>JAXCHB010000010.1:1567500-11567500 GCA_036926305.1 Uropetala carovei | reverse complement strand
CGTATCAATGCCTTAAAGCCATTAAGGTATCAAATTGGAGAAGTTTACGATGCTCTCTTTGAGATACTGAATGATGCTTCGCGAGATTCTTCCTCCAGAAGTGAGGCCAAGTATTCAGCAAAAAAAAATCAAAAAATTCAAATTTCTCTGTTCGCTGGTTATTTGGTACGACATTCTGTTTAAGATTAATGCAGTTAGTAAATTGCTACAAAGTGCATCCATTGATTTGAAGGCATCAGTAAATTCCCTTGAGCACCTGTTTCACCTGTTTCCTCATCTCCCTTGAGCAGATTAAAACATATTTCGAAGATTGTAGGTCGGAAATAGGATTCAATAAAATGATTATAGATGCTCGAGAACTGGCAACAGAATTAGAGGCCGAATCAAAATTTATGCAAGAGACAGAAATTCGGCCACGAAAGAGGAATACTAATTTTGAATGTGTGCAGGTCGCTGAAAGTTTAGTAGATCCTCAAGATAATTTCCGAGTAAGTTTTTTTAATTTTGTATTGGATCAAACAATTGCTTCCATAAAGGAGAGGTTCCAGCTTCTCGAAAATCACAATAAATATTTTAGTTTCCTATATAACCTAAGTGAATTGAAAAACATGGACAAGAAAACATGTTTAATTCACTGTAACAATTTGCAGACTAAACTGAGTGTTGATAATGAAAGTGATATAGACGCTCGAGATATGAGTGAAGAATTAAGTGTTTTAGTGAAGCAAGTAAGCCCAGAATCATTACCCCTAGATATATTGAATTTCATTCACCAAAACAACTTAACTGCTGTTTACCCCAATACGTTCATAGCCATTAGAATTTTGCTAACTTTACCTTTAACAGTTGCATCTGCAGAAAGGTCATTTTCAAAGTTAAAAATTATAAAAAATTATTTACGTACAACGATGTCTGACGACCGTTTAACTGATCTATCACTTATGTCCATTGAAAGTGGCATTATGGAATCAATGAAATATGAAGACATAATTGACGACTTTGCAGCCACAAAATGTCGACGAATGGCTTTTAAATAAATAAAATGAAAGTTTAGTTTTATTTTTCGGTAGTTTTATTTAAATGCTTGTAATATTACCTGTAATAATAGAGAGCTAATGGCGTGTGTGTGTGTGTGTGTGTGTGTTTGTGTGTGTGTGTTTGTGTGTGTGTGTTTGTGTGTTTGTGTGTGTGTTTGTGTGTGTGTTTGTGTGTTTGTGTGTTTGTGTGTTTGTGTGTTTGTGTGTGTGTTTGTGTGTTTGTGTGTGTGTTTGTGTGTTTGTGTGTGTGTGTGTGTGTGTGTGTGTGTTTGTGTGTTTGTGTGTGTGTTTGTGTGTGTGTTTGTGTGTGTGTTTGTGTGTTTGTGTGTGTGTGTGTGTATGTATACACACATACAATATTGATGTAATATGTCTTATAAATTAATATTTTTCTGTGCAATATTTGTTTATAAATAAGGTAAGATAAAAATTGACAAATATCTTGTGATAATTTTAGATATTAATGGTTCAAAAAAGTGTGAATTCTTGATCATTACGGGACATGAGGGTGGGAGGGGGCGGCCAAAATCTTCCCGCCTCAGGGCGGCCAACAGTCTGAAGCCGGCCCTGATCGTGGATGCCGGGATAGAAGGTGGTGATTAGGGTGAGTTGGGGGGTAGAGTCGGGGGTTGCGGGGCGGTTGCAGTGTAGGCTAGGGGTGCTGGGTGCGACAGCCCGTCGGATTTGGTCCCGAATCAGGTCCGGCGCGTATCCGCGTTGGAGGAGAGCATTTTCGAAGACAGAGCAGTACTCGGAAAGGGAGCCTCTCTCCGAGCAGATTCTCCGTCCTCGGCGGGTTAGGGCGTAGGGGATTGAAGTTTTGGTGTGGAGAGGGTGGCAGCTGTGGAAGTGGAGATATTGAAGACGGTTGGAAGGTTTTAAATGCACTTTGGTGTGGACTTGGTTTTCTCGGATGTAGAGGTCAACATCCAAGAAGGTGATGCTTGTGGGGGAGGAGTGGTAGGTGAAGGAGAGCGTGGGGTGGGAAGAGAGGCGCTGTAAAAAGGATTGGAGTGAGGCGGGTCCATGTGTCAAAAGAAGGAAAATGTCGTCGATATACCTCAGCCACAGGAGTGGTCTGGGGTGTATGTTGAGGAAACGTTCCTCCCATTCACCTAGGAAGACAATGGCGTATGAGGGTGCCATGCGAGTGCCCATCGCAGTACCTTTTTTTTTGTAGTTAGTGGCGCCCTCCGAAGGTAAAGTTGTTGTTGTAGAGCACCATATCCGCCAGCTTCGTTAGGAAGTGGGAGGAGGGTGTTGCGTCAGGTGGTCTCGAGTCAAGGGATTTTTTCAGGGCGGACAGTCCATCGTGGTGGGGGATATTGGTATAAAGCAGTGATGGGCAAACGATTGGTTGCTCTCCCAGAGCGCTCTTTGCTCTGACTTTGAGAGCGAAGAGCTGCGGAGGGGGAAACTTTTAGAAAATTTTGACCTAAGAATTCTAGGTAGTTCATACGTGGAAAAGGCGGTGCATTTGACAGGTAGTTGTAAGGTGCGTTATCAGTCGCTAGCGCTTCCCTTGCATTCCTGCAGTAGTCGCAGCCTGTTTCAAGAGGAAATAGTATTGTGTTTCTTGCGCTTCGGAACCAGAGAATAAGACCTTCCCAAAGCTGACCTCTCGTGTACACTTGTACTATCTTGAGAAGTACGCTGCAATACTCAGCACACTTCGTAATGAATTTAAGAAACGATTCCACTACTGGAATGCATTAGAAACAGAAATGAAAATCTTCGCCACACCATTTTCAAATTCCCTCGATGCAAATGATGTCCCAATCGCACTTAAGTGCGAGTTTCTTGATCTTCATTGTGATCGTGAAATGAAGGACAAATATGACAGAAGAACGAGTTTATTTCAGTTCTACGAGAACTTTCCAGGGACACGTTTCCCGAACTGCACACGTTAGCGAGCAAAATAATATCTATGTTTGGCTCAACTTACATTTGCGAGCAGCATTTTTCTCTCATGAAACCAACGAAGTCCAATGTCAGGAATAGAGTCTCAGATGGAAATCTCAGAGCCATGCTATGCATCAAAAGTGCGCGATTTATAGTCCAGGTGTTACTTAGACGTAATCAAAGTAATGCGAGCACAATGTAATTTTCATCAAAATAAAATTCCATTGTAAAATTTACTTAAGGACTACATGTAAGTTTGTTTCCACTCTCATGCAATTTAAACACCCGCCACCCTTAAGCCTGCCTTCTGCGTCACGTCCTCGCCCCTCTCCATATCGTCCCTCTCGTTCTCCCTCCATTAGCTCCCCCTCTCGCTCAACGTTGCTCCCCCTTACGGTCGTGCTCTGAGCGTGCTCTTACAGCGCTCTCTTGCCCATCACTGGTATAAAGGGAGCATGATGGTGTTAGGTGGGAGGGGGGAGGGGAGAGATTTTAAGCTTTGAAGAAAGTGGTTAGTATGTTGGACGAAAGATGGGATTTTACGAAAGAGGGGTTGAAGGTGGGAGTCCACAAAGGCAGAGATGCGTTCCGTGGGAGAGTTGTAGCTGGCGACTATTGGACGGCCGGGGATATTCGGTTTGTGGATTTTTGGAAGAAGGTAGAAGGTAGGGGTACGGGGTTTGTTGGGAATCATAACGGAGATGGTGGAGTCGGGAAGGCCTTCAACACCTATTTGCCCAAAAAAAAAATATATATACATATATATATTTAGGGCAACTAGGTGTTGTGCTGACGAAGGGATCATCCCGAAAGCTCTATCCTCTACAAATGTGTCTCTCCAACAACCCAGCGGCTCTACTTCCGGTAAGTGTTCACTGGGCTTCCTTCAACACCTAGTTGCCCTAAATACCCTTACTTACCTTTCCTCTTCCGTAGTATTTATATATATATATATATATATATATATATATATATATATATATATATAGTAGCTACATTGTGTGTATAAGAGCGGGACCATTGCTGTCCACTGTTTTATAGATAAATCATAATTTACCTTGAACGTCCACGGGGATCAGTTTGATCCCCCAGTACCTACGATCGAATTTCGAAGAAAACAAGGCTAGCGGTCATCCACTGAGATTCTTTGATGACATAACTTTTATTGTCGCTCGTCACACTGACTGCCTGCTCCCCTCCCCTCCATCCTTCTCTTCCCATCCCTTCACGCTTTGTTTTGCGTAGTTCCTTCTGTAATAGTTGTTTCGTTTCGGTTTGTCTAATGGAGTTGACGAGGATGCAAATTTGTGTAGTAAATTACGTTGTGAGGCAGATTGTATGGAATGTATCCGCGTCATTTTTAGTGATAATGTACATCACATACGTAATTACAACCTAGAAAGGTGACTTTACATATGAGAATTTGTCACTGAATGTGTCACTATAATTCTTACAGGCATTGCTTATTTTCGTTTCACTTACACTTTTGTTGTTCTATGTACAATCCCGGAAGAAAAAACTGGGACACCTTAACGTTCTCCTAACGGCGAGATGGGGAACTTTTGGGGGAGTACAAACTGAATGACAACACTGCAGGAGAGAAGAGGGGATGAGGAGTGGAAAGGGGGGAAGAGAAGAGTGGTTCCAGCCAGTATTCGTCACTCTGCTAAGCAAATCAACCGACCTAAAACTTGTGGGGCCGAGTCCCCACTTGAAACGAGTTCGTATTCTAGCATCAAGGCCTGCGCGCGAGCTTCGAAGAAGTCTTGTTGTGATCCAAATGATGCGGTGAAATAAAAACAACTGTGCTAGTGTCCGTAAAATACCCTAAGTGTAATTGATATTTAATAATCGGGCATTGACTCATGATCGCTATTATCACGATCGCATTATTAGCACATAACGTAATTTCGTAACTTTTATTCTCTCTCTTTAAAAACGGTTATAACCACGCTAACATGTCCGTTATTGGGATGATCCACATGCATGGATATGACTTCAAGGGATTACTTTAGCCTACATATTGATCTCTGATTGTGGCAACATAGAAAGATGCTCGGCGGTGCATTAGCGCTGCTACGGAAATTGCGTTATTAATCGGAATCGTGACGCTCAAGTAATTTTTTTCACGGAAAATGCATGAATACATTCAAAAGATAATTCCGTCTTCCAACTTTTATGTAGACGGCCTACTGTTGCACGCGGTGTGTTCATTTGCCGTGCTATCTCCCTTACTTCGGCCTAGGCAACCAGCTTAATGCTTTCATATGGGTAAATTTTTAATGAGAATCAGTCTTATATTTCTCCTTTAAAACCTTACTAGTGTAATACCCATTGAAATATCAACGGGAGTAAAGATTCGAGTAATATCAAAGGTAAGTAATCGGTACTATTACACAATCATTATTGGCGTAAAGGTGCTTTCATTGCTTGTAATACGAGAGAGAGGGAGGGAGGGTGAGAGAGGGAAATGACTTTCAATACAATTAATGTTTCTGATGCCAATTTGATCTCCATAAATAGCTTGAACGATCGAATCTTTACTCCCGTTGATATTTCAATGGGCATTACACTAGTAAGGTTTTAAAGGAGAAATATAAGACTCTGATTCTCATTAAAAATTTACCCATATGAAAGCATTAAGCTGGTTGCCTAGGCCGAAGTAAGGGAGATAGCACGGCAAATGAACACACCGCGTGCAACAGTAGGCCGTCTACATAAAAGTTGGAAGACGGAATTATCTTTTGAATGTATCCATGCACGTTGATCATCCCAATAAAAGATTTGTTATCCTGGTTGTTACCGTTTTTAAAGGGATTAGCGTTTACGAAATTGCGGTAAGTGCAAATAAATGCTGTCGGGTTAATAGCGATCATGAGTCAATGCCCGAGTATTAAGTATCAATTGCACTTAGGATATTTTAAGGACCCTAGCACAGTTTTCATTTCAACGTTCAGGTAACTTCCCTCGAAAATACTGGTTCAGACATTGTTGATTGATTGCTAGAGTAATTTTCAGTGAATATAATAACAATTTTCGATTCATTTTCCGTGAAAAAAATTACTTGAGCGTCACGATTCCGATTAATAACGCAATTTCCGTAGCAGCGCTAATGCACCGCCGAGCATCTTTCTATGTTGCCACAATCAGAGATCAATATGTAGGCTAAAGTAATCCCTTGAAGTCATATCCATGCATGTGGATCATCCCAATAACGGACATGTTAGCGTGGTTATAACCGTTTTTAAAGAGAGAGAATAAAAGTTACGAAATTACGTTATGTGCTAATAATGCGATCGTGATAATAGCGATCATGAGTCAATGCCCGATTATTAAATATCAATTACACTTAGGGTATTTTACGGACACTAGCACAGTTGTTTTTATTTCACCGCATCATTTGGATCACAACAAGACTTCTTCGAAGCTCGCGCGTGTTATGGTGGAAAGAAAAATGAGAGTATCAATATATATCAAGGATTTATTCGGAATGAAAATAGCAGAACCGCCTGATCACACGTGATCATCTCACGATGAACTTCACGTCTGCTGTCGCGGGCCGGCCTTCTGGGCTTCGGTGTAGTTGCAAAACTGCGCAGGCGCAGCTTTTAGAAAGTAGGAGAACCTCCTCTTCCCCTTAATCTATTCTTCCACGCCTCCGTGACGTCACCAGCGACTTCCTTTCCGCTATCACGGCCAGGCTGACATTCGTCTCGTCCCCGAGTCGATTCCACATCCTCTGTATCAGAATTAATATCTGCTTCCAAACCTTTCATTAATTCTGTAAAACAAATAGCAATCTTTAATTCCTCTACTTGAGATACATATCAATTCACCCTTGAATGTCTCAAAATTAAGTTTCGGACAAGCCACATTATTATGTGTTGTCTACTTCGTTTTTGTTGCTAATTGTTCACTGTAAATTGGCATATGCATTGCTATATGCGAACCATTTAATAAATGCAGATACAAATTCAATCACATATAACCATATAATTGCACAAGAAAGAATGAAAATCCATATAAATGCATTGCATGGTGGCCAAAATCAGGGACTCGGTTTGTTTCGCAATTCTCTGCGAACTCAGGGACCTTGTTTGTTTTGCCACGTACCCATATATTGAAGTTCAGTGACCAGGTTTGTTTTCGCCATTCTCCACAAACTCAAGGACCTAGTTTGACTTGCCATATAAACACACTGCCAAGTTCAGGGACTCGGTTTGTTTCGCCATTCTCTGCGAACTCAGGGACCAAGTTTAACTTGCTATGCAAACATTCATCCAGCAATTAAAACATAACCTTGCAATCTGCAGATCTATGCAGGACAATCAGTTATTTCTCCCCCGCAAAACATTGCGGTATCATCTCAATATAAACATGCAAAATACTGCATTTAATAATTCCACAATTCATTCAGTAGAGTAAAATAATCTCAATCATCACATAGCACGATGGAAATCATAATTTTCACAGAACAGTGCTATCACGGTTATTTTGACTCACCTTCTGACGAAGAATCAGAAGCACCGTCCAGCTCGAACAGCTGTTCGAGGTCGTCAGGAGACCACTCGTTGGGCCAAACACGCAGCTGTTCCTTCGCAAAGGTGAAGGACCTTGGGGACTCGCCCGTGCTTACAACCCTATATCGGTCTCCAGGTAAACATTCAGTAACCTTGTAAGGCCCGACGAAATGTTTATCTAGACGCGGCTTACGTCTGGTGTCATTTAATGCAAGAACGTACATTCCTACTCGTATGCTAATCGAATCTCTTCGTTTCTGATCAAAAATTTCTTTTTGTCGGGAGGAATTGGCTCTTAAAGCTGTAAGAGCAGCGGAAGCATCATTTTCCCTGTTAATAGGCGGTAACGATAAAGATCGCGTGGCGTTAAGTAGCGCTTGAACCATTGGTATGGTGCCATCAATACCCATTAACAAACGTAACGGCGCAAAACCCGTAGACTTCTGATGAGTGGTATTCAATGATAATTGAATCTTCCAAATTCCGCTCGACCATTCTGACTTAGTTTCAGTATGTCATCGAGATACACACGAGCTACGCTGTCCTTAAGTGGACCTAATGCGGCATTAATCGCTCGCTGGAAAATTGCGGGAGCGTTAGCAAGCCCGAATGGCATTCTTAAATACTCATAATGTCCATCAGGTGTAACAAAAGCGGTTTTCTCGATGGAATCTCGTTCAATAGGAATCTGGTGGAACCCCGATGCCATATCCAAAGACGTATAATATGAATTCCCACACAAGCTATTAATTTGATCGTCAATCAACGGCAACGGATACCGATCCTTGATCGTCAGACGATTCAATGCGCGGAAATCTACACACATTCTATTTGAATCATCCTTCTTTTTGACTAGAATAATAGGACTAGCGAAAGGCGAGCGACTTTCGCGAATTATTCCGTTCGCGAGAAGATCTTTAATGATGTCGCGTACTTTTTGTCGTTCCGATTGAGCCAGGCGATAAGGATGATAGGAGACAACAGATTCCTCCTTAAGGCGTATACTGAGGCTTCCAGTATTAACTATACGCACATTATTCCCGGCCGCTACCATGGATTTATATTCGCCAAGCAATAACAAAAGTTGTTGACGAGAAATCTGGTCTACGTCTGTAATTACGAGGTCATTCAGAGTAGGAGTCGTTTCGACAGTATTGCAATTTTGCTTTCTAATGATCCTCGTACCGCTTTCGTCGGTAATAAAACTTAAGTTTGAATTTGCCAAGATATTTCGACCGATAATAACATCACACGATAAGTAAATATCTGGGACAATGAAATAAACAATTTCAAGACTTAGGTCCTCATAATTTGTCAATAAAGTGGTTTTCCAATGGGAGTATACATTTTCGATACCGATCCCTTTCAATATATTAGGGGATGCATATTTTTCACAGGAAAGGGTATTTGCCAGACTTTCCGAAAGCAAAGAACAGTCGGCAACTGAATCTATTAGACTGTTAATCACTTGTCCCTTTATCTTAACCGGATTAAATTCAAGAGATTTAGACGTTTCACATACATTAACGTTCTGGGAGGAAACAAAACGTTCGACCTTGGCCTTCATCCAGCATTTATCAGGCTGGTGCCCCTCCTTTGAGCAAATGGCACAAAGCTTTCCCTCGCGAATTTCTCCCCTATTTGAACTACTCGCAGACTGAGTAGGATTGGGCACAGGATCGCGAGTTCGTTTAGACCTGTCGGTTGTATTCCCCGAAGAAAATCGGCAATTCGCCATCACATGACCTTTCTTTTTACATATGAAACAACGTTTTAATGTGGCTTCCCTTGGGGAGCTACCATAACTAAGGCGTTGCCGCTTGGGGAAACTGGCACCGTTCTCATCTTTGGCATTCTTAGCTCGATATGAAAAACTCCCGAGTGCGTTAGTTAAATCGGGTAGGGTCTTAGAATTTAAATTCATGATAGTTGTGCGAACAACTGGATCGTCAATGCCAAAAATAATTATATCGATTACATTCTCTGTAGACCAATTAGCTCTCAATTGCCTAATTCTTTCAAATTTATCACGAACGTATTCTTCGTAAGAATTACAGCAATTACTAGTAAAATTGCAAGCATCGTAAAGTTTTTGACCGAAATTCCGTTTCTTAGGGAATGCTAATAATAAGCCGCTTTTCATATTTTCCCACGTCCGTTCATTTGGGTGCCACTTGTCATACCACCGTTTAACAGGGCCCGCGAAAGAAGAAGCAACTCTTACCACTGTCTCTCGACTTGACCATCCAAATTCCTTTACCAGATTTTCAATTTCGGCAATCCACTCCTCTAAGTCACAATCGTTAGCGTTATAGCTAGGAACGGCTATCTGATCCGGCGCAGCTGGTGGTGTAGAACTAGCCATGCGGTCCGTCATTTTAATGAAGAGGTCCGACATATTCTTCATAAAGTCCTCCATTACAGGCTGCTTTGTCAGGAACGTGTCTTCAGATCCCACTTCTGATGTTATGGTGGAAAGAAAAAATGAGAGTATCAATATATATCAAGGATTTATTCGGAATGAAAATAGCAGAACCGCCTGATCACACGTGATCATCTCACGATGAACTTCACGTCTGCTGTCGCGGGCCGGCCTTCTGGGCTTCGGTGTAGTTGCAAAACTGCGCAGGCGCAGCTTTTAGAAAGTAGGAGAACCTCCTCTTCCCCTTAATCTATTCTTCCACGCCTCCGTGACGTCACCAGCGACTTCCTTTCCGCTATCACGCGCAGGCCTTGATGCTAGAATACGAACTCGTTTCAAGTGGGGACTCGGCCCCACAAGTTTTAGGTCGGTTGATTTGCTTAGCAGAGTGACGAATACTGGCTGGACCCACTCTTCTATACATCTATACATCTACATCTACATCTACATGATACCCTGCAAATCACCAGACTGGTGGGTGGCAGGGGGTGCAGCACACCGAAACCTACCTAATAACGTCCCTCGTGGGAATCACTCTCCTGTTATGATCCCGTATGGTCCTTGGGAAAAACGAGCTCTGATATCGCTCGGTCCTACAGTCGATCTCTCGTATTTTATTCTCGTGATCGTGCCTGCCCATGTACGTACGTACCATCCTCTCACTAATAACAGTTTCTCACTTTTCGCGTGAAATGCATTGCATCTATTTTACGAAATTAAAGATCAACGTATAACAAATAAAACATGTAAATAGTCGTAAAAATGCGATAATCAACGTGGAGCTAACGAATAAATAGAGCAAGGCGAATAAGTCAGGCTGATGCAGATGGTTGCGGAGACTTTCCTTTTGCCTTCAATTTCATTCTTATCTTCGGGAACGGGAATATTCGCTCTCAATTTAAGTGAGGAGAGAGGGCGATACGAAGGCTTTTCCCCTTTGGGAACGGTTCCACTAGCAACCCATAGGATCCCTTTATCCCTTGGCCGCCCGTCCATTTGAATGTGGCGCTGGAAGTAGTTAATTGACTCAACCGTGCCATGAGCACTAGCGGACGCAAGCGAGTTTGGATGGCGTGATTTTGAGTAGGTTGTGCGGCATGTAGGAAAGACAGATAATTCCAGTGTAGGGTCAGTATAGTAGGTAATTGTATCTTAAATATCGTCAATATTTGTTTTATTATTTACAAAAAGTACTTGCCATATAGTTACCAAACTTCAAATATAACACTTTAGCATGAGCACAAAGAAGGGATTAGT
Organism: Uropetala carovei; assembly: GCA_036926305.1. Classification (NCBI taxonomy): domain Eukaryota; kingdom Metazoa; phylum Arthropoda; class Insecta; order Odonata; family Petaluridae; genus Uropetala; species Uropetala carovei. The sequence goes on along the minus strand of JAXCHB010000010.1, from coordinate 11,556,362 downwards.
TTTTGGACAAAGCGGTTAACCGCAAGTCGAAGATTATTCTAAACCCGATTCGGTTTTTGCGATATTTCTCCGTTAAAACATTATTATTTTGTATACTATTCTATACAAATGTTTTAGAGGATGTAGTTTCCTACAACTTTTATTTGAAACAATTTTCCAATGCAGTTACTGTTTGGGAATTATATATAAATTATCTGTTTTTTCGGTTTCCGTCAAATATCTCCTTAAAAACGTCGCTATTGGTAATCTTCGTAAAGACCAAAGTTGTAGAGAATAATATTTCTTCCAAGTTTCTTCATAATGCTATTCATATTAATTTTAATATCTATACCCCAGATATGGAGAAGGTCATATGTTGGCCACATCTGATTTTTTCAAAGTGAAATGGTCTGTGATGAATGTTGAGGGTATATACTTAATCTTATTACTAGACTTCATTAAATATTTAAATGAAAATGTTAATTTTAGTTATTTTGATTCTGTACTCTCATTTCGCTATCGTATAATATATTCATTTTATGTACTACCTCTGTTTGTACTCCAAGAATTTTTGGTCCATCTCAAGAGATGAATTGAAACGGAAGAAGCAAAATGTTAACTCGCTCTTCGCGACGTTCTTCATGTCGAGTGTTGGTGTGAATGATGCTAAAACACGACTAAGTACTTAGAATGCCTTGGCTGGAAACCAGGTCGAAAGCAGCATTTAAAGTTTCTTTAGAATGCTTAGGGATCTTGAAGAACATCGTATTAACTATCTAAGGATCGTGATATGGCAAAACATTAGTGTTTGCATTACAATTTTAATTTGGGTTACATGGAAAAAAGTTTCTTTGCGGATAACTCAGCGTCAGCCAATACCAGACACTCTTGACAAAACGTTAAAAAGATAATGGGCAAATCGTGTCTGTTCATAACCTTATTTATTCAATCGATTTTCATTAAGTTTGGCGCTAACGTCTATTTTGGCAAGGGTAACAAATAAATTATGTAACTCATACACAAAGGTTTTATGAAAATAATGATCTTCCAATCAAATCTCCTAGAAATAATGCTAGTCATATCATAAATTCTTCAAAGAAATGTAGCAGAATTAATTGAATAAAATATTTCAAAACAACATTTTTATCGAAGGAGTATCCGTTTTCCAATAACTGTAGCAAGAAGATTGTATTTCAGTCTTTAACGCATTTAAAAAAATGCTCTTATGGTTTCACTTTGGCGTCAGTCTGTTCATTGGTATAAATTGAAACTGCGACGAAACCTTTTGCGATAAAAGATATATTTGGAGTGTATATCTCTGTGCTACAGCCATTTGTTCTCTTTAGATTTCAGTTTTGAAAAATACACAATTTTGGAATGGAGCCCATTAATATTTTTAATGTCTTCAAATGTTTAAAAGATGGAAAGCTGAAAATGTGAGCCTACATTTACACAATAATGCCTCTTATTCTAGGAAAATTAGAGGAAAATCGAAGAAGATAAATGTTATGTAGTTTGAACAAAGATTATTTCTTATAAGGTTTCATTAATTTTTGCGAAAGAAAGCAATAGCAACTGAAGTAAAAAAGATTTACTACAAGTTCGTAAATATATTTAATTTTCTTTCATGTGCTCACAGGACAGCGTAAATGAAAGGAAATGGACTATTCACGACGAAAAAATGAACGTAAATACGTTAACTTTCCTTTAGTGCGCACAAAGCGCTTTGTAAGTGAAAAAGAATAGATAATTTACGACGAATGCAGTCCTTTGATCGTTAAGGTATCGACTAAAATTCTGTCGGAAAGAGGACAATATTTGCTATTGTAAAGTCCGTGAAGGCACATATTTACGACTGTTAGTATCCGATTAAGTCTGATTGGCTCCTCGGCAGACAATCAATTTAGCGTTAGAGAAAAACATAGCTTATTATATAATAAGATTATAATTATGTTTCATACTTACAACGCCGTTGTAAATGGCCTAATTGTTTTAAATATCTATCCTATGTGTATGTCACAGATTGCTTACAAATAAATTTAGATAAGTGAAAAACACTTTGATATCAAATTTTCCTTCAATAAGAAGTTTTATATAAAATCGTCATTTATACGGATGAAAACAAAAATTAAAGTTCTAAACAAATGTGTGGGTATGCCTACAAGGAGATATTACTGCTGCTGAACACTCGGAACTGTTGATGCAAATAGGTCACGGAAATGTTCGAAAAGAAAATCCTTCAAACGCTCAAAATAGAGTTGTATTTACATGCAAATTACTTTTATCGTAGTACGTTCAAGAGTGAATTACCGAAATATTTTTGTATATCGTTTTGGAAAATGGGAAGACACTCAACATAGATTTTAAGGAAATATTGTAAAAGGATTTTCAGTGTGATTTTCAAAATTATAGAGGCCGAAGAAGAAGAAGTTATTACTCCGAAGTCATGAAATATCATTGATTGCTACCTAAAGAAGATTTTCAAGATAATAATTACAAATACCCTGACCAAAGAACGGGTCGATCCGCTAGTACATGTTGATTTAATAACTTTCATATGCACATACTCAGAGCCGTAGTGAGGGCGGGGCAATCGGGGCAAGTGCCCAGGGCGCAGCTTCGTAAGGGGGCGCCAAGTACAAGTCTTATTATACACTTGATAAAATGTGGTTACTACAGTTTTGTTTTTTCGTTCACTTCGAAACGGTCAACCAGAGGCACAGCTGAGGGCCATGATTGTACCAAGTCATAGGTGAACGTGTGCAAACTCATTTGGCGGCTTTTGGGCTGCCTCTATTATTTACGCTCTGAATGTAATTTCTTTTATTTACCCTCTTCCCCAAAAATGTGTGCGCCCTATCGCATCGCATTAGCCGAGCAGAATTTTCGCCAAAGTTGTCGATAAGTAATAGTTGAGGAGGCCTCTATTGATTTTTTTGCTGTCAAATCGAAAAAGAGGAAATTACGTCAGAAATAATCCAAAAGTTGGAACAGGATGGAGTAGATTTACAAAATATGATAACTCAATCTTATGAAAATGCTCGTAATATGACCGGTAAATTAAACGGTTGGAAACATAACCCTCTTGCACGTTTCATACCGCATAAAGAAGCATTCGATTAATTTAGCTTGTTATCATTCCACTGAAAAAACTAACCGTCAAATTAGAGAATTTTTTGCAAAGGAAACTGTTCCTTTATTTCGCTGGTTCCACATCGAGATGGGTTGAACTAATAGAGGTCTTAAGGGTGACGTTGGAAAAACATGTCACAACATGATGGTCATCAAGAGAAAATTCTGTGAATTCATTGGGGTTTCAATTAAAGGAAGTTTATACGGTTGTAGTAAAATTAAAGAATGAACATAAATGCAGGGATGCTGAAAGTTTTCTAAAACAGATACTTATATATTTCTTGTTATTTTGGGACGATTGTCTCCAGAAGATCTCTTAGGGTGCCGATGTAACTGTGGATAGGGCCGATGACATGATCTGCCATTTGGTACCAGACATAAATAGTTCAACGTCATGACTGGAAGAGTATACGGAAGAGGCAAAGAAATTTTGCGATGAAAAAGGAATACTGAAGTGCTCTCGAGAATAAGAAAAATAAAAAGGAAATTTCATGACACGATGGAAACTGAAGCACCCTCAATATCTGAAACAAAAGAACATTTTAAGTTGTGCTTTAAATAATACTAGCAGAATTTCCCGTTGAATTTCAACGGATTTAGTGAAGCTACTACAGCACAACATACAAACTCTTTAAAATACCTATATAGATACTTTTTAACTTACAAGAAACCCGTGAAAAAGCAACGTACAAAATAATGATTTTACTTACAAAAAATCTGATGTGGCACACATGACTTTCTCCATATTCGGTGTATAGATATTTAAATTATTATGAATAGCATTATGAGGCAAAATTATAATTTCGTATCCTAAAAGCATACAGTCGACATTATTGCCGTAAATTAGGTATATTCTGAATATGTTTAGAGAATTCACCGCTACATGATATTGGCGCTGTACATATACTGGAAATTACAAAAAAGTTGAATATCTCCGAAATGGATGGTTCTACGAAAATTTGTTTTGAACAAAACCTGGAAGAAATATTATTCTCTACAACTTTGGTCCTCACTAAGATTACCAATAACGACGTTTTTAAGAAGATATATGACGGAAACCGAAAAAACCGATTATTTATAAATAATTCCTAAACAATAACTGCTATGAAAAATTCTTTCAAATGAAAGTTGCAGGAAATTAGATTCTCTATATCATTTTTATGGAATTGTATATACAGTAATAATGTTTTAACGGAGAAATATCGCAAAAATCGAATCGGGTTTCGAATAAACCTCGACTTCCGTTAACCGATATTGTCCAAAAACTAATCATTTCTTTGTGCTCATGTTAAAGTTTTATATATGAAGTTTGGTAAGTACTTTTTTGAGTTAGAGCGCCCATAATCACATGCACACACACACACTCAAAGGCATCATTCCGAAATTAGTCTAAATGTGTTCTAGGGATCTCAAAACGTGTATTTCCGTTGAAATCTCGAAGTCGAATTTTTCGTGATCACAATACTTTCCCATTAATACGTACGGAGAAAGTAAAAAGAACAGTCGTGAGGATATAGCCAGGATTGAAACCAACAGGAGCAATGTGATCCTAGACATCGAGGGTAAAGCAAACGAGCTAAACTAGTCGCACGCTAGCGTATTTAAGAGAAATGATGGTACTAGCTGAAACCCAGATATTTCAAACAACGGTAGGGATTCACTAACGAAGGATTCGGGAGCAGGAGTAAATGAAGTGGACTACATAAAGATAACAGATCGGGAAATATTGAAGATTATTAGTGAGTAACGAAATAACAAGTCGATGGGACCAGATAGCATATCGATTTATGCATTTATACTGGGTGCAGAAGCAATAGTTCCATATGGTTCTACGACAACTCGTAGTAGTAAATTCGTCGCGCGTCAATTCGTCGCAAGACAGCTCGTCGCATATCAATTCATCGCATGTCAATTCGTCGCACGACAATTCGTAGTCAGATGAAATATCTGTCACTTCGGGAGTCCCTCAGGAGAGTGTTTTGGGCCCCTTACTGTTCCTCATTTATGTCAATGATCTCCAGGAAAATATAACTTCAAATATACGTCTCTTAGCTAATAAATGCATAATATACAGGAGAATAAAAAACCATAATGCTAGGAAGTTTACAAGAAGACTTAAAGAAGGTCGCTACCTGGATTGCAATGAATGAAATGAATATAAACGTCACGAATAGTAAACATATAACCTTTACGAAAAGGAAGAGTTAAGGAATCTAGGCAATATAAGCTAATTGGAGACGTTAGTTCTAAAAGTGAGTACTGTAAATATTTAGGAAATAATACTCAACTAATTTTCGGTGGGGAGAGCACATCGACCATGTTGTGGAAAAGGTATATAAATACCTACATTGGGTGATGAGGAACCTTAAAGGGAGCCGCATGGCCACTAAAGAATCAGCCTATAAAACTATTCTAAGAACAATACTTGAATATTGGACGAATGTATGGAATCCGTAAAAGGGGGCAGGTAAAAAAGTTAGAAAAGGTGCATAGGAAGGCTGCCAGATATGTATTGGAGAAGCACAAGAAGACTGATTGTGTAACAGAAATGATAAATTCGCTAGGGTGGCAATATTTACAAGTTAGAAGGAAACTAAATAGGATATGTGGGATATTTAAATTTATTAATAAGGAAAGAGCATGGGAAAATGTGTTCATAGGAATAAAGATATCAAACTAGATTGGGAAAAATTACCACAGGTACAGAATTTATTTATTTATTATATGCCGCAAAGAACACACGTCGCCTATAAGTCATTTTTAATCGTGGAATACGTGAATGGAATGAGTTACCTGAGGAAATCTTTAAGCCCATTCCTAAATCCATTAAACAATTTAGAAAAATATGTAAATGTTTTTTGAAAGGAGACGAAGTAGAGTGAATGTTTGGTAGGTTGATGTAAGGTGGAGACTTGGTGGGCCCTGGGACCGCTACGGTAGCCGTGAAGACCTTCCAGAAACCTCGAAAACTTCGACTCTGAGGGCATAGGGTACTATATATATATATATATATATATATATATATATATATATATATATATATATATATATATAATGTGTTGCTTTTCTCACTATTGTTATTTTTATATTGTAATACGTTGCCACCTGGACATGTGCCTAATTGCAGCGTGCACATTTGTAAATAAATAAACTATTTCTGTGGGTTTGTTGTTATAGTAGACGTATGAGTTCCTTCCAATCAGGAAAAAGTGACGTGTGACGTGTTCCTTAGGTATCCTTATATGTTCTGGTCATGTGTCAATTTAGGGGAACATCTATGAAAACATAGAGAGCCCAATCCGTTGAAAATTCATAGATTGCTAACAACTTTGTAATTCAAGAAGAGTACTGCAAATTAAAGTGAGTGGAGAGGAGGAAGAAGGGTGGGAGGATGCAGTGAAGATGTTGTTTCATTACACACTAAGATACATTTGTATGTCCTCTGCAAATATTTTTATGGTTCAGATACTCTTTTGGTATGGTGAATAGTTTTCAGTAGGATTTAAATAGGAGTTATTTTATAAGCCCGAAATTCCTATGGAAAGCAGGAAAGATTAGTTTCATTGTTTGAAACAGAGAGGCAATTTCATATAAGTATTAGCTGGAGTGCCCGTTGAATTTCAACGGATTTAGTGAATCTAAAACTTCGACCGTATAACATGTGAACATCTCAAGAATAACATAACACACAGTAAAGCAAAAATGAAGAAAACTGCTCTACGTTTACCTATTTAGATGAATGAAGGAAATAATCTTGCACTGTGAAAACTCGAAAACTACGTGTAAACTTATGGGAAAATAATTATTGATTTAAGCTCTCCCTCCCCCAAAATTTTTTATCGCCATCCATATTGCCTATGTTACCCGCAGGGTAAAATTATATACCTATGCGAAGTTTCGTGACGATTTCTCCAAAACGAAAACTGTAAGTAAAACCAGCAAGTCCACAATAATCAACAAAAAATAAATGAACAAACGAAATAAATTAATTTAATTCAACGAAAGACAGAAAATAAATAGAGAACGTTTAAGAATCACAGAGTGAATATTACCCTCTCATCCACTAGTTCTGTTACAAGAAAATTGTTTACATCAACAATACTTTGAAAACAATGAAACGATTTTTCCAATCACAATTGTGGAAAAACTACCTCTAATTATTTAAGTTACGTAGTTTTAAAAACATCTTGATTTGGAGAACTCTACGCCACACGAAAATATCATTAAAAACTATTTATTAGTAATATTTCAATTATAATCAAAAAATATTAGGTTGTCATGTAAACAAAGCTAACTCATACACAGAAATTGAAAAACGATATTACGTTAAAATTTTTCCCCTATAAATGCATTGGACTCTCACTTTCGGCGACAATGGGAGTTGTCATGGTAGCTTATAAAGGGTATAATAAAACTGATAAAATCACGTATTTTACTGATTCTAAATGCATTTTTATGCTAATCTGATCAGGATTCGGATTCTGCCTTCAATAAAAATAAACTTTGCTCTTTTCTTCATAGAAACATTCAAGTCTCAAGTTCGTACCATATTTCTAAGTAATTTTAAAATTATAATGAAAAATAAGCTGCACTCGTCCCCACGTTATTCAAATGAAAAAAAAAATATTTTTAAAATTAGACAGGTCAATCAAATCGATATAAAAACATTACTACACATCCGTACTCGTTATTCCGGTTAAAATGATACCTTTCTTTTGTTTCTACATGCTGTAGTTTTATATATATATATATAAATATATATATATAAAACGAAAAAAAATACAAACAATGTTTCCCCACCTTTAGATTTGTTTAACTACCTTAGGAATAAGCAGATATGTTGTGGCTGTTGACTTACACACCAGACACACAGTGGGGAGGATTGATACTCTGTGTCGACGTTAGCCTTCTCTAAAAAAAAGCGCAAATGTAGTCAACTGCTTAATGTACATTCCGAAGGACGGAGCGCTGATTTGTGTTACTCCTCATATTCGTTTTTATCAGTTTCGTGGTAGCCTTGTCCTTTCAATTAGTACACAAATAAATAGGGGACAGGGAAACTTAAGAAAAATCCTACTTTCGCAGAATTTGTACATGCTTCCTCACAGAATAGCGAAAGTGTAGTAGATGAGCGCTATAACCAATACATCACCGACAATCATAAACCAAATATAAAATTTTCATTTGATAAACATTCCTTGGAGTATTTCACAGAGATAAAACCATAAGATATTAGTCGCTGCAGACATGGTATATTTCCTATCTACACTTTAAATTAGAGATTGTATTTTTTCCCTACGGATCCCTAAAAATGTACCTCTGCATCTTTACCTGCGAATACTATATAAGTATATAAAATATTGTTTGAAATGCCATTAAACCTCTAGAAAAATCATTACAGATATTTTAGAGGCCTATTTGTAAACATATTCGTTTGGACCATATTTTTAAGGTGCCTTTTAGCATTCACAACCAGGAGGAATTCTAAGGTAAACGTATTGAATGACTGAATCTACAGCCGAGTGATTCATCTTCTCACCAAAATCGAATCATAATATTTCCTTAACATTTAAATATTCATGCGTATTCTTTATCGAATCCCCCACTCCGTCCTCTATCAAACTCTCCCTAAGCAATTTCTAAATATAGAGCAGAATCAAGATAGGTAGTTGGAATAGGAGAGCAAGGTTTTCAAGATGGGGAGAGAGAAATTATGAGAGAGAACAAAAAGAGGGTTGGAAAAGAGGATGGAATAGGGGGAGGAGGGGCGTTCCCCACCCTTTCAACCTTCCCTAAATTTCCATCTGGATCCACAAAGACTCCGGATGGAGACTCAGCCCTCAGGGGTGTGATGTAAATATATGGACGGGGGAAGAGATGGGAATTGAGTCGGGGGAGGCAGAAGGGCGAAAGTGAGACACGGAAGAGCGTGTAAGATGAATTGCGGAAAGAGGGTTGCTGTATTCCCATTTCTATGGTCAGTGAAGAGGACACAATTACGCAGATGTCACGAAAAAATAGTGCTGGAAAAACGCATGCTAGGATCCTAGTAAAATAGAATGTGTAAACAGTTAAGCGAGAAACACCTCCACTGAAACACAGGGCATGAAAGGGTTGCCCATATACAAGTCTCTTTCTGTGCTTCGCTATAAAAATAGATATTGCGGAAGTAATCAGCCGTGAAAGTCACGTTACGCTTTAGGATAAACACATGACTTTCTCCATATATAGCGTATAGATATTTAAATTCTTTTTATGAATAACATTATAAGGCAAAATTATTATTTCGTATCGTAAAAATATACAGTCATCCTTATTGCCGTAAATTACGTAAATTTTGAATATGTTCACATAATACACCGCTACATGGTGGTGGCGCTGTATACTGCAAATTAAGAAAAGGCAAAATATCTCCGAAATGGATGGTTCTACGGAAATTTGTTTCAACAAAACTTGGAAGAAATGTTATTCTCTACAACATTTGTACTCACGAAGATTACCAATAAAGACGTTTTTAAGGATATATTTGACGGAAACCGAAAAAACCGATTATTTACAAATAATTCCTAAACAATAACTGCTATGAAAATTGCCTCAAATGAAAGTTGTAGAAAATTACATTCTCTATAACCTTTGTATATATACCATATATATATATATATATATATACATATATATATATATATATATATATAAATAAAATAATGATGTTTTTACGTAGATAATTCGCCGGAACCGAATCGGGTTTCGAATAAACCTAAACTTTCGGTTAACCGGTATTGTCTAAGAACTACTCAGCTCCTCACACTCATACCAAAGTGTTATATTTGAAATTTGGTAACGATATGGCAAGTACTTTTAGAGTTAGGGGCCCACACAATCACATACAAACACATCATTCCCAAAATAGTCTAAACGTGCTCTAGGGACCTTAAAACGTGTATTTCCGTTGAAATCCCGTCGAGAAAGTAAAAGTAATGAAAGCATACAGTCGATTTTATTGTGTTATTTTAATGGGAGATGTAAATGCCTTCCATTGGAATCGAACCAAGCACTTTTTTCGAGATTTTTTTCCTCACCACTTTATCATATGTGAATTGAGCATTCTTGCCAAATTTAGAGTTTCTATATCTATTATCTCTCGAGTTATCGATAGAGGGGTGGTTGGCAATGTTATGGTCGCGGGTTTGAATCCTGCCGAGGTCATGTCAAAATAAAAATATCATTATTCACGTTTTTTCTAGCGAACGGGTTTAGCGTTACATCCGACAAACAAACCAACCAACAGATCGCGAAAAATATCTATAGAATTTCTGAGCTATATAAGCATAGGGGCACTCGGTGTATATTTGGGGCAGTAGAGTCAATGCACATTGGGTGGCATAAATCAGGGTGTAATTTCGTGTTTTGGGTGGTCTATATCGAAGGGGCAATCAAGTGATTGATGGTGATTAGGCCCTAATAATTAGCGGTTTGTTGTGCAAGTTGGGTGGCATGTATTCCAGCTGTTTTTGATGCGTTTTTGGTGGCACACACTCGCCCACACGCACACCCTCACACACACACACAACCTCACACACACAACCTCACACACCACACAAACATCATCTCATTCACCCAACACAGTTTTCTCCCACGCATTTACAGGCAGTTGTTTTCGCTCATTCACTCACTCACGCATACATCCCTTCACGTACTTCTTCGTACGTGCTGGGATATCAAAAGAAATTTTCTCATTCTATTGTTACCGTAATATCCTCAGGCTATCTTAACCCATCGATACGGCTAAAGCGACCGCGTAAATTAACCTAATACATATCGCAGGGAAATGAATGGCGATTTTACATAAAACATGAGCCATCAATGTTTTAATTCATATCACTGTTTTTTGACTTATATATTAATCTTCCTTTGCTTTGAGGCCGTATTGTATTTTGAAATATGATATGAAATCGAATAATTTCGCCATTCTTTGACTACACTGTCATCTACATCAATACATGTCATAACGTTATTCGTGTAAAGCAAGCGCTCTGAAGGCCTCTTTGCGAGCTCAACGAGTCTCTACTCGTCATCATTTTCTCTCTCGATCGCTGGAGTTCCTTTTGGGATCATTCGAATCTTAGCGTTTGCTAGAATATCCATTTAATTGTCAGAAAGTTGCAATCGTCGAAATGTGCCGGATGGTGAGACATTTGGTTAGTTAAACAGAAAAACATTTCTTTCTTCAGAAGTTTCTATTAGCTAATTACAGGTTTTTTGGAAAGTGCAAATGATTTATTGCATTAGCAATTCCACTTCTTGTTAACAATAAAATACAAAACCAAAAACAAGCTAGGAAAATGCGGCGAAAGTAAATATTATAATAATATGTTATAAGAAATATTAGAAGAAATATTATTCTCTACAACTTTTGTCCTTACGAAGATTACTAATAACGACGTTTTTAAGGAGATGTTTGACGGAAACCGAAAAAACCGATTATTTATAAATAATTCCTAAGCAATAATAGCTATGGAAAATTGTTTCAACTGAAAGTTGTAGGAAATTACATTCTTTATAATCTTTGTATGGAATTGTATATACAATAATGATGTTTTAAAGGAGATATTTCGTCAAAACTGAATCGGGTTTCGAATAAAACTCGACTTCCCGTTACCCGTTATTGTCCAAAAACTAATCAATTCCTTGTGCTCATGCTATAGTATATATGAAATTTGGTAACGATATGGCACGTACCTTTTGAGTTTGAGCGCCCACAATGGCACACACACACACGCACACACAGACATCATTCCGAAAATAGTCTAAACGTGTTCTAGGAACCTCAAAACGTGTATTTCCGTTGCAATCTCGAAGTCGATTTTTTTCATGAATACAATACTTCCCCATTACTACGTATGGAGAAAGTAAAAAACGTACGTATTTGAGAAAATGAGAATAGAGGGATTTAAAAATTGTGAGGGGAAGAAGATATAAAATGGATTAGACGGATTATTATAAGCGATAGAAAAGAGTGATTGATACGTGCTAGTGTTAATAAAGTAACATATGAAGATTAAGGAGGAAATGTGAGAGAGATAAATAGAATAGTCCAAGTAAGGGACGAATAAAGACAGCAAGAAATTAATTTTTGTTTCAAAGGGCATTTTGTTAAAGAGCGAAGCATAGATCCATCCATTACACAAATGTTCACTCTTTTCGTAGCAGTTTCATGCTATTGAATAAGCACTTCCATTTTGATTTTAGGTTTGCCAAATTAATTGTAGTTCGTACACTATTCTGGAAATGAAAAATAATTTTGAAGTAGCAGTGATATTTCGCTAAATTCCTCAACATTGTAAACATATTCCTCTTCCCTTAAAAGATTATATTCATCTTACAATGACGGAGTGAAATTTTTCATTAAACAATGTAGACATTTCCTTAGCAACGCCAATATTCCTTACGTATATGGTTTTGTTTCGATCATCCATCTTGTAGTTTGCTTTCCTTCATTCGCCTCCAGTCTTCATTATTCTCCACTCGGCATTGTCTGGTTGGCTAATTTCACTAATATTACAATGTATGTTTCAAACGTCAAATAAACTTCTTAACCTTAAGAATGCCTTGTACGCTTACAAGGAGTTTATTTTTACATTTGAAACATCCAACTCCTTTTTATGACGATTTCTGCTATTGAAGAAGTTACGTATATACGAACTTTACCGGAATTACGTACATTAGTAAAATCATTTTTAATTCCCAATAAGACTGCGAAATAGCCGACAGTTTGAGGAATATGAAACTTTACGTCTGCTGAAGGTGCCAGAAGGTGCTGTTCAGCCATTATATTATTAACTAGGGTAGCTGCCCGTTTAATTTTAAAAATATACGTAAATCTTATGTAAAAGAGGTCGGCAACCTAAGGCACGTGGATTTCTTGTGGCCCTCGAGAGCGTTTTATGCGGCCCGCGATTCCATGAGGAAAAAATGATAGGTATAATTTAACTCAGTCAATTCCATATTTTCACTTTCTCCATAAGTATTAATGAAAAAGTATAGTGATCACGAAAAAAATCGACTTCGAGATTTCAACGGAAATGCACGTTTTGAGTTCCCTAGAACACGTTTAGACTATTTTCGGAATGATGTCTGTGTGTGTTTGTGTGTGCGTGCGTGCGTGTGTGGAAGGATGGATGGATGTGATTGTGGACGCTCTAACTCAAAAAGTACTTCCCATATCGTTACCAAACTTCATATATAACACTTTAGCATGAGCACAAAGAACTGGTTAGTTTTTGGACAATACCGGTTAACCGAACGTCGAGGTTTCTTCGAAACCCGATTCGGTTTTTGCGATATTTCTCCGTTAAAACATCATTATCGTTTATACAATTCTATACAATGGTTATAGAGAATGTAATTTCCAACAACTTTCATTTGAAACCATTTTCCATAGCAGTTATTGTTTAGGAATTATTTATAAAAAATTATCCGTTTCTTCGGTTTCCGTCAAATATCTCCTTAAAAACGTCGTAACGATATATGAACTGTGGGCGGAAAAATACGAACGGAATAAGAAACGTTATAACTTTTTCTTCAAAATGGTTCAAATCCGAAGGTTGTCTGCTAATTTCTTCTAATTTTAATTTCCAAATGAATAAAAGCCTGCACGTCGAAAAATCGCGTTTTACGTGTAAAGTAATGGGAAATGGAAATGACTCTCTTGGAGACGTACCAAGGAATTTTTTCGCGATTTAAATTTGTCATTCTCTGAACAAGTGTTAATCAAGCATCCCTACCAAATTTCGAGTTTCTATCACTATTATTTCTCGAGTAATTAGCGTTAGCATAGCGTGACCAACAAACCAACCAACAGACGACGGCTATTATTATATTAAATAATCGGTTTTTTCGGTTTCCGTCAAATATCTCCTTAAAAACGTCGTAATTGGTCATCTTCGTGAGGACCAAATTTGTAGAGAATAATATTTCTTCCAGGTTTTGCTTGAAACAAATTTTCGTAGAACCATCCATTTCCGGGATATTCAACTTTTTCGTAATTTCCAGTATACAGCGCCACCACCATGTAGCGGTGAATTCTGTAAACATATTCAAAATATAATTTACGGCAATAAGGACGACTGTATTTTTTTACGATACGAAATGATAATTTTGCCTCGTAATGCTATTCATAATAATTTAAATATCTATACCCCAAATAGGGAGAAAGTCATCGCTGGCCACATCAGATTTTGTCAATGAAATTATGGTCTCCAGACCTTTTCTGGTGGTTTTAAGGCTAGTAAACCAATTGAATTTGCTTTTTACTATTAGGAGATGACAAAATCTCTTGGTATCTTCTGATTTAAATGTTCACCCGGCCCACCAAAACTCTCGTGATTACCAATGGGGCCTTAAGAAGCAATCACAACAACGAATGTGGCCCTCCATATACAAAAGGTTTGCGAATACCTACTATATATTACAGATAGACCGTCGTCGTGTGTGTTACACTACGCTGACGTCATCACCACTGCTTGCCACTTTTTAATGTGAATTAACAAACTGTCCGATTAAGTAGAATATTGAAATTTGACGGTAATGCTTGATTCACATATTTACAAGTGAGAAAAGACTTGCAGAGCATTGAATACTGAAATAAAAAATATTCCCCTACAGGACAACCTATCCTGAAATGTTGCATCTTATATATTAAATATGTAAACACATTTTAGACCTATGTGATTTCACTTTATTTCGAAAAAAATTTATTAAGTAATCTCACAGGAATGTATTTTACCATTAAATTTTTCAGCAGCATATCACGTAAACATTTCTTAAAAAATTGTAATTAAACAGCAACGACAAAACATTTTATAGAATAAAATTTTAGAACTGTAGCAACGTCAAACTTTGTGCATGGAAACGTAAATATTTACTGATAATTATTCAGTTAACATGTAATTTGGTGTAGAGGTTTTCATATTTGCATTTTAAAATTACTTCCCGTCAAGATATGAACTCGAGACAAACTATCGGATAGGATATAAATTGAAGTTTCTTATTTTTGAAGACAGAATTCAAATTCGAGTAGAATTAGCGTAAATTTATAGTTTTTATCGCAAAAAATTGGTAATTTTTCTGGGTCTAACAATAGGCTACCTAGGCAACTGGCTTAATGCTTTCATATGGGTAAGCTTTTAATGGTTTATATTTTAATGCCATTAATGTTAAACTATGCCTAATGAATGAAATCCGATATTGATATAATCCTCATTTTTGTGGCTGTCATGCCCCATTATTGCCCCATACGAGAACAAAAAAGGCGAGGTATCTGCGTACGACCTATAGACTTGAAGTTTGTCACAATTATAGAAAATTTGTTGCAACCGAATATAAAATAAAAAATAACAAAAATTCATATTTTTAGGTACGGGTCTGCCCCATTTCTGCCCAATACGAGTGTGAAATTATAAGGCACTTCTTAATGAGATACAAACTAGAAATGTGGCAGAATTATGTTTTTTGTTACAACAGAAGGAAAAATATCTGATATAGGTAGTAACAATTCAAAATCTTAGGGGCTGTTTTGCCCAATATGAGAATTAAAATTATAAGGAACTTCTAAATGAGCTATAGAGTTAAAATTTGGCACGGGTGCTTGATTTTGGACACATTCGATTGGAAAAAATTCGAAATTGTAAAAATGCTGAAATTTAAAAATGCTGAAATTTAAAAATGCTTGCAGAAGCACTGTCGACTAGTATATATATATCAATAATATATAGACGCTTCTTTCACATATGATATACATATATATATATATATAAACACACACATACTAGTAAAGGTGTGCTTGCATTCTGCAAGCGTTTTCTCTCACCCTAAAGAGTATGAGCTGACAAATCTTATATAATAAAATTGAATGTCTGTCTGTGTGTTCCTTATATATTCCCACGCCCTTTGAGCTATCGGGACCAAACTTTGCAAATTGACTTCATATGACTCTACGAGTAACATAGGGTACATGCGATTTCCAAAATCGACCCGGGTTCGATTCCAGGAGACAATTTTATTTTCCCATAAGTTTACACGGGATTTTCGATTTTTCAAAGTGCAAGGTTTTTTTCCTTCATTCGTTAAAATACGTAAATATGGACCGATTTTCTTCGTTCTTGCTCTATTCGACGGCTAAAACTCCAAAGTATCTTATTCTTGCGATGTTTACATGTTGTACGGTCGAATCATTCAGAAATACGGAATTGTTTTCGAAATTTTACGGATATTTCGTACTCTATCCGGACGTTGTCAAGGCGACCGTAATTGTTACCTCCGATTCAGTTAATGCCAATTAAACCTTCAAATATGTGAAAGAATAGCATTATTCGCTTCGAACTGTTGTTTAAGCATCGAAATTAATGATATATAACAACGTACATAGTTAAGGATAATTATTCTCTTGACTGCGTATAGGAAGCGTTTATAAAGACAATTCATCGTGTGTATGCTGGAATCGTACCTTTTAGTAAGTAAAACCTTTATATTATACATCTGTAATGCTTACTAACGCACATTTATAATACTCTCCATAGAAGTCACTCGACATAAGTTTGTGGTTGTGAATAAAACGTCTGATCTATACAAGTTTTTCTAGGACGCCAACATTTCCCCAGAAAGTGACAAATGCTTCTTTGGTTCGTAAATGACACACGTACCGCACAGCAATATATGGGGTATTTGCTGTACTTAGAAGGTAAGTATGCTTTATTAAAGTTTCGATTCCATTTTGAATGTTCTTACAACTTAATATTCTTAAGATTTATGGATTACAGTGTAAAGGCGAGTCGATATAGAATGATATCCTCCTCTGTAAGAAGAGTGCTTATAGAATGATATATATATAGGAGGATACTAATGTCTGGCCCAAACTACAATAGATGGAGAGCTGAAATTTTCAGTAATTGTAGATGGCATGGAGAAACCGCCAGAAAAATTGAGATCTCCCACCGTAGTGTCATTGGTTCGACTCCAGAAATTCCGAAATTTCCGTTTTTTCCCATAAGAAAAGCATTGTGGCATTACTGAAAATTAATTTCGGGCACTTTCCGATAAGATAGAGAATTCAAAATTGGAGGATTGTTAGATATCCACGAGATCTATAGGGAACCGTTATCACTTTTATCGCAAGTGTTCTGAGTTTGACTCCAGACGACCCGGTATATCTCCCATAAGAAAGCATGGAAAAAAGAGTTCCTTCATATAGACGAAACTAAGAGGAATAAATAGATGATATGTTCAGGGTTTGTAGGTGTCATGAGTATGTCCTCATAGCATTTGACAACTCCTACCTAGGTGTCATCGGTTCGATTCCAGGTAGCCTTAAATTTGAGATTATTTCCCATAAGAAAACCATTGAAATAGGTCCAAGGCGCTTTTGCATTTACAGCCTTTTTGTCGGCTTTTCGTCTTTCTTACTAAATGAGAGAAAATGCTTGCAGAATGCAAGCACACATTCACTTGTATCGTATCATTCTATAAGCACTCTTCTTACATCATTCTATAAGCACTCTTCTTACAGAGGAGGATATACGATATATATCGTATATCCTCCTCTGTAAGAAGAGTGCTTATAGAATGATAGTTAATTGTGCTTCCATTGTGCAAGCATATTCTCTCACCTTAAATTAAAAATAAAAACCGAAAAATAATTTTCAACGCATAAGTTTGCATCTCGGCTCCGAATTAAGTGCTTTTCTGTTTTGAAAATATTGGGGTATAAGCAACCCCTAAAATTTATAATTATAAAATATTTATAGGTTTTTAGCATTTGGTACGAATACCTCACTGATATGCAAAATTTCATCAATGTAGCACCTCTAGAAGTGCATTTATATGAATTTCATTGTTTAAACTTTATGAACGATGAAGGCGCTGAGATCCGTGATGTCAGTAGTGTTAACGTTTGGGATTTCGATAAAAATGGTGAAATAAAACGCGATCAGAAAGAAAATGCTATATCAACCAATTGGCGGAATAATAGTATGAAGAACGCATGTATTCCTAAAACGATTACGAATGGTAAGGCTGAGGTTTATCTGAGAAGCTATAGTGAGAAACTAAATGTCGTCGTATTGAACTGCCGCAGCATCCGTAAGAAAATTGCCGATTTTGAGCATATTATTCGCAGTCTAGAAGCCGATGTCGTGATCGGTACAGAGAGTTGGCTCACTGACGAGACTGCAAGTCAGGAGGTATTCCCTCAAGACTATAGAATTTTTAGAAAGGATCGTAGTATCCGGACGGGAGGTGGAGTATTTATAGCAGTCAGCAAGGCATACGAAAGTTTTCCACTACCGATTAATGACGCCGAAATAGAAAGTGTTTGGTGTGGAGTTAGAGGAAGCGATTACACTATAGCAAATATATGCGCATTTTATAGGCCTCCCAATTCAAGTTTAGAAATGATTCATAATCTCGAGAAACAAGTAGCAACGCTAATATCGAAAAATAAAGAGAGGGCCATTATAATAGGAGGAGACTTCAACTTACCTTCAATAGACTGGAATCATAATTGCTTTGATTCCGGTGGTAGAGAGCGTGAATCATGCGAAGCACTTATAGAAACCTTCCTTAAACACTCGTTGTGTCAGCTAGTAAGATGTCCTACGAGATCGAACGATATATTAGATTTACTCGTAATGAACTACCCCGAGCGTATGAACAAGCTCTCCATAGAGGAAGGAATAAGCGATCATAATGCCGTGTACGTAGAATTTAAGCTAAAAGTGGAGAAACAGGTTAAGGCTAGAAGACGCGTATATATGTACGCCAAAGGCGATTTCTCGAAATTTAGGTCTTTTTTACAAACACAATTCCCTAATTTCTGCGAGGCATCTACCGACGCTACTAGTACAGATGAATTATGGTGCGTGTTCAGGGATATGTTGCGAGAGGGTACGGATAAATTAATTACACATAAACTTAAACGTGATGGTGCGGAACGAAGACGATACAACCAGAAAGTTCGATTCGCTCTCAGACGGCAAAGAAAACTTCAAGCTCGCTTAAATACACTAAAGAAAGTTTTGCATAATAATTTGAAAGGAAATCCAAAAGCATTTTGGTCGTACGTTAGGGAGGTTCATGGTAGAGGCCCCACCATAGCGTCATTGAGAACGGAGGCAGGTGATGTAGTACAAGATAGCGCGGAAAAAGCGAACTTGTTAAATGAACACTTAATTAATAGCGTAAGACAATCAGGGGTACCACTTTACTGGTGACAAAAATTAACTCTCCGTCATATCTCGTAAAGTATTGCTCACATCAAAATATTTTTCGCATAAAACTTGCGTAACTAGTAAAGAAGAGTAACCGTTATTAAGAAAATCATACAAGAAAGTCTTAATTCGAGTTGAACTAAGAAAATTTCTTGCATGGTTATTTCATCATTGTTGCTAAAATAAATAAACTCACAAAAATACCTTTGGTTTCCTTACATGTGCATGCAGTATTATTAAATAGGAATAAAATGGACTATTTATGATGAAGAAAAGAACTTTAAAACGTTCTTTCCCTACGTACAGGTATATCATTTCTTTCTAATACTCCATACGCTGTACACATTCCTAACTTGTTCTTTTTTTGAATAACTCAAAACACGAAAGAAATATTGAGGTATTATTATTATACATTAATTTTAGCCAGTAGAAGTTCAAAAGTTTTTTAAATGTTTTGTATTATAGTTTTAGAATCATGGTACAACACATAAAGGTACCTCGCATTGTTTCCACCAATAACTTGCTTCTTTTCTCCTTACTTATTTCTTTTTTTTTTTGAGATACAAACCACACACCTTTATCCTGAATGCGACTGATTAGACGTACAGTAGGTCGTAATGGTGTTTCTATAGATGGTTGTCTTGCCCTCTTTGCTTTTGGTTTACTTTCATTGTATTTTTCTCTCCTGGCATTCACTAGCTTAAAATTTGAGTGACTCAATTACTCACGTTTTTTGTATATTACATTTGCAATAAAATTGTTATATCCTATAAATGGTGAAACATTTTCAAGTAATATTTTTAGTGTCTTCCTTGCAGTAGAGTAGGTGGCGATGCACTTGTCTGCAAGTTTGACTCGTCCCATCCTTTTGCTGCAGTCAACACTTATTAGAGGTTTAATATTTGTCAGCTCAAATGTCAACAATGTCAATATTAACCAAAGATTTCCGCTTTTTAGAAGAAAGCCTAATACTCGTAAAAGCGATACCTCTGTGCAAAATCAACATGATCAAGGAGAATACCTAATATTTTTGTAGGAAAAGGTTCTAGCATACATCAGATAATACAACTCGGACACCAATAGGTGTTAATATGTAATAGGTAAGTTTAACCTGTGTAACCGGTTAGCTGGTTAGCTGAGAGCAAAAGAAACGAGACTTAAAAGCAGTTCACAAGCATCCATTGAAAACACAGGTTGACGAGTATAAGCGGTCGACGCAGTTAAGAGGTAAAGTGTCTGTCAACCAGCTTACCCCAAATGAAATATCGCCGCACGAAACTGATTGTGAGTTGAATTCATTTAATTCGGTGCGGAGATATATTTGGCGAATCGTCTTTTACTTGCTATAATAAAACCCATTCGTCCATATTTAACGAAAGGCTTACACTCACTCAACCCATTTATAATTACGTCATATCCAAATTGAAAATTCTGGGCACACTAATTTTCGTATCAATCGGATACGTTTGCCTGCGATAACCTAAACGCCAGTCAACCAGAGCTGAAATTAAAGGGAGACTGGAGGATTTTATTCCTTAGATGAGAGGTACGAACTTTCCTACCTTTGCTGTGGTGTAAACGTTCCAGCGGTGGAAGAAGAAATAAATCCCTTTCCTCCAGCGATGAGAAAAATTCCTCACATTCAAATATACACAGCACTTCCTCACAGAATGACCATTACACTACACAGGGACGTGCAAAAGGGGGTAAATGAAAAGCACTTTGGGGTTGACGAATGAAATAAAGGGTTAAGGTTTGATATTGGAAATTGAAGAACTTGGTGGGAATCACAATTCCGTGTCACCTGTAATGGCAAGAGAAAAAAATTCACTGGTACCACCTAAACACGATAGGAGATGCGTCTTAAATAGACTTAAGGCTAGGTAAATCATTCATGCAGCTTATATTGCAATAATTCTCTGTAGACACCATGAAACTGCTTTGATTCTCGCGAGAATTCAAAAATTATGTTATAATTTTACAAAAAGAACATTTATTTAAGATTATAGATTGCTTTTATTCTCGCGAGAATTTAAAATTATATTATAATTTTACCAAAAGAACATTAATTTAAGATTATATATTGCCTTAATTCGGCGAATAAATTTGCCAAACGTTCATAAAAACTTACATATCCTTAGAGTCTACATCGCCTTCTCTTCGAAGGGAGATCATGTAAACTTCCTTCGTCATATTCGAACACTTTCACATCTCAAAGTAAACTGACCAAATCGATAGAAAATTTCCCGCCAATATCAGAAGACGTCACGAATTTTTCCCTTGGCACTTTGGACTGTTAAATAATCAATAATGAAGTTTGGGAGGTGGGGAAAATGGGAAAAATGCCTTTCCTAAGAACATAAAAGGTAACAGCGTAGACGAGGAACTCGGAATGCCCTCCACGATACCGCCAAAGTGCAACAGGGGCACGCACTGGCCTACTCACAAGAAATGCCTTTCAAAAAAACCTGTCTACTTTTGACGGTGTAAAAGTAAAGAACCATAGGAAAGGCATTTCCCCACCTCCCAGATATTGGCCGTAATTTTACTATTATGAGGCACTTCCAGATGTGCTAGAAACATGAAATTTGGTAGGATTATAGGATTTTGGTCTAAACCGAAGGAAAAAATCCAAAACTTTCGAAATTGCAATTTTAAGGGGCTATTTTGGCCCCTTTTTGCCCCATTTTTTGGCCCATAAGAAAATATGTAAATCGGTGTAGAGGTTTTTATATTTGCATTTTAACATTATTTCCCGTCAAGATATGAACTCGAGACTTAAACTATCGGATAGGATATGAATTGTAGTTTCTTATTTTTGAAGACATATTTCATATCCGAGTAGAATTAGCGTAAATTTATAGTTTATATCGGAAAAAGCGGTAATTTTTCTCTGTCCAACAATCGGCTGCCTAGACAACAGGCTTAATGCTTACATATGGGTAAGCTTTTAATGGGAATCAGAGGCATATATTTTAATGCCATTAATGTTAAACTACGAGTAATAAAGGAAATCCGTTATTCATATAATCCCCACTTTTGGGGCTGTTTTGCCTCAGTAGTGCTTCATAGTAGAACGAAAAAGGTGAGGCAGTTCCATATGACCTAGAGACTTGAAATTTGGCACGAATACAGAAATTTCGTTGCAACCGAAGATAATATAAATTATTGCAAAAATTCCCATTTTTAGGGGCGGTTTTGCCCCATACGATTGAGATAATTATTAGGCACTTCTTAATGAGAAACAAACTTTAAATTTGGCAGAATTATGGGTTTTTATTTACAACAAAAAGAAGAAACCCGATAATGTAAAAATTCAAAATTGTAGGGGCTGTTTTGCCATATTATATCCCCATACGAAGATTAAAATTATACGGCACTTCTAAGTGAGCTACAAACTTGAAATTTGGCACGGTTATGATTTTGTACTAAATCGATTGGGAATATTTCCAGATTGTAAAAATGCTAAAATTGAAAATGCTTGCAGAATGCAAGCACATATTAACTAGTACCTATATATATATATATCGGACGAACGCATGCAAAAGTTTTTATAAAAAGAATAGAAAATCAATCCGACTGTTGTTTACTATTAAAACCCATTATTTGTAAAAGACGAAAAATCAGTAGTTACAGTACAGCAGTGTAGAATAAAAATTGGTGCAATCGATTTAATTAAAACAAATCAGTTAGTGCCACTGAAATCCTTCGACATAATTGAGTCTCCCTTTGAAAATTAAAATTGCCTACCGAATACGAAGTCGGAATGTTATGCACGAGCGCGTTCCCGGTGGGTTATTTATGAAATGCGTCCATAAAGGACTCGATTAACGAGAACAAAAGACTCGGAAACGCTGTCACATTTTGGAAAGGTAAGAGGACAAGGAGAGAAACGAATGAGAGGGGAAAGCGGGTTACCCAAAACGTTTTTGGTAATTCACTCAAAGAATTGCGTAGGAGAAAGGGAGCGCAGTGGACACGGAAGAGAAATTGAGAGAGGGGAAGAAGAAAGAGAAACAAGGTTGTGCATATCTGAGAGCAGGGGAGGGAGAGAAAAGGGAGGGTGCGGACCTGGTGTTCAATTGCGAGTGGTGTGTCCTAAAGGGGCAGAACATGTGTGCACATAGGGGGCGAGCGGAGTGCCTAAGTAAATGAGTGCGAGGGAGAAGCGACAAGAGCGAGGAACAGACAACGGACTCTGTTTTCAGGAGGCATAATATTATATGCCTGCGTTGGTACGTTTTTTTAAATTGACAAAATAACGGGCTCTCCGTAAAAAACATGCATTCCGAATAAATATAGGGGTCAGGATTGACTTTATAGTTTCATTATTGTACTGATAATAA
This sequence comes from Uropetala carovei, assembly GCA_036926305.1. Taxonomy (NCBI): domain Eukaryota; kingdom Metazoa; phylum Arthropoda; class Insecta; order Odonata; family Petaluridae; genus Uropetala; species Uropetala carovei. The sequence continues at coordinate 11,532,643 of JAXCHB010000010.1, read as the reverse complement.
CAGTAATCAAAACCGAAAAAAGTAAATATTTTGATATTTATCCTTCTATTAAATTATGTTTTTAGGCACCCAAAAAATTGAACGATCGTACATATATGCTCGTGTTAAAAATGTCTTGGAATTTATAATTAGAGTTTCAATGCAATGAAGAACTTGAATGAGTTGCACATGAATTAACAGACGTATAGTAAGTTTTCGTGAATATAGTGAGAGGGAAAGAGATATGAATTTTTACCAAGGGAGAGAATGAATGAGCTCTCGTAGGGATGAAGAGGGGTCAGAAGAATGGGCTCATCCTGGAGGTGATTCAGTCGGGGTCCTCGGGGAACAGGATGGAGTAGGTGAGTCACTTGCCTCAAGCAAAATGCGTGCGTGTGAGAGGCAGCGTGTAGCAGGGAGTGCGTGTGTGCGCGCGTACGGGAATAGTAGGGGGGGGAGGTCGAATGTGGGGTCCTATATAGATGAGCTTACCGAGAAAATGGAAGAGAGAGAGAGAGGATAAGACAGAGGCGATTGCAATTTCAGCGCCCGTCTCATTCGGCTGGGGAAGTCCTCTCCCCTAATGGCTCGGATAGGAAATTGAACCGCAGGAAATGGAAAATCCCATCTTGTGTACGAGGGCGCGTTCTGGCGAGGATAGTGTAGTACAGGGGTCTCAAACTCAAATCGTACGTGGGCAAAAAACGAAAAAAGATACATTTCAAAAGAACTAAAAACATTTTTAAATATTAAAATTAAAAAAATTCTTCGCCACTGATAATTGGAATAAGATCTGCGAGAGGACAGCATAAAATGAACAAGCGTGCAGAATAACACCATGAGATTAGAAACTTCCGATCACACACACAACACACAAGCAAACACACACACGGACATCATCGATAAAATAATGAAAACGTAATCGATGGACCTCTTAACGTGTATTTCCGTTAAAATTTTGAATTCGATTTTTTTACGAAAAAATACTTTCTTCTATACTGTATACGGAGATAGTGAAAGGTGATAAATATTCTACACGTATTTTACTAATTTCACAAATTTCAATTTGAATTTTTTTATATGGTTATTACGAGTTTTGAAGGAAATTTTAATTTTTGATTCTCATAAAGTTGTTCCCCTGATTGGTTTATGCGAACCATTTATATCCTTATTTCCTTTTTTATGAAGTCCTTCATTACAAATTTCATGAAAATCTCTTATAGGCGAAAACCGAGAACGAACATGCGTTCGGACGGACGGACAGACCGAAGCTAATATTCACTAACGTTGGAAACAAAAAGTCACCTTAAATAGTTCATAAGAACTTTTTCTACGAAGGAATATATTTATTACAAAATAAATGAATTTTTAAGGAACTTCTTCGCATTTTAAAAATTGATATTTGTACATTTATATCAGTGAGCATGGAATAATGCGCACTCGTCATAGTTTTGTGTTCAGTAATGTATTGGAGCTTTACGACAGCATGATTTAAACCCGTTACTACTTTGCAATTTACGACAATCGATTCCGTTTAATGACGTTCGTTTCGCAATATCCTATTAGAAAGATCCTTAAATCTCGAATATCTGCCCCACAGCGCCAACATTTGCGGCGAGCCCGGGAAACACACGGAGATTGAAGTCATACGATTATCATCGGAGGTGGTCGCCGTTCACTGCTGCACCCCTACACCACGAGAGCAGACGTCTGCGTCCTTAACTACGAGTCCCGTTGGAGCTCCAGGCGTGGAGTGGAGTGTGATGGAGGAGGGGAGGTGAAGCTTCATGTCGGCTGCAGCTTGCGCGCGGAGAAAAAGCTTCGTTTATTTGAGTAAAGACGGTTTTCAGTTTTCAGGAAGAGGGAGGAGCTGCATTCTGTAGTACACAAGAGGGGAGGAGACGTGGTCGAATGGTGTGGTGATATGGTAGCCAAGTGATGGAGGAAAGGAAGGATGTTTCAAACTGTGAATTGCAGATTCGCTTAAGTTATATAGCGTACTTCTTGTCCGGAATTATACAGATAATTATAAAAGGGACTGATAAATATTCTTGCATTTACGCTATGCAGATTCATTACGCGTATTAATTTGTCGTCCATGTCTTTTGGGATGACAAATAGGGTGCATATGCTGGAAGAAAAAAGAAATAATATGCTTTGCTAAAGGAATGGAGCAAACTGTTTTCACTTAACCGTAATATTCGGTGGCTAAAATGAGTAAATAAAAAATCGACAATGGAAGAATATGCCTCGAAATTGTTTTAAGAAAAATATTTCTTCATTAAAACTTTCGCGGCCGTTGGTTTAACGCGTCAAGTGTACTTAATTCTCGGGATAATCCGAGAGATCTACTATTGGAGACGTTTTAGTATAGCAGAAAATACTATTATTAATAAGAAAATTCAACATTAAACAGTTGGACGGAAGGCATTGTGTAGCATGAAAAGATGGAGGGGAAATTTTTACTGAAACATGAAAAGAGGGAGAAATATAGGTAGCTAGATTGTGGATGGATGGGGTGCAGGGTAGGGGAAATCAGAGGTCAGAAGTAGACAGGGAGGCGGAATCACCGTGTTGGGATTTGTCATGTTTGCAATCGGAAAAGTCTTTTTCCTAAATAAGGGGTTTCTAAGGGAGAAAAAGAAGCGAGGTTTTGCGCCCACTCGATTAGTGATTGCCTTGGATTCGAAACTACGACTCTGATGCGAAATCCACGAGGAGTTTATGAAAATGTCGACGAAAGCGGAGTTTCGTTAGTCACCGCAGAAAGCAAGAGATACGCTCGGAAAGATTGTAACCATTGAATCTTCCCTTTTCACGTAAAAAAAGAAAGATGTAAATTTAGCTATAGAGATGTTGCTGACAGCAAAACAGAGCACATTTGTCATATTGATTCCAATTCGCATCCGTTTCACAAATCTACTCGCAATTCTCCTGCAAAAATTGTATTACTAAAATTTGTAATAGAAAAGTGATAAAATATAGAGCAGTGAATACAGCTAACTCAGTTGATTTTCTTGCCGTGAAACCAAATTCAGCATTAAGGAAAATTAACATGTAATTATGAAGTTGGCCTATATCAGCTTTATTACTAAAAACTGAGGTTATTTAGGAAGTTTTCAATGATTTGGGGAAAATGGCTAAACTAACAAGATATGAAGTGAAAAAGTTGATTTGAAATTTCCTTCCAACAGCCCTTCAGGAGTTTACCTGGAACCTCATCTAAATCTGATGAATATTTTCTTTCAATTTTATATGTCATCATAATAGGTAGTCTGTTCGTAGACAGGTCTGTGATTATTCATGTTTAAACCTGGATCTCCATATACTCCTATTCCATGCAGTTTTCTTCATTTCTTGATAGCTCTCTTTCCCCTTCAAGTCGTCTATCAGCAGAAACCTTTTCCTTTTTCCATCCAGGTTTCCTTCGAACACTTCTTTAGTATTGCACTCTCTCCTCAGGTAATGCCCAATCCAGTTCACCTTCCTCTTTCTGATAGTCTGTATAATCGTTCGCTTCTCTCCTATTCTTCGTAGTAATTCCTCATTTTTCGCCCTATCTGTCCATTTTATCTTCAGCATTCTTCTCCATGTCCACATTTCGAAGCTTTCCAAGTATTTAATATCATTTTTTCTTAGCGTCCATCTATCTGTCCCATGCAAAGCTATACTCCATACAGAGCATTTATATGTATAGGTTAGCAATTTCCACTCATGGCAGGGTTGTAGGTATATTGCCTCTCTAATTCGAGTGTATCAGAATTAGTCAGAGAAGTGAGGCTAACAGTGGATGATGATGGAGACAGAAAATAGATGTTGAGATCATTTTATATTTCTACTTTATCAGTTATTTTATCTTACTTAAAGATTAGAAAAGTTTTCACTCTCTCAGGATTCAACCAATTTTTTCGTTGATTGATTCAGGCTTCTCCGGTAGGTATATTACGAAATACATTTTCACATAAAAAGAGAAATTTATAGTAGAATATATTAAATCTGCGATTAAAAGTTTCTGCGTAGAAATTTTATATAGTCGTGATGAGTTAGAAGATAATATAAGAGTATTGTTTTATAGAAAGAATCAAAACTTCACACAAGTCATCGTTATGATATGCTATAGGTACTTGATTTTTGATTAAAAAAAGCCTCAGAAAATGATTATGTCAGTGATAAAAAAGAGCTTATGTATTCGGATCAACTGTCTGTCTGTCCGTGTACAGAATAACTCAAATATTACGTAATTTCCAAAATCACATTTTCTGGATATTCAGTTCTACATTCGGACTAGATATGAAAAAAAAATTGGGTTCCGTCAGGCTGTCCGTTTGCCTTTTATCTATATAGAAAACCCCTTGCAAACTATCAATACGGGTGCATTATGGCTTACGTATTTTTGGCCGTATTCACAGCAGATAATGTAAATAAACAAGTACCTATGCTATTAAGCGAAAGTAAGTGAAATTACACAGTTCTCAAGTTTTATTCTATAAAATGTTTTAACGTTGTTGTTTAATTCCAATTGTTTTTATGAAATGTTTACGTGATATACTGCTTAACATTTTAATAGTAAAATACATTCCTGTGAGATTACTTAATTAATTTTTCGAAACAAAAGTGAAATCACATAGGTCTAAAAATGTCTTTACATAATTAATATATTGAATATTATGAAAGGTGCAAAATTTTCCAGATAGGTTGGTCTACAGGGGAATTTTTTTTTTATTTTAGTACTCAAAGCGCCTTATGTAATTTGTTCTGCAATTATTTTCTCACTTGTTTAACTCTATTTCCAATATTATATTAACTACAGATTCTTTTCTAGTTCGCGTGTCAGCATTACAGAAAAATATGATAAACCAATCTTACGAATTTCTTTATACGTAGCGCACCTTATTGTATTCATAAGTCAATAAAATAAAATTTAAAAAAAATTGAAATAATATCTTTTTCGCATATTAAAATGCTTATATCAAGAAGTTCCTAAATAATGTGATTACTCTAAGTACATATTTTAAGTTAATAAGGTTAAACGGTAACACAATATGCAACTTCAAATATTCAGAAATATAATTAATTAGGAATTCCTTGTTATAAGTTCTTTAATAGGTGAAAACATTTCTATTTTTCAAATATACTTTTTAGTCAATCTATTATTTTTAACAATTAAAATTTCTTTTCGGTTTTTCTTTATCTGAGCTTAGGTACAGTATTCTACTCCCAACATCTAGTTGAAATAAATTTTGTTAGGTAGGGTTGTTTCTCATCATTCATATCCTAAAAACTTCATTCCTGACGACGATAGAGGAATTGTTACAATTTCGTTGAATTTCTCCGTGTACTTGCTCACTTTCTATTTCCCAAATTTCCTTGATATTAATGCTGCTAGAATGGGTTATATGGTTAGCATTTCATTGGAATTTTTTCTTAAACAAGGTTTTGTTTAAAATTACATAAAACGTTTTCACTGATAAAATACGTTTCAATTCCCTTCTATCACTATTCCACAACCTAATTTTTACTTTCTCCATATGCGGGATAAGAGAAACTATTTTATTCGAGGGAAAAAATCCAATTCGAGATTTTAACGGAACACACGTTTGGAATTTCTGAGTACGTTTTGACTATTTTCGAGATGATGTCTGCGTGTGTGGGTGTGTGATGTGTGACAGACTTTTTAGGCACTCTAACTCAAAAACTAATTATTAGATCACTAAAAAACTTTGCATTTAAGATTTTTATTAGTAATTTAAAGTTTTGGCTGAAAATTTCTAAAGTATTATTTGAAATTGTTAAAAAGAAACTTGGCTGCATAAAAAATATTTTGCCAGGGTAATTTAGCTGCGAATCGATATTTCCTTATACATATCAGCTGCTTACAATTTTGTTTTCTTATTGTTTTTTCAGTGTAAATATTATTGAAATTTTTTAAAAATTATTCATAATTGTAATTGCCTATAATTATTCTTGAGAAGACTAATGTCATTACTCTGTAAATGTGGAGAAAGTCATGCGCTGGACACTTTTTTAGAAAATTTTATTGTTATGCATTTTCCGCAATTTATTTTTGAATGGTTGTATGAAAGGGTTTTTTTTATCAACTAAACATTTTATGTAATTTTGAACGTATTCCTATTAAGAAACATAAGAAATTCCAAGGAGGAATTGAATGAAATTATGAGCAACCCTGCTAGCATCATTAATATTTTAAAATATTGTGAGTAGTATAGTGGACATTAGTAAAATAAATAAAGTAAAAGTTAAGAATACATAAAAGGAAAAGATTTCAATTTATTAATTAATTTATGGAAACAGGCTATGATAGGAAATAGAACAGGGGTTATCCACTTGCCGGGTGGATATTCCGCCACTGAACTATCGTAGCAGAACTTGTCATTCGAGCTTATGCATGTTGCATAAGTATCTTAGGATCATCCATTACATTAATTATTCAACTGTTACTCATAACTGGGATTTATACTGCTGTACAGTGGAAGACAAACTGGAGCAGCACTCAAATAATCAGTTTCTCCACTTTTATTTTATGATTCAACCAAGGAAAACAAATATTCGCACGAGTAAGTTAAAGTTAAAATTGCCACAGATACTTTTTTCAAACATTTCAGGAAATGTTCATCCACACTTTTATTATTTCATTTTCGGCATTCTTTTGTTTTACTCCTTTCAGTTGATCTCGTTCTATTGATTCTAATTCTAATCTTAAGTCCATAAATTTTTGTTTCCAAATTGAAATAAACTGAAAATATACCAGTTATATTTCAAAGTCATTTAAATCATTTAGTCGAATACTTCTAATATCAAATTTTCAAAATAGCTGTATCAGAGTACCATCTGATTAATTTTGCAGTTACGAAGTATATTGAGAAAGTGTTGTAATCGTGAGAAAATTCGACCTCGGGATTTTTATGGAAATATACGTTATAGGTGTACCCGAGTCCGAAAAAGTAGTTTTCGCAATGCCATCTGTCTATCTTTTACTGACTCTAGAGCCTAAACGGTAGATCGAAAATGAATGAAAGTAGCCATTTAGTAGGCATTTTCTCATACTGAGCAGAAGCCACAAGGAAATGGTTGACATTTCTCAATAATTAAGGGAAGTTTATTCTACGCATTGTTAACAACAATTTCATTTTCTAAAAAACGGCACTAACTATTTTGATCAAACTTCGTAGTTACTTTAGTTTACGTCTGCATTAATACTACATATTTCATTTTTCTCAATGAATGAATATAAGTCTAGTTTATTCTTGGTCAACTTTAACGATAATTTGATTTTCTAAAAACGGGCTGATACGATTTTCATTTTCTAAAGATAACTAAACGACGCATTAGTATACGAGAAAGTACGTACAATGTATGTTGTACCTATTTTTTAATATATACATCAACGTTTTTCATATTGTGTTTGCAACCTACATAAGGATATATACAAATATTACTTGAATTAAACTGCGGCTCAGTAATTTAAAAAATATATTTCTGATTGGAGAAACAACCTCTGCAACATTAATGGCAACAGATAACAGTCCTTAGGAGGTGATATTTGACAAAAATTGAAAAATGTCATGAGTAAACTTCTCTCAGCCGGTTTGCCATAATACCGGCATAGTTTAAGCATCAAGCATCAAAATAAATAAAAATATTTATAATTTTATGGTTGCATCGTCGTTTGCGCATACCGAGCCACCTACATGCCAAATTTCAGCTCCCCAATTCATTTGCATCAGCACTACTTTTTGAGGCGGAGGGATGTCACCGTTTATATTATTCATCATCTCCTTAACAATGCGTTTCACGAAAAAGACTTTTACACAAAAGTTTTAGAACATACAATTTTTAATGATTTAACAATGATCAGGCGCGTACTGGCAACTTTTCGCAGTTCGGTAAAAGTTTACTTAACCGGCGCTCTTACCTACCACAAATGCACATCAAACTAACATAAGGTGTATTTAAAATGAGACTTGTTATTCCGCGTGATTGGCCTTTCACTTTATAGAGATATAAATCCACACCGACCGGCTAAATATTTTGATACAAATAACAAAATATGGGTGCTTTCCCAGTTTGACCTCGCAAATATTTTTCATTGTTAAATTTTATTTATTTAGTACCGTTGACAATTTTTAGTGTTATTTTTCATGGCGAGCCTTCGGTTCGCTTTGTCTTTAATCGAGCGTATAGTTCTAATTTCTATTTACAAGTAACCGAGGATATTGGCGAGCCTTCGGCTCTCTTTCGTTTTAGATGATAATGCCTTTTCTATATCGGGTGTAGCCGTCTCCGGGCCCTGTCGCACCCTTCGCCTCTCTGGAACGAAACTATCCCTCCCCATTGTCCGGTGATTGGGTGGGTAAATGTCGCCACAGGTAGATCAGTCATAGGTTTGCAAGCTTTCGTTTTGCGTGAAAGGGTTATCTCAAAAAATTATCTTATCTGCCTGTGGCCCACCAATATTCTCGGTTGCAATATGAAATAAAATTTATTAACATGGAAGAATTTTGCGGGGCCAAAACGGGAAAGTACCCATATATGTATTAAACTTTGATTCGCCACAATTTTCAGGAAACGATTACCGTTCAATATAAATATAATAACGGATAATTGGCGATGAAGAAATGAACTTTAACGTAAATATTACGTTACAATTGCTCAAGTGAAGTATGTTATACATAATTTTCCATTTAAGACGCATGTTATCGAAAAAAATTAAATTAACTTATAAAATGTGAATGAAATATAAAAAGCGGTATAACATATATTGTACAAACGTTCTCATATACTATTACGTCGTTTAGTTATCTTTAGAAAAATATGAACCATGTAAATCGTTATAAACATCAACATAAATAACTATACGAAATTTGATTAAAATCGTATTAGCCGTTTTGTAGAAAATCCAATTGATGTTAAAGATGCCCAAGAATAAACTTGCCTTATATTCATTTTTTGAGAAATATGAACTATATAGTATTATTGAGGAGTCTCTTCCATTTTCGCAAATAGTACTTGGAAGGGTGGGATGGACACCCGGGGTGAGAAGTTGCCCTGGACGTTCGCCCACGTCGCCTAGCCTAGGACCGGTCTTGTGTGTAACCAATCCATGAGAATATCGAAACAACGGTTATGGTATTCCCTTTTTTCCTTACAGCAATTTTAAAAATTTTGTTAATGTTTTTCGATACATAACTCAAAATAATTTCGTTATGTTACGCTGAACGTTTCACATCACTGATATATATGAATTGAGAAAGGGAAGGTCATGCCAGTAACAACCCAAAGCGAAGCTTCCCCTCCACTTTCACTCAGCCACGCATCTAATAAAAATATTCCACCAAACACAAATCGGGGCCTTCTCAACTACCTGAACACCTATAATATATCTGGTTAATACAAACTCTTAGAGTTTGAGGTTCTAAAGTAAGAAAATTTAGCGTTTTGGGGGCTCTGGACCTTTGCTCAATGAAGAGCATACGCACACCGCAGTTTGCTATCACGTTTCTCACTCGAAGCACATTTTCCGATTATGTTACAATTACATTTACATTAATACCCTGCAACCCGCCATAAGTGTTTGGCAGGGGGTTTCACAGCACCAAATGAACTCTAACTAATACCTCTGTTGGACTGTCTTATCGCGTCTGAGAAAAAAATCTGTAGTATTTCTGGGTTCTAGAGATAGTTTCGACATATTTTCTCGTACGCTCTGATCTAACATTACATACAACCGTGCCGCGTACATCTTCAAAGAATTCGAATTTTAAACTTTTCAAATAGTTTCCTTTTGTATTCAATTCTTCTACTCTTCAACGTCTGCCATTTCAGATCCATCAATATCTCTGATACACACGCATCATATCGACATTCTCCTTTTACAAATCTAGCCGCTCCACGATGAACAATATCGAGCTCTCTAGTTAGGCACTCCTCGAAAGGGTCCCAGACCGCGCATCAGTATTCCACGTCGGGTCGTATTAGGGAAAAGTATGCGATTTCCTTCACATTCGAGGGGCATCCTCGCAGAACTCTAGAGGAAAGCCCTTTGGCCCTGTTCGCCGATGCTATGACGGTTTAGATATGCTCCCTACCAGACAAGTTGCTACTGAGTGTGACTCCTGGGTTTTTATAACTATTGATGTATTTTAGCTTTAATTCAGATATTTCGTACGGGTAACGGCTGAAATTCATGGAACGCGTGAAATTCATTGCGGCGCATTTCTTTATATTCAGGTCGAGTTGCCAATCTTTACACCACTTCGTAATAGCATGAAGGTCCTTTTGCAAAGTCTCATTGTCATATATTGTGTTGATTTCACCATACATAGGCGTGTCATTCGCGAAGAATCTAACTTTACACTTAATATTATCCTCTAAATCGTTTATTTATATATATATGTATATATGTATATATATATATATATATATGTATATATGTATCAAGAATAACGGAGGTCCGATTACACTTCCCTGGGGCACTCCGGAAGTTACTTTGACAACGTCTGATGCAACTCCATCGAGAACTACGCTCTGGGTTCTATCCGAATGGAACAAGGCGATACTATTTGCAATTTTCGTTAACTGAATAATCCTTTAATTTTTGCACTATTTTCGATTGGGTAATGGTGTCGAAGGTTTTCCTGAAGTCTAAAAATACTGCATCTATAGGTACTCCGATTCCTTTGGCCGCTGCTTTCACAATATAATGTATGAGTTGAGCTAACTGTGTCTCGCATGAACTGCCTCTCCGGAAACCAACCTGGTTTCTATTAATCGCATCTTTTCTTTGGAGAAATCGCATTATTGAGCTGCCGATAATGTGCTCAATAACCTTACAGAAGATTGACGTCAACGATATAGGGCGGTAGTTCTCCACAATTAATTTTCTTCCCGTTCCATGTATTGGTGTAACGTGGGCTGTTTTCCAATTCAAAGGAACTACTCCCTCATGTAAATTAACAAAATGACTGCTGTCAGTTGTGAAGCAATTTTCGAAGAACCGATTTAACGTACTGGCATTAATGAATGAGTCGCGCGCACTTTCACCTTGCCTGTAAGTAGACGAGATATTATGGACTGACCTCCTCGAACTTCTCGCACGTACGACCAAAGTTCTTTCGAGTCATTTTTAAGTGTATCCGAGAGTGTCGTGGATCGGTAGGCGTGAAATTCCTTATGCGCTTTGTCTCTTGCAGGCACACGACCGTTTCTGTACATTAAATGCTTGTTCGCGTAATCCTTACCAACTTGTTTAATGTGATTTATGCACGTGTGATGCCGTCTTTCTTTCTTGATCAAGACGCGGAGCTTCGGTTTCATCCATCGTGGATCCTCGCGATCACGAACTAATTTGGTTGGGGCAAAGCTTTTTAGCCCTTCACGAATTATGTGCAAAATTTCCGTCCCTGTTATTATTCGCAAAAGTGATATATGTCGTTATTTGATTTGTCACATAAGTTTTGAAACCTGGGAGATCCGCTTTACTGAAGTAGGTATAGACTAATCGCCTTGGCTTATCTATTGTCGCAGGGGTATATTTGATGTCGTCAATCACTATTTTATGATCAACTATGCCATCGTCAACATGTAGGTTTCTAGTCAATAGCGGGTGGGTCGCGGCTATCAAATCTGATATGTTTCCGTTTCCGTTGTTGTCATATCGCGTCGGCTCGTTGACGATTTGTTCAAGCGAGTTTAGGGTAAACGCTTCAATTAATTCACGACAAGTTTCTCTATTTTTTCCTCCACTAACATAGGTTACGGATTTCCAATCGATCGATGGAAGATTAAAATCTCCTCCAAGAATGATTACTGGATCGTTCTTTCTCCTGGCAATCACCTGCAATTTACAACTGACAATGAGTTCTCTAATGTTTTCGACTCCTGAGTCAGGTGAGCGGTAAATTGAGCAAAAACCTTTTACCGTTCCTGGTATGAACTGAGCACCATATCATTTCGCAGTGTTCGCTGACGTTAAACTCCTCTAGTTGGCTTGATATACTGTTTCTGACGGTGATGAAAACTCCACCTCCGACTCTTTCCCTCCTGTCTTTGCGATATATCACTTAATCTGGTGGGAAAATCCCGTTAGAATTAATGTCGTCTGACAGCCAGCTCTCTGTTCCCAGTACAACGTCTGCACAATAGCTTTTAACTAAGTGACAAACATCTGCAGGTCATAATAATTATTTTTATAGTGTTTTGTATGGATATTTTCGTTTCGGTATCCTTACTACCACTGTTTTCGGCCTTAGTTCTCTTACTAGCGATATTCTCCGCCACTTGATCTAGCGATTTTATTTTTCTACTTCTATTGCTTCTATTGCTTTTTCTAATTGCCTAGCCGAGGCGTAGGCCAAATGAAGATGAATTAGAATTCGGTATCGATTGGTAAGTGCTTTTCGGACGTTTTTCTTTATATATTAGTAATGTAGGCTTTTGTCCGGTGTCAACGGTACTTCAAACTTTGAAATAAGACGAAAGCCAATGTACGGAAATTTAAAAAATCGGTATTAATGTTGCATTTATAAAATAACGCTTCCTGTTTCTTATTACCAATAGTTCTAGGTAAATTCCGTTAAAATGGCAAGTTGATACATTTCAGGACTTCCGAGTTATAAATATTTTAAATAGTTATATCGGGTCAAGAGATTTAAAACCGTGCTTTTCATTTTCTCCACACGTAATAATGGGAAAGTATTCTGAACACGAAAAAAATCGACTTCGAGATTTCAACGGAAATACGTTTTGAGGTCTCTAGAACACGTTTAGACTATTTTCGAAATGATGTGTGTGTGCGCGTGTGCGCGTGTGCGTGTGTGGATGTATGTATGTGATTGTGGACGCTCTAACTCAAGAAATACTTGTCATATTAATACCAAATTTCATATATAACACTTTAGCATGAGCATAAAGAACCGATTAGATTTTGGACAATACCGGTTAACCGAACGTCGAGGTTTCTTCGAAACCCGATTCGGTTTTTGCGATATTTCTCCTTTAAAACATCATTATTGTATGCACAATTCTATATAAATGTTATAGAGAATGTAATTTCCTACAACTTTTATTTGAAATAATTTTTCATAGCAGTTATTGTTTAGGAATTATTTATAAATAATCTGTTTTCTCGGTTTCCGTCAAATATCTCTTTAAAAACGTCATAATTGGTCATCATCATAAGGACCAAAGTTCTTGAGAATAATATTTCTTACAAGTTTTGTTTGTAACAAATTTTCGTAGAACCATCCATTTCGGAGATAATTAACTTATTCGTAATTTTCCGTATCCAGCGCCACCATCGTGTAGCGGTGAATTCTGTAAACATATTCAAAATATAATTTACGGCAATTAGAACGACTGTATTCTTTTACGACACGAAATAATAATTTTGCCTTATAATGCTATTAATAATAATTTAAGTATCTATAACCCAAATATGGAGAATGTCATGTGTTGGCCACATCAGATTTTTTCAAATTTAGCTCGATATAAAATATTTGTATATAAACGAAAATTTTAAAATTTACCTCAATTGACGTAGAAATGAATGCTCTACCCGCGACTTTTCCTCCCATTAACATCGGTGGGGTTGTTTTCGTGGTGTAGCGCATCAAACTCGGATATCTAGACTTTTGCAAGGACAATAGCGTAGTTACCACACCCGTATACTGCAAAAGACGGCATTTTTATTCAGTAAAGTATATAATGAATATTCAATAACAGAATGTGAAAACAACAACAAAACAACAAAAGCAACAAATTATAATAAAAAAGTAAAATGAACTCAGACGACGAACTCCCTCTGACAGTAACAATGGCGGTACAATGACTTAAGATCGTATTCACAAAATCTTTAGATGATGGAGTAGTTCCTTTAATTTGGAAAACAGCTTACGTTACACCAATACATAAAACGGGAAGTAAATTAATTGTGGAGAACTACCGCCCTATATCGTTGACGTCAATCTTCTGTAAGGTTATTGAGCACATTATCGGCAGCTCAATAATGCGATTTCTCCAAAGAAAAGATGCGATTAATAGAAACCAGGATGGTTTCCGCAGAGGCAGTTCATGCGAGACACAGTTAGCTCAACTCATACATGATATTGTGAAAGCAGCGGACAAAGGAATAGGAGTACCTATAGATGCAGTATTTTTCGACTTCAGGAAAGCCTTTGACATAGTTTCCCAACCAAAAATAGTGCAAAAATTAAAGGCTTATTCAATTAACGAGTGGAAGGCCCGGGTTCGATTCCAGGTGATGGCAGATTTCTTCACCTGTTTCCTCATTTCCCATCATAACAGCTTATGCCTGTCGCATAAGGATCTTCGGATCATCCTTTCTACCAATTTAATTGTAATCTTGTAAAGAATAGGGAATAAATAAACATCATTTTCAGTATTTCCTCGTGCTTGGGGAAAATGTCCTTTTAAGTGTAGAATGTAGATCTAGGAAGAAATAGGGAACCGTGAGAGAGTAAGAGTAACGAGTAGAGGCATTGCAGAGGGGAAAGAGGGAGAACAGATAGTGAGAGGGGAAAAGAGTGAATGGAAGGGGGAGGGGAATTGAGAGTGGTGTTATACAGAGGGAGAAACTATGCCGTGGAGAGGGATTATGTTCGAGGTGATTGTGAATTTAGATGATCGAGGCTGCAAAAAGTGTCCGAAGAGAGGGGCGGGGGCGGAAAGCGGTGTAGGGGAGGGGAAGAGAACGTGATGGGATTCGATGGGGTCGCAGAGAAGAGGGTTGAATCGGTCGGGGACCATGAAAGGGATTGAAAGAGGGAGATAGGGGATGATAGATAGTTATCGAAAAAAACTTGCGTCTAGAGGGGTGTGTGGTGCAACTGCTGCCAACGGGAGGGTGCGCTCGGGTGTTCCACTACATTTAATCATACTCGACGTGCGCACACACGCACTCTCTCGCAAAGATCCTAATTTTGCCATAACCTCCCAAAGGAACTTACCCCGGATCAAAGGATAACGAAAACACACACGACCACCCTACTTGGACCTAACACATTGGCGGGCATTACGCAAATTGAGAAGGGTACGGATGAGGTGCCTAGGAGGGAGGGAAGTTAGGAGGGAGGGATGAGGTGCCTAGGAGGGAGGGAGGTTATGAGGGAGGGATGAGGTGCCTAGGAGGGAGGGAGGTTAGGAGGGAGGGATGAGGTGCCTAGGAGGGAGGGAATTTAGAGGGTCAGTCAGTCCAGATGGACCGGGATGTGTTTTTCAGGGCACGACTCCCGGCGACACGGACCGACTAGGAACAAAGAGAGCAGCAGATGTCAACGCGATATCAGTTGTTTAATGCCGCTCTCTTCGGGCCGGCAGAGCGGATCGCAAAACCTTTACCTGGGAAGGAACGGAGAGAACACAGTCGTTCTTGTGAATCGGATAGTACGTTTCACGCGCGCCTATTCTCTATAAGAAAAACGTTGTTCTGTAAGAAACGCAAGATGGCCGACAGCGAAATTTAATTAGACCACTTGAAAATATGTTTTGCAGTTAGCTAATACTGAACGCATTCTATCGCACTATATTTTTGGTAGTTGTTATTATTCGAGTGGCACATTTATTTGTTAGTGTAAATATCATACCTACCTATTAAGAAAATAACAAATATTTTTAAAAATAACCATGCTATCATAAATACGTGACGATAAACGCGACGCCACAGGCCGTAGTTCTCATTCTGCCCGATAGGTCGGCGCCAAATGTACGTCAACAACAACACCTTTATTTCGGCGAAAACCACGGGAATATATAATGAACACTTAGTTTGTTTATGTAACGGTTTCTACGATACACAATTAGTTTATTTTTTTGTCAATAAGGATCTCCAATACTACAATGATCGATTCAATCGTCAAGAGAATAGTTTACAATGTTGAAATAAATTGATGATTTGTTTTTGTTCAGATAGTATTCAAAGAAATTATTCCGCTGATTGATTAATTAGTTAGTTTTAATTTAACTCCTTTAAAGAGTTTTATTTACATAACGACGGAGAACATTATTGAGGATTCGAGTAAGCTTTCTTTCTTCGTAAGTACAGAGTACAATTTTAAAACAATCATAACATTAAGTGAACGAAAATTAATTATTTTTCCTACGTTATATATATATACATATAATTATTTCCCTGTCTTTGCACACCGACAATTATATGTAGCATTGACGAGAACAAGGTGGGAGAAGAATATCATAATTTTATAGCCGAAAATAAAATCCAAAGGCACTTACTAAACGACAACAGAGTATTCACTAGAAATGTAATATATGACAAATACTTCATATGTAATAGTGTGCTATTAATTATTTTAAATGCAAATATTAATAATTAATCTATCTATAATTCTTCCGTTGATATTTCGACGGGAATTACGCTAGTATTGAAATATTTCTCGTCCGCGACGCGTAACGCTAGGGCATTTACTAATTTGCTTCGTTACAATTGAGGACGGAATATTCTCGATTTGTATCTCCCGGAGTTGCAAACGAGTTACTGGAGCCATTTCACCGGAGGTGGAGAATTCCATGGAGCTCGTTCGCTTCTATCCATTAGCGGATTTACAATAAGGCCAAAGTAGGCCATGGCCAAAGGGGCGGCGGAATTTTGGGGGCGGTGGGATTTCGAGGCAGTGGGGATATGGGGCAGTCTGATTCAAGAATGAAAATTAAAATGGTATTTCATGACGGGGATGGAAAAGAGTAGTAGTGTAACTTTCGATGGAAAAAATGGTCACAATTAACCATTCCGATTTGATAATCAACAGAGCTGCAAACCACTTCAAATTTTGGAGGTAGTTCGGTTCGCGGTTCGGTTCTAAATTTTTGTAAGTGTTTCGGTTCATGGTTCGGTTCATACGGGAATTTTGAGAAGAGGTTCGGTTCGATTTGCGGTTCGGTTCAACTAAACTAATCATTTGAAATACTATCCAGAAATAATTTATCCAATATATAGATTACACATTCAGTATCCATCTGTAAGTAAATCAATCAGCAGTCATTATTATTTTAAATGAAAGAAGAATTTATTTAAAGAAAGGAAAAATTTATATTTTAAAAATTTATCATCAACATCCTATATATCGCGTAATTATATCGGCGTATTTCTCGAAAACCGTTCGTCGTAAAGATATCCGGTAAACGGCGTTTTGTTTCTAGTGGCTATGAGGTTCCTGCAAAAATATTCTCTTTTGCTAAAGTGTCCCGGGTTCGAACCCAGGAGACAATTATATTTTCCCATAAGTTTACACGGGATTTTCGATTTTTCAGAGAGCAAGGTTTTTTCCTTCGTTCATTAAAATACGTAAATATCGACCGATTTTCTTCTTTTTTGCATTATTCGACGGGTAAAGCTTTATACTATCTTATTTTTCAATATTTACACGTTACGCGGTCGAATATTTCAGAAATACGCTTTCTTTTTCGAAATTATACAGATTTTTCGTACTCTTTCCGGGCGTTGCCACGGAGACTCTCATTGTTGCCTCCGATTCATTTAAGGCCAATTAAACCTTCAAATAAACGAAAGAAAAGCGTTATTGTTATTTTCTCTTCATTGATAATCTAAATAAACGCTTGCATTTATAGTAGATCCTGTAATAAGTTAAAAGCAGTCGTTGATAGACACTTGAAGGAAAGCGACTGTTTGTGAGTTCGTCTATAAGGGTGCAACGATAATCATTGGAACTAAGGTAAGGTAGAATTAAAAATTATTCCCCTTTGAATATACCGCGATATTAAACTAGCATTGAGTAACTCTGTGACATTGTGATCACGTAATTGCTCTAATATATTGCTGTAAAATCGCAGAAAATTTAAAAACGCCAAGGGGTAGACCAGTGAAAAGGAGAGCAATTAGCCCAGCTTCAGCTTCCAGAGAAAGGAAGAGGAGCCAGAGATCAAAGGAAGAGTATCATAGGAAAGAGAGTGTAAGAGATGCGGAAACTCATAGGATTGCCCGTGTAGATGAGGAGCGGAGAGTACAAGAAAGACAAAGAAATAGGGAAACACGTCAAATGAATAGGAAACAAAGAAGATCTAACCTAGTGCCGACCTATTTAGATTATTTGCAAGCGCAGCTGCAACGGGCTGCTAGTCTTCATTTATTTATATTAAAAAATGATATTTTTGATCCTAACGTGATTTTTATGTGGATAACAATAGTACCTATCAGAGAGGAAAGAGTTAGGCACTCTTTCCTTTGAAGCAAACCGCTGGTTTTTGCAATGGAAATGCATGGTCTTTTCGTTGGTCCGTATTTTGTGGATTGAGATCGAACCGAAACCGAACCACTTTTAGAAAAAAATACGGTTCGGTTTTCGGTTCATTGCAAAATTAATCAGTGGTTTCGGTTTGGTTCGCGGTTCAGCAAAATGGCTGCGGTTCGGTTCTGTTCAGCGGTTTGGTTCGGTTCGGTTTGCAGCTCTGATAATCAATAATTCCAGAAATAATAGTTCGAGACAATTTCGACGGTACGACGTTCCTCCGACTCAGTCGCACGACTTGGAATTTCTTGTGTCAGTTTATCCTCTCATTGTCAGCGTTGTCATGCAAACATGGTACACGCCTTGGGAGCTTCATATGCTGGATATACGGATATATATATTTTTTACACAATACACAACATTAAATCTGAAAAATCTTGATATATTTTAAAAGAGTGCCACTTCACCTTCCAGTTACGCTTGATTCTATTATTTTTACCCTTTTTCCTTTTTTTCATATTACCTTAAATTTTGTTTGAATTTTCGCGCAGTTACTCGAATTGGGAAATTATGGCTTATAAAAATCACTATTCACTGCTAAGACGAATTTTCACGAATGATATTGTGTAATGAAGTTGTTTATACGATTTTAGTGCGAAGGCTTTCACCGCGTGTTGGCTCCATGATCCGTAGTTTTTTCGGGATTTCCGCAGCGTTCGTCTGGAGAGATGACGACGTTTCGCCGACACTGCCGCCGGCTTCTTCAGGTCGAAGTCGAAGTTTATAGATTGCCAATTTTTTTTAATTTAAGGAATTTTTTTACGGATGAAGAAAAGCGGATATCGAAATTTTTATAATCTCGATCTAAGCATTTATTGTTTTTAACATATAGGAAATTTTTCAGCCTCGTGACTTTTCGGGAAATACATGAAGTATGAAAATGTTGATAAAAGTTTATTAACTGTTAATGTGCAAGTTATTACATTTCTTAGAGATTTTAGAATTTTATGGTCCGTTTTGCATATTTCATTTAACTTTTGAAAAATTATATTTTAGAATAGATATTGAACAAGTACGTAATTTTCTCTGTTATTATCAAATTAAACTTTTGTAATTTTCGAAATATTTATATATTAATTTTTTCGCTTGGAATATGACTCAAATAACCCACCATAAGTGACCCGCAGGAATTTTTTATTTAGAAATCTGGTTTTTGCGACTGCCTTGAACTTAATGACGATTCTATAGGGATTTTCCCGAGAAAGAATCTGAGACATTTTCGAGTTATTCTCAGTTCTTACAAGGCAGCAGCCTTGTTAGCATACCGTAAAGAGACAGAGTGGCAGTAAAAACCTACTTTCCTGGGCATGTTAACTATAGGTGAGTCGTTTAAATTTTCTTACTTACACGCAGAAAGTTTTTATACTCTAGAAAATTCCCGGAAGCTGAGGGTACTATTACAAATTTCTTTTGGGCTTCAGTGTGTTTATTCACCTCTTACGTCAAAGTGTCCAACAAGATCTAGCAGTCAACCTGTGAATCACTGCATACCTTTGAGTCCCAAGAACTTTTGGCGAGTTCTTTCGTATTTTTATGCTAAACTGTCATACATATGAGTTATGACTCAGATTTGGAGATTAATTAATTCTAGTTTTTAATTAAAACTTCTAAGTAGTATTGCATAATTAATTTAAATAATCCTTTTTTCATTAAACCTTAGAAACCATGAGTGAACGTAAAAGGAAAAGTGGTAATGAATACCGGAACATTGCAAAACGGAAATCAGAAAACATTCAGAAAATCCTCAGGACAAACCAAAAGATAGATCAGTTTGTAACGAGAGCAGATTTTAATGTAGATTCTTTGAGCATCAATCAAGTTGCCGCCGTCCAAGGTTCATACGACGAAACAATTTTAAATAGCAAAATGAATATTAACTAAGTTGAGGTCTCATCATGTGCAAGTGTTTCGAGTAGTCAAAAAGAATGTTCAAAGAATTCTAATGAAAAAGATGAAGGCATTAATTTCCCATTAGGCTGTAATCTAAATGAGGACATGTCCATCTAAAATTCTTTTCCCGAACATGAAAGCAGTACCTTTGATCCAGTAACATGGAAGCCAAATGATGAAAATATTTTGAGTTTTTTGGCCAAACACGGTGTTAAAAAGAATAATGACCTTGACTTTTCTAAAACAAAGAAGAAATATTCAGATAGAGAAAGATGTTTAAATGAAAATGTTTTTATGAGAAAAATGTAAAAAAAGAAATTTCTCCTCGATTTTATTTGGTATACTCAGAAATTACAAAATCCGTTTTTGTGCACCTTGTAAACTCTATGGAGGAGCTTCGGCACTTGCTAGTACAGTAAAACCCCGCTATACGTTGCCCCGGTAAATCCTGTTTCGCATATACGTTGTTTATGAAATACTAAAAGCAAAATTTCAGAATTTCCAATTGCGGTGCATAAATTATAACTATAACAATAAAACCCCTCCATTCGGCTTTTAATTTCATGTTTATTATTATTTATATGAATGAATTAAATTTCGTGTTTATCAATTCGTTTTAAAATCATACTCAGAATAAAGATTTTCTGGCCATGTGCTTGAGAGATCACGATGGGTTAGGTGGTTCACAAGATACACAGGGGATAAAAGGGACTGTCTCGATATTAATGGCGATGTGTAAAAACCTATTTCTGAGTGACAGTCGGCTTTAAGAGAACGGTTGTGTCTAACATTTTGTGTGTCCTTTCATCCCGGTTTACGTTTGCGTTGATATCTCATGAGATACTGGATATACTTTGGATTGCGACATATGCATGAAAAGTACCCTTAAAGTGCGTATCAGTGCATGTGTAAGTAAAGAAACAATTTTTGTGCTCCAGCACGCTATACAAAATTATTTTCGGTGATTTCTGAATATATTATTGCCATTGGTTACTCGTTGCTACGATTAAATGTATATTAAACGCTAGTAGCAATGAGTGGTAAACACAAAGTGGTAATATAATATGTCTAATGTATTGTATTGATATGTATTATTTGGGAAACAAATGTGTCACAAAATATCCGCCAGGAACGTAACGCCTACTTTTATCATAGTTCTTATGGGAATCTTTGTTTCGCTATACGTTCTTTCGTTATATGTCCCATTTTTCAGGAACGCATCTCCGACGTATAGCGGGGTATTACTGTACTGGGTTTTCGGATTGGAAGAACATTAATTCCAGTATCCAAAAACATGAAAACTCCGCTCAACATAAGCAACGCGAACTTATTTTTGAAGAAAGATTAGCAGAAATACTTGGCGTTGCCCGGAGAAATTTGGTTCAAATCCGAACGGAATTATAGATGATACATGGTATTTAAGATTTCACTCGGCTGCCGTTTAGAATAAAACGGGCAGAGAGAAACAAAAACCACGTATGAATTATTTCTGGCAGCCCTCCACAATCGTACCGAATTTGATTCAAATCAATAGTAGGACTTGGGAAAATACGCGTAGTTTAATCAGTCCCCGCCGTCCAATTACGGATAAGGAAGTAGTCGTTTCCCACCTTTCTCACAGTGTATAAGATGTAGAGTTACCTGTTCTATGAGAACAGGAAGTTTATGAGAACAGTTATTTTATTGAACAGTTTAGGCATCAGAACATTTCGAAAAGAACGGTCCCGTTCTTTCTGATCCATCTCTAGATGGCAATGCATTAGCATACAAAGTTATTTTGCTTTTCGCACAATTAATATAAAACACATAGGATTAAAAAGTAGCCCCCGGTCTTCCTATTCCTGAAGAAAGTATTTGTTGAAAGTTTGATTATTCTAGCTTTAACGGTCTGGAAATATATAGACGTACAAACAAACAAATTTTCATACATAGGTATATAGGAGACTGATCTTATAATTGTATTGAAAGTGACAAATGTCAAATTTGAACTTCCTAAGTTAATTTACTCGAGAGTTATCGTCGAAAAGCCAAATCGATGCCCCCCCCCCCCCCTCCTCCCCCCCCAAACCCCCACTTAAATTTTTTTTTTAATACACCACATAGCCTATATTTTAAGCTGGACCAGTCTAAATATACGCTGCAAGTTTCATAAAAATTCGACCAGCCGTTTTTGCGTGATGCGGTAACAAACATATAGACAGAAACGCAGACAGACAGACAACAATTCTGCAAACCGGTTCAAACGCCTTCTTGTGTTGCAAAACACACAAAAAAAGTAAAACCCGACAAAAACACAAATGTACAGACAGAGGTTACAATTTTATTTATATGGATATAAGATTGGCGAAAATTCCAAAGAGTTTATGTAAACTTTTAGACAGCCAGAAAGAGAAGGAAAAAGACATTGGATTGAAGCAGGGCCGGCCTTAGGCCAATTGTACCTATTGGACCCAATCGGGCCCGCAATGGTGTAGATGCTCCAAACTATCTATCGGTGATGATTCTTTTTAGATTTCTTCATTGTCCCATCTATACCCAAGTGGTCTCATGTGAGGCCATCTGATGCTCTCAGAATGCAGGAAATGCGTTGGCGGCCTGGGATTTTCTAATTGGGCCGCGCAATTTCTAGGGCAGCCACTGGATTGAAGTGTTGAAAAGAGTGATTTTGGTTATTGAGAAATTAGCTAGTAGAGCATTTCCGTTTCGTGGGAAGGTAGAAAACTTTGGAAAATTGAACAGTGGAAATTTTCTTATGGGCTTAGAATTAATTGCAGAATATGAACCATTTTTGAATGAACATATTAAACAACATTGTAATCCAGGGAGCGGAAGAACTTCTTATCTGTCATTATCTGTATACGAAGAAATTTTCATATTAATGGCAGAAAAAGTGAAAAGAAGCCTTATTGATGAACTAAAAAATTCAAAGTATTTTCCTATAAGTGTTGATTCCACCCCAGATGTTTCTAATGCGGACCAGCTAGCTTTCATTATTCGATTTGTTGATTCTAAAGGAAAGCTCGTAGAACGTTTTTAGCATTTCTCGCGTAAGCTGGACACAAATTGGAGTATATTGCAAATGCCGTTGTTGAATTTATTTCTAAAAATAACATTGACATTAAAAATCTCAGGAGGCAGTCGTATGATAACGCAAGAAACATATGTGGAGCTTATTCAGAATTGCAAGCTCGGATCAAAAATTTAAGTAGGTATGCAGATTATCTTCCTTTTTCTGCACATTCTTTGAATTTTATCGGAATATGTGCAGCAGAATCATGTAAGGAAGATTCTTCATTTTTCAATGTTTTACAGGTGTTAAACAATTTTTTTTTTCATTTTCAACGAGTCGTTGGTTAATACTGTCAAATTGTTTGAAGAAACGATCAGTCTTTAAAAAAAAGTAAGCGATACTCGATGGGTATGCCGAGTTGCCGCATGTAAAGCTTTAGCTAACAACTGGGAGGAAATATTTCAGCATTGAGGGAAATTGAAACTAACGATAAAATGCAACCTCAAGTGAGAAGTCAATCTTTCAACATCCGCAAACAAATGGAACGTTTAGAGTTTGTGTTCATGGTAGTATTATGGAGAGCAGTTCTGGAAAGATTTAATGCAGTGGGTTTGTAATTGCAATCAGTTGAAGTAGACATCTCCATTGTTATTTATTTATATAATTCTTTAATCTTATACGTCGAATCGACGTCTGATATGCTGGGTTTATATGAATCAAGAGCATTTGAGATATCAGCAAATAAGGAATACGAGAAGAAAAAATCGGTTCAACATACATTGTACAAACATTCTCATATATAGGTACTAATGCGTCGTTTAGTTATCATCAGAAAATGAAAATCGTATTAGCCTGTTTTTAGAAAATCCAATTTTTGTTAAAGTTGCCCAAGAATAAACTAGCATTATATTCAATCATTGAGAAAAATGAAATACGCAGTATCATTGTAGATGTATACTCAAGTAACTGTACGAAATTTGATCAAAATCGTTGAAGCCGTTATTGAGAAAATCGAATTACTGTTAAAATTGCCTAGAATAAACTAGCCTTATATTAATTTTTTGAGAAATATGAACTATACAGTATTATTGAAGACCTAAACTCAAGTAACTGTATGAAAGTTGATCAAAATCGTTAGAGCCGTTTTCGAGAAAATCGGATTGTTGTTAAAAATGCGTAGAATAACTACCCTTAATTATTGACCTATGTCAATCATTTCTATGTATAAAATGCGTAAGTTCGAGATTTCATTCATTTTCGTTCTACCGTCTAGGCTCCAGAGCCAGTAACAGACAGACGGCATTGCGAAAACCACTTTTTCGGATTCAGCGACACCTAAAACGGATATTTCCGTAAAAATCTCGAGGTCGAATTTTTTCGCGAAAACAATACTTTCTCGATACTTCGTATGAGAAAGTAAAAAGTAAGAAAACCACAACTTTATTTCGACGGTTATTTATTTATTTATTTTGTTATTTTTCCGTCGTTTACAAAATGTAACACGGAAATCAGCATCGAGCAAACTGCCAAACAATATTTTAAAAGCAAAACATTTGAAGTTGTAATATCTTGTCTGTCGAAAGAATTGCATTGTAGATTGAGTGCTTATGAAATAATTGTAGAAAAATTTGTTTTTTTAAATAAATTAACTGTGTATTCCGTAGAACAAAAAAGTGAAAGTGCTCAACGTCTTTGTGAATTTTATGATAATGATTTGGAAGTGTTTTGTTGAGGAATGTCTACATTTAAAATGTTATTTGAACTCTATTGGTGAAAATAATTCATCAATTTCTTTATTTCAGCTTTGCAACATTATTAGAGAGAAGAAATTGTAAAGTTTGTTTCCAAATGTTGATATTGCATTGAGAATGTTTTTGTGTATGCATGTAACAAACTGTTGTGCTGGGCGTAGTTTCTCTTTATTGAAAAGATTAAAAAATTACTTGCGATCAACAATGACTGAAGATCGTTTGAATGCATCAGTAATTGAATCTGAATAAAGCAAAAATACTGATTTCTTTGATGTAATTGAAATGTATGCAGAAAAGAAAGCAAGACGAAAAATTTAGTCTTGTTTTTTCTATTCTTCTATTACTTACAATTTGTAATGCAAATTTCTGCTTATAACGATAGTGTAAAAATTGCAAATTTTCCTGGGAATGAAACTAAAAAATTTTAGCTAATTTAAAACAGAGGAAGAAAGGATGAATTAAAAAATTATTAACAAAAAATAATATAGCTGCACACCACCTAGTACATTAAACAGAAATGTTACTATGCATTTTTTTATTTTAATTTTAATTGCCACTGGTACTTAAAAAAGAATTGATTCATAATGAGAATAAAAAGGCTATTGTGGAAAACAAAAAGTGAAGTTTATTATTTAATTTATGCCATATAAAATAATTTTCCTTTGAATTTTAAAGTTTATTTAACTCATGGAAAGAAATTTAATCTTGCACTTAAGAACGGATAAGAATAAGGTTCTTTTTATTGAGCCCAATCTTCCAATATGGACCACATTTTCTCAAAATTAAACTTTTAAACACAAAGTTTCAAGTTCATTCTTATGGAATAAATTTCCTTTTCGCGGCAACTCAACGGTTTCCGATTTGACACAACATTAAGAATAATACTGCGCTTATTGAATGTCGGGAATAGACAAAAGACAGGCGATGAAGGACGATGAAAATCACTTTGAAATCACGAGAGATCATTGGAAGCAACTTATTGAAACTTGTCACGGATCTAACCATAAATACAGACAAAATAATATATTGTTTCTCTGGAATAATATTTAAATTAAATCAATTTATCGAAAAAATGGAGGGGCGGCGAAAAAAATTTGGCCTACAGGCGGCAATTCTCCAAATCCGCCAGTGCTTCTATCAGATATTCGATTTGCGCGGAGCATAGATACTTATTGTAGAACCTAACTTTGGCGGTTTGTTTTCCACACGAAGAAATTCTTATAATTTTCATCGCTAGAAAATGTCAATATAAAAATTGTTTCATTGGAGCGTTATTTTATGATGACGGCGGAGATTATTCCAACTAATTATCTGACTAGCAATTAATATGAGTACGTATTTCAAAAGATCGGAGGGCAAAGTGGCCTCTGCTGTGTGTATGCCTATCGTCGTAGGATTCCCTTAATTCATGTGCATGTTGCATAATTGCATGACTGTTTTACTCATAATGCTTAGAATGTATATTAGAATAGTATATTTATACAAAATCAATGGACTAGTAGACAGAATACAATTATTTGTTTAAAAGCCTTCGCAATATATGTAACTTTCTCCATACGTAATATGGGAGTACTACCATTCATGAAAGAAATCGAATTCGAGATTTCAAGGAAATTACACGTTTTGAGGTCCATTGAGTACGTTTTGACTATTTTCTCGATAATGTCAGTGTGTGTTTGTGTGTGTGTGCGACAGGAATTCTGCAAGCGCTCTAACTCAAAAACTAATAATCAGATCAGCACAAAACATTATGCTTAAGATTTTTATTAGTAACTCCAGGTTTGCAAATGTGGCCAACTGGAAATGAATGTTTATTCAGGTCATTTTTCCCTTTTATGTAAATATTGGTCATTATTAAATCTGTTGAAAATATAATTTTCTACAAGCTTTGTTTGAAACATTTTCCATAATACCGATATTTTGATTTTTGGTCTGAATTAATATTAATTACGTGGCCAAGTTATTATAAATATTTGTCATTATTATTATAGTACTAAGGGGATTACGTTTGCTAATCTTACGCCGTCGAGTTCCGCTCGGCCATTGGTTTTATTCCATATTCTTTACTCTGAAAACTGAATTTGGGATTTTTTTAAAATGAAAAAATAATTTACTGAAAATACTTTATCATTCTTTACTCAGAACTTATTCATAAACGATATGCTTAACAGATTTATTATTTTCTTCATTACAACCTATAATCTGAATCTTTATACCCTGTTTCGATTTTGCTCGAGTTAAAAATACTACAATACTGAACTTCCTAGTCAATTCATTTTTTTCGTCCTTAACCTACGCTAAACGAATGAATAACCTCGTTCACCGGACGGGAAAAACAATGGAGAAACGTAATACGTCCTAAATGCGGCGATCTTTGGTGCATCACAAAACTTATGTTTCGGGTACACTATGATATCGCAGTTTCTTGGCACATCACCTTCAGCTCCCGTTATTATATATAACAGCGGTCATGGGTATATTATAGCGTCTCGAGTCATCGTACGAAAAACTCATAAATTTTAAACGCACTTCGTATGAGACTTGTTTGACACACTTAATATATCTTATATTTAGTTATATGTGGATTATAGACGCATAAACAATGAATTGAGGAGGGTCACATGTAAAGCTAGAAAAAATTGGACAAAAGAAAATGTGAGAAAATACAACAGATGGTGCATTTAGGACGGTACAAACCGAAGACCGTGGATACAGAATGGGAGGAAATTAAAGCCAGCATCAAAGATACCTTCAATAAAGAGATTGGGAAACAAGAGAAGGAAATCAGAAAACCATGGATCACCAAGGAAATGCTGGAGAAAATGCATGAGAGAAGAAAATGGAAAAATGTTAACAGTGAAGAAGGTAGAGCCAACTATAGACGCATAAACAATGAGATGAGAAGGGTAACAGATAAAGCTAGGGAAATTTTTATAAAAGAAAAATGTGAGGAAATACAACAAATGGAGGCGTTATGGCGGTACGATATGATGTACGCTAGGGCACTGGAATTAGAAGATAAGAAGTCGGTAGAGCAATCGGGGTTGTCCGTGACTCCTCATCGCGGGCTGAGGGTGCTCGGGCCGGGAAACCCCTCGAGTGGAGAGTGGTGCCCACTCGGGGGGTTGTGGGTTGGTGCTGCGGAGACAGGGAGCTGGGAACGATTCGGTGGTCCCTCTTCCTATCAGTAACAGGTTTGCGGTGTTGTCGGAGGGTGACTCCGAAGTCGCTGCACCCGCACCCGCTCCAGTCTCCTCGGTGGTGACCGTGCCCAAGGGGAGCTCGGGGGGAAAGAGATGTTTTTTAGTGTTAGGGAGCTCCTTCGCTGTCCGGCGCGTGGTGGCGCCTTGACTGTCACGGGACCGCCGGGAGGGTGTTCACGAGCGGATTTTCTCCAAGTGTATACCAGAAGGTACGGTGCCCCAGGTGACGAAGGAAATCAGGTCGTCGGTATTGGGCACGGGTTGCTCCTCGTTGCGGGTGGTGGCCCATGATGGGACTAATAACGCCTACAAGCGCGGCTTCGAGGAGGTTTTAAGATCTTTTAAGAACTTGGCCGCTGAGGTTGCTCTTGTCCGAGAAGAGTCGTGTTCTGATGTGCGTGCGTCTTACTATCCTCGGACGGACTGAGGTTCTATGCTTTGGAGCCGTGTGGTGGGTCTGAACCGTAAGCTGTGGTACTTCTGTAGGGGCAATCGAGTGGACTTTGTTGACCTGAGGCCAGTGCTGGGCTCATGTAGGGTACCCCTAAACGGATCTGGTGTTCAGTATACTGCTGAGACAGCGGATGCGGTAGCTCGTAGGGTTTTTGAACACGCTAGAGTTTTTTTTACGTTAAACGAGAAACAACTCAATACATCTGTTATATTAGAGTCCCCCAGTATTAACTTTAGGGATTCCAGGAATAGCGGTATATCGAGAAGTAGAAAAATAAAATCGCTAAATCAAGTGGCGGTGAATGGTGAAATAAAACGCCAACTGAAAGTAAATGCTATATCAACCAACCGGAGGAATGTTAGTATGAAGAATGCATGCATTCCTGAAACGAATAGGAATAGAAAGGCTGAGGTTTATCTCAGAAGAGATAGTGAGAATTTGAATGTCGTCGTATTTTACTGCCGCAGCATCCGTAAGAAAATTGCCGAATTTGAGCATATTATTCGGAGTCTAGAAGCCGATGTCGTGATCGGTACAGAGAGATGGCTCACGGACGAGATTGCAAGTCAGGAGATATTCCCTCACGACTATCGAGTCTTTAGAAAAGATCGTAGCATCAAGTCTGGAGGTGGAGTATTTATAGCAGTCAGCAAAGCATACGAAAGTTTTCCACTACGGATTAACGACGTCGATGTAGAAAGTATTTGGTGTAGTGTTAGAGGAATTGGCTCTACAATAATAAATATATGCGCATTTATAGGCCTCCCAATTCAAGTTTATAAATAATTCATAATCTAGAGAAACAACTAGCAACGTTAATATCGAAAAATATTGTGAGGTCCATTATAATTGGAGGGGACTTCAACCTACCTTCAATAGACTGGAATCATAATTGCTTTGATTCCGGTGGTACAGAGCGTGAATCATGCGAAGCACTGATAGAAACCTTCGTTAAACACTCGCTGTGTCAGCTAGTTAGATGCCCGACGAGATCGAAAAATTTTTATATTTACTCGTAACGAACTACCCTGAGCGTATGAACAAGCTATCCATAGAAAAAGGAATAAACGATCATAATGTCGTGCACGTAGAATTTAAGCTAATAGCGGAGAAACAGGTTAAGAAAGAAGGCGCGTATATATGTTCGCCAAAGGCGATTTCTCGAACTTTAGATCTTTTTTACAGACGCAATTCCCTATTTTCTGCGAAGCATCAATCCACGCTAGTACAGAGGAATCCTAGTGCATGATGAGGGTTATGATGTA
Organism: Uropetala carovei; assembly: GCA_036926305.1. Lineage (NCBI taxonomy): Eukaryota > Metazoa > Arthropoda > Insecta > Odonata > Petaluridae > Uropetala > Uropetala carovei. Next base: position 11,502,795 of record JAXCHB010000010.1, on the reverse strand, counting down.
AGAGTGTACGGATAAATTAATTCCACTTAAACTTTAACGTGATAGTGCAGAACCAAGATGGTACAACCAGAATGTTAGATGCGCTATTAGGCGGCAAAGAAAACTTCACGCTCGCTTAAATAGTAATACTTCTGAAATCTCGGATGAACAGAGGTCAATGATAAGGCATCAGTATAGGGAGACGCGGTCAAGTGCTCGAGTACCAATGCAAGAAACTTATAGTGACTACAAAAAGAAAGTTCTGCATAATAATTTGAAAGAAAATCCGAAACCATTTAGGTCGTACGCTACTTCGGAGAGGGACGAATTTGAGGAACCAGTTTTGAATGATGAGTGAAATTCGATGGAGGATTTGATATTCTCTGAGAAAGTTCTCGCGCACCTACTGAGTCGATTAAGCTAAATAAGTCTCCCGGACCAGAGGGCATACCCGCGCGTGTGTTAAAAGACTTAACCTCCGTACCGCACCTTATTTGAAAAGAGTATTAGAAAAATCGTTTGCACATGGTACCTGACCGAAAAACTGGAAATTAGCATACGTTACGCCCATCCACAAAGGCGGTGATAAAGACAACCCAGAAAATTATAAACCGATTTCCTTGACGTCATTATCGTGTAACATTCTGGAGCATAAAATTGTAAGCTCTATTCTGCGTTATTTAGATGGTCGTTCTTCGCTAAGCGAAAGCCAACACGGGTTTCGGAAAGGTAGGTCATGTGAAACGCAGTTCGCCCTGTTCGTAAATGATTTGTTGCAATGCGGAGAAAGTAAACCTCAGGTTGACGCCGTTTTCATTGACTTTAAAAAGGCGTTCGATAAAGTACCCCATAAGAAATTAATAGGAAAACTAGGAAAGTACGGCATAGACCCGAATATCGTGAGTTGGATAAAAGACTTCCTCACCGATAGAGAACAGTTAGTAGTCATCGACGGGAAATCTTCCTTCCCAGTTAAAGTCGAATCAGGTGTTCCACAAGGAAGTGATATAGGCCCACTACTATTCCTGCTATATATATATATATATATATATATATATATATATATATATATATATATATATATATATATATATATATATATATATATATATCATCATAGGTAGTCTGTCCGTTGACAAGTCCGTGATTATTCTAGGTTAAACTTGGTTCTCCATATACTCCTATTTTCCGCAGTTTTCTTCATGACTTGATAGCTCTCTTTCCCTTTCAAGTCGTCTACTAGCTGAAACCTTTTCCTACCTCTTTCTCTTTTTCCATCCAGTTTTCCATCTAGCACTTCTTTAATCATGCACTCTCTCCTCAGGTAATGCCCAATCCAGTTCGCCTTCCTCTTTCTGATAGTCTGTATAATCGTTCGCTTCTCTCCTATTCTTCGTAGCACTTCCTCATTTTTCACCCTATCTGTCCGTTTTATCTTCAGCATTCTTCTCCATGTCCACATTTCGAAGCTTTCCAAGTATTTAATATCAATTTTCCTTAGCGTCCATGTTTCTGCTACGTACAAAGCTATACTCCATACATAGCATTTTATCAACCTCTTGCGGATTTCCTGCTTTATATTCACCGTTACATATATATATATATATAAATACTAAGGAAGAGGAAAGGTAAGTAAGGATATTTTGGGCAACTAGGTGTTGAAGGAAACCCAGTGAACACTTACCGGAAGTAGAGCCGCTGGGGTGTTGGAGAGACACATTTGTAGAGGTTAGAGTTTTGTCTCTCTTGTGCTGACGAAGTGATCATCCCGAAAGCTCTAATCTCTGCAAATGTGTCTCTCCAACACCCCAGCGGCTCTAATTCCGGTAAGTGTTCACTGGGTTTCCTTCAACACCTAGTTGCCCAATATATATATATATAAGATATCTGCTCGGTAGTTCGCTGCAAAATCATACTTTTTGCAGATGACACTGTCTTATATACGGAGATAATGAGCCAGGATGACCAAAAATCGCTCCAGGAAGACTTAACGGCCCTTTTAGCATTGTGTCAAGATTGGAAAATCGAAATTAATTACGGCAATTGTTCCCTTTTGAGTTTCTGGAAGGGCAGGATTAACGAATTAGACTTGGAGTACAGAATTGATAGATCACATATCCAATCTGTGGAATACGTTAAATATTTGGGAGTCACCATTTGTCGTGATCTATCGTGGAATATGCATATTCGAAGGGTCGTAGGAACAGCCAATAAGAAATTAGACTTCGTAGGCAGAATAGTAAGTAGCACAGAACAGGTACGAGAAACGTGTTATTTTTCATTGGTCAGATCTCAGGTCGAATACTCTTCGAGCATATGGGATCCGTTCGAAAAGGGACAGTTAGAAAGAATCCAACGCAGAGCAGCCAGATTCATTAAGCAAAAGTATGAGCAAAAATTAAGCGTCACATCACTCTTGAAGGAGTTGAATTGGATGTCTGTAAAGGACCGCAGAATTAGCGCTAGGTTAAGGCTTCTGGAGAAATGTAGGTCGGAAGTTCTATTAGAGGAGATTTCGGGAATATTAGGGGCGCCTACTTACATGGGTAGATACGATATCAAGAGGAGAGAATGCAAGAGATCGACTGTAGGACAGAGCGTTTTTCTCAAGTTCCATACGAGACCAGAACACGAGAATTATTCCCGCGAGAATGGTTATGTAGGCTTTGGTGCGCTGCACCCCCTGCCACCCACCAATCTGGTGATTTGCATGGTATGTAGATGTAGATGGGATTCGTGGTAAAGGAATTATGAATACAGATGGGAAAATAGTCGTAGAACCAAAGGATGTATAATAGCACAGGTATGGGAAATAACATTGAAGAGGACAACTTGGACCAAGTATTATGGACAGACTGCATATGATGATGATTATGGATTATAGACCGTAATGTCCGTAATCAATTATAATATCGGTTCATGGCTATTTTTGAACGATCTGTATCCTAACGTACTGCCACTGTCATAAATGTATCTTTGTCCGATACGCGGCATATCTGCTTCCGCAGGTTTAGTACGTCATGGCACGCGCGGTGACGTCACCGAGCACACGGACAGCGGATATTCCCTTATCAGCAGATGCATAACTTGCATTGAAGGACGCGAAGGCAAAGACATTATAAGTTTGAAATGTTTTCCCAATAAATCTTTTAAATATCCTGGATATGGTACATAGAGTGTTGATTTCACACGTCTATTATGGCAACCATTATGTACCGTATGTCTGTATTTAGTACGTAATTACGAACTTTCGGATTAATATTTCTTCACTATAACGTATTTTCATTATTACATAAGACAGTTAGTCCACATTAATTGCTAGGTTATCATAGCAAAAAAATTATCATAACGGAATGGAAGAGAAGTATTTACAATTCATTTCAAGCCGAATTTCTTAAATTTATTGTTATAACAGCCTCTGTCTCGTGGAGAAATATTATATTTCCGTCACAATTTGTAGTCAAAGAAATCGGGTAAAACAATAAGTTCTGTTACCTGTGCGCCGTTTATAACCATGAATGAATAAATTATATCTACACGTCTCGTATTTTCTTCACGGTTAGAAGAACCGCCAAACTGCTTGATTTGAAAAGACTTGTTGATGCATAATTTAAGTAATTTTATGACGTACTTATATGAGTACTTTAAATTCCATATTGTTAAAAAAAAGTGATACAGAATAAAATGACCTAATATTTTAAGAAGAAATAGGACGATTTTTTCTCATTATTTTCTATCCCTCTTTGCAACTAGTAGATTATCTATCTATAGATATCTACTAGCAGAAGTTCCCGTTGAATTTCAACGGATTTACTGAATCTAAAACATCGACCGTGTAACATGTAAACATCGCAAGAATAACGTAGTACACAGTTTTAGACGTCGAATAAAACAACAAGTTAGGAAAGTGTACAACGTATCACAAATGGGCGCGTTTCGTGCAATGGAGTATTATAAAGATATTATATACCTGTACGTAAGGGAATTAGCGTTTTAAAGTCCTTTTCTTCATCATAAATAATCCATTTTCTTCCTATTTAATAGTATTACATCACACGTAAGGAAATTAAACGTTTGTTTGGGAGATTGTTTATGTTATCAACAATGAAGTAACCATGCAAGATAATTTCTAAGTTCAACTCGATATAAGACATTCTTGTTTTATTTTCTCGATAACGGCTACTCCTACAATATAAATGTATAGGAAAGGAAATACTCTACTTTACTAGTTCTACAACTTTTATTTGAAAAATATTTTGATATGAGCAATACTTTACGAGATATGACGAAAATTTAATTTTTTGTCTCCAGTAAAGTGGTACCCCTGATTGGCGTACGTGATTCATTTTTGCGATTTTCTTATTATATTTGATTGAAAGTCCTTAATATCAAATTTCATGAAAATCCGTTCAGTAGAAGCCGAGAACGAACATGCGGACGGACGGACGGACGGACCGACCGACGATAATAGGCGCTCACGCTGTAAGCGAAACGCGCCTAAAAATGAAGGAAACCGCTCCGCATTTACCTTCCGCTGTGAAAAATCGAAAATTACGTGCAAACTTATGGGAAAATAATTATTGAATTAAGCTCTCCATCTCCACAAATATTTTATCGCCATATAGCCTATGTTACCCGCAGGGTAAAATTATATACCTATACGAAGTTTCGTGACTATATATTCAAAAATAAAACTAACAATAAGTAAAACCAGCAAGAACACAATAATCAGAAGAAAATAGATGAGCAAAGGAGCAACCGAAATTAATTAATTTAACGAAAGACTAAAAAGTGAAGTAGAGTACGTTTAAGAATCACAGAGTGAATATTATCCTCCAACTATTACGTCGATTCTCACGTCCATGAGTTCTGTTACGACAAAATTGTTTACGTCAACAATACTGTGGACACAATGAAACGAATTATCCAATGACAATTTGTGGAAAATATACGTTTAATTATTTAAGTTACTTACGTGGTTTTAATAACAATTTGCTTTGGAGAACTCTGTAAGTAAGGGCAACTAATGCAGAAATACGCACAAGGAACAAACGTGGAACAATCCCACGGACATTTCATATGAAAGAATGAATGGTTGTGGACATATGTATCAGACGAAACATTGGAGAAAACTTCCCTTCTCCCACTATAGGCATTCATAAGGTTCAAGGAATTCTCAAATGGGTAATTTTCCCAATGGAATTTCCGGAAATCGTTAGATATTATCTTAATGTTATATTCGCGGAACGAACCAAGGGACTTGAGGATTAGTGAACTTGGTTGGGGTTTGGACCCCATGGCGACAGGTTATGGGAGTGTGAGGGAGGCGATGACCAATTGAACCTGGAAGGTTACTGAGCGGTTGGAAAATTCCGCCTTTCGCTTACACTGTTTATCCGAACCGAAATAAATATCGGTTTTCGGTTTCGGTTCCTCTCCGGCCAAAAATAACGGTTTTTTTCGGTTCGGGTTTTCGGTTCGGTTTCGGTTCGATGCCCTGGTTCCTTTGTTCGTCCAGTTTCTGCTGATTATTGTGTTCTTGCTGGTTTTATTTACAGTTTTCGTTTTGAAGATATCGTCACGAAACTTCGCATAGGTATATAATTTTACACTGCCGGTAACATAGGCCATTGCTATAAGGCACACCTTCATGCATGCTTAAGAACATCGCGGCACACCAAACCACCCCCAATTAATTTCATTGCCTAAATACTCATTTTTAAAGATAAAAACTAGTGTAATAAGTAAAAGTCGCAGTTATATTAGATTGTTGCGATTGGTAAAGCAATAATTGTATAATTTTATTGTACATTAAATACATATATAATTTAAAAATTAAATGTCTTCGGGGCGTGCGGCGCACTAGTCTCTTCCTCGCGGCACACTAATGTGCCGCGACACACCGGCTGAGCACCACTGGCATAGGCTACATGGCGACAAAAAATTCGGGGAGAGGGAGAGCTTAACTTAATAATTCTTTTTCCTTAAGTTTAAACGTAATTTTCGATTTTTAGAGTGCAAGATTTTCTGCTTTCATTCATCTAAATAAGGAAATGCGGAGATTTATTCGACCGTTAAAACTGTGTAGAATGTTATTCTTGCGATGTTTACATGTTACACGGTCGAAATTTTAGTTTCACTAAATCCGTTGAAATTCAACGGACACTTCCGCTAGTTTTACTATAAAATATAGACTTCGAAATTTCACTGTATAATATATAAATTCATAATAGTTAATTAATTATGCGAAGCATGCTGTAGTTTAGTTAATTATGAATACATCATTAACAGTATGCAAGAAAATTGATTTCCTATTAAGTTTGAATCAAATACGTTTCGTTATTTTATTTAAATGATAGTATTACGAAATAAGCTTTATAGTATTTTAGCGAAAAGATTATTTTAAAATAATCCGCGTTTTACGTGACAGGAAAGAAACTTAATAACATAATTTAACAATTTCTTTGAATGTAAGACGAAGAGAAACGACAGAAATATAGGAGGAGACAAATAGGTAGAGTAGAAAGGACGAAGACATGGCGAAGAGACACGGAGACTCGGTTTAGATGGAACTAGGGTTTGTACAGTGAAAGGGGTTACACATGGTATAACGGACTCGAAATGATAATTAACGTGTCAGAAGCATTCGGAAGGGTGTGTTTCCCTGAGTTTCGCACGTTTCCTTAGTAAAGCGATAAGGCTCTTGTTTCTCCGAGAAGCCTACGTCAGGTAACTAAAGGTAGGAGTTTTATGGGAGAATGGAGAGAGAGAGAGGGAGGGTAGGAGGGGGAGAGAGGAGAGAGAGAGAGAGTGGGAGTTAATGGGTTAGCGAAGGAAAGGAGCGTTACTCTTTTGAAAGGATAACATCTGATGAATGACTCGAGATGGAATTCCAATTCTTCTCTAATGACAAAGTTTTTTTGGAATTATTAAAGGGAATATTGTATAATGGATTATCCTAGATTAGAAAATAATATCAGTTCGCCTAATAAAGATCTTTTATTTGAAAAAAAGTTGAGAAATGTTATATCATAGTAATTGCGATGATGCAAAATAACATTGAATAGATTAATTGAGAGAAAATTACCATAAAACAAACAGCCTTAACTCTTCTTTCGTTCTCACGCCAATGTGCCATTTGCCAACATGGCGGCCAAGTGTGTCACTCGCGCCCATGTGCTCCGTGTTTTATTGTGTTTCTGTGTGGTTAAACTTGTTTTATATGCTAATACTGATTCCGAGGACTATTTTATCAATTTACAGCATGTGCCTATCAATGTTTCAGTGTAAGAAAACAGTATGGTGGTGATTAAGTGCCATTTCTGTCTCTTCTTTCCTCTCGTGCGACGTTGACGTTAGCCAGCCATGGAGTTCACACAAGCTTGGTGGTCGGCGCCTTTATCCTCGTCTGCGGTTGTGTTGCATTCCCGTGGAAGTTCTCGGTGTATTTATTTCGTGCCTATCTACATCTATGTCTACATCATACCCTGCAAATCACCAGCCTGGTAGGTGGCAGGGGGTGCAGCGCACCAAAACCTACCTAATAACGTCCCTCGTGGGAATCACTCTCTTATTATGATCCCGTATGGTCCTTGGGAAAAACGAACCCTGATATCGCTCGGTCCTACAGTCGATCTCTCGTATTTTATCCTCATGATCGTGCCTACTAATGTACGTAGTGCCTCTAATATTGCTGAGACCTCCTCTAAGTGAACTTCCGACCTAAATTTCTGCAGAAGCCTTAACCTAGAGCTAATTCTGCGATCCTCTAGCGATATCCAATTCAACTCCTTCAAGAGTGATGTGACGCTTAATTTTTGCTCATATTTTGGCTTAACGAATCTGGTTGCTTTACGTTGGATACATTCTAACTCAAGTATCTGCCTCTTTTCGAACGAGTCCCATATGCTGGAAGCGTATTCGACCTGAGATCTGACAATGATAAATAACACGTTTCTCGTACCTGTTCTGTGCTACTTCTTACTATTCTGCCTACGAAACCCAATTTCTTATTGGCTGTTCATACGAGCCTTCGAATATGCATATTCCACGACGGATCACAACAAATGATGACTCCTAAATATTTAACGTACTCTGCAGATTGGATATTCAATCTATCAATTCTGTACTCCGAGTCTAATGCATTGTTTTCACTCTTCCAGAAACTCAATAGGGAACACTTGCTGTGATTCATTTCGATTTTTCAATCTCGACACCATGCTGAAAGGGCGTTTCAATCTTACTGGAGCGATTTTTGGTCATCCTGGCTCTTTATCTTCTTATATAAAACGGTGTCATCTGCGAAAAGTCTTATTTTGCAGCGAACTACCGAGCAGATATCGTATATATATATCTGGAATAGTAGTGGACCTATGACACTTCCCTGTGGAACACCTGATGCGACTTTTACCTGGTATGAAGATTTCCCATCAATAACTATTATCTGTTTTCTGTTGGAGAGGAAGTCCTTTATCCAACTCCCGATATTCGGGTTTATGCCGTACTTTCCTAATTTTTCCATTAATTTCTTATGGGGTACCTTATCGAAGGCCTTATTAAAGTCAATGAAAACGGCGTCAACCTGAGTTTCATTTTCTCTGCATTGCAACAAGTCATTGACGAACAGGGCGAGCTGCGTTTCACATGACCTACCTCTCCGAAACCAGTGTTGGCTTTTGCTTAGCAAAGAACGACCATCTAAATAACGCAGAACACAGCTAACGATTATATGTTATGGAATCTTACACAATAATGACGTCAAGGAAATAGGTCTATAATTTTCGAGGTTCCCTTTATCACCACCTTAGTGGATGGGCGATAGGTAGTTTCCAGTCTTTCGGAACGGTTCCATTTGCAACGGATTTTTCGAATATTATTTTCAAGTAAGGTGCGATTACCGAGGCTAGCTCTTTTAACACACGCGCGGGTATGCCCTCCGGCCCGGGAGATTTATTTTTCTTAATCGACTGCAGTTGGTGCGCGTTGCTGTGTCAGAGAATATCAAATCTTCCATCGAATTTCCCTCGTCATTCAAAACTGGTTCCTCAAATTCGTTGCTCTCCGAATTAAACGCTTTCTGAAAGTGTTCATTTAACAAATACAGTATTTGGCTCCCATCCCAAAAATATTTGGGGTATAGTTATTTTACATTTACATTTACATTTACATTTACATCAATACCCTGCAAGCCGCCAGAGCTTTTGGCAGGGGGTGTCACAACACCAAATGAACTAACTAATTCCTCTGTTGGACTGTCTTATCGCGTCTGGGAAAAAGGATCTGTAGTATTTCTTTGTTCTAGCGATTGTTTCGACATATTTTCTCCTGCACTGTGATCTAACATTACGTTCACTAACACCGATGGGGACGGCTATGCCGCGTACGTCCTCAACGAATTCGGAGCTTTCGAATTTTTCAAATAGTTTCCTTTTGTATTCAATTCTTCTACTCTTCAACGTCTGCCATTTCACATCCCTCAATAACTCTGACACACTCACATCATACCGATATTCTCCTTTTACAAATCTAGCAGCTCTACGCTGAACCATTTCGAGCTCTCTAGTTAGGCACTCTTCGAAAGGGTCCCAGACAGCGCTAAACAGTATTCCATATTTATTTCAATATTTAAATTATTACGAATAGCATTATAAGGCAAAATTATTGTTTTCAATCGTAAAATAATACAGTCTACCTTATTGCCTTAAATGAGGTATATTTTGAATATTTTTACAGAATTCACCGTTAAATGGTGGTGGCGCTGTATACTAGAAAAAGCAAAATATCTCCGAAATGTATGGTTCTACGAAACTTTGTTTCAAACAAAACTTCGGAGAAATATTATTCTCTACAACTTTGGTCCTTACGAAGATTACCTATAACGATGCTTTTAAGGAGATATTTGACGGAAACCGAAAAACCGATTATTTATAAATAATTCCTAAATAATAACTGCTATGGAAAATTCTTTCAAATGAAAGTTTTAGGAAATTACATTATCTATAGAATTTTGGTAGAAATGTTTATATAATAATGATGTTTTAACGGAGAAATATCGCAAAAACCGAATCGGGTTTCGAATAAACCTCGACTTCCGGTTACCCGTTATTGTCGAAAAACTAATCAGTTCTCTATACTCATGTTAAAGTGTTATATTTGAGGTTTGGTAACGATATGGCACGTACTTTTTGAGTTAAGCGCCCACACTTACATACACACGCACACACACACACACAGACATCATTCCGAAAATAGTCTAAACGTGTTCTAGGGACATCAATACATGTATTTCCGTTGAAATCTCGAAGTCGATTTTTTTCATGAATACAATACTTTCCCATTACTACGTATGGAGAAAGTAAAAAGGTTTTTTGCTATTTAATTAATATCCCGAATTCATATAGTCCAGCTTAGGGAATGAAATTACTGCGTAAACGATATGTACTATTTTCTTTAATAAGAATTTTGACATTATTGTTCCTCATCTGTTAGTTTGTCTTATACTCCGTGTTCAATACAATCGTTGTCTACCCTTTCCTCTCTAGCGTACATTCCAAAAAAGTCAAATGGCCCCCTTCCCCTCCATCATCATGCATCTCTACGCCAGCCGACGCATCCCATTGGCTTACCAGACATCCCACGTGATATCTACTGCAACCCATCCCTTCAGAACGAAGGCAATTTCAAACTCCGTCCATGTTCCACTTAAAAAAGCCTTAGCCCACTCCATAGCCTCCCCTCCTTACCCATACTCGCTCAATTTCGCAAGCATCCTTATCAGTGGCTTTCCATCTTACTACACCAAACCCGGCCATATTTTATTCATAGTCCATCTTCTCCCCCACCCCTTTTCCCTTATCCCCACCCCATCTATCTTCCCCTACTCCTTCTCTTTCCCCCCCCCCCCCCATCTCCCTTCTCACAGCTTCCTCTTTCCGCTCGCAATCTTTACGCCTATCATTCTTCCTTCGTCTTCTTTCCAGATCACGTAAGATTTGTTTCCTTTTCATTCCTCCTCGTTTCTCACACTTCTCTGCAGCAATTCCACGAACAAAATTTTTTATTTTAAACTATTACGAAAACATTTATACTATCTTGTAATTGTTGAACCTCAATGACATTTGATATAACAGATTTTATTTATACTAGACAGTATCGTACACTAAATTCTACACTGAATTTCATAATCGTATTAATTAACACTGATAGATTTTAAACGAAAATGGTCTAATAGTACTGTTTCCAAACTTCATTAAGCCACGCCCCTAATCTAAGAAAAAAGTCTTTGTCTAAATCATATTCAATCAATGATCATTAGCAATACATAGTGAATCTACAGTTGCAATTACAACTTAAGAAAATCTGTTGTGGCCAACACATGACCTTCTCCATATTTGGGGTATAGATATTTATATTATTATGAATAGCATTATGAGACAAAATTACTGTTTCGTATCGTAAAAGAATACAGTAGTCGTTATTGCCGTAAATTACGCATATTTTGAATGTTTACAGAATTCACCGCTACGTGGTGCTGGCGCTGTATACTGGTATTAAGAAAAAGCAAAATATCTCCAAAATGGATGGTTCTACGAAAATTTGTTTCAAACAAAACTTGGAAGAAATATTATTCTCTACAACTTTGGTCCTTACGAAGATGACCAATAACGACGTTTTAAGGAGATTTTGACGGAAGCCGAAAAAACCGATTATTTATAAATTATTCCTAAAAAATAACTGCTATGGAAAATTTTTTCAAATGAAAGTTGTAGGAAATTACATTCTCTATAATGTTTGTATAGAATTGCATATACAATAATAATGTTTTAACAGTAGAAGGACGGAGGCGGTCATTTTGACCGCTAACCATTTTTTATAGCTTTAACTTCCGATTTTATTGACGGATTGTGATGCCTCCCCGTGACTTTTAATAATTTTCAGTATAGTTTATGCAACAGGAAAAAAACTTTTTTCAAGGTCATTCGAAGGCGATTTTTACTGCCTTTAAGGACGGAGAGCGGTCAAAATGACCGCTTTCCATCCGTCCGTAAATGACTATGAAATATACGAAACCTAAGCTCAAAATTCTTTTCGCAAGTGAAAACACATTACTTCAGTTTGCGCACTATACCTTTTTGAATGCTAATATCACTACAGCTGTTGTAACCCTGCGTCTTCTTCGGGAAGTTGACGGCACGAGCGGTAAAATACAGAGGTTGCCTCTGTGTATCTCGATTACGATGTGGAGCGCAGTTGAGAAATGGAAATAAATGAAGACAGTGTTCTAAATCGTTTATTCCCCTAATTCAGCACGTGAGAGAAAGGGACAATGTAATCTTCGGTTTCTCATTGTAATCAGTCTATGAGGTTGTGCGACTTCTTGGCGACTGTCGCCTGATACACCGTAACGGGCACGCGCGTCGCTCATTCCACACCTTTAGCTAGTGGAGCTGCGCGTGCTCTAATTTCATGAATAGTTTCGCGTCTTTCTTTCTCGCGAGTGTTGTGCAATAATGGCTCTTCAAATATTTTCACCTGAGGAGGTTGCAAAGTATTTGATGGAAATAGATCCTGCGGAATAGGAGGCAGAAGATAACGAACTTGCCACAGATTCAGAAGAAAGTGACGATGATAAAGAAATTTGTCGTTTCGGCCGGCGCGTGAGTACCTATGAAGAAGAGACAGTTGGTGAAGTGCATTATCCTCACTCCAGTTTTGATGGCGAACACCCGAGAGACCAAGGCCAAAGGGCGCAGACAGTAGGTGCTGAGCAAGACGTAGGTTTGTAAAGATTTCTTTGTTTAGGGACTGTTTCATTGAGCACCCACAACATGTATATATAACTATTACTTCATATGCTCTGTAGGACGAAGTAGCGGATGTGGCACCCTACAACGCCTAGGAGGAGATCGCCGCGAAAGTCGCAAAGGTTTGTTCGCGATTTTACTGCTACGATAAAATTTTGCTTTTATGCACAGTAAATATGCATGTAAATTGCAGGTGGTCAAACGCGTGCTGGTCGAATTATTCACGAGGAAGCAGAAGACGCTCCAACAGTCTCAGGCGCCGGTGTAGGCACACGACTTCTTGGACTTGATGCCGTCCAGGAAGTTGTCGTACAGCCTGCAGGACGTCGATTAGCCCCAAGAAGACGTCGTTGCCGTCACGTAAGAGATGTTGTTGGCGGTGCAGATATACCTCCTACGGTAGGTGAATGTGTGCAAGCTTCCGATGGAACCATGTGGGAGGCTATCGACCCTGGCAGTCAAGTGGGCAGACGTGCGTTGCAGAATGTGCTTCGAGAAGTTCCCGGTCCTACACCACACGCAAAAAGAAGCATAGAAAATAATGAAGCACCAAGTGCCTGGCGCCTTATGATTGACAAGAACATTTTGGAATGGATCAACCAGTGCACCGAAACGGAAGCCAGAAACAAACTTGGAGAGGCTGCTTGGTCTTTTGCTCCAGGTGAACTTGAGGTTTTTATAAGTATTTTGTATGTTCGCGGGGCTTATGGTGCTCGTAATATCCCACACAAGAGCTTGTGGAGTAAAAAATGGGGTCCTCCATTTTTTGCCGAAACGATGGCCCGGGATAGGTTCATTGAGATTTTCAAATTTCTGCGTTTCGACTTGCGTTCCTGTAGACGGGAGCGCCTTGCGGTAGACAAATTTTGGCATCTCAGGTGTGGAATCCATTTATCCAAAACTGCGCTGCTTGTTACAAGCCAGGCACCCAAATTACCGTTGATGACTAGCTCTTCCCAACTAAGGCACGCTGTCCATTTACGCAATATATGCCTGCGAAACCATATAAATTCGGAATAAAGTTTTGGCTGGCTGTAGATGCTGACGCGAAATATGTAGTCAATGGGTTTCCGTATCTTGGCAAGGATGAATATCGCCCGCCAAATGTTCCTCTTGGAGAGTTCGCTGCTCTTCGCCTTTGCCAACCATTCTTGGGAATGGGACGAAATGTTACAACGGATAACTTCTTTACATCAATCAGCCTAGCAAATGAGTTGTAAAGGAAGTGGACTAGTCTTGTCGGGACTATGAATCGTGCAAGACGAGAATTGCCGACTTTCTCAAGCGAAATAAAGGTGCACTCTACTCAACCCGATTCTTCAAGCACAAAGACATGACTCTAACATGCTACCAAGGAAAGAGTAATAAAAATGTTCTTCTTCTAAGCTCCCTTCATCCAAATGTGGAAATAGGAACGAACACGGACAAAAAATTCCTGAAACTGTCCAGTACTACAATGCTACTAAACGTGGCGTGGACATCGTTGACCAAATGGCAAGGATGTACACGGTGAAGTCCGGTTGCCGTCGGTGGCCTGTTTGCAATCAATTGACACCCATGGTGCTCGTATTATGTTTTTAAATGTTTAACCTTTCCACTTCCCTCCCCCTACCATAAGCCCTGAGTGCGTAAATTGTTTATTTATTATTAATTATTCATCTACGAGTTAGTGGCAATCGAATGACACCCGTGGTGAAAGTATTCCGTTTTTTAATGTTTAACCTTCCCCCTCTCCTCTCCCTACCATAAGCATTGAGTGCGTAATTTGTTTATTTATTGTTTATTATTCACAAACGAGTTATTTACAGTCGAATGAAACCCATGGTGCTAGTATTCTGTTTTTAAATGTTTAACCTTCCCCCTTCCCTTCCCCTACCATAAGCGTTGAGTGCGTAATTTGTTTATTTATTGTTTATTGTTCACATGCGAGTTATTTGCAATCGAATGACACCCATGGTGCTCGTATTCTGTTTTTAAATGTTCAACTTTCCCCCTTCCCTCCCCACCTTTACAACCTACCGCAATAACCCTCTGAGACTGGTTCCTCCTTTCCCTCCCCTCCATTCCTTTCCGTCTTACACACTACCCTCCCTCCCCCCTCTCCACCCATTTTTCTCCATATATACTTTCTATTCTCACCATATCTGCATCTGACGATAGCATTGTTATGCAGTCGTAAGAGAAATAAAAACAATGGAAGTTACAAAGCGTTATTTCTTTGGTTCATTTATAAAAAACAAAATAAAAATTCTTCGCTATATATATCAACGGTCCAGGAAAATTCAATGACCACAATTCACCGAAACACAATTCGTCGATTAGGAGAACTTTTCCGTGAGCCTCTATTAAGATTTCCTTGATTGAATGATACATTTAATTATTGAAGTAGACAGTTTCTTGCTTTCCAATGGCGATGATGCACGGCGTGGGGGGCAGAGAGAGGGAGGGGAGAGAGAGAGAGGAGGGAATTAGGGGAGAAGAAGGGTTATGCAGGAATGTAATAATAAAGAGGGTAATGGGAAAAGGAGACAGGGTGAGGGAGGGAGGAAAGGAGAGAGGGGAAAGGGGAGAGACAGAGAGAGGAAGATGTATCAGTAGTGCAAGAAAATAGTATAATACGTCTTTAATAGAATAGTTTTCTATGGGGATGTCATTTGCATCATTAATTAATTCACATTATTATTAATACATTAAAACATTATGCGGGTACAGCCAGAATGCCTCCTCATGAACTGAAGCCATTATCATGCTTCTTAGAAACCTAATGCCATTGAGAGGACTGTGTAATGGTACAACACTTACTGTTACTCCTTCAGGTAAGTTAAGGTAATCATGAACTTTAGTCACTTTTATTATCGAAGGAGTTCCAAGCTAATGAAGTTTAGTCACTTTTATTATAAAGGAGGTTTTAGCACTCAAGAAAACCCTAATTCAATTTTTAAAACATTTATTACTTTCATGTTTAATAAAAATTCAAGTGAATCACAAAACATACTCCTCAATAACATGGCTTACGGAAAATTGAATTGTGGTCGGTGAATTTTCCTAGATCCCAATAACACAAAGTAAAAAGCTATTGAAAAGATCTGAATCACGAAATGCGTTTCGACAAATAAATTACATTGGTTCCATTTGCGGCGCAACAGTGAAGAGGATATAACATAGAAAGGATATATTGACGAGCCTTCGGCTCGCTTTGTATTAATGGGTAGTCGTCTCCGGGCGCTACCCGGAACCAAAGTATCCCTCCTCGTTATCCGGTGATTGGGTTTGTAAATGTCAAGACCGGCCAATCAGTTTCTGTTAATGTTGTCTAAAATTTTCCATAAATAAAACATTTTGGTCATCATGTATTTTAGTGTCTTCATTATGGAATGTAATATGCAGGAGGATAACCGACCAGTACCGAAATATATTATTTATAGCAACATGAACTGATTGTTGTTTGAAGTATACATATCAATTTACATAATAAAAGTGACTGAACTTGAGCTTGGAAACCCTTTGTAATAAAAGTGACTAAACTTAATTAGTTTGGAAATCCTCGAATAATAAAAGTGACTAAACTTCATGATTACTTAAGTTACTTACGTAGTTTTAAAAACAGTTCGCTTTGGAGAACTCTATGCCACACTTTGTGTTTCTTTCTTCGCAATTCTTATCGCCATCATTATAACCTATGTTACCTGCACGGTAAAATTATATACCTATGCGAAGTTTTGTGACGATTTCTTAAAAACGAAAACTAAGTAAAATCAGCAAGAACACAATAATCATCAAAAAATAAATCACTAAAGGAACTTACGAAATGATTAAATTTAATGAAAGACAAAAAAGTAAATAGGGAACGTTTAAGAAAAAGAGTGAATATTACCCTCAGACCATTAGCTCGATTCTCTCATCCACGAGTTCTGTAACAAGAAAATTGTCTACATCAACAATATTTAGGAAACAATGAAACTGTTTATCCTATCACAATCTGTGGAAAATCTACGTCCAAATATTTAAGTTATTTACGTAGTTTTAAAAATATCTTGCTTTGGAGAACTGTACGCCACAATGTAATCTGGCACCGAGAAATTGAAAAACGACATTACGCTAAAACATTTTCAATATAAATGCTTTGGACTGTCACTTTCGGCGACAAAGGGAGTTGTCATGGTAGCTTATAATGGGTATTCTAATAAAACTGATAAAATCACGTATTTTATTGATTCTAATTGCATTTCTATGCTAATTTGATAAGAATTCGAATTATGCCTCCGATAAAAATAAACATTTTTCTATTCTTCATAGAATTAATCAAGTCTCAGGTTCGTACCATATTTCTAAGTAAATTTAAAATTCAAGTGAAAAAAAGCTGCACAAGTCCCTTTGTAATTCGAATGAAAAAATAAATTATTGTCTTTTAATTCGGCATTCCAATCAAATCGAAATAAAAACCTTACTACACACACGTATTCGTTCATCCGATTAAAATGTTACCTTACACTTGTTTCTACGTAACGTAGTTATTGCGCTTTAAAATTACATACAAACATTATATATATATATATATATATATATATATATATATATATATATATATATATATATATATATAGATTATTCATCTACGAGTTATTCGCAAACGAATAACACCCATGGTGACATTATTACGATTTTTATTGTTTGACCTCCACCCTCTCCTCCCCTCCCATAAGCGTTGAGAACGTAATTTGTTTATTTATTATTTCTTTTTCACCTACGGGTTATTTGAAATCGAATGACACCCACGGTGTTAGTATTCTGTTTTTAAATGATTAACCTTCCCCCTTTCATCCCCATACCAACAGCTTTGAGTGCGTAATTTGTTTATTTATTGTTTATTACTCACATACGAGTTATATACAGTCGAATGACACCCATGGTGCTAGTATTCTGTTTTTGAATATTCAACTTTCCCCCTTCCCTCCCCCCACCATAAGCGTTGAGTGCGTAATTTGTTTATTTATTGTTAATTATTCCACTGCGAGTTATTTGTAATCGAATGACACCCATGGTGCTAGTATTCTGTTTTTAAATGTTTAACCTTCCCCCTTTCCTCCCCATACCATAAGTTTTGAGTGCGTAATTTGTTTATTTATTGTTTATTATTCACATACGAGTTATTTACAGTCGAATGACACCCATGGTGCTAGTATTCTGTTTTTGAATGTTTAACCTTCCCCCTTCCCTTCCCCTACCATAAGCGTTGAGTGCGTAATTTGTTTATTTATTGTTTATTGTTCACATGCGAGTTATTTGCAATCGAATGACACCAATGGTGCTAGTATTCTGTTTTTAAATGTTGAACCTTCCCCCTTTCCTCCGAATACCATAAGCTTTGAGTGCGTAATTTGTTTATTTATTTTTTATTATTCACATACGAGTTATTTACAGTCGAATGACACCCATGGTGCTAGTATTCTGTTTTTGAATGTTTAACCTTCCCCCTTCCCTCCCCCTACCATAAGCGTTGAGTGCGTAATTTGTTTATATATTGTTAATTATTCATCTGCGAGTTATTTGCAATCGAATTACACCCATGGTGCTAGTATTCCGTTTTTAAATGTTGAACTGTCCCTCTTTCCTCCCCATACCATAAACTTTGAGTGCGTAATTTGTTTATTTATTGTTAATTATTCATGTACGAGTTATTTGCAATCGAAAGACACCCATGGTGCTCGTATTCTGTTTTTAAATGTTTAACCTTCCCCTTCCCTCCACCTACCATAAGCGTTGAGTGCATAATTTGTTTATTTGTTGTTTATTATTCATCTGCGAGTTATTTGTAATCGAATGACACCCATGGTGCTAGTATTATGTTTTTAAATGTTTAACCTTCCCCCTTCCCTCCCCCTACCATAACCCTTGTTTGCGTAATTTGTTGAGTTATTGTTTATTATTCTTCTACGAGCTATTCGCAATCGAATGACACCCATGGTGCTCGTATTCTGGTATGGTAGTTTGTGAGCCTTGGCACAAGCCTCTGCTGCCTGCAGTCTATGGCATATACTTGAAGGATGTGGCACCATGAAGCAGTTTTGTTGACACCACCCAGACAAAACTTAACATCCTTGGTGATGAGGCCATTTCTATCCCCCTTCAACAGATGGGGTGGGTCAAACAGAGGAATAACTTGAATGTCGTTAACACAACAGTACTCTCCTCTGTATTCCCCACCTCACCTCAGCACGGAGTCTCTCGTCTCTGCGCATAATTTATTAATAGCAGCAACATTTGTGGAGCCCTGGTCACAGACAGTTGCATTGACTTTAAGACAGAATTGCTTAAATTACTAATAACCCTTTTGATTAATTTTGACAAATCCAGGGTTTTTATTGCACCCGCAGGAAAAACATAAGCCACAGGCTGTTTGAATTTCCTTCTCAGGCCTCTCACCATAAACACTAAAGCCCTATCCGCAAATCTTTGTGCCCTGTTCCCCCCACCTAAATCTTCAAAACCCTCAATGAAATCAAAGTGTTCTTGAAAATCTAAATGAGGAGTCAGATGAATCTCATCGAACATTAAAATGCAATGTCGATCCATGTCTTTCACCTTCTTTTTGACTGTGAGAGACAAATGATTGTTAATGCCCGTGGAAAAAGGTAAGCGAGATAGCAATCGCATCAGTGTTCTCCGAGAAGGAAGCACAAACAATTTAGATAAGTAGTCATATGCCCTCCCACTCCTTTTCAGAAGAGAGAGACCGAACCTTATAATCTAAAGTGAACCTACGGCCTTTGCCTATCTTGTGGTATTCCGTTAACTGACAATGCAGAAATGATGAGAGAGTCCGTGGAAGGTATTCAAGAGCACCAACATCAAAGTGAGAAGCAGAATCTGCAACTTTCAGTCTTCTTCTAAAACTAAGAAGTTTTTTGGAGGAGCGTAAAGCCCTCCTCCTCAATAGCTTATTAGCTTTATACAAAGACCTAGCTTTGGGTGACAATTCAACTGACTTCCTGATGCCAAGTCCACACAAGACACCTTCGTTAATTGGAGCCCTTTAATAATAAACAGTGAAATAACAATAATAAGAATCGAAATAATCATCGTTTCTCCTTTCTAAGTCACATGATATAGTCTTTGCTATATGACAAATATTTTCAATAAATAAATATTAATATACCTCATTAGGTTCTCCCCAATGGCATTACTATGCCTGCATAGAGTCTGAAACCCTGAGGGCCCAGCTTCTGGCATAGTTGCAGCAGAAAGAAAATACAAGTTCAACATTCATCCAACTACCACTAAACATTATTAAATAACTTGCAATGAAGAACAGGAAAATGGTCAGATGCACTACTATTAATATGTTTTGCATGATGTATAGGAAATGCAAGAGGCACCTACCAGATGAAGAGGAGAGCACAGGAGGAGCCAGCTGATTGTTCTCCGAGGGCCCAGCCTGTGCCTCTACAGCTTCTGGCATAGCTGCTGCAGAAAGAAAATATAAGTTCAACATTTGTCCAACTACCACTAAACACTACACATAGCATGCTTGGAAAATATGCATGAAAACACAAAAACACAGTTGATACTAGACAAACAATGTGTATGCAAAACATTATTAAATTTATTTACCTGGGAGTCTTAAATCTGGAATGGAATCCTTCCTAAGCTTCCAGGTGCCTACAATAAAACTCCTCAGGGAGAAATGCATTAGGCTAATTCTTTTATTGTTATAAAGCTTCATCCGGTCCATGGAGAGTAGTTTAGGATCCCCAACCAGCTTTACCCGAACATCAAATCGCCGATTTGAGTCGGAAGTGGGATGAGGGAACCTGGATCATTTATAAAATATAGACATATTTTGTGTCATTGTCTTCATAAAATTTAAATGTATCAGCAAAACACACTTTTATAGCACTCTCTTACCAAATCTATTTTAAAATATCTACAAACTTTAATGTCTATTAAATATATTGTAAATATTAAACTCCATTCGCTGACATACAACTCCCAGCCATTACTGTGAAGCGAAAATTTCAAACATTTCACTCATTATTTCATTTACTCCACACTATAACCCTGACATCGAATCCAAAAATGTTAAACTTACTTTCGTTTGTAACGATAATGTCGGACAACACACGAAACAATGTAAACGAATACTTTTGGGGCAATGAAATCGATTAATTCAATAAATTTAGACGAAATTTATCAGAAACACGATTACTGAAGTTCTTTCCCATGTTTTACTTTCATACATTGTTGTAAATTTTATAGAAGATCATTATACATTGTATACTATAACGAATATGTCGGACAGCAATCAAAACAACGTATACGAATACTTTTGAGACAATGACATCGTATAATTCATTATATTTTAACGTAATTTATCAGAAACACAAGATTATTAGCGTTCATTCCAAAATTAGACTTGCTAAATGAAAATTTCGAAAAAATACGTACATATAAGAGGTTTTCGTAAAATACATTTCGTGAAAAGAATGATTGATTTTTGTCAAAAAACTTACCTAACTACAGTAACCAACTTTTCGCGGCAATTGGGAACACGGCACTTCGAGCCACCCATATCTTCACCTCTGACCAATACTCCAACTCACTTTAAAAATTAGTTTTAACACGTTACACAACGCTATACCTCCTACAACAGTTAAAACCGCTTCAACTGATTTGAATCAACAAAGCCGCGACGACAACGAACCACGTGACGTCAAATGTGGAATTTTCTATTGGCTCCTCAGACGGTCCCCATCCTGCTATGAAAGAGCCAGGACCCTGCATACAACACTCGTTATGACTGGAGCTCCGACGAAAGTGTTCTACCTTACCCCTCTTTCTATCCCACCCTCCCCGCTTGCTCACGACCTTCCCCCCTCTCGCTGGCCTCGGTTCGGAAGAGCCAGGCCAACTTTTGCACGACTTTTCCATGTCGATATGTTGGAGTAGTGGTGCGTGTGACAGTCTACTAGTACTCTACGTAAGCGGGTTCGAATCCTGTCCGCGACTCTTGCGAGTTCTGGAAAAAGGCTTTCCTTAATAGCCGCTCCTATTACGGAGACTTTTTCCCAGTAGCGCAGTGTCAACGATTGGGTTCGGGCCCGCTTACTGTACTGGTGGCTGTCACTTTGCCCATTACTCCTGGAGTGTCGACCCCGGGACGGCCGGGCACGCATTTTTTTTCAAGTTCGATTTTACTTTTGCCGTCTTTAAAAAAATTCTATTTTTTCCATTTTTATGTCTTTAATGAGTTAAACCCGAAAGACCATTAAAATAATAGTCTTTCGGGTTTAACTTATTAAAGACATAAAAATAGAATTATTAAGCATGAAAAAACCTGCGCAAAACTTGTGTGCGAGTAAAACGACTGGGAAAGATAAATTTCGAAACGAAAAGATGATTGGAAAGAAAAAATTATGAGCGATAAAGAAAATAATATGAGTGATAAAAAGTAACAATTCGAGGGGAAAATATTATTTTCGAGTGATAAAATGAAAAATGCGCGTGAAAAAAAGAATGGGCCTGAAAGAACACGAATGGGCGTGAAAAAATACGAAAGGGCGAGAAAAAATAGAATGCGCGTGAATCGTGAAAAATAAGAATGCGCGATAAAAAAAGAACAAGGAAAAAAAAGTGCGACTTGGACGGAATAATAAAAGTCGCGAGGGGACTCGTGCGGCATCTGAAATCGTTTGACTTTGGTTGTCAGAAGTCGTTCGTATTCCCTTTTTGAGACGAAAGTATCCCATACTTTAGTTATTATATTATCCCATGGAAGTCTCTGGTTAACGACCGCGAGCCAGAATTGGCGACAATTAGCCGGAAGTTTAGACAGCAACAGAGTAAACAAATAATGTTCTGGGATCAAAGACAAAGACAAGACATCGCATACCGCTGATATGAATTTAAACCAATTCTCCGACGTGGGTTCATGGAAAGGGGAAATTTCAAGCAACAGCTGATTAGCGACTTTTACACAATCCGAGAAATGAGGCTTCATTTCACCCCCGTTCGACGGGGTCTCTTCTGCGGGTTCAGGAAGCAATCCAACGCCCCTTTTACCGCGTTCTTTAGACATATTTAATACGAAATAACAGGATATTAAACAAACAGGGATCTCGAAAGGAGATGGAATGAATGAGATGACAAAGCGGAATGATTCACAATATAATCAAATACCAGGAGAACTATACCACCAAAAACCAGAAATACCCTTAAACAAACTAAAACTATTCCACAAATTGTAGATCCCAAAATAAACCGAACATATAGCAACCTTATAGTTAGAGTTACAGAATACAATCTCTCCGGTGCCTCCATTTATGTGGCGACCAAAAATTAACGCCACATACTGCTCCAACTAAATGCTATATCGTACACATAACAAAATAACATAAAGTATTAACAACACTTAACCACTTCAGAAACTGTGGACTTATCGTTACCGTCTCTCCGACAGGAAACTTTTCACACTCTCCTTTGCGAGGAACAACTCTTCTCGCTTTTTTCTCTGTCCCTCGTCCACCCGGCGACACCTCGCTCTCCGCATATCCCCGTGGTCTCCTTCGTTCTCTCGACTGCCGCTCTAGCCTGACGTCGCCGCTCGAGGGGGGGGTACGGCGGGTAGCTTAAATGGGCGACTCCTCGACTTCGTATTGGTTAATTTCGTGATTATGTGATATAACCCTACGAAAAGGAGGGAATGGGAAATAGGGGTAATATTCGCCCTATATAAAGCGCGTTGCTGTGGGACCAGCCATTCGGGGGGCCATTCGGTGAGGCCTCAAAATTTATTCGTCTTCAACAAAGAGGTGGGATCTTCTAATTAAGACAAACACAAAATTAAATTTTACATTAAAACGAATCAGTGATATCAGATGGTCCGCAAGTGCGGATGCAATATTAGCTGCTAAGGTAAATTTTGTAGCCATAAAAGAAGAATTATATGAACTTTCTAATGAACCAAATGAAAAACCTAACGAAATTAGAAGCAAAAAACTATACAACCGTTTTGAAGATTATGAAAGAGCACTTTTGTTGATTTTATGGAATACACTTCTACAACGAATAAACGCTACTAATAAAAATCTGAAAAGTAAAAATTGCAATCTACAAGAAGGTGTAAATCTTCTTAAATCATTGTCCTCATTTATTTTTGTAAGTTCGAAACAGTAACGCGTTTGAAAGTATGGAAACAGAACTACAATCATTGCCAGGTAATAAAGAATACAAATCTGATAAAGGAAGAACCCAAAAAATGAAACTACAGTTCGGCGAAAACAGGGATAACGTAGCAATATTAACTGGCAAAAAATTAGTTATTGTGAGTTGCCTTAATGTAATATGCGAGTCTACTATCAGAAATTAAAGGACGCATTCAGGTGTACGAAGACGTCTTACAGCAATTCGCAATATTTATACATTTAAATTTACGCGATACATCACCGAATGATTATGACAATTGTATTGTAAATTTAATTCATAATTATAAAGATGACATTGATGAAATTTTGTTTAGAGATGAAGTAGCCCAATTTCTTCATTTTGCAATGATTGAGAAATTAAGTACACCGATGGAAATGTATATAGCAATTCAGGGAGGGCTAATTTCAGCCTTCCCAAATGTTTACATAAGTTTAAAAATATTTTTGTCAATGCCGATCGCGAATGCATCTGCGGAAAGGTCATTTTCCGTGTTAAAAAGAGTAAAGAATTATATGAGAAAAATATCCTCTCAATTTTCGGCGCAACAGTCAAGGGGATATAACATTGAATAAGAACACGTTTCTAATAGGGACGATGTATTTTTGTCGTGGACGACTAATAACAGACCTGTTCCATAATTTCTTTCTAATACTCCATCGCACGAAATGCGCCCATCTGTGATACGTTGTACACTTTCCTAACTTGTTATTAATTGTCCAATTACTTCAGCGTTTTACAGTACAACCAAGCGCCTATTTAAAGTAACATTTAACAGAGGAAGAAGAATAACGGCGATCTGATCGCGTAGGAAGGAATCTTGTAATCCCTAAGGATTTCATATGAATGTTTTTCTTTTCAATATTACTATCCAAGAAAAAAACTATGAAAATCAATCGCGATTCCTAAAGCTATACGGATCTCTTCTTGAGATTATTTCATGCCTTCGGGGCAATTACAGGCGATTTGAGAGGAATTTGTTAAGGCAGGTGGTCCAGCATGCTCCTATCCAGATAATGATAAAATTCGAACGAGAAAATTAATTTACGGCGTTCTACGATGCTATACACCGCAATTCTCCTACGAGATTCCTCAATTTCTCTTACTTTGGATGCGTCATTCCAGTAAGGTTTTATGATACGTATGCGGATTCCACGGTAAAGTTTAAGTAGCATCATTAGAGTATTAAATGTATTATATCATTAACTGATATAATACTCTCGTCAAGTAGTCTTGCTATCTAACTTTGCAATTGCGGGCACAAAACACGGGTGAGCATTTAAGTATTAAATTAAAATAAGTCATGAATCCAATCGAATTACGACGAATATTCCCCACATAAAATCATGCGGAAGTGCGACGACGATGCTGGTTGACATGGCTATCACAATTTCTCAATAATACAAAACGCGAAAAATTTCCAACTAATTTCTATGGTATTTTAACGAGTATCACAAACGGCCACGTTTCCTGCAATGGAGTATTGGAAAGAAATACGTATGTAAGGGAAATAGCGTTTTAAAGTTTTTTCTTCACCATCAATAATCCATTTTCTTCCTATTTAAAAATATTGCATGCACACGTAAGGAAATTAAACGTTTGTTTGTGAGATTATGTTAGCAACAAAGATGAAGTAAACATGCAAGAAAATAAAGTTCAATCCGAATTAAGACATTCTTGTTAAATTTTCTTGATAACGGCTACTCCTACGATAAAAATGCGTAAGAAAAGAAATACACTAATTTACTAGTTCTACAAGTTTTATTTGAAAAATATTTTGATATGACTCTTTACGAGGTATGGCGCAAAGTTCATTTTTTGTCACCAGTAGCGGTGCCCGTTTGGCTTACGTGATTCACGCTGGAAGCGAAACGCGCCTAAAAACGGATTGAAGTTCTCTTAGCAAAAATAAAACTTCACTTCCTTCTATTTCTCTTACGGTGATTTGAGTCTCAAAATCTTATCTCGCCCCTGACCCACTTTATAATGGGAATAATTATTATCCTGCACTCGCTCCAATAATGGTACATATTAAAGAGAAAACGTTCCTGAAAATGAACCGTAGAATCTTGTGGAAATTTTTACTTTTCCTGGTCATATACGATCATCTTACGTATCTGACACTAATTCCAGCTGAAAGTCCCTATATAGCGTAAAGAGTGATACAATAGGTACACTACTAAAATTTTGATGAGTGCAATGTGAAATGACTATGAGCGCGTAACCATCGTTAAATTATAATAACTTACAAAAAAAGAGATTAATAAGCTTACCTCTAATTTCTCTCTCTCTCTCATTGTAAACCTAACCTCACAATGTGACAATAACTGTCCTAAAATTATCTTCGCTAAACGGCTTAATTACATAATAATTACGGGAGATTTATACCAAACAGAAGAGTGCGAAATTAGAAGAATGAAAAACTGACCAATACATACAGTAAGATTCTACTGAAGAGAACAATTATGGAAGATTTCCGACGGAAAAGCCTTTCTCAAACGTATTCTTCAGCAAGAGATTCACTAAACGCACGCACTGGCGTACAGAGCGCGCCTACGCATTAAAAAATACTGGCAATTTCTAAATTTTGCTTCACATACATTGTTCTTTTATTTAACCTATCGACATTGCCTGAGATGTCGAACATGTTGTTCAATAACGCTATTTTTAGAATTGTTTATTCTATTGTTAAAACCTTTGGCCTAAAATTGCGCTTATTTTAACATTTTATAGTAAAAAAATTTTAATGCCATTGTCCTAAATATATCAAAAATTTCGATCGTATATAATGTAGAAAATACTAACAATAATTTTAACAATAAGAATTAAAAGTCAATACATACATTACAAGACTGGAAAAACAAAAATTAGAATGAATTTGTCGTTATTACTACTGTTTACAGCCGCGTTTTACAAAATAATACAATGGCGCACTCAGTACTCCGCGCGACGTTACGTGAATTTTTTTTACACGCCCAGTTAAGGGTTAATTAATGCCCACAACGTCCCCTTGAACATTACTTCATATCGAAGGAGAATTAACATTACAATGCACAATTACGTACAGATAAAAAGTATACTACGGTCCTATTGAGAAAATCGCTTTTATTACCAACTTCCATAAAGTTAATCATAAAGCGAGAAGACCGGCTTTTCATATCACTATACTTTTCATAGAGTGTTATTTTCCTTGCGTTTTAGCAAGTGCCTCAGTTATGAACAGAACCAAACCTAAACATTTAGAGCAGGGATGCACAACATACGGCCCGCGGGCCAAATGTGGCCCGCCGACACCTTTCGTTTTGCCCGATTGAAGCTGGGAGTAACTCATCTGGTTAATTCCTTTTATGTAAAAAATACAATTAAAAAATTGTAAGTAAATTATATTTGTTTGCCACATTTTTTAAACATAAAAGTTGCATGTAAAATTTGTTATGGTACTTAATAAATCGACGACAGTGTATTTAAGTTCTAATTATGGACAACATTTTCAAAGTGAGATCCGCTTAGGTCCAATCATGGTCGATTTTGGCCCGCGTCAACTTCTGAGTTGTGCAGCCCTGTTTTAGAGAAACGTAAACCGACCTTCGGAATGTAGAAAGATACGAGCGCATTTTTCCACTGAATTCGGAGACCCTTTCTTCTCCTCGCGTTTAAGCTATACCCAGCAGACACACAAATAAGCGAGCACCTGAAGGTCACATTCAAGTTGAAACGGACCGATAATGCATTACATAATAGCCGCTATTATAGGACCATGTAAAATTGGCTCATTCTCTACGGCTCATCGTGCGGCGATTGAACGCAACAACATAACCTTTTTGAAGACATATAATGTTTGCGATTATAACGGTCATCATAGACAAAATAAGCATTCGCTCGTTCCACTAAATAAATAACGCCGAAAAGTTCCCAATTTATTGTACGTACGTTCATAATAAATCGCAAAAATAAAAGCATTTATATGGTGTTTAAGAAAAAAGTTAACCGAATAAAAGTAGTCGGTTAAATAAAAAATACAAAATTTATTAAAATTTTCATTTATAATTCATTGTTTGATTTTCACATAACAATAAGTTTCCGCTAAAATTTTGCCAGTTTTCAAAAGCATTGTTAACCAATATTAAATGTTTATAAATCATTCGCGGTCCACCTCAAACTTATTGCGGCCCACCAATTACGAAACGCTGTATTAGACCACCTCACGGCAATCCTTTCAATGTCCCTTTTTTTACTTCCACCACCGCAGCAATAGGGCCCGTTTTTGTGGAAATTTCCAGAAATAACGCCTTCTTACAATTAGAACGAACGTGACCGAGAGACTTGCGATGCCGACATCACCGCCCGGTTTCTACATATGAGGAATCAACACGGACCGCATATACCCGCCATTCCGACAACGGATATCTGCTAAATGTATATTTTTCGTATTATATGGCATAATCCGAAGATTCATTCAAATTTCAATTGGCGAATCTGATCACCCATAAAATCCTACGCTCGATGTCATCAGATCTATTTCGATGGTTGAGCATCGATTTATCATAACTGCACTATATAATTAAGTAAATTTAGTACCCAAAAATAGGCCACCATATTTTCTTAAGTTATTTCTCAACATGGAAACCTTTAATTACACTTATCTACGTCTTGTTCATTTTTCAGTAACCAATGTATAACATGGGAAACGTTAGCCCAAATTCGAAAGGGATAGTGGAAAAAGGGGGTAGAGGAGAAGGGGGTAGGGAAGAAGGGGGTAGGGGAGAAGGGGGTAGGGGAGAAGGGGGTAGGCGAGAAGGGGGTAGGGGAGAAGGTGGAGGAAGGCTGTCGTCAACCACGTGGCTCAAGAAACTTAATACAGAAGCGCCAATGACAGAGCCTTCGGAAGGCAGTTAGGATATCTCTGAATTCCGTGGCAGTCCCTACTACTTATGTTAGCGTTTTGACAAGCAGGGGAAGGTCCAAAGACGAAAGGGTCTCAAAATGCCTGCTTCGAGTCAGTGGCCAACGATAAGAACGGTCTTATTTCTAGGAAAGGTATCGGGAAAGACCTTGTGAAATTGGTCCACTCTCGCTAGTCAATGGATCAAAAGTTAAAAAGTGCATTCGTGTGCCAAAATAAGACGCGACCCTTAAATTTTGAAGGTAAGCAGGAGGCGTGATAAGAAAAGCCAGCACTACAACAGAACGACGATTTCTTAAAAACGAAAACTAAGTAAAATCAGCAAGAACACAATAATCATCAAAAAATAAATCACTAAAGGAACTTACGAAATGATTAAATTTAATGAAAGACAAAAAAGTAAATAGGGAACGTTTAAGAAAAAGAGTGAATATTACCCTCAGACCATTAGCTCGATTCTCTCATCCACGAGTTCTGTAACAAGAAAATTGTCTACATCAACAATATTTAGGAAACAATGAAACTGTTTATCCTATCACAATCTGTGGAAAATCTACGTCCAAATATTTAAGTTATTTACGTAGTTTTAAAAATATCTTGCTTTGGAGAACTGTACGCCACAATGTAATCTGGCACCGAGAAATTGAAAAACGACATTACGCTAAAACATTTTCAATATAAATGCTTTGGACTGTCACTTTCGGCGACAAAGGGAGTTGTCATGGTAGCTTATAATGGGTATTCTAATAAAACTGATAAAATCACGTATTTTATTGATTCTAATTGCATTTCTATGCTAATTTGATAAGAATTCGAATTATGCCTCCGATAAAAATAAACATTTTTCTATTCTTCATAGAATTAATCAAGTCTCAGGTTCGTACCATATTTCTAAGTAAATTTAAAATTCAAGTGAAAAAAAGCTGCACAAGTCCCTTTGTAATTCGAATGAAAAAATAAATTATTGTCTTTTAATTCGGCATTCCAATCAAATCGAAATAAAAACCTTACTACACACACGTATTCGTTCATCCGATTAAAATGTTACCTTACACTTGTTTCTACGTAACGTAGTTATTGCGCTTTAAAATTACATACAAACATTATATATATATATATATATATATATATATATATATATATATATATAGATTATTCATCTACGAGTTATTCGCAATCGAATAACACCCATGGTGACATTATTACGATTTTTATTGTTTGACCTCCACCCTCTCCTCCCCTCCCATAAGCGTTGAGAAAGTAATTTGTTTATTTATTATTTCTTTTTCACCTACGGGTTATTTGAAATCGAATGACACCCACGGTGTTAGTATTCTGTTTTTAAATGATTAACCTTCCCCCTTTCCTCCCCATACCAACAGCTTTGAATGCGTAATTTGTTTATTTATTGTTTATTACTCACATACGAGTTATATACAGTCGAATGACACCCATGGTGCTAGTATTCTGTTTTTGAATATTTAACCTTCCCCCTTCCCTCCCCCTACCATAAGTCTTGGTTGCGTAATTTACTCATTTAATGTTTATTATTCATCTACGAGCTATTCGCATTCGAATGACACCCATGGTGCTCGTATTCTGTTTTTAAATGTTCAACTTTCCCCCTTCCCTCCCCCCACCATAAGCGTTGAGTGCGTAATTTGTTTATTTATTGTTAATTATTCCACTGCGAGTTATTTGTAATCGAATGACACCCATGGTGCTAGTATTCTGTTTTTAAATGTTTAACCTTCCCCCTTTCCTCCCCATACCATAAGTTTTGAGTGCGTAATTTGTTTATTTATTGTTTATTATTCACATACGAGTTATTTACAGTCGAATGACACCCATGGTGCTAGTATTCTGTTTTTGAATGTTTAACCTTCCCCCTTCCCTTCCCCTACCATAAGCGTTGAGTGCGTAATTTGTTTATTTATTGTTTATTATTCATCTGCGAGTTATTAGTAATCGAATGACACCCATGGTGTTAGTATTCTGTTTTTAAATGTTTAACCTTCCCCCTTTCCTCCCCATACCAAAAGTTTTGAGTGCGTAATTTGTTTATTTATTGTTAATTATTTATGTACGAGTTATTTGCAATCGAATGACACCCATGGTGCTAGTATTCTGTTTTTGGATTTTAACCTTCCCCCTTCCCTCCCCCTACCATAAGCCTTGGTTGCGTAATTTCTTTATTTATTGTTTATTATTCATCTACGAGTTATTTGCAATCGAATGACACCCATGGTGCTAGTATTCTGTTTTTAAATGTTTAACCTTCCCCCTTCCCTCCCCCTACCATAAGCGTTGAGTGCGTAATTTGTTTTTTTATTGTTTATTATTCATCTACGATTTATTTGCAATCGAATGACACCCATGTTGCCAGTATTACTTTCTTTAATGTTTAACCTTCCCCTTCTTCTCCCCCTACTCCCGTGAGTTTAATTTGTTTATTTATTATTCATGTACGAGTTATTTGTAATGGAAGGATATCCATGATGCCATTATTTCATTTTGTCATACTATTCCATCTTCCTTCTATCTTCCCCATACCCATTCCTCCTTAAACGTTAATGGTTTATTGCTACGTGTCATTGTTGCCAACATTCCGCTTATATTACTTCCGCTCTTCCCCGTCTTCATAAGGTGAATTGGAAATTTCGGTGAATACTACATTCGATCAATTGTGGGTCGGTGAATTTACCTTTCGGTGAATTGTGATTCGGTGAATTGTGGTTTCGGTGAATTGTGGTTTCGGTGAATTTTCCGTCGGTGAATTGTGGTCGGTGAATTTTCCTTCGGTGAATTGTGGTCGGTGAATTGTCCTAGATCCGTCCTTGTTTTATTCAATGTACTTGATTTTGCGGGCATCAATGCGTGGGTACTATGGAAAGAAGTGACTGGTTCTAAGATTTCCCGCCATAATTACCTGTTCATGTTGGCTGAGCAGCTATGGGAGCCCTACGTTGCATATCAAAGAGTGGGACGACAAATAAGAAATGCAGGTGAAGATGCTTCCTCACGTAAACGACGTCAGTGTCAGATAGGCTTCTGTAACAAAAACAAGACATTGGATACATGTTCTCACTGCAGCAAGCCAGTGTGCGGAAACTGCACAGCTGCGGTTGAGAAAAGATGCAGAAAATGTGAGCAATAGCAAAGTGAACAAACATTTGATACCTGATGTAACAGAACTTTATTTGTGAAGGTATATTTGCTCGAATTCATCTTCCGCGAAAGGTCAAACTGACGAGTTTTGAATGAATGTAAATTTC
This sequence comes from Uropetala carovei, assembly GCA_036926305.1. Lineage (NCBI taxonomy): Eukaryota > Metazoa > Arthropoda > Insecta > Odonata > Petaluridae > Uropetala > Uropetala carovei. The sequence continues at coordinate 11,470,636 of JAXCHB010000010.1, read as the reverse complement.
TTTCAGTAAAGGTGAAGACCAGTTTTACGTTGCTATTTCTTCATGGAGATTAATATATTCATTTTCTGAGTTATTTTGACTGTTGCTTTGCCAATTTTAGGACACTGTACTCATACTGAAAATAAACACGAAATTGAAGAAAGTTTTCGCCTATCATTTTATTCCATCACATTAAAAATCATTTACTGCTAGTTAATCATTATTTTTTATTATTCCGGGATTTATTAAAACATTGTTATTGAATGATGCTTAAAAAGGTCGAATTACTAATTGTCAAAAAATACTCGTATTACAAAAAGCCTGCTTACTGGATTCGAAAAGCATTTTCTTACATCATGTAAAACACCAAGTTCAATTAGGCCATCAAAATAAGAAATTATAATGGTGAATGTACACATACAATTCACGCCAGAGGTTTGAAATCATGTCATTTTCTCAAAATTTTCACGTATTAAAATACCAATAAAAACTGAAAAGTGCGTAAATATCACGCATAGAACAAAACGGTCAAAAAGACCGCTCTCCATCCTTATAGGTATACGTCTAACTTCCGTCCTTCTAGTGTTAACGGAGAAATACCGCAAAAATCGAATCGGGTTTCGAATAAACCACGACTTTCGGTTAATAAGTATTGTCTAAAAACTAATCAGTCCTTTGTGCTCATGCTAAAGTGTTATATAAGAAATTTGTTATTAATATGACAAGTAGTTTTTGCGTTAGAGCGCCCAAAATCACATACATCCATCTCCACACACACACACACACACGCACGCACGCACGCATGAACGCATGCACGCGCACGCACACACACACACACACATCATTCAGAAAATAGTCTATACGTGTTCTAGGGACCTCAAAACGTGTATTTCCGTTGAAATCTCGAAGTCGATTTTTTTGTGATCGCAATACTTACCCTACACTATGTATGGAGAAAGAAAAATCATCCCCTATATACCCTCTTCATCCCCCCTACTGTCTCCCCCTTCCCTATCTTTCTCTATCTCCCCTATCTATTTCACCTACTGTCTACACCTTCCCCTATATCCCCTCTTCATCCCCCCTACTGTCTCCCCCTTCCCTATCTTCCCCTTACTCCTTCCTCTAATTCACCTACTGTCTACTCCTTCCTTTCCCTTGCTGGACAGAAATTCTGCGAATCATTCGAGAAGGGCTTAAAACGTTTGTCCCAAACAAAGCAATTCGTGATCGCAAGGATCCGCGGTGTGTGAAACCGAAACTCCGTGTCGGAAATTTTGCGCATCATTCGCGAAGGGCTAAAAACGTTTGTCTCAACCCAATCCGTTCGTGATCGCAGGGATCCGCGATGGATGAAACCAAAACTCCGCGCCTTGCTCAACAAACAACGACGGCATCACGCGCACATAAAGCACCTTAAAGAAGTTGGTAGGGACCACGCAAACGAGTATTTAATATACAGAAATAGTCGTAAATCTGCAAGAGACGAAGCGCGTAAGGAATTTGACGCTTACTGATCCACGACACTCTCGGATTCACTCAAAAACGATTCGAAAGAATTTTGATCGTATGTGCGAGAAATTCGAGGACGTCAGTCCACAGTACCTCTTCTACGTACAGACAACGGTGAAAGTGTACACGATTCTTTTACTAAGGCTAGTATGTTAAATCGGTTCTTCGAAAATTGCTTCACAATAGACAGCGGTGATTTCATTGATTTCCCTACTCGTATAGACTTAAATATGAGCGACATAGAAATATCCGAAAGCGGTATCGTCAAATTACTAAGTCAGGTCCACAAAAGAAAATCGCCAGGGCCTGAAGCCATACCTGCATTCATTATAAACTCGTTAGCAAACGAATTAGCTCCGTACCTTAAGCTTCTATTCAGAAAATCTTTAGATGAGGGTGTAGTTCCTTTGATATGGAAAACAGCCCACGTTACACCAATACATAAAACGGGAAGTAAATTAAAAGTGGAGAACTACCGCCCTATATCGTTGACGTCAATCTTCTGTAAGGTTTTTGAGCACATTATCGGTAGCTCAATAATGCGATTCCTCGAAAGTAAATGTGCTCTGAAGGTCATGCGAGACTCGGTTAGCTCTACTCACACATGGTATTGCGAAAGCAGCGTATAAAGGAGTAGGAGTTGATGCAGTATTTTTAGACTTTAGGAAAGCCTTCGACACCGTTTCTCACGTGAAAAAAGTTCAAAAAATTAAGGGCTTACTCAATTAATGAGAAAATTGTAAATTGGATCGCCTCGTTCCTTTTCGACAGAGCCGAGAGAGTAGTTCTCGATGGAGTTGCATCAGACGTAGTCAAAGTGACTTCCGGAGTGCCTCAGGGAAGTGTAATCGGACCTCTGTTATTCTTGATATATATAAATGATTTAACATATAATATAAAGTGTAAATTTAGACTCTTCGCGGATGACACACTTGTGTATGCAGAAATCAACACAATACGCGACCAGGATAATTTGCAAATGGACCTTCAGGCTATTACGAAATGGTGTAAAGATTGGCAACTCGACCTGAATATAGAGAAATGCGCCGCAATGAAGTTCACCCGCTACGTAAATTTCAACCGTTATCCTTACCAAATATCTGGATTAAAGCTAAAATACGTTAATAGCTACATATACCTAGGAGTCACACTTACCATCAGTAGCAATTTGTCTAGTAGGGAGCATATCAAAACCGTCATAGCATCGGCAAACAGGGTTAAAGGGCTATCCTCTCGAGTCCTGCGGGGATACCCCTCGAATGTGAAGGAAATCGCATTCTTTTCCCTAATCCGACCCGAAGTGGAATACTGTAGCGCCGTCTGGGACCCTTTCGAGGAGGATCTAAATAGGGAGATCGAAATGATTCAGCCTAGGGCAGCTAGATTTGTAAAAGGAGAATATCGGTATGATGCGAGTGTCAGAGATATTGAGGGATGTGAAATGGCAGACGTTGAAGAGTAGAAGAATTGTATACAAAAGGAAACTATTTGAAAAATTCGAAAGCTCCGAATTCGTTGAAGACGTACGCGGCATAGTCGTCCCCATCGGTGTTAGTGAACGTAATGTTAGATCACAGTGCAGGAGAAAATATATCAAAACAATCGCTAGAACAGAGAAATACTACAGATCCTTTTTCCCAGAGGCAATGAGACAGTCTAAGAGAGGAATTAGTTAGAGTTCACTTGGTGTTGTGACACCCCCTGCCAAACGCTTCTGACGGCTTGCAGGGTATTGATGTAAATGTAAATTTATCTTCCCCTATATCCCCTCTCTACCTCCCATACTGTCTCCTTAATCCCCATCTAGAGAGGGGATAATGGGGAAGATAGGGAAGAGGGAGACAGTAGGTGAGGTAGAGACGAGAGATAGGGGAAGATAGGGAAGGAGGAGACAGTAGGGGAGGTAGAGAGGGGAGATAGGGAAGGAGGAGGCAGGAGGGGAGGTATTGAGGGGATAATGGGAAAGATAGGGAGAAGACAGTATATGAGATAGAGAGGGGAGATAGGGGAAGGGGAGACAGTAGGTGAGGTAGAGAGGGGATAATGGGGATGATTGGGAAGGAGGAGACATTAGGTGAGGTAGAGAGGGGAGATAGGGGAAGAAGGAGACATTCATTTGACAGCTCGTATGTGGCAAGTACCGCCCCACAGGAAACGTCATGTGGCCCTCTCAGTAAAACGTTTGGTGACCCCTGATTTAGAGCATCAGACCTATCAAATCCATTCCTTTCGGTGATTCATAAATTGTTGTGAGCCTCGCAACGCCACCAAATGAAACTTTCTATTTAAATGGCATTGGACTATTGTCTGACACTGCAACGTCTTTCGCGAGATTAAATATTCCTAAGACAACCACAAGCCTCGTCTCACGGCCGAAAATAAATTAAAGAATAAGAACTTAAATCTTAAATTTAAAAAAGAACTTTAACATTCAATATTTTATACTTAAGGGATTATTCTTCAATTCCCGTTACCTTGATACAGTTGTCTCATATAGGCTATCAAACAGGAGATGAAAGGCTGTTCGTTCTAAAATGATTGTGGGTAGGGGTTCAGGAGGGGGGGCCGTGAGAAAGGGTGGGTGGTTGGAGGGTGTTGGTGGGTTGGAGCGTTTTCAAAAGAGTCGATCGGGATATATGAAGGTGGTTTGTATGATTAGAGTGGGTTGAGGTGGTTGTGTGTAGGAACAGAGGTATAGAATTGCACATGATAAACACATTCCACAATTTAGTTTGGCTCTTCCCTTGCATATTTTCCGAACGAGAAACAAATGATAAATGAAGGATTAGGTAGAACTCATCTCGATTTTTCAGCTAGACCGTAATTTATCGGAAGGTTTCCACTATCATTCTCATATTTTTTCCTCTTCTCTACGACTCTTCTTTCACCCCCATGCTATATCCCCCGTTTTTCCTACTTTTCTCCTTTTTGATCGCCCTCGCACGCGGATATCTTTCGAACTCTAAATATATATTTTATATAAGTAAGGGTCGCAGAAATCGGGAGATGGCGAATGCGAAAAAGAAAAGTCAGATGAGAATACGGACAGAGAACGACGGAAGAGCGAGAACCAAACGTCGAAACGGTCAGAATGATAATTATTAGCACTGGATACGTTCCAATCACTGCCTGTTGCCTCAAGGTAGAAGGAAAATGTTTTTACTAAGTTACTTGCAAAGATACAATAATCCAGACCTTGGATTCAGATTGCGAAAAAAAGACAATTGGTTTGACATTTGAAAGCTGACCTCTCGAATAGAAACGCTAATCGGCTTTCTTCAAAAAATTAACAGTAGTAATCCGCGGACGAGCATTTTAAGAATTGTAATTTAATTTACTCTTCTGTTCGTCTACATAGTTTCAAATTCCTTTTCACCAGAGTGTGATTACTGGCTAAACATATCAAAGTATTATCGATTTAATTACACTGGAGGATGTAATAAGACTTCAATTTGTGGCGAAAGAGTTTATACTCAATAAATTTGGTGATTATAGCATAATTGTAACCATTTATACACTTATTAACATAATCTTTAACTATATATTAAAGGGCTTCATAAGTCGGATTTGTGTACAGATTTTAATTTTATACACTTTTTTATATATTTAAAAAAATGTTTTTGATACACAAATTTGATATTCTCTTTTATTGTAAAACTGTATTTGGTTGATTACCTGTAAATGTTAGCTGAAAAAATTCGTTCGTATTCAATTAAAAGAGCTGAAATAATACCCTTTTTCTAAAACAATAGTGTCATCATTTACAAATTTCATAAGACTAGCAGTCCCATAGAATCTGGGCTATGTATAAAACTATATAATTTATAAACATGAAATAAAAATTCGATATATTATACGTTCTTCAAACTAATTATTTGTTTTACAGAAATTCTAAAAGACGACACTTTTCCTGCGTAACGGCAAAGAATGTCAAAAATATTTTTGTATGCATTTCATCCACCGGATAAAAAAGAATACTTTCGGAACCGACATGACGAAGAGGGGATATAAGAATCTCCACAGGGTCTAAAAACCCGTCATGTTAATCACGCGCCCATATGACAGAAGACAATGGAAAGGCTTAAAAAGAATTAAGCAAAAAACAGAAGACAATTAATCCCAGAACCACTGTCTTCCAAAAGACCAGCAGAGAGAAAATAATACAGAAAATTTAAAAAAGTTCCTATAGCAAGGTGAATATCATCATAGCAAAAAGGAGAGGAACATCTCTCTTTCTCATTCGAGGCAAAATGAGATCCAGCCGTCGGCGGCGACCAGTGGACGGATGAGCTCCAAAAGGGACATTGTGTGAGTGAGAGAGAGAATAGTGACCGCGATTTTAATGCGCGGGGCAACGGACCACATAGTTCGCCGCCTCATTTTAAGGGCCATGCTAATAAGTATCCACGTAACCCCCGTGTTGCCCGCTTGCCCCTTGCTCCCTTTCTCGACCCTTTCTCGCCACTGGGGGTCAAGTGGTGCCCTCTTCTTACGCCACACTCCCACGCTTCTCCTCCGCGCGTGACGCCTCAGCCCTCCTTTAGTCTCTCCGCATGTCATACAGAAAATCCTTCTTACGCCACCACAAAAAAGGTTTCCATGGAGAGGTGGGACGAGACTTCATTTCCTCACCCTACATTTTTACGCCCTTCTTTCTCCGTCTCTCATTTTTAAATATGCAATTTTCTTTGTTTTTTGTTTTCCCTCGTGGCAAGGGATGGAGAGCGTGCTTCAAAAAAAAGTTCCCTCTCTCTCTCTCTCTTTTTTCAGAAGCCCTTCCTTGCATTACGTCCTATCTTCATCTCCGTTTCTTTCCTGAACTCTTGAAACTTAGTCCATATTTTTTCACTTTATCGCATCTTTAATGACCAAACATTTTAGTTATTACGTATGGTAACCTTGGATTAGCCTTGGCTTTTCATCTAATTATTTCCTTCGTGGAAATTTTTATTTGCTCTCCTACGTAAGGACGACCGCACCAATGTGAGAATGTGACTCGCAAAAAAGAATCAATCAGATTTCAAGCTGGAAATAACGACATGTGAAAATAATTTTTATTCTCTGGGCAATTTTAAGGATTGATGGACGCTAATTAAATCGGAAGCAACAGTAAGGATCGCCGGAATGATTACGAAAAATCCAAAAAAATTCGAAAAAGAATAAAAAAATGTCAAAAATAAAATCTCTTTGTTTCACAAAGTAGGTGGCCTTAAAAGGATAAAACAAGAAAAATTTCAGACTATTTGTTCGTTATAAAACATTTTGGTTTCATATTCTTTTTATTACTATATCATTTACGTAATAGTTTCATTCTCTAAGCTGGAGTAAACGGATTTGGGATATAATTTAAACCGCAAAACACCTTTTTAGGGACGTTTCGCTTCCAGTGTGAGCGCCTATTGTCGTCGGTCTGTCAGTCCGTCCGTTCACATGTTCGTTCTCGGCTTCTACAGAACGGATTTTCATGAAATTTGATATAAAGGACTTATAAGCAAATGTAATAAAAAAATCGCAAAAATGAATCACGTACGCCAATCAGGGGAACCACTTTACTGGTGACAAAAAATGAAAGTTTCGTCATATCTCATCAAATATTACTCATATCAAAATATTTATCAAATAGAAGTTGTAGAACTGGGAAAGAAAAGTATTTCCTTTTCTATGCATTTTTATTGTAGGAGTTGCCGTTATCAATAAAATAGAACAAGAAAGTCTTACTTCGAGTAGAACTTTGAAGTTTTCTTCCATGGTTACTTCTTAAATGCTGCTAACATAAACGATCTTAGAAAAATACGTTTAATTTCCTTACATGTGCATGCAATATTTTTAATTGGAAAGAAAATGGATTATTCATGATGAAGAAATGAACTTTAAAACGTTATTTCCCTTACGTACAGGTAAATATATCATCTAATAATACTAATTTCCTTTGTGATTTGATTTAACAATTTTTTAAAATTTCGTTCCATAGAAACAAACAAAATAAAGTTTACATTTAAATATTAAATATTGTTGTATTCTAATATTAAATGAATTTCCTGAAAGTTTACATTTAAATATTAATTTAAATAAATAAATTTAAATAAAGCTTATATTAAATATAAAATAACCCGAATATTAAATAGCCCGAGGTTCCATAGAAACAAACAAAATAAACAAAAAAGTTAACATTTAAATATTAAATGTTGCTGTATTCTAATGCTAAATTAATTTTCTGATAGTTTACGTTTGACAATTTTGTTAACATTTCGTTCCATAGAAACAAACAGAATGAAGTTTACATTTAAATATTAAATATTGTTGTATTCTAATACTAAATTAATGTCGCTATGTCCATCGGGAATGCCACAACATCATCTTCGTTTCAAAGTTGGAGCATTCATCATGTTACTTAGGAATTAAGATCCAAAAAAATTTGATGTGGCCAATACATAACTTTCTCCATATTTGGGATATAGATATTTAAATTATTATGACTAGTATTATAACGCAAAATTATTATTTCGTATCGTAAAAGAATACAGTGCCGTCCTTATTGCCGTAAATTACGTATATTTTGAATATGTTACAGAATTCACCATTGCATGGTGGTGGCGCTGTATACTGGAAATTTACGAATAAATTAATTATCTACTAAATAGAAGGTTGTACGAAAATTTGTTTCAAATGAACGTTTTAGGAAATTCTTTATAACGTTTGTATCAGATTTTTATATACAATAATGATGTTTTAACGGAGATATTTCCGAATAAACCTAAACGTCAGGTTAACCGGTATTGTTCAAAAAGTAATCAGCTCTTCGTCCTCATACTAAAGTGTAAAATATGAAATTTGGTAATGATATGGCAAGTACTTTTCGAGTTAGAGCGCCCACAATCACATACACACACATACAAACATACATCATTCCGAAAATAGTCTATGGATCTCAAAATATGTATTTCCGTTGAAATCTTGAAGTCACACACACACAGACATCATTCCGAAAATAGTCTAAACGTGTTCTAGAGACTTCATGTATTTTCGTTGAAGTCTCGAAGTCGATTTTTTCATAAAAACAATACTTTCCCATTACTACGTATATGGAGAAAGGAAAAAGGACTTCTGAATGGTACCCGAAAAAATTGCAAAATAACTTGATCGACGCAGAAATTATTACGGGAAGTAACATAGGAGAACGAGTGTGTATCCCACGCATTAATTTGATAGCAAATGACAGTAGTTTCATTTCACCCTGCGAAGACGCCAATTTCTAGTCATTTTGGCTTTTGCAATGACAATTAATAAAGTTCAGGGCCAAACATTTGATCACGTTGGTGTTTACTTGCCAGAGTCTGTATTTGGACATGATCAACTCTACATGGCCCTCACAAGAGCAAGAAATTATAAAAATGTGAGTCTTCGTACAAGACACCAATCAATCATCAAGGAAAGATTTTGATGAATGAAAAAACATTCACCAAGAATGTGGTGATTAAAGAGTTGTTTAAGTGATTTTTTCATCCGATCAAGATGAATTGTCTTCCCGCCATTTTTGACTGGTTTACACTAGTTTCTTTCTAGTACTCCGTTGCACAAAACTCGCCCATTGTGATACGTGGTACACTTTCCTAACTTGTTTAATTAATGCTCAACCTTGAAAACCTCCGATCAAAGTGAAAATAATACGTATGTATATAAAAAAATTATATATCGGACGAACGCATATAAAAGGTTTTATAAAAACAATGCGTATTCCTGCAAATTTCGACCGTATAACATGCAAACTTTCCAAGAATAAGGTAGTACATAAGCATTTTAAACCATCGAACAAAGCAAAAACGAAGAAAATACTTTGATATTTTGATAAATGAAGGAAATAATCCTTGCACTATAAACAATCCTGTGTAAATTTGTGCGAAAAATGGCCGTCACTTGGAGTCGAACCAGGGACTTTTATCGGGATAGTTTACTTTTTATGCCAAGATCGGGTTTTAAGTGTATAGAAAGTTTCAGCTCTAAATTTCATTTGGAACTGTCTTAAAATAAGGTGACAGACGGACACTAATTTATCAGGGTACACGGACAGACAGCTCTCTTTCTATAATATATAAGATTAAGAATCTGTTGTACAAATTAGTAGCGGCGTTATTAATTAATCAACTTTATTCAACGAAACTTCACGACTACTTGACTAAGAGAGACTATGCATTTTGTATGTGAAAGTTTATTCAACATAAAAGAATTCAATAACAACAGTAGATTTTAACGCGGAAAAGTCAGTATTGTATTTTATTATCGAAAAAACGAATGTAGCATTATTTTCAACAATAGTAAAGAAACGTTTATTCAGCTGATCGCTTAATAATGCCGAAAAATCTAAATTAGCTCCTAATAATATTTCCGAACATGGATTTTCCAGAAACGTTTGCACGAGAGACGCGATTGCAAATTAGAACGAAAAACAAAAACACCTGATGATAGAGTAAACCGTCAACCGTTCACAAGAACGTAAGAGTAGCATAAGGATTGCTGTCGTTCGTGTAATTTCTTTGACAGTCGATAAATCGATCGTTGATCGAAAAGCTCCGTTGCCCTCTGCGAGTCTATGAAAACGACGTATCCCTCCCTCTAACCCCTCTCGTCTCCTCCCCTCCCTATGGCTGTTTGTCTCTCTTATTTATGAGACATCCATGCAATTAAGCTTGGACGTCGAGAGTTCAATTTCCACGATCCTACCGTCGCTTCCTGTCCATCTCCCCTCTCCCTTTCCATCTCCCCTTCCCCTCCCCCTCCCCTCCTACTGATTGATCACTCTAGGCCGTGTCTCTGTAAACCATGTGAAGTAGAATAAAAGAGGGAACACATTTTAAATCCTGGGGTTAGAAATTTTCGTCTCTTCAACAAATAGAGAAAAAGTGCAAACTCATCTCTCTCAATTCATTAAAGAGACTAAAAAATCTTATCCTAGAATTCATAGCAAAAATGTGTTCCCTCTCTTATTCTACCTCGTATGGATTACTTAGACACGGTCTACAGCGATCTATCAGTATAGAGTTGAACCTTCAATTCTTGCCTTAGATTTATTTTTAACCTTAAAAATCGAGTATTATAATATATCAGACTTACAAGAAAGTGTAATGGCTTTATCTTGACTCCCGCAGGAAGCGCCATATTCTAACTCCTGCTTTCTACATTTCATAGATACTTGTTAACACTGAACTGATATTACAATTGATGACATCATCTACTTTTACTTTCCGCCACAGGTATGGAAGGAATCCAAAATGTAATCACTGTTTTGTAAATATGTAGCTTCTTTTGTTTTTCCTGCCGTTTTTATTTTATTTTTTCTGTCTCTATTTTATTCGTCTTTTATTTGTTAAGCTAAATGTTTTTTATTTATAGACATATATGTATATACAAAATCTTAAATGAATGTAACAATTTTTAATTGTTTAAAAACTGCGTCAGGAATGCTTACCCTTACATTTATAAGTGTATCTACAATTTTACGTGTGTATTTCTCTCATTGTAAATTTCTGTAACCAGCGAAACCAAATAATCCAAATGTAGAAACAGGTGAAAAAAATCTACTGTGATCGGGAATCGAACCCGAGTCTTCCACTTGCCGGGCGGATAGTCTACCAACGAACTACCGTAGCAGACTAATTCTCATATTTACGATAGTTCAGTAGTAGACTATCCGACCGACAAGTGGAAGACCCGGGTTCGATTCCCGATAATAGTAGATTTTTTTCACCTGTTTCTACATTTCCCATCATCAGAGCTTATGCCTGTCGCATCTTCGGATCATTCGTTCCTATCAATTTATAATCTAAATCTAAAGAAAATGAAATGATTAGCTGATAGAGGAGGCTAATTTGCTTTAACCTCCCAAATAAGGCATTTTTATATACCTATATATTTCTCTGCCGCTCTCTTACTCTTCATTAGCTACGGCACGTAAAGGTGCACGTATTTATTAATTTTCGTGATTATTACCTTCGATTGTAAGGAACCGTGAGTTCGTAACTTTCCTTGGTTAATTGGGCGACCTCCTTAATTTTACACTAGAATTTTCTTCGAGAGGATCCTTTCCGAAAAATCCTCTTACATTGCGATATACTCCACTACATTTGGCGCAGAAATATGTTGTATTTTAAAGGGAGTTATTCAGCTTCGAATTGTTCATACCGGGAAAGAAGATAGCATTGGTGAGATTCGACATGGACCCAAATAAGACGTTTTAAGTGTTCACCGCATTAGATATAATGCCATTCGTATCCGCAATCGCGGGCTGATATATTATACATCCGCTCTTCGCTAATATTTACATTGATGCCTTGGAAACCTGACCTTTACAACTTGATTCACGTATAGATTCCTGATCTGTCTCCTGTCTTTCAGTCTACACCTACATCCTTTAATATCCACATCAGCAGTACCCAATTTACTCTATCAAAGGCAGGGAGGAGAAAGAGGGGACGAGGACCGAATTGATCTTCCCCTAGCATTTCTTCGACCTTTTTCTCTAGTCTTTTATTAAGAATCCTCGTGATGATCTTCGAAGTGTGTGACAGTAGCCTTATCGTTCTGTAGTCCTTACACTGCATTGCCTTTGGCTTCTTCTTTAGAGGGATCATTATTACATCTAATAAATCCTGAGGCCACTCTCCCGAGTCGTAAATCTTGTTAATTAGTTTCGTAATCACTTTTAATCCTTCCGATCCCATGACCTCTGCCGGCATTCCATGTCTGCCTGTAGCTTTTGCTTTCTTTAGTTCCTGTATCGCCTTTTCTACTTCGCTTTTCATAATACTTGGTCCCAAGTTGTCTTCTTCAATGCAATTCTCTTCTTCCAGTTACATTTGTACCGATCCTGCCTGCTTTTTGTACAGTTCCGTAATGTATTCTTCCCATACCTGTGCTACATTAGGGTGGACCTTATTTACTCTTGGTGAAAATTTTTTTTCGAAATTTCTTTCACGCGACCTCCCCAAGTTGTGCCATTGGGTGAGAAAATAATTCCTACAAAAGCGCAAATTGATCGGGCAACGGAAACACGTGCCACAACCGACTTTTTCATAAAAAAAATTATATTTCACCAAAAATGAAAAAATACACACTACATCAACTTTATTGATCACTAGATGTTATTTTAAGCTAAAATTCTGATTATAATAGCTTATTATAACAAAAACAATTGTTTATTAATAAGTTAAAAATTTTTTTAATCCAAAATTTAATAATTTTTGTACTCGGCATCATTTTCAGTATGGTAATGAGAAAAAACAAAAAGAATTGAAGTGTTAAATTGTTTTGTGTATATAAATTTAATTATTTATTGTTATTAACAATCATATAAGTACTTATCACCAAAAGTAATCGTTATAAACCATTAAAGTCGAATTTATATATAAAGGGAGGAGGAGAGAAAAACAGTGTAATTCAGGGTGAAATGATATAAACTTTTTAATTAAAATCTTTCCTTAACATACTCTTTTTAACATTAGGATAACGCTGCTTGTAATCGGTTACAACTTGTAAAATAAACTGCTTTTTCGCTTCACTTTTTCTCAAACAATCATTGTAGTCTTTCATTAATTTCACTCCTCGTTCAGCAATATCATTGACAACTTTTATATCATTTACAATTTTTAATGTGGTTTTAAAATTATCATCCGTTGCCCACATTGACGGATCTTTAGACATAAAATCTGTTGTTATACTAAATCGCTCAAAAAATTTCTTCGATTGAACAGAAATGAAGTTTTTTACACCATAATGTTTATATCGCCCTACATCTTTAGGGGAAATGGTTACTTTTTAAAAATTATCGTCGGATTCATTATTTAGTGTTACTTGAAATTTCACTGTCAAAAAAGGATAGTGCTGCATTTTCTGTTGCCAAATACCATAAATGGGTACATAATATTTTAGTTGCAACATTACTTATAGCTTCATCACATTTTTGTATTCGTCAAGATCTCGAAAGGGTTGGAGATCTTGACGAGGAGCTATTATCGGTACTGGGGCCCAGATCCACGCCTGGATATATAAATTCGTTACAAAGATACATACATCTAGAATTCCTAATTTTTCTTCCGGACTCATTTTAAATTGATCTCAAAATAGATATATTTTAAAACAATATATAGCCTTGGCCATCCATCTGGCATGGTGGAAAGCGCCAGGGATTCCGAATCAGATCCCACCAAAAGAAGTCCCACCCAGAAAAATAATCATTAATTCTATTAATTCCTTGTAATCTTCCCTCCGCTGCACCTCTCGCAAACTTTGTAGCGAAAACTCGATTTTTTCCTTTACATCTTTGACGGCCACAGCCGTACGCGTACGCGGTAGCTCATGCGCAATATTATACAATGAATTCAATGATAAAATCAAAAGGTTTCGAATAAATTGTTTAAACTTATAAGTAAATATTATTATTAAACAACTAAGAAATGATACCTTTAGTAAATAATAGTAACTTTTTCAGTGAAAATGTTAGAATAAAGTTAACTCTGAAATTAAAGTGAAATTACTCAAATTTCAAAACTTCAAGTCAATTGTGGCACGCCTTCCCGTTGTCCGACTGACTTCTTATTTTGCAGAAATTATTGTTTCACCAAATGAAACAAATCTAGGGGGTCGCGTGAAAGAATTTTGATGGTCGAAAAATAAGGTCCACCCTAGTGCTACATCCTTTGGTTCTGCGATTATTTCCCATCTGTATTCATTATTCCTTTACCATGAATTACAGAAGGCTTCGTATCATCTCAATCCTGTGCCCTACCGTACATAATTTTTTTCCGTCCTAACTTCTCCATCTGTTGCATTTCCTCATATTTTTCTGTTATCCAATTTTCCCTAGCTTTATATCTTACCTTTCTCAACTCATTTTTATGACTACACATGGCTCTACCTTCTTCAGTGTTAATGTAGGTATTTCCATTTTCTCCAGCATTTCCTTAGTGATCCATTTCCTTCTGATTTTCTTCTCTTTTTTTCCAATCTCTATATTCATGGTATCTTTGATACTGGCTTTAATTTCCTTACATTGTTTTCTCACGGTCTTCGTTTTGTTCTAAAAAATTATAAGACAATTTTACAACAATTTTTTTGATGAATGCATCCTGCCTTTCTTTAAGTTTGTCCATGTCCAAAGTCCGTCTTTCACTTCTCGTTTTCCTTATTTGTTTATGCTTTGTAGTTACATCGACTATTAGAAGGATGTGATCTGAATCAATGTCTGCTCCTGGTAATGTCTCAGCATTTTTTATGCTCTTCCTAAATCTTTGTTTTACTAGAATGTAATCTATTTGGCATCTCATTCTATCTCCTGCGCTTTTCCATGTGTACAGACTTCGTTTATGGGTTCAGAGCCATGTAGTAGTCACTACTAAATCTTTATTAACGCAGAATTTTGCCAGTTTTCTCCTCCTCGGTTTACTTTCCCAATTCCGTATTGACCAACCACATTTTCTTCTTGTCTTTCGCCAACGATGCTGTTCCAATCGATCATTATGATGCAGTTTACCATTTATTCTTCCGTCTTCTTCGTAAATCTCGTTAATTTGTTCATACATCTTTTCGATTTCTTCTTTTTCATGAGCGGACTTTGGCATATATACCTGGATTATCAACATGTCCACTGGGACTGCTTTTAGCTTTATTGCCACCAACCTATCGTTCGTTGCTATTATCTTTCTCACGCTCTTCATCGTGTCTTTCCTAAGTACCAGAGCTACTCCCCTTGCCCCACTATTTCCTCATGAGTAAACTACCATGAAATCTTCCGAGTCGAACTCTCCTTCTCCTTCCCATCTAGCTTCGCTCAGCCCTATGATGTCAATACTATATCTTCTCATTTCTTCTTTCACGTTCTCTAACTTTCCTGTCTTCCTCATGGTTTTTACATTCCAAGTACCTAAGCGTAAGTTACCTTCGGCAAATGCTTTCCTCAAGGGAGTCCCCCCGACCGGAGATCCGATTGGGGGACTATTTTACCTTCAGAATGATTTACCTCGAGAGAACTCATGTTGTCCAATCATATAATCATTACTAGGAAATTTTAATGTGGCACATTCCCCCTTGATTTCCACATCGCCGTAATGTAGGTGTTCATATCATCCCGATCACGCCTACAGCTCTATTGGATATAGACCCAGCCAACATAATTTTTTTTTTGGGCTCTATACCATACTGACGGTACTTCTGCCTACTGCTAGGCACTGATGATAGATTTTTTTAACCTCCAATCCCTGGGATAGAATAGCAATGGTAAGACCACACACTATCTACTACACCAACAGTGCATATGTAAACTGTTTAAAAAGTGAGAAAGATGGATAATTTTTGCAAGAGGATGTTGCAAAGTTAGAGACTTAGGGCAAACGACGTGAGCATTAATATTGGCTGAAGTAATCACATTACATTCTGGAACAAAAGCGTCCAGAGCGACTACAGCTACAAGATATTTGGTGGGACGGTATCTAGATTAGAATACCGCAAATAATTAGGAGTTCGGGCAGCGAAATATGCATTTCGATAGCATAGTCAAGAAGTGTGTAAAGTTTGCGTTTCGTGATGAGAAATATTAAGAGATGCAGTTAAGAAGCTAAGTAGACAGCATATAAATTAGACTGCAAATAGTATATTCTACAACTGTATGGGATCCTTATGAAGTAGTCCATATAAAGAAAATAGAGAAAGTAAAACGTAAGGCGGCGAGATATATTCTTGGCAGAATCGGAAGGGAAGGTGTTTCTACAGAAATTATTCAGGCACAGAGCTGGGAAACGTTAGAAAAAAAGGCGGTAAAACAGATTAGGGATTATATAACAGCGGCCGCCGCGTAGCTACCGCCCGGGCAGCACTAGCGGAGAGATTTAATGTTCCAACGAAAATGTTTAGAGTAACTTGCTGTGACAATCTGTCTTATAAACGGAGAATAAATATTCCGTAGATTAAAAAAACAAAGCAGTAAAGACATATTTGAAGTAAACGGCCTAATCCTCACGGGATAAACACAAAAGGCTGTAGCAATACAATATGCCAATCTTAAGGAATTATATAGACGGAAGCAAGTGATTAACCACTCCAATATTTTTGACAAGACAAGGGTTGCGAAGACCTGAAAGGTAAGTGTAAATATTAAGAACATTCGAAGGACACTGGGAAAAGGCAGGTTTTCGCAGGGTCATTCATGTTGACTTACAAGCATTTGTTCGGGACCAAAAAACGTAAAAGAAAACAAGAAGAAAAAGCGAGCCGAAGGCTCGCCAATATCCTCTCCATTTGCGGCGCAAAAGTCAAGCGAGATATAATTCCTTTGTAGACTACAGATATCTTGGTAGAAATCATTCGGTACTTACGTATTAAGTTGGGCTCACCGTTAATACGTAAGTACCGGATGGATAAATGCGGTAAATTACGTATTTTAAAACATGCTAATGTTTGAAATAATTCGACGATGTTTTAACGTGCCTTCGTTGTCTTATTGAAGTCCTTCTGCATAATAAAGGCTGTTGCTTGCGCTGTGCCTTCGCATTATCTGAATATAACAGATATTGAAAATAATTTTTTTCGTGCTGTTTATTTTTAATTCGCGTCAATCCAATTATAGGGAAACCCACCAAACAACGATTACATTGTTATCTAAATAAATAATGTATATGCGCTGATTGCGTGTGTATTGAGATAGTTCTTAACTGCTGTTTAGTTGAATTGAACGATTGATTGTGATTACTTACCAAATACTGCTTTTCATATGGACAGCTGTATGTAGCCGTAACTAGAACACGTGACAAACATAATTTGAAATTTTGGGTTAAGGATAAAGATAATCAAGGGCAATTGCTGTTAAACGAAAGAGTATTTACAAGGAACGTCGTTATAAGAGAGCTACTGAATAGCTAAAATAATATTATTGAGGTATAAGACTGTTTTCCTCTTAATTTTTTAAAACTATTCCTTTGTTTTCATTTGTAGCCCTTTCCAATCTTATTCAAATATTATAATTTTATCATTTGTTTGTTGGTTTTATTTTTATATTGTTTGTTTTCAAAGGCCGTTTTAAACGGGATCATTCGTCTACGTATATTTTAATACTAGTTAATGTAAGGCATTCTGTAAGCGTTTTCTCTCACCCTAAAGTAAAGAGTAAGAGCCGACAAATCATTTTTAAACGCATAAGTTTGCACCTCTGCGCCGATTTACGTGTTTTTCTTTATGGGTAGGCTGACCCGTTTTTGGGCCTTCTCCAGACCGTCCCGTCATTTTCCGCAAAAAAGTCATTTTGTCCCGTTTTAAAGCCTTTCGCGATTAAAATTCAGATTTTCCACTTTTCTTAAAATATGGAACATATTAGATCTTAACTGAGCATTTTCTCAGTTTAGGAAAGTGAGAATAAGAGGAGGTTGACACGTCATTGAGCAGGAAGCACAAATTTACTCGCCTGCCCGTTTCCATGAGCTCCGGATCTTTCAATGTTTATGGTGAATGGGCTCTCTTTACTTGCATCTTTGTAGCGGTATTAATCGAGGTATTCAAACAAACCAAGGCAGAAACTTCAACTTTATCACAAAATTAAAGTTGCGTTCTAATTCGCCTAAAGAGAAAATATCTGTGCAAAGCTTTGATTTGGTTGTAATATTTTTCTTGGCTTTTACGCGATCGTATTACCTTCTAACAATAAGTTCAGTAGTCGTGGAATACTGTTGCGCAGTATAGGACCCTTTCGAGGAGGGCCTAACTATGGAGCTCGAAATCGCCCAGCGTAGAGCGGCCAAATTTGTAAAGGGAGAATATCGGTATGATGCGAGTGTATCAGAGATATTGAGGGATCTGAAGTGGCAGACGTTGAAGAGTAGAAGAATTGAGTACAAAAGGAAACTCTTTGAAAAGTTTAAAAACTCCGAATTCGTTGAAGACGTACGCGGCATAGTTGCACCCATCGGTGTTAGAGAGCGTAATCTTAGATCATAGCGTACGAGGAAATACGTCGAAATAGTAGCTAGAACCGAGAAATACTACAGATCTTTTTTCTCATACACGATAAGACAGACCAAAAGAGACATTGGTTAAGAGTTCATTTGGTGCCGTAACACCCCCTGCCAAACGCTTATGGCGGCTTGCAGGTTATTCATGTAAATGTAAAAAAGTGTAGCAAGCAATGGAAGTGATACACATTGTGATATTGAGAGAAAATTAAGCGAAATTTATGTGAAAGGTAAGACTACTAATTCGCTTATTTTAATGGCAATATATTCTTATGAAACGTCATCGGCATTATTATCTTGTTTTTTTTTGAAAATATACATACGTAATAAACGAGAATATTTCTAAAAACTATAACCGCTAAAAACAACTTTTTGCTTATATTATAGGCTTAATTACCATTTTCTATTGCTTGATATTGAGCAAATATTAGTTACTTGCATGCGGAGAATTAGAATATTGTTTATCTACTTTTTAATACAATTGTTTTTCTTACTATTTGATACTATATTGCTTCCGAAATGAGGTCAAAATATCTTATCTTATGGTAATATTTAATTACAAAACCCAATGTGCATTGTAAATCATATAATTATTTTAAAATCCACTTTCTTTAAATATATTTGTAACGAATAAATAGCGTTTCTGTCTCTTTAATTGAAACTTATCGCTCGATTTCTAAATAACAGACAATTCTAGATTACGATTATTTGTTATACATTTAAATACTTCATAATGATATTACCTTGTATAATATATTAATTATAAATATTCGACAACAATTATAACAGAAATCTCATCCCTAGTTCACTATTATATTAAAATTGAGAGCTAAAAAGAAGAGCAAACGTTTTCATACTAAATTTCATTCACATTAGGATTACTCTTTTCGTGAGAACCCTATGTTAACATAGCGGCGAATAATTTTTCCTTTCAAGAAAGGACATTATGGCATTTAAAATGTATTCAACTGTTTTTAACGTATATTACGGAGCTCATATGGACTCATCAAGTATGGGTCCTTTCTCTCTATTTAATATAGAGAAATAGGTGTAGATAAATTTCTTATCTACGAAATAATTCAAGTTCTTTCAAATGATGTATTTATTGAAGTGATAAAAACTACCCTCTTCAAAAATTCGTGCCAAAAAAAACTCCCGTTTTGTCCCGTTTTCTTGATAGGAAATGTCCCGTTTTCGTCTTGTTTGGATGTGGTCAGTCTATTTAAGGGCAATATTGGAATTAAAACAACACCTAAAATTTATAAATATAAAAATTTTATAGGTTTTCATCATTTGTTACAGATCTCACATTTCTGTAAAATTTCATCGATGTAGCACCTCTAGAAGTGCATTTATATAAATTTAATTGTTTAAATTTTATGTATTTTTAACAGTCACAATAATAAACTCCGTTGTAATTTTCAAAGTTGGTTACAGCTGGAACACTATTCTCTAATTTTCTCAAATTTTCAGCTCCCTAGCTCTACTGAAAGTCCATAAACATTAGTAAATTTGTTTAATATTTATGAATTTTTAACGGCCGAATAAATAAACATTTTCAAATTTCTATAATCCCTTTTTTGTTATTTGGTATATTCTACCCTTAGAAAAAATGTCAGCATTGTAGCACATTTAGAAGTATCTAAATCATGAAATGTTTCAAAAAATATTTATAATTTTTAACGGCCAAGAAAATAAACGTTGTAATCTTCGATTTTTTCTGTCCGTTTCTCCATGCCATCTACAATTTCAGAAAATTTCAGCTCTCCCAACTGTTGTAGTTTGGGCCAGACATTAGTATCCTCCTATATCCTGTATCGTCCTGTTATCATTATACATGCTCTTATCCTATATCCTCCTCTGTAAGAAGCGTCTATTTAGAATGATATTAAATCTCAGGCAGTGTAAAATAATAGTATTGTCAGTAATTTTTATGATGAATAACTAAAATTACGTAATATAAACGTACATTTGTCACATAGGACGTAATTTTTCTCAATGAGGTAAAAAAATTCCGCAATTATGCATTTCGTCCCGTCATTCGAAGCGTTTTCATCGATTTCACGAATGATAACTGCGTCATTACATTACTACGCATGCGCTCGGAAGTCTGGTCGTTACCATGACAACGCGGATAGGGCGAGCGGACGATGCCATTTCGCTGGAGGCTACTGCAAGAGTTATATCATTTCCTCAACAGAGGGCAGGAGCGCTTCAAAAATCATTTGCCTACTTGGAAGCTAGAAGATATAATTCAGTCATATCTTTAAAATGAAAAATCTTGTGTCCAGCTCATGTCTTTATCCATAGAGAGAAATAAATATGATTGTTCCCGACATCAGCGTCCTTGAGAATAATTATCGCCAGTTGCACTAGTGAATGAGTTTTAAACAAAATGAATAACCTTTACATTGTAAAAACAATAAGTAAACAAAATTGTTAGCTGCTGCTATGGATAAGAAAATATCGATGAGAAATTAAAATTACATATCGCTAACAACAACTGTTCATTTTTATCATAGCAACAGAAACAATGGTACCACTGAAAGACGTACTTAAGAAATTCAGACGGAAAATCAAATATCTCTTAAACAATATTTTATAAAAATGCCTAAAACAAAACTTGTAGAAATAACATATCTACAGCTTTCACAATGAAAAATATTTGCATAAATTGGGTTATAAAATACTTATTTGGTACAAACAAAGGAACGACCAAAATACGCCTCCAATTCCTGCTGTCCAATGCTTTCTATATCAGATGAGGCAGAAATGAATGTCTACGTGTTATTCAGACAAATAACAGGGAAAAGAGTCAAAAGAAGGGATTTAGTCCATCAGGAGACGGAAGAGCTTAGACAGACTTATATGAAACAGACCATGTATTAAAAGATCGAACCTTTCAGCAGTAGCAGCAGCTACTCGTGATGATGGGAATTCCAGAGGCCAAAGTGATAGTGAAAGACGAAAAGAATATCTAGGTGTAATGGAAACAAATTGGTGCCTTTCGTGTTATGTAAAAATTTCGTTTGTTGAAAATTCATACGAAACATTGTAACGCAATGTATGTGTGTGTACTACTCGGACTCTAAAAAGTTATAAATAATGAAAAAACTAGGTTTGTATTGTGTATTTATGAAACTTTTAATTCAGTAAAAGCTATATATGAATTTGAGAATATTCTGCTGTTTATATCGTTGCTGATTGTATGAGGGGTCATTTTGACCGCTGTGGCCATTCTAGGGGGGTAGGAGTCTTCGGCCTTTCTAGAGGAATATCTAGAGTCCGATTGACATATAAGACAATGTCTATGGGATTTATATATATCGTCACCCCGGACGCCATACGAATCGGAAATTGACACAATACACTAGTTAATATGTGCTTGCATATATATATATATATTTTTTTTTGTCTCTCTTGTGCTGATGAAGGGATCATCCCGAAAGCTCTAACCTCTACAAATGTGTCTCTCCAACACCCCAGCGGCTCTACTTCCGGTAAGTGTTCACTGGGTTTCCTTCAACACCTAGTTGCCCAATATATATATATATATATATATATATATATATATATATATATATATATATATATATATATATATATATATATATATATATATATATTTAAGTTAATATGTGCTTGCATTCTACAACCATTTTTAAATTTCAGCATTTCTACAATTTCGAATTATTCCCAATCGATTTTGTACAAAATCGTGTGACGGTGTCAAATTTCCAGTGTAAGAAGCGTCTATATCCATAATATGTATACGCTTCTAACACATGCTGTAAATATATATATATGTGTATACAGACACACACACACACAAACACATATCTGTGTGTATACATATATATATACATACACAAACACACACACACACACGCAAATATATATATATATATATATATATATATATATATATATATATATATATATATATATATATATACATACATATATACATATATACATATACATATATATACATATATATACATATATATACATATATATATACATATATATACATATATATATATATATATATATATATATATATATATATATATAGACGCTTTTACACATGATATCATCATCATCATAGGTAGTCTGTCCGTTGACAGGTCCGTGATTATTCATGGTTAAACTTGGTCCTCCATATACTCCTATTTTCCGCAGTTTTCTTCATGACTTGATAGCTCTCTTTCCCTTTCAATTCGTCTACCAGCTGAAACCTTTTCCTACCTCTTTCCCTTTTTTCGTCCAGTTTTCCTTCTAGCACTTCTTTAATCATGCACTCTCTCCTCAGGTAATGCCCAATCCAGTTCGCCTTCCTCTTTCTGATAGTCTGTATAATCGTTCGTTTCTCTCCTATTCTTCCTAGTACTTCCTCATTTTTCACCCTATCTGTCCATTTTATCTTCAGAATTCTTCTCCATGTCCACATTCCGAAGCTTTCCAAGTATTTAATATCATTTTTCCTTAGCGTCCATGTTTCTGCCCCATACAAAGCTATACTCCATACATAGCATTTTATCAACCCCTTGCGGATTTCCTGCTTTAAATTTCCCGTTAGTAGAACTTTCTTTCATGATACATATATATATATATATATATATATATATATATATACCTTCCAACTGACTCAGTTCACTGCCTCAAAGCTGGCGGAAGGGTGTAAACGGAGGCTAAAGGGCGAAGAACAGTGGTGTCCTCGGACACCGGTAGGTCCAACCATGCTGTGAAGTCTTTCTGCAATATCTCCGGCCAAAGTGAAAGAGGTACTCACCAACCCGCTCTGGGCCACCGTGGTGTTTTAAGGTCCACAATCCCCCCATGACATGTACACCCATAAAAAACGGCCCTCATTCGCCGGAGGCTGGATTGCCTCTGACCGTCGCAGTGGTCAGGAACAAGGCATGAAGACAGAGGGTGCTAAGAATCCCCGGAGGTTAAACGCCCACTGCCACTCTCTCTCATCCTTACCGAATTCCTTTAACCTCAACCTAACTACCTTTAACTGCCGGACTTTGTCCAGTGAAGATAAACTTCAAGAGCTCCAAGAACAACTGGAGAAGATCAAGTGGGACATTTTAGGACTTAGTGAGGTGAGTAGAAAAGGTGAAGGCCTATTGGAGTTTAAGAGTGGACATATTTTTTATTACAGGGGAACTGACACAGGAAGAACAGGAGGTGTTGGATTCATCATCAACAAAAAATTGAAGACTAATATCGTGGAAATGGAAAGTTCATCCGAGCGGGCAGCTAGACTAGTGCTTCAAAAAAAAATAAAAGATTTAAACTTCAAATAGTCCACGTTCATGCGCCAACGTCATCATACTCGGATGAGGAAGTGGAAGATTTCTACCAAGAAGTTGGAGAACTGCACGACAAAGGAAGCTGCCATCTAAAAGTGGTCGTGGGTGATTTCAATGCCAAGGTAGGAGAACAAAAGGAAGACTACAGCGCAGTTGGAAAAAGGGGCTATGGAGACAGAAATGAACGAGGGGACCGACTTGTAGACTTTGCTAAATGTACTAGTCTATATATAATGAACACTTTCTTCAAAAAGAGTCCCAAGAGAAAATGGACCTGGAAAGGACCCAATGGTACCAAAACGAAATTTACTAAATACTAGTCAATAAGAAGCAATTGGCTGAAGACTGTTCCGTCCTCAACCAGTTTAAAACTGGAAGCGACCATCGCTTGGTAAGAAGCAGAATAAAATTTGACTCAAAGTTAGAGTGACAGAAGCTTATAAAGAAGAAGCCTAAGTCTATTATCAACATGCAGGTGCTAAAAGAACGAAAAGAAGAATTTCAGCTCCAACTGAAAAATCGATTCAGTGCACTGGAAGACCAAGAAGTTGAATCCCAATTTATAGAGATACTCAAGGAAACTGCTGAAGAAATAGGCGGAACGGTTAAAACAAAGCCAGAGAAAAAGTTGACCGAAAAAAGAAGGAAAATGATAATTACTAAAGATCCTAATGAAATGATCCATTTTGCAGAACTAAACAAAACTATAAGGAAATGCATCAAGGAAGATGTGAAAAAATATAATTATGAGCTAATCGAGAAAGCCATAGAAAATAATAGAAGTTACAGGAAAATGAAGCAACATCTCTCGATCGGAAAGAGACAGCTGATGGCCTTGATGCTAGAAGACGGCTCCATAACCCATAGTAGGGAACTGATCCTGAATCGGGTACAAGAATTTTACACCAAGCTGTATGAGGATCCTCTAGGAAATGATGAAGTAAATGATGATGCAAACATGCCCACCGAAGAGGTCCCAGATATCCTTCCGGAAGAGTTGAGACAGGTAATCAGAAGTATGAAGAATGGAAAACATGTGGAATGGATGGTATCACAGCGGAAGTATTCAAAGCAATGGGGAATCATACGGAAACAATTCTCGCTAAGATTTTTAATTCCTGTCTGAGGAAGAAAAAGATACCAGAAACATGGAACCACGCATGTATTATCCTTCTGCACAAGAAAGGTTCCAAAGAAGACTTGAATAACTACAGACCGATCAGCCTACTCCCAACAGTCTACAAAATATTCACCCAAATACTCACTATGCGCCTTCAAAACCATCTAGATTCTGCCCAACCCAGAGAGCAAGCTGGATTTCGCAGTGGGTATAGCACGATGGACCACATCCAAGTCGTGAGAGAGGTAATCAGTCGGACTAACGAGTATGGATTACCTCTATGTATGTGCTTTATCGACTACGAGAAGGCATTCCACTCTGTCCGAACTTCGTCGGTGTTACGTGCACTAAAGAAACAAGGAGTAGAAGAAACATAGATAAACTTGATCAAGAATATCTACGAAAATGCGACAACATCTGTCCAGCTGCATGAAGAAACGAGTGCCTTTAAGGCCGAAAAGGGAGTGAGACAAGGAGACACTATGTCCCCTAAGTTATTTACAGCAGCTCTAGAGGAAGTATTCAAAATGCTAGACTGGGAGGAAAAATGCATAAAGGTAAATGGAGAATATCTGAGTCACATGCGCTTTGCAGATGATATCATACTTTTGGCAGGGAGCCCATAAGAGCTCCTTAGAAGAACTGAAAACTTGAGCAAGCAAGCCGAGAAGCTGGACTTAAGATTAATCTTAATAAAAGAAGGTTATGTACAACTCTTTCATAAAATCTGAAAAAATACATATCAACGGAGCAGAACTCGGAGAAGTAACCAGCTATGTTCCCTTAGGTCAACTCATCACTACTGATGGTTCGCTTCTTGGAGAAATCAACCGGTGAGTGAAGATGGCATGGAGTGCTTTTCGCAAGAATGCGAACATCTTTGAATCAAATATTCCAGTCTTCCTAAAAAGGAGACTGTATGACAAATGTGTTCTGCCTGTTCTGACATATGGATGTGAAACCTGGGCCATGAATGCCAGAATGATACAGTGCCTGCAAACAACACAGAGGGGCATGGAGAGATAAATGTTAGGGATCACCCGAAGAGACCGCAAGAGGAACGACTGGGTAAGAAACCAGACTGGAATCTGTGACGTGTTTAGAAAAGTGAAGGTGCTAAAATGGCAGTGGGCGGGCCGCATTGCTAGAAGAAATGACCAGCGTTGGACGTCGAATGGATCCCAAGAAACATCAAGAGACCAAAAAGAAGATCGAAAGACAGGTGGGACAGAGAGATTGTTAAGTTCTTGGGGTAAACTTGGAGGAGGGAGGCAGTTGACATGGAAAACTGGAAGAATCTGGGGGAGGCTGATGATGATGATGAGATATATATATATATATATATATATATATATATATATATATATATATATATATACACATACACATACATACATATATATGTATGTATGTATGTATGTATATACTAGGTAATATGAGCTTGCATTCTGCAAGCATATTTAAATTGTAGCATTTTTACAGTTTAGAATTATTCCCAATAGATTTTGTACATATTCATATAACCGTGTCTATTTTCAAGTTTGTAGCTCATTTAGAAGTGCCTTAGTATGTTAATTCTCGTATGGGGCAATAATGGGTCAAAGTCTCCAAAAATGGATTTTTTGCAATATTTTAGTTTATCTTCGGTTACAACGAAATTTCTGAAATCGTGCCAAATTTCAAATCGTTAGGTCATATGAAGCTGCTTCATCTTTTTTTTCTCGTGTGGGGCAAACTGTGGAAAAACAGTCCCAAAAATGATGATTATATCAATATCGGATTTCCTTCATTAGGCATAGTTTAACACAAATGGCATTAAAATATAATCCTCTGATCCCTTTAAAAGCTTATCCATATGAAAGCATTAAGCCTGTTGCCTAGGACGCCTATTGATAGACCAAGAAAAATTACCACTTTTTTGCGATAAAAACTATAAATTTATGCTAATTCTACTCGAATTTGAATTCTGTCTTCAAAAATAAGAAACTACAATTTATATCACATCCGATAGTTTAAGTGTCGACTTCGAATGCTGAAGGGAAATAATTTTAAAATGCAAATATATAAACCTCTACACCGATTTGCATGTTTTCTTATGGGCCACAAATGGGGCAAAAATTCGCCAGAATAACCCATCAAAATTGGAATTTCGATAGTTTTGGATTTTTTCCTTAGGTTATGACTGAAACCTATAATCCTACCAAATTCCAAGTTTCTAGCACATCTAGAAGTGCCTCATAATTTTGTATCATCATATATACAGGGTGTCTCAAAAAAATGTATACACATTTTGATGGTTAATAACTTGTGTGTTTATTAATAAATTTTAATATAATAATTGCATAACATAGAGTATATGTTCGAATAAAGATAAAATGACAAACATTACATGTTAGATGTTTCAATGTTGCATTATCTCAAGGGTTCGATTAGTTTTCCATTCTGGTCAATACACTGCTGACATCGTTGAATAACTGAATTGCAAACGTCAATTAACGTTTCTGTTGTAATTGTGCGACACGTATCTTCGATTGCTTGTCTTAACTGTGCAGGTGTTACAGGTTTAGTGGCATAAACTTTATCATTAAGGTAACCCCATAAATAAAAATCAAGTGGTGTTAAGTCTGGTGAACGTGGAGGATACTCAACACTGCCTCTTCGTCCGATCCACCTGTTTGGAAATGTTTCATCAAGATAACTTCTGACATCACTATGAAAATAAAAGTTTTCCTCATCCCCATACAGCTGACGATTTTGTGGTACAACTGATTTCTGAAGAATGTTGAGATACACAATACCAGAAACTGTTGCATCAAAAAAGAATGGTCCAATCAAACCTTTGGATGATAAACCACACCACACTGCGATCCCAGGTAAATTTACATGCCTTTCCACAGTAACATGTGGATTCTCTGTGGACCAATACGTGCAATTGTGACGATTAATTGTACCATTCAACTTGAATGTTGCATCATCAGACCAAACAATTTTGTTGGCAAATGATGCGTCTTCCGCTATTTTTGAACGAAACCATTCAGAAAATTCAACTCGGCGATCAGAATCATCTTCATTCAGTGCATGCACTAATCTTGGGATGTAACTTTTCCATTTTGCCTTCTTTAAAATGCGATGAACACTTGACCTGCTGATTTGTGTTTCTCGAGAACATTGTCTGACGGATTTCTTTGGTGATTGTGAAAATCTTTGCAGCACCTCTTCTGACTTCCTAGGGTTTGTGGATGTCCGAAGTCTTCCAGATCTTTGTTTATGCACATTTTGAACGGCACCGTCAGTTTCATATTTGTCAGGAATACGTGAAATCGTAATTCGGGTGGGAGGTTCTGTTTGAAATTCACGTCTCCACTGTCTTTGGACTTCCTTTACATTTTCAGATTTCCAGTACCATTTCAGTACAAATTTGCGTTGTTCAAACGTGTCTTTTGTTATCCATTTCTAATGCAATTATTATTAAAACAATTTAAAAAATTAAAACAATTGAAACAATAATGCTGCACAAAACGATTGCATAATTGTAAGAATAATGCAACAATGAAACATCTAACATGTAATGTTTGTCATTTTATCTTTATTCGAACATATACTCTATGTTATGCAATTATTATATTAAAAATTTATTAATAAACACAGAAGTTATTAATCATGAAAGTGTGTATATATTTTTTTGAGACACCCTGTATATATATATACTACGGAAGAGGAAAGGTAGGTAAGGATATTTAGGGCAACTAGGTGTTGAAGGAAACCCAGTGAACACTTACCGGAAGTAGAGCCGCTGGGGTGTTGGAGAGACACATTTGTAGAGTCTAGAGCTTTCGGGATGATCCCTTCGTCAGCACAGGAGAGACACAACTGATATGGCAGTGACACTGGGGTGGAAGGGAAGGGAGCCTGGAAAGGTCGGGGATTGGAGGATGTAGAAGGGGGAAGGGGGAGAGGGGAAAGAGAGGGTGGAAAGAAGGAAATATTAACGGATATTGAGGCCGGGAGGAGAGAAAGAGTTTAAGATTTGGATATGGGCCAGTTCCCATAGACGGAGTTGGGGGGCGGAAGCGTCATCCGGGAGGTCGCGGATGGCCCTCACCGTGAAACAAACATTGAAACTGAGATTGTGGTTATTCGCATGCACGGCCACGGGTAGCTGTCGTTTAAGACTAACGCTGTTGCGATGGCCGTTCATGCGAATGTTGAGGGTTCTGCTGGTGAGTCCGACGTAAAAGGCGGGGCATTGGGTGCAGGTTAGTATGTAGATGACGTTGCGGGTGGTTCAGTTGGTAGGGGATGTTATGGGATAGGTGATGTTGGTGGTGGGGTTTGAGAATGAGTTGGATGGTGGGTTTATAGGGCATGTTTGGCATCGTGGTCTGCGGCAGGGTTGGGACCCTGCAGGGTGCAAAGGAGTGGGTGATGGTGGTTCTTTTCTCCACAAGATATTGGCAAGGTTGGGAGGTCTGCGGAAGGAGAGGATTGGGGGTGTGGGGAAGGAGACCTGGTTGGGGGAGGAAGTGAGGATTGGGTGGGCTGCCTTTAGGATACTTTTTAGGGTATCGTGAACGCCGGGATAGAAGGTGGTGATTAGGGTGAGTTGGGGGTAGAGTCGGGGGTTGCGGGGCGGTTGCAGTGTATGTTAGGAGTGCTGGGTGCGACAGTCCGTCGGATTTGGTCCCGAATTAGGTCCGGCGGGTATCCGCGTAGGAGGAAAGCATTTTCGAGGACGGAGCAGTACTCGGAAAGTGAGTCTCTGTCGGAGCAGATTCTCCGTCCTCGGCGCGCTAGGGCGTAGGGGATTGAGGCTTTGGTGTGGAGGGGGTGGCAGCTGTGGAAGTGGAGATATTGAAGGCGGTTGGAAGGTTTTAAATGCACTTTGGTGGGGATTTGGTTTTCTCGGATGGAGAGGTCGACATCCAAGAAGGTGATGCTGGTGGGGGAGGAGTGGTGGGTGAAGGAAAGGGTGGGGTGGGAAGAGAGGCGGTGTAAAAAGGATTGGAGTGAGGCGGGTCCATGTGTCCAACACCCCAGCGGCTCTACTTCCGGTAAGAGTTCACTGGATTTCCTTCAACACCTAGTTGCCCTAAATATATATATATATATATATATATATATATATATATATATATATATATATATATATACTAGCAGAATTTCCCATTGTATTTCAACGGATTTAGTGAAGCTACTACAGCACAACACACAAACTCTTTAAAATATGTAGTAGATACTTTTAAAATTACAATTAGCTTAGCTTAACAATTAATCATATTTTCTTGTAACAATCCGTTTCCGAGCCTATTGCATTTAAATAAAATCTGATGTGACCAATACATGACTTTCTCCATAGTTGGGGTGTAGATATTTAAATTATTATGAATAGCATTATAAGGCAAAATTATTATTTCGTATCGCAAAAGAATACAGTCGTCCTTATTGCCATAAAATATATTTTAAATATGTTTACAGAATTCACCGCTACATGGTGGTAGCGCTGTAAACTGGAAATTACGAAAAAGTTGAATATCTCCAAAATGGATGGTTCTACAAAAATTTGTTTCAAACAAAACCCGGAAGAAATATTATTCTCTACAAATTTGGTTCTAACGAAGATTACCAATAATCACGTTTTTAAGGAGATATTTGACGGAAACCGAAAACATCGATTATTTATAAATAGCGTAATTGCCCGTCAATATATATCTTATATATATATAGTATATCTTTAGTTAACCTTACCTACCTCTCTCTCCCTCCCTCTCTCTCCCTCTCTCTCCCTCCCTCTTTCCCTCTCTCCCCTTCCAATACAATCCCCCTCCCTCCCTATCTCGTATTAAAAACATTCAAAGCACTGTATGTCAACATAATAACAGGAGAAACTAAATAAGAATACCTATTATTACTCTAAATAGATATAAAATTATTGACCTTAATTGTGTTTTCCATCGTAATTAATTGAATAATAGATTGAGATATTCGAACGAATCGATTTTAAATAATGTAGTAAAATGTTTTATTTTTCTAACGTAATTAATTACGTGAGTGTATCGGTAATGTTTACATTTTACCCATGGAACCGCAGACACGATTTCTTCATTTTAGTTCAAAAGACATAATAACGTTCCACAAATGTATTATTCAAATAAAATCTTTCGATATTCACTGCGTTACGTGTTCAAAATGTTAATCTTATTTAGTTCTCGTATTAAAATAACAATTATTCAAGAGTGAACCTTATTTCCAATTGATAAAAATCTCTTGTAATTCAAAACGATATTATATATTACAAAAAAGTATCTAATTATTATTGAAATTCAAAATGGATGAGCATAGGAAAAAACTTGCGTGTTAGCATTAAATACTCAATTCCGTTTTTATTGATAAACTGTTTCCATGATAAACAAACACCTTAACGACCCGTGTTTTTAAATAAAATCAACTTAAAAGAAAACACACAAACTTTAATGTAGTAATTGAATTATATATCTTCAGTAATTTTCACTTAAAATATGAAATAAAATAAGACAAAAGGCATATAAAAACAATTTAACTTATATCCAAACATACCTATAATGCGAATGACACGATTACAGAAAAAGAAACAGTTCACTAATGTTTATTCGCAGAATTAACCTGTGTATAGAAGACCATAGATAATGAACGAAAAACATACAATCAAATCAGAAGATATTAAATGAGTATTTCATCAACTATTTCTACGTTTACGATAGGTTTATAGTTCAAACGTAATTTGTTTACATCGGTTGCTAAGTATATCCCAATGCTGAGCAATAATGAAAAATAAGATTTTCCCTTCAATTCGTCTTATTTGATCTGTAAGCCCCTCTTATAAAAAATTATTCCAAAAGAGGAGACAGTTTACCACAAAAAAGTCTGCGAGAGAGCATATGTCTGCGATATATATGTAAGGAGTTAAAAAATTCGAGAAATTTACGAAAAAATTTTAAATGGAAATCCCATATAAACGAAAATATTTTATTATAATTAAATAGTACACCGAATCGGTTTAAAAACCTTACTACACCATCGTACACATGATAGCGGTTAATATGACACCTTCCTCTTTTTTCTGCGTGTTGCAGTTTCTGAGCCTCAGTAGAACATACATACAAACACCTTACTTTATATATATATATATATATATATATAATTATATATATACACATATGTCTATATATCAGAGCAACAAACCACTTCAAAATTTGGAATGGTTCGGTTCTAAATTTTTGGAGGTGTTTCGGTTCAGAGGATAATTTTGACAAGTGGTTCGGTTCGGTTTGCAGTTCGGTTAGGTTCAACTAAATTAATCATTTGAAATACTATTCAGAAATAATATATCCAATATAAACATTACAAATTCAGTATCAATCTTTAAGTAAATCAATCAGCAATCATTATTATTTTAAAGGAAAGAAGAATTTATTTAAAGAAAGGAAAAATTTATATTTTAAATATATTACAATCCAATCATCAGCTTCAATTATTTATATTTAAATAAGTTAGGAAAGTGTACAACGTAACACAAATGGTCGCGTTTCGTGCAATGGAATATTTGAAATTACCTGTACGTGAGGGAAATAGCGTTTTAAAGTTCATATATTCTTCAAAAATAATCCATTTTCTTCCTATTTAATAATATTACATGCACACGTAAGGAAATTAAACGTTTCTTTGTCAGATTGTTTATGTTAGCAACAATGAAGAAGTAACCACGCAAGAAAATTTCTTAGTTCAACTCGAATTAAGACACTGTTGTTTGATTTTCTTAATAACATCTACTCCTACGATAAAAATGTATACGAAAAGAAATACCATAATATACTACTAGTTGTACAACTTTTATTTGAAAAATATTTTGATATGTGGAATACTTTACGAGATATGATGGAAAGTTCCTTTTTTGTCATCAGTAAAGTGGTACCCCTGATTGAAGTATGTGCTTCATTTTTGCGATTTTCTTATTATATTTGATTGTAAGTCCTTAATATCAAATTTCATGAAAATCCGTCCTGTAGAAGCCGAGAACGAACATGCGGACGGAGGGACGGACAGACGGACGGACGGACAGACCGACGATAACAGGCGCTCACGCTGTAAGCGAAACGCGTATAAAAATGGTATTTTTGATCCTAACATGATTTTTATGTTCATTGTTGTTTACATATCAATGAAAAATTCTCTGAATGGATTCACTTCAAATTCATTTACCAACATACACAATCATACATAATCAGAAAGAAAATGCGCCTCTAGCTTAAACCGCCTTTGAGATTATCCCTGGATGGACGGACAAACCGAAAACATAAAAGTGTTTTAAAGAAATCATTAAAAATCAAAGAAAATTAGCTCCTCAGGCATTTTATTCCTTTTTCTTACCTGTAATACACAACATTTAGAGGAAAAAAGATCTATAACAAGGGTCTTACCGCCCGTCTCCCAATATTTAACCTTTTTAGTTCTACCACCAACACTTGCCTTTATTTTTCTTATTCCCACACACATACCCATTGTCGCATTGATAATTTCCTCCCTCCTCTCTCTGGGGTTCACCCTCTCTCCCTCTTCCACAAGGCCTTTCTTTTTAGTCCCTCCCCTGTCTTTCCCCAAACCCTCCCGAGATGATCTCCAGCCTTTCCTTTCCCCTCCCCCTTCATCCCTTTACCACCTACCCCCCGCAGTAACCCCCTGAAATACGTTCCTCCTTTCCCTCCCCTCCATTCCTTTCCCTCTTACAAATTACCCTCCCTCCCCCGTCTCTACCCATTTCTCTGTATATACTTTCTATTCTCACCATGTCTGCACCTGACGATAGCATTATAACGTCGAAACCCGGGTCGTAAGAGAAATAAAAACAATAGAAGTTATGAAGCTTTATTCCTTTGGTTCATTTATAACAAATAAAAAAAATGTTCGCTATATTTATCAAGGGTTTAGGAAAATTCTTTTCTGTAAGCCCTTATTAAGATTTCCTTGATTGAATGATAGATTTAAATATTGAAGTAGACAGTTTCTTGCTTTCCAATGGCGATGATGCATGGCATCTCAATTTTTCCAACTTTCAATAATAAATTTATGTAAATAAAATATTTTAATTAGTTAATTAGTCAAATAATATGGAATAAAATATTACTCCGAATGATTTTATGATATGTAAAACTCTAATAAATTCGATTATTAATTCTTATTATTATAAGTATAATAAATTCAAAAA
Organism: Uropetala carovei; assembly: GCA_036926305.1. Taxonomy (NCBI): domain Eukaryota; kingdom Metazoa; phylum Arthropoda; class Insecta; order Odonata; family Petaluridae; genus Uropetala; species Uropetala carovei. Next base: position 11,436,478 of record JAXCHB010000010.1, on the reverse strand, counting down.
CACACTTTTAGCTCGATTCCAAACATATTATATTGCTAATTTTTTTCTTTTTTCACCTTATAAAAGTAATCAAAAAATCAATATGATAGTAAAATTACGTTACAAGAATAATTTAAAATTAATCAACAGTTCGGGGCAGATTATTCAATATAGGAAGTGCGGACACTTATGGTTCAAAACAAACGATTATAAAATGTAGAGTGACCGTTTTAAATAACACTAACATATTAATTAATTTTATCTGTCTCAAATAAAGTTCACTAAAATATTATTAAAAATACACACTTTAGATATTTCAAGGAATTCTGCGGGAAATGAATGCCTCCGATCCAAGGGATCCGCCGAAGTCCTCGCCTGTTTTTGCTGGAATATAAACCACCAAGTAACGGAAATACCTATCATAGAAGAACACCACACGAGAGTTGGAAAAGGAATGATGTCGTTGAAAGCTCAAGCCGTTGAGAGCAACAATTTGAATTTTTCTGATTAAAAAGATATGAGGCGAGTTAAAGGTGTTCTAAGAAAGACACAGCGGGGCATATTTTCTCAGGTCTGCTAATTACAATGCTGAAGGGGATGGTGGTGATGGTAAGGGCATGGATTTTTCTTTCGGCACAAAAGCGGATTACGGCTCCTTTTTAGGTCATTGTAAAACGACCATCTTGCCTGTGTTCAGATAAAGATCTTTCTATATTCTGCTGGTCGGTTTCTGCCTACAGTGGTTGACCCGGATATTGTCGCAGTTGGTATCCCCATAACCCTCACCATAAATGTCGTCTGTGGATAACAATAGTAGCAGAGAGGAAAGAGTCCTTTGAAGCAAACCCGCTGGCTTTTCCAAGGGAAATTCTTGGTCTTTTCCTTGGTCCATACTTTGTGGATTAAATTCGAACGGTAACCGAACCAATTTTGCAAAAAATTGCGGTTCGGTTTTCGGTTCATTGAAAAATTAATCATTGGTTTCGTTTCGGTTCGCGGTTCAGCAAAATGACTGCGGTTCGGCTTGCAGCTCTGATATATATATATATCATCATCATCATCATCATCAGCCTTTTTCAGTCCACTGACGGACGAAGGCCTCCCCCAGACTCTTCCAGTTTTCCCTGTCAACTGCCTCCCTCCTCCAAGTTTGCCCCAAGAACTTAACAAGCTCTCTGTCCCACCTGTCTTTCGGTCTTCTTTTTGGTCTCTTGATGTTTCTTGGGATCCATTCGATGACACTGGACGTCCAACGCTGGTCATTTCTTCTAGCAATGTGGCCTGCCCACTGCCATTTTAACACCTTCACTCTTCTAATCACGTCACAGACTCCCGTCTTGTTTCTTACCCAGTCGTTCCTCTTGCGGTCTCTTCGGGTGATCCCTAACATGCATCTCTCCATGCCCCTCTGTGTTGTTTGCAGGCGCTGTATCATTCTGGCATTCATGGTCCATGTTTCACAACCATATGTCAGAACAGGCAGAACACATTGGTCATACAGTCTCCTTTTTAGGAAGACTGGAATATTTGATTTAAAGATGTTCGCATTCTTGCCAAAAGCACTCCATGCCATCTTCACTCTCCGGTTGATTTCTCCAGGAAGCGAACCATCAGTAGTGATGAGTTGACCTAAGTAAACATAGCTGGTTACTTCTCCAAGTTCTGCTCCGTTGATATGTATCTTCTCAGAATTTGTGAAGGAGTTGTACATAACCTTTGTTTTATTAAGATTCATCTTAAGTCCAGCTTCTCGGCTTGCTTGCTCAAGCTCTTCAGTTCTTCTAAGGAGATCTTCTGGGCTTCCTGCGAACAGTATGATATCATCTGCAAAGCGCAGGTGACTCAGATATTCTCCATTTACCTTTATGCCTTTTTCCTCCCAGTCTAGCCTTTTGAATACTTCCTCTAGAGCTGCTGTAAATAACTTAGGGGACATAGTATCTCCTTGTCTCACTCACTTTTCGGCCTTAAAGGCACTCGTCTCTTCATGCAGCTGGACAGATGTTGTCGCATTTTCGTAGATATTCTTGATCAAGGTTATGTACGTTTCTTCTACTCCTTGTTTCTTTAGTGCACGTAACACCGACGAAGTTCGAACAGAGTCGAATGCTTTCTCGTAGTCGATAAAGCACATACATAGAGGTAATTCATACTCGTTGGTCCGACTGATTACCTCTCTCACGACTTGGATGTGGTCCATCGTGCTATACCCACTGCGAAATCCAGCTTGCTCTCTGGGTTGGGCAGCATCAAGATGGTTTTGAAGGCGCATAGTGAGTATTTTGGTGAATATTTTGTAGACTGTTGGGAGTAGGCTGATCGGTCTGTAGTTATTCAAGTCTTCTTTGGAACCTTTCTTGTGCAGAAGGATAATACATGCGTGGTTCCATGTTTCTGGTATCTTTTTCTTCCTCAGACAGGAATTAAAAATCTTAGCGAGAATTGTTTCCGTATGATTCCCCATTGCTTTGAATACTTCCGCTGTGATACCATCCATTCCAGATGCTTTTCCATTCTTCATACTTCTGATTGCGTGTCTCACCTCTTCCGGAAGGATACCTGGGACCTCTTCGGTGGGCATGTTTGCATCATCATTTACTTCATCATTTCCTAGAGGATCCTCATACAGCTTGGTGTAAAATTCTTGTACCCTTTTCAGGATCAGTTTCCTACTATGGGTTATGGAGCCGTCTTCTAGCATCAAGGCCACCAGCTGTCTCTTTCCGATCGAGAGATGTTGCTTCATTTTCTCGTAACTTCTATTGTTTTCTATGGCCTTCTCGATTAGTTCATAATTATATTTTTTCACATCTTCCTTGATGCACTTCCTTATAGTTTTGTTTAGTTCTGCAAAATGGATCATTTCTTTAGGATCATTAGTAATTAACATTTTCCTTCTTTTTTCCATCAGCAGTCTTGTTTTTTCAGTCAACTTTTTCTCTGGCTTTGTTTTAACTGTTCCGCCTATTTCTTCAGCAGTTTCCTTGAGTATCTCTATAAATTGGGATTCAACTTCTTGGTCTTCCAGTGCACTGAATCGATTTTTCAGTTGGAGCTGAAATTCTTCTTTTCGTTCTTTTAGCACCTGCGTGTTGATAATAGACTTAGGCTTCTTCTTTATAAGCTTCTGTCTTTCTAACTTTGAGTTGAATTTTATTCTGCATCTTACCAAGCGATGGTCGCTTCCAGTTTTAAACTGGTTGAGGACGGAACAGTCTTCAGCCAATTGCTTCTTATTTACTAGTATGTAGTCAATTTCGTTTTTGGTACCATTGGGTCCTTTCCAGGTCCATTTTCTATTGGGATTCTTTTTGAAGAAAGTGTTCATTATATATAGACTAGTACATTCAGCAAAGTCTACAAGGCGGTCCCCTCGTTCATTTCTGTCTCCATAGCCCCATTTTCCAACTGCGCTGTCGTCTTCCTTTTGTTCTCCTACCTTGGCATTGAAATCACCCATGACCACTTTTAGATGGCAGCTTCCTTTGTCGTGCAGTTCTCCAACTTCTTGGTAAAAATCTTCCACTTCCTCATCCGAGTATGATGACGTTGGCGCATAAACTTGGACTATTTGAAGTTGATATCTTTTATTTATTTGAAGCACTAGTCTAGCTGCCCGCTCGGATGAACTTTCCATTTCCACGATATTATTCTTCAATTTTTTGTTGATGATGAATCCAACACCTTTTGTTCTTCCTGTGTCAGTTCCCCTGTAATAAAAAATATGTCCACTCTTCAACTCCAATAGGCCTTCACCTTTTCTTCTCACCTCACTAAGTCCTAAAATGTCCCACTTGATCTTCTCCAGTTGTTCTTGGAGCTCTTGAAGTTTATCTTCACTGGACAAAGTCCGGCAGTTAAAGGTAGTTAGGTTGAGGTTAAAGGAATTGGGTAAGGATGAGAAAGAGTGGCAGTGGGCGTTTAACCTCCGGGGATTCTTAGCACCCTCTGCCTTCCTGCCTTGTTCCTGACCACTGCCACGGTCAGAGGCAATCCAGCCTCCGGAGAATGAGGGCCGTTTTTTATGGGTGTACATGTCATGGGGGGATTGTGGGCCTTAAAACACCACGCTGGCCCAGAGCGGGTTGGTGAGTACCTCTTTCACTTTGGCCGGAGATATTGCAGAAAGACTTCACAGCATGGTTGAACCTACCGGTGTCCGAGGACACCACTGTTCTTCGCCCTTTAGCCTCCGTTTACACCCTTCCGCCGACTTTGAGGCAGTGAACTGAGGCAGTTGGAAGGGATATATATATATATATATATATATATATATATATATATATATATATATATAGGGCCGTGCCGATGGGTGAGGCGACGACCCAACCGCCCCAGGCGCCCCTCGAAGGGGGGCGCCAAATTTGACATAAATGAAACCTATCAAAACAAATGTATAAGGCCAGGGGGCGCCATATTATATCTCGCCTCAGGCGGAAAAATGTCAGGGCACGTCCCTGTGTTTGCATCAATCGAGAACAGGCCCGCACGTAGGATTTTCTCTTGGTGGGGGGGAGGGGAGGGGGGGGGGGGGGGGGGGGCTCAATGCTTACATAAAATATTCCAGCAAACATTTGGTGTCCCTTCAATTACATGCAGGAGCAGAGGCACCTCCTGAGTACCTAGATATATGGTTAAAACAAACTGTTAGAATTTAAGGTTCTTGTGTTAGAAAATTTAGCGTTTATTTTGGTGGGGGGTGAATAAGCTTGTCAGCCCCTTCCCCCCCCCCCCCCCTGGTTGTTCGCCTGATCGGGAAGATATATATTAATCACGTAAGGCAATTAGGTACATGTAAATTACCTTTCCGAATTTGGCTGGATGCAGCGGTCACACGGATGGTATTTGTGTGGCGTTGATGAGTGAAATTGCCGAAACCTTTGTCAGCGTCCTTTTTCAAAAAAACTTCGAATTTAATAAAACGTTTAATTAATCCCTTTTTAGATGAAACGATTAATCGCTTGGAAGTTTAATATTATGTTTCCTGCTGTGAATTAAAATGAGTTCTTTTCTCCAGCAATTACAGAGATTCACCGATGCATGAAATTAATTTCTGATAAGCTCACGCGATTATGATATTACATTTAGTATTTCCATTTTGAAGAATCTGTTAGTAAAGGGAATTAAATACTGAAAACCAGTATATTGTTTGTAAGCAAACTGTTTTTAAATCTCATGATTAACTTAATAATGTATTTTTCCGAAATAATGACTGATTTTTCATTTTTTCCTGTTTTTCATTCGATCGATAGAAGAGCAAGAAAATTTCAAGTATTCATAATAACTTATGCCTGTTGGAGATACTTTTTCTTTCAATGAAAGTGTTATATCAAAAGCTGTAAAGATGTTAATGACAGTTTCTCGTGCTCGCCGAATGGCAAAGACGTCCTTACGCTGAGAGTCTTGAGATAGTAAAATCCAAAATATAGGCTAAATAGCATTGTCTGTCCAAATGCCGCAATGAAATTGCCGAATTCATTATTTCTGGATTTTGACAGCAGTACTATAATCTTTACCTGCCGTCAGCGTTGCGAGTTATTATGAGGGTAGGTTAACAGCCTTCCACCCAAACCCAAATCTCAACGAACATGGCTTTGTTTTCAGGGCGTTTCCTCTCTTGAACACGGTTCCTTCCACAGTTGAAAACGAGATCGTTCTTCCCCTGGTTATGTCAGAAAACGTAGTTCAATCTCTCCTGGATGAACTGCCTTTCTAGGATCAAAAGAATCATCTTCCCAAAGAGTCAAGAGATTGTTGGAAATTGACACAAAAGCTGAATGACGCAGTTCTCGCATACACAAAATATTTTCTTCGTCGAGCTTTGACCGGAAATCTCTGACGGATTCTTCAAAAATAAAGGTCAAATTACTCGTAAGTTATTCGGAGTTAACTTGAAATCGGAAACGAAATTCTTCCCGTGATAAAAAAAAAGAATGAGAGAAGAAGGATGAAGGGTAACATTTTCTGCGGAGGGGAAGCGCCGCGATGCGCGTGCTATTGGATCAGAGGAGGAGGGGAAGAGGTCATCTGCAATGCATCACGGGCTACCCGCCCACCCGGGCTTTATCGCTCGTCCGTTGTCGTCCCAATTTCGGACCCCGCACACGAAAACACCTGCGGGGGCGGGTTGGAGGCGTGGCGTTCTCTCTGCGGGCCGCCTCCGACGCTAAACCTCTTCGAACAATGGACGAGTGCTCGAATCCATGGTGTAATCCGGCGACACTTGGATTTCATTGTCGTCGCGTCGAAATATAATTCGAAGTAAACCGAGTGGAATAGTTTCGAATAGCGAATATGATGAGAGAAGTAGTACTCGAAGAGAAATCTTCGCTTTCCCATGAATAATAATGATATATTTCTTCTCGCGCGATGATGCTCCCCATCCCAATTTGCGACATAAATATATCCGTCTCCTGTTTATCGATAATCCTTAATTCTAAAATGGAGTTCAAAATCCAGAATAATGTGCTAGCTCAACAAAATGCAAAAATCGCGCTTTGATATTATCTGTACCTCCTTCTGTGTTATCTTAGGAGTTTTAAAATTTAGTTGCTAATTTGGAAGCCATCCATTTGTTGAAACATGTTTCCATTTTGGAGAATATTTCACGGTCAGATTTGGAAATGAGCAGTGAATCTGAGGAAAAGGTAGGTAAATCCAATTATCTAATTTGAGAAAATTGAAAGTATTAATTTCAAGTTTTGATGACGTATTAGAAACATTATCTAAATCATTTAACGGTATAGAAAATTATGTAATAATAGCATGTTCCTTAGAAATTAAACGAAAAATATAATACCCGAATTATTTAAGATAATTTAAAATATTTTTAGTACAACGTACTTGCAGTGTAGCGTAGAAAAAAATATTTCCCAGAAATACCTTTTATTGAGATTTCACTGCACTATTTAAAAGAGTGATTTCAATCTTTCCCGGCGGATAATCACGAAGAAATTTTCTCGGGTTTCTAGCCAGGTTACAGCGCACCTAATGGCTTCCCTGGTGATGGCGAAACGTCGGCCATTAGGTGCGCTGTAACCTGGCTAGAAACCCGAGAAAATTTCTTTACTTAATATGAGTGCTTTTCCTTAAAATTGTTTTCGACCATCTCTGGTGAATTGTAATAATTTACAGTTCTCCTGGTATTTTTCTTGTTACAGTTTATGCACGGTCATTATCACCGTTCATTTACTTTGCATTCCTTCAATTGCATTAAAACTATGAAAACGATTTTATCGTTTGAAGGCTAAATGACACTAATACTTCACGCGCTATAGAAATTGTGAATCAGTTTTCTGGGTTTTCCGTAAAATTGAAGAATATGGCAACGTCGTACGTTATACACAAATAAATTATATTTTCACTCTAGAATAATTTTAAACATATACATTCAGCAAAATTATTTTGCAAAAGTTGTAGAAAATTATAGCATTTACGTTGCGCTTGCACTAACAGTGAAATAATTTGCCCGTGAACTTAAGTGCCACCGTCCAACTTAATAGAACAGGTACAGAAGTAAGTACTTATTTGGGTGCGGCTGATAGATATGGATTTAGGCGAACACTACTAACAATTAGGGCCGGCCCAACAATACAAGCAGACCAAGCGACCGCTTGGGGCGCTGAATTTTAGGGGCGCCAAATTTTCTTGACAAAGATTTTTGGAAAATACCTTAATTTAGTTTTTTCATTTGGTTTTCCATTGAAATGTTTAGTGTCTACAGCTGGCGAATAAATGTGAACATGTGACTTGAAATGAATGTTCAGGGGCAGCTCTACTCCAAATAGTAAAATAGTATTTCCGAAAGCGACTTCCGAGAAATCTACCGAATACAGATGGCTGGATGTGGTTTTTCTAACATTTTATTGCTGTTACATGCCGGGGATCTTTGCCGACCGGGTGAAAGCAGTTCTCACCGCCCCTAATATTTTTAGCTGATTCCCTCTGTGATTTGCCGCCCCCGAGGGTTTCTGTCCGGGTGCAATGCATCCCTTGTACCAAATGCCTGAAGAGAGAAGCATTCCATTAGGTTGGAGGGAGAAAGGTCATGCCTTGGCATCGCCCCCGCCTTACTAGCCTCTGCAGTCTCATCAGAAGTTGGCCAACGGTAGACATTTGCAAGGGTGTCCAAGAGCGAGGAAATCTTTACAAAGTCCGAGGAGGATACGGGATATCCAAAGACCCTCCCTCCTGCGGTTCCTCTTTGTTTCCACGTGCACTTAGTCAGGCACATGTGAAATTCTCGGTTGATTGGTTGCGGCTCTTGTTTGAGGACGAAATACATATCTTTTGGGTTTCTTTTACTGATTCATAGTAATTGCTACGCTGTGTTAGGGTGTGTGAGGACAGGGTACATATTCTCACACCACTGTTTTCAACCCCTTCTACTTCAACATTTCCTCCTCTCTCGCATTTTGCATTGATGACATCGAAAAAGAAGTATTTGTCCGCATTTGTTCCAATACGCCCATCGTTGTGGAAACGTCAGTCGAGTGGTGTGCGTCTTTTAGCGTTTGAAGAATCTGTTATCAAGTTATTGCAGGTTAGTTTTCCTTGGGCATAATTGATATGTTTTTGTCTTTACTCAAGAAGAGACGTCAATATTTAGTGTAAATATTATTTTTCGCAATGATAAAAGCGGGTGTTTCACCCTGAGGTTGTAGCTATACCTAGTCTACGATCAACGAAGATTTTCTAAACCAGGAAGTTAGTATATACATATTTTTATTCGATCTTTTTATATTGGTACATCTTTCGCGTTGTATGGTTAAATTATTTTTTAGTTTAATTCAAATAAGTTTGTTGCTATTATACCCTTTCTTAAACCAACCTTTAATAAGCAGTTTAACGTAGAGGTTTTTCTCTTTAAAATTTGTGGTAATTAACTCTAGTATTGGGCAATTTTATTTCCTTTTAAGAAATTCATCCTGAAGGTCGTTTTAAATTTTCAATTTTAAATTGGTAACAAATTCGTAAGCTGCTTCTGTAACGAAAGTTCTCCTTTGTTATAATGATTCCAAGTAATAGACCATGTTCATCTTGCTCTTGAAGTTCGTAATCAGTCATAAATTTGAAGTCTCATTTATTCGCGATAAAGCCCGCTTTTCATCCCGACCTACATTTTTTAAATCATTTTTTTCGGAAAGTCTTTCTAAGATCACTTCCAAAATAAGGCTTGATTCTATTCGTTTCGTCGCTTCCTTTTCCCCTGCATCCTTCCTTCGCAGTATTCACAGACTCCCAAGTGCATTTTTCAATCAAGATTCAATTTCATCCTTTCTATTTCATTCAAAGAGCAATTTGTACAATTGGCTTTAGATAAGTTCGTCACTGCCTTTATTTATGCGTTTTGCAAGACGTGCTTGTCTATGAATAAGGCAATGTGTCGATGTTGAATTTTTCGATGCCTTCTTTAAGAAACTTACTGCACCAGAAAATTTGACTGATTTGATTGAGCCCCATCTGTGCATATGTATATCGATGAAATAGTTCCAATCAATCTCATTTCATTGAAATAAGTATCGCACAATTTATAATTTCTTTGTGACATTTCAAATTTATTTCTTTGTGAATAAAACCTTGTTTTCTTATTAAACTGTTTAATCATAAAAATACACAAAACTTCAAATATAATTATATCCTATTATACTGCTAAACTACCGAATTTTAATGTAAAATTTATGTATCGATGGGGCGCCATAATTGAAATCTGCTTGGGGCGCCAAAATGTCTTGAGCCGGCCCTGCTAACAATACACTCGTTTGCACACAATGGGGCTCGCGAGTGGAAGAAAAAGTGGCAAGGAATTCGGCCAAATGTGAAGCACGACAGACAGACACTCTTTGGACTCTAGAACACTGGCTATTCCTTTTCTGTTAGACTGTCTTCCTTTCTGTTTCCACTTGGAACTTGGTCCACCTCGCGGTAAACATAATGGCATAATGTTGCTACGGGTTGGACAGGTCTGACATCGCGAGTCAGGACTGATTTAACACGATAAGGTTAGACAGGATTCGCTTTTTTCCAAAAATCGAAATTGAACGAGCCATCGAATGAGAAAGGAAACGTTTGACGAGTGAAATTTCTGCCGAAGTAAATCAAATTTTCGTTCATCTCGTACGACTTCATCATATATTTGTAAGAACGTTTCGTGCGATGTCAATGCAAATCGCAAACTCTATCAGAAGAAACGTTCGGAAAAGTGAGTTTATAATAATAAAAATAGCTCAAAATTCTCAACAATAAGAGAGACGCGTTCACTCGAATGGAAACGGTAAAAACATTTTCGATACATATCGAGTGTGCGACCGACCGCATGGTGGATATGTTGGGTTTGGGTTGGGTTGGTGTCGGTGCGAGAGAGAGAGACTAATGGAATCGAACGCGGTCATGCCTCCTCCTCCTCCTTGCAACTTGCAACAGGCGGCTATTGTCATCGCCTGTTGAATCGCTAAACCTTTTGTGCCCTAAAGCGCACTCGTTTCGACTAATTTTCTTTCGCGAGACTCGATTCTCTCGGATGGTTTCAAGCGTACCCGCGAAATTACAAAACGGAGCACTTATTAATGCGCGAGGAAAACATAAATATCACTCTTCTCCGATTCGCTCCGAAAACCACAAAGTCGATGATGTCCCCTTGACTCTCACCTACGAAGACCGAATTCAAGGTGTCCTGCTTAATGTATGTTAACCTCTATCTGTTCTTATGCCTCACTCGCACTTAACTCTTCTTAGAATAGGAAAAAAAGACAGAAATTGAATTTTTTATGAATATGCAAGTGTACCAGAGAAGTGCTTTCTGCCTCGTCTTTCGAGTTAATCTGTTCGGGAGAGCAGGACGAAGTTCCATACTTTTACTTTCTCCATATACGTAGGGTGTCCAGAGGCCAAGGGTGCAAAACCGGGACATTTCCTATTTCGAGGATGAAAAATCCGGGACAACCGGGAAATAACCGGGAAATTACCGGGACATAACCTGGACAGATGCATTTTTAGTCATTTTCAATAGTTCGGGGTATTAAAGTATTGTTTTAATGTATTTTTTGCTTCTGTTACTCTATTAGTAAGAAAATAGGATGTTTAAACTTTTTCTGTTACAAAGTTTTGCAATTTTTATTTATACATATAAAATTAAATACATAAAATACTGTATTTTACACGTAAGGAAATTGAAATCATGATCACATAAAGAAGTCAGGTATCTAACAGATTGTTCAGAATGAGTGGTTACGACATAAAAAATATTAATTATTGATACGAATGGGACAAAAATTGCACATGAATTGTAATTTATAGCACTGTGTCTCAACCGTCGGTCCGCGAAACAATGGTGGAAAGTTTAAGATCAATTTATTCTTATTTTGACAGTTAAATGTTTAAAAGGTTATGTGACTTTACTTTATTCTTATTTATACTATCATAGCCCAGGTCTGTTGAATGGTTGGTTGGTCACGCTTTCACCATGGCCGATATAGAGCATTTTAACTAACTTCCCGAATAGGTAGAAGATTGAAATTTGGCAAGGATGCTTAATTAACATATTTTAAGGTAATGACGAAAATAAATCTCCAAAAAAGTCCTGGGTTCGACTCCAAGGAAGACATTTCCATTTTCCGTAAGGTAACATGTAAAAATCAATTTTTTGATGTGCAGGCTTTTATTGTTTTGGAAATTAAAATTAGAAGGAATTAACCTACGATCTTCGAATCTGAACCATTTTGAAGAAAAAATTACAGTGTCACTTATTCTGTTCATGTTCTTCCGCATACAATTCGAAATCGCTCATGTTATACGTTTAATTCACATATTTTGTGGAAATATTGCCATTTTAAGGGAATGTTGCCTTGGCTACCAATTATATTGTTAGAGCTCAAAATCCTATTGTTGTATCAATCCTTATGGGCGTAAGCGTGCTTTGAATGTTTTTAATACGAGATGTGGGGGGAGAGGGAGTGAGGGGGAGGGAGGGAGAGAGGGGGAAGGGGAGGAGAGAGGGAGGAGAGAGGGAGGGAGAGGGAGGGAGAGGGAGGGAGGGGGAGGGAGGGGGAGGGAGGGAGAGAGGGGGAAGGGGAGGAGAGAGGGAGGAGAGAGGGAGGGAGAGGGAGGGAGAGGGAGGGAGGGGGAGGGAGGGGGAGGGAGGGAGAGGGAGGGAGAAAGAGGGGGGAGGGAGGTAGAGGGAGAAGGAGGGGTAGGGAGGAAGAGGGGAGAGGGAGTGATGGGGAGAGAGATGGAGGGAGGGGAGAATGGAGGGGAGAATGGAAAGAGAGGGTGGAAGAGAGGGAGGGAGGGAGGAGGAGAGAGAGGGGAGGGAGGGAGAGAGGGGGAAGGGGAGGAGAGAGGGAGGAGAGAGGGAGGGAGAGGGAGGGAGAGGGAGGGAGAGGGAGGGAGGGGGAGGGAGGGGGAGGGAGGGGGAGGGAGGGGAGGGAGGGGAGGGAGGGGGAGGGAGGGGGAGGGAGGGGGAGGGAGGGGGAGGGAGGGGGAGGGAGGGAGAAAGAGGGGGGAGGGAGGTAGAGGGAGAAGGAGGGGTAGGGAGGAAGAGGGGAGAGGGAGTGATGGGGAGAGAGATGGAGGGAGGGGAGAATGGAAAGAGAGGGTGGAAGAGAGGGAGGGAGGGAGGAGGAGAGAGAGGGGGAGGGAGGGAGAGGGAGGGAGGGTGAGGGGGAGGGAGGGGGAGGGAGGGGGAGGGAGGGAGAAAGAGGGGGGAGGGAGGTAGAGGGAGAAGGAGGGGTAGGGAGGAAGAGGGGAGAGGGAGTGATGGGGAGAGAGATGGAGGGAGGGGAGAATGGAAAGAGAGGGTGGAAGAGAGGGAGGGAGGGAGGAGGAGAGAAAGGGGGAGGGAGGGAGAGGGAGGGAGGGTGAGGGGGAGGGAGGGGGAGGGAGGGGGAGGGAGGGGGAGGGAGGGAGAAAGAGGGGGGAGGGAGGTAGAGGGAGAAGGAGGGGTAGGGAGGAAGAGGGGAGAGGGAGTGATGGGGAGAGAGATGGAGGGAGGGGAGAATGGAAAGAGAGGGTGGAAGAGAGGGAGGGAGGGAGGAGGAGAGAGAGGGGGAGGGAGGGAGAGGGAGGGAGGGTGAGGGGGAGGGAGGGGGAGGGAGGGGGAGGGAGGGAGAAAGAGGGGGGAGGGAGGTAGAGGGAGAAGGAGGGGTAGGGAGGAAGAGGGGAGAGGGAGTGATGGGGAGAGAGATGGAGGGAGGGGAGAATGGAAAGAGAGGGTGGAAGAGAGGGAGGGAGGGAGGAGGAGAGAGAGGGGGAGGGAGGGAGAGGGAGGGAGGGTGAGGGGGAGGGAGGGGGAGGGAGGGGGAGGGAGGGGGAGGGAGGGGGAGGGAGGGGGAGGGAGGGAGAAAGAGGGGGGAGGGAGGTAGAGGGAGAAGGAGGGGTAGGGAGGAAGAGGGGAGAGGGAGTGATGGGGAGAGAGATGGAGGGAGGGGAGAATGGAAAGAGAGGGTGGAAGAGAGGGAGGGAGGGAGGAGGAGAGAGAGGGGGAGGGAGGGAGAGAGGGGGAAGGGGAGGAGAGAGGGAGGAGAGAGGGAGGGAGAGGGAGGGAGAGGGAGGGAGAGGGAGGGAGAGGGAGGGAGGGGGAGGGAGGGGAGGGAGGGGAGGGAGGGGAGGGAGGGGAGGGAGGGGAGGGAGGGGAGGGAGGGGAGGGAGGGGAGGGAGGGGGAGGGAGGGGAGGGAGGGGGAGGGAGGGGGAGGGAGGGGAGGGAGGGGAGGGAGGGGAGGGAGGGGAGGGAGGGGAGGGAGGGGGAGGGAGGGGGAGGGAGGGGGAGGGAGGGAGAAAGAGGGGGGAGGGAGGGAGAAAGAGGGGGGAGGGAGGTAGAGGGAGAAGGAGGGGTAGGGAGGAAGAGGGGAGAGGGAGTGATGGGGAGAGAGATGGAGGGAGGGGAGAATGGAGGGGAGAATGGAAAGAGAGGGTGGAAGAGAGGGAGGAGGAGAGAGAGGGGGAGGGAAGCAACTATTTTAAGGTTAACTAAAGATATCCCGTCATATTGACGGGCAATACGCTAGTCTTTTAATAAATTTCACTGAAGAAAACAAATAAAAATTATGTAGTTTGCTAAATTATACCGGTCCTTTGTGGAACGCTCACGGCAGATTTTTGTTTGAGAAACACTGATTTATAGAGTATTATCCTTTGAAACATCCAAATTGTTATCGCATACCATAATTACAAATTAAACAAATTGTAATGAATAAATCGTATTAACATAAAAATATTGATCGCTATTACATTATAAACTCAAAATTACAAGAGATATGTGAATTTTAAGTCATTAAGTACGAAAAAGCTCGATTATCACTTTTAAAAAATCAATTTAAAGTTACATGAACGAATAAAATTTCAAAAATTAAAATCTTTGTTATAAAATAAACAAAAAATCAAATACTAGGTACATATATGAACCATTATCACTTAAGAAAACATTCATTATTAAATGAAGAAGAATTAATTAATGAGTTTTGAATTTTTAAATCAAAGAATTCCATTCACCAAATGAAAATCTTAAATTTAATTTTACATTTATATTTGACCGATCCCTGAGCTGCCTTTAATATTTCTTTATTTTCTTTTGTGGAATTCATAAAATCTTCACATCTTAGATCTTTTAAATTAAAACCACAAATGAGTATTGCGTTAACTGTATTGATTTCTAATCTGTTCCGTTCATCAGTCCATTGGGCGTCAAATAAAGAAAAAACTTTCGCAGCCTGCATTGTTACCCATAATTGCAAACGGATATGAACAAATTCTAATGAATTCACTTTTTTGCTCGATTAATTCGATTTTCATAAATATATTGCAACAATTCATCGTTTTCCAATTTACATTGTATTCAATTTCATTGCTATTCACTTTCTTCAAAAATACAAATTTTTCGTACAGAATATTTTCTGTAAATTTAATTCCATTTCTTTAAAGCGATACACAAGAATACGCAACAGCATCCCACTTTGGAATAGATTTTAAAGTCAACCATTTCAAACATGTATAGCACTGCTTTAATGGTTCAGTCCAACTTAGTAAATATTCCCTTGCTGAAATTATGTTTTTTCATGTTATCCAACGTAAATTTTCTGCGTTACACGTCCTTTCCTCTCATTTTCCGGAGACTTCTTCAGGGTGAAAATGAAAATAGGAGCCTTTTCATCAGACATGAAAAAATATTTTAAGCCTTAAAATTTTTAAAAAATCCGTTCAATTGCAGTACATAGCTAAACGAACAAGTTTTCGAATGAGACAACAACTTACTATATTTTAGATCAACAAAATAACATAACTCCTTCGAACAGTGAACGTGTGAAAATAAGAAAATATTTTAATCACTCTCAATTCCACGTCTAAATCTAATCTCCCTGCTGCAGTTTCAGCAGCATTCTGAAGAATGTGGCCCGGACAAGCAAAGACTGAATGAACTGAACAACATTTTTACCGGGCCATGCCGTGCCCTTGCCGGTGATGTGAGAGTAGGCATTTCTGCGGCGAAGGAAGCCACGCTAGCGCCCATACTGCAATGTTTATCGGCGAACACGAAATTAATTAATAAGAAAACGTATGCATTGTAAATCTCGATTATTGAAAACAAGTACGGAGAATGCTCCTATAAACCGGGACAATTGGGCGTTCCGAAAACATTTTTCGGGACACCGAGACAGGTGATTAAATTCCGGAGAACAGGGACGTATGGACACCCTACATATACGTAGTATAGAGAAAGTATTGTAATCTATTTCGAGATTTCCACGGAAATACACGTTTTGAGATCCCTAGATCACGTTTTGACTATTTTCTCGTTGATGTCTCTCTGTGATTAAAATTTTGTGGGCGGTCTAACTCAAAAACTAATAATCACATCAGCACAAAACTTGACATTTCAGATTTTTATTAGCAAATGAAGATACGAAATTTGTCCACCGAAAGTGGACGTTTATTCTGGCCGTTTTTCAATTTTTACTTTCTCCATACGTAGTAACTGTATTCATGAAAAAAATCGACTTCGAGATTTCAACGGAAATACACGTTCTGAGGTCCTAGAACACGTGTAGACTATTTTCGGAATGACGTCTGTGTGTGTGTGTATGTTAGTGTGAACGCTCTAACTCAAAAGGTACGTGCCATATCGTTACCAAACTTCATATCTAACACTAATAAATGAGCACAAAGAACTGATTAGTTTTTGGACAATAACGGATAAACGGAAGTCGAGGTTTATTCGAAACCCGATTCGGTTTTTGAGATATTTCTCCGTTAGAACATCATTATTGTATATACAATTCTATACAAAAGTTATAGAGAATGTAATTTCCTACAGTTTTTATTTGAGACAATTTTTATAGGAGTTATTGTTTAGGAGATATTTATAAATAACCGGTTTTTCGGTTTCCGTTAAATATCTCCTTAAAAACATCGTTATTGGTAATCTTCGTAAGGACCAAAGTTCCAAGTTTTGTTTGAAACTAATTTTCGTAGTACCATCCATTTCGGATATATTTCGCTTTTTCTTAATACCAGTAAACAGCGCCAACACCATGTAGCGGTGAATTCTGTAAACATTCAAAATATACGTAATTTAGGCAACAAGGACGATGGTATTCTTTTACGATACGAAATAATAATTTTGCCTCGTAATATTATTCATAATAATTTAAATATCTATACCCCATATATGGAGAAAGTCGTGTTGGCCACATCAGATTTTTTACTGTTGTGATCACGAAAAAAATCGACTTCGAGATTTCATCGGAAATACACGTTTTGAGCTCCCTAATACACGTTTACACTATTTTCAGAATGATGTGTGTGTGTGTGTGGATGTATGCCATTATGGGCGCTCTAACACAAAAATTACTTGCCATATTAACACAAACACCACAGGACTTAGGATGGGAATCACTAGCTGAGCGCCGATCACGCTCTAGGTTAAAACATCTTGAAAGATGTAGAACGCATATTTTCTCCAGCGATGTCGAAGAAATAATAAGAGCGCCAACTTATATTGGTAGAACGGACCATCCTCGTAAAATAAGAGAGATAGCCTGTAGGTCTGAGAGGTATAAAGACTCATTTTACCCTAGAACGATAGCTGAGCAGAACAGAAGTTACGAAAAGAAATCAGTCGACGTAGAGTGATATTATACATTATTATGCGCTTTACCTTGGTGCTATTGCACCCCCTGCCACACACCAATGCGGTGGCTTGCAGGGTGAACTTTAGATGTAGATATAGATATAGAAGAAAGAAATGTTTTTCTGTTTAACTAACCAAATGTCTCTCCATCCAGCACATTTCGACGACTGCATGGTCGCAACTTCCTGACAATTAAATGGATATTCTAGCAATCGCTAAGATTCGAATCATCCCAAAGAAACTCCAGCGATCGAGAGAGGAGATGATGACGAGTAGAGACTCCTTGAGCTCGCAAAGAGGCCTTCAGAGCGCTTGCTTTACACGAATAACTTTATGACATGTATTGATGTAGATGACAGTGTAGTCAAAGAATGGCGAAATTATTCGATTTCATATCATATTTCAAAATACAATACGGCCTCAAAGCAAAGGAAGATTAATAAATAAGTCAAAAAGCAGTGATGTGAATTAAAACATTGATGGCTCATGTTTTATGTTAAAATCGCCATTCATTTTCCTGCGATACTTTGTTTTTACGTTTTTAATACCTTTCCATCATATGAGGTATGTGTAATTACATGAGGGATCCTCTACGCATCGTGCGTCGAATTTTGCGATTTGCCCAACCTACATCAACCAAGCGACGACAACGGTACCCGAAACACGCAAGCGAACGAGGGTTTCAAATTTGGCGCCCATAAGAGCTCGCCGCCATGGGAGCATGTTATACCTGCTAATGTGACCAGAGAAGAGGATAAATAATGCAATGAATGATTTGTAGGTTGATAGAAAGGGATTATAGATTGATGAAAACATGATTCAACTAATTTCGCTGCTACGTTGTAGATTGAGAAGTATCTAGAAAAAGATTAAATGGAATATTCAGAGATGTATTAGGATAATTTACGCGGTCGCTTTAGCCGTATCGATGGGTTAAGATAGCCTGAGGATATTACGGTAACAATAGAATGAGAAAATTTATTTTGATATCCCTGCACGTACGAAGAAGTATGTGAAGGAATGTATACGTGGGTGAGTGAATGAGCGAAAACGACTGCATGTAAATGCGTGAGAGAAAAGTGTTGGGTGAATGAGATGATGTTTGTGTGGTGTGTGTGTGTGAGGTTGTAAGTGTGGAGGTTGTGTGTGTGTGGAGGTAGTGTATGTGTGGTTGTGTGTGTGAGGGTGTGTGTGTCAGTGTGTGCCAACAAAAACGCATCAAAAATCAGCTGGAATATATGTCACCCAACTTGCACAACAAACGCATAATTATTAGTGCCTAATATATATACGACTACGGTCCTGGCGAAATATGTCCGTTAAAACATCATTTTATATATATATAAATATATATATATATATATATAGTATACCCTTCCAACTGCCTCAGTTCACTGCTTCAAAGTCGGCGGAAGGGGGTAAACGGAGGCTAAAGGGCGAAGAACAGTGGTGTCCTAGGACACCGGTAGGTCCAACCATGCTGTGAAGTCTTTCTGCAATATCTCCGGCCAAAGTGAAAGAGGTACTCACCAACCCGCTCTGGGCCAGCGTGGTGTTTTTAGGTCCACAATCCCCCCATGACATGTACACCCATAAAAAACGGCCCTCATTCGCCGGAGGCTGGATTGCCTCTGACCGTCGCAGTGGTCAGGAACAAGGCATGAAGACAGAGGGTGCTAAGAATCCCCGGAGGTTAAACGCCCACTGCCACTCTCTCTCATCCTTACCCAATTCCTTTAACCTCAACCTAACTACCTTTAACTGCCGGACTTTGTCCAGTGAAGATAAACTTCAAGAGCTCCAAGAACAACTGGAGAAGATCAAGTGGGACATTTTAGGACTTAGTGAGGTGAGAAGAAAAGGTGAAGGCCTATTGGAGTTGAAGAGTGGACATATTTTTTATTACAGGGGAACTGACACAGGAAGAACAAAAGGTGTTGGATTCATCATCAACAAAAAATTGAAGAATAATATCGTGGAAATGGAAAGTTCATCCGAGCGGGCAGCTAGACTAGTGCTTCAAATAAATAAAAGATATCAACTTCAAATAGTCCAAGTTTATGCGCCAACGTCATCGTACTCGGAAGAGGAAGTGGAAGATTTCTACCAAGAAGTTGGAGAACTGCACGACAAAGGAAGCTGCCACCTAAAAGTGGTCATGGGTGATTTCAATGCCATGGTAGGAGGACAAAAGGAGGACGACAGCGCAGTTGGAAAATGGGGCTATGGAGACAGAAATGAACGAGGGGACCGCCTTGTAGACTTTGCTGAATGTACTAGTCTATATATAATGAACACTTTCTTCAAAAAGAATCCCAATAGAAAATGCACCTGGAAAGGACCTAATGGTACCAAAAACGAAATTGACTACATACTAGTCACTAAGAAGCAATTGGCTGAAGACTGTTCCGTCCTCAACCAGTTTAAAAATGGTAGCGACCATCGCTTGGTAAGATGCAGAATAAAATTCAACTCAAAGTTATACCGACAGAAGCTTATAAAGAAGAAGCCTAAGTCTTTTATCAACATGCAGGTGCTAAAAGAACGAAAAGAAGAATTTCAGCTCCAACTGAAAAATCGATTCAGTGCACTGGAAGACCAAGAAGTTGAATCCCAATTTATAGAGATACTCAAGGAAACTGCTGAAGAAATAGGAGGAACAGTTAAAACAAAGCCAGAGAAAAAGTTGACTGAAAAAACAAGACTGCTGATGGAAAAAAGAAGGAAAATGTTAATTACTAATGATCCTAATGAAATGATGCATTTTGCAGAATTAACAAAACTATAAGGAAGTGCATCAAGGAAGATGTGAAAAATATAATTATGAGCTAATCGAGAAAGCCATAGAAAATAATAGAAGTTACAAGAATATGAAGCAACATCTCTCGATCGGAAAGAGACAGCTGATGGCCTTGATGCTCGAAGACGGCTCCATAACCCATAGTAGGAAACTGATCCTGAAACGGGTACAAGAATTTTACACCAAGCTGTATGAGGATCCTCTAGGAAATGATGAAGTAAATGATGATGCAAACATGCTCACCGAAGAGGTCCCAGGTATCCTTCCGGAAGAGGTGAGACAGGCAATCAGAAGTATGAGGAATGGAAAAAGCATCTGGAATGGATGGTATCACAGCGGAAGTATTCAAAGCAATGGGTAATCATACGGAAACAATTTTCGCTAAGATATTTAATTCCTGTCTGGGGAAGAAAAAGATACCAGAAACATGGAACCACGCATGTATTATCCTTCTGCAAGCAAGTAGAGAAGCTGGACTTAAGAGGAATCTTAATAAAACAAAGGTTATGTACAACTCTTTCACAAATTCTGAGAAGATACATATCAACGGAGCAGAACTTGGCGAAGTAACCAGCTATGTTTACTTAGGTCAACTCATCACTACTGACAGTTCGCTTCTTGGAGAAATCAACCGGAGAGTGAAGATGGCATGGAGTGCTTTTGGCAAGAATGCGAACATCTTTGAATCAAATATTCCAGTCTTCCTAAAAAGGAGACTGTATGACCAATGTGTTCTGCCTGTTCTGACACATGGTTGTGAAACCTGGGCCATGAATGCCAGAATGACACAGCGCCTGCAAACAACACAGAGGGGCATGGAGAGATAAATGTTAGGGATCACCCGAAGAGACCGCAAGAGGAACGACTGGGTAAGAAACCAGACTGGAGTCTGTGACATGATTAGAAGAATGAAGGTGCTAAAATGGCAGTGGGCGGGCCACATTGCTAGAAGAAATGACCAGCGTTGGACGTCCAGTGTCGTCGAATGGATCCCAAGAAACATCAAGAGACCAAAAGAAGACCGAAAGACAGGTGGGACAGAGAGCTTGTTAAGTTCTTGGGCAAACTTGGAGGAGGGAGGCAGTTGACAGGGAAAACTGGAAGAGTCTGGGGGAGGCCTCCATCAGTCAGTGGATTGAAAAAGGCTGATGATGATATATATTTCTACAAGTTTTATTTGAAATATTTTTTTATAAAACCGACATTTTAAGAGATTCTGATTGTTCTTCCAAATATATGTTAAATACGTCTCTAAGTGATACCATTGATTCCGCTGCTATGATACAATTTTCTAATTGGTGATAGCGTTGCGTACGCTGCCAAGGGTCGTTGTAATTGCGCATCGAAATTTTGTTTTCTATAGAAAAAGTAAAGAATTTTCTTTATTTGTTATTTATTTTTAAATAAACGCTACAGAAAATGTTTTAAAATTATGCTCGACTGAAATCGCTGATAAATACTTCTGAGAACGCTGATGTCGAGAGTGCCTAATCGTATTCATTTTCTGTTATATGGAGAAAGTCATGTGTTGGCCACATTAGATTTTTACAACTTATAGCCGGGAATAACAGACAACAACGGAGGATATATGTGAACTCTGTAAAAGTATCATTAAATTTATACGAATTATTCGTACGTATTAACAATATATCCCATCCTTTTAACGCAGGGTAGTTTATTTTTGCCCATTTCAAAAAACGCAAATTTATTTAAAATGGTAGCAATAATATTAATTAGAATTCGTCTAGTAATGGAGCTTGATGTCATAGTCAATTTTACATAAATTGCATGTTTAAAAAAAGAAATGCATAGCGTCCATCTTATATTTATAATAATGTGTTACGTACACAATTACCGCGAAGCCCTCTCCACGACGACATCAGCAGCATCCCTGCTACCACTCTTTGGGAAGGATATTTTACACGCGTAAATCAGTGCAAGCTGCCCGTTGCAACTTTTTTTGCAATAAAAATAGCTAACATGTAACACTACGGAAATTGTTTTAAAAAAATAAACGCAATGCCGGGAAATTTTGCTAGTTTTACTATAATTCTTAAAGTCTCACGCTCAATAATACTCAGCCCCTTAGCAACGAATGAAGGGAATGCCTGAAAAAGTATCGCTTTTTCGTGTTATTAATTATTTTTTGGACTTTAAGGAAACGTATTTAAATTTTCATGGCAAGAAAAACATCAATCATTGTCACGTGGGTGTGTCAAGGACACGGGTTCATATTGGAATTCTAACTAATTTAAATTAGCAAAAGAATAAAATCCTGCTCGTCGATAAATCGAATTTTATGGGTTATCATATGCGAAATACAAATTACACCGTGGAATCGAACCCGGATCTTCTTTTGGGATTTTTTTCTTCATTGCCTTTTAATGTCAGAATTCCTGAAAACTGCCATAATATACTTATACGTAAACTTTGTTAAAACACGTTTAAAATTGCCACTACCAGAGGTGATTACGCCAGCGTATTATGAACACAGACGACGGTCTAACTAATACATTGAACTTTCTGTCTATTCGGCTCCGAAATCGGAACTTTGTTGCGACTGTACAGCTGTGTTTGCTACCTATAGAGCTCTGAGACTATAGCTGTATGAGTATTACGATAAGCAGGCCCTCCGCGTGCCCCCACCACCCGCCGCTCTCACACCAAGCAAAGAAGTCATCATTTATAACTAACCCATAATCCCCTAATGATATAATACTATAGGCATTTTGAATTAGTAAACGTAAACCAGATCCATGAGCCTATTTCATTTAATAAACACAAAAAATGTAGAATATAATGATTTTACTCACGAAATAGGTAAGTTTTCAGTATTGAAATGCTGAAAAAAGATTCCATTGCTTTGGCCATTCGTTATATTACAACCGTTTACTTCGCGATGTATAAATATTGACGTTGCTACAACAATAATTTCGATGTTTAAGCAAAAGTGCGAAGCGAATAACACTAACACCATTCTTCCGTCTATTTGAAGGCTTAATCGACGCTAATTGAATCGGAGGCAACAATGAGAGACGCTTTGGCAATGCCAGGAAAGAGTACGAAAAATCCACAAAATTTCGAAAAAGAATATATATATATACACACACACTAAAATTCTTATAGAATTATTTAGCATATTTAAAGAATTAATATTCATTAACATATATCTTTGCCAAACAACTTTTATATGCCCATGACTATTATTACTTTCTGAAACATTCGGTTATGTGGATTTTATATTAATGTTTTACGTTTTAGTGCACTTAAAAGTTGGTTTCGTTAATTATTATTTTATTTTACCGTCATAATTAATTCAAGCATACCCGTCATATTTGACACTAGTATAATTAATTATAAATGAATGCCGCTTCATTTGAGTTAAATTACGTACCGTTTGTATTTAGGTAAGCGTACGTGTCCAGAAAATACGAAGAAATTCTTCGATTTCACTGCAGCATAAAAAAGTTTCACAAATTAATTATCGTAGTAGGTCTCTCTCCGTAGCCGACGAAGGGCTCCCTCCGCTCCGAAAAGCTTTCAAGATTGTGTTTTTTTTGTTCGTGCGCTTTTCCCGTGTTTCTTCAACGCCGCCATCGGCTCTCCAAATTCTGGTGTCCACTTGGCTCCTTCCAACACCTTCTTACCACCTTTATCGTAGGCTTATTTACAAAATTCAACGACGAAACTGCCGATCACTACCACACCATGTTAATGCAATCCATTATTTTGTATGTAAAAATATCTTTTTCATAAATTTATAGGATTAAAGCCAAATTATATAATTGGGATAAATTACCGATAATATATTCATTCCCTTCATTTTGATGCGGATTATCATAAGGTGATATTCATACTAAAATTATAATAACTTTAAAATTAAACAATATAAATTATATAAGATGATCTCAATCTTTTGTTGATTTCAATATTTATTTACGATATTCATTTTTTACGTTCAAACTAATAAACAGCGAACTAAAAGACTCTCAGATTAAACCGTGAGTTTTGGAAATAACCGGGAAAATGAAAGGAAAAGGACAACGGATCCAGAGATTGGTAAATGAAGTTGTAAGAAATAGACAAATAGAATATAGATGCCGTAATTTAACATCAGTGGGAATTACAATGAACTTATCGAAGAGTTAATTAGAGTAAATGAAAGTAATAAATTTCGAGCATATTGCTTTCTGTGTGACTAGAATCTTCGTAATTCTCCCGTTAAATTTTAACGGAGAAGCCACTGGTAAGATTGTAATGCTGATCTTCCGGCATGTATTATACGTTTTCTTGTTGCGGATGTAAATATGCAAGCAACGTAAATGTTAAATTTCTCCCGACACCCCGTCTCATCTCATGCATAGAAAACAAAAACCAAACACGTCCTTAATCATCATTTCTTCCTCTGAAATTTGAATCACGTCCGTAGACCATAAAGCACAGCGATAATCAGAAAGCAGATACAGGTAAGCAAAAACATTCTCTTCGCTATACTGTCACGCAAAAAAGCTTCCTTTGCACGTAGGGTGTTTTTCTATTTAAAAAAACGCATAAAAACCCACGCCAAAATAAATAATCTGCGCTTAGAATTCAAATTCATGGGATGTTATCGTAAGATTCCTTCTAGCGTAATAACGAAGAGGAAGAGATTGTTGTAACGGAATGGCCATTATACAAACGAACGTATAATTTCTTCGAATCTTACTTGGCTGTGCAGTTTCCTCGATTTCGTAGAGATATATTGGAATTTTCACCTTATATTAGGAAAAAAACCTCAGTTTACGGAGAGTTACATAGGAATAGCCTCAAGCTTTCCCCCCATAGCAACAGTGCGATTATAAGGAACGAAAAGGGAACTCACCGTTCGATGGCAGGTCATCCAACCGAGGTCAAAGGAAAAGGGCATAGGATGGAAGCGATCCCTTTTCTTTCCGATGGCGAATGTCGCCATCTCCTATCTTAAATCCGCACTACGGAATCTGGTCACGCGCTTCCTCCCCACCCGATTTCCTTTACGTAGAGTAGCTATTTAGAGGGAAAAGGGGGTGAAATAGTGATATCGGGAAGTATTGGTTTAGGAAGACGGTGTCTATAGCGATGTGAGGAAGGAGGCTAAACGAGTCTACCAATAGAAGATCGCTTTCTGGTTGTGTGCGGGAAAACTGGTTGGGTGTCCATGTCAAAGGAATTTTATTCAGACGATGAAGGAAGAAGATGTTTCGACAGAATCCCGATAAGAATCGAATCGAACAATAGGATGGAAACTTATATACAGCGGCGGCCTGATTAAGGATATAAGAGGCCTTCCAAAAAGAGGGACCCATTCCCCTAAAAAATAACTTCTAAAAATACGGTTTACTTGGTTGATACATAAATAAAATGAAGAACTCAGGAGACACGGTGAAGACAATGAATAGAATTGGAAAAGAGGGGGTCGCCTTATATTCGAGTCTTTACAAAGTCTATCATATTACAGGGAGTTCCCTCAACAAATTCTCTCACATTACGGGGCGCTCTCTCAATCACTTTATTTTGAACAACAAAGTAGTCTAATCAAACTTTTTATATACTTTGTCCATAACATTAATGTGTTTTGACCATCGTACAAATCCAAGAGGTGTCCATTCCTTTTCACAATATCTACTATAATAGTTTACAATGTCTATGAGAAATTACCACGAACAGCGTACTCTATGTTTATTACGAATTATTATTATTTGGTTCATTCCGAAAGATAGACTCCGACACAATACTTCCAATATACGAGAGGCGGAAGGATAGGTATTATTTTCATTGCAATTAACGTAAATGATTTTTATTCTGAAAGTTAGCAAATATAATAATTACTAGCATAAGTGCCCGTTGAATTTCAACGGGTTAAATGAATCTAAATTTTCTTCAATGCAACATGTAAAAATTGCAAGAATAAAATTGTGCACTGTTTTAACCATCGAATATTTCTATATTATAAGTCTGTTTTAATTAATTAATTAAAATCTCACAGAAATTCCTTGTGAATAAAATAGTACCTTTCTTTCTACTAAAATAGTCATTGTTATTAGTTTTAAATTGATTATAGCATTAGGATTTCCATTTCATTAAATAAGCAGAATTCCAAAAAATTGGTTCAATCTTCAATTGCCTCTGATAATACTTTAAATAGATTTTAGAATATAATGTACCTCAATATCGTTTATTGTCTGCTCAGCACTCTTGCCTTCTCATTTTCCGAAACAACCACTTTCACCAGTTTTAAATGGATTTCAAACTTAGAAGAGAACTTAATTCAATTCAGCTATAATAACCACATAACAAACTTCTTATTCCAAAGAAAATCCTTTTATAATATGCAATGTTAACCTAGAATTCATTCATTCTGAAAAGTGAATAAAAGTACCATGTACATATATTTCTTTCAACTAAAATAGCCACTCTTAACAGATTTTAATGGATTAATGCATTAGCATTTCAATTTCATGAAATAAGCAGAATTCCGGTAGCAAAAAAATTGTTCAATCTTCAGTTGCCTCTGATAAAACTTTAAATAGATTTTGGAATATAATGTACCTCAATATCGTTTATTGTCTGCTCAGCACTCTGGTCTTCTCAGTTTCCGAAACAACAACTTCAACAGTTTTAAATTGATTTTTGCTTTGAAATGGTACTTTTCTGTTAACGGGAATACCTCAAAAAATAAACACGTATCGTTGTGATATGTTGTGATATTTTGTATGTTGACAATGCGTAACAAATCTCGTTAAGATATTTACGTTGATCCCTTATTGATGAATTTGTGGAGCTTGCCGAGGAGTGAAGATGAAGCTGTATCTTTGCTTCAAGACCATGGTATTTTATCTAAAGGGCGAATGTGCAAGAAGGATCATATTATGAAACTTTACTTCTGCGACAGAATATTTTGGAAATGCAACGCGAAAGCTGTCAGCAGAAGAATTCATGCGGCGACAACATAACAAAGAAATCGACACATTTCCAGCTATTTTAAATGCCATAAAGACATATTGGCCACCTAGTAACATCAATTTAGATTGTTTTAGTAATTATGTTGCTTTTATTAATAAATAAGTTTCAAAAAAGTGTGATTTTTATGTAATTCCCCAGTTGTTACGCATTGTTAATAAACAAATACGTCGTAACATATCACAACAATACGTGTTTATTTTTTGAGGTATTCCCGTTAACAGGAATGTACTCAAAATACTTGAGTCAATTCAGTACAACCTCCACTTTACATACTGTAAATTCCAAAGTAACTCCTTTTATAATATGCAATGCTAGCCTAAAATTAATTCATTCTGTAAAGTGAATAAATAAAGTTCTTCCTTTAAACTAAAATTGCCACTGTTATTAGATTTAAATGGACTATAAGGCTTAGAACTTACTCTGTATTAAATAAGCACCAAAATTTCTTTTATAAAAACAAATCAAGTCATTAAAAATCCACTGTTGTTTCTTCGAAAATTGCCTGTTAACAGTTTTAAATGTCCTTTTCATTTTAATTGAATATTAATTTATATTCGTTTCCAAACTTCGGCCGTTTTACGAAATTAATTCGAGGAATAACAATATAAATTCGTAAGCATGTATGGTTTACAAATAATTTAATTTAAGAATGCTTTTTATTTCCAATTTTTCTAAAATGACACTGTTGATACTTAAAATTTTTATATTTACGTTAATATACTTATTTTCCACAAAAGACGCCAACCTCTCCCCTTCCTTCCTCTCTCTCTCTCTCTCTCTGGTATTCAAACGAACAATGGTAATGGTCGACATAGCAACATCACGTTAAAATTGCGCGATTTCCACAGAATATGCAAATTAAACGTTTAACATGGAATATTTCGAACTGTGGGCGGAAAAAGACGAACGGAATAAGAAACTTTATAAATTTTTCTTCAAAATGGTTCAAATCTTAAGGTCATCTGTTAATTTCTTACAATTTTAATATCCTAATGAATAAAAGCCTGCATGTCGAAAAATCGTGTTTTACATGTTAAGTAATGGGAAATGGAAATGCCTCTCTTGGAGACGAACCAAGGAATTTTTTCGCGATTTAAATTCGTCATCACCTGAAAAAGTGTTAATTAAGCATCCCTACCAAATTTCGAGTTTCTATCATTATTATTTCTCGAGTTATTAGCGTTTGCATAGCGTGATCAACCAACCAACCAACCAACGGATGACGGCTATTATTTATTATGAAAATTTTTATTTGGTTCATTCCGAAAGAAACACACCGACACAATACTTTTAACATACGAGAGGCGGAAGGATAGGTATTATATTCATTGCTATTAACGTAAAGTTAGCAAATATAGTTTATTTTTGTATCTGACCTTACACCCATAAGCGTGATTTGAATATTTTCATTACGTGAGAGAGGAGAGGGAATTGAATTAAATCGCAACCGAAATAAACAATATTCGTATGTTATTATTATTTTGAAAGAATGCTAATCAAAATGTATTTGATGCTCATAGTGAAAAAGTGTAGTTTATTAAACTGTTTATTTCAATATTTACTTAGGATAATTAGTGACAGTGAAGAAACACTTGAAGAGAAATATTATGTATTGAAAAACTTCGATTATTCATGAAATACATAATATTGATGTGAGTTAAACTACCATACTATATGAACCATTTCTTGAGAATAGATTGACTTCAATGTTTATGAACTTTGTATAAATAGTTTTATTTGTTTAACGAATTTAGAATTTTAACTTAATTATTCCGTTGCTAAAGAAGACATTGTTTGCAATATTAGAGTTTAAAACTTTTAAATTTAAGTTGAAAAAGTTAACTAGTATAAAAAAGCCAGCGGAGAACGATTATTCATGCGTTTATGTCTTACATATATCAATTAAGAACAAATATATGTGTTTATATTGTATATTCTTCTAATATTCTATTTTTAAAACGTAATAAATTTATTTTTCGTTCTTTTTTGAGATATTATAAAATGGATAACCAGAGTGTGCAAGAAGAAACACCACTGCAAGGACGTCGACGACAAAACAGAGAAGCACAAGCAAGACGTAGAGCTTGACAATCGAATGAGCAAATAGAAGCAAGGAGAACACAGGATCGTGAAAGAGCATACAACAGGAGACACAATGAACGTTATGCTCAGATAATGGCAATTCAGAGAGCTAATGAGAATGAGCAACAAACAATTTTTATACCTTTATATCATATTGTTAATTCAATCCTTATGGGTATAAACGTGCTTTGAATGCTTTTAATACGAGAGAGAGGGGGAGGGGGAGAAATGAGAAGGGGGAGGGAGGAGGGAGGGAGGGAGAGGGTGTGAGAGGGGGGAGAGAGGGAGGGAAAGAGAGAAAACTATTTTAAGTTTAACTAAAGATAGCCCGTCAACAACAGAATATTCACTAGAAATGTTGTATATGAAAATATTTCATATGTAAATATGTGATATTAATTATTTTAAATGAAAATGTTAGTAATCTATCTATCTATAATTCTTCCGTTGATATGTCAACCGGCATTACACTAGTTTAATAGAAAGTTTAGTCGGTAATCCGTCTGCGTTACACAAACTTCCCAAGTCCAAAGAGTAGTCCGCGTTTCCACCTATGATAAGTCCAACATCTGAAAATTTCTCTTCTTGAAATCCCTTTTGACGGTAAGTTGGTAATATCGATGTTATACTTTTTTAAATTCTCTAGTGATGACGAAGACGCTGATGTCGAAGATGCGTGTGAAAGGTTTGAATAAAATTGTCATTTAATGAGTTTTGGTTTTTTAAATAAAGTATGTTATTGATAAAAAATTTAAAAAAATTTAAATATAATAAAAAGTTTATATGTTCAAACTCGCCAAAAAACTTTTTTTTGGATTTTCTCATTGGGAAAATGGGGGGTCGCCGTATATTCGGGGTCGCCTTATATTCGGGCATATACGGTAGTTGACAACTTTCGTTTAACTATCATTACATCCTCAAGTGCCTTTAAACCAGATTTAGCAGACGTCTTTTGATGTATAATACAATGCAATCCCAGCAAAGGGTGCCCAACATGTTTTGAAAACAATGATACAAAACCAGCACTCCTACCAACCATACTAGATGAACCGTCTATAGTTACAGAAACTCTTCTTGAAATATTTATCTGAGCATTCAAAAGTTCGTTTGCAAATGCATTGCAAATATCTGTTCCAGTAGTGGTTCCATTTAAAGTCACCAAATTAATTAGTTCCTCACGCAGTTCATCACCGCTAGGATATCGAGCAATAATTGCTACTCGAGCTAATGATGTCACATCAGTGTTTTCGTCTAGACCAGTGGTTCTTAACCTAGGGGTAATTACCCCCAAATGGGTAATTTCTAATTTTTCAGGGGGTAATGAGCAAGTTTTATTGTTTAAGGTGCCTCACGCCGTATTCATCCACTGTCTGCTTCATAGATACGCTGTGGCTGTGAAGACACTTCCTCCAAATATTAGCGATGTGTTCTCTTACGTTGTTAAAATTGCTAATCATGTACGAGGTAGTTCCACAAATTCCAGAATATTTAAAGTATTGTGTGAAGAGGTTGGAGCTGAATTTAAGTGCACTTCTGTTTCATACGGAAGTTCGCTGGTTATCACGCGGCAAAGTCTTAAACCACGTGTTTCAACTTATTGTTAGAGAAGAAATAGCCATGCTCCTTGAAAGAAGAAGAACAAGAATTTTATGTGAAAATAACGGGACATATATTTCTTTCAAAATTGGCTTATTTCGCAGATTTGTTTGCTGAAATAAATACTCCAAACCGGTCACTGCACTGCAAGGTAATATGTCAAATATTCTCACAGCTCAAGACGAAGTTGCTAGCTTCCTTGTTAAGTTCCAGCTTTACCAATGTAGGGTTGGAACTGACGATGTATCCGTGTGGTTAGAATTAACCACTCTTCTTGAAGAAACCAAAGTGTAATGTTCATTTACCGATGATATCGGTCAACACTTGCTGTCTTTGAAAGAAAATATTAGTCAATACTTTCCAGATCTAGAACAGCGTGGTATGAATGCATGGATTGTAAGACCTTACTCAGTGGAGAAAAGAGTACTTGAAGATGAGGATGTCAAAGCAAAACTACAATTCCTTGGCCTTCAAGAAGATAGCACATTGAAAGCAAACTTTAAGGATTATGATCTGGCAGCTTTTTGGCAAAAAGTTGGTGGTGAATACCCAATTCTCTCTGACAGAGCTCTCAAAATTCTAATTCCATTTGCCACAACATATCGCTGTGAGGCTGGCTTTTCTACAGTGATCAACATTAAAACTAACTGTAAGACAAGGAACAGACTGGATCTTACTCATGACATTCGATGTGCATTAGATGTGACGGAACCTGGCATATCTAAGCTTGTAAAGCAGAAGCAGTATCAACCATCACACAGATGGTTGATACTGATCTGAAGTTCATTGGTATTTAATTTAATAATTGTTATAATAGTTTATAATAATAATTGAATTTAAAATAAAATATGATATAAATAATTGATTATTAATTTTTTCCTTTTTTCAATTAAAATATATTGCCTTTTAAAAGAGGGGGGGGAGGTAATTTTAGTTTTGTTGTTTAGTTCAAGGGGTAACAGGCTCAAAAGGGTTAAGAACCATTGGTCTAGACATATGGAAAAGTATTCACAAGAATTGATATCACCCTTTAGCTGATTTCCTATACCGGTTTTCATTTTGATTATCCTATCTTTAACTGTATTTCTACTCACCGCCATGTCCCGTATATGCTGAAGGATTTTTAACTTATCTGGAAAATCCTCGGAAAGAAATAGAGCAGATACGAGCCACGATTCTTTAATGTAGTTTCTATCATTAAATGGTGTACTGTACTGAGATATTAAATTCGAAACTGAAAAACTAGCAGCAACTAAGTTAGATGTACCTGAAATGAATTTCACACGAGTACCTGCTTGCAGTTTTTTATTTTTTATTTCACGATATATATAGGCTCTCTGTTCGTCTTCACTTTTTTGCTGAATCCACTTATGTTTTGTTTCATAGTGTCGCTTGACAGACGAAATTCTGCACAGTATTGTTTCAGAACACAAGGCACATAACGCTTTATCCATTTTTCTAAGCATACCGTAACTTTCAGTCCACCATTCCTGCAAATCTCTGCCACGCCCTTTACAAATGTCATTGTTTTTTACTTTCTGATATACGAAATATATTGAGAAAGTACGTATTGTTATCGCGAAAAAATTGGACCTCGAGTTTTAGGGAAATATACGTTTTAGGTGTCGCTGAATCGGAAAAAGTGGTTTTCGCAACGCCGTCCGTGTCTCTGTTTACTGAATGAAATCTCGAACTTAGGCACATTTATCATAGTGAGCAGAGTATATGTAGAAATGGTTGCCATTGCTCAATAATTAAGGGTAGTTTTAACAACAATCCGATTTTCTCGAAAACGGCTATAACGATTTTGATCAAATTTCGCACAGATACTTGAGTTTACGTCTTCGATAATAATGTATAGTTCATATTTCTCAAAAAGGAATATAAGGCTAGTTTATTCTAGGCATCTGTAGCAATAATTCGATTTTCTCAAAAACGGCCCTTACGATTTTGATAAAATTTCGTACAGTTACTTGAGTATACTTCTGCAATAATAGTACATATTTCATTTTTCTCAATGAATGAATATAAGACTAGTTTATTCTTGGACAACTTTAACAAAAATTGGATTTTCTAAAAACTGGTTGATACGATTTTGATTTTCTAAAGACAACTAAACGACGCATTATTATATGAAAAAGTTTGTACAATATATGTTGTACCGATTTTTAATTGGTGGATGTGACATTGTTACTGTAAAAATGGGCAACACTAATTATTATTAAAAACACAAGTCAGAATTATCTAAACGAATATAGAAGATGCATAGACGGTTATTTTACAGTATCAGTTAGAAACAAATTATACCATTAAAGATGAGACTAGAGCCAAGTATAAAAACTTTTTGAAAACGATGTGCACAAAATGAGTTTTGGTAGACAATGTTAATAAAATTAAAAACAGTTTTGTAACAATTTGCAATTAAATATACGATGCATGTTTTAACATCTACTAGTGAAAAACTCATGCTATTCGATACTATAAAAAGAGTAAAGCACAATTAAAAAACGAGAAATGTAACTAAATCTATTTGATTATATAAAAATTCTATGACTTACAGTTAACTAAACTTTTTCAAGAGACTTGCCGTAGGACCGCAGGAATGAATAGGCAATCTTCTTGGAAAAATCAGGAGCAGACAGTAAAGAACAATAAGAACAGCCATGTGGCTATACACTGTATTATTTTTTAGGGAAGCTTATCCACAGTGGGCTGGAACAGGGGCAA
Source organism: Uropetala carovei (assembly GCA_036926305.1). Lineage (NCBI taxonomy): Eukaryota > Metazoa > Arthropoda > Insecta > Odonata > Petaluridae > Uropetala > Uropetala carovei. The sequence continues at coordinate 11,403,193 of JAXCHB010000010.1, read as the reverse complement.
ATATAAATGATATGTGGCTAAGATTTAAAGATATAATGTTTGAGGCACTATTGAAATTTGTTCCAAAGAAAATTATTAAAAATAATAGTGATCCTGAATACTACAATGGCAAAATTAGGAGGTTAAAACGTAAAGCTAGAAAAGTTTATAATAAAATATTTTTAGGAGATGCATATCGTTGTGAGTACAAAAACATTATGAAAAATTTAAACACTGAAAAAAAGAAAGCGAGGGAAAAATATTTGCTGGGAATTCTAGATAAGAAGAATACAAATAAATTTTACAAATATATTAGAAGGAAAAAGGACAACAGGGAAGTGGTAGCCATGATTGAAGACAAAAATGGTACAATTGTTTTTGAGGATGTGGGCATAGCAAATGTCTTCAATAACTGGTATGCAAAAGTCTTTAAAGGAAGCGAGAGTGAGACTGGAAATATAAATGTCATAGAAGAAAATAAAAAATCTACACCTGATGAGGTAGGATTAAGAGTAAAAAACGTAGCCTATATTAAAGTAACAGATCGAGAAATATTCAAAATTATTTCAAAAGAAAGGTCAAATAAATCAGTAGGACCAGATAATATATCAATAGATGCTCTAAAACTAGGTCAAGAAGCAGTGATCCCATATTTTAGAACCCTTTTCAATGTGTCAATCAATAACCAGGTACTACCTTCTGATTGGAAAGAAGCTAATGTTATTCCGGTATTTAAAGGTGGAGATAAATCAAAAGCAGAAAATTACAGACCAATAAGTCTAACGTCGGTAACATGTAAGGTGATGGAAAAAGTGATAGCTCAATATATCCGTAAATATTGGGACGACAAAAATTGGCTGTTTAAAAACCAATATGGTTTTAGGAAAGGGCACTCCTGTGAGATGCAACTAGTAGGCTTATATCAAGATATTGTTGAAGTCATTAATGCAGGGGAAGAAGTCGATGCAATAGTCATAGACTTTAAAAAAGCGTTCGACGTCGTATCACATGACTGCTTATTTGAAAAAATAGATAAACTAGACATAGACTGGAGAGTGAAGGGTTGGATAAAAGACTTTTTGAATGGGAGAAAGCAGAGGGTAAGAATAAAGCAAGCATATTCAGAAGACATAATTGTTACATCAGGCGTTCCTCAAGGGAGTGTTTTGGGTCCATTGCTATTCCTGACTTACATTAATGACTTACACGAAAGTATAGACTCTGACTTACGGCTATTTGCGGACGATTGTATCATATATAGAAGAATAAGAGGAAGAGAAGATAAAGATATCTTACAAGAGGATTTGGATAAATTGGAAAACTGGATAAAAGTCAACAAGATGGACATTTACGTTAGGAAAAGTACACAAATAACTTTCACAAACAAAAAGAACACCGAATTAAGGAATTATAAATTACTCGGAGATTTGTTATTAAAGCGTGACAACATTAAATACCTGGGCCTGAACATATCGTCAAATCTAGGATGGGGCCAACATATTAAAAATGTGGTGAAAAAGGCATTTAAAAGCCTCCACTGGATAATGAGGAACCTGGGAGGGAGTAACAAGAATACCAAGGAATTGGCTTATAAAAGTATAGTGAGGCCAATACTTGAGTATTCTACGAATGTATGGGATCCCTGCGAAACCACGTATGTAAATAAAATAGAAAAGGTCCAAAGAAAAGCAGCAAGATATGTTCTTAATAAATTCAAAAGAAAAGATAGTGTATCAAAGATGATAGAATTATTGGGGTGGGAATCATTACAAACAAGAAGGAAATTAAATAGGCTGAGTGGAATGTACAGGATTGTAAGTAACGAGGGGGGATGGAAAAATTTCAGTAGTAGTTTAGAAACTCCAAATTTTTTCAGTAAAAATGATCATAAATTTAAAATCAGATACAAACCTCAAAGACTAGAAGTTGTAAAAAACTCCTTTCAGAACAGAGATATTCAAGAATGGAATGAATTACCTGGAGATATCTTTGACCCCTTTCCTAAAAACCTGAAAGACTTTAGGAAGAAGTGCAAAAAGTACCTATTTAGTCTAAAATCATGAAATGAGTTACTAAATTGACATGGTGTTAATGTATCGTTACCACCAGGCCAAGAGCCTAATTGTAGCGTGGATACGTAAATAAATAAATAAAAAAATAGGAGGAAACGGAGTAGGCTATGCGGCATGTATAATATATTAACAAATGAGGGAGCTTGGGGTGATCTAAGAAAGGAGGCGGAAGAACCAACTTTCGTGGGGAAAAATGATCATAAATTTAAATTCAAGTGTAGAGTTCAAAAAACTAATATTAAAAAAAAAAGTTCATATTTAAATAAGACCGTAGTCGATTGGAACGAGTTGCCTGCAGAACTATTTAAGCCCTCCCCAAGGAATGTAAATGTTTTTAAAAGTAGATGTAAGGTAATGTTAAGATAATTGTTTATGCTATACTTATTTTGTCATGTATTTGTTTTTATATTATGGTTTGGTTTTTTTTAGTATTTTATGTACGATAGTTATGTTACCACCTGGCAAATTGCCTATTTGTAACTTATATTTGATAATAATAAATAACAAGACAATATTTTGTCGCACAATATTATCCTACTCTTTGTGGATGACTATTTCTCTTTAGCATTGAGTTTGAACTCAGCACTGGCACATTCACTGTTCCACGTTAACGCTCAAATCCCAAAGACGACTAAATGAATTTCCATCCTCTCTTGTGACTTTAAACATATTTCGTTTAGCACCAATAAGAGTGTGGGGAATGACGTTTGAGGAACCGCTAAAAACAGTTTGGGAAAAATCTAGCATGTTTCCAAATCATGATGACACGTGGGCAGGTCCGAAGCCATCCGCGAGCGGTTTCATCCTTTTTGCCGGCATTCCCTGGAGCTAAGAGCGAGTCCCCTTAATTCGTTCCCTAATCCTCACTGTACCCACGCACCCTCCGTCACTGCACGTGCGAATTGTCTTTTCAATGACAGAAGGCCGAAGTGCTCGCTTTTACCGGATGGAGGGTTTGTAGTTTGAAAATAGGGAAAAGAATACCGCCGAACTTTTTACAATCTTCTCTGTATATTGCAGTCCTAAACTTGGGTTGAGAATCCAGGAGGTGGGGGGAGGGGCAGGGAGGGGGAGAGGGGGGTTCTCAACCCCACCGCCGCGGCGGCGCGCCGTGTTTGTTGCATCTCCTCTCTACCCACTCTCTTAACAACTCCTTACCCGCTCGAATTTAAATACCCTTGCAAGGGAAAATGCACCACGTGTGCGCTTCTTTTCTTCACATTACAACGCTTTTTTATTCATCTTCGGAGAAAACTGACAAATATGAAACGAGAACTGATTAGTTTGTCTCAAATACAAATTTTGAAACTCGGATAGACGTTTTTGCATACTAAAATAAAAAATCGGTACAACATATATTGTACAAACTTTTTCATATAATAATGCGTCGTTTAGTTGTCTTTAGAAAATCAAAATCGTATCAACCAGTTTTTAGAAAATCCAATTTTTGTTAAAGTTGTCCAAGAATAAACTAGTCTTATATTCATTCATTGAGAAAAATGAAATATGTACTATTATTGCAGAAGTATACTCAAGTAACTGTACGAAATTTTATCAAAATCGTAAGGGCCGTTTTTGAGAAAATCGAATTATTGCTACAGATGCCTAGAATAAACTAGCCTTATATTCATTTTTGAGAAATATGAACCATACAGTATTATTGAAGACGTAAACTCAAGTAACAGTACGAAATTTGATCAAAATCGTTATAGCCGTTTTCGAGAAAATCGGATTGTTGTTAAAAATGCGTAGAATAAACTACTCTTAATTATTGATCAATGTCAACCATTTCTATAAATACTCTGCTCAGTATGATAAAATGCCTAAGTACGAGATTTCATTCATTTTCGCTCTACCGTCTAGGTCCAGCGCCAGTAACAGTCAGACAGACAGACGTACAGATAGACGGCATTGCGAAAACCACTTTTTCGGATTCAGCGACACCTAAAATGTATATTTCCGTAAAAATCTCGAGGTCGAATTTTTTCGCGAACACAATACTTTCTCGATACTTCGTATGAGAAAGTAAAAAGTTCCATGAAGCGTGCCGAGCATTTTGTCCCGCGTGCCACTTAGGGCACGCGTGCCATTGATTTGCCATCCCCGCCTTGGTGTGTACCTCCCTGTAGCCTAGCCTGGCCTAACAAATCGGGCAATTGCACAGGACCCATCTTTTTCAAAAATGGAGCTAATTAAAAATTTGCAAAGGATAAGTATTACTCACAAGGAGTGGCTACAGAGTGTAACTCTTAGATTTGATTCATCTTCTGCCAGTGGAAAGTTCAGGTCAAAAAAAAATACCATTTAGGAATTATGGGCCAGCGCCTTTTAGTTTAAGAGAAATAATTAATTAAAAAGTACATAAATGGGCCAATCTCAATAAATACTAGTAACTTCGCTCTTGCGTTCATAAGCCTAGGGAATAACGAGCAGGACTTTCGATGCGTGGTCTCAGGGTTCGAGACCGGAGTTTTTCAACTTTTTTTCTCGTGTAAGATTTCATTTTTCGTGCAAGTTTCTCTCCGATTTTTCGGAAAATAATTATTCACCACAATTTTTATTTTTTTCACGCAGGATAAATATTTTTAATCACTAGACCACTATTTTCCCCCATTTTAAGAAAATATTTATACACAGCTATTTGCGTATTTTATTCCCAACCTACTCCCTCAAGAAAATTAGTCGCGTCTGTCCATCACTGCATTGACACTCTCCGTATTGTAAGAGAGAGTAAGAAATTCGGAAGCTCATACGATTGCCCATGTAGATGAGGAGCGGAGAGTACGAGAAAGACAAAGAAATAAAGAAACACGTCAAATGAATAGGGAACAAAGAAGATCTAACCTAGGGCCGAACTATTTAGATTATCTGCATTTCATTTATTTCATTAATTATTCAATTAAAATTACCTATTTCACTAAACTTTCAGTTTATTTAAATCGCGTTGAGGATCGGAGATCCGGGGCTGCCCTACTAGTTTTAATTTAAAAAATAATGAAAGCCTGCACGTCGAAAAGGCGATTTTTACGTGTTATTTTATGGGAAATGGAAATGTATTCGTTGGAGTGGAACCCAGGGCTTTTTTCGAGATTTTTTCGTCACCACCATAAAATATGAATTGAGCATTCCTGCCAAATTTATAGTTTTTCTCTAGATTCTTCCTAGAGTTAACGGAAGAGAGCTGGTAAGCCTGTCTAGCTCGAAAAAGTATTAGCGATTAGAGATCGTTATTAGTTCATTTGCTTGCACATTTGCTGACACTATTAAATAAATGCCTCCATTTTTGTGTTTGCAGTTATGTACATGACTGTTAGTCACCAAATTTCTCCTATTATGCACCCTATTTTTAAAAAACTCTTCTAATCATACCGTAGTTAAATTACTAGGCAGGTGATCCAACCGACAGTCGGCATATATAAATAAGAAGTTAGGAAAATGAAAGCTATAAGAAAAAAGGTTAAGGAATAGAATGAAAGGAGCTCGGACGTTTGAGTGAGAAAATGGAACCGAAACCCAATTTTACTGATCTTATGTTAGCCGCACTCGACGCAGCCAATCGATTGCAGAGCCTCGGAAAGAAAACGAAAAAAATGGAGAGGACGGATATACATACAGTCGAGAGCATGTGGGACCTTTCTAAGGAAATAAATAACCTAAAATGATAGGGTAACTGGAAAAAAAAACCTGCCCGTTAAAGTGCGTATTTGTGCGGAAAAATATTCCCTCAGGAAAAGAGAGGGGAAGAAAGAGGTGTGGAAAAGAAGTTTCCGAAAAGATGGGTTGAGATAGACTTTGGCTCGATAAAAAGATTCAAACAAACGGAAGCTCGGCCAAACGGAGGAAAAGGGCAAGTCCCAGATGAAAAGGATATCTAAACGGATTTCTTTTATTCTTAGGTGAGGAGACGCGATGGAGGAGATGAGGTTAAGCGAAAGGGAAGTGGGGGGGGAGGCGTGTAAGGGAAGGGGAGAGAGGGGAGGGGAGGGATGAGATATCGAGTACGAATTCAAAAAGGTGCTGGTGACGCCGCGATGATTAAGGGAAGAGGGTCGAGAGGAAGGATAAAAAAAGAGATCAGATATATATATATATATATATCCCTTTAAAAGGGTCTCGTTTTTGGAGTCTTTTGTGAAAGAGAAAATAAAAGTAAGGAAAAAGGGGGAGGGAGGGCGCGAGAAATGACTTTGGATTGGAACACTATTGTGGATCCGCAAGGGTAGAGGCTCGAAAATCGGTTGGTGGGGGAGGAAGAGGCGACGAATAAAGCGACGCCAAAGAGCGAATAATACGTTGATTTCTGCTCGTCCTCTTTTTACTTTCTCCATACGTAGTAATGGGAAAGTATTGTGATCACGAAAAAAATCGACTTCGAGATTTCAGCGGAAATACACGTTTTGAGGTCCCTAGAACACGTTTAGACTATTTTCGGAATGTCGTCTGTGTGTGTATGTGATTGTAGGCGCTCTAACTCAAAAAGTACGTGCCATATCGTTACCAAACTTCATATATAACACTGTGGCATGAGCACAAAGAACTGATTAGTTTTTGGCCAATAACGGTTAACCGGAAGTCGAGGTTATTTTTCCGTAGCAGTTATTGTTTAGGAGTTATTTATAAATAACCGGTTTTTCGGTTACCGTCAAATATCTCCTTAAAAACGTCGTAATTGATCATCTTGGTAAGGACCAAAGTTGTAGAGAATAATATTTATTCCAAGTTTTGTTTGAAACAAATTTTCGTAGAACCATCCATTTCGGAGATATTTTGCTTATTCTTAAGTTTCCTGGATACAGCGCCACCACCATGTAGCGGTGAATTCTGTAAGCATATTCATAATATAATTTACGGCAATAAGGACGACTATATTCTTTTACGATACGAAATAGTAACTTTGCCTCATAATGCTATTCATAATAACTTAAATATCTATACGCCAAATATGGAGAAAGTCGTGTTGGCCACATCAGATTTTTTCTAGTAAGTGAGGAAAATATGGAGGTATGGTTTCAGATCTTAAGAGTTGCTACGAATTAAAGTTCTCGTTTGGCGGAGTTTTAACCAATGAAGTCGTCCCGCGATGGGTTGTTTTAGTCCCTTAAATAAAAACTAATATAATTTATTCTGTAGACTCCTATACACGATGGAGTAATTTTTAAATGCGTGTGAGAAAGGGATATGACTTTTTAGACCTCTAGGTAATATAAGAAAATATTTACTGTTATTATTAAAAAATCAGCAATGATAGACTTCCTATAATTGACCAATGGTCATTGGGAACGCATCAAGTGCAAATATAATTCCACTCGTGACACTCGGCACGATTAAAAACGCAGATTAAACTGAATCGAAACATAACATGAATAAATAAATGACGTTTGAAATAATTAGAATATTGAGTAACAATATATACTTTAAATACATATTAGGAGGCTATTATTTTTACGGTTGAAGCGTGCAAAAAAACCTTTGACTTGATTACAATTCATAAATTCTTAAAAATATGTTTTTGACAATTTAACTTCTTATGTGTAGCATTTTGCCAATTTTTCCTTCCTTAAATATTCTTTTGTGCCATTTACACTACCGCTTTTTAAAACTAAATTTTCAACGGCGTTAAATATTAAGTTTGAAGGTAAGGAATAATGCGAGTCTAAAGAAAAGGAAGTGAAGTTTGGAATGGCCAGAAGGAGTGCGGGTGAAGGGTATCTCTTGGCGTGTGATGGGGCACCGAGTCAAATGATGATGGTATCTTCTTTCTGTATTTGTCCCTTCTTCCAGAAAAGACGCTATCGAAGGGAGAAAAATAAAGATTTGGTGATCAGAGAGAGAAGGGAGTGATGCTTTTGCCAAGAAGTTCCTAAAGAGACATTTGATGGGAATGGGTGAATGGAGGTAGGTTGGCAGGAGGGTCATAAGTATAAGGAAGATAACGTATTGTTACGGAGGAATGTTCCATGCAGTTCCTTCCAGTTTTCTTCATATTCAACAAACTTGATTTCCACTAAATGGCATCATTTTTATATCTACTATATATTTTAAAGAGTTTGTGTGTATGTGTGTTTGGTCAAGGAACTCCTCCCAAACGATAAAAGCTAGAACAACAAAATAAGGTACATTTCTTGCTTATATCCTAACTTAGTGAATGGTGAAACTGGATTAGTCAGTGCTGCCAATATAGGGGATTAACATTTTTCCATAACACATATGAATCGATTTCTTGAGAATTTTTTTTCCTTTTTTCATCATAATACGTAAATATGGGTCGAATATTCTTTTTTACTTTATTTGACGAATAAAACTCTATACTATTTATTCCTCCGATGTTCGAAGTTTTCAGAAACACTCAATTTGTGTCGAAATTTTGTGGATTTTTCGTACTCTTTCCTAACGTTGTCAAGGCGGCCGTCATTGTTACCTCCGATTCAAGTAGCTTCGATAAAACTTACAAATAGACGAAAGTTTAGCGCTATTCGCTTCGCACTTTCATTTAAGCAACGAAACGATCGATGTAGAAGCAATATTTATACATAGAAACGTAAATAGATTCAGGAAACTGCGTGTGGGAAGCGTTCGTAACGATTGACGAAAACAATTGAGCCTTCTTTCGTTTATCGAATATTGGAATCTTACCTACATAATATCAATATTATTATTAAAAGTATCAATAACGTCAGAAGATATCCTTTATAATCATTATAAAATTAAAAACTATATAACATTTGATTATGTACATACCTCATTCTTTAATTGATTTTAGTATTTATTTAAAATTCGCTGTATTGTTGGATTGTGGTATGAAAATAAAATTTTATTCTGATTATTTAACTAGCTGCACACAGTGAGATGAAGCTCTAAGAAAAAGACGAAAACGTTCGATTGAAACCAATAAATAAAGAATTAAGGGACTGTCAGATCAAGTCGCGAAGCTAAGAGATAATCGGATAAACGAAGGAAAAGAACTGAGAAAGGGACTGGCAGATCATATCTTAAATCAATAAAAATTGTGTGTGTATACACAAAGTCTGAAAATAAAATAACAAGACTGAACGCACAGTCAGCACTCTATTAAATTTTATTCTGAACTGCAGTAGTCTCCTTCAAAGTAGTTCCCTCCTGCAGCTATACATAAATTCCAGCGTTGTTTCTGCCGAAGTACTTCCTGAAGTCATTCTCCTGCAAGTTGTTTAGAACAGCCGTCATAGCCTTCTGAATCTCTTCCATCTTATCAAAATGTGATACTTTGAGGTGATTCTTCAGGGTAGGGAAGAGGAAGAAGTCACACGGAACGAGATCTTGTGAGTTATCATGGTGTTCTAGGACCACGATCGATTTTTTCGCCAAAAACTCTTTGGCGGAAAGCGCTGTGTGTGAGGGCGCGTTGCCATGGTGTAAGATCCACTTGTCTGGGAACAATTCTGGCCTCACATGGCGACCCGCTGTCTCAGATGCTCCAAAACTGGGAGATAAATCTTTTGGTTGACAGTCTGACCAGTTAGGACAAAATCTCGGTGCACTATTCCTTTGCAGTCAAAAAATCAAATCAACTTTATATTTTGGCATCGGCAATTTCTTGGGGCAGGGTGGTCCTGAAGACTTCCATAGCATGCTCTGCCGCTTTGTCTCAGAGTCATACAGATAAACACAACCTTCATCCCCAGCGAGGACTCTTGTTCAGCCATTGGTCATTCTCCTCGATTCTTTGCAAAAGATCAGCGCAAACTTCCCTTCTCCGCTGAAAATGGTAGCTAATGAGGTTCTTGGGCTCCATCCTCGCACATACTTTCTTCATCCCCAAATTTTCCTTAAAAATCAATCTTACAGTCTCTCTATTGATAACTATATTGCGATATTTCTCCGTTAAAACATCATTACTGTATATACAATTCTATACAAAGGTTATAGAGAATGTAATTTCCTACAACATTCATTTGAAACAATTTTCCATAGCAGTTATTGTTTAGGAATTATTTATAAATTATCGGTTTTTTCGGTTTCCGTGAAATATCTCCTTAAAAACGTCGTTATTTGTGATCTTCGTGAGGACCAAATTTGTAGAGAATAACATTTTTCCAACTTCTGTTTGGAAAAGTTTTTCGTAGAACGATCCATTTCAAACATATTGAACTTTTTCGTAATAGCCACTATACAGCGCCACAACCACGCAGCTGTGAATTCTGTAAACAAATTCAAATATATACCTAATTTAGGCAATAAGGACGACTGTATTCTTTTATGATACGAAATAATAATTTTTCCTTATATGCTATTCATAATAATTGAAATATCTATAGCCCAAATATGGAGAAAGTCATGTGTTGGCCACATCAGATATTTCTTAATACCAGTATACAGCGGCACCACCATGTGGCGGTGAATTCTGTGAACCGTTAACACCATTCAAAACAGGTGCTCTTGACGTAACCCCTTCTCTATACACTTGCTTTATTATTTCAAAGATTTCAGCTCGTTTTTATTCCTATTCTCAACAAAAATTTCATGTTGATTCTTTGTTCAAAATATTTATCACCCATTTTCGTGACGAGCTATCCAAACACTACTTCAGTTTAAGTACAACACTGTACTAGCTGGACTTGTCAAGACAAGTTTACTACTATGTAAGATTCAAATATGTACCTATTGTCTGCAATAATCGTCATTCGTCCAGAGTCTCCATACGCTCTACAGTGTTGTCAGTCTCGTTATTTAATTGTCAGAACTCACATTTGCACGGGTGGTGTGGTGGTTAATAGGGGTGATCGAAAAGAGCGAATTTGCGAATTCGAGAATGAAGCAGTGCGGGAAATACGTGCACCAACGCTCTTAACGCACTTCCAAAGTCGGAGCGCGCTGCAACCTTCCGTTCAGGTTCCGGGTCGAGCTCCAAATTCGATGAAATGGCTAAGATTTTGCCGCTGGTATAGATCGATCGCTTTATGATGGCAGTGCGCAGTAGACACTTTCACTTTAGGACGAATCCATTCTCGAGCCCGGACCACCTATAGGCGGCGCCGTGTTTAGCCGTGGGCGATAGATACGCGAACCTATACTCTAGGCAAAATACCCTTTCTCCTCTAGGGGTTCTTTTGGGCTAATAGACTCGCCTTAACCCAAATTCGTATACTGCGCAGCTCTGACGTCTGCCCTCTCCCCTTAAAGCTTTCCCTTCCCATCCTTTCCCTTCCCCTCTCGTGAGCCGACGCCTGCCATCATAAACCGATCCAGCTATAGACGGCGCACTCTGCAGGAGAATGCTGTTAATTCACGACCGCTACCGGTAGATGGCAGCAGTGCTGCTTCATGGAGAATACCCCAGCGCCTGATGAGGTCAACAACCCGGTATTGTAGCGAAGAGTTTTGTCATCTGGTGACATTTGACCCGTGCGATACAGATTCGAGAAGTGTGTTACGATGATAGGTGTTCAGAAATCGACCAGATTTCATGATGTAGCATATCCAAAGTGTCCTGTATTCGGAACGCCAAAATATCTGAGTGGAACTGATCTACCGACCTACGAAGATGTGATGAAGCAAAATGAAAGAGGGGAGCGGGAGAAGCAAAGATCCACCTGTTAAGGACATATGCAGAGAAGTGAGAAGAAAATGAAAGGAAGTGTGGGAGGACAAGGCATCCATTCCTACTGTTTCGACCGTAACTATTGAGAAGAAGGTGGCTAGCTATCATGAAAAAGTGCAGAGGGTCAAGATGAATCTAGGCCGAAAAATGAGGGATTTACCAGGCTGTCTCACAGAGTTGAATAATTTCAGGTAAACTGCCAAAGCTTTATTTGATATCGCAGCCAGTAAATGTCCTTCATGAGAAGAATGTGTTTGCGAGAAATCTAAGAAGATGCCAATAAAGGAATTGCCATTCCTGGAAAATCAAACAACTGTGCGACGTATGATAATCTCAAACACTGATTATCGTGAAACAGTAAGACTCGCGCGGAAAGCGGAAAAGGACTGAATTGAAGTGTCTCGCTTGGCTGCTGCCGCGATGAAGAACGTCCCCAAGTAGGACCGCGCTACTGCGAGCTCAGATCCGTGTATGGAGGAGGAAATGCCAGACTCTCACGCAGAAGCTGGCTCAGAAGCTGAGTCAGCCTCGTTTGGGCTTCAGCGAGTCCCACGCGTTGATGAAGGCGTTACCTCGTTACAGCTTAGAATATCTCTCTCTACCACTGCAAGAGTAGCAGGCCGCTATGGCCTCTCCGTCTGTGTTGTTGATGCAGTGGCGACTGCTGTTTTGGAAGATTCTGGTCTTCTAAAGACGGATGATACCTCGAATGTCGTGGATCGAAACAAAATACGAAGTGAAACGTAGAAGCACAAGAAAATTTTGCAAATATCGCCTTCTGAAAAAGTTCGCCATATTCGCGGCCTTTACTTTGATGACCGAAAAGATAGTACTATTATGCAAGCGGAACAGGTTAACAAATGGCGTCTCGTAAGAGGCATAGAAGAACATATTTCAATGAATCAGTAGCTTGCAGGGAATGTGTATTTTGCACACCCGGAAAATCTTATAATTTCCATCATGGCTGATGATAGAGTGGAGAAGAGGAAGCTTGCGATTCAGCACATACTTCAAACTAAAGAAGACTGAGGGAGAAATGCGACATTTCCGAATCCCTGCGCTCGACATGGAGGCCACTGACAACTGTGAACTAATCAACTGGGACAAGAGCAACGTCAATGAGCCACCGATGCTAACCGGTATCAGCACCGAGGACCTGGAGCGGTTACTCGCCTCTGATGAGTGTGAACTCCCATCTGGAATCCACCCATTCCCCTGCCAAACACAAAGTGTGGAACGTTGAGTGCGTATGGTGACAGAAGCTGCCGCATCAGTATGTGGGTCGGAAAGAAGAGACGGCCACATCAGGGCAAAATATCATTCTTGGGTAATTATGCCATCTTTCAAAACCAAGTCAAATTATAGAACAGGAAAGATGTAAAGCTGAGTGCCCTTTGGATGGCTGGGCTAATAACAAAGTTTCCGGAACAACACAAAAAACGCTAAGACATTACCCGGAGCAGACACTGATTCAGATCACTTCCTTCTAACAGCCGATGTAACTACAAAGCTTAAACAAATAAGGAAAACGAGAGACAGACTTGGGACCTAGAAAAACTGAAACATAAGAAAGATGCATTCAGCACGAAGTTGAAAGATCGCCTTAAAAATTTGCAAAACAAACCGAAGACCGTCGATACAGAATGGGAGAAAATTAAAGCCATTATCAAAGATACCTTCAATAAAGATATTGCGAGACAAGAGAAGAAAATCGGAAAACCGTGTATCACTAAAGAAATGCTGCAGAAAATGGATGAGAGAAGAAAATGGAAAAAATCTGATGTGGCCAACACATGACTTTTTCCATATTTGGGGTATAGATATTTAAATTATTATGAATAGCATTATGAGAAAAAAATGTTACTTCGTATCGTAAAAGAATACAGTCGTCCTTACTGCGGTAAATTACGTATATTTCGAATATGTTTACAGAATTCACCGCTACATGGTGGTGGCGATGTATACTGAAAATTACGAAAAAAGATGAATATCTCCGAAATGGATGGTTCTACGAAAATTTGCTTCAAACAAAACATTGAAGAAATATTTTTCTCTACAAATTTGGTCCTTAGGAAGATTATCGAAAACGACGTTTTTAATAAGATATTTTACGGAAACCGAAAAAACCGATAATTTATAAATAATTCCTAAACAATAACTGCTATAGAAAATTGTTTCAAATGAAAGTTGTAGGAAATTATATTCTCTGTTACTTTTGTATAAAATTTAATATACAATAATGAAGATTTAACGGAGAAATATCGCAAAAACCGTATAGGGTTTCTAATAAACCTCGACTTCCGTTTAACCGTTATTGTCTAAAAACTAATTATTTCTTTGTGCTCATGCTAAAGTGTTATATATGAAGTTTGGTAACGATCTGAGTTAGAGCGCCCACAATCACATAACATACACACACGCACACACACACACACAGATATCATTTGGAAATTGTATAAGCGTGTTCTAGGGATCTCAAAACGTGTATTTCCGTTGAAATCTCGAAGTCGATTTTTTCATGAACACAATATTTTCCCATTACTACGTATGGAGAAAGCAATAATTATGTTCTAACGGAGATATTTCGTCAAAACCAAATCGAGTTTCGAATAAACCTCGACTTCCGGTTAACCGTTATTGTCCAAAAACTAATCAGCTCTTCGGACTCATACCAAAGTGTTATATATATATATATCCCTTCCAACTGCCTCAGTTCACTGCCTCAAAGTCGGCGGAAGGGTGTAAACGGAGGCTAAAGGGCGAAGAACAGTGGTGTCCTCGGACAACGGTAGGTTCAACCAAGCTGTGAAGTCTTGCTGCAATATCTCCGGCCAAAGTGAAAGAGGTACTCACCAACCCGCTCTGGGCCAGCGTGGTGTTTTAAGGCCCACAATCCCCCCATGACATGTACACCCATAAAAAACGGCCCTCATTCTCCGGAGGCTGGATTCCCTCTGACCGTGGCAGTGGTCAGGAACAAGGCAGGAAGGCAGAGGGTGCTAAGAATCCCCGGAGGTTAAACGCCCACTGCCACTCTTTCTCATCCTTACCCAATTCCTTTAACCTCAACCTAACTACCTTTAACTGCCGGACTTTGTCCAGTGAAGATAAACTTCAAGAGCTCCAAGAACAACTGGAGAAGATCAAGTGGGACATTTTAGGACTTAGTGAGGTGAGAAGAAAAGGTGAAGGGGTATTGGAGTTGAAGAGTGGACATATTTTTTATTACAGTGGAACTGACACAGGAAGAACAGGAGGTGTTGGATTCATCATCAACAAAAAATTGAAGAATAATATCGTGAAAATGGAAAGTTCATCCGAGCGGGCAGCTAGACTAGTGCTTCAAATAAATAAAAGATATCAACTTCAAATAGTCCAAGTTTATGCGCCAACGTCATCATACTCGGATGAGGAAGTGGAAGATTTCTACCAAGAAGTTGGAGAACTGCACAACAAAGGAAGCTGCCATCTAAAAGTGGTCATGGGTGATTTCAATGCCAAGGTAGGAGAACAAAAGGAAGACGACAGCGCAGTTGGAAAATGGGGCTATGGAGACAGAAATGAACGAGGGGACCGACTTGTAGACTTTGCTGAATGTACTAGTCTATATATAATGAACACTTTCTTTAAAAAGAATCCCAATAGAAAATGGACCCGGAAAGGACCCAATGGTACCAAAAACGAAATTGACTACATACTAGTCAATAAGAAGCAATTAGCTGAAGACTGTTCCGTCCTCAACCAGTTTAAAACTGGAAGCGACCATCGCTTGGTAAGATGCAGAATAAAATTCAACTCAAAGTTAGAAA
Source organism: Uropetala carovei (assembly GCA_036926305.1). Classification (NCBI taxonomy): domain Eukaryota; kingdom Metazoa; phylum Arthropoda; class Insecta; order Odonata; family Petaluridae; genus Uropetala; species Uropetala carovei. The sequence goes on along the minus strand of JAXCHB010000010.1, from coordinate 11,387,756 downwards.
GACAGAAGCTTATAAAGAAGAAGTCTAAGTATATTATCAAGATGCAGGTGCTAAAAGAACGAAAAGAAGAATTTCAGCTCCAACTGAAAAATCGATTCAGTGCACTGGAAGACCAAGAAGTTGAATCCCAATTTATAGATACTCAAGGAAACCGCTGAAGAAATAGGCGGAACAGTTAAAACAAAGCATTCGCCTCTGTCCGAACTTCGTCGGTGTTAGGTGCACTAAAGGAACAAGGAGTAGATGAAACGAACATAACCTTGATCAAGAATATCTACGAAAATGCGACAACATCTGTCCAGCTGCATGAAGAGACGAGTGCCTTTAAGGCCGAAAAGGGAGTGAGACAAGGAGATACTATGTCCCCTAAGTTATTTACAGCAGCTCTAGAGGAAGTATTCAAAAGGCTAGACTGGGAGGAAAAAGGCATAAAGGTAAATGGAGAATATCTGAGTCACCTGCGCTTTGCATATGATATCATACTGTTCGCAGGAAGCCCAGATGAGCTCCTTAAAAGAACTGAAGAGCTTGAGCAAGCAAGTCGAGAAGCTGGACTTAAGATGAATCTTAATAAAACAAAGGTTATGTACAACACCTTTACAAATTCTGAGAAGATACATATCAACGGAGCAGAACTCGGAGAAGTAACCAGCTGTTTACTTAGGTCAACTCATCACTACTGATGGTTCGCTTCTTGGAGAAATCAACCGGAGAGTGAAGATGGCATGGAGTGCTTTTGGCAAGAATGCGAATATCTTTAAATCAAATATTCCAGTCTTCCTAAAAAGGAGACTGTATGACCAATGTGTTCTGCCTGTTCTGACATATGGTTGTGAAACATGGACCATGAATGCCAGAATGATACAGCGCCTGCAAACAACACACAGGGGCATGGAGAGATGCATGTTAGGGATCACCCGAAGAGACCGCAAGAGGAGCGACTGGGTAAGAAAGAAGACGGGAGTCTGTGACGTGATTAGAAGAGTGAAGGTGTTAAAATGGCAGTGGGCGGGCCACATTGCTAGAAGAAATGACCAGCGTTGGACGTCCAGTGTCGTCGAATGGATCCCAAGAAACATCAAGAGACCAAAAAGAAGATCGAAAGACAGATAGGACAGAGAGATTGTTAAGTTCTTGGGGCAAACTTGGAGGAGGGAGGCAGTTGACAGGGAAAACTGGAAGAGTCTGGGGGAGGCATTCGTCCGTCAGTGATGATGATGATGATGATGATGATATATATATATATATATATATATATATATATATATATATATATATATATATATATAATTTGGTGTTAATGTGACAAGTACTTTTTGAGTTAGAGCGCCCACAATCACATCCACACACACACACACACACACACACACATATACATCATTCCTAAAATAGTCTAAACGTGTTCTAGGGAACTCAAAACGTGTATTTCCGTTGAAATCTCGATGTCGATTTTTTCGCGATCACAACAGTAAAAAAGCAAAATATCTCCGAAGTGTATGGTTCTTACGAAGATTTGTTTCAAACAAAACTTGGAAGAAATAGTATTCTCTACAACTTTGGTCCTCCCGTAGATTACCAATAACGATGTTCTTAAGGAGAAAACCGAAAAACCGGTTATTTATAAATAACTCCTAAACAATAACTACAATAGAAAATTGTTTATAATGAAAGTTTTAGGAAATTACATTCTCTATAACTTTTGTATAGAATTGTATATACAATAATGATGTTTTAACGAAGAAATATCGCAAAAACCGAATCGGGTTTCGAATAAACCTCGGCTTCCGGTTACCCATTATTGTCCGCAAACTAATCACTTCTTTGTGCTCATGTCTCACACACACACATCATTTCGAAAATAGTCTAAACGTGTTCTAGGGACCTCAAAACGTGTATTTACGTTGAAATCTCGAAGTCGCTTTTTTTCGTGAATACAATACTTTCCCATTACTATGTATGGAGAAAGTAAAAAGTTAACAGTGAAGAAGGTAGAGCCAACTATAGTCGCATAAACAATGAGATGAGAAGGGTAACAGGTAAAGCTGGGGAAAATTGGAAAAAAGAAAAATGTGAGGAAATACAACCAATGGAGACGTTAGGACGGTACGATATGATGTACGCTAGGGCACTGGAGTTAGAAGATAAGAAGCCTAATGGGATTCGTGGCAAAGGAATTATAAATTGAGATGGAAAAATAGTCACAGAAGCAAAGGATGTAGCAAAGGTATGGGAAGAATACATTAAGGAACTATAGAAAGAGCAGGCAGGATCGGTACAAATACAACTGGAAGAAGAAGATAACATTGAAGAGGAAAACTTGGCACCAAGTATTATGAAAAGCGAAATAGAAAGGCGATACTGGAACTGAAGAAAGGAAAAGCTACAGGCAGCGATGGAATACCAGCAGAAGTACTTAAAGTCATGAGATCGGTACAAATGGAACTGGAAGAAGAGAATAGCATTGAAAAAGACAACTTGGGACGAAGTATTATGAAAAGCGAAGTAGAAAAGGCGATACAGGAACTAAAGAAAGGAAAAGCTACAGGCAGCGATGGAATACCGGTAGAGGTACTTAAAGTCATGGGATCGGAAGGACTAAAAGTGATTACGAAACTAATTAACGTCACACACTTCGAGAACGAGAGTTCTTAATAAAAGACTAGAGAAAAAGGCCGAAGAATTGCTAGGGGAAGATCAATTCGGCTTCAGAAAAGGACGCGGAACCAGAGATGCTATCGGTGTAGAGAGAATCATATCAGAAATCAGAACAGCCAATATTGCTCCGTATTATGCTTTTTTGCCATTTTTTTCAAATATCCCCTTTAAAACTCTATTGTCGTAGATTATTGTTATTATTAAAAGCTGTAGTAAATAAGATTTGATAGAAGTATTATTTGAAATTTTTTCATAAATCCCATAGTTAAAGAGATATTTTGATTTTTCTTCTAAATTTGCGTTAAATACGTCGCAAAGAAATACCATTGTTTCCGCTGCTATAACAAAACTTTCTTATTGTTGATAGCAGTTCGTACGCTTCCAAGGGTGATATTAATTTCTCATAGATATTTTGTTATCCATATAAAAGTTAGCAATTTTCTCTATTTATTGTTTTTTTAAATAAATACTATAGAAAATATTTTTAACATTAATCACGAGTGTAATCGCTGATAATTATTTCTCAGAACGTTGACGTCGAGAGTAATCATATTCATTGCTCTGTATGGAGAACGTCATGTGTTGGTCACATCAGATGTTTTCAAATATCTCCTTTAAAACTAAATTTACGTAAATACGTATTTGTGATTATTGAAATTGTAGAAAATGTAATTTCAACAAGTACTGCTTAAAACATTATTTATTAATACTAATAGTTTAGGAGATATTTCGATTTTTCTTCTAAATTTATCTTAAATACGTCGCTAAGTTTTCGTTGCTATGATAAAAATTTTTATTTGATGGTAGCGGTGTTCACGCAGCCAAGGTAATATTCATTGCGCATCCATGATTTGTTATCCATAGAAACAACTTTACTTATTGTTTTTTAACTATAAATTATTGAAAATGTTTCAAAATTATTTACGGGTTTAATTGCTGATAATTATTCCTGAGGACGCTGATGTCAAGTGTAACCATATTCATTCCTCTGTATGGAAAATTCATGTGTTGGTCACATCCGATTTTTTAATATGGGAAAAATATGGCTAGGTGTTTAATTTGAATGGGACGATGTCTAATATGAACGGTAAAACCCATAGAATAAGCGTTCGGCGAATTTCTGTGGAACACCAAAAATTTTAAACTGAAGTCCATGTATTGATTCGTACTTGGGTAAACCGGAATTTGACAAGTTTATGCGGGGCATAATTATACCATTAATTACTTTTGAACAAACTGCTTACACGAGGAATGCTTTATAGAGTGCATGTATATTGTCAACACACTTCCTCATACCTGTTTGCCTTTACGGCTCGCGGGGTACAAATGTACCTAAATGGAGATAGAAGTCGAAAATATTCTGGTTCGGTTTGCGGTTCAGTTAAAAATTAGTCGCCGGTTTCGGTTCGGCTCACGGTTCAGAAAAATTATTGCGGCTCGGGAGTGTGAAGCAGTGCCTATAATCATCGTAGAAACTCGGGAGTTGAAGCAATGGGCACTTTAAAAAATAAAAAAGAGGGGTGAGTGGGAGATTGAGTCGATGGAGAACACTTGAGGCCAAAGAGCTGTTTGCCAGGGGTCATTTAAATCCGCACCGCTGCCAAGTTTCATTGTCTTAGGCCTTTGGGGGGTTGCGATCCATTAGGCTCAATTCGACCATAAAACTCTTGCTTCTTGCGGTGTGGTTGCAGAGACGCCAGGAAGACGGAGGAAGGAGAGGGCGAAGATAGAGGAAGAGGGTGGGCTAGCTAACAAGAGGAAGGAGGGATGGGAAAAGGTAAGATGCGGATTCGGGAGAGAGGAGGGCGCGCGGACGGATATTTGTGGTTTTCTGTTCGGAGAGAAATTAGTTTTCAGGATTTGTGAAGTTCCGCCGCAGAGATAAGCGGGACCAGGAGGAGCTTTAGGCGGACGCACTTCTTACTAAAAGGGTCACATGAGGCTTACTATATCATTGCGAGAGCCAAAAAGAATATTTCCAATTGGTAATCTAAATATCAACAATATCGGCTTCGCTACGATCATAACGAAACCAATCGTGAGGAAATAAATAAATTTCCGTGTGAGATTAATAGTGCATTTACTTTTGCGTCATGAGTAAATTCCACAAAGTGGAGGCTAAACTCATTAACAAAATTCAAAGAGTTAGTTTCGAGATTGCTTAATCTCTATTTGTCGAATTATTATTTAAACTACTGAATTATATTGAATCAAATTTCTTGTAAATTACCGTTTAGATATCATAAATTACATTTAGTGCAATATAACCTAGTTGTTTCAGCAACTTTAAAACTGTAATAATAATGACAAAAGCTGTGAAACCATACACAGAGCCAATACCCATCGTAGCTGAGAATAATTAATGAAGAAAAAAAAGTGTTGTGGAGTCACTATATGTAATATTGAGATGGGAATTAAAGGTGGCTCAGCATAATGCGTAGTGCTGAAGAGAAAGTGAGAGAGAGACGTTAGTTTCTCCACAGAAAATAAGGCTTTTCTATAAGGATCTCGAAAGATGACTGAAGAAAGTGAAATCGGAGAGACGGTTTGTTTATCCTATATATTATGCGCGTAGTGAAGCAGCATCCGTCCGTCCGTCCGTCCGTCCGTCCGTCAGTCGTGCCGTATGAAGCCTCGCGTAATTATATCGGCGTATTTCTCGAGAAACGTTCGTCGTAAAGATATGCGGTAAACGGCGTTTTGTTTCTACTGGCTATGAGGTCCCTGGAAAAATATTTTCATTTGCTGAGGTGTCCCGGGTTTGAACCCAGGAGACAATTATATTTTCCCAATAGTTTACACAGGATTTTCGATTTTTCAGGGTTCAAGGTTTTTTACCTTCATTTAAAATAGGTAAATACGGACCGATTTTCTTATTTTTTGCTTTATTCGACGGATAAAGCTATACACTATCTTATTATTGCAATGCTTACACGTTATTCGGTCGAATTTTTCAGAAATACGTATTATTTTTCGAAATTCTGCGGATTTTTCGTACTCATTCCGGGCGTTGCCAAAAAGACTCATTGTTGCCTCCGATTCATTGAAGGCCGATTAAACCTTCAAATAGACGAAATAAAAGCATTATTGTTAGTTTCTCTTCATTTATAATCTAAATAAACGCTCGCGTCCTGTAAGAAGTTAAAAGCAGTCGTTGATAGACACTTGAAGGAATGCAACTGTTTGTGAGTTCGTCTATAAGGGTGCAACGATAATCATTGGAACTAAGACTAGGTAGAATTAAAAATTTTTCCCCTTTCAATATACCGCGATATTAAACTCGCATTGAGTAAATCTATGACATTGTGATCACATAATTGCTCTAATATATTGCTGTAAAATCGCAGAAAATTTAAAAACGCCAAGGGGTAGACCAGTGAAAAGTAGAGCAATTAGCCCAGCTACAGCTTCCAGAGAAAGGAAGAGGAGCCAGAGATCAAAGGAAGAGTATCATAGGAAAGACAATGTAAGAGATGCGGAAGCTCATAGGATTGCCCGTGAAGATGTGGAGCGGAGAGTACAAGAAAGACAAAGGAATAGGGAAACACGTCAAATGAATATGGAACAAAGAAGATCTAACATAGGCCCAAACTATTTAGATTATTTGCAAGCGTAGCTCAACGGGCTGCTAGTCATTTATATTATTAAACAAGGTGAGGTGACGCTTTTTGTCAGGTGGAGTTCGTTCTCTAACAATAAGCTTCGGGTAGAGAGCGTGCATGTAGATTACAGGCAGTTCCCCCTTACGTAGCGATTGAAAATTACTAGAAGCTACAATAACTTACGCCGCGAGGATTGGAGGGAATATTGAGAGTGGATGGGAGAGAATTCCATTAGAAAAGATTGAAGGCGCGCATCCTAGAAGGGAAATCACTGTGCGTAGTAGAGAGACCAAAGGGAGTTTAGCAAGTTAAAAAAGAGGGAAGCGTGGGAAAAGGCATGTTCAGAGAAATTATGTAGAGACTGGACACGAGTGCTTACAGTTTTAGTGAAAGTGTGATAAGACTGTTCGTAAGTTGGATAGCCAAATATTAAGACGGGAAGCACAGAGCTGTGAAAATGAGTGGATTCACCTTGGGAGGTTCTTTTATTTTCGTAAATTTACAGAGCAACCCATAACGTGGCAGCCTGATAACACGATGACTCTCTAATTCAATTTAGAATGCATGAAGACACCAGGGTTTTTATAATGTGGATTCTAGGAAATGTCGGTTAACTATATTGATTCTTGTTTGTGACTATTTCTTCAGAGAAATGGTGAGAATACTGCACTTATTCGAGTTTGTTTTTCATATTTATAAAGAATACGATACAATATGTACAGCCGACTATAATATTGCGTTGTTCTTAGAAGAAGAAGTGCACCTCAGGAATTTAGCCACCCAAAACCCTCAAATTTTTTATCGCCATATAGCCTATGTTACCCACAGGGTTAAATTGTATACCTATTCGAAGTTTCGTAACGATTTCTTCAAAACGAAAACTGTAAGTAAAACCAGCAAGAACACAATAATCAACAGAAAATGGATGAACAAAGGAACAAACGAAATTAATTTAATGAAAGTTAAAAAAGAGAATAGAGAACGTTTAAGAAATACAGAGTGAATATTATCCTCCGACTATTAGCTCGATTCTCTCGTCCACGAGTTCTGTTACGAGAAAATTGTTTTCATCCGTAATACTTCGTAAACAATGAAACGATTCATCCAATCATAATTTGTGGAAAATCTACGTCTAATTATATAAGTTACTTACGTAGTTTTAAAAACATCTTGCTTTGGAGAACTCTACGCCACACGAAAATATCATCAAAAACTATTTATTAGTAATATTTCAGTTATAATCAACAAATATTGGGATGTCACGTAAACAAAGCAAACTTGCACACAGAAATTGAAACATTATATTACGTTAAAATTTTTCCAATATAAATGCATTGGACTCTCACTTTCGGCGACAATGGGAGTTGTCATGGTAGCTTATAAAGAGTATTGTAATAAAACTGATAAAATCACGTAGTTTATTGATTCTAAATGCATTTTTATGCTGCTTCGGATTCTGTCTTCAATAAAAAATAAACTTTGTTTTTTTCTTCATAGAACCATTCAAGTCTCAAGTTCGAACCATATTTCTAAGTAATTTCAAAATTCAAATGAAGAATAAGCTGCACTCGTCCCCATGTTATTCAAATGGAGAAAATGACTAAAGAAACTAATTTTTAAAATTAGACAGGTCAATCAAATCGATATGAAAACCTTACTACACACTAGGACGGAACGAAAAAATATGTTTTTCGAATTTCGGTACGCCTGACCCGGGAAAGTCTGCATTTTTGGCCCCAAACTACGGCATTTTTTCCGTCCTGCTGCCAAAAATTTTTAAAGGTGCGGATTAGCTGTGAAAATTTCGAATTTTCATTAAAATTCACCAAAAGGTTACGCAGCGTAGGATCGTGCATGCTCAGTAAGTATTTGTTTACTATTCATGACATAAAGTCCAAGAATGATAACGAATGGGATCCAAGCTTCAAGGAGGTGGCAGATATTTCTGTCCCGAACATCAAAGAGATCTGGATCCGAGCGTCATTACCGATAGTCACATCAACGAGTATTGAGTTTACTTCAATCTCTCCATGACAAATACAGAAGCATAAAGAAATCCGTGAAGTACCGTAGAAGTAAAACAGTGGAAGACTTCGTGAAAAGTGCAAGAGAGAGTTTGCTTGATATCTGTGCATGCAAGTGTAAAGAGTTTGAAGAATGCTCATGTCCCGCACAAAAGAAAGTTCCCGTGGTAGAGCGTGAATTCTTGCGTGATCAACGCACTCACAGAAAAATGTGCATGGCAGCTGTTGACAAGAAGGTAACGAAGAAATTGAAGAAAGAAGAGGAGAAGTTGAGGGTCATGGTACAGAGGAAGCACAAAATGGAGATGGAAAAGAAGCAGTTTGGGGAGAAGGTTGAGGAAGTGGACAGCAGTACCACGGGAAGTGCGTCGGAGTCTGAGAGGAAAACGGATAAAGACAGCGATTTTGAAGTGAAGGAACCCGCACTAGGTGAGAATGCCCATACGTCATGTTGCCGAGGCTGCTGACCGCACTGGTGTCCCTGACAGGGCCGCAGCACTTGCGGATGCAAATCTTATCACGGAGGAGGACGCCTCTTTGGTTGTTGACAGAAGCAAAGTACGAAGAGAGAGGGAAAGGATCCGCGAGGAGACCAAAGAAGAAGATGATGCCAACCGCTCTCCACTAAATGCTATGTATTTTGATGGGAGAAAAGATAAAACTCTCACTATGGAGGAAAAAGACGGAAAGCTATATGAAAACGTTGTGACTGAGGAGCACATAGTGTTGATTCAAGAGCCAGATTCACAGTACATCTGTCACATAAGTCCCTCCTCAGGAAGTGCCGCCGATATCACATCCGCTATCATCGACTGCCTAGAGGAAGAGAACTTTCCCCTCTCAAACTTAAATGCAATCGGCTATGACGGAACTAGCACTAATACTGGCAGAAAAGGCGGGATCATTCACCTGATTGAGAACAAGCTGGAAAAACCTCTCCAATGGCTTGTATGCCTCTTGTACGCCAACGAGCTGCCCCTGAGGCATCTCCTGACAACACTGGACGGTGACACTGCAGGCCCATACTCGTACTCTGGTTCCATAGGCGTTCAGCTGAAAAGTTGAGAAGAGCTCCCCGTCGTAAAATTTTTTAAAAATCCTTTCACGCTAGATAGTGTTGATGCTACGGATTTAAGTACTGATCAATGCTAGATCCTGGATATTTGCAGAGGTATAAATGATGGAACGTGCCCATAAGACCTAGCCGCTAGATCCCCAGGCAAATTGTCTCACTCAAGATCGCTCACCTGTGCAAAGAAGCCTTCCCAGAGGGCCATCAAGGTCGTCACAGAGGCCCGAATGAGCGTGGCAGGGCAGAAAGCTCGAGACGGACTGATTCGCACACGACTGAAGTCGAGAGCAAAAATGCCAAAATTGGAGACGAAAGCTGACAGCAGTATTTTCACCAAAAAAATGAAAAAGTGAATAGTGCCCATACGGTAGGGTAGCTGGGTTGGGCACGGGCGGAACTCGAGTGCAGCCACCTCCCCGTGGTAAATTCTGGGTTGTTTTGGATGCTAAATATCCAGAGCGAGCGAAGAGCTGCACAAAGTGGACTAAAGGTGTAATATACTAAAAATTCAAAACTTTGACAGCGATGCGGCACCTTTAAAAATTTTTTGACAGCGGGAAGGAAAAAATGCCGTAGTTTGGGGCCAAAAAGGCAGACTTTCCCGGGTCAGGCGTACCGAAATTCGAAAAGAACATTTTTTCGCTCCGCCCTACTACACACCCGTACTCGTTATACCGGTTAAAATGATACCTTTCTCTTGTTTCTACATGCTGTTGTTGCAGAGCTATAAATTTACATAAAAGCACCTTATTTTATAAGTATAGACTAGTGTATAGCCCGTCAAAAATGCCGGGAGGAAAGATACGATCGTTCAAACTATTTAGGAGATAATATTAACATCAGAAACTTCAACTGTCTTGAAAATGGTTTCCTCCTCCCTCCCCCACCCCCACTCCTCCCTCTCCGTCTATCACTTATTAAGGAGGTTGTAACTGTACGAACTAGTCATAATGGAGTCTTGTTGAAAGGTTTTTATAAGGAACAAATCAATGTCTTTATCTAATAGTAGTGAAATTGAACATTTTAGTAGGTGTTCTAGATGCTTATGTTAGGCGTTTGTTCGTTATTAATATTTTAGAAAATAAAAATAATGTGTACATAGTCACTCATTTGACTCTAATACCAACTTGTGTTCGTAATAAAGATTCAATATGAGTAAATATATTTTCATTACATTTTTGAAGGCGGTCTCTTGTAATGCATAAATAAGACAAAAACTCAAAATATATTATTTGTAAATCTTTTACAATTAAAACTAAATGAATTATCTTCAAATATTAACTGTAAAAGAAATTAAATAAACATGGCAACGTTACAATATTATAAGGATGGTAACAATGACACTCGCATTGCGCGTTCGTTGCACGCTAGTGGTGTTTACGGTGTAACATACTCGCTAACATTCACAATGGAAGAAAATGACGAAAAGAAAATTAAACAACTACGGCACAAAGGTCGTTTTATTGCGAAAAGGAAGTTAGATTGGAAAACAAATGTTGGTGAGGCAGCGAAAAGAAGAAAGCTCGCAAACGAAGCACTAGGTGAAAAACCAAGTCAAAGTATATTGAATAGTGATAATATTAATAAAATGTTATTTCGTAAATGTTATATATAAATATATTTACATGATGTTATTACGTTAAATGCTTTTTCTTTACAACATCCATATCTTTGCATCTGATATGTATGCATTAGTATATTAACGACATGGAATTCTTACATTAATATTCACATGGAGTATCATTCCCTGTGAAATCGAAAAGAAAAGCAAAATAAAACTTCTAAATGTCGATTTTGAATTATTAAAAAAACGATTTAAATGACGCGCTGATTTCGTCAACGATGCGAGGTTGCCAAACTTATTCTTGCGTTCTCCCGAATAGGTAAAACTGCATGTCATTTTTGATAAAAAATATTGATTTCTCTGAAACTAAATGGTAAAATCGATTGAAACTTTGTCAGATAATTCCTTATTATCTAAGCTATTGTCTGCTTAGTTTTTTATGAACCCATCTTATATATAAACCAGGTAAGACAGGTAAAGTACGAACCTCCATTACGGCGTTCCTGTGCTCTCCATATAAAATGTGACATTTTCAGATTAAATAACTCAGAAACTATACGGTAAATAGCGTTGAAATCTTGTGGTCATAATCCTTCTTCAAAGAATTGAGTCCTCCAATTTTTGTCTTTGTCTTATGTTTTATAAACCTTAAAAGCATTAAAAGCATTTAAAGCACGTTTACACCCATAAGGATTGAAATAACAATATGATATCCAGGTCAAACAATGGAATAAGTAGTCAAGGTAACATCCCGTTAAAAATGACAAGATTTCCTCAAACTGTGTAAATTATACGTTTAAATTGAACGATTTCGAACTGCTGGCAGAAAAATGATTAACAGAATAAGAAACCTTATAATATTTTCTTCAAAATGCTTATATCCGAAGATTTTAGGTCAAATCTTCCTAATTTTAATCTAAAAAATCGGCACAACATACATTGTACAACCTTTCTCATATATTAATCTGTCGTATAGTTATCTTAAGAAAATGAAAATCGTATCGGCCGATTTTTAGAAAATCCAATTTTTGTTAAAGTTCCACAAGCAAAAATGAGCCTTATGTTCACCTAAAAAGGAAAATGAAATATATAGTATTATTGCAGACGTATACTCAAATAACTGTACGAAATTTTACCAAATCGTTATTGGGAAAATCAAATTATTGTCAAAGTTGTCTAGAATACACTAGCCTTATTACTTTCTCCATACGAAGTAATGGGAAAATATTGCGATCACGAAAAGTATCCCCTTCGAGATTTCATCGAAAATATACGTTTTGAGGCACCTAGAACACGTTTTGACTAATTTCTCGATATTGTCTTTGTATGTGATAGGAATGTTTCGAAAACTGATAGTTTATTACTTTCTCCATACGTAGTAATGGGAAAGTATTGTATTCATGAAAAAAATCGACTTCGAGATCTCAACGGAAATACATGTTTTGAGGTCCCTAGAACACGTTTAGACTATTTTCGGAATGATGTCCCTGTGTGTGTGTGTGTGTGTGCGTGCGTCCGTGCGTGCGTGCGTGCGTGTGTGTGTGTGTTATTGTGGGCGCTCTAACTCAAAAAGTACGTGCCATATCGTTACCAAACTTCATATCTAACACTCTTACATGAGCACAAAGAACTGATTAGTTTTTGGACAATAACGGATAAACGGAAGTCGAGGTTTATTCGAAACCCGATTCGGTTTTTGCGACATTTCTTCGTTAAAACAACATTATTGTATTTATAATTCTGTACAAAAGTTATAGAGAATGTCATTTTCTACAGTTTTCATTTGAAAAAATTTTCTATAGGAGTTATTGTTTAGGAGTTATTTATAAATAACCGGTTTTTCGGTTTCCGTTAAATATCTCCTTAAAAACATCGTTATTGGTAATCTTCGTAAGGACCAAAGTTGTAGAGAATAATATTTCTTCCAAGTTTTGTTTGAAACTAATTTTCGTAGAACCATCCATTTTGGATATATTTCGCTTTATCTTAATACCTGTATACAGCGCCAAAACCATGTAGCGGTGAATTCTGTAAACATTCAAAATATACGTAATTTAGGCAACAAGGACGATGGTATTCTTTTACGATACGAAATAATAATTTTGCCTCGTAATATTATTCATAATAATTTAAATATCTATGCCCCAAATATGGAGAAAGTCATGTGTTGGCCACATCAGATTTTTATAGATTTTGATCCCTAGAACACGTTTAGACTGTTTTCGGAGTGATGTCTGTGTGAGGATGTGTTTGTGGGCACCCTAACTCAAAACCTACTTGCCATATCCTTACCAAAACTTCATATATAACACTTTAGCATGAGCACAAAGAATTCATTAGTTTTTGGAGAATACCGGTTAAGCGGAAGTCGAAGTTTATTCGAAACCCGATTCGGTTTTTGCGATATTTCTCCGTTAAAACATCATTATTGTATAAACAATTTATACAGGGACTTTAGAGAATGTAATTTTCTACAACTTTCATTTGAAACAATTTTCCATAGCAGTTATTGTTTAGGAATTATTTATAAATAATCGGTTTTTCGGTTTCCGTCAAATATCGCCTTAAAAACATCGTTATTGGTAATCTTCGTGTGGGACAAAGTTGTAGATAATAATATTTCTTCCGAGTTATGTTTGAAACAAATTTTCGTAGAACCATCCATTTCGGAGATACTTTGCTTTTTCTTAACGTTCAGTATACATCGCCACGACCATGTAGCGGTGAATTCTGTAAACATATTCGAAATATACGTAATTTACGGCAGTAAGGAAGACTGTATTCTTTTACGATACGAAATGATAATTTTGCCTCATAATGCTATTCATAATAATTTAAATATCTATACCCCAAATATGGAGAAAGTCATGTGTTGGCCACATCAGATTTTATTAACTTTTTGAGAAATATGAACTACTAGCTGAATCGCCTGGCTTTGCTCCGGAAAGAGTGGCAAACGATTTTTATTGCTCGGGGCATACGTTCCCCATTCCTTAATTACACAAGCTATGCTTACATTAACATTTACTATTTTATGGATTGTATTGTACGCATTAACAACTTACTTAATATTCACATGGATAGATGCACCGAAGCCTTTAAAGCGGCAATATAATTTTGTGGATTATGTCAATACTATTAGCCAAAACGTAAACAATAAACAACATCTTGGTTACCGAACAAATGTAAGTAGATGTATCGATTTATGTTGAGATAAATGTTTCAATGTTAATGGTAAAAGATAACAATGTTCTAATATTCCTTTAAAATCATTTGACTCACTTTAAAAGTATTCATCAACTATATTTAGTCATAACCTGGCGTTAGTTATTCTTCCTCTATGGCGTGCCACGGCGTGGATTTTCCTTGCATTAATCTTTACGTGTATATCTCCCTTTGAAGAGGACAACAATTAAGAAATTTAGCTTTGTTGCCGCCTGGAAAATGGACATCTAAACCGATAAATTTTGCGCATAAAGGAAAATTTCGAGCGATTCAGCACGTAATACTATGAAACATGAACAGAAGTAAAATATTCTGTCTTTCGCGCGTAAAATAAACCATTACCCGTGCTCGTAAGTTAATATTTAGGTATATTTATATCCACATCAGTGAAGGGCTGCATGGCATTTTGGGGTTTCTCCACAACATTTCCCATGAATTCTTACGAAAATAGTATTTTGTTGACCCCATGGGGTATAAGAGACCCCACGGTCTGCAAACCTATACCAAGTTCTTCCTTTGGTCGATAGGATGGTCCATGAAACGTATGAATTCGATAACTTCAACGGTGTAAAAACTTATAAAGAACATACATACACACTGAAATATTTGTAAGATTTGGTATTATTGAAGACGTAAACTCAAGTAATTGTACGAAAATTGATCGAAGTCAAGAAATGGATTCATACGTATTCTCTTACGGAAAAATGTTAATCCCCTATATTGGCAGCACTGATTAATCGTAGTTGAGCAAACCTTGACCATCCACTAAGTTAGGATATAAGGAAGAATAGTACCAAATTTGGTTATTCTAACTTTTATCGTGTAGGAGGAGTTCCATGAACAAACACACAAACCAACAAACAGACCCTTCAAAATATATTATAGGAGATTTGGTATTATTGAAGACGTAAACTCAAGTACCTGTAAGTAATTTGTTCAAAATAGTTAGAGCCGTTTTTGAGAAAAATCAAATTGATGTTAAAAATGCGATGAATAAACTACTCTTAATTATTGAGCAATGTCAACCATTTCTATATATACTCTGCTCAGTATGATAAAATTCCTAATTACGCGATTTCATTTATTTTTGCTCCACCGTTTAGGCTCTAGAGCCAGTAACAGGCAGACAGACAGACGGCATTGCGTAAACCACTTTTTCGGATTCAGGAACACCTAAAACGTATATTTCCGTACAAATCTCGAGATCGAATCAAATCAAATCCTAATTGCTGTCTTTGAAATTGTTAGGTTCAATCGCAAAATATAACATTGTCCATAAAATATAACGTGACATCATTAAATTTCCGAAATACTTGGATTGTAAAACATATTTATGATAAATATATAAATGCGTATAAATTAATTACCTTCTTTATCATTTATTCCTTCGCGTGCCAATCAAGAGCATAGGTTACCGTCCCCTTCAATAGACGCTGAAAGCAACGACTTTAATGGAAAAGTTGTTGCGGACTCTGCAGGGGTCAGACCGCAAGCACGAGTGGCTTTCGGAAATAACGGTAATAATAGTGTTTACTAAGTCATTTAGTATATAGCATTTAGCAGAGAAATTGACGTCCCCGAGCCTGAATTACGTAATCAGTAAATCTGAAAATTGTATTAAGAACATTAGATTGAATTCACTATTGCTTACCATATTATGTGAATAATTGGTTTCTAAACGAGAAAATACTAATATGAATTCGAGAGAAGCGAACGATTAAACAGACTATCAAAAGGAGGAAGGCGAACTGGATCGGGCATTACCTGAGGCGAGAGAGAGAGAATGATTAAAGAAGTGCTAGAAGGAAAACTGAATGGAAAAAGAGAAAGAGGTAGGAAAAGGTTTCAGCTGGTAGACGATTTGAAAGGGAAAGAGAGCTATCAAGACATGAAGAAGACTGCCGAAAATAGGAGTAGAATATGGAGAACCATGAATAACCATGGACAGGCAACTTATGATGATGATGATTATGACAGGACACAAACGCCCGAGAAGAGTCGTATCGGACAGATAGCCTTTGATGACTACGATGAATCGTGTGAACCTAGTACTCCACGTTGAAGTGCGTTAATTATGGAGAGGAAAAGTTTTGAAAATATTATTTGAATTAAGACGCAGAGATGAATTATTTTTTAATCTAAAATGTCAGCATTTGTAGACTATTTTTCAACGCAAAACTTGCATATTTAGTTTTCCTTGTGAACCAGAGCGTTGTCATTGTGAGTAAGCCAACCCTTCTTTCATAATAAATCTGTTTCTTTATCTGAATTTAACTCTTAGGCCAATATTCTCACAGTTAATTACTGTTTAACATTTTTATCTGTTTTGTGAACGATTGGGCTTCTTGCATCATCATGGTCGTCTTCCATAACTTCTTTGAACATTTCGTGCTAATCAAAAACACTTGCTCTTCACATTACATTATCCACATAAGCCTTTAACCGTAACTTCGATAAATACTAAACTGATATTTTATTTTGACTCATGGAGCGCCAGCATATTTTAATGTAAACATTTAACATACCACATTTAGCCAAAATGTCTTGTTGTTTTTTTACTATCGAGATAGTCTTTTCGAAATCGTAGGTTTCCAAACTGTATCTGTCACTGGGAGAAGATGAATATAGCAAGATAAGGAACATAAATGGAACTAATGAGCTGGTAAATATTTCAAGCCTCTGATAGAGATTTCTCCAGTAATATTTCAAATAAGGGAAAACTCTTAATATCTACGATGATTGGGTCTGTTTCTATTTGGCTGGCATTTAAAGAGAAACGTTTACAACGAGCAGATTTCCCTTTAATGTGTAAAATGAGCTTGATTGTTCTTAAAAATCATAAAATAAGTTAACAGAAAAAATTAACATTCAAAGCATGTCCACAGACGATTTTTAACAAAGATACACAAGCGTGCACACGCATTATCAAATTGCGTGCGCCGCCATTGGCGTAGCCGGGGGGGGGGGGGGGGGGGGAGTCCGGACCCTCCCCATCAGGTATTTAAAACCCACTCTACAAATATAATAATAAGAAAGAAAGTAATATTCAAACTCGTACATGTAAGATGTGTTATTAAATTATAAAAAAGGGAGCCTATTACAAAACCAAAATTAATTTACTCGCCTTGTATCAATGTTAAAATGAAATAATATATATTACAATAATACAAAGTCTTGACAACACTACAACTCGTAACGACCATGGTAAATAGACTAGGTGCAGTATTTCGAAAGATGCGCAGTAAACTGAAAGTGGTTGAGCCACAGGGATGTGGAAAATAGATCAATAACAAATTAAGAAATTAGGTTTTAACTTAAAAAAATAAAGTGATTGAGATGGTGTCTCAACAACAAAATCAGTCAGATTCTGCTAATTCCGCCTTTTTCGTTAACTGCTTTTCTGCAGTCACTTGTCAGAGATTGTGGATTTTCGACTAGAGCGCGTCGTTATCGCTCACGACGACGAATCCCTATGCTGCTTACCGTATGATGGTGCGCACTATCTCATTTACTTCACAACTGACACCAACTGTTGAAGCTAAAATATTGTTGAGTGTTTATTTTCTGTAAAGGGGAAGTAATTCAAGGAATAGATAGGATCTCTAGATCTCAACGGTTTTTCGTTGAAGAATTACATCAAGAAATTTGACGATGTTGTATCGCACAGTACTGCAGTAATTAATGAGAAAAATGTGGAGTATCTGTGTAATTTTTATTCCGACGACATAGAATGCATTTTCAAGAATTCTTCGCGAAAATAATACTTTGGCAACAACATTTAAGTAAATTTCAATTAAACATAAATGAAATTTCAACAATGGAACTATTCCAATACTGTAATAAACAGATCTTTCCTAACATACGTAATTTGTTATGCATTATTGCAACTCTTCCTGAGACAACATGTGAGGCGGAAAGGAGTTTTTCTACACTCAAAACGTTTAAAAACATACATAAGATCAACAATGTGTGAAGATTCAAGAGTTAGCCAAAAGGCCTAGAAGAATGGATTTTGGTTTTTAACTATACAGTGCTGTAAAAAATTGATATCAAAATTTAATAAATTTTATAAACATCAAATACATTTGCACGGTTATTTGATTCAATGCATATTCCTGTGACCCTGTGTACTGAATTTATATCAAAGTAAAATATCAGTATAATCGGAACTTTAAATATCAGAAGATTATCCAATATATATTATCCAATATATATTTTGGGGGAGGGGGAGGGGGGGACTCAAAAACTTGGACCCCCCTAAGTAATTTCTGGCTACGCCCCTGGCGTGCGCTTATAAATAAGCCGTAATTTACAGGTGAACTTTGAAAATGTATGACTGTAAACGTGAAAAGACGGAAAATGTCTTATGCCCTTTTCCGAATGGGCGAAATACCGAAAGAGATGTGTTTTCGAGAGAGGAATAGCGTTTCGAGAGGAGTGGGTGAGAATTGGAGAAATAAGGCCAGGGCAAAAATAGGAGGAGGAAAAATTAGCATCGTGCATTTCATTCTTAAACGCGTAGCCAACGCAAATCTAGTCAATATTTCATCATTTTATTCGAAGGGAACAAGATTCTCATGTGGTTTTTCATGCCAATTGCAACTGATCATTAAGGACACACCATTTACAACGCCATTCTATTGAATTTTAAATCGTTGTTTTTAAACATTTCAACGAATGCAAACTTTCTTCCAGCTTCCGCATAGTAGCACTGCATGGAATGTCTGGCCTTTGCCTCCGTTGGTCCCAAGGTCCCAAAATGCCCTGAAGAGACAATCATAAACGCGTAATGGTCAGAATGCGAAGTTCAAGTTTCGAGACCTCAGGTGCGCAGTAACGACGTAACTTCGAGAACGGAAAACTTTAAATCCTCAGAAGAAAAAACAAACTACATATATAAAAGACAAAGTAATTTATAAAATAAAATTCAGGTCATCGGAAATCCATCGAAATATATCTCATCCGAGCTTAGAAAGGCCTTCCAGATTTATTTTATTTGTATTTGGGAATTTGACCTAACCTTGTTCGAGGTCATCTGCACTTTGTATCTATTTTTATTCATGAATTTCTTTTGAAGACTAATCAATTTTTCCCTGGAAATAATCCATGTTCGAGTGATCATAGCGGATATTTTTTCATCGATTTCTGGCACCGTTACTCGATCGAGAACTAATCACCACCATTTGTCATGGTTGCGCATTCCGCCATTAATACGAAATAAAATGTACTTAGAGTACATAGAGTTTGGTCTGTATTTGTTGTATCTCTAAGCAGTTTATATTTTCGAAATACTTCATCTATTATAAATGTTTCGCGTCGTCAATGTTTATTCTTCACGATAGCATGCAATTTCGTATTTTTTGTTTACATAGCAACTGAATTCAAAGCGTTAGTCGTTACTTTAAAATTACCTTGTGATACATTTAGCTGAGGAGATTTTTCGTTTGGTGTTTTTTTGTTCTTTCGACTTAGTTTTTAATAAAGAGTATTGAAAATGGTTTTAAATTTTTTCTCTAGTGTAATCGCTGATGAATATTCCTGAGAACGCTGACGTCGTTAGTAACCATATTCATTGCTCTGTATGGAGAAAGTCATGTGTTGGCCACATCAGATTTTAGAAAATTACATTGTGTACAACGTTTATAATAACAAATATTTATGTTAATTTAGTTTTAAAGGAGATATTTGGAAAAAAGGAAAAACGATAAGAATAAACCTCCAAAATATAACGTGTACCTTACTTAGATTATATTTTTCTTTATGTGATACTTCAGAATCTCTTCGTAACTTCCGATGAAATGGGAAAGCAGCTCACCGATGGGTTGCAACTTCCATTTCCGCTCCTATTGTAGAAATGATAGCCCACCTCTAACAGCAAGTCTAAGGCCGCGGACGCCCAATCCTCAAGTTAAGTAAGTGTCCACCATCCCCTCTCTCCTTCAATCACTAGCCATAAAACCGACAGTTGAGTACAAATGGAGGCATAGATATCATAAGATGCACACACCAGTGTACACTTCACTGTTCTACTATCAATCGTTATTTTATTAGTCATACTGTATTTTAAATTACAGATAAATGTATGAAGTTTCATTTTTCTTACGGCGAAATTCATATATGGGCCAAATTATTTAATCGAAAAAATTTTGCTCTAATTGCAACCTAATTTTTGTCATTTTAAGAAAATATCCTAATCCAAATAATTAACTAAATACTCAATATATGTACACGTGGGTGAGGGAGTAAACGGGTTTCGTTTGATATAGGTTTAGGGAAGGATTTGTATGCTCTCAAAACTTTCATTCCTTGGCTTCGGTCATTCCTGACCGCATACACCCAACTTGCTCCACACCATCCCTTTCCTAACACATTCAACCTTCTGCCCATTTTTGCCCCTTTTTTCAACACATCTTTCGATCCTAAGTCTTCTTATCCCTCATCCACGTTTTTTCCTCTCTTGTATGTACTCTCTCAGCCACTCACTCCATCAGGGTCCCGCTTTCGAGAGCCACGGGCGACTGATCCCTGCTGCCAGGAGACGGATCAATTTATGATCTCGAGTTGCGTGGAAACAAAAGCGAGTGGAAGGGGTACAAATAGGGTTTCTCGGGATAGCGTGCTTGCGGAAGAAAATGAAGGGGGGGAGCATAGGGTTAGGCGAGAAGGGGAACGGATAATCTGACGAGAAGGGAAAAGGCAAGTTTACGCGAGGGAAATGGCGACTCCATCGGTTATGCCAAATTGAATTTCTAATTAGCAGTGGCCGGTGGAGGAATTATTAAACAAGAATTTTTTCAAAAAAATGTTTAGCTTCTTACCATAAGAATAAATGCGTTGGGGCTTTTATCTTAATTAACAAATTAGATTTACATAATATTTTTGGTGCTGGGATGGTTGAATTAGGAGATAATGATTTAATTAGCTTATTTTCTCGGTAGATGTGGTTAAAACAGTGGAGGAAAATCACGTAATCGTCCAATTCTATTTAAAACGGATATAATTTACCAATTATTTAATCAGTCAGAAAATCGTCTTTGTATTAAATGCTTTAAAAACTTTGTTATAATGCCGCTAATCATCATAGCTTTGTTGATGATTATCACTGCACCCTTCAGAAGGACAACCTTAATTTTATAAGTGGACTGTGTGAGCCAATTCAAGGCCTTTTACATTTACTTTATTATTCTGTAGCCTAAAAATATATCGTAAGGTGTTTATGGACTATATTGGTACGCCCACATATAAAGTTTTTTTCCGGTGTCAATAGCCTATCGTGTCATAATCTCAACATCGCTGCTATCGTTTGAGTATATTAGTGGAGTTGTTTCCAGTCCGCCTTCACTCCTGGTGGTACCGTTTACTTCCCTGTCAGATACTGATTCCCTAGAACGATTTTCAATATTTCGCCTTTAAGCATTCTATCTCCGGGAAATACTAGATTTTCATTTTGATCTTGATGTTTTAAGGGACCGCCCATTGAAAGAGAAGTAGTACTACTCTTGGACACTGCCATGTTACATTTTGTGCGTTTTTTCTCATTTTTGTCAATTTTATAGGAAATATTCACTTCCGTATATCTTTGCGCAATTTTTTCCTTATCTCAACATTTTTATAGTCATTAGAAAGCCTTCTCTTCGCAGATGTTATTTATTGTGTTGGGAAAGTTATGAAATTTTTGGGTGAGCCTTCTGGGGAAATGAGATCTCCTATGAAATGAAGCCCAAGTGCCATTAATCTGTTGATAAATTTGTGATTCTAAAGCAATGATTCCCAAGGTGGGCGGTACCGCCCCCCAGGGGGCATTGATGAATTTTGTGGGGGCGCTGGACATCAAAGCGGTTGTAGGTGGAAATTTACGAAACTGAGATATGCACCATAACAGTAGGGTATAGATAGACTTTGAAGCTCAAAACTGTTAATTGAAGACATGAAATACGGTACAACTACTTTAATCTGGGAAACGCCGTCTTTCGGAACCAATCATGGAATTTTTTCCTGATACCGCCAATCTGGCATCAGTTCGTTTAAATTAAAAACTCGCAAAATTCCTTCATACAAGACATTAACTCACTGTCAGAGTAGGAAGGTGGAAACTCAAACCTAATCACTTAAATATAATGTCAAAAAAAGTTAAATATTCTCCACTTTTCTCTCTGCTTCAAGCATTTCCCATCCGAATGGACACCGCAAGCAAAAAAATTTATTAATCTCAACCTATGAAATCAATATAATAAAAAATCTGAAATGCCTAAAAGAATGATTAATTGTCACTAAATAAATTAATCCATAGTAAACATCTATAACGTTTTCTCATGATGATAACAAACTTCCTTGTTGAAAAAACCCACTCCTCATACTGCAGGTTTTGCTCCAAGACCCATAACTTGTATAAAAAGTTACTAAAACCCTGAAGAAAAATCGGTACAACAACCATTGTACAAACTTTCTCATATATGGGTACTAATGCGTCGTTTAGTTATCTTTAGAAAATGAAAATCGTATGATCCTGTTTTTATAAAATCAATTTTTGTTAAAATTGCACAAGAATAAACTAGCCTTATATTCATTCACTGAGAAAAATGAAATACGTAGTATTATTGAAGACGCAAACTCAAGAAACTGTACGAAATTTGATCAAAATCGATAGAGCCGTTTTCGAGAAAATCGGATTGTTGTTAAAAATGCGTAGAATAAACTACTCTTAATTATTGATCAATGTCAACCATTTCTATGTTTACTCTGCTCAGTATGACAAAATACACGATTTCATTCATTTCCGTTCTACCTCCTAGGCTCCAGAGCCAGTAACAGACAGACAGAGTGACAGACAGACGACATTGCGAAAACCACTTTTTCGGATTCAGCGACACCTAAAACGTGTATTTCCGTAAAAATCTCGAGGTCGAATTTTTTCGCGAAAACAATACTTTCTCGATACTACGTATGAGAAAGTAAAAAGTATTCGTGAAAAAACTATATTCAGGTAGTTAATTAGTAATGCACTCTAAAATAAAATCTGATGTGACTAACACGACTTTCTCCATATTTGTGGTATAGATATTTAAATTATTATCCAACACATGACTTTCTCCATATTTGGGGTATAGATGTTTAAATTATAATGAATAGCATTATAAGGCATAATTATTATTTCCTATCGTAGAAGAAAAGTCGTCCTTATTGTCGTAAATTCTATGTTGGATATGTTTACAGAATGCACCGCTGGTTGGTGGCGCTGTATACTGGAAATTTACGAATAAGCTCAATATCTCCGAAATGGATGGTACTACGAAAATTTGTTTCAAACAAAACTTGAAATAAATATTATTCTCTACAACTTTGAAACTCACAAAGATTACCAATAACGACGTTTTTAAGGAGATATTTGACGGAAACCAAAAAAACCGAATATTTATAATTCCTAAAAAATAACTGCTATGGAAAATTGTTCCAAATAAAAGTTGTAAGAAATTCCATTCTCTATAATATTTGTATCAAGTTGTATATACAATAATGATGTTTTAAAGGAGAAATATCGCAAAAATCTGATGTGGACAACATTTCTCCATATTTGGGGTATAGATATTTAAACTATTATGAATAGCATTATGAGGCAAAATTATTATTTCGTATCGTAAAAGAATACAGTCGTCCTCATTGCCGTAAATTAGGTATATTTTGAATGTTTACAGAATTCACCGCTACATGGTGCTGGGCTGTATACTGGTATTAAAAAAAATCGAAAAATCTCCGAAATGGATGGTTCTACGAAAATTTGTTTCAAACAATACCTGGAAGAAATATTATTCTCTACAACTTTAGTCCTTACCAAGATTACCAATACGATGTTTTTAAAGAGATATTTGACGGAAACCGAAAAACCGGTTATTTATAAATAATTCCTAAACAATAGCTCCTATAGAAAATTGTTTCAAATGAAAGTTGTAGAAAATTACATTCTATATAGGATTTGTAAAGAATTGTATATATAATAATGAAATTTTAACGGAGAAATAACGCAAAAACTGTACCGGGTTTGGAATAAACCTTGCCTTCCGTTTAATCGTTATTGTCCAAAAACTAGCCAGTTCATTGTGCTCATGCTAAAGTGTTATATATGAAGTTTGGTAACGGTATGGCTAGTACTTTCTGAGTTAGAGCGCCCGCTATCACATACACACACACATCATTGCGAAAATAGTGTTAACGTGATCTAGGGACCTCAAAAGGTGTATTTCCGTTGAAATCTCGAAGTCGATTTTTTTCGTGATCACAATACTTTCCCTATACTACGTATGGAGAAAGTAAAAACCGAATCGGATTTCGAATAAACCTCGACTTCCGGTTAACCTTTATTGTCCAAAAACTAATGAGCTCTTCGTGCCCGTAACAAAATGTTATATATAAAAAATTTGATAATGATATGGCAAGTACTATTCGAGTTACATCGCCCACAATCACATACATACACACATACATACATAGGTAACACACACAGACATCATTCCGAAAATTGTCTGAACGTGTTCTTGGGAACTCAAAACATTTATTTCCGATGAAATCTTGAATTCGATTTTTTTCATGAAAACAATACTTTCTTTTTACTACGTATATGGAGAAAGTAACAAACTTTTTAGCTGTTGTTATACATAAGAAATATCTATGTGAAAGGAAAATTACCCGTAACAACTTAGCTATTGCTAAGTAACTTGAATAACTTAAATTTAGACGAATAAATATCTGGTTCACAAATAATTATTTCAAACAAAACTCGTAGAAAATTATATTGTATACAACTTATGTTAGGTATTTACAAATATTTGCATAATTAAGATTTAAAGAGAAATTTCAAAGAAAAGGAAACTCAAGACAAGAAGTGGATGAAAAAACATGCGAAACCTACTCATACCAATATTTAAATATTGAGAGGATCACAACTGATAAGCACACAAAACGACATAGGTATGCATACATAAAAACAGTAATACATAAAAGCCTAGAAAACATAGAAGTACATATTAACATGCAGATATGCGCAAATATTTAAATATATTAGACGATGTGAAGTACAAAGTAAATGCTTGTAAGTTGGAGAGAATGCGCGAAAAAGGGAGAGGGAGGAAGTCGGGGGGGAGGAATTATGGGAGGGAGATGGATGGAGGAGGGGAGGGGGGAGAGGACAGGCGTTGGGGGGAGGGAGGGAGGAGGAATGAGGGACGAGGGAAGGGGAGGAGATGAAATCGTCCACAGAAATCTAGTTAAAAGGATGAAGAATAAAGGACTGGAAGGAAAGGGAAGAATGTCCAGCACACGTGCATTATGTACACTATAAAAGGTGTTACTTCGGCGAGTAATGGGCCGGAGAGTGTTTAAGATAGGATTTGGAGATAAGGAGATAATACGTTGGGATAAGGACTTTAGCGAGTAGAGGTTGGGCAATTTATATGTTACAGTTGGGCTTGTGAAAAAGGGTATGAAGAAGGGTATGGCAGGGCTCCCTACTATTTCCTTATAATGAAAAGGCCTCTTGCGGAAGAAAGTGATTACCCTTTTAACAAGCTTCCCCTCGTCAACTCTTTAAGGGGGATAACAATGCGAAAATTACCTCTCGTGAAGATTAACATCAGAGATATATTTACCCTTTTATTCTTATCTTAACCGGCGTTTGTTTGATAGGACGTAATCTATATCTCAGTAACGTGTTAGAAAAAATTGCAAATATATCATTCGAATTATAAATATATATATATATATATATATATATATATATATATACTTTAGAAAAAGGAAAGGTAAATAAGGATATTTAGGGCAACTAGGTGTTGAAGGAACCCAGTGAGCACTTACCAAAAGGAGAGCCGCTGGGGTGACTGTGGGGGAGACATTTGTCACTAGGGGCAAGCCCCGTGCTCGCTGACGCTCGCCAACCCCGTTTTCTCGCTGTTTCTTCGTTCCTACCGTGTTTGTACCTATTGGATTTAGATTAGTTTAACGTGAATATGTTTTGAAAATGAGGTTACTGAATATATTTTATAATGGATATATGTTTGGTTTTTAATAACAAATTAAGGAAATTAGTTGCATAAATCGATAAAAAATAGACTTAGAAGGCTGAAATTCCCGGAGATTAAAAATGTCCGAGATATAGAGCGTTAAAGGGAGAGAGAGAGAGAAAACCAGAAATAGGATTTTAGTAATATAAGTAAAATATATAATAACGTGAATACTGCGTTCGATTTATTTGCAGTAAATTCGGTCATTTCGAGCAAGTTTTCATCTTATTTTCGATCTTTAGGCCTTTGTTTAAGTGAATATGCACGGAAATTACAGAGGACAACAATACCGCTAACCATGAAACATTATTATTGAGACGTTAAAAATTTACCAAAACTCGAGTATAAATTCAAAATATGAGCGAATTTGAATGAGACTGAGTATTCGGCGGTAAGAATAAGAATTCTGATTCATTTGGGCGTGTTTTAGCGCATATTTCGTGTCGATAACTTAATTTTATGATATTTTAAAGAGTAAAATAATGAAAGCCTTCAAACAAAAAAGTAATTTTTAAGTGTTAACTTTTGGGAAAAGACATTCATCCTCTGGAGTCGAACCCGTGACCTTTTTCGGAACTTTTTTAGTCATAACGTAAAGATTCATCAACATTGAAATCCTAAGAAATTTCAGACTTCTGATTTTATTTCTAATCGAGTTATTCAGAAAAAGCAGAGCGTTACGCATCATGATAATATAGAGACATTATCTGGAACGCCCGGCTTCGCTCGGGAAAGAGTGGCAAACGATTTTTATTGCTCGGGGCAAACGTTCCCCATTCCTTTATTACGCAAGCGATGCCTACATTAACATTTACTATTTTATGTATTGTATTGTACGCATTAACGTCTTACTTGATATTCACATGGATAGATGCACCGAAGCCTTTAAAGCGGCAATAAAATTATGTAGATTATTGTAAAGGTGCAAACCTGCATGATTTACTTTTCGCCGGTCGGCAGTCGTGGAGTGTGAGAATGTAACGATGGTTAGCAATAAAGAGTAGCCTTCTGTCGGAAGTAATACCCTTTTATTGGTGAATCCCTGCCAGATCTCGCCCCGAACGGGGCTCCGAACCTGCGGAGCGGGTACATAATGTCAATACTATTAGCCAAAACGTAAACAATAATCAACATCTTGGTTACCGTACAAAGGTAAGTAGATGTATCGATTTGTCTTGCGATAAATCTTTCAGTGTTAATGGTAAAAGATAACAATGTTCTAATATTCCTTAAAAATCATTTGACTCACTTTAAAAGTATTCATCAACTATATTTAGGCATATCTTGGCCTTAGCTATTCTTCCTCTACGGCGTGCCACGGCGTGGATTTTCCTTGCATTAATCTTTACGTGTATATCTCCCTTTGAAGAGGACAACAATTAAGAAATTTAGCTTTGTTGCCGCCTGGAAAATGGACATCTAAACCGATAAATTTTGCGCTTAAAGGAAAATTTCCAGCGATTTAGCATGTAATACTACGATACATGAACAGAATTAAAATACTCATTGTCAGTCTTTCCTGCGTAAAATAATCCATTTCCCATGATCGTAAGTTAATATTTAGGTATATTTATATCCACATCAGTGAAGGGGTGCATGGCATTTTGGAGTTTCTTCACACCATTTCCTATGAATTCTTATGAAAATAGTATTTTGTTGACCCCATGGGGTATAAGAGACCCCACGGTCTGCAAACCTAGACCAAGTCCTTCCTTTGGTCCATAGGATGGCCCATGAAACTTTTGAGTTCGATAGCTTCAACGGTGTAAAAACGTATAACGAACATACATACACACACACAAATACACTCTAAAATATTTATAAGATATACATACTATATCTATAATTTGCATCTCTCTTGTCTTGACGAAGGGATCATCCCGAAAGCTCCATCATCTACGTCTATAAATGCGTCTCTCCGGCACTTTAGCAGCTCTCCTTTTGGTAAGTGCTCACTTGGTTTCCTTCAATACCTAGTTGTTCCCAATATCCATTTTTTACCTTTCCTCCTCAATAAGCATTTATATATAGAACTGCAAATGCCCGTTGAATTTCAACTGATTTTCTGAATCTACTTTCGCTGCCAATTTTAAGGCGTATGCGAGATATACAAAAATATTTTAGTCTACGAAAAACTGAATATCACATAAAAAGAAAACTTTTTCACTTAGCTTTTCTTAACAATTAACCAATTTTTTGTAAACAATCTGTTTCCAAGTGTATTGTATTCAAATATGACGATAATTTCATTTCCTATTATATCACTTTCGCCAAATCGAGCTTTATTTCTTGTGTAATTATACTTTTCTGAAAAGCTTACGTTTTTTACGTCTTGTGTATGCAAGAAACCCACGAAAAGCCAAAGTAGTATTGTTGTACATGATTGGACACTGGCTCTGGCAAATGTAAACCGGATGCGTGGGCATATTTACGTTAATAAACATTAAAAGTGCAGAATATAATGATTTTACTTAAAGAAAAGGTAATATTTCCATATCCATGTGATAAAAGAAGAATGGTCAATCGTTTTAAGTGCTTCTCATACGGTTTCCTAAATAATTATTAGTATCTATTTATGTTATGTTATGTATAAAGATTGACGATAATTTCGTAGCATAGTCAAAAGTGCTACGCGAGTAACTTTACTCTTTCGTATATTTGAAGGTTTAATTGACTCTAGTTGAATCGGAGGCAACAATGAATGTCGCCTTGGAAACAGTACGAAAATTTCATTTTTGTTTTTGATTTATTTATTTTACTTTTTAAATTCACCGAATTTTCTTTAAGCACGACATTTTTTGTGAAAGTAGTTGATTATTCATTTATTTCCATTATTACGTAGTGGATTAATTTATGCACTAAAATGCTAATAAACAAATTATAAATTTATTCCATTGTAAATGTTTTAATCGTTCTTTTCTTTTACCAAATTACAAAATGCATCAATTTATACGTTAAAAATTCTATTACCTAGGTTTACAGGATTTGTTTGTTTTCGTTGCTACAACAAATCCTTCTCTTATTTGCTATCTCTTTCGCGGGGCATGATAATCTAGTCTATTGTCTATATCGATGTATAATTTCCATGGTCCTGCCCAGGGGCGGTCTGACGATTTCTGGCGACCCGTGTGAGATAGCAATCCAGCGCCCCCTCAGTAAATGCTTGTTGAGATATTTCCGAAGTACATTTTAATTTATTCATCGCTCTATAAAAATTATTGATACTAAAAAAATAAAAGGGACAAAATCGAGATTATAGCCTGTTCCGCGACATAAATTGGTATCCAATATTTATCCACTTGCAAGTAATATATAGGCATATGATCGGTATAGCGCCCCAAAGACTTGGCGGCCCGCCCTGCTCGCCCGTACCTCGGGCTGGAACTGGCCCAGTTTTTCATTTAGGCACTATGATTAATTCTTATTGTCAGGAACACCTATCAGGGTTCACCCTTCTTCTGCGCATAATGGTGCGGCGCCGATGATTATTCTTTTGTTTACCAACATTGAGGAAGGTTCTCCACAAGGTTTCTTATACTTGTTTGGACATTTGTCTCGAAAGACATTACTGCAATTGCAACTTAATTGGGTCAAGCAATTTAATTCAACGATGTTATGCTACATATGAAACAATTTCTATCGTTAATGAAAACATAAACATAGCCATAAATTTAGCTCTATTTTATAACTATAATTATATAGAGGCTGTCAAATGCTGAATTTCATACTGCTTAATCATAACATAGGCTTTGCCTTATTTTCGACATCCTCAGTAGGATTCCAAGGCAAGATCTGAAAAATTTACTCCTAGATCGTAGACTAAGAATCAAGGATTATAATTCCTCTTTTTCATCTCTCTTCTTTAATTTTCCTTTAGGCTCATTCCATGCTATATGTCCAGACTCGGTAAGTGATGTTTCCTTCGAATCAAACCAAATTTTCAGGATCGTTAGAACATCGGACTACCTTCGCAAAATGCGCAAGGGTTTCCCCCTACCACGTCCCCTCCCCTCTCCACCAGCTCCGACGCAACTGTGCCTCCGTGCGCTTTGTCGACCTCCGGGAAATTTACTCGTGTCGCCCTCTCGTCCATCGCACAGAGATAACTTTGATGTCATTTCATTCAGTAAGGATTCCACTACAAGTGCATTTATAGGTTTGGGGGTCTGAGACGTAAACAAACACCACTTAGCCACCTTTGAAATCCGGGTAAGGAATTCGCGATTTCTCTATTTTTCCGACCTCGCAGACGAGCCGAGAAATTTTTGAAAGGGCCAACACACATATCGCCGAAAACCAGGGCCGGAGCACTGTTACCTCCCGTAGTACAAATCGTCTAAGGCATCTCACGTGGAGGAAAATCGACTCTGAACATCGTACACTTTGAAAAAATGCCAAAAAGTGCGGTCTCTTGTTGTGCATGTCCAAGACATGAGGAGAAAGCACTGGTCCCTAGTGACACATGAATAACTCAGACTAAATACATTTACACGGATTTAGGTCTGAGATATGGGACAGTAGGGTACAGTGGACCATATATCACGCTACCTAATGGCTCACCATAAAAAAGAGACCAGTGAAACAATAAAGCGTACGCGTGGAAGCCATTAAGAGTCGGAATTACGGTATTTAAGAAAATGAAATCTGTCGAGATCTTCTTTTTCTCCATCCTTGCTAGAAATTAGTTACTGGAATGAGCACGAGAGGGCAGAAAATGCGGAATCACGGTAGGAGAAGGAACTGATCTTCTAAACAAGATGTCTGGTCGTAAAATGACGAATCGAATATTACAATTATAAATAGTCTATTTTTAGATCATTTGTAATTGTTTGCACGAACGATAAATTTCTCAGAAAAATATTAGTATTCAATTAAACTATTATTTTTACATAAATGATTTACAGATTAAAAGAGTTGTGTTTCTGTTATGGTAACAATAAAATATTTTTTGATCTTTTTTCGTGGAGAAACATTTTCGTCTTCGTTTAAAATAATGCGTTATATCGGTCTGTTCCTCCAGAAACGGCTCACATTCAATTTATTATCAGATTAATTTAAGTACAGGTGACTCCCGAGATTCGACAAATTCGAGATTTCGACGCAACCGATCGAATTGGGAGCTAATTTACGCGAAGTAATTTTCATCCCGACCAACCATGCCAGGTTTAGTTTCAGTGTAGACATAGTTATTTCTGCTCTAATTGTTTGAATTTGTGCTGATTTCACTCTTTTTTCTGTTAATCTTTTATTTAAATTTATTTATTTTCTTGATTTATTTATAAATTTATCACATGACATGATATCTAAAAGGAAATATAATAGTGATAATGCAAGTGAATCAAATAAAAGAGTGTCGTTCAACTATTAGCACTATGTGAAACAGAAGGAGAAAATTCTTGAACATGTGATAAATTCACGTAATTTGATGGCTGGTTTGACAGATTTAAGAGAATGGCAGGTTTGCTTAACCTTAACCCATTTATGCCCACTGCCCCAAAAATGGGGCGCTACTCTTTTTTAACATTATCTGGTTGGCAACACCGGAATCGGGTGAAAATTTTCACCCTAGTCCCTTGTTGGTGTGCCTCCATGTTTATGGTAGGGTCATTCGGTTTGGGTTGAGCCCATGCATAACGGCAGTATGCTTTGTTCGTCGGAAGAGAGAACCTCGCAGAAAGTCATGAGCCACCGTAAAAAGTAAGTGTTCTCTTTGCTTTCCAAAAATTATTTTTTTGTTTCTACTTGCAAAATTCTGTTCCATTTAGATTCATTTCAAACTGCTTTTTGGCAAAAGCCATTGTAATTAGATGTTATGCAAAAATTTTCATGCTTTATCATCGCCCCTTTTTTGGGGCAGTGGGCACATATGCACATGTGTTTTCATTCTTGAATTTTTCAAACAGTTTTACTTCTGAGGAGATTATTTCACTCCTGGAAATGGATACCGATGCAATTAAAGCCGATGTGACATTATGTGGACCGGATAACCCGCTTTTGTCAGATGAGGACAGTGCAAACGAAGACGAACCGGATATCATCATTGACCATCTCTCGGGAAATCAGCTGCGGTCTGAAGCTGAGGCTTCTGTCATAAAGTTTGTGGATGGCGAAATAGTAAAAGAAGTGATAGAGACCGCCAGTAAAAACGCTGAAGAGTTTGATACTTCACCCTCCACCACCCTATCAACAAAACAGTTTTCTTCAGTGCAGTGGAAATGGAAAAACGTAGATTTACCTGAAGTTCCCGTGAGTGCCTCTTCTGTTAGAAATACTCCTTCCTTATCTCCGGTTGAATTTTTTGAACTTTTTTTCGATGATTTCGTAATAGAACTGATGAAAGAGTTCACAAATAAATATGCCCGTGGAAAAGGCAACATAAACTTCGATGTGTCAGAGGGGGAAATAAAAGTAGTGATAGGGATTCTTCTTCTAAGCGGTTATTGCCGATTGCTGCGAAGAAGAATGTTCTGGGAACAAAGTCCCGACACAAATAATGCGGCAGTTTGTTCTGCCATGTCGCGCAGTAGATTTGAGGAGATAATTCGATATTTCCACGTTTGTGACAATGATGTGTTAGATGAAAGTGATAAATTTGCCAAAGTAAGACCACTGTGGAGTGCCATAAACGAGAAGTGGTTGCAAAACTTTCAAACTGGTGAAAAGGAGTTATCAATTGATGAGTGCATGATTCCATATTATGGCAGGCACAGTACTAAGCAGCATTTGCATGGAAAACCAATAAGATTTGGCTACAAGGTGTGGGCAATCTGTACCAAATTAGGGTATATTATTCAAGGAGAGCCATATCAGGGTGCCAAAACTGGAAATACATATCCGGAGATTGGGGTCGGGGGCTCGGTGGTCCTCGATCTGATTAGTGAATTACCAGGAAAGTATGACCTCTACTTTGATAATTTTTTTACTTCACTGAAACTTCTGCATACTTTGAAACAATTAGGACATACTGGAACGGGAACCATTAGAAACAATAGAGTAGAGAAAGCCCCACTCCCAGAGTTCGCATATATGAAGAAAAAGAAAAGAGGAGAATACTGTCAGCTGACAGATGTAAATATGGGAGTGACCCTCGTCAGATACAACGATAACAACATAGTTACGATTGCTTCAAATGCAACAGGAGCTCTACCACTTGCGAAAGTTAAACGATGGTGTAGAGTGAATAAAAGGAAAATTGATGTCGATCAACCTGCTCTGATTCAGAAATATAATTCATTCATGGGGGGAGTTGACCGCTTGGATGAAAATGTAGCCAACATGAGGATAAAAATACGAACGAAGAAATGGTACTGGCAATTGATAACGTTCCCTATGAATGCATCTGTGAACAATGCTTGGCAGCTTTACAGAGCTAGTTCTGCTTATAATACCGAGCCTTTGGACCTTCTTCAATTTACAAGGAAAATAGTGTTAGTTTACCTTCAAAAATACAGTATGAAAGTCAGTCCAGGGCGTCCAAAACTACACACTAGAATAAAAAGTAGAGTACCCCCTGAAGTGCGCCTTGATGGCATTAATCATTTTATCGCAAAAAGTGAGACACAAGTCAGATGTGCTCATTGTCATAAAAATACAACAAAGAAGTGTAGAAAATGTAATGTGGGACTTCATGTTAACTGCTTTGAAAACTTTCACAGTTAATGTACTTTAAATATGATACACATAATAAACAATAACAAAATTAATGGATCATATTTGTTCTTCCGCTTAAATAATTCTTAAAAAAATTACGTGTGACTATGTGCTCACTGCCCCAAAAATGGGGCACCAGTTTTAAAGTAAATTACTTACAAAATAAAAGAGGAAATTATTTTAAAATATTTTTCCCTTGGTTTACAAATGCATTTCTATAAAATAAAACAAAATATTTTAAAATTAAAAATTTGGGCATGAATGGGTTAAATTAACTGGCGAGGCTGCAAGTTATTTTGCGCTTTTTAATAACTTTTATATTAATTTCGCTGCATATATAGTTGTATGTATAGATACATGTATGCAGGGATGTGCTGCAGACAGCCCGGTCCGGCTCGCGCGAGTCGAGATGCGGGAACGTATACCCCGATTATAACATGCAAGTCTATGGAAAAACGGCGTTCGACATTCGACAATTCGAGATTTGAGCACGTTTTCAGGAACGCATCCCTGTCGAATCTCGGGAGTCGCCTGCGTAACTATAAGTTAGATTATATTCGAACCCGCTTGTTTTGTGTGCTTCTTGAAATATTCTACCTCAGTGATGGCGAACCTTCTATTGCCCGCCTGCCAATATTACTAAATTTCTTTTCCACCTCGCGTGTCACTAAAAGTCTTTTTTTGCGTGCAAACGAAATTAAGCTCGTGATCGAGACAATATTGTAACCGTAGAACTAATGTTTACAATAGTTAACTAAATAACATAAATGTTTTTGCAGCGTTAAATAAGTACGATATACGCGTGCCATAGGTTTGTCATCACTGTTATAAATGGTTCAATCTAGTTTTTAAGTATTGAACCAACGCTTAAAGTAAAATTTACTTTTATTTGTCAACCCATGTGATCTACACTTGATTTTCTGACTGCGATGTTTACTGGATTAGTTCCCGAAATACTTTATAGCAACTCGTCACCATCAGTTGAGACACGCAAAATATTCTGATAATCCATTCCGCTGAAATGCATATCACTAGAGCGCACATTTAATGGTCAAATCTTATGGTATTTTGAAAATGTACATTCCGTAACAGAGATAAACCGTGTGCCGTTATGTCCGGTCAAGGTCTACCCGAGATACGGGCGAGCAGGGCAGCTGCCCGGGGCGCCAAAGTCTTGTAGGCGCTATAACGATCAAATATCTATTCATTACTTGCAAGTGGATAAATACTGGATACCAATTAATACCGTGGAACAAGCTGTAACGTTGATGTTATCACTTATATTTTATCATTATCAATTTTTAGATGGCGAGAAATAAATTAACATGTATATACTATTTCGCCCGAGGCGCCAAAACTCCTCGGGCCGCCCCTGTGTCCAGCTTATGTACATACAGCCCTCTCTTCTTCCCTTCCATTATCCTCCCTCAATCCATCTCCCAGTAGGATGTCAAGAGGAGCCCTTTCGGACGACGCTGAAAACAAAAAATCCTCGAGATTTATGGTCTGTAACGAGAGAGAATTGGGGGGGGGGGGAGTGGTAAGTTGTAGAGAGAAAAAGAGAGATTGAGGAGAAACAGATACGAACCATACACTTGGAATAGAATGTTAACGTAACAGACAAATGCTCAACTTGAATTCGGCTACTCTGATACATTCCCATGTCTCCCAAACCATTCTTTCATTCACTTTCCCTCCTCTCATGCAATTATAATGGCTATTCTGGAAACCTTGCATCTATCTTCTCTAATATAATATACCACGTAATCTGGTGGAAAAAATCTCGTTACTTAGCTCTCTGTTCCCTATACAACGTCTGCACGATGGCTTTTAACTAACAATAAGTGGCAAAAATCAGCCTGTTTCCATCGAATGCTTCGGCATTTCATAATAATAATTTCTATTGTGTTTTCTATGGGTATTTTCGTTCTGGAGTCTCCCGCCACTTGATCTAACAATTTTATTTTTCTACTTCTCAGTCTAACGCTATTCTTGGACTCCCTAGGGTTAATGTTGGCAGACTCTTTTCTAACAGATCTATTGGTTTTATCCTCATCTAACCTAAAAAAAACCCTAGCGTCAAACTTCGAAGCTCTACGGCTCTAAATAAGTAACATTTATTTAAACATCTAATAACACCATTCCTTTCTCCAATAATGCCAATTATCTCAGAATAACAATGAATAAAAATCTTTCTTGGATCCACCATATTATAAGAATCTGCAAGAATATTCACTCCTCCATTAAAATCCTTCAGCGATTAAATTGCACTATATATTTCTCACTCAAAAAGGAACTAGAATATTCTCTCATCATAACCTCTAGTCTCACAACAAAAGAAGCACAGGAGAGGAAGATGAGCTGCAAACAGAACAGAACCACTAAAATGAACCGAAATCATTTTGCTGAACCGCGAAACGAACCGAAACCGCCGACTAATTTTTAACTCAACTGCAAACCGAACAAAAATTTGTTTGCGAAAGGAATACCTTTCGATATCGATTTAAATTTGTATCCCGCGAGCGGCAAAGGCAAATGTCATGAGGTGTCATCACACAATACCTGCATTCATATAACAAGTAATTGGTAAAATTAAGTCCCGCATTTCCTTGTCAAATTCCGGACTCACCAAGTACGAATCAACACATGGACTTCAGTTTAAAATTTTTGGAAAAGCAGGTGTTCCACAGAAATTCGCCGAACGCTTATTCTATGGGTTTTACCATTCAAATTAGACATCCTCGCATTCAAATTAAACACCTAGCCATATTTTTCCCATATTAAACAAGTTAGGAAAGCGTACAACGTATCACAAATGGGGCGCGTTTCGTGCAATGGAGTATTAGAAAGCAATTATATACCTGTACGTAAGGGAAATAGCGTTTTAAAGTCCTTTTCTTCATCATAAATAATCCATTTTCTTCCTATTTAATAGTATTACATGCACACGTAAGGAAATTAAACGTTTGTTTGGGAGATTGTTTATGTTATCAACAATGAAGTAACCATGCAAGAAATTTTCTAAGTTCAACTCCATATAAAACTTTCTTGTTTGATTTTCTCGATAACGGCTACTCCTACGATGAAAATATTCTACAACTTTTATTTGAAAAATATTTTGATATGAACAATAGTTTACAAGATATGACGAAAATTTAATTTTTTGTTCTAGGAAAGTGGTACCCCTGATTGGCGTACGTGATTCATTTTTGCGATGTTTTTATTATATTTGATTGAAAGTCCTTAATATCAAATTTCATAAAAATGCGTTCCGTAGAAGCCGAGAACGAACATGCGGACGGACGGACCGACGATAATAGGCGCTCACGCTGTAAGCGAAACGCGCCTAAAAAATCGGATGTGACCAACACATGAATTTTCCATACAGAGGAATGAATGTGGTTACACTAGTTGGAATATCAGAGGTTCCACAGAAGTTCGCCGAGCGCTAATTCAACGGGGTTTCCCATTTAAATTAGATGATATCATTGCATTCAAATTAGATACCTAAACCTAAAAACCATTGTGTCCACCAAATGACTTTCTCCCTACGGAGTAATGAATATGACTGCTCTTGACACCAGAGTCCTCAAAAATAAATATCGGTAATTATACTCGTGAATAATTAATATGCATTTTCAATGATCTTTATTGTGCATAAAACAATAAGTAAACAAAATTGTTAGCTGTTTCTATGGATAGCAGAATATCAGTGCGCAATCAAAATTAGCCTTGGCAGCGTACGCATCGCTATCGACGTTGTTATCACAGCAACGGTAACAATGGTATCACTTATACATTAAGAGGAATAATTAAAATAACACTTAACCAAACAGTCTTATCAAATTATATTTGAAAAAAAATACTAGTAGACAATTAACTTTTCTGTAACTTTGATAATGGCATATATTTGCATAGACTAACATAGTAAGTCCAAAAGGAAATATGTATTCGGAAAAAAGGGTAAAACGATAATAATACCGTATTGACCGGAATACAATGCGATGGTTTTTTCCGGTAGATACATGAACCTTTAAAAGACGAAATTCTTACTTGTGCTATATTATAACAGAGAACACTAGATATTTATTTGCGGGGTGCGGTTAGGTGAATTGGATTAACTTCCCCTATCGCGAGTAGGCTACGAGCGGCTGCACCAGCACTTCGTTCGTTGCGGCACATCACCACTAATTCCGCTGCGCGTCTGGGACCCTCCTCCGCTGGCTGCGGGAGCGAGCAGATGTCTGACTGGTCGATTACGAACGAACGGTCTCTACTAGGAAGAGCGGGCTCGATGCCCTGGCCGGGCTCTTGCGCTCATTTCTTTTCGATTCGAATTTGTCTCGTTGAAAATCAGTCTCAATCGCATATCAATGTCAAAGGTCCTTTATAGTTCTTCAAAGTAATTGACAGATTGTTTATATTAGTCGAATTTTAAGATCATGAACTTTTTCTATAACACTAGGTAATTTAATGGAAAGGCTTACTCCCGAGCAGCAATTTCTGTAATGGAAACATAAAATCTTGTTCAAATAAATTTGAATTGCCACACCAATGTGCACACGTAGTACATCGCCAAGAAAGCGGATCTTCAAAAGCTGCTCTAAAAAAACAACACTACACTTTGTAAATAGAGTACCTCTAAGTTAAGAAATACATCATTGAAAAATATACATATTTATATAGACTGCAGAACTGTAGTTATCATTTCAGAGCGCTGAACATCATACTAAACCAAACGAAAAATTGGGTTGGCCACGTACGTTCTCTTACGTAAGCCGTGGTAGATTCGTCAAATAAGAGTGGCAGAGAATCAAGAAGTGCTTCTTGTAAAGATTGTAAAGTTTCCTTAGGAATTTGCCATGACATTTTGTTCCTTGGGTGTGCTTTAGTTGCAGATAAACAATATCTTAATCCATCCGATTTGCGGTGTAATTGCCATAAAATTAATTTCTAAATTAATGAGATTTATGTAACTATTTTAAATATTTGTTCTATTAGACAAGTGCAATGCATTGACTAGCGATATCCTCCTTTGGTACGACCAATTTTATCAAAAAATATATTCAATTCCTTTGTCTTAAATGGATTTTATTAGCCGTCCTTTACAAAAATATATCGCGCCCACAATTCTTACGAATGCAGTACCAGATTCAAAGCATTGTCCCATAAATAAACACTGACTCCTCATGCTAAAATCCTAATTGCGTGTTTGTATCGTATAATAACCAGTCGCGATTATACAGATTAACTGGAGCGAGGATAGTTCAGAAAATTAAAAATACAGAAAATTATAGGTATGAAATCGGAATATAAAAATGTAGTCATATACACACATGTACAATGAATATTTACAGTAATGCCATAATAAACAAAGATACGAGGGGATTTCAGAAGATTTTGAAACTATTTTTTAAAAATATCGTGGGGTAGTTAATGTGGTAACACTGAAGTGTATTGAAAGTGTCACACGCAAATCACCTTCGAAATATCTTCAGTCAGTGTTTTTAGTAAGACACTCTGTTTACTTCCGCATTTCATAACGACAGCAAAGAACAACCAATATGCGTTACATTTTGCGGTAAACGGGGAAAAACGGCCGTAGAATAAGATGGAATGCAGCAGCAAACGCTATTCGTTGATAAAGTAAGTACTAAGTCGTACGACAATATGTTGATGGCTTTCCAAGTATAGAAACGGTTTTAAAAAGGGAGTATTTTTTAACACGAAGTCTTGGTTCGCCAAGAGTAGCTTCCAATCGGTTGAACAGTAACAGTGTGATGCGCTATAACGCAGATAAAAATGAGAGAGTGATTCGTTAGCCATGATGAATGCCCTTCCTTATTCCGCCTTGTTGTATCTTGTATTTTAGGCGAAGCACAAGATTCTCCCCAATGCCGTGTGACTTTTTCCTCTTCACCATTAATAAACTTAAAGGGAGGATATTTGACGATAGAGGTATAGGAGGAATTCATTGAGAGAGTATGACAGAGGATGGATCGCTGGAATCTGAAAATTCAGTCGCAGAGAAAATAACTTGAAGTTTCAATTGTACGTGAGCAATTGGGTTTTGGTGTTATCAGTCTCTCAATCTCTCATACATAATAATCGTATGTGCATGCGTAAAATTTAATTTCCATAAATATAATTAAGTCATTTTAATTAGCTACATTTAAAAATATTTTACTTCAGTTAAATTCGAGTCTTTTCGAACAGAGTCACTGAAAAATAATTGTAGTCTTACTCCAACCATGTCATTCTAATGCTCAATCGATTAAATGTCTCCAAAATTGATGCTTCTTAGTAATCTCCATCGTCAATTGTCTATATTTTATAAGTTACTAGCTGAAACGACCGACTTCGCTCGGGAAAGAGTGGCAAATGATTTTTATTGCTCGGGGCAAACGTTTCCCATTCCTTAATTCCTTATTACTATTTTATGTATTGTACTGTACGCATTAACGTCTTACTTAATATTTACATGGATAGATGCACCGAAGCCTTCAAAGCGGCAAACTACGGCCCGCTGGCTACAGCCGTCCCGCGCGGTGGTTTTATCTGGCCCGCCTGCCTTATGTGGATTATGTCAATACTATTAGCCAAAACGTAAACAATAAACAACATCTTGGTTACCGAACAAATGTAAGTAGATGTATCGATTTATGTTGCGATAAATCTTTCAATGGTTATGGTAAAAGATAACAGCG
The DNA here is from genome assembly GCA_036926305.1 of Uropetala carovei. NCBI lineage: Eukaryota > Metazoa > Arthropoda > Insecta > Odonata > Petaluridae > Uropetala > Uropetala carovei. The sequence goes on along the minus strand of JAXCHB010000010.1, from coordinate 11,347,204 downwards.
TACTAATATTCCTTAAAAATAAATTGACTCACTTTAAAGTATTCATAACTATATTTAAGCATATCTTGGCTTTAGCTATTCTTCCTCTACGGCAGGGGTCCCCAAACTACGGCCCGCGGGCCACATCCGGCCCGCGCAGTGATTTAATCCGGCCCGCCTACCTTACCCAACCCAACCCCCCCTCGACATAATTTTTAACGGTGAAGCTTCTCGATAACCACCCCCCATCGAAATAATTATTAACGGTGAAGTTTAATGATAACCACCCCCCTCCCCCTCGAAACTTGCTCTTTGAAGTTTTCACACGGCCCGATCAGTCATTTGAAAAGTCTCATGTGGCCCGCGCTGTCGTATATAAAGCCTAATGTGGTCCTTTCAATAAAAAAATTGGGGACCCCTGCTCTACGGCGTTCCACGGCGTGGATTTTCCTTGCATTAATCTATACGTGTATATCTCCCTTTGAATAGAAGAACAATTAATAAATTTAGCTTTGTTGCCGCCTGGAAAATGGACATCTAAACCGATAAATTTCGCGCATAAAAGAAAATTTCGAGCGATTTAGTATGCAGTACTACGAAATATGAACAGAATTAAAATATTCAGTCTTTCTTGCGTAAAATAATCCATTTCTCGTGATCGTAAGTTAATATTTATGTATATTTATATCCAAATCAGTGAAGGGGTGCATGGCATTTTGGGGTTTCTCCACACCATTTCCCCTGCATTCTTATGAAAATAGTATTTTGTTGACCCCATGGGGTATAAGAGACCCCACGGTCTGCAAACCTAGACAAAGTACTTCCTTTGGTCCATAGGATGGATGGCCCATGAAACTTTTGAATTCCATAGCTCCAACGGTGTAAAAACGTATAAAGAACACACACATACACATGTTTTATTCGCAACCACTAACTTATGTCGAGTGACTTCTATGGAGAGTATTATAAATGTTCGTTAGTAAGCGTTGCAGATGTATTATATAAAGGTTTTACTTAATTAAAGGTAAGATTCCAGCATACACATGATGAATTGTCGTTACAAACGCTTCCCATACGCAGTCAACAGAATAATTATCCTTAACTATGTACGTTGCTATACATCATTAATTTCGATGCTTAAACAACAGTTCGAAGCGAATAACGCTATTCTTTCACCTATTTGAAGGTTTAATTGGCATTAACTGAACCGGAGGCAATAATTACGGTCGCCTTGACAACGTCCGGAAAGAGTACGAAATATCCGTAAAATTTCTAAAACAATTGCGTATTTCTAAATGATTCGACGGTGTAACATGTAAGAAATGCAAGAATAATATAGTATACAGTTTTAGCCGTCGAATAAAGCAAAAACGAAGAAAATCGGTCCATATTTACGTATTTTAACGTATGAAGGAAAAAAACCTTACACTCTGAAAAATCGAAAATCCCGTATAAACTTATGGGAAAATAAAATTGTCTCCTGGAAACGAACCCGGGTCGATGTTGGAAATCCCAGGTACCCTATGTTACTCGTAGCGTCATATGAAGTCAATTTGCAAAGTTTGGTCCCGATAGCTCAAAGGGCGTGGGAATGTATAAGGAACACACGGACAGACATTCAATTTTATTATATAAGATTTTGCTTATTAATACTATAAATCCTTTTTTCCCCCTTTTGTAAATTGGAACTTGTGTACAATTCTAGCAATATTTTTGGCTGCGTCACCAAATATCGTTACGATTCATTATCCAGTGTGGGTTGGGTTGGTGTTGGCACTGTGGGGTGGTGCGGGTTATTTTGGGGTGGGTTGGAATTGTGTGGAGCGGTGCTGGGCTGCGCGGAGGAGCGAGAGAAAAGACACAAGCAAAGAATAAAATCATTCTTCTCCATAGATGCAACGCCGAAATCGTCCAATTTCTTTTTTTTTCGAGACGTGTTCTCCGTGTTTACGGACGATTCGAATCTCGAGTCGTAAAAAGCAATCGATACATAGGAGAATAAAGGACGGGATTTGTATCCTTTGGCTCCTTTTATTACGAGACGTTCCACTTGACCCTCGGTCACCTGCAAACCCTTTTCGCCATCTACCGTGACCTTTGACACACCCAGGCTCGCCCGTAGAAAGCAATGAGAGTGAGTGCGTGAGACCATTGTGACGCAATAAAGGAAAAGGAAATTTGATGGCGAGAATGTAACTCTGAGACTTGTTTTATGTATCGCTCATAGCAGCGTGTGTCTCTGAGGTGATAAATTTGGATACCCTCTGTAAACGCTCGGCGGTTCGATACGAGTGCGTGAAACGCGCCTTTCTACTGCGCACGCGTGAGAGCGGAATGAGTTCATTATATATGACTAGAGATTCCAACGAAAAATTTTGCAACGGCAGTCAGAAATCTGCATACAAGTCATAATAAAGAGGAAGGTAATGATACACAGTAATTAATCGCGAATTTTTCTGCATACGTGGTCTACGGTAAATTTTTTCATTGTCCATGGAAATGTTCGCTATTCATTAACACAAATCTGAAACTCCTAAATAGGCAATTTCAGTCTTCTGTTACACTTTTAATTAATAACATTTGCCCAGTAGTGTCTAAAATATAGCCATTGTTGAGTCGACAATTCCTAAAAAAAATTAAAAGTAATATTAAAAGCTAAATCTAAGATTATATTCATTATATAACTCAAATAGTAAACAGTAATGATAGAAAAACAGCATAATATTTACCGTTTTCTTAGAATACAAGTGAAATACTTTCGCTAAAACTCAAATTTTAACCGAATGTATCTTCAAACTAAAACTCCATTGCTATATAAACAAATCGAAAGACAAAAAAATTACAAATGCTTATGATTTAAATTTAGGTATTTTGTCACTCGCTAAAATAATATGCAATTAAAATTCTAGAATTGTACAATACTTACTATTTAAATTGATAGAAAGTATGATCTGAAGATCACTATGCAACAGGCATAAGCTGTTATGATGAGCATGAGAAACAACAACGCAAGAATATATTCCCGCTCGTAAAACAGGAGAATTAGTCTGCCACGGTAGTTCAGTGGTAGAATATCCGCCCTGCAAGTGGAAGGTCCGGGTTCGATTCCCTGTCATGGCAGATTCTTTCACCTGTTTTCTCATGCTCAATACTTACTATTATTCATTTACTTACATATCAAGATTTCACTATATCGGATAAATATTTATCGGTTGTCAGGGTGAGGAAGCGGAACGAACAAAGGAAGGAAAGAAGGAATAGCTCTCTTATTATTAATACTATTAATACCCTACCTCTATCCGTATCAATCAATAATGATGATGAAAAAATCTCGAAAAAAGTTCCTGGTTATTTAATCATAATTAAGAAATTTCCATTTCCCATAAAATAACATGTAAAAAATCGACTATTCGGAGAGAAACCTTTCATTCTTTTTACCTTCTCTTATACGAAGTACATACATAGTATATTGAAAAAGTATCGTAATCGGGTAAAAATTCGATCTGGAGATTTTGACGGAAATATACGTTTTAGGTGTCGCTGAGTCCGAAAAAGTGGTTTTCGCAATGCCGTCTTTCTGTCTGTCTGTTACTGGCTCTAAAGCGTAAACGGTAGAGCGAAAACGAATGAAATCGCGTGCTTAGGCATTCTATCATACTGAGCAGAGGCTATGAAGAAATGGCTGACATTTCTCAATAATTAACACTAGGACGGCGGGACCGGACGACGCCCCGTGAACGGCGGAGTCGGTCATTTTGACCGCTCGTTATTTCTCCGTAGTTTTTAAGCGGGAAAATTTACACAAAGATTGAAATCAACTTAATTAATTAGCGACTGGTTATTCGTTTGCCTTTTTGCCTCAGCTTCAGTACATTTCTTTATGTGCGCGATGATGGAATTATCGATAAGGAGTCGCAGAGCACTAACCGGTGAGCGTACTAATATTCGTCAGCATCATTAGTGTGGAATCAGATAATAAGTAAGATACAATGTAGATACGACGAACACAACTTCCGATGACAAAAAAATGAGAGACAAATGAATATCTGCTGTAATAATCTAAAGATGGGTGAGGAAAAACAAGCAGCGATCAAAATGACCGCTGCCGCCAGGTAAGGTAAGACTTGTAAATAAAAAAGTATTACAGGGATCAGCGTAAAAAAAAGTCGAATTGTGCTTGACATTAATATAATAAAAGTGAGCAAAAGGGAAAGAGATCGGAGAAAAAACAAGAACACATCGAGATAAAATGCAAAGCCCAGCGGTCAAAGCGGCCCGCCGTTCTAGTGTTAAGGGAACTACATTTTACGCATTTTTAACAACAATTTGATTTTTCTCTAAAACGGCTCTAACGATTTTGAACAAATTACGTACAGTTACTTGAGTTTAAGTCTTCAATAATACCAAATCTCCTATAATATATTTTGAAGGGCCTGTTTGTTGGTTTGTGTGTTTGTTCATTGAACTCCTCCTAAACGATGAAAGCTAGAATAACCTAATTTGGTACTATTCTTCCTTACATCCTAACTTAGTGAATGGTCAAGGTTTGGTCAACTGGGATTACTCAGTGCTGCCAATATAGGGGATTTACATTTTTCCATAAGATAACACCTAGGAATCCATTTCTTGACTTCCAAGGTATTTTTCCTTCAACCTTTAAAATACGTAAATATTGACCGATTTTTTTCGGTTTTGCTATATTCGACGAATAAAACTCTATACTATCTTATTTCTGCGAAGTTTACATGTTATACGGTCGATGTTTTCAGAAATACGTAATTTGGTTCGAAATTTTGTGGATTTTTTGTACTCTTTCCGGGAGTTGCCAAGGCGGCCGTCATTATTTCCTCCGAGTCAGTTAGCTTCAATGAAGCTTACAATTAGACGAAAGTTAGCGTTATTCGATTCGCACTTTTGTTTAAGCAACGAAACGATCGATGTTTATGGATAGCAACTTAAATATATACTGATTATTATTCAGGAAGAGTTTATTGATGAAAGTAATTGAACCTTATTTCGTCTATTGAATCCTGGAATCTTACATTTTCTGTAAGTAAAATCATTATATTCTACATTATAATGTTTATTAACGTAAATAGGCTGACGTATCTGGTGTACATTAACGGAGTCAGTGTTCAATCATGGACAACTGTACGTTGCTTTTTCTTGCGTTTCTTGCTTAAAAGACATAAAAGTAAACATTTCATAGGCATAATTGCACAAGAAATGAAGCTGGATTTGGCGAAAGTGATATATATTACACTTATCGTTATATTTGAATGAAATACGTTCGGAAACGGATTGATACAAGCAAATATGATTAATTGTTAAGAAAAGCTAATTGTGAGTTAAAAAGTATCTACTATATATTATAAAGAGATTGTATGTTGTGCCGTAGTAGCTTCAGTAAATCCATAGGAATTCAACGGGAAATTCTGCTAATGATTCATATTTCTCAAAAAATCTGATGTGGCCAACACCTGACTTTCTCCATATTTTGGGTATAGATATTTAAATTATTATGAATAGCATTATGAGGCAAAATTATTATTTCGTATCCCAAAAGAATACAGTCCTTATTGCTGTAAATTATATGTTGAATATGTTTACAGAATTCACCGCGTTGGTGGCGCTGTATACTGGAAATTAAGAAAAAGCAATATATCTCCGAAATGGATGATTCTACGATAATTTGTTTCAAACATAACTTGGAAGAAATAATATTCACTATAACTTTGGTCCTTAAGAAGATTACCAATAACGATGTTTTTAAGGAGAAAACCGAAAAACGGGTTATTTATAAATAACTCCTAAACAATAACTACAATAGAAAATTATTTCGTATGAAAGTTGTAGGAAATTACATTCTCTATAACTTTTTATAGAATAACTATGTTTTAACGAAGAAATATCGCAAAAACCGAATCGGGTTTCGAATAAACCTCAACTTTCGGTTACCCGTTATTGTCGAAAAACTAATCAGTTCTTTGTGCTCATGTTAAAGTGTTATATATGAAGTTTGGCAACGATATGGCATGTACGTTTTGAGTTAGAGCGCCCACAATAACACACACACACACACACATAGACATCATTCCGAAAATAGTCTAAACGTGTTCTAGGGACCTCAAAACATGTATTTCCGTTGAAATCTCGAAGTCGATTTTTTTTTATGAATACAATACTTTCCCATTACTACGTATGGAGAAAGTAATAACTAAACGAGTCATTAGTATACGAGAAATTTTGTACCATGTATTTTGTACCAATTATGTAGATTAAAATTATAAATAGTTAACCTACGATTTTTAGCTATTAACCATTTTGAAGGAGAAATTATAAAGTTTCTAATTCTCTTCATTTTTGCCTACAGCAGTTCGAAATCGCTCATGTTAAACGTTTAATTCACATATTTTTTGGAAATAATGCAATTTAACGGAATGTTGCCTTGCCTGCCAATTACACTGTTAGACTTGGAATTCGTATTGTTATTCCAATCTTTAGGAGTGTAATCCTGGTTTAGATGCTTTTAATACAAGAGGGAAATAGAGAGGAAGAGAGGGAGGATTGGGAGGGGGAGAGAGGGGAGGAGTACGGGGGGAAGTGAGATAGAGAGAGAGGGGGACGGGAGGGAGAGGGGCACGCGAGTTGGGCAGCGGAGGGCCTTCTTACGATCATACAACAGAGGTCCGACTTACATTTACATTTACATCAATACCCTGCCAGCCGCCAGAAGCGTTTGGCAGGGGGTGTCACAACACCAAGTGAACTCTAACTAACTCCTCTGTTGGACTGTCTTATAGCGTCTGGGAAAAAAGGATCTGTAGTATTTCTTTGTTCTAGCGATTGTTTCGACATATTTTCTCCTGCTCTCTGATCTAACATTACGTTCACTAACACCGATGGGGACGACTTTGCCGCGTACGTCTTCAACGAATTCGGAGCTTTCGAATTTCTCAAATAGTTTCCTTTTGTAGTCAATTCTTCTACTCTTCAACGTCTGCCTTTCAGATCCATCAATATCTCTGATACACTCGCATCATACCGATATTCTCCTTTTACAAATCTAGCCGCTCTACGCTGAACCATTTCGAGCTCTCTAGTTAGGCACTCCTCGAAAGGGTCCCAGACGGCGCTACGGTATTCCACTACGGGTCGGATTAGAGAAAAGTATGCGATTTCCTTCACGTTCGAGGGGCATCCCCGCAGGACTCTAGAGGAAAGCCCTTGAATTCTGTTTGCCGATGCTATAACGGTTTTGATATGCTCTCTACCAGATAAATTGCTACTGAGAGTTACTTCTAGGTATTTGTAGCTATTGACGTATTTTAGCTTTAATTCAGATATTTGGTACGGGTAACGGTTGAAATTCATGGAGCGCGTGAAATTCATTGCGGCGCATTTCTCTATATTCAGGTCGAGTTGCCAATTTTTACACCATTTCGTAATAGTCTGAAAGTCCCTTTGCACATTCTCCTGGTCGTGTATTGTGTTGATTTCTCCATACAGAAGTGTGTCATCCGCGAAGAGTTTACTTTACACTTTATATTATACACTAAATCATTTATATATACCAAGGATAACAGAGGTCCGATTACACTTCCCTGAGGCACGCCGGAAGTCACTTTGACGACGTCTGATGCAACTCCGTCGAGAACTCCTCTCTGGGTTCTATCGGAAAGGAACGAGGCGATCCAATTTACAATTTTCTCGTTAATTGAATAAGCCCTAAATTTTTGCACTATTTTCACGTGAGAAACGGTGTCGAAGGCTTTCCTAAAGTCTAAAAATACTGCATCAACTCCTATTCCTTTATCCGCTGCTTTCACAATATCATGTGTGAGTAGAGCTAACTGAGTCTCGCATGACCTGCCTCACCGGCTTCTTCTTTGCTTTCGAGAAATGGCATTATTGAGATACCGATAATGTGCTCAAAAACCTTACAGAAGATTGACGTCAACGATATAGAGCGGTAGTTCTCCACTTTAAATTTACTTCCCGTTTTATGTATTGGAGTAACGTGGGCTGTTTTCCATATCAAAGGAACTGCACCCTCATCTAAAGATTTTGTGAATACGATCTTAAGGTACGGAGGCAATTCTTTTGCTAACGAGTTTATAATGAATGCAGGTATGGCTTCCGGCCCTGGCGATTTTCTTTATGGACCTGACTTAGTAATTTAACGATACCGCTTTCGGATATTTCTATGTCGCTCATATTTGAGTCTACACGAGTAGGGAAATCAATGAAATCACCGCTGTCGATTGTGAAGCAATTTTCGAAGAACCGATTTAACATACTAGCCTTAGTAAAAGAATCGTGTACACTTTCACCGTTGTCTGTACGTAGAAGAAGTACTATGGCCTGACCTCGAATTTCTCGCACGTACGACCAAATTTCTTTCGAGTCGTTTTTGAGTGAATCCGAGAGTGTCGTGGATCGGTAGGCGTGAAATTCCTTACGCGCTTCGTCTCTTGCAGATTTACGACTATTTCTGTATATTAAATACTCGTTCGCGTGATCCCTACCAACTTGTTTAAGGTGCTTTATGCGCGCGTGATGTCGTCTTTGTTTCTTGAGCAAGGCGCGGAATTTCGGTTTCATCCACCGCGGGTCCTTGCGATCACGAACGGATTGGGTTGGGACAAACGTTTTAAGCCCTTCGCTAATGATTCGTAAAATTTCCGTCCAAGAGTCATCTACGCTGTTACTATTCGAAAAGTTGATAAATGCAACTATTTGATTTGTAACATAATATTTTTAAACCTGGGAGATCTGCTTTACTTAAGATATAGACTAATCGCTTTGGCTTATCTATTGTCGTAGGAGTGTATTTGAAGTCGACAATTACTATTTTATGATACCCTATGCCGCCGTCGATTTGTAGGTTTGTAGTCGATAGTGGGTGGGAAGTAGCTAACAGATCTAATATGTTGCCGTTTCCGCTGTTGTCACATCGCGTCGTCTCGTTGACGGTTTGCTCTAGCGAGTTTAGAGTGAACGCTTCAATTAATTCACGACAAGCTTCTCTATTTTTTCCACCGCTAACGGTTTCCTCCAAGAATGATTACTGGATCGTTCTTTCTCCTAGCTATCACCTGCAATGTACGACTGAGTTCTCTAATGTTCTCGACTCCTGAGTCAGGTGGGCGGTAAAATGAGCAAAAGAATAATTTTATACCATTTCTCGTACGAAGGGAGCACCATATCATTTCGCAGTGTACGCTGACGTTAAACTCCTCTAATTGGCTTGATATACTCTTTTTGAAGGCGATGAAAACTCCACCTCCGACTCTTTCCCTCCTGTCTTTGCGATATACCACGTAATCTGGTGGGAAAAATCTCGTTAGAATTAATGTCGCCCGATAGCCAGCTCTCTGTTCCCTATACAACGTCTGCACGATGTATTTTAACTATTTGTAAGTGGCAAAAATCAGCCTGTTTCCTTCGAATGCTTCGGCAGTTCATAATAATAATTTCTACTGTGTGTTCTATGGGTATTTTCGTTCTGGATTCCCCCGCCACTTGATCTAACAATTTTATTTTTCTACTTCTCAGTCTAACGCTATTCTTGGACTCCCTAGGGTTAATGTTGGCGGACTCTTCTAACAGATCTATTGGTTTTATCCTCATCTCACCTAAAAAAACCCTAGCGTCAAACTTCGGAGCTGTATGGCCGATAACAAATTACGACACAAAAACCATGCAATTAGCTTTATAGCTTCAACTAATTGTTGGCTCTTTGGTAAACATATTTCCTTCATCATTTGTTGGAGGGCAAAACAGCCCCTTAAAAATTAAATGTTCTATAATATCGGATTATCTCCGTAGATTCTGACCAAAAACCTATAATATTGAAAAATTTCAAGTCTCCAGCTCATCTGAAAGATCCTCATAATATTTATTCTCCTACGGGACAAAAATGGGGCAAAATAGCCCCAAAAAAGAGGATTATTTCAATATCGGATTTCTTTCTTTGGTCGGAGTAAATGGCATTATGATATAGCCCTCTTATTCTCTTTAAAACCTTGCCCATTTAGGTCGTTGCCACGGCAGCCGATTGTTGGGTTCCAGAAAATTCTAATTATTTCCGATAAAAACTATAAATTTACGCTAATTCTACTTGTATATTAATTCAGTCATCAAAAATAAGAAACGGCAATATCTATTCTTTCCGATGGTTCAAGTCCTGCATTCGAATCTTGAGGGAAAATAATTTTAAAATGCAAACATAACAACCTCTACACCATTTATGTGCTTTTGTTATGGGTCAACAATTTTGGAGTTTTTCCTTCGGTTGATACCAAAAACCTATGCAAATCCACACTTTTGATGATATCGTCACGAAACTTCGTATATATATATTATTGGAATTCGACTTGGGAATGTTTTCTCCTTTGTACGAGTGAAAAGAAAAAGTTGGAGATAGGAAAATGACAAATTCTTCCAGGCAAAATTTTTTCGATCCCTTGCGATACGCGGTCGCATGACTCAGGGTCGCTAGAACACATATCAGCGGCGACCGAAAATGGGTTCACCTTAGGACTCACCAAGACGGGGGGGGGGCTCTACTATGCTAATTGCTATCCCGACCTTAGCGAGGAGCGCCAGCTGAGGCGGCAATCCTTTCGTAAAGTATGTACCATCGACCTTTACTACAAATCCTTTCCCTGTAAGAATACCAGGTGCCTACCCTTTTTTTCCCACTTACCAAGTCTTGGAAATGCCAATTCTACTTACTTTCTCATATACGAAGTATATTGAGAAAGTATTGTAATCACGAAAAAATTCGACCTCGGGGATTTTACGGAAATATCCGTTTTAGGTGCCGCTGAATCCCAAAAAGTGGTTTTCGCAATGCCGTCTGGCTGTTACTGGCTCTAGAGCCTAAACGGTAGAACGAAAATGAATGAAATCTCGTACTTAGGCATTTTATCATACTGAGCAGAGTATTTATAGAAATGGTTGACATTGCCTAATAATTAAGGGTAGTTTATTCTACACATTTTTAAAACAGTTTGATTTTCTAGAAAACGGCTATAACGATTTTGATCAAATTTCGTACAGTTACTTGAGTTAACGTCTTCAATAATACTGCATAGTTCATATTTCTCAAAAAACGATTATAAGGCTAGTTTATTCTAGGCAACTTTAACAATAATTTGCTTTTCTCAAAAACGACTAGGATGATTTTGATAAAATTTCGTACAGTTACTTGAGTGTACTTCGGCATTAATACTGCATTTTTCATTTTTCTCAGTGACTGTATATAAGGTTAGTTTATTCTTGAGAAACTTTAACAAAAAATGGATTTTCTAAAAACCGGCCGATACGATTTTATTTTCCGAAGATAACTAAACGACGCATTCGTATATGAGAAAGTTTGTACAATGTATGTTGTACCGATTTTTTAAATCGGTTTCGTACAGCTTTTCCGAAAACTAGCTTTCCTTACTCCTTCACGATATCCCACCTACGTTTACGTTAATATTCATTTCTAAATAGTACTAAATTCAAATATCGAAAAATTTTCTCCAAATAATCAGAGAATTATTGACATCTGCTTCTTCATTGGATTTTAAAGTATCTTAAAATGAAAATACGAAGTCGGAACTTTGACGTAGGAATTCATAAATAATTTAAGTTTTGTTTTCTTATTGTCAGAATAAATATCAAATCTAATTTGGCTATATAACGGACAAAAATATAAGAATTTTTGATTGATCATTAAGGTAAGGAGAGAGTACTGAATTATAATCATATATGCGGCGAGTTTTATAATTTTCCTTCAAGCAGATATAAAATGATATGTTTATATTAATAATTATGCAACTAATTTTTTCAATCAATTCGTTATGGGATACATCGACAGAAATACGTCAGCTTGTCTCCAGTCTCTATCTATGAAAAAAAATCGGTACAACATACATTGTACAAACTTTCTCACATACGAATTCGTCGTTCAGTTATCTTTAGAAAATGAAAATCTTATCGGCCGGTTTTTAGAAAATCCATTTTTAGGCGCGTTTCGCTTACAGCGTGAGCGCCTATTATCGTCGGTCCGTCCGTCTTTTCGTCTGTCCGTCCGTCCGCATGTTCGTTCTCGGCTTCTACCGAACGGATATTCATGAAATTTGATATTAAAAACTTACAATCACAATCACAAATCACAAAAATGAATCACCTACGCTAAACAGGGGTACCACTTTACTGGTGACAAAAAATGAAAGTTTCGTCATATCTCATAAAATATTACTCATATCAAAATATTTTTCAAATAGAAGTTGTAGAACTGGGAAAGAAAAGTATTTTCTTTTCTATACATTTTTATTGTAGGAGTTGCCATTACCGAGAAATACAAACAAAAACTTCTTAAATCAAGTTGAACTTAAAAATTACTTGCATGTTTACATCTTCATTGTTGTTAACATAAACAATCTTACAAACAAATGTTTAATTTACTTATGTGTGCATGTACTACTTTTAAAATGGAGGAAAATGGATTATTTATGATGAAGAAAAGAACTTTAAAACGCTATTTCCCTTACGTACAGGTATGTATATGATTTCTTTCTAACACTCCATTACACGAAACGCGCCCATTTGTGATACGTTGTACACTTTCCTAACTTCTTTGTTAAAGTTTCTCAAGAATAAACTAGCCTTATATACATTCATTGAGAAAAATGAGAAATGTAGTATTAATGCCGAAGTACACTCAAATATTTTAAAATATCTTAAACCGTATTTTAAGAGAATAATCGTGAATGCGTTGAGTTATTTTTATGGCCTTTGCATCTAATATTTATTTACGTGACGTGCATCGTAATAATATTAATTACTGAAGTGCAAATCAATATTTTGTGTAAACAAATTAGATGACTATGCATTTCTATTATTTTACTATTTTAACAAATTTTTTTGTTTGTTTTTTGAAAAATTGCTTGTCGAATAGATTTTTCTAAGAATTTTCCTTCAATGGTTTTATTGATGAAACATTTACCATCAGAATGAATGTTTTATATTATTTTTCCGAGAATCTGCCCAATATATCTACTTCAACGGTTTGATAAGTAAATATACAAACATACTTATGAAATTCACTGTTTTTTCTTCCTAAGAAAAATTTCCGTACAATTCTTCGAAATATAAAAGACTTTAAATCCGAATTATTTGTTTTCAGAATTCAGATATAATTTCTAAATGGAAATAAGATCATAATTTGAAAACAGTCATATCTAGTAATATGCCATGAAATGCTTCTCTCTGAAGCCGAAAAATCAACCAAAGAGCATAGTAGTAGTATTAGCAATCCATGCTGCATAACGCTCAGCGTAACATCGCTTTTAGAGGATTGGAACGGATCGATCTCCATGGCGATGAGTCGAAGCTTCCGCCGCTCCCTCTCTCAAATGGTTCCAGGGCTCTATTTTTCGTATCCCCGGGATACGCTCTTCCATCGCAACGGGATTAGGGAAAGAGGAGAGAAGGGAGAGGAGAGAGCGGCTAAATCTTTGGAACCCATTTGTCAACAGCTCCTCTATCAAACGCTCTTTTCCCGGCCCCACCCACCGATCATCGCTGCTTCACTCCTTATTCAAACCGTATCTTCAACGAGCACTCCTGCCGCTCTACGTCTAATGTCCCGCGATCGCATATTTTACGCTTTATCTATCATTTTCCCTCTCGCATTCTTCTCCCCCGCTTATCCATTTTCATACCCTTCTGCTCTCAAAAATAAGTTCCGAAAACGCGTTTGTTTTGTTTTTCGATGAAATTATGAGACTATAAAGCCACACCTCTTATACTTGTTACTGCAACATATAATTACACTCTATCTGTCTACACAAGAATTCGATTATTTTTTCACCGATAACATTGTGAGCTAATATTTGCCAGCCGCTTTCAGGAATATCTTCAACTTCTAACGCTCTCTTTATTAAGGAACATTCGGCATTCTTCAGCAGACTGTCGTTATTAAACATGCTTAAATTCTAAATTGTGTTCATTTCATTCGTTTATATACTATTTTAATTATGAAGTATTAATATATATTTTATCTTTATGCTACTTATTTTTCCTGGATAAGGATTTTCGTATATCCTTCATAACAGCGATTTACTCATCCGGTCACAATTCGTAAAAAGGTGCATGAAACACTGATATCACTTTGTATTACATACGGCTTTAACGCGAAAATTCAACGCATCTTTATTTAGTTGTCATTTAGGATATTCGTCGCACTTCTGGAAACGAAGCCTATTAATTTTCATATACTACGTCCAGCAATTTGAAACACCATATTATTTTTGTAATATAAAAAAATAAGTGGAATAAATTATCCTTGATATCTTCATTATATACTCAAATACACAATCGAATATCATACTCAAAAGAGTCACTCGAGTGTTTAAAAGCAACTGGAATGGAGAGTACGGTAACTTAGATGACCACAAGTATATCATTATGATGAATTTGAAGGTCTTTATTTAACCTCACCGTTGGATTCACTATCCATTGATATAACAACTTCTGCTCCGTGGGAAAATAGAAAAAGACATTTTAATTTTTTGGCTGAAGTGGGCTTTGTTTTGTATTGTGACTGAATGGATCTATAAATTTCATTGTTTGTTTGTTTGTGTGCGTGCGTGTGTGTGTGTGTGTGTACGTGCGTGTGTGAGAGTGAGAGAGATTCTATTGGAGATAAAAGCAGCTACATAAAGAGGATGACAGTTTTTGTGAAAAGACCTAATGGAGCATTTTTACGAAAAATAAGTTCATCAGATTTGCTTATAAAATAAATTTAAATAATTATCCATATTTGTGATGGGACATCCGCTATTTTTCTCCATCTTTAAATAACAAACCACAACATAGTGACTGCGAAATAATCTCTAGCATTTGTGTCGCAATGAAAAAATACTGTGTCCACAATTAGAGGAGATCGATGTTACGACAATCAGTTTTTTACGAATTTAGTAAAGGTTGCACACGTCTTGCTCGGTGAAAGTATTTTCAGTGACGAAATAATGAAATTTCTAAAGCACCTTAAGGAAAAGTGCATTACTGGAAATGACTTCGTCCCTACCTCAGAAGGAAGCGCTTGAAGAACAAAATATATGTAGATACGAAACCATTACGACAATTTTCTATTTACCATAATGACTAAATACTACAAAACTATATAGGTATCAGAAATAATGCCAAGTAAGCATTATTTTTGTGATTTACAGATTAATTTCGAATCTATTGTTATTGACCGAACAATCGAAAATGAATTAAATCATACATCGTATTAGTTACGAGCAGCTAACAATGAATGCTTTTAATAATGCTCTTATGAAATATTAAGTGGAAGTTATTGGAATTCAGAAGACGTTTTCCCAATAATGAGAAAGAAATTGACAGCTCGTGAAAGTAGTTCAATGGGCCTTTACTAGCCAGCATGTATTTATCTATATACACATTACCAAATTTTGGTTGATGGTAATGCAAAGCTAAAGGAAAAAGCATTTACGCTCCATTTCCAGCAACTAGCATCATTAGAGTAATCTAACAAAAGCGTAGACCTCATTCTTGGCTCCGATAATTTCTGTTACTATAGAACGAGAAGGCGATACGTATTCCAACAAGAGAAAGAAAAGTAGCAGATTGGAAGAAGAGCAGAAATTGAAATTTCATTCTAGAATTTGTTTGACAATATTGAGCTGCTTCAAATTAAAACAGACTTTCTCGTTTATTGAAAAAAATAAATTCGCCACTCACAATTAAAAGTTTTGGTCGACATGCTTCTTTCATCAACAGTTTTTCTGCACCGAAAATTATTTCTACAGATAAAAATCTGACGTGGCCAACACATGACTTTCTCCATATTTGGGGTATAGTTATTTAAATTATTATGAATAGGATAATAAGGCCAAATTAGTATTTCGTATCGTAAAAGAATACAGTCGTCCTTATTGCCATAAATTAGGTATCTTTTGAATATTTTTACAGAATTCACCGCTACATGGTTGCGGCGCTGTATACTAGAAAAAGCAAACTATCTCCGAAATGGAAGGTTCTACGAAAGTGTGTTTCAAACAAAACTTGGAAGAAATATTATTCTCTACAACTGTGGTCCTTACGAAGATGACCAATTACGACGTTTTTTTGGAGATATTTGACGGAAACCGAAAAAACCGATTATTTATAAATAATTCCTAAACACAACTGCTATAGAAAATTGTTTCAAATGAAAGTTGTAGGAAATTACATTCTCTATAACATTTGTATAGAATTGCATATAGAGTAATGACGTTTTAAAGGAGGAATATCGCAAAGACCGAATCGCATTTCGAATAAACCTCAACTTCCGGTTAACCGTTATTGTCCAAAAACTAATCAGTTCTTTGTGCTCATGCTCAAGTGTTATATATGAAGTTTGGTAACAATATGATAAGTACTTTTTGAGTTAGAGCGCCCACAATAACATACGCACGCGCGCGCGCGCACACACACACACACATACAGACATCATTCCGAAAATAGTCTAAATCTGTTCTAGGGACCTCAAAACGTGTATTTCCGTTGAAATCTCGAAGTCGATTATTTTCGTGAACACAATACTTTTCCATTACTACGTATGGAGAAAGTAAAAATCTGATTTGTCCAACACATGACTTTCTCCATATTTGGGGTATAGATATTTAAATTATTATGATTGGCATTATGAGGCAAAATTATCATTTCCTATCGTAAAAGAATACAGTCGTACTTACTGCCGTAAAATACGTATATTTTGAATATGTTTACAGAATTCACCGCTACATGGTGCTGGCGCTGTATACTCGAAATTAAGAAAAAGCAAAATATATCCGAAATGGAAGGTTCTACGAAAATTTGTTTCAAACAAAACTTGGAAAAAATGTTATTCTCTACTAATTTGGTCCTTACGAAGATGACCAATTACGACATTTTTTTGGAGATATTTGACGGAAACCGAAAAAACCGATTATTTATAAATAATTCCTAAACAATAATTTCTCTGGAAAATTGTTTCAAATGAAATTTGTAGGAAATTACATTCTCTATAACCTTTGTATAGAACTGTATATATGATAATGATATTTTAACGGAGAAAAATCGCAAAAACCGAGTCGGGTTTCGAATAAACCTCGACTTCCGGTTAACCGTTATTGTCCAAAAACTAATCAGTTCTTTGTGCCCATACCAAAGTGTTATATATGAAGTTTGGTAACGATATGGCAAGTACATTTTGAGTTAGAGCGCCCACAAACACATACACCAACACGCACACATATACCATTCCGAAAATAGTCTAAACGTGTTCTAGGGACCTGAAAACGTGTATTTCCGTTGAAATCTGGAAGTCGATTTTTTTCAGGAACACATTAGTCAATTTGTTTAACATTTAAGAATTTTTTACTGTCAAATGAATAAAATTTTTGGAATTTCTATAATATTATTTTCGTTTTTTGCAAATTTTATCAGTAGAAAAAATTACAGCATTGTAGCACATTCAGAAGCACCCAAAGCATGAAATATTTGTTTAGAAGTTTATAATTTCTAAAGGCCAAGAAAATAAACGTAATTTTAGATTTATTCTGTGGGTTTTGTTACCAAATCTGCCTATGTACAAATTTCAACGTTCTAGCGCATCAGGAAGTGCCTCATAATGTTGCATACTCCTATATATATATGTGTGCGCGCGCGCGTGTGCGTGCGTGTTTGCGTGCTTGTACGTGCGTGTGCGTGTGTGCGCGCGTGTGTTTGTGCGTGTGCATGCCTGTGTGTGTGCGCGCGCGTTTGTGTGTATGCAGGGCCCTGCCGATGGGTGAGGCGGCGAGGCAACCGCCACAGGCGCCTCTCGAAGGGGGGCGCCAAAATTTGACAAAAAGGAAAACTTATCAAAATAAATTCATAAGTCCAGCGAGGCCAGGGGGCGCCATATTATATCTCGCCTCAGGCGGAAAAATGTCTGGGGACGGCCCTGTATGTACGTATGTATTTGCATTCTGCTAGCATATTATATGAATTTAATATAAAGAGTAAGAGCCGATAATAATTTTTTTTTCTCTTTCAAAAATATTGAAGTAAAAACAACTCCTAAAGTTTATAATTATAATGATGTTATAGTTATTCATAATTTGTTACAAATACCTCACATTTCAGCAAAATTACAACGTTGTAGCACTTAAAGAAGTGCATTTATATATATTTATACGTATTATCTGCCAAGAAAAAAAAAATATGTTGTAATTTTTGATTTTTTCTGACGGTTTTGACACAAGACCTACCCACTTATTAAATTTCATGTTTCTTGCTCATCTGGAAGTGCCTCATAATTTTGTATCCTCCTATAAATCTATTATACAGGGTGTTTCAAAAGGTAAGATCAACCAGCGAGGAGGGGGTAGAGGACGTTGATTTGAGCAGAAAACTTAAATAAAGTTTTTCTCAATTCACTACCGTTTCTGAGTTACAGGAACATGAAAAGTGCAAAACAGTTGTCTGACAAAATCTTCTCTGAGAGGGAATATCGGTTACGATTTCCACAATGAAGGCATCCTCAAAGACGCGTGTTTGAAGCCGTACACCGAAGGCTGGGAGATACAGGTGTGATACAACCAAGGCATCATGTTGGTCTTCCTAGGCGCAATGTGCATCAAGAGGAAGATGTTCTTGATATTGTTAATGAAAATCCTTCCATTAGTACTCGACATATTGCACATCGAACAGGCTTTCCTCAAAAGTCAGTTTGGCATATTTTACATAGACAAGGTCTACATCCTTTTCATTTCTGTCGTGTCCATGACTTAACACCAAGAGACCATGGATGTCGTCGCGAGCATTGTCGATGGTTCTTACGCAAAGCTACTGATGGAACAGACATCCTGAACCAAGTACTATGGACTGATGAGGAAGGATTCACAAGAGGTGGTGTTATGAATCTACACAATTTTCATTTATGGTCAGACTAGAATCCTCGTGCAAAACGATCCTCCTCATTCCAGCACCGATTTAGTGTAAATGTCTGGTCAGGAATTATTGGCAGCAGCCTTATTGGTCCATACGTGATGGAAGACAGGATCGGAGGTGCCAATTATCTAAATTTCCTTCAGGGAACACTGCATACATTATTGGAGTATGTACCTCCAAATATTCGTCAGCACATGTGGTATCAACTGGATGGAGAACCGGCACATTTCACATGCCCAGTACATCAGTGGTTGCATCAACACTATCCAAGAGGGGAAATTATGAGACAGCTCCTATTGACGTTGAGACTTCAAATTTGGCCTGGTTATAAAAATCTTTTTGCAACGGAAGATAAAATAAAGCGCTGCGAAAATTTCAAATTTTAAGGACGGTTTTGCCCTATATATGACGCATACCACTGTGAAAATGATAGGGCAATTCTTAATGAGATATAAACATGAAATTTCGCAGAATTATGGGTTTTCAGTTACAACCGAAAGACAAAACCCAATATCATTAAAATTCGAAATCTTAGCGACCGTTTTGCCAAATAATTGTCTATGCGACGAATAAAACTAAAATGCATTTCTAAATGAGCTAAAAAGTTGAAATTTTATACGGGTATATGATTTTGTACAAAATTCATTGGGAATAATTTTAAATTGTAAATATGCTAAACTTTAAAAATGCTTGCAGAATGCAAGCCCACATTAACTAGTCTATAATATATAGATGCTTCTTACACATTATATATATATATATATATACAGCAAAACTCGTTTATAACGATCACGCCTAAAACGAAATCTCGGCTATAACGAAGAAATGTCTCGGCCCTATGAACTCCTCCATAAGAGCATTGGTTAAATATCTCGGATGTAACGAACACGCATTTTAAAAATTCTCGGCTGTAACGAACAAATGTTTGGTCCCGTGGCAAAAAATGCCCCATATATAACGAATTTTGGCGAGCAGAGCAATAAGTAATGAATAACTTCCGCCCGTTTACCATGCACTTGTTCGTAGAGGTCCCCTTCCTCCATCTACCCCTTCCATACGAATTTCCACGCTCCTTTGTTTTGCAATTGATATTAAAAATATGAAATGTTTATGTAAATTAATGACCATAATATTAATATTAATTGACCATTTAAAAAAGCGTATGTAATAGCAGTCGAACATTTTACATGCCGCGAAGTTGATAAGCGTCTCTTTGCATATGTAAGTACGGCATTGAAGTCGACTCACTGCAAATACAGTAAAAGCTGTGTTAACCGGTTATCTTGGGGATTGTGGATAGCCTATTAGGAGAAATAGCTGGCTAGGGGAGCGTTTTTCGATTTTGACGTCGTAAATTTAGCAATAACCAAAGAAAATTGGGCTTAGGTTCACTATCGTACTCCCCAAACATAACTATGCATGGGGTTTGCATTTTCCATTTTAATTCTTCCACACCTAGTTAGATATATACACTATTTACCCATTCTTATTTCATACGTTGCTATGCTAACATGCAAAACAAACGACTATTGAAAATTTAGCGCGTCCGAGAAGTTTGGGGAGTACGTCAGTGAACCTGTTCCCAAAATTGTATTTATTGGATTATATCTTTCTTATTTATCTTGATTTACTCTATTAGAAGAGGACGAAATTACTTAATTCTTCTAAACACTTCTGTGAAAACCAGTCATATAATATTTTAACCAGTTCCTCAATTTTTGGCTTATGAAGCGTATGATGTTTATTAATTGATTTACTCGCCTCAGAAGATGACATAATTTTCATTAATTTAGTCTTATGAGCCTTGATATCGTAGAGCGTGGAAGATCCGATGTTGAATTCTTTTTCTATGGCTTCTCTATTTTTTCCTTTTTCAATTCGTTTGATCAGCTCCAGCTTTTGTGTTAGCGTTAAAGCAACCTCTTCTCTCCTGTTCCTTGCTTTTAGG
Source organism: Uropetala carovei (assembly GCA_036926305.1). Classification (NCBI taxonomy): domain Eukaryota; kingdom Metazoa; phylum Arthropoda; class Insecta; order Odonata; family Petaluridae; genus Uropetala; species Uropetala carovei. Next base: position 11,326,296 of record JAXCHB010000010.1, on the reverse strand, counting down.
TATTTATTTTGATGCCATATTCAATGGATGGGTAATTTTTAAAATAATAAAAAGCGATAAAACTGGAAATTGTAGAAGTACACCAAAACATCTAGACAATGCAAATCGTTTACATAACCAAAAACGCCATGCTTACTCGGCAGCCACAGAAGTATACCTACGGAGTAAATACGTAATATATACATCTTATATTTTAAGAAATTTTAAAGTGGAAGTTGTGGTATTACACATATACAATTCGCACAAAAATTCATAAAAAAAGAAAAAGAAATACAAAATTAATTGTATTTGTGTAATTGCCGGTATCTAAGGCTGGCCGGTTCTAAATAGCCGGATAGCACAGCTTTTACTGTATGTGTATACGTGTTATATGAGATGCATAGGCCAAAAACCATGTTTCTCGTATATAACGTAGTCACGCTTATAACGAAGCAATGAGTCGCTCCCCTCAAATACGTATTAAACGAGTTTTCCTGTATGTATACATATATATATGTACAGTTGTGTCTCTCTTGTGCTATATATATATATATATATATATGTACAGTTGTGTCTCTCTTGTGCTGATGAAGGGATCATCCCGAAAGCTCTAACCTCTACAAATGTGTCTCTCCAACACCCCAGCGGCTCTACTTCCGGTAAGTGTTCACTGGGTTTCCTTCAACACCTAGTTGCCCAAAATATATATATATATAGGAGGATACAAAATTATGAGGCACTCCAGATGTGCTAGAAACTTGAAATTTGGTAGGCATATAGGTTATTTGTAACAACCGAAGGAAAAAATCCGAAACTGGCGAAATTACTATTTTGAAGGACTTTTTGGCCCCATTTTTTCCCCTAAGAAAACATATAAATTGGTGTAGAGGTTTTTATATTTACATTTTAAAATTACTTCCCTTCAAGATACCAACTCGTGACAAACTATCGGATAGGATATAATTTGTAGTTTCTTATTTTTGAAGACAGAATTCAAATCCGAGTAGAATTACCATAAATTTATAAGTGAATTGTTCTCGGGTTTCACACCGGGTGATGTATAAATGTATAGTTTTTATCGCAGAAAAGTGCTAATTTTTCAGGTTCTAACAATAGGCTTCCTAGGCAACAGGCTCAATGCTTTCATATGGGCAAGCCTTTAATGGGAATCAGAGGCTTATATTTTAATGCATGTACTGTTAAACTATGCCTAATGAAGGAAATCCGATATTGTAATAATCCCCATTTTTGGATCTCTTTTGCCCCAGTATTCCAAATTTTAAGGGCGGTTTTGCCCTATATATGACCCATACCACTGTGAAAATGATACGGCAATTCTTAATGAGATACCAACATGAAATTTGGCAGATTTATGGGTTTTTAGTTACAACAGAAAGACGAAATCCAATATCGTTAAAATTCGAAATCTTAGCGACTGTTTTGCCAAATAATTGTCTATGCGACGAATAAAATTAGAATGCACTTCTAAATGAGCTACAAAGTTGAAATTTTATACGGATATATGATTTTGTACAAAATTCACTGGGAATAATTTTAAATTGTAAATATGCTAAACTTTAAAAATGCATGCAAAATGCAAGCACACATTAACTAGTGTGTGTATATATATATATATATATCCCTTCCAACTGCCTCAGTTCACTGCCTCAAAGTCGGCGGAAGGGTGTAAACGGAGGCTAAAGGGCGAAGAACAGTGGTGTCCGCGGACACCGGTAGGTTCAACCATGCTGTGAAGTCTTTCTGCAATATCTCCGGCCAAAGTGAAAGAGGTACTCACCAACCCGCTCTGGGCCAGCGTGGTGTTTTAAGGCCCACAATCCCCCCATGACATGTACACCCATAAAAAACGGCCCTCATTCTCCGGAGGCTGGATTGCCTCTGACCGTGGCAGTGGTCAGGAACAAGGCATGAAGGCAGAGGGTGCTAAGAATCCCCGGAGGTTAAACGCCCACTGCCACTCTCTCTCATCCTTACCCAATTCCTTTAACCTCAACCTAACTACCTTTAACTGCCGGACTTTGTCCAGTGAAGATAAACTTCAAGAGCTCCAAGAACACCTGCAGAAGATCAAGTGGGACATTTTAGGGCTTAGTGAGGTGAGAAGAAAAGGTGAAGGCCTATTGGAGTTGAAGAGTGGACATATTTTTTATTACAGGGGAACTGACACAGGAAGAACAGGAGGAGTTGGATTCATCATCCATAAACAATTGAAGAATAATATCGTGGAAATGGAAAGTTCATCCGAGCGGGCAGCTAGACTAGTGCTTCAAATAAATATAAGATATCAATTTCAAATAGTCCAAGTTTATGCGCCAACGTCATCATACTCGGATAAGGAAGTGGAAGATTTCTACCAAGAAGTTGGAGAACTGCACGACAAAGGAAGCTGCCATCTGAAAGTGGTCATGGGTGATTTCAATGCCAAGGTAGGAGAACAAAAGGAAGACTACAGCGCAGTTGGAAAATGGGGCTATGGAGACAGAAATGAACGAGGGGACCGACTTGCAGACTTTGCTGAATGTACTAGTCTATAAATAATGAACACTTTCTTCAAAAAGAATCCCAATAGAAAATGGACCTGGAAAGGACCCAATGGTACAAAAAACGAAATTGACTACATACTAGTCAATAATAAGCAATTGGCTGAAGACTGTTCCGTCCTCAACCAGTTTAAAAATGGAAGCGACCATCGCTTGGTAAGATGCAGAATAAAATTCAACTCAAAGTTAGAAAGACAGAAGCTTATAAAGAAGAAGTCTAAGGGCCGGTTTCTTGAACGCGAGTTATGGAACCGATAGGCCTATGTACTACATAACTTATGAAAAATCGCTAAAAGCGGTTTCTGAAATGTTCAATAGCACTTATTGGTTCCATAAGCCTTTCCATAACTTATCTCTACATATGGATACGGTTAAGATGTTATGAGTTCCATAAGAATCTAAGATGGCAGATGTTTTGTCATAACATACCTACGCCTTACGTTTTGTTTTTCGTTACATTGTTTATACAGTGTGCACATTGACGGGAACAGTGCATTTATAACATTACGATAAATAGCAGAATTTCATTGAGTTAAGTAAGATGCAATTTCTTATATGCTATATTTACATACCCGACATTAGCGTGTTGTTATAATTACTGTTGACATTACCGTCTCATTAATATTACTGTAGACATTAGCGTGCTTTTTTCTTTAATATTATGATCGTTTATCAATTAAAGTTCGCTGTAATTCAATAATTAAAATGTACATCATGAATTATTGTTAGCTATCATTGTCCCGTTTGTCTCGTTCAATATAGAATGTTTTGTTATTATTTTTCATTTTACGAATTACAGTTTGATTTATTCTGGTTGTGTTATTGATTAATATAGTGGGATTTTGACATAGTTTGTTGTTCTATTTATTCTGACTTACAGAATTCCAATAAGTTAAGGCTTCCCTAGTGGATTATAGTTTTTATTATATTTAGATATCATTACATAAAACCCATTAGCTTCTCTGTCTGTTACGTGATCTACTAATGAATTATCTTTCGTTGATGTAATCATTTAAAAAATGTCAATCCGCTTTCGTCGCAGTTTTCAGGTACGTAACCTGACGTATAAGCGGGGACTGCCAGTATACCTATATGTTCTTATCAAAATATTAGCTTTACTTCCTGTCTCCACAGCTACTGTTGAACGACACTTTTCATCCTTGCGAAGATTTAAATCATATTTACGAAACACAATATCTGAATCACATCTTGTAGGACTGGCGCTGTTATCCATACATAGAGATATTAATATAACTGATGAAGTTATTGACAAGTATGCCGATAGTGGAAAAAATAGACGGATTAATTTGATTTTGTAAATGTTTATATTACATTTTATTTTTTAATTTGAATTTTTCGCTTATTTTTTTTGTTTTCGCGCGTGCTACCACCTAGCGGCTTCCACAAAACTACGTGAACGGAGCAATAGCTATTGAAAGGTAACTTATAACGACAATAGCTTCAAGAAACACGGGGAAAGTTATGAGTCCCATAACTTTATGAGTCCAATAGCTATTGGTTCCATAACGAAATCTTTATGCAACAGGGCCTAAGTCTATTATCAAGATGCAGGTGCTAAAGGAACGAAAAGAAGAATTTCAGCTCCAAATGAAAAATCGATTCAGCGCACTGGAAGACCAAGAAGTTGAATCCCAATTTATAGAGATACTCAAGGAAACCGCTGAAGAAATAGGCGGAACAGTTAAAACAATGCCAGAGAAAAAGCTGACCGAAAAAACAAGACGGCTTATGGAAAAAAGAAGGAAAATGGTAATTACTAATGATCCTAAGGAAATGATCCATTTTGCAGATATAAACAAAACTATAAGGAAGTGCATCAAGGAAGATGTGAAAAATGTAATTATGAGCTATTCGAGAAAACCATAGAAAACAATAGAAGTTACAAGAAAATGAGGCAACATCTCTCGATCGGAAAGAGACAGCTGGTGGCCTTGATGCTAGAAGACGGCTCTATAACCCATAGTAGGAAACTAATCCTGAAACGGGTACAAGAATTTTACACCAAGCTTTATGAGGATCCTCTAGGAAATGATGAAGTAAATGATGATGGAAACATGCCCACCGAAGAGGTCCCAGATATCCTTCCGGAAGAGGTGACACACGCAGTCAGAAGTATGAAGGATGGAAAAGCATCTGGAATGGATGGTATCACAGCGGAAGTATTCAAAGCATTGGGTAATCATACGGAAACAATTCTCGCTAAGATTTTTAATTCCTGTTTGAGGAAGAAAAAGATACCAGCAACATGGAACCACGCATGTATTATCCTTCTGCACAAGAAAGGTTCCAAAGAAGACTTGAATAACTACAGACCGATCAGCCTACTCCCAACAGTCTACAAAATATTCACCAAAACACTCACTATGCGCCTTCAAAACCATCTTGATGCTGCCCAACCCAGAGAGCAAGCTGGATTTCGCAGTGGGTATAGGACGATGGACCACATCCAAGTCGTGAGAGAGATAATCAGTCGGACTAACGAGTATGAATTACCTCTATGTATGTGCTATATCGACTACGAGAAAGCACTCCACTCTGTCCGAACTTCGTCGTGCACTAAAGAAACAAGGAGCAGAAGAAACGTACATAACCTTGATCAAGAATATCTACGAAAATGCGACAACATCTGTTCAGCTGCATGAAGAGACGAGTACCTTTAAGGCCGAAAAGGGAGTGAGACAAGGAGATACTATGTCCCCTAAGTTATTTACAGCAGCTCTAGAGGAAGTATTCAAAATGCTAGACTGGGTGGAAAAATGCATAAAGGTAAATGGAGAACATCTGAGTCACCTTCGCTTTGCAGATGATATCATACTGTTCGCAGGGAGCCCAGAAGAGCTCATTAGAAGAACTGAAAAGCTTGAGCAAGCAAGCCGAGAAGCTGGACTTAAGATGAATCTTAATAAAACAAAGGTTATGTACAACTCCTTCACAAATTCTAAGAAGATACATATCAACGGAGCAGAACACGGAGAAGTAACCAGCTATGTTTACTTAGGTCAACTCATCACTACTGATGGTTCGCTTCTTGTAGAAATCAACCGGAGAGTGAAGATGGCATGGAGTGCTTTTGGCAAGAATGCGAACATCTTTAAATCAAATATTCCAGTCTTCCTAAAAAGGAGACTGTATGACCAATGTGTTCTACCTGTTCTGACATATGGTTGTGAAACATGGACCATGAATGCCAGAATGATACAGCACCTGCAAACAACACAGAGGGGCATGGAGAGATGCATGTTAGGGATCACCCGAAGAGACCGCAAGAGGAACGACTGGGTAAGAAAGAAGACGGGAGTCTGTGACGTGATTAGAAGAGCGAAGGTGCTAAAATGGCAGTGGGCGGGCCACATTGCTAGAAGAAATGACCAGCGTTGGACATTCAGTGTCATCGAATGGATCCCAAGAAACATCAAGAGACCAAAAAGAAGACCGAAAGACAGGTGGGACAGAGAGCTTGTTAAGTTCTTGGGGCAAACTTGGAGGAGGGAGGCAGTTGACAGGGAAAACTGGAAGAGTCTGGGGGAGGCCTTCATCCGTCAGTGGACTGAAAACTGCTGCTGATTATATATATATACATACATATACACACTACTGAATGTGCGCTTGCATTCTGCAAGCATTTTCTCTCACCGTAATGTAAAGAATAAAAGCCGACAATTAATTTTCAAGCGCATAATTTTGCACCTGTGCACCTACTTACGTGTATTTTGTATATTGGGGTAAAAACAACCCCCACAATGTATAATTACAAACATTTTATAGGTTCTCATCATCCGGTTTGAATACCTCATATTTGTGAAAAATAACATCGATTAGCACCTCTAGAAATGCATTTATATGAATTTAATTGTATAAATTTTATGAATTTTTAACAGCCACAATAATACACCCTTCTAAAAATTTTAATGTTTCTTACCACTGCAGCAATTTTCATACTCTTGCACCTTCAGAATGTACATAAACATTAGTAAAATTGTTTAATATTTAAGAATTTTTTACGACGGAACGAATGAGAATTTTCAAATTTCTATATTCCCGTTTTCGTTATTTGGTAAATTCTACCGTTAGAAATAATTTCAGCTTTGTAGCCCATATACAAATACCTAAACCGCAAAATGTTCGCCCCTAAAAATTGGAATTTTTGCAATTTTTTATTTTATCTTCGGTTACAACGAAATTTATACATTTGTGCAAAATTTCAAGTCTCTACGTCATATGGAGCAGCCTCACCGTTTTTGTTCTCGTGTAGAGCAATAATGGGGCAAAACAGCCCCAAAAATGGGTATTATTATAATATCGGATTTCCTTCATTAGGCATAGTTTAACATTAAAGGCATTAAAATATAAACCACTGATTCCCATTAAAATCTTACCCATATGAAAGCATTCAGCCTGTTGCTAGGAAACCTATTGTTAGACCAAGAAAAATTACCACTTTTTTCCGATAAAAACTATAAATTTACCTTCCGTCCGCATGTTCGTTCTCGGCTTTTCATGAAATTTGATATTACGGACTTACTATCAAACATATTAAGAAAATCGCATAAATGAATCACGTAAGCCAATCAGGGGTACCACTTTAGGGATGACAAAAATGAAATTTTCATCATATCTCGTAAAGTATTAATCATATCAAAATATCTTTCAAATAAAAGTTGTAGAATTAGTAAAGACGAGTATTTCCTTTCCTACACATTTTCATCATAGGAGTAGCCATTATCGAGAAAATCAAACAAAAATATCTTAAATCGAGTTGAACGGAAATTTTCTTGCATGGTTACTTCTTCACTGTTGTTAACATAAACAATCTCACAAACAAACGATTAATTTCCTTACGTGTGCATGCGATACTTTTAAATTGGAAGAAAATGGATTATTTATGAAGAAGAAAAAAACTTTAAAACGCAATTTCCCTTACGTAGTACATATATATCATTTCTTTCTAATACTCCATTGCATGAAACGCGCCCATTTGTGTTACGTTGTGCACATTCATAACTTTTTGGATTTATACATACCATTGGAAGTGAACTATTTCCATTTTTACAACATTATAACTCATTTTTTATTTATATTAGTAAAATTAGGGTGAAGTAAATAAAACTTAAATCAGTTGCTAACCGAACCGCGAACCAAACCATACCAAATATGCGAAGCTATGCCGCACTGTTTTTAGCTAATGATAAATACTCTAGTGAAATGGAATATGGAAATGGGAGATTTAGGCTTATGGGAAAGAAAATAATAAATAATTCAATCTTTCCAGGGCACATTTGCAATTTCCTATCCCAGTTTTATTTAATGACGTCATAAAAGAACGTCATCTGAAAATGAAGCGATCTACAGAAGGCGTGCCTTCGCATTGAATTCGTTAAAATTCCTTCGGCGAATACAATCCTTCACAAAACGCCCTCTTAGAGCAAAAATCAGCCATTAAAACCTTCCAATTTAGACCAGGAGAAGAAGTCGCAAAGAGAGATCCAGTGTTAGACCACAGTGAAGCAAAAACGTAAGGGTCTCTCGTCCGACTGCTAACTCCGCCTTCCCTGATTGCCTTCCCAAGGGGGAGATCCTCCATAAATTCAACCTTATCCCTCCCTATTACCGACACGTAAAACGAGGCCGAAAGGTTAGAGAAACGGACATACATTCGCCTTTCCCTCCCCCTAATACTCTCGCAAACAACCCAGTCCGCAGAATATTTCCCGTTCTCCCTTCACGTTGACAAATTGCTCAATCTTCTCCGGTGGCAAAGTGAGTGGAAACCGAGCATTTGAACGAATGGCGGAAATGTATGTGAGATAGAAGGAGAAGAGCCAGCGGAAATGAGGATGCTGGGAAGGATGGGACGGAGGGGAGGGGCGAGCGGAAGGACCGCAGTAGGGGCCTGGAGAATGGGGCCCGAGTGGAGCGGAGATTTTAGAAAGAAAATCGCTGGGAAAATGAATAAAATAACCATGTTTGCACGCGAAGATGGAAGACGTGTGGAGTGAAGCAGCGCTATTTAGAAAAAATACTTTAAATTCAACTCCCTATGTCCCATTCCTAGCCCTATGGAGTGTAAAAAAGGGCGAATTGGGCTTCTCGAAATTGGCAAGCGAATCACGTTCGGGCGTAAATTTCCGTGCATCTCGGAAGGCAAAGTGAGGCGGGGTCGTGTAAACCCATCTCGGCCTCATTTTCTTTCTGCTGGCGCGAGAACGGCAGCGGATCGGAAGTTGGATCACGAATTTCGAGTCATTCGATGTGAAATCTCGCGAGGACAATCGTGCTAGTCGAAAGATGCCGATATCTAGATATGGAGATGGCAAATTCCGTTTTTGTAAGGTTGTCCCCGCGTTAATAAAGATGGAGAAAAATTATCTCTATGGCGGGATAACTCTTTAATTTCGAAAATTACTCTATATATATATATACCTGTCGAAATAATTTCGAAATCTCCGTTGCTCTTCTTCTCCCAGAGCACCTTGCTCAATAAAGAATCTTCCAAAGTTGCCGATGGCGAAACGAAAGCAAAATCATACCTGTCATAAATCATATAAAATTATTGGTTGTGAAAAAAATCTGCTATGACCGGGAATCAAATCCGGGTCTTCCACTTACCGGGAGGATATTTTGCCACTGAACTACAGTAGCAGACTAATTTACCTTTTTTCAGAACGCGGATATTTTCCTAGGTTGGGACCAGACTAGCTATTTCTATTTGATAAACTAAAATTCCTTTAATTGCTTACTTTGCTCGGAACCGTTTTTGCCCGTTTGCATCCTTTAAGATTCTTCCAGGTTTTTCCATGAAAGTCCTTTTTAGGGACTCCTGAATGATATTCCAGATGGAAAGTCTATCTAAATAGTATGACGCGACTATTCTAAGATCATTTCCACTCTACAGACTGCGATTACACGTACAAATTACACCATCATAATTCCCACGTTATCTTAAAAATAGCAAGCACTGAAGAAATTTGTATCGATTATTAATGGGGACGATATATATATATCTTGCGATAGGAGAATGACTTTATAAGGAACGGATAAACTTGTGGGAGATGAACTGAGCGAATTAACACAGAATAAAACGATTTTCGGAAGATATTCAAGATTGTGCTAAGCATAAGTCAACTGAGTGCTTTTTCCTTAAAGGGGTTAGGGTGAATAGGACTGGCATTATTACGTTTATCTGTGGAACAGAAAGAGGAAAGCTGTCTGAAGTAAAGCAAGAACTACATCGGCGGATTTCATGATTTCATTCTGGAGATTAAAAATTATAATGAAGCTGTCGCTTAAAGAATAAGGGCGTGTATTTTAAGCAGACTTATTTTTTTCCTTTGATTACCAACGCCCCTTAATTCGCTTTTAAAAGCGCTTGAATATCTTTTTTTTCTTTTTGGTATATTTGCTTTGTCCTCAAAATCACTAGTCGCATTTCATTTAAAGATTTTGAGAGTTAGGTGTAGGGAAATTTTTCACGAGAGCGGTCTGTTAAGTGGTAGTAGATTCAGCCCTAAAATAGTCCATTCGCCACAATCCCTCTTCCATTTTATCCCTTCCCCTTTTAAACATGCTAATATGTGCTCGGAGGCACGTCCCTTTTCCTACGGGTCTTAGTCGAATGCTTTTCCCTCTTACGATAATCTTTGCCGAAGTTGATAATAGACTACATTTAAATAACTTTTACGTCTTTTATTCCTCACGACAATTTACCAAGTACGACATTTTAGAATGATTTTGTAAAACAAAACGTAACTGTAACATGTGCTTACTCCAGAAAACTACAAATAGCGATTAATTTATTTTCTGCAATACAAAAAGTTTTTGATGAGGTTAATCTAAAATATAATTTATAAGTACGTCTAAGGTGTACTTAAAATTGTCTACAAAATATTCATTCGCACAGCGGAAGGTATTTTTCTGCATTTCCTGACACGAGGAAGAATATTTGCTTCCTAATAAAAAAGCAAATAAAATAATAGAAAATTTGTGTTTCTTAAAAGAGGCGTTCAATGCATAAAATCTAAACTTCTTAAAATAATGTATGAGTATTTGAACTTCCTATTTTTTGGGCACAATTCCGAAACATGAAATCATTTTACCAGAGCATCTAAAAATTGACATATGTATATATAATTTTACTTAAAAAAGGGTGTCAAGTATATTATATAGGTACTAAATAAAGTGTACGGTGTTGCCAGAGTAAACCAAATATAATTTGCTACCAGAATTTCCCGTTGAATTTCAACGCATTTGGTGAAGCTACTACAGCATAACATACAAACTCATTAAAACATATATTAGATACTTTTTAACTCACACTTAGCTTTTCTTAACAATTAATCATATTTGCTTGTATCAATCCGTTTCCGAACGTATTTCATTCAAATATAACGATAAGTGTAATATATATCACTTTCGCCAAATCCAGCTTCATTTCTTGTGCAATTATGCCTATGAAATGTTTACTTTTATGTCTTTTAAGCAAGAAACGCAAGAAAAAGCAACGTACAGTTGTCCATGATTGAACACTGACTCCGTTAATGTACACCAGATACGTCAGCCTATTTACGTTAATAAACATTATAATGTAGAATATAATGATTTTACTTACAGAAAATGTAAGATTCCAGGATTCAATAGACGAAATAAGGTACAATTACTTTCATCAATAAACTCTTCCTGAATAATAATCAGTATATATTTAAGTTGCTATCCATAAACATCGATCGTTTCGTTGCTTAAACAAAAGTGCGAATCGAATAACGCTAAACTTTCGTCTAATTGTAAGCTTCATTGAAGCTAACTGACTCGGAGGAAATAATGACGGCCGCCTTGGCAACTCCCGGAAAGAGTACAAAAAATCCACAAAATTTCGAACCAAATTACGTATTTCTGAAAACATCGACCGTATAACATGTAAACTTCGCAGAAATAAGATAGTATAGAGTTTTGTTCGTCGAATATAGCAAAACCGAAAAAAATCGGTCAATATTTACGTATTTTAAAGCTTGAAGGAAGAATACCTTGAAGGTCAAGAAATGGATTCATACGTGTTATCTTACGGAAAAATGTTAATCCCCTACATTGGCAGCACTGATTAATCCCGGTTGACCGAACCTTGACCATTCACTAAGTTAGGATGTAAGGAAGAAAAGTACCTAATTTGGTTATTCTAGCTTTTATCGTTTAGGAGGAGTTCCACGAACAAACACACAAACACACGCTTCAAAATATATTGTAGTAAAATAGCAGAATTTCCCATTGAATTTCAACGGATTTAGTGAAGCTACTACAGCACAACATACAAACTTTAAAATACCTATATAGTAGATACTTTTAAAATTACAATTAGCTTTTCTTAAGAATTAATCATATTTGTTTGTAACAATCCGTTTCCGAACGTATTGGATTAAAATAAAATCTGATGTGGCCAACACGACTTTCTCCATATTTGGGGTATAGAAATTTAAATTATTATGAATATTTTTATGAGCCAAAATTATCATTTCGTATCGTAAAAGAATAAAGTCGTCCTCATAGCCGTCAATTATATTTTGAATATGTTTAAAGAATTCACCGCTACATAGTGGTGGCGCTGTATACTAGAAAAAGGAAAATATCTCCGAAATGGATGGTTCTACGAAAATTTGTTTCAAACAAAACCTGGAACAAATATTATTCTCTACAACATTGGTCCTCACGAAGATTACCTATAACGATGTTTTTAAGGAGATATTTGACGGAAACCGAAGAAACAGATTATTTATAAGTAATTCCTAAACAATAACTGATATGGAAAATTGTTTCAAATAGAAGTTGTAGGAAATTACATTCTCTATAATCTTTGTATAGAGTTGTGTATAAAATAATGATGTTCTAACGGAGAAATATTGCAAAAACCGAATCGGGTTTTGAATAAACCTCGACTTTCGGTTAACCGTTATTGTCCAAAAACTAATCCCTTCTTTGTGCTCATGCTAAAGTGTTATATTTGAAGTTTGGTAAGGATATGGTAAGTACTTTTTGAGTTAGAGCGCCCACAATCACAAACACACACAGACATCATTCCGAAAATAGTCTAAACGTGTTCTTGGGACCTCAAAACGTGTATTTCCGTTGAAATCTCGAAGTCGATTTTTTTCGTGAACAATACTTCCCCATTACTACGTTTGGGGAATGTAGTAAACAGCACGAAAAAAATTATTTTCATAATATCTGTTATATTCAGATAATGCGAAGGCACATCGCAATCAACTGCCTTTAATATGCAGAAGGACTTCAATAAGACAACGAAGGCACATTAAAATATCGTCGAATTATTTCAAACATAAGCATGTTTTAAAATACGTAAATTACCGCATTTATCCATCCGGTACTTACGTATTAACGGGGAGCCCAACTTAATACGTAAGTACCGAATGATTTCTACCAAGATATCTGTAGTCTACAAAGGAATTATATCTCGCTTGACTGTTGCACCGCAAATGGAGAAGATATTGGCGAGCCTTCGGCTCGATTTGGTTTTATTTTAGTTGTCGTCTCCGGGCGCTACCGCGCCCTTCGCCTCGCTGGAATCAAACTTTCCCTCCCCGTTGTCCAGTGATCGGGTTTGTAAATGTCGCGACAGGTCGTTCAGTCGAGACGCTGTTGATAGAATTTTGGAAGAAATGACTAAATGATGGCCACCATAAATTAAAATGTGATTTGTTTTAATTGTTATATATAACAAATCATTTAAATGTTAATTGGTTTCTTTTAATATTCTTAAAAATTAAAACATGATTTAATTGGTATTTGTTCCGTATTTATATTTTTAAGTTGGGCTCCCCGTTAATATGTATGTAAGTACCATCCATCCAACTTACGTAAATAAATATAGTTGTGGCCGCAATTAGTTATAGAAAGTGGCAGGAGGGGTAGCACTAATTGCACTGATATGTGCTGCCTTCTCCTGCCAGTTTGTATAACTAGCTTATGAGACCGTCCGGGCACACCGACATAGACATCAAGCGTTTTATTATTGTAGAAAATATATGTAGGTATAGATGGAGGTTTTTATCATCTATAGCAAGATTGGTACCTATCTCAAAAGCCGTTCGTCATAGAGATATGGGATAAACTGCAGTCACGGGTTCGAATCCAGGAGACAATTATATTTTCCCATAAGCTTCCACGGGATTATCGATTTTTCGAAGTGCAAGGTTTTCTTCGTTTGTTCATCAAAATACATCAATAAGGACCGATTTTCTTCGTTTTTGCTTTACTCGACGGATAAAACCCTATCCTATCCTATTCTTGAGAAGTTTACATGTTACACGGTCGAAGTTTCCAGAAATACGTAATTGTTTTCGAAATATTGCGGGTATTTCGTACTCTTTCCGGGCGTTACACAGTGGTCGAAAGACCCTCGTTTTCCGGACAAAAGTCCTAAAATCGTCGGATTGAATCCAAAATTGGTAAATGGGGGTTTTGAGGCTCGCTGAGTATGATTTTGATGTCTGTTTATCTGTGCGAGAGAACATTCATTCCAAAACATCTGTTTCTTGCAGGTTTCTAACATTATGAATCTAAACGCGTTGCCAAGGCGACCGTCATTGTTGCCTCGGATTCAATTAGCTTCAATGAAGCCCTCAAATAGACGAAAGTTTAGCGTAATTCCCTTCGCGCTTTTGTTTAAGCATGGAAGTGATTTCTGTAGCAACGTCAAACTTTATACATGGCAACATAAATATTTACGGATTATGAATATATGTAGGTATACATGGAGGTTTGTTTCACCTATAGCAAAATTATAAGTATAAGTAGTTTATAGTAGCAGCCCACGGGACGGGGGCAAATACATACGGTTTTGCCACCGGCGCGCAGTGAAAAATGCGACATAACGAAACAACGTATAGCGAAACAAAGATTACCATAAGAACTATGATAAAAGTAGGCGTTACGTTCCTGGCGGATATTTTGTGACAGAGTTGTGTCCCAAATAATACATAATACAGTACATTAGACATACTATGTTACCACTATGTGTTTACCACTCATTGCTAGTAGGTTTTAATATACTTACGTTTTATCGTAACAAAGAGTAACCGATTGCAATAATAAAATCAGAAATCACCGAAAATAATTGTTTATAGCGTGCTGGAGCACAAAAATTGTTTCTTTACTTACACATGCACTGATACGCACTTTAAGGGTACTTTTCATGCATATGTCGCAATCCAAAGTATATCCAGTATCTCATGAGATATCAACGCAAACGTAAACCGGGATGAAAGGACACACAAAATGTTAGACACAACCGTTCTCTCTTAAAGCCGACTGTCACTCAGAAATAGGTTTTTACACATCGCCATTAATATCGAGACAGTCCCTTTTATCCCCTGTGTATCTTGTGAACCACCTAACCCATCGTGATCTCTCAAGCACATGGCCAGAAAATCTTTATTCTGAGTATGATTTTAAAACGAATTGATAAACACGAAATTTAATTCATTCATATAAATAATAATAAACATGAAATTAAAAGCCGAATGGAGGGGTTTTATTGTTATAGTTATAATTTATGCACCGCAATTGGAATTTCTGAAATTTTGCTTTTAGTATTTCACAAACGACGTATATGTGAAGCGACACAACTTATAACGAAACATGTTCCTTAATTGATTCGCGATGTATATGCGAAACAACGTATAGCGGGGTAACGTATAGCAGGGTAACGTATAGCGGGGTAACGTATAGCGGGGTTTTACTGTACTCCATTGCACGAACGTGATTTTGACAGCAATTTACTTTTTAGGTGTGCCCAAGTACGAAAAAGTGGTTTTCGCAATGGCGTCTGTCTGTTTGTCGGTTACCGGATCTAGAGCCTAAACTGCATTGCAAAAATGAATGAAACCTCGTATTTTGGCATTTTATCATGCAGAATAGAAATGGCTGACATCATATAAATAAAATAGTATGTGTGTGTGTGTTAACGCTGTAACTCCAAAACCAATAAACCTAGAAAGCTGAAACTTGGCAAACATGCTAATAGCACCCTGATGGTGTGCACCTCGGGCTTTTTATTTAATTTTTTGCTTGGAACAGCACCAGGAGACAATTCTGTTATTCTTAAGTTTACACGGGATTTTCGATTTTTCAGAGTGTAAGGTTTTCTTCCTTCGTTTATCAAAATACGTAAATAGGACCGATTTTCTTATTTTTGCTTTATTCGACGGTTAGTAATCTATACTATATTATTTTTGCAATCTCTGTATGGTACACTGTCGAGGTTTTCAGAAAAACGCATTCTTTTTCGAAATTTGCGGATTTTTAGTACTCCGGGCGTTACCAATGATACCATCATTGTTGTCTCCGATTCAATTAGTGTCAATTAATGATTCAAATTGACGAAAGAAAAGCGTTATTCGCATCGAACTTTTGTTTAAGCATCGAAATTAATGACGCATGGCAACATAAATATTTAAAGATAATTGTACTGTTGACTGCGTCTGGGAAGCGTTTAATCAAGGAAATTCACTAATTAAATTAAAACATAAATACTCCTTAACCGTACAAAGTGAGAATATTTAGAGAAAGATAAACAATAAAAAAGGGGTTTAAAAAAAATTTGGGTTAAACAAAAAGAAACCGGGTAAGGTATTTAATTAATTCATCTCGCCGTAGTCTCCGACCTTTTCAAATAAGGCAATTCATCATTAATTTCATGCAGGAATCTTACCTTTTTGTAAATAAAACCATTATATTATACATCTGTAATGTTTATTAACGCAAATAGGCTCACGCATAAATTTAAAATTAGATGAGAATAAGGACGTACGTTATTTTATTTTTTAATATTGAACGTTACATACAGTAAAACTCGTTTATAACGATCACGCCTAAAACGAAATCTCGGCTATAACGAAGAAATGTCTCGGTCCCTTGAACTTCTCCATAAGGGCATTGGTTAAATTTCTCGGATGTAACGAACACGCATTTTACGAATTCCCGGCTGTAACGAACAAATGTTTGGTCCCGTGCCAAAAAAATGCCCCATATATAACGAATTAAATAATGAATAGTTCCCGCCCGTTTACCACACACTTTTTGGTAGAGGTCCCCTTCCTCCATCTACCCCTTCCATACGAATTTCCACGCTCCCTTTGTTTTGAAATTGATATTAAATATGTGAAATGTTTATGTAAATTAATGACCATAATATTAATATTAATTGACCATTTAAAAAATCGTATGTAATAGCAGTCGAACATTTTACATGCCGCGAAGTTGATAAGCGTCTCTTTGCATATGTAAGTACGGCATTGAAGTCGACTCACTGCAAATACAGTAAAAGCTGTGTTAACCGGTTATCTTGGGGATTGTGGATAGCCTATTAGGAGAAATAGCTGGCTAGGGGAGCGTTTTTCGATTTTGACGTAGTAAATTTAACAATAACCAAACAAAATTGGGCTTAGGTTCACTATCGTACTCCCCAAACATAACTATGCATGGGGTTTGCATTTTCCATTTTAATTCTTCCACACCTAGTTAGATATATAACTATTTACCCATTCTTATTTCATACGTTGCTATGCTAACATGCAAAACAAACGACTATTGAAAATTTAGCGCGTCCGAGAAGTTGGGGGAGTACGTCAGTGAACCTGTTCCCAAAATTGAATTTATTGGATTATATCTTTCTTATTTATCTTGATTTACTCTATTAGAAGAGGACGAAATTACTTAATTCTTCTAAACACTTCTGTGAAAACCAGTCATATAATATTTTAACCAGTTCCTCAATTTTTGGCTTATGAAGCGTATGATGTTTATTAATTGATTTACTCGCCTCAGAAGATGACATAATTTTCATTAATTTAGTCTTATGAGCCTTGATATCGTAGAGCGTGGAAGATCCGATGTTGAATTCTTTTTCTATGGCTTCTCTATTTTTTCCTTTTTCAATTCGTTTGATCAGCTCCAGCTTTTGTGTTAGCGTTAAAGCAACCTCTTCTCTCCTGTTCCTTGCTTTTAGGTATTTATTTTGATGCCATATTCAATGGATGGGTAATTTTTAAAATAATAAAAAGCGATAAAACTGGAAATTGTAGAAGTACACCAAAACATCTAGACAATGCAAATCGTTTACATAACCAAAAACGCCATGCTTACTCGGCAGCCACAGAAGTATACCTACGGAGTAAATACGTAATATATACATCTTATATTTTAAGAAATTTTAAAGTGGAAGTTGTGGTATTACACATATACAATTCGCACAAAAATTCATAAAAAAAGAAAAAGAAATACAAAATTAATTGTATTTGTGTAATTGCCGGTATCTAAGGCTGGCCGGTTCTAAATAGCCGGATAGCACAGCTTTTACTGTATGTGTATACGTGTTATATGGGATGTATAGGCCAAAAACCATGTTTCTCGTATATAACGAAGTCGCGCTTATAACGAAGTAATGAGTCGGTCCCCTCAAATACGTATTAAACGAGTCTTACTGCAGTTCTTTTCTCTTCGTAGTTACATTTACGCAGATAAAGTTGTACATTTTGATTTTTCATATAAATAAAAGAAAATGTGTTAGTTTGTTTGTGTTTTAACGCTGTAACTCCAAAACCAATACACCTAGAAAGCTGAAACTTGGCATGTGTACTTATGGAAACCTGAGGGTGTGCACCTCGGGCTTATTTTTTAATTTTTATATTGGAAAGGGAAGGGGTAAAAAAATTAATTAAACGGTCATAAAAACTAAAGAACTGAAACTTCGCATCCGGAAAGAGTGCAGCATATTTTTCATTTGCATTTTAAAATTACTTAGAACCATCGTACGAAATTTGGACTTGGACGAAAGAACGCTTAAAAGAATAAAAATTCATTTTCTTGCTGTCGTTTTTTAAACTCTCTCCAGAAATTAGTTTTGGCCCCAAGTGAAAAAACGAGCAACATTGTATATCCTGAAGCTCTATACGAATAAATTTAGAGATATTTCAAAAATTAGTTACTCTAAACATCTATATCTATCTAACCATATTTTAAAGGAATAAACACCGATAGATATATGTCACACTATACAATATATACCTACCGTCCGTCCCACCCTGTATCTCAAAAGCCGTTCATCGTAAAGATATGCGGTAAACTGCGTTTTGTTTATAAAAACTAGGAGGTCCTTAGAAAAATATTCTCATTTTCATAAAGTCTCGGGTTCGAATCCAGGAGCCAATTATATTTTCCCATAACTTTACACGGGATTTTCGATTTTTCAGAGTGCAAGATTTTTTCCCTTCATTCATGAAAACACGTAAATATTGACCGATTTTCTTCGTTTTTCCTTTATTCGACGGATAAAGCTGTATATTATCTTATTCTTACGATTTTTACACGTAATACGGTCAAATCATTCTGAAATACGCAATTGTTTTCGAAATTTTACGGATATTCCGTACTCTTTCCGGACGTTGTCAAGGCCACCGTCATTGTTGCCTCCGATTAAAGTAATGCCAATTAAAACTTCAAATAGGTGAAAGAATCGAGTTATTCGCTTCTCACTTTGTTTAAGCATCGATATTCTTGCTGTAGCGATGTCAACATTTATACATAGCAACAAATATTTACGGATAAATATTTATTTAACTGCGTATGGGAAGCGTTTCTAACGATTCAATCAAAGCAGTCGAATCTTCCTATCATCGTTCGAATGCAGGAATCTTATCTTTTTGTAAGTAGAACAATGATATAATACATCCATGATGTTTATTAACGCAAATAGGCTGAAGCATAAATTTCAAGTTAAATGAGAACAGGGATGTTATTTTTTTTAAACACATTACATGGTTATCTGCTCTTCGTTGATAATCTAGGTAAACGGTTGCATTGATTGTTATATATAAAAGGATATATATCACCTATTATATTATAAAGGAATAAACACCGATATATATATATATATATATACACACACACACACTCCGTGTGGGACCCCGTATCCGGCATGCTTGGGACCTGAGGGTTGCCGGATAAGGGGTTTTTTCCGGAATTCGGGTAGCCAGGCATAAAATATACAAACAAATGCACAACCTAGCGCTGTTATCCTTTCTTTTGAGTCTTTAAACCCACTGGGTGCTGATTCCTCTGGTGCAACAACAGTTTTTCTAGGAATATACCTCCAATATAAAGAAGTCTCGTCAGCATTATACACCTGCTCTGCAGTAAAAATATGAGCAAAATCCACGAGAATACAAGCCTTCACCATCGACTGGTTATAAAACAAATCAGTGTTGCCACCAACAAACAAATTACTTGGCTCCCATTTTAAATATTACACTTTGTCTGTTTCCGGTTTTCGGAATGTTCCGGATACTGGGTGCCGGATATAGGGTTTCACACTATATATATATATATATATATATATATATATATATATATTATATATATATACACACTAGCTGAAACGCCCGGCTTCTCTCGGGAAAGAATGGCAAACGATTTTTATTGCTCGGGGCAAACGTTCCCCCTTCCTTAATTACGCTAGCTATGCTTACATTAACATTTACTATTTTATGTATTGTATTGTACGCATTAACGTCTTACTTAATATTCACATGGATAGATGCACCGAAACCGATAAAGCGGGATTAAAATAATGTGGATTAAGTCAATACTATTAGCCAAGACGTAAACAATAAACAACATCTTGGTTACCGAACAAATATAAGTAGATATATCGATTTATGTTGCGATAAATCTTGTTAATGGTAAAAGATAACAATGTTCTAATATTCCTTAAAAATCATTTGATTCACTTTAAAATATTCATATACTATATTTAGGCATTGTTTCCTTTATCTTGGCGTTAGGTATTCTTCCTCCACGACGTGGATTCTACTTGAATTAATGTTTACGTGTATATCTCCCTTTGAAGAGGACAACAATTAAGAAATTTAGCTTTGTTGCCGCCTGGAAAATGGACATCTAAACCGATAAATTTTGCGCTTAAAGGTAAATTAGGAGCAATTTAGCATTTAATACAATGATTTAACATGAACAGAATTAAAATATTTAGTCTTTCCTGCGTAAAATAATCCATTTCTCGTGATCGTAAGTTAATATTTATGTATATTTATATCCACATCAGTGAAGGGCTGCATGGCATTTTGGGATTTCTCCACACCATTTCCTATGAATTCTTATGAAAACAGTATTTTGTTGACCCCATGGGGTATAAGAGACCCCACGGTCTGCAAACCTAGACCAAGTTCTTCCTTTGTTCAATAGGATGACCCATGAAACTTTTGAATTCGATAGCTTAAACGGTGTAAAAACGTATAAAGAACATACACACATACACTATAAAATATTTATAAGATGTCACACAATACAATATATACCGTGCCACCATTATAGCTTACCTATCCATCGGTGAATTCTAATTATTTAATATATTTTTAAATCCAGGCCTTAGAGATCATATAAGGGCTAGGGAAAGCAAAATTGGTTTTTCAGTTGTTCATTACGGTATTAACTTGCACAGCAACAGACGTAAACAAATTTGTTATCAACATAAAGATGCGAGTATTATTGATTACCTAATAATAAATAATTATTTACAGTTACATTATTTCAAGAGGAATTTGGTGCTAAAACCGGAAGTGACTGTTATATAAGTTAGTGTGGCTTTAGAATTTTTCAAATTAACTTATTTCGAAGGTAGGAACCGACATGTTCAAATACTTCTCAACGCGACCGACGGGAATATTACCGTGATAGCGCCCGATTGCGACGTGCCAATGAGACTAAAGAAGAGAGGCGGCAAAGATTAATTCGAATATCATAACGTCAACAAGAACGGTTAGCGGAAGAGACAGAATCGCAACGAGAGGCAAGATAGGTTAGAGTTTCACAAAATCGACGACAACGTTTGGAAATGGAGACAGAAGAGGAACGCCAGCAACGTCTGGCAACGCTATCACAGAATCGACGGCAACGGTTAGAAAGAGAAAATTCGGAAGATAGAAAACAAAGAAGATATCAGGAAGCGAGGCGTCGAAAGCAAGCACTGGGAAGATTTCATCGCGCAGCGAAACTGCCTGGAAATGTATAACTGAATGACATTGGCTTAATGTCAGTCCAGTGTGTAAACTGCCGCGCGCTTCATTTTACTGGAGAAAAACGACGAAGAGGAAATGAATTCAATTCTTGCTGCAATTTTTGAAACGTTATAGAGAACGTTATTTCCTACAAATTTCATTTGAAAGAATTTTCCATAGCAGTTATTGTTTAGGAATTATTTATAAATAATCGGTTTTTTCAGTTTCCGTCGAATATCTCCTTAAAAGCGTCGTTATTGGTAATCTTCGTGAGGACGAAAGTTGTAGAGAATAATATTTCTTCCAGGTTTTGTTTGAAACAAATTTTTGTAGAACCACCCATTTCGGAGATATTCAACTTTTTCGTAATTTTCAGTATACAGCGCCACCACCATGTAGCGGTGAATTCTGTAAACATATTCAAAATATACGTAATTTACGGCTATAAGGAAGACTGTATTCTTTTGCGATACGAAATGATAATTTTGCCTCATAATGCTATTCATAATAATTTAAATATCTATAGCCAAATATGGAGAAAGTCATGTGTTGGCCACATCAGATTTTTTACAGACACAATTCCCTAATTTCTGCGGGGCATGTATCGACGCTAGTACAGAGGAATTATGGTGCATGTTCAGGGATATGATGCGAGAGGGTACGGATAAATTCATTCCACATAAACTTAAACGTGATGGTGCGGAACCAAGATGGTACAACCAGAAAGTTAGATGCGCTCTTAGACGGCAAAGAAAACTTCACGCTCGCTTAAGTACCAATTCTTCAAAAGTCACAGAGGAACAGAGGTCAATGATACGGCATCAATACAGAGAGGCGCGGTCAAGAGCTAGAGTAACAATGCGAGAAGCATTTAATGATTACAAAAAGAAAGTTTTGCATAATAATCTGAAAGAGAATCCGAAAACATTTTGGTCGTACGTTAGGGAGGTTCATGGTAGAGGCCCCACCATAGCGTCATTGAGAACGGAGGCAGGTGATGTAGTAAACGATAGCGCGGAAAAAGCGAACTTGTTAAATGAACCTATCAGAAAGCGTTTACTTCGGAGAGCAACGAATTTGAGGAACCAGCTTCGAATGATGAGGGAAATTCGATGGAAGATTCGATATTCTCTGAAACAGGTACCGCGCACCAGCTAGAGTCGATTAAGCAAAATAAGTCTCTCGGGCCGTAAGGCATACCCGCGAGTGTGTTAATCGCAACTTACTTGAAAATAATATTCGAAAAACCCGTTGCACGTGGTACCGTTCCGAAAGACTGGAAACTAGCATACGTAGCGCCCATCCACAAAGGCGGTGATAAAGAGAACACCGAAAATTATAGACCGATTTCCTTGACGTCATTATCGTGTAAGATTCTAGAACATATAATCGTTAGCTCTGTTCTGCGTTATTTAGATGGTCGTTCTTCGCTAAGCAAAAACCAACACGGGTTTCGGAAAGGCAGGTCATGCGAAACGCAGCTCGCCCTGTTCGTAAACGATTTGTTGAAATGCGGAGAGAAAAACACTC
Organism: Uropetala carovei; assembly: GCA_036926305.1. Lineage (NCBI taxonomy): Eukaryota > Metazoa > Arthropoda > Insecta > Odonata > Petaluridae > Uropetala > Uropetala carovei. The sequence goes on along the minus strand of JAXCHB010000010.1, from coordinate 11,303,132 downwards.
AGGTTGATGCCATTTTCATTGATTTTAAAAAAGCGTTTGACAAAGTACCCCATAATAAATTAATAGGAAAACTAGGAAAGTATGGCATAAACCCTAATATCGTGAGTTGGGTAAAGGACTTCCTCTCCAACAGAAGACAGATAGTAGTTATTGATGGGAAATTTTCATACCCGATAACAGTCGCATCAGGTGTTCCACAGGTAAGTGTCATAGGCCCACTACTATTCCTGATATATATAAACGATATCTGCTGGGTAGTTCGCTGCAAAATAAGACTTTTCGCAGATGACACCGTTTTATATAAGGAGATAATGAGTCAGGATGACCAAAAATCGCTCCAGGAAGATTTAAACGCCCTTTCAGTATGGTGCCAAGATTGAAAAATCGAAATTAATCACTGCAAATGTTCCCTGTTGAGTTTCTGGAAGAGTAAGAACAATGAATTAGACTCGGGGTACAGAATTGATAGATTGAATATCCAATCTGCGGAGTACGTTAAATATTTAGGAGTCACCATTTGTCGTGATCTATCATGGAATATGCATATTCGAAGGATCGTAGGCGCAGCTAATAAGAAATTGGGCTTCGTAGGCAGAATAGTAAGAAGTAGCACAGAACAGGTACGAGAAACGTGTTATTTATCATTCGTCAGATCTCAGGTCGAATACGCTTCCAGCATATGGGATCCGTACGAAAAGGGACAGATACTTGAGTTAGAAAGAATCCAACGCAGAGCAGCCAGATTCGTTAAGCAAGAATATGAGAAAAAATTAAGCGTCACATCACTCCTGAATTGGATATCGCTAGAGGATCGCAGAATTAGCGCTAGGTTAAGGCTTCTGGAGAAATTTAGGTCGGAAGTTCTCTCAGAGGAGGTCTCAGGAATATTAGAGGCACCTACGTACATGGGTAGGCACGAGCACGAGAATAAAATACGAAAGATCGACTGTAGGACCGAGCGATATCAGAGCTCGTTTTTCCCAAGGACCATACGGGATCATAACAGGAGAGTGATTCCCACGAGGGACGTTATTAGGTAGGTTTTGGTGTGCTGCATCCCCTGCCACCCACCAGTCTGGTGATTTGCAGGGTATCATGTAGATGTAGATATCTTACTCAAATTGTACTGCTTATGATACCATATATGACTGGGTATTTCCCCTTAATTAAGTCGTTGATGAAACAGACAAAGACAGTTATAGCATATTTAAAATAATTCACCTTAATATCAGGTCTATTAGAAAACATTGGGATGAATTTCATTTATATATAATGAATTCATGTCCTGATTCTACTGTCCTAACTGAAATTTCTATACCATTCGCACTGGCCACACAATATAATTTAACAGATTATAGCAGATATACTTTTGCCAGAAACTTTGGTATAGGAGGTGGTATTTGGTTATATGTAAGGAAAAACTTTACTTTTCACCAACAGTATGATGACACCTAGAAAAATGTTTCGCGAGCTTTCATGGGAAACGTATTTTCGCCTGGTTGACGGCGCTGCCAAAAAGTAATAGGTCTTCGTAGAATGAATAAGAAGAAATAGCACCTGAAATTGTCCAGGAAAATGCATTGTTTACATCAAACGTCAAAAATATGTTGAAGATTCTGAGAAAGTATAGGTTTGAACGTTACAGTAATAGTCGTAACGTCAATGTAGAACGGAAGACATTATGGCGCCATTAAAATAGTATGTGAGCGTGATTGTAGGTCCGAGTCCTATCGAGTCATTTGTTTTCTTAGGCCAATAGAAGATTATACGCGGAAAGTGACACTCGGGAGGGAAAATTATAAGGGACATTTGCTTGAATTTCAGAGTAACAAGCGCATGCAAGATGATTAGAAGAGATTAAAAGTTTCTCTGCGATTGACGCGCTCAAGTTTCAATTTTTGGTTCCATTTTAGTTGCGACCATGATTCCTATAAGTACACATTTCAATCTTAATGTTTCGCAATACAAAAATCTTTCTGTCACAGATGTAAAAATTCATACATTCGCCCTTTTGTAGCTATTCAATATTTTTTATTTTAAGTTAATATTTCCTAATATTTAAATACATTTTAGCACAATTTCAACATATGCGTAAGCGATTTCTTTATAAAATACAACGAAAAAAACTATTTTCCATACTGCTTCACATGCCTCCATTACTTTACAGCGAAATCGAAAAATAAGCGATATAACAAATTAATTCTTCCTAAGAAAAAGACATCGTGGCGCATCAAAATGCACGAAGAGGCGCTATAATATCACTCTGGCATAATCACATCCCTCTTGGGGTCGCCATAATCATTCGGGGTTAATTAAACTGAAGAACCATTTAGGAAAAACGTAATGAACTTGGCACGCAAATTGAATCCTTTGAATAATGATGCGATGCGTCCTCGCCATCAAGAACCGCACCAACCGACGAACTACTCCAAATCCAGTTAAATTCGTCCCTAATTCCCATTGTTACTCGCATTAAGTTAACCAAGCGTTCTTCAATTAACCCCTTGCGACGGTGCGAGAGGGAAGTCGGAAAGGGAAGTTCGGATCCAAGAGAAGAGCCTTATAAATGAGTAAAGTTGGACGGGCGCATTGGATGCTCCCGATCTAAGGGGTTGGTGCTTGCTTGCTCCCCCCTTGCCCGCACCTCGATACGATAAAAATCCTTCTTCTTTTAGAGTGCATCAAAGGGAGCGTGATAATTCCGGGAGTATGGGTGCGGGGCTCCCGTTTGCCAGAAGAAAGACCTGCCTGAGAAGAAAATGCTGCGACAAGCACTACCGAAGCGCGATTCTTAATGTTTGAAGAGGACTCCTGGTGATGTCTGGTTTGGGCGAAGGACGGAGTTATTCGAGGAGAAATATCGAAGGGAAGAAAATTCCATTTGTAGATGGTAACATTTTCCGACCATTGCTTCAGATCGATTCCTACACGAAGACAATTTATTTTTGAACGGTACCTCCGACAACTCCATGGGTCGAGCGATTCGTTTTAATATCTTCGATAGGCAGATATCACGTGATATTTTGGTGCATAAAAGCATTACTTGGACGATTTGCTATAGCCGTTGGAGATAACTAAAACTAATTAACTCACTTTTTCAATGTGGTTGGCAATTGTGTGTTTAGTCTTGAATTTGTCAGCAGCCGTAAGACGAAATCGATGAATCTATAGTTAATTAACTTTGGTTCAACAAATTTACACCAAAATCAACAATATAGTAGCAAATATTAAATTCCTCAAATAATGAAAAAAAGCGCAAAATATGCATCTCTCCTATTAAGACAAGGCGAAATACTGTAATGGTTTAATGGTGTCTGGCCCTCGGATCTAAAATTCATAAACAAATATTTATATGCCAGAGCACAAGGTATAAATGTAAACATTTAGTATAGGAATATCTCTTTTGTCGCTATTGATGCATTGTACAAGCTTTCTCATATACGAATGCGTCGTTTAGTTATCTTTAGAAAATGAAAATCGTATCAGCCGGTTTTTAGAAAATCCTATTTTTGTTAAAGTTGCCCAATAATAAACTAGCCTTATATTTATTCATTGAGGAAAATGAAATAGGTAGTACTATTGTAGATGTATACTCAATTAACTGTACGAAATTTGATCAAAATCGTTATAGCCGTTTTTGATAAAATCATATTATTCCTAAAGTTGCCTAGAATAAACTAACCTTATATTAATTTTTTGATAATTATGAACTGTGCAGCATTATTGACGATGTAAACTCAAGTAACGGTACGAAATTTTATCAAAATCGTTTTAGCTGTTTCTGAGAAAAATCAAATTGTTGTTAAAAATGGGCAGAATATACTTCCCTTAATTATTGAGAAATGTCAACCATTTCTTCATAGGCTCTGCTCTATGTGATAATATGCCTAAGTACGAGATTTCATTCATTTTCGCTAAACCGTTTTAACTCTAGAGTCAGTAACAGACAGACAGACGGCATTGCGAAAACCACTTTTTCGGACTCAGCTACACCTGAAAAGTATATTTCGGTCAAAATTTCGAGGTCCAATATTTTCGCGATTACAATACTTTCTCAATATACTTCGTATATGAGAAAGTAAAAATACATCTTTATGTTAAACGGAAATAAATTTTACATGATAAAGGTGCGAAAAAGAAAGTTTGGCTCTAAATTATTAAATTCAAATTTTAAAACGTGTTTTATGATATAAGCAAACGATAAAATTCACACATGCGTCAATACAACCCAACCCAAACCACCGGGACAGAAGGCGTTAAATAACGCTATGAAAACGTCCCTAACAGCTAACGTGGTATATGTATAAATAAATATTTAAATTTCCTTAATCCTTTTTAACTGTTTATCAAACTCTACCGTTACAAAAAATTTCAGCATTATAACAAAAAAATACCCAAACAATTAAATATTTTATTAAATTTTAAGATTTTTTATCAGCCAAAAAAATAATTATTTTTATAATTTTGGATTTTTCTGTCCAGTTTTGCCAAAAGACCTATCTATTAAGCAAATTTATAGTTTCTAGCTCATATGGAAGTGCCTCATAATCTGTAGTCTCCTCCTCCTTATTCTCCTTTATCCTATATCAGAATCATCTATATATTATACAAAATCTGATGTGGCCAACACATGACTTTCCCCATATTAGGGGTATAGATATTTAAATTATTATGAATAGCATTATAAGCCAAAATTATTATTTCCTATCGTAAAAGAATACAGTCTTCCTTATTGCCGTAAATTAGGTATATTTTGAATATGTTTACAGAATTCACCGCTACATAGTGGTGGCGCTGTATACTAGAAAAAGCAAAATATCTCCGAAATGGATGATTCTACGAAAATTTGTTCCAAACAAAACTTGGAAGAAATGTTATTCTCTACAACTTTGGTCTTCACGAAGATTACCAATAACGATGTTTTTAAGGAGATATTTTACGGAAACCTAAAAATCGGTAATTTATAAATAATTCCTAAACAATAACTGCTATGGAAAATTGTTTCAAATAAAAGTTGTAGGAAATTACATTCTCTATAAACTTTGTGTAGAACTGTATATATAATAATGATGTTTTAACGGAGAAAAATCGCAAAAACCGAATCGGGTTTCGAATAAACCTCGACTTTCGCTTAACCGATATTGTCCAAAAACTAATCAGTTCTTTGTGCTCATGCTTAAGTGTTACATATGAAATTTGGAAACGATATGGCAAGTACTTTTTGAGTTAGAGCGCCCAGAATCACATACACACGCGCACACACACACACACAGACATTCCGAAAATAATCTAAACGTGTTCTAGGGACCTGAAAACGTGTATTTCCGTTAAAATCTCGAAGTCGATTTTTTTCGTGATCACAATACTTTCTTCCCATTATGGAGTATGGAGAAAGTGAAAACGTGAAAGTATATGCTTTATAACAAATTTCATTGCAAAATACTATAAAAACTGAAGTCTTATCTTGATTTAAACGAATACCGTACTTTAATCGGTGTTATTAAAATAGTCCGATATTTTCTTTTGGAGCGACAGCCGACGGCGTTTATGAAGAAAATGAATCGCGGTAAAATTTGAAACAAGTTGTTTACGAAGAAAATAAATCGGTAAAATTTGAACAAAATTGTTCACGAAGAAAATAAATTGCGGTAAAATTTGAAACAAGGTTGTTTACGAAGAAAATAAATTGAATCGTTTTGGGGGACATGACTAAACCCGCGATATAGTTAGGCGCTTTGTAACGGAATTTTTCTGTATTATATTTGTGGAATTCTCATTTATTTTTAAATATCAACGTCTCATTAGTTTGTTATCATAGATTCGTGGACCGTAAGAATACCTCTCGTTGGCCGTTTTCGGCCCTCTAGAACAGTGGTGGTCAACCTACGGCCCGCGGGCCGGATGTGGCCCGTGAAGGATTTCTGTGCGGCCCTCGAAGCCAAGATGAAAAAGCAATCCGAAAAATTTAACGCACAAATTCATATATTTTTATGAAAATTTGGGAGACAATTCTTTTAAAATTGGTATGTTTAGCATAAAAGCCTTATTAATACTATATTTTCACTTAAATGGCACCTCAGAATATATAGATAACTTCCGAATTAAACTCTAATCCGGCACGCGGAAGAATTGGCAACTTCCAATGCGGCCCGCCGAAGGATTGTCAACCACCAATGCGGCCCGCCAAATGTAGAAAAGGCTGGGAAACACTGCTCCAGACCATTCATTACGGACACGATCGTAATGTAATTGGCATGTTTCTTCAGAAAGAGGAAGAGAGGGAATTATCGGTTTTTTCGGTTTCCGTTACATATAACACAGACATCATTCCGAAAATAGTCTAAACCTGTTCTAGGGACTTCAAAACGTGTATTTCCGTTGAAATCTCGAAGACGATTTTTTTCGTGATCACAATACCTTCCCATTACTAGGTATGGAGAATGTAACTAGTAGATTTGACAGTTAAAATTTAACGGGAGAATTACGATCATTAGAATCATTCGGAAAGCGAAATGTTTCAAATATTATACATCCGAATACACTACATGAGGTCACTGTATTTTTACTTTCTCCATACGTAGTAATGGGAAAGTATTGTGATCACGAAAAAAGAATGACTTCGAGATTTCAACGAAAATACACGTTTTGAGGTTCCTAGAACACGTTTAGACTATTTTCGGAATGATGTCTGTGTGTGTGTGATTCTGGGCGCTCTAACTCAAAGAGTACTTGCCATATCGTTTCCAAATTTCGTATGTAACACTTAAGCATGAGCACAAAGAACTGATTAGTTTTTGGACAATAACGGTTAAACGGAAGTCGAGGTTTATTCGAAACCCGATTCGGTTTTTGCAATATTTCTCCGTTAAAACATCATTATTGTATATACAATTCTGTGCAAAGATTATAGAGAATGTAATATCCTACAACTTCTATTTGAAACAATTTTCCATAGCAGTTATTGTTTAGGAATTATTTATAAATAATCGGTTTTTCGGCTTCCGTCAAATATCTCGTTAAAAACATCGTTATTGGTAATCTTCGTGAGGACCAAAGTCGTAGAGAATAATATTTCTTCCGAGTTTTGTTTGAAACAAATTTTCGTAGAACCATTCATTTCGGAGATATTTTCCTTTTCCTAGTATACAGCGCCACCATTATATAGCGGTGAATTCTGTAAACATATTCAAAATATAATTTACGGCTATGAGGACGACTTTATTCTTTTACGATAGGAAATAATAATTTTGGCTTATAATGCTCTTCATAATAATTTAAACATCTGTACCCCAATTATGGAGAAAGTCGTGTTGGCTACATCGGATTTTGCTTTCAAATATCTCCTTAATTCACAACTCCAACTACGCTTCCGCTTCATGACGCAAACAAGATGGCGGAGAACGTTTCCTTACCCGCGGCTGCAAAAGAATGCATACATTCCCGCCATTATTGTGCGCCCTTAGGACCGAATCGAACCGTAACGCTTAACGAAACGAAACGTTTTTGGGGAAGAAGTCCGACAAAGCACTTACTGTCTTCCAAAAATTTTTTCTCCAATATCGGTTCCGCACGAATAGTTATGCAAAGAAATTACGTAATGACTCACCGCGCCATTCCGACGTCGTCTTCCAAGCAAGCAAAAGGCGATCCTGTACGGGGCTCTCAAAGTCCTCCACTTCGGCTCTGCAAGCGGAAAGAAGCTTTCACATATCCCGTTCCCTCACTAATAAAGTTCGCCACTCTCTCTCTCTTTTCCTTTTCTCGCACCCAATAAACAAAGACGACGACGGAACATTAAGTCGATTGACAACACGCGTCCAGTCGCTTCCGAAGCGTGAAGACTACTGTGATACTTCCGTGAAGGGAGAATTCGGAAACGATCACCGATTTCTCCCAGTCATCGTCAACCAAGTCTCCCCCCCTCCTTCTCCCCCCTCTCCTTCTCCCCCCCCTCCTTCTCACCCCCCTTCCGCAATTCCCTACCGAAAAATACTAGGAACCTCGCGAAACTTAATATGACACGCCATCTGTCACGGGTGTACCGTTTCTTCTTGGACACAATGCACAAATCGCTTCAAGAAATTGATATCTTCCGTAATATTAGCTTCTGTTTTTCACTGTTCGCTGCGGAGAGAATCTTTTTGAGGGTGTCTGATTTGTCGAGATAGGCGTTCTGGGTATTGCTAACTCTAAGGACATGTCGCGACGTGATTGGTCGAAAACAAGTGGAGTGATCTAGAGGGTTAGTTGCTGTTCAGCCGCGATTCGGTTTAGACGCTTGCATCCGCCGTTATTAATCGGAAGAATACGCGATTCACGGTGTAATTATATTTTTTCTTTGTTTCCAAGTTAATTATCGACTCGTTTACGTCAATGTTTATTCGTGTGTTAAGCTTAAAATTGAGGCGGGAGTGATACACAGAGCGCGGTTTTGCCTAGAGCTGAGTTCGAGTCAGGTCGGGAAGAAGACGCCGGCCGACAAGTTCACAGGTGCCGAGACAAGCGACCCTTCTGCTACTGCAAGAACGAGTCAACGGAATAGCGATGTGAGTACTGTTTTTACGTTTTGATGCATAAGTTAAGGCATGAAACACGCGGAAACGCGTATTTGCAGTGAAAATCGGACGTTCATTAACCCGACGTTCGAGCCGCCATATTGGTTTTTTGTTATACAGCCATTTCCATAGGTGAATTACGTGGAAAAATATATTTCATGTGTAATGATAGAAAATTCGTGACTTTTTCCGACAATATTTAGTTTTTTTTAAAAGAAACTCGGCTTATTGTGTTAGGTAATTTAGGTTCTCTCGATATACATATGTCCATAGCAGTGGGCGCAGTTGCGACATGTAATGGCCGCCATCATCTTGGTCAGTAAAAGGATAATTAAGAAAATAAAATTAAAATTGATTTTCGTAATAAAACACGCGATTTTATCGATTATTGTTTGGAAATAACGTAGAAATAGGATATATTATTATATATTATTGTGCAGATGCGCGTATAAATAAGAAGAAATAAAAATGTATATTTCCTTCGCGAAACCTATGTTGGGGTAGGCCCCGCCAAGCTTTGAATCGACTGAGCATAAATAATGATCGGCAGATATGCGGCGATTTCTTCGGAGAGAGGAAATTTTATATAAATTAACGCTTCTTCATCGGCAACTTAAGTGGAACTGAAGTTTTGTCGTAAAAATGTTTCCTTGCGATGTAAATAACGTTTTACCAACAACGAAATTGCGTGTTAAAGATATTTATGTTATTTCACGTGTGCGATTGCACACGTTACGCTCTGGTAGATCGTTCGTAATTGCATTAACATAAAGTATTTCGAAATTTTTTGAAAGCTATGGAAACGAGTGGTACCTAAGATACTGTTTTAATTCCTCCATACGTAGTCTAGGATAGGGTTTCCCAAACTGTGTTCCGCGGAATCTAAGGGTTCCGCAGAAGCTAAATGGGGTTCCGTAATAGAGAGCCGATACGTTCTTCTTTCTCTTATTGACAGCAGAAAACATTAGCCTCACTTGTAAACTGTATACCGTAAGACTCCTAAGCTATATAAATAATCATTTTAAAGATAATTTATAGCGATTAGGCTTACCATCTCTTACTTAGGGTTCCGCAAGAAAAATCAACTGAATATAAAGGTTCCGTGGCTTCACAGAGTTTGGGAACCCCTGGTCTAGGAGAAAGTATTGTGTTCGTTAAAAAAATCGAATTCGGGATTTCAACGGAAATTAAACTCTTGAGTACGTTTTGACTACTTTCTCGATGAGAACTGCGTATGTATAATAGGAATTTTGTGGTCCTTCGAATTCAAAATGTAGATGACTTTTATTAGTGTTCAAGATCTTTAAAGGTTTTGGATGAAATTATGCAACCGGAAGTGGTATTATTCTTATCATTTTCACCCGTTTCCTCTGAATATGTCCTTTACAGTTCAATTTATTTAAATACCTATTTCTCATTATCAAAGTTTCTACAAGTTTTGAATAAACCATCTCTTATAACAATAGATAAGTGTTGGTTCGTTGGTTGCTGATTATTTACAAATACGAATAACTCGATTAAGAATAGAGATATGATAGTAACTCTAATTTTAGCAGAAATGCTCGATACGCATATTTTAAGGTGATGACGAAAATAAATCTCCAAAAAGTACTCGGTTCGACTCCAAGGAAGATCTCCCATAAAACTTTTAGATGAAAATCAGAAAGAATTAAACTACGATCTTCGGATATGAACCATTTTGAAGAAAAAGTTATAGAATTTCTTATTCTGTTCACGTTTTTCCGCCTACAGTTCGAAATTGCTCATGTTAAACTTTTGATTCACATATATAGTGGAAATCTTGCTATTTTTACGGGATGTTGCATTGCCTATCGATTACAGTGCTAGACCTCGAAATCCCATTGTTATTTCAATCCTTATAGGTGTAAACGAGCATTGAATGCTTTTAATACGAGAGAGAGAGGAGGGGAGGAGAGGGGGATAGGCGAGATAGGGAGGTGCAAGGAGAGCGATAGGGGAGAGGGAGGGAGGCAGGGAGGGGGAGTGAGGGGGAAGAGATGAGGAGCTGGAGGGGGGTGAGAGAGGGGGACGGAGAGAGGTGGGAGGGGAGAGAGGGATGGAGGGGTGAGTTGGCGGGGAGAGAGGGAGGGGGAAGGAAGGAAAGAGAAATGATTTTCATGAAACATTGATGTTTCTTATGTCAATTTCGTCTCCATAAATAGCTTGAACGATTGAATTTTCAATCCCGTCATTTTACAAGTGTCCGTCTGTCCCCTTTCTGCAGGGCCGCCGCAACCCATATGGCCGCCGGTGTGCAAAACAAAATTTGCCGCCCCTTCTCCCACTCAACATGGTAGTATATACTGCAGGATACTTTTTTAAATGAAAAAAACTGTATAAGACATAGCGAAAATTATTTATTACAGCTCTGCGAAGGTGAATTTTCCTATTATTACAGTCTTTCTAAACATGAGAAAGAGAAAAGAACAGTATAGTTTATCACCAAAAATTGCATTTACATAGTTTAAACGGTTCACAAGAATGAAAAACTTTTTATTGTTAGAAGAAATTAAAAATAATCTACACTAATATTCTTTATAGTAAAATTGTCTAAACAGAATTAACGATTATAATATTAAAGGAACACTCATTAACAAGTAAATTAAATGTTATTTAAGAGACTTTACTTTCCTGGCTTTATAAGTAGAAATTTTTTTTAAATGATGTCATGTACATTCAAATTATCAGACAGTTCGTGTTCTATGGATATCATTGCTAAATTTGCGACATTTTCGACCTTAATATAGTTTAAATAATAATTTTGAAAAACTTCTTTCTCCCGAATCTATAGACACAGGTAATGTCCGATAAATGCGGATGCCAATGGCAACATTTGGAAACGAAGAGATTAAATCATTTTGAAGAATATAGTCCAATACTTCACATGTATCCATTTCACGCTTTATGTAGAGCTTCAATATTTGAAGCTCTCCAAATAAATACTCCCAATCTAAATCTCATTCACTTAGACTTGCACCAGTCAGCTTATTATCCAACTCCTTACATTTAGCTAATAGCTCGCCGCCCTTCGAATCATTGAGTTTTGATGTATCATGAAACATGCTGAACAACTCACAGTGATCATTTACAGTTTAAAATCTTTCTCTCACTGAAAATATAGTGTGTCCAAAATAGTGAAGAAATAATTTATTTTAAAATCAGTTGCCATCTGCTTAGATATAATTATCTCTCTTGGCATTTAGTTGTAAATTAGTGACGATTTCATACTGAAGAAATGAGGAATTAAAAATTTCAAAATAAAATATGCAGTGAAGCGTTCTTATCGATAAGCAAGCGTCAGCGTTGATTTTACTTTTACTTTAAATTAGTCTGATTTTACGTTTTCGTCATTATCAGTGAGTCTTGTCCAATTCTAAGCGGTGACAAAAATATTAAGACTTCGAAAGGAGGGTGATGCAACATTAAAAGGCTAAGAACAACAGCTCTAACGACTCGTAAATTTCAATCACAAGCTTAGGCAAAAAAGCAAAATTATATTTTACACTAATATATATTTACTTTTTGCAGAAATGTATAAATGATAAAGATGTTTTAACGGAGAAATATCGCAAAAACCGAATCGGGTTCCGAATAAACCTCAACTTCCGTTTAACCGATATTGTCCAAAAACTAATCCGTTCTTTGTGCTCATGCTAACGTGTAATATATGAAATTTGGTATTAATATGACAAGTACTTTTTGAGTTAGAGCGCCCAAAATCACATCCACACACAGACATCATTCCGAAAATAGTCTAAACGCGTTCCAGAGGCCTCAAAACGTGTATTTCCGTTGAAATCTCGAAGTCGATTATTTTCGTGATCACAATACTTTTCCCATACTATGTATGGAGAAAGTAAAAACCATTTTTTATTAAACATAAAAATTAAAAAGTAGCGAGATTATACGGGTGAATTGTTTATTCGAGGACCCTGAAGAAAATCGCTATATCTTATAATACAAAACTGAGAGAATTGCTAAATTTCTCTGAACATTGTTTGATGTTATTTAAAAAAGTTTCCCAGCAAATGTCGAAAATGAGCACCACATTACTGATTACATATAAGTGCTCTCCTCAAAAAATTGCCTGACGCGATTTTATAACGTTCTCCAATAAAAAAATCTCCCTGTATAATACGAACATATAGCCTTTCGAATATTCTCTGTAATAAAAACGTTCTGTAAGTAACGCAAGATGGCCGACAGCGAAATTTAATTAGACCACTTGAAAATATGTTTTGTAAGTTAGCTAATACTGAACGTATTCTATCACATTATAATTTTGGTAGTTGTTAATATTCGAGTGGCCCATTTATTTGTTAATATAAATATCATACCGACCTATTATTTTCCCTACGTTGTATATTTATACATATAATTATTTTCCTGTCTTTGCACACCGACAGTTATATGTAGCATTGACGAGAACAAGGTGGGAGAAGAATATCAGAATTTTATGGCCGAAAATAAAAACCAAAGGCATTTACAAAACGACTACAGAATCTTCGCTAGAAATGTTGTACATGACGAAATATTTCATATGTAATAGTGTGCTATTAATTATTTTAAATACAAATATTAATAATCTATCTATAATTCTTCCGTTGATATTTCGACGGGAATTACACTAGTTTTATAAGGAAAGTACTAACCGGTGTTTTTAATAAATCCATTAACAGATAAATGTGACTAGGGGGCAAACATGAAGTGACATTCCTTAATCAACAAGGAAGAAAAGAATGATGACTGTTCACAATAGGGATGGGATAGATTACAATAAAGATTAAAGGTAAATGATACAACGAGCCACTTCCGAGAGGTTGGTGAATTGATGAAAAAATCGGTACAACATATATTGTACAAACTTTCTCATATACTAATGCGAAACTTGGCGGGCGCCATGGCGCTCGCGGACACCGCGTTGGGAAGCCCTTGTTTAAGGCCTGGAAGGAGGCATTCTACTCATCCAGATTTTATCACACTTTTGTAAAACTAAGAAGTCAAAACGACGCCTGTTTCGTAGCGTACGCGAACATATTTTTAGGATGATCGAATATACGTTTGGGTCCATTAAATACGATTGATAGGTACCTCGAAGAAGCTTAAACCGGAACTGGTATTTGTGGGCAATAACCTCAGCTACTATTGTAATTAATGCTCTCGATAAAAGTTACTGATAGCTTTTAATGCATCTTTTTAATCAGAATATTTGCATGAACGGGATTGGGACGATGAAAAAGAGATCGCTTAATGGCTTCCAATATCCCATTGAAATGTGACACATCTAACTTCGGCGAAAATATAAATTTCTACACTACATTATAATTCCCATCCATTGAATAAAGGGATCTAATCCACAGCACCATGAAAACTTTTATCAATTAAATGAAGTCATGCAACTACATACTTTAGGAGAATTTAGATGAAATGACCTCTTACCTTTGATGATTCCAACGGCGTACGAATCTGGCTACTTCTGCTCACAAACACTTCTCCAGTAGGCACTAAGGTCCGCTGATGAGGTCCCAGATTATGAATTTATCCTCAGGAATACAAAAATCGGTCACTTCCGAACAAGGTGTAAGTTATCGGCACTATAGAGAAAGAACACGTCCTTCCGTCTAGGAAGGCAAAGTTTGACTGACGGGCTAAGATGGCGGCAAAAAAAAAAACGCTCGCGGCGCATGTGTTAAGGTTGATTTTCAGTGGTTAGATATCTATCTCTAGCTCGCAATAGAACCAACCCAAGTAACCGGGCCCCGGCTATTGTGACGTACCCGATAAAATGTTCCACCTATTCCATTTCAGGAACGCGACGAGAGGCTCATAGGAACTATTCCACAAGCTCTAGTCAAAAAGGCTCGGGAAGTCGAGGCTCCTGAAGAAAGGCAGGTTTTGCCTCTTCAACCGAGGACAGGACCGTTCCAAAGTATTAGCCTCCTCAGGCGAACGTCCAACCTTCCCCCTCATCCTTCTCTCACTACCAACCTTCGTCCCCCTCCCCTTCTCATTCCCAACTTTCGAAAACGAATGACTGGCATTAGCAAGAATAAATTTCTACATTAAACAGTTATGTATGACAGTGGCTCTATGTCAGTGGTGTCCAATACGCTCGCCACATGCGGCGTATCGACTATTGACGTGATGTGAATTGATTCTCTGCTTACTCTACTAAAGTAGTTGCCCCTTATTATAATCACTGTTTATTCTTATCATCCGGCAGCCCAGTGGCCGTTTGCAGGAATTTGGAAAGCCACTAGGGATGCTGAAAAAACAAGAAAAGCTCACGAAAACAAAACAATATCGGAAGGTTTAGGGGCTGGAGCCCTTCCACAGCGACGGAGAGAGACTTACTCATGCACAAACACACACGTGCGTGTGCGTGCGTGCGCATGTTAATTTAATACTATAGTACGAGTTCGATCGTAGACCCTTTTTGGGAACATTGCTTTTGCCATTAGGGTCTGTAAAGGTAGGAAAATATGCTCCGTAGCATGCGGTAGCAAGCTTAACCCCGTTCCATTTCCCCATTTGAATAACAAGTCTGCGATGTTTTCTAGAAATTATTTTTTGCAATTACTTTAAAACCCGTATGGCCATGAGACTTGAACCAGAGAATCTTTAAATTTACGATAATTCATTTTCTTATCGTGGATTTTCATGTATAATTTTATTCACGAATTTTTTTGCGTTTCTTGGTATTATAGCTGTCATCGAAAAACTAATTGTGGCTGATTTATCGAAATTCCTCTTTTTCTTCTTACTTTAAATATATTATTTATATTTATTTTTAATATTTAAATTCCTAAAAATATGCTTTAGCCATTAAGGAGTGCACGAGAAGACTAGCCCTTCGGTGTCACTGACTATAGGACAGAAATCCACTTCCGCTCCACCATTAGTAATCTGCTCTCTTACGAAAGAATGATTGGAAGAGAGTGGTCGCTAATACTGCTTGCAGTTTCACAAGTCTCTCTTTCCGCTGTCTATATATCGCCGTCACTTTACTGAAAGCACTTGGCACGAGAGCAAATCTGGACAAAATCCTCCGCTTGACCAATTCAACTAGAGTGAGGAGAAGTTACAACAACTCAGGCCACCACCCTACCCCGTCTTACTTTGGACGTCGTAAAATATGTGCGCATTGCTAATCTCCAAAGGGATAAAAATAAAAACTGTAGATGCAACCTTTATAAAGACTCGTAGGGCGAGGGATGAGCTTTTGTAGTCTCGAAGAAAGTTAAATGTGAGGGTAAGTAATTATTGAGCGAATTCTAAAGGAACAAGAAAGTTCCTAGGAAGTCACGCTCTTATAGAGTGTGGTACTGAGGTGGAGGGGCGAGGCTGGAGTGGGTGGCGGAGGAGGCAGAGAGAAAGGGAGTGCCAGGCGATCTCTTCCTTGCGAATCGAGCAAATTTTTATTTACTCCGGGAAATTCCCAACACCACAAGATTTTCATCAAAAACAAGTAATGATTATAAAAAGAAGTTGTACATTATATTAAAAAATCTGATGTGGCCAACATATGACGTAATCCATATTTGGGGTATAGATATTTAAATTATTATGAATAGCATTATGAGGCAAAAGTATTATTTCGTATCATAAAGGAAAACAGTCGTCCTTAAGGTCGTAAATTAGGCATATTTTGAATATGTTTACAGAATTCTCCGCTACATGTTGGAGGCGCTGTATACTGGAGATTTACGAATAAGCGAAATATCTCCGAAATGGATGGTTCTACGAAAATTTTTTTCAAACAAAACTTGGAATAAATATAATTCTCTACAACTTTGGTCCTCACGAAGATGACCAATTACGACGTTTTAAGGAGATATTTGACGAAAACCGAAAAAACCGATTATTTCTATAAATAATTTCCAAACAACTGCTATGGAAAATTGTTTCAAATTAAAGTTTCTTGTTATATTTTATTGCAAGTCCTTAATATCAAATTTCATGAAAATCCGTTCGGTAGAAGCCGAGAACGAACATGAGGACGGACGGACAGACAGACTGACAGACCGACGATATTACGCGCTCACGCTGGAAGCAAAATGCGCCTAAAAATCGTATATTTTTTTAAATATCGCCAATAAACGAATTTGTAAGAGAATCATCAATTTGTTATTTGTATAAAACAAAATACAATGGAAACTAAGTGCAAACTATCTTAATTCGAATCATTTATAAAAAACGCAAAAAAGTCATAAAAAAAGCTTTCCGCTGCAATCGAAATAGAACCGGAGATTTGTGCTGCTCACCCGGAGACCGGAGATTATGGCGATGACCCGGAGATCTCCGGCCAGAAAGTCGAAGGTTGGCAACCCAATTTTTGAGGTCCCTAGAACACGTTTAGACTATTTTCTCGATGTTGTCTGTGTGTATGTGATAGGAATGTCTCGAAAAACCGATAGTTTATTACATATTTTGATCCCTAGAAGACATTTCGACTATTTTCGAAATGATGTCAGTGTGGATGTATCTGATTGTGGGCGCTCTAACTACTTGTCATATTATGTAATACAGTAAAACTCGTTTATAACGATCACGCCTAAAACGAAATCTCGGCTATAACGAAGAAATGTCTCGGTCCCTTGAACTTCTCCATAAGGGCATTGGTTAAATTTCTCGGATGTAACGAACACGCATTTTACGAATTCCCGGCTGTAACGAACAAATGTTTGGTCCCGTGCCAAAAAAAATGCCCCATATATAACGAATTAATAATGAATAGTTCCCGCCCGTTTACCACACACTTTTTGGTAGAGGTCCCCTTCCTCCATCTACCCCTTCCATACGAATTTCCACGCTCCCTTTGTTTTGAAATTGATATTAAAAATGTGAAATTTTTATGTAAATTAATGACCATAATATTAATATTAATTGACCATTTAAAAAATCGTATGTAATAGCAGTCGAACATTTTACATGCCGCGAAGTTGTTAAGCATCTCTTTGAATATGTAGGTACGGCACTGAAGTTTACTCACTGCAAATACAGTAAAAGCTGTGTTAACCGGATATCTTGGGGATTGTGGATACCCTATTAGGAGAAATAGCTGGCTAGGGGAGCGTTTTTCGATTTTGACGTAGTAAATTTAACAATAACCAAACAAAATTGGGCTTAGGTTCACTATCGTACTCCCCAAACATAACTATGCATGGGGTTTGCATTTTCCATTTTAACTCTTCCACACTTAGTTAGATATATACACTATTTACCCATTCTTATTTCATACGTTGCTATGCTAACATGCAAAACAAACGACTATTGAAAATTTAGCGCGTCCGAGAAGTTTGGGGAGTACGTCAGTGAACCTGTTCCCAAAATTGTATTTATTGGATTATATCTTTCTTATTTATTTTATTTACTCTATTAGAAAAGGACGAAATTATTTAATTCTTCTGAACATTTCTGTGAAAACTAGTCATATAATATTTTACGCAGTTCCTCCATTTTCTGCTTATGAAGCGTATGATGTTTATTAATTGATTTACTCGTCCTAGACGATGACACAAATTTCATAAATTTAGTCTTAGGAGCCTTGATATCGTAGAGCGTGGAAGATCCGATGTTGAATTCCTTTGCTATGGCTGCTCTACTTTCTCCTTTTTCCATTCGTTTGATCAGCTCCAACTTTTGTGTTAGCGTTAAAACAACCTTTTCTCTCCTTTTCCTTGCTTTTAGGTATTTATTTTGATGCCATATTCAATGGATGGGTAATTTTTAAATAATAAAAAGCGATAAAACTGGAAATTGTAGAAGTAAGCCAAAACATCTAGACAATGCAAATTACGTTACAAAAAACGCCATGCTTACTCGGCAGCCACAGAAATATACGAAGTAAATACGTAATACATATATATATGAATATATATATATATACTACGGAAGAGTAAAGGTAAGTAGGGATATTTAGGGCAACTAGGTGTTGAAGGAAACCCAGTGAACACTTACCGGAAGTAGAGCCGCTGGGGTGTAGGAGAGAGATATTTGTAGAGGTTAGAGCATCCGGGATGATCCCTTCGTCAGCACAAGAGAGACACAACTGTTCACTGGGTTTCCTTCAACACCTAGTTGCCTTAAATATATATATATTCACCTTATATTTTAAGAAATTTTAAAGTAAAAGTTGTGGTATTACACAAATACAATTCACACAAAAATTCATAAAAAAAGAAAAAGAAATATAAAATGAATCGTATTTGTGTAATTGCGAGTATCTAAGGGTGGCAGGTTCTAAATAGCCGGATAGCACAGCTTTTACTGTATGTGTATACGTGTTATATGGGATGCATAGGCCAAAAACCATGTTTCTCGTAGATAACGTAGTCACGCTTATAACGAAGCAATGAGTCGGTCCCCTCAAATACGTATTAAACGAGTTTTACGGTACCAAATTTCTTATACAGCCACTCCCCGCCTTACGACCATCCGAAGTTACGACCAAAATCTTTTTAAAAATTTCTGACCAATATGATTTAACACAAATCTGTCTGTAGCGAATTCTACTGCCTGAAGTTAGCCGGCAACATAAATATTGCAACACTGTATTCGACAGTAACCCCGTATATCTATCGAAGTCGATCTCAGTTACACAATCACACATTCGATGATATTTCGACTTCGATCGCTTTAAACCTTAGACATAGTAAAGTAAGGATTTCTATTCCGGTCGAAATCGACGTTCTATTGTGTTCTGATATTAAACAAAATTCTTAATAATACCCATGTCTTCCAAGCAAAGAATTTATAGTGATTCGGGTAGTAATAAAAGAAAAAGAAAGGCCATCGATTTAGAACAAAAAATAGCCATTGTGAAACAGTATCGAATCCGCCCCTGCCAACTGCCCTATATTTTGAAATTCCCTACCCCTATCAGAATCCTTCTTTCCCTTGCTGTACAGACCTAATCTGCGGCGTATAATTGAGGATTTTTGCGCGGAATGAATTTAAGAAAGCGCCCAGTGGAGTGCAATGGGGTTATCCAAAGGGAGGGGGCGATCGCCCCCCCCCCTCTTGGATCCGCCCCTGAGCCGGCCAAATGGTGACTGCTTTAGCACGCAATTATAACCTATCAAAGTCCACCGTTAGCACCATAATAAAGGACAGTGATCGTATTATTTTTATTATTAATATGTAAGTGCACTATTTTTTGTTAAAAATTTATGATATTTTGTGAATATTTTTTGCGTGCTCGCCAACTTATATTATTTTTTCTGCGATGTATTTAATAAACATCTGCCTAACCTTTTTATATTTTATTAGAAGAAATTCTGTTTTATTTTTCTGTCTTATTCCTTACTTTATATTGCATTTCTTAAAAAGTAGGATGTGATATTTGTTGTTACCGAATTTAATTTTTACGTAGCTGCTCATCTTTATTATTTTGCCTCTCTATATTGAATGCTAACACCAAAGTCATCTCCTCTCTGCTAGGCTAAACTCTTTATGCAACAGAAAGGCTACTTCATTAAAATCACCCTCGACCTACGGGAGGGTTATGTTACACCTCACATCGCATTTCCGACTTACGACCAATTCGAATTACGACTAGGTGTTCAGAACGTATCCTGTTCGTAAGTGGCTGTATAGCACTTTAGCATGAGCACAAATAACTGATTAGTTTTTGGACAATAACGGTTAACCGAAAGCCGAGGTTTATTCGAAACCCGATCCTGTTTTTGCAAAATATCTCCATTAAAAATCATTATTTTATGTACAATTCTACACAAAAGTTATAGAGAATGTAATTTCCTACAACTTTTATTTGAAACAATTTTCCATAGTAGTTATTGTTTAGGAATTATTTATAAATAATCGGTTTTTTCGGTTTCCGTCAAATATATAAGACTTTCTTGTTTGATTTTCTCTATAAAATTTCCTACGATAAAAATGTATAGGAAAGGAAATACATTTCTTCACTAGTTCTAAAACTTTTATTTGAAAAATATTGATATGAGCAATACTTTACGAGATATGACGAAAATTTAATTTTTTGTCACCAGTAAAGTGGTACCCTTGATTGGCGTACGTGATTCATTTTTGTGATTTTCTTATTATATTTGATTGAAAGTCCTTAATATCAAATTTCATAAAAATCCGCTCGCTAGAAGCGGAGAACGAACATGCGGACGGACGGACGAACAGACGGACCGACCGGCGATAATAGGCGCTCTCGCTGTAGGCGAAACGCGCCTAAAAATGATCGGAATAATTGAATACAGTCAGTTCCAGTGAAATTATGGTCTCAAAATCTTTTCTTATGGAGCTTTAAGGCTAGTAAATTAATTAGAATTGATTTTGTCTAATATGAGACCATATTATCTCTAACATAAGTTAATTTTGATTTAAATGCTCATCCAGCCCGTCGAAGCTTTCGTGATTTCCAATGCGGCCATCCGAAGCATTCACAACAACGAATGTGGCCCGCCATATAGAAAAGCTTACCGACCCCTGGTGTAAAGAATAAAAATTTTGAATCGCTATTTAAAGATAAAAACTAAGCAATACGAATTGTTTTGCAAAAAGAGTTTCCATACGAACATATTCTGCCCAGAAAGTGCTTTAGCTTCACCTATTTTATTTTTTTCAACGCGAATACCATCAGCACGCTGGGGCCTTTCACCTTAGCACGGAACTTAGTCTTCCAGTTGTTCACTTTCTCCTTCCCGCCCACTCGGATATATAGCGGTTATTATTACTCTTTTGGGTCCGCTCACCTTTTTAAAAAATCCCTTTGATTTTACTCTATATCCTTCGGAGAATGTATTCATAAAATTTCATTTTGGATGCTCGGGGCCATATTTTCTACCTCCGATTCTTCTAAGTCAACATATTCTTCCTACCGAAGCGATTCCTGAAAGATACATTTTTCTATCTCGGAGTGTGATAACGCTTCGCCGCTTTCAATCTCTTCCTTCTCCCCTTTCTTGCCAGCGGCATCTCCCGCGCAGAACCAATAGGTAAGGGCCGCGTGTTATGTACGCTCCGATGCCCAAATAATAACATCCGCCATTGACTTCTTTATTTCCTTTTCGCCCTCTTTCTTTAAACATCCCCGAGGGATTTGCACCGCTCATTTCCCAAAAATCTCTCCGACCTTCAGGTGGAATGGGCAAACATACGAGAATTCCTCCAATGCCACGCCTCGCTGCTGATATAAACATGTCAATTGCACTGCGTTCAACTGCCGAAGTCTACTAATTGTAAGACAATATATTTACCGAGTATAATCTGCGTGAATAAGAGCGAAT
This sequence comes from Uropetala carovei, assembly GCA_036926305.1. Taxonomy (NCBI): domain Eukaryota; kingdom Metazoa; phylum Arthropoda; class Insecta; order Odonata; family Petaluridae; genus Uropetala; species Uropetala carovei. The sequence goes on along the minus strand of JAXCHB010000010.1, from coordinate 11,281,297 downwards.
ATCTCATTTTATTTTTAACATTGTTCCAACGGGTAATGAAGTGATCGTAAAGAATACGTAAATGCATAAAAGCATTGGACGGTAAAATCCGGCATTTGTTATTACTTTCTCCATACGTAGTATAGAGAAAGTGTGATCAAGAAAAAAATCGACTTCGAGATTTCAACGGAAATACACGTTTTGCGGGACCTAGAAAACGTTTAGACTATTTTCGGAATGATGTCTGTGTGTGTATGTGATTGTGGGCGCTCTAACTCAAAACGTACTTGCCATAACGTTACCAAATTTCATATATAACACTTTAGAATGGACACAAAGAACTGGTTAGTGTTTGGACAATACCGGTTAACCCGAAGTCGAGGTTTATTCGAAATCCGATTCGGTTTTTGCAATATTTCTCCGATAATACTTCATTATTGTATACAATGACCATTACAAAAAATGTAGAAAATATAATTTCCTACATGTTTATTTGAAACAATTTTCCATAGCAGTTATTGTTTAGGAATTATTTATAAATAATCGGTTTATAGGCGCTTTTCGCTTACAGCATGAGCGCCTATTTTCGTCGGTCGGTCCGTCTGTCCGTCTGTCCGTCCGTCCGTCCGCATGTTCGTTCTCGGCTTCTAGCGAGCGGATTTTTATGAAATTTGATATTAAGGACTTTCAATCAAATATAATACGAAAATCGCTAAAATGAATCACGTACGCCAATCAGGGGTACCACTTTACTGGTGACAAAAAATTAAATTTTCGTCATATCTCGTAAAGTATTGCTCATATCAATATTTTTCAAATAAAAGTTTTAGAACTAGTGAAGAAATGTATTTCCTTTCCTATACATTTTTATCGTAGGAAATTTTATAGAGAAAATCAAACAAGAAAGTCTTATATCGAGTTGTACTTAGAAAATTTCATCCATGGTTACTTCATTACTGCTAACATAAACAATCTCCAAAACAAACGTTTAATTTCCTTACGTGTGCATGTAATACTATTAAATAGGAAGAAAATGGATTATTTATGATGAAGAAAAGGACTTCAAAACGCTATTTCCCTTACGTACAGGTATATAATTGCTTTCTAATACTCCATTGCACGAAACGCACCCATTTGTGATACGTTTTACACTTTCCTAACTTTTTCGGTTTCCGTCAAATATCTCCTTAAAAACGTCGTTATTGGTAATCTTCGTAAGAACTAAAGTTTTAGAGAATAATATTTCTTCCATGTTTTGTTTGAAACAAATTTTCGTAGAACCATCCATTTCGGAGATATTGTGCTTATTCGTAAATTTCCAGTATACAGCACCACCACCATGTAGCGGTGAATTCTGTAAATATATTCAAAAAATAATTTACGGCAATACGGACGACTGTATTCTTTTACGATACGAAATGTTAATTTTGCCTCATAATGCTATTCATAATAATTTAAATATCTATACCCCAAATATGGAGAAATCATGTGTTGGCCACAACAGATTTTTTATAATGGTCGATGTATATTATAATGTCGTATTGCCGGAGAAATATTGCAAAAACCAAATCGGTTTCTAATAAACCTCGACTTCCGGTTAACCGGTATTGTCCAAAAAACTAATCAGTTCTTTATGCTCATACCAAAGTGTTATATGTATATAATATTTGGTAATTATATGGCAAGTACTTTTCGAGTTAGAGCACCCACAATCACTTCTCTCTCCTAAGGTGATGCCCAATCCAGTTTGCCTTCCTCTTTCTGATTTTCTGTATAATCGTTCGCTTTTCTCCAATTTCTCCTATCGGTCCATTTTACGTATCTTCAGCTTTCTTCTCCATGTCCACATTTCAAAGCTTTCCAAGTGTTTAATATCATTTTTCCTTAGCGTCCATATTTCTGCCCCATGCAAAGCTATACTCCATACGAGTGTACGACAAAAGAGCTAGGCCCAAAAGAGCAAGCGATTGCTCTTTTGTCCACGTGCTCTTATGTCCACTTGATCTTATGTCGCTTGCTCTTTTGGGACTTGCTCTTTTGTCTGGCACCGACTCCATATATTGTATTTTATCAACCTCTTGCGGATTTTCTGCTTTATATTTCCCGTTAGCAGGAGTTTCTTTCTTCTGAAAGCGGCTTTTGCTTTTTTTATTCTAGTCCTGATTTCATCGGTACATTTTGCTTCTCTCGTTATGATGCTTCCAAGGTATTTATAATCTGAAACTTGTTCTAATGCCTTTCCTCCAATATTTATGTTCAAATTTTCTTCTTCTTTACTTGATATTCGCATAACCTTGGATTTTTCTGTATTAATTTCCATACCATATTTTCTACCTGTTATCACTAGTCTATTTATCATTTTCTGGAGTTCCTTTTCCTTTCTTGCTAGAACTACTTGATCATCCGCATATTTCACTGTTCTAATAATCCTTCCTCCAAATTTGAAATCTCCCTGTGCCTTATAACGCTTCCTGCATTAGCCTCTCTCCATATATATTGAATAGAATCGGCGATAGAGAGCAGCCCTGTCTTACTCCTCTACCGATATGTACTCCAACCTTACCTTTACAACTTGATTCACATATAATGATTATGAAATTAATAATGCATCATGGGAACAAAGCGTGAAAAAATAAGGAATATTTATTTCCTCTAAAAATGTAAAAGGAGAATATTTCTTAAATGTAATATTTTCGTGTAAAGGCCAAATGTTCATTATTTCTTCCCCTGAACTCCTCCCAACACACACGCCATGCTCCCTTCCAGCCATCTCACTGTTAATGCCTACTCCCTCCTCACGATCTCCTCCTCCAAATGCACTATCCCTCCCTTCACTCTCTCCCTTTCTTTACCCTCTGTCTATCTCTCTCTCTCTCCCTTCCCCTCCCAATTTTCCACGCAGTTGGACCAGGAGAGCATTCTGTGTTGGGTTAATTTGCGGCAAAGTCTCGAACCGAGTCTCGTCTGCTCCCAGGTGTAATTGGACCTGGCTATTGGAAGGGCTTTTATGAAGGGCGCACGGGAATTGTCGATCGAAGAGCTACTCCTTGCCAGCGCGACCTCTGCACCTCCTGCTCACTGAATCACTTTTGGAGATATCTCTCTCTCTCTCTCTCTCTCTCTCTCTCTCTCTCTCTCTCTCTCTCTCTCTCTCTCTCTCTCTCTCTCTCTCTCTCTCTCTCTCTCTCTCTCTCTCTCTCTCTCTCTCTCTCTCTCTCTCTCTCTCTCTCTCTCTCTCTCTCTCTCTCTCTCTCTCTCTCTCTCTCTCTCTCTCTCTCTCTCTCTCTCTCTCTCTCTCTCTCTCTCTCTCTCTCTCTCTCTCTCTCTCTCTCTCTCTCTCTCTCTCTCTCTCTCTCTCTCTCTCCTCCCCCCCCCCCCCCCTCCCCTCTCTCCTGTCGCACTCCAACGTGGACGTGAAAAATAAATTGCTGTCCGATATTTTTCGGTTGAATCGTCCCGATCGGATGGATGGGCATGGAGATATGTGGAGAACGGCTTTAGCAGTAGATGTTTGTTACGAATATTGATTGCCAGGATGATTGGGAAGGATTCGAGGACTGATTAAAGGACCTTTTTTTATCGCGACCCTTTTTTCCCATACCGAGGATTCGGCGACAATATGCATTGAAATGAGATTGACTTTGACTTATGGTAATATACATATAAATGAAGACGTTTTAACAAAAACTGAGCGTTAATAATAATGTTACCTGAATCTGTAGCAGTGAAAAATGTGATATATGAGATAATTCATCCGAACTTTTATTTTGACATGGTATTAAATACCTACACTATTTTTATTTTTACCGACTTCGGAACTAACAGGAACGTCATATATGTTACATAGCACACATAATCAACGTTGATCAATAAATATTTTAGGCAATCTCAAAGATTTAGATGGTAAAATAACTCATAGTTTATTCCGAATCCCCCAGAAATGAGACACTGTTTATAAGAGAAGTGGAATATTTTTAAAATTCGCAGTACATAGAAAGAATATTATCAATGATTTGATGGAATTTTACGCATTCGAGGATAATTTAGAAAGAATGCTTTTTTTGTTAAGAAATATTAAATTTTTACAAATGTAAATATTTCAAGTACGTTATTTCCAATGCACTAAAAAAGTCTTTTATTAAATAAACTTATCATAACTAGACGTTATTTATTCCTTAATTGAAGTATATAAACTACCCTCTAACGCAAATAATACACACCATCTATTCACCTCATCTTGCTATATATTGTGCATGCCTTCCTTTATAAGATCGTGTACATCGAAATTATCCAAAGTGAGCTAGGTTTCACCATTCTAATACGCTAGGCTGCCTTTGATATTCGCCTTTAGGTCAACAGGTTACAGTTCATCACGTGATGATGGTGATTATTCATCGAAATCGGTTTTATTTATCTAATGTTTTATGTGGAAAAACATAAGGATAATTAAAGTTGTTTTGTGTGAATTTTATTTCAATTAACAACTCAGCATTTTCTCGAATATCATACAGTTCCACAAATTCTCGGTCTAATATATCGATTTCAAGGCTACAGTTCATTCGCATTGAATTCCGCATAGATATCTTTAACATTTGCATATATATCATCTACATGGAAGTAAAACGTTTCATGCTTTTCATGATCGATTACACTTTCAACAAACAAACAAGTGAAGAAAGAGTTACGGAGCAAATTACATAATGAGCATTGTTTTATGAAAATGACGGTATCATGAGATAACTTCTTTGGTTAACTTCTACAGCAGGGGTGGGCAAACTTTTCTGCATTCGGTGTTTGCGAATTCTTCAGCGGGCCAATGCTTAGGTCGGCCAGATTAGTTTAAATCGGAAATTGCTTAGATTCTTAGGCATCATACATAAGTGAAAAACAAGCGCAAACAAGGATTGTAGGGCTAAATTTTCAAAACTAAAGGTTTTATTTTCATAATTTTACCAAAAGTAATATAAAACTGTGTTAAATTTTACAGATTGCTTTTTCACCAAAGCTTCGCGGGCCACGTTAAATGCTCTCGAGGGCCACATATGGCCTGCAGGCCACGGTTTGCCCACCCCTGTTCTACGGCCTAACAAAATATCTTATATATCTTCATCATCATTGACAGGTCCGTGATTAATCTAGGTTAAACTTGGTTCTCCATATACTCCTATTTTCCGCAGTTTTCTTCATGTCTTGATAGCTCTCTTTCCCTTTCAAGTCGTCTACTAACTGAAATCTTTTCCTACCTCTTTCTCTTTTTCCATCCAGTTTTCCGTCTTGCACTTCTTTAATCATGCACTCTCTCCTCAGGTAATGCCTAATCCAGTTCGCCTTCCTCTTTCTGATAGTCTGTATAATCGTTCGCTTCTCTCCTATTCTTCGTAGTACTTCCTCATTTTTCACCCTATCTGTCCACTTTATCTTCAGCAATCTTCTCCATGTCCATATTTCGAAGCTTTCCAAGCTTTTATATCATTTTTCCTTAGCGTCCGTGTTTCTTCCCCATACAAAACTATACTCCATACATAGCATTTTATCAACCTCTTGCGGATTTCCTGCTTTATATTCCCCGTTAGTAAGTTTTTCTTTATTCTGAAAGCGGCTTTTGCTTTCATTATTCTAGTCCTGATTTTATCGGTACATTTTGCTTCTCTCGTTATGATGCTTCCAAGGTATTTATAATCTGAAACTTATTCTATCTTATATATATATATATATATTCCGTCGTAAGCTTGCATATCTAACAATAAGATATCTATAAAGTAAAAGGTAGCCGGACACGACGCCGAACGGTCAAGATGCCGAAAAACAGCAGCTAGTATTAAGAACTAATACAGATTTAAACATTAGCGAACGGGTAAATTGTTCCACCAACTACATAAAACTACTGAACGGCAAATACTAACACCAGTAGTATTAACAATTGAACGGACAATGTTAACCAACAGATGTATAAGCAATTCAACGTTTTGCATTCTGATATAAAGTTAGCGTTAATGGTGTTTCGATATGTTTATTATACTACATATGGTAAAATGCAATGAATTATCAGATTTAGATGACGAAGGTGTGGAGTGGAGCGTAAGGGGAAGGGTATGAGAAATCTTCTTTAAGTGCAGGCAATATAGGTGTCCATCGACCGGAAATATCATATAGTTCAAGATTGTGCAACAATTTAGCAAATTTAGATTACGATGGTGGAGGGAGGGGGAGTAAGGGTGAGGGTGGGAGAAATCCAGATTCTATGCAGGAAAGAACAAAGCGTATTTTTATTGAAGACAGAATCGGAATCCTGGTCGAATTACCGTAAAAATGCGTTTAGAATCAGAAAAAAGACGTGATTTTATCAGTTTTATGACAATGCCAATTATATATAGGACATATTTTAGAGTAATATAGTTTTTCAATTTCCGTGTGCGATTTTACTTGGTTTACATAGCAACCAAATAGTTGTTGATTTTTATTCAAAATTACTAATAAATAATTTTTAATGATATTTTCGTGTGGAGTAGAGTTCTCAAAAGCAAACTGTTTTTAAAACCGCATTAAGTAACTTCAATAATTAGACGTATATTTTCCACAAATTGTGATTGGATAAATCGTTTCATTGTTTCCAAAGTATTGTTGACATAAACAATTTTCTCGTAATAGAACTCACGGATGAGAGAATCGAGCTAATAGTAGGAGGATAATATTCACTCTGTTATTCTTAAACATTCTCTATTTACTTTCTTGTGTTTCGTTAAATTAATTAATTCATTTCGTTTCTTTGTTCATTCATTTTCTGTCTATTATTTTGTTCTTGCTGATTTTAATTATAGTTTTACTTAAAGCTTTCGTTTTGATGATATCGTCACGAACCTTCGCATAGGTATATAATTTGAACATAGGCTATATGGCTATCAAATATTTGGTGTAAGGGAGAACTTAATTCAATAATTATTTTCCCTTAAGTATACACGTAATCTTCGATTTTTCAGAGTGCAAGATTTTCTTCATTCATCTAAAGAGGTAATTGCGAACAGGTTTTCTTCATTTCTGTTTTATTCGACGGTTATACCTGTGTACTATCTTATTCTTGCGATGTTTACATGTTACACTGTAGAAATTTTAGATTAAATTAGATCTGTTGAAATTCAACTGGCACTTCTACTAGTTATGAATATTATGAAGCGCTTTGAGGTAATCTAGAATTTGTAACGATTATAGGTTTTTGGTCACAGCCGCAGAAAATAATCTGAAATTGTAGAAATATGTACCGATTTTTAAGAGTTGTTTTTGCCCCATAAGAAAAGCACGTAAATCCGGATCGAGGTTTTTATGTTTGCTTTTTAAAAGTATTTTCCCTCAATCTTAGAACTCCTTACTATAACTGTCGGAAAGCTAAAATATTTTAGTTTCTTATTTTTGGAGACAGAATTCAAATCCTTGTAGATTTACCGTACATTACTATTAACTAATGTAATGCCCGTCAAAAATGACAGGAGGAAAGATACGATCGTTCAAACTATTTAGGGAGTTCATACTAACATCAGAAACTTCAACTGCCTTGAAAATAGTTTCTCCCTCCCTCCCCCATTCACTCCTCCCTCTCCCCCACTCTTTCTCCCTCTATCTCGCATTAAAAGCATTCAAATCACGTTTATAAGGATTGAAATAACAATATGATATCTAGGTCAAATAACTGATTAGGTAGGAAAGGTAACATCCCGTTAAAAATGGCAAGATTTCCTCAAACTGCATGAATTAAACGTTTAAATTGAACGATTTCGAACTGTAGGCGGAAAAAAGATGAGAAGAATAAGAAACAATTTTAATCTCAAATATCTGATGTGGCCAACACATGACTTTCTCCATATTTGGGGTATAGATATTTAAATTATTATGAATAGCATTATCAGGCAAAATTAACATTTCGTATCGTAAAAGAATACAGTCGTCCGTATTGCCATAAATTATATTTTGAATATGTTTACAGAATTCACCGGTACATGGTGGTGGCGCTGTATACTGGAAATTAAGAAAAAGCAAAATGTCTCCGAAATGGATGGTTCTACGAAAATTTGTTTCAAACCAAACTTGGAAGAAATATTATTATCTACAACCTTGATCCTCACGAAGATGACCAATTACGACGTTTTTAAGGAAATATTTGGCGGACCCCGAAGAACCGATTATTTATAAATAATTCCTAAACAATAACTGCTATGGAAAATCGTTTCAAATAAAAGTTGTAGGAAATTACATTCATAATTGTATATACAATAATGATGTTTTAACGGAGAAATATCGCAAAAACCGAATCGAATAAACCTTGACTTCCGGTAAACTGTTATTGTCCAAAAATTAATCCGTTTTTGTGCTCATGCTAAAGTGTAATATATCAAGTTTGGTAACGATATGGCAAGTATTTTTTGAGTTAGAGCGCCCATAATCACATACACACACACACATTCGCACACACACATATACATCATTCCGAAAATCGTCTAAACGTGTTCTAGGGACCTCAAAACGTGTATTTCCGTTGAAACCTCGAAGTCTATTTTTTTCGTGATCACAATACTTTCCCATTACTACGTATGGAGAAAGTAAAAAGAATGAAAGTCTGAACGTGGAAATGTCCATTTTTACGTGTTACCTTATGGGAAAAGGAAATTATCCCCTGGAATCGAACTCGGGTCTTTGATCTCGAGTTAGATTCATTAAAACGTTTTGATATTATATCGTAATGGTATCCTGAAAATTTCATCAAATTCGGTTAAGTCGTTTGCGAGATATTAAGCTTCAAAATCATTACTTTCAAAGTGACACTGTCTTTCATATAGTTTGGATAATGGGAAAAAAAGTGGGAAGTTTCTGGTTATCGGCTATCAACAATCAACAACCGTGGAAACGAGCTCAATGCTTTTATATAAGACTCTAATGGGAATCAGAGGCGTATATTATTATTATAACTAGTATAAAAGCCCGTCAATATGACGGCCTATGTTTAGTTAAATTTAAAATAGTCACCGCTCTCTCCCCCTCTTCTCCCTTCCTCACCTATCTCCCCTCCCTCTCTCTTCCTTCCTCCCTTCTCCCCCTCCCTCCCCTTCATTCCTTATCTCTCCCTTATCCCCTCCTTTCCCCTCATTCCCTCTCTCTCCCCTTTCACTCCCTCTCTCTCCCTTCTCCTCATCCATCCCCCTTATTCTCCCTTCCTCCTTTCTCCTCCTCTCTCTCCTATTAAAAGCATTCAAAGCACGCCTACACCCATAGGGATTGATATAACAATAGGATTTTCAGGTCTAACAATGTAATTGGTAGGCAAGGCAACATCCCGTTAAAATGGCAAGATTTCCACAAAATATGTAAAATAAACGTTTAACATGAGCTATTTTGAATTGGACGCGAAAAAAGATGAACATAATAAGTTACTGGATAGTTTTTTCTTAAAAATGGTTTATATCAGAAGATCGTATGTTAATTCATTCTAATTTTAATTTCCAAAACAAAATCCTGCACGTCGAAAATTCGATTTTTACGTAATACATAACTTGCGGAAAATGCCTTCCTTGGAGTCGAACCAAAGCTTTTTTTTCGATATTTATTTCCGCTCTCACCTTAAAATATGTGAATAGGCATTCCTGCCAAATTTAGAGTTGCCATCTCGATTCTTTCTCGAGTTATTCGCGTTAAACCGTAAATCGCCACCAGATACCTGTGCAATAGCGTGACCAACCAACAGACGTGGGCTAATATAGTAATAAATTCCACCTATATATTAATACGGAGGGGTGATTTCGTTACTCATCCATAACTTCCCTTGCGTTCAACTAATTTCATCAAACAAAAGCTCATTTTAATACTTTATCGGCTTAGATTTTCCAGAAAAATACAAAATTTCAAATTAGTTAAGCTCAAAGCTGAGTTTATGGAAAGAAATTGTGAAAGGGGAAGTTTGGCTACACTGCATCGCGTTTTGTCATTCGCTCAGCTGGGACGCTGTGTTGCCACGCCCACGACATGAGACGTAGTGCTGCCAAAGTTCCCCATTATGTATTTCTTTCCGTAAGCACAGCTTTAAGCTTAATTAAATTCAGAGCGAACCCGGGGATTGGCGAGCGAAGCGAGTAGGAGCAGAGCCCCTGTTATAGAAGCCTATAAATTTCCTTTATAATCATTATGTCAATACTATGCAACAATATGTTTCCCATTTAAAGGTCTTAGACTAGTTGCAATGGATGTTTTATGTCCCATTCTAAAAAATCGGAAAATTTTTCATTTATTTTTATTTAGAATCGGTCGTTCGCTCTCATTCGACACGGATTTTATTTGTTTATTTATATATTGTGCATCTGAAAACAGCACGAAGCCTTTTATGTACATCACAGCGGTAACACAATAATATATCATAAAACATAAATTAACATGAGGTTATGCAATTGGTTAACAACAAATAACAAGTCGCAAATAGCAGATATAAAAGAATTAATAACAAAATTATAAGAATAGATGAAAGAAGTAAAGTTGAGGGACTTGGGTGATTGAGAGAGAGGAGAGAGTTAGTGGTTGGTTACAGTAGAGGTAAATGATGCGGTCATTGCAGGACATTGTGATACCAAGGAGTTGTAAGCGAACGGAATACGGAAAAATAAATTGAGCGTTGGGAGAGAGAGAGAGAAAGAGGCGGAATGAAGGAACATGCAAAAGACTCTTAAGGCGAGCAGAACGAGATGGAACATAAAGAGTAAAGAACTGAAGTGTACTATGATCCGGACAGCAACCTTTAAGAATGAAGTTTAAGAAATGTAGGTTTATACGCTGTGTGGGGGAGTTTATGTTTAACCGGGAGCATAATTATTCATTAGAATAATTACGAAGCATAGGATTACGACGTCGTGCTATTGCAAGGAAGAAGTTTAATGAGCGGCCTAAATATGTAAACGAGTGGGAGCTGCAGTAGACCAAATGGGGGAGCAGTAATCCTATACTGGCAGAACACATCCGGTGAAAACAGTCTTTAGAGCCAGGGGATCAGTAATTTCGGTGAAGCGATAAAGAAGTCCAAGGAGTGACATAGCCTTAAAGGATATTCTCTTAATATGCTCAGTTAATGTTAACTTGGATTCGGACGTCACTCCTAAATCAACATTAGAGGATTCAATTGGAATAATGTTATCACGGAACGTATAGGATGTGATTAAAGGGGAGCTACGTAAACTAAAGGAGATTGTTTTTGATTTACTGTGGTTTATTTTTAGACGCCACACACCACACCAGTTGGAGAAAGAATCAACCAATTTTTTGAGTAAAAAAGCATGGGTAATATCAGTTGCTTGTTTGTAAGCGTTACAATCATCTGCGTGAAGGAGAATGTCACACTTATATTGCCTCAACTTCAATAATGTCATCTATACATAAATCAAATAAGAGAGGGCCCAAAACACTACCTTGGGGAACCCATGAAGCAACTGGAGCAAAAGAAGAGGCAACACCATCTATAACAACTGCGTACGAGATGTTAGAAAGTCTGTAATAATTAACAACAAGTTAGGAAAGTGTACAACTTATCACAATTGGGCGCGTTTCGTGCAATGGAGTACCTATTAGAAAGAAATTATTTACCTGTACGTAAGGGAAATAGAGTTTTAAAGTTCTCTTCTTCATCGTAAATAATCCTTTTTCATCCTATTTAAAAATAGTGCATGCACACGTAAGGAAATTAAACGTTTGTTTGTGAGATTGTTTATGTTAGCAACAATGAAGAAGTAACCATGCAAGAAATTTTCAAAGTTCAACTTGATTTAGGACGTTTATGTTCGATTTTCTCGATAACGGCTACTTCTATGATGAAAACATACAGGAATGGAAATACTCGCCTTTACCAGTTCTACAACTTTTATTTGAAAAATATTTTGATATGAGCAATACTTTACGAGATATCACGAAAATTTCATTTTTTGTCGCGAGTAAAGTGGTACCCCTGATTGTCGTACGTGATTCATTTTGCGATTTTCTTATTATATTTGATTGTCAGTCATTAATATAAAATTTCATGAAAATCCGTTCAGTAGAAGCCGAGAACGAACATGCGGACGGACGGACGGACCTACCGACCGACGACAATAGGCGCTCACGCTATAAGCGAAACGCGCCTAAAAACGAACCTAAAATATTAAAGCGGAGGTGAAGCTTGCATGTCAGGAGTGTGACGAACGGTGTCAAAGGCTTTCGAGAAATCTATGTAACACACATCAAGTTGAGCAGACGATTCAAAAGCATCGTTGGCAACGGAAGCCATACCGCAGAAACGGTTCGCTGCTACGGAACCGAAACTACGGTTGTGGCATTCGGTTCCGGTTCAGACAGATCCGTTTGCTTATTTTGGTGTTTAGTTTCAATCCAAGGAGTGAAACTCCAGAATCAAGATTGAAATGGTTTCTGTTCATGTTCTGTGAAGCAATAGGTTTCGGTACGAAAGGGTGACTGGAGGGGATAAAGGTCCGGCGAGAACCGCTTCGGAACGGGTTCGGTTTCTGTTCTCAACTATAGTTCATTAGGTTCCGCTCCTGAACTGACATAGGATAGAATCTGTATTGGGACCGGGATGACGTAGTGTCTAACGCTCCCAGAAGGTCCCAGATTCAAATCCCGGGAGTGGCAAAAAGTTTTTCAGTGGCATACTCGGTCCCTACTTCATGATATTTACAAGGATTTTGAAGAGAAGCACGTAATCCATCACATGGATTTTTCTAAGGTCGCGGAAGGCAACGGGAAACCACCACACACATTTCCCTAGTAAAAATCCTCGTGTGGAGGTTAAGGACCTGTCTTCGGACAGAACACTCCTTATTAGGATCTGTACTGGCGAGTGTAAGCCGCTCGATCACGCTGGCGGCCGCTGCAACAGAGCGCCACTGCCCAGTCATATCGCACCCAAACAGTAGGCCACCCTCCAGCCATGTCAAAGCGGCAGCTATATCAGCGCCACCTCTACAGGCTTCGTCAAAAAACACCTTCAGATAAACACAAATTAAAAATTGTAGCGACAGGAGCACTTAGAACTTCTGCAGTAGATTGGAGTAGAATTGCACTTATTGTGGTATAGACGCAAGAAGTTGTAGACTTTTCAAAATATAATACTCATTCTTTCAGCTTACTAAATGTGCATGTCCATCCTAATTTTAAGTATGTTAAAATGAATGATTTTCTTACGGAAGGTAGAAAAGAAACAAAGGGATTGGAATAAGAATTGTATTATTCCTCATGTGCTAAACCTATGCCCAACTAATTTTTTCAATGCCAAACTAACTCTTACGCTGGTGAAAATTTTGTCTGCCCCAAGTTGCAAGATCCCAGGGATGTTTATTTATTTAATTATTTTACAACGCAGTTAGGCTCTTGGCCTGGTGACAAGGTTAGTACAATTACAGAAACCACATGACAGGTGGCAGATATTGCCCAAGAAGACGGACGGACTGACAACCTAAATAAATTGGATAAGAAGGAATACATTATCTTTAAACTCGAGGTAGCTCTCTAAAAAGAAAAACAGACCGAAAGCGAAGTCGTGTAATAACACGAACTTTAAAAATATTCTAGATGTCTAATAATTAGAATTTTTATGGAGAGCTATTAAAATATTCCAAGTCCTGGTCTCATTCACTAAAAATTCGCGCTTGTCAAAAATATGTTACGTATGTCTTTCTGTGCACTTGCTTAAATTGAAGTGTTGACTAACCCGTGAAGGATATAGAGCTTAAACTTGGAGGGTATATTTATGTAGTGCTGCCATTTCTTGTTCTTTGAACTTGAGTTATGAAAGATAAATAAGTACGAATTGAGGCAGTTAAAATTTTGGTTTTCGAAAATCTCCGAAATATAAATTGCAGAAATGTCACTTATTCTGTAGAAAATCCAACAAGAGAATCGTAATTTAATTTGGAACTAGAAATTTTGTTATGGAGATTTAACAAAGAAAACAATCTTCTTAGCAACAGATTTAAAAAATGTCTATTACGAATACGTAAATGTGTTTAATTTCCTTTCTTGTGCACCGAGAACGTAATAAGTTAAAGGATATTGAATATCTACCGCGAATGAATGAATTTAAATAAGTTAGTTTTCCTTTCTTGCACACAAAGCGCTTTGTAAATGAAGAAAATATATAATTTACGTTGAATGAAATAAATTTGATCGTTAAGGATTACCTACCTTATAAATACTCAAGTGAGGTAGGTTTTAAATAATTTTCCCTAGATTTACTTATACCTCCGAAGGTATAGGAATGATGAAAAGCTAAATTTTTGCGTTTACACTTCCAGAAAGATGCCAATTATCCTTGAAAAGTTAAGAAAAATTCAAAAAGAAATTAGTATTTTATTTTGAAACTAGATTGAAATTTTGCTAGCATTTTTAATAATAAACAAGGAGAAGCTTGATAATTCATTGAATATATATATATTTTTAATTCATATCTCTACAATACTTAAGTACTTAGCGTAAATGCCTGTCAATATGACGGGAAAGAAAATTATATTGCCGCATCCCTCTCCCTTTCTCTCTCCCTCCCCTCCCTTCTTCTCCGTACCTCCCCCCTACTCTATCCTTCCCTCTCCCTCCCTCCCTCTCACTTCCCCTGCCTCCCTCCCTCTCGCTCGATACATCTACGTAAATGCTTCGTTTTTCTATCGTATGACGAATGAATATTGAGGCAATAATATCAATCTCGAGTCTCAACAATGACATTCGTTGTCCAGGAAACGTATCGATAAAAGCGCGATATTTAGTAAAACTTTGTCACATATTCTTTAAATGTGAGTAATTTCTAACGGAAAGCGAAAATCGAATCGAATTGAATAACAAACATTGTACATTTTTCTTTAAAGCAGTCACGTACGTAGTATTGTAGGTCAATTTTTTCTAATTTTCATTTGCAAAAGAGTGAAAGCCTGCAGGTCTAAATGCCTCATTTTACGTGTTCTCTTACGGGAAACAGAAATTATCTCCTGGAGTCGAACCCGGATTTTTTCCTCTAATTGCCTTTTAATGCGTAATGCATTCATTCATGCCAAATTTCAAACTCGTAGCTACTCGGAAATTATCTTAAAACGCGTCTTGAACTTTTTTTGAAAACTTTACTAAATACTGACAATGTGTCAACCCTATCATTTACAACATCTATTATTAATGGCTCCCATTCATTTGGGGCTAAGCATTTTTGCCAAAGCTGGATTTTGCGTTAATAATATGATACGAAATAAAATTATATTTGTATTTGAATGCAATACACTTATAAATGGATTGTTTACACAATATTTGGTTAAATGTTAAGAAAAGCTAAGTTTATGCGCGATTTACAGTTTTTGTGTAACCCATATATGGCCAAAAATTGGCAGCGAAAGTAGATCCAATGAATCTGTTGAAATTCAACTTACACAAGTAAATAATACAATTGGTAATAAGTACAATTATGGTAACAATAACAATGTCAAAATCAGCATTGATGCAAACTCATATAATAAATATTTTAGTGCAGGCATTGTAAATTTCTCTCCTATGCGGTTCTGTGAGACGTAGTTTAAATTTTACTGACGTTTAAAAGTTCTAAAAGACTAATCTTGCATTGATGATGGCACGCGTTGCTAGTATTATGTATCTCGTGCAGATTCAACCCAACGTGAAAATTTGTTTTCACTCAATTATCTATCAAATTTACGTAAATCATTGTATATCTCATCATTATTAGCGATTTTCAATGTGCATACACTATTATGCTTTTCCGAAATTGTTAAATCACGCCACAAACTGAATGTGTGGGAGGTACTGTCTGAGAACGATGATTATTATTCGCTTAATTGGATCCGATAGTCGTGAAAAACGACTTTATTTCCCAACGAACGCCAAAAAATATTTTAGAAGAAAATTTTGCCGCTGTGCCGCGCAACAGCTTAAAGAATGATTAATGAATGCAGAGAAACTAATTTCTCATTCATCAATCTCCCTATAAAAGAAAAAGGCAAAATATTAAAAGATACATCCAATTTTTTATTTATAAAGTCATTTAATAGCGGTAAATTTAATAGATTCCTTTAGGTAATGTTGGGAATTAATTGGAAAACTAAATAACGTGGGACTTTGTAGGAACAAGCGATATTACTTCTGCTTTTCTCCAAGATCTGGGATCTTTACTTTCTCCACATACGTAATATAAAGAAAGTATTGTATTCAAGAAAAAAATCGATTTAGAGATTTCAACTGAAATACATGTTTTGAGAACCCTAGAACACGTTTAGACTATTTTCGGAATGATGTGTGTGCATGTGATTGTGGGCGCTCTAACTCCAAAAGTACCTGCCATATCATTTACCAATTTCATATGTAACACTATGATATGAGCATAAAGAGCTGATTAGTTTCTGGACAATACCGGTTAACCGGAAGTCGAGGTTTATTCGAAACCCGATTCGGTTTTGCAATATTTCTCCGGTAATAAGTCATTATAGTATATATCGACCATTATAAAAATATAGAGAATGTAATTTCCAACAACTTTCATTTGAAACAATTTTCCATAACAGTTATTATTTAGGAATTATTTATAAATAATCGGTTTTTTCGGTTTCCGTCAAATATCTCCTAAAAACGTCGTTATTGTTACTCTTCGTGAGGACAAAAGGTGTAGAGAATAATATTTATTCCAAGTTTTGTTTGAAATAAATTTTCGTATAACCTTCCATTTAATAGATAATTTTTTCGTAAATTTCCAGTATACAGCGCCACCATCAAGCGGTGAATTCTGTAAACGTATTCAAAATATACCTAATTGACGACAATAAGGACGACTGCATTATTTTACGATACCAAATAATAAATTTGCCTTATAATTCTATGCATAATAATTTAAGTACAGTAAAACTCGTTTATAACGATCACGCCTAAAACGAAATCTCGGCTATAACGAAGAAATGTCTCGGTCCGTTGAACTTCTCCATAAGAGCATTGGTTAAATTTCTCGGATGTAACGAACACGCATTTTACGAATTCTCGGCTGTAACGAACAAATGTTTGGTCCCGTGGCAAAAAATGCCCCATATATAACGAATTTTGGCGAGCAGAGCGATAAGTAATGAATAGTTTCCGCCCGTTTACCGCGCACTTTTTAGTAGAGGTCCCCTTCCTCCATCTACCTCTTCCATACGAATTTCCACGCTCCCTTTGTTTTGAAATCGATATTAAAAATGTGAAATGTTTATGTAAATTAATGACCATAATAATAATATTAATTGACCATTTAAAAAATCGTATGTAATAGCAGTCGAACATTTTACATGCCGCGAAGTTGATAAGCATCTCTTTGCATATGTAAGTACGGCATTGAGTCGACTCACTGCAAATGCAGTAAAAGCTGTGTTATCCGGCTATCTTGGGGATTGTGGAAAGCCGATTAGGAGAAATCTCCGGTTAGAGGAGCGATTTTCGATTTTGACATCGCAAATTTAGCAATAACCAAACAACATTGGGCTTAGGTTCTATATCTTACTCCCCAAACATAACTATGCATGGGGTTTTATCTTACTCCCCAAACATAACTATGCATGGGGTTTGCATTTTCCATTTTAATTCTTCCACACCTAGTTAGATATAGACACTATTTACCCATTCTTATTTAACACGTTGCTACGCTTACATGCAATACAAAAAGACTATTGAAAAGTTTAGGGCGTCAGGGAAGTTTGGGGATTACGGCAGTGAACCTGTTCCCAAAATTGTATTTATTGGATTATATCTTTCTTATTTATCTTTATTTACTCTATTCGAAAAGGACGAAATTATTTAATTCTTCTGAACATTTCTGTGAAAACCAGTCATATAATATTTTATCCAGTTCCTCAATTTTTGGCTTATGAAGTGTATGATGTTTATTAATTGATTTACTCGCCTCAGAAGATGACATAATTTTCATTAATTCAGCCTTATGAGCCTTGATATCGTAGAGCGTGGAAGATCCGATGTTGAATTCTTTTGCTATGGCTGCTCTATTTTTTCCTTTTTCAATTCGTTTGATCAGCTCCAGCTTTTGTGTTAGCGTTAAACCAACCTTTTCTCTCCTGTTCCTTGCTTTTAGGTATTTATTTTGATGCCATATTCAATGGATGGGTAATTTTTTAAATAATAAAAAGCGATAAAACTGGAAATTGTAGAAGTATACCAAAACATCTAGACCAAAAAACCCCATGCTCACTCGGCAGTAAGGTTGAGCGTAAAATACTCATATGGCAATTCGGTGACGCTTGACCCGCCAAAAGTTGCCAAACGACATCAGGAAACCATGGTAAAAGTTTCGTCACGATCGGTTGATATCTTCCGGTGCCGACTCGCATTTGAAATTTTCGGGTGCCCCTTGAGTAGGCAACTACGCGATACACGTAGTTTCTTTCGCTTTCTACGCGATTTCCAGCCGAAATTCGATCCTTATGGGCCTAAAACGAACATCACTTGACCATCATAAGTCGCGCAACGAAGGTCAGTCCCATATAGTCCTATTACATGCCTAATTTGTACTCATTTTGTACAAAACTCAGGTTTTCCAGATTTTTGTGAGGTTTAAAATGCAGCTCTTAGCTTGTTTCTACAGAAACAACCCAGGACTCACGACGAGGACGTGACTGCACAGCGAGTCGCACCCCGTGCCCACCCCCTACCACCCTACCTTGGTGAACACGCCTGAATTACGTAGATGTTGACGGTTTGTAGTCTAATTTGGTGTTAAGTTTCGGCATCATTGATCGGGATCTGTTCTTGATTCGGCTGATGCCGTCTCTTGTCTCTTCTCCACATACAGTTGCTGCTGCCTTTGTCACGGTTTTTACACAGCGTTCTACACTTTGAGTGTGTGAGGGAAACTCCAAAGCTGCCTCAACGAGGGGATGCTCGCGGTTTTCGATGTAGATCTCCAAGTCTTCGTTGGAAATGTGGGCCAGGGTTGGGGGAGCTGTTATTTCGCCATCGTCCCAGTTGATTAGATTGACATACTCAGTTGCGTCAAAATTAATCTCTCGAACAATAAGCTCTCTTATTCCCATTGCAGTTCCTTTCTTCGGCCTTCCTTTTCTCCTTGAAGCTAAGCTATTTTTGTCAACCTATTCATTGATTTTCAATGCCGCCTCCCTTGCCGCAACAATCCTCTGGTAAGCTTGCTTCCGTACTTCCAACCGTTCATCTGCAATCATTGATAGGAGCAGATTTTCTGGGTGAGCGAAGTAACTCGCGCGCTGTATCACATGGTCAATTTGTTCCTTGATGCTTACTGGCAGATATCTGGAGGACGAGACCATTTCCCAGATGTGGCAGGTTCCGTCTTTGCATGTGGGCCTTGCCTTGATGGAGAACCAACATCTTGCGTAGACTCTGACGACAAATTCTGCAAGTATTTGTAGGTTTCTGGAAGGCTTACTAGTCGCCGCATACAGCCGCAAGATACGGTTGGCTGTAGTGTGCCACCGGGCATTGGACATTGCACCAAGACAGGGCTGCAAAATCAGGCGGACAGGAGCCGCTCCTTACTGCCTGAACCATGCGAAGCAGGTATTTCTGATCGTCATTATTTAATAAATTTATATCGAAATCAGGGAAAGCTGCCACTATTTTCTTGAACTTTACCGTTGGAAGTTCCTCGCATTTCTGCAGGGCCTTACCAATGGGACCAGAGAGCGTCGTGGGACCAGCTGAATTGCCGTCTAGGAAATGCAGGAGATGGCGAAGGGGCAACTCGTTGCAGTGCAGTAGGCAAATCACCCACTGTAGCGCTTTCTTGAATGTTCGTTCCAATTGCCTAATCACGCCGTTCTTAGCGCCCGTGTTCACATTTGTCCCGTCGCAGCCAATCGCGCAGAGGTTGTCAGTGTCGATGGCGTTTTCGCTGAGGAACGACACAATACTGCGGCATATGTTAGCAGCGGTACCTGAGAGAGGGGTGGTGTTGCCTAAATAGTCGCCCTCGGGTTGTCTCACCATCGATATGTGCTCGTCTTTTATTTTCCTCTTGTGCCAGATTCCGTTGATTTTTTGGTTTACTAAGGTGATGTCCTTGCGTCCATCAAAGTAGATACCGCGCAAAGAGGTGATGCGGGATGCGTCCTGTTCTCTCTTTCTGCCGCTCTCTTCTGATTCTTGATCAATCGATCACCTGTGACGTGTCTTGAGGGGACACAACTTCATAAGCATCCAAAGTTGCCGTTGCTATTGCGGCTGCGAGGCGGTCCGAAGCGCCAAAGCGATCAGCAATGCGAGCTAATGGGGACAGGTCTTGTGTCTGCTTGGCGACCCTCTCTGTACAGCTTTTCTTCGCCACAGTTGGCCAGAACTCGTTGCTGGAGTCACTGTCGGTCTTCCAAGTGTTGTCATCGTCTCCATCATCCCCATCCGGAGGCATCTGGATGCTGGATGTGCTGGCTGATGCTTCAGACGCAGCTGCAGAGACTTGCCGTGCGGTGGATTCATCTGTTTTGGACGCCCTCGCAGCCCTACGTCGAAGTTTTCCTGTTTCATATACATCCAGACTTCCTATTTGTTCAATTCTTGCCGTTCTTTGGTCGATAAGAAATCGCCTTTCCTTGCGTGGCACTTTCCTGGATATTGGTAAACACTTACAAGAGTTTAAATCTTGGCAACAACAGGAGCATATGTCAAACAGTTTCTGAGAGTCCTCCTTGAAGACACCAACTTTTCTCTTGAAACTGTCCGAGTTCCGTAGCTTCTTAAAGGATTTACACAGATTTCTGTACTTCTGATGATATTTCCTTATTAGCTGGGTTACCCTGACCATGGAGACTGTAGGCAAGGATGCTTTCACCCATATTGCATTCCATTTCTTGGTCACTTCAGTACTGATTTCAGACACAGCTGGATCGTAACCCCGCTCGGAATTCAGACGCTGTTGTATGAACAGGTACTGCTTCATAACATCTTTACCGGTCGCTAGAACGCTTTCCCTAAACTCTCTTGATGTGTTAAAAATAGGGTATGTAGTTTGAGATCGAGTTCTCACAGTCTTCGGCATATTTCCCACATTCACAGATTCACACTCAACACTAGAAGAACGAATGAACACTAAAATAATCTCAGCACAACTCCTTTGAAAATAGTCTTGACGCAAGCAAACGAAGGGCGACGCCGACGTTTTCCCTTGGGCCGGGGTATTCCCCGTCGCTCCGTAGCAGAGCCGCAGAAGTGGCTCCACTCGGCGGCGCGGGAACGGAGAGAGGGATAAGGAGACACAAGTAGACTGTTTCCAGGAACGCGCCAATGTCCGGACCATCGTGAACGCAAAAGGTAAGTACAAAATAAGACTATAGGGAAAGCGACAGGACGTCGCCAACTGTAAAACCAACAAAGGACTCAAACCTGAGTTTTGTACAAAATGAGTACAAATTAGGCATTTAATAGGACTATATGGGACTGACCTTCGCTGCGCAACTTATGATGGTCAGGTGATGTTCGTTTTAGGCCCATAAGGATCGAATTTCGGCTGGAAATGGCGTAGAAATCGCAAGAAACAGCGTGTATCGCGGGGTTGCCTACTCAAGGGGCACCCGAAAATTTCAAATGCGAGTCGGCACCAGAAGATATCAACCGATCGAGACGAAACTTTTACCATGGTTTCCTGATGTCGTTTGGCAACTGTTGGCGGGTCAAGCGTCACCGAATTGCCATATAAGTATTTTACGCTCCACCTTACTCGGCAGCCACAGAGGTATACGGAGTAAATACGTAATATATACATCTTATTATTTAAGAAATTTAAATTGGAAGTTGTGGTATTACACATATACAATTCACACAAAAATTCACAAAGAAAGAAAAAGAAATACAAAATGAATTGTATTTGTGTAATTGCCGGTATCTAAGGTTGGCCGGTTCTAAATAGCCGGATAGCACAGCTTTTACTGTATGTGTATACGTGTATACGTGTATAGGCCAAAAACCATGTTTCTCGTATATAACGTAGTCACGCTTATAACGAAGCAATGAGTCGGTCCCCTCAAATTCGTATTAAACGAGTTTTACTGTATTTATACCACAAATATGGAGAAATTCATGTGTTGGCCACATCAGATTTTTTCTTTGGCAGCAATCGTAAAATAGCCTAAGTTCTCGAGAGTCTCCTCCATATTTTAATTACTCTGAGTTAACTAATTTGAAAAAGTAACGCCCCTCTGTCGGCATACGCAATGAATTTTTGCTACAACGAAAGTACGCCAAGCTGTACGTATGTTGCAGGCCCTGACAACTGTAGATATCCTGAATCCTTGTTCTTGCGCTAGACCAGGGATGGCAAATACGTGGCACGTGTGCCTAAAACTGCACGCAGACAATTATACTTGGCACGCGTAAGCGTGTATTTTTTGTATAAAACACAAAGTTTCTAAGAGAAAGAGTAAACTAGTGAAAAAATTCTGACGGTTCATAGTACTTTCCTGGCACACGATTCAAAAATCATTTGCCATCCCTGCGGTAAGCTGTCAAATACTCAAAGGATAATGAGGTTAATAAGATCTGCGTCGATGTATA
The DNA here is from genome assembly GCA_036926305.1 of Uropetala carovei. Lineage (NCBI taxonomy): Eukaryota > Metazoa > Arthropoda > Insecta > Odonata > Petaluridae > Uropetala > Uropetala carovei. The sequence continues at coordinate 11,258,764 of JAXCHB010000010.1, read as the reverse complement.
CAGTGAGGTATGTTTATTTAATTTTAATTTCAAATTACTTGTTGTTCATTATAATAAATAAATACATTTGTGTACTTTATATTTACCTTTCTTTTCCATAAATTATATATATATATATATATATATATATATATATGTATAAGAATTTATCAAGCTCTCTGTCCCATCTGTCTTTCGGTCTTTTGATGTTTCTTGGGATCCATTCGATGACACTGGACGTCCAACGCTGGTCATTTCTTCTAGCAATATGGCCCGCCCACTGCCATTTTAGCGCCTTCACTCTTCTAATCACGTCACAGACTCCCGTCTTCTTTCTTACCCAGTCGTTCCTCTTGCGGTCTCTTCGGGTGGTCCCTAACATGCACCTCTCCATGCTCCTCTGTGTTGTTTGCAGGAGCTGTATCATTCTGGCGTTCATGGTCCATGTTTCACATCCACATGTCAAAACAGGCAGAACAGATTGGTCAATCATCTTTTTAGGAAGACTGGTATATCTGATTTAAGGATGTTTGCATTCTTCCTAAAGACACTCCATGCCATCTTCACTCTCCTGTTGATTTCTCCAAGAAGTGATCAATTTGTAGTGATGAGCTGACTCAAGAAAACAAATAGTCTAAACGTGTTCTAGAGACCTCAAAACGTGTATTTCCGTTGAAATCTCGAAGTCGATGTTTTTCTTGATCACAATACTTTCCCATACTACGTATGGAGAAAGTAATAACTCGTTATTACTTTAGAGACGCTTATTCTACCACTCCTTGTAGCAGCAACAACATGCTTGGGGTCGTAGCGTGCGTTGTCGGGGCGCCAGAGATGGATTCGTCCATCATCGTCCGATGAAAACACTTTTTCATCGGACCATATCAACAAATTCCGAAAAGCTTCGGACATGGAGATATGCTACAAAGCAAAGCCAATGCGAGAGGCCCGGTGTTCGGCCGTCATATTTTCCTTTCTCGGCCGATTTTTGCGGCTGAAGCAAACGGTTCCTCCTTAGTTGCCTCAATAATTGCATCATCCACTTCAGGAGTTGTCTTTTTGGTCGGTCCAGGTTTTCGGCTAGTTTTCAAGCCTTCCTCTCCCTCCTCTTAAAATTGACGGATCCAGTGTATTACAACATGCTCTTCCATTCTAATGGCATTAGAGATGTCAGATACGGGACGCCCAGCTTCCGACATCCCCGCAATGTGATCTCGGATAACCTCTGAAGTGTAGGCCATCGTGGTGTTGCGCTGAAAGCTTATCTATTTCGAAACTGAACCTTCTTTGCATATACATGAATAACATTACTTGACCTTTCTCAGCCAACTTCCCTCCCTAAGCCACCTTCCCTCCTGCCTAGTGAAGCGTGCGTGTAGATATAGGTTAACCTGGCCTTACTCACAGGATGACCAAAATTCGCCCCAGAAAAACTTAAACGCCCTTTTGGCATGGTGTCAAGTTTCGAAAATCGAAGTTAATGACGGCAAATGTTCCCTTTTGAGTTTCTGAAAAGGCAAGAGTAACGAATTAGACTCGGAGTACAGTATTGATAGATTGAATATCCAATCTGCAGAGTACGTTAAATATTTAGGAGTCACCATTTGTCGTGATCTATCATGGGATATGCATATTCGAAGGATCGTAGGCGCAGCTAATAAGAAATTGGACTTCGTAGGCAAAATTGTAAGATGTAGCACAGAACAGGTACGAGAAACGTGTTATTTACCATTGGTCAGATCTCAGGTCGAATACGCTTCCAGCATATGGGATCCGTACGAAAAGGGACAGATACTTGAGTTAGAAAGAATCCAAAGCAGAGAAGCCATATTCGTAAAGCAAAAATATGAGCAAAAGCTAAAGGTGGCATCACTCCTGAAGGAGTTAAATTGGATATCGCTAGAGGATCGCAGAATTAGCGCTAGGTTAAGGCTTCTGGAGAAATTTAGGTCGGAAGATCTCTTAGTGGAGGTCTCAGGAATATTAGAGGCACCTACGTACATGGGCAGGCACGATCACGAGGATAAAATACGAGAGATCGACCGTAGGACCGAGTGATAACAGAGTTCGTTTTTCCCAAGGACCATACGGGATCATAACAGAAGAGTTATTCCCACGAGGGACGTTATTAGGTAGGTTTTGGTGCGCTTCACCCCCTGCCACCCACCCGTCTGGTGATTTTCAGGGTATGTAGATGTAGATGTAACTTATCCATGTTTTCTATATGTTCAAATTATAGTGACGTATTTTTGTATGACAAGCTGTTAGGTGGAATAAGAGTCGGATTTAGTCTCAATTTCGCCCAAATAAGGACGTAATTTAATTCAGTTAAATTCCTTCCCCTCCTCCCTAGTTCCCCTCCTCCCTACATCCCCTTCTCTCTCTTTCCCCTCCTCATTCCTTCCCCTCCTTCTCCTCCTCTCTACTTCCCCTCTTTCCCTTTCACCTACCTTCCTCTCCTCTCTACTTCCCTTCACATCACCCATTCTCTCTCTCTCTCTCTCTCTCTCTCTCTCTCTCTCTCTCTCTCTCTCTCTCTCTCTCTCTCTCTCTCTCTCTCTCTCACCCTCCCGCCTCCCCCCCCCCACCACCCCTTGCGCGTCCTTTGTCTGCTGCAACCTTTTGCCACGAGCAGATATTCCCCTCTCACCTCTTTCCAGCGAGCTGCGAGGAGCGACATGCGCGCCAAGAGTAGGGTGAAAGAAGTAAAAAATGGAGGGAAGGAGCTTGGGAAGGGCCGGGAAATGGCGGGACAAGGTACGGACACTAAGGCCGGATACATTAATATAAAAGAGAGGCGGACCACGACATGTGAACGCGCTTTTATTATTTCTATTCTGCTGCCTCTGTCCGACGAAACTACCTCCTCCATTTTCTAATGAATGCATATGATATCACTTGGTGTTTTTTCTCTCATTCTTCGATTAATACATCTGCTTTTCCTCGACCTCGCTGTCGCCCTTTTACGTCAATATGAAAGCTTTATATTTGTATGATCTGTATAATCCTGTTTTCTATTTTACAACAAACGATAATACTATAACTTCATTGCGAAATTTTCCTCGAGTATGTATTTTAAAGGCGAAAGCTGAAAACTCAAAATGAATTTCTCAAATATTTCTAAATGTAAAAAAAATATTGATTGTCGAGAAATGGTCAGACGGAAGGAATGATCACATAAGAACGTTTTACTACTTTCTCCGTAGACACGTTTTTTTAGCGATATTTTGACTATGCATTTTCGTCTTCCATCTAACCGTTACTTAATTAAAAACAACAAGAAAGTCACAAGAAATAAAATTAAAATTAAAAAATAAATAATTAAAATTACATCGAAAAGAAGTATTATGCCAAGTTAGCATTTTGGATATGTACAATACTAAGAGATGAAGATTATTTGCGGGGAAAACTAAGGATAAGAAGGTATGATGTACATACATAGGTATGAAGAACGTCCCATTTCAAATGGAAAGGTATTCCATATACTGCATGATGTGACATTGAACTACACGTTGTAGACATTAGCTCTCTGGTATGGAGTCAGAAGTATATGGTTACCTCTGGTGTTACATTTATGAATTGCGTTAATGGTGATAAATTATGTGGAAAGATATTGCGTCATATTTGTGTTAAAGATTTGATATAATAACTAAAGAAAATGCAATTTTCTAAACGATTCAAGGTTTAACCAAAAAGGTCTTCTGAAATTTTCCGAAATAAGGTCTGACATCTTAAGATTAAGAATGACTCTTACGCAGGCATTGCGGTGGAGCTTAGGATAAATTCCTTTGTTAGGTCTTAATATAAAATGGCAGAGTAGTCGAAGTGTGAAACAACTAAAGAAAGGACCAACTCTGTTATTTCGAACAAGGGAGCGCTTATAACCCATTAGCGCTTCTTTTACATTCTCCATACGTAGCATAGGAGAAAGCATTGTCATCGAGAAAACACCGAACTTCAGATTTCAAAGGAAATAAACGTTTTGAGGTAGATTGAGAGTATGTTTCCGCTGTTTTCTCCATGATGTCTGCGTGCGTGACAGGAAATTTGTGATAGCTCAATTTGCCTACGGCTCAATCCAGCCAACAGTCAGATCAGCACAAAACTTTGTGCTCAAGATTTATATTAGTAATTCAAGATCTGAAAACGTTTTAGTTGAAACCGGAAGTAGAGGAGGATAATTCTTGTCGTATTCCCGTCCCAAAGCATTTTGCGAGACACAAGCCACTCACAGGAAATCATGAGGAAGATGTTCCGCAGTTTTCCATACTTGAATACATAATATACTCGAGAAACCCTTGTTACTTCAGTTATAAAGTTGTAAATGAAGGAGAATTGGGAGATGGATACTTAAGATTTGAATAGGATTCTAAATTCCTTAAGGAATAATATTTTTCGCTCTTTTGGAAAATAGTTTAATAGTTACGAAAGTAAACTGAATTAACATAATCAAGGAATTAACGAGAATATATCTCGCGGATAAGAGATTAGGATTGAAAAATAGAAATATAAATGTAACCCGTTTGATAAAAAGGGAAGCGAAAATGATCGCAGAAGGATAACAATAGCATTTTTATAGTTAATCAGAGAAAGAAAGAGAGGGGGGGAGGTTGAAATGTAATGTATGGAGGATGGTTAGGAAACAGTGAAGGCGAAAGGAAAAGGAGAGAGAAAGGATTGGAGGAAAGACGGGAAGGAAGCCTACAAGGGGGAGGTGGAGTAGGATTATGAAGGGGAATCAGTCGAGGGAAGAAACGTTGCCGCCGGAGTTAGATTAGATTAGACAGTAGGAGATGGAGTAGGAGTAGGGATAGAGGAGGGACTGAAACGGCGGCTGAGGTCCTTGGGCCCTGAAGCGGGAGCGTAAAATGAAAACCGGGCGGCGCACCTCGCTGATCGGGATGCCCCGGAGGTAGGCCGGTTTCCAGATGACCGCAAAGACCCTCTCCTTCCTCCCTCTCTCTCCTTCCTCCCTCTATCTCCTTCCTCCCTCTCTCTCCTTTCTCTCTCTCTCTCCTTTCCCTATCTTTTCTTTCTACCTATCTCTCAGACCCACTCCATTACCTCCAAATATATGACTAATATCTGTTATGTTCTGTCATAGCGAAATTGAATGAATTTGGTAAAAATATAATTTTCTTTAAAACATTACAATGCAAGAGTATACGCACAATATGCGGTATAATGCTTAGTTTTTACTTTCTCATGTACGAAATATATTGAGAAAGTATTGTAATCGCTAAAATATTCGATCACGAGATTTTTACGGAAATACACCTTTTAGGTGTCGCTGAGTCCGAAAAAGTGGTTTTTGCAATGTCGTCTGTCTGTTACTGGCTCTACAGCCTAAACGGTAAAGAGAAAATGAATGAAATCTCGCACTTAGGTATTTTATCATACTGAGCGGAGGCTCTGAAGAAATGGTTGACATTGTTCAATAATTAAGTGAAGTTTATTCTATGCATTTTTAACAACAATTTGATTTTCTGAAAAAGGGCTCTTAACGATTTTGATGAAATTTCGTACAGTTACTTGAGTTTACGTATTCAATAATACTAAATAGTTCATATTTCTAAAAATATGAATATACAGCTAGTTTATTCTGGGAATCTTTAACAACGTGATTTTCTTAAAAAGGGCTCCAACGATTTCGATAAACTTTCGTACGGTTAATTGAGTTTACGTCTGAAATAGTACTACATATTTCATATTTCTCAAAGAATGAATATAAGACTGGTTTATTATAGGGCAACTTTAATAGCTTTTGGATTTTCGAAAAAAACGGCTAATACGATATTCATCAAATTTCGTATTGTTATTTAAGTTAATGTTTAAAGTTTTTCTACAAAGTTCATATTTTTCAAAAGATAACTAAACGACTCATTAGTATATGAAAAACTTTTTACAATGTATGTTGTACCGATTTTTTATGAATAAAAGGAATGAACTGCGCGTCTACAATAAGTTATCAATCGTCATACTTAATCATTTCAATTCGTCTTAAATAGACATGATTAAATTAGCTCTCCGTCTCTCTCTCTCTCTCTCTCTCTCTCTATATATATATATATATATATATATATATATATACTAGTTAATGTGTGCTTGCATTCTGCAAGCATTAAGAGCGGAAAAATATTTTTTAAACGCAAAAGTTTGGACCTCTTCACCGATTTACGTGTTTTCTTTACTGAAAATTTTTGGGGTAAAAACAAACCCTAAATTTATAATTATACAACATGTATAGTTTTTTAGAATTTGTTACTAATACCTCACATTTATGCGAAATTTCATCGACGTAGCACCTCAAGAAGTGCATTTATAAAAATTTATTGTTTAAAATTTTTGAATTTTTAGCAGCCAGATTAAGAAACTTTAGGGAAATTTTCAATGGTAATTGTCACTGGAACATTATTTCCTAACTTTCTTAATATTTTCACCTTCCTGGCACTTCTGAAAGTACATAAACATTAGTCAGTTTTATTAACATTCAAGAGATTATTACGGTCGAACAAATAAAAATTTACAAATTTCTGTAATCCCGTTATCATTATATGGCAAATTCTACCAATGGAAAAAATTTCAGCTTCATAGCTCATTTAGAAGTACCTAAACCATGAAAAGTTAGTAAATAGTTTATAATTTTTAACGGCCAAGAAAATACATATTGTTGCAATTTTTCCTCCGATTATTTTTTCGATTCACCTATGTATTAAATTTCAGCTATCCAACTATTGTAGTTTGGGCTGGACATTTGTATCCTCCTATATCCTAAGTAAGACTGTCAATATATAATGAATAGGCATTTTTAAATGTTGGGATTTTTACAATTTCAAATTATTCCCTGTCGATTTTCAAAAACAATCATATAAGCGTGTCAAATTTGAAGTTTGCAGCTCATATAGATGTGCCTTGTAATTTTATTCCTCGTATGGGGCAATAATGGGACAATAAAGGGCAAAACAGCCATAACGTTACAAATTTTTACAATATCGAATTTTTCCTTCTGTGTTAACTATAAACCCATAATTCTGTCAAATTTCAAGTTTCTATCTAATTAAGAAGTGCATTATAATTTTCACACTCTTATTGGGCAGAAATGGGACGAAACCGCAACTAAAGAATTTGAATTTTTGCTATTTTTCTATTTCATCTTCGGTTGTAACAAAATTTCTATAATCATGACAAATTTCGAGTGTCTAGGCGATATGGAGCTACCTCAGTGCCTTATAATTATCACACTCGTATGGGGCCGAAAAGGGGCAAAACCACCCATTAAAAATGAGAATTTTTTTAATTTTATAATTTCATCTTAGGTTGCAATGAAATTTCTATAACCGTGGCAACTTTCAAGTCTCTGGGTCCTGTGCAGCTGCATCGCCTTTTTTGTTCTCGAATTGGGCAATAATGGGGCAAAACAGCCCCAAAAATGAGGATTATATCAATATCGGATTTCCTTCATTAGGTGTAGTTTAACATTAACAGCATTAAAATATAAGCCTCTGATTCCCATTAAAAGCTTACCCATATGAAAGGATAGAGCTTGTTACCAAGGAAGCCTATTGTTAGACCCAGAAAAATTAGCAATTTTTTGTGATAAAAACTATAAATTTACATTAATTCTACTCGGATTTGAATTCTATCTTCAAAAATAAGAAACTACAATTTATATCCTATCCGACAGTTTAAGTCTTGAGTTCGTACCTTGATGGGAAGTAATTTTAAAATCCAAATATAAAAACCTCTACACCCATTTACATGTTTTCTTATGGGCAAAAAATGGGGCAAAAGGGTGACAAAATAGCCCCTCAAAATTGGAAGTTCGGGAGTATCGGTTTTTTTCCTTTGGTTGTGACCAAAGACCTATAATCCTACCGAATTTCAAGTTTCTACGATGTCTGGAAGTGCCTCATAATTTTGTATCCTCCTATATATATATATATATATATATATCATGTGTAAGAAGCGTCTATATATTATAGATATACACACATATCAAAAATTCAATACGTACGTGTGTGTGTGTGTATATGTACATATATATATATATATATATACACGCACACATACATACATATATATATATATATATATATATATATATATATACACACACACACACGTACGTATTGAATTTTTGATGAACTTTTAATAAACAAGTTGATAATTAATACCAAAATATTTCACATTTATAGAACCCATTTATTAATTCAGGTTTTAAAGAACTATATATATATATAATATTTATATATATATATATATATATATATACACACTTGAACATACTAGTGTATAGCCCGTCAAAAATGACAGGAGGAAAGATACGATCGTTCAAACTATTTAGGGAGTTCATACTAACATCAGAAACTTCAACTGCCTTGAAAATAGTTTCTCCCTCCCTCCCCCACTCACTCCTCCCTCTCCCCCACTCTTTCTCCCTCTATCTCGCATTAAAAGCATTCAAAGCACGTTTATAAGGATTGAAATAACAATATGATATCTAGGTCAAATAACTGATTAGGTAGGAAAGGTAACATCCCGTTAAAAATGGCAAGATTTCCTCAAACTGCATGAATTAAACGTTTAAATTGAACGATTTCGAACTGTAGGCGGTAAAAAGGTGAAAAGAATAAGAAATGTGATAATATTTTCTTCATAATGGGTTATATCTTAAGATTATAGTTCAGTTCTTTCTAATTTTAACCTAAAAAAGAATGAAATCCTGCACGCCGAAATGTCCATTTTTACGTGTTACCTTATGGGAAATGGATATTATCCCCTGGATCAAACCCGGGTCTTTGATCTCCAGTTCGATACAATAAAACGCTTTGTTATTATATCGAAATGCTATTCTGAAAATTTTATCAAATTCGGTTCAGTAGTTGGCGAGATATTGAGCTTCAAAAAGCATTACACACAACGTTTGCTACAGACTAAGGCATGTATTTATGACTAGAGAAGCCTGTATTTCAAATTTCAAATGTTTGTTGGCTAAAATTATGAATTCGTGTTGGAGATAAATGTACGATAATTATTCTCTACTTCTTTGCTGAGAATTACAAATCATTCTGTATACCTTATGTGTTCGTAAAACAAAGGCATTTGTATTTTCTTGGCTAAAATTTCGAATTCGAGAATGAAAGATGGAAGGTGTAATGAAATTAATAGATCCTATGTCTCTGTAAATATTATGCTTATGTATTAAAATATTTATAAACAAAATATTACACTTACCGATATATAGAATCTACTTAATTGTTGGGAGTATGCTTAGTTCTGTATTATTCTATTTGTAAACAATATAATACATTTACCGTTATTTAGAATTAACTTGTTTATTGGGAATTTAAAAAACAAATGAGTATACAATATTTTTTCGTTAAACTTACTTATGTTTTGGCTAAAATTATGAATTCGTGTATGAAATATATGTATATTGAAATTGATAGATTTTTTACTAATAATATATTATAATATTTATAAACAACAAAATAAGTGACTTTAAAACTTACATGAAGATAGCTAATTGTAAACATATAAACCGCCATCAAATTAGGCCAAAACGGTTCCAAAACATTCCCACACGCTCCACTCCCTCCACTCATTGAAGCAGGGGTACAACCGTATGGACAGTAATGCAGGGTACCAACCTTATGGATTTGAACGGACTTATACCCGTGATACCTTCTGATTGGCCGGCCGATCAACCAATAAAAACGCCTAAAACCGCGTAGACAAGAAATATTCCTACGACTTTTATAAGAAAGATACTAGTATTAGTGCCGGTAAAAAATGAAGGGGATGATCGATTATTCTGATATAAAATTGAGGCAGCCTTCTTTGACCTGGAATCATACCTCCTGCTAAGAGGGTTGCCTTCTATTCGTCCGAAGGTTCGAAACCCTCGGTGCGAGTACCTATTTATTGTCTTTCAAAAGCTGACCTCTTGCCAGGTATATTTCTGTTTTTAAGAGCGTGACAGAGAGCGTGAGAAAAGGACAATGGCACAGAATAAGGCTTTTATATATTACCGATACATTAAAACGTTTTATTATTATATCATAATGCTATGCTGAAAATTTCATAAAATTCGGTTCAGTCGTTTGCGAGATATTAAGCTTCAAATAGCATTACATGACAAATTTCGTTTTATGATGATGATATATATATATATATATATACTCGTACATGATTAAGTAGAAGGAAAGGTAATTATAAAGGTGGCAACAAGGTGTTGGAGGAAGCCCAGTGAACACTTACCAAAACTGGAGAGCCGCTGAGGATGCTGAAAACACACGAAAAACAACACAAATTTGAAAATTTTCTGGCCGAACCTCCAATAACTTCTGCAAATGTGTCTCTCCGGTAAGTGCTAATTGGTTTCCTTCAATATATATATATATATATATATATATATACACACACGCACACACACACTTTAAGAAGAGGAAGGGTAAATAAGGATATTTAGGGCTACTAGATGTTGAAGGAAAACCAATTAGCACTTACCGGAGAGACACATTTGCAGAAATTATTGGAGCTTCGGCCAGAAAAGCTTTCAAATTTGTGTTGTTTTTCGTGTGTGTGTGTGTGTGTGTACACACACATATATATACATATATATATACATACATTCACTTGTTTCACCTGTTTCCATTTCTCTTTCCGAGCCCTTTTCCTCTGCCATCTATTTCACTCCCTCTTGCTCCCCTTCTTTTCCCCCTTCTACTTCCTCCTCTCCTCTTAGGCAGATGAACTCAATGAACAGTCAAGGTGAATGAGTCGGGCAAAACAGTCCTAGAAGGTCATGGAGCTATCCTCCTTTAACGTTGTTCATTTGGTTTAACCAGCGCCATTCTTTTGTATACGGATTATGTCGCGGATGGGCGTGGATATTTTATAATACGATCCAGAGGGCGTCCCTGTGTTTTAACGAATACGATATACTACGAATCGGAAAGGATTTTTATATTTAGGACTTCAAGTAATCGGATATTCATGTATTCAATTGTCCTATTGCCCATTTGCTGATTCATAAGTTGTTTTGTCTTATAATTTTTGGACCCGTTTTCTTAAATCCAAATCAAACGCCCTAGTGATTGAAATATAAAATGAAATTTTTTTATCCCATTTTAAATCTAATACTTCTTTGAAACTCCTTCCAAATCATACTGATCTGCTTGCCCGCTCTTGCTTCTTCAATTATGTGTGAACGTCTCAACCACTTGATTCAAATTCCATAATATCCATTACGGAGGTTATCATACTGCATAACCACATCTGCGTCGCTTGTTTTTATCATTTACATTCGATCACGTGTATAAATGGGCAATAATAGCAGACACTCAAAGTGACACAGCACGGCATTTCAAACATAAAATTTTGGAAAGTTTTTATTATTGATATTATAATTAGCCATTATTACTTTTGCTGGTACCAGGAAATTATTTAATGGTGCGACTGAATCCACATTTTTCAAAGGTGAAGAACTATCGCGGTGAGAAAATGCTACACGACGACGCTCATGGAGTGTAGAAGGGCGCCGAGTCGAGTTTGCGTGGATTGAGAGAGGAGAGGGTGGAAAGTGGGAGGGAGGCCAGGTCGCGTGGTTCCCACAGGTAATCCCAACCATCTCCTCCTCTTCCCACAATCCTCTAACCACTTCCCTTAGCCGGCGGGAGTCTCGTGGCCTTCGAAGTGCCGTGGATTGGCGGTCGGAAGGCGTATTCGTTTTATAGCAACCGGGGAATGATTCTGAATGAAGATTTTCCTTGCTTCCGAAGTCGGATAATTCCAATATTATAAAATTAAAAAATCTGATGTGGCCAACAGAGTAGCATACAGAGCAATGAATGTGATTGCTCTGTTGCTATGGATAACAGAATATAGCTGCGAAAGTAAAATTAATCCTGGCAGCTACCGCTATCAACAATTAGACAATGTTATCATAGCAACAGAAATTAAGGTATCACAGCGACGTATCTAATTTCCACGTGTTAATGGATTCTATTATTTTGTAAGTAAAAACGTCTTTTTATTAAAGTAAACGAATTTATTTAAAATAATATAATGTGACAAAAGTAACGATATTAAATTCATTTGATTCTTTTCGATGGCATTAACTTCGGGAGCTATACTAGGCGATAAAACTGTAATAAGTATAAAATTAAATCAAATCATATACAATATAAGATTCTCATTATCTCGTTTATTTAATATTTATTTACCATTCGCTCTATTGTTGAGCCTTTCAACTGTTGTGACTAAATAGAATTTTACTCAGATTATGAAACTAGTCTTACAACATAAAATAAAGCTCTAACAAGAAGAAAAACAAAACTTTCAATTGTAACCAATAAAAGAAAAGCATATAATGTTGCAATGATTGAAAATAAACGTTAACACGAACGAAAATGGCAACGGTTACAGAGACAAGCAAAGCAAAATAAGATTAATAGCAAGGAATGTGTTACGTAGATCACATCACTGGAAATTATAGTGATCTTAAAGAATACTTAACCCTGAAGTATTCGAATGTAATAAATTCCATGAGCTTGGTTGATTGGAATGTTCTCAATTCTCCCGTTCATTTTCAACGGACAAATCTCTTGTAATAATATAATTTTAATACTTTTATTAGCGTGTATTAATATTATTTTCATCATGTTCTATTGCACAGCAACGAAACCTTGTTCGTTGCGAAATACATTTACGTGGAATTTACAATGTATTTTTTATTTTCAGTGTCACGAAAAGTTAAATTTGCTAATTTCCAGCTATAATATATTCATTATTTATCGTATATTCATTACAGAACACTTACTTATAAAACAAGTATGAATAACAGTAATTCTCATTACTGTGTTGTGCAATTGGTTAACATAAAAATTCATCGTATTCATAAGTACCTACCTAATGGGCACAATTACGAGCGAAATTGTTTCTGAATAAAAAGAAATGGAGGAGGCAGGTAAGGAATAGTTGAGATTTTTTAGTTATTAACGAACACTTTCCTCGCGAACTGAAATAAAATTAATTTCAACAAACGAGATTTTGTCCTCCCACTTCAACGGCTGGTGCTTCATTATGTTAAAAAATCTATTTCTGAGCGATAATTCAACGAGAGTTATAATTTGACTCATTATACATCACGGAGACGGCCCCACGAATTACTAATTTGCTTTATCATTTCGGTACGTAATTTTGCAACATGTCGAGAAGCAGGTAAATTTGACGTTCCCCAAGTACCGCTCTTCTTGTGTACGTAGATCTCTGGAATAAAAATGTGTTTGCGTGACGAATTCTCGAATAGCTCGCGTAGTTATTCTCGCGTTCCTCACTCCTCGGCCAAGCACTAATCCTTCAAAACGTTTTGTGAGTTCACATCACGTCCCCTAGGCGACGCTACTTGTCGCGTCCTCAGCGAAGCTTTCATTCCGTCCAACACGGACGTGCCTATTCCGTTTCTGAACGCGACGTGGAACCGCGTTTTGCATTCCATGTATCTCAGATTCATTTCGAGAGAAGCGTGCAGAAACTCTCCCTCTCTCCTATCCTCTCCCCAAGTCTATCCTTTGAGCTAACCCTTATCCATAGCGTTCACTGTTTCTCTAAACGGTGCTCTGCTAAAAATATTAACCCTCTTAGTTGGAATGTCATTTGACATAAAGAAGGTCATGGGAAGCTAGCGGTGAAGTGCGATATAATCAAATAAAATTTCCCCGGAACTTTAAGTAAAATAATTTCTGTTTAATCTGCTTTAGAGATATCTTGTTGTTAATGAAAACACATTTTCGCCTTAATCAAGCAATGACGACTTAAATGGATTATATTAATCTGATCAGACAACGATTAAAGTAGGTAGGAATATTTATCACTCTATTACGTAAGAGATCGCTCTAGGATTGATATTTTCTATGACGCATGTGGAAGTTCAAATTACTTTTTCCTTTGGATTTAGAATTTGATATCTCAAGCATTTCAGAAAATTAAATTTATTTTTCTAACTGCAATAGTGTCCAAGTGGTTCAAGTTTTCATCCCATGAAAATTAAACAAGTTAGGAAAGTGTACAACGTATCACAAATGGGCACGTTTCGTGCAATGGAGTATTAGAAAGAAATTATATACGTGTACGTGATGGAAATTGCGTTTTAAAGTTCTTTTCTTCATCATAAATAATGCATTTTCTTCCTATTTAATAATATTACATGCACGCCTAAGGAAATTAAACGTTTGTTTGGGAGATTGTTTGTGTTAGCAACAATGAAGTAACCATGCAAGAAATTTTCTGTTCAACTCGATATAAGACATTCTTGTTTGATTTTCTCGATAACGCCTACTCCTACGATGAAAATGTATAGGAAAGGAAATACATTTCTTCACTAGTTCTAAAACTTTTATTTGAAAAATATTGATATGAGCAATACTTTACGAGATATGAAGAAAATTTAATTTTTTGTCACCAGCAAAGTGGTACACCTGATTGACGTACGTGATTCATTTTAGCGATTTTCTTATTATATTTGATTGAAAGTCCTTAATATAAAATTTCATGAAAATCTGTTCAGTAGAAGGCGAGAACGAACATGCGGATGGACGGACGGACGGACAGACGGACAGACCGACGATAATAGGCGCCCATGTTGGAAGCGAAACGCGCCTAAAAATGATGCATTTATATTTTCATATTTATATTTCTTTTTCATATAATAAGCATTGTTAGAGAATTGCCACCAAAAATTCCGACTTTTATGCATTGACACAGATAAGTTAATAAAACTTCACGGTACTGTTCGCGACGGCACCGTGAAGCTATTACTGTCGAATGTATTTACACTTCCAGCGCCATGACGTCCGATGACAGTGTCCGTGCCGTATTTTCAGATATCGTCGGTTATTTTTCAAGTTTTCATGGGGGGGGGGGGAGGCCCTTGGCGGGGGGGCCCAGAATGGTTCCGCTACGCCACTGGATTTAATACTGAAACCACCTCCTACTATCAAACCTTAAAAATGTTTCCGGCTCTTGAAGAATTTATGATAATGCTTGGAGAAAAAGAAAAAAGACGAACAATTTTTAATAGAAAGTAAAATCATTGCATCAAATCGTTGGGTTGGGTTGATGCTTCATCTTTACTCTATACACTTCCTTTTTAAGCACTTTTTATAAAAAAAGACCGTATGTGTTTGGTTCATCCGTCTCTCTGACAGTGTACAAAATAACTCAAAAATTACGTAAGCTACAAGTACCATATTTTCAGGATATATATTTCTAAATTCGGACGAGATACGGAAAAAATCACTTCAAATGGTAAAATCGGAATTTCGCATTATAAGATTTATTCTTATAGGGCATATGCAATTTAACAAGTTAAGACAAGTCGATAAAATCGTTGACTGACCTTTAAGTACAAAAATTCGCTCTTCAGGTGAAACAAGTACCAAAGAGACTTTAGGAAAGATTTTATCTATATCTATATCTACAGTTCACCCTGCAAGCCACCGCAATGGTGTGTGGCAGGAGGTGCAATAGCACCAAGGTAAAGCGCATAATAATGCATAGTATCACTGTACGTCGGCTGATTTCTTTTCGTAACTTCTGTTCTGCTCAGCTATCGTTCTAGGGAAAAATGAGCCTTTATACCTTTCAGTCCTACAGGCTATCTCTTTTATTTTACGAGGATGGTCCATTCTACCAATATAAGTTGGCGCTCTTATTATTTCTTCGACATCGCTGGAGAATATATGCGTTCTAAATCTTTCAAGATGTTTTAACCTAGAGCGTGATCGGCGCTCAGCTAGTGATTCCCATCCTAAGTCCTGTATCATGGCTGTAACACTTTTGTTTCTTTCGTAACAATTTTTGACGAATCTAGCGGCTTTTCGCTGCACTCTTTCTAACTCTGAGATTGATCCTTTCACGTACGGATCCCATATGCTCGACGCGTACTCTAATAGCGGTCTTACTAACGAGAAGTAACATGTCTCTTTGACTTTTTCCTCACTTTTACCTACTATGCGTTTGATGAATCCTAGTTTCTGTTTAGACTTCCCGCATATATTTCGTATGTGCATATCCCACGAGAGGTTGCTTGTTCAAGTAACGCCTAAGTTTTGACGGAATCGGCTAGTTTTAGCTGGACGCCTTCAACAGTGTAATTCGTCGTGTCAGTGTTTTTGTTTCCCCAGAAACTCATAAAGGAACACTTTCCTAAGTTCAATTCTAACTGCCACTCTTTACACCACTCGAGAATTGCATTTAAGTCGTCAGAAAGTAATAATTGATCATTAGGACTGTTTATCTCTCTGTAAACTACTGTATCATCCGCGAATAACTTGATTTTACTTTTAATAACCTTATCTAAGTCGTTTATATATAAAAGGAATAGTAGGGGGCCGATTACAGTTCCCTGTCGAACGCCTGAGGCTACGCTGACTGAATCTGATTTAAATCCATCTATAACTACTATTTGTTCACGCTCATTAAGAAAGTCCCTGATCCACTCGATTATCTTTCGATTTATTCCACAGTCATTTAATTTCTTCACTAACTTACTGTGCGGAACTTTATCGAAAGCCTTCTTGAAGTCGAGGAAAACCGCATCTAACTGAGTCTTACGGTCTCCTGATCTTAGTATATCGTGAACGAACAGAGCGAGCTGTGTTTCACAAGATCTCGTCTTCCTGAAGCCATGCTGATATTTACTTAGCAAGTTCTGACTATCTAAGAAGTCCATCACGGAGCTAACGATAATGTGCTCGAGAACCTTGCAAGATAGGGAGGTAAGCGAAATTGGCCTGTAATTTTCTCTGTCGTCTTTTTTCCCACCTTTGTGTAACGGCGTTATAAAGTGACTTACTGAAAACTATTTCGAGATAAGGTGCTATTTCCAGTGCTAACTCTTTGAATACTCTAACTGGTATCTCTTCTGGACCCGGAGATTTATTTGACTTTATATTTTTAAGCTGTTGAGCTATCCCTTTCGCTAATATGACTATATCGTTCATTTTTTCCTTGCCTGGTTCGGGCGCCACGACCTTCGCTCTCACTTCTTCGGTAGTAAATACGCTCTGAAAAAATAAGTTTAACAAATTTCCTTTATCTGTGCTATCGCTAACTACCTCTCCTTGGTCGTTTATTAACGGGGCTACGGTTGGGCGTCGACCTTGAACTTCTCTAACATATGACCAAAAGCATTTGGGATTTTCACTTAGATGTTCACTAAGAGTCTTTTTCTTGAAGTCTGTTAGTGCTTTGCGCATAACCTTTTTGGTCTTAGTCCGACAATCTCTGTACTTAAGTGAAATTGAAATTACTTCCTCCTGTGACTTACAGTTATTGATACGTTTAAATTTGGAGTGAAGCTTTCTTTGGTGTCTGAGGGCACATCTAACCTGCCGATTATACCACCTTGGTTCCCCATTATCGTTAATAAATTTACTTGGTATATACGTATTAATACCCATTCTAATTTCCGATAGAAATGCTTTCCAAGTTTCCTCAACGTTTTTTGTGCTTGTCGATTTGCTGAAATCGTCGTAATCCTTGATGAGTTTCTCTTTGAAATCCTCAAAGTTAGCATTTTTATACATGTACACTTTTCGCTTAGACTTGTGATATTTTGCTACAGTTATATCCAAAAGTACTCGAACTGCTTGGTGATTACTGAATCCTTCTTCAACAGTTACTTCGGAAACACGTTCGGGGATGTTAACTGCTAGTAAATCTAATATATTGTTCGCTCTCGTAGGTTTTTTGACTACCTGGATGAGGGAATGTTTATTGAAGATGTCTATTAGCGCTTCGCATGACTCGCGATTCCTACCGGATGGTGTGAAGCTACAACTCTGCCAATTTATCG
The DNA here is from genome assembly GCA_036926305.1 of Uropetala carovei. Classification (NCBI taxonomy): domain Eukaryota; kingdom Metazoa; phylum Arthropoda; class Insecta; order Odonata; family Petaluridae; genus Uropetala; species Uropetala carovei. Next base: position 11,240,925 of record JAXCHB010000010.1, on the reverse strand, counting down.
AGGGTAGATTGAAGTCTCCTTCTACTATGATAATGCTTTTACTATTCTTCTTCATTAGTGAATTTATTTGAGTCTCTAGATCGTATATTTCTTCCGCGTTTGAAGCTGGCGGCCTATAATATGCACATACATGAATGTTTCCCAAACCTTCACTGTTTATAGTACACCAAGTGCTTTCAATATTGTTTTCAGCAAACTTGACCGGAGAACTTATTAGTGTATTATTCACTGCTATAAACACCCCTCCACCGCTCCTATTTGTCCTATCTCGTCTATGAATAATATATCGTAAGGGGAAAATTTCACGGTCGTGAATATCCGAGGTTAGCCATCTCTCTGTGCCTATTACTATATCTGCCTCTGTTTGTTCTAGTAAATTCTGAAGTTCCGCAGCCTTATTCCTGATACTCCGGCAATTTAGAGATAAAATTTTTAGGGAGTCACTTATGTGTCGCTTCGGAATTATTTCAGCGATTTGGAAGGTGCATCCCTCATTTCCAATAGCGGCTTTATGTAAGCTTACTGTGGACTATATATATATTCACCTTTAACTGAACTTAACGTGCGTTCGTTTCTCATTAACACACCATCTGGAAACGTCCACAAGAATTATATTTGAAATTTGACTCGCAGTGTGGCAACATATGGCCTCAACATCCGATTTAGCATTTTTAAGAGTCTATATAGCGAACGTCCTAAAATATATCTGCAAGCGATCGAAAGAGGAATAAACGGGAGTCAGGGTGATCAAGAAAAATAATTTTGGGTTATTCAACCTCCAAAAAAACATTTTCCTTGCATTCCTTTTACGGCTTTGAATTTGTCTTCGATTGCCGCCAGAGCCAACTGCCTCTACGGACGCCAAGTTGGAGTGGGATGGAGGATAAGTGGGAGTAGAGATGGGAGAAAGGGGGAGTAGAGTAAGGATGGGAGAAAAGGGGAGTAGTGATAGGGGAAAGGGGGAGTAATGTTGGGAGAAAGGGATAGTAGTGATGGGAGAAAGGGGGAGTAGAAATGGGAGAAAGGTGGAGTAGAGAAAGGATGGGAGAAAAGGGGAGTAGGGATGGAGGATAAGTGGGAGTAGAGATGGGAGAAAGGGGGAGTAGAGAAAGGATGGGAGAAAAGGGGAGTAGAGATAGGGGAAAGGGGGAGTAAGGATGGGAGAAAGGGAGAGTAGTGATGGGAGAAAGGGGGAGTAGAAATGGGAGAAAGGGGGAGTAGAGAAAGGATGGGAGAAAAGGGGAGTAGGGATGGGAGAAAGGGGGAGTAAGGATAAGAAAAAGGTGATGGTAGAAACCGTAGGTGGGATAAAGGCTGAGTATAAATTGGAGAATGGGGAATAAGGATATATATATATGTGTGTGTGTAGAGAGAGAGAGACGGACAGACAGACAAACGACTTTATTTAGGGCGAAATTGAGACTGTGAAGTCCCTTACATTTAGGAAAAAAGAGAGAGAGGGAGTGAGAGAGAGAGAGATGGGGTGGGGGGATTCAATCTCAAACAAAGCGAAAATTTCTTGCCCAAAACGAACATAAAAACGGATTCGTCGCGTAATTAAAAATTGAGGTTATTTTATGCGTTGTTTCGTTCAAGTCCTGTATTCGTACGACGAGTCTATGTAAATTTAAATTGCGTTTAAAAATGATGCAGCACTGACTGTAGTAAACGTAGCTCTCACATAAAATATACGGAGACTCATACGCGCAAATATCCATATTCCTACTTTTAACGAATCCTCTATTTCTACCTCTTTGGCTCTTTCTTAACATTCTTCCTTCTATGACTTCTTTCTGAAAAATAATGAGAACACCACCCATACAATATTTCCAGATACCTATACGGGTCATGCCTAGAAAATCTTGTATTAGAAGAGTATATGTTTGTTTGGGAGTTCTATTATGTTTGAATAAATAGTCGATAAGAGACAAACCAGAAAACCAGCAGAGAAAAAATTCAAAATTTAGGAGAAGAGACAGAAACCAGAAAGTAACAATGATAATTTTAAAAAAAATAAATAGAGAACGCAATATAATAAAATATATAGAAATTAGTAAATAAAAAAACATTAGTGCCATAGAAGTGTTTGAAATAAAGGAGCACCTAAAGTGAAAATAATTACCAGATTGAGATGCGTGATAGCGGAAGTGGAGAAATGATTAGGATGGAGACTTAGGCGTGATAAGGGGAAAGAGATGCGAAGGGCAGTGGAATACGAAAATGAGGAATGGATATACCTCAGAGACAGTAAAACACAGCGAGCGCCATGTCTGTTATTTGGACCGACTGACGCATCACTTTCCCAACGAAGAATCCCTTAAATCGAAAGAGGCTAGGTTATGCTGATGCGAAAGGCGCGAAAGGAAGGAGAGCGGCAAGGGAAGTGACGTGCCACGTCAAGACAGAGGTAAGAGAGTCGATTTAAAAAATTGTACACGTGTGGCCACGTGACTCCTTTGATTCAGTCGTGTGGCATAGCGGATGGGCCAGCGCTTGGAGATTGCCTTCAAAGCCGAATGGGGTAGTAGTAATGGGAGATAAAAGAAAAGAAGAAAAAATTAGATGTGGCCAACACAGACTTTCTCTATATTTGGGGTATAGATATTTAAATTATTATGAATAGCATTATGAGGTAATATCATAATTTCGTATCGTAAAAGAATACAATCGTCCTTATTGCCGTAAATTCGGTATATTTTGAATATGTTTACAGAATTCACCGCTACTTGGTGGTGGAGCTGTATACTGGAAATTAAGAAAAAACCAAATATCTCCGAAATGGATGGTTCTACGAAAATTTGTTTCAAACAAAACTTGGAAGAAATATTATTATCTACAACTTTGGTCCTCAGGAATATTACCAATAACGACGTTTTTAAGGAGATATTTGACGGAAACCGAAAAAACTGATTATTTATAAATAATTCCTAAACAATAACTGCTATGGAAAATTATTTCAAATAAAAGATGTAGGAAATTACATTCTCTATAACATTTTTATAGAATTGTATATACAATAATGATGCTTTAACGGCGAAATATCGCAAAAGCCGAAACGGGTTTCGAATAAACCTCGACTTCCGATTAACCGTTGTTGTCCAAAAACTAATCAGTTCTTTGTGCTCATGTTAAAGTGTTATATATGAAGTTTGGTAACGATATGGCAAGTACTTTTTGAGTTAGAGCGCCCACAAACACATACACACACTAACATACGCACGCACACACAGACAACATTCCGAAAATAGTCTAAACGTGTTTTAGGGATTTCAAAACGTGTATTTCCGTTGATATCTCGAAGTGGATTTTTTTCCTGATCACAGTACTTTCCAATTACTTCGTATGGAGAAAGTAAAAATATATCGAGATTTCAACGGAAATACACGTTTTGAGGTCCCTAGAACACGTTTAGACTATTTTCGGAATGATGCGTGTATATGTGATTGTGGGCGCTCTAACTCAGAACGTACTTGTTATAGTAATACCGAATTTCATATATAACACTTTAGCATGAGCACAAAGAACTGATTAGTTTTTGGACAATATCGGTTAACCGGAAGTCGAGGTGTATTCGAAACCCGAATCTGTTTTTGCGATATTTCTCCGCTAAAACATTATTGTATATATAATTCTATACAAAGGTTATACAATTATCCATAGCAGTTATTGTTTAGGAATTATTTTAAAAAATAATCGGTTTTTGCGGTTTTTGTCAAATATCTCCTTAAAAACCTAGTAATTGGTCATCTTAGTAAGGGCCAAAATTGTAGAGAATAATATTTCTTCCAACTTCTGTTTGAAACAAATTTTCGTAGAGCCATCCATTTCGGAGATATTTGGTTTTTTTCTTAATTTCCAGTATACAGCGCTACCACCATGCAGCGGTGAATTCTGTAAATATATTCAACATATACCGAATTTATAGCAGTATTCTTTTACGATACGAAATAATAACTTTGCCTCATAATGCTATTCATAATAATTTAAATATCTATACTCCAAATATGAAGAAAGTCATGTGTTGGCCACATATGATTTTTTGAATTGTTTAACCAAAAAAACTCAACCAATTTAATAAAGAGACTACTAGCTACCATCAGCAGAATGCGCTGTGAACGACTTCGGAGTTGAAACCAAAACCCGATATACAATTTACTATTTGGATCCATAACACAAAACGGAATTCAACTGGAGAATGAGAAAGATATCAATAACAACTCAAAAACTTTCGAAGTTTTTCGATGAAAATTTCATGAATTCCTTGGCAATACCACTTTTATATATTATCTGCTCTCCGCTTGCATAGAAGTCTTGGGTTTGATTCTAGGAGCGTGAGTTTTCTCTACTGTATCGACGTTGGGATGAGTGCAGCGCTTTAATCATTTGCATATTAAAATTATTTAGAATATTGCCACTGCTTCAAGACTTGAAGTAACGAACGCCTATAATAACGACATTTTTTCTGCCATATACCTTAGAATACAAATCGGTCCATAAATTAGTTTTTAAAGCTAAAATATTACGAAGTTTTACTTGAAAATCTTTCGTCGTCTAGGTCAGTGATTCTCAACCGGTGGGACGCCGTCTAGGTGGGACCAGAGCCAGCTGAAGACATTTTGGCACCCCAATCGGTTAGACTTTCTGGCACCTTCTCCTTTATATAACAATCTCAGGCGTAACTTGAAGGAATTTCTTCATATTGTCGAAATAAAAAAGATTTATATGGTAATTCTACAAAAATTAATTTTCGAAAATAAATAAATTTTTGTGGAGTTACCAAGTAATTTTTTTATTTCCACCTTCTCCTTTGTGTCTATCAAATATTAATGTACTGCTTATCTATATATCATCATCATCATCAGCCTTTTTCAGTCCACTGACGGACGAAGGCCTCCCCCAGACTCTTCCAGTTTTCCCTGTCAACTGCCTCCCTCCTCCAAGTTTGCCCCAAGAACTTAACAAGCTCTCTGTCACACCTGTCTTTCGGTCTTCTTTTTGGTCTCTTGATGTTTCATGGGATCCATTCGATGACACTGGACGTCCAACGCTGGTCATTTCTTCTAGCAATGTGGCCCGCCCACTGCCATTTTAGCACCGTCACTCTTCTAATCACGTCACAGACTCCAGTCTTGTTTCTTACCCAGTCGTTCCTCTTGCGGTCTCTTCGGGTGATCCCTAACATGCATCTCTCCATGCCCCTCTGTGTTGTTTGCAGGCGCTGTATCATTCTGGCATTCATGGTCCATGTTTCACAACCATATGTCAGAACAGGCAGAACACATTGGTCATACAGTCTCCTTTTTAGGAAGACTGGAATATTTGATTTAAAGATGTTCGCATTCTTGCCAAAAGCCCTCCATGCCATCTTCACTCTCCGGTTGATTTCTCCAAGAAGCGAACCATCAGTAGTGATGAGTTGACCTAAGTAAACATAGCTGGTTACTTCTCCAAGTTCTGCTCCGTTGATATGTATCTTCTCAGAATTTGTGAAGGAGTTGTACATAACCTTTGTTTTATTAAGATTCATCTTAAGTCCAGCTTGTCGGCTTGCTTGCTCAAGCTCTTCAGTTCTTCTAAGGAGCTCTTCTGGGCTTCCTGCGAACAGTATGATATCATCTGCAAAGCGCAGGTGACTCAGATATTCTCCATTTACCTTTATGCCTTTTTCCTCCCAGTCTAGCCTTTTGAATACTTCCTCTAGAGCTGCTGTAAATAACTTAGGGGACATAGTATCTCCTTGTCTCACTCCCTTTTCGGCCTTAAAGGTACTCGTCTCTTCATGCAGCTGAACAGATGTTGTCGCATTTTCGTAGATATTCTTGATCAAGGTTATGTACGTTTCTTCTACTCCTTGTTTCTTTAGTGTACGTAACACCGACGAAGTTCGGACAGAGTCGAATGCTTTCTCGTAGTCGATATAGCACATACATAGAGGTAATTCATACTCGTTAGTCCGACTGATTACCTCTCTCACGACTTGGATATGGTCCATCGTGCTATACCCACTGCGAAATCCAGCTTGCTCTCTGGGTTGGGCAGCATCAAGATGGTTTTGAAGGCGCATAGTGAGTATTTTGGTGAATATTTTGTAGACTGTTGGGAGTAGGCTGATCGGTCTGTAGTTATTCAAGTCTTCTTTGGAACCTTTCTTGTGCAGAAGGATAATACATGCGTGGTTCCATGTTTCTGGTATCTTTTTCTTCCTCAGACAGGAATTAAAAATCTCAGCGAGAATTGTTTCCGTATGATTCCCCATTGCTTTCAATACTTCCGCTGTGATACCATCCATTCCAGATGCTTTTCCATTCTTCATACTTCTGATTGCGTGTCTCACCTCTTCCGGAAGGATACCTGGGACCTCTTCGGTGGGCATGTTTGCATCATCATCTACTTCATCATTTCCTAGAGGATCCTCATACAGCTTGGTGTAAAATTCTTGTACCCGTTTCAGGATCAGTTTCCTACTATGGGTTATGGAGCCGTCTTCTAGCATCAAGGCCACCAGCTGTCTCTTTCCGATCGAGAGATGTTGCTTCATTTTCTTGTAACTTCTATTGTTTTCTATGGCTTTCTCGATTAGTTCATAATTATATTTTTTCACATCTTCCTTGATGCACTTCCTTATAGTTTTGTTTAGTTCTGCAAAATGGATCATTTCTTTAGGATCATTAGTAATTAACATTTTCCTTCTTTTTTCCATCAGCAGTCTTGTTTTTTCAGTCAACTTTTTCTCTGGCTTTGTTTTAACTGTTCCTCCTATTTCTTCAGCAGTTTCCTTGAGTATCTCTATAAATTCGAATTCAACTTCTTGGTCTTCCAGTGCACTGAATCGATTTTTCAGTTGGAGCTGAAATTCTTCTTTTCGTTCTTTTAGCACCTGCGTGTTGATAATCGACTTAGGCTTCTTCTTTATAAGCTTCTGTCTTTCTAACTTTGAGTTGAATTTCTAACTTTGAGTTGAATTTATCTATATATATATATATATATATATATATATAATTGACTATCTGTCCGTCTGTCTGTCTGTTTCTTTTACATTCCCACTCCCTTTGAGCTATCGTGACCAAACTTTGCAAATTGACTTCATGTGACACTACGAATAACATGGGGTACCCGGGAACCCCGACAACCACCCCACACAGACAGACACAAATATTTTCTTTTTTTCATTTTCTCCATTTGAATTGCATAGGGACGAGTGCAGTTTATTTTTCATTTGAATTTTGAAATTGCTTAGAAACATGGTATGAACTTGAGACTTAAATGGTTCTACGAAGAAAAGAACAGTTTATTTTTGTCGAAGACAGAATCCGAATCCTGATCGAATTAGCATAAAAATGCATTTAGAATGAATAAAATACGTCATTTTATCAGTTTTATTACAATACCCATTATAAGATACCGTGACATCTCCCATTGTCGCCGAAATTGAGAGTTCAATGTATTTATATGGGAAAAATTTTAACGTAATATCGTTTGTCAATTTCTGTGTACGATTTTAATTTGTTTACATGGAAACCACCAAATGTTTGTTGTTTTTAATTGAATTATCTTCTAATTTAAATCTAATCTAATTTGTTATGGTATTAAGAAAACGAAAATAGTATAGTTAAGTTTTTATTATGGACAAAATTTTCAAAGTGTCGCCCGCTTAGGTCCAATCAAGGTCGATTTTGGCCTGCGTCAACTTCTGAGTTGTGCACCCCTGGTCTAATTGTAAGGAATCAGTTCCGTGGGTCGCGACCTCCCGTGGGGTGGTGTACGAACTATTCAGTCTAACAAATTTTATAACGTTTATAGTATTTTGAAATTAATGTTACATTTTAAAAGCTATTGGCAGAGAGATGTAAATACGTATGTAATGGAGTGGCGACAAGGGTTCGGCTGCCTTAATACGGGGTCGCGGATGTATAAAGTCCTTGTCTCCTCCTTGTCTATGGAGAGACGAAAATATTCTTCGTCTAATTACGTATAATACCCAGTAAATTCTCCCTCTCATGTGTTTTAACGTATTTAGATCCAAATTTCAAATGCGTTCTCACGGGATGCTATGTGTCTAAAGTATAACATTGCCGGTGACAGGCGTGATATTACACACCGGAGTTGAGAAGCACTTTTATCGTCTGGTCTAGTGCATGTCCTTTCGGCTAAAAATAGACTATTTGGCTGAAGAAGTATATACTTGTCAACATTTAACGCTTGAGAGTTTTAAAATATTTGGTAATATAATAATAATATCTGATAGATAAAAAATAAAACAAGTTCAAAATTACTGCAAATACAGATTCCAAATATGTAATAATTATAATGTAAGATTTTATTTTCATTTTAAAGTTTGTATTAAAAATGTTAAAACCCAAAATCAATGAAAAGTAATTTAAAACAACTTACCGCAGTTGGGCAGCGGATACACTGGAAGCGGACCAGATCTCACCGTCCGACGTATACACGGGGATGGCTACAGCAGTTCAGACGTCGTGATACGTGAATCACGAGTGCCTAAAGTTGCGGCGAGAGTGAAACGAGTATTTATTAGAAAACTCCCTTAATAATAGGTTCATTTGGGTTCTTTTGAGATTATACTCAGAGGGTGAATATCTATTTTAAAACGCGTGCATTGGAGGAGCTATCCGGCAAAATTAATAATGTTTGATTTTTGCAATTGTCATACCGCTTATTTCATTGGTCCAAATCGTCACTAATTGTATTGACCTTGATTTACCTTTTTCCATCTCATCACTGAAATGTACGGTAGAATGGTAGACATGTATCTGGCGAAAACCAAAACTGCTTAGTTCTTTCAGACCGTCTCAAGTAGTAGTCTCCTGAGGTTTTCTAATGTCCGGCAGTGTCAGTGTCCTCACTCACACAGCAAACAGCATGTTTCATTCCACCCGCATAGGTTGATTTGTTTTCAGTGTAACCGCCACTTAAATCAGCTGCAATATGATATTCATCACTTTTTCGAAGTCAATAGTACGCATTTTCAATTCGCTTGTATTGCTGTATCTACGTAAACAAAACGAAACTTTACCTTGCTAACGGACCCGTATGTATATTTCATAAGGTAGCTTTTAATCCTGCTAAAATAAAAATGGACAGTCGAACGGATCCCAAAATCAAAAGGATTCTTGTCTGTTACAAGGCGAAATTCATTTACTTCAAAATTTTGCGCCCTACAGAGAGTTTCCCAAAGGGTGGCCAAGGAAACAATTGTCTAAAAATTGCAGCCGCTGTGGTGAGCATAAAGAGGGAGGTGAATTCCAATAAATAGAAACGGAAATATGTATGCGGCAGCTACTGCTCTTTTTTATGAGCTTTATTTGCCGAAACCTAAATGGCAGAAGACCTCCTTTCTCTAAAATTCGCCTTTTTTGTATACGGCCTACTGCAGAAAAAAATCCCACTTTATCTTCTTGGCTCGCGTCTTATGATTTTACACGAGTCAGTGAACTAATGACGGAAAGTGAGGCAGGTGTCCGGCAGATGTCTTACTGGCGTCCGGAGAAAAGAGCATGCTTAAAGAGGGCCACCAGATGTGAGAATGTATTTTTGTTCCTCCACTGGAACTCAACTCAACCAACTCGCCTCTCGTACACCACCACTGTCGATGTAGCGAATTATATCGCTATCGCCGCTTCGCGAGACGAAGAGCTGCGCCATTTTAAGAAACTTAAACTTCGATTAGCGGTTTCCTCAACTATAAGCTTTTTTCTTTCGGGCCCGACAATTTATCCGTTTGATTAATGTTAAAATTTCCCGTAATGCACATTTTCCTCGAACTTACGAGCCAAATTTGAAGCCGCATAATATATCTACACACTGGATTTTACATTAATAACCGTTAGATTACCAACATCATCTTCCACTGAATTAACTTCCCTTCTCCACTTTAATAATTCTATCCTTCAACCCCGATGAGCCTTCGGGGTCATCCGGGCTCTCATCTGATATACAATTGACCCAATACATGTCAAACTGGCAGGAAAGTTGGGGTAATTTTGAGGTAAGCTCCATGGCATGAGTGCCACAGGATAGACGTCTATCTTTTTGCTTTCCACCTAATTCAAGATACGGTACTCAATTATGATGGATAGGTGTGGTTATTTCTTAACTATAATGTACTAATAGTATTTCTTACTGCTTCAAAATGTTACTCTATTTAAATTATTGCATGCATTTTTGTTAAAAACAATAAAATTTAATTCTGTAATGTAATTTACTGTTCGTTCACATCGCATATTCACCACAAGTTTATCATAATCCGGAAGCAGTTGTTGCGTGAACACAAATCGGTGCAGGGCAGTTCAATTTCTCCATACGTAGTAATATAGGAAAGATTATTAATGAAAAAGGTCGATTTCGAGATTTCGTCGTAAATGCAGTAGGACCCCGATAACCGTCGCCATCGATAATCGTTGTTTCGATCAACCGTCGTGGTACAAAAAAATGAAAAAGTTCCGTCGCCATTTTTTTTAAAGCAGACAAACGAATAAGATAACTATTGCACTGTGACTGACAAGGTACAAAATAATGAACGTGGGGTTGGCTGTGATCTTGGAGTCTAGCACTACGCACCTACGAAATTTCAGCTAAATCCATGACCCCGCGTCCGGGTCCTCCCCTTGTGAGAGAAAAATATTGCTATCGCAATGGTGGACAACCTTTTCTGCATGGTGGCAGTGAACCCTTCGGTGGGCCGTATTGGAATTTGGCAATGGATTATAGTTAAATCCTAATTTACCTACAGATCCTGCCTCATGCGTTATTTGCCACAAAAACGGAATGTGTTAGATGCCCTTGGAAACATGTGATTGCTTGGGATGGCATTTCTCCTAATGCCATAATAAACTGCTTTGCTAAAAGTGGCTTTGGTAAGAAGGATGTAGACCCTCTTCCAGAAGATGAAGCTGACCATCAAGTGAATGAATCGGAGGAATTGAGGGGACACTTGAACCTCTAGGAAGAATTTGAAGACTATGCTCATGTGAATGACTCTGTTTCCACCACGGCTACACCATCAGAAGATCTACTAAACACTCAGTATTTTTACAACAGTGAAGATTATAAAATGAAGAGACTGTACAAGAAGATGATGAAGAAGAACTTATGCACACATTAACTGACAAATCCGATGCCCAAAATGCATTGAATGTTATTGAAAATGTACTGGCTTGCAGTGATGTTAGCAGTGAGCTGCTAGTAGCCTTTGATCAGATGTGTTATTTCTAAGAACAGTTATAAAACAAAATGTGTTCAGAAGAAGTTGGATTGCTTTTTAAGGCAGTGTAAAGCTCTTGAATTAAATTAATTTAATGCTGAAGCATATAAGTTAACCAGTATATTAACCCATGAACAAGCATTGCTACGATTTTTTCATTCATTTATAAACTAATCTTTATTATTTATAATTCAAAATTATAAGAGTATCTTTTATTGCTTGTTTAATCCTTCGTTAAATCCTACATTTCTTCTGAATCCTTAATGTTTATTTTAGAAAACGTTGACTGTTTTAATTAACAATTACATTTAAAAATTTCTTTAATGTAGTCTTTGTTAATTGTGAATTCAAGTGATTTTCTTTCTTTCATAATGAAGTTGTTTTTCTTTTATTTTTATATTCTTGAATATATTAATTTTATGTAAAAACGTGTGTGAAATGGCAAATTAAAGTTTAATTAGAGTAAAGTATGAAACCAAATTAGAAAGCTGATTTTGACATGATCATTTCACAAACCTCGTCATTACGAAACGAGAAAACTTAGGTCCCTTGAAGTTTGTATTAACGTGGTTTTCCTGCATTTAGCTTACAAATTCCATTTCAATTCACGCACTATTTAAATAAAAAACATTACCTAAGATAAAAGCAATAGGTCCGAAATAAATAATTAGGCATTAATATTAGTATTATTTAATTCGTTTAAAAGGTAATGATATTTTTACTGTTAGGTACTTATAGGTTTTATTTATTCATTTTCTATAAGATATTCCTGTATGAAACGTTATCCTCGGTTGTGTTAATATAAAAAACTTAAATTGATATTTTATTGACCATATTGTTTTTGTGTAATGTAAATCTATTCATGTTTCAATAATGCAATAATATAATAAAAGACGTTTTTAATAGAATAGTTTTCTATGGGGATGTCATTTGGACCATTAATTGATTCACATTATTATTAATAAATTAATTTTTTTTAATCCACGAAAACATTGCACGGGTACAGCTAGTGGTCATAATTTTAACTTTCTGTCTGTAACCCCTTGTTCAGGATCCTAATTTGAAAGCTTTAAGGGCGCCCCATGTGACCCACTGATTTCTCCAAAAATATTCTTTGGCAGCGTAGAATAAATGGCAGCATAGTTCAAATACATCCTGTAAATTTCATCCTTTCATCTTTTAACGTTTGTTATTTTAATTTAATCGATTACACAGACGGGCAGACGGAGCAAAAAAAATTAGGTAGTTTATCAAATAAAACACGCTAAAAAGTTTATATGTACCTATACAAAGACTGATAGGATCTAATCAGTTTCGAAATAATATTTTTTAAATAACTTTTATTTTTTCGTGCGGCTACTTATGCTGTATACTTCAATAAAATAAGTCAGTTTCTTCCATAGCCGTTTCAACTAAACGAGACGAATAAATCACGCCTTAATCATTCCGCTGGGGGTGGATAAAATATTACATACTTAATCCGAATTGTCATAGAAATTCGAATTAAATCCTTACTTTAAGTCTAACCCAATATGAGATCTTGGATTAATAAAAACTCCGTAAATCTTCGGATAATAGGGGGCCAAGTAAAAAAACATAAAGCTCTACATAAAGCCTCGCAGCATTACAAAAAGCCAGAGATATTTCTTAAAACTGCGCATAACCGATACAAAAGGGTTTTGTGCGTATAAGGCACCCTAAAAAACGTTAAGAGGGATTTTGTGAATCTCTGCTTTAATCTCTCTCTCGACCCCACATTTTCCATCTCTCCACAGATTCGCATCGCAAACCAGCGCCATCTCTTTTATTTTCTAAGCGCCACCCATTTAATTAATCCATTTTATCTCTTATCTTGCTTCTCTCGAATATTCCCTTTTCAGACGAGCCGCATAATACGCCATCGCCATATCTCCATCCCTCCCTCCTCCCATTTAAGTACTACTGCCTTCTTCATTCTCTACCCCCTTCTTCTACCTTACCCCTTTCCCTCCCCTCTTCCTTACCTATTTCCACTCTCCAACTCCCCTTCTTCCTCCCTCCCCTATTTCCCTTCTCCCATCCTCTCCCTCCACTCTCCCCCCCCCCCCCCCCCCTCCGCCTTCCTTCTTGCTCCTCATCCTCTCGCTCCCTCCTTAATAAACGTATAAGGTTTTTGTGGCAGTGTCACAAAAATAAACATTAAAATACTGCAGTGTATAAGCAGCGTTACAAATACTGTTCTGTATAGCGAAATTAACGTAATTACTCTATATTGTATCATATCGTAAGTGGGCGTACGGCATGCACAGTCCTAACCTAATCTTATTAAAACTTTTTATACTGTTATTTCTGTTATGAAAAACTGCCCCCATTGCTTAACAACAATAAAGTTTGCTGAAGAAATACTCTACTTTTTAGTACAATATAGATTTAGATTATCCATTGGACGTTTTTAGATGTGGAAATAAGTTAATGAGCTATAGGTATACTGCTCCCCTGACCGGCTATCCACAATCCCCTAGATAGCCGGATAGCACAGCTTTTATAGTAGAACCTAAAATAATGTGACACAGCGCTTAATTGGACAAATATTTTTATAGAATCTTTGGACAACCAAGACTCAATTCCTTTGATTTAATCGTTAGAAACGCTCTTGGATGGCAGAAATTCCTTGGGAATATCCGGTTTGTTTTTTCGAAGCTTACCGACTAATGTAAGGTAGCTGGTGAAAAAGTTGTCAGTTGTAACACCCCTTCCACTTAATATTATAGGCCGAATGAGGTCATTAACTACTCGTCTCCCCTGGCCATATTCCCGCTTGATCGGCAATTTACTTTTGCCTGTGTAAACTTGCATATTATATGCGTATGACGTTTTAGCATCTGCCAATATCCAAATGTTAATTCCATATCTTCCTGGCTTACTTTTTATGAATTGCTTGAAACTACAACGTCCCCGGAATAATACTAACTGTTCATCTACCGTTACTTGCGCAGAAGGAGAATAGGCATTCTGGCAATTATTCACAAACGTTTCAAAAACTTCACGAATGGGAGAGAGTTTGTCCTCATTCTCTTTGTTTCTCGCGCTTTTGTCATCGAAACGGAGGAAACGCAGGATTTGAAAAAATCTAGTGCGTGGCATTGTTGTTCGAAATATTGGTCTAGATTAGGCATATTTTCATTCCATAGTTCTGCTACCGGTTCTTTCTTACATCTCAACACTCCCATTAGTATGAGTAATCCAAGAAAAGCATGCATTTCTATCTCCTCAACTAAGATTCATTCCTCCGTCAAATTATTCTGCAGATAGTGAGCTACAGCTTCTTTATTAGTGTAATTGCATATAATGCTCACTATTTCATGACTAATGAATTGAGACATGCAATCAAAGGCACTGGAAATATTTTTACTATAAGTTGTCAACCCTAAATCGGACCGAAGTATGTTATGAGACCTTCGACGTGAATGAACAGGATACTGGGAGGACCACACGCGACCATTTTTTCCTATGTACTTACAGTGTTTTTCTTCACAATCAGAATCTGCTGATGTACAAGATATAGTGTCACTCGCCTCACTTTCCATCGACACATGATCTTCTTCATCTAAATCACTTTGGTAGTAGGGACATAGTCATTATTTGACGAATCATCTTTTTCACCAACAGAACCATCTGAATCTTCATCAAACTCTTCCAAAAGTTGAAGTATTACTTTTTGACCATCCGCAGTATTTGCATTCATGATGGGGAGGGAAAATCAAGCTTGAAAAGTGAGTGCTGACACAAAAAGTATGTATCTAATCTGAAAGTGAAAATTGGCCGAGGCTTAGTTTTTCGAAAGAAAGTGTTTATATAATCTGATCTAATCTCTTATCCGTCATTCATTTATACATTAACAAAAAAGAAAATTAGAAATACGTATACTCACATGAACAAGCAACTGATTGTGAATCATGGACGCCTTCTTCAAACACAAGAGTTGAAACGACAGAGCTTACATCAAATCTGAAAGGAACATTAGCCAAGATGTATCTTTTGAAAGCAGAGTGCCCACCTATTATGGTCTAATCACTCATACGTTTACTCACACTTGGTGGTGAAAGAATCACGCTGTCTTCTAGGTACTCGTTCGCTTTAAAAAAAGTCAGGCACTTTCGGCTTAAAACTAAAATCAACCATATTCCCGGACTGTTACTATGAGACTAAAGAAAAGTCTATGCAGAAAAAACAAATTATTTAGATAGGGATCAGCTAGCCTTCAAGAATAAAGATACATACTGATAGAGATTGAATAAAAAATAGAGAAATTTGTTCATATCTTGGATTCGAGAATGTTACAATGTTGCAAATGTATCAATATGCTTCTTAATATTTTTCTTACAAACAAGCTTGCAAGTTTAGGTTACGCTGTCTACTGAAAGGGGTACATTTTGGACCCAACAAATTTTTATTTTTTTTCTACAGCACCGAAATAAGAAAAGATAAATCCTTGCACAATAGATTACTTCTACATCTGTTTAGGACAAATACAAAATTTAAGAATACAGTTGAACTTAAATTTAGCACATGATAAGCAAAAACAATAACTGGGGTACAAAATGGACCCCGTTGGTAAAGGAAGGGTTAAACAAAAGTTTGAAGCGTATAACGCTATTCTTTTATCTATTTGAGGGCTTAATTGACGCTAATTGAATCTGAGGCAACAATGATGGTCGCCTTGGCAACGCCCGGAAAGAATACGAAATATCTACAAAATTTCGAAAACAGTTATATATTTCTGATAGCATCGACCGTATAACATTTAAAAATTGAAATAATAAGATAGTGTATAATTTATCCGTCGAATAATGTCAAAACGAAGAAAACCGGTCCATATAGCGCCGTCTCTATGACGAACGGTTCTCGAGAAATATGCTGCCTGGAAGTATTCTTTATAATTTCACCCGGAGGGAAAAGGTATTTCTTATAATAGACACATATAAAATCAATTCTTCTAGGCTTCTTGGTCAACTCTTCAATTATTAAATACTATTCCCTATAAATACATGTACATCAAATCCAAACCATTTAATCTGTCTGCAGACATTGTCTGTCTTATGTTAGATATGTTTTCAATCGTTTTAGGTAGAAAAGCTTCTTTCACAAGTAGTAACCGGAAGTGTTACAAGCAGTGTTTGTTTGTGATGGGACGGTTTGAGGCGGAATGGCATACCAGTCATTTGTGCGTTTATACCAGTTGAAGTCCCTAGGCGCTTTGTTATTATGGGGCCCCTATTGCTAGAAACGTTTGTGTATTGGGGGCCCCTAAACATTGGAGGCCCTAGGCGCGTGCCTAGCGCTCCTATGCCTAAACGCACCACTGATAGCATTTCTTCTTAAGATGGTCAGAAATTACTTCGCCACCATTTAGTAGACGTTAAATCGTGCCGGTACTCTGCGATTTCGTTAACACACTTGTGTCTTGGCATTGGAACCTTTCATGTGTTTGTTTCCAATCACAATAGGAAGACTTGCGTAGAGTTTGGCCTCAAATAATTTTCGAAGTACATGTTACTTAATTTGAAACCTGAAACATTTATGGGTCGTCCAAACGGATGAGCAGACGTTGGGACTTTCCCATCGGCGTATTAGTAAAGGGGTTCATATCAAGTCAGCCGTTAGCGTACCATGTTGTATTTAACACAGAACACATTAATTTCGATAAATAATAGGGAATATAGTCTGTATTTATCCCGATATAAGTTAAAGCAGCCTAAAATTAGATAAACAAAAAATAACAATCACATATATAACTTGCATGTGAATTTTATGAACCCCATAAACCATACCGTCACCTAATTTTCAGCATTCAAAATCATGACAAAACATAACACTTCTTTTTATTTCCACCTCAAGCACTGTTTACGAAGATCCATAGCAGATTATAAACGTTCGGGAAAACTTGTTTATTACAAAACTTTACAACTTCTATCAATGAAATATCGTTTGCAATGAATGGAAATTGTTGTTTCTGCCAAAGTATTATTTCGCAAAAGGTTCTTGTCTTCACCAGAGACCATCCTTCGGAAAAGACGCAGAAGTGGCGTGGCTGGACGACGGAATTTATCTATGGAATGCGGGAATCAGGCCGGAATTGAGGCTTCTGCGTGGCACTAAGGTCGTGGTACTTACTCTGAGAGCACTCACAAAAAAGAGTTAAGATAGCTATACCTGAAGGACATGTACTGCGGACTTGACACGTCGGCAGATAGTTCGAGAACGAGGCGTGATAAAAACTCAGTAATAAGAAAAGCCAAGAATTTAGCGATAAAATAAATAAGTTCTCAGAAAATGAATTAAATGTACGAAATAATATCACTTGAAACAAATAAGGAGGATACGGAAGGTAAACGCTCTGCAAAAATATTGAATACGCGAAAAGTCGAAAGGATGCAGGTAAAGTGTAAACAGGAAAGTAAAAGTATTCATAATGTGATGGGCGGACGGGAATATCAAATATACTAATAAGTGATCTTTAGCTAATCGCTTTCAATCCCGGAGTCAAAATTTACCGATTAAAAAGAGAGGTAGAGTTTCTTTGTGAGAGAGATGAGAGTTTCAAAAAAGTCACGGAGGGGAAAGAGATAATTGTCTTTATTATAAGGACGAAATTGAGACCATAAGGTCCTCCTCTATTCCAGTCTGAATGAGTGTGAGAGAGATGGTTATATATATTGAGAGAGGAAAAGTGTGCGTGAGAGAGAGTTTGCGGGAGAGATTGAGTGAGTGCGGGAGGGGTTGAGAGAGTGCGTGAGAGAGAGAGGGATAGAGATGGGGAGAGAGGGAGGAAGATGGGAAGGGGGAGATTAGGGAGAGAGGGAGGGGAGGAGAGAGAGGGAGGGAGATAGAGGAGAGAGTGGATAGTGGCGGTGAAGGAAAGGAGCAGGTGAGGAAACGGGTGGAGATGTGAGCAAGACAGCCAGGGGAGAATCCATTCCCTGGAGACAGGGTGAACCTTAGAGACCAAAGAGGCACCTTGGTCTCTCAAAGGGAAAGAATTTCATTTATATAAAATCAAGGAGGCTATGCACGTATTGGCAAAAGCGTAGAATAGGAGGAGTCTATGGTCGGATGATAGAGAGGTTTTCGATGGGTTGAGACGTCAGCGGATAGAAAAGAGAGTAAGGAAGATGGGAAGGTACCTACGTGTCGACTCAATGGTTCTCTTTCTTTTTCCCTCTGCCGTTTCCCTTCTGCAGTGCTGCTGTTTTAAGCGTCAACCCGAAACTCTTCAATTTTTTACCGAGAAATTAAATTACACCCCTTCCCCTCGCAATTTCGCTAGCTTCGGGCGAGTGATGCGATGGGGTGGAAGTGCGCCAACTACTGTTGATTGACGCCAAGTTTTACTTTCTTTGATCCTGGAGAGATGAGATGATTGAAGATTTTTAAGACGCCTTTAGATTAAGATGAATCTTTTGCATGTACTCTAATTTAATAAGGCAATAGTTTTACTGCCACCACTTATACGGGTTTATAAATGTTTTGACGCAGTGGACGTTAATTGAAATTGTTTGGATGTTCATAACAATGGGTTATAAGGATACGAAATCTATTTTGGAAAAAACCTTTACTATTTTCATAGAGAGAAACTTAAATTTCTTTTTGATGCTTTCGAAGGAAACAGATACAATGAAAGGGATTTGTGGGGAAGGCTGTGACTTTCGTAGGAATTTGAGGTGAGATTTTGTCTCGTCCTGATATTTAGGATCAACTTTCAGGTAGGACCATAAATCTAGGTTTCGCGGCTATCCTGATATACGCTATAATATTTTATGTATTTCTTGTTCTCTGTATTAATTTAATATGTGATTACGTGCCAGTATTCTTACTTTTTCCATACTTAGTGTAGGAGAAAGAATTTCATTCGTGAAAAATTATAAATCAAGATTTCAACAGAAACACACACGTATACAATTTTTCTGATGATTTTAGTTATTTGAGTGTATCCGTGCGATATGAATATTGCTGGAGCTCTAGCTCTAAAATTAACAATCAGACAGATAATTAGAATTTCTATTAATAATTAAGGGTTTGAAAAAGACTGGATGAAATTTGTAATCTGAAAATGGAGGAAAAGCCATAAAACGTGAAATATATATGTTTAAAGAAAAGAAAAGGTAATAATAAAGGTGGCAACGAGGTGTTGGGGCTCAGCGGACACTTACCTAACTAGGACAGCCGCTGGAGGTGCTGAGGAGACACGAAAAACAGAAACACACGAAAAACAACACAAATTTGAAGCGACGGAGAAAAACGTACTTAATTAGAGACCAGTCAGCCTACTCCCAACAGTCTACAAAATATTCACTAAAATATTCACTATGCGCCTTCAAAACCATCTTGATTCTGCCCAACCGAGACCAAAGCTGGATTTCGCAGTGGGTATGACGCGATGGACCACATCAAAGTCGTGAGAGAGGTAATCAGTCGGAATAATGAGTACGAATTACCTCTATGTACGTATGCGCATCATCGAATAAGGGAAAGCATTCGACTCTGTCCGAACTTCGTCGGTGTTACGTGCACCGAAGAACAAAAAGTAGAAGAAACATACATAACCTAGATCAAGAATATCTACGAATACTTTATCAACTCTGACTCCGTGTTGGATTTCATAAGCCACCGAGAACAGATGTGCGACGCAATGTTATACATTGTTGTAACATTATTGAAGAACCATACATTGTCGCATGAGCATTTTTCCGTGTAAATACTTAACCCTGGAATACTACAACTTTTTATAATCACACCAAAACTAAAACCGGGTGAAAAAACACCCTGTTGAGTGTTTTATTGGAAAATTAAAAAGAAAAGTGCTTTTAATTTTTTTATATGTATTACATGTAAGTGTACACATTTCAGAAGGCTTCATAATAAAAAATAAAACACATAGTACAATTCAGAATAAGACAAACAAAACTTTAAGTTATATTCAAAAAATCATTTCGCAAGATAATATCTTCTTATCTAATAAAAGTGAAAAGTATGAATGAAATCTTAAATAGCAATTCATGAGAAAATTGTTTGTCATGTGGTTTCAAATGCATTTACTCTTTGGAGTTGTTGCAGATGGTCACACAAACGACTTGCAGGCACTGCACCTCACAGAGTACTTTCTTTCTGAGTATGGGCAGAGTTTACATCTCCCTTGTTTTCCTGACGATTGTTGGGAATTTTCACAACTCTCTCTTTTTGTTTGTAAGATTTCCTCAATCATGAAGCGCAAAGCAGGGCGCAGAAATGGCGCTTGTTGTCGTTTTTCGATTGCGGGTTTCACTAGTGCCATGCCAAGGTAGTTCAGGAACTTTAATCTTTGTTCTGGTATCATTCCTTTTGCTGCTTGATTGTGTCGTAAGATAACAAAAGCATTTATCCCAGCAGCGTTCAAGATACCATAAAATACCGCAAGAGGCCACCTACGGGTTTTTCTGCTGCAGTTATGTGTCTTGCAAAGTTGATCGAATGTATCGACACCAACTTTCGTTGAGTTATAATAATCTATAACCAAAGGTTTTTTTGTGTCAGGGTTAATATCTGAGCTTTGGTGTGCTGTTGACAAGAGTAAAACAACTTTTTCTTTTTTAGGAGAAAATGACACTAGCTGCATATTTTTATGAGTGTCAAAAAGGAACAATGATGTGTCCACTGGTCGTTGTTTGGTTACAATGATTTCTTGAGGGATTTCTGTCTTGTTTTTTCGCAGAGTCCCAACTATTGTCAATTTATGGTTTTCTAGCATTGACTGAACCAAAGGAATACTGGTAAACCAGTTATCCGTAGTCAGGTTACAGTAAGAGCCATGAATTGTCTTTGAAAGCTCTTCAAAAAAATACTGAGCCACAGGAAGATGTCCCGTATTAGTTGCTTTTCCCAGGTAGGGCATACCAGAGATGACATAAAAGCAGCATGCATCACATATAAGCACTAATTTGACACCATATTTGTCAGGCTTGTTAGGTATGTACATTTTGAAAGGGCAACGACTCCTGAAACCCAACTGCTTCTCGTCAATCGTACAATCTGTAGATGTGAGCAATTTTTCATAAATGCTTCCCATACTGATGAGATGTGAGCAAAAGTGTTGTTTTTTAATATAACGCCTCTTGTTTCTTTGTCGTCGAACCTTAAACAATTTATTATAAATCTAAATCTTTCTAGGGGCATAGTGTAGCTCGTTAAACAGGACTTCCAATCTCAGTACTCCACAAATATCTTGAATTCATATGGTTGTCTTTTTCGGCACACGTAATATAGAGCAGTCCCAATACAGCTTTTAGCTCTTCTAGAGATAAATCAGAGGTCCACATTTGTTGGGATGTGTAATTTTGTCTTTGAACTGCAATTTCTTTGTTAGTACATTCTAAAATTTCATTGAGAATGTTGTTATCCATGAATAAACTCCAAGCCTCAATTTCGGATTGCACACGCTTAGCATCA
This sequence comes from Uropetala carovei, assembly GCA_036926305.1. Classification (NCBI taxonomy): domain Eukaryota; kingdom Metazoa; phylum Arthropoda; class Insecta; order Odonata; family Petaluridae; genus Uropetala; species Uropetala carovei. Next base: position 11,219,243 of record JAXCHB010000010.1, on the reverse strand, counting down.
CTTTTAAGTCAAGGTTTTGATCTTATTATATTTCGAGCAGGAACTTTACTTTGAGCTGGAGCTTTTGCAGACCAGATATGACCATTTTTACCCCTCAGTTTATCTGATTTATGAATTATTTTTGATGGGTTTCCTTCATTAGTAGTAAACAAATTACTTGCCTTCCTGTAGTACGGTGTCCTTTGCGTGATACCTGTGGCTCACATTATAATCTTAATCACAATCTTGCTCGTCGTTTTCCATATCGTCTTCTTCAGTATTATCTTCAGTCTGTTAATTCATTGTCACTAGGTTCAGAAATAGTAGTTTCTAATTCATACAAAATTTCATCCTGAGAGAGTCCAGCAATGATGAAAGTTCAAAAACACACTGAAATATTATAAAAACTTAAGTCTATCGCTGGTCTACATAAAACGCAAAGACGGTTACGATAGTCAAAACACAAAAAATAACTAAACAAACCTGTCAACAATCCCAACATAGACTAATACAACCGGGTGAAAAAACACCCGATGACTTAATATCAAGGTTAAAGCACACTGACTCAGAAACAGCGACACCAGTCCTTTGACAGACGTCAACTAACTACAGAATACCCAGAAGGTCAGCCCTCGGGAGCGTGCTAACACTTAGCGGCAGAAACTTTAAACTTTTGACCGGGTGTTTTTTCACCCGGTGTAATATTCCAGAGTTAATATGTATAATGTTTTATACTAATGTCTCCGGTTTTGGAATCCTCATAAGGTGGCAGCTCAGGGTGGGACAGAGAGCTTGTTAAGCTCTTCGGGCAGGTGACGGGGAAAACTGGAAAAGTTTGGGGGAGGCCTTCGTCCGTCAGTGGATTGCAAAAGGCTGATGATGATGATGAAATGTACATAGTTTCGTTTCCAAGTAAAAATTTTAATATTAAGTTCTTAACTAAGTTTAAAAGTTTTTGAATTTGAAAAAAAGTCCAACACGTGATCTCGTAATGAAGTCATTTTTGCTCCGTTTCATATCACAGGCATTGTCTCATATTCTATTTTTTAGATTCTAGAACTTATATTAAAGAGAAATTTTACGATGAAATCGGGAAAAAGACCAATCCAAATGCAGCAGTGGCTAAAATAAAGCGATTGCCAATCGCATGTAATGAGAGAAAATTATTGCTGGAATAAGAAAATTCGTCAATTTCACGACTCAGGAATTCTTGGTGGGGTTTAAACTTCAGTGTTTATATTTGATTTATAGAAAGTCAATATAAGCCATAGTTAAAAGAAGAAATTTTCTTTATAGGCGTATATAAAAATAAATTTGCAAATTGATTTTTCCACTCCCTTACAGGCGAATAGCGAAGCCAGCCAGGAGAAAGAAAGAAAAAGGGAAAAAAGGGAGGTTTTATTTGGTTTGACATTAGGGTTAGGTGTTAAGTTCCCTTTCGGGTCTTGGAGAGAGTGAAAGGGCATGCGTGTGACGTCCCGCGAGGGGAAAAACGAAACTCGGAAAAATAGAGATGGGTACAGACTTGGCATGTGTTTTGAGGGACGAACGCGAGGTGGCAGGGGCGTAGGACTCCATAACTTTGTTTTCTAGATTTCTTGCGACGTGTTTTCCTCTCCTCGAGAGACATTACACGATTGTCGCAGAGACGACCGAGACTCAGCCGGCCTTTTCGGTTGAAATCGTCAAGGGTCGAGAGAGAGAGAAAGGTGTTGTATGGGGGGTGGGGTGGGAGGGGGAAGGCAATGTAATAAAAGGAGACCTTCCTACATTCACTGCGCGAGAAATAAAGTAGAAATGTCTAAATTACGAAAGAAGCGTGTTGCAGAATATGCGAATAGGGATGAGCCATGCTATACCATTGACAATAGTCCAAGAGGTTAGTTAGACACCTCCTACCCTGTTGCAATGTTTAAACCGCTGGTTATAATCACTGTCACAGAGCGTAAAGATGTTACTGATAATTTAACAACAGTGCCCTATATATATTTGTGTGTGTGGGTGTATGTGTTTTCCGATTTTCACATATGGAAGAAAATGGCGAACATTTTCCCTTAAGTGTGGCATCTTCCACCCAATTATCTTATATTGAACATCTGTCTATCTTGAGAGACGGATTAAAAACACAGATTTTTTCATGGATAACAAAAGAATGCTTTAGAAGGAAGTGTGGCCACACATGACGCCTAGTCCAACCTACAGTGTTTGTGCTTTCTGGTCTTTGATGGCGTTTAGATTAATAGTTATACGGTGCGTTTTTTTTCCGTTTAGAAAATCTGATGTGGCCAACACATGACTTTCTCCATATTTGGGGTATAGATATTTAAATTATTATGAATAGAATTATAAGGCAAAATTATTATTTCGTATGGTAAAAGAATACAGTCGTCCTTATTGCCGTAAATTAGGTATATTTTGAATATGTTTACAGAATTCACCGCTACATGGTGGAGGCGCTGTATACTGGAAATTTACGAGTAAGCTAAACCTCCGAAATGGATAGTTCTACGAAAATTTGTTTCAAACAAAACTTGGAAGAAATATTATTCTCTACAACCTTGGTCCTCATGAATATTACCAATAACGACGTTTTTAAGGAGATATTTGACGGAAACCGATTATTCATAAATCCTAAACAATAACTGCTATGGAAAATTGTTTCAAATAAAAGTTGTAGGAAATTACATTCTCTATAACCTTTGTATCGAATTGTATATAAAATAACTATGTTTTAACGAGGAAATATGGCAAAAACCGTATCGAATTTGGATTAAACCTCGACTTCCTGTTAACCGGTATTGTCCAAAAACTAATCCGTTCTTTGTGCTCATACTAAAGTGTTATATATGAAATTTGGTATTAATATGACAAGTACTTTTTGAGTTAGAGCGCCCACAATCACATACATCCATACACACACACACATACATCATTCCGAAAATAGTCTAAACGTGTTCTAGGGACCTCAAAACGTGTATTTCCTTTAAAATATCGAAGTCGATTTTTTTTGTGATCACAATACTTTCCCCATACTATGTATGGAGAAAATAAAAAGTCATTCTAACCCAAATATTACTGTTATATGGAGTTTATACGGAGTAGGTATAACATTTCAATAACAGATTATTGCAATCGCTATTAATAATGTCTTCAAATTATGAACTATTACATGACACAACAAGATGTTTTTTTAAAATTATCAAATGAAACACTGTGTTCTATCAGTTAGGATGTTTTAAATGTGAAAAGGATCTACCTACCTCCACGGAAGTAACAGGGGCGTATTTAAAGCTATATCTGCGGGATTCGTCTCAATTTCTGCGTTACTGTCCTTTTCTAGAATCTTCACAATTATTTTTATTTTATCCAAATCTGTGTTGGCACACAACACTTTTGTTTTTCACAACTACCCCCTTTTCACCTGGAGCACTGCACATTTCTTCCACGATTTCTCTAAACACTTTCGGTGAATTGACTCCCTTTTTACTTTCTCATATACGAAGTATATTGATAAAGTATTGTAATCGCAAAAAAATTCGACCTCGAGATTTTGACGGAAATATACGTTTTAGGTGCAGCTTAGTCCGAAAAAGTGGTTTTCGCAATGCCGTCTGTCTGTTACTGGCTCTAGAGCAGTGGTTCTTAACCCCTGGGTCGCGACCCAAATTTGGGTCGCCAAACCATTTTGAGTGGACAGTCAAAGATATTCCATTGCTTTCTATATCCATATATATCATTCCTCCTAACAACCCATTCAATGTCCTTAGAGCTTATTTTCATTTATTTTTTAAATTCATATTAATTTTATTACTTATTACAATTGAGATATTGGAGGAAATGGGTCGACGCGACCAGAATTTGGGTCGCAGCCAAAAAAGGTTAAGAACCACTGCTCTGGAGCCTAGACGATAGAGTGAAAATGAATGAAATCTCGTACTTAGGCATTTTATCATACTGAGCAGAGTATACATAGAAATGGTTGACATTGCTCAATAATTAAGAGTAGTTTATTCTATGCATTTTTAACAACTATTTGATTTTCTCAAAAATGGCTCTACCGATTTTGATCAAATTTCGTACAGTTACCTGAGTTTACGCCCTCAATAATAATGTATAATTCATATTTCTCAAAAAATGAATATAAGGCTAGCTTATTCTAGGCAACTTTAACATTAATTTGATTTTCTCAAAAAAGGCTGTAACGGTTTTGATAAAAATTCGTACAATTACTTTTGTATACGTAGGCAATAATACTACGTATGTATTTCATTTTTCTCAATGAATGACTATAAGGATAGTTTATTCTTGGGCAACTTTAATAAAATTGAATTTTCGAAAAAACGGCTTATACGATCATCATTTCCTAAAGATAACTAAACGACGCATTAGTATATGAGAAAGTTTGTAAAATGTATGTTGTACCGATTTTTCAAGTAATGTAATGGCGTCTGGCAACTTGGAGAAGTAGACTGCGATGTAGGTATATTTCTTTTTCATGAGTTCTTTGATGGTACGTATGGAGTAGGCCTCTTCTTCATCGAAAGTGTCGACAATTTCTTTTAACTTTTCAAGATGGGCAGCGTAGTAAAGAGCAGCAGAAATCCATGTACCCCATCTCGTCAACACAGGCTGAGGAGGCAGTGATAGGTCTGACACTATTTCACGAAAAGTTCTTATCCTTAATGGAGTTTTGAAGAAAAATTTCTTGGCATTAGATAAAAGCAAATTGACGTCACGAAATAGACAACGTAGTTCCTCAGTAATTCTGTGAAGGGCATGTGCTAGGCAGGTCAAATGCAGCATTCTAAGGAAAATAATCTGAAAATCCTTCCCCGCTTTCTTCATGTATGGAGCTGCGTCTGTTAAAAAGAGAAGAACGTTTTCCTATTTTGTTCCATCCGGCAATAGAAGATTCATTGCTGTGGTGAAAAGTTGAGCGATTCTTGAGCCAATTGCGTTTTCCAAAACTTCTGACGTTAAGTAAATAAATTTTTGATGGCTGACTAACCTCCACGGTTCCTATTATGACGTTTGCAACGAACCTTCCCACAGCGTCGGTAGTCTCGTCGATGGAGATGCAAATTTTCTTGTCCCAAATATTTTTTGGATAACACAGTTGTACGCTTTATCTAACTAGGTTTTCCTCAGTGTTGACTCACTTGGAACCTCTTTGTCCGTGTATTTTTCCAAAAACGCTTTCAAAGAACTCTTTTATAATATCCACAAAGGAATGACGGCTTCGACGAAAAATTTACGCAAGTCGAAGGAAAACTCAGACTGCCTAGAAGAAGCTGAACAAAACAATGTTAAAAGGATCGTCTTCTTACTGCCGTCAGTCTTCTTATTGGCTGCATCTTTATGTTTTGAGGTACTTCTATGCTTCGAGACAAATTACTTTTTCTTTGAATACACCAACTTTTCACAAAGTTTACAAAAATGCGCTGAACCGTCTGTCGAGAAAATATCAACACCAAACTCTTTAATGAAATTGTTCAGTCTCTTACTTTGTAGAAACAATCACTTTAGGCATTGTGGCCTCTAGAATGGAAGTTTCAGGTTCACCACACAAATAATTTGTAAAAACGATTTATGAACTGTTTGAAAGCCAAAAGGTCCTTCCTTCCCCAACCATGAGTTTCCAAAAAGTGAACTATAAAGAGAGATAAGAGAACGCTTCCCACAGCGTGACCATGAAGGAACCAATAGGAATGAAGAAGGTGGAACCTCCCTGGTCGAATAATCATTCTCTCTCTGGAAAAGACGGAGTTAAAACCTTCTTTTTAAGTTTTCCTTACTCTTGTTCCACTTCTATCTCCCACTCTCTTTCTCTCAACGAGAAGGATCGAATTAAGATAAAGGCATAGCTGGACCAATGGTCAGAATTTTATATGATACCGAACCCAGGGTAGGTAAAAAAAACTGTCCTTTAAGAGTCAAACAAAACAGTATAGTGGCCAAATTTGAGAGATTTGGCAGAAAGGAATGACATTTGGCAAAAATTGAGTTAAATAGGAAAGAATAGGCGTCTTTGGATAAAAAAAAGGCATATATAAATAAAAACATGAAAATAGGCAAAAAATGCATTTATGGCATTTTGCCTGAACTTCCGGACTCTAGTGATCACAATACTTTCCCTATACTACGTACGGAGAAAGTAAAAATGGTGCATCCGAAATTTGGGTATTCCTTTAACTTTAAGTATCAACACACACGTTACTGTATGTTAATGAGAAGGGAATCCTCTAAGATATAGGCTAATGAGGAATCCATTTATAAACAAGAGAAGGACGGTTCATTTTATAATATGTATTTCACAGGAATTTCGATGAAAAAAAAGTTCAGTAAAACTTCCGCGAACATATGGATATATATATGGATACACAAGAATATTTTAAATCACCTAGCACCTTGTCAATCAACCTCGAAAAGACTTGAGGAGATGTGGTTAAACCAAATGGAAGACGATTATATTGATACAGCCCAAACAGTGTGACGAAGGCGGTGTACTCCTTTGAAGTCGGTGTCAAAGGAATTTGATGGAAGGCAGAATTTAAATCAAGAATTGTGAAATATTTGGCCGAACCCAAATATTGTAGGGCGTGCTCTATCAAAGGCGTAGGAAAATTATCGGTCTTTACCTGCTTATTGAGTTTACGATAGTCGACCACAAGTCTTTCGGAGCCATCTCTCTTGGGGTGAACTCCAATTAGATAAGGAAGGCTGGATAATACCGTCGGCGAGTAACTTATCGACATGAGCCATCATCGTGGCCAATTTTGGCGGTGAGCATTGATATGGAGGGGATCTGACCGGAGTTGAATCGAGCAATTCAATCTCATAACACATCAAGTTGGTTTGGCCTAGCTGTGATGAGATTACGTCGGAATAGCCATCGACGAGACCTTTTATTTCCTTTGTTGGACGACTAAGGTTGACTTCGCCTCCGGAGGAAACATTTTCCGAGGTGGAATGGGTTCTGCTTGTAAGTCGCGGAGCGATTTTCTCTAGCTCTTCGCCGACAGTCGCGGAAAGAATGTCCGCGATCATTACAACAAGAACAAATTGTTACAGGGGGGAATGCAACCGACTGCGAATTGGGAGAAGGAAGTGAATTCGCTAAGTCTAACGGCACTTGGGCCGCGGAATATTCGAGGCGATTCATGAGACCCTTCGCTGCATGAGTCATCATTGCCTCCAGCTGAACAAGCGTCTGGGGGCGGGAAGCGAAGGTCAACGTGGACTGCGAAATAGGATTCAGCCCTTCGAGTACCAATTCTATGAATTCGTCGTCAGAATACGATTTTCCGAGTGCCTTCGCGGCAACTTGAACTGAGTAATAAAAATCGCGAGGGGACTCGTGCGGCATCTGAAATCGTTTGACTGTGGTGGTTAGAAGTCGTTCGTATTCCCTTTTTAAGACGAAAGTATCCCATACTTTAGTTATTATATGATCCCATGGAAGTCTCTGGTTAACAACCGAGAGCCAGAATTGGCGACAATTAGCCGGAAGTTTAGACAGCAACAGAGTAAGCAGATAATGTTCTGGAATCAAAGACAAAGACAATACATCGAATACCGCTGATATGAAGTTAAACTAATTCTCAGAAGTGGGTTCTTGGAAAGGGGAAATTTCAAGCAACAGCTGATTGGCGACTTGTACACAGTCCGCGAATTGAGGCTTCATTTCACCCCCGTTCGGCTGGGTCTCTTCTGCAGGTTCAGGAAGCAATCCAACGCCCCTTTTACCGCGTTCTTTAGACATTTAATAACGAAATACTAGGATATAAAGCAAACGGCAATATCGAAAGGAGATGGAATTAATGAGATGACGAAGCGGAATGATTCACAATACAATCGAATACAAGGGGAACTATACCACCAAAAACTAGAAATACTATTAAACAAACTAGAACTATCCCCACAAATTGTTGATCCAAAATAAACCGAACATATAGCAAACTTATAGTTAGATTTACAACGTATCTCTCCGGTGCCTCCACTTATGTGGCAACCAAAAAACAAAGCCACATAATCCTCTAACTAAATGCTATATTTTACAAGAAATAACAACATAACAGCAAAACAAATGCTCTTGAGACGTAACAATAGTCTCGCAACTTAAACACTTCGTGAATATCACATTATAACATAACAGCAAACAAAGCTCTTGAGACATAAAACTAGTCTCGCAACATAAAACACTTCGTGAATGTCAAATTATAGTTACACTCTGTCCTCAGGAAACTTTCACCACACACGACTTGCGAGAAAAATCTTCTGGACTTGTAGGATCCGCTCCTCTCTCTCCGTCACTCGGACTCTTCCCGGCGGCGACCCTCAGCTGACGCTCTCTCGGGATATCTGCCCACTCGTTCTCTCGAAAGCCGCGGTCATGTGATGGAGCGGTTGAGGGGAGAATCGGCGGGTAGCTTAAACAGGCGACTCCTTGACTTCGTATTGGTTAATTTCTTGATTACGTTATATAACCATGAGAAAGGAGTAAATTGGAAATAGGGGTAATATTCGCCCTATATAAAGCGCGTTGCTGTGGGACAAGCCATTGGCGTGGAGATTTTGGCTTTCTGTTCGGCGATTACGAAAGACGGCGTTAAGTTAAGTGCGGAAGTGCGGGGAAAATCGCTGCAAAACTTCAACTTATATCGAAAAATAAATTAGGAAAGGATGTCGACATTTCCTATCGTGATCCATCACTAGTTGTATATGTACGTATTAGTTGCTATTTTTTCGAACTATGGCAGTAAACTCAACTTTTATGAATAGAGAGAGTTTAGTGGAATTTGCGAAAAGTTAAATCACCGTAATTCCAACTTCTCCTTAAAAATTGTATTTGAATACATTTGAACGAAAGGCATTGAATTTCAACTCGAGTTTTGGTGGCATTCTGCTATCTCTCAGGCCATACAAGTCTTATTTTCTATGCTCAAAGAAGTTATAGTAAGGTAAGTGAGCCATATTCCGACACCCTAAGCTTTGACAATTTAAATAGAAAAAGTTGTTCATCATAGAAAGTTGAAATTTTGTTGAACGATTATTTGATTCATGATCTACATCTATAATAATTATTTTGATAATGACTTTATTACTGTCACAGTAACAACAAGCTGAATAAAATGTGTAAAAATGTCGGAATTAGGACCCCATGGCCCAAATTCCGACACCGCTGGGCTCCTAATTCCGACAGTTTGCCACGCATAGGGACAAGGTCTTGAAAAGCGAACAAATGACTACAAATTGTAAATGAAACAAGATTATTTATTTAAAGAAAAATTAATGACAAAAATATGGTCAAAATAAAGTTTTTCTATAAATACAAGCCTTCAAATAATTTTACCTATCTTCGCAGTCAGGACAAACAAAATTTCCGCGAAATTTGGAATCTAGATCAGCACATTCTTCGTGCATATACTGTTTGCAATCACTGCACAGCTTCATATCGGCCACCCTGTCCTCTCTGCAAATGATGCAAAACCAATTTTCTTTTTTATTTTAGGGCATTCCACTATTCCCCGGCTGGTCTGGGTCTCATCTGCAGGATTTCTTTTTGCCGGTCCTTTTAAAAAAGGGCCACCGACTTTAAAATAAAATTTATTAATTAGTTATTTTTCGGCAGTTATTTCATCATAAATTTTTAGTATACCTAGTTCACACCTTCCTTGCTCACTTTCTTTCGAGGCACTTGCTTTTTTAGTACAGCATTTTTGTGCAGCCATTCTGTGACCATTTTTTCCCGATTCAGTCTTGAATAAGTACCTGGTGATTCTTTTGGCTTTTGCGTTAATTTCTGGACGTCTTGGCTTGCCTTTCCCTTCTTTCAGCTTTGGCGTAGACAGTATTTCCTAGCTATCAAATGTAGACGCTTGGCGCCTTTTGCTGCATAAACTTCTTGTAAGTGGTGGAGAGTTAATCTGCATCCTTTTTCATCAATGTTGTAAATATTTTCGGGTTTTCCCATGAAATCATGTCCAATCATGACATTTCTCAACTTTTCAAAATAATCTTTCACGTTGACGCGATTTAATTTCATTGCTCTACCTTGGTTCATTGTCTGAGCTTTCCTGTTTGACACATCTTTATGCCTCTTCAAAAATAACTTCAGCCACTTCCTACCAGCTAATCCTGTTTTTTCATTGAAATTGTGTTTAATTCCATTGATTTCACAATAATTATAAACACTTCCACCAGTTATCGGCATCTCTACCTCGGTTAACCGAAAAATTCTGCGGCATAATTCTCTTTCTTGGTCACAATTCAGAAGAGACGGACGGTCAATATTTTTTTAGCAGATCCAGCAGTAACGTGGTACCCGAGGGTGTTCCTAGCAATTCCACATTGTGTGGCAGCTCTTTTCAGAGGCACACCGTCCTTTACCGCCGCAACAGCTAGCGCCATCACATTCTCCGGAATCTTTGCTCTTTTCTTACTCATTTTCTGAAGAAAACATTTACAACCCTTATTTCAATGAAATTACGAGCTAATTATAATTATTAAGGTTATACAGGTTATGGTTAATCACAGAGAGGCTCGAAAACCACAGTAACAATGTCTATAATGTACACACAATTCAACAGAACTCCGGCACCGTCACGTGTCACTTAAATGCGAATTAAAAGCATCTATGTTCCATATTCCGACATCTGTCGGAATTAGGGACCCCATGATCTTTGTCATCCATTCCTCAAATGCTCACTTCCTTTTAATTAATTCTTAAAACTACTTATGCAGCGATATAGAGCAATAAATAAGCTTTTAAATCATATACAGTATGTATCACTTTCTCAAAGTTTGATACACACTATTTGTAAAAATGACATTTACCTCAAGACCGACGCCTGACGCACTAAAACACAACACGTTCTCTAATACAGCCAGCGCCACTTCAATCAGTATGAAACTTGTTGTGTTCCCTTGCTGACAGATGCCCATCCGGTAAGTACTGCAGACTGACCATCAATGTCAGTACTTTTAGCAATAGACCTGGGTGTCGGAATTAAGCCCGTGTCGGAATATGGCTTAGCTACCTTATATATTGCTTTTAATTTCTACGATTATAAAATCTTTTCTAAATTGTGATTATTGATTATGTGTTAATTTTAAGGAGCAATCCGAATGTCTTTTAATTTTCTTTGCTTTGAACTGACTGTCATGCCGAAGGACGGTTTAGGAAACTTAATCGAGTCAGCTACCGAATTCGTGCAATTTGGCGACACGAATGATACAGACGTGTTTCGCTTTCTTGTCAAGGATCGACGCAAATCGCCTATTATACTTTAATAGGATCAACAGTAGTTTGCTCTTGGGGAGGGATTTCTGAGTGACGGGAGCAACGAGCACGCCACCTGCTCGACTAGGCGTGTGAGCAAATAGTCCTGAAGGAGTTTGTTGATTTGGAAGTAGGGCGCGCTTAACGCCGTGATGCCAATGTCTCGTAAACTGGGATTGTAACGCTTGCAAATACAGGTGATTGCTGTGAAAATATGTTGCGCTATCACATGGATTCGAGAATGTTTTGTTTAATTACAGCTAATCCCTTAGCGACCCTTCCATAAACGGCTTCATTAGATTTACGAATGTCTTTATGATTTTTCCATCGCCACTATCTGTTGATTTAAAGCTTTGCAATATGGTTCACGGAATAAGCAGACATCTCGTTAAAAGATACATCTCTTCATTTTGCGTCTGGAACGTCAGGCCATCACTAAATTGGTTATAATTTTTCATGGCCATTTCCGCCTTTATGCGCATGTCTTTATATTTCGTGACGCCAGAATTTAGTATGCTTAATGTTAGCATTAATTTCGCCTTTCGTTTAATTTGAAATGCAACCTTTTCCGAAAGAAATTTTTCATTTACCGTTTGGGTCTGAAGTTTGTATTTGCTGCTAAGAAGGGATTTTGGTTCGAGAATTATCGACAAAAATTTCCCGGGAAATTTTCATTCGAGACATCGCAACTTTTTTTTAAATTCTTGATCTAACGTTTTTAAATAAAACATGCTTTGGTGGGAAATCTTGAACTTGAAATACAACAATTTTTTTGCTAGTAACAACCTGCATTCTCGTTATGAAGACACACTGCGTACCCATGCAGAACAAATGTATTGAGCATGAACGGTGCTGTCTTCAATACGTCTTATTAGTGAAATGTTAAAGAAACGTTACTACTAATGTAAGCCAATATATTTATATTTTATATATTATGTTATTATAACACGTATTATATTATTTGTCATATGTTTTGTACGATTTATTTTATAATTGTGTTGATTTTAAGAATCCAAAATATACTTGGCCGGATATTAACACAATTAGAAAATAATGTGGTACAAAAGAACACAAGCGCAAGCTGCAAGCAGCAACGCGGCAACACATCTGTCGCTGTCATCACCCGCACTAAACAGAGTTTTAAGAAAAAATGATGATAATATGTCTTTTTTAGATGTGCAAAAGCTTGTTTTGTTTGATTAGTAACTGACTTAGTAGCTCTCTTTAATAACGAAATATTCGCTGAGTAGGTAATATTTTATTTGCGCTTGTACATATATGAATTCCGTTTTTCTATATAATTTGAGTTCTGTGGAAAATCTCCATGTTTGCAACTATTTTCACATTTTATTTATACCTGTGAATCACTTTAAAGCGAATTTGCAGTTTGAAAATGTTATCAAAGTGAGTTTCATAGTGCCTTCCAACCCAAAGGTCGCGGGTTCGAATCCCGCTTCGGGCATGGATGTTGTGATATATGTTGATTTTCCCTAACAGAATTTTACGGTGCAAAATGACCTTAGCTGTCGACGCACCTAAAAAAAACCTAATTACTACTAATGTTTTTATTGTTGCATTAGAAATGGATAACAAAAGACACGTTTGAACGACGCAAATTTGTACTGAAATGGTACTGGAAATCTGAAAATGTAAAGGAAGTCCAAAGACAGTGGAGACGTGAATTTCAAACAGAACCTCCCACCCGAATTACGATTTCACCTATTCATCTATTTTTGAGACACCCTTCTCTATAATAAAAACGTTGTTCTTTAAGGAACGCAAGATGGCCGACAGCGAATGTATTTCATATAGGTCGGCGCCACATGTACATCAACAACTCACCTTTCTTTCGGCGAAAACCACGGGAATATATAATAAACACTAATGTTTGTTTATGTAACGGTTTCTACGATAATCTGTTTATTTTTTTGTGAATAAGAATCTCCAATACAATGACCCATTCAATCGTCAAGAGAACAGTTTACAATGTTGAAATAAATTGGAGATTTGTTTTTGTTCAGATAGTATTCAAAGAAATTACTCCGCTGATTGATTAATTAGTTAGTTTTTAATTTCAGTCTTTCAGAGAGTTTTATTTACATAACGACAGAGAACATTATTGAGTATTCGAGTACGCTTTCTTTCTTCGTAAGTACAGAGTACAATTTTAAAACAATCATAAAGTTAAGTCTACGAAATTTAATTATTTTCCCTATGTTATATATGTATACATATAATTATTTCCCTGTCTTTGCACATCAACAATTATATCTAACACTAGCTGGAGTGCCCGTTGAATATCAACGGATTTAGTGAATCTAAAACTTCGACCGTTTAACATGTAAGCATCGCAAGAATAAGATAGTACACAGTTATAGCCGTCGAATAAAGCAAAAATGAAGAAAACCGCTCCGAATTTTCCTATTTAGATGAATGAAGGAAGAAAATTTTACCAAAATAACGTATAAACTCCCTCCCCCTCCCTTACAGGCTCTCCTTCCCTTCTCCCCCTCCTTACCCTCTCTCCCTCTCCATCTCCCACCCTCCCCCTCCCTCCCTCCCTTCATCCACCCCTTCCCTCTAATTCTCTCTCTCCATCTCCCTCCTCCGTTACCATCCATCTCTCTCCCTCCCTATCTCGTAGTAAAAGCATTCAAAGCGAACAAACTTACAAACATTCTCCTTTATATGTTAGATTAGAAGATAATTCAATTAAAAACAACAAACATTTGGTGGTTTCCATGTAAACAAATTAAAATCGTACACAGAAATTGACAAACGATATTGCGTTAAAATTTTTCCCCTATAAATACATTGAACTCTCAATTTCGGCGAGAGTGGGAGTTGCCACGGTAGCTTATAATGGGTATTGTAATAAAACTGATAAAATGACGTATTTTACTGTATCTAAATGCATTTTTATGCTAATTCGATCAGGATTCGGATTCTGTCTTCGATAAAAATAAACTCCGTTCTTTTCTCCGTAGAACCATTTAAGTCTCAAGTTAATACCATGTTTCTAAGCAATTTTAAAATTCAAATGAAAAATAAACTGCATTCGTCCCTATGCAATTCAAATGGAGAAAATGAAAAAGAAAATATTTGTGTCTGTCTGTGTGGGGTGTTTTTCGGGGTTCCCGGGTACCCTATGTTACTCGAAGAGTCACATGAAGTCAATTTGCAAAGTTGGTCCCGATAGCTCAAAGTGAGTATACATACACACACACACATATATATATATTTTTTTTTTCCCGACATCCTCGACCACCATGACATTTTGACGAAAGCAGAAAGAGACGCCATCTCGACGCTTAAACGTAACCACGACATTGTAATGCTCCCCGCGGACAAACGGACGACCGCTGCAGTAATGGACCTCTCCCATTACAACGACGAGGCCCTCCTCCAATTATCCGACCAAATCTTCTACCTCCCTCTCCCCTCCAACCCCACCGACCGCAATTCCTCTGAAATAGTCACATATCTGCGATCCGTGGAAAAACAAGAAGGCCTTCCCGATTCCACCATCTCCGTTATGATTCCCAACAAACCCAGCACCCCAACCTTCTACCTTCTCCCAAAAATCCACAAACAGAATATCCCCGGCCGTCCAATAGTTGCCAGCTATACCTCTCCCACGGAACGCATCTCTGCCTTTGTCGACTCCCACCTTCAACCCCTCTTTCGTCAAATCCCATCTTTCGTCCAACATACTAACCACTTTCTTCAACGCCTATAGTCTCTCCCCTCTCCCCTCCCACCTAACACCATCATGACAACAATAGACGTCTGCTCCCTTTATACAAACATCCCCCACCACGATGGACTCTCCGCCCTGAAAAAATCCCTTGACTCGAGACCACCAGACTTAAGACCCTCCTCCCATTTCCTAACGAAGCTGGCGGAGATAGTGCTCCACAAGAACAACTTTACCTTCGGAGGGCGCCACTACCTACAAATAAAAGGTACTGCGATGGGCACTCGCATGGCGCCCTCATACGCCCTCATACGCCAATGTCTTCCTAGATGAATGGGAGGAACGTTCCCTCGACATACACCCCAGACAACTCCTGTGGCTGAGGTATATCGACGACATTTTTCTTCTTTAGACACATGGACCCGACTCACTCCAATCCTTTTTAGAGCGCCTCTCTTCCCACCCCACGCTCTCCTTCACCCACCACTCCTCCCCCACCAGCATTACCTTCTTGGATGTCGACCTCTCCATTCGAGAAAACCAAATCCCCACCAAAGTGCATTTAAAACCTTCCAACCGCCTTCAATATCTCCACTTCCACAGCTGCCACCCCCTCCACACTAAAACTTCATACCCCTACGCCCTAACCCGCCGAGGACGGAGAATCTGCTCGGACAGAGACTCACTTTCCGAGTACTGCTCCGTCCTCGAAAATGCAATCCTCCAACGCGGATACTCGCCTGACCTGATCCGGGACCAAATCCGACGGGCTGTCGCACCCAGCAGCCCTAACCTACACTCCAACCGCCCCGCAACCCCCGAATTTATCCCCCAATTCACCCTAATCACCACATTTTATCCCGGCATCCACGATGCCCTAAAGAGCACCTTAAAGGCAGCCCACACAATTCTCACTTCCTCCCCCAACCAGGTCTCCTTCTCCACAACCCCAATCCTGTCATTCCGCAGACCTCCCAACCTGGCTAACATCTTGTGGAGAAAAGAACCCCCATCACCCACACCTCTGCACCCTGCAGGGTCCCACCCCTGCCGCAGACCACGATGCCTAACAGGCCCTATAAACCCATCCTCCTACTCATTCTCAAACCCCACCACCAACATCACCTATTCCATAACTTCCCCTACCAACTGTACAACCCGCAACGTCATCTACCTACTAACCTGTACCCAACGCCCCGCCGTTTACGTCGGCCTCACCAGCAATTCCCTCAACATTCGCACGAACGGCCATCGCAACAGCGTTAGTCTTGAACGACAGCTACCCGTGGCCGTTCATACGAATAATCACAATCTTAGTTTCAATGTTTGTTTCACAGTGAGCGCCATTCGCGCCCTCTCGGACGCCACTTCCGACCCCCAACTCTGTCAATGGGAACTGGCCCATATGCAAATCTTAAACTCCTATCTCCTACCGGCCTCAATATCCGTTAATATTTCCTTCTTTCCACCCTCTCTTTTCACTTCCCCTTCCCTCTGCATCCTCGAATCCCCGACCTTTCCACGCTCCCTTCCACCCCCACACCTTCACCCGAGTGTCACTGCCAAATCAGTTGTGTCTCTCTTGTGCTGACGAACGGATCATCCCGAAAGTTCCAATAACTTCTACAAATGTGTCTCTCCAACACCCCAGCGGCTCTCTTTCCGTTAGTGCTCACTGGGTTTCCTTCAACACCTAGTTTTCCTAAATATCCTCATTTACCTTTGCTCTTCCGTAGTATTTATACACACATACACACACACATACACACATACATACATACATACATACATACATACATACATACATACATACATACATACATACATACATACATACACACACACACACACATACATACATACACTAGTTAATATGTTCTTGCATTCTGGAAGCATTTTCTCTCACCTTAATATTAAAAGTAAGAGCATACAAATAATTTTTAAATGCAAAATTTTGCACCTCTGCACCAATTTACTTTTTTCTCTTTGTACAATACTGGGGTAAAAACAACTCCTAAATTTTATAATTATAAAAATTTTATAGTGTTTCATCATTTATTATGAATACCTCACATTTTTGCAAAATGTCATCGATGTAGCACCTCTAGAAGTGCATTTATAAGTATTTAATTGTTTAAATTTTGTGAATTTTTAACTGCCACAATAATAAACTTTTTTCTAATTACATATTATGTACTCCTAATTATGGAGTTTTAGGAAAATGCCATCTCTAGATATGCTTCGTCGAAATACTAAAAATATTCAATATTTATTTGCGAGACGGAATTACGATCGATGAGGTATTCGCCCACGCAAATGTCATTCTTGTTTCGCGTGGTTGTTGTAGAATCCTGGTTCGGGTTTACACTCGAATTGAATTGAGCAAGCGTGTGATTACATAAAAGGAGACGTGTTTAAATAATTGCGGCCGAATACATAAAAGTAATCCGGATGACAAACTCCGCTGGAAATCCCGCGCCTCAATTAGCCAATCGCCAAGCTCACACTTGGACGAAACCGTTCCATCAATCTGGCTAACGCTCCGTTGCTCCCTCAGACTACCCCCCTCTCCCTCTTCCTTCCCGCTCCGTAACTTCCCCCCTCCCCACATTTCTTTCTCCCTCATTCCCCCTTCTCCTACCCATTCCCTCCGCTCTCCCTACATATTCTTTCTCCCCCCTCTCTCAACTCCTCTCCCCTTCCTCTTTCCGACCGTTCGTCTCGATCCTCTCTCTAGTCTCCCCTATCCATCCGCGCTGTGCGAATGTAACCTCTCCACTATAGTACGTGCGTACGTATGTACATACAATGCGTGCCCCGTCCGTCGCTTCTCCCACACCGCTCGACCTCCTGCAGCTTTCCCTTCCATAAACCCGTCCATTTATATCCTTTATCTCACTCATCCTCCTCACGCCTCCCATAATATCGCAATCCGTCCTTTCTCTGCTTCCTCCGCTTTGTCGAGACTTGTCGTTTCCTGCGATTTGATATCCGCGCATCAGTCTTTACTAACTCGTCCGTATTGCTAATATCCGGAATCGAGATATTCTGCATCGCGTGATGCAACATCCACTGCGAAAAAGAGATCGAGTGTTTCCCGCCATCATCGTTCGATGTTAAAATTCACGAGGGCAATTGGATATTAAAAACATTATGACTTCTTATTATAAAATGAGCAGGTTTTGACCATTCGACATGCTCTCTCAATTAACGAATAACTCCATAATGGCAGAATCGATTGTGGTCGTTCTTTCGGTGCATAGTCAGACTTAGGGCTTAAGATGATATCGCGGAGTTCGATAACGCACCGGGTTCGATACCAGGTACGTTTCGTTCCGCAATTTAAAAAGTATGGGAATCGATGCAACTTATTTTTTATTTGAATTTAAATATTTTATAATGATTGCAAATGATTGGGACTTCAATAAAGGAATGACCGGAAGAATAGGAATTCATTTCATAGCTTAGTTTTTCATATATCAATCGAATTGTATGGAATCCGAAAGTTGTTGGTTGCGTGAGAATAGGGAACACAGTAGCGCCCTTTGACCCGGGCAAGCGGGGCCTCTGCCCCGGGCCCCGCGCTTTGGCGGTTCGCACATGTCACAAACAAAAAATACGTGTATTAAATAAGAGATAAAATGAAATATGCAGAATCAAATAAAATAATTATATGAACGATATTCACAACCAAGCGTATATTACTGTATCTTGTATGAAACACAGGAATGAAACGTATAACGTCTGAATACACCTAATTATTACAGTTTATTGCACAAAATAAGCAACCTATGTAAACATAAGGAGTACTTTCCCGAAGAACGGAGTTATCTTAGGCCAGCCAATCTTCCCGGATTAGGGGGGACAGTCCCGGATTTCGATAGTTTGTCCCGCATGGTGAGGAGTCCCGGAAAATGTTTCGCATTCGTACAATTTGTTCCGCTTGCCCCGAATTTTCACAAATAATCACACTTGAAAATTGAGCGAATCGCTAAGCGCTCTTACAATTATCGCCTTCGCTCCATGTTAGCCGTCATGCATCGGTTCAAATTACAATGTATACTGTTGATTTAATACATTGTCGCGTAGGATAAATTTCATACATTGCCACAAACAAAATGTGGCGTAATTGCTGATGCTATCAGTCAGTCGCATTCGAAAACGTTTAGTGTCCACATCGTAGACAATAAAATATTTCGATATTCTTATCTGACGTAAATACCAAAATATCTTTGCTGAATTTCATGTTTTTCTTTTGATATCTCGAGTGCGTTCTATAATACGGGAATTTATTACATTTCAGTTTGTGAATATTAATAACGAAGATTTTTTACTCTGGAGAATTTCAACCATTATCGGAGACACCCATCAAGTCATGCAAGTAGAAGATTACCCAAACCTCATTTTAAATACCATTCTTACTTCTTTAATTTCAAATTTAAAACTCTTTTTAATTCCTACTTTATTTTGTTTATTTGACGAAACAGCTGGTATACAAATAAAACTTTTGCAATTAGTTAATCTTCCCACTGAAAAATCTGAAATGATGTTTGGTTCGACTGAATATACTTGACAAAAATCGCTCAAAAGACAAAGTCGTTGTCACTTTTTTCAAGCTTCTATATGTATATTTTAGAATTAACAGAACAGCCAGACATGCCCAATAATAATTAAATTCAGTCAACTCAGGTAATTTGCCGATTTCAGTCGTATAAAAACCATAGCTTTACACGTAGTTTTTGATTTTTTAGTTATAAAGGTATATTAGTCAATGTAGGAGGTAATAATATATTTTATTTAATAGTTTGTTGGCTTGATTTATGAATTTTTAATATTTAGACATGGTACGTGGGCCTCCAATTGTACTCTTGCCCCGGGCCCCGCAAATACTAAGGGCGGCCCTGAGGGAACAGATAGTACTCGTTTCCCATAAAAGATGCGCCAGGTGATCCTTAGGTAAGTGTATTAGGCCTTCTTCTCTTCTTAATCTACGTAAATGACATCTGATTGGTAGTTTGTAGTAAAATTACACTTTTCGCAGATGACACCGTTCTATATTAAAGAGATAAAGAACCTGGATGATCATAGTCGCTGCAGGAAGAGGTAAAAGACATTTCCGCGTAATGCAAAGAATGTCAAATTGAACTTAATTACAGTAAATATGCCGCAGTAACTTTATGGAAAAGCAAGAACAAAGAAGTACGTTCCGAGTATAAAATTGTTGGAATTCAAGCAGCCGAATATGTTAAATATTTGGGAATAACCATTTGCCCCGATAGTTCGTATGACATGCGCATTCGTCGAGTATTGGGCGCAGCCATATAGTCAATGTTATCCGCATGGTAAAATTATATACCTATGCGAGGTTTCGTGACGATATCTTCTAAGGTTTGGAAATCACAATTTGTGGACAATCTACATCTAATTATTTAAATTACTTACGTAGTTTTAAAAACAGTTTGCTTTTGAGAACTCTACGCCACACGAAAATACCATTAAAAACTATTTATTAGTAATACTTCAATTAAAATCAACAAATATTTTATTGCCATGTAAACAAAACAAACAGCACACAGAAAATTAAAAACGATTTTACGTTAAAATTTTTCCCATTTAAATGGATAGGGGCTCTCAACTTCGCCGACAATGGGAGTTGTCATGGTAGATTATAATTGGCATTGTCATAAAACTGATAAAATCAAGTATTTTTCGTATTCTAAACACATTTCTACGCCAATTCCATCAGGATTCGTATATTGTATATAATAAAAATTAACTTTGTCCTTTCCTGCATAGACCCATCCAAGTCTCAAATTCGTACCATATTTCTAATAAATTTTAAAATTCAAATGAAAAATAAGTTGCACACATCCTCATCCTATTCAAATAGAGAAAATTAAAAAAATAAAATATTTTTTAAAATTAGAAAGGTCTATCAAATCGGTTTAAAAATCTGACCACCACTTAACTCTTTATGGCACCTTCCTCTTCTTTCTATGTGCTGTAGTTTCTGATTTATAAAAAACATACGTACATACATACACTACTTTATTTATAAGATATAGCTGCTTCTTACATAGGATATAGGATGAGGAGGAGTATGGTGTGTAGGAGGAGGAGGCTACAAATTATAAAGCATTTCCTGATGTGCTAGAAACTTGAAATTTGGCAAAACCGACAAGAAAAATCGAATATTACAAAAATGTTTACTTCTTTGACCGTTCAAAAATCCTAAAATTTAAACAAATTGTTCAGGTATTACTAAATGTGTTATAATGCTGAAATTTTTTGCAACGGTAGAAATTGCTAAATAACCAAAACAGTATTATAGAAATAGAAATATGATTATTTATTTGGTTGTTAAAATTAATAAATGTTAAACAAATGTACCAACTTTCTTTCGAGCTAGTGTGATAAAAATTTTCAGAAAGTTAGAGAATGGTGCTCCAGCGGCAATTAATATTGAAAATTATATAGAAATATATTGTTAAAAATTAATAAATGTTAAACAAATAAATATATAATATATATAAATGCCCTTCTTGAGGTGATTAATCAAAATTTGGTAGAAATGTGAGTTATTTGTAAAAAAAATGATGGAAAAATATAAAATTCTTATAATTATAAATTTTAGGGGTTGTTTTTACGCCAATATTGTCCAAAAAGAAAAACACGTAAATCGATGCAGAGGTGACATCTTTTGCATTTAAAAATTATTTGTCTGCTCTTACTGTTTATATTAAGGTGAGATAAAAGGCTTGCAGAATTCAAGCACCTATTACCAGTAGATATCTATAGATATTAGATTAGCCTGGTTTTCGTGGGAAATATGGCCTTAGGAAATTTCCGTGACTGTGTGTGCGTCTGTCACCCACTAACAACTCGCCAATGGAGATATTTTCATGAAACTCGGTATGAGGCTATTGCTACCAGGGCTGACCTCAGGGACATATTTTATTTGGTGAAGATTAAGACCCTAATCAAGTCCTTTCCCTGTTTGATTTACGTAGGAAGTCCATCGTGCAGAGATTCTTCCTTGTTGCTTTAACAGTATCTTAGAAATGTGATATCAGAGCGAAGTTTGTACCGTTGTAAAAGGTAAACAATTTAGATTCTAATTCTAATCGCATAATTTATATAATCGATCGCATTTTCTTGAATTTATAGTGAAAGGTAGTATTTGTTGCGTTTTAAATTGCATTTTAAGGGAATGTTTCCATGGAGAGGATTATTTCCAAACTCGGTTTGATAATTGCCGAGTGCACAAATGGGTCGTTCTCCACTCGGCTACACTTCAGCCAAGGACTGTTGACGTTAAACTATGAAGTGAAAATAAAGAAGGAATGTCATTGATAATTCTAATTAGGAACAGGCTTCAATTAAAGGAATTAAAAAATATAATATGTAACATTGGAAAAACCAGCGTGTATTAGCCGGACTCATTGTTATCTTTCAAACATACTCTTTTGCGCTTCAGGTCAAAACGTAAAATTTTTATGTTCAAAATCAATTCGGGCATCAAATCGAACAGCAGTTGAAAATCGACAGTAGGGAGAAGGACATTCATTCATTTAGGTTCGGTTTTTGTGATTAACATTAAAATTAGACAAAAACAATGAATTCATTCCCATGTTATTTAAATTGAATTAGTTAATTGATTGTTCGTTGTAATGTCTTGATCAATTCTGTAAATGAGCAAAATTGCACATTCCTTTGTTGTGTTAACATGGAATATCTGAAAAAAATTAAGTGTCTCGTTTATATTTTTGTTGTTTGAATTCAAAATAGATTTCATTAAAAAGGAACGAGATTTCACTGTATAATTGCACTTTACTCGAAAGAACTTAAGGTAGTTTCCCTTTGAAGAAATGCTCTGGTAATTACGAATAACTAGCCTCCACGAGGTATCAAATTTGAGCACAGTGTGTTGTATGGGAAATGGTGTTTTATGTAGGAAAAGTGGAGTTTCTTATTATGTTCATATTTCATTAAAGAAAATTCACAGCACTACAAAAGGTTCTTCGGGATATAATAGAATGTTCCCCGTGGACGTTTCATCCTCTGTCACCTCCACATCAATGGATTGCAGTGATCTTTTACACCTTGAAAATAATATATAACTACTTACAGACAACGGTGAAAGTTAGCGCGACTCTTTTATTTAAGCCAACTTGTTAAATCGGTTTTTCCAAAATTCTTTCACAATAGACAGCGGTGATTTCATTGATTTCTATATCTTCAGGAAAGCGAATCTCCCACGTTTGAAAACTTATGTTACAAATAAAATAATGACGTTTATAAATTGTGCGAATAATAACAGAGCAGATGATTATTGGACGGAAATTTTGCGCATCATTCGCGAAGGGTTAAAAACGTTTGTCCCAACCCAACCCGTTCGTGATCGCAGGGATCCGCGATGGATGAAACCGATGTTCCGCGCCTTGCTCAACAAACAAAGACGGCATCACACGCGCATAAAGCACCTTAAGGAATTTGACACCTACTGATGCACGATACTAACAGATGACTGGAAAGAATTTTGGTCGTACGTACGAGAAGTACGAGGAAGTCAATCCAGAGTTTCTCATCTACTTACAGACAATGGTGAAAGTGTGCCCGAGTTTTATTAAGGCCAGTACGTTAAATAGTTTCTTCGAAAATTGCTTCACAATCGACAGAGGTTATTTAAGTGATTTCCCCACTCGTATAGATTCGAATATGAGCGACATAGAAATATCCAAAAGCGGTATCGTTAAATTGCTAAATCAGGTCCATAAAAGAAAATCGCCAGGGCCGGAAGCCATACCTGCCTCCCTTATTAACTCGCTAGCGAACGAATTAGCTCCGTACCTTAAGATCGTATTCACAAAATATTTAGATGAGACTAATTCCTTTGATATGGAAAACTGACCACGTTACACCCATACAGAAAATGGGAAATAAATTGAAAGTGGAGAACTACCGCCCTATATCGTTGACGTCAATCTTCTGTAAGGTTTTTGAGCATATTATCGGCAGTTCAATAATGCGATTCCTCGAAAGTAAAGGTGTTCTGAATAGAAAACAGCATGGTTTCCGGAGAGGCAAGTAATGCGAGACACAGTTAGCTTTACTCACGCGTGATATTGTGAAGGAAGGGGATAAAGGAATAGGAGTAGATGCAATATTTTTAGACTTTCGGAAAGACTTCGACACGAGGGAGTAGTTCTCGATGGAGTTGCATTAGACGTAGTCCAAGTGACTTCCGGCGTGCTTCAGGGAAGTGTAATCGGACCTCTGTTATTCATTATATATATATAAATGATATAGCGGATAATATAAAGTGTAAAGTCTTCTCTTCGCGGATGACACACTTGTGTATGGTGAAATCAACAAAATATACGACCAGCAGACTTTGCAAAATGACTTTCAGGCTATTCCGAAGTTGTGTAAAGACTGAACATGGAGAAATGCGCCGCTATGAATTTCACGCGTTCCATGAATTTCATCCGTTACCCGTACCAAATATCTGAACTAAAGCTAAAATACTTCAATAGCTACAAAAACCTAGGAGCCACACTCGGTAGCAATTGGTCTAGTATGGAGCGTATCAAAACCGTTATAGCATCGGCAAACAGAATTCAATGGCTTTCCTCTAGAGTCCTGCGGGGATGCCCCTCGAACGTGAAGGAAATCGCATACTTTTCCCTAATACGACCCGTCGTAAAATACTGTTGCGCCGTCTGGGACCCTTTCGAGGAGGGCCTAACTAGGGAGCTCGAAATGGTTCGGCGTAGAGCGGCTAGATATGTAAAAGGAGAATATCGGTATGATGCGAGTGTAACAGAGATCTTGAGAGACCTGAAATGACAGACGTTGAAGAGTACAAGAATTGAATACAAAAGGAAGCTATTTGAAAAGTTTAAAAGCTCCGAATTCGCTGAAGGCTATGCGGCATATTTGTACCCATTGCGTCATTTCTCATTATTTCTAACGATTTCTTTATGTTTGTGCTAGCCTCCATATTTGTTAAGTGCCCAATGGAGGTAAAAGTTTGAGAACCACTGATCTAGCACATCTGTAAGTGCCTCATAATTTGTATCCTCCTATATATCCTTTACCTTATATCTTCCTATGAAGAAGCGCCTATAAATTATAGACTATATTATATAGTAGACGCTGAAAGCATTTTTTTAAATTTGTAAATTTAGAATTTCAAATTTTTTGCTTAGGCTTTGACAAATATATAACCGTGCCAAATTTAAAACCACAAGTTCATCTGGAAGTGCCTTATAAATGTTATCCTCGTATGGGGCGAAAACAGGGCAAAATAGGTCCTAAGATTTAGAATTTTTACAATCGGACAACCGAAGTAAAATATTCTAAGTTGTTGAAATTGCAATTTTCAGGGGCTATTTTTGCCCCTTTTTGCCACTTTTTGCCCCTTTTTTGACCCATAACAAAAGCTCAAATCGGTGTAGAGGTTTTCATATTAGATTTTTTAAATAATTTCCCGTCAAGATTCGAAATAAGGACCTAAACTATCGTAATAGAGAGATAGGAAAATGAGAGAAGAAAATCAGAAGGCATGGATCACCGAGGAAATGGACAAGAGTAGTAGCTGGAAAAAGATAAGAAAGTAGATCCAATTGTAGACGTACAAACAACGAGTTGAGAAAGGTAATACGAGATGAAGATAAAGAAATCTGGATAAAGGTGAAAATATGAGGAAATACAAAAAAGGTAGGTAGGGCGGAATATGATATGATGAACGTAAAGGCAGCAAAGCTTCGTGGAATAATGTGTAGATACGGGTAGATAGTCGCAGAACAGGAGGATGTAATAAAGTTATGGGAAGAGTATATTAAAAAGCTATAAATGAAGCAGACAAAATGGGTGAAATAGGAATGAAAGAAGAGGCAATACTGAAGAAGACAAGTTGGGATTAGGGAAGAAGTAGAAAAAGCTATTAAGGAGTAAAATCGATTGCGAAATTAATTAGTAAAACTTACCACTAGAGAGATCTTATTAGGATTTCCTAGAAGTAACAATGACCCCTCTAAAGAGCAATCCAAATGAAATGCGATGTGAAGGCTTTAGAACCATAAGCTTACTGTCACGCACTTTGAAGATTATTAATAAAAGGATAGAGAAAAGTAGAAGAAGTGCTAGAGGAAGATCAATTCGGCTTCAGAAAAGGAAGAGGAACCAGAGATGCCATCGATGTAGTCAGAATCATATCAGAAAGGACAATAGAGAACAGCCAAGATTGCTGCGTATGATTCTTCGACTAACAGAAAGCGTTCCATAGAGTAAATTGGCTATTGCTGACAGAGATATGAATCGATATAGAGGTAGATTTAACATTCAGGAGATTGGTCAAGAATCATACTCGAATAAAGTTGTGAATATCAGAATGAAAAAACTTATATCAGCAAGATTATCAACAGATGAGCAATAGTCCAGGAAAATTAGACGATTTTTTACCAAATAGCGGAAAAACTTCTAACAAAGCTGATTTTTGGCACATGCTCAGACTGGCATCTAGTTCAACATACTGAAAGTCCGCAATGATCCGGTGTGAGCTTCGGCCGCCATATTGGAAAAAATGGCGCCCGAAATCAGTTTTTCGTGAATATCTCGCGAACTGTGGCACCTAGGTGAAAATTTTGAAACACAAAGTTGTAGCGAATTAAATCTTCTACAAAAAAGATTCTACCACCTTTTGTCGTCAGAGTCACCATTCTCCGTCAAAATAGCGAAAAAGAAAGTGAACTAAATGAAAACGGCGAGAAAAGTGGCGAAATCCATATGAGTATGTGTTGGTAACGTCTCCGCATCGGTTTTTTTATATATGTGCTTTGGTGGTGGAGGGGGGTGGTTAAGGGAAATGGTCACTGTCAAACCGGGGGAGGGGGGGAGCATGACCCCCCCCCCTAAAAAATTTCATTCTTGGAGAAAGAAGCGCTGAACGATTTACCTCTGATGTTCACATTTACATCTTTTTATACTTATTTCCACAACACACTGGAGGTAAAGTATATGGCGCGTTTT
This sequence comes from Uropetala carovei, assembly GCA_036926305.1. Lineage (NCBI taxonomy): Eukaryota > Metazoa > Arthropoda > Insecta > Odonata > Petaluridae > Uropetala > Uropetala carovei. Next base: position 11,192,253 of record JAXCHB010000010.1, on the reverse strand, counting down.
TTTAATGTGGTATCCCCAGTAGGTCTAGTCCACAAAATATCGTTCAGCTTATTCCAATCTCAGTCTTTTAATAGCAGTACTGGTCGTTGGTTCATCCTCATCGAATACATATAATAAATATGATGCTGCTATGATGCTCACAATATCGGTAGCAAAGCAATGAAGGCGAATGTTGGAAAAAATTTGGTGATGTAAAACTTTCGCGTAAAGATTGAGTACAAGCAATAGTAATGGTCAATAATTCTTTTAATTCCAGGGTTCTGTTGTCACTGCCAATCCGTTGCTCCTTTTTCAGCGTATTTCAATATTTTTTAAGTCTGAGTCCAATATGGCGGCCGAAGCTCACACCGGATCATTGCGGACTTTCAGTATGTTGATCTAGATGCCAGTCTGAGCATGTGCCAAAAATCAGCTTTGTTCGAATTTTTTCCGCTATTTTTCCTAACTTTCCTGTACTAAAGAGAAGATTGTTGCATGTCCACGTTCCTATTTAATGTAGTGATTGCAGTAATGCTAACGAAAGGAGTACTATAGGGCACTGGATACTTCAATATTGGTGGAAGTATTATAAGAACCGCAAAATACGCCAAATATTAAAATTCTAGCAAGAAAAGTAAGGAAATTCAGGAAAGCAGGTTAACTTAAACTGCCACTCATTCCTCTGATTTCTCAATTCCTTTAACCTCAACCTAATCATCTTCGATTGTAGGACTGTGTCCAGAGGATACAGACATTAAGAAGAACTGGAGGAAGTGGAATTTTTAGGATTTGGCAAGAAGAAAAGTAAGTCTGAAGGAAACTGAAGAGTGGACGCGCAAAGGAAGAACGGTACAAATTAGATTCACTTTCAACAAAAATTGAAGAGCAGTATCGTGGAAATTGAAATGTATTCCGAGCAATCAGCTAGAGTAGTACTTCTAGTAAATAAGAGGTATCAACTTCAAAGACAGACGCCAAAATGAAACTAAGCGCATTTTAAAAACAAGCTAAAAATGTCATAATTTGGGAGAAAAGATTCACATTTTTAAAATATGCATACAAACTATTTGATTGCATCATAAAGGAAACAATCACGAATAAACGGAGCAATAAAGTTATATATGTACGTAGAAATCTTATTTTCTGTGGGTGTGGTGAAGTTTGATCCCACAGTTGTATACTATAGGGTTTGGGGTGATGGTCAAATATTATCCGATACGTTTTAAGTGCATTTATCTAACATATGTACAAACAGAGCAAATATAAAATACTACATTGCTTCTGTATTTACCTGATTTTCATATTACGTTACATAATGTACATTGACTGTTAAATTTATGGCAGACAGAACTAATCAGGCAGCGAGCATGATGTGACCCGCGGGGCGCAGATTGCGCAACATTGATGATAACCCAAAAATGTTAATTATTAGCGAATATCTTATTTGTGATCACGTGGTAATTTTACGCATGACAAAAACGAAACAATCTAAAATAATTGTTTAATGTAACAAACTGAAAAGAGAGAAAATAGAAGGGGCAAGGCCAACGCCACCAAACTGCTCGCATATGCAAAAAATCGCTACAGCATACATTGTACAAACTTTCTCATATACGTACTAATGCGTCGTTTAGTTATCTTCAGAAAATGAAAATCGTATGAGCCTGATTTTAGAAAATCCAATTTTTGTTAAAGTTGCCCAAGAATAAACTGCCCTTATGTTCATCTTTTAAGAAATATGAACTATACAGTATTATTGGGGATGTAAACTTAAGTAACTGTACGAAATTAGATCAAAATCGTTAGAGCCGTTTCTGAGAAAAACGAATTATTGTTAAAGTTGCCTTGAATAAACTAGCCTTATATTCATTTTTTGAGAAATATGAGCTACACAGTATTATTTAAGACGTAAACTCAAGTAGCTGTACGAAATTTGATAAAAATCGTTATAGCCGTTTCCGAGAAAATCGGATTGATGTTAAAAATGCATAGAATAAACTACTCTTAATTATTGATCAATGTCAACCATTTCTATGTATACTCTGCTTAGTATGATAGAATGCCTAAGTACGAGATTACATTCATTTTCGCTTTTCCGTCTAGGCTCCAGAGCCAGTAACAGACAGACAGACGGACAGACAGACAGACGGCATTGCGAAAACCACTTTTTCGGATTCAGCGACAGCTAAAACGTATATTTCCGTAAAAATCTCGAGGTCGAATTTTTTCGCGAAAACAATACTTTCTCGATACTTCGTATGTAAAGTAAAAACGGTTCCGTCCCTATCTACCAGAAACGTCTGGAAAATTATTTCGCTTATACATAAAGACAAAAGACTTACGGCCGAGGATGTGTTTGCACGAAAGGGTTCATATAAATTCACAGAATTTATATCGATCCGGTGGAGATGTGCACCTGCGGCCTGAGGTAAAAATCTTCTGGGAACGGGTATCATTTTGATGAACGCATCGAATTCTTAGCACGTGAAAACGCTATTACGTCAAATAATTTGCCCTACGCCGCAACCCTACCGGGGTCACATGATTTCCCACGAACTGATTTTTGCGTCGGTCGATAGCGAAGTCCACTTTCCACGCCTGCTTTCGTACGCAGGAACGGCAGGGAAACGCACGCGCACGACAAGATTCGTCTTTCCGTTCGTCCGAATTCCTTCGCTGCTTTTCTTTTGATACTGTCGCCATGGATACACGCTTATCCGAATGATTGGCATGTCGTTCATGTCCATTCCGAGGTCGTGCAAAGTTTCGATGGCTCCTACTCTATCATCCTACCAATAGTCGAAAATGTAATCTAAGTGAAAAATGTTTCTTTCGAGGTGATGTAGAAATGTTCCCTTCTCCGTTACACTCTTTCATATCATAAAAGCTTTGATTACATCTTATGATAAGCCGATTTCAGAATATTAACCTTAGAGAACATTACGAAATAGTGCGATGCTCAGTTTTTGTTCGTCATTTTAGTGAGATATTTTTTGCTCCTTTTTCTCAATTCAGAATCGACTGAATTAGTTAGCACAGTTAAAGATTGATTTCCAGAGTAATTGGATCTCCTAAAATCGACCTCGGAGGCGACTACAACCTTCCATCGATTTATTAGGTATCCGGAGAATAACTCGATGCGGCATGACATAGAGAGTCGATTGAATCCTATTCTCTACTCTCACTCGAGCAGATCATCCTATCAATAAATTTGTTATGTTTAACGTTATCCAAATACGATGACGTCACATGCATTCATATTGCAAATAACGTCGAATGACGTGAGAACGGCTGTATCCATTTTAATGATTCTTTCAGTTTTGCATATATTAACACCACATTAAGCTTATGACCATTCGCCGTTTAAAACACTGGCCAATGTTCTATTCTCCGAGATTTTTACTTTTATATTTGAATAATATGTAATCGGCAGGAATCAGATGTTCAGAAGTATGGATTTTACCATTTATAATTATCTTATCATTAAGACTTCGACGCGAGATTTACACCATTTTACGCCTAAAAGATTGGTAATTCTTATTATCATTTTTGATTCTGTTATCTAAATTGTATTGTCACACTTTATGACTTCTTTGCCAGCGAAGCGAATAAATTAGCAAAACTTATTATGGACGCGCCCCCTCCGTCTGCATGTTTAGCCTTAGAAATTACTTTTTACGAAATATGGTGTTTAGGACTTTAGGGTTTATAAAATGAGAAAATGGTTGGAATAGCGGACATAGCCTAGTCAGGAGTGCCACTTTAATTGTGAAAAAAATTAACATTCAGTCATATCTCGTAAACTTTTAACTGTATCAAAAATATCTTCCAAAACATTTTGTAGAACTAGTCAAATAGAACGTATTGTTTATCACGTTTGCATCTAGGGGTTAGCCGTTTTCAAGAAAATGAAACGAGAATTCCATAATTCACTTCGAATTTTTTTTGTTTTCAACGAAACCAATCTCCGTAGCAACTTAAGTAAACGAAATCTATTATGAATACGTTTTATTTCCTTTCGTGTAGCATATACAAACGAAAGGAAATGGCTTATCCACGGCGATGAAATGAACTTAAATGTCAATCTTTTCTTTAGGCATACGGTGCTTTTGCAAGCGAAATAAATAATTAACGACTAAGGAATGAACGTTAACGCAAATATTACTACTGAGTATTTCAATTGAGGTATGTTTTAAATAATTTTCGAGTGTTTTAATAGCTTATACTAATTATAAAATAAATCACTAATTCAATAATTCCTTGGCTTCGATTTGGTGTATACTTTTTCATTGCTTTGGCATTAGACTATGTCATTAATACTTATCTGCATTTCACATGATAACATGATAAACTTCGTTTACACCGACATTGAGTAGGTAGGTACTCCAATTGGGGGACCTTGTGACTTCAAACGACTACCGGCGCTAGTAGGCTTCTCTGTCTAAATCACAAAGCAAGGGAGGATAGAAACCCAATGCCTACTCTTATCGGGAAGCACCAAGGGGACCACCAACGGCTTTACGTCCCTTCCAAAGGACGGAGCGCTGATTTGCGTGTTCTACTAATAACCACGCAAATGGGGTGCCGGACAACCCGGTTCCCACCGGGTTTGCTCAACGCAGCAGGCCAGCGCCCGCACCACTACGTCACTGCTCCCCCAGGACATTGAGTAGTTCTTTCCAATCATGTATGCCGTTATTATTCGTGTTGTTTCCGAATTTGTAACATTTCAAAAAAATGCCAAGATTACTGGCATCGTTCGTATAAGATTTTCAATACTTTTGCATTCATTTGACAAACTAACAAACCAATGAAAGGATAAAAATTGAACATGTTCCTGTAAAGATCCACCAAAATATAAAACAATTGAATGGTGTCGCTAATAAACTATTCTATAGCGATTGCAGCAACATCTATCGCCGATTAACTTAACAGTTAATGCGTGTTGAGCAATAAAACATTTAATGATTTAAATCGAGTAATAATACAATGATAATTTTCCGATGGCGTAAGTTTACCCGTCAACTATTAATTTGAAATATAGAGGAACAGAGGGATGGATTCTATTGCTTTATTTCTATTTTGCTTCTCATTTCTGACTGCTGAGTCGATTAAACTATGCAAAAAACGATTGAGGAAAGGGATTGAAACACGTAGCGACTAAAGGCAAGATCCCTAATTAAGATAGAGTATCAAATAGTCTCATCCCTCAAAAACCGCGGGGCTTACTTTCCTAAATAAATATCATGGCGAATGTCAACAATTGAATCATTAGGGGAAATTTTGAATAGGCGAACCACTTAATAATGGAGATCCACGCCTGATTATAATAATTGTGTAACAGAGGTAATTCAGACGATAATTATTGAAAATACGTAAAACTACAATGTAAATTTATATTAATATAAGGAACACAATAATTAATGAATGCAATGATTTTCATTGCCCCCACCACTAAGTGAGATGCCAAATTACACCGTTTTTGAGATGCCCGTAAAATAAAAGAAGAATATAAAAATTAGTATAGTCTACAGATAGTGCTTCAAGCGATCTTTCGAATGTGTATCTACGTCATACCCTTCAAGTTATCTTGATGATGGATGGCAAGGGGTGCAACGCACCAAACATGCCCCTAGCAATTCTCATTTATTTTCTTTCTAATAAATCCCTAATCGGCATGGGGGAAAATTACTCCATTCTATACAGTAGTCTCACTTCCTTCCGAAATATGTCGGATTCCTTCGTTAGCATATACTTTTCCATCAGCTTAAGTCTAGCTGTAATCTCTTCAAATAAAGATCTTTAGTAGAGATGGCGCAAGTGGAATAATTTACCACCACTAGGTTTACTAAGAGTGTAGCGCAGTGATGGCGAACCTATGGCACTCGTGCCATAAGCGGCACGCAAGATGATTTTGGTTGGCACGCCAACGAACGGTGAATACCTATCAAAGAATTTATCTTACTGATTTAGTGCCGAAAAAACAATTTGTTATTTAGTTAACTATTGTAAACATTAGTTTTATGGTTACAAATTTAAATCCCTTATGTCTTGATCACGAATTTAATTTAGCTGGCAAGCAAAGAAAACCAAGGACTTTTTTGTGGCACGCGAGGCGGAAAAGATTCGACAATTTCAGTAATATTGGCACGCGTGCAATAGAAAGTTTGCTATCACTGGTGTAGAGTATATTTGAAAGTTGGGATAATACAAAACACCCAAGTGAGGCTAACATTGGGAATTTCAATTTGGCAACATCTCAATAATTATTATACAGGGCTGCCATTTATCCAAGGACTTGAAGGTGTGGAGTACATTTGATGGAGACCATAAGACCGGACACGATAAAAGCCTGTATTTTTAGAGCACACAATGCACCGAAGAAGAGAGGTGGACGTAATTTGTGCTTCAGAGTTGACGCTATCAACGGAATAGTTACCAGGAAACGGTTCGATAAAAAATGTCATTATAAGGTTGCGAGATATTTTTGTGTTTCCGAATAAAATACGTTCATTTGTGCAATATGCTTGTTATACTCCACAAAATTAATATCCAAGTGAAAAAATAGTATATTAGATTATTTTACTACTTCCTTGAAATTTCCACTGATAATTTGTGGCCACTATATCCGTGGACGGAATAAACAAGTGAGAAAAGAATTGCAGAGCAAATTACGTAAGGCGCTTTTTTAGCAAGTGGCATTAAATACAACGACAAACTATTGAGGTAGTGACAACAAATATTTCACATGCATCGTAGCGATTAGTCGAGGATTTTTAAATAGCTGAATAGGAGTTCCCATGGCACGTTAAAGTTTCTGTCCGTAAGCGGGAAATTTTCTATGAGAACTCGTGGCTCTAGTTTGTGTGAAACCAAAAGATAATAAAACCATTGAATATTGTCGAGAGTTGCTGTGGTCGTCTCCATCTTCTAACTCTAATTTTTGTTGAATACGGTCATATTCCTCCCATAAGCTTGAAAGAAGCCCTAATCGTATCATCACGCCGTTGATATCTGACGACGGGTCAAAAGAATTGTCCCTCGGACGGACTGCGGTTTTTTTGTTAGGAGCCGTGTGGTGGGCCTGAACCGTAGGCTGTGGGACTTCTGTAGGGGCAATGGAGTGAACTTCGTTGACCTGAGGCCGGTGTTGGACTCGTGTGGTGTACCCCTAAACGGTTGTGGGGTTCGCTACACTGCCGAGACAGCGGATGCGGTAGCGCGTAGGGTTTTCGAACAAGCTAGAGCTTTTTCTTAGGTTAGATGAGAAAAAAATCAATACATCGGTTAGTTTTGAGTACCCAAATATTAACTTTAGGGATTCCATGAATAGCGGTAGATCGAGAAGTTGACAAATAAACTCGCTAGATCAAGTAGTGATTGCCAGGAAAAAGAACGATCCAGTAATAATTCTTGGAGGAGATTTTAATCTTCCGTCGATCGATTGGACATCCGTAACCTATGTTGGTGGCGGAAAATATAGAGAAGCTTGTCGTGAAGTAATTGAATCGTTTACCATAAACTCGCTGGAACAATTCGTCAAAGAGCTGACGCGATACGATTACAACGGAAACGGAAACATATTAGACCTGCTAGTGACGACATTCTGTAAATGAGCAAAATTGCACATTCCTTTGTTGTGTTAACATGGAATATCTGAAAAAAATTAAGTGTCTCGTTTATATTTTTGTTGTTTGAATTCAAAATAGATTTCATTAAAAAGGAACGAGATTTCACTGTATAATTGCACTTTACTCGAAAGAACTTAAGGTAGTTTCCCTTTGAAGAAATGCTCTGGTAATTACGAATAACTAGCCTCCACGAGGTATCAAATTTGAGCACAGTGTGTTGTATGGGAAATGGTGTTTTATGTAGGAAAAGTGGAGTTTCTTATTATGTTCATATTTCATTAAAGAAAATTCACAGCACTACAAAAGGTTCTTCGGGATATAATAGAATGTTCCCCGTGGACGTTTCATCCTCTGTCACCTCCACATCAATGGATTGCAGTGATCTTTTACACCTTGAAAATAATATATAACTACTTACAGACAACGGTGAAAGTTAGCGCGACTCTTTTATTTAAGCCAACTTGTTAAATCGGTTTCTCCAAAATTCTTTCACAATAGACAGCGGTGATTTCATTGATTTCCCTACTCGTATAGACTCAAATATGAGCGACATAGAAATATCCGAAAGCTGTATCGTTAAATTACTAACTCAGGTCCACAAAAGAAAATCGCCAGGGCCTGAAGCCATACCTGCATTCATTATAAACTCGTTAGCAAACGAATTAGCTCCGTACCTTAAGCTTCTATTCAGAAAATCTTTGGATGAGGGTGTAGTTCCTTTGATATGGAAAACAGCCCACGCTACACACCAATACATAAAACGGGAAGTAAATTAAAAGTGGAGAACTACCGCCCTATATCGTTGACGTCAATCTTCTGTAAGGTTTTTGAGCACATTATCGGTATCTCAATAATGCGATTTCTCGAAAGCAAAGAAGCGCTTAAGAGAAACCAGCATCGTTTCCGGAGAGGCAGGTCATGCGAGACTCAGTTAGCTCTACTCACACAAGATATTGTGAAAGCAACGGATAAAGGAATATGAGTTGATGCAGTATTTTTGGACTTTAGGAAAGCCTTCGACACCGTTTCTCACGTGAAAATAGTGCAAAAATTAAGGGCTTATTTAATTATCGAGAAAATTGTAAATTGGATCGCCTCGTTTCTTTCCGATAGAACCCAGAGAGTAGTCCTCGATGGAGTTGCATCAGACGTCGTCAAAGTGACTTCCGGCGTGCCTCAGGGAAGTGTAATCGGACCTTTGTTATTCTTGATATATATAAATGATTTAGCGGATAATATAAAGTGTAAAGTTAGACTCTTCGCGGATGACACACTTGTGTATGGAGAAATCAACACAATACACGATCAGGAGAATTTGCAAAAGGACCTTCAGGCTATTACGAAAAGGTGTAAAGATTGGCAACTCGATCTGAATATAAAGAAATGCGCCGTAATGAACTTCACGCGCTCCACGAATTTCAGCCGTTACCCGTACCAAATATCTGAACTAAAGCTAAAAGACGACAATATCTACAAATACCTAGGAGTAATTCTCAGTAGCAATTTGTCTAGTAGAGAGCATATCAAAACCGTTATAGCATCGACAAACAGAATTCAAGGGCTTTCCTCTAGAGTCCTGCGGGGATGCCCCTCGAACGTGAAGGAAATTGCATACTTTTCCCTAATACGACCCGTCGTAAAATACTGTTGCGCCGTCTGGGACCCTTTCGAGGAATGCCTAAGTAGGGAGCTCGAAATGGTTCAGCGTAGAGCGGCTAGATTCGTAAAAGGAGAATATCGGTACGATGCGAGTGTATCAGAGATATTGAGGGATCTGAAATGGCAGACGTTGAAGAGTAGAAGAATTGATTACAAAAGGAAACTATTTGAAAAATTCGAAAGCTCCGAAATCGTTGAAGACGTACGCGGCATAGTCGTCCCCATCGGTGTTAGTGAACGTAATGTTAGATCAGAGTACAGGAGAAAATATGTCGAAACAATCGCTAGAACAGAGAAATACTACAGATCCTTTTTCCCAGACGCGATAAGACAGTCCAACAGAGGAATTAGTTAGAGTTCACTAGGTGTTGTGACACCCCCTGCCAAACGTTTCTAGCGGCTTGCAGGGTATTGATGTAAATGTAAAAGGACCCTTATTCTATAATCAGTGGTAGAAGCTTTCATGTAGTGGAACTGCGTCATATTTAATAAAACCAGTAAAAACCGTAAAACAGTAAAACCATTTATAGTTTCTACCGTTTTATGGTTTTACTCTTTTACGGCTTTTACTGGTTTTATTAAATACCAAAATTCTATATATCGCCTTCGGTTTTGAAAACATAGAATGAAATGAAATTCGCTAGTTCGAAATTCAATGGACTGCATTTTTCTGTTCTAAATTTACAGTGCGTAGCTAAGAACATAATATGTACAAGTTTTGAAATGGATCAGACGCCCACGCTACCTATCAGCCACTTACACAGTTCACCGATGGTGGCGCTTATCCCTAGACCAGGGATGGAAAATAGATGGCACGCGTGCCAAACTTGGTACGGCATGAGGCATTGTTTGCACGCTACAACTTTACGATCATGAAGTTAATTTTTAAAAAATGTATTAGTTTTTGGATATTGAATTATTTGAATCTTGATATCTGAGTAAGTGTGCCGAAAAAGACAGACCAAGTTTCAACAGATTGTTTTGCTATTCAATCAGCAAATTGCATTTTAAACTTAAAAGAATTTTTTCGAAAAAGTCCTAAAAAAGTTCAAACGGGTAAACGAATACGATATTTTAATTTTCCAAATTTATATTTGCGTAATATTTTCCTTTTTGGCCGTAGTTCAGGTCGAAAATGCAAACCTTTGGACATTTAAATTTATAAATAAATAAATACATGTCAATATTATAATAAATATATAAGTAAATTTAGTAATTAATAAATGTGTAGCACGCCTGAAACTTTTGTCGTGTAATTTTTATATTTTGGCACGCTAATGAAAAACTATTTGCCATTCCTGGCCTAGACCATACCTAATGCATGGAGAGCCATCTGGTTATTTTGTTAACGTAGTCTTAACAACTAGTATACATAAAAGACTTGTTATTAACAACTTTTAGGAAGTGTTTAGAGTAAAGATGAAACACCTACGCAACGCCTTGCTTTCATGATTTTTCTGTAAATTAAAAACTTTACGGTCTTTTCTTTCTCTCCAAACATTCGCGTAAGTTCTTCAAGAGCCGGAATCATTCTCAAGGGTTGATAGTAGAATGTAGTTCCGTATGTGGCCGTTGCCATTTGCGGCGCCACAGTCAAGAGACGCCATTTCTGTCAAGCCAACAATGAGATATTCATATTTTACTCTCCCTTGCCCTTATATAATCTGTAAATTTAGTCGGAGAGAAGACAACATTTGTAACAAAAAAGACCGCAAGATCATATAATTACGACTAGGTGATAATAATGCGAGAAGGTCCCGCTCATGTTATCCATTTGTGGGAAATAAGACGTCCCTGGAATCGAACCCGGGTCGTTATTTTGCAGTGTGATTGCACATAAGACTCTTTATGTGTAACACTCTTTAAAATCGAAAGAATGGCTAAAATACATGGAACCGTTCTGGAGTTATTAGACATTATTTGTGGTTTCTTAAAACACAGCTACATATCGCGGTAAATCCATGGAAATTTCCTTTCTCTCCTGTCTAGTTTTCTGACATCTTTGGCAACGCGTGACTCTCTCTGGATTTTCTTCCTCTTCTCTCCCTGTTATCTCAGGTGTTCCTCAGGGCACTGTTATCGGGCCTTCGTTATTTTGTTTATATGTTGATGATATATGCAATATTTTCGATGCTGCTATTAATCTAGTTTTATTGTTTGCTGACGATTGCAAGCTATTTTGAAAAGTCAATTGTTGGAATGACGCAGAGATACTTCAAAGGTTTATAGTTAAGTTCTCAGAATGGTGCTCGTTGTGGGGACTAAAACCCACAATCCATTAAAATGTTATCAGCTTTCAATTATTTTGCGCAAATTCCCCATTAATTATACATATTCCATTATGGGTGAGAATATAAAAACGTTATCAAAGCAGAAAGATCTAGGTATTATAATTGATTCTAAACTATCATTCTGTAATCTCATTGACTACACTGTAAGTAAATGCATGTCTCTTTTAGGTACTATTTATAGGCATACCAGTCTTCATCATGTAAACCTCATTCGATCTTTCTTTGTTGGGTGTATAATAAATACCAATTGTGACATATTGCACACCCATTTGGAATATGGCCTCTAAAACTCATCTCAAGAAATTGGAGCGCATAATGTCTTTCTTTCTGGCCATAGTTCGTTATCGTTTTCCTCAATTGCGTCATTTGTCCAAAGATGATATCATAGCTTCCCTAAAAATTCCAACTATTTCCTTATGCAGAAGCAAATCTGACATTTCTTTTCTGTACAGTGTAACAATGAACGGTAATAACCTCCGATCCTCCCTTCTTCTTCTCTCTTCCTTCTTCTTTTTAAAGATTCCCTCCAGATCAACCAGACATTCTGCACTCTTCCACATACCTAAACCTTGACTTTCCCTTATTCAGCGCTCTCTATTCTTTCGACTTCCAAATATGTAGTACAACCAATTAACTGGCAGCCATGATATCGACATATTTCTGAATAGAAATCAATTTTTCACTTCAATCACACCTCATTTAAAATGAATTCTCTTGTTTGCTTGTATTATTGTCAACCTATACATTTTATTATCTATTTTGCTATTGTTTTTGTATTTTATTGTTCTATTTTAATTTATTGTCTGTTTTGATATTCAGTGTAATTGGCCTAGTGCTGTATCTGAACTTATGCTAATAAATATATAAATAAATAAAAGTTGTTAATAATGATTTTGGTGGTAAGATTCGCTTATCCGTACCTTGCGTAGAGACTAGCTTTAGAGAGAGAAACCTATAGGGAAAATAACACGGAAAAGAATCTCCCATAAGACTCAGTATTGCACGGAAAGGATTAAATTTTTTGCAATATAAATATTAAATATAAAGTTTTGTGCGGATTTGATCATTAGATACTGAGTTAAATCGCTCGCAAAATTCCTATCACACGCGCTCACACATTCAAGACTTAATCGAGAATATATTAAAAACGTACTCACGTGACCTCAAAACGTGTAGAGTAACCGTCGTTAATTGGTTCCTGGAATTTCCGACGATAAGCCAAGTGACGATAGTCAAAACTGAATTTCCCAAAGGGACAATGTCATAGGTCAATAATTCGTTGGAAAACACCTTACGCGCATCATATAAACATTAGTTTTTAGGCCTCAGTTTGATTGAAATTCTAGACTCTTAAGTCATTTGATTTTTTCCTGAAAGATATTCCTAAGATTGAATTCCATCATGATTTTCAATATTTAAATGTTAACCATAAAAAGCTAAATCTAGCTGGATTTCCACGAATATGGTTCCTAAGAATCTCTAAGTAACTTACGATTTAACTATAATCCATTGACAAATTCTAATGCGGTCCACCGAATGGTTCACTGCCACCAATGCGGCCCCTACCATGCAGAAAAGGTTGCCCACCACTGCGATAGCAATCTTTCTCTCTCAGTCACCGTGCAATCGTCATCTTATTCGTCTGCCTGCTTCATTAGAAAATGGATCCGGAATATTTTCATTTTCTTTGTACCACTTGGCGACAAATGACGGTTGATCGAAGCAACGATTATCGATGACGACGGTTATCGAAGTCCTACTACATTTATGTTGAAATCTCGAAATCATTCTTTTCATGATTATTCTCTTCTACATTGAGAAATTAAAAATGCAGTCTTAAAAACTGCCCCGCACCGATTTCCATGATTTTCTTAAGAGGTTTATATGTTTCTATTATATGAATCCCAAAATGTTTTGAAATATATCTCATGCTTGGCAAAAGTTTCCGCATCCCTGACCCATATTTTTCTAATCACTTAATTATTAGTTAGTCTGGCGAATAAAGAGATATTATTTCTTTAGACTTTGCTGCCGAATCGTTTCAGTGTTTTAATCATTTGTCTAAATTATTTTAGAGAAAACCTTTAATTTAATTTCCGACGAACTTTTCTATATATGTATTTGCTACTTAATATCAAGGCATCGAACCGTAATTTTTTCGCTCCGGTTTTCGTTCCGGTTCACTCAAAACGAATTTTCGGTTCTGTTCCGGTTTCGCCCCCGCAACCATCAGAGAACCGGTTAGAACCGGTTTTCATTGTAGGTACAATAATGATATTTTAAAAGCTAATAATTACAACACGAAAATAAATTATTTAAATGTGAATATTTAGTATGTATTTTATTTATTTAAGATTTATTAAAATTGTACAAACACAAACGATACATGCGTCGCAATTGATTTCAACAGGTTAGGAAAGTGCGAAGTAAATTATAAATAATTAGGTATCCTGCGATAGAGTATTCTAAATTAATTATGTTATGTAAACCATTCATCTCATTTTATAATTTACTGTGTTTAGTCTTAATACTAAATTTCATTAAAATCCGATGAATAGCTACGAGGAAAAGAATTGCATCCGGATAGAAGAACGGACAGACCGAAGCTAATATGCGCTAAAGCTGGAATGCCTAATAATGAATTATATTAATATTTTTATTCACAAATCGTGAGCAAAATAAGAGATCGCGTTGTCTAAGGCCTATTCGTGGGACGAACCAAGGAACTTCATTAGTCAGGGTTTTGACCCCATGGCGCGGAATGGGACAACTGGCCACGGCCGACTGGCCACGGCCGACCGGCCGCGAGACAACTGGCCGCGGGGCCAACTGGCCGCGAGACAACTGGTCGCGAGACAACTGACCGCGAATATGTTTCTCGAAAATGGTCTGCGATTACTGAAATACTCTGCAATGGTTGTGAACCCGATAACATTGAAATATATATCCCTTCTCCACAGTCAACTGTTTACTTCAGAGACAACCAAAAAATCACGCTAACAAAAATATTCAACCCGTCTTTTGAACCAATTGATAAAATGTAATTCGGGGAAGGAATTCATGTGAATATTTGAAGTGCGTTTATGAAAATTATTTCTTTTTACTTTCATCATCTACCGTAGTATAGAGAAAGTATTATTTTCATTAAAATAATCAACTTCGAGATTTCAACGGAAATATATGTTTTGAGTAAAATGTGAGAAATTTTTGTAGTTCCTCATTTACTCAAGTAATTTCATTTTGAAAAATTTTATAACGCATTTAATTTTTTGCTTTCAAATCTTTCAATTTATCATTCATTTATTTATTATGAAAAGCAATTAATAAGTCAGTAATAATGCATTAAAATGTATAATAGTCGCGAGTTTTTAAAGGATCTGCAACTTAATATCGTCAAACATATGTTATACAATGTAATCCTCCGATCGAAACAACAATGAGAGGTCCTAACATCTGGAAATTTATCGACGGATTACGTAAAGTTCAGCGTGGGAGGGATTTTTATTATGAGCAGTTAATTGCAGGACAAAATCCTCCCGTAAAATTGAAAAAGTATAGAGCTGAGGATGCTAGAATTTTAGCAATTGTTGCAGATTACGGAAATTGAGACAAAATCGAATATTTAAGGGGTATTGCTGATAATTTTTAAATGGACGCCTAACTTTTTTTATTATCTGTGTTACGATATTACATATATTTTAATTTTTTCTGTATTATTATTAATTCCTACGTTTTGATATTTTATAATAAATTTCATTGATATGTAACCTTGCCTTTGCTATTTTTATTTTCTGCCGCAGTCTATTATTCATACTCTTTTCACAGGTAATGAACAAAAAACTTATCAAAATGTTACAAATAATTATAATGTTTTATAATCAATTTCTATTCTCATATTTTGTAAAATATTGTTTGTCATTTTAATAATAATTAAATAACCCCATTTCAATGTTATCGGGTTCACAACCATTGCACAATATTTCAGTAATCGCAGACTATTTTCGAGAAACTTATTCGTGGCCAGTTGTCTCGCGGCCAGTTGGCCCCGCGGCCAGTTGTCTCGCGGCTGGTCGGCCGCGGCTAGTCGGCCGTGGCCAGTCGGCCGTGGCCAGTTGTCCTAGACCGCCATGGCGACAGGGAAAGGAGGCGATGGCCATTTGAAGGTTACTGAGCGGTGGAAAAATTCTGACTTTCGCTAACACTGTTTATGCGAACCGAAATAAAGGAGCAAAATAAATATCGGTTTTCGGTTTCGGTTCGGGTTCAACACATTTAATTTTTTCGGTTCGGGTTCGGTTCCACTCCGCTCAAAAATATCGGTTTTTTTCGGTTCGGGTTTTCGGTTCGGTTCCGGTTCGATGCCCTGCTTAGTATCTCCGTACGTACGATATTTTCGACGCACACGTGCGGCCAATCGACTGGGACGACTTATATATCGTCAGACACTTACAGCATTTTTAACAGTAGTTAATGCGTATTTTATACTATAATAGCCCAGGTCTGTTTGTTGGTCACGCTTTCACGATGGCCGATATAGAGCTTTTTAACAAACTTCCACAATAGGTAGAAGATTGAAATTTGGCATGCTTGATTAACATATTTTAAGGTAATGACGAAAATAAATCTCCAAAAAAGTCCTGGGTTCGCTTCCAAGGAAGACATTTCCATTTTCCGTAAGGTAACATATAAAAATCAATTTTTTGATGTGCAGGCTTTTATTGTTTTGGAAATTAAAATTAGATGGAATTAACCTACGATCTTCGAATCTGAACCATTTTGAAGAAAAAGTTACAAAGTTTCTTATTCTGTTCATCTTTTTCCGCATACAATTCGACATCGCTCATGTTATACGTTAAATTCACATATTTTGTGTAAATATTGCCATTTTAACAGAATGTTGCCTTGGCTACCAATTCCATTGTTAGACCTCTATATCATATTGTTAATTCAATCCTTATGGGTATAAACGTGCTTTGAATGCTTTTAATACGAAAAGGGTGGGGGAGAGAGGTAGAGGGGGGGGGAGAGGGGGGAAGAGGGAGGGAGAGAGAGGTAACTATTTTAAGTTTAACTAAAGATAGCCCGTCAACAACAGAATATTCACTAGAAAAATTGTTGTATATGGCAAAATATTTCATATGTATAAGTGGGATATTAATTATTTTAAATGTAAATAATAATAATCTATCTATCTATCTATAATTCTTCCGTTGATATTTCAACGGACATTATACTAGTTTTACCATAATATTCCGTATATTCTATCATACATATTGATTACGGAAATTTATCAATGAAAAATTTCACTAGGAGATGTTATATTTTCTCTCTATATTATATATAGTATTTGCTTTGCTTCATGGGTCTTCCTCAATCCTCTACACGTGGATGCAAGGATCCCACGTGTCTTTACTCTACTTCTAACCCCTAAGTCTAATTGCAGGAGAGGGTGTTTTTAACCTTCGTAGTCACATGTAATATATTAACACGCAAAATGAAGCTTGTGTTCCTAATTAATTGTTTTATGCAGTGTAGAGGAGCAGGAGCGACAGGAACAGTGGGATTTGTACAAGCAAAGGAAATATTTGGGTAAAAAGTGAAATACATTAACTGCCTAATATAGTGTCTAAAGACTGTGAAGGTTATATATTAGGAGAAATGCCAATTAATGCTTTAATTTACTACAATTATATTTTGGCTTTAAATTTTTCATTTATTTTCGCTTACGAAACATGCGCGAATAGAGTAATGGTTTATTTCGATTCTTGATTAAGGAATATGCAATTCGTTTAACTTACTAAATGATTGCGAAAAGAAATTGAATGTATTCACTCACAGTGCTTTTTTTGTCACGGTACGGCGTACCGGATCCGTTTTTCAGAGCGATGTTGACCCACGTCTAATTTTGGTACATTTTCATTTTTTTACTTCTTTAAAACTGAAAGTAATAAACGGCTTCTATAAATGTTAAACATTTTGACTTTTCTTATCAACTTTGTCATTAAAAGTTTATCAGAAATTCAAAAGAGAATGGGGAAAGGGCGCAGGAAAAGGTGGATGGCGGGCGAGTACCGGCACCTATTTTTTTTACAAAAAAAGGACTGTACTAACATAACTATGGAAAATCTTATTTAAGCCGGCTCTAAATTTCAATTAAAAACGTTTATAAAACAAAATGTAGTTTTTTATTATAATAACAATTAATTTTACATATTCCATGAATAATTAAGCAGTACTACAATAAAGTGTATCAGGAGCCAAAGGTATTTTAAATCATATTTTAGAGCACTTGTGCCTGCCTTAATAAATTTTTTATCATTTTTCATCACCTCATAAACATCTTTACTATTCAAATTTAACTTAAATTTACATAACATAATGGAATTGATTGTTTTTATATCCAGGCGGTTTCGTTCATCGGACAACTGAATATTTATTTGTGAAATTATTCTTTCCACATTTACATTGTGTGACGGAATGGAAAACAAAAAGCTACATAGTTCATCAATTTCCGAGGTTTGCTCTTGAAATTCAAGCTTCGAAAAAAACAATGACCACCGGCCGTAACAAGATCCAGTCACCATTTCACTCTTTCAGTTCTTTTGAAATTATATTTGTAAGCAAAGAAAACTGATTTATTAATAAGTTTTTGTCAACTTGAAATCCCATTTCAATGACATTTTTACACATATTTTGTCCTTCTTCCCAAATTGATTTACTCTTTAATAGCATCTATTTCATATATTATAATTTATTTAAGAGTTCCGCCCATTTTTATAGATAGTACGAGTTGTTTTATTCAAATATTTAATCTTGGAAAGATTTATTTCTTCCCCCTGAATATTTCAATCAGTCAAAATTTCTAGGCACTTAAGGGGACAAATTTTTCTCCAATGCGAAATGTCAGCATATCGATCGTCACACGTATAACATAACCTCTACTATGCATTTTTGCGAATATTCTATTTTTAATATTTGTTTGTTGAATATATCAACCACACTATGCATAATCTGGAAGTAGGCTTCTTTTAATGGTGATACAAAAAAAATTACAACAAATTTCGGGAGTTTTCCTTCTGACAGCGCTTCAAACATTTTCAGTACTCGATCAATCACATGGTGGAAACTTAACCAGTGAGTTTTAGAATGTGTCAATAACCTTTCGTAATGCACATCTACTAAAGAGCAAAATTATTTCAATCGCTCGGTGTGCACCGCATAGGTTGAAATGTATGACAATATTTTCACCACGATCACTTACTTCCACATCACAAGTCTATCTCTCGACTTCCGACTGTATTGCATTATGCAAAACATGCGCTGAGCATCCTAAGTCCCATAAATTTCGACTGATTTTTTCGCACAATTTATAAAAGACATTCTTTTTACGTTTTCTCAACCGCCCCCCAAAATTTGTATTTACGCGATCTGCTCCATAAGCAATGCATTATTTTTACATCAACGCCATACTCATTAAACGTGCCATTAATGAAATATACACGTTTCCTTAGATAGGGATTCATTTTTACTTTCTCCATACATAGTATGGGGAAAGTATTGTGATCACGAAAAAAATCGACTTCGAGATTTTAACGGAAATACACGTTTTGAGGTCCCTAGAACACGTTTAGACTAATAAGAGTTAAATGGTGGTCATATTAATACCAAATTTCATATATAACACTTGAGCATGAGCACAAAGAACTGATTTGTTTTTCGACAATACCGGTTAACCGGAAGTCAAAGTTTATTCGAAACCCAATTCGGTTTTTGCGATATTTCTCCGTTAAACCATCATTATTGTATATACAATTCTATACAAAAGTTATAGAGAATGTAATTTCCTACAACTTTCATTTGAAACAATTTTCTATAGCAGTTATTGTTTAGGAATTATTTATAAATAACCGGTTTTTCGGTTTTCTCCTTAAAAACATCGTTATTGGTAATCTTCGTGAGGACCAAAGTTTTAGAGAATAATATTTCTTCCAAGTTCTGTTTGAAACAAATTTTCGTAGATATTTTCGGTGATATTTTGCTTTATCTTAATACCAGCATACAGCGCCAGCACCATGTAGCGGTGAATTCTGTAAACATATTCAAAATATACCTAATTTACGGCAATAAGGAAGACTGTATTCTTTTACCATACGAAACAATAATTTTGCCTTATAATGCTATTCATAATAATTAAAATATCCATACCCCAAATATGGAGAAAGTCATGTGTTGGCCACATAAGATTTTTTAGTATTTTAATCTGAACTTTCATGCATCAGTGGTTTTTTTAAACACTTCAAATACAATCCCTGTTATGATTACATTAAAAAAACCGGGACATTTATGCGTCCCGAAATAAAATTTCGGGACACCGGGACAAAACTCTGAAAACCGGGAAAACCCCGAAAAACCGGAACGACTGTTCACACTCTATTCTACGGTAAAAATTCTTATGTTTAAAAATCCATAAGGCATTCTTTTTGTAATTTTTGTATAGAAGGACTAAAAATGGCGGCAAATGAAAGAATTGAGGTTGTTATTTGAAATTTTTCGTACCCCAAACTGTGTGTTTCGCAGATACCCTTCGAAATATGGCTACTGTAAAACTCGTTCATTGGATAGCGTTCAAGCGGAATGAAAACAAGCGTTTCAGACATTATTTTTCAGATAAAGTCAGAATTTGTGTCATTGTGCCGATATATAGCAATATACCGGCACAATGACACCAATTAAAGTGACGTCAAGTCTTGGTTAGGGTAGTTTCATTGCATTTCCCTTGCTATTTAGTCTTTCTTTAATTTCTCTCAAGCGTATTATCCAATGCATCCTGATTTAAGCGAATAATTTAAAAGATTACCACTTTTGGGCTCTTGTCGTTATACCTATATATTAAGCAGTCAAATTTCGAATCGGACGAATAATTTAATTAACGTCTCTTCGATCAGATTCCAAAGTGAAAGCGACGAATGCGAAGATACGGTTGGATGGATTAGTGTTTGAAGTGGTCGTGTGTCACTATGCAGTTAGCGGGACTCCGGAAGAAAGGGAAGAATGGATCGGTGGACACGGGGGCGAATCCGGCGCGAGATGGAGTGGTGGGGGAGATGGGTCCATTCATTGATTTATTGATTCAATGTCCGTTGATAGGGAGGGAGGGAGGATGGTGGAAGGCTCCATTCTCTCCACATTTACGAAGAGAAAGCCAGGAGGAGGAGGAGGTGTCTCTGCACCAACACCACCACACCTCACCACTCGACGGGTTTTGAGGTCTCGGACAAGATTTCATTCACTGGCGATTTTTTGGCATTCGAATATTTTTCTCGCGTCACTTTGGAGGGTCAATTTTTCATCTTTCTCTAGGTATTTTGGGATTGTTTGTCGCTGACGAAAATTGTCGAATGCGGATATCTTCGAAAAGGATTGAGTTCATGTTTGGATTTTGATTGCCTACAACAGGTTATGTTCGATCGTCTCTCGTATATTGTGATGAGTTAGGACACTTGTTTTTAAATTAGCTATACGCTAAATACGATAAATTAATAAGATTGAAATCATACTCTCGGTAATGAAAAAAAACGATGATAAAATCCGCGCTTATCATTGCGGTTAAATAATGAGCGAAGAAATAAATGCAGTCAGGAATCTAAAGAAGCACTAGAAACAACGCTGTTATTATATTAATATTAATATTTTTTACAATATGCTTTAACCAAACATAGAGGTATAGGTAATAATATATTTTCCAACAAATTCTTCTAAAATACTGCCCGGTAACTTAGTCTGAAAGTGTTACATCAAATAAAAACTATATCAAATTTTCATAAATTTTAATGTGAACCTCTACTAAAATTAACAAACTTTTTTGCTTAATATTTAGCACAAAATATTGTCATGGATAGCCATGTGGGATTTGCAGGACTTACTTTAAATCTATAAGGTTATAGTGCTAAAACATGGTAAAGTTATTAAGTTAGAATTCCCAGATCTTCTTATCAATTACATAATGGGAAAGTATTTGCTTTGTCCTTCGAGTTATAGTCATCCATTTACATATTTGTGTTTTATCACGGTTGAAACGTTACTGTGTCATTCTTGTTTTAAAATAATAACTAAACGCAACATATCTTATCCAAAAAGTTATTTTCAGCCAAGCAGCTTTTGTACGTGTATATGAAGAGCATTCATTTAAAATATAAGCGTACGAAATTCCTGGAAATATACAGAGTTAGGTACAAAATCATGTATTTGTACGAATACGCTACGATTCAGAATTGTTGTCGATTATTTTTGGTAGCTTCTAAATTGTATTTCATGACGAACTTCGGCGTATATTCGGTTTAGAAAGCACAAATAAACGTCTCTCTCTCTCTCTCTCTCTCTCTCTCTCTCTCTCTCTCTCTCTCTCTCTCTCTCTCTCTCTCTCTCTCTCTCTCTCTCTCTCTCTCTCTCTCTCTCTCTCTCTCTCTCTCTCTCTCCTGTTAATATAAAGTATTTATATAATCTGATGATAAATGATCCTTCGCATCTAATCGTCCGTCACTCCTTCTACCTCGTTACATTTTCCAATCAAGATCGCGAATGCCCTTTGCCTCGACCTATGACTCCACTGACAGTATTTCAAACAAATAACCTGACACAGGGATAACTCGCTCTTTTTATTTGAATTTTAATAATAACGCATGCATACGTAGGTCGGCCATTTATTATTTTCCCTCACGCTCGACGATTCTTCTTTTTTTTTGCTCGCTCCAACTATATTCCTTTATAAACGCGGCGCCACTGTTCGCACCGAGTCTTCCTCGCATCCGGAACGTTGAAAATGACCGACATGAATAGGAATAAAAGGTCGCAGAGGTAGTCATTAAAAAAAGTGCGCCAGAGAATATTTTTGCGTTTCAATTTTTTTTCTCGCTCCCCCTTTCGCTCGCTCTGCGCTTCCAACGCCCTCTCAAACTGCTGTTTTAATTGGCGCTCGAGTCTGCATGTCCCGAGATGAAGAACAATACACATTGTATCGCAGTTTCCGGGAATCGGCGTCCGAAAACATTCATTTTTTAAGTGGAAATGGAGGCGTGGGGGGAGTCGACTTGAAAAACGCGAGCTGGCATGGTTAGTAGAGAAAGATGCGGAGAATTTGAGGGGGAAAGGAATTTTAAGATGAAATCACTGGTCCCGGGTGTGAGGAATGCTGATTGTATTTTTTGTATGACAAGGAGAGGAAGGGAAAGAGAAAGAGAGAGAGAGAGAAGTTCGCTTGGGTGACACCATCGAGAAAAGCGCATGACCCCGATTCCGACCACTCAGGCAGCACTTAGCTTAAGTGATTTTGTGGAGTACATGTCTCTCTAAAGAAATGTAGAACTCTATCCACCAATCATAAAATTTTGGGAATTTATTTATCTTGTGAATTATATCGCAAGATCCTTGACTTTTATTTATGATTACATCGTTGAACTGGCCAAATGAAAATAGTTGCGAAATGATATGAGTCACGCCTCTTTAATTAGTCATTAACTCCATTTTTAGGCATTGCAAAGACATTTTGAGAAATCCAAAGAAATCCAAAAGATATTTTGGCTAAGTTTTATCAATGAAAATACAGTTTAAACTCACGGAACCCCTGGGTTCTGTGGAACACAGTTTGGGAAACTCTAATCTAACAGATTAACTCATCAAAACTTTATTTTGGTGGATATTCAAAGAACTAATCACATAGTTTTCCTTCATAGCCGAAGACGTAACGCTAAACTATTAACCCTGGCTACATTATCTGTTGAAATAAATACAACCCAGTGTGAAAATACAATTATGATAGTCTTTGAAAGGCTAATGATATTTTATATTATAACATTTTAAAAACTAATTATTTACACATTTTGTTAGTTATCGGAGAAAATTGTTCATAAAATATCCATGCTTTCCGTGTACTTAAGCTCCTAGAACGACAAATTGCTAAAACTCTGACTGCTATTTATCATAAATAACTACATAGGTTTAGGGATTGCAAATTTACCGACTTTTGATTTACCGGTAATTCGGTAAAATTTTTCACAAATACCGGTTTACCGGTAATTTATACAGTTTCGAAAAAATGCTAAATTGAAAGAAAAATGATAGGTAAATATTAATGGAAGACAAATTTTATTCAATTCAACTATAAAACTAATAAAAAAATTTATTCAAAACATTTATTCCATACATAATTTAAAGTTTAATATTAATATAAACAAAAACCCTTTGAACAAAATTGTATTCCAAACATAAGTATAAGTTTAATATTAATATAAACAAAACACTTTGAAAGTTTTTCTTATTAGATGTCTTTTTGGTTAAAATAGGTTCGCAGAAAACATAATTTATCGAGACTATGGTCACCTAACTGCAACCTTCTTTTAGTACATAAAAACCCAGCCGGTGAAAAATCTCGTTCAGATTCAACACTTGTTGGTCGACTGGTCATTAGGAAATCGAATTCCATTTTTAAATATTTTCCTCTTATTTTTCCTTCTTGAAAATACATTAGTTCCTTTCTTACGACTTGTGTTAGGTCTTTTGTGTTTTTTTTTGTTTTTGAGATGAATCTTCATTGGCTGAGTCAGTTTTTTTCTTCATCGCCAGTTGAAGTTTTTTCTTCATAGACAATGCAGTTGATGACGAAGGAACTGAAGTCGGTGCATCCTCAGACTGGGAGTTGGGTTGGTGTTGGTGACTACTGTTGATTCAGTTTGAGAATTGCGTTCAAGTAATTCTACAGTTACTTTTGTTATTGTGGCCTTGCTGGTTTTATTGAAATTTCCATATTCTTCATCAATTGATTTCTTTGGATCATAAAGAAACTGTAGAACATCAGAATAAGTTGTTCGTCTTTCCTTTATGAGAACTATCAATGCTTCTTTAAGGTCATTGCTTAAAAATGTGTTTTGATTTGTTAGGTTATCAAGCATAAATTTTAATGTTACATCAGCAATATACAAATTTACCTTTTTGGAACATAGTGCTTCTACAGCATCTTTTATTGGCTGCAATGCTAATATTGTATTAGAGAGCAGTTCAAGTTCATTTTCTGTAAAGATCAACAGATATTATATTAGTGCTAAGATATTAACGTTTATAACGCATTATCTGCATTAAACATATTCAACGAATCCTATATATAATTTCTGAAGTGTCCGTCCGTCCGTCCGTCTGTCCATCCGTCCCCCCTCTATCTCGAAAACTGTTTGCCGTAGAGATTTGCAGTAAACTGTGTTTTGTTTCTACGTGCCAGGAGGTCCCTAGAAAACTATTCTCAATTTCCTAAAGTCCCGGATTCGATTCCAGGAGATAATTATTTGTTCCCATAAGTTTACACGGGATTTTCGAGTTTTCAGAGTGCAAGGTTTTTTTCCTTCATTCGTTAAAATACGTAAATATGGACAGATTTTCTCCGTTTTTGATTTATTCGACGGATAAAACTGCAAATTATCATATTCTTTCAATGTTTATAGCCTATGCGGTCGAATTTTTCGGAAATAACTGTTTTCGAAATTTTGCCGATTTTTTATTCTCATTCGCGACGTTGCCAAGTCGACCTTAATTGTTGCCTCTGATTCAATTACCATCGACTAAACGTTCATATTGACGTAAAAATGGAATCCTTAAGTTAGTAAGATCATTATACGCTATATTTTTGGTTTAATTAAAGTTTTATTTTTATAAATGTATATCATTAAGAATAACTACTATTATTGTAAAATGTTGTGTTACAATTAAGATGTCTAATATACTTCAAGGTAAATAATTAAGATTAAGAACCGTTATCAGAAAAAATGTTGTGACAAATTTTTTTGTCATTAATAGAATTAAATATAAAAAATGGAGATTTGGCACTATTATTACTACCATAATTACTTCTCTGACTTCTTAATGTTTTTAATATATTAATTGAGCAATAACCACACATACATTGTATGCATTCATTGGTTTTGGTTCGGAAAGACCCAGTTTGACTCCCGGTCTTAGCAGTTCTATTCTTCTGTTTCCTCATTTCACATCACTACAGTTTATGCCTGTCGCATAAGAATCTTCTGATCACTAATCTTTTCAATTTAATTACTGTGCCGCATCAATTTACTCTCTACAATAACTTATAAAATACAGATTTCTGATTACCTACGGATAACATTTTTTAAAATATGAGCACACTGCCTTTCCCTCAGTGAGATTCTAACACGCAAACCTTACATTGGGAGTCAAATATCTAAGTATCCTATACTGTGTAAATTCATTGCTAGAGTAAAATATGAATTATTAACATCAACTTATTTTACAAACTTATTAATTTTTTATGAATCAATTTAAAATTAAACGCGCAAATTTTGCGCGGGCTCAGCTGGTAATATTAAAAACAGAAAAATAACTACTGATATTACATCACCATAAAGAAATATTTTACTAATGTTTAAAAAGTTCATGTAGGAATGAATCACTTTGTAGGAGCCGCGACTGTATGTACACGATCAAATACTGCTGGAAAAATAGTTTCGATGTACGCCATTTTCGATTTATGCCATAAACCTCAGAACGTATCTATGGCCTGTACTTTCTTGACTACTGATTATTGCGTCAGCCTTCAGCGCATGCGCAATTGCCTGCCGAGAGAATCAGGACTTGAGAAACATTGAAACACGGCAATATTATTATTTTTAACATGCATTAAAAACATTTTTTTTACAGAATTACCGGTAAAAAATTGCAAAATTACCGGTAAATTTTACCGGATTTTTGAGCTATTTACCGATAAACCGGTTTACCGGTATTGAAATCCCTGCACAGGTTTATGAATTTATGTGATTAAGCTTAAATAACCATTGCAACTTTCATCGACTTGGATTAACTGAACATAATAATGTCATATTCATTTGAAACTCTAGCACAAAATTTGATTTCAAATTTATTATATCGCACATTTTTAATTCTACATAAGTGAAATCATTGTTATCGATTTAGCCATCACATTAGGACTAATGATTTCGGCAAAGAAAGCGCCTTATAATCTAAAGGATATCATACAAAGTGAATGAAAATAACAAAACCTCTTCTTACATTACATTCAAAATAACGATCCCTGTGGAACCTCATCCTTCGTTTCTCCCACTGTCGCCCATGGCAGCACACACTGCTGACTCAGCTATCCTTTTATCACTTATTCTACTTATAGAACGCGAGCTATCCTCGCTTGAAACAAAGAGCAATCAGTGGTGACTCACCGATTGTACATTTTATGAAGTAATAATCCGTTTTAGGCACATCTTCAATGTGAGCGTCTATTTGCTTCGGTCTGCCTACCGTCGTTCTCGGCTTCTACCCCACGGAGTTTCATAAAATTTGGTATTTAGGACGCATGGGCAAAGTTAACCCCTTATCTCCGTAAATATTTAGAAGAGTATGTTTGTTCCGTATAAGGGCATACTTCGCGATTACTTACAGTTACAAAATTTTGCAAAAACAACCCTGATGCTTAAATTAGATGGTTGCACTACTTCTCACACCGGAATATGCTGGGTGAAAAGTTTAACTAATATATTTTTGTTTTCCATTTGAATAACATGGGAATGCCTCGAATACAGAATGCAGGACTTTTTTCATTGGCATTTTAAAATGTCATAGAATTGAGCTATCGATGCCAAGTTCATACCATCCTACGGGGAATTGAATAAAGTTTCTTATTCCTATTGTAGAATTTTGCTTTAAATTCGAAATTGCTCAAAAATTGTTTATTTTCGGATTTTAGCGATTTTATCGCAATTTTGTGAGTTCTCCATGACAGCCTGCATTGTTGGCTTCCGAATATATCACTCGATTTCAAGGTGATTTATTTGCTTCTCATGTTTTCTGAACGTGAATGGCCTTTCGCCTTACTTTAAAAGTTCATCTACGTCTAAGGAATTATATCCGTCGGCTGCTAAAATAGTTTGGTTTTATAACTACAGAAAATGTAACCTTTTAAAAAGAATCAACGCCATGATATAATCGAGGCGATTTTAACACAATAATATATTACGGTGCAATGACTAAATACATAAGCGTCTATTTCAAATGACGTATCGCAGTTAAAAGTAACCATTTATGAGATGGTTATATCGATTTGACTTCAGGGTTTTGTTTGATGAAGGCCTGATACCACTCGCTTATCGATACTACTATTATATAATTTATAGAGTCTGTTTGTGCAAAATAAAGTCGTATTTCCCGATTACTTGCAAATACATACAAAATTTTAAACAAACTTAAATTAGCTGAATTCGCTACTTTTTACAACGGTATATGATGGGTAAAAGTTTTAAATAGTTATTATTGTTCTTCAATTTCTTAGTTTCAGTTTTTCGCATCATAGCAAAAGCGCTTCAATCACATGTGTTCATATTTGTTTTGTTATATACGTTTTGTCTAAAAATCTTTACAAAGGCGACTTTTTGGGTATTTTTATTTCGATAATTAATTCGAACAGCGTTGTTACGGTTACTCCAAGAAGAATATTTCTGTTATAATCTGTTGTAGGACTTTTTTTTGTGGTACATACTATCATACGCGAATTCAGCATATTTAGTGCTTTACGGGATAATTGCGAAGAAGGTAGGATTCTGTAAAATTATTAAGTAAAGGATATTTTAAAGTGGCTCTAACAAAAGATTGCTTTGCACACGGAACTCTTTATGTAGCAACAACCAGAGTGGGAAATGGAACAAATCTGTTTATTTTAGCAAAAGACCGAAAAACCACAACCAACGCCAGTTAATTTTCTTCACTAATGAGAATTTCTTATTCAAATTTAATATGTATATAGTAATTATTCAGTAATATGTTTGCAAATGAAACAACAAATTTAAAACTGTTCATTGCCTTCCCTTTGACAAACGCATTAGTAAAACATTCTTTTACATCTATGTATTTAAATTCACGATCTTTCTTACATATACATAAGTGTAATCGACTTTGTCCGGTCAACGACGAGCATCACCTACTACTAAAATTATTATTTTTGTTTTTCATCCGAAATATGTCGTGACTATTTTGTGTGTTTGCTATACCGTGTTTGGAAACTTCTTAAGAAGTCGTAATCAAATTTATCAAGATGGTTCCCGAGATCAAGGAGATCATGGTCTAGTATTCTTTTCGTCGATTTACGTTTTCCGTTCGAAATCACTCACATATAACGAATATGTGACAGATTTTGACCAAATCGATAAGTTTCATGGACGAGTGTTATTGTTGAAACTCGAGATTTCTATTGTTACCTCAATACTCATACGCCATACGATATAAATACGAAGCATTTACGTGTATGTAATGGACGAGAGCGTGGGAGAGGAAGTGAGTGGGAGGGGGACGGGGAGGGGAGAGGGACGGAGGAGGTAGGAAGGAAGGGAAGGGGATACGGCAATGTAATTTTCTTTCCCTTAATATTACTTAAGTATTCTAGATATGAAATTTAAAAAATAATAATCAATAAACGTTCAAACTTCTCTGTGTTTATTATTAAAATGCAGACAGCATTTCAAATTTGAAATGCAGGCTTCTCTAGTCTACTATAATATATTTTGTTGGTTTATGTGTTTGTTGGTTTGTTCATGGAACTCCTCCTAAACTATAAAAGCTAGAATAAACAAATTTGGTACGATTCATCCTAACTTAATGAATGGTCAAGTTTAGGTAAACCGTAACACGTATGAATCCATTTCCTGACTTGCAAGGTATTCTTCCTTCAAGCATTAAAATACCTAAACATGGACCGATTTTTTTCATTTTTATTTTATTCGACGAATCAAACTCTATATTATCTTATTCCTGCTAATTTTACATGTTACACGGTCGAAGTTTTCAGAAATATGTTATTTGTTTCGAAATTTTCTGGATTTTTCGTACCCCTCTCGGGCGTTGCCAAGGCGGCCGTCATTGTTACCTCCGATTCAATTAGCTTCAATATAAAGCTTATAAATAGAAGAAAGTTTAGCGTTATTCGATTCGCACTTTCGTTTAAGCAACGAAACGATCGATGTTTATGGATAGCAACGTAAATAGATACTGATTATTATCAGGAAGCGTTTATTGATGAAAGTAATTAAACCTTCTTTCGTCTATTGAATACTGGAATCTAACATTTTTATAAGTAAAATCATTATATTCTACATTATAATGTTTATTAACGTAAATAAGCTCACGTATATGGTGTACATTTACCAGTCAGTGTTCAATCATGGACAACTGTACGTTCCTTTTTCACAGGTTTCTTGCTTACAAGACATAGAAGTAAACATTTCATAGGCTTAATCTACTATAATAATTACGAGTGTCCGTCCGTAAACTCTCGACTTTGAAGCTTAATAATATAATCTGCTAATATTTTATATATGTGAAGACTACGGTCTATGCGCATAGGTATATCTTCTTATAAATATTTTAGAGTGTATGTGTGTATATGTTCTTTATACGTTGAAACTATCCAATTCAAAAGTTTCATGGGCCATCCATCCTATGGACCAAAGGAAGAACTTGGTCTGGGTTTGCAGACCGTGGGGTCTCTTATACCCCATGGGGTCAACAAAATACTATTTCCATAAGAATTCATGGGGAATGGTGTGGAGAAACCCCAAAATGCCATGCAACCCTTCACTGATGTGGATATAAATATACCTAAATATTAACTTACGATCACGGGAAATGGATTATTTTACGCATGAAAGACTGGACATTTTAATTCTGTTCATATTTCTTAGTATTACATGTTGTTTACTGTTTACGTTTTGGCTAATTGTATTGACATAATCCACAATTTTATTGCCGCTTTAAAGGCTTCAGTGCATCTATCCATGTGAATATTAAGTAAGACGTTAATGCGTACAATACAATACGTAAAATAGTAAATGTTAATATAAGCATCGCTTGCGTAATTAAGGAATGGCGTACGTTTGCCCCGAGCTATAAAAATCGTTTGCCACTCTTTCCCGAGCGAAGCCGGGCATTTCAGCTAGTCTATCCTAAATGCGTTCAAACAGGGATTTGCATAGTTCTTACTTAGGAGTAGATTAATGTATTTTTAACGCATGTAAATTTTGTTTGGCATTTACTAACAGTCAAATCTCTGTGAATTGTGAAAACTCGGTACTTTCCTGTTTACAGGAATACCTTAAAAAATGAATATGTATTGTTATGATTGTTTGAGAGGATATAACACTGAAAGGATATTTTCACGTATTGTTGGATTTACGATATTTTATTTAAAAACATCATTAACAGACACTGATTAGCCAGTCTCGACATTTACAAACCCAATCTCCAGACAACGTGGAGGGTTTCTTTGGTTCCGGGCGAGGCGAAGGGCGCGTCAGCGCCTGGAGACGACATTGCAACAAAGCGAGCCGAAGGCTCGTCGATATATCCTCTCAATTTGCGTCACAACAGTCAAGATGATACAACATTGACGAACCTTCGGCTCGCTTTGTTGTAATGGGTAGTCGTCTCCGGGCGCTACCGCGCCCTTCGCCTCGCCCGGAACCAAAGAAACCCTCCACGTTGTCCGGAGATTGGGTTTGTAAATGTCGAGACAGGCCAATCAGTTTCTTGCCCGGTGATTGGGTTTGTAAATGTCGAGACAGGCCAATCAGTTTCTGTTAATGTTGTACGTAAGTATGGCATGGGGATAATACGTATGTACCAGGTCCTGCGAAGGGTCCTGGAGGTATTCCCGTTAACAGGAAAGTACCGAAAACTTCTATGAGGTTTCATTTCCAAAAGTTTACTTTGATATCCTTGTTACTTAGTGGTAATATGATTCAAGAAATTCGTTTAAAAAGATATACATAGTTGAAAATAACACCTTTTTACGTGGAAACCATTTAAAAATGCAAAAGTAGAAATTATGTAATGAAATCATTAAGAAAACAACCTTCGTGAATGAAGAACCTAGGCAGGATGGCGGCAGTTTTCTCTTTGCAGAAAAGTACAACTTCTATCTTCAAATTCAGAGAGTGCATAATTTGTATTTAGAGTTTACCATGTTGTAAGAGAGGATATAAAGCTACCAATGAACTGAGAAAAAAATGGTTGTGTTAGAAGTCCTTATGTTAATATATATAAAAATAATCTATCTGTAATTAACGGAGAGTTTTAGAAAATCTGGTACATTCTTGCATCTTACTAAGCATAAGGAGCACAAACATCCATGTCCTCTACTGGACTCCAACCTTACTATCTGTTGCCGATACTCTAGCCAACACTTGCATAATTTTTCAAGAAAAATGGCAGCAAATAATAACGACAAAGAATAGTTTTTGCAGCTATATGTGATTAATTTTATCCGTTATATGACCAATATTCCAAGAGTGATAGTAGTTGAAGGAAAGGAAGCATAGAACTGAAGATATTTTCACAATATATTGGAAGACTATAGTATGAGAGGAACGTGACTGGGCCTGCGAGAAAAAAATTGCAAAATATTCACTAAAAAGAAAGAAATTCTTCCTAAAGAATTTCTATAAATGTGTTCCCGTGTTCTTTAATCATATGTATGTTTATATATTTGTTATCGTAAAGAAAATTACTTCTAGTTTCATCAGCAATTTTATCATGAACAATTTTATGGAATAAAATTTAGAGCCACATACGTACTTTCACTTAAATTTTACTTCAGTAATTTAACGTATCTCGGAGAAATGAATTCTCTCTGTTCCATTCTTTGCAGTATAAAGCAGCATAACATGTAAGCAATTTGTTAACAACTAAATGGCAACGTCGATTTTATTACGAAATAGTATTATTTCGAACATTGGGAGATATGGATAGTAATAGCGCGAGTGGATGGGAGGGGAACCTCTAAACCAATGGTGCCCAAACTAAGACCCGAGAGCCACATACGACCCGCCATGAGTTGAACGATTAAAAGACACAATGTAACATAAAAATAAAATAGAAAATTATAAAAACGTTTTGTGTTTACCTCTCTAATCCTATAAGATATATCCCCTAAGGCAGGGGTGTCAAACTCAATTCGACATCCGGGCCAAATTCTTACCATTGCAACCATGGCGGGCCGGATTAGATATGATGAAAAAATTATTATTTAATCGTTTTCAATGGTTTATATATTTTCAAAGTAATTTTATTTCAACATCCGTTCAAAAATATAATTACACGTTAATCAAATCTTTACAAAATAAATTATACAAAATATATACAAAAGAAATTCCATAAAATACAAATAGAAAACATAATAAATTATTCATTTACCGTTGTCCCGGAAACTTGACGTTTTTCGGCAACAAACCTATCAGTATTTGGGTCCAGTGATTGTTTGGTTGCTATTCTCAGAATCGAATTAAGATTATTTTCCGTGAGTTTTGAACGCAGTTTTGACTTATTAATGTTCATCACAGAGAAGAGTTGCTCACATAGGTAAGTAGTCCCAAACATAGATAGTATGTTGGCGGCAAATAGTTTGATTTCTTTGTAATTATCGCCCAAATATTTATAAAATTCTTGAACGGTAACTGATTTAACACAAGAACGCCTGAACATGGCGTACCCCCTAGAACGGCGGACGGGACAAAAATGTCCCATACGACAAAGTCGTACATTCGCAGTACTAGGTTCAATTTTTATGAACGTTGTAGTCTCTACATTACTAATTGCATACTTTAGCATGCTGTAGAATGTAGCGTTGCACCGTACTCAACTGAAACGCTCTAGTAAATTAGCCCGCAAACAGTGCTGCAGGAACACGTTCTAACCTGCATCACACTGCGGGAGCAAGTGGAAGGCGGGAGGGGGGCTAGAAGTTGGACTGGCGAAAGATGAGAGGGGAGGAGGGGAAGGGCATGCCATAGTCTACAACAATGTTACAAAGCCGCCTGCATAAGAATAATATCACAGAGAATGTGAAACAAAGTAGTAACTCATTTTGGGACTAAATTGTCCCATCCGCCGTTCTAGGGTAAAATGGTTTTATAATCCTTAATATTGAGGGGGGGATGTTCAAAAGTGTAGAGTGGAATGCAACCCACAAATGATTAAAAGTCACGAAATCTCGACTAAATTAAACCTGAATCACAGAAACTGTAGGGGACGTAACATCAGAATGGGACAAAATTGTCCCGTCCGTCGTTCTAGTGTTAAATGTCTTCTTTAACGCCCTGTCGCACTGAAGGTCAGTAAGTTCAATTTGCAGTTCTTATGGGGAGTTTTCAATATCAAAGGAAAATGGAGCACTGAATAATTTAAATTGTTTCTCATATCTTCTGAAATCTGAAAATCTTCGAAATTCTTCTTTCACCGCAGAAATGTTTTAAACATATTTCTCCAAAATATTTGCAGATATGTCAGTATTCTTTGTTATGGAATTCAATATGGGAAAGTGGATTAAATTTATAAGGGAGATATGTTTTTCACAAAGATTCAATTACATTTCAAAATCATAAAGTTTGTCATCAAATTCAGTCACTATTTGCTTACGTCCTTGCATTTTTGTATTTAAAATATTCAGGTGTCCAACAATATCCACCAAAAATGCAAGATCTTGTATCCATTTCTCATCTTTCAACTCAGTTACTGGTTTATTTTTAGTTTCCATAAATGTTTCGATTTCTGTTCGCATTTCGAAAAATCGTTTTAAAACCATACCGCGACTTAACCATCTAACTTCAGTGTAGTAAGGTGATGACAATCACATTCTTGAATAAATTGTTGGAATTGACGATGATTGAGAGCTCGACTTCGTATAAAATTTACTGTTTTAAAAACAACACTCATTACATGTTCCATAGCTAAAACTGTCGTACAAAGAGCCTCCTGGCGCAAAATACAATCAAATACAACAAACTCACGATTTGGATTCACACACTGGATTTTATTTTTAAATCTATAAGCTGCACCTAACTTACAGCCTACCATTGACCGTGCTCCATCTGTTGCAATGCTCACTGCCTTTGACCAGTTCACACCAAATTTATCCAAAGAAGTTTTGACGCCGTAGAATATATCATCTCCTGCCGTGGTATCATTCATAGGTACTAACTCCACGAATTGTTCTGTGGCATTCACTTCTGTGCCAACACCACGTATGAACACTTCTAAATGTGCAATATCAGAAATGTCAGTACTTTCGTCAATCGCTATTGAAAACGAATTAAACGTCTTCATCTTTTCTTTGAGCTGATTTACTCAATCGTCTGACAATTCGGATATCCGGCCGGCAACTGTATTACGCGAAAGACTGATATTTGCAAAACATTGCTGTTTTTCTGGGCATACATATTGGCAGGTTTCATCATGCATCTTTTGAGGAATTCGCCTTCAGAAAATGGTTTAGAAGAAGTTGCAATCTCTTGAGAACTAACAGAACTTGCTCTCACTCAGTGGCGTAGCTAGGCATGCGCGGGCCCCGGGATAAATTTTTTCCGGGCTCCACTATAAGTGAACGTATTCCGTAGTTTCAGGAGAGAAATTCGCCCAAATTTAAAATGCGTTCTTCGTTTTACTGAAACATCTGTCGACACAAATGTTGTAACTTGTCGCTCCAGTGTGGACGGGGCTTAACATTTATCATAAAATAAAATTTTATTTTAGTGATATTGTTTAGTTCAACAAAACTGAAAGAAGTAAAAAGAAGTACCTACTGAAATCAGTTATCAACATGAACAAAGCGGTTTAGCTAGGAAAGTTCCGTGTACGTTTGAAACAAATGACGGTCGATTGCTGTAGTCGGTTAACTCCCGACACTGCCGATTGCCACACTGACAAGTGATAACAATGTCAAATATGATAATATTAATTTGTTGCAAAATTTAATATATGCTTTACTATACTTTTAATTTTACAAGTACTTTCAGAATCTTATGCGGGCCGGATTGATACAATAAGCCGTATGTTTGACACCCCTGCCCTAAGGTAATTTCAACTCACAATCAGAACTAAATCCTTAATTTCTTTAAGTTATTGTTAAGCTCTAATTTCGACTGGGCGCGGCCCGCGAAGAGTACGAAATTCAGTTATGTGGCCCGCGTTGAGTGCAGCAATGGGTTATGTGGCCCACGGGCCGGAATGTTTGAGCACTCCTGCTCTAAGCGATGCCAAAATGCACAAGATTTCGAGTTCCCTTGACGACGAAAGATTTAGCTCAAAAATGCGAAATTTTCGTAATGGAGACCAATGAACGTATGATCCGATTGGACGCGTAGATGAAATTCGACTTTCCCGGAGAACCTGTGAACGGCAAATCCGTGATGTAATGGAGAAAATGGGAATCGGTTCTTATTTTACGCTCTCACCTGATTGCACAAGTTCTACAAGATTTCTATTGGTCAATTCATTTTGCTGGAATAGAGTAATCTTCCACTTCTTTTACACCTTCAAAGCTCTGCTCACCGATATATCCAGCCATTTTGACGATCCTGTCAACTTCCCCGGAGCAAAGTTCCTGCTAGCAAAAATTCATCGTTGATTGAGTAACCTTGCCCCAAGATTCCCTTGTGATACCAATGGCTATTCGAATGACAAATTAATTCCTAATTCACGAACAGAGATTAAAGAATTAACATCCATCTTATAAATATTTTAGTGTGTGTGTATGTATGTATGTTCTTTATACGTTTTTACACCGTTGAAGCTATCCAATTCAAAAGTTTCATGAGCCATCCTATGGACCAAAGGAAGAACTTGGTCTAAGTTTGCAGACCGTGGGGTCTCTTATACCCCATGGGGTCAACAAAATATTATTTCCATAAGAATGCATGGGAAATGGTGCGGAGAAACCCCAAAATGCCATGCAGCCTTTCACTGATGTGGATATAAATATACCTAAATATTAACTTACAATCATGGCAAATGGATTATTTTACGCGCGAAAGACTGAGTATTTTAATTCTGTTCATATTTTGTAGTATTACATGTTAACTCGCTCGAAATTTTCCTTTAAGCGCAAAATTTATCGGTTTAGATGTCCATTTTCCAGGCGGCAACAAAGCTAAATTTCTTAATTGTTGTCCTCTTCAAAGGGAGATATACCTACATGTAAAGATTAATGCAAGGAAAATAGCTAACGCCAAGATAAAAGGTACAAATGGATTCATGCCTAAATATAGTCTATGAATACTTTTAAAGTGAGAAATGATTTTTAAGGAATATTAGAACATTGTTATCTTTTACCATTAACACTGAAAGATTTATCGCAACATAAATCGATACATCTACTTACATTTGTTCGGTAACCAAGATGTTGTTTATTGTTTACGTTTTGGCTAATAGTATTGACATAATCCACAATTTTATTGCCGCTTTAAAGGCTTCGGTGCATCTATCCATGTGAATATTAAGTAAGATGTTAATGCGTAGAATACAATACGTAAAACAGTAAATGTTAATATAAGTATCGCTTGCGTAATTAAGGAATGGCGTACGTTTGCCCCGAGAAAATAAATATCGTTTGCCACTATTTCCCGAGCGAAACCGGGCGTTTCAGCTAGTATACTCTAAAATAAGGTTGAAAGTTTATCGTGTATAATATGATCATACCTTGGTTCACAGGCTGTAAGGGTGGAGTTGTGTAGTAGTAAAGTCTCATGGGTGTCTTTGCTAGGCTGATCGCTATTATTGGGGTATTTCTCACGCCACTGCCACTAGGTAGTCTCAGACTATTCCTCAACAAAGATTTCCGAAACTGCGGTCTCTGCATTTGCTCCAGCAGTCTTCGGTAAAACATTATTTCATTATTATTATAAATAGTAATTCGAGATTCATGCAAAACCTATTTCCCATATATATGGGAAGAATATCTTTCTTCGACCTTACTGTCATACTGCAATCATAGTTTCCTAGAAAAATCTCCTTTTCAATATTGGAATGCAAAATAACGAAAATAATCGGGGGAAAAAGCAATTAGTAAAATCGCTGACAAAACGCGAATAAGCAAAACCGTCTACAGCGAAATCGCGAATGGCAAGGGATATCTGTACAGGCGATCCTCGACTTACGTCGATCCGCATTTACGGCAGTCGTCAATAGCCACCCATGTTAGTATTTATGGCGATCTAACCCGCACATACGTCTTTGGGGAAATAGCTACCCACCTGAAGCTAGAAATTGATGAGGGTGATGTTCACTCCCGTGAACTTACCCATGAAGAACTTGTTAACCTTAAGGAGAAATTTAAGAGAGTCCTTTGCAAGAGTCTAATAAAACCATGCTGTTGAACGAAGCCTTTAAACATTTGGAAGCTGCCATGAGGAAAAGAATTCCAGCATACAGCGTAGCACAAAGACCAACAACATGACATCCAACGCCTCTGTTTTGTGTAATTACCTTTAGGAGTCATTAGACATCATTTTTTATATCTAAACGATATTTTTCGAGTGCCTAGATGTAAAATACTTTTAATATAGGCGTACAGCATATTACAGAATCAAAAGAATTCACGAAACATGCTCTCAGAAATTTTAACACGGCCCGATCCGTCATTTGAAGGGTGGTATGTGGCCCGCAGTGTCGTACATGAAGCCTCATGTGGCCTCTTAAGTAAAGAGTTTGGTGACCCCTGGAATAGAACTGAATATCTCTTTATTTCTGTGAGAGATAGAGACTGGACAGCATGGTTTCCGCTAAGGGGCTCCACTGAGCGGCCCCGCAGCGGTTTTTGATGTGCCGTGCACTAAATTTTGCAAACGCGCACGTCTAACCGAAGAGAGCCGCGCCAACCCGGACGAGCGATAGCGTCATGTAGGCGCGCACAGCGATATTCAGTCCGTCCATGGATGAAAGAAATTTAGAGGGAACTATGCTGGACAGTCCCTTCTGCAATATAACCCATTGCCAGTTACAAAAATTAATAACACAAAATTATTTAGATAAAATAAAACAAATAAAATTCACAAATGATAACAAAATACACATTACACAGTCGGCTGTATATCGTATGTACAAAAACAACTTAAGTATGTAAAGATAGTGATTTGTGGAGAAAAACTGAGATTAGTTAACATATATCAGTAAGACTTAGGAAAAATCCCTCTGCAAGAAAACAGCCACATAAGAAGGGTAGTGTGAAAAACCCGCGAAACCTACAGATAGTATTATTTACAGATTGAGATGAGAATAACATAAGTAACGTATAGATGTATAAACATAAGTTACACACTGTACATGGGAACATAGAGATAAGTAATAAAATAATGAAATGCGTATTCATAATTGGATACACAGTCACACACACGCATACATGCATACAAAAACATACTTTCATGCATTAAACACACCTCTGCATACATACTTATATAAAAACATTTTATACGCACTGAGTGACCGACGGACGCAGATATCTACTCGACAAAATATACAATAAAAAATAAAATAACGTATATATTATATAATTACCGAAATTAGTAATCGAAGTAAAAGTGAATCCTCGCAATCCAATAAAATGCCCTTAATTCTGATGCTCTCCCTCATATCTTCCTAGCCTCCTCCTTCCCCAACCCAACCCAACTCCCTCACGTAACAGCTTAATACGCTTCACAACCGTTAGTTCGACAGGAGCTTGAACGTATCGATTAAGACCGCTCTTAGAAGTTAGTGAAGAGGCCGTGCACGCAGGAAAGCGTTTCAAGGGGAAGTGTCCAATGGTATGTATGTACATACATATGTACTTCCAAGTGAGCGATATTCCAGGTGTTAACCTTCGAGGCGAGGATTTGGAATGCTTTCCTGTCGTTACAGTCACATGATAAGAGAACGAATCGAATAACATTCATGTGATATTTTCGCAAAATCATCAGATCGATATTAATAAATTGACATTTTATAGTGACAGTGAGTGCCACGTCGCCGTGATCGATTTTAGAACACCTTTCATTATGCTCGGGAAGAGAGAGAGAGAGACGGAAGGGTGCGTTCATTCGAAAGTTTCGCCATTTAAATTCACGGTTTAAGTATCATTCGCCGAAAAAAGGCACGTCCGATTACATTTACATTAATATCTTGGAAGCCGTCATAAGCGTTTGGATGGGTGGGAGGAGGGGTTGTCACTGCACCAACATAAACTCTAACTAATGCCTCTACTGGCCTATTTTAACGCGTCTGGGAAGAAAGATCAGTAATTTGTCTCGTCTCTAACGACTATTTCGACGTACATATTTTATACTTGGCTCTGATCTAAACTTACGCCCGCTAACACCGATTGGTACAGATGTGCCACAAACGTATTCAACGAGTTCGGAGCTATTTAACCCTTTTTAAATAGTTTCCGTTTGCATTCCACTCTTCTTCTAATCTTCATTGTCTGCAATTTTCAGATCTCGTATGTTCTCCCTTTACAAATCTAGCCGCTCTACGCCGAACCATTTAGAGCTCCCTAGATAGGCCCTCCCCTCGAAAGGGTCCCAGACGGCGCTACAGTATTCCACGATGGGTCACATTAGGGAAAAGTATGCGATTTCCTTCACGTTCGAGGAAAGCCCTTGAACCCTGTTTGTCGATGCTATGCCGGCAATGGGGAATTGATGAGAACGATGAGATTTCGATTCCTGTAAGATTCTTCTCGCGAAATGCAATTGCCCCTGTCGTCACCTTCGTATACTGCAGTGAAAAATGAACTTGGCATTTCACTTTCACTCGCCATTTCCTACGTTGACCAGGGTTACCATCGAGACCAGAAGCTGTTCGAAGCGAAATACAATGGCACATTAGAGCAAAACGAGTGGATTCATGGGTAAGCATTGAAAAAACGGCATTAAGATGGCTAAATTGACAACAAAAATTTCGAGCGAACAATTCCAAAATGTTTTGCAACACATTAGTCGTTCTCTGTGTGGATTCGAAATATCTTATTAAATAAAGCTTTTTATGGCTACAATAGTTTTCTTCAAATGTGCACAATTATGGGAATGTCAAACGCTAAAAATTGAAAACCAGCAGTAGGACAATTAAGTCGATAAAGAACGTCGAGATATTCTTCCAACGAAAATCGGAATTGAAATCTACGAGATTTCCCCAAATACGGTGATTGCAGCATGCAAACATGTCTTTTGCTAAACACAAAAATTTTGCTTTGCAATCGTAGACATTGTTACGTGTAGTTACTCGATAGAATTCTATTAGTGTAGTTATTAGGCGCGTTTCGCTTCCAGCGTGAGCGCCTATTATCGTCGGTCTGTCCGTCTGTCTGTCCGTCCGTCCGTCCGCATGTTCATTCTGGGCTTCTACGGAACGGATTTTCATGAAATTTGATATTAAGAACTTTCAATAAAATATAATAAGAAAATCGCAAAAATGAATTACGTACGCCAATCAGGGGTACTACTTTACTGGTAACAAAAAATTAAATTTTTGTCATATCTCCTAAAGTATTGCTCATATCAAAATATTTTTCAAATAAAAGTTGTAGAACTGGTAAATTAGATTATTTCTTTACCAATACATTTTTATCGTAGCAGTAGCCGTTACCGAGAAAATCAAACCAGAATGTTTTAATTCGAGTTGAACAAAATTTCTTACATGGTTACTTCTTCATTGTTGCTAACATAAAAAATCTCACAAACAAACGTTTAATTTCCTTACGTGTGCATGCACTATTTTTTAATGGGAAGAAAATGGATTATTCATGATGAAGAAAAACTTTCAAACGCTATTTCCCTCACGTGCAGGTATATAATTTCTTTCTAATACTCCATTGCAAGAAACGCGCCCATTTGTGATATGTTGTACACTTTCCTAACTTGTTTGTATTCCATATCAACCGCATTCGAACCATATTGGAAAACACATCCTTCGGTTAAACAGGCGACGCACTATCGAGATTCATTCATTTCAAAATCCTAAGGAAATAAAAATGTTCCGACGGCGTAAATATTACCAAATAGTTAAGAAATGTACAAACGAACAAGACAGTTGCAAATAGTCCTTTAGCACAATTAACTGTCGCTATAAACATTCCTCGCAAGTATTATCTAACTTTCAGAAATGCAACAGAAGGAGTCGTTCGTTTGAGATATCGATCGTTCGAAAGACTGTTTTTCCTCCTTCCGGAATGGATGTCCTCCCAGTCTCTAGAGCAAAACATCTCGATAATTCGGTCTTATTTTCGACCACTCCTCCTTTCCCGGTCGAATAAACGGCCCAGAATCCTCGGAAAATCTCAAAACTCTTCCTCCCGGCGGCAGCACTCCGTTCCATAGCGTGCTTATTCCATTTTCGCAGGAATCAATCAGGGAAGGAGCGGTCTTCCTCCCACTCTCCTGCAGCGGAAAAGGAATAAAGGGGCGGAGATATACACGGAAGACGAGGAGCATCCACTCTCCCTCCCTCTCCCTCTCTACGTTCGACCCGGGCGACCCAGAGGCATGCCTGCCGCCTTGCGGAGAGACCCGAAGCTCACCGTGCGGCATTTGTCTAGCTCAGCGCGGGACGAGTATACAGTGAGAGCGGTGAAGCCGACGAGTGTGGTCGGGAGGTCGATATTTCGTGTTTACTACCGGGCAGTGCAAAAACTCCTCTAAGAGATTCATCGTTCGTGTCGCGCGCTGCACGGCTGCGAGTGGAATAAGACCATCTTCGCAGTGTTCAAACAGGATACCACGTTCTCGTTAAAAAAATAAGTGAATCGAAGGATAAATTGTGCTGCCGTAATACTGGTGATTCCAATGTGAAAGTTCATTTTTTATTTTCTCATTCCCTGGTGTGAAATTTCCGGTGCATTGTTAATGGGCGATGCAATGAGTAACTTCTGTACCGAATTATTGAACCTGTATGGATGGTTACTAAGGCTGATCGAAGAATAGCTACTTATCATTTTTTTAAATTGTTGATTGCTGCGTTACAGATGGAATGAATACTTTTTATTGACAGAAGATTTCTATTTGTTGTTTCCTTACAATAATTATGTTATGGTGAGTTTTCCTCGTCGAGCGATAGAGCGTTTTAAGTGAGGTTTATCGAAAAGCTTTCCGAGGGAAACAGACAAACGTGCTCGATACGTCTGATTCGGTCTTAGGGGTCGATTCGCAGCCGCCTTCCTTTTCCTCCTGTCGGCATCTGTTCGACCGTTCGCCGCCAAGATGAGGAAGCGGTGTTGCTCCTTCGCCAGAGATGTGGATTCCGTTTCCTTGCTCCTGCTCGCCTTGCTCGGGACCACCTCGTCAAGTGGTGAGTAGTCTTTTCCTTTAGCATTATATCAGTGTCGGATTACCCAATAGGCACGTGCCCCACTCCGTTATATAGGCGCAGTGTTATTGAAAGCAAAGAGGAACTTTAATAAAGATATGAATTACAAGTATAAGCTAAATATACCAGTTTTTCTTATTCTAAAGATAGCAAAGAATCGAGATACAACAGTTAATGTAATTTCGACGCCCTATCTAACTTGTGCAGTTCATTTGGTCCTTACACTACTCACTCGTCTGTTACGCCTACGCGTTTTACTTACGTATGTTGTCACGCGGCAAAACCGCCAGTGCATACGGTTCATTGCTCAGGTCAGTCAGGCGCGATCATGTTCATACATTTTAATCAATCGCAGCTATATTCTACTGTCTATTTCTAAGTTCGGAAGGTGAATTTGTGAGGCTTATTGTTGTGTTTTTTTAAAGAAAGAAAAATAACATTATTTTGTAAATAAAACGTTTTTCAGTGTATCCTAATTTGATTTATATCATCACAAACTACGAGGAGGGCCCCAAAGTGCCTGTGCCTACACAGAGGGTATTCATCCGCCGCTTCTTTCTATCATCATAGTTTTCAAATGTCAAAGTGTATTATGGAATTGTAAGGATACGAGGAAGCATTATTACTGTATCTCGATATTAACGTGAGCATGGCTGATGCACAAGGAAATAAGAAGCAAAATTATTGCAAATCTATTTTTAAAGTAAAATATTGAATAATTATATTTGTTTTTGAAGTAAGTATATGTACTCTGTTTATTTTTTGGAAAAGAAGCTCGATTCCTTATAACCCGACGAAGTGGCTCATTATATTTTTGTGGGTGCGGCACGCTTTCAAAGATAGAATTTCGGAGTCCCGTACTTTGAAACAAATTCCTATGTAATGACAGAGCCGGGACTAGGTATTTCGGCGCTCGGGGCAATGCATGAGAATCTCACCCTTGCCCAAACCCTGTATTTTATTGCATGCAAAAAAAATAATTATAATTACTCCAATCTCACTTTATCACGTCATTTAAATACATTTTATGGTTGTAAATACATAATGTGTGTGTTTGAGTATAAAATACAAATACATATGACAATTTTGGCGCCCCCTAGAATGATACGTCCGGGACAAGAGCCCACTCGCGCCCCACCCTCGTCCCGGCTCTGCGTAATCACGACATTTGGACGCATTCAAGTTAGTACTGCATCATAATCAATTTATCGAAGGAAATATTATTGTCTCAATGGCCTACCAACTTATCAAAATCGTTGATTTATTTATTTAACCACTTATTTCATG
Organism: Uropetala carovei; assembly: GCA_036926305.1. Lineage (NCBI taxonomy): Eukaryota > Metazoa > Arthropoda > Insecta > Odonata > Petaluridae > Uropetala > Uropetala carovei. Next base: position 11,148,227 of record JAXCHB010000010.1, on the reverse strand, counting down.
ACATTCCACAGAAAGGACTTCAGCACCCCAGCGTACCGCGGCACGCACTTTGGGTTACATTCGTTTTACGAAGACGGTTTCTGCTAATATTACAGAAACCGTCGAGAAATGCTATCACTATAGTTCCATCAGTCAGAAGCTTTTGTTAATAGAACGGGACTCTTCTTATGTTAGTACAAGGAATGAGAAAATATCACCTGCCGTATCGCGAATATGCTGAATCTTCTGAGTATTTTTTTTACAAGCGACGGGAAAATTCAAATTAGACGTTGAGCGTTAAATAATAATTTTATGGGTCGTTTTTGAAGTGATACACCCCGTTTATTTGAGAATATTTTCGCCGTTCGCATCGTTTTAACGGCAGAAATGGTAACCGAGAGCGTTTTCGTATGCGAAGTCACGCGAAAGCGTTTTTCTTATCATTCCGAAGGCAGGCGGGCGGGGATTTTAACATCCGAAGATAGTACGCGATCAACCCTCGAGATTCGTTTACTCTGTCCCTCTGACTAAGCAAACGGCGGCCCTGCTTCACCCCTCCTACCTCTAGTAACTTTCCCAAAACTGATGGAGCAATTTTCATTTCGTGAAACCCTTTAATAAACGCGGAACAGATTATTCAGTACGGTATACACTTTTCTGGATATGGCCTATTCCCTAGGGATATTGGCAACCCCTCGCTTCTACCAGACACACGCCTTTCCCCGTGATAAAATGACAAACCCGTCTTCTTCCTATTTTCCCATAAGACCCTTCGTCCGCTGCCTTTGCTGTGCCTGCCTGTAAAGACAACTCCCATTAAAATCTGCATTTTGCTTTTAGATTTCCTGAAACTCTGCCCCTCCTAAGCGCCACGTGAACACCGGACCTGACCATCAGAATTACGGGGGCAGTGGGGCGACTGTTTTGGAGCACCTTGCTTCGAGATCGAGTTTCATAGTCGGAAGCCGGTTCGCAAAAAGCTTTTGTTTTTGGACTTCGATCCGTAGAAATGACGTCGCCGTGTAATCAATCGCCATATATTCTGAATCTGCATTGATGGATGCCTATTCTATCGTCGGTGACAGTTTCGTGTCGGCTTTTGTGGCCTCGTGTCGTACCTCTCGCTTTTGTCGGAAGGAGGGGAGTGATTGGATTCCCCGCCGGTTAGAAAACTATGGCTTGGTTTGTTTTTCTCTTTATCCGCCGGCCCACTCGTGGCGTTTTGGGCGTGATCGTAGCGATGGAATATTCGCAGACAGCTTTTTCATCTATTTATGTTTTTATTATCCAAGTAAAGTGTTCGTTGATACATTTTCCTAACCCGGTTTAACTTTACGAAATATTTTGTTACATATTACGGAAGTTGATGGCAGAAAAGTATCTGGCGATATATTTGCGTAGTGAAAGTTTCATTTTTTATTTCGATAATTATTTCGAGAAGCGTTGTTACGGTTACTCCAAAGCACGTTCACGAGAATAAAATACGAGAGATCGACTGTAGGACCGAGCGATATCAGAGCTCGTTTTTCCCAAGGACCATACGGGATCATAACGGGAGAGTGATTCCCACGAGTGACGTTAATAGGTAGGTTTTGGTGAGCTGCACCCCCTGCCACCCACCAGTCTGGTATTTGCAGGGTATCATGTAGATGTAGATGAAGAAGAATATTTCTGTTATAATCTGTTGTAGGACTTTTTTTTTTGGTACATACTATCATACGCGAATTCAGCATATTTAGTGCTTTACGGGATAATTGCGAAGAAGGTAGGATTCTGTAAAATTATTAAGTAAAGGATATTTTAAAGTGGCTCTAACAAAAGATTGCTTTGCACACGGAACTCTTTATGTAGCAACAACCAGAGTGGGAAATGGAACAAATCTGTTTATTTTAGCAAAAGACCGAAAAACCACAACCAACGCCAGTTAATTTTCTTCACTAATGAGAATTTCTTATTCAAATTTAATATGTATATAGTAATTATTCAGTAAAATGTTTGCAAATGAAACAACAAATTTAAAACTGTTCATTGCCTTCCCTTTGACAAACGCATTAGTAAAACATTCTTTTACATCTATGTATTTAAATTCACGATCTTTCTTACATATACATAAGTGTAATCGACTTTGTCCGGTCAACGACGAGCATCACCTACTACTATAGTCGTTCCACCAGCTAAAGTCTCTTAGCAGAAGCCAATAGGAGACGGTTTGTTTGCGAAGGTAGTGGGGAGGAAACCAGTCTCACTCCTGCTCTCGAAGAGATCACATCGGGATGCGTTGCCATTAGAAATTGCGTACTATATCAGCTGAAGGCGAAAATCCGCAAGAACTGGCAACGCCCACCGGTATCTGCTGTCCCGCACAAAAGTTGAGAGGGGCGATGGAAGGGGAAACGTTCGTGATTGGCTACTTGCTCTAAGTAGGCCAAGAGCCTTCAGCTGGTGAACCGACTATAAAATGATTATTTTTGTTTTTCATCCGATATATGACGTGACTGTTTTGTGTGTTTGCTATACCGTGTTTGGAAACTTCTTAAGAAGTCGTAATCAAATTTATCAAGATGGTTCCGAGATCAAAGAGCAGATTTTAGTGTGTTTTGATACAAATAAGTCATTTTGGCTCAATACGGCGGACTGGGCCTTTCAAAACTGCAGGCTTTAAAAAAATTCTGCAGGGCTGTAGAGGTTATAGTTTACCCACAGATTTTGATCGAAGGTTTTCGCAGCGTGGTCGTTCGATGATATTGTCAGCTTTCGGTTTCAGCTTCGGCCGGAAATGATGTAACCGACGTTTCGCGACCGTTGCTGGTAGTTTCTTCAGAGCGTAGTGCATTTGCAAGAAATTGACGACGTACCTATATATAGCCAAAACGTTTTGACCCCTCCTCCTCCTCAGTTACTGGAGAGTCCCCCCTCCCTCCCCCCCGCCTTCTCTCTTGTAGTCGAAGTTCCTTTCACCGATTCTATTGGCGCTGGCCTTCTTCTCTCCTGACCATTGGAACAAACGTTTCCACGTTAGGCGTAGTTTCCAGCCTGAGGAGGGGACGACACTTTTTGGTTTTACATTTACATCAATACCCTTCAAGCCGCTAGAAGCGTTTGGCAGGGGGTGTCACAGCACCAAGTGAACTCTAACTAATTCCTCTGTTGGACTGTCTTATCGCGTCTGGGAAAAAGGATCTGTAGTATTTCTCGGTTCTAGCGATTGTTTCGACATATTTTCTCCTGTACTCTTATCTAACATTACGTTCACTAACACCGATGGGGACGACTATGCCGCGTACGTCTTCAACGAATTCGGAGCTTTCAAAATTTTCAAATACTTTCCTTTTGTATTCAATTCTGCTACTCTTCAACGTCTGCCATTTCAAATCCCTCAATATCTCTGATACACTCACATCATACCGATATTCTCCTTTTACAGATCTAGCCGTTCTACGCTGAACTATTTCGAGCTCCATTATTTAGGCCGTCCTCGAAAGGGTCCCAGACGGCGCAACAGTATTCCACGATGGGTCGTATTAGGGAAAAGTATGCGATTTCCTTCACATTCGAGGGGCATCCCCGCAGGACTCTAGAGGAAGGCCCTTGAATTCTGTTTGCCGATGCTATAACGGTTTTGATATGCTCTCTACTAGACAAATTGCTACTGAGAATTACTCCTAGGTATTTGTAGATATTGTCGTCTTTTAGCTTTAGTTCAGATATTTGGTACGGGTAACGGCTGAAATTCGTGGAGCGCGTGAAGTTCATTACGGCGCATTTCTTTATATTCAGATCGAGTTGCCAATCTTTACACCATTTCGTAATAGCCTGAAGGTCCTTTTGCAAATTCTCCTGATCGTGTATTGTGTTGATTTCTCCATACACAAGTGTCTAACTTTACACTTTATATTATCCGCTAAATCATTTATATATATCAAGAATAACAAAGGTCCGATTACACTTCCCTGAGGCACGCCGGAAGTCACTTTGACGACGTCTGATGCAACTCCATCGAGGACTACTCTCTGGAGTTCTATCGGAAAGAAACGAGGCGATCCAATTTACAATTTTCTCGTTAATTAAATAAGCCCTTAATTTTTGCACTATTTTCAAGTGAGAGACGGTGTCGAAGGCTTTCCTAAAGTCTAACAATACTGCATCAACTCCTATTCATTTATCCGTTGCTTTCACAATATCTTGTGTGAGTAGAGCTAACTGAGTCTCGCATGACCTGCCTCTCCGCAAACGATCCTGGTATCTGTTAAGCGCTTCTTTGCTTTCGAGAAATCGCATTATTGAGCTACCTATAACGTTCTCAAAAACCTTACAGAAGATTGACGTCAACGATATAGGGCGGTAGTTCTCCACTTTTAATTTACTTCCCGTTTTATGTATTAGTGTAACGTGGGCTGTTTTCCATATCAAAGGAACTACACCCTCATCTAAAGATTTTCTGAATCGAATCTTAAGGTACGGAGCTAATTCGTTTGCTAACGAGTTTATAATGAATGCAGGTATGACTTCAGGCCCTGGCGATTTTCTTTTATGGACCTGACTTAGTAATTTAACGATACCGCTTTCGGATATTTCTATGTCGCTCATATTTGAGTCTATACGAGTAGGGAAATCAATGAAATCACCGCTGTCTATTGTGAAGCAATTTTCGAAGAACCGATTTAACATACTAGCCTTAGTAAATGAATCGTGTACACTTTCACCGTTGTCTGTACGCAGAAGAGGTACTGTGGACTGACCTCCTCGAATTTCTCGCACGTACGACCAAAATTCTTTCGAGTCGTTTTTGAGTGAATCCGAGTGTCGTGGATCGGTAGGCGTGAAATTCCTTACGCGCTTCGTCTCTTGCAGATTTACGACTATTTCTGTATATTAAATACTCGTTCGCGTGGTCCCTACCAACTTCTTTAAGGTGCTTTATGCGCGCGTGATGCCGTCTTTGTTTCTTGAGCAAGGCACGGTGTTTCGGTTTCACCCACCGCGGGTCCTTGCGATCACGAATTGCTTTAGTTGGGACAAACGTTTTTAGTCCTTCTCGAATGATTCGCAAAATTTATGTCCAAGAGTCATCTACGCTGTTACTATTCGCAAAATTGATAAATGTCACTATTTGGTTTGTAACATAATTTTTTTAAACCTGGGAGATCTGCTTTACTGAAGATATAGACTAATCGCGTTGGCTTATATACGAGGGAGGGCTGAAAAGTAATGAGCTTCGGGTAATGAAAAAGATTATTTAAAAAAATTTTTTTATCTCTCAATATAATCTCCCCTGTGATTAACGCACTTTTTAGATTTTTCATACAATGACTTTATACCATTAAAAAATATTTTGAAGTCTTCTCTGCAAAATGGTCCTCGATGGCCGACTTCATCTCGTTTTCGTCATTAAATCTCCATCCCCATAAATCTTTTTTGAGATTTCTGAATAGGTAGTAATCGCTGGGGGCCAAATTGGGACTGTAAGGTCAAGTACCTCGAACCCCGCATCCTTCACAGCACGCCTTGTAACTTGTGCCGTATGGCACGGCGCATTGTCTTGAAGCAGCAAGACGCCTCGCCTAACTTTCCCCCTTCTCTTCTCCAGTATTACTGGACAGACTTGGATGATCAAACCAGCATAATACTTGCCGTTCACTGTTCTTCCTTTTGGCAAGTAATCTATTAATAGAATCCCCTCGCTGTCCCAAAAAACGGTCGCCATCAGCTTCGAGGTCACTTCTTCGGAGCCCTTTCACCCTCTTTTATCCACTGCATCGACTGTTATTTAGATTTGAGATCATATTGATGGATCCATGTTTCATCGACGGTTACGATGCGATGGCAAATTTTGTTCAAATTGCCCTCACACAACTCAAGAAATTCCTGAGAACATTTCATGCGTCGCTGTCGGTCGAACAGTGTCAGCATTCTGGGAACCCAGCGCACGCTCAGCTTTCTCATGTCCAATGATTGTGAAGGATTTCGCCAACACATTCCTTGCTAATCCCCAGAATCTCAGCTACCTGAAGAAGCCGGATTCGTCAATCCTCGAGCACTAATTGTTCCACTTTTTAAATATTTTCTTCGGTAACTGCTGTTTCGGACCTCCCAGGTTGGTCGTCGTCTTCAATGGACTCTCGTCCTTGTTGGAAAAGACGGGTCCACCTTTTAACTGTCGCATATGACGGTACAGACTCCCCGTATGTGGTCGACAATTCCTCGTGAATGTCTTTCGACGTTTTACCCTTTTTTACGAGGTATTTTATTACAGCACGGTACTTGAGTTTCACAATTGACTGCGACTCGCTTGACATGATGAAGCTTGCTCGGCGATTGCTCAATAACTTACCCAACAATCGTGACCAAACTTTGCACCTGTAATAATTAGACATGTGCACATGAGCAGCAATACAAGAGATTTTTCTCAAACAAACCCTTATATGTGTGGCTCATTACTTATCAGCCCACCCTCGTATTGTCGCAGGGGTGTATTTGAAGTCGGCAATTACTATTTTATGATCACCTATGCCGTCGTCGATTTGTAGGTTTGTAGTCGATAGTGGGTGGATAGTGGCTAGCAGATCTAATATGTTTCCGTTTCCATTGTTGACATATCGCGTCGGCTCGTTGACGATTTGCTCTAGAGAGTTTAGAGTAAACGCTTCAATTAATTCACGACAAGCTTCTCTATTTTTTCCACCACTAACATAGGTTACGGATTTCCAATCGATCGATGGAAGATTAAAGTCTCCTCCAAGAATGATTACTGGATCGTTCTTTCTCCTAGCTATCACCTGCAATGTACGACTGAGTTCTCTACTCCCGAGTCAGGTGGGCGGTAAAATGAGCAAAAAAATAATTTTTTACCATTTCTCGTACGAAGGGAGCACCATATCGTTTCGCAGTGTTCGCTGACGTTCTTCTCCTCTAATTGGCTTGATATACTCTTTCTGACGGCGATGAAAACGTGGCCAATTTATTGAAAATTCCCTCCCTATCATAACGAGACTAAAAATTGTTATCCATTTATAAATCTTCGTATTGTTTGGTTTCTTAGAATTTCCGAGCAATGCCGTGTACCTTCAGCTGGTTACTCATTTTTCTCAATGTTACTATATAAGGCGTGTACTAAAACCTTTTCGTTACCAACTTTTATATTAACTTCAGAAATGCTAAACCCCTCTGATTTTCGAAACCGATCTACTTTTGTTTAATTATATTTTAGTGTACTGCTTTAGACCAGCGTTTCCCAAACTATGTTCCGCCGAAATCGAGGGTTGCGTAGAAGCTAAATGGGGCTTCGCGATAGGCAAAGGAATGACCAGATACGCTCTTCCTTCTCTTATTTACAGGGGGAAACATCAGCCTCACTTGTAAAATGTATACTGTAAGATACATAAGGTATGTAATGTTATGATATACAGTTAATTTTATTGCGATATGGCTGGCCACCTCTTAGGGTTCCGCGAAAAAAAACATTTGGATAGATGGGTTCCGTGTCTTCAAAAACTTTGGGGAACCCCTGCTTTAGACTACATACTACATCACTGATATAGCACGAATAGACTCCCTGCCGCTTAATGCACAGTAATATCTTTTTTTAAGAAAAAAGGCAGACATGGACGCCAGCAGAATTTTTCCAGGCGCTAAACCCGGAGCCAAAAAATGTCTATTGTAAATAACACTGCCATTTCTGCACAAAATTGTCAGTTTTTGCCACTTTATCCAACCGCTCAACTGTCACTATGTCTTGTCTCCACAGTCCTGTTAGATTATCACTTATAACTTCGTAAAATATCTCAAAACCGACGCCATTGTCTTGTGTGTCGATCGTATGAGGAATCTTAGACTTTTCCTACTGAAGAAATCTTTCTACTGAAGGCTGTCTAGCAGTATACGACGTGAATTCTATCGGATTCAAAAAATTAATTAAGGGTAACACGAACCAGATGCCATCCAAAGATACACAATGATGAACAAACGGAAATGATGTAAACCAAGCCCAGAACATGGAAATATTTTTTTATGATTTACCATCTCGCAAAGTGAATGCTAACCCACTCAGATTTAGGTAATAATCATAACCCCATTCATAGGCACACAAAGAAAGAAATATAAAAAATCGTAATCATGACAACGCCTGCGAGCTTAAACAGCCTAATTAAAAATATTAACTGCCTTTTTTTCTTGGATTTATCGCATACGATGAAGACATCACTATGAAGCATAACCCTTCCAGAAGGCGACTAAATGTCATCCTACTATAAAATTGACATAAGGTAGCTCTAGAAAATTCATTTTTAAAGTGTGTGCTCTTTAATTTTATCCTGTTAATTATTAATACCTACATGTCGCGTATTGCATTATTATTTTCATGTTCAAAAACAAAGAGTCAAAACGTCTCCTTTTCCTCTTTGACGGCACCCATGAATCCAAATTTAAAATAACTATGTATAATATTTCCACACTTTAGAAAAAGCTCAATTTTCCAAAGGGGGACCCGGTGTACCCCTGCGCGCCACTGCTTATTTCTCTCCTGTATGAGGCTGCCCAAATTCTAGCCCGTGAAGGGCACGACAGAGACTCAACCACGTTCAAGAACTGGGTTTTTTAGTTCGCTTTTGCACCAATTTGTGCACTGCAACACACGGGAAGTATACGAAAATGCGCCTGCGCAGTAGCCCCCGGTGTGGATTTCGCTGGCTATCCCCAAGCTCGCAGACACGAAAATCTGGCAGCATGGCCTGAGCGAGAGAAGGGGTATGAAAATGTTAGCTCTCGGCACGGCGCGCAGTGGTCGGAAGACCCTCGTTTCCCGGACAAAAGTCCTAAAATCGTCTGATTGAATCCAAAATTGGTATATGGGGGTTTTGGTACTCGCTGAGTACGATTTTGATGTCTGTTTACCTGTACGAGACAACATACATTCCAAAACGTTTTTTGCCGGTTTCTAACATTATGAATCTAAATTCTCGCTGATATGATGTGAGTCTGCGATTTGAAATCGCCGGACACTGTCGAAGCTGTCTTTCATGAAAATAATATTTTTATGGCAAAAAACAGTGTTTAAAGATTATTTGGTGCAAATTTTTGAGACGCTGACGACGTGAGTGTTGTTATTAGCTATTAGGTGTAGTAAAGAAATGGGTAATAGTAAAACTTTGTTAAAAAAATAAAAAGGCGTTACATATATGCGCCAAAAAAATTAAAAGAGGTGACATATTATCAAATTTCTTCTTCATGGGAGTCATTTGGTAGAGGAATGTCCGACTTCTCATGAGGTTGTCTTAGCAGCTGTAGGACATCATTCGAAAACATCGTGTTCTTCCGTCGTAGCTTTCTTCTCATGCTGGAGATCAATGGGTCGGATGATACTAGCAGAATGTGGAATAGGTCTTCGTTGCATTCCACTCTTGACATCTTCCGAGTATTCATTTCTCTGTATTTCTTGGTGTCCTTATTCCTGGCCTCTTGGGCCTCCTAGGAAAACAGTCCTATAGGCAATGGAGTAACTTGTATGATATCAGCCCCATGGATAAGGAGCTTATGAAGCGAGGCTGGCATCTCATACCAACCGTACAAATCTACATAGAGCTCGGCTGTGTCCCTAGTGTAGTCCCGGAAAACCTAAACATTTATCTCGTAAGAGCTTCCCAAGGCATGTAAGATATTTGACAACCGCTGAATTAGATTGGCATCAACTCCGGTAATTTCTGCGGAAAGTGCATGCTGCTCAAAGAAACGCCGTGCAGAGTTCCCATCACTAGTAGTACCGCTGTTTTGCTTTAGTTGATCTACTATAAGGCCCATTTTTTCTCTGAAAGCCTTCTGTATTTCCAGCTTCCTCGCAGCAACACTTTTTTGTCGTGTTCTGTAGAGACACGCGATTCCGGACGTCAATCCGTCTCTCTACAATGTTATTCCGACTATGTGTGACAAAGTTACATTTAACCCCCTCATTCAAAAAACCGCAGCTAATTCTTTCAGGATTTAATAGAGGAGACATTAAGCTACTGATATCACTAAAGCAGAACGTAGTGGAAATTTTGTAGCTCAAATTCATTTTTGAACATATGCAATTTGTGCAATAGTTCAGATGAAGCACTGTTGTATAGTTTACTTCCACTCTAAAACCACGTGTGACCCCATCAATAGAGTCCTTAAGTTCCAAAGAATAAATTGCGCACTATATCATTCGGGGGAATCACATTTAATGGCAGAAAAGTGCCATTGAAATATTGCGAATGTATGTACCTGAAAGAAGGCAAATAACGACCCCTATATTCTCAGACCTGTGGAGTCGGAACGGACGAAGAACGCAGATTAAATAGGCCTGTTTTCGTTGGGCTGGACATTTACGTACACTTTTGACTCCATTTTGAGACGCATGTGTGAAGTTCGCAAAATGGACTTTTGTCCGGGAAAGTACGGTCTTCCGACCACTGTGCGGCGGCTGTCCTGAGATTTAACATAACATGAATGGAATAGAATTTTCTCGAAAAACAATTTCGGTACTTTGAATGACTTCTGAACAAAAATTGGAATGAAAACGTTTAGGACCACATCAACCCGAGGACTTCGTTTTTCACGACAGCAAAAGCGAATCGACGGAGCTTTTACACAGATCTCATAAGTGATGTAAAATCCGTTACATCAGTGTTGATTTCCTTGGGACAACACAGCGTAAAAGAAATTTTCGGCTAAACGGCGAAATTCTTTGAAAATATTATCACAACACCCGTGACAACATCAGAACAGGAAAGTTGTTTCTGTGCAATGGTAACGTGTGAAGAAGTACTCGAGGAACACGGTTCGAGTAGAACGACTCAATGGTATAACAATGCTGTCGATAGAGAACGAATTAGTGAAACCCATTCTAGACTTTAAAACCAAGGTCATTGAAAATTTTCCGAGGTTCAAGAACAGACGGGCGCATTTTTTTTACAAGAAAACAATGTACCTCTGTAAAAGGTGTACTACACTACATAATACACTAAGGGCAATCATGTAAGGCCACTCCCGAGTCTCGATTAATTCGAGATTTCGATCCCGCCGATCGATAATATACGAGGAATAAATTTCGCGTAGTTATTGGTTCCGACTAAACGCGAGGTTTAGTTTTGGTGTAGACGTAGTTATATCTGCTCTAATTGTTTGAATTTGTGCTGATTTCACTCTTTTTCTGTTAATCTTTTATTTAAATTTATTTATTTTATTGATTTATTTATAAATTTATCACTTGACATGGCATCTAAAAGGAAATGTAATAGTGACAATGTAAGGGAATCAAATAAAAGAGAGCATAAGAATCATAGTTATGAATTGAAATTAGAAATTTTAAAGCGTATTGAGAAAGGTGAAAGCCAAGCTGAAATCGCACGATCGTTGGGAATGTGTCCTTCAACTATTAGCACTTACGTGAAACAGAAGGAGAAAATTCTAGAAGATGTGATAAATTCAAGTAATTTGATAACAACAATAAACAGTCCTAGGCGCGGTGTTGTGATTCCTAAGATGGAAAAACTTTTAAAACTTTAGATAGATGATCAGTGTCAGAAACATACTGAAAGCCATACTGAAATCTTACGATCGTTGGGAATGTGTCAACTATTAGCACTTATACGAACAGAAGGAGAATATTCTAGAACATGTGATAAATTCAAGTAATTTGATAACAACAATAAACAGTTCCCCACCCAATAGCTCCTCTTCTTCCAACTAAAATCTTCCAACTTCTCAATTAATAAACCAAGTCCAGTAAGCGCAGTTGAAAAAGATTTAAGCTATGAAAATATTTTTAATTTTATTGTTTCTTTATTCTTAAGTTATTTTGTACATTTTTAATAACTTTTTTTAATTTCGCTGCGATAAATAGTTGTATGTATAGATAGATGTACGCAGTTATGTTATCCAGCTCGCGCGAGTCGTTTGTAACAAACGACTCTGTAAAGCATATTGCATACATCTATCTTTGAAGTTCGAAACAAAAATTTATTTTTTCCTTTTCAATGCAAAAAATAAGTTATACATTTAAAATATTTATTATATAATTTAGTCATAATTTAATATTGTTGTATTAACATATTAGTAATGTTATTTTATCTTTATAGAACGTGAGGGGAGACTTTTTCCCGAGATGCGGGAACGTATCCTCCGATTATAACATGCAAGTATATGGAAAAACGGCGTTCGACACTCGAATATTCGAGATTCGAACACGTTTTCAGGAACGCATCCCCAACGAGACTCGGGAGTCGCCTGTATTTAAATTCATTGCCTTTTTTCCTCTTTTCTAACGTGTAACAGCTAAATATTCTCGTATTGTTCGTATTATCTTGATAGCTGCTTTTTGTTTTGCATTAGTATATTCTTCTCTTATAGCAGCCGTTGCGTCATACGCGAGCGCCTGCGCGCGCGCACACACACACACGTCTACTACAAAATTTTCTGTCGACGTCCTCACCAGGTTAACACATTTAGAGCCGCCATTGCCCTGAAACATATCGATTTTTCCCTTATTTATTGAAGGTAACGCAGAATTATCTAGATCAGGGATCTCCAACCAGTCAATCGCGATCGACCGGTCGATCTTTGGCCTTTTTAAAGTCGATCGCTGAATCTTACTTTTTATTGAATCAAGTGAGAAATTATGAGCCGATTATAGATTATATAGATTTTGAACTTACAGCTGGAACTTTTTTTATCGAGCTATGCAGGTGGTTTTAAAATTAAGAGCAAGCGGAATGCATAAATCAAATAATACAGCTGTTTCTCGATATCAGTTCTCGCAGCAAGACACGATCGTATCGATGTTTATCGACCCTGAGCATGCTTAAGTGTAGCTTGATATGTGGCGTTCTAATCGCGAATTATTGCAAAAGGCAAAAGATTGAGGCTAACTGCGACTTTATGTGTAACTTGATTACCTAATTCAAGTTATGTTTTGGTTGATTTCTTCCGTCTGTATATTTATTTAATAGTCTTTCTCTTCAACTTATAATAGTTTAAAACTTAGTAATACATTGAATTATCCTGGTGGATAAAATTTTAATCAATTTTATTTTAACTAAAATATTTTCTTGTACAGAACGAAAACTGGAATAAAACTTGATTCGAGCTTGTTTGACTCTAATCAAAAGTTGTTAACAATTAAATTGGATTGACGTGTTGATCCTCCCTCCCTGCTCAACAGTATTTCTCGTATCAAGGCTCACTCCGTTAAGTCGATCCTCGGTAAATTTAAAAATGAATTAGTAGATCTTGGGTGCTGACATGTTGGAGACCCCTGTTCTAGTGCGACATTTATCAGAACAGGTGATTTCTTCGACGGAATTTCTGGTCTCGAATTTGTCCGAAAAGGACTCGAAATGTCAAACTACGTGTACGAGGCTTTAAAATATCTGATACTAAGTAGGTTCGAATTTCTCTTCAGGGAAGAAATAAGATAGAAAACCGTGAATTTTCATTTAACAGAGTGGTGCCCGACCTCTTTCATATGAGGCGCCGCATTACAATGTTTCTCAATAATGGTGAGTCGCATCGTTAGAAAAGTGATGGTGTTGTATGCCACCAGCCGAAAACCTAAATGTTCGGTTCTTCCTGTAGGCAATTCTCCGTGAGTGGGGATTCGATTTATCATCGCAATGACGTTAGAGTCGATGGCATGAATCTGCCGCCTTTGGTTCTTTCATAGGGATCTCTCAACGGGGCCTATGGAACGATTTCGTTAACTCTGCAGAAACATCACTGAGGCAAGCATATATACAAAGATATGTCATATATTATGTAGCTAAAACAATTTTATTAAATTTATTTACCTATTTAGTTGGAATTGTGTGCTTGTTTTCAAAATGCAACCTCTCAATATTGGACTTAAATTATGAAACACCGATTCGGGTGCAATTTTGGAGATGAATATCCGTGATTCCTGTTCACAACTTTGATTTTACGCGTTTCGTTATGTTGCCTTGCAAATATATATGCATCCTATGTATGAAACCAATCTTCTGGAAATGTTTTCTCTGCAAGTAAGAGGTTTTCAACTGGTGGTATACATACCCATTTAGGGCTACGTCAAGAGTTATATGTATGCGAAAGTATACAATATTATCATTTTTAGGCGCGTTTCGCTTCCAGCGTGAGCACCTATTGTCTGTCTATCGGTCTGTCCGTCTGTCTGTATGTCTGTTTGAATGCCTGTGTCTGTATGTATGTCTGTCTTTCTGTCTGTCTGTCTTTCTTTCTGTCTGTCTGTTTGTCTGTCCGTTTGTCCGCATGTTCGTTCTCGGCTTCTACCGAACGAATTTTCATGAAATTTGATATTAACGACTTACAGTCAAAGATAATAAGAAAATCGCAAAAATAAATCACGTACGCCAATCTGGGGTACTACTTTACTGGTGACAAAAATGAACTTTCCCTCGTATCCGTAATTGTCTTTCATGCATGACTTCGAAATCAAAAGTTACAATGTGACATCAAATATTAACGTCATAAAACAGAAAAATTCGCTAAAACTGTAAATGTTAACGTTATAAACAAGAGTTATATATATACCTATACTAGCAGCCCGTTGCAGCTACGCTTGCAAATAATCTAAATAGTTCGGCCCTATGTTAGATCTTCTTGGTTCCCTATTCATTTGACGTGTTTCCCTATTTCTTTGTCTTTCCTGTACTCTCCGCTCCTCATCTTCATAGGCAATCCTACGAGCTTCCGCATCTCTTTCTCTCTCTTTCCTACAATACTCTTCCTTTGATCTCTGGCTCCTGTTCCTTTCTCTGGCAGTTGTAGCTGGGCTAATAGCGCTCCTTTTTAATTTCTCCATACGTAGTAATGGGAAAGTATTGTATTCATGAAAAAAATCGACTTCGAGATTTGAACGGAAATACATGTTTTGAGGTCCCTAGAACACGTTTAGACTATTTTCGGAATGATGTCTGTGTGTGTGTATGTTAGTGTGGGCGCTCTAACTCAAAAAGTACGTGCCATATCGTTACCAAACTTCATATCTAACACCCTTACATGAGCACAAAGAACTGATTAGTTTTTCGACAATAACGGATAACCGGAAGTCGAGGTTTATTCGAAACCCGATTCGGTTTTTGCGATATTTCTTGGTTAAAATATCATTTTTGTATGTACAATTCTATACAAAAGTTATAGAGAATGTAATTTCTTACAACTTTCATTTGAAACAATTTTCTATAGGAGTTATTGTTTAGGAGTTATTTATAAATAACAGGTTTTTCGGTTTCCGTTAAATATCTCATTAAAAACATCGTTATTGGTAATCTTCGTAAGGACCAAAGTTGTAGAGAATAATATTTCTTCCAAGTTTTGTTTGAAACTAATTTTCGTAGAACCATCTATTTCGGATATATTTCGCTTTATCTTAATACCAGTATACAGCCCCAACACCATGTAGCGGTGAATTCTGTAATCATTCAAAATATACGTAATTTACGGCAACAAGGACGTGTCTTCTTTTATGATACGAAATAATAATTTTGCGTAGTAATATTATTCATAATAATTTAAATATCTATACCCCAAATATGGAGAAAGTCATGTGTTGGCCACATCAGATTTTTTAAATTTTCCGCGATTTTACAGCAATATATTAGAGAAATTACGTGATCATAACGCCACAGAGTTACTCAATCCTAGTTTAATATCGCGGTGTATTCAAAGGGGAAAAATTTTTAATTCTACCTTACCTTAGTTCCAATGATTATCGTTGCACCGTTATAGACGAACTCACAAACAGTTGCCTTCCTTCAAGTGTCTATCAACGAATGCTTTTAACTTCTTACAGGACCTACTATAAAGGCGACGTCAATGCAAGCATTTATTTAGATTATCAATGAAGAGAAGATAACAATAACGCTTTTATTTCGCCTATTGGAAGGATTAATTGGCCTTAAATGAATCTGAGGCAACAATGAGTTTCCTTGGCAACGCCCGGAATGAGTAAGAAATATCCGCAATATTTCGAAAAACAATGCGTATTTCTGAAAACGTCGTCCGCTTAACGTATAAACATTGCAAGAATAAGATAGAATAAAGCTTTAGCCGTCCAATAAAGCAAAAAAGAAGAAAATCGGTCCATATTTACGTATTTTAATGTACGAAGGAAAAAAACCTTGCAATCTAAAAATCGAAAATCCCGTGTAATCTAATGGGAAAATATAATTGTCTCCTGGATTCGAACCCAAGACACTTTAGCAAACGAAAATATTTTTCCAGGGACCTCATAGTCAGTAGAAATAATCTGATGCGGCCAACACATGACTTTCTGCATATATGGGGTATAGATATTTAAATTATTATGAATAGCATTATGAGGCAAAATTATTATTTCCTATCGTAAAATAATACGGTCGTCCTTATTGCCGTAAATTACGTATATTTTGAATATGTGTACAGAATTCACCGCAACATGGTGCTGGCGCTGTATACTGGTATTAAGAAAAAGCAAAATATCTCCGAAATGGATGGTTCTACGAAAATATGTTTCAAAGAAAACTTAGAAGAAATATTATTCTCTACAACTTTGGTCCTCACGAAGATTACCAATAACGATGTTTTTAAGGAGAAAACCGAAAAACCGGTTATTTATAAATAATTCCTAAACAATAACTGCTATAGAAAATTGTTTCAAATGAAAGTTGTAGGAAATTACATTCTCTATAACTTTTGTATAGAATAGTATATACAATAATGATGGTTTAACGGAGAAATATCGCAAAAACCGAATCGGGTTTCGAATAAACCTGGACTTCCGGGTAACCGTTATTGTCCAAAAACTAATCAGTTCTTTGTGCTCATGCTAAAGTGTTACATATGAAGTTTGGTAACGATATGGCACGTACTTTTTGAGTTAGAGCGCCCACAAGCACATACACACACCCGCACGCACGCGCACACACACACAGACATCATTCCGAAAATAGTCTAAACGTGTTCTAGGGACCCGAAAACGTTATTTCTGTTGAAATCTCGAAATCGATTTTTTTCGTGAACACAATACTTTCTCATTACTACGTATGGAGAAGGTAACAAAACGCCCAGTACCGCATATCTTTACGACGTACGGTTCTCGAGAAATACGCCTATGTAATTACGCGAGGCTTCATACGCACTGACTCACGGACGAACGCAGCTTCACTACGCGCATAATACATAGGATACACACACACACACACGTACACTCATTTCGAAAAGTCTAGCGACACGGCTCGGTCACGCCACACATAGGCCGGAGCTGAAAGTTCCGAGTATGTTGGCACCCATTGCTTGAGGGGAAGCAGGAGAGGGGAATGATAGGGAGGGGCGGAAGAGTGAGGAGGTGAGTTTCGAAGCCTGGGTAGGCTTGCAGGGAGAAACGAATGAGACAAAACCATTCAACGGTGCGAGGGCATCCAATCCAACTTGGAAAAAATCTGATGTGACCAACACATGACTTTCTCCATATGTGGGGCGTAAAGTAAAGTGGTACCCCTGATTAGCGTACGTGATTTATTTTTGCGATTTTCTTATTATCTTTGACTGTAAGTCGTTAATATCAAATTTCATGAAAATTCGTTCGGTAGAAGCCGAGAACGATAACCATAAAGTAAAGAACACACATAAAGCTACAACCACACCATGGAAAACAAATTAATGTTCTTTGTTTAAGTACTTTTTACTGAGTTTTATGCTGAGTATTATCAGGGTGACTAACAGTGCGGGGTTTTTCACAACCATCTGGAAATATCTCCCTTTTCAAACGAAATCGGGTCAACGGGTGTTATAGATAATTGTAAGTATATTCAGTGGCGTATCAAAGTGAAGCCGGGCCCTGGTTCGAGAATTCTTTAAGCCCCCCCCCCCCCCCCCTCCTCCAATATATATTTTTGGTTATTTTATTTTTTAAGGGGAAAATTTTAATGAAATAAGTTTCATGATCTCGGATTCTTTTAACTGTATTTAGCAGCTCTTGCGGTTTAAAATGACACAAAGGGTAAAATTTTGTGTGTCGACCACGGGCCTTCGGGCCCCCTCGAGCTCCGGGCCCTGGACTGAGTATATGTCACTAACAGGAATATTCGTGGTGATAAAGTGCAATACTTAATAACCTTTAATTGAGGGACCTGAAATGGCAGACGTTGAAGAGTAAAAGAATTGAGCACAAAAGGAAACTATTTGAAAAGTTTAAAAGCTCCGAATTCGTTGAAGACGTACGCGGCATAGTTGTACACATCTGTGTTAGATCAGATAGTACGAGAAAATATATCGAAACAATCGCTGGAACAGAGAAATACTACAGATGCTTTTTGCCAGACGCGATAAGACAGTCCAACAGAGGAATTAGCTAGAGTTCATTGGTGCTGTGACACCCCCTGCCAAACGCTTCTGGCGGCTTGCAGGGTATTGTTGTAGATTTAAATGTAAATATGTGCATTTTAAAATCATTTATCCTTCATTTTACAGTGTTTAACAGTATGGAAAACAATAATTTTAGAAAGTACGCGTTCCAATCAAGGTGGCTTGAAGTTGAATTACAAAGGATTTATGTATATGAAGGTTGGAAAGAAAAGCAGAACATATTGGGAATGTGAATTGCGGAAAACTAAGGGCTGTAAAGGAAGAACATTCACTATTGAATTGGATGACATGCGCCACGGATTACTTTCGGAGAGTAAGGAAGAGCATAACCATCCCCCAGAGGCCACTAGGCTAGGCGTTTCCAGAGCAATTGACTCCATTAAGTGCAAGGCTGAGGATAGTGCTGAAGTACCAGCTTTGATGATACATAATATTAAAAATTGCTTGCTTAGCCAGTGATGGAGTATATTTCTGGCAATAAACTTAATTTTCGAGAACACTTCTACGCTAAATATTATTTTTTGTATTTCTGGCAATAAACTTAATTTTCAGGAACATTTTAATGCTAAATATTATTCTTGTATTTCTGGCAATAAACTTAATTTTCAAGAACATTTCTACGCTAAATAACATTTCAGGAAGATGATAGTGCGGGAAAATGATAATTACGGAAAATGAAATATTCGGGGAAATGATAATTCGGGAAAATAAATTTCGGGAAAATGATCATTAGGGAAAATGATCATTAGGGAAAGTGATATTCATGAAATTGAATGTGACCGCCTCTTGCTACCCGCGGTTTATGGCTAATTGTAAGCATGCCCTCTTGGCGGATCCCTTTACCCTATGCCCCATACCCTTTACGCCTATGACCACGTGTCCAACTGATTGTTTTGAGCAAGAACGGCTTTATTTGTCCATGAGTAGTTTTGAGTTATTTGGTATTCAGGTAGCTAGTGTATTTCCTGTTAATTTATAAAAGTCTGTATATTCGATGGAAGAAAAAAAAATTTTTTTTGAGAGAGAGAGAGGAAGAGAAAGGTGCAGACAAAAATGGAAGAGAAGGAATGAGAAGAAGAGAAGGAAAGGTGTAAGAGGCAGAGGAGGAGGAGGAGGAGGAAGGGAAGAGAGGGAGAGAAAGGTGCAGACAAAAATGGAAGAGAAGGAAAGGTGTAAGAGGCAGAGGAGGAGGAAGGGAAGAGAGAGAATAGATAAGAGAGTAAAGGAAAAGGAGAAGAGAAAGCAAAGATGAGAAGGGGAGAAAACGAAAGGGAAGTCTATGGAAGAGTTCATGGAGTAAGATAGGAGAAGAAAGGTCAGGAGGTCAGAGCGTGCCTAAGGAAAGACAAAGAGAACACACGCACGAAGAGCAAATCCCCACGTCTCTTCGTTATTATCGATCACGTGATCATTACGACAAAATTATTTCGACTCATGATTACGATACGGATAATAACGTTAAGATTTTTGCGAAGGACAAGTTCCGTAAAGAGATAAAACAAGAACATGGTGCTCATGGACAAGAAAAAGATCGCGTCCTAGGGAACTGAATGTGAGCGAGGAAGAGGGAAATAGGAATAGAGTCGAAGGAATAACACAGGGGCGGTGAAATGAAAAAAAGAACAGGTTACGAAATTGTACGACGTATCACAAACGGGCGCGTTTCATGCAATGGAGTATTAGAAAGGAATGATATACCTGTACGTATGGGAAATAGAGTTTTCAAGTTCTTTTCTTCAACATAAATCAGTTTTCTTCCTATTTAAAAATAGTGCATGCATACGTAAGGAAATTAAACGTTTGTTTGTGAGATTGTTTATGTTAGCAACGATGAAGAAGTAACCACGCAAGAAATTTTCAACTCGAATTAAGACATCCTTGTTTGATTTTATCGATAACGGCTACTCCTACGATAAAAATGTTTAGGAAAGGAAATACTCTAATTTACAAGTTCTACAAGTTTTATTTGAAAAATATTTTGATATGAGCAATACTTGACAAGATATGAGGGAAAGTTCATTTTTTGACACCAGTAAAGTGGTACCTCTGATTGGCTTACATGATTCATTTTTACGATTTTCTCATTACCTTTGATTGTAAGTCCTTAATATCAAATTTCATGAAAATCCGTTCCGTAGGAGCCGAGAGCGAAAATACGGCCAGACAAATAGAGACGGACGGACAGACCGACGACAATAGGCGTTCTAGCTGGACACGAAACGCGCCTAAAAAGGAACGAGGCCCGGAGCAGGTGGAGACTAAACGTTAATCTGGGGGATAAAAAATATAACATCTACGTTCGACAAAAAGAACGACCTTAAGCCGAATCAAAAGGTAAACGATATGGTTTTGCCTCGGACGTCGTCCAGCGGAACACTCATGTAATATATTACATTTTTTCGTTTATGTCATAGTCTTATGCAAAGAATAGTTTCGCCGCTCACGGAGAATGTCTGATTTTGTTCAGGTATGTGATCCTTAGTACTAATAAAATCACATTTGGTACGGAATTAGTTGTGAATGGGACTAAAACATTTGTAGAGATATATCATTCTGAGGAAAATGGTCGCGGCGTGCATCGGAAAATTAGTCATCGCGTTTTGAAACGAAAACTTCGAGGTTTATAATCTTAGAAATATGTAACTTAAGTTGTGTTAGTGGAAAAGTGGGCGTTAATCTCAATAAGTGCTTCCAAAACTCGAGATGCCTTGATAAAAGATTATTACTGAACTCTTACGAGCCATCTATCTGAAGTGAAAATAATCTTTATAAATTTAAAAACTCCACCGCAGAACTTAATAATGCTCAAGTCCTAGAGGT
The DNA here is from genome assembly GCA_036926305.1 of Uropetala carovei. Taxonomy (NCBI): domain Eukaryota; kingdom Metazoa; phylum Arthropoda; class Insecta; order Odonata; family Petaluridae; genus Uropetala; species Uropetala carovei. The sequence goes on along the minus strand of JAXCHB010000010.1, from coordinate 11,127,077 downwards.
TTCTCCTGTTTTGATGTCATTAGGCCTTAGGTATACTGTTATATAGGCAGTGGCGTACGCAGGGCGTCCATGGGGTGTGGATCTCCTCCACCACCCCCTTAAGAAATAAAACAAACGTCAATAAATTAACCGTTCGATATTAGTTCTGACATTTTAAAATTCACTTCTGTAATCCCCATTTATAATCCCTCGTTTTTTAGTTATCTTCTAATTATTAATAATGATACGAAAATTATTTCAGCTTTTTAACATTGATTTTCATTTGTTCATTAAGAATAGAATTTGGACTCCCCCCTTGGCAAAATTCTGCGCGTTGTTTACATTTATTTGCAAAGTTGCGACGCCGGTAATATCAATTTACTAGGCGCTAACCTAACGACTGTGCGAGTAAAATGTATTTCCATGCTTGAGATGATCGGTGTAATCTGACGAACTAAGCAACATATGGATGGGATGTTATGATTATTATTTACATCCTTAAAACAAAGGATGAATAGAGAAACAATTTGTGAGAATGCTTATCTTTCTCCCTCTGCAGCTTACCAAGTACTTCCTGACTAATATAAATATTCCTCTCTGAATGAGAAAGTTAGATAGAGACAAAGAGACCCTCGTGTAAGAATTGATTATCCGAATTACAATTAAGGTTTCCGATTCCAAAGTAACACGTGTAGAAATAAGGGGAATAGCAGGAATTATGTAGAGCATTCTCCTTGAAAATGGTTATTTGACCATCACAAGAAATCTACCCAAAACGTTCAACAACAAACTAATTCGAAAAAATGGGAACAAAATACATTGCAGAAACTTTTCATGTGTCTGTTCTCATTACACTCTTTCCTGAATAGAAGGAACTCCTACTGCTACAAAAACAACAAAATGTCTTTAGCACGTAAATTGTATTAATATGTTGATATTTATGTGAAAATCTATCTAGATAAAGTTATATAAAACATAAACATCAAGTACAATCATGTTCCTACTTTGCGCGACCCGTTTTAAGCGGATTCGTTATAGCGCGAAGCAGGCCCGCGTCTACAGGGTGTTAAAAAACAAAGGCGGTCGACGGTTGAGGCATGTATGTACCTATTATAAATTTCATTTTTACATATTTGTGGATTTTAGTAAAATCGTCAAATAGGGTCACACACACATCCGTGATATAAAAGAAACCCCTCCTAAGCGCGGCTTACCCTTTTGATAGCTCGATCGATCGATTTCTAAAGAAAGATGGCTTTCCAAATGAAACTTCCTCGCTTATTTATTTCCGGTCATTCACGCATGAAATATTTACTCTATTATCTGAATATAATGATTTTTTCGATTTTTCTATACCATTTGAAAATTACCGATGTAGATAATTTATTTGTAAAATTGTAAAGATTTGCATCTGGCGTTGATGAATGGAATATATTTTTTCAGGTTAAGAGAGCATTTTTATTAACATTTTCGTGGTGCGTATCCTCCTCTTGCGCGGATTTCTCTAAGCGCGAACTTTTCAGAGGCATATCTGCAGCGTAAAGCGAGATTAGGCTATAATAATAATAATGAATGTAATAAATTAATTCTGGATGCGACAATTTATGTTTTCTGAAGAAAATTGCAGGTACATATTTAGAGCACACCCGGTTCGTAGATAGTCGACAAAGGTTCTTAGCTTTAAAATTGCTCCCGTATACTGTCAGGAAATTCTCATTCTATCATATTTCAGCTGACAACCAAAAGAAATTCATTGCAACGTGTAAACATATCATCCAAGTGCACAATAAATACATGCCATGTAATACACCGAGCAAAGGGATTCCATTGCATTGCGCTTTCTTCCAAAACCGAGGACACGAATGCGTCTCCATAAATTATTCTATTGCCTAATCGGTGTATTTCAAATCTTGCGTTCCAGAGAGGACATTTATATAATTTTTCGTTATATGTATTATATAAAATAAAAATAATTCGCGAATCTGAAATAGGGGTCTTTTCGACTTTTATCCGTTTTTCTGCGTGCGAAAAAAGCAGTCAATTAAAAACCAAAATTACGCCACCTTTATTCGCGTTAAAAGTGTTTTAATTTTATAAATGTGTCTTCAGCTCTGTCAAAACGCTCTTCGTGCATCCGCATCCACTGTTATAGTTTTATTCCATTAGCATAGGGCGCCTCTTTTCCTCTTTCTACATGTTCAATGGTGGTTTTTCTTGAAACGATCAAGCCACCAGCTATTGTACTTGGATTCCAAATCTCCGAGTTTTGAGCATTTTCTCCGTACATTCATAGTTTCATCGCCCGTAATATTTTTATCGGATCCCGAACACCCTAAACCTCAATTATGATATAACGATAAAACTTTAGGTTATAATACCACAGATTTGCTAAATACCGAAATGTTTTACCAAAGTTCAAGTTCCCAGAGAAGACTTATCGTTCTCTCGAACGGAGAGAATTTGATGGAATTTCGCTAACAAATTGCTCGCTACGAGAACTGAATATTAAATGACTATTTTAGGGCAAAACAGATCTTGGAAGAGAATTATTAACTGCATCGAATTCCTAATTGTGAATAAATGCTCATCTGAAAAAGATGAAAATAAAAATCGAACGTGTGAAATATTTCGTATGATGAGAAAGACAAATGGAAAATGTTCGGAGGAAGATGGCACAGTGAAAAAAAAACCTAAATGGTTGTTTCTCGTTGATAATATCTTTAGTTTCCATTGGTACGTCAGAGGAAGATCTTTTCGCAAGACTTATCTGGAAATATCAAAGTGGGACTTTCGATATTAATTTTCTCGTTATTTTCACGAGATAAACCGTAGCACCAAAAAAAAACTGTCCATTTAGCTTTTGATACGTGATTCTTCTATTCCCGTAAAAATCTGAGGTTATCTCGAACGAAGCTGATATAGAGAGGAATGAGAGAGGAAGATACGGAGATGATCGCAGAAGAGAGCAAGAGTAAAAACTGCGTACGACATTCAATAAAACCCTGTGACCTTTCATTTAAAAGCTTCCGACTTTACGTGACCCCAGAACACCCACGCATACACAGATGCTTGCCGAGAAAAGGGGAAGAGAGAGCGCGAATGAGAGGGAGAGAAAGAGGGGACTGATAAAACACCCATGCGAGAAATGTGTTTGGGGGAGAGGAAAATATTTCAGAGTCGAGGCGAATAAAATCCCTGGAGGGAATTTGTAAACAAGGGAGACGGGAAGGAGGATGGAGGGCGGATAGGGAAAGGGGGTGGAGAGTAGTGAGTGGTATGAGGGCAATGAGGCTTTGTAAGGGAGAAAAGAGAGAGATATTGGGAAGAGTGCAAAGGGGGAAGGAGAGAGAGAGAGAGTTCAGACTGCCATCTTACAGACATATGTAGATATCCTTTATTACTGATGTTATGCTCTTCTTATGACTGTAAGTATGTGGCCCTTCTCAAATAGATCCCTATTAACTGAGGCGCATTTGACCTGTAGTTTAATTAATACTAGATATTCACGTATTTTCGACGTTATTGCCGTCTATCCCACCTACGAAAGCCAATTTCTTGATGGCATCACCTATAATCCGAGTAATCCGGTTGTTCTACGAAAGATAGTGACAAATGGCGAATTCCGTAAATTTAACGTATTCGGCTGCTTGGACATTCGTTACATCGATTTTATACTCGAAATATATGTTTGTTCTTGCCTTTCTAGATAGGTACGACGAAATATTTACGGTAATTAATTACAATTTGCCATTCTTTTCACCCCTATGTAGACGGTATATCAGTAAAATCATGATTTGACTGCAAATTACCGAGGATATGTCGTTTACTTTCTTTAAAAAATAGAACTTGGCTGTGGAACACCTGCTGTAACGTAAACGTGATACGAGGACTTCACGTCGATGGTTATTGTTTTATGCTTGAGAGGAAGTATCTCGCTCAAATAAGAACTTTAGGACTTACACCGTATTTCCCTAGCACTGTAATGAAGTTAAGTAAAGTTAAGCTTGTAATTTTTAGGATTCTCTTTTTCCTTGCCTTTATGGATGGCCTAAACCAGGGATTTGGCAAATGATTTTTGAGTCGCGTGCCAAGAAATTACTGTGAAACATCAGAATTTTTATTCGAGTGCCTCTAGTTTACTCCTTCTCTAAGAAACTTAATGTTTTATACAGAAAAATAGAAGCTTACGCGTGCCAAATAAAATCGCAAGCGTGCCACTTCTGGAACGCGTGCCACGTATTTGCCATCCCTGGTCTAAAGGTAACTTTTAGTCTTTAAGGTAGTCTTCCATAATGGATTTCTCGAATATTGTTTTCAAATATGGTGCGATTTCAAAGGCTAAATAGCTAACTTTTAATACTCTACCTGGGCATTTCCTTAGTCCCAGGAGATTTTTTTTCCTTAAGTGAACGAAGTTAGTGTGCACGATACCTTTTAAACAAAGCATAACATTCTCCGTTGAGTCACCCTGGTGTATAAGAATAGGGGTTTGACATACATCCCTACTCGCAGTAAAAGCTTTCTGAAAATGTTCATTTAGTAATTGGTTTGCTTTCTCCGTTCTATCGCGAATTACATTTCCCGTTTCCGTTCTCAGTGACGTATTAGTAGGGCCTCTACTTTGGACTTCCCTGGCATATGACCAAAATACTTTTCGGTCCTCTTTCAAATTATCACATGAAAACTTTTTTGTAATTATTAAACGCATTACGCATTGTTTGTCTAGCTTTAGAGCTTAATCTGTCTTATGGTTGTCTTCCGCGGATGTCTGTATGACTGTCGCCGCTGAAGACGTGTTAATCACGCGGGAGTGGGTTTTTCTTTGCCTTCGAAGAGTGCTTTACTGGCCGTACCATCTAGGTATCTGGGTTCTACATTATTACGCTTCACTTTGCTTGGAATAAATATATCTGTACCCTCTCGCATCGCATCTTTGATCTCTCTGCACTAGGATTCTTCTACGCCTGCGCTATCGGAGTTTTCAGAGAAATTACGGGATTCCTTACCGAGAAAAGAAGTGAAACTTGAAAAATCGTTATTGGAAAGCAGATGAACTTTTCTTATTAGCTTAGCTCAATTTTAAGTTAAACTCTATCTATACGGCCGTACGATCGCTTATGCCATCTTCTTCAGACACGACGCACGTGGTTTGTAGCTAATAAATAATAATATAATTTTCGGTCTCATTGTGCATCTAGCTAGCTGACAAAATAGTGTTTACCAGAATTTTCAAGTTAAGCTTCGTATGATTAGCAATAATTATTATTCCAGTAAATCTAAGGTTAATAGAAATAACCCTAAATATAATGCCTCTGTCATAATTTATCGAACTTGGCATCGCCAATTGTTTGTCGAGATGAATATGTTCTTCACTTGCATTTAAAAATCTTATAAAAGGCGCATGTAATTACGATATTGGAGCCGTAGCTAATCGGTATTGGGAGACCTATTTTTTCATTCTACATAGGCGCTAAAAATATTCCGCTTCCCGGCATTGTATAACGATATTTTCTTAAAACCTCTTTATTCTTCAGGAACGATTTTCTTTACAATCTTTGTCCTCTTTGAGCTAACTTAACGAGCCTATCACTACAGCAGTTTGTAAACTACGGATGATGCTTGTGCATACATACTCGAGTTGGGAAATTCAGTAAGATTTGTGAAATAAATATACGACCATATGCATAGAATTACTTCATTATTAAGGAATTTCAATTGGTTTAAACTCCAGGAAAAATAGATGTGAGGAAGCTTAGCTGACAAATTATTCAGAATGACTGAGGTACCCACTTGCGTAGGGAGACAAGAACACGATGACAGAATACGTGAAGTAGACGGGCGATATCAACGATCTTTTGTTCCCAGAACGATTGGAGATCGTAAAAGGATTTTTAAGAATGTGAGTTTCATCGGAAAATCTTGTGCACTAAATTAATTCCCTTCTACTCACTTGTCTCGTGACCTTTATTATATCGATGTAAGCATATTATCACTAAGACCTCGCCAGGTAATGTTTGTTTCTGATATCTTTACCAACTTAATTAACACTTAATGGAAGCTCATTGTATCTTTCTCCGAATAGAATGCGAAGCTTTGGTTTCATCCAACAAGGATTCTTCCGATCACGAACAATTTTATCGGGAACGAAGAAATGAAATGTATGATAACATCAACGATCGACGGTAGATGAAGTTGGAGGATATTGATGAAGAACATAATAAAGCGAAAGGACTGAATGCTTAAGCATGAGCTCTCGAGTGGCTGAGTAAAGCGAGAATTAGGAGAGATGAGAGCAAGCGGAACAAGTGACTGGCTACGGGAGAGAATTTGTGGCCGTGGAGAAACAATGCAAGTCTTCGCGTACACACGGGAAATTGGATGTAGAGTTTGTTTAGATCCGTGTGCAAAAAAAGCCATTGGTTGTAAGTAGCCAAATGAGCTAGTTCCAAATTGTTAACAAAAAATGTAACTTGTCCAGCCTTTCTCCATACAGAGTAATGAATCACTTTTCGCATTGAAAAAAGTAAGCAAAATTGTTAGCTGTTGCTATAGATGCGAAATTAAAATTAAAATTAACACGCAGTTTAGGCATCGCTATAAACTAAAATATTAGCGACGTTTTTAACGTACATTCAGACAAATAAGTAATCAAAATATCTCTTAAAAATCCGTTTTATGAAAAAATGTTTCAAGCAAAAATTATACATTCTTTAATTATAACAAATATTTACATAAATTACATTCTAAAGTAGATATCAGAATAAAAATTAAAACTCCTGTTTGCCAGTTTCAGCCAAAACCGTTTCAGATCTTAAATTACTAATGAATATCTTTAAGGTATTACTGATATGATTGTTGCTAATTCCTATCAGACACACACAACACACACACACATAATAGAGAACATAGTGAAAACGTACTCTCAGGAGACCTGAAAACGTGTATTTCCGCTGAAATTAGAATTCGTTTCTTTTACAACTACAGTACTTTCTCCTATAATACGTGTGGCGAAAGTAAAAGGGAACGCGAGCGAACAAGTTTCCCGTTTTTTTTTTTTTGACAAGAGAAACAGTATTTGGGGGAGAGTGGTCCATGAAAGAGAAGCGAAGAGAGAGATGATGGAATAAAGAGAGAGAGAGAGAGAGGATGAGGTTTGGGTGTTCCAAAAGAGAGTTGATTCTCTACTAACACATCCGCGTGGGAAAATAACGGCGAGGTATTAAAAATCCCTGCACTGCAGTGGTTTGATAACGGCGCCGGGGTGTTAAAAAAAACAAGAGGCGTTAATTCCAAGGGTATAGGAGAAGAGAGAGGGAGAGTGGTTGAAAATGGAGAATGTGGATAGAAAGAAACGGAGAGAGGGTTGAATGTGGAGAGAGAGAGAAAGAGAGAGAGAGATTTGTAGAAGCGAGAGTAAGAGATTGTAACACGACCCTTTTTTCGTTTCCGATCGACTTTTTTATTCGAAAACTATCGCAAGTAGCTAAAAAGAGGAACTTCCTACAAAGGGGACACATATATAATAACACACGTTTGAAGCGTTATATTAAAGTGAAAAAACGAGATGTTTGAATGCATAAAAGAATATTCATTGCCCACTGATTAATTCCGCCTCGAATAAGACGATCATTTCGAAGTACAGCGTTCAAAAAATTCCTAAAACTGCACGTATCAATACACTAGATTATATAATTCGTATTTATTGTCGGATTTTAAACTGAAACCTTAGAGATGACGAGGGAAGAGAAAATTCCTTCGAAAATTCGAATTCTCCCCACGCAGCAGGATAACGAGAGTCTATCGAAAGATCTTTCCCCAAAATCCTTCCCGAAATATGTGAAAATGGAATGCTTGCTCGCTCACCCAATCAACGACTCACCCGCTGATTGAATCTCGGTCTCCTACTATGTACCTAGAGCCTCATGGCTTTTCTCTTTCCTCAAAGACTTGAGCGATTTTTCCGCCCCTCCGCACTTACACGCAGCACTTAACGAAAAGCTGCGTACGAATACTACACCCGTTCGAATAACGCCATCGGCATATGTCGCCGCCAGTCGTATCATCGCCGAAGATAATGGCTGAAACTCTCCCCGATGAGGCTCTTGAAATAGATGCACAAATCGTCAATATAGGGATACACACAAGAATATTTCAAATCACCCAGTACTTTATCAATCAGCCTCGAGAAAACTTGTGAAGACGTTGTTAGACCAAATGGAAGGCGATTATATTGTTAGAGACCTAAGGGTGTGACGAAGACGGTATATTCTTTTGAAGTGGTAGTTAAGGGAATTTGGTGGAAAGCGGAATTTAAATCGAGAATTGTAAAATATTTAGCGGAACCCATGTATTGTAAAGCATGTTCTATTGAGGGAGTAGGAAATCTTTCTGCTTTGACGTGTTTATTCAATTTACGATAGTAGACGACGAGTCTTTCGGATCCATCCTTTTTGGGAATAAGGAATGCCGGTGAACTCCAATTAGAAGAAGATGGCTGGATAATTCCCTCATTTAGTAACTTACCGACATGATTCCTTATCATGGCCGTCTTAGGCGGAGAGTATTGATACGGTTGAGACCGAACCGGAGTCGAATCGAGCAATTCTATTTCAGAGGACACCAACTTAGTTTGACCTAGCTGGTACGAAATTACGTCGGAATACTCCTCGATGAGACCTTTTATTTCCCGGCATGGAACGCAAGAGTTGACCTCGCCTTCGGAGGAAGCATTTTCCGAGGCGGAACGGGTCCTGCTTCTAATGGGAGCCGTATTCTGGCGTTGAATATGAACAGCTGATGCCGGGGGTGAATCGGACGGAACCGATGAGGTTTCGGAATCAGCGTGAAAAAAGAATTTTTTGTTCGGGCGGCTTTCGAAGGAAAACGCGTCATGATAGAGCACCATTCGCGTTCTTTTAATGAAATCCTGGCCCAATATCATTGGTACGGGGAATTCGGAAGGTAGAATGTATGCTTCCACGAGAGGTTTTGGAGACAAACCCCCAATTTAATGCATCTCGTCAGAACAAGCGGGGCCGCCGTGACGTTCCGACATATAATCTGGCAACGCTGAAGGCGTCCGGGGCCAGGAATTTTATGCCATGTCTGGAAGTTGAGAAGCGACAGAGAAGATTAACGAAGGGCAAATCAAGTTGTTCAACTATCTATATTCGAAAATGAAATGGCCGGACGATTCGTTCATGGCCTTCTCTCGCCTTTCGTCGACAGTCGCGGGAAGAATGTCCGCGCTTATTACAGAAGGAACAAATGATTTCAGGTGGAAGTGCGAATTGGGAGAGGGGAGTGAATTCGCTAAGTTAAACGGCGGATGGGCCGTGGAATATTCTAGCCGATTCGTAAGTCCCGTAGCCGCGTGAGTTATCAATGCCTCTAACTGGACTAGCGTTTGCGGGCGCGAGGCAAAAATCAAAGTGGATTGAGAAATGGGATTCAGACCTTCCATAACCAATTCAATAAGCTCGTCGTCAGAGTACGATTTTCCCAGTGCTTTAGCGGCGACTTGGAGCAATAGACATCGCGAGGAGACTCATGCGGAATCTGGAATCTTTTAACTTTAGCGGTTAAAAGCCGTTTGTATTCCCTAGTGGAGACGAATGTTTCCCATACTTTCGTTATTATCCGTTCCCAGGGCAACCTTTGGTTCACTACCGTCAGCCAAAATTGGCGACAATTAGCCGGCAGTTTAGACAGTAACAAAGTAAGCAAATAATGTTCTGGAATAAGGGACAAAGACACAGCAGATATAAAGTTAAATCAATTCTCGGAGGTGGCTTTCTGGAAAGGAGAAATTTCGAGTAGTAGTTGGTTGGCAACTATTACGCAATCAGCGAATTGGGGCTTCATCTCGGTCTCGTTCGACTGGCTGTCTTCTGTAGGCAACGTAACACCCTTTTTACCGCGCTCCTTAGACATATTTAGCGATGGAATAGGAGTATTTTAGGCAAACAGCGAATAGCAAGAACGGGGGGGGGGGGGTGGAACTAATGAGATGACAAAGCGGAATGATTAAGAAACAGGGAAATTATACCACGAGAAAACAAGAAATATCCAAAAAATCAGCATACCACGAAATAACCAATAAATATAGCAGGAATTTAGTTAGACAAACAACAAGTTAATATAAACAACGCATCTCTCCGATGCCTCCAATAATGTAGCAACAAAATTCATCCCCACACAGAATTCCAACTACATATATAACATGCTACATTTACAAATTATGAAAAACAAATGACAACTATGTGAGACGCAAACTTGTCTCGTAATTACAATAAGACATGTAACAATGTATAACAATGTAACAATGTATAACAATGTAACGAGTTTGTATCCGTTTTCTTTTCTGGAAACAAGCGTGGGTGACGCTTCACCAGTATGCTCTCTGACTCCCTGCGAGTGCTTCGTGCGTCCGCTCTTGAGCGAAAGCGAAATAAATCAAGTAGAATGTGAAATAGGTGTTTTCCATTAATCATAATACCGGGTTTCATCAAGACCCACATAAATTGGTCCTTCGGGCCGGATGGTGAACTTATAGTCTTGAGTTTCATCATAATATCGATTCTACGATCGCGAACTATCATTTTTAATCGCATCAGCAGTCGGGATTATCGCAGTTTCGGTAAACATCGCGTCCTGTGGCTGTTATTCATCATAAAACTTCGCATCGTTCATCGTGTGCATCATTGCACCATAAAACATCGCCTCGTTCACCGTGTGCAGCATTTCACCATAAAACATCGCATCGTGACCGTGGGCATCACTTCGTCACCAAGCATCGCATCGCCTGGCCGACTCCTACACCAAGCATCACATCACAGCAGCAAGGTAAGCAGTGAGTGCACGCCCTTTCAAGCAATTCCGTAATTATTCCCGCCAAAGTCACGAATCCTTTGCTTATTCCCCTCTTTAGCTTCCTTTGGATCTCCTCCTCCCCCCTCCTTAGCGCCTCTCCGTTTATTAAGCATGGCAGATAAATTAAGGGAACTTACCGCGAGACGGGGTGTAATAAAATCAAGAATTACCAGATTTAAAACCTTTTTAAACAACCAAACGATCAATCGAGACATAACACAATTGGAATTGCGACATGAGAAATTGAAAGAAACATGGAACGCTTTCGATGAAGTGCGGGGAGAAATAGAATCACTTCTTGAAAACGAAACAGAAGAATGTGAAAGAAAGGAATTTGGAGAAGGATATTTTGATTTGGCGCAGTCTATATTAGGTTCAGATGGCGCCCCCGCAGGAAAGAAGACGATATATCTCCGGAAAATAGCGAGCACACGGCGGTGAAACTACCCGTGATTAACCTTCCCATCTTTCATGGGTACTACGATGAGTGGGTACCATTCTACGACACGTTCAAGTGGTTAATTCATGAAAATGAGGGTCTATCCCACATTCAAAAATTCCACTATCTGCATTCTGCTCTACGAGGGGAAGCGTTGCATGTGATCGAGTCATTAGAAATGTCAAAAGGTAATTACGAAACGGCGTGGGAACTGCTGAGAGAACGGTTTGAAAACAAAAAATATATCGTTGGAAAACATGTTAAGGCCTTATTCGATCAACCAAGAGTAGAAAGGGAATCTGCCGTAGGTCTTAGGCAATTAGTTGACCACACAATTAAGCATTTAAGAGCCCTGAAGGCTTTACGTCAGCCGACTGACAGTTGGGATGCTCTCATCATCCATTTGGTGACGAACAAATTATATTCCATAACTCATAAGGAATGGGAAACTTCCGTACCAACGAATCAATTGCCGACCAAGGATGAGTTTATAAATTTCTTGCAACAGAGATGCCAAGTATTGGAGGCGATAGACGTCAATCGACCTACCTACCTCAAGAAACACTTACAAGAAGGCAAGTATCATCAGCAAAGGGGCGGAGGAACAAATAAATTCAATCACACGTTGGCTACACACGCGGCATCAACAGATGTCAAATGCAAATTATGCAGTAAGGCACATCACATTTACCAGTGCGAAATATTTAAGAACAAGTCACCCCAAGACAGAAAGCGTGAGGTTAATCGTCTAGGATAATGCATCAACTGTCTAAGGTCAGGACATCTTGTGAAGCAATGCATCTCAAGTGGTTGCAAGAAATGTAATCAAAGGCACAACACAATGCTACACTTTTCACAACAGTCACAACGTTCACCCTCGAGTCATCAGGAGGAAATCATGAATGGGATCCCTGATCAAATCAACCTAAAGCCACAAGCAACCCGCTTTGTCCCAGCATCAAGCCAATCAGCAGGCGTGCCCTCATACATCGTTCGAGACAAGGGAGCACCAACAACAATTTTGCTCTCAACGGCTGTTATTTATATTTGTGATGCGCAGGGCACACCACATCAATGCAGAGCATTGCTTGATTCGGGTTCTCAGTCTCATTTTATGACGGAAGGTTTGGCACAACGTCTTAGATTGAAGAGAAGCAAGCGGATTTCAATCGTCAACGGAATCGCAGGAGCTGCAACGAAGACTGCTCAAATTGTTCAGGCCAAAATTCAGTCCAGAATCAATAGTTACAACACAACACTGGATTTCTAATTCTAAATAATTTAACGCAACAAATACCCACGCTCCCGGTTGACATTTCAAGTTGGAACCTGTCAGCAAATATGCAACTTGCAGATCCAGAGTTTGGTACCCCAAATAGGGTGGACGTGATAGTAGGCGCAGAAATATTCTTTGAGCTATTGTGCATTGGGCAATTCAGACCAACACCTAATCATCCAGTTTTCCAGAAAACCACCTTGGGTTGGATTGTATCTGGTAGATCCAATTCCCTCCTTGCCCCAGCATCAACCTTTTGTTATTTGAGCTCTGTCACAAATCTGGACGAGCAGCTTCAAAAATTTTGGAAATTGGAGGAATGTTCTTCTACAACAGCTTATTCCAGAGAACAGCTTGAATGTGAAAAACATTTCACAGCCAACACAATTAGAGTACAAAATGGGAGATTTATCGTAAGATTGCCAGTCAAGGAATCAATTAAGCAACTAGGAGACTCAATGGAAACAGCCGTGCGGCAGCTTTCCAATACAAGGGTAGGGTGATTTTATGGTCAGATTCCACAATCGTCCTTGCGTGGTTAAACTCGCCCTCATCACAATGGAAAACCTTCGTAGCCAACAGAGTTGCTGAAATACATGAGCTAACGAGCAAATATGAATGGAAACACGTTAGTGGTCAACACAATCCAGCGGACCACATTTCAAGAGGTCTTTCACCCCAACGACTTATTGAGACGCATTCGTGGTGGAAGGGACCAGCTTGGCTAGCCGAAGAAGATCATCAGTGGCCGAGGGAAAAATATATTGAATGCTCCGAAGTGCCTGAGGAAAGAAAGGTGACGGCACTTTTGACCACCACAAGCATGTCGGACCTAATTTCTAAGTATTCATCACTGGAAACACTGCAGCGGATAACTGCATATTGCATCAGATTTGTGAACAATGCTTCCAAGACCGCAGAGGAGCGAACAACCGGTCCTCTCTCTATCGAAGAATTGAAAAACGCATTATTAAGACTCATCAGGATGGTTCAGCATGCAGAATTCTCCCGAGAGATAAGGGAATTGAAGAGAGATGGGCAGGTCAGCAGGAAATCGAAATTGAAAACATTGACCCCATTCATTGGCGAAGACGATGTCATCAGGGTGGGCGGCAGGCTACGGAAATCCAATGTTCCATTTGATCAGAAGCACCCAATTCTGATACCTGCGACAAACCATCTCACAAGACTTATTGCACGACGGGAACATGAGAGGCAACTACACTAGCTTCCTTACGTCAAAAATTTTGGCCGCTCAATGGAAAGAACCTAGTGCGACAAACAGTACAGCATTGCGTCACTTGTTTCAAGCAGAACCCAAAATCTGCAGAACAGCTCATGGGAGATCTGCCGAGAGAATGACTGGAACCTACGCGCCCATTTCTCCAAAGTGGGATCGACTACTGTGGCCCAGTCTACCTACGAACTTCAAATCGCCGGAGCAAGGTGAGAACGAAGGCATATATTGCAATTTTCGTCTGCTTCGCAACGAAGGCAATTCACATCGAATTAGTTGGAGATTTAACAACAGAGGCCTTTCTCGGAGCACTAAAGCGTTTCATGTCACGACGAGGCAAATGCAGTCATCTGTACTCGGACAATGCTACGAACTTCAAGGGGGCACAGAGGGAACTAAGGGAGCTCCACGATCTATTTCTTTCCGAAGCTCACCAAAGCTCTTAACGCAGGACGGCATCAATTGGCATTTCATTCCGCCTCGCTCGCCACATTTCGGAGGATTGTGGGAGGCCGCAGTCAAATCATTGAAGCACCATTTAAAGCGAATAGTAGGGAATGCATCCCTTTTTTATGACGAAATGTACAACTGCTTAACACTCATTGAGGCGTGCCTTAATTCCCGTCCACTAACCCCCCTCTCGCCTGATCCAAATGACCTAAACCCATTGACTCCTGGACATTTCCTCAGTTACAATAGGTCTTCAGAAATAGATCCGGCACATCAGTCCACGAGGAAACACTTCCGTGGTCGGTTTCTTCCGGCTCCTGGCGTCTTCCGCTCCGTGTTGAACTGATCGACGAACTCTCGGCGAAATTCTCGCCCACGTGACGTCAGCAGGAGGGGGCTTTTTGCGGAGGGAAAGTGAATGAGGTGAGGCGGTTATTTAAAACGGGCGTCTCCTGGATTTTGATTGGTTCATTCTTTTGGGGAATTACATAATGGTAGGAAAGAGGAAAATTAGGAAATAGGGGGGATATTCTGAGTAGGTATACAACCAGCAAGATCGAGTTGGTACTGACAATGAGAGCAAGAGAGAGAGAGTAACCTACGAGCTCCTGTCAGATTTTCTTCCTCACGACGCTAGACAACAGAATGGTGTCGGAGGTTTATGTTGGGCCAAAGGCAGATGGCGGTTACACCGGACATCTTCCGGAAAATCTTCGTCAAGTTGCCGCTTTGACAATGAAGAAAGGCGGACAGCTAATGACTTCATCGGAAAAAGGAAGACCAACCTCTTCCTCTGTTTCACCCTGCAATGTGTCTTGCATCATAGAAGAAATGCAAGCAATTCCTGCGCCACCAGCTCCTGCTGACAAGCAATTCCTGCGCCACCAGCTCCTGCTGACTTTCTGCATGAGGGAAAAAGCTGCCAGCTCTCGGAGTCAGCAAACCCTGTCTGCTGCAACTGCGGCCAGGATCATCTTCCTTTCTCCCGTTGCTGTCTGGTGTACGAAAGGGAATTGAAGAAGAAGCTAGAGAGAAATGCTGCCAAATTACCCCCTAGTAAGAAGGCCACTCCTGCTCCAGTTCCTGCCATACCATCTACATCCCCTCCTCACCCTTCCCTAGGCAAAACTAACGCTTGGGGGAACAGAGATGAGGAATGCCACATTCAGGGGCAGAGAAAAACCCCACGCCAATGCCCGGACGTCGATTTTCTCCACCAAAATGCGGAAAAATTTCCACCCCTACCACCATTTAGTAAATTGAGGGCGGAGTCAGCGGAAGATCTGCGGGTTCCATCGAGAAAAAAGCAGCGCGTACGGGACCAGACAGCTGCTCCTTCTTCAACAGAGGACTCTGCTGCGGATCCATTGAGCGTCCTTATTGCGTCGCTTACCGCCATTACTGCGGCTCTCCAGTCCCAGATCTCTGCGCTTGGGAACGTACTCCAACAAATTGCTGCTCTTTGTCCTCGTCATGGCCCTGCACCGTAAACGACAAAAACGGTGCGCCCTCGTCTTCGTTAGCTGGAATGCTGTTGGTGGACTCTCATGAACACTCCCGGAGATGTTGGCCTTCTTGCGGAAACAGGATGTTTCCATAGCCCTTCCCCAGGAAACCTTCTTGAAACAGCATCACAAACTAACCGTTCCAGGCTACTCCGTCTTCCTCCGAGATCGACAAAACGCCGGAGGAGGCGGAACGGCCATCCTAGTCCGGAATGACGTCGCCGCACATGAACTCCAGATGACTACCACTGCCTTGGAAGCAACAGCAATTACGATAGAAACGGCCAATGGAAAGCTGACGGTGGTATCCTGCTACCAATCTCTTGGGAAGGACTTCCATCCCCAAGACTTGGACGCGGTCTTCGGCACCAATTCCCCGACTGTTGCTGGTATGGATTTCAATATTAAAGACCTCTCTTGGAACTCCAGCTCCACAAACAAGAGAGGTAGATTTCTTCGAACGTGGGCGGATAATTCCGGAGTGAAAATAGCGGGTCCTGCTCACCCGACGTGATACCATCACACTGGCACCGGTGATGTACTCGATATCGTTCTCTACCGTGCTACATCACCCAAATCACTTCCTCCATCGCCTATAACAACCAACAATCAACCTACGGCCGGCGTAGCCATGATGAAAAAGCAGTCCGAAACATTTAGCATTGAAATTCATGGGCTTTTATGAAAAGTTTTATAATAAAACTTTTAATAACGAAACATTTACCACAAAAGCCTCATTTAAACTTGGCTTAAATGGAGACTCAGAATATATAGGTAACATCCGATTTCAAATATAATACGGCCCGCGGGAGGATTAACAACTTTCAATGTGGCCCGCGAAAGGATTCGCAACCACAGATGTGGCCAGCCATTTAGAAAAGGTTGGCCTAAAAGCACTTCCTCCCCCACCATAGAACATACATAAGCACACTCCACGCCGACAGTCCTTTTGGCTTCTCTTGATATTAAGGACAGCAGAAACTTTCCTACAACTCGGACGAAAATGCTCCTCACAATGAACAACTTCGCGTTTAAAGGGCGCCACTACCAGGAAATAAATAGCAGTGCCGTCGGCGCAAGGATGGCGCCTTCCTGTGCGAATTTACCAGTTCTACAAGTTTAGTTTGAAAATTATTTTGATATGAGCAATACGTTGCGAGATACGACGGAAAGTTCATTTTTGTCACCAGTAAAGTGGTACCCCTGATTGGCTTACGTGATTAATTTTTATTATTTTCTTATTATCTTTGATTTTAAGTCCTTAATTCCAAATTTCATGGAAATCCGTTATGTAGAAGCCGAAAACGAACATGCGGACGGACGAACAAACCGACGACAATATGCGCTCACGCTGGAGGCGAAACGCGTCTCAAAATAATCATTTCGCATTCGAAGACTGCGATTGATATTGACTCCAGAAACTGTATTGTAATTTTAATTAAATTATTAGGGATTTTAGAGCCTATTTGTCTCCATAAAATGTAACCTCTTTTTAAAAAAACGCGAGTTGTGGGCTTCACAAACTATAATATATCTTATTGTTAGGGCCTCGCATCCCATAAGCCCCTTCTCTCCTGCCCACCGACATTCCAAAATGCATCGCAACTTTATTAATTGCGTTTGCTTACGAAAATGGCATCGTTACTTTGGGAAATGTTCGTAGGGAGGAGAGTTTTCAGGGGGTTGTTGGAGGAAGGGGGTTGGGTTGGAAGTAATTTTATAGTAGGGGATGAGTGGTGAGGGGGAGGGAGGGGGTTTCAGGTATTAGTTGGGTTGGAGCGAGTGGGTCACGCGAGAAAGGGCCCCAAAATGAGGATAAAGAGGGTAAGGAAGTCTCTCGAGTGGACGAAACGAGAAAATAAATCTGTAGAAAAGAAGAACAAGGGAGAGATTGGGAACTTATTGGAAGCGAAAGTGTTAAACGGAGGGAAAGAGATCTTCCACTTGTCGGAAATATATCATCCGGCACGCGATAGCGAACACGCCAAAGGGTGGAGTGGAGAACAGGATGGAGTGGCGGGGATGGGGGAGCGACCCACACCGTTCCGATTTATAATTGGTAACAATGTATAACCAGCATAAATTGAGAGTACATAAGGTATCCACTTAGTACAGCAATACCCCGCTTAACACGAAGGATAGGTTCCTGAAAAATACGTGTTAAACGAATTTCGTGTTAAACGGGGCCGATATAATATAGGAGCCTATGGGATGCGTGCACGGTAAAAAACGTACAAATTGCTGTAAATACATAACTGGTATCACTAACACGTTCTTAGGCCATAATTTTATGCAACATTCCTTTATAATAAGGATAAGGATAAATTATAAAATTTGGAACATTTTTAGAGATCGTGTGTACAACAACGCACTGAAATTCAAACGATGCTGAACCGTAAAGAAAGTTTTTAAATGGACGAAAGAGAGTGATTGCTGATTGGCTGAGAGCGCTGATTGGTTGAGGTGCTGATGAGTGGTGTTCAGAAACACTCGAGAGATTCGTTTTCTTTCATTTGGTTTCAGTTACACAGAGGAAGGAATTCGTTTTCTCGCATAAGACTTAAGGTGAAAAATAGTAAATGAATAAAAAAGTTATTTTTGGTCGAGTTTGACTAAAATTATAGAATTTTTTTCGTGTTATAACGAATTTGTGCTCATCAGGGTCATCGTGTTGTATTTTTTGTCACGTGTTTTGAGAATGCAGATAAAGAATTGTTACACTGTAGTTCATGTTCTCTCTCTCAATGAGACAGAAACAAACGCCGCGTCCGTAAATAACTGATATTGTCTGGCAGGAAAAATACTTAGGTTTGCTACTACATACATCCTAAATTTTGGTCAGTGTTTCGTGAAAAAATTGAACCATAACTACGTTAAGCGGCGTACTTGGCATGGAAGAAGAAAAGAACACACACACACACAGTCGCCAGGGTGGGTGCATGAAGCATGTGATGTTTATCACAAATATGCGATGCGGTGGAGTATTGGAAAGTATACTAGACGGAGAGAACTATGGTAATAGGCGCTCGCGTTGGGAACGAATCCCGCCTGAAAAAGGGCATAAAAATTAAGGAGCAAAATTGATTTCATGTATAGGTTTTAATAATGTTACATATAGTTGAAGTTTTGAAATGTAAAATTTATTTAAACTCGCGAAAGTGCTCGACATGCATCGATGGGTAATAGCGGAAGTTCCCGTTGAATGTCAACGGATTTGGTGAATCTACTGCAGCACAACATAAAACACTGGGTAATTTTATTTCGCATCATATCACTCGCGTAAGATCCAGCTTTGCCAACAAAGCTCTAAATGAAGGGGAGCCATTAAACAAAAAGTATTGTTGAAAATATGAATGGCACATTGTCGACATATAATAAATCTCACAAAAATGCTAATTATATCGTTATCATTATATTTGTATTATATTGAAAGTTGATTTAAGTCACGTGTCTAGTTTGTCAGAGGGTAAATAGGCTTTAATAAATGTTGCACTCGCTCTTTTATTTTACTAAATGACAAAATACATAAATTTTACGCTTAAATATTATGAGCTTGGTATGTTTGTTTTCATTGCTACAATAAATCTTTCTCTCATTCGCTATATCTTCCGATGGACACGATAACCCGTGATAACCCGTCTATATATATTACAGATAAATTGTTTAAACCAATACAACTTTGGAAACAATGAAAAGTTTATCCAATCACAATTTGTGGAACATCTACATCTGATTATTTATGTTACTTATGTAATTTAAAAACAGCTTTGGAGAACTCTACGCCACACGAAAATATCATTAAAAACCAATTTAAGTTATATTCCAATGAAAATTAACAAATATTTGGTTGTCAGGTAAACAAAGCAAAATCGCACACAAATTGAAAAACGATATTATGTTAAACTTTTTCCCATATAAACTTAACTTCGGCGACAATGGGAGTTGTCATGATTGTTCTCGTAAACGGTTTGTTGCAATGCGGAGAGAAAAACAGGTTGATGCCATTTTCATTGATTTTAAAAAAGCGTTTGACAAAGTACCCCATAATAAATGAATAGGAAAACTAGGAAAGTACGGCATAAACCCTAATATCGTGAGTTGGGTAAAAGACTTCCTCTCCAACAGAAGACAGATAGTAGTTATTGATGGGAAATCTTCATACCCGGTAAAAGTCGCATCAGGTGTTCCACAGGGAAGTGTCATAGGCCCACTACTGTTCCTGAGATTATATAAACGATATCTGCTAGGTAGTTCGCTGCAAAATAAGACTTTTCGCAGATGACACCGTTTTATATAAGGAGATAATGAGTCAGAATGACCAAAAATCGCTCCAGAAAGATTTAAACGCCCTTTCAGCATGGTGTCAAGATTGGAAAATCGAAGTTAATCGCAGCAAATGTTCCCTGTTGAGTTTCTGGAAGAGTAAGAACAATGAATTAGACTCGGAGTACAGAATTGATAGATTGAATATTCAATCTGCAGAGTACGTTAAATATTTAGGAGTCACCATTTGTCGTGATCTGTCGTGGAATATGCATATTCGAAGGATCGTAGGCGCAGCCAATAAGAAATTGGGATTCGTAGGCAGAATAGTAAGAAGTAGCACAGAACAGGTACGAGAAACGTGTTATTTATCATTGGTCAGATCTCAGGTCGAATACGCTTCCAGCATATGGGATCCGTACGAAAAGGGACAAATACTTGAGTTAGAAAGAATCTAACGCAGAGCAGCCAGATTCGTAAATCAAAAATATGAGCAAAAATTAAGCGTGACATCACTGTTGAAGGAGTTGAATTGGATATCGCTAGAGGATCGCAGAATTAGCGCTAGGTTAAGGCTTCTGGAGAAATTTAGGTCGGATGTTCTCTTAGAGGAGGTCTCAGGAATATTAGAGGCACCTACCTACGTGGGCAGGCACGATCACGAGAATAAAATACGAGAGATCGACTGTAGGACCGATCGATATCAGAGCTCGTTTTTCCCAAGGACCATACGGGATCATAACAGGAGAGTGATTCCCACGAGGGACGTTATTAGGTAGGTTTTGGTGTGGTGCACCCCCTGCCACCCACCAGTCTGGTGATTTGCAGGGTGTCATGTAGATGTAGATATTTGGTATTGTAGATTTATATTTGGTATTCTTATAAAACTGATCAAATTCTTCTTTTTCTGATTTTAAACGTATTTTTACGCTAATTTGACCAGGTTCGGATTTAGTCTTAAATGAAAATAAAATTTGTTATTCCCTTCATAGAACCATCCAAGTCTCAAGATCGTGCCATTTTTCTAACGTAAGTAATTTTAAAGTGCAAATTGAAAATACTCTACACTAATCCCTGTATGTCAGTTGCATGAAGCTGCCAAATACGTGGTGTTGGATGATTAAATTGTTCGCCATTTCGAATGAAAATGACGGACGGAAGCGAAAACTTGAATAATTGTAAGTTAGGACGTAAGGAAAAAATGTACCAAATTTGGTTTTTCTAGCTTTTATCGTTTAGGAGTAGTTTCATGAACAAATTTACATACCCAACCACAAGCTCTTAAAAATATATGTGTAGTAGTTTATCTAAAAGCGTACTAATGGAGTGAGAATGCGTACGGTATCTAATATAGTATATTGTGGAGCTGTTTTTTCCCGTATGATAGCATGTATATTTGACACTAATTAAAAATTAATACGGAATTTTCGATTCCGCATTTCTCCTCTCGAACAAATTCCGCAATGGCTTTCATTCTATCCCATCCGTCGTCTGATAGTCACCCTCTCATCCGCCAAGTTGCCGGAAGACACCTGTCTCTGTCCCAAGCATCCCGGAAAACCGGCCACTTGATGCTAAAGTATGGCTTCGGTTTCTCTCGTCTGTTTCCCTCTTTCCCGCCGCAGCTTCTCTCTCCTATTCTCCCTCTTCCCTTTCCTCTTGCAGTCTCATTCCCGCTTTCTCTGTTCCTCTACCCTGGATCGAAGACAACTCTTGATTTTATTGCACATATGGCCGTCATCTAGATCCATAGGCTTTTGCGGCCAGCATCTCTTGAAGTGAGCTGCTGGGTTTAGGTTCCTAAAAGTATTATGATCATATCGGGAATCATTTTTCCATGAATAAGAAGGTATAATTAATTCATTTTTATCGAGACCTACTATTTATAAGGCTCATATTTACTGTAATAGAATCGTGCTCTTTTATATGTTAAATGGAAATAAATGATGAAAAACTAGCTGCAGTACCTGTAATTGCCCAGTTAAATTCAATATACATTATGTTTGCCAAAATTCCTAGCTCTTGTATGATCTGAGAAGCGGCGGTTAAAAAAATTTCGGATAAAGTGCACTATTCACTTAAAAAAGTCAGCGAGAACGCAGAATAACAACTTATAGTTTCGAAATTATAAATCCGAGAAAGTTCCAAACGTGCAATTAGGTATTTTGTCTGCATCTGTTGAGAGGAATATTTTTTGGAGAACGCAATAAAAATATCATGTTCTCGTCTCGTTAGGTGTTATACGAGTATGATCTGTGAGATAACAATTAAATAATGTATTCAGTGACGAAAGCTCGATAATGTCCCTAAACTCGAACCTTGATGTCTTGAAGAAAAAAAATGTTGCCCTTCAACTAGAAAATACTAACAAAACACTACAAAATGTTGGGATATCCGGTGGCCGCCGTCAGCGCCAAGCATTTTTGTATTTTGCATTTGTATTTTGCCTTGGTCACAATATTGGATATTGAGTCCCAAATAATTTCTCTGATGCCGAGTGACAGTATTCATCTTTAGATAAACCAGCTTCTGACCCAAGACTTCCTTCAATTCAGCCATCTTGTCTTCAGCAAGCTTTTGATTGAATTTCGGACTGATTCATATCCAGTATTGAAACCCACTTGCTTGGCCACTTGACCTGTCACTAATTGGAAACCTACCCCTCCAAATTCTTAAGTCAAACACTGTAATCTTTTGCGTCATGCAGGTACAGAGTCAGGTGTTATTCTTCGCAGAGGTTTTTATTTCCATCATGGTTGAAGTTTACCCTTATCAGTTTATTTGTTAAATGTAAAGTTATACGAGTCTCAGGCGGCCCCGTGGGAACAGCAGTGATGGTCAAACATCCATCTCTCATGGCGATCAACTTGTTAAACAAAAGCGGGAGAAAAATCTCTCAATCTGAGAAGAATAAGAAAACGGAAGTCGGAGCCGGGAAAGTTTTGCAACATTTTAGAGCTCCAGCAAAAAATAGCTGCTCCAGACAGCTCCGGCTCCAAAGCTCTGCGGCTAGGTGATTTCATTCTACAATCACCTTGTCCTATCCTGTAAAAAATACAACTGCTCCTATGGTAACTCATTATTGTTTCTAATATTAAATCGCGTTGTGACTAATTTAGGAAGTAACATTATTAAAACTTCAAATATTCTCAAATATTCCGTTAATCTAATCCTCTCTCCCTTTCTTTGGTGTCCGAGCTTTCTGCTCTGCCCTCTACTGACCAACATTCGACTCCCCTTCGCAGCACTCTTTGGCGCGACCGATGCCTCTTTCCTTCCTGATTAACTCCCGTTCCTCGCGTATTCCACTTTATACACGCTTTCCTGAGGACGCCACTATTTTCGGAGAAACTGCAAAAGGGGAGAAGAGAGGATTTTTGCGATGTGGAGTGTGGCGAGTTCCTCCTCACTCGAGCGTGCTACTCGTGTCAAGTGGGGAAGCGAACACGGGGCCCTCTTAAAAACATTCCTGCCGTTTTGGTTGCCTCTCATTCCCTCTCTCTCTCTCCTAAATGTATTTTAAGTGAATGTGCATCCGTGTTAAGGGAATTTGAGCGTAAAGTGAATATGCTACGAGGCAAGAGAGTTTTCGGTGGATCATTTAAAGTGTTCGCGAGTTTTTCACTCGCGGTATGTATCGCGATCATCGGGTCCTTAATTTATGAAAGGAATATAAGCTTATTCGTTCTCATGCGATTTACTCATGACTGCTGTGCAGTCGAAGTTTTCCTGTCTATCATTTGCGTTAGAAAATCATATCGAACAAGGATACCAAAAGTAAACATTATTCACCTGCAAGAGATGACGGGAGTTACTGAAAATGTCTTCATTTTAGATAATATTTCCCGGGCTGGAATGAAAACACCGGAAACACTGCCGTGTTGGTGCAGAATGGCACAAGAGCGCCCGATCGCAGTTTGTTATAAACTGGCTGTGTGGAAATTGTATACTCCCACATACACGCCAATGCGGCAGTGTAATGCACGCGGGTGAGCCGGTGAGGTGTCTCAACGTAGCGCTTTGAAGACATATTTTTAAAGTTAGTGCAACGATCCTAGGTTTCATTAGGACGCAATTCTAAAGGCTGTCTGCGGGAGGCATGCGGCGAAGTTACTTTTCCGTATTTGATGGTCGCACGGCAGGTGTCAGGACAATATGAAGGTTGATCAAGGAGTAGAAAGACCTGTCATCCCGAACCAGTATGCGCAGCTCATTCGATCACTATTAGACACGGACAGGCGATGTACAGAGGAAGATCTGTTCTTGGAGTTTGAAAGACATTCTAGGATGAGCGAGATGGCAGCACGTTGGTTCCCCAACCTCTCATAGAGCAGGAGAAATGTCATCGTTACGCCCTTGCTAGCCTTACCCCGAAGTTTAACCTCAGGGAAGGGGACGCATTCTTGCGCCGCATTGTCGCCCTGGAAGAAATGTGGGCACTGTCGTACGTATGGCGTTCAAATTACTCGAAATATTCATTACCCCGGGTAGGCGAGTATTTTAAAAAAATAATACCCGGGTACTAGCGTCCTCGTATTAATTTAAAAATTATTCTTAAATGTATTGTTAAATTTAACAATTAAAAAATGTCTTAAACATATTTATTTTAAAATGTGCTTAAGAAATACAAGTGAATTTAAAATATTCATATTTAATTGAGTTCGTATTTATGTAATGAAATTTCCCGAAACTGAAAAAAACTAACTCGCCGTTGAAGTTGGTTGAATATTAAATAATGCTTTGTATAATTTTTCCAACGTGAGTCCGATTACCTCCATTTTCTACCATTATTTTGAATTGTTTTTTAATATTATTTTGCTTATAATGTTTTGGAGATATTACGGAATTAATCGTTTGCTGAAACTCGATTACATTTCCTTCATTGTACTGCTCTTCTTCTTGTTCCTGATCATTATAAGATGGATGCATCTACATCTACATCATACCCTGCAAATCACCAGACTGGTGGGTGGCAGGGGGTGCAGCGCACCAAACCTACCTAATAACGTCTCTCGTGGGAATCACACTACAATCTATCCCATAAGTGTTTCGCGAAAGATTTTATGGCAACCTTACAGTGTACTGCGATTGCAAAAAATTACTAAATCACCAAAATACAGACCAAGCTGCTTACATATAAGGTCACTATCACGCACTTCACTTCTCGATCTTGTCACTGATACGATAACGAATATAATGAATATATTATAATGAAATATACTTCAACATGCATACAAAAGTTTCAGTAATAACAAACACGTTTTCCTTACATATTCCCCAAAAACGGATTATTGGTATCATTGAATAATTGGAATGACCCGACTTCTCGGATTATTTGGTTGTCAATTTCTTTGGAAGTACATAAACATAATCAGAGTAGAAGACGTTATCTATGTATTTTAAAGATTTCTTGGCAACTAAACATACGTGTTAGAGTCCTTTTCGGCTTAATATTCTACAACGAGAGATACTTAAACATTAATTTTACTGCCTATTGTTTTAAACAAATGTGTGCGCTTGTGCTCGGAAATGGACATAGCTGACAGCATTGTTTAGCTCAGCTATGTTCTCGACTCTTTCCGGCAATGGATTTCCATTTCCTTTGCTGTACAAACATAATTTCATGTTAATAAAAGATGCTTATCGCGCTATTGATAATGTGAATTGTTTGAAGCGATCCAAACCCGATATTTCATATTTCAAAATCGAGATCATTTAAAAACATTTTCTTAAAACTAAATTTCTTTTATTGAAAAAATACTATTTTAAATCGAATACTCGAAAAAAAATTCTCGATTAAACGAATACTCGAAAAAAAACGCTAAAATTTCGAGTACTCGGTTACTCTTCCCAGTACACTCTCTCAAACCCTGCTTTCAGAAAATTCGTTCCACAAGAAACTCGGAATTTTTTTACATTTACTTATTTATTTGTTTGTTTATGTATTAATTTATTTATTTAAACTTTTAACGGCGAATTTGAGACAATATAGCCCCTTTTCTCACCTAGCAGTAGACAGTTTACTAAAAAAAAAGTCCTGGTCTAGTAAAGAATTTTAGTCTGGCTTGGTATAAGCTACCAAGTTGGTTAAAGCACCTACCCGGCACCACAAACCGTTCACCTGTAACCCATATAATATTACCCTAACGTCTGCTGCCGTTAATAGTCAAGGTGATTTGCATTGTTGACGCTTTCGGATAGGATAGGACTATACGAAATGTGTAATGCATAATCAAATGCTTCATCAAAGAATACAGTTTTAAGTATGACAATTATTTTTCATTTATTCAATGTTCAAAAATCTATTCATTCTAAAATCTATATTATATTGGTAGCCTCTGGCAGCAAGGAATTTAAATTCTTATTATACTACTGGAGAGCCTGTTTAAATTTGTCTGGTTTTCGGATTTATTAGATGAATTATTTCTTTAGCAGTTTTCCCGTTTTAATGCAAACGTAGAATTTGGAACACTCAATTCATCGGGAATTTTAATAGCTTGAATATTATGAAATTGGATCATTCGAAATGATCACCACAATATTTTATGCTGTAATTTAATTAAATTTCCAGTGATAAAATTGTTAACTAGATTTCAATATTGAAATTAATTAAATTTTGATAAATTAGGTACTAATATTTTTGTTGTAACTCGCCAATATGACAAACATTAAGTTTTCTTGTGTTTATCCAATTTGGTTTTTCTTATTTATCAATAAATAAGTTGTAGTTAAGCAAGTCCTTGTAGAAACGTAAGCAGAACAATATACTCTCACTTACTTTCGCTTCATAAAACTGACAAATTTCACATCATTGTGTTCATGGTCTCATGTAATTAAAACGGCAAGCAGCGTACCACGCATTCATTTTAAACAGCAATTGACATAGAAGTGCGTTCCTGTTTGAGTACTACGGCTCTCCCACCTCATTCCCTCCCTCTTCTCCCCCTCCATCTTCTTCCCCTTCCTCTTATCTCCTCCCTATGACCCTCTCTACCTTTACTTCTCCCTCATCTCACATCAGCTGCCGCTCTCCAAACGCTCTCGCCTTGTTAGCGTGAACAGTTGAAGGCGCGACTGGAGCGGTCCGTGAGTAGACTGGATTTATCCTCTCGTTCTCGAGGCTGAATCCATTTAGATATGGACCCCTCCCCTCCCCAATTATCACGTATCTTCTATGTACGTGCCCTGAGTTCTGGTGCAATTGTTTGGATTTGTCTCGACGTCTAGATTGTACATACGAATGTGTCCTCTTAGGGAGTAAATATGTTTTCCCGCCGATCCAGGCGTTTCCCGCTGATTCCGAGTGCCCTACATGTCTTGAAAAATAATCAACTTTTTGAGGCAGGTGTGTGTGAATCGTGACTTCCTTTCGATGTGTTCGCGTAGTATTCTTCATTTGCCATCTTGTCCATCTTCAGATCGACGGAATCACATTATCGTGTTTCGGCCTTTATGTATTCATTGTGATTCCATATTTTTTTAATTCATTGACGCTCGCGTCCTTCCTAAAATTACCCAGTACGAATCTAGCTGCCGTTCTTTGTACCATCTCAAGTTTCCCAATTTGTCCTGCCAAATGAGTGTCCCAAATCATTGTCCCATATTCCAGTATTGGAGAAATAAGTGATTTATAAGCAATCTCTTTCGTATCGGGTGAACTCTTTCCTAAAACTCTCATTACGTAATATAGTGCATCGTATGCCTCTTCCTCTACACTCTGTACCTGCGACTCCCACCGCAAATCTCGAGTTAGTATAACTCCATCTTATCTTAAATGTTGACCTCCTAAGACATATCTATGTACTCAACACTTTCCCCGACAGAAGCGAAGTAACTTTGTTCTGCCGTATTAATTGCCGTTTTGTTCTTTACTGCCTATCGTTCTAGCTCATCTAAATCCTTCTGCAACATACTGCAATCTGTTTCTTTATCTACTCGTCTGTAAATTATGCAGTCGTCTGCAAATAGCCTGACTTCGGAGTTATGAGACTGAGCTAAATCATTTACAAAAATTAAGAATAATAAAGGCCCTAAAACACTTCCTTGTGGTACCCCAGAACTTATTAATCCATTTTTGGAGAATAAATAACTGTCGCACTAGTATTTATCCATTATTTTATTTGTAATTAATAACAAGAGACGACCATGGTTCCGCTACACAGTAGCATCATCAGGTGACGCATAAAACAACGGATTTTATTAATCCATCCTCAGAATTTCTCACCTAGTTTAAATTTTCAACATAAAATGAAGTTCCTGATCCAGTGGACTACTCTCCTATCAATCCCCAATCCCGATATTTTACTCATCGCTAAACTATGGCCCATCCTGTCAAAAGCCTTAGAAAAATCTATAACTACCGCATCTAGCTATTTGCCCTCATCTAAAGTCTATGAAATATCCTGAAATAAGGCAGCCATTTAATTTTCGCATTAATATCCGCTCCTAAAGCCATGCTGCTTCTCCCATAACCAGTTGCGTTCTACCCAGAATTTCTTTATGTAACTATGTTCCATCTGTTTGCATACAACACTTATGCTAATTGGACGATAATTATCCAAATATGATCGCACCCCCTCCCTTTATGTATTGGAACAACGATTACGTTTTTCCAGTTCTCAGCAATTTTCCCGTTATTTAGTGTTATCCAGAGTAATACGCGCAAATGTGGGACTATGACTCCTAGCTTTAAACACTCACCTACTATATCACCCAGCCTCCTAGATTTACGCTTTCTAATACTTTTAAGTCCGTGTAATATATCTAATTCGCAAGTCCCTGAATGTGTCCATAAAATCATACAATTATATCTTAAATTCCATTATTATGCTTATTGTCATTTTTCTACCGCCAGGTTTATTTCTCCGAAGAATTCAGTTTATATTTTTATGTTAAATTATATAATTCTAACGGTCTCAAACTCGATAAGAACTCCAGTGATTTCTGTATTATAACACTGTATTGATAGTCGAATGGATTTGAATCAGCGATTGTCCACTTGTCCATTATGATGAAATCGCCCTGCGAATCCGACACTTTGTAGCATCCGTACACTTTCACGGTCAGTGGTATGGGAAGCTAAATGAGTAGCCATTGTACTTCCCTTGCTATTGCACCTCCAAATGGGACGGAACCCCCGTTTTCTTCCGTTCAAGGTTGTTATTTTTTCTACTTTTCTCCCAAATCTCCACATTTCGTAGCTATTTTCGTTGTTGAAATGATGGAGGTTCTTTCTCAATTCGTAATAGGACGATAAGGATCTCACATTCATCCTATGCGAAGCGTAACAATTATAATGCTCTCTCGGTATCGGGTGATAAATGCGATCAAAAATGTCATTCAAATTATTGGGTCAAGTGGCATAATGTGGAAGAATTAACATTAACTCGATGTTTGCGTTCTAACATAAGACATTTTCCTTTAGGCGATTTTCCTACGGTTCTATGCGTCATATAAAATTATCCTAAATTCCCTGAATCAGATGTGTTATAAATGAATGTAAACATTCATTTTAGATAATATGTATGTTTTCAATATTTTTGTTTTTACCTTCTTCATGTAATTTAGAAGGTATAATGCTGTGTATGTTGCCAATAAACATAGGGTTAAGTTTGCAATTGGCTATTCGCAACTAAAAATTTGAATTTCCTAAACGATTCGCGAAAGTGTAATTTATAATGAATCACGTTGTAATACATTTAACGTCTGAAAATTAAACTTTATCAACTGCTATAATATCCACGAAAATGTTATAGATCGTTTTTCTATATTTTAAAATTATCGCTGTTTAGGTAACCAAATGATCGCTTGAATGCGATAGGAGGGAAGGAGCGGAAGGCGAGGGACGAATAGGTTTGGGGTATTGCGGGATGCTGTAAGGTAACTGAGGAGAATAATAATGAGAGAGAGGAATATGGAGCTATAGAGGGAGGAAGATGTTGTAATAATAATAGTAAGCCATCTTTATTAGGTCGATGTTTCGACATTAATATCCATTCTTACGTATAAACCTGACGAGTACAAACATCCATGTCCTAGGCGGGATTCGAACCCGCGACCATTAATAACCGTCGGCAGATACTCTAACCATCCGTCTACCAAGACCTACAGATGTAGAGAGAGGGGGGGAGGGTGGTGGTGAGGAGGGGAGGAAAATGTAGAGAGAGGGGGGGAGGGTGGTGGAGAGGGGGGGAAATAGGGGGACAGAGGGGAGGAAAATGTAGAGAGAGAGGGGGGGGGGGAGGATGAATGGGAGAGGGGGAGGAAGAGGAACATGTAAAGAGAGGGCGAGAATATGATGGATAAGGAGAGGAATACATACATACATACATACATAGAGAGAGAGGGGGGGGGGGGATAGGGGAGGATGATGATGCAGAAAGAGGGAGTGAAAGAAAGAGAGAGAGGTGTGGGTTGGGGAGGAAGAAATGGTTTTCTGTATTCCTAGCACGTCCTGCGAAACGTGTGAATGTGAACGAGTTGTTGCTGACGACCGCAACTCTGCAGTTCCGTCCACACACATCTCTTTTCTCCCCCTCCTCTCTCTCTCACCCACGGCCATCCTACCATCAGCCTCGTCAGTCATCCGGCTGGGTTGGTGTCCCGTTGCGCTTCCCTATACACCTTCCGAGCATTAGCGTGAAATATTTCCCTACCATTTTCCTCTCCCCCGAGGGTCCTCCATTTTGAGAGAATTTTGGAAAAGTTCCGTTTCATTTATAAAGCAAGCATGAATATTCATTTTTCGAACTATAATATTCATTAAAATCGAATCGAAGAACTTCTTTTAATGGTTAGTGATTGCTAGATATGGAATAAATCGTTTACTTGAAGAGGAGATTTCTATAATAGTTTAACAAACTGTTGCTATTTTCGGCCACCCTGTGTAACTTGTTTATCGCGGTATCGCGAGGTAAATACAAATATAAAAATAAACTGGATGCTGAGGTAGATATGATACTGCAGCTGATATCCATTCTCACCGATGTCAAATGTTTGTGCTCGTCAGAATAACGTTAACATTCTCTTAGAGTTTTATTCGGGCTTTACATTTTTGTGAATATAAACAAACCACCTTATACACCAAAAAGACAAAAAACAAGTTAGGAAAGTGTACAACGTATCACAAATGGGCGCGTTTCGTGCGATGGAGTATTAGAAAGCAGTTATACTATACCTGTACGTAAGGGAAATAGCGTTTTAAAGTTCTTTTCTTCATCATAAATAATTCATTTTCTTCCTCTTTAATAATATTACATGCACACGTAAGGAAATTAAACGTTTGTTTGGGAGATTGTTTATGTTAGCAACAATGAAGTAACCATGCAAGAAATTTTCAAAGTTCAACTCGATATAAGACTTTCTTGTTTGATTTTCTCGATAACGGCTACTCCTACGATAAAAATGTATAGAAAAGAAATACTCTTCTTTTTCAATTCTACAACTTTTATTTGAAAAATATTTTGATATGATCAATATTTTACGAGATATGACGAAAATTTAATTTTTAGTCTCCAGTAAAGTGGTACCCATGATTGGCATACGTGATTCATTTTTGTGATTTTATTATTATATTTGATTGGTAGTCCTTAATATTAAATTTCATGAAAATCCGTTCAGTAGAAGCCGAAAACGAACATGCGGACGGACGTATAGACGTGTGTATGTGATTGTGGGCGCTCTAACTCAAAAAGTACCTGCCATATCGTTACCAAAATTCATATATAACACTTTAGCATGAGCACAAAGAACTGATTAGTTTTTGGACAATACCGTATAACCGGAAGTCGAGGTTTATTCGAAACCCGACTCGGTTTTTGCGATATTTCTCCGATAATACGTTATTATTATATACATTGACCATTACAAAAAATGTAGAAAATATAATTTCCTACATCTTTTATTTCGAACAATTTTCCATGGCAGTTATTGTTTAGGAAATATTTATAAATAATCGGTTTTCGGTTTTCATCGAATGTTCTTAAAACGCTGTTATTTATAATCTTTATAAGGAACAACTTTATAGAAAATAACATTCCGTCCAACTTTTGTTTGAAACAATATTTCGTAGAACCATCCATTTCGGAGATATTTAACTTATTCGTAATTTCGAGTATACAGCGCCACCACCATGTAGGGGTGAATTCTGGAAACATAATCAAAATATAATTTACGGCAATAAGGATGACTGTATTCTTTTACGATACGAAATAATAATTTGGCCTCATAATGCTATTCATAATAATCTAAATATCTATACCCCAAATATGGAGAAAGTCATATGTTGGCCACATCAGATTTTTTCGTGATCACAATACTTTCGCTTTACTACGTATGGAGAAAGTAAAAAGTACCTTTGGCGTCGCCTCTAAGATGATGCGGGGGGGGGGGGGGGGGGGGGGGGGGGGCGGTCTTTCCCGCTAAGCAACCGCGGTTTTTGCAATATTTCTCCATTAAAACATCATTATTGTATATACAGTTCTATACAAATGTTATAGAGAATGTTATTTCCTACAACTTTCATTTGAAACAATTATCCATAGCAGTTGTTTGGAAATTATTTATAGAAATAATCGGTTTTTTCGGTTTTCGTCAGATATCTCCTTAAAAACGTCGTAATTGGTCATCTTCGTAAGGACCAACGTTGTAGAGAATAATATTTATTCCAAGTTTTGTTTGAAACAAATTTTCGTAGAACCATCCATTTCGGAGATATTTTGCTTATTCGTGAATTTTTAGTATACAGCGCTATCACCATCTAGCGGTGAATTCTGTAAAACTATTCAAACTATACCTAATTTACGGCAATAAGGACGACCGAATTCTCTTACGATAGGAAATAATAATGTTGCCTTATAATGCTATTCATAATAATTTAAATAACTATACCCCAAATATGGAGAAAGTCGTGTTGGCCACATCAGATTTTTTGTTTTTGCTTTATTCGACGAATAAAACTATACCAAGTTATTCCTGCGAAGTTTACATGTTACACGTTCGAAGTTTTCAGATATACGCTATTTGTTTCAAATTTTGTGGATTTTTCGTACCCCTCCCGGGTGTTGCCAAGGCAGCCGTCATTGTTACCTCCGATTCAATTAGCTTCAAAGAACTTCCAAATAGACGATAGTTTAGCGTTATTCGATTCACACTTTTGTTTAAGCTACGAAACGATCGATGTTTATGGATAGCAACGTAAATAGATACTGATTATTATTCAGGAAGCGTTTATTGATGAAAGTAATTGAACCTTCTTAAGTCTATTGAATACTGGAATCTTACATTTTTTGTAAGTAAAATCATTATAGTCTACATTATAATGTTTATTAACGTAAATAAGCTCACGTATCTGATGTACATTCACCAGTTGTTACCAGTCAGTTTTTAATCACGGGTTTCTTGCTTACAAGACTTAAAAGTAAACATTTCAGAGGCATAATTACACGAGAAATGAAGCTGGATTTGGCGAAAGTAAAATGATAGGAAATAAAATTATCTTTATATTTGAATGCAATACGTTCGGAAACGGATTGTTACAAGCAGATATGATTAATTGTTAAGAAAAGCTAATTGTAAGATAAAAAGTATCTACTATATATTTTAAAGAGTTTGTATGTTGTGCTGTAGTAGCTTCACTAAATCCGTTGAAATTCAACGGGAAATAAACAAATTACTCACTCAAGGCATATGGTAGGGTAGTAAAGTGTTAAATGTTTACAACATTCAAAACAAAATATTGGCATCATGGATGCTTATTGTTTTTATCATCATTTTAATAATTAAATGTTTACAAATATTAAAATATAACTTTCATTATTACAGAATTAATAGAAATTATCTTTAGAAATATGCAAAAACGATTTTAGGTGAATTTTCTATTGGAGTTATTGTTTAGGAGTTATTTATAAATAACTGGTTTTTAGGTTTCCGTCAAATATCTCCTTAAAAACATCGTTATTGGTAATCTTCGTAAGGACCAAAGTTGTAGAGAATAATATTTCTTCCAAGTTTTGTTTGAAACAAATTTTCGTAGATATTTTCGGTGATATTTTGCTTTAACTTAATACCAGCATACAGCGCCATCACCATGTAGCGGTGAATTCTGTAAACATATTCAATATATACGTAATTTATGGCAATATGGACGACTGTATTCTTTTACGATATGAGATATTAATTTTGCCTAATAATGGTGTTCATAATAATTTAAATATCTATACCCCAAATATGGAGAAAGTGATATTTTGGCCACATCAGATTTTCTTTAATATATGCATGCCCCTCTGTACATCGAAGTAGTTCCGAGAGCTCCGAAAGACCTTTGAAGGTAGTTCTAGCCGTCTTAAAAAGTTGTGGTAGCTTCTGAATCGGTATGCAGCGAGCATCGACTTAATTCTCATCGCTGTGAATGACTCAGGAATAATCTGCAAGTGTATGCCCGCTTTTGACTCTTTAACCGAGGACAGGACCGTTCCAAGGTATTAGCCTCCTCAGGCGAACCTCTAACCTTCCCCCTCATCCTGCTCTCACTACCAACCTTCGTCCCCCTCCCCTTCTCATTACCAACTTTCGAAAACGAATGACGCGCATTAGCAAGAATAAATTTCTACATTCAAAAGTTATGTACTATAACAGTGGATCTATGTCAGTGATGTCCAATACGGTCGCCACATGTGGCCTATCGACTATAGATGTGAGATGAATTGATTCTCTGCTCACTCTACTAAAGTAGTTGCCGCTTGTTATTATCAATGGTTCTTCTTATCAGCCTGTTATTGTAATCAAACGCGGAATTCGAAAACCAGATCTAATTTAAGAAAATTTGCCGTTTAATGCTATCAGCCGCTTGCTATAATCATTTAAATGTAACTCAGTATGATCACATAAAATCACATTGTAATAATGTAGTGGTTGTAGAAAAATAATGTAAAATGTCATTTTAAAAAATAATAAATAATATAAAATATATTATATCATTCTAGCGCTCTCGTATAAAGTCCTATTTATAAATATAACATTGCATTTTGTATAATGTGGCAAAAACAGTATTGCATTTTTCACAATTGTGGCAAGCATGAAAATTATATTGGACACAACTGCTATAGACCAGGGGTCGGTAGCCCATGTCACGCGCGCCAAAACTTACACGCGAGGTGATTTTGAATGGCAAGGGAAAGAAGAAATGACAAAGATAAATAAGTCATATTCTATATATTTATTACAAGTATTTCGAACTAACGTTATACTTTGCAGTAAGAGTAATTCTTCATCTATAAACTCTGCTTCTAATTCTGTAACACTGTTTTTATATAATTCATATGCCTTCCGTCTCGTGTTCTCTATCGCCGCCTATATGACTGAATGAATGCAAAATACGGAAATTCAGACTGATACGTACAAATATACACCGTTTACATTGTTATCCTTCTTTAATTAAACCAACTCAACTAATAGAAAATGATCATTCAGTTTTATTAAAATTTATTACTGGCACGCAAGACCATATATTGACGTGAATTTGGCACGCCACTTGTGCAACCACTTCTCTAGACCTTTCATATCCCACTGTATACAGCACTTATGTGCGAGAAATTAATTCACATTATTGTCTCCGCCCTAGTAATTCTGCCGCGATGGGTGGTCTCCTGGTTTACGTAAAGGTTGAACCTGCCTTTCTTCAGGAGCCTCGACTTTCCGAGCCTTTTTGACTAGAGCTTGTGGAATAGTTCCTATGAGCCTCTCGTCGCGTTCCTGAAATGGAACATTTTATCGGGTACGTCACAATAGCCGGGGCCCGGTTACTTGGGTTGGTTCTATTGCGAGCTAGAGATAGTTATCTAACCACTGAAAATCAACCTTCGCACATGCGCCGCGAGCGTTTTTTTTTTTTGCCGCCATCTTAGCCCGTCAGTCAAACTTTGCCTTCCTTGACGGAAGGACGTGTTCTTTCTCTATAGTGCCGATAACGTACACCTTGTTCGGAAGTGACCGATTTTTGTATTCCTGAGGATAAATTCCTAATCTGGGACCTCATCAGCGGACCTTAGTGCTTACTGGAAAAGTGTTTGTGAGCAGAAGTTGCCAGATTCGTACCCCGTTGGAATCATCAAAGGTAAGAGGTCATTTCATCTAAATTCTCCTAAAGTATGTAGTTGCATGTCTTCATTTCATTTTAAACGTTTTCATGGTGCTGTGGATTAGATGCCTTTATTCAATGGATGGGAATTATAATGTAGTGTAGAAATTTATATTTTCGCCGAAGTTAGATGTGTCACATTTCAATGGGAAAGGAGAAGCCATTAAGCGATCTGTTTTTCATCGTCCCAATCCCATTCATGCAAATATTCTGATTAAAAAGATACGCGCATTAAAATCTCGTAACCGGTAAATTCGTCTAAAGACAATTCATCTAACGGAAAATTCGTCTAAACCAAATTCATCTAAACACAATTCGTCTAACGGAAAATTCGTCTAAGGAAAATTCATCTAACCAACAATTCGTCTAACGGAAAATTCATCTAAAATCGTTTTTGCACAGGAAAATTCATCTAACCAACAATTCGTCTAACAAAAAATTCACCTAAAATCGTTTTTGCATATTTCTAAAGATAATTTCTATTAATTCTGTAATAATGAAAGTTATATTTTAATATTTGTAAACATTTAATTATTAAAATGATGATAAAAACAATAAGCATCCATGATGCCAATATTTTGTTTTGAATGTTGTAAACATTTAACACTTTACTACCCTACCATATGCCTTGAGTGAGTAATTTGTTTATTTCCCGTTGAATTTCAACGGATTTAGTGAAGCTACTACAGCACAACATACAAACTCTTTAAAATATATAGTAGATACTTTTTATCTTACAATTAGCTTTTCTTAACAATTAATCATATCTGCTTGTAACAATCCGTTTCCGAACGTATTGCATTCAAATATAAAGATAATTTTATTTCCTATCATTTTACTTTCGCCAAATCCAGCTTCATTTCTCGTGTAATTATGCCTCTGAAATGTTTACTTTTAAGTCTTGTAAGCAAGAAACCCGTGATTAAAAACTGACTGGTAACAACTGGTGAATGTACATCAGATACGTGAGCTTATTTACGTTAATAAACATTATAATGTAGACTATAATGATTTTACTTACAAAAAATGTAAGATTCCAGTATTCAATAGACTTAAGAAGGTTCAATTACTTTCATCAATAAACGCTTCCTGAATAATAATCAGTATCTATTTACGTTGCTATCCATAAACATCGATCGTTTCGTAGCTTAAACAAAAGTGTGAATCGAATAACGCTAAACTATCGTCTATTTGGAAGTTCTTTGAAGCTAATTGAATCGGAGGTAACAATGACGGCTGCCTTGGCAACACCCGGGAGGGGTACGAAAAATCCACAAAATTTGAAACAAATAGCGTATATCTGAAAACTTCGAACGTGTAACATGTAAACTTCGCAGGAATAACTTGGTATAGTTTTATTCGTCGAATAAAGCAAAAACAAAAAATCTGATGTGGCCAACACGACTTTCTCCATATTTGGGGTATAGTTATTTAAATTATTATGAATAGCATTATAAGGCAACATTATTATTTCCTATCGTAAGAGAATTCGGTCGTCCTTATTGCCGTAAATTAGGTATAGTTTGAATAGTTTTACAGAATTCACCGCTAGATGGTGATAGCGCTGTATACTAAAAATTCACGAATAAGCAAAATATCTCCGAAATGGATGGTT
The DNA here is from genome assembly GCA_036926305.1 of Uropetala carovei. NCBI lineage: Eukaryota > Metazoa > Arthropoda > Insecta > Odonata > Petaluridae > Uropetala > Uropetala carovei. The sequence continues at coordinate 11,089,306 of JAXCHB010000010.1, read as the reverse complement.
CTACGAAAATTTGTTTCAAACAAAACTTGGAATAAATATTATTCTCTACAACGTTGGTCCTTACGAAGATGACCAATTACGACGTTTTTAAGGAGATATCTGACGAAAACCGAAAAAACCGATTATTTCTATAAATAATTTCCAAACAACTGCTATGGATAATTGTTTCAAATGAAAGTTGTAGGAAATAACATTCTCTATAACATTTGTATAGAACTGTATATACAATAATGATGTTTTAATGGAGAAATATTGCAAAAACCGCGGTTGCTTAGCGGGAAAGACCCCCCCCCCCCCCCCCCCGCATCATCTTAGAGGCGACGCCAAAGGTACTTTTTACTTTCTCCATACGTAGTAAAGCGAAAGTATTGTGATCACGAAAAAATCTGATGTGGCCAACATATGACTTTCTCCATATTTGGGGTATAGATATTTAGATTATTATGAATAGCATTATGAGGCCAAATTATTATTTCGTATCGTAAAAGAATACAGTCATCCTTATTGCCGTAAATTATATTTTGATTATGTTTCCAGAATTCACCCCTACATGGTGGTGGCGCTGTATACTCGAAATTACGAATAAGTTAAATATCTCCGAAATGGATGGTTCTACGAAATATTGTTTCAAACAAAAGTTGGACGGAATGTTATTTTCTATAAAGTTGTTCCTTATAAAGATTATAAATAACAGCGTTTTAAGAACATTCGATGAAAACCGAAAACCGATTATTTATAAATATTTCCTAAACAATAACTGCCATGGAAAATTGTTCGAAATAAAAGATGTAGGAAATTATATTTTCTACATTTTTTGTAATGGTCAATGTATATAATAATAACGTATTATCGGAGAAATATCGCAAAAACCGAGTCGGGTTTCGAATAAACCTCGACTTCCGGTTATACGGTATTGTCCAAAAACTAATCAGTTCTTTGTGCTCATGCTAAAGTGTTATATATGAATTTTGGTAACGATATGGCAGGTACTTTTTGAGTTAGAGCGTCCACAATCACATACACACGCACACGCACACACACGCACACATGCGCGCGCACACACACACTCACAAACACAGAAACACACACAGAGATCATTCCGAAAATAGCCTAACGTGTTCTACGGACCTCAAAACATGTATTTCCGTTCAAATCTCGAAGTCGATTTTTTCATGGAACAATACTTTCTCTATACTACGTATATGGAGAAAGTAAAAACAATAAGTAAACAAATTTATATACGTATATTACTATGAAGAAGAGGGGTAACACCATTGGTTACAATAACAGAAGTCATTGATAACTTAACACTGAAAATACGACACAAGATACATTTATAGAAATACACAACATTACTAAACATTACAAACACTAAATACATAACCATATTAAATACATTTAAATACGTACCCCCTACTCACGTGGGATTTACATTATCACACACAAACCACAATAAATTACGTCATCTTCTAGGAAATTCTAAAGATATAATAATCGACCAAGACAAATCTCGAGCGTATAAAATACAATCTACTCAATGCGATAAATTATATATATATATATATATATATATATATATATACAAATGTGTCTCTCCAACACCCCAGCGGCTCTACTTCCGGTAAGTGTTCACTGGGTTTCCTTCAACACCTAGTTGCCCAAAATATATATATATATATATATATATATATATATATATATATATATATATATATATATATAGGACAAACAAAGGAAAAAGCATACACTAGAGTTACTGAACATCAAAAACGGAAAAATTGAGAAATATAGCGTTGCCAAGCACGCAGTAATTACAATTAATTAGTCTTGTACTGCCTCTGGCTGCAAATTTTGGAATTCCCTTCCTAATAACAATATCTGTTCCACCTATAATTTAAATAACTTCAAAAATCATTGTACAAACTTCACCGTCAGTAGCAAACATACTTAGCTCACTTCCCTTGATTTATTTCCTACTTCTCATCTCCACTTTGTCTACATTCGCTAACACTAATCTCCATTTCTTATAAAGTTCAACACAAATTCTACCTGCCACATCAGTGTGGAAACGGTCTTAGAAGCAAAGCAACATTTGTAAATTAGCTTAAGAGTTAAAACAACAACTCTTCTAAATAAGTACTCGTCTGTAAACTGTCTACGGCTAGGTGAAAGAAGGGGCTATGTTGCCTCAACCTCGTAGTTCAATGTATAAATAAATAACTATTTAAATAATTAAATAACAAAATAAATAAATTGTAGGCACAGCCCACCCCATTGACATACACTATATATTACATTCCATTACATTAATGAAACGGGTAAAATGCACAAATTAGACGAATACGAAAGTATCAGTATACGTACACAATTACAATGATAAGATTTTGAGCAATGTCTCCGATCGAATTGCTAACGGCACGTTCCTTTCACTTAGTAACCAAAAACCAACGGCCAACCCAACCCACCAATCACAAATATAAACTTATAATAATTTTGATTTTGTGATTATTTGTGGTTATGAAATCGTGTGAGTCCCAGGCCCGGAAGTAAAATTCTCACGCGTATATTACTGCGGTTACTGGTGTAAATTAATTTTCCGTAAACCGGGTTATATTATCCGTGTGTGTCTTCCTGACCAGTATGTATGATATTTAGCCATTTTTAGGCGCGTTTCGCTTACAGCGTGAGCGCCTATTATCGTCGGTCGGTCGGTCCGTCCGTCTGTCTATACGTCCGTCCGCATGTTCGTTTTCGGCTTCTACTGAACGGATTTTCATGAAATTTACTATTAAGGACTACCAATCAAATATAATAATAAAATCACAAAAATGAATCACGTATGCCAATCATGGATACCACTTTACTGGAGACTAAAAATTAAATTTTCGTCATATCTCGTAAAATTATTCTCTTAAAATTGATGCTGTTTTCCATAGATGGATCAGCCTGCATTACTTTCTCTTTCAACTCGTTAGCCATATTTAAAATTTCTGCTGTCTTCGTTGAAAACTGTTTTATCTTAGGCTCTACATCTTCCTCTTTGTTTTCGCTCTCACTTGATTGTGCAAATTCTTCAAGTTCCTCATTTGCTAATTCTTCTTGTTGAAAGTTGAGCAATTCCTCCACTTCTTCCTCTTTTAGTTCTTCAAAACCCTCTCCACCTACATTTCTAGTCATTTCGATGATCTCTTCAACTTCTCCGCGAATGCTGGGATAAACTTTGGAACGAACAGCTTCGGGCCAAAGTTTCTGCCAACATGCATTTATTGTTGATTGTTTTACTTCGTCCCATGATTCTTTTATCATATGAATGGATGTTCGAATGTTGAATGAACTCCAACATTCACGAACAGAAATCAAAGAATTGGTGTCCATTTGCTGTAAAATATGTTTGAAAGTTCGGCGAATATAATAAGATTTGAAGGTAGCAATGATCCCTTGGCCCATCGGCTGTAAAGACCCATACACACGTCAGTTAATGGCCGGACGGCGGCCTCAAGGCGGCCTGAACGGATGAAATCCGGACGAAAAACCGACGTGTGTACACTCGCTGGCGGCCTTACGGCCGCCGGATAGAACCTCTGGATGGATAGTGTTTTTCCATCCGGACTTCGTCCGGCCAAATCTTGCGCATGCGCAGTAGACCTTTCAACCCCCTCTCCTAGCTACACATGCTCTCAGAGAACACGTGGTAGTTTCGTATTGTTGTTCACGTTTCCCTTTTGTGAAGATCGCCCCGGTACTTTTTTGTACTATAAAGCAGTGGTGCACAACCTTTTTCTATCAAAGGGCCGTATTTCACATTTTTTCCGAGTCCGCGGGCCGCATTATGAAAAAAATTACATTGAATTCGTAAATTTAAGGAAAATCTTAATTAAAACATTTTATTACATTTTATTGGATTTACGTGGGACATCATGACTCACAACATTGTCAGTCTTCCATTGGAGAGGTTAGTTTGAATGTAACGAATTGTTACTGTTATATTAAACTTCTTTTAGTAATCTGACTTATTTCGAGAGATTTACTTCAATTATTTCTCGGTGTATTGTGACATTTCTCGGAATAATTAGTATTATTAATATTAGCCGATGTCGGCATTTTCGCCTTGTCATAATGACCCCTATCTTATTGACGATTCCTATAATAACTTGCAAGTTCAAATCAGTCATTCAAGTAAAAATCTCAATAGTTGAAAAACTATACCCTAACCCTAATATTTAGGATGATCGTTTTTCGGATAAATTTCCCACCCCGTTATTCGCTAAACCCTTTGTTGTGAGGAAATCCTACCACAGGCCGCCTTGAGGCCGCCCGAAGTAAACGGCCTCACGTGTGTATGCTAGGATCTGAACGGATCAGGCCGCCTTGAGGCCGCCGTCCGGCCATTAACTGACGTGTGTATGGGCCTTAAGAGTGGTGTTGTGTTTGGTAGTAGGAATACAACTTCTACGTCAGAATAGCCTTCTGCAAGAGAAACTGGATGACCCGGAGCGTTATTCAATACGAGAAGCACTTTAAATGGCAAATTCGTCTGCGTCAGATAGATCTTCACCTGCTGGATGAAGCAGTTGGCAAACCAATCTTCGAACAGTTTACAAGTAACCCATGCCTTCTTATTAGACCTCCAAAAGACAGGTAGATCTGATTTAATCATCCCTTTTAGAGCACGAGGATTTTCTGAACGGTAAATTACCATTGGTTTGCATTTAAAATCTCCCGAAGCGTTTCCACATAATATTACAGTGAATCGATCTTTTGTAGCCTTTAAACCTGGAGCAGTACGTTCCTCTTTGGAAATAAAGGTCCTATTTGGCATTCTCTTCCAATATAAACTGGTTTCATCGACTTTGAAAATTTGTTCTGGCTTATAACCTTTCTCCTCCATAAGCTTCAAAAATTCACCGGGGAATTCCCTCGCTGCCTCTTGATCAGCTGATGCAGCTTCTCCTGATAGGTTAATGTTATGCAAATTTAAACGCTTCTTTGAATTATCAAACCAGCCCTTACTCGCTAAAAAACAGATAGAAGAATTCTCTTCTTCATCGTCTTCAGTTCCACTCTTTAAATGTTCATAAAGGTTAAGTGCCTTATTTCTTATTAACTCCGTGCTAATGGGAGCATTTTTCTGTGTTTTATCCTCTATCCACACACTTAAGAGTTTTTTCACTTTTTCTAACACAGGGTCACGTCTACTTACAAAAGAAACTTTAGCACTAGACGGAGTAGAAGCCATTACACTACTTCGTATTTTGTCTTCGACCCTTTTTATAGAACGTATGGTTGATTCATATTCTCTACCAATGGAAGCGTAACTTGCTCCACTTTGCAACTTATCTAATATCATGATCTTTTCCCTCAAATTCATGACTTACGCTGTCTCTTAGCTAATGCGTCTCTTCCACTTAAATTAACACTTTTGAATGCCATAATAATGTAAAAGAATGGGTTAATTAAAAAAATTACAAATGTTTATAAAAGCACTCTACTATAATACAATGCCAACGTCACTAAGCGTAGTCCAGTCTAATTTAAAATGAGAGAATAAAATGAGACAACACATTAATACCACAAACACACCAAGGATATCAAGTCATGTTGCTTGCTGCACTATAGAACAGAAACGGATATAAATGTGGAAAACGGAAGCTTGCGAAGGTCCCCCCATATTCCCCTAAAAGTCCCCTTTTCAACAAGCCGCGTGTCTTTTAGTCCGATGGCCATATTTATTCCGCGTGAAAACAAGCAGACTTAATACTGTTTACACAGGTGGCGAGAAAAACAAATAGAACAGCAAACTGGGAGATTTTCCCGTTCAGTATTCTATGGATCCTTCAGGAAACGGAAGATTTCCCCGTTCGGTACACCAAAAAAATGAGTAAGGGGTATTGCTGAGAAACCGCGAATAAGCAAAACCGCGAACGGCGAGGGATACCTGTATATGAAATTTGGTAACAATATGGCAAGTACTTTTTGAGTTAGAGCGCCCACAATCACATACACACGCACGCACACACACACACATCCATACACACACAGACATAATTCCGAAAATAGTCTAAACGTGTTCTAGGGATCTCAAAACGTGTATTTCTGTGAAATCTCGAAGTCGATTTTTTTCATTATCACAACACTTTCCCATTACTACGTACGGATAAAGTAAAAAATCGGTCCATATTTACTTATTTTGATGCTTGAAGGAAGAAAACCTTGCAAGTCAAGAAATGGATTCATACGTGTTATCTTATGGAAAAATGTTAATCCCCTATATTGGCAGCACTGATTAATCCCGGTTGACCAAACCTTGGCAATTCACCAAATTTAGGATGTAAAGAAGAACCATACAAAATTTGGTTATTCTAGCTTTTATCGTTTAGGAGGAGAAACACGCAAACACACAAACAAACCCTTCAAAATATATTATAGTAGATTTATTAATTAATTAATTTTAATTTTAATTATTTATTATTTTTAATTAATTACTTCAATTTAAAAATCTGTGTTCGAAGAATTTTTATTCATTTTAAAATTTACGTTTTCGAGTTGTGCTACTTTCGAAGCAAAGGTGCGATATGTACTAGAAATGCGACAGAAATTCTTTAGATGAATTTTCCGTTAGACGAATTGTTGGTTAGATGAATTTTCCTTAGACGAATTTTCCCTTAGACGAATTGTCTTTAGACGAATTGTCTTTAGACGAATTTTCCTGAACCCCGCAAAATGCACAGTGGAGAGCGAGCAGCGTCAATCCGGGCGACTATACTGCCGAGTGGGGTAAAAAGGTTTTATGGCTAGAAGGACGGGTGCCCACCACTCCCCCCTCACCGCCCCCTTTTTCCCATCCATATTACTCTCTGCCACGTTGAAACGCTCGTTATATACCTGACGGTCGCGTCACCCGACCTACCCGCTAACTGCATTTTATTTTAAATGTGGCGCACCATCGACCTAATCCCTCGCTCTGTGACAGCGTCATTCAAAGTTTAGCGCACCGGAACGATTTAGTGTTACGTATTATGCGTGACAATAAAGTGGAATAAATTCCTCAGAAATGGCGGTCAGTTTTCAAATCTGAATGCAACTCGATCGTATTTTTGGAAAGAAAATCGTACATTGTATACATAAATGGGCGCCCGCAGTAAGAGAACTCCCGCCCCTCCCTAAGTTTCCCAAAAAAAATTACATATGGTCCTGTGCTATCTAAAAATATATGTTTTATTTACGGCTGGGCGAAAATCTGCTAAAGTTTGGCTGCAAGTAAATGTTTTGAGTGCAATAAAACTCCCATACTCCTTCTGTTGAAACTGTATTTCCAAATGTTGATTGTAAGAAATATAAGGAACTCAGATGACTGGATGTAATTTTCCCGACATTTTTGTTGCCATTTGGGTTCTGTATAATCTACATCTACATGATACCCTGCAAATCACCAGACTGGTGGGTGGCAGGGGGTGCAGCACACCAAACCTACCTAATGACTTCCCTCGTGGGAATCACTCTCCTGTTAACAAGTAATATAAAAGAAAAGTTAGTTCTACTTAACACTACGTCTACTTCTACTCTAATCAATAGTAAAGGAACAAGTAATCGGAGCACTTGCTGAGAGGCTTCCCGGAAACCCATTCGCAAAACGGAAGAAGAAAAGATGGAACACGTTAAACTAATTCTTTGCTCTCCGGCATCATTCCAAGTGCCCTACGGTTGAATATGAAGTAGCAGAGATATCAATCTTTGAAATTTCATCAGGGCGGTACTGCAAGCAGGCACACAGCCAGGGATGGGGTTTACTTCTACTTGCGATTGCAAATAACGAATAAACGAAAATGAATAGTTCTGATGCAATGTAGGCAATCTATTTCTATCAACATCGCTGAGTAATTTGGAATCTATCGATATCTATCGAGGCAACTAACTCGCGTTGCTAATAACATTAGATGTAATACTTTATGGAGAATTTTAGAAACCAACATTTTATCTCTGGTGTGCAATGCTACTCCCCTAAAATGAAAAGCAGGCCCTGCTTAAAAAATCAATTTAAGAAGGTTTTTTTTTGCTATATGTATTTTTGTAAATAGCCCCTGCGAGGTGAGCAACCAATGCTAATTGGTTAGCATTGGTTGCTCCCCCTGAAAAAAATTCTGCAGGCACCCATGTATACATACATTGATTAATAGTTTTGATAGGTGACTTATTAATACGCAGATGCTAACGATTGCATAAAAAACACAAGTTAGTGAAATAAAAGTCATAAATTAAATAAGTAAAATAAATTATTATCTTTCAAAATTCTCGGCCACCGAACTGTAATATCGCTGGAAACATTTCTGGGGCAGGTAAGAAAAGGTCTTGCGTGATATTTCTCCTCTTGCGAGGAGAGAAAAATAATGCTCCACCTGGCGACAGAAGTTTGTACTGTGAACCAAGATATATCGTGAGGACGTGTCTCCTTGTCAACGTTATTGTTGTTTTTTTATTTCGTGTAATTTTATCTTAACAGTTGTTTGACTGGGTAGTGTTTGTTGTGCTATAATAAGCTTTCAATTTGCTCGAAAGAACACCTTTTAAACAAAAAAAACTTTTTCGTCGAGGCATATCATTTCAAGCCAACGTTTTTTCTGTGAATTACCACTGCAGACGGCTGCTTTGTTGCCGAAATGCGCATCAATTTCTTATAACCATGTTATAGCTATTGGAGACAAGCATTCTTGAAGTTCTTGATTTTTTTTCAGCCGAAAGACGTGCTCTATCAGGCGTATTCAATCTAAAATTCAAAAATTATTAAAAACATAACTCACCTGAGTTATGTATTCGTAATATTTACGTTTGCGTTCTTTTATTCGCCTTAGATAAAACATTTCCTTCCCGCTTACAAAACACTGCATTCACACGTAATTATATTAAAAGTATTTTTCGTAATAATAACAGATCATATTTACTTCAATTACAACGAAGACTTTTTACGTTGACTACAATTACTTAACTATTTATGAATTTTTCGCAATTCAAAGCGAATTCTTGTTAGATTTTCTTGATTACTCATACGATAAAAAAGTACTTAGCAAAAAATATTCTATTTTACGAGATATGATGGAACGTTCGTTTTTTTGTTCCCACTAAAGTGTTACCACTGTTTTGATTATTTACATTTTACATTTACATTTACATCAATACCCTTCAAGCCGCTAGAAGCGTTTGGCAGGGGGTGTCACAGCACCAAGTGAACTCTAACTAATTCCTCTGTTGGACTGTCTTATCGCGTCTGGGAAAAAGGATCTGTAGTATTTCTCGGTTCTAGCGATTGTTTCGACATATTTTCTCCTGTACTCTTATCTAACATTACGTTCACTAACACCGATGGGGACGACTATGCCGCGTACGTCTTCAACGAATTCGGAGCTTTCAAAATTTTCAAATACTTTCCTTTTGTATTCAATTCTGCTACTCTTCAACGTCTGCCATTTCAGATCCCTCAATATCTCTGATACACTCACATCATACCGATATTCTCCTTTTACAAATCTAGCCGCTCTACGCTGAACCATTTCTAGCTCTCTAGTTAGGCCCTCCTCGAAAGGGTCCCAGACGGCGCAACAGTATTCCACGATGGGTCGTATTAGGGAAAAGTATGCGATTTCCTTCACATTCGAGGGGCATCCCCGCAGGACTCTAGAGGAAGGCCCTTGAATTCTGTTTGCCGATGCTATAACGGTTTTGATATGCTCTCTACTAGACAAATTGCTACTGAGAATTACTCCTAGGTATTTGTAGATATTGTCGTCTTTTAGCTTTAGTTCAGATATTTGGTACGGGTAACGGCTGAAATTCGTGGAGCGCGTGAAGTTCATTACGGCGCATTTCTTTATATTCAGATCGAGTTGCCAATCTTTACACCATTTCGTAATAGCCTGAAGGTCCTTTTGCAAATTCTCCTGATCGTGTATTGTGTTGATTTCTCCATACACAAGTGTGTCATCCGCGAAGAGTCTAACTTTACACTTTATATTATCCGCTAAATCATTTATATATATCAAGAATAACAGAGGTCCGATTACACTTCCCTGAGGCACGCCGGAAGTCACTTTGACGACGTCTGATGCAACTCCATCGAGGACTACTCTCTGGGTTCTATCGGAAAGAAACGAGGCGATCCAATTTACAATTTTCTCGTTAATTGAATAAGCCCTTAATTTTTGCACTATTTTCACGTGAGAAACGGTGTCGAAGGCTTTCCTAAAGTCCAAAAATACTGCATCAACTCATATTCCTTTATCCGTTGCTTTCACAATATCTTGTGTGAGTAGAGCTAACTGAGTCTTGCATGACCTGCCTCTCCGGAAACGATGCTGGTTACTGTTAAGCGCTTCTTTGCTTTCGAGAAATCGCATTATTGAGCTGCCGATAACGTGCTCAAAAACCTTACAGAAGATTGACGTCAACGATATAGGGCGGCAGTTCTCCACTTTTAATTTACTTCCCGTTTTATGTATTAGTGTAACGTGGGCTGTTTTCCATATCAAAGGAACTACACCCTCATCTAAAGATTTTCTGAATAGAATCTTAAGGTACGGAGCTAATTCGTTTGCTAACGAGTTTATAATGAATGCAGGTATGACTTCAGGCCCTGGCGATTTTCTTTTATGGACCTGACTTAGTAATTTGACGATACCGCTTTCGGATATTTCTATGTCGCTCATATTTGAGTCTATACGAGTAGGGAAATCAATGAAATCACCGCTGTCTATTGTGAAGCAATTTTCGAAGAACCGATTTAACATACTAGCCTTAGTAAATGAATCGTGTACACTTTCACCGTTGTCTGTACGTAGAAGAGGTACTGTGGACTGACCTCGCATTTCTCGCACGTACGACCAAAATTCTTTCGAGTCGTTTTTGAGTGAATCCGAGAGTGTCGTGGATCGGTAGGCGTGAAATTCCTTACGCGCTTCGTCTCTTGCAGATTTACGACTATTTCTGTATATTAAATACTCGTTCGCGTGGTCCCTACCAACTTCTTTAATGTGCTTTATGCGCGCGTGATGCCGTCTTTGTTTCTTGAGCAAGGCACGGTGTTTCGGTTTCACCCACCGCGGGTCCTTGCGATCACGAATTGCTTTAGTTGGGACAAACGTTTTTAGTCCTTCTCGAATGATTCGCAAAATTTCCGTCCAAGAGTCATCTACGCTGTTACTATTCGCAAAATTGATAAATGTCGCTATTTGGTTTGTAACATAATTTTTTAAACCTGGGAGATCTGCTTTACTGAAGATATAGACTAATCGCGTTGGCTTATATATTGTCGCAGGGGTGTATTTGAAGTCGGCAATTCTATTTTATGATCACCTATGCCGTCGTCGATTTGTAGGTTTGTAGTCGATAGTGGGTGGGTAGTGGCTAGCAGATCTAATATGTTTCCGTTTCCGTTGTTGTCATATCGCGTCGGCTCGTTGACGATTTGCTCTAGAGAGTTTAGAGTAAACGCTTCAATTAATTCAAGACAAGCTTCTGTATTTTTTCCACCACTAACATTTCTAATCGATCGATGGAAGATTAAAGTCTCCTCCAAGAATGATTACTGGGTCGTTCTTTCTCCTAGCTATCACCTGCAATGTACGACTGAGTTCTTAATGTTCTCGACTCCCGAGTCAGGTGGGCGGTAAAATGAGCAAAAAAATAATTCAAGGGGCATCCCCGCAGGACTCTAGAGGAAAGCTCTTGAATTCTGTTTGCCGATGCTATAACGGTATTTACGATGCTATTGGTATTTGCGTATTAACGGGAAACCCATTTTATAATTCTAATAACAATGATAATACCATTAAAGTAATAATTTATTCGTCAACCTCAACATTAAATTAAACAAATTAACATTTTGAAAATATTTTTCAACAAAAATGGAAAAACACATTTTTTGAGGTAACCCTTTCACGCAAAATGAAACTTTGCAAACCCATGACTGATCTGTCTGTGGCGACATTTGTCCACCCGATCATCGGACAATGGGGAGGGATAGTTTCGTTCCAGAGAGGCGAATGGCGCGATAGCGCCCGTAGACGGCTACACCTGATATAAAAGGCATTATAATCTAAAAGGAAAGCTAACGGAAGGCTCACCGATATCCTTGGTTACTTGTAAATAATTTTTTTTGACAAGTTCTCATTTTCTTTATTTATTTTATTGGCTCCCCCGTTACTACCTAAGTGCCATATAACAAACACATTTTTGAACTGTTGGATTCCTCATTAATATTTTGAAATGGGTTCCCCGTTAATACGTAAGTACCGGTTATTTATGAATTTATTTTTCACTAGGTCATAAACAGCACTTCACGGTCTTTTACAATGAGCGTAATAACAATACCAACGACTAAACACATAGGTACGGCCATGCCTTCCGCAGAATTCGAACCAGCGACCTCAACATTTGGATCTAGACACGCTAAGCACCCTCTGCCAATGCCGTCGAAATAACGAAGGCGTGCGCTTCGAAAAATCGATCTTTGCGTGTTGTCTAATGGGAAACAGAAATCATCCCCAGGGATCGACCCCGGGCCTTAATGAAAATGAAAGTAGTGTTCCAGGGACCCCCTAGCTAATAGAAACAAAACGCCGTTTACCGGATACCTCTACGACAGGGATGGCAAATACGTGGCACATGGACGATTTTACTTGGCACGCGTAAGCTTGTATTTTCTGTATAAAACATGGAGTTTCTTAGAGAAAGACTAAACTAGTGGCACGCGGAAAAAAATCTGACGGTTCAAAGTACTTTCTTGGCACGCGACTCGTAAATCATTTGTCATCCCTGCTCTACGACAATAGGTTTTGAGACAGCGGGGGACGGACGGACGCTTCTAAAATTAAATATAAATTTTTTTTATCTAAAAGTTTAGTGGCTCTTCAGCAAAACATAAAGGTGGGCACTGTAAGTTTTTACATAGCTGCTTGATGTAATATGAAAGGAAATTAAAACCTTAACAATATGAGCCACACACGGGACGGGAAGTCCCGAAATACGGGACGGTCGGAAATCATAGTAGGGACGAACGGAAATACCGACGCTATTTAGGGGCCTTACTTAGGAAACGAAAAGCTCCTGTAAACTGGATGGTAGTGATGAGTCTTTAGGAATGCGTAAAGGACAGCATTGTGTTGGAGTATTTGATAGAGAAAAGGAGGGTGGGGTGGGTGAATTATAGGGCCCTTATTTCAAATCCTTAAGCTAAAATGGGAAAATCCACAGCGCCGACGGAAGTCTGAGAGATTGCTGTGACGGAGTCGTGAAATCGTACGTAACATTAATCCTTATACGGAAAGTAAAAAGTAAGAATGTTAAAATGGCGATGTTCTTGGAATGAGGGTCGGGTGAGGGAACAATGTAAAGGTGTGCAGATAATAGAGCTGAAGGTGCACTGAAATTTGAACGGAGCGCGAAAAGGGCTTACTCAGAGACTGCTGCATTCGAAAGCCTCGGAGGAGCGTAACATTATATAAAAGCGTAACAGAAGAAATTAAGAGACAACTCATTCATCGAGCACGTGGAATGAGTTTTTATTCCGAAGTCCACCGAACACTAAAATGAGAAAAAATAATCGTATGTAACGGGCTTTAAAACTCGTCATCACTAAATGAGTATTACCTCGCGGACAGAAACCGTTAAGTAGAGGAGGGAGGGCAAAGGAAGCTGGCTGCACTACCACATTCGCGTGGGGAGGGTCGTTTTGCACGGAGCGTTCATTTAGCATGCAAGGCGGTAGAGTGAGTTATTCGCAAAATGCTTGCGAAGGGTAATGAACGACGATGAATTAATTCACGGATACTCTTAACTTGAACTCGAATAGTATGGAGAAAATTGGCACCGTGTGACCAGACACGCGCCATTTGATGCCGTCCATTACAGGTTCGAATGATATGCTTCCGACTATGCGGTCTTAAAAATCACGTATTTATCTCTTTTAAAACCCACCAACCGAACTGATCCGCAGCTCGTGCCTTAAAAGTGAGACAGGACGCAACAGACAAGAATAGAAAATATGCATTCTTTTCATTTACATTTTACATAAACGCTATGTTCTTTGGCGAGCGCGTGACATGTCAGAAATATCCCATTATTTTTGTGTGTTTTTCTGTGTGTGTGTACACTACGGAAGAGGAAAGGTAAGTAAGGATATTTAGGGCAGCTAGGTGTTGAAGAAAAACCCAGTGAACACTTACCGGAACGAGAGCCGCTAGGGTGTTGGAGAGACATATTTGTAGAAGTTAGAGCTTTCGGGATGATCCCTTCGTCAGCACAAGAGAGACATTATATATATATATATATATATATAGATATATAATGTCTCTCTTCTGCTGTCGAAGGGATCATCCCGAAAGCTCTAAACTCTACAAGTATATATATATATATATTGGGGATGCGTTCCTGAAAACGTGTTCGAATCTCGAATAATCGAGTGTCGAACGCAGTTTTTCCATATACTTGCATCTCGGGAAAAAGTCTCCCCTCACGTTCTATAAAGATAAAATAACATTACTAATATGTTAATACAACAATATTAAATTATGACTAAATTATATAATAAATATTTTAAATGTATAACTTATTTTTTGCATTGAAAAGGAAAAAATAAATTTTTGTTTCGAACTTCAAAGATAGATGTATGCAATATGCTTTACAGAGTCGTTTGTTACAAACGACTCGCGCGAGCTGGATAACATAACTGCGTACATCTATCTATACATACAACTATTTATCGCAGCGAAATTAAAAAAAGTTATTAAAAATGTACAAAACAACTTAAGAATAAAGAAACAATAAAATTAAAAATATTTTCATAGCTTAAATCTTGTTCAACTGCGCTTACTGGACTTGGTTTATTAATTGAGAAGTTGGAAGATTTTAGTTGGAAGAAGAGGAGCTATTGGGTGGGGAACTGTTTATTGTTGTTATCAAATTACTTGAATTTATCACGTTCTAGAATATTCTCCTTCTGTTCGTATAAGTGCTAATAGTTGACACATTCCCAACGATCTTACGATTTCAGTATGGCTTTCAGTATGTGTTTCTGACATTGATCATCTATCTAAAGTTTTAAAAGTTTTTCCATTTTAGGAATCACAACACCGCGCCTAGGACTGTTTATTGTTGTTATCATATTACGTGAATTTATCACGTTCTAGAATTTTCTCCTTCTGTTTCACGTAAGTGCTAATAGTTAAAGGGCACATTCCCAACGATCGTGCGATTTCAGCTTGGCTTTCACCTTTCTCAACACGCTTTAAAATTTCTAATTTCAATTCATAACTATGATTCTTATGCACTCTTTTATTTGATTCCCTTACATTGTCACTATTACATTTCCTTTTAGATGCCATGTCAAGTGATAAATTTATAAATAAATAAATTTAAATAAAAGATTAACAGAAAAAGAGTGAAATCAGCACAAATTCAAACAATTAGAGCAGATATAACTACGTCTACACCAAAACTAAACCTCGCGTTTAGTCGGAACCAACAACTACGCGAAATTTATTCCTCGTATATTATCGATTGGCGAGATCGAAATCTCGAATTAATCGAGACTCGGGAGTGGCCTGTGTATATATATATATATATATATATATATATACATATATATAAACACCTGACGATCATTAGTTTTCAGGCCCGTTTCGTTTCCTAAGCCTATTATATAGCTTCGGACGTCTGTCCGCCGTTCTCGGATCCTACGGAGCGGATTTTCATAAAGCTTTGTAATTAGTACCTATGCCCGAGGTCAATAAGGAAATGATATAAATGTTTCCTATATGTAATCAAAACGGGGTGAACACTTTAGTGGAAACAAAAAACGAACGTTCCATCATATCGTAAAATATTTGTCATATCGATAAAGTCTTCAAATAAAATTTGTAGAACTACTAGTGAAATAGAACATTTTTTGTTCAATACTTTCTTACCATATGAGTGTTGAATAAAATCCAACAAGACACTGGGAACATATTCGTGGGCCATTTTCAAAAATAATAATGATTTATCACCCAGTCAACAGTAAAATCCCCAAGGAACTCGCAGTACTTATTGCATTTGCTTTTCGCACTTAGGTAATGACACTTGTTTATATTGATAAAGTGATGTTTATGTGCGCCACGTGCAGTAATACATCTCTTTCCACCATCTAATTATCCTAATATATGATACGGAATAATGCATTTGTATTCTAAAACCAAATTTCCAAATGAATGTCATTTTAAGTATTTATTCTAGTAGTATTCGAAAAAAAACTCCCAGCATCAAAGAATCTCGCACGCATAAAAATGTTCACCTCGGACGTAATAAAGGATATGGCCTCCTCATATGAGATTTTTACACTGCATCTTTCGTTCTGATATAATAATAACTAAAACGTATCTCCCGATACCTTTTCTTTGTGCAAAATTTACCATATTGCTGTAGTCGAAATAGAAATCTCGATTATTTGACGACACTTTCCTCACAGATATGAAATTTCCTCCCTATGACGTGGGAACACAAATCTGAAATGCCGCGGCTCAGCTCGAAATATTATAATTTAGACGGCATAACTGATCGAAGAGTTTGTTCAGAAACTATTTTTAGCGATAAGAAAAGTACCAAGAAATACAGGAGACTCGATTCGACCTTCGTCAGTGTTACCTACATCTACATAATGCCCTGTAAATCACCAGACTGGTGGGTGGCAGGGGATGCAGCGCACCAAAGCCTACCTAAAAACTTCTCTCGCGGGTGTCACTCTCCTGTTATGGTCTCTTATGATCTTTGGGAAAAACGAACCCTGATATCTCTCGGTCTTACAGTCGATCTCTCGTATTTTATGCTCTTGATGTCGTGTCCACCAGTGTAAGTAGGTGACTCTAATATTCCTGAGGCCTCCTCTAATAGAACTTCCGACCTAAATTTCTCCAGAAGGCTTAACCCAGCGCTAAGTCTGCGGCCCTCTACCGACATCCAATCAACTCCTTTAACAGTGATGTCACGCCTAACCTTTGCTCATATTTTTACATTTTTTGCGTCGGCGAGGTCTTATGTCCATCAAAGTGGTCCGCGGACCGAAAAAGTTTGAGAAACACTACTCTCGAGAAAGTATTCGAAACGATAGACGGTATAATGAGGTATAAAGGTGCACGGTGAGCATGAGAGTCACGCTTTGTCCACTACGTCATATTATTTGCAGGAAAAGAGATCCGTAGAAGAACGGAAGAGCTGGATCAGGGAAGCCGAGAAACCGGAGTTGAAATTTATTTTATGCCATGTAGTGCAACTCCTTCACAATCCCCCAGCATATAATAAATTATCAACGGAGCAATATTTGAGGAATTTACGAACTAAATTTACTTCGAGTCAGCTCATCACTACGATTCTTTTTTGGCCCTTCGTCCCTGGATCTTCCTTCATTCGTCCCAAATGGCCCGTATCCGAGACTACTACTTGAGTCATTTTTTTGTCACGCGTATTATCTCCTTTCGATGCCCTCCCAATACGACCTCTCTACACCCCTTCCATTCTCTTCTCCCTAATGGCGATGCCAGCATCTTACCTACCTCCCGCCGCCCTATTTCTTAAGCACTTTTAAGCCCAACCCGCATATATCTAGGAACTTCCTTCGCACACTACTTCAATTTCCGCTTTGAGCGCGGTCTTTTCTATTTTAACAGTAGTATCTTTCGATTTTCTTCTCCTGTTTTGAGCGGCAGTTCTTTATTAAAATAAATCGGATATACTGTTATTCATAGATAGATAATGTGTCAATGCGACAGTCACTGAACTGCCTTGATAGTAAGTCCGATATTTTTCGGGGTTTTGTTCATAACTAGCTTAATTGTCCGTCAATATGACGGGATATCTTTAGTTAACCTTAAAATACTTGCCTCCCTCTCCCTCCCTCCCTCTCTCTCCATCTCTCTCCCTCCCTTTCACTCTCTCCTTCCCTTCTCCCCCTCCCTTCCCTCCCTCCCCCTCACTCCCTCTCCCTCCCTCCCTCTCTCCCCCTCCGTTACCATCCATCTCTCCCCCTCCCTTTCACTCTCTCCTTCCCTTCCCTCTCTCCCTCCCCCTCACTCCCTCTCCCTCCTTCCCTCTCTCCCCCTCCGTTACCATCCATCTCTCCCCCTCCCTTTCACTCTCTCCTTCCCTTCCCTCTCTCCCTCCCCCTCACTCCCTCTCCCTCCCTCCCCCTCCGTTACCATCCATCTCTCCCCCTCCCTATCTCATATTAAAAGCATTCAAAGCACACTTACACCCATAAGGATTGATATAACAATAGGATTTTGAGGTCTAACAATGTAATTGGTAGCCAAGGCAACATTCCGTTAAAATGGCAATATTTATGCAAAATATGTGAATTAAACGTATAACATGAGCGATTTCGAATTGTATGCGGAAAAAGATGAACAGAATAAGAAACTCTGTAACTTTTTATTCAAAATGGTTCAGATTCGAAGATCGTAGGTTAATTCCTTCTAATTTTAATTTCCAAAACAATAAAAGCCTGCACATCAAAAAATTGATTTTTACATGTTACCTTACGGAAAATGGAAATGTCTTCCTTGGAGTCGAACCCAGGACTTTTTTGGAGATTTATTTTCGTCATTACCTTGAAATATGTTAATCAAGCATCCTTGCCAAATTTCAATCTTCTACCTATTCGGGAAGTTTGTTAAAACGCTCTATATCAGCCATCGTGAAAGCGTGACCAACTAACAGACCTGGGCTATTATTATAGTAAATTTAAATCAATGTATCGTTAATACCCACAATTTCCTTAGAACCTTTACAAACTATAAATTTATAGTGTAGTAGATGCAACCGAATGAGTTTCACCTCACCATGATACCTTCAATTTTGAAGCTGAACAGGTCGTATTCTGCGTCCTTCTCTCCACTGCTCTTAGGATTTTAGTTTTTATTCACAAGGTATTGGGCAGGGGTTTATCGAGATTGGATTCTCACCAATGTCTCCATATTTTTTCATCCGAATATTAATTTTGGAATGAAAACTGTACTCGTTCTCCTGTTTCTTTTTATTATCTTCTCTCGATTTTCTCCTTATTCTCGTTTTGTCTCCGTAGCCTTTTCGACGTTTTCCTCTCGTATTTTTCCTCTATTCTAACCTTTTTTAAATATTGTATTGTCTCTCCGATACGAAACCCCATGCTTTCTTATGAGAGATATACCGGGTCGTATAGAGTCGAATCCAGGACACTTGCGGTAATACTGATAACGGTTCCCTATAGATCTCGTGGATATCTTACAATCCAAGATTCAAATCTCTATCTTATCGGAAAGTGCACGAAATTAATTTTCAAAAATGCCGCAATGATATTCTTAGGGGAAAAAACGCAACTTTCGGAATTTCTGGAGTCGAACCCATGACAGGTAGGAGATGTCAATTTTTCTGGCGGTTTCTCTATGCCATCTACAATTTCTGAAAATTTCAGCTCTCCAGCTATTGTAGTTTGGGCTGGGCATTTGTATCCTCCTATATCATGTATCATATGTATATCCTAAGTAAGGCCCGTCAATATACATATAACTAGCATAAGTGCCCGTTGAATTTCAACGGGTTTAATGAGTCTAAATTTTCGTCAATGCAACATGTAAAAATCGCAAGAATAAAATTGTGCACTGTTTTAACCATCGAATATTTCTATATTATAAGTCTGTTTTAATTCATTAACTAAAATCTCACAGAAATTCCTTGTGAATAAAATAGTACCTTTCTTTCTACTAAAATAGCCATTGTTATTACTTTTAAATTGATTATAGCATTAGGATTTCAATTTCATTAAATAAGCAGAATTCCGGTTCCAAAAAATTGGTTCAATCTTCAATTGCCTCTGATAATACTTTAAATAGATTTTGGAATATAATGTACCTCAATATCGTTTATCGTCTGCTCAGCACTCTTGCCTTCTCATTTTCCGAAACAACGACTTCCACCAGTTTTAAATGGATTTCAAACTTAGAAGAGAACTTGATTCAATTCAGTTAAAATAACCACATAACAAACTTCTTATTCCAAAGAAAATTCTTTTATAATATGCAGTGTTAACCTAGAATTCATTCATTCTGCAAAGTGAATAAAAGTACCATGTACATATATTTCTTTCAACTAAAATAGCCACTCTTAACAGATTTTAATGGATTAATGCTTTAACATTTCAATTTCATGAAATAAGCATAATTCCGGTAACAAAAAAATTTGTTCAATCTTCAATTGCCTCTGATAATGCTTTAAATAGATTTTGGAATAAAATTTACCTTAATATCGTTTAGCGTCCGCTCACCACTCTGGAATTCTCAGTTTCCGAAACAACTTTTAATAGTTTTAAATTGATTTTTGCTTTGAAATATATATACTTGAGTCAATTCAGTACAACTTCCACTTTACATACTGTAAATTCCAAAGTAACTCCTTTTATAATATGCAATGCTAGCCTAAAATTAATTCATTCTGTAAAGTGAATAAATAAAGTTCTTTCTTTAAACTATAATAGCCACTGTTATTAGATTTAAATAGATTATAAGCCTTAGAACTTACTCTTTATTAAATAAGCACCAAAATTCCTTTTATAAAAACAAATCAATTCATTAAAAGATCCACTGTTGTTTCTTCGAAAATTTCCTGTTAACAGTTTTAAATGTCCTTTTAATTTTAATTGAATTTTAATTGATATTCGTTTCCAAACTTCGGCCATTGTTACGAAATTAATTCGAGGAATAACAATATAAATTCGTAAGCACGTATGGTTTACAAAGAATTTAATTTAAGAATGCTATTTATTTCCAATTTTTCTAATATTCGTAAGCACGTATGGTTTACAAAGAATTTAATTTAAGAATGCTATTTATTTCCAATTTTTCTAAAATGACACTGTTGATACTTAAATTTTTTTTATTTACGTTAATATACTTATTTTCCACAAAACACGCCAATCTCTCCCCTTCCTTCCTCTCTCTTTCTCTCTCTCATATTGAATGGTATTGAAGCACTCAAGGCACGCTTATTCCCAGAAGGATGTATACAATAATAGTAATTTGAGGTGTAACAATGATAATGGTCGACATAGCAACATCACGTTAAAATGGCGAGATTTCCACAAAATTTGCAAATTAAACGTTTAACATGGAATATTTCGAACTGTGGGCGAAAAAAGACGAACGGAATAAGAAACTTTATAAATTTTTCTTCAAAATGGTTCAAATCCGAAGGTCGTCTGTTATTTTCTTCTAATTTTAATTTCCAAATGAAGAAAAGCCTGCACGTCGAAAAATCACGTTTGACATGTTAAGTAATGGGAAATGGAAATGCCTGTCTTTGGGACGAACCAAGGAATACTTTCGCGATTTAAAATTGTCATTCTCTGAATAAGTGTTAATCAAGCATCCCTATCAAACTTCGAGTTTCTATCATTATTATTTCTCGAGTTTTTAGCGTTTGTATAATATGACCAACCAACCAACCAACAGACGACGGCTATTATGATATTAAATGATAGGAGGATACAAATGTCCAGCCCAAACTACAATAGTTGGAGAGCTGAAATTTTCAGAAACCGCCGAAAAATGGAGTGTGATGGGTTCGTCTCCAGAAATTCCGAAATTTGCGTTTTTCCCCATAAGAAAAGCATTGCGGCATTTTTGAAAATTAATTTCGGGCACCTTCCACAAGATAAAGAATTTAAACTTGGAAGTTTGTTAGATACCCACGAGATCTATAGGGAACCGTTATCAAGTTTACAGCAACTGTCCTGGGTTCGAATCCAGACGACCCGGAATATCTCCCATAAGAAAGCATGGAAATCAGTAATTCCTTCATATGGACGAAACTAAGCGGAATAAATAGCTGATATTTTCAGTGTTTGTAGATGTCATGCGTATATCTCAATATTATTTGACAACTCCTGCGTAGGTGTCATCGGTTCGATTCCAGGTAGCCTTAAATTTGAGATTATTTCCCATAAGGAAAGCATTGAAATTGGTGCAGGGCACTTTTGAGTATAAAATTTATTTGACGGCTCTTACTCTTTATAATAAGATTAGATAAATGCTTGCAGAATGCAAGTACACATTCACTAGTATGTACCATTCTTGCAATATAGTTGTTCTATTCCACTGTAAGGCGAAGATGACTTTCGCATCAGTTTATCGAGTCTCTATATCTATTTTAAAAAACGCATAATGCACGTATGCGATCTTGTCGTTTCGCCATGATGGTCCATTGCTCTTCTTTTTATCATGGCTGTATTTATTTCAACGCTTGTGTTTGTATGGTAGACGCAATGCAAGTATTGGAACCGAAAATGCTTTCGACGTCTCCAGTAAAGGCTTTTGGAATTGGTCGTGTATTTTAAATCGGTGATTTTCTTATAAGGTTTTCGCTAAAGGATAATTTTTTATTTAAAAAAAAACGGAGATACATTTTCATTGACATTTTATGGAGCTTAACGTAATAAATGTTTAATATGATGCATCGTTTTTATAAACCGTTCAACATTGACGTTGTATCGTGTTTCAGTTTTACGCTAATTCTATTTTTAAAGTTGCACTCTACGCAAATGGAGGATAATAAGGCTGTTCGACCATCTACACATTTTCCATTGTTTCATGTTATTCCTTCCCACCTCTTTCTTCCAATTCCACCACTTTCCTCTCTTTATTGCACTCCTTTCCCACCTCTTTCTTCCCTGCTATTTCTTCCTCTCCTTTCCTCCTCCTCCTTTGTTCATCCCCTTCCTTGTATTCCTTGCCTCTTTTTCCTCCCTCTTTCTTATTGCCCACCCTGTCCTTCCCACCTCCATTTCCTTCCTCTCATCCCGGTCTCTTTTTTCCACTCCCTCCTCCTTCCTCTCTCCATCCCTTCCGCCTCACATCCTTTATTTTCTCTTTTCTCTCTACTTTTTACCCTTTCGACTCTCCGTTTTCCCCTTTCTAATTTAGAGAAAATCACTCCATTGCATCCTGGAATTCTTCCGCTCCCTCCTTTCCATTCCTATTCTCCTGTCACTTCCTCTGCAGTGTCTTTACTCTCCTCTGAAAACACCTCTTTTCCTACTCGGCACTTATTATGACCTTTCACTCCTTTTAAAAAATTCAACCTTTTTTCCTCTCATTTCTTTCTGCCATCATCTTTTCCGTTGCTTATCTTTAGTTGCTGCTTCGTTGTTTTCTCTCCTCATTTGTTTTTCATCGAGGGTCTCAAATGTTTTCATTACCTTTGGAATAACTCGGAATAGATATCATTTTCACTTCTTTCACTTTTTAGCACTACCACCGTAGACAGTTAGTGCAATAACCCAACCGTCGATAACCCAACCCTGTCTCATTTTCTCTTAATTTGAATGTTTAATTTGTATATTTTTTCCGGGAAAGAAGATCATTGTCGGTATTTTCCCGCTAGGAAATCGTGTTCTGATTGACTGATATTTGAAATTTTTTATTGCTAGTGTCGTTTTAAAACTGGATTTTGACCTTTTAAGTATGTATGCACGCAGGAATGAATATAATCCCAGAACTTTGTTATTCGGATGACTAGGCGCCTGTAATTAACCTTTTCTGATAGATATCTTTCGACTCTTTTGCTAAACATATAAAATACATCTGAAGCGGAAAATGAAAAGTATCCGGTTTTATTTTCGACCGCTTAATACTAAAAAGGCTTGTTTTTGGTAATTCAGACAGAAACACAGAGTGTCTTGATGGAAGTTTTTATTCAGTAAAAGGATTAGCACTTAGGACGTATATATGTATTCTAGTGGCTTCCGCTTTTTTTGTCAATGTTTTGTGCAATTCAAGTTATCGGCTGGAATTGGATGAATGAAAATAAGTAACTATGGCAACAATTTAAACAGAAGGGAGCACTATTAGAAATATGTGCGTTTTCGTTGGTGAATAAAATTTCAATTGAGAGGAGAAAATCCTGTATTCCAATTAGAATCGAACCCGGGCCTTTCCGTGCGAAATTGATATCTATATAAATAAACCCATGCAAAAACTTTAAATGTTTTTTAAATATATACTTTTTGCAGATGTCGAAAATCGGTGATGGTCGAACGCAAAAGGACACACGGCGATGGAGCGTTTCCAGCATTTCGCCCCTTTCACTGGTGTACTATGTGATACGATTCTCTTCCGAATGTAATTCCAAATCGTTATGCAAACAGATTTGTTTATTATTAAAATTTCAACACGCCGTTTAAAGCTTTGCGCACACTAATTCAGTATAAACATGCATACTTTTATGTAGATATAAGCAGGAGGTCTTACAGACATTTTAATGAAAATAGAACTCAGTAAGTTGTCAGTGAGACAGCTGTGCTATTTTCTCGTTCCCTATTATTGGTGCGATGCCATTGATGAAAATTGTCAAGGGTGTATATCTGACCGGCGCCGTTATTTTATTTGCGTATAACGGTGTGGTTACCAGCTTTTGAAACTCATATAGATGCGGTGATATCATTAAACTCCGAAAGTGTTTAAATTGTACAGAACACTGTCCAGTTCTGTCCAACTTTGACACACCGAACTGAATTTCAAGAGGTTCACAATCAGTGGAACATTTCTCTGGAGCGGTCAGTTTTCGAGGTGGTCCTAGCTGTGAGCCTTCTTATCATTCTGCAGTCGGTAAAAATCAAAGAAATAATCGATTCTGTCACAGTGATGAAGAAAATTATTGTTAATCAAAAAATTTAAAAATAGTTTTAATATATTATATTACGGATGGCGAAATAATTCGGTGATAAAATTTCCAATTGTCCGTTTACGCAGCAACAAGATCTCAGTTTCAAGTAAATGAAACAGTATAAGTAACGCACCATAGAGTATAGTTCTCTTTATGAGGGAGTATACGTATTTCCCTTCTGTATAATTCCAAATGTTCCGCGGACCACCATGTACTTTCTGATGCCGCAACGGTGTGTCGCGGAACACCGGTGTTCTAATCAGAACTAAAGACTAAGTATTGTGTTCAGTTTAAAAATATATAGTATTCCTGAATCGTATTCATAAAACCTCAGGAACATACCCTGTGATAGTGGGAGTGGATTGTCAGATAATATCTACTTTTGAATTGATACTGAAGTGATGAAGTTTTCTGTGTATATAGGTATATTACTTTAACTAGGTATCCACATTTGCGTAATTACGTGAGTATAATTACTGAATGCGAATTCCTTTCAGTTGCTATAATTAATGTTTTTCCCGTGGTGTTTTCCTTCAGTCCCTCCGTCTCGCCACTTTGCTTACCCAAAAGAGGCCGCGGAGAGTGGTGAGATTAATTCCCGTGACACCCGTTTTAATTGAGTTCGTTGTTGACACGGAATAAATTAAGGCCACGGCGAGAGGGTGGATGGGTCCACGGTGGAAGATAAGTCCATGCGGCGGGGGCGTTCCAAGCTGAGGGCTTCTTCCTCTGGACAATTCCTTTCGCACTGCCCTGAATACCGGAGTTAGGGAACCGTCTACTACTCCACGCTCTCCCCACGCAACTTCCGCGTCTCTAATTTACAGTAATTGCTGCATTGCATTGCTTTCCTACTCGACAAGTCACTCGGCGAACGCCTTCAGAGTAAATATTTAGTATGGCGATGAGGGAACGTTCAAAGATCGCAAAAAATCTCAGGTGTTACTTTTTATCAGTTTTTCTCCAAAGGTTTTTTTTTTTACATATTTTTACGTTGTATTTTCCTGTTCGAAAAATATAAATTTCGCGGAAAATCTCCCGAATGCTGTTCCAGGGGAATTCTACTGTTAGTAGAGGTATCCCTCGCCGTTCGCGGAGGTTACGTTCATGGAGAGCCCGCGAACCGCAAAACCGCGAACTGCAAATCCATAAAGTATTGGAGAAATGGGGTTCGATTCTCCCATCCACAAGAATTAGTGCATTTTTGTTATTTTATTTACGATCACAGGATATAGAAACAGTCATAAGACTTTAAAAATGAAAAGATAAGCTAGTGGACAAACGTGGATGTAGATAAAATTAAAGAGTACCCATTTACATATGTAACAGATATGTTAAAGGTTCAGTTGTTTCAAAAGTTGGAGATTGTAAAAAAAGGAGGAACTTGGCTAAAGGAATTCTGCGATCTGATGCTCTCTCCCTTTTGTTTTTAATATTTTATAAATATCTTTATAGGGAGATATTGCAGAGTCAATTATCTTCTTGGAATTTATGCTCCATTCAATGGATGGGTCATCCATCCTCTATTGCTTTTCCTTTCAACTCTTTAAGATTTCCTCCAATACCTTCGCTGTGAACTTGTTTTTAGGGTCTAATTCTTCTTTTTCCCTCTCACTTGATTGCACAATGTCTAAAAGTCCCTCATCGGCCAATTTTTCTAGCTAAGAGTTAAGTAAATCTTCCACTTCTTCCTATTAGTCTTCGAAGCCCTCATCAACAACATTTTTAGTCATTTCTATAGATCCTGTCAACTTCCCCGCGAACGCCGGAACAGCATTTAGAATGAACATGTTCGGGCCAATGTTTTCTTCCGGAAAGCATCATTGATCTTCCAAATTATGATACTATCGTATCAATTCCTAATTCACCAGCAGAGATTAAAGAACTGGTATCCATATGCTCTAAAATAAGGTTGAAAGTTCGTTGGAGACTCCAAATTATGTTTGTTTGTAAGGTTCTTAAGTGTCTTTGCAAGGCTATAATTGGTGTACTTCTCAGGCTATTTTTATTACCACTGCCTCGTGTTATTCCCAGGCTATTTCTCGCCAAAGCTTTCCGAAGTTGCGCTCCCAGTATTTGCTCCAGAAGTTCGTTATATCAAGTTGTCTTCGGAAAAACATTATTTCGAGATACTCTTTATGCAAAACTTGTCTCCTTCTGCAAGAAAGACATCCATGTGTGTATAGGGACAGAATATATTTCGTTGACCGTACTATCTTACTCCAATCATCGTATTAGCGTTGAATGTCCTATAAAGGTCTTCTATTCAATATGTGTAAGCAAAATAGCAAAACACCTATATACGAAAAACAAAACTGTAAAATTAGTAAAATCACTTAAAAACCGCGAATGAACAAAACCACGAGCGGAGAAACCGTGAACGACGAGGGATATATATATATATATATATATAAGCTTAAAGAAAAGGAAAGGTAATAATAAAGGTGGTAACAAGGTGTTGGAGGAAGCCCAGTGGACACTTACCTAGATTGAAGAGCCGCTGGTGGTGCTGAGGACACACGAAAAACACAATCTAGGTAAGTGTCCACTGGGCTTCCTCCAACACCTTGAACACCTTGTTGCCACCTTTATATATATATATATATATATACATGTGTATATATATATATATATATATATATATAAATGCTTAAGGAAAAGGAAAGGTAATAAAAGGGTAGCAACAAGGTGTTGGAGGAAGCCCAGTGGACACTTACCTAGAATGAAGAGCCGCTGGGGGTGCTGAGGACACACGAAAAACACAAAAGAACAAAAACTACACAAAAATGGAGCTTTCGGGCTGATGCCCTTCTTCAGCGACGGAGAAACATATACTGTTTGAAGTGACACACTGGGGGGATATGGGGAGGGGGGGAGGGGTAATGAGAGAAGTTCGGGGGTAGGAGGGACGGCCAATAGGGTTATCGGAGGTTAAGGCCAGGGGGGGGGGGGGGGGCGGGGGGAGAAAGAGTCAAGGAGAAAGATGTAGGCCAACTCCCACTGTCGAAGTAGGGGAGCGGGGGTATCATCCGGTAGGGCACGGATAATCCTTACAGTGAAGCAATTATTGAAGGTGGCCTGGTGTGAATTGGCGTGAGAAGCCACCGGAAGGGGACGGTTAGTGTTTACGCTGTTCCGGTGGCCATTGATTCTAATGTTGAGGGGGTTGCTGGTGAGGCCAACATAGAAAGCAGGACAAAGTGTGCAGGTGAGGAGGTAAATGACGTTCCTCGTCGTGCAATTACTTCTGGAGGGGATGGGGTAGGTGATGTTGGAGGAGGGGCTGGTAAATGAAAATGAGGGTGGGTGGATGGGGCATATGTATGTATGTATGTATATATATGTATATGTATGTATGTATATATATATAGCTTGTTAAGTTCTTGGGACAAACTTGGAGGAGGGAGGCAGTTGACAGGGATAACTGGAAGAGTCTGGGGGAGGCCTTCGTCCGTCAGTGGAGTGAAAAAGTCTGATGATGATGATGATGATGATGTGTGTGTGTGTGCGTGCGTGCGTGCGTGCGTGCGTGCGTGCGTGCGTGCGCGCGCGCGTGTGTGTCTCTCTTGTGCTGACGAAGGGATCATCCCGAAAGCTCCAATAACTTCTACAAATGTCTCTCCAACACCCCAGCGGCTCTCCTTTTGGTAAGTGCTCACTGGGTTTCCTTCAACACCTAGTTGCCCTAAATATCCTCATTTACCTTTCCTCTTCCATAAGTTTATATATATATATATATCACGAAAATGAGAAAAGGGGATTTTTCCTTAAAATTTGGCAACGGTCAGTTAAATGCATCTTTTTATGTAAATGTCGTGTTATTAATTCTCGGAAAGAGAACGGGAATATGTTTAATTTGTGTTAAACGGTGAGATATTTTCCTAATTGTAGCTATTACTGTTTAAAGAAAAGGAAAATGTCAGCTAACGTTTAAAAAATTCTCAATTTCTATAACTAGGTTCTTGTTGTTGTTGTGTAAAATTTCCGTATTGTAACATAAATAAATCGATGCATTTATCAATAATATTGAGTACACATTGTATTACTTTTTCTATTATCTCAATCACCAATAATGTAACTTCCCGTCGCATAATATTCATTTCGATCCACTATTACTGCTTTCGAATTATCTTCGTACTGCTGTATTAAGTGAAAAATCCTTCGTTTAATTGTAAGCACATAATTTTTGCGAAGCGTCTGTTCTTCCGTAGCATATGCCCTTCTCCTATGTCACCCTTCTCCGAAATTCTCCTCAACTCTCTACAGTGTGTCGGAATGCGACGTTACCACAGACTGCCTCTAGGTACGAAGGAATTTATCTACACCGGTATAGTAGAGTAGTAGTAATTACCAAACTCTTCAAATAATTACGGCACTTGTCTTTTACACCGCTCTCAAAGGCACACCCTTGACTTTTTTCCTCTCTTTTTCCCTTCTTCCAGCCGTTTGCAATTCTTCTTTTTCAAGTCCATTCGTTCTTCATTACAATTATTCCTCATTGTATTTCATCTGAAACGTAAAATCAATTCCTGGTCTTCCTTTAACGTTTCTTTCTAAAGAATTACAATTTACTTTCGGGATATTTCGTTGTCTCGATATTTAGATTTCCGAAGGAACTTATCGCTTGAGGAGTTTCGGGGTCTTAATTATCCTAACCCTGGCCTAATAGCGCCTGCTACAACGCTAAACCCCTAAGTTCGGTGGATACGAGTTGCCTCCCGCGACAGATCGAGTTTCTGCTCTCACGGTGTTGTTTGCTATGCTTGCAATGTGACCACTCGGATGACATATACCTACGTATATAAAGAACCCACATGATGCGGGCGAATGCCTTTTTCTTCCCACCTGAGTTTCCCTCTCCCCTCTGCTCCCACTCAGCCTACTCTCCTATAGTAGAATATTCAATTACGTGGGAGTTGGTGGAGGTGTGGACGCAGCCTGAGCAAATCATGGAGGCTTATTCTGAACTACGGTGAGGTTTTGTTGTTGATTGCCAAGGAGTTGAGGTAGCCTTCGTGTTTGCGTTTTGGCATGGATTCGCTTAGGAAAGCAATCTTCCTTCGCTCTTCTGAAGTGCAGTTCCTGGGTAACTTCAGTTTAATTTTTCGTGATGTGATTCTAAACACGAGCGTTACTTGGCCGTAGCATGGTCGGTGTTATCCTAATCTAATCCTAACGTTTGACTCGAGAACAAGAGTTTAAAATATAAAAAAATGTAAAAAGTACTTCTCTCATAAAACTTCCTCAGAACCTTGTTGTGGCTATTAGATATACCTATCAGAGAAAAGAAAACTTTTCAGTTTCTTTTTTCATTTAAGTACTTACTCATGAAAATGTTGGTCCATAAGACATGCTCGATAACTCTCGGGTGAATAACATTTAGTAGCAGGCACATGCTACTCACTAGGCATACATGTAGGAAGTTCATTTGCGCATTGCTTTTTTACACCGATATTTGTGTCGTGATTGTTGTTATTTTCTTCTCTCTATAAACGTGGCTTCTTCCTTTTGTTGGAATTGTGCGGTGTTTGTGTGCTAGCCTGTGTTTTGTTAACGTTGCTTCCTGCTTACTAACGTTGTCTGTAGTATTTGAGTAATCCTTGTCATCGTTTTTGGGTTAACTTAATATTTCATTGTTGAATACCGTAGTATCGTTCTTTTTCCAGCACCCAGTTATTATTTTTTTTTATATAAGCCCGTTCATTTAAATATTAATTGTATTTTTTAGCGTATTTTTTTCCGTAACTCATAGTTTACAAATCTGCACGTTGATTGTCTACTAACCATCTTGTGTGCGAAGTAACGTTGTTTGCGTTGTGACTAACTTTCACTTTCTACCTGCGCTTGACCCTTCATTTACATTTACATAAATACCCTGCAAGCCGCTAGAAGCGTTTGGCAGGGGGTGTCACAACACCAAGTGAAGTCTAGCTAATTCCTCTGTTGGATTGTCTTATCGCGTCTGGGAAAAAGGATCGGTAGTATTTCTCTGTTCTAGCGGTAATTTCGAGATATTTTCTCCTGCACTGTGATCTAACATTACGTTCACTAACACCGATGGGGACGACTATGCCGCGTACGTCTTCAACGAATTCGGAACTTTCAAATTTTTCAAATAGTTTCCTCTTGTATTCAATTCTTCTACTCTTCAACATCTGCCATTTCAGATCTCTCAATAACTCTGATACACTCGCATCATACCGATATTCTCCTTTTACAAATCTAGCCGCTCTACGCTGAACCATTTCGAGCTCTCTAGTTAGGCCCTCCTCGAAGGGGTCCCAGACTGCGCAACAGTATTCCACGATGGGTCGTATTAGGGAAAAGTATGCGATTTCCTTCACATTCGAGGGGCATCCCCGCAGGACTCTAGAGGAAAGCCCTTGAATTCTGTTTGTCGATGCTTTAACGGATTTGATATGCTCTCTACTAGACAAATTGCTACTGAGAATTACTCCTAGGTATTTGTAGCTATTGACGTATTTTAGCTTTAGTTCAGATATTTGGTACGGGTAACGGTTGAAATTCGTGGAGCGCGTGAAGTTCATTACGGCGCATTTCTTTATATTCAGATCGAGTTGCCAATCTTTACACCATTTCGTGATAGCCTGAAGGTCCTTTTGCAAATTCTCCTGATCGTGTATTGTGTTGATTTCTCCATACACAAGTGTGTCATCCGCGAAGAGTCTAACTTTACACTTTATATTATCCGCTAAATCATTTATATATATCAAGAATAACAAAGGTCCGATTACACTTCCCTGAGGCACGCCGGAAGTCACTTTGACGACGTCTGATGCAACTCCATCGAGGACTACTCTCTGGGTTCTATCGGAAAGAAACGAGGCGATCCAATTTACAATTTTCTCGTTAATTAAATAAGCCCTTAATTTTTGCACTATTTTCACGTGAGAAACGGTGTCGAAGGCTTTCCTAAAGTCCAAAAATACTGCATCAACTCCTATTCCTTTATCCGTTGCTTTCACAATATCTTGTGTGAGTAGGGCTAACTGAGTCTCGCATGACCTGCCTCTCCGGAAACCATGCTGGCTACTGTTAAGCGCTTCTTTGCTTTCGAGAAATCGCATTATTGAGCTACCGATAATGTGCTCAAAAACCTTACAGAAGATTGACGTCAACGATATAGGGCGGTAGTTTTCCACTTTTAATTTACTTCCCGTTTTATGTATTGGTGTAACGTGGGCTGTTTTCCATATCAAAGGAACTACACCCTCATCTAAAGATTTTCTGAATAGAAGCTTAAGGTACGGAGCTAATTCGTTTGCTAACGAGTTTATAATGAATGCAGGTATGGCTTCAGGCCCTGGCGATTTTCTTTTGTGGACCTGACTTAGTAATTTGACGATACCTTTTTCGGATATTTGTATGTCGCTCATATTTGAGTCTCTACGAGTAGGGAAATCAATGAAATCACCGCTGTCTATTGTGAAGCAATTTTCAAAGAACCGATTTAACATACTAGCCTTAGTAAATGACTCGTGTACACTTTCACCGTTGTCTGTACGTAGAAGAGGTACTGTGGACTGTCCTCCTCGCATTTCTCGCACGTACGACCAAAATTCTTTCGAGTCGTTTTTGAGTGAGTCCGACAGTGTCGTGGATCGGTAGACGTCAAATTCCTTACGCGCTTCGTCTCTTGCAGATTTACGAATATTTCTGTATATTAAATACCCTTGATCCCTTCACTCGAGCACTCCAGGAATAACTTCCCCGCGTATATTAAGCGTTAGGCTAGTCTATTACATACGATATTTAAGAGCTTATAGAAACCCGTAATTGGAAAAGATAGGATGACTCCCCTTAGGCCCTCTGTTTCTCTCTTCAAGAGTGCTGCTGATTGCGAGTCCTTGCGGGCCCGGGTCACGGAGCTTGAGAAGTTAGTTGCGGAGCTCCGCTCTAGGGTGGAAGGGGCCCAGGAGTCTTGTGTCCGGGTGGGACAGGTGAGGCGCTCCTCGAGATCCCTCCGCGCCGGGATGGTGGCTCGGGTTCGCCCAAGTGCTAACGCCGGCTGGGTGATCGAGGAGTCTTGCGCGGTCTCTCCACGGGTAGGGACGACTCCCTCCATAAAGCCTGATGAGTGGAGGGTGGCTACACGTGGTAGTCGTGGGGTGGTGCTGCGGAAGCAGGTGGTATGTGAACCTACCCCTGTTAGCAACAGGTTTGCGGTGCTGTCGGAGGATAGCTCAACGAACTCTGTGACCGTACCTACTCCACCTAAGAGAAGTCGGGTTGGGAAGGGAGGGCTGTTAGTGATAGGTAGTTCTAACGTCCGGTGTGTGATGGCGCCTTTGCTATCAAGGGCCCGCCGGGAGGGAGTGGTGGAGCGGGTGTTCTCCAGGTGTATACCAGGAGGTACGGTGCCCCAGGTGACGAAGGTGGTTCGGGAAGAGGTCGTTGGCACGGGCTGCCCTAGTCTGCGGGTGGTGGCGCATGTTGGCACCAATGACGCTTCGAAGCGCGGCTCCGAGGAGATCTTGAGTTCCTTTAGGGACTTAAACTCCGAGGTCGGTCGTGTCCGAGAGGAGTCTGGGGTTAATGTGCATTTAACCATCTGCAGCATTGTCCCACGGATTGACTGTGGCTCTGAGGTTTGGAGTAGGGTGGAGGGGCTGAACCGAAGGCTATGGTCTTTCTGTAGGGACATGGGGGTGGATTTCGTTGACCTTCGTCCGATTCTCGGATCGTGTGGGGCACTCCTAAATGGCTCGGGGGTACATTACACGCAGGAGGCATCCCAGGGTGTAGCGCGTAGGATCCTTGATCATAGTAGGGCTTTTTTAGGCTAGAGAGCAGGGTAGAGTGTAGGCGTCCTAGGGGAATGGGTGTAATTGAGAGGGTAACAGAGAACAATATTACGAGAAATCCGGCCAATACCGCAAATAAATTAGAGTTACCAAGCGATGAAGGCGCTGACATCCGTGATGTCAATAGTGTTAACGTTAGGGATTTCGATAAAAAAGGTGAAATAAAACGCGATAAGAAAGAAAATGCTATATCAACCAATTGGCGGAATAATAGTATGAAGAACGCATGTATTCCTAAAACGATTACCAATGGTAAGGCTGAGGTTTATCTGAGAAGCGATAGTGAGAAATTAAATGTCGTCGTATTGAACTGCCGCAGCATCCGTAAGAAAATTGCCGATTTTGAGCATATTATTCGCAGTCTAGAAGCCGATGTCGTGATCGGTACAGAGAGTTGGCTCACTGACGAGACTGCAAGTCAGGAGGTATTCCCTCAAGACTATAGAATTTTTAGAAAGGATCGTAGTATCCGGACGGGAGGTGGAGTATTTATAGCAGTCAGCAAGGCATACGAAAGTTTTCCACTACCGATTAATGACGCCGAAATAGAAAGTGTTTGGTGTGGAGTTAGAGGAAGCGATTACACTATAGCAAATATATGCGCATTTTATAGGCCTCCCAATTCAAGTTTAGAAATGATTCATAATCTCGAGAAACAAGTAGCAACGCTAATATCGAAAAATAAAGAGAGGGCCATTATAATAGGAGGAGACTTCAACTTACCTTCAATAGACTGGAATCATAATTGCTTTGATCCCGGTGGTAGAGAGCGTGAATCCTGCGAAGCACTTATAGAAACCTTCGTTAAACACTCGTTGTGTCAGCTAGTAAGATGTCCCACGAGATCGAACAATATATTAGATTTACTCGTAACGAACTACCCCGAGCGTATGAACAAGCTTTCCATAGAGGAAGGAATAAGCGATCATAATGCTGTGTACGTAGAATTTAAGCTAAAAGTGGAGAAACAGGTTAAGGCTAGAAGACGCGTATATATGTACGCCAAAGGCGATTTCTCGAAATTTAGGTCTTTTTTACAGACACAATTCCCTAATTTCTGCGAGGCATGTATCGACGCTAGTACAGAGGAATTATGGTGCGTGTTCAGGGATATGATGCGAGAGGGTACGGATAAATTCATTCCACATAAAGTTAAACGTGATGGTGCGGAACCAAGATGGTACAACCAGAAAGTTAGATGCGCTCTTAGACGGCAAAGAAAACTTCACGCTCGCTTAAATACCAATTCTTCAAAAGTCACAGAGGAACAGAGGTCAATGATACGGCATCAATACAGAGAGGCGCGCTCAAGAGCTAGAGTAACAATGCGAGAAGCATTTAATGATTACAAAAAGAAAGTTTTGCATAATAATTTGAAAGAAAATCCGAAAGCATTTTGGTCGTACGTTAGGGAGGTTCATGGTAGAGGTCCCACCATAGCGTCATTGAGAACGGAGGCAGGTGATGTAGTACACGATAGCGCGGAAAAAGCAAACTTGTTAAATGAACACTTTCAGAAAGCGTTTACTTCGGTGAGCAACGAGTTTGAGGAACCAGATTCGAATGATAAGGGAAATTCGATGGAAGATTTGATATTCTCCGAAACAGGTATCGCGCACCAGCTAGAGTCGATTAAGCAAAATATGTCTCCCGGGCCGGAGGGCATACCCGCGCGTGTGTTGAAAGAGTTAGCTAGCCTCGGTAATCGCACCTTACTTGAAAATAATATTCGAAAAATCCGTTGCACATGGTACCGTTCCAAAAGACTGGAAGCTAGCATACGTAACGCCCATCCACAAAGGCGGTGATAAAGAGAACCCCGAAAATTATAGACCGATTTCCTTGACGTCATTATCGTGTAAGATTCTAGAACATATAATCGTTAGCTCTGTTCTGCGTTATTTAGATGGTCGTTCTTCGCTAAGCAAAAACCAACACGGGTTTCGGAAAGGTAGGTCATGCGAAACGCAGCTCGCCCTGTTCGTAAACGATTTGTTGCAATGCGGAGAGAAAAACAGTCAGGTTGATGCAATTTTTATTGATTTTAAAAAAGCGTTTGACAAAGTACCCCATAATAAATTAATAGGAAAACTAGGAAAGTACGGCATAAACCCAAATATCGTGAGTTGGGTAAAAGACTTCCTCTCCAACAGAAAACAGATAGTAGTTATTGATGGGAAATCTTCATACCCGGTAAAAGTCGCATCAGGTGTTCCACAGGGAAGTGTTATTGGCCCACTGCTATTCCTGATATATATAAACGATATCTGCTCGGTAGTTCGCTGCAAAATAAGACTTTTCGCAGATGATACCGTTTTATATAAGGAGATAACGAGTCAGGATGACCAAAAATCGCTTCAGGAAGATTTAAACGCCCTTTCAGCATGGTGTCAACATTGGAAAATCGAAGTTAATCAGAGCAAATGTTCCCTATTGAGTTTCTGGAAGAGTAAGAACAAAGACTTAAACTCGGAGTACAGAATTGATAGATTGAATATCCAATCTGCAGAGTACGTTAAATATTTAGGAGTCACCATTTGTCCTGATCTATCGTGGAATATGCATATTCGAAGGATCGTAGGGGCAGCCAATAAGAAATTGGGCTTCGTAGGCAGAATAGTAAGAAGTAGCACAGAACAGGTACGAGAAACGTGTTATTTATCATTGGTCAGATCTCAGGTCGAATACGCTTCCAGCATATGGGATCCGTACGAAAAGGGACAGATACTTGAGTTAGAAAGAATCCAACGCAGAGCAGCCAGATTCGTAAAGCAAAAATATGAGCAAAAATTAAGCGTCACATCACTCTTGAAGGAGTCGAATTGGATATCGCTAGAGGATCGCAGAATTAGCGCTAGGTTAAGGCTTCTAGAGAAATTTAGGTCGGAAGTTCTCTTAGAGGAGGTCTCAGGAGTATTAGAGGCACCTACGTACATGGGCAGGCACGATCACGAGAATAAAATACGAGAGATCGACTGTAGGACCGAGCGATACCAGAGCTCGTTTTTTCCAAGGACCATACGGGATCATAACAGGAGAGTGATTCCCACGAGGGACGTTATTAGGTAGGGCTTGGTGTGCTGCACCCCCTGCCACCCACCAGTCTGGTGATTTGCAGGGTATCATGTAGATGTAGTCGTAGCATATTAACACATCTGTTAGGCCACACTGCAGAGCCATACTCACTGCGCCCACAGAAGCATCTCAGTAGCATTTCAAAATGGCGACTAGACTAGAAACTTAGTCCTGCGAGCAAGTCCATGCAGTGACACGGTTTTTGTGAGCAAAGAAAGTGATAAATATCCATCGTCGGCAGTCGAAGTGTACGAGGAGACTGCGATGTGACGTCAGCGTGTGGTGACGTTGCTCGCATTGGGCGGCCAAGCACTTGGACGACGGCAGTCGACACGGCACGGATTGAAAAACTGATTCAGCTTAGCATGCCGAATGGCGTTGGCCAGCAGATCGTTCACGACGTCTTACAGGCTACCATAAGTTGTCTGCGTGATGGGTTCGGTGGGCATTAAACGGAGGATAACAAAGCTATACGCACGCTGGTCAGTAGCAGTGGCGCACACACGGGGGAGGGGGGTGCTTGTTTTTAACATAAATATAATTAATAATGCACTACGCGACATTGATATAATTGGCATTCAAGTTCAGAATTTTTCTCCTTCTCAATCTTTCCATTCGTCTTTTGTGCTTGCCAAATACTTAGGACCCCGCTTGAGAGAATCCTGTGTGCGCCACTGGTCAGTAGTAGTAGTACAGACTGTACTGTACAGTATATATATAGGCCTACATAACGAACGTCGATACTGGGAAATATGTGACGGTTTTCTTTAATCCTATATCTCACAAAAGTCGTCACATACTTTTGCTATATGGGCAACATGGATAACCTCGGTTAATGGGGACTTTACTGTGTGTCGTTTAGTTTCAAACACTCCATCTCACGAAACACGCCTATTTATTATCTGTAAACTTTTCTAAGTTGCTGAGTATGCAACAGTCTGGGACGAACTTTATTACTGAGTGATTATATGTTGGAAGTCTTTATAAAAGAGTGAGATTATACATGCTGTTCTATAGTTCTCCGGGATTGATCTATTCCGAGAATGGCAAATGATTTTTGTATCGCGAGCCAAGAAAGTAATTTGAATCCTCCCAATCTTTTTTCGCGTGCCACTAATTTACTACTTCTCTAAGGAACTCCATATTTATATAGGGAATACAAGCTTATGCGTGCCAAGTAAAATCGTAAGCGTGCCACTGTCTCTGATTTATTTCAGTAGTTTTGCTATACATCCAGCGGAAATGTCTATAACTTCCATGGAGCATTATGTTCATGGAAGGAAATTGATTATTAACTATTTTCCATAGTTTAATTTATTACAACTGATTATAAAGTAAATCGGTGAATATGAACTAATTTTTTAATATGTTTTTAATGGAATTTGTTTTTCCATAAAATGTTTAAAACTTGAGCACATTTCTGATGGGTCATCATTTCATCAGATTTCCTCCATTCTTCTAACTTTTCTTTATTTACATAGTTTCTAAGGCAACAAACTTCATCAAATAATTCGCCACCATCAACAGTGAAATCCCTTTTGTTTGAAATAAAAATAACGCTTTCTTCCACCCTTGACCACAATGGAACATCACGCAGGAGAACCCATTCAAAAACTCCAATTTTTTCGAACACTGATTCAAATAATCGATGCACGTCCCGTAAAACCTCTGCACTGAACCTCTAAATTTTGTGGCATCAACGTTTCCTGTTTTTTCTAATTCTGTATTTGCTTTTTTAACCTTAAATGGAAATACTTGTTGTTTTTGTTCAGTTAAGTTTGATTCAATTTCTTTCAAATTGATAGAAGCTTCACACATAGATATATCTTGAGATTCAACTTTGAGAATATATTTGTGAAAAGTTGAAGCTTGACTGTGAACAAAAAGTAGCCATGTTTCAACACATGGGTCATTGAAAAAGGTTTTTAGAACTGTTGGACATATTTCTTTTTCCAAAAAGTACGACTTCAATGCCTTAAACAATTTCAAGATTCTTTCTAAAGCCGGCTGCAGAGTTAACCACCTAGTTTTGCTGTAACCCAGTAACTTGTGATACTGAACATCCACATCGTCACACATATCCTTTAATTTTTCAATCCTGATTGTGTAGATGTAAAAAAATGAATAGATTTTAACTATTACAACTTCAATATCAATTGGAAGGCATTCTGCCCCAGTATGAATGCAGTTGTTTAAAACGTGAGCAGCACTATTGACACCAATTAAGTTTTTGTCAACAGATGTTTGCATTTTATTAAAAACGTTATTTTGGCCTCTTCTTGATGCACCCCCGAAATCACAATTGACGTTGTCGGGACATATGGCAAGTAATTTGTCAGTAACTTCATATTTTTCCAGCGATTCTTTTATACATGCTGTTATGATGTCAGAATTTTCTCCTGGTAGTTCTTTCACATTCAAAACTTTTACTTTGAAACCAGGTTTGGCAAAAAATATATTACCAAAATTGCGCATACATTTATATTACCGTGATTGGAACAATCGGATTAAATGGTAAGATAATTCATCTATCTATCTATACATATCTATAAAGTAAGGTGTCGTATGTATATATGTATGTATGTTCTGCTAAGGCTCAGAAACTACAACACGCAGAAAAAAGAGGAAGGTGTCATATTAACCGTTATCATGTGTACGGTGGTGTAGTAAGGTTTTTAAACCGATTCGGTGTACTATTTAATTATAATAAAATATTTTCGTTTATATGGGATTTCCATTTTAAATGTTTTCGTAAATTTCTCGAATTATTAACTCCTTACATATATATCGCAGACATATGGTCTCGCAGACTTTTTTGTGGTAAATTTTCTCCTCTTTTGGAATAATTTTTTAAAAGAGGGGCTTACAGATCAAATAAGACGAATTGAAGGGAAAATCTTATTTTCATTATTGCTCAGCATTTGGATATACTTAGCAACCGATGTAAACAAATTACGTTTGAAATATAAACATGTTGTAAACGTAGAATAGTTGATGAAATACTCATTTAATATCTTCTGATTTGATTGTATGTTTTTCTTTCATTATCTATGGTCTTCTATACACAGGTTAATTCTGCGAATAAACATTAGTGAACTGTTTCTTTTTCTGTAATCGTGTCATTCGCATTATAGGTATGTTTGGATATAGTTTAATTGTTTTTATATGCCTTTTGTCTTATTTTATTTCATATTTTGTTTAAGTGAAAATTACTGAAGATATATGATTAAATTACTACGTTAAAGTTTTTGTGTTTTGTTTTATCAGTTTATCAATAAAAACTGAATTGAGCATTTCATGCTAACATGCAAGTTTTTTCCCATGCTCATCCATTTTGCGTTTCAATGATAATTAGATACTTTTTTGTAATATATAATATCGTTTTGAATTAAAAGAGTTTTATCAATTGGAAATAAGGTTCACTCTTGAGTAATTGTTATTTTAATACGAGAACTAAATTAGATTAACATTTTGAACACGTAACGCAGTGAATTTCGAAAGATTTTATTTGAATAATACTTTTGTTGAACTTTATTATGTCTTCTGAACTAAAATTAAGAATTCGTGTCTGCGGTTCCATGGGTAAAATGTAAACACTACCGATACACTCACGTAATTAATTACGTTAGAAAAGTAAAACATTTTACTACATTATTTAAAATCGATTCGTTCGAATATCTCAATCTATTATTCAATTAATTACGATGGAAAACACAATTAAGATCAATAATTTTATATCTATTTAGAGTAATAATAGGTATTCTTATTTAGGTTCTCCTGTTATTATGTTGACATACAAACTCATATTCCGCGTAATCAATATTTACTCATCACTACGACACTCTATTTTGTTATTGTTGGTTGTTTATTTTGCAACTGAATAGAAAGCGTCAGTCGCCATCGTCAGATACATTGAGCTTTAGGAGATTATTCGTTGGTTGGTTTTGGTTAGTTTGTTGTTTTCATTTGCTTTCGTTTCGTGTCCATTTTTTGTGTTCTTTGTTTGTTTTCTTTGTTTTCGTTCTTAGTTGTTCATTTTGTAGTCTATGTTTATATTCTTTGGTTGTGCTCTTGATTTTTGTTCCTTGATTACCTATTTGTCGGTTTACACCTTTTATGCCCGCTATTGGTTAGAGTTTAATTCATTTTTTTTCTTGGTGGTGTAAAACATTGAACTTATATTCTTTGATTGTACTCTTAATTTATGTTCCACGATTATTCATTTGTCGGTTTACATCCTTTTCTACCGGGTATTGGTTAGCGTTTAATTCATTTCTTTTTTCGTGGTGGTTTTTGTAGTTTTCGTATTGGTTCGTTTCGTGTTCTTTCCACTTTATTTCAAGACTCCTAATGTAGTTTACAGAAAGGAGAGGAGAAGTTTTAGTATGTATCATTTTCTCAAGCTTTCTTCTAAGCGGGAAAAAGTATAACTATTTGCAGTCCGAAATGCACCCGGGCGAAGCCGGCTACGAAATGCTAGTTTAAGATAAATCAGCTTTGGTTGAATCCATAGAGCATGGGGCGAAAATATTGCAGACAGTCGTTTCCGTTTTTGTTCTAGCATAATCAAAACATTTTTTGATCAATTTGGAGCTGCAATCGTTTGAACGAAATGAATGGTTGTGCTACACGGTATGATAAGCCCAAGTAGCTTCTTTGAGTGCTAGATGCTTTTCTTTATAATCAAGGACTTTGTTTTTTAAAAATGAAGTTAACAACTTGCTTGAAGAAGCAGCGACATCAGCTCTTTAATGCTGTCCTGTTTGTAAATGTTGAGTAATTGCTGCTTTGCCACTGTTCGCGATACAGAAATTGGGGAAACACTGTCTGTAAATGTTTTTTTAAGAAGGGATATTCGTTCTCCAATTCCTTGTTACAAACACATCTTCTTTTCGGTGGCATGGGTTTCGAAAACTAGAATAAAGAATGACAACGGAATGTTTCCTCAATCACACATACATTAACCCATTAACTGCCAACTTTTTATTTTTTAAACTTTCTTCATGTATTAATTAAAAATGCACCATAGATGAAGATAATTATATTTATTTTTAATTTTAAGATAAACACGTTATTAAGTTTTTCTTTAAACCCCATTTTCGGATCCCACCTTTTGTTCAAATAACTTTGTTTTTATGAAAAATGAATTATCTTAGACAGTCATTCCCAACTTTAGACTATTCATGAAAATAATTTCAGAGTAAAATATTTTTAATCACAGTACTCACCAAAACGTTTTTTCCATGAAGTAGGTTCGACTTCGAAACAGGCACTGAGCTCACGCTGGCGATTCCAAAGCGTCCTTGCTCGAAGGCATGAGCAACAATGTAGCAAATCAAACACCCAGCTTAAGGTGCAATATGCTGAGTGAGATTAATTTGATACGTATAGAGGCAATGTAATGCAGTTGGGTACAAAATTACATAAAATAAACTGTATGATCCCCAAATGGGAGTTAATGGATTAATAAAAGACAAATTTACCTAAATTAATGATTTAAAAAAGTACGATTTTTATTTGCTCTGAACACAGCAAATATTAAAAATGACAATTACGTGAAATGTCAAACCAAAATACACAATTAGTTCAAAATATGGCATAATTCACAATCAGTGTTTTTGTGATTATGCAGTTAGTGTTGCCACAGGTCATTTAAACAAAAATGGGTACAACTGGGTTATCCCGGACCGCTTTTGAAAAATAATTTTTTGACATATTTCATTACATTTTAATAATTTATTCATTTTAAACAACTCTCAACATTATATGAAAGATAATGACTTGGTTGACATTGTTATAATTTGCCAGATAATGAAGAAGATGCGGTACCTTTCCTAACCCATGACTGATCGGCCCATCGCGACATTTACATACCCAATCACCGGACAACGGGGAGGGATACTTGGGTTCCGGGCGAGGGGAAGGGCGCGGTAGCACCCGGAGCCGACTACCCATTAAAACAAAGCGAGCCGAAGGCTCGTCAATATATCCTTTCAATGTTATATCCACTTGACTGTTGCGCCGCAAATTGGGAGTATCCCTCCCCGTTGTCCGGTAATTGGGTTTGTAAATGTCGAGACCGGCCAATCAGTTTCTGTTAATGGGGTCCGGGATAACCCAGTAGTACCCAAAAATGTTGTGTTCCCTAAAGAAGAGAAAATGCTAATGGAAAAAAATCTGATGTGGCCAACACATGACTTTCTCCATATTTGGGGTATAGATATTTAAATTATTATGAATAGCATGATAAGTCTAAATTATTATTTCGTATCGTAAAAGAATACAGTCGTTCTTATTGCCGTAAATTATATTTTGAAGATGTTTACAGATTTCACCGTTAGATGGTCCAGATTTGCGAGACTTTTTGGTGTTGAAATGGTATCGAAGAATTTCATCATTTAACATCGAGGCACATACATAGACTTATTTAAATACAAGCAGTACTTAATATAACTTTAAATGAAGCGATATCACTTTATAATCAATTGTAGTTGTATTAATAATTCATGAAATGTATGTAGTTGTTATATCTACTTTAATGTCTTCGTCGTTGATGGTCAATTTCCTTTTACTTTCTGAACGCTTCGTTTGCACAGAAAATAATTAAACGTGTCCTGTGGAATTCCTTAGTAGTGTTCATTGTGATTCGTTCCCTTTTATCATACGTTTAATCTACGATTTTGCAGAGGCGACGTGTTGTAAAGAAATGTCCTAAGACAGTCATCTGATTTAGAAATCCATGCAAAATAGGATCAATTCTGAAAAAACATGAAATTTTTACTTAAAGCGGCAGAGCTAGCATGTATAGAACATATAACAGAATATATAGCAATATACTAGATCATAACATATAACA
The DNA here is from genome assembly GCA_036926305.1 of Uropetala carovei. Lineage (NCBI taxonomy): Eukaryota > Metazoa > Arthropoda > Insecta > Odonata > Petaluridae > Uropetala > Uropetala carovei. The sequence continues at coordinate 11,045,842 of JAXCHB010000010.1, read as the reverse complement.
GTTCGACTTTTCCAGCGATTAGTTGTATTAACAGAAATTAGCTTGTGACAACAATACTTCATCTACGATGTGTCAATTTGGATTTCTATATTAGTCAGTTAAATCGGTGATACGTTAACTGAAATTTTGATGTTAAATTTTATTTTATAATATAAATTAAAAATTTAATATATTTGCTTCTTTATAAATTACATTTACAGTAAAACGACGAATGTTCACGAAACTCAAATGTGATTGGTGGAATTTGAACCAATGGATGAGCGTCATGATATGAAACGACGGTCTACACCCTAGATTATATTATAGACTAGTATAAAAGTCAGTCAGTATGAGGGGCTATCTTTAGTTAATTTAAAATAGTTTCCTCTCCCTCCATCCACGCCCTCCCTTCCTCCCTCCTCCCCCTCTCTCCCCTCCCTCACTCCCTCTCCGCCCCTATCTCTCGTATTAAAAGCATTCAAAGCACGCTTACACCAATAAGGATTGAAATAACTATAGGATAATGAGGTCTAACAATGTAATCGGTAGGCAAGGCAACATCCAGTTAAAATGGCAAGATTTCCCCAAAATATGTGAATTAAAGTTTAATTTAAGATTTCGAATTGTATGCGGAAAAAATGAACAGAATAAGAAAATTCATAATTTTTTCTTCAAAATGGTTCAGATCGGAAGATCGTAGGTTAATTCATTCCAATTTTAATTTCCAAAACCATAAAAGCCTGCACGCTGAAAAATCGATTTTTACGTGTTACCTTACGGAAAATGGAAATTTATTCCTTGGAGTCGAACCCAGGACTTTTTTCGAGGTTTAATTTAGTTTAATTTAGCAATAGCGTGACGAACCAACAAAAGAATAGACGTGGGCAATACCAGGGCCCCGAGATTAGAGGGGTCCCACGGAGGCCCCAGACATTTTGTGCGATGGGGGGGGGGGGGGAGGGGGGGGGGGAATCTTCGAAAAAAGTGCGCCAGGGCCCTAGAGTCTCTTAATCCGGCGTTGGACCTGGGCTATTATACTAGTAATTGCACTACAATCAGCATGGTGAAAATGAAATGATAAAATTCCCAATTTTGCTTGAACCAATGCCAAAAAGTGAACTATGAACCGAACCACTGCAAAATTTAGAATGTTTTGCAGCTCGGGTTCAAATTATATCTTTTAGTTTGAAATACTAATATATCGCTCTAAACGTGCCTATTTGTGATACGTAGTATATCATCTAACTTGTTAGTTTATGTTATCTAGTAAGGGGCTGTTTTCCTGGACTGCCGTTCTGATCGCTCGCCTTTTGTTATCAATGATTGATTTGATTTTGTTTAATTAAAATTAAAATTCTACGCTTTGGAGAAGAACGCATTGATTAGTAAAAATAATTCTCAAAACAAACTCTACAGGGGTTTATAAAGTATTTTTTAAATCCTTTATGTTATAATTTTCGTCGCTATTGTGCCGTATTTTCCACTCGTATTTGACATTTTTCTTTTGTAAGTTCCAGAAAAGTAACTAAATAAACGTAATCTCACAAACGCTTTAATGAAGAAAAATTGTTTTGGGCGATTAAGGAAGAACAAGTCTTAAATCAAGTTTTCTGTGACACTCAGTTATCGACTTCAGTTATCCTCAACGCTTTCTTCGCCTTAAGATCACTAAATGAAATTTGACGTCGTTAAGCAGTTGGTCTGTCTTTTCCCTTTACACGTTGAAGAGGCTTCATTCCCTATATCCCTCCTGCCGTGGCTATTATTGCTTTCATGGCCTTCATCTCAGCGTTCATCCACGAACTGGACTCCAGTCTGAGTGTTTCTAGTGAAGCGAGCAGTGAAATTAGCCAAGTTTTGCTCTTTGTAATGTAGGTGTATGTGGACATTTTGCTTGTGTGCATGTGGCTACATGTGCTTGGAGTTGTCTGCTATCTTACGCTTTTTGCCCCGCATGTCCGCAGTTTCATTTTCCTTAAAGTTTTCGCCTGCCTTGTTATATTAAGCAGCAGTAAGGGGATGCAAGTTCGTTACAAAAGTAGTTGGCTCTTGAACGAGACTATATGAGCTTTTAATTTAGATTATGTCTGTGTCAATTTTAATTTTCTAATCGTTTTGTGTTTTCTATCGGAACTGTAATTTCAAAAGGTCCGATGAAGTTTTGAGATTAAAAGATGATTAGACATGGCTTAATTTTTTGGTACAATTTTGTTTAGGTAGCTTCCAGTGAAAGCCACCTCCCGATTCACCCTTCTCCATAAAAAAGCTTGCTTATCTCTCTCTCTCTCTCTCTATCATCATAATTTTCGTAAGAACTCTGTCCGCGCATAGGTTCGCGATTAATTATTCTCCGACTCTTAATTCCATTCATGATAACTCTCTTCCTTTATAGTCGTCTGTCAGCTGATACATTAACTTCCTATTCCTGTTTTTTATTCTTCTGTTCTATTAATCTTTTAATCAATAAGTATTTCCTCGGAAATGCTACATTCAATTCGCCTTTCTCCAATCATTTTTAGCTGTGAAAAAAACAACGCTTATGTGTTAGGTTCATCCATCCGTTTGTCTGTCCGTGTACGAAATAACTCAAACGTATCGTAAGATACAAACGCAAAAATTCCAAGATAGATAGCGCTATATATTGTAAATATTTGGTGATTGAGTAGCTATGGAGTAAATAAACTATCATAGGCTCATAATTTGGCATCACGTTTATTCTATCAAGCAAACATTAAACAGCAAAAGCAGTAAATAGCTACGTGTTCATTACCGTTTTTAAGCGTCCAAATTTAAAGAACATCATTTCTATAAAACACATGATATACCCTTTGCAAACCAAGATTTTCGTTTTATGCAAACAAATAGAAAAGGAAATTATATATGCCTATGACAATAGTGAATCAGATTCAATTTTCGGACAAATTCATTCCTACGGAGTAAAAAGTGTAATTAAGGAATCTCTGCTTTCATAAACCTCTTTAAGATTAAGAGAACGTTGATAAGTGGATTTTTTTTAATGAAAAAGTGCGTATTTTATTAAATTTTCGAGAAACACAGCATTATTTTTCTCTTTTTATTATTCTTTTCTCACATGTCCATCACCTCTTATTGCATGTAGGTACTCCGTGCTCGCATTGCAACTGTCGTCGTACGCTATCGTGTTCTCGCAACGCAGCCTGTCGTACTCTATATCAGTGGTCCCCAACCTACTGCCTGCGGGCCGGATGCGGCCCCCGAAGGGTTTAGTGCGGCCCGCGAAAACATCATGAAAAAGTAATCCGAAAAATTTAACACACGAAATCATGGATTTCTATGAAAATTGTGATAAAACTTTAAATATTTCATTATTTACCATAAAAATCACATTTAGACTTCATTTTCACTTAAATGGCATCTCAAAATGTATAGATAACTTCTGATTTAAAATATAAGCCGGCCCGCAGAAGAATTGCAACTTCCAATGCGGCCCGCCGAAGGATTCGCAAACACCGATGCGGCCCGCCACGTATAAAAGGTTGGGTACCACTGCTCTATATCATTGGTGGCCAAACTATGGCGCCTACTCCTCCCAAATATGGCGTGCGACGCTTAAAACGATTTATATGATCATCATTTTGTTTTGCCATAGTTGACATATACTATGTGAGATTTAAAACAAGGATCTCAGAAATTTATCGTTTTTTATGTAAATATATCCGTTTTGGTTTGTGAGTTTCTATTTAATGAATGGCTGTGAAAGTGAAGTATTTAAGTGTTTGCAGAGAACCTTTTTTCATGTCTGAAGGCCCCAAAACTTCTTCCACCCGACACAAGTGTCGCCCTCGCTATTTCCTTCCTGCTATTGGATCGAATTATAAAAATTAGTCATTTTGAATCCGAGGAGAGATTAAATTGTGAAGGGACAACTCCGTTTCGTTTGAAGTATCTATTTATTTAGAAAATATGTTATTTTGTTTTTTTTTTGCTGGGCGAAGATTTTGCAGGGATGGAAACTAGATTCCTTTAAATTCGATTTTGAGTCGAGCCTCTCCATTATTTAGTTGCAGACGAACGTTCTTCATGGTTCTTTTGAAATAACCTAGATTTTCACTTTGATTTCCTTGTCTTCTCAGGCGGCATTGAAATAGAATTTATTAAATCTTTATCTATTATATATTTTAAATAATTTGTGTGTGTATTTGTTCATGGAACTCCTCCTAAACGATGTAAGCTATAACGACCAAATTTGGTACATTTCATCCTCACATCCTAACTTAGTGAATGATTTTCATTTCTGTCCGTCACTTTGACTCGAAATAACGATCGATTTAATCATCCAACGTCATCTATTTTGCCGCGTCGTGCAACTGACACAGGGATGAGTGTAGACTACTTTTAATTTGCACTTTAAAATTACTTATCATCACAGCACGAATACGGGACTTGAAAACAAAAACAGAGGAAAAACTAAAGTTTCATTTTCCTGCCGTAGAATTTGTCCTAAGTTAAGTTTTTCACCACAAAATTTAAGGTTTTTTGAACATAAAATTTTTCTTTTCCATGACAACCCAATTGTTAGGAATTTAACACGAAAGCGTAATCCCAATTGCATTGAGATGGAAGCTATGATTATTATTAATCGAAGTACATATGAAATTGCGTGAAATGCAATGAATTAAAAAACTAATTATATTAGAAATATAATTATGGTAGATATTTATACGCTGTTGTAAAACGGCCTAATTGTTTACAATTACTATTATACGTACTTAATATTTTATTTTTATCAGAATTGATTGTAAGATTTATCAATATAAGCTTGACAACGGATTGTTTACAAAAATGTAAATCGTGGTGACAGTGACTTTAGATAGATATTTTTCATTTTTGACCAAGTAATTTATCTATTTAAATACACACAGTTAAACAAAAATACAATATAAAAGGTACTTTCCTGTTAACGGGAATACCTCCAGGACCCTTCGCAGGACCTGGTACTTACGTATAATCCCCATGCCATACTTACGTACAACATTAACAGAAACAAACCCAATCACCGGACAAGAAACTGATTGGTCTGTCTCGACATTTACAAACCCAATCTCCGGACAACGTAGAGGGTTTCTTTGGTTCGGGGCGAGGCGAAGGGCGCGGTAGCACCCGGAGACGACTACCTGTTACAACAAAGCGAGCTGAAGGCTCTTCAATATATCCTTTCTATGTTATATCTTCTTGACTGTTGTGCCGCAAATGGAGAGGATATATCGACGAGCCTTCGGCTCGCTTCGTTCTAATGGGTAGTCGTCCCCGGGCGCTCCCGCGCCCTTCGCCTCGCCCGGAACCAAAGAAACCCTCCACGTTGTCCGGAGATTGGGTTTGTAAATGTCGAGACCGGCCAATCAGTTTCTGTTAATGTTGTTTTGAAAATAAAATATCGTAAATCCAACAATACGTGAAAATATCCTTTCAATGTTATATCCTCTCAAACAATCATAATAGTACATGTTCATTTTTTAAGGTATTCCCGTTAACAGGAAAGTACAAAATTTCTTCTGATTATTACGAAAGTGTAAACGAAGTAAACATAAAGGTATGTTAATTTTTCTTTTTTTTTTAAATGAAAAAGCTCAAACTAACAAATTCTTATATTGAACTTGTGTACTAGGAAAACGGTAAATATTTCGTTGTTTTTTCTATCGGTGTTGTTTACCACATGAGTAGTATATTAAATACAATCTTGGATTCCTTTTCTAAAATTATTCTTAAAAGTATCAATAATATATTCATACCCTTCGTTTGATGGGCATCAAGGTCAGAAGGTATCCGTTATAATAATTATAAAATTAAACAAACTACATAACATTATATTATCTCATTATTTCGTTGATTTCAATATTTATACACGATTCGAGGTATTGTTGACCGTTTGGATTGTTGTGTTAAAATTGAATTTTATTCTGATTATTAAGTTAGTTGTACAACTTTAGATGAAGCTCTAAGAAAAAGACGAAAACGTTCGATTAAAACCAATAAACAAAGAATTAAAGGATTGCCAGTTCAAGTTGCGAGGCTAAGAACTTAACCGGTTAAACAAAGGAAAAGAACAACTGAGAAAGGGACTGGCAGATCACATCGTAAGAAAAGGAACGTTCGTGCGTGTGTGCGTTTTTTTTCGTTTTCTGAATGATTCGAATGATCGTAATTCTCCCATTAAATTTTAACGGGCAATTCTACTAGTATTAAATATTTTATGTTTTCTTGCTGCCTATTGCCGAAAGAAAAAAGTATTGTATCTAATACACGAATTAATTTGTGTGCTAATATACATAAGTCGAATTATTGAATCGTTTTTCTCGTAAAGCCTGGAGATGGTTCTACTTTACTATACTACCAACACGATAACTTTACTACCAACAGTATATATTCAAGATATAAATAGCAATTTCTTGCTATGCAAACGGTAATTGTTTATAATAAACATTTCATAAATGTCGTATTAAAGAATTGATTGGAATTTTATTTTTTTAAACAACAAAAAATTAAAAATAAAATTAGTTATAACGATAGACCGTGTACGACGTCATCATTTTCAATTTCGTATACGGTCTATGATATCCCGGATCCCTTTCGGAAAATAAGATTTTGAGATAACCTTTCACGCAAAACGAAAGCTTGCAAATCCGTGACTGATCTGCCTGTGGCGACATTTACCCACCCGATCACCGGACAATGGGGAGGGATAGTTTCGTTCCAGAGAGGCGAAGGGTGCGATAGCGCCCGGAGACGGCTACACCTGATACACCTGATAATCAAAAAAAGAAAGCGAGCCGAAGGCTCGCCAATATCCTCGGTTACTTGTAATATTTACATAGCGGTCCCATGAGCCTCTCAACAATAAATATTTCCCACGAAAAATATTTGCGCGGTCAAAATGGGAAAGTACCACACAACCCAACCTACCCAATTCAGGATTTTCAGTTGAAATCAGAACGGAAAGGAAAGCACACATTCAACATATCAACTCAAGATTTGTAGTTACCTTGTTGATTTTCGTGTTTTCTATGATAACAAACATAAATACAATTTTGCTGTCGTGTTCGTAGTCTAGTAAAGTTCATGCCTTGAGATACGTATTTCGAGAAAGATTATGTTACCTACTGTCCTTGCAAAAAGTCTAACTACCCGAGTTTCATGCGCTATATCTAGAAAAAAGCCCTACCGATTTTAATGGGATGAAAAGTGGCGTGTAGAGCATTCATTTTTACGTTAATTGATGTACACTAGTGTTTAGTTATTTATTTATTATAAATATTCGCAGGCTAAAAGCTAGATGGTATAATTTTGAACAATATTTGTCACATAAATTGTGCACCGTTAATAACACTGTTATGTACTTATTACCAAATATATAATTCCATATTATAACAATTTAATTGATTTCCGGATTGCTGAAGTTCGATAATCAATGTAGTGCGATAGCTACCGTCCAGTTATGAAGTTTTTCGCTCCGTATTTCCCTATTTAAAACAAGCGTAGCTCATTAAAACAAAAACAACCGAATGCCGCGATACGGGATAATTAAGCTGGCTTCAAAGAAGTCTGGAGGATCTTCAGATGAGTGTTCCGTGTTAAAAGAGGAGGTTAAGCGTTGCAACCATGTTCGATCGAGGCTTCGGCAAAGCGTGATGGAGAGGAGCATTTAACCACGAGCAGGTGGATGCACTCGGCGGGAAGGGAAGCAGACGGCACAAGGACAGGTGGCTGCTTATGTTGGAAAGGGGGGCGTGGGTTGGGTTGGTGTGTCTTCGAGGTGGCGAAGCGGGAGGAGGAGAAACCGGCTGCTCCTCCTGGATTGGGAATGGAGATGCGCCACATAAATTTACGTTCCGAAGGGAAAAAACAGAGCTTCGAAAAATGAATCACTCGGGCGTTCTCCGTTTACTCTCAAGAACGGTAGGAAGGCGTCCATCTAGCTCTCCATCGTTATAGTATGTATGAGTCCTTAGGCCCTCTAGGTTTGTACAAAGAGACAGAGAGAGGTTCCTGGGCGACCTGCTCCCGATCTGCCAAAATGCGAAGCTGGTATGAAATGGCTCCTTACACAACTCCCTTTTTACTTTCTCATACGAAGTATCGAGAAAGTATTGTGTTCGCGAAAAAATTCGACCTCGAGATTTTTACGGAAATATACGTTTTAGGTGTCGCTGAATCCGAAAAAGTGGTTTTCGCAATGCCGTCTGTCTTCCTGTCTGTCTGTCTGTCTGTTACTGGTGCTGGAGCCCAGACGGTCGAACGAAAATGAATGAAATCTCGTACTTAGGCATTTTATCATACTGAGCAGAGTATACATAGAAATGGTTGACATTGATCAATAATTAAGAGTAGTTTATTCTATGCATTTTTAACAACAATCCGATTTTCTCGAAAACGGCTCTAACGATTTTGATCAAATTTCGCACAGCCACTTGAGTTTACATCTTCAATAATACTGTATAGTTCGTATTTTTCAAAAAATGAATATAAGGCTAGTTTATTCTAGGCAAATTTAACAACAATTCGGTTTTCTCAAAAACGGCTGTAACGATTTTGATCAAATTTCGTTCAGTTACTTGAGTATACATCTACAATAATACTACGTATTTAATTTTTCTCAAAAAATGAATATAAGGCTAGTTTATTCTAGGCAACTTTAGCAAGTTGTAGTTTGATATTTTCGTGGAAATAATTCAAGTCCGCGTAGATTTAGCGTAAACATTAAGTTTTCATCGGAAAAGGGTAGAAATTTTTCTGGCCCTCAACAATCGACTACAATGGCAACGAGCTCAATGCTTTAAATGGGAATCAGATGCTTATAATTATAACGCCATCATACGACGTAAACTTATGATGACGTAATAAATCTAAAACAAGAAACGAAGTAGACTGAAATACTTGAATTTCGGTAAATATTTGCTTTTTAAAATTATTTTCCGTCAATATTCGATATCAAATGTTTAACTATGGGAAAGCTAATATATTACCTTTAGAACTTCATTTATGTAAGTAAAAGTTATCGTCAAATTTGTGGAAAATGTAATTTTTTACGTTTCTTTAAAAAACATTTTTTTCATGAAACGAATTGTTAAAGAGATATTTTATTTTTCGTCTTCATTTATGTTAATTACCTCGCTAAGTGAGACCTTAGTTTCCGTTACTATTATAAATTCTTCTAATTGTTGATAGCGATGTTACACTGCTAACACCTAATAATTTTGTTAAGTTATGGGTTTTTCAGTGTGAAAAGAGATTAATAGTATTTTTCACTGTGAAAATTAATCAGTGTTTAAAAAATATTCACAAGTGTGATTACCGATAATTATTCTCGAAGACCCTGATGCCGAAAGAGTAATCATATTCATTATTACTTATTTATGGAGAAACTCATGTGCTGGACACATCAGATTTTGACTTTCAATTTATAGAAAAAATTTCACGCACTATTAAAATGCTTTTACGATACGATAAAGTGAACGTATATTATTAGCGCTTTTTTTATATAAAAAAGAGAGCCTATGTATTCGGTTCATCCGTCTGTCTGTCTGTCTGCCCGTGTTCAAAATAACTCAAAAGTTACGTAATCCACAAACACCAATTGCTTAGGATATATAGTTTTACATTCGGACTAGATATGGAAAAAAATTGGGATCCGTCTGTCTGTCCGTTTGCCTTTTAACAGTATAGTATTAGAAAACCCCTTACGATCTATCTACATATACGGGTCCATAATGGCTTTCGTATTGTTGGCCGTATTCACAGCAACGAATGTAAATAAACATTTATGCTTTTAAGCGAAAGTAAGTGAAGTTACACTTCTAAAATTTTACTTTATGAAATATTTTGTCGTTGTTGTTTAATGCCAATTGTTTTTGAAGAAATGTTTATGTGATATGCTGCTTAACATTTTAACGGTAAAATACGTTGCTGTGTGATTGGTTAATTAATTTGTCAAAACAAAAGTGAAATTACATAGGTCTAAAAATGTATTTACATAATTAATATATTGAATATTATTAAAGATGCAAAATTTTCAATATAAGTTGATCTGCAGGGGAATGTTTTTTTATTTTATTATTCTTAGAAAAATCTCCTTTTGTAATTTGCTCTGCAATTCTTTCCTGTCTTGTTATGAGCACATTTTGGGGTTTCTTAAACTTCCACTGCTACTCGTTTGATCGGAAACTGAGTGCAAGGAATAAAACCTGCAGATAGTGAAATGTTTGCCTCAGAATAACTCTCCAAAAGGGATGAATTGTGAGGCTTGAACATAGCTTACTTCGCCTAAACGAGAGTGCCAATAGCACAGAAAGGTCCCCCGCGAAGTTGAATATCCGTAGAGAATTTTAAGTGGAAAATTGCGTTGTTTTATCTACAGAGTATTGAAATCATTTCGACGTCATTGTAGCAGTTTATTATAAATTTGGCAGTACACGAAGTTATAGCTTGCTTATTTATTTCCATTTATATTAATACCATATGTTCAAATATTATAAACATTTCTCACAAGATCAATTTAAAACGGTGCACATAGGTGTGCGAAAGCGGTATAGTATACGTAGTTAGGTCTTTCACATAGTCCGCCACTTCAGAGGTTAATTAAAAGGCATAAGTGAATCACTCCAGCGCGAAGGATAAAAATCTTTTAGGAAATATGGGACTCGTTAAATGAGGCACGCAATAGCACGTCTTCGCCTACACGCTGCTCTCTCCACCCCTAATCACAGCGTCGTGAAAATTCTCCTGCTCGCTATCTTTCCCCGGAGCCTGAGAAACGGAGCAGGCGAAAGGGCAGAGCGTCACTAGCGCCACAATCGGCAGATTGGGAAGCGGTTCCCTAGCGACGAGAGCCCGGGACGCGCCTCCGCGGAGACGGACGAATGGTGGGTAGGGCGCTGGGGGGCGGGGCACCGGGGGCGGAGTGTGCAGGCAGGGCACACACTTGTATCGAACCTCTTTGTCCCTCGACCTGCATCGCCATCCCTACCGGCCACTACTATCATTCCCCTCCCCACCTATCCATTCCCCTCCCCACCTATCCATTCCCCTCCCCACCTATCCATTCCCCTCCCCACCTATCCATTCCCCTCCCCACCTATCCATTCCCCTCCCCACCTATCCAATTCCCTCCCCATCTATCCATTCCCCTCCCCACCTATCCATTCCCCTCCCCACCTATCCATTCCCCTCCCCACCTATCCATTCCCCTCCTCATCCTTCTGACCTCCTGTCCTTTTTTTCGCAGGACAGTGAACGCTACCTTTTCTTCTTGATTCGTTTCTGCATTTTGAATCGCACGTGACCCATTTAGGTGAGATCCAGTCCCACAAAGGTATGGGGAGAGTTTTTTTTTCGAGAGTAGAGAAGGGAGTTCGAAAAGTTCTTTTGCATTCTACTTTTTAGAGGTGGAAATGAAAAATCCATAACAGCAGCGGACCGTGGAACCGGTCGCGAAGTTCCCTCCTACCATGTCTCTATCTCTCTATCTATCTGTCTATCGTGATTATTCAACATGAGAGAAACGTAAGAGTAACGATGGTGTTTCATATCGTTGCTGTTTTCACTAAGGAATTAGCCTGGAAACGAATATTAAACGTGGTTTTTAAATTAAGGTGTCTCTTTAAATTTTGGAATTTTTACCAATTGATATTTTAAAATTATTTTTGGCACCTAGTTTTCAGACATTTCAATTCGGCAGTGCCCTCTAGCATCGTTTTCCTCATTTGATATTTTAACTGGTTTATTGTATATTTCATTACGTTCTCTATTATCTGTGCTGAAATAAGATATACCGCGAATACTCTAATAAATCGATATTATCCCTAAACTTTACAATGCTCACATCAGTTGCCGTAGCAAAAACTAACGCAGTGGTTTCTCCTTAACGAGCTGTTCCGTAATATTTAGCAGGATGAGGAAGACTTTCCTAAAATCCAAATCTTCTGCTTCTCCTCCTCGTCTGCTGATTTTTGCATCGTGTGCCGTGTCTAGCAATATCTTATTCTCTGGAAACGGCGATGGTTTTTTTTCTTTCAAGGATTCGCATTGACAATATGCTCAAGACCCTACAGACAAAGCACGTCAATGATATCGGACCAATTATTTAACCTCTTAACTTACTTTCACTTTCTGTTCCGTCGTAATGTTTTCATGGTAAAGCTATTATATAATCAATTTTGTGACGCTCACGCTGTTATAATAAATGTTCAAATTGCTCCATTGTAAAAATAAAAACGTCTCAAACTCGATCAGTGCGTGGGCCGCATGAAGGCGCTCTGCCGAATCCGCGAGCTGCATTACACGTAACCTGCTTATCCAGTCTTTATTCTGTTTCATCTTCTCTCAGCCTTCCGAAAGTGGCGGAGATCTTCCATGGAAATGCTTCCTTTTACTTACGAAAAAGGCAGGCTTTTTTCGCCGTTTAGCTCATTCGGACGACGGCAAAAAAGCGCGCGCACGGCCGGAAGAAGGTGTAACAGCGCCCGCCGTGATTGGCGTGTTCAATAACAATAAGCTGCGGGTGTTTTTTTTAAGTGCCGATTTAAATCATTTATAATATTTTCAAATATCTGCTTGAAATATTTGATAATTATTTATTGTATGCAGTAACTCACTTCGCGGACCACAGGATGTCCGAGGTCGACGCGTATGACATCCTCGTTTGATTAATGCATATTTTCATTACATTTTTCAGGCGGATGGATTTCCCAGAAAGAGATCGGTGAAGCCGTATAGTCGATTAATCGAACACCGATTAAAAGCGAGTTCAATATACGTGAATATAAGTGAATGAAGCAGCACAGTATCGGTAGAGGAATGGCGGTGGAGGCCTTACTAGAGGTAAATTTGAGAAGAGGGCCAACGGTGGGAAAAATCTGTTATTATTGGCAGAATAGGTGTGGGGATAGGGGAGAATGTGAACGAGGGCGGAAATTCAGGTGTATGAGGGAGAAGCGTGCTGAATGACGAGGAATAGAATGGCTGGGAAGGGATGGGGTTAAACCTTTCCGGAGGTCTTCTTATTCTGCGGCGTGGGTAGTAAGTTTGTGAGGCACATCCGCTCCCACGAGCAACGTCGCAAGGAAAGGAAATGAATGTGAAGGAGAAGTGAGAAAGGGGGGGAGAAGGCTAAAAGGGGAGGAAAATGAAAAAGGAGGAGAACTCGAGGATATGGTGGGAAATACTTATCTGTTGTAATCATTTTAGTAAGATTAGCCTTTGAGATTAACGGCTGCAATTTGCATGAATTATGTTTGGTTTAGGTTGTTTTTAAACATATTACTAACTCGATAATTCTATAGTGAAATGTAAAAGCATAGCACACGGAAAAAAGCCGATGTGACCACTTCTGGACGAATTCTTTGGTTGTTTGATGGGAGATTGTGAGGAATAAGTGGCGATTTTTACAAGATGGACGGCATATTTTGCAGGCACTCGTTAACTCATAACAATGAATTGAACGATTGCAAGGCATCTCCTCTAATTTGTAGAAAGTTTCCTCGTGTGTGTGTGTGTGTGTGTGTGTGTGTGTGCGTGCGTGCGTGCGTGCGTGCGTGCGTGCGTGCGTGCGTGCGTGCGTGCGTGCGTGCGTGCGTGCGTGCGTGCGTGCGTGCGTGCGTGCGTGCGTGCGTGCGTGCGTGCGTGCGTGCGTGCGTGCGTGCGTGCGTGCGTGTGTGTGTGTATTGAGGAAAGGATGAGCTTTTGGCGTATTTTCTATTATACATTTTTAGTGCTTTATACATTTCAATAATTGAATTGCAGATTTACTTTTTTTATCGTTTGCTGGTATTTTTGCAATGAATTTCTTCCAACTTCAGTATGTGTTAATCAACGACTGTCAAATAAACTCTGAGGGTGTAGTTATTCTACTTAATTTTTTAATAGCTGCTGTCTGTTCCATTCAAATCATGAGGTAAGGTCGGTCTCATTTTTGAATTAATCATTTTTGGATGATTGAGACATATGTATTAAGTTAGGTGTAACATCTTTTAGTACAGTAATACCCCGCTATACGTCGGAGATGCGTTCCTGTAAAATGCGACTTATAACGAAACAACGTATAGCGAAACAAAGATTCCCATAAAAACTATGATAAAAGTAGGCGTTACGTTCCTGGCGGATATTTTGTGACACATTTAAGTCCCAAATAATACATATCAATATAGTACATTAGTCATACTATGTTACCACTATGTGTTTACCTCTCATTCCTAGTAGGGTTTAATATACATTTAACCGTAACAACGAGTAACCAGTTGCAATAATATAATCAGAAATCACTGAAAATAATTGTGTATAATGTGATGGAGCACAAAAATTGTTTCTTTACTTACACATGCACTGATACGCACTTTAAGGGTACTTTTCATGCAGATGTCGCAATCCAAAGTATATCCTGTATCTCATGAGTTGTCAACGCAACTGTAAACCGGGATGAAAGAACACACAAAATGTTAGACACAACTGTTTACAAAGCTCACTTATAGCTGACTGTCGCTCAGAAATAGGTTTTTACACATCGCCATTAATATCGAGACAGTCCCTTTTATCCCCTGTGTAAGTTGTGAACCACCTAACCCATCGTGATCTCTCAAACACATGGCCAGAAAATCTTTATTCTGAGTATGATTTTAAAACGAATTGATAAACATGAAATTAAAAGCCGAATAGAGGGGTTTTATTGTTATAGTTATAATTTATGCACTGCAATTGGAATTTCTGAAATTTTAATTTTAGCATTTCACAAACGTATAAAGAAACATGTTCCTTAATTGATTGGCGACCTATATGCGAAACAACGTATAGCGTGGTTTTACTGTATTGTTATTCGTATATTACAAAATCCACACCCTCAACAAATTTGTTTTTTTTGTAACTAAGAAATATATTTATAATCGGACATTTTCTGCGAAAACACTTTCATGTCGCAGAAAATAATAAAAGAGTAAGGTAATCTGTAAGAATGGCGCGGTGTAATGTAAGTAGATATGGGCGAGAAAGAGAGGAAACTAGGGAAGTTCCCTAAAGCTGTGGTGATTCGGAGCAGATTAGTAATTAAGATGCGTCACCGGCCTTCTATTGTTGATGCGGCATATGGCGTGAGCGAGTGGATGTTCTTAGGAGCGTGGGAAAAAGGCGCGAGGAGTAGGCACTCCACTTCCTGAATTAAGTAGTCGGGAAAAGTTGAAGGGGAGTCGTCGGTAGAAGCCAAGTAAAAGACCCTTTAAAATACGGACAGGTGTCTTCTTGAGGTATTCACTCTGCTTCCACGCATAAAAACTGTGGGACCTCTTAAAAGCTGATTTTCGTAGAAGAAATTGTAATATGGGGGAGTTGTGGCCGCGTTCGTCTGTACTTCACTTTCGGATATATTTTCCTCCTGTATTGGTGCATTGGTGCATGGAGGAGGATAAGAAAGAAAATAAATGAAAAAGGGACAAAATTATAATCATGGCATTGGAGAAACTGGGTTGATTGACAGTTGTGGGTGCGTGGGAGCATGTAAAACATAGATCTTTAGGAAGCAGACGGTGGAACAGGTTAAAATTATGATGAATTTTTCTCGGGTCAAATCTTTCTTCGTGTTAAAATTACGAGTATGATGCTGGGGAACACGAAGAGAAGCATAATGATAGAAATGCGTTGCCTCGGAATCGACCATTTAATACGAAATGTAGGAAGGTGAGGTCAATGATTTTTCGGCTGAAGTTGAGTAAAGAGAAACTCAAGGAAGAGGCTTTGAGAGATTGGTTTGTGAGACGGAGTCCCAGACTAAAGGTAAGTACTCTGAAAGAGAGTAAAACCTCCGAAGAAATTAGTCATAGAGTGTTAATCCATCGAATGTTAAAGTAGCTATACAAGTGACAGTAGTTCCTCGTTATGCATCGCTTTTGGTTTAAGCTCTTATCCGGAAAGTGGGAGACGGGTTCGATTCCCGGACAATTTCAGGATTATTCTTCTCAAATTTCACATTTATATTCAGCCTTATATGCATTGGTGGTGTAGTGGTTAACGTGTCGGGTTCCCGTTATAAAGTTCCGGGGTTCGATCCCCGCGAATAGATGTTTTTCCACAGAAAAATTAAATAAAATTAATAAAAAACTATCATTGGTGCCTGGCAGTATGCAGCAGTACGGTCAATATGGTATAGAGCCGAGAACAAATTATGTTGGCTGGGTCTATATCCAATAGAGCTGTAGGCGTGATCGGGATGATATGAACACCTACAGTACTGCGATGTGGAAAGCAAGAGGGAAACTACCACATTACAACTCCCTAGAAATGATTATATGGGTGGACAATATTGAGTTCTCTCGAGGTAAAATATTCCGGAGGTGAAATAGTCCCCTAATTGGATCTCCGGGCGGGGACTGCCTTGAGGAAAGCATTTGTCGAATGAAACTTACGCTTAGGTACTTGGAATGTAAAAACCATGAGGAAGGCAGGAAAGCTAGAGAACCTGAAAGAAGAAATGAGAAGAAATAGGATTGACATCATAAGAGCGGAGGGAAGCTAGATGGGAAGGAGAAGGACAGTTCGACTCGGAAGAATTCCCGGTCCTTTACTCAGTAGGAAATAGTGGGGCAAGGGGAGTAGCTCTGGTACTTAGGAAAGACACGATGAAGAGCGTGAGAAAGATAATAGCAACGAACGATAGGTTGGTGGCAATAAAGCTAAAAGCAGTCCCAGTGGACATGTTGATAATCCAGGTATATATGCCAAAGTCCGCTCATGAAAAAGAAGAAATTGAGGGGATGTATGAACAAATTAACGAGATTTACGAAGAAGACGAAAGAATAAAAGGTAAACTGCATAATAATGGGAGATTAGAACAGCACTGTTGGAGAAGGACAGGAAGAAAATGTTGTCGGTCGATACGGACTTGGAAAAAGAAACCGAGGAGGAGAAAACTGGCAAAATTCTGCGTTAATAAATATTTAGTAGTGACTACTACATGGCTCTGAACCCATAAACGAAGTCTGTACACATGGAAAAGCGCAGGAGATAGAATGAGATGCCAAATAGATTACATTCTAATAAAACAAAGATTTAGGAAGAGCATAAAAAATGCTGAGACATTACCAGGAGCAGACATTGATTCAGATCACAACCTTCTAATAGTCGATGTAACTACAAAGCATAAACAAATAAGGAAAACGAGAAGTGAAAGACGAACTTTGGACATGGACAAATTTAAAGAAAGGCAGAATGCATTCAGCACGAAGTTGGAAGATCGCATTAGAAATTTTGAAAAACAATGCAAGGAAATTAAAGCCGGTATCAAAGATACCTTGAATAAGGAGATTGGAAAACCAGAGAAGAAAATCAGAAAATGCTGGAGAAAATGGATAAACGATAACAGTGAAGAAGGTAGAGCCAACTATAGATGCATAAACAATGAGTTGAGAAGGGTAACAGATAAAACTAGAGAAAATAGGATAAAAGAAATATGTGAGGAAATACAACAGATGGAGAAGTTAGGACGATACGAATAGGATTCATGGTAAAGGAATTATTAATGCAGATGGAAAAATAGCCGAAGAGCCAAAATCTAGCCAAGTATGGGAAGAAAACACTAAGGAACTATAAAACAAGCAGTCAGGATCGGTACAAATGGAACTGGAAGAAGAGAATTGCATTGAAGAAGACAACTTGGGACCAAGTATTATGAAAAGCGAAGTAAAAAAGGCGATACTGGAACTGAAGAAAGGAAACGCTACAGGCAGCGATGGAATACCGGCAGAGGTCATGGGATCGGAAGGACTAAAAGTTATTATGAAATTAATTAACAAGATTTACGACTCAGGAGAGTGGCCTCAGGATTTCTTAGATGTAACAATAATCCCTCTAAAGTAGAAGCCAAAGGTAAAGACTACTGAACAATAAGCCTAATGTCACACACTTCGTAAATCATCACGAGAGTTCTTAATAAAAGGCCAGAGAAGAACGCCAAAGAAATGCTAGGGGAAGATCAATTCGGCTTCAGAAAAGGACGAGGAACCAGAGATGCTATCGGTGTAGTGAGAATCATATCAGAAAGAGCAATTGAGTACAGCCAAGACTGCTTCGTCTGTTTCGTCGACTGGCAGAAAGCCTTTGATAGAGGAAATTGGGTACTGCTGATGAGGATATTAAAGGATATATGTATGTGTAGACTGGAAAGACAGAAGACTGAACAGGAATCTATACGTGAATCAAGTCGTAAAGGTCAGGTTGGAGAATGCGGACACCAGCGAAGTAAATATCTGTATAGGAGTAAGACAGGGCTGTTGTCTATCGCCGATTCTATTCAATATATATGGAGAGAGGCTAATGCAGGAAGCGTTAGCAGGCACGGGAGATTTAAAAATTGGAAGAAGGATTATAAGAACAGTAAAATACACAGAAGATAAACTATTTTTAGCAAGAAAGGAAAAGGAACTCCAGAAAATGATAAATAGACTATTAAGAACAGGGAGAAAACACGGTATGGAAATAAATACAAAAAATTAAAGGTCATGCGTATATCAAGTAAAGAAGAAGAAAATTTGAACATAAGTATTGGAGAAAAGCCACTAGAACAAGTTTCAGATTATAAATACCTTGGAAGCATCATAACGAAAGAATCAAAATGTACCGATGTAATCAGGACTAGAATAACAAAAGCAAAAGCCGCTTTCAGAAGAAAGAAATTCCTACTAACGGGAAATATAAAGCAGAAAATCCGCAAGAGGTTGATAAAATGCTATGTATGGAGTATAGCTTTGTATGGGGCAGAAACATGGACGTTAAGGAAAAATGATATTAAATACTTGGAAAGCTTCGATATGTGGACATGAAGAAGATTTCTGAAGATAAAATGGACAGATAGGGTGAAAAATGAGGGAGTAGTACGAATAATAGGAGAGAAGCGAACGATTATACAGACTATCGGAAAGAGGAAGGCGAACTGGATTGGGCATTACCTGAGGAGAGAGTGCATGATTAAAGACGTGCTAGAAGGAAAACTGGATGGAAAAAGAGAAAGAGGTGGGAAAAGGTTTCAGCTAGTAGACGACTTGAAAGGGAAAGAGAGCTATCAAGACATGGAGAAGACTGTGGAGAATAGGAGTACATGGAGAACCAGGTTTAACCATGAATAATCACGGACCTATGATGATGATGATGATGGTTCAACCGTATCCACTCTTGCATTATAACTATTTCTCTGAAAATTGCATCTTATTGCCTTCGTTTTGCATATACGTCTATGAATTAAGGATCCTGTTTTGTTATAAGTTAAATCATGTTTATTGTTATTTATATGATTTAAATTAATAAATTGGTATATGGAGTCGCAAAATGCATTCGTTCACTTCCTAAGAACACGGTATGTGGTCGCAATGTTATGCAACGATTTCGGTTTTAGAATCGTCTTTCATTCGCTGATTTTGTTTTCTTTAGCAAAACGTCTTTTGTGCTGTATTATCATGAATTATTTGGAGCACAAATTCATCAGAAAATGTTCATCAGGAAAGTACCCCTATCGTTAACCCACCTTTATTTCTATGGTGAAAATAGATTCCTCTATTCGTCGCTCCACAGTTTTCAACAACCTGTCTCCGACGTATAGCGGGAACTTATATTTTTTGGCGGGCTCGGAAAAACTTTGGAGTCCAAAATTTCTCTTAGGAATTGGTGTGAAGAAAGGAGCGGTTAGGCGAAAGCGTTGTGGGAATGGTTTTGATGCGAAGAGATACGATTAATGTGGCTGTCTTACAACTGCATCAACATATTATCTTACTCGGATTCGCTCTCATATTCCATCGTAAACGCCACTATGAAATGCTTAATTGCCAACCCCTCGAAACAAATATTTATTCTCTTATAAATCTTGCTATCATCTGCATACAAGAGAATTCCAAAATTATAAGGGAGTGACGTTTCCAGAATATCATCCATGAACGATACCCTGAGAAAAGGCCACACGATATTCGGATTGGTGGCATGGGAACACCAAATAAAATTGCTTTGGCTACGACAGGAAAATCTTTCAGAAGAAATAGGTCTGGAATATTGAAACGTTTCTATATTATGAAAGGGAAGGAAGTGGTAAAGTAGGTTTTAGGTTTTAGGTTATAGGTTTTCGCAGCGATCACTGATGATAAATTAGGACTCTCGGGTGAAGCTGCACTAATTGTAAAGAGGCACCACTGTATCAGGGAATGATATCCAAGTAAGCTTTGACATGGTTTCCTTGTAAACCAAAGTTCCCTCGAACGTTACATATGTCGATATTCTCCTAAAACTAGCCACCAAGGAATTACCCGCCGATTTTCCCGAACTAGCATAATTCTGCCTCGAGAATAACTACTTCCTTTGCAACTCTACGAACAAACGGATGGAGCAGCCTTGGCAGCCTAAACCACTCTCTGTTCGAAATATCCCGGAAAAAGTGAAGGAATTAGTGTTATTTATCCTTGGTTCGACGGCAGGTCGAATATGCCTAAGCTGTGTGGGATAATTACGAAAACGGACTCACTAATCTACATCTACATGATAACATGCAAATCACCATATTGGTGGGTGGCAGGGGGTGCACCGCACTAAAATCTACCTTCTACATCTACATGATACCCTGCAAATCACCAGACTGGTGGGTGGCAGGGGGTGCACCACACCAAAACCTACCTAATAACGTCCCTCGTGAGAATCACTCTCCTGTTATGATCCCGTATGGTCCTTGGGAAAAACGAGCTCTGATATCGATCGGTCCTACAGTCGACCTCGTGATTTTGATGGAAATATACGTTTTAGGTGTACCCGAGTCCGATAAAGTGGTTTTCGCAATTCAGTCTGTCTGTCCGTCTGTTCGCGGCTCTAGAGCCTAAACGGTAGAACAAAAATGAATAAAATCTCGTAATGAGGCATTTTATCTTACAGAATAGAAGCTATGAAGAAATGATTGGAATTGCACAATAATTAACGGTCGTTTATTCTAAGCAATTTTAACAACAATTTGATTTTCTCAAAACGGCTGAAACAATTTTGATCAAATTTCGTACAGTTACTTATGTTTACGTCTGCAAAAATACTACATATTTTATATTTCTCAAAAAATGATTATATGGCTAGTTTATTCTTGGGCAACTTTAATAACAGTTGGATTTTCTAAAAAATTGCTGATACGATTTTCATCAAATTTCGTATAGTTATTTAAGTTGATTTTTATAATGATTGTACATAGTTCACATTTTTCAAAAGATAGCGACGGATTAGTATATGATAAAGTTTGCACAGTATATATTGTACCAATAATTTTCTTTATTCGTCGGTTAAAACTGTGTACGTACTATGTTATTCTTGCGATGTCTACATGTTACACGGTCGATGTTTTAGATTAGATTAGTTGGCATTCAACGGGCACTTCTGCTAGTATTTTTAAATAATAGATAAAGTGTTTAATTTAATCTGTTCTAATCATTTGTTCTTTTCTTTTTTGTTCCAGGTAAGTTGACTTTTATGGATAATCTTTCAAACTCGGCACTTTGTACGCGCATCCAATGACCTTTCTTCGGTGAAAACCCACGTGCCTAAAATGTAAGTTTCTCGATAAACTGTTCATCCGTTTTGTTAAAAAGGAATCACCCTTCGTCGGAATTCGTATGAAACAACTTTCAACTGTCTTAAAGTAAACAGGAAATGATTGCAAGTATCGATCTGTTGAACGTTATTCGCTTATAATATTTGCAGACGAAACAGTTTGTTCGCATTGTTCCACTTTCGTCGTTGTTTATTGTAATTATTTTACCATCGTGTAACCAATCAAAAATAATAGTTACCCTTTAGAATCTAATTAAAAATCGTCCACGCTGTTAATGATTGTGAATGTAATTTCCCTCACGATTTTTATTATATAGGTACTCTTTATCCTATCAATAAGATGTAGGCCATGTGTGTGCTTATTGTTAGTGATTATCGTCGGGTGAAATGTGGATTTAGTAGTAGTATAGAATATGTATTTCATTCCACCGACGCAAAAGAAATTACCGATCATTTCTGGTTAATAATTCGTGGATATTTCCATGTCTCTCGTTATCGTGCTGTCTCTGAAAGTAATGATCGTTTTAAAATGAATTTAAAGAAAGCTTTTTAGTTAATTATTGACCAATTTGCCGATCATTAATGAATGTAGAGGTGAAATGGCAGACCATGAAGTGTAGATTTGTAGAAGAATGGAATACAAACGGGATCTATTTGAAAAGTTTTAAAGCTTCGAATTCGTTGCATACGTGTGCGGTATAGTTGTAACCATCGGTGTTAGTGAGCGAAGCTTAGATCAGAGCGAACTATAAGATACGTCCAAATAGTCGCTGGAACAGAGAAATACTATATATCTTCTTCCCAGACGCCATAAGACAGGCGAATAGGAGAATTAGTTAGAGTAAATCTACATAATACCCCGCAATCCACCTTATTAGTGGATGGCAGAGGGTGCAGTGCACCAAGGTTCCCTAGTTTACCTAAGTCACCATTTCCTATTATGTTTTCTTGTCGTCCTACAATCTGTCTCGCGGATCTTATCTTCGCTGTCCTGTCTTCCAATATATGTCGGACTTCTGATAAGATCGACTATCTCATCCGCTAATCCCTCAGACATATATTTTTCTAGCAAATTAAATCTAGCATGCAGTCCACGTTCCTCTAACGAGGCCCATTTAACACTTTCTATTAATTAAGTTACGCTTTGATTACAGCCGTAATTTCTCTTTACGAATTTAGCTGCTCTTCGCTGCACCTTTTCTATCACTATAGTGGGTAGTCCCATTTCGTAATGATCCCACACAGCTGACGCATATTCGACCTGCGGTCGAACCAAGGGTAAATAATATAATTCATAATTCCTTCACTTTTTTCGAACTAATCTCCCAATAAAGGCCAAGTTTTTGTTAGCTCTGCGAATATGGGAGATCGTAACTCCTATACTTATGTGAAATAGGAATCTTCATCACTCCGTCAAACGAATAATTAACATTCTTTTGGTTGATTTTTAGCTGCCATTCCTTACACCACGATGAAATAGCATCTAAATCTTTTTGGAGATACTGATAGACTTCCGAATTGTTTATTTCTCTTTAAATTACGGTATCGTCCGCGAGAAGCCTAATTTCATTTCTAACTACTGAGCAGATAGATATCGTTAAAATAAATGAGAAATAATAACGAACCAACACACTATCCTTTGGAACGCCAGAGACCACCTTCACCAATTCACGGCTAATTCACAGCTAATAATTTTGGAATTAACTTTCCCTGAGGTACCTTATCAAAGGCTTTCCTAAAATCTAAAAAGATGGCATCGACCTGCTTATATAGTATATGTTGGTGCAGTGACACTCCCTGCCAAACGCTTCTGACGGCTTGCAGGATATCAATGCAAATATAGATGTATGTAAATAGATCTCTCATGTTATTCTCCTGTTATGTTCTCTTATTGAATTAAGATAAATTGAGCCTTTGTATCTATCCATCCTACAATCGATTTCTCGTATCTTGTATGATGGGCTCTTCATTCAAGACTTTTATTCCTTTTTAAATTCATCTTTT
This sequence comes from Uropetala carovei, assembly GCA_036926305.1. Taxonomy (NCBI): domain Eukaryota; kingdom Metazoa; phylum Arthropoda; class Insecta; order Odonata; family Petaluridae; genus Uropetala; species Uropetala carovei. The sequence continues at coordinate 11,022,286 of JAXCHB010000010.1, read as the reverse complement.
GTAAACCTCTGCCGTATTAGATTTTCAATCCGCTTCTCCTGAGACTCTCATCCATTAGCATTCGTTAGACTCGTGTCTACCATCGACGTTTAACGATATAAAAAATTTTTCTCATAAACTGTCAAATGTACTGCATAATCATGTTTTCTTTCCGTTGAAAATGGTATATATGTGACATATCAGCCCCACTAGGAAAATAGACACGGCTTTCACTTATAAATCTATGAATGGAAATTAGGCTTCGCTATACTATGTATCGCAGTGTTTCGCAGCTTGATGAACGCTTCTTCGACGTACCTATGTATGTATGTATTGCGCAGGGTTCTCTTTCGCCGCTGTGCGTCTCTGACGCGGACTATCCTTCGGAAAAGTCTTCGAAAACTAGTCTCGAGGAAATAAGGTTGGCTGCCCCGATGGCCCACGCAAACGTTCTTCTAAAGAGGGCGCACGCAGCATCCCCCTGCCCCCCTCCGCTCCTGTTTTTCAAGGTTCCTCTCCACACACACACGCCTCCTCGCTCCCTCGCCCTTCTCGTACGGCGTCCCCTTCACCCATCCCACGGTGAGTGTGTTGCCCTCTGTTAAGGAGAGGGGAGAGAGGCGGAAGGGGGAGGGAGAGAGCGATGCGATTGGCTACAGAGGGTGAGACGCGAGGAGGCTGCAATCGCCCCTTTCCTCTCCGAGATCACCTCTCTTCTTCCCTCCTCTCTCTCGCTCTTACGTCACAAGTGGAGTGCGCGGTAAGTGCGACGTGTGTTATTGCTCTGCTGATCTTGCAGGATCATCACCTGTTTATTTTCTCGAGAGTCAAAAGAATTATCAGAAAAACGCAGTGTTCCTTTAACATATTCCTTGCCAATTGCTGCAAACTAATCCACTTAATTTGTCTAGCGACATTGAGTGATTTGAATTTGATTTCTAACTGCAAAATCGTATTCTAATAATAGGTCGCTTCAAGATCATTATACAGAACTTTCTATTCCTCTTGAGCATTTATTGACATGTTTAGAATCGTATCTCTCTGGAAGTCTAATATTTTTGTGTGCTGATAAACACATATCGGTGAGGTATATCAGGAATGACAAGAGGATATTTTTATCCACGCCTCGTCCTATCCCCGATCTTCTCTCATTACCCTTCCCCCCCTCCCCATATCCTTCCCAGTGTGTCACTTCAAACAGTACGTCTCTCCGTCGCTAAAGAAGGACGTCAGCCCGAAAGCTCAATATTTGTGTTGTTTTTGTGTTTTTCGTGTGTCCTCAGCACCCCCAGCGGCTCTCCAATCTACGTAAGTGTCCACTGGGCTTCCTCCAACACCTTGTTGCCACGTTTATTGTTACCTTTCCTTTTCTTTAAGCTGCTTTTATATATATATATATATATATATATATATATATATATATATATATATATATATATATCATCATCATCATCATCATCATCAGCCTTTTTCAGTCCACTGACGGACGAAGGCCTCCCCCAGACTCTTCCAGTTTTCCCTGTCAACTGCCTCCCTCCTCCAAGTTTGCCCCAAGAACTTAACAAGCTCTCTGTCCCACCTGTCTTTCGGTCTTCTTTTTGGTCTCTTGATGTTTCTTGGGATCCATTCGATGACACTGGACGTCCAACGCTGGTCATTTCTTCTAGCAATGTGGCCAGCCCACTGCCATTTTAACACCTTCACTCTTCTAATCACGTCACAGACTCCCGTCTTCTTTCTTACCCAGTCGTTCCTCTTGCGGTCTCTTCGGGTGATCCCTAACATGCATCTCTCCATGCCCCTCTGTGTTGTTTGCAGGCGCTGTATCATTCTGGCATTCATGGTCCATGTTTCACAACCATATGTCAGAACAGGCAGAACACATTGGTCATACAGTCTCCTTTTTAGGAAGACTGGAATATTGGATTTAAAGATGTTCGCATTCTTGCCAAAAGCACTCCATGCCATCTTCACTCTCCGGTTGATTTCTCCAAGAAGCGAACCATCAGTAGTGATGAGTTGACCTAAGTAAACATAGCTGGTTACTTCTCCAAGTTCTGCTCCGTTGATATGTATCTTCTCAGAATTTGTGAAGGAGTTGTACATAACCTTTGTTTTATTAAGATTCATCTTAAGTCCAGCTTCTCGGCTTGCTTGCTCAAGCTCTTCAGTTCTTCTAAGGAGCTCTTCTGGGCTTCCTGCGAACAGTATGATATCATCTGCAAAGCGCAGGTGACTCAGATATTCTCCATTTACCTTTATGCCTTTTTCCTCCCAGTCTAGCGTTTTGAATACTTCCTCTAGAGCTGCTGTAAATAACTTAGGGGACATAGTATCTCCTTGTCTCACTCCCTTTTCGGCCTTAAAGGCACTCGTCTCTTCATGCAGCTGGACCGATGTTGTCGCATTTTCGTAGATATTCTTGATCAAGGTTATGTACGTTTCTTCTACTCCTTGTTTCTTTAGTGCACGTAACACCGACGAAGTTCGGACAGAGTCGAATGCTTTCTCGTAGTCGATAAAGCACATACATAGAGGTAATTCATACTCGTTGGTCCGACTGATTATCTCTCTCACGACTTGGATGTGGTCCATCGTGCTATACCCACTGCGAAATCCAGCTTGCTCTCTGGGTTGGGCAGCATCAAGATGGTTTTGAAGGCGCATAGTGAGTATTTTGGTGAATATTTTGTAGACTGTTGGGAGTAGGCTGATCGGTCTGTAGTTATTCAAGTCTTCTTTGGAACCTTTCTTGTGCAGAAGGATAATACATGCGTGGTTCCATGTTTCTGGTATCTTTTTCTTCCTCAGACAGGAATTAAAAATCTTAGCGAGAATTGTTTCCGTATGATTCCCCATTGCTTTGAATACTTCCGCTGTGATACCATCCATTCCAGATGCTTTTCCATTCTTCATACTTCTGATTGCGTGTCTCACCTCTTCCGGAAGGATACCTGGAACCTCTTCGGTGGGCATGTTTGCATCGTCATTTACTTCATCATTTCCTAGAGGATCCTCATACAGCTTGGTGTAAAATTCTTGTACCCGTTTCAGGATGAGTTTCCTACTATGGGTTATGGAGCCGTCTTCTAGCATCAAGGCCACCAGCTGTCTCTTTCCGATCGAGAGATGTTGCTTCATTTTCTTGTAACTTCTATTGTTTTCTATGGCTTTCTCGATTAGTTCATAATTATATTTTTTCACATCTTCCTTGATGCACTTCCTTATAGTTTTGTTTATTTCTGCAAAATGGATCATTTCTTTAGGATCATTAGTAATTAACATTTTCCTTCTTTTTTCCATCAGCAGTCTTGTTTTTTCAGTCAACTTTTTCTCTGGCTTTGTTTTAACTGTTCCTCCTATTTCTTCAGCAGTTTCCTTGAGTATCTCTATAAATTGGGATTCAACTTCTTGGTCTTCCAGTGCACTGAATCGATTTTTCAGTTGGAGCTGAAATTCTTCTTTTCGTTCTTTTAGCACCTGCGTGTTGATAATAGACTTAGGCTTCTTCTTTATAAGCTTCTGTCTTTCTAACTTTGAGTTGAATTTTATTCTGCATCTTACCAAGCGATGGTCGCTTCCAGTTTTAAACTGGTTGAGGACGGAACAGTCTTCAGCCAATTGCTTCTTATTTACTAGTATGTAGTCAATTTCGTTTTTGGTACCATTGGGTCCTTTCCAGGTCCATTTTCTATTGGGATTCTTTTTGAAGAAAGTGTTCATTATATATAGACTAGTACATTCAGCAAAGTCTACAAGGCGGTCCCCTCGTTCATTTCTGTCTCCATAGCCCCATTTTCCAACTGCGCTGTCGTCTTCCTTTTGTTCTCCTACCTTGGCATTGAAATCACCCATGACCACTTTTAGATGGCAGCTTCCTTTGTCGTGCAGTTCTCCAACTTCTTGGTAAAAATCTTCCACTTCCTCATCCGAGTATGATGACGTTGGCGCATAAACTTGGACTATTTGAAGTTGATATCTTTTATTTATTTGAAGCACTAGTCTAGCTGCCCGCTCGGATGAACTTTCCATTTCCACGATATTATTCTTCAATTTTTTGTTGATGATGAATCGAACACCTCCTGTTCTTCCTGTGTCAGTTCCCCTGTAATAAAAAATATCTCCACTCTTCAACTCCAATAGGCCTTCACCTTTTCTTCTCACCTCACTAAGTCCTAAAATGTCCCACTTGATCTTCTCCAGTTGTTCTTGGAGCTCTTGAAGTTTATCTTCACTGGACAAAGTCCGGCAGTTAAAGGTAGTTAGGTTGAGGTTAAAGGAATTGGGTAAGGATGAGAAAGAGTGGCAGTGGGCGTTTAACCTCCGGGGATTCTTAGCACCCTCTGCCTTCCTGCCTTGTTCCTGACCACTGCCACGGTCAGAGGCAATCCAGCCTCCGGAGAATGAGGGCCGTTTTTTATGGGTGTACATGTCATGGGGGGATTGTGGGCCTTAAAACACCACGCTGGCCCAGAGCGGGTTGGTGAGTACCTCTTTCACTTTGGCCGGAGATATTGCAGAAAGACTTCACAGCATGGTTGAACCTACCGGTGTCCGAGGACACCACTGTTCTTCGCCCTTTAGCCTCCGTTTACACCCTTCCGCCGACTTTGAGGCAGTGAACTGAGGCAGTTGGAAGGGATATATATATATATATATATATATATATATATATATATATATATATATATATATATATATATATATATATATATACACTACGGAAGAGGAAAGATAAGTAAGGATATTTAGGGCAACTAGGTGTTGAAGGAAGCCCAGTGAACACTTACCGGAAGTAGAGCCGCTGGAGTGTTGGAGAGACACATTCGTAGAGGTTGGAGCTTTCGGGATGATCCCTTCGTCAGCACAAGAGAGACACATCGTATATATTTATATGTATAGTGTGTAAGAAGCGTCTATAAATAATACTAGTTGATATGTGCATGCATTCTGCAAGCATTTTATCTCACCTTAATATAAAGAGTAAGATCCAACAAATAATTATTAAACGCAAAGGTTTGCACCTCTGCACCGATTTTCGTGTTTTTCTCTTTGGACTATATTGTGGTAAAAACAACTAAAGTTTATAATTATAAAATTTTTATAGTTTTCATCATTTTTTACGAATAGCAATATTTCATCGATCTAGCACCTCCAGAAGCGCATTTATATAAATTTATTTGTTTAAACATTATGAATTTTTAAGTTACAATAATAAACTTTTTTGTAATTTTGAACGTTATATCCCGCTGGAAAAATTTCATCGATCTATCACTTATAAAAATGCATTTATGTATATTTAAATATTTAAACTGTTAATTTTTAACACCCACAATCATAAACTTTTTTGTAATTTTCGATGTCAGTTGCCGCTGGTACACCATTCCCTAACTTTATCTATATTTTCAACTCTCTAGCTCTACAGAAAGTACATAAACATTAATCAATTTGGTTAACATTTATGAATTTTTTACGGCCGAATGAATAAAAATTTTCAAATTTCTATAGTCCCGCTTTTGCTATTGGGCAAATTTTACCGTTAGAAAAAAATTCAGCATTGTAGCATGTTTAGTAGAACCTAAACCATGAAATGTTTGTTTAAAGGCTTATAATTTTTAACGGCCAAGAAAATGAACATTTTTGTAATTTTCGATTTATTCTATTGCTGTGTCAGTAGACCTAACTATGTACCAAATTCCAAGTTTCTACCGCATCTGGAAGTGCCTCATAACTTGTATATGATATCTATAATATATAGACGCTTCTTACACATGATATATATCATTCTATATCGACTCTTCTTACAGAGGATATAGGATATGATATATAGGAGGATACTAATGTCTTGCCCAAACTATAATAGTTGGAGAGCTGGAATTTAATACAGAGGTGAATAAAAAAAAATAATCGGAGGAAAAATTGCAAAATTGCAACAATGTGCATTATTACTAACATTTCATGGTTTAGGTATTTCTAAATGAGCTATCAAGCTGAAATTTTTTCTACCTGTAGAATTCGCCAAATAATGAAAACGGGATTATAGAAATTTGAAAATTTTTATTCGTTCGGCCGTAATAAATTCTCAAATGTTTAACAAATTGACTAATGTTTATGTGCTTTCTGTTGATCCAGGAAGCTGAAGATTATAACAGGGTTAGGAAATATTGTCCCGGTGGTAAATAACATTCAAAATTTTAGAAATATTAATTGGTGTGGCTGTTAAAAATTAATAAATTTTAAACAATGAAATTCATATAAATGCACTTCTAGAGGTGCTACATTGATAAAATTTCGCATAAATGTGAGGTATTCGTAACAAATGATTAAACCTATAAATGTTTTATAAATATAAATTTTAGGGGTTGTTTTTACCCCAATATTTTCAAAACAGGAAAACACGTAATTCGGAACCGAGATGCGAACTTATGGATTGAAAATTATTTTTCGGCTTTTATTTTCACTTTAACGTGAGAGAAAATGCTTGCAGAATGCAAGCACACATTTACTTGTATAATATATAGACGCTTCTTACACATTATATATATATATATATATATATATATATATATATATAATATATATATATATATATATATATATATATATATCTATATATATAGACGCTTCTTACACATGATATATATATATATATATATGTATGTGTGTGTGTGTGTGTATATATATATATTTTTTTTTTTTTTTTTTTTTCGTGTGTCCTCAGCACCCCCAGCGGCTCTTCATTCTAGGTAAGTGTCCACTGGGCTTCCTCCAACACCTTGTTGCTACCCTTAGTATTAGTTTTCCTTTTCCTTAAGTATTTATATATATAGATATATATATATATATATATATATATATATATATATATATATATATATATATATATGATGATACAAAATTATGAGGCACTTCCAGATGTGGTAGAAAGTTGAAATTTGGTAGGAGTATAGGTTTTTGGTCACAACCTAAGGAAAAATCCGAAACTATCGAAATTCCTATTTTAAGGGGCTATTTTGGCCCCTTTTTGCCCCATTTTTTGCCCATAGGAAAACATGTAAATTGGTGTAGAGGTTTTTATATTTACATTTTAAAATTACTTTCCATCAAGATGCGAACTCGAGACTTAAACTGTCGGATAGGATATAAATTGTAGTTTCTTATTTTTGAAGACAGAATTCAAATCCGAGTAGAATTAGCGTAAATTTATAGTTTTTATCGCAAAAAAGTGGTAATTTTCTGGGTCTAACAATAGGCTTCCTAGGCAACAGTCTTAATGCTTTCATATGGGTAAGCTTTTAATGGGAATCAGAGGCTTATATTTTAATGCTGTTAATGTTAAACTACACATAATGAAGGAAATCCGATATTAATATAATCCTCATTTTTGGGGCTGTTTTTCCCCCTTATTGCCCAATTCGAGAACAAAAAAGACGATGCAGCTGCATAGGACCCAGAGACTTGAAATTTGGCACGGTTATAGAAATTTCACTGCAACCTAAGATAAAATTATTAAATTACAAAAATTCTCATTTATAAGGGGCGGTTTTGCTCCTTTTCGGCCCCATGCGAGAACAAAAACACTTCCAGATGTGCTAGAAAGTTGAACACGTGCGGAGGTGGAAACTTTTGCGTTTAAAAATATTTGTCGGCTCTTACTGTTTATACTAAGATGAGATAAAATGCTTTCAGAATGCAAGCACATATTACTTGTATTATAGATATAGATTTAAGGGAGATATAAAAAACAGTATAGGGCATTGCAGTAAGAAGTGAGACAGATAAAATCGATTATTTCCTATTTTTTTATCCTTCATGTTTCAAATATATTAAAGACAAACTTAAGCTTGGATCACCAGGGACGCCATTGTATTTGGAGTGTTAGCTGTTGAAAAATTAAATGCCTATACATATTGTGTAAAGGGACTTAACCCGTAGCTTACGCGGTGAAAAAATTTACACTCACTACACCCATGGGTCCCAGGGACCCATATTTTTATGGACTTCCCATTCTTTTAAAGTCGAATAAACTTTATAAAAAAATGTACTGAGTATATGAATACTGGTGAATGTTTGGTAGAAAAAATTATTCCGTTTGTCCTTCTGTGTAGGCTCTTTATTCAATAATATATAACCAAACTCATTTTTTCCCACCAACAACACGTTGCATTTGAAATTATTATAGCTCACCAATACTTTCACAGATTTTCTTCAAAACTTGAGTTTTCCACATATAAAGAACATACAACTCAGGGAACAAAACAGATTTTTATAATTTTTATAACTGAGAATTTTTGCAAACACTGCACTTGCAGTAAGGATATTTTCCACTTGCACCAGGGATGGGACAAAATGGCGATTATCTTAAATCGAAACGTCCCCGGTGGGATCTCTATATTTATAAACGTATCCCGGTGTAAATGAAGAGAGCGGTTGGGGCGGCCGCCCTTAAAATTTGGCCGCCTGCGCGCACGCACGCACGCACAGCGCACTTTCCAGAATTGGCGCTACACAGCAGCATACTGAGACTTAGGAAAGTACATAGACGCTCGGATCAGTGCAGGCAACTAACTAAGACAAAAATAATGACAAAACAAAATCCCTCTGGGTCCCTGGGACCCAACGGTGTAAGTTACGGGTTAAATGTGCCAAAAGTGTCACATCTGATGTTGCTACAATTGTAGCGAAACTGGTCGTGTTTCATAGTTGTACTTTTTCGCGGTTTTTATAGTTCTTTATCTGTGATCATGATCAGGAAAACCGATTCAAGTTTCTATAGAACTAATATACCTATCAACTGAAATAATAAGAATAAGTAATATGTATATTTCGTACATTTTTACTTTCTCCGTACGTAGTATTGGGAAAGTATTGTGGTCATAAAAAAATCGACTTCGAGATTTCAACGGAAATACACGTTTTGAGGTCCCTAGAACACGTTTAGACTATTTTCGGAATTATGTCTGTGAGTGTGTGTGTATTTTTACATTTACATTTACATAAATACCCTGCAAGCCGCTAGAAGCGTTTGGCAGGGGGTGTCACAACAATGTGATTGTGGACGCTCTAACTCAAAAAGTACTTGCCATATCGTTACCAAACTTCATATATAACACTTTCGCATGATCAAAAACAACTGATTAGTTTTTGGACAATACCGGTTAACCGGAAGTCGAGGTTTCTTCGAAACCCGATTCGGTTTTTGCGATATTTCTCCGTTAAAACATCATTATTATATATACAGTTCTATACAAATGTTATAGACAATGTAATTTCCTACAACTTTTATTTGGAACAATTTTCCATAGCAGTTTTTTTTTAGGAATTATTTCTAAAAAATAATCGGTTTTTTCGGTTTCCGTCAAATATCTCATTAAAAACCTCGTAATTGGTCATCTTTGTGAGGACCAAAGTTGTAGAGAATAATATTTCTTCCAAGTTTTGTTTGAAACAAATTTTTGTAGAACCATCCCTTTCGGAGATATTTTGCTTTTTCTTAATACCAGTATACAGCTCCAGCACCATGTTGCGATGAATTCTGTAAACATATTCAAAATATACGTAATTTACGGCAATAAGGACGACTGTATTCTTTTATGATACGAAATGTTAATTTTGCCTTATAATGCTATTCACAATAATTTAAATATCTATACCTCAAATATGGAAAAAGTCATTTGTTGGCCACATCAGATTTTTTCAATAAACTTAAAAGCATTCATTTCATCTAATTGTCATTTTCGGGTATTGTGTCTTTGCGAATGTGACCATCAAATGGGGCAAATGGCACTTCATAACAGGGGCAAATGGTGGGTACGCGTTCTACAAGAAGAGAAAGAAAGTAACACGAACAGAACCAGCTCGACCAGACCTAACCACAGGGCTTCATCCGGTGTATTCCCTCCTCCATGGCCTCCTATGTTTCCTCCCCCTCCTATCGTCCACCCTTTCCCTTTCATTCCGTCTCTCAACCTCCTTTCACCTACTTTGCCCGCGGTTACAAGTGGTTGGCTGCTCCCTCCCTTCGACCATTTCCTCCGCTCCTTCTCTTTGTTAATTTATTCTACCTATCATTTTCCTCACACGCACACACGCTCGCGCGCGCACACACATGTAGATACAACAAACACATATACATGTATGTGTGCAAACTTGGGGCTCCGCCAATGGGCCGCAATCCTGGTTTCAATCCGCTCGGCTTTTTAGCGCGTTAAAAATGCGTTCATACATTCACAGCGGCGTCCGTCCGTCTTTGAACTTGATTAAATTGTGGCGAAACCGTAAAAGACCTGAAATTTGACACGTAAATGATATATTGCTTCATCTGTTTTTACTAAGATTTTCCAAAAAATACACAGGGTTGAAAGACGAAAGCAGAAATTTCGAGCGCACATTTCACGCTGATGTCATTTACGAAAGATACCCGAATATGTAGCAATATAATATGGTACAATAAAAATTAAAAAGCGCTAATTTTATCCACGTTCGTGAATAGAGCTTACTTATATTGAGTTTTCAATCGGTCGCCTTCTTTCTTCCCTGAGCCCCAAACCATCCGCCGTTGGCTTACATCCACGCTGCGTATCTGATACGTCATTCATTTTCGAGTGGTCATCTATCGCCAATAAACGCTGCAAACATATCATTATGACAATTTAGGAAAGACAAAATTAAAATAGCAATACAGCTCCGTTAAAATAAATTTTTTACTGGGCTCGTTCTGTTTCCTGGATCGCGCAGTAACACAATCAGAAATATTAATCAAATTCGTTTAAACGTTTGTTTCAACTTTATGTATCGTTTTTCTCTCCAATGATGATAAATGGCGCGGCAGACATTTTGTCTTAGAAATCATGAAAAATTTAACTCTCAAAAGATTATTCTCAGGAGCATCATCGTTGAACAAGAGCAGGCGCGTAGCTTGAGGGGCGTAGGTTCACGCAGTATTGGGGGCCCCAAGATTATTGGGGCCCCACAAAAATACTTGGAATTTCTCCCGTCATCTGCCGCAAGGTATTCGAATTGTAATATCCTAATGCGAATGAAGGACTTCATCGCTCGAAATGAAGACGAAAATACCCATCTCAAGTGTTTGGAGTTGTTTTGTCCGGTCCTTTTATTGTTAGAATTACCTATAGAAGTCTCAATGTATTTTTGGAGTGGAAACTTTAAAAAACGATAAAAATCAAAAAGATATAATAATTTCATATTTAAAAAATATAAATAAGGGCCTCAAAAACTTGACTTGCGTGGGGGTCCGAAACCCGTAGTTACGCTCCTGTTCTACAGTATTTATATTTCCTACGTGCCCCTGATAAAACGGTACTTTTTCAAATTAATTATTTCATAAATGACATTATCGGAAATTCGTACGGCATTATCGACTTTTTGTTCTCGTAAGCATCTGTTATCATTTATAAATTTGTATTCACGCAATTTGTTATCGATGCGCTACCGTTTCTTTTATTACACCTGTCAGAGTCGAATCACTGAGATTTGGTAATACCTAAGGCGTTACAATTGAACGGCATTATTAGCAGCAACTACCGGATGCTTTCTTTATAACGCTACTACCATCACGACTATCGATCCTTAAGAACACTGTGGCGAAGCTTCAGTGTTCGAATAAGAGTGCATTGCCTTCGGAACCAGTTTTACACGCATCACCTGCTCGTCATTTTTTTCACGATTCCTCTACATCTCAGGGGAATTTCCCCTCATCCACCTTTCTCTTCTCCCGTCCCTCCCCCTTCGCCTCTTGCCGTCCACCTGCCACCGCTGCGACCTATTCGCCGCTTCCCAAATGCTCTCTCCTCTCCTCCTCCTATACTCCTTCTCTCCCTTTCCCGCCCCTCCTACTACTCTAATTCTCCTTTTTCCCCTTTCCTCCCCCCTCCCTCCCTTCCCCCTCCACCTTCCTTTCCCCTTTCTCGTCTCCTTCAGGAAAACTCATCTCCTCTCTCACCACGCGCCTGCCAAATGTTCTCTCTCTCCCCTCTCTCTCTCTCTCTCTCTCTCTCTCTCTCTCTCTCTTCTCTCTCTCTCTCTCTCTCTCTCTCTCCTCTCTCTCTCTCTCTCTCTCTCTCTCTCTCTCTCTCTCTCTCTCTCTCCCTCTCTCTCTCCCTCTCTCTCTCTCTCTCCTCTCTCTCTCCCTCTCTCTCCCCTCTCCCTCTCTCCCTCTCCCTCTCTCTCCCTCTCTCTCTCTCTCCTCTCTCTCTCTCTCCCTCTCTCTCTCTCTCCCCCTCTCTCTCCCTCCCTCCCTCTCTCTCTCTCTCCCTCTCTCTCTCTCTCCCTCTCTCTCCCTCTCTCTCTCTCTCCCTCTCTCTCTCTCCCTCTCTCTCTCTCTCCCTCTCTCTCTCTCTCCTTCTCTCTCTCTCCTACCTCTCTCTCTCTCCCTCTCTCTCTCTCTCCCCCTCTCTCTCTCTCTCTCCCCCTCTCCCTCTCCCCCTCCCTTTCTCCCTCTCCCTCCCTTTCTCCCTCTCCCTCCCTTTCCTCTCCCTCCCTTTCCCTCCCTTCTCCCTCTCTCTCCCTCCCTCTCTCCCCTCTCTCTCCCTCTCTCTCCCTCTCTCTCTCCTCTCTCTCTCTCTCTCTCCCTCCCTCTCTCTCTCATTCCTACCACCAATCCATCCAATAGCGATGTACTTACGTACGTATTTATGTATCGTCAATGGTTCTTCATTCCTTACTCTTGCATGCGTCTTCTTATTTTGTTCAACATCCCCGGATGCCTTCTCATAAACTTTCCAACTCTTTGTCGTACTATATGCCGGCGTTTGAATTAATCGAGAAACGTTCCGCCAATCACGAGACTTAGCGGTATCGGCGAGTCATTCGAAAATCGAGGTTTGTTTGCGACGATTTCCAGGTGTCGACGGAGTATTCATAATAATGAAAAGGTAAAATAAAATTAATGCTAAAGACCGCACACGATTTGACAAAACGCCCATTAATAAGGGCGAAAGTAAATTAAGAAATCGATTCATTATAAATTGCAAAGAAATTTGGATGAGAGTTTTTCGCTTTTGAAATATCGATAATTAATTAATTGAAAATACATCCTGAAAATTTAACTGTCAGAGATATATGAGTTTACAAACTCGGCGCTGAATCATTCCTTTCAATGGTATTCTCTTTTCTTATCATTGTGTTTTTTGTTTACTTAGGGCGGCTTATATCTATTATTATAGATACCTCTCTATTTCCCTCTTTCTAAAACGTTTACATTTGTTTTTCTCGGTACAATTTTCCCGACCAAACTTTTTTCATTCTGGTATTCCCTATTTGGAAAATGAGACATTTAATTTTGTGAAAATGATTCCTTTTCATTTTCCACGACATTTCTTTGCCAATTAGAAAATATTATGATGTATGTATTTGCTGGGATAAACCTTTTCCTTCCGCTTACCATCGTTACTTCATATATTTTGAATTTATTTTAAATACTCATGGAAGTGGAAAGGTAAATAAGAATATCGAGGGCGCCTAGAAATTGAAGGTAACCAAGCGAGCACTTATCAGAAGGAGAGCACTTATGGGGTGTCTGAGACACCAATTTATACCTCTTGTGCTGACGAAGGGATCATCCCTAAAGCTCCATCAACGTCTATAAATGTGTCTCTCCGACACCCCAGCGATTAGAGTCCTGCACGGGTCGGCTAAGGGCATCATATCCTTTGGAATTAAGTACGGGCCCGGGATTTAAAAATCACGAGAGTCACACAGGTCCTCCGTAATGTCTCTCACGGGCCGGGCCTAGAAAAGCAGAGGCCCGTGCAGGGCTCTACCAGCGCCTCTCCTTCTGGTAAGTTCTCACTGCTGTTCCTTCTACTTCTAGTTGCCCTCGATATCATTGAATTTATTTTATTTATTTATGAATTCATTGAAAGAGAAAGAAATAATGGGGTTCTTCGTCTTCTCTTCCCTATATGCTAGCGTCCTTCTCAACGAATTGTTTTAGTACTATCTTCTTGAAAAAGAAATATCCAAGAGACTACCAAGGAATATAAATTCCTCTTCAATCTGTGCATGATACAAACATATTTCCAAATCAAGAAACAATACACAGACAAACCAAAGGCTTTTCGATGGGAAACCCATTATCCCCCCCTTTTTTAGCAAACCTCTTCATTAAGTACTTGGAAGAGGAGTTTATAAATAAGCTCCAATATTTCCCATCGATATGGATTGGGTACAGTGACGACATATTCGATCTTTTTGGCACTTAATCACGCATCTTAGAAGATTTCCTTCGATATTTAAACAGATTATTCCCCACGATCAAACTCACCCACGAAATTGAAACCAGTAATTCTCTACCGATATTTATAAAAACTCCTGCACGACAATAGATATCATCCATAATAACTCATTCAGTCATTACAGACACAAAATGGATGCCTTCCACACTACAGTACAGGGACTTACCAACGTACCGCTCAATCAAAATAACTTCCACAAATAGCTCAATATTACTGTACACATCCTCATAGAGCTAAAAAACATAAATCGGTAATGTTAACTTATCCGGGCCACACCACGTAGTTCAACGTTTCCCCACTAGATGGCACTACTTATGCGCGCCGGTCTGCCTTCTAAGAACTTCGTATTCTGGCCATTACGTGGCAATGTGTGCATTACTCGAAATGTCTGCGTTGTTTCTACGTTCTCATTCCCGGCAGAACAAATTTTTTTTAAATCAGTAGTTAATTTAAGAGTAAATAAATCGCTTACGTTTGCACGAAAAAGTAATTATTCGTTTTATTTCTACCATTCACTCAATATTTTTCTTATTGCATTTGTATTATTTATTGTTGTTGATTATTCATTTGCAAAATCCTCGTTTTCCTTCCATTTCTCCCTTCGTTCTTTAGATGAAACCATCTCGACTGTTAACAAACACCCTTTCAAATCCCGTCCAATGCCAATATAAAGGGGGATATGTCGGTCGGACTTGCTTCTTTTCGCCTCCGTTTACCCACTCTAAGAGTGCCGTTTTCCCCTTCTCTCCTTTCCTCGTTTTTATGCTTTTATGTCTCTTCCCGCGGGGAAACATAAATTTTCTTTTCACTGCCTTCAAATTTCCCATCTTGGCACTCTTGTTGGTCCGATAAAGCAATCCTAGTAGCAGTCATTATATTGTATATAACCGGGCAAACGTTTCAAATTTCGTATTTCAGGTGGCAGCACCTTCTGGCTAAGTCGGAGGGAGAGTCTGCAACGCGGGAGATGATAATCGCTGCTCGGAGAGAGAGAGAGAGAGAGCTCGCGTCCAAATCTTTCATCTCCTATTTCCCTTCCATATCCTTTCGCCTTCTTTGTCTCGCTTGCCTCAATTTTTTGTCTTCGGCACGCACGTTTCGCTACACTTTACGGTCCATAGGATTCGTTCTTCAGTTCAGCACCATCCATCACCTTCCGTCTCATTTCCTTCCCACTTTCTTAACATGGTATGAATTTGAAACCTGCACCGATTGCTTACTTAGCTGAAGTTTATACGTGTTAGAATAGTTGCTGTGCGTCAGTTATTCGTCTCCGTTGGTCGTATACGACCATTATTTATTCTTATTGATTTATAACTGCTTATAGATGAATTTCAGTAATTTATTGGCCATATCGTCACGTCTTACTGTGCAAATCCGTGTTTCAGTCGTCCGATCATCATTTGCTCATATTAGCCTCTTCCAATGCTGTAGGTGTTTGAGAGGAACCATCTCATGACATTGAATGTTTCCTGAATAATCCTTTCTGATGAGCCATTTTGTAACGTCAGAACTTTTAATCTACATCTTCATGATATCACCAGGTTGGTGAGTGGCAGGGGTTGCACCACACCAAATCCTACCTAATACCTTCTTTCGCAGTTATCACTCTCCTGTTATGGTCTCTTATGATCTTTGGGAAAAACGAACCCTGATATCTCTCGGTCTTACAGTCGATCTCTCGTATTTTATCCTCTTCGTATCGTGTCTACTTATGTAAGTAGGTGCCTCTAATATTCTTGAGACATCCTCTAATAGAAATTCCGACCTAAATTTCTCCGAAAGCCTTAACCTAGCGCTAAGTCTAGCGACATCCGATTCAACTCCTTTAACAGTGATGTCACGTTTAGCTTTTGCTCATATTTTTGCTTTACGAATCTGGCTGCCCTGCGTTGGATTATTTCTAACTCAAGTGTCTGTCCCTTTTCCCATATGCAGTGCGGGGCCCTGTATCCGGCTACCCAGTATCCGGAACGTTCGGAAAACCGGAAACCGACAAAGTGTAATATTTATAATGCCAGGTAATTTGTGTTTGTTGGTGGCGCCACTAATGTGCGACTGTTTTATAACCAATCGATGGTGAAGGCTTGTATTCTCGTGGATTTTGCTCATATTTTTACTGCAGAGCAGGTGTATAATGCTGACGAGACTTCTTTATATTGGAGGTATATTCCTAGAAAAACTGTTGTTGCACCAGAGGAATCAGCACCCAGTGGGTTTAAAGACTCAAAAGAAAGGATAACAGCGCTAGGTTGTGCATTTGTTTGTGCATTTTATGCCTGCAGCCATGGCTACCCGAATTCCGGAAAAAACCCCTTATCCGGCAACCCTCAGGTCCCAAGCATGCCGGATACAGGGTCCTTTTACTGTGTATACGTATATACTAGCAGAATTTCCCGTTGAATTTCAACGGATTTAGTGAAGCTACTACAGCATAACATACAAACTCATTAAAACATATATTAGTTACTTTTTAACTCACAATTAGCTTTTCTTAACAATTAATCATATTTGCTTGTAACAATCCGTTTCCGAACGTATTGCATTCAAATATAACGATAATTGTATTTCCTATCATATATATCACTTTCGCCAAATCCAGCTTCATTTCTTGTGTAATTATGCCTATGAAATGTTTACATTTATGTCTTGTAAGCAAGAAACCCGTGAAAAAGTAACGTGCAGTTGTCCATGATTGAACACTGACTGGCCAATGTACACCAGATTCGTGAGCTTATTTACGTTATTAAACATTATGATGTAGAATATAATGATTTTACTTACAAAAAATGTAAGATTCCAGTATTCAATAGACGGAAGAAGGTTCAATTACTTTCATCAATAAACGCTTCCTGATTAATAATCAGTATCTATTTACGGTGCTATCCATGAACATCGATCGTTTCGTTCCTTAAACAAAAGTGCAAATCGAATAACGATAAACTTTCGTCTATTTATAAGCCTAATTGAATCGGAGGTAACAATGACGACCGCCTTGGCAACGCCCGGAAGGGGTACGAAAAATCCAGAAAATTTCCAAACAAATAACGTATTTCTAAAAACTTCGACCGTGTAACATGTAAACTTCTCAGGAATAAGACAGTATAGTTTTAATCGTCGAATAAACCAAAAAGGAAAAAATCGGTCCATAATTACGTATTTTAATGCTTGAAGGAAAAATGTCTTGCAAGTCAAGAAATGGATTCCTAGGTGTTATCTTATGGAAAAATGTTAATCCCCTATATTGGCAGCACTGATTAATAACGATTGACCAAACTTGACAATTCACTAAGTTAGGATGTAAGGAAGAATCGTACCAAATTTGGTTATTCTAGATTTTATAGTTTAGGAGGAGTTCCATGAACAAACACAACACACAAACCAACAAACACACACTTCAAAATATATTATAGGATATATTTATAGGGGCAATTTTTTAACGTCTGAGCTGAACTATTAGGCTCCTCCTTTAAAATTTGTAGTGATTATGGTGAATATGCCATTTAAGGTGGTTCCTCCATAAAGTCGATTATCCAAGAAAATTCTGAAAATCACGTTATGCATTCCTGAACGCTCAGT
The DNA here is from genome assembly GCA_036926305.1 of Uropetala carovei. Taxonomy (NCBI): domain Eukaryota; kingdom Metazoa; phylum Arthropoda; class Insecta; order Odonata; family Petaluridae; genus Uropetala; species Uropetala carovei. The sequence goes on along the minus strand of JAXCHB010000010.1, from coordinate 11,004,473 downwards.
TTATCCATTGCATTAAAAAAAACCTGATCTTACCGAGCTAAATTTTCTGTAAATCGTCCTTAAAAATGACATATTTAACATGGGCCCTTATGAGTAGTTCCTCACCGACAAGTATAAAAATATTTATTTGAGGGTGAAGGGAATCCAACGCCGCCTTTAAAAATACTTCATTAAAATAATCAGTGCTATTTAATTTGTTTTATGGAAAAATACACGCTTCTACCCGAACTCGTTTTTGAGATATCATTGCCTGAAATTCAGTTTATTTAAAAATTCTCGCCATTTGCTTAAAATGGCGCCTTTGCTCAAATAAATGTGGCAACTATGCTGTAGCAATATTTCCGGCTAGAATTTTAGTCTGCTAAATGTACTTTTGCTGCTTAATAACGAGTTTCTTGAAGAACTTATCTTCACTATCGTGATACTCATGAATTTCAAAAACGAAATAAAAGTTTTAATTTTAATCTCTTTCTGTCTAACGTGACATATACGTCGCATGTAGAAATTCTCGTTTATACGAAAAGCATTAGAAATTGTTAGAGAGCTAGTTATCTGCTTCGCATGTATTAGTTTTCATTTAGACACTAATTACAAAACATTATTATTGTTCATTTTGTTTTAAGTGTTATAAAATGAGAAGGACGGCAGAACTTACCCATAACATAACAAATTAGTTCTTGAACAATGTTCGAAATGAAACTCAAAATATCAATAAACAAAATGGTAAAAATTTAATCTCCCTTTAATTTGTCATCATTTTATCACTTTTATAATATTTGTAATTTGTTTCCTTTATGTAATTAATTATTCTCCATTCTTTTAATTTCTCTTTACCCCTATCTACATTTCGTCAATTTCAACTCTGCCCAATTCCATACCTCTATTTCAATTAGGTATATTTACTTTTTATATTCCACATCCTTTATATTCTTTACTTTGTTTATTTTTTCTATTTAATTTGCTACCTCCCTTCTCTAACCACTCTCCTATTGAAACCATACAAATTTTGCACCCAAGGCAAATCAACTAGTAAAGTTCCAAAATTCATTGTCATAAAAGAAATTCATTCTTATTTGAGGAATTTAATGTTTAAATGGGAAGAAAATATATAATGTATTACCAGATTCCAAAATTCAGTATATATAGTTTTACAGGAGATATCATTCACTGACAAGTTTGATATTATCAAATCAATAAAAGAACAGGATTGCAAGGAAACACGAATAGGTTAAGGAACATAAGAGGCCAATACTGGATAACATATTAAGTAAATCATTTTTTTCTTTTGTATTGTTAAGCTGATTTACATTGAGATCAGCACAGATTATAAATTTGTCCACCTTTTTACCAAGTATATATTGAACAGCTTCGTTGAAAGCAGAGAGAAAATCACTAGAGGAACCACTTGGAAAGCGATAAACACAAACTAAAGCATATCTTACACTATTTGACTTTAAAATGGCAGCACAACACTTAAAAACCTTTTCAGAAGACGCATTCAAATTTAGGTCAGATAAAATAAAACCAGATTTGGCATAAATGGCGACACCACTACATTTGAAAGGGGATCAAAATTATAAACACCAGTGTATTAATAACTGTCAACAATCAGATTCAAGATATTTATTGATATAAAGGCAACTATAATGCATTACATTGCATGTGTACTAAATGCATAACGAAAGAGTATGTTTACAATACAGATTACAAATTTTTTAAAAAACTGAAAATAGAGGATAAATTTTTTTTATTTTTTGTAATTCTAGGTTTACCAAACCATACAGCATTCTTACCAAGCTCTTCTTCGCATGATTTATATCAGACCATTTCTCAATGTCTGAATTGCATGATTTTTTTAATGCTGACATTGTTGAGCTGTCATCATCACCAATAAGGACAGCCAATTGAACATTAGACTCTGTTAATGTTGGTGCATTTACCAACTCTACTGCTAAATCAGACTCCATGGATTTAGCACTCCCACTGAAGTTCTTACGGCAGTCATGGTCCTTTTTGGAATTGCCGGCATTACACCTTCTACAGGTCTTAGACCTAACTCCATAGTTCAAAATCTTTTTTGATTTCAAACCTATCAAAGAAGCATGACCTATGGAATAAATAACATATAAATTCAAAAGTTGTAATATACTGAAGACAGGTGCAATTCAAATGCAACTAAATAAACAAAATGAAGGAATTACTTAGGAAATACATACCAGTCATACTATCATATGATCTTCCATTCCCTCTTTTTTGCCACCCCATATCATATGAGGCAGCAATCCCAACTAAAGGAGTTGATGTCCTCATCTCATTCAATGAAGATTCCCCAGGAGTATTAATCCTTGAACTGTAACGAATGAATGAATCAGATATACATTTCTTCACCAATGAAAGAAATACATCTTACAATTTTTCATACAAGTCATTGTAAATCCAAATACACCATCATAATTACTATACTATACTATACAAAGTATACCATATAATTTCATTATTATTTACTATTTCCGAACTTACATTGGAGATGATAATGTAAGAGATCTCTCCAAAGCTACAGCTTCCTTGCAGCTCTCTTCAGCCAATTCCTCCATCATAGGACCTACAAGTCTTTCATGCCTTTTCCATAGCCCTTCCGATGCAGTAGGTATATTTAGAGCAGAGAGCAGAGTATGGAATTGATACGGACCTATTCCAGCATCAAGCAAACCTATATTTTAGAAATAATATTAGCATGAAGTTAGTATGAGTACATTAATATCTTAAAAACTTACATATATTTTCTTCATGTGTATAAATTTATACAAAATAAAATTGTGTAAAAAATGCAGGACTCAATTAAACAACTGGAAATAATATATTACGATGTACATGTATAAGTTTTAAATTGAATATATATCACGTCACTTACCAATAGAAGCTTTGATGTTAGTATCGTATGCGTTGGTCCCCTCCACCAAACTTCGTCTCCCAGTAGAAATTAATTTCATCGCCTGGCAGGACCGACACTGTATCTTCAACACAGAAATTAAGCCTTTCCTCTGCTCCTCTTCTATATCCCTTAATGATAGAGGAATATCACATAAGGAACACCATAGCTCTTGTGCCAAGTGATTTACTTCGACTATGCGTCTACCACTGCAAACGTTAGGCGCTGACGAAGTATCCTTCAACTTCTCTCGTTTAGATGCCAAAGCTTTATCAAGCTTCTCTTTTGCGCTCTTCTTCATGAACTTGCCTGACTTCGAACGAGTGTATCGCGACATTTTCTACACCACGTATACGAAAACAGAAATCACTATAAAAATTAAAAAGAAAATAAAAACCCCAATGCCGTAAAATGCACAGGGAACGGGGAAAAACACAATCCTCACGCAGAAATTACTATATATTGCTCAAAGAACAAGATACAGTAAACACAGTAATCGCAGTAAACTCCCAACGCTAATAACCACTACTGACGCTCACGGAAACCGGAAGTATACAATCTTTGTATATGATGTTGCCAAATTTAAGGATTTCGCCTGCTGCTATACTTTTATTATAAAAGAAAATACATATTTTCAAACTAAAAATAGATATGTAATAACAATATTTTATATTTATATAGTTAATTACACTTATGGAATCATTTATTTTTAAGAAAAACTAATTTTTTCGTCATCATGGCTTGGAGAAATATGAGTCAAAATTCAGTCTTTGCGAAAATTATTATGCTAACCAATAATTACACGTAATTAATATTATATTGTTTGTTAATACATTCACAAATAAATTTAATATTCTATGTACTAGAAAAGTTGAAGTAATTTTTTTGCACATGTTCGTAAAATTAATAAAAAAGTATTTTCCTTCTCCTAAAACCCTTCAGTCACGGTGGAACCACCTTAAATGAAATTATTAAACACAATCATAGTGAATCTACTTATGGTTATCATAATTATCTAAAAATTCGGTAATAGTATTTTGTATTAGAGAAAATGAAAATATCGGCGTGATGACAATGTTAATACTTCTAATTCACTTCATTAAATCTGTCTCTATATTCTTAAACACTATTATCTTTAAGTATAGGCACTTTTTCTACTTCGCTGATTAATATTTCTCTGCAAATAATGAGTACATGTTTCCTGTTAGCAAAACTGCTTGCGCGAGGAGAATCGTCTCTTCGCCTCCGTCCGAAATTCGTACTAGAAACCCAGCAGTGTTGCGATCCTATCACAGGTTACCCTGAGACACCGTTTACACGTACGGGAAATTCTTGTCCGCGTGACCACCTCATATTGTTTCCATTGGATACATTTCCTGCGTTTTTTCCCGCCCAAATTCGGCTTAGTTTGCATAAAGAAGGCAGCATTGAGGCCTTGGTAGAGGGGTGGTTAGCGTGTCTAACTTCCACTGCAAGGATCGCGGGTTCGAAACCTGCCGAGGGCATGGTCGTTTGTGGTTGTCATAGAAAATGTATTACAATACATGTAATTGGGGAAACCTGTTTGTGTTAAATAAATTATTATTATTATTAATACTGCAATTGGTTGCGCCGAACTATCCTACACTCCTGCACGCATTCCCCTCCCTTCACACTCTTCACCTCATTTCATTGATTCTTACGAAAAAATCGGTACAACACACAATGTACAATCTTTCTCATATATGGGTACTAATGCGTCGTTTAGTTTTCTTTAGAAAATGAAAATCGTATGAGCCTGTTTTTAGAAAATCCAATTTTTGTTCAAGTTGCCCAAGAATAAACTAGCCTTATATTCATTCATTGAGAAAAATGAAATACGTAGTATTATTGAAGACGTATACTCAAGTAACTGTACGAAATTTGATCAAATTCGTTACAGCCGTTTTTGAGAAAACCGAAATATTGTTAAAGTTGCCTAGAATAAACTAGCCTTATATTCATTTTTTGATAAATATGAACTATACAGTATTATTGAAGACGTAAACTCAAGTAACTGTACGAAATTTGATCAAAATCGTTAGAGCTCCAGAGCCAGTAACAGACAGACAGACGGCATTTTCGGTTCCAGCGACACATAAAACGTAAATTTCCGTAAAAATCTCGGTCGAATTTTTTTGCGATAACAATACCTTCTCGATACTTCGTATGAGAAAGTAAAAAACTGCTTCTATCTCACTTTTCAGGATCGCATCTTCGACGTAAATCAGAGTACACCTGTATTTGAAAATAACATTATGCTTTATAATTTCGTATTTTTACTTTTAACTTTCTTTACTTTCTTTCGAAAAAATCTTGTCCGCGATTCATTAAGTGTCCACATTTAACAGAGCTTAAATGTTCACACTCGTTTGACTCCCCGTTCTGTTTATGCTGTTATTTTCAGTTTTATTTGCTATTTTGACTCGCTGATTATGTTCATCCATTTTTATTATTCTGTATTTCACCCTCTCTCTCTCTGTCTCATCGCTCAAACCAATTCACGTTCATTCCAGTCCCATTACGCAAACTTCCTGCTTCCTCTCCTTACTTCAGGGTAAGCCAGTGGCATAAGAGCTGAGAGACAGAGAAAACCCAACCAACACGCTCACGGCGTGACTCTCGCTCTGCGACAGTGTTTTGTCTTCGCATTTTAATTCACAGTGTGTCAACACGGGTTGGGTTTGGAGTCTCATCAACGGCATCGGGAGAAAGGCAGGGGAGCGAAGGACGCCATGTGACGACGCGTGTGGCTTTCGGAGGGGAGAGAGAAAAAAGGAGGGCCCTCCTCGCACGTCGATGGGGCGCGCGAGTCCGGGGGGGCTGCGAAAGATACGCGTTATAAGGGCCGAGCGAGCGTGGGGTAGAAAGAGTGTCGGGGCGTGGCAGGGGGTAAAAGGGCAGTGGCGGTCCTCACTCCGTACGCTTGACTGCAGATGTGGTTGGTGGGCGTTCATTCTCCTTAGGCACGCACGCTCTCCTCGTGTCTTCACAAGGCTAAGGAAATTAAGTGAGCTGCATTTTCGACTGATAGATACGTCGTAGATAGTTTTGCTTTTTCAGTAAAACGCTTTTTTCATTTTTATTTGCGGTACTTGCCAATTTATTCCATTCGGATTATTAAAAGGTTGGCAATTGCCGGAATGGCCAGAATTGTTTCTCCGAAATATTATTCTTTCTCATCGCTTATGTTAGACCAGGGATGGCAAATATGCTGCACTCGTGCCAGAAGTGGCACGCTTGCGAATTTACTGGGCACGCGTAAGCTTGTATTTTCTATGTAAAATATGAAGTTTCTTAAAGAAGAAAGAAGAAGTGGCACGCTAAAATAAATTGGCACAAATTCACATTACTTTCTTGGCACGCGACACAAAAGTCATTTGCCCTCCCTGGCTTATACCGATTCTCGTTCGTATAATCTCTTTACTTCCGGCTTGCTCCTCCGCCTCCTTTCTATAACTTCAGGGTTTGCCAGTGGCATAAGAGCTGAGAGAAAATCCAGTCCACACGCTCCGGAAAATAATTGCGTTTTTTTACTTCCTGTTGTTTCATCAATAGTTAAAGACAACCATAGGTGGCACGCCATTACTATGCGCGGTTGCTTTTTGGAAAAGTCTTCTTCTCGGTTTTTACTGCCTTGAAACAACACATTATGTTTTTGTAACATAGATTAGACTTGTAGTCATAGGTAGCTGTTTTAGTTAGTGGATTGTTGCTGTTAACATTTAGTTACTCATTAATTAAAATGGGTGATCACTTTGAGGTTAGATGGAGCTCTTCCACAAAAATCAACAGATACGTGTAACACACGTCGCCAATTATCACTGATTAGGCATTCAGAATAATAAACTAATAATGTTCAAGGTGCAAAATTTGTGTATCTTGTAAATCAAGTGTTATGCGTTGGAAATCGCAAAAAAACCTGAAATTGACGAATTCTTATTTAATATGAATAATATTGCCTACTTCCACTAAGTCGCGCCTAACTCAATTAATTGACCTGACGTCCGTTTTCGGGACCAAAATCATCCGCTTTCCGGATGAGGAAGAATGCGCATTTGAAGACTCCAAGGAAGGAAACAGAGCCGGTATTTCGGCGCCTGGGACAATTAAAGTGAATCCAAAAAAAATTGGATAAATTTCAATGCGTTTAAAATTTGAATTATATTATAGGTGTCCTTGAGGGTCGATTTCTCTTTCTCTCTTTCATTTCAATTGCCTTTCTCTCTGTCTGTCCACCTTTATCTTTATTTCCGCCACAGTTACCGTCGAAAATGACAACTAGAAAAGGAGGAAAATGAAATTAATGTTGAAGTACTCACAAGAAAAGGTTTTCGGAAATGAGGAATTTTGATGTGATATGGGGGGAAATTGAGTGGATGGGAGTATATAGTGATGCGCGTGGCGCTGAGGGTGGAAAGAGGGCTCTCGTAAGGGTAAGGAATTTCTAAGGTAATTTTTCTCTTTTTTCATTATAAAAAAACTTGAGGGATTACTTTCTTTCAATTTAACTTTCTCCGGTTCTCCCAGAAAAATCGATTTCAGGGCCATCCCTTCTCCTATCCCCCTCTCCTATCCCCCTCTCCTATCCCCCTCTCCTATCCCCCTCTCCTATCCCCCTCTCCTATCCACTCTCCTATCCCCCTCTCCTATCCCCCTCTCCTATCCCCCTCTCCTATCCCCCTCTCCTATCCACTCTCCTATCCCCCTCTCCTATCCCCCTCTCCTATCCCCCTCTCCTATCCACTCTCCTATCCCCCTCTCCTATCCCCCTCTCCTATCCCCCTCTCCTATCCACTCTCCTATCCCCCTCTTCATTCCGCCCTCTTTATACTCACTCTCTACCGACTCTCTCCTATTTTCTCCCTCTCCTATTTCTCCCTCCACTCCCCTCTTCTACTTCTCATCTGCACATGTAGGTGTTGAAGGAAACCCCGTGAGCACTTACCAAAAGGAGAGCCGCTGGGGTGTCGGAGAGACACATAGGTAGACGTTGTTTTAGCTTTCGGGATGATCTCTTCGTCAGCAGAAGAGACAGACGCACAATTCATATGGCAGTGACACTGAGGTGAAGGTGTTGGGTTGGGTAGTGCATGTTCTGCTCATTTTTTTAATGTTGCAATTGACAGATTCAGTAATGTTTTTGTCTGTCTGTCTGTTTTCTGTTAATTGCTGCACTTCCCCCCACCCCCGCGAGCACACTCTCGCTTAAATCTCGTCTCCTACAGGAAAGGTTCGAACCGGGGTTTCGCACAACTGTTCGTTTTTCAATAGAAGATTAGTTTTTCCCTTGTTTCGACATTTATAATGTACGTCTCTGATTCCACAATTCCCTTTTTCTCTGCTTCGCCATTCCTTCTTACCCTTTTTCTCTTCATTTTCTATCCATTCTCTTTAATCCTTACCTCTATTTCCTTCTTTCTTCGTCATAAATACTCCGTGCTTATTCGCGTTCACTTACAGTTAGACTATTCCAGCCGGACTTAAATATCTTAGAAAAAGACATCGCATACAAGGTTGAAACAATTGTATTGATGACTGGCTTTCCTTAAGGGGACGTTCTTCTTCGGAATCCGATAATTCCGTTCATCTATTAAATGGCGGATCTTCGTTTTATTTTACAAATTTTTATCTATCCACCTTGTTTTCTTCCCCCCCCCCCCGAATTCTCGTTTGTCACCCCCCTCCACCTTATCTCACCCCCTCCATTTCCCTCCCCCTACATTCTCCTTGCATTCCTCAAGTCGTATTCCGTTATCTCTTTATCTTTGCTCCTTCTTTCATCTCCTCTTCACTTCGCCGACCTGGGCGATAGGTAGCACTCATAATGTGTAGAAAGGTGAAGTGAGATCAATAATTTATATATGCGTTTCGCAAGAATTACTAATAATAAAGGGAGACGTGTCCTTCCTTATCGTTACAAAATAGACAGTCGTTTTTGCTGGAATGACAGAGAATTTGTGAAGAAGATATCATAGTGAGACGCTTACATTTAGAACTGTTAAAAAGTGTCATAGTTAAGTTACTTGATGGATCCGCTGATCGTGCAGTACTCGTTTTTTTAAATGTCATTCTCCTGAGTCTGGATGGACAAGGATCGTCTTTCTCACTTTTAGAGTCTGCGAAATCGAAATGAGTCAAATCGAATGGAATGATACTCATTCACATACACGATCGATACGAATCATTTCCTTCGATTCGACCACCGAGCGGCATTCAATCGGAGTTCAATGAAATGCATTTCTGGTGAAGTTTTCACCTTAACATGTTTTTATAGTTGTTTTTCGTTAATATGATACCACAGTAAATTCTTTTCCGTCCTCCATTGTACTCCTCATGTCATTTTCTCCTGTTTTCCTAGTTATTTTCTGGTTTTCATCTCATTTATAGGCTCGTTTCGCTTCCAGCGTGAGCGCCTATTATCGTCGGTCTGTCCGTCCGTCCGTCCGCATGTTCGTTCTCGGCTTCTACCAAACGGATTTTCATGAAATTTGATATTAAGGACTTACAATCAAATATAAGAAGAAAATAGCAAAAATGAATCACGTACGCCAATCAGTGGTACCACTTTACTGGTGACAAAAAATTAAATTTTCGTCATACCTCGTAAAGTATTGCTCATACCAAAATATTTTTCGAATATAACTTGCAGAACTTGTAAAGAAGAGTATCTTCTTTTCTATACATTTTTATCGTAGGAGTTGCCGTTATGGAGAAAATCGAACAAGAAATTCTTAAATCGAGTTGAACAGAAAATTTCTTGCATGGTTACTTCTTCATTGTTGCTAACATAAACAATCTCACAGACAAACGTTTAATTTCTTTACGCGTGCATGCAGTAGGAAGAAAATGCATTATTTATGATGAAGAAAAGAACTTTAAAACGCAATTTCCCTTATGTACAGGTATATAATTTCTTTCTAATACTCCATTGCACGAAATGCGCCCATTTGTGATACGTTGTACACTTTCCTAACTTGTTTCATTTTATCTTCAGCATTCTTCTACATGTCCACATTTTCAAATGTTTCACATAATTATTTCCCGAATGTATCCATGTTTCATCTCCAGGCAAAGCGATACTCTATACTTAGTATTTCTATCAATTTCCTACTTACATATTCCTCTATTTTTCTTTAGCTATTCTACCTCGTATTTCAACTATGCATTTTGCATTTATTGCCTATTACAGTAGGAAAAGTTAAATAAAATAACAAAATGTATAATGTTGCTCACTTAAAAAGGTAAAGTTTATGAGCATTTTCTGTAATAATTATATGATTAGCTTACGTAATAAATTTAGTAATTTCAAAAAATCACAGTGTAGCATCTTGATGACTGGTAGAACTGAATCTAAAGGGATGATATATATATATATGTTACGCAAGCGAAGACGACCGCCACGAGAAGTGCTACCAGAAGCGGGACGGAGAAGGAGAGTACTAAGAGATCACGTGACGCGAGAGAGAAGAGTGTGTGACGGGACTCGTGGTAGTGTGGGCCGTGTGTTGGCTCGTGGGAGAGCTTCTGCTGGAGAGCAGAATGCTGGTGTAATTCGGGTTTAAATAAAGTTGGAGTCCCTTGGACGTGTTGTGTTATTTCGGGTGTGCCTCCCCGAGGAGGAAGTTGGAGAGTGGTGTAGTGTTTTTCTGACAGAGCAGCGGCGGGATCGGGATCAGATAAGGATAAGAAGATCAAAAACCAGTTTTCGGAAAGGAGCACGTCGTGAGAGAGCCGACTGTTTGCCGATGAAGACTGTACCCCTCCGTAAGTACGTGAAAGAAAAGTGATTCCCGAGTGAACAATACCCCAAGTATAACTAGGGTTGTGAGCGTCGAAACAGACCTAAAAAAAAGCGAAATTAGCGAAAAAAAAGCGACCGCATGGCGTTTAGTGGGGAACCGGAAATGACGTATCCAGTGGCGGGAACAGGAGTAAGCGAGGCGTCCTTGACGCGAGCAGCGAGCTTTCCTGAGCTACCGAGAGCGATGTCGACGCCCTCTGTGACCCGACCAAAGAACCACTTAGCGCCTAGGGCGAGCGATAACGACATTGAACGTGAGATTCTACGACGAGAAAGACAGTTGCTGGAGAGAGAGCGCGCGTTGTTAGACCGCGAAAGAGAAATAATGGAAGCGGGACATTGTAGTACGATGGCGACAACTGTAGTTGCTCACCGAGACATGGCGGAAAGATTGTTGCCCGAGTTTGACGCGTCGACGACCTTAGGATTTACCGCCGAACAGTGGGTGCGGCGAGTGGAAGGGGTCGCTTCCGCGTATTCGTGGGACAATTCCGTATTGCTTACTCATGCGGTGAATAAGCTGAGAGGAGTAGCTAAATTGTGGTTAAATAGTGTCGCGGAAGAAGTGTATTCTTGGGAGACTTTTAAAGAAAGGTTACTTTATAGCTTCCCATCAACAGCTGATCAGGCCGATGTCCACATGAGTCTCACGAAGAGGAAGAAGCAGCGCGACGAAACCTATGAGTCATACGTGTATGCCATGAAAGCGATAGCGCGGCGAGGTAACATAGATAAAGAATCCTTGATTAAATACATTTTGAACGGCTTAGGTGACAAGGAATTAGTAAGGTCGCTGGCTTTGTGTGAGTTCAAAGATGTTGAAGGGTTACTGCTCAAGATAAAGCGCTATGAAAGTATTACAGAAAGAGCGAGATTAGGTGAAAGACAGTTTTTAGCTAACCGTTATAGTGTCCCAATTGAACCGCCAAACGAAGGTAATGTGGTGAGGAGAAATAAGCAGACAACGCAGGCGAGGTGTTATAATTGTAACGGCCAGGGACACATGGCTAAGGATTGCCCAGAACGACAGCAGAGCAGGCGATGTTTCCGATGCAATAAAGAGGGACACATGATGAAGGAATGCCCTCAGGGAACCCAAGTTAATAGACAGAATTTGGAAATGAAAAGGCGAGTCCAAAGAATTTCGGTGCCGAACGACCAAATTAAAGACGAATATTATAAATGGATAAAGGTTAATGATGAACAAGTTGTTGGGTTCATTGATTTAGGGAGCGATGTTGTGACCATGAGGCAAGATGTCGCTGAACAGCTAGGTGTAGAATACTTTGCGAGTCAAAAAAGTCTGATTGGATTCGGCTGTGGAAAAAGTAACGTAATAGGCTCCAAACAGTTAATCCTTGTTGTGGACGACGTAAGCATTTAGGTAGAAGTGCTTGTGGTCCCAAACTGTTCGCAAGACGATGCCATAATTCTAGGACGAAGCGCCCTAGACCAATCGGGGATTCGAGTTGAGAAGAGCTATCAGAAACTTGTAATTAGGAGAGAGACTGATGGGCAGGAGGAAGAAAGTAACTTCGAAGCCAAAGTTCGAAATGTCAAAGAGAGGGCCGGGATAGAAATGGAAGAAATAAATTTGAATAACGACCTGTCTGAAGAGGAGAAGGATGCGGTATACGAAATGGTGAATGAGTATCGAGAATGTTTTGCGAAAAATTTGAGTGAACTGGGTACAGTAGAGTCTGCCAGTATCGAGATAGAATTGTTGGATAACCACCCTGTGAATTTAAGACCGTATCGCCTACCGTACGCCCAAAGAGCGACTATGCAAAAGGCAGTCGATGAGTTAATGAAAATGGGTATCGTGCAGGAGTCGACATCAGAATACGCAAGCCCAGCATTGTTAGTGAAGAAAGCTAACGGAGAAGACCGGCTGTGCGTCGATTACAGAGCATTGAATTTGAAGACGAAAAAAATAAAATTCCCCATGCCAGCCATTGAGGAACAATTAGACGCGCTTGCAGGAAACAGTTATTTTACCATTTTAGACTTGGCGTCGGGATACTATCAAATCCCTGTAGCCCCAGAGACGAGACCCTTGACAGCTTTTGTCACCTCAAGTGGACTGTACGAGTTCACAAAAATGCCTTTCGGAGTAGTAAACGCACCTGCAGTGTTTAATCAAGTGATGAAAAGGGTAGTGCGAATGACAAAACCAGGAGAGGTCCTAGTCTATATGGATGATCTGTTGATACCCAGCAAAACGGTGAAGGAAGGGTTAGAGAGATTAGAAAGACTGTTGCAAGTACTGAAGAAATTGGGGCTAGCGCTAAAAGTATCAAAATGTGAATTTTTCAAAACTAAAGTAGACTATTTGGGCTTTGAAATAACCAATGATGGGATCCGACCAGGCGAGAGAAAAATTCAGGCAGTTAAAGAATTTCGAAGGCCGGAGAATGTTCACGAAGTGCGACAATTTATTGGTTTGACGAGCTTCTTTAGAAGATTTGTATTAGGATTCGCTACGTTAAGCAAGCCGTTAACGCTCTTGACGAAGAGAGATACGGTATTCGAGTGGACAGAGAAACAAGAAAACGCATTTCAAGAGCTGAAGAAAAGATTAATCGAGCGTCCGGCACTTGCGTTGTTTGATGTAAATGCCGAACATGAAGTTCACACTGACGCCAGTAAGAATGGACTAGCGGGGATTATCTTACAGCGTCGAGAAGGAGAATCTCAAAAACCTGTGGCATATTATAGCCGACAGACGACAGATCTAGAGAAGAACTATCACAGTTATGAGCTAGAAGCGTTGGCAGTAGTTGAAGCCGTAGACAAATTTCGAATGTATTTATTGAACAGACCCTTCAAAGTTGTTACTGACTGTAATGCTTTAAAGACCACCATGTCCAAGAAAGAATTGTTACCGCGGATAGCGAGGTGGTGGCTTCGATTACAAGAGTATGATTTCACGATCGAGTACCGACCAGGACGCAACATGAGTCACGTTGATGCCCTCAGTCGAAATCCCGTGGGAGATTCCGAGGAACCGGATACAGCAGACTTGAAAATCTTCACGTTGCGAATAAATCAGGATGATTGGTTACTAACGATGCAGCTGCAGGATATAGCTATCCAGAAAATACATCGTACCTTACAGCAACCTGCGGTCGCCAATGAGGATAGGCAGATCCACACAGACTATGTGCTGAAAGACAACCGTGTCTGTAGAAAGGTAGACGGTGGGGTCCGTTGGGTTGTGCCTAAGAACTCTATTTGGCGCATTCTAAAGGGAAGTCATGATGACATGGGACATTACGCAGAAGAGAAAACCCTAGAACACGTGAAGAGATATTTTTGGTTTCCGAAGATGAGAAGAAGGGTAAAGAAATATATTGCAGCTTGCATTGAGTGTGCTTATCATAAGAGACCGGGAGGTAAAAAAGAGGGGCAGTTGCACAGTTTAGAGCGTGTAGCCATCCCATTTCACACAGTTCACGTGGACCACTTAGGGCCATTCCCAAGGAGTAAAAGGGGCAACGAGTATGTTCTCGTGTATCAAGACAACTTTACAAAGTTCATCCTACTAAAGGCAGTGAAAACCACAAAAACCAAACCAGTGTGCGAAGCTATCAGTGAGATTACGAGCTTATTTGGGTGTCCTGAGCGTTTAATTACAGATCGAGGTACGGCATTTACAGCGAAGGAATTTGAAGAATTATGCGAAAGAAACCAGATAAAGCATATAAAGAATGCGACTGCTACCCCTCGAGCAAATGGACAAGTAGAGCGATCAAACGCATCCATTACAAACGCCATATCCACTATGTATGCACAAGAGGATGGAGGCGACTGGGATACGAATTTGAGAAACATCCAATTCGCCATGAATTCTATGTCAAATAAAACTACTGAGAAGAGCGCTTATGAGCTATTGTTTGCTTATAACCCAAGGAATTCATTGAAAAACCGTGTTATATTGGCGTTGCAAGAAAGCGAGCTCGATGAGACTAGAGAGACCTTAGGCGAAGCAAGGGAAAAAGCGTTAGTAAAGATATCAGAGACGCAGAAAAAACAGAAGGAGCGTTACGATCAAAGACATAAGGTGCCGAGAGTGTACCAAAAGGGAGATTTAGTCATCGTAGAACGAGAAGCGCAAGCGACAGGGTGTTCGCGAAAATTAGCTCCGAAATTTAAGGGTCCGTATCTTGTCTCAGAAGTGCTAGCGCGAGATAGGTATTCTCTCATGGATATACCAGGGGCAAAGAGGACACAGCGAGCGTTCAATTCCGTGTTTAGTGCAGACCGAATGAAACCCTGGTGTAAGCCCCCCCAAGGCGAAGTAGGAGATGACGACCAGGCCGACGAGAGCCAGGACGAGGGAGATGACGACCAGGCCGCGGACAGCAGAGGGAAAGAAGACGAGAAGCGGATGGAGAACGGCGCGAGCGCCAGAGGAGCAGTTCAACCGGAGGCAGACCGGACCGGGACCGAGGACGGCCCCGATGTCAGGAAAGGCCGACTGTTACGCAAGCGAAGACGACCGCCACGAGAAGTGCTACCAGAAGCGGGACGGAGAAGGAGAGTACTAAGAGATCACGTGACGCGAGAGAGAAGAGTGTGTGACGGGACTCGTGGTAGTGTGGGCCGTGTGTTGGCTCGTGGGAGAGCTTCTGCTGGAGAGCAGAATGCTGGTGTAATTCGGGTTTAAATAAAGTTGGAGTCCCTTGGACGTGTTGTGTTATTTCGGGTGTGCCTCCCCGAGGAGGAAGTTGGAGAGTAGTGTAGTGTTTTTCTGACATATATATATATATATATATATGTATTGCAGATATTACTATTATAAATAATATTATCGGTTCGCTGAGTTATTACCGAAAGACTCTCATTTGTCAGAAAGCCATTCGTGAGTGCCTTCGGTGTTTGTCCCACTTCCTCGACTTCCGTCGACTTTTCTGCATCAACTCCCTTTCTCCCAGATTGTGCATGCTTCCCAAAATCTATAAACCCGGTATCCCGATTAGTCAGGTAGTATCCAGGGTTGGTTCCCCCGCATGCAAATTAGCTATACCGTTTAGTAAAAGAATATTGCGCGTTCTCACCCCGAAATGGTGTTAAGAACTTGGCGGAGTTAGTGAAAAGAATTTAGGATATATCAAATTATTCTATTTTGTTGTGTCCAACTCGTTCACAAGCAAGATCCCGAAGAGGCACTCTTTCTCGTGGAAAAATTACTTAAACTTTATGCAGGGCTTTTCGGCCTTAATCGGACTTGAATAGTCACAGAACTACTATCTATTCAGCTTCTACCAGCAAAAGAAGGGTCTGGCTACCCATTCATCCCCCCTATTGACTGACGTATTTAAGGGCGATCTAGAGGAAACACTTTTCAACCCTGGGAACCAGAATCTAAATTACATTCACTACTTGTGCAGGTATGTGATAAACATGTAATGTTCATGGAAAGGTTAAATTAAAATTATTATCCTGCAATCCGCTAGTTGAGTTTGGCAGTTGGTGTTACCACTGTGCGTCACCTCCTAAGTATCTGTAATGGTTGACGTATTTTAATTTTAATTCACATATTTTGTATGAGTAACGCAAGAAATTCCGGGGACGCGTGAAGTTTCTATAAACTCAAATTTAGTTGTTACTCCATACATACACCACTTCGCATTAGTGTGAAGGTTCACTTGTCGTATGATATGATCGTTAACTGAATTGATTTCTCTATAGATAACGGTTTCATCCGCGAAGTCTTAACTTACTCATTATACTATCGTCCAAATTAGTATGTAAGCTAAGAACGACAGTGGCCTACCTACCCTTCCCTGCGACATTCCGTAAGTCAATTTGACGGCGTCTGATGCAATTCCGTCGAGAGCTACTCTCTGGGTTGTAACTGAATGGAACCAACCCATCAAAATATCGTTTTCCAAAGCTTTAATTTGAACGATTTTCCTATTTCGGAATGCTTCTGTTTGTCATATTTTCTAGCATGAAATTGTAATTGGACGTTACTCGCGATGGCCGTAATTTGCAACTTACAAACTTATTCATAACTGTCAATCTTACATAAATTTAAAAGTAGTAATCCTTTTCCGGGCTAAACGAGGCAATGGGTGGTTGGAATTGCAATTCTGTAGTTGTAATGAAACAGCACCAAACTTGAAAAAAACATCCTTCTTGTATCTTGATTCGAAACGATCATGTAGGGGAGAAGTCATCCGCCGCATACGGCCATATCGAGGACTTTTTATGCGGATCGCAAAAATATTATGAAGAATCTGACCTGTAATTTTGACACAGAATTCTCCACATTTGTTTGTCGATATTATTGCCATAAATCTTGGTCGTTGAAATAAAAGCGCTAATAAATGTATAGTCTTGATTTTAATTTATATGACACCTCAGAATGTCTGCGTAACTTCCGATGTATAATACATATACTCTTTTGCGATCCGACGAAGCATTCGCCCTCCATCTAGAAATATTTGCCCAATAATGTCGTATTCATATTATCATAGTTTGAAATATATAAAAGAGATCTATTTCGTCTTTCTTTGACCTCTAAAGGATCTAGTACGTGAATATTCATTCTATATACTTTCATTTATTTAGCTACCTAAAATTTTGAAATCTTCAAAAATTACAGACCCATATTTTAGTCCAAAAATGTAAGTCGATAATCTGTTTCTTTTTAAAATTATATATCTTAAACCATGGAAATATTAATTAATGTATGCCCCGCTAAGTTGCGAAGAAAGAACTTTTATTTTTCGAAGCAGTAATTCCCTGGTTGGCGATGTTATAGATTTCTCTTACGCGTGCGAGTGCAGTGTTTCCTTGAGAGCGAACATGAATTTATTTCCCTAGAGCAATGCTTCGTAGCGAGGCATTTCCTCGAAGGAGATGTTGTCTTTGTGGAGAGTTGGAAGGGGAATCGGGTTGGGGCAGAGCGAGAGCCTAGAATTCATGGAATCTCGTGGGATGCCAGAGAGAAGGGTAGGAAAAGTGGAGCGCCCCGTGGGCGATTCCTCGCCACTTCGTGGATGATATGAGAGAGAGAGAAAAAGAGAGAGGAATCCTGTGGAAGATAAAGAAGTTACGTTCTTCGACAGGTGTGCCTCTGTTCCGAGTAGGTTTGTAACTTAGGTTGAAATTTTGGGTGGTTCAGAATTTAAGAGCTTGTATCGGAAGCATGCTTGTTGAAATAAGATGTTTATTTGCTGGAAAATCATCAATTATTATCAACTTTTATAAAAGGAAAACGTGATTTTGAATTCTTTTTAGAGGTTTCTTGTTATTGATTTGGGAATACAATATTCATTTTTTGACCGCCGATAGCACATGAGCTAGTATTTACTTTAAATGACGGCTTTTGATGCATATATATAATTATGCATACATATAATTTCTGATATTTATAAGTATAGTATTCCATTATTATTCCTTTAAATTCTCTTCGTGCATTCTTTCACTTAATATTTTATCGTACATAAGTAAAACAACAGGATATAGTATTAAAATATTAAATTTACCCTTAAAATCTGTGTGTTTGTTTTTAGCTTTTTGTAAATCGATTTGTTCGTCCGTTCGTGCGAAAATTTTTGCTAGTTCGTCAGTGAGAAAATTTCTGAAGCAACGAGAACAGATAGTTTCACTGCAAATTTTATAGCGTATACAGGGACAAGACAGAAATAAAATTGCACGGACATGAGTTTGTCCAGCATCGTATAGATAGCGACTGTTTCGTGCTTTATCAGTGGTGTAGTATATAGTCTAAAGCAGGGATTTCCAAACATTTTGAAGCCACGGAAGCCTTATGTTAAAACTAGTATAAGTGCCCGTCTTAAATGATGATCGATTATTCTGAAATGAAATTGAGGCAGTCTTCTTTGACCTGAAATCATGCCTCCTGCTGTGATGGTTGCCTTTGATCCGAGCTAAGGTTCGAAACCCTCGCCGCGAGTATCTACTGTGCTTCTAAAGCAGACCTTAGTCCCCTCTTGCCAGGTATATTTCTGTCTTTCAGAGCGTCACAGAGTGAGTGACAATAGGACAAAGGGACAGAATGTGGCTTTTATATATTACCGATACATTAAAACGTTTTGTTATTATATCATAATGCTATCCTGAAAATTTCATAAAATTCGGTTCAGTCCTTTGCGAGATATTAAGCTTCAAAAAGCATTACATGACAAAAGGACAAAGGGACAAAGTGACACTGTCTTTTATATATGTTTTATGATAATTTTTTCTCCCGGAACCCTGACTAAGAGACGATAAGCAAGTTCGAAAAATTTATCTTAATAATCATTGCAATTTTTATTTACATGGCTTATGTGTCACACAGTATACAGTCTACAAGTGAGGCTCGTGTTTCCTGCTGTAACTAAGAGAAGGAAGGGCGTATTCTCCGTCTACCACGGAATCCCATTCAGCATCTGCTGTACCTTGAGTTCCGAGGAACGCAGTTTGGGAAACCCTGATATAGATGATGCATTGTGGTCTCAATTTAACTCACAGGCTTCCTTCGTACTAGTCCTATCCATAAGAACAATGTTATGACTCATCGGCTCATTTGTTTAGAACAGCAGTTCTCAACCGAAAAACTTTCGCGGACCGCTGGATATTCTGAATATTCCAACAATCACCAGTAAAATCGATTTTTAAATTTTGGCAATTCTACACTTTTGTAGCCAGTTTCCAACCGAAAATCAACAAAGCCTATCATCAAACATTTTATGAACAAATGGATTGCCGCGGGGCGGCGGGTAATTGTCAGCGGACGGACAGTTGAGAAACGCTATTATATAGATTAAACTATTGGTTTGGGAGAGATTTTCAGGCAGTCGTGGACGGAAAAGTAAAACCCTCAGTTGAAGAAAGAGAGGAAAGCGAAAGAACGTCAGAAGTTTTCAGAATAGCTTCATATACCTATAGATATCCTTGGATGTGTTTTAACCCTCAACCAGAAGTATCGGTCTCTCAGACCGGTATGATATTTTTATTTTGTGCTGTGGCAACACTGCGGTCATTTTGGGTTTAGGATTTTTAATAGTAGGATGTCTGCAACAACTCGACTTTTCGACGTGCAGGCTTTTATTCATTTGCTCATATAAATTCGAAATATTGGCATCTGAGCTTCGGACCTGGACCGTTTCGAAGTTGCCCGCATTTTAAGTTGAATGCACATAATTTTCACAAAATATGCCATTTTAACGCTAAATACCTTGATGGCGGACATTGTCGTCCTCGAAGTCATATTGTTATAAACACGTATATAACTTATGAGTGTAAAATTAACGTGTTTTATAACGTTATAAGCCGTTTAAAAGAAGATTGGGTGAGGGGAAAAGGAGAGAGGGGTGAAAGGGAGAGAGGGAGGGAGGAGGAAGAGAGGGAAAGAGGGGGAAGCAGGATATAGGTAGGGGAGGAGGAGGGTTATGCAGGAATATAGTAAAAGAGAGGGTAATGGGAAAAGGAGAAAGGGTGAGGGAGGGGGGAGAGGAGAGACAAAAAGGGGAAACGGGAGAGAGAGGGAGATGTCTCAATAATGCAAGAATATGGCAAACTAAAATTGACAACACTATGTAATGGTACAAGACTTACTGTTACTCGAATACAAACACACATAATCAAAGCAAAAGTGGTCGGTGCAGCAAACTCAGACACGGTAGTACTTATTCCAAGACTCTCACTCATTCCATCAGATGCAAATTTATCATTCCGTTTCAAACGTAAACAATTCCCCATACGATTGGCTTTTTCAATGACAATAAGTCACAAGGCCAAACAAACATTTGATAAAATGCCTTTGCCTACCTAAGCCTGTTTTTAGTCATGGACAATTATATGTTGCTTTATCAGGTGTCAGATCGTTTGATACACTTACTGTAATGTCAGGAAAGAACCCAGAAATTGATAATTGTGTCTTTAGAGAAATCTTTGTTTAAAAAATATAATTTCAAAAAATAAATAAATGCCTGAATGTTTAATTAAGAACCTTTAAGATCTGCCAGATCAGCGTATGTTACGCGGGATACAGCTAGTTTCCTTTTACTTATCTCGGTACGAATTCAGTTGGTTTCCTGATCTTGGAGTGAATAGATTGTTGTTTACTAATGGTCAAGCAAAAGTAACGCCTACAACAGCGGATTTTATTCGAGCAAAACGTTGGCGGTCGTAGAGACTGATTACCAACCAAGTAAGTGGTGTTCTGTGAGACCGATACTTCTAATTACAGTTTTTTATTATATAATCTGTTATATTTTATAGACTGTTTGCAATGGATGACCCAAAAAAAAAATATATATATAAATTCAGATTTGCTAGAGGTCACTGAAACCATTATGCTTACATCATAGATGTCTTAAAAGAATCGGTCAGTATTACTAGTTTAATTGATGCAGCATGCAAAGTCCAGATTAAGATACTGGAAAACCAAAAATTGTTATTATATTGTATAATAAAACCAAAGAGGGCGTCGATGCGATGGACATGAAGTGTGCCAAATATTCGACTAACTGAAGAACACAGCGGTGGCCTCTAGCTGTATTTTATGGCATGCTGAATATCAATACAGTCAACAGTTCTACATTGCACAAGTGCTTCAGAAAAAATCGGTACAACATACATTGTACAAACTTTCTCATATACGTACTAATGCGTCGTTTAGTTATCTTTAGAAAATGAAAATCGTATCAGCCTGTTTTTAGAAAATCCAATTTTTGTTAAAGTCGCCTAGAATAAACTAGCCTTATAGTCATTCGTTGGGATAAATGAAATAAGTAGTATTATTGAAGACGTATACTCAAGTAACTGTACGAAATTTGATCAAAATCGTTGTAGCCGTTTCTGAGAAAATGGAATTATTGTTAAAGTTGCCTAGAATAAACTAGCCTTATATTCATTTTTTGAGTATATAAACATAAGTAACTGTACGAAATTTGATCAAAATTGTTAGAGCCGTTTTTGAGAAAATCGAATTGTTGTTAAAGTTGCCTAGAATAAACTAGCCTTATATTCATACTGAGCAGAGTATACATAGAAATGGTTGACATTGATCAATAATTAAGAGTAGTTTATTCTACGCATTTTTAACAACAATCCGATTTTCTCGAAAACGGCTCTAACGATTTTGATCAAATTTCGCACAGTCACTTGAGTTTACGTCTTCAATAATACTGTGTAGTTCATATTTCTCAAAAAATGAATATAAGGCTAGTTTATTCTAGGCAACTTTAACAACAATTCGATTTTCTCAGAAACGGCTGCAACGATTTTGATCAAATTTCGTACATTTACTTGAGTATACATCTACAATAATACTACGTATTTTATTTTTCTCAACGAATGAATATAAGGCTAGTTTATTCTTGGGCAACTTTAACAAAAATTGGATTTTCTAAAAACAGGCTGATACGATTTTCATTTTCTGAAGTTAACTAAACGACGCATTAGTACCTATATATGAGAAAGTTTGTACAATGTATGTTGTACCGATTTTTTAAATATGAACTATACAGTATTATTGAAGACGTAAACTTAAGTGACTGTGCAAAATTTGATCAAAATCGTTATAGCCGTTTTCGAGAAAATCGAATTGTTGTTAAAAATGCGTAGAATAAACTACGCTTAATTATTGATCAATGTCAACCATTTCTATGTATACTCTGCTCAGTATGATAAAATGCCTAAGTACGAGATTTCATTCATTTTCGTTCCATCGTCTAGGCTCCAGCGCCAGTAACAGACAGACAGACAGACAGACGGCATTGCGAAAACCACTTTTTCGGATTCAGCGACACCTAAAACGCGTATTTCCGTAAAAATCTCGAGGTCGAATTTTTTCGCGAAAACAATACTTTCTCGATACTTCGTACGAGAAAGTAAAAAGAAAAACAGTTTACAAATTTATCGATTGCTACAGCGCCATTTGTTTGCAGTGTTCTAAAATATATAATTCAGGTGCAATCAGACGCGCTTCAATAGAATAGTACAAGTTCATTTTTTCTTACAGTTTTGTAAAATTTTTATAAACTTTACCCATACATTATAGGGTAAAGGCTATAGTTGATTGGCACTACACAGTTTTTTGACGCTGTACTTAATAAGTGCAGAAAGTAACTGACCACTTCATAAAAGTCAAGTAGATTCCTGTTTTAACCATTGATACGGGTCATATATCTAAAATAAAGTTAATTACTTTCCAAGCTAGATGTCAGTATGTCTTTGAAAAAATTAATTTATTGCGTCATGTTTGACAGTTAAGCTGTATCGCTGTTATGCTTGTGATTTCGATAAGAAATATCTTTTTGTAATCAGTGTTCATTTCGACAATCGACTGAAATTTTTTATCTGTGAGTTTTGCTATATATTTTGTGTAAAGTTATTTATTCATCATCATCATCATACGTAGTCTGTCCGTAGACAGGTCCGTGATTATTCATGGTTAAACCTGGTTCTCCATCTATATATTTAAAAGGCTAAGGTATGTACAGTCATTTCCAAAAGTCAAGCGACACGGCTCGGTCACGCCACACATAGGCCGGAGCTGAAAGTTCCGAGTATGTTGGTATCCATTGCTTGAGGGGAAGCAGGAGAGGGGAATGATAGGGAGGGGTGGAAGAATGAGGAGGTGGGTTTCGAAGCCTGGGTAGGCTTGCAGGGAGAAACGAACGGAATCAGAGCCGGTGAGACAAACGCCATTCAACAGTGCGAGAGCATCCAATCCAACTCGGAAAAAAGGACTCTCTGAGAGGTTGCCTTCGCATGCCAAGGGTAACAAGAAAACCTCCGAGAGAAGGAGGCGTGTAAACGGTTCGAAGAGAGGGGAACATGAAGAATATTCCGCGTCTAGAAAGCACTTGCGGAAAAGATGCAATATTTTCATCTTTGTGGGCGTTATTAATGCGAAATGCTAGGCTGCACTTCACTTCGGAAAGCGTAAAAAATCACCAATGGTTCAAGGGCAAAAATTATATAATACTCCATAAATTAGGATAACAAAAATTAGAGTTGTTGATTTTGTGGAGATCCTGAATGAGCATCTTCTGCCTATGTCAGACAGATAGTGCCAGATGGCGAAGACGTGGTAGTAATACAAGATAATTAATTCATCGTTAGATACGACCGGTGTAACTCGAGAATTTTTTTTGACCAGAACTGGATTATCAATGTTCTGACCTGGCCAGCTCGCTTGCCGGATAGGAATCCCATTGAGAACTTATGGGGTATAATGGTGAATGGGTGGACGGAAGGAAAGTTGAGGACGGCAGCCGCTCTTGAAGAGAATGTTATGGAACTCTGGGGCTCAATCGGACGACGGCCACAAATATGTGAAAATTTAGTACGGTTCATTAACCGTCGAATGCAAGGAGTGATCGACTCACGCTCAGACTTCACTAAATACTAAAATAAAACACTAAATAATCTTTCATTGTTTTCATTGCCTATTAAATGCTGCTAGAATAAAATTTTTATTAGAAAATTTAAATAAAGTCAATATAAAATGTATCCACTATCTGTGAGAAAAGTGCTACATGTGATAAATTCCCATTTATTAGAGTTTTGGTAAAACTGATTGGATAAAGGATGTAAATATTTCCTAATGTTCTCCCGAAAAAGCAATTTTCGTGCTGACAATTTCTTGACGCTTGAGTGATACAGTACGGTGGAATAAAAATTTTTTTCTGGCGAGCGAGCTGGCCAGGGCAGGACATTGATATTCCAGTTCTGGTCAAAAAAATTGTCGAGTTACATCGGCCGTAACTAACGACGAATTATCTTGTATTACAACCACGTCTTCGCCATCTGGCACTATCTGTCTGACATAGGCAGAAGATGCTTATTCAGGATCTCCACAAAATCAACAACTCTAATTTTTGTTATCCTAATTTATGGAGTATTATATAATTTTTGCCCTTGACCCATTGATGATTTTTTACGCTTTCCGAAGTGAAGTTCAGCCTAGCATTTCGCATTAATAACGCTCACAAAGATGAAAATATTGCATCTTTTCCGAAAGTGCTTTCTAGCCGCGGCATATTCATTTATGTTTCCCTATCCCATTGTAAGACAACACTGTGGACTTCGAACCGTTTACACGCCTCCTCCTCTCGGAGGTTTTCTTGTTACCCTTGGCAACCACCGAGACAGTCCTTTTTCCGAGTTGGATTGGACTGTTGAATGGATTTTGTCTCATAGGCTCTGATCCGTTCGTTTCTTCCAGCACGCCAACCCAGGCTTCGAAACTCACCTCCTCACTCTTCCACCTCACTATCATGCCCCTCTTCCGCTACCCCTCAAGCAATGGGTACCAACATACTCGGCACTTTCAGCTCCGGACTATGTGTGGCGTGACCGAGCCGTGTCGCTTGACTTTTGGAAATGAGTGTACGTACTTAGTAAGGAATACCAATAAAGGCCGAGCGTGGCAGCACTGCGGGTTGGACGGCGGAGGGCCTTGATTAATATAATACACAGCTATAGGCGCCGCTTCGATTTCGGAGCTGGATGGACAGCTAGTATACTCCTATTTCCCGCAGTCTTCTTCATGTCTTTCCCTTTCAAGTCATCTACCAGCTGAAACCTTTTCCTGCCTCTTTCTCTTTTTCCTTCTAGCACTTCTTTAATCATGCTCTCTCTCCTCAGGTTATGCCTTCCACTTTCTGATAGTCTGTATAATCGTTCGCTTCTCTCCTATTCTTCGTAGTACTTCCTCATCTTTCACCCTATCTGTCAATTTTATCTAGAGCATTCTTCTCATTTATTCATATAAACATTTATTTATTCTTTCTTTTATATAAGTTACATTTATGGAGGGTGCCAACTGTCGACCAAAACATGAAAAAGTCAAATATTTGGCATAGTGTCCTTATTTTTAAACTAGTGTAATTTCCCGCCATATGTGACGGGTATCACTGAATTAAGTATTATGGTAATATAAAATAAAAATTAATGACACCAACTTTTATGTGCACTAAAACGTAAAAAATTAATATAAAATCCACATAACCAAATGTTCCAGAAAGTAACAATAGTAATGAGCATATAAAATTTATTTGGAAAATATATACGGTAATGAAGATTTAGTCGTTAAACGTACTAAATCTGTAGGTATCTACAAAGTAAATTGTTTGTATGTATGTTGTTTATAGCTCAGCAACTACAGCACTTAGAAACAAGGGGAAGGTGTCATTATAATCGAAGAGGAGAGTTAAGTGGTGTAGTCAGCTTTTTATATCAATTTGATTGACCTTCCTAATTTAAAAAAATATTTTATTTTCTCATTTTCTCCATTTCAATAATAGAGGCCTGAGTGCAACTTCTTTTTCATTTGAATTTAAAAATTACTTAGAAACGTGGTACGAGCTTGAGACTTGAATGACTCTATGAAGGAAAGAACAAAGTTTATTTTTATTGAAGACAGAATTCGAATCGAATTAGCCTAAAAATGCGTTTAGAATCAGACAAAGGCGTGATTTTATCAGTTTTAAGACAATGCCAATTATAAGCTACAATGACAACTCCTACTGTCGCCGAAGTTGAGAATCCAATGCATTTACATGGGGAAAATTAACGTAATATCTTTTTTCAATTTCTGTGTGCGATTTTTCTTTGGCAACAAAATATTTGTTGATTTTAATTGAAATATTGCTAATAAATGGTTTTTTATGATAATTTCGTGTGGCGTAGAGTTCTACAAAGCAAACTCTTGCAAAACTACGTAAGTAACTTAAATAATTATACGTAGATTTTTTACAAATTGTGATTGGATAAATCTTTCATTGTTTCCAAATTATTGGTTATATAAACAATTTTCTCGTAACAGAACTCATGGACGATAGAATGGAGCTATTGGTCGGAGGATAATATTCGCTCTATATTTCTTATACTTTCCCTATTCACCTTTTTGCCTTTCCCTAAATTAATTAATTTCGTTGGTTCTTATGCGCAATCCCCCCCGCCAGACTCGTGGCGCCGACCTACCGGTCACAGTAAGAACTACTGCCTGTGGCGACATTTACCCAACGGTTACTATTGGGTTATCCATTACCCCTTCCGAGAAAAAAATTTTTGCGATAACCCTTTCCCGGAAAAACCATTAAAACAAACTACGAAAATGAGAAATTGTCAAAAAGCTTTTTATTTACAAGTAACCGAGGATATTGGCGAGTCTTCGGCTCCCTTTCTTTTTAGATTATAATGCCTTTTATATCGCTCGTAGCCGTCTCCGAGCGCTATTGCACCCTTCGCCTCTCTGAAACGAAGTTATCCCTCCCCATTCTCCGGTGATCTGGTGGGTAAATGTCGCCACAGGAGAGGATATTGGCGAGCATTCGGCTCGCTTTCTTTTTAGATTATAATGCCTTTTATATCGGGTGTAGCCGTCTCCGGGCGCTGTCGCGCACTTCGCTTCTGTGGAACAAAACTATCCCTCCCCATTGTCCGGTGATCGGGTGGGTAAATTTCGCCACGTGCAGACCTCAGAAGTTGGGCTGTGTAAGCGTTGGGTAAATGTCGCCATAGGCAGTAGTTCTCATTCTGACCGGTAGGACTGCGCCACGAGTCTTGCGGGGGGATTGCGCATAAGAACCATTTCGTTTGTTCCTTTGTTCATCCATTTTCTGTTGAATATTGTGGTCTTGCTGGTTTTACTTACAGTTTTCGTTTTGAAGAAATCGTCACGAAACTTCGCATAGGTACCTACGTATATAATTTTACCCTGCGGGTAACATAGGCTATATGGATGGCGATAAAAGATTTTGGGGGAGGGAGAGCTTAAATCAGTAATTATTTTCACGTACGTTTACACGTAATTTTCGATTTTTCACAGTGCAAGATTTTCTTCCTTCATTCATCTAAATAGATAAATGTGGAGCAGCTTTCTTCATTTTTGCTTTACTGTGTGTTATGTTATTCTTGCGATGTTTACATGTTACACGGTCGAAGTTTTAACTTCCCTAAATCGTTGAAATTCAACGCGAACTTCTGCTAGTAATTTTATAAGAATTTTATTACACACAAACAAACACACACACACACACACACACACACACATATATGTGTATAACCTAATCTATAATAATCTCTATTCAGATCTGTAAATCTGTTGCTTATCTATCGATTTACTCTTGCTTCTGGTTACCCATTAAATCTATGCCTCGCTTTTCGTTTGTTCTGATCGTTCATTCTTTTCTGTCTATCCTGTTCCGGTTCTCTTCTCCTATCTTAAGCAATATTTTCCATTTAACGAGACCTACAGCGAGTTTGTGCTCCTCCGTTGAGTCTTCTTTTCCTTGAGTTTCAATATTTTCTATTATTATGAAATTTACTAATTAAAGGATAATAGTAAATAATACTTTACTTATGGCTGTTGTTGTTCAGGATTTGTTTATATATATATGTATATGTATATGATTATTCATACGTAACGTTTAAAAATTTTAATCCCACATATTGGCAACACTGATGGAAGTATGTTTATGGCATTGTAGATTTCTCGAGAAATTGTTAATTTCTATAGGTATTTCCTTTCTACTCCAGGGGATAGTTTCTCTTACCCATAAGATACCTCGTATAAATCGACTTTTTTGACTGCAGGCATTTCGTTAACATTTTAAAATATCTCAAAAATACAATTTTGACGCGAAACTTGCGCAGTCATGCGGAGGAAATTACAAAGATTAATTTCCATATCGTAGAAATTTAAATATCTTCCGAAAATCTCCAAAAATTATGTTTTAATGCTTTTTACATTTCTTACGCATTAGGGTTGAGCCAACAATATAGGTACTTTAACAAATGCTGTTGTCATGGCGATGAATTGAATAAATGCGCAGAGTCACGGATAAATAGTAGTAAAACGTAATTTTCGGCTTTTTTTCGAATGAGATTTGAATTTATACGATATGGAAATTCATTTTCATAGTTTCCTCGGCATAACTATGAAAATCCCGCGCGATATCTCATTTTTAGTATGCATTTTAAAATGCAAAAGGAAAAAGGCTTGCTCCCTTCGTTTCAGTTCTGCCCATGTTATTCAAATGGAGAAAAGATATTCTCTTGGAATCAAACCCAGGACTACTATGTACACGGCTAATAGTTTCAAATGGTATATTTTTAAAACCAAGTGTTTCCTGAAAGTTTGATCGAAAAAGACTGAAAAGCTTTTAAGTAATGGGCGGTTTTCCTTATTCTCCCAGTATATAAAATCAATCAAGAGTAACATTGAGTTCCCCCCACTACCTTCCCAAACGAACCGTCTCCTATTGGCTGCTGCTAAGGCCAAGAGACTTTAGATAGTGAACAGACTATAGTAACTCCGTAGAGCGTGACTGGATTTCTTAGATCGTTATATGTATATAGAGACAGAGCATTTAATTTCAAACGTACCTGCATTAATTAACTCAATACAAAAAAATTCTTTTCACTGTATATAGTTAATAGCATATTGGCATGCCAATTAATTATCTCTTGGCAGTACCAGTAACTATATTATCTCGTATGTTAGCATATCAAGATTTTATTTTATTGCCATACCATTAATTTGCGTATCTGCCTAAGATTCTACCACCTTGCATTGTCATAGGTTAAGTAGATAGAAAAAACAGAAAGCCATGCAACACGACATGCAAACCACCATTGCAGACTGATTTACTCCACAAAACAAAAGCTTTCTTATGTTACATTTGTTTTTATTATGTTAACGAAAAAGGTGTGTTAGAATGCTCCATGTGTGAAAGAAAGCACCACTATGAATATAAACATTTCAGAAAGGAATAATTGCACAAGAAACAAAGCTGGATTTGGCGAAAATAGGAAATAAAATTATCTTTAGATTTGAATTTAATACGCTTGGAAACGGATTATTTATAAACAAATTTGGTTAATTGTTAAGGAAAGCTAATAAAGCTTTCTTTATAGGGGATTTTCAGTTTTTCGTAGACTAAAATGTTTTTAGTATATCTGGCATACGCCATAAAATTGGCAGCGAAAGCAGATTCATTGAATCCCTTGAAATTCAACGTTCGCTTACGCTAGTACCTTAATAAAAGTACTTAGTCAAGCAAAACAAAGAATCCTAGGTATTATTACTGACAGAAATAGTATCAACAGGCAATACAGGTCTGGGAAACGGACACTTCCAATAACGTTCGAAAAAAAAGATACTTCTGGTTGAGGGTTAATTTGAAGCCGCGTTAAATCACATCATAGCATGTTTTGCGTGGCGTATCAATACTTGTCGTAAATATTGTTGTCCGAATTGTCCTTAAGGCGTCGTTTCGGCAAGGCCAAGAGTCGTTAGGGTGGAGCGGCGCTCCGGGGTATTTTCCTTAATTAGAGGACGTCGTAGGTTCGTAGCGTCGTAACTCAAGGACTGCCTGTGTTACCATTTCGTAATGAAATTATATTAAGATTCTTCTTATGCAAAGTGATTATAAGCGATCAAAATTAAAATAATTTATTTTGTTACTACTCAAAATTAAAAATCCATTTAGAATTGAATACAAATGAGCGAAAGTGCTGCATCTAAATCTACATAATGCCCCGTAAATCACCAGACTGGTGTGTGGCAGGGGTTGCAGCGCACCAAAGCCTACCTAAAAACTTCTCTCGCGGGTATCACTCATCCTGTTATGGTCTCGTATGGTCCTTAAGAAAAACGAACCCTGATATCTCTCGGTCTTACAGTCGATCTCTGGTATTTTATCCTCTTGATATCGTGTCCACCCCTGTAAGTAATACGATGCCGTAACTAGGGTGTGGCCAAGGTGGCATTTGCCATAAGCGCCGCTTGCAAAAGGCGCCAAACTTCCAGAAAAAAGTGCCAAAATTTATTTTCCCATAAATAAGTATTATTTTAATGTTCAAACGTTAATTTATATGTAATAAAAACCATTACTTCTTTATTAAAACGCAGAAAAAAATATATCCAACACAACCAAGGTATTTCCTAAAATTTTGCCATAGGGGCCATATCGCTTAGGTACGCCTCTGAAGTAATATTCCTGTGGCCTCCTCAAGTAGAACTTACGACCTAAATTTCTCATTAATGATGTTTAGTTCAAATTAACTCTCCTAGGCCTTCCCATCGTTTTATCCGCTTTCTCTCTCTCTCTCTCTCTCTCTTGGCATTTCACTGTCTCTTCTCCGCCTCTCTCTCTCTCTGCCTACCCTCTCTCTCTTTTTTCATCTCGTTACCTTGTTTTCATTTGTCCTTAATTCAGTTTTTTAGTTCGAAATCCATCGCAGATATGTTTACTTTCTCCTTACGTATATGTATTAGAAGAAAGTATCTATACAAAATTCGTGAGAAAAGTCGATTTCGAGATTTCAATGGAAATACAGGTTTTGAGGTCCCCTTTCACTAATTTCTCTACGCCAGTGTTTCCCATACTGGGGGTGAGAGAGTTCCTCTGGGGGTGGCCATGAGAACAAAATAAATCTCAATTTCAGCTACTCGAATATTAATCGCGAATTTTTTTCGCAATAACTTGAAATTAGTAGGGATGCGCATCGATAGTTTGTTATCCATAGCAACAAAAATATTATTTTACTTAACGTTTTTTGAATGTGATACTTTATTCCCAGTATTTTTCACATTATTCAACGTGCTTAACAATTATGGACGAGTGTGATTGCCGATAATTATTTTTATGGCGCTGATATCGAAAGCGTTTCGTAAGTTCATTCCGTATTCATTGCTATACGGAAAAAGTCTGTGGTGTGCCAAGCTATGGATTAGTGGACTTTGATGGTTTTTAAACATAAACGGATTGAAGAAAATTCTATAAACTTCTTTAAAACGTAGAATTTCAAGAACTTTTGGAAATATTGTCCCTGAAGAACACTTCAGAAGGAAAACGATCGATTTGAATGCAGTAGCCTCTCAATAGGACTACACAGGCGCTGCACATCTTCTCTTGTGCTCTCTCTCCTAATGACCTTCGCTTCAGTGTCACCGAACCCACTCCTGCAAGTTGCGTGTTCGATTTGCGGTGTCTGGTCGTGGGAAAGGATCCTCTCCCTCCCTCCCTCCTCTCTCTCTCCCCCTCCTTCCCTCCCCCTTCTTATTTTGCGGTTTATGTTGTTTTAGGTTAACCCCCTCTCCCACATAAGATTGGTTCCTTTCGGTCTCTACCGACCCCCACTGAAAACGGTTCCACTCGTGGTCGCCTTTTGCGCTATGTC
Organism: Uropetala carovei; assembly: GCA_036926305.1. Lineage (NCBI taxonomy): Eukaryota > Metazoa > Arthropoda > Insecta > Odonata > Petaluridae > Uropetala > Uropetala carovei. The sequence goes on along the minus strand of JAXCHB010000010.1, from coordinate 10,972,563 downwards.
GTTCGTTTTGCTGCTCGATTTCTAGGTATTTTAAAAAGGTTTGCGCTTTAGCCTGTGATTCAGCCTAGATCAGGGGTCGGTAAACCCGCAGCTCTTTGAGAAATGACCTGCGGCACCCACTCTACCGCTTAAAGCGCACCACACGACAATGACTGTCTCAATTGATATAATAGTATAATCGTTTTCAATAGAAGGATCCAGTCTGAGCTGGTGGGAGGGAGTGAGAACGCAATTCCGGAGTTCTTTTTTATTTTGCTTTACCCTTATATGCATATTTACGTTGCTACGAATAAGTTGTTGAATTTATTCACCAGGGAACTTTTTGTTGCTTCAAATTTCTGAAAAGGAGCGGTATGGTAAATCAAGTAATTTATTCGACATTAAAAACCATGCAGGTATAATAATGACGATATAACTGATATTTTTCTAAAAGTTACATTACATATTACAATTAGAGCCAACCAGTTCCCAATTTGACCGATAGGCGAGCTGCGATCGGTTGAATTTCGAATGGAGGTTATCCTTAACGGCCGAATTCCATATTCCAATATGGAAAGGCCGAATCTCGGGCGTCGCCTGTATAAGTCATATGACAAGTTCTTCTTTTCGTCTTTCCGTATTGATTTTTCATTTTCACTCTGTATTTATTGATACAACAAAACTATTATTTCTCTTTTAATTTAATTCAATTCAAAAATTAAAATTAGAACTTGGAATACAGATCTCGGGTAATGGCTTGAATCCAACGGATTATACAGGAAACGCCTGTTGCTAAGAAACGGTTGAGAAACCAAAAGGCATATTATGGCTTCAAGTTAGCTACAAGCTAATTTTCCTCATCAAGATGATTTTATATATGAAAAGCACAAACAATTTATAGCTTCAGGATTGCGCTTTATAGATTAGGTTATTCCATATCTCAAAGATCAGTTTCCTCCCCTCTCCCGGCTAATCACTTTCTCTCTCGCTCGCTCGCTCTCTCTCGCTCTCCCTCGCTCTCCCTCGCTCCCTCCCCCTCTCTCTCTCAAAGGGTTAAATGTAAGAAGGGACTTCACAGTCTCAATTTCGCCCTAAATAAAGTCGTTTGTCTGTCTGTCTGTCTGTCTGTCTCTCCCTCTTCCACTCTCTCCCTCCCTCTCCCTCTCTCCCCCCTCTCTCCCCCCCTCCCCCCTCTCTCCCTTCCTCTCTCCCTTCCTCTCTCCCTCCCTCTCTTCCTCCCTCTCATCACTCCCACTATTGTTCTTTCGTGTATCTATGGTTTTCGCAGGTTTTTTTCCACCCCCTCCCCTCCCTTCATGGGTGTTTTCCTGCGTGGTCTTTTACTAGGATGGCCATGTCTGGTCTTTCCTAGGTTTTTACCACAATTACTCTGTCTTTTTATAGAAATCTTCTGAATTTGTAATTTGGTGTTTTGCTTGTGTTTTGTCTATTTATTTTATTTTCTGGTTCTTTTCTGTGAAATTATTATTGCTATTTTTATTCTGAATTGTAATTGTTGACGCAGGGTTTAAATGTAAGAAGGGACTATATATAGTCTCAATTTCCCCCTATGAAGTGGTTTGTCTGTCTGTCTGTCTGTCTTTCGTTCCAACTACTTGCTATTTCTCTCTACTATGATTGGGGAAAATATTCAGCTGGAGATATACTAGACTTCAGAATGTTCTCTGACATTTTGTTTCGCTAAAAATTAATGGTAGAATAGGAAAAATACAAGATATAGATCCATTATTTCTGATTCAAGTGTTTTTTTTTAATAAAAAGATTTGAAAAAAATGTAGCCGTTCTTCGGCGGTAATTCACTGAAATGAGATTTTAGTACAACACTGAATAGCTCCATGATTCCCTGGTGAGTTTATTACTGTCGCAAACTATATTTTTCGCAGACTACTTAGTCGTCCACTGAGGGATAAACGATCATCATAAGTATGAGTTTATGATAAATGACCCAAAGTCTATTTCCGTGTATTGCAATGAATTTCATCTTGAAATTAACCACCACATATGCTTTGATATGTATTAATGGTACGATAAAAACTTAATGATACGCTTTAAATATAAAATCGATGTGCTAGACACTATGAGCGTCGATGAAATATTTAGGAGTGTCTGTTTGTCGAATTTTGATGGATCGTATGACCTGTCCCTTCTCTTGCGAATGTTACAACAATATTTAAATGTAGAAATAAATTGCTGAAATTAAAAATACGAGTTCAGCCATCCTTGTTTTTCTAGATATTGCCGAGAAATAGTTCGTCTAGCGATGCGCTGCTGTTTTTCTGCGCTGAATTGGCGATGTCTAGGAAACCTCAACATCCCTAGCGATTACATGTCCTTGCAGTATAATTGAGAAGGCTATAGAGCGAGGAACGGAGCGAAGGCTGGTTTGGTGGCGTTGAAGGAGTGGAGTATCCTCGGGCACCGGATGGAAAACAGCCTCAGGCGGCGAAAGGGAGCGTGAGAGTCGAGTGTCGGATGGAGGAGACCGAAGGCCAAGAACAGGTGGGAAAGGAAGTGAAGTGGCAGTGGATAGCGGGGTGCGGAGGGGAGGGGGGGTGAGTGGAAGGACGAGATCGTTTTTTATACTCTTTTTCAGTATCACCTCTCTCGGTGTTCAGAAGTGGACTGTTTCTTTTTAATTTTATTGCAATAATCCGTATTCCTAGAACAGTGTTATTCAAAGTGTGGTATCAATAGGGCCGTCCCTAGGAGGGAGCGGGGCCCGGGGCGATCAGCATTTGCGAGGCCCCTTAACAACCTAAAATTATCAAGGTACTAGTATAAGTGCACGGTACAATAAAAATGTATTCAGTGGGCATAAATTCGGACAATGCACATACAGAGTTGGTTAGCCGCTTCCTTTTATAGTCTTCCGCACTATGAAAATCCTTCCTGGACTCTGTTGATGCTCCTTTTCATTTGAATGACGCGCTATGCAAATGGCGGTTTTCACATTTTTTAAATCTTTTATAATTAATTGAACATTTCTTTGAAAACAAAGGTGATGTGTAATCTCTCGTTGGTTAATTCTCTCTCTCTCTCTCTCCCCCCCCCCCCTCCCTCCCTTCCTACCTACCTTTCCCCGTCACTCCCTCCCCCTCTCACCGCTTCCCTACCTCCTTCCCTCCCCTTCTCACTCCCTTTCTCTCAAAAGACCAATAATTTATTTTTAATAATTTTATTTAATCTTCGTCGTTCATCTGTTGCTTGCTGACTTGCATTTGCACGGTTCAATGCATTCTCAACCGTGACCTCCATTCGTAAGTACCTACAATTCTCCACACCGACGTCGATAATGAATTTATATCGTCAATATTAAAATATATTTTATTGAACAGACCGAAAGCTCTCCAAAGTGGGGCCAAAACTGTAAGTTTGCAGGAACAAATTTGCAGTGAAATAAAAGGAACGCGGCTAGCTACCTTAAGTTGCAGAGGATTCAGAACTGACAATTTCATCGTTGTATTTGTTTCTTATTTTTTCTCCAATTAACAAGTTTACGAGTATTTGTGTATGCCGAAGGCCTCACCTTGGAAATTGTATTGCGTAGAGATACGCGGAGGGTTTCCCTAATCCATGTTCTTCCGTAAGGTCATGTATTAGTTTATCTACATCTACATGATGCCCTGTGAATTGGTGGGTGGCAGGGGATGCACCGCACGAAAATCTACCTAATACCTTCTCTCGCGGGTATCACTCTCCAGTTATGGTCTCGTATGGTCCTTGGGAAAAACGAGCCCTGATATCGCTCGGTCCTACAGTCGATCTCTCCTATTTTATCCTCGTGATATCGTGTCTACCCATGTAAGTAGGTGCCTCTAATATTCCTGAGATCTCCTGTAATAGAAATTCCGACCTAAATTTCTCCAGAAGCCTTTACCGAGCGTTAAGTCTGCCGTCCTCTAGCGACATCCAATTCAACTCCTTCAACAGTGATGTGACGCTTAGCTTTTTGCTCGTATTTTTGTATGGTAATGGTCTTATTAGTTTCCCCTCGTAGGTAAGTACAAATGTATCTATGCAATGAAAAAGTGTCTTCTTCACTTACGAAAACAGCGCTAATATCTGATAATCCACTTCTATATATTTGGAATATCATAGCGTCGCGGATCATTGTTGTCGTCAGTTTAAAAGGCATTTTAAGCTCAGAGGACTGCTCCTTTGCTCCCTAGGCTGTTTCAATTTCAATCATACTTTTGTATGATCTACCAAAGGATTTATTTCTCGATCAAGACTACTAAATATAGTTTCAAGATACTGCGAATTTCTTTGAAGCCGCTATTTTAGTACTTCCGAGGCATCAAGAATGGATAGTTGAGCCAAAGAATCACTCTCCTTAGCATGTAGAGGAGAAAATAAATTTGTAAGTGTATCCGAAAGAAATAGTCATAAGGAAAATTCTCTTTCGCACCAATCGAAGCGAATGCATGACAACTCTTATGCTCCCGAATTTTATTCCCCTCCAGTCCAAGTTAGCCTAAGTTTTGAATTATCCCAGGGACGCCCCAAAATCTGGAAGCTTTACTTCTCCACCACGGCAGCAATGAGTGAAATTACTCGGTGCATTTAATTCTAAATATTAATGCATTGCATTTATTGCATTGCTGCGTCATATTGCCACAATCGAATTTCCTATTAATGGTCTCTTATCTCTGCTGTCAAATGTTGTGGATTATTTTTATTTCTTTGTCTGCGTTGTCTTGATCAATTCCTTGCATTTTACTTCTTCGTTCTATGGATTCGTGTTTCTTACTTCTTCGTTTCTATTTCTTTGTTTCGAATCTTAAATATCTTTCATATTCTGTTTCATTCCTCCTCCCATTTCTCTCTCCCTCCCCCCTCACTTCTCACTCTCCGCACCCTCCCTCTCCCCCTCATCTCTCTCTCCCTCCCCCCTCAATTCTCTCTATGGTTGACATTGCTTAATAATTAAGGGAAGTTTATTCCACGCATTTTTAACAACAATTCGATTTTCTCAAAAACGGCTCTTAACGATTTTGATCAAATTTCGTACAGTTACTGGGGTTTACGTCTGAAATAATACTGCATATATTTCATTTTTCTTAATGAATGATTATAAGGCTAGTTTATTCTTGGACAACTTTAACAAAAATTGGATTTTCTAAAAAGCGGCTGATACGATTTTCATTTTTTTAAAGATAACTAAACAGCGCATTAGTATATGAGAAAGTTTGTACAATGTATGTTGTACCGATTTTTTAATTGAAAAATCATTCCCGAATGCGTACTAATTTCATAGACTTGTTTTATTCCCCATTATATAAGGAATTGGAATCGTTTTTGGAAGTTACTACCAAAAAATAACTTCCCGAATTTGTATCAATTTTCTTTGCTGCGTAAATATGTCTCAACTTACGTGCTTTTGTGCGTATACTTTTCTGCGACGAATTTCATGAAATTGCCCAAATACCTTTATGCCGTTATCGTAAATAGGTACCTAATGACCTATAGTTATTTGTTTGTTGCAATCTAATTAAAATTCCACATAAAAATAGTTATATTAACGGCAAAATTTCCCAATGCAGCGCCCACGTATCGTATTACATCTACTGTATAGCAGAAGTTTGTCTTCCACTGTTCTATTTGTTATCAGGAGGATCCAGATGCGTCTAAATCTCTCGCTGGAAGGCAGTGACCCTGGAAGTCTTACAATTAGAAAAGATGATAATTCCCAAGAGAGGTTACATCAACCTTATACCCTACAAATCAACAAGCAGTTGGATGGCAGGGGGTGCAGCGCAATAAATTCTCTAAAAAATATCACTTGCAGGCTTGAATATTCTGTTGTGACCTGTAATCGTTATAGGAAAATTGATCATCGATATCGCTGGGGCCTACAATCATCCTCACATATTTAATTATAGTGGTATTGCCTTTCTGTATATAATAGATATCCCAATTATTCGAGCACTTCCTCTGTTAATGTTTCTTACTTATATTTCTATAGAAGTTTCAACTTAATGTCCAGTCCGCTTTCTTCTATCGATACCTATTCAAAATCTTTAATAATAAAGTGACACAATACATATGGTCGTATATTTGTTTCACGAACCTTGCAGCCCGGCGCAGCACTTTTTCCAATTTAGGTATCCCTGAGAGACATGCCCAAAATCCTATAAAGAAATAACGTACATTAGTAATGTAAGGGCAGACTGAAGCTGCCCGTCGGGAGCTGGGCACGCTAACCAACCTTCTACAAATTTTAACTTTCATTTTTATAACTGAACATGAAATAGATACACTTTCATGACTTATGCCTGGGTATATCGGTAGACACAAAGTGATATGGTAATTTCTTTGCTAAACAATTAGGCTAATCTCTCTGATAGACCGACTCATTTCGAGTATGCCGGTAAAACTGAATTTTTCGCCGAAAAACGTGCATCGTCATCTTCTGCCTTACCGGAATTGCTCTCTTACACGTGTCGATTAATCTAGCGCCTCCTGGAGGAGGATTACCTCTCAGATTGTCTTCCTCCCGCCCCAAGTAATGTATGGGCACTGTGACACATCACCTTCGCTCCCTCTCGTCTCCACTCTCCCTCTTGAGAGGACAAACTACCTCTCCTCCGTGGAGACAAAGGCACCACTGTGGCTGTTTCCAAGGGATTACTACTGCACCAACAGCAGCAGTTGTTGTCTTGGAGACACAAATGAAAGCCTACGAGGCTTACTTTATCCCTTTCTTCCCTTAATTCCATTTCCTCTCTCTCTCTCGCTTTGTTCCTATGGCAACTCCATAGCTAGTTTCCTTTTCTGTCCTTCCCCATCCTCTCTTCCTAACTTCTCTCCTTACATCTGAATAGAGGTGAAACTAGCTCCAATCATTTCCTTTATCCATTATTTTCTCTCCCTCTTACCTTCTCCATATTTATCCTTCCCCAGTTGCTTCCCCGTCCAACCCAACTCGTCGATTCGGCAGTTTCCCTCATTGCTTGCATATTTTCCTTCACATTTTACTGCAGAGAAAACTTTCTTGGCTGTTACCGTTCTTTATACTTGGCATTAAAGAGTTGAAAAGATTTTGTTGCTAAAATTGCCGGCAAAAGTAATTTATCTGTATAAAATTAATTCTTTGTGCCAAAAAGCATATCAGTTTCTATGTGTAGCAAATACATAAACATATTGGTTATCATCTTACACTCTTTTGGGTGTGCGTATCTATTTTGTTCATAATGTATTAATCTGTTTACATTACCTGTATGAGACGTAAAACACGTCTGATATTTTAAATTAGGATTTATAAAATAATATTGTTATCGATATAACAGTTAACTTTGCCTTGCAACAAATTCCAAAAATGAAGGGCAATTTAATTTTCAACTTTATCGGGGTAAATATTTCTAATAGTCTTATTTTTCTTCTTCTTAGTTTTAAAGGATTAATGTTTTTCTACATACCTTTGCAATTGACTCTTATCTTGCACTTTCCTCTTGATTTCCAGATAACTTTGACTTTCCGTTTTTTTTAATGTCATCTACCTTTATTCTTTAACTACCTCTCGATTTTTCTCCATTAATATTTCCTTCTATTAAGATTTCCATAAAATTATTATATCTTAGTGAGTACATATCTTTTTCCCTAATCGCTTTTAAAATTGTCTTTTCTTTCTCAGCTCTATGTAAAACTTCTTCATTTCTGATTTTTTCTATCCAACTGATTTTCTCGATAATTCTTAAATGCTTCAAATGCATAGAAAGGTCTTTCTTTCTTAAAGTCCAGCTATCGACATCATATATATATATAAAGCTCTATATTCCACACAAAAGTTTTTTATAAATCTCTTTCGTAATTTTTCGTCTATTTTGCTACTCAATGTTAATGCTTGCTTTCCTAAACTTGTTCTTATTTGTTTTTCGCTTCGGTCACCCTGTGTTATTGTACTACCAAGATACTTTTAAACAAGTTAGGAAAGTGCACGGCGTGTTACGTTTCGTGCAATGGAGTATTTGGAAAAAAAAATGATATACATGTACGTAAGGAGAATAGCATTTTCAAATTCTTTTTCTCGTCATAATTAATCCATTTCCATCCTATTAAAAAATATCGAATGCACGCGTAAGGAAATTAAACGTATTTTTTCTGAGATTGTTTATGTTACTTACGATGGAGTAACTATGCAAGAAATGCTATACTCGAATTAAGACTTTCTTGATTGATTTTAATGATAACCGCTACTCCTACGATAAAAATGTATCCTAAAATAAATTACTAGTTCTACAAGTTTTATTTGAAAACTATTTACGAGATGTGACTGAAAGTTCATTTTTTGTCATCAGTAAAGTGGTACCTCCGATTGGCTGCCATGATTCATGTATGTGATGTTCTTAAATAAGATTTTATGGAAATCCGTTCGGTAGAAGCCGATAACGAACATGCGGGTGGACGTACAGACAGACGTACGGACAGACCGACGCTAATAGGCGCTCACGCTGGAAGCGAAACGTGCCTAAAAATGGGATTACTTTGGCTTCTCAGTTCCTTTACATTAAGCTCTCTTCCTGTTCTCCGTGCACTGCTAACCGCGTGACGTTTTCTTTGCTTTCCCTGATCGCCCATGAGGACTACGCATTGCATAGCGACGGGTCTCTTACGAGACAGAATTCTATCGGAAGGAAATTATCCTCCCCGTGTGTGTCGGTATACCAGATATCCTAAGTCGTCATTGCGTCCACTCTTAATTGGAGAAACGCAAATATAGAACCAAATAACAAGAAATCGACAAACCTCGGCGGCTGAATATAGCAGAAGAAATTCTTCAACTAACCACTGACGCTAAGCATTCAGTTTCTAAGTAAACGATCGATAAACGACATTGTCAAGGGTGAACATTTTAGGGCGCAAAACGATTAAAATATCATATATTTCGTAAAAGTATATTCTCAAATAAATATTTAGGCTAAAATTATGAATTTAATTCTGATAATGCAACCATCTAGTGGAGAATTATTTAAAAATATATACATTAAATACAGACAAAAATAATGTATATATTTTTAAATAATTCTCCACTAGATGGTGCAGGTGAGCAATGATAAATTTCGAATTAACTATACTATATATCCTAAACGATGCATTACAGAGAAAAAATTTTTGAAAGATAGTTGTCGACAATAAAATTTTCTATAACTTTCTTTTTTACCAATATATGCAATAATGGCCGAAGCAACCTCTTCGATTCTCCGTTTTCATTACTACTCATACAATAAAATTACACTCTCTTTACCAAGTTGTAATAACTGAAGAAAAGCTACTTATTAACTGAGGAGAAGTTGGCCAGGTTGGAGAAATTTATAGTATGAGAGCAGAGACAGGGCCTGCGAGATAAACATGCTTTCGCCTCGATAAATTAGCCAATCACAAAGCTATTTATTATTTTATCATAAAACGTAGAATAGCATAATTTATTTGGCCATTAATGCGCTAAGTAACATAACACGTACTACCTACGCAATTTTCGACGAAAATGAGTAATAACTCTCTCCCTGCCCTTCCCCTATTTTTACTCTGACACCTTTTTTTTCCCCTATCCCCTTTCTAAAGCACCCAATCCATTGCTCCACCTCTTTCCCCCCTCGCCCTCTTTATCTTTCTTGATTCTTTTCCTCCCCCCTTTCTCTGCATCTACACATTCGTTTAGAAAAGCAAAAGAATACATTCCAAATGTCACTTCTATTTGGATTACGTAATTTCGCGATAAATCCAACAATAAAGGTTGCCATGACGGCGAACCATTTTCACTTTCTCCATACGTACTAATGGGAAAGTATTGTGATCACGAAAAAAATCGACTTGCAGATTTCAACGGAAATACACGTTTTGAGGTCCCTATTATGTCTGTGTGTGGGGATATGAACGGATGTATGTTATTGTGGGCGCTGTAACTCAAAAAGTACGTGCCATATCGTCACCAAAGTTCATATATAACACTTTAGCATGGGCACAAAGAACTGATTAGTGTTTGGACAATACCGGTTAACTGGAAGTCGAGGTTTATTCGAAACCCGATTCGGTTTTTGCGATATTTCTTCGTTAAAACATCATTATTGTACACACAATTCTACACAAATGTTATAGAGAATGTAATTTCCTACAACTTTCATTTGAAACAACTTTCCATAGCAGTTATTGTTTAGGAATTATTTATAAATAATCGGTTATTTCGGTTTCCGTCAAATATCTCCTTAAAAACGTCGTTATTGGTAATCTTCGTGAGGACCAACGTGGTAGAGAATAATATTTCTTCCAGGTTTTGTTTGAAACTAATTTTCGTAGAACCATCCATTTTGGAGATATTTGTTTTCGTATTTTCCAGTATACAGAGCCACCAACCTGTAGCGGTGAAGTCTGTAAACATATTCAAAATATAATTTACGGAAATAAGGACGACTGTATTCTTTTACGATACGAAATGATAATTTTGCCTCATAATGCTATTAATAATAATTTAAATATCTATACCCCAAATATGGAGAAAGTCGTGGTGGCGCTGTATACTCGAAATTACGAAAAAGTTGATTATCTCCGAAGTGGATGGTTCTACGAAAATTGGTTTCAAACAAAACCTGGAAGAAATATTATTCTCTACAACTTTGGTCCTCACGAAGATTACAAATAACGGTGTTTTTAAGGAAATATATGGCGGACCCCGAAGAACCGATTATTTATAAATAATTCCTAAACAATAACTGCTATGGAAAATTGTTTGAAATAACAAATGTAGAAAATTAGATTTTTTGTAATGGTCAATGTATACAATAATGAAGTATTATTGGAGAAATATCGCAAAAACCGAATCGGGTTTCAAATAAACCTCGACTTCCGGTTAACCGGTGTTGTCCAAACACTAACCAGTTCTTTGTGTCCATTCTAAAGTGTTATATATGAACTTTGGTAACGATATGGCAAGTACTTTTCGAGTTAGAGCGTCCACAATCACATACAGACATAATTCCGAAAATAGTCTAAACTTGTTCTGGGGACCTCAAAACGTGTATTTCCTTTGAAATCTCGAAGTCGATTTTTTTCGTGATCACAATACTACGTATGGAGAAAGTAAAAATGTCAAGTTCAGGTTTACTTCTGAAGAGATTGTATGAATGGGAACAGGGAAGAGGGTTGTACTACGGAGAGACACGAGGGGTATACGCAAATGAAAGTGTGCATATAGTCTAGTGCAGGGGTTCCCAAACTTTTTAAAGCTACGGAACCCTTATGTTCAAATATTTTATCTCGCAGAACCATACCTAAGAGGTGATAAGCCAAATTGCAATAAAGTTATCTTTGTAATCATTGTAGTTTTTATTTACATGGTTGATGTATCTTACAGTATACAGTTTACAAGTGAGGCTCATCATGTTTCCTGCTGTAAATAAGCGAAGGGAGAGAGCATACTTGTGCCTATCGTGGAACCCCGTTTAGCTTCCGTTTGAGAAACCCTGGTCTAGTGTATCTTGAGGGAATTATTTAAAAAAAAAAAAGTGGAGCGAGAATTGGCATTCATAATATTGTAAAGGAGAAAGAAGTAGGATTTGATTCTGTAGGAGGAGAAAGTTTGGATTTTGAGTGAACTTATGATATCAGCTTTGGGTAAATGTCGAAGATGAGGGAGGCGTTAAACGCACAATAGCCAAAAAGAAAGACAATATGCGCTCCAATTGAACAGGGTGAGATTTGAAGGCCATACTCCAAATAGTCGAACAGTAAGTCACAATACGTAAGATGCACCCAAGATAGAAAGAACGAAAGGAATTACATAATTAAGGCTGGTATGCCTGTAGATAATGCCCAATAAGGACATGCACTTTTTCACCGTATACGTACTCAATATGGTCACAAAAAGGCAGGTTATAATCAATAATGATGTGAAGGTCCTTCAAATGAGTAACCTTTTTCAGGCGCGTTTCACTTCCAGCATAAGCGCCTATTAGCGTCCGTCTGTCCGTCCGTCCGCATGTTCGGCCTCGGCTTCTACCGAACGGATTTTCATGAAATTTTATATTAACCTGGGTTCTAATTTACATCTACCTACTGTGCAACCAACTTAATCTTTTGTTAGCACTCTTTCCTCTACAACACTATCAATTGAGACCTTTTCCATCAGATTATACGAATATTGAGTGCTCAGCAGTTTCGACTCAATCCTCGCGAAGATTTTGGAAGGAATAATTGATATAGATTTAGGATGCAGTAAGAAAGAGTAGCGGGAAGGGGGAGAGGTGAGAGGTGGGGGAGGAGAAGGTTGGAAGGGAGGGGGAGGGCGGCTTCCGGAAGTATTAACTGCTAAGTGTCGGAAATCCTCCAACTTTGGGGTGAGATGACAGTAGGTGTTGGTGGTGATTTACCTATAGAGAATAGAGTTGGCATAAAATCCTTTGGTTAGAGTAAAGAGAGATTTATTTGGAGGAGGACAGCGGCCTGCACTCTTTTCCGTGCTCCTTTCAGCTCGTAAAAAGATATATTATGCAAAACTGTTGGCGAGAATGCATAATCGTGTCTGGGAGCCATTAGCTAATCCGAGAGACTATAAGGGACGATAAATCCTGCCTGATTAGGGGAAAGTGGAAGAGTTAGTTGGAGGATGAGGAGTAGGTTTAGAGGAGGGTGTCGAGAGTTAGTTGGAGGATGAGGAGTAGGTTTAGAGGAGGGTGTCGCCGAGGAGGTCGTATCTGCATTTTTCGCCTTTTATATATTTTTTAAAACTTTTTAGAATCTGTTTATTTCCAGCCGAGTGGAGGGGATTTGTGGGACAGAGGAGTGGAATAGGGGTAGAGAAAGGATGGAATAGGGATATTTCTGAGGAGGGATAGGTGGGATGAGGATGATTGGCAGCGGGAGTTAGGAGGATGGATAGAGTGATAGGGGGATAAGAAGGAATAGAGAGGAGGAGAATAGGAGGGGACTGTGTATGCCTTGAGGAAAATACTTTCCCACCTATAGGAATCGTTTGGTTGCTATGGACAATGGAGTGAGCGTTTAGAAGGAATTCGAATCTGGGATGTCACTTGGTTAATTTTTGCTATTCTATTCTATATTTTCCTATTAATTGGCGGAATGTGATAACGCTACCTCTCTGTTTCTATTGGCATTCCATGTGCTCTGTCTGTCTGTAATGCCGCTCTGTGGTGTTTATGGTGAATTGGTGTTTTAAGTAATGACGAACCAAATGTGAAGAAATGTTTACATATATTTACGAAATTAGTATTGATACAGATTTATAAAGAATACCACGATACGAGATACAAAAGGAGACTTGTGATGGTGCGTCGGAGGGAGGAGATATTATCAAGTTGTAACTCGCATAACTTAAATAGAAGGCTGCCTAAAACATATAAACCAACGGCGTACTTATAGGACCCAATATGCTAATCAGATTCCTCCAATCGTTGAAACCGTAATGACCAAAGTATCTGACGCCCACGTCGGACGCGGCGACGAAAAATCATCTTTATTTCTATCGTCAAATTCTACCCTTTAGAATTTTCTTATAAATGTTCCAGTTCTGTCAGGAGTATAAATATCATCACTAGTATAATAAAAGCCCGTCAATATAAGGAACTATATTTACTTAAACTTCAAATAGTTGCCTCCCTCCCACTCCCTATCCTTCCCCCTCTCTCCATCCAAGTCCCTTTCCCTCTCTCCTCCCCCCCCCCCCCCCCTCTGCCGGCTTTGGTAGAAGGGTGGTTAGAGTATCTGCCGCCGAATACTAAGGTCGCTGGTTCGAATCCCGCCAAGTGCATGGATGTTTGAGTTCGTCAAAATGGCATCTACTATAAGAAAACGCTTGATGTCTTTGTCGCGGCCTGACCGGACGGTCTCATCAGTTAGTTATGCAAACTAGCTGGTAGATGGCAGCACTTGCGAGTACAATTAGTGCTGCCTCTCCACTGTAACTAATTGTGGCCGCACCTATATTCATTTACGTAAATTGGATGGATGGTAAATACATAATATAATAATAACAATACAATTTATTTCAGCGTTGGCATATACATTTGCATGGTTTCGTCACTTACGTACATATTAACGGGGAGCCCAACTTAAAAATATAAATACGAAACAAATACCATTTAAATCATGTTTTAAAATTTAAGAACATTAAAAGAAACCAATTAACATTTAAATGATTTGTTATAGATAACAATAGAAAAAACAATCACATTTTAATTTCTGGTGGCCAATATTTAGCAATTTCTTCTAAAATTAATTGTTATTTTAATACGAGAACTAAATTAGATTAACATTTTGAACACGTAACGCAGTGAATTTCGAAAGATTTTATTTGAATAATACTTTTGTTGAACTTTATTATGTCTTCTGAACTAAAATTAAGAATTCGTGTCTGCGGTTCCATGGGTAAAATGTAAACACTACCGATACACTCACGTAATTAATTACGTTAGAAAAGTAAAACATTTTACTACATTATTTAAAATCGATTCGTTCGAATATCTCAATCTATTATTCAATTAATTACGATGGAAAACACAATTAAGATCAATAATTTTATATCTATTTAGAGTAATAATAGGTATTCTTATTTAGGTTCTCCTGTTATTATGTTGACATAAAAACTCATATTCCGCGTAATCAATATTTACTCATCACTACGACACGCTATTTTGTGATTGTTGGTTGTTTATTTAGCAACTGAATAGAAAGCGTCAGTCGCCATCGTCAGAGACATTGAGCTTTAGGAGATTATTCATTGGTTGGTTTTAGTTAGTTTGTTGTTTTCATTTGCTTTCATTTCGTGTCCATTTTTTGTGTTCTTTGTTTTCGTTCTTAGTTGTTCATTTTGTAGTCTATGTTTATATTCTTTGGTTGTGCTCTTGATTTTTGTTCCTTGATTACCTATTTGTCGGTTTACACCTTTTATGCCGGCTATTGGTTACAGTTTAATTCATTTCTTTTTTCTTGGTGGATTTTACATTGAACTTATATTCTTTGGTTGTACTCTTAATTTATGTTCCACGATTATTTATTTGTCGGTTTACATCCTCTTCTGCCGGGTATTGGTTAGCGTTTAATTCATTTCTTTTTTCATGGTGGTTTTTGTAGTTTTCGTATTGGTTCGTTTCGTGTTCTTTCCACTTTATTTCAAGACTCCTAATGTAGTTTACAGAAAGGAGAGGCGAAGTTTTAGTATGTATCATTTTCTCAAGCTGTCTTCTAAGCGGGAAAAAGTATAACTATTTGCAGTCCGAAATGCACCCGGGCGAAGCCGGGAACGAAAAGCTAGTATATGTAATAATGGACTAAATTGTCAAAATATCACCCTCGAAAATAGTCTCCCTCCCGCTTCCACCTCCCCCCCCCCCCTTTCGTAATTAAAGCAATAAATGCACGCTTACACCCATAAGGATTGAAATAACAATAGGATTTCGAGGTCTAACAATGTAATTGCTAGGCAAGGCAGCATCCCGTTAAAATGGCAAGATTTCCCCGATATGTGTGAATTAATCGTTTAACATGAGCGATTTTGAACTGTAGACGAAAAAAGATGGACAAAATAAGAAAATTTATCATTTTTTCTTCAAAATGGTTCCGATCCGAAGATCGTGGGTAAATTCTTTCTAATTTTATTTTTTTAAAATGTTGATATAATCATCACGTCCATAATATATTGACGATCCTTACACATGATATATTCATATCTATTTTATATATATATATATATAAATAATCATCATATATATATATATATATATATATATATATATATATATATATATATAATCATCATCATCATCAGCCTTTTTCAGTCCACTGACGGATGAAGGCCTCCCCCAGACTCTTCCGGTTTTCCCTGTCAACTGCCTCCCTCCTCCAAGTTTGCCCCAAGAACTTAACAAGCTCTCTGTCCCACCTGTCTTTCGGTCTTCTTTTTGGTCTCTTGATGTTTCTTGGGATCCATTCGATGACACTTGACGTCCAACGCTGGTCATTTCTTCTAGCACTGCCATTTTAGCACCGTCACTCTTCTAATCACGTCACAGACTCCCGTCTTCTTTCTTACCCAGTCGTTCCTCTTGCGGTCTCTTCGGGTGATCCCTAACATGCATCTCTCCATGCCCCTCTGTGTTGTTTGCAGGCGCTGCATCATTCTGGCGTTCATGGTCCATGTTCCATATCCATACGTCAGAACCGGCAGAACACTTTGGTCATACAGTCTCCTTTTCAGGAAGACTGGAATATTTGATTTAAAGATGTTCGCATTCTTACCAAAAGTACTCCATGCCATCTTCACTCTGCGGTTGATTTCTCCAAGAAGCGAATCATCAGTAGTGATGAGTTGACCTAAGTAAACATAGCTGGTTACTTCTCCGAGTTCTGCTCCGTTGATATGTATCTTCTCAGAATTTGTGAAGGAGTTGTACATAACCTTTGTTTTATTAAGACTAATCTTAAGTCCAGCTTCTCGGCTTGCTTTCTCAAGCTCTTCAGTTCTCCTAATGAGCTCTTCTGGGCTTCCTGCGAACAGTATGATATCATCTGCAAAGCGCACGTGACTCAGATATTCTCCATTTACCTTTATGCCTTTTTCTTCCCAGTCTAGCGTTTTGAATACTTCCTCTAGAGCTGCTGTAAATAACTTAGGGGACATAGTATCTCCTTGTCTCACTCCCTTTTCAGTCTTAAAGGCACTCGTCTCTTCATGCAGCTAGACAGATGTTGTCGCATTTTCGTAGAAATTCTTGATCAAGGTTATGTACGTTTCTTCTACTCCTTGTTTCTTTAGTGCACGTAACACCGACGAAGTTCGGACAGAGTGGAATGCCTTCTCGTAGTCGATAAAGCACATACATAGAGGTAATTCGTACTCGTTAGACCGACTGATTACCTCTCTCACGACTTGGATGTGGTCCATCGTGCTATACCCACTGCGAAATCCAGTTTGCTCTCTGGGTTGGGCAGCATCAAGATGGTTTTGAAGGCGCATAGTGAGTATTTTGGTGAATATTTTGTAGACTGTTGGGTGTAGGCTGATCGGTCTGTAGTTATTCAAGTCTTCTTGGGAACCTTTCTTGTGCAGAAGGATAATACATGCGTGGTTCCATGTTTCTGGTATCTTTTTCTTTCTCAGGCAGGAAGTAAAATTCTTAGCGAGAATCGTTTCCATATGATTACCCGTTGCTTTGAATACCATCCATTCCAGATGCTTTTCCATTCTTCATACTTCTGATTGCGTGTCTCACCTCTTCCGGAAGGATATCTGGGACCTCTTCGGTGGGCATATTTCCATCATCATTTACTTCCTCATTTCCTAGAGGATCCTCATACAGCTTGGTGTAAAATTCTTGTACCAGTTTCAGGATTAGTTTCCTACTATGGGTTATGGAGCCGTCTTCTAGCATCAAGGCCACCAGCTGCCTCTTTCCGATCGAGACATGTTGCTTCATTTTCTTGTAGCTTCTAATGTTTTCTATCGTTTTCTCGATTAGCTGATAATAACATTTCTTCACATCTTCCTCGATGCACTTCCTTATAGTTTTGTTTAGTTCTGTAAAATGGATCATTTCTTTAGGATCATTAGTAATTTTCATTTTCCTTATTTTTTCCATCAGCAGTCTTGTTTTTACTTTCTCCATATACGTAGAATAGCGAAAGTATTGTATTCATGAAAAAATCTGATGTGGCCAACACATAACTTTCTCCATATTTGGGGTATAGGTATTTCAATTATTATGAATAGCATTATAAGGCAAAATTATTATTTCGTATCTTGAAAGAATACAGTCGTCCTTGTTGCAACTGAAATTTTTTCTAAAGGTAGAATTTACCAAGTAACGAAAACGAGATTATAGAAATTTGAATTGTTTATTTATTCGGCCGTTAAAAATTCATAAATGATAAACAAAGCGACTAATGTTTATACACTTTCAGTAGAGCTAGGGAGCTGAACATTTTGAGAAAGTTAGGGAATGGCGTTCCAGCCGTAACCAACTTTGAAAATTACAATATAGTTTATTATTGTGTCCGTTAAAAATTCATAAAATTTAAACAATTAAATTTATATAAATGCACTTCTAGAGGTGCTACATAGATGAAATTTTGCATATGTGAGATATTCGTAACAAATGATGAAAGCCTATTAAATGTTTATAATTATAAATTTTAGTGGTTGTTTTAACCCAATATTTTAGAAAGATTAAAACACGTTAATGGATATATATATATATATATATATATATATATATATATATATATATATATATATATATATATACACATACAGGGCCGTTCCCAGACATTTTGCCGCCTGAGGCGGGATATAATATGGCGTCCCCTTAATTTTTTTACTAAGTAGTTTTATTATATGTTAGACGAAAACGATAGGAAATATTAAAAATCTATTTATTAAACTCCGTAATCACTTATATTTATGAAAATTTTCAACTATACATAGTTTAATTTTCATAGCATTTGTGTCAGAATCTATTTTTAAATGTTCTTTGGGATCAATGAAAACATTATTTTCTTCGTGATCTAATTGCTTATGCTTATGCCGTACTCTTAGTCTTTCTTCTGTAACAAACACTGGATCAATTTCTAGTTCTTCCGCGATTTTTTCTGCTGCTACTATTATGTCGTTGAATCCTGTCGTGCGATAATCTTTTAAAAAAATCAATAGTTTGATCAATGGCTTTAATACATTCTGAAAGGTCATGTTTAGGGCTTTTTAATAATTTTTAGACAATGTTTGTTTTCAAACATAGCCTTTCTATTGTGATATTCAACACCAGATAATTTTTTATGGCCAACCATCGTCCGCTTTAAAAACTGTAAAATAGTAAGGTATGTGAGAAAAGATTTGAGTCTTTCCCGGCGAATGATATGGAGAAAGTTTTCTCGGGTTTCCAGCCGGGTGGTGTGGAATAATGCTTCCGACGTTTCGGCAACTCTCTCTGCTGCCATCTTCAAGGAGAAGATAGCAGCAGAGAGAGTTGCCGAAACGTCGGAAGCATTATTCCACACCACCCGGCTTGAAACCCGGGAAAACTTTCTCCATAGTAAGGTATGGCCTCTTAACTTTTTATAAGAGTAATATTGAAAATATACTAACACTAACAATTATTTATAGTATTAATTGATATTTGTACAACAAAATACATTTACTCTGTATTTTTGTTGACTGTCTTAATTAAAAGGGGAAGCGATAATTTTGAAGTTATACAACTAATATATCTTTCAATCTACTATTTTCAACAATAAAATAACATAAAATATTAATACGCAAAGGTTTCCAATTAGCCCATAATCAAGAAACCCGAAACTCGAAAAGAATAAATCTATTTAATTGAAATGCAATTTAGCTCATAAAATAACGCAAGTTGACAGGACTCACAATCAGATCTTCTGTTCGATTTATAAACATAAAAAACGTGATGTTAGTCAATCGCTCATTAAAAATTACTCTTTGCACCACCACCAATCAAGCAAAATTGTTTTATTTTTCAGTTTTAGTCGTGATTTTACCAAAAAATTAATAAATATGGATTTAAAGTATACATGATTTTACTACAAAAATAAATGAAAATGGTTTTCCTACGTCTCTCAATAAATGTTTAATATAATATGAAATACTGACACCTTTATAACCCTGTTCCTTTCAGTAAAGGGTATTTCGTTGATCTGCTAGTAGAAAACGTAGAACGTATCACTTTCCTTCCTTCTTGGAATGGCACAAAATATTTATATCGAACTAATTTAAGACACAGGCCAACAGAGTGTCACCTAGCTCTTTCGCATTACTAAGTGAGAATGGTGAGAATGCAGCATAGGGCGCGCTTCATAGAAGATTGATATTCCCCAGAATGGTTAAGCATTTTGAATATTCCAAGAAAAACAATGAAACAGAAATATAAGACACGGAGGGACGCGAAGCCCTGCCGGGGGTTTTTGCCGCCTTGATGAAAGTAGACCTCGCCGCCACCAATATTTCTTGCCAATGGTCTCTTCGTTTTGCATCCCAGGGGATATTCCCTCTGGGGCAATGCACTCTTTGACCATAGTTAGGCGCGGGATGGATGAGAGGCATGCATTCCCTTGGAGGGTGGGAGAAAGGTGATTAAGAAAGGAGAGGCGGGAAAGGAAAACGGGCATCACCCCCGCCGCCCTCGCCCTAAGACTCGAAAGTTGATCAGTGGGAAACATTTTCAAGGGTTCCCAAGATCAAAGAGTCTTTGAAACCTGGTCAGATTTTCCAATCCCTTCTCCGCTTGTGTAATGCTTTGTTTTTCCAAATGGTATCTCCGGAAGTCTTCGCTTCGTTGTTACCCGCTGAACAGTGTTTTGAGGTCGCATTTTCACTTATATTTTCAAGAAGAAAAAACTAACTATTTCTATCGAAAACAAAATTATGTAGATATTTTCCAAATATTTGTGACTCAAATTTTCCGCCCCAAAAAATTCGGCGCCCAAAGTAGTCGCTTGGTCTGCCTGTATGGTTGAGCTGGCCCCGGGCTTAGAAAGTAAATTAACAAGTTAGGAAAGTCTACAACGTATCACAAATGGGTGCGTTTCGTGCAGTGGATTGTTAGAAAGAAATGACATACCTATAAGTAAGGGTAATAGCGTTTTAAAGTTCATTTCTTCATCATAAATGATCCATTTTCTTCCTATTTTAAAATATTGCATGCACACGTAAGGAAATTAAACGTTTGTTTGTGAGGTTGTTTATGTTAGCAACAATGAGGAAGTAACCATACAAGAAATTTTCAAAGTTCAACTCGAATTAAGGCATTCTGGTTTGATTTTCTTGATAACGGCAACTCCTACGATAAAAATATATAGGGAAAGAAATACTCTAATTTAATAGTTCTACAAGTTTTATTCGAAAAATATTTTGATATGAGCAATATTTTACGAGATTTGACGGAAAGTTCATTTTTGTCACCAGTAAAGTGGTACCCGTGATTGTCTTACGCCATTAATTTTTGCGATTTTCTTATCATCTTTGATTTTAAGCCCTTAATATCAAATTTCATGAAAATCCGTTAAGTAGAAGCCGAGAACGAAATGAAATGGTTGACATTGATCAGTAATTAAGGGGTTTATTCTACGCATTTTTAAGATCAATTTGATTTTCTCAAAAACGGCTCTAACGATTTTGATAAAATTTCGTACCGTTATTTGAGTATACGTCTGGAATAATACAACATATTTCATTTTTCTCAATGAATGAATATAAGGCTAGTTTATTCTAGGCAACTTTAACAAAAATTGAATTTTCTAAAAACGGCTGATACGATTTTCATTTTCTAAAGATAACTAAACGACGCATTAATATACGATAATGTTTGTACAATGTATCTTGTACCGATTTTTTACTTTCTCATATACGAGTATATTGAGCAAGTATTGTTCTCGCGAAAAAATTCGACCTCGAATTTTTACGAAAATATACGTATTAGGTGTCGCTGAATCCGAAAAAGTGGTCTTCGCAATGCCGTCGTCTGTCTCTCTGTTACTGGCTCTAGAGCAGTGATGGGCAAGAAAGCACGACCGTAAGGGGGAGCAACGTTGAGCGAGAGGGGGAGCTAATGGAGGGAGAACGAGAGGGAGGATATGGAGAGGGGCGAGGACGTGACGCAGAAGGCAGGCTTAAGGGTGGCGGGTGTTTAAATTGCATGAGAGTGGAAACAAACTTACATGTAGTCCTTAAGTAAATTTTACAATGGAATTTTATTTTGATGAAAATTACATTGTGCTTGCATTACTTTGATTACGTCTACGTAACACCAAATCATTTATTCGCGGGACTATAGATCGCGCACTTTTGATGCATAGCATG
This sequence comes from Uropetala carovei, assembly GCA_036926305.1. Lineage (NCBI taxonomy): Eukaryota > Metazoa > Arthropoda > Insecta > Odonata > Petaluridae > Uropetala > Uropetala carovei. Next base: position 10,950,746 of record JAXCHB010000010.1, on the reverse strand, counting down.
GTTGTGAGATTTCCATCTGAGACTCGGTTCCTGACATTGGACTTCGTTGGTTTCATGAGAGAAAAATGCTGCTCGCAAATGTAAGTTGAGCCAAACATGGATATTATTTTGCTCGCTAACGTGTGCAGTTCGGGAAACGTGTCCCTGGAAAGTTCTCGTAGAACTGAAATAAACTCGTTCTTCTGTCATATTTGTCCTTCATTTCACGATCACAATGAAGATCAAGAAACTCGCACTTAAGTGCGATTGGGACATCATTTCCATCAAGGGAATTTGAAAATGGTGTGGCGAAGATTTTCATTTCTGTTTCTAATGCATTCCAGTAGTGGAATCGTTTCTTAAATTCATTACGAAGTGTGCTGAGTATTGCAGCGTACTTCTCAAGATCATGCTGCTGCAGCAAGTGTACACGAGAGGTCAGCTTTGGGAAGCTCTTATTCTCTGGTTCCGAAGCGCAAGAAACACAATACTATTTCCTCTTGAAGCAGGCTGCGACTACTGCAGGAATGCAAGGGCGACTGATAACGCACCTTACAACTACCTGTCAAATGCACCGCCTTTTCCACATATGAACTATTGTACCTAGAATTCTTAGGTCAAAATTTTCTAAAAGTTTCCCCCTCCGCAGCTCTTCGCTCTCAAGGTCAGAGCAAAGAGCGCTCTGGGAGCGCAACCAGTCGTTTGCCCATCACTGCTTGTTTTTTATTTAACGTGAAAAATGATTCCGATTATTTTTCACTGTGAAAATTATTGAAAGTGTTAAAAACCATTTACGAGTGTCATTTGCGATAAATATTATAGAGGACGCTGATATCGAGAGAAACTTTAAACGAAAGAGTTATATTACGTTTCATTTAAGACCAGCTAAAAATATAATAACGCTTCACAATTGTGTTTTTTTGGGTTCTTCCGGTTTGCTCTGAAAAGCAATTTTGAATCTTCGAAAAAATATTTGGAAGAAATGAAAATAAAAATGCGGCCTCTCAGGCGATGAAGGAAGGAGCTATGTTGGAAGTGAACAAACACATGGACATAGAACCCAAATTCTTTTTTCAAATCCTCTACAAGGAGGGTTTATGGCGCTGTAATAGGCGAGAGGTTTCCCCAACACCTCTCTAAGGAAGATGGCCATTAGGTGCCAGATGTTTGGTACATCGGTAAAATGTGCGTTCTATCATGGAAAGAAGGAAATTATCCGACGCGACGCGTGCCGAAGAATTTTCCCAAGAGAGAAGGGACACACTGTTTGACACAATGAAATAGTCTCTCTCTCCAATGTCACAGTGGTTCTCAAATTTCAAATGTCGCAGACCCATTTTATGTTATGCGGCTTCCTTCCAATTGAAAAAATAGTAATAAATAAGAAACATTAATACGAATTCCTTTATTTAATTTAACCGTTAATTATTTTCATCACGTATTTCCTAAAATTTCCTGTGAGAGCAATCGTGTGTTAGGTTTATGACATCATCATAAGTTTAAAATTAACGGCATTATAATAAGATATCCCTCTGATTTTTATTAAAAACTTAAAATCGCCGCTGTTGCAATAAATATTATTAATTTTCATTTAAAATCACCGCGTACGTTTCCATGGTAGTTATGTATTTTTCATTGTTAAAAATACCTTCTTTTTATGATTAAGAACAAATGTTTTCGCCATTTCAGGACGGATTTGAATTTCGTCTTAAAAAATAAGAAATTTCATTCTTTCGACTATGAAACTAATCTCCTCCTGAGTTTCTATCTCGATTGTAACCTATTTAAAAATGCAATTTTAGAAATCACTCAACGACTTTCATGCTTTTCTTATTAAAGGGGTTAGAAATGACCCAATGAGGTCGGAAAAAACACTAGAAATATTATTTGGGCTTTTGCGTCTGTTCATCCTGCCAAATTCCAGAATTCTAGCATTTATAGAAGTGCCTAAACATTTATGTCCTCCTATTTATATACAGTAAAACTCGTTTAATACGTATTTGAGGGGACCGACTCATTGCTTCGTTATAAGTGTGACTACGTTATATACGAGAAACATGGTTTTTGGTCTATAGATCCCATATAACACGTATACACATACAGTAAAAGCTGTGCTATCCGGCTATTTAGAACCGGCCAGCCTTAGATACCGGCAATTACACAAATACAATTCATTTTGTATTTCTTTTTCTTTTTTTATGAATTTTTGTGTGAATTGTATATGTGTAATACCACAACTTCCACTTTAAAATTTCTTAAAATATAAGATGTATATACTACGTATTTACTCCGTGTACTTCTGTGGCTGCCGAGTCTAGATATTTTGGTGTACTTATACAATTTCCAGTTTTATCGCTTTTTATTATTTATTATTTAATCCAATAAATTCAATTTTGGGAACAGGTTCACTGCCGTAATCCCCAAACTTCCCGGACGCCCTAAACTTTTCAATAGTCTTTTTGTTTTGCATGTAAGCGTAGCAACTGGTATTAAACAAGAATGGGTAAATAGTGTCTATATCTAACTACGTGTGAAAGAATTAAAATGGAAAATGCAAACCTCATGCATAGTTATGTTTGGGGACTACGATAGTGAACGTAAGCCCAATTTTCTTTGCTTATTGCTAAATTTGCGATGTCAAAATCGAAAATCGCTCCCCTAACCGGCTGTTTCTCCTAATCGGCTTTCCACAATCCCCAAGATAGCCGGATAACACAGCTTTTACTGTATTTGCAGTGAGTCGACTTCAATGCCGTACTTACAAAGAGATGCTTATCAACTTCGCGGCATGTAAAATGTTCGACTGCTATTACATACGATTTTTTAAATGGTCAATTAATATTATTATTATGGTCATTAATTTACATAAACATTTCAATTTTTTATATAACAATTTCAAAACAAAGGGAGCGTGGAAATTCGTATGGAAGGGGTAGATGGAGGAAGGGGACCTCTACTAAAAAGTGCGCGGTAAACGGGCGGAAACTATTCATTACTTATCGCTCTGCTCGCCAAAATTCGTTATATATGGGGCATTTTTTGCCACGGGACCAAACATTTGTTGTTACAGCCGAGAATTCGTAAAATGCGTGTTCGTTACATCCGAGAAACTTAACCAATGCTCTTATGGAGAAGTTCAAGGGACCGAGACACTTCTTCGTTATAGCCGAGATTTCGTTTTAGGCGTGATCGTTATAAACGAGTTTTACTGTGTGTATATATATATATATATATATATATATATATACTACGGAAGAGGAAATGTAAATGAGGATATTTAGGACAACTAGGTGTTGAAGGAAACCCAGTGAGCACTTACCGGAAAGAGAGCCGCTGGGGTGTTGGAGAGACACATTTGTAGAAGTTATTGGAGCTTTCAGGATGATCTCTTCGTCAGCACAAGAGAGACACAACAAGTATTGGAGGAAAGCCATTAGAACAAGTTTCAGATTATTAATACATTGGAAGCATCATAACGAGAGAAGCAAAATGTACCGATGAAGTCAGGACTAGAATAACAAAAGCGAAAGCCGCTTTCAGAAGAAAGAAACTCCTACCAACGGGAAATATAAAGCAGAAAATCCGCAAGAGGTTGATAAAATGCTATGTATGGAGTATAGCTTTGTATGGGGCAGAAACATGGACGCTAAGGAAAAATGATATAAAATACTTGAAAAGCTTCGAAATGTGGACATGTAGAAGAATGCTGAAGATAAAATGGACAGATAGGGTGAAAAATGAGGAAGTAGTAAGAAGAATAGGAGAGAAGCGAACGGTTATACAGACTATCGGAAAGAGGAAGGCGAACTGAATTGGGCATTACCTGAGGAGAGAGTGCATGATTAAAGAAGTGCAAGACGGAAAACTGGATGGAAAAAGAGAAAGAGGTAGGAAAAGGTTTCAGCTAGTAGACGACTTGAAAGGGAAAGAGAGCTATCAACACTGGAAGAAAACTGCGGAAAATAGGAGTACAATATGGAGAACGAAGTTTAACAATGAATAATCTCGGACCTGCCTACGGACAGACTACCTATGATGGTGATGATTTACTGTGCAAGAGGAAAGGTAAATAAGGATGTTTAGGGCAACTAAGTGTTGAAGGAAACCCAACATAAGGAGCATAAGAGAGACATACACATAAAAAATTCTCAGATATTCTTTTATACTATCCTATGCAATAAACATCTATTTATAATGGGTGTATAGTACATATACTATATTATAGTAACTGTTCTGAAAAATTGAAGTGTTGGTTAGTACAATACAATACAAAGTAATTCTACCTTCCGGTAGGTTTTAGGCACACACCACCCAATCCTAGCTATCCAAAGCCTTTCTCTTAAATCTCTCATACCCAATTACCTCTTTTAATGCATCTAATAACACCTTTCCTCTTCCTACCTCTTTGCCTTTCCTAACATTCTTCCTTCCATGACTTCATTCAGTAAACCGTTCTCTTTCAAATGTTGGCCCACCCATTTCTTCTGTCTGCCCATTATTACTCTAATTAAGTTCCTCTCTTCCCCTGCTATACTCAATACTTCCTCATTCGTTTTCCTCTCTGTCCAACTGATTTTCTCTAATCTACGCCATATCCACATCTCAAACGCCTCTAACCGCCTCGCATCTTTTCTCATTGGCCATGTCACGCACCCATATAATGGTTTTCACTAAACTCTTTTTAATCTCTTTACTTAAGCTGCTGGTAAACAGCTCTCGCCGTCTCGCAAATGCCTCTTTTGCTCTTGCTATCCTCGTCCTGATCTCTTTTGTACTTCTTCCGTCATTTGACAGAATACTACCTAAATAAATGAAACGTTCTACCTGCTCCAGACTTTCCCCATCCACCATAGCAATGACTATTGGTTATTACACTGAATTAAATGGCAGAAACCCTTTCTCATTCATAGACAGCCACTGTGTGCTAAATCTTATTGAGATGGTATGGGCTCAGATGAAACATTATGCTAAGAATGAACAGTGTATCGTTTAAAGTGAAGGGCATTCATTGAAATGGCATATGAGCAGGTTACAATAGGGAAAAGGAACTCCAGAAAATTATACATAGACTGTTAATACCATGTAGAAATAATCATAATAGTCACGGACTTCTTTACGGACTGATTATCTATTTTGATGATGATATGCTTACAAGAACGTTGTTATGGAATCTCGCCTTTACTTACAATACCGTTGCTGCCATATGCAGGAAACCGCGTATCACACGGCTGCGATGATTATTTATTTGTCACGTTAGAGGAGTATCGATCTCGTCTTATTTATGGGCACAAATTTAAGAATAAATAATTAAATAGTTATCTTTGGTACCTCCAATAGCTCTGACAAAGTTATGGAAAACCAGATGCACAATTCTGCTGCAACTTAGCCTCTGGAAGAGAACTAGTTTTTCATACCTTTTATAGTTACCGAATAAATACTTAATTTTCATTTCTCGATACGTGTCTGTTATTGAATTTATCATAAAATAAATTGAGCATAGTATACCATTTCCAACTTCATCGCACTTGGCAATTTGATCTTTGATAGCAGAAATAAAAGCATCGAGTGGCACCATTAGACACATTTCAGTCAGTCACTATCTCTATTTTCCTCGTCCTTTCTTCTTATCCAACCCAACCAACCACTTTCCGAGCAGACGCCAAAACGACGCCGGCCTCCGTGCCCCCGCCCCCCTCATAGAGCATCCCCCATTCCCCCTTTGGAGGCGCCGCGAAGGCGAGCGAATGGCGTGGAGGGATAAAAGGGGTGGCGCAGAGGAGGAGGGTTTTGAAAAACGGAAGCGGCGAGAGTTGGGTTGGAGGGGGGATGGAATAAGTGAGTGAAGGGGGTTGAAAGGGTAAAAGGTTTGGAAGGGGAGAGAGATTCCGCATTGTGGCTATATAGTGTGTTCAGTGGGAGGGAGAGAGGGAGGGCAGAGGGATGCGAAGATCTGAAACAGAGGTCGCCAACCTTTCGTAGAGGGAGGGCCGCATTTGGATGAGAGTTCACATCGGAGGTTTTAATATAGAGATTTTGAGATATCGTGTAACCGAGTAACATTTTTCGGGTTCACATTCCAACGTTCGAGGTATTTTTATCTTAATTTTAATACGCCCGCATAATGGTAAATCTTTAAATCGCTTTTTCCTTAAAAAAATAATAAAACTGTGAGCGAGAGACGCCCGCGGAGTTCGCTCTAAATCAGTGCATCTCATACTATGGGCCGCTGCCACAAAATTATTTTAGATGTTAAGCGTAATGCCGAAATATTTTTTTTAAATTCACGAATAATAAAATTTCATCAGGAAATACAGGGAAATACGATGCGATAAAAATTATACAGTTATATAAAATAAAGGAACTTGTATTAAAGTTTATTAATTTTACTATTTTCAATTCAAAGGGGGCCACGGCAGTTGAAAGTTTGAGAACAATTTCTCTAGACCAGCGTTTTTCAACCGGAGTTCTCGAACCAAAAGTGGTTCGCAGTTGAGATCTGCATATCCGCAATTTATCCGATCCGACCCGCGGATATCCGCACGAAAAGTTGCGGTTCGGGTCGGATTATGCGTAACTTTTTGCGGTTTCGGGTCGGATTCGGTTATATAGCCTGCGGGTGCGGATAGGAAAATCAGTATCCATGCTGAAGTGTTATAATTCACTGTCTTGAGTATGAGAAAAAATAATAACGTTGGTTGCACCCTTCTCCTACCCCGTCCAAGCCGATAGTCTTGGGGTCTCTTTTGACCCTCTTCCTTACCTTTCGAGAGATGCGACTTTCTTTGGGAGCTATTGGTGCGATTTTCCAAGACATTCTATGCATTAAGAGAGGGTCTCACTCCTGCTCTCGAAGAGATCACATCGGGATGCGTTGCCATTAGAAATTGCGTAGTATATCAGCTGAAGGCGAAAATCCGCAAGAGCTGGCAACGCGCACCGGTATCTGCTGTCCCGCCCGAAAGTTGAGAGGGGCGATGGAAGGGGAAACGTTCGTGATTGGCTACTTGCTCTAAGTAGGCCAAGAGCCTTCAGCTGGTGAACCGACTATAATGGGTAGTCGGCTCCGGGCGCTACCGCGCCCTTCGCCTCGCCCGGAACCAAAGAAACACTCCTCGTTGTCCGGAGATTGGGTTAGTAAATGTCGAGACAGACGAATCAGTAACCAATAAACAGTTATAGGTAACTAATAAACAAGTATAAAATATTTTCATGGGTGACTTATACTGAAGCTTAACTTTTAAATCTTTTAAAGAGTTTTATTTACATACCGACGGAGAACATTATTGAGGATTCGAGTAAGCTTTCTTTCTTCGTCAGTACAATTTTAAAACAATCATAACGTCAAGTGCACAAAATTTAATTATTTTCCCTACGTTGTATATGTATACATATAATTATTTACCTGTCTTTGCACACCGACAGTTATATGTAGCATTGACGAGAACAAGGTGGGAGAAGAATATCAGAATTTTATGGTCGAAAATAAAAACCAAAGGCATTCACTAAACGACTACAGAATCTTCGCTAGAAATGTTGTATGTGACGAAATATTTCATATGTAAAAGTGTGCTAATAATTATTTTAAATGCAAATATTAATAATCAATCTATCTATAATTCTTCCGTTGATATTTCAACGAGAATTACGCTAGTTTATAAATATTTGCGGGTTCGGTTTGGATACGGATATGTAGCCTGCGGGTACGGGTGCGGGAATCTGTATCCGTGCAGATCTCTAGTTCGCAGCTCTAAAGATAAAAACAATGGAGCCTTATTCGCCGTGGGCAAACGTTTGTTCGATCATATAGGAACAATGAGAATTAAAGGAAAAGAAAGATTTTCTAATTCTCTATCGAAATTCTTTCACGAAACAAATGGTACATAATTTAGTTACAAAAGAGAAGTAAAAAAAAAGGTGGTCACTTTGTGATCAAATTTCTTATCAATGTGTATAATATGATGTTTGCTTTCACTTGGAAGCCATAAATGTAACGTAGCATGCATTTTCTCACGTTTATCTCAATCTTAAACCATTCTTTGCCTGCACGATGATTCCTCCGTGTTGGGAGTTTATCATATCGATGTATATATCGCTTTGTGAGCGTTACACGCTTTATAAAGTACAGTTTTGCCTATGTGTGGTCATATTTAAAGCTTAATTACCGCGTTTAAGTATAAATCTAAACTTCCAGTGCCCAGTGGGGTCAAAAGAGAGGTTTCAGCTTCTGGCGAAGATATCAATCAGATGCCAATAAACAGTGTTCGGAAGAGCCACCAGCACAAGAATCAACACCCAAAAATATATCTAAATATGTTGTGGCTAATAAAGATGGTTTTATTGTTAATGTGTAAAAAATAGAGGAAAAACCTCAATGTGTCTTATGTGGTGAACTTTTAGCAAATAGCAGCATGAAACCATCACTTTTAACGTGCCACTTAGAGACAAATAATAAAAATTATAAAGACAAACCATATTCATTCTTTTTACGAAAATGTGAAGAATTTACAAAGGGTAATAAAAGACGTGTACTATTGTTAAAAGATGTTCAACTAATGCCAAAAAAGCTCTTTTAGCCTCGTACAAAGTGTACTATCGAATTGCTAAATGTGGAGAATAACACACAAAAGCTGAAAAATTAGTGATACCGTCCGCCAAAATCACAATTGAATGTATGATCAATTAGGATAGTGAAAAATGCCTCGAACAGATTCTACTGTCGGACAGAACAATATCTCGACGGATAAACGACATTTGAAATTACAGTGGGTTCCACTTATTAGAATCAAGTCGGGAAACCATTATTTGATTCAGTTAACCGGCTGATTCGCTTTAGGCGTATTAAATAAGAAAATGCTAAAAGAGAATTTATACATATGTACTTTAATTAATTTTAAACGCTTACTTTATCCAATATATATATTATGTTGTTTTAAAATAATTTTACAACATATTTTGAATCAAATTGTCATTAATATGAGACAATTTCCACCTTGTACAAGCGGCTGAACTCCTTTGGCCGTCCTCCTCTCAGCTCGAGGTTTCGCCGAAGAACAGCCAAAGCATGTCTGATTTCTTGAGAGGAAAGGGCTGGTAATGACTGCACTTCTTGGTCTTCTTCCTCTATATCTTCATCAACACTCGATTTGTTACTTAATATTTCAGCAACAAGATCTTCTGTTAATGCAGGAGCTACAACGATGTCATCATCGATTGAATTCCATTTATTCAGCTCTTTATCAACTTCCTCCGCCTCATTTCTTCTTCGTTGTTTTCTTCAACCAGAAGAAAACCAGCTTTTCTGAAGCAGTTAGCAATAGTTGTGGACGTTACTTGCTCCCAAGCCTTCTTCAGCACGTGAATGGCATCTAACACGTTAATCTTTTTGGAAATTTCAGAAGCACTTTTTTCACTGTTTTTCTCGTCAATAATTTCAATGATCATTTTTCTCATATCTCGTCAATAGAGGGTCTTAAGTGTTTTTATTATCCCTCGATCTAAAGGTTGAATGATCGATGTCGTATTTGCTGGAGAGAAACCAGTTGGATGTTGTTCATTGGCACTCTTGGGTGAGCAGTACAATTGTCCAAAAGCAATGCAATCTTCCTTCTTTGAACCACAAGTTCCTTATCCCACTGTAGTAAAAACTCGGAAAAAGTCTGGGTTGTCATCCAAACATTATTCTTCGGGTTAATTCGAAGAAGGCCCTAAAACTCTATAGCCAGCAATTATCACGTGATTCAGTTAACCGAAATAAGTGATTCCAATAAGAGGAAACTTCTCAGTAGTTTGGATACAAAATGGTTTCGGTTTTCCTATTTTGATTCAGTAAAGTGGCTGATTCAATAAACCAGTGATTCTATAAAGCGGAACCCAATGTATATTGAAACTGAACTTATACAGAGAGTGAAAAAAGTCCATATTCAGCTTAAACATGGACGAATCAACTGATGTTTCCAATCAAGCTGCACCCTTGGCGTTTATTTGTATTATTTTCGAGGGAAGAAATGTAGAAAACATTATATTTTGTCGCACATTAATAACTCGCGCCAAATGAGAAGAGATATTTAAATTGTGTGATGCTTATTTCAATGAAAATGAGGTTGATGAAACTATTGTATCGACATATGCACAGACGGGGCTCAATCAATGGTTGACAAACTTGTTTTCATAAAGAAGGCATAAAAAATGCAACATCGACACTTTGCCTTATTTATAGACAAGCGCTTTTTGCCAAAAGAATATACAAATATTATGAATGAAGTAGTCAAAATAATTAATCATATAAAATGACGGCAATGAAATTCAAAATTATTTTCCACATTGTGTAAAGAAAGGGAAGCGACTACATACATTTACTGCTTCACTCACAAGTTAGATGTTTAGCTCGTGAATTTCTTCTTCGAACTGAAATTGCAGAATTTCTTAAAGGTCATTCATTCGAGCTTGCTTTGAATGATAATATTTAAGTTCAGAGGTTGGCTTATTTGTCATAATGGAGTGTAGCATTATACCGGTGCGAGACATGGAAAATGAGAAACGGAGATTAGAGGCGTTTTAGATGTGGATATGGCGTAGATTAGAGAAAATCAGTGGGACAGAGAGGAAAACGAATGAGGAAGTATTGACTATAGCAGGGGAAGAGAGGAACTTAATTAGAGTAATAATGGGCAGACAGAAGAAATGGGTGGGCCAACATTTGAAAGAGAACGGTTTACTGAATGAAGTCATGGAAGGAAGAATGTTAGGAAAGGCAAAGAGGTAGGGAGAGGAAAGGTGTTATTAGATGCATTAAAAGAGGTAATTGGGTATGAGAGATTTAAGAGAAAGGCTTTGGATAGCTAGGATTGGGTGGTGTGTGCCTAAAACCTACCGGAAGGTAGAATTACTTTGTATTGTATTGTAGTAACCAACACTTCAATTTTTCAGAACAGTTACTATAATATAGTATATGTACTATACACCCATTATAAATAGATGTTTATTGCATAGGATAGTATAAAAGAATATCTGAGAATTTTTTATGTGTATGTCTCTCTTATGCTCCTTATGTTGGGTTTCCTTCAACACTTAGTTGCCCTAAACATCCTTATTTACCTTTCCTCTTCCACAGTAAATCATCACCATCATAGGTAGTCTGTCGTCTCTTGTGCCGACGAAGGGATCATCCCGGAAGCTCCAATAACTTCTACAAATGTCTCTCTCCAACATCCCAGCGGCTCTGCTTTCGTTGGGTGCTCACCGAGTTTACTTCAAAACCTAGTTGCCCTAAATATATATATGTATATATATCGTATATATGGCAACTGTGTGTCTCTCTTGTTATCTCTGTTAACCAACTTCTTATCTTCCCTCTCTCAACATGTTCTGATTGATAGTGCTCCGCTCCCCGTTACATCTGGCGTGCCACAAGGGAGTGTCCTGGAACCCCTTATTTTTGCCCTTTATGTGGATGATATTGTCGAAAGCGTTTGTGCTAGTGGATGCAGCACTTTACGCCGACGATTGTAAAATTTTTAAAAGGGTCGATTCAGTAACTGACTCTGTTTCCATGCAAAATGCTCTAGCCTCCGTTGGCACATGGTGCTCTGATTGGCAACTTCGCATTAACCCGGCTAAGTCTGCTGTATTGTCCTTTTTCCTGAAGCGTATTACCTCTCATCATCCAATCCCATCGGTCCTTTCCCGCGGTGACTTAGGTGTTATTTTCGACCAAAAATTGTCCTCCACGGAGCACATTTACAGTATTTCAGCGAAAGCTATGTACGTAGTTGGCTTACTGCATCTGTTCACTGAAATTAGTGACCCTATTGCTCTAAAAACAGTTTTTCTTGGTTGTGTTTTACCATTATTAGAATATTGCTCTGTAATTTGGTCAACTGCTGCTCCTACTACACTTACAAAGCTTAACCGTCCCGTTAATTTCTTTCTCGCGATTTTCCGTTATCGTATCTCTTCCTTTCGTAATTCTTCACGCGAAGAAATTCTGTCGCCCCTATGTATTTATCATCTTCCCCACCGGCGCGTTATTTCGGACTTGAAGTTCATTTACAGAATAATAAATGGCTAATTCCGCTCCTCTGATCTTTTTTCTAGTTTTCTCTACATGTTCCTCTACGCCTTACTCGTAACAACAGTCCTCTTCACGTCCCTAAATTTCGTTTGTCCTTATCCCAGCGTACCTTATTTTACCGGATTAATTTTCTTATTAATGCCCTGGCAGCAGCCACTTGTCCTCATTTCATTGCCGAGCACTTCACTTCTTTCCTCAACCGTCTCCCGAGTCACTAACCAGTTTTAATTTTTTGTATTGTCCTTGTTTTCATTATGTTATTTATGCATTTAAATGTTGATTTGTCTTATTTACCATCCAATGTAAAATACCTCTTTCGCTGTTTTCGGATGCTGAATAAATAAATAAATAAGTATTATGAACACCCATCTGCTAAAAGAACGAAAAGAACAATTTCAGATCCAACTGTAAAATCGATTCAGTGCGCTGGAAGACCAAGAAACTGAATCACAATTAATAGAGATACTCAAGAAATAGGCGGAACAGTTAAAACAAAGCAATAGAAAAATTTAACCGAAAACACAATACTGCTGATGGAAGCATGAAGGAAACTGCAAATTTTCAATGACCCCAAGGAAATGATCCACTTCGCAGAACTCAACAAAGCTATAAGGAAGTTAATCAAAGAAGACGCGAAGAAATAAATTATGAGCTAATCGATAAAACGATAAAAAAACAATAGAAGTTACAAAAAATGAAGCAACATCTCTCGATTGGTAAGAGACAGCTGGTGACTAGAAGACGGCTCCATGACTCAAAGTAGGAAGTTAATCCTAAAAGGGGTACAAGAATTCTACACCAAGTTGTACGAGGATCCCCTAGCTTCCATATATCCTTCCAGAAGAGGTGAGATACACAATCAGAAGTATGAAGAATGGAACTGCATCTGGAGTGGAAATATTCAAAGCAACGGATAATCATATAGAAACGATTCTCGCCAAGAATTTTACATCGTGCCTGAGGAAGAAGAATATACCGCATTGCGTAATTTTCAAAGAGTCTGACTATTTGTCAAATTAATAGTTTATTTTGATGTGGAATAGTATCACCACCTGCCATTCAGAAACCGCTTGGTCTTACAGGGTGTATTTTATAAAAAAATATCCTATTCCCTCTTAAAACCTTAGTTTTTCCTTTGACGAATTTGTCGAACAATGAATTGACGCGCGATGAGTTTCTCGTGGGACGAATTGACGCGCGACGGACTGGCTGCGATGTATTGGCGGTATACAGTTGAATATGGCGTGCTTTCAGCTTTAACGAAAAATTTCCTGCAGGCACTCTATAGTGAGATTTCACTTCGTCTAGTAGTAATGCAGCAGTTTTTATGACCGATAGATTGTCAGTTATAGTTGAAAAATAGTTTATGTGGAAATTACTGAAATTTTTGTGATTTTCATATTGTAAAAGTATAATTATGTGAAAAGTTGCCTCGGATTGAGCTGTCTTTAACGTAATATCCTGCAGTTAATCCCCTAGCGATACAGAGAGGAATATTCGTCGATTCAAAGCTTCCTATTGTTGTTTAACCCCTGTTTATTTTACCTACGAAAACAGCGCCATAAATTTCGGGAGTTATCTCTCCCTAGCCATTTCCCAAAGCCAATTACTTCCCTTTGGGTTGATGCGCGGAAACCAAACTTCCTCCGTTTACTCTGGGAAACTCCCTATCCACTTCTCTCTTACCCCTCTCTCAAAATGTTTCCAAGTTAGTTTAGGGGAAAATAAACCCACCGCCTAAAAATTGAAACTCTTTATAACGCAACAAAACGGTTTCAAGATGAAAACGACTCGGTCGGTGGAGTGGAAAGGAAGGTATTTTTAAACAAAGCGTTTGCGTTGAAAATGCACATGTTAGAATATATCCTCAGTTGTGTGTGTGTGAACTTATCCCTTATCTCTTCCGCCTTCAACTTCCTGTTCTTATTCCATACGTCTTTTGTGAAGATGTTTTTTTTTACTGTCTAGGTGTGGGTTGGGTTGGAGGCCTTTAGGAGGCGGTGGACTTTCTAAGTTTCGTTTCCAATGTAAGAGACTACATATTGGCTTCGTTCTGTCCGTCCTTTCTTAGACATGTTCGTCCTCGACTTCTACCCAACGGATTTTCGTGATATTTCGTATTTAAGACTGGGCAAATGCAATAAGGAAATAGCATAAATGGTTCTCACAACCTAATCAGGTTCCTGGGAACGGAGAAACGAAATTTCCGAAATTTCTCGCACAGTATTAGTCCCATAGAAAAAGTTTTAAAATAAAATATACTAACCAAATAAAACATTTCTTTTCCTGTACAATAAGTCCTCGAATTACGTCGTTTCGATATAACGTGGTTGCCGAGAATTCCCACCGTCACCGCGGCACTACGTTGTGCTTTTTTGTCGCTGCGGTAACTAGTAGTATCTATTTCAGAGAAAAATAATAACTTTGTTAACTTCCACAATTTTTATTTTACGACCGGTTTCGCTAAATAACTAGTATCATAAGGTGAGGAAAGGTTACTTCAGTGCTCAAAATATCCTTTATATACTAGGTTGACGGAAGGGAGAAAATCAAAGGAGGGGGAAGGGGGAGAGAGAAAAAAACGACCATGGTAACCGTTAAGGACAATGTAATAGACCAACCAATGGTGGCGAAGGAAGCGGGTGAGAACCTATTCACAATCTATAGAAATGTTCTAAAAAATCCGTCATTACAAGTTTCTGCCTCAGATAAAACTCATTGCTTTCTAGCATACACGGGTCTTAACCCTTAACTAGTCGCGTCGGGTCTATATGACCCGAGTGTTTCTTTTGAAGTTTGTTAAATGAAGCGAAATGAAAATGGCTCTCTGTGTCACCCCTATACCTTCCTATGCAGTCTTTGTTTACATTGTGACACTACTTGAACAGCTCATTCGCTTGCTAATTCCTTAAAACCCAACCAATTTTCGTTACACATTTTGAGAAGTATGTTCGAGGTAATGCGATTCGTATAATGCGGCCCTGGTTTCCTAGTTCCACGATTTCTCGCCGATGGTCAAAGTTTCCCTGTGTCTTTTTCCTGGGTCGCTGTATTATCTATAGCGAACTTCGAAGCTTTTCACGCTCTGTGTTGTTATCTGTTAAGTGAGGTTTTTGATGACACAATGCCAAAATTCTCATTTAAAGTCACAAAATGTATAGGGAAATAGATACCGTGGCACCTGCCGGAAAACGCGAAAGTAAATATCTAAAGATATATTCATTTGTTCAGGTCTTTCGGCATTTAGAAATCGCCAGAGTTCTCAAGAGCTGAAAAAAACTTTATTGAGAGTTGATCAAATGTCCGGTCTTATTTACATCCGTCGTTAATGGCTTCATCTTGGGCAGTGGCTGTTGTATTTATGTCGGCGTATAAACTTTCTCGTTGCCATTTTCCATACAGTAAGCTACGTGGCCACGTAATTAAAACACTAAGAATTAATTTCATCTGAATGCCTTCGATATCGACGCGGTCACTTGTCTTCAGGAACGCACTCTGTTTTCTGTTTCTAACGCTCATTTTTTATTCCTGCTGTAAGTAGTTTCTTTCCTTCTTTCACTTTCCTTGCTCTCATCCGCGAAGCGTCTTTGTGTCAATGCTCTTTTTTTGCTATTTCTCCTTTGTCGTTTCATTTTCTGCCATCGTGATATCGATTCTAATCCTCACTCTTTTGCCCTTCCATGTCCTAATACTGTATCTAATATTTCCTCTCATTTTAATCCCCAAAATTTTGCATTTAACCGGAGGCTTACTACGGACATTTAAATTATTAAAATAGTAATATTTAAGATATTAATTTAAACAGCTTCTGTCATTCCATACCTGCCTAAGCCCATAACCAAAGTAATGATTTTAAAACAGTTGTCAGTTCAAGCCATAAAGACCTCAAGTGCACATTATAGATGAATAACTGACAGGAATAAAACGCCAGCCGTACCTTTCTTCTCTCCCGATATCTCTCTTTCTCTCCTCCACTAGCTTTTCCACTCCCCTCCACATCTCATCGCTTCTATCAATTACTCCCCCTTCTCACACTCCATTCATCCTCCCATTCGCCTCGAGAGAACCTCCTCCATCAATCAACCTCTCACCCTCTCTCTCTCTCTCTGCTTCGCACCCTCTGCGCCATTTCGACCTTCTGATCGCCACACAATTCCTCCCTCTATATAGCTTATTTCCCCAAAAATTTCTCTTCCATGTATTTATGATAAGTTCGCTTCTCCATGAGTTTAGGTCTACTACGAGATTTTTAAGTAAACATCAGTTAATTTAATTCGTGATGCAACTATCAACATTTTTGAGTTTTTTTTGTGTTCTTAAATTGAAATTGTGACGAAAGAGAGCTGAAACTTGGAGTGTGTATATGATGACCTTTGTTTTTTTATATATGCAAGTTTTGAGTAATATACACGTTCTGATTATTATTTTTTTATCTCCGTAAGCATAGACAGCAGAAATATTGAGCTTATATTTCACATCGATCCCATTTCTTCTTGAGAAGTTTTTGTTTTGAAAAATTTGCAGAGTCGAACAGAAATGGTACTTTCCTGTTAACGGGAATACATTAAAAAATAACATGTATTGTTATGATTATTTGAGAGGATATAACATTGAAAGGATATTTTCATGTACTGTTGGATTTACGGTGTTTTATTTTAAAAACAACATTAACAGAAACTGATTGGCCGGTCTCGACATTTACAAATCCAATCTCCGGACAACGTGGAGGGTTTCTTTGGTTCCGGGCGAGGCGAAGGGCGCGGTAGCGCCCGGAGACGACTACCCATTAGAACGAAGCGAGCCGAAGGCTCGTCGATATATCCTCTCAATTTGCGGCACAACAGTCAAGAAGATATAACATTGAAAGGATATATTGACGAGCCTTCGGCTCGCTTTGTTGTAATGGGTAGTCGTCTCCGGGCGCTACCGCGCCCTTCGCCTCGCCGCAACCAAAGAAACCCTCCACGTTTTCCGGAGATTGGGTTTGTAAATGTTGAGACAGGCCAATCAGTTTCTTGTCCGGTGATTGGGTTTGTTTTTGTTAATGTTGTACTTAAGTATTGCATGGGGATAATACATAAGTACCAGGTCCTGCGAAGGGTCCTGGAGGTATTCCCGTTAACAGGAAAGTCCCCAAAAAATAAATGCGCGCTAATGTTATCCATGTCCAATGGCTACCATTCTGCTTGTTTTCTATAAAAAGTACTTATGTATAAATTAGATTTTACCTAATCCCATACAAACACAAATAAATTATTTTTTATTTAATTTCGTTTTTTAATGAAAACTCCGTATTTGGACTATTTTGATCTCATACACATAGTTCCTTTTTAATTTTACCACTATTTTTTCATTCTTTTCTTAGTGAGATGGAAAATTCCAGCCCATAATACGCAACCCGATTTTAAAATTTCAGAAAAATACGCATACATTTAATCTTACCAAATTGAAACGAACAAAAATAAGTTCGATCTACATTAAATTAATCAAGTTTATTAATCGTATTAATCGTCATCATTGCCGCTACAGTTAAATACGGTCACCACTAGTATGTACTTTCACATGAATCTTCAATGTCTTCCTAAAGGTGATCATCTTCAGATACATACTTAGTGACATTTATGGCTGGAAATCCAACGCCAAGGTCGTTTTCCTAATACTTACTGGTACGCCATTCAGACACAAAGTGATAATCTTATTTTATACCTAAAATATGTATTGTTTGATTAATAAACGATGTCGTATATTGGCTTATGGAATCTTTGTTTTCCTCAGTCAATGAACTCTAAAGAATAATGGGGAATCTATACCACGCGGTGTGTCGCGTCGCATTAGCGTGCCGCGAGGAAGGCACCAGTCTGCCGCAAATTCCGAGGATTTTTAATTGTTACTAAAGCGTTTGAAATAAATAAAATTTGAATAAATTTCATCGTCCAGGGAACGTATCCTTAATCTGCGAGAGGAATTAATAGATTTTTAATATTTTATTAATTTTCTTCTTTCTTCTTTAAAAGCACGCATTAAAGGGGTGAAATAAAAAAGGGTTGGGTCGATGCGCCGCGATGATTAGCACTGATCTATACGACCGAGCAAATGTTTACCCTCGGCGCATTAGACGCAGGTTGATTTTAGGCGTTTTTCGGGGAAATAAGGTAATTTGCCGTTGAGCGCATCTTTTTCTTAATAAATTTTTATGGAGTAGCTGAATTCCTAATACATACGATAAGTTAATTGAAATTAATGAAATTAAACAAAAAATACATCAATGACTATTTAAAAAATACTACATGCATAAATATGACCGAAATTTTTTTAGTCATAGGATTAGTGAATACAAATATACAATAATTTTGCTGAATGCCATAAAAATTTCATTGAAGAACATAAAATTTGAAAATAATTTTTAAAGACAAATTTTCTAAGTCTAAGGCAGATGGAATCACTCGATCCCAAACAGATTTCTCCTAAAAGGGTCGTAGAAGGGAAATCCATTTTATTTATCACTGCCAAACGAAGTCGTATTTGTGGCGTAATTTGTTATACATTGTGGCATCAAGTTGCCATTGGACTTTAATGGGTTAAGTTTGCATCTCTATTATAAATAGCTTACACCAGTTTATTTGCCCTAACGATAGAGCATAGGATGATATTAAAGCTTAGGTAATTTATAATGGTGAAAGATTATTTGGTATAACCGACGGAAGAAATTCGAAATTCAGAAAATGTCATTTTTAGAAGGTTTCCCGCATATTCATGTAAAAAACGCAGTGTAAACGTTGTGTATCAATATCGAAAAGAAGAACATAATTATTTTGTAGTTTTTCATGGATGTTTCATTTAAATGATGCCCCAGCATGCAGTAACTAACATTCCAATGTTCAACACGCTTTTCGTTTGACCTTAACTTTCGGTTGAGGTATCACACATATAGAACATAATTTTTTCCTAATAATTTCCCACTGGACTCTTTTCCCCAGTCTGTCAATTTTCTCGATGAAATAACTGTCTTTATTAAATCCCTACGAATGAGAGTCCGCTTCTTATTCACAAGTCAGTCCACACCTCCTATAACCCCTAATGTTAAATTCCTTATTTATTCGCGTAATTGCCGATTTTTGAGGAGGAAATAAAAGGTTATTTTTTGTAGCAAATAATTGCCTCTCATTTACTTTGACGCGATGGTTATCTTTGTTTACGCTGCAGTCTCTCGCTTTTGATTCCACTCTCCTTCCCAGCAGATTGATGGATTGATCCGATTCCGTACAAAAAATACCCTTTGCCCAACTTTGCATTCAAAAATGTTATAGCTATAGGAGCCACCGATATCATTTTCTTAGCTATGTTCAGTATCGCTTCCATTTTCCCTCCTCATCTCAATAGACTGATGAATGAATCCAACGTTAACATGGGGAAATATAATAATTACACGACACACTGTAAACTACGCGTCGTATCGTTTTCCGAAAAAATGGAGCAGCAGCACGAGAATTATCAGTTGATCACAAGCAAGTGAGATATTGGAAGAAAGACATTATCAAGTTTCGAGAAAATAAATAGTTTTCTCAAATACAAGTTTGTACGGAGGCAAAAAATAGTTAATCTTATATATCATAAAGGAATAAACACCGATATATATATATATATATATATTAGGGACCTGCGAATCGCTAATTTTCTTTCGAATCGAATCTCGAATCGAATCGACAATCTCGATTCGAATTCGAATTCTAATCGAATCGGAGGGGAATAAGACAGTTATGCATTTTTATATATGTACTAACACCTACATAATTACAAATATGCACGCTTTTCGTGTCACATACATATGTTGAATGGTGATATAACTGATTAATGTCGTGATTAACAACATTAGTGTGAATTTTATTTTCAAGTGATATTTGATTGGAAGTTTAATTATTGTTAAAATAAATTATTATAATATCGGTTGTGTTTGCTAATTATGATCCGTTATGATCTCACCCGACCTTTAGATAAAGTTTGAAAATATAGAGATATGCATATTAAGCTACAGTGCAGTTTAGACTGAAACAAAGAAAACTAGAAATCGGTAGTTTAGTAACTTTAATCTTTGCAAATCCTCTTGTTCAAATTTAAAAATTAATACATTTAATTTCGACATTCGGAGTTTTAATGATTCAAAAAGAAAGCTTTAACTATATTTTTTATAAATTTAAAAAATAATTTTACTTTTATACAAAAACTAATTCTAATTTGAAGTATTTCTAAAAACTAAAACTTAATTAATAATTTCATTTTTTTATTTTTGAAAGCTGAAAGATTATATTTTAAGTATTTCTATTAACTAAAAAATACTAACAAAATAGTTAAAACTTAAAAGTCTAATTTTATTTCTTTATGAACTACAAGCTGTATTTTATTTTTATTTAATTATCAAACTGTAATTATTTTTGAAAAAGATCTATTTTTAATTAGTTTTTAAGGATATAAGAATTATTAAACTATGTCTATTGACTAATAATTTGATTTAATTTATTTAAGAATAACAAATTTTAGCTTAGCCACTTAGAAAATTTACAAATCTAAAATTTAAGGTGTCAGGTGTGTGAGTTGATGAGCTAGCTATTATACAAAAGTTTGTGATTATCTTAAAATTGTATTGGCGTACTCCGTAAGCCAACGCGCCGACTAAAGGATTAAGCAACTCACAGTATAAACATGAGAGTAGCATTCATACCCACATTTACTCACAAACTAACAGATCCTACCTTGAATTTCCCGTATAGCGAAATTAAACGGTATATCTTGTACATATTCAACAGGATATTAGAAATTTAATGTTATCAAATTATCCCTCGAATAACATTCCACAAATAACATGACCAACAATTTCAAAAAAAATTTATGTATTTACTTACTGAAAATTTTGGGCGATATCTGCTTAGTCAATGCAACGTCCATTCGCAGGTACTTTACTCACAGGCACACACACTTCTTTGCTACTGATTTGGGATTATTATGCGTTCGTCACTGAACGAGCCTACGAAGTACATAGATCCGTTCAAATAATAAAATGCGTTACTTTGTATCTAATTGCTATACAAGAGTTAACAAAGTCTAAACGAAAGTCGTTTTACTTAGAAGTGCGTGATGCTTTACTGGATGAGGGGAAAGAGGAAAAGGAGGGAGAAACATTAGACCGTCAATCGGGCGCGACATACTTTGTTAGACGACCTGGCACGCGACGTATTCTGTTCACACCTTAAGCTTTGCAAATTAACTTAATATACATTTCGTAGAATAATTGGTTCATTTTTTACCAAAATGATTTTAATTTATCATCTTTTCTATTAATCACTGTGATAACAATGCAATATGTTAACTTGTCTTAAAAGTCAGCCTAGTGTCTCACTTGTGGCTGAAATCTGGCTGCGACTTGTGGTAAGGAGGCACGTGCCCTCTGTGCCCCTACCTTAATCCGCCGATCGTACCACCATATAAAGATGGTTGCTCTAGAGTAGTAGTAAAGAGCACTGCTGTGCAACCTTGCAAATATACATGTTCCGACCTGTATATAAAGTATAAAGACGGTCTTGCAATTGATTCGACATTTACGAATCGGTCTCCTTAAATCCGAATCGAATCCGAATCCTACCCCCGATTCGAAGTCGAATCGAAACACGAAGCTTCGCAGGTCCCTAATATATATATGTGTGTGTGTGTGTGTGTTTATGCGCGTGGGCGCGTGCGTGTGTGTGTCACACAATACAATATATACCGTCCGTCCCACCCTGTATCTCAAAAGCCGTTCGTCGTAGAGATATGCGGTAAACTGCGTTTTGTTTCAACAAGCTAGGAAGGCCCCTAGAAACTATTCTCATTTTCATAAAGTCTCGGGTTCGAATCCAGGAGACAATTTTATTTTCCCATAAGTTTACATGGGATTTTCGATTTTTCAGAGTGCAAGGTTTTTTTCCTTCATTCATTAAAACGTAAATATAGACCGATTTTCTTCGTTTTTGCTTTATTCGACGGCTAAAACTCTATACTATCTTATTCTTGCGATGTTTACATGTTAAACGGTCGAATCATTCAGAAATATGCAATTGTTTTCGAAATTTTACGGATATTTCGTACACTTTCCGGACGTTGTCAAGGCGACCGTTATTGTTGCCTCCGATTCAATTAATGTCAATTAAACCTTCAAATAGGTGAAAGACTAGCTTCGCACTTGGTTTAAACATTGAAAGTATTGCTGTAGCGATGTCAACATTTATATATCGCAACATAAATATTTACGGATAAATATTTAGTTAACTGCGTATGGGAAGCGTTTCTAACGATTCAATCAAAGCAGTCGAATCTTCCTATCATCGTTTGAATGCAGGACTCTTATCTTTTTGTAAGTACAACCATTATACATCCATAATGTTTATTAACGCAAATAGGCTCAAGCATAAATTTTTAATTAAATGAGAATAGGGGCAAACGTTATTATTTTAACACATTACATGGTTATCTTCTCTTCATTGATATTCTACATAAACGGTTGCATTGATTGTTATATAAAAAAGGAAGGACATATATTTGAATAAAAAGTAAAACATAAAAGTTCGCGATCAATTACTGTGTAAGGAAATGCATCTTTAGAGTTAAATGTGAATTATTGAGATCATTATTTTACATACTTCATTTTTTATAAATCAATTGAAAATTCACCGCGAAGATTGCGCGGGATCAGGTAGTATTCTTAAAATCCATTATTGCTGGGCTTCATTCTTATATGGCCCGCGTGATTGTCCCATCCATGTTTTAATGTAAGAAAAATTGTGCGACCTTAAAATGCCGACCATAGCGGATATCTCACCTTTATAAATTCCTCTCCTTCTCATATGATCTAAATAAGCATTGCTCGACACGAGAAGAATCGCCTACGATAAACAGTATAGATTCCTATTTTGAATTACTCGAAACATATTCTTGCTTTGAATTTCTGATTTCCTGATTCCCACAGAGACTTTCTCAATAGAAGCAACTCCCGGCATTTTAAAAATATGAATGAAAGAAATACTTAAATAGGTATTTCAATCTAATGACTTTTCTCGTGACTTTAAAAAGAATTAGTATTAATTTACAGATATACATTGAATCGGTGACAACAATGAGTCGCCTTTTCAACGTCCGGAAAATTTCGAAAAAGAATGCGTATTTCTGAAAACTTCGACCGCGTAAAGGTACTACAAATACACTATGCAAACGAACGACAATCAACGAATGTTCGGCTGTTTTTTGTCATTCGGACCGTGTATTCGATCAGTCGTCGTCTACACTACTAGAGCGAATGTTTGCGTTCGTTCTAGTTGTTCGACGCTTTAAACGCAGTTTCTTGCTGCCCTCGACTTCAGCATCCTCAAAAGAATCATCATCGGAAAATACATTCGTGGATAGTTTTTAAACACTTTAAATAAATATTCTTTACATAAAACATTTGTTACTTTTCTGCGGAAAAGTGTTTTCATTAATATGAATAATATTGCCTACTTCCACGAAGTCACGCCTGTTTCAATTAATTATTAAATTGTTGTCTGTTGCTATGGTTAAGAAGATTTCGATGAGCAATTAAAATTATCCTTGGCAGCGTACGCATCGATATCACCAATTAGAAATTTTTATTATAACAATAGAAAAACAATACAATATTTTATAATATTGT
Source organism: Uropetala carovei (assembly GCA_036926305.1). Lineage (NCBI taxonomy): Eukaryota > Metazoa > Arthropoda > Insecta > Odonata > Petaluridae > Uropetala > Uropetala carovei. The sequence goes on along the minus strand of JAXCHB010000010.1, from coordinate 10,927,005 downwards.
GTAGTGTATGAATACAATATTTCAGTTTGGATTTCTCTATTAGTTAGTTATATCGAAGACACTTTTATTGGAGTTTTAATTTTCAGTTCTACTTTAAATATAATTTAAGTATTTGATGTTTTTCTTTCTTAATAAATTACGTTTAATTTTACATGAGGAATGTTCACGAGACTTGAATGTGATTGATGGACTTTGAAGCAATGGATGAACGTCGTGCGATTATAGGACGGTGCATAGATTATATTATTATAGATTTTCAGCTATGGATTTGGTGCTTCTGCACGCAATGGCTCAACTTCCATGTTAGCTGATTTAATAATATTTTATCTCGTGTGGTGCTTTGTAATATCATCGATGATCGTCATCCATCATCATAAACGGTTGTTTAATGGGATGATAAGTGCTACATTTCTTGGGCAAGTAGCCAAAACTCCTTCTCACGACCCGATATAGTAGGGCTTATCTTTGTTGACATGCGCCCTTTCCCAAATTCTCACCTTCTTCATCAACCTCAGCCGACCCTTTTTCACCTTGCTATACACCTCTTCCGCTTCCGGTCACACCTCCTTTCCTAACCGGTTTCTCCTCGCCCCCGCCCGCTTTACTCGCATCTAATCCTTTCATATTTAACAAATCCTCTTTAATATCTACTCGTTTAACCGACCACTCTCCCAGTTATCTATTTTTCCTTCTATTCAGATTCGATTTTTCTTTTGTTTGTATCTTCCCCTTCGAATCGTTACGATCAAATCTTGTACGATAGAAATTAATGCCGAAATCTTCGCTTTTCCTTCTTCCTATCTCTGATTCTTTTGGTAAACGCGCGCAACCCCATTCCCGCCCCCATATACTCCTATACTAGTATCTCTCCGCGTCTGTTATTCTCCTGATGCCTCGAAACCCCGCATCTCCTTTACAATCGACCTCCATAAACCCTTCGCCATCAGAGATTCCGTCGCCCCTCCCCCTTTCACTCCCTTTACCTTTCTCCGCACTTTCTTCTGCTCTGGTCGCATCCCGGTCAAACAATTAAGCTAAGAATAAATCCTCCCATTCAAGAAACTCCACTTTTTGGATTACTTCCATAAATTATCTCTCTCCCTCCCTCCCTCCCCCCTCCCTCCCTCCCCCTTTCTCAGCCGCAAGAAGCGTGATTAAAATTTTTCCTTTTTCCTCTCGTTGAGGTTTCCATCATTCCGTTGCACCTTTTAGAAAAGGGGGAATTGATGCTTGTCTTGTGGGTGACATGGTTTTCGGAGACCCCGCCATTCTCTTCTTCGCTATGCGATGCCGTTTTCGGGCGTTCGTCCTTCCAATCTCGTGCTAGGCCCTTTTTTCAGCGCTCATTCTTCGTTATGGCCAGTTTTTAATCTCCCTTCCTACAGCCGTTTATTCCCTTTCTCAAATACATTATGCATGTACCTCTTGATCCGGAATTTTCCATTTGGTGCCTCTCTGCTGTCTGCTGAGCTATCTAGACATGTTACACGCTGAAACTTTACATGTTTTCGATTTCTCTCCCTCTCTCTCTCTCTCCTTCTCTGTCGTCTTTTATTCTTGTCATTTTTTCATTTTCCCTTCGTTATCGTGTTTTCCCTAACCATAACTTGTTATTCATTACTCTACTCCAGATGTGAATTATTAGTTGAATTTCTCCAATAAATTCGTGTCCTCTCTCTTTCTTTAATCAAAGAGCGTCGCGTAACGTTTTCACTTTATCTGCATCGTTGCCCGATTTGAGAAACCATGGGATAACATTTGAAAGCAAAGCAGTTGTGTGCTATTGCATCTCAATTCTTCATTACGTATAAACTTTACTTTCAAATTTTCTTTCTCATCCGTCATCGTGATGTAGCAAATGGAAACCCGGGTCGTCGTAAGGAAATATTAAGCGGTTAAAAAAAACACAGCTGTAATTTTATTTGCTCGTGGTGCTGCTAAGATATTCCGTTTCTTTTCATATTTTCAGTCCAAGGTTAGTGGTTAATTATTAACAGAGGATGGCTTTTTCTACACTTTGTTTTGTGGATCCTCTTGGGCGTTAAAAACGATTATTGTTTCATGAAATGAAGGTTCCCCCACCGGGATTATTTATTTTCCAACTCGTCGGTGTAATGGCGCGTATATTATCGCGGTTTGAGTACAATATTTCTCCCTTTCTGCCACTTCCAATTATGCGGTCTCCACTTAGCAATCCCTCGACTAGCTGTCCTAACTCGATGCGACCCTTCGCTACCCCTTTCCGATGCCTCTCCAACTGTAAAAATATTTTTTTAAAACATTCATCCTTTCAGCAGGAAATATAGAACCGGAGGAAAAATGCGACGGCACGAAAGTTGTGTATGTGGTGTCCTCGATGAAAAGCAGCGAAAGTATGGGACTTGGTATGAGGAGCATAAATGGGTTGGTCGGGGTCCTCCTCTGGGAAGCTATGGAGGAAAACGTATGCGCATGTGACAGGTTTCGGAGTGGAGTCGGGCGGATAGAAATCCATGGAAATGAATCCGCTTTCGCCCCTTTTTCACTCCTTCCACCGATAACCTACAAATTTCCAGTCTAATTTTCATACTCCCGTTTATCACCTTGCTTATCCGATCTCAACCCCTCTCTCCCTCCGTCCATCTCTCTCTTTCCCTCCCTCTCTCTCCCTCCCTCTCCTCCCCTCTCTTCCTCCCTCTCTCTTCCTCCCTCTCTCTTCCTCCCCCTCTCTTCCTCCCTCTCTCTTCCTCCCTCTCTCCTCTCTCTCCCTCTCTCTCCTCCCTCTCCCCCCTTTTTTCCTCCCTCTCTCTCTCTCCCTCCTCTCCCTCCCCCCTCTCTCCCTCTCTCCCCCCTCTCTCCCCCTCTCTCTCCTCCCCTCTCTCTCCCCCCTCTCTTCCTCTCTCTCTCCCTCCTCTCCCTCTCTCCCTCTCCCCCTCTCTCCCTCCCTCTCTCCCCCCTCTCTCTTCCTCCCTCTCTCTCCTCTCTCTCTCCCCCCTCTCTCCCCCATCTCTCCCCCCCTCTCTCTCCCCCCTCTCTCTCCCCCCCTCTCTCCCTCTCTCTCCCTCCCTCTCCCCCCCCCCCCTCTCTCTGCCGTGCCGTGGTGTAGTAGCGAGGGCGTTGGCCTGCTACCCTGAGCATACCCTGAGCATACCGGGTACGAATCCTGCGAAAGTAGGGTTTTTTTTAGAGGTTTAGCGGTCCCCTATTTGCGGGTTTAGAGGAGAGCACGCGAATCAGCGCTCCGTCCTTCGGAAGGGACGTAAAGCCGTTGGTCCCCTTCGTGCTTATCGATAAGAGTAGGGTTTATCCCCTCCCTTGCTTTGTGATTTAGACTGAGTAGCCTACTAGCGCTGGTCGTTGTTTGAAGTCACAAGGTCCCACAATAACAATAACATACGCATAATAAAAAGGGGCTACTAACTTCGGGTCACGTATTTGGACGAAATTTAGATCATGCGGTTCTACGTAGAAATAAGTGTCTCACACACACACTTGCCAGAGTTTATTTGAATGTATCCATGGTCAGCGTCAAAAATATGCAAAACATCGTCTGTCGCAGTGGCGGATCCAATGGGAGGGGGGGGGGGGGCGATCGCCCCCTCCTTGGATAGTCTCATTGCACTCCACTGGGCGCTTTCTTAAATTCCGCGCAAAAATCCTCAATTATACGCAAGGGAAAGGATTCTGATAGGGGTAGGGATTTTCAAAATATAGGGCAGTTGTCAGGGGCGGATTCGATAGGTGGAGGGGCGACCGCCTCCCCCCCTTGAGAAGTTTCTGGATCCGCCCCTGGTATGTCGCTTGTAATAATTATTTGTAGAATTGTTACTAACAGTAGGTTTGGTTGGGCGAGTAGTGTGCATACGTTGTAGGTAAAGAGCTAGGCTTCGATTCCTGTTAGCAATATTTTTTTCTTCTTTTTTTTCCCCGATTCTCAAAACGTTAGTAGAAAATAATATAATCCAGCATTTTTTTAAATTTCATTTTGAGGGAATTTGCAATAGATCGCTTTTTTACAACTAAATATTATCTTGCAATTCACCATATTAGTGGGTGACATGGGGTGCGATGCATCAAATTTTTCCAAACGGCTACCCCTTATAACAATGTTATTTCTGTTGTGGTCCCTGATTATCTTGGTAAAGTAAAATGCAAAGGGGATATATATTTATCGGTATATTGATGGGTAGCTAAAACATGATATTCATTCGCATATTTGATGTAAGTAAGCTACTTAGATCGGGAATCACAATTGGAGGCGTACTCGTAACAGCGGATTTTAATGAAATTTAGTACTAAAGACAGTAAATTAGAAATTGAGATGAATGGTTTGCATAACATAATAACTTTAGAACACTCTATCGCAGGAAACGTGCTTATTTATGATTTACTTTAAAGTTTCCTAACCTCTTGAAATCATTTTCGACTCATATATAGTTTGTAAATATTCAATTCTAAATATAAACTTAAATAAATAAAATACATACTAAATCTTCACATTTAATTAATTTATTTTCGCGTTTTGATTATTAGTGTTTAAATATTACTATTGTTATAGTGAATATGTATTTGATTTAATTTTAAAATTACGTAAATTAATAAATCAGTTCTTGAAAGTTTCCTAAAAATATTTTAAGGTCGAAGCGAAAAAAACCGGTTCGAACCGGTTTACAGATGATTGCCGGAGCGAAACTGGAACCGAACCGAAATTTTGTGTTTTGAGTGAATCGGAGAGAAAAAAATTACGGTTCGATGCCCTGTTTAGCACTGATCTATACGACCGAGCAAATGTTTGCCCTCGGCGCATTAGACGCAGGTTGATTTTAGGCAACGTTTTTCGGGAAAAAAGTGCAGCTTATATCCGCCGGGAAATGCGGTAATTTTCTATGGGTTTTGTTTGAAACATTTTTTCATAGACCCGATAGTTTAAGACATTTTGATTTTTCTTCTGAATTTACGTTAAATACGTCGTTAAGTGATACCATTGTTTCTGTTGCTATGAAAACATTTTCTAATTGTTGATAGCGTTGCATAGGCTGCCAAGGATAATTTTAATTACGCATCAACATTTTGTTATTCATAGATACAGTTAACAGTTTTCTTTACTTTTTGTTTTTTAATAAATAAAAACTATTGAAAATGTTCAAAAATTATTCACGAGTTTAATTACATATTTTTAGAAGGGAAAATTAATATTGTAAATAGCAGCAGTATTGTTGCTGATTCATTTAAATTAATTTAATGAATAATATTAATCGTATGTAGCCATATATTTATAATACTCTAATTTTGAACCATGAAGTTTTTCAAATTATAATATAATTTTAATTATTCTTCTAATAATAATCGATGTGATCTTTTGAAAGATCAATAAAGGAAATTCATGTGATAGTTATGACATAACATTTGTTTACATCTTTGCTATCCATTTTATTATATTCTTCGAATTAGTTTATTATCAATTGCTTGGCTGATTTCTGCGAAAAAGGATTTGCTCTTTAAAGTAGACTGAAAACTACCATAACGTATTAGCCTGGAAATATCAAGGAACATACATTCTTAGTATATTTCTTCGTGGTTGTCACGGAGAAAGTCATGTACTGGGCATATTAGATTTCTAAATTTAATACTTTATTTTTTTTATATCCGTAATTTCTGTTATGGGGGTTTCTAAGGGAGAGCAGGGCTTGAATATAAGTATTGGAAATAAAATACTGGAACAGCTGAAAGAATCAAAATATTTTGGAAGTATGATGCCGCTAGATGCACAATGAGATAAGAATACGGATAGCTTTCAATAAGAACAGATCCATGCTGAGGAACAGAAAAAATTTCATTTTGAGAAAAAACTGATGAAATGCTGTGTGTGGAGTATGGCATTATACGGAGCAGAGACATGGACCCTTCGGAAAATAGAAATGAAATATTTGTAAAACTTAGAAATGTGGTTATGGAGAAATATGGAAATAAAGGATTAGCTGTATAGCAGATAGGGTAAATGAAATGAACAAGTGGTACAGAGAGAGAGGGGATGAGAAAAGAAAAATATTACCAGTGGTGATAAAGCAGAGGAAGAAGGAAGGCTAATTGGTTGGGACATATAGTATACTGATAAGAGATGGTTTGTTGAAGAAAGTAATTGAAGGAGAAATAGAAGGAAGAGGTAGGAGAAGAATTCAAATGATTAATGAATTAAAAGATGGATGAAGTTATGAACAATTGAAGAATATTGCTCAAGATAGAAATAGTTGGAGAGCACAGTTTTATTTGGAATAAAGGACCTTTCATATGACAGAGAACTATAATAACAATTAATTTCTATACGGCATTTTCCTTATTATCTTTATAACATTACTTAAAGAACATTGAGCCTCCTTTAAATTTGTGCTTTCCCATACACGAAGTATATTGAGAAAGTATGTTATCGCGAAAAAATTCGATCTCGAGATTTTTACGGAAATATACGTTTTAGGTGTCCGAAAAAGTGGTTTTCGCAATTCCGTCTGTCTGTCTGTGGGTCTGTCACCTTGTGGGTCGGTCTGTTCGCGGATCCAGAGCCTAAATGAAATCTCGTACTTAGGCTTTTTATCATAGGTACTTAATAGAAGCTGTGAAGAAATGGTTGACATTGGACAATAATTAAGGGCAAAATTAATATAAGGCTAGTTTATTCTTAGGAAAATTTAATAACAATTGGATTTTCTAAAAAACGGCTCATACAATTTTCATCAAATTTCGTATAGTTATTTAAGTTGATGTTTATCAACTTAATAATTTATAATTTCATAATTTATATATTTCAAAAGATAACTAAACGACGCGTGTATATGATAAAGTTTGTGCAGTGCATATTGTACCAATTTTTTATGAGCGTCGGACTCCAAATACTGTCCCGAGTAAGCTTTCGTATAAAGTGGAACAGTATGTGCATCGCATAGTTTACACAATGATTGTTACGCCATTGAGTATAACAGCTAAATCGGCGAATCGCATCGAAAAGTAAGTCTCACGACAAGTAGGAGCGATTTTCTACCGTAAAGACGGAAAATAAGGCAACTCTCGAAAGAAATAAAATAAAAAAGAGAACGCAGTGGGTGTTAGAGAGAGGGGGGTTTACTCGGCGGCGGAGTGGGAAGATTAAGGGTTTTGTAGGAGGGAGTTAACGCCTTACGCCCTCCCACCTATCCGAGCACCTGGTGTGAACCCTGGAGATTTTATTGATTCGAAGGGGAGGGGGGAAGGGGAAGGAGTTAGGTGGGCGGGAAGGGGTTATAGGCGATTTCAGCTGCAGCTGTGGAAATGGAACGGATGGAGGAGGGCGTGGCGAAGAATACGCTGAGATTATCTTTTCTATAATTTATAAAGTTCTAAAAAAATCCACAAAAGTTAAATTATATTAATGTTATCAATGATATAAAGTGCCACCGCGGTATTTATGATAAACTACTAACGTAAGAAAACAAATCCTTGAGAATGAGGGAAAAGAAATGTTAAGTAGATGATAGTTTTTGATGGAAGAATTTGGACGAGCAAATGTCAAGATTAATATGAACTTTCCAGCAGTAGTTATATGAAAAGGGATTTGTCGGAAGAGAAATCGATTAAGTCGATGCACTGACTTGAGGTCAGCAACTTAAGAAGTTCCTGAAGACAAGTAGAATGAGATTGGATGAGAATGGGAACTGTCTATCTATACATGTAACCTATACAATATGTACAGTCATTTCCCGCACTAAACTCCTCTTGAGCACTCTCGAGGCCGCCACAGGCTCGAAGCAATAGGCGATCGCTTATATCTCCTGGCCCTATATCCGCCTCCGATGGAAAGTAGATGTTGATTGAAACCCACTGAAAGAAGAGCCATTTGGTGGTACATATACATATACAGTATAACTCGGTTATAACGGCCTCGGTTAATATGACAACTCGGATATAACGACATATTCTTCAGGTTCCATCCCCGTTTCTACAGTATTGCAATATATTCACCTCGGTTATAACGTATTAACGCACTCGGTTATAGCGACATTGGAAGTTAGTAAGTAACAAATGTTTGTATGCGTATGCACAATGTCGGCGGAACACATTTTTGTGTGGTTGAGAAGAAGAGAACTGATATCATATAAATGTCACTAAATGATTCAGGTTTTAATATTAATTTTTGCTAACGCCAGTACATTGAAGTACCATAAAGTGGGGAGGGATCCAACAGCGGAAATTATTTTCTCTTTGTGGTTCGCACGAGCCGTTTTCTAAAACCAAGTCAGTAGACGTCAATTCTAATGATACAACGCTAACAGAATGGTTATCCGAGATGAACGTAGAAATTTTTAAAAGCTATTAAGATATCAATTCATATGCAGAAATCGACGATGATGTTATAACAGCAGAAACTCAAACGGACCTAGGCAGCCTGCTGGAGGTCATGGAAGGGCAAAATGGAAAGTGTAACGAAGAAGAAGGTGAAGAAATGGTTGAGGATCACGACGAACCAGTTCCAACGGTTAAAGAAGCAAAAGCAAAAAAAGTGATATTTTATGAATCGAAGGAGACTTATATAAAGATAGTATTATTCACTGCATTGAGGAGAACCTCGGAAAACATTTCAAGTTGGTACATACAACAGAAAAAATAGATTATTTAACTAATCATTAAAAATATTTTTGTTAAGTTTAATGTACTTATTATATCATATTATGATGTACTATGTATTAAGTAATAATATAATATAATGTTTAATGTACTTATTAGATCATAATATAAAATTTAGAATTTGGAAATATTATATGTTCCCATGCACCTCGGTTATAATGACAATAAATTTCCAGTCCCTTGAATGCCATTATAACCGAGTTCTACTATATATATACATATATATATATATATATATATATATATATATATATATAAAATTGCATTGAAGAAGACAACTTGGGACCAAGTATTACGAAAAGCGAAGTAGAAAAGGCGATACTGGAACTAAAGAAAGGAAAAGCTACAGGCAGCGATGGAATACCGGCTGAGGTACTTAAAGTCATGGGATCGGAAGGACTAAAAGTGATTACGGAACTAATTAACAAGATTTACGATTCAGGAGAGTGGCCTCAGGATTTCTTAGATGTAACAATGATCCCTCTAAAGAAGAAGCCAAAGGCAGTGTAAAGACTACAGAACGATAAGCCAACTGTCACACACTTCGAAGATCATCACGAGGATTCTTAATAAAAGACTACAGAAAAAGGCCAAAGAAGTGCTAGGGGAAGATCTATTCGGCTTCAGAAAAGGACGAGGAACCAGAGATGCTATCGGTGTAGTGAGAATCATATCAGAAAGAGCAATTGAGTACAGCCAAGACTGCTTCGTCTGTTTCGTCGACTGGCAGAAAGCCTTTGATAGAGGAAATTGGGTACTGCTGATGAGGATATTAAAGGATATAGGTGTCGACTAGAAAGACAGGAGACTGATCAGGAATCTGTATGTGAATCAAGTTGTAAAGGTCAGGTTGGAGAATGCGGACACCAGCGAAGTAAATATCTGTATAGGAGTAAGACAGGGCTGTTGTCTATCGCCGATTCTATTCAATATATATGGAGAGAGGCTAATGCAGGAAGCGTTAGAATGCACGGGAGATTTCAAAATCGGAGGAAGGATTATAAGAACAGTGAAATACGCGGATAATATAGTACTTCTAGCAAGAAAGGAAAAGGAACTCCAGAAAATGATAAATAGACTAGTGATAACAGGTAGAAAATACGGTATGGAAATTAATACAGAAAAATCCAAGGTTATGCGTATATCAAGTAAAGAAGAAGAAAATTTGAACATAAGTATTGGAGGAAAAGCATTAAAAATAGTTTCACACTATAAATACCTTGGAAGCATCATAACGAGAGAATCAAAATGTACCGATGAAATCAGGACTAGAATAACGAAAGCAAAAGTCGCTTTCAGAAGAAAGAAATTCCTACTAATGGGAAATATAAAGCAGAAAATCCGCAAGAGGTTGATAAAATGCTGTGTATGGAGTATAGCTTTGTATGGGGCAGAAACATGGACTCAAAGAAAAAATGATATAATATACTTGGAAAGCTTCGAAATGTGGACATGGAGAAGAATGCTGAAGATAACATGGAGGTACTACGATGTATAGGAGAGAAGCGAACGATTATACAGACTATCAGAAAGAGGAAGGCGAACTGGATTGGGCATTACCTGAGAGAGAGAGTGCATGATTAAAGAAGTGCTATAAGGAAAACTGGATGGAAAAAGAGAAAGAAGTAGGAGAAGGTTTCAGCTGGTAGACGACTTGAAATGGAAAGACAGCTATCAAGAAATGAAGAAAAAAATAGGAGTACAATATGGAGGACCAAGTTTAACCAGGAATAATCACGGACCTGTCAACGGACAGACTACCTATGATGATATATACATATATATATATATATAGAGAGAGAGAGAGAGAGAGAGAGAGAGCCGTAGTGTGGGCGGGGCAACAGGGGCACGTGCCCAGGGCGCAGCTTCGTAAGGGGGCGCCAAATAGAAATCTTATTATACAAATGATAAAATGTGGTTACTACAGTTTTGTTTTTTCGATCTTTTCGAAACTTATAACGGCCAACCTGAGGTTCAGATGAAGAACTATGACTGTACCAAGTCATAGGTGAACGTGTGCAAACTTAATTGGCGGCTTTTAGGCTGCCTCTACTCTTTACGCTCTGTCTGTAATTTCTTTTATTTACCCTCGTCCCCAGAAATGTGTGCATCCTATCGCATTGCATTAGCTGAGCAGAATTTTCGCCCAAATTATCGAGAAAAAAGTAATTATTAAGGAGGCCTTAATTGATTGTATTTCTGACAAATCGAAAAAGAGACAGGAAATCACGTCAGAAATAATCCTAAAGTTGGAACAGGATGCACTAGATTTACATGATAGGAGAGCTCAATCTTATGAAAATGCTCCTAATATGACCGGTAAATTAAACGGTTGCAAACATAACCGTCTTGCACGTTTCATTCGCTTAATTTAGCTTGTTATCATTCCACTGAAAAAACTTACCGTCAAATTAGGGAATATTTAGCAAAGGCATAGAAACTGTTCCTTTATTTCGCTGGTTCCACATCGAGATGGGTTGTACTAATGGAAGTCTTAAAGGTGACGTTGGAAAAACATGGCACAACACAATGGTCATCAAGAGAAAATTCTGTGAATTCATTGCGGTTACAATTGAAGGAAGTTTATACGGTGGTAATAAACTTAAAGAATGAACAAAAATGCAGATATGCTGAGTGATTTCTAAAACAGATATTTATATTTTCCTGTTATTTTGGGACGATTGACTCCAGAAGATGAATAAATCTCTTCAGGGGAGCGATGAAACTGTGGATACAGCCTTTGACACGATCTGCGGTTTGGTACCGGACATAAAAATTTCAACGTCAAGACTGGAAGAGTATATGGAATAGGCAAAGAAATTTTGCGATGACAAAGGAATACCTGATGTGCTCTCCAAAATAAGAAAAACAAAAAGGAAATTTCATGACACGATGGAAACTGAAGCACCCTCAGTACCTGAAACAACAGAACATTTTAAGTTGTGCTTGACATAATATGTCCGAAGATAAAATGATAAATTCCTGTGAAAATGCTGCTAGTAGGTAATAAAAACAATGTGGATGAACGCGAGTTTATCGAAGAAGTTTACTATTTGAAACACCGCCTGCCTTCGCAAAAAGTGTAAAAATTACGCAGAATGAAATATTGGAATTTTCTGATAATTTTCATGACATTTGTCACATCAATTTCAACTGGAAAGCGTTCTTTTAGTAAATTGAAATTGATTAAAAATTACATACGGTCATCAATGAACTAAGAAAGACTTTCTAGCCTAGCCATCTTATCTATTGAATAAACTTAAAAATATAAAGTTCAATGACATAATCAATGTTTGCCGCAAGTAAAGCCTGAAAAATAACTCTTAAAAGAAATGATTGTTTATTTCAGTAAAATACCTCCTTAAAAATATGCACTAATCATTTAAATAGATCATTTTGGGGCGCCAAAAAATCCTCTGCCCAGGGCGCCAAAAATGGTCACTACGGCCCTGTATATATATATATATATATGTGTGTGTGTGTGTGTGTGTGTGTGCGTGCGTGCGTGCGTGCGTGCGTGCGTGTGTATGTATATATATATATCATTCTATAAGCACTCTTATTACAGAGGAGGATATAGGATACAAGAAAATAAACATTGTTGCAATTTTACAATTATTCCTCCGATTATTTTTTTCGGTTCACCTATGTATTAAATTTCAGCTTTCCAACTATTGTAGTTTGGGCCAGACATTTGTATCCTCCTATATCCTATATATATCCTATATCCTCCTCTGTGAGAAGAGTGCTTATAGAATGATATATAGGATATAGGAGGATACTTCTCTGTAAGAAGAGTGCTTATAGAATGATATATAGGATATAGGAGGATACTAATGTCTAGCCCAAACTATAATAGTTGGAGAGCTGAAATTTAATACATATCTGAATCGAAAAAAATAATCGAAGGAATAATTGCGAAATTGCAGCAATGTGTATTTTCTTGGCCGGTAAAAATTATAAACAGTTTTACTAACATTTCATGGTTTAGGTACTTCTAAATTCGCTATGAAGCTGAATTTTTTTCTAGAAGTAGAAGTTGCCAAATAATTAAAACGGGAATATAGAAATTTGAAAATTTTTATTCGTTCGGCCGTAATAAATTATAAAATTTTAAACAAATTGACTAATGTTTATGTACTTTCGGTAGAGCCAGGAAGCTGAAATTTTTAAACAAAGTAGGACATGATGCTCCGGTAGTAACTAACATTGAAAATTTTAGAAATATTTATTATCCAAGCTGGTAAAAATTCACAAAGTTTAAACAATTCAATTTATATAAATGCACTTCTAGAGGTGTTACACCGATGATATTTTGCACAAATGTGAGGTATTCGTAATTAATGATGAAAACCTAAAAAAATATTATAATTATAAATTTTAGGGGTTGTTTTTACCCCAGTATTGACAATAGCAAATAAAATTTTTAAGAATTGTTTTTGCATATGAAAAGTGACTCGAAATATTTTTCATAGCGAAAATTATTGAAATTGTTTAAATATTACTCAAGAGTGTAATTGCCGAGTGTCTTTCTTTAGGACGCTGTTGTCTAGAGAGCAATCTGTGAGTTCTGTTCACGTATAGACCCGTGAAAATCCTTAATTCTCACAGCGTTTCTGAGTAATGTAAATGTTTAATATGCTACACCCGTTTCATCAAATAGAGAATATAAACGCTCATGTAATCGAACCCATGCTTTCATGATACACTACGGCTTGTGTGAAAGCGTTCAAGAGATAGTTCCCAGTATATTGCGCAAATTGATTAAAATCGTACTTGGCGTTCTCTAGTTCACTGGTTCCCAAACTATGTGCCGCAGCTGATTTTTAGAGGTGCGGCAAAAAAAATTGTTTATTTCAAAAATTAGCAATTTAGATGTTTTTGTAGGTAAATAGGGTAATAATAATAATTTCTCAAATACATTTTTTAAGATGTGGCACCAACAAAAGAATACTTCCCAAGGTTGTAACACTCAGATGTAAAGATGAAATAACCTTGTTTCAAGGCTTGGGTGCCGCGCTTACAAAAAGTTTGGGAACCACTGCTCTAGTTGTTCAGCTCGTTTGCTTGTTTTTCTGGCTAATCAGTCTCTTATTCTGTTCGATTTATCCACAAAGGGACACATCACATTTTTTTTATATTTGCATTGTTATTAGAATTAGAATTAAAAGTGTGGGCTATCTACAGCCCTTGCACTGCGATCATTTCTTATCTATTGTGCATCCCCAGCCGTGTATTTTGCAAGAAAATCATCACTTAAAATGAATCGCAGTAGCTTGTTTGCTGGGATCCTATGATAGTCACTCGGGCTCATAAAATGAGAGCCCAAGTGACGAAATCTGAGTCCTGCAAGGGACTCACATTGACATAAAATGTGTGAGGCTGTTTCCTCACGTTTTCCACACTTAGGGTCTTCAACCAACCCTAGCTTATGTAAGTGTTCTTTTAAGTGACAGTGTCCAGTCAGTAGACCCGTCACTGTTCTTAACTGGTTCCTATTTAGACAAAATAATTCCCTAGTTCTGTTCTGCGAGATTCCCTGTATGAAGGATTTCGCATGTTTCTGTCCACTAATGCATCTCCAATGAACCAGGTGCCTTTTGTTCATTCTGTCCCTGATTTCCTTCCTTGCGACATTAATAGAGATGCCGCAGGTCCGAAGAAGGAACTTTCACCACCCTTATTTTAATGTTATAGATTTATATTTATAAATCCATAAATGCTTCATTAGTATAATCATAAACCTTTGATAATTTTTTCATATAATAATGGTGTATTGCGTGATATGTAATAAAAACACAAAATACTAAAATTAGGATATAATTAAAATCATATTCATCAATATTTTACTTTATAAAACAACTTTAACGCTTGTTTGTGCTATTCCAACGTCAATGTATCAGGCCTGGTCGATATCTTTCTCATAGTGGCTGAATTTTTTTGTCTTGAATTATTGGATCGTTAAAATTACGGCCTCGGTTCATTAAAATCCCTGGAGATCTCATTAAATAAATTTCAGGCCGTCCCTTTGTGATGCATCATATGCCCGGTTGGCGAAAATGTTTTCGTGTATAGCGCTTTTGGGAGCGATTCCCTCGTGCGCGATGCATATAAATTAAAGATTGTCCTAAGCTAACGAGTCGTTATGACATATCTGCTTTGCACGATAACCGCATTTACAAACAATATGTCGTAAGGTAAATTCAAAGAAAATTCAGAAATTCAATTTTGATACAAGCAGAGACACAAAATTTTATGTTGTCTCGTACACTTTAATTATTTGCTGAGAGTAGTTTTTGAGCTTATTTAAAAATTATTTTTATTTCTATAATAATTTGTTTTAAGAATGGTCTGAAGATGGAGATAATATAAGCCTGCTATCGATACCTATTTCTTTAGTCAACTATAAGGATAAACATAACTTGAATTTCACTTTTATATAGTAAGTATATAGATTCAAGTCAGTCAGTTGAAGATTAGGTGAGTTTCGAAAATTTTTTAAATTGTGAAAATGTTTGTTGCTATTATCGAATTACTTAACAAATTTGCTTTAACTACACTTCATTAAAATTCACCAACGTTTTTAAAAATTCAAATGATGAATGAACCAAGACAAGGAAAATCAATTAATTCTGGAATAACGATTACAGATATTATTGTTTACAGGAAAATTATTTAATAAAACGTTTCAATCATATTAATCTACGTTCTTTTCTTTCACAATTAAAATTCTATTGAACACATATTCTTACATTTTTAATTGAATTACGTAAATTCGAATTTATAAATTATTTTAATTGCAATGCTTTTGAAGTATTATTATTACCTATTATTATTAGTACGAGCTTGTTATGTCCCACAGCTGGGCAAAGGCCTCCCCTAATTCCTTCAATCTTTTTCTGTTTGTAATATAGTTTCTGTCCATGTTCTTCCCGCATATGCTTTGAATTCATCCCTCCTTCTTCTTCTTCTTCTTCGGCGTTGTCCTCTACTTCTCGCATTTTCATGTCCAGCAGCTTATAAGCCTGGTCCATCTATTATCGGATCGAAACACTTTTCCTGCCCAAGACCATTTCAACTGTTTTTTACCTCCTTAACTACGTCTTTCATTTGAAGTCTTTCTGTAATGATCTCGTTTTCCACACGGTCTTTTCTGGTCAAACCCAAAAGACTTCTCCCCATTGATCTTTGACATATCCTACGTTTATTTTCTTCTTTTTGGGTAAGTGACCATACTTGGGAGCCGTATGTTAATACGAGCAATATAAACATATCCATTAGCTTCCTTTTCATAAATTTACCCAGGGACCAATATCCTTTCCAGGAATTCTTTATTCTGTGATTTATTTCTTCCTCTCTAGCATTTTGCAATGAAATAACCTGTACCAAATAAGTAAAATAAGTAACATATTCCAACCTCTCTCCATTCATATATATATCTCCTTCCTGGGAATTTGTCATTATTTTTGTCTTTGATGTATTTATTTTGAGTCCTGCTTCAGCTAGCTTTTCTGGCATCTTTTGCAGTTCTCTATAATCTTCCGCAATTAGGACTATGTCCTCCGCAAATCTTAGATTATTGAGTGATTAGCCCATTAGCTTTAATGCCTTTTCTTCCCAATCTAGGTCTTTAAAAACTTCCTTCAAGACTGATTGTAAATTAAACAACTTTGGTGATATTGGATCCCTCTGTCTTACTCATCTTTTAATTTTAAAATCTTTTCCCGTTAGTTCAGTTTTGATCCTTGAAGAGGCATTTTCATATATGCATCCAATAATCCTAATATATTTATTACTAGCAGAATTGCCCGTTTAATTTCAACGGATTTAATGAACCTACTACAGCACAACATACAAACTCTTTAAAACATATAATAGACACTTTTTAACTTACAATTAGATTTTCTTAACAATTAATCAGTTTTGCTTGTAACAATTCGTTTCCGATCCTATTGCATTCAAATATAACGATAATTATATTTCCTATCATATTACTTTCGCCAAATCCAGCTTCATTTCTTGTGTAATTATGCCTCTGAAATGTTTACTTTTAAGTCTTGTAAGCAAGAAACCCGTGAAAAAGCAACGTACAGTTGTCCATGATTGAACACTGACTGGTAAATGTACACCAGATACGTGAGCTTATCTACGTTAATAAACATTATAATGTAGACTATAATGATTTTACTTAAAAAAAATGTAAGATTCCAGTATTCAATAGACAAAAGAAGGTTCAATTACTTTAATCAATAAACGCTTCCTGAATAATAATCAGTATCAATTTACGTTGCTATCCATAAACGTCGATCGTTTCGTTGCTTAAACGAAAGTGCGAATCGAATAACGATGAACTTTCGTCTATTTATAAGCTTCATTGAAGCTAATTGAATCAGAGGTAACAATGAGGACCGCCTTGGCAACGCCCGGAAGGGGTACGAAAAATCCATAAAATTTCGAAACAAATAACGTATTTCTGAAAACTTCGACCATGTAACATGTAAACTTCGCAGGAATAATATAGTATCGAGTATTATTCGTCGAATAAAGCAAAAACGAAAAAAATCGGTCCATATTTACATATTTTAATGCTTGAAGGAAGAATACCTTGCAAGTCAAGAAATTGTTTCATACGTGTTATCTTATGGGAAAATGTTAATCCCCTATATAGGCAGCACTGATTAATCCCGGTTGACCAAACCTTGACCATTCACGAAGTTCGGATGTAAGGAAGAATCGTACCAAATTTGGTTATTCTAGCTTTTATCGTTTAGGAAGAGTTCCATGAACAAACCAACAAACACACTTCGAAATATATTATAGTAGATTAATGCATATATTACTTATTGATTTAAGTATGTAATTGTGTTCCACGCGGTCAAAGGCTTTCTCAAAAGCAATAAGCATTAGATTTATATGTTTGTTGTACTCATTACATTTTTCTATTAATTGATTTACTCAGTGCTTTTTTTCTAGTGATACGCTGGGATACGGCGTATCCCCACCTTTTTTTAAATATTCTTTTGGTTTTATCCTAAATTTTAAGAAACTTACAAATTTCATGTTAATATTTAACAAAAAAAATATTTTTAGGAAATTGCGAGTTTTTAGTTCCCGTTACGTATTCTTGTAAATTAATATTTATTTGTCTATGTTTCAATCTGTTTTGCATGAATGGAAAAAGATTTCCCGAGAAAAGAAACAAGGCAACGGCGTATGACATAGATATTGTCGTGGTATCCTAGATGGCAGCAGGGTTGGGAGGGCACTGACCCTTAGGAATCCTTGCAAAGGGACGCGCAGGGTAGCGGGAAAAATCGGTGGAACACAGAGGGAGCGAGAGAGTACCCTGTGCGGGAATTTGTGTTCTGCTCGTGTGTGAATATCGTGACAATATCTTCTCTATTGTGCATGCTGTCAACTGTCTTTACTCTTAACTTCTGATGTGTCCCGGCTGCGAATGTCGCAGTAGACTTTCGACATTCGCGTCCCGGCTTGACTACTTGCGCGTAAAAAAGTTGTGTAAAACCGTATTCGGCTGTTAGTGGAGCATTATTGTGAAAGAAATTGTATTATGTTAACTTTTTTCGGGACACTTTACATCTTTATAAAATGAATAAAATAACGGATTTTTAATGCCATGTCGAAAAGGAAGAGAACTGACTATACAGAAGAAATAATTGATACGTCTGAATCGATTGCAGTTTCGACATCGCCATTTTCTACTAAGGCAAATGAACAAGTGGAAAATACGTGGCCTTCTTGTTGGACTTTAGAGCAAAAGTATGATTTCTGTGAAAAAACGTTTGGTTATGTACAAAAAAACAGAAAACTTGGTTGTGGTGCTTGCCGTAAAGTTCAAACGCTTGGAATTGAGGCAAAAATCGGTATGAAGATATCAAAGGAATGGGCCAATAATGAAGTTACCCATTTTAGTACAACCCGAGAACAGCAGTTGACATCTCTACGGACCAAGATATTTAAACACAAAGAAAGTGCTGGTCACAAAACTGCCATGAAGATATAGGAAGAGGCAAGTAAAGAAACGCTAGAGAAGGTTTACCCGAAATCCCTTTCACGCCAAAAAGAGGTTACTGCCAAAATATTTCGCACAGCCTACAAAGTTGCAAAAAGTAATCAATCATTCAATAATTTTGAAATGGACATTGACTTGCAAGGACTTAATGGTGTTGATATGGGACGAATACTTCACTCTGCAAATGCTTGCATCAACATTATCTATCACATTAGCAAGGAAATGAGAACAAACTTGGTCCGCAAAATCATAACTTCCAAATCAAAAATATCATTAATCATTGATGAAGCAACATCCCTTAATCAGAAGTCTACATTAATCTTGTATATCCGTGTAATGATTTCTGGTTGTGAAATGACTGCACCAGTTTATTTACTTATTGAATTGATAGAATTAGATCAGGGGTCTCAAACTGACATTGGTATGCGGGCCGCATGACGGCTCTCTGACGATCCGCGGGCCGCATTCATTACTTTCCCAGTCTTCACATCTTATCGTATTCTTTGCATTATATTCACTCTCCCTTTCCACAAGAGAGGAATGGCTCTATTACGCGTCTTACACGCAGTCATTACAAAAATGCTAGATTTGGCGTCGAGGGTTAAGTCCTTCTGATACGAATGAAACTCGCTGGCAGTGGGATAAACATTCTTCAGTAGCTCAACCGTGCAGGATGATATAAATTTGAATGATTTAATACACTTCTTAGATTATTTAGAAATATTTGCGTGAAATATTTGAATAAGAAATAGATTTGAGTTCGGGTCGCGTAGTATAAAGTAAATTGCTTCGCGAGCCGCACAAATGCATCGCACGGGCCTCATGCGGCCCGCGGGCCGCGAGTTTGAGACGCCTGAATTAGATGATGTAACGGCGTCTGGGTTTTTCTCCGCTTTGATGTGCCATCTTCAATCTATCGGATTGACAGAAGAATACCTGAATGATTATTTAGTAGTGCGGCGGTAATGCTTGGATCTCGTATGGAGTTAAGAAATTATTGAAAGAAAATTTTCCATCAATAATTGTATGGTACTGTGCCAATCATAGACGAATTAGCCGTCCACGATGCTGTCAGGGCAATTTCTGGAATTAACAGGTTCAAGGCATTTATTGACAAGTTACATGTCCTCTACCACGCATCACCAAAAAATACTCGAGAATTGCAAGCCTGTGCTAATTCACTGGAAAAGCAACTTTTGAAAATTGGACGAATACTAAGCACTCGTTGGGTAGCATCCAGTTTTCGTTCAGTTTCTGCAGTTTGGCAGGATTACAAAGCATTGGTGCATCATTTTACAATTACTAAGGATTATTCGTCCAAAGACAAAAAAGGCAGATGCATGTATGAAGGATTGCTGAAGAAAATTACAACAATGGAGTTTATTTTTGATCTAGGATTGATGTGTCATGCACTTCAAGAGCTTTCTCAGCTAAGTTTGAAATTGCAAGAACGCAACAAATTTGTATTGTGCACATAAAATGATTAAACGTCTTGCTCAATTATTTGAAGAGAGACAAATATTTCCTGGACCATATTATGAAAAAGCCACCACTGCCGCCGAATGTCTCATTTTCCAGGGGGTTCCTACATACAAAAAATCTGATGTGGCCAACGCATGACTTTCTCCGTATTTGGGGTATAGTTATTTAAATTATTATGAATAGCATTATCTATGAGGCCAAATTATTATTTCGTATGGTAAAAGAATACAGTCGTCCTTATTACCGTAAATTACGTATATTTTGAATATGTTTACAGAATTCACCGCTACATGGTTGTGGCGCCGTATACTGGTAATTAAGAAAAAGCAAAATATCTCCGAAATGGATGGTTCTACGAAAATTTGTTTAAAGAAAACCTGAAAGAAATATTATTCTCTACAACTTTGGTCCTCACCAAGATTACCAATAACGACGTTTTTAGGGAGATATTTGACGAAAACCGAAAAAACCGATTATTTATAAATAATTCCTAAACAATAACTGCTATGAAAAATTGTTTCAAATGAAAGTTGTAGGAAATTACATTCTCTATAAACTTTTTGCAGAAATGTATAAATGATAATGATGTTTTAACGGAGAAATATCGCAAAAACCGAATCGGGTTCCGAATAAACCTCGACTTCCGTTTAACCGGTATTGTCCAAAAACAAATCCGTTCTTTGTGCTCATGCTAACGTGTTATATATGAAATTTGGTATTAATATTACAAGTACTTTTTGAGTTATAGCGCCCAAAATCACGTCCACACAGACATTCCGAAAATAGTCTAAACGTGTTTTAGGGGCCTCAAAACGAGTATTTCCGTTGAAATCTCGAAGTCGATTATTTTCGTGATCACAATACTTTTCCCATACTACGTATGGAGAAAGTAAAAACCATTTTTTATTAAACATAAACATTAAAAAGTAGCGAGATTATACGGGTTTTCTTGTTTATTCGAGGATCCTGAAGAAAACCGCGATATCTTAGAATACGAAACGGAGAGAATTGCTAAGATTTCTATGAACATTGTTTGATGTTATTTAAAAAACTTTCCCAGCAAATGTCGAAAATGAGCACCACATTGCTGATTACATATACGTGCTCTCCTCAACATATTGTCTGACGCGATTTTTTAACGTTCTCCAATAAAAAATCGCCCTGTATAATACGAACATATAGCCTTTCGAATATTCTCTGTAATAAAAACGTTCTGTAAGGAACGTAAGATGGCCGACAGCGAAATTTAATTAGACCACTTGAAAATATGTTTTGTCAGTTAGCTAATACTGAACGTATTCTATCACAATATAATTTTGGTAGTTGTTAATATTCGAGTGGCACATTTATTTGTTAATATAAATATCATACCTACCTATTATTTTCCCTACGTTGTATATTTATACATATAATTATTTCCCTGTCTTTGCACACCGACAGTTATATGTAGCATTGACGAGAACAAGGTGGGAGAAGAATATCAGAATTTTATGGCCGAAAATAAAAACCAAAGCCATTCACTAAACGACTACAGAATCTTCGCTAGAAATGTAATATATGACGAAATATTTCATATGTAAAAGTGTGCTATTAATTATTTTAAATGCAAATATTAATAATCTATCTATAATTCTTCCGTTGATATTTCGACGGGAATTACACTAGTTTTATAAGAAAAGTACTAACCGGTGTTTTTAATAAATCCATTAACAGATAAATGTGACTAGGGGGCAAACATGAAGTGACATTCCTTAATCAACAAGGAAGAAAAGAATGATGACTGTTCACAATAGGGATGGGATAGATTACAATAAAGATTAAAGGTAAATGATACAACGAGCCACTTCCGAGAGGTTGGTGAGTTGATGAAAAAAATCGGTACAACATACATTGTACAAACTTTCTCATATACTAATGCGTCGTTTAGTTATCTTTACAAAATGAAAATCGTATGAGCCTGTTTTTAGAAAATCCAATTTTTGTTAAAGTTGCCCAAGAATAAACTATCCTTATATTCATTCATTTAGAAAAATAAAACACTTACAAGGAGAGTAGGGAGGCTAGTACCCTCGGATTTTGTTCAAATTTCACATGGTGATAGCTGATGTGTTCCGATTTAACGTGTAACTTGCCGTTTGTGTGAATAGGCCTTGGTTGTCTAGATATCGCAGTTTGAATTTCGGCCGATATCCGCGTGCGTGTTAACACTCGTGAAAGTCGTTGCTAGGATAAGTAGGCCGTAGATGAGTTGGTAAGGCGTTGGGCTAGTAACCCAGACGTCCGGGGTTCGAGTCCCGGTTGTGGAATTTTTCTTTTTTTATTTTTATCTTTTTTAATCCTGAAAAAATGTACAATTCCCATTATTAATTTATTACGACTGTAAAAATTTTAATTGTACTATTTTTCTCGATTATAAGAATGTATTTTTTACCTTATAGTTGCGATTCAGCAATCTTTTTAAATAAATTCTTACACTTTTTATTGCTACAAAATAATTTGCATCATTATTTTGTATTATACATCAATACCTTATAAATTAATTATTCAGATTCTTCTTTTGAAAGAGCAGGACGCACACGCTGGGAGAAATTTTTCCTGTAGTTTTGGAAGTCGATCCAAGTACTTCGAAAATTGAAGATCCAGTAAAGATAATTCCGCTGGGTTGTATGCCTTTCTGCCAACCGCGCGACGTCTATTTTTACAGGCAAATCAAAAATTTCATAAAGCGCCTGCAAAACAGTACGTATTTATTGCGAGAGAATAGTCAGATTAATACAAGAGACGACGTATTGAAAATTCACCCCACCATTCATCACCAGTTGCGTGCACCCATTTTCGAAGACATGATTAAATATGCGTGGTTTGCGTCAAAATTAACGACGACAAGGAGTGTTTTTATGAACGTAAATGAAGTTTGTTTCCACGATAGCCTGCGTAAGAGGAAATGTGAATACGAAAATGTTGCGTTTGTTGTGCGTTCCTGGTGCCAGAAGCATTTGTGCCTTGTTTTTATGACAATTTTCATCCCCCACTTTGCCGGCACGCATGACAGATTTTTTTCAAAAGAAGAAACTGAATAATTAATTTATAAGGTATTGATGTATAATACAAAATAATGATGCAAATTATTTCGTAGCAATAAAAAGTGTAAGAATTTATTTAAAAAGATTGCTGAATCGCAACTATAAGATAAAAAATATATTCTTATAATCGAGAAAAATAGTACAATTAAAATTTTTACAGTCGTAATAAATTAATAATGGGAATTGTACATTTTTTCAGGATTAAAAAAGATAAAAATAAAAAAAGAAAAATTCCACAACCGGGACTCGAACCCCGGACGTCTGGGTTACTGGCCCAACGCCTTACCAACTCATCTACGGCCTACTTATCCTAGCAACGACTTTCACGAGTGTTAACACGCACGCGGATATCGGCCGAAATTCAAACTGCGATATCTCGACAACCAAGGCCTATTCACACAAACGGCAAGTTACACGTTAAATCGGAACACATCAGCTATCACCATGTGAAATTTGAACAAAATCCGAGGGTACTAGCCTCCCTACTCTCCTTGTTAGTATTATTGTAGATGTATAATCAAGTAACTGTACGAAATTTGATCAATATCGTTAGAGCCGTTATTGAGAAAATCGAATTATTGTTAAAGTTATCTAGAATAAACTACCCTTATATTCATTTTTTGAGAAATATGAACTATACAGTATTATAGAAGACGTAAACTCAAGTAACTGTACGGAATTTGATCAAAATCGTTACAGCCGTTTTCGAGAAAATCGGATTGTTGTTAAAAATGCGTAGAATAAACTACTCTTAATTATTCATCAATGTCAACCATTTCTATATATACTCTGCTCAGTATGATAAAACGCCTAAGTACGAGGTTTCATTCATTTTCGTTCTACCGTCTAGGCACCAGCGCCAGTAACAGACAGACAGACAGACGACATTGCGAAAACCACTTTTTCGGATTCAGCGACACCTAAAACGTGTATTTCCGTAAAAATCACGAGGTCGAATTTTTTCGCGAAAACAATACTTTCTCGATACT
Source organism: Uropetala carovei (assembly GCA_036926305.1). Classification (NCBI taxonomy): domain Eukaryota; kingdom Metazoa; phylum Arthropoda; class Insecta; order Odonata; family Petaluridae; genus Uropetala; species Uropetala carovei. The sequence goes on along the minus strand of JAXCHB010000010.1, from coordinate 10,902,787 downwards.
TCGTATGAGAAAGTAAAAACTGCGAGAAAAATCATAAAATACATTAAATGACATAGTATGTAAATTCTATAACACAAAGTCACCAAGTCTTTTTAGATTGGTACTTTCCAGTATTCTGTGACCGCTAAACATTTGCAAGAGCTGCAATTTTTAAGGAGACCTGGACAATTGTGGTCGGTGAATTTTCCGTATGCCTCGGCGGGCGTCACAGCGAAACTTTGCGGGTGCCATGGCGCTCGCGGGCACCGCGTTGGGAAGCCCTTGTTTAAGGCCTGGAAGGAGGCATTCTACTCATCTAGATTTTATCACACTTTTGTAAAACTAATAACTCAAAACGACGCCTGTTTAGTAGCGTAAGCGAACAAATTTTTCGGATATACATTTAGGTCCATTAAATACGATTGATAGGTACCTCGAAGAAGCTTAAACCGGAACTGGTATTTGTCGGCAATAACCTCAGCTACTTTGTAATGAATGCTCGGGATAAAAGCTACTGATAGCTTTTAATGCGTGTATCTTTTTATTCAGAATATTTGCATGAATGGGATTGCGAAGATGAAAAACAGATCGCTTAATACCTTCTCCCTTCCCATTGAAATGTGACACATCTAACTTCGACGAAAATATAAATTTCTACACTACATTATAATTCCCATCCATTGAATAAATGATCTAATCCACACCACCATGAAAACGTTTACCAATAAAATTAAGTCATGCAACTACATAATTACACTTTAGGAGAATTTAGATGAAATGACCTCTTACCTTTGATGATTCCAATGGCGTACGAATCTGGCTACTTCTGCTCAGAAATACTTTTCCAGTAGGCACTAAGGTCCGCTGATGAGGTCCCAGATTATGAATTTATCCTCAGGAATACAAAAATCGGTCACTTCCGATAAAGGTGTACTTTAACACAGCCGTCCGTCAAGGAAGGCAAAGTTTGACTGACGGGCTAAGATGGCGGCAAAAAAAAAGAAACGCTCGCGGCGCATGTGCGAAGGATGATTTTCAGTAGGTAGATAACTATCGCTTGCTCGAAACAGAACCAACCAAGATAACCGGGCCCCAGCCATGGTGACGTACCCGATAAAATGTTCCTATACCTATTCCATTTCAGGAACTCGACGAGAGGCTCATAGGAACTATTCCATAAGCTCTGGTCAAAAAGGCTCGGGAAGTCGAGGCTCCTGGAGAAAGGCAGGTTCAACCTTTACGTAAACCAGGAGACCACCTATCGCGGCAGAATAAGGAGGGCGGAGACAATAATGTGATTTAATAATTCCATAAAAAGAAACAAAGAAAATTAAAAACAAAAGTTCGCGATCAAATACTGTGTAGCATTAATTTTCTCTGTAATATGACTTTTCAAATGCAGATTTCTGACTGACTTCGCATAATAAATTGTCATTACGCACACACAGCCTTGCCCTCAGCGAGATTCGAACCCGCGAACCTTACCTATACTTGGAAAATGCATTATTCGAGTTAAATGTGAATTATTGAGATCAACTATTTTACACACTTCTTCATTTTTTGTAAATTATTTAGAACATTGCGCCGGTACAGCTAGTACGTTTTATTTCCTTACGTGTGCATGCGATATTTTTAAATAGTAAGAAAATGGATTATTTATGATGAAGAAAAGAACTTTAAAACGCTATTTCCCTTACGTACAGGTATATAATTTCTTTCAAATACTCCATTGAACGAAACGCGCCCATTTGTGATACTCTGTACACTTTGATAACGTTTTTTAAAGGAAGCATGTTCGATATAAAGATTTCTACCTTACCCTTGTTTCTCTTTGTGCAAAAAAGGTTAAAAACTAATCTTTAAAAAAATTCGATGGAAGACATTGGCAAAAAGGCGTGCTGAATCACCATGACCCGAAAGCATCTGTATCAGACAACGAAGAAGTTAAGATGCAACATTATGAGTCGTGTTACTTGGAAGGTGCTTATGGATAGGTATGCATCGGCATTTCCAATGAGATATAACTAAGTAATAAATATCGCATCGGGTCGCGGTAATCCAGGGTGGCTTATTACTTTAGGGAAAGAATATCACTATTCAAGTCTTATATGATGGAGAGGCGGCAATTGTCTACGGACGCAACCCTCGAGCTCAACAAAAGTAACTCATCGAACCAAACATGCTTTGTTCGCTTATTAGAACTGAATTACTGAACTACAACTGCTTACACGACGCTGTTGTAGCTGTATCCTTGGGCGTTTATAAACCGTTTAGACGCATTGTTTGGTCGCATTGCTCGATGAATGGCGGTGTGTCCGATTGTATATTCCATATTATAAACTACGTAATATATTTCTGAGATATGGTGCGGGAGATATACAATATAAGATGTAAGTAAATTTTAATTTTGCCCATTCAGACCAATTAGAACAGCGGTGCTCAACGCGTAGCTCGCGAGCCACATGTGGCTCACGCAACAATTTTGAGTGGCTCGCTATCACTCTCTGAATTTATCGCATCACTTGTACCAGTGAGTTGACTAGTTTTTAGGTAAACTACATTTATATTAATATGTAAAATACAGTTATGATCTTTTTAGAGTAATTGAGATTGTAGCAAAATGTCTATTTCTGCAAATAAACAAACCAATGCAGTCTTATTTCTTCTCGCCGTCATAAATATATAATATCGCCATTACTTAGCATTCGAGCTCTCGAATATCGCGACCTCGCGAAGCATATCGATGATTGTTCTTCGTGTATCGAATTAGATTCGACCATAGCTACAAACTGTCATAAAACCATTAATTTCATCTGAATTTTGAATATATTATTTATTATTGTTGTTGCAGGTTAGCTAGTAATTACTGTTGTTTATTAAATCTTATTTTTCTCTAATAAGTAAGGAATTCATTTTGATTAATTTTAATTTGTAGGTACCCTCAGCTATGTGTGCAAGTAAAACACCAAGCAAGAAAGCACGTACATACAAGTACAATTTTCATGAAGAATAGGAAGAGCAGTATTTTTTCATTTGCATCAAAGACAAATGTGTTTGCTTAATTTGTGGTGCAGATGTTGCTGTTGGGGAAAAATGTAATGTAGAACGACATTTTACTACCCATCATAAAAAATATGACAATGAATATCCTTATAAGAGCAATTTAAGAAAAGCTAAAATTAATGAATTAAAAAATTCATTGGTTGCTCAGCAATCTGTGTTTGTGAAATCTGTTAATAAATCGAAGGCTGCTACTATTGCATCATTCAAAGTGGCACATATATTAGCGTTAAAGAAAAAACCTTTTGATGATGGTGAAATAGTTAAAGAAGCTATGATTGCTGCAGCAGAATCATTATTTGGCGATTTTAAAAATAAGTGTGAAATTTTGTCAGCAATACAACAAGTTCAACTGTCTAGAAATACAGTGACTCGGAGAATTGAATCGATGTGCAAGAATGTTAAGGAGCAGCTAAATAGGGATTTTGAAATGTGTGAATTCTTTAGTTTACAATGTGATGAATCAACAGACATTAGTAATACAGCACAATTGAATGTATTTATAAGGATGGTATTTAAAGACTGCACTATAAAAGAAGATATACTCTCAGTTATACCATTAAAAGCAACAACACGTGGGAGGGACATCTATCAAACAATTAAAAATCACGTAACAGAAATCAATTTGCCACTTCATAAACTTGTTTCCATAACAACTGATGGTGCACCAGCCATGATTGGGTGTGATGTTGGTTTTGTTGCATTATGTAGGAAAGATCTTGAGTTTCCAAATTTTCTAAGCTACCATTGCATCATTCATCAGCAAGTGTTATGTTCAAAAGTACTTCATTTTGATCACGTTATGTCTGTTATTCTGAAAATTGTGAATTCTATTCGTGCTAGGCCACTGCAGCATAGACTTTTTAAAGCACTTACAGATGAACTAGATTCACAGTATGATGTTGTTCTTCTTCATTCAGATATTAGATGGCTCAGGAAAGGTAAAGTGTTGCAAAGATTTCAAGATCTTCTTCCAGAAATAAAGGTGTATCTGGAATCAAGGAATACGCATTGTGAAGAACTCACTAACCCTAGGTGGTTATCTGACATGGCATTTCTTACAGATTTAACATCCAAGCTAAATGATCTCAATCTTGAACTTCAAGGAAAAGACAAAACCATAGCTCAATTGATTGGAAATGTGAATGCATTTAAATCAAAATTAATTTTATGGATATCACAAATAAGAAACAGAATCTTCATTCACTTTCCCAGCTTAGAGAAAATAGCTCAAGAATTTATGGAAATTGACATAAATACATACTCTAAAAACCTTGAAGAAATTAAAAATGAATTTGAAGCTCGATTTCTTGATTTTCATGTGATTCAGCCAACTGCTACATTTATATTAAATCCATTTGATGAATTCGAAGTTAGTAAAATGTCAGAAGAAATAGCAAAAGTAATACATAGAAGAATTGCTGATATAGAAATGGAAATTATTAACCTTCAATCAGATTTGCAGTTGAAGGCAAGAGCTTCACAAAAGGAAAAATACTGATGTATTATAATAAACAATTATACCTTCAAATTATTCTATATAAAGCTTTTTAGTATTATTTTGTATCTAATTAGTGATTTCATACTTTATTTTTTATGTAAACCATATGTGGCTCACGATACATGATAAATCGTTAAAGTGGCTCACGGTAGTCTAAAGGTTGGATTAGAATTAGAACATATCCTTTGTCTACGGATCTAAACTATATTTTTACGAAAAATGGAACCATCAAATTTTAAAAACTAAAAGTTTTCAAAATTTATTATCGCATTTCGAGGAATCGTTTGGACAATGTAAATCTCCTGCTCCTGAATCAGTGAATATATGAGACATAAAATGCGCCACTTATGGAGCTCACTTTTTTACTTTCTCATATACGAAGTATATTGAGAAAGTAGATATTGTTATCGCGAAAAAATTCGACCTCGAGATTTTTACGGAAGTATTGAGTCCGAAAAAGTGGTTTTCGCAATGCCGTCTGTCTGTTACTAGCTCTAGAGTTAAAAACGGTTCAGCGAAAATGAATGAAATCTCATACTTGGCATTTTATCATACTGAACAGATGCAATGAAGAAATGGTTGACATTGCTCAATTATTAAGGGAAGTTTATTCTACGCATTTTTAACAACAATCCGATTTTCTCAAAAACTGCTATAACGATTTTGATCAAATTTCGCACAGCCACTTGAGTTTACATCTTCAATAATACTATATAGTTCACATTTCTCAAAAAATGAATATAAGGCTAGTTTATCCTAGGCAACTTTAACAATAATTGGATTTTCTCAAAAACGGCTGCAACGATTTTGATCAAATTTCGTACAGTTACCTGAGTTTACATCTTCTATAATACTATATAGTTCGTATTTCTCAAAAAATGAATATAAGGCTAGTTTATTCTAGGTAACTTTAGCAATAATTGGATTTTCTCAAAAACGGCTTGAACGATTTTGATAAAATTTCTTGCAATTACTGAAGCGTACATCTGCAATAATACTATGTATTTCATTTTTCTCGATGAGTGAATATAAGGCTAGTTTATTCTTGGGCAACTTTAACAAGAATTGGATTTTATAAAAACCGGCTTATTCGATTTTCATTTTCTAAAGATAACTAAACGACGCATTAGTGTATGAGAAAGATTGTACTATGTATGTTGTACCGATTTTTATTCTCTTCTTTCGGCACTTCAAATGCGTCTATAGTGTCGGGTTTGGGTGGGGGAGAGAGGGGGGAGGGGAGGGTGAGGGAGGGGGGGGAGTGTTTGGATGCAGCAGACATGAACCAAATAGGAGAACACACTACTTTATGATAGGGAGTACAACTCTGCAAAAATATATTCGAAATGCGTCGATGTTTAAGTTAAACAAAATTCACACAACAACAACAACAAAAACATGAAAAGTGTTGCCAAAATCTACATTTTCAAAATCATTTAGCCCGGATTACGAAAAATGGCAAAAATTCCAATTCTACAGTTACTAATCAACTTGGTTTCGGTTTCAAATAACAGAAAAAGATTAAAACCTTACCATTATGGATGTTTGGTTGCTGTAGTCTAATGCTAAGACTCTTATCATTAGAAGAATAAATAGTATTTTTACTTGCCTATAGTTCTGAAAGTTATCACGCACGCACACACCGAGTACTTTGTGGCGGTGCAGTAGTGTCCCGCAACACAGCGGTGGGAATCACTGCGCAAGGGGCTCCAAAACACCTTGGGCAGGACCGCCTTCAAAGGGTAATCGAGATAGGCAACCGCCTAAGGGCGCACCGTCAAGGTGGCGGCGGCAGTTAGTGACAATCCTCGGAGAGGCCAAGTCTCTACTGGAAAGTCGTGAGGATTCCCCCTAAGCAGGGCCTCCCCAAACGGGTTTGCGAAGTGTGCGCGGCACAAGTCCGATTCAAAGCGTCCTCCGCTTTTCCAAGATTTCAGCTCTTATATGCGGAAATGGATGTGGAAAAAATGGAATACCAGAGCAACCGAAGATTTTCCCTCACACCCCTAAGAGACCGACTATATTGGTGGTGCACTGGCAGTTCCCCTGGCGGGGGCGCATTTACTACCTTTTCCCCGGCTAATATATATCGCATCTATCCTAGAAGAGAAGTATCGAGAACGAAAAAGCCTTGTGCCCTATACCGCCGCTTATCATTTTCTTGAGAAAAGCGCAAAATATCAATTTGTTTCTCGACCGATCTGCAGCCACGAGGATTTTATTTCTGAATTAGCAGAAATTCACGGCGTTGCCCGGGGAAATTTGGTTCAAATCCGATCGGAATTCTAGATGATACATGGTATTTAAGAATTCACTCGGCCGCCGTTTTGAATAAAACGGGCAGAGAGAAACAAAAACCACGTATGAATTATTTCTGGGAGCCCTCCACAATCGCACCAAATTTGATTCAAATCAATAATAGGATTTCGGAAAATACGCGTAGTTTAATCAGTCCCCGCCGTCCAATTACGGATAAGGAAGTAGTCGATTCCCACCTTTCTCCCTGTGTATAACATGTAGAGTTACCTGTACATTGAGAAGAGGAAATTTATGAGTACAGTTATTTTATTGAACAGTTTAGGCATCAGAACAGTTCGAAAAGAACTGTCCCGTTCTTTCTGATCCATCTCTAGATGGCAATGCAGTAGCATACAAAGTTATTTTGCTTTTTGTAGAATTAATATAAAACATTTAGGATTATAGCCCTAGACCTTCCTATTTGTGAAGAAAGTATTTGTTGAAAGTTTGATTATTCTAGCTTTAACGGTGTGGAAATATATAGGTGCACAAACAAACAAACTTTCATAAATATATGGGAGATTGATCTTATACTTGTATTGAAAGTGACAAGTATCAAATTTGAACTTGCTAAGTTAATTTAATCGAGAGTTATCGTCGAAAAACCAAACCCCCACTTAAAATTTTTTTTGAGATACACCACTTAGCCTAAATTTTAAGCTGGACAAGTCTAAAGATACGCTGCAAGTTTCATAACAATTCGACCAACCGTTTTTGCGTGATGTGGAAACAAACATAGAAACTGACAGACTTTTTCCTAAAATATTTACCAAAATTGTTTTCCTAAAATATTTCTTATTTATACTTCTTCGATGTAATCAACCGTTAGCTTGAAATCAGCGATTTCTCTTTTCTCTTACGGATACCCCCCCCCCCCCCCACAACCCCCCTCTTCCCTTAGTCTGATTTTGCTCATGTACAAGCTTGATCTTATACTTGTATTGAAAGAGACAAATATAAGATTTGAACTACCTAAGTTAATTTACTCGAGAGTTATCGTCGAAAAACCAAACCCCCATTAAAATTTTTTTTTGAGATACACCACATAGCCTATATTTTAATATGGACCAGTCTAAAGATACGCTGCAAGTTTCATTAAAATTCGACCAGCCGTTTTTGCGTGATGCGGTAACAAACAAACAGACAGACATCAATTCTGCAAACCGGTTCAAACGTCTTCTTGCGATGCAAAAAACAAAAAATGTAAAACCCCGATAAAAAAATCGGTACAACATACGTTGTACAAACTTTCTCATACTCGTATATAGGTACTAATGTGTCGTTTAGTTTTCTTTAGAAAATGAAAATCGTGTGAGCCTGTTTTTAGAAAATCCAATTTTTGTTCAAGTTGCCCAAGAATAAACTAGGCTTATATTCATTCATTGAGAAAAATGAAATACTATTATTATTGTAGATGTATACTCAAGTAACTGTACGAAATTTGGTCAAAAACGTTCAAGTCGTTTTTGAGAAAATCGAATTGTTGTTAAAGTTGCCTAGAATGAGCTAGCCTTATATATATATTTTTTTAATATGAACTATATAGTATTATAGAAGATGTAAACTCAGGTAACTGTACGAAATTTGATCAAAATCGTTATAGTCGTTTTTGAGAAAATCCAATTATTTTTAAAGTTGCCAAGGATAAACTAGCCTTATATTCATTTTTTGAGAAATGTGAACTATATAGTATTATTGAAGACGTAAACTCAAGTAACTGTACGAAATTTGATCAAAATCGTTACTGCAGTTTTTGAGAAAATCGGATTGTTGTTAAAAATGCGTAGAATAAACTTCCCTTAATAATTGAACAATGTCAACCATTTCTTCATTGCATCTGCTCAGTATGATAGAATGCCTAGGTACGACATTTCATTAATTTTCGCTCTACCGTCTAGGCTCCAGAGCCAGTAACAGACGGCATTACGAAAACCACTTTTTCGGATTCAGCTACACCTAAATCGTATATTTCCGTAAAAATCTCGAGGTCGAATTATTTCGCGATAACAATACTTTCTCGATACTTCGTACGAGAAAGTAAAAACAAATGTACAGGGAGTGGTTACAATTTTATTTATATAGATGTAAAAACTGCGAATCGTAACCGCGGTCCAGAGTTCTTTGGTCCTCTTTAACCTTTCCCTGCATTTCCGTTTTCATTTCTTCCGAAATATTGATCAGTTTTTTCTGTGCTGTCCTTTCCTTCATTCATCAAAATACCTAAATATGGGCCAACATTCTTCGTTTTTGCTTTATTCGAAGGCTAAAACTGTATACTATCTTATTCTTACGTTGTTTACATGTTACACAACCGAAATTTAAGTACTTAATATCAAATTTCATGAAAATTCGTTCTATAGAAGCCGAGAACGAACGTGCGGACGGACAGACCGACGCTAATAGGCACTTATGCTGGAAGCGAAACGCGCCTATAAATTGGTCGAATCCTCTTTACGTTGACAATGAGATGCGCGTGAATGTCTACCTTTAAGGGCTGCATACACGATCAGTTAAATGCGCAAATTAACTGTTCTAAAATAATGTGCAAACTAAATGTACTGAGAAATAAGCCTCTGTTGTCCTTACACGAGATTTAAAAAATTGCGAATTCCTTAGTCTTGAACTACACCTCTTTGCGTGTTCTGTGAGTGTTTTGTTGGCTGGGATTGAGATGGGGAAAGCAGAAGGACTGTGGATTTAACTGAGAAAATGATGAGAGTTTTACTCAGTTAAAATACTCGTCCGTTTAACTGTACAAATGCGCTAATTATTCGTTTTTTATCTCATTTATGATGACAGTTAATTTGCGCATTTTAACAGATCGTGTATGGGACCCTTTAGACCTCGTATCGAGAGAAACTGTGCGGTACACATCTGTCACTGATGAAACGAACGAAAATTACAAATTTTCAAAATAATAATAATTTAATAACTTTAATTTTAATAACACATTCTAAAAATAAATGAATTTCTGTTGCATTAGTTATATCTGTTCTTATATTTATTTACATTAAATAGCTAACAACTTGCTGAGATATTTTCGAAGTACATGTTATTTATCCATCGCTATGTAAAAATTATTGATGATGAAAAACTATGATGGATAAAATCAATATTATGATCGTAATAGCGCCCCCAAGACTTTGGCGCCCCGGGCAGCCGCCCTGTTCGCCCGTACCTCTGGCCGGACCTGTGCGTAGACTGTATTTCTATTATGTTTTCGTGATTATTGGACAGGGCCGGGCCGAGGTACGGGCGAACAGGGCGGCTGCCCGGGGCGCCAAAGTCTTGAGGGCGCTATAACGATCATCTATCTTTGCATTACTTGCAAGTGGATAAATATTGGACACCAATTGATATCGTGAGACAGACTAAAATCATGATGGAAATCCTTTTATTTATTCACTATCAATAAGTTTTACAGAGCGATGAATAAATTAACCTATATTCCGTAAATATCTCAACAAACATTTACAGAGGGGGCGCTGTCTCGCACCACGGGGCGCCAAAATTTCTAGTGCCGCTGCTGCCCTTGGATCGAACTTCCTGATAACGTTCATCCGATATTACTCCTTAACATTGAGAGTAGGACGATACCCGTAACGAACTCAGCTACAGTTTTCTCGCATAATGATTCTTACCGCACACATCTAGGTACTTCCCATTTAAAATAAATGTGCAGCCGGGCTATTTGCATGCCATAAGGTAAGATCGCCAAGGACTTTGCATCCTAATTTTTTTCTCCATGATCAAGCCGTCGGTTTTTAATCAATTGAAAGGTTTAATACGAAGTAAAAATACTTTCGGCGAAATTTTAGAACAAAATTTTGGTTCTCTATATTGATACGGATATCACGCTACATTTCTGCATTTTCGGCGTTCATCAGAGTGAAAATCTACGACCAAAATTTCAGTCGTTTAAGCGTAGAGCACAATTTCATTCAAATGACAATTTTAAATGTATAAGGAGTGCACGTCCCCCGGGTTACTGTAATTACTGCTATCACTCAAACCGTTAGGAACACCGCCTCTCTACTTTCTCATTTATGTACTCTCTGGCATTTATCTTCTCTTTCCATCGATCCATGTGTTCGCTATTTGCACCCTTACACCAGTTAGCGACAACCGTTTCTCATGAATGAAACATTTCTCCCTAACAAGAGCCTTTGTGGAACACTCGCTCTCTTTCCTCCTCAAATCTCTTATTCATTCTCAATCCTACTCGGTACATAGATGCGTTCTCCTTTCCATCATATCTATGTTCTTCCTTTCCTATTATCTACCTTCTCCTCCAACATTCGAATGCCTCTTCCATCCTCTGCTGCTTCTACAACATCTAATATCCACCCTCGCCACTTTTTCTAATTTTCAACTTTTGTTTTTCTTTGCCGATTTTGGATCCATCAATGTTCTTTTTTTCGATTAGGTATTTTTATTTTTTATCTGCTTAAGTGGTATAGCATAATATATACTGAACTAGCGTAATTGCCCGTCAAATATGACGGGTATGCCTAAATTAAGTATTGTATTATAATAAAATAAAAATTCACGATACCAACTTTTAAGTGCACTAAAACGTAAAACATTAATATAAAATCCACATAACCGAATGTTTCAGAAAGTAATAATAGTCATGGGCATAAAAAGTTGTTTGGCAAAGATATATGTTAATGTATGTTTATATGTTAAACATACTAATTCTATATGAATTTTATTACATAAGTATAAATAAACTAATCTACAATAATCGCTATTCAGATTATAATGGATTTTCATGTGCTCGTTTTCTAGCATCTGTAAATCTGTTGCTTATCTATCGATTTACTCTTGCTTCTGGTTACCCATTAAATCTATGCCTCGCTTTTCGTTTGTTCTGATCGTTCATTCTTTTCTGTCTATCCTGTTCCGGTTCTCTTCTCCTATCTTAAGCAATATTTTCCATTTAACGAGACCTACAGCGAGTTTGTGCTCCTCCGTTGAGTCTTCTTTTCCTTTCATCTTCAGTTTTATTACTTTCCATGATTATAAACTGTATTAAATAAAGGATAACATTAAATATTACGTTATTTATGGCTATTGTTCTTCAGAATTGTTTTTATATAATAGAATATCTGTGATAAAACATGATTGGCGTTTAAAATTGTTAAGCCCATATATAGGCAAAGCACTGATGGAAGTATGCTTTTGGCACTGTACATTTCTCGTGAAAATGTTAATTTCTATAGGTATTTCCTTTCGACTCTAGGGGATAGTTTCCAATAAGATAACACGTATAAATCGACCATTTTGACGAGCAGACATTACTTCGTTAACATTTTAAAATATCTCAAAAATATGATTTTGACGCGAAACTTGCGCAGTCATGCGGAGAAAATTATAAAGATTAATTTCCATATCGTAGAAATTTAAATATCTTCCGAAAATCTCCAAAAAGTATATTTTAACACGATTTTTCCGCAATTATATACTACATTTCTTACGCATTAGAACCGAGCCAATAGTAGACTTTAACAATTGCAGTTACCATGGCAGTAAGCGTGACAGGAATTGGCTATTATATATAGAAGTGATATATTAATGCGTTTTTGTTTTCCATGTTTTCTCACGTCGCGACGTAGGTATCGTCTTTCTTCAGCGTGCTGTCGTGCTTCATTCGTAGGTTACCCCTATTTCGAATTCTTTAACCCAACTCTCACTACGGTTACAATCCTGCATGCCCAATGTGTTGTCTCTCATTACGCGTCGCCCTTTTATTTTCTCAATCTTTGGCTTTTTTTTTTTTCAAATAATCGATTATTTGTCGGAGGCGCCTTTATTTCCATTAGCAATTCTCTTTACTGATTGAGTCATATTTTGATAGTGAAACAGTTATTTATGACCTTCTTACCTTCCTCTTTAAAGCGGCATGTTCATTTTAGTAGACCAACCTCATAGGTAGAGAGAGACACCTACTATCTAATAACCACTAAACGATGTGAAGTTATTATGCTTTCCAAAATTTCCGGAAATCCCCGCACCTCTTTTGTTTTCAAGCTCCTTCTGACTGTAGCTAATGAGCGTAAGAAATCCCTTTGCCGAATAGGGAATGAATAAGACCCCTCCTTCCACTATCTCTCACGATGTCTGTCCCGAGGCGATCGTATCGCAGGGCCACATTTTCCCATCGAGGTCGTGGGTGGGTGAGCTCCGGCTTTTACTCACCACCTCGACCGCTGTTTCCACTCCTCTTGTCGTCTTCATTTATTTCTATCTTGTGGTCTACGGTAAATGAGAAGAAGCGAACTGGATTTGAACCTCATTGCGTGGAATAAATTATTCTTATCAGTTTTGAACATTGTAGCCAGGGGCGACGCACACGGGCGGCCCAACAACGGGGGCGGCCGATTTATCGTCAGACAGTATTTTTAACTGTAATGCGGATTATGTTATAATATGGCGTATATTCTTACATATTTATAGGCTACGTAAATTTATCAAACCATAAGGCGTTTTTAAAATTTTTGTAAAGAACGCCTAAAAAGGGCGGCCAATGAGAGAGTTGCACACGGGCGCCCCTGATTGTAGCTTTCTTTAAGCGCTTCTTCCGTAACTCATACTTATATCATCATCATCATAGGGAGTCTGTCCTTAGACTGGCCCTAGATTGTTCAAAGTTACCTGGTCCTATTTCTTGCAGTTTTCTTCATGTCTTGATATAGCTCTCTTTCCCTTTCAAGTCACCTACCGGCTGAAACCTTTTCCTACCTCTTCCTCTTTTTCCATCCAGTTTTCCTTCTAGCACTTCTTTAATCCTCAGATAATGCCCAATCCAGCTCGCCTTCCTCTTTCTGATAGTCTGTATAATCGTTCGCTTCTCTCCTATTCTTCGTAATACTTCCTCATTTTTCACCCTATCTGTCCATTTTATCTTCAGCATTCTTCTCCATGTCCACATTTCGAAGCTTTCCAAGTATTTAATATCATTTTTCCTTAGCGTCCATGTTTCTGCTCCGTACAAACCTATACACCATACATAGCATATTATCAACCTCTTGCGGATTTCCTGCTTTATATTTCCCGTTAGTAGGAGTTTCTATCTTCCGAAAGCGGCTTTTACATTTATTATTCTAGTCCTGATTTCCTCGGTACATTTTTCTTCTCTCGTTATGATGCTTCCAAGGTATTTATAATCTGAAACTTCTTCTAATGGCTTTCCTTCAATACTTATGTTGAAATTTTCTTCTTCTTTACTTGGTATTCGCATGACCTTGGATTTTTCTGTATATATTTCCATACTGTATTTTCTACCTGTTGTCAGTAGTCTATTTATCGTTTTCTGGAGTTCCTTTTCCTTTCTTGCTAGAAGTACTTGATCATCCGCGTATTTCACTGTTCTTATAATCCTTCCCCCGATTTTGAAATCTCCCGTGCCTTCTAACGCTTCCTGTATTTGCCTCCCTCCATATGTATTGAATAGAATCGACGATAGACAATAGCCCTGTCTTACGCCTCTACCGATATTTAATCCGCTACTGTCAGCGTTCTCCGACCTGACCTTTACAACTTGATTAACATATAGATTCCTGATCAGTCTCCTGTCTTTCCAGTCTACATCTTATACCCTTTATTACCCTCATCAGTATTATTCAATTTACTCTCATATTCCTTCTGCTAGTCGATGAAATAATCTTGGCTCTACTCTTTCGGATTCGATTTAATTCTCACTACACCTTTTCTGAAACCCAATTGATCTCACACTTTACGCACACGTCCTCGCTCGCCTGCGTGTGCGAGATTCTATTATGCCCTATCGCTCCTTCACTCAGGTCTCAACACTCATCTTTGGGTTAAAAATACGGAGTCCTTTACTCTCTGAAAATATTCCCATTCTCCTTTCTCCCCTCCTCCCTTCCCTCCCTCCCTCCCTCCCTTCCTCCCTTCTCATTATCCTCTGTTTCTCCTGCGTCCTCTTCACACGGGAAGACACAAAGTCATGGTTCAGGGGACACGAATCAGCATGCATGCACGTTTCGGTCGCCAGGAATTAATAAAATGTAAAAGGTCTATTTGTGAGTTCATGTTAATTTTCATTATGAACCGCTGAAATTGGTTTAAAATCACTGGAAAAATTATAATTTGTAGATGTTTGTATTTCGAGGATGTTTATTCGCGTAAACATTAGTAGAATCTAGATTTTGTCGTAATCATTGCATTTTTTTACTGATTATGTAAACGAGAGTTTTTATTTTTCGTATGATGATTTGGTCCTGTTCTTTCCAAGGAAAGACTAATTATTTGTAAAAGCGCTGAGAATCATCAGCAGAGTGTTATTTTTTCCTTTCGTCTAATTAATTATATGATAAACTATGGCTGAATCTAGTTTGAGACCTCAGCTATTTAACTAAGAATTTAACAGACGCGTACATTCTTCACAATCTGCGAATTTTATCAACTTTACAGCTTAAGCTTACCAGAAATCTTCCACATTTCTTAGTTTAAAATCCACGCTTCTGTTTTAAATTTAAAGGAAACCGATAATTTTCGTCATATACATAGGCGTCGCTCTCCTTTACCACATCCAATAACCGTCGACCTCCACACTAATTAAATTGCCTTTATTTTTATCCATTCCCTGCTTTGCTGCCATACACTAGGAATGGAGCTTGGAAAGCGCCATGGGCGCACATAAATGGCCATGGTCGATCGGGAAGTGGACCTGTTGAAGGTTGGACCGTGTCCATTGGTCCCTTTCTCTCTTGCCCGCCTGCCCTCCACCCTTCATAAAGCCGGTGGCTTTGCACGCCACTCGTATCTTCTTCATTCTCTCCCCTAACACTCCTAACGCACAGTATATTAAACGGCGATTCGAGCCCCTTCGAGGTTTCTCTAGAACAAAAATAATTTCTTTTATTGGCCGTCAGATAAGGTTTTTGGAACTAGCACATTCTTCAGAGAGAGATGCTATAGCGCTGTATTATTTAAATCATATATAAGGTCCTAAATCTTAGGAACCACAAAAATATACCATACCATACTTTCGGAAGAGGAAAAGTAAATTAAGATATTTAGGGCAACTAGGTGTTGAAGGAAATCCAGTGAGCACTTACCAAAAGGAGAGCAGCTAGGGTATCGGCGAGACACATTTATATATATATTTAGGGCAACTAGTTGTGTCTCTCCTGTGCTGACGAAGGGATCATCTCGAAAGCTCTAACTTCTACAAATATGTCTCTCCAACACCCCAGCGGCTCTACTTCCGATAAGTGTTCACTGGGTTTCCTTCAACACCTAGTTGCCCTAAATATCCTTACTTACCTTTCCTCTTCCGTAGTATATATATAGGGTGTATCAGAATAACACCGAAATATTTTGTAGGGTTATAGAGGAGACCTAAAAAACCATTTTGAGATAGGGAAGGAGTGGTCGGAGAAGCCTCTGTTATGCGCCAGAGAGCACTAAAGTCAACGCGTTGAGGTGATCGTCCACAATGCCAACCCAGATGTTCACAGAGAACTGTTGTTGATGGTGGTGGATGGAAGTCACGTGTGGATTATAATCGGCCCACACATGGCTGTTTCTGCAGTTGTAGACTCCATCCCTGGTAAAACAGGCTTCGTCAGTAAACAAAACATACTACCTGAGAAAACCAGGGACTTCTGCACGATGTAATAATATCCAGTGGGAAAATTCCTGTCTGGGTCCAAAATCATAAGGGCACAAACCCTGAACTCGCTGTGGGTGATAAGGATGACGCTGCTGTTCATGAACGACCCTCCACACAGCATGTGCAATAGCACGGGTACTTGTTGATGGCCCTTCTCTTACTCGCTCCAACACCTCTTCCTCAAACAAGGGGTTTCGGACTGACCTGTTTGCACCGCAGTCCTGTTTTGATGGCTTCACCGATCCTGTCTCCCGCAACCGTTGGAACACTGCTGTGAATGTTGTGGGATGGGGATGTGTTTTGTTTTGGAAATCTTTCCCTGTAAAGCTGCGCAGATCTCCATGCACTCCCTTTAGCTTTGCCATACACAAAAACAACGACAGCAAGTTCCGCAGTTGTGTACTGAGCCATGCTAACCACTTCAGTTGTAAACGTCAAATGTCGAGTAAGCAACATCAGCTGACTCGGACAACGTCATGGTAGCTACGAGGCCTGAAAGGGGAAGAGGGTTGGAATGTTTGAGAGTTTGTTTGCCTCCAGGTATACTTTAGGGTGTGTCTATCTTCCAAGCGCAACCTCGACGTTTGGTGTTCTGTTGTGCATAACGGTGGCATTGCCGACCTGTCATTTCCTATCTCAAAATGTATTTTTAGGTCTCTTCTATAACCCTACAAAATATTTCGGTGTTATTCTGATACACCCGTATATATATATATATATATGTATGTATATAGACTCAGGTCCCTGATGATGGCGACAGAGCTAGTCGCCGAAACGTCAGCCATGAAGACCGGTTAGAAGCCCGAGAGAAACTGACCATGATCATCCGCCGAGAAAGTTTTAAAAGTTAAGAATGAATGCTACCAAAAGTAAACTTATTCATTTCAACAGAAAAAAGACATTACGTGTACAAAGTTAGGGAAAGTGACCTGCCAAGTGTAAACACAACAAAATACCCGGGATAACATTTTCAAATGACCTAAAGTGGAATGCGCACATCGAAATCATGATAAACAAGGCGTATAAAAACTTAAATTTTATAAAGAGGTCTTTGAATAAAGGGAACAGAAAAGTCAAAGAAAAAGTTTACTTAACATTAGTGAGACCAATGCTATGGAACCAACGTATGGGATCCCCACCACAACATCCTAATTGAAAACACCGAAAGGATCCAGAGAAGAGCAGCGAGATTCGTGTGTGGGAGATACAATAGAAAAGACATTGTGACGGAGATGTTAAAAGAGTTCATTTGGGATAGTTTGGAAAAAAGAAGAAAACTGAATAGGTTAGGTGAAACGTACAAGATACTCTCCAGAAAGCCAGCACTGCAAAATATAGGGAAGAGAATTAGGAAACCCCACTACCTAAGCAGAAACGACCACAGACACAAAGTCCAACCACCTCCTCAGAAAACTGATGTTTGTAAATTTTGTTTTTTTAATAGAACCGTAGAAGAATGGAAAATTTGCCTGAAGAGGTATTCCAACGTTACCCTTCAAACGTCAAAACCTTCCTTAAAAGGGGTCAAGTCAATTATTTAGCACTAGCAGAATTTCCCGTTGAATTACAACGGATTTAGTGAAGCTACTACAGCACAACATACAAACTCTTTAAAACATATAATAGACACTTTTTAACTTACAATTAGATTTTCTTAACAATTAATCATTTTTGCTTGTAACAATTCGTTTCCGATCCTATTGCATTAAAATATAACGATAATTGTATTTCCTATCATATTACTTTCGCCAAATCCAGCTTCATTTCTTGTGTAATTATGCCTATGAAATGTTTACTTTTAAGTCTTGTAAGAAAGAAACCCGTGAAAAAGCAACGTACAGTTGTCCATGATTGAACACTGACTGGTAAATGTACACCAGATACGTGAGCTTATTTACGTTAATAAGCATTATAATATAGAATATAATGATTTTACTTACAAAAATGTAAGATTCCAATATTCAGTAGACAAAAGAAGGTTCAATTACTTTCATCAATAAACGCTTGCTGAATAATAATCAGTATCCATTTACGTTTCTATCGATAAACATCGATCGTTTCGTTACTTAAACAGAAGTGCGAATCGAATAATGCTAAACTTTCGTCTACTTGTAAGCTTCATGGAAGCTAACTGAATCGGAGGTAACAATGACGACCGCCTTGGCAACGCCCGGAAAGAGTACGAAAATCCAGAGAATTTCGAAACAAATAACGTATTTCTGAAAACTTCGATCGTGTAACATGTAAACTTCGCAGAAATAAGATAGTATAGAGTTTTATTCGTCGAATAAACCAAAAAGGAAAAAATCGGTCCATATTTTAATGCTTGAGGGAAGAATACCTTGCAAGTCAAGAAATGGATTCCTATGTGTTATCTTATGGAAAAATGTTAATCCCCTATATTGACAGCACTGATTAATCCTGGTTGACCAAACCTTGACCATTCACTAAGTTAGGATGTAAGAAAGAATCGTACCAAATTTGGTTATTCTAGCTGTTCAGACTTTGTGTTACTTTGTGCTACAAAGTACGGAAAGTGCTTCTTCCCCTTTTGTAGTTTGCGCATGTTCCAAGCGTAGCGTGAGATCGGAGGATACCGACGAGGGAGTAGCTGGTCAGGGGACATGTGAGACGGTGGTGTGTTGTGCTACTCCAAGTGTTTGGGGCTTCTATTCCCTCAATTGGTTAATTATGTATTGTGTTGTGCTGCCATAGACCATTAGAGATCCAGCGATTAGTTTCCAGCGACCAGTTAATAATTATTTATTTCTTTGGTGTTAATACAGTCCACTTTTTACATACTAATGTGTTTTTTTTTATTATTACGATTTGTCACGAAACACTAGCTTTTATCGTTTAGGAGGAGTTCCATGAACACAAATACACAAACACACACTTCAAAATATATTATAGTAGATAAACTTATTTCTTTCATTGTGTCAAGTTGTTAAGTAACCAAACCTGTATCAATAATATTTTAACATTGCTTTTATTAATTTTCATGAGAATCCTATTAGTTTATTTCCCTTATCATATTATGTTGTCATATCAGTTATCATGTAAGCAAATAATTTATATAGTTAAGATCTTTATATTTGCAATATGTTGAATTTTTAATTAAAGTTATTTTTTTAAACTATGATTATCAATCCTATTTACCAATGAAGTGAAAATTATTCTTTACCAATAACATGAATCTAATTTGATTTCCTTTAAAAATTGTAATTCAAACTTGACGCAATCTGTGTAATTTTCACTTTATACACCAATGACGTGACACTAAACTGATTCTCTTGAAAATTTTAATGTAAACCTGATTCAAATGTACTTTATTCTGTCATTTTATGTTACTTGTCACCACCTGTCAGATCTAGCCACCTTGTGACTAAATCAATAAATATATATGTATATATATATACATATATATATAATATATCTACTATAATATATTTTGAAGTGTGTGTTTGTGTGCTTGTTCATGGAACTCCTCCTAAACGGTAAAAGCTAGAATAACCTAATTTGGTACGATTCTTCCTTACATCCTAACTTAGTGAATGGTCAAGGTTTTGTCAACCGGCATTAATCAGTGCTGCAATTTTGGGAATGAACATTTTTCCGTAAGATAACACGTATGAATCCATTTCTTCACTTGCAAGGTATTCTTCCTTCAAGCATTAAAATACGTAAATATAGATCGATTTTTTTCGTTCTTTCTTTATTCGACGAATAAAACTCGATACTATCTCAATCCTGCGAAGTTTACATGTTATACGGTTGAAGTTTTCAGAAATACACTATTTGTTTCGAAATTTTCTGGATTTTTCCAACTCTTTCCGTGCGTTACCAAGGCGGCCGTCGTTGTTACCTCCGATTCAGTTATAGTAGATCCAACATCGGAAGACTTATGGCCTCGAAAACGGGGCGTACACCAGTTAGCAGCAGCCAATAGGAGACTGTTTGTTTGGGAAGGTAGTGGTGAGGAAACCAGTCTCACTCCTGCTCTCGAAGAGATCGCATTGGACTACGTTGCCGTTTCTACCGCCGTTTCCTTTTTATTTAGAAACTGCGTAGTATATCAGCTGAGCAAGAGCTGGCAGCGCGCACCGATATCTGCTCTCCCGCACGAAAGTTGAGAGGGCGATGGAAGGGGAAACGTTCGTGATTGGCTACTTGCTCTAAGTAGGCCAAGAGACTTCCGAAGTGGGATCGACTATAGCTTCCATGAAGCTTACAAGTAGACGAAAGTTTAGCATTATTCGATTCGCACTTCTGTTTAAGTAACGAAACGATCGATGTTTATCGATAGAAACGTAAATGGATACTGATTATTATTCAGCAAGCGTTTATTGATGAAAGTAATTGAACCTTCTTTTGTCTACTGAATATTGGAATCTTACATTTTTGTAAGTAATATCATTATATGCTACATTATAATGCTTATTAACGTAAAGAAGCTCACGTATCTGGTGTACATTTATCGGAGTCAGTGTTCAATCATGGACAACTGTACGTTGCCTTTTCACGGGTTTCTTTCTTACAAGACATAAATGTAAACATTTCATAGGCATAATTACACAATAAATGAAGCTGGAAAGTGATATATATGATAGGAAATACAATTATCGTTATATTTGAATGCAATATATTCGGAAACGGATTGTTACAAGCAAATATGATTAGTTGTTAGGAAAAGCTAATTGTAATTTAAAAAGTATCTACTATATATTTTAAAGAGTTTTTATTTTGTGCTGTAGTTGTTTCACTAAATTCGTTGAAATTCAACAGGAAATTCTGCTAGTAAATATATATATATATATACATATACATACACACACATATATATATATATATATATATATATATATATGAATACTACGGAAGAGGAAAGGTAAGTAAGGATATTTAGGGCAACTAGGTGTTAAAGGAAACCCAGTGAACACTTACCGGAAGTAGAGCCGTTGGGGTGTTGGAGAGACACATTTGTAGAGGTTAGAGCTTTCGGGATGATCCCTTCGTCAGCACAAGAGAGACACAACTGATATGGCAGTGACACTGGGGTGAAGGTGTGGGGGTGGAAGGGAAGGGAGCGTGGAAAGGTCGGGGATTGGAGGATGTAGAAGGGGGAAGGGGGAGAGGGGAAAGAGAGGATGGAAAGAAGGGAATATTAACGGATATTGAGGCCGGGAGGAGAGAAAGACTTTAAGATTTGGATATGGGCCAGTTCCCATTGACGGAGTTGGGGGGCGGAAGCGTCATCCGGGAGGGCGCGGATGGCCCTCACCGTGAAACAAACATTGAAACTAAGATTGTGGTTATTCGCATGCACGGCCACGGGTAGCTATTGTTTAAGACTAACGCTGTTGTGACGGTCGTTCATGCGAATGTTGAGGGAATTGCTGGTGAGTCCGACGTAAAAGGCTGGGCATTGGGTGCAGGTTAGTAGGTAGATGACGTTGCGGGTGGTACAGTTGGTAGGGGATGTTATGGGGTAGGTGATGTTGGTGGTGGGGTTTGAGAATGTGTTGGAGGGTGGGTTTATAAGGCATGTTAGGCATCGTAGTCTGCGGCAGGGATGGGACCCTGCAGGGTGCAGAGTAGTGGGTGATGGGGGTTCTTTTCTCCACGAGATGTTGGCAAGGAGAGGATTGGGGGTGTGGGGAAGGAGACCTGTTTGGGGGAGGAAATGAGGATTGGGTGGGCTGCCTTTAGGATGCTTTTTAGGGTATCGTGGATGCCGGGATAGAAGGTGGTGATTAGGGTGAGTTGGGGGGTAGAGTCGGTGGTTGCGGGGTCGTTGCAGTGTAGGTTAGGGGTGCTGGGTTCAACACCTAGTTGCCCTAAATATATATATGTGTGTGTGTTTGTGGAAGAGGAAAGGTAAATAAGGATATTTAGGGCAACTAGGTCAATAACACGGGTTTTCAAAGTTTTTTCTCCGCGGCCCAATCATAATATGAAATGTGTTATTCGGCCATCAAAATTATACCTTATAAAATATTGTCGCGTAAGAATTTCTGATGATGTACGTATTTCAAATCACAACTGTTCAATTAAATAACCTTTAAATCCCATTAGTTGATTTGTTTATCTTGGTAGCATTTTAGCCTAAATTTTGTGTTAAAATATCTTGGATTGGCTCTTCTTTGAGGCCCTTACTGAACATTTTGCGGTCCCTTTGGGCCGCGGCCCATACTTTGAAAAACCCTGTTCTATAATATATTTACGCTTCTTACATGGGATACACGAGAAGATACAAATTATGAGGAACTTGCACATGAGCTAGAAACATGCTATTTGGAAGAATTACCGGTTTTTTGTCACAACTGAAGGAAAAGATCCGAAATTGTTAAAATTCGAATTTATGTGGCCATTTTGGCTCCATTATTCCCTCCACAAGAAAAGCACGTAAATCGGTGTAGAGGTGTTTATATTTGCTTTTTAATATTTTCTGCCAAGTTTCGAACTCGCGACGTGAACTACGAAATGTTTAGAAATTATAGTTTCTTATTTTTGAATACGGAATTCAAATCCCTTATGCGCTATCCCCCCGCCAGACTCGTGGCGCCAGCCTACCGGTCAGAATGAGAACTACTGCCTGTGGCTACATTTACCCAATGGGTAATACTGGGTTATCCCGGAACCCTTTTTTAATATGTATAATTTTTTGCGATAATCTTTTTCCGGAAAAAAACATTAAAACAAATAAAAAATGAGTAATTGTCTAAAGAAAACTTTTTACTTACGTGTAACCGAGAATATTGGCGAGCCTTCGGCTAGCTTTCTTTTTAGATTATAATGCCTTTTATATCGGGTGTAGCCGTCTCCGAGCGCTATCGCGCTCTTCGCCTCCCTGGAACGAAACTATCCCTCCCCATTGTTCGGTGATCGGGTGGGTAAATGTCGCCACAGGCAGATCAGTCACGGATTTGAAAGATTTAGTTTTGCGTGATAGGGTTATCTCAGAAAATTATTTTTCGAAAGGGGTCCGGGATAACTCTGTAGTACCGTTTGTTCTCTATACTAATGAAGATATCGTCACGAAACTTAGGATAGGCATAAAATTTTATCCAGCGGGTAACATATGGAGGTAAAGGGTTGCTTAATTAAATAATTATCTTCCCATAAGTTTACACGTATTTATTGATTTTTCAGAGTGCAAGATTTTCTACCTTCATTCATCTAAATAGGTAAATGCGGAGCGGTTTCCTTCATTTTTGCTTTATGCGACAGTTATAACTGTGTACTATCTTATTCTTGCGATGTTTACATGTTACACGGTCGAAGTTTTAAATTCAGTAAATCCGTTGAAATTCAACCGGCACTCCAGCTAGTAGTGCTTCTATATCTATAATATATAAGGGTATGTTTTAATGAGAATTAGAGGGATATTTATTTAATGCCACTACATAATATTAAACTACGACCAATGGAAGAAACCCGATATTTTAAAAATTCCAATTTTTTTGCTGCTTTACTTTGATAAAAATTAAAGGCAAATTCTAGATGAAGACTTGAGAGACTTGAGTTTGGCACGATTAGATTTTTGGTCGAAACGGATGGAAAATTCCGAAACTGTAAAAATTCCAAATTTTAGAAATTCTGGCAGAATTCAAGCCCCTTCTACTAGTGTTTATACATCCAAGGCAACTACATACGTATTTACGCTTCTGGTATAACTTTTTTCTAAAATTTTATATGTAATTAATTAATTAATTTTATGTTCTGTAATAAAATGATAACTGCATATCTTTAAAGGGGTATTTAACTAAAGATTTGTATTTTGGGATAACATATTGATTATGTTATTGAAATTTATATTTTTAGCAGTGTCATATTCAGTAGATAAGATGGCTAGACCAGAAAGTTTCTCTTGGTTCACTGATGACCGTAGGTAATTTTTGACCTATTTAAATTTACTAAAAGAACGCTTTCCAATTTAAATTGATGTGGTGAATGTCAAGAAAACTCTCAGCAAAATTTCCACGTTGGGAAGTGAACTTAAAATTTCATATTGGTGAATAAATTCCAAAATTTTTTTCTGCGTAATTTTTACGCTTTTTATCAAAAGCAGGCGGTGTTTCAAACTGCGAACTTCTTCGATTAACTCTCGGTCATCCATATCGTTTTTATGCATACTATCAGAACTTTTACAGGAAGTTATCATTTCATCTTCAGTCATTTATAATATATTATTTTTTATAAAGCACAACTTAAATATTTAACATCTTTATCAATTTTGTATAGAGATGTAAAGTTGCCTTTGAAAAGAATTTATTGACTGATGTACTGCATCGTAGACCGTATTTTCTGTTGTTTCAGGTATTGAGTGTGCTTCAGTTTCTATCGTGTCATGAAATTTCCTTTTTCTTCCTCTTATTTTCAGGAGCACAGCAGGTATTCCTTTTTCATCGAAAAATTCATTCATTTGCTTCTTTCATATACTCTTCCAGTAGTAAAATTTTTATGCTTGGTATCTACCATTTCGCGGGTCGGCACCCTGAAGAGAATTAGTGACGCTGTTGATCTTTTGGAGGCAATCGTCCCAAAATAATAACCAAAATATAAATTGCACAATCATTTATTTTAGCAAACCTTCAGAATCTGTGCTTTCAAGTTCATTCTTTAATTTTATTAACACCCTATAAACTTGCTTCAATTGTAACCTCAATGAATTCACAGCATTTGCTCTCGATGACCATCGTGTTGTGCCATGTTTTTTCAACGTCACCTTAAGGACCTCCATGATTGTAACCGTGTAACCCATCTCGATGTGGAACAAGCGAAACTAAAGAGATTTCTCTACCTTTGCAAAACATTTCCCATTTTGACGGTTAGTTTTTTCAGTGGAATGATATAATTAAATTAAGCGATTGCTCTGGACATGGTATGAAACGTGCAAGAGGGTTAAGTTTTAAAATGATTTTCTTGCAGCCGTTTAATATACCCGTCATATTAGGAGCATTTTCATACGATTGAACTCTTGTTTTATAAATCTAGTCCATCCTGCTCCAATTTTTGGATTATATTTGACGCGATTTCGTCTCCCTTTTTCGATTAAAATCCAATAAAGGCATCCTCAATAATTACTTTTTTATCGACGACTTAGATGAAAATTTTGCTCGAATAATGCAATGCAATAGGACGCACACATTTTTGGGGACGAGGTTAAATAAAAGAAACTACGTAAAAAGTAGAGGTAGCCGAAAAGCCGCCAATTAAGTTTGCACATGTTAACCTATGGCTAGGTACAATCATTGCCCTTCAGATGAACCTCGGGCTGGCCTTTATAAGCTGCGTAATGATCGAAAAAACAAAACTGTACCTACATTTTATCTAATGTATAATATGTACTTCCATTTGGCGCCCCATTACGAAGCTGCGCCCTGGCACGTGCCCTGGTTGCCCCGTCCTCACTACGGATCTGTGGGTGTGCGCGTGTGTGTGTGCATTTAGGGCAACTAGGTGTTGAAGGAAACGCAGTGAGCACTTACCGGAAGGAGAGCCGCTGAGGTGTTGTAGACACACATTTGTAGAAGTTATTGGAGATTTCGGGATGATCCCTTCCTCAGCACAAAGAGACACAACTTATTTGGCAGTGACACTGGGGTGAAGGTGTGCGGGTAGAAGGGAAGGGAGCGTGGAAAGGTCCTCACTTCCTCCCCCAACCAGGCCTCCTTCCCCACACCCCCAATCCTCTCCTTCCGAAGACCTCCCAACCTTGCCAACATCTAGTGGAGAAAAGAATCCCCATCACCCACTACTCTGCACCCTGCAGGGTCCCACCCCTGCCGCAGACTACGATGCCTAACATGCCTTATAAACCCACCCTCCAACTCATTCTCAAACCACACCACCAACATCACCTACCCCATAACATCCCCTACCAACTGTACCACCCGCAACGTCATCTACCTACTAACCTGCACCCAATGCCCCGCCTTTTACGTCGGACTCACCAGCAGAACCCTCAACATTCGCATGAACGGCCATCGCAAAAGCGTTAGTCTTAAACGACAGCCACCCGTGGCCGTGCATGCGAATAACCACAATCTCAGTTTCAATGTTTGTTTCACGGTGAGGGCCATTCGCGCCCTCCCGGACGACGCTTCCGCCCCCCAACTCCGTCAATGAGAACTGGCCCATATCCAAATCTTAAACTCTTTCTCTCCTCCCGGTCTCAATATCCGTTAATATTTCCTTCTTTCCACCCTCTCTTTCCCCTCTCCCCCTTCCCCCTTCTACATCCTCCGATCCCCGACCTTTCCAGGTTCCCTTCCCTTCCACCCCCACACCTTCACCCCAGTGTCACTGCCGTATCAGTTGTGTCTCTCTTGTATTATAGATATAGATGCTTCTGACAGACGATATATATATATATATATATATATATATATATATAGGAGGATACAAAATTATGAGGCACTTCCAGATGTGCTAGAAAGTTGAAATTTGGTAGGATTATAGGTTTTTGGTTACAACCGAAGGAAAAAATCCGAAACTGTCGAAATTCCTATTTTGAGGGGCTATTTTGGCCCCTTTTTGCCCCATTTTTTGCCCATAAGAAAGCATGTAAATTGGTGCAGAGGTTTTTATATTTACATTTTAAAATTACTTCCCATCAAGATACGAACTCGAGCCTTAAACTGTCGGATAGAATATGAATTGTTCTTTTGTGTTTTTCGTGTGTCCTCAGCACCCCCAGCGGCTCTTCAATCTAGTTAAGTGTCCACTGGGCTTCCTCCAACACCTTGTTGCTACCTTATATCTATACTATAAGCTCTCTTCTTACAGAGGAGGATATAGGAGGATACTAATGTCTGGCCAAAACTACAATAGATGGAGAGCTGAAATTTTCAGAGGTTGTAGATGGAATGGAGAAACCGCCAGAAAAATTGAGAACTCCCACCTAAATGCCCTGGGTTCGACTCCAGAAATTCCGAAATTTGCGTTTTTTCCCATAAGAAAAGCATTGCGGCATATTTGAAAATTAATTTAGAGCACTTTCGGATATGACAGAGAATTGAAACTTGGAGGGATGTTATATATCCACAAAATCTAATGGGAACCGTTGACACTTTTACCGTAACTTTCCTGGGTTCGTCTCCAGACGACCCAATATATCTCCCATAAGAAAGCATGGAAGAAATTAATTCCTGCATAATATAGAGCAAACTATGAGGAATAAAGAGCAGATATTTTCAGGGTTTGTAGATGTCATGAGCATATATCCATATTATTTTAGAGCTCCTGCATAGGTGTCATCGGTTCGACTCCAGACAGCCTTATAATTGAGATTATTTCCCATAAGAAAAGAATTGAAATTGGTGCAGGACACTTTTGCGTTTAAAATTTAGTTGTCTGCTCTTACTCTTTATAATAAGATGAGATAAATGCTTGCAGAATGCAATCACACATTCACTAGTATTATATATATATATATAGGAGGATACAAAATTATGAGGCACTTCCAGATGTGCTAGAAAGTTGAAATTTGGTAGGATTATAGGTTTTTGGTTACAACCGAAGGAAAAAATCCGAAACTGTCGAAATTCCTATTTTGAGGGGCTATTTTGGCCCCTTTTTGCCCCATTTTTTGCCCATAAGAAAGCATGTAAATTGGTGCAGAGGTTTTTATATTTACATTTTAAAATTACTTCCCATCAAGATACGAACTCGAGCCTTAAACTGTCGGATAGAATATGAATTGTTCTTTTGTGTTTTTCGTGTGTCCTCAGCACCCCCAGCGGCTCTTCAATCTAGTTAAGTGTCCACTGGGCTTCCTCCAACACCTTGTTGCTACCTTATATCTATACTATAAGCTCTCTTCTTACAGAGGAGGATATAGGAGGATACTAATGTCTGGCCAAAACTACAATAGATGGAGAGCTGAAATTTTCAGAGGTTGTAGATGGAATGGAGAAACCGCCAGAAAAATTGAGAACTCCCACCTAAATGCCCTGGGTTCGACTCCAGAAATTCCGAAATTTGCGTTTTTTCCCATAAGAAAAGCATTGCGGCATATTTGAAAATTAATTTAGAGCACTTTCGGATATGACAGAGAATTGAAACTTGGAGGGATGTTATATATCCACAAAATCTAATGGGAACCGTTGACACTTTTACCGTAACTTTCCTGGGTTCGTCTCCAGACGACCCAATATATCTCCCATAAGAAAGCATGGAAGAAATTAATTCCTGCATAATATAGAGCAAACTATGAGGAATAAAGAGCAGATATTTTCAGGGTTTGTAGATGTCATGAGCATATATCCATATTATTTTAGAGCTCCTGCATAGGTGTCATCGGTTCGACTCCAGACAGCCTTATAATTGAGATTATTTCCCATAAGAAAAGAATTGAAATTGGTGCAGGACACTTTTGCGTTTAAAATTTAGTTGTCTGCTCTTACTCTTTATAATAAGATGAGATAAATGCTTGCAGAATGCAAGCACACATTCACTAGTATTATATATATATATATATAGGAGGATACAAAATTATGAGGCACTTCCAGATGTGCTAGAAAGTTGAAATTTGGTAGGATTATAGGTTTTTGGTTACAACCGAAGGAAAAAATCCGAAACTGTCGAAATTCCTATTTTGAGGGGCTATTTTGGCCCCTTTTTGCCCATTGGAAAACATGTAAATTGGTGTGGAGGTTTTTATATTTGCACTTCAAAATTACTTCCCGTCAAGATACGAACGCGAGACTTAAACTGTCGGATAGGATATAAATTTTAGTTTTTTATTTTTGAAGACAGAATTCCAATCCGAGTAGAATAAACGTAAATTTATAGTTTATATTGCAAAAAAGATGACTTTTCTGGGTCTAACAATAGGCTTCCTAGGCAACTGGCTTAATCCTTTCATATGGGTAAGCTTTTAATGGGAACCAGAGGCTTATATTTTAATGCCATTAATGGTAAACTACGAATAATGAAGGAAATCCGATACTGATATAATCTCATTTTTGGGGCAGTTTTGCCCCAGTATTGCTCTACTTGAGAACAAAAACGGTGAGGCAGCTCCATGCGACCTAGAGACTTGAAATTTAGCACGATTATAGAAATGTTGTTGCAACCGAAGATAAAATAAAAAAATAGCAAAAATTCAAATTTTTAGGTGCGCTTTGCCCCATTTGTACCCAATACGAGTGTGAACATTATAAGGCACTTCTTAATGAGATACAAACTTGAAATTTGACACGGTTATATGGTTTTGGACATAATCGATTAGGAATAATTCGGAATTGAAAAAATGCTAATATTTAAAAATGTTTGCATAATGCAATCACATATTATAAAGATATAAACAAACGTTTCATGGTTTAGTTACTTATAATTGTGCTACAATGCTGAAATTTTTTCTAACGGTTGATCTTACCAAGTAGCAAAAACGGGATTATAGAAATTTGAAAATGTTTATTTATTGATCCGTAAAACATTAATAAATGTTTAAAAAATTTACTAATGTTTATGCACTTTTATTATTTTATTATTCCCTAATTTTGAGAAATTAGGGAATGCTATTCCAGCGGTAAATATTATTGAAAAATGTAATAAAATTTATTATTGTGGCTGTTAAAAATTCATCATTTTTATACAATTAATTTTATATAACTACACATTTAGAGATGTTACATCGATGAAATTTTGCAGAAATGGGAGGTATTCGTATCAAATGATAAAAACTATGGAAGTTTTACAATTATAAATTCTAGGGGTTGCTTTTATTCCAATATATTCCATAATGTAAAACATTAATCAGCGCAGAGGTGCAAACTTTTGCATTTTAAAATTATCTGTCTCTTCTACTCTTTATATTAAGATGAGGCAAAATGCTTGCGGAATGCAAGCACCCATTAACTATTATATATATATCATCATCATCATCAGCCTTTTTCAGTCCACTGACGGACGAAGGCCTCCCCCAGACTCTTCCAGTTTTCCCTGTCAACTGCCTCCCTCCTCCAAGTTTGCCCCAAGAACTTAACAAGCTCTCTGTCCCACCTGTCTTTCGGTCTTCTTTTTGGTCTCTTGATGTTTCTTGGGATCCATTCGATGACACTGGACGTCCAACGCTTGTCATTTCTTCTAGCAATGTGGCCCGCCCACTGCCATTTTAACACCTTCACTCTTCTAATCACGTCACAGACTCCCGTCTTCTTTCTTACCCAGTCGTTCCTCTTGCGGTCTCTTCGGGTGATCCCTAACATGCATCTCTCCATGCCCCTCTGTGTTGTTTGCAGGCGCTGTATCATTCTGGCATTCATGGTCCATGTTTCACAACCATATGTCAGAACAGGCAGAACACATTGGTCATACAGTCTCCTTTTCAGGAAGACTGGAATATTTGATTTAAAGATGTTCGCATTCTTACCAAAAGTACTCCATGCCATCTTCACTCTGCGGTTGATTTCTCCAAGAAGCGAACCATCAGTAGTGATGAGTTGACCTAAGTAAACATAGCTGGTTACTTCTCCGAGTTCTGCTCCGTTGATATGTATCTTCTCAGAATTTGTGAAGGAGTTGTACATAACCTTTGTTTTATTAAGATTCATCTTAAGTCCAGCTTCTCGGCTTGCTTGCTCAAGCTCTTCAGTTCTTCTAAGGAGCTCTTCTGGGCTTCCTGCGAACAGTATGATATCATCTGCAAAGCGCAGGTGACTCAGATATTCTCCATTTACCTTTATGCCTTTTTCCTCCCAGTCTAGCCTTTTGAATACTTCCTCTAGAGCTGCTGTAAATAACTTAGGGGACATAGTATCTCCTTGTCTCACTCCCTTTTCGGCCTTAAAGGCACTCGTCTCTTCATGCAGCTGGACAGATGTTGTCGCATTTTCGTAGATATTCTTGATCAAGGTTATGTACGTTTCTTCTACTCCTTGTTTCTTTAGTGCACGTAACACCGACGAAGTTCGGACAGAGTCGAATGCTTTCTCGTAGTCGATAAAGCACATACATAGAGGTAATTCATACTCGTTAGTCCGACTGATTACCTCTCTCACAGACACACATACATCAAGGCCATCAGCTGTCTCTTTCCGATCGAGAGATGTTGCTTCATTTTCTTGTAACTTCTATTATTTTCTATGGCTTTCTCGATTAGCTCATAATTATATTTTTTCACATCTTCCTTGATGCACTTCCTTATAGTTTTGTTTAGTTCTGCAAAATGGATCATGTCTTTAGGATCATTAGTAATTAACATTTTCCTTCGTTTTTCCATCAGCAGTCTTGTTTTTTCAGTCAACTTTTTCTCTGGCTTTGTTTTAACTGTTCCTCCTATTTCTTCAGCAGTTTCCTTGAGTATCTCTATAAATTGGGATTCAACTTCTTGGTCTTCCAGTGCACTGAATCGATTTTTCAGTTGGAGCTGAAGTTCTTCTTTTCGTTCTTTTAGCACCTGCGTGTTGGTAATAGACTTAGGCTTATTCTTTATAAGCTTCTGTCTTTCTAACTTTGAGTTGAATTTTATTCTGCATCTTACCAAGCGATGGTCGCTTCCAGTTTTAAACTGGTTGAGGACGGAACAGTCTTCAGCCAATTGCTTCTTATTGACTAGTATGTAGTCAATCTCGTTTTTGGTACCATTAGGTCCTTTCCAGGTCCATTTTCTATTGGGATTCTTTTTGAAGAAAGTGTTCATTATATATAGACTAGTACATTCAGCAAAGTCTACAAGGCGGTCCCCTCGTTCATTTCTGTCTCCATAGCCCCATTTTCCAACTGCGCTGTCGTCTTCCTTTTGTTCTCCTACCTTGGCATTGAAATCACCCATGACCACTTTTAGATGGCAGCTTCCTTTGTCGTGCAGTTCTCCAACTTCTTGGTAGAAATCTTCCACTTCCTCATCCGAGTATGATGACGTTGGCGCATAAACTTGGACTATTTGAAGTTGATATCTTTTATTTATTTGAAGCACTAGTCTAGCTGCCCGCTCGGATGAACTTTCCATTTCCACGATATTATTCTTCAATTTTTTGTTGATGATGAATCCAACACCTCCTGTTCTTCCTGTGTCAGTTCCCCTGTAATAAAAAATATGTCCACTCTTCAACTCCAATAGGCCTTCACCTTTTCTTCTCACCTCACTAAGCCCTAAAATGTCCCACTTGATCTTCTCCAGTTGTTCTTGGAGCTCTTGAAGTTTACCTTCACTGGACAAAGTCCGGCAGTTAAAGGTAGTTAGGTTGAGGTTAAAGGAATTGGGTAAGGATGAGAAAGAGTGGCAGTGGGCGTTTAACCTCCGGGGATTCTTAGCACCTTCTGCCTTCCTGCCTTGTTCCTGACCACTGCCACGGTCAGAGGCAATCCAGCCTCCGGAGAATGAGGGCCGTTTTTTATGGGGGGATTGTGGGCCTTAAAACACCACGCTGGCCCAGAGCGGGTTGGTGAGTACCTCTTTCACTTTGGCCGGAGATATTGCAGAAAGACTTCACAGCATGGTTGAACCTACCGGTGTCCGGGGACACCACTGTTCTTCGCCCTTTAGCCTCCGTTTACACCCTTCCGCCGACTTTGAGGCAGTGAACTGAGGCAGTTGGAAGGGTTTATATATATATATATATAGGAGGATACAAAATTATGAGGCACTTTCAGATGTGCTAGAAACTTGAAATTTGGTAGGAGTATAGGTTTTTGTCACAACCGAAGGAAAAAATCTGAAACTGTCGAAATTCCTATTTTGAGGGGTTATTTTGGCCCTTTTTTGCACCATTTTAGGCCCATAAGAAAACATGTAAATTGATGTAGAGGTTTTTATATTTGCATTTTAAAATTACTTCCCGTCAAAATACGAACTCGAGACTTCAATTATCGGACAGGATATAAATTATAGTTTCTTATTTTTGAAGACAG
The DNA here is from genome assembly GCA_036926305.1 of Uropetala carovei. NCBI lineage: Eukaryota > Metazoa > Arthropoda > Insecta > Odonata > Petaluridae > Uropetala > Uropetala carovei. The sequence goes on along the minus strand of JAXCHB010000010.1, from coordinate 10,869,446 downwards.
AATTCAAATCCGAGTAGAATTAGCGTAAATTTATAGTTTTTATCGCGAAAAGTGGTAATTTTTCTGGGTCTAACAAGAGGCTTCCTACGGAACTGGCTAAATCCTTTCATATGGGTAAGCTTTTAATGGGAATCTGAGGCTTACATTTTAATGCCATTAATGTTAAACTTGGACAAATGAAGGAAATCCGATATTGTAATAATCCCCATTTTTGGGCTTCTTCTGCCCCAGTATTGCTCCGTACGAGAAGAAAAAAGGTTAGGCAGCTCAATGTGAGCTACATACATGAAATTTGGCACCGTTATAGAAAATTCATTGCAACTGAAAATAAAATAAAAACTGCAATAATTCCAATTTCTAAGGGGCTGTTTTGCCCTATTTCTGCCCTATACGAGTGTGAAAGTTATACGGCAATTCTTAATGAGATACAAACATGAAATTTGGCAGAATTATGGGTTTTTAGTTACAACAGAAGGAAGAAATCAGATATTGTAAAAATTCGAATTCTTAGCGGTTGTTTTGCCAGATTATTGCCCTATGCGACGAATAAAATTATAAGGCATTTCCAAATGAGCAACAAACTTGAAATTTGACACGGTTATATGATTTGGTATGTAATTGATTGGAAATAATTCTAAATTGTAAAAATGCTGATATTTAAAAATGCTTGCAGAATGCAAGCACATATTACTAGTATATATATATATATATATATATCATGTGTAAGAAGCGTCTATATAATATAGATGTATATATATATACATACTAGTAATCCGTTAGTGTTCTTTGCAGTTCGCCTCACATTCTTTCTAATGCTTTCATCTAAATGTCGTGAGGGAGAGAGTTTTCTTCTTCTTCCAACCTCTTTCTCTCCTGCCTCTCTCTCCCTTCCTTTTCTCTCCTGATGACCTTCGACCCATCTTTACGACTCGCACGAGTATTATGTCTCCACCGTCGTGGTTAATACGGCTGAATGGAATACAACAGAAGAAATTGATATTGTTTTAAATGAGATAGGAAAGGATTACTCCTGTGTTGAGGCTCTCCATAATGTATTTCAGTTTGTACCCTCTCCTCTATTGAGATTTTTTGACGTATTTAAGGTTATTTATGTCTACAGAAATGAACTATTGAAATCATCAAGTTTCGAAATATAATTTTTAGTTTTGGGTTTTTTTCGGTGGACCGTATTACTCTGTTCTGGTCATGGTATCCAAAATTTCTGCAGATAATTTTTCGATAGAAAATATATTATGCTTAATTTATGTATCATTTTATTATAGCTGTTGGCTTATCGACCAGTAATTGTTTACATAAAGGGCAATTATGCTATCGGCGTTAAGAAATTTTAGTAAGACTAGCAAATTATGCGTAATATGGCTGTAAGGAATACAACAGAAGAAGTTGATATTGTTTTAAATGATATAGGAAATGAATTTTGGGGGCACTGTTCGTCTTAGTTTTTTAATGATTAACTTTCGGCAATTTTCCGTTTGACACTATCACTTTATCGTCAGCACCATGGAAACGTTGAAATTTCAAACCGTCGAAACGCATTTAACGTAAGGTTTGTCCACGCGCTTTTAATATGGGAAAATATGTAAGTCAAGACTTCGCCTTTTTATATTCGAACCAAGATGTCGCTGAGGTAGGCGCTCGATATATGGACCTAAAGAGCGTGGAACTACCGCTGCAGATTTTAATATTATGTTTGTTATTAGGGATGGGAGCGCTATATCGGTGCATTGGCTAAATACATCGATATTTCCATATCGATACTACTCTTACGCTATATTTAATAAATAATCTAGGTATATTAGGCTTTAAATATCAGATGAGATTTATATGAGGTTAAATAAGTTAAGCCCCATACAACATCAAGATAAGAAGATGCAAGGAAATAGTTTTCAAACCTTTCGGGGAAAAATCGTCGATATATAGTAATGAATAAGATTCCAATAGCACTTATAAATTGTAAGATATAATTTGCTCTCAATTATTGTTTAGTCAAGAATAAAAACCAGCAATAACACTTATGAATATTTTTTTTAATACTTGGAATCAATTTTCACATTGAAAACCAATTAGTAAACAAACTTTCTATTTATTGATTTGGAAAAGAGCAGCGTTGGCGTCGCTGTTTAAAATTCGGAAGTGTGGTAGTTTACTTTTTTCAAATTTCTCCTTTGTTATTATTATAGTTGTAGAATATATCATTTTCTACAAGTTTTGTTTGAAACATTTTTTCATAAAACCGACAGTTTCATTGTTATTTTGATTTTTCTTCTAAATTTATGTATGTACGTAACTAAGTGATACGATTGTTTACATTGCTATGATACAATTTTCTAATGGGTGATAGCGTTGCGTACGCTATCAAAGGTAATTTTAATTGCGCATCGACATTTTGTTATCCATAGAAACGTAACAATTTTCTTTGCTTATTCTTTTCTTTTAATAAAGGCTGTTGAAAATGTTTTTAAATGATTTACGGGTGTAATTGCTGATAATTATTCCTGAGGACGCTGATGTCGAGATTTCTCTGTATGGCGAATGTCATGTGCTGGATTTTTTTAAATGAAGCTTCAACACATTTTTCCAACACTTTGACATGAATGTATTCACATGAATTTCTTTTCTACGATAATCTCTTCTGTCTTGAAGCTGGCTTTCTGAACCATCTAAGTAGAGAAGTAAGTAGGATACATGAAAGAATATGCTAAAGTAGAAATCGACCGAGTGAGACGGAACGGAAGAGAGCAGGAGTAAGGAGGTCTTCTTCTTCTCCCTTATTATTTAGGAGAAGCCCTAAGATATTATATTCTCCAGCACCCTGGTAGTTGCTTAGTGCTCCCTAGAGGAGTTTTCCTCTGGCGGGGGGGAGGGGGGTCAAATCAGGTAGAGCGGATAGACAGGGATAGGACGAACGGCTGTTGTAGGATAGGTGACGCTAGAGGTCTCTACTTGCCACACTCGCTCGCGAAAGTCACTTCGCTCAGATATATTACATACGAGGAGATCCTACCGATAGAGAATCCTTTTGGAGAGGCGAATTGCTAACTGTGGTGCATTCGAGTGGACTTTAAGTTAATTATTTATTTTGATCTAACGAGTCGTTATTAATTGTTACCTACTTTTACATTGACTTCATTTCCTTATATTCATACGCGCACGTTAGGGTGGTTAAAAAAAATCGAAAGTTTTAAATGTTCGGGTGCTCATGCTTCATTTTATTCCTTTTCGTGTCAGAATGACGTGAGTAAAATTTTAGCCTCATCAGTGCACTCTAACCCATGCCGCAGAGGGGTCAAAGTTCACAAATTTTTCAGAAAATTTAGAACAACCGGCTAAAATTCATGTTCATAACATTTTTTTCGCGTTTTCTAATTTTTTAATGAATATTTTAATAATATCTATAATTTTGAAAGTTAGATAATGTTACTTTTCCTTTTAACCAAGAAATAAATCGTTTTCTTTGATGCACCGAGGCGGGGCGCGCCGCCACCTTTTCCGAAGGGAGCGTTTCTCCGGAGTTCAGCGTCTTCTTTCCGTCGTGTAACCTCGCGCAGCATTTAAAAAAATCGAAGTTTATAATTTCTAAAGTGCATGTTGCTAATTTTTCGTATTCATATTTAGAAATACATGAAAATTTTCATCATGGAAGAGAAATAAACCACTAATACACAACTTTTAAGCAATAAAACTACAATGTCGAACAATTTACGACTTGGCAACGCAGAATGAAGGCAAACGACGACAAAGTAATTAGGGTCTCAGACCAAGGGCTCCTGATAATCGCTATTAGTCACCACCAATCCTCGAAATCCTATTGGCTGAGGTAAGCTCTTTAGCGTGGATACCTTCTCTTGCACTTATGTCTCTATTAGCGAATGCATCTGTTTTCACCATTAACCAGAGCACACAGATCAGTCCCTCCCTCGATTTCCTACAGGATGCGTCCGAAACGGAAGCTTTATTTGCTTGAACGTTATAAAATTTTATCACGAATATAGGAGTCTGCAGAAATCAGCTAATAGGAGAACCGAGACGCAAATTAAAGCCGAGGGCAAATTCAAGGACGCTCTAAATGACCTCTTTGTTTTGGCTCCGAGTAATGTCTTTGAATTGATTAAATTTGAGGAAGACAAGCAGTTCCTTATAAACCAAAGAAAGATAGGTCGTCTCGGTAGCATGACTTCGACTGACGAAAAGTTGCTCAAAAAAGATAAGAGAAAAGCTGAAAGAGAAGAGAAGAAAGTGAAGAGGGAGAATAAGTGGAAGATGATAAATACCTCAAAGGACATAGCGAGTTTCAAAGACGAAGAAGGTAAGAATATTTAATGTATTAGGATTTATGAACTAACTGATTTTCTGCCTCTAATTTAAGTTTTTTTCCTTCAAAACCTTGATTGCGTTCTTACGTTATCGGTTTTCTCTGTTATTTTAGATGATACTGCATCAGATTCCTTTATTGAAGACAAGCACTGCGTAAAAGGAGAAGAGCCGTTTATGCTCGCCTCAAGATCAGCCACCCAGAAAAAGTCAACTATCACGTCTCCAAAATTGGCTGCTGTCTTAGACTCGACAAAACTCAGCAACTGTCAGGATGTCATGGTACTAATAATACATATACATACTAATATACATATTATTAGTACGATGCAGGCCATTAAAGTTATCTGTGCGGCTTCGGAAACTCCTGATCAAGACATTAATGATTAAAAATTGAAAATGGCGCTTTTTAAATCGCAGTTTGCTCTGCCATCAGAGAAGGAAAATGGAATTCGGCAAGTGTGCATTGTTGTGACATTATTGTACGCAAAATCGTGGCTTTCAACGCCAATAGCAGTCTTGATGCAAGACTTGAAGTTTTTTCGTGATATTTGTGCATATAAAAATTTGAATAGTGCTGTTTCCATGGCGGCAGTGAAAACTTTTTCGAATCACCTTTGGTATTTAAATACGGAGCTGACAGCGTTGTCCTTTTTTGACGATTCAGTACCAGCTGGCATTAAGAGGGAGATGGTTCGGGCTGTGAAGGACATGACAAGAGGAGAAAATCCCTGTCGTAGGCCAAAAATTTCTCCTGAGGACGCCAGTTTATTTTGTTCAAAGGAATTGCATGACTTTCTGACCCAAAAATCCCTAAAGTTGTTCGAACGTTTCGGTGTATCTACCTCTTTCTTGGACAGTGATCCTTCAGCGTAGAACGATCTCCCCCCTGATTTCGAGAGAGGGCGTAAAATAATTAATTCGATTAAAGTAGCCAATGATTCAGCCGAAAGGGCTGTTGCTATGACTACCGAGTATGCTAACATTCTCACGAAGAAAGAAGAAGAAAAACAAAGTGTCCTTCAAGTTGTGAGTATAGACGGCAATATCCTGATACAAAGAAAATAACCCTTTCTAAAAAGTGTAATGATTATAAATATTGACAAGTTTGAATAAAACATGAAAAAGTTGAATTGTTATTTTGTATTTATAATTTCAAGTTTTTACAACCCATTATTTCGAATGAGGTTTTATTTTTTTAATGCTCCGCGAGAGTAGATGACAGAAAGAGGAAGCAAAGCTAAGCTCCGGAGACACGCCCCCTTCGGAGAGGTGCGCGGCACAACAAATAAAACGATTTATTTATTGGTTAAAAGGAAAAGTAACATTATCTAACTTTCAAAATTATAGATATTATTAAAATATTCATTAAAAAATTAGAAAACGCGAAAAAAATGTTATGAACATGAATTTTAGCCGGTTGTTCTAAATTTTCTGAAAAATTTGTGAACTTTGACCCCTCTGCGGCATGGGTTAGAGTGCACTGATGAGGCTAAAATTTTACTCACGTCATTCTGACACGAAAAGGAATAAAATGAAGCATGAGCACCCGAACATTTAAAACTTTCGATTTTTTTTAACCACCCTAGCGCTCGTACATATGTGTGCGTGTGATGCAACACTTCGTCAGCTGACCAAAGGATATAACCGTTTTCTTCCTCCATTTGAATCCCATGGGAATCATTTTATTATTTGTATTTTAAAATAATCCAACAACCTTAGAACTTGAACAGTAGATCGCATAAAAGAAAGGTAATGCATTTCCCTACCGTCGATTTTATGCACAGAATTGTTCTAACACGAATTTTTTACGCTTCTTTTTCTTAGAGCAGCTCTTATTTACTTCTTTTATTACGAAGATTTCTTACGTTGACAACAATTACGTAACTATGTACTTATAATTTTTTCACAGTTCAAAGCGAATTACTACTTTCTAGTTGGATTTTTTTTATAACGGCTACTTTCTATCATAGAAATGTACTGAACAAAAATATTCTATTTAACAAGTTTTACAAATTTTATTTTAAGACTTTTTCTCGGATATTACGAATGTTTTACGAGGCAAGAGCAAAAGTTCGTTTTTCCCCCAACAAATTGGCACCCATGTTTTGGTCATATGATACAAACTTATTTGCCATTTTCTTATTGTGCTTACAGTTAGTCCATAATAGCAAAGTTTGTGTAAATCCCTTCTGCAGAAACCGATAGCGAACTGAAAAATTGACATTAATTGAGAAGAGGGAGTCCAGGGTTTCGGTGACTAGTATGTGTGTGTCTAGAGTAGGGGTGGGCAAACTACGGTCCGCGGGCCACATCAGGCCCGCGAGAGCATTTTATGCGGCCCGCGATGCCTTTATAAAAGAGAACCGTGAAATGTGAAACAGTAAATTTCACATTTGGTGGTTAAAATAATCGACGAAAAACCTTATATAAAGCGAAGCTATTGTATTAAAAATGTATTAATAATTGATTTTCACTACATCTACATCTACATCTACATCTACATCTACATGATACCCTGCAAATCACCAGACTGGTGGGTGGCAGGGGGTGCAGCACACCAAGCCCTACCTAATAACGTCCCTCGTGGGAATCACTCTCCTGTTATGATCCCGTATGGTCCTTGGAAAAAACGAGCTCTGGTATCGCTCGGTCCTACAGTCGATCTCTCGTATTTTATTCTCGTGATCGTGCCTGCCCATGTACGTAGGTGCCTCTAATATTCCTGACACCTCCTCTAAGAGAACTTCCGACCTAAATTTCTCCAGAAGCCTTAACCTAGCGCTAATTCTGCGATCCTCTAGCGATATCCAATTCAACTCCTTCAAGAGTGATGTGACGCTTAATTTTTTCTCATATTTTTGCTTAACGAATCTGGCTGCTCTGCGTTGGATTCTTTCTAACTCAAGTATCTGTCCCTTTTCGTACGGATCCCATATGCTGGAAGCGTATTCGACCTGAGATCTGACCAATGATAAATAACACGTTTCTCGTACCTGTTCTGTGCTACTTCTTACCATTCTGCCTACGAAGCCCAATTTCTTATTAGCTGCGCCTACGATCCTTCGAATATGCATATTCCACGATAGATCAGGACAAATGGTGACTCCTAAATATTTAACGTACTCCGCAGATTGGATATTCAATCTATCAATTCTGTACTCCGAGTTTAAGTCATTGTTCTTACTCTTCCAGAAACTCAATAGGGAACATTTGCTCTGATTAACTTCGATTTTCCAATGTTGACACCATGCTGAAAGGGCGTTTAAATCTTCCTGAAGCGATTTTTGGTCATCCTGACTCGTTATCTCCTTATATAAAACGGTGTCATCTGCGAAAAGTCTTATTTTGCAGCGAACTACCGAGCAGATATCGTTTATATATATCAGGAATAGCAGTGGGCCAATAACACTTCCCTGTGGAACACCTGATGCGACTTTTACCGGGTATGAAGATTTCCCATCAATAACTACTATCTGTTTTCTGTTGGAGAGGAAGTCTTTTACCCAACTCACGATATTAGGGTTTATGCCGTACTTTCCTAGTTTTCCTATTAATTTATTATGGGGTACTTTGTCAAACGCTTTTTTAAAATCAATAAAAATTGCATCAACCTGACTGTTTTTCTCTCCGCATTGCAACAAATCGTTTACGAACAGGGCGAGTTGCGTTTCGCATGACCTACCTTTCCGAAACCCGTGTTGGTTTTTGCTTAGCGAAGAACGACCATCTAAATAACGCAGAACAGAGCTAACGATTATATGTTCTAGAATCTTACACGATAATGACGTCAAGGAAATCGGTCTATAATTTTCGGGGTTCTCTTTATCACCGCCTTTGTGGATGGGCGTTACGTATGCTAGCTTCCAGTCTTTTGGAACGGTACCATGTGCAACGGATTTTTCGAATATTATTTTCAAGTAAGGTGCGATTACCGAGGCTAGCTCTTTCAACACACGCGCGGGTATGCCCTCCGGCCCGGGAGACTTATTTTGCTTAATCGACTCTAGCTGGTGCGCGATACCTGTTTCGGAGAATATCAAATCTTCCATCGAATTTCCCTTATCATTCGAATCTGGTTCCTCAAACTCGTTGCTCACTAATAGGACCCTTCGAATTCTCTCAAATAACTTCCTATGTGAGACCTAGTGTGGCCTGCCTAACCACTCAGAACTGCTAATGTCTCGTAAAAAGTTTGCTCACCCCTGGTCTAGAGTATGGAATTGGAAAATAAACAGTTTCAGACGTGTAAGAACAGGGAAAAGCTTCATGAGTAAAATATTATCTTTCATAACATGTAAATTTTAGATATTTAAGCCAAAATATAATTACGTTTACTTCGGATGTTTCGGATATAACTGACATTTGGCAACAACGGACATGCCTTCCCCCCATTTAGTCCGATATATCGAGGGTCCACTTAATACTTAACGAGCTGTTTTATGTGGACTAATTTACTGTTTTAAAGAGAGTTCATAAGTGACGATTTGTTAAAATCGTCACTTATGGAAAATGTATTTAAACAAAATCATAAACTTAATATCTAGTTCTAAGAAACGTGATGAAAATTGTTTTGTAATGGTTTTATGAATTATATAGTCTACAGTATAAATTGAAGTGTTTATATTGAGAATTTGTTCTAATCAGGTAAATGAAAGAATGCACTTTTGGGTACCTTTGCTGAAATATTTTCACGTGTTTTAGATTAGTTTCAGCTTAAAATATAATTCAGTCACGCTCATGTTCTTCCGTTCCACCGTGTGGTCGTTTTATAATGACTACGTTTCTTCAGCGATATTGCTGCCATCTTCAATCAGCTGAAATAATTATACGATCCCTTTCCGTCAATTCACATAAATTACAATGAATTTCATAACAAAAATGTAATTGAAGTGAGTATTAATTTATTTCCGCTTTTTCCGTATTTTTAATTAGTTGTGGTATTTATCATACAGAGCCTTCCTTCAGAGATAACTTATTGTTAGTCTACGATTGGACGAGGAGGCGAGTCAAGAGTGTAATAAAATTAGGTTCGCTTCGAATGGGATGCATGGTGCGCCAGGAGTCTGTTATGGTGTCAGAGAGATAAACGGAGAGCGATGGGAAGGGGAATAGGCGAGTCATTGTGGAACGAACAAGAAAAATAGGTTGTGATCGGAGAAAGACTGATTCCTTGTTTGTTTGTGAGTAGTGCTAAACATGTTCCTTTGGTTGCTGCAATTTTCCCGTCCATCATCATCAATAAAGATATTTTGGCACAATAAAGAGAGTGGGCTGGGCGGTTGTAAACATTTCAAGAATATGAAATGATCCACGACTGCGCCAACTAATGAGAAGTCCTTCTAACATGTGCTAGGCGCATGATTTAAAACTTGAGGAACGCAGTGGTAATGTAGTTCAAGGAAGATGGGAATGCTTAAAACGCCGTTGGATTTTCTGGTTTTCCTTTCGCGAATTCCAACTTCACACGAAAAAGCTTTCGCCCTATTTTTCTTCTCCTTAATGAATATTCCCCCGATATTCTCGTACGTGCCTAACCCTTCTCATTTAGGACTCCTTTGCATTTCTCCCTTTAATATCGTTCTCTCTCGGTGGCAGAAATGGAGAGAGGATTTCGGCTGGAAACTAAGCACAGTTCATTCGGTTGGTACATTCTTCTCCCTTATCTTCACCTGAATTATATTGTTTTCATAAAGTTCGAATTTTAATCTATACATCTGAAATATTTAAAGGTTTTTTGTGTGAATTTCTTTGACTAATTTTCTCAAGATGATTCTGGCACTGCTCTACTAATGTGCGTAAACGATGATAAAAACTATATAATCGTATTGATAAGGGGAGGTTGGGTGGGATTTAGTAAATGGCGCGTTTATTGAATTGTACGTATGAGGCTTATCGTGTTTAATTTTTTGATATGAAACGTTGGAATGCCTTAGGAGTATTATGCTATTATTCAATGTGGTATTTAGTTATTTTATTCACTACATAAGGTATTTCTGGCTTTCTTTTATATTTAACTAGCAGAACTTCCCGTTGAATTTCAACGAATTTAGTGAAGCAACTACAGCACAAAATAAAAACTCTTTAAAATATATAGTAGATAATTTTGAAATTACAATTGGCTTTTCCTAACAACTAATCATATTTGCTTGTAACAATTCGTTTCCGAACGTATTGCATTCAAATATAACGATAATTGTATTTCCTATCATATATATCACTTTCGCCAAATCCAGCTTCATTTCTTGTGTAATTATGCCTATGAAATGTTTACATTTATGTCTTGTAAGCAAGAAACCCGTGAAAAAGCAACGTACAGTTGTCCATGATTGAACACTGACTGGTAAATGTACACCAGATACGTGATCTTATTTACGTTAATAAGCATAAGTTAATAAGCATATAGAATATAATGATTTTACTTACAGAAAATGTAAGATTCCAATATTCAGTAGACAAAAGAAGGTTCAATTACTTTCATCAATAAACGCTTCCTGAATAATAATCAGTATTCATTTACGTTGGTATCCATAAACATCGATCGTTTTGTTGCCTAAACAAAAGTGCGAATCGAATAACGCTAAACTTTCGTCTATTTATAAGCTTCACTGAAGCTAATTGAATCGGAGGTAACAACGACGGCCGCCTTGGTAACGCATGGAAAGAGTTGGAAAAATCCAGAGAATTTCGAAACAAATAGCGTATTTCTGAAAACTTCGATCGTGTAACATGTAAACTTCGCAGAAATAAGATAGTATAGAGTTTTATTCGTCGAATAAACCAAAAAGGAAAAAATCGGTCCATATTTTAATGCTTGAAGGAAGAATACCTTGCAAGTCAAGAAATGGATTCCTATGTGTTATCTTATGGAAAAATGTTAATCCCCTATATTGGCAGCACTGATTAATCCTGATTGACCAAACCTTGACCATTCACTAAGTTAGGATGTAAGAAAGATTCGTACCAAATTTGGTTATTCTAACTTTTATCGTTTAGGAGGAGTTCCATGAACAAACACACAAACACACGCTTCAAAATATATTATAGACGAGCTGGAGTGCCCGTTGAATTTCAACGGATTTAGTGAATCTAAAACATCGACCGTGTAACATGTAAACATCGTAATAATAAGATACTACACAGTTATAACCGTCGAATAAAGCAAAAATGAAGAAAACCGCTCCGCATTTTCCTATTTATATGAATAAAGGAAGAAAATCTAGCACTGTGAAAAATCGAAAATAACGTATAAACTCCCTCGCCCTCCCTTCCACCCTCTCCTTCCCTTCTCCACGTACCTCCTCCTCTCTCCCATATAAATGCATTGAATTCTCAATTTTGGTGACAATGGGAGTTGTCATGGTAGTTTATAATTGGTATTGTAATAAAACTGATAAAATCACGTATTTTATTGATTCTAACCGCATTTCTACGCGAATTGCACCAGAATTCGGAATCTGTCTTCAATAACAATAAACTTTGTTCTTTCCCGCAAAGAAGTATCCAAGTCTCAAGTTCGTACCATGATTATAAGTAATTTTAAAGTGCAAATTCAAAGTAGTCTACACTCATCCCGGTATTTCAGTTGCAGGACGCGGCAAAATACGTGACGTTCGATAATTAAATCGTTCGCCATTTCGGATCGAAGTGACGGACAGAAACAAAACCTTTACCATTCACTAAGTTAGGATGTAAGGAAGAATCGTTCCAAATTTGGTAACTCTAGCTTTTATCGTTTAGGAGGGGTTCCATGAACAAACCAACCCAACACACCCTTCAAAATATATTGTAGGAGATGAGGGTAATATATTTGGTCGCTTTTACAAGAGATTTTCCGCATATAGGCCCAAATCGTGGTGCTGGGAACCAAACAAGAATTTTTAGATTTAAAGTACTAGAAAAAATTTCCTCGTTTTGCGAATTTTCGTTTTACGAAGCGTTTTTTAGGAACGCATCTCATTCGTGTGGGTATATTAAAGTTTCGCCCTCGGTCACTTTCTCGTATCTCAAGGAGAAAAAAGGTAAACGGAACCTATACACAATGATATTTCGTCAGCAATGGGAATGTAAACGTTGTACGTGCATTTTTTTATTATAACAACTTTTTTCCAATACGTGTTTCTTTCCTCTATAAAACAAAACCACGTAATTCTTCAATATACTATGCAATGTTTTTAATTGGACATTTTATCACCGGCACTTCATGATATGCGCGATTTTTTCAAAAATATCAACAAAAAATCCGCTGCGGGGCCCTTGGCGCGAGCATTTAATTCTGCCGGATAAACTTTAATTTCTGTTGAATTTACCTTGTAGGGGTACTTCCAAATCGTCTATGATTCTTCGAAAGAGATGCATTTTAGTTTTCTTTATACATAATCAACTGGTAAGCAGCAGCCCCATATTTTAAATGGAATTTCGTTTTGGAAAAGGCCGTGTTGGAGAAAAATCGTCTATCGAAAATTGAACACCTTATGGAAAACTCATGTGTTTGTATATGCTGTGGGTATAGATGCAGTAACGAAAGAAACTATCGATAATTATCCATTCTGGCCCTCAAAATGTCGTTACTTTGAAATAGCGAATATTTTAAAGCACTGTAACTTAAGGTGAAATGTTTTATTATTCATAGCAAGGTATTTTTCATTTTTACTTGTCAGCAATAAAGTCTCGGTTAGAGGGGAAGAGATATTCGTTCGAATAGCGTTATAAATGTGTATTTACGAATATGAAAGTTGAAAGGCATCGTTCCGGCTAACACTGACAGAAGGGCAAAGGTTTCACTTGGCCTAAGGCAGGGAGAGGGGGGCAAACTCTTATATGCCGAGGGCTGCTTTCATTCTGTAAATTGTCTTGTGGGCTACTAAATTTTTTAACATATACATTAGGGTATTGTAACTACAAGTTAAACGCAAAAATAGCCGTAAGGAAAGCATTTATTATACACCATTTATGAAAATCGACAAAATAAATAATTGCTGAATTTATTCATTATTGAAACGATTATAGGCGTGTTTACACTAAATATTTTCATCCCGTAATTGGTAGTTGAGCTTTTAACTCGAAACCTAGAGGCGTACACAATCTTTAAGATGTCCTTTTCCATTCAGAAGGAAAGTAACCAGCATTAAAACATTTATTTAAAATGTTAGATAGTGGAGTAGCTAAGGAAGAAGCGATATTTTTCAAAAATGTGGCAGGAATCTGATCAGGGCCAGTGGCGCGGGTTGTTGAAAGAGAATTAAGAAGATGATAACACTCATCCAGGCAAGTAGAGAGGGAAACAAGGGAGTGAGAACATACGCTCTCAGTAGGAGTGTTCAAGGCCAACTTAAGCCATTATTTCTGTTAAAGTTAGCAAAGAAATATTCATTAAATAAGTCACACTTTGCACTACCAGAGACATTTTGATTATCTAAATATACATCAGGCACAGAACCGGTTTTCTTCCTCGACTTTAAAAGTGTCAAAAGTCTCTTAGGATTAACAGAAGGTTCAGAAGAAACTGCTGAAATGTAATTCTCATAGTCCATTATTACTTTCTCCATACGTAGTAATGGGAAAGTATTGTGTTCACGAAAAAAATCGACTTCGAGATTTCAACGGAAATACACGTTTTGAGGTCTCTAGAACACGTTTAGACTATTTTCGGAATGATTTCTGTGTGTGTGTGCGTGCGTGTGTGCGTGTTTGTGTGAGTGTGTGCGTGTGTGTATGTGATTGTGGGCGCTCTAACTCAAAAAGTACTTGCCATATCGTTACCAAATTTCAAATATAACACTTTGGTATGAGCACAAAAAACTGATTAGTTTTTGGACAATAACGATTAACCGGAAGTCGAGGTTTATCCGAAACCCGATTCGGTTTTTGCGATATTTCTTCGTTAAAACATCAATATTGTATGTACAATTCTATACAAAAGTTATAGAGAATGTAATTTTCTACAACTTTTATTTGAAGTAATTTTCTATTGTAGTTATTGTTTAGGAGTTATTTATAAATAACCGGTTTTTCGGTTTTCTCCTTAAAAACATCTTTATTGGTAATCTTCGTGAGGATCAAAGTTGTAGAGAATAATATTTCTTCCAAGTTTTGTTTGAGACCAATTTTCGTAGAACCATCCATTTCGGAGATATTTAACTTTTTCTTAATTTCCCGTATACAGCGCCACCACCATGTAGCGGTGAATTCTGTAAACATATTCAAAATATAATTTACTGCAATAAGGGCGACGGTATTCTTTTACGATAGGAAATAATAATCTTGCCTTATAATGCTATTCATAATAATTTAAATAACTATACCCCAAATATGGAGAAAGTCGTGTTGGCCACATCAGCTTTTTTGTAAATATTTCGCATGTCGCCTTAGATTTTTAAACGAGTTTAGAGTGTAGGGTCTGGGAAATTTTTTATGCAAGACCCAAGCACTGAATTTATTCATTATCGCAAAAATAGTTTCCCTTCTAAACCACACCGGGTATTTTTTACCCTAGGCAAACTATGCGGAACACTATCCCTAAAAGAAGCGGCAACTAAATCAGTTAATAAGGAAACGGAGTCATCTACACAAGCACATTCAAGGAGACACCAATGAGACGAATAACATGACCCCACTCGTCATCTTCCAGTTCGGAATGGGGGAAGAGAGGCGCACACCTTCCCGGAGTTGGCAGGTAGGAAGCACAAAATCAAGGGAATCGTGGTCGGAGGGCAAAAGGTTCCTTCCCGCGGCAGAGGAGGCTTCGTTAAAGGTGTTATGGACAAAGTCTAAGATAGCTGAGTTTCTCGTAGCCTCCGTGTTCACTTGAAAAAGAGAAAGTCCATGAATGAAGTGGTCTAGGAACCAATCGTCCAGACTCGAAATAGCCTCTCCCTAGGAACTGGATCTCCAGTTAATAGAAAGATTAAAATCACCCATCAAAAATATATTACCGCATTGCATTGCACGCGTAACGGAGTCAAAGCACTCGTCCAAATTACACAAATTACGGGGACGATAAGAACACCCAATAAGCAATTTTGCGTCAGCAATTGCATTTTTTACCAAAGATTTCATGCAGTATAATTTACGATATACTTAAAATGAAATATGTATTACATCAATGGACTCCCGCTCCACCTTATAGTAACCTTTTGTAATCATACAATGAGATGAGATTATACTTTGAAGTAGGTTACATTTTTTTTCAATTTTTATTGAAGAATTTTAAAACGACAAAATAATTTTACACGTTTGTTTGTTTATTAAAAAAGATACCACCTACAGCACATAGGTCAATTACACCTGATTTGGTCAACCATGAATTAACAAAATATGACATAACAAAACAATATAACAAATGAACAAGTAAACAGGCAAAATAACATCAAAAATGACAACTACATATATCAAATATTAACGATTGACTCGGAGGCATTGTTCAGTTATTGCTGTTACTTACGCTAATCCTGTGGTAGTTAGCCTTCTTATTCAATTGAGGTTAATTCCGGTTTTTACTTTCTCCATACGTAGTAATGGAAAAGTATTGTGTTCACGAAAAAAATCGACTTCGAGATATCAACGGAAATACACGTTTTGAGGTCCCTAGAACACGTTTAGACTATTTTCGGAATGATGTCTCTGTGTGTGTGTGCGCGCGCGCGTGTGTGTGCGTGCGTGCGTGCGTGCGTGCGCGTGTGCGTGTGTGTGTGTGATTGTGGGCGCTCTAACTCAAGAAGTACTTGTCATATCCTTACCAAACCTCACATATAACACTTTGGCTAAATAGTGGTGGCGCTGTATACTAGAAAAAACAAAATGGATGGTTCTACGGAAATTTGTTTCAAACAAAACTTAGAAGAAATAATATTCTCTACAACTTTGGTCCTTACGAAGATGACCAATTGCGACGTTTTTAAAGAGATATCTGACGAAAATCGATTACTACTTTCTCCATACGAAGTAATGGGAAAGTATTGTGATCATGAAAATAATCGACTTCGATTTTCAACGGTAATACACGTTTTGAGATCCCTAGAACACGTTCAGACTATTTTCGGATTATGTCTGTGTGCGTGCGTGCGTGTGTGTGAGTGTGAGATTGTGGGCGCTCTAACTCAAAGAGTATTTGCCATATCCTTACCAAACTTAACAGATTCGTTAAGCGAAAATATGAGCAAAAATTAAGCGTCACATCACTCCGGAAGGAATTGAATTGGATATCGTTAGAGGACCGCAGAATTAGCTCTAGGTTAAGGCTTCTGGAGAAATTTAGGTCGGAAGTTCTCTCAGAGGAGGTCTCAGGAATATTAGAGGCACCTACGTACATGGGCAGGCACGATCATGAGGATAAAATACGAGAGATCGACTGTAGGACCGAGCGATATCAGGGCTCGTTTTTTCCAAGGACCATACGGGATCATAATAAGAGAGTGATCCACATGAGGGACGTTATTATGTAGGTTTTGGTGTGCTGCACCCCCTGCCACCCACCAGTCTGGTGATTTGCAGCGTATTATGTTGATGAAACTTCATATATAACACTTTAGCATGAGCAAAAAGAAGTGATTAGTTTTTGGACAATAACGGTTAACCGGAAGTCGAGGTTTATTCGAAACCCAATTCGGTTTTTGCGATATTTCTCCGTTAAAACATCATTATTGTATATACAATTATATACAAATGTTATAGAGAATGTAATTTCCTACAACTTTCATTTGAAACAATTTTGCATAGCAGTTATTGTTTAGTAATTATTTATAAAGGAAATCTGATGTGGCCAACACGACTTTCTCCATATTTGGGGTATAGATATTTAAATTATTATGAATATCATTGTAAGGCAAAATTATTATTTCGTATCGTAGAAGAATAGTCGTCCTTATTGCCGTAAATTAAATGTTGAATACGTTTCCAGAATTCACTGCTAGTTAGTGGCGCTGTATAGTGGAAATTTAAGAAAAAGAAGAATAACTCCGAAATGGATGGCTCTACGAAAATTTGTTCAAACAAAACCTGGAAGAAATATTATTCTCTACAACTTTGGTCCTCACGAACATTACCAATAAGGATGCTTTTAAGGAGATATTTGACGGAAACCGAAAAAACCGATTATTTATAAATAATTCCAAAACAATAACTGCTATGGAAAATTGTTTCAAATAAATGATTTAGGAAATTATATTTTCTACATTTTTTGTAATGGTCAATGTATACAATAATGCAGTATTATCGGAGAAATATCGCAAAAACCGAATCGGGTTTCGAATAAACCTCGACTTCCGGTTAACCGTTATTGTCCAAAAACTAAGCAGTTCTTTGTGCTCATGCTAAAGTGTTATATATGAAGTTTGGTAACGATGTAATTAGTACTTTTTGAGTTAGAGCCAGGGCCGGATTAAGCGGTACGCAAAACACGCAAGTGCGTGGGGCCCAGAGGACAAGGGGGCCCACGGTGTACAGAAATCTGTTACTTGTTTCCCTTTATTCATTTTTATCAAATGCAACGCTTTTCTTAGCAAAGCGCTTTCTTACTTTATCAGTAATTCCAAGTACAGGCGGTCCTCGCACTTACGACATAATTTGGTTCCTGAAGCACATTTTCCCATAATAGCAATGTTAAAAATTTGGGCTACGTTCCTGTCCCAGCGGCCAGATAATATATTTTTATAGAATGACCCATAATATTGTATTCAGGCAAAGATAAACATAATATAACTTATTAAAGACTAGACAAATCATTTTATTATAATCGGGATACAATAATGACTCGTAAAAACTCTCAGTGTTTCGTAATCGTGACGCATTTGGGCAATTTTAGAGAGTTAACCTGTGAAGTAACGTCCAGGGTTTGATTTCAGAGGATAATTTATATTTCCCATAACATAAGATGTAAAATGGGTTTTTCAACGTGCAATTTTTTGTTTTTTGCAAATTTAAATTGGAAAAAATTCACGTAGAATCTTCGAATATGGACTATTTCATTGGAAAATGAATAAAATTTTTATCGTCGATTTTCGAATATGGATCGAATCCGTCTACAATTTGGTTTTTGGCGCGAAAATTTAACGTTTGTTAAGCTGGTATCCTTCCGTCGTCAATGGCAACCATTATGTTGCTGTTAAGCGAAATTGCAGACATTGCATTGGATTTTATAATACGGAAATTTAGTTCATTTTTTACTGTTTACGATTTCGTGGAAAGATTAAGGTGGAAGAAGGAACTGCGGGAGAGAAAGGTAGATGGGGAGAAGGACGTATAAAAAACACACATGCTGTGAATGAATGGGTCTCTAAATTAATCCGGCCCAATTTTAGGCCGGGGCCCAGAACGTGTTCTTTGCGTGGGGCCCATGAACCGCTTAATCCGGCCTTGGGTAGAGCGCCCACACTAACATACACACACACACACAGACATCATTCCGAAAATAGTCTAAACGTGTTCTAGGGACCTCAAAACGTGTGTTTCCGTTGAAATCTCGAAGTCGATTTTTTTCATGATCACAATACTTTCCCATTACTTCGTATGGAGAAAGTAATAATCGGTTTTTTTCGGTTTTCGTCAAATATCTTCTTCTTCTTCGTGAGGATCAAAGTTGTAGAGAATAATTTTTCTTCCAAGTTTTGTTTGAAACAAATTTTTGTAGAACCATCCATTTCGGAGATATTTTGCTTTTTCTAGTATACTGCGCCACCACCATTTAGCGGTGAATTCTGTAAACATATTCAAAATATACCTAATTTACGGCAATAAGGACGACTGTATTCTTTTACGATAGGAAATAATAATTTTGCTTCATAATTCTATTCATAATAATTTAAATATCTATACCTCAAATATGGAGAAAGTCATGTGTTGGCCACATCAGGTTTTTTTTTCATTCTTTTCATTGGAACCTCCCACATTTGATAAGCTTCTCTTAACTTTACTACGTAGATACTACTAAGTGATATTTATTAACCTGTTTCGTAAGTCATTTAGCTTCTTTTTACGTACTTATTCTCTATGAGATTCCCTTTTCTTATTGAGCCTTTACGTTGCTATCTTTTTTCTCTCCTTCTCCTCTTTACTCGCATGAAAACTTTTTCGTTGCCTTATTTCATTATACTTCTCTTTATTCATTCTTCTTGCATTTCACAATCTTTTGTTTTATCTTCCCTACACCGCCCTCTTTCTCTGCACCCGCTAACCACCCATCCTCACATCTCTTTCTCCATTTTCGGTTTCCTTTCACTGCTTTCTATTCACTTGCACTTCCATCATCTTCCCGTGTCGTTTCCCATTTTGACATTAGTTCTTATTGTCCTCGGCCTTTTTCCCTGATATCTAATCCTCTTCCTCTTCCTCTACTAAAGAATAACATTGAATTAATGCTATTTTTGTTGGAATTCATTTTAATTCTTCATTCTCAAATGTCACTTATCGAAAAGTGTGCTGTGCTCCTATAATAATTTTATTTTACCATGTCTTCCATTTTCATCTTTTCCATCACTATTACTGCTAATCATTTAATCTATTATCCATTCTCATTCCGCGTACTGTTTTTCAAACGTGGTCTCCATTATGTTAGCGGCGGCTTCTAGCTTCTCTGCTTCGTTTCTTTCCTCTGACCATCCTCTCTCTCTCTCTCTCTCCCCGTGTGCCCACCCACCCTCCTTGAATCCACCCTGTCCCGGCAGTAATATGGATATTAGGAGTTGAAAAGGGGTTGGTGGCTGGGCCTCTCTCTTGGATCGATATGGCCAGAAGAGAGATCTGGGGGCCCCTCTTATTCTCTCTTTGTGTCTCTCTCTCTCCCTCCCTTTGTCTCTCTCTAGCCACCCTCTCTCTGTCCTTGCTTATCTTTGCCTCATTCTCAAGCGAAACCATCTCTGTCGCTGCCTCCTTCTGGCGTCTTTATCTTCTTTTACGCTTTTTCAAATGCTCCTTTGCTCTTAAGTATTTCACGGTACAAGGACCCGATCTTTCTCTCATCTCTCAGTACGTTCCATCATATAATTGCGCTTAGGATCCATCTCTTCACCTTATTATTATGACTTTTAAATGCGAAGGTTAAAATTCGTCCTCATTCCGTCTGCTAACTTCTTTGAAGTGACAACTCGCTAAACAAATGCATATGAAAATTAGTCAAACGACTACTATTCTTGAGCTCTTTATCGGTGCAGTCTAATTCGGCTTCATCGAAATATAGGGAACTTGGTATTTGGTTCTTTTCACCCATTTCTCGTAATATATAAAAATTAAGTTATATATTTTATATTATATCTTTGGGTTATGCTTTTCTACCTTTTACGTTTAAGTCGATTTAAAAAATGCCACCAGAAGGAATGGCTTTAATTCATTCATTCGTAGAATCCTTCTCAAAAGTAATGTATTTTAATGCTGATTACTCTTGTTTTTCGCCATTAAGGCTATTGCCATTTGTTCCCTCGTCATTTTTAATGGGATATTATGTTAGAAGGCATTTAAAATTGGACCAAAAATGCTAATACTACTGGTGATGCTCAAGGGGCGTTTCGAACATTTGAAAAGTTCGGAAGAGTCTATACTTTCAAACTTGCGCGTTGCAGAATGCGGTTTATTTTGGACCATTCGTTTTGGGGTTTCAATGACTTCCAAAACCACGACCGACCAATTGAGGTTTCGGTGTTTGTTAAATTCTCTTTACTTCTCTTCATAATTGCGTTCCTTTAAAATTATTCAGGAAGTTCTCCATAAGTTTAGATGAAAACTCTCATGAGATCCAAATTCGCTCGTTATGTAGGTGCGCATCCAGTTTTAGACTGTATGTGAACTTCCGTCCGCGACAGTAGCTTCTCTTTAGGGGCCCGCATGAGAGGTAAAATTTATTATCCATAATAGTCTATATCTGTTTGTTCGTGTGCTAATCTGGAACGCTTCCCCCACTGAGTGGAATTTTCCTGGGCCTTAGTGGAATAAGTCGAGAACGGTTGTTACGATTTAGATAAATTTTCACCTCTTGCGCCTTTTAGGAAAGTCATCCCCTAACATATGATCATGCATTTTATTCCAGGAGCGTTTAGTTTACTCGATTTGATTAATACGGGGATGAGTGGCGCACATTAATCATATGCATTTTAACATGACTTGGAATCGTAGTAGGTGTTTGAGACGAAACAAACAGCGCCTGAAACAACGAAATGCTTTTTTTCCTGTCATGGATTTTAATTTATTTTCATATTACATCAAGCCTCTATGTACGTAAAAACTTACTGTACTGCCTTTATGATTTGCTGCAGAGCCACATTTTATATTTTTTAAATTGTTAATATTAGTTTCTTTTGTTTTCATGAAATCAAACCTCTGCGTAAGAGCTTATTGTATCTTTATGTCTTTTGAAGACCCGCCAAACTTTATTCGAAAATTGAAAATGTTTTCTTTAACGAGCTTGTTTTCTGCTTTTTAATCCACTTAAACATATAAAAAGTTGGTAGATTAAAAAAAGGCTTTTCTATATATTTTTATTGATCATGAAAAATGTATTTGTATAGGTTCGCAACAATGGAAAATGCTAAATACAATGGCGACGAGATCAATTCTTTTAAATGGGAATTTATCTCACATACTAGACCAGGGATGGCAAATGCGTGGCACGCGTGCTAGAAATGGCACGCAGGCGATTTTACTTGGCACGCGTAAGCTTATATTTTTCTGTATAAAACATTAAGTTTCTTAGAGAAGTAGTAAACTAGTGGCACGCGAAAAAAAATTTGTTTCACAGTAATTTCTCGGCACGCGACTCAAAAATCATTTGCCAAATCCCTGTACGGCGGGAAATTTTGCTAGTTAATGAGATCCCTGAGTTTTCTATGGAAAAACAGTTACATTTTAAATGTTTTTAGTTTTAAGCGCGTTTTAAAAAAATTGTATATAGTTTCACTAGGAGTTCTGTATTTGCACCTGTTTAAATTAAAATTGCGACAAAACCGTATAAGACAGAGAGCCAAACGTGGAGGTTAGGCTACTGCATTTGTTTTCTTTATATATTTCAGTTTTGTAACATACCAAGGGTCGCATTGGGGCCCATTTAAAATTTTGTTTTTTATTATCTTCGGAAGTGTAAAAGATGGATAGCTGGACTTTTCAATGTATATTTCCACACCAATATCACTCATTCTGGAAAAGTTTGAGTATTGAAAACTTTACAGAGGCGGATAGGAAAATGCTCAAAATTTTAATCTAAAATTAAATGTCATTTTGGAGGCATCAATTATCCGAAAAGTATATTTATTATGTACCTAAAGTGTATGTTAATGTAGAATTGTAAGCGCAATACAACGGTAACTTTTAAGTTTCTGTCATTTAAACGTTAATCTCATCTTCCCGTGCCACCCAGTTATTAAACAAACTGCGTTCTAATGACCGAATATGTGTCGGTATAACCACATGAAAAATAAAAAACTCGCTTCCACGTTCATTGATAATATCCTACTTGTTTATTAGTATTTTCGGGTTAGCAATCCAACTACCACAAACTTCAACATCTTTTCTTCCGAGGTTGCGTCATAGGCTAATCGATGAGTTATGATATGATGTCAGCTGATGGCAATAGGATAACATCTAAGGAGAATGAGTCATGAACCAAAATAAGGTTTTACAGTGAGAAGTCACAATAATATATACTTATATACAATGGAAGTCTCCGCAGAAGGAGCCCGATAGACTCACTATTTAGCGGCTGTATTTTTATCATATAAATGTGTTGAATTTTCATATACGATGAGAGATTCTTTTACTGACTTTTGCATACATTTAGTTATAAAAACTCTTTCTACGAATTCCAATTGCTAAAAATTTCATCGATGTCGAACCTTTTATCGGTTGTAAATTAAGCAAAACGCAAGGAGTGAGTAGAAGGGTAAAGACTGTTTTTGGAGCCTCTTTAATTTATTTATATGGGATACAGTCACTTTCCCAAATGCACACTTTTCAGAAACGACCCGAAAATCACATTCCCTGTAAATTTAGGTCTACGGGTTTGTTTGAAATTTTGAAACGTAACTCAGAACTATTGGTTGAAATGCAATGAAATAATTAGTACGATATTTTTAACATTTCATGAAAGTTTATTGCGGAGAACACAAGCTATGGCCCTTCGTAAAAATTAACAAAATACCACGTATTGTGGGAAAAGGCAATCGACAAGTCTTCTGTTACCGCCCATCTCGATATTGATATTAATATTTTTTTCCTTCTGTTTTTATTGTCTTCTTTCTTGATGGAAACTTGATTTGGTTTGAGTTGTTATGTTAGAGAAAATGGCTATTCCGGATTGTGGCTTTCGCGAAAATGGTCATTCCGGAAATTGATTTTCGGGAAAGTGTACCCAAACCTTTTTCGAGAGTCCCATACACGAGAAAAGTTGCATCAAGTTAACCCAACTACACGCAATAAACTCCCTCACCTCCGACTGCCACGCTTCACGCGTCTTCATCTAATGTCAGAGCATTTGGTATATCACAAAATGTTAGTAAATTACGAGTTTGTCGCATTATAAATTGTACATTACATCAGTATTTAGAACAGAGGAGATTGACGTTTCCGGGATAGGAACACATTATTCGTCAATGAATAGGAGTCCACGTGGTACCCTTTTCTGTATCGATTAAAATATCTAGGAACTGACTTATTACCACTGAGTTTCCGTGCGTATCCGAGTTAACTATGCGAAGGAAATTATCTATGGTCTTGAAATCTCTATTCTTGCTTGATATATTCAGTCTTTCCGAGACATATCTAAAAAAATCTGATGTGGCCAACACGACTTTCTCCATATTTGGGGTATAGATATTTAAATTATTATGAATATCATTGTAAGGCAAAATTATTATTTCGTATCGTAGAAGAATAGTCGTCCTTATGGCCGTAAATTAAATGTAGAATACGTTTCCAGAATTCACCGCTAGTTGGTGGCGCTGTATAGTGGAAATTTAAGAAAAAGAAGAATAACTCCGAAATGGATGGTTCTACGAAAATTTGTTTCAAACAAAACTTAGAAGAAATATTATTCTCTACAACTTTGGTCCTCACGAACATTACCAATAAGGATGCTTTTAAGGAGATATTTGACGGAAACCGAAAAAACCGATTATTTATAAATAATTCCAAAACAATAACTGCTATGGAAAATTGTTTCAAATAAATGATGTAGGAAATTATATTTTCTACATTTTTTGTAATGGTCAATGAATACAATAATGAAGTATTATCGGAGAAATATCGCAAAAACCGAATCGGGTTTCGAATAAACCTCGACTTCCGGTTAACCGTTATTGTCCGAAAAATAATCAGCTCTTCGTGCTCATACCAAAGTGTTATATGTGAAATTTGGTAATGATATGGCAAGTACTTTTCGAGTTAGAGCGCCCACAATCACATACATACACAGACATCATTCCGAAAATAGTCTAAACGTGTTCTAGGGACCTCAAAACGTGTATTTCCTTCGAAATCTCTAAGTCGATTTTTTTCATGAAAACAATACTTTCTCTATACTACGTATATCGATGGAGAAAGTAAAAACAGCAACCTTTTACTAATTAACGGCGGAGACAACGGGGAATGGGAAATGATTCTCCTAATTTAAATTTTAGATTTTTTAATATTTTCCAGCAGTAATCTTTCGAGCGATTAATCAGTTTTAAGTGGTGACTGATAGCCTTTCTGGCATTGGAGGAATTCGAACCCGTAGCAGCGCTTGCTCTCGAATCCTGCAATAAATGTCGTATTACTCACTCAGTTCCACGCGTAATCCACTTCCTCACTCGCTTTTGTTATGCTTGATCCGTTTATCTGTTACACCTCTCTCTCTCGCCCATTCTCCTTCCCATCCGTTGGCCCCTTTCCTATACAACAACACGCTTTTCTCTGCATCCGAAGCCCCTACTAGCGACCACACCCACACCAAACTCCCCCTCGGATATACGCGTATAACAGACCGGGTTTGATTCCCAGGAGAGAGGGCTGTTGAAATTTTAATGCAGTTTCCAAGCTCATGCTTTGGTAAATAAGAGAGAGAGAGATAGAGAGGGGGGGGGGAGGGAGAGAGAGGAGGGAGAGGGAGAAAAAGGGAGCTGAGAGGTGAAATAGGGGAAGAAGAAGAGAGAAACTGGACGGGTTAAAGTGAAGGAAGGAGACAGCGGCGGCGGCGGCGTGAGTTGATATAGAGAGGAGGAGAGGGAGGCATTTTCGGGAAAATCGCTCATATTTTGCTTCCTAATGGTATTTAACGTACGCCCCATTTTATAAGCTGCATTTTAATATACATTTGATCGACATCTGACGTAAAACTAATATAGTAATAAAATTTGAAGACGTAGCAAAATCGTCGGGGCGCTGGAAGGGTGCTAAGGCGATCTTATTGGGCTCAGGTGCGTATCAAAACGGACTCCGCTCTCAATTCTCGAGATATGTTATGCTGTCTTGTGAGTGTGTGGCATTTTGTTTCCTCTCACCTCGGTGTTTCGTGAAAAATTCATATATATTTATCGATAGATTTCAGAATGTAATGTGCGAAAGTAATGTAAATTCATTTAAAATATGCGCTTCGCAAAGGGCATTCTAGCTGAAGCATTTTTCAATGTGATTTAATATTTAGGTGCTTTTATTTCTTTAACAACTTTAGAAATGGATATTTACTCTACAAAAATCAGGTTTTTGAAATGGCGCTCGCTAGTGTTTTTACTTTCTTCATACGTAGTAATGGGAAAGTATTGTGATCACGAAAAAAATCGACTTCGAGATTTCAACGGAAATACACGTTTTGAGGTCCCTAGAACACGTTTAGACTATTTTCAGAATGTATGTGTGCGCGTGATTGCGGGTGCTCTAACTCAAAAAGTACTTACCATATCGTTACCAAATTTCATATATAACACTTTAGGGTGAGCACAAAGAACTCATTAGTTTTTGGACAATAACGGTTAACCGGAAGTCGAGGTTTATTCGAAACCCGATTCGGCTTTTGCGATATTTCTCCGTTAAAACATAATTATTTTATATATAATTCTATACAATCATTATAGAGAATATAATTTCCTACAACTTCTATTTGGAACAATTTACCATATCAGTTGTTGTTTAGGAATTATTTATAAACAATCGGTTTTTTCTGTTTCCGTGAAATATCTCCTTAAAAACGTCGTTATAGGTAATGTTCGTAAGGACCAAAGTTGTAGAGAATAATATTTCTTCCAGATTTTGTTTGAAAGAAAATTTTCGGAGTTTTTCTTTTTCTTAAATTTCCACTATACAGCGCCACCAACTAGCGGTGAATTCTGGAAACGTATTCAACGTATAATTTACGGCATTAAGGACGACTATTCTTCTACGATACGAAATAATAATTTTGCCTTATAATGCTATTCATAATAATTTAAATATCTATACCCAAATACGGAGAAATACATGTGTTGGCCACATCAGGTTTTTGCTTTATTCGACGGTTATAACTGTGTGGTTTTGCTTTGATGAAGTTCACAATGCGCACAGCCTGATCTAGAACCAACTTCAAATCAGCTACAAGGGTCTTTCTGACTAATGCCTCTCTGTGTAAAAACAGTGAGTTGATATTACATCTGGATTTTACTGTTTGATGAGTGACACCAAGCCTCTCACATTCCCTATCATGGATGGGGCTCCATCCGTACAAATTCCAATACAAGAATCCCATGAAATCTCAACTTTTTCCAAATACTCAGACAAGGTTTGGAAAATATCTTGTCCTCTGGTGTGTTTTTCAAGTTCCTTGCAACATAAAAACTGTGTGATTATATCGTCATTATGAATGAATCTGATATAGGCAAGCATCTGTGCTTTTTCACTAATGTCGCTCGATTCATCAACTTGAATGGCAAATTTAGAATTCTTCATACTCTCGGAAACACGCTTCTCAATATTAGCTGACATATAAACTATTCTTCTGCGAATTGAATTATCAGAGAAATTAATTTGCATAACTTCTCTCTTAGAATCATCACCAAACAAATTTTTCACAACCAAGCAGCAGGCAGCCAGAATCAACGTTTCAGCTGTTGTATGTGGTTTTGTCTGTTGAGCAATCAATTCAGCAACTTGGTAAGATACAATCTGCATCTTATCTGAGACTGACATTCGTTTTTCAAAATATGATCGTTGGAATTTCTGCTGTTCCAAAAGTCTTTCAAAATATTGAACATCCGTGTTTGCCATATTTTTATGTTTTGACAACAGATGTCTTTTCATCTTGCTTGGGACCATATTGGCATTGGAAAGCTTCTCACCACAGTTCAAACACATAGGCTGAGGTACGTTTTTATCTCCAGTCCATGTGAAACCGAGACTCAGATAGCTATCCATATATGGTCGACAAACTTTCTTTTTTGGAGGTTTGCTTGGGCCTGCTACTGGTGTCGAATTCGACGAGTCTTCTTCAGCACTCTGTTCAACCTGCTGGTACGGTTTTGAAGACGACGAGTGTGGGTCACAACGTGGACTCGGATCGTCCTCATCCTCATTTAATGCTCTTGCTCTCACTTTGGAAAAATATCTATCCATGATCTACAAATAAAAAATTATTTTATTCTTAATACTAAATATAAATCTTACAAATAAATGCAAAAATAACACACTATAATATTTAACACTGCACTTAACACAGAGGGAGATGATACCTTTGCACTATTTAATAAATAAATCACTAATTCTCACCTTAATTTAATCACTTTTACACCGCACTAATTATAATACTTGACACTTCATGAATTATAATGAAACTGACTGAAAGCGCTCGCCACTCTCCTTATATATAGCTGTGTCCAAACTGGTTAGGCATTAGGCATGATGCCGAAATCGTTAGATGCCTTTCTCGTAAGGTACCTAAAGGGGAGCACGAGTTTACACATCCTATCAATAGGTTTGCCATCTGTCGGCCTTAGGACGAATGAGGAATAAGTGAAGCACGATATCATTATGCCCGTGCGGCTTATCAATTTTGAAAACGGGCATTATATGTTTACTTATTAACACATTGCAACGTTTGTTAAATTTCTAGAAAAGATCCGCAAATTCTCTTTTTAAAAAGGTTAAACACATTTTAAATAGTATATTTATAATTTAAATTATTTTTTACTATTTTTCATTATTATTAAAATCTATTTGATATAAAATTAATTATATTACTAAATAAAATCTGGAAACTTCTGGAAAATTCTAAGGGTTTCTATACGTATATTTACCATATCGCATGTAACAAAATAAATAAAATTATTATCCGTATCCCAAATTATTTCTGCCGGTCTGATCATGAATGTAAATTTAAGGAAATAAATGCAAAAACTAGTAGATTTAGAGATTCCTTTTTCCCAAGAACAATGTGGGATAATAACAAATTTTCTTCCGCGATAAATAAACCCAAAGTAGGACCAAACTAGGTATAATTACCCCTTTTAGTTATTTACTTTTGGTGCGCTGCATCCCCTGCCACACACCTTGAGGTGGATTGCAGGATATCATATAGATATAGAAATTTGATAAAACTTTCACTTTTAAATTCACAGCATTCCTTACATGTTCAAATATTTTTCTTCTCCTTATAAGTCGTAGCTAGTGTCGAACGACTCAAATTTAGCGACCTCGCACATTTTCCACTTCACTAGCTTTCCTTTTCGGTGCCATGATATTAAACCCAAGTAAACATTTACTATAAAAAGACTAAAATGATGAATTCGTTTTGAAACACTGGATAACATTCCGATAATGGCGACGCTCACTTAACAATAGTGATGGGTACTATCGAATGAAAACTGTCGACATATATTTACCATATTATATCGCATGTAACAAAATAAATAAAATAAATAAGAAAATGACCTTCATATTTATTTTTGGCATATGAATTTTTTGAAAATGTCTCTAAATCCTTGATTGTCTTTGAATCTAGCCGCCGCACCGTTTGGGAACATTATTGTATACTATACAATAATGACGTATTATCGAAGAAATATCGCAAAAACCGCATCGGGTTTCGAATAAACCGACTTCCGGTTAACCGGTATTGTCCAAAAACTAATCAGTTCTTTGTGCTCATGCTAAAGTGTTATATATGACATTTAGTTTTAATATGACAAGTACTTTTTGAGTTAGAGCGCCCAAAATCACATACATACATCCATCCACACATACACAGTCGATTTTTTTTCGTGATGACAATACTTTCGCTATACTACGTATGGAGAAAGTAAAAACTAAATTGTTGAACCCGAACCGAAACCGAAAACCGATATTTATTTCGCTCCTTTATTTCGGTTCGGAAAAACAGTGTAAGCGAAAGGCGGAATTTTAAATTTAACCATTTGAGAATTCCTTGAACCTTATGAATACATATTGGGATAAGGGAAGTTTTCTCCCTTATTTCGTCTGCTACGTATTGGTGGTACAGAGCGTGAATCATGCGAAGCACTGATAGAAACCTTCGTTAAACACTCGTTGTGTCAGCTAGTAAGATGTCCCACGAGATCGTAAAATATATTAGATTTCTTCGTAACGAACTACCCTGAGCGTATGAACAAGCTTTCCATAGAGGAAGGAATAAGCGATCATAATGCCGTGTACGTAGAATTTAAGCTGAAAGTGGATAAACAGGTTAAGGCATGTATATGTTCGCCAAAGGCGATTTCTCGAACTTTAGGTCTTTTTTACAGACAAAATTCTCCATTTTTCTGCGAGGCATCAATTGACGCTTGTACAGAGGAATCCTGATGATACGGCATGAATACAGAGAGGCGCGGTCAAGTGCTAGAGTGACAATGCGAGAAGCTTATAATGACTTCAAAAAGAAAGTTCTCCATAATAATTTGAAAGAAAATCTGAAAGCTTTTTGGCCGTACGTTAGGGAGGTTCACGGTAGAGGCCCCACTATAGCGTCTCTGAGAACGGAGAGCAAAAATTAAGGACTTTAATTGGATATCGATAGAGGACTGCATAATTAGCGCTAGGTTAAGGCTTCTGGAGAAATATAGGCCGGAAGTTCTATTAGAGGAGGTCTCAGGAATATTATAGGCACCTACGTACATGGGTAGGCACGATCACGAGGATAAAATACGAGAGGTCGACTGTAAGACCGAGAGATATCAGGGTTCGTTTTTCCCAAGGGCCATACGGGATCATAACAGGAGAGTTACTCTCGCTAGAGAAGTTGTTACGTAGGTTTTTGGCGCGCTGCACCCCCTGCCACCCACCAATCTGGTGACTTGCAGGGTATTATGTAGATATGCCCACAGTCTTTCATTCCTTCATATGAACTAGCATCCATCAGTCTGGCTTTGCTAATTATTGAAGAAAGATTGTTCCACCTTTGTTCCTTGTGCGTATTTCTGCATTAGTTGCATTTTGTTACAGTTTAGTAATTTTAAATAGGTACATATTGTATACTCGAAAAATTCAATTTTATATCGGATGTTAATCGTTCATAAAAATAGGAATAAAACATTTATGTATATTTGTTATTTATATCAAAATATTTAGCTTATCCGTGTGTATAACAAAGTGTTGCCAGCATTAAGGAAAAGATAAATCATCCAGCGTGGAATAAGTAAGTCTCATATTCTATATATGTACATTAATTTCAAGAGAATATTTGGTATAGTGAGAAATTAATTCAATGTAATTCATTGTTGTGGCTTTGATGCAACTATTACACTTGCGTATTTGATAATGATATCATTGAAATCAAAGCAAAGTTTCAAGCGTCAAATTTCTGTTTTAAGTGCTATTTTCAAGAATCTTCCATTTATCCTGTTGCTTTTAAGTTAGTGTCAATGAACGTTTTCTTTGTGTTTTTGCAAAATTCCGTCATAGTAAATTTTATCATGTTAATAAACATTTTTCAGCCATTCTAGATTCTCGGACCCTCAATATCCGCGGCCTTCTTCCTCATAAATATTTTATTCATTTTTTCATCCATTTACGTGATCATTGAATGAAAAAATAAAGCCGTGCATTTACAGTTTTTATAATATGAGCACGTGATCCACAAATTGTTAATGAAAATAACCTAATGTTTTATTCAACTTATTGACATTATTGGAACAACGCGGCTTCTTATTTTGCCGTAAGATTTGTGAATTAAAATATTAATAATTCATTATTAGGAATTCCAGCATTAGCGCGTATGAGCTTCGGTCTGTCCGTTCTTCTATCCGAATGCAATTCTTTTCGTCTTAGCTATTCTTCGGATTTTAATTAAATTTAATACTAAAGACTAACAATAAGCACAGTAAATTAGAAAATGAGATGAATGGTTTGCATAACATAATAAGTTTAGAATACTCTATCGCTGTAAAAGAGCTTATTTATAATTCACCTTACACTTTCCTAACCTTTTAAAATAATTTGCGACGCATATATGGTTTGTAGTTATTCAATTCTAAATAAATCTTAAATAAAAAAATACATACTAAATATTTACATTTGAATAATTTATTTTCGTATTTTAATACCAGTTTTTTTAATATCACTATTGTTATAGTGAAGATGTATTTGATTTAATTAGAAAATTACATAAATTAATAAATCTGTTATTGAAAGTTTCCTAAAAATATTTTAAGGTCGGAGCGAAAAAAACCGGTTCGAACCGGTTCACTGATGATTGCCGGAGCGAAACCGGAACCGAACCGAAATTTTGTTTTTTTAGTGAACCGGGACGAAAACCGGAAAGAAAAAAATTACGGTTCGATGCCATGCTCTCATCATGGTAAAGTAATGCAATGGAAATTAAGAATATGTGTGACGTTACTTTTTAGACATGAATTTCAAAATACTACTTTATTGTTCTGCCGGTGAGCGGATTTTGGCGCAAGGAGAGAGGATGGCCAAGATGAATTAGCGTGGAAGACCTCGCTGCTTTTGAAACTCGATCACACAGAGATATACGACAACTGATCCAAAGATGCCATCCTTGGCATTGTTGAAGCGCTAGCGGTAACAGTTTGAATACACGCGCCGGTCGGTCCTTAGGATGCAGCCCTGACTGTAGTGCTGATGTGTTTTCTGACCAATGTGGGTTGCGTGTGATGGCGATGAGAACATCTGGCTTTCCATGTGAGCGCACAATGGCATCTTGGTATCGGCGATGCATGACGCGGGGTGCACCCGAAAATGAGGCAGGAAGTCGCTCCAAGATGTTGTTGGTCATGTTCTCCGGCATTTGTGGCATCATGTACATTTTGGTATAGCTCTGCTCGGGCTGCTGTTTATTTTGTTGAATGTATTGTAGTCGAAGCCCCTCAATTTTCGCAAAGCAGCAGTGCTCTTGAAGCAATCGCTGGGCAAGGAAGAGGGTGTCGCGTTGAATTGGGTCGTTGGTGAAGATGAATTCGCGCCATGTAACTGTATCTGGCGGGAGAGGAGGAAAGCCTGCCCTGCAATGGTTGGCCGCTGAGCGACGCCATGATAGTCTCTCCAATCTCCTTATCTGACACAACGCACTTAGTATATAGGTGTAATGATCCTAGGAGTTTTGCCGTCCTGTGCAAATGCAGATTTTGCCGTCCCCCCCTCCCCTCCAATCCCACCTTCAATTTATAGCACTACGTATTTAAATTATATTAATAATGAAGTGCTCAATATAAAGTAACTAGTATAAGTGCCCGTCAAAAATGACGGGGATAATCGATTATTCTAAAATAATATTGAGGCACTCTTCTTTGACCTGAAATCATACCTCCTACTAAGAGGGTTGCCTTCGATCCGAGCGAAGGTTCAAAACCCTCGCCGTATCTATTGTGCTTCAAAAGCTGACCTTAGTACCCTCTTGCCAGGTATATTTCTGTTTTTTTCAGAGCGTGACAGAGGGAGTGACAAAAGGACAAAGGGACAGAATAAGACTTTTATATATTACCGATACATTAAAACGTTTTGTTATTATATCATAATGCTATCCTGAAAATTTCATCAAATTCGGTTCAGTCGCTTGCGGGATATTAAGCTTCAAAAAGCATTATTACATGACAAAGAGACAAAAGCCGAATCCGAAATGTGTACTTCTGACAAGATAGCGTGCTTGGTCTTGTTGCGAGTGAACTTTCACTTTTGACGGAAACGCCCGAAGACTGTCCGAAGTCGTAGCATGCAAAATCCAAGCCGGAAGCCGAAGTCTAAGACCGTAGTCAGAGGAAGTGCAGTCTTACATTAGAAGTGAACTTAAGCAGTGGTATCTTTTAAATCAGGGGTCGGCAACCTACGGCCCGCGAGCCTCATGCGGCCCCCGAGTGATCGGTATAATGTAACACAGCCAATTCCAGATTTTTCAATGAAATTATGGTCTAATAACCTTTTCTGGTGGACTTTTAACGCTAGTAAACGAATAAGATTTTATTTTCACTAATATTGGAGCGCAAAATCTCAAGATAACTCGTAATTTAAACTTCCATCCGGTCCGCCAAAGCTCTCGTGATTTCCAATGCGGCCCTCCGAAGCATTCGCAACAACGAATGTGGCCCACCATATAGAAAAGGTTGCCGACCCCTGTTTTAAATGTAAGTACGATCGTTTTGCAACTTCTTTTAAATGTGATAGTATATATTAAATTGTGAAGTTGTAAGTTTAAATTAAAGAACTAAAATTACCTTATCAAGCGTTGTATTAATCATAAATAAATTCCTAAATTCCATATTAAAACTTAGTACTGAAATACTACCACGTTTATCTCGCTAATCTTTAACTATGAAATACTTAAATATAATAAATAAATGGCTACGCATGTATTCTTCGGGTACGGACGATATTACAGTGAAATTTATAAAATTACGAATTGAAGCAGACAGAAGGTTCACCGGAAAAAGAAACGTGGCCAAGGCAGCGTACGAATAAGTACGGTTCGACGTTGTAAATATTTATATTTTAATCCTTAGCAAAAAATTTACAAATTTGAAACATAACAATCACAAAACATATAGCCGAGGAAATTTAGTACATAATCGATCACAGTTTCATTCGCCAAAATATTAAAAGAATAATAATGATTACGCGCTCTGAAAAGTTTTCCAGAATTATCATTCTATAATCACCAGATTCCTATTTTGACGCCTCCATACCGCCATTACAGCTAAGATTCTTTCAATATGCATCCTCCGAACATTAACCGAAAGCATCAAAATCTCAAGCCCCTCCATCACGCTGACAAACTTACTCCAAAGCTGATACGTTTAACGACCGTTCATGTCACCACTATCGCCAAGAGCGACCGAATCTGAAGTCCGTAGCCGGATCTCTAAGCAGACTATTTTCTACGTCACCATGACGTCACGCTCTAGCATGCTATCGGCTAAGCATGCTACCTTGAAGTGTGCATTTCGGAAACGGCTAAAGTGACGCTGTCTTTTATATGTTTTATGATATTTAAAGTTTTACCTGTTATGAATGAAGAAACAGGCATCATTGAAGACGTTACATCTTAAATGTGAGTGAAGTGTGAGGGAGTAGGGTAATCACTTAAAGTGAAACTATGGCCAACCTTTCTGCTCGGCACGTTTACAGAAAGCATGAGGAATGCATGCGTCTGCCATATCTCTAGAGCAGTTTCTTTTGATTAACAATGAATGAAGGAAATCATTCATGAAACACTCAAGAGCAGAGGACCCTGGTGAATTCTACGGAGTATTTGATGAAGGACAACCTAAAACTCATAGCATCATGTGAGGCGTCAAAATATAGTCAATGGAAAGTCTTATACTTAACGAATGATGTTTGACAGAAGTCATTTATGACCCCCTCTCGCCGATACTGATTTTAATTTGGAGAGTTTTAAAAGAGCAGAGAAAGGTCCAAACGACGAAGCCATGGATCGTTCGGTTTTATTCGAATTCCGTAGATTATCAAAAAAATGTTTCTATATATTGAATTTGACACTGATTTTTGCCCCCTCCCCCCAAAGCAGCAAGTTAACGTTTTGCACCCCGGTCGCGCCCTGAATGAAGCACAACTATATATCTATAGCATAAAACAAAAGACTTAAAATGCGATTACCGTATTTTAGTTATTCAATTCTACAAACCTTTTTTTTTCTGCGTTACAAAATTTTATTGCGTCCTTTTCTTGTCTACTTGTATACTAATATTCGCCACCTTAGTCTTACGTTAATACTTTTGTTTATTCAACCTTTTTATTCATTAACCAATCTGTCGTGCGATTATTTCATGTCATCATTTTAAGAACACTATTTATCATAAAAATATCACGTCTATTCTATTTCTTCCTTCGTAAATATGTAGTCATCTCAACCAGCCATTTTCACAACCTGTGCACTCCGCGTGCAATTTTCGAACCTCATTTTTTTTTATCTCCCTCGCTTTAACTCTTTTCTACCGCCTTCTAACACGGATCTTTTCTTTCCCATCCACCCAGAATCTCCCCGTTGGTATCTCTCTCTCCTCTTTCATCTTGCTTGCCCTTCCCCTCTCACCTTCTCTTTCCCTCTCTTCCTCCCCCTCTCTCCCCTACTACTTTATCCCTTCCTTCCCCACCTACATCCTCTCCTCCTTTCACGCGAATCTCCACTCTGTCCAGCCTCTCGAGGAAACTAATTACGCCGAGGAAATGAGGGATGCGATTCGCGCCCTTCCCCCTAACCTCGCCTTTCTACTCTCTCTCTCCCCCCCCCCCCCCCCCCCGAGAAATATCGCAAAAACCGAAGCGGGTTTCGAATAAAACTCGACTTCCGGTTAACCGGTATTGTCCGAAAACTAATCGTCTCTTCGTGCTCATACCAAAATGTTATATATGAAACTAGCAGAATTTCCCGTTGAATTTCAATGGATGTAGTGAAACTACTACAGCACAAAATAAAAACTCTTTAAAATTTAATATAATAAAAGCCGTCGTCCGCTGGTTGGTCACGCTATGCAAACGCTAATAACTCGGGAAATAATAACGATAGAAACTCGAAATTTGGTAGGGATGCTTGGCTAACACTGATTCAGAGAATGACAAATTTAAATCGCGAAAAAATTCATTTTTTCGTCTCCAAGAGAGGCATTTCCATTTCCCATTACTTAACATGTAAAACGCGATTTTTCGACGTGCAGGCTTTTCTTCATTTGGAAATTAAAATTAGAAGAAATTAACAGACGACCTTCGCATTTGAACCATTTTGAAGAAAAATTTATAAAGTTTCTTATTCCGTTCGTCTTTTTTCGCCCACAATTTGAAATATTCCATGTTAAACGTTTAATTTGCAAATTTTGTGGAAATCTCGCCCTTTTAACGTGATGTTGCTATGTCGACCATTATCATTGTTACACCTCAAATTACTATTATTGTATACATCCTTCTGGGAATAAGCGTGCCTTGAGTGCTTCAATACCATTCAATACGAGAGAGAGTGAGGAAGGAAGGGGAGAGATTGGCGTGTTTTGTGGAAAATAAGTATATTAACGTAAATATAAAAAAATTTAAGTATCAGCAGTGTCATTTTAGAAAAATTGGAAATAGAAAGCATTCTTAAATGAAATTCTTTGTAAACCATACGTGCTTACGAATTTATATTGTTATTCCTCGAATTAATTTCGTAACAATGGCCGAAGTTTGGAAACATATATAAATTACAATTCAATTAAAATTAAAAGTACATTTAAAACTGTTAACAGGCAATTTTCGAAGAAACAACAGTGGATCTTTTAATGAATTGATTTGTTTTTATAAAAGGAATTTTGGTGCTTATTTAATACAGAGTAAGTTCTAAGTTTTACAATCTATTTAAATCTAATAACAGTGGCTGTTATAGTTTAAAGAAAGAACTTTATTTATTCACTTTACAGAATGAATTAATTTTAGGCTAGCATTGCATATTATAAAAGGAGTTACTTTGGAATTTACAGATGTAAAGTGGAAGTTGTACCGAATTGACTCAAGTATATTTCAAAGCAAAAATCAATTTAAAACTATTGAAAGTTGTTGTTTCGGAAACTGAGAAGTCCAGAGTGGTGAGCGGACGCTAAACGATATTAAGGTAAATTTTATTCCAAAATCTATTTAAAGCATTATCAGAGGCAATTGAAGATTGAACAAATTTTTTTGCTACCGGAATTATGCTTATTTCATGAAATTGAAATGTTAAAGCATTAATCCATTAAAATCTGTTAAGAGTGGCTATTTTAGTTGAAAGAAATATATGTACATGGTACTTTTATTCACTTTTCGGAATGAATGAATTCTAGATTAACATTGCATATTATAAAAGTATTTTCTTTGGAATAAGAAGTTTGTTATGTGGTTATTTTAACTGAATTAAATCAAGTTCTCTTCTAAGTTTGAAATCCATTTAAAACTGGTGAAAGTGGTTGTTTCGGAAAATGAGAAGGCAAGAGTGCTGAGCAGACGATAACCGATATTGAGGTACATTATATTCCAAAATCTATTTAAAGTATTATCAGAGGCAATTGAAGATTGAACCAATTTTTTGGAACCGGAATTCTGCTTATTTAATGAAATGGAAATCCCAATGCTATAATCAATTTAAAACTAATAACTATGGTTATTTTAGTAGAAAGAAAGGTACTATTTTATTCAAAAGGAATTTCTGTGAGATTTTAGTTAATTAATTAAAACACATAATATAGAAATATTCGATGGTTAAAAGAGTGCACAATTTTATTCTTGCGATTTTTACATGTTGCATTGACGAAAATTTAGACTCATTAAATCCGTTGAAATTCAACGGGCACTTATGCTAATATATATTATATACCTACTTTTTAAATTACTATTAACTTTTCTTAACAATTAATCATATTTGCTTGTAACGTTCCGTTTCCGAGCCTATTGCATTCAAATATAACGATAATTTTACTTCCTATGATATTACTTTCGCCAAATCCAGCATCATTTCTTGTGTAAATATGCCTCGCTGAAATTTTTACTTTTATGTCTTGTAAGCAAGAAACCCGTGAAAAAGCAACGTACAGTTGCCCATGTACACCAGATACGTGAACTTATTTACGTTAATAAGCATTATAATGTAGAATATAATGATTTTACTAACAAAAATGTAAGATTCCAGTATTTAATAGACAAAAGAAGGTTCAATTACTTTCATCAATAAACGCTTCCTGAATAATAATCAGTATCTATTTACGTTGCTATCCGTAAATATCGATCGTTTCGTTTCTTAAACAAAAGTGCGAATCGAATAACGCTAAATTTTCGTCTATTTGTAAGCTTCAATGAAGCTAACTGAATCGGAGGTAACAATGACGGCCGCCTTTGCAACGCCCGGAAGGGTACGAAAAATCCAGAAAATTTCGAAACAAATAATGTATTTCTAACAATTTCCACCGTGTAACATGTAAACTTCGCAGAAATAAGATAGTATAGAATTTGATTCGTCGAATAAAGTAGAAATGAAAAAAATCGGTCCATATTTACATATTTTTATGCTTGAAGGAAGAATACCTTGCAAGTGAAGAAATGGATTTATATGTGTTATCTTATGGAAAATGTTAATCCCCTATATTGGCAGCACTGATTAATCCCGGTTGGCCAAACCTTGACAGTTCACTAATTGTAAGTTAGGATGTAAGGAAGAATCGTACCAAATTTTGTTATTCTAGCTTTTATCGTTTAGGAGGAGTTCCATGAACAAACACACAAAGACACGCTTCAAAATATATTATAGATTTGGTAATTATATGGCAAGTACTTTTTGAGTTAGAGCGCCCACAATCACATACACACACACAGACATCATTCAGAAAATAGTCTAAACGTGTTCTAGGGATTAAAATATCTGGTAAACTATCGGTTTTTCGAAAAATTCCTGTCACATACGCACAGATAACATCGAGAAAAAAGTCTAAACGTGTTCTAGGGACCTCAAAACGTGTATTTCCGTTGAAATCTCGAAGTCGATTTTTTTTCATGAATGCAATACTTCTCTATACTGCGTATATGGAGAAAGTGAAAAATACTCCTTAATAAAGGCGGATTGGCAAAGAAAATTTTATTTGTTGTATTGCAAAATCCTTTTTCTACGAGTCTGAAAGTAACTGCTTACTCTTGTCAATGATGTCGTCGGCCGAGACTGTTATTCCGACTTTTGTTTCTTAGTTCGGTACATATATCACCCTCCAAATAAACGTCACAATCAACCTTAAGCTGCGATCAAATTGACTAATAATTCGCCATATAAATAAATACGTCCTCCTTTATCTCCCTCTACCTCCTCCCTCCTTTGGCAGTTCCCTCGGCTTGCTTTACTCCTACTCCAGCAAATTCTTTCACCTCCTTCCTTCCACGTGTTAATCCCGTAGACCTGACGCATTACTCTAGGGAGCCATATTTCATACAATTCCCTTCTCTAAGGAGCAGACCTCTTTCTCCCACTGCAGATAAGCACTCCACGATAGGTTAGTCGAGGTCTTAAGAGACTTGGTGAAGTGCCGTTGAAAGGGTTTCCACTGCTTGGATGATGCTGCAAAGCTAATTATAGGCAGTAGCTAACCTAACTTGAGGGTGTGCTATACACAGATATTGCTGCTGATACGGTCGAATATTGCTGCTTTGTTTGAATTAAACTTGTAATATTATTATCTCGGTGCTATTTAATTACTGATTGTACATTTCAAATTTTCAAGCACTTAAGGCGCTCTTAACGGATACGAAAAGAGTGTTTAAATAAACGTTATTACAATACTGTAATGTTACAGTTTTCACGTACGTTAAACAAATTAGGTGTAATATTGAACATCACCTAAGATTTCAAGGCTCGAAAAGATATTATTATTTTATTATACTACAACTATCTAGACTAGATTCTAGAGTACCCGGAGTTCCACGGGACCAGATGAAGCATTTATTGAATTAGGCACTCCCCGATTATATTCATCGTCATATAGCCTATGTTACCCGCAAGATAAAATTATATACCTATCAGAAGTTTCGTGCCGATATCTTCAAAAGTGTGGATTTGTATAAAGAACAAACAATCTGAATTTCACTTTTATATATGCTAGAGATAGCCCGTTACATGAACGGATGCAAATACATAAGTCTAAAGTAAACAACCGAATATGTTAGACTGAATGATATTTAATTTACTTATTCATTTTTTTCATTTTTCCTTCATTTAATTTACATACTTCTTTACAAAATATTATACAATTACATTTTGGTTATTTTTTATCAAAATCACATATCATTTCTAATTTGATCTCGTGCACCAGTTTCACTCTGTTATGATTTTTTCACTGTTATAACTTAATCAAGAAGAGAATTGACGTACCTAAAGTAATTTAGTAATCTAATGAAAAAATCAGAAATGTGGAAACAGGTGAAAAAATGCTATGACCGGGAATCGAACCCGTGTCTTCCATTAGCCTGGCGGATATTCTACCACTGAAATACCATAGCAGACAAATTCTTCTGTTTCAGAACGGGAATATTTTCTTGGGTTGGAACCGGGCTAGCTATGCTAGTATCAGTCAGCCCCAACGGATGTCCTCAAAGAGATACATCGAAGAAAACCCCTACCCTCTCAAAATGGTGAAGAATGCCATGATATAAATTGATGAAATGAATCATCCGAAGATCCTTATGCGACAGGCATAAGCTGTAATGATGGGAAATATGGAAACAGGTGAAAGAATCTGCTATGACCGGGAATCGATCCCGAGTCTTCCTCTTTCCGGACCACATTTTCAGGATAAGTTACTACATATGAGGGTTACATATGGCAATTTTCAGGGGCTAATTTTGCCCTTTTACTGCCCCATGAGAAAAACACGTAAACGGGTAGTGAGTTTTATATATTTGCTTTTTTAAATTATTTCCTCTCAATATTCGAACTCGGGACTTGAACTGTCGTAAATTTTAAATATTGTAGTTTCATATAACATTCTCCGTAGTATAGAGAAAGTATCGTTTTCATGAAAAAATCGATTTCGATATTTCAACGGAAATACACGATTTGAGGTCCTCAGAACACGTTTTGACTATTTTCTCGATTATGTCTTTTTCGTTTTTTCTGTACGTGATAGGAATTGTGTGGGAGTTCTGACTCAGAAACTAATAATAAGGTCAGCACAAAACTTTAAATTTAAGATTTTCATTAGCAAATGAAGATTTGAAAAGGTTTTGGCTGAAACTAGTTTACCGAGAAAGGGTGTTTATTCTAGTCGTTTTTCCGTTTTATTTTCAAATATCTCTTTTTAAACACCATTTTGTAATTATAGACAATGTCATTATCTACGACTTTTGTTTGAAAAAGGTTTTTATAAATCCGATATTTTAAAAGATCTTGATTTTTATTATAAATTAGTTAAATACGGCGCCAAGTGATACGATTGTTTCCGCTGTTATGATACAATTTTCTAATTGTTTATAGCGTTGCGTACGCTGTCAAGGGACGTTTTCATTGTGCATCGAAATTTTGTTATCCATAGTAAAAGTTAACAATTTTCGTTACTTATAGTTTTGTGCTTTCTCATACGAAGTATCGAGAAAGTATTGTTATCGCAAAAAAATTCGACCTCGAGATTTTTACCGAAATATACGTTTTAGGTGTCGCTGAATCCGAAAAAGTGGTTTTCGTAATGCCGTCTGTCTGTCTGTTACTGGCTCTGGAGCCTAGGCGGTAGAGCGAAAATTAATGAAATCTCGTACCTAGGCATTTTATCATACTGAGCAGATGCAATGAAGAAATGGTTGACATTGCTCAATTATTAAGGGAAGTTTATTCTACGCATTTTTAACAACAATCCGATTTTCTCAAAATGGCTCTAACAATTTTGATCAAATTTCGTACAGTTACAGTTTACATCTTCAATAATGCTGTATAGTTCATATTTCTAAAAATATGAATATAAGGCTAGTTTATTCTAGGCAACTTTAACAATAATTGGATTTTCTCAAAAAGGCTCCAACGATTTTGATAAAATTTCTTACGGTTACTGAAGTGTAGGTCTGCAATAATACTACATATTTCATTTTTCTCGATGAGTGAATATAAGGCTAGTTTATTCTTGGGCAACTTTAACAAAAACTGGATTTTCTAAAAACAGGCTTATACGATTTTCATTTTCTAAAGATAACTAAACGACGCATTAGTACCCATATATGAGAAAGTTTGTACAATGTATGTTGTATCGATTTTTTTAAATGAAGGCTGTTGAAAATGTTATAAAATGATTCTCGAGTGTAATCGCTGATAATTATTCCTGAGAACGCTGACGTCGATAGCAATCATATTGATTGCTCTGTATGGAGAAAGTCATGTGTTGGCCACATCAGATATTTTTCGATAATTCAGTTTCAGTAGTATCTCGCCAACCGCGGTTTTGGGTATCCACGGTTTTCTGGCTCACGCCTACAAGCCCCTGGTAATCTATTGAGCAAAGGTCCCTCCAAATTCTTCAGTTTGATTGCCCATATATGTGCGGAGCATGAATTACGATAACGCACTCAAGCCTAAACATGGTTTAGAGACTTGAAATTTCGCAACTCTATAGATTTTTCGCCACAACCTATGGGAAAAATCGGTACAAAATACATTGTACAAACTTTCTCATATATAGGTACTAATGCGTCGTTTAGTTATCTTTAGAAAATGAAAATCGTATGAGCCTGTTTTTAGAAAATCCAATTTTTGTTCAAGTTGCCCAAGAATAAACTAGCCTTATATTCATTCATTGAGAAAAATTAAATAGTTAGTAATATTGAAGACGTAAACCCAAGTAACTGTACGAAATTAATCAAAATCGTTAGAGCCGTTTTTGAGAACATCGAATTATTGTTAAAGTTGCCTAGAAGAAACTAGCCTTATATTCATTTTTTGAGAAATATGAACTATACAGTATTATTGAAGACGTAAACTCAAGTAAGTGTACGAAATTTGATCAAAATCGTTACAGCCGTTTTCGAGAAAATCGGATTGTTGTTTAAAATGCGTAGAATAAACTACTCTTAATTATTGAGCAATGTCAACCATTTCTAGGTATACTCTGCTCAGTATGATAAAATGCCTATGTACGAGATTTCATTCATTTTCGTTCTTCCGTCTAGGCTCCAGAGCCAGTAACAGACAGACAGACAGACAAACGGCATTGAGAAAACCACTTTTTCGGATTCAGCGACACCTAAAACGTGTATTTCCGTAAAAGAAAGTGAAAATCCGAAATGGAAAAATTCCAAATTTTATTATTTTTCCCATACGAAGACAATAATAATAAGACCGTTCCAGATGACTTAGATTCTTGAAATTTGGCACAATTTTATATTTATGGTCACAACCGAGGAAAAACTCCGAAATTTTAAAAATTTCAATTTTTTTATGGTTTTTCTCCGTTATTGCACCATACGAGGATAAAAATTGTAAGGCGCTTTCAGATGAGCTAGAAATTTGGCACGGTAATATGTTTCTGGACAAAACCGATGGGAAAAATACTACGTAAAAATTTCAAATTCTAAAAATTCTTTCTGTTCGCGGGCATGGCCACGTCCGATCATTTGCACACGATCTCATCTCCGTGAAGCTTCCGAAGGACTGCGGCGGTTGGGAGCGGGGCTTCAACAAATAGCTCGATGGATGCTCGGCAGGGATTGGTCGAGGCGGGGTCTTACTTGTTTCTTGTGTGTACACTCAAAAGGATTTTCCACTCTAAGTTTCTCTAATTGAAACTTCTGAAAATATTCATTTCGTTAAATATCTGACCGCCGCCACTAGTGTCGTCAAAAATGCCCTCATGTCATCCCTCGAAAGAGATTCATCACAACTTCAGCTCTTTCTGGACATTATTCACTGTCTCAAATTTTCAATTTAGGGGATAGTGAATTAGGAGGGGGAGAGAAAGGGAAAATTTGCCTCGTTATCGCATGCGACTTAAATGTGAGAGAATATTGCGGGATCGACGACCTCTGTCAAACGTGAGGGCAACTTAGCATATCCGTTAACGTATTCATTTCTTCTCTCGTGG
Organism: Uropetala carovei; assembly: GCA_036926305.1. NCBI lineage: Eukaryota > Metazoa > Arthropoda > Insecta > Odonata > Petaluridae > Uropetala > Uropetala carovei. Next base: position 10,825,173 of record JAXCHB010000010.1, on the reverse strand, counting down.
ATATGGTGGATCATGGATTAATGTGACTTTTATGGCAGATGTCTATTTTTATGAACGACTGTGACAAATTTCTCTCGTTTGACTATCGATAATGATGATAAAAACATTGAGAAATTTTTCGATTGCGGTTGTCATTGTAAGAGAGAAGATGTTAACGCTGTAATAGGCTTCAGAGTCCTTGGAATGAGATTCTGGTTTCGATGAAGACATGCTGGAGGTGTGGCAGAAGAGGTAGAAAGAGGGAGAAAGAGAAGCAATGAGGCTGGACCAAGGAACAGCATTGGGAAGTGGTAATCTTGTGTATTCGTGTATGACAATGACGTTCAATTAATCGGAATAAAGCTTATGTAGAATTCCGGCGTGTTGAGATTTTCGGTGAGCGGGGGCGGTCCGAGGAATTTTAATAATGTAAAAATATCATGGATAACGTAAATATTATAGCCTGTTCCGCGATATAAACTGGTATCCAATATTTATCTACTTGTAAGTAATGCATTGATACATGATCGGTATAGCGCCCCCAAGACTTTGGCGCCCCGGGCAGCCGCCCTGCTCGCCCGTACCTCGGGCCGGCTCTGTCTGTGACTATTAAATTTCTAAGACCCTTAAATTGTTTTTTTACGAAAGACAGGAAAGTCATATCTATGTGTTTTTCTAATGGAAAATTTGTTATTCATCTGTATACGTATTATTTATAAGTGATGTTGTTTTGGACGCAACTGATGTGTGTTTACTTCGTAAAGTCTTTTTTAGACAAACCATTGATAAAAAAGCATGTAAGTTATGAAGCCTTAGATTTTAACAGCCTCTGAAAATATTTGTTAATTTATCGGCTGCTGTATGTTTTGCAAGTGTTAAAGCGTTGCAAGTAAAAATGCAATTCGAGTTTTGTTTTGCCGCTGTGATAATTACGGGAACCTTTCTCCTGTCATTCAAACGAGTAAAAATGAAAGAGGAGAGAGCGAGACGAAAGATCAGTAATAGGCTCAATAAAAACAATCTACTGTAGTAAATTAAATCAATATAACATACATGGTCTGGTTTATTTATATGTAGCGAGGAAACTTTTCATATATAGACACTTTGGGTTCATTTTTCATGTTGTATTGGCTTATTTGTCATTAGAATTTTACAATATCAGCTGTTTAGGAAAAAATGTATTGATATTTTTCATGACGTTAAGATAGAAAAAATTTGTATGCCAGAAGTTTTAATGCCTGTTATAATTACAATTTCTGTTTTTTCATCGCAAATTCATATTCAGGTGCATATGAGTTAAACCAGTAGTTCCCAAACTAAGAGATTTCCAGGAGAGAGGCGGGAGGGGGGGAGGGCGAGGCCATGGGGGAAAATCAATTTTTAATGTCAGCTGAAATAGTTTAAACGTATTTTTCAATCTTCCCAATATGTACAAGATACCTACATGGGTAAAATAATTACAAGTCATTTTATCTCGAATAATGATGTAAATACGAGTGCAACGGGTATATGAAAGAGATATTATTAACATACGCTATTATACACCTAAAATTTATCAAGAAGGCATTCATAATTCATTCATTTTCAACTGATGTACATATTAACTATCAATTATATGTCCGTAGTTGGAGATTGTTATCACCGAAAAATCCAGCTTTCGAATAAGATCATTGTCAACATATATTTCGTGATCTTCAAACGGATAATCAGTTGCCGAAAAAATAAATAAGGGCATATTTTGAGGTATAAACGACACAAAGAGAAACAATTTTTTCTGAGAAGAACCAGCTATAAAAAGGATATGATATTTGAGAAGAGGCAGGTGCAAGAACGCTTGTGATTCACACTGCGATGCAGGAATAGCAGCGTCAGAGATGGAGGCGAGGGAGAGGGGGGAGGGGGGAGAGGGGGGAGGGGGGAGAGAACTAGGGAGAGACACGAAAAGGGGATCGCTGCGTATCAGGAGGAATAATTTATGGACGGGTGTGCCACGTGATCAATATGCCGGTCCATTTCCCCACGGCACGATGCTTCATATCGTCGCAGTCCCGTCGGTAATGCCTCTTGCAATATCCAATTCCCCCCTCTCGCACCTATTTTCACCTCTCTCTCTCACCCCCTTTCTTTCTTCCTCCCTCTCTCCCTCGCCCTCTACCCATCCCACCTCTCTCTCTCTCACCCCCTATCTTCTTTCCTCTCTCCCCCTCTACCCATCCCCTCCCTCATTCCCCCTTTCTTTCCTTCATCTCTTTCTTCTATCTCCCTCTCTCTTCTATCTCCCTCTCTCTTCCCTCTCCCTTTCTTCCTCTTTCTCCCTCACCCTCTCTCTGTACATTATTTCCTAGAGGAAATAGAATGTGAGAGGGGGAGGAAGAGAGATGGTGAGAGGGAGAGAGAGGAGGAGGAAGAGAGAGGGGGATAGGTAGATAGATAAGTGTCTTTATTTTCATGTCGAAATTGAGACCATAGGGAATGAGAGAGAGTGATGGAGGTGGGAGAGAGAGTGATAGAGGGGGAGAGAGTGAAGGAGACGGAGAGAGAGAGAGGGATAGAGGAGAGATATATACCCTAGATGTCTTTATTTCGCCCTGAAAATAAAGACGACACCTGTATATACTCGAGTAATTTGCGACTTTTTGAGACCTATTTTTTAGCCAAAAATTAGGGGGGTCGCAAATTAGACCATGTATGTTCTTGAAACAGTGAAATCATCTCTTGTTTTGAATATATTTCTAACCCGTAACCTTGATCTGAGGCCTAGACTCACGAACTTCTTATTTTTAAGTAACTTATTATTATGTATGTAGATTTAATAAAGTTCTCATATAACCTTATTTAATCTTTCATTATGAAAAGAAAAAGAAATATTCACAAAATTACCGATAATTCATAAAATAAACTTAGAAGAAATGTTTGTTTACATGCAAAGATCTCGGTTAAATTGTTTGTTCTTTCTGCAGCCGCGACAACTTGAAGTTAAAACTTTGCAGTAAACTCTCGGTGCTTATTGGAATACATACTGATGAGTAATGAGTAAGTGAATTTTTAAAAAGAAACGAGTGGAGGAAGGTGGAAAACATCTTATGGCAACATAACTGTGTTACGATAGTTAAAGATGCGCTAGTAGGCAGGCAGTTGTTTGGTTCTTGTTAGTTGTTCCCGCAACACAACTTTCTTAAAACATTTGACTAGTCAGCTACGAATCGTGTTAATTACAGTTATTCACTCATTTTCCCTTCAATATTAAGTAAATACAGGTAATTAAGACGTAGTTTTTCATTTAGAAGTACAGGTATACATTTTCATGAAGATAGAAATCGTATGGAAACAAACTAAAGAAAACGCACTATATTTATTTTAGGGGGAACTGAAGGTCGTGCTATTTGAACTCAAAAATTCCAACTCGCACTTTACATGACACACAGGATAAAAACAAGATTTTGAGGCGAAAAATAAGGGGTCGTAAATTATGCGGGGCCGCAAAATACTCAAGTATATACGGTATCTATCTCTCTCTCTCCATCCCCTGCCCCCCGCAGGAGAAAGTATTGAAAAAACTGAATCTGAAATTTCAACGGGAATACACGTTTTGTGACCTCCTGAGTACGTCTTTACTATTTTGCGATGTGTGTGCTTATGTGTGTATGTGACAGAATTTTGTGGGCGCTCTAACTCAAAAACTAATAATCAGACTTTATACTTAACGACATATATTAACAAATGACGATCTGAAAAGGTTTTGGCTGAAACAGCTCAACCGGAAGTGGAGGTTTATTCTTGTCATTTTTCCTTCTTTTCCCAAATTCTTCCTTTAAAACTCAATTTACGTCAATATTTCTTATAATACAAGTTATAGAAAATGTAATTTCCTACGGTATTGTTTGAAGCAGTTTTATATAAAACCAATAGTTTAAAAGATATTTTGATTTTTCTTCTAAATTTATGTTAAATACGTCGCTAAGTAATAGCAATGTTTCCGATGCTATGGCAACATTTTCTAATTGTTGATAGCGTTGCATACGCTGCCAAGGGTCATTTTAATTGCGCATCGACATTTTGTTCTCAATAGAAACAGCTAACAATTTACTTAACATGTGGCTTTGAAAATGTGTTTAATATACTCACGAGTGTAATTGCGGATTATTATTGTAGAGGGCGCTGATGTCGATAGAGCATTAATCATATTCATTGCTCTGTACGTATATAGTATGGACAAACTCATGTGTTGGCCCAACATCACATTTTTATTCAATTATGAATGTAGGTATTATTCGAGAGAATAACCAATTCTCCCGAATAACTTTTTCTTTAAATTTAGTGAATAAAACATTGAGGCGTATCATTTATTTTTTCTTAATTCCAAGTCGAGAATTACAATTTACCGTGAATTTAAAGGGTTTTATCCTAACATAAATTTTCTGGTAATAATCGTTAAAGATGATTTTTTAAATCTGATGTTTCCATCACATGACCTTCTCCATAGAATGCATTTCAATGTGGTTGTAATGTTGCTTAACGAGTTGCTGTCGATAGCAGCGTCGTTATAGAATTATTATCCGCATTCACACTGACCCATAATTTTAAACACTTTGAAAAATACATGGAATCACGTTTCACATTTAAAAAAACGTTAAAGCGTTAAAAGAACTGTTATTGGTTGTATGGCGAACAAAATATCGACGCGCATCCTATTGGTAATTTGAAGTTATTGCGCAAAACGTATGTGATTAAAATTACAGTTGACGGCACTTGGATTGTTATCAACACTTACAAGAAAATCTGTCTGCAAAACAACGTTAGATATCATTAGGATAACTATGGATTTCACAGCTTTTCCAAATTAATTGTTATGTTAACATGTAACTATAACTGGATATGCGTTTACTTTTAAGTTGTATATTTATATTCATGTGATCATATGTAGTTATATGTTGTTTGTGTCGCTTGATTATTTTACGTCAATAACTCATTCAGCTCACTTTCATTTAAATTAATATTTCGGTACCATCATCGGTTGTCTTTTTTTTCCACCTCAGAAAACTTCATCTGCCTTGTTTTAATCTCGGAGCTGTCTCTCGTCTGACGAATAACACGTTGCTCTTTGGCCGCGTGGGGAATGTTGCATGGCGTTCGAAAAACAGCTCAGAGAGAGATTTCGGTGGGCGCATGTTGGGGCAAGTGTTCGACCGCTGGCGTAAGGGGGGCGTGTGCTTCTGCTGATCTTCGACTTTATTTATCTGACCTTAGGATTCAAAAGTGATTGCAGAACAATCGTCTTGTATCTATCCGACTGACTGACTGACTGACTCACTCCTCGGCCTGTTCTCTTCATATACGCCCACCGATTTTTTTTCTTTCAATTTTGTTTGATTTGCTTATCAAGTTTAATTACGTTAGGATTGTAGCTTTTAAAACCATCCCACTATGTTTTAAGTTTATCTTCCCACATAATTTAAACCGAAAACTATTTCCGCTGATTGTGTATTACCTCTGGAACTCCAGACTTTTGTCACATTGAGTTGAGAAATCATCATTTCAAAATGAGGTTCCGCGTGTCTATATCCTATTTCAAGAAAAAAGACGATCTATCATATATTTTCATCCCGTTGTCGACTCTTCAAAGAAAAGATTATATTTATTATATATTATATTATAATCGATAGTGATAATGATTATAAATTGTATTTAATGTTAATGTATTTGTATTGAATGCGGCATTTTATCTATCTCTTCATTATAACAGTATTACACTACAATGCACATGGTGTAAATAGAATGATAAATCCCAAGTTTGGCTTGAACCGAACCACTGCTAAAAAGTGAACTGAACCGAACCATCATCTTATATTACGAACCGAACCACTGCAAAATTTATAATGCTGTTTTAATGAAAACATGTTCTATGTAAACTGAAATGTAAGAAATATGTAAGTATATCTAAAATTCACATAATTCAATGTTCCCTAATCTAAAAGTTGTTTTGGGCGCATAAATGTTGTGTAGCTTAATGTTTTACTAATAAATATTCGTTAATATTTCTATGCCACATAGCGTTTACATGGCCAAATTTTCTTATATTTGGGAACATTCATTCCTTTAAATGTTATAGTATTTGTTGTTTACTTTTAAGTGCATATAAAAGTTGCTTTCGTTAATGTTTTTCTATTATTTTAAAACTTTATACCTACTTAATTCCCCCATACCCGTTATTTTTGACTGGTAATTAATCTGGGTCTTATAATTTTTAACTTGGAATTTATTTATAGGTATAGAAAACTTCACTAATCGATATCACCTGAGGATATATGTAAAATATGTGCCTATCCCAGTTTTACTTCATTCTAATACACTATACTCTGGCGTGGAGTAATGCATCCTTATTTGAACATATTTGGCATTCGCATAGTTTTCTGTAGGAGGTACTGGGTTTATATTCGAGACATACATATTATAGCACCTTGTAAAATATATGCTAACCGATGGTAATAAACTTGGTATTCGTAATTAATTCATGATTTTCTTCTTTTTTTGCAGGTGAGTGATGATACCTCGTAGAATAAGAAAAAGAATAGTTTTCTCCTCGCTCAGTTCGGCGGTAAAGTATATTATCTCTATATTAATTTATACTAGCACCATGGGCCATATGTGCGACACAACCCAACAACGGGGGTGGCCGATTTATCGTCAGACGGTATTTCGGATTGTATTATAATATGCCGTATATTCTTTCATATTTGTTGGCTACGGAAATTTACCATAAGGCGTTATTTTTTATTTTTGTAAAGAACGCATAAAAAGGGCGGCCAATGAGAGACTTGCATTCGGGCGGACAGAGAATTTGGCTCTTAACGAATTTTCGCATCTCTTTGCCGAGATATCAGTGACCTTTGTTTACCAAAGGTTTTTTACACTCGTTTATTTTCAGGATCAGGTGTAAAAATCCCCCTGCCGAACTCCCCCGTCATGTCTAAGTAAGTAATATTTCACAGGTATGCGAACGATAGGCCGGAGCTTAACCAAGGCATAACAGGAATGACCTAGCACCCCGTGTTACTGCTCACGCGTTTTCCGAGATTCCATCGCTCTCCGCCGGGCGATGGTAGCGCGTGACTTATTGTCTGCCCCTCCGAAACGCACCTCTTTCTCTCTTTCTTTCTCTCTCTCTCTCTCTCTCTCTCTCTCTCTCTTTCTCTCTCTCTCTCTCTTTCTCTCTCTCTTTCTCTCTCTCTCTTTCTCTCTCTCTCTCTTTCTCTCTCTCTCTTTCTTTCTCTCTCTCTCTGTCTCTCTCTCTCTCTGTCTCTCTCTCTCTCTCTCTCTCATGGAAATTCTTTAGTCCACAAGCCGATAGTTGGACCAGATGCGCGCAAGATTTAGCGAAAACCGCGATCCTTGTTTTGACAGCACGGCCGCAGTAAACGGTCTGATGAATTTCGCAATTCGGCCGGCTGGAAATTTTATCCCTTCTCGTTTTTTCTTCGATCGATAAATCTCACCTTTTTCATCCGACATAAATGGTTGTAATAGGATAGTTTTCTTTTTATTTGCTTTTTGGCGTTGACCTGCAAGTACCTATTCCTCGGTTTATGAATTTTCGCCTTTACGCCTTTGAACGGTCGTCGGTACTCTAATTTTCTCTTTGCTAATTTTTGCTTTCGCCTTTACGAATTTTGCTGCAATGCGACTACGAATATGCTGCTTGTACTATCTGCTAATTTGAACTGCAGATTGTGAGGAAAGTCGTGAATGAGGTTAATTTCAAAATTCCAAATTATCCAATGGAATTACTTGATATTTTTTACTTGCTCAAAATATTCTCTGCGCAACATATGAAATTAAATTATTACATTTAAAACTCCATTTTATATCGAAATTTTAACATAAACAGCATGAGAAATGAGAATTTATAAATGTTCTCGAAAACGTAAATTTAATGCTGGGATGAATTCACTGATTATGCGGTAAAAATGACTAAAAGAATCAGCAGCTAATATCGTATATCATTTTGACATATTTATAAACGAAACACTACCCCATTAACTAACACTTTTCCCGCTAATAAAATTTTATATGGCGCCTTTTCTCCTCGACGTACAAGACTATGGCTATTACCATAGTGAGCACCATAAAATTTTTATTAATACGTTTTCCGTTCCATAAATTTAGATGCAGAATCGATGTATTATTGCTCTCGGAGATGTAAAATATGGCAGAAAAGAACAAAAAAACCGAATGTGAGAGGAAATAAATGTGCGAGTTAATGGGAACGGTCGGGAAAAGATTCCGATACTACTCATTTATTCGCTATGTTCTGTCGCAATTTAATGGTTTGAGATGGAGGGCATTCTTCGAATGCGCAAATTATCATCCTCAAAGCGGGAGTAAACATTTTCACTAGAGAATTATCTATCCCAGGTGTCTGCAGGTGTTTTTCTGTTGTTTGCCACTCTTTATCAATATTCGTAAACTCTAACCATTCCTGCGTGTCACCATTAAATTTATATTGTCCATAAAGACGGTTGGGTGAGCCAAAAACAGACCGAAACTATGACGAATATAACGCTTTATCATTTAATTACGAAATACAATTGAAATAAAATTAAAATTCATTTTTAAATGCATATTTTCTGTTATTATTCTCTAAAATATCGTGCCATATGAAATGATTTCGCGTGCCACTGGTTGCCGACCCCTGATCCATCTTATGGTTGGAAAATATTTTAGAATAATTATTTTAAAATCAAAACATTCGAAAACGTAATTATGTATCTCATTAATCACGTCAGGTTTGTGAAAAACCAGACGGAAGAGATTCCATTCCTCCGCTATGAATTTGCTTTTCCCCAACCATTCCTCTTCTGCTGCACGCTAATTTCCATAGCTCCTCGAACGATTCTCTTTACCTCCTTCATCCTTCTCCACGTACCAGAGGAACTTGGCAAAACTCTCTTCCTCCCTCTCTGCCATGGCATTCCTCCTTCCCCCAAACAACCCTACACCTCCTCTTTGCCTCACCATATTCTCTCCCTTCCATTAGCAGTTTTCAACTGGTCCTTGGAATCACTACACTTGTCATCTCACTTCTCTTTCCAACTATATATATATATTCTCGACATTTTTACTTGCTCATATTTTAAAATGGATTTATCAAAATCTCGATCGCTTTTTTGCTATCTCATTGTTGCCGTCTCTATTACACTTATTGTTTGTTTGGCAACCATTCTACTCGGTTGTATTATCGCTACTTTTCATTCTTCTTATCGCGTTTCATTATAAGCAAATGGCGATAGATAAAAGGCTAAAATTTTCACTATTTGTGTGACTCTTGGTGTCATCTACAACTATGTTGTAGAAATGTTTTCGAAAAATCATTGGGTTACAAAGGTTCAAAATGCTCACATTTAGATTCATAACAAATAACTTTAGATTTTAAATTAGTTATCGGATAAATTACTTTGTCATATTACTATATTACTCAGTTTACACAGAATTTAAATTTACAATACTGAATAAATTAACCGCGCTTTTTCGTATTGCGTAAGCAAATTAATCTATAATTTTTCGTCTTTACGTAGTTCTCGTTGCAAATAAATGGAATCGGATGATTGCCAGACGATATTAAAAAGGGACATTTTGGAAACTGCGAGTATTGGATCGATCCCATCTCGTAGTTAAAAATCAATTCATGAAATAATCAATTTTTTTAAAAATACTCATGCGTCTCAAATGGACAGGATAAGGTGATGGAAACTACATATATGTGCATTTCAGATTCTGGGCAACCGTCGTCACTCGTACTCTTCGATAGTTTTTAATTTAGAATCCACTATCAGGGAGACGGTAACAAGTGTTTCACTTGTTCCTTCGATTGATGTTTCGCTATAAGTACTGAACTACGGTCTGTGAAACATAGAAATCTATAAATCAATAATCATTCACATTTCTGTCCTCAGTACTTACCATTCGATCGAATTTCTTTCTCCTCCTTCAAGATCTCGCAAAGGCACTAAAATTTCATCTTAAAATCCATTTGTTTTGTTAATTTGGAGAAAATCTGTGAAAAATCGCTCTTTTCGAAGTTGAGAAGATAAAGAAATAATATCATTACAAAGGTAATGAAAAGACGAGGATTTAAGGCATCAATTTTACACCACATTTTATCAAACGACTTCTGTGAGCATCATTTTCACTCGGCCAACAAATTTAACTAAGAAATAGAATACCATAACAAGAGTTTTATTCTCCTTTCTCGAATGTTTCAAAATTTGTGCAAGACATTACGATGTTCATTGTCTAATAATTTGACAAATGATGATAAGGAAATGATTGAGCGAATCGCCACCTGGATAGGAGAATAGGGGAGGATAGGAGAATGAGAGAGAAAGAAAGAACACTTATGTTGGATAGGGAGAGCAAATAAGAGGAGAATGTGGAATTTCGGGGATTTCCAAAGATATTTCATAATTTCGCTTTTAATTAAGGAAGTCAGCCATCTCATCTCATCTCATCATCTCCAAACTCTGGACTACATTGTCCCTTCTACCCTCGCTATCTTCCCAGATTTCCCTCGCTCATGCCACTCCTAATATCGGACTGCTTTTGCAAGTCCCAGATATTTCAGCCTTTCCCCTTTTGCTACGTTCCAGGAAAATACTGTGTGTGTGCTTCACTATTTTTCTTTTTAAAAAATAATTTCAAAAATCGGTACGGTATACTTTGTACAAACTTTCACATATACTAATGCGTCATTTAGTTATCTTTGAAAAATATTAACTATACCGAATCATTGTAAGGATCAAATTAAATAACTATCCGAAATCTGATGAAAATCGTATGAGCCGTTTTGTAGAAAATCCAATTGTTATTAAAGTTGTCTAAGAATAAACTAGCCTTATATTCATTCTTTGATAAATATAAAATATGTACGATTCTTGCAGACGTAATTTCAAGTGACTGTACGAAATTAGATCAAAATCGTTGTAGCAGTTTTTGAGAAAATCAAACTGTTGTCAAACTTACCTAAAATAAACTAGCCTTATGTTATTTTTTTGAGAAATATTAACCACTAGCAGAAGTGCCCGTTAAATTTCAACGGATTTAGTGAATCTAAAACTTCGACCGTGTAACATGTAAACATCGCAAGAATAACATAGTACATAGTTTTAACCAGGGTTGTTAAACGAAACCGAACCCACTGAAAAGGAACGGTTCCAGATAGGTTCCGGTACAAGGAACGGTTCACAGGAACCAAACCGGAAAAGGAACCAAAGTCGTGGAACGGAAGTGGAACGAAATCTTCGGAATGAAATGTCGGTGGAACGATACTGCACCGTTCCGGATCGGGTTCGCACATGAAATAGTTTCGTTCCAGCTCCTTCTACACCGAACCAGCTTTGGTTCCAGCCAGTTTTCAATGGTTTTTACTCGCGTCGAACGGCGAGAGAAGAGGGCGAGAGGGGAGGTCGGGGACAGGAGGGGGATCTTAGTTCCTAATATCACCACCGGAAAGATGTAGAGTACCCTTCGTTTGGGCAAAAAGAGAATACCGTGACGTATTCAGTACACTGCCCGATAATGCATTTTGTTTTCTTCGTGTCCGGGTTGAAATAGAAATACTTCCGGATGAAGTCGTAGGCAGGCCGGCCATTCCTTCTGCTTCCTCCTTCACCTGCACTCATGTTGCACCTTTAACCTTGTTTGCAGAAATAAGAAGTGAAGCGAACTACGCCCTCCTGCCTGCACCTCCTACCCTTCGCTCCCTTCCCCTCTTCGCCGTGCATACAACTATTCCTACGCCCTCCCCTTCCTCCAGCTGTGATAATGGCTGGTGATACCGCTATGGCGATATCACTATAGGGGGCACTCAGCTGCGTACAGCGGACACCAAGCTACACTGGCCACTCAAAAGCCCTTGCGACCCAGACCGCAAAAACTGCAGAATGCCCCTATGATTTGCGGGCTTCTACTCTATGCGAGTACCTCGCTCTCTTCTCCGCCCCACGACCAGAATAATGGTGCAGTTTGCTTGGAACGAAACTACTGAACGTATCTCCCAATAACTCTCAACTCGAACCCGAATCCATTCAAGAAAAGGAACCGTTCCGGAACGAAATATTTCGTTCCGACTAAACAATTCCGTTCCGGAACGAAACTAAACCCATCACGGAACATACAGTTTCGTTACGAACCGTAACTAAATGGCAAGAGAAAATATATAGTTTCGTTCCGAACCGAAACTGTTCTTTAGGTTCGATTTCGTTTAACAACCCTGGTTTTAACCGTCGAATCAAGCAAAACTGAAGAAAGTCGCTCCGCATTTACCTATTTTAGATGAATGAAGGAAGAAAATCTTGTGAAAAATCGAAAATTACATGTAAATTTATGTGAAAGTAATTATTGTATTAAGCGCTCCCTCCCCCTCAGATTTTTTTATCGCCATATAGCCTATGTTACCCGAAGTTTCGTAACGATAACTTCAAAACGAAAACTGTAAGTAAAATCAGCAGAAACACAATATTCAACAGAAAATGGATGAACAAAGGAACAAACGAAATTAATTAAACAAAAGAAAAAAGTAAATAGAGAACGATTAAGAAGCACAGAGTGAATATTATCATCCAGGTCAACCAAATCGGTATATAAACCTGACTACACCACTTAACACTTTATTCCGGTTAAAATGACACCTTCCTCTTGTTTCTACGTCCTCTAGTTGCTGCGCTATAAAAAACATACATACATACAAACACTTTTCTTTATAGATGTATAGATATAGAAGAAATAGATGTGGTATTGTTGCAAACATAAACTCAAATAAATTACGAAACTTGATCAAAATCGTTCGAGCCGTTTTTGAGAAAATAAAATTGTTGCTAAAATTGCTTAGAATAAACTGCCTTTAATTACTGTGCAATGCCAACCAATTCTTCATAGGTTCTATTCTTTATGATAAAATGCCTAAGCACAAGATTTTATTCATTTTCCCTCTACCGTTTAGGCTCTGGAGCCGCGAACAGACATACAGACCAACAGATAGACATACGGCATTGCGAAAACCACTTTTTCGGACTCAGATGCACCTAAAACTTGTATTTCACTCAAAATCTCCAGGTCGGATTTTTTCGCGAATATGAGAAATTAAAAAGAGGATGAATGACATTACTTTCAATCATTGCGATACATTTAAAATCGTAAATAAACATCCGTAAAATATTCGTATCCGTTCATAAAACGAAAATCTTAATTAATTGAGGTCATTCAAATGCAAATATCCTCGAAGTAAATCATTGATACCACCAGGACCGCACCAACGGTGTTTGGCGCCCGGGTGCAAATAATTCTGCAGCGCCCCCTTCCCCTCCCCCAAAGTGACTATTAGTCAATCCTAAGAAAAGACCGCCACCGTTCCCTACATAAATGTTAGCGAAAATATCTGCTTTTTTTCGTATTATGGACAACCTCTAATTTAAAAAGAATTTATCGATAATGTTTACAGTTAAACTTTGTTACGTTTGTTTAATATTAGCTATCAATTGCCAATTGAGTGAATTGCTCAGCTTTATCTCCTCTTAAAAGCAATTCGAAGTAGGGGCAACAACAAAAAAGGCGATTTAATGAAATAAGTCATGAATTATCATGTTATTTTAATTTGATCTGCCCGTATGTGACGTTATTAGCGTTCCGGACTGGTAAAAGCGTTAACTGCGTGTTTGAAAGATTTTAAAAACGGAAATTCACTGATCAAGTGGAGAAAGGGAAAGCTCATGGAAGTGACTGTAACGCTAATTTAATTCGAACATACTAAGAAAATCCTGAAATTCGATCGAAATCGGAAATCGATTTATAAGCACACACTCCCACACTCAAACACATTCATTTTATAAACAAAAACTACAAGTAAAAATTGATATTTTTATTAAAACATTGGAATTATCTATTCAACATTATTTCTGTTACATGGTATCTTATTTCAACAATTCCAAATTGTCCCTTAAACAAAGATAATATCGTACAAATATTTTTGTATCGTTCTGCTATTTCTGCCTTTCCTTTCTTGCTTGAAGGGAAAAAGATCCAGAGTGAAAGGGTAAAAACCATCGCACATTCATCGCGTTCCAATAATATATAGATAGAAATATCTTGATGAGAAGGCGCCCCTGAGTAGCTGGCGCCCGGGTGCCGTGCACCCCTTGCAACCCGGGTTGCCGCTACCCTGGATACCACGTAGGGTTTTTATAAATCCTCACTTGAGATTAGTTGCGACAACTTTAACAAATACAAAGAAAATTATTGACTTATAAATGGGATACTCTCGTTGGATTGTCCTGAAAACGTTTGCCACTTTTATAAAAATGTCAAAGTCAACAAATATTCTATTTAATTAGCTCCAAGTGTTATATTTGGAAACTTTTCTGGTATGACTAATATTTTGCAAGGTATGACGGAAAGTTCATATTTTGTCTTTCAAGATGGCACCCATTATAGAGTTATGTGAAATATTTATATAATTTTCTCATTTTATTTGCACTAATTTTCCAAATAAATTTTATGAAATTTAGGAGGTGAAACATAGGGAACGAGGGACATGACGTGACTGTGAGATATTCAATTCTTACCTTTCATATAAAGAACGGCTAATCATAGCGGGCCCATATTCTAATGTCGATAATGAAAGGCATGCGTCTATTTGAAGCGGACCTTTACGATATTCTCGCTGCTCTACCTGCAAACCCATTTTGCCGCCTCCCGTCCAAAGCCACTCCTCTCTTCCACTCGCCTCTTTTCACCAACCTTTGGTTCCCGTACTCTCCAGCAAGCCGCTGTTGTCGGTTTTATCGGAAAATCCATTTTACCACTGCTTGACGTCATGAAATACTCTCCATTTCACCGAAAACTTCTTCCTCCTCCCGTCAAAACCCATCCGCCCATTCTCACAGAATTTCTGCATTTCAGTCCCTAACGCACGAGCTTATATGCTCCTCAGAAAAACCCCACATTTCAAATTCACTTTCAATTACGGTACTATCCCTTTTCTACCGGGCTATGAGCCCCTTTTCATATTCTCCATCCATAAACAATTATTTTCTAGCGGGCTCTTTTTTTCTGTGATTGACCCTATTCTCCTGCCCAAAAGGTTCTCTTATTCCACTTTATATTTTGGAGAACAGGTTAAAATTTTAGGATGAGAAAATGAAGGTAAGTAATGTGATAGGGAACAACAGTATAGGGTACGCAGGGGGAGAGGGAGTCCATGGGGTCTGAACCCAACCCAACCCTACCCTAACCCCTTAAGAAGTAGTCGATAAATGCATTAACCGTTCGATATTAGTTCTGCCACTTTAAAATTCACCTCTATAATCCTCATTTATAATCCATCAGTTTTTAGTTATTAATTATTAATAATGAAAAAAAAATATTTCAGCTTTTTAACGTTGAGTTTTAATAAAATTTGGACCCCTTAGGAAAATTCTGCGTGCGTCGCTGGGACACGTTTATCACAAAGGAATTAAATAGCACGAGATTTATAATGTGAGTTGTATTGGCAGCAAGATTCATAGCAAGCAATTTAAAGTCAACTGACAAAGTGAATTTCAGAAGTTAATACGATTCATTTCATTTTCTCGTAATTACTGCTATTTATTCAGTTATCTCATCTTCGATAAATTTCATTCTTTTTCAAAAAGAGTACAAAGTCCGGAATGATCCAACGTCCAAGCATGTTACTAAATTTTTCATTTAAAAATTCTATGCGTGTTGCAGCAAAGAAATTTTCTTGAAATCGACACCGGAATTTCAACACCATTTCACGGGTTTCGCCATCACTTAGTTTAAGAACCACCGGTGCAGCACTATCAGCATTCAGAAATTCTTCGATGTCACTTTCCTCCAAGTTTTTAGCCTGATCAGAAGACATTTCTTCAGCGTTGGCTAGTAATTCGGACACTAACTTTTTTATTTGAAACGCGAATCTCCACAAAATCAGGTTCATTATCAATGAACATTGTCATCGTCCACAAGTTATGCTAAACAATTTTCAAAATTTCTAGTGTAACATCGCCCAACGCAACGGCCCATCCTGATCCTTGTGATGTACGAGGGAGGTACAGTTTGGTGGTAAAAATACAGCATGAATATTGTCTTTCACCAAAATTTTAGCATTGGGGTGTGCAGGGCGGTTGTCTAAAATCAAAGGTATCTTGAAGTCATCTGGTAGTCCTACAGATTTACAATAGGCACGGGATTCTGGCACAGAATGTTTCTCAAACTAGTCAATGGTAATTTCCCTAGTTATCCAGGCCCTCTTGTTACCACGATAATGAACAGGAAGTATACGGACTCTCTTAAGAGCACAAGGTTCTCAATTTTTCAGAACGAAAGGCGTCCGAAAGAAGTTTTCGATATCCTGCAGTCTTCAAGAAAACAGTATCTCTGGATGTTTTTCGGTTAAACCATATTTTCCTCCGTAAAGAAGACCTACATGAATTTAGTTATCCCTCTTTGAATGATTGCTCACTGAACGTAATTTTGAAATGCCGCAATTGGCATATCGACCTTCAGTTGTTATTTTTTTAAATTCAAATGTTTGGAGATAATGTTTTACTCACACTGCCTTGCATTGATCCCAGTATTAGCATTCACAGTCATACGAAGGCTTTATTTTTTTATACACTTTTATTGATTTTTATTTTTTGAATTTCCGATAAAAGGAAAATCTGATGACAGTATTGATCGCTGCCAAACCGCGGACTAGCAAAACCGCGATCGACGAGGGATACCACCAGTACAGCGCTCCATTATCGCGACCCTATTGGTGGGGGGGGGAGGTCGCGACCCACTGGTTGGGAACCGCTGTCGTAGGGACAGGTGAGAGTAGGTTAAGTTGCATAAAAACAGTGATTCCTTGTCTCATTTCTGTTCTATACGTCTTAGGGGCAGACGAGACTGAGTTTGTTAAACAAAATCAGGGGTATGCGTTATATGGGGAAAACTATAGGTTGGTTTTAGGAAAGATTTGGTTTTCTTTTCCTGGTATATATATTTTTGGGGAAAACTTGAGTAGCTTGGTTGGTTGAGTTTATACAAAACGCTGCTCGATTTTCGTTTTGCTCGTCAGTCATGATTTGTTGTATTGACTTGTCTGTCATATATTCGTAACATAAATTGTCGCGAAATCACAATATACTACTAGAAGGGTCTTCAACCAGACGATCACGATCGACCGGTCGATCTAAAGTCGATCGCTGAATCTTACAACAGCGCTATAACTTTATTTTGATTCAAGTGGTAAATTTTGAACTTAGAGTTGGAACTTTTATCGAGCTCTGCACGTGATTTTGTAATTGTTCGAAAATTAAGAGCAAGGGCGGTGCATAACTCAAATAAAATAATATCTCTCGATATCAGTTCTCGCAGCGATCGATATTTATCTACCCTGTGCTGGATACGTGGCGTTTCAATCGCGAAGTATTGCAAAAGTTTTAGGATAACTGCGACTTTATGTGTAACTTGATTAAGTTTACCAAGATTAACTAAGTAGTTGATTTCTTCCTTCTGTACGTTTATTTAATAGATCTTTTCTTCAACTTATCAGCTTACGACTTAGTAATACATTCAATTAACTTGGCGTATAATTTTATTTAAGCTAAAATATGCTCTTATTCAGAACGAAAGCACGAATAAATCTTTATTCTGGTAACTCGAATAAAAAGTTGTTTGCGATTAAATTGGATTGGCGTGTTAAGCAGGGCAATTCATGTAATGATGCTGGTTTCGAAGTCTCTTAAAGTTTGGGAGAAATTTGCGGGGATCCTCCTTCCCCCCACCCCACCCCCCCCATTCCGCCCCCGTCCCCCATTCTACCCCCGCCCCCCATTCCGCCCCCTACCCCATTCCGCCCCCGACCCCTCATTCCGCCCCCCCATTCCGCTGTGGGTCGATCCTCGGTAACTTAACAAATGAGTAGTAGATCATGGATGCTGTAAGGCTGGAGATCCCGTGGACTACTCCATAACTTATATAGCAAATATTTTCATAGGTGGTTACTTTCGAATTCGTCGATTTGATTGACTTTTGATTGAAATTTACCACACATATGGAAATGTCATCGATTCATATTCACATCGATCGTAAAATAATTTATGCCACCTGAAAACTCGGTCGCGAAATAAACACTCCCCATCGAATGCACTTGTCTGTATATATCCGTTTTGTGAAACGCATACAAAACATCATTGCGTATTGTAGTTATATTCGTGAGTCCATGATGGGTACGTTGAACAACGCTTCACTCTATGACACTGATAAGAATATATAAGTTAATGCGTGAGGCACGCAGCGACATGTTGCGACTTGGAGGAAACAATTATCTGGACCGATTCCGGAGATAAAAATCAAATTAAATCCGTTAAATTTCCGATCACCCCTCGTATGTACATGGAAGTGTGTGCGTACCAATGTGTGTGTGTGCGTGCGTACGCGTGGATATTTGGTCTATCTAAAGCTTTTACAAGTGTTTGTAAGCATCGTTATTCTTTAGAATAATGCAAAACTTCAATATCACTTCCTTCAATATCAAATTACTCTAAATCACAGTAATTTTATCCACTTGTTTGTGTTTCGACTGTTTATCCCTCAATTATATAGGAGAGAAGATTTTGTGAAAAGTAGCGAATCAGGTTAATAATAATAATAATAATAATGATGGTAATTCTGGTGTTACTAAATTATCCAGTTGAGTTGTTATTTTTGGGTTAATTAAAATCTTCTCCGCACAACTTATGAAATTTAATCATGACATTTCAACCTCCATTTTATATCCAAGATATTACTTAAACATCATAAAAAATTAGAATTTAGAACCATTTAGAATTGTTCTCGAAAACGAAATTTTATGTTTCAGTAAATTTACTGAATATATGTCAAAATAAAAGTCCAAAAAGATAAGCAGAGAAAATCATATATAGCGAAATATTGTGAAACAAAAGCGCGGTTAACCACTTTCCCATTAGCTTACAACAAAACGCCGTTTACGGCATATCTTTACGACAAACGGTTCTCGATAAATACGCCGCTGTAATGCTTCACTCACGTACGTACCATCAGAATTTAATATTATAAGAAGATGCTCACAAAAAACTTTGATTCCTTGATCATCAATCTATCTATAATATATATAGGCTATATAAGGCAAAACCGGGTGACGCGACGCACCGGGACAGTTGTGGCTCTTGTTTTTGTAAATTTTATCATGAAACTTTTTATTCATAGTTGCTTTATCGTTTTCTAAACTATTTCTTTCAAAGTTTTACAGTAGCTAATTATTTTAAACGAAAATAGTCGCTGTGCTGATGCTTCTTCGTTCAAAGTCCGCCATTACAACACAAGTTAAAGCTTATCAGCTAGGTACGGCATCTATCCCGGGAGTTCGGGACACTTGCCGCGGTTTTTTAAGGGCGACATGCCGCACCCAATAGTATTGATAGCAACAAATGTCTCGAATGTTGGGAGAATTATTATGCGACAGGAAGCAAAGCAGACTGGATTAGGTGTAAAGTTTGTAAATATTGGCTCCATGAAACTTGCACAATTTATGGTGAATTGTGTGGCAACTGTGGGAGAACCAAAGTACTGCATGAAAATCAGAAAACTGCTAATTTATTGTTCTCATTTATGTTATTTTCTATTTTCATTTGTTTTCTCATTAGGTAATTGTATTTCTGTATTATCAAGAGGACAATGAAACTTTTTTGTTTACCTTTTGCCAAATTTTTGAAGTTGTAATTTTTAGACCTAAAGGTTTTCTGAAAATTTTCTTAATTTTGAAAACTGAACATTAGGATAATATTAAATCCTTTTTTTATTGTTGAGGCCAATCAAATAGTTCTGTAAGTACACTTTCAAATTGATTAAGTGCCTTGTATGTTTTTGAATTTTCCTTTGAAAATGTGTTCAATAAATAATTTTCAACAGTTAATACTACTCTCACAAATCATTTTATTCTTTTTTTGCACATTCTATTCTAAAATTTATTTTATTATCACAAAAATGAAAGGCATTTCGATTTTTTACATGTGCGCGGCAACTCTCTCAAGGGTGCGGCATAGCACCCGACAATGCGGCAACTCACCCTGACTGCTAACTTCTTTTCTTTCACAGTAATTGCCATCTAAATAATTTTTTAAAATTATTTTTCAAGTCGAAATGTGTACCTAGTTCAAGGACCACTCTTTTATATGTACATATAGGTTTTTTAGGCCTTTAAATTTGTCTCGATTTATAACGGATTTTCAAAAAGTGCGGCGCGTCACCCGGTTTTGCATTATATATGGCTATCTATATATCTATATGTATCTATAAAATAAAGTGTTTGTATGTAATTTTATAGCGCAGTAACTACAGCACGTAGAAACAAGAGAAAGGTATCATTTTAACCGGAATAACGAGTAATGGTGTGTAGTAAGGTGTTTATATCGATTTGATTGACCTGTCTAATTTTAAAAAATATTTTCTTTTTTCATTTGAATAACATAGGGACGAGTGCAATTTATTTTTCATTTGAATTTTAAAATTACTTAGAAACATGGTGCGAACTTGAAAATTGAATGGTCCTACGAGGAAAAGAATAAAATTTATTTTTATTGAAGACAGAATCCGAATCCTGATCGAATTAGCATAAAAATGAATTTAGAATCAATAAAATACGTGATTTTATCAGTTTTATTATTATAAGCTACCATGACAACTCCCATTGTCGCCGAAATTGAGATTCCAATGCATTTATATTGGAAAATTTTTAACGTAATATCTTTTTTCAATTTCTGTGTACGATTTTGCTTTGTTTACATGACAACCTAATATTTGTTGAATATAATAATTGAAATATTACTAATAAATAGTTTTTAATGATATTTTCGTGTCGCGTAGAGTTATCCAAAGCAAGATGTTTTTAAAACTACGTAAGTAACTTAAATAATTAGATGTAGATTTTCCACAAATTGTGATTGGATAAATCGTTTCATTGTTTCCAAAGTATTGTTGATGTAAACAATTTTCTTGTAACAGAACTAGTTGATGAGAGGGTAATATTCACTCTGTGATTCTTAAACGTTCTCTATTTACTTTTTTGTCTTTCGTCAAATTAAATCATTTCGTAAGTTCCTTTGTTCATTTATTTTTTGTTGATTATTGTGAGCTTGCTGGTTTTACTTACAGTATTCGTTTTGAAGAAATGGTCACGAAACTTCGCATAGGTATTTACCCTGCAGGTAACATAGGCTATATGGATGGCGATAAAAATTGCGAAGAAAGAGAAACAAAGTGTGGCATAGAGTTCTCCAAAGCAAACTGTTTTTAAAACTACGTAAGTAACTTAAATAATTAGACGTAGATTTTCCACAAATTGTGATTTTCAAACCTTTGAAGATATCGTCACAAAACTTCGCATTGGTAAATAATTATATCCTGCGGATATATATGGCTATGGCTATATGGCGATAAAAATTTGGGGGGGCGGGGTGTGAAGGGATACTTAATTCAATAATTATTTTCCCATAAGTTTACACGTAATTTTTGATTTTTCAGAGTGCTAGATTTTATTCTTTCATTGATCTAAATAGGTAATTGCGAGCAGGTTTTCTTCATTTTTGCTTTATTCGACGGTTAAAACTGTGTACTATCATATTCTTACGATGTTTATATGTTACACGGTCGAAGTTTTAGATTCAATAAATCCGTTGGGAACTACTTCAGAATACCACCCCCAGCAGTTAAGGTACCGCGAGTGACGAGATTTTGAAACTGAGGCACCACTAGCAAAATTAACAAATTGTACCACTACTACAACTACTGTAGTTTTTCATTTGGTACTTCTTTACATGGGTACCCCCTACTACAAATTGATCATGTTTCTAGGGAAAATGTTTACAGTAAATAGTAACGTAGTAATTAGCAACGGAATTAACCCATAGAATAATGGATGTGTTAAAAAACTTTAATTCTAAGAAGCTATGGGAAAAATTAAACCTCGGCGAAGAGGAATTTTTGAAATGGCTGCAAGATCTAAAATGAATTCCAAGTAAGCGAATCCATAAATGTGGAAGTGTCACAGTTGTTGCATTTCCAATTCCCGTAAGTATGTCCATGTTGCGGTTTTTAAACCCTCCACGTTGTCCGGAGATTTGGTTTGTAAATGTCGAGACCGGCCAATCAGATAATTATTATTTTTATTTTTTTTATGGGAACTCCGCCCCCAAACCCCCGAGCAACTCAACTACAGTAGTAGTAGTAGTAGTAGTACAATTTGTTAATTTTGCTAGTGGTGCCTCAGTTTCGAAATCTCGTCACTCGCGGTACCTTAACTGCTGGGGGTGGTATTCTGAAGTAGTTCGATCCGTTGAAATTCAACGGGCAGTTCTGCTAGTAGATATCTATAAAGTAAAGTGTATGTGCGTGCGTACGTACGTATGTATGTTTTTATAACTCAGTAACTATAGCACGTAGAAACAAGAAGAAGGTGTCATTTTAATCAGAATAAAGAGTTAAGTGGTGTAGACAGGTTATTATATCGATATCATTAAACTTTCTAATTTAAAAAAATACTTTCTTTTTCATTTTCTCCATTTCAATAACATAGGGATGAGTGCAGCTTATCTTTCAGTTGAATTTTAAAATTACTTAGAAAGATGATACGAACTTGAGACTGGAATGGTTCTATACAGGAAAGAACAAAGTTTATTTTTATTAAAGATAGAATCCGAATCCTGTTCGAATTGGTGTAAAAATGCGTTTAGAATCAGAAAAATACGTGATTTTATAAGGTTTATGACAATACCAATTATAAGCTACCGTGACAACTTCCATTTTCGCCGAAGTTGACAGTCCAATGTATTTATATGGGAAAATTTTTAATGTAAAATCGTTTTTCAATTTGTGTGCGATTTTGAGTTGTTTAAACGGCAACAAAATATTTGTTGATTTTCATTGAAATATTTCTAATAAATAGTTTTAATGATATTTTCCAAAGCAGTATGTTTTTAAAACTACGTAACTTAAATAATTAGACGTACATTTTCCACAAATTGTAATTGGATAAATCGTTTCATTGTTTCCAAAGTATTGTTGACATAAACAATTTTCTCGTAACAGAACTCATGGATGAGAGAATCGAGCTAATGGTAGGAGGATAATATTCACTCTGTGAATCTAAAACGTTCTCTATTTACTTTCTTGTGTTTCGTTAAATTAATTCATTTCGTTTGTTCATTCATTTTTTGTTGATTATTTTGTTCTTGCTGGTTTTATTTATTAGTTTTCGTTTTTGTCTTGCTCATACTTTTGTTTAGAAGTGAAATTTTGTTGTTGTTTGTTTGGTACTACTGGGTCATCCCGGACCCCTTTTAAAAAATAATTTTTTGCGATAACCCTTTCCCGGAAAAAACATTGAAACAAACTAAGAAAATGAGAAATTGTCAATAAAAACTATTTATTTACAAGTAATATATATGTAATTCTGTAAATCTGCATAGTATCGTTACTCCGAGCAATATCAAGAAATAACTGATTCTCTAGTTGAGTAGCAAACACTAATGTTATGATAAATTCACCATCTGTGAGAGGCTTTCTGTGCAGTAACAACCTTTGAAGGCTGATAATTGTAGCTCATCATGACGGGAAAGAACTGTTTTTTATGTTTGTTGCCGATTCAGTTTATTCCGAATTATGTCCGCATGTCCTCTGTACGAAGTCACATCACTATATTATTCTTTACTTTGATGGGAGGGGTGCGGGTGGGAGGGGTGGGAACGGGTGGGGGTGGGAGGGGGTGGGAACGGGTGGGGGTGGGAACGGGTGCGGGTGGGAGGGGCCGTAGGCTCTACGTCAGGGGTGGGCAAACTTTTCTGCATGGCGGGCCGCATCGGTGTTTCCGAATTCTTCAGCGGGCCACATTGAAAGATGCCAATGCTTAGACGGGCCAGATTAGAGTTTAAATCGGAAATTGCTTAGATTATTAGGCATCATACATAAGTGAAAAAAATCTGATGCAGCCAACACATGACTTTCTCCATATTTGCGGTATAGATATTTAAATTATTATGAATAGCATTATCTATGAGGCAAAATTATTATCTCGTATCGTAAAGGAAAACAGTCGTCCGTATTGCCGTAAATTAGGTATATTTTGAATATGTTTACAGAATTCACCGCTTCATGGTGGTGGCGCTGTATACTGGAAATTAAGCAAAAGCAAAATATCTCCGAAATGGATGGTTCTGCGAAAATTTGTTTCAAACAAAACTTGGAAGAAATATTTTTCTCTACAACTTTGGTCCTCACGAAGATTACCAATAACGACGTTTTTAAGGAGATATTTGACGGAAACCGGAAAAACCGATAATTTAAAAAATAATGACTCCTAAACAATAACTGAAATTGTTTCAAATGAAAGTTGTAGAAAATTACATTCTCTGTAACATTTGTCTAGAATTGTATATACAATTATAATGTTTTAACGGAGAAATATCGCAAAAACCGAATCGGGTTTCGAATAAACCTCTACTTCCGGTTAACTGTTATTGTCCAAAAACTAATCAGTTCTTTGTGCACGTATTTTTCGAGTTAGAGCGCCCACAGTCACATACACGCGCGCACACACACACAGACATCATTCTGAAAATAGTCTAAACGTGTTCTAGGGACCTCAAAACGTGTATTTCCGTTGAAATCTCGAAGTCGTTTTTTTTCGTGATCACAATACTTTCCCATTACTACGTATGGAGAAAGTAACAGCACAAATAAAGATTTTAGGGCTTAATTTTCAAAACTAAAGGTTTTATTTTAATAATTTTACCAAAAGCAATATAAAATTGTGTTAAATTTTACAGATTGCTTTTTCACCTAAGCTTCGCGGGCCACGTTAAATGCTCTCGAGGGTCACATATGGCCCGCGGGACACGGTTTGCCCACCCCTGCTCTACGCAGTAGTTGTAGAGAGAGATCCCTTGCTGAGGATCGTAGACTTAATCTCCATGGACACTGGAAGGATTCCAGACAGCTTGTTCGCTATATTCTTCACATATACATGAAACCATCTCCGCCCTTCGTCTGTACTTAAATCTCATATGGGTTTTCTAAAAGCAATGTGAAAATGTTCGGTGCGAATGATTTGCTGGGGCTAAGGGTTGAAAGGCTAAATGGAAGGGTGGAGAAATTAATTTAGAACCTTCCATTCTCCATGACTACTCCTGTTCGTTAAACCGTTGAGTACCAATTATTAAAGGGACTCGCAAACTTTTTTACTGTTCCTACAAAGTGTAGGCTTCAGTTACAGCTTTCAGGCCGATTCGCGTATTCTGGCGTTCTCTTAGCAAAGAGGCTTTAGATACTGATGAAATTAATCCGCGCCGTCACAGAAGGTCTTTTGGAATGTTTTACGATCTATAGAAAATGGTATGTATGAAATTACGGAACGCTTAAAGCGTTAGTTTTACAGTTAGAATTATGCATACGCAAAAATTATTTATAATGGAATATTTTTCCACTTTAATGAAGTAGAATACAAATATGTAATTATAATTTTATGTTTCAGAATCCTGCATCTATATTAATTCGGTTGTAGCTGCGTAAAAATCACATCGTTGCAAATTTGAAATTTATGAAAAATTCCACCAATTGAGAACTTAACATTGTTGTAATTTCATCCACATTCTAATACTCATAACGCGAGCAAGTAAATTCTGATAAGCGCTAGCTAAAACCCAAAGAAAATAAGTGAAAAATTGCTACAAACTTCAAAACTCCACTCCTTCTTGAATTGTTATTTTTGAGTCTGATTTGTCCTTTTGGGTTCAACACATTTCTTCTTTCTCAAGATAATTATTTCGGTGAACGCCGTTTTAAATCACATAAACTATTGCTGAATTTCTCCTACTGTTATATTTTCATATGATATGGTTTTACCATCGAATTTCGTTGCATTAGTTTTATAAATTGTATTTCAACGAGACTACGAGAGCTGTTGACCGGCAGCTTGAGTAAAGAGATTAGTGAAAATACTGATATGGAGTGTAGCATTATACCGGTGCGAGACATGGACGATGAGACTAGAAGATGTAATGAGGCGGTTAGAGGCGTTTGAGATGTGGATATGGCGTAGATTGGAGAAAATCAGTTGTACAGAGAGGAAAGCGAATGAGGGGAAGTATTGAGTATAGCAGGGGAAGAGAGGAACTTAATTAGAGTAATAATGGGCAGACAGAAGAAATGGGTGGGCCAACATTTGAAAGAGAACGGTTTACTGAATGAAGTCATGGAAGGAAGAATGTTAGGAAAGAGGCAGAGTATATTAGATACATTCAAAGAAGAAATTAGAACTTGAAGAGAAAGCTAAGATTTGGTAGGGTATATATAAAACCTACCAAAGGTATAATTACAGTGTATGAATAGTCGACCCTTATATAACGCGATAGTTGCATTCCTGAAAAGCCTCGTGTTATATAAAAACGCATTATATTAATTGAATTTTGGGGAAAATTGGGTTACGTTCCCAGATTCACATTTTTGCTGGAAAAATTGCCTCGCGAAAGTGATTCAAAATTAACATTCATAAGTCTGTAGTAAATTTTTAAATTGCGCAATGAAATCGAGTATTATTTAGTAAATTAGCAGAATTTCTCCTTGAATTTCAGTGGATTTAGTGAAGCTACTACAGCACAACATACAAACTCTTTAAAATTTATAGTAGATACCTTTTAACTTACAATTAGATTTTCTTAACAATTAATCATTTTTGCTTGTAACAATTCGTTTCCGATCCTATTGCATTAAAATATAACGATAATTGTATTTCCTGTCATATTACTTTTGCCAAATCCAGCTTCATTTGTTGTGTAATTATGTCTTGCTGAAATATTTACTTTTATGTCTTGTAAGCAAGAAACCCGTGAAAAAACAACATACAGTTATCCATGATTGAACACTGACTTTGGTAAATGTACTTACGTTAATAAGCATTATAATGTAGAATATCAAATAATTTTACTTACAAAAAATGTCAGATTCCAGTATTCAATAGACGAAAGAAGGTTCAATTACTTTCATCTGTCGTTATAAACACTCTTGAATAATATTCAGTATGTATTTACGGTGCTATCCATAAACACTGATCGTTTCGCTGCTTAAACAAAAGTGCGAATCGAATAAAGCTAAACTTTCGTCTATATGTAAGCTTCATTGAAGCTAATTGAATCGGAGGTAACAATGACGGCCGCCTTGGCAACGCCCGGAAAGAGTACGAAAAATCCAGAAAATTTCGAAACAAATAATGTATTTCTGAAAACTTCGACTGTGTAACATGTAAACTTCGCAGGATTGAGATAGTATCGAGTTTTATTCGTCGAATAAAGAAAGAACGAAAAAAATCGGTCCATATTTACGTATTTTTTATTTGAAGGAAGAATACCTTGCAAGTCAAGAAATGGATTCATACGTGTTATCTTGTGGAAGTATGTTAATCCCTTTATTGGCAGCACTGACTGATCCTGGTTGACCAAACCTTGACCATTCACTAAGTTAGGATATAAGCAAGAAATTTACCAAATTTGGTTGCTCCAACTTGTATGGTTTAGGAGGAGTTCCATGAACAAACCAACAAACACACCCTTCAAAATATATAAGAGAAGATTAAACAGGAGTCGGGATAAAATAACGTAATTCATTTAATGATTTTTCGCCAGTAATTTTCAAAGTGGACGATTTGTTGATATTCAATCTCACCTTTTTAACTTTGTCATTTAAACACGATTTAAATAGTTATTAGGTTAAAATGTTTTATCCAGAACGTATCCTGCCATTATCATACGTATTCTTATGGGGAATAGATTTTTCCCTTAAAGCGGTACTTTTAAGGAATGAATTAACCGAGGACTACCTGCATAGTATTTAAAATTTTATTTTACTGTTGATCTATAAACATATTAAATATCATAAAATTAATTTAAAATATTTATTAGATTTAATGATCAGAAAATGATACGGCAAAAAACCGACTGGTTGATAAATCTAATTACCTGCTATCTTCGCCCTTCCGAAGAGACCGCACTGTAGATTCATTAACACCATACTCTCGACCAAGCGCGTTGAATCGAGCACCAGCACAGAGCTTGTCCAGTATCTCTATTTTTAGTTAAACTCATAGTTTTCCGTTTATTCTCACTTCTAAAACTTTCCTTCTTCAAATTTATTATAGTGACCAGACGCCCTTGAGTGTCCGGGACAGTCCCGAATTTCAACTTCGTGTCATGCATGGTTAAGTGTCCCGAATAAATTCCCGCATCGTACATTAACTTTCCGCATTAGGTACCCC
Source organism: Uropetala carovei (assembly GCA_036926305.1). Classification (NCBI taxonomy): domain Eukaryota; kingdom Metazoa; phylum Arthropoda; class Insecta; order Odonata; family Petaluridae; genus Uropetala; species Uropetala carovei. Next base: position 10,796,840 of record JAXCHB010000010.1, on the reverse strand, counting down.
CTTCCAGGACATTCTACACGACCTTTGATAAGTGCGGTTACATTTGCATGAATGCCCTGCAAGCCGTTAGAAGCGTTTGGCAGGGGGTGTCACAACACCAAGTGAACTCTAACTAATTCCTCTGTTGGACTGTCTTATCGCGTCTGGGAAAAAGGATCTGTAGTATTTCTATGTTCTAGCGATTGTTTCGACATATTTTCTCCTGTACTCTGATCTAATATTACGTTCACTAACACCGATGGGGACGACTATGCCGCGTACGTCTTCAACGATTTCGGAGCTTTCGAATTTTTCAAATAGTTTCCTCTTGTATTCAATTCTTCTACTCTTCAACGTCTGCCATTTCAGATCTCTCAATAACTCTGATACACTCGCATCATACCGATATTCTCCTTTTACAAATCTAGCCGCTCTACGCTGAACCATTTCGAGCTCTCCAGTTAGGCCCTCCTCGAAAGGGTCCCAGACGGCGCTACAGTATTCCACGATGGGTCGTATTAGGGAAAAGAATGCGATTTCCTTCACATTCGAGGGGCATCCCCGCAGGACTCTAGAGGAAAGCCCTTGAACCCTGTTTGCCGGTGCTATGACGGTTTTGAATGCTCCCTACTAGACAAATTGCAACTGATGGTGAGTGTGACTCCTAGGTATTTGTAGCTATTGACGTATTTTAGCTTTAATCCAGATATTTCGTACGGGTAACGGATGAAATTCAAGGAACGCGTGAAATTCATTGCGGCGCATTTATCTATATTCAGGTCGAATTGCCAATCTTTACACCGCTTCGTAATAGCCTGAAGGTCCTTTGCAAAGTTTCCTGGTGTTTTGCTATGATGATTTCACCATACAAAAGGGTTTCATCCGCGAAGAGTCTGTCCTTATACTTTATATTATCTTCTAAATCATTTATATATATCAAGAACAACAGCGGCCAAATTTCTCTTCACTGAGGCACTCCGGAAGTCACTTTGACGACGTCTTATGCAGCTCAACTAAACCATAGTGTAATAAGGTTTGTCGAAAATAATTTCATCGTAGCCGATAGATAGTGACGCATCAACAAGCGTTCAACGATTAGAAGATAACGATCATCTTCCATCTCGTCCGAATACACCGAGGAGATGAAATGTGGAAATCCGATCCCGTGTTCATTAAAGGAGACGGAGCATATACAAAAAATATCCGGAAAATCTATAAGGTCACAAACAAGGTCAACCTCAACTTGTCCATTCCGAACGTCTCAAAACAGCGGAAGGATATTGAAAATGCTTCCCATCCGATATCTATTTTACGGCCCAATAGAACAGGCGCTGGAAGCGAAGAATTCAAAGATAAGAGAAGGGAACGGAATTTCTTGTCTTGTGCACACAGCTCGTTGAATTTCCTTCGTAAAAATGTGTAGCAAACGGCGATTTCGTTTCTTCCAGGGTCGTAGTAAAAGGGATTTACGCGTTAATATTATCGGCGGTTCGCAAAAACCTCCAAAGTTGACGAATAAATTTATTTCTTTGACAGATGAAAGTTTTAAATCGCAATATTTATTTTCATTTACTCGACAAAAATCTTCCGAAGTAACGTGTAAAATACCACTATCACGGTTGCCTCTTCGTCAAAATAAAAGAAGAATTCATTGTGATAGTTTTCTACGCACAGTTCTGTGTGCCTTCAAGTGTTTTATTTTATCGATAAATTTCCAAATGTGAACCGATAATTTTCAACCGAGATTTAACAAAACTAATCACGTAAAGTCTGTAAATGTATTAGTTTCTAGCTGCACAGTAAGAATATCATTTTTAAAGCGACTGGATTTTTTTGTCGTGTACACTTGGCTGATACCGACTTTAGCCGTGAAATGTATTAACGTGTACTTATTTATAAATATAAGTACTCCCGAAGAATAACATGGCTCCTTTCTCACCTATTATTTCTGTAGCACATCGCCCAGTGCAAAACGCCCCTGAAAACTCCTTAATAACTCGAAACTCCATTTTTGGCGAGCTAAACTCTCTGCTTCACACCATCTTGAGGCAGTCCATCCTCCGCCTCCAAGGTTTCAGCGACGAACCTTCGTCTCATGCGAACAGATCTCTGAACCTCTCAGTTTCGATCGACCACTTGCTGTAAGATGGGGAATAAGCAGAACAGAACGAGTGGGTCGAATTCGTGACGAGAAGAAGAGTGGGAAAGCCGTGTAGATGACGAGAAGGGTTGAGAGAAGAAAGGAGGCGATTATAAGGATAAGAAGGCGTATGCTGATGAAGTAAAGCCTCCGCGTGCGCCTTCGATGGCCTCGGAGAAGATCCAGAAGGAGAAGCGTTGAAAATAAAGCATCAGAAGCGGGAAAGGAGTATGGAAGAGTGAGAGACAGGTCTGAAGATAGAAGTGAAAAATAGATGTCGATGATACAGAAGAAAATGATAAAGAAACGTGATGACCATGTGGAATTTTGGTGGACGGCGAAGAATCAAGGTGGGAAACGCGAATAGAGAGTAGAAGAATAAATGTCTTAGAGAAGAACGAGAGAAGTTGCGAATTCTATAAAAGTATAAAGGGAAATTTTGTGGGGAGGAGGGCGTTTAATTCAATAATTGTTTCCCCATAAGTTTACACTTAATTTTTCATTTTTCAGATTGCTAGGTTTTTTCTCCTCATTCATCTAAATACCAAAATATGGACCAATTTTCTTCTTTTTTACTGTATTCGATGGTTATATCTATGTGTTATCTTATTCTTTCGATGTTTGTATGTTAAGTGGTCAAAGTTTTCAGAAATACGAAATTTGTTTCGAAATTTTGTGGATTTTTTGTACTGTTTCCGGGTGTTGCCAAGGCGGCCGTCATTGTGACCTCCGATTCAATTAGCTTCAATAAAGCTTACAAATACACGAAAATTTAGCGTTATTCGCTTGGAAATTCTGCTTAAGGAAAGAAATGATGGTTGTAGCAACGACAATCTTTATACATAGCAACGTAAATATATAGTGACAATTATTCAAGAAACAGGGTGTGGGAAGCGTTTATAACGATAGACCAAAGCAATTGAATCTTCTTTCGTCTATTGAATACTGGAATCTTACCTTTTTTGTAAGTAAAATCGTTATATTCTACATTTTTAATGTTTATTAACGAAAATAGGCCCACGCATCTGGTTTACATTTACCAGAGCCGGTGTCCAATCATGTACAACTATACTACGTTGGTTTTTCGTGGGTTTCTTGCTTACAAAACGTAAAAGTATACATTTCAGAAAGTATAATTACACGAGACATGAAGCTGGATTTAGCGAAAGTGATATGATAGAAAATAAAATTATCGTTATATATTTTAATGCACTTTGCTTAGAAACGGATTGTTTACAAATAAATTTGGTTAATTTTTAAGAAAAGTTAAGTGAAAAAGTATTATTTATAGGTGATTTTCAGTTTTTCATAGACTAAAATGTTTTCGTATATTTCGCATACGGCCTCAAATTTGCAGCGAAGGTAGATTAACTAAATCAGTCTATATCTATAAATCTGAAATTCTGTTTTTGTTTGTCCGCTATACAAATCCACACCTTTGAAGATATCGTCACGAAACTTCGCAAAGATATATAATTTTATCCTTCGATTATGGCGATAAAAAATTGGGGGGGGGGGGTTGTAAGAAGAGTCGATATAGAATGATAGGATATAGGAGGATACTAATGTCTGGCCCAAACTGCAATAGATGGAGAGCTGAAATTTAATACATAGGTGTATCGAAAAAAATAATGGGAGGAAAAACTGAAAAATTGAAACAATTACATTTTTTGGCCGCTAAAAATTATAAACTATTTTACTAACATTTCATGGTTTAGGTACTTCTAAATGTGCTATGAAGCTGAAAATGTTTTCTATTGGTAGAATTTGCCAAATAATGAAAACGGGAATATATAAATTTGGAAATTTTTATTCGTTCGGACGTAATAAATACTTAAATGTTAAACAAATTGACTAATGCTTATGTACTTTCTGAAGGTGCAGCAAGCTGAAAATTTTAAACAAGGTAGTTAGTACGGGCTGTTGATTTAGTGGAGATCCTGAATGAGCATCTTCTGCCTTATGTCTGACAGATAGTGCCAGACGGCGAAGACGTGGTAGTAATACGAGATAATTCACCGTTAGATACGATCGGTGTAACTGGACAATTTTTTTACCAGAACCGGAATATCTATGTTCTGCCCTGGCCAGCTCGCTCGCCGGATCTGAATCCCATTGAGAACTTATGGGGTATAATGGTGAATGAGTGGACGGGAGGAAATTTGAGGACGGCAGCCGCTCCTGAAGAGCATGTTATGGAACTCTGGGGCTCAGTCTGACGACGGCCACAAATATGTGAAAATTTAGTACGGTCCATGAACCGTCGAATGCAAGGAATGATCGACTCAGGAGGAGATTTCACTAAATACTAAAATAAAACCCAAAATAATCTTTCATTGTTTTCATTGCCTATTAAATTCTGCTAGAATAAAATTTTTATTCGAAAGTTCAAATAAAGTCAATATACAATGTATCCACTATCGGTGAGAAAAGTGCTACATGTGATAAATTGCCATTTATTAGAATTTTTGCAAAATTAATTAGATAAAGGATGTAAATATTTCCCAAAGTTCTCCCGAAAAAGCAATTTTCGTGCTGACAATTTCTTGACGCTTGAGTGATACAGTACAGTGGAATAAAAATTTTATTCCGGCGAGCAAGCTGGCCAGGGCAGGACATTGATATTTCAGTTCTGGTCAAAAAAATTATCGAGTTACACCGGCCGTATCTAACGATGAATTAATTATCTTGTATTACTACCACGTCTTCGCCGTCTGGCACAATCTGTCTGACATAGAATATGCTCATTCAGGATCTCCACTAAATCAACAGCTCTCATTTTTGTTATCGTAATTTACGGAGTATTATATAATTTTTGCCCTTGACCCATTGATGATTTTTTACGCTTTCCGAAGTGAAGTGCAGCCTAGCATTTCGCGTTAATAACGCCCACAAAGATGAAAATATTGCATATTTTCCGAAAGTGCTTTCTAGACGCGGCATATTCTTCATGTTCCCCTCTCTTCGAACCGTTTACACGCCTCCTCCTCTCGGAGGTTTTCTTGTTACCCTTGGCATGCGAAGGCAACCACCGAGAGAGTCCTTTTTTCCGAGTTGGAATGGATGCCCTCGCACTGTTGAATGGGATTTGTCTCGTAGGCTCTCATTCCGTTCGTTTCTCCCTGCAATCCAATCCAACCCACCTCCTTCTTCCGCCCCTCCAAATCATTCCCCTCTCCTGCTTCCCCTCAAGCAGCTGATACCAACATACTCGGAACTTTCAGCTCCGGCCTATGTGTGGCGTGACCGAGCCGTGTCGCTTGACTTTTCGAAATGCCTGTACATTTGTGTGTGAGTATGCATGTGTAGATAACGAATATGCATGTCTTCGCGATATTTGTTTCAATACTGAGATACGTTTATATACTGTACTTTGTATCGTGTTCTATGAAACCCTGTCCATGAACAATGAATGTATATCGGCCAATCAATCAATCAATCCCCCTCCCCATCTCTTTTCCATACCCTACCCCCTTAACTCCCCCTCTCCATCTCCCTCCTCTCGAGCTAATGTTGAAACACCCGGCATCGAAAAACGTTCTACTTATGCTTCCTCGTTGGCCTCTACGTACCATCTCGACAGGCATATCTAAAGCAGCGCGCTCGCTTTTATCCCTTGGACTCTACGGGTGCCGGCCACCCTCTCCACGCCAAGGACCTATATAGAAGGATTTCTCCGTTACAGCGGTCTCCTAAAGTTTCAATTACGCCCCTGCGGCCGATGAAAGCGAAGACCCCGCAGTGGTTTTGCCACCCCACTTTAACCCACTCGCTAAAGGGCCTTCTTCTCTCCTCCCGCATGCCTCTTTGCGGATCACCAACGGCGGTTTCTTGTCGCGCATCGGCTAGAGACGGGCTAGCCTCAAAGGATACGTCTTTGTGGAGAATCGTCGGAGAGAGGCGATCCACAAAGCCGCCTTCGCATGGCTTTTTGTCTCTCGCTACCCTTTCGCCCCATTCTCCTCCACGAACTGGCTTTTTGTCTCCCGCTCTATCCTCCCCTCTTTCTGCCTCATCTCGCCCAGCATCTGGACGGGGTCCGCAGGAATGAAGACAGCCATGGAAGAGAACGTTGAGTGTTCTACAAAGTTCTAAGGGCGCAGGAGGTTGTCCACGTTTCGGTTCCTTCCCAATAGCTGATTATCTTTCCCGAGTGAAGAGGAGTGCCTTGTTTATCTTATATCCTTCCCTGGTTTCACATTTTTTCACACGCTCATCATTAACAGCACTTCACGGCCTTTTACAATGAGCGTAATAACAATAACAAAGACGAACAAATACGATCTTTCCCTCGGTGAGATTCGAACCCGCGGACCTAAAATTGGGAGAAAGGCAAGGTAACCACCCCTCTACCTTTAAGATATTCGTGGCCCTTTTTTCTTGCCGATATTTTCCTAGATATTATGAGCGTTGGTTTTTATATGGGGTGCCAAATATTAAATATGTGGGGGTACTTTTAGCAGTATGCGTGTCACTCCTGTATTTTTTCTCCTCGTCATGTACTATCTCCTAAGTGCGGTTTTGTTTTCCTCTGATATCTTTTCAAATCCTTCGATAGGCTGATTTACATTTTATTTGACCGCATAATTTAAGTAATATATATTTTTCATCGCCTAAATCTCAGAAGAACCTCACCTGGTAATTATGTCCTTCCTTCCAACTGAGCCCTCTTCCTTTCTCATTCATTCCTAAACCCTTCCACGTCTATTCACTCGCATATTCCATTGTTCCGTAAACTTTCTCAGTCTTAAACTACCCGGCCATTCTCATCCACCTTTACATAACTCCATACATTTTCTCGGGTCTTCTCTCTTCCTCCTCCTCGCTGCGAATAGTAAAAAATTAAAATTAATAATTCGAGATCGTGAATGAGAATGTGCGTGGTGATGATTCGACCGTTGTTGCACTGGGAAAACCTAATTTAAATGTAGTTTCTATATGGTAAGAAGGGGATCGAATTGCTATGAGAAGACAAACGACTTTATTGAGAAGAGGGAGGTGAGGAGGTGTTACAGGGAACGAGAAAGAAGTTAAGATGACTTCTAGACAGATTCTGAGGAAGAAGTTAAGATGTCTTCTAGACAGATTCTGAGGGGCGAGAAAATGTTGGTGAGTGGCCGAGTTTGAGTTTTTCTCTGGTCCTTTTTCCTTGGGCGGTGGTTTGACGTGTCGTACATCGGAAGGAGACCTCGTAGCCTCGAGCAGGAGTCGGCAACCTTTCACAAGTGTTGTGCCAAATTCACGCCAACGCATGATCTCACGTGCCAGTAATAACTTTCAATCTAATTAAATGATCATTTCTATTATTTGATGACCCACGGTTTACTTAAAATTGTAAATTGTAAACGGTATGCATTTGTACCTGAATTTCCGCATTTTGTGTTCATTATTCACAAAGGCGGCGAGAGAGAATACGAGACAGCAAACACATACATAAACTATGTGAGAACAGCGTTACAGAATTGAAGTAGACTTAAGTGGTGAATGTTTGATTTGAAAGATTTTGCGGCGTGGATGCTGTACTTCAGCGGTTTCCCGGGTTTTCCGCCATGTTGCCACGTCGGATGCTCGACGACTTTTCTCCAACGTTCTAGTTTGCTTCTTCAGGTCGAAAATAATATGAAAAGGAAAGGTAATGATTACAGTGGCAACACATACATATATTAATTGAATAGTGGAAGGCCTATGTCAGTCACGACCCGAAGCGAAGCTTCCCTTCCAATGTCACTCAGGCACCCTTGAGGGGGAGGAGATGCGCGGTGCGCGAGGGGGGCACGCGGATAGCTGTAATAGGGCTTCGAGCCTCAGTGCGCGGCGGCGGCGGGCGTCGGGGGCGCGCGGGTCGGGAGCATGCGGGTTGGGATCTTCTTACCATAATACTCCAACGGAGCTTCGGTTTCGGAGCTGTACGGGCAGCTACTCTGTAATAAATAGTATAATAAAAAGCTGCTTCTTACATAGGATATAGGAAGTTACAAATTATAAGGCACTTACAGATCCATAAACATACGAAATATGCCTTTGTTACATTGTTGTATTGTTGACATAAACGCATTTCTCATAACGGAATTCATTGCAGAGCTAACAGATGGAGCATAGAAGTGGTCTGTGATTCCCATTCGTTCTCTCTTAAATGTCGCTTATTATGTTAATTCGCTTCCTTTCGTTTTGTGTACTCTTTTGTTAATCCGTTTACAGTAGCTATTAGTTATGTATTGTATTATTTCTGATATTCAGAATTTGATAGACGCAATCTATTGGGATAAAATTCTTGCTCGTAAAAGGCATTGCATAAAATTGAAAGATCAACAGAAATGCCTTCATTTGAAGAATTCCTTCTTTTAATGCATCTAATGACACCTTTCCTCTTCGTACATCTTTGCCTCTTTCCTAACATTCTTCCTTTCATGACGTCTTTCAGTAAACCTTCCTCTTTCAAATTTTCATCCATCCATTTCTTCTGTAAATATAAATATATCCTTACCTGCACAGTCTGTTTCATATACAGACACGTCTCTCTCTCTCCAATCACCTCCCCATAAAATTAAAATATTTTTTTTGTAAATCTTATCTTGTTAAACTTGTATGTATTATTGTAATTCCACTATTGTTCTTTCATGTATCTAGGGTTTTCGCAGGTTTTTTTCCACCCCCCTTCCCTTCGTGGGTGTTTTCCTGCGTGGTCTTTTACTAGGATGGCCAAGTCTGGTCTTTCCTAGGTTTTTACCACAATTACTATCTTTTTATAGAAATTTTCCGATTTTGTAGTTTGGTGTTTTGCTTGTGTTTTTCTATTATTTATGGTTCTTTTCTGTGAAATTATTAGTACTATTTTATTCTCTTTTGTAACTGTTGACGAAGGGTTAAATGTAAGAAGGGACTATATAGTCTCAATTTCGCCCTAATAAAGTCTTTTGTCTGTCTGTCTGTCTATATTCCGCAACACCTTCATCAGCTTAGGCCATAAAACTCCATCAAAGGTCATTTCGAAATCTACAATGCATGTTAATGCATCCTGGTTGTATTCAGTGTTTCTTTCTCATCACCCCTATTGCATCCCTAGTGTCACGACCTTTTCGAAACCCGAACTGGTCTACACCTATACAGCTATTGGCTTTTGCTTCTAGCCTCCCGTTAAAATGAGCTGATTGTTCTATAATCCTGATATTCGTTTGTTTTATTCTTTTTCTTCAACGGTATCAAAACAGAGTGATTTATAAAAACTCTCTTTTCCCTCTTTCCTAGCCCTTTTAACATTTCTACTGGAAGGTCGCATCTCCTACTGCTTTCTTTGACTTGATATCTCTTAGAGCCTTTTCAATCTCACTATTCAATATTCCCGGCCCAACATTGTCGCACTCTACATCTTCCTCCTTCTCTATCTCAATACATTCTGGCTTCAAATCTTCAGCATATAACTCTTTCCATATATTCCTCACATCCTCTCTCATATAACAATTTGCCTTTTTTTGTGTTTAATTGTGGCCTGAGTATTCCCTTTCTTGTTTCCCGTTGACTCATTCACTTTTCCGTACAATAAGTCTACTCTTCCTTGTCTCTGCATCTTCTTCATGTCCTCACATTGTCCCTTCCACCACGACTCTCTAGCTTCTGTAGTTTCCCTCCTAATCTTATTGTTTAACTCTTTATACATTCTTCTTCCATAATCTATTTTAACCTGCTTCCAGCTCCTCTTCTCTTCCATCTTTTTAATCATCTCCTCTGTTACTCAGGGCTTCCTTATTTTCTTAGACGTTATTTTCCCTATTGTCTTGTGCGCGCTTTCCATTATACACGTTTTCATAGTCACCCAGTTGTCCTCTACCGATATTTGCCTACCTGCATTTTCTAAGGTTTTCGTAAAAGCTTCCTGATAATCTTTCCTCTTTATTCCCTTCAGTCCTTCTAAGTCTTATTTATGTACCCTGTTCTGTTAGAGAGAGAGAGAGAGAAGTCGACTTCGAGATTTCAACGGAAATACACGTTTTGAGGTCCCTAGAACATGCTTTGACTGTTTTCTCGATGATGTCTGTGTGTATGTGATAGGAATTTTGTTGGCTTGGTCCCAACCTAAGAAAATATTCTCGTTCTGAAACAGGGGAATAAGTCTGCCATGGTATTTCAGTGGTAGAATATCCGCCCGGCAAGAGGAAGACCCGGGTTCGATTCCCGGTCATAGTAGATTTTTTCACCAGTTTCCACATTTACCATCATTACAGCTATGACTGTCGCATGAGGATCTTCGGATCATTCATTCCATCAATTTATCTGAATTATTGTTGTAGCTACGTCAATCTTTATACATAGCAACATAAATAGATACTGATAATTATTTAGGAAACTGCGTGTGGGAAGCGTTTATAAGGATGACCAAAACAATAGAACCTTCTTCTATCATTCAAATATTGGAATCTTACCCTACTTGTAAGTAAAATTACTATATTCTATATTTTTAATGTTTATTAACGCAAATAGGCCCACGCATCTGGTGTACATTTACCATAGCTTCTGGTGTATATTTACCAGCGTCAATGTTCAATCATGGATATCTGTACGTTGCCTATCACGATTTTCTTGCTTACAAGACATAAAAGTAAACATTTCAGAGAGCTGTGGACAAGGAAAAGAAAGAAAAAGACAAAATAAATGACATTGATTGTTATATGAAAAAAGAAAGGTCATTTCAATAAAAACAAGCAGATTATTAATAAATTGAATAAACGTTCGCGATTACTTACTGTGTATCATTAATTTCCTCTGTAAGGTAACTTTTAAACATCCAGTTTTCTGACTGACTTAGCAAAATTTTTGCGGGCATCAATATTCTGTATTTAAATGACTGTTACCGATTGTTCGATCCATGAGTGCACCCGCCGACTTTGACGATTATGTATCGTTGAGGCCATATCGTTGCATTTGTACAGAATAAGTTTTGTCACCCGCAGATAATCTGATTGACTCTTCATATGGGAAATGTTGAAACAGGTGAAAAAATATGCTATGGCCGGGAATCGAACGCGGGTCTTCCACTTTCCGGGCGCATTTTCTACCACTGAACTACCATAACAGACAAATTCTCCTATTTCAGAACAGGAATATTTTCTTAGTTGGGACCGGACTAGCTATGCTAATATCAACCAGCCCGAACGGATGTCCTCACGGAGATACCCTCTCAAAATGGTGAGAATGCCTATGTTATGACTTAATGGGATGGAAATGATTGATCCGAAGATCCTTAAGCGACTTGTATCCACATTTCCCATCATTACATCTTATGCCTATCGCACAAGGATCTTCGGATCATTCATTCATCCCATCAATTTATGACTCTTCATATGATAGTTTAGCATCTCTCGTAAGTATGATTAATAATCGCCGAGAATTACACGATTCTTTGTGTAAATATTCGTAAAGCAAAAATACGAGCAGAAGCTAAGCGTGACATCACTGTTGAAGGAGTTGAATTGGATGTCGCTAGAGGATCGCAGAATTAGCGCTATACCTTGACCGCGTAGAAAACGACCTTCTTGGCGACCAGTGGACGGAGCTAAGGCTACCTACTCCACCTCCACACCTTCCCAGCCCTGCTGTCCCTTCCCCTCACTCTCGAGCGGAGAGTCCCTTGTAAGCAACTCAGTGTTGTCAGTTTCCCTCAAACGTGGGCCGTAGGCCTGTTTTCCACTTATGAAAAGTAGCGGCGTTTTTAATTTTTTGGAAAAAATAACAAACAGCAAAAGCTGGCAACCGCGAGCAAGTGAAGGGGAAGTTCACGAGGGAGGGAGTTATAGCGGGAGTGGGGGTATACCTCTGCTCGGAGGGGATGCGCAGGAATTTTCGCGCAGAACGTTTTCTACGCGGTCAAGCTATAGGTTAAGGCTTCTGGAGAAATTTAGGTCGTAAGTAATTAGAGGAGGTCTCAGGAATATGAAAAACCTTATTGAAATGATTCAGTAATTCCATGGTTATGTCTGCTTAAATGAATCTATATAGCCAGTTCCTTTAATATGGGAATAATTTGCTTGCCTCTAAGTTCTAAATAAATTCAAATTATGCAAAGGCAAAAAAAATTCCTGGCATACCGCAGGGAAGCGTCACCTTCTGCTCTCCGTACTACTCTGCCTTCTTTCAATTTTAAGGAAAAAAACAACACCTAAAAATTAGAATTTTAATTGTGTCGGATGTTTTCCCATTGGTTGTGACCGAAATCTAATAATCGTGCCAGATTTTAAGTCTCTAGCTCATCTAAGTGTGCCTTATAATTTTTATCCTCGTATGGGGAAATAATGGGAAAAAGCAGTCCCTAGGGAAATTTGCGATTTTTACAGTTTCAGAAAGTTTTCATCGGTTGTGACCAAAAACCTATAATCGTGTCAAATTTCAAGCCTCTAGCTCAGTGCTTCCCAACCTTTTTCAGCCCAACTTTTTCCTGAAAAATATTTGTCACCGCCTCCTTAATGAGTACCACCATACACAGCTAAAAAAATCTGATGTGGCCAACACATGACTTTCTCCATATTTGGGGTATTGATATTTAAATTATTACGAATAGCATTATGAGGCAAAATTATTATTTCGTGTCGTAAAAGAATACAGTCATCCTTATTGCCGTAAATTAGGTATATTTTGAATATGTTTACAGAATTCACCGCTACATGGTGGTGGCGCTGTATACTGGAAATTAAGAAAAAGTTAAATATCTCCGAAATTGATGGTTCTACGAAAGTTTGTTTCAAACAAAACTTGGAAGAAATATTATTCTCTACAACTGTGGTTCTCACGAAGATGACCAGTTACGACGTTTTTGAGTAGATATTTGGCGGAAACCGAGAAAACCAATAATTTTTTATAATTCCTAAACAATAACTGCAATGGAAAATTGTTTCAAATGAAAGTTGTAGGAAATTACATTCTCTATAACCTATGTATAGAATTGTATATACAATAATGATGTTTTTAACGGAGAAATATCGCAAAAACCGATTCGGGTTTCGGATAAACCTCGACTTCCGGTTAATCGTTATTGTCCAAAAACTAATCAGTTTTTTGTGCCCATACCAAAATGTTATATTTGAAATTTGGTAACGATATGGCAAGTACTTTTTGAGTTAGAGCGCCCACAATCACATACACACACGCACACACAGACGTCATTCCGAAAATAGTCTAAACGTCTTCTAGAGACCTCAAAACGTGTATTTCCGTTGAAATCTCGAAGTCGATTTTTTTCATGATCGCAATACTTTCCCATTACTTCGTATGGAGAAAGTAAAAATACAGTTAGTCCCCAGTTTTACGACAGTTTAGGTTCCAGTCCACCGTCGTATAAGCCTATCTAAACATTATTAAAAAATATGTAAACATTTTAAATACATAAAAATATAAAAACTATTACATTATCTACACAATATTTCATAGTGTAGCAAAACTAGACTCGGAGACTTAAAACTGGATTATTGGTTTGATGGGGGAAATCGACGTAAAATCGGATCGTCGTAAAGTGGACCGTCGTAAATCGGGGGCTGAATGTATTCGTAAACCATATCTTATGCTAAAATATGTGTGGGTATGTCCTGTTCGCCACACGCGGTGATTGGGGACCGAGTTAGATGCCGTTTAATCGGTAGACGCCTCTAAAACAGACTCCAACTCAGGGGCGGATCCAGGGGGGGGGGGGGGGGCGATCGCCCCCTCCTTGGAGAACCCCCTTGCATTCCACTGGGCACTTCTTAACGTCATTCCGCGCAAAAATCCTCAATTATACGCCACAGATTAGTTCTGCATAGCAAGGGAAAGAAGGATTTTGATAGGGGTAGGGATTTTTAAAATATAGCGCAGTTGGTAGGGGCGGATTCGATAGGTGGAGGGGCGATCGCCTCCCCCCCTTGAGAAGTTTCTGGATCCGCCCCTGCTCCAACTAATACCATACGTTACACTTGTATAGATTTGTATTATTACAACCTCTTTAGTCCGCAGCCCTCGGAACATAGGCTATGCCATAATATGGAATTTTCCAGACCACGGAAATTAGCCATAATGAAGGTTAAACAAAATCTATGCAATCATTTATAGTTTGATGCATTGAGCGATTCGGCGTCCAACTGCACGCATCGCACGCGAACTCAGTTCTGTACTTTCTTATTTGGAATAACCATTTCTTCCGATTTTATTTGATTCATCAAGCTCAATCGTGAAAAACGCAATAATTTCACATAAAGGTGATAGTGGTGCGCGCAATGTTATTATAAGGTGTGCTAAATTGTAATCGTTTGCAATGAATTGCCAATGAATTATCTTAACTTACATAGCTTTTCTCACGATTGCCTTACCTTGAGGGTTTTGATAACTTTTAATACGAGTTATGGACCTTGAAGCAAAACGTGAGGAAAGTGTTAGATTCGACTCGATTAGGAAGTTTGTTAACATAATCATAAAAGAAACATGTTACAGGTGTTCCCTATGGATAAATGTATACTGTGACAATTAATTATTCTTTGGGGTGTTTTATATTGCCTATTATATTGATTTTATATTGTCTACTTTATTGATTTTATAGGTTACGATTAATAAATGTTGTTTGCTTACGGTATCTATTCGGATAGGAAATAGGCAGAGAAAAAGGAGAATATTTGATGACATTATTCTTAAGTGATTAGGCTCGAGTTTTCGCCTTCCTCATCTGTGAAGGAGTTTTATTTCTTATATGATATGTCTATGGACCAATTTTTTGAGCTTTTAATTTAAATGCACCTACGTGAGAGTGACGGTACTGGGAAAACTCCAAGATTTGTGCCGAAGCATGGGAGTTCCCGGATTAGAGGAACACGGATTTCAGAGGTTGCGCTGAATTACAGTCTTCAACTAACAGTTTTGATCTCTCATAGTCTATCTATGCCATACAGTTACGATGCATAATGCCAGTTTCTTAAATTGTCACCTGCAACCACCTTGATGTCCTTCGCCCCCTCCCCCCCAAAATTCCCAAACGTCCCTTGGGGGGCGGTACCGCCCACGTAGGGAATCACTGGTCTATATCATCTGGAAGTCCATGCACCAATTTACGTGCTGTTCTTATGTGGTATTAATGGGGCAAAATTTGTCCCTAAACTAAGTACTAGTTTTTTAGAATTTTTTTCTCCCTCTAACTAACCTTTCACCGCCTTCTCCTTTGTCCCATGTCAATATCCCGATCCTATTCCATTCTCGAACGATGTGATCTTATTGCGCTCTTCATTAACTTTTGTTTTACTTTCCTCCCGCTCACGCAACTTATCTTCTCAGCTCGCTCTGCTTTTTTGCAACTATCTTATCATGTTTTATTTGCCACCGAATTTTCAAATATAGCCCTGCGCTATCCGCTTCTTTTCTATTTACATTTTACTGTAGCTTAATTGGACTCTTCTCATATTTCGCCTTTCCCTTCCAATGTCTCTTTTTATAAAATATTTTATATGCGTTCCTCCGATATTTGTTTATTTATGTATATATATTTTGGAGTAGACCATTTTTTGTTCTCTCATATCTCTCAAACGAATTATCGGATCTTAAAGAATGTTGCACTGTTTGAAATCTTATGGCTTGCAGATAGTTTTTAGCTCATAAACAATTTCGTATCTCATCTAGAAGTTAAGCTGTTAATGTTCAAACTTTCCAAAGGTCTATTTGGTTGCGGTGGCTCTGCTGGTGAGTCTGGAGGCATTTTAGTAGCAAGAAATTGAGCTACTACATATTCAAAGCATTCTGTGTCCCAACGTGAGAAACGATAGCGGGAAATACGGATTTCAACTTAAGTTGTCATTTTGATCAGTATATGTCGAGAGAAGTTATAACGCTTTCTTGTACGAACATTTTAGCTCATATCTATTATGTTATTTTATACCTCTATAATGTTCACTATTGGTTTAAAAAATTGAACTTTTTCATAAAACAATTAACAACTCGTAATCAGTAAATGTTTCATTAGGGAATGTATTTTTATTCCTCACGCTTCTGGAAAGAAAAGTATCTTTGAAATTTCAAAACTTGCGAAATGGGGTGCCGTGGCGTAGTGGCGAGGTCGTTGGCCTGCTACGCTGGGAACACCCGTTATAGTCGGTTCACCAGCTGAAGGCTCTTGGCCTACTTAGAGCAAGTAGCCAATCACGAACGTTTCCCCTTCCATCGCCCCTCTCAACTTTCGGGCGGGACAGCAGATACCGGTGCGCGTTGCGGATTTTCGCCTTCAGCTGATATACTACGCAATTTCTAATGGCAACGCATCCCGACGCGATCTCTTCGAGAGCAGGAGTGAGACTGGGTTCCTCCCCACTACCTTCCCAAACAAACCGTCTCCTGCCCCGTCTTCAAGGGCAAGAGACTTTAGCTGGTGGAACGACTATAAAAGCCTGCGAAAGTTGCATTTTTAGGCGCGTTTCACTTTCAGCGTGAGCGCCTATTATCGTCGGTCTGTCCGTCCGTCCATCCGCATGTTCGTTCTCGGTTTCTACCAAACGGATTTTCATGAAATTTGATATTAAGGACACAATAAAATATAATAAGAAAATCGCAAAAATGAGTCACGTTCCCTAATCAGGGGTACCACTTTACTGGTGACAAAAAATTAAATTTTCGTCATATCTCGTAAAGTATTGCTCATATCAAAATATTTTTCAAACAAACTTTGTAGAACTTGTAAAGAGGAGTATTTTCTTTCCTATACATTTTTATCGTAGGAGTAGCCGTTATCGAGAAAATCAAATGAGAATGTCTTAATTTGAGTTGAACTTTCTTGCTTGGTTACTTCTTCATTGTTGCTATCATAAACAATCTCACAAACAAACGTGTAATTTCCTTACGCATGCATGCAATATTATTAAATACGAAGAAAATGGATTATTTTTGAAGAATATAAGAACTTTAAAACGCTATTTCCCTCACGTACAGGTAGATAAATAATTTCTTTCTAATACTCCATTGCACGAAACGCGCCCATTTGTGATACGTTGTACACTTTCCTAACTTGTTTAAATAGATCTTGCGGCCCCCTATTTACATGTTTATAGGAGAGCACGCGAATCAAAGCTTCATCCTTCGGAAGGGACGTAAAACCCTTGTTCCTCCTTGGTGCTTTTCGAAAACAGTAGGCTAATGCCGGTAACGGGTTTCTCTTCTTATTTGCTTTGTGATTTAAACTGACGAGCCTACAAGCGCTAGAGTCGTTTGAAGTCACAAAGTTCCACAGAACACAAACTTTGACATCAATCATTGTAAGATAGCGATTGAAGTAAATTATTTGTGTTCGTTATTTTTCATTGAATGTTATTCATTTTCGCTCTTAAAAGATGAAAACAATTAAGAATTTTAAAAAAATCAAAAATAAAATCTTTTTGCTTAAAAGGATAAAAGAAGCAAAATTTTCAGATTATTTATTCGTTATAAAAGATTTTGGTGTCGTGTTCTTGTCATTACTATAACTTTACATATAATTTACGTAATAATCTCATTCCATAAGCTGAAGTAAATGGATTTTGATATAAAATTAATTGAAAAATACATTTTTTAATTAAGCTCAACCTTGAAAACCTCATATCAAAGCGAAATAACTACGTAAATGATATGTAAAGCGACAGTAATGAAAAGAATATGACACCAAAATATTTTATAACAAACATATATTCTGAAAATTTTCTCCTTTTAAGAAAGCAAAAATATTTTATTTTTGATTTTTTTTTAATTCTCACTTGTTCACTTTGCCTCACTACATTTTATCATATCCTAGCTGGACTACCCGGAGTTGCAAGGGGCCAGATGGAAAACAGCATTTATTGAATTTATCACCCTCACTCCCAAATTTTATCACCATATATAGCCTGTGTTACCCTCAGGGTAAGATTATATGCGTATGCGAAGTTGCGTGATGATATCTTCAAAGGTGTGGATTCGTATAGAGAACAAACAAAAACAGAATTTCAGATTTCCGATTCTTCGCGTTTTCTAGCGAAGTTTCCTCCTCTGTTTAGCTCCAATCCGTCTTTCGTTAGTCTCATTGTTTTTCTTACTTACTTCACTTAATTTTATTACCACCACTTCTCTCTTTAACCTTTTTCTCGTGTATAACGCATATTTCCGGTATCCTTCCAATATGCGGTCTGTAGTAGTGTTATCCTTATAGTGTGCTGTATATAGTATTGTGCGGTCTTATTTTCTGATCTACCATTGCTAGTTTTTCAAATGATATAGCATTGGCGATCCTTCGGCTCGCTTTAGGTGTAGGCCACTCGAGTCGCTTACGTGCCCTTCGCGACCATGGGAGGAAAGAAACCCTCACCAGAAACAGTAGACCGCATACGACAATTCTATTTTCTCCCTGATGTTGCGAATTACCCAGTCAACTTCGCCAATGCGATTTCCGATCTTCCTTTGTTTTTTTTTGCTGAGCATACGAATTACCCAGCCAGCACCAGGGAGAATATGGTATTGTCGTTTGCGGTCTGCTGTCTTCTTCATCCATATTTACTCACCCAATCACCGCCCGCATGGTGAGGGTTTCTTTCGTTCCAGAGTAGCGCCCTGAGTGGGCTACACCCGATTAAATACAAAGCCAGCCGCAAACGACATTGAAAATTAAGATGTAGGATACGGTCTATCGTTATAATTAATTTTCTTTTATATAATTTTTGTTGTTTTAATTAATAAAATGTTTCTCATTGTATATATTTTACCAATCTACCAATTACAACAATAGATCGCATATTAGAAGAATACCATATTTCCTCTGTTTCAGCAATTACTCCATAACGTGTTTCTTCTCGAAGTTGTTTCATCGTTTCATCATTATTTTTATACCAATTTTCTCACCTCTTGCCTTTCCGAAACTATCCTCTCATCCACAATTCCATTTCCTAAAGGGCACTTCCTCGATATCTTCCGTTTCCTTGGAAACTCTTCACATTATTTTCATCTATTCGTTTTACGGTACCGCTTCTCATCATAAACGTCCCATGAACGCGTGATTCCTAAACGAAGCTACTATCAAATTATTTGTTACCTTTGCACTTTTTTTTCCTAGCGCAATCTTTTTATCCCATTGCGCTGTTTTCCTCCCGATACCCCAATAGGGCATTACCTTCGCTTTTCCTCCCACTGCTGGGTCCTCCACAATGCCTTGTGGGACGTGAGGACCGACCGTCTCCCATCTATTCCCGCCGCCTCTTCCGTCCCTTCCTCGTGAGCGAAAAGGAATCGTTCGATGCGTGTGGCTGGAGAGGGTCTTGGGGAAGGGTAAGGGTGTGGGCAGAAGCTTTTCCTGGGGAAATGGGTGTGCGGTGAGGTTGGAAACGAGAAGGGCGGGATTGGTTTTGATCGTCTGACGACCGCACACGTCCATAGGAATGCAGAGGAAGAAGAGGAGGTGGAGCGAGGGCGTTGACGAGGGTGGTTCTCTCTCCTAAATTGGGATACCGCATTGGAGGGAGCACTGTGGTGGCAGCGAGAGACTTCAGGAGGTGAAGGGAAATGATTGAAGAGGCCTTTTCCTCTCTCCTTTCCTTCCGACCTTCTTTTCATCCCCGAAAACTGCTCACTCCTTTTTCTCCTGAAATCAGATTGACTTTTAAGCTTCGTCATATTTTTTCCACGTTTTCACCCAAACCAATCTGTCCACTCCCATCTCTTCATTTCCTCCTACCCATTACTTTCTTTTAACGCGTGTGACATCCTTTTCCTCTTCCTGTCTCTTTCCTTAAATTCTTCATTCTATGACTCCTATAAACAAACCGGATCCACGCCTTTCTTCTTCCCTTATTTCTCTAATTGACCTCCTATCTTCACCTATTGTACACTTCATCGTTTGTTTTTTCTCCAAGTTCGACTTATTTTCTCAAGTCTGCGCCATACCCGCATCTGAAATTTGCTCGAAATTTTCCTCGTATTCCATGCCTCACTCATATATAATGATACGCTCTATATAAAAGTTTCCGCTAACATTTAACCCTCTTCCGAATAAATCACTAATGCTGAGTGAGCCTAACTTATTTTACTGGGCTACCTCATAATTTTATCCCTGCAGTTGCATTTTCCCATGCTTACCATTTCTCCGGCATTAATATCCAACAGTGATAGTAAGATTGGGCAACCCTGTCTATCGCCTCTTCCTACCGTTGCTTAACCCAGGGTTGTTTGTCAAACTTTTTTCTCCACGGCTCATGTCAGCAATAATAGAAAATGTTATTCAGACCATCGAAATTATACCTTATAAAAATTGCAAATAAGCATTTCTAAGGATGTATTTAAAGTCTAAACGGTACAATTAAATAATCTTTAAATCTCATTACTTGATTTTGGTTATCTTTGCAACAATTTAGCCTAAATTTCGCGTCAAAATAACTAATCGACCCTTCCTTATCGAAAGTTTTGAGGCCCGTCGTTGGTACGCAGCATACACTTTGAAAAACCCTAGTCGAACCTGATTATTTCTCTGCTTCCCTCGTCAATGCAGCCTGATTCATCTACGATTAAAGTCTTAACCCTCTTATCTACTCCTATTTTGCTCAACATTTTCATTAGCCTAAGTCACGACACTATCAAACGCCATTTCAAAATCCAAAAATCTGATGTGGCCAACACATGACTTTCTCCATATTTGGGATATAGATATTTAAATTATTATGAATAGCATTATAAGGCAAAATTATTATTTCGTATCGTAAAAGAATACAGTCGTCCTTATTGCCGTAAATTAGGTATATTTTGAATATGTTTACAGAATTCACCGCTACATGGTGGTGGCGCTGTATACTGGAAATTAAGAAAAAGTTAAATATCTCCGAAATTGATGGTTCTACGAAAATTTGTTTCAAACAAAACTTGGAAGAAATATTATTCTCTACAGCTGTGGTTTTCACGAAGATGACCAGTTACGACGTTTTTGAGTAGATATTTGGCGGAAACCGAGAAAACCAATAATTTTTTATAATTCCTAAACAATAACTGCAATGGAAAATTGTTTCAAATAGAAGTTGTAGGAAATTACATTCTCTATAACCTATGTATAGAATTGTATATACAATAATGATGTTTTTAACGGAGAAATATCGCAAAAACCGATTCGGGTTTCGGATAAACCTCGACTTCCGGTTAATCGTTATTGTCCAAAAACTAATCAGTTTTTTGTGCTCATACCAAAGTGTTATATTTGAAATTTGGTAACGATATGGCAAGTACTTTTTGAGTTAGAGCGTCCACAATCACATACACACACGCACACACACAGACGTCATTCCGAAAATAGTCTAAACGTGATCTAGGGACCTCAAAACGTGTATTTACGTTGAAATCTCGAAGTCGATTTTTTTCGTGATCACAATACTTTCCCATACTAAGTATGGAGAAAGTAAAAAGCACAAGAATACATTCGATGTTTCTCACTACCATCGCCTTATCTCCATCTAGAGCAGTGGTCTTCAAGGTGGGCGATAGCGCCCACCAATGGGCGTTTTTGGATTTTTGGTGGGCGTTAAAGAACTAACCAAATGCTATTCTAATTTTTACACTGAAAAATAAAATTCTATAAAAAAGCCTAATGATACGCACACATATTTTGTACAACTATTTTATATAAAACTATTACAGTTCGTTTGTCTTTAACTATAGTATCATATCATACTATACTAGCGACAATGTATCCGTGCTGCGGTAAAATCGAAAGGCCCATAAGGGTGGTCGGAGTCTCTCGCAGAAGTAGCGAAGCGTTTAAGTTTAATTTTGTCAAATATATAAAATCATAAACTTTTAAACACTGTTATTAACAATGAGACCGTATTCGGTAATCTCATCTAACGACAATCCCACTAGTATTAGGGTTACCATACGTCCGGATTTTCTTAAAATTTACCGAGATTTTAAAAAATGAAACCCATTTTTTTTTCTGGTTATGCCCATCAAAATCTTAACACTATAGACTTAAGCAATTAGATACCTTGATTTTTAAAAAATTATACTACATTTTAGGTTTAAATTAAATTTGTCCGGGTTTTATTATCAGAATATTGCAATCCTAACTATGTGCCATTTAGGAAAGAAATGCTGAAAAGCTGCCAGTGGTTTAAAATCCCCAACGGGATACTTTCACTCAGATATTGATACATTATATGGGGAACGCAGCGAAATGAAAGAGAAGCGATATTAAGAGATACTAAGTATACTCTCTCTTCCCACGGACACTCATTGATTGCAAAAATGTTATTTCGGTATTCATTGACAAATTGGATTTATTCAGAATAAACATCCTGCAAAAAGAATTTTACCAGTTTCCGGAACTACAGAACATCAAAGATGATCTTACAGCCGAAGACATAGACAAGTTTGCAGATCTGTCATTAGAATTGATATGATGACTCATTTTCGCGATGTAATAGACTTGAAAGTGGATGCCTGGATGGTGACTCCATTCATCACAAATGTGTGTGATGTGGATATTGAATACCAAGAGGAGATAATAGAATTAATTCATGATGAGGAGTGTAAAGCCAATTTCAACCAAGGTGGATATGTACAACTTTGGCAGAACAAGAAAATGCCCTCTCTGTATCCACGCTTGTGGAAGAAAATATCGTTGCTCTTGTTAGCTTTCCCAACCTCATATCTAGTCGAGAAGGGATTCAGTGCAGTCGACAATCTCCTGTCCAAAAAAAGAAATAGCTTACAAGTAACAGAAAGAGGAGATCTTCGAATGACCCTTACAGACTTGAAGCCTGACATTGATTCCCTGGTTTGTAGGAACCAAGCACAAAGTACGCATTAAACTGTCTGTCAAATGTTTATTTAAATATTAGATTTGGGATTAATAAACATGGTTAAATTTGATGTCTTTTTAAGCATTTATTTTATCAAAAATTTTATTGTTAAGTTGATATGGTAGGTGGACTTAGTGGCGTAGTAAAGGTGGGCAGGGAGGTGCAGTTGCCCGGGCGCCGAGTTCACGGGGGGCGCAAAAATATCAAATTTGCACCCGTCGGGTCGAAGTGCACCCCCCCCCCCCCCCCTCCGTAAATCGCTTTGCTACTGTGGGCGCAAAATTATTCTTTGCCACGGGCGCCAGAAACCTTCAATATGCCACTGAGTGGGCGGTGAACTTGTTTCAAAGTACAACATATGGTAAAAGTGGGCGGTGACTCAAAAGAGGTTGAAGACCACTGATCCAGAGCATGGGTTTCCAACCTTTTCGATGTGGGGAGCATCAAGTTGTATCCTAGAATATCAAAAGAACAACACTACATTTCCCCAAGATTAATATTGATTATGAATAAAATCAAACACAAAATCAAAATTATTACTTTCTCCATACGTAGTAATGGGAAAGTATTGTGATCATGAAAAAATCGACTTCGAGATTTCAACGGAAATACACGTTTTGAGGTCCCTAGATCACGTCTAGACTATTTTCGGAATGATGTCTGTGTGTGTGCGTGTGTGTGTGTGATTGTGGGCGCTCTAACTCAAAAAATACTTTCCATATCGTTACCAAACTTCATATATAACACTTTAGCATGAGCAAAAAGAAGTGATTAGTTTTTGGACAATAATGGTTAACCGGAAGTCGAGGTTTATTCGAAACCCGATTCGGTTTTTGCTATATTTCTCCGTTAAAAACGTCATTATTGTATATACAATTCTGTACATAGGTTATAGAGAATGTAATTTCCTACAACTTTCATTTGAAACAATTTTCCATTGCAGTTATTGTTTAGGAATTATAAAAAATTATTGGTTTTCTCAGTTTCCGCCAAATATCTACTCAAAAACGTCGTAGCTGGTCATCTTCGTGAGAACCACAGTTGTAGAGAATAATATTTCTTCCAAGTTTTGTTTGAAACAAATTTTCGTAGAACCATCAATTTCGGAGATATTTAACTTTTTCTTAATTTCCAGTATACATCGCCACCACCATGTAGCGGTGAATTCTGTAAACATATTCAAAATATACCTAATTTACGGCAATAAGGACGACTGTATTCTTTTACGATACGAAATAATAATTTTGCCTTATAATGCTATTCATAATAATTTAAATATCTATACCCCAAATATGGAGAAATTAAGTTATTGGTCCTAGGAAATGGAATATTAAGCACTGTATAAGGGCAGTCAGGCTGTCAGAGAGCCCCATCAGGCTTCCAAAGAGCACAGCGGTGCTCGCGAGCACCAAGTTGGTCTCCTCTGATAGTGTAATACCTGATATGTGTTTAGGCGAGGCAGACTCTAGAGTTCATCCTGCTTGGCGACAGCATGGAATCTAGAATGTTCTCTATCTGGAGAGTCCAACCTGCTTCCTACGCCTGCCCTACCCACGCATCCCTATATTCCCTATCCCTTGCGATCTGCATAAGGAGGGCCATGGAGTGGATCGGCTAATGGGCTCGCGCATTGTCACAGGATATATGACCAATAAAACCAGATTTCCGAAGGCTGCGCAGGTAAAACCACGAGTAAGACCCTTAAAATTTCCTTCAGGATTTCCATGGAGTTGGTACCTTTGGCCCACAGAAAACAAATAACTGCAAGCATCTCTTCAAGGATGACATCACGAGTGGTCGCTATCTTTAATTATTGCAAATGAGTCGGCTAAGCGTAGTCGACACCCTTAGGTCACTCACATGTAATTATTTCATGTATCATTCTATGTCAATTCTGCGTAAAAATATAGGAACCTTTCTTTTTGATATTCCCTAGTCTATTTTATAGGGTTATTCTAAAGATACCACTCTCCCCTTTCTTTTAAAGGAGTTCCTCAGCAGCAGCACTTCCGTGTGACACCTAAGAATGTAAGAGTGCAAGAAGGCGGCGAAGCGATCCTCGAATGTGAAGTCGGAAACTTGGCGGGCCGTGTGCAGTGGACGAAAGATGGATTTGCTCTTGGTAAGTACATACAAGTTTTTATCGTATTTTATGAATTGGCGTCCATTGTCGTTTCTATTTATAGTAAAGTAATTTTCATATAAATCATTAGTTAGTATTAGGGTTGTCAAACCCTCCTCCTTTAGAAAGGACAATCCTTATTTTGTCCTGCGTCCTTCCCCTATGCTGAGAGGGCCGCCATTTCTCCTTTTTATAGTCTTTTTTAATTACTTCGACACCATTTTTGTATTAAAGATATTCACATGATAATGGTGTTTGATTGAAGAAACTTTGTATTCTACCAAATTTTAGTAGTTAAACTTTTTGTTTTGGTCCATATAAGAATATATATGCATTTTATTAATAACTAAAATTGGTAAAATTCTATACATTGAAATTAGGTACACCATATCAATTCTTGAGTAAGCATAAAATCAAAGTCGACAGGATTTTTTTTTCCAAAATGACATTTCAAACATTACAATATTTCTTACATATTTTCATCTTTGACACCTGAATCCTTTTTTATCTAAATTACTGCGACACATTTTTAAATAACGTAAATAGCATAAGCAAGCTAGAACGCAAAAAATATATTTATAAGGTATATGATGTCAGATAAGTGAATGATAGATTAGTTGGACAAATTACGATCAAGTCTGGATAGATATCGTTCTATACTATGATTCACTTGGTCTTTAGGTAGCTTATTTCATTTTCTCATCGGTACATTTCTTATTTAGTTGGCATCCCCGATTTATTTAATGTTTACTCCAAGATGCTATAGTCCACTGGACTTATGTCAGGGTTCATGATGAAATTTCTCTTTTTCCTGCTACTTAGCCTTTATGAATATTTATAAAACGTCACCACGACGCCATATTGTTTGCGATCCATCCACATCATCTATATATTTTTCTTCCAGGTATATTCATAAACATTTTTTTTAAATTTTGTTTTGTTGTAATTTGAGAATTTTACGGAATGAGTTGAAGACTTTCTCATACAAGTACGCGTATCGTTGCACTCTTTCCAGACTGGAAGGAACTCTTATTGCTACGAAAACAACAAATCCACGAAAAATTTTCTCTGCACGTAAATGTTATTAATGTATTGATAACTTCATACATGTGAAAATCAAACCTGTTAAGCAGTTATAACATGCATAAATATTATTAAGCATTATCTGGATACAGAGACGTACTTAGGCGATATGGAGCCAATGGCAAAATTTTAAGAAACACCTTGGTCATGTAGGATATAATTTTTTTGCGTTTTAATAAAGAATAATAGCGTTTATATTGCATGTAAATTAACGTTTTGAGTATTAAAATAATATTTATGGGAAAATTAACTTTAGGCGCCTTTCGCCGAGCGGCATTTACGGCGTACCCTAATGACGGGACTGTCTGGATATACGATACATGTATGTATCGTATATCGTATACGCTGAATGCTATATAGACGAAAATTATTGAAAGAGTTGCTCGAGAGCCGAGCCATATACGATATGAGCCTATAAGTCGATTTTTTAAAATGACGCTCGATGATATATAGTTTTTGATAAATATGACTCGTGTAGTATCTTTTATGGCATCAACCTCTGTAAATAATTGGATTATAATTAATATCGATGGGAGACATTCTTGAATAAGTAGACAAAAATAAACTACCCTTTATTGTTTTGCTATATCTTTCGTCTCATAGTAGGTTCTATTCTGGATAATATTGTTCCTAAATCCGAGATGTCTTTCCATTTAGTTTAACCATTTAGGCGCACAGCATGGCGAAAACCACTGTCTTTAATTCAGGGACACTTAAAACGTGAAAATCTGGAACTCTACTATTTTGCGATTACAATGCTCCTACGTACTACCTATGTGAGAAAGCAAAAGCTAATATTTGTCATTATATATATTTAATCTCAAACCTGAGCAACGCCGGCTACTTCTACAAGTTTCCAATATGAATTTAAAATATGTTAAACTAGCAATAGTCGTGCAATGGGAGACGCCAAAAGGTGGGGCCAGGAAACCCCTAGTATGTATTTTGTTTGTGTAATCTCTATACTCTATATTCTCTACACGTTGAAAAAGAAATTAAACATTGTTGGATATAATAAAACAAAGCAAACGGAATTATGGCTTAACAAGAATAACTCGAGAGCAGAAAGTACAGATTCGACGATTTTTTCGCAATATCTATGTCTAGCAAATTTTAAGTGTTTTCTACTTTCTTAAGTTTAAGGGTTCGATTCCAGGAGCTTTTGTCCATTTGATTAACGCGGGTGTGCATGTAGCATATTAAAACCACTAGTACTAGGAATTTCGGACATAGAGCGCCTTCATTAAGGAAAGATAGTTCATTTTTCTGCCGCCGATTTCCGGATTCGAATTTGGTCCATAAAATAGTTTTCAATGCGAAAAATGTTTACGTGAAAATCTTTCTTAGTCTAGTTGACTTGTATAGTTTTACGGTTTCGTATAATTGCGTATGATTGACTGAGATAATAAATTTACTTCGCATCTGTATATTTATGGTATTTCGACGCTATTTTGAAGTTTTAAAAAATAACTTGGTTATGACATATAATACGAAGCTTTCCTTTATTCGTCGATATTGTGATTATGTGTCTTCTTATATCATATAGAGAGGTTTAAATTCGGAAATGAAAACAGATTTTGAGCACATTTTCAGGGAGAGCTGATTGAGTAAGGTTTGGCCTACGTTCGCATTCTTAATTTGGGTATTCGGTTGTTGACAAAAAGAGTTTTCTTTTCGAATCAAAATGTATTGAAATACGTAACCTAAAATTGGAAAACGCCAATACAAAACATTTTGGGCTAAGATTTGATATAAAATCTGTTGGAAATTTAAACTGATAGCAATATATGTATTAATGATAGGTACAGAATAAAAGTCTATATTCTGAAAGTTTTATTGTATTACTTTTCCATTCCAAAATTTTAAACATTAATTGGATTGTTTTTTTAGATGTTTCATCTTTTAAAAAATACTTACTTATTTTAATAAATTTGTGTAGAAAATTTGCTTAAATAAATAAAAATGGGAGCTTAATTTACAAACTTAACATAAAAAGGCTCTTTTTATTTGCTGAGGTTTATTTAAAATTATAAGTTAAAAATTCCTTATAAACATACTGATATCATTATAAAAATTAATTTATCCAATGAATAGTTTAAACATGTAAACTTTTCATCTATAACCATTTGCTCAGAATCTTATTTTGAAATAATATTAGAAGTAATCTCTTAACACTCACCGATTTATTCGAAAATATTCTTTGGCATCGTAATAAATATCACAAGCACCCTGCAAATTTCAGTCGTCTATCTTTTTACCGTTTACTTTCTATTTTGATTTAATCGATTGCACAGACGGACAGACAGAGCTGAAACATAAACGCCATCATCAAAAAAACACGCGCCAAAAAAAGACAAATGCAACGAAAGATTCGGTATAGGATAATGAACCTGTTCATAAAAACGAAAACATATCTTTTATCAAAATAATGAAACCATCCTTTATGTGCACTAAAATGTAAAAATTGTATGAAAAAGATGGTTGATGGTCACACAACAATTTTGGCGTAATTTTTAACAAATAAATCTTCACTAATATTTCTTTGTCGTACAAATTTTGCACAGCCAAACCTGTTATTACACCCTGTAACACAGAATCAATAGGATTTTTATGTTTCCTTTTCACTTGCTAGCCAATTCTATTACTGCAACACTGATGCACTTAATCATCAGCGTATTTTACCGTTCTAATAATCTTCCACCAAAACTTATAACCTCCTTTGCCTTCTATTGCTTCTTCGATCTAAGTTTAACCAGATATATCGAATATTTCTTCTCCGTATAAGGCGATACATAGCATTTTATCGATTTCCAATCGTGGTATTTTATTTTCACTAGTATATCGCGTATATTTTATGCCCTGTGGCAAATAAGATGAACATTTCTTTGCATCGAACATCGAAATCTTACTGCTCACTCCTTTCTCTCTTTTTTTTGCGAGGACACCCTTCCGCCTCATCTGTTTTCCTTTTCGCTCTCTCACTCTTTTTCCTCGGTGCCTCTCTTCCCTTTCTTAGCTCTGCTTCGCATTCGAAAAGGGAGTTTATTGATGTTTGCGTGTGCCATCTCCGTCGCTCTCCAGGCCTACTTTTTCACATCGCGCATGCGTCATTAAAAAAAGTCCAAAGATTTCGGTCTAGCACTTGATGTATCTCATTTTTTTTATTCCTCACTTTGCTGTTTTCGAACTCCAAGCTGTTTGTTACGTATGTTTCCCTCGAATCCTTTGGCTTTGCATTAGTTTCGTTTATAAGAATGTGGTCGGAATATTTCGGTACGAGTCTCCCAGAAGATGATACGTTATAAATTTCATACGGTTTGGACGCTTAGTTGCTTCATTGATTATCTAACAATATACACTTTGTGGAAGAATCTACAAATAATAATTTTACTTTTCATATATAAAATCTTGCCCTATACAATGCGAGAATGATTTTTCAGGTCCAAATATTTTCAATATTTGTCCTGTATATAAGAATATTGCTCTTCCCACTCTCCACTATCCCTATTTCATCTCGTTTGAGAATTGACGCTATCTTCATAGCGTATTTCCACGTATGACCTCGTGACCCTCATACTTCCTCCTCACTGTCTCTTAATTTCCTCGGTTTGTCCTCTTATCCTCTTTACACGAACAAACCTCTCTCTCTCTCTCCTATCTAGCGTGCGCGCAACCCTTTCGAAAGAAAGAGCTTTATTTGGAGCTCACTTGGTCGGTCGTGCTGTTAGAGAAGTCTTTCTATGAGAATCCCCTTGATCCTCCATTCCGCCACTTGGGAACTCTCTCTCTCTCCCCTTGCGACACACACTTCAAACTGCAACACTCTCTCTCTCTCTCTATATATATATATGTATGTATGTATGTATGTATGTATATATATATATATATCCACCCTTTTATCCTCCATCTCTATCCATCCACTACTGATCCGCTCTTTCCTTCGCAACTTCGGTCGAAGTAAGTCTTCTGGAGAACGACAGGAGATAGGAAGCGAGAAGAAATGCCGCTCGGAACAGTTTTTATTAGTTTCTGGGAGTTGATCGTTTTAAAACTAAGCGACGACGCTTCCAATTCCTTCGGCGTATTTCCGTGATGGAAATACAATCTGGGTAGAGTAGAACCGATTGTATGTATGTACAGAGGTACATACGTATTCCTTTCCACTTCTCAAACTAAATCTTCATCTCTCAAGGTCCTTCACCTCCGAAACGACATCTTTCACTTCTGTTAGAATCTCCTAAATGAACCTCCGTGATAATCTCTCCTCTCGCGGTTGTCCGTATTCATTCCGGTTTCAAGAATACAATCGAAGAGGATGAAAAAAGAGCCATTTGTTAACACATAAAACAATGTGAAGAAGTAAGAAGCGAGAAAAAAGTCAGTGTATCGGTACTTCCAAAAATAAAAAACAGCTCTAGGCAGGGCCGTCTTAAGACATTTGGGCGCCCTGGGCTAGCAACATGATGCGCCCTCTTATAGTGGAGTGGGGTTACTAATTTTTGATGTAAAATTAAATACCTAAATACACATCGATTTATTAATCATGAATGAACACAATACACATCTAACTATATATTAATTTTACGTTGACATCTGTAGACGTTTACAATTTATATCGGCGTATTTCTCGAGAACCGTTCGTCATAAAGATGTGCGGTAAACGGCGTTTTGTTTCTACTGGCTATGAGGTCCCTGCAAAAATGTTTTCGTTTTATTAAGTGTCCCGGGTTCCAATCCAGGAGACAATTATATTTTCCCATAAGTTTACAGGGGATTTTCCATTTTTTAGAGTGCAAGGTTTTTTTTCCTTCATACGTTAAAATACGTAAACATGGACCGATTTTCTTCGTTTTTGCATAATTCGACGGCTAAAACTCTATACATACTAATAAAGAATCCTATATATAATTTTGGAAGTGTCCGTCCGTCCGTCTCCCCCTCTATCTCGAAAGCCGTTCGTCGTAGAGATATGCGGTAAACTGCGTTTTGTTTCTACGAGCAAGAAGGTCCCTAGAAAACTATTTTCATTTTCATAAAGTCCCGTGTTCGAATCCAGGAGACAATTATATGTTCCCATAAGTTTACACGGGAGTTTCGATTTTTCAGAGTGCACGGTTTTTTTCCTTCATTCATTAAAACACGTAAATATGGACCGATTTTCTTCGTTTTTGCTTAATTCGACGGCTAAAACTCTATACTATCTGATTCTTGCGATGTTTACATGTTAAACGGTCGATATTTTCAGAAATACGCAATTGTTTTCGAAATTTAGCGGATATTTCGTACTCTTTCCGGGCGTTGCCAAAGCGGCCGTCATTGTTGCCTCCGATTCATTTAATGCCAATTAAACCTTCAAATAGATGAAAGAATGGCGTTATTCGCTTCGCACTTTTGTTTAAGCATCGAAATTAATTATGCATAGCAACATCAATATTTACGGATAATTATTCTGTTGACTGCATATGGGAAACGTTTCTAACGATTTCATCGAAACAATTGAATCTTCATTTCATCGTTTGAATCCTGGAATCTTACCTTTTTGTAAGTAAAATTATTATATTATACAACTGTAATGCTTATTAACGCAAATAGGCTCACGCATAAATTTAAAATTAGATGAGAATAAGGACGTAAGATATTTTTTAAACATATTGAAAGTTGCACGGTTATCTTCTCCTCGTATCTAATCTAAATAAATGGTTGCATTTATTGTTAAATAAAAAAGAAAGGACATATTATTCAATAATAAGAAACAAAGAAAATTATAAACATAATTGTTCGTGATCAGTTACTGTGTAGCATTAATATCCTCTCTAATATAACTTAAAATGCAGATTTCTGACCGACTTTGAGTTATTCTCCCGAATGGAAAAAGAGACGGAAGGCTTAACATACAAGCTCTTAAACAGAGATAGATAGGTATGCTCTATTTTTGCCACCAATCTCACGGATTTAAACCGGACAGCGGTCAGGGTCAGAGCCTCTAGCGAAGGAATTGAATTGAACTATATGATCGTACGACTTGAGTGACAGTCCGATAATATTATTTACTAAAACATCAAAATTTTATACATAAAAACGTAAATATTTACGGATAATTATTCAGTAAACTGCGTATGGGAAGCGTTTCTAACGATTTATTCAAAGCAGGTGAATTTTCATTTCATCGTTTGAATGCTTGTATCTTATATTTTAGTAAGTAGAACCATTACATTATGCATCTGTAATGCTTATTAACGCAAATAGTCTCACGCATACATTTCAAATTAGATTAGAATAGGGACCTACGTTATTTTTGTGGCACATTAATTGTTTTCTTTTCTTCATTGAGATAATGGAATTGGAAAAATATACCTCTGTGGATTTGTCTTATCCATTGTTTACATTCCTCTGTAAACTGATCTTACCATTTCAATTACGCTTTTATTTTCCACTTGAATTCCATGCATTAAACGTTTAAATTGAGCTATTTCGAACTGTAGACGGAAAATGATGAACAGAATAAGAAACATTATAATGTTTTATTCAAAATGTTTCACAACCGAAGATTGTAGGTCAATACTTTATTATTGTTATCTCAAAAAGAATGAAAGCCTGCAGATCGAGAATTCCATTTTTACGTGTTATTTTATGGGAAATGGAAAAGTTCGCAATCAATTACTGCGTAGCATTAATTTCCTCTCTAATATGAAATTTAAAATGCAGATTTCTGACTGGCTTCGCATAATAAATTGTCAGTACGCGCACACAGCCGTGCCCTCAGCGAGATTCGAACTCTCGAACTTTACCAATACCCGGAAAATGCATTCGTATAGTTATTGAGATAAACTTTTTTTTACACACTCCTTAATTTGTTATAAATTAATTGGAAATAAACCGCGCAAACATTGCGCGTGTTCAGCTAGTGTAATACTTATAGTATGCTATGAGACTTTTCTTTTAAGACTCTTCCGAAGCATCTATTTAATACATCTGAAGGTACCAAAGTCAACTCCCGGAGACAGCACACGGTTGAGAACCACTTTCCAAATCATCTAAAAGTGCCTTGTCATTTTTATACTCGCATGGGGCAAAAATGGGGAAAACAGCCCCATGGATTGCAATTATTAAAACGTCGGATTCCTTCCATTTGTCAGAGTTTAACATTAATGGCATTATAATATATGTAATCCTGTGTTTTCCATTAAAAGCTTATACCCATATGAAAGCATTGCAATTATTATTTCGATTATTGGGTCCCAGAAAAATTCACAATTTTTTCGATGAAAATTAAATGTTTAATAATAATATAACACCAGCTAGCGTAATTTCCCGTCAAATATGACGGATACACGTAAATTAAGTATCAAGTTAAAATAAAATAAAAATTAATGACACCAACTTTCATGTGAACTAAAACGTAAAAAAATAAACAAAATCCATTAATCGAATGTTCCAGAAAGTAATAATAGTCATGGACATATAAAAAATGTTTAGCAAAGATATATGTTAATGAAGGAATTCTTTACATACATATAAATGACCTTATCCACAATAACCATTACTCATTTGTAATTGTATTGTAACTTTCATGTGCTCGTTTTCTAGCATCTGTAAATCTGTTGCTTATCTATCGATTTACTCTTGCTTCTGGTTACCCATTAAATCTATGCCTCGCTTTTCGTTTGTTCTGATCGTTCATTCTTTTCTGTCTATCCTGTTCCGGTTCTCTTCTCCTATCTTAAGCAATATTTTCCATTTAACGAGACCTACAGCGAGTTTGTGCTCCTCCGTTGAGTCTTCTTTTCCTTTCATCTTCAGTTTTATTACTTTCCATGATTATAAACTGTATTAAATAAAGGATAACAGTAAATATTACGTTATTTATGGCTATTGTTCTTCAGAATTGTTTTTATATAATAGAATATCTGTGATAAAACATGATTGGCGTTTAAGATTGTTAAGCCCATATATAGGCAAAGCACTGATGGAAGTATGCTTTTGGCACTGTACATTTCTCGTGAAAATGTTAATTTCTATAGGTATTTCCTTTCGACTCTAGGGGATAGTTTCCAGTAAGATAACACGTATAAATCGACCATTTTGACGAGCAGACATTACTTCGTTAACATTTTAAAATATCTCAAAAATATGATTTTGACGCGAAACTTGCGCAGTCATGCGGAGAAAATTATAAAGATTAATTTCCATATCGTAGAAATTTAAATATCTTCCGAAAATCTCCAAAAAGTATATTTTAACACGATTTTTTAAAACTTCTATACATTTCTTTGGGTAAGAACACAGAAAGCAGGTTTCCGGCTTTAAGCTGTGTGCGTCGCCAATAACTGACATGTATCATTTCAGCAGCTGATCGGCGCCGATTACTGGAAATCCGGCAACCTGCTTTCTATTATATGTCCTTACCCTTACGCATTGGGATCGAACCAACAATGGATTTTAACAATTGCAGTTGCCATGGCGATGAATTGGTCAAATGCGTAAAAATCACAAAAAATAGTCGTTAAACGTAATTTTCGGCTTTTTTCAAATGAGATTTGAATTTCCACGTTATAGAAATTAGTTTTATCGCCATATCTGTGAAAATCCCGCGTCGATATCTCATTTTTAAGGTATTTTAAAATGCTAAAGAAAAAATCTGATGTGTCCAACACATGACTTTCTCCATATAACAGAGCAATCAATATGATTACTCTCTCTCTCTCGACGTCAGCGTCCTCAGGATTATCAGCAGTTACACTCGAGAATAATTTTAAAACATTTTCAATAGTCTTTATTTATAAAATAAATAAAGTTGTTAGTTTCTATGGATAACAAACTATGGATACGCAATGAATATTACCTTTGGCAGCGTGAACAACGTAATCAACAATTAGAAAGTTTTATCAAGCTGTGGAAACAATGGTATCACTTACTTTGTGTTACTAGGAAATAAATATTTAAAATGAGAAATGTGAATTTGTGGGAAAAAATGAAAAAAAATCGGAAGAAAGCTGTCGAACACATTATCTCGACATTTACAGAGAAAAGTCCTAACCACTCGGTCACCGCCGCGCCCCAAGTTCCTATTGGAATTGCCGTCCATGGTACTCAAGTGGTGGCTCGGGAAATATTAACATATTTTTATTAATTAAACAAAAACAGCTTGGTATTGGCCCTGATCTATATATCTATGTACGTTCATCGGACGTCATGAACAACATATCTACGAAGTATCAGCCAAAACGGCTTGGGGCCAGTAGTGCCTTCCCCTTGCTATCGACGTATTTATTTCTACAGCTTTTACAATTATAGCAATTTACGAAAATTGAAGTTTAAAGGAGATATTTGAAAAAAACGGAAAAACGATAAGTATGAACATCCAATTCCGGTTTACCTATATTATCCAAAAACGAATCAGCTCTTTCCCCTATTATGAAATCAATATATTTGAAATTTGGTACTGAAAGGACAAAAATTTTAGAGTTAGAGCGCCCACAAAATTCCTATCACATACAGACACACACAGACATCATAAAGAAAATAGTCCAGACTTGTTCTAGGGACCTCAATACGTGTATTTCCGTTGAAATCTCGAATTCGATTATTTTCATGAATTACAATACTTCATACTACGTATATGGAGAAAGTAAAAAGGCTTGCTCGCTTCGTTTCAGCATTGTCCATGTTATTCAAACGGAGGAATGACATGCTCCTGGAATCAAACCCAGGACTACTATGTAAACAGCGAGCAGTTTCAAATTGAAAAGCTGAGAAGCCAAGTGATTCCTGAAAGTTTGATAGAAAAAAATTTAAAAGCTTTTTAGTAATGGGCGGATTTCCTTAATCTCCCATCTAACTCCGTATAGCGTGACTTGATTTATTAGCTCATTAAATAAAGAGAATTATCAGTAACTATGTACCTTTAACTATGTATAAAGGTTGATGTTGTTACAACGATAATTTCCATACATTAACAAATATTCGAAGCGAATTACGGCATTATCTTGTCTATTTGAAGTTAATTGACGCTAATTGAATAATCGGAGGCAACAATGGGGGACGCCTTTGCAACGCCCGGAAATAGTTCGAAAAATCCACAAAATTTCGTGAAAGGATGTCTGTTTCGGAAATCTTTGACTGTGTAACATGTAAGCATAGCAAGAATAAGATAGTATATAGAAAATGGGTCGATATTTAGGCAGGTGCTAAACTTGGGGGGCGCAGACCCACGCAGTGCGTGGGAGCTCCAAAATATTTGGACCCCCACAAAAATACAAGTGTAACTCAGATATGATTCAGTTTCCACCAGTTGAAAGTTAAGGTAAAAAAATACCATTTCGAAATTTAGGGCCAACGCCTTTTAGTTTAAGAGAAATAATTAATTAAAAAGTACAAAAATGGGCCAATCTTAATAAATCATGGTAACTTCGCTCTTGGATTCATTAGCGACCGTAGCCTAGGGGATGACGAGTAGGACTTTCAATACATGGTCTAGGGTTTCGAGACAAGCGTTGTTCAGGCTTTTTTCTCGTGTAAAATTTCATTTTTCGTGCTAGTTTTTCTCCAATTTTTTGGAAAATACTTATTCACCGCAATTTTTATTTTTTCACGCAGGATAATTGTTTTTAATCACTAGACCGCTATTTTCCCCCACTTTTCAGAAAATATTTATACACCGCTATTTGCTATTTTATTCCCAACTTACACCCTCAAAAATCCCGTGAATTTATTATTGTAAGTTTTAATAATTTTTCCTGCGTGAAGAAGATTATTGCGAGAGCTAAAGATAAAGAATATATTGGCGGATAATAATAAAGTAACCCATCTTATTAGTTATTATTGGCACAGGCATATAGCATCGGAAGGTATGACCACGAAGAATAATTTCTGCGAGCTCCTCGCTCTGCATCTGCCCGTCGCTGGATTGTCACCCTCCACCTTTCAAAATTAGTATGAATTTCCAGCGCATTCCTTTGGATGATAATCGTCGAAGAAATACGGAAAACATAAATAATCATGGCACCAGGAGCAACATGTAAATGAACGCTTGCCACAGTTGCAGCTATTTATTTTAATTCCGTCTGTGAACGAAACTTCATTTATTTATTTATTTTCACCAGCTCATAAACAGCACTTCACGGCCTTTACAATGAGTGTTACAACAATAACAAGGACAAACACAACATCCATGCCCGAAGCGGGATTCGAACCCGCGACCTTTGGGTTAGAAGGCAGGCACACTACCTACCAGTCTAACCCGGCCGGCATTAAGAAATAATTCGCGCCGCTCGCAGCTATTTATATGCTGCTCCTATTCCCATGAACATTTATATTATCGTTTTTTTTTCGTACGATTAACATCCAAAGGAATGCGCGGGAAACGCAAACTAGATATAAAGGGTGGAAGTGCAATTACGGCGGAATATCACAGCTTAAAGAATACGCCAATGTCTACGGAGAGTGTCAATGTAGTGATGGACAGACGCGGTTAAATTTCTTGAGGGAGTAGGTTGGGAATAAAATACGCAAATAGCAGTGTATAAATATTTTCTGAAAAATGGGGGAAAATAGTGGTCTAGTGATTAAAAACAATTATCCTGTGTGAAAAAAATAAAAATTGCGGTGAGTAAGATAGAATTTTTCCGTAATCTGCCGTAAGGTATTCGAAGTACATATATCCATGGTAATAACCTTATGGGAATGAAAGATTTCATCGCTCGAAATGAAGACGAATATACCCATCTCAAGTGTTTGGAGTTGTTTTGTCCTATCCTTATAATGTTAGAATTATAGAAGTCTCCATGTATTTTTGGAATTAAAACGTAAAAAATATCGATAAAAATCAAAACGGTATAATAATTTCATATATTTTTATATAAATGTGGGCCCCCAAACACTTGACTTGCGTGGAGGGCTCAAAACCGTAGTTACGCCCCTGTATTTAGGTATTTTGATGAATGAAGAAAAAATCCTTTCATTCTGAAAAATCGATAGTCGAGTCACGCATAGTGCGTTTATAATATAGAGAGATGAGAAACGAGTCGTCTACTAATAGCAAGCCTAATAATGAAACTAAATATATTTTTCTGATTAAATTTATATATATATATATATATATGACGAAATGAGGAGGTTCAGGGGTGCAAATGGACTGGGTTGTCTCGCGTAGAGACTGACACCATAATATATTTTTTTGTCTATAAACTTGAGTGGATCACAGAATGCTGCATCTTGCAAAAAATTGTAATGTGTTCTTTTTAGGCGCGTTTCCCTTCCAGTGTGAGCGCCTATTAGCGTCAGTCTGTCCTAATGTAGATATGTCTGTCTTTCCGTCCGTCCGCATGTACGTTGTCGGCTTCTACCCAACGGGTTTTCATGAAATTTGATATTAAGGACATACAATCAAAGACAATACGAAAATTACATAAACGAATCACGTAAGCCAATCAGGGGTACCACTTCATTGGTTAAAAATGAACTTTCCGTCATATCTCGTAAAGTAATGCTCATATCAAAATATTTTTCAAATAAAACTTGTAGAAATAGTAAAGAAGAGTATTTCTTTTCCTATACATTTTTATCGTAGGAGTAGTTTTTATCAAGAAAATCAAACAAGAATGTCTTAATTGGAGTTGAAATTTGAAATTTTCTAGCATGGTTACTTCTTCATTGTTGCTAACATAAACAATCTCTCAAATATACGTTTAATTTCCTTACGTGTGCATGAAATATTTTTAAATTGGAAGAAAATGGATCATTTATGACGAAGAAAAGAACTTTAAAACGCAATTTCTCTTGCGTACATGTATATCATTTCTTTCATATACACCATTGCACGATACGCTGTACACTTTGCTAACTTGTTATTTCGTTAGTTTCGGCTAAAAGAAGGATAACAGACTCAGGTTTACGTATAATTACCAAATAAACATTTGATATCATATATGTACCATAATTCTCTTCTCTCTGACACATATATTTTCTTTACTTCGTTGAACCTGTTGGCTCTAGATAAAATTGCCTTCCGAGGGAGAGCATCTTTCGAGCCGATATAATAAATGGAGTGGAAAGTGAGCGGATTAAAGGATGACTTCGAACCGTGTGTGTGTGTATGTGCATGTATGTATGTATATGTGTGTGTGTGTGTGTGTGTATATATATATATAAATACTAAGGAAGAGGAAAGGTAAGTAAGGATATTTTGGGCAACTAGGTGTTGAAGGAAACCCAGTGAACACTTACCGGAAGTAGAGCCGCTGGGGTGTTGGAGAGAGACATTTGTAGAGGTTAGAGCTTTCGGGATGATCCCTTCGTCAGCACAAGAGAGACACAACTAACCTCTACAAATGTGTCTCTCCAACACCCCAGCGGCTCTACTTCCGGTAAGTGTTCCCTGGGTTTCTATCAACACCTAGTTGCCCAAAATATATATATATATACACACACCTATAGTGCAGATATGTACGTTAGAGGGGGAGCTTAGTCGCGGGAGGCGAGCTGACTTCGTTTATACCGTTTTTTATTACCAACTTTTATATTAAATTCGAAAATAGTATATACATTTATTTATAGATATGTTTTTAACCCCTTCAAATGAAGGAAAAATCTTGGAAGCTTCAAGATTCGAACCGCCCTTCTTCGGATTCATAATCTAAAGTAGGTATTAACCATTGGGCTAACGATGTCGTAGGCGTTTGCGCTAATTCTTATTAATTTAAATTGTTTACGTGAAAATGAATGTTTAAAAGAATTCAGCTTTTACGTTTCTTTGTTTCCTAAATAGGTTTCAGATCAATTTCATCAAATATGATGTATACTTGCGTGAATTTAAAACTTAAATATTATTTAATTACTAGATAATCTAATGATAATTAATTAGAATTCACAACAGCGCTCAACAATTTAATTCTAATTTATTGATTTTAAATTAGCTTTCCAATGTTGAGCGTTTGCGTTTAACTCTCCAATTCGTGCTACACAAGTTTCAGTTCTGTTGGAGAGAAAATTTGTGTGTTAAGATAAATAAAAGTATGTTTTTAAAAATACATTTTTTGTTGTAAGAAGGCGATGGGAGTTTTAAAAAGTTGCCGCGTGAAGATCGACATTTGTCGTTCTTATTTCTCCGTCTGCTCTGAAACACTTTTGGATGGTGTGGCATACTACGTACATAAATATGTAATACAAGAATGTAGATGATTAGAAAATGCAGGGGTGAGCAGAATTTTAACTTTTAAACGCGGCGTGACGCATTGGTCGAAACATATTCGTATATCGGTGGGCCAATAGAAATCGCTTGGGACGTAGGACTTAACCTAATAACCGATAATAATATTTATTAAAATATTAATCAATTGAAGGCGAAAACTTCGAACTCGGTGGCACCCTTTACGCCCTCTCTACGCCACTAAATTATAATAAAATACTAGCAGACCTACGCAGATATTCTGCATTTAAAGATAGAACCAGAACATCATCGAAAACTTAACAGTGTTATACAGTCTGGGTTGTGTATCTGGATCTGAAATTTCTGCGGAAACAATTTTATCAACATCATTTGAATTGCGGATTTTATCAGCATCTCTTAAAACCAATAAAATATGGGCAATAGGCAAACCCCTTTTTTGTAATTCTATTACCATTACCATAGCTAGAGAAACTCTCAAAACGTGTTTTTTCATTAGACCATCCATAATTTCCTGAAGCTTGATATGGAAATTCAAGTAACATTTTCAATTAATGAAGTACATTAATGATTTATACAATAATCAAAAGTGTTAAGTAAATATGAAGCTCTGGCAACACTTTAACAATAGTTAAGAGTAACATGGCCATGCACGATGAGCTTGTATTGGGTTTCATAATGATTAACTTTAGTTATAATCTATTATAGCACCAGTATTGGTTTCGTAACCTAAAAGTTGATAATCATCCCATTTGGTCAATACAAAATCTACAGATTGAGTGCGGAGTTGTAAGTGATGTTCCACAGTACCAAAAAAATGCATGGAAACAGAATTAAACAAACAGCTTCCATCGCCTAGAATAGAAATTATACTAAACACTGCGTTTTCATTAGTAAATCTCTCATAAGATACACCTTCCTCAATTGCATTGCTCTTTTTTACCGCTTTTCGTTTATTATCAGATTCTTTTCTTCCAGTTAAGCTTCGCTTCCATCTCGGGAACATTATATACAGATAAAAACTAAAAACAATTTTAACTTATTAAATCAAACCAAATAAACAAATCTGTATCTGAAAATTCCAATATATGTCCTTTCTTTTTATATAACAATCAATGCAACCGTTTATGTAGACTATCAATGAAGAGAAGATAACCATGTAATATGTTAACAAAAATAACGTATGTCCCTATTCTCATTTAATTTTAAATTTATACGTGAGCCTATTTGCGTTAATAAGCAGTACATAAGTATAATAATGGTTCTCCTTACAAGGAGATAAGATTCCAGCATTCAAACGATGAAAGGAAGATTCAGCTGCTTTAATGAAATCGTTAGAAATGCTTCCCATACGCAGTTGTCCGCAGTTAACTGAATAATTATCCGTAAATATTTATGTTGCTATGTGTAAATGTTGACAATGCTACAGCAATAATTTCGATGCTTAAAAGTGAGAAGCAAATTATTTCACCCATTTGAAGGTATAATTGATAGTAATTGAATCGGAGGCAACAATGGCGGTCGTTTGGCAACGCCCGGAAAGAGTACGAAATATCCGTAAAATTTCGAAAACAATTGCGTGTTTCTGAATTATTCGATCGTGTAACACGTAAACATTGCAATAATAAGATCCCTTGTAAACTTACGGGAAATATAATTGTCTCCTGGATTCGAACTCGCGCATTTTCTCGAAATTTGAATGAGAACGGACAAATCTACACGGAATTTGGAAACGACATGTGAAAACCGCGTCTCTCTAGCTGTCGTAGTTGTCGAGTTATGACTGGAATTATGTGAATGCCAGGCGACCACATAGACATCGACGGATTTTAATATATAAGATTAACGGGCGTCTAAACGTGTACTCCGGGGACTTGCTGTAGGTGGTTTTGCATTTCTAATCAAAAGACTAACTTAGAATCGAGGAACGATTGTGATGAACGTGCTGTAATCTTGTAGGGTTGGCGGAACGGAAAGACCACGACAGACATCCACAGAAACATTTTATACATACGTCATGTTAGGAGTCACTTGTATATTGTTAGAGTTCGGGCGAGTACAGTCTTGCGCAGAAATGGCGTAAAACCACTCATCCCAGTTGGATCGCCATAGAGATTAGCTCCTCTGACATGCAACAACAATAGTCGTAAATGATATCTTTCGCTGTCCATTGGACTGACAGTATACATACGACTTATGATTTTCTCCGTTCCTCTAACCCTCTCTTTCCAAGCACCATTACTGAAGACATAATGCTGTGGAATTTCAGTATACAAATATTCTCTGGCTTTTTCATCCCTGGCATTCAACTCAAAATAAGCTGTTAGTGTTGTATTCCTACGTGCGGATCTTTCCACTGCGGCCTCTTCTTCGCCAGCAACGAAATATGCTGGTTGCCCTTTAGGGAGGTGAACAGCCAATGTAATAATGGAATGCGATTGGTCTTGCATTCTGAACTCAAATAATCGCCAGATTGCCTCTGGAGCACTAACATATCCTGTATCTAAAAACATCTGAACCTCATCCCATTTCATTACACAATCTCCCTCGTGTCGAATTTCAATATTAGCACAATCGTGGCCTTTAAAGATATATTGATAAAGATACTTTACACTTTTAACCGTAGAACATATTTCTCCAAGTTATATTTCTGTAGCAAATAAGACTTGTATGGGACAATCCATTGGTTATCCACCCTATACTTCAGTGAACCATCTCTTCTATGAATGTCAATAAATCTCTCATTATTTCTTCTTCGATATGACGGATAACCTTCAACATTAATCAGACTTTCGTTACAATACTTTTTAGGATAACCCTTAGTACACACTCCGCTTTCCATACAAGGCGA
This sequence comes from Uropetala carovei, assembly GCA_036926305.1. NCBI lineage: Eukaryota > Metazoa > Arthropoda > Insecta > Odonata > Petaluridae > Uropetala > Uropetala carovei. The sequence goes on along the minus strand of JAXCHB010000010.1, from coordinate 10,753,733 downwards.
ATTATCATTAAATCTTCCACATGAAGACTTAATTGTGTTATACAGTCTGGGTTGTGTATCTCAATCTGGAATTTCTGCTCTAACAGTTTTATCAACATCATTTGAATTGCGGATTTTATCAGCATCTCTTAAAATCAGTAATATATGGGCATGAGGCAAACCCCTTTTTTGTAATTCTATTACCATTACCATAGCTAGAGGAACTCCCAAAACGTGTTTTTTCATTAGATCATCCATAATTTCCTGAAGCTTGATATGGAACACACGTGCAACAATGTCGGGTCGGTCAATGTTTCTTTATATTTCATCCCACAATGGATTGCAAGTCACCGTAATAAAAAGATCAGGTTTTCCAAACTTCCTTACAACGGCCATTGCGTTTTGGTACCTGTCTTGCATACATCTTTGGCCTACTTGAAAAGTTTAAGGCAATATTACAATTCGACCAGGTGGAACTCCTCTCATACTGGATTCGTTATGTATGTAATCCATTAACCCACATACTCAAGTCTACTGCCCTTTACTTTGACATAAGCGTCTACAACATATTGTTGAGTCAGTTTTCCACCATACAATACTTGGTGGAAACCTTCCCTCACAGATAGTCGATAAGAGTAAAACTGTAACAACGTGACTTTCCTGTTTCCTGTACAATGAAGTATATCGACACTCCAACCTCTTTCTCCACTTGGAAATAGCAGAGGATACGTCATAGGGTCAACATTTGGACTCAGAGGATTTATGCGAACAATTTCGCCATGTTTTGGATGTATACATATGTCTCGTTTCACTGGAGGTTCCCCATCAGTATTACGAAATACTACCGCAATTTCATTTACAGTTGGAACATTATAACGTCTATAATCGTTACTGATATTATTCCTAGTGATCCACATAGTCACCTTAGGAACTTCGCCACCTATATTTCCAAGTCTTTCTCTTTCACTTTCGTAAACATCCTTCAACATCTTGAAAGATTGAGCGTCAAGATTCCTTAGAATCTCTACATCCAAGTTTTGGGCTTTATTATTACTACACCTATCCTTCAACGCGTCCTCAACATCAAGGATGTACAACTGTGCGTAGACTTATTCTCATCAGGAAAGAGTGATGAGATATTATGGTAAATCTGGCCATGAATTTTATAACAGTATGGACCTTGACCAGCTGTTTTAACAAGGGAAGCTCCCATAGATGCAAAAGCCAGTGCACTGTTATATGCTCTAATCATATCCATAAATTTATGGCAACGAGAGTCTGAACCACTTATTAAGTTCTGTAAATATTGAGGATATGGTTTCAAAGGCTCTAATTGTATTTTACTATGACAGCACCTTGTAAAAATAGTTTTCTCTTTTGGGTTTTCTTTTACGAAATTTCTTGAATGACAGTGAGTACATGTTCTGGTAAAATCACCACAATCATATAGGGAGCACTCATCGCTATGGCCTTCCTTTATATAAGCTGAGAGATATGTATCTCTTTCAGAGTTGCGTCTATTGCGGTTAGATTCCATAACTATGGAGAGTCTCGCATTTCGATCGGAATCAGTCTCAGTCAACCTTCTCTCTCGATCGCTATGTGACATGGCATCAAGTCGTGCAGCTCTTTCAGATTGGGATTCATTCATCCTTCTTTCTCGCTCTCTCTGTGACTTCGCCTTCTACCTTGCAGTTCTTTCGGAATCAGATTCATTTAGCCTTCTCTCACGATCTCTCTGAGACTTAGCGTTTAATCTCTCTTCCTTTTTAGCATCAGTTTGTCTCTTTGTTCGCTCCTTTTCTTTCTCGGCCTTTTGTTGTACACCTTCCTCAATTGCATTGCTCTTTTTTACCACCTTTCGTTTCTTATCAGATTCTTTTTTTCCAGTTAAGCTTCGTTTTCGTCTCGCAGCAATTATATACTTACAAAGAAAAACTAAAACAATTCTAACTTATTAAAACCAAATAAATAAATTTGTAACAGAAAATAACTGGTATAAAGGCGATATTAAGAAAATGTAAACGAAATACTTATAGCAACTGTGGAAAAATTTGAGAATCAATTGGATTTTAATATTCCAAAGTCGAGAGATCGAAAGGTCTAAATAAAAACATGAACCAGAAGACCTGCAAATAAAGAGATGTGTTATAACCTCACCTCGAATTGTAAAAATTACATTTTATATCATATGAACAATTTCATGCACTATCGTTTAATACAAGCGTACAAGTTTAAAATATGAAAATAATATACTATACTTACAATTTCCGCTATAAAATCTTCAAAACAATCATTTTAATTCTTCAGAACAGTCGTTTTAATATTAATGTGCTAGGAAAGATACCCAGATCAACGATCAACAGTAAATAAACGTTTCCTATATACAGTCAACAGAATAATTATCCGTAAATATTTATGTTGCTATGCATCATTAATTTCGATGCTTAAAAGTGAGAAGCGAATTCTTTCACCCATTTGAAGGTATAATTGATAGTAATTGAATCGGAGGCAACAATGACGGCCGCCTTGCCAACGCCCGGAAAGAGTACGAAATATCCGTAAAATTTCGAAAACATTTGCGTGTTTCTGAATGATTCGACCGTGTAACACGTAAACATCGGAAGAATAAGATAGTATAGTGTTTTGTCCGTCAAATAAAGCAAAAACGAAGAAAATCGGTCCGTATTTACGTGTTTTAACGCACGAAGGAAAAAAAACCTTGCACTCTGAAAAATCGAAAATCCCTTGTAAACTTATGGGAAAATATAATTGTCTCCTGGATTCGAACCCGCGCATTTTCTCAAAATTAGAATGAGAACGGACAAATCTACACTGAATTTGGAAACGACGTGTGAAAACCGCGTCTCTCTAGCTATCGTAGTTGTCGAGTTATGACTGGAATTATGTGAATGCCAGGCGGCCACATACATAGACATCGACGGATTTTAATATATAAGATAAAGATAATGAGGTATTTAAACGAGATAGCAATTTCTACCGAACGTTAAATATAACGGTGGAAATGGTCATTATTTATCGAAAAATAATAAATACTTTATAATTTTATATTGCGCGAAAACCAAGCGTAATAATAAAACGGAGAGTATGGAGTTTACTTTCCGTCCGAAATGACCAGCACTTTTCGTCGTTTCTTTGTTTTTTCATCGAAATCAACTTCCTCTTATGTTAGCCTTCGTTTTCGAGAAATTGAACACCAGGAAGCGATTTGGTACAGGATTTGAAAATTGGATATGCACAAAGCATTTAGAATGATACGAGTCAGATTGTAGCTTTTAGGCCCGGTGCACACGAGCGGTAAAGGACGTCCACGCACATCCAAACAGTACTAAGATTTATATTGGTGGATGCACACGAACGTGCGGTGCCCAACGTCGCCGCAGGTCTCTTGCGGCGACGCTGCGTTCCAGCAGTACCTTAGTAGGCGTTGGTGAATGCACACGTGCGTCTAGCTACCGCAACATAGTAATGGCAGCTGATGAGCTTGACGTGGAATTGTTCATCGAAGAGGTCAGAAATTATCCTGAAATCTATATAAATAAAATTGTAACCTCTGTCTGTACTTACATGTTTTTTTGTCGGGGTTTTACTTTTTTTGTGTGTTTTGCATCACAAGAAGACATTTGAACCGGTTTGCACAATTGTTGTCTGTCTGTCTGTTTGTTTGTTACCGCATCACGCAAAAACGGCAGGTCGATTTTTTATGAAACTTGCAGCGTATCTTTATATTGATCCAACTTAAAATATAGGCTATGTGGTGTATCTCAAAAAAAATTTTAAGTGGGGATTTGGGGGGGGGCATCGATTTGGTTTTTCGACGATAAATCTCGAGTAAATTAACTTAGGAAGTTCAAATTTGATATTTGTCACTTTCAATACAAGTATAAGATCAAGTTTGTAGATGAGCAAAATCAGACTAAGGGGAGGGGGGTTGTGGGGGGGAGGGCACACTTAAGAGAAATCATAAATAAACACGTTACAAAATATGAACTACAACAAACATTAACAAATTTCCAAAATAATAATTGAAGTTTTTTCTTTTCTGTACGCAACCTAACTACAAATAGATGTTTGTTGGTTACCATGTTTTTGCCTCACACACCTCAATTATCGTAATTGCTAAGCTATCCAGAAAATTATGCAATATTGCTTCGTGGCATCATTTACATATGCATTTAGCATTTCGGGATTTACTACCTATCTCCTATATATTTATAAAAGTTTGTTTGTTTATTTGTTCATCTATACATTTCCACACCGTTAAAGTTAGAGTAATCAAACTTTCAACAAATACTTTCTTCACAAATAGAAAGGCCGTAGGCTACTTTTTAATCCCAAATGTTTTATATTAATTGTACAAAAAGCAAAATAACATTGTATGCTAATGCTAATGGCAACCCATTATCTGTCGGCTCCTTTATGCACGCCCACAATCAACCGATTCCAACCAAATTTGGTTTATTAGTATTTGTGCGTCCACTTCATTCAAAATGGCAGTCGATTTAAACATTAAACTACGCGTATTTTCCCAAATCGTACAATTGATATGAATCAAATTTGGTACGATTGTGGAGGGCTCTCAGAAATAATTCATACGTGGTTTTCGTTTCTCTTTGCCCGTCTTATTCAAAACGGCGGCCGAGTGAATTCTTAAATATCATGTATAATATTGAATTCCAATCGGATTTGAACCAAATTTCCCGTGCGCCACCAGGAATTTCTGCCAGTCAAATAACAATATTACATTATCTTTAAAGATTTGTGGTTTTAATCATTTCAGATATAGACAGGAAACGGAGAAATTATAGTAATGTGATATATTTATATGTAAAATTTGTTATGTCACAAAGAAAACCCATTATATATGAAAATTAAATGATTTCTATTATATTTAAAAGGAAAAGGTGAAATGAAAGCATCTTTGATGATTTAGCGTAAGTTATGATGACATTATATGCAAATACACATCGTTGAAACGAAAAAATATTTATTAACTAAGCGACAGTTTCGAACCCCGGAACTTTGCATCCGACGTCCAATGCGCTAACCATTACACCAACAGGACCGATGTCCTATCGGCACACTTCAAACTTCCGGTTATGTTGGTGTAATGGTTAGCGTATCGGACGTCGAACGCGAAGATCAGGGGTTCAAATCTCAAGATAATTTTTTTAAATTTTTTTTTCGCTTTAAATGTATATATTTATCCAGAATCTTTTATTAATTAACTTTGCGTATATAATGTGACATTTTCAGTGAAGTATTTATCTTTAGAAAAATAATTTTCATTATGTTGCATAATATGCGTTTAGTAACATATATACATAAATATATACGTGCATACGTACACACAAACACCTTTTTCGATATATATATTATATATATATATATATTCCGACTTTTATTTAGTTCTTAGATTGACATTACCTTAACATATTTCTATTAAATAATAATATTTCATTAACTTTAATAATTCGATCTTTTAATCATTTCAAATATAGAGAGGAAACGGAGAATTTACAGTAATATAATACATTTATATGTAAAATGTGTTAAGTCACAAGGAAAATCCATTATGTATGGAAATTAAATGATTTCTTTATATTTTGTACTAGCAGAAATTCACGGCGTTGTCCGGGGAAATTTGGTTCAGATCCGATCGGAATTCTAGATGATACATGGTATTTAAGAATTCACTCGGCCGCCGTTTTAAATATAAGGGGCAGAGAGAAACAAAAACCACATATGAATTATTTCTGGGAGCCCTCCACATTCGTACCAAATTTGATTCAAATCAATAGTAGGACTTGGGAAAATACGCGTAGTTTAATCAGTCAGTTTAATCAGTCCCTGCCGTCTAATTACGAATAAGGAAGTAGTCGTTTCTCACCTTTCTCACTGTGTATCAGATATAGAGTTACCTGTTCTTTGAGAACAGGAAGTTTATGAGAACAGTTATTTTATTGAAGAGTTTAGGCATCAGAACAGTTCGAAAAGAACTGTCCCGTTCATTCTGATCCATCTCTATATGGCAATGCATTAGCATACAAAGTTATTTTGATTTTTGTACGATTACCTATGTAACATTTGAGATTAAAAGTAGCCTATGACCTTCCTATTTGTGAAGAAAGTATTTGTTGATAGTTTCATTATTCTAGCTTTAACGGTGTGGACATATATAGATGCACAAACAAACAGACATTCATAAATATATAGGAGATTAATCTTATACTTGTCTTGAAATTGATAAATGTCAAATTTGAACTTCCTAAGTTAATTTACTCGAGAGTTATCGTTGAAAAACCAAATCGATGCCCTCCAAATTCCCACAAAATTTTTTTTGAGATACACCATCTTATAAATATTTTAGAGTGTATGTGTGTGCGTGCGTGCGTGCGCTTGCGCGTGCGCGTGTGTGTGTGTATGTTCTTTATACGTTTTTACACCGTTGAAGCTATCCAATTCAAAAGTTTTATGGGCCATCCTATGGACCAAAGGAAGAACTTGGTCTAGGTTTGCAGACCGTGGGGTCTCTTATACCCCATGGGGTCAACAAAATACTATTTCCATAAGAATGCATGGGAAATGGTGTGAAGAAACCCCAAAATGCCATGCAGTCCTTCACTGATGTGGATATAAATATACCTAAATATTAACTTACGATCGCGAGAAATGGATTATTTTACGCGCGAAAGACTGAATATTTTAATTCTGTTCATGTTTCGTGGTATTACATGCTAAATCGCTCGAAATTTTCCTTTAAGCGGAAAATTAATCGGTTTAGATGTCCATTTTCCAGGCGGCAACAATGCTAAATTTCTTATTTGTTGTCCTCTTCAAAGGGAGATATACACGTAAAAATTAATGCAAGAAAAATTCACGCCGTGCACGCCCCCGCAGAGGAAGAATAGCTAACGCCAAGATATGCCTAAATATAGTCTATGAATACTTTTAAAGTGAGTCAAATGATTTCTAAGGAATATTAGAACATTGCCATCTTTTACCACTAACATTGAAGGATTTATCACAATATAAATCGATACATCTACTTACATTAGTTCGGTTACCAAGATGTTGTTTATTGTTTGCGATTTGGCTAATGGTATTGACATAATCCACATAATTTTATTGCCGCTTTAAAGGCTTCGGTGCATCTATCCATGTGAATATTAAGTAAGTTGTTAATGCGTACAATACAATCCATAAAATAGTAAATGTTAATGTAAGCATCGCTTGCGTCATTAAGGAAGGGGGAACGTTTGCCCCGAGCAATAAAAATCGCTTGCCACTCTTTCCGGAGCAAAGCCGGGCGTTTCAGCTAGTATATCTTATATAATAAAATTGAATGTCTGTCCATCTGTTCCTTATACATTCCCACGCCCTTTGAGCTATCGGGACCAAACTTTGCAAATTGACTTCATATGACTCTACGAGTAACATAGGATACCTGGGATTTCCAAAATCGACCCGGGTTCGATTCCAGGAGACAATTTTATTTTCCCATAAGTTTACACGGAATTTTCGATTTTTCAGAGTGCACGGTTTTTTTCCTTCATTCATTAAAACACGTAAATATGGACCGATTTTCTTCGTTTTTGCTTAATTCGACGGCTAAAACTCTATACTATCTGATTCTTGCGATGTTTACATGTTAAACGGTCGATATTTTCAGAAATACGCAATTGTTTTCGAAATTTAGCGGATATTTCGTACTCTTTCCGGACGTTGTCAAGGCGACTGTAATTGTTGCCTCCGATTCAATTAATGCCAATTAAACCTTCAAATAGGTGAAAGAATAGCGTTATTCGCTTCGCAGTTTGTTTAAGCATCGAAATTATTGCTGTAGCAATGTCAGCATTTATACATAGCAACATAAATATTTACGGATAAATATTTAGTTAACTGCGTATGGGAAGCGTTTCTAACGATTCAATCAAAGCAGTCGAATCTTCCTATCATCGTTTGAATGCAGGAATATTATCTCTTTGTAAGTAGAACCATTATATTATACATCCATAATGTTTATTAACGCAAACAGGCTCAAGCATAAATTTTTAATTAAATGAGAATAGGGACACACGTTATTATTTTAAACACATTACATGGTTATATTCTCTTCATTGTTATTCTACATAAATGGTTGCATTGATTGTTATATAAGAAAGAAAGGACATATATTTGAATAAAATGAAAAACATAAAAGTTCGCCCAATTCATAGGTATCAGAGATATCTCAGAATTAGTTTTTACTTTCTTCAATATACGTAGTATAGAGAAATTATTGTTTTCATGAAAAAAATCGAAATCGAGATTTCAACGGAAATACACGTTTTGAGGTGCGCAAAGGGAGAAATGATTGTATTACCATATAATACATAATGTTATTCGCCAAAGACGTCTGCATAACCCGGGCATCGCCGGGTACTTTCAGCTAGTTATAAATATTTTATTGTGTATATGTGTGTGTGTGTATGTTCTTTATACGTTTTTACACCGTTGAAGCTATCGAATTAAAACGTTTCATGGGCCATCCCATGGACCAAAGGAAGAACTTGGTCTAGGTTTGCAGACCGTGGAGTCTCTTATACCCCATGGGGTCAACAAAATACTATTTCCATAAGAATGCATGGGAAATGGTGTGAAGAAACCCCAAAATGCCATGCAGCCCTTCACTGATGTGGATATAAATATACCTAAATATTAACTGACGATCACGGGAAATGGATTATTTTACGCGCGAAAGACTGAATATTTTAATTCTGTTCGTGTTTCTTAGTATTACATGCTAAATCGCTCGAATTTTTCCTTTAAGCGCAAAATTTATCGGTTTAGATGTCCATTTTCCAGGCGGCAACAAAGCTAAATTTCTTAATTGTTGTCCTCTTCAAAGTTAGAGATATCCACGCCGTAGCGCGCCGTAGAGGAAGATAAAGGGTACAAATGGATTCATGCCTAAATGTAGGAAGATAAAGGGTACAAATGGATTCATGCCTAAATGTAGTCTATGAATTCTTTTGAAGTGAGTCAAATGATTTTTAAGGAATGTTAGAACATTGCTATCTTTTACCATTAACATTGAAAGATCTATCGCAGCATAAATCGATACATCTACTTACATTTGTTCGGTAGCCAAGATGTTGTTTATTGTTTACGTTTTGGCTAATAGTATTGACATAATCCACATAATTTTATTACTGCTTTAAAGCCTTCGGTGCATCTATCCATGTGAATATTAAGTAAGACGTTAATGCGTAATTATATTAATGGTAAAAACTTTACAATACAATGCATAAAATAGTAAATGTTAATGCAAGCATCGCTTGCCTAATTAAGGAATGCGGAACATTTGCCCCGAGCAATAAAAATCGTTTGCTACTTAAAAGAAAACTCTTTCCCGAGCGATGCCGGGCGTTTCAGCTAGTTCATAATAATTTAAATAACTGTACCCCAAATATGGAGAAAGTCACGTGTTGGCCACATCAGATTTTTGTCCATGTGCTTGCTAGATTCGTGTTTCAGTTCCACCGAAAATCTATCCTTCGTCAGTTTTTAAATTATTTGACGTATTTCTCTTTATGTATGCAATCCCTTATTTTCTCAATGCATCTTTTCCGAGATCAAAAGCGTATCCCCTTCATCTTCCACTTCACCTTTTGACTTTCTCTCTCTCTCTCTCTCACACACACACACACACCTCTTTGACTCCCTTTCTTGCCGCACACTCTCAACCCCTACCGCGGAACTCGGACCCCGATCGCCAACGATAAATCTGTAATTAATGAACTCCCATTGGGCTCTTAGAGATTATTACATGGCCGAGGGATAGAGGCGCTTCGAATATGGCGATGGGGTTGAATAAGAGTGTTTTAGGTTTACCAAGTGGGGTCTTACATTCTCGAAAGAGAGATCCCAAGTTGAGAAGCTCACACTATCAAATATATTCAAACTTGTGTACCTTTTATACTTGGTTCCAAGGCATCTTCTATTATGATAATATGTACCCTTATCTTCAGGGTACTCTGTCCGTATCGGGTTGCGCCAGTGTTGCATCTAGAGGAAAGGAAAAACACAACGTTAGCGATTCCTCTAGCGGTAAGCATTTGAACTACTACATCAACTAAACATTCGCGTAGGAAAGATATTTTTCCAGCAAGGCAGTGGTAGTAGTAATTTTTATTGAAACATATTTTGATTGATGACAAGGATGGCAAGGCAGGATGTCATTTTCATTAAGTATAAATTATATTTGGGAAATGTAGAAACAGGTGAAAAAATCTGCTATGACCGGGAACGGTGGCTCAGTGCTAGAAAATCCGTCTGGCAAGTGGAAGACCCTGGTTCGATTTCCTTGGTTGATACTAGCATAGCTATCCTGGTCCCAACCTTGGAAAATAATGATGGAGCTTTCGGGATGAGAGACAACTCACACAAATATGTCTCTCCGACACCCCAGCGGCTCTGCGTTTGGTAAGTGCTCCCTGGGTTTCTTTCAACATCTAGTTGCCCTAAATATCCTCATTTACCTTTCCTCTTCCCTAAGATTATATATGAAAAATATACGCGATGAAATGAAAAGATCGTTTCTAATTACGTATAAGATTGCAGAGAAGGAAAGTTTCAGAGGAAATGTATTATAGGGAGAAATCTTCTTCAGTACGTTGCTTTCTTTCATTGTCAAGGAGAGTCATTATTCAGTGTGTCTCGCTAATTGCATCTCCTTTGGATAATGAAGACTTTCTTTTGGAGATGCGAGAGGTTAAGGGTGGCGCCACGGATCCTAGAATGGGATGGTGGAAGTAGTCGAGGCGGTGGCGTGGGAGAAGAAGAAGCCAAAGGGCTGAGCGCAAGTGGTTTTCGGCTCGAGGAAAAGAGGTTTCTAGATGGTCTGTGGTCCTCTTATTCGTTTAAGTGCGCCGAGAAAAGGCACTTTTCAACTGGTTGGGATGTCTCACTTTATCATTAACATTCTTTTCCCTTCTTATCTTCCTTCCTGCCACCATCTTCTCGGTTCTTTCCGTATTTTTTAACTCGTGGGACAGTTCGACTTTGCCTCATTTCGCTCTCATTTTTAACTTATATTTGTATGCAAATGAATTAATTTATATATTCATTGGGAAGCGAAAATATGATTAATTTCACCATATTTTTGTAATTATCGTTATAAAAGTCGTAAATTAATTAACCCAGATATCTTTTATAAGATATGCTCAGATAAACTTATTCGTTAATAGTGTCAATTCCAAAAAATCGCTATTTAGTATTCGTAATGTTATTATAATTTGTTCTAAATGCGTTTTCCTAATGAAGAATTTTTGTTTATTGATTTTTGTTATGTTACTAACGTATCCTCGCGAATTTCAGTAATTTTAGGGTTAATTTATTCATTAACATACTGTTATTCAATAGCACTTTTAATTTCAAATTTGAAGCGTTAATAATCCAAAACTCTCGCTCGTTATTCATAGTCATAAACTGTACCTATTTATTTCCAACGAATATACCTTCAAATCTCAGTTGACCAAGTTTGTTTTATTTTTGTAATAATTACAAATCTTAAAATTTAAAACTATGGGTACAATTTAACGTACTATCCTTGAAAAAATTCACCTATTTCCCCTTTTACTTTCTCCATACGTAGTAATGGGAAAGTATTGTGAACACGAAAAAAATCGACTTCGAGATTTCAACGGAAATACACGTTTTTTAGTCCCTAGAACACGTTTAGACTATTTTCGGAATGATGTCTGTGTGTGTGTGCGCGCGCGCGCGTGTGTATGTGATTGTGGGCGCTCTAACTCAAAAAGTACTTTCCATATCGTTACCAAACTTCATATATAACACTTTAGCATGAGCAAAAAGAACTGATTAGTTTTTGGACAATATCGGTTAAACGGAAGTCGAGGTTTATTCGAAACGCGATTCGGTTTTTGCGATATTTCTCCGATAATACTTCATTATTGTACACATTGACCATTACAAAAAATGTAGAAAATGTAATTTCCTTCATCATTTATTTAAAACAATTTTCCATATCAGTTGTTGTTTAGGAATTATTTATAAATAATCGGTTTTTTCTGTTTCCGTCAAATATCTCCTTAAAAACGTCGTTATAGTTAATCTTCGTGAGAACCAAAGTTGTAGAGAATAATATTTCTTCCAAGTTTTGTTTGAACAAATTTTCGTAGAGCCATCCATTTCGGAGATATTCAACTTTTTCGTAATTTTTCGTAGTTTCCAGTATACAGCGCCTCCACCATGTAGCGGTGAATTCTGTAAACATATTCAAAATATACCTAATTTACGGCAATAAGGACGACTGTATTCTTTTACGATACGAAATAATAATTTTGCCTCATAATGCTATTCATAATAATTTAAATATCTATACTCCAAATATGGAGAAAGTCGTGTTGGCCACATCAGATTTTTATTCTATACCATCATGAAATTTCCTTATGCTACTCTTGTACCTTCCCACGGAATCGAATCGTATATGCCGCAAACAGGACCTTCGCGACGAATTCTTCACGTGCGAGCTAGGAAAAGTCAGTTCCGATTAAATGGAACGTCAAATGGAAGCCTCTTGGCCGCCCTTAGAGTTTGCTGTTCACGTAGCCCGCGCCAAAAAATCTTCCCTGTTGGAAACAAAAAGAACGTGGCCAGCATGGCATATAGGGATCAGAGCTATAACCAACTGACCATACGACACAGCGTTTAATAAGTGGCTACTGTCTACGAGACCGAAGATACGGTTTACCACAGTTCAAATTAAATTGTTGTTAAATATAATAGAAAATTCTTAAACAAAATGTCTTATAATACGTTTATTATGATCCGCTCGACAGGATTCGAAATCGCGGCCCTTTGCTTCGTGAGCTAACACGTTAACCGCCTTTCTATCAAGGCACATCTGATCTCTAGTACAGCCAAACATATCTGCATAAGTTACCTGTGCCTTATTCAATTTTTTCAGAATATGCGATGAACTCATTATTCCTCTTTCATATATGCACTGTCTAATTGACCTAATCAAGGCATCGGTAAAATTTCAATCATTTAATAAATAATACATAAAAGGCGCTTAAGCATAACCGGTGGCCGAGCTCGTCTTTAGGATGGCACTGCGCTCGTATTTCACTATAAATCTTCTCAGATGCGTGTTAAATGTCTTTTCACGCCACTTACTAGCACGAGTGCTTGCGGAAGGATATCGTCTGAGCGAAGTGATGTTCGAGTGCGCTCTGTGCAACTAACACTCGACTCGAGGAACGGAGGGATGCTCCCCGTGTAACTCTCGTCTCCTTCGACATGTTTGTTGCTTCTTTCTCAGTCAAGCACATCTTTCTATACTTTTTCCTTTCACTTGAGTTTTGCATTCCATACTATACTATGTATATCTCGACCGATGCTGTAGGTCTAGATGCTTATTTTTATATTTATATCTATTTCATAGTTAAAATCCTTAATGTCGTAACCGCTGTTGAATTGATCCGCTTTTTATTTTATTATTATATGCCGGCCTGGGGTATCGAGAAGCCACGTAGTTCTTAATCTTCGTGATGCCTTCACGACTCTATTTATATATTACTTGAAAGTACATAAGATTTTACTACGACAAAGATATAATTGATATTTCATTTTGTTCGATAAATGTCTACAATTTTGACAGTTGTTTTACTTTCTCGTATACATAGTATATAGGGAAAGTTTTGTAATCGCATAAGATTCTCTTTCCAGATTTTTACGAAAAAATAAGTTTAAAGTGTCACTGAATCCAAAAAGTTGTTTTCGCATGGCCGTCCGTCTGTCTGCGCTCTGCTTTAAAGCCTAAACGGTTAAACAAAACCGAATTTCGCATTAGGCATACCATTATACACAAGAAAGATGTACGATATAGGTTAGTTTATTCATGCCGCTTTATTAAAATAATAGCTATAGCTACACAAGCGATTGAAATTCATTCGATTATAGAGCCTCCTGCTGTAAACTACACTAGATAAGCCACACTTCTCACAAATAACAATAATAATAATTACTCCATCTCAGAGCGCTGATTCGTGTTCACAGTCGACTCCAGATCCTTTCACGTGTTCTTTAATACGCTCACTATGGTGTTTGTTCCCTGTCGACGTAGTAATACCAAGAACACGTTATATGAAAGTTAGCGATTGGCGCTTTCACATCGCTTCACAATATCGACATTTTCCTCCGCTTTTAAGCTTGTCAGCCATGATCGCAGGTAAAAAAGGTTATGTATTTTGCGAAAAAACGCGAACCGCGTACAGTCAACGCAACAAGAGATGAAGACGCAGCAGAATGCAGTGACGCCATGTAAGGAAGGCGACCACGATACTTGTACACGTACTTTGCCATGTAAAGTTGTCCGCTTACCTGCTAACATAAATTTCCGCAAATCGGAAGGTTTTACGTAATGTCGCATTTGCGTAAGTCGAGTCTCGCGTCTGTATATAGCCTCCAGCGATATTTTCTATTATAATAGAAGTATTGATTATCTGTGTGTTTGTTCGGAACGCTCCCCTGTGTGTGAAGCATTTGGCGCTTACCTTTAGTGTAGGTAATAACGGTTTGTAAGATTTCGGCGATTTTTGCGCGATATACTGTGAACGAACTGCCATTTAGAAAAGTCAACCTCTATGATAAGATTAAGGTTTCGTTTAATTTTCTCCATTTCGTCAATGAGAGTGACAATGTTCCGTTTTCTTCATTTGCAAATTACAACCACTTCAAATCACCTTAAGAGTTTGAGACTTGACACAAACAAACGACTGAAAGAACGAATCCTTTTTCCTGCCTTCGATTTTTTTAATACGCGTCGAATCGAAATATTTGACGTATTCTTCCGTAGAAATCATTCATCGTCAAGTGCCAATTTAAGCAGTTTCCTCCCGTAATTGCCTATTACTGATTGGGATTATAAATCCGCGTCTCATCTCTCCACGCATTCAATATATTTCGACACTGTGTTGAAGTTTAAGCAATATCTTTGTTACGGTAAATAATACAAATGGCAGGAGAATAGAGAAATTTTCAATTATTCTTCGATATTGTGTAAATGAAGTCAGATATAAATATTGGCTTCATTATTTTTAATGGTATTTTATTTTAACTTAACATACCCACAGACATCATCGCAAAAATAGTGAAAACACTCTCTCTCTCTCTCTCAATTGGTGACCTCTCGAAACGTGCATTTCCGTTGAAATTTCAAATTCGATTTTTTCCCACGAATAAAATACTTTCTCCTATAATACTAAGGGGAGACCCTAACATTAATATTGAAATTCTTGAAACCCTTTTAGGAAGTTTAACTAGAACTAAAAAGATCAAATACATCTCTCGGCGTTTTTGCCAATGGGCCTTTGTTTAAAAGATATTAACAATTTAAAATTCAGGTTTAAGCATGGATGAGTCATATACCGTCAATGTTAAGGTTTTAAGCGGAAGTGATGATAGCCGAACCGGTAGCGGGACTCTCGGATTTCGATCCAAGATGCCAGCATTTTTTTTCATAGTGCACTCATCAGAAATAGCCCGCATATGTATTTTAACTAGTAAAATTGTATTATTATTGTTTTTATTGTATTTTTATTTGTTTTTGTTTTTTTCGCCTATTTTTGTACGTTTTTTTGTTTCTTTTTTCACGTACTTTTTTGTACTTTATTTACTTGCATTTTCCACATATAATTATAACATTATAATTATATCTTCAAATTATTATTACAATGCAACAATTGAAATTATTACTACATTACAATTATAACTTACAGTTACTATGGTTAGTCGGCATCGGAGTGTTCATCTTCTATCTCACTTCTACATGTTTACAATACTTCGGATGATACAAATCACACAAACAATGGAAACATAACGGCTCCATGGCTGACTTTTCTCTGCCTGACGAGCAGCGTTTATAAGATATTCAAGGCGCAAAGAAACTTTATGTGGAAAATGTAAGTATGGAGACTGTAATAAACGACTTGTATTTTAGTATCCAGATGGAAGTTACTGATTTAAAATCAGTTCAACTATTAAAAGTATATTTGATGGGCTTATTGCAATTCCGACGGCTGTTCAGCGTTACATGTGTCGATGTGCAAGCACATGCGCATGTAAACAAGTTTTCTCATAAATGAAACTTATCAAAAAATAAACAACGGTTACGGAATGAAAACTACGCCAAAGATCACATTAATGGTAAGGTTTATTTTTATCATATCCTTATAATATTTACTTATTGTATGCTCAGAACTAATTGTAAGTTGCACATCGACACTTTGGCATTGAAAAAGTGGCGCGCGATCGGTAAAAGGCTGAGCACCACTGCTCTAACAAGCGGTGCACAAAAATAAAAGCGATGCGAGTCCCCTTGACGATGAAAGGTGTTTACCCTAAAAAAAACTTAATTTGTGCTAAAAAAAAAGAATTCGTGCACCGATTCGACGCGTATTCGAAAATTGACGGTTGTTTGTTTGTTTCAAATCCGTATTTATACGACGATTCTAATTAATTTTAAATGAGATTGAATGCTGCAATGGTTCTCGTTAACGTATATATAAAATACTAGCAGAGAAAGCTTACGTTCTGCAAGCATTTCAGCCTGCTTTCAACAATGGGGCGAAAACAACCTGTAAAAATTACAATTTTGACGATGTCGCATTTTCTCCATTGGTTGTTAATGATAACCTATAATAGTGCGAAATTTGAAGTCCCAAGGTCATACGGAGGCGCGCCGTCATTTTTATCTTCGTATGCGGAAATAATGTGGCGAAGATACCACTAAAATTGCATTTTTATAAAATTTATATTTTCTCCAATGTTTGTTACAAATGACACATTTATACTAAACTTTAATGACGTAGCACCTCTAGAAATGCATTGATATATTGTATTGTATGTATATATATGTAATTGTTTAAAATTTATGAATTTTTACTAGCCACAATAATAAACTTCGTAGTTAATTGCCGATGGAACATACACTGTGGAAATTTTCGGCTCCCTATCTCGACCGAAAGTACATAAACATTAATCAGTTTGTTTAACTTTTATGAATTTTTAACGGCCGAATAAATAAACATTTACAGTTCTATAATCTCATTTTGGTTATTTAGCGAATTCTACCGTTAGAAACAATTTCAGCATTTTAGCACATTTAGAAACAATTAATTATTTGTTTACATTTTAGTGTTCTTTAACGGCCAAAAAAAAATGGTATCCTCCTCCTGATTCTCCTGTAGCCTATGTGACAGAAGCGTCTATCAATATATACTAGTGAATGTGTGCTTACATTCTGCAAGCATTTTATCTCACCTTATTATAATGAGTAAGAGCAGACATAATAATTTTTAAACGCATAAGTTTGCAACTCTGCGCCGAATTATGTTTTTTTCTTTTTGGGCTATATTTTGGTAAAAACAACCCCTAAAGTGTATAATTATATTTTTTTTGTTTTCGTCATTCTCATCGAATACCTCACACTTGAGCAAATTATCATCTATGTAGCACCTCTAGAAGTGCATTTATATAAATTTATTTGTTTTAAATTTTTGAATTTTTAACAGCCACAATAATAAACCTTTCTAAAATTTTCGATGTTAATTACCACCGGAGCATTATTCCCTACCTTTATTAAGATTTTCAGCTTCCCGTATCGTAAGAAAGTACATAAACATTAGTCAATTTGTTTAACATTTAAGAATGTTTTACGGCCGAACGAAAAATATTTTCAAATTTCTATAATCCCGTTTTCGTTTTTTGGTACGTTCTACCGAAAGAAAAAATTTCAGCATTGTAGCTCTTTTAGAAGTACCTAAACCGCGAAATGTTCGTTTAAATGTTTATAATTTGTAACGGCCAAGAAAATAAACAGTGTTCTAATTTTCCATTTATTATGACGGTTTTGTGACCTAACCTACCTATGTACAATATTTCAGCTCTCCATCCATTGTAGTTTGGGCCAGACATTAGTATCCTCCTATCATTCTATAAGCTCTCTTACAGAGGAAGAGATATCATTATACTAGTGAATGTGTGCTTGCATTCTGCAAGAATTTACCTCATCGTATTATAAAGAGTAAGAGCCGATAAATAAATTTTTAACGCAGGAGTGCCCGGCACCAATTTCAATGCTTTTCTTATGGGGAATAATCTCAAATTTAAGGCTGCCTGGAGTCGAACCGATGACACCTACGCAGGAGTTCTCAAATAATGTGGAGATATTCTCATGACATCTACAACCCTCCGGCGAGCGCTATGCGGTAACTTACTTTGTATGATGCCTCTGATGCGTTTTCATTGTCTGACTTGGCAATTTTATACATCGAGAGTTTACTGTTTTCAAGCGAATCAAGATGTCGCTTGTAAAAACTTACATCTTTGTCTTTATATGCAGCATAGTTAGTTTCCAAATGCCTTCGAAGCTTAGTAGGTGCTAAAGAGCTGTTAGATAATGTTTTGTTGCACAGCACGCACTGAGCATCAGGAGCATCTTTATTCCCAATGGAACTAAATCCAAAAGACAAATAACTTTCATCGTACTTACTTTTTGGTTTCTTACTACCTGATGCTAACTTGTTGGAATTGAACGTTAATCTTGGATAGGATAGGAACCGAAGGCTGCGATTGTTCATCCTCATTTTGAAATATTCCTACTTTTTGCTTGTTTGATTCAAACACAGTTTGAGCACCACAAGACTCTCCTTTCAGCCATAGATCCATGGGGAACGAGTTTGTGTAGTATAAATGTTTACTATACAATAAACATTGAATAATATCACAAATATATGTTGAAATTATAAGACAATATACGTAGCATAGACCAGCGATCATCGAATAGACCAGTGGAGCCCAACCTTCTCTACGTGGCGGGCCACATCGGTGGCTGCGAATCCTTCGGCGGGCCACATTAGTAGTTGCCAATTATTCGGCGGGCCAAGTTAGAGTTTAAATTGAATGTTTCCTACTCTAAGGTGACATTTTAGTGAAAATCAAGTCTAAATGGGATTTTTACGGTAAAAACTCCAATGTTAAAAAAATGATTATCAAAAATGTCATAAAAAGCATGAATTGTGTGCTACATTTTTCGGATTGCTTTTCCATCGTGGCTTCGCGGGCCGCATAAAAACCCTTCGCGAGCCACATCCGGGCCGCGGGCCGTAGGTTGAACGCCACTGGAATAGACGACATACATAAACGCGACGGTTAGTTGCTAAATGCTGCCTATGCATCAATGCGCAGATCGAACGTCATGCGCTCATGCATCAGATTATCTCTCATGCGACTTCCTGGCGTTCTCGGGTATGGCACACCATTTCTTAAAGGCAGACTATCGCATAATAATAAGAATAACTGTATAAATGTGTTTAGTATTTTTCATACATATATCGAAGAAAATAATCGGAGGAAAAATTACAAAATTTTAACATTGTGTATTTTCTTGCTCGTTAAAAATTATAAACAAGTTTACTAACATTTCTAGGTTTAGGTACTTCTAGATGTGCTACATTGCTGAAATTTTTTCTAACCTTAGAATATACCAAAAAACGAAAACGGGATTATAGAAATTTGAAATTTTTTATTCGTTCGGCCGTAAAAAATTTTTAAATGTTAAACAAATTGACTAATGTTTATGTACTTTCTGAAGCTGCAGGAAGCTGAAAATTTTAACTAGGGTAGGGAATTATGTTCCAGTGGTAAATAATATTGAAAATTTCAGATAAGTTTATTTATGTGGCTGTTAAAAATTTATAAAATTTAACAATAAAATTTATATAAATCCACTCCTAGAGGGGCTACATCGATGAAATTTTACAAAAATTGAGGTATTCGCAACAAATAATGAAAAACTATAAAATGTTTATAATTATATATTTTAGGGGTTATTTTTACCCCATTATTTTCAAAATACAAAAACACGTAATTCGGCGCAGAGATGCAAACATGCGTTTGAAAATGAATTGTCGGCTTTTATTCTTTACATTAAGGTGAGAGAAAATGCTTGCAGAATGCAAGCACACATTCATTAGTAGAGGGGCTACATCGATGAAATTTTTCTGAAATGTGAAGTATTCGACAATAATGATGAAAACCTATAAAATGTTTATAATTATATATTTTAGGGGTTGTTTTTACCCCAAAAATTTCCAATAAGGAAAATTGGCGAAGAGGTGCAAACTTTTGAGTTTAAAAATTATTTTTCGGCTCTTTCTCTTTATATTAAGGTGAGAAAAATGCTTGCAGAATGCAAGCACACCTTCACTAGTCATTATATATTGACGAGCCTTACTTAGGAGGATACAAATGTCCAGCCCAAACTACAATAGCTGAATAGCTGAAATTTTCAGAAATTGTAGATGGCATGGAGAAACCGCCAGAAAAATTGACATCTCCTACCTAAGTGTCATGGGTTCGACTCCAGAAATTCCGAAAGTAGCGTTTTTTCCCATAAGAATATCATTGTGGCATTTTCGAAAATTAATTTCGGGAACTTTCCGATAAGATAGAGAATTCAAACTTGGAGGGTTATTTGATATCCAGGAGATCTATAGGGAACCGTTATCATTATTACCGCAAGTGTCCTGGGTTCGACTCTAGACGACCCGGTATATCTCCCATAAGAAAGCATGGAAAACAGTAATTGCTTCATATTGACGAAACTAAGCGGAATAAATAGCTGATGTTTTCAGTGTTTGTATATGTCATGCGTATATCTCCATATTATTTGAGAACTCCTGCGTAGGGATCATCGGTTGGACTCCAGGCAGCCTTAAATTTGAGATTATTTCCCATAAGAAAAGCATTGAAATTGGTGCCGGGCACTTTTGCTTGTAAAATGTATTTGTCGGCTTATATTCTTTACATTAAGTTGAGAGAAAATGCTTGCAGAATGCAAGCACACATTCACTAGTATCCTATATCCTCCACTGTAAGATTTGAACTTATAGTGTAGATGCTCTCTTCTTACAGAGAAGGATATATGATATAGGAGGATACTAATGTCTAGCCCAAACTACAATAGATGGAGAGCTGTAATTTTCTGAAATTGTAGATGGCATGGAGAAACCGAATTAAAAAATCGAAAATTAGAACAATGTTGATTTTCTTGGCCGTTAAAAATTATCAACTTTTAAACAATCATTTCATGGTTTAGGTACTTCTAAATATGCTATAATTCTGAAATTTTTTCTAACGATAGAATTTACGAAATAACGAAAATGGGATTATAGAAATTTGAAAATGTTTATTTATTCGGTCCTTAAAAATTCTTAAATATTAAACAAATGGATTAATTTTTATGCACATTTATTATAGCTAAGGAGCTGAAAATATTGAGATAGTTAGTAAATAATGTTCCAGTGGTAAATAACCTTGAAAATTTAAAAAAAGTTTATTATTGTGGCTGTTAAAAATTCATAAATTTTAAACAATTAAATTTATATAAATACACTTCTAGAGGTGCTACATCGATGAGATTTTGCAGAAATGTGAGGTATTCGTAAGAAAATATGAAAACCTATGAAATTTTTATATTTATACGTTTTAGGGGTTGTTTTTACTCCTATATTGTCCAAAAAGAATAACACGTAAATTGGCACAGAGGTGCAAACTTTAGTGTTTAAAAATTATTTGTCGGCTTTTATTCTTTACACTAAGGTGAGAGAAAATGCTTGCAGAATGCAAGCACACATTCACTAGTATATTATACATAGATACAGTCTTCTCCTCCTCCTCCAGGTATGCATCGGGACTTTCTCTGAATTTCGAGAGAATCAGAAGAAACAGTTCGGCTGTAGTCCTCCTTAGCTCTCACACTTGCTTTTCTTTCTGTACGGTTCATTTCTTTCTCTGATTAAGGCAAAACAGATTAAAACTGATCGATCACCTTTCGCTTTCTCTCCCTCGCTCGGGAAAACTTCTCCGCTTGAAATGGTTCCACAAGTCGGTAGCGTGTTTTCCGCCTGATTAGTTCAAGTATCTCTCACAATTGGTTTTCTCTTTACGATCCTAAATAAGGCGGACCACGTTTAGTCGCAAGAGTGCCTATTCGAGGAGTGAGACATTTTCAAATCGAGTGTAATAAGGCTGATGTGAATAAACACTGATTTTTATCTTTGGCGAGGAGTTGTTGACAACTTCCATAGTTATTTAGAAATGTATTCGTGTGTGTGTGTATATATAACATTTCCCACTGACTTAATGAACAATTTACACAATGGTCACTCAACCAAGACTCATGCATTAAAAATAACACCCATTCCATTGATAAGATCTGTTTATTACAGGTTCTGGAATACGGTAATCCCTCGCCAACCGCGGGTTTACCAACCACGATTTCGAGTATCCGCGGACAGCGAATTGTATACCGTTTTACCAACCGCGGTATGAGGTTTTGAGTATCCGCGGTTTCAGGCGCACAATCAACAATTTTCTTTAATCTCAATAATCTTGTTTCTTTACAGAAGAACGTATAGAATTACTATTTATGTTAAATTCAGCAGTTGTATCTTCTTATTCCTAAGATATATGTTGAGTAATTTCTTATGAGTAATTTTTTATGTAATCGTGGAGAGTGGAGAACGGTTCTGATAGTGTAATTTCCAAAGTTTTATCTTTACACCAGAAAGTTGAGTTTATCAATCGCCTTCCACGTGGAGAAAATGCTGGAGAGCCAATACAAAAGCATGGGTGACTACTGCGCTTTTTATGGATTGGTTTCGTAACTGTTTTGTCCATGAAGTAGAGCGCTATTTAAAGATTAAAAATTTAGCTTTCAAGGTGTTGCTGATTCTCGATAATGCTCCTGGCCATCCTGAAGAATTACTTTTTGCTCATCCAAATGTTGAAGTAGTTTTTCTACCCCTCAACACCACCTCACTCCTCCAGCCCTTGGATCAAGGCGTCCTAAAAGCTTTCAAGAGCTATTACACGCGCCGCACCTTTGATAACATTGCCGACATTATCGAGAATAACCCTGCCTTATCTTTAAAAGATGCATGGAGAGGATTTACGATTGCGCATGCTCTCACAATTATAAAAGAATCATTGGATGAAATAAAGCAAACTACCCTTAATGCTGCTTGGACGAATCTTTGGAAGGAGATTGTGAATTATTTCACAGGTTTCGCTGCAGTGGACGAAGAGGTGAAACGCTTTGTTACTTCTGATCGACAACTGCCTGGTGACGGATTTGACTACGTGCAAACAAATGATATTGATCAGCTCTTGGATTCCCATACTCAGGAGCTAAGTGAACAAGATCTCGAGGAACTGATTGCATCATCAGGCGATGATGCAGTCAGTATTGCAGCATACAAATGAATTGGCAGAAAATATTATAGAGATTAATCTTTCTATGGAACGGAGCCTGAAGTTCAGAAGAGAGTTGAATGATCCCATAATTCCGCACAAAGAGTTCCAAAAGAACATGAGAAGGAAAGTTTCACGCTTTCTTCAAGAAAGTTGTAAGTCCAACAACAGAACCTGAGCCTCAACCGTCCACTAGTGGCTATAAAAAGCCAACAGCAGCAGAGAACGTGTGGAAGAAGACATCGACGACCCTCCTATTGTGGAGGAGGAAGAGGACGAGGAGAAAGAGGGTGACGTCTCTTCCCAGTAACAATCAAGCTCCTCCCTCCCCCATCATCATCTTCATCATCATGTACATTATTTACATGGGCGTCATCACAACAATAAAGGTAAGAATTATGTACAGAAACTCATTTAAAACTATCTATACAATATTATTTCCAAAATATGTTGTGTTTTTCTTTACACTGATGTTATTGTTTTACTTTATTATAGGCGAAAAAAATGTTTGGGGGATTTTAATAGGGTGAGTCGTGACATCAGTTCCCCTAACCCCCTTTTTCCCATAAGCTCTTAAGTTTACCAACCGCGAGGGTTTTCAGGAACGGAACCCTCGCAGTTGGTAAGGGGCTACTGTACTTGTTCCTTTTGATGTAACTTCCGTTTTCGTCAACGTGTCTATAGAAGATACTATTTCCTTAAAAACTGACTCAAACATCAAAACTTTCCACAGAAAACAATTGACGAATATGTATGTATATAAAATTTTAGAAGTGTGTAATTTCACTTACTTTCGCTTAATAGCATACTTGTTTATTTACATTCGTTGCTGTGAATACGACCAACAATACGGAAGCCATAATGGGCCCCTATTGATAGTTCATAAGAGGTTTTATAATATCCTCTTTAAAAGGCAAACGGACAGACCCCAAATTTTTTCCATATCTACGTATGTATTTCGAATGTAGTATTGTATGTCCTGAAAAGTGGTTGTTTGTAGCTTACGTAATTTTTGAGTTATTTTTTACACGGACAGACAGACGGATGAACCGAAGACATAAGATCTTATTTTATTTTTTAAAAAAGCGCCAATAAAATGGATAGCAACGATGTAAACTAATTTTATATCATGAATTTTCATTATTGATCTTTCAAAAGATTGCATCAATTATTATTAGAAGAATAATGAAAATTATATTATAATTTGAAAAACTTCATGGCCCAAAATACGAATATTATAAACATGCTGTTACATACGATTAATATGATTAATTAAGTTCATTTAACAGAATCCGAAACAAAACAGTTGCTATTGACGATATAGTACAACTTTTTCCTTCCAAAAAGTGTAATTATCGTGTTAAAACCATTCAAAAATTGACGGTAGGAAAATTAATTTTCATTCTTTTAGGCGTTCTTTGGTCCCGAGTTTGTGCGATGATTCTAAGTAATTTAAAAATGTTTGCGTAATTTTTGAGTTATTTATTTATTTACACGGCCAGACAGACAGATGGATGAACCGAATACACGAGTTCTTTTTTTATTAAAAAAAAGCGCTAAAAAGACTTTCATAAAGAATCAACACACATGAAACACAGCACAAAACTCAATAGATATGATACACAAACCACTGATAACATACTATTATGTAAGCATAAGCATCGGCATCGTTAATAAAAAAACACAACACACGAACACATTCAAAAACTCCAAACGCATCAAAATTCCTTTTCCCCTTGCATTATATACTTCCACATTTTTAGAATATTTTTTATAAATTTTATTCACACACAAAGTTCAACTAAATATCAGTAAACTTAGAAACTCCATAATGATAAAGTTAAAATTCCAGACATACACAAATCCGAAGTATATAAAATTTCTTGTTAATTTTACGAAGTCTTACATACAAAACATGGAGCTAACCGCAGGTCGTGTAGCTTCTTCAGGGGCAATGGATTGACTTATGACTTTGACTCATGTAGGCCACCCCTCGTGTCTACTGCATTGTGGAGGCAGCTGCGAGGGTAGCGCGTATAACTTACGAGCAAATTAGAGACTTTTAAGTTTGATATAAAAATAAGTAATATGTAACGTATCAGAAAGCGCGAACTTTCCGATAAGTGAGGTCGTCAAGGGTACCAAATACAGAAACAGTTTGAGGAGATGGAAATGGTGGTGTGATAGAATTGTTGGTAAGATAACAAACAGTAGTTACCCTAGTAATAAAGAAACCGTAAGATAGCAGAAGTAGCACAACTTTGTACAATTTCCACCGTTTAAATAATAAAGTGGAAATTACGCAAAGTTGTGTATGTGCAGTTCCACAAAATTTTACTTTCGTCGGTTAGTTATATAGGAAAACGTAGCAAAAATTTCCGTAAACAATGCATTAAAAAGAAAAATATCGCTATAAATCACCGTAGTATTAGAAAGAAGCAAGCTGAATTTTACCATTAAGTCAAAAGTCATTATGTGGATGTCGTGTTGGTAACTGAGAACTGGCTATCAGACGACGTCAATTCGACAGACATTTTCCCATCGGATTATGTGATATATCGTAAAGAGAGAGAAAGAGGGGGGCGGAGGGAATATTCGGAGATTGAGTTTTTATAGCCGTTACGTCTTTTAAGCCAATTCGAGAAACCTAAGGTCAGTGAATATTACGAAATTGTTTCGGACTCAGTTGTTACGGCAAATCGTTAAAAGATATCTTTTTGCTCCTCTTCCTGTTCCTTCCGAGTCACGAGTCGAGAACATTAGTGAGCTTGGTAGAGCCGACGTTTGGTAGGAGAAAGTGAGCTCCTGTAATTATCCTCGGAGGAGATTTTAAACTGTCGTCCATCGACTGCCTACGTTTTTTTGACGGGAAAGAAGTTAATTGAAGCATTTACCCTGAACTCGGGAATTAATCGATAAGTCATCATCATGATTCCATACGAAAAGAGGGGAAGAGAGTGCCTTGGGAGAGACAGCCAACTTTACTCGCCCACGATATTGTGAAAACAGCAGACAACGGAGTAAGTGTAGACGTAGAACTTTTGAAGGAACAAAACTGTAATGGATCAACATCCTTCACAGCGCCAATTTGTGTCAAAAAATGAACTACGTGCTACGGTACTACCGCAAAAAATACAACCTTCTCTGGAGTTACTTTTATGTTTTTATTTTTTATATTTACCTAGTAACCAAGAATATTGGCAAGCTTTCGGCTTGCTTTGTCTTTAGATTATAGTGCCTTTTATATCGGGTGTACCCGCCTCAGGAACCAAGCTATCCCTAACCATTTGGCCGGTGATTGGGTGGGTAAATGTCGCCACGGGCAGATCCCTCATGGGTTTGCAAGCTTTTAACAAAAATTTCGTTTTGCGTCAAAGTTATGACAGGTGCCTTAAATGGAACCTATCCCTCAGCTCCGGTTTTCAAGCTAAATAGGCCTGCAAGCTAAATAGGTTTGCATGAAAGTTAATACCATCCTTAGGAATATCGACGTAGTTCGTCACTCTCCCACCTGAGAGAAATTGGCGCTGCGAGCGACGTTGATCCATAACAGTTCTAAGCCCTTTTGAATGTTAGGAATATCTTCGACGCGATTTCCACGCAAAAATATTGCGATAATTAAAAACACTAAACTGTGATTTAAATTCGCGTCGCATCGGTTCGCAAATTGGAGAAATTTTCATGATATTTTATGGTGCAGAGTGCCTTGGTAACGGTAAACGTTGTAACTAAGATAATTAAATATTCAATTAATTGAACAATACGACACATTTATATTTAATCTGTTTCATCGAATGCGAAAAATGTTTAACCATGTTTATAAATTGTTAAAAAATGTAAGAAAGGACGAAATAAATATTACTTGAAAAGGAAACGTGGTAAAACACCTGGCTAACGTACTGCTTATAATATGTAAAACGCATAAAAGATGATGAACTCCTGAGAAAGTTCAGCAAAAACTACAATTAAGACGAACAAGAATTGCCATTCAAAGAATTGAGATGGTGTACCGACTAAAGAAGAACATCAAAACAGGGATTGCAGATACTTTGGAAGAACTCATTAGATTAACATCATTACCACTTACCAATCAAAGGAAATGAAATTTTCCTTTAGCAAAAATTCCCATTAGAATTTTTATATTGTTTAACAAAATTGTATTCCTTAAATCATCATTTCCCAAACTGTGTTTCGTTGACAGTGGTATTTCTGATGAATGCCCCATATTAAACATGCTACAAAAACAAAATACAGGAACTGACTCAATTCCGTACCTGATGTGAGAAACCAGCTCTCTGCAGCATCATTCTTAATATGAAACCTATTTGCAAAGAAAAAAATCTGATGTGGCCAACACATGATTTTCTCCATATTTGGGGTATAGATATTTATATTATTATGAATACTATTACGAGGCAAAATTATTATTTCGTATCGTAAAAGAAGACACGTCCTTGTTGCCGTAAATTATGTATATTTTGAATGTTTACAGAATTCACCGCTACATGGTGTTGGCGCTGTATACTGGTATTAAGATAAAGCGAAATATATCCGAAGTGGATGGTTCTACGAAAATTAGTTACAAACAAAACTTGGAAGAAATATTATTCTCTACAACTTTGGTTCTTACGAAGATTACCAATAACGATGTTTTTAAGGAGATATTTAACGGTAACCGAAAAACCGGTTATTTATAAATAACTCCTAAACAATAACTCCTATAGAAAATTGTTTCAAATGAAAACTGTAGGAAATTACATTCTCTATAACTTTTGTATAGAATTGTATATATAATAATGATGTTTTAACGAAGAAATATCGCAAAAACCGAATCGGGTTTCGAATAAACCTCGACTTCCAGTTAACTGTTATTGTCCAAAAACTAATCAGTTCTTTGTGCTCATGTTAAAGTGTTACATATGAAGTTTGGTAACGATATGGCAAGTTCTTTTTGAGTTAGAGCGCTCACACTAACATACACACACACACAGACATCATTCCGAAAATAGTCTAAACGTGTTCTAGGGACCTCAAAACATGTATTTCCGTTGAAATCTCGAAGTCGATTTTTTTCATGAATACAATACTTTCCCATTACTACGTATGGAGAAAGTAAAAAGGAAAACGCCTTTCTCATTTTTAAATTTAAAATGGTACGAAATTTATAGATGAAACATTTAATTTAATCAAAATAAGCATTAACTATTTGGTTTTTATAATTATTACAATTTTAAATAGATATTAAAATATTTAAATAATAATGACTACGAGACAAATTATAAATCTTTCTTCTTAATTTAACTGCTGCAAAAGTTTTAATTAAACCATCCAAGTTAATTTCTTTTAATAATTCTGACTCAATATCATCAATGATAAACTATTTAACCGTTCTTAGCCCATGATATTCCTTAAAACATTTTTTATTAACTTAATGTTTGAAAATAACTGCTCCTCCGTAGAATCATTGAGAAAAATCCGAACAATTTCTACATTTGGAGAGGTAGATTCGCATTATCATTTTTTATTTCTTTATAAATAAATGAAATCGTTGAATTTTTGGTCGGTATTATTCCAAGATATTTCCTTAGTTGTTCACATTCGAATTCCTCTCCGTCCAAATTCAATATGATAAATTGAGGCAAATTCAAGGCATTTGGTTTTTACTTTCTCCATACGTAGTAATGGGCAAGTATTGTATTCATGAAAAAAATCGACTTCGAGATTTCAACGGAAATACATGTTTTGAGATCCCTAGAACACGTTTAGACTATTTTCGGAATGATGTCTGTGTGTGTTTGTATGTTAGTGTGGGCGCTCTAACTCAAAAAGTACGTGCCATATCGTTACCAAACTTCATATATAACACTTTAACATGAGCATAAAGAACTGATTAGTTTTTCGACAATAACGGTTAACCGGAAGTCGAGGTTTATTCGAAACCCGATTCGGTTTTTACGATATTTCTCCCTTAAAACATCATTATTGAATATACAATTCTATACATGTGTTATAGAGAATTTAATTTCCTACAACTTTCAATGGAAACAATTTGCTATAGCAGTTATTGTTTAGGAATTATTTATAAATAACCGGTTTTTCGGTTTTCGTCAAATATCTCCTTAAAAACATCATTATTTGTAATCTTCGTGAGGACCAGAGTTGTAGAGAATAATATTTCTTCCAAGTTTTGTTTGAAACAAATTTTCGTAGGATCATCCATTTCGGGGATATTTAACTTTTCGTAATTTCCAGTATACAGCGCCACCACCATGTAGCGGTGAATTCGGTAAACATATTCAAAATATACCTAATTTACGGAAATAAGGACGACTGAATAATTTTACGATACGAAATAATAATTTTTCCTTATAATGCTATTCATAATAATTTAAATATCTATACCACAAATATAGAGAAAGTCATGCGTTGGCCACATCAGATTTTTTTATTTCGCCATCGCGTATACTGTGAATTGAGTCTAGAAACTCAAACTTATCGTATAATATTTTATACGTCTTACTTCTTCGTTGTAATTCGTTTGATAAAGAGTCTGTTATCGGCATGAAAACTTCTATACGAAACCTGTCACTGCCATTTATATTTATGTCTTTACTTCCCTTCTCCAAAGTTTTGCACAATACTGTCTAGCTATTTGTTGCCAAAGAAAGAAATGTGTACAACCGTTACACGTAGTCAAAATATCTAAATGCTTTGGAAGTGTATGATGCTGCATTGACACCTGTGTATCAGGTCTAACGAGTGAGCTATGCAAGCGATCAAATCCGCTCAATTGTTTTCTTCTTTAATTCATGCTTGAAGCCCAATATATTTACCCGCCATATTCATCGCGTCGTCATATGATTGGCCTCTGAAATCTTTTAAGGATATTCCATGAATTTCCATAAATTGTGCAATCACATTGGCTAAAGCTTCAGATCCGTGACTATATATTGGAACAAATTTCAATCATATTTCAACTGGTATATCATATTCAACGTAGCGAATAATAAAAGATAGTTGACCGATGTGGCAAACGTCTGGTGTAGAATCGACACTTATAGAATGGTACTTACAATTAGATGCCATGATTTCCTCTATAATCTTTTTTTAAACTTCATCGGCCATTGATGTGATGAATTCCTCACATATGACATCATACATTTCCCTGTATTTCCGTATAACTTTATGTGCTCTTCCAAAAATGGGTCAAATTGGTATAAGTTCTAAACAGCCCAAGAAATTGCATTTTTTATCTGAACCAAGCATTTCATATTGCCCACGAAATGCTAAGCTCCTAGAGAATAAAAATGTTACAACAACTCTTTTCAAAATCTTATTCCAATATCTCTTTTCCGATTCGACGTGCTTAAGGAGTTAGGAGCCAATATGGCCCATACTTCTTTTTTGGCGCTCACAATAAACAGCTATTCAGGATCTAGGCCCAAGTGAGTTTTCATGCTCGTTTATACGAACTGTTAAGTGCTTCCAATCGCAAAATCATTCATTACTGCTAAATGAGGTGGATGGGGAGGCATATATTGAAAATAATCTATTTATCTATTATCTCCCTCTCCCTCCCTCTCTCTCTCTCTCTCTCTCTCCACCTCCCCCTCTATCCTTCTCTCTTTATATCTGCGTCAGAAAAATATTGAATTGTATTATATAGCCATGATCTCTCTTCCTTTAAATGAGCTAATTCGAAATATTAGACAACGGTACGGGGAACTGCTAAAGCAAATGATACCATGATAGCATTTAACATTACACTCTATGCCTTCATTTCATATAAGAAAGTATATTTTATATATTCACTGTTTGCTATCACTGTTTCTTTATCGTGGCTGAATCCTCCCCAAGTGATAGCGGTATACAAAATTGCAATGGGCCCATATCAGATAATTATCCACCAACATCACAAGTGTTTGTTTTCATGAATGAACGCATTATCCGTCGTTCATATTTATGTTAATTCCCATTATCAGACCTTTAAATTCAGTAGCGGTTACTATAGGTATAACCCTGACGCCTCTTGTTTTCCCTATCAACTAACAGGTCAGATTTTCTTATTAACCGAATTATCGTTGCATCTATGTGAGCTGAATTTTAAATACAAGGTTCTGGAAAAAACTGTTGATGTTATATTCGACCTTTGAGATCAAGCAGAAATTATTCTTACGTGACGTGGAAGATTATAGTTTGTAATTGCTTGAAGAAGCATTTTACCGAAGCAGAATTTTATGACAGTTTTGCCTTGAAAAGGCTCCTGAAACTATTTAATGATGTTTTAAGTTCAACTATGAAAAAGTTCTCGGCAAGATTTGCACTTTTCAGGAAATTTAGGAAAAATTCAAATGGTACTCGGAGACAGTTATTTTGGGAAATTTGATACGTAAAATATTCTGCTGAATGGATTTAAATGTCTTTGAAATGCAACTAGCTGATTTTTAGTACAGCTCAATTTTGAAACAACAGTTTACATATTTCAAATTTGAATTATTATCATTTATACAAGATTGGCCGAAAGTAAAAAGTAAAAAATAATAAGAATGCTTAAGGTGTTGTTCTAAAGTGTGGAACACATTTCCTGAAATGTCTGAATCACCGAAAATGATGCTTTGATAACTTTGTCAGTTTTTTTCCATCAACTTACTGTTTCAAATATTTGCCGATTATAACAAGCGTCCCGTTTCATAAAAATTTCCGTTCCTTAGCAATACAAGCGTTCCTTTTCGAAACATTTTCCATTTCAAGCACTGCGCGGAACCCCAAGGTTCTGCGGAATAGTTTGGGAAACGGCGGTTTAGGAGGTCAATAAATCCCCAAAGATTTAAAAGGAACAACTGTACCTCCGATAATTAAGTTTATTAATAAAACATAAATGAAAAAACTTCAAATGAGGTCTAATAAGCAGTTTCAATGCTAGAAGCATGTATTGGCTGGAGAAGAGGCACATTGTGTCCTTGGACTTGGATGTTATGAGGCCCCATGTAGTTCGTTTCAACTTGCGATACGTATTATTGTCTATCTATATTTCGTGTGCAGTATTTCTCTCCTATCCTCTTGGATTCGCATTGTTCCGTTCAAAACGGAAAACTTCGCTTCTCCTTCTTCCGTCCCTACTTTCACTTCAGCGCTCCTTGACATCCGTTAATTATTCTTTGGAGGCGCCCCCGTTAAAATTAAGATTCGAGAAAGAAAATAATTATAGTCAACAGAAAATAAAAAAATAGGCTGGAAGCTTCAGAAGGAACGAGGAGAAAGACGAGAGAGAGAGAGAGCAGGATTTAATTAAAAGAGTTCATAAGGGTGACGTGGTGGAAAAACGAGTCTTGAAGAAGAGCGGTAGACTTCTCGCCAAGTAGCACACCTTTCTCTTCCCCTCCCCCTCTTTCTTTCTCTTCCCCTCTCCCCTATTCTCTTTCTTTCTCTTCCTCTCTCCCTCATTCTCTTTCTTTCTCTTCCCCTCTCCCCTCCCCCTCTTTCTTTCTCTTCCCCTCTCCCCTATTCTCTTTCTTTCTCTTCCCCTCTCCCCTCCCCCTCTTCCTTTCTCTTCCCCTCTCCCTCATTCTCTTTCTTTCTCTCTATCTCACATAGTTCTTTAAGGGTTCAATAAGTTTTCGGAGCGTTGGTTTTGATCGATTGATTACGCTGGATCATTAGCCATGTGTATTTTTGTTAGATGTCACGCCTCTAATAAAGTATTAATATGATTTTCAGTGTGTGTGTGTGTGTGTTATCTGCCCCGCTAATAGTGCGAGAGGAGTCACTTCACCTGCCCTGCGCTCGGCACCGAATTTTGGTAAAGCGTGCCACTATGCACCAGCTATGGGTGTTTTAAAGAGAAATAATATTTGGCATGTATTAGTAATATATAATTATGTAAGATTGTTAGTTAGTATTTAAAAGGTGTTAAATTATTAGTAATGATTATCTTGATATTTTAAGGTTACGTCTACCACAATGTCCTGAATAACTTACTACAAACTTTAGTAGCAAATAATAGTAACCAGTAAATGTGGAACGAAGAGTCATTCCGCTTCCGTCGCGTCGTATGCAGCGGGATGGCCAGTTTTCAGTCGTTCTTTTACTAGCTGTAGTATCCCTTATACGTGTGAAAAACTCATTCGTAACCTTTAAAATACCGATTGGAATAGTTTCTCAAGTACAAAATTTGCCACAAAAAAGTCAGCGGGCACACACAATTGCAACTTAGTACATACATATATGGTTTCGG
The DNA here is from genome assembly GCA_036926305.1 of Uropetala carovei. Classification (NCBI taxonomy): domain Eukaryota; kingdom Metazoa; phylum Arthropoda; class Insecta; order Odonata; family Petaluridae; genus Uropetala; species Uropetala carovei. The sequence goes on along the minus strand of JAXCHB010000010.1, from coordinate 10,720,174 downwards.
AGATAGGAACTGAAGAAATTCCAAACATGTCAGTATGTCTCTATATTGATATACGTGAATATTTCTGGTGGTAGTAATACGAAAACCTTTTTCACCTCCCAGGGTTTCATAAGACCTATAAAGTAGCAATTAAAGAATTTATTCGGAGATGAAAATCCTTAAGGAAAAGACCAAGGCATATATAGATGCCATAATAGAAAATTACAATGAACTTATCTAAGAGTTGGAGTATTCGAATTTAATAAATATCAAGCGCTTCAGTTTCTGGGTGACTGGAAAGTTCGTAACTATCCCGTTAAATTGTAAAATTCCCCGTGGCGGGGAGTGGTGAATTGCTGGATCCCTATTGAAAAAGCGACCTCACCAAATTCGAAGGGATGTATTACTTCGTTTAGAGGTTTTCGCAGCGTTTGATGATGTGGGTTGATGCTTTCGGGAGGCACTGCGTGGACGGCATTACTGCTCTCGACGTTTCGCCTTCGCTGCGGAAGGCTTCTTCAGGAGTCAAGTGCAGGGGCAGTCCTGCGTCGTCTTATATATGCTGGAGTCGCCTATCTCTATTGACGGTATATATATAAGACGACGCAGGACTGCCCCTGCACTTCACTCCTGAAGAAGCATTCCGCAGCGAAGGCGAAACGTCGAGAGCAGTAATGCCGTCCACGGATGTATTACTTTTTAAATGGTTTTCTCTGCTATCTACTCTCACTTTTCTGACTAATTTTAAAAGAATTTTTAAGAAGTTATAGCAGATTAGCTCTTTAGGGTTTTTCAGCTAGAGGCCCACTATACAATTAACCCGGTTTTATCTATACTTATTACAATATTTTCAAGTACCATATATAGCTTATACTGTAGCATAATTGTCAGTAATTATGTAGTTACAACAATTATATAAAAGTCTACGCGTTATACTAGGACTTGATAAAAACTCTTATTTGAAGATTAATTTAAGGGAATAGGTCTAAAAAGCTGACAAATCCAAGAAGGGTGATGAGTCAAAGAAAAATTGTATTGTACACGTAGAAAATATTTTACTACTGGGTTCGCCTTGACATCTCCATCATTGAACTAATGCTGTAGAAGGCGAAACCGATAGTAAAAATGTTTTCTGTGGACCACGCAAGTTTTCTTTAATTCGTTATGGAATCCTTCCTAAAATTGAGCCTAAACAACTCTCGATTCTCAAATTGGGAAGCGCGAAAAAATTGTAAATTTCGCCATAAAAATTATTTAATACATATTTATAATGATGTTGTCGACGTATATGCGAAACAACGTATAGCGGGGCAACGTATAGCGGGGTTTACTGTACACGCATTTAAATAAAATCTGAAAAATATCGATGCGTCTACTCTCACTTTTCTGACTAATTTTAAAAGAATTTTTAAGAAGTTATAGCAGATTAGCTCTTTAGGGTTTTTCAGCTATACAATTAACCCGGCTTTATCTATACTTATTACAATATTTTCAAGTAACATATATAGCTTATACTGTAGCATAATTGTCTGTAACCTATATAATAATACATATCAATACAGTGCATTAGACAATTGGTTACTCGTTGTTACGATTAAATGTATATTAAACCCTACTAGCAATGAGTGGTAAACACATAGTGGTAACATAGTATGTCTAATGTACTGTATTGATATGTATTATTTGGGACATAAATGTGTCACAAAATATCCGCCAGGAACGTAACCCCTACTTTTATCATAGTTCTTATGTGAATCTTTGTTTCGCTATACGTTGTTTCGTTATACGTCGCATTTTTCAGGAACGCATCTCCGACGTATAGCGGGGTATTACTGTACTTTTATAAGCGAGACAAATGTTTTTTATAGGAAGCGCGGGGCCCGGTGCGGTCGCACCGTTCGCACCGCCTTGATGGTGCTCTGCAAGTATTATTTTTCTTCGGTCCTATAAGGGCCCGAAACCGTCCGTTATCTCATAACCGAAACAGCGTCGTCTGCAAGAGTTATGAGACGCTTATTTCTAAGGAATCTGTTTATACTCTTTGTAAACAGTATATTCATCCTAAACACATGGTCCTATGCTGCTTAATTAAGGTTGCACATATAGGGTCTCTTATCATGGCCTATTCATGTTGTATTTATCCCGTGTGGATTAGGCCGTAGACTTCTTATGATTCCTTTGTGTCTACGGAATGTTTCTTCTTTTTCATGAGAAAGATGGTTCAAAATTGTCCCGGCAAAGTTCAAGAAATTCTTAACATTTTGGTCTCAACATTCAATCTCTTGCGAGCTCCTCTTGACAACGTGTCCCCGGGTGGTACCTACGCCACTGCCAGTGATGTATTTACAGCAATTTGTACGTTTTTTACTGTAATTTTGAAGGTCCGTTCACGCATCCCATAGGCTCCTATATTATATCGGCCCCGTTTAATACGAATTCGCTTAACACGTATTTTTCAGGAACCTATCCTTCGTGTTAAGCGGGGTATTGCTGTAATGTTTCCTTTCATTAATTATTTATTTAAATTATATTTGACATAATACTTAGTTCACGCATACACGTTAAATTTACGCTAGTTAGAAATATACTAATTTTGGCATCACTTTCGAGATATGCTTCAAACGATGAACGCTTTATGGATGATGGAAGATTTACTAGGTATCTGATGAAAATGGCGCTAAATAGACCTTTATGAGGAAGAGTTTTAGCGCGAATATATGAAAAATTAGATTTGGATTTCGACCGATCTTTAAAAATGTTATCATATTATTTAATTTTATTTTAAAGAGAGTTGTAAAGTATAAAAAATGTATTTTTTAAACTAACTTTAATAGTAATCATTCGTTGATTAGGAATTGGAGCAGATTATAAGTTACTATTCAATAGGAATCAGCATAAATGCTTACGTCATCGTTAGCCCAATGGATAAGGCGTTCGACTACGAATTCCAAGGGTTTTTCTGCTACCGAAGGGATTGAAAGCATACACACACACACACATATACGAGGTGATACCCAAAAGTTTCCGAAAGTTGAACGTCGCGCGGGAACCGGTTGTAGTACGGACTAGTGGCGCTCGTTAGCGCTGCATGTATCCTTTGTGAACCAGTGTGCGACGTGGCTTCGCGCTGTGTGCACGCATTATTTTGTTCTACGCGTTTTTATAACGTCGTGTTTGTGTCGTTTTGCAATTTTTTTTCTTTGAAATGGTGGACGTGAAGGAGCAGCGTGTGTGCATCAAGTTTTGCTTCAAACTTGGCAAGAGTGCGGCGGAAACTCACAAAATGCTTAAACAAGCATTAGGTGATGACGCTTTGGGTCAGACACAAACCTACGACTGGTTTAACCGGTTTAAAAATGGTCGAACGTCAGCTGCTGATGACACGTTCTGGACGACCTTCAACCGGCACAACGCCGGAAAATGTTGAAAAAGTGCTTGAGGATATCCATGACGTTTGCAACATTGTGGGGCAGTCATACAGGACATGCCAGCGCATTTTGTTGGACGAACTCAACATGAGGCGGATTGCAGCAAAATTCGTGCCAATGCTGCTGTCTGACGACCAGAAGCAACATCTATATCTATATCTATAGTTCACCCTGCAAGCCACCGCAATGGTGTGTGGCAGGGGAAGTCGGCTGGAAGTCTGCATGGAACTTCAGGAACAGGTCAGAAATGACCCAGACTTCCTTTCTAATGTCGTAACTGGTGACAAAAGTTGGGTTTATGAGTACGACCCTGAAACAAAACAGCAATCGTCCCATTGGAGGAGTCCATCTTCACCCCGACCGAAGAAAGCGCGGCAAGTCTAAAGCAATGTTAAGTCAATGCTGATCTGCTTTTTAGACATTGACGGGATTATCAACATAGAAGTCGTCCCTCCAGGTCAGACCGTCAATGCGAAGTTCTACTGCGACGTCCTGAGGCGGCTTAGGGAGGACATGAGGCGAAAGCGGCCAGAGAAATGGCGCAGGAACAACTGGGTGCTCCATCACGACAATGCGCCCGCGCACACCGCTCTGGCTGTGCAGCCGTTTTTGGCGTCCAAAAACATGGCGGCCGTCCCCCACCCCCTTACTCGCCTGATTTAGCCCCCTGTGACTTCTTCCTCTTCCCCAAGATGAAAATGAAGTTGAAGGGGCGATGATTTGACACCGTAGAGGAGATCCAGGCCGAATCGCCGGAGGTGCTGAAGACGCTGACACAGAAGGACTTCCAGGACAGCTACCTATCGTGGCAGAAACGTTAGGGTCGTTGCGTACGCTCCCAAGAGGACTACTTTGAATGGGGCGGTGGCAGTTAGGACTTTGGACAAGTCTACTATTTTTTCAGGTACATTTCGAGAACTTTGGGTGGCACCTCGTATACTACTTTCGAAGTTAATATAAAAGTCTATTAAATATAGTGAAATGGGTCGTTTTGAAACTAACGCTTTGAATTCAAAAATTAACATTTTAACCGAAGCTTATGGTGCTGTTTTAAATAAACTCAAATATGCAAAAAATTAACATTTTTCTCGCTGACACCTTATTGAAAACAAATATAAGCGCGTTGAATTTATGTGAAATGTATTGATTTTTTATTATTTCAATTTTTAATCAAACTTATATTTGTATGCATAATTTATCACTGCTATATATGAGCCTCTCAGATACCAAACCGACTAACTCCACTTTTTGTCAATATCTCAATTTCAGTACCTGAGCACATTTGAAATATGTAATTAACTGCAGAAATGAATTGGCTTTGTTGCATAGATAAAACAGCCATCCATGAAACAAAGCCAATTCATTTCTGCAGTTAATTACATATTTCAAATGTGCTCAGGTACTGAAATTGAGACATTGACAAAAAGTGGAGTTAGTCGGTTTGGCATCTGACATCTGTGAGAGGCACATATATATCGTGTGTGTGTGTGTATATATATATATATATATATATATATATATATATATATATATATATATATATATATACACATATATATATATACACACACACACACAGGGTGTCCCAGAATTCGCGCCCACAATTCTCAGTACGCGATTCCTTGCCAAATTCTAAGACCAAAATATTCTTTGTAAAAATTTCGAAAGCCTCATTATTACCGAGAAAAATGTAATTAAAGTTTACGCGATTTGTCAACGCTGTACTGTGATGAGTCGGCTGTACGGTGGAAGTCCACTGCTACTGCGCGATTGCTCTCGGAAAGTCTTGGCTAAGTGCTAAAGAATTCGTTTTCGGTGATAATGGGCGTAGGTTCGATTCCCGGAAGTGCCGATTTTTTCCCTGCCGATTTAGATTCTCCTCTTTATTCTTTTTTAATGTGACTTTAGAATGGATTTTAATTCATTATGTTTCTTCCGTTTAACCTATTTATCTTTTTCATCCTGTTACTTCATGGTCTTTGCATTATTTTTATTCATTTTAGGCTCACACAATAATTTTTAAAGTGAATTTTTCTAAATAATGGCATAAATATGTATTGCCTTTATTGATAAATAATAAAACAAAAAAGAAATGTTCACTAATCATGGAATAAATGGAGAAATATTATATGTGATTATGTTTGCACTTGATCGATTTTATCGTTAGCCCATTCAACAGTCACACTAGTACGTACACTGTGCTCTCCAAGGACACAACGCACTGACTTAATTGCCAGTCCTACGACTTTCTAGTGAGCGAGATGGAGTACGACTGCAATGAGTATGCAGATATGTGATTTTCGGTGAATGTGATGGCGTGGCAAACGTTGCCGCAAGAATGTATGCAGAACGTTTTCCCGAACGGCGGCAACACCGAAAACGAATTCTTTAGCACTTAGCCAAGACTGTGCGAGAGCAATCGCGCGGTAGCAGTGGACTTCCATCGTACAGCCGACTCATCACAGTACAGCATTTACAAATCGCGTAAACTTTATTTACATTTTTCTCGGTAATAATCACGTTTTCGAAATTTTTACAAAGAATATTTTGGTCTTAGCATTTGGCTAGGAATCACGTACTGAGATTCGTGGGCGCGAATTCTGGGACACCCTGTATATACAAATACTACGGAAGAGGAAAGATAAGTAAGGATATTTAGGGCAACTAGGTATTGAAGGAAACCCAGTGAACACTTACCGGAAGTAGAGCCGTTGGGGTGTTGGAGAGACACATTTGTAGAGGTTAGAGCTTTCGGGATGATCCCTTCGTCAGCACAAGAGAGACACAACTGATATGGCAGTGCCACTGGGGTGAAGGTGTGGGGGTGGAAGGGAAGAGAGCGTGGAAAGGTCGGGGATTGAAGGATGTAGAAGGGGGAAGGGGAGAGGGGAAAGAGAGGGTGTAAAGAAGGGAATATTAACGGATATTGAGCCCGGAAGGAGAGAAAGAGTTTTAAGATTTGGATATGGGCCAGTTCCCATTGACGGAGTTGGGGGGCGGAAGCGTCGTCCGGGAGGGCGCGGATGGCCCTCACCGTGAAACAAACATTGAAACTAAGATTGTGGTTATTCGCATGCACGGCCACGGGTAGCTATTGTTTAAGACTAACGCTGTTGTGACGGTCGTTCATGCGAATGTTGAGGGAATTGCTGGTGAGTCCGACGTAAAAGGCGGGGCATTGGATACAGGTTAGTAGGTAGATGACGTTGCGGGTGGTACAGTTGGTAGGACATGTTATGGGGTTGGTGATGTTGGTGGTGGGGTTTGAGAATGAGTTGGAGGGTGGGTTTATAGGGCATGTTAGGCATCGTGGTCTGCGGCAGGGGTGGGACCCTGCAGGGTGCAGAGGAGTGGATGATGGGGGTTCTTTTCTCCACGAGATGTTGGCAAAGTTGGGAGGTCTTCGGAAGGAGAGGATTGGGGGTGTGGGGAAGGAGACCTGGTTGGGGAGGAAGTAAGGATTGGGTGGGCTGCCTTTAGGATGCTTTTTAGGGTATCGTGGATGCCGGGATACAAGGTGGTGATTAAGGTGAGTTGGGGGTTGCAGGGCGGTTGGTGTGTAGGTTAGGGCTGCTGGGTGCGACTGCCCATCGGATTTGCTCCCGAATCAGATCCGGCGGGTATCCGCGTTGGAGGAAAGCATTTTCGAGGACAGAGCAGTACTCGGAAAGTGAGTCTCTGTCCGAGCAGATTCTCCGTCCTCGGCGAGCTAGGGCGTAGGGGAATAAAGTTTTAGTGTGGAGGAGGTGGCAGCTGTGGAAGTGGAGATATTGAAGGTGGTTGGAAGGTTTTAAATGCACTTTGTTGTGGATTTGGTTTTCTCGGATGGAGAGGTCGACATCCAAAAAGGTGATGCTGGTGGGGGAGGAGTGGTGGGTGAAGGAGAGCGTGGGGTGGGAAGAGAGGCGCTGTAAAAAGGATTGGAGTGAGTCGGGTCCATGTGTCCAAAAAAGGAAAATGTCGTCGATATACCTCAGCCACAGGAGTGGTCTAGCAAGACATTGGCGTATGAGGGCGCCATGCGAGTGCCCTTCGCCGTACCTTTTATTTGTAGGTAGTGGGTCCCTCCGATGGTAAAGTTGTGTGTGTAGAGCACCATTTCCGCCAGCTTCGTTAGGAAGTGGGAGGAGGGTCTTGCGTAAGGTGGTCTCGAGTCAAGGGATTTTTTCAAGGCGGACAGTCCGTCGTGGTGGGGGATGTTGGTATAAGGGAGCAGACGTCTATTGTTGTCATGATTGTGTTAGGTGGGAGGGGAGAGACTATAGGCGTTGAAGAAAGTGGTTGGGATCTTGGACGAAAGATGGGACTTGACGAACGAGAGGTTGAAGGTAGGAGTCAACAAAGGCAGGTATAGCTGGGAGTCAACAAAGGCAGGTATAGCTGGCGACTATTGGACGGCCGGAGATATTCGGTTTGTGGATTTTTGGGAGTAGGTAGAAGGTTGGGGTGCGGGGTTTGTTTGGAATCATAAGGGAAGGCCTTCTTGTTTTCCACCGGATCGCAGATATGTGACTATTTCAGAGGAGTGGCGGTCGGTGTGGTTGGAGGGGAGAGGGAGGTAGAAGATTTGGTCGGATAATTGGCGGAGGGCTTCGTCGTTGTAATGGGAGCGGTCCATTACTACCATGGTCGTCCCTTTGTCCGCGGGGAGAATTACAATGTCGTGGTTCCGTTTAAGCGTCGAGATGGCGTGTCTTTCTGCTTTCGTCAAATTGTCATGGTGGTCGAGGAGGTCGGGAAAATCGGGCTGGGCGACTCTGTGTGTTAAATAATTGGAATATTGCTCGACGGGGTGTTGGAGAGGGAGAGAGGGTGGGATGTATTGGGAGGGAGTTTAAAGGCGGAAAGGGAGTGTGGGAGTGCGTCCTGGGAAGAGGAGAGGTTGGTTTTGGGTGGGGCGACCTTGAGGAAAAGTAGGCGGAATCATTGTCTCTCTGTTATACTGACGAAGGGATCATCCCAAAAGCTCCAATAACTTCTACAAATGTGTCTCTCCAACACCTCAGCGGCTCTCCTACCGGTAAGTGCTCATACATATATATACATACATACATATATAGGGCAACTAGGTGTTGAAGGACACCCAGTGAACACTTACACTCATTCTCAAACCCCACCACCAACATCACCTAACCCATAACATGTCCTACCAACTGTACCGCCCGCAACGTCATCTACCTACTAACCTGCACCCAATGCCCAGCCTTTTACGTCGGACTTACCAGCAATTCCCTCAACATTCGCATGAACGGCCGTCGCAACAGCGTTAGTCTTAAACAACAGCTACCCGAGGCCGTGCATGTGAATAACCACAGTCTTAGTTTCAATGTTTGTTTCACGGTGAGGGCCATCCGCGCCCTCCCGGACGACGCTTCCGCCCCCCAACTCCGTCAATGGGAACTGGCCCATATCCAAATCTTAAAACTCTTTCTCTCCTTCCGGGCTCAATATCCGTTAATATTTCCTTCTTTCCACCCTCTCTTTCCCCTCTCCCCCTTCCCCCTTCTACATCCTCCAATCCCCGACCTTTCCACACTCCCTTCCCTTCCACCCCCACACCTTCACCCCAGTGTCACTGCCATATCAGTTGTGTCTCTCTTGTGCTGACGAAGGGATCATCCCGAAAGCTCTAACCTCTACAAATGTGTCTCTCCAACACCCCAGCGGCTCAACTTCCGGTAAGTGTTCACTGGGTTTCCTTCAACACCTAGATGCCCTAAATTTCCTTACTTACCTTTCCTCTTCCGTAGTATTTATATATATATATATATATACATACACATATATATACACACACACACACACAAACACACTCACATATATGTATATATATGTGCGTCATGGAAAGCAATTCGCTGAATGTCCCTATTGTTCAAAATGTTTTCGTACCGTTAGCTTTCCAGTCTTTTTATAAGTCGCGCGAAATGTAGAAAGCGTACATCATGGTCCACGTAATGGACGCTTCCGGAACGCTATCACTCATAACCCGCTCGTCCTTTATCCTCCCATTTTCAGTTTTCTGGTTTTCGCCTAAGTTTACGCTCGCACCCGTGTGTCTTCCTTCCCTTTCGCATTTCCGCACCTTTCGTGTTTTGCAGCTTGAAAAAATCATGGCCTTCCGTTTTCCTGCCTTTTTGCTCTTTGTCGTAGTGTGTTTTTTTGTTTTCGAATGTTGCTTGTTTTTAGCTGCTTTGCTTGACCAAAGCAAAAATCCGGAAATTTCCTTTGACGGATCTATTCTTACAATAAAACTAAAGTGAAAGCAGATTTCTGAATGAAAAGTCTTCTTAAATGCTCTCTACGGTAGAAAATAAATCTTTCGAAACATTTGAAAATTGTTCCAAATTTTTAAAGAGTTTAATATGAAAGACTTCGATTATGTCAAAAATACTTGCTTTACACTTTAGAGCAGCGGTTTCCAAAATATAGTACGCGAAGCTTATGCCAGTGGTACTCGAATTTAGTGCCAGCATTCACCATAATTACATTCATACTTACCTAGTACTACTTATGTGGTTACGAAGAAATTTTGTCTCGTTTTCGGTGGTACGCGAATGAAAATGTTTGGCAACCGCTGCTATAGAGAGTATTTTTTAAATGATTTTTTTTCCGAAAATCTTTTTCGGCTTAGGTTTCATTTTTTACTTTACCACACGTAGTGTTATTGGAGAAAGTATTGTTATTCGTGAAGAAAATTGAATTCGAGATATCAAATTAAATAAACCTTTCGCAGCTCCGCAAGTACGTTTTGACGATTTTTTTACTGCGTGTCTCTACAACGAACGGTTCTCGGGAAATATGCTGACTACGACTATTGACTGCGGCAGACTGTAGGCTAATATTAGGAGGATTTTTTAAATGTGTGTGGGCGTGTGTGATATAATTTTGTGGGCGTTCTAAGTCAAAAATTAATATTCAGACCATCAAAAAAATTTTATATTTAACATTTCCATTATTAACGAAGGTTTGAAAAGTTTTACACTTATACTGGTCAACCGGAAGTGAATCTTTATTCTAGTCGTTTTTTCAACATTCCACAATCAATTCCAAAAGTACATCATACAAATTACACTCTTGAATACTCCCTCGGCTAAAATGTATGAAATATTTATACTACCCGTGAAATTGTTATTTTTCGATGTGATTACTTAGAACGCGTTGATTAAGATGCGTTATTATAGTCAACTACTATAAATTAAAGTGCCAAAAGTGTCCTTAATATTCCGACTGATTCTTTTAATCCACTCTGTGATTATTAAATACAGTAGTCTCTTATGTTTTTTAATGCTTGTACCTACTTTTTTCCCATTGTTGTTATCGTTTGTATTTCATCTATTCTGAAGAGATAAACCACGGAATAGAGAAGTGAACAGGGGAAAGAAGCAAGTCAGGATAAAGGAATATTTGCTTTGTTGTTGGGATGGAAAGATTGCTTTCCTTTCCTTTCATCGTCGTTCCATTTGTTCTGGTCTAAGAGAGAGAGGGGCTCAGTTGGGAACGAGGAGGGTCGAAAGTGGAGGATGCGTGTTGGAGAAAATTGAGGTGGCTGGATGAGGTACATACATAGATGCTACCATATTGAGGAGAAAGACAGACAGTAGAGGTAGATAGAATCTCTCTAGAGATAGAGAGAGAGAGAACCTTATAAGGAGGAAGGGATGGAGACCTCTATTGATTTTGGCGTGCGTGTGTGTGTGTTGAGGAAGAGAGTGAAAGTAGAGAGAGAGAGAAAGGGTTTTGCCTAGAGAACTAGGGTATGCGTGCGAGTCGAAACTCTATGAACATCCTTACCGTGCACGCTCCTTATCCAGTTTCTTGTGAATTATTATATGTGCAAACTTATATCTCTTATAGGTACTACTCCGTTTCGCTTCCAGCGTGAGCGCCTGTTAGCGTCCGTCCGTCTGTCCGACCGTCCACATGTTCGTCCTCGACTTCTACCGAACGGATTTTCATGAAATTTTATGTTAAGGACTTACAATCAAGGATAATAAGAAAATCACATAAGTGAATCACGTAAACCATTCAGGAGTACCAATTTAAAGTTGACAAAAAATGAACTTTCCGTCATATCTCGTAAATAGGGCATTTATTTTTTGGGTTAAAAATAAAATTGCATTCGGAGGGTAATTAGTGGGTTTTTAATTATTTTTTTAAATTTCGGATGAAATAGGGTTTAAATGAAAGCAAAGCAATGCATTTTTTAAATTCGGATTGAAACAGGCTTAATATATAACAAAAATTTTTACCAGCACACTTTATATTCCCCATATCCACCAAACAATAAAAATAAGGTACTACATATTTCGATTTATTGTTTACGTATAGCATCAACTGCATACGGAGTTGTACTACTCCTCTCTGGAGTTTGTAAATGATGAAAATGGCTAAATGATCGTTCCACATCACTGCTAACAGTGTTAAGGCTGTCTTGCTTAGTGATGGGTATCAAGCTCCAGGATCTATCCAAAAGTTTAAAATGTTCAAATCTTAGTTTTCAGGTGAGAGCTCTTGTAAATAGGCTGCAAATTCGTATTTGAGTTTGTCATCTGCTTCACAAAGGCTTAATAGCTATTCACAGTCATCAACATTTTTAACATGCATTGATCTATAAATGGATCTAATACGGAAGCCCTCTTCCATATTTATTTGATTGATTTGTTAACGTTGCTGTTTGTTGTATCAGTCCATTTTAATGAAAGGACTTCAGAAAACTTTTAAAATCTGTCTGTAATTCCTGTAATTTTACGATGCGTTTTCATAATAGCAGCACAAACACTCGTTTCTAGAGGTTTCCATAAATGCTGCATTTGTTCATTTAAGTGTACGTTAACAATATGATCGATTCCATGTAAAATAGGTGCGCTAGTTTGAAGCTGCTTCTGAAAATTGATGATTGGCGTCAATCGCTCTTCTAAGTATAAAAGTAAAGTGTAAATTTCAGTTTGACCAAATGACTCATCAATTTCTTGGACTTCAAACATTTTTCTACCATCATGTTCCTCTGAATCTGACAAAAATTTGTTTATGCCATCCCACATTTTGATAGCTATTTTCAAACTTTCGTAAAGACTAGCCCAACGAACAGGTGCAACCGCTGAAGGTTTAACATGCTGCTAAACATTTACTGTACTGTTTAGGCGAATGTTTAAAAACAACTCCTAACTTAATGACAAATCTCTAGGCTGAAATCATAGCGTGACAGTTAATGGCTTGATAAACTGCAACATGAATTAAATGGGTATATCAGTGACATGTAGAATGCGTGGTTCATTGTCATCATTCTAAATGTTCAAAACCAATGCATTCATATATGCAGCACTATCTGTTGCTATACAGAGAACATCGGCCCATTTTTTCCCTATCTTTTCCTCAACTCGTCCTAGAACTGTGGCAATAGTTACGCTGTTAGCGACTGTTACAAATGAAACGTCTATTAAAAACAGTGATTTTATTTTACGGCTACCATCGTAATATGCCACCAACGTATTCACGGTCGGTCGCTCAACTACATCGCAACTTTCATAAACAATGAAATCAATTTTGCCATATTTCATTGACACTCTTATTTCATCAAAGTCCTTGTTAAATACTTCAGGCAAATGTTTTTAAATAGTTTGGCATACTTCGGCATAGTTTTCGTTGCACGAAACGCGCCCATTTGTGATACACTTTCCTAACTTGTTTTTTCGTATGTTAGGATATGGGAGATGCGGGTGGCAGACATAGAATAAAGATTTGGAAATGTTGGAATTGGGTTTTATCCTTTCGCTTTAACCCCTCACCCCTCCCCCCCTCTCTCTCAGTTGCTCCTTCTTTGTTTTTTCTCCGTTTCTTATGTTTCAGGATTCTTTCTTTCTTCCTCCGCATCATATATGTAGTTCTCTTTTATACTATTAGTATAAACCATCTTGCTGTCTGACCCCTTTTTTATCCCTCCCATTCTTCCGAAAACCCTCTTACCCTCCCATTTCTCTCTCTCCATTTCTATTCCATTTCACCCTTTTTATAGTATATTTCCACCTCATTTGCCCCTAACCCCTTCTTCCCTCAATCATCTCCACCTTCTCCACCAATGCGACATATCTTCATTCGCCTTTATTTTATAAAAATTTGCTTCCCTTCCTATTTCCTCCAACAAATCCTCGCATGAACTACGTTTTCTGTTTCCCCCAATGAATCTGACGTATTTCCTCTTTCATCTCTCGTTTCTGCAATGGTGGAGTTAAGAAGATCTTTGCAGCCCTTTAGAGCTATCGCATCCGTGGACATCCGAATTTCGATTCTTTATCTCGATCTAGAGATGTAAGATATATATATCTATATATATATATATATAAGAGAGAGAGAGATAGAAAAAAAGAGAGAGAATGGTGTTCCTAGAGTGAGCCTAAAACGCCTTAGCGGATAGCAATTTCCGTCTGTTCGCATGCCTTTAAAGAGACGTGTTTTTCCTTAATCTGCGTCATATTTCTTTAGCTCGAATTTTTTCATGAGTAAAACAGAGTTTGTTCGCAAGAATTCTTTTCGAACTGACTGCTCAAAATGCGTATGGCATAATTTTTGCTCTTTCATTTGTTTTGGTCGATACGACATTGTCGTCTAAATTTCGGCTTAGCTCCCTTGCCGAATCATTAATTGTTTGACCAGGCGACGTAAGTATGCGGCTCTCCTTAAAAACTTGGGTACAGCTCCCCCAGAACATCCGATTCGTTTCAATTACCGACATTTCACGTTTACTTTTACGAGTGGTTGGGCCGCATTCAGTTGCGGATTACTGAACAGGCGCATGAGGCGTTCGCCTGGGGCCTCGTCACTCATGGGGGCCTCAGGAAATTCAAAACTGGATTTTTTTCAATATTTTATTTAGCAAAATATTTCACAATCAGTATACTCTACTACTTACGTACACATCTCGTGTTTTTACTTAAGTTTGTTACAATGTAACATCCCTTGCGTCATTCGAAATCACATCGCACAGTTATAATTCATTTTTTGTTTTTTTTCATTATATGCAAATTTATATAATAAATAGGCTTAGATTTGATGTAAGTCTCCCATGGATTAAAGAAGGCGGGGCTTAAATGAAAGAAAAATTCAAAATAACCGCAGAACATAGTTTACGTGGCTATAAATAATTACTTTGTTTAAATTGCATCATTTTAATGAAAAAATTTTTAGCGTTCTCTTTTTATTGTTGCTAATATTTATTTGGCTAAACATCAATAAGTTTCTGAGGGTATCATTTACTCGTACGCGTACTTCGATAGTTCATTTTTCCGGAATCAGGTGGTACTGCGGTCGTGGGTGACTTAAATCTGTTCCAATAAATATTAAATTTCCTATTTATGCATTTCTGTAATTCAATTTATTTAAGCTGCTGCATACATTTTTTCCATTCGTAAGTTGTAAAAAATTTTGTAGATTGAGTATCCCTCCCCCTCCCGGTCAGTTGGGGCTTCCCGAATATTTTGCGCCTGGTGCCTTCAGATACAGGCAGCCCTCGACATCCGTAAATTCGACATCCGTAAATTCGACATCCGTACAATTCACTCTTTCGTACATTATAAATTCTCGACCCCAAACCGCCTTTCATACTCCGAATTTGGACTTTCGTACATCAGCTGACTAACAAACATTTCGAGCTATCGCCAAGCCAACACTTTTAATAAATTACCAAATTAAAGTATGCTATATAATAATATACGTATTATATGTAATGTAAGATTTGTGGGTAAGACAAAGATAGAAATAATTAGGCGTGGCGAAAGCGGCGAATCTTTAGCTCATTGGTCTTAAGCCGGTAGATTGTGTGTTCAGTTGTGAAGGAGAAGAACAAATATAATAATACAATACGTACTGTGGCGTTCTGAACAAACGCCACATTTTTTTAATCTACACACGCTTTGATGATGTTGGCGATATCCCGTTAGCAGACCGCGAAACAATTTAAGACATAATGATTGTGCAGTTGCTTAACTTTCTCGCGAATGACAAGTGAACTCGGCGGGATTATCTTGGGTCTCGATTCACAGATTTAAAGCCTTCTCTGTCTTCTCTACACACGGATTTCTAGTTACAAAAGACACTTTTGTACTCGTTGAAGTACCACTTGCAACACTAGCTCTAATCGCTTCTTCACTTTCCTTATCGATTTTATTGTGGACTCGGTCACACCAAGTAATTTAGCAACTGATGAAGCCTATCTAAAATTCAATTTTCTTCTTCAAACTCATCACTTTTTTGCCCTTTTTACCCGCTTTTATTTCATTTCAATCATCACTCTCTTTGGGGCCATTATTAGGCAATATTACAAAAAACTATGAAAATAGCAAAATGCTTTAATGAAAAAAAACTCGCACTTTCATACATTATACATTGACATTCCTAAACCGCCTTCCGTATGCCGAATTCGGAATTTCGTAAGTCAGCGAAATGACGAACGAACATTTCGCGATGGTGCTGCCAGCCACCAGTTTCTGCCGCGTCGCCATATTTGTCGGTACAACAGTGTTTATTTGTGCAATTATTCCAGTATTTTATTGCATTTTGCCCTATCTCTGTATATTATAAAATCGACGATTGTCTAAAAGACCCCTGCTCAAAAACTAAACATTTATACCGTAGTTAGAGATTTTATAATATTTTTTGGCCCTCTGGGAACGGAACCCCCCCATAACATATAAATCTATGTTCGACATCCGCACATTCGACTTCCGTACACGTTTTCAGGACCTCATTGTGTACGGATGTCGAGGACTGCCTGTACCTTAATCCGTCACTGGCAGCATTATTGGTTGCGAATTCTTAAGTCCTGAAAGTTGTCAATGCTTCGGATTAGACTTTAAATCGGATGTTAAGTATAGATTCTGAGGTGTCATGTCAGTGTTAAGTTTACATTAGATTTTTAGGATTGGCATTTCAATCTCAAGTATTTTATGTCGTAATTTGAATATATATATAATATAAATATGAGTGCTATGTTTTACGAATCTGTTTTTATCATAGCTTCGCGGGTAGCATAAAACGCTCTATGGAGGCGCACATTACTCACCACCCACTGCATCGTGAATTGAATTTTTTAATGTACTTTATTCACTTTCTTGTGTTTTGTTTGATGCTAAACTCAAAAAGTGGCCCTTTTTAACAACTTTTATATTAACTATCCACGATATATATGTGTGTGTGTGCGTGCGTGTGCGTGCGTGCGTGTGTGTGTGTGTGTATTTGTGTAGGTATGTTTTAAGACACCACAAATAATGCCAAATAACTCGAGAACGGCTGAATGTATTTTAGCCATTCTTTCGATTTTAAAAAGTGTTACACATAAAGGGTCTTATGTGCAATCACCATGAAAATAACGACCCGGGTTCGATTCCAGGGACGTCTTATTTCTCCAGTTGGATAACATGGGTAATTATATGCTCTCGCGGACTTTTTTGTTGCAATTGTTGTCCTTTATTTGACTAAATTTATTAATCGATACTTTACAGATCATATAAGGGCAAGGGAGAGTAAAATATGGTTTTCTCATAGTTGGCTTAACAAAAATGGCGTCTTTTGACTGTGGCGCCGAAAATATCAACGGCCACATACCGAGCTACGTCCTACTATCATCCCATAAATGTGATTTCGACACTTGAAGAATTTATTAGAATGTTTGAAGACAAAGAATAGACCATAAAAATTTTAACTGAAAGTAAAATCACCGAATCAAACCGTTTGGTTGGTGTTTCATCTTTACTCTATACACTTCCTAAAAGTTGTTATATATATATATATATGTTTGTTAATTCGGTCCCTGAGTTAGACATTCACGGCAGGACATTTGGGCGCCGCCGAATGGGCGCTGGATAGCTGTAAGCCAGATGAATTGAGAAGTATCATTTATTAACGCAACGCTCTAACTCAAAAACTAATAATCAGATCAACGCAAAATGTAATTTTCTACAGCTTTTGTTTGGAACATGTTTTCATAAAATGGTCCTCTTAAGAGATGTTTCATTTAACTTTCTGAATGTAAGTACGTCGCTAAGTGATACCTTTGTTTCCGTTGCTATGATAAAGTTTTCTTATTGGTGATAGCGATTCACACGCTGCCGAAGGTAATTTCATTTGTGCACGATATTTTGTTATCCAAAGAAACGGATATAAATTTCGTTTGCTTAATGTCTTTTGAATGTGAGAAGTGATTCCAAGTCATTCACCCGAATGTGATGCGTGAGTCACTATCACACTAAGTTAACAACATAAAATAGTTTAAACTTTATTGCAAAAGACATGATCGGCTAGTACTCCCCTGCTGCGAGGGTAGAGGTAGCTGATCTCAGATATGGGTCTGAATATCGAGGGTCGGGCTCCTAATTCGAGTTAATGAGGGTCGAGGGGTCTGCGGCGTGGTCAGCTTATGAGAGGGTCCCACATAGTCCACACATGCCCATAGGCATATATATATGTATATACCTATATATATATGTATGTATGTATTATGTATACCGATTTTTTGGAAAGTGTATCAGTAACATTCAAAGTTATGTTCTAATAGCGAGAAAAATTACATTGCGCACGTTATCATTGGTGCAGTTAATGATCCAAATGCATGCGTACAATAATGTTGCTGGATAGTGACTTTGGCAACATTATTGTGAAAAATAACTATTTTTACTTTTACTAACACGTTAAAATGTCGTAGTGTTTTTGTACGACACGATTACATACATACATGCTTAGTGATGTATTTTTCATCTTCTAAACACAAAATCTTGTTTTAACCGTTGTACTGTTCCGAACGTGTCATCAAATATTTACTTTGTCATAAATTCATAAGCTGATTTACCTATATGGCTGCGCATTATATACCGTATTATCAATGTATATACTCCATTCTATTCTTGGGTTATTTGTCCCCCGAATAGTAGGAGCTATAACGTGCGAATCCGATTTCTGTCTTCCCGGACCAAGGGTATCATCTCCCTAGTGGGCAAGCGCTCGTTCGAATCCCAACCCACCGCTCAAAAGGCATTCGGCCCAGGACCACGCCTCATTCCAAACGCCCTCCTTCATGCTCCGCTCCGCTCTCCGTTTTTTCCGGGGGCGCTGGCGGAGATTTCATTTCGCGGTTCGGGAGTCTGCCTTCTACCCCAGGGACATCCCGTGCGTATTTTCCCTCCAAAATCTTCGCTTTCCGAATCCTCACCTTTCTCCCATTCTTTCTTCTATCAATTACTTTTCCGTTTTCATTCCTCCTCTTGTCAGCGGCTATCTATTCTGTGGTTTCTCTAACCTCCGACCATCTCGCCATCGCCTACTTCCTCCTATGTATAGGTAGTTTTACACTTTGAGCGCATGTATTTCATTCCCCAGTTGCCAAGAGACTTCGGTTTTGTGTTTCCTATTTCCCGAAAACCAGAGTGTTTGAGAAGTCCCTATTTTATATTTATAACTCCAAAAGATATAATGATATTGCGGTAGTCTTAAGCGCATGCTACTGTACTAAAGGGCATTACGAGGTCTGATGCTACCAGAGCACCTTTCGGTACACCCCAGTCTTTGAAAAATAACGTGTCGGATTGGTTCCAGAGGTTCCTAATGTTTTTACTTAAAAAGTAAAGGGGCTCCGCTGCCTGCTCGCCAAGCTCACCAACGTTCGTTTCGCTCGATATAGAGAGATTATCGTTTTGATGAATGAATATGCATGCATTTGTTGTTAATTTTCCAAAAAATTATTGTATAATTACGCCCTTCCTTACTTTTCCGTAGCTCTCTGAAATGTTTACTTTGATGTCTTGTATGAGCAAGAAACCCTTGAAAAATCAACGTATAGTTGTCCATGATTGAACGATGGCTCTGGTAAATGTAAACCAGGGTCGTGGGCCTATTTGCGTTAATAAACATAAAAAATTTAGAATATAATGATATTACTTACAAAAAGGTAATATTCCAGTATTCAATAAACGAAAGAAGATTCATTTGCTTTGGGTAATCGTTTTAAATACTTCCCACACGCAGTGTATTTATCAATACATGTTTACGTTGTTATGTATAAAGATTTATGTTGCTGAAGCAATAATTTCGATGCCTAAACAAAAGTGCGAAGCGAATAACGCTATTCCTTCACATATTTCACTAATTGAATCGGAGGCAACAATGACGGTCGCCTTAGCAACGCCCGGAAACAGAACGAAAAATGCACGGAATTTCGAAAAAGAACCCCCATTTACGAAAATTTGATTGTGTAACATATAGACGTTGCAATAATAAGGTAGGATACAGCTTTAACCGTCGGATAAAGTAAAAACCATGAAAATCTGTCCATATTTAGGTATTTTGATAAATGAAGGGGAAAATTCGTCGAGCGTAGCGTCATGAATAGTGCGATTACAATATAGAGCAAGGGTTCCCAACCTTTTCATCGAGGCGAGCACCAATTCACATCCTAGAGGATCAGGCGAATACCATTATAGCAGTGGTTTTCAACCGCGGTGCCATGAAGTGTTCCGAGGGGTGCCGCAAAAATTATTCTGTTTTCCTATTTTTTGCCTCATTTTGCATCGTCAGCTTTCAAAAATCCAAACTAAAGTTAAGACGAACTTCATTTCGTCGCAAAGGCACTTAGAAATGGAAGGAGATATGGAAAATTGCGTTATTATTACGATTATTACTGATGGTGGATAGGGAGGGGTGCCGCCAAATTCTGAAAAGTCACTTAAGGGTGCCGCGACTCTAAAAATGTTGGGGAGCACTGCATTATAGTATACCTTCGCGAAAAAATATATATGAAAAAGAAAATGAATCCTACGTCATAGTTGATCAGTAAGGTTATTAAATGCTTTCAGAAGGAAAACTACCGAGAAAATTATATTGGTAGTTACAGGAAACACCACTTTAATCTTCGCAGAAGAGCACAGGGGTGCCCACGAGCACCAGTTTGTGACGCTCTGATTATAAAGAGAGATACCACAAGTAATGTAACTTTGCATGATTTAGCATTTACTATGTTTTATGGCATTTAATATGAAATCCCTTACATCCCCACCTCCATTCTCAGCGATTCCCTGGATTAACATCAATATTACCAACAGTTCTCTCAGTAAAATATGGTGGCACTTGATGAAAATTACTTCAATTTACTGCTGCAGTTCAGCCAAAATGTTTGGTTTCTACTTGTGCATTTGTTATTTTCCCACGATATGAAATTACAGGATGCCAAGTCGAGGGACCTAAATAACAAACACGCTGAATTCAACTATATAACAAATTAAAACAAGTTAGGAAAATGTACAGCGTATCACAAATGGGCGCGTTTCGTGCAATGGAGTATCAGAAAGAAAAGACATACCTGTACGTAAGGGAAATAGCGTTTTAAAGTTCTTTTCTTCATCATAAATAATCTATTGTCTTCCTATATAAAAATATTGCATGCACACTTAAGGAAATTAAACGTTTGTTTGGGAGATTGTTTATGTTAGCAACAATCAAGATGTAACCATGCAAGAAATTTTCAAAGGTCAATTCCAATTCACATTCTTGTTTGATTTTCTTGATAACGTCTGCTCCTACTATAAAATGTATAGGAAGAGAAATACTCGGATACAGTTCCGTATTGCCCCCCACCCGGTTTCTATGCACTTATTGATATAAATAAATTAATAATAACAATTGAGGGAACTACGTTTTATTTGTAGATCGAGTTAATATCAGACCTGACTGGCCGGTCTCGACATATACAAACCCAACCACCGGAAAACGGGGAGGGTTTCTTTGGTTCCGGGCGAGGCGAAGGGTGCGGTAGCGCCCGGAGACGACTACCCATTAAACCAAAGCGAGCCGAAGGCTCGCCAATATATACTTTCAATGTTATATCCTCTTCACTAAAGTACTGAATAAAATAATGATTGTTTACATAAATTTTCTTTATCTTCATATTATTGTTTCAATATAGGGTGGGGGCAATATGGAAGTGGCCCCATAGCAGTGGGGGGCAATACGGAACTGGCCCCAAATACTCTGCTAGTTCTACAAGTTTTATTTGAAAATTATTTTGATATTATTATTGTTACTAACTACATTGTTACAAGCTGGCTATAGGGCCAGGTGGAAACAGTATAATTCAATATGAAGGAACATAATTATTCCCCACCCAATTGAATAATACACGGAATTTTTTAGAGATTAAAATAAAACACACACCCAAGAAACATCAAGAGACCGAAAAGAAGACCGAAAGACAGGTGGGACTGAGAGTTTGTTAAGTTCTTGGGGCAAACTTGGAGGAGGGAGGCAGTTGACAGGGAAAACTGGAAGAGTCAGGGGGAGGCCTTCATCCGTCAGTGGACTGAAAAAGGCTGATGATGATGATATATTAGTGTAATTGCCAGTCAAATATGTCGGGTATTCGTCAATTAAGTATTACGTTAAAAAAATAATAAATAATTACACCAACATTTATGTGCACTAAAACGTAAAAAATTAATATAAATTCCACATACCCGAATACTCCAGAAACTAGTAAACCTTAGAACTGTTATGGGTCAACATCAATATTCCTAAATTATTCCTAAGGAACTACGGAAAACTGGAAAATTCTGGGGGAGGCCTTCATTTTTCAGTGAATAGAAAAAGGCTGATGATGATATATACATACATACATACATATATATATATAGGGCTACTAGGTGTTGAAGGAAACCCAGTGAGCACTTACTGGAAGGAGAGCCGCTGGGGTGTTGGAGAGACATGAAAATCCGTTCGGTAGAAGCCGAGAACGAACATGCGGACGGACAGACGGACGGACAGACCGACGATAGTAGGCGCTCACGCTGGAAGCGAAACGCGCCTAAAAATGAAGAAAACCGCTCCGCATTTTCCTATTTAGATGGATGAAGGAAGAAAATCTTGCACTGTGAAAAATCGAAAATAACATGTAAACTCCCTCCCCCATCCTTCCACGCTCTCCTTCCCTTCTCTCCCTCCCTCCCTCCCCTCCCTACCTCCCGCTCGCTCCCTCCCTCACACTCCTTCTCCCTCCTTCTCTCTCCCTCTCTCTCTCTCTCTTAAATGTAAGAAGGGACTATATAGTCTCAATATAAATGCATTGAACTCTCAATTTTGGCGACAATGGGATTTGTCATGGTACTTTATGATTGGTATTGTAATAAAACTGATAAAATATCATATTTTATTGATTCTAACCGCATTTCTACGCGAATTAGATCAGAATTCGAAATCTGTCTTCAATAAAAATAAACTTTGTTCTTTCTCGCAAAGAAGTCTCTAGTTCGTACCATGATTATAAGTAATTTTAAAGTGCAAATTCAAAGTAGTCTACACTCATCCCAGTATTTCGGTTGCAGGACGCGGTAAAACAGGTAACGTTCGATAATTAAATCGTTCGCCATTTCGAATCAAAGTGACGGACAGAAACAAAACTTTGACCATTCACTAAGTTAGGATGTAAGGAAGAATCGTACCGAATTTGGTTATTCTAGCTTTTGTCGTTTAGGAGGAGTTCCATGAACAAACCAACAAACACACCCTTCAAATATATTATAGGAGATATATATAGTGGGTGTGTGTGTATATATGTATATATATATATATATATATATATATATATATATATATATATATATATATATATCATCATAGGTAGTCTGTCCGTTGACAGGTCCGTGATTATTCATGGTTAAACTTGGTCCTCCATATACTCCTATTTTCCGCAGTTTTCTTTATGATTTGATAGCTCTCTTTCCCTTTCAAGTCGTCTACCAGCTGAAACCTTTTCCTACCTCTTTCTCTTTTTCCATCCAGTTTTCCTTCTAGCACTTCTTTAATCATGCACTCTCTCCTCAGGTAATGCCTTCCTCTTTCTGATAGTTTATATAATCGTTCGCTTCTCTCCTATTCTTCGTAGTACTTCCTTATTTTTCACCCTATCTGTCCATTTTATCTTCAGCATTCTTCTCCATGTCTACATTTCGAAGCTTTCCAAGTATTTAATATCATTATTCCTTAACGTCCATGTTTCTGCCCCATACAAACCTGTACTCCATACATAGCATATTATCAACTTCTTGTGGATATCCTCCTTTGTATTCCCCGTTAGTAAGTTTTTCTTTACTCTGAAAGCGGCTTTTGCTTTTGTTATTCTAGTCCTGATTTCATCGGTACATTTTGATTCTCTCGTTATGATACTTCCAAGGTATATATAGTGTGAAACTAGTTCTAATGGTTTTCCTCCAATACTTATGTTCAAATTTTCTTCTTCTTTACTTGATATTCGCATAACCTTGAATTTTTCTGTATTAATTTCCATACTGTGTTTTCTACCTGTTGTCACTAGTCTGTTTATCATTTTCTGGAGTTCCTTTTCCTTTCTTGCTAGAAGTACTACATTATCCGCGTATTTCACTGTTCCTATAATCCTTCCTCCGATTTTGAAATCTCCGGTGACTTCTAACGCTTCCTGCATTAGCCTTTCTCCATATATTGAATAGAATCGGCGATAGACAGCAGCCCTGTCTTACTCCTCCACCGATATGTACTCCGCTGGTGTCCGCATTCTGCAACCTTACCTTTACAACTTGATTCACATGTAGATTCCTGATCAGTCTCCTGTCTTTCCAGTCTACACCTATATCCTTTAATATCCTCATCAGCAATACCCATTTTCCTCTATCAAAGGCCTTCTGCCAGTCGGCGAAACATATGCAGCAATCTTGGCTGTACTCTTGCGAAAAAAGTAGTTTGAGTGACACTGAAAATAATTGTGAGACCGACGACAGTTTTGATGATCCAGATTACATCGGCGATTCGTCTGATGCCAAAGAAAATTCATCATAGGTATGTATCGTTGTGTTTTTGTAATAAAATAGATTTTGAGGGTTAGCACCTTTTTCCCCCAGAAACGGTATAACAATATTTGGAAGCAAGGTTAGCGAAGGAAGTGTTGCCATAAGTCTGCAATGGCATTTCTGTTATGAAGATCTAATACTTACATGTAATTTACGATTGCCACAGGTTCTGTTTTAGTTTTAGTAGCACAGATTTGGACGTATATGCACTTTATGGGGTTAGCACGTTTTTCCTTAAAACTTGCATGGGACTCCATTAAGGTCTTATTATTATTGCCTTTTTTCCTTGCTTGCAGTCTGAAATTCACATTTCACGAGAGCAGGAAAGAACTCCTACTAAAGCTCCAGCAAGCCGAAAGAGGAAACGTAATTTTGAAAACTGGCAAAAGAACAAACAGAAGAGAAGAAGAAACAGAGGTCAACAATATAGCTCATCCCAAAAGAAGATTGTTCCGGCTAGAAAAGTTGGTGACCCTTGTTCATGCCCACGGAAATGCTGGGGAAAAGTCAGTGGTGTTGTAGAGCACATATTTAACTCCTTCTGGGACTTGGGAGATTATGTTGCCGAGAACACTTACTTGATGCACTGTATAAAACTGGTGAACAAGAAGCGTTGTTATACAAAGATCAAGCATTCTAGAAGAGATTTCAGTTTTGAATATAGTGTAAAAGTGAATGCGGTTGATGTGAAAAGTTGTAAGAAAATGTTTCTTTCGTCGCATGGACTTCAGAATTCAAGAAAACGGATTGAGAACATACAAAACCAGATAAAAATAGTAATGTTGGGGCCAAGGCTGATGAAAGAGGCAAACACAAGAACCGCCCACATGCCTTCCCTGAAGAAACATTGGAGACAGCAAGGAAATTCATCAAGTCAATTCCCAAGTATGTCAGTCATTATAGTCGAAGCCAGAACCCTAATCGACTGTACTTGGATTGTGACCTCACCATTAAATCGTCGTATGAGCAGAAGTTTCTTCCATGGTGTATATCAGAGAGCAAACAGCCGATTAGTTCAGACAGGTTCCGAATACTATTTTGTGAAGAGTTCTGTATCGGTTTCAAGATTCCCAAGTCTGATACCTGCGCGGAATGTGACTACTTAAACATCAAAATTGAAAGTGCAAAAGCTGAAGGTCATGCAGATCAGTTAGGTGAATTGGAGACAAGAAAGTCAGTGCATCAAAGAAGAGCTGCAGCAGCACTAGACAAATTGCATCAGCTCTCAAGATTAGCAGAGTCACATCCTGAAAAGTACCATGTCATATGTATTGATTTACAACAAACGCTCCCAACACCCAAGCTCACTGTTGGACCAGCCTTCTATAGAAGAAGGTTGTGGACCTATAACTGTGGCATTCATGACTGCGGTGCTGACGTTGGTTACATGTTCTTACGGAGTGAGAACACCGCCAAACGTGGGGCCTGTGAAATTGCAAGCTGTCTGCTGAAATGTCTGCAGAATAACAGAGTACAAGTTGAGGAACTTCATATTGTGAGCGACAACTGTAGAGGACAAAAGAAGAACTGGACGTTAATCGCAGTCTATGTCTCACTCGCTCAATTAGGGAGGTTTAAGTTCATTTATCACCATTTCCCCGTTGTCGGACACACGCAAATTCCCTGTGACAGGGATTTTGGCCGAATAGAGTTGCATGCTCGCAAACATTGTCCTGTAGTGTACACTGTAGATGATTGGGCAGACTGTATTGTTAACGCCTGTAAGAAGAAAAGGTTTCGTGTCACCCGTATGCAGCAGATAGACTTCAAGGATGTGAATGTTCTCCACTCTCTAGTAAGTAAGAAGTCCATGACAGAGAAAAAGGAACCCCTCCGCTTTTCTCAAGCCTCTGTTTTCAGAATTGCCTCAACCGCTCCTACAGTTTTAAAGATTTCCTACTCTTACCAACATGAGACCGCAGTGTATTCCACTGTCAACATAAAAAAAAAGAGGACGTCCTGGACTTCAGATTACAGCTTTTAATTTGCCAGAGAAGTATTCGGCGCCAGTCCCCACAGACAGCCGAAAGCATGCTGACATGTTAGCATTCGTACAATGGATTCCACCGGCATATCATTCATTTTACAAACAACTGGTGTCGTCAGGAACAGCTGTTCCAGATGATGAAGCAGAAATGGTACACGGACTGCTAGACGACTAATGAGTTACTTGTTGTTTTAAAGGCAGGCATTAAAATTAATTTAATTTACCCAAACCATTACAGGTACAGTAATGTGAAAAGACAGAGATGATGAAAGTGTACTTGAGCTAGCAGTACAATAAAGCATATTCAGTTGTAAAATGCACGCATTTCAATGTATATGTGAAACAAATCTGGGGAAATAAAAAGCTAACCCACATGCATAGGAGAGGACCTGATATTTTAAATTGTTTTGTACCTTAAGAGCAAAATTAAAAGTAAAAACCAACTGCTAATAAGTCTCACACCCCCAATAATATTGGAGCATAAATATCTGCACTTATTTTCCACTATCCCGATTTATGGAATTTTTGCAATATTCAAATCACTTTTTCTCAGAACTAACTTATTGTGCGTTAGTTCCTTATTTCCCCAAGCCCTTCATATAATAAACTTGTTTGTTTATGTAGCGGTTTCTACGTAAACAATTAGATTATTTTCTTGACAATAAGGATCTCCAATAGTATTGTTCATTGAACTACAGCAAATTAATTTATTAATAAAGTACATATTTGGATAAAACAGATGAAAGTAAACAGATAAAGTATCTGCTCTCTCTCTCTCATTAATGAATACTGTAGAAAGTACATTTATACAATGTATAATAATGTGAAATTTATCTATAACTAGCTGAAACGCCCGGCTTCGCTCGGGAAAGAGTGGCAGAAGATTTTTATTGCTCGGGGCAAACGTTCCCCATTCCTTAATTACGCAAGCGATGCTTACATGAACTTTTACTATTTTATGTATTGTATTGTACGCATTAACGTCTTACTTAATATTCACATGGATAGATGCACCGAAGCCTTTAAAGCGGCAATAAAATTATGTGGATTATGTCAATACTATTAGCCAAAACCAGGCTCGCGACACTCAACGTTAAGTATGAGGCACGAGTAAACACTCCTCCGTCGCCTCGGTGCCTTTCGGGGTACTTTTCATTGGTCCTACGTTACTAGTCAACAACTTCGTAAACAGTCCCTCCCCTTTCTCCCCTTCCCCTCTTTCCCCTCCCCTCTCTTCTCCTCCCGTCATGCGGACCGCTTTTTGTAGGTACCGGGAATTTTCCGTAAACCAAATGTAGTTTAATTTTTCCATAAATTTGACGCCATGATCCTCCATTTTTTTTGTTCTGAGAATAATTTACCCCCATCAAATGTTTGAGCGGGGATTATTCAAAGAAGAAAAAGAAAATTAAGGAATTATAACGTCAAATTTATGAAAAAACTAGCTTTTCGTACCCGGCTTCGCCCGGGTGCATTTCGGACTGCAAATAGTTATACTTTTTCCCGCTTAGAAGACAGCTTGAGAAAATGATACATACTAAAACTTCTCCTCTCCTTTCTGTAAACTACATTAGGAGTCTTGAAATAAAGTGGAAAGAACACGAAACGAACCAATACGAAAACTGCAAAAACCACCATGAAAAAAGAAATGAATTAAACGCTAACCAATACCCGGTAGAAAAGGATGTAAACCGACAAATAAATAATCGTGGAACATAAATTAAGAGTACAACCAAAGAATATAAGTTCAATGCAAAAACCACCAAGAAAAAAGAAATGAATTAAACTGTAACCAATAGCCGGCATAAAAGGTGTAAACCGACAAATAGGTAATCAAGGAACAAAAATCAAGAGCACAACCAAAGAATATAAACATAGACTACAAAATGAACAACCAAGAACGAACACAAAGAAAACAAACAAAGAACACAAAAAATGGACACGAAACGAAAGCAAATGAAAACAACAAACTAACCAAAACCAACCAACGAATAATCTCCTAAAGCTCAATGTATCTGATGATGGCGACTGACGCTTTCTATTCAGTTGCTAAATAAACAACCAACAATCACAAAATAGCGTGTCGTAGTGATGAGTAAATATTGATTACGCGGAATATGAGTTTGTATGTCAACATAATAACAGGAGAAACTAAATAAGAATACCTATTATTACTCTAAATAGATATAAAATTATTGATCTTAATTGTGTTTTCCATCGTAATTAAGTAAATAATAGATTCAGATATTCGAACGAATCGATTTTAAATAATGTAGTAAAATGTTTTACCTACTTTTCTAACGTAATTAATTACGTGAGTGTATCGGTAGTGTTTACATTTTACCCATGGAACCGCAGACACGAATTCTTAATTTTACTTCAGAAGACATAATAAAGTTCAACAAAAGTATTATTCAAATAAAATCTTTCGAAATTCACTGCGTTACGTGTTCAAAATGTTAATCTAATTTAGTTCTCGTATTAAAATTAAAATAATTCAAGAGTGAACGTTATTTCCAATTGATAAAACTATCTTTTAATTCAAAACGATATTATATATTAGAAAAAAGTATCTAATTATTATTGAAACGCAAAATGGATGAGCATAGGAAAAAACTTGCTATTTCTACGTTTACGATATGTTTATAGTTCAAACGTAATTTGTTTACATCGGTTACTAAGTATATCCAAATGCTGAGCAATAATGAAAAATAAGATTTTCCCTTCAATTCGTCTTATTTGATCAGTAAGCCCCTCTATTAAAAAATTATTCCAAAAGAGGAGATAATTTACCACAAAAAAGTCTGCGAGAGCATGTCTGCGATATATATGTAAGGAGTTAAAAAATTCGAGAAATTTACAAAAAAATGTTAAATGGAAATCCCATATAAACGAAAATATTTTATTATAATTAAATAGTACACCGAATCGGTTTAAAAACCTTACTACACCACCGTACACATGATAACGGTTATTATGACACCTTCCTCTTTTTTCTGCGTGTTGTAGTTTCTGAGCCTTAGCAGAACATACATACATACAAACACCTTACTTAATAGATATGTATAGATGAAACCATTTGGGTTACCTGAAAACTTCCTGCACCTTTATAAGGATGTGGGGAATTGGTAAACACTTCTGAAGGAAAAGAACATATATTCCTTTACAGATTTATTGACAATAAATTAAGGCAAATTTACAAAAGATAATTATAATAATAGCAATCACAATAATAATAACAAGTATATATATTATTCTTTCGATCTGTATAAACAGATATAAGACATAGTATAAACATGAATGGATATATCATAAGAGCTTCTCTATTTGCGCATCATAAGCAGAAACAATAAATGCTAAACATTACTGGTATAATAAAAGTGCATACATTCAAAGGCAGGGTCGGCCTTTTAGCGTATACAGTCGTTGCCTCCATATAGAACAATAAATTATTGGTCCATGGAGAGTAGGTTAGGATCCCCAACCAGCTTTACCCAAACATTTGAGTCGGAAGTGAGATGAGGGAACCTGGATCATTTATAAAATATAAAGACTTATATTTTGTGTCATTGTCTTCATAAAATGTAACGTATTAGCAATACTCATTTTTATAGCACTCTCTATCAAATTCTTTTTTTAAATGTCTACATACTTGAATCTGTCTCTTCAATATATTCTAAATATTAAACTCCATTCGCTGACATACAACTCCAAGCCATTACAGAACCACCCCCATACTTCACTGAGGCATGCAAATTTCAAACATTTCACTCAGTACTCCACACTATAACCATCACATTGGATCTAAAAATGTTGAACTTACTTTCGTTTGTAAAGATTATGTCGGACAACAATCGAAACCGACAATGTAAACGAATACTTTTGTGGCAATGAAATCGTTAAAATTCATTAAATTTAGACGTAATTTATCAGAAACACACGATTATTGAAGTTCTTTCCCATATTTATGGCATACTTTGAGTTTTACTTTCATACATTGTTGTAAATTGTATAGAACATGAATATACATGGTATACTGTAACGATTATGTCGGACAACAATCAAAACAGCGTATACGAATACTTTTGAGACAGTAAAATTGTTTAATTAATTAAATTTAGACGTAATTTATCAGAAACACATGATTATTGGTGTTCTTTCCAATATTAGGCTTGCCTGTAAAATGGACATCTAAACCGATTAATTTTGCGCTTAAAGGAAAATTTCGAGCGATTTAGCATGTAATACTACGAAACATGAACAGTATTAAAATATTCAGTCTTTCCTGCGTAAAATAATCCATTTCCCGTGATCGTCAGTTAATATTTAGGTATATTTATATCCACATCAGTGAAGGGCTGCATGGCATTTTGGGGTTTCTTCACACCATTTCCCATGCATTCTTATGGAAATAGTATTTTGTTGACCCATGGGGTATAAGAGACCCCACGGTCTGCAAACCAAGACCAAGTTCTTCCTTTGGTCCATAGGAAGGCCCATGAAACTTTTGAATTGGATAGCTTCAACGGTGTAAAAACGTATAAAGCACATACACACACATACACAGTAAAATGTTTATAAGGTATATTTTGAAGAGTGTGTTTGTGTGTTTGTTCATGGAACTCCTCCTAAACGATAAAAGCTAGAATAACGAAATTTGGTACGATTCTTCTTTACATGCTAACTTACAAGGAGAGGCACCCAAGTGTAAGTGGCGGATCACGACCAAACTTCACAGGATGAAAGAAAACGAAAAATAATTAGGCACGTATTTTCGGAAAGGCGTCTAACGAGCCCGCGTTTTCGAGATATTTGCAATTGAAAATTGAAAAACAAGTGGCTTTTACTCTAATACCATGACGAGCGACCCCTTAACAACAGGTGCCGGTAGCCTAGTGATAAAGTCTCGGGATACGGAAATTGTGCCGCGGGTTCGATTCTCGACATCGCCGAATTTTTTTTCTTCTCCAATCAATGTTTTATGACTTTAGTTTTATGTAAGTTGTCCAAATTACATCATTAATAATTTTCTTTCTTTTTTCAGGCCTGTATTTTAATTTTAAATCCATTCCAATGCACTTTTTACGACATACTCGGATTATATAGATACTTGATAAATATATACAGCATTTTCTACGTACACTCTCCTCCATATTTCCACTGTAGAGTTGCATAGTTTACGTGCCGAATAAGGAGCACTTTATGCCACGTTCCCACGGTTTCTCGAGTCCTTTCGGTGCGTCCTGGCGGTGGGCCCTACCGCCGGGTGGGGTCGCTTTTCGCTCGCTCTCCTAGGGATGGATTAGGGAACCGTAATTTATTCATATATAACGGTTATACCGCCATTAATCGGTCGCCATTGCCTCATTAGTTACTATTGGCCGGGAACGGGAAGGTGAACGGCAACAAACGGTAACGGTAGCGACCCTATCGGTGCACAATAGAACGCGACACGTTCACGTTTACGCCTCAAATTGTCATTTCGCCTACAGAAACAATGTGTGGGGATTCGATTGCTACTGCCGTTAATTATCCGCAGTTAATTAATTAATTAATGAACAGCAACGATATAACAAGTATAACAAGATAACAAAGTAACAATAGCAGATAATACATTTTAACGAAAACAATGGCGGCGCGCATGTATACGTTTAAAATTTATTTTATTTAATTTCTTCGCGTTGCCGTTCTCGTTCCCGGGCAATTGTGCATCTGCCTTTAGTCACATTTGGTCGCCTGTTGTCGGCTGCACGCCGTGAAGTGGGGAACATTGGTTTTTTCGAGCGCTTTGCGGGTTCTCTGACCGACAATGCAGACGCCGTGTGAGACGGAGGCCGCTACCTCGCCTCCACTATCTGGCGAGCACTCCAGGTTTTTACCGGACATTCTTCTCGACGAGGATGGCAGTATATTGAACATCCCAATTTTGAAGAAAACTATGCAACTCTACAGTGGAAGTATGGCGTAGAAAACATTGTATATATTTATCAAGTATCTATATAATCCGAGTATGTCGTAAAAAGTGCATTGGAATGGATTTAAAATTAAAATACTGGCCTGAAAAAAGAAAGAAAATTATTAATGATGTAATTTGGACAACTTACATAAAACTAAAGTCATAAAACATCGAATGGAGAAGAAAAAAAATTCGGCGATGTCGAGGATCGAACCCGCGACACAATTTCCGTATCCCGGCACTTTATCACTAGGCTACCGGCACCTGTCGTTAGGGGGTCGCTTGTTATGGTATTAGAGGGAAAGCCACTTGTTTTTCAATTTTCAATTGCAAATATCTCGAAAACGCGGGCTCGTTAGACGCATTTCCGAAAATACGTGTCTAATTATTTTTCGTTTTCTTTCATCCTGTGAAGTTTGGTCGTGATCCGCCACTTACACTTGGGTGCCTCACCTCGTTAGTGAATGGTCAAGGTTTGGTCAGCCAGGATCAGTCAGTGCTGCCAATACAGGGATTAACATACTTCCATAAAATAACACGTATGAATACATTTGTTGGCTTACAAGTTATTCTTCCTTCAAGCATAAAAATATGTAAATATGGACCGATTTTATTCGTTTTTGCTTTATTCGACGAATAAAACTCGATACTATCTTATTCCTGCGAAGTTTACATGTTACACGGTCGAAGTTTCCAAAAATACGTTATATGTTTCGAAATTTTCTGGATTTTTCGTACTCTTTCCGGGCGTTGCCAAGGCGACCGTCATTGTTACCTCCGATTCAGTTAGCTTCAATGAACCTTACATATAGACGAAGTTTAGCTTTATTCGATTCGCACTTTTGTTTAAGCAGCGAAACGATCAGTGTTTATGGATAGCACCGTAAATAGATACTGAATATTATTCAAGAGTGTTTATAACGACTGATGAAAGTAATTGAACCTTCTTTCGTCTATTGAATACTGGAATCTTACATTTTTTGTTAGTAAAATCATTCTATTCTACATTATAATGTTTATTAACGTAAATAGGCTCACGTATTTGGTGTACATTTACCAGTCAGTGTTCAATCATGGACAACTGTACGTTGCTTTTTCACGGGTTTCTTGCTTACAAGACATAAATTTAAACATTTCATAGGCATAATTACACAAGAAATGAAGCTGGATTTGGCGAAAGTAATATGATAGGAAATACAATTATCGTTATATTTTAATGCAATAGGATCGGAAACGAATTGTTACAAGCAAAAATGATTAATTGTTAAAAAAATCTAATTGTAAGTTAAAAGGTATCTACTATATATTTTGAAGAGTTTGTATGTTGTGCTGTAGTTGCTTCACTAAATCCGTTGAAATTCAACGGGAAATTCTGCTAGTTAAATATAAGTAATTAACAAATGTCAGATCCAGCAAAAATAGTAAATTTAGTTAATTTCAAAAAGTTTTTCTTGATATTTTAAACTGCATCTTTAATAGGTTCCATGTTAAACGGGTATATCTGCTTATATGGAAACATTTGAAAATAGTTCCTTAGGAATAAGTTAGTAATATTGATGTTGACCCATAACACTTCTAAGGCTTACTAGTTTCTGGAGTATTCGGGTATGTGGAATTTATATTAATTTTTTACGTTTTAGTGCACATAAATGTTGGTGTAATTATTTATTTATTTTTTAACGTAATACTTAATTAACGAATACCCGTCATACTTGACTGGCAATTACACTAATATATCATCATCATCAGCCTTTTTCAGTCCACTGACGGATGAAGGCCTCCCCCAGACTCTTCCAGTTTTCCCTGTCAACTGCCTCCCTCCTCCATGTTTGCCCCAAGAACTTAACAAGCTCTCTGTCCCACCTGTCTTTCGGTCTTCTTTTTGGTCTCTTGATGTTTCTTGGGATCCATTCGATGACACTGGACGTCCAACGCTGGTCATTTCTTCTAGCAATGTGGCCCGCCCACTGCCATTTTAGCACCTTCACTCTTCTAATCACGTCACAGACTCCAGTCTTCTTTCTTACCCAGTCGTTCCTCTTGCGGTCTCTTCGGGTGATCCCTAACATGCATCTCTCCATGCCCCTCTGTGTTGTTTGCAGGTGCTGTATCATTCTGGCATTCATGGTCCATGTTTCACAACCATATGTCAGAACAGGCAGAACACATTGGTCATACAGTCTCCTTTTTAGGAAGACTGGAATATTTGATTCAAAGATGTTCGCATTCTTGCCAAAAGCACTCCATGCCATCTTCACTCTCCGGTTGATTTCTACAAGAAGCGAACCATCAGTAGTGATGAGTTGACCTAAGTAAACATAGCTGGTTACTTCTCCGTGTTCTGCTCCGTTGATATGTATCTTCTTAGAATTTGTGAAGGAGTTGTACATAACCTTTGTTTTATTAAGATTCATCTTAAGTCCAGCTTCTCGGCTTGCTTGCTCAAGCTTTTCAGTTCTTCTAATGAGCTCTTCTGGGCTCCCTGCGAACAGTATGATATCATCTGCAAAGCGAAGGTGACTCAGATGTTCTCCATTTACCTTTAAGCCTTTTTCCTCCCAGTCTAGGGTTTTGAATACTTCCTCTAGAGCTGCTGTAAATAACTTAGGGGACATAGTATCGCCTTGTCTCACTCCCTTTTCGGCCTTAAAGGCACTCGTCTCTTCATGCAGCTGGACAGATGTTGTCGCATTTTCGTAGATATTCTTGATCAAGGTTATGTACGTTTCTCTACTCCTTGTTTCTTTAGTGCACATAACACCGACGAAGTTCGGACAGAGTCGAATGCTTTCCCGTAGTCGATAAATCACATACACAGAGGTTATTCGTACTCGTTAGTCCGACTGGTTACCTCTCTCACGAGTTGGATGTGGTCCAACGTGCTATACCCACTGCGAAATCCAGATTGCTCTCTGGGTTGGGCAGAATCAAGATGGTTTTGAAGGCGCATAGTGAGTATTTTGGTGAATAATTTGTAGACTGTTGGGAGTAGGTTGATCGGTCTGTAGTTATTCAAGTCTTTGGAATCTTTCTTGTGCAGAAGGATAATACATGCGTGGTTCCATGTTTCTGGTATCTTTTTCTTCCTCAGACAGGAATTAAAAATCTTAGCGAGAATTGTTTCCGTATGATTACCCATTGCTTTGAATACTTCCGCTGGGATACCATGCATTCCAGATGCTTTTCCATTCTTCATACTTCTGATTGCGTGTCTCACCTCTTCCGGAAGGATACCTGGGACCTCTTCTGTGGGCATGTTTCCATCATCATTTACTTCGTCATTTCCTAGAGGATCCTCATACAGCTTGGTGTAAAATTCTTGTACCCGTTTCAGGATTAGTTTCCTACTATGGGTTATGGAGCCGTCTTCTAGCATCAGGGCCACCAGCTGTCTCTTTCCGATCGAGAGATGTTGCTTCATTTTCTTGTAACTTCTATTGTTTTCTATGGCTTTCTCGATTAACTCATAATTATATTTTGTCACATCTTCCTTGATGCATTTCCTTATAGTTTTGTTTAGCTCTGCAAAGTGGATCATTTCTTTAGGATCTTTAGTAATTATCATTTTCCTTCTTTTTTCTATCAGCAGTCTTGTTTTTTCGGTCAACTTTTTCTCTGGCTTTGTTTTAACTGTTCCACCTATTTCTTCAGCAGTTTCCTTGAGTATCTCTATAAATTGAGATTCAACTTCTTGGTCTTCCAGTGCACTGAATCGATTTTTCAGTTGGAGCTGAAATTCTTCTTTTCTTTCTTTTAGCACCTGCATGTTGATAATATACTTAGGCTTCTTCTTTATAAACTTCTGTCTTTCTAACTTTGAGTTGAATTTTATTCTGCATCTTACCAAGCGATGGTCGCTTCCAGTTTTAAACTGGTTGAGGACGGAACAGTCTTCAGCCAATTGCTTCTTATGGACTAGTATGTAGTCAATTTCGTTTTTGGTACCATTGGGTTCTTTCCAGGTCCGTTTTCTATTGGGACTCTTTTTGAAGAAAGTGTTCATTATATATAAACTAGTACATTCAGCAAAGTCTAGCCCCATTTTCCAACTGCGCTGTCGTCTTCCTTTTGTTCTGCTACCTCGGCATTGAAATCACCCACGACCACTTTTATAAGGCAGCTTCCTTTGTCGTGCAGTTATCCAAGTTCTTGGTTGAAATCTTCCACTTCCTCATCCGAGTATGATGACGTTGGCGCATAAACTTGGACTATTTGAAGTTGATATCTTTTATTTATTTGAAGCACTAGTCTAGCTACCCGCTCGGATGAACTTTCCATTTCCACGATATTATTCTTCAATTTTTTGTTGATGATGAATCCAACTCCTCCTGTTCTTCCTGCGTCAGTTCCCCTGTAATAAAAAAGGTGTCCACTCTTCAACTCCAATAGGCCTTCACCTTTTCTTCTCACCTCACTCAGTCCTAAAATGTCCCAATTGATCTTCTCCAGTTGTTCTTGGAGCTCTTGAAGTTTATCTTCACTGGACAAAGTCCGGCAGTTAAAGGTAGTTAGGTTGAGGTTAAAGGAATTGGGTAACGATGAGAAAGAGTGGCAGTGGGCGTTTAACCTCCGGGGATTCTTAGCACCCTCTGCCTTCATGCCTTGTTCCTGACCACTGCCACGGTCAGAGGCAATCCAGCCTCCGGAGAATGAGGGCCGTTTTTTATGGGTGTACATGTCATGGAGGGATTTTGGGCCTTAAAACACCACGCTGGCCCAGAGCGGGTTGGTGAGTACCTCTTTCACTTTGGCCGGAGATATTGCAGAAAGACTTCACAGCATAGTTGAACCTACCGGTGTCCGAGGACACCACTGTTCTTCGCCCTTTAGCCTCCGTTTACACCCTTCCGCCGACTTTGAGGCAGTGAACTGAGGCAGTTGGAAGGGAAGGTAAATGAGGATATTTAGGGCAACTGGGTGTTGAAGGAAACCCAGTGAGCACTTACCGGAAGGAGAGCCGCTGGGGTGTTGGAGACACACATATGTAGAAGTTATTTGAGCTTTCGGGATGATCCCTTCGTCAGCACAAGAGAGACATAACTCCAATAACTTCTAGAAATGTGTCTCTCCAACACCCAAGCGGCTCTCCTTGAGGTAAATGCTCACTGGGTTTCCTTCAACACCTATACATACACACACACATATATATATATATATATATATGTTTGGTAACGATATGGAAAGTACTTTTTGAGTTAGAGCGCCCACAATCACAGACACACACACACTCAGACATCATTCCGAAAATAGTCTAAATGTGATCTAGGGACCTCAACACGTGTATTTCTGTTGAAATCGATATCGATTTTTTTCGTGATCAGAATACTTTCCCATTACTACGTATGGAGGAAGTAACTAGCGTAATACCCGTCAGTAATATTGACGATGAAAATTTCGACAAAAAATGTTTCTAGCATCTAGCATTTTTTTACTTTCTCCATACGTAGTATGGGAAAGTATTGTGATCACGAAAAAAATCGACTTCGAGATTTCAACGGAAATACACGTTTTCAGGTCCCTAGAACACGTTTAGACTATTTTCGGAATGATGTCTGTCTACGCAGGAGGAAGGGTCTTGGGAAATACCGTATCCTCCTCAGACTTTCTTGCCTCGAAACTGCAAGGGGAGAGGGCGAGTGAGAAGGCTGGAGGCTACCAAGGGGAGCGTAAATATAATACATTTGGAAGAGACAGACACAACGGTACATGGCCCCCCGTAAAATACTTCGCACCCACTCAGCCTAGTGGTATTACCGACGCCCTCTGGACTGCCGCCGTCTTACGTGCGTAGCTGAAATAGCTTTAGAATACGGAAAAGCAACAGCTCCTGTCCGAGGCAGCAACCACTCAGGCAAACCATGCCCATGAACAGCATCGCCTCACCAGGACTTTTCCCGATGCCCTGGCTGCCCAATCCGCCCCTGGTGGGCCCCTTTGCCATCTGGGCCCCACGCTCTTGCGTGTTTTGCGTACCGCTTAATGCTGCCCTGGTTACACGGTCGAATTTTTCAGAAATACACAATTGTTTTTGAATTTTTACGGATATTTCGTACTCTTTCCGAGCGTTGCCAAGGCGACCGTCATTGTTGCCTCCGATTCAATTACTATCAATCATACCTTCAAATAGATGAAAGAATAGCGTTATTCGCTTCGCACTTTTAAGCATCGAAATTAATGAAGCATAGAAACGTAAATATTTACGGATAATTATTGTTGACTGCGTATGGGAAGCGTTTCTATCTGTGTCAATAACGTGTGTATATCAAACAAGCTCCCAGCGCATTGAGTTTTATTTGAAATTGTGCATTTAATTTGTTTTTTGTTTTGTTTCATCGTTTTAATGCTGGAATCTTACCTTTTCATAAGTAGAATCATCATATTACACATCTGTAATCCTTATTAACGCAAATAGGCTCACGCATCAATTAAAAATTAGATGAGAATAGGGACGCGCGTTACTTTGTAAACACCTTATATGGTTATCTTCTCGTCATTTATAATCTAAATAAACGGTTGCATTGGCGTCGCCTTTATAGTAGATCCCGTAAGAAGTTAAAAGCAGTCGTTGATAGACACGAAGTAAAGCAATTGTTTGTGAGTTCATCTATAAGGGTGCAACGATAATCATTGGAACTACGTTAAGGTAGAGCTATTAGCCCAGCTACAGCTGCCAGAGAAAGAAAGAGGAGCCAGAGATCAAAAGAAGAGTATTGTAGGAAAGAGATGCGGAAGCTCATAGGATTTCCCGTGTAGATGAGGAGCGGAGAGTACAAGAAAGACAAAGAAATAGGGAAACACGTCAAATGAATAGGAAACAAAGAAGATCTAACCTAGGGCCGAACTATTTAGATTATTTGCATTTCATTTATTTTATTAATTATTCAATCAAAATTATTTCACTAAACCTTCAGTTTATTTAAATCGCGTTGAGGATCGGAGATCCGGTGCTGCCCTACTAGTATATATATATATATTATCTCCTCCATAATATTGCAATAATGTCGGCGAGGCCATTGACAGAAAAAAGAAAGCTATTCTTCTCGTGTTTGTACTAAACAATGAACATAGTGAAGAACTTTAGTCAGCAAGTCACAGTTGCCTCATCCATTGAGTCATTAAATCTCGCTGGTAATATGACTCTTCAGCATCAACAAATCTTCAAACAAACTAGTTATCTCGACACAGTCATAAACAATCAATCCAATCTCATTTCGCAAAGACGCTTAGTTCCTTGCCTTGAACCTCACTGGCATAGGTCCACAGCTCACAGAGAAAACGCCAAACTGCCGCCATTAAAGAGGACGATGGATATTATTTACCTCTACCTTTTCTGTCCTTATTTCTCCATTTCCAAATAGAAATATTATTATATCCATTAAACAGTTGAGTACACATATTATGCTCTTACCTGTAGAGTAGCCATCCTAAATAACAATTCATTAATAGTTGAACCAACAAGCATTGTATTGCCACAGACCTTAATTAAGCTAACACTCTCCCAAAAACGAGGCTACTTTTGAATCATCTAAATTCCTTCTTCCTAGAAGAAAAACATAGAACATTTTCGACTTTTCATTCTCCAGAAAAATAACTGGTAGACGAATAGATTTTTGTAGCCTCTTAAACTTTCTCCGGGAATCAGTGCTTGTGAATTAATACACATGAAATAACATTACTGTGTAAGTAAATAAAACTAAAATGTTTTGGGCTTAAATGAAAAAATGAAAAGAGATTGCTTCAAGAAAGCAACAAAAAAACAAAAAGATTTAAAAAAAAGGTTCTCTTTTTTTTAAAAAAAAAACCTGGCTACCCGAATTCACTCTCTCTTCTGTAATTTATCCTTTTGTCTTGAAAAATAATGACGGGAAATTAAAAAGAGGATAAGATTCCATTTAAGATTTTGAATTCTGGATCATATATGATTCAGAGGGATAATTAATCATTCATCGTGGTGAAGCTAGAGGAATTGTTTTCG
This sequence comes from Uropetala carovei, assembly GCA_036926305.1. Classification (NCBI taxonomy): domain Eukaryota; kingdom Metazoa; phylum Arthropoda; class Insecta; order Odonata; family Petaluridae; genus Uropetala; species Uropetala carovei. The sequence continues at coordinate 10,679,997 of JAXCHB010000010.1, read as the reverse complement.
AGTTGCAAACAAACAGGCGTCATCGATGTAAAGAGAAGGAATATTGGCGAGCACGTTCCCTCCCACATCTGCAGATGTTGAATTTCCGACGGTTCCTTTATTCGAAGAGAATAAGGAATAAATATGAGGGATAAAAACAAAAATTCCGGAAAATGGTTCTTGCGGGTTGATGGGTCCTTCTCATTGTGAAGCGTGGTCGGAATTCAAAAATTCGATTTGCCATCACTGAGACCCGCCAGCCCTCCGAGCGTCTCGGAGTTGTGCTTATTTAAAAGGAAAAAAGGAATGGAAATAAGGGAAAAGAATGGAAATAAATAAGGGAAATGGGGTGAAGGACCGAGATGGATCCCTGCTTCTGATGACCGTCTTCCACATCACCTCTCTGATTAATTGTTTCATTATGCACGCGGAATGATTCGTGATTTCATGAGTTGCGGGATAGAAAATTCCTATGGTTGATAACGTGTATCCCGGGTTTATTTATCTCCCTTCGACTTGAGTTCTTAAAACGGTTGTATCGAAGTCTATGTTTTTTTTTGTTCGACTCGATTTTGGGAGAAATCTGATATGATATGAGCCAGTTCTGGAAGATTTTATTTACAAAATATATTATACATTGCAACATTGTTCGTCATTATTAGTTTTCCATTGCTATGTAGTTGATCTTATGAACAATTTACAGCATGAAATGAAAACGGAGGCAGGACCGCGCCAAGGGCGTTTGGCGTCTGGAGGCAAAATGTCTCTACTCCTACTAGCGAAGATTCGTGGTTTAGATATTTTTTAACCGATAGAGGGCAGGCAATAGGTTAATAGGTTTCTGCCAATGTATTCCGAAACTGTTTTGAATTGAAAAAATTCCTTTGGATAAATATTATAATGATATACTTGTATCGTTTAATATCTTTTCAAAGAAAACTTATGAAATTCGCTACACATGGTATTGAAACTAAACACATTATCGTGTTACCATAAAAATCAATAAAAATTTCCATCATTTTAGCGCTTTTGTCGATTAACAGCCTTTACCTGATGCGATATTTATTTTGGTTATAATAAAACAAAACTTGGAATATATTATATGCATTTATAGTCCCGACTTCATATCTTCATGTTAATATATTTTCAGATGCAAATAAGAAATTCGTGTCAATAATTATCTTGTTACGTGAAAAAATTACATGGGGATTTGAATTGAAATTTAAAAAATACCGACAAAAAAGAAGACTCAAGGGTAGATTCGCACAATACATAGGTACGTTATATTAATTTTGTGTTTTGACGTCTGACATTACTAAAATCCCGTTATACCTCCATCTTTGAAAGATAAAACTGTGATTCGCTAATTAAGTGGAGAAAAAAAGCTTATGGTATTGAAATCTTCGTAATTAAGGGTCAACAAACAAAATATTATTTAATGCAATAATACTAAGAAAATTCGTTCAAAATGGGACAGGATCCGATTCAAAAGCACGCAGACATTTTACTAAGAAAAGTTTAAAATGGAAATAATAGATAAAATACATTTTTATTGAATTATTGGTGTGGTACATGAAAGTCAGATAAGGCCACTCTACGAGGTACCACAAGAAACAAACACAAATACGTTTCACTAAAATGGTTTGCAAGTTAAGATTATTTTGAAAATGACGTCATGGGAAAATTGTCTTTCGGGTTTTAATGATGACAAAGCATTTATTAATATCATGCATGTTAAGTTCATCACATAACAGTCATGTTAAATCGATATAAGACTTAAGCTTGATAACCAAGTCTACCCCGTAGAAGAACGCAAGTGATTTTTTTATCGTTCTCCAGAAATCACAATAATAGGAAGTGTTCATTACACGCAGGAGGTATCCCAGGGTGTAGCGCGTAGGATCCTTGATCATAGTAGGGCTTTTTTAGGCTAGAGAGCAGGGTAGAGTGTAGGCGTCCTAGGGGAATGGGTGTAATTGAGAGGGTAACAGAGAACAATATTACGAGAAATCCGGCCAATACCGCAAATAAATTAGAGTTACCAAGCGATGAAGGCGCTGACATCCGTGATGTCAATAGTGTTAACGTTAGGGATTTCGATAAAAAAGGTGAAATAAAACGCGATAAGAAAGAAAATGCTATATCAACCAATTGGCGGAATAATAGTATGAAGAACGCATGTATTCCTAAAACGATTACCAATGGTAACGCTGAGGTTTATCTGAGAAGCGATAGTGAGAAATTAAATGTCGTCGTATTGAACTGCCGCAGCATCCGTAAGAAAATTGCCGATTTTGAGCATATTATTCGCAGTCTAGAAGCCGATGTCGTGATCGGTACAGAGAGTTGGCTCACTGACGAGATTGCAAGTCAGGAGGTATTCCCTCACGACTATAGAGTTTTTAGAAAGGATCGTAGTATCCGGACGGGAGGTGGAGTATTTATAGCAGTCAGCAAGGCATACGAAAGTTTTCCACTACCGATTAATGACGCCGAAATAGAAAGTGTTTGGTGTGGAGTTAGAGGAAGCGATTACACTATAGCAAATATATGCGCATTTTATAGGCCTCCCAATTCAAGTTTAGAAATGATTCATAATCTCGAGAAACAAGTAGCAACGCTAATATCGAAAAATAAAGAGAGGGCCATTATAATAGGAGGAGACTTCAACTTACCTTCAATAGACTGGAATCATAATTGCTTTGATCCCGGTGGTAGAGAGCGTGAATCCTGCGAAGCACTTATAGAAACCTTCGTTAAACACTCGTTGTGTCAGCTAGTAAGATGTCCCACGAGATCGAACAATATATTAGATTTACTCGTAACGAACTACCCCGAGCGTATGAACAAGCTTTCCATAGAGGAAGGAATAAGCGATCATAATGCTGTGTACGTAGAATTTAAGCTAAAAGTGGAGAAACAGGTTAAGGCTAGAAGACGCGTATATATGTACGCCAAAGGCGATTTCTCGAAATTTAGGTCTTTTTTACAGACACAATTCCCTAATTTCTGCGAGGCATCTATCGACGCTAGTACAGAGGAATTATGGTGCGTGTTCAGGGATATGATGCGAGAGGGTACGGATAAATTCATTCCACATAAAGTTAAACGTGATGGTGCGGAACCAAGATGGTACAACCAGAAAGTTAGATGCGCTCTTAGACGGCAAAGAAAACTTCACGCTCGCTTAAATACCAATTCTTCAAAAGTCACAGAGGAACAGAGGTCAATGATACGGCATCAATACAGAGAGGCGCGCTCAAGAGCTAGAGTAACAATGCGAGAAGCATTTAATGATTACAAAAAGAAAGTTTTGCATAATAATTTGAAAGAAAATCCGAAAGCATTTTGGTCGTACGTTAGGGAGGTTCATGGTAGAGGTCCCACCATAGCGTCATTGAGAACGGAGGCAGGTGATGTAGTACACGATAGCGCGGAAAAAGCAAACTTGTTAAATGAACACTTTCAGAAAGCGTTTACTTCGGTGAGCAACGAGTTTGAGGAACCAGATTCGAATGATAAGGGAAATTCGATGGAAGATTTGATATTCTCCGAAACAGGTATCGCGCACCAGCTAGAGTCGATTAAGCAAAATATGTCTCCCGGGCCGGAGGGCATACCCGCGCGTGTGTTGAAAGAGTTAGCTAGCCTCGGTAATCGCACCTTACTTGAAAATAATATTCGAAAAATCCGTTGCACATGGTACCGTTCCAAAAGACTGGAAGCTAGCATACGTAACGCCCATCCACAAAGGCGGTGATAAAGAGAACCCCGAAAATTATAGACCGATTTCCTTGACGTCATTATCGTGTAAGATTCTAGAACATATAATCGTTAGCTCTGTTCTGCGTTATTTAGATGGTCGTTCTTCGCTAAGCAAAAACCAACACGGGTTTCGGAAAGGTAGGTCATGCGAAACGCAGCTCGCCCTGTTCGTAAACGATTTGTTGCAATGCGGAGAGAAAAACAGTCAGGTTGATGCAATTTTTATTGATTTTAAAAAAGCGTTTGACAAAGTACCCCATAATAAATTAATAGGAAAACTAGGAAAGTACGGCATAAACCCTAATATCGTGAGTTGGGTAAAAGACTTCCTCTCCAACAGAAAACAGATAGTAGTTATTGATGGGAAATCTTCATACCCGGTAAAAGTCGCATCAGGTGTTCCACAGGGAAGTGTTATTGGCCCACTGCTATTCCTGATATATATAAACGATATCTGCTCGGTAGTTCGCTGCAAAATAAGACTTTTCGCAGATGATACCGTTTTATATAAGGAGATAACGAGTCAGGATGACCAAAAATCGCTTCAGGAAGATTTAAACGCCCTTTCAGCATGGTGTCAACATTGGAAAATCGAAGTTAATCAGAGCAAATGTTCTCTCTTGAGTTTCTGGAAGAGTAAGAACAATGACTTAAACTCGGAGTACAGAATTGATAGATTGAATATCCAATCTGCAGAGTACGTTAAATATTTAGGAGTCACCATTTGTCGTGATCTATCGTGGAATATGCATATTCGAAGGATCGTAGGCGCAGCTAATAAGAAATTGGGCTTCGTAGGCAGAATAGTAAGAAGTAGCACAGAACAGGTACGAGAAACGTGTTATGTATCATTGGTCAGATCTCAGGTCGAATACGCTTCCAGCATATGGGATCCGTACGAAAAGGGACAGATACTTGAGTTAGAAAGAATCCAACGCAGAGCAGCCAGATTCGTAAAGCAAAAATATGAGCAAAAATTAAGCGTCACATCACTCTTGAAGGAGTTGACTTGGATATCGCTAGAGGATCGCAGAATTAGCGCTAGGTTAAGGCTTCTGGAGAAATTTAGGTCGGAAGTTCTCTCAGAGGAGGTCTCAGGAATATTAGAGGCACCTACGTACATGGGCTGGCACGATCACGAGAATAAAATACAAGAGATAGGACAGAGCGATATCAGAGCTCGTTTTTCCCAAGGACCATACGGGATCATAACAGGAGAGTGATTCCCACGAGGGACTTTATTAGGTAGGTTTTGGTGTGCTGCACCCCCTGCCACCCACCAGTCTGGTGATTTGCAGGGTATCATGTAGATGTAGATGCGTTTGACAGGGAGTGTCACAACACCAAGTGAACTGTAACTAATTCCTCTGTTAGACTGTCTTATCGCGTCTGGGAAAAAGGATATGTACTATTTCTCTGTTCTAGCGATTGTTTCGACATATTTTCTCCTGAACTCTGATCTAACATTACGTTCACTAACACCGATGGGGACGACTATGCTGCGCACGTCTTCAACAAATTCGGAGCTTATGAATTTTTCAAATAGTTTCCTTTTGTATTCAATTCTTCTACTCTTCAACGTCTGCCATTTCAGATCCATCAATATCTCTGATACACTCGCAACATACCGATATTCTCCTTTTACAATTCTAGCCGAACCACTTCGAGCTCCCTATTTAGACCCTCCTCGAAAGGGTCCCAGACGGCGCAACAGTATTCCACTACGGGTCGAATTAGAGAAAAGTATGCGATTTCCTTCACATTCGAGGGGCATCCTCGCAGGACTCTAGGGGAAAGCCCTTGAACTATGTTTGCCGATGCTATAACGGTTTTGATATGCTCTCTACTAGACAAATTGCTACTGAGAGTTACTCCCAGGTATTTGTAGCTGTTGACGTATTTTAGCTTTAATTCAGATATTTGGTACGGGTATCGGTTGGAATTCATGGAGCGCGTGAAATTCATTGCGGCGCATTTCTCTATATTCAGGTCGAGTTGCCAATTTTTACACCATTTCGTCATAGTCTGAAGGTCCCTTTGCACATTCTCCTGATCGTGTATTGTGTTGATTTCTCCATACACAAGTGTGACATCCGCGAAGTGTCTAACTTTACATTTACATTATATGTTAAATCATGTATACTATATATATCAAGAATAACAGATATCCGATTACACTTCCCTGAGGCACGCCGGAAGTCACTTTGACGACGTCTGATGCAACTCCATCGAGGACTACTCTCTGGGTTCTATCGGAAAGGAACGAGGCGATCCAATTTACAATTTTCTCGTTAATTGAATAAGCCCTTAATTTTTGCACTATTTTCACGTGAGAAACGGTGTCGAAGGCTTTCCTAAAGTCCAAAAATACTGCATCAACTCCTATTCCTTTATCCGTTGCTTTCACAATATCTTGTGTGAGTAGAGCTAACTGAGTCTCCCATGACCTGCCTCTCCGCAAACGATCCTGGTTTCTGTTAAGCGCTTCTTTGCTTTCGAGAAATCGCATTATTGAGCTACCGATAATGTGCTCAAAAACCTTACAGAAGATTGACGTCAACGATATAGTGCGGTAGTTCTCCACTTTTAATATACTTCCCGTTTTATGTATTGGTGTAACGTGGGCTGTTTTCCATATCAAAGGAACCACACCCTCATCTAAAGATTTTCTGAATAGAATCTTAAGGTACGGAGCTAATTCGTTTGCTAACGAGTTTATAATGAATGCAGGTATGGCTTCAGGCCCTGGCGATTTTCTTTTGTGGACCTGACTTAGTAATTTGACGATACCGCTTTCGGATATTTCTATGTCGCTCATATTTAAGTCTATACGAGTAGGGAAATCAATGAAATCACCGCTGTCTATTGTGAAGCAATATTCAAAGAACCGAATTAACATACTAGCCTTAGTAAATGAATCGTATACACTTTCACCGTTGTCTGTACGTAGAAGAGGTACTGTGGACTGACCTCCTCGCATTTCTCGCACGTACGACCAAAATTCTTTCGAGTCGTTTTTGAGTGAATCCGAGAGTGTCGTGGATCGGTAGGCGTGAAATTCCTTACGCGCTTCGTCTCTTTCAGATTTACGATTATTTCTGTATATTAAATACTCGTTTGCGTGGTCCCTACCAACTTCTTTAAGGTGCTTTATGTGCGCGTGATGCCGTCTTTGTTTCTTGAGCAAGGCACGGAGTTTCGGTTTCACCCACCGCGGGTCCTTGCGATCACGAATTGCTTTAGTTGGGACAAACGTTTTTTTGCCCTTCTCGAGTGATTCGCAAAATTTCCGTCCAAGCGTCATCTACGCGGTTACTATTCGCAAAATTGATAAATGTCGCTGTTTGGTTTGTAACATAATTTTTTAAGCCTGGGAGATCTGCTTTACTGAAGATATAGACTAATCGCGTTGGCTTATATATTGTCGCAGGGGTGTATTTGAAGTCGGCAATTACTATTTTATGATCACCTATGCCGTCGTCGATTTGTAGGTTTGTAGTCGATAGTGGGTGGGTAGTGGCTAACAGATATAATACGTTTCCGTTTCCGTTTTTGACATATCGCGTCGGCTCGTTGACGATTTGCTCTAGAGAGTTTAGAGTAAATGCTTCAATTAATTCACTACAAGCTTCTCTATTTTTTCCACCACTAACATAGGTTACGGATTTCCAATCGAACGATGGAAGATTAAAGTCTCCTCCAAGAATGATTACTGGATCGTTCTTTCTCCTAGCTATCACCTGCAATGTACGACTGAGTTCTCTAATGTTCTCGACTCCCGAGTCAGGTGGGCGGTAAAATGATCAAAAAAATAATTTTTTACCATTTCTCGTACGAAGGGAGCACCATATCGTTTCGCAGTGTTCGCTGACGTTAATCTCCTCTAATTGGCTTGATTGTACGATTAATAGGCTCAAGTGGCAGTAAAACGCTAGATATCATTGCAGCCTATAGGAGTCCGGGGTGCAATATGTTCGTGTCAGAGACCTTGAACGAGTTGCTTTCAGAAAGTCCAGGTCGTATAAATTGTCTAATAGCCGGAGACCTAAATCTACCGAGAGTTAAGTGGGGGGGAGGGGGGGAGGGTGAAATAGCGGCGGGTGGGAGGGCCCAGGAACTGATAAACAGCCTGACTCATGAAGGGGGCTCCTCGCAGGTAGTAGAAGAGGCTACTAGAGGAGGGAATGTGTTAGATGTTTTCCTATTACGACCTTACGAACTATTTTTAAGTGCGGAAGTCATGCCAGGTATAAGTGATCACAAAATTGTATGCTTTGAATTAGAATGGGGATTTCAAAAGACCCTCGACATAGTACCAAACACTACTATCTGGCAATACAAAAGAGGCGATAGAGAGCAAGCAAGATATCTCCTAAATATGATAGATACAAAAAATAACAATAAATTTTTCAAATATATTAGAAGCTGAAAGGATGATTGCGAAAAAATTAGAATGCTTAAGTGGATAAATGGAGAGATAGCCTTAGATGACGAAGGATAAGCAAATGAGTTTGTTAACTGGTTCGCTAGTGTTTTTGGGAAAGAAAGTAAATATTCGACGCCTAAAGATCACCAGTGGGGCTCGGCAGGACAGGAATACGAAAGGGCTGTACTTACAGCGAAATCAATTAAGATAAAAGATCGGGACATAAAGAGGAAAATTGTGAAGTTGGGTAACAATAAATCAAGAGGACCAGATAACATATCAAGTGAAGTATTAAAATTTGGCTTAGAAGAAAAAAATCCATACATTAGAGTTTTATTTAATGTAACATTGAATAATTCTAAAATACCAGGTGACTGGAAATTGGCAACGGTAGTGCCAATTTATAAGGGCGGAAATAAAACAAATGTCGAAAATTATAGACCGATCAGTTTAACTTCAGTCGTGTGTAAGGTTATGGAAAGAGTCATAGCAGATTATATTAGTGTGCCGTCGAATTTTTTGATTAAAATTTGAAACGCGCGCCGGGCACAGCACGGGAGGAGTTTGCGGCCGGTCGCGGCGCTGGAAGTTTCGACTTTCTTTTTTTTGCTGGAGACGGAACCCGGCGAAGGATTGGAACGAGTGGCGGCGAGAGTGATTCGAGAGAGAGCACGCCGAGAGATGGAGGGAGAACACGCCGTGAGATTGGAGGAAGAACACGCCGTAAGATTGGAGAGAGGGCACGCCGAGAGATTGGAGAGGGAACACGGCGGAAGATGCGTGACGGAACTCTTAATTGTTATTCACATTCTTTGTACACGTTCAATACATTTAAGATCTAATTGTTATTGTGAATATTATTTGGCCACCGCACCCAGCACGTCTCATTAGTGAGTACTGGAAAGCGAACAGTTGGCTTTTTAATAACCAACTTGGATTTAGGAGAGATTATTCATGTGAAACACAGCTGCTAGCACTGTGCCAAGACATCGCTGAGGCCATCGACGAGGAGAGGAAGTTGACGCGATAATAATAGATTTCTCAAAGGCGTTTGACACAGCTCCCCATGATAGATTAATTGAAAAGTTATGGGATATAAATATTGACCGGAGAGTAGTTCACTGGATAAAAGAGTTCCTTGAGGTCAGAAGGCAAAAGGTCAGAGCTGGTGAGCAATTTTCAAAGGATGTTAAAGTGACTTCCGGAGTTCCGCAAGGAACCGTTATTGGACCTTTATTATTCCTTATATACGTAAATGATCTCCCGATATCTGTAAAATCATAAATTAGGTTGTTTGCGGATGACTGCGTCATCTACAGGAAGTTATCGGATGAAAATGATCGTTTAGTTCTCCAGAAAGATCTAGATGAGGTGACAAATTGGGTAACATTGAATAGGATGAATATAAATGTGAATAAAAGTAAATACATTAAATTTACGAATAAGAGGGTTAGTAGCAATTACGACTACAAGATAAATGGTAAGCATATACCGAAGTCGGATTATTGTAAGTATTTAGGAGTCGTTATGACGAAAGACTTGGATTGGGGATCGCATGTTGAAAATATAGTTGACAAATCGTACAAAAATTTATATTTTGTAATAAGAAATCTCACAATCAGACAGCAAGGGAATTAGCTTACACGTCAATTGTTAGGCCAACGTTAGAGTATGCGACGAATATGTGGGATCCATATGGAAAAGGGTTCACAGATGACATCGAAAAGGTCAGAGAAAGGCAGCGCGTTATGTGTTGGGTAGATTCGGGAAGGAGAAGAGTATAACAGAAATGATTAAAGAATTAGGCTGGGAATCGCTAAGTGGAAGAAGACGAGTTAGCAGGCTAGGTGGAATGTATAATGCTTTCGTTAAAAATAATGGCTGGGAAGACATGACAAGGCGATTAGATAAACCAGATTTTGTGGGTAAAAACGATCACAAGTATAAATTAAAACTGAGAAGACAGAAAAGTAATATATCTAAATATTCATTTATAAATCGTGGGGTGTGGGATTGGAATATGTTACCTGAAGAACTCTTCAAACCATTCCCTAGAAATGTTAAAACTTTTAAAGATAAAGTTAGAAATGTCAATGTAAAAGATACTCGGTACTTTTAGTCTTAATGTTAATCTAGATAAACATACCCTTAATTTAAATTGTAAGACCAAGGGAGCTGGAGGAAGTAGCTGGACCGCTTGGTAGGGTATGTACGGTGGGGACTTCGACGGCCCCGGGACCGCTACGGTAGCCATGAAGGCTCGCCATGAACCTCGAAAACTCTAAGCTCCCAAGGTTAATGATATATATTTTAGAAGAATTATATATTATGTAGAAAAAGTTGTAAATTGTATAGATAAAAACTGTATACTGGATACTAAAATATAACAAGTCTAAAACCTTGCCACCGGGCCAGGCGCCCAATTGCATTGTAATAGAAATAATAATAATAATGGCACAATAAGTTGTCTTAACGCCTGAATAAAATTGTTTCATTTCAATAATCGGAAAAGCAGGGATACCGAACACCGAAGATTTTTCCAAACTATCTTACTGTTCGGTGTTCGGTAAAGCATCGTTACCGAACACCGTACAGGTGGCAACCCTAACAATGAAGGATTATAGGTACCTGCCAACGGGACTTACTTTATTAATTATATTTACTCCAGGCGAAGAAGGGGCTATTCTACTAGTCTACTTATAAAATAATGCACAGTTACTTACTCTCCAGATTCACTTGATTCTTATTAGCGTCCAACGATTGCCGTTTGTAAATTACGTAAAACTATTTCAATAAAACGAGTTTTAGTTTCAGTAAAAACTACAAATGAAATCGTACGTTCAATGTAGAATATTTATTAACTGTGGAGAGAGAGGCGGCGAAAATGCCGGAAGGGAGAGAGCTGGCGATTACTTTTTTCCAGCCCCACGGATCCCTACTTCTGCTATCCTCTGACCTAAGCACTGACCCCCAGCCATGCTTCAACCCTCGAGACGTCCTGCGGTCTTTGCCGTCCGTTTAACAGTGACTGGAAGTTGATTCCAGGGTTAAGGGGTTATCAAACGGAATGAGGAGTTCGTACGCATTCTGCTGTCGTTTGACGTAGAAATATCGAAATCCAGGTATGAGCATAGAAAATTCCGAGCAGCGTCCTGTATAAACAACGCGAATTGAGAGAATAAATATAAATATATTTAAAAACTTTTTCATTTATACTCTTTTTTAATAAAGCGCACTGAAAAGTATAAAATAAATTTTTGGGTTCAAGAAAATATCTGGATCTTAAGGAAAATTTTCATTACATATAATCATGAATATCATTCAAAAAGATGCATGGCATATGTTGATTAAATTATCCATTACATTATAGTCTGAAAAATGCATGTTTAATTAACCCCGGCCACATTGAGAATCTCCGCTCACTTAAGTCGTGCATTTCTGGGGTTTTTTCCACCAAATAGAACTCTTCCACTAACTCTTAAGCTTCTCACCAGAGATACAAGGATTTTCGGAAATATTACAACAATACGAAGGCGATCGACAATATCAGAGATACATGGGCAGAAGTGACTAATCACTTTCTTAATGGTGTTTTGGGGAAGGTATATCGCATTGGATTAGTCGAGCAGAACTTTCATCCAAGTCGTCGATAAAAATGTAATTATTGATGCCTTTATTGATTTTATTGATGTCAAAAGGAAAAATGGAGTCGAGATCGCGTCAGAAATAATTAAAAAATTGAAACACGTTGGACTAGATTTACAAAACAAGAGCTGAATTCAGGGGTGTGCTGCCAAATCAACATATATAACAACAGGCTCATTATCCCTGCCCCTGGCTGATAGGCATTCCATCCAGCATGGAATTCATAACCTTATGACGAGCATAGATTACGTGGGTCGAGGCAAGGGAGGAAGAAAGTCCCCAGGTGCCATTGCAGAACTGATTTATTCACTCATGATACAAAACCTTGTTCAAAGAGCAACTCAGCTACGTCCGACGTAACTACGCGGCAACCACAGTCGCAACTCATTCACTCTCTCACTTACACTAACCAAGGCCATGTATTAGCAAGGTTATGACATCCTTTGATGTTGAGAATGCCGACAAGCGAAGACGGGTTTAAGCTTTTCGTTTTCCATCAGATGCAAATAGACAAAAAATTTGGATCGCAAAAGTGAAGCGTGATTTCTGGATGCCTACATCGGCAAGCAAGTTATGCGAAGTAAGTAAGCTAATGCCAAATTTTTCACGGTTTTCATTCTTGTAACTCAGAAATCTCGGTGAGATTACCTATTATATTTCTTTGGTAAATTTTCTATTTCATTCAAAAATTTGATTTATCCCAGGCTCATTTCGAAGTAAATAGGCTTGATGGTCGCAAATTATTGAGACCTTTCGCAGTTCCAGAAATATTTCCTCACCCACCGACAAAATCATTACGTAAAGCTCCAGCAAAAAGACAATTTTCTGTAAGTGTGCAAGGTACGTTATTTTTGTTATAATAATATCTTTATTACATAAGTTTTAGTTTTTTTTACATAAGTGTTTGAAATATATAAACATTAATATCTTAACTCTTACAAAAATATATATTCTTGTCTCCATACAAAATAAATCATTGTTTGTTTACATACTGTAACACAACTCCATTTATATTAGAATTTGACAAAATAAAATAAAAAGAAATATAAACTTATTGTAATATCAGTTAGGTCCTGCTAAGTCCTATTGGACTTGTCAGCAGGTGCCTTATTCTAACATGTTGATTGTGGCACAAATTACAGATACTGATTACAATATAAAAGGTACATATTTCAAGTAGCTAAACATCTAATAGTTACTCCTTCAATATTAACATACATTCATTAACCAATGCTTTACCTTTCTTTTCACTTCACCTATTCCATTTAGCTGTTTTAATTCTTTTGGCATCTCATTAAAAATTTTTGGTACAAGCACTTTTAGTTGTTTACCTCCATTGTTTGAAAAGTATGTTGGTATTTCATATTTACAAGTGTCACGGAGAGTTACAAGTTTTAAATTATTTCTTTTAATTTTATATGTATTACAAAAATAATTATCAATAATTATAACATACTTAAATAGTTTATCAATTGGAAGTATATCCAAACATTTAAAAGGGTCATTTTCATACATACATCCTTGATTATATAAGTACTTATTTAACATCAACTTTAATATCCTCATCTGATTATTTTTTAACAGTTTTAACTATGTAACCCCGCTTGATCCCCATACTGTAATACCATACCACAGCAAATTTTCCACTAGCCCATAATACATCAATTTCAAAATAGGTAAAGTGACAATCTTTAACATAGTAAAATTGATATGAGATAGACCTAAGTTTTTTATTTAGTTTTAATATATGTTGCTTAAAATTAAATCCCTCGTCAACAATTACTCCCAAATATGTATACTTTTCAACCTGTTCTAGTAATGGGCATTTGCACAGTGGTGGTTGAGAATGAATACATTCTAGCTAGTGTATTTTAATTAATAAATTTTTCCTATTGCACAAATATGGTGTAATATACATAACCTTGGACTTTTTTTCATTTACTATGAGCTTATTATCATGTGTCCAATTTATTATTGAATTAAAATCTTTTTGCATTTTATTCATTGCAATAGAATAGTCCTTATGATATGAGATAAGCACAGCATCATCTGCATATAAGATCAGTTTACAATCTGTTATAACTGAAAAAATATCGTTAATATATATTAAAAACAATATAGGCCCCAATATCGAGCCTTGTGGCACTCCCAATTCCATAATTTTTCTCTCACTCATAGCATCATTTATTTTAACAACAATATTCCGGTTTTTCAAATAACTTTTAAACCATTCTAAAATATTTCCTCGGATACCAATTTGTTCTAATTTTATTAAAAGTATTTCAAAATCCACTGTATCTAAAGTCAATAAAAGTAACAGCAACACTATAACTTCTGTCTAATCCATATCTAATATATTCTGCAAAATTCTCAAGAGCCTGCTTTGTACCCTTATCCTTTTAAAAGCCGTACTGGGTGGGTGCTATGATACTGTATTTATTTAGGTAATCCATTAAATTATTTGCCACGTACCTTTCCAAAATTTTAGTTACAGCAGGTAGTATGGAAATGGGTCTATAATTGTTCAAATCAATATGTTGACCTTATTTATATATTGGACGGATTACGGCAACCTTGAGACTCTCAGGGACATGAGCTTCTATTAAACTAGCACTTATAATATTTCTTATAATAGGTAATAAAATAGTATTATTTTTAATATCTTTCATTCTAATTCCTTCAAAACCAGCAGCCTTATTTTTTAGTCCTTTCAGAATAATCTCAATATCCTTCTCAGTGGGATTGTTAATAACTATGCTATTTAATAATCTTTCACTTATTGACACAGTACATTTTTCCCTACAATTATTTTTCAATTTTTGTAATTCTGATCTAAACTGATCTAAAAATAATTCAGCGAACTCAATATTGCTACAAGTATCCTGAAAAAATTAGGATATATCTTCATCCTTCTTTTTAGTATTCACTCTACCTGTAAGTATATTTATTTCTTTCCATAATTTTCTGAGACAATTTTTTTTTCACTTATTTTATTGTAATAATATTATTATTTAGTTTGTTTTATAACCTTATTTATTTCATTTCTTAACTTTTGATACTGTCTTTTATACACTAAGTTAGTAGGGTTATTTTTATACTTTCTGTAAGACATATCCCTAGTTTTAATTTTGTTAAGTAAATCTTCAGTCATCCATTCTTTCTTTAAATCTGTAGATCTAGGAGGCATAGTTTTAAATGCTTGATTATAAATATCTTTAAATATTAAAACCAACTTATCATAAGATGCCTTCACATGACTATTACTCGGTAAACAACTCCAGTCATACTCCATTATTAAATTATTAACTACATTAGTACAAATATAATTTCTTGTTGATATAATATCATTTTTGAGTGGTTCATCACGTTTATCAACATGTGTAAACAGTCCTGAGATCATATAGTGATCTGACAATATAGATCTAAAAATCTTACCTTCAACAGTGAATAAACTTCCCTTATAATATATATGGTCAATACAAGATTTACAGTGAGCATTATTCACTATACACTCCCTTGTATAATCATTTATTACTTCCAAGAAACCCTTACATGCCAGAATATCTCTGTATTGTAAAATGAGTGCATCTGGTTTATTTTTAATATTCAAATTTGTATCCCCCATAATTATAGTCTCTTTCAGACAATAATTTTCAATGATATCTTTCAAATCATTAATAAATTTTTTAGTACACAAACTAGGTCTGTATATTCCTAACAAGGAAACACTAAAACCATCAATTTTAACCATACCAAAAATAGTCTCACACGAATCTATATTTATATGTTCTTCTTTAAAGGTTATTCTTTCCTTAACATATAATATTATTCCACCTTCTCTACCACACAGCCGAAGTTTATGATACATAACATAACTTGAAAGTTGATATTGACATAACTCTGGAACCTTTATATTAACTTCACTTAACATAATTACATCATAATTAAACTGTTTATTAATATCATTAAACACAACCAAAAACTCGTTCCAGTTTTTCCTAAGTGACCTTACGTTAAGATGAAATACTGAAATATTATGTCTATGTTTAGTGTTTTAATACAAAGGCAAATCATATGTTTTACAAGTAACTTTCTTGTTTTTTATTACTTGTAGTATATCCATAATATAATATATGCTTTACACAGCAATAACTTTTATTTATGCAATGTGTGCTAGTTCTTTTTCAGATTTTATTCTGATTACCATAGAATTTTCATCTTTTTTAGCAAATATTTTTCCATTTTTTGACCAAACAAACTTAATACCTTTCTCCTTTCCTTGACTTTCCACAATAAATTTTTATAATACCCAGTTAGAGCTTCATTTATAAATACCTTTCCTTGTACTACATTTCCCAAAATATCATTATTATCAAGAGTCCTTCTTTTAACCATCCATTGAACTTTCATTTTCTTTGTAGTAAAAGTTACCCTCAGCTTACTTTTTTGCTTTTCGTTTCTTTTTGGGATCAAATACACATCGTCTAAAACAGCATCATCATAATTTTCAACACCAATACTGTCGGCTAATTTCTGTACCAAGGCACTATGTGACAACTCAATATTTCTACAATCTATACCAACAACTTCTATCGTCTTTTCCAATTTATCCTGTTCAAGGTCATTCACCTTATCTTGTAAATTATCTATGATTGTGTTTTTTTCTTTTAATTCCTCCTTCAAAGACTTAATAATTTTCTTCAACTCACCTATTACATTTATGCTTTCATGTAGATCGTCATACTTGTCACACAGGAAGGAAATCCTTTGTTTAATTTCACCCATATCCTCTTCAATTTTGTGAAATCGCCCTCCATCTGCAGATTCACCAGAAGTAACATCTGTGCCCTCGGCGCAATCTTCTTCCTTCTTTCGGCAATCTAAGCACCTCCAATTGCTTTTCTTTGCAGAGGACATTGCCCTGTATGTCCCTTCCTTCAAACTGGCACACTTATAATGAAGGTCGGACTTACACCCTCCACAAGACACTTCTCCTTCAGACCCTAATCCAGCCAAACATTTAGCACACTTCATCATGAGTAGTAAAGGACACAAGTTGTTTACAATGCAAGTATTAACTGTTTCGATGATCCAGCCCACTTTGTTTCATTTCACGAGAATACAGTTATATCAAACACAACATACAATAATGATCTCACTTCAAAACAAAAACTCACTTAATATCACAAATAACAAGCTTTGCCATTTTGTAATACGGTAACTCCAAAAATAAATCACACTTTTCAGAAGCGACACTACACTTTACTATATGAAATGCTACACCATCAAGAAACACTTCATTTCACTTCACTTGCATACACTTCACAAGGAGCAGAACAAAATAAAAAAGCTTTTATTTCGCTACAGTCACTTTACAAGTAGAAAGTTAACAATAAAGTATCTACAAAATTTTGGCCTAGAAGACTATTTTGTTGACACAGGTATATGGCTAGAAAGTAAAGATGGCGGACCTATGCTAAAACGTAAACAAGGACGCGCATGATAAATTTTGGATTAATTGTATCAGTAATAGCCAGGAAACCCTTAAAATTTTATAAAGTTAATAAAGAAAATACTTTCAGCGAATAGTTCTAACAAAATAACACTTAAGGGGTTGTACTTTCCACCTGTATTTATTAGTTTTTCCGGAGCTACCTTTCAACCCAACTACACAAAACACCAGCGCCACCTAATAACCCTAATAATAATGAATAAAATATAAATATTGTGTTAACGAATGAAAGGTTTATGATTACATGCCAACATGCGTTATGTTAGATTGTATTAAGAATGTTTATTTTCATTTAAGGGGGCACACCAGGCTGACGGCCTGAAACGTAGGGCTATTTTTGGGAATTTTTTATTAAAAAAGTATGCATTTAAATGTATTTCTGTTTTTAAAAAACTAAAAGTACATCATTTTGAAAACATTTTCAAATAACAAAAGTTTGATAATAATAATTTTAATATATATAGCCGCTGCAACTATGGCGTGTTTAAAAAAAGTTTTCCTTCGGTTGACAGAATTCCAAGGAAACCGCCGATCTGAAACCATAACATCAGGCATATTCTTATAATAGAATGTTAAAACTTCGACATGACGATCTCAAAAGTCAAAGTTTACTCGAAAAAAAAATGTCCTGCGTTTGAAAAAAATAGGTTCAAAATTTCAGAATAAAACTCGCTTGTTTTTTATAATTAAAACAAAAATAAACGTAACTTTAAAAAAACCGAGATCGTCACGTCGAAAAGAATCATATTAGTTATATTTTTTCCAAATTTGAAGGCAATCGGTCAAATGGTTATTTAGAAATACTGTCAACCAGGTTTAAAAAACTGGTTTTCAGAAAAACGCGACTAAAGTTTTGCTTTCAATTCTTTAGTACATAATTCGGAATTTCTTTAATTTACCCCTACTCGGCGATTCCTGGGCCATACAGCAAATCTTCTGCAGAAAGAACAGCCTCCTCCCTTGCAATTTTTTTGTCTACGAAGCAATCTTGCCTCGCGCTTCTCCTCCTGCGCTCAGTGCTCAGCTTGGTCGATGCGGCGCGCGTCCATGTTTTGGCAATATTCATACAAATGTTCGCCGATATTGACTTGCATTGCACTTAAAACTTGTAATAAACCCATATGACCATCATTAAACAAGATTGTTGCTAAATTGGCAGCGGTTTCCACGACTGAAACTCCAGTGAACATAGTTTTCGGTGCTATTTTCCATATGAGTGCGTTAAAACTTTTGTTGCTGTTTTGGTTGAATGCGCCTAAGCACCGTTCAAAGAGATATTTGTTGGTAAGCTCTTTATATATTAGCTTAATAGCGTCTGCGACATCTTTATGCAGTGGAGGTTTGTGCACGTATTCATGTAACTTTCCTGTCGCATTTGTGTTCATCGGTGGAGGTTTTGTGATAGTAAGCATTCCTTTTTTTTATTGTTACCGAATCCCCATACGGCTTAGAATCAACAACTCCCTTGTAAGTTTTGCTGTCGCTGTCTCCTATGTAGTTTACGTATTTTGCGTCGTGTATTTCTTCGGATCTGCAAAACATAGCGCGAATGCCGTCCACTTCCATTTTTCTCACCGAACCCTCGTGATTAGCATTACACTCGTTGACATGGTTTTCTTCCCATTCTTTAAATTCTTCTGTATCCTTTTTTTCTCCCAGTATTCGCAAGCATTGCAATACGCTAATGTAACAAAAATATCAAGAATTTTCCTCGTATAATAACCAGTAAGTGATTGAACACCGTATAAGGAATTAAATCCTCGTTTTTGCCATGTCCCGTCTCCTGACACGGTAAGTTCCACAGATTCTTCACGTCCTGTAGCTTGCATCATTAATGTTTTTTCTTCTTCACCAGTTTTTTCGTCGAACATTGTTGGACAGCATCCGAGGCAGTTTTCATACTTTGTACGATAATTTGATATAAAGATTGAAAAATAGGGCGCGGCAAGTCCATAAAGGCACAGAATTTCTCTGCTCCATTTAATGATACCCCCAATAATCGCATAGCAAAAACAAATCGTCGGTTTATTTCGTATGCATTATTGATAAGTGGGCACGAGTCCATTGTTTTTTATTCGCATGATGCACAATTCACCACAATTTTAAACCCTAGTACCCGTCTACTTCTTTCTGTAAAACCTAGCACTTCACATACTGGCTGATCGCATCACAAACAGTAACGAAATTCAAAATTCCATACCCAATATTTTATTTAATATCCACGTTAATCTCTCCGCCACAAGGACACAACGCCGATGGGCTCCGGAGGTCGTAAACACTTGAGGAAACCCTACGCACCGGCTGAACTGCGAGCGACGCGCTCAACGCCCCGTGCACGTCTCTCGAAAAAATTCCATAACTTCGTCAATTTCAGGAATTTTGGCATGTAACAGGTCGGAAAATATTCGTGAAAGTCTATAGTTTAAAAATAAAAATTAAAAAAAATTCGATTTTTTCGAAGGTTCACCCTGGTGTGCCCCCTTAATATGATGTTACCACTTTGAAGATGGTTTCCATTATTAATGTTTAAGCTGAGCTGTTTGAATATGTTGAGTATTAAGTGAAACTAGATACTTTAGATTAAAATTTTAACTATGGCATGTAAGTCTATTTGCATCTGAGGGAAAACGAAAAAACCTAAACCCGTCTTCGCTACGGTTTTTTAAACCAACTGCACAACAGCAAGGCATGACTAACGTTATTACTTTCTCCATATGTAGTAATGGGAAAGTATTGTGATCATGAAAAAAATCGACTTCGAGATTTCAATGGAAATACACGTTTTGAGGTCCCTAGAACACGTTTAGACTATTTTCGGAATGATGTCTGTGTGTGTGTGCGTGTGCACCTGTGTGTGTGTGGATGTGTGCGCGTGTGTATGTGATTGTGAGCGCTCTAACTCAAAAAATACTTGCCATATCGTTACCAAATTTCATATATAACACTTTAGCATGAGCACAAAGAACTGATTAGTTTTTGGACAATAACGGTTAACCGGAAGTCGACGTTTATTCGATACCGATTCGGTTTTTGCAATATTTCTCCGTTAAAACATCATTATTGTATATACGATTCTATAAAAAGGTTATAGAGAATGTAATTTCCTACAACTTTCATTTGAAACAATTTTCCAAAGCAGTTATTGTTTAGGAATTATTTATAAAAAATAATTGGTTTTTTCGGTTTTCGTCAAATATCTCCTTAAAATGTCGTTATTCGTAATCTTCGTAAGGACCAAAGATGTAGAGAATAATATTCATTCCAAGTTTTGTTTGAAACAAATTTTCGTAGAACCATCCATTTCGGAGATATTTTTCTTTTTCTAATATTCAGTGCCACCACCATTTAGCAGTGAATTCTGTAAACATATTCAAAATATACCTAAATTACGGCAATAAGGACGACTGTATTCTTTACCATAGGAAATAATAATTTTTCCTTATAATGCTATTCATAATAATTTAAATAACAATACCCCAAATATGGAGAAAGTCATGTGTTGGCCACATCAGATTTTATAAGTCTTAAATCTTCCAAATAATAGAGCAGTCACACGACTTCCCGTAAATGCAACCATTAGCTGGCTGACTGATCTCAGGGATCTGATTATTAATCTGTATTTGAATTATTGTGTTTGAAATATGCAGTCGGCATGGAAATGCAGCTTCTTTAAATTTAAATTGTCACTTTTTATAATGAAATTTGATCCGACTTTCTTGTGTTAATCATATCCGTATATTCTATATTTAAGTTAATAATTTTTATGTATGCCCTCTATATGCCTTGATTAT
Organism: Uropetala carovei; assembly: GCA_036926305.1. NCBI lineage: Eukaryota > Metazoa > Arthropoda > Insecta > Odonata > Petaluridae > Uropetala > Uropetala carovei. The sequence continues at coordinate 10,658,879 of JAXCHB010000010.1, read as the reverse complement.
TTATATCTAGAATTCATATGCTTTATTATCTAGATTGCTAAATTGCTGTAATAATGTTAAGAGTAGGCACTAGATTCCATTTTTGAAATTACACGATCTCTTGAGTGAGTTCTGATGTTAACTCATCTGGCCTGATGGGACACTTTTGAATTCTTATATGACCTGTCAAAAGCATTAATGTCTATGAATGTGACCTTCCATGTGATGTAAATTTGCTCTAAAATACTTTCAAATTTAGTAATAACACTATTGAAGTATTGTAAATTAATGTAAAATAATGCGACATTGTTTCTTAATTTTTGGCTTGTCTTCCATTAATAAACATCTAATATAATAAAAAGTTTTTATTTTTAAACATTATAACTGAAAATGTTTGTAAATAAAAGTCATTTTTGTCCGGTAGAAATGGAGAGCAGAGATTGCCTGTTTGTGAAATGACCAATTTAAGATTTTGATGTAACATGGTAAATTTCATGAAAAATTCCATTTTAAATATACAATACAACCTCGGTAGCACAAACTTCAATAGTCTTAAAAGTTCAAGAGTTGTATAGCCGAGGTTTGTGTCATTTAAAATTGTTGTTTATGGGAGCAGCTTTAGCTGCATGTCCAAATCATAGTGATATAAATGAGCAACAATTTAAAACTAATTTTTGCCATTAGATAATGTATATTATAGAACCCAAAAAAACATTAGTTATCATAAAAAATGTTCTGGGCACTAATGGGTTCAAAGGCAGATAATAAAATTGTGTTCGATATCCTGAATGCATTTACTTAAAATGTGCTTGTGTGCATTATTGTATTTCATCTTTCGTTTGAGGCTCACTAAACAATTGTGAGAATTACTGGATAATTTATGTCTCTAATGAAGTACTCATACTGAAATAAATATAATCTTAGTATGAATAATGTTTTTGAAGATGTATTTCTTAATTACTTTTTCTTAATTGCGGCCATCCGACCGTTCAGTTACTTCCCCGATTCCTTCTCATTACACTAAATACATTATGCGCTTATTTTAATGAATTTCTTACGGAAAATTTAATGTTCCTGGGTTCACATCAATTACTTGGTGAAAATAATGGGCACACCTCAGTAATCAGGAATTTTTAAACCTTCTATTTGCCTAAAAAATACGCCCCGTAAAAATACATCGTATAGTTATAGGTAGACGTTGTCTGCTCGAGGACCCAAGATGGCCACCAGGCAAAGTTGTCACAACCTTTCAAATAGAGGGCCTTGACACTAACTCACTATATGCATCCCTAATAGCGACTTCACACACACACCGCACTACACAATGCTGCCTCAGTGGTCACACAATGTACTAGGTCCCGTGTTACAACCTTTTTTTTTGCGGCCCTGAAGTCGCGTTATCTGATCTTTGTGGGAATTAGAAGGGATTTAAATGAAAAAACATGATAATGTTGTAAATAAAAATAAAATTTTTATTTTAAATGTTTAAATATCATTAATGACTAATATATCAAGGGTAGTGACTTCGAATAAGCATATTCCATGTACAATTGTTTGGCAACTTTCAGATAATAAATTGCTGCATAACACTATCTAGAAAACACCCTTAAACTTTTGGCGTCCCATTATTATGAGACCGTGATGCATCACTAACCTCTAGATAATATGGAATGCTTTGCTCAACAACCGGCTTGCGCGAACCAGACGGAGCTGGCTGCAGCACACCCCTCGTTCAATCATATGAAAATGCTCCTAATATGACCGGTAAATTAAATGGCTGCAATGAATTAATTTTAAAATTAATACCATGTACAGAGCATTTCCTTAATTTAACTTTTTATCGTTCCATTGAAAATACTAACCGTCAAAATTAGGGAATTTTTTGCAAAGGTAGAGAAACTGTTCCTTTATTTTGCTGGTTCCACATCGAGATGGGTTGCACTCATGGAGGTCCTTAAGCTGACGTTGAATGAACATGGCACAACACGAAGGTTATCAAGAGTAAATGCTGTGAATTCATTGAGGTTGTAATTGAAGCCAGTTTATAGGGTGTTAATAAAATTAAAGAATGAACTTGAAAGCACAGATTCTGAAGGTTTGCTAAAACAGATCGACGTGCAATTTATATTTTCTTGTTATTTTGGGACTATTGCCTCCAGAAGATCAACAGCCTCAATAAATCTGTTCAGGGTGCCGATGTAACTGCGGATAGAGCCGTTGACATGATCAGCAATTTGGTACCAGACATAAAAAGTTCAGAGTCACGACTGGAAGAGGCAAAGAAAATAAGAGGAAGAAAAAGGAAATTTCATGACACGATGGAAACTGAAACACCTTCAATACCTGAAACAACAGAAAATACTATCTACGAGATTTGATAGGTGTGGGCGAGATTTGATTTGGCCGCCCCTAACAAATCAAAATTTCCTTGCAACCTTTTTTTTTAGAGGATAGGTTAGCCTTGTTTCCATGTGATTACTTACCTCAGCCTCCATTAACACTGTCATACCGTCATGCTATTACACGGCAACTCTATGACTACGGGAAATGACTTTCTTATCAGGCTTACATACAAGAATTGAGTCAACGGAAAATATTTTGTAAAATAATAAATTTTTGTAAGAGATATATTTTGAAAAACATGCGCTTTTAAATAAGAAAAATTAAGAAATACATATTTATTTTTAAATTATTGTGAATTTGAAACATTTTCTTACAGCAAGACTTACATAAAACATGGAGTAATACAAATGTCTTAAAATACACCTAAAAATGTACCCTTCTTGACTTAATGGTAGCATACTCTTTGATTAATGCATCAATATCAGTATCGTTAGTGATATCACTCTCTATGGAAATAATCGCAAGTTCATTCAATCTGTCTTCAAGTATTGTAGTATGAAGATAGTTTTTCAGTAATCTTAGTTTTCAGAAGCTACGCTCTCCAGATGCAACTGTTGTGGGCAGGGGTGTAGCCAGGATTTGTCTATGAGGGGGGTTCAGGTTCAGGGCCATGGAGAAAACACAAAAATGCCTACCATCCAGGGGCGGGCACAAATACGCACAAAATATAATAAACATCTGATGTGGCCAACACATGACTTTCTCCATATTTGGGGTACAGATATTTAAATTATTATGAATAATATTACGAGGCAAAATTATTATTTCGTATCGTAAAAGAAGACACTTCCTTGCCGTGAATTACGTATATTTTGAATGTTTACAGAATTCACCGCTACATGGTGTTGGCGCTGTAGGCTGGTATTAAGATAAAGCGAAATGGATGGTTCTACAAAAATTAGTTTCAAACAAAACGTGGAAGAAATATTATTCTCTACAACTTTGGACCTTACGAAGATTACCAATAACGATGTTTTTAAGGAGATATTTAACGGAAACCGAAAAACCGGTTATTTATAAATAACTCCTAAACAATAACTCCTATAGAAAATTGTTTCAAATGAAAACTGTAGAAAATTACATTCTCTATAAACTTTGTATAGAATTGTATATACAATAATGATGTTTTAACGAAGAAATATCGCAAAAACCGAATCGGGTTTCGAATAAACCTCGACTTCCGGTTAACCGTTATTGTCCAAAAACTAATCAGTTCTTTGTGCTCATGTTAAAGTGTTATATATGAAGTTTGGTAACGATATGGCACGTACTTTTTGAGTTAGAGCGCCCACACTAACATACACATACACACACAGACATCATTCCGAAAATAGTGTAAACCTGTTCTAGGGACCTCAAAACATGTATTTCCGTTGAAATCTCGAAGTCGATGTTTTTCTTGAATACAATACTTTCCCATTACTACGTATGGAGAAAGTAAAAATGGAAACAGACGTATTATTCTACTCTCCAAACTTATTCTTTATTGGCGTAACAGTAACTATGTCGGTTGCTTTCGAGTGGTTGACATTTTTAGTTTTAAACTTATGGATTCACTGAATAAAACAGTATTTATGCGAACTCTAAAAGGATGGAAGAAATTATGTTCAATCTAACTGTTCCAACTGAAGAGTAGATGCACATTTTCTTGGAGGTCGCTCACGCGACCCCCCATGTAATACAGGAAAATTGTTGTTGTCGCTTGCAAGAGTTGACTTAGTTGATATCGAGTTATTGAAAACTTCAAAGAAGTGCTTTACTACACCGAAACCTACAAATGTAAGATATAAAATCAATAGTCATTAAAACGTGCATCAATTTGGCTAGTTATCATATTCAATTATTTGGAATAGCCAATTTTCATATATTTAAATAATCTTTAGTATGATGTTTCATTTTTCCATATTTCAAGAGAAGAACAGTTTGGTTTGTCAGCAAATTGACAGGGCAGAGATGCTTTCTTTGACCGATGATATGATCAGAACTCTGCTCGTGCTGCCCTCGAGGAGCCAACAGTTCCTAGCAAAGATTTCCTTAGAGGTTTGAAGAAGAGCAATTAAGGTTGGCCAAAGGAAAAGTAGATCGCTCTACTACACTGCTGCAATATAAGATATTGAAAAAATGGAAAAAATTTTAAAGAATCTCCAAGATCAGGGGGTCGGGAACCTTGTTTTAATACTGGATTTTCCCATTCATTCTTCAGATGTGTAGAACGATATTTCCAAACGATATCTTCATCCCGTTACTTGGTCTTTACTTATTTTCGTCATCTGTTAGCAATACAGAATTAAAATATTTTCAAAATTTTGCGAAACAATTTCCAAAATTTTGCCATCCGAAGCAAATGCTTGTTTCGCTCTAGCTGGAGGAGAGACATCTTTACATAATTTAGTCATGTGCACATTCATGCTTTGAAAAATGCAGATATTATTTGAGAAAATAAATACATTTTATTAGCTCACCGAAATAAAGAATGTATTAAAAATAATGCAATTCATATAATTTGTAATTAATAAATTTAAGTGTTTCAAAAGCAATTTTTAATCTTTTGCATCATGAGAGGCGTTGCAAAACGAGAAAAATAAAATTCACTGATGAGGCCGAAGTTTTGTGAAAATCCATAATGTAGGAAAAATTAATAAAATTGGTATTTTTTCCACAATTTTATTTTCAAACGACCAGGTTTCAACGAGTAATCATCATCTTCAGGTAAAAGAACCTGGTCGTTTGAAAATAAAATTGCGGAAAAAGTACCAATTTTATTAATTTTTCCTACAAGAAAAATAATTCACTTCTTTCATAATGACTATTTTTAACTTTAAAACTATTTGAGCACTTTTAAGTTCAGGATATTTTGATATTAGGTAATGAAATATAAATATATAGTTTTAAATAATTTATTGTGAAATAAATTATATCTCTATTAATTTTCAGTAGTGCTAAAGGTTGAAAACTTACATACACTTTACTCTATATGACACACAAATTAATGTTACAAAGACATATTATATATAAATAAGCTTTTCTATATATAAAGAAAACTTCAATTTATTATTTTCTTCTTCTTTGCAACACGTAGCATCCTATCAAGCAAAATTATTTTATTTTGCACAGATCCAGATTATTTCATATCGTAAAAGAATACAGTCGTCCTTATTGCCATAAATTATATTTTGAATATGTTTACAGAATTCACCGCTACATGGTGGTGGCACTGTATACTGGAAATTTACGAATAAGTAAAATATCTCCAAAATGGATGGTTCTACGAAAATTTGTTTCAAACAAAACTTGGAAGAAATATTATTCTCTCAAACTTTGGTCCTTCCGAAGATTACGAATAACGACATTTTTAAGGAGATATTTGACAGGAACCGAAAAACCGATTATTTATAAATAATTCCTATACAATAACTGCTATGGAAAATTGTTTGAAATGAAAGATGTAGGAAATTACATTCTCTATAACATTTGTATAGAATTGTATATACAATGATGATGTTTTAACGGAGAAATATCGCGAAAACCAAATCGGTTTCGAATAAACCTCGACTTCCGTTTAACCATTATTGTCCAAAAACTAATCAGTTCTTTGTGCTCATGTTAAAGTGTTATATATGAAATTTGGTATTAATATGTCAAGTACTTTTTGAGTTAGAGCGCCTAAAATCACATACATCCATCCATCCACACACACACACACACACACATCATTCCGAAAATAGTCTAAACGTGTTCTAGGGACCTCAAAACATGTATTTCCGTTGAAATCTCGAAGTAGATTTTTTTTGTGATCGCAATAGTTTCCCCATACTATATATGGAGAAAGTAAAAATGCCCTAGGATATTTTTTGAACCCCACTGTTCTTTCCCCATAAAATGTACCATGGAAAATCACCCTGCTCAAACCCTTTCTGGGGAACTTTTTATTTTCTCCATATATGTAGTATAGAGAAAGTATTGTTTTCATGAAAAAAATTGACTTCGAGATTTCAACGGGAATACATGTTTTGAGGTCCGTAGAACACGTTAGGCTATTTTTCCTTTCTCCATATGTAGTAATGGGAAAGTATTGTAATCACGAAAAAAATGGACATAGATTTCAGCGGAAATGCACGTTTTGAGGTCCCTAGAACACATTTAGACATACATACATATCAATCACGCTGTTCCCTTATGGGGTAAGCAAGATAAATGCCTCTACCATTCACAATACTCCTCCACACCTTCCTATCCTTACATACTTCTTTTGCTTCAAACACATCCATGCATCGTTTCATACATCGTCTTCCATTCCTTAAACTTCTGATCTCTCTTTTCTTGAGAGTCTCCTCCACCACATTCAGCCAGTTTTTTCCTGGTCTTCCTCTCCCTTTTGATCCACATACTCTACCATCATGTATCAATTTAGTCACCCGGTTCTCATCCATTCTCTCCACATGCCTAAACCATCGCAGTACACCCCTTTCATACTGACCTCTTAATGTCTGTTTGTGTGTGTGCGTGGGTGAGTGCGTGTATGTGATTGTGAGCGCTCTAACTCAAAAAGAACTTGCCATATCGTTACCAAACTTCATATATAACACTTTAGCATGAGCATAAAAACTGATTAGTTTTTGGACAATAACAGTTAACTGGAAGTCGAGGTTTATTCGAAACCCGATTCGGTTTTTGTGATATTTCTCTGTTAAAACATCATTATTGTTATACAATTCTATGCAAAGGTTATAAACAATATAATTTCCTACATCTTTCATTTGAAAGAATTTTCCATAGCAGTTATTGTTTAGGAATTATTTATAAATAATCGGTTTTTTTGGTTTCCGTCAAATATCTCCCTAAAAACGTTGTAATTGGTCATCTTTGTGAGGACCAAAGTTGTAGACAATAATATTTCTTTCAAGTTTTGTTTGAAACAAATTTTCGTAGAACCATCCATTTCGGAGATATTTTGCTTTTGCTTAATTTCCAGTATACAGCGCCACCACCATGAAGCGGTGAATTCTGTAAACATATTCAAAATATACCTAATTTACGGCAATACGGACGACTGTTTTCCTTTACGATACGAGATAATAATTTTGCCTCATAGATAATGCTATTCATAATAATTTAAATATCTATACCCCAAATATGGAGAAAGTCATGTTCAGTGATATTGTCAGCATTTGGTTTCAGCTGCGTCCGGAACATGATGGAACTGACGTTTCACGACCGTTGCAGGTAGCTTCTTCAGGGCGAAGTGCTTCACCCTGAAGATGCTACCTGCATCAGTCGCGAAACGTCGGTTCCATCATGTTCTGGACGCAGCTGAAACCGAAAGCTGATAATATGATCGAACAACCACGCTGCGAAAACCTTCAATCAAAATTGAGAAAGCCATTTGTTGGCCACATCAGATTTTTTTACAACAATTTCTATAGGTGCATTGTTCAGATGTGGCCATAGCGCTGGATCTTCAGAAAATTTTTCAGTAAAGTTAGTTAGAATATCATATTTCTCACTCTCTAACTCTTCCACATCACGAGAAAGATTTCTTTCCTCTGCACTTCCGGAGCTCAAAAATTCTTTACTACTACCCTTGGCAATGTCACTATTGCCACTTTTAACAGTAAAGTTAGTTACACTATCATATTTCTTAATCTTTAACTCTTCTACATCACAAGAAAAATTACTTTCCTCTGGACATCTAAAGCTGGAAAATTCTTTGTTACTACGCATGGCAATATCACTATTATCACTTTCACTATATAGTTTGGCGTATTTCCTTGTGTTTTTAATATTTGAGAAAAGCAACTCCCTGTTTCAAAGCTTTTTCTTCTTTCTCTAACTTTCTTTTTCTGTATTGGCATCTGGAAAGACAAATTTTCCTCTTCCAATTATCTGACATGCTAGAAATAAGAGTAACAGTTAATATTTATGAATGAGAAATGTGTCATATTTTCAATGTACAGAATAAATAATTATCTACTAGGTAACAGAGTAGTTCAACTCGAGATAAATTTAAAAAATCAAATAAGCTGCAACATGCAACTTTTGATCTATATTCTAATTACTTTTTCCTGTGAAAATAGAATTTAGTTTTGTGGAAAAATAAAACATATTAATTTTATTTATATGAGGTTAATGTAATATGGGAGGCGGTATGAATGAATCTTTTACTGTCAGAAAATTAATTAAATCCCTAGTGATTCCGGCAAAATTTATATATAAATTTACCACATAAATCCAGTATCTTATACACTAATTGCTGTAGTTGCTGAGTGGCAAAAAGATGAAAAAATTAAATTCAGCAAACTTGCCTTACCAGGTAGAACAGGGATTCTAGACATTTGACAAATTTGTGTTAGAAATCACGAAAAATGATGCAGTGAGTTATATAATTGAAAATATTTAACAGCAAATGTTTTAAAATGATTCTTGAAACAATTAAATGATGTGACGACAATACAAATTTCAATAATTGCTAATTGTCTGCGGTTTCGTCAAGTTGAAGGGAATACCAGCCACAGTTTATGAGATCAGTGCACAAATGAACTTTCATATCACTAGAAATAGCTTTCACTCTTCTAGTAATTGTGTTATTGGAGAGTTCTAAATTTTTTATCATTGACAATATTTTTATTTTATTTAAGAAGTTATAAAAAAATTGTTGCTCACCACTTGCTATGAATGATTCCTTCCTTACCCCCCCATCTAAAAATGTCTTTTTTTTTCAGGGCTAATAAATGTGCTATTCTGGATTAAGCTAATGTTGCTAATTTTAGATTTTTCAACTGACCTTGTAAATACTGAATGCTGTGTTAATAATTTACTTTTCGATTCGGTTCCTTTTTCTATACATGAATTCCAGTGTTGTTTCTAACTGTCGAAGTACTTCTGGAAGTCATTCTCCTGCAAGTTGTTCAGAACAGCCTTCATAACCTTCTGAATCTCTAATCGAAATATCTCTCTCTCTTCTTTTTTTAGAAGTTTCCGAATCTGTAATTGGATCTCTTAATTGGGTTTTTTTGTCCTTTTTTCTTTTGTTTAGTTTCATATTTCTTGTTTCTGCCAATGTGTTTATGTTATTATTTTTTATTCTCATTTGTAATTACTAACGTAGGGTTAAATGTAAGAAGGGACTATACAGTCTCAATTTTGCCCTCAATAAAGTCATTTGTCTGTCTGTCTCTCTCTCTCTCTCTCACTTTGTTTCTCTTCTGAGGAGATATGTAGTGGTTGGCAATATTTCATCTTCTCATTGCCTTCTTCTTTTTGTAATCTGCGCTGACCCCTCCATTCATAGTTTTGGTTTAATCCTCCCGAGTCACGCGCTCTTTTGAATCCACTTTAGGGACCTTATTCGCAGTGATTCCTGAATCATATATGCCAATTTTCCAGACGATTGATATGTGCGAAGATCCAAATCTCTGCCATAGATTAATATTGAGAGCCACAACTCCAACGAACATTATTTCCTTTGGCTAATGTTAATGTTCACTACACAGACCTGAATAAGTTTTTGCACATTTATATGTATGTATGTATTACTGAAATGAACATTTGAGCCGTGTTTCTAAATCATTCCTTTTTATTTTTCCTTAAGGTTTCACCCCAGTTATTCCTGGATTTCCACGCTACAGCATGCAGGACGACAGGGCATCTGGAGTCTTCAACCTTCGAATAACTAATGCAACTCTCACGGACGATGCAGAATTCCAATGTCAGGTTGGACCCTACCATTATCACAAGCCAATACGTGCCAATGCTAGACTAACCGTTATTGGTGAGTTTCCATTTTTAATTGTAAGCTAATAATCAGATCAGCACAAAGATTTTTATTTGAGATTTTTACTAATAAATCAAGATCTGAAAAGCTTTTAGCTAAATGTGGTCATCCAGAAGTACAGGTTTATTCTTGTCATTTTTCATTTTTTTTCAATTACGTACCTCTTTTAGAGCTCAATTTATGTTAATAGATGTCATTATCTAAGCTGCAGACAATGTCATTTTACTAAAGTTTTGTTTGAAGTATTTTTTTACAAAACCGAGGCTCGTGATTTCCAATGCGGCCCTCCGAAGCAATCACAACAACGAATGTGGCCTGCCATATAGAAAAGGTGCTGAACCCTGGTTTAAGAGATATTTCAATTTTTCATCTTAATTTATATTAACTACTCTGCGAAAATTATCTGAATGTTGATAGCGATGTGTACGCTGCTAAGGGTAATTTTAATCGTGCATTTTCTTATCCATAGCAGCAGTTAACAATTTCTTTTACTTATTGTATTCTCAATGTAAAGAATATTGAAAGCGTTTCTGAATTATTCACAAGTGTAATTGCCTATAATTATTCTTGAGGATGTCGAGAGCAGTCATATTCATTACTCTGTATGGAGAAAGTCATGTGCTGGAAACACAGTCCCATAACTAGATATTTTAGTGCCCAGGGCAAACTACTAAATATGCTCCCTCACACCCTTCAAGAAATTATTTTCTCTAGTTTATTTAGTTACTATTTCGATTTTTATGCATCCCTTATTTAGTTGCCACCCAGAGCAGATGCTCCGCTTGCCCCACCCTAGTTACAGCACTGTGGACACACCAGATATTTTTGTAAAAAAATTGCTTATAAATTGTATTTCTGTCCATCCGTCCGTCTGTTCAGGCAATATCTCTGAAACCATGCAATTTGGCATGGTCTAATTTTCATGATAGGGCAGCCTACATAATAGCTAGACATGGTATTTGGTGGATCTAGGATCAGCTGCAGAGGAATAATCAATGCCTTTCTCCAACCCCTTTGTTTCATTTCTAATCCCTTAATAGAAAAAGCATAAAATCTATGCAGGGCATCATAAATTCATATTTCATAAATTTATATCACTTAAAATTAAAATGGAAGATCATGACATGCTATACTGTTGAAAAACTTAGGTTTATATTTTTAACAACTTTTATATTAACTATCCATGATATATATGTGTATTTATGTAGGTATGTTTTAAGACATCACAAATAATGTCAAATAACTCTAGAATGGCAGAATGTATTTTAGCCATTCTTTCAATTTCAAGGAGTGCCACATATAATGACTCTTTATGTTTAATCACTGTGCAAAATAACGATCCGAGCTCGATTCCAGAGACGTTTAATTCCCCCAATTGGATAACGTGGATGAATTTTTATCTCCTAAACTGTGTCATAATTGTATACTTTTGCAGACTTTTTTGTTGCAAATGTTGTCCTCTGTCTGACTAAATTTATTAATCGATACCTTACAGATCATATAAGGGCAAGGGAGAGTAAAATATGGATTTCTTAAATTTAGCCTTGATGGAAATGGCTTCTCTTGACTGTGGCGCCGCAAATAGCAATGGCCACATACTGAACTACATCCTACTATAGACCCTTAAAGATGACTGACTCTTGAAGAATTTGCCAGCCTTGCTAGAGGGGTGGTTAGTTTGTCTAGCTGCTAATGATATGGCCGCATGTTCGAATCATGCCGAGGGCATGTTTGGTATTGTTATTTTGCTCATTACAAAGTACTGTTTATGAATATGTGAAAAAAAAATTATAAAAAATTTTGTGAATTTTTGGAAACGAAGAAAAGACGGTAAAATTTGTAATTGAAAGTAAAATCATTGAATCAAACTATTGGATTGGGTTGGTGTTTCATCTTTACTCTGTACGCTTAATAAAAGTTGTTAATTAAAAGTTGTTTTTTTATATATACCGTATTTACTGGGGTAATACCCGCACCCCCATTTTTGGAAGTAAATATCTGAGAAAAAAGGTATTCGTGTAATTCCCGCACTTTAAAAATTCCAATTTTGTTATTTAACGGCAACATCGGTAAACTAATCTATCTGAAGTCGAGTCTGATGATGCGTAAGTGGCAAAAATCACGTATTTATGATGTAAATATTAAAACAACTTTTAATGCCTATTCTAACGCAATCAATAGCGAAAAATTGACATTCAACAATATTATATTATAAGGAAATAAGTCGGAAGCGTATTTTGAAGGCCAGTGCATTAATATCGCCAAAAGGTTCTGTTTTGAATCACTGCACAGTGTACATGCTTTATTTTCACTAAATGTTCGGAATCACGACGGATATGCTGAAAAAAGTGCACCTCTCATAAAAGAAAACTTAAAAATTATGTGCACAAACTAAATCCCACCATCCAATTGAACGATTTTTGATTCTTTCTTAACATAATTATAAATCGATTTAGGTCTTAAGGCTCCATGCGGTCTCATTATCTTTCGTTTATTAAATTGTATGCAAATACCCGTAAAAATTACAATGAAAGCAAGAAATATCGTAAAATCCCAAATTTTTAAACAAAGAATTTATTTAACTCGCATTTCAAGGGCTTCTTTAGGAATTCCGTGTTCGTTTTTTCTCTAATACCAAATCACTGATCTGGTCTTCATCTGCATCATAATAACCCCATAAGTAATGGTCCTCAGTTCCATCCAATGAATTCGAAATTCGTCACTTTAAAGCTTTTGATCACAGTTTCTTCACTTACGTCACGCCATGCTGTGAGCACCCATCGGCAAACCTCGGAGAGCGGAGCACGTTTCAGCCTGCCCGTTGCCGTTATGTTCTTCAAATTTAAGCATGAATCATGTAAAATTAAAGAAAAAATCCGCGGTGTACGGCACCTTCTGGGAAACACATTGTATACATTCTTTGCCATGAAACACTGCAGGCGTTTCGCGGGTGGTCTACCGTCGCAAGGTAAAGAGGCATATCTCGTGTAATGCCTGCACTCCCTTTTCCTGGGTCCAGTTTTAGGGAAAAATTGCAGGTATTACACGAGTAAATACGGTACTTGTTTTATAATATAATTCAAATCCGTATTGAGTGAGAGTGAACAATTGTTTATAGTATTCCAAAAAAAGAGAAAATTTTCTGATTTTTGACAATGGGAAATACAACTGCCATAGCAACAAATCCGTTACTTTTTCATAGGTATCACATTATTCCATAGCACATATATTTTATGCTTATAAAGGAAATTTATAGAATATGAGAAGGTCGATCCCCACCATCTTATGTTTACGTCATAATTCCCAAAACAAGAAAAACAATGCTTTAAGTAATTCGCTCTGCAGTTCTACCCTTATTTGTTGATAATATCCTCTGTTACCCAGAGCTTTATTTTCCCTATCGTTTTATTCATACTTTCAATGATACATGTTTTCATAGTTCCACAGTTGTTCTTGCTCATTATTTTTCTTTGCATTTTCTAAAGCTTGCATAACAGCCTCCTGACAGTATTTCACCTTTCTTCCCTTGAGTGCTTCTAAATCCCATTTCTGTTCTCTATTCCCTTTTACTACTTTTTAAAATTTAAAATAATACAGTGGCATAGCTAACACCTGGGCAAGACCCAGGGACCAATGCTTTAGGGGGGTCTGCAAGAGATTGAATGTTAAGGCCAAAATTTTTAGAGTTTGCACTTGGTATTATTTAACCTTGCCTTGACAATTTTGAACCATCTTTCTTATGAAAAGAGATGAAATCCATATATTCAAAAGAAGCAATAAAGACATATGTTCTACCAAGAAAATAGCTGTGTTACTCCCCAAAGGAAGAAAGTGTGTACTGTGAGCCATGTTGTCTATTTGAGGATAGAAACAACCGACTGTACAACGACGTGTAGGTTAAGGGAGAGACAGAATCGAAGATCATGAAAAATATCATGCCCACATTGTATCATGTGTTATTTATGAACAGTGGAGATCTAATAAGACTCTAGATAAAGATCTCGAAAGCCAGTTATTAAAGGAAAAGTTGTTTTGGTGGCAAGTACTAAAGCATATAACAAATGTGACATGCTTGTTATGTGTCACATCTCTTTCACAGGACATGTTGAGATGATTGGGGGAGGAGATGACCAAAGGACATGTAAAAGTGACAACTTTTAGCTGTTGGTATTGAAAAAGAAATTATTGAATCTATCATAATGACAAGGCCAAGCATATGATGGAGCAGCGGTTATGAGTGGAGTTTATTCTGGAGTTCAGGCCAGAATTCTGGGTGAAGGGAAGAAAATGCGCTATTTGTGCATTGTGCTTCACATAACTTAAATCTGGTCCTTAATGACTTGGCTCATGGCATACCCGAAATTTCTTCGCTTCACAGGTGCATGGAGAGGGTTTACGTTTATTTAGGACAAAGCATCAAGAGATGGACATTACTTGAATCTTTCATATGCCTGGAATAGAATTACAGTCTAAAAAGGCTCTGTCCAACCATATGGACTTCAAGACACAATTCATTACTTGCAGTAAGATACAAATATGCTCTTTAAAATTATTCTCATAAGCAAGTCTAATGAAGCAAAGTCACTTAATAAAATATTGGAAAAATTTGATTTTGCACTTATAGTTGTGATACAATCAAAAATACTTTACTCAGTGAATGCAGTATCTAATATGCTACAAACAAAAGATGCCCATCTCTCCAAAGCATGCAAAATCATCAAGAACACATGCATGGAGCTAAAATCATTTAGGAATGACTTTGAATCAGCCAAACAATCTGCTACAAATTTCTGTATAAAAGATGCCTTATAGGGTGTGATGGCGAGCAGGGGCTGGATGCTAGAGCATGATTCAGAAATAATGTCTTCAATGGATGTCTTGACATTGTCATTCAAAAACTTATTGAAAGGTTCAAGGGGTAAAATGAAGTGGTAGACACATTTATTATTCTACAACCACAAACAATTGCAAGGTAAACAGCTAGAGAAAGGAGCAGAAAAGCCAATGAGAAAGTACAGCACAGATGTAACTGACCAATTGCCGGTACAGCGAATTTCATTTCGGTCTTGCTTAAAAAGTGACACTGCTAAACTTTCAACTGCGAAGGAAGTAACTAATCTACCACACATTGAAAATGCTGTGCTATCCACCAGTTTTCCAGATCTTTGTACGGTTTTAATATTATTTCTAACATCGCAGGTACAGAACCTGCATTTTCTAATCAAAATTATTATAACTTATTTCAGAAGTACCATGAGGCATGAAAGACTAAACAGATTGAGTTTACTCTCTATTAAGAATGAGGTAGCATGCCTTATGAGGAATGATATGGATTACATCATTAACGTGTTTGGTGAGTAGGGTTGCCAACCGTCCTACTGTGGGTAGGACAGTCCTACTGCTGGTAGGACAGTCCTACTTTGAGATAATATGTCCTCTGTCCTACTCTAATGTCAAATAGGATGCAAAATTTTCTACTTTGTGACACATCTCTGTTTAGAAGAAGATCTACTGGCAGCATTGCCCCTTATCGATCACATGGATACCGGAACCTAATGTGTGGGATTCACATTGTTGTTTACAACTTCTTCCCCTACATCTCCTCCATTTATATTTTCCATTTAAGAGATCGCAATAGTTTAGGATAGTAGTTTATCTCTGTTAGTTCCAATTCATCTATCATCGTGGAAAGTACAGTCATGTTAAGTGAAGTGCGTCTGTTTGGCAAATCTACTAACAAATAATTAAATATAACAAATTTTCTGTCTTTGCTCAACAAGTAATATCACCATTTCTTGTAAATTTTGTTTTTCTAGTAAGTAAACTAGACTTTACTTCTTGAGGCTTGGGAAAATATAAAATCTGCATTTCCAATGAAGAGGTTAGTTTTAATTGTTGTTCGATATTTTCATTCATATCTGTAGAATTATATGTTACATTAAATTTTGAAGTTTTATTCAAATAACATTGTTGCCATGTTAGTGATTTTTTAATCAATCCTTACTAATGTAAATAAGCATAGATTTGAGGTTATTTTTAAAATCTTGGCTTTATGGATCCATTTACAGGCAAACTATATTTTCCTTTTTTATTTTAAATTGGGTTCGATCAGGAGCCTATGAATCAAGTTCCAACGATTGACTGGATATGATGATTTTCTCCTAATGTGTAGGTGATTAAGACTTTTTTGATTTTGTGGACATTGAGTTCCCTGGAATATTAAGACACGTTATTACACGCTGGGAGGACTGGATTAAGCAGTACGCAAAACACAAAAGTGCATGGGGCCCAGAGGACAAGGGGGCCCATACTGGGCAGAAATCTGTTACTTCTTTCCCTTTATTCTTTTGTATCAAATGGTATGCTTTTCCTAGCAATACGCTTTCTTACTTTATCAATAATTCCAAGTACAGGCAGTCTTCGCACTTACGACATAATTGGTTCCTGAAATTCATGTCATAGGTCAAAGCACATTTTCCCATAAGAGCAATGTTAAAAATTTGGGTTACATTCCTGTCCCAACGGCCAGGTAATATATTTTTATAAAATGACCCATAATATTGTACTCCGGCTAAGATAAACATAAATATAACTTATTAAAGACTAGAAAAATCTTTTTATTCTATTCGAGATACAATAATGACTCTTAAAAACTTTACTGAAGGAATAAAGTATGTACCGTATATACCCGAGTATAAGACGACTCTGATTATAAGATGACCCCCCATTTTGAACTCCTAATAAAAGGAAAAAATTTATTATGCACACAATGACAGAGATTTATTATACCATTGACTAATAAACATTGAACCAATTGAAATAAGCAATTTTGTAGTATTAGTTGGCATATACAGTTGCTTTCCTTCAAGTGTCTATCAACGACTGATTTTAACTTCTTACAGGACCTACTATAAAGGTGACGTTTAGATTATCAATGAAGAGAAGATAGCAATAACGCTTTTCTTTCGTCTATTTGAAGGTTTAATTGGCCTTAAATGAATCGGAGGCAACAATGAGGCTCCTTGGCAACGCCCAGAATGAGTACGAAAAATCCGCAAAATTTCGAAAATGAATGCGTATTTCTGAAAAATTCGACCTTGTCGACATGTAAACATCGCAAGAATAACATAGTATAGAGCTTTAGCCGTCGAATAAAGCAAAAAATAAGAAAATCGGTCCATATTTACGTATTTTAAAGTATGAAGGAAAAAAACCTTGCACTCTGAAAAATCGAAAATCCCGTGTAAACTTATGGGAAAATATAATTGTCTCCTGGATTCAAACCCGGGACACTTTAGCAAATGAAAATAATTTTCCAGGGACCTCATAGCCAGTAGAAACAAAACGCCATTTACCGCATATCTTTTACGACGAACGGTTCTCGAGAAATACGCCGATATAATTACGCGAGACTTCATACGGACGCACGCAGCTTCACTATGCGCATAATATATAGGATAAAATTCAGAAGAGTATTTGTATTCGAATACATTTGAATCGATTCAATTTCTACTATGTACTACTTTTAATAATCGATTATTTCGATTGATTTAAAGAATCGAATATTTCGATTATACTCTGCATTCAGTTCCTCTGTCAGTCAAACTATTATGCACCTCGCGATTATAAGACGACTAGCGATTTTTCGGTCATAAAAATTGGAACAAAACCTCGTCTTATATTCAGGTATATACGTTAGTTATAATAATTGGAGGTTATAATGTTGCCGTTTTAGGTGATTGTCACCACGGATGTACAAGGGATATCCAAGGCCCGACTGATTTTGGCAGGCATCTCACCTTTTTCAGAGCACTAAATTATGTCAGTCTTCATTTCCATTGTTATGGTTCTACATTTCTTAGAACCAAAAACACCTCCAGCACTTGAATTTCTCTTATCATACATTTTAAAGGACAACTAAGGTTTAAAAAATAATGCAAACGGTATGCAGTTTTCCACAACCACACTAGCGTTGTAACATACACTTAATGACTCGTAAATCAAGGATCGACACTCTAAAAATAACCTTTCATATTTTGTTTTCCAGGAATTTAACCGTTTAGCTGCGGAAATCGGATTTGCACCACATGCATAAAAAAACGTTTCACCGATGCTACTTCCTTCCCTTCTACCTCTGTAAGTTTAAATCATACACAGAGTCACTCTGAATTTCCTTCGTCTGAAATCTAATATCTCATGTAAAAGGGATTTAAGTAGACAATGACTTGACGGATTTTCATGTGAAGTCGCATTAAATTCCATTGTTGTTGCTTGGTGCACATGTACATTGTAGCCTGAATCTACCTTAAGATGTTATACATCATTTCAGCCTGGTGTGCGGCCGAGCATCGTAACTGTGGAGCAGCACCTTAAGTCCAGAGCACATTCCTTAATTAATAAACATCATAAGTCCAGAGTGTCGTAAGTCGGAGCATCATAAGCAGAGGACTGCTTGTAATTCACTTTCTGTAAATCCACCTACAAGCTACTGTAGGAACAGCTTGGTGCACCTACAAGTCCATTTTCATACCATTAGGCAAAATGTCTCATCGTAAAAAGAGAGAAGTGGGAAGAGGGAGGTAGAGATGGAATGTTCGTCTCGAACTGAATACGAAAATATCAATGATTTGATTTCGACCATTCTTTCAGTGTTTCGTAATCATGATGCATTGGGGCAATTTTGGAGAGTTAACCTTTAAAGTAACGTCCAGGGTTCGATTCCAGAGGATAATTCATATTTCCCATAATATAAGGCGTAAAAATAAGTTTTTTGATGTGCAAGTTTTTGTTCTTTTGCAAATTTAAATTGGAAAAAATTCACATAGAATCTTCGAATCTGGACTGTTTCATTGGAAAATGAATATACTTTTTATCGTTGATTTTCGAATATGGATCAAATACATCTACAATTTGGTTTTTGGAGCAAAAATTTAATGTTTGTTGAGCTGAAATCCTTTCGTCATCAATGGCAACCATTATGTTGCTGTTAAGCGAAATTGCAGGTATTGCATTGGATTTTATAATATGGGAATTTAGTTCATTTCTTACTTTCTACAATTTTGTGGAAAGATTAAGGTGGAGGAAGGAACTGCGGGAGAGAAAGGTAGGGGGAGGAGAGGAAAATAAAAAAGTACAAATAAAAAACACATGCTGTGAATGAATAGGTCTCTAAATTAATCCTGCCCAATCTTAGGCCAGGGCCCAGAATGTGTGCTTTGCGTGAGGCCCATGAATCACTTAATCCAGCCCTGCATGCTGGTTGTCATTTTTCCTTGCATTGAAAGACATAAGGAATGGAAATGCTCTAAAATTGTACTTTTTGAGCTGAGAGAATGAATGCCCCAAACTTATAAATAATGTTCTCTAGATCAATGAAGTGAATGAAACACTGAATTGGAAATTCATTTGCACTTTTGCAGCATTCCTCTAGAAATGTTTCAAAACATTATCAAAAAGTTACAGAGAATGCGTTGAATTATGTAATATAATGTGTGAATTTAAATCAAAAATAACAGTTCACATAGGAGGAGGATCAGTTTTTTTCTGTTTTGAAGCTCATAGTGGAATGGAGAAGCTACTTTCGCATGATACAGAAATAACAAAAATTGGTTATAAACTTTAGCACCTTTTTCCTTTTCTAATTCCAAAGAATCAGCATTTTGCAATATCTTTGATACTTTAAATTTAGTTAATATTTTAGGGTTGATATGGACAAATTATTTGAGGAACTTGTAGAGAGAATTTTCATCTAATTGCTTCCGGTGACTATTGGATAAAATGTGACAATCCTGGTGAAATGTGGCGATACATATTAAAAAAGAGAAATTCCAAAAATCTATTCCAGATAGTATCGTAGATACAGTAAAACTCGTTTATTACGTATTTGAGGGGACCGACTCATTGCTTCGATATAAGCATGACTTCGTTATATACGAGAAACATGGTTTTTAGCCTATACATCCCATATAACACATAGACACATACAGTGAAAGCTGTGCTATCCGGCTGTTTAGAACCGGCCAGCCTTAGATACTGGCAATTACACAAATACAATTCATTTTGTATTTTTTCTTTTTTATGAATTTTTGTGTGAATTGCATTTGTGTAATACCACAACTTCCAATTTAAAATTTCTTAAAATATAAGATTTATATATTACATATTTACTCCGTATACTTCTGGGACACCCGGTAAGCATGGCGTTTTTGTTTACGTAAACCATTTGCATTGTCTAGATGTTTTGGTGTACTTCTACAATTTCCAGTTTTATCGCTTTTTATTATTTAAAAAATTACTCATCCATTGAATATGGCATCAAAATAAATACCTAAAAGCAAGGGGCAGGAGAGAAAAAGTTGTTTTAACCCTAACACAAAAGCTGGAGCTGATCAAACAAATGGAAAAAGGAGAAAGTAGAGCAGCCATAGCAAAAGAATTCAACATCGGATCTTCCACGCTCTACAATAACAAGGCTCATAAGACTAAATTAATGAAATTTGTGTCGTCATCTAGGACGAGTAAATCAATTAATAAACGTCATACACTTCATAAACCAAAAATTGAGGAACTGCATAAAATATTATATGACTGGTTTTCACAGAAATGTTCAGAAGATTTAAATAATTTCATCCTTTTCTAATAGAGTAAATAAAGATAAATAAGAAAGATATAATCCAATAAATTCAATTTTGGGAACAGATTCACTGCCGTAATTCCCAAACTTCCCAGATGCCTTAAACTTTTCAATAGTATTTTCTTTTGCATGTAAGCGTAGCAGTGTATGAAATAAGAATGGGTAAATAGTATCTAGATCTAACTACATGTGGAAGAATTAAAATGGAAAATGCAAACCCCATGCATAGTTATGTTTGGGAAGTACGATAGTGAACCTAAGCACAATTTTGTTTGGTTTTTGCTAAATTTGCGATGTCAAAATCGAAAAACGCTCTCCTAATCGGCTATCCACAATCCCACAGATTTTACTGTATTTGCAGTGAGTAAACTTCAGTGCCGTACTTACATATGCAAAGAGATGCTTATCAACTTTGCGGCATGGAAAATGTTTGATTGCTATTACATACGATTTTTTAAATGGCCAATTTATATTATTATTATGGTCATTAATTTACATAAAAATATCACATTTTTAATATCAATTTCAAAACAAAGGGAGCGTGGAAATTCGTATGGAAGTGGTAGAGGGAGGAAGGGGACCTCTACCAACAAGTGCACGGTAAATGGGCAGAAACTATTCATTACTTATCGCTCCGCTCGCCAAAATTTGTTATATATGGGGCATTTTTTGCCACGGGACCAAACATTTGTTCGTTACAGCCGAGAATTCGTAAAATGTGTGTTCGTTACATCTGAGAAATTTAACCAATGCCCTTATGGAGAAATCCAAGGGACCGAGACTTCTTCGTTATAGCCGAGATTTTGTTTTAGACGTGATCGTTATAAACGAGTTTTACTGTATTTCGCATTCTACCATCGTCTGCTTTTACAGAAATAATATTTTCTATAATGGGAATAAAGTGGAGGCAAGAAATAAATTGCCTTACTGGTGATGTATTAAGAAGGGAATTGCTAATTTACATAAATAAGGTAAGTTCTTGCTCTGAATTTTATGACCACTTTATACCATCAAACTATTGAGTGCTGCAAAAAATATTAATTTACAATGAAAAAATCTGAAGCTAATTAAAATTAAATGTTTTCCTACATTATACATATGTTGGCATTGTGTCACAAGCACATAACCATTTTTTAAAGATTCATTGTATGTTTATGGCATTCCTTTTAATTTAAGTTTTACCACCAACTGTCAACAATGTGTCAATTTACTTCAAGTACAAAAAAGTCCTGCCTAAAAATCATAGAATTTGGTCCATGTGTTTACGAATAGTATTTTGTTTTAGGCTTCTAATGTCTATGGGTAAATTGTGCATAAGGAATTTTTATTATTGGTGTGTTGATTGTTTTACATTTTGTTTGAATTATTATGTACTAGTATTTGTTCATTGACTGACTCTTCCCAACTGATCTAGTGGCCAATTTGAACATCGTTTTGTCATAATATGAATGTAAACCATTTCTTTCTGTCCTAAGAGTATCAGTGAAAATATGATTCAATTTTGAAATGTCCTACTTAAATTTTGTAAATGTCCTATTTAGCTGTCGCGAAGAGTTGGCAACCCTATTGGTGAGTGAAAAGTGCAGAAACGGAACATCTAACTCAGCGGTTCCCAACCTTTATGCATCCGCGATCCCCTATTAAGGCAGCCAACCCCTTGTCACAACCCCATTATATATGTATTTCCATCTTTTGCCAGTAGATATAAAATTTAACATTAATTGCAAACTGTAATCCTGAATAGTTCATACAGCACATTTTGCAAGCATCTGACAATATCAGTACAGTATTAGATACCCTTAAGAAGCTAAGAAAATAATAGATTTTTACTGTCCCACATACATCCATCCAATTTTGCGAACCCATGGAAGGTCATGACCCATAGGTTGGGGGCTGCTCTAACTCAAAAACAAGTGGTGAGTATAGCAGTAATCTACGTATATGTTATTTTGCCTACTTTTATAGGTATATTTAATGCCCCTCTTACAGGTTGATGAATATTAAGATGTAACATATTAATAATAGCTTGAGTAAATAGTGGATATTTTTCTTAAGTGTGTTGACATGGTATATTTCAGTTTTTATGAACTCATTTTAAATCTGGGCAAATTTTCCTTCCAAACCTACAGAATTCGTTCACTTATATGGGGCCCAGAAAAAATTTAGCTGGGGGCCCACGCTTGTCTAGCTACGCCACAGAAACAAGACCAAATAACCACCAAATTGTGATCAGAGCTTGTATCTTCTGCATCATAAAAAAAGAGTGAAAACTTTAATTTGATGATTTTCTATAAAAAGTCATTTTTCCAGCCTATTTATGAACAAATGTACCAATTCTTGAGGGAAGTAATTAACAAGTGACTAAATTTTGCCTTCCTTGAGATTAAGGTCTTGGTCAAATTGCCCTCCTCTCATTGACACGTCAAATAAAAATGAAGTTTATTAATCTCGATAGTAAAAATGGAATTACTTCCTATTTATCTTTTAAAAAAACATTATAAATAGGGGAAAATAATTTTTTAGCGTGTTTCGTCTTCAACGTGCCTATTAGCTCCCTCTCTCCTCACCCATTCTCCTCCCTCTCATTCTCCCTTCCTCTCTCCCATCCTTGCTACCATTCTCTTTAATATCCTCTCAAAAATTTAATAGTTATCCCTCTCAACATAATACACAGGTATATCCAGATTTACATCAATTTGAAGTTACGGCATCGATCAATTTATACCTATGTATCGATTTATGTAATTTTGAATCGAAGTAATCTAGTTAGAGGTCTAAGCTTCTTTAAAATGTTCATTTCCACCTTGAAGCTTTTTCTGATTAAAATATGGAATAAAAATCAGCTACTGCGATCTAAATGTCTACTCTTTGTAAGATAATATCTAAATAAACGACGATCTTAAAAAATATCAGGTCACTTCATACTCAAGATCTCTAGCTGACTGCTTTATATGTTACCTTTGAAGGGTTTTCCAACGAAATAACGTAGTGCTCGGAAAACATGGTTAATTCGGACATGAAGCGCTCGGAACACCCGGTCACAGAGGCGATGTTTTCATGTCCGAGCTGACCGGAAACTCACATGACGTCCAGCTATTACCTTCTATCAGTGCTGTGGTGGAGGGTATATGGTGGTATACGCCATATACCCTCTGCTTTTTTCGGGTGAAAACGGTATACCCTCTGCTTTGTCGAACAAATAGCGTATACCCACGCCTTATGAAAAATTATACATGTCGACTGAAAAAAACCGCTCATACCTTTTCTCCTGGCATCGTAACAACATTACTATCGTGTAATTTGCTCTAAAAAACTGGGTAAGAATCCTCCCTCAAAGTTTTGCCTTAGTATACAGTATACCCTCTTCAGTTTTTACGACTGCAACACTGCCTTCTACCTCTAAAATTTGTCATGATTATGGTGCATGTATGTATTTACATACTTACATTAGCATGCATGCATGCATATGTTTGTCACACCCCCCAAAGCGTGATTAAGTGCAAGGATTTTTATTTTCAGAAATATGCATTCATTTTCCAAATTTTGTGGATTTTTCGTACACTTTCCGGGCGTTGCCAAGGCGATCCGCATTGTTACCTCAAATTCAATTAGCATCAATTAAGCCTTCAAATAGACGGAAGAATAGTGTTATTCGTGATGTGCATTTGTCAATTGACATGACGTGTTTGTGTTTAACGGCGCCCCTAGCGACCACTGTGCCAACTGTGTATACTCGTGCGTCTGGACTGGACTACTAGTGTTGGCACAAACTGCTACTTTCGAGAAATGGTGACACCTGTGACTGTGACAGAAAAGTATCTGTGATTTTTATCAGTGACTTGTCACAGTTAATCACAATGAGCCGGGTTGCCACCCTTCCCGATTTTATGGTGGATCTACACTTGAGTGACATGGTCATACAACACTGTCGCGTGACAAAGTCATATGACAGTGTCATTCGAGAAGTCCGTGTCTACATCTGACAATGAGAGCAGTTTCTGTCTGACTGAATGCTCTTTTGCCCTCAGTCTGTAAAAATATGTGAGACGAGGAAGACGTGGTAATAATCGCTGCTGCTTCATTTATAATACAACAAAGAGCCAAAAGACAATATCGTGTGCGGAGGTTTTGGGTATGTCCGAGTCTCAAAAATAGAACGCGATACAATGGCAGTGATTTGATGACCGATCGAATTTGTGATGAAGTCGATCCTCTAAACCTGGAATACCGGTGCAATGGCGGATTCAAAAACATTTTTCAAATGTCTTGCAGTGATTTCGAAGAATTACTAAATATAATAGGTCCAAAAATTGCTAAAAATGATACCAAGTTCAGAGAAGCGATACCAACCAAAGAGCAATTGGGATTAACTTTGAGGTTAATGGCTAGTGTTGACTCGTACCATTCGCTGCAGCTTCTATTTAAAGTATCACGGTCATCTATCTCAAAATTCATACCAGAAGTTTGTGCTGCTTGGGTAGAGGTACTAAAAGATTATATCAATGTAAGCATAATAAGTGTTTATTTTATACTAATCATGCTTTAAAATTAAAATAAATTAGCCATTTTACATTTTAATTTTATATATTTTACAAACAGAAAATACAATATATGGTTACAAGTAAGAAAAATCATTCGATTGTGCATTGTCCGTTTCGTTGTCGATTGATGGGCTACATCCTGGGAATGACGATGTAGAAGGGGATGGCATAGGAGTGGAAGTAGAAGAAGTCTGAGATGGTGAGGGAATCATACATTGTCCACCAGGATAATTGTAATTTGGCATATGATATGAAGAAATCGTATGATAGTTATCATACTTCCCCAACTCTGCTTCCCACAACACCGTATTTATCACTTGCTGCACTTTACTTCTGATGAGATCAGTGTGAAGTTTATGCAGTTTGCAAGCAATCTGTTCTCCAAATAAGTCGTACTCATCTCTTTGACGTTTCCCTTCGTAAACAGTTTTCATGATTTTATACGCCTCAGCCGCCATAACATCACCTGCCTTTCTTTTTCGAATATTTTTGGGACTTGTAAAAATTTTTTCAGGTTTTTCACCTGTTATTTCTGATTGCATTTCCGTTGCAGTTTCATTCTCCTGAGTCGGTTCATCCATTTCAATTTCAGCTTCAGATTCTGTTTCTCTGTTCGCCGGCTCTTTACTGTCATTCTGAAAGCACATAATTTATATCATTAGGTTTAAAGGGAAACCACTTTGAACAAGATTAGTGTAAACTTGTATATTATATAGCCTATATAAAGAGTCTCTCATATGATTTGATATCATTGTTTCAGATGCCAAATACTGAAGATGATTGGAAACCCATCGAGAAAGATTACAATACGAAGTGGAACTTCCCTAATCGTTTCGGTTCCATGGATGGTAAACATGTGTGTTTACAAGCACCGCAGTTCTAGGGCACGGAATTTTATAACTATAAAGGATTTTTTAGTATAGTGTTATTCGCTGTTGTCGATGCAAATTACAATTTCATTTTCGTTGATATTTGCTGTCAAGGAAGAATATCCAACAGAGGTGTCTTTGCTAACACTTGCTTTAAAAATGCACTTATGAAAATTAGATTGAATTTACCCCCTCCCACTACTCTACCAGAAAGAAGTGCTCCAATTCCATCAATTTTCGTAGCAGATGACGCGTTCCCATTAACACAAAACATAATGAAATCTTATGCAGGACCACAGAATAAAGAACCAAAAAATGCATTTTCAATTACAGATTAAGTAGAGCAAGGAGGGTTGTTAAGGAAGCATTTGGAATTCTCTCAGCAGTGTTCAGATTTTTACGTAAACCTATACTTTTAGAGCCTATGAAAGCAGAGTTACTTGTTCTCTCTGTGGTGTATTTACACAATTACCTAAGAAGGAATCACAAATCTTCAAATGCCTATACTCCATCAGGTTCTTTTGACATGGAGTGTGTTGACACAGGAGTGATTCTTCCCGGAGTTTGGAGAAGACATCAGTCGAAACAAACATCATTCATGCAATTGCCCAGAATCCTAGAAAGAGCTCAATGGATGCTATCAAAATAAGAGAAGAATTTACTGAGTATTTTTTGACCACACAAGGTGCACTGTCTTGGCAAGACTGATTGTGTTAAAAGTTCCAGTCCCCAACTGTTTAGCAAAATTGAAAACCCGTCTTCCCTCCTGTTTCCGTTACTTTAAAACGTAAATACAATTTCCAGTTGAAATTTGAAACTTGAACGGTGCATTCTTCTATTCATTTATCTTTTAAAACATGAAAATAAAACATCGCATCTGTCTACATTGTATTAATATAAATACTATCTAATAAAACTTGAAATACGTTGTATCTGTCTACATTGTATTAATATGAGTCGTCATCATCATCCTTGGAACTACAGCCCATTTAGGGCCTTGACCTCCACTTATGCAGTTTCTTTAACCACATACAACAGTAGTACTCCTTTGAAGTGTGGTCAGCACTACGTAAGGCCTATACCAAAGCACAACATACAGGACAACACAAAGTCAAGAACACAGATAACATCCATGCCATCAGTGGGATTCGAACCCGCGAGCTCCATGTTAGTAGGTAGGCGCGCTACCCCTCCACCACCGAGATCGGCATATTAATATGAATAGTGTATAATATAATATAACGTACCTGTGTTGTGAGAGTTGCCTGAGGTTTGTTCTTGTCCTTCAAAAATAGTAGCAGTTTGAAAGCAAACCATTTGCTTTCATTTGCCTCTTCTTAATTTCTCTTGTAAATTGCCCCATTACATTTTTTAACTCCCTCTCAACTTCCTCTTTTGAAACTCCCAAATGTCTACTGATGTCACAAAGAGCATCGTGCCTTTTGTTTCTATTTCTGTAATACTCACTTTTTGTGTCCCATAATATCAGTTTTGACCAGTACAGTTCAATGAGTTCACTTGTCTTTTCTACGGTCCATTCCATTTTTTACTCGTGTCTAAAAATGCATGTGCTCACATTGACCACTCCTTGAATACTGAAACTGAACAGTGAAAACATAGAATGAGTCACCTGACTTCCCATCTACACTTCAGTCACATGACATTGTCGTATGACATCCCTTTGATAAAGACCGACAACATTTGGAAACTTGAAACATGTGTCGCGTGACATCTTATGTCATATGAGATGATGTTTACATTTGACTGCCTGGTCCTACGACATGGTCGCGCGACAGTGTCGTATGACCATGTCACTCAAGTGTAGGGCCACCTTTAGTGGGACAGTCCTAACATTTGAAATTTTTTTGCTAAACTAAAATCACAGTCACTGCTACTTTCAAGACCAAGACTGTGACCGTAAAATATCTGTGACAAAATCATCATCGTCCATCCCTACGTATGACATTGCGCATGTATCCATGAAGATTGATGGGTGGACATGGCTTGTTTACCAACACTGTGATTATTGAAGCTTCCCTTGAGTTTCTCAAACAACAAAATAGATGACGAGGATCAAGAACTACATGCAAGTGTTGATTGCGTCCATTGGTGTATTTTTTATAAAATACTAGCAGAAGTGCTTGTTGAATTTCAACGGATGTAGTGAATCTAAAATGTGAACTTATAACATGTAAACATAGGAAGAATAACATAGTACACAGTTTTAGCCGTCGAATAAAGCAAAAAAGAAGAAAACCGGTCCGCATTTACGTATTTAGATAAAAATCTTGCACTGTGAAAGATCGAAAATTACGTGTAAACTTCTGGGAAAGTAATTATTGAATTAAGCTCTTCCTCTCCCCAAATTTTTATCGCCCATATAGCCTGTGACCCGCAGGTTAAAATTATATATATATACCTATGTGTAGTTTCATGAGGATATCACAGCCAGGGGGTTATAGAGATCAAGTTGTGCTGGGTGTAGAGTCACCACCTCTCCAGGTTTGATCCGGAGTCTCTGGGTTTTGGTACTAGTCTCTGGGTCTCCGTGTCAACAGTAAAATTGTCTGGGACAACATCATCTTCAAGCTTTCTGTGTTTACTGGTAGCTATCTATCACAAATGCAAGCAGTTTATGTGCCTATTGACAAAAATTGGGTTAAAATTATTTCAAGTTGTAATGAATTTAATAAATTGCCAAAACTTGTAGCTAAAATCTTATCTTTTCCGACTAGTAATGCACTTGTGGAAAGAATATTTTCATAATGAAAAATGCATGGAATGACAGAAGGAATAGAATGAGGATAAATTTAGTTATGGCTGAACTTTGTACAAAAGTAAATTTTGGCATGACTTGCCAAGAATTTTATAAATTTATCAGTAAGCCAGAGCAAGTCCCATTACTTAAAAGAGCATTGTGTAATAAAAAATACACTTGGAAGTAATTGTAATTCAGTAAAATTTGAAATATTATAAAATATATTTTTTATTTTTAGATAATTACATACTTTTATTGTTATTTGAAAGTAGATAAAATAAAACATGTCAACTTTAAAATAAGCATTTTTAATGAATATCGAGAGCCAGTTCATTTATAAGGACTTTCTATTTCTTGAAAATAGGAAATATTACTTCTTTATCACACTTCATTGGTAATTTTTAATTTTTAGGTCATAAAATATAATCTCACAGTTGGGTTAAAAATCTCCGGGTTAGAGCTCAGGTAAGGTGGTAAATCTAGCTGGGTGCCTTCAGTGCCCTGGCGGAATATGTCTTCTCTCCATGCCAGTGGAGATTGAGTGCCCCGTACACAAAGTACATAATTTCACCACTAGAGGGGAGTTGTTACTATCTCTGACCATACAATTCGGAACCTTAGCCCAAATCAGTAAGAGTTCTGGCACACAGTGGTTGCAGTATGTACACCCTATGACCAAGAAGTAAACAGCCATTTACTAAAGTAAAGTTGTGTTGTGGATGCCCGAAGTGTTTAGCATGACCTAGAATCTCTCCATTCAGCAAAGCTAAACAGAGATCGATTATTTCTTTTTCTTGCTTTATGTATGCCAATGTTTTTAAAATCAATGATATAGCAGCTCTACCTGTGACGGAGGGAGAAATAAAGAAATACTTGAAGCAAGAAAAAGAAATAACCCAGCGCTGTTTAGCTTTACTGAATGGAGTGACTCTAGGTAGCAGTAAACGCTTTGGGCATCCACAACACAACTTCACTTTAGTAAATGGCTGTTTACTTCTTGGTCATAGGGTGTACATTAGGGTGGTCCTTAGCTATAGGCAAAAAAAATTTTTTTTAAATTTCTTCCGGGACGCCCCCTAAATTTGTTCCATTTGGTTAGAAAATAAATTGTGTTAAATATTTTTACAATCGGATAAGGGGAAAACGTGCCGCATCGCACTTGAACTTTATAGATTTCATCATTTTTGTGGTATTTGGGTCATTCCTAGCGAAAACGGAGCAATTCCAATTTTAGATTCTAACGGATTGTTTTGATATTATTACCAACACTTTATTAGACATTTTTGGTGATGTGTCTCGAACATTCATATCATCTGCCCAGTAGTTGCCAAGATCCGGCCCGGAAAGTGAGCGCGTACCATGCAAGTCGCAGCGTGCCGCGGCGCAACTGCTCAAATCTGTCAAATTCGCTGCCTCTTATCTCGCAAAGTATTTCGCCAGTAGTTTCGAAAAACACAACTTATTATCGTTTTTGGCAGTTCTTCAAGGTTATTTACTTCAATATACCTCATGACTTCCATATTTTGAATAAAAATACGCGAAACTTGAGAAATATACAGATTTTTCGTTTCACTGTTATATTACGAAGCCAGTGGCATAGCTACCATATAGAAAGAGGAGGCAATGCCTAAGGGCCCTCGAACAAAAGGGGCCCCAAGAGCGAAAGAACGATTTTTATAATTAAGCGTCACTTTGATGAATTGTCATCAGATTATCGTTTTCACCTCTTTCTCAAGAGGGTCCCACCACAGAAAAAATTAACACCGATGAAATATATATTAAAAAATCTTTTTACTATAACATTTCGCTTAGGGGGCTCATCAGCGATTCTTGCATAGGGGCCCGAAACATCGAGCTACGCTACTGTACGAAGCCAACAGTTTTCATATTTGAAATAGAAAGTTTGAAACCCTTGTTAAATCAATAAAGTGAATTTGTAAGGTATAATTAATGTGTATTTTTTTATATTTCTATTTATTTAAAAACTTCTTTTTCAATTTGTGGGAAAACATTGTTTCTTCAATGTATTAAAATAATTTTCTCTCAAGGTCTTATGATCATTAAAATAGTAAAGTACCTTTCAGAGAAGTTTAATTTAAGTGTATATTTAAATTATAACGAGTTTCTCAAAATTCTTTTGACAACGTTGCTCTGTTGCAGTCTGGAAATTTACGCCGGTAGTCTGCGACGACTTTCAAAGCGAACTGTTTTTGAGATTCACATTTAGTAAATAATTTATTAAAGTCCTCCATTATCTTAACACCTCTTTCTGCAGCGTCGTTGACGACTTTCAGTTGTTTCGCAATCTCCAGTCCCTCGCTATAGGTGTGATCATTTTTTCACATAAGGGGATCCTTATAGAGAAATGTCATTGAAATATTGAACCTTTTGAAAAATTGCCTAGATTCATTAAAAATGAAATGTTCAAGTCCCTTATCTACGAAGTGTATTATATCTTTCGAGTGTATGGTAAATCTTTTGGTTGAGTCGTCTGAATTCTCGTTGACATTTGATTGCAAGGCTAATACCATTCGTTTCTTAGTGTCTATTGATACCTTGTCGTCGAAAAACGCTAGAGCTGCACTTTCTGGTGCAAGGTACCACAAATGGTTACAAAAGTTATTCATTGCCACACGGCTAATTTCACTATCAGTCTTGTCGTACTCGTAAAGACTTTTCAAAATCAGCAAATCTCTCCGAGGAGCTTCAATGGCAATCGGCGCGCTAATCCAAGCCTCCACGTACAAACGTACTAGAAAGACGCGCACGTCGCGGAGTGCAATTTCTTCTTCGTCAGATAAGGAGAATTCATCGCGAAGAAGAAACATTTTTAGACAGTATATAGCTTTATCCATCCACCTAGCATGGTGTAATGCACCGGGAACGCGAAATAATATTCCTCGAGGAGGAACCCCTCCCAGAAAAATGACAGTTAGTTCAAGGAGCTCTCGGTAATCTTCCCTGGGGTGATTTTCCTGTAAACGTTGCAGCGCGAAAGCAAGAATTTCGTCTTCCGCGTCCTTTAGATCTTCTCGAACCCGCCAGTCTTGCTTTCCAGGTTTATAATTCTCCGTTAAGTTGAGACCATGCTTCCTGAAACGTTTTGAAGAGGGGTATATTTGGGCCCGATGATTTTCCAAATTTTTCGTCAAAGACACTCTTTAAAACAATGTATCTTAATTGTGCAATGTAGTCGCCAAGTGTATACTAAATTTTTAGGAATATCACAGAAGGGAAGATTGCCGGAAACTTTTATTCACTATTACATTTCATGGAGATATTCCGTCGCGAGGACATAATACATCAGTGAAACGAAAAAATCTGAATATTTCTCAAGTTTCGCGTATTTTTATTCAAAATATGGAAGTCATGAGGTATATTGAAGTAAATAACCTTGAAGAACTGCCAAAAACGATAATAAGTTGTGTTTTTCGAAACTACTGGCGAAATACTTTGCGAGATAAGAGGCAGCGAATTTGACAGATTTGAGCAGTTGCGCCGCGGCACGCTGCGACTTGCATGGTACGCGCTCACTTTCCGGGCCGGATCTTGGCAACTACTGGGCAGATGATATGAATGTTCGAGACACATCACCAAAAATGTCTAATAAAGTGTTGGTAATAATATCAAAACAATCCGTTAGAATCTAAAATTGGAATTGCTCCGTTTTCGCTAGGAATGACCCAAATACCACAAAAATGATGAAATCTATAAAGTTCAAGTGCGATGCGGCACGTTTTCCCCTTATCCGATTGTAAAAATATTTAACACAATTTATTTTCTAACCAAATGGAACAAATTTAGGGGGCGTCCCGAAAGAAATTCAGAGTTCGAAAAATAAGGACCACCCTAGTGTACATACTGCAACCACTGCGTGCTAGAATTCTGGAAGAGTTGCACTTTGGACACCAAGGAATCGTCAAGACCAAAACATTGGGAAGAAGTCACGTTTGGTGGCCGAAGATCGACTCGGATATGGAGGCTCTAATTAAAACTGCCAGGTGGAAATGGTTTGTTTACCAGCACTGTGATTATCAATTCACTTTTGTTTAAGCATCAAAATTATCATTGTAGCAACATCAATTTTTATATATAGCAAAATATAAGTACCATATATACTCGTGCATAGTACGAGTTTTTACGACCAAATCTTTATTGCAGAAATTTGGGATCGTACTATACACGAGTAATGCATTTGAGGATTTAAAATTCATGTATCTTCACGGGCATTTTCGGTGAAGTTATGCCACCCGCACGCATTCTAATGGTGGGCTAACCTTAACAGTGAAGTCCTTTATCGTTGTTATGTAGCTTCGTGAAAAGTAGAATCTTTTTCATATATACAGCTTCAAATTCACAAATACTTGATATAAGTGACGATTTACGGGCACTTCTTTTCTTGAATTTTATGTTTGTACATCTTTGTGTGCGTCTTTTTACAAGGGATGGATTGGAACGAGTTGGACTAAAAGTATCGTAGACGGCGTAACTTTATGGAATTTCGACATGGAAAAAAGAAATTACATTGTAATATTTAACAGTCTTTATTGTTTCTTCAATCACACACTGATCGGTTTGCACTACAGTCATTCTAAAGGTGTTAAGTCGGTTAGTAACACCATTAGAATGATTTTGTAGTGGAAACCGGTCGGTGTGTGATTGAAAAAACAATAAAGACTGGAATATTACAAAGTAATTTCTTTTTATCCGTTATCCCTACCTATTAAGTAGATGAGCGAGTGGAACCATTACGTACGCTGAACGTAATCCAGACGTACTAGAATTGAAACGATTTTATTTCATCTTGTGCAATCATTATTCATATCACTTTTTATTAAATGTTTTAGGAGTAAGATACTTAAATTATCCGAATTTTAGTGTACTCGCAAGAAATACTATTTACGACATTTACGGTCTATTCTATGGTGGTGTGGAAAATCAAGGTTGTTCGATATATCTCGCTCGTAACCATCGAGCTATCGAAACGAAATATATCGACCATGGTGGAAAGCTGCGGTCGTACTATAAACGAGATATATGAAAAATCAGGTTTGTTCACCAAAAAATCAGGGGTCGTACTATACATGGAGTCGGCAGATACACGAGTATATACGGTAGTTATTATATAACAATTGGCCAAAGCAATTGAATACTGAAACCTTACCTATTTTGTAAGTAAAATCATTGTATTCCTCATTTTTTTTATTAACGGAAATAGGCCCACATATCTGGTTTACATTTACCTATTCAAAATGGTTGTTGTGTAATATCATAGGCCGTGCTGCAAAGGGATCCATTAAAAACAAATCCGTAATACACAGCTCCAGTCTAAAAGATCTACAGGCAGCTAACACTAACAGAGCTCATATTTTGCAGCTGAACGGGCAGTTATTAGGCTTACAATTAGTATTAGAATATATATTGTTGGATATTGTATTAATAAAATAACCATTTACATCATTTGGCCATTAAATTTATTATTTACCAAGGGTTAAAGCATTCATTTGATAAACATTGCTTTAGAGATTACAGGCAGTCCCCTACTTTCGTACATAATGCGTTCCTGAAAACGTGTACAAAAGTCGAATGTACAGAAGTCGAGCAATAGACTTACATGTTATATCTTGGGCTGTCAAGCCTGGTGGATGCGTGTGCTCTCCGTTCTCTCCTGAAGTTTTTACTTTTGTGCGCTGTGTGCTTTATCCTTAGCGTGTTATTGGACCTACGATCTTAGAAGCATGGCAATCACAGATTGCTTGTACTTAATTCTCTTCTTTGGTGACGTTGAGCTAAATCCTGGTCCCAATCTCAGCATCCTTTATCAAAACTGTCGTTCTATTCTCGGTCACAAAAAGCTTTCTGATTTCAACGCGGAATTTCTGTGTTGGCGAGATTGATGTTATATGCCTTAGTGAAACATGGCTCAACCCCATTGTTCTTGATGGCGAAATTTTGGGCCCTCATTTAGAAGTTTTTGGGAGAGACAGATGTTCAGTTCCCAGCAGGGTTGTTAAACGAAACCGAACCCACTGAAAAGGAACGGTTCCAGATAGGTTTCGGTTCAAGGAACGGTTCACAGGAACCAAACCGAAAAAGGAACCAAAGTCGTGGATCGAAAGTGGAACCGGAACGAAATCTTCGGAACGAAATGTCGATGGAACGATACTGAACCGTTCCGGATCGGGTTCGCACATGAAATAGTTTCGTTCCGGCTCCTTCTACACCGATCCAGCTTTGGTTCCAGCCAGTTTTCAATGGTTTTTACTCGCGTCTAACGGCGAGAGGAGAGGGCGAGAGGGGAATACGAGAGGGGAGGTCGGGGATAGGAGGGGGATCTTAGTTCCTAATATCACCACCGGGAAGATGTAGAGTGCGCAGTGAGTAGTGAACGCCGACCTCGTACGGAGCTGTTTTTCTCGCTGACGGAAAATGAGTGTTCGCGGAAAAATCGCCATATCATTAACAGATTCAATGCCGCCGTCGACGGTTGCTACCGCGCGCAGACGACCGGCGTCGATGCGTAGTCGACGCATTTCCCGCCCCGTAATAACCGTACCGTTAAGCGTCGGCTTCGCACATTGACTCCTCAGTTTCGTTTGTGTCAGTTTGCTCATCGGTTAGTTTGTATTTAGTGCGAATTTTTCCGGGAAAAGCATATTTTAAAAAATAGTGAAATTTCGGTTGGCCATTGGGGATGGATCTAAAAAACCATGAATATATTGATTGTATTAAAACGGCTTACATTAGAAGAATAAAATTAAGCCTAATTAAGCCCCTAAGGCTATGATTTGCGGGCTTCTATTCTATGCTAGTACCTCGCTCTCTTCTCCGCCCCACGAACAGAATAATGGTGCAGTTTGCTTGGAACGAAACTACTGAACGTATCTCCCAATAACTCTCAACTTGAACCCGAATCCATTCAAGAAAAGGAACCGTTCCGGAACGAAATATTTCGTTCCGACTAAACAATTCCCTTCCGGAACGAAACTAAACCCATCACGGAACATACAGTTTCGTTACGAACCGAAACTAAATGGCTAGAGAAAATATATAGTTTCGTTCCGAACCGAAACTGTTCTTTAGGTTCGATTTCGTTTAACAAACCTGGTTCCCAGACTTGAGAATAAATCCGGTGGTGGCTCTTGCTTGCAATTTCCACGAATCTTACCACTCAGAGGCGTTTTGACCTTGAAACATCTTGTGAAATAATGTGATGCGTGATAGTGAACAATATTACTCCGACCTCAAGAATGTTTGTTGGCTGTGTGTATATTCCCCCACAGAATTCGCTTGTTGACCTTCAAACCCTCCATTCCTCTCTTGAACTTGTTTTCCAAGCACGGACAGATGGAGATTTCATCGTATTATTTGCGGATTTCAACCTACCTGAGGTCAAATGGATACCTTCCTGCTCCACCGGCTTGGGCATTGCTTCCCTGGCTCCCTCTAGTAGCAGTCAATCGGATCAGTACCTGGCTCTTTTGGATCTAATCGGTAGCTTTAATTTAAAGCAACTAGTTCCATTTTCCACGGCTGCCAATAACGTCCTCAATCTAATTTTCATGAACTTACCCGATAATGTGAGTGTTAATGTCGATGTTATTCCTCGGAACATTGTTAAATCTGATCACATGGGGATTGATTTATTGATGAATGTCTAATATTAAGCGTTCAACTAAAACTTTTGCTGTTTCTTACAAATGGAAGTCTGCTATAGTCGTTCCACCAGCTAAAGTCTCTTGGCCTTGACCAGTTAGCAGCAGCCAATAGGAGACGGTTTGTTTGGGAAGGTAGTGGGGAGGAAACCAGTCTCACTCCTGCTCTCGAAGAGATCACATCGGGATGCGTTGCCATTAGAAATTGCGTAGTATATCAGCTGAAGGCGAAAATCCGCAAGAGCTGGCAACGCGCACCGATATCTGCTCTCCCGCACGAAAGTTGAGAGGGGCGATCGAAGGGAAAACGTTCGTGATTGGCTACTTGCTCTAAGTAGGCCAAGAGCCTTCAGCTGGTGAACCGACTATAACTTTGAAGTACTCTGTGATTTCATTTCAAAATGTCCATGGTTCTTGCTTGAGAGTGTTGATGATATTAATGAGTTGTGATTTATTTTATGCCTTAACTAGGCGAATGAGCCCGTTTAAAATGGCCTTTGAAAACAAACAATATAAAAATAAAACCGACAAACAAATGATAAAATCATAAAGATGAATTCTATTGGAAAGGGCTACAAATGAAAACAAAGGGATAGTTTTAAAAACTTAAGAGGAAAACAGTCCTATACCTCAATAATATTATTTTAGCTATTCAGTAGCTCTCTTATAACGACGTTCCTTGTAAATACTCTTTCGTTTAACAGCATTTGCCCTTGATTATCTTTATCCTTAACCCAAAATTTCAAATTATGTTTGTCGCATGTTTTAGTTATGGTTACGTACAGCTGTCCATGTGAAAAACAATATTTAATAAGTAATCACAATCAATCGTTCAATTCCACTAAACAGCAGTTAAGAACAATCTCAATAAATATCTCAATACACACGCAAACAGCGCATATACCTTATTTATTTAGATAACAATGTAATCGATGTTTGGTTGGTTACCCTATAATTGGATTGACGCGAATTAAAAATAAACAGCACGAAAAAAATATTTTAATAGTATCTGCTATATTCAGATAACGCGAAGGCACAGCGCAAGCAACTGCCTTTAATATGCAGAAACACTTCAATAAGACAACGAAGGCACGTTAAAATATCGTCGAATTATTTCAAACATTAGCATATTTTAAAATACGTAATTTACCGCATTTATCCATCCGGTACTTACGTACTAATGGGGAGCCCAACTTAATACGTAAGTACCGAATGATATCTACCAAGATATCTGTAGTCTACAAAGGAATTATATCTCGCCAGTCTGTTGCGCCGCAAATGGAGAGGATATTGGCGAGCCTTCGGCTCGCTTTGTTACTTTCTCCATATGAAGTAAGGGGAAAGTATTGTGATCACGAAAAAAATCGACTTCGAGATTTCAACGGAAATACACGTTTTGAGGTCCCTAGAACACCTTTAAACTATTTTCGGAATGATGTCTGTGTGTGTGTGTGTGTGTGCGTGCGTGCGTGCGTGCATGCGTGTGTGTGTGTATGTGATTGTGGGCGCTCTAACACAAAAAGTACTTGCCATATCCTTACCAAACTTCATATATAACACTTTAGCATGAGCACAAAGAACTGGTTAGTTTTTGGACAATACCAGTTAACCGGAAGTCGAGGTTTATTTGAAACCCGATTCGGTTTTTGCGATATTTCTCCGTTAAAACATCATTATTGTATATACAATTCTGTACAAAGGTTATAGAGAATGTAATTTCCTACAACTTTCATTTCAAACAATTTTCCAAAGCAGTTGTTGTTGTTTCGGAATTATTTATAAGCAATCGTTTTTTTCGGTTTCCGTCAAATATCTACTTTAAAACATCGTTATAGGTAATCTTCGTAAGGACGAAAGTTGTAGAGAATAATATTTCTTCAGGGTTTTGTTTGAAACAAATTTTCGTCGAACCATCCGTTTCCGAGTTATTTTGCTTTTTCTTAATACCAGTATACAGCGCCAGCACCATGTAGCGGTGAATTCTGTAAACATATTCAAAATATACCTAATTTACGGCAATGACTGAATTGTTTTACGATACGAAATAATAATTTTGCCTCATAATGCTATTCATAATAATTTAAATATCTATACCCCAAATATGGAGAAAGTCATGTGTTGGCCGCATCAGATTTTTTATTTTAGTTGTCGTCTCTGGGAGCTATCATGCCCTTCGCCTCGCTGGAACCAAACTTTCCCTTCCCGTTGTCCGGTGATCGGGTTTGTAAATGTCGCAACAGGCCGATCAGTCGAGATGCTTTTGATAGCATTTTAGAAGTAATTGCTAAATATTGGCCACCAGTAATTAAAATGTGATTGTTTTTCATTTGTTATCTATAACAAATCATTTTAATGTAAATTGGTTTCTTTTAATGTTCTGAAAAATTGAAACATGATTTAAATGGTATTTGATCTGTATTTATATTTTTAAGTTGGGCTCCCCGTTAATATGTATGTAAGTACCATCCATCCAATTTACGTAAATGAATATAGGTGCGACCGCAATTAGTTATAGGAAGTGGCAGGAGGGGCAGCACTAATTGTACTGACATGTGCTGCCTTCTCCAGCCAGTTTGTATAACTAACTGATGAGATCGCTCGGTCACACACCAACAAAGACATCAAGCATTTTATTATAGGAGATGCTTGCATGCATTGAGGATTGTGTGCCAAAGCTTAAAACAATGTCATATAGTTACTGTATTATTTTGATCGTGACCTCATCAGCTTAAACCAGGCCAAAGTAAGAGTTCACAGGCAGTAGAAAAGATCCTGCCTTCTCAGTGATTATGTTGAATTTAGTTCAATTCGTTCATCCTTTAAACGCCTTCAAAAAGCAAATTTTCTAAATATTTATTGAATTTAGATAATTCTATTTCCACCAATCCGAAAGCCTTCTTTGGTTACTTGAATAAAAAACGTATAGTTAAGCGAATTCCTTCTGTTATCACTTTTAATAATAAGAGTTCAAAAATGCAAAAGAATCCTGTACTTTATTTGCGGAATTTTTCAATTCCATTTATAAAGACTCAAGTACTACTTCTACACTGCCATCACAAGATGGTGATTCTCAATTCCATCTTAGTTCTTCGAGTATGTCTAGAGAAGAAATCACTAAAGCATTTAAGTCTCTAAAGTTGGATTCATCCCCAGGTCCTGTGACGTTCTAACTCAACCAATTTGGCACTTATTTAGCCATATTTTATCTAAAGGTGTCTATCCTAATAGATGGAAACTTTCATTTGTTACTCCTGTTTTTAAATCAGGGGATAAAAACAGTGTCATGAATTATAGACCAATTTTGCTACAATCTCTATTACCAAAGGTATTTGAATCCATATTTCATCATAAAATTGCTTGTGTTTTTAATCCTAAATTTTCAGTTAGGCAACATGGTTTTCGTCCAAACCAATCCACCATTACTAATCTTGCTTAATATCATCATTATATAGCCTCATCTCTTAATAATGGTTTACAAGTTGACGCTATCTACACCGACTTTAAAAAGGCCTTTGATACTGTCAACCACGTTCTACTTATACATAAAATCAGAAACTTTGGCATTACTGGTAAATTTTTTGATCTTTTAGTTAGCTATCTAAGTGTCTCTACTCAGGTCGTTGTTATCGATGGTTATAAATCTAATGCGTTTTCTGTAACCTCTGCGGTCCCACAGAGCTCTATTCTGGGTCCATTTTTATTTAATATTTATATCAATGATCTTCCCAATAGTCTGCCTTATGTTTGCCAATGATAGCAAAATTTTCCATACTATTAAATCCCCAAGTGACTGTTTAATACTTCAGGCTGATCTAGATAGGCTTTCTAATTGGTGTTCAAAATGGAAAATTCAATTTAATGTTTCTAAACTTAAAGTTATCTCTTTTTCGTTCAAACAAAAACCTATTCACTATTCATATGATTGTAGCAATACAGTAATTACTCGTGTTAATGAAATCAAAGATCTCGGTGTTACTTTTAGTGATAAACTCACTTTCAACATACACACTAAACAGTGTTTATCCAAAGGTTTCAAAATGCTTGGATTTATCAGAAAATACTCTTTGAATACATTTTCTGTAACTACGACTATAAAATTGTTTAATTTGTTTGTTTTACCGTGCGTTAATTATGCCAGCATAATTTGGAACCCTTCGTATAAAACTAAAATTTCAATGGTTGAGAAGATCCAGGAAAGATTTCTTAAACTACTATGTTGGAAATCCATAATTGTGTATCATAGGGATAATTATGGAAGTTTATGTAAAAGTTTTTGGATTGATTCCACTCAACTGTCATCGCTATATAGCAGATATGTTATTTTTTTTTAAAGTTTTGGTTGGTTCTGTTCAATCTTCATTTTTATCATCCCAATTAAATATCTGTGTACCTCTTAGGAGGATGCGTCATATGTTATTGTTTCGTCCGCTTAGATGTAAAAACAACTTAATTTCTAACTCTGTTCTTTTTAGAATACAAAATGAGTTTACCTCCATATTTAGTGTAACAGCTGTTGATATCATCCATGAGCCTCTTTCAACCTTTAAAAAGAAATTGCTCAAATATTTTAAATTATTGTAGACATTTTATTGTATGTATTGTATTTTATTGCATGAATTGTATTTCATTGTATGTAATGTATTTTATTCTATGTACTATATTTTATCTTAGACATCCTATTTTTTGTGACACAATACTCTGTATTTGCTATTTTATATTTTTAATGTCATCTATTGTTATGTTTAATTTTTTGCACATATTTATTATATCAGTTGTAATTGGGGTTTCTTTCCATGTAAGTGATTAACGTAATAATAATAATAATGGGGGTTCCGTTCCCAGAGAGCCAAAAAATATTATAAAATCTCTAATTATGGTATAAATCAGTGGTTCTTAACCTTTTTTTGGCTGCGACCCAAATTCTGGTCGCGGCGACCCATTTCCTCCAATATCTCACTTGTAATAACTAATAAAATAAATAGGAATTTAATAAATAAATGAAAATAAGCTCTCAGGTCATTAGCATTGAACGGGTTGTTAGGAGGAATGATATATATGGATATAGAAAGCAATGGAAAATCTTTGACGGTCCACTCAAAATGGTTTGGCGACCCAATTTTGGATCGCGACCCAAGGGTTAAGAACCACTGGTATAAATGTTTAGTTTTTTGAGCAGGGGCTTTTTAGACACAATCATCGATTTTATAATATAGAGAGATAGGGCAAAATGCAATAAAATATTTAAATAATTGCACAAATAACACTGCTGTACAGACAAAGATGGTGATGTGGTGGAAACTGATGACTGGCAGCCAGCACCACCATGCGGTAACTCGAAATGTTCATTCGTCATTTCGCTGATGCAGAAAAGTCGGAATTCGGCATACAAAAGATGGTTCAAGGGTGTCAATGTATGCTATCTTGGGTTCTTGTTCCTTTGTATTATCCTAAGGTTATCACACACATAGTGTAAGAAACGTTGGTAAAAAGGGCAAAAAAAGTGATGAGTTCGGAGAAGAAAATTGAAGTTTTAGATAGGTTTGCGCATACAAGTCTGTAAAAAGGACGAAAAAGTGACGAGTTTGGAGAAGAAAATTGAATTTTAGATAGGCTTGCGCATACTGAATCTGCTTCATCAGTTGGTAAATTACTTGTGAACGAGTCCACAATAAGATCAATAAGGAAAGTTAAGAAGCGATTAGAGCTAGTGTTGCAAGTGATACTTCAATGAGTACCAATGTGTCGTTTGTACTTAGGAATTATTATGTATGGAGAGCGTTCATAACATACCGGCATTTAAGACACGTTTAGAATTTTTATAGTGTTTTTCTGAGGGCTCTGCACTAGTTATAAAATTTTGCCTTTGTATGCAATATCAGCAGTATATAATTCTCTCTTATAGCCTTGGGAATTTCTCCTCTCTCAATAACTCAGTAATTCCTCTAGCATCGAAGAAGAAGATTAGATTTGCTAAGATCAGTCTTCCAGAAAACATTTTATAATGTCATATGTGTAATTTATTATTTTAAGGGGCATTTAACCTTTTTACTTTCTCCATACGTAGTAATGGGAAAGTATTGTGTTCACGAAAAAAATCGACTTTGAGATTTCAACGGAAATACACGTTTTGAGGTCACTAGAACATGTTTAGACTATTTTCGGAATTATGTCCGTGTGTGTGTATGTGATTGTGGGCATTCTAACTGAAAACGTACCTGCCATATCGTTACCAAACTTCATATATAACACTTTAGCATGAGCACAAAGAACTGATTAGTTTTTGGACAATACCAGTTAACCGGAAGTCGAGGTTTATTTGAAACCCGATTTGGTTTTTGAGATATTTCTCCGTTAAAACATCATTATTGTATATACAATTCTGTACAATGGTTATAGAGAATGTAATTTCCTACAACTTTCATTTGAAACAATTTTCCAAAGCAGTTGTTGTTGTTTCGGAATTATTTATAAGCAATCGGTTTTTTCGGTTTCCGTCAAATATCTACTTAAAAACATCGTTATAGGTAATCTTCGTAAGGACGAAAGTTGTAGAGAATAATATTTCTTCAGGGTTTTGTTTGAAACAGATTTTCGTAGAACCATCCATTTCGGAGATATTTTGGTTATTCATAAATTTCCAGTATACAGCACCAACACCATGTAGCGGTGAATTCTGTAAATATATTCAAAATATACCTAATTTACTGTAATAAGGATGACTGTATTCTTTTACGATACGAAATAATTTTGCCTTATAATGCTATTCATAATAATTTAAACATCTATACCCAGGGTTGCCACCTCAAAGTCCTCACCAACCCAGACATTTTCAATTCTGACCCAGAGATATCTCTGGTCTGACCCGGAGATTTCCTAATTTGACCGGAGATTTTTAAATGCCAACTTTTTTACTGTTTTTGCTCTTCCAGAATGAAAATAGGATTATGGTTTCTTTGTTGTAACTGTCTATGATTCTGTCTTTGTTTGCCGGTCCCCACTATCAAATTTTGAACCAATGCACCAACTTTCATGACAATTGGTTAGAAAATCTTTCTACAGAGGCCAAGATCATGGGGATAGGTTTTATGACGAAAATTGAAGTTCAGAGATCGATTCCATGAATTATCATTTCCTTTTGATTTAAATGGAAAATCTGAAACCCATCGTGCAGGGTTATTTCACTACCCACACTAAAATACATAAGAAAAATCAAAAATTATATCAGCACTGGATTTTTGCTATTCGCTGCGGAATGGAATGGAAATTCTAACTTTTGTCGTAGAATTTTCTTATCGATCGTATTTCTTTGAATTTTGCGTTAATAATTGCAATTTTTATTCCATCATAACGAGATTATTGTCACGGAGGCGATTATTTCTCAACTGCCCTGGTGTATAATCTAGAATACAAATGCGTCATTTTTTCTTCCGAAATCACGTAATCAACTGAATTTTTTATGCAAATGTAAGTAAGTATAATACCTGAT
The DNA here is from genome assembly GCA_036926305.1 of Uropetala carovei. NCBI lineage: Eukaryota > Metazoa > Arthropoda > Insecta > Odonata > Petaluridae > Uropetala > Uropetala carovei. Next base: position 10,614,784 of record JAXCHB010000010.1, on the reverse strand, counting down.
GATGTTACATAAAGTATGTAATGTGGGAAAACAAAGAGCAGCTTGTGTTGCTTCATACACCATACTGCATTACTGTTTAAAAGAAATATTTTCATGTATATTCGGGACCGGCCAAGCATTTAAGGCGGCTCGGATACAGATAATTTTGGGTGCCTACTCCACCTCCTACACACGAAAAAGATACAAAACTGGCGAAAAATATAATTTTTAATAAAAATTTATTATTCCTAAAATTTTAAATAATTATAATGTTAAAACAGCAATATAGTAAACACAAAAAATGAGGTATACTAACTATAATTATTTCGATCAATGTTTATTGATTTATTTAATGCCATTTTCTCTATGAACTTGGAGAAATCGTAATTTTTTAATAAAAGTTAGCACAAAATTTAAGGCAGATTCTTTAATAAATAACTGACATCTCTAAATTTTGGGGGCAATAAACGAATGTCTATTCGGGGGCCCGGATACCTCGCATCCGCTGCACCCCCTCCCTTTGACCGGCCCTGTGTACCTTCTACCAGGTTAATTGCATGGCACAGCCATTCTAGAATGAAATCTTTATTCACTTAGAGAAGATAAAAATAAATCGTTATCTTTAATGCCAATTTCAAAAATATTCTTTTCGACCCAGAGATTTTTTCTCTCACCCGGAGGCAAGTCCAAAAACCCGGAGACTTCGGGTCAAACCCGGACAGGTGGTAACCCTGTCTATACCCCAAATATGGAGAAAGTCATGTGTTGGACACATCAGATTTTTTATTATTTGAAATTTTGTTTGAGCTTGAGAAACTTTTGATTTTTCAGTAATGGTTAAAGTTATCAAAGTTTTTATCTAGTAACTATTTGTAACATCTTTTGTCTATATCAGATTGTTTTTAAATAAAACTAAGAACTCTTTTCTCAATTTTCAGCTCCACCATCATCAGTTGAAATTGTGGGACACACTACAAATGAAAAAATTGAGATCAGAGAGAATACTCCTCTGACACTTGAATGTGTGGTTCGTAATGCACGTCCTGCTGCTCAAGTTGAGTGGTACAGGGGCCGAGTTCCTTTAAAGATAGGCAAGTTTTTTATGAGTCATCAAATTGTAATATCCATAACTGTAGCTATATTGCCTTAGTTTATCAATTTAAGTGAGCCTTTAACAGCTTCCCTGAGTAGCTCGTAATATTACAGGCAACTGCTGTCCAATCTCAAATGATGAAAAAATGCATACTTATTTTGCTAAAAACTACTATTGTATCAAAGTGATTATTTTTAAAAAAACATATATTCCAAATATTAGTAAAGTTTTCATTACAAAGATTGTGTCGACTAATCATTTGCAAAATAAAAAAACTTGAACTTTTTTTAATGAATTAGAGAAACTGATACAGAAGTGGTTAAAATCCATACATGTATTACTGGATATTTTCATAATAGCTATATTGTATGTTTCATTTCAAATACAGTATAACCTCTCAACTCCAGCATTCCAATAAACAGCTCCTTCTCATAATTAGCTATTACCATATTAGCCCAAATATAAGGTGAGGTTTTTTCAAAAATTGGCTTTCAAAAATTGTCTTTCAGGAAGTGGGGGTCGCCTTATATTCGGGTCCTGAAGTAGATACGAAGAAGTTATTTTTTTTTGGATTTTCTCATTGGGAAAATAAGGAGTCTCCTTATATTCGGGCTAATACGGTATTAAAAAAACAGCTAAAAACCATTTTTTATAGGTGTAGATTGCTTCTATGTTTAAAAATTCAGTCTTCTGTCTACCCCAACCCAGACGAACTGTCTCTCACTTCCTCTTCACCAATAAAATGTATTTTTCTGCCGTATTCCTGTTTGTTTGAAAAACAATAGATAGATATCTTGAAAAGTGCTAAAAAGAACATATAACAAATGTATGTATTCTTTTTAATGTTTTTTTCTAAAAAATCGTTTATGTATTCAGTTTGTCTGTCCATCTGTCTATCCATTAGTATGGGCAATATCTCTGGCATTCTATAATTTAAAGAAGCAAAATTCTCAGGATAGAATGATCTATCCTTTTTGAGCCATGGTTGAAATCTGGTAGATCTAGGGTAACATACTGGGGTGTAATTGGTGTCTTTTTCTCACCCCTTTCTTTCATTACTACCCACACAAGAAATGCATCCTATCCATGCAGGGCATTCTAAATTGGATTTTTTAAATTAGTTAAGGTAGGAGCTTGGTTCATGAAAAGTTCTATAGCTGAAAGGATGAGGCTTATATTTTTTAAAAACAAAATTCAAATCCATCTCAAATAAGCACCAACAATTGTTTTTCATCCAAAAGAGAGGAAAATTTTCCTGTTTTTAAGAATGGAAAATGTTAACTGCCGTGGTAACAAGTCTATTGCTTTTAAATGGAAAAAATGCCTTATGTTATTTTCTCACCAATTCTTCCCCCACATGTTTATGTTCTTTTTATTGCTTATTTTATATTGCATAAATGAAAAGGGGCAATATCCCCTGGCGCCAATCCAAAGGAGCAGCAACAGGTATATCTCGAGTGTGTATTTTCTAAAAATATTTCAAAAAATATTGTTGTTGGATCAAACTTACATATGTATAGTAATAAATTCAATTTACATATTTGGAATACAATTTAAACCATTATTTTTGAAATTATGAGAGCTTGGAAGCAGTGTTTTTTACACTTTTATTTAACTTCCCTTCATATTTAAGTATTTGTCACACATCAACACTCGCTATAAAAATGCGAATAACTCGAGAAAGAAATTCAAAATTTGACAGGAATGCTCGATTCACATATTTTAAGGTGATTACAAAAAAATCTCAAAAAAAGTGTTGGATTTAACTCCAAGAAAGGCATTTACATTTTCCATAAAGTAACACGTAAAAATTAGCTTTTCGACGTGCAGGCTTCCATTCTTTTTTAGGTTAAAATTAGAAACAATTAACATACAATCCGTGGATCTGAACTATTCTGAAGAAAAAAATTATAAATTTTCTTCTTCTGTTTATCTTTTTCTGCTTACAGTTCAAAATGGCTCAAAATTATCAGAACATTTTTTATATTAGGAATAAATTCCAATATTTCTTTCTGCATAATTTATACACTTTTTTCGAAGGCTGGTGGTGTTTCATACTGCAAAATTCTTCGATTAACCCGCATTCATCCACATTAATTTTATTACCTACTAGAAGCATTTTCACAGGAATTTATCATTTTATCTATGGTCATATTAACTTAACAACAACTTAAAATTTTCTGTTGTTTCAGGTACTGAGGGTGCTTCAGTTTCCATCGTATCATGAAATTTCCTTTTTCTTATCTTTGAGAGCACATCAGGTATTCCTTTTTCATCGCAAAATTTCTTTGCCTATTCCATATCCTCTTCCAGTGTTGACGTTGAACTTTTTATGTCCGGTACTAAATCGCAAATCGTGTCAATGGCTCTATCCACAGTTACATCGGCACCCTGAAGAGATTTAGTGAGGTGGTTGATCTTCTGGAGGCAATCATCCCAAAATAACAAGAAAAATATAAATATCTGTTTTAGCAAACTTTCAGCATCTCTGCATTTATGTTCATTCTTTAATTTTATTACCACCATATAAACTTCCTTCAATTGCAACCCCAATGAATTCACAGAATTTTCTCTTGGTGACCATCGTGTTGTGCCATGTTTTTCCAATGTCACCTTTAGTACAACCCATCTCGATGTGGAACCAGGGAAATGAAGGAACAGTTTCTATACCTTTGTAAAAAATTCCCTAATTTGACGGTTAGTTTTTTCAGTGGAATGATAACAAGCTAAATTGAGCAAATGCTCTGTACGTGGTTTGAAACGTGCAAGAGGGTTATGTTTGCAACCGTTTAATTTACCGGTCATATTACGAGCATTTTCATACGATTGAGCTCTCATATTTTGTAAATCTAGTCAATCCTGTTCCATCTTTCGGATTATTTCTGACGTGATTTCCTCTCTCTTTTTCGATTTGACAGCAACAAAATCAATAAAGGCCTCCTCAATAGTTACTTTTTTCCTGACAACTTGGGCAAAAATTCTGCTCGACTAATGCAATGCTATAGGGCGCATACATTTTTGGGAACGAGGGTAAATAAAAGAAATTACATTCAGAACATAAAGAGTAGAGGAAGCCTAAAAGCTGCCAATTAAGGTTGCGCACATTAACCTATGGTTTGGTACAGACATGGCCCTTCGGCTGAACCTCAGGTTGGCCGTTATAAGTTTCGAAGAGATCAAAAAAACAAAACTGTTACCAAATTTTATCAAGTGTATAATAAGACTTGTATTTGGCGCCCATTTACGAAGCTGTGCCCCTGTTACCCCGCCCTCACTACAGCTCTGTATATATATATATCTTGTTTTTCTATTCTAATAAAATGTCATTATTTCAATATGTCTAAATTTTTGACGTCATTCAAATACCCTGCTAATCTATGCTGATTTTTCTGTACTCTCTGGTAAAGATGTTGGTGATAATAATCGCCCCTCTTCTGTGGCATCGGAAAGTGCAGAAGGTCCACAAGAAGCAAAACGCTATAATGTCAGCAGCCGCATTACAATCACACCAACTTCAGATGATGACTTTGCTGAATTTGCTTGTCAAGCAAAACATGAAGCACTTGCCCCAGACATGCCAATGAGAACTTCTATTCAGCTTAGCGTACTTTGTAAGCAACTTCAGAATATTTTATATGGACAGATGTTTGAACAAGAAATTCCAAAATTAAATTCTTGGTAAACCAAGGAAAAGATACCATTATTCAGCCAAATGTAATTATCCATGCCTTGCATGATTTAATTAAGATGTTCACTAAAATCCTTAATAACTCCTTACAGATCCCCCAGGGCCGCCTTACATCGAAGGGTATAGTGAAGGGGAAAATTTTCGTCGTGGGCAATCTGTAGAACTTGTTTGTCGCTCACGAGGAGGAAATCCTCCTGCTCAACTTGTGTGGTGGCGTGGCAAAGAAATACTTCGCTCTTCTTATCGTACCATTGGTCGATCTGGACCACGTATCTCTGAAAATGCACTGACCTTTGAAGCTCAAGCATCTGATGATGGAGCCACTCTTCGCTGCGAGGCCTCAAATTCCATGGTTTCAAGCACTGTGTCTGCTGGAAGCCCTAAGCCAAAAATGACTGCAGAAGTTAAGCTTTCTGTGCTATGTAAGTTGTCAACTTATTCTCATTTATTAGTACATCAAATCAACAATTGCTTTGTTTCATTTTGTGTTACTCTTAAGAGTTGAAATGATGAAAAATATGTTTATAAACAAGCATGTTTTTGTAAAAGTGAGAATCTATTTCAATTTTAATTTTCTAATTGCAAAACATATATGGCCACAGAATTTAATTAATGATCTAAATAGTACTAAAGTGCATTGATTGCTATATATGATTTCTTCCATTGCCTGCGTGTTATATTATTGACATTTAGTTGCCCCTACTCATGTGACAATAACTGGACCAACTGAGGCACGTGTGGGAGAACCAGTGCGCTTGACTTGTGTCACAGGTGCAAGTAATCCTGCAGCTGAGATAAAATGGATGGTCGGTGGGAGACAGCTAAAAAATTCAACCTACAGAACAATACCTACTAACAGTGCTGATGCTATGGCAATAAATTTTAGCCCAGGTTTGTTTTTCTTCTTATTAATGCAATAATAGATTATTCCTACACTTAAAGTTAAATCTCAATAATTATGATGGTTTAAAATTCAATTAAAATCCTTTTATTCAGCTAAACAGTGATATTTTTATTGATATCTTGATGTTCAAAATAAAAGTGTAAATACTAGCAGAAGTGCCTGTTGAGTTTCAACGGATTTAGTGAATCTAAAACTTCGACCTTGTAGCATGTAAACATCACAAAATAACATAGTACACAGTTTTAACCATCCAATAAAGCAAAAATGAAGAAAACCTATTAGATGAATGAAGGAAGGAAATCTTGCACTGTGAAAAATTAAAAATTATGTGTAAATTATGAGAAAATATTTATTGAATTAAGCTCTCCCTTCCCCAGATTTTTTATCATCATATAGTCTATGTTACCCGCAGGGTAAAATTATATACCTCTGCGAAGTTTCGTGATGATAACTTCAAAATGAAAACTGTAAGTAAAACCTGCAAGAACAATAATCAACAGAAAATGGATGAACAATGGAACAAATGAAATTCATTAATTTAACAAAAGACAAAAAAGTAAATAGAGAACATTTAAGAATTACAAAGTGAATATTATCCTCTGACTATTAGCTCGATTCTCTCATCCAGAAGTTCTGTTACGAGAAAATTATTTATATCAACAATACTTTGGAAACAATGAAACTATTTATTCAATCACAATTTTTTTTAAATCTACGTCTAATTACTAAGGCCTGCGAATTAGAACTCTTGAAAAGTTGTTTTATTTCCAATAGCTGATTTTACACGATTCAACTACCCTAATTTAAAGAATGGTATCCATTTTTCCCCATCACGTAAGGATTTTTGGCAATATGGGAATCCTCATTCAGTTTCATTCTTCTAGTGGAATCACTTCCTTTTTGTCTCGAAAGAACGCCTTGTTCCTCTTCTTTTATGTGCAAATTCTGGTGTCTCCCTTTTCAACATCCACCATGTTTACATTCCACCTTCCCTGGTATCTTCTCTCCATTTCTTTGACATCTTGGTGAAACCACTCTCCTTGTTCCTTGTTCTTCACTTACTGCTCCGAGATTTTCCAGGAAGTAATCCAGGTGTGAATGTAAGAAATGTAATTTTAGACTCGTGTTGTAACCCAATGCTTTGAATGTATTCAGCATGTTGTTCACAATGTTTTGGTAATTTGGGTCCTTGTTATTCCCCAGGAATTTGTTGATAACATCCTTAAAAGCTGCCCATGCTTCTTTTTCAAGATTGTTCATAGTTCTTTCGAATTTCTCATCCAAAGTAAATTTCCTAATCTGAGGACCAATAAAGATTCCTTCTTTCAATTTTGCTTCGGAAAGAGCTGGGAATTTACCACACAGATACTTCAAACAGTCACCCTCCTTGTCCAAAGCCTTAACAAATTGCTTCATCAATCTCAGTTTTGTGTGAAGTGGTGGTAAAAGTACTTTCGATGGGTCAACCAGATTTTGACATGCAATGTTTTTAGGACCTGGTGTCAGATGGACTCTGCGTGGCCATTCCTTTTTGTGTAACCGGATTGCTGACCCAACAACATACAAAGAACTTTTAAGTCTCCACAAAGCAGCTAACCGTGTTCCTCATATTTAACTAGAGCTGTCAATAATCGATTTTCGAAAACCGATTCTACTTACCGATTTTCGACCGCCGTTTTAAAAGTCGAAAACCGAAAAATCGAAATCGATTTTTACCGAAAAGTCGAAATCGATTTTTTTTACCGAAATGTCGAAATCGATTTTTTTTACCGAAAAGCCGAAATCGATTTTTTTTTACCGAAAAGTCGAAATCGATTTTTTTTACCAAAAAGTCGAAATTGATTTTTTTACTGAAATGTTGAAATAGATTTCTACTGAATTATTGAAGTCGGTCTTCTGGATGTCTACATCGATTTTCTCAAAAAGCCTACAGTATGTGATCGTGGAACGAAGTGACACCGCATCGTGTCCGTTATCTATGGTAACCCGATGTGCTACGGATCTGAAATTTGGAATGTAGGTAGAACTCCGGGTGAAACAAGTTCGAAAAATAAAATTCTGAAATTCATACTCCAGAACAGACATATAATGTAATGGTGAAGGCTCACTTATAACTACTGCTCCTACTATTTTATTTTATTTGGAGTAAGATTAAGTAATGATTAAGTTATAATTAAGTAAAATTAAGTAATGTATATGTATGATTGTAGCAGTAAATGTAAATCATCTTCTGTGTTTTTCATCCTATTATGAAAATATTACTGCTGTAATCATAAAATGCAGCTTACGAACAAGGATTATTGTAAAGTGCTTCCTTTTCAAATCCTAGAAGAATTTGCCGTTTCTTATTTCACCGCCAAGATGAAACGTCGCCTGCTGGGAAACGGTAAGGTCCGAAATAGCCTTGAATATCCACGGGTCCATCTGCAATTGTCCGCTTTAATTATCCTTTATTTTTTATTTATAATGGTATTTGTCAGACCAAAGGGCAGTGGGGTATCAGCGTTACACCGCCTTGATTGTTTTTGTGGAATGAGAAAATGAAAGAAAGGAAAATGGAAGAAATGCAAACCTCGATGCATCCTTTGTGTAGAGATTGCCATAATCGAATGATTTCCATAATAGTATGTTTTTTAATTATTATAAATCGAAAAAAAATAGTGTTTTTTAATCATTTTAAATCGAGAAAAACGACATAGACATCCAAAAGACTGACTTCCCCAGTTCAGTAAAAAAAATCGATTTCGACTCCTAGGTAAAAAAATCGATTTCGACTCCAGCAGTAATATTTTCATAATAGGATGAAAAACACAGAAGATGATTACATTTACTGCTACAATCATACATATACATTACTTAATTTTACTTAATTATAACTTAATCATTACTTAATCTTACTCCAAATAAAATAAAATAGTAGGAGCAGTAGTTATAAGTGAGCCTTCACCATTACATTATATGTCTGTTCTGGAGTATGAATTTCAGAATTTTATTTTTCGAACTTGTTTCACCCGGAGTTCTACCTACATTCCAAATTTCAGATCCGTAGCACATCGGGTTACCATAGATAACGGACACGATGCGGTGTCACTTCGTTCCACGATCACATACTGTAGGCTTTTTTGAGAAAATCGATGTAGACATCCAGAAGACCGACTTCAATAATTCAGTAGAAATCTATTTCAACATTTCAGTAAAAAAATCGATTTCGACTTTTTGGTAAAAAAAATCGATTTCGACTTTTCGGTAAAAAAAATCGATTTCGGCTTTTCGGTAAAAAAATCGATTTCGACATTTCGATAAAAAAAATCAATTTCGACTTTTCGGTAAAAATCGATTTCGGTTTTCGACTTTGACTTACCGACTTTTCGATTTTCGACGGTCGAGTTACCGATTTTCGAAAAAAATCGAAAAAAATTGACAGCCCTATATTTAACCTTAGCCAGAAGAGTTTTGAGATTTTCATATGTTTTCTTCAGGTGCACTGAATGAGCAACAGGAACGGATGCATACAAGTTACCATTGTGAAGAAGGATGCCTTTTTGACTTCCCTTGGAAGCATAAATGAACAACCTCCACTCATTTGAGTCGTACATTGTAGCGCCTAGCTTCATATTATTCAGAAATATTGTTGCAATAAACCAATGAACCATCTTGAGAAAAATACAGGATGAATTCTTATTCACGCTTTCTGTACCAGTAAAATGATGTCCCGGGACAAAGCAAGTTCCTGACACGGAAGTCCATGAAGTTTCTTGTAATTTCTAGATCAATGGAGACCAGGTAAGTGCAGTCACCACGGGCGGTCTGCTACAGAAATGTCTCCTGGTCTGTCAATCACTACACGGCGCTCTCTGATTGACTGTGAAGTCACAGAGGCGGTGTTTAAGATTTCATTACCGCGCCCCCTATCTCCTGACCTGTCAATCACTTATACGCAGGCAATGCGCTTATCGTATGATCTAGAACAACAGAGAATACACTATTGCGTCAAACCTAATCTGGAAACTTCTATAAGGAGTGGTGTTAAAAAATTTCATATATAATACATGGATCCACTTTTATTGAAAATTACCTACACATGTAAAATGCAATATGACGTTTTGTGAAAAATCTGTACGTGATAGAGAATAACCGTTATTATTTTCGGATTCGGCATACACAAATTACTAAAAAAAAGGGTAAAACATTTCAGACAACAGAATTATCGCAGGCCTGTGTTATTTAAGTTACTTACGTAGTTTTAGTTAACTATTTCTCCATCAGTTAGCTTATTCACTACAGGCACTTCATTGTCGATTTCCATCCAGTTTTCAACGTCTTCTTCTTCCAGACCCTTCGTGAAAGCGTTATTCGTCGATCCCTTAGCAAATTCCATAATTTCAGACACCAGTCTCTTATTGTCACTGACATTGAAACCTAGAAAATCTGGTGGTGATTCATCACATCCTTCAAACATGCTTGCTGGCCACAAATTATGCCAGGCATTTTTCAGTATTGCGGCCGTTACATCAGTTCACGCTTTAGCTAGTCCAAATCGCGTCCTTAATATTAAATTGCTTTTCAAATCCGTCAACACCTTGGCCTCTATTGCAAGCAACAAGCAATTTCTGCATAAATTGCTGTCTGTAATAGCATTTTAGTGAGCGTAATAATCCCTGATCCATAGGTTGAATAATAGATGTACAATTTGGAGATAAATAACCACACGCACATTACCCAATACCAAAAGTGATGCATCAGGATGGGCAGGACAGTTATCTAATCTCAGAATTATTTTACAGTCATCACCTAGTCCATTAGATTTACAATGAGCACGTGCCTCCGGTGCAAAATAATTCACACACCAATCCAACATTAATTGAGAAGTTATCCATGCACGTTTATTAGCACGGTAGTTGACAGGAATATTCTTTACACTCTTTAAAGCAAGGGGGTGTGCACTTTTACCAATTACAGTTAGCTCTAGTTTGTGCGTACCTGCTGCATTTGCACACGCAAGAACCGTCAGCCTCTCCTTTGACTCCACTCCAAATGCCATATCCTCATCGGCGGCTGCAAGTGTGCTCCGAGGAAGACATCGCCAAAATAATCCTGTCTCGTCCGCATTATATATTTGCTCTGCAGTAAAATTTTCATCCGAAATTAACTTCTTAAACTCCTCTACAAATGTTTCGGCAGCATCCGAATCAGCCCAAGTTTTTCGCCAGACACTGCTAATTTTTCTATTCCATGGCGAAGCTTGAAGCGATGAAGCCAACCTTGCGAATAATCGCAAGCTTTATTGATTTTCAAATCATCGTGGAATTTCTTTGCTTGCTGTATTAGCAATAGGCCTGATACCGGTACACCTTCACTTCTTCTTTGTCAAAAGCATTCAAACAATACTCTATCGACATCGTTGACCCTGGAAGTGTGTAATGTTTTTCGGCTACTAATAGCCTTAGGAGTGTCACTGTCTGCATAAAATGTCAGTAACTCACTTTTTTGGTTCTTCAAGTCATACACAGTAGAACTGCCTACGCTATATTCTTCACAGAGTCTCTTAACTGAAGCACCTTTTTCAAGTTTTATTAATAAATCTACTTTTTGTTCAATAGAAAGAGATTTATGTTTACCCTTCATAATACTACAGAGGGGTTTTCAGCTTTTTTTGAAAACATTCCAATATGAACTTGAGCAATATCACACTAATGAAAAACACATCCGATCGCTACGAATCAGAACACGCGACTGTATACAAGTTATATAGTGTGCCTGTGGAAACTATTCCTTAAACGTACCAACATGTATTGGTGAACTGACAATTGGACTCACACATACAATGTAACTGCTGCTGTCAAATTGGTTCTAGAATTCGCGAATTTTGATGCGAAGCGGTGCGTTTATCATTTCATAGCGGATTAGGCTACCCATGGCAAAAATTTTAAAAAGTGCACTTTTCAAAAAGTGCCGGATTTTTGATAATTCCGGATTTTCGAGTGCCGGATTTATGAGGTTCTACTATATATCATTCTATATCGACTCTTCTTACAGAGGATATAGGATATATATATATGATAGGAGGATACTAATGTCTGGCCCAAACTACAATAGATGGAGAGCTGAAATTTTCAGTAATTGTAGATGGCATGGAGAAACCGCCAGAAAAATTGAGATCTCGTACCGTAGTGTCATTGGTTCGACTCCAGAAATTCCGAAATTTCCGTTTTTTCCCATAAGAAAAGCATTGTGGCATTACTGAAAATTAATTTCGGGCACTTTCCGATAAGATAGAGAATTCAGAATTGGAGGGTTGTTAGATATCCACGAGATCTATTGAGAACTGTTATCACAAGTGTTCTGAGTTGGACTCCAGACTACCCGGTATATCTCCCATAAGAAAGCATGGAAAAAAGAGTTCCTTCATATAGACGAAACTAAGAGGAATAAATAGATGATATGTTCAGGGTTTGTAGATGTCATGAGTATGTCCCCATAGCATTTGACAACTCCTGCCTAGGTGTCATCGGTTCGATTCCAGGTAGCCTTAAATTTGAGATTATTTCCCATAAGAAAACCATTGAAATAGGTCCAAGGCGCTTTTGCATTTACAGCCTTTTTATTGGCTTTTCGTCTTTCTTACTAAATGAGAGAAAATGCTTGCAGAATGCAAGCACACATTCACTTGTATCCTATATCCTCCTCTGTAAGAAGAGTCTTATAGAATGATATATAGGATATAGGAGGATACTAATGTCTGGCCCAAACTACTATAGTTGGAGAGCTGAAATTTAATACACAGGTGAATCAAAAAAAATTATCGGAGGAATAATTGCAATATTGCAACAATGTTTATTTTCTTGGCCGGAAAAATTATAAACAATTTTACTATTTCATGGTTTAGGTACTTCTAAATGCGCTATGAAGCTGAAATTTTTTCAAGAGGTAAAATTTGCCAAATAATGAAAACGGAAATATAGAAATTTGAAATTTTTTATTTGTTCGGCTGTAATAAATTCTTAAATGTTTAAAAATTTGACTAATGTTTATGTACTTTCTTAAGACCCAGGAAGCTGCAAATTTTAACAGAGTTAGGAAATAATGTTCCGGTGGTAAATAACATAGAAAATTTTAGAAATATATATTGTTGTGGCTGTTAAAAATTATAAAAATTTATACAATGAAATTCATATAAATGCACTTCTAGAGGTGCTACATTGATGAAGTCTTGCATAAATGTGAGGTATTCATAACAAATGCTGAAAACCTATAAAAGTTTTGTAATTATAAATTTTTAGGGTTGTTTATACCCCAATATTGACAATAAGGAAAAACACGTAAACGGGCAAGAAGATGCCAACTGTTGCGTTTAAAAATTATTTGTCGGATCATACTCTTTACTTTAGGGTGAGAGAAAATGCTTGCAGAATGCAAGCACACCTTCACTAGTATCCTATATCCTCCTCTGTAAGAAGAGTGCATATATAGGATAGCTATTACATTAGTTGCCATAGCTGGAAGTGGACGAAAAATCTTTTCTTCCACCTCCTCAACATCACAGTGCTCAATAGCTTTGTTTTGCTGAAGTCAGCAGGAAAGCAGGTGACTCATCGACAGTTTCACCTTGCTCTTGTGAGGGAGCTTATTGAGGAAGGGGTGTCAGCTATCCCCTCGAAAACTTCCCGAAAGGGAAGACCCAGTGGAAGCATGTTCCCATTGAGGAGGTCAGTGGCTAAAGAAACAAACATAGGCCAATAAAGGGAAATCGCCTTAGATGCCGTGTGTGTGCAGAAAAAGGAAAATACACACGGAAAGTGGCAAAATGTAAAATATGCGATGTTGGTCTGTGTGTTTTTTCCTGTTTCGAGGAATATCACGCGAAAAAAGATTTATAATATTTATCAAATAAATATATAAGCTATAAAAATTATCACTAATATCTTTTATTGAATTTATCCTTGTTTTTATGATTGTTATCTCGCAGAATTACGTCAGTTTTGCGCTTTTTTGTTTCCTTTTTTGATGAAAGACGTAATTCTGCTATTCACCAAATGATTGACTAAATGATACTTTTTATTTGAACGTTTTATCACTAATAGTTCATGAAATACAAGACAGTTTATGATCGATTGCAAGAAAAATTTAAGTGACCAAAATTAAATCCAGCAGCGAGTCTACAAAGGGACATTTAAATCCGGCTTTTAAAGGCTTGAAAATTTTTAAAATTACGCTGTAATGCATTTTTGTTTGACAAAATGCAGTAGTGCAACATATGACGTCGTCCTAACTGCATATAGGCCCAGTATTTGATAATTATTTTTGTTCCATCCAAATATCTCGTAAATAAAGGACTGCGGTGGCTATCTGGCTTGAAAATCTGAAATAATTTATTTAGCATTTATACAGGGATAATTTGAAAATATTCATGAGTAATGCAACAACAGAGTATCTCTTACTTATTTACAGGTATGCCGCGAGAGTAACTCGGGAAGAGTTCGGCGTTATGGGTAATATGTAATTCTGAAATTTGAAAATTTCCGATTAAGAAATATTTTACTAATGGTTCTAAAAAGTATTCATTTGACAGATTCAAACATTAAAATAAATAATTTTCCATTTGTAAGAGAAAAAATAAGGCTTATCTTAAAAATCAACGAAGAGAAAGAAAAAACGAGTTTATACACCTCCGGCGCAGAAACGAACTTCACCGCACGAATGCTAGAGAAGAAATGAGGCTAAAATGCTCTATGGGACTTCTTTCGGAGCCCAAATCCCTCTACGGACGAAAGAGAAGAAACGGAGTGTGAAAAGTGCGAGAGTACTGCATATGCAGTGGTCCGTAACGGAGTTTCCCCAGCAGTACTGCATATGCAGTGCTCCACAACGAACATGTTAAGCAAAAATATTTTATTTAAAAATTTTTTGTACAATTAAGCATTATAACTTCTCTCGCCATATATTGGTTAAAATGACAACTCACGTTGAAATCCGTATTTCCTGCTATCATTTCTAATGTTGGGGCACAGAATGCTGTGAATATGTAGTAGTTCAATTTATTGCTACTAAAACGCTCCCAGATTCATCGGCAGAGCCACCGCAACCAAATAGATTTTTGGAAAGTTTGAACATTCACAGTTTAACATCTAGATGAGATATAAAATTGATTATGGGCTAAAAACCATCTGCAAGCCACAAACTTTCAAACAATGTAACATTCTTTACGATCCGATCATTTGTTCAAGAGATATGATGGGACAAAAAATGGTCTACCCCAAAAGATATATAAATAAATATATATATAAATAAATAAATATCGGACAAACACACATAAAAGATTTTATAATAACATGATAGTTTATGACGTTTCATTAAATCGTCTTTTTTGTTGCTCATTTAAAAGTTTACCCCTTCTTTGAAATGCTTTTAAGAGGACATAAAACTGAGTAATTTCCTCAATTGGCAGTTGATAGCCAATATTAAACAAACGTAGCAAAGTTTAACTGTAACATTATTGATAAATTATTTTTACATTAGAGGCTGTCCATAGTACTGGTTTTAATTTGATCTGCCCGTGTGTGACGTTACTAGCATCCCGGACTGGTAAATGCATTAGCTGCATGTTTGAAAGCTTTTAAAAACGGAAATTCACTGATTAGCTGGAGAAAGGGAAAGCTTATGGAAGTGACTGTAACACTAATTTAATTTGGATATACTAAGAAAATCCTGAAATTCGATCAAAATCAGAAATTAATTTATAAGCACACTCACTTCCACACTCAAACACATTCATTTTATTACAAAAACAACAAGTAAAAATTGATATTTTAATTGACACATTGGAATTATCTATTCAACATTATTTCTGTTACATGGTGTCTTATTTCAACAATTCCAAATTGTCTCTCAAACAAAGATAATATCATACAAATAATTTTGTATCGTTCTGCTATTTCTGCCTTTCCTTTCTTGCTTGAAGGGAAAAATATCCAGAGTGAAAGGGTAAAAACCATCGCACATTCATCGCGTTCCAATAATATATAGATAGAAATATCTTGATGGGAAGGCGCCCCCGACTAGTTGGCACCAGGGTGCTGTGTACCTCGGGTTGGCGCACTGCTGATACTGTTACATTCCGCATATGAAGTCACACAAAGAAGAAAAAATTTGGAGGCATTACTTTTGAATTTCCCCTCATAAAATGATATCACCATCAATTTCTTAACATTATGTATAAGGTAAAATAATACATCCAGCTGTTTTTGTGGCAACATCACTAAAATGAGCATATCCTAATTTGCTCAACTTTTTTCCCTGAACTATTATGCAGAAGTGCAGTGTTTTTCTTCTATATAGTGTAAGCTAGCTGTACCCAGCATTACCCAGGTAAATCCAATATACTTCATGTATGGCAAACTCTTACATGATTTATAAAACACCAGTTAGAAAATTTAGTCAGAGACAGTACAGCATTTTCCACAAAAAATCTCATAATTACAACTTATGGTTTCTGAGGTAGAAATTCAAGAAAGTGTCAAACATGCCATTATATATTTTTCATTCATACAAAAATTATATAAACACCCCAAAGTAAATTTGTTACCTGGACCCTCACGTGTGAGATTTAAATGCAGCAGACAAAGGTAAAATGTGTTCGTTTAGTTAGAAAATTAAAATGAAAAATTATGGTTGGTTGAAAACCTATGCACCCATAGCCGCTGTAATTTTCATTTAAAACTTAGTGCAGTGTAATGATATAGTATATACTTAGAGGTTAGAAGACCCACTTCAAGTTTTTTAAAACCAATTTCAGTTATTACGAGTACTCATTAGAACAACTATTTCTATGAATTTATAATGAGGTGTCCCTGTATATGGATGAAAGATCAAGGTAACTACAGTGGACTGCTTAATTAAATTTACTCCCCTCTCTTTCACATAACACGTTTCTTTTTCTGATGTGTCCCTTCTTTGTATTAGGGAGAAATGGGCAGAGTGAACAAAGAAGAGATGGCACAAAAGAAAAAAAAGCTAATGGAAATAATGGCACTGTTGACGAGGATGATGATGGTGATAGTGGAAGATTAGGAAGAGCAAGTCAATTTGAGTCCAGTGGAGGATGGATTACTATTTCAAATATCACAGCCATTATTTCAGCTTCGCACAGACGATCCCTTGTTGTTATTTGCCATGGCCTCAATATGCAACTCACTGAGGTTGTTGTTGGAACTCACACTATAAACATTTTATGTAAGTCTTCTTATAATGCAATCCTTTATGGTAATTGCCTAAAATTTTAATATTTTTGTTGCTATTGGCTGAAGGTAAGAGACATTTATTTCAAATTTTGATGCCTTTATTAATTTTTATAGACCCACCTAGCCAGCCCATGATTCATGGATATACTGAAGGAGTTCCTATTGAAGCAGGTACTGTTCAAAGAATTTCTTGTATCTCTTCAGGAGGGAACCCATTGGCTACGATTTCCTGGTTTAAAAATGGAAAAAAGGTTCGCATTCAATTTTTTTCTATTTTATTTTATAACATAAAGTTTCCTATGTAGATTTCTATTTTAGCTCATTTATATCTCTGTGTTTATGGTTTATTTAAGGTGCATTCAGTAACACGAGTAACTGAGACATCGGTGTCAGCTGAAGTCACTATAGTGACAAATGCATCAGACAATGGTGCTGTATATCGTTGTGAAGCAAGTAATTCTGCAACAGAAGTTCCTTTGTCAGAATCAGTTACTCTAAATGTTCATTGTAAGTGATAATATTCAGAAATCAAGTATTTTTTATTTTCTCTTTAATCACCCTGTTTGTATTTAAGTTGTTGATATCTTTTGCATGAATATTTGGGGATCATAATTTCAATTTTTATTATTCTACTAGTTCCTCCTGAAAATGTAAAGATTCGCACAGAACCTCCCCGTCTTCGTACTGGTCAAGATGCTCGACTTACCTGTGAATCCAGCTCAAGCAACCCTCCGGCACGTCTCACTTGGTGGCGAGATGGAATACCCATACCACAAGACCTCCAAGTTGGAAATGATATGGAAGGTGATAATAGCACTCCCAGAAATGGAACAACTATAACACGCTCAGGACTAGATGGTGGCCGTGTCTCCGTATCTGTACTTTACTTAGGAGATGCTGGAGCTGCACTTGCTGGGGCCAGTTTTGCTTGTCAAGCTAGCAATGAAGCGCTTGACAAGAGTGTTCATGATACAATTATCCTGCAAATTCTCTGTAAGTATAAAACCTTACATTTTCATTTTATATTTGGCCACATTTGTGATTCTAAAAAAAATGCTTCCATTATTGAATATTTGAATAAATACCCACATATAATGTGCACCCTCATATAACTCGCAGGTGGGTTTTCAGCCTTGTATTCTGGGATTTTTTATATACCCGTGTATAGCATGCACATTTTCCTAGAATTTTCATCTCAGTCACAAATTTATCATTTAACCGTGAATATTATGCGTTAAATTGTCAGTATCATTGTGATATGATAAAATAATAAATTAAAACTGATGTCAGAGACAGCTAGGAAAATCGCAGGGCTCTGTGCAAAGTGTGTGTGCAGGGTCTCATACACGTCAAACATTTTTAATACTAAATTATAATAACTAAAACAATCTCGCTTACTATGACACATATTTTTTCAAAAATGCATGTACTTTATAAGTGCAACAAATATTTATTTAAATGACCTTTGTGTTTACATATAGTATTAGCTTACATATATTTTATTCGCATAGATTAAAGTTAATATCATATATGAAAAAGGATTTCAATCTTTCCGGCGAATGCTGTTAGTGAAGAGTTCTCGGGTTTCCCACTGGGTAAGGTCTCGTAGAGCGTTTGACGTTTTGGCGTATGACACATCCGCCATCTTCAGGAACTCCTGAGTGCCAACTTCATTTTTTTTCGTTTTCCAAAATCTCTTTATTGTCATAGTAAATTACATTAAGCAATAGAAATGTTCACAATTCATCATTTTTGCATTTCAGGTTTGTTACCCATAGGTATTTTACCATTCGTCCTGTTTATATGGTTCATTCTTTAAGTTACCTTTAATATTAGTTTAGTTGTTTCTTGAGAAGAAATATTTTCCTTTATAATAAATGAATGAAGTTATAATGAGCTATTTACAGTGATTTGATGATTATATATACAATGTAAATGATTATCTAATTATGTAAATGGTTTAGCACCGTCT
The DNA here is from genome assembly GCA_036926305.1 of Uropetala carovei. Taxonomy (NCBI): domain Eukaryota; kingdom Metazoa; phylum Arthropoda; class Insecta; order Odonata; family Petaluridae; genus Uropetala; species Uropetala carovei. Next base: position 10,595,911 of record JAXCHB010000010.1, on the reverse strand, counting down.
GTCTTCGGATCCAGTCTTCTTTTGGTACATGGTCTTCATTCGTGGTCTGCCGGTCTTCTTTCTCCCTCTGTCATCCACCTCACCTTCCCGTTGCTGTGTTTTGGTCTTCCTTTTCTGGTCATCGTCTGGATTCTTCCGGTCTTCATTTGTAGTCTTCCTGTCTTTGCTGGTGCTTCTGCGCGTCCTCGTTGTCTGCCTTATTGTTCGCAGATGATTTAGGAAAATTTGGAAGGTTAGGAATTTAGGAAATTGGGAGAAGCTGGGGGTTCTTGTTCTTGCCTTTTTTTCATGTTCTTTGCCTTGGAGATGGTAGTGAAACGTTATGTTGTACTTGTATGGAAAGGGGAGTTCTGTTACATTTATAGGGAGAGGATTTTTAATGAGTTCATTACCAGAAAGATTTTGCGCTAAGTTTTTATGGAATTTTGTTGTCAGTTGTTGGATAAACTCCTGTATTGTCTTGGTTTTTGTCAGCTCCCTAATTTGTGTGTTGTTTTGTCGTCTGCTGTGGTTATGCATCTTAAGAACTTGTTCTGTATGGTCTGTAGTTTATTGTAGTTGGTTTTACAGGTGTTGTTCCATATTGGTGCTGCGTACGTTAAAGTGGGTCTGATTATCGTCCTGTAAATTAGCGTCTTGTTCCATGTAGTGGGCTTGCTATTTTTGTGCATTAGTGCCTTGAGGTTTGCCATGACTGCATTAGTTTCGGCTGTTGTTTTGTTTATATGTGCCGTCCAGTTTAGTTTTTGGTCTATGGTGACCCCTAGGTATTTTATCGTCTTTTGCAATTGGATGTCTTGGCCTTCCCAGATTATTTTTCGTGTTTTGGATCGTGTTACTAGTTTTCTTTTGTTTGTTATTATGATGGATTCTGTCTTGCTTTTGTTTATTTTGATCCCCCAATCGTTTGCGAATTTCATTATTTTATGCAGGCATTCCTCTGTGTTTTTAATTATTGGCTCTAATTGCCATGACGAAATAAATATCACTGTGTCGTCCGCATATAATGCGATTTCTGCATTGTCCGTTTTTGGCAAATCGTTTATAAATATATTAAATAGTATTGGGCTGATATGTTTCGTTTTTTCGAAAGTGCTGTATCAACCTTTGTCTGGAATGTTCTTCCGTGCATGTAGCTTTTAATGAGTCTAACGAGGTTTTCAGGGAAGTTGTACTGTATCAATTTGTATATGAGAACCTTTGCCCAGACCTTATCAAAGGTTTTTTCGATGTCTATTAGCACTATGCCTGTGCTTTTGTTTTTGTTTCTTGCTGCCGCGCAGTGCTCCGCTAGTCTATAGATTTGGTGCGTCGTCGCGTGTTTGTGTCTGAATCCGAACTGCTCCTGCCTAAGAATGTTGTGCTCTATTAGGTGCTGTTTTACTCTGTCATGTATCGTGTGTTCTACTAGCTTGCTTAGGGTGGTGAGGAGGCTGATGGGTCTGTAGTTTTGCAGAAAGTCTTTGTCTTTTCCTGGCTTATGAAAGGAGAGGATGACTGCATTTTTCCAAGGTGTGGGAAAGTATGTTGTATTATGTATTGTTGTTGCAAGTTTTGCTATGTATTTAATTGTTTGCTTGGGAAGGTACTTTAATTGTATATTTCGGATATCATCTTCCTCTGGTGCTTTTAATGGTTTGAGTTTCTTTATGTATGCTCGAATGTCTTTTGCTGTGATTTCTGTTGTGTTTGCGTTCTTTGCCTGTTTTTCCCATTTGTTAATTGCCTGTCGCACTTTTTGCCTTGTTTTTTCGTTGTTGGTGATGTTGTCCGAGAATTGAATTTCGTTGATGTCAGTCATTTTGTAAGCTATCCCTCTTTCTCCGTGCAGTGGCGGTATTCTGGCCCGAGTTTTTGTAAATTTTTTGGTCAGTTTCCATAATGAGTTGTCTGCTGTGTTTGCGCTTTTTAGCATATCATCCCATTGTTTATTGTAGGCTGTTTTTAGGGCCGTCGCTATTGTGCCAACTTCATGTCTGGTCTCGGTTTATATCCCCTAGCTGGTTCGTTAGTTGTTGTCCCATTGGTCCCTGCGCTGGCCAATGGCGTAGGCATTCTTGCGTCATCAAGGGGAAGAGGGAATCCCAGGTTTTACTCAGGGGGAACCCTCTGTCCTTATTGAAATTGTTCTTGTTTTGTTTGATTTCGATGACCTCCTTAACAAGGCGGTCCCAAAATCCATTAGACTTCGCCACTACTCTTGCCTCTGGAAAGTTGATGTCGTGGCCCTCATTGAGGCAGTGTTCGGCCACAGTTGACTTATCCGGTTGAAAGAGCTAGATGGACCTGGCATGTTCTTTGATTAGGGTTTCCACTGTCCGCCCTGTCTGTTTATGGCAGCCAAATCAAGGATATTGTAAGAAACTTGGACAGGCCAACGTCGAGATCTAGCTCTTACTGTGTATTTTCTTGCCATCTGGTCGAGTATATCCACTCCATATTTCGTGTTATTATAAAAACTAACCGACTCCGGAATTTTTTTTCGGTAATACCGATATCAATACTGGGATGTGCAGTACTAAGAATCAATACATTCTTGCTTTTCTTCCCTTGATACACAGTCATTGTTATGTCACCATGTTTCAAAACTGATGTTTCATAGACTGTAGTCTTTGATGCACGGATAGTTTCGGGGACCTCGCGTCTACTTCTATTCATAGTCCCCACAATACTGGTGCCCTTCTCTTTCAACTTTTTTGCCAGACTCAGAGACGTAAAGAAATTGTCTGTCATTACGTTTCGCCCTGTGTTGAGGTATGAAATCAGTAAACGCATGACAACATTTTCAGGTAGATTCTCGTTACGTGGACGAAGCTCATATGGAAATCCATTGCAAAAGTATTTGGATTTGACGTCAGCTAACATCCAGAACTTAATCCCAAACTTATCTGGCTTTTTGGCCTTTTACTGAGTAAATCTGCATCTGGTTTTTGTTGGGAATAGCTGCGCATCAACAGTGAGATATGCATCGGGTTTATAACAAGCTATACAATTTTCTATAAATCGATTCCATGGTATAGATGCCAAAGCAAATTTATCAGTGGTAAGTCGCTCTGATCTTGTCCCTCGAACATCAAACCGTATTTCATTATATTGCTAAATCTGTTCCATGACATGGTATGAGAGAAAAACGGTGGTCCCCAATCATTTGACCATAGGAAATCGTAATCTACAGATCCACATCCATATGCTCCTCGCGCATACATAATAACATGCCGTTACAATAACTCTATCATTGACAATGTTACACTTGGCTATTGCTAAGAACGTCATCGTACTAACAAGGAGAGGCACCCAAGTGTAAGTGGCGGATCACGACCAAACTTCACAGGATGAAAGAAAACGAAAAATAATTAGACACGTATTTTCGGAAAGGCGTCTAACGAGCCCGCGTTTTCGAGATATTTGCAATTGAAAATTGAAAAACAAGTGGCTTGTACTCTAATACCATGACGAGCGATACCCTGTTAACAGGTGGCGGTAGCCTAGTGATAAAGTGTCGGGCTGAGGAAATTGTGTCGCGGGTTCGATCCTCGACAACGCCGAATTTTTTTTCTTCTCCAATCAATGTTTTATGACTTTCGTTTTATGTAAGTTGTCCAAATTACATCATTAATAATTTTCTTTCTTTTTTCAGGACAGTATTTTAATTTTAAATCCATTCCAATGCACTTTTTACGACATACTCGCATTATATAGATACTTGATAAATATATACAACATTTCCACTGTAGAGTTGCATAGTTTACATGCTGAATAAGGAGCACTTTATGCCACATTCCGACGGTTTCTCGAGTCCCTACGGTGCGTCCTGGCGGTGGGCCCTACCGGGTGGGTTCGCTTTTCGCTCGCTCTCCTAGGGATGGATTAGGTAGCGGCCTCCGTCTCACACGGCGTCTGCATTGTCGGTCAGAGAACCCGCAAAGCGCTCGAAGAAACCAATGTTCCCCACTTCACGGCGTGTAGCCGACAACAGGCGACCACATGTGACTAAAGGCAGATGCACAATTGCCTGGGAACGAGAACGGCAACGCGAAGAAATTAAATTAAATTAATTTTAAACGTATACATGCGCGCCGCCATTGTTTTCGTTAAAATGTATCATTTGCTATCGTTACTTTGTTATCTTGTTATACTGTTATCGTTGCTGTTCATTAATTAATTAACTGCGGATAATTAACCACAGCAGCGATCGAATCCCCACACATTGTTTCTGTAGGTGAAATGACAATTTGAGGCGTAAACGTGAACGTGTCGCATTCTATTGTGCACCGATAGGGTCGCTACCGTTACCGTTTGCTGACGTTCACATTCCCGTTCTTGTTCTCATTCCTGGCCAATTGTAACTAATGAGGCAATGGCGACCGACTAATGGCGGTATAACCATTACATATGAATAAATTACGAGCGAGCGAAAAGCGGCCCCACCCGGTAGGGCCCACCGCCAGGACGCACCGAAAGGACTCGAGAAACCGTCGGAACGTGGCATAGTGCTCCTTATTCGGCACGTAAACTATGCAACTCTACAGTGGAAATATCGAGGAGGATGTCGTAGAAAATGTTGTATATATTTATCAAGTATCTATATAATGCGAGTATGTCGTAAAAAGTGCATTGGAATGGATTTAAAATTAAAATACTGTCCTGAAAAAAGAAAGAAAATTATTAATGATGTAATTTGGACAACTTACATAAAACGAAAGTCATAAAACATTGATTGGAGAAGAAAAAAAATTCGGCGTTGTCAAGGATCGAACCGGCGACACAATTTCCTCAGCCCGACACTTTATCACTAGGCTACCGCCACCTGTTAATAGGGTATCGCTCGTCATGGTATTAGAGTACAAGCCACTTGTTTTTCAATTTTCAATTGCAAATATCTCGAAAACGCGGGCTCGTTAGACGCCTTTCCGAAAATACGTGTCTAATTATTTTTCGTTTTCTTTCATCCTGTGAAGTTTGGTCGTGATCCGCCACTTACACTTGGGTGCCTCTCCTTGTAAGTTACTTACCGGAACCAAGACCCATTGTGTGCACAGATTCTTCATTGTCAGAACTTTCACATGAACTACTGGACATGAAAATCTCTTCACCATCAGAAACAGAGGACACATGATCAGATCCGTCAACATCGGACTCGTTTTCCGACAGGTCTTGTAATGCCTGAACCAGTTCCTCGGAAGTAAGACTGCGTCGCCGGGACATTTTTTCACCTCGAACTATCCACCCCTATCAGCTATGCTGTCAAAGCACGACTGATCTCGAAACGGGATGCAAGGGAGGGCTTGGGGACAAACAGAAGCATCGTGGGGAAAGAATGGATTTGAGAGAGGCTATGCGACACGTGTAGTTTTTCAGGCATGGCACTAGTTACAAAGTCGTAAGAAGAGATGTGATGATTTGGTAGTTATAAATAAAACAAAATATTTTAGTGCGTAGGTTCAATAAACCCTACATTGTCATAAATATCATTCATCAAAATTAAAATCCATTACATGTTATGGAAAAAGATAAAAACGAACGTTTATCTGAGATTTAGAGAAGAGCGGTCAAAATGACCGCTGCGGCGCTTTTAGGTATACATGCATTTATTTAGTAAATCATTTAATTTTCGTAATTAAATTTTTCCGGGTGTGTAAAACATAAAATAATAAAAGTCAAGAAATATGAACAATGTCCATGTGTAACTTTCAACAACAGAATCATTTGAAAAGCGAAAACTGTCAAATTGACCGCTTTGGCACTTCTAGTGTTAAAGCATAATTTATTGCATCAGTCTAGTACAAGTAATCAGTTAAAATAGAGGCATGTAAACTAGCACTTTTACTCTCACTGCAATGCTTATCAGCTGTGGTTGCAAGGGCAACGCTTATACTAATTTGTGTAAAAGTGAAATACACGTTAAGAGATCAAGCAAATGTGCATGAGCAGTAGAACACACTGAAAACACCACATTACAACCCACGAATTACATTCTTCCTCCATGCACGTACGTATTTTCCACTCACTTACACAAACCACTAACATAAACTTTCTGCATAACAAAAAATTTTTATAGCTTACGTGAGGATTTACGTAAGTTGAGGCTTCCATAACCTGGGGAGGATTTCACTGAGGTAAATAGTGAGGATGAAGAAGACATTCATGGCAACATCATTTACACAGATGATGAGAGAGAACACAAGGTTGCCGACGAACTATTTGAGGACAGTGATAAAGAATTCAGAGGCTTTATTGATGATGATGGCAACAAGTAATTAAATTATTATTATTATTTTTGCTTAAAAATATTATAAAGCAATGCAATCATAATGCAATGACAAGTATGATTTATTAGTAAAAATGCATCCGAAACTATCAATTATTTACTGACTGGAAAAAAGTTGTATGCATTTCTTATCATGTATATTATCGTCGATTTTTTGTGAAAAAAATTTGTATCATACACGAAAAATTGCTGTAAATAAAATTTGTGATGAGTTAAATTATACGAAATTGATTCACAATTCACATTAAATCATGTATCAACTAATAAATATTTTTTAATGTAAAAAATATATATTTTATTAGCCACTATTATTCTCTTGTAATGTTCAAACTATTTGGACAAGTGGAGGCTATTTGAGGCTGTGAGCACAATAGTAGCCTATCCTACGAAGAATGGGATTTTCTTTTTATCTGCTAGAATAGTACCTTGGTGCACTCTAGTGACACTTTTATAAATACAAAAACTAAGTTCTAATGGCTACCATAAGAGAGAAGCATTACAGCCTATCAAACACTGAATCCTTCCACTCTCATTTTATCTTTGACTAATGAAATTACTCCATTATTATGACCAGCCATCGCAGGCGCTCCATCGGTTGTTATACCAGCTAACAACGATAGATTCACATTATAAGCTTCAAAAGATTTCATTAACTCTTCTAAAATGTCTTAGCTGATTGTTTCTCCCTTCATACTGTTCATGTTTAGCAGCCCTTCTGTTATATTAAAATTATTTTAGCCATTCTTTCCATTTAAACAGTGTCACACATTAAGACTTATGTGTAGTCACCGTGCAAAATAAGGACCCAAGTTCAATTCCAAGGATGTTTAATTCCCTCAATTGGATAACATGAGTGGTGGGACTTTCTCAAATTTTTATCTCCTTTATGGTGATGCCCTGTTTCACACGCGCTATACTTTGAAAGTTGTATTCACTATGCACTCTAATTATTCAGCATTATTTTAAGTCGTTAGCAGGTCTTTCCTCCCCACATAAATTTGCTGATACTTGATGAAAATGTTAGTTGTGGTGATGATGGTGAATGAGCAAGTGATCTGATGGATCAAGAAATGAAATACTAAAGCATGGAAAATGTAATAAGAAACATCAACATCCCAAATGTCAAACATTGCTGTAGATTTATGATCAGCTGATTAGCCACCCAACTTTTATATTAAGATTCATTCAAATTTCGTTAATTAGTATCCTAACACTAGATATGTTATTACAGTAAAACCTCTTTATAACGAAATTGAAGGGACCCAATTTTTTGCACTTTGTTGTAAGGAGGTTGGGTCACACTACATAGTTCAACGTTTCCCCACTAGATGGCACTACTTATGCATGCCAGTCTGCCTACTTAGAACTTCCTATTTTGGCCATTACATGGCACTGTATGCACTACTCGATATATCTATGATGTTTCTACGTTCTCATTCCCAGCAGAATGGGATTTCCCCATGTCCAGAGATCACCACAACCCAACCATTACTTTGAAACCCTTATGTGTCAATATGACGTTTGGCATTAAAGTTATAATGTTTACCTAAAATGGAACCTATCCCTCAGTCTGGGATTGGAAGCTAAATTAACTCCATTTGCAGAGCGACAGTCAGGCGAGATATTCATATCTTAGTCACCAATTTACCTTCACAAATAACAGAAGAGTAGCGAAAAACGCAGAGTCACATGCACTCAGTAAAATCCCATTCTGCCTGGAATGAAAACATAGAAATGTTGCAGACAGATCAAATAATGCACACAGTGCCATGTAATGGCCAAAATAGGAAGTTCTAAGTAGGCAGACCGGCCTGCATAAGTAGTGCCATCTAGTAGGGAAATGTTGTACAAAGTAGTGTGGCCCAGATACTACTAAAGTATTTTTCTCCTTTTCTATCTTCACATTCGTGATCAGTCTTATGCACTCATGCATATAAGTTAAATTTCCATCATTTCACTCTTGTTATTTTACAGAGTTTATTAGTTATTATTCAGCAGATAATGCACCTGTTAATTTTGGTGAATACAATTCAGTATTTTAAAAGCTTTAATGAAAAATCCTATTATCATCAAAGCAAACTGCAATTGTTATGTTATTAATATGGCCAAATTTACCACAAAGTTGTTGAAATATGATGTTGAAAGTCTTGTTATTAAGGTTTTCAGTGAGTTCCTCATCCTTAAAAAATGCAATTACCTAACTTAAAGATTTTTTGATTTTGTGGGTGAGAAATATTCTTCAATGTTATGACATGTTCCAACGTATTGGCTTACACTTTTTAAAGCTGTAGATAGATTATTGAGAAATTGGATAGCAATTCAAGCTTATACAGCAAGGAGAGAGAATTACTGATTATATTATTTGGACATTCATCAAGGACCAAAAAATGAAATATTAACTGAAAATGAATTGTATTTTTTACACAATTACATGAATTTGATTGTTAAATCTGTAAAATCATTCGAACAAAAACATAAAAGCCCTACTGGATTATATAATATGTATTATGAATGACTTTCTAAAAAATGTAGAAGGTCGAAAAAGATCTTTTATTTGCATTAACATAAAACTAAATTTACCAAAATTTTAAAGACAAAGAGAATTTATAAGCAAGGCAGTTAAAGTACAGGTAGATCCCGATTTACATAAACCCGATTTACAAAGTTTTGAAGTTATGAAAAAAAATTCCCAAACTTTTTGAAGCCCTTATATTCAAATATTTTTTCTCATGGAACCCTAACTAAGAGGTGGTAAGCCTAATCATAATAAAATTAACTTTAAAATCATTATGTTTATTTACATAGCTTATGTATCTTACAGTATACAGTTTACAAGTGAGGCTTATGTTTCCTTCTAAAAATAAGAGAAGGAAGAGCATATCGGGTCTCTTCCTCTGTCTATCGAGTAACCACTTCTAACTTCCGCAGAACCCTTGGGTTCTGCAGATCACAGTTTGGGAAACCCTTGTCTATCTGAAACAAAAACATACCTAAGTAAATCTATATCTAGGCTTACCAAAATGCCTTTAATTGCAAATCTTAATTAGAATGTTAATGTTTCTGTCTCCACCATCCCTAGAAATGTTTTCTTAATTTTTGTAACATTTACACCAGCCCCTCAACATTTGTGAGGGATACGTTCCCAATAACCTCGCGAATGTTGAAATTCGCGAATAAGAATTTTGCTCTGATTATACTACCCAAACTTAATATTCGACATTCACACTGCTTTGTGCTCAACACTAAACCTAAAATTAAAGTTCGTAGGCTAAAAATAAACTTACAAAAAAACTAGAAAACAGTTAAAACAAAATGAAAACGTAGTAACACGTAGTACGTATTATATAGTATATATTCTTTGATCTCTTTATACTTGATTCACTTTTAACAGATGATTTTCTTTTTGAAAACATAGTTAATTAAAAATCGCAATTATTAAATTAAAAATTACAGTAATAAGTAAATCAAAGCGCAGAAGCTGATGAAAAGTATGTAAGAGCGACACACACTGAGCGAAATGCCGGCAAGAATGAAAATGCCCGGGAGGTGGGGAATGGTGGTGGTGTAGCGTTCGACTCCGTGGCGCAGTTTTGTAACTTTGTATGTACATACATGGTGCATACTATGTAACAGAAAGATTCCAATTTTCGGAATTATAGCTTATTGTAGGTAGGACGTTATGAGTTGCATTTTTGAAAGGTTAACGTCTACTGTCCTCAAGTATTTATACGGTTAACACCAACTACTTAGATTCTACTTGCATCAATTAATACCTTATTGATTACAACAATTCTAAGCGCATTTATCGCAAGATTAGTAATATTTTGGATAGTCACTTACACAGCTTATGGGATTGTTGACTGTCTAATTTTAATTTTATAACCTGAGAACGGTTGCCTTTTTGAAATAATGAAATTTTATAGCTAGCTCGCGAATACCTGAACTCGCAAATGCTGAACTCGCGGATGTTGAGGGGCTGGTGTATTTCAATTTTTCTTGTATAGGGTGTATTTTTATGTTTAATTACTCAGGTAAATAATTACTAAATATATTAATAAAGTGTAAATTACACAAAAATAACATTTATTTATCTTACTGTTTCTCAGATAAACCTAAATTCATTGGTCCTGCAGAAGGAGATGGGTCTGTGATAGTAGTAGATGAGGGTGAGTTCACCAACATTACATTGTTAGCAGAAGCCAATCCTCCAGACATCTCCTACACATGGACAAAAGATGGAGCTCCACTAAAGGTAAGTTTCTTGTTTCAGTTATTTGTATTGCTTAGAACATGAGTTAGATTCATCTGCTTTTCTCATCAAATGAAGGCAGTAAATTTTCTTGAATATAATCCTTCAGAAGGACTGTTATATGTATATCTTACCTCATAGCATAGTATACAAGTTAGTCACTAAAATTGTAAGCAGTTTTAGAAAGGCTGGTTTGATCAAATTAAACGTTTTTAAACCTGTGCATTTCAGTCTTTGTTTAAGATTAATTTCTGAGTATTTTCACGTAAATTTAATTTTTTTATCAACAAATTAAAGTACGATAGCTTCAGAAAATCTGACCTTTGCAAGGTGCACTGTCTCACTGAACACAACTTGTATATGGCAGTTTTGGTGTAAAAACAATGAGATTGTGGATGAGGACTCTTTATTACAATATGAACCACCAATATTTGAGATTTATTCATTTTTCATTAAAATTTAATTTTTTAAAAATTAATGTCTTTAGTTTGGGAAATATTTTGTACTATTTTTTTGATAGGGCATAAAATTGAATACATTTTCACACTCGCTGTTTGTGTCTACACTCACAAGGGGAGGTCCTAACATTAATACAGTCATGCCTCATTTAGCCCCAAAAATATGTTCGGAACGACCTTTGCGCTAAACAAACCGATTATAACATGTACTTAGTAGTGATAAGTTCGCAAAATTGCAAGCTTCACTAATGTTACTTTTTATTTATTTAATATTAATTATCATTAAAATCAATATTAATACAATTTTAAATCTTTCGCAGCTGTGCTTGCATTTATGCATAGATTGCTAGGTTCTGCGAGTTATCATTTTCGTCACTGCAGCGCTCAAATCTACGTGTAAATTACTTATTGTATGTATGTGTGGGGGTATTCACCATTTTCAATAATTGCTTCGAATTCGTCAGGAAACTTTATAGCTGCTGATTCACCTGTAAAATGAACGATATATTTGCACGGCGTTTAAATTTTTGAAACAACCGGAACTGGCATGAAATTTTTCTGAAGAATCTCCACCCTCTTCTTGCTTTACACATTCAAACAGGGAAAGTACTTTACTGCAAATGATTGCTTGACAAAGGGGCATATGTTCATTAGAATGCTTAGAGTCTATCCACAACACTAACAGTTTCTTCATTTTTTCAAGCATATTACTAACAATAGGTGATCGTGTGAGTTTCTTCGCAGTTGCTGCACTGGCTTCTTCAATGGAACTTTTTATTTTGGTTTTATTTAACAAAATTGTATGAATTGTAGAAGTTGTGAAGTTAAACTTACAAGCAATATTGCTCTGACGCTCACCTTGTTCAAAACACTGAATCACTTTAAGTTTTTCCTCAATATTTATGTTTTCCTTGATAATTTAGGATTATTTTGTACACTTTGATTGCCTTTACTCAATGTTCTCCTTTCTGCCATGATAGCCATGATTTACTGAAATTATTTCCTCCTATTTACTGTTAAAATGTTATTTTGCCATAGATACCGTATTTACTCGTGTACCCTCTCACATTTTTCCCGAAATACCGGGGAAAAAAGGAGGTGTGCATCTTACACAAGGATTTCTGAACAGGTTATATAAATTGTATCGATAGTAAATTCTCTGCAATATGCTTGCGTCTACGTTTATATTCGTAAAAGACGTCGAATTCTTCGAAGTATACGCATATTTATGCGACCAAGCAAACGTGTAAGTTACGCCTGCGCTGCAGGCAAAAACTCGTAAAAGTAGGTGCAAAGAATATGCCGACTAACTGATAACTATAGTTCATGACTACTGAGGGTTTGCTGGCTTGAAAATAGGTTCAAGTTTGGTGCTTTTACCTCATCCACTTCAAGGAATTCGGAGTGGTGAATTTTTTTGTGAATGAAAGATTTCATCGTTCGAAAGGTCGACGGAAATCCACATCTTAAGTGTTTGGACTTGTTTGTTCCTAACCTTCCAATATTTACTTACAAGACGATAAGGGAAAAAGCTCCCCATCCACCTAAGGAAGTTCCCGTTCGTAGATGAACAAATAGTTCGTGAAGCTCAACATCTGTTTGTAATATTACGTCGAAAACAGAATCAGGGGCGAAGTTGCGGAATAATACAACAAAAAGAGTTAAGGGATTAACAAAAGAGCACTCCCGGTGAGGAGACTTCTGCTAGTATCGTCATAAAGAGATCATCCAATAAACTGCATCACGTAGAAGGGAGAAGATGCTTAACTTGAGCGGAACTTGTTTCAGGGAGTATGAATCGGTGACTTAAAAACTTATTCTGGCTCAAATTAATTTTTTCCCTCCGAACCGGACCAAAAATAGGAGTTTGCGGATTACATGAGTAAATACGGTATTAAACAAAACACCGCAAATATGTCATTGGAACTGATTACGTGAGAACAGCTTTCCTTTATTTTTTTAAGCAAACAAAACCCAGCAAAAATGCGCACCGTGAACAGTATTTTCATTTTACAGTATGTACCATACATACAGTATTTTATTAAAAAATAAATAAAAATGTATACCACGGGATTCCAATTGCGCTATATCGAAATTGCGCTAAACAAACATGCGCTAAACGAGGTATGACTGTATTGAGATTCATAAAACCCTTTTAGGAGGTGAAACTATAGAGCGTTCTATCTTTAAATTTCAATATTGGGTAAATGGTATGCGGTGTTGCCAAGTCTCACTACCCAAACACCAGCGAAAGTATGGTAATTTAAAATTTCCTTTATGTAACGTATTAATTAAATGCTATGTTACAATTTTTGCCGTAATACACAATTTTCTAAACCAAAACAAAAATACTGCATAGTAAAATTTTTGGAAGGGTAAAAGTTCGATAATTCTAAATCAGAAACCAGGAATGTAAGAATACTGGGATAAGTATTCTGGAATGTAAAAGACGACTTTAATTGTTTAAAATTTTATTAACTAATAATAGAGTAATAAAATGAAACATTAATTATGGAAAGGAATGAAAGTAAAATTATATTGCATAGTCAAATCACATATTTTGAAGTTCTTATAACTATCATATTTTGACTTTCCTAGCTTTTAATATAGCAAATTTATTGATTATATTACTTATATCGATACATTCCAAAACCTCACGATCTATCGATGTTGTTGATAAATGAGACAATCTCTCTTGTGACATAGTTGACCTTAAGTAATTTTGCACCTTTTTCAATTTTGAAAAGCCTATTTCTGCAGAGGCGACCAACACTGGTAACATCAAGTATATTCTTAAGGCTATTGATAAATTTGGGAATGTATCAAGTAATTTATTTTTATAAATAAATTGTAATACATTGAGGGGTGACATATTATTATTTAAAAAGGACTGCAAAGATTTTATCTCTTCAAATAATGATACACCGTCTAAATCACTACTATTTGAATTTGTGTGGTTTGAAAGCTTTACATGCAAATTCTTACAGTGTTTCAATATTTTGCTTTCATCCCATTCATTTAATTTTGTTATGTTACAAATTACATTAAATGCATCATTATGTTGCTCCAAGAGTTTAAATCGCTCAGTCAATGACATAATAGCGGTATCTAGTATTGTAAAAAAGAAGTTCGTTTTAAAATTTAATTTATGATCAACACTACTCTTATCTGCAGATTCATAATCAAAATTTTTATTTTTCCTGCTATTCCGCATATTGTCTGAAAAGGTTGGTTCAACGTCAAGAAGCTCTGCCATTTGATTCGCAGAAGTGATTACATTTTCAAATGATTCATCTGTTCTATATTGATTTAAATAGTTTGTGAGGTTTTTTCAAATGTTCCAGAGCTTCATGCACATAAAATTTTGGATTTTGTAACATTTTGCTAACTACTTTAATCGTACTTAAAACATCGTGCCAGATAATAATGGAACAAAGAAATTTGGACGTGGTTATCTTTAAAATTAAAGAATTTGGTTGTATCCTTTGTTCATGTCTTTTGTTGTGTCATTTGTTATTTATAATAAGGCGTTATAAATTTCTTCAATGTGAATTTTTAATGGTTTGATTGCTTCTATCGGACTTTCCCATCATGTATTAGATAAAGGTTTAAGAGTTGATTTTTTAAAATGCTTATTCAATACACTCCAATGTTTTGTGGAGAAACAAAAGAAATTGTATAGTTCCTGGACAATATTTAAAAAATTAATAGTTTCAAAAGAAATTTTTGCTGCATCATTGACCACTAAATTCAGTGAATGAGCAGAGCAAGGAACGTAAAACACTCTAGAATTTGTTTCCAGGAGGAACCACAATATCAATATGAAAATACGTTTGGGGATAATTAACGTGTGATGTACAGTGCTGGGCAAAATTAACGCAACACCTCATGGCGTTCGACAGCGGTCACTGCGGAAACTATTTGTAGCGAAGACTCTTCTGCTAAAATGACAACACTGAGCAGGCAGAAGTAGGGGGTAGGGGTCTTCTGAGGAATGGGGAAATGCACGGCTGTAAGAGCTAGAGGGATTTTGTGGCAGAGCTCGGAACGAAACGGAATGGAACTCTTCGAAACGAACGGAAACGAATTTTGTCCGATCACCATATCAGAAGTATCGGAAAATCGTTAAAAAATACTATATATATATATATATATATATATATATATCGGAATGAATCCTTTACAAAAAGTCGATTCAATCCTTCCTCCCCTCGCATGTTGGCTCTATCTATTGAGCGCGACTTCGCCAAAGACTGATTTTTCCTTATCATCGAGATGACGCAAATGGATAAAAATCTTTTTATTATTCTAACTGTTCAATCTATTCACTTTTTTATTCTTTCCTCAGCGGTAGTAGGTATGGAGGAATCCACAGTAATTTTCTCAAATACGTAAGTGTAAGCAGGCGTTCGCAATCGTCGTACGCATTTTAGAAATATTTTATCCTAGGCGCGCAAATTCTCGGAATTTTTGCGGTCGAACCCGGGACGCCGAGGTGAGAACTCGTAACGGTTTTAAGTTGATTTCTACGTTGTTCGCTTACCCAAAACATTTCAGCTTCCTATTCCCTACGGTAGTGGTTCCCAACCTGGGTGCCGTGAAGTGTTCTGAAGGGTGCCGCAAAATATATGCTGTTTTCCCATTTTTAGCCTCATTTTGCATCGACGGCTTTCAAAAATGCAAACCAGAGTTAAGTCGACCTTCATTTCGTCGCAAAGGCACTTCGAAATGAAAGCAGATATGGAGATTGGGGTTAGGGGTTCAACTTCACCACGATTATTACTGATGGTGGATAGGGAGGGGTGCCGCCAAATTCTGAAAAGTCACTTAAGGGTGCCGCGACTCTTAAAAGTTTGGGAAACACTGCCCTACGGTATAGACAAGGGGTCGGCAACCTGCGGTTCCTGAGCCGAAAGTGGCTCTTTAACAATTTGCGTGCGGCTCCCAGCAGCAACTCTCCCTGATAAAACCTCCAAGAAAGAAATTGGCTTCGTAAATTATTTTAATAGAAATTGCAGAAAACTAAAAACGTATGGACGCATTCTGTAGAATAAACTTTTGGTTTACAGAGATGATTCGAAAAAGTAAAACAACAGCAAGGTGAAGGAGGTGAGAATCCCCCCCCCCCCCCCCCTTGTCAGTGACTGCGGCTCTTCTTATATTGCGTTTTATACATAAATTGAAAAAGTGGCTCTTCTTAGGAAAAAGGTTGCCGATCCCTGGTATAGACGGTAGGAAGCTTTAAGTATTTTCCCATGCGTTCTTACAGCAAACATTTCGGACAATCTGGGATCGAACCGAGAGCACCTAAGTATGCTTTCTCTACGATTCACGGTATCAATATATCTACAGAACCTAAGAGAGTGAAGTGGAGCCCAGTGACGCTCCCTCCGCCTCCTTCATTCCTATTGGCTCTGGCATGGTCACGTTTTGGGACTCTTTCTCTTTCCCCTCTTCCTCAGCCTCAAAGATATTTGAAAAGCACTATTGACACACTGAAACATGGCAGGTGGAGGAGAGAAGGCAGGGGAGGAGGGTTGGAAAGGCAAATGCTTCGATTAACGAGTAAACAGAAGAGAATCAAATTGACTGAACACCTACGAAGAAATAAATTTTGTAAATAATACGTGGTGCGTCAAAGTCTTAAAGAACGCAGCGATAGCGCTCGTATACAGACGGAGCCAACACAATGTTTCATTTTACTCGTGAATCGAAGCATTTGCCCTCCCTCCTCCACCTATCATGTTTCAGTGTTAGCTGGCCCAATGTTTAAAGTCATCGAAATTCTAGCTAACGAAACGACGTTTGGTAGGGTAGTAGATATGGCGCCCTCTACCGTGAATCGTAGAGAAAGCTTACTGAGGTGCTCTCGGTTCGATACTTAAAAGCTTCCTACCGTATATACCAAGGGTGGGCAAACCGTGGCCCGCGGGCCATATGTGGCCCTCGAGAGCATTTGACGTAGCCTGCGAAGCTTTGCTGAAAAAGCAATCTGTAAAATTTACCTCAATTTTATATTACTTTTGATAAAATTATGACAATAAAGCCTTTAGTTTTGAAAATTTAGCCCTACAGTCCTTGTTTGTGCTTGTTTTTCACTTATGTATGATGCCTAAGAATCTAAGCAATTTCCTATTTAAACCCCGCCTAAGCATTGGCATCTTTCAACGTGGCCCGCCGAAGAATTCGCAAACACCGATGCGGCCCGCCATGCAGAAAAGTTGGCCCACCCTTGATCTATACCGTAGGGAATAGGGAGCTGAAACGTTTTGGGTAAGCGAACAACGTAGAAATCAACTTAAAACCGTTACGAGTTCTCACCTCGGCGTCCCGGGTTCGACCGCAAAAATTCCGAGAATTTGCGCGCCTAGGATAAAATATTTCTAAAATGCGTACGACGATTGCGAACGCCTGCTTACACTTACGTATTTGAGAAAATTACTGTGGATTCCTCCATACCTACTACCGCTGAGGAAAGAATAAAAAAGTGAATAGATTGAACAGTTAGAATAATAAAAAGATTTTTATCCATTTGCGTCATCTCGATGATAAGGAAAAATCAGTCTTTGGCGAAGTCGCGCTCAATAGATAGAGCCAACATGCGAGGGGAGGAAGGATTGAATCGACTTTTTGTAAAGGATTCATTCCGATATATATATATATATATATATATAGTATTTTTTAACGATTTTCCGATACTTCTGATATGGTGATCGGACAAAATTCGTTTCCGTTCGTTTCGAAGAGTTCCATTCCGTTTCGTTCCGAGCTCTGCCACAAAATCCCTCTAGCTCTTACAGCCGTGCATTTCCCCATTCCTCAGAAGACCCCTACCCCCTACTTCTGCCTGCTCAGTGTTGTCATTTTAGCAGAAGAGTCTTCGCTACAAATAGTTTCCGCAGTGACCGCTGTCGAACGCCATGAGGTGTTGCGTTAATTTTGGCCAGCACTGTACATACACAATATTTTTTAAAATGGGACACTATAAACATAAAACCTGCAAACACAACGTATCTCTACATTTGAACCGTATTACACACTTCAGTATGAAAACGTTTTGAAGAATTGCTAAAACAACTAATTTGCAATACACAATAAAAGTGTCAAAATTTGTAAGTACTTTCCTGCAAACTTATGAGTAGATAAAATGACGAAAGCACAAGATAGTCCAACTGCTGAGTCGTAACTGAGGGAAGAACGGGCGAGGGTGGACTGCCTACCTCTGACCAGACCGTAATAAAACTTTCGCATTGTTCACCCTCCCCTTGGCGACCAAACCCCACATCTGGGGGCACCAAAAATAACTTCAAACATTTACCTACAACTTTCTCGCTCAGACCATGAAAGTATCTCTATAAATAAAAAAGTTTCCCACAGACAAACTTTTTCAAGTCAGGCTGGAACACACAAAAGAAACTTTTATAATTAAACGCATAAAACAAATATTTAAAATCAATTTATTAAACTTTCAGTAGCACCATTACGATCCTTAAAAATTCCTGAACCTAATGCAAAAACCTGCATTACATTATTTTAAAACAGAATCGATTGAAACAAACGTGACTGTAAAATGTCCATTTCAGGTCAAATATTGTTTATCGCATTTTGTTTAGAATATGATTTTTAGTTTTCATTTAAAAGTATATCATCAGATTCTACATTAAAAATAGCTTAATTAGAAATTTTGAATTTTTATTTTAATGCAACTTTAAATTATTTGTGAGATTTGGCAATCCTGGTGTCATAGAGGAGGGGATGATTGGATTTTTAAGTCTGCAAGAGAGGGGAGAAATGATGCCGTTTGAAACCATACTGAAACTTTAAGATGGAACGCTCTATAGAACTGTCTCTCGGCATTTTTGCCAGTGGGCCTTTGTTTAAAAGATATTAACAATTTAAAATTCAGGTTTAAGCATGGATTGGTCATATACCGTCAACATTAAGGTTTCAAGCAGAAGTGGTGATAGCCGAATGGGTAGAGTGAATGTCTAGTATTTTCTAAATTCATAATTCACTCATCAGAAATAGTCTGCTTTCACGTATATTTTTGTACTTGATATTTTTGCATTTTCCACATATAATTATAACATCATAATTATAGCTTGCAATTACCGTATTTTACGGCATATAAGATGCACTTTTTACTTTCTCCATACGTAGTAATGGGAAAGTATTGTGTTCACGAAAAAAATCGACTTTGAGATTTCAACGGAAATACACGTTTTGAGGTCCCTAGAACACGTTTAGACTATTTTCGGAATGATGTCTGTGTGTGTGTATGTGATTGTGGGCGCTCTTAACTCAAAACATACTTGCATTATCGTTACCAAACTTCATATGTAACACTTTAGCATGAGCACAAAGAACTGATTAGTTTTTGGACAATAACGGTTAACCGGAAGTCGAGGTTTATTCGAAACCCGATTCTGTTTTTGCAATATTTCTCTGTTAAAACATCATTATTGTATATACAATTCTATACAAAGGTTATAGAGAATGTAATTTCCTACAACTTTCATTTGAAACAATTTGCTATAGCAGTTATTGTTTAGGAATTATTTATAAATAACCGGTTTTTCGGTTTTCGTCAAATATCTCCTTAAAAACGTCGTTATTGGTAATCTTCATGAGGACCAAAGTTGTAGAGAATAATATTTCTTCCAGGTTTTGTTTGAAACAAATTTTTGTAGAACCATCCATTTCGGAGATATTTTGGTTATTCATAAATTTCCAGTATACAGCACCACCACCATGTAGCGGTGAATTCTGTAAATATATTAAAAATATACCTAATTTACGGCAATAAGGACAACTTTATTCTTTTAAGATACAAAACAATAATTTTGTTTTATAATGCTATTCATAATAATTTAAATATCTATACCCCAAATATGTAGAAAGTCACGTGTTGGCCACATCAGATTTTTTTCCAAAAAAATGGCTCAAAAAATCACCCTGTGTACAATATGTGAAGTTGCTAAATTCTACCTAGCCCAACTCCAAAATGAAAAATGTTATTGTTTACTTAAACACATTATTATTATTATTCCATCATTATTATTACATTATTATTTCTTTTAATCATTTGAAAAAGGAATTATTGTAAACATTAAAGCTGGATAACCTGAGATGATTATCATCAGTATGGCACCCAACTCTTCAGAGCTAAGCAGTAACCATTTCTGAACTCTTACAAGCATTACTATCTATTAATGTCATACCTGCCATATTTATCTTATTATTTTTAATTAGGAAACATCCTTTACCTTTTGTAAGAAATTATGATGATTACGGTGAATAACGTGGAAGCTATGGTGCTGTCCTTAAGTTCAAAAAGAAAATCGAGCAGCGTTTAAAATCGAGTGCAATTCGAAAACTTGAGTTAGAACAGTATGGCTGCAGAAGGAAGAAGATTAAGCTATACTATTAGCTACAAACTAAAGGTGATAAATTATGTGAAAGAGCATGGAAATAGAGCTGCAGAATGGGTTTATGGGCCACCACCTACAGAAAAAATCAGTACAACATACATTGTACAAACTTTCTCATATACTAATGCATCGTTTAGTTATCTTTAGAAATTGAAGATTGTATGAGCCGGTTTTCAGAAAATCAAATTTTTGTTAAAGTTGCCCAAGAATAAACTAGCCTTATATTAATTTTTTGCGAAATATGAAATATGTAGTATTATTGAAGATGTAAACTCAAGTAACTGTACGAAATTTTATCAAAATTGTTCAAACCGTTTTTGAGAAAAACATTACTGCTTAAGTTGCCTAGAATAAACTAGCCTTATATTCATTTTTTTTGAGAAATATGAACTATACAGTATTATTGAAGATGTAAACTCAAGTAACTGTATGAAATTTTATCAAAATTGTTCAAGCCGTTTTTGAGAAAAACATTATTGCTAAAGTTACCTAGAATAAACTAGCCTTATATTCATTTTTTTGAGAAATATGAACTATACAGTATTATTGAATATGTAAACTCAAGTAACTGTACGAAATTTGATCGAAAATGTTAGAGTCATTTTTGAGAAAATCTTGATGTTAAAAATGCGTAGAATAAACTTCCCTTAATTATCCAGCAATGTCAACCATTTCTTCATAGCCTCTTCTCTGTATGATAAAATGCCTAAGTACGAGATTTCATTCATTTTCGCTCTACCGTTTAGGCTCTAGATCCAATAACAGACATATTAGTAGGAGTAAACATTAAATGCTTAAATACACTAAAAAGTTTTTTCCTAAATATTCCCTGCTGAAATGGGGATGCGTCTTTTATGCCCATGTGTCTTGTATGCCATAAAATATGGTACTATGGTTAATTGGAATCAGAGTGTTCCTCTTCTATCTCACTTACTTTTACAGGTTTACAATATTTCAAATGATATAAATCATACAAATAAGGGAAACATAAAGTACAAAAAGATGCAAAAAAATCAAAAATACAAAAAAACAAATGAAAAAAATACAATAAAAACATAATAATACAATTTTACTATTTAAAATACATATGCAGACTACTTCTGACGAGTGCATTATGAATTTAAAAAATGCTGGCAACTGGGATTGAATCTCGGCCCATCCGATTAACTAGACAGTCCCGCTACCCATTCGGCTATCACCGCTTCTGCTTGAAACCTTAACATTGACAATATATGACACATCCATGCTTAAACCTGAACTTAAAATTGTTAATATTGGCAAAAATGCCAAGAGATGTACAGGCAACACCCAAGATTCGACAGGGATGCCTGAAAAAACAGTCGAATCTTGAACAATCAAGTGTCGAGTGCCGTTTTCCCATAAAAGTACATATTATTATTGGAAGATGCGTTCCAGCATCTCAGAAGAAAATTATTGAGTTCCATCTCATATTACATAAAGTTAAAATAACATTACTAAAGTGCTAAGAAAACAATATTAAATCATTAAAATGTATAAAATAATTGAAGACTAAAGAAAAACGACTTAAATATTTTCATACCTGAAATCTTTTTCAACTGTTCTTATGGGACTTGGTTTATTAATTGAGAAGTTGTATAATTTTTGTTGGAAGGAGAGTATTTGTTGGTTAGGGGAATGGATAAAATAGTTTCAATTCTCAGCTCCAATAATATTTTTTTCTTAGAAAACGTAATAAGGGAAAACCAGACATCCTGAACTGCAGTGGCACCTGCTGACACAAGCACAAATAATTAAAATGAACTATCATGAATTTCTCTTTTGCTCAAAATTACTTTGTGAAACAAGTTCTTCTTTCCGTAAATTCTCTTTCAATTTCTTTAAAACATAATTTTAAGAAAGAAAACTCACCAACGTTCTTTGAAAAAATCGGCTAAGAGAGAGTATGCGACTCCAAACCCCGAAATAATTGCAAAGGGTACTCCCCAATGATTTCATTCGTCCTTCTGTTTGTAAACAAGAAACGTTCTGACAGCAAAAGAAATCTAATAAGCAGAGGATCTAAAGAGATAAATTCTTGGTCTGCTAGCAGGTAAAGATGTGGGAGTTAGCTGATGGACAACCCAAACATTAGAATTAACCTCACTGAAAATTCATCGGCAGATGCTTTTATAAGTACATCCTAAAAATATTCCTTTTTATTTCATGGAGAATTCAATTGGTTCTTCAAATGGAATCACAGAAACATGTAATTATATGTAGTTCCAAATTCAACCGATTGGCTTGGTCGAATAAGCGAGCTTTGACTGGTCAAAAGTCTAGTTTAGGTTATAATGTACAACGGTCGAATTCTTGAGTTTGTCAAATGTCGAACTGTCGAATCTCAGGCATTGCCTCTATTTGATATTTTAGTTCTAGTTTCACCTCCTAAAAGGGTTTTACAAATCTCAATATTAATGTTAGAGCCTCCCTTTGTCAGACGAAACATCTAAATATCTCTTAAACAATCCATTTTATAATTAAGAAGGGGTTAAAAGACTACGGCGAGATGGACATTTAAAAGGAAACTCCGTAGCCGTAAAGTTTGAATATTCAGGGACAAGACGCAAGGAAAAAAATGGAAAACATATGAAGGAAGAAAAAAAGAAACGTCAAACTTACAGGTTTACAGGAAGGCACCTCACAAGCGACTTGATGTCAAGGCCGCAACCTCTGCCACTCACTGAAATGGTGAAATGCATGGCACTGATAGGTACCAATCACTCAGCAAAAAACAAGACTGTCTGATGAACAATCACTCACACGCGCTCAAGAAACAAACAAGAAACACTAAACTCCCTCACTCATACAGGCACAAACTTTTAGACGAACAATCAAACACGCACTCAAAAAGAAAAAAGGAACCTCTAAATATTCAAAAATAAACTAGATGTACATTTTGGGAGCTACACTCCCATCTTCAGTAGCTAATGTAGAATGAAAGTGTGGCGTGTGGTTAAGGGTATTTGAACGGTGGCGTGTTCATGTGAAAGTGAAAGGGAGGGGAGGGGTGACCGTTAAACAGTAAAGAGGGGAATGGGGAAGAGGGCCGAGATCATTATTCATTACACTGTATTTATGTTTTTTAATGAGCATGCTTTCATAGGCATCTATTTTGTTGTCGTTAGGTACCGCTTTTAAGAGTGTTAAATTTTTAACAAGAACACAACCATCCCATCACCCTTGAAAATTCCATTCCATTGTTGGAAACCATGATGATAATTCTAGCTAGATGTCCAATTTCTGTGTTACTTTGTATTAATAATTTATAATCTTTATTTTAGCCCTTAAAACTAAATTATAGAATTTATAATTTTATTTCAGAGTTTTCGAGATAACTTAGGGCGGCAGCGAGTAACTTGGGATGGGCCTACTCTTAATGTAACTGATGCTCGTCGAGAAGATGCTGGGAAATATACTGTTGAAGCTGTCAATAGTGAAGGATCTGACACCACTTCAGTTAGAATTGATGTCCAATGTAAGTTTTGCATAACAATAATTCATTTAGTTTTACTTCAGTAGAAATACAAATAGTTTATATATAATACAGCATTCAGCATTATTATTATTATTATTATTATTATTTTATTTTCATGCCTCACTTTCTCTTGAAAGTGGTTTACGTAGGAATGAACAGAGTATGTCAAGTTCATCCCCATTTGATCATTGTTTAAAAACCATCTGACGATATGACCTGAGTCGAGAATAACATATTTCTGAATAATAGGTGTTAAGTGGGTCAGTTTTAAGGCATTTAGCTGGGTTATTAAGTCACCCTAAATAGCAGTGGAGGATATTATTATATGTGCTACTTTCACACTATTTAATTTCCATAGTTTCTTTAGTTCTGTTGCTAGTTTTTTTATTTTTATTTTAGTCTTTCACACGGGCACCAAGGTACCCAATTACAAGAAAATATACAGCTAAAAATACACAATAACAAGCATTATACAAATGTTGTCTTTAATAGTTATGGAAACAAATTAAATAAAAAGTCTTTTAATATCATTTTTAGTGCAGTTAAAAATATCCAGATTACTATACTTATTTCCAGTCTTCATAATCCTGTTTACTGGAGAGTTTTTACCATAATTTGTTCGATAAAGTTCAGTTATAAACAAATCACTATTTCTAGCATTGTAGACAGGTACATAGAAATTTACTAATCCTAATAAGTCACTAGCATCATATTGAGAATTAACAATATTAAACAATGTGGTTAGGTCAAAACATTCCCGTCTAATTTCAAGGGTAGCTAAATTAAGGAAGTTCAACAATTCATTATAATTTATTTCATCCATAGGAATTTTTAATCTAAATGCTATCATCCTCAAAAATTTGTGTTGTACTCTCTCTAATCGATTAATATGAATTATGTAGTAAGGTGACCATATGACAGTAGCAAATTCCAAGTTACTACATACTAAGGAACAATATAAAGTCTTTAGAGCCTGAAAATTTTGCATATTTATTTATTTTTCTTGCATAAGTGGTTTGTATATTGGAATTACATGGAACAGCTATATCTATTATCATTGCTTCTTTCTTTTGTTTGTTTAAGGCTAAAATATCTGGTCTGTTAGTGTTAATTTTAATATCAGTTTTAATTTCTCTGTCCCAGTAGAGTTTATAGTACATGTTTTCTAATACATCTGGGGGTTCATGTTTACAATAGGGCAGTTTTTCTTACAGAGGTTAAAGTCTGTTGCCAGCTGCTGGTGAATTATTTTTGCTATATTGTTATGCCTGTGAAGATAGTCTGTCCCAGCTAGTGAAGTGCATGCATTGGTGATATGTTCAATCGTTTCTTTCGAGACACATCCTTTTCTATAGCTGTCATTGACAATGTGTTCTTTCAGGATATATTTTTGATAGTTTTGTGTAGCTATGACATTGTCCTGCATTGCTATCATGAAGCCCATTGTCTCACCATAGAGAGATCCTTTTTTTACGAAAAAATTCGACCTGGAGATTTTTACGGAAATATACGTTTTAGGTGTCGCTGAGTCTGAAAAAGTGGTTTTCGAAATGCTGTCTGTCTGTTACTCGCTCTGGAGCCTAAATGATAGAGCGAAAATGAATGAAATCTTGTACTTCGGCATTTTATCATACTGAGCAGAGGCTATGAAGCAATGGTTGACATTGCTCAGTAATTAAGAGAAGTTTATTCTATGCATTTTTAACAACAATTTGATTTTCTCAAAAACGGCTCTAACGATTTTGATCAAATTTCTTACAGTTACTTGAGTATACGTCTGCAATAATACCAAATAGCTCATATTTCTCAAAAATGAATATAAGGCTAGTTTATTCTAGGCAACTTTAACAATAATTTGATTTTTTCAAAAACGGCTGGAACGATTTTGATAGAATTTCTTACAGTTACTTGAGTATACATCTGCAATAATACTAAATATGTCATTTTTCTCAATGAATGAATATAAGGCTTGGGCAACTTGAACAAAAATTGGATTTTCTAAAAACCGGCTGATACGATTTTCATTTTCTAAAGATAACTAAACGACGCATTAGTACATATATGAGAAAGTTTGTATAATGTATGTTGTACTGATTTTTAACCATTGGTTTGATGCTTTTTTGTCTATGTGGCTTTGAACCAGTTGTTGTGGGTGTGCCCCATGTATTGCTTTCTGTTTCAATATTGCCTCTATACTCTGATCTTAGAGGATTTGGTCATTTATGTCACTAATTAGGTTATTTAGATTTAATGGTGTTATGTCATCATCTGCTTTGAATATGTCATCATACATTATTCTTTCTTTACTTTTAGAAAGGAATTATTTCCTTAAGTCATTTATTTGTGCAGCACATAGACGGGTGGTGTCAATAACTCCCATTCCTCAATTTTCTGTAGATAAGTGAATGCATTCAATGGCTGATTTTGGATGGTGCATGCGATGATCACTTAAGCTGACACGTATTCTTCTCCTAATAATTTAAATGTCAATATTTGGCCATTTAATAATATCAAAAGAATACCTCAAGGTCAGAATTGCATATATGTTGATGGCTTTAATTTTGTTGGCTCCATGTAGGTATGTTTTGAGTATTATTATTTCTTTTTTCTCTCTGAAGTTTTCCGGCATAATTTTTATACAGTGGAGGTATCTCAAGCTGCATAAGATTATTTATTTTGTTTTTTTTTTTGTCAAGTGATATTTCCTAAGAATCATCTTACAATTGAAGTTGTGTTAATAATCACTGATTTTTATAGTTTTACGTATAATTTGCTATTTAGGCCCAGTATGTCAGTGCTGTTGTGAAGAAATTTTGGGATGACACCGGTGGATGACGATACTATGGGAATAATGCTTACTTTGTCTTGGTTCCACATATTCTTGACATTCTGTTAGTGTTGTGTATTTTTGTATTTTTTCATTGAATTTCTTTTCTAAATTAGGTGTGTTTGGGATTGTTATTCTTTTCTATTAGCGTGTTGTCTGGTTTGTTATGTGCTATTGTTTTGTCGGTTATAATTTCTCTGTTCCAGTGTAATTTAAGTTTTTCATTTTCGAGTACAATTTCCAGTTTGTATTGGTATCATGGCGTGTTGTTGTTTTCTACTAGATTATAGGCGACTCCCGAGACTTGACCGGGATGCGTTCCTGAAACGCGGTCGAATCTCGAGCAGTTGAATGTCAAACACCGTTTTTCCATAGACTTGCATGTTATACTCATGGGATACATTCCCGCTAGGGTTGCCAGCTTTTAGATCTTCATGAGCCGGAGATGTTGTTACAGGTTGCCTACTTTAAGATATTCATAAACCGAAGTTTGCTTGAAACCTGGATACTTGAGAAGAAACCCAAAAGGAATTAAATATAATGATAAATATATTCAATATTCTTAAAGGCACTCATGATTTTAGGACATATGATTAAAAATCGTTTATTTTTTTAATATCGCTAATTAACGAAATTGTAAGAGCATCGCTAATTTGTTTTTTGTATAAAACAAAATACAATGGAAATTAAAGTGCAAACTATCTTAATTGGAATCATTTATAAAAAACGCAAAAAGTCATAAAAAGGGCTTTCCGCTGCAATCGGAATTGAACCGGAGATTTGTGCTACTTACCCGGAGACCGGAGATTATGGCGATGACCCGGATATCTCCAGCCCGAAAACCGGAGGTTGGCAACCCTAGTTCCCGCATCTCGGGAAAAAATTATTAAGTCTCCCCTCACATTACATAAAGATAAAATAACATTACTAATGTTTTAATACAACAATATTAAATCATGAATAAATTAAATAAAAAATATTTTAAATGTATTACTTATTTTTTGCATTAAAAAGAAAAAATAAATTTTTGTTTGATTATTTTATGTAATTTAAAAATCCAAATTAAATCAAATCCACCACATCCATTCCCATGTTATTTAAATGGAGGAATAAATAGTATTAGTATTTTACCAACAAAGTTAATGGAAGAGTGATGTGCAACATTCGACTTGTCGAGCTTCAAAGATTTTAACAAACGACTCGCGCAAGCCAGACTGGCTGCAGCACATCCCTGCATACATCTATCTATACATACATCTATATATCACAGTGAAATTAATAACTTGAGGCAGCATCAGTATTTGCACTTGCAGCCTCGCCAGTTAATTTAAGGCTATGCAAACCTGCCCTTCTCTTAAATCTATCAAACCAGCTATGACTTGCACTAAATGAAGGCTCATCAACAGAAATTTCATCCATCCTTTCCTTCAGATCATCATACAGATCCTTAGCCTTTGCTCTGATCATGGCCTCACTAATAGGAATGTGTTTCTGACATTGATCATCTACCCAAAGTTTTAAAAGTTTTTCCATTTTAGGAATCAACACCGCACCTAGGACTCTTTATTGTTGTTATCAAATTACCTGAATTTATCATATGTTCTAGAATTTTCTTCTTGTTTCACATAAGTGTTAATAGTTGAATAAGACATCCCCCAACGATCGTGCGATTTCAGCACGCTTTAAAATTTCTAATTTCACTTCATAACTATTAGTCTTATGCACTCTTTTATTTTATTCACTTGCATTATCATTATTACATTTCCTTTTAGATGCAATGTCAAGTGATAAATTTATAAATAAATTTAATTAAAAGATTAACAGAAAAAATGAGTGAAATCAGCACAAATTCAAACAATTAGAGCAGAAATAATGATGTCTAGACTGAAACTAAACCTAATGTGGTTGGGCGGGCCGAAAATTAATTCGCATAAACTAGTTCGTAATTCGACCAACCGATCGGCTGGGTCGAATAAGCAGGCTTCGACCGGTCGAATTCTCGAGTTGGTCGAATCTCGTATGGTCGAATCTCGGGAGTCACCTGTATATTTCTCACTTATTGCTAGATGAATTTGTCCGTGTCTTATTGTATATTCAGTTGGGGCTAGTATGCTGCATCCGTTTGTTATGTGTTCTATTGTCTCTGGTTAGGTTTTGCATTTTCTACATTTATTGTCAGATATTGACGGATCTTTTATGATGTGTTTTGCATAACTCCTTGTTTTTATTACTTGGTCTTGGATGGCTATATTGAAGCCTTTGGTTTCTGCGAATAGTTGTCCTGTGGTGAGCTATTTATTTGAACCTTCTTTGTCTATGTGGTTTTGTGTTAGCATGTATGGGTGTTTTCCATGTAGTATTTTATTTCTCCAGGATTCTATTTTTTGGTCTTCCATTGTTACATGGATATTGACTTCATATTGCTGGTTTTGAATTTTTAGCAGTGTGGCTGAATTATCAATTGCAATTATGGCTCTATGTAACTTGCTGTCTTCTCTTGAATAAAAGTATCGCCTGAGTTTTTTCATTTGTTTGTGGTGTAGGTTCTTGATATAAATGCATCCACGCCCTCCTTCTTTTCTTAGAAGAGTGAATCTCTCTATGGCAGAGTGCTCATGGTAGATGCCAAATTTGTTGCATGTCATTCTAGATGACGTGTTAAGGTCATTTAATTCAGTCTCTGTCCATTTATTATTAGCAACGCCTCACATATGGTGGTCAGTCTCCCGATACTGGACGGGATTTGTCTCCCAAGTCCAGTCCGAGTCATGTCCCTAGTACTTTACGAACATGTGTCGAGTAAAACTGCTTTTTGTATTTCTGTTATAATGTGTTTAATTTGTAAGAACTCTAGTTTTCATCAAATTTTGTGGTATTATTCCCGTGGTGGAAATTACAAGGGGATAAATATGTACTTTCTTGAGTTTCCAAAGAGACTTCATTTCTATTGACAGTTCACTATATTTGTTTATCTTTGTTTGGTTTGCTTCACGTACATTGTGTCCACGTGGTGTTGTTATATCTATGATAGTAGCTTCTTTATGCTTTTTATGGAGAATGGTTATATCTGGCCTGTTTGCAGCAATTGTTCGATCTGTTCTTATTTCTCTGTCCCAGTAAATTTTTGTTTCTTCGTTTTCCATAACTGAAGGTGGGTTGTATTTATAGTAAGGAGGACTTTCTTCTTTATTTAAACTATATTTTGTGGCAAGGGCTTTATGAATAATTCTTGCAACATTATTGTGGCATCTAAGATATTCTGCATCTGCAAGGGCTGTGCAAGCTCCAGTTATATGTTCATTGGTCTCGCTGTCCTTATGACACATTCTGCAAATATCATTCTCAAGTTCTTCTTTCTGTATATATTTTCTGTAATTTTTCATTGCAATTACCCTGTCCTGTATTGCCATCATAAAGCCAACTGTTTCTCCATATAGGTTGCCTTTCTTTAGCCATAGGTTGGATGCCTCCTGATCTATCTGTTGATGATATAGTTGATTTGGATAGGTACCATGTATAATTTTCTGCTTCCATCTCTGGATTCTTTTGTCTATAGACTGATATGAGCATTCAAAGACTTCGCTACTTAATTTTAGTGAGGTAGCATCTACATCTGCATCACATATGACCTGATACAAGCTGTCTTTCTGTTTCTTCTTTTGAGTGTTGTGTGTTGTGTTAAGTCAGCTCGTCGGAAGTTTGTTTTTGGAGTGTTTCTATGCTACGTGTGGCATTATATGCTGTAAAGTGGATTGCGAAGTGTATGTGGTGTTGTTGGTAAGACTTTTTGTCAACATTATACCACAAATTCTTGGAGTTTCTGCCCTTGTTTACTTCTTGAGTTGTCCTCTCGGAAAACAAAAGAACATCACGTCATCAAAATGAGTTCTGATACGTGCTCAGTGCCTCTTCCCAAGGATGGTTCATACATAAAATGTAAAGGTTGTGACAACAATTCACATTATAAATGTGCTGGTGTATCAGAGGTGACTTGGAAGGTCAAATCTGCTTTAAAAAAAAGGAATGGAGATGTATAAACGGTCGTCGCCAAGAAGAGGTAAATGACGAATAGGATGGTGAAGGTGAAGTACATAATGTACTAAAAACTCTAGTGAGTGAAATTAAAGAAGTAAAATATTCAGTATCCTTCCTCAGCGATGGGTATGAAGATTTTAAAAATAAACTAGAGCAAAATAATGAGGTAATTAAGGAGTTGAAACAATATTTACTTGAACTGAAAAATGAATTGTTGATAAAAGATTTTAAAAATAGAGGAACTAAACATGCAGGTGAACATTCTAGAGCAAAAAACATAGAAAAGGAAATATAAATAATTAGTGTCACAGAAGAGATTAAATCAAATTTGAATTTGAAAGATGCTGTGCTAAACATATGTAAAGATATGAACATAACTAGTATTAATGAGGAAGATATAGAAGATGTGTTCTCTCTTAATTTAAAAGGCAAACATAAACTGGCCAAAATAATAGTAAAATTTAATAACTTAAAATGTAAAGAAATTGTAATGTCAAATAATAAATCTTTGCGATCTAAAGAATTTTATGATAAGTATAAAATGAATGTGTTTATGAATGATCATCGTACTGGATATTTTAGTAAGTTACTTTGGCAGGTGCGAACTAAATCTAAGGAAATAGGGTACAAATTTATATGGTGTAAAGAAGATAAAATTTTGATAAAGAAAAACGAAAATAGTAATGTAATTCAGATTGCGTGTGAAAATGATACAGCGAAAATAATTTTAAATTGATACAGGATATTATTAGCAAAGTAGAAATCCTTAGACATTATAGTGTTATATTAGTTATGGATTGGGATAAGCACTTATAGCCTTATTTAATGACATTACTTTAGAAAAAATAAATTGCTATTCATTCAATAGTATAGATGAACTCATAAAAAACCAGTCAACTTATATTTGTGTAAACTTAAATATTAGAACTCTAAAAAAATATTGGAATGAATTGACAATTTATATTAGTAAATTAGAAAAAAAGTTTAAAATTGCTATGATTTTACTAACAGAAATTAATCTAAAAAATGAAGAAAAGGAATTGTACAACATGTCTGGTATTATAAATTACTATGCTTTTCGACCTCAAAAAAAAGAGGCAGACTAATGCTAATGATAAATAGAGATTTTGAATTTTACCCAGATAAAAGTGATTCTACTTATTTTGAATCTATAAGTGGAAAGCTTAAGTTCCTTGACCAATATATTAAAATAATGGGTATATATAGACCGCCAGATACTAATGTTGGTAAATTTTTGGACGAAATTGAATTGATATTACAAAATGATAAAAATAGAGAAACTCTCATAATGGGTGATATAAATATAAATATCAAAGACAAACTAAATTTAAATGTAATAAAATACAGAGACATATTGAGCTCAGCTGGATTTAGAGAAATAATAAAGCGCTACACAAGGGAAGAACTCTATTTAGATAAGATAGTAAGATCTTGTTTAGACCACATCTACTATAAGGGTAATAATCTAAAGCCAGAAGGTGTGATGGTGATAATAACTAAAATATCGGATCATTATGTAACTGGTCTCCTGATAATAAATGTGCATTTTAAAGATGATAATTTAGCAAACGAAAAAACATTCTTCATACACGATCAGAAATTAGACAATATACTTTAAAACGTAGAATGGAATTAAGTTGACAGATCTGTATAATTTTTTTAAATAAAATTTTAATTTGATATATAATAAGTCAAAGACAGAAAAATAATCAAAACATATATTGTAGAAAAGACTGGATGACAAATGAGTTATATAATAAATTAAAAGAAAGGGATAAACTTTTTAGATTATCTAAAAACAACCCAACATATTCTGAATATAAAAATAAATATAAAAAATTTAGAAATAAAATTACTTTCGAAATGCTACAGGCAAAATGAAAATTCTTTTTAAATAAGTTTTCAAATGTTAAAAATACTAGAGAGATGTGGAAAGAACTAAATATGATCATGGGAAAAACTTCACTCTATGTTAGAGAAGTACAAATAGTTAATAAAACAGAGAACATTATGAGTATGGAAGTTTTTACTAATAGATTACCTAATCAATTTACAAATGTATTAGTAAATTTAAAATTAAATTGTAAGAAAAAATCGGTACAACATACATTGTACAAACTTTCTCATATATGTACTAATGCGTCGTTTAGTTATCATTAGAAAATGAAAATCATATGAGCCTGTTTTTAGAAAATCCAATTTTTGTTAAAGTTGCCCAAGAATAAACTAGCCTTATATTCATTCGTTGGGAAAAATGAAATACGTAGTATTATTGAAAACGTATACTCAAGTAACTGTACGAAATTTGATCAAAATCGTTGGAGCCGTTTCTGAGAAAATGGAATTATTGTTAAAGTTGCCTAGAATAAACTAGCCTTATATTCATTTTTTTGAGAAATATGAACTATACAGTATTATTGAAGACGTAAACTCAAGTGACTGCGAAATTTGATCAAAATCGTTAGAGCCGTTTTCAAGAAAATCGGATTCTTCTTAAAAATGCATAGAATAAACTACTCTTAATTATTGATCAATGTCAACCATTTCTATGTATACTCTGCTCAGTATGATAAAATGCCTAAGTACGAGATTTCATTCATTTTCTCTCCACCGTCTAGGCTCCAGCGCCAGTAACAGACAGACAGACGGCATTGTGAAAACCACTTCTTCGGATTCAGCGACACCTAAAACGTGTATTTCCGTAAAAATCTCGAGGTCGAATTTTTTCGCGAAAACAATACTTTCTCGATACTTCGTATGAGAAAGTAAAAAATTATGTGTTATAATTATAAGTGTATACAGGATAGTATACAGTCATGCCTCATTTAGCGCATGTTTGTTTAGCGCAATTTCGATATAGCGCAATTGGAATCCCGTGGTATACATTTTTATTTATTTTTTAATAAAATACTGTATGTATGGTACATACTGTAAAATGAAAATACTGTTCACGGTGCGCATTTTTGCTGGGTTTTGTTTGCTTAAAAAAATAAAGGAAAGCTGTTCTCACGTAATCAGTTCCAATGACATATTTGCGGTGTTTTGTTTAATACCGTATTTACTCATGTAATCCGCGAACTCCTATTTTTGGTCCGGTTCGGAGGGAAAAAATTAATTTGAGCCAGAATAAGTTTTTAAGTCACCGATTCATACTCCCTGAAACAAGTTCCGCTCAAGTTAAGCATCTTCTCCCTTCTACGTGATGCAGTTTATTGGATGATCTCTTTATGACGATACTAGCAGAAGTCTCCTCACCGGGAGTGCTCTTTTGTTAATCCCTTAACTCTTTTTGTTGTATTATTACGCAACTTCGCCCCTGATTCTGTTTTCGACGTAATATTACAAACAGATGTTGAGCTTCACGAACTATTTGTTCATCTACGAACGGGAACTTCCTTAGGTGGATGGGGAGCTTTTTCCCTTATCGTCTTGTAAGTAAATATTGGAAGGTTAGGAACAAACGAGTCCAAACACTTAAGATGTGGATTTCCGTCGACCTTTCGAACGATGAAATCTTTCATTCACAAAAAAATTCACCACTCCGAATTCCTTGAAGTGGATGAGGTAAAAGCACCAAACTTGAACCTATTTTCAAGCCAGCAAACCCTCAGTAGTCATGAACTATAGTTATCAGTTAGTCGGCATATTCTTTGCGCCTACTTTTACGAGTTTTTGCCTGCAGCGCAGGCGTAACTTACACGTTTGCTTGGTCGCATAAATACGCGTATACTTCGAAGAATTCGACGTCTTTTACGAATATAAACGTAGACGCAAGCATATTGCAGAGAATTTACTATCGATACAATTTATATAACCTGTTCAGAAATCCTTGTGTAAGATGCACACCTCCTTTTTTCCCCGGTATTTCGGGAAAAATGTGAGAGGGTACACGAGTAAATACGGTATCTATGGCAAAATAACATTTTAACAGTAAATAGGAGGAAATAATTTCAGTAAATCATGGCTATCATGGCAGAAAGGAGAACATTGAGTAAAGGCAATCAAAGTGTACAAAATAATCCTAAATTATCAAGGAAAACATAAATATTGAGGAAAAACTTAAAGTGATTCAGTGTTTTGAACAAGGTGAGCGTCAGAGCAATATTGCTTGTAAGTTTAACTTCACAACTTCTACAATTCATACAATTTTGTTAAATAAAACCAAAATAAAAAGTTCCATTGAAGAAGCCAGTGCAGCAACTGCGAAGAAACTCACACGATCACCTATTGTTAGTAATATGCTTGAAAAAATGAAGAAACTGTTAGTGTTGTGGATAGACTCTAAGCATTCTAATGAACATATGCCCCTTTGTCAAGCAATCATTTGCAGTAAAGTACTTTCCCTGTTTGAATGTGTAAAGCAAGAAGAGGGTAGAGATTCTTCAGAAAAATTTCATGCCAGTTCCGGTTGTTTCAAAAATTTAAACGCCGTGCAAATATATCGTTCATTTTACAGGTGAATCAGCAGCTATAAAGTTTCCTGACGAATTCGAAGCAATTATTGAAAATGGTGAATACCCCCACACATACATACAATAAGTAATTTACACGTAGATTTGAGCGCTGCAGTGACGAAAATGATAACTCGCAGAACCTAGCAATCTATGCATAAATGCAAGCACAGCTGCGAAAGATTTAAAATTGTATTAATATTGATTTTAATGATAATTAATATTAAATAAATAAAAAGTAACATTAGTGAAGCTTGCAATTTTGCGAACTTATCACTACTAAGTACATGTTATAATCAGTTTGTTTAGCGCAAAGGTCGTTCCGAATATATTTTTGGGGCTAAATGAGGCATGACTCAGAGGCACCTGCAGAAATTTTTTCATGGAGGGGCAAAATGCTCACATATTAGCATTGGTTGTTCACCTCGCAGGGGCTACTTACACAAATATAGCAAAAAAAACACATTTTAAATTGATTTTTTTAAGCAGAGCCTGCTTTTTGTTTTAGGGGAGTAGTATTGCACACCGCAGATAAAATGTTGGTTTCTAAAATTCTACATAAATTATTATGTCTAATGTTATTAGCAACGCGAGTTAGTTGCCGCGATAGATATAGAAAGATTCCAAATTACTCAGCGATGTACGTTTTTTTGTTATAGATAAAAGTAGATTGCGTACATTGGATCAGAACTATTCATGTTTGTTTATATTCATAATCAGGACTGGCGCGTAAGAAATTTCCGCCTGAGGCGAGCACATTCTATACCGCCCTTTGGTACATTAACGGGGTACGGGCGGAGCAAGGAAACACTGTGGTTATACAGCAATGAAATGACATAAATTAAAATGTTAGATTTAAGTTTTATTATACAAACAAAATTTTTCTTTAAATAACAATATAATTTAAAACAATAAAAATTAACTTAACTGTACTTTTTGCGCTTTTTCTTTAGCAAAATCGTCTATAACATCTTCGAAATTTAAATTTCTTGAAATGTCATTTTCGATGGACAATATTGCTATTTCTGTCAACCTTTCCTGTGCCACTGTAGAACGTATATAGTTTTTAATTATCTTCAGTTTCAAAAAAGATCGCTCTCCGCTGGCAACTATCACAGGAAGAGTTAGCAGAATTCGGAAAATTTTCTACTAAATTATTTTTATCTAATTTAAAACATTTAATGGTGTCATCACACTATTTAAAATACTTCTAATAATTAAAAGTTCATTGTACAAATTTAAAGGTTCTATATCATCTGTCAATGCTATATGGAAATCTTGACATTAAAAAAAAATATCTGAATCTGTTTGGATAAACAATGTAATGTCGTACAAAAATTCAAATAATTGGTTATGTTAGTTGGGAAAATCTTTCCTTTATATAATTGATGCAAATATCTACTACATAATTTAAAAACTCGATTCCATTTTTTAAAAACGATCTTCGATTGATGTATCTTTTCCCTTGTACTCAGATTGTCTGTTTTTGCATCGAATTCTAATCAGAGGTGCAAGTTCACATTATGCTGTTATTTCCATTGTCAGAGCAATTTATTTGGCAAAGTAGAGCATTTGTTAAAAACCATTAGTGCGGTATTCTTCCAAAAATGAGCTAATGCTTTTAAAAATTTTAATGCTTTCTGATATTACCGTGTTTGGTGTTTGTAATAATTTTGATGCAACATTAACTTTTGATAAAACGTCTTACCAAACAACAACACTGCTAACAAATTTAAAGCTAGAAATTTTATCCGCCAACGATTTACTTTTGTTTTTGGTATCGCTGTCTCTCTGCTCATCCAAAGAAATTTCCACCAGTGCATCATATATTTCTCCCAATTGGTACCTTAATGGCTTAATAGCATCCACGCGATTTTCCCACAGTGTAGTACTAACGCTTTTTAAAGTCAAGGATGTTATATACTTTTTTAGTACAGTCCATCTTTTTGTCGAACTTGAGAAAAATACAAATATCTCTTGAACTAAAAAAAATTAACAATTTCTCCTGATTTTGCTGCTGCATCATTAACCACAAGGTTAAGCGAATGACACGAGCAAGGTACAAAAAAGGCTCTAGGATTTTGATTTTAAATCCATCTTTGGACCCCGGAATGGGTACCTTTCATATTTGCCCCGTTGTCGTAACCCTGCCCGCGCAAGTTTTCAATTTTGATGCCCACTGTATCACTTCAGTCAATCCAGCTCCAGTGGTTAATTCAACAGGCAGAAATTTAATAAAATATTCTTTAGGAGAATATTCTGGCTGCTGTTCTTTTGTCACAATGCGAACTACAAACGACATTTTCTCAGTCCTACTAATGTCCAGAGTGCAATCTAATATTATGCTGTAATATTTTGCTTCCTTAATTCTAGCAACAATAGTATTATGCACTTTTTGTCCTAGCAGGTAAATAAGATTATTTTGAATGTCTTTGCTCATATAATGGACACTGAGGATCTTTTGAGGCTCTTCTTAAATGATCACTTGTAACAGGATCAAACTTTGCTAATAACTCCATGATTTTTTAAAAAATTACTGTGTTTATGGTCAAACAATTTATCTGAATTTCCCCTAAATGCCAACAGTTGTGAGGCACATAACTGAATAACAGCTATAATTCTCTTTAAGATATCTCGCCAATGTTGTCGTTCGAGTTGTGAGATTCGTTGATGTTCTCTATCAATTGTCTTACCAATCTCCAACCTGGTATCTAACTCCATCCAGTTTTAATATTTTGGAGTAATATTGATGCTAATAATAAATGATATAATAAAGAAAATAAAATAAATAAAATGGAATAGAAACTTACTTTTTTGCATGAAATTTACACTAGTTACACAGATTAATTATTTATTATTATAGCAACAGCGAGTACTAGGACTTCCACGAAATATTAACGCAAGGCATTTGATCTAATAGACCTAAATTATCCAGTCTGCATCAATGCCTGCGCATGGTGAGCTTGTCGCAAGGAGGGACATTCAGCCAGGTTAAGCCCAACCGCTGTCATTGGAGCTGAGATTGGCTGAATACAGGCATTGCTAGTGCTAGTACTGTAGTGGAATAAACAACTCGCTTAGCGGCATATTACAAACATAGCCGAATCTTCGTATTTTATTATTTGTAGCAAAACACTGCAATTGGGAGCAGGTCCCGGTGGCAGCGGTCCACATCTCATACACCAAATGAAGCACCTCATAATACAACCATATTGCATTTTTGTGCCAACTTACTAAAAGCACATTTTTACACAAAAGGGATTTAGAATTTAATAATGAAATTAACATTTGAAATGGGAGATATTGCCATTTCCCATGCAAACTCTTAAATTACAATTTCCCTAAAAAGTATAGCTTAATTTTTAAAAAATAATTAGTATTAAGATATTAAATAGATCCTTCCTGATGGCAATGTCGTCATGACAAGAATATGTGTGTAGCATTTTGAGAGGGGACCACACATTCCCTGCCTGGTATTTACCCAGGGATGGGAGGGAACCCCTCAGAAGGCCTCCCATAGGCAGGAGTTACAATACAGTTACAGCATATACTACTATTTACAAATTATAACATTTCATACATTTGAAAAATGTCAGATAAATCCACTGAGATACCATATACAACGTTGTAAAAAAGAAAAAAAATCAGCCAACCAAAAAGAAAAAGAAAAAGAAAAGAGACACAAAATACACTAGAAGGAAAAGAAACATACAACGACCTGAATGTACTATATTGAATACAGAGATGAATATCATGAACTACAAATAATTAACCATTTTACATTTAAAAGCTTTCTCGCTTTTAGGGAATGGAGTGAGAAGTTCTTCAGGTAAGTCATTCCAATCCAATATGGTTTTGTTTAAAAATAAATATTTCCCAACATCTTTTCTTCGAAAATTTGTCCGAACTTTGCGTGGATGATCATTTTTCCCTTTAAATGTCGGACCTTTTATTTTGAGTGTTAATTCTTTCCAGGCCGGCTTACCCGTGTATGCTTGATGAAAGCATACTAAATTCGTAAGCATGTATGGTTTACAAAGAATTTTATTTAAGAATGCTTTTTATTTCCAATTTTTCCAAAATGACACTGTTGATACTTAAAATTTTTTTATATTTACGTTAATATACTTATTTTCCAAAAACACGCCAATCTCTCCCCTTCCTTCCTCTCTCTCACTCTCTCGTATTGAAGCACTCAAGGCACGCTTATTCCCAGAAGGATGTATACAATAATGGTAATTTGAGGTGTAACAATGATAATGGTCGACATAGCAACATCACGTTAAAATGGCAAGATTTCCACAAAATATGCAAATTAAACGTTTAACATGGAATATTTCGGACTGTGGGTGAAAAAAGACGAACAGAATAAGAAACTTTATAACTTTTTCTTCAAAATGGTTCAAATCCGAAGGTCGTCTGTTAATTTCTTCTAATTTTAATTTCCAAATGAATAAAAGTCTGCACGTCGAAAAATCGCGTTTTACATGTTAAGTAATGGGAAATGGAAATGCCTCTCTCGGAGATGAACCAAGGAATTTTTTCGCGATTTAAATTCCTCATCACCCGAAAAAGTGTTAATCAAGCATCCCTACCAAATTTTGAGTTTCTATCATTATTATTTCTCGAGTTATTAGCATTTGCATAGCGTGACCAACCAACCAACGGACGACGGCTATTATTATATAATTCTATTTATGAGTCAATCATAAGATATGGTATTACAATTTGGGATAATGGTAAAACCAGTTATTTAAATGTATTAAAAAGAAATCAAGATAGAGTCATTAAATTATTGGATGTAACTAAGGCTAACTTTGATCTGAAAGAAATATACAAAAATCTACAAATTTTGCCTATCAACGAATTGTTTAAATACATAATTCTCTTGGAGAACTATTTCTCATCTAAATGTAAAATAATGAAAACAGATAAACATGAAATGGAAAGGAGAAACAGGATTACATACCATGTACCTAGATACTTTAACCTGAATGGTAAAAATAAATTTGAAGTTATGGTACCTTTACTTTTTAATCAGCTACCACATGAATTAAAAACTTTAAATAAAATTTCAGAAATAAAAAAGAAATATCAATTATTGTTACTGGATAATTTATATTAGTTACCTGACACAATATGTTGAACTTGTTTCTTCTTTTCAAGTTTTTGAGTTTTTTTAGTTTTTGAGTTTTTAGTTTTGAGATATATGTGATACTTCAATACCGCATTAAGATAAATATATACTACGAGGGCAAGTCAAATGAAAACCTTAAAAGGGTAATATAAATTTGAGAACCTGTTGTTTTGCGATTATATGCTCAGTGAGCCACCGGAAATGGTGAGAGGTATGTGTGCATGCAGTAGATTTGGCAAAGTGCGCGTCATGACATCAGCAGGGCAGTTCAAAGATGTCTGCTTCCTTGGAAACATGCATCAAGGAGGAGCATCGTTCTGTCGTCCGTTTCTTGGGTAGCGAGGGTGTGAAACCCACTGAAATTCATCATCGAATGAAGGTGCTATACGGTAGTGCATGTTTATCACTACAGCAGGTGTATGGGTGGAATAGGAAGTTTCAAAATGGTGTGTCTAGTGTTGCCAATGCTCCTCGACCGGGCCAAGCCCACAGAGTGGTAATGCCGCAAGCAATTGTGGAAGTTGAACGCATCATAAAGGAAAACCGTCATGTAACAGTAGATGAAGTGGCCGTAGAATTAGGCATCAGTCATGGCTCAGCTCACCATATCATCAACAATGTGCTCCAGTTCCACAAAGTGTCTGCAAGGTGGGTGCCTAAACAACTGACACCTGAACTGAAAGAAAAACATGTGGATGCCTCTCAAGAACTTTTGCGACAATACGAAGCAGAAGACACCTTCTTAGAGTGCATAGTGACAGGTGATGAAAGCTGGGTCCTCTACTTCCATCCTGAAATGAAGAGGGAAAGCAAAGAGTGGTGCCATTCAAGCTCACCAAAACCAAAAAAATTCTGCATGCAGCCATTGCAGGAAAGGTGATGCTGACACTATTCTGGGATCGCAGAGGACCAATTTTAGAGCACTACATGTCCAAAGGGACCACAGTAACCAGCGGTACATATTTTGACCTCCTGAGGAATCATCTGAAACCAGCAATCAGATCGAAACGTCGTGGACTGCTCAGTGCCGGCGTCTTGTTGCAGCACGACAACGCTTGGCCTCATGCTGCCCGTGCGATGGTTGCAACCATCAAGGACATCCGTTTCGAGTGTCTTCCTCATCCCCCATACTCGCCAGACCTCGCCCCTAGTGACTACCACATCTTTGGGCCACTCAAAGAGGCACTAGGTGGAAAGGCTTTCCGTTCTGATGAAGAAGTGCAAGAGACGGTGCACAAGTGACTATGCATGCAGCCAAAAGAATTTTTTTCAGAAGGAATCCAGGCATTAGTGAAGTGCTGGAGGACATGTATTGAACTCAACGGGGACTATGTTGAAAAATGATAAAACTGTACCAAGCATATCTGCAACATAGAAGTTATAAAAAAAGATTTAAGGTTTTCATTTGACTCATCCTCGTAATTACATGGCACCTGCTGACAAGTCCTTGTTTTGGACTTATCGGGACCAGAACGTTTGTTTATTTTATATTAATTTTTGTCATTTGTCATATTTTTATTCATCCTCAAAAGAGCAACATTACAGATCTTTAAATTCTGCATTCCATGAAAACCATAACAGTATTTCCAATCAGGTATTTGCTGTTACTAACCTATGTAATTTGCTGTGCAGCATTCAACATTTTTAGTGTTTTTATGTATACAATGAATGCATGCAAAACAACTAGAAATGAAAAATGTCTATGTATATTATTAGTTTGTAGATGTTAGCAGAATATATATACATATATACATGTTTCAGTGAATTATTATTATTATTTATCATGAAAAGCATAATTAATGAACAATATCCAGGTGGCTCTTGGTAAATATTTTTATTTAATATTTATTTGAAAATGTGGTTTGCCAAATTAGTATTAAAGAGAAGATAAAATGAATTGTTGGTGATACATAAATTCTAGCTAAATTTAGCTAACTGAACAAATAACTTATTTATGTGTGAGCTGAAAATGTTAAGTTCTGAGTTTGTCTGAAAATTATTATGTTTTTCAACTTGAGAAAATAATGTATTTTGCCACCAGATTAATCATTCCAATCAAATGTATCGAAGTAATTGTATAACCATGTTATCACTGGGATTGGAAGATTTCATTTCCATTCTAATGAGTTCAAAATATTTTGGTGTATTTTTCTAGATAAGTATGACAGACATAAAAAGTTTGTAATAAATTTGTCAACTGTACCTTGTATCTTAAATTTGTCAATTGTATCTTGTATCATAAAAAATAAACTCTCTTATTATTATTATCATAAAAAGTATAACAATGAACAATATCCAGGTGGCCATTGGTAAATATTTTTATTCGGTACTTTCCTGTTAACGGGAATACCTCCGGGACCCTTCGTAGGACCTGGTACTTATGTATCGGCCCCATGCCATACTTACGTACAACATTAACAGAAACTGATAGGCCTGTCTCGACATTTACAAACCCAATCACCGGACAAGAAACTGATTGGCTGGTCTCGACATTTACAAACCCAATCTCCGGACAACGGGGAGCGTTTCTTTGGTTCCGTGCTAGGTGAAGGGCACGGTAGCACCCGGAGATGACTGCCCATTACAAAAAGCAAGCCGAAGGCTCGGCAATATATCCTTTCAATGTTATACCCTCTCAAAAAAAATGGAGAGGATATTGGCGAGCCTTCGGCTCGCTTTGTTTTAATGGGTAGTCGTCTCCGGGCGCTACCTCGCCTTTCGCCTCGTCCGGAACCAAACTATCCCTCCCCGTTGTCCGATGATCAGGTCTGTAAATGTCGAGACC
Source organism: Uropetala carovei (assembly GCA_036926305.1). Classification (NCBI taxonomy): domain Eukaryota; kingdom Metazoa; phylum Arthropoda; class Insecta; order Odonata; family Petaluridae; genus Uropetala; species Uropetala carovei. The sequence continues at coordinate 10,552,753 of JAXCHB010000010.1, read as the reverse complement.
AGCCAATCAGTTTCTGTTAATGTTGTTTTAAAAATAAAATATCGTAAATCCAACAATACCTCAATATATCCTTTCAATGTTATATCCTCTCAAACAGTCATAACAATACATGTTTATTTTTTAAGGTATTCCCGTTAGCAGGAAAGTACCTTTTATTTAATATTTATTTGAAAATGTGGCTTGCCAAATTAGGATTAAAGAGAAGAGAAAATGAATTGTTGGTGATACATAAATTCTAGCTAAATTTAGCTAACTGAATAAATAACTTATTTATGTGTGAGCTGAAAATGTTAAGTTCTGAGTTTGTCTGAAAATTATTATGTTTTTCAACTTGAGAAAATAATGTATTTGCCACCAGATTAATCATTCCAATCAAATGTATCAAAGTAATTGTATAACCATGTTATCACTGGGATTGGAAGATTTCATTTCCATTCTAATGAGTTCAAATTATCTAATTGTAAGTGTATTTCTCTAGATAAGTATAACAGTCAAAAAAAGTTTGTAATAAATTTGTCAACCTTGTATCATAAAAAAAATTATTATTACTACACTACTACCACTAGTAGAGTTCTCACAGAACTGCAGGAAATTTTAAGAAACCTTCAAAAAAATGTTATACTGGCATACCCTGATTAATGTTGATTCAAAGTTATGTCGCCAATTAACTACTACCTGTGTATCAATTTTGACTCAAAGTTATGTTGTTAGAGGTCTAAGGTTCTTTAAAAATTTCTTTTACACCTTCCTGAAGCTATTATTTGATTAAACTACTAAATAAAATTGCATACTGTGATCTACCTCCCTTTTTTAAACTGTATTTAAGAAAAAATATTTAAACCAGTAATTTTGACAAATTTAATATCTGATTATATTCAGTTATTACAATCTTTGCATGCAAGTTGTAATTACAATTAATAAAATTGCTGGTGTGATGAGATTGTTTCTTGGCACGTACCTTGGCCACCAAGTGACCGCATGGAGATCGTTTTTCCTGTGGCAGGATCTGGCTCCCAGCAGCATGGAAGGAAACCAGTGATGCCGAGTCATCTATGCGCGAGTATTAGCTTTCTAGCATACCCTGCATTTCCCTCTCCTATTTCTGTTATCGTCATTATTGGTATTTGTTGTTAAATAAACGGTTATAGAAACCTAGCATTATCATTCACGCACCCACAGTAGGATAGAATGACATTTGCTGGTGCCGAAATGAATGTTTTCGCTTTCTACAAGGACTTCTAATTAGCTTTCACTACACTATGCTACACTGTAGTGCATGAAATATCAGGTTTCCAAACCCCAGCTTTCCATTGTGATAGGATAGAATTACATCCTCAAGCATCAAAACGATTGTCATCCACTTTTACGACATACGATTGATTTATGCAAAGTCATTCCATGCTACGTGAATATAAGAAGACTCAAGACTCTTCAGACCCTAAAATTAGAAAAAACCTCGTCTTATATTCGGGTAAATATGATATTTTATATGTTTTAATAATCTAAAAAATAATGAATATATTTTTATGAATATGTGTAAACCATTTACTCTATCTTCAGGATCAATGTTTTCATAAGAATTAGCACTGAATATACAGTAAAACCTCGTTATTTTCAAGTTCAAGGGACAAAAAAATTATGACTTTGAAGTATCCTAGTCCGAAATAAACAAACTTTTATAAAAATCGAACTTTTTTATGTTTACTTGGGCAGCAAAACCGCAATATTGAATCTTATCTATCCATTCTACAAATGAATTGATCTTACAAGTTACTATACACGGCGAATTCAAACAGAGCTGAAGTGAACACTTAGTTTGCGATTCACAAAGATCACCGTGTGTGAAAAAAGGCTCCAGTGAATATCCCGAATTTCCCAGTACATTTCAAGTTACTCTTTTATGCCGCGAAGAAAAGACGTTCAACTGCGCGCCGAAAGATTATCACTCATCTATACTCCATACAGCTGCATATATATTATATTGTGCTCTTCTTGTACCAGTGATGAGCTGAAGCTGGCTCCCGCTCACTCACATACACTGCCAATTGAAAAAAAACCATTCGCAAGTGTAATTTTCGATAATTATTCTCATGGATACTGATGTCGATAGCAATCATATTCATTACTCTATATAGAGAAATTCATGTGCTGGACACATCAGATTTTTTAAATATATACAATTATAATTTTTTTGAATTTTCAGTAAAAGACTAATTATTTAATGGTGGTGTATTTTTCAAATGATTTACAATTTACTTTTAAAGAGAGAATTTTTTATAATCTGAATGCTTTTATTTCAACTAGATCCACCAACCATCCATGATCTTCCACGTGTAATTATGGTATCAAAGAATGAAGAAGCTAGCTTATCTTGTTCAGCGGATGGTAATCCACTCCCTGAAGGATCAGTGCACTGGAGGAGAGAAGGGAGTACAAGTCCAGATGGTGGACCAGCAATCTCATGGGCACTAAATCCTCCAGGAGGGACTGTGTCTCCTCATTCAGGAGAAGGCCGTATCATCCCAATCTTCTATCCAAATGGAACTAGTATACTTAGAATTCAAAGAACTGAATCCAAAGATGCCGGAGCATATGTTTGTATTGCAAGCAATGGTATTGGACAAGATCCCTTGGTTTCTAAATCTACTTTTCTTATTGTGAAACGTAAGTGCCATTATTTCATTTGATATCTTATAAGCCAATTTAAGTAAACTTTTCACTTCCATATATACATCAATATTTTTCAAAAATTTTCTTTCCTTGAACAATGAAATGAATGTATTTTTACAAATGAATGATTAATTAAAACTCAGAATCTGAATTAATAAAAATGGTAACAATTTTAGTTTTTAAATACTGCTATTAATGATTTCTATGTTAATCCATTTTTACTTTCTCCATATGTAGTACAGGCGACTCCCGAGTTTCGACAGGGATGCGTTCCTGAAAACGTGGTCGAATCTCAATTTGTCGAATGTCGAATGCCGTTTTTCCATATACTTGCATGTTATAATCGGGGGATACGTTCCCGCATCTCGGGAAAAAGTCTCCCTGCATATTCTATAAAGATAAAATAACATTACTAATATGTTAATACAACAATATTAAATTATGAATAAATTATATAATAAATATTTTAAATGTATAACTTATTTTTTGCACTAAAAAGGAAAAAATAAATTTTTGTTTCGAACATCAAAGATAGATGTATGCAATATGTTCTGCAGATGACCCGGTCCGGATCGCGCGAGTCGTTTGTTAGAAACGACTCACACGAGCTGGATAACATATCTGCATACATCTGTCTATACATACAACTATTTATTGCAGCGAAATTAATATAGAAGTTATTAAAAAAGTGCAAAATAACTTAAGAGTAAAGAAACAAAATTAAAAATATTTTCATACCTTAAATCTTTTTCAACTGCGCTTACTGGACTTGGTTTATTAAGAAGTTGGAAGATTTTAGTTGGAAGAAGAGAAGCTATTGGGTGGGGAACTGGATGGGCTATTGACTGAGGAATTCATCAGGTTAACTTGAGTCAGCATCAGTATTTGCACTGGCAGTGTCGCCAGTTAATTTAAGGTTATGAAAACTTGCCCTTCTCTTAAATCTGTCAAACCAGCCATGACTTTCACTAAATGGAGGCACATCAACAGACATTTTACCCCTTTCCTTCATATCATCATAGAGATCCTTAGCCTTTGCTCTAATGATGGTCTCACTAATAGGAATGTGTTTCTGACACTGATCATCTACCCAAAGTTTTAAAAGTTTTTCCATTTTAGGTATCACAACACCATACCTAGGACTGTTTATTGTTGTTATCAAATTTTGTGAATTTATCACATCTTCTAGAATTTTCTCCTTCTGTTTCACATAAGTGCTAATAGTTGAACGACACATTCCCAACGATCGTGCGATTTCAGCTTGGCTTTCACCTTTCTCAACACGCTTTAAAATTTCTAATTTCAATTCATAAGTATGAGTCTTATGCACTCTTTTATTTGATTCCCTTACATTATCACTATTACATTTCCTTTTAGATGCCATGTCAAGTGATAAGTTTATAAATAAATTAATATAATAAATTAATTTAAATAAAAGATTAACAGAAAGAAGAATGAAATCAGCACAAATTCAAACAATTAGAGCAGATATAACTACGTCTACACCAAAACTAAACCTCGCGTGGTTGGTCGGAACCAATTACTCCGCGAAAATTACTCTGGGTAAAGTATTTCCCAATTCGATCGGCTGTGTCAAAATCTTGAATTTGTCAAATCTTTAACAGTTGAAACTCAGGAGTCGCCTCTATAGGGAAAGTTTTGTTTTCATGAAAAAAATCGATTTCGAGATTTAAGGTAAACACGTTTGGAGGTTCCTAGAACACATTTTGACAATTTTTGCAATGATGTCTGTGTGTGATAGGAATTTTGTGGGTGCTCTAACTTGAAAAGTATTTGCCATTTCAGTACCAAACTTCAAAAATAATATTTTTTATCATAGGGACAAGAGCTGATTTGTTTTTGGACAATATAGGTCAACTGGAAGAGGAAGTTTATTCATGTAATTTTTCCTTTTTTCATCTCATTTATAACTTAATTTACATAAATATTTGTTATTATTAAAGTTGTAGCATACGTAATTTTCTACAAATTTCGTATGAAATCTTTTTTTAAAGAACAGATAGTTTAAGAGATCTTGATTTTTCTTTAAATTTATGTTAGTGATGTCGTTAAGTGATACCATTGTTTCAGTTGCTGTTAAAATTTCTAATTGTTGTTAGCATTGCTTTTGCTGCCAAGGAAAATACATGCACTACTCCACACCAGTGACCCTCCTTTTCTTGTTCAAACACACACCAGGGCATCGAACCATAATTTTTTTCGCTCTGGTTTTCAATCCGGTTCACTCAAAACACAAAATTTCGGTTCGGTTCCAGTTTCGCTCCGGCAAGCATCAGTGAACCGGTTCGTACCAGTTTTTTTCGCTCCGACCTTAAAATATTTTTAGGAAACTTTCAAGAATTGATTTATTAATTAAGTAATTTTCTTATTAAGTCAAATACGTCTTCACTATAAAAATAGTGATATTTAAAAAACATAATCAAAACATGAAAATAAATTATTTAAATGTGAATATTTAGTATGTATCTTATTTATTTAAGATTATATTTTGAATTGAATATTTACAAACCATACATGCGCCGCAAAGGATTTCAACATATTAGGAAAGTATAAAATAAATTACAAATAAGCACGTTTTCTGCGATAGAGTATTCTAAACTTATTATGTTAAGCAAACCATTCATCTCATTTTCTAATTTACTGTTCTTAGATTATAGCACTAAATTTCTTTAAAATCCGCTGAATAGCTACGAAGAAAAGAATTGCATCCGGATAGAAGAACGGACAGACCGAAGCTAATATGCGCTAAAGCTGGAATGCCTAATAATGAATTACACCGCTCCCCGGTTATAACGCCGTCAGTTATACCGCAGAATCTAATATACTGCGGGTCTTCCTCCCTATTTCTTGGAAAGAAAGTCCTGTCGTTTTTTAGTATGTACTAAAGTAAAAACAACAAAATATGCTGACGTTTCAAGGAATCGATTAAATAAATTTCTTCTACTCACTGTATATTGTTTTTTTATATGAATTTTGTTGTTTGTAGCAAGTATAGAAATTAAGAAAATTAAAAGTCATGTCCTCGGTTATACTGCGGTTGTCTTATAATGTGGGTTGCAGCTCCTCCCCGATACCCTGCGTTATAACCAGGGAGTGGTGTATTAATATTTTTATTTACAAATCATGCAGTAAAATAAGAGATCGCGTTATCTCAATAGTGCCAGTAAGTTGAGTAAGACATTACATTATTTTCATTAACAATTTGTAGATCATGTCCACTGCTCGTATTATAGTAAAAACTGTAAATGCACGGCTTAATTTTTTCATTCAGAGATCACTTAAATGGATGAAAAAATCTATAAAATATCTGAGGAAGAAGCCCGCAGAAATTGAGGGTCCGAGAATTCAGAAAGACTGAGAAATGTTTATTAACATGATACAAATTTACAATGATTGAATATTTTTAATCACCTAAGTAGTGCGAGAATGTTAAACTTCATTATTTCATGAAATTGAAATGATAAGTACCGTTTCGAAAAATTATTACTAAGCGAAAGCATGTGATTTTCACCCAGCAGCAAATAAAAAACATCTATGTACATCTACATATTACCCTGCAATCAAACATGCAAACAAAAAGAACTGGAGTCTCTAATGTGGGTTTCTGCAGTCAGCAAAATATTTCACTAAAAATAACAAATTCGCATTCATATTTAATTTCTCTTCAATTTTAAGCAACCAATACGAATATGTGTGCTCATTTTAAGATGCACCCTATAAAATAAATAGAAATTTACTAACCTGTAACAAAGGATAACTGAAGTAAGAATATCTCAAAATCACAACTGCGGAGTGATCCTTCCTGGATAAGTTTTAGAGAATGACTACCAGAATACAAGGGTTCAGTGGATATGGAAAGGGAGTGAAAGTATATGGGGACAATAACCTCCAACTTTAAGGAAAATCCAAATTAAGAAACGGGAAATATTTTTGCCGGGAACACACTCTAAGGGGTATGCTCGGGGGGAGGGTAGCAAGACAATTAGATGCTGTCTTCAAAGTACCGCCCAAGTTCCTTTCCAGTAGCCTCGTTTAACAGGTAATCTCAGCAGGATGTATTGTAGACCCTCTCTCTATGTATTGAGATGCACATGGAAAATCCCACTATTGAGCCAACAGATACTATTATGACAAAGACCCATCCTTCCCAAGGCTGAGGAGGATGTGTTCTCAAGAAAAACCCAACCCTATTCTTATTCGGTTTCTAAACATGAGGCTTTCAGAAAGACTCAAACTAAAGCAAAAGGAAAAACCCTTCTTTCGCTCCCACATTTTATGCGAACCGAAAAATATAGAACGAAATAAATAATGGTTTTTGGTTTCGGTTTGGGTTCAGGAAAATATTTTTTTTCAGTTCAGGTTCAGTTTCACTCCAGAAAAAATAATGGTTTTTTCTGGTTTTGGTTTTTGGTTTGGTTCCGGTTCAATGCTCTGACTCACACACACACACTCACAAATACACACAAAACAAACCAAACGAAAAATAATCACCAGATTCAAAGAACATTTATCATATTTTAGAAATGCTAACTTTGACAAATATTGCATAGCAACTCACATCCTTCAGACCCAACATTCCTTTTCATCAAAGAACCTTCAATTATTGAAACCTATTTCCAGCCACTACCTTCTAGATGCAGCCAAAAGTTTAACTATTCTTAAAAACAAAGATATTATCCTCACTCAAGACACAGGTCCAATAGGAAACACTACTTTGCTTTCTCTTTCGAATAACGGCCATTCCAACGCTCTTCCTAACTTCTCCATCACTACATTGTAACTGTTTTCCCCCCTCCTTTTTCTTTCCCCTTTTTTTCCCCTCTCATTTCATCCCCGACTCATTAATCTTCATCTTTTGACTGCTGTACTGACGATGGAATCCTTGATTCTGAAATGCGTATTTAGGCAATTTTTGGAAAGGAAGTGCTCGTGTGTGCATGTGTGTTCATGCGTGTGTGTGTGTGTGTGTGTGAGTGAGTGTGTGAACAAAGAAAAGGAGGGTCACTGGCATGGAGTAGATTCCCCTAAACCAGAATGCATGTGAGTATTTTCCTTTTTTTAAAAAATATTTGTATGGTTATTAGGAGGTTCTTCCATTTATCTTCATTGATTAACCATAGGGCTCAAAATTAATATTTTTTTCTTTCAATGGAAGTCTTATACACCCACTCCCCACTTTAAAGCTGTCCCGATTAGCTCTGTTCCACGTTAACACTGAAAATAATTTAATACCATGTTCCAAATTGCGCTCGCACGTTTTACATTAACGCTCTTCCAAATTTCTGGTGTAATTTGTGAATCCCACTGCGCATCTACAGCACAGAACAGATCAGCAGTCTTTGCAGTTGATTTATGGTTCTGTGTACACTAGTCAGTATTTTTGTTGCTTAAAATATAGAGTGAACTTTGTTTTAAATCTATTTTCCCCTAAAATAAAAAGACCAGGAGTGATGACCAGCAGTAAGAGAAGAAAAAGAGGAAAAGCTTGACTCTTGAGGTTAAATTAGAGGTTTTACAGCAACTAAAAGCTGGAGAGCTTGTATGAGTGCATGCCCAAAAATTGTATGACTTTAATTCCAGAAAACAAGCCTTTGTCCAAGCATTCCGCTGATTAAATTAAAATATGCTTTGTTCTTTATTTTTTAATTAATGCATTCCTTTCATAGTTTGTATTTTTTGTTTATTGTTCCAATTTCGTTTGGTCAGTTTTTTCAATGAAATACCTAGGTTTCTGAATTCTTTTTTTTTGGTTCCTTTGTTTATTATGCACATGATATTTCTTTTATGAATCGATATTTATTTATCAAAGCATAGTAAGATTTCGATATAAGATTTTGTTTTTGTCTTAATGGTCGTCTTTTGAACCGTAACTTCAATCGTTCAGTTCATGTCTGTAGTAAACAGAAATTGCTTATGTTATTATATTTCAATTTTCTTTATGTTAATAAAAGTGTGACTGTATAGTGACTTTTGCCTCACCCTTTATATAACTAGATGCAGGTGTTCTTCTTTTACTCTAATTCCTATTCCTTAAGGCACCTGCTCGGTTTATTCAGCGTGAGATCTACATATGTTTCGTAAAATGCAATCTGTTCTTCATTTATATTTAAATTTTACTGTTCAATTTTAAGTATAATTGCAATGCAATTTATGACCTATTCTGTGTTACGTTATATGGTTAACAAAGATTACTTTGGTGTATTATTTATATAATATTACCTATTTTCATTTCCGTTAATAGAATATCAGGAATGAATTAAAGCTTATAACTTCATTTCTTTTGGAAGTACGTGTTCCGAATAGTGCTGTTTCAATTAGCGCTCGATTTTTCTGGTACCAATTAAGAGCGTTAATCGGGGAGTGGGTGTATTTTAAGTACACCGAATCAAAACTTCCATTATGAGTTCATTTTTCCGTTCAGATGCTCCTGAGATGGATCCATCACCAGGTGCATGGAAGGCTGCCAGTAGTATTGGGGGTTTGGCAAGACTTGTATGTAGAGCACGGGGTGCACCCAGACCAACATTCGCATGGACCTTTACTGGAGTGGCCATTGTACATCCAACATCATCTACATCTGCCTCTGCTATATCATCCACCTCATCACCACTGTCAACTAATGGGGAAAGTTCACTGGATAAATATCAGATATTGTTTCATGAGGTATGTACCATTACTTCCATGAATAGTTTCTTTCCCATTCTATATTTGAAGTGACTTGCTCAATTTTTAGTGATTAATCCATCAACTTGTCCTTCATTTAGATTGATCCTAGCACTTGGGAATCAGTCCTCGTTGTTCGTGGAGTTCGCCAAAATGACTATGGTGCTTACGAGTGTAGAGCAAGTAATGAGTTTGGAAGTTTCACAGCCAATGCCATCCTTTCCCCAGCCTCACGTCCTGATCCACCTATGAGTCTATCACTGCGGAATGTATCCCATGACTCTGTTCTTCTGGCCTGGATACCTGGATTTGATGGAGGAGCTCGTGTTATATACCGTATCCGATACAAGAAGGTGTCTTCTGTCAAAAAATCTGGGTTAGTTAAGTAAAATTAAATAGACTAGGAAGCTCCATCCCCTGGCCATTTTGCAACCCAACCTCCGCCTGCCGCTCAGCTCTGGGAGCCTCACTTTGCTTTATATATCTTTCAAACCAGCTCTGATTCTATAGGAGGTAATCAATTTGTGAAGTAATAATTCTGATTGTAGATTAATAGATCCATATACAATTGCAATACAGGATGTATCGAACAAAATGTTAATAAACACAAAATTGTTGAATATAATGATTTTACTTACAAAATTGTTAGTTTTAATATTCAAATGAGAAAAGATTCAAATCATTATAATAACTATTTATGTCGCTTTGTATAAAGATTGATGTTGCTACAACAATAATTTAGAAGCTTAAACAGAAGTGTGAAGCTAATATCATTATTCCTCCATCAATTTGATGGCTTAATCGATGCTAATTGAATCGGAGGCAACAATGAGTCACCTTGGCGACGTCTGAAAAGAGTACGAAAAATCCACAAAATTTCGAAAATGAATGCATATTTCTGAAAACTTTGACTGTGTAACATGTAAACATCACAAGAATAAGATAATATAGAGTTTTAGCTGTTGAATAAAGCAAAAATGAAGAAAATTGACCCATATTTACATATTTTGATGAATGAAGGAAAAAACCTTGCATAAATCGATAGGGTATCAGAAAAAGTTCACCTACAATGATTTATGGTAATATAATTATAAATTATTAAACATTAATGTAAACTTTTAATGTCAAGTAATTATAAGAGAGGCCTACCATAATTTTCCGATTATAATACACATTTTTTTCTCGAAATAGTTGACAAAAGTTAGGGTGCATATTATATATGGTTGTAAATGCATACAACTTTTTTCAGTATGGAAATAATTTATATTTTCGAACGTTTTTATCAATAAATCGTATATTTCAAAGCATTTCGATAACGAACATGTTTTTACAAATAAATTGTACATTTCAATGCATTTCGATAACATTCCTTTAAATATTGTTTTTAAAAACAAAAATAAGAATATTTATTTATTTACTTTAGCTGTCAGAATTAATAAAGCCTAGGAATTCATCGGCTTGTATGAACTGGACTTGATGTTCACGTAAACGATGTCGCCAGGCGGCAAAGGTTGAACTGTTATTCCAACGGACCAGGTTAATACAAAAGGTAACATTGAGGCAGGTTATTATAGATTGTATCAATCTTTAACTAGAGGCAGAACATAATGTGATATTTTCGTAAACTCTCTCAAACATATCTAGTTTGGCAGCAAAGCACAAACTCGTATTCCAACCAATCAGATTAGTACAAAAGGCGACAATGAAACAAAATGTTTTTCTACAGTGTAGCGTAACGTGATATTTTAGTAAACTCTCTCACACATCTAGTTTGGCAACAAAGCGCAAACTTGTATTCCAACCAGCCAGATTAATACAAAAGGGGACATTGTGACAAAATGTTTTTATACAGCGTAGCGATCTTTAATGGGAGAGTCAGAACGTAACGTGATATTCTTGTAAACTCACACATATATCATTTCGTGGCAAGGCAAGAATTGTCCCAATACTACACATAGTCAAGTAAAATTACATTGATCTTTTACAAAAAAATAGGTGCGTATTATACATAGTAATATGAGAATTTTCATATTTCACTCGTGAAAACATGGGTGCATATTATATAGGTTGCATATTGTAATCAGAAAATTACGGTAAATACCGTATCTTCCCGAATACAAGCCGATGTTTTTTGTCAAAATCTATCATGAAAAAATCATCCCTTGGCTTAAATGCGAGCCCGAGGAAAATTTGGGTTATGGTTAAATCTCGAAGTCTCTCATTGCCTTCACGTTCAAATGATAGTATTATATTTTTCGTAAAGTAAATATTTGACCTACGATGAATATATATAAAAATATCTTGGCGAGATCGCTTGTGTAAATTGACGATTACGCAAAATGTGTTGATGGCTTTGAACGCTCAGCTGTTTGAATTTCGGTAAAACTTTACATGGAATGTAGATAATTATAAAAATGCAGTTTCTTAAGGAAATGTATACGCGAATTTCATTGGAAATAGACTTGAATGAAAAATATCTTGGCGAGGTAGCTTGTGTAAATTGACGATTACGCAGAATGCATTGACGGCTTAGAACGCTCAACTGTTTGAATTTCGGTAAAGCTTTACATGGAACGTGTATAATTATAAAAATGCAATTTCTTAAGGCAATGTATATGCTAATTTCATTGGAAATAGACTTGGATGAAAAATATCTTGGCGAGATCGCTGTTACTGTTACCTTTTGTGAAAGTGAAGGTGAATGAAATTATTGTCACTGAATGTGGAACATAATTCAATAATGCAAAATTATTAATTGGAGTAATATTTCAAAATGTCAACAACTAAACCATTTCCCACACATTTCTTCGATCTCAAATAATGTATTCTAAGATGTGCATGAATGCCCGGCACACTTCAGCATAAAATCTACGAAATTTACGTTTTTGCCAGAAAATTGTGAAAATTTTTGGGGGGTCGGCTTAAATCCGGGGTCGGCTTCTATTCGGGCAGATATGGTATACCTATGGGGAGGTGGGAGAAAGGAGGGATTGTGGTTGTGAGGGAGGGGAAAGTGCTAATATGAGTAGTAAAGGGGAATAGGAGAGGAACTGGTGTTCGTTGACTAAAAGAAAATCTGGGTTGTGTTTCGCATGTAAAATTTCCATTTTTTTCCAATGTGTTTAACCTAAAACATAGCTGATAAAGGTTTTAGGTTAAACATTTTGGAAAAATGCAAATTTTACATGCGAAACATAACCCAGATTGTCTTTTAGTCTACGAACACCAGTTCCTCTCTTATTCCCCTTTACTTTACTTCTTCCTCCCAACCCCTCTTTCCTCCCACCCCTCCCCATACATTTGATGGTGGTGATTATTCACCAAAATCAGTCATGTTTTTAAAAATTGTGTGGAATCTGTAAAAGTTTCATTAAAGTTGTTTTGTTATACAAATTATTTGTATTAATAATTCATCCCATCCTTTTATAATGGATTTCCACAAAGTCTCTGCCTCATCTGTTAATTTTATTTTAATGCTGCAAACTATTAATGATTCAAAATTATCAATAGGCAAACAATATCATTACATAATTTTTTTATGTATATTAGATTCATTGAAATTTCAATACAGTAAAACTTGTTTAATACGTATTTAAGGGGACCGACTCATTCCTTCGTTATAAGCGTGACTACGTTATATACGAGAAACATGGTTTTTGGCCTATACATCCCAAATAACACGTATACACATACAGTAAAAGCTGTGCTATCAGGCTCTTTAGAACCGGCCAGCCTTAGATACCGGCAATTACACAAATACAATTCATTCTGTATTTCTTTTTCTTTTTTATGAATTTTTGTGTGAATAGTATATGTGTAATACCACAACTTCCACTTTAACATTTCTTAAAATATAATATTTATATATTACGTATTTACTCCGTATACTTCTGTGGCTGCTGAGTAAGCATGGCGTTTTTGGTTACGTAAGCCATTTGCATTGTCTAGATGTTTTGGTGTACTTCTACAATTTCCAGTTTTATCGCTTTTTATTATTTAAAAAATTACCCATCCATTGAATATGGCATAAAAATAAATACTTAAAGCAAGGAACAGGAGAGAAAAGGTTGGTTTAATGCTAACACAAAAGTTGGAGCTGATCAAACGAATTGAAAAAGGAAAAAATAGAGAAGCCATAGAAAAAGAATTCAACATCGGATCTTCCACGCTCTACGATATCAAGGCTCATAAGGCTAAATTAATGAAATTAGTGTCAACTTCTGAGACAAGTAAATCAATTAATAAACAGCATACACTTCATAAGCCAAAAATTGAGGAACTGGATAAAATATTATATGACTGGATTTCACAGAAATGTTCAGAAGAATTAAATAATTTCGTCCTTTTCGAATAGAGTAAATAAAGATAAATAAGAAAGATATAATCCAATAAATTCAATTTTGGGAACAGGTTCACTGCCGTAATCCCCAAACTTCCCGGATGCCCTAAACTTTTCAATAGTCTTTTTGTTTTGCATGTAAGCGTAGCTACGTATTAAATAAGAATGGGTAAATAGTGTCTATATCTAACTATGTGTGGAAGAATTAATATGGAAAATGCAAACCCCATGCATAGTTATGTTTGGGGAGTATGATAGTGAACCTAAGCCCAGTTTTGTTTGGTTATTGCTAAATTTGAGGTCAAAATAAAAAATCGCTCCCCTAACCAGATATTTCTCCTAATCGGCTTTCCACAATCCCCAAGATAGCCGGATAACACAGCATTTACTGTATTTGCAGTGAGTCGACTTCAATGCCGTACTTACATATGCAAAGAGATGTTTATCAACTTCACGGCATGTAAAATTCCCGACTGCTATTACATATGATTTTTTAAATGGTCAATTAATATTATTATTATGGTCATTAATTTACATAAACATTTCACATTTTTAATATCAATTTCAAAACAAAGGGAGCGTGGAAATTCGTATGGAAGGGGTAGATGGAGGAAGGGAACCTCTACGAACAAGTGCGCGGTAAACGGGTGGAAACTATTCATTTCTTATCGCTCTGCTCACCAAAATTCGTTATATATGGGGCATTTTTTGCCACGGGACCAAACATTTGTTCGTTATATCCGAGAAATTAAACCAATGCCCTTATGGAGAAGTTCAAGGGACCGAGACATTTCTTCGTTATAGTCGAGATTTCGTTTTAGGCGTGATCGTTATAAACGAGTTTTACTGTACTTTAATTGGTGGGATAATACAGATAGCTGTCTTTCTCTTTTGGAGACAATGCTTTTGGCAGCTGGATGTAATTCCATAAATAGCTGACCAATTTCAGTAGTTTCAGGTTTTTGATAATCTCCTGATTGTTGAAAGGTGCTTTGCTAAAGGGCTGTTTAGTGAGAATTTAACTCAACATTTCCCCTACATTGCTATGAGCATCTTCAAAGAGTGGAATGATTTTCATGTTTCATGTCACAATCCTTATAGATTAGGGTCCTTTCACTTTTGCACCATTGGGGCCATTGCTTATCCTATCACTTATGGCAGTTGGGTCCTGAAGCTCACTGCAATGTGGGTGAAATGTTGATTTAAAATGCTCACTATGCAGTGTCTTCCTGTAGCACCTTCTAAAAATACTGTTTTCTGCAGAAACCTACAGTCCAAAACCTGATGTTTGGTTTCAAAAATACATGAGATTGTGCTGTATATATTGTTTTTTTACCATATTTTATGGTGTATAAGATGTATCTCCATATAAGATGAATCTCTGAATGAGCCAATTTTCACACCTTTTTTCTTTTCATAAAACAGGTCTGTGAACATAAGAACACAGGATTCATCAACGGTTAAAAACAACACAAAATTAAATATTGGCTGAAAAGCATCAAGTAGTTAATAGTTTTAAAAATACAATTTGAAATAGCCAAAAAGCAAGTTGAAAACTGGCTGGATTTTTTCTTAAATAAAAGTGTTTTTTTTAGAAATTAAAATATATTTATCCTATATGTACCTCCAAGTTTCATATTAACCTATTTATTTGTTCATATAATCTATTAAGTTGCTTAATTTTATGAAGTAAATGATATAATTGTTTTCTGGTCTGTTTTTGTTTTTGGTTCAGAGCAATCTCTGACAGAGGAGAGGAAACCAGTGGAGGAGAAACTTTGGCTACTACTGATGATCGTACTTCTAAGGAAAGAGAAGATTATGATGCTTTGGGAGGAGGGCCATATTATTATGTGGATGTTACCCCACCTAGTGCTACTGCTTTCATGGTAACAGGCCTTTCCCCAGCGACAGAATATGCATTCTCAATCATGGCTAAAAATCGTCTTGGCAGCAGTGACTATTCTGGACCTCCTCTACTTGTGACCACATCAAGTGAGTATTCTTTTCAATTATGATATGTTTCTGAAGCTAGGCCACCATTATTGTTGTGTAAAAGTAGTGAATAGTATGCATATATAATTTTATATATTAAATATGAAAAAATGATATATTACATTAGCACTGGCATATATAGTCCCATTTTCGCTGGCGCAGTCCCATTTCTTAGCCATTTACCCGACTGTCCCATCATTTTGGTCAATAAAAGCTATTTTGTCTCATTTTGAAGCCCAAAACAACTAAAATTCAGATTATCTGATAGTACAGCTGATATCACTATTAGAAATCTAGGATTCTTGGAAATATAGAGCTTATCAAATGAACAACAAATGTTAATTACAGTCACAATTGTAAAATTAGGAAATCTGAGATTTCCTAATTTGATAAACTTGAGGTGACAAATCTGGTATCTACATATAATATCCAATCCTGGTTTTCTCCTAACTTATCCCCTTCTGAGTTTCATCTTACAACGCTAGGATTCTCTTTTTATTGTGAGTTTTGTCCTAGTCTGACATGTTCCAGGTTGTAAGGAAAGTTTGTATTTGCCTTTTTTGCTATTGATCATGATAGTGACAGGTCCACCTTTAAAAAGATCATACGAAAATTTTTAATATTTGTTGTTCGTTTGATAAGCTCTATATTTCTGGGAACTCTATATTTCTAATAGTGATATCAGCTATACTATCAGATAATATGAATTTTATTTGTGACAGGCTGCAAAATTGGACAAAATGCTTTTTTGACCAAAAAATGGGACGGTCGGGAAATGGCTAGGAAACAGGACTGTCCTGGCGAGAACAAGACATATGGTAATCCTACTATCAAATACGTAAAAAGGAGTCACCTGTTTGGGGCACTATATGTATTTCGTGTGCAAGAAATTGGGAAGAAAAACATGATGTGATGACGAACCTTCCACTTAGACATATATTAAGGATAGAGGTTTCGAATTAAACAAACAAGATCATGACTTCGAATTTCATTGTAGAAGTATTTCGAACAATCTGTACCAAAAAGTACAGAAAATCCTATGGTGTTGGCCAGGGACTGATCTTAGCTTCGAATTACACCATACTTTAAATTATCTGGGATCGAAATAATGGAGTTTTACTGTATTTGGCTGCAGTCCCACCCCAGGTTTTTATACCATAACTTAAATGTAGAAAGATAATTCCATGATATATAATTTACAATAGTTTTGTAGACACTAAATGTTTCATTCTTCTTATTAAGAAGATGCCACAACTTATTTTTTTATAAACTTTGACAACATTAGCTTCCCAGGACAGACTTTTATTAATAATGACTCTTAAAAAGTTAGTAAAATGGACTTCTTCCATTACATCATTTCCAATAGTTAGGTTTATGCTGTTTTCATTTGTTACCTTTGCTGAGAAATTGAACAGGTTTGATTTATTACATTTCATAGTTATGCCTAAGTTCTGCATGAAATATTTTTGCTTACTCCATCAACATATTGCCCATACTGAGGTTATATATGTTTTTTGGGTTATCCCGCGTAAATTTTTACGTTAAACTCACCCACCACCAACCCTCCCCTTCCTATAAACCACTCACCCCTCCTCTGCTACCGTAGTATATATAAAGGAAACATGAGGACACCTGGCCAGATCACCCTGTAGAAGTCTTCAGCAAAGCAGAAGAAACATTGGCGTTTAATGCAAAAATTTACATGAGATAACCCGAAAAACATATATAACCTCAGCATGACAAGCACCTGTGAAAGCTTCAATCAATTAATATTGCTCATATTACTAAGATCTTCACTCCAATGTAACCTAAACCATTAATGAGGAAATGATCCAAATGACTATACATATTTTCCTTCTTTCATTTTTTTGAATGGCTCTGCCTGTTTTGTGTCACTGTCCACAGAGAATTTAAGCTGTTCACTTTCACTTTCCCAAATATAACCATAATAGCAAGCAGTGGTTGGCAATGTGACTAATAATCATGATATAATTGTAAATGTAAGATGAGCAGCATCACAAACAAAAGGGTGGGATGAAGTGATGGAATGAACCCAAAAGCAGTTTTATGTAATTGGAATTTCATGACATTTAATTTTGACAAGGCGCATTTTATCAGTTTAATATGGCCGTTAGTTATGTAAAAGTAACATTTTCTCTAGCTGGACATCTTAACCTGGGATGCACACTTGCCTTTTCTGTATCAGATAAAGAGACCTTAACCTTCTCCAGCCTTACTGACCTGTTAGTTTTATGAAAATATAATTTAAAAGGGGTGGCTAATATTTTCTCAGGCTGAAATTATTCTAGAACAGACAATTTATTTAGTATGTATAACATAATATCATTTGTTTATCTTTAATTCACTTGTACTCATTTGATACTCATGGACCGGTACTAGTAAAGCATCGATACTTCCATTTGATACCGATACAGATGTTAAGTATCAGTACTTCCTTCCGATACCGCATCCCTACTTGCAAGGCACTGATGAATTTATAGAGCACAATGTGGCCTTTTCCCGATAACATCTCTAGTCATCACCTATGCCATCCTTCCAAATTATTTTGTGTCCAAGAAAATGCATTTTCCATGTTCTCATACACAGACCAAAGAGATGGTTTGTACATCAGCTCTAAGTAAATCTCCCTTCTTCCTTCAGCATTTCCTTGTCGAAGCCTGCATTTCATGTAATACTCTCCAAACCATTCCCACACTTGTATCACCTTCTCGTTCACTGTATTCCTAAATAATTCATCCATTTATTCATAGGCGGCCGGTTTTATTTCCTCTGATTTTCAAGTTCATTTTAACCTTTCCATATCACAAAACTCTTTGGAGTTTTCAAGCCTAATGATAGTAATGCAAACCAAAAGTAAGGTCACAATTCATAATTGCCTTGCTACCTCCATGTCTTTCACTCAAGAGGCCATTTTCGAGAAATATGTTTGTATTCAGAAAATTAAACTTTTGGGAAATACACTATTTGGGTAATAACCTTAGGAAAATCCATTTTTGGGAAAATCACTTTTTGGAAGATGATTTCGGGTAGGTGATATTGCAGAGGACAGTTTTCGATGAAACATTGTTTGGGAAAATGATATTCGGAAAGTGGTAAACATTTTTTTTTATTGACATGGAACAATGAATTGATTATTTAAGGAGAAGAAAGGCATCAATTTGAATTTTGTTATTTTATTTCAAATTCAGGGAATGGTGAATTTTTTAAAAATTGGTTTTATGGCCTGTCATATATGTCAGGTCCAGGTGGACAGTCAGGTTCGGCTTGGTTCGGGTTCGGGTGGATTCATGTTCAAAAATATTTTGAGTTGCAGGGATGTGGTGTACAGTGAAAAGTGTGCTGTAGAATTTGTTATATTTCTTTGTTAGATACTGTGTTTTTGGGTATATTGCACCAAATTCAACCTAAAGCTATGATTTATAGATGATATAAGGAACCACACTTCTAAGAGCATTTCAGGTAATTATGAATGACATATTTATTTTTAATGAATAAAATGCATATTATCTGTCTCAATTTTATAGTACCGTATATTCCGGTGTATAAGTCGACCTTTGAAGTTGAAAAAAATTTCCTAAATTTAGGGTCGACTTATATGCCGAACCTAAAAATGTGAACCTTAAATTACAAATGAATAACATCGATATTTAAGAAGACCGTTGATCTTTCAGTGGAGGTGATCGTTATTTTGAATCAGCTGTTCCAGTATTTACATTTTATGACATTCACCGTGTTTACTCGTGTACCCCACGCACATTTTTTCCCGAAACACTGGGGAAAAAAGGGGGATTTCTGAACAGGTTTTATAAATTGTATCGATAGTAAATTCTCTGCAATATGCTTGTGTCTACGTTTATATTTGTAAAAGACATCAAATTCTACGAAGTATACGTGTAAGTTACGCCCGCGCTGCAGGCAAAAACTCGAAAAAGTAGGCAGAAAGAATACACTGACTAACTGATAACTATAGTTCAATGACTGCTGAGGGTTTGCAAGCTTGAGAATTGGTGGGCGCAAGTTTGGTCCTTTACCCTCATCCACTTCAAGGAATTCGGAGTGGCGAAATATAGTTGGGAATGAAAGATTTCATCGTTTGAAAAGGTGGAAATCCCCATCTCAAGTGTTTGGACTTGTTTTTTCCTAACCTTCCGATATTTACTCACGAGACGATACATGAAAAAACTCCCCATCCTCATAGGGAAGTTCCCGATCATAGATGAACAAATATTTCGTGAAGCTCCGCAATATTATGCGCCGTAATATTACGTCAAAAACAGTGAAGTGGGGAGGAAGTTGCGTAATATTATAAGAAAAACAGTTAAGGGGTTAACAAAAGAGGACTATCGGTGAGGAGATTTCTGCTAGTATCGTCATAAAGAGATCATTCAATAAATTGCGTCACGTAGAAGGGAGAAAATGGTTAACTTGAACAGAACTTGTTTCAGGGATTGGGAATCGGTGACTTAAAAAAAAACTTATTGGCTTAAATTAATTTTTTCCCTCTGAACTGGCCCAAAAATAGGAGTGTGTGGGGTGCACGAGTGTGCGGGTTATATGAGTAAATACGGTATTTTAGAAGATTTATAATAATTAATTTTAATACTGTATTACTGTACTAAATTTTTTAAGTGAGCATGATTGTGTGTATTTTAGAATATATCGGAACAGGACCGTGTTAACCCTGGTGCATATCCATGCACTATTGTAATGTAGGCACGCATAGCGATATTCATTCCGCCCCTGGATGAAAAAAATTAGAAGGAACTATTGTTCTCCCCCGGGTTAAAGGAGCATCAGCGGCTCACGATGAATATGGCGAATAGAGATACCAGATGCCAACTTATTCCGGCCAAAAGTGTAGGTAGAAACTGATAGTAAATTTTTAATGACGGAACTGCTTTTCTTGAGTAACAATAATAAACTTAAAACTCAATTAAAAGGTACAGCTTTAATATTATAAAAATATTACGTCATCTCAATGTTGAAGATGCAGCAACGGCTGTATAAACAGCACATTTAAACCCTAAATGTTTCTTGGTCATGTAGATACGCCTCAACTTTGTAGAATTCTTCGTCGTTTGTGAGTATAAACATAGACGCAAGCGTGTTGCAGTAAATTTACTATTGAAACTCGTAATTTTTAAAACTTGGTCAGAAATCTTCATGTATGACCAACATTTTGGGAAAAAAGGTGCACGGGGTACACATTTGCAATATTTTATTGAATTTCACCACCGTAGAGATCAATCGCGATCACTTGGTATAGTTCATTTCGATAGTATCATTAGCAGCTGAAATCATTCGTATTATAGGAAACTTTATTAAGTGGGTCAAGTTCTCCAAAAATAAGTTTCTTAATGGTTGAAATTAAAACATCCGTCACATGGAATGCTCAAGAAGAATAGCACGGACTCAAAACAGTATTTATATATATTTTTATTATTGTTTATTTCTGATTTGTTAAAACTTGGAATGTACATGACTTTGATTATGTCTGAAAATGGTTTCATGAGAAGTATTTTTAAGTGAAAACTTGGGGGTCGACTTATATGGCGAACATATGCCTAATCATGTATTTTCATCCAAAAAAGCAGGGGTCGACTTATACGCCGGAATATATGGTAAGTTATGAGGAAATAACAAAAATAATTTTTCTCAGGTAATTTAAGTGCTAAAATATAAATGGTGGGCAGATATTGAAAACTGCATATGAATTCCATTCATTAACCCTCTTAGTGCCACGTAAATTTTGGGGGGTAGGGCCAGAAGTGCCAAGGGCAATTTCTGAAGTTTGTATCACCTTAGGAAAATTATGATTGTGAAATTATTTCTTAGGATAAATTATTAATATTTTCAGTAATTGTAAAAAACACTCTAATCTTCAAAAAAATATAACTTTTATTTCTTTTAATGGTAAATTTATCAAATAAAAACTAATGTTATTGCATATCATGTTGCATCAAAAAAAGAAAAAAAAGTTTATCACCAAAAATTTCCATTTGAATTTTATTATTCAGAATTAAAACTTATATATTATGAAACCTACATTAGTAAAGAATATAATTAGCAAAAATCAGCAATGAGTACAAAAAACTATGTTAAATACAGATATTTTCCTGGACGTTTGCATCTGGAGCAAATAACCGACTGGACTTAAAATTTGTGTTAATAAAATTATACTTAATGTAATAAGTTAATTTCTGCATGATTATTAAATAATGATACACTATTCAAAACTACATAATTTTCCAATCAATCGAATATGAAATTATTAATTAAAAACAAAAGTTATTGCACATCACGTTATAACAAAAATATCACAAAAAAATTACGTTTGAATTTCATTATACAACATAAAAACTAAAGAATATAATTATCAAAAATCAGCAACGAATAGAAAAAAATACTATAGAATTATTTCAGTGAACGTCTGCATACGTTAGTTAGTAACAAATAACTTCTAAAAAAGTACACTTTACGTTTGTGTCTTGACAAACAAACACTATGCACTCCCTTTTCTCATTCTACGCACACTGTGCGATACCTCATTCTCTTCCCATCACGTATTCCGCTACATATACGCAGTTTTTTTCTTTCCTGCCTGGAAGTTTCCTTAGTCCAAATTCCGAATCTCTCTCTCTCTCTTTGAGCACCCAAACCGCTTGAAGTGGAAGGTACACTAGAGTCCTTTCCTTACCACTCTATTTCAAGACCCTCAATAATGCTCGTGTTTTTCTTTTCTGAGGGTTCAGGGATCATCCGTACGTGCATTTCTCGTGATCAGATGTGCGCACGTCTAGTCGCGTATTCGCACGGTCAGCGCCCTTGACTTCGAAAGAGAATATTTCGTTTCTTTTACCTTACGTGAAATTTTGTTTACATTATAAATAAACGCACTATTTATTAAGTTTAAATAAGTTTATTTATACTTTGAAGAATACAAATGTATAGTTACAACTAATTCAATTGTAGCGCCAGCATTTCTTGAAAGGCCTACGCATAAAAGCATCTATTCGCTTTCTTATTTACACTATCCAGTTAAAAAATGTCATAGCAGAGGGCAGTAACATTCGGGATAGGATACAAAAGGAATCGTGGCTACAGGACCTTACCCCAATGAGAGAAAAAAAATTTTGAAGGTCAAGATTATTTGCGTTCCATACCACGCAGACGACTATACGCCACAAATATGACCATTTATAAAGCTTAAGTGATAAATTCACGATCGAAGTATAACAAAAGGAAAAAAAGATTTATAAAGTAGGAAGCATCCTCTTTCAGATGATGACATTCTCAAATGCCATCTATCGCATCTATGATGAACTATTACAAGTTTAGTTTCGGTCTACGTGCGAGCCGATATATCGGCTCGTGGCACTCTTTGCCCAAGTAGCAAAAGCCGATATATCGGCCCGTGGCACTAAGAGGGTTAAAGGTTAATAGATATTTTACTAAACTATTACTAAAATTCATAATGTTTCATGAAATTTCAGGACTGTTGAATTGACTAATAAACCATGATACTTGACTTCCTTAATTATCTTTTCTAGCTATTAGACATATTATATGATAATCATCCTTATAAAATCACTTTGTCTGAAAGTTATGTCACTGGTAGCTTACCCATTTGTTTTCTGCATGTAATTTGGATGTGGTGTTATTGAGTTATATTTTCAGAATACAGGCGACTCCCAAGTCTCGATTGTTCGAGTTTTGATTAATTCGAGATTTCGATCCCACCGATCGATAATATACACGGAATAAACTTCGCGTAGTAATTGGTTCCGACCAACCATGCGAGGTTTAGTTTTGGTGTAGACATAGTTATATCTGCTTTAATTGTTTGAATTTGTGCTGATTTCACTTTTTTTCTGTTAATCTTTTATATACATTTATTTATTTTATTGATTTATTTATAAATTTATCACTTGACATGGCATCTAAAATAAAGTGACCAGATCTGCAAAAGCTCAATGCTGTACAAAATGAAAAAAAGATACAAAATACAATACGTATTTTTGAATCCGTTTAACAAAATAAAAACATTTCGATAATACATCAATATTGAATTGTTAAAAACAACAATTTTAACGAAGATAATAAAATCCAATTTTTTTATTAATCATATACTAATTCTCCAAAGTCATACCCTCCTCGCGGTGCGTTTGATGTTATTTTTCTTAAAACAAACAAATACAAAATAAAATTGGAACAAATCATGTAATTAACCGTTACATAAATTAATTCAATTTTCCAATTACTTCACTTACTTTTCGAAACTTGTGACGATGACTTGAGAAAACTATAAAACTTTGCAGGTGCGTTGCGGACTGTGACAGGTGACATATGCTAAAACCACAGAAACCAACTACAACCATAGATTTTTCTAAAGTGGTATGAGTGATACATTCATTTTGACAAAAAACCATAGGTGTAGTAGTAAAACAAAACCATGAAATATAGAGCTACAACCACGCCACGGAAAACAAATTATTGTTCTGCATTTAAGTACTTTTTATTTATATTGCTGACATAAATAATAAAAACAAATTATTGCATTTATTATCAATTTTGGTGGGCAAATTTTTAAAATGCTGTACGTTTTGCTGTACACTTTCCAATGCTGTACAGGAGATGCAAATGCTGTACAATACATCATAATGCTGTATGTCTGGTCACTTTAATCTTAAAGGAAATGTAATACTGATAATGTGAGTCAAATAAAAGAGTGCATAAGACTCATAGTTATGAACTGAAATTAGAAATTTAAAAGCGTGTTGAGAAAGGTTAAAGCCAAGCTGAAATCACATGATCATTGGGAATGGGTCGTTCAACTATTAGCACTTACGTGAAACAGGAGAAAATTCTAGAAGATGTGATAAATTCACATAATTTGATAACAACAATAAACAGTCCTAGGCACGGTGTTGTGATTCCTAAAATGGAAATTGTTTAAAACTTTGGGTAGATGATCAGTGTCAGAAACACATTCCTATGAGTGAGACCATGATGAAATATTTTTAATTTTATTGTTTCTTTATTCTTAAGTTATTTTGTGCTTTTTTAATAACTTTTATATTAATTTCACTGCGATAAATAGTTGTATGTATAGATAGATGTATGCAGGTATGATATCCAGCCCGCACGAGTCATTTGTAACAAACGACTCATGCGATCCGGACCGGGCTGTCTGCATGACATATTGCATACATCTATCTTTGAAGTTCGAAACAAAAATTATTTTTTCCTTTTTAGTGCAAGAAATAAGTTATACATTTAAAATATTTATTATATAATTTATTCATGATTTAATATTGTTGTATTAACATATTAGTAATGTTATTTTATCTTTATAGAATGTGAGGGGAGACTTTTTCCCGAGATGCGGGAACGTATCCCCCGATTATAACATGCAAGTATATGGAAAAACGGCGTTCGACATTCAGATTTTCGAGATTCGAACACGTTTTCAGGAATGCATCCCCAACGAGACTCTGGAGTCGCCTGTACAGTAAACTCCCAGTTATCCGAATTGCCCGGGGAATTGGGTTTTCCGGTTAAGTACTCTTCTCAGTTGTTCTAAAATAATTCCTTGACATTCAAGGAAGTAATGAAACTCAAATGTAAAAGTATTCGACATGTTTAATTGCAATATTGTAATATTTAATAACTACATTACATCCTATGGAGTTTCTCATATGCCTATCGTTATTAACTTCTCTTTTGTTCTAATAACAATGCGAGGTAAGGGTTAACTTCGTCCAACCTGTAGAATTTTCCAGCAAAAATATTGTTTCCTTCTCCAAGAAAAGGAGAGAAATTATCCACACCCAACACAATGTATTAGCAGAAATTCTTGAAGCAAATTGATATTAAACAAAAGAGAACCAAATAGTGATATGCAATCATGACACCATTACATACAGTACATTTAGTAAATATTAAAATAATGCAATTAAACGTGTTGGATAGTTATACATATATTCCTTAACTAATGTTTCAAAATATTCACATAATTTATTGGCAGCTTCTTGGTCAGTCAATTTTTTTATCATCTGAAACATCTAGACATCTGATCATAAAACGTGTTATTCATCCATTTGTAAATGCACACGGTTCACTAATATACATTTCTTCATAAAAATATTTGATCTTTTCAATCAACATTGGTTCTGAGGCTCTCTCAGAACACTTTATAAAAAACCATTCATTAATACCAGTATCCAATTCTTCAATTTTCGGCTTATGAAGAGTGCGCAGATATTCAACTCTTCTAGTTGTCTCAGAAAACATAATGAATTTCATTAACTGTGGTTTCTGTGCCTTAATGTCATAAATAGTGGAAAAACCAACATTGAACTCTTTCATTATAACATTGCGGTTCTCACTTTTCTCTAAACCTTTTATTATATCAAGTTTCTGGGTTAAGGTTAGCACAAACATTTCCTTTTGTTACCTTTAGCACATATTGGAGTTTTAGGAGGCACTTAAAAAGGTTGTAGAAAATATTTTATTTAACACAAACACCGAGTTCAAGAAACATACACAATTGTGTATTGCGATTGCTAGAAATGCAAATTTTACCGGTAACATTTCGAATTAGATGTAAACAAAAAATTGCCGAAAATGCCAATTTTATTGGTAACATTCCAAACTAGATGTAATAAAAAATCGAGAGACAGGAGATGCCGGTTTCTTGAGAATTCCAGTTGCATGAGTGCCAGATATCTGGGAGTTTACTGTATCTAGAATTTTCAGGCATTGTACATATTTTAATAAATTATAAATTTAATTATCCTTCTAATTTACCTTAGGACTGTTACTATAGTCGGTTCACCAGCTGAAGGCTCTTGGCCTACTTAGAGCAAGTAGCCAATCACGAACGTTTCCCCTTCCATCGCCCCTCTCAACTTTCGTGCGGGACAGCAGATACCGGTGCGCATTGCCAGCTCTTGCGGATTTTCGCCTTCAGCTGATATACTACACAATTTCTAATGGCAATGCATCCCGATGTGATCTCTTCGAGAGCAGGAGTGAGACTGGTTTCCTCCCCACTACCTTCCCAAACAAACCGTCTCCTATTGGCTGCTGCTAACTGGCGTATGCCCCATCTTCAAGGCCAAGAGACTTTAGCTGGTGGAACGACTATAATAAAATTAGTACAGTAAAACCTTATTAGTTCAAATGTACCAATATGTTCAAATTATGCAGGTTTGAACTATACAAACTGTCAAAAATATATCAACTTCAGATTGAAAATATGCAATTCCAATTAGATCTGTCAGAAATGCATTGAATTTGCATACAATTTGTTACTCATAATGTAAGTGCATAATAAAGCATTGTGATTTCTCAATGATAGATAATGCAGTTATCTGATATTGAACTGATGAGATTTTACTGTGTTTGCATGAATATAAAATTAAAGTATTTTCTGTTTTCTAAAATCTTTAACCAACTAACAAAGATTGCCTGCTTTTTCTCTTACATTTCCCTGTCTCAAAATTAACATTCCTTGCCTTGGGAACTCTTTGACCATTTAGGCCATGTTCCTCCATCCACTTCCTCTTCCTCCAAATCTCCCTCCTCTTCCTCCTCCTCTGGAACAAATGGCAGTGCCTCTACTACTCCCAGTGGTCAATTACCAAAGCTGGTGATAGTAGTGGTAACAGTGGTTGGAGCTGCGCTTTTGGTGCTCAACATAGTCCTCATTGTTTGCTTTGTCCGGAGACGCACTCAGAAGAAGAGGCGTCTTGCCGGTAAGATTTATTTATTCTCCGCATCTTGTAACATCTTATCCTCATGAGTTTTGTTTTGCTTTTTTTTCACCTTGCCTTACCTGTTCCTTACCTCCTGATTTCCTTACCTACCCTGCTGCCTATTTTTATGTGCTGTGACCTTGGACCATTCTGCACACCCATGCACTCTGTGGCCGTTGTTGGATGAACATGCCACCACTGACAAATGTTTTTATCCATAATCTTTTGAAACCCTCGTACCAACCTGATTGAAACCCTAAATTGTCATGGTGGTATGGTTTTGGCTCAATCAGGCAGTAGTGAGCGTGAAAGAATGCTGATTGCAGAAGATCTTCTTCACAAGGCTGACCTCCATCGTATTATCATAATTGCTGGCTCTGTAGCTGGGGCTCTCGTCCTGATAATCAACATTGTGGCATTAGTAGTCTGCTTTTTCCGACGAAAGCGCTCTAAAAGGATGGAAGAGGGTACTTTCATTTTTATTATATATGAATTTAGGAGAAGTATTATTATAACTTAAAAATCTTCATATTATAGTAAGTCCTCTCTATACATCAGAGATACATTCTTGAAAACTGAGTGATAATGAAACAAACTATAGTGAAACCTAATTTTCTCATTGAAATAATAATTGTAAGGGTATTAATCTGAGCAGGCTTTTATGACATACATGCATCACTTTTTAACTCAAATAAAGCATGTTATACAGCCCATAAAAATGTATACCTTAACTTGGTAAATAAAATAATAGTAATACTCATGATACACTCACCTGAGGTGATTTTGGAGGGTTTTATGGGTGAGGAGTTGTAATTTGTTGGCATAAGTTCAATGCTTATTTACAAACCGGTGTAATTGCCTGATAAAAATGACAGGTATACATGAATATTAAAGTATTAAAATTAAGGCATTTCACATTCTTTCTCTCTTCTCCTCCCTCCTTTTCTCTTCCTTACCTTCCTCCCATTTTCCCCACCTCTCTTCTTCCCTTCCATTTTCCCTCGCTATCCTTCTCACTCTCCCATAAAAAAATGTAGCTGTCTCTCTCTCTCTCTCTGTGGTATATATACATATATATACACATTTTGTACAGAATTAATACTTATCCAATAAACATTATGGTAGACAACTTTCATATGATCAGTACTATTTTAACTTTCCGGGACATACCATTAAGTGAATTTTAGATTTTTACTTTTTAGTGGATATAAAATTTTATTGTCCTATTTTTGCTCAAAGATTAAAAACTTGTACAGCTTTTTCAGAAAACGTAATGGTTTGTATTAGTGCTTTTTAGTTATCCAGAATATTTTACACCTGATTGTGAGTTTTGAAGTGCAGTTTATATTCTGTAATTTCCCCCCCAAGGTTCAGTCTCAAAAAGCTAGGGTGTGGCTTATATTAAAGTAAATATGGTATTATATACTATGCCAGGAGCTCTGCCCCTGTGGTCTTTGCTCTTTGCTTCGCTCAGGCTTTAAAGCCCCTCTGTCAACAATTGATGTATTTTATAAAAAGATATAAAATGTACGTAACAAGGACATCGAAAATAAGACAATTTGCAAAAGTTTTAACTAATATCAAATCTACCATTAACTCCATTGGTGAAAGAACTCTCCATTATAGCTCTCTGCTATACTACGTACATGCTGTATTTCCAACTAATAGTTTATTGTTCATGGGATTTTGAATTTTAATATGATGTGGGTTATGTCAAGGGGATAATCGAACATATATAATCCCTTTCTCTGTACTCCTCTCCCCCACTCTCTCTCTCCTTATCACAAACACTCATTCCATTTCACTCCCCCCAAACTCACTCTCAATTATTCCACCTTCTCCACCCTTCCTCTTCACTCCTTACTCCCCCGTAATCCCTCTCTCTCTCTCCTTAACCATCTCTTCTAGTCTGTTTCTCTCTCTCTCTCTTCTTTATCTCATCGTCCTATCTCTCTCTCTCTCTCACACCCTCTCCTCTCTCCCTCCCCTTCTACCTCCTCCTCTCACCCTAAACCTATCTCCCTTCCTCCCTCCCTATAACCCACCCTCTCATCCACCATACCTCATACTTTTCCATACTTCTGCTTACCCTCCTTCCTCTCTCTCCCTTCCCCCCCACCTTCCTCCGTTATCCCAGTATGGTCCTATGTAACAGGCATGTCAAACTCATGGGAGCATTGGGGCCATTTTCAGCTCAAGTCCACGGATTGAGGGCCACAGGTTGGATTTTATTTTCTTTTTGCCTAGTTTGCATTCTGGTATACTCAAGAACCGTAGATATAGTTATTTACAACAATTTAGTAACAATAATTTATTAACATTAATTCATTATTTACAAATAAAATGTAACTTTATCCAAATTTATGAATACATTGTTTGTAAACTATGGTAAAATTTGTCTTAAATTTACTTTTTATTAGAGGTCTGATATCGTTTTTTTCAACACAAGTTTTTCATAATCCAGACGAAGTTGTTGGGTCGAAGCAACTTTCATCATTGATGATAGATGTTCATCAGTCAACCTTGATCTTTGCGGGCTTTTGTTGCTTTTAAGTAGAGAAAACAGTTGCTCACAGAGGTATGCGCTGCCAAACATATATATTATTTTGGCAGAAAATCTGCGCATTTCTGCAAACTGGCAAGCAAAAACAAATAAAATTCCAGCGCTCTCACCTCAAACTTATTTTTTCGAATTTCGTCACGCTGCAATTCTATCAGTTCCAATTGAATGCTTTCAACTACTTTTTCAGGATCAAAAGTGAATGGAGAAGTAAATAAGGAAAATTCACTTTCTTGAGATTTAAAATCTCTAAATCTCTGCTCAAATTCAGTCTGCAATGATTCAATTTTCCCCGAATATTTTTTAAAATCCAAATTCAAACTTGATTTCTTAATTTCAGCCGTGCAGTGGAAATGAGCCAAATTAATCGCTTTCAATTGAGATTCCCATATGCGTAACTTAGTTCAAAATGCTCGTACCTGATTGTACATACTTGTTACCAGTTGTTGTTTTCCCTGAAGTTTCAAATTAAGCTCATTTAAATGTCCCGTCATGTAAACTAGAAATGCCAAATCTTGGATCCATTCCAAGTCTTGCAGCTTAGTTGTGTCTTGTCCCTTCATATCCAATAATAAAACTATTTCTTCTCGCAAAGCAAAAAATCTTTGGAGAATTTTGTGACAAGATAGCCAACGAATTTCCATATAATAAGGAAGATCTTCGTATTCGCTTTCAATCTCTATTAAAAATTAGGAAAACTGAAGAAGATTCGTTGCACGCGTGTGAATAAAGTTCACTGGTTTCATAACTTCCCTCAAAACATGGTCCATTTTCAAAACTTTTTTACACGGTACTTCCTGATGTATGATGCAGTGAAAGAATTTTAGATCGGTATTGAGCTCTTTTTCGGCTAATTTTCTTCTCAATAACCCCAAAATGCTGTTATTATGTTAAATTATATTATATTAAAAATGAAAAATACGTCATTGAAAATGAAAAACAAGTTAAAACTATAAAAATTAATTTTAAAAACTAACCTTTATGTTGATCTAACCAAGGAAATCATAAAACAATTAAACTAGCACTTCTAAAACGACTCATTCTCATGCATATAAGATAAATTGACCATTATAATCTTTCGTAGCTATGTTTTTGATGGCCGAATCAGTAAGCTGGTCGATCAGTCAGGAAAAAACCCTGTCAAAATTTAACAATTTAATTTATTTAATTTATTTATTTAATAAATCAGTACGATTCTAATAAAAGTTGATAATAACTAATACTTAAATATTTACCTTAGTTCTTCGGTTTCTTATAAAAATACAGGCTTAGCTTTGGTATTGTACTCTGTGAATTTTAAGGGTCCAAACTGATAGTACCATACATGGTCCAAAATACTTTAAAGTATCTTTAATATCGTCCAAACACAACTGCTTTATACAGCATAATGAAAATGAGAACACAAGAGTAAATCCTAAATACATGGCAACAAAAGAGAATTACACATGCTCTTATTGATTTTAAATTAGAATTCAGTTATAGAGTGAATTAGAATTTTACATTATTAGATTAGTAATTAAATTACATTAAAGTTTTATATTCGCAGATGTACCTCGCTTATAGTTAGAAATTTATTTTAATTAGATTAGGAAATAGGGAAGAGTTAAAGCAGAATCTTCATTAAACACTCATTTTTGCATAACTTAATGAGCCACTTGTTCTCTACTTCTTTATTTCTAATAAAATATACTGCAAATATCCACCAGAACTATTAAAGGGCCGCATTGCATTGGATTTTAAAATCTCATCGGGGGCCGCAGAATTTCGGAGACCAGGCCGCATGTTTGACATGCCTGCTATGTAACATTATGATTATGACAACAATTCTGGTTGCTCTTGGCAATGAAATATTCACAAAAAAACTTTAAATTATCGTCTTCAAAAGTTTTCCTAGCCAATTCGCATCATATTTGAAAATCGATTGTAGGAAGTTGAATCTGCATTCTTTTGCACATACTTTGGTTTAATAAACTAATTTTCATGAGAATTATAAGTAATTTTAAAAAGCAAACGAATGATGTCTTACTCTCTTTTTACGAGTTAACCAAATGGAGAACAATCCTGTGATCGAACCCATGCCCTTATGATAGACAACTGCAAATCTATCACATACAGAAAGTCACACCAAGTATTATGGTTAAAGTTTTGTAAAAGTCAGACTCACTTATGGCAATTTATTTTATGTGCTTTGGCTACATGGACTTGCATTACAGTAACGTATTATTATTAAAGAAAGTATTTTGTAAAACAATCTGAAAGATTGGTTTATTGCTTGAGATCTGTTAACTTTAATAATTAAATTAAGAATACTATAAAGAAGACAAAGCTACACAACTTCTTGGCTGAAGAAAATCATGGGTAAAACTAAATCATCTTTCTGTTGAAAATCTAGTCCAGCGGTGCCCAAATGTTTCCTCTTCTCATCATAGCCAATGTGCTGTCAAAAATACAGTTGAGAAATAATTTAAGAATACTATAGGGTTAATTTGGGAGTTAATATCACTTGATTTGTTTTAAACTGTATTTATCTAATGCAGAGGCAGGGGAAAACACATGAAAAACATTGCTTTTTATAATTTTATATTTTCACTTTGTCAGCCTTAGATCTTTAAAATCATGGCAGACAAGATTAAAACACACAACAGGCCAGATATGGCCCGCAGGTCATTTTTGGGCACAGCTGATCCAGGCAGAGGCGTAGCCAAAGGGGGGGGGTTTATCGAAAAATTATTTGTTATTATTATTTTTTGCCTGTTTTTATTACAACTATGACATCCAGTGAAAAAATTGAACTTATTAGTAAAAATAATTAACAAAATAGTAACAAAGAATGTCGTGTAAATATGAGACAAAAACAGTGAGCTGATCATCTATACTTCAAAGTGAAACAAGTGCCGCACTTGAAGAGCGTATAACCTTAGGTGTGAAATTATTACGGAACGCTGATTCTTGCTTTATTTTCGCTATTTATGGATTATTTTTGTCTACTGTACACATTTTTAAAGGTAAAAATGGGAGCAGGGCCGACGCCAGGAGTGAGGCGACCGCCTCAGGCAGCGTTTAGCTTGGGGCGGCATTTTCAGACGCATATTGAGACAAAAATCAACCACCATTGCAGATTTGCGAAAAAGAAAAGTGTGCTCATACATTGTCGTTCACCACTTCAACATCAACTAAGCATACATGATTTTGCACTCAGAGCATTAAAAAAAATTTGAATTTTTTAATTATCTCTCCGTGACATTTAGAGCTAGCCATTAGACTCGGGATGTTTAGATTAGAGTTTCCATTTTCTTCTCTGTATCTTTCGTTGGCTTCTGTTTCATGTTTCACTTAACTAAATTCTTAGCATCTAGCATGCCTTTCTTCGCTTGCTGCATCTTAGTTTCCAGTCAGAATTACGGGATCACCGGACTCGGTCGTGTTAGAAGATAACTCTCCAAAAAGTACACGTCTGCAGGTATCGTCTAATGTAGGGCAGCCTGTCCAAGTGTAGTTTCATGGTTACACTCAATTTCTGCAGAGGGGTCATAAGTGCATCCTTACCACTGTTTCAGCCAGTAACACTGTTATCTTCTTCCTAGATCAACGTTACATCTAGGTACGTAATCACTCATCAATATGATGGCAGCATTTTTATCAGAAAATTGGTGTATATGATATCGTATTTTGTAGGAAACAGAGGAGTTCAAAAATACTAATAATCATCGTAGAAACGCGGAATTTTAATCATAATATAAATTAAATAATAGTAATTAATTTTCAAATTGAAAAACTACCTAAGGTCCACCATTGGCCAAGATCGGTGCGTTCGCGATATATAGCTTACAGTATCGTGAACACTATTGAATCTATTGATATGCAGTCTTATTCAAAGAAATGTGAACATTTCTAAACATTTCATCCACTGGGTGTACCTCTCTAAAACAAATAGGGGAAAAGTTTACCACAGGTCAATTTTTTGACGTTTCGACTGGAAATTTTCAAGAAAATGTTGCCTTTCTGATTTTTTTAAAGACAGCTCATTATTAATATAGAAGTTATAGTTACAAAATCATTATTCATAAACATTACAGAAGTCATACACAAAAAATTGTTGCATTTTGTTCATTAGAACTGGAGATGTGGCGATGGGAGAGGGTTTTCTATGCAACTTGAATGCGAGAATCTTTCCCTCGCATCTCGGACTCACTCTCGGTCAAGAGATAAACATCGTAAATTTCTTTGAGGGGTTTCATTGTAACTGACATAAGATATGTGTGGATGATGGCTCCTTCCTTTTGTACCGATATAAGATTCGTCTCAGAATTATATGGGGTTGTTACGCAGACAAGTTCCACATTTCTTTACTTGCATGAAAATATAAATGCAAAAATTAGTGTACATTATATGCACTAAGTTGCAGAATGGAGTTGAAAAAGTAAAGGCCAAAGGTTCCTCTTTTGAAATATATCAAGATTTTTCGGAATTAAGAAAATTCATTGGGTCTAAAAAATATAAATGCTGTTACTGTGCAAAAGGGCGGCATAAAGTACATTCGCCTCAGATGGCAATTTTGGATGTGACGGCCCTGAATGAGAGTTATATAATTTAATGCATCTAGTAACATTATATAGAATTTTATATTTCATATTTTTAAAACAGTATTTGTAGCGATGAGTTTTTAAACTAAAAATTTAAATGTCTCGGATAAATGACAATGTGACTTATTACTAGTATTTTCCAGAATCCTTAAGATGAAAATTTACATAAATTAATTTTTATAACTAAAGTTTATATTTATTACTGATGTTACATCAACCAAGCATACAAGATATTTTATATTTTAATCATACATTATACATTCAAAGGTAATTCGCTTGATCGTTTTTAGAAATAATGCATAAATGCTACTATAGAAATACTTGTGTTATAAAAAGGAGAATTTTGATAACTTGGCCATAGGCGCCAATATTCCTAGCTACCTCTTTGTTACTAACGTTGTATAAAATGCATTTATGATAGGAAATGAATGTACAGTAGTCCCTCACCATTCGCGAGGGTTAGGTTCCTGAAAACCCTCACGACTGGCAAATTTGCAAATGGCAAATTCGCGAATGGTAAGTAATTGGGAATATGGAAAAAATAGGGTTTGGTTCTTAGAGTCCCTATTCCAGCATGTAACTTGCATTTTTGCCCTTCAAAATATAATAATACAAAACGTACTGTGGCATTCTGAATAAATGCCACATTTTATTAATGAGCAAGGAACCGATCTACAGATGCTTCGATGACGTTGGCGATATCCCGTTTATTAATTATAAATTCCACGACTTTCATTATATTTTAAGAAAAAGTTTAATTTCGGTGAGGCAAAACATTTATTCATTTTTAACAAAAAAGTCTATATAGGGATTTATGGAACATGTGTGTAAATCATTAAATAAAGTACAAATGTTTTGCCTCCGGCATGCCGCGGTGATGTAACCCCCCATCCGGTACATAGCTCTGAACCTGAACCCCTCCTTGGTCAAATCCTGGCTATGCCACTGGATCCAGGCCATCAATTCGGCTATAAATCTTTTAAACAGAATATCACAAGAATAGCTTAGACATCAACTTAACCGAAATTGAAATTTTGTCTTTCACTCTTTGCAAATGAAATACAGTGCACAGGTGCATGCCATGCCTCACGGCTTCCCCTGTGCATGTTTTCATTGGCTGCCCCTGTGCAAGTCTCTATTTTGTCACCCTTTATTTGGCGTTCTTTACAAATTTTATTTTTGAAAACACCTTATGGTTTGATAAATTTCAGAAGCCAATAAATATGAAAGAATATATGGCATATTATAATACAATCTGCATTACTGTTAAAAATACTGTACGTGTCTGACGATAAATCGGCTGCCCCCATTGTTTGGCCACCCATGCGCATGGCACATATGGATGTGTAGCTACTTGATGTATTACCAAATGTCATTCAATTCATTGACACCATATAAGTGAAATGGTGTGTAATGGGACAATGTATAAAGGGGACTTACTGTATTAATTTATCATATATTTAGTCATTTCGATAGATTTTATTTAGTTTTGGAGGATTTAATTTTTAATAGCTTTATTTAGGTGAATTAATTTTTTGATAATTATATTTTGGCATACTTGATAAATTTTTCTGTTTACATTTGATATCCTTCAAATGATTTTACTCACTCTAATAAAATTCTTCATTGTATATGCAGTAAATTTCTTATTATAAAAATGAAATATTTTCTATACTTGGAAAGAAAAACAATTTGAATAAATTTTATTATTGAATAATTATAGCTTATTCTCAATGTTATTATTCTTTGTTTTCATAGCATTGATATTCTTTATCTAAAATATTTTTTATATTTATTGTAGCTGCTGCAAGTGAGCAGGGGAGTAGCAAATCAGCAACAATTGAGATGTATGCAAGCAGCTATAATGAAACTGTGACCGGTGAAACTCTTAGCTCAATATCAGAAAAGAGTGAGAGTTACTCCAATGGTGGAGATAGCAATGAAGATTATATTGTGAGTTTTTTAACATAGCATTGTAACCTTTATTGTATGTGTGTATACTTTATTGTACACAAAATGCAGGCACTGTTGGCCAAGTGTACACTTAAGTGCTAGCCAGGGAGTGAGACGATCTCCTTGAATTCAGACTCCCTGGAGTGACTTGATGTTTGTGGAATGTGAAAACATCACTTTCTGAGTAATGACTGAACACTGTAAAGATTGAATTATCATTGAGATGGTTTGTTTACCACTTGAAAGGGTGACTAAGCAGAGGTCTAGTTCATAATAATGCTTCTTGATTTCATTTCTCCCTCTTCGTAAAGTGACGCAGTGCCTCTCAATTACATGATTCATCCTCTCAGCCCCATGGTCATCTCTTTTTTCTTTTCTTTTTATTGTAATGTGGCATTAGGACCTACCTTGGTCAATCTCATTTAGTTGTTGACCAGTGCCTGACTTATGCGGCAGCAAGTAATAGTTTCTTAGAATGTAATTTTATATGAAATGGCCTCAAAAAGGAAACTGGGAAAGAATAATATTGTCTATGATGAGGAGAGCAAGTGAGGTAGAGGAGCTGAAGAAGTGAGTGTGGCCAAGGTTCATTAGGAGGTTAAACCTCCACAACTTAGACAGTACATTAGCTGTGTGTACCCATTTACAGCTGGTCCAAGTGACATAAAATATAAAGAGATACTGAACATCACAGAGAAACGACTCCACTGAGTGTTTTCATGGTCTATTTTACAGATATTTTCCAATTTCTGGTGGAAGAGACAAACAGTTACTACCACCAGTATATTACTGTAAAAATTCTGTTTTACTATGAATTTATTGAGCAAGTAACTTTAACTTAGTAACTTATCAATATATTTTCTTCAAATTACTTTTCATTTGAAGGTTTTATCATTATTACTTCTAGATATCTAGATATGATAATTTACTCAAAAATCAGCATATAGCATTTAAATGTCCCAAATAAATCCGGCCGATGACCACTATGGCAGGAATTTAAATCTGTACGATAAAGGTTAATATTATAACTATGCATGATTAAAATACCCATATGCATGTATCTACTCTTCCAACCAACCCAACGAGTTTCTTGGAACCCTTCTTCCAATCAACCCAACGATTTTTTTTAAACACTTCTTCCAACCTAACCCAACCATTTTTCTGAAAACATTTTTCCAACCCAACTCCACTTAATTTAGGAAAGCCAATTTTCCTTTGCACATAACAAACGAGTTTCTGTCTGGTGTATATTTTATCACGATTGAAATATTTTTCCCTGGTACAGAATAATATCCTGTAAACCTAAGTAATATCCTGCTTTTCACCTTTGGAATTCATTTCTGTGATTGGGTATGTGATTGTTAGTGCCATGGAACTCTCTGTCACTGTTGAAAGACAAATAAACTCTTAGAAACATGTATGAGTTTGAGAACTAGAACCCTGAGAAGAAATACCTGTCTGATAAACTTGTGCATATTTTTCATTTTCATTTGTTGTTTTATTTATCCAACCTCCCCCAGTGTGTATACCTGTTTTTATTTGCAATATCCATTAATTATTTATCCCTCTCTCTTTTTCCTTTTGAATTTCTAAATATTGTAATTTACGGAGAAGTTATTTTCATATTTGAAGAAACCTTACTTATTTTTAACTGAAAATATGAGTTGTGGTTTTTACAAAATATTTTCCAATTCATAGGAGGATTCCACAAAACCTGCAGCAAGCACTTACCTAATTGACCAGATTGAGCCACCTTCACAATATGCATATCAAGCTCCACCGTCTGCTACAATGCTTCACCATACTCACCCACATCCTCATCATCACCACCACCACCATCTTCATAGTTCTCTTGGTGCAATCCGTCACCAGCAACAGATCCCTGGAGATGGGACTTTGACGAGAAGAAAACCAGCAAAAACCTCTTATCTGATGCATACACCCATGGACAGCCAAGGTCCTGTCGATCTCTCCTCTGCTAGTATTGACCATTCTCCCTGTGACAGAAATGAGGATGACATCAATGCAGGCAATAGTTTTGTTGATACTCTTAGGAGGAACCCATATAGTCATGGAATGGGTGAGTATGAATTTTATAACCTCAATGATTATTAGCAAGGAATGATTTTTATGGTTATTTGGGTCATTCCACGTCAAAACGGTACAAGGTTGGACCTCGATGTGTCAGAATTTGACGCAATTTGCAGGACATACTTGACTCAGCACCAAACGAAGCCGTGCCAAGCCGTTTTGCGAAAATATGATTTTTAGAGGAACTACAGGGACCTGAAAATTCCAGGTTTTTCTCTGCATGGCGACAGTTTTTACCAAATATCTCAATAACCGTTAGAGGTAGAGATGTGCAGTTGCACTCATTCGAAAGAGGAGATTGAGGCACTTTGAAAGTATGTGCCGCAGTTGATGTATGTCAAAATTTAGTATGTTTTGTTAAAGTGTTCAATGTTCAAAATTGAACAGCATATTGAGCCGCCAAATATTTTTGGCTGATTTATTTATATATGATGTACTGTTCATAGATCTTCATGTGCACCAAGTATGGTGAGTGTGTTTTTCCATTTAAGGAAGAAAAAAATATTTTCGGTCGGTGCACACCGATGGATGACGTGCCCGCCTGTCCTCTTGCCTACCCCAGACACCCAAACTGCTTTCTTTCTCAATTCGCCATTCCCCTGGTTAGTTGTACGGGTCCAGTGATGGTGCAGACGTGGTACCAGTGAATTTATTGATCATCTCAGACCACCTCGTCACAACACGACTGCAGTGTACACATTCCAAGAGGCCTTGATTGCCTATCTCAGGGAAAAGGTACCTGGCTTCTGCCAAGTAGTCTACTTCTTTGATGGATGCGCAGGGCAATATAAAAATCACTACAATATCTTAAACTTGCTGTGTCATAATGAAGATTTCCGAGTACCGGCCGAGTGGCACTTCTTTGCTACCTCGCACGGCAAAGGGCCAAGCGAAGGATTTGGTGGCACTCTGAAGAGACTTACCGCCCGAGCGAGCCTGCAGCTTCCAGAACACCGTCAGATTCAATCTCCCATCGAGTTGTATCCCAGACACCCAAACTGCTTTCTTTCTCAATTTGCCATTCCCCTGGTTAGATGTACGGGAAAATGAAGTATAAATTCTGTTTCTGAAACAAAATATTTTCTTTATGTAAGGCACATTTGCTTTATGATTTAAAAGCTTTAACATATATGTATCCTTTGTGCATTCTCCTGGACACTTAGCTATACCGAGCGTCCTTGAAGAGAAGATGATAGTGTCATCATGCACAATATCGCTGGAGATACAGGGATAGCTGCGTGGCACTTCTGCACACCATCTACAGGCGGGGCTCTCCGGAACATCTTCGACAATACATTTTCCGCAGTTTTAACATCTTCTTCTGACACAAACTTAAAATGCATTCCTTTTACGAGTGCTTCTGGTCAGTGGTACAACAC
Source organism: Uropetala carovei (assembly GCA_036926305.1). Classification (NCBI taxonomy): domain Eukaryota; kingdom Metazoa; phylum Arthropoda; class Insecta; order Odonata; family Petaluridae; genus Uropetala; species Uropetala carovei. The sequence continues at coordinate 10,512,719 of JAXCHB010000010.1, read as the reverse complement.
GATGGGAGATTGAATTTTACGGTGTTCTGGAAGCTGCAGGCTCGCTCGGACGGTAAGTCTCTTCAGAGTGCCACCAAATCCTTCGCTTGGCCCTTTGCCGTGCGAGGTAGCAAAGAAGTGCCACTTGGCCGGTACTCGGAAATCTTCATTATGACACAGCAAGTTTAAGATATTGTAGTGATTTTTATATTGCCCTGCGCATCCATCAGAGAAGTAGACTACTTGGCAGAAGCCAGGCACCTTTTCCCTGAGATAGGCAATCAAGGCCTCTTGGAATGTGTACACTGCAGTCGTGTTGTGACGAGGTGGTCTGAGATGATCAATAAATTCACTGGTACCACGTCTGCACCATCACTGGACCCGTACAACTAACCAGGGGAATGGCGAATTGAGAAAGAAAGCAGTTTGGGTGTCTGGGGTAGGCAAGAGGACAGGCGGGCACGTCATCCATCGGTGTGCACCGACCGAAAATATTTTTTTCTTCCTTAAATGGAAAAACACACTCACCATACTTGGTGCACATGAAGATCTATGAACAGTACATCATATATAAATAAATCAGCCAAAAATATTTGGCGGCTCAATATGCTGTTCAATTTTGAACATTGAACACTTGAACAAAACATACTAAATTTTGACATACATCAACTGCGGCACATACTTTCAAAGTGCCTCAATCTCCTCTTTCGAATGAGTGCAACTGCACATCTCTACCTCTAACGGTTATTGAGATATTTGGTAAAAGCTGTCGCCATGCAGAGAAAAACCTGGAATTTTCAGGTCCCTGTAGTTCCTCTAAAAATCACATTTTTGCAAAACGGCTTGGCACGGCTTTGTTTGGTGTTGAGACAAGTATTCCCTGCAAATTGCATCAAATTCTGAGACATCGAGGTCCAACCTTGTACCATTTTGACGTGGAATGACCCATTCACTAAATAATTTCAATGGTAGTAATTAATATTTATACTTGTTTATAAACAAATTTATATAATATACTAGTTAACATGTGCTTACATTCTGCAAGCATTTTTAAATTTTAGCATATTTACAATTTCAAGTTATTCCCAATCAATTTTGTACAAAATCATATAACCGTATCAAAATTCAACTTTGTGGCTCATTTAAAAGTGCATTATCATTTTATTCGTCACATAGGACAATTATATGGCAAAACAGTTGCTAAGATATCGAATTTTTACGGTATCGGATTTCTTCTGTGTGTTGTAACTAAGAACCCATAATTCTGCGAAATTTCATGTTTGCAACTCATTAAGAATTGCTGTATAATTTTCACACTGGTATGGGGGATAAATGGGGCAAAACCGCCCTTAAAATTTGGAATTTTCGTAGTGTTTTATATGAAGTTTGGTTGCAATGACATTTTTAAAATCGTGCCAAATTTCAAGTCTCTAGGTCATATGGAGGTGCCTCATCATTTTTGTTCTCGTATGCAGCAATACTGAGGCAAAATAGCTCCAAAAATGGGAATTATATAAATATCGAATTTCCGGTATTTTCCTGTTAATGATAATATCTTGAAAAATAAACATGTATTGTTATGATTGTTTGACAGGATATAACATTGAAAGGATATATTGAGGTATTGTTGGATTTAGGTTATTTGATTTTTAAAACAACATTAACAGAAACTGTTTGGCTGGTCTCTACATTTACAAACCCAATCTTCGGACAACAGGGAGGGTTTCTTTGGTCCCAGGCGAGGCGAAGGGTGTGTTAGCGCCCGAAGACCACTACCCATTAAAACAAAGCGAGCCAATTAGGAAATAATGTTCCGGTGGTAAATAACATTCGAAATTTCATGAAAGTTTTATATTGTGGCGATTTGAAAATTTTTAGAAAAGTTTATTATTGTGGCTGTTGAAAATTCATTAAGTTTAAACAATGAAATATATATATATATGCATTTCTAGAGGTGCTACATAGATTAAATTTTGCAGAAATGTGAGGTATTTGCAACAAATAATGAAAACTTATAAAACTTTTACAATTATAAATTTTAGGGGTTGCTTTATTCCAATATTGTCCATAAAGAAAAACACGTAAATAGGCGCAGAGGTGAAAACTTTTGTGTTTAAAAATTATTTGTCTGCACTTTTTAGATTAAGTTAGAGAAAATGCTTGCAGAATGCAAGCACACATTAACTAGTATATATATATCTATAATATATAGCCGCTTCTTACACATGATATATATATCATATCTATAATATAAAGACGCTTCTGACACATGATATATATATATATATTAGTGAATGTGTGCTTGCATTTTGCAAACATTTTTAAAGTTTAGCATATTCACAATTTAAAATTATTCCCATTGAATTTTGTACAAAATCATATAACTGCATCAAATTTCAACTTTGTAGCTCATTTAGAAGTGCATTATAATTTTATTCGTCGCATAGAACAATTATTTGGCAAAACAGTCGCTAAGATATCGGTATTTTAACGATATTGGATTTTGTCTTTCTGTTGTAACTAAAAACCCATAATTCTGCCAAATTTCATGTTTGTATCTCATTAGGAATTGCTGTATCATTTTCAAGCCGGGATGGGTCATATATAGGGCAAAACCGCCCTTAAAATTCGGAATTTTCGCAGTGATTTATTTTATCATCGGCTGCAATAAAATTTTTATAACCACGCCAAATTTCAAGTCTCTACGTCATATGAAGCTGCCTCATAATTTTTCTTCTCGTATGGAGCAATACTGGGCAAAACAGCCCCAAAAATAGGGATTATTACAATATCGGAATTCCTTAATTTGTCCAAGTTTAACATTAATGGCATTAAAACATATGCCTGTGATTCCCATTAAAATCTTACCCATAAAAAAAAGCATTAAGCCTGTTGCTAGGAAGCCTATTGTTAGACCCAGAAAAATTACAACTTTTTTGCGATAAAAACTATAATTTTACGTTAATTCTACTCGGATTTGAATTCTGTCTTCAAAAATAAGAAACTACAATTTATATCCTATCCGACTGTTTGAGTCTCGAGTTCGTATCTTGACGGGAAGTAATTTTTAAATGCAAATATAAAAACCTCCACACCAATTTACATGTTTTCTTATGGGCAAAAAGGGGTTAAAATAGCCCATCAGAATAGGAATTTCACCAGTTTCGGATTTTTTCCTTCGGTTGTGACCAAAAACCTATAATCCTACCAAATTTCAAGTTTCTAGCACATCTGCAAGTGCCTCATAATTATGTATCCTCCTATATATCTATAATATATAGATGCTTCTTACACATGATATATATATATATACTAGTTAATGTGTGCTTGCATTCTGCAAGCATTTTAAAGGTTTAGCATATTTACAATTTAAAATTATTCCCAATGAATTTTGTGCAAAATCATATAACTGTATGAAATTTCAACTTTGTAGCTCATTTAGAAGTGCATTATAATTTTATTCGTCGCATAGGACAATTACTTGGCAAAGCAGTCGCTAAGATTTCGATTAATAACGAAATTAGATTTTGTCTTCCTGTTGTAACTAAATACCCATAATTTTGCCAAATTTCATGTATTGTATCTCATTAGGAATTGCAGTATCATTTTCACACCGGTGCGGGTCATATATTGGGCAAAACTGCACCTAAACTTTGCAATTTTTGCAGTGTTTTATTTTAACTTCAGCTACAATAAAACTTTTTCAACCAGGTTAAATTTCAAGTCTCTACGTCATATGGAGCTATCTCATAATTTTTCCTCTCGTATGGAGCAATACCGGGGCAAAAGAGCCCCAATAATAGGGATTATTACAATATCGGAATTCCTTGATTTGAATTTGAAGTTTGTACCTCATTTAGAAGTGCCTTATAATTTTAATCCTCGTATGGAGCAATAATGGAGCAAAACAGCCCCTAACATTAAGAATTATTACAGTCTCAGATTTTTTCCATCTGTTGTAACTAAAAACCCATAATTCTGCCAAATTTCAAGTTTGTATCTCATTAAGAAGTGCCTTATAATTATCACACTCGTATGGGTCCGAAAAAGGGCAAAACCAAACATTAAAAATAGGAATTTTTGCAATTTTACAATTTTATCATAGTTTGCCATGAAAATTCTATAATCGTGCCAAATTTCAAGTCTCTAGGTCCTATGCAGCTGCCTCGCATTTTTTGTTCTCGCATGGGGCCGAAAAGGGGCAAAACCGCCCTTTAAAAATGAGAATTTTTGTAATTTTGTAATTTTATCTTAGGTTGCAATGAAATTTCTATAACCGTGCCAAATTTCAAGTCTCTGGGTCCTATGCAGTTGCATCGCGTTTTTTGTTCTCGAATGGGGCAATAATGGGGCAAAACAGCCCCAAAAATCAGGATTATATCAATATCGGATTTCCTTCATTAGGTGTAGTTTAACATTAACAGCATTAAAATATAAGCCTCTGATTCACATTAAAAGCTTACCCATATGAAAGGATAGAGCTTGTTACCAAGGAATCCTATTGTTAGACCCAGAAAAATTAGCAATTTTTTGCGATAAAAACTATAAAATTACGCTAATTCTACTCGGATTTGCATTCTGTCTTCAAAAATAAGAAACTACAATTTATATCCTATCCGACAGTTTAAGTCTCGAGTTTGTATCTTGACGGGAAGTAATTTTAAAATGTAAATATAAAAACCTCTACACCAATTTACATGTTTTCTTATGGGCAAAAAATGGGGCAAAAAGGGGCCAAGATAGCCCTTCAAAATAGTAATTTCGACAGTTTCGGATTTTTTCCTTCGGTTGTGACCAAAAACCTATAATCCTACCAAATTTCAAGTTTCTGGCACATCTGGAAGTGCCTCATAATTTTGTATCCTCCTATATATATGATATATCATGTGTAAGAAGCATCTATATATTATAGACTAGTTAATGTGTGCTTTCTATAATCATGCCAAATTTCAAGTCTCTGGGTCCTATGCAGCTGCATCGCCTTTTTTGTTCTCGAATGGGGCAATAATGGGGCAAAACAGCCCCAAAAATGAGGATTATATCAATATCGGATTTCCTTCATTAGGTGTAGTTTAACATTAACAGCATTAAAATATAAGCCTCTGATTCACATTAAAAGCTTACCCATATGAAAGGATAGAGCTTGTTACCAAGGAAACCTATTGTTAGACCCAGAAAAATTAGCAATTTTTTGCGATAAAAACTATAAAATTATATACTACAACTAATGAATGAAATCCAATATTGATATAATCCTCATTTTTGGGGCTGTTTTGCCCCATTATTGCCCCATTCGAGAACAAAAAAGGCGACGCCGCTGCGTAGGAACCAGAGACTTGAAATTTGGCACGGTTATAGAAATTTCATTGCAACCTAAGATAAAATTATAAAATTACAAAAATTCTCATTTTTAAGGGGCGGCTTCGCCGTTTTTCGGTCCCATGCGAGAACAAAAAATGCGAGGCAGCTGCATAGGACCTAGAGACTTGAATTTTGGCACGATTATAGAATTTTAATAGCAAACTAAGATAAAATTGTAAAATTGCAAAAATTCCTATTTTTAATGTGTGGTTTTGCCCCTTTTCGGCCCCATACGAGTGTGATAATTATAAGGCACTTCTTAAAGAGATACAAACTTGAAATTTGGCAGAATTATGGGTTTTTAGTTACAACAGATGGAAAAAATCTGAGAGTGTAATAACTCATAATGTTAGGGGCTGTTTTGCTCCATTATTACCCCATACGAGGATTAAAATTATAAGGCACTTCTAAATGAGCAACAAACTCCAAATTTGACATGGTTATATGATTATGTACAACATCGATTAAGAATAATTTGAATTTGCAAAAAGGCTAAAATTTGAAAATGCTTGCAGAATGCAAGCACATATTAACTAGTATTATATATATATATATATATATATGAGGATACAAAATTATGAGGCACTTCCAGATGTGCCAGAAACTTGAAATTTGGTAGGATTATAGGTTTTTAGTCACAACCAATGGAAAAAATCCGAAACTGGCAAAATTCCTATTTTGAGGGGCTATTTTGGCCCCTTTTTGCCCCATTGAGGTTTTTATATTTGCATTTTAAAATTACTTCCCTTCAAGATACGAACTCGAGACTTAATCTGTCGGATAGCATATAAATTGTAGTTTCTTATTTTTGAAGACAGAATTCAAATCCGAGTAGAATTAACGTAAATTTATAGTTTTTATCACAAAAAATTGCTAATTTTTCTGGGTCTAACAATAGGTTTCCTTGGTAATAAGCTCTATCCTTTCATATGGGTAAGCTTTTAATGGGAATCAGAGGCTTATATTTTAATGCTGTTAATGTTTAACTACACCTAATGAAGGAAATCCGATATTGATATAAGCCTCATTTTTAGGGCTGTTTTGCACCATTATTGCCCAATTCGAGAACAAAAAAGACGATGCAGCTGCATAGGACCCAGAGACTTGAAATTTGGCACGGTTATAGAAATTTCATTGTAACCTAAGATAAAATTATTAAATTACAAAAATTCTCATTTATAAGGGGCGGTTTTGCTCCTTTTCGGCCCCATGTGAGAACAAAAAATGCGAGGCAGCTGCATAGGATCTAGAGACTTGAAATTTGGCACAATTATAGAATTTTCATGGCAAACTAAGATAAAATTGTAAAATTGCAAAAATTCCAATTTTTAATGGGTGGCTTAGCCCCATTTCGGCCACATGCGAGTGTGATAATTATAAGGCACTTCTTAATGAGATACAAACTTGAAATTTGTCAGAATTATGGGTTTTTAGTTACAACAGATGGAAAAAATCTTAGTATGTAAAAATTCATAATGTTAGGGGCTGTTTTGCTCCATTATTGCCCTATACGAGGATTAAAATTATATGGAATTTCTAAATGATCTACACACTCCAAATTTGACACATTTATATGATTATGTACAGCATCTATTGGGAATAATTTGAATTTGTAAAAATGCTACAATTTGAAAATGCTTGCAGAATGCAAGCACATATTATCTAGTATATATATATAATATGTCATGTGTAAGAAGCATCTATATATTATAGATATATATAGGAGGATACAAAATTATGAGGCACTTCCAGATGTGGTAGAACGTTGAAATTTGGTAGGATTATAGGTTTTTGGTCACAACCGAAGGAAAAAATCCGAAACTGTCGAAATTACTATTTTGAAGGGCTATTTTGGCCCCTTTTTGCCCCATTTTTTGCCCATAAGAAAACATGTAAATTGGTGTAGAGGTTTTTATATTTACATTTTAAAATTACTTCCCGTCAAGATACAAACTCGAGACTTAAACTGTCGGATAGGATATAAATTGTAGTTTCTTATTTTTGAAGACGGAATGCAAATCCGAGTAGAATTAACGTAATTTTATAGTTTTTATCGCAAATAATTGCTAATTTTTCTGGGTCTAACAATAGGTTTCCTTGGTAACAAGCTCTATCCTTTCATATGGGTAAGCTTTTAATGGGAATCAGAGGCTTATATTTTAATGCTGTTAATGTTAAACTACACCTAATGAAAGAAATCCGATATTGTAATAATCCTCATTTTTGGGGCTGTTTTGCCCCATTATTGCCCATTCGAGAACAAAAAAGGCGATGCAACTGCATAGGACCCAGAGACTTGAAATTTGGCACGGTTATAGTAATTTCATTGCAACCTAAGATAAAATTACAAAATTCTCATTTTTAAAGGGCGGTTTTGCCCCTTTTCGACACCATGCGAGAACAAAAAATGTGAGGTAGCTGCATAGGACCTAGAGACTTGAAATTGGGCACGATTATAGAATTTTCATGGCAAACCAAGATAAAATTGTAAAATTGCAAAAATTTTATTTTTAATGTGTGGTTTTGCCCTTTTTCGGACCCATACGAGTGTGATAATTATAAGGCACTTCAAGGAAAAAATCCGAAACTGTCGAAATTACTATTTTGAAGGGCTATTTTAGCTCCTTTTTGCCCCATTTTTTTCCCATAAGAAAACATGTAAATTGGTGTAGAGGTTTTTATATTTGAATTTTAAAATTACTTCCCGTCAAGGTACGAACGCGAGACTTAAGATGTCGGATAGTATATAAATTGTAGTTTCTTATTTTTGAAGACAGAATTCAAATCCGAGTAGAATTAGCGTAAATTTATAGTTTTTATCGCAAAAAAGTGGTAATTTTTCTGGGTCTAACAATAGGCTTCCTAGCAACAGGCTTAATGCTTTCATATGGGTAAGCTATTAATGGGAATCAGAGGCATACATTTTAATGCCTTTAATGTTCAACTTTGCCTAATGAAGGAATTCCAATATTGTAATAATCCCTATTTTTGGGGCTGTATTGCCCAGTATTACTCCATAGGAGAACAAAAATTACGAGGCAGCTCCATATGGCGTAGAGACTTGAAATTTGTCCTGGTTATATATATTTTATTGGAACCGAAGATAAAATAAAACACTGCGAAAATTCCAAATTTTAAGGGCCGTTTTGCCCTATATATGACCCATACCAGTGTGAAAATTATACGGCAATTCTTAATGAGATGCAAAGATGAAATTTGGCAGATTTATAGGTTTTTAGTTACAACAGAAAGACGAAATCCAATATCGATAAAATTCGAAATCTTAGCGACTGTTTTACCAATTAATTGTCCTATGCGACGAATAAAATTATAATGCACTTCTAAATGAGCTACAAAGTTTAAATTTGATTCGGTTATGTGATTTTGAACAAAATTGATTGGGAATAATTTGAAATTGTAGAAATGCTAAACTTTAGAAATGCATGCAGAATGCAAGCACCCATTAACTAGTATAATATATATATATATATATATCATGTGTAAGAAGCATCTATATATTATAGATATACTAGTTAATGTGTGCTTGCATTCTGCAAGCATTTTGTCTCATCTTAATATAAAGAGTAGAGTGGACAGATAATTTTTAAATGCAAAAGTTTGCACGTCTGCGCCGATTAATGTTTTACATTATGGACAATATTGGAATAAAAAGAACCCCTAAAATTTATAATTGTAAAACTTCTATAGGTTTTCATCATTTGATACGATTACCTCACATTTCTGCAAAATTTCATCGATGTAGCACTTCTAAATCTGTTGTTATATAAAATTAATTTTTTAAAAATGAATTTTTAACAGCCACAATAATAAACTTTATTCTTCAATATTATTTACCCCTGTAATAGCATTCCCTAATTTCTCAAAATATTCAGCTCCCTAGCTCTAATAAAAGTGCATAAACATTAGCAAATTTTTTTTCACATATATGAATTTTTTAAGGCCCAATAAATAAACATCTTCAAATTACTATAATCCCATTTCTGTTACTTGGTAAGATCTACCATTAGAAAAAATTTCGGCATTGTAGCACATTTATATATAACTAAACCATGAAACGTTTGTTTATATCTTTATAATATATGAATGCATTATGCAAGAATTTTTAATTATTAGCATTTTTACAATTTCGAATTATTCCTAATCGATTATCTCCAAAACCATATCACCGTGTCGAATTTCAAGTTTGTATCTCATTAAGAAGTGCCATATAATGTTCACACTCGTACTGGGTAGAAATGGGGCAAAACCGCACCTATAAATTTGAATTTTTGCTTTTTTTTATTTTATCTTAGGTTGCAACAACATTTCAATAATCGTACTAAATTTCAAGTCTCTAGGTGACATGGAGCTGCCTCACGGTTTTTTTTCTCGTGTTGAGCAATACTGGGGCAAAACAGCCCCAAAAATGGGGATTATATCAGAGTTGGATTTCCTTCTTTTGTCGTAGTTTAACATTAATGGCATTAAAATATAAGCCTCTGATTCCCATTAAAAGCTTACCCATATGAAGCCTAGGAAGCCTATTGTTAGACCCAGAAAATTTACCATTTTTTGCGATAAAAGCTGTAAATTTACGCTAATTCTACTCGGATTTGAATTCTGTCTTCAAAAATAAGAAACTACAATTCATATCCTATCCGATATATATATCATGTGTAAGTAGCATCTATATATTATATATATATATATCGTGTGTAAGAAGCGTCTATATATAATAGATATATATATATAGGACGATACAAATTTATGAGGCACTTCCAGATGTGCTGGAAACTTGAAATATGGTAGGATTATAGGTTTTTGGTCATAACCGAAGGAAAAAATCCGTAACTGGCAAAAACACTATTTTGAGGGGCTGTTTTGGCCCCTTTTTGCCCCATTTTTTGCCCATAAGAAAACATGTAAATTGGTGTAGAGGTTTTTATATTTGCATTTTAAAATTACTTCCCGTCAAGATACGAACTCAAGACTTAAACAGTCGGATAGGATATAAATTGTAGTTTCTTATTTTTGAAGACAGAATTCAAATCCGAGTAGAATTAGCGTAAATTTATAGTTTTTGTTGCAAAAAAGTGGTATTTTTTCTTGGTCTAACAATAGGCTTCCTAGCAACAGGCTTAATGCTTTCATATGGGTAAGCTTTTAATGGAAATCAGAGGCATATATTTTAATGCCTTTAATGTTAATCTATGCCTAATGAAGGAATCCCGATATTGTAATAATCCCTATTTTTGGGGCTGTTTTGCCCCAGTATTGCTCCATACGAGAACAAAAATTATGAGGCAGCTCCATATGATGTACAGACTTGAAATTTGGCCTGGTTATAAAAATTTTATTGCAGCCGAATATAAAATAAAACACTGCGAAAATTACATATTTTAAGTGCGGTTTTGCCCTATATATGACCCATTCCAGTGTGAAAATGATACGGCAATTCCTAATGAGATACAAACATGAAATGTGGCAGAATTATGGGTTTTTAATTACAACAGAAAGACGAAATCCAATATCGTTAAAATTCTATATCTTAGCGACTGTTTTGCCAAATAATTGTCCTATGCGATGAATAAAATTATAGTGCACTTCTAAATGAGCTACAAAGTTGAAATTTGATACGGTTATATGATTTTGTACAAAATTCAATGGGAATAATTTTAAATTGTAAATATGTTAAACTTTAAAAATTCTTGCAGAATGCAAGCACACATTAACTAGTATACACACACACACACACATATATATATATATATATAAACTACGGAAGAGGAAAGGTAAGTAAGGATATTTAGGGCAACTAGGTGTTGAAGGAAACCCAGTGAACACTTACCAGAAGTAGAGCCGCTGGGGTGTTGGAGAGACACATTTGTAGAGGTTAGAGCTTTCGGGATGATCCCTTCGTCAGCACAAGAGAGACACATGTGTCTCTCCAATACCCCAGCGGCTCTACTTCTGGTGAGTGTTCACTTGGTTTCCTTCAGTACCTAGTTGCCCTAAATATATATATATACCGTATTTGCACAAATGTAATTGTAAGACGATGTTTTTTTCCCTTCCAAAAATAAGTGGGTCGCCTTACAATCGTAAGAAAAATTATTTGTCATCAACGGCATTGCATAATCTAGATATCTGTGTTCACCACACCTTGGTGAACGCACATGCGAAGCAAAAGTTTCATTAACGTTATCTTAACTCATGATATTATCATATGACTGGTTACAATTTACCTAATTCGGATTTAAAATGGAGCATCCAATCCTGTTGCGACATATTTACTTAGTTCCACCAATGCGTGGGGTTAGATCACACTTGATACCTTTCGTGAGGGTGCGGTGTCAGCTGTCTTCCCAACAGTGTCAGCGTATTGGTTTCGAAGCAACGATACAAATGCGTGCCAGTTTTCTGCTGATTACAAAGGACTATTCAGTCATGATCGCACCCTTAAAATTATTGCGATGGCAGAGAAAAGAACTCATTACACTGCCGCATTTAAAAGGAAAGTGATATTGTTTGCTGAAAAGAATTCAAATTCTGCCGCTGGAAGAGTATTTGGGGTTTCTGAATGCAATGTAAGACGTTGGAAACAGGATTCGCATAAGATTTTCAACTGTGCAGCGACGATGAGAGCATTCTCAAGACCTCAAAAAGGAAGGCACGACGAATTGGAAAATGAACTCTACGAATTTATTACATCCCAGTGGGCCAAAGGGTTACCAGTATCAACGGAGATTATTCAAGTGAAAGCGCATGAATTGGCTCGGGAATCTGGAATTCCACGGACAGAATTTAAAGCCAGCCAATCATGGGTACGAAAATTCATGATGGCTCAAAACTGCCGCCATACATAGTGCTAAAACGTAAGAATGTATCTAAGGGGGAGAATTTTCCTTCAAGAGTGATTGTAAGAGCGAATGAGAAAGGATGGGTGGCGAGTGAAATGGTAGTTGAATGGCTAAAATTGGTATGGTTCTGACGGCCAGGGCACTTACTCAAATTAAAAAGTCACTACTTGTTCTGGATTCCTATCGAGAGGGCACATTACTCCAGCTGTGAAGGATGCAATGAAAGAAGCAGATAGCGACTTGGCTGTGATTCCAGGAGGTATGACATCCCAGCTGCAGCCTTTGGACATGTGTATTAATAAGCCTTTCAAAGACCAATTGAAAAGATTTTATGCTGACTGGTTGACAGCTGAAGAAAGAGAACTGACACCTTCTGGGCGCATAAAGAGGGCTAGTGTGTGTCAAGTAGTGCATTGGATTCTAGCTGCATGGAAAGGAGTGAAAGAAGAGGTCGTTTAAGAAGTGTGGTATTTCTAATGCTTTGGATGGCAGTGAGGACTGTGGACTTTGGGAGGAGAGTAGTGATAAGGAATCTAGTGATAATGAATAAACTAAAATGATTTTTTTGTGAATGTGGTGAGTTCTAATTGGTCAGATTGAAGTTCGTTTATTTTGAATAATCATTGCCATCTTTATTTATTAATTTAGTCTGAGCATGTAATTGAAGTCATCTAGTGAAAGCATTTTCATTGAAAACTTTATATTTTTAATTTTATCTTGAGTTGATCTTTCTATAGTTTTCTAACCTAGTAAGGAATTGTGAATACACCTTAATATGTTTACATTTAGCTTATTTTTTGCTGTTTTTGTCTCTGTATATGCACAGAAATTTTAATATAATGAATTTTTAAGTAAGTATTATATTTTTTACTTACTATCATTGATTGCTATTCAGAATTCATTCATTTTCCTTTGAGGAGTTCTAAAAAAGAGGGGGTCGTCTTAGAATCGGGTTCATCTTAGATTCGTGCAAATACGGTATATATGATATATCATGTGTAAGAAGCGTCTATATATTATAGATACAGTAAAACCTCTATCTAGTGAACCTCCGTTTATCGTAAACCTCCGTATTTCGTAATATCTTTTGGGTCCCGCCAAAACTGTATGTTACGGTATAGACAAACCTCTTAATATCGTACCTCCGTATTTTCGTAATTCTCCGTATATCGTAATGGGAAAATGCACCACCCCTGATAAAAAACAACCTCCCTATAGTAAAATAATGTATTCCTGTTTACGGATAAAATAATTAAGCTAGTTTGCAATGAAAATTTGCATGTGAATAACCAAAAGAAATCAGTCGATGGTATATGCATACGTACGTACAAGGTTATCCCGTCGAAGCAACCACCGTAGTGGCCTCTCGGAAAAGTCGCCAAAATATTATCATAATGTAACAAATATGCACAATTTAAGTTGAAGTTAGGTTGCGTAGTTTATTACCTGTGCCAGACCCTACGAGTTCAACTCGCTCAGATTTACGGTCCCCTTCTAAAAGGAAACAACGGCAAGCACCAATAGTCAATTCTTCCGTGATTCTCAAGTTACACATCACTGCTACGTATGTACATATCAGTTTTAATCACCCGAGAAAAGAGTAACGGGAATATTATTACAGTGTTGCAAAGATATATCATTTAAACGTAAATTAATTCTCGATCCTCAACTAACACACCATTGCTACGTATTTATTAATTTTCACGGCCTTTGAAAAGAGCCCTGAAAATATGACTACAGTGTTGCAAAGGCGTTTAATTGTCAATTCTTTCGTGATTCTCATGTTACTTTTACTGCCTCTGAAAAACCCACGAATATATAACTGTAACATTGCAAAGACAATATTTAAGTCAATTCTTTCGCGGTCCTGAGGTTAACAACGCACCACTGCTACGTACGTATCACTTTTTACCACATCTGAAAAGAACCGTGAATACATGACTATAATGTTACATAGACATAATATTTAAGATAGGCACTGCTTCTGCTGCGAAGATTTCTCGCCTGGTGAATCCCCTCACACGTCCCGGTTTATCCCCTCATGCAGGCGTCCAGCTATACGCCGGTATGCGTCAAGTTTCTATGAGCGTGTAGTGCTTATGTTTGCCTAATACGAGGAGCTTGTCAAAATTACTGGTTATACCACATTGATTTGTTTCATTAAGCTATAGTGGATACATAATCTACAAATACGTGTTTTTTAACGTTAATTTTGTCCTTAATCACGTGAGTATATTATTTATTATATCACAACTTTCATGTAATTATTAATGCATTAATTTTCCGATTATAATTAAAGTTTGTTAGGTGTATAACAATATACTTCATTATGCCTTGTATAATATTAAGTGCAATATTTACAAATAATACACAATTAATGAATATGTTTATGAATAAATTAATTTTAGACCCATAATGGACATGGTAAATCATAGAAAAAGGCAGCTGCTGAAAATAGAAACGAAGTTAGCAATTTTCCAAGCCATTGATGAGGGGAAAAGAAAAATAGATGTGGCAGAAACCTTTGGCATACCACCATCGACTCTAACATCTATTTTAAATAAACGTAAAGAAACTGAAGTAGCAGCACATCAAGGTTTCATCAATAAAAGATCTCGGGCAGTGAAAAATGAAGAATTAGATAAATGTGTGTTTGATTGGTTGATGGAAGCTAGAGCCAGAAGCATACCTATATCTGGGCCTATTCTACAACAGAAGGCTAGGGAAATGGCATTGAAAATGGGAATAGATGACTTTCAAGGGTCAAATGGATGGCTACAGAAGTTTAAAGTGCGCTAGAACCTAAGAACTTTAAAAATGTGTGGGGAAGAAGCTTCTGTAAGTACAATTGTGGTAGAAGAGTGGAAAAACACTCTGCAAACAATTTTAGTGAGTTATGATCCTAAAGACATTTTCAATGCAGATGAAGCTGGATATTTTTGTAACTTACTCCCAGATAGAACTATTGCAGTTAAAGGAGAACCCTGCCATGGAGGGAAAAAAAGCAAGGAGAGATTTACAGTGCTTTTCTGTACCAATGCAGATGGCACTGAGAAATTAGAGCCACTTGTGATTGGGAAATATAAAAAACCCATATATTTTAAGAATATAAAAAAACTTCCCTGTTTATACAGAAATTCTAAAAAGTCATGGATAACTGCAGCTTTATTTAGTGAGTGGCTAAGCATGCTTGATGCAAAGATGGGCATAAAGAACAGAAAAATAGTTCTTTTTCTGGATCAGTGCACTGCTCATAAAGTTGAGGGGATTGTGTTGCGACATGTTAAAATAATGTGTTTTCTTCCAAATACCACAAGTAAACTGCAATCATTAGATCAGGGCATAATTTCTAGTGTTAAGAGAAATTACAGACAGCAGTTGGTGCTCTATATTTTAAGAAATGTGGATGAAACAAATGATCTTACAAAATGTAAATGGAATATATTGCAGGCCATGCATAGGCTCTGCCTATCATGGAATTATGTTCAATCAGCCTCTATTAATAAATTCTTCATAAAGGCAGGATTTATGAGGACAACATATGAGGAAGATGAAGTATCAGATGATGAACCTTTGGAATGGGATGAAATCAATAAAATAATTCATCTTCAAACATCATTTAATGATTTTGTTAATGTTGACACTTCCCTATTAACTTGTGCACCAACTGAGGGAGAAATGGTAGAAGAAGTGGAGATAGAAGTTGAAAGGGAAGGGAAGAAGAAGAAAATGATGAAGAGGAAATAATTCCATCTCCAAAAAAGAGTGAAGTGCAAGAGGCTTTGAGTGTGCTAGAAAGATTTTTTATGAATATGGAGGATTGCAGTGGTGATAATCTCTTGCTACTAAATAAAATAGAAAATGTTGTATCCAATGAATTTAAGAAAAAGATGACACAGACTGAAATTACCAGCTTTTTTTCCAGTAAACAATAGGTAGAGTACGTATTCATTTTTTGTTCAGTTAGGTTGGTTTTATATTATAAATATATTAAATTTATGTTGTGTATATATAAATATACTAATATAATAATTAAAAAGACAATAGTACTTTTAATTACCAGTTTGTGCATTTATGAATAATAATATGAAGGTCTTACGGTAAACCTCTTTATAGTGAACCTCCATTCATCAAAATGCCTAAAAATCTGGTCCCTTCCATTTCGATATATAGAGGTTTTACTGTATCATGTGTAAAAAGCGTCTATATATTATAGATATGTATAGAACACCTAATTACTTTATACAGTTATAATTCTATCCTCTCCAAGTACAGCCACTCCCCGACTTATGTAAGAGTTCCGTTCCGCAAAACTTTACGTAACCCGAGTTTTACCTAAGTCGGAATTATCCGAACTACCCATGCAAAACAGTATGTGCAGTGAATAAGCCAACCCGAAAAAAAACATTCCATGCATATAAATTAAGGAAATTATTTATTCATGTGCTATTTCTCACACACAAAACAGGAACTACAAAAAATTCAAGCCTCAAAAGTAACAATAATATTAAAGTAATAAAAATTAATAAAAACAGCGGCAATAGGTATTCCCGATAATCAGAGATGGAATGGTCGACGTTAGATGGCATGCTGAACAACAGTAGCGATAAGGTTGGCAGTGCAGAACAACGGTAGCGGTATTGTAGGCAGTGCTGAACATCGGTAGCGGTAAAGTTAGCAGAAGTGCAGTCCTAACGTCTATTAATATTGATAATACCTGCAATTAAACCAAAAATTCCACTTAAGTGGCATTTAGCCTTGGCGTCGCACGCCATTGAATTTGATTAGAAATTTACATAACATAATGATATCCGATAGGCCATGGGTATCAGAACAGAAACAATGGCAATAGATGACTGATCGTAATACAAGCACCTTGTGGGAGATGCCATAAATCTGGAATATATACATTGTTGCATTTATGATCTATGGGAGATACTATAGCCACCTGGCGGTCAACGCCACGCCGTCTCCGTTGGCCGCCCTGTATCTCCGCCGCCGCACGCAATACGCATTAAAAATTTTTTTTAGTTTTTCGAAAAGTTTACGTATAGTCGAGTTTATGTATATCAGGTCTTATGTAGGCCGGGGAGTGGCTGTATTCTGCATTTCACTAGCTCATCAGCTAATTGCAGTAATCTTTGCAAAATTGCCAGGTAGACTTCCTGCAAAACACACATCGACAACAAAAACATAGAACAAGCAAATTGAAATAATTTTATTTAGTTAATGATTCTAGTATATACAGGCGTCCTTCGATATTCTTCCTTAATTGGTTCTGCAGAACTGGACAATAAGTGAAAAGATGAATATCAAGGGCTATTTACCCTTAGATGCAATGTTATAAAAGTATAATTCATTCCTGAAAACCCAAAAAGCAGACCAAAATATTGATATCACCTTATTTTATGGAGTTATTGGTACTATAAACACAATCTATAGGAACCTACAGCTTGCAGGCCACATCCAGCCCATGGGAGCATGTTTTGTGGCCTAGAATAAGGACATACCTTATTTTTTTAACACATTACATGGTTATCTTCTCTTCATTGATAATCTAAATAAACAGTTGCATTGATTGTTATATGAAAAAGAAAGGGCATATATGTATTTCAATAAAAAGAAACAGAAAATTAAAAACATAAAAGTTTCCAGTCAATTACTGTGTAGCATTAATTTCCTCTCTAATATGACTTTAAAAATGCAGATTTCTGACTGACTTCACATAATAAATTGTCAGTACGCACACACAGCTGTGCCCTCAGCGAAATTCGAACCCGCGAATCTTACCTATACCTAGAAAATGCATTATTAGAGTTAAATGTGAATTATTGAGATCAATTTATTGTACACACTTCTTAAATTTTTATAATTTACCGTATATACTCGTGTATATGCCGACTCCATGTATAGTACGACCCCTGGTTTTTTGGTGAACAAACCTGATTTTTTCATATATCTCGTTTATAGTACGACCCGAGCTTTTCACCATGGTCGATATATTTCATTTCGATAGCTCGATGGTTACGAGCGAGATATGTCGAACAACCTTGATTTTCCACACCACCATGGAATAGGCCGTAAATGTCGTAAATAGTATTTCTTGCGAGTACACTAAAATTCGGATAGGTTAAGTATCTTACTCCTAAAACATTTAACAAAAAGTGATATGAATCATGATTGCACAAGATGAAATAAAATCGTTTCAATTCTAGTACGTCTTGATTACGTTTCACGTACGTAATGGTTCCAACCGCTCATCTGTTTAATAGGTAGGGTTAAGGGACAAAAAGAAATTACTTTGTAATATTCCACAGTCTTTATTGTTTCTTCAATCACACACCGACCGGTTTCCACTACAAAATCATTCTAATGGTGTTAATAACCGACGTAACACCTTTAGAATGACTTTGAAGTGGAAATCGATCAGTGTGTGATTGAAGAAACAATAAAGACTGTTGAATATTAAAAAGCAATTTCTTTTTTCCGAGATGTCGAAATTCCATAAAGTTACGCCGTCTACGATACTTTTAGTCCAACTCGTTCCAATCCATCCCTTGTAAAGAGACGCAAACAAAGATGTACATACATAACATTCAAGAAAGGAAGTGCCCGTAAATCTTCACTTATATCAAGTATTTGTGAATTTGAAGCTGTATATATGAAAAAGATTCTATTCTTCACGAGGCAACATAACAACGATAAAGGACCTCACTGTTAAGGTTAGCCTACTATTAGAATTCGTGCGGGTCGCATAACTTCACCGAAATGCCCGTTAAGATGCATGAATTTTAAATCCTCAAATGCATTACTCGTGTGTAGTACGATCCCAAATTTTTGCAATGAAAATTTGGTCATAAAAACTTGTACTATACATGAGTATATACGGTAATTGAAAAAAAAATGTGCAAACATTGTACGGGTACAGCTAGTGTACATATTGTTATTGCTTGATCAATAAAAATTATTTTATGTAGAAATTTATTTGGCTAGTTAAAATAAAAGTTATTATAAAGGAGCAAAATAGAGAAATGGACTGTTGCTATGGAAAAAGTAAGATGCATGTTAGTAGCTGAGTTAGACTGAAAATATGAAAAATTAAAATATGCAATATAATATTAAACAATTGGAATTTTTTTGCTGTGCAACAATGTATTTTTTGCATTTTTAGTCACATTCTAACATTGGTCAAAGTTCTTTTTTTAAATAATCTTATTCTTTACTATAATAAAATCAAGTTGCAAAATATTTTTCTCCATTATATTTTCAACTTTTGTACTCATAATTACCATTACATGCTAAAGCTAAAATCATTTATTTTTAGTAAAAAGTATCTTCTACAGCTACAATTGTTTCGAATGCTATTTTTCTGCCAGGTGGAGTCATTCCTCCTCCAATTTCTGACCAGCAGCAGGCATATTATGCTGGACTCTCTCCTGATAGTCATTATACAACCAATGCAATCTACCCTCCTGCTCCTCTTGGTTTTGGTCCAACTCCTCCAATGTCAACAGTTTCATCAGCACCCACTTCATTGGCGACTCCTTTGGTGGCTGTTGGTAATGGTTCCTTACCGCCCGATGTCACTATGATGGCTCCCTATCCATACCTTGGAGGAGGGCAAAGTTATTCAACCAAAGGTACCTTACCACGTGGCTCTGGAGCTAGACCATCTCCAATTGGTCCAACTCCTCCTTCATCCTCGGCTTCCTCTTCTCCTCCCCCTCCACCTCCCCCTCTTCCGGCCCTCTCTACCTTCAACCCCTCATCGCTTGTGGTTGGAGGAGGCCCATCACCAGAAATGGAAGGTCATCTTGTGTGAAAGATTTATAAATTTTTAATTGCTGGGTGTTGAAAATCATGGACAGCAATGAATTTCATGCAGCATATGATTATGATTGTATTTGTAATCCCTGAGATTTGACTAGGAGCTGCCACCATGATACTAAATTTCTGAAAATAAACAAATCCTATCAAATTATAGGATTGGAGAAATCTAAAAACATTGCTGTTTTTTCTTGCAATGACAAATGAAAAGCATATGAACTAACACTGATACCAAAGTGAACATTCATTAAATGCAGTGATATGTTTTACTGTGCTGAAGTTTTATCTTTAATGTAAAACTTGTAATTTGTAAATAATTGATGATAAAATAGTTATACTGGTTTCTGATAAACTTAATATTGTCAATACCTTTGGATAACTTACTTTCACAAAGACTAATGCATTGCATTGAGATATTTAAAATGATAAATTGTGCCCACGTAAGTTTTGCTACATAATGACAAGCTCATAAATGAAGTATTGCTTTAATCATTTTTCAGAGTAGTTGAGTTTGAAAAAAGATTTTAGTTTTGAAAAATACTTAAGTATTAGTCTGAAAATATGCTTGACATCTTAAACATCTCAAAAAATGTGCTTAAATTTTATTTTTGCATTTTAAAAATTTTAGTTGAAAGATGTATTCCAATTATAATTTGTTTGTATATCCTTTGTAAAACCTTTGTTTTGTTT
Source organism: Uropetala carovei (assembly GCA_036926305.1). Taxonomy (NCBI): domain Eukaryota; kingdom Metazoa; phylum Arthropoda; class Insecta; order Odonata; family Petaluridae; genus Uropetala; species Uropetala carovei. The sequence goes on along the minus strand of JAXCHB010000010.1, from coordinate 10,492,002 downwards.
ACATGAAGTATGTCAATGAACACAAGCATTAATAATCTTTATAGAGCCTGTAATTGTTCTATAGTTAATGATAATTGCTCAAAATTAGTTTCAAGTTATTTATTTAAATGCGTCATGTGCTCAGGATAGGCCAAAGGACGAAAGACGTTTTTGTAACTGCCAAAGTGAGGATTTAAAGGCTTACGTGACTGACTGTTAATTAGAGCAGATGATGTACAACTAAGTGCCTTTTGTAAGTGAAAGAAGAACTCTTGTGCATAATCCTGGATGAAATTTTAGAGTAAATAAAATAAACATTAAGCGTGAAAGATTTGAAAAATTGTGCATTTAAATGAGCCTAGCCTAAAGCAAATGTTTTGCTTTATGGTGTTAATGATTCCTTTTGTAATCCATTATGTGAGGTTGGTGAGCAATTGCCTTTCATCATATGGTACATAAACTGGAAATTTTGTGTATGTGAATGTGTGAATTGGTGCATGTGGAATGTGTATTCACCTTCATTTGAGAAAATCATTCTATAAATCTTTGTTGTTTTCCAATTGCCCTGTAATAGCTATAGTAGGTGCTTTAAAATCAGGTTATATAAAACAGTTTTTAATAGGTAATTTATGATGCAATGATCCTTTTGTGTTGCCAGTCATTCAAAGAAAGCTTACCATACCAAATTACCGCAGATATATAAGAATAACTCTTCAGCAGTATTCATGTGTTTACAAGTATTGGGTAATTGTATCTTTAATGTGTGTATTCATACTGCATGTAGTTCCATATATACAAACCATCAGATATTTTAAAAAAACATGCTGAGGAGAGTTTTGTAATGTTCATATTTAATCTTCTGCTCACACAATCGTGCTATTCATCATTTTCCAAATATTATGTAATTAAGTAACAAAAAACAGGGTGAAAGCAAGCCTTGCTTTGACAATTTGACATTTGTATTTAATATTAATCTGCATGTGCAATTAAAAGAATTGAGGAGGCAGATTTTATTGGGTGTAAGGGGATGAGTCTATGTCAATAGCCGTTAGAGTGTTTATTTGCATGATTCTTTCCAATTATTTCTACAAATACAAAATTTGTTTAATTACCCCAAAATTGGTGGGTTCATTTTCTGCTTTCTTACATTTTTGAGTCATTAATGAGATGAAAGCTAATTTTCAGGCAGGAAATATAAATTAAACTGTATGAATTTTCTAGTCACAAACTTTTTTATGTTAGTAAAAATGTTCTAGCAGTACCAAAGACAAAAATAAACTCAAATCAACCTTTATAGCTGTGAAATTTTTATTGAATTTCAAAATATTCTGTACCTACGCTTGGTACTTATTATTAGTAAAAGAAGTATGGAGACTGCATAGTTGCCATTGTCTTCCATTACTTATCTAAAGAATACAGTATGGAATTGCATTTCTGTAATAAATTTCGGTATTAAAATCTATGTTTTATTATTACCTTATTAGCAAGTTTTAATCCTGAAGACTTGTCTTAATGAATTTTGGTTGGCAGTATGATTTGCCATACTTTGTTTACCAGAAATTTTGGTTTTGTATTTGCCCAATACTTTTAATTTACATCTTGAAATGGATTTTCAATATCAATCAAAGGAACTCGGTGCAGAAGAGAGAAATTCTCTAGTGCAATGTTTGTTAATTTGGTGAGTTGTAATAATTTGTTACGGTACTTATGTAAAAATAAATAGATTTGTAAATGGCATTTTGATGAATAAATGTAAATAAGTAAAAAATATGGAAACTTATTTACCACAGTCCTATACAGAATTCATTATAAATAGAATAAATGATTATTTTGGAATCTTCTCTGAGAAAGATTTTCAATTTAGGTTCATCTATATTAGGGCTGTCCAACTGGTGGCCCATGGGCCATATCCGGCCCACGGTATGATTTTATCCGACCTGCGGCATTATTTTATCCAGCCCAAGGTACAGGCGAGCCAGGCGGCCGCCCTGGGTGCCAAACTCTAGGGGCGCTTACCCGTTGGTTCATTTGTATCTTTAGAATACTTGTAAGCTGCCTAAACCCTACCAGTAATAAAACATGTTTCCCTGCATGCCGCTTCCCCTTCCGAAGTTTTTACCACCATGTGTGAAAACGGATGGGAAAACCAGGAAGACAAAAGCAGCCGAAAAATTTCCCCTGCACACCCGCTAACAAGGGTATCCACTATGGTTCTATATTTCTCTTGAAAGTGCCCCCAAACAGACTAAGTAAAGGGGGTATGAGTGATGCAATAAGGATGCATGTAGAGGGCACATGCTTTCCTGCCTATCTCCAATCTTCGCTTGAACAAAATTTCTCTTACCCCCCTTCCCCAACCCCAGTCCGACCCGCCAGTCAGTGGCTTTCAGCAAATTTGGCCTGCCACACCAAAGAAGTTGGACAGTTGAAGATCGATTTCCATTTAACCCTTCCAGCCAGCCAAATTTTAAATGCCAGTAAGCCCTATTTGCGGTAGTAATTTTGGCGAAAATCTCTGATGGCGCAATTTCGCAGACAATATTTTATAACTTTATTAAATACAGATCAAATATCATAAAAATTTGGTTACTTTTAGATAAATGGTATGTAAATGTAAAAAAGAATAATTATAGCATAATCGGTGTTTTACCCAACTTACACTCTTCTGATGAAACTAGTTTCCTAAAAATGCAGTTTCATGTGATATGTTTTAAAACAATCTTCTAAACATGAAACTACATAACACTCAGGGAACCAATACACAATTGCTGTTTGTGGTATGAAGTTTCAGTTGCAGTAATTTATAAAATTGGAAAAGATTAAACTGATAATAATAAGGCACATAATATCCACTAGTATTATATAATATCCACGCACGTATACACACACGCTCGCACACAATGGAACGACACACACAAACACATGCAAACATCAATCATAAAAAAAGAACCAATCATATATTACAGGTAGCCAGGGCATAAATGCATTTATTTATTTTTACATCTCTTTCAACCATATTTTAAGCTCTATACAAGATTAATTATTCGTCTTCGGATGTGGTATCCTGGTCAGATTCACTGCTGTCACTGTCCTTACCAAGGCGGATAATAATTGGTTCAATAATGTTGTCCCTGACACACTGTTGGGCATAATCATTTTCTTGAATCTGCTCTGTGTGTCGTACGCATCGAATCCAGTCTTCTTTTGTCACCTTATCTATAGCCTGGTGGGCAAGTCGCTCCACATCTTGCAATTAAAAAGTATTGTTTTTTTCTGCCACTTCCCTCTTGACCTGGGCCCACACCAACTCAACTGGGTTGTACTGGCAATGGTACGGTGGCAGGCATACAACTTCATGCCCTCTTTCATTGGCTAATTCGTCCAGTTCATACCTTTTCTTTGCATTTTTTATTTCATTCATTGACAGCAACTCGTCCCTTGTAATATTTGGATCATGTACAATCCCGTTTCTTTCCAACCATTGCACAATGTCCTTCTTTCTCCAGTTGGAACTTGGTGGCTTATCTATCTGCATGGAGTGATAACTGGCGTTATCCATTACGATGATGCAGGCCTCCTCTAAGCAGTTTAATAGTTGGATAAACCAATCCCTGAAAAGTTCACCGTTCATCTCCGAATGATAATCCGACCTTGCGGAAGTCTTCCCACCGTGAAAAATAAGTTTTGCCTCCGGGATAAAGCCTGTACTGGCTGATCCAGCATGAGCTATAATTAGTCGGCCACCTCGACCTGTGGGCACCATCAGACCACCACTCCCTAAAGAATCTTGCCAGATGAACTTCTTTGTGTGATTCTTTGAAATCCAGGTTTCATCCAAGTAAATTATGGGCCTGGAATGTTTTGCTCGCAATGAATGCATTCTTCGAAGAAACTTCGCTCTCACAGTGGCAATGTCTCTCCGCTCCATTAAAAATTTTCGCCCATCGTTGCACTTTCTAAATTTGAAACCAAGACACTTCAACAAGCGGAGAACAGAGATAACAGATCCTCTATAATTTATTTTCTTTTCAAGGTCAGCCCTAATTTTTCCTGCTGTTGGAAACTCCCCCTTATCATAGTAGTCCAGCACTGTTCTACGTACAACTTGCTTGTCGAAGTCTGCGATATCCGTGAATTTCCTTTCCCTTTTGTACGTTTTCCTGGGAGTGTCAAAAACAAAGTCCTCCTCATCGGATTCTGCAGCATTTACAGTAGTGCTTATGCACTTAACAGATTTTTCCGATACGCTGCACGCTTGTGCCGTTAGTTTAATAACCTGAGCAAAGTTCAGGTTTTCTATGGCCTCTTGATTGCCTGATAAATACTGGAAAAACCTGCAGACATTTGCAATAATCCGTTTGCTCTGCTTATTAATATCCGGTCATCCCAGTCGCACCCCCACATTACGTGGTTGTTTGATGGGTGTACATGGTACTGCAACGTCCGCCATCGGTAAAATACCCTTCACCACTGTTGAGAACGATTAGAATGAGAATTAAAATAGAGAACTACTGAACTTGCGCAAGGGAAGGCAGTCTTTATATCGCATCATTAATAGGTCTTCGTAAACATCACACTGCAATGAAAAACAAATGTCCATGGGAGTTCAATAATTTTAAAAAAGTTATCGCAAAACAGAAACATCCTGCCAAAAATATTGATAATAAAGTGATGTATGTCATATTACGAAGCCAGTATATTTCTGCTAATCACATGCAGAGCAATGGAACGAACAGAATAATATCAGTTGGAGGTAAAAAAATGTTGGGAATAAATTTCATGAGTACTTACAGTATACACTGGTTTCCTGGAACGGTTCAAATGTTGCAGAGATAGCAACACCTCGGACTCTCGAATATTCTTCAGAAGAGACGAATCTCAAAAACGGAGCCAAAGACTTTACCAAAAGACTTCACCAAAGACTTCACTGCGCTCTGCTCTATGACTTGACACTGCAAGCTGTAGCTGGGCAATGAGTTCATTCCTGGTAAATTTCTATTCCAAAGCTTTTGTCATCAATGAGGCTTGGACGCCACGATGCATTTTGGTTTTCCCCTCAACCCCTAATGTCTTGGATTCCTGGAAATTCTTTCTCATCGAGAACATTACAAAAGCAGAAGATACGTTGAAACCCTACAGCGATAGCCACCTACTGCGTTTTCTCAGAAGTGATTAACCTTTATCTTATGAATATGCCTCTCTGGCACAAAAATGTTGTTCGTAAACCGATGAGCATGGGCATATGTAGGATTTTATTTTGGGGGCTGAGGTCCTAAGAGTTCCTATGAGGATCATATCATGAGGACTATATAATAGGATATTGTATAGATGGCTGGATTATCGTATGGGTATTCATACACTCATTTGGCCTTCCAGTTGAAATGGTGTTTTAGTGTATTTTTGAATTTTTTTAAAATTGTATTTTGAAATTTTTTTATATATTCAAAAGTTTCGGAGGAATTTCGGTAGGGGGGGGGGGGGGGAGCAGGGCCCCCTTGCCCCCCCCGTATATATGCCCATGCCGATGAGCGTCGGTTTAAAAAAAATTTACGAAAAGTACAGGATTGCATACTGCATTCAGCATGAAGATTACTTACCCTTATTTATTTTCTGTATTGCTTTCTCAAAGGGCCGAACTTGTCTGGAATTCAATATTCCGTAATAAAACGAATCCTTTCCTTCCTACCATTGAAAGAGTATCAAAAGCCAGCGGTTATAGAGGTACATACAAAACATAACGAAGTAAGACAAGCGTAGAACGGAAGAAATTGTTTATTGAGGCATACATGCATTAATATGAATTTTATTTATATGTACATTTCATTGCATTGGTTATGTTTGAGGAGAGAACTTCATTTTCGTTTATATGCATTTCAAATATTCCTTCAATTTAAGGTGTAAGCCACAAAGCAGAAGTTAAATATCACATAGATACGACTATAACCGCGAAAAAGTCAAACAAGAAATTATGAACAATAATTTACATGCCAGATATGGAACGCGAAATAGCAAAACACGCTAAAGATGAAGCAGTGAAAAACGAGGTTTAACTGTACCGCCTATACCTCGCCTCTCGCACCGTCACATAGTCAACTCTGGAAGACAAGGGGCGAGGGGGGAAGCTGGAGTCGTGTGACCTTGAGGGGATTAATAATTACAGAAGGTCGGAGACTACAGCGAGATGAATAAATTAAAACATAAATACTCCTTAACTGTACAAAGTGAGAATATTTAGAGACAACATAAAGAATGAAAAAGGGTAAACAAAATCCAGTTAGGAAGGAATCAAAGGAAAGAAAAACAAAAGTAACACTTACAGGTTTACGGGGGAAGAAAACCTCGCTGGTGGCCTGGTGTCACACGTTCATGCACTCATTTCCTCCCCAAAGGAAAAAAATTTTCCGTCAGGAGAACAATCACTCAAACACGCACTCAAACAACAAAAGGAAATAAAAGAATGGAAAACCTAGTACACATTCACTCCTAAAGAAACCAAGGTTTTAGAAAACTCATTTATACACACACTCTCTCGCAATACCGAGAATCTCTAAATATTCAAGGGACACCAATACGTATTTCGGACACACAAAGCGCCCATCCTCAGAGGGAAAGGTAGAATGAAGGTCTGGCTTGTGGTTTGAAAGTGTTAATGGAGAAGTGTTTATGTGAAAGTGAAAGGAGGGGGAAGGATGGACCATTAGACTATAAAGAGGGGAATGAAGGAGAGGGCCAGAATCGCTGTTCATAACGGTTCCTTTGTATTTTGCAATGAGCATACTTTCGTAGGCTTCCAGTTTAAAATCGTTATGTACAGATTTCAAGAGTGATAAATTATCAATGGTAATGGGATGATTGTATTCCTGTATGTGAGATGCTACACTGGAATTAACAAACCTCCCAAATTTAAAGTGTGCCAAATCTTCCTTAAAACGAGTTTCCAGTTTTTGTTTTGTCTGCCCAATATAAATTTTGTCACAACCCCCGCAAGAAATTTTATACCTGATTTCTGTAAAGAAGGTATGGTGTCTTTCGGATTGTGGAGAAGGTTAATAAGTTTATTTCGGTTAACTTGTACAGTTATAAAACCGTGTTTGGAAAAAAATTTACGGTTTGTTTGTGGTCCTTGGGGAAAACGGAATTTTCATGTATTTTGATTTGGCTGCAGAAATATTAGTAAAAGTCGTGTGTGTTTTAAGAAAAAGTATGTAATTATGTTTTTGTAATATATTGTGAATTATGTTTGTGTCATAGCCATTCAGTGTAGCAACATTTTTAATGCGAGTCAGTTCTTTTTGAAAATCTGTTTTGGAAAGTGGTATATGTAGGATACATCATGGAATGAAAAGCTGCTGACTTAGGTGAAATGTGGTGGTGTGACTCAAAAGGTACGTAAATGTTTGTGTGTAGATTTTCTATATATGTTAAATTTAAGTTTATTATCTAGTCTTGTAACTAGTAAATCAAGAAAAGGCAGGCAGTTGTCTTTTTCTTGCTCATATGTAAATTTAATGGTTCCATATTGTTTGTTTAAATTTTCCAAAAAATTGGTAATGTTGTCTTTAGATGTGTTAAAAATGGTAAAAATATCATCAACATATCTAAACCAAGTACATATTTGGAAAGTAGGAGAAGGTGTCTTTACATTTTTGTTCAAAATGTATCATAAAAAGATTTGCTAAAAATGGGGAGAGGGGATTACCCACGGTTGTGCCATGGGTTTGTTGGTAAATATAATTGTTTAGTTTAAGAAAGTTCTGTTTCATGCAAAGGCATGTCAGGTGTATGTAATCCCTGACTATTACTTGGGGAAGGCATTGTTCCTTGAGCCATGTTTCTAAAAATTTCATGCTAAAGGAACATTGGGAAAAAGGGAAACAACAACAAGAGAGCCTAAAATCTCATGGTCATTGAGATTTAAATCTTTAATTTAATTAATAAAGTGAATGTTGTTGTTAATGTTTGAGTTCTGCATAAGGAGCCACAATTTGTACTGTTTATTTAGCCAAATGGATATTTTATATGTTGGGGAATTTATAGAAGAAACAATATTGAGGGGACTAATTTCGTGACGGCTACTAGTAGAAACAAAACGCCGTTTACGACATATCTCTACGACGAACGGTTTTCGAGTAATACGCCGCTGTAATGCTTCACGTACGTACGTATGATTACAATTTAATATTATACATAAGAAGATAATAATAATTAGTTGTTCTTGTGCCTTCAACCGGCGCCACGAGTATAGCGGGGCTTATTTACATAAGAACCAACCGGCCTGTTGAAGATGAACCTGGCAACCAGCTTATGTGATTTTAAATCACACATGCCGAATTAAAACCGGCCTGTTGGCAACCCTAATTACCGCTAATTTTGTTTTTAAATGCTAAAATTGACAAAAAGTCAAGGAAAAAGTGTATTTGGTAAGTACATATATAAAAAAATAACTTTCGAGCCAAGTGCATATAAAATTTATACCTCATTTAGTCGTTATTTTATAATGGATCGTGAAACTTCTACACAACGTAGACCACGTTTAAATTCTAAAAAACATTGTATTGATTCAACAGAAAATGTTCAACTGCGCGTTATCTATATTTTAATCAGCTTGTAATCAATTATGCGCGTTATCGACAAGAAAATACGGTAATTGCACGTTAAATATTATTCTATTATATTGAAAGATTTCGAAATCTGTTCATTTATTGTCTAGGGATTCGGGCCGGTTTTTTTGTTTTTGAAAAACCGGTCTTCAGAATTTGCAGTTAAATAGAAAATGAAACAACATGAGAATCAGATTTTAATTTGCATATTTAAAAATATTTAACGTACACCTGGAACAAAAATGGCTGAAGTTGTTTTTGCAAATTATATGCAACCATCTCTAAGACGACATTTATTTTAAATCTTATGCACGTGTGTGATTTGTCTGGATTTTAAGAAAAGGTGAGGAGGATTGCGCTATTTGTATTTCTTAAAGAATGACTGTGGTGCTGACGAGTTTGCCAATGGACCCAGCTCTGTACTTTATGAAAATTCATGTTCTAATTTTGTGGGTTTCCGTTTCGTTTAGCACTCGTTAGGATATTAGGTCACTTAGAGTCTTAAATAAGCCCTATGCTGATGTCTGTTTATACCACGAGTTCTGTGGCCAGAGAATGTATGGCGAAATCAGATTTCGAAAGGCTCGCACAAATGACAGCATTTCGCAGAATTGCATAAAACCCCCCAGTAGGTGGTAAACAGCCTGTTCGTTCGGCAAACAGCTCTATATTAACCGTTGCGTATGGAGAAAGGTACGTAAAACATTGAAGATATTTATGTAGTTGTTTGAACCTTAAGTTATTGACGGCATTTAGCTTATGATTTTAATAGTATGTTGCATCATCTTAATTTACCAAATATATATCTGTTAAAGGTGCATTATAGGGCATTTTTATCTACTTAATACAGATCATTGAACGAAGATACGAAAACTATTGACAAATTTGAGGAGTAGTTGTAATCCTTATCAATTTGCTGCGTATGCAGTATAGATAGTGTTGAGAGCATTGGTCAGCGATAAACTTAGAATGTAATCAGTTGAATCATGGGTCGGAAATAATGAGGCTTTCATCATGTTAGCGTAAGGATTACTACAGAGAAAACTGCGATGTTTGATTATGTTTTATCTATATGAAAACAGGAAAAGCACAAGGTATACCCATATAATGTTTGCGTTATATAGTGACTTGATATCATTCTTAAGGACCACTTTCATTGGAGTTGTGTCTCGTGAAGTTACTGTTAGTAAAATCTTATTCGTGTTGTATGTATACAGGCAAAGGTTTAAGTTTACTGTTTGAGGAATACTTTGCCAACCATTTCTTTTAATTTTTACTATTTCACTCCCATACTGTACTTGCAATTGTAATGAAAAATTTTGCCATTTATTGCAAAATAATGTGATTAGTTGTAAGGTCTCCGCAGATGGTACGATTATTTAATGTAATACCTTATTACTTACTTATAATTAGGGACCAGTATTTAATTTATAGTGTTTTCGTTAATTGTACTTTATGCAGTGAATTATGGCAGAACAACAAGTGGTTAGCAGGGAGTTTGGTCCATTGGTGGGTGCAATTGATCAAGGTACCAGCAGTACACGGTTTTTGGTAAGTCATTTTATTTCCTCTTATTCCACCATTTAACTTCATAGCATGTGTTATTGCTTAAATTAATAACAGCTTATGTTGCTCGTTGATAAAATTACTTTTGACTCCCATTTTTAGCAATTCTAACAAAAATACATGCAGGTCATGTTTTAGAAAGTAAGAATAAAATGCAAGTGTTTATTGGAAGCATTCTTTAATAACCTGTGAAATGTTTGTGTGTGTGCGCGCATGCGTGTGTATATATAACTATAAATACTTGCAGAAGAGGTAAGGTAAATAAGGATATTTAGGGCAACTAGGTGTTGAATGAAACCCAGTGGGCACTTACCAGAAGGAGAGCCGCTGGAGTGTCGGGGAGACACATTTGTAGATGTTGTTGAGGCTTTCAGGATGATCCCTTCTTCATAAAAAAAGAAACAACCCTAAATATATATAACTCTATATATATATAACTCTATATATATATAGAGAGAGTCATATATATATATATATATATATATATATATATATATATATATATATATATATATATATATATATATATATATATATATATATATATATATATATATATATATATATATATATATATATATATATATATATATATATATATATATATATATATATATATATATATATATATATATATATATATATATATATATATATATATATATATATATATATATATATATATATATATATATATATATATATATATATATATATATATATATATATATATATATATATATATATATATATATATATATATATATATATATATATATATATATATATATATATATATATATATATATATATATATATATATATATATATATATATATATATATATATATATATATATATATATATATATATATATATATATATATATATATATATATATATATATATATATATATATATATACTAGCATAAGTGCTTGTTGAATCTCAAGGGTCTAATGAATCTAAATTTTCGTCAATGCAACATGTAAAAAACGCAAGAATAAAATTGTGCACTGTTTTAATCATCGAATATTTCTATATTATAAGTCTATTTTAATTAATTAATTAAAATCTCACAGGAATTCCTTGTGAATAAAACAGTACCTTTCTTTCTACTAAAATAGCCATTGTTATTAGTTTTAAATTGATTATAGCATTAGGATTTTAATTTCATTAAATAAGCAGAATTCTGGTTTCAAAAAATTGGTTCAATCTTCAATTGCCTCTGATAATACATTAAATAGATTTTGGAATATAATGTACCTCAATATCATTTATCGTCTGCCTTCTCATTTTCCAAAACAACCACTTTCACCAGTTTTAAATGGATTTCAAACTTAGAAGAGAACTTGACTCAATTCAGTTAAAATAACCACAAATTCCAAAGAAAATCCTTTTATAACATACAATGTTAACCCAGAATTCATTCATTCTGAAAAGTGAATAAAAGTACCATGTACATATATTTCTTTCAACTAAAATAGCCACTCTTAACAGATTTTAATGGATTAATGCATTAGCATTTCAATTTCATGAAATAAGCAGAATTCCTGTAACAAAAAAATTTGTTCAATCTTCAATTGCCTCTGATAATACTTTAAATAGATTTTGGAATAAAATGTACCTTAATATCGTTTAGCATCCGCTCACCACTCTGGACTTCTCAGTTTCCGAAACAACGACTTTCAATAGTTTTAAATTAATTTTTGCTTTGAAATATACTTGAGTCAATTCAGTACAACTTCCACTTGACATACTGTAAATTCCAAAGTAACTCCTTTTATAATAGGCAATGCTAGCCTAAAATTAATTCATTCTGTAAAGTGAATAAATAAAGTTCTTTCTTTAAACTATAATAGTCACTGTTATTAGATTTAAATGGATTATAAGCCTTAGAACTTACTCTGTATTAAATAAGCACCAAAATTCCTTTTATAAAAACAAATCAATTCATTAAAAGATTCACTGTTGTTTCTTCAAAAATTGCCTGTTAACAGTTTTAAGTGTCCTTTTAATTTTAATTGAATTTTAATTTATATTCGTTTCCAATCTTTGGCCATTGTTACGAAATTAATTCGAGGAATAACAATATAAATTCGTAAGCACGCATGGTTTACATAGAATTTAATTTAAGAATGCTTTTTATTTCCAATTTTTCTAAAATGACACTGTTGTTACTTAAAATTTTTTATATTTACGTAAATATACTTATTTTCCACAAAACACGCCAATCTCTCCCTTTCCTTCCTCTCTCTCTCTCTCGTATTGAAGCTAACAATGAAAATGGTCGACATAGCAACATCACGTTAAAATGGCGAGATTTCCACAAAATATGCAAATTAAACGTTTAACATGGAATATTTCGAACTGTAGGCGAAAAAAGACGAACAGAATAAGAAACTTCATAAATTTTTCTTCAAAATGGTTCTAGTCCGGAGGTCGTCTGTTAATTTCTTCTAATTTTAATTTCCAAATGAATAGAAGCCTGCACGTCGAAAAATCACGTTTCACATGTTAATAATGGGAAAAGGAAATGCCTCTCTTGGAGACGCACCAAGGAATTTTTTCGCGATTTAAATTCGTCATCACCTGAAAAAGTGTTAATCAAGCATCTCTACCAAATTTCGAGTTTCTATCATTATTATTTCTCGAGTTATAAGCGTTTGCATAGCGTGATCAACCAACCAACGGTTGACGGCTATTATTATATAAAATAAGCACACAGGGTGTCCACTTAATCTCTCCGGTATTTTAAGAAGCTATATTTTTTTAACAATTAGAAATATCGAAAAAGGCCAAATTGCGAATTGAAGCCTACCTCAAACAGTTTTAGATAGGGAGTTGGCAACACGGTTGTGCGCATCGTTGTCTGCGCAGCACACCACTGTCTGACCTACTTGCCATTGTGCCTGAGTGCAATGGAGACTCCACATGTGAAAGCACGCGTTCTGTTGTTTGCTGTATTTAAATCAGTGATTTATGTGCAAAGAGAATTCAGACAGATGTACAACAGAGATCCTCCCACGGTTAAAATGATCAGGCAATGGTATCAAAAGATTAAAGAAACGGGTAGTGTCTTTCCAACATAGCAGGCTGGCTTCATTATCGACTAGAAATCTGCCGTGCGACAAAAGGAGCACACGTAGAAGTTTATTAGCCTCGGGTTTTAAACTTTTTTATTGTTTTTCATTTTCTATTATATCTGTATTGGTTTAAAAAATATACCTTCTTAAAATACCGGAGAGATTAAATGGACACCCTGTGTATATACACACACACAGTAGAACCCCCGTTAACCGAGCCCCGGTCGATCGAGCCTGCATGTTAACCAAGGTGGGTCTTCGCCAAGGTCATTCCCCATCATTTCTCTCGTTTGATTACATTGTCTCTAGTTAATTTTTTTACTGTTTCAAATTGTCTCATTCTTCTCATTTCGCTGGTTTGTATACATTGTCTCTAGGTAGTTTTCTGTCCGTCTCAAAATGTCGCAAGCAGTGTTCGACCGTCTACTGGCCTGTCAAGACCATGTAAGCATGCTTCGTTGTTTTTATTGTGTTTTCTTACGTGTTCACGTTTAAGTTATTTTTAGCTATGGGTGCTATGCTCTCTTTAGAAACTATACTATAGGCAATCAGGTGAGTTGATAATGGTGAATCAATCAGAAAAGTTGCTGCTGATTTAGGCACAGGGGAAGTGACTGTTGGTGACTGGCAAAGAAAGGGGGGAAATCGAAAAATGGTGCTCTCAGAAGGTGAGTGGAAGTGTTGAAAACCCGCAAAAAACAATGAAAAAGTGTGATTTTGAAAAAACATCAGAGGCCATTTTTTTTATGGTTTACTCAAATGAGAGCTAAAGGGACACCAGTAAGTGGTCCTATGTTGCAAGCCAGCTCTTGAATTTTATAACCGTTTCAAGGATGGTGAAGAATTCACTGCTAGCTCTGGATGGCTGGGCTGTTGGAAGCGACGCTATGGGGTAAGGCAGCTATGCATAAGTGGGGAAAAATTATCTGGGGATTGTGAAGAAGTGACAAGATTCAAAGAAAATTTTTAAAAAATGATCGAAAAAGAAGTTGACTTTAGACCAACTCCTTAACTGTGATGAAACTGGTTTGAATTATCGGATGCTCCTATCAAAAACTCTAGCAGCCCGAGATGAGAAGTCTGTGCCTGGTTACAAAAAAAAGGAGAGAGTAACTGTGCTAGCCTGCTCAAATGCATCAGGCAACCTAAAACTGAAACCCATGATCATAGGCAAGTTCAAAAATCCCCGTGCCTTTAAAAATCTTCATCTGCCAAACTTTCCTGTTTACTATAAACACCAAAAAAGTTCCTGGATGGATGCTATTCTGTTTAAAGACTGGTTTGATAATGAATTTGTCCCTACTGTTGAAAAGTTTTTAAAGAAATAAAAACTTCCAAGAAAAGCTTTATTACTGCTTGATAATCTTCCATCCCACCCAGATGCTGAATCTCTGGTCAGTGGCAATATTAAAGCAATGTTTTTGCCCCTAAACGTCACCTCACTTGTTCAGCCGTTAGATCAGTGTGTACTCGAGAACCTCAAAAGAAATTACAGAAGGTCCCTACTGAAAGCACTCGTTGAAGGTGTGGAAGAAGATTTTGCAGTTGAAGACTGCCTGAAAATTTAACACTGAAGGATGTCGTTTATTGGGTTGTTGAGGTGTGGGAAAATGTAAAATCTTCGACCTTAGAAAAATCATGGAGGAAGTTGATTGAAAATGCTGATGATGATGATAAAGGAGATGATGATGAAGACAATATGAGTCTTTTTGAACTTGCTAAAAAACTTCCAGCCTCTGGACCCATTGAAGCACATGACATAGCTGAATGGATGTGTGCAGACGATGAACACGAACTTTCAGATGAAATGATAGTAAAGACGATGGCCCAACAGGGAGAGTGATGAAGAACAAGCCAAAATATCTCATTCTGATGGACAGTAGAGGCTGCAATCTCCTACATCGAACAACAAGAGGAAGCGACGCCGACAGATTTACTACTGCTTAAGCGCTGGAGGAATATTGCTGTGAAAAAGGAAACACATAAGATAAAACAGAGGACTCGGACAGACTTTTTTCAGAAAAAGTAAAGGGTAGTCTAATGTTTAATAATGCTTTTTAAATGACTTTAGTGTGTTTAAATATGTGTTAATTTTATGATTTTTTTCCGATCATAATCTATTTTTACCTTAACCTCTGTATTAACCGAGTTTTTTGGTATCTAAGGTGGGCTCGGTCCCAATTACCTCGGTTAACGGGGGTTCTACTGTATATATATATTTGTGTCTCTCTTGTGCTGACAAAAGGATCATTCCTAAAGCTCCAATAACTTCTACAAATGTCTCTCCAACACCCCAGCGGCTCTCCTTCCGGTAAGTGCTCACTGGGTTTCCTTCAACACCTAGTTGCCCTAAATATCCTCATTTACCTTTCCTCTTCCGTAAGTTTATATATATATAGACACACACACACATGCACACGCACACACTAGTTAGTGTGTGCTTGCATTCTGCAAGCATTTTCTCTTACCTTAATATAAAGAGTAAGAGCAGACAAATAATTTTTAAACACAAAAGTTTGCACCTCTGTACTAATTTACGTGTTTTTCTTTATGGACAATATTGTAATAAAAACAACCCCTAAACTTAATACAGTAGAGCCTCCAAATTCGCGTGCTTCGCAGTTTCGAGGTTTTTCCAACTACTGCTGCCATCTTTGAAGGGATGAGAAAAACACTAAACAAATAAATTTCCCCGGCCACAAGGTTTTTTTATCACACTGTGGTTCCATTTCGTTTTCTAGCTCTCACCAAATTTAATGCATGCATTTTTCTTGCCGTTTACGTGATTCAATGAATATTTTTTTGGTATATTCTTTGCTAATCATGGTTTATGCAAAATTATCTCTTTAAACCTACTGTATGGCTGCGGCAGATTTAAATGCCACACTAGCAGCCCACTGCAGCTACGCTTGCAAATAGTTCAGCCCTACGTTAGATCATATCGCAGTATATTAAAAGGGGAAAAATTTTTAATTCTACCTTACCTTAGTTCCAATGATTATCATTGCACCCTTATAGATGAACTCACAAACAGTTGCTTTCCTTCAAGTGTCTATCAGCTACTGCTTTTAACTTCTAACAGGACCTACTATAAAGGCGACGTCAGTGCAAGCGTTTATTTAGTTTATCAATGAAGAGAAGATAACAATAACTTTTCTTTCGTCTATTTGAAAGTGTAATTGGCCTTAAATGAATTGCAGGGAACACCCGGAATGAGTACGAAAAATTTCGAAAAAGAATGCATATTTCTGAAAAATTCGACCACGTAACATGTAAACATTGCAAGAATAAGATAGTACATAGCTTTAGCCGTCAAATAAAGCGAAAAAGAAGAAAATTGGACCGTATTTAAGTATTTTAATGAACGAAGGAAAAAAACCTTGCACTTTGAAAAATCAAAAATCCCGTATAAACTTATGGGAAAATATAATTGTCTCCTGGATTCGAACACGGGACACTTTAGCAAATGAAAATATTTTTCCAGGGACCTCATAGCCAGTGGAAACAAAACGCCATTTACTGCATATCTTTACGATGAACGGTTCTCAAGAAATACGCTGATAGAATTACGTGAGGCTTCATACGCATGCAGCAGCCGCGAACCTAACCTCCATTTTTTCATAAGGCCTTTGCTTCTATTTTTGCAGATTCCAAATTCACGGTGTTGCCGGGAATGTAACCCCTGTGAATTTGGAGGTCCTTTAATTATAAACATTTTATAGGTTTTCATCATTTGTTGTGAATACCTCACATTTCTGCAAAATTTCATCGATGTAGCACCTCTAGAAGTGCATTTATATAAATTTAATTGTTTAAACTTTATGAATTTTTAACAGCCACAGTAACAAAATGGTTTTTATTTCATGGCTTTATTAACTTACGGGTGCTCTAGCCACAGGACAGTGCGATACTATCACTTAATGTATATAAAGTTATATACAGTCTTATGCGTGGAAATTTGTGTACGTGCCAATTCTGAAAATTTTATATAAAGATATATATAAATAGTATCGTACTCACCTGTGACTAGAGCACCTGTAAGGTAATAAAGCCATGAAATAAAAACCACTTTTAAAACTGCCCTTGGAGATCCAAAGTCCTCATAAGAAAAGTTGATGGGAAATGGTAATAGCTTGGGTGAATATCAGCAACGCTGCCTGCCGTATGTGCCAGAAAACTCGCTCAAGGCTCTCGCCCACCCTCACTCGCTTTCAATATCTTAAAAATCACTATAAAATATTCTGATTATTTCAGGTTTATGAAATCAACTGATTTGTAATACGGAGAACAAGACAAAGCCAATGGTGTGTGTACCATGTCTTAAAGTATAATAGTCGCGGAGATACGACAGTCTCATAAATTGAATAAAATATCGTAAACAAATCAAGATAGAGTTTTGAAATATTGCATGCATAATAATAAGAGTATGATACATACTACACTAAAATTTTACTGTAATCCGAATAACCGTTTTGAAATTTTGAACCGGCAAAGTGACTCCTTCTGTCTCAGAACTCTAAAAATGGGGTCATTTTTCATTTGCACCCCAAAAATGTCAACTTTAAGAAAACCAAAAAAAATTAAAACTATCATCATTCAATGCAGAATTAAACAGCCTGTAAACTGATATGACTTATTAGAATCCATGAAGCCATTTTTGAGATATTTAGCCTCAAACTTGACTCTACATACTTTTGTCACCGATAGTAGTGAATGTGTGCTTGCATTCTGCAAGCATTTTCTCTCACCTAATATAAAGAGTAAGACCAGACAAATAATTTTTAAACGCAAAAATTTACACCTCCGCCCCAATTTACGTTTTTTTTACTTTCTCATACGAAGTATCGAGAAAGTATTGTTTTCGCAAAAAAATTCGACCTCGAGATTTTTACGGAAATACACGTTTTAGGCATTTTATCATACTGAGCAGAGTATACATAGAAATGGTTGACATTGATCAATAATTAAGAGTAGTTTATTGTACGCATTTTTAACAACAATCCGATTTTCTCAAAAACAGCTCTAACGATTTTGATCAAATTTCGTACAGTTACTTGAGTTTACACCTTCAATAATGCTGTATAGTTCATATTTCTCAAAAAATGAATATAAGGCTAGTTTCTTCTAGGCAACTTTAACAATTGTTCGATTTTCTGAAAAACGGCTCTAACGATTTTGATTAAATTTCGTACAGTTACTTGGGTTTACGTCTTCAATATTACTAACTATTTAATTTTTCTCAATGAATGAATATAAGGCTAGTTTATTCTTGGGTAACTTTAACAAAAATAGGATTTTCTAAAAACAGGCTCATACGATTTTCATTTTCTAAAGATAACTAAACAGTGCATTAGTACGTATATGAGAAAGTTTGTACAATGTATGTTGTACCGATTTTTTATGGACAATATTGGAATAAAAACCCCCTAAACTAAATAATTATAAACATTTTATAGGGTTTCATCATTTGTTACGAATACCTCACATATCTGCAAACTATCATCGATGTAGCACCTCTAGAAGTGCATTTATGTAAATTTAATTGTTTAAAATTTATGAATTTTTAACAGCTACAATAATAAATTTTATTGTAATTTTCAAAGTTGGATACAGCTGGGGCACAATTCCCTAACTTTCTTAAAATTTTCAGCTCCCTAGCTCTACTGAAAGTCCATAAACATTAGTGAATTTGTTTAATATTTATGAATTTTTAACAGCCGAATAAATAAGCATTTTCGAATTTCTATAATCCCATTTTCGTTATTTTGTAAATTCTAACATTAAAAAAAATTTCTGCAATGTAGCAAATTTAGAAGTACGTAAACCGCGAAATGTTTGTTTAAATGTGTATAATTTTTAAAGGCCAAGAAAATAAACGTTGTAATTTTCAATTTATTCTGGCAGTTTTGTGGCCAAAACTACGTACGGTGGAATCCCGATTTAAGGTTCTCCCATTTGAGGTTTACCTGCATTTAAGGTGGTTATTTTGTGGCCCCGACCAAAGCTCCATATAAATTATGTATTGTATCACCCGATTTAGTGTTTCTCGATTTTGTGAATTGCCTGCAATTAAGGGACAAAATTCTGGTCCCTTGCGGGGCATCGCCACAATTTCAGGTGCGTTTACACCGTGACTCGAGAATATTTCATTTGGTGGAGATGTAATATATTAATTCAATCTAACCATCAATGACACAACACACACTGGCGTTGTTACTACATTAAATAAACTCAAAAGAATTAATATTTAGTCATTCTGTTTTGTCAATCCACCTTAAATGTCCTAATCTCTTACGTACTTCACGAAAGTTGCGATGACGTCATCACGTGAACACGGATTTTTTTATGTTACAGTTTGCAGGCGCTCGCTCACTAACGTGACTCGTAAGCTAGTTGGGCCACCCGCATTTACCACTGCCATATTTACCTTGTTAACCCGAAAGGAAGACAATCCCCCAAAAAATAGAAGTCTTATTAACAACATTGTTATTATTACATCGAGGAGGCGATATTATTAAAACTTTGGATGTATGTTCTTACTTGTCAGTCACTGTAGCATTTCCCTACACCGCACAAGGCAATCAAATTTGCGAGCCCGCATCGCATAAAGGGCCGAAATGTAACAAATGAGATTAAAAGGACATTGGAACTGTTAGTGTTCGCATTTTTTAAATTATTTCCCAAAATACTGCTGGTTGCCGATAACGCAGGTGTACATTCTGTCCTCCGAAACCAGCGTTGTAACGGGGTTTTACTGTATTATCTTATATAACCCATATGAGCCCAATTATATCACGTATTCATTATAGCATGCGAACTTAAAAAACTGAAAAGATCTGAACGCTTGGTTGATTCCTCCTATATAGGAGCACTTCAATTAAGTGTCTTTATTTGCTTAAAAGTTTTAAGAAAGTTTGTCTTGGAAAAATTAAAGATCAAAAATTCACTGCTAGGAGGTGCAATGAGGGTCATAGCTATGAAATGACCACTAATTTTGCAGAAAAACCATAAGCTAAAAGTATCACATTTGCCGGAGGACTTACAGTTGGTATTATTCTCAACCATCTTCATTCTGTGAAATTTTACGAATGAAAAAATTGATCGTGATTAACCTAGACGCTTAATATTTATGTTTTAACTAATAAAACATATTTGACATTAATGAACTGCCGTTTAGTCTTTCAATTTTAGATAACCCCAATTTAATGTATTACTCGATTTAAGGTACAAAAAACTTGTCCCCGATGGAAATGTTAAATGGGGATTCCACTCTATGTACCATATTTCATCTCTCCAACTATTGTAGTTTGGGCCAGACATTAGTATCCTCCAATATTCTCCTCTGTAAGAAGAGAGCTTATAGAATGACTAGTGAATGTGTGCTTGCATTCTGCAAGCATTTTCTCTCACCTTAAAGTAAAAATAAAAGCCGAAAAATAATTTTCAAACGCATAAGTTTGCATCTCTGTGCCGAATTACATGTTTTTCTGTTTTGAAAATATTGGGGTAAAAACAACCCCTAAAATGTATAATTATAATTTTTATTTTCTCATACGAAGTATCGAGAAAGTATTGTTATCGAGAAAAAATTCGACCTCGAGATTTTTATGGAAATATACATTTTAGGTGTCACTGAATACAAAAATCGGTACAACATACATTGTACAAACTTTCTCATATACTAATGTGTCGTTTAGTTATCTTTAGAAAATGAAAATCATATGAGCCTGTTTTTAGAAAATCCAATTTTTGTTCAAGTTGCCCAAGAATAAACTAGCTTTATAATTAGGCATTTTATCATACTGAGCAGAGTATACATAGAAATGGTTGACATTGATCAATAATTAAGAGTAGTTTATTCTATGCATTTTTAAGAACAATCCGATTTTCTCAAAAATGGCTCTAACGATTTTGATCAAATTTCGTACAGTTACTTGAGTATACATCTACAATAATACTACATATTTCATTTTTCTCAATGAATGAATATAAGGCTAGTTTATTCTTGGGTAACTTGAACAAAAATTGGATTTTCTAAAAACAGGCTCATACGATTTTCATTTTCTAAAGATAACTAAACGACGCATGAGTATATGAGAAAGTTTGTACAATGTATGTTGTACCAATTTTTTTTTGGGATTTCATCATTCGTTTTGAATACCTCACATCTGTGCAAAATATCATCGGTGTAGCACCGCTAGAAGTGCATTTATATAAATTTAATTGTTTAAACTTTATGATTATTTAACAGCCACAATAATAATTTTTTTTAAATTTTCAATGTTAGTTACTACCATAACATCATTCCCTACATTGGTTAAAATTTTCAGCTTCCTGCACCTTCAGAAAGTACATCAGCATTAGTCAATTTGTTTAACATTTATGGATTTTTTACGGCCGAACGAATAAAAATTTTAAATTTCTATAATTCCATTTTCATTATTTGGCAAATTCTACCACTAGAAAAAATTTCAGCTTCATAGCACGTTTAGAAGTACCTATACCATGAAATGTTAGTAAAATTGTTTATATTTTTTAACGGCCTAGAAAATAAACGTTGCAATTTTGCAATTTTTCCTCCTGTTATTTTTTTCGATTCACCTATGCAGTGCCGGCCCGAGAAATTGCAGGGCCCAATTAGAAAACTTTTGGTGGGGCCCCTACATCTAAAAGGCGTAGTTTGAAAAAAAAATTAGGGAGGGGGCCGAAGCAACGAGGCCTAAAAGGCAGAGCGAGGGAGTGGGGATCCAAGGTGGATCCCAGGTTGCCAACACATTTCCTGCATTCTGAGAGCATTAAATGGCCTCTCATGAGACCACTTGGGTATGGATGGGACTATGGATAAATCTAAGATGAAAGAAAGAACCTAGAGATGATATAGAGCGATTTGCTAAAAACGAAATTTGACAGCAACGTTACAAAAAGGAAGGAAGATGGCGATAACGTCTTATTCGTCTACTAGGGTGTTCGATACCAGATACTAAAAAACTGTCTTTTAATGTAGTTTGCCAGTTTGCTGTTTCCATGTCCGCAAGCTGTTCCCCTCCCCAAAAAATATAGAGCAAGATGCGGGGCCCCCTTAGCCGCAGGGTCCAATAGGTACAATTGGCCTAAGGCCAGCCCTGCACCTATGTATTAAATTTCAGCTCTTCAACTATTGTAGTTTGGGCCAGACATTAGTATCCTCCTATATCCTCCTCTGTAAGAAGAGTGCTTATAGAATGACTAGTAATATGTGCTTGCAGCAAGCATCTTATCTTAGCTTATTATAAATAGTAAGAGCCGACAAATAAATTTAAAACGCAAAAGTGCCCTTCACCAATTTCAATGCTTTTCTTATGGGAAATTATCTCAAATTTAAGGCTGTCTGGAGTCAAACTGATGACACCTATGCAGGAGTTCTCAAATGATATGGAGATATTCTCATGACATCTACAAACCCTGAAAATATCAGCTCTTTAATCCTCTTAGTTCCGTCTATATGCAAGGATTAATTTTTTCCATGCTTTCTTATGGGAGATATACCGGGTCATCTGGAGTCGTCCCCAGGAAACTTGCACTAAAAGTGATAACGGTTCCCTATAGATCTCATGGATATCTAACAACCATCCAAGTTTCAATTCTCTACCTTATCAGAAAGTGCCCAAAATAAATTTTCAAACATGCCACAATGCTTTTCTTATGGGAAAAAAGCAACTTTCGTATTTTCTGGAGTCAAACCCATAACACTTAGGTAGGAGATTTAAATTTTTCTGGCGGTTTCCCCATGCCATCTACAATTTCTGAAAATTTCAGCTCTTCAACTGTTGTAGTTTGGGCCAGACATTAGTATTATCCTATATCCTCCTCTGTAAGATCTTAGCTTATAGTATAGATAAGATATGATATCTAGAAGCTTCTAACAAAAACTGCTACTGTTAGAAGCTTCTAACAGTAACAGTTCTTGTGAGAGTGAGTGATTATACAAGCAATTAACACCAGTTCACTAGCGAGGAGTTATTTTCCCGTAAACCTGTAAGTACATTTTTTCTTTCTTTCTTTATTCTTTTCTAACGTTTACCAACTCTAAATATTCTACCTTATACTGTTAAGGAGATTTTATTAATTTTGAAATATCCATCTCACCGTAGTCTCCAAACCTTAGTTTTTAATTAAAAAAGAAAAATAATGATAAAAATAGTACAGGCGACTCCTGAGTTTCGTTGGGGATGCGTTCCTGAAAACGTGTTCGAATGTCGAATGCCGTTTTTCCATATACTTGCATGTTATAATCAGGGGATACGTTCCCGCATCTCAGGAAAAGTCTCCCCTCATGTTCCATAAAGATAAAATAACATTACTAATATGTTAATACAACAATATTAAATTATCAATAAATTATATAATAAATATTTTAAATGTATAACTTATTTTTTGCACTAACAAGGAAAAAATAAATTTTTGTTTCGAACATCAAAGATAGATGTATGCAATGTCGTGCAGACAGCCTGGTCCGGATCGCATGAGTCGTTTGTTAGAAACGACTCGCACGAGCTGGATAACATACCTGCATACATCTATATATACATACAACTATTCATCGCAGCGAAATTAATATAAAAGTTATTAAAAAAGCACAAAATAACTTAAGAATAAAGAAACAATAAAATTAATAATAGTTTCATACCTTAAATCTTTTTCAACTGGGCTTACTGGACTTGGTTTATTAATTGAGAAGTTGGAAGATTTTAGTTGGAAGAAGAGGAGCTATTGGGTGGGGAACTGTTTATTGTTGTTATCAAATTACGTGAATTTATCACATGTTCTAGAATATTCTCCTTCTGTTTCACATAAGTGCTAATAATTGAAGGACACATTCCAAACGATCGTGTGATTTCAGCTTGGCTTTCACCTTTTTCAATACGCTTTAAAATTTCTAATTTCAATTCATAACTATGAGTCTTATGCACTCTTTTATTTGTTTCCCTTACATTATCACTATTACATTTCCTTTTAGATGCCATGTCAAGTGATAAATTTATAAATAAATCAGTAAAATAAATAAATTTAAATAAAAGATTAACAGAAAAAAGAGTGAAATCAGCACAAATTCAAACAATTAGAGCAGATATAACTACGTCTACACCAAAACTAAACCTCGCGTGGTTGGTTGGAACCAATTACTCTGCGAAATTTATGCCGCGTAAATTATCAATCGACTGAATCGAAATCTCGAATTAATCGAATCTCGAACGATCGAAACTCAAGAGTCGCCTGTATTTACTTAAGTTAAAATTTTGTTAATTTTGAATGCAATGCAATCCATGAGAAAACAATCTGTGAAAAACACGGGCAAATCAAAATGGAGACAAAACGTGAAACAGTGCCCATACATGATATGGGCAAAGGGTAGATTTGATGATAAAATTTTCATTTGTCAAATATGGAAGTAAGCTCATAGACAAATCCATGATACATCTCAATGATGGGTCATAAATAGCAAAATAATTTATTACACCGATTAAATGAACTCAATCACTTATTTATCATACAACTTTAATGACATTTTCTTACTGTAGCATTGAGGTTATTATGACAGTTCTAGTCTCTACTACCTAGTAATAAAATATGTAATTTTTTACTGAATGGCATTATGAACAATTTTCTGTGCTACAAATTATTCTAAATCATCCACCATTTCATATACAATATCTCTCTACATTATAGAATCGTAATGTGGAACACTCTAATTTTGTGAATAACTCGATTAGAAATAAACTTAGAAGCCTGAAATTTCTCAGGATTTTAGTGTTGAGGAATCATTACGTTATGACTAAAAAAATTTGAAAAAGGTCACGGGTTCGACTCTAGAGGATGAATGTCGTTTCCCATAAGATAACACGTAAGAATCACCTTTCTGGTTTGAAAACTTTCATTCTTTTATACTTTAAAATATCTTAAAATTAAGTTATCGACACAAAATTAAGGAGGCTTTATTAATTTTGAAATTGTGTTTTTTTTTAGAAACATGTGCTTATGGTTTCACTTTGGCATCTGTCTGACTCTCTGCTCACTTGCTTAAATTGAAGTTGTGACAAACCATAAAAGATAGAGAGCTTAAAGTTGGAGGGTAGATTTATGTACTGCTGTCATTTGGTTTTCTTTAAATTTGAATTTTTGAAAAATATACTAGTTTGAATTGAGGCCTATTTAAAATTTTTTTTTCCAATATCTCAAAAAGTATAAAAGACGGAAAGCTGAAAAATTGAGCATAAATTTCCACATTAATGCCACTTATTCAGTAAAAGTTAGAAAAAATCCAACAAGAAAGTCATACGTTATTTTGAAATTAGATAATTTCTTTCCGTTTTATTAATTGTTGTCAACAAAACAATCTTCATAGGAATTGAAGTAAACAAGATCTAATACAATTATGTAAATACATTTTATCTCCTTTCTTGTGCACACAGTACATAGTAAATGAAAGGAAATGGAACAACAAAAATGAACAAATAATTACATTAATTTTTCTTTTGTGCTCACTTTTAAGTGAATAAGAATGCATAATTTATGCAGAAGAAATGAACTTGTACATAAAGATTATGGTACAGTTACTCAGGTGTGGTATTTTAAGTAATTTTAGATTGTTTTTATTATATCTCCGAAGGTTCTCTCATACCTCATCTCTCATTAGCTGAAAGTTTGAATGTATATTTCCACATTGATGCCAATTATTCTTAAAAAGTTTGAGTCTTGAAAACTTACAGAGGCGCATAGGGAAACATTCAAAATTTTAATATAAAATTGATTGTACTCCCTTTTCATTTCTAGCTTTATATTTTCTAACTTGCCTTTCCTAAGCATCTCCTAATATTCCAAGTTCCTATCCTGATTTCCATAGTTCTCTTTTACTTAATTGTTTCATCGACTTGAGCTATTTGGATTTTGTGAGAGGACAACTTCCTTCGCTGCCAGATGCAATGCCAGCCTTAATGAGCATAGTCCAGTACACATCGTGATTCAAATTGTCATTCACTTGTGCCATGCTGCTTGGGATATTAGATTAGGTGGTCTCCCATTGCCTTTCTTAACAGTGTTTTTAATGTGGCATCGTCCCTTAATTAGGCCTACCCACTGGGTACAGGTGGGGGGGGGGTGGGCGATCTTACCCTGAGACATCGATTTTGTGAATCGATCTAGATGGTATTAATAAAGATCGATTTACCGATTAGATCGAACCAAAAGGATCGATTGAAGAAAGATCGATCTTCGATTCTAGCCACAAGGAAGGTTATAAACTAAAAGAATTTTCGTGTTACAATTTTTTATTATAATAAAGATTGATCTTCGATTCAAGCCATAAGAACCAACATTTTACATTAACATTTTATAATCATAATAAAAAGAAACAAAGAAAATTAAAAACATAAAAGTTTGCGATCATTTACTGTGTAGCATAAATTTCCTCTTTAATATGATTTTTAATTTTACAGATTTCTGACTGATTATTATTCGCATAATAAATTGCCAATATGCGCACACAGCCATGCCCTCAGTGAGATTCGAACCCGCGAACCTTACAACAAAATACATTAAAATCCTATACCTGGGAAATGCGTTATTAGAGTAAAATGTGAATTATTGAGATCAATTTATTTCACACACTTCTTAATTTATTAAAAATTATTTGAAAAAAACCGCACAAACACTGCGCGGATACAGCTAGTAAGGTAAAGTTGCCGACTAGGTTTGATGCCCACAACTAGAGTTCACCTCTTTCACCAATCACCACTGCCCCTCTCCTTCATAGGCACCCCACCAGGTGGGGTCAAACAGTTCTTGATTCTGGGCTAAAAGAATTGATCAACATAAAAATCGTAGAACAAAAGATCAATCCAAAAAATCGAATCGGCCTTGTAAAAGATTGATCTTGGATCACCCATCCCTAGGTACAGGTGTCTTTTGAACTCGCCTCACTGAGGTACTGACTACTCTTAGTCTGGGTCCTACCTATTGACCGTACTGGCATGGATGACCTTACCAAGTGAAAATGCTCTAGCAAGTGTAGCTCTCAAGGTCTACAGAACACTCAAACCCTTCTGCTGCTTGAAAGTAGTAGTCCTCAGAAGGGAAATATAAGATATGTATGAGAAATGTATACAGGCAGGGTCCGCTTAACGTACATCTGCTGATATACATATTGACACCGTATTCCACACCTATGTACGTACTGTCCACTGATATATTCTCATACACATAGGTAAACAGACCAGGTTGAGGTGAAGAATACTGTGCCCATCAGATCTTCAACATCGATGAAGTGGGCCTCTTTTGGAAAAATGCCTGCATGCACTCAGGGGCATGCCATGCCTCATGGCCACCTCTGTGCAAGTCTCTCATTTGCTGCTCTTTTTAGGCATCCTTTACAAAAATTTAAAAAAACACCTTATGGATTGTTAAATTTCCATAGCCAATAAACATAAAAGAATATATGGCATATTATAATACAATCCTCATTACTGTTAAAAATACTGTACGTGTCTGACGATAAATTGTCCACACCCGTTGTTTGGTCGCCCATGTGCGTCGCAGATATTGCACACACTTAACATTTCTATCCAGGAGAAGAGTATGCTTGGGTTTAAGGCTGCCGAGGACCGTCTTACTCCGATGTTATGTTGTAATGCAGCAGGGGATTTTGAACTAAAGCCTCTCACAGCAAAAATCCCAGGGCTTTTAAGGGGGTTTGAAAAAGTGCACTACCAGTGATCTGGAAATCCAATTGTAAAGCATGGATTACTGCATTTCTTTTTGAAGATTGATTTATGCACCATTTTGTGCCCTCAGTGGAGAGATATTGCTCTAACAATAAGAACAATCTGGATTATAAGGCATGGATAATCTTGGTCAAGGGCAGATCAAGAAACTTAACTTCCCGGGATGGGGAGGGAGGTGACCAGATTTCAGATTGGACATACAGTAAAACCCCACAATTCGCGGGGTTACATTCCCGACAACACCGCAAATTTGGAATCCACAAAAATAGAAGCAAAGGCTTTATGAGATAATGGGGGTTAGGTTCGCAGCTCTCCATTATTTTGACAACAATAAATGATGAAAAGGTAGGATAAAAGTGGTTTTGAACCAATACAATGTGGCATTTAAATCTGCCATAGGCGTACAGTAGGTTTAAAGAGATAATTTCGCGGAAACCATGATTAGCAAAGAATATACAAAAAATATTTATTGAATCACGTAAACGGCAAAATTAAATTTGGTGAGAGCTAGAAAACGAATCCCACGCCTTGCATACCATTACACTACCATTATGTTCAGCAATATAATCACACCTTAAAGTGAATATAAATGCGTTGTGCACTTGTTTTCGTGTGTATCCACCATCTTCAATACATTTTTGCAGTTGGGGAAAACTTTCCGCTGCAACACAGTCCGCGGACGCCGATTCACCCATCAACTTCACATTGTGCAGGCTGTATCTTTTTACTTTCTCCATACATAGTAATGGGAAAGTATTGTGTTCATGAAAAAAATCGACAGTCCTCAACATCCATACATAATGTGTTCCTGAAAACATGTACGGATGTCAAACATAGATTTACATGTTATAGGGGGGATTCCGTTCCCAGAGAGCCAAAAATATAATAATAATAATATTTTATTTAATACATACAGAAAAAACCCCAATTACATGTATTTTAATAAAGACAAACAACATCCACGCCCGAAGCGGGATTCGAACCCACGACCTTTGGGTTAGAAGGCGGGCGCACTGCCTACCAGTCTAACCTGGCCGGCAATCCCTAATTATGGTATAAATGTTTAGTTTTTTGAGCAGGGGCCTTTTAGACACAATTGTTGATTTTATATAGAGAGATAGGGCAAAATGCAATAAAATATTTAAATAATTGCACCAATAAACACGGCTGTACAGACAAAGATGGCGATGTGGCAGAAACTGGTGGCTGGCAACACCGTTGCGAGATGTTCGTTCGTCATTTCGCTGACTTACAAAATTCCGAATTCGGCATATGGAAGGCGGTTTAGGGATGTCAATGTATAATGTATGAAAGTGCGAGTTTTTTTCATTAAAGCATTTTGCTATTTTCATAGTTTTTTTGTAATATTGCCTAATCTTGGCTCCAAAGAGAGTGATGATTGAAATGAAAGAAAAGTCGGTAAAAAGGGCAAAAAAGTGATGAGTTTGGAGAAGAAAATTGAAGTTTCAGATAGGCTTGTGCATAATGAATCTGCTTCATCAGTTGGTAAATTACTTGGTGTGTGACCGAGTCCACAGTAAAAGCGATAAGGAAAGTGAAGAAGCGATTAGAGCTAGTGTTGCTAGTGGTACTTCAACAAGTACAAAAGTGTCTTTTGTACCTAGGAATCCATATGTAGAGAAGACAGAAGGCTTTAAACCTGTGAATCGAGACCCAAACTCACAAGAAAGTCTCACTGAGTTCACTTGTCATTCCCAAGAAAGCCAAGCAACTGCACAATCATTATGTCTCAAATTGTTTCGTGGTCTTCTAACGGGATATCGCCGACATCATCGAAGCGTGTGTAGATCGGTTCCTTGCTCTTTAAAAAAATGCGTTTATTCAGAATGCCACAGTACATACTGTATTATTATATTTGTTCGTCTCCTTCACAGTTGAACACGCACTCGACCAGCTTAAGTCTAATGAGCGTCCGATTGAAGCTAAAGATTCGCTGCTTTCGGCACGCCTATTTATTTCCATCTTTGTCTCATTCGTGTTCAGTTTATGAGTCCTACATTTCTTTTCACTTGTATTAGTACTTTCAGTTTTCCATTTCTCACTCATGTTTATAAAATAATAGGTGTAAAATGCACAAACAAAGAAACACTGCTGTATGTACAAACAAAGATGGTAACGTTGCCGAGACAATAATAATAATAATAATTTAGTGATTATTAACCGACTTTACAGTAGTATTAATCTTGTCAAATTTCAGTGCAATATTAAAAAATCTGATATGGCCAACACATGACTTTCTCCATATTTAGGGTTTAGATATTTAAATTATTATGAATAGCATTATAAGGCAAAATTATTGTTTTGCATCGTAAAAGAATAAAGTCGTCCTTATTGCCATAAATTAGGTATATTTTGAATGTTTACAGAATTCACCGCTACATGGTGGTGGTGCTGTATACCGGAAATTACGAAAAAGTTAAATATCTCCTAAATGGATGGTTCTACAAAAATTTGTTTCAAACAAATCTTGGAAGAAATATTATTCTCTACAACTTTGGTCCTGATGAAGACATTTTTAGGGAGATATTTGACAAAAACAAAAAAACCGATTATTTATAAATAATTCCTAAACAATAACTGCTATGGAAAATTGTTTCAAGTGAAAGTTGTAGGAAATTACATTGTCTATAACATTTGTACAGAATTGTATATACAATAATGATGATTTAACAGAGAAATATTGCAGAAACTGAATCGGGTTTCGAATAAACCTCGACTTCTGGTTAACCGTTATTGTCCAAAAACTAATCAGTTCTTTGTGCTCATTCTAAAGTGTTATATTTGAAGTTTGGTATGGATATGGCAAGTACTTTTTGAGTTAGAGGGTACACAATCACATACACACACAGACATCATTCTGAAAATAGTCTAAACATGTTCTAGGGATCGCAAAACGTGTATTTCCGTTGAAATCTCGAAGTCAATTTTTTTTGTGATCACAATACTTTCTCATTACTACGTATGGAGAAAGTAAAAACATTACACACAAATCTTACATCACATATAATATGTATATTATTACATAGCATACTTTAATTTGGTAATTTATTAAAAGTGTTGACTTGGCAATTGCTCGAAATGTTTGTTCGTCAGCTGACGTACGAAAGTCTGAATTCTGAGTAGGAAAGGCGGTTTAGGGGCGAGAATTTATAATGTATGAAAGGGCGAATTGTACAGATGTTGAATGTATGGATGCCGAGGACTGCCTGTACTCTGTTTGCCCCTGGTGTGTAGGCAATTTTCAGTGTCCCACAATGATTCAGCAGCGCTCTTGATAAATGAAGAAAATAATTTTTAAATATGAAATCAATAGAATAGAAGCATTTGAAGCATTTCACTTTCTGAATTTTTTTTCTATAATAATATCTTTATTACATAAGTTTTAGTTTTTTTACATAAGTTTTTGAAATATATAAACCTTAACTCTTACAAAAATATATATTCTTGTCTCCTTACAAAATAAATCATTGTTTGTTTACATACTGTAACACAACTCCATTTATATTAGAATTTGACAAAATAAAATAAAAAGAAATATAAACTTATTGTAATATCAGTTAGGTCCTGCTAAGTCCTATTGGACTTGTCAGCAGGTGCCTTATTCTAACATGTTGATTGTGGCACAAATTACAGATATTGATTACAATATAAAAGGTACATATTTCAAGTAGCTAAACATCTAATAGTTACTCCTCTAATATTAACATACATTCATTAACCAATGCTTTACCTTTCTTTTCACTTCACCTATTCCATTTAGCTGTTTTAATTCTTTTGGCATCTCATTAAAAATTTTTGGTACAAGCACTTTTAGTTGTTTACCTCCATTGTTTGAAAAGTAAGTTGGTATTTCATATTTACAAGTGTCACGGAGAGTTACAAGTTTTAAATTATTTCTTTTAATTTTATATGTATTACAAAAATAATTATCAATAATTATAACATACTTAAATAGTTTATCAATTGGAAGTATATCCAAACATTTAAAAGGGTCATTTTCATACATACATCCTTGATTATATAAGTACTTATTTAACAACTTTAATATCCTCATCTGATTATTTTTTAACAGTTTTAACAATGTAACCCCGCTTGATCCCCATACTGTAATACCATACCGCAGCAAATTTTCCACTAGCCCATAATACATCAATTTCAAAATAGGTAAAGTGACAATCTTTAACATAGTAAAATTGATATGAGATAGACCTAAGTTTTTTATTTAGTTTTAATATATGTTGCTTAAAATTAAATCCCTCGTCAACAATTACTCCCAAATATGTATACTTTTCAACCTGTTCTAGTAATGGGCATTTGCACAGTGGTGGTTGAGAATGAATACATTCTAGCTAGTGTATTTTAATTAATAAATTTTTCCTATTGCACAAATATGGTGTAATATACATAACCTTGGACTTTTTTTCATTTACTATGAGCTTATTATCATGTGTCCAATTTATTATTGAATTAAAATCTTTTTGCATTTTATTCATTGCAATAGAATAGTCCTTATGATATGAGATAAGCACAGCATCATCTGCATATAAGATCAGTTTACAATCTGTTATAACTGAAAAAATATCGTTAATATATATTAAAAACAATATAGGCCCCAATATCGAGCCTTGTGGCACTCCCAATTCCATAATTTTTCTCTCACTCATAGCATCATTTATTTTAACAACAATATTCCAGTTTTTCAAATAACTTTTAAACCATTCTAAAATATTTCCTCGGATACCAATTTGTTCTAATTTTATTAAAAGTATTTCAAAATCCACTGTATCGAAGGCTTTTCTAAAGTCAATAAAAGTAACAGCAACACTATAACTTCTGTCTAATCCATATCTAATATATTCTGCAAAATTCTCAAGAGCCTGCTTTGTATTCGAATGTTCGCAATTCTCCTGTTAAATTTTAATGGGCAGTTCTATTAGTAATGTATATTTTAATTTTTTCATGATACCATTTTGGGTCAGTACTGAATACAGTAATAATGTTCTTACTTCAGTCTATAAGAGGCAGACTGATTTTGGGAGCCATTTTTCTGGAAGGACCTTATAGCCTGAAAAATTTTTAAACACAAATTAAAAATGCCAAGCACCAATCTCATGCTTGTTTATTGGATGTGGAAATGAAAAAGCTTGCTGTAAACTCTTTGGAGGACCACATCGTAAATCAGCAGTCGCAGGCAACTCATGAAATATACCAAAACATCCTTTCCAATACCATGTTTGGTCATATGTAATTTTCTCTCTTCTCACATAGATTTCAGTAGAGTAGGCTGTTAATTATTGTTAAATATTGAACACCTTTTCTCTCTTTCACAAAAATTTTTTATTTATGTTTCAATTTCTCTAGAAAAAAATTCTCTTTGTTTACTGCCCTTAACCCTCTTAGTGCCATGGGCTGATATATCGGCTTTTGCTACTTGGGCGAAGAGTGCCACGGGCCAACATATCGGCCCGCGTGTAGACCGAAACTAAACTCGTAATAGTTCATCATAGATGCGATATATGGCATTTCATAATGTCATCATCTGAAAGAGGATGCTTCCTACTTAATAAATCTCTTTTTCCTTTTGTTATACTTCGATCGTGAATTTATCACTTAAGCTTTATAAATGGTCATAATTGTGGTGTATAGTCGTCTGCGTGGTATGGAACGCAAATAATCTTGACCTTCAAAATTTTTTTTCTCTCATTGGGGTAAGGTCCTGTATCCACGATTCCTTTTGTATCCTATCCCGAATGTTACTGCCCTCTGCTGTGACATTTTTTAACTAGATAGTATCAGTAATTAAGCGAATAATGCTTTCATGCATAGGCTGTTCAAGAAATGTTGGCGCTACAATTGAATTAGTTGTAACTATACATTTGTATTCTTCAAAGTATAAATAAACTTATTTTAAACTTAATAAATAGTGCATTTATTTATAATGTAAACAAAATTTCACGTAAGTTAAAAGAAACAAAATATTCTCTTTCGAAGTAAAGGGTGCTGACCGTGTGAATACACGACCAGATGTGCGCACATCTGTTCACGATAAATGCACATATGGATGATCCCTGAACCCTCATAAAAGAGAATTCAAGAATTATTGTGGGTCTTGAGATAGAGTGGTAAGGAAAAGTGGTAAGGAAAGAAGGACTCAAGTATACCTTCCACTTCAAGCGGTTTGGATGCAGAAAGAGAGACAGATTCGGAATTTGGACTAAGGAAACTTCCAGGCAGGAAAGAAAAAAACTGCGTTATATGTAGTGGAAAACGTGATGGGAAGAGAGTGAGGTATTGCGCAATCTGCGTAGAATGTGAAAAGGGAGTGCATAGTGTTTGTTTGTCAATACACAAATGTAAAGTGTGCTTTTTTAGAAGTTATTTGTTACTAACTAACTAACTAGTATTTTTTCTATTCCTTGCTGATTTTTGCTAATTATATTCTTTAGTTTTTATGTTGTATAATGAAATTCAAATATAAATTTTTTGTGATATTTTTTGTTGCCACGTGATGTGCAATTACTTTTGTTTTTAATTAATAATTTCATGTTCTATTCATTGAAAAATTATGTAATTTTGAATAATGTATCAGTATTTAATAATCATGCAGAAATTAACTTATTATATTAAGTATAATTTTATTAACACAAATTTTAAGTCAGTCGGTTATTTGTTCCACATGCAAACGTCCAGGAAAGTATCTGTATTTAATATAATTTTTTGTATTCATTGCTGATTTTTGCTAATTATATTCTTTACTAATGTAGGTTTCATAATTTATAAGTTTTAATGTTGTATAATAAAATTCAAATGGAAATTTTTGGTGATAAACTTTTCTTTTTTGTTGCAACATGATATGCAATAACATTAGTTTTTATTTGATAAATTTATCATTAAAAGAAATAAAAGTTATATTTTTTTGAAGATTAGAGTGTTTTTTACAATTGCTGAAAATATTAATAATTTATTTTAAGAAAT
This sequence comes from Uropetala carovei, assembly GCA_036926305.1. Taxonomy (NCBI): domain Eukaryota; kingdom Metazoa; phylum Arthropoda; class Insecta; order Odonata; family Petaluridae; genus Uropetala; species Uropetala carovei. Next base: position 10,457,020 of record JAXCHB010000010.1, on the reverse strand, counting down.
AATTTCACAATGATAATTTTCCTAAGGTGATACAAACTTCAGGAGTTGCCCTTGGCACTTCTGGCTCTTCCCCCCAAAATTTGCGTGGCACTAAGGGCCGGTTTCTTGAACGCGAGTTATGGAACCGATAGGCCTATGTACAGTGCTGGCCAAAATTAACGCAACACCTCATGGCGTTCGACAGCGGTCACTGCGGAAACTATTTGTAGCGAAGACTCTTCTGCTAAAATGACAACACTGAGCAGGCAGAAGTAGGGGGTAGGGGTCTTCTGAGGAATGGGGAATTGCACGGCTGTAAGAGCAAGAGGGATTTTGTGGCAGAGCTCGGAACGAAACGGAATGGAACTCTTCGAAACGAACGGAAACGAATTTTGTCCGATCACCATATCAGAAGTATCGGAAAATCGTTAAAAAATACTATATATATATATATATATATATATATATCGGAATGAATCCTTTACAAAAAGTCGATTCAATCCTTCCTCCCCTCGCATGTTGGCTCTATCTATTGAGCGCGACTTCGCCAAAGACTGATTTTTCCTTATCATCGAGATGACGCAAATGGATAAAAATCTTTTTATTATTCTAACTGTTCAATCTATTCACTTTTTTATTCTTTCCTCAGCGGTAGTAGGTATGGAGGAATCCACAGTAATTTTCTCAAATACGTAAGTGTAAGCAGGCGTTCGCAATCGTCGTACGCATTTTAGAAATATTTTATCCTAGGCGCGCAAATTCTCGGAATTTTTGCGGTCGAACCCGGGACGCCGAGGTGAGAACTCGTAACGGTTTTAAGTTGATTTCTACGTTGTTCGCTTACCGAAAACATTTCAGCTTCCTATTCCCTACGTTAGTGGTTCCCAACCTGGGTGCCGTGAAGTGTTCTGAAGGGTGCCGCAAAATATATGCTGTTTTCCCATTTTTAGCCTCATTTTGCATCGACGGCTTTCAAAAATGCAAACCAGAGTTAAGTCGACCTTCATTTCGTCGCAAAGGCACTTCGAAATGAAAGCAGATATGGAGATTGGGGTTAGGGGTTCAACTTCACCACGATTATTACTGATGGTGGATAGGGAGGGGTGCCGCCAAATTCTGAAAAGTCACTTAAGGGTGCCGCGACTCTTAAAAGTTTGGGAAACGCTGCCCTACGGTATAGACCAGGGGTCGGCAACCTGCGGTTCCTGAGCCGAAAGTGGCTCTTTAAGAATTTGCGTGCGGCTCCCAGCAGCAACTCTCCCTGATAAAACCTCCAAGAAAGAAATTGGCTTCGTAAATTATTTTAATAGAAATTGCAGAAAACTAAAAACGTATGGACGCATTCTGTAGAATAAACTTTTGGTTTACAGAGATGATTCGAAAAAGTAAAACAACAGCAAGGTGAAGGAGGTGAGAATCCCCCCCCCCCCCCCCCTTGTCAGTGACTGCGGCTCTTCTTATATTGCGTTTTATACATAAATTGAAAAAGTGGCTCTTCTTAGGAAAAAGGTTGCCGATCCCTGGTATAGACGGTAGGAAGCTTTAAGTATTTTCCCATGCGTTCTTATAGCAAACATTTCGGACAATCTGGGATCGAACCGAGAGCACCTAAGTATGCTTTCTCTACGATTCACGGTATCAATATATCTACAGAACCTAAGAGAGTGAAGTGGAGCCCAGTGACGCTCCCTCCGCCTCCTTCATTCCTATTGGCTCTGGCATGGTCACGTTTTGGGACTCTTTCTCTTTCCCCTCTTCCTCAGCCTCAAAGATATTTGAAAAGCACTATTGACACACTGAAACATGGCAGGTGGAGGAGAGAAGGCAGGGGAGGGGGGTTGGAAAGGCAAATTAACGAGTAAACAGAAGAGAATCAAATTGACTGAACACCTACGAAGAAATAAATTTTGTAAATAATACGTGGTGCGTCAAAGTCTTAAAGAACGCAGCGATAGCGCTCGTATACAGACGGAGCCAACACAATGTTTCATTTTACTCGTGAATCGAAGCATTTGCCCTCCCTCCTCCACCTATCATGTTTCAGTGTTAGCTGGCCCAATGTTTAAAGTCATCGAAATTCTAGCTAACGAAACGACGTTTGGTAGGGTAGTAGATATGGCGCCCTCTACCGTGAATCGTAGAGAAAGCTTACTGAGGTGCTCTCGGTTCTATACTTAAAAGCTTCCTACCGTATATACCAAGGGTGGGCAAACCGTGGCCCGCGGGCCATATGTGGCCCTCGAGAGCATTTGACGTAGCCTGCGAAGCTTTGGTGAAAAAGCAATCTGTAAAATTTACCTCAATTTTATATTACTTTTGATAAAATTATGACAATAAAGCCTTTAGTTTTGAAAATTTAGCCCTACAGTCCTTGTTTGTGCTTGTTTTTCACTTATGTATGATGCCTAAGAATCTAAGCAATTTCCTATTTAAACCCCGCCTAAGCATTGGCATCTTTCAACGTGGCCCGCCGAAGAATTCGCAAACACCGATGCGGCCCGCCATGCAGAAAAGTTGGCCCACCCTTGATCTATACCGTAGGGAATAGGGAGCCGAAACGTTTTGGGTAAGCGAACAACGTAGAAATCAACTTAAAACCGTTACGAGTTCTCACCTCGGCGTCCCGGGTTCGACCGCAAAAATTCCGAGAATTTGCGCGCCTAGGATAAAATATTTCTAAAATGCGTACGACGATTGCGAACGCCTGCTTACACTTACGTATTTGAGAAAATTACTGTGGATTCCTCCATACCTACTACCGCTGAGGAAAGAATAAAAAAGTGAATAGATTGAACAGTTAGAATAATAAAAAGATTTTTATCCATTTGCGTCATCTCGATGATAAGGAAAAATCAGTCTTTGGCGAAGTCGCGCTCAATAGATAGAGCCAACATGCGAGGGGAGGAAGGATTGAATCGACTTTTTGTAAAGGATTCATTCCGATATATATATATATATATATATATATATATATATATAGTATTTTTTAACGATTTTCCGATACTTCTGATATGGTGATCGGACAAAATTCGTTTCCGTTCGTTTCGAAGAGTTCCATTCCGTTTCGTTCCGAGCTCTGCCACAAAATCCCTCTTGCTCTTACAGCCGTGCAATTCCCCATTCCTCAGAAGACCCCTACCCCCTACTTCTGCCTGCTCAGTGTTGTCATTTTAGCAGAAGAGTCTTCGCTACAAATAGTTTCCGCAGTGACCGCTGTCGAACGCCATGAGGTGTTGCGTTAATTTTGGCCAGCACTGTACTACATAACTTATGAAAAATCGCTAAAAGCAGTTTCTGAAACATTCAATAGCAATTACTGGTTCCATAAGCCTTTCCATAACTTATCTCTACTTATGGGTACGGTTAAGATGTTATGAGTTCCATAAGAATCTAAGATGGCGGATGTTTTGTCATAACATACCTACGCCTTACGTTTTGTTTTTCGTTACATTGTTTATACAGTGTGCACATAGACGGGAACAGTGCATTTATAACATTACGATAAATAGCAGAATTTCTTTGAGTTAAGTATGATGCAATTTGTTATATGCTATATTTACATACCCGACATTAGCATGTTGTTATAATTACTGTTGACATTACCGTCTCATTACTATTACTGTAGACATTAGCGTGCTTTTTTCTTTAATATTATGATTGTTTATCAATTAAAGTTCGCTGTAATTCAATAATTAATATGTACATCGTGAATTATTGTTAGCTATCATTTTCCCGTTTGTCTCGTTCAATATAGAATACGTTTTGCTATTATTTTTTATTTTACGAATTAGTTTGATTTATTCGTATTAACATTTTTTGCATTATTGCCTATTCATTACGTAATGTTGTATCTACGATCTAACTACCAAAACTACGAGTGTGGGTTGTCTATTATAATTAAACTGCAGAAAACGATGCCATATTGAAGTTTGTCATCTCAACAAGAGTTTCTCGCTTAACGGAGCAATAGCTATTGAAAGGTAACTTATGACGACAATAGCTTCAAGAAACACGGGGGAAGTTATGAGTCCCATAACTTTATGAGTCCAATAGTTATTGGTTCCATAACGAAATCTTTATGCAACCGGGCCTAAGAGGGTTAACAAGTTCTTTCCCCCAAGGTGATTCACTCTCTATAATTCCCATGCCACAAGCAGCTTTGCATGAAATTACAGGTGACCCTCGCTTAACGCGCCCCCAGAAAACGCAGATTCGTTATAACGCATTTTTTAAAAAATTATCATAAACTAAAAAGCAAAAATTTTATGTATAAAAAAGTCGTATGAATATTGCGATTGCTGCCTAATATCTTACGCACAGCGTGATCGTAGCCCACAGTGGTGGTGGTTCATCTGAGGATATTTTTAAATCTAGGTTGGCGTGATCACTTCAGAAGGCGATCTAATTTGTACAACCTTAGAATAATTGGCGAATCGGCTAGTGTGGACAGAAAGGCGGCAGAAAATTATCACAGAGAGTTCCATGAAATTGTGGAAAGGGGATACATATTTCATTTCATTTCACAAACAGTGCATAACTTTTTTGGATGACCATGACAATGACTTCAAACGTGTGAGTGCCGTGAAGAGAGGCTGCTACGCCATACTTGAATGTTACCGACAAATTTTGCGTAATAAGTGAAGAAAAGTCATGCAGTCGATTCTGGGCTCTTATTTTAATACAGAGGCCCACAGATCCCCATAAACAGGGATGGAAAATACGTGGCACGCGTGCAATTTTATTTGGCACACGTAAGCTTGTATTTTCTGAATAAAACATGAAGTTTCATAGAGAAAGAATAAATTGGTGGCATTCGAAAAATATTCTGACGATTCAGGTTACTTTCTTGGCATGCAACACAGAAATAATTTGCCATCCCTGCCGATAAGTGTCCCAGGAAAGATTTTTAGATTGTGTTTTTATTATACATTACTAGGGGGCAAGCCCCCCCCTCCCCCCCTCCTTTGCGCGCTGTTTCTTCGTTCCTACCTGTACCTATTGGATTTAGATTAGTTTAACGGGATTATGTTTTGAATATGAGTTTCACGAATACATTTTATAACGGATGTATGTATGGTTTCCAATAACAAATTAAGAAAATTAGTTGAAGAACTTGATAGAGGACGGAAATTCCCAGAGATTAAAAATGGCTGAGGTATAGAGCTTTAAAGAGGGAAGGACAACCAGAAATAGGATTTTAGTAATATAGATTAAAAAAATATAAATAACATGAATACTGCGTTCGATTTATTTCCATTAAATTCATATCTTTGGTCATTTCGTGCAAGTTTTAATCTTATTTTCAGTCTTTAAACCTTTATTTAAGTGCATATGCATGGGAATTACTGAGGACAAAAACACCGGTTACCATGAATGAGATTGAATATTCAACGGTAAAAATAAGAACCCTCATTCATTTAGGCGTGTTTTAGCGCATATTTCATGTTGATAACTTATTTTTAAGATATTCGAAAGAGTAAAAGAATGAAAACCTTCAAACCAAAAAGGTGATTTTTACGTGTTATCTTATGGGCAGGGCTGTCCCTAGGGGGGTGCGGGGCCCAGGGCGATCAGCATTTACGGGGCCCCTTAACAATCTAAAATTATCAAGGTATAATTCGTGCACTAAAAAATGTAAAAATATTTCATATTTTTAGATATGTATATTCCTGTATTATAGGTATTATTATTATTTTATGTATATGTAGATATGTATTATAGATATTATTATATTAGATATGTATATTCCCGCATTATAGACGTAGAACGCACTCGAGATATCAAAAGAAATCCATTAAATTCAGCAACGATATTTTGGTATTTACGTCGGATAAGAATATCGAAATATTTTACTTGTCTACGATTTTGACACTAAAAGTTTTTGAATGCGACTGACTGATAGCATCAGCAATTACGCCACATTTTGTATGTGGCTATTAAATGAACAGTATACATTGTAATTTGAACCGATGCATGATGGCTAACATGGAGCGAGGGCGATAAATGTAAGAGCGCTTAGTGATTCGCTCAATTTTCAAGTGTGATTATTTGTGAAAATTCAGGGCAAGCGGAACAAATTGTACGAATGCGAAACATTTTCCAGGACTCCTCTCCATGCGGGACAAACTATCGAAATCCGGGACTGTCCCGCCTAATCCGGGAAGATTGGCTGGCGTAAGATAACTCCGTTCTTCAGGAAAGTACTCCTTATGTTTACATAGGTTGCTTATTTTGTGCAATAAACTGTAATAATTAGGTGTATTCAGACGTTATACGTTTCATTCCTGTGTTTCATACAAGATACAGTAATATACGCTTGGTTGTGAATATTGTTCATATAATTATTTTATTTGATTCTGCATATTTCATTTTATCTCTTATTTAATACACGTATTTTTTGTTTGTGACATGTGCAAACCGCCAAAACGCGGGGCCCGGGGCAGAGGCCCTGCTTGCCCAGGTCAAAGGCACCACTGCTTATGGGAAACAACATTCATCCTCTGGAGTCGAACTCTTGCCCTTTTTCGGAACTTTTTTTAGTTACAATGTAAAGATTCATCAACACTGAAGTCCTGAGAAATTTTACGATTCTAAGTTTATTTCATATTCAGCGTAAATTGAGCACTTACAGTATGACTTTACTGGCTTAAAAATGCTAAATAAACAATTTCCTTCAATGTTGCTATAAAGAGGCTTTCCTGTATATTTATAGCTTTTAAAAAGGGTATGTGTTTTTCGGTTTTTTTTCCTGATTTTACCCAATTCTACCTCTTGAATCATTTTTTTAGAATTCGGGTAAAATCCGAAAAAACCCAAAAACAGTACATTAGTAATGAAATAATTAATATTAAACTAGTGGCTCAGCACTTCCAGTCATTATTAAATATGCAAAGGTTAACAATTTCAAAATATGTTGGAATTTCAGGGTCAACAAAATCATTAGCATGTATTTGTTGTGTACATTTGATATAAATAACCAATTATTTGACAGTAACTTATTTAAAGTCTTGAGTTTCAGTCCTAATATTAACTATTACAAAACGCAGATTTATTGATTGAAAATGAAACATATTTAATTCATTTGTATGCTACATCTCATGGCGAAGAGCATGCACGAAAAGTTCCTGCACAGAAATGAAATTTAATTTATGCGCCACATGACTTAGGTGACCACATGCTCCACTTTAGGTGGGACAGTCCCAATTTTTGATGATTTGTGGAAAAGGATTTGTAGGGAAAATTATCTAAATGCCAGAGAAACAAGTAATGGGTATAAAAATAAATTTTTATAAATAACTTTTATATTTTAACATTTATTATACTCGTTACTTCAAATTTGGTGAAATGACCTACATAAGTTACCTTTTACTGGTGGAGGCAGTGTTTTATTCAATTAATCTGGATATCAAGGCCGAAGACATTTCTTGTCGTATACAAATCAGGGCATCGAACCGGAACCGAACCGAAAACCGAAACCGGAAAAAACCATTATTTTTCCTGGAGTGAAACCGAACCCGAACCGAAAAAAATATTTTCCTGAACCCGAACCGAAACCGAAAACCGTAATTTATTTCGTTCCATATTTTTCGGTTCATATAAAAAGTGGGAGCGAAAGAAGGGTTTTTCCTTTTGCTTTAGTTTGAGTCTTTCTGAAAGCCTCACGTTTAGAAACCGAATAAGAAAAGGGTTGGGTTTTTCTTGAGAACACATTCTCTTCAGCCTTGGGAAGGATGTGTCTTTGTGATAATATCTCTTGGCTCAATAGTGGGATTTTCCATGTGCATCTCAATGCATAGAGAGAGGGTCTACAATACATCCTGCTGAGATTACCTGTTAAACGAGGCTACTGGAAAGGAACTTGGGCGGTACTTTGAAGACAGCCTCTAATTGTCTTGCTATCCTCCCCCCGAGCATACCCCGTAGTGTGTATTCCCGGCAAAAATATTTCCCGATTCTTAACTTGGATTTTCCTTAAAGTTGGAGGTTAATGTCCCCATATACTTTCCCTCCCTCTCCATATCCGCTGAACCCTTGTATTCTGGTAGTCATTCTCTAAAACTTATCCAGGAAGGATCGCTCCGCAGTAGTGGTTTTGAGATATTCTTACTTCGGTTATCCTTTGTTACAGATTAGTAAATTTCTATTTATTTTATAGGGTGCATCTTAAAATGAGCACACATATTCGTATTGGTTGCTTAAAACTGAAGAAAAATCAAATATGAATGCGAATTTGTTATTTTTAGTGGAATATTTTGCCGACTGCAGAAACCCACATTAGAGACTCCGCCTGAAGAAAGTTCACGACAGGCCGAATAAGTGTCTTATTTTCTTCTTGATTGCATGTTTGATTGCAGGGTAATATGTAGATGTACGTAGATGTTTTTTATTTGCTGCCGGGTGAAAATCACATGCTTTCGCTTAGTAATAATTTTTCGAAATGGTACTTATCATTTCAATTTCATGAAATAATGAAGTTTAACATTCTCACACTACGTAAGTGATTTAAAATGTTCAGTCATCGTAAATTTGTATCGTGTTAATAAACATTTCTCAGCCTTTCTGAATTCTCGGACCCTCAATTTCTGCGGGCTTCTTCCTCATAGATATTTTATAGATTTTTTCATCCATTTAATTAATCTTTGAATGAAAAAATTAAGCCGTGCAATTACAGTTTTTACTATAATACGAGCAGTGAACGTGATCTACAAATTGTTAATTAAAATAACATAATATCTTACTCAACTTACTGGCACTATTGAGATAACGCGATCTCTTATTTTACCGCACGATTTGTAAATAAAAATATTAATAATTCATTATTAGGCATTCCAGCTTTAGTGCATATTAGCTTCGGTCTGTCCGTCCTTCTATCAGGATGCAATTTTTTTCCGTAGCTATTCAGTGGATTTTGATAAAATTTAGTACTAAGGACGAAGCACAGTAAATTAGAAAATGAGATGAATGCTTTGCATAATGTAATAAGTTTAGAATACTCTATCGCAGAAAATGTGCTCATTTATAATTTACTTTATACTTTCCTGATACGTTGAAATCATTTGCGGCGCATGTATGGTTTGTAAATTTTCAATTCAAAATATAATCTTAAATAAATAAGATACATACTAAATATTCACATTTAAATAATTTATTTTCGTGTTTTGATTATGTTTTTTAAATATCACTATTTTTAAGTGAAGATGTATTTGATTTAATAAGATAATTACTTAATTAATAAATCAATTCTTGAAAGTTTCCTAAAAATATTTTAAAGTCGGAGCGAAAAAAACCGGTTCGAACCGGTTCACTGACGCTTGCCGGAACCGAACCGAAATTTTGTGTTTTGAGTGAACCGGAACGAAAACCGGAGCGAAGAAAATTACGGTTCGATGCCCTGATACAAATCAATGAAGCGCAACATGAGTAATGTCAAAGGTAAGTAATCGGTACTATTACACAATCATTATGGGTGTAAACGTGCTTTGATTGATTTTAATACGAGAGAGAGGGAGGGGACAAAGGTAGGGAGGGTGAGAGGGAAATGACTTTCTCTCTCTCAGGAATGCTTTCCTGAGAGACACCTATCACATCACACTATCTTTGTGTCCATTGATCAGCGGCTGTGAGAGTTGGGTATGTTCAAATCATGAAAGCATTATTGTGGGCGCAGGACTGTTCGTACCACACGCTTTGAAGAGGAGGTTTTGGTACAATTTGCAGACAATCCATCCTCGAGCACTCGCTCTGTAGTCAATGCCATAGGTGCAGATCACACCAGTGTTTGGCAGGTTGTACATGAGCAACAACTACTTCCCTACCACCCCCAAAAGGTACAAATGATGCGACCAGCGGATTATCTGCCAAGAGTGGAATTCTCGCAGTGGTTTTTGTGGTGCAGCGCTGAACAAACCCAGTTTCCCGCACAGGTCTTCTACACTGATGAGACAACTTTCACCTGAGAAGGTATGTTCAACAGCCGCAATATTCACATCTGGGGCAAAGAAAATCTGCACGCAGTATTAATCAGCGGGTATCAGCAAAAATTTGCCATCAACGTGTGGGGAGGAATAATCCACGATTATCATATCGGACCGTACCTACCATATGGCTATCTGGACCAACTTACAGGATATTTCTGGAGGAGGTAATTCCGGAGCTGCTCGAGGATGTGTCTTTGGGAATCCACAGGGAAATGTGGTTCCAACATGACCTTACTGAGACACTTGGTGCCCGATGGATCGTTCGAGGGAGACCTGTTGTTTGGCCTCCTCAATCGCCGGACTTGAATCCTCTTTGATTTTTTTTCTATGGGAGGAAGTAAAGAGCATTGTTTACGAGATCCCAGTTGGATCCGAAGAAGACCTGGTAGCACGAATAATCACAGCTTTCGACGTTGTACTCAGTATGCTGGGTATCTTTGAGTGGGTGCGCCAGTCAATGGTATGCCAATGTCAGCTTTGCATCGCTGTTAATGGGTGACATTTCGAGCAACGGTTATGGCTTATGTAAATTATCAATAAAACCTGTTAATGCTCAGTGCCATTTAATTATCATCTTCCTTAATCTTTCCTGAGAAATTGCAGGGTTTTGATTAGAGCTAAGACATTAAGTAAGCATAAACATGTGATAGAATGCACGGAGGTTTGCCTACCTACAGGCATTTACATGTGCTTTTAATGCTCATTATCTCAGAAACTAAGCGGAACCGGACATGCATTCCTTCTGCTAAAATACTCACCTAGTAGCTAGGAATTCACCCTCTCAATCTGTCGGTCTTATTTATTTACACCCTGTGTGTGTGTGTATATATATATATATATATATATATATATATATATATATATCGAGTGAGGTTAATATAAAAGTTATTAAAAAGGAGTTTGTCCCACTTTGTAAGAACAGAAATCTGGTCACCTTACACATAACACAACATTGCATTCTTCGCTTTGCTGTGTTTAATGCTTTCTGTGTGTTTATTTAGAGTTATTAGAGTTTATTTAGTGTGTCTAATAAAGACCTTCATTTTTACTTTCTCCATACATAGTAATGGGAAAGTATTGTGTTCACGAAAAAAAGCAACTTCGAGATTTCAACGGAAATACATGTTTTGAGGTCCCTATAACACGTTTAGACTATTTTCGGAATGATGTCTGTGTGTGTGTGTGTGTGTGTGTGTGTGTATGTATGTGATTGTGGGCGCTCTTAACTCAAAAAGTACTTGTCATATCGTTACCAATCTTCATATATAACACTTTAGCATAAACAGAAAGAACTGATTAGTTTTTGGACAATAATGGTTAACCGGAAGTCTAGGTTTATTCAAAACCCAATTCGGTTTTTGCGATATTTCTCCGTTAAAACATCATTATTGTATATACAATTCTGTACAAAGCTTATAGCGAATGTAATTTCCTACAACTTTCATTTGAAAGAATTTTCCATAGCAGTTATTGTTTGGGAATTATTTATAAATAATCGGTTTTTTTCGGTTTCCGTCAAATATCTCCTTAAAAACGTTGTAATTGGTCATCTTCGTAAGGACCAAAGTTGTAGAGAATAATATTTCCTCCATGTTTTATTTGAAACAAATTTTTGTAGAACCATCCATTTCGGAGATATTTTGCTTTTTCTTAATTTCGAGTATACAGCGCCAGCACCATGCAGCGGTGAAATCTGTAAACATATTCAAAATATACGTAATTTACGGCAATAAGGAGGACTGTATTCTTTTACGATACGAAATAATAATTTTGCCTCATTATGCTATTCATAATAATTTAAATATCTATACCCCAAATATGGAGAAAGACGTGTTGGCAACATCAGATTTTTTAGAATATAATAATAACACTTTTGAGGGTGTTTTTTATTATGAGTTGAAAAAGAAAAAGTGCTTCAGATTGGGTTTCTGAGTATCCAGATTTCAAAGTTTTTAAAAGTGACAAAAACAAACCAATGAAAATGCTATAGTGTGTAAATACTGCTGCATGAAAGTTTCAGTGGAATCAGACAAGGAAGCCTTGCGACAGAATAAAAGAACATCTCGCTTCTTCAAGGCATGGAAAATTACGTGATGCAGCTTCAAACCCTACACCTTCAACTTCATGACAACAACCAACACTGATCAAGATGCAGGTAAGACAAAAAGAAAAGGAAAAGAAGCAAGAAGGTGCGATTCATGATTTTTTCATGGTGTGTTATGCTGGTTTGAGTTTAAAAACGTGATGGTACGGTGGGTGATTTTGTTAAACAGTACTGTCCTGCAACAAAAACTATGCCGAAGTATGTCGTACTGTTAAAAAAATATTTGCCTGAAGTATTTAACAAGGACTTTGATAAAGTAAGTGTCAATGACAGATGTCAAAATTAGTTTCATTGTTAATGAAAGTTGTGATGTAGTTGAGCGACCGACCGTGAATACTTTGGTGGCATATTACGATTGTAACCATAGAAGAAAATCACTGTTTTTAATAGACGTTTCATTTGTAACAGTCGCTAACAGCGTAACTATTGCCACAGTTCTAGGACGAGTTGAGGAAAAGATAGGGAAAAAATGGGCCGATGTTCTCTGTATAGCAACAGATAGTGCTGCATATATGAAAGCATTGGTTTTGAACATTTAGAATGATGACAATGAACCACGCATTCTACATGTCACTGATATACCCATTTAATTCATGTTGCAGTTTTTCAAGCCATTAACTGTCACCCTATGATTTCAGCCTAGAGATTTGTCATTAAGTTAGGAGTTGTTTTTAAACATTCGCCTAAACAGTACAGTAAATTTTTAGCCACATGTAGCAGTTTAGACATTTCTGCAGTCAAATCATCAACGTTGTACTTGTTCGTTGGGCTAGTTTTTATGAAAGTTTGAAAATAATTATCAAAATGTGGGATGGCATAAATAAATTTTTGTCAGATTCAGAGGAAAACGATGGTAGAAATATGTTTGAACTCCAAGAAATTGTTGATTTAATTAGTCAAACTGAACTTTACGCTACACTGTTATATTTAGAAGAGTGATTGACGCCAATCGTCAATCTTCAGAAGGAGATTGAAACTAGCGCACCAATTTTATATCAAATTGATCATATTGTTAACGTACGCTTAAAGGAACAAATGCATCGCTTCTGGAAACCTCTAGAAATGGGTGTTGGTGCTGCCATTATGAAAACACTTCATAACACTACAACAATTAACGAGAGATTTAAAGAGTTTTCTGAAGTCCTTTTCTCAAAATGGACTGCTACAATTAACAGAAATGTTAACACATCAAAGAAATATGGAAGAAGGCCTCTGTATTAGATCCGTTTTACAAATCTATGCATGCAAAAAATGTTGATTGTGATCACCTATTAAGCCTTTGTGAATCAGACAACCAACTCAAATCCGAACTTGCAGCCTATTTACTAGAGCCCTCACCTGAAATACAGGACTTTTTGAACTTTTGGCTAGATGCTGAAGCTCGATGCCCATTTCTAAGCAAGACAGCCTTAACGCTGTTATGTATGCCTACCAGTAGCCGTGATGTGGAACGATCATTTAACCATTTGCATCATTTACAAACTCCAGAGAGGAATATTATAACAGAGGATACTCTCCTCATGCATTCGATACTATACGTAAACAATAAATTGAAGTAGAATTTTTATTGTTTAGTGGATACAGAGAACATAAAGTACATACACTGATTAAATATTTTATGTTAAAGTAAAACTGTTTCAACCCAAATTTTTCAAAAATGCAATGTTTTGTTTTCATTTAAACCCGATTTCACCCCAACTTTTTAAAATTAAAAAAAACCCAATATTTACCACCTGAATGTAATTTTATTTTTAACCCGAAAAATAAATGCCCTGCTATTAAAGTTATCATATATTAAATTTTTAATAAGAATTCTGGCATTTTGTCGTCTTTTTCTTGTCTTTATCTCTATCCAGGTTTTTTCAGCAAAAAATGCAGAGGTCATCACATACCACCAGATCCCTGCATCGCAGCAATATCCTCGCGAAGGATGGGTGGAAATGAATCCTATGGAATTGCTAGAGGCAGTTGAGGATTGCATGAGCAAAGTCTATGATAATATGAAACATCTTTCTGTCAATCCTTCTGATGTGGTGGCAATTGGAATCTCTAATCAGCGGGAAACAACAGTTGTTTGGGATGCCTTCACCGGAAAACCTCTTTATAATGCCATAGGTAAAATTCTTGTTTTTACTTTCTCCGTGTGTAGTATAGGAGAAAGTATTGTATTTGTGAAAAAAATCTAATTTGAGATTTCAACAGAAATACACGTTTTGAGGTCCTCTGAGTATGTTTTGACTTTTCACGTTGATGTCTGTGTTCGAATCCTGCACGGGCCGGGTACGGGCTGATCCCTTGGAATTAATTACAGGCCTGGGCCGGGCTTTAAAACCCACGCGAGTTACACTGGTCCTTTATAATGTCTCCTGGGCTGGGCCTACAATTTCTTCAACATCATATGGGCCAGGTCCAAATTTGTTTGGGCCGGACCTAGAAAATCAGGCCTGTGCTGAGCTCTAGTCAGTGTGTGTGTATGTGTATGTGATGGAATTTTGTGGGCTGAAAACCTAATAATCAGATCAGACCAAAACTTTATATTGAAAATTTTTATTAGTTAATGAAGATTTGAAAAGGTTTTGGCTGAAACTGCTCAACCGTAAGCGGTTTATTCTTGTCGTTTTTCTGTTTTCTCCTAATATCTTCTTTAAAACTCAATTTACATAAACATATATCATTATCAAAGTTCTAGAAAATGTAATTTTCTACAAGTTTTGTTTGAAACAATTTTTCATAAAACCGATTGTTTAAGAGATACTTCAATTTTTCTTCTGAATTTATATGAAATACAGGCAACTCCTGAGTTTCGATCATTTGAGATTTGATAAATTCACGTAATTTGATAGCAACAATAAACAGTCCTAGGTGCAGTGTTGTAATTCCTAAAATGGAAAAACTTTTTAAACTTTGGGTAGATGATCAGTGTCAGAAACACATTCCTATTAGTGAGACCATCATTAGAGCAAAGGCAAAGGATCTCTATGATGATTTGTAGGAAAGGGATGAAATTTCTGTTGATGCGCCTCCATTTAGTGCAAGTCATGGCTGGTTTGACAGATTTAAGAGAAGGGTAGGTTTTCATAACCTTAAATTAATTGGCGAGGCTGCAAGTGCATGCTGCCTCAAGTTATCCTGATGAATTCCCCAGTCAATAGCCCATCCAGTTCCTCACCCAATAACTCTTCTTCTTCCAACTAAAATCTTCCAACTTCTCAATTAATAAACCAAGTCCAGTAAGCACGATTGAAAAAGATTTAAGGTATGAAAATATTTTTAATTTTATTGTTTCTTTATTCTTAAGTTATTTTGTGCTTTTTTAATAACTTCTATATTAATTTCGCTGCGATAAATGTATGTATAGATAGTGTATGCAGGTATGTTATCCAGCTCGCATGAGTCGTTTGTAACAAACGACTCGCGCGATCTGGACCGGGCCGTCTGCACAACATATTGCATACATCTATCTTTGATGTTCGAAACAAAAATTTATTTTTTCCTTTTTAGTGCAAGAAATAAGTTATACATTTAAAATATTTATTATATAATTTATTGATAATTTAATATTGTTGTATTAACATATTAGTAATGTTATTTTATCTTTATAGAACATGAGGGGAGACTTTTTCCCGAGATGCGGGAATGTATCCCCCGATTATAACATGCAAGTATATGGAAAAACGAGATTCGACTATTTGAGATTCGAACACGTTTTCAGGAACGAGTCCCCGTCGAAACTCAGGAGTCGCCTGTACATCTCTAAGTGATAGCATTGTTTCTGTTGCTATAATAAAATTTTCTAATCGTCAGTAGTGATGCGCAGAGCCATAGTGAGAGTGGGGCAACCGGGGCAGATGCCCAGGGTGCAGCTTCGTAAGGATACACCAAATGGAAGTCTTATTATACAGTTGATAAAATATGGTTAAAGTTTTGTTTTTTGATCTCTTTGCAACTTATAACGGCCAACTTGAGGTTCAGCTGAAGGGCTATGACTGTACTAAGTCACAGGTTAACGTGTGCAAACTTAATTGGCGACTTTTTGGTTGTCTCTACTCTTTATGCTCTGAATGTAATTTTTTTTATTTACCCTCGCCCCCAAAAATGCACCCTATCGCATTGCATTAGTCAAGCAGAATTTTCATCCAAGTTGTTGATAAAAAAGTAATTATTTAGGAAGCCTTTATTGATTTTATTTCTGTCAAATCAAAAAAGGGAGACAAAATTGTATCAGATAATCCAAAAATTGGAATGGGATGGACTAGATTTACAAAACGTAAGAGCTCAATCATTTGAAAATGCTCCTAATATGACTGGTAAATTAAACGGTTACAAGGAAATAATTTGAAACATAAACCTCTTGCACGTTTCATACCAATTACAGAGTATTTGCTTAATTTAGCTTTTTATCATTCCACTGAAAAAACTAACCATCACAATTAGGGAATTTTTTGCAAAGGTATATAGAAACAGTTCCTTTATTTTGCTGGTTCCACATTGAGATAGGTTGCACTCATGGAGGTCCCTTAAGGCAGCGGTTCTTAAAACCTTTTTTGGTTCGCTACACACTTGACAGGAAATCCTCGCTAGCACGACACACCTGTGAAACTAAAATGAAATCTTTAAAGAATATAACTCGAAACTATCTACTTTAAATGTATGCAGAAAAGAATCAAAATGACTGAAAACCTACGAAGAAATGAATTATGTAAATAATACGTGGCACGTCAACGTCTTAAAAAAATGCAGCAATAGCGCTCGTATGCGTAAAAAGCTACATATGTACACAATGTTTCATTTTACTCGTGAATCAAAACATTTGCCTTTCCTACATCCTCCACTCCCTCCTCTACCTATCTTGTTCTGGGATTTCCTGAGCGAACCGTTACTTCCTTGTGCCTTAGTGGCATAGCAGCAAACTTGGGAGAATAATCATTATAATAAAAAGCAATTCTCTGTCTATAATGCTAACTTAAACGCCAATAACTCGAGAAGTAATGAAGATAGAAGGGAGGGAGTGAGACAGACAACTTTATTGAGAGCAAAATTGAGACTATATTGTCCCTTCTTACATTTAAGAGAGAGAGGAGGGAGGGAGGGAGAGAAGGGAATTTACATTGGGCAGACAAAACGTAAATTGGAAACTCGTTTTAAGGAACACATTGCACATTTTAAATACAGTAGGCTTATTAATTCCAGTGTAGCATCTCATATACAAGAACACAACTGTCCCATCACTATTGAAAATTTATCACTGTTAAAATCGGTACATAACGATTACAAACTGGATGCCTATGAAAGCATGCTCATTGAAAAATATGTACAAAGAAACCGTTATGAATCACGATTTCTGCCCTCTCCCCCATTCCCCTCTTTATAGTTTAACGGTCAACGCTCCCCTCTCCTTTCACTTTCACACAAACACTTCTCCAATAACATTTTCAAACCACATGCCAGACCTTCATTCCACATCACCCTCTGATGATGGGCACATTGTGCCCGAAATACGTATCAGTGTCCCTGTGAATATTTAGAGATTCCTGTTTTTGCGTGAGTGCATGTGTGAATGAGTGTTGTGAAAACCGTAGTTTCTTTAGGAGTGAATGAGTGCTAGGTTTCCCTGTTTTTTTTTGTTTTTATATTTTCCCATTTGTTGTTTGAGTGCGTGTTTGACAGGATTTTTCCTTTGGGAGGGAATGTTTGCTTGAACGTTTGACACCCGTAAACCTGTAAGTGTAATTTTTGTTTTTTTTCTCCTTCGTTTCTTTCCTTACCCTGTTTAACTTACTTTTTATTTCGTCTCTAAATATTCTCACATTGTACGGTTAAGGAGTACTTATTTTTCAAAAAAATATTCTTTGCTAATCATGGTTTATGAAAAATTATCTCTTTAAACCTACTGTACCCTCGGGCATGGAAGGGGAAGAAGGGGTTCATTTTCTAGCTCTCACCAAATTTAATGCATGCATTTTTTTTGCTGTTTACGTGATTAAATAAATATTTTTTCGGTATATTCTTTGCTAATCATGGTTTATGCAGAATTATCTCTTTAAACCTACTGTACAGCTACGGCAGATTTAAATGCCACATTGTATTGGTTCAAAACCATTTTTATCCTACCTTTTCATCATTACTGTTGTCAAAATAATGGAGAGCTGCGAACCTAACCCCCATTTTCTCTTAAGGCCTTTGCTTCTATTTTTGCGAATTCCAAATTTGCGGTGTTTTCGGGAACGTAACCCCACGAATTTGGGGGTTTTATTGTATATGAGGTTTCTCATCGCCAGGTTTTAAGTATTATGGAATGTATTGTCTTTATTTATTATTTTAGATCAAGTTTTCTATTTCATGAATCCTCAATTATATAAATGAAGGGCATTCAATTTTTATCAAAAGCTAAAAGTTTTTCTTATTTTTGTACCAGATTATTTGATGTGTTCAACACTATTGAAGTTATTGCATTATGCTTTTAAACTCAGAATCATCCCTTCTAATTACTATGGTGTTGTCTCTGATGTAACAGGAGTAAATTTCCATATTTCATTCAAAATATTACTTCTAAGTGAATTTTATGTCCTTCAGTATGGCAAGACAATCGTACAGCCTCAACTGTGGACCAACTCTTGGCTGGAGCACCACAGGGGAATAAGGAACATTTAAAACCAATATGCGGGCTTCCTTTGTCAACCTACTTCAGTGCTGTAAAAATGCGTTGGTTGATAGACAATGTGCCAGCAGTGAAAATTGCCGTAGAAAGGAGGACATGTTTGTTTGGAAATGTCGATAGTTGGATTATTTGGGTAATTTTTTGATTTATTACATTGAAATGCTCTTACACACAAACATACAGGGTGATTCATGATTTTATGTCAATACTTCAGGCGCTTATCTCTAAGTCAATTCCCTGTTAGAAATGTCATATTGAAATTGGGTCCGATTCTCAATAGTTACAGAGCTATGAGTATTTGGAATTCAAGAGGATTTGACCTTAATTTAACTGTTTATTAGAACAAGTTCTTACATCGTAAACTTCAGTTTATAATAAATGTTCAAAATGGCTGCATTCAGATCTCTGTAATCCAGTAATCTTGGGATCTTACCAGAGCCGAATTAGGTGTTTTTCAGTATTACAGGGTTATATAAATCCTGAGTTAAGCTGAGCCTGTCTCTTCATAATATTTTCTTATAGCATAGTAATGATTATGAAAATAATCATGCAAACTGCACAGAATATTATTTAAACATGTAAGTAAAATAATTAATAAACATTTAAGGTATGAAATGCATTTTATTCTATGGTTAACAGTACCTTAAATGCTGCTTTAATTCTGGTTCGAAGGTTACATACATACATACATACATACCAATCACGCTGTTCCCTTACGGCAGTGGTGCACAACCTTTTTCTATCGAAGGGCCGCATTTCACATTTTTTCTGAGTCCGCGGGCCGCATTATGAAAAAAATTACATTGAATTCTTAAATTTAACGAAAATCTTAATTAAAACTTATTTTATTATATTTTATGGGATTAAAATTTTTTTAATTAAATGATGATTATAAATAATACAAATAATTACAACTTAATTTTCTGCATAAATTAAACTTTCCATTTAAATAAGAAAACTCTGACACAATATTAATAGAAAATAGGATCAATCAACCTTTTCTATTTTAAAGTGAATTTTATTTGCCTCAATGCGATCGTTGAGCCTGCATTGCCATTGTTAAATGCTTAATATCTAGTGTAATTTTTGTTGTGTTCAGCCGCAAGATTTGTAACGTTCTTGAATCACAAAAAAATAATGGGCGTGGGTATAATCAGAACAAGGTTTTTAATAGCAACCAAAAACAACAAGCAAACCAGATTTAACACAAAAATAGGAAAGACGCTGCCTCTTGAGCCGCCGATCGCTAGCTCTCCACCAGCTTTTCTCTTCACCAAGCTCCACCGTTCCACACTCGAGCCTCTCCGGGCTATCTCTGCCCCCGGTGCTCTCCGAATTCCACGACCTTCTCCCCTCCGGGGTTCTCTACCCAATCCTCGAGCCTTCCTCGGCTAAAGACCTTCTCTCTCGAAGTCCTTCTCTCCTCTTCCCGTCCGCCACTCCCGTTATCCTTCGGGAACAGTGGCGCTACCCTTGGTCACCGCCAAATTCAAATATGGCGACTAAGGTGACCATAACCATACTCGTTACAGATTGAACACAGATTTTCATCTATCAACTGGTTCCGATATTTCGATTTGATTAATTTCATCAATGAAAAAGCGTGTTCGCATATATATAAGTGCTTCCAAACAGACTTGTGCAAATGGCTGCCATCCGTAGTATATTTTAATAGGATTCTTTAGGAAGGCAGAATTCCCTCCTTAAATTTTGACCTCAGTTCATCATTACTCTGAAGATTGATGAGTTCGAGCTGTAAACTGGCGTCAGCGTCTTTATATGAGGCTTCAAAAGGGTTCACAAATGTTTTTAACAACGTTTTGTCCCGCTCCAAGTCTGTAAATCTCTCAGTGAATGACTGCTGGATACGTTCTATGTGAGTGGCGTAATTGAAATTATTTACATTATATTTTTTAAATATTTGTTGGCAGTTAGGAAACTGACAGGTATTGTCTTCAACAGTTTCTCCCGAAATAATGATAATTTAATTTGGAACGCTGATACATTGTTAGCAAGTTCAAATATCAGACGATTTTTACCTTGCAATCTCAATTTCAATTCCTTTAAATGTGCAGTAATATCAGTCAAAAATGCCATGTTACATACCCATGTTGGATGTTCAAGATGATTTACTACTTGTCCTTTTTCTGTCAGAAACATTTTTGTCTCCTCGAAGAGATATAAAACGTTACAAAACCTTGCCTCTGCTAATCCACCGTACTTCAGAATAGTACAGAACATCGCCATATTCAGCTTCAATTTCCTCGAGAAAAGCTTTGAATTGTCCGTGGTTTAGCGCACGTGATCTGATGAAGATGACTGTATTTAAAACATTACTCATAACTTTACTAAATCCTAGATCCTTCCCAATTAGGTTTTTCACATAAATTACCCAGTGATATTTTATCAACTCATTTTTGGGGCCTAACTTTTGGACATGTTTGGACAGAAGAGATACCGTTTTGAGCACCTGTCATGGAAGGTGCACCATCACTAACCATCCCAATAAGTTTATTTAAGTCCATATTATGCTTGTGAAGACTTTTAAGCAATCCCTCAGGCAAATCAGATCCTTTGGTATGATCTTTCAATGGATAGAACCATACTAGTTCTTCATACACTTCAAGGTCTGGTGTTACACCATGTGCGAATATACACATTTGAGAGGTTGATGTGACATCTGTCGATTCATCTGCTGCCAGTGAAAAGTAAATGCACTTATTGAATAGTTCCGAAAATTTGGTTTCAACATCACAGGAAATATCTAATTTTAATAAAGTTTCGAATGAAAATTTCCCGAGACTCGAGAGAAGAAATCCCCCACTCTCTTCTGTAGTGCGTAACGTATTTTATGGATGATCCTATACAAATTGGATTAGTTCCCCCAAACTATTAAAAAAACCTGTCAATTTTTTAAAATTTTAGAAGTTTACGTAAGCGGTCGCAGGCTGCACAAAACGCCGTGGTGGGCCGCGGGTTGTGCACCACTGCCTTACAGGGTAAGCAAGCTAATTGCCTCTACCATTCACAATATTTCTCCACACCTTCCTATCTTTACATACTTCTTTTGCTTCAAACATCCATGCATCGTTTCATACATCATCTTCCATTCATTAAACTTCTGATCTCTCTTTTCTTGAGAGTCTCCTCCACCACATTCAGCCAGCTTTTTCCTGGTCTTCCTCTCCCTTTTGATCCGCATACTCTACTATCATATATCAATTTAGTCACCCGGTTCTCATCCATTCTCTCCACATGCCCAAACCATCGCAGCACACCCCTTTCATACTGACCTCTTAAAGTTTCTTTCATTCCACATTCATCCATCACCCAAGTATTCCTGACTCTGTCTCTCCTGGTTTTCCCACACATGCTCCTCGTATAACCCATTCCAACTACATTCACCTTACTCATGTGTTTCTCCTGACACACCCACGTTTCGCTACCATACAACAAGGTGGGTACAAGCACACTTCTATACACAGCCATTTTTGCTTCCTTAGACACTTCTTCACGATTTAGTACTGACCACATGCTAACCACCACTTTTCTACCCGCATTCACACCTTTCTATCTCTCCATCTATTCTTCCATTCTTAGAAAACATTCTTCCCAAGTACACAAACTCATCCATCTGTTCAACAACTTCACCATTTATGCATAGCCTACATTCATTCTATCAAATACAACAACAACACATTATCTTCAGATCCATTCTCTCTGTAACTTCAGCCATACTATCTAACATTCTTTGCAACTCATTCGGCATTTCAGATATCAACACAGCATCATCAGCATACAACAGCACCTGCACATTCATTTCTCCAATCCTCAAACCATTCGTATTTGCACAGGATTCCCTCACACATTTATCCATAAACACATTAAACAACCAAGGATACATCACACACCCTTGCTGAACACTTTCAATCTTAAACCAGTCACTGAACATACCATTTATTCTTATGCGAGCCTTACTTCCTGAGTAGACTGCTCTCACTGCATTCACTAACCAGTCATTCACTCCATACTCAGCCAGAACATTCCACAGGTCATTTCTGTTGACTGTGTCATAGGCCTTCTCCAAATCCACAAATGCACAATACACTTTCTTTCTCACATTCATACACTTCTCGATTACTTGTTGGAGAGCAAAAATCTGATCAGAACACCCCCTACCTGGCATGAAACCACATTGTACTGCCCAAATTTTACTCATGGTAGCCATTCTAACCTTTTCAATAAGTACTTTACCAAACACTTTCCCAGGTGTACTCAATAAACTAATAGCTCTGTAATTCTTACATTCTACTTTACTACCCTTCCCTTTGTACAAAGGAACAATGATGGCATTCTTCCAATCATCTGGTACAACTGTAATGTTAACACACAAATTAAATAAATCGCTCATCCAACGCATAAGTAAGCTACATCCATATTTCAGCATTTCACCCATAATTCCATCCACGCCTGCAGCCTTCCCATTCTTCAACATTTTCACACATTCCTTAATCTCACGTTCGTCAACTGTCTTTACTGGACACATTCATACACTCAGTATCACTTTGGATGCCAGACTCTTCAGAACTACCTCCATACAAGTCTTCAAAATACTCCTTCCAACTTCACGTTCATTCCACACTGTTTCTCCATCCTTATTTACAATCCCATTCATTCCATTGTTGCTTCCCTGTCTCGCCCTTTTTATCCATTTGCAGAATAACTTCTTATTCCCTTCAAAATCATTCTGCATCTTTACAGCCTCATTCAAACGTACTCGTTCTTTGCTTTCCTTAACTGCATTCTTAGCAGCCTTATTTTTCTTCCTGTAATCTTCATGCAGAATCTTTCTTTCATTATCATTCCTTGCAGCAATCATCCTCTTATATGCCTCCTTCTTCTCATTAACTGCTTCACTCACTGTTTCATTCCACCAAGCATCCTTTTTCATACAGCCCACTAAAGTCATTCCACACACCTCTGAAGTACACTGTGTAACATTCTCTTTCAGTCTATTCCAAGCATCTTCCACATTTCCTTTCCTTATATCCTCTTCCCATTCAGTCTGCTGGGCAGTTAATTTACATTCCAACACATTCATATACTTGATCGTTACCTCACACTCTTGCAATCTCTCTACGTTCACTCTAGTCTGTTTCACACCCTTACTCTTCCTCCAGGTCCACTTCCTTCCAAGATCCACTCTAGAGACAACCAAAAACTGGTCTGTCCCACATTCATCTCCTCTCATCACCCTTGTATCCTTCACCAGATCTCTCAGTCTTTCATCATACAGAACTAAATCAATCATACTTTTTGAGTCACCCCTCTGCCATGTATACATATGGATGTTCTTATGCTTATACCATGTATTTGAAACAAACTCTTTTCCATGCAAATTCCAACCAAACTGTCACATTATCATTTACTCTGGGGTCACCGAAGGGGCCCACCACTTTCTCAGTGCCTTCCCATCTGACACCTACCCACCCATTCATATCACCAAGTACAATTATTCTTTCACCTGCATCACAATTATTCAACACATCTCTCAATTTCTCCCAAAACTCATCTCTGTTTCACTCTTACTATCCACAGGAGCATAACATGCAACCAACAGAATTCTACGAATTCCTACTTTCATACGAACCCACAACAATCTGGGTGACACAAATTCATACTTTCTCACATTTTAGCTCTTTCATTCAGAATCAAACCAACTCCTTGACTCCCATATGTACACACATCCACACCAGATCACAGAGCCAAATTACCATCATTCATTACCACAGCATCACTCCCCTTCCTTTTTGTCTCACATACGCATAGCACATCCAATCCTCATACATTCATTTCATTCACCAACTCATGTTCTTTGCCATACACTCCTTTAACATTCCACGTGTCTAACTTCCACTTGCGTAAGTCGTCTAATGATGGCCAACCAGTTTTGACCCCTGCCGCGCACCATGGCTTTGGTCATCCGAGTCTTTTCGTATGGCTTTGTTAGTAATGGTAAATTAGAGTAGACTAGGTTATCAGCCTAAGTCATACCCATGCCGATGCAGCTTTCCCTGCACATTTTGGCCAGACTGCCACAAACGCAACCGAAGCTCAGTATTACCCCAAGCACGCTTATGCTATTCTGTACAAGCTAGGATCCCTTTTAGAGCATTTGTACATATCATATTCCCTCAAAATTTTCGAAGTTAACATGAAATGGATATTGCCAAAGTTGACATAGAAAATTAACATTTGCCACATACATTAGTTTTCAAATGACGATTTAGACAGTTACTTTGAATCTCAGTTTATTTATGCACTGGTACCACAAACAATTGAAAAATCCTCTTTAAAAGCTGTTCGGCAAAATAAAGGTACTGAGATATAAGTGTGAGTTACAGATGGAAATCTTCTTACACAAATATTTACTCTCTCTCACCTCCCTTAAATAATATTATTCATTAGGGTTATTCCTCCATACAGTCGATGACTCAACATGACTCACTTCTTAGAAGAAAATCTCCTTCAGGAACGATGGTAGTAGGATTAAGGAGGGTAATAGTGCAGACTACAAAATTAAATGTATTACATATCAATGTGGAATTGTAAGCATAGAATACATTCGAAATCAAATAGTGCTAATAAAAATCACATGCATAAATAGTGAACCAATAGTGCTGTTGCTTGTTTTTTGGACTTTAATTTATTTTTCGAGAAATTTATTAAAATAATACATATTGCTATCTGTGGCATTAAAATCATGGAGGAACTCATTTGAATCATGCTTGAGGGATTATTATATATAATATGAAAATGCATTAAACTTGATTGAGGGTTATATCCAGATTCAGTTCATGGAAATCACGCTGAACTCAGGGTTTATGCTGCATTAGGGGAGTTGCTAGACAATGGATTGCTGGATTATGGAGGTTTGACTAGATTCTTAAATGAGTACAGCTACAAGTTTATAATTTGCTCTCAGGCATGCTAGTTTAACATATTTTAATATGTTGAAGTTAAATTATAATCATTTTACAACTATAGATTTATAGCCCTCTTTTTATTGACAGATCCTGTAGATACATGTATAAATATACATATTAGCTTTAATCATTCTAATTAAATTTCTGGAATTAAGGGATTTTGCCATTGTATATTAGAATTTATTTCGGTGTATGCGAAAAGATTGAACATGATAACAAAGTGTACTGTGAATTTAAAAGATATTCCTTAGCAGAATATAATAAAACACTGACAGTTTAAAAATTTTGGGTAGTGTTCAATTCAAGCTACAGCTACTGCATAGAGGTATTTTTTAAAAATTGATTAAGTTTTTGCTATGATTTTTCATGGTGATAAAAGTTATGTTGCAAATGAAAATTCTGTTGCCATTTGGAGTTATTATCCTTTGAGACAATCACTTTTCAATGTGGGTGTAAATGTCACAAGTTAATCAGCTGACCATCATGTATAATATGTACTTAATTGCATCCTTAAATAAATTGTCCATAATTAAATAAAGTTAATGAGTTGAGCAACCTTACCTATAGTATTAAGCTTAAAATAAATTTTAAGTTGTTAAAAATTTTCTCTTGTAGTCTGCAATTTTTCTTCATTTTGTTGTTTTCATTGTCACAGAATTTGACTGGTGGTATTAAAGGTGGCCTTCATTTGACAGATGTTACAAATGCTTCACGTACTATGTTAATGAACATAGAAACACTGAAATGGGATCCATATCTTTGCAAGTAAGTTTTATAAACTATTTGGTTATTTTGTATGTTGAAGTTAATTCTTATATATGTAATGTTTGATTAAACTTTATATGATGCTCTGTTTTGACTGCTTTGCTTTTTCTCCCTAATCAATATATTTTTCAGTATATCATATGTACAGGATGTCCACAAGCCGATCCACTCATTTCATGTGCATGTATGCAAGAAATACTTAGTATTGGCAGAATCGAAGTGGCGGCACCTTGCAAAGCAACTCAAAAAGTTTTTATTTTTCCTCCTAGGTGGCATATAGGTCTCAACCTAAGGACAGTGTTCTTTTTGTTCTTCTTTTGTTAGTTTGACAGTAAAAATGGCTGCAACTGAACAAGAAAAGGTGCAATGTGTCGTGTGGTACGCAAAAACTGAATCAATAATAACAGTGCAACGTAATTTTCGGCACGTTTACGGGAGAGGTGCACCCCACAAGTCCTCCATAAAGCGCTGGTATGAAACATTTTTGGCTACAGGCAGCATGCATAATGTGAAGCACACCAATTTCAGAGGAGGCTGTTAACCACATTCAACAAGCGTTTCAATGAAGTCCATGTAAATCCATCAGGAGAGCCTCATGTCAGCTTGCCGTACAAGAAGCACTGTGCATAAAGTTCTTCACAAACATCTTCATTTACATGCATACAGGGCGCAGTTGTTACAGGCCTTGCAGCCAATTGAATGTCCAAAACACAAAGACTTTGCAGTAGAAATGCTTCACCGCATTGATAACGATAATGAGTACTTGGCCAAAGTGGTGTTCTCAGATGAGTCAACTTTCCACATTAGCGGCAAAGTTAATCGGCACAAGGTACGCATCTGGGGTTCAGAGAATCCACATGTGACACAGGAAATTACACCTGACAGCCCCAAGGTGAACGTATGGTGTGCGTTAATGAGGGACAGAGTCATTGGTCCATTCTTCTTTGCTGAGCGAACAATAACAGGAACAGTTTACCTCGATATGTGGCACCTCAATTAGATTTTCAACCCAATATCGTTTTCCAGCTAGATGGTGCGCCGCCACACTGGAGTTTACCTGTCAGGACTTTTCTGGACAAGACTTTTCCCCAGAGGTGGATTGGACGTGACGGACCAATGCCGTGGCCACCTCGGTTGCCCGACATAACCCCACTCGACTTCTTTCTGTGGGGTTATGTAAAGGATTTGGTTTACGCAACTGCAATACCGGTTTTGAGACACTGAAGACACGGATAACTGGTGCAATAAACAGTGTGACACCTGTGATGTTGGAAAATACGTGACAGGAATTGGAATACCGGTTGGACGTATTACGAGCAACCAATGGAGCTCATGTAGAGATTGATCAATAAATTTGGAGAGTTACTCTAATCGTTTCTTGAATTTTGCTTACTTTATACTTTCCACTAAAAAATTACATGCACATGAAATGGGTGGATCGGCTTGTGGACACCCTGTGTTTTTTGTCGCAAAAACATCCTAAAATCATGCATCCAACAAGATTCAAATGCTGGAGTAGGTATTTAACATAAACACTATAAATTCTCATAAGACTGTTTTCATTACAGAGTGATTTTCCATAAAGTGTATTCAATATTAATAATTATCATGCTTCGGTATGAGGTTTGAGCTGGCACGGAGATGAAAATAATGCCAAAATGGTAAATAGTAGAAAGTCTCTATTGATGCAAATTAAATAAAATAAAGATCAATAACACCATATTCATTTGCTCAAGTATTCCTCTACCAATGCTCCATGGAAACTTAGAGCTCCACGAATTGTTTTAGTTTGAATTATAGTTTAGAAACTCATGCAGTTAATAACTTGATTTTTTTCTACATAAGTTGAAAATATCCTTTACATCAGAATTATAAAAATTTTTAAAGTTTCATTCAGTGAAATTAATTATAATATTTAAGATTTATTTAGGGTTACACTTGTTAAAAAAGGTTGAGAACCACTTATTTGCTTAATTATAGTTAAAATACGTATAATAATATGTTTCAATTACAAAATTTAACAATTTTTGTATATTCTATGTACAGTAGAAGCTCATTTATCTGAAATGGTCAGAGTCTGCCCTATTTCCGATGAACGATATTTCTGGATATTAGGTATCTTAACCATTACTTAGTATTATTACAGATAGAGGGATTCCACAATGCCATACAAAACTAATTTAAATTCCAGCACAAATACACTCAATCTAAAAACAGCCAGTTCTAACACTCAAGACTTTTATGGGTATTCATGTCTCTCCTGTGACCCCAGTCAGCGATGCACACTCATTGTCTCAAGGTTCACGGTCTTCCACGACCCAGCAACACACAGGAGCCCAACACACGCAAGGGGCCACGGGTTCCTACACCACTCCAGTGACCCCAGGCACAAACACAGACCCATGCAGTGAACCAAAATAAAAGTACAGTCATGCCTCATTTAGAGCAAAGGATACGGTCTTTGCGCTAACCAAATTTGCGCTAAACAAACCGATTATAACATGTACTTAGTAGTGATCAGTTTGCGAAATTGCAAGGTTCGCTAATGTTACTTTTTTATTTATTTAACTGGTTATATAAATTGTGAGTATCGATAGTAAATTCTCTGCAATATGTTTGCGTCTACGTTTATATTCGTAAAAGACATCAAATTCTACGAAGTATATGCGTATTTATGCGACCAAGCAAACGTAAGTTATGCCTGCACTGCAGGCAAAAACTCGCAAAAGTAGGCAGAAAGATTATGCCGACTAACTGATAACTATAGTTCTATGACTGCTGAGGGTTTGCTGGCTTAAAAATAGGTAGGTTCAAGTTTGGTCCTTTTCCCTCATCCACTTCAAGGAATTCAGAGTGGTGAAATTTTTTTGTGAATGAAAGATGTCATCGTTCGAAAGGTAGACGGAAATCCACATCTCAAGTGTTTGGACTCATTTGTTCGTAACCTTCCAATATTTACTTACAAGACAATAAGGGAAAAAGCTCCCCATCCACCTAAGGAAGTTCCCGTTCATAGATGAACAAATAGTTCGTGAAGCTCAACATCTGTTTGTAATATTACGTCGAAAACAGGAGTGGGGGCGAAGTTGCATAATAATACAACAAAAAGAGTTAAGGGATTAACAAAAGAGGACTCCCAGTGAGGAGATTTCTGCTAGTATCGTCATAAAGAGATCATCCAATAAATTGCATCACGTAGAAGGCAGAAGATGCTTAACTTGAGCAGATCTTGTTTCAGGGAGTGGGAATCGGTGACTTAAAAAAAAACTTATTCTGACTCAAATTAATTTTTTCCCTCCGAACCGGTCCAAAAATAGGAGTTCGCGGGTTACATGAGTAAATACGGTATTAAACAAAACTGCAAATATGTCATTGGAACTGATTACGTGGAAACTGCTTTCCTTTATTTTTTAAGCTCACAAAAGCCAGCCATACATAACAGTATTTATTTTATTAAAAAATAAATAAAAATTTATACCACGGGTTTCCAATTGTGCTATATCAAAATTGCGCTAAACAAACATGTGCTAAATGAGGCATGACTGTAGCCCTCTTAAATGTCTTCCAAAGGAGAATCGGAAGATTGTTTGTGACTTCAGTATATATACTCATGGTGACAGTTTAAAGGTTGATGGGTGGTGAAAGTAAACAACTGTCAAGAGGGAAGGGGTGGGGACGGTTGGAAAGAAAGGCGAATGGAGTGAGGGAAGAAGTGAAGGTAGTGTTTATACAAGTATATGTTGTCTGTTAGGGAGAAAAGAGGAGAAAAAGGAATGGGGCCCTTAAGTCCGAATTGTAATGTCATCATTAGATGGGCGTCCAGAACATGTGCTGTCTTCCATACTAAAATTACCTTGACCGAACCTCTTAAACCACTTCTGACAGGTTCGAATGGCTAACACACCTTCTCCATACACTTTACAAATACTTTTTACTGCATTTGTTGCACTCGTTCCTTTTTTAAATTCGTAAAGCATAACATGACACAAATGCACTTGATTTCCACTCATTTTGGAGTTTAAAAAATATCTTAAAAACACTTTTTAAGTCCAAAATATATTATCATATGTTGTTCACTTGTCGAATGTCACTTTTGTTTTACATTGGTCATTAATTAAAACCTCTTAATCGATAGTAGTAGTTCAAAAACGCATGAACTTTTTGGCCAACCCAATACTTTCGTAAGTGTTTAATAGATTGTCTGGGGCATATTTAATGAGTTTAAGGTTTTTGGGTGTTATTTCGTGTTGTGTTTCATGTGTGTTCAGCTACATTTAACGCATTGTATCACATGACATAAATATCCTAAAGTATCGTGTACAACGTACACTCATGTATAATGCACACCTTGTACTGAGCCCGTGCTCCAAGAGTCTCCCAATTCTCATGTATAACGCATACCTCGTACATAACGCACGGCATTGAATAAGGAGTATATTCTATAATTTTTCCCTTTAAATCTATCTTGCAGGAAGAAGGGTTTCAACAGTTGCTATAAAATATAAAGCAAGAATAATAGCTCATGAGAGAAACAGACAATTTTTCAGGTAGTAATTGCTACTGCTCCAAATTCATGAAGCGACATAATTTATCAATTCGAACTGTTACGTCAACTGGTCAAAAATTATCAGAGGATTGGGTAGAGAAAATAGAAGCATTCCTTGTCTTTGTGGAAAAGGAAAAAAGGGATCAAACCAAGTCAGATAGGCAACATGGATTGACATAAAAGGCATGAAGGACATCAAAATGTACAGTACAGGAGCTGAGAAATTGTTTTACTGTGGTGTTGTCAGTGATGGTTGATGGAGGGAAACTTCCGCCGATGGTCATTTTCAAGTGTAAGAATATTCCTAAGGAGAACTT
Organism: Uropetala carovei; assembly: GCA_036926305.1. NCBI lineage: Eukaryota > Metazoa > Arthropoda > Insecta > Odonata > Petaluridae > Uropetala > Uropetala carovei. The sequence continues at coordinate 10,425,688 of JAXCHB010000010.1, read as the reverse complement.
CCCAAAGGGTGTTGTAGTATGCGTTACTCCTAAGGGCTGGAAGCACTTATAACATGGCTGAAGGAGATACGAGCTACGAGGAGGGAGTCATTATTTAAACCAAAATCATTACTTATAATAGATTCGGATTGATCCCACATTGCTTCTGATTCAAAGAAATTCGTGAAAAAACATTCCTATTTAGGAGTTATTCCTGGAGATCAGACGAAGAAACTCCAACCACTGGATATTTCAGTGACCAAATCCTTTAAATAAAAAAATAAGAAGTCACTGGAAAAAGTGGAGTGGTACAACATAGTTCTGATTTGCATTTAAAAATTAATAATACTAATCATTATAATCTGACACGAACTAAAAATGGCTAAAAGAATACAAATTCATTTTCCTTCCATTGATTTTAGTATATACGTCGATGTAATGCGGGACTTACTTTTGATTACGAACTTTTTCATTTTTTATCTGAAATTCTTTCGTTGTCAAAGGAAACCAATTGTTTCTGATGTAGGGAAATTACATAGTACAGTAAACTTCTAGTTATCCAGCACTCATGCAACCTGAATTCTCAAGCCGCCGGCATCTCCTGCCTCTCCATTTTTTTTATTTCATCTAGTTTGGAATTTTACTGCTAAAACTGGTGTTTTTGGCAGTCGCAATACGTAATTGGAGTGGGTGTTTGTGTTAAATAGAATATTTTGCACACCCTTTTTAAATGCCTCCTAAAACTCCAATATGAGCTATAGGTGATAAAAGGAAACGGGTTGTGCTAACCTTAACCCAGAAACGTGATATAATGAAACATTTGGAGAAAGGTGAGAACTGCAATGTTTTAATGAAAGAATTCAATGTCGGTTCTTCTACTATTTATGATATTAAGGCACAGAAATCACAGTTAATGAAATTCATTATGTCTTCTGAGACAACTAGAAGAAATTAATATTGGCACACTCTTCATAACTCAAAATTTGAGCAATTAGATACTGCTATTTATGAATGGTTTTCTATATAGTGTTCCAATGGAGCCCCTATTTCTGGACTAATGTTGATTGAAAAGGCCAAAGATTTTTATGAACAAATGGAGATTAGTGAACCATGAGCATTTTCACATGGATGGCTAACACGTTTTGTGATCAGTGATACCAGCTTATATTTTGCAACTTTTCACGTCCAAAGGGACACAAAAGTGTGGGAGGATTGCATCCTAAAAATATTTAAAAGTATATATGATGCGTGTATCTAATTTTTTTTAATTATGCATATATTACATTAATGCACTTGATTTTTACATAGAATAATGCAATAATATTTTTCGGGCCTGACTATGGGAGAAAATGTGAGGAACACGCAATTCATTCCATGTATAGAAAATTTCGCGTAGCCTTTTCTGTGATTTTTTTCTGCGAAAGAGTGAAACATGAGATTGTGAATGACAAAACTGGTCGCAAATGCGAAACTGCAAAAGATCGAAACACGCGAAAGATAAAGCTGTGAAAGTCGAGGTCTGCCTGTATTACAGTAATACCCTGATTTACATTGCCCTATTTATGTTGATTCAAAGTTACGTCATCGATCATTTAGTATCTATGTACTGATTTACATTGGTTTGCTTCGAAGTTACAGCATTATCTCAGATTTTTCAGGAAATGGGAATAGTTGGAAAACTATCATATTTTTCCATTTCCATCTTCTTGAACCTTTTAATGAATTACATTACTCAATTATTATACATTTTTAAAGTATTAAGACAAAATATTCACAATTATATTCACTTGTAAATTAGAAAAGATAGCGTAAAGATGGAATTTTAGATTTTGGTTCAGATTCACCGCTCCCTCCTACATGACACAGTTTATTGGATGATCTCTTTATGCCGATACTAGCAGAAATCTCCTCATTCATAGTCCTCTTTTGTTAACCCCTTAACTGTTTTTGTTGTAATATTATGCAACTTCGTCCACACGTCACTGTTTTTGACGTAATATTATGCACCGATGCAGAGCTTCACCTACTCTTTGTTCATCTATGAACGGGAACTTCCCTATGTAGACGGGGAGTTTTTTCATGTATCGTCTCGTGAGTAAATATTGGAAGGTTAGGAGCAAAAAAATCCAAACGCTTGAGTTGGGGATTTCCGTCTTCCTTTCGAATGATGAAATCTTTCTTTAGCACAAAATTTCACCACTGCGAATTCCTTGAAGTGGATGATGGAGGACCAAACTTGCACCTTCTTCTCCAGCCGGCAAACCCTCAGTAGTCATTGAACTATAGTTGTCAATTAGTCGGCATATTCTTTCTGCCTACTTTTGCGAGTTTTTGCCTGCAGCGCGAGCGTAACCTAAATGTTTCCTTGGTCACATAAATACGCATACTTCTTAGACTTCGATGTCTTTTGCGACTATCAACGTAGATGCAAGCATATTGCAGAGAATTTACTATCGATACAATTTATATAACGTGTTCAGAAATCCTCTTGTAAGACGCGCACCCCCCTTTTACTTTCTCATACGAAGTATCGAGAAAGTATTGTTTTCGCGGAAAAATTTGACCTCGAGATTTTTACGGAAATACATGTTTTAGGTGTCGCTGAATCCGAAAAAGTGGTTTTCGCAATGCCGTCTGTCTGTCACTGGCTCTGGAGCCTAGACGGAAGAACAAAAATGAATGAAATCTCGTACTTAGGCATTTTATCATACTGAGCAGAGTATACATAGAAATGGTTGACATTGATCAATAATTAAGAGTAGTTTATTCTATGCATTTTTAAGAACAATCTGATTTTCTCGAAAACGCCTCTAAGGATTTTGATCAAATTTCGTACAGTTACTTGAGTTTACGTCTTCAATAATACTGTATAGTTCATATTTCTCAAAAAATTAATATAAGGCTAGTTTATTCTTGGGCAACTTGAACAAAAATTGGATTTTCTCAAAACAGGCTCATACGATTTTCATTTTCTAAAGATAACTAAACGACGCATTAGTATATGAGAAAGTTTGTACAATGTACATTGTACCGATTTTTTCACAGGGGTTTCGGGAAAAATGGTGCTTGGGGTACACGAGTAAATACAGTAAGTAATATTCAAGGTAAAAATTCTGACATCTTGCGTGCATCACCCCCTTATAACATTGATTCTTATGGGAAAAACGGTTTCTATTTACATTGATGTGATTTACGTCATGATTTTCAGGAACGCATCCTCAACGTAAATCGGAGTATTACTGTATTACTAAGCAACATTCTAATGTACTGTACAAAATGGAAAAATTATTAACTGTGTGGTTCAAAATAATTTTTGACTTACACAAGTTTCATGTATTGCGTGTCGGAATGCATTCCTTACATCAGAAATGACAGTTATATATGAATGAAGTATTAAATTATAATTAAGACTTCCCATTCTACTTCACTCTTTCCTCTCAAAAATGTAGCTCTCTCCTTCATTGATATACACACACACATGCATACATACATACAGAGTGCGGAAAAATTATCTGGACACACTTCTTGGGGTGATAGGAAAGATTATATCAAACACTTTTTGTCAAGTAACTGTGGGTCGGAGGCGTTTCCTTATGAAGCTACACGCCGTCAAGTTTTCTGGTGGATCGCCTGTCATGTTAGATCACTCCTCAAAACAATCGCCTGTCAACTGATATTCACTTCTTCTTGTGAGTCATTCGTGTGAGCGAACGAGCTGAGAACGGGCTGTGTGTGTTGTTGTCTGTTTTAAAACATAAAATGGAGCGCTTCACCTGGGCTGAGTACGCAGATATCCACTTCGCTTATGGTGCTGCTTTGGGCAATAGTAGGGAAGCTGCACGAATTTATCGTACGTTTTGGCCGGACAGTGTGTGTCCCAACCATCAGACATTTGGTGCCATCCACAATCAACTACGAGAAACCGGCACATTTCAAGCGAATATGCATAACGCCAGTCAAGCACGATCAGTACGCACACCAGAGTTTGATGAGGAAGTTCTACAGCATTTTGAGGAAAATCCTTCCACAAGCACTCGTGCGGTTACTCATGAACTGCATGTTGATCGTCGCCTGGTATGGAATGTCCTAGATGAGCAGCAGTTTCACCCATTCAGACAGCAGAATGTGCAAGATCTGGGACCCGGGGACTACCCTCTTCATGATCAATTCGCACAGGTTTTGCAGCAGTGTGCAGATCATTCAGGATTTCTCGGGATGGTCTTGTTTACAGATGAAGCCTGTTTTGCTCGGGAGGGGATTTACAACAGTCACAATAGTCATGTGTGGACACAAGAAAACCCACGTGCTGTAGTGGTTCGTGGTCACCAACAACGCTTTGGGGTTAATGTTTTGGCGGGCATTGTACGAGACTTCTTGATTGGTCCGTACTTGTTGCCCCAGCGACTCACTGCACAGAATTACTTAGTCTTTGTAAGAGAGGTGCTACCGGAACTGCTGGAGGAGGTCCCGCTGGCAGTCAGACAAGCAATGTGGTTTCAGCACGACGGAGCTCCACCTCATTTCGCTCACCAGGTACGACATCAGCTCACCATGACTTACGGCGATCGTTGGATCGGATGCGGCAGACCTGTGCGCTGGCCTCGAAAGTTAGATTTCTTCTTATGGGGCTACATGAAAAGCATTATTTACGCTACACCAGTGCAGGACGAAATGGATCTTGTTGCTCGTATTGCAGAGGCAGCCGCAGTCATCAGGGGACACATCGGCATTTTTGAGCGCACAAGGCAATCTCTGCTGCATCGTTTACAGCTTTGTACCGAAGCTGGTGGCCATACTTTCGAACATCTCCTCTAGCAGTGTACCATAAAGGCAATGAAATATTATTAATACTGTTTTAGTGGCTATTGGTTATCATACAATAGATCCTTATGTACAAACACTTGAACGGTCTGTACTGTCCAAGGAAGCACTTCTGACCCATGGTTAATTAACAAAATATGCTTGCTTTAATCCTACCTATCACCCCAAAAAATTTGTCTAGATAAAATCTTACATACAGAATGGCGTTTAAAAACAGAAAAACGCAAAACACAACACGAGTAAGCATAAATACAAATGATGTGTTGCGTAAGAAAATTTCTAATAACTATTAGGCTCTCAAATAGCAACAATGGGAGTTGTCACAGTAGCTTACATTTATCATTCTTGAAAACCTTAAAAAGTCATGTTTTTTCAAAATCTCTAAAAATCTCTACGCATTTTTATGCCACTTCTACACAGATTTGAATTACTCTCTTAAAACAGTAAACTGTTCTTTCTAACATAGAACTATTCAAATACTGAGCTTGTATCATTCATTAAAGTAATTTGAAATGCACATGATTAATGTGCTGTACTCATCGATTGATTTTTACATTTTATCGTATCGGAAATAGAAATTTTCCCCTGGAGTCAAACCTGGGTCATATTTCAGGATTTTTTTCATCATTGCCTTTTAATATCTGAATCAAGCATTCTTTCAGAATTTTATTTTTCTAGCTAATCATGAAGTTGTTAAAACGTTATATAGTGTGCAACACATTTACAGAGACTGCACCTTTTTATATTGTGATTACATTACATTAGAATATATACTTGACAGAAAAAGCAGAAGAAAATGCCAGAAATCGAACTCAAATCTTCTACTTTTCTGCTGTTTTTTTTTGGAAATCTTCATGTTCAGCATATGCGTGTCTGCATACAAACTTCATCACCACTTTCATGTAGGTTTATTAGAATTTAAAGCGACGATACTATTTTCTTTTTGTTTTCAGATTTTTTGACATCTCCATGGAATTATTGCCAGAAATCAAGAGTTCATCTGAGATATATGGCTACATTATGACTGGTTGTTTCAAAGGAGTGCCAATATCTGGAGTAAATGAATAAAAAGTTTATATGTTGATCTAATTGAGAGTTTTATTGTTTTGATTTTGGATTAGTTTCATCATCACCTATTTCTTTCCAATACAGTGTCTAGGAGACCAGCAGGCTGCATTGGTTGGGCAAATGTGCTTTAGTCAGGGACAGGCTAAAAATACTTACGGAACTGGGTGCTTTCTTCTTTATAATACTGGTAAATCTGTAAGTATATTTATTTCATGTTGTTATACAAATTTTCAAATCACAAGAATATTTTTATGCTAATTAATGAATGTCTCGTCATTTTATATTACATATTACCATAAATATACCAGCATGTAGGATGCAGGGAAGTTTTTGGGTTCAAATTCTTGGAATATTTAACGTATCTGCATATAAAATGCACATGTATTCTAGCAAATGATGTGTCACAATTGTTACATCATTTAACGGTGACACTGATTGAAATATTGACTGTCAGAGTAATACGAAACGTAAATAAAATTTACAATGTTCGTCTTGTGAGGCAATGCTCCTCAAATTGAGAGGTCTATTATTTCTCAGGGGGTTTGTGAGTTGAATAGGACAAGAGTTCTGATTAATAACTCAAAGTGAAAAATTTTAATACAGTATGAAAAAGTGTATGAAGCTTTCATGGAGAAATTGTGAGACTTCACAAGGGGTCTGAAATATTAAGACATTTGTAATACAGGGGGTCCTCGTTATAAGTTTCCCCGCACTTGTGTAGCTGAAGTTTTGGGGGAAAAAACGTAAAAATTCCCCGCACTTACATTTTTTTACACAAAAATTCACAATAGCATCTTTTAATACCTGAAGGGTTACAATTGTAATGAAACTAGCTGTGTTTTTTATTAAATTCTACAAAGTTGCTTGTGTTGTTATTTCATCATGAATCGATTTTACAGCCTTCAGTTCTTTTCATCACTAAAATTGGGTTTGTGGAATAAAATTATTGAAATGTTATAAAATAAGGATTAAAAATGAGTGATAGGTTAGCAAAAATGTTTTCACATGAATACTGTGTATTATGTAATGAAAATGGATTTCAATTGCGTATTTCGTAAGTGAAAATGCTGTTTAACCTTTAAATGCTGGATTTAAATTTCCCTTTTTTGATTTGAAAAGGCGGATTTGAGAATGTCGTGCATTCGGCGCGTATGTATTGGCTCTTTTCGGATCACAGACGATTCCATTTAATGAGCCAGTGTTTATTTTCCCGTGCTTCTAAGTGACGCGTGTCTCACTTGCGCTGGGTCTTCCCCAGAGAGAAGTAAGAGAGGAAAGTGCAGACGTACATTTCCTGACAAGTAGCCTGATGGGAGCAAGAAGAAACTGTCCATGCCATGTTTATGCATGATGTCAATAGGACCTAGCTGTTTAGAACTCAGAGGCTGAGAAGTTGAAAGAATAGCTTCTTTGTCCATCCCCAAGTCAGGCAACTATAATACATATCTACCCTCATAGTTATTCCCCTTCCTTTCCGCCTTACAACTCGTAGTCAACTAACACAGTTTGGAGATCAGAAAACAAATGAAGAAAATAACATTGAAAGCTTTAGGTTTCGATCTCCCATCAATGGATAGTGTTATTGATAACCCTTGAGCATTAAGTTGCATAGGTGAAGTATATGTTCTTATGCTCCCTAAGCCCCCTATTTTACATTATTCATATGGAAGAAAATTCCCCGTTGTACGTAGTATCGATATACGTTGCACTTTTGTGGTCCCTAACCCCAACATAAAACTGGGATCCCCTGTATAGACTAGATCAGGGGTCGGCAACCCTTTACAAGTAGCGTGCCAAGTTTACCCCATTTTAGGATCTCGCATGCCAGTAATAAATTTAAAAACTCAAATTGTCTAAGTATGAAAGTTCTTTAATTTAACTAAGGTAAATATATTTAAAATGAATAAAAGTTTTTAAATGCTTTTAATAAATAAAATAAAAAGTTAATGTTTTAAGAAACTATTTTAATGTAACAAATTAAAGATGAACATACCAATTTATTTCTTGCCGAGTTTTCCAATTTAGGGTACGTAACTGGATACTTAAAACTGCACACAAGCTACTGAGCAATCAGTTGTTAGTCGACAACGAGATGTACATAGGATATCCAGCATTTTAGTACAGAGGCCCCACAATCTTCCACAGAACCTTCAAGAGCACTCCACAGATCTATAAACTTTGATACCCACAAATCCGAACTAACTAATTCTATTAACTGCATTTTGAAATATTCACCACCCATCCATTGAAATAAAGACAAATCCAAATCACTCTCTTTGAAGTGGTTAGGTTTAATTAAGAAATAAAACATTGGTCCAAATCATTAGAAGTCTTGAAATCTGCTTGTAAATTTGGATTCCATTGCTCACATATAGGTTCCCATCTCATCAACACTTATCTCACAACATGTTGATAGCTCTCTGAGATTTTGGAAGAAACAAAATGTCAAGGTATGAATGTCCCATGAAAAAGCAGCTAGTTTTGCCGCAAATGTCTTCCATGTTTCAAATATGTCAAGAACCGTTTGCCGAGCACCTTGAAGACAAAGATTGAGATCGTTAAGGTGAGCTGTGATATCAGTTAAAAACACGAGTTTTGACAATCCTGTTCTGGGTAATTTTCACCTTTTTCCATCAAGAAACACTTGATTGGCTGTAAACAATTCACAAATCACAGTAAAACCTTCCCACGACTTAGCCACCATATGTTGCTGTGAAGTGGAATGTCGTTGTAAACTGCCCATTTTTTCTAACAGTACTTTTCACCATTACACCTTCTAGGTAATACGGTATATTGACAAATTAATTCGAACAAAGACACACAGTTTGAAATGTCATTAATGTCAAAGGGAGCAGCAGAAGCTCACCCATAAGGACAGCTTGTTACCTGCATGGCAAATTCCGCACTTCCACTAGAGGTTGAAGTTCTAACAGCGCTCGAAACTCTCCGCGAGTCAAAGCTGATCGAGCAACCAGGAAATTTACAATCTGCATTACTACATTCATGACATCATTTAGCTCGGAATTAGAAATCTTTGCGCATAGATCTTCTTGATGGATCATGCAGTGAAATTTGACTACCGGATGACCAATTTTATCTTCAAGTAGCTTCATAAATCCCTCTTGTTTCCAACCATGGCAGGAGCAGCATCTGATGTCATGCAAAACTTTTTTCTTAAGTCGATTCCCTGTTCTTGAAAATTTTATTTTTTTAAATTGTTTGTGTGGCGATGTTGTGCCAAGTGCTCAACATTACCACAAGCCTTTTATCTTTCCAAAACAGAGTATTTATTTTGTTATTTCTTATGAAAGTGGTAACTTAATGCTTTTTCAATTTCATACCACACTTTTTCCTTATAGCTTCTGGCAGATATTTTCTATTGGGCATTACTGTCCCTGTTATAAGGATTCCATTTTTCAGTAGTTCAACTGCAAGTTCATATCCTGTGTAATATCTGTCTGTGAAAACATGATATCCCATTGCATGATTTGTGGACTGCAGTAATTTGTTACAGAGATGTAACACAATTCTTGCAGTAAATGGGAGCTCTGGATGAGGTAACATAGCAGTAGTAGTAGTAGTGCCCCAAAATAAGGCTCAAAAGCAGCAATATATCCTGTTTCTGAATCTGCAAGCACAAACACTCTTAAGCCCCCATTTTGTTGGCTTTTGTGGGTTGTGACATTTGAATTCTATCCGACCTCTGAATCCAACAGTACTTTAATCCACTGATATATTTTGTGCAGGCACCAAGTACTCTCTAAATTTAGAATCGAGATATGTAACTACATTATGAATTTTTGAAATTCTTCCATGTACCCCTTTAGGAAGAGCAGTTGGCTGTGCACAAACATATAGCATCCAAAAAATTTGCAGAAATCAAACACGATTGAAGACATCCTTATAAAACGGACATTTATCTATCCAGTCTTCGCTGAAATAATCCTGTAGATCCGGTTGACGTTTCATAGCCATGTTCAGAATAACTCCAAGATAGGCTTTCAGCTCTTTTATAGTGATTTCCTTCCAATTATTCCACACAGATCTTGAACTCAAAGTTTCTTTCTTCGCAATCTTAGTTTTAGCATAGTTGTTAGTTTCATTTGCAATTTCACGTAGAAGAATATCACTAAAAATAATTGAAAAAAATCTGATGTGGCCAACACAAGACTTTCTCCATATTTGGGGTATAGATATTTAAATTATTATGAATAGCATTATAAAGCAAAGTTATTATTTCATATCGTAAAAGAACACAGTCATCCTTATTGCCATAAATTATATTTTGAATATGTTTACAGAATTCACCGCTAGATGGTGGCTATATACTGAAAATTTACGAATAAATTATCTACTAAATGGAAGGTTCTACAAAAGTTTGTTTCAAACAAAACTTGGAAGAAATATTATTCTCTACAACATTGGTCCTCACAAAGATTACCAATAATGACGTTTTTAAGGAGATATTTGACAGAAACCTAAAAAACCAATTACAGTGGAATCCCGATTTAAGGTGTACCCACATTAAAGGTGGTTTTTTTGTGGCCCCAACCAAAGCTCCATATAAATAATGTATTGTATGACCCGATTTAGTGTTTCTCGATTTTGTGAATTGCTCGCAATTAAGGGACAAAATTCTGGTCCCTTGTGGGGCATCGCCTCGATTTCAGGTGCGTTTACACCGTGACTCGAGAATATTTCATTTGTTGGTGTGGCGACCAAATCAAAATGCCACATCAACCTCTAACTAAATGCTATATTTTACAGACAAATTATAACCAAGCAGGAAAACAAATGGTCTTGAGATGCACACGTCTCATAGTTTGAATTACACAAATAACATAGCATATATTATAATTAAGTATACGTGACATAACGAAAGGCAAGCTGACTTGAGACGTAAAACTTGTCTCGCAACATAAAACACTTCATAGGTATTGTCTATAGTTACAAGGTGTCTGCAGGAACAGTTCAGCACACACGATTTGCGAGGAAAATCTTCTCGTCTCTCGTAGTTTAAGCTCCTCTCTGCGTCAAACGGCAATCGCATAGTGTAGCCCAGCGACTATCGGCTGTCCATCTCTCGGAGTGTATGCCTCTCGTTCTGGCGAAAGCTGCGGTCGTGATGGGAGCGGATGAGGGGAAGTTCGGCGGGTAGTTTGAACGGGCGACTCCTTGACTTCGTATTGGTTAATTGTTTGAGTATATTATATAACCATGGGAAAAGGAGGAAATGGGAAATAGGGGTAATATTCGCCCTATATAAGGTGCGTTGCTATGGGGCCGAGCCATTGGCGAGGAGAGCCTTGGCGTTTCTGTTCGGCGATTATGAAAGACAGTGATAACGAAGGGAGGCGATATTCGATGGCTAGCGTTATTCGTCGCGTTTTTCGACAAGTGCTTCGTTAAGTGAGTAGGTGTGGGGAAAATCGCTGCAGTGGAGATGTAATATATTAATTCAATCTAACCATCAATGGCACAACACATATTGGCATTGTTACTACATTAAATAAACTCAAAAGAATTAATATTTAGTCGTGCTGTTTTGTCAATCCACCTTAAATGCCATAATCTGTTACGTACTTTACGAAAGTTGCGTTGACGTCATCACGTGAACACGGATTTTTTAACATTTCAGTTTGCAGGCGCTCGCTCACTAACGTGACTCGTTAGCTAGTTGGGCCACCCGCATTTACCACTGCTATATTTATCTTGTTAACCCGAAAGGAAGACAATCTCCCAAAAAAGGGGAAGTCTTATTCACAACAGTGTTAATATTACATCGAGGCAGTGATGTTATTAAAACTTTGGATGTATGTTCTTACTCGTCAGTCACTGTAGCATTTCCCTACACCGCAAAAGACAAGAAATCAAATTTGCGAGCCCACTTCGCATAAAGGGCCGAAATGTAACAAATGAGACTAAAAGGACGGAACTGTTAGCATTGTCATTTTGTGCGCAGTCAGCCGATAACAGGTATCAAAATGTCTGCCAACGCTCACCACACTGCTTCACTGAGGGATAATTATTCGAAACTCGTAAATATCTTATACAGATAGACCTCGTCTTTCACAGCTTTATCTTTCGCGTCGCATTTGCGACCACTTTTGTCTTTCGAGGTGTTATGTTTCGCTGTTTCGTGGAAAAAATCACGGAAAAGGCTGCACGAAGTTTTCTATATATGGAATGAATCTCGGTTTCCTAACCTTTTGTCTCGTAGTCAGGTCTGAAAAATATTGTTACGTTATTCTGATATGTAAAAATATTTACGTAATTTAAAAAATAGATACGTCTATTTTTTAAAAGTATATATATAAGACGTGTACGTGTCTTATATATACTTCTAAATATTTTTAGGATGCAATCCTCCCACACTGTTGTGACCCGTCGCACGTGACAAGTTGCAGAATATAAGCTGGCATCATCGTTTAAGAGCCTTCTGTCTTTATTACGACAGGGAAGTCCCGAGGGGAAAGACTGAACTCTTGACCCTTCCCATTCAGGATCATTGCATTATTGTTCAGGTTTGACATAGTTCAAATGCTTAAGCTTTGCGTTTTGCACATCATTTATTATTGATGGAGTTTCGCAGTTTTTTCAGGAATGTAACCCCAAGAAAGATGCGGTCTACCGTATTTGAAGAATTAGCCCCTGCTAGTTAGGCAACTGCAATTTTTTTTTTTTCGATTGTACTACGGAACTTAAATAAGACTTTATTTTCTGATACTTTTTTCGTTTTCTTTTAACTTGTTTAACCCATAATCACCGGCCGTCGTTGTTTGAGGATGGCTAGTTGAACTACTATTGTGCCAAAATATATTACTTTCCGTTTATACTTTTATACGAATGAAAGAAGTCTCGGGGACTATTTACACACATATTACATCGCTAGAAACGTTTAGTCTGTGGTTGACCGCCAACCAAAAAGCACGGAAAAAATGTTATGTGCAGCTACAAAGAAATTTGTTCATAATTAAAATTAATCAAAGTATTTTATGAATTATGTCAAGTGCATTTGGTTATAAATACTTTAATTTACCGTAAGTAAAAATTGTTTTATATTTATTTGTATAATTTCTGTGTTATTTTTCAAGTTATTTTATGCCGTCCTCATATGAGGACATTAGGCGCTTATACATGTAATTGGTTTTGAATTATAGGTACGATATTTTAATAAACTACCGTATAGTACGAGTTTTTACGACCAAATTTTTATTGCAAAAATTGGGGATCGTACTATACAAGAGCAATGCATTTGAGGATTTAAAATTCATGCATCTTCACGGGCATTTTCGGTGAAGTTATGCCACCCGCACGCATTATAATGGTAGGATAACCTTAACAGTGAGGTCCTTTATCGTTGTTATGTTGCTTCGTGAAGAATAGAATCTTTTTCATATATACAGCTTCAAATTCACAAATACTTGATATAAGTGACGATTTACGGGCACTTCCTTTCTTGAATTTTATGTATGTACATCTTTGTTTGCGTCTTTTTACAAGGGATGGATTGGAACGAGTTGGACTAAAAGTATCGTAGACGGCGTAACTTTATGGAATTTCGACATCTCGGAAAAAAGAAATTGCTTTTTAATATTCAACAGTCTTTATTGTTTCTTCAATCACACACTGATCGATTTCCACTTCAAAGTCATTCTAAAGGTGTTACGTCGGTTATTAACACCATTAGAATGATTTTGTAGTGGAAACCGGTCGGTGTGTAATTGAAGAAACAATAAAGACTGGAATATTACAAAGTAATTTCTTTTTGTCCCTTATCCCTACCTATTAAACAGATGAGCAGTTGGAACCATTACGTACGCAAAACGTAATCAAGACGTACTAGAATTGAAACGATTTTATTTCATCTTGTGCAATCATGATTCATATCACTTTTTGTTAAATGTTTTAGGAGTAAGATACTTAACCTATCCGAATTTTAGTGTACTCGCAAGAAATACTATTTACGACATTTACGGCCTATTCCATGGTGGTGTGGAAAATCAAGGTTGTTCGATATATCTCGCTCGTAACCATCGAGCTATCGAAACGAAATATATCGACCATGGTGAAAAGCTCGGGTCGTACTATAAACGAGATATATGAAAAAATCAGGTTTGTTCACCAAAAAACCAGGAGTCGGCATGTACACGAGTATATACGGTATATACAATTTATGATGGATAGAAGGGTTTTTTCTCGAGAATAAAACTTTGATGGACTGGAAGAGGCTGTTCTTGCTATAATGAATGAAGAATCAAGTGACTATGAAAATGCTAAAGAGTTTCAAGTCAATATTATTGCACCAAATTTAGATGAACTGACGGACTGTGAGCAATTTGATGATGACGTTTTGTGTGGACCTAATTCATTTCCGCAGGATATTCCTGATTCCATTGAATGAACTGAAAGATTTATCTCTGAGAGGTCTATTTGAAAAGCTTCTTAGTGATGAAATCATACAATATATTTGTGACCAAACTATTTTATATGTACAACAGAAAAACCAGCATGCCTTCAACATTAGCGTGAATGAAATGCAAACATTTTTTGCCGTTTTATAGCTGACAGGTTATAATTGTTTACCACAAGAGCGAATGTATTGGTCTCACGACGAGGACCTGAGTGTTTCACTTATTTAAGATAGCATCGCACGAGATCAATATTTAGAAATCAAACTGTTTTTGCACATGGCTAATAATAGCGAAATAGGGAAATTTCAACACCGAATGTTCAAAATTAGGCCACTTATGAAAATGCTTATAAAAAGTTTTTGCCAATGGGGTTTCTTCCAAAAATACTTATCAGTAGATGAATCCATCGTAAAGTATTTTGGACACAATCCAGCAAAACAATTTATAAAAGGAAAACCTGTAAGGTTTGGGTACAAAAACTGGATGTTGAGCAGTTCTTCTGGGTATTGTTATGTCTTTGATGTTTCCTGTGGAAGGACAACAATGTCTGCTCTATCCCAACAAGCTATGATTTTGTTCAACCACTGCATTATGTAAAACGATGGTCTAAAGTGGAAAAGGCTAAAATTAACGTTCCTCAACCTGCATCATTCGCTATAAATAATGGTGGCATGGCGTAGCAATCTCGAGTTCAGCAATGGAAATCATTTTCATGAAAAACTTGAAAAAAGTGAAAATGTTTTGTGTCACATGAAGGCTAGATAGTCCTGTAAAAAATGTAAAAAAACATTATGTATAGAAAAGGGTTGTTACGAAAAATACCTTGTATCTGCCTAACGTCCTCATTTGAGGACGGCAATTTTTCTGAAGAAGTAAAGTAAATTTCGTTGAATTCTTTTAATGTATTGTTTTATTTAGCATTTATCTCACCAGTGAATGAATAAGAACAATTTTCGCACAGCCATTTTCTAGCCGGCGCTAATGGGTTAAGTCTCACTTTCTTTGAATT
Source organism: Uropetala carovei (assembly GCA_036926305.1). Taxonomy (NCBI): domain Eukaryota; kingdom Metazoa; phylum Arthropoda; class Insecta; order Odonata; family Petaluridae; genus Uropetala; species Uropetala carovei. The sequence goes on along the minus strand of JAXCHB010000010.1, from coordinate 10,410,397 downwards.
TAATTTTTCCATCTCTTTCTCTATTGTTCTGCGGTCATCAATACAGAGGACAATTGATCCGTTTCTGCTGGTATGGGAACCAAACCCTGTATTTCCCATTGCCTTAATTACTTCTCTTTCAAGATTTTGTCTTTCGCGGTGTTTTCAGGAACGTAACCCCCGAGGAAGACGAGGTCTGCCTGTATAATCTTATATAATCCATACGAGAACAATTATATCATGTATTCATTATAACAGGGGTCCCCAAACTTTTTATTGAAAGGGCCACATTAGGCTTTATGTATGACAGTGCGGGCCACTTAAGACTTTTCAAATGACTGATCGGGCCGTGTGAAAACTTCAAAGAGCAAGTTTCGAGAGGGGGGCGGTTGGGTTGGGTAAGGCAGGCAGGCTGGATTAAATCACTGCACGGGCCGTAGTTTGGGGACCCCTGCATTATAGCATTAAAACTGAAAGGATCTGCATGCTTGGTTGATTCCTCCTATATAGGAGCGCTTCAATTAAGTGTGTTTATTTGCTTAAATGTTTTAAGAAAGTTTGTCTCGGAAAAATTAAAGATCGCAAATTCACTGCTAGGAGGTGCAATGTGGGTCACAGCCATGAAATGACCACTAATTTCGCAAAAGAATCACCTTTGCCGGAGGACTTACAGTTGATATTATTCTCAACCATCTTTGTTCTGTGAAATTTTACGAATGAAAAAATTGATCGTAATTAATCTAGACACTTAATATTTATGTTTTAACTAATAAAACATATCTGACATTAATGAACTGCCGTTTAGTCTTTCAATTTTAGATAACCCCCATTTAATGTATTACTCAATTTAAGGTACAAAAAGGTTGTCCCCAACGCAAATGTTAAATGGGGATTCCACTGTATTTATAAATAATTCCTAAACAATAACTGCTATTGAAAATTGTTTCAAATGAAAGTTGTAGTAAATTTCATTCTCTATAGCTTTTGCATAGAATTGTATGTACAATAATGATGTTTTAACGGAGACATATTGCAAAAACCGAATTGTTTCGAATAAACCTTGACTTCCGGTTAACCATTATTGTCCAAAAACTAATCAGTTCTTTGTGCTCATACCAAAGTGTTATATATGAAATTTGGTATCGATATGGCAAGTACTTTTTGAGTTAGAGCGCCCACAATCACATACATCCACACAGACATCATTCCAAAAATAGTCTAAACGTGTTCTAGGGACCTCAAAACGTATTTCCGTTGAAATCTCGAAGTTGATTTTTTCATGAAAACAATACTTTCTCTATACTACATATATGTAGAAAGTAAAAATCAAGTTCTTTCTCAGGTTTATTACCTAGTGGTGATTTGTAACCTGAATCTGCAGAAAACCTAATTTTCTTAAAATCAGGATCGTTTTCATTATATACCCTCCAATAATCATTATCTAACTTTACATCACAGGAATCTGTAGTCACCGTCTCACTATTATCATCAATACTATTGTTTTCATTGTCACTTCTATATGCACTTTCATCCTCACTGGAACATTCATCACTTTCGATGTCTTCGTAATCACTCGATTCCATTTCCAAGTCATCAAATATGTCTATTATATCTTCATCTGTAATACGACTCTTCATTCTGCCATCAACCTAAAAAAGGATAATATTATTGAAGGTGTTGTGAAAATTAATTCAAAATTTTCGAAATAAACATTTATGAAATTGTTTTTCAGAAACTCACCAGAAAAATGCTATTGTCAGTGCATAGCTAAAACTTTGGAAATATTTGCTGCAATCAAAGAGTACTTGTAGTAGCAGAATATTGCACTTAAATAGAACACTACTAAAACAAAGTCAAAAGTACTGTAATTTATAGAATCTACTCGTGAATTACGACTAGATATCGTCACCAGCTTCTTTTCCAACAGTGAGCGGACAACTGAACTGCTTTCTTCAAAATGCTCTCGAAATTTATATTCTCACAATAGAAAGATGATACTTATTGTTAGTTGCAGAGATATACAAAGTATTGCAGAAGGGTAGAGTATCAATTGCGTGAAGATTTCTGGCAAGGAAAAATGCGCACATTGAAAGAAATGATGATGTCGGGGGAGCCCCGACATGCGAGCGGAATGGGAAATTCACAATGTCGGGGCTCCCTCGAAATACGAGGGGAAAGGGTTAAATGTGTCTTCCAAGTGTATAACTTGTATTATGTAAATAGATATACATTATTTATTTTCCATTTGTTTCTATTTATTTTATTTCTAATACATGTGTGCAATTATCCAGATAATTCATTCAGATCATGGCCTCTTGACAACAGTTGCATATCAATTTGGACGTAACAAGCCCCCAATGTATGCATTGGAGGGATCTGTAGCTGTGGCTGGAGCAGTGATTAACTGGTTAAGGGACCAAATAGGCTTCTTGGGAAATGATTTAGAAATAGAAAGACTGGCTGCTTCTGCTGTCAACTCTGGTGATGTTTACTTTGTGCCAGCTTTTTCTGGTTTATTTGCACCTTATTGGCGGACAGATGCCAGAGGGTAAGATATTTTTACATATATTTTTCTTGCTGTTTTCAACCCTTTCCAGTCAAAGCCATCTGAAGAATTCCTGCAACGAGGTTGTCATTAATTTGCATGCAGACCTGACAAATAACATGATTGTTTGTAGTTATTTATTGTTATAGGCAACAAATGAATAATAATTTTCTGTCCCCTATTCCAACAATTTTCTAATCATCAATATCCAAAAAAATGCTTCAATTACTATGTCCATTGCTACCACAACTGGTTATATGATAATTTGTTTCATTTATCAGTTCAACATCCTCTTCTGCCTAAATATTGTCATACCTTTTTTACTCATAGAAGAAACCGCATTGCTCTTGTACAACTTCATGATAACCTTCTACTGATGACAATAATTTTTTCTTATATTAAAAAATTCATTTAGAGTACATTAGATGGCAACCTACTAGGGGGGGGGGGGGGGTTGGTGTATTCTTAGTATGCCTGCATGATACACAGCAATATATAGTCGGCAGATGACCTGCTATAGCCCCATAAATTCAAGTCAATCATGGGTTGACAAACAACCATAGGAGAAATCAGGGATGTTGACTATAATGTCAACATCCAAAAGGATTAAAGGGTTGAATTAACTTTGTTTGGTCAGATTTTTAACATCTGAATATATTTTTGGAACTTGCATTCTGAATTATGAAATATTATCCCTCTCTCTCTCTCTCCCCCTTCCATCTCTCTTCCCCTCCCTCTCCTACCTCTTTCTCTAAATCTATATAGATAAACAAAGGAATCCATACAAATACCAGCCCCATTAGGATTACATAAGTTTGCAAAAATCCAGTAATGATGGTTGCCATAATGGCATGTGATTTTCCCTTCAAAAAACTTGAAATTTTTGCATTAAAAACGAATTGGTGGACAGATCGACCTGCATTTGAAACTCAAGGAAAATAAATTGTCATTCTTTAGTTCAAGTCCTGAGTTTGTATGATGATTATAAGTAAGTTTAAAATGATAATGAAAAAAGACATGCTAATTTCAGCCATTCTCATGTTATTCTAATGGAGAAAAGGTAGACTCCTTGATTCAACCCCATGACTTTAATGTAGACAGGGAACAGCCTAAATTTTAAAAGTGACATTGCCAAGTAATTCCTGAAAGTTTGATTGTAAAAGAATAAAATTTTTTTTAGTCATTAGCTGTTTTCTTATTCTCCCATTTAACTTCATATAGTGTTCTGACCCATGCACATGACCAGATTAAGCCTTTCAATATAGAAGTCTAATATGTAATAGTTTCCATCATAACTTGGTGGAACCATTTCATGATAAATAAAATGAAAAAAACCACTGTTAAGTCTGTATTCTCACCTGATGATGTTGCTCTGCAATGAAACCATGGTCATTTGAAGAAATATATTTATGTAGAAGTTAAAATGGTTGTTTTCATTTTATATATATATATATATTATAGAAGAGTAATATTTATTTTTTTGGTATTATGTTCATTCTCATAATGCTTTTTTAGAGTGCTGTGTGGTCTTACACAGCATACAAGCAAAGCACAAGTGGCCCGTGCTGCATTGGAATCAATTTGCTTTCAAACTCGTGATATATTGGAAGCTATGAACAAAGATAGTGGCATACCTCTTCAAATTTTGCAGGTTAATGGAGGAATGACAAAAAATTCCCTTCTTATGCAGTTGCAAGCAGACTTAATTGGAATCCCTGTAGGTAAGTGTCACTAAATTGGTGGTTCTATTTGTTATAAATATGTATTTTGTTTTAGCCTTCATATTTGATGCATTTTTTTTAATTGTGCACTTGCTTAAATTTAAATTGTGATAAAACTGTAAATAATAGAGCTGAAACTTGGTGTGAGGAATTACCGTATTTAATCGATTGTCAGCCGACCTTTTTTAGCTTTTTGCCGTCACAGAAATCGTCACTCGGCTTAGAATCGGGGCAAAAAAGTAGTCAATGAATTTATGTCCATAGTTACATTATAACGCGAGATCTTTAAATATATGCAAAAAAAGAATCAAATTGACTGAACACCTACGAAGAAATAAATTATGTAAATAATACGTGGCACGTCAAAGTCGTAAAAGAAGCTCGTATGCGTAAGGAGCTAACACTGAAACATGATAGGTGGAGGAGGGAGGGCAGGGGAGGGCAAATGCTTCGATTCACGAGTAAAATGAAACATTCTGTTAGTTCCTTATGCATACGAGCGCTATTGCTGTGTTCTTTAAGACTTTGACGCACCACGTATTATTTACATAATTTATTCCCGGGGTATTATTATATTAAGATCCCGGGGGATAACAAGGTCAAATTACTTTTTTCGTAGAAGTTGTTATGAATAAGTGAATAAAATGTATTTTATGTCACCGTAATTTTAGTTAATACTTTATCCTTCTGAGGTGTGGGGCACCTGCTGGCATTAAAAGTCCGTAGAAATTCAAGATGGCCACCAAATGGGAAACATTAAATAAAACAATTATACATTAATCTCCAAAAATATATATTTGAAAAATCTCCTAAATAGGAGAATTACTGCGAGATGTATTAGATTGTTCAAAAAAATAGCGAATTTCAATCGAATATTTTTAAAAAATTCTTCGTATACAAAGTTAAGAAAAATCTGCCAAATACGATCTAAATCTCGTGTTTATATGGTATACTACATCATTTCCGAGAGAGAAGCCATCCAGTCAACGTTTTCAGAGGTAAATTTGAAAGCGTATTTTCCGGGCGGTCCCGCGATCGGGAATATAAAAATTTACCGGCATTCTCGGGCGGTCCCGTCGCGAGAGGGTTAAAATCAAATTTTTTTCTTGTGTGGCCTTGTGAAAAGTGGGGGTCGGCTTACAATCGGTGTCGGCTTACAATCGATTAAATATGGTATGTACTACTGCCACTATTTGTTTTTCTTTAGATTTGAGTTTTGAAAATGTACAGGGTTGGATAGGGGTCCATTTAATAATTTCCTTTTTAATATATCTGAAGGTATGAAATATGGAAATCTGAAATTTTGATCATGCATTTCCACATTGATGCCACTTGCAAATGAGGCTCTAGTGACCAAATATGTGCTGGTGTAACCACATAAATAATAAATTAAGATAAGGTGAATTTATGCATTTAACAGGATCAAATTTCAGATTGTCAATTTCATTAATGGGATCAAAATAAAACAAAATGCAGTTATGCTCTGAATATCCATGTTAATTGGGACTTGAGTAGGCATGGTTAATCTGCATTTTTAAGGCAAAATTTGGTATAATTTTGGTTAAATGCTGTACAAGTATATTTACATAGAAGCAGGCTGGATGTCATCAATTTAACAAGAAACTGCAATTAAGGTGAAATAAATTAACAAAAACTTAAAATTTGCTTTTCAGTCTGATTTATTACTGCTACACGCAAAAAAGATGAGATAGAAAGATAAAAATGTTACAAAAGCACACACTCTCACAAGTAGGGTAATTTAACATCACTGTAAATTTAAGGTGTTTTATAAGAAACTCAAGTAAAGGAGGAATCTTCATTTTGTTAGGTAGGGTTACGTTAGATAAATCAGTTTACAGCACATTTTTTGAGAAATAACTTGGTCTCTTTTGTTGAAACAGGTTTTTTTGTTTGAGCTGATATATCAGCGAATGTTTAATACATCAGTGAAGTCTGTGTTTTAATTTTCTATGTACTAAGTGGGAAAAATTCAGACTTGCTTCAGAATGTCCAGTTAATCTGCTGACATAATTGAGGTTTTACTGTATTGCTGAATTTAATAATAGAAGAAAAAATAGTAATTTATCCATATCCATGGATAGCACTACTTGTTATAAAGTTGTAATAATTCCTATCCAGAAGAGATAAGAATTGTACATAAGGCAGCTGAAAGGTTCTCTAAATTATCTCAGAGTTTTTTGTTTCTACTTTCAGTAGTAGTAAATGAATAAATTTTATTCTTTTAAGTAGGCTAGATGAATGTGTGCTATGAAAACATGAGAATTTTAATATGATTTATTTTATTATGCCTAAAACTAAAGCAATATGTTAATTTGCAGTTAGACAAGTCTTGTCAGAAGTTACTTCCCTAGGAGCTGCTATTGCAGCAGGTTCAGCAGAGGGAATAAATGTGTGGGATATAGAGACATTCAAGAAACATCATGGTGCAGCAAATGAAAAATTTGTGCCTTCAATCTCAGAAGATGGTGAGTACTGTGAAAGCTTATCTAGCTCTTTTTATTTTCTCTATTCACAGTATAAGGTATTGTTTGTTTGGAAAAAATTAAATTTGAGATTTCAACGGAAATACGGTAGAATCCCCAAATTCGTGGGGTTACATTCCCGAAAACACCGCAAATTTGGAATCCGCGAAAATAGAAGCAAAGGCCTTATGAGAAAATGGGGGCTCTCCATTATTTTGACAATAATAAATTATGAAAAGGTAGGCTAAAAGTGGTTTTCAACCAACAATGTGGCATTTAAATCTGCCATAGCCGTACAGATTATTGCATATTGCCTGCCCACTGATGCCGAAATCTGGCCACTAGCATGTTTATTTTGCAACTCAATTTTCTCACTTAAGCTTCACTCACTTTTATCCATAACATCACTAATATCCCTCTCAATCTTCTGAGAATATTTCTTCACATATGTTTTGCATATGAAACATTCACTGCAATGGAGAGGATTTTATTGCTCCAGTTGCCTAGAAATATCCTATACAGTTAGAGGAAAGTGGTCCTACTGGTTAAAATTCACAAGGGGATGCAAAAAAAGGCATTAGAGGTCACCTCCGCTTTCACTACTGCAGGGGCAGGTGTAGGCATCCCCGCGTTACACATGCAGGTTTTTTTTTACAAAGCGTATTTTTTCTCGGCAAAAGTAAGAGAACACCATCTATGGTCTCTAACCTGTACTAGAAGGACACAGCTAGATACCGGAGATGCTTCATGACGGACTATTTCGGCATACCCATAGCGGATGGCCCAAAAAACGGCGTGGCAGATATATACGGCATACAGATTACGACAGGCCATGACGAATATATACGGCATACCCACTCAACAGGTTAAAGTCAATGTCTTCTTTTTGCTTCTGCTTTCTGTATTATCACTTGCTTTCCTCTTGGTAGACATTTTTGGAAATGGGTTCACAGCTTGATAAAAAAAACCTCGTGGATGGGGAAATTCATTTGCTTAGTGCTTTTTGTCTTCACTTCAAAGATGACAGCAGTAGTCCAAAACTACGAAACCGAAGCACGTGAATTTAGAAGCCACAAATTTGGGGGTTGTACTGTACATGTTTTGAGGTCCTGTAAGTACAATATCACCATTTTCTCAATATCTATGTGTGCATGTGTGTGTCATAGGAATTTTGTAGGTATTCTAACTCAGAATCTAATGATCAGAACAGCACAAAGTGTATACGTAAGATATTTATTAGTAATTCAAGGTCTGATGTGAAAATAGAGAGACTAAGACAATTAAAATTTCAGTTTAGTAGGTGAGCTATGTTTTTATAATATTTTAATATAAAATAAGCTAGTAATTAAAGTTTAAAATATAAAAGTTAATTATAAAAATTTTTTACTCATTACAGGCAGTCCCCTACTTTCGTACATAATGCATTCCTGAAAACATGTACGAAAGTTGAATGTACGAAAGTCGAACAATAGACTTACATGTTGTAATGGGGGTTCCGTTCCCAAAGAGTCAAAAAATATTATAAAATCTCTAATTATGGTATAAATGTTTAGTTTTTTTGAGCAGGGGCCTTTTAGACCCAATCGTCGATGCTATATTTCCAGCATTTCATACATGTTCATTAATTTTGTTCTTTTCCTTCATAATTGAACACACAATTGACCGGCTTAAATCCAATGGGCGACCGATTGAGGCTAAAGATACGCCGCTTCATTCATAAATTCATATCTTCAGTCATTTGGAGGAAGTTTTAATCTTATTTTCGATCTTTAAGCCTTTATTTAAGTGCATATTCTTGGAAATTACCGAGGACAACAATACCGGTAACCATGGAATCTTTTTATTGAAATGTTAAAAAATTACCAAAACTAGAGTATGAATTCAAAATATGAGCAAATTCGAATGAGATGGAGTATTCGACGGTAAGAATAAGAATCCTCATTCATTTTGGCATGTTTTAGTGCAAATTTCATGTTGATAACTTAATTTTAAGATATTTTAAAGAGCAAAAGAATGAAAGCCTTCAAACTAAAGAGGTGATTTTTGTGTGTTACCTTATGGGATACAACATTCATCCTCTGAACTCAAACCCGTGTCCTATTTCGAAATATTTTTAGTCATAACGTAAAGATTCATTAACACTGAAATTCTGAGAAATTTCAGGCTTCTAAGTTTATTTCTAATCGAGTTCTTCACAAAATTAGAGCGCTACGCATGACCATGACAATGACCATTACGATTTTATAATATAGAGAGATAGGGCAAAATGCAGTAAATATTTAAATAATTGCACAAATAAGCACTGCTGTACAGACGAAGATGGCGATGCGGCCGAAACTGTTGGCTGGCAGGCAGCACCACCAGTCACTAACTCGAAATGTTCGTTCATCATTTCACTGACGTACAAAAGTCCAAATTCAGCGTACGAAAGGTGGTTTAGGGGTGAGAATGTATAATGTACGAAAGTGCGAGTTGTACAAAAGTCAAACGTACGAAAGTCGAGGACCGCCTGTACTTGTTACTTTCTCCATATGTAGTATGGGAAAGTATTGTGATCACGAAAAAAATCGACTTTGAGATTTCAACGGAAATACACGTTTTGAGGTCCCTAGAACACATTTAGACTATTTTCGGAATGATGTCTGTGTGTGTGTGTATGTGATTGTGGGCGCTCTTAACTCAAAACATACTTGCATTATCGTTACCAAACTTCATATGTAACACTTTAGCATGAGCACAAAGAACTGATTAGTTTTTGGACAATAACGGTTAACCGGAAGTCAAGGTTTATTCGAAACAATTCGGTTTTTGCGATATTTCTCCGTTAAAACATCATTATTGTATTTACAATTCTATACAAAGGTTATAGAGAATATAATTTCCTACAACTTTCATTTGAAAGAATTTTCCATAGCAGTTATTGTTTGGGAATTATTTATAAATAATCGGTTTTTTTCGGTTTCTGTCAAATATCTCCTTAAAAACATCGTTATTGGTAATCTTCGTGAGGACCAAAGTTGTAGAGAATAATATTTCTTCCAAGTTTTGTTTGAAACAAATTTTCGTAGAACCATCCATTTCGGAGATATTTTGCTTATTCGTAAATTTCCAGTATACAGCGCCACGACCATGTAGCGGTGAATTCTGTAAACATATTCAAAATATAATAATAAGGATGACTGTATTCTTTTACGATACGAAATAATTTTGACTTATAATGCTATTCATAATAATTTAAATATCTATATCCCAAATATGGAAAAAGTCGTGTTGGTCACATCAGATTTTTTTTCTGTTAAATTTTGAATTTTTAATTCCTTCTTTGCAAAGTTATCACATTATTATTTCAGTACTTTTTTCCTTGCTGCTGCATGCAAATTTGAATTTTTAGCCTTCCAAATCTCTCAAACCTAAGGTGAGACAAACTTCATTTTGATTCTAAAGGAACACCATGAGTTGGAGGTGTGGGTGAGATTTATGATGATTTCACATCACTTTTGTTTACACTCAGCAGATTCTCTTTGCCTTGTGTGCTCTATCTGTGAACATTTTGTTTTTAGAGTAAGGCAGTGAGACAATGTGGTTCTTTCATACAGATGCACTTATCTCCAAGGGATAAGGACCAACATAGGCCTACTTATAAAAGCATTCTTGGTTGAGATTTCTACTCGATGCTGTAATTGGAAATATTTTTCAATACCATTAGATAAAAATTTTCCATCTCCCTTTCTTGCCCGCTTTGTAAACTCACAAGATAATCTTGAAATAATTTACTATCCTACCATTGGGAGGCAGACACAAAATTAATCCCTTTACCAATTGAACTTTTAATTGTAAAACTTTACTTATTCAATCTCTTAGTGCCAGTTTTATGGCCAAAAATTCTTTTAATCATTTGTCAAATACCTTAATTGCCCATTTTCTTGTGTTGCATTGTCTTAAATGTTTGAAATATCTTTGCAGATAGGGATGTTCGCTACAGCAAATGGAAAATGGCAGTTGAAAGGAGCTTAGGATGGGCTGTTCCTAAAAAGTCTGCCAAGATGACAGGTACTGGAAGCGTGTGATAATTAGAAAGCCTAATTCCTACAATTTGTAGCCATTTGAATACAATAACTGATTCTTTCAGATTAACAGAATTATTTCATGTGCAATTTTACTGTTTTAAGGTAAAGAGTAAATTAAATATGCAAAAACTTATATTGTAGTCCAATTCATTAGTTTTTTGTTTATAATTTGATACACAATGCTCTTCTTAGTTAAGTTTTATGCAATATTTATTGGTCTTGACTAGGTAAATAATTCCTTTTGTAGTATTTTATGTGTGTAGTTGATGTACTAATTATTTTTCATTTCTGTTTGTTGCTATTTTTTTATGCAGAAGTACTTATCTGGTGCATATCTTAGGAGAAAACCATTGACATAGCTGGGAGATATAGGGCCTATGGCAAAATTTTAGGAAACACCTTAGTTATATAGGATATTATTTTTTCTGCATTTTAATAAAGAGTAGTAAGATTTGATTAAATATAGCTTTAACATTAGTGTGTTAAATTAACACTTATTTATGGGAAAATAAAGTTTTGGCATTTTTGGGAGAACTTTTGGTGCCTTTTGCAAATGGCACCTATGGCAAATACCATCTTCACCATACCCTAGCTATGGCACTGGTTCTCAGTATCAAAGGACTTAAATTTTGACACATCCAGCATTATTGCTTATTTAGTTGGAAAGTTTGTATTCAAGTGAGACGTGACTCTCACAGTACTTAAAAAAAAGATTATGGCAGGAAAGGAAATTGAATTATCAAGCTGAGGTAATTTAAATGTATAATTTTTAAAATTAAACTAAGTTTAAAAGTATAGATACAATTAACTATCATCATTTTGAGAAAAAGTTTTACTTTTATCTGCTTCATTGACTTAAGGGATCATGATCCTGATAAATGAATGTTTGAAATTTAATCTTACCAACTTCATGAGTGTATATTATACGTAGCTGAATGACTTTCTGATCCCATGTTAATTGTATAAGTGATATATTAATTACAGGACTTTTATAGGTTAATGATAGTTGGTCACTTCAGATGTAGTATGTTAACAAATGAAAGTAATGGAGCTTAGTTAAAATATTTTCTCTTTAACTTAGAGGACGTCCTGTCTTCAAGCACCTCATGATCTACAGACAAATATGTTGCTCAAAATATTACTATGTTCATGTTTATAGCTATCAAAAGGAAATTTCATTCAACTTCCCACCCTTTTTTTCTTGTTTAATTAGTTAACTTAAAAAGACATCATCAATTGCCTCCCACTGCATTTTTTTATTTGATGTCACTATATAAAATTGTGGGTTATCTTTCCTTCACCTGTCTTTCTTAATTTTGAGTGATATTTCATTTCTTTTTCCTCAAAAAAGAGACATTTCCTGAAGAAATGAAAGTTTTATGTACTTTGTTCTTTAAACAATCATTTGAAAGAGCATGTGGCACTCTCTGAGTAAATAATATATCCCTTAATTGCATTAGAAAGTTCTTATCATGAAAACAGTAGTTGTAGTTGTTTTTCATCAATTAATAATCTGCACCTTGTTAACCCTTTAGTGGGTAGTAAGGGACATGTTTCATACAGATTATTTTCACTTATTGGGTCCTTAAGAAGCAAGTATCGGACATATTCTAAGTAACATTTTTTTCATTACTCATTAAAAATTTTCTAAGTACCATTTTCCATGTATAATACACACCCAATATAATATGCATTAGGATTTTCACCATTCAAACATCAAATTAGTCTTATTACCATGTATAATATGCGCCTAACATTTTGCAGTAATATGGTAACTGAGTAAAGAAATAGAGAGAAATTATAAGCTGTTAAGGTTTCGGGACCATATCCCTTTAGTTATCATGAATTATTCAAGCACAGTAATACAGAATGAGAATTAACAGGTATTTGTGAATATAACTAATGTCAATTAAAGGAAAATTCACTAAATTTTTAATAATCTACTGATTTTACTCTATACACATGATAAATTAAAAAACATTAAATTTGTCTTCTTTATTATTGAATCTAAAAACCACCTTTATAAAGATTTCTAAAAATACCTTATTTTTGCTTTGAAACAAAATTTCAAAGAGAAATTCCATTGAAATGCAACAATTATAACAATATCAGTGACAATGTGCCTGGAAATATATAATATTAGATGGCTGAAATAAAATGTTTGCAGTCGTCATTCACTATGTATAACACACACTCAAGTTTTTCACCAGTTTTTCGTGAAAAATTATGTACGGAAAATTATGGTAAACATCTTATTAATTAAAACCCTTAGCAAATAGCTGACCCTTCTGGAAGTAATATCCCTATAAAATGTTAACTATTTATAAATAAAAAGTGGGTTTTTATATATATATATATATATATATATATATATATATATATATATATATATATATATATATATATATATATATAAAAAGGTGGGTGGCAACAAGGTGTTGGAGGAGTATGTATATATATATATATATACATATATACATACTCCTCCAACACCTTGTTGCCACCCACCTTTATAATCACCTTTTCTTTTCTTTAAGCATATACATATATATATATATATATATATATATATAGAGAGAGAGAGAGGGAAAGTAGGTGTGTGTGTGTGCATGTGTATATGCGATATGTGTATGTCTGGTCTTAGTGTGTGAGCATACCCACAAATGCAGCCACTGAGTTCTTGAGTTTGGCATATTAATCATATCAATAGTCATAGTTATCTTGCCTTTATTATTAATTGATTAATCTTGCAGCTCTGCTTTTTTACTTCTTTGCATAGAATTTCAATTCTCAATGATTTAGTCGATCTCTTTTTTTTAAATATCTTTTCTTGTGTTTGATGAGTAGAATCTTTAGTGTTTTCTAAACTTGCATGTACTAAGGAAGCAGTATGATCCAACATGACAATATTCAAATTGGTACTAGATGAACTAGTTTGACTGACGTAATTCGCAATGATTTATTGAATAAGACTGATCAATGTTGCTCATTAGTAATAATTTCAATTATCAGAAACTTATATATATTTTTATTTTAGATTTTATTAAAGTAGAAAATATATGCTGCTCAGTGTGTTTTGCTTCTCAAAATCATCAATAAGAAAGAAATTGGTGTATTTTTTATATAATATTATAGACTGTTGACCAAATAAGGAACAAACCATCCAGTTTAAATGTTATGTGCAATATTGTTTTATTGACTATTTTGGGGTATACCCAAGTTATTGTTTTATTCAAAATTGTTATTAGTTTTTAATTTCAATGCTGCAGTGTACAGTAAAAATTGTTTTCTTTAAATTTATTATGTTAGTAAACCTTTAATAATCATTCCCAATTTCATTTTTAGATTTATCTAAATTGAAATACTGTCAGTATTAGTTTAATCAAGTCTGTTGAAGTAAACAACTTAACCTCTAGGCTAATTTTATAGTAATCCTTTCCTTTGTGTCTTTAAAAGTTAGATTATTTTAATACTCTGTCATATGAATTACTAAAAAATACTTAATTTGTTATGCTTTTATGAGAAAATCTTGTAATTCTGTGCATTTTTATATTTGTACCTTAAAATTGTTATCATAGTATTGTATCAGCTACTTCATTTGGTTGGTTATTTTTAATTGTGATTGTTTCTTTTATTAGAAAATGGTATAAAAGTGTTAAAACAATAAATTCATTTTTATTAAAAATGCACCCAAAGTTAAATGTTTCAATTATTAACTATGAAGCACATTGTCATAAGTATTATTTTAGTGTGATTTTATTTCACTCATCTTCACGAAGTCTGAAAGGTAATTTTATCAAAATGTTTGCATAAGACAATATATGAGTTTTAGTAAATAGTCGAAAAAAACCTTATGCTGTACATGTAAAATGAAAGCTTCATAATGTTAACCTTTTGATGCAATTTTACTTCATTAGACCATGATTTGTAAATTAAAGATTCTAATTATTTTGGAAATACCTTTAATGAAATTTGTGGGAACACTATAATAAGATTTTTTTAAATTGTATAAGAATCTTTTCCAAAAGGGGAAGAATCAGAATTATTATTTTGTTAATCTATTGGATGTTTAATATTGTCTATGCTATCTATTTTCCCTAGAAATGTTTATTTTATTATACAAAACCAGTGAAATTTTTACTTCATTGTTTTGTTGATTATGTCATGCATGAAAAAATTTGTTTATTAGCATTATCATACTGATTAAACATTTGTATTGTGTGTTTATGGAGAGCTGTATTACTAATATATACATGAATGCTAAATATATTTCATGACTTGGATCAAGGTGTTAGTAGAGCTGTTCCTATATTTTTTTGATGTAGGGTAACAGTATTTAATTTTTATCACATAATCATATTGTTATCTGTTCTGTAAAACATAAATTTGGTTCTATCTATTAAGTGCTAGCAACTTAAAAATTTGTTGCTCTATTTCATGATTTAGGAATTTTACTTTCATTGAAATATTTCTGGGCTAAAATGAAAATTCACTTTCAATTTAATATTGTATGAATAGTGGGCATAATTAATGTATATTAATTGGAATTTTATTGAGTTGTACATTTCCTGGGATGTTTTGAATGGGCTAAGATTTTCTTCTTATTTGGAAACATTAAAGGAAGTTATCTATTGCAATTTTAATGAAGACTAGTAGAGCAGCCCCGGTTCTCTGATCCTCAATGCGATTTAAGTAAACTGAAGGTTTAGTGAAATCATTTTGATTGAATAATTAATGAAATAAATGAAATGCAAATAATCTAAATAGTTCGGCCCTAGGTTAGATCTTCTTTGTTCCCTATTCATTTGACGTGTTTCCCTATTTCTTTGCCTTTCTTGTAGTCTCCGCTCCTCATCTACACGGGCAATCCTATGAGCTTCCACATCTCTCTCTCTCTCTCTTTCCTACAATACTCTTCTTTTGATCTCTGGCTCCTCTTCCTTTCTCTGGCAGCTGTAGCTGGGCTAATAGCTCTACCTTACCTTAGTTTCAGTGATTATCACTGCACCCTTATAGACGAACTCACAAACAACTGCTATCCTTCAAGTGTATGTCAATGACTGCTTTTAACTTCTTACAGGACCTACTATAAAGGCGACATCAATGCAACCGTTTATTTAGATTATCAATGAAGAGAAGGTAACCATATAATGTGTTTACAAAGTAATGTGCGTCCCTATTCTCATCTAATTTTTAATTGATGCGTGAGCCTATTTGCGTTAATAAGGATTACAGATGTGTAATATGATGGTTCTACTTATGAAAAGGTAAGATTCCAGCATTCAAACGATGAAACAAAACAAAAAGCAAATTAATTGCACAATTTAAAATAAAACTCAATGCGCTGGGAGCTTGTTTGTTATACACATGTTATTGACACAGCTAGAAACGCTTCCCATATGCAGTCAACAGAATAATTATCCGTAAATATTTACGTTGCTATGCTTCATTAATTTCGATGCTTAAACAAAAGTGAGAAGCGAATAACGCTATTCTTTCATCTATTTGAAGGTATAATTGATAGTAATTGAATCGGAGGCAACAATGACGGGCGCCCTGGCAACGCCCGGAAAGAGTACGAAATATCCGTAAAAATTCGAAAACAATTGTGTATTTCTGAAAACTTCGACCGTGTAACGTGTAAAAATCGCAAGAATAAGATAATATAGAGTTTTAGCCGTCCAATAAAGTAAAAACGAAGAAAATCGGTCGATATTTACATATTTTGTTGATTGAAGGAAGAAAACCTTGCACTTGGAAAAATCGAAAATCCCGTGTAAACTTATGGGAACATATAACTGTCTCCTGGATTTGAACCCAGGACTTTATGAAAATGAGAATATTTTTCCAGAAACCTCATAGCCAGTAGAAACAAAACGCCGTTTACCGCATATCTTTACGACGAACGGTTCTCGAGAAATACACCGATATAAATTGTACACAAATGTCTACAGACGTCAACGTAAAATTAATATATAATTAGATGTATGAATGTAGTAGGTATTGTTATATTTTGTACATGTTATAAATTGCCATCTTTCCTTTGCTCTTGTATTGTTGCTATTTATTAATTGTAGGAAGTGAACAATTTTTGGCATCAGGATTAGTTCAGTTATTATTACTAGTAGTTCAGATTTTTTTGCAATTATTAAAAAATCTGTTTTTGAGAAGTTAGGTCATTCCTTGAGAGTAATGGTACATGGAGAAATCAAATGTAAAAAATTAAGATTTAAATAATTAAACTATTGTTTCAATGTATTTGTGCCTAATGTGACCAACACATATCTACAGGGTTGTATGGGAAAAGGAAGGTAGAATCAGTACAGTGAAATTTCTTGTATCCAATCTTTTTAGGGCTATAACTGAAATAAGAAATAACTGTACTACTGTAGAAAAATTCAGAAATTTTACAAATTATTTTTATTAAAATGTGTTCATGTTATGAAAAGGGTATTTACATAAATATGTGTTGTAGATGGACTCGATTAGTAGTTAGGTTTTGACCACCCAGTCATTACTGGAGTATATAGAAGTGGAGATATTGGGTGCACTGGTGGTGTCCCTCTCCCAACCTAATTTAAATACGTTGGATACCTGCTTTTGACTATTATTTATCAAAATGTTGCTTTATGTGTGTCTTTTCATGTTACCAGCAGTAATTTAATAACTACTTAGTTCACCAACAGAGAGTAAAAACAAGTTAGGAAAGTGTACGGCATATCACAACTGGGCATGTTTCGTGCAATTGAGTATTAGAAAGAAATTATATACCTCTACGTAAGGTATATAGCGTTTTAAAGTTCTTTTCTTCATCGTAAATAATCCATTTTCTTCCTATTTAAAAATAGTGCATGCACACACAAGTAAATTAAACGTTTGTTTGTGAGATTGTTTATGTTAGCAACAATGAAGAAGTAACCATGCAAGAAGTTCAACTCGAGTTAAGACATTTTTGAAGATCATCTTTTGACTCTTCATAGCCCTCCACTATACTCTCATAGGTGTGGATTTTTTGGTGAAGCTTTGCTGGTGCTGGGGTCGATTTGTTTTCTATATTTCCACGTAGCAGTGGTAGGCATTTCTCACTTCTCTACACACTCTCATACTCCTTTATTCAACTGTGTCTATTTCAGAGAACTTTTCCATGATTAGTTCTAGTTGTTAAATCAGGAAATTCACTCATTTTTAATTCTCTTGCCTGCTCAAAATCTTCTTCAGCTTCATAAGAGCAATTCTGCTTCTAGTTCAACCAATTAATCATTAATTAGAGGTTCGCCATGGGACCCAGTAACTCTTCCAAATATTCTTCCATCTCTTCAATGCCAACGTCCTTTGCCATGGCTGCAATCTTTTCAATTTCCTGTGCTGGAGTAGAAATACCTTGGAAATAGAGAATGCACTCGGACCAAAGCCTTTTCCAAACACCATTCGTTGTTGTAGTTAAGTCAAAATTCTGTCATCATCATTTTGCCTGTTGTGTTAATTATCCGAGAAAATGTTTTCCGCAGGTAGTACATATTGTCGATCCAATGGTCAAGTTGTGAATTTGCAAAACACAATTTTTCAGGAGAGGCAAAAATCACTTTTGATGGGAAATGAAAAATCAGGTTTGATGGTGATTTATTTTTAGCCAGCCTTTCGTAGATTGACTTTTTGATATGTTTCAGATGATACTGCTTTCATGCACGTAAATTTGTGCTGAGCAAAATCAGAGCAGTTCGCAGCTTGGCCATGGTGAGAAAATGTGATCGCTGTCTGCATATATGTAAAAGGAAAGTTGCGAATCTGTAACCTTACTTATATCCACTGTTTTATATTTGCATATCTTTCAAGATACTTTTGATGTTTTTCGTTAAAAGTCTATGTTTAGTGAAAGTAACTTTTTATTGTTAGTTAAATGAAAGATTTTTTGAACAGTTGCAAATTAAATTTTGTTTATTTAGAAATTGTCCCTGGAGATAACAGTATAAATGCTTTCACATAAATCAAATTTAACAAACTTCACAAAATGTTTACGATATTAATAGGAATCTTTTATCTCGTAAACCAGTGTAGCTATAATGACATCCTTAAAGAAAATTTAAAGTGTTTCACAAATCAAAATTGAAACTTTTAATGTGTAACACTTTACAAATATGTTTGTATAAAATGCAGAAAATATTAAAATGTAATGAACACAAGAAAATGCAAGCCAGTGAAGACAGAAAATTTTTATATTCATTCAATCTCCTCTGAATCATCAGGTTCTGGTAAGATATCTTTCATGTTAAGAGGATGATGGCACATTTGCATAATGGTCATGGTAGTTTCTGGGAACCAATAAGCCAGAACATAACTTCATCAAGTCATTTTTCTTAGCAGAAGAAATTTTATGCCTTTCTGCATAAGGACGTACAGGAACTGCTGATGCTGGGGGCCCCCTTCAAACTCTTAAGTGCAATGTCTTAAATTCTTCTGCTTTGTAGTTAGTTTTCAAGTATATCACATTTGGTTCATCCTTCCGATATTGCAACCAAACTGCATCGTGGAGACCAACTTTTTTTCCTCCATCTATCGTATTGTGGGTCTGGAACTGTGCACAAGATTTGTTGAAGTCTAGAAAGTCGTCATGGAGAAGGATTGTTACTTCGTACGGCCGGGGATTTTTTTCGTGCATCTCATTACTTGTGTCCAATTATCTGCCGTATACACAGGTGATTTTTTTGCCCTAAGTTCAATTTTTGAATGAACAGAATCGCACTCCATCTGGCTGTGACCTGGCTCGAAAAATTTGTGATCGATGATCTCTAATGTTGGATGAACTTGAACAGCATGAAGGTGCATGCAACAGAAAGTGAAATTGTTTTGCTCTCCACCACAACTATCTGACATCATCCTCACATGTCATACTGCATTGTTAGCCATAATGTATTTGTAGATACATATAGAGATTTCTATGCTTCCTCTCCGCCCCTCAGTCTCATCCCAAGTGTAGCAGTCCATGCTTTGATTTCCAAAATTATAAATTGCAAGGTTATACACCAAGTTTACTCACATAATAGAACAGTCCTGCAGAACCTTTTGGCATGTTAAGGACAGCTTGTAAATCGAAGTTGAATGCAAGTACATCATTCAGATCTGCCTTTGCAGCTTCCTTATCCTAATTCCTGCATGTAGGAGCAGTTTCTTTGTTTTCCAGGTGTTTCTGATATGATTCCTCCAACAGAGCTTTCTCCTCCATTGTTATCTCTTCGTATGCAAGGCATCGCTTGCATGCATCTTTCTTTGGCGTGTGAAAACGTAGCTTGTATTCTCTAAAAATCTGTTGGTACTTCTCTGCACTAGTTGCTTTCTTCCCTAATTCATTGTACCTTTCCCTATACAAAGCGTACATCTGTGCGACATTAAGGGTAGAATCCAAATACTTATATTCTGATGAACTTTGGCAGTAATGGGACTCCATTGCTGGAAAAGAAAGTGTTGTCTAATGAATTCTTCTTTCAGTAGCTTGTTTGGGAGGGTCTTTCTTCCTCTCTGATCTGGTTGCAGAGTTCCCGATGACAAAACTTTACTAAAAGTACCCTTACTAGTCCTTCCAATACATTCAGTGTGTCCAGAAAGAATTGTCGACAGATAATTTTCTTCTGCCCTTCACAAAGTAAGGTTTTAGTACTACTTCTCCTTGAGGGACTTTTTGTTGTCTTCCTAGATGTTTTGTGAACTGTCACATGATTTAGAACAAAGTGACACTGTTGTTCCAAGTCTGATAAAGAGTGGAATTCTCTATAAATTTCTGCTCTCTTGTTTTCTGACACACAGGTACTGCAAATGTGTTCCGCAAGGTTTAAATGTGGAGGTGTTTTCCCTTGTGGTCTCATATTGTTCTCCTCGGAGAGGCCTTTGCCTCAGTAAATTCCGCTTCCATTTGCTTGTGTCAGAAGCATTCTTCTTTTTTGTTGCTGTACCTTCAGGAGCATCATATACTAAATTCTCCATTATCTGAGAGGGTCCCGGCTGATCCACTTCAGAAATAGCAGAGAGGATGTGTCTACTGATGGCTGCAGAGAACAACATAGACACATTGTCACGAGGTTCTAAAAGAAATGTTAAGCATCATATTTTTATTCTGAAACGTTTCATAGATCTGTTCTGTTATTGCATTGTATATTTTCCAAATTTACCATCTGAATCGGAATCCTCAGTTGATGAAGGTATATAATTATCTAATCCCTCAGCTATAGAAGTTTTAATAGACTGAATTCGTCTTTCCCAGATGGAGATGTACTTAAGAAACATATAGCTTACTATGGAGAAAAAAGGTACTGTGTGTTCACCCAAAAGTTAAAAACCTATTAATATCTTGATGTTAGGGGTAAAAACATACTTATTTATTACCTACTTCTACTTTTTAAAAATAAGTAAATTTTAGTCATCGAAGAACGTTTTTGTTTTTATAACCTTCCCGGAAGAATTTTTATTCCCAAATACTGTGCTGCCATCTTTCTTTTAACATTCAATACAATGATGGCGCCTAACATTCGCAACTTGCCTATGGTGATGTGTGCAGTAAATTACAATACTGTACCATGGTAAAGATGCGAAAATTGAGCATTCGTAACTTGACCATAGTAAAACTCTTACATCACTACAGATTCATAAAACTGATAACCTTCATTGCTCAGAATCCAATAAAGATTCACAACTTCACTTCATAGACGACCCAAATTTTATGCAAATCTGAAATTCGCAAATATGTCAGTTTCGCAACTTGACCATTGGAATGACGATAGGCTTTGATTGTAGCTATGGCACCTTGGTCCATGAGCTGGAGCAGTGATGTATTTTTGGGGAGAAAGACAACCTGAATGTTTGGGGTCAGGTTATCCAAATCCGAAGGATGGATGCATTATTCAAAATAAGGAGAGCATTGTTCGAGAGGTTCTTTTTCTTGTAGTAGCATTCAATGGCATGCTTAAAGGGATGAAAAAAACAATCTTGAAATCCAGCTTGCATCACCCATGCCTTCTTATTTGCCTTCCAAATAACTGGCAGCTTATTCTTGTCACATCCTTTCAAAGCACGAGGATTCATAGAATGATATACGAGCATAAACTTTAACTTGAAGTCTCCAGATGCATTGGCACTTAGAAGCAACGTTAAACAATCATTCTCTGACTTAAATCCATATCTTCTCTGCTTTTGAAATAAAAGCTCTGTTGGGCATCCTTTTCTGATAAATTCCAGTTTAATCTATGTTAAAAACTTGTTGGGCAGGTAAGTATTCCCCATCCTTGATAATCATTTAAAAAGTGGTAGGATAAGATTCTGCTGATTCTCTGTCTGTACTTGCAGTCTCCCCAGTAAGTTTCAAATTATGAAGTTATTACGTTTAAGGAAACTGTGAAACCAACTTCTACTTGCTGCGAAGGGCTCTTTTGCTGGAGTACCTCTATCAATAAGAGACATGTAAAGATACTTAGCCTTTTCCATTATCACAAAAATGTTTAGAGGTACATGTTTGTGCACTTGATCATCATCCAAAGTTTAAGCATCTCCATTTTAACTATTGCTGCATTCTTATTCACAATCGTCAACTGAGATGCAGTCAAAGGCATGGCCGATTTAGCAGTCTTTTATTTCTTAAAAATACTGTGCACTGTTGTTTGGGGAAGATTTAATGTGGCTGCAATTTCATTTCCACGTTGTCCTAACTTGAATCATCATGTCATGTCCAGTTTTGTCTCCAACGAAATCGCATGTTTAAATTTCACAAGATCCTTTTTAGATGCCATATTATTAAAATTATTATGTTAAAAAAATTAAGCCCATTTTGCAAATTATTTTCGTAAAAAAATATAATTGTGTATAGCAGTAGAACTTTTTCCAGCATTAAGTTTCACATCTTAACATAAGCAGTTCCAGGGAACTACTGAGACAAACCTTTTGGGGAGTTACATCGAATAAGTAGTGGTTACAATGTGTCACCAACTGTTTCAGGTTTCTATTATCTCAGGCTTCTAGAAAGTGACTGCATGTGCTTACTTTGCTAGAGGAATGGAGAAGGAAATCCCAGTCAGTATTTGATTTGATACAAGATATTTGTGATTATGAAAGTAAGAAAGAAGTGACAAAAATAATGACAGCAGTGGATATGTTCTTGAATCTGTAAAATTACGGTTGATATTTGATTTGAAACAATATATTTGTGACTATGATAATAAAAAAAGAAGTGTCAAACAGAATAAGAGTGCGGACTTTGTCCTCGAATGAATTTCGATGATTGCAGAAAACGACATATAAGCGAAATTTCAGTGACATCAAACCCATCCATAATTTCTTGATGATGTATAAACGAAACGACATTCTCAAGGACTACCTGTAGTTAAATACACAAACAGAAAATGTACAGCAAATAGCATAAATGTGAATGCTTGACAAGAAGAGGACAGAAATAATATCTCTCAAAAAAGATAAGGACAAAAGCCATTTTTCAAAAAAGAGGACATATTCTCTTTAAAAGAGACCTGGCCATCCTAGTCACTACCCAAGTCCCAATGAACAAAGATAATTGAGGTTGTCCTCGAGCCATTTTGAGGGTCTTTTCAATTTGTCACGTAACACAACTTTACAAACTCCCTTCTCCGTGTTTTCTTGACTTTTTGCTCCAATGCAAGTGATCTTACTAACATGCTAGGGGTTGTATTATCTGCAATTTGGATTTAAAATGTGGAGGCAGAGACTACGGTGAAAAGATAACTCCTTAAACTTAAAAAGCAAATATTTAGGTACAACAAAGGAGGTGAAGTTTAAATGGTGATAGAATGAAGGGCAGGAAAGAAAGAAAATAATGAAAACTTAACAAAAGGCACAGGTTTAGGTGGTATTATTCCTTGTGCGGAATTATTTCCCATAAACCTGGTATCGTTTTCTTTCCTATTTTTGTGCCAGTGTGTGTGGTTGCTGAGTAGGTCCCTGTTGTGATTCACAAACCTACCAGCAACTGTGTGATTTTGGGTCCCTGGCACATGTTAATGCCTTGTAAACCCCTTTTATCCTTTCCATCTAAGGATTAGTGCCAGTGTGAGTGAGTGAAGAGTGATTGACAACATCCCTTGTGAGGTTTAATGCCCCAAAATGTGTGAGTTTGCCTTTTGTTAATTTTTAATTCTATCACCTTTTAAAGTTCTACTCCTGCATTGTCTCTAATATTTGCTTTTTGTGGTTAAGGAGTTATCTTTTTTAAACTGCAAATCGGATGTTTTAGGGGAGGAAATTATGAAATCATGCAATTCACCTGTTAAATTTTATACATAAAACTGTGAGGGAGCCTTTCATTTGCTCGGATAAGCATGGAAAAAGTAATGCGAGCAATTTCAACTACCTCTGGTAGCTGCCACGTAAATAGTGTTATATTGAAGCCTCCAGAGAAGTGGATACAAACATTTACTGTGCATCAACGAAACCCAGATGTCCAAATTCAAGAATTCTCCATTTGAAAGTAAATATTTAACACTATTGAGGATAGTTGCAGAATTTAAATGTTTATAGTAAAATTGACTACTGTTGCTAGTTAATAAAGATAAACTACACAAGATAGGGGTCCCACATAAGTTTACTCTGGGGCTGCTAATGCTAATTTTATGGTTTTTCAAAAATAAATTAATGAGGTTTTAAGCAAACAAAAAAATTAAAAGGGCAATAAAATTAGCTTTTGAAATTTTCTTTAATGTCATATTCTGTTATAAAAATTACTGATATATTGTTGTAACTTATATTGTGATCTCTGTGAAAAACTGGAAGAAAATAAATTTTTGCTATAAGATTGTTCATAAAGTTGTCTTGATTTTTATTCACTTCAACCAAATCATCTTTTAGCATAACATATAATTTGAATGGCTATTTATTCAAAACAAAGTGTTAAAATTCTCTTTATCCACCCAGAAATATTGTTTTATTTTATGAGGATATCCCCAAAATAACTTTTTGCATAAATTTAATGCAGCTGTAGTGGGCTTTTGCTTGAATACCATCTGCTTGTTGATAAGATTTATGCATTTAAAAAATCATTTTTGCATGTATTTCTTTAGTTAACTGCATAATTTTACATTAAAATATGTAATTTTTGATTTAATCTTTTAACTATAACTACAATGTAAGTTTCAGCGGGGATGCAAACCTAAACCTTCTTAAACTGAATTAACAATGAATGTAGCATCTTGAAAAGGCTTCTATTAAATGATACTTACTCGGTTTTGAGTTCCATTTTCTGTGCATCATTTTAACTGAAATCTTTTGATCTGCAGATGAACGGTACCGACTACTTGCTTCAATACCCTTCAGCTTATACTTCATCTCAACTTTTGGCCTCATTGTCTTAGCTGCTGAATTGGCCAAACATAAAAGATAGCATTGGCCAAACATGCAATGGAATTTAGTAATCCATGCCATGAAGAATTGGAATTTAGCTGGTAATTTTTATAAGCGAACTGGGAGAGTGCTACATGGAAAATTGCACAAAGCCTGCTTAGATAATTTTTAAACCATTAATTGGATGATATATTGATTGAGTTGAACCAATGGGTTGAGTCATGACTGTGCTCAAAAATCACTCATTCCAATTTTGGATATGTTCTAGGTCATAGTGTCTTAACTTATTGATACTAATTTTGTTATATAATGACATTACTAACTTGTGAATGGATGTGATATGTGTAACTCAAGATGATGAATAATTGTATAAATATTTATTGTAGTACTGTGATTAAATCTTTGTTTTTTTTTGGAAGCATGAAGTTAAATGAAAAATCCAGATTTGTGAGCTTTTTTCAGATAGAAACTATTATTGAAATCTTAATAGGCATTTTATGTTTGCCATACATAGGGACTCACATTAAATTTCATTTCTAAAATTTTACGGCTGTATTCAGGTGCAATATACTTTAATGTTAAGTTATGGGTTTTATCTAGCATGAAGAATAATTTCATTGTGCATAATGTAATTATGCTAAAGTAGGATCTGAATAGTCCACTTAAATAACAGTTACTTAGAAATGAACTATGGTAGAGATCAATTAAAGATTCCCAGTACAGACAATTTTTTTCGAGCAGTACATGATATTGAAATTTGAGTTACTGAATATCTTGTTCATAGTTGTATAATTATTTTTCTGGATTAATTTTTTATCAAAATTTGTATTAATCTGGAATTTGTTAAGTCCTCAGTAACCTAATTTCATACCAAAAACTAGTTTAACTGTTATGACCCATGCTAAAAATATGAAGCATTGATCATACAGAATTTTAAATACTCATTCTGAGGATTTAATAGGTATGATGTGAATTTTTTGTATGGAAATAAATACAGTACTTTCATGTTTTGAACACAGAAAGCATTTTGTGGAAGTGGCATCTTGAACAAAATTGTTTGAGCAACTTTTAGCTCTACAAGTGGAGGTGTAGTCCAAATCCTAGCATAAACACGATAATATACTTTTTTCTTACTGAGAGACATTGCAAACATAAGTGAGAAGTTATCCTCACCATAAATGCTGTTCTTTTTATTTATGATGGACGAGTGGTGATAATGTAAGGTGAGGTAGAACTCCATACTGGCTAGTGAATTATCAGGAGCATATGCTTGCATTGGAAGATGTGTCAACAAACAAAGAGGGCTTAATTCAGCCCTTAAGGTAGTATGTTATACTGTTTATCTGTAATCAAGTCAGATACCATGGCACTCCCAAAACCATTTATTTGGTAGTAAATACTTGCTCAGGTTTTTGGCACCAAGTCTTAACAATATGGAAATGTGGAATGTGGAAATTTGCAGCAGCACCATTATCAGCACTGTATCATAGCAGAAGTGAATTTTGGACAACATGGTATGGTGAAAGGTCACCTTGAACTAAAGATGCATGTCTCATTGTCAGCTTACTGTTGATGGAGTTTCTCATTTTCACTGATGAAATACACTTCATACTTTTTCATTGCAAATTTGGAAACAAGCTTTTCACTTTGTTCGACGAAAACCATTTAACTCTGAAGCTTTGTGTTTACATCAGCTTTTTGTGTTAATGTTTTTATCAAATTATTTGAAGCGGTACAATAAAATACAAGGCATACCTTCACAGCATCTAATAGAATTATTTATGGTATCATCAAGTTTTTTCCTTGTATGTGAAAATAAAAAAAATTCATTGTGAATTATGTGATTGCTGAATATTTAGGTATACTTTAATAATGTCGTGCAAATAGTTTGTCAAGTTTCATCTTAAATATTTTGATTGTTAGTATAGGTGACTCCCGAGTTTCGATGGGGATGCGTTCTTGAAAACGTGGTTGAATTGTCGAATGCCGTTTTTCCATATACTTGCATGTTATAATCGGGGGATACATTCCAGCATCTTGGGAAAAAGTCTCCTCTCACGTTCTATAAAGATAAAATAACATTACTAATATGTTAATACAACAATATTAAATTATGAATAAATTATATAATAAATATTTTAAATGTATAACTTATTTCTTGCACTAAAAAGGAAAAAAATAAAATTTTGTTTCGAACATCAAAGATAGATGTATGCAATATGTTGTGCAGACAGCCCGGTTCGGATCGCGCAAGTCGTTCATTACAAACGACTCGCATGAGCTGGATAACATACCTGCATACATCTATCTATACATACAACTATTTATTGCAGCGAAATTAATATAAAAGTTATTAAAAAAGCACAAAATAACTTAAGAATGAAGAAACAATAAAATTAAACTTCCATATGACAGGCATCATCACTTTTTGTCTTCCCCTTAAAAGCTCTTGAAATTTCAGAGGTGTACACTAACAGGGGCTTAGCTTAAAGTCTCCTGCTGCATTGCCACCAAGCAGCAGGGTCATTCCATCCTTTGCTGGCTTAAATCCTGAGGCAGTATTTTCTTCCTTGGCAAGGTACGTCCTGGCTGGCATTTACTTCCAAAATAATCCTGTTTCGTCACAAAAACACCAGAACAATAGCTGCCCTCTTCAATCAATACACACAATTCATCAGGATAACTTGAGGCAGCATCAGTATTTGCACTTGGAGCCTCGCCAGTTAATTTAAGGTTATGCAAACCTGCCCTTCTCTTAAATCTGTCAAACCAGCCATGACTTGCACTAAATGGAGGCTCATCAACAGAAATTTCATCCCTTTCCTTCAAATCATCATAGAGATCCTTGGCCTTTGCTCTAATCATTGTCTCACTAATAGGAATGTGTTTCTGACAGTGGTCATCTACCCAAAGTTTAAAAAGTTTTTCCATTTTAGGAATCATAAGACCGCACCTAGGACTGTTTATTGTTGCTATCAAATTACGTTAATTTATCACGTTCTAGAATTTTCTCCTTCTGTTTCACATAAGTGCTAATAGTTGAACGACACATTCCCAACGATCGTACGATTTCAGTATGGCTTTCACATTTCTCAGCACGCTTTAAAATTTCTAATTTCAATTCATAAGTATGAGTCTTATGCACTCTTTTAATTGATTCACTTACATTATCACTATTACATTTCCTTTTAGATGCCACGTCAAGTGATAAATTTATAAATAAATCATTAAAATAAATTTTAATATAAGATTAACAGAAAAAAAAGTGAAATCAGCACATATTCAAACAATTAAAGCAGATATAACTATGTCTACATTAAAACTAAACCTCGCGTGGTTGGTTGGAACCAATTACTCAGCGAAAATTATTCTGCATAAAGTAGTTAGTTCCCAATTTGATCGGCTGTGTCGAAATCTCGAACGGTCGAAACTCTGGAGTCGCCTGTATTTGCATTGTTTTTTTCACCTGAAGTTTTGAGAAAATGTTTTAAAAGTTATCTCTTATTATTGATTCATTTTGTGAAACATTTTTCAATTAAAAAGTGAACAAAAAAAATAAAACTATTTTTATTGAATCCGAGTCAATCATAAATTGAATTTTGAATGACTTGTTTTGTGTTCTGTTGTATTAAATAGGATGTTTAAAATATAGACTGATTTTGAAAAGTTGTTTTGCATGTTATGTGAATTTAAAATCAATAAAATAATTTAAAGCTGAAATTGGTTGCAGAGGTCATTGTAACTTCTGCTGATCTTAGTAAATTCTTTGAATGACCCTTCCACTTACCACTGAGTTTCTTTTAATAAGTGATGAAAACTGCTTATAACTCAAAAACTTTTTGTTCGTGTTGGTCAAACATTTAGAAATTACTTTTAAATTTTAAGCTGTTCAACATCTGCACTGAAGTCATTGGTTCGACTCAAGGAGCGATTATTTTCTCCATTTGATTAACATTGATATTAGTATAGCACAGTAATCACTTGCATTTTAAAATTACTTATAATTATCATAGACTTGAAACAACAAATGCCTAATTGAACGAAACTTCATTTTCCTGTCATTCATTTTTTAATTGGTCCACAAATTAGTTTTTAACGCAAAATGTATTTTTACATGAAAATCTTTCATTGTCAAGGTGATTTTCATTGTGGCCAGTTTCATATAATATGTACGATTGATTAGGATTATAAATTAGTGGTGCATCCGTCCACATTCACGAAATCTCGATGCTATTTTTAAGTTTAAATAATACATAGATAATGATAAACAATACTGGTAGTGAAAATAAAATCCCATTATTCATTGATATGAGTGTTCCTAAGTTGGATATCTCTCTATACGTTAAATTTAAAGCAGCCAGATTTCTGAGTAGCCAATGCAGGAGATTTCTAAGCAGCCAATGTGGAACCCTTAAAAAAAAAAAACACCCTAAGCACTCAAGATATCGAGAATGTGAGCAAGTGGTATTAAATTTAATTCTTACAGACGTAGTTTTAGAAGAAAAATTGTATATAATATTAAAGATATTTGTTCCAGTTAAGTCACATAGAAAAATTAATGTGACAAAATTTATTAAAAGAAACATTAAAAAATATCAATATCCGTATTTTTCTTTCGAATGGATTTGTTTTAGTAATGTAGGATTGTTGAGCAGGTCATAAAAGTCCTTGCAAGATCTCATTAAATTTTAACATAATGATAGTTTTAATTGTATCCACCGTTGTTTTTCTGATGCCCATATTTTATTCACTAACCAGCAGAAGTACCCGTTGAATTTCAACGGATTTAGTCAATCTAAACTTCGACCGTGTAACATGTAAACATTGCAAGAATAAGATAGTACATAGTTTTAACCGTCGAATAAAGCAAAAATGAAGAAAACCGATCCACATTTACCTATTTAGAAACAGAACTGTTATGGGTGAACATCGATTGCAGCACCAATTTGTGTCAAAAAATGAACTATTACCGCAAAATAAACCTATGTTATTCAAATGGAGAAAATTAAAAAAGAAAATATTTTTAAAATTAGAAAGGTCAATCAAATCGATATAAAAACCTGACTACACCACTTAACTCTTTATTCCGATTAAAATGGCATCTTGTTTCTACGTGCTGTAGTTGCAGAGTTTAAAAAAATATAAATACATATAAACACTTTATAGATATCTATATATGAAAACACCCTTTCAGTTGGTGCAGTCATCACTGGTAAACAGCATATATTGCACAATTTTGAGAACGTTTTGGTAAGGAACATCTTTTAATTGAAAATGACAATATTTCTACCCTCAAAAGTTTTTTATTCCATTATTTTATTTTCTCTGGCGTTGCATAACTTTTTACGAAAGATGTTTCCTCAAATATATCATTTTCATTTATTGAATTGTTTGAAACGTTTCTATTTACAAATTACAAAGTCTGTTGGATATCTTGCCAGGAAGGAGTTTTCTTAAGATTAATCCAGCTAAACTTCTCTAGAACATTAAAATGGTCGGTATATATTTTTAAATACTTCAAGCTCTTTTTATAAAAGTTCTGAATTTGACAAAGGAGCCAATTCCTATGTATATAACCATTTATAAACGCCAGACCATGCCTAATTGTTATAGGAATATATTCATTTTCCAACCTGTAATAAACTTTTTAAGTCAGCAATATGTTCTACAACATAAAAAATCATTACCTTACGTCCTTCGAATTTTTTATTGTACATATACATTTCCTTCTTTTCAGTGGTAATGAAAAAGTTTTTAAAATGAGAAGGGCTTTAAATTTGAAAAAGTTTTAAAATGAGGATTTGTTGTTTTCCTTACATGCAGCTTGCTAGTCTTGGCTGGTTTCTTTGGTGGCAGATCTCACTAAAAAAATCTTTTTTTACTTTCCCAAATATTTGCTACTGAAATAGGATAAATTCTCGTTATATAAATGTGCAACGTATATGGGATGTCAAAAGCAACTGACTCATCTCGTAAATGATGCTTTGGTATTTAAATCAGGTAAGATTACCGGAATATTTTGCCCAGGTCAGGTGATCGATCGAGTTTTGGACTCTGATAGACTGATTGCACCACTATACACCACATTTAGAGAAATAAACAGGAGATTACAATTCCTGAAGATCAACTCTTGTGCAAAAACTGTGTGTGTGCAACCTTAATCTCTGTTTGATGTATCTTTTTGCATGCTGGACATCAATTAGATTTGTGATTTGCATCCGTCTCAAAGGCAGACTGGTGAGCGAGAGAGAGTGTCACTCATTGCCTACGACGTATTATTTCAAACATATACATTTGAATTATTTCAAATATATACATTGTAATTTGAACTGGCCAGGCTAATCTCGAGCGGCAGCTACAAACCTCTGAGTGCGTATGAGATTTGCTCAACATCTCCCGATGAATTTGATAAGTATTTCATTCGTTTATTAAACATTCTGTCGAACATTAAATCTCCTTTTTTACAACCTGCGGATACAGTAAAAAAGCTAGGACAACAAATAACACCTTTAAGTGGAATTGGATCATACCTGGTGATATAGCTGCTATAGTCAGGAAATTCAAAGAATCTAATAGCAGAGATATACCATATTTGCCGGATCATAAGATGCACTTTTTTTCCTGGAAAGTACAGTGTAGGTTTCCCCTGCGTCTTATGGTCCGAAGGTGTGTCAAGTATTTGCTGGACCATAAGATACAGTACTATCGGCTTAGATTTGATATACAAGGGCCAAGCGTATATAGCCGTGTAGGAAGGCTATCCTTGCATCCATGTCATATCTCCATGCTTGACACTTACTTTATTGACAAACGATTTTTAACCTTTCGACTTCGTCCTTTTCGAGTTGGTCCGATTCCAAGATTGCTTCATCTGAATGCGACCATTATCTCGATAGCAAAAACAATTGAAGCGCGAAACTACCTAGATGGCAGTGATTGATCTGTTGGGGCAGCAGAAACACATTTTGGTGCCATTTAGTTGAGTAACTTGTGACTTTGTGCTTCAAAAGTGAATAAAATATTTTTTCCCAAAATTTTTACTTTAAAATGTCGGTGCATCTTATGGTCCGGTGCATCTTATGATCCGGCAAATAAGGTATATGATTTTTCTAATAATTTATTTAAAGAAATAATTGAGGTAATTTCCCAACCATTAACCCATGATATAAATGTATGCCTGTGTGATGGTATCAGGGCATCAAACCATAATTTTTTTTGCTCCGGTTTTCGTTCCGGTTCACACAAAATTTTGGTTCGGTTCCGGTTTCGCTCCTTTCACCACCGTAGAGATCGATCGCGATCACTTGGTATAGTTCATTTCGATAGTATCATTAGCAGCTGAAATCAATCGTATTATAGGAAACTATTAAGTGGGTCAAGTTCTCCAAAAATAAGTTTATTAATGGTTGAAATTAAAACATCTGTCACATAGAATGCTCAAGAAAAATAGCACAGATCTAAACAATATTTATATATATTTTTATTATTGTTTATTTTTGATTTGTTAAAACTTGAATGGTACATGACTTTTATTTTGTCTGAAAATGGTTTCATGAGAAGTATTTTTAAGTGAAAAAGTGGGGGTCGACTTATACAGCGAACATATACCTAATCATGTATTTTCGTCCACAAAAGCAGGGGTCGACTTATATGCCGGAATATACGGTACTTGGATTTAATATTGATGGCAAATTAAACTGGGGCAATCAAATTTCCAGTGTATGCACAGGGATGTACACATTTCTGTACATAATTAGAAAACTGAAAATGTTGATTTCTGATGACCACTTGAGAAATGCGTACTTTGCCTTCTTTCACAGTCACCTGAGCTATGGTCTCACATTGTGGGGTCATGCATCAGGTGTAAAGCATGTTTTTTCTTTACAAAAGAAGGCTGTCAGGTTATTAATGAACACAGCTTTTCGTGAGCATTGTAAGCCACTCTTCAAGCAGCTTAAAATCATGACTGTATATAGCCTATATATATATATATACATTTATATAAAAAGGAGACTGTATGACCAATGTGTTCTGCCTGTTCTGACATGGTTGTGAAACATGGACCATGAATGCCAGAATGATACAGCGCCTGCAAACAACACAGAGGGGCATGGAGAGATGCATGTTAGGGATCACCCGAAGAGACCACAAGAGGAACGACTGGGTAAGAAAGAAGACAGGAGTCTGTGACGTGATTAGAAGAGTGAAGGTGCTAAAATGGCAGTGGGCGGGCCACATTGCTAGAAGAAATGACCAGCATTGGACGTCCAGTGTCATCGAATGGATCCCAAGAAACATCAAGAGACCGAAAAGAAGACCGAAAGACGGGTGGGACAGAGAGCTTGTTAAGTTCTTGGGGCAAACTTGGAGGTGGGAGGCAGTTGACAGGGAAAACTGGAAGAGTCTGGGGGAGGCCTTCATCCGTCAGTGGACTGAAAAAGGCTGATGATGATGATGATATATACATAAATGTGATTAATGTTAAAGAAAATCTGGAAAACCTACCTACTAGATCTAATGTGCGTGACTATGGTATCAGAAATATAAGTAAACTTGATGTTTCTCGATTTCGATTGACAAAGTCATATAATTCCTTTTGTAAGCTGAGTATAAAGTTTTTTAACAAATTACCTCCATCTGCTACAACTGTAAATATTAATAGATTCAAATCCCAAATGTCATCCTGGCTTATAACTAAGGCATTCTATTCAATTGAAGAGTTTATGGACAGTGATTTGAATGATTTGGTATACTGATATGAATCATATAATTTACTGATTATCTGCATTGTACAGCTTCTTTTATTCTTTTTTTCATTATATTTGTACTTTGGATGATATCTATTGTGGTTTGTGCCATTTACAGATAAATAAAAATATTATTATTATTAAATGGAAAGACTGAGAAGGAGAAAAATTCTGAACTTGACCGGGGATCGAGCCCATGTCTCCCACATGCCAGGCACCTGCCCGGCATGTGGGAGACCCAGGTTCGATCCCCGGTCAAGTTCAGAATTGTTCTCCTTCTCAATCTTTCCATTTGTCATCAGTACTATGCACTCACGCATATAAGTTAACTTCCACCATTTAACTCTTATTATTATTATTAATTGTAGAAATGCAGGACATTTTCCGGGACTCATCATCATGCGGGACAAATGATCGAAATCCGAGACTGTACCGCCTAATCCAGGACTGTTGGCTGCTTTAGGTTAAATTCATAGTTGGTCAGTCAGTCTGCAAACCCTTATAACCCAGTTTCAAATATCTTTGCAACTGACATTTCATACGTACTCGGGACCTAGGCTTGCCAGATGAAAATTTCTAAAAATCAGTACATACCTGGCTTGCGAGGTGAAGATTTCTTTAAAAAATCAGTTCATTCATTCATATTCTAAAGGCTAATCCTTGTCAACGCAACCATTCGCTTCTCTCTTCTGCTGCTACTCTCTTCAGCTTTTCATATCCATCACATCCCATTATCACCTTGATGTCCTCTAAAGAAGTTTTCCTCCACTTTTCTTTCCTAAAATCTTGCCTTCAAAAATGTTTGAAATCAACTCATTATGCCTTATAACATGGCCAACAAATTTTACTTTCCTTCTTTCAATTTCTTTTAATAACTTCCTTTCCTCATTCACTTCCCTTAATACTTCTACATTCGATTTCCTTTCAGTCCAACTTGTTCTTGTCATTTTCCGCCATATCCACTGCTTCCAAACGGGCTTTCTCATGTTTTCTCAAAGTCCAACTTTCACTTCCATAAAGTAATACACTCCATACAAATGCTTTTGCAAAAGCTTTCCTTATTACAATATTAATGTACGTACTTGTTAATACATTCTTCTTGTTTTGAAATGCTTGTTTTGCCAAGGCTATTCTTCTCTTTACTTCTTCCGTGCACCTGTTATCTTCAGTAATTACACTACCTAGATAAACGAACTGTTTTACCTGCTCAACTTTGTTATTATCTATCCTTATATTCGTTTTTATTTCTTTGTTACTCTTACTTATAACTAACACCTTCGTTTTCTTTACGTTTATTCTTAATTCCCAGTGTTTAAGTATTTCAAGCATCACCTTTAACTTTCTAGTCATACCTTTTTCCGAATCTGCTATTATGACAATATCATCAGCGAATCTAATACAATGTATTCCTTTCCCAGTTATCTTTATTCCTTTTGTCTTTTCCTTCATGACTTCTATAGCTTCCTCAATAAACATATTAAATAAATACGGAGAGAGAGGACACCCTTGTCTTACTCCTTTTCTAATCCTTGCTTCTCTTTCACTCCCATTAACATTTATTTTCCTACTTTGATTTCGATAAAGCTGGTAAATTAATCTTCTATCCTTCCAATCAATGCCTATTTTCTTCAAGGATCTAAATAACAACTCCCAATTAACCGTATCGAAAGCATTCTCTAAGTCAATGAATGTAAGGTATACCCTCCTGTTCATTTCTAATCTTCTTTCCAATATCATATGTAAGGCCAAAATTGCTTCTCTAGTTCCTCTACCAGGTCTAAATCCAAATTGGTCTTCACCTAAGTGTTGATCTATCTTTCCTTGTATCCTATTTTTTATTATATTTATGAGTAACTTTGAGGCGTGTGATAAAAGGGAGATTGTCCTGTAATTAGCGCATTCCACTGCCTTCCCTGATTTTGCTAGGGTAATCATTTTACTTTTCATAAAATCATCTGGGATCTCTGCTTTTTCATAACAATTTCTAATTACTTCAAAGACTTGTTCTTTCATATCCTTTCCTAAATTTTTCAGTAATTCTGCAGGTATACTGTCCACACCTGTCGCCTTTCCCTCTTTAAGATTTTTAAGAGCTTGTTCAAATTCCTGTTTCGTAATGTAGGGGCCTATATCTTCTGTTGTGACTTCCTCTGCTTTTCCAATAAAATCTTTTTCAACCTCCATATCTCTGCCTTTATACAATTCTTTTATGTATTGTTTCCAACGATCACATACCTCTTCACTGTCCATTAATAAATTTCCCCTCTTGTCATTAACCAATATAGATTTTGATCTTGCTTTATACTGGAGAGCTTTAATTCTATAATATGCTTTATCTTGTCTTCCTTTCTTTGTATCTTCCTCAATTTCTTTAGCCCACTTCCACTTTGCTTCCCTGCATTTATTTGTGATTTGGTTTTTTATTCTTCTGTATCCTTCTATATCATTTCTTTTATTCCTTTCTTGTATCAGGTTCAATATTTCCTCTGTCATCCAACGTTTCTTAGGTTCTATTTTCCTCTTTCCCCAAACCTCGTCAGTATCTTCTATTATTCCTGCCTTTATTTCATCCCAATTAGCTGGTTGTCCACATTTAGCTATTATTTCATTTGTTTTTTCCTAATAACTCTTTTTTATTGTTTCCTCCTTTAAGCCCGCTAATCGCCAATTTTTCTTTACGGATCTCTTCCTTCTCTTAAGTCTAATATTGCACTTTGCCAAGACAAGTTTATGATCACTGTCTATTTCTGGTCCTGGATAACTATGGCTTGCTTTAACTTGGTTCCTGTATCGTTGCTTAACAAGAACATAATCAATTTGATATCTTTTATTATCTGGTGCTTGCCATGTATATCGCCTTCTTTTAGGGACTTCATAAAGCGTGTGTGAAACCACCATCTAATTTTGTTCACAAAATTCAATCAGTCTTTCTCCTCTCTCATTCATTTTTCCTAATCCGAAGTTTCCTACTATCTTTTTATCTCTATGATGAGATCCCACTACAGCATTAAAATCGCCCATTATTATAACATTTTCTTTATCCTTTATTATTTTTAATAGCTCTTCTATCTCCTCATACATCATCTCTACTTCCTCATCATCGTAGCTCGTTTTGGGAAATAAATCTGTATTATTATTAAATATGTCGGTATGCTTCTTATTTTTACCATTGACAATCTATCATTTACATAGTATGTGTTACATACATTTGCTCATTTTGCATTTAACATGACTGCCACTCCATTCTTTCCACTCTTTACTCCTCCACTATAAATTATTCTAACACTATTGCTGTAAAAATCTCTCTTGTCTCACATATACCCAAAATTTCCACTTCATTCTTCTTCATCTCATATTTTGCTTCTTCTAGCTTACCCACCCTCAATAATGTTCTTACATTCCAAGTCCCAATTTTCATATTCTTCCTGGCATTGACGTTGTTGTAGGGATTTTGCTTGATAACGACCTGGGAGGCCCTATTCCCTCCACTGCCGGATCTTGGGTTCCGAAGCCCATGATCAGTAACCACCTCTTCTCTTACTCTTCTCATGGTTGCGATCTTCTAGGGATATCCATTAGGATCTTTAATAGAGTGGTTTCCCATTGCCTTCTCTATCCTATGCCGTTGACCAGTTAATGGTTCATTCGTCTTTAGGAGTGGTTTCCTACTCCAAGGGCAGAAGGGTGCCCTAGCCCTCAGTCTGCTCCTCCACCCTCCTAGGAAGCCATTGGCAGACTGCTTATTCCGGCAGTCACTCAGTCGTCATAGCCTCGTCTGCTGAAATGGGATGCACCGCGGGTAGGTAAGGTTGACATTTGAACTGGAGAGGCTATAAGAGACGCTTCCCGAACCTTACATCCCAAAAAATCAGTACATAGGGGTAAAAGGGGTTCTGTTAAAAAGTATTAATTCTGCAAAAATGCATTTGTTTCTATTTACAGAAAAATACTTCATTTAAAAGTTACTTAAATAACAGAGATGAGATGAAAATTATCCATTTTTGAAAACAAACAATGGCGAAAAAATTAAGATTTTTATATAAATTTAAAAATACTCTAAAATTCCATGTAATATACATAAATATTGAAAATTGACAATGTTTGTCTTATTAAATATTTTACTATATTTTTTGACAATATCATTAAATTTTTTAATACTAAATAATTTCAATGGATTCTACCTTACAGTTTGGTACAGTTAAAATGGATAGTGTATGGAAACATATGTAAGCTGCATGACTTTACATTCAACCACTTCTGGCAAATTATTTTATATAATAATAGCCGTCATCCGTTGGTTGGTTGATCACGCTATGCAAACGCTAATAACTCGAGAAATAATAATGATAGAAACTCGAAATTTGGTAGAGATGCTAGATTCACACTTTTTCAGGTGATGACGAATTTAAATCGCGAAAAAATTCCTTGGTTCGTCTCCAGGAGAGGCATTTCCTTTCCCCATTACTTTACATGTAAAACGCGATTTTTCGACGTGCAGGCTTTTATTCATTTGGAAATTAAAATTAGAAGAAATTAACACACGACCTTCGGATTTGAACCATTCTGAAGAAAAATTTATAAAGTTTCTTATTCCGTTCGTCTTTCTTCGCCCACAGTTCGAAATATTCCATGTTAAACGTTTAATTTGCATATTTTGTGGAAATATCGCCATTTTAACGTGATGTTGCTATGTCGACCATTATCATTGTTAGCTTCAATACGAGAGAGAGAGAGGAAGGAAGGGGAGAGATTGGCGTGTTTTGTGGAAAATGAGTATATTTACGTAAATATATAAAATTTTAAGTATCAACAGCGTCATTTTAGAAAAATTGGAAATAAAAGGCATTATTAAGTTAAATTCTTTGTAAACCACACGTGCTTACGAATTTATATTCTTATTCCTCGAATTAATTTCGTAACAATGGCCGAAGTTTGGAAACGAATATAAATTAAAATTAAAAGGACATTTAAAACTGTTAACAGGCAATTTTCGAAGAAACAACAGTGGATCTTTTAACGGACTGATTTGTTTTTATAAAAGAAATTTTCGTGCTTATTTAATACAGAGTAAGTTCTAAGGCTTATAATCCATTTAAATCTAATAACAGTGGCTATTATAGTTTAAAGAAAGAACTTTATTCATTCACTTTACAGAATGAATTAATTTTAGGCTAGCATTGCCTATTATAAAAGGAGTTACTTTGGAATTTACAGTATGTCAAATGGAAGTTGTACTGAATTGACTCAAGTATTTTGGGTACTTTCCTGTTAACGGGAATACCTCAAAAAATAAACACGTATTGTTGTGATATGTTACCACTTATTTGTTTGTTAACAATGCGTAACAACGGGGGAATTACTTAAAAATCACACTTTTTTTAAACTTATTTATTAATAAAAGCAACATAATTACTAATACAATCTAAATTTATGTTACTAGGGGACCAATATGTCTTTATGGCATTTAAAATAGCTGGAAATATGTCGATTTCATTGTTATGTTGTCGCCACATGAATCTTCTGCTGACAGACTTTCGCGTTGCATTTCCAAAATATTCTGTCGCAGAAGTAAAGTTTCATAATATGATCCTTCTTGCACATTCGCCCTTTAGATAAAATACCATGGTCTTGAAGCAAAGATACAGCTTCTTCTTCACTCCTCGGCAAGCTCCACAAATTCATCATTAAGGGAGCAATGTAAATATCTTAACGAGATTTGTTACGCATTGTTAACAAACAAAATATCACAACATATCACAACAATACGTGTTTATTTTTTGAGTTATTCCCGTTAACAGTAAAGTACCAATTCAAAGCAAAAATCTATTTAAAACTATTGAAAGTTGTTGTTTCGGAAACTGAGAAGTCCAGAGTGGTGAGCGGACGCTAAACGATATTAAGGTTATTTTATTCCAAAATCTATTTAAAGTATTATCAGAGGTAATTGAAGATTTAACAAATTTTTTTGTTACCGGAATTCTTCTTATTTCATGAAATTGAAATGCTAAAGCATTAATCCATTAAAATCTGTTAAGAGTGGCTATTTTAGTTGAAAGAAATATATGTGCATGGTACG
The DNA here is from genome assembly GCA_036926305.1 of Uropetala carovei. NCBI lineage: Eukaryota > Metazoa > Arthropoda > Insecta > Odonata > Petaluridae > Uropetala > Uropetala carovei. The sequence continues at coordinate 10,370,433 of JAXCHB010000010.1, read as the reverse complement.
TTTATTCACTTTTCAGAATGAATGAATTCTAGGTTAACATTGCATATTATAAAAGGAGTTACTTTGGAATAAGAAGTTTGTTATGTGGTTATTTTAACTGAATTGAATCAAGTTCTCTTCCAAGTTTGAAATCGATTTAAAACTGATGAAAGTGGTTGTCTCGGAAAATGAGAAGGCAAGAGTGCTGAGCAGACGATAAACGATATTGAGGTTCCAAAATCTATTTAAAGTATTACCAGAGGCAATTGAAGATTGAACCAATTTTTTGGAACCGGAATTCTGCTTATTTAATGAAATTGAAATCCTAATGCTATAATCAATTTAAAATTAATAACAATGGCTATTTTAGTAGAAAGAAAGGTACTATTTTATTCACAAGGAATTTCTGTGAGATTTTAGTTAATTAATTAAAACAGATTTATAATATAGAAATATTCGATTGTTAAAAGAGTGCACAATTTTATTCTTGCAATTTTTACATGTTGCATTGACGAAAATTTAGATTCATTAAACCCGTTGAAATTCAACGGGCACTTATGCTAGTATTATTAATAATAAGTAGGTGATAAACCTAGAAACAAATTTTGTTGGGCAACTCAACACAATAAATTGAATTACATTCTTATTTGTATTTTTCACTTGATTTAACCCTTTATTTACTGATATTTAAAAAAATAATATCTGCAATTTTTTTAATATAAATTTGTTTTTTATTTATTATTATACAATTATACAACTTTTTACAAAATTTTTGTAAAAAACAATGTCAAAATTTAACATGGGACTCGGAAGTCCCGTCAGGTCACAAGTCCATAAAACTGACGTAATTCATATGTTAAAATTTAGAAATCAGTTTGCAATGCAATTACAATCACTGATATTATTATTATTAAAACATAACAAATTACAATGTGATATTCATAAAAGCAGTTCTTTCTTTCATTTAGGCACAGAAAAACTGTACAATATTTACATTTTGAATGAGGTCTTGGTTCAATTTTTTTTAGGAACAAACCTCACATCTTCCTCTTGCTGCCACAAATTCAGGCCAGTGAACACCTCTATTTTCCAGTCCTACTTCTGCTGGAACAGAAAATTTATACTTCCTTTTTTTGGGCTGTTGGGCTGACATGAGGCATTTCAACTGTATTACTTGGCCTTCCTCTCTTTTTAGTAGCTGCTGAAGCCTTCGTTAGTAATCCCTTTGTAACACTGCACTTGTAAGTTATGAAAGGAATATCTTCTTCTAGCTCACAGTATATTATATACGAATTTACAAGGGTCATTTCCATCAGTCCATAATATAACCTCATCCACCATTTTTTTGATTTTCGATCAATTTCATAGAGTGACCGTAACATACCTGATTTATCCACTCCTCCCATGTGATTGTTATAATCATTCACTATGATGGACGCATTCACTTCAAGTTTAGAATCATCCTTCTGTGTTCGTTTTATCGTTGTTTTTTCAGTGCCATGGTAATTAGATAGAAGATGCACAGATCGATTATCCATCCACTTCAGGTACAAAATACCATCATTGCTGATTCTATGGTCATATTCTCCTTTTTTAAGTGTTTTATCACTAGCCAATGAAGGACGACCCTGTCTGTTGGACCTCACCATTCCACAAGCAAATATACACTTTGATTTCTGGTACTCAAAAAGTTTTAGCGAAGAAAAATAGTTGTCCATCATTATAATGTAATTATTTCCTTCTAGTGATTTTGTTAGTCTTTCCACTACTGATCCCCCTAATCCCAAATCTGACCGCACGCTTTCATCATTCCCGTGTTTGCCCTGGTAAACGCTAAATTCATAAACGTTATCACTCATATCAGAGCGGCACCACAATTTATACCCCCTCTTTATAGGTTTCTTTGGGTTATATTGCTTGATAGATGACCTGCCCTTGAACACTATCATAGATTCATCTATGCTTTGATACTGTTTTGGCATTCGCAACTTTTGATAATTTTTGTTTAGTCCGGTGATCAATGGCCTTATTTTGTACAGTTTGTCGGTATTGCCTCATAACATAAATTCATTATCATTTATATGTAAATTGGCCAAAATCTGAAAATAGTGGTCACGTGTAATTGTATCGGATACAAGTGAAACTTTTAAATCTGCATCACCAGTCCAATAATCTTTGATTTGAGGAAGGCGGTGATATCCGAAAAGAAATTGTAACCCAATAAACCCATATAATTCCCTATCTTTGAGTGGTTAGAACCTATGTTGTTTCTGGTTTGAATACAAATTTGTCTGATACACAATATTATTTACAGTATCTTGGTCAAAAAAGGTGAGAAAATAGTCAGTTGCTGAAACACATTCACTGAAATATTCTCTAACTGCTCCTGAATGTAAAGTAAATAACGGAGAAATTGTGGTAGCATCCAACTTCTTCCATTGCTTACCTATGTAATTAGTGCTCGAATTTTCTTTGTCACCGTCATCTATATCAGAGTCATAATTAAATAATCTATCCACATCTGCACATTTCGATGACGTTGATCCACAACTTTTAGTGTTATTGCACAATATTTCTCTGTCACTTTCATCACTTCATCTGGTATATCTTCTAAAATAATGCTGATGTCTTCCTTTGCAAGTCCTTTGGAAACGTAAGGCATTATCCTGGGATTTACGGGGTCTTCTGTACTTAATTTAGCGTGTTGACGTCTTCAAGCAATTCCCTGTTTTGCTGCCGTATGTAACAAACATATTTGAGTAGGAAATTGGTGCGAGTAAGGCTAGATGGCAGGAGATACCTCAACTCAATTGCAAATTCCCCTAGCCCATTGGCACAACATCGTTTATAAGTGAGATCCAGTCTAAGGAAATATATAGGCAAAACAAGAGTGTAACCCGAAACTCAAAGAATGAGCTATAACCCGAAAGACTTTGGGTGAGAGATGAAAAGGTGGCAACCTGAGTGGCCACCTCAAGTTCGTCAATGACCCGGAGATTTCCTTATCTGTCCCGGTGATTTCCTAGTTTAGCCAGGAGATTCTCATCTGTGAAGAAATTGAAGTATGTTTACTATTTTTAAATGTTAAATACAAAAGAGATAGCGTGCTCTCATGACTGCGTAAACTCCACGCTAAGAAGACTCGAACTCCGGCCGCGGCACCTCCACCAGCCAGCGCCAGAACACCGCACCCTTCACTGGGCGTGCAAAACGCCTGGGGTAAGGGTAACTCAGCGAGGCCTATTCCAACCCAGAGGCCCGCACTTCGACTGCGCCTGGAACTTCCAGCTCAACCTCTTCCACCGCTCCAGCGAAAGGAATATCCACCTCTGCCAGCTCCTCGTCCAACTCGCCAGGAGTCGGCAGAAGAACTTCGCAGTCCACTCCGTCAGCGGCGCTCTTCCCGCAGACCGGAGAGGCCTACTCGTAACGAGGAATCCGCCGCGGCTGATGCCCTTCCTGCGGGCATCCTAGCAGCCCTACAGACGCTGACCACCGCAACGATGGCACTGCAGGTGCAGCTCCAGCAACAGACAGAGCTTCTCAACGGCTTGAAAGCACAGATTTCCTCCTTCATGCAAATTCGCGGCTAGAAGGAGAAATCATGGAATCGCAATCGCCACCTGGAAAGATACCTGAGCTTTTGGCCTTCCTTAAAAAGCAAGGCATAGCCGTGGCCTTGCTTCAGGAGACCCATCTCAGAGATGGCACCAAATGGACCGTCCCGGGCTATATCTACCGGGACGACAGACCAACACCGCCGGGAGGGAGAGAGGCGATCCTGGTTTCCTCCCAATTGGTGGCATCCTCTCTTCCGCTTCCAGGTCTGCAAAACCTGGAGGCTACTGCAGTACTCATCCAGACCGCGAGGGGCGCTCTTCGGATAGCTTCCTGCTATCAACCTCCTTCTCGGGCGATTCTTCCTGAGGACCTGGACATAGTCTTCGTACCCTGACATCCGACCCTGTGCGGAGGCGATCTTAACTCGAAGCACGCCAGCTGAAACTCAGTTGCAGAGAACACCCGTGGATCCATTCTGCGGAGATGGGCGGATGCAGTGCAGGTTGGAGTTGCGAGACCAGACCGACCAACTCACTATCACCACACGGGCACAGAAGATGTCCTAGACATCTTTCTCTTTAAAGGACTACTCATCTCCATCCACCTAGCTGCCATTGCCATTCCAGGTTTTGTTTCAAACAAACTTTCGTAGAACCATCCATTTCGGAGATATTCAACTTTTTCGTAATTTTCAGTATACAGCATCACCACCATGTAGCGGTGAATTCTGCATACTTTCAAAATATACCTAATTTACGGCAATAAGGATGATTGCATTCTTTTACGATACGAAATGATAATTTTTCCTCATAATGCTATTCATAATAATTTAATATCTATACCCTAAATATGAAGAAAGTCATGTGTTGTCCACATCAGATTTTTACTTTCTCCATACGTAGTAATCGGAAAGTATTGTGATCACGAAAATAATCGACTTCGAGATTTCAACGGAAATACGTTTTGAGGTCTCTAGAACACGTTTAGACTATTTACGGAATGATGTCTGTGTGTGTGTATGTGATTGTGGGCGCTCTAACTCAAAAAGTACTTGCCATATCGTTACCAAACTTCATATATAACACTTTAGCATGAGCACAAAGAACTGATTAGTTTTTGGACAATAACGGTTAACCGGGAGTCTAGGTTTATTCGAAACCCGATTCGGTTTTTGCGATATGTCTTCGTTAAAACAAAATTATTGTATATACAATTCTGTACAAAAGTTATAGAGAATGTAATTTCCTACAACTTTCATTTGAAACAATTTTCTATTGTAGTTATTGTTTAGGAGTTATTTATAAATAACCGGTTTTCTCCTTAAAAACATCGTTATTGGTAATCTTGGTGAGGACCAAAGGTGTAGAGAATAATATTTCTTCCAGATTTTGTTTGAAACAAATTTTCGTAGAACCATCCATTTCGGAGATATTTAGCTTTTTCATAAGTTCCAGTATACAGCGCCACCACCATGTAACGGTGAATTCTGTAAACATATTCGAAATATACCTAATTTACGGCAATAAGGACGACTGTATTCTTTTACGATACGAAATAATAATTTTGCCTAGTAATGCTATTCATCATAATTTAAATAACTATACCCCAAATATGGAGAAAGTCATGTGTTCGCCCAACACCACCTATAGTATAAGGCCTCTGGGCTCTTTTGTGACGTCACACCAGTAGGCTGGCGTTCATTCAGCTGTCGAATTTATAGAATTTTCCTCGTTAATAATTTCAGGATTAAACGTAACTATTAACTTATATTTTCGGAATATTTAATTCACTCGATATTAATCATATTACTTTGTTTAAATAAAAAATTTTTTGACCAATTTATCTCAAAATATTCATTTTTATTAAGGTACCATTTTGAAATCGATTTGAATTGTCATAGGTTATAGCAATTCAGAAAAGAACTATACACAATTCATATTTATTTGCTCTGTAAAATGGGCGTAAAAAAATAATGAATATGCAGTTTTATAAAATTGATTTCAAAAGTAAGAATGCCATCGTTTACCTAATGACTGAATGAATTGTTTGAGGATGAAAAATACGAAATGTAATAGACAACTATTTGAAATTAAATTAGTACAGCCTTTTACATATTCAAAAATGAATTTTTAGATGCTATCTCAGCCAAATAGCTAGCCAAAAAATAGTAAACAATTATTCGCATTAAGCTATATTTTAAGAAATACAGGATTTGTAACTGATAATGTATGAAAGGAAATATTTTAAGAAACAACGTTTTGATGCTGATATAATAATTATCCGGTCGTCTGATTGATATTTGCTGTGTTAACTGCTCTACAGAGTTTTTACTTAATATGAGCGGTGGAATACAACAATAAAATATCATCAATAATATAAGTTTTAGTACAATATTTATTGCAACTTTTTATTGGTACATACAATTTTACTTATGATAGAAACACATTATACATTTTCACAGTTAAATGTAAGAAATCTTATCACTTATTGAATGTTTGCACCTTTCTGCGCTTAGTAGCATTTCTATCCAGTTTCTGCCGATCATTAATATTTTTACAATAATTTTTTATAAAAACATTACTACAGCATTGTAATATTAATAGACTAATATATGTCATTGAATGACCATTGTCACACATTTCATTTTTAAAATATAAAACATTATTATGTAATAATGAATTAAAGGTAAGACTCACCAACACTTCCTTTTTATTGCATAACTTCAGAAATTCCTCCTCACAATCTGAGGATGTAATTTTATTCATCATAACAAAATTATAAAGTACTAAATTGGTTACAAACTCTTTAGGATACAATAAACCTCCTCTATCTAAGGAGCTAATAAGTTTGTGATTAGGTTGCACTTCAAGAACCTTATCTTTTATAGCCAAAAGATCCATACATGAGAAGCAATTAATTTTTTTGACAACACTATGAACAATAGCCAGCAATGTAAGTTAGAACTGGAAGGAAGATATCACTTGTCCTATCCAAGTCTTCATTACCAATAGAAATATTAAAACAAGAAGGTACAGTAATATAGCAGCACTGTTCATCAACTTCTGCAAAGTCTGCTATCAACTCATTTATACATACAAACTTAAATTTTTTACACGAAATCTTTAAAGTCAGGCTATCCTGCAAACGAATTTTCTTTTCACCTTCATATATTTGCCTAACAGAAATATGATACTGAGAACCAGACAGTTTCCTATAAAGTCCAAATCTTTCTTCCAACTCATCCGTTTGAAACTTCCCAGGTAAAATGTAATGCATTTTTAAATCTTCAATGCAGTACCTAGTTAGTTCTAGAAGGGCATAAGTGGTCATCGTTAATGCATCATGAGTGTCTTTTGTCAGTATTCCACTATGTAAATTACATTTTTTCCACAAATCTAGCCAATTTAAAAATTTATTAAGGAATACATAATTTTCTCCCTGAAGGCTTAATGGCTCAGCAAATGTGTTACGTTTATGAATTCCCTTAACAGGACTTTTAACATTAACAGTAGTCCACCATGAAGTAATAATGGAAACAAATGCTGCTGTGCCTTCATAGTTGGGCAAATTAAATTTCTCCCCCACTTGTAGCAAAGCCTGAACTACAAAGTCATTAAAAATCTGCAGCACCAACTTAACATTTTGTCTCTCTAAAGTAGAAGGATTGAGAGATTTAAGGCTAAGAGTGTGAGCATACTTTACTAAATTACCTGCTTCATTTGAGTGTAGCATCTGTAAACATTGTATAGATGCCTCATTTAAGTTTTCTTTTGCTAATCCATCAAAATTTGGAAATCTAAGTGTTTTGAAATTGTCTTTTTGATTTAACCAATTATTTCTGACATTTTTCAGTAAATGAACTGGATCTGTTACATAAAAAAGAGGTCTTGAGGAGTCACATGGATGTGGATACACAATCTCTCATGAATTAGTTCTTGAAAAATTAGATACCGCCTTCCTATTTATTCTGTTATTGTCAGAAACAATACAAACAACCATAAACCCAGTTTCCTCTAAACCTTTTATAATTTTGGAAGTTATACTAAAAAGACCATCAGCTGTAAGTTGTTTGACAGGTAATATATGCACTACATCTTTATATTTAGAAGTAATACTTGATATCATAAAAACATGGGCTGTGGATGCCAATTCACTTGAATTAAAAGAAATACCCACAAGGTTGCCAGCCTTGTAATCTAAATATGGTTTTATATGTATCTCGTCTATCATAAGGAGTACTCTCCTTTCATGGGGCTCCAAGAATGAGAACTTACTTTTAACATAACTTAGAAAATAAGATTCCTGAAATTCTCTTTGTGGATCAATTTTCATTTCAGAGCAGATTTTCTGTATTGTACAAGGGTGGGGTAAAATTACCATACCAGATTGTCTTACAAATTTGTAGGCATGGGGGGAGATACTATAAAACAAACATGAAAATATCATGAGGTCAGAAGAGAATCTGTAACGTTACTTTTTAATTATAGAAAGATCTAACTGCTCAAATATAAAATCATACAATTTAATTGGAGTGCAATCTGATATTGTGATAGAACCAACATTTCTTTAATTTTTGTCACTAGCACTCCATTCTTGTTTTCTTTGCAATTCTTTATATCCCGCAATTCCTGAATTATACAATCAATTTTTGACATATTATCAATTTCACATGGAAATGAAAAGTTTCCTAATCTCTCCAGTTCAATGTTCTCAAAATATGCATTAACTAAAAGTGAATCATGCACCACTATAGACATACAAATGTTTGGAAATGGCTTTAAAGATACATTAATGAATACAACAATTATTTTCCACTAAACAGTGCCATGATGAAGGTAATTTGTACCTTTCAACTAGTACCTTGAGTTCAGCCAACGAATTGAAATTCCGTGAAGCTTCATATTCACTGTGTCCTTTTATGCTCCTTTGTATAGCACCTTGAAGCTGCTGCATTTCTATCCTTTTTCGGCGTTCGCATGGATCCTCTCTTGCAGGGCCAGAAGTGGCTGATAAGTATTTGGGACAGCCTTGGAAAATAGAAGGAACAGCTCCTGCTGCAAGTCTAGGACGGTCCAAGGGAACAGTCAATAGCTTTCCGTTTTCGTCGAAAACTGAAGTTTGTTTCAGCACATCACTTTCTACGAAATGGTTAGCACAAACCTAAATAAATTAAAAATAACATTGTAATTGTGACACAGTAATACACAAACATATATGTGCATACTTGCATACATATAGATACACACGCGCTTTGCAACAAGAATGTATGTAAATTCATGCTAAATTTACGTAAACACTTACCCTACTATAAGAGGTGGCTTGAAAATCCTTTCTTGGTATTGCACGTAACCACTTCTCCTTCAATGATGGATCTGCAGGAAATTTAAAGATGGCAACTTTTGTCTTGCTGTTATCATAGTTACTTTTACATCCCGGAACACAACATTTATAAACCATGATGAAAACACGGATGATGTATAATACATTTAAATAAACACACTCAATGCAAATGAATTTGCGTAAAAAGGTCAATTCACCAAATTATAGAATACTATAAACGACACAACACCATATACGCAACTAAACCATACCCAGCCCCTGGCAACTCAACGGTTTTCAGAGTTTCAAGTTACGCTCATCTTTGTTGATAGGTGTCACTGGGTGCGCTTCAAAATGAAAGTGGGGGAGGGGATGGGTCTGGGTGTAATTCTACGTCCAGGAAGAGAAGGGTCGTGAACGGGTAAGTAACTTTCCGTTCGTAATTCGCAAGAGATTTACGTCGACCTCGTGTTACTGTGATTGATTGTCGGTTTTAAATGCTTTAGTTAGAATTAAGCGAAAATTTAATTGTCGGAACGCCGCATCGGGGTAGCATCATCGCATTAATATTACCGTTCAATTTTGTCTCAAGGTCATTATTTCATCTGATCCTTAGTTCATAGCTTTTGTGAAATTATTTCTTAATTAAACGAAATGGTTGATCTCTTCACTGAATTTTATGTCGGCATAATCTTTACATTAATTAGGAGAGACCTTTACATAAGATATATGTGGATCTATGCAATTATTTTCCTTGGTGAAAGTTAATCACGTGTATTTTGGGTGAACTGAGTCAAGTTGAGACATGAATATGGTTATTAATTTGTCGAGTGGTCGTGTAAGCGTATAGTTTGAAGGTAAAGGTTCGTTTTCTATCAACTTTGATTTTTAGAAATGATATATGTATACGGTGTTAGCCTATGATCAGATTGGCCAACGGTGGGAGTTTGATATGAGTTTCTGAGGTAATCCATCTCATTTTCGTGTATTTTAATCTCGTTAAAGCGTATGTTTGATAAAATAATAATATTTTAATGCGCAACTGAAAATATATTGATAAGGTTTTCTCCTAATTATTCAGTTTTCAGACAGAATTCTCCGTGTGCAGCTGTATTTGATTTTGGCAACCATTATCGAGAAATTCATTCAAAGCAATGCTGTATTTCGTTTATTGAAATGATATTAATTACGTAATCAATACATACTAGTGTCATGGTTTTGAAATAAGTATTAAGCTTAACTTAGCAACTTAAGGAATATAAGTCTTATATTTTACAAATCTTGTAATTTGAGTCACAATACAATATTTTCGAATATTATCGGAGTGATTTAGCACGAGAGACACTACATAATGTAATCAGGTTATCAGAAATAATATTCAGAATTAAAATACAGTAGGTACATATTTTAAGATTTCATTCTCTTGTTTCAGAGGAATGTTTGCAGAAGACGTCACAGAACAGCTGTCATGTTCCCTTGTGTGATATCAAGAAATACATATTAACGGTGAGTACAATCTTTTAAGTAGTTTGCCAATTGCATTTGTATTGGTTGTTACTTGAAGTTTCCAGTGAGAATTATCGACGTATTTTACTGAATAGATAGGATAAATTTAGTCGTGTAACCACGCATGTGTTTTAATTGCGTCTATATATGTGCAGTACTTATTGTACTAATTTTTCCATCTATTAATGGTGAAAGTGTAGTAACTTAAGCTTACATTGGAAAGTGATAAATCTCAATTTATTTTAAGTGAATATTTCATTGAGAGAATAAAATTGATTTTATAATTTCGACTTTGAAAGGTTTGTTATTTATCGTTAACATAAGTGTTATCAATGCTTCAATTTTTGGCATATTTTATGAAATACTTTGTACCTGGGAAATTTTACTTTTCAATCTACTGACATCCATTTCAGCATAAATCAATTAAGTATGCTCTATAAACACGAGATGATTTCATAGAAACAAAATTATTACTTTGTAGTGAGTGTAACGTGTAATGTTCATTGACTTTTAACTCTTTGGTGAGGTGTAAACTAATGTTGAAATTATGGAGACATTTTGAGGAAAGTAATTGAAATATTTTGCTTGGAAAAGGCTATCTATATGGAAATTGCTAAAGCAATCAATGAAATATTTTGAGGAAAGGGATTTCTTAGTCAAAGTTAGTCGAATTCTTGGAATACATGCAAATTTTTGAAAAGTTTGCTAATGAAAGTTTATCGTGACAATTGGTTTTTATTGTTTATTTCCACCGGTGGTTGGCTAATCATCAGTTGATCATGCAAAAATTGTACAGGATTTATTCAGATACTATTTTAGTGCATTTTATTTTATAAATATTCAGTCAATCAAATCAAAATAGCAATTAAACTGTAAAGAGATAGAAGGCTGAAATGTGGTTATGCCATTTATTACTATGACGAAGGATTTTATTTTAATGAATAATTGAAAGTATATTGACAAGGTTTCTTCCCAAGTATGTATTCAATTTTCGGGCAAACTCCTGTCTAGACTTATTAAATGTTGGAAACCCTTTACCGAAAAATTCATTCAAATCAATGATTTATTTAGTTGATATTCATTTCCGTAATCAATATATGGTAGTCAGGTGGTTTTGAAATAAGTATTGAGCTTAACCAAGCCACTTAAGTAATATAAGTCTTTAATTTCATTACAAATCTTTGAATTTGAGTTACAATAGAAAAGATTCCAATGTTATCTCAGTGATTTAGCACGAGAGACATTACATAATGTAATCTGGAATATTATTCAGCATGAAATTACAGTATATATTTTAAGATTTTATTCTCGTTTCATAGGAATGTTTGCAGCAGACATCACAGGACTGAGCTGTTATATTCTCCTGTGTGTGATAACAAGAAATAATAACAGTGAGTATATTCCGTGTGTTTCTTTTAAGTAGTTTGCCTATTGCATTTGACATATTGGTTGTTTTGTGATACTTTTGTTGGCTGTTACCTCAAGAAGTTCCCAGTGAGAATTATCGACCTATTTGAATGAATAGCTAGGAGGAATTTAGTCGTGTAACCATGCATTTGTTTTTTTACTATATGTTCAATACTTATTGTGCTAGTTATTCATCTATTAACGGTGAAAATGTAGTAACTTCAGCGTATATCGGAAAGTGATAAATCTCAACATCTTTTAAGTGGATATTTTGTTGATAGAATAAAATTGATTTTATAATTTAGACCTTCAAAGATTTGCTAATTATCGTTAACATAAGTGTTATCAACGCTTCAATTTTTGGCATATTTTATGAAATACTTTGAGCTGGAGAACTTTTACTTTTCAGTCTACTGACTTCCAATTCAACGTAAATCAATTAAAAATATGAGAATTTCATAGAAACAAAAATATTAGTTTTGTAGCGACAGTGTAATGTGAAATGTTTATTGGATTTACTCTTTGGTGATGTGTAAACTATTTAATGTTGAAATTATGGAGACATTTTCAGACAGTTGAAAGTGATTAAAATACTTTGGAAAAGGTGTCTGAACGGAAATTGTTGACACAATCAAGGAAATATTTTAAGGAAAAAGATTTATTAGTCAAAGTTAGTCGAATTCTTGGAGTACATGCAAATTTTTGGAAAGTTGCTATGCTAATGGAAGTTTATCGTGACAGTTGGTTTTTATTATGCTTATTTCCATCGGTGGTTGGCTAATCATCAGTTGAGCATCAAAAAATTGTAGAAAATTTATTCAAATACTATTTTAGTGCATTTTATTTTATAAATGTTCAATCAATCAAATCAAAACAGAAATTTAACTGTAAGAGATAGAAGGCTGATGTTTGCAGGGTGTATGTCATGTGTTATGCCATTTATTACTATGACAAGAGGATTTTATTTTTGGTGGAACTGGTGTGCGACAAGAGGTCCAATGCTTTTTAAAATGTGAAACATATTTCATAGCATTAACATAACGATTTTTATCTTATTAGCCTGTTATTTACAAAGTATTAAAGACAATGAATAAAGAAGTGAGATCAAGTCAGAAGCGATAATGTCAGTTTTTACCTCTTTAAGTGCAGTCTTGTCACAATGCAAGCTTTAGGAAGATTAGAAATATTTTCTTACTATTCTTTGGCTTAAAATTCAATTCTGAATTCATGTTCTTTGATCGTTTTTAAAGGTAAAAACAAACTGTAATTTTATCCAATATGACAATGGTTTTAGGTTGTATTATAGATATAGACATTATAATAAATGCTGTGATTTGTCGATAATTTCCAATTAAGAGTACATGGAATGATTTTTATAAAGTTAATTGATCAATTTAGTTGATTTTATAGCATAAATTAAAATGAATATTGCTGTTACTACTTGAAATTATTAACAGATAATATTTAATACTTGTCAGTAGTTAAACCTCTGTATTAATTTCCATATTTCCTACCTGTTATCACTAGTCTATTTATCATTTTCTGGAGTACTTGATCGTCCTCGTATTTCACTGTTATAATCCTTCCTCTGATTTAGAAATCTCCCATGCCTTCTAACGGTTCCTGCATTAGCCTCTCTCCATATATATTGAATAGAATCGGCGATAGACAGCAGCCCTGTCTTACTTCTCTACCGATATGTACTCCGCTGGTATCCGCATTCTCCAACCTGACTTTTACCAGTTGATTTACGTATAGATTACCGATCAGTCTCCTGTCTTTCCAGTCTACACCTATATCCTTTAATATCCTCATCAGCAGTACCCAATTTACTCTTATCAAAGGCCTTCTGCCAGTCGAGGAAACATACACAGCAATCTTGACTGTATTCTATTGTCCTTTCTGATATGATTCTCACTACACCGATAGCATCTCTGGTTCCTCGTCCTTTTCTGAAGCCGAATTGATCTTCCCCTAGCATTTCTTCGGCATTTTTCTCTAGTCTTTTATTAAGAATCCTCGTGATGATCTTCGAAGTGTGTGACAGTAGGGATATCGTTCTGTAGTCCTTACACTGCATTGCCTTTGGCTTCTTCTTTAGAGGGATCATTGTCACATCTAAGAAATCCTGAGGCCTCTTTCCCGAGTTGTAAAGCTTGTTAATTAGTTTTGTAATCACTTTTAGTCCTTCCGATCCCATGACTTTAAGTACCTCTGCCTGTATTCCATCGCTGCCTGTAGCTTTCCCTTTATCCAGTTCCAGAATTGCCTTTTGTACTTCGCTTTCCATATTACTTGTTCCCAAGTTTGTCTTCTTCAATGTTATCCTCTTCTTCCGTTCTATTTGTGCTGATCCTGCCTGCTTGCTGTATAGTTCCTTAATGTATACTTCTCATACCTGTGCTACATCCTTTGGTTCTGCGACTATTTTTCCATCTGCGTTCATAATTGCTTTACCACAAATCCCATTAGACTTCTAATCTTCTAACTCCAGTGCCCTAGCATACATCATATCATACCGTCCTAACTTCTCAGTTGTATTTCCTCACATTTTCCTTTTATTCAAATTTCCCTAGCTTTATCTGTTACCCTTCTCGACTCATTGTTTGTGCATCTATAGTTGGCTCTACCTTCTTCACTGTTAACATTTTTTTCCATTTTTTTCTCTCATCCATTATCTCCAGCATTTCCTTAGTGATCCATGGGTTTCTGATTTTCTTCTCTTGTTTCCCAATCTCTTTATTCAAGGTGTCTTTGATGCTGGCTTTAATTTCTTCCCATTCTGTATTCACGGTCTCTGGTTTGTTTTCCAAATTTCTAAGGCGACCTTCCGACTTCATGCTGAAAGCATTCTGCCTTTCTTTCAGTTTTTTTAGGTCCCAAGTCTGTCTTTCTCTTCTCGTTTTCCTTATTTGTTTCAGCTTTGTGGTTACATCGAGTATTAGAAGGATGTGATCTGAATCAATGTTTGCTCCTGGTAATGTCTTAGTATTTTTTATGCTGTTCCTGAATCTTTGTTTTACTAGGATGTAATCTATTTGGCATCTCATTTTATCTCCTGGGCTTTTCCAACTGTGTTGTTCCAATCTCCCATTATTGTGCAGTTCTACTTCATAAATGTCATTCTTTTGCTCATACATCTCCCTGATTTATTCTTCTTCAATAGCGGTTGTTGGCATATATACCTGGATTATCAACATGTTAACTGGGACAACTTTTAGCTTTATTGCCATCAACCTATCGTTCGTTGCTGTTATTTTTGTCACGCTATTCATCATATCTTTTAAGTACCAGAGCTACTCCCCTTGCCTCACTATTTCCTCCGGTGTAAACTACCGTGAATTCTTCCGAGCGGATCTGCCCTTCTCCTTCCCATCTGACTTCGCTCAGCCCTATGACGTCAATCCTATTTCATTTTTCAGGTTCTCTAGCTTTTCTGCCTTCCTCGTGGTTTTTAAATTCCAAGTATCTTTGCATAAGTTACCTTCGACAGTTGCTTTCCTCAAGGCAGTCCATGCCCGGAGATCTGATTGGGGGACTATTTTACCTCCGGAATATTATATAATATAATCATTATTAGGGAAATGTAATGTGGTAGTTTCCCTCTTGCTTTCCACATCGCAGTACTGTAGCCGATCAAATCATGCCTACTGTTCTATTGAATATATACCCAACCAACATCATTTGTTTTCATCTCTATACCGTACCAACAGTACTGCTGCCTACTGCCAGACACCAATGATAGTTTTTTATTATTAATTAAGTAATTAATTTTTTTGTGAAAAAAACCTCCATTTGCGGGGATCGCACCCCGCAGCTTTGTAATGGGAAGATGACACGCTAAGCACTACACCTTATGGAAGGTTAAAATTTTAAAACTAATTGTCAAACGAATCTTTCACATAATAATTTGAATAAACTCGTAAAGAATTTAAAATTTTAAGATTCTAAATAGACCTTGATAAGTGAATGTGCTCTTTCATGTTGTTTAAGCAAATTAATCTTTTATATTTAGATTTTTTAGTTAATATTTCTTTATTGAATTCACCACAACCATTTTTCCTCTTCATTGTAGGCATTCACAGTTGATGCTGAGTGAAAATGCGATGGTTTGAGGCGTTGAGGAACCATGAATCGAAGAGTACTGCTTTGCTGAGACGACAATTGATACACCTGGGTGCGAGAGTATAGAGGAATCTGAGCTGGAGGCTATACATATGGGATGAGAGAAGGTTTTTATACCTATATGTTGCTATATTCTGGTTTGTTCAATATGTCAGGCGATAAATATCTTGTATAATATGTAGCTGCATCTTACGGAGGATGTAGGAGAGATTGTAAATTATAAGTCCCTTTCAGATGAGCTAAACGCTTCAAATTTGGCATTATTATAGCTTTATGCTCACAACCAATGAAAATAAATACAATACAATAAGAATTCCAATTTTTAGGAGGTTTTTCTCCTGTCATTCAGAATGAGCAGAAATTTACGATAGGATTAAACGATTCCCCAAGAATTTGATTTCTTTTAAAAATATTGTTTAATCAACTTACACTAAAAGTAAGTAAATGGAAAATATAGTGCTACGTCTGAAAAAAAAGTTTTATCTGATATCGTCCGTAAGAGTATTTTATTTCTGAGAATGTAGGGCATCAATTTTCTGTTTGAACTTAAAAACTTTCTGATAACTCAACTTTTTTATAAAATGCATTTAATTTTTTATTATAAATTTACAAGAATATAAGGTGTTGGTTTTCAGTTTGAACTCTGAAAACTTTCTTTAATTTGATTTTATAAAGAATATTCCATTTTGTTTGTAAAGGTTTATTAGCGTACTTCTATAAATTTTAAATTTTTGTTAAATTCACTTCCGTTAATAAGAATCAAATGTAGTAACAAGTTATTTACGAATTTCCGATGATGTTGAATTTAAAAACTTTAGAAAACTTATAAAATGCCAAGTTTTCGTATTGACTTCTGAGACAGCACTGTATTTGCTCATGTTTGCAGACTTGTCATGTGAATATCGTTCCGCAAATTGGATGTTGGAAAGTAATTAATTAAATTTAATCTTAAAATAGGAGCAGCCATTAAAAAAGATTATTTGTATCGGGATTTTTGGTGTTCTACATTTAATATTTTACCAAGAGGGTTTGTCGTGGTTAAATAATTCCAGATTTAATTTAATAATTTAAAGAAATTTGGAGATGTAGGATCTGCTTGAATTAATTCAGAAAATATTCTTTGGGGTTTTTTATTGTTGTTTATTCAAGGCAGAAAAAATTCTAAGGCAATACAAATTCAGTTTATTATTCAAGTTATCAAAATCAGATAAAGAGATAAAATGCAAATGAAATTTCAGTTAGTTTTGAGAGTTTTGATTGAAAATCCAGACTATGTAAAGTATTTTCATTGTGAAAAGTTTATATTCTCCAATTATTAAGCCATGCATCGGAAATGGTAGTTTAATTGTTCTTGATTCTAGACGATATTTAGAAAAAGATTTAACTTTGTGGAGAGTTAAATTTCTTAATTAAGAAAAATTGTGCATGTTATTTTATTCTTAATTAAAGTCAATGTCCAGAAAAAAGTTCTTTTAATAATTCCATCAATATCCAATTTGCTAGATGTTATTTATTTGTAAATACGTTTCCAAAGTGTTGTGTTATTTATATATTATTCAGAACAATTGCAAATTCTTTTGTCTAAATGTATATAAGCTATTGCTTTTCCATTCTGTATAATTATTGCCATTTTTTTTAATCTGAACAAACCAGAATTAGCAGCGCTTTTGGGTATATATTTATCGTCTCTGATTTCATATTTTTTTCTAAGCCATGCTATTTTTCCTCTCTACTTTCTCACCAATAGAAATGATTAAAGAAATATTATCCTTGCCAAAGTACTTTGTAAAAATGTCCAACTTTTATTCTAGTGCTTGTTATATTTAAAAAAAATTCTGCAGTTCATGAATATTTTTAAATGGCAATTTTGATTTGTGCTAATATTCAGATCTTTTTAAGTCCAGAAATTTTTTAAGTCAGATATTATTCTAAGTCCAAAATGTAAACAAATTAATTTTTTTCAAGTTCTAATTTCAGCAATCTTTCAAGTCTAGCGTTAAAAATTATTGTCCAGATTGTAAACAAATTACTTTACAAATTGGACAATAGTTTTTAACTCTTAGACTTGAAAGATTTCTGGAATTGGGACTTTTTCAAAAGTTTTTCTAAGTACAAATTGTAAACAAATCAATTTTTTTTCTCAAGTCAAAAATTCTTTTAAGGCCAGTATAATTTTTATTTTCAGGTGCAGGATAAAATAAGTAGACAAAATGTATTATTTCAGATTGTAAAATTTTTATTGAACTTGTATGTATACACTGTACATTTTAATTGCAATAAAGACATTTTATTATGATCAAAACCTGTTGACTCCTTTTAGATAGGAATAATTTCTTTTTCTCGGAGCCTCTTTTAGGTATCGTTGGACTTAAGGGGTTTTTAAGGTATATTTTTGCTAGAATTAGCACACTTTTAGCCTAAAAATGACATTTTTGACCACAAATTCAGCCAAATTTTGCTGATTATTGAACAAATTATTCAACATTATGACAATTTATCTGCATTTCAACTATTCAACAACTGACATATTACATATAACACAATATTTTCAACTGTTGTTCAACAGCTGACATAAATACATATGTAACATGAAAAAATAAACCATCAAACACATTTTGCAGCTGAAATAAATTATTGAACAAGCACTTGAAGAAGTTACTTGCCTCTGATAAAAATAACTGCGACTGAGCTGTGGAAAAATTAATACAAGCATTTAGACTACAGAACAGCCGTCATCAGTGGCGAAATGCCACTGACAACAACTGCTCTGAAGTCGAAATGCATGTATTAATTTTTTCACTACTCTGTCGCAGCTATTTTTATCTGAGGCAAGCAATCTTTCAAAGTACTTGTTCTGGAAACACTTAAAAAAGAAACATTTCACATTATCAATGACCTTAATTACAATTAACAATGTCTCTTATTGGTCAAGAAATACGGAAAATTGAATGCACGCAACTGATTCCAAATGGGAGCAATGTTTGCATAAATGACGAAAAAATAATGAATCTCGCAAAGCAATGCTTAATTGGAATTACTTAAATGCCAGGATAACATTTTTATAAACTATTCCAAGTCAGAAATAAACTTCAAAAATGCAATATTAAAATTTCATGTCATACCTATTTCAAATGTTAATAAAATTAAACCTTTATATTTGCCAAATTAATTATTGTATAAATGCACAAATTATATTACCTCAATTAGACGTATTACTGTTTTTTGAAAAAGATTAATAGCATAATATAAACAAAGATTTACTTCTGATAGCAATTTAATTTTTATAACAGCAAAGATTGAACTAAATACATTTTGTCTTTAAAAATTATCTTGCATTTAAAAATATAACTGATTAATCAAGGTGAGATTATATTTACAACATCAAAAACATATTTGTTCTAATGTAAAGTTCAGATTCAAAGCTATTATGCAAAATATAACTGATTTAATCAAAGCAAACACCCTACTTATGAAAAAATATAGCATATTCTCAAAGTTTGTCTTATATTTCCAGGTAATGTACAGTAAGTGCGTAAAATTTAACGACTTGAGGTTAATTTACTTTAAATTTAAGTAGTAATTGCATTGCGTGACTCAACTCACTATCGTTAACAAATCACAGTGCTCCTTATCGATAGCTTAACACTTTCATGGCCAATTTGTCAAATTTAAAAGGAAAATCAGCAAATCAAATCATTAAAAATTTATCAATAATTATATTTTTTAACATTATAAATGTGCAAATTGTAAGTAGCAATACATTATCATTACAAAACATTTATTTAAAAACTTATATTTGAAGAATTTTCAGATTGTAATTTATGAAAGTATTGAGTGCACGAAAAACTAAAGTATTTCATTAAATATTTGTATACAATTGAGTTATGTTAATAAATTTAAAGAATTCCTTTTCAGTAACGCTTATGTTAGAATAAGTCAAAATCTCATATGGAGTTTACCAAAATTATCGTTACGATAACTTAATGAAGATATTTTAAACAACAGCCATGAAATTGTTAAGTAATCTAAAATATAACTCAACCAACAAGAGACAACGTTAATATTTACATAGAGACCAACCTGAGAATCAAAAGAATAACTACAAAATTGAGAAACAAAATAAATATCCTATAATTATTATACCAAATAGAACTGAATGAGCTTCCCACAATCTATATATATTTGCAAAAGTTTGTTTGCGTGTCTCATTATGCATGCCATAAACTATAAGACACGAATAACTAAAATTTGGTACAATTATTATTAACATCTTAACTTGATGAATGTATAAAAGGTTTGGTCAATTGGTTAATTATAGTCAGTGCTATAATAATAATAATATAGGGGAGTATAACATTTTACAATTCCACTAGAGATGCCTGCATTTCAAATTTGAAATGTTGACAGAATTTTTTACAATAAACAAAGAAGCTTCAAAGTTTATTGTATATTAGGATTAGCTATGATGCTGGTCAACACAGACATCCATGACATTTGACGGTGCGATGAGACACTATTACAACGCCAACCTTCATAACAGCCTACTTAGTTAGACAACAAACCCATACAGCGGCCGGGTTACGCAATCTTACTTTCGATACTACACAATTTATACAAGTGAAAACATTTACCACTTACTTTATTTGCTCACATTACACTGTGTTGGATGTGGTTTGGTTAATACAACACGACAAACAACAGATGAACAAACAAAAAGAATTAATGCAACGAAAAACAAAAACAGTAGAAAAGAGAATTAAAATCACACAGGAATTCAATGCTCTGACTCTTAGAACGATTCTCTAAGCAAAGAGTTTTGTTAAAATAAATTTATGTCAAGTGAATAATACTTTGTTACAATAAGTGGGCAATACCTTTGTTAACACGTTACAAATTGTACTCGACAATGCCTTATCCCCCTCCCTCCCTCTGCTGTTCCCCCCCTTATCCCTCGCTAGGCAATAATATGAATCTCGAGTCTCAACAATGACATTTGTTGTCCAGGAAACTTATCGATAAAAGTCAAAATCTGTCACATATTCGTTAAATGTGAGTAATTTCAAAACATGTGGTGCATTACTTTCTGGGAAACCCTCGTACAATGTTGTGTGAGACAGACGCTCCTTTCTAGGAACCTGGTATTATCTGAATTTTTAAAGAATGTTTATTTTGAACTCCTGAGCATCCCGCATATAACTTTCCATGCGTAAAGCAAAGCTACCGTATGGTAACTGACTTAAGAAGTCACCTCTCTACTCTGCGTGCAAGGGGATTTCCCTTCTAGGAAGCGCGCTCACCTTCAATGCCCCTCTATTCTAATGGAATTCGTTCCCCTCCACTCTACATATTACCTCCGATCACTGAGGCGTAAGGTAACTTCTAGTAATTTTCAATTGCTACATTAGGCGGAACTACCTGTACTCTACATGCACGTTCTCTACCGGAAGCTTAGAGAACGAACTCCACCTGGCAAAAAGCATCACCTCACAAAATGAATCGACTGCGTTGATTGTCAATTTTAATTACGAATCCTCAAAATATTTTCCAACTCTTTCATTTATATCAATTAAAATATGAAAAAATTTCCCAAATAAAACTTAATTCAAGGATAGATATAATTTTTTGTTCATAATTATTGCCATAATTTGAAGTCACGATGATTTAAAACATAACCTGAGCAACGCTGGGTAAATTTGCTAGTTATTTATAAGCAAAGAACTTTGCAATACCATTTTAATTTAATTTATTCACCAGAGAACTATATAAAGATGTTTGTGTAGCATTGTAAAATAAATTCCAATAATTACTCCAAGATTTGATGCACAAATTTTCCTAATAAACGTTTAATGTGACTAAATCTTAGAAGGATATTTTGTAGTTTAATTTACATTCTTCGTTAGAAATAATTTTATGAACTCTGTATTTATCTCAGAATCACTACAAATATGCTGTCAACAATTTGTTGTTAACATACATTAAAGTTATGGTAATTTAATGTTGTGCTTACGCAAACTGTATAATTATAAAATATCAGTTGATTACTTCGTTTAAAAATTAGTACAAGAGTTTAAAATAACACTAATATTTATAATGAGATTTTAAGATATAAACAAGTTAGGAAAGTGTACAACGTAACACAAATGGGTGCGTTTTGTGCATTGGAGTATTTGAAAGAAATTATTTACGTGTTTGGAAGGGAAATAGCATTATAAAGTTCTTTTCTTCATCATAAATAATCCATTTTCTTCCCATTTAAAAATATTACATGCATATGTAAGGAAATTAAACATATTTCCGTGAGATTGTTTACGTTAGCAACAATGAAGAAGTAACCATGCTAGAAAATTTCAAAGTTCAACTCAAATTACGACTCTTGTTCGATTTTCTCGCAAACGGCGACTCCTACGATAAAAATGTAGAGGAAAAGAAATACCCTGCTTTATTAGTTGCACAAGTTTTACTTGATCAATATTTTGATATGACCGATACTTTACGAGATATGAGGGAAAGTTCATATTTTATCACCAGTAAAGTGGTACCCCTGATTGGCTTACGTGACTCATTTATGTGATTTTCTTATTATCTTTGACCGTAAGTCCTTAATATCAAATTTCATGAAAATCTGCTTGGTAGAAGCAGATAACGAACATGCGGACAGACCAGATGGAGACTAATACTAATAGGCGCTTATGCTGGAAGCGAAACGCACCTGACAAATAACCTTGCATGTAATTACATTTACAGATACACATACATTACTAAAAATTGTCTTTAATGACAAGAATGATATGTTACTTATTTGTTCAATATACAAGTAGAAGGTACTTGCATTCTGTAAGCGTTTCAAGTCATTATTTATGGGTTTTGCAAAGTAAAAATTATAAACTAGTTAAATAAATAAAACAACTTCAAGTACTCATTAGAATAAACTTCATTAGACCACTGATTCCCAATGAAAAGACAAAACTGATAATGGTTTGATTCTGATGCAAATGAATTGGAATATTTCGAGGCGGTGCTTACTGTAAAAGAGAGACTGACTGATATTATTCACTTCTTTCAGTAAATTGTGATGAGATTAGCCATGAGGAAGTGTATCATCCGAAACAAAAGTACCACGAAGCCAATGAAAAGGAAGAAATCCACAGTACATTGAACCCTCTGCATACTGGACCTTGATGGAACGTACTTAGGATATAATGGACAGAATGTCCGGCGATGCAAAACAGTTAAATGACGCCACTACTACATTGTGTCTCATGCGGACCTATCACATGTGCGTTATTTGGAAGGCCTAATGAATACATCGCAACATTATAACTAACGTATATCACGGCGTATAAGTCGACCTTTGAAGCTTAAAAAAATTTTCCTAAAACTTAAAGTCGACTTATACGACAAATATAAAATTGTGAACCTTAAATTACAGATGAATAACATCGATATTTACCAACAAGGGGAGGCCATAACATTAATATTGAAATTCGTAATACCCTTTTAGGAGGTGAAACTAGAACTAAAACATCACCTATATCTCTCTGCGTTTTTGCCAATGGGCCCTTGTTTAAAAGATCTTAACAATTTAAATTCAGGTGTAAGCACGGATGCAACATATACCATTAACCTTAAATTTACAAACAGAAGCAGCGATAGCTGAATGGGTAGAATGAATGTCTAGTATCGGATGGGCTGGGGTTCGTTCCCAGCAGCCAGCATTTTTTTCTTTCAGAAGTGGTCTGTACATATATTTTAACTAGTAAAATTGTATTATTATTATGTCTTTTTTGTATTTTTGTTTTTTTCCTCAATTTTTTGTGATTATTTTTTTTGTCTTTTTCACGTACCTTTTTGTACTTAATTTATTTGCACCTTCCACATATAATTATGATATTATAATTATAAATAAATAATAAAATTTAGAATGTTATAATCATTACTTGATTGTTTATTAAAATATCAATTCTTTAATACGACATTTATGAAATGTTTATTACGGACAATTACCTTGTTTTTTTAATTGTATCATCCAAAGTATTGTAATGCTGTAGAAGTAAGTGAGATAGAAGAGGTACACTTCGATCGGAATTAACCATACTAATTGCAAGTTATAATTATATGTGGAATATGCAAATAAATCAAGTACAAAAAAGTACATGAAAGAAGACAAAAAAAAATAAGCAAAAAATATGCGGAAAAAACATTTCCTTTTTTGAAAAGGGGAATAATGTAATTATCAGAACCATCCTCACGCCTGCCAACATGCGATACTTTATTGAATTTCACCACCGTAGATATTGATTGCGATAACTAGGTGCAGTTAATTTTGATAGCATCATTAACAGCCGACATCAATCAAATCATAGGAACCATTATTTAGTTGATCAAGCTCTCTGAGAATAGCAGTTTCTTATTGGTTGAAATTAAAACACCTGTCAAATGGAAGGTTCAAGAAGAATAGCACGGACTCGAAAAAATATTCCTATATTTTTTTATTACTATGTTTATTTCTGTATCTTGTTAAAACTTGGATCGTACATGACCTTGATTTTGCCTGGCAACGATTTCATGAGAAGTATTTTTAAGTGAAACAAAGGGGGTCGACTTATACTGCGAACATATACCTAATCTAGTATTTTCAAGTTGAAAATTCAAGGTCGACTTATACATCGCAATATATGGATATATATATACATATTATAATGTATATAATTACTGTATATACTCGTGTATGATGCGTCCCAGTGTATAACTGCCGTGTATAATGCGCACTCGTACTTTATTCCAAAAAATCCCGACTTTTTCTGATACCACGTGTATGACACACATCCTTGATTTTTGGGAGGTATATGAATTTTAAAACGTTTGGACTTGTCCGTAAGTGTATTACGTTCAATAAGCTCCATATTATGTCTAAGAGAGACATCGTCAATAATTAAAGCGACTGAGTTGAGATGGCAGCAACCTCACATGGTAAGTTGGGCAAAGTGATGCCGTGTAGAAAACTGCAGCGCCACTGTTGCCAATCCTTTTAAATCAGACAAAAAGGGATCTATAAATTAGTTTTGATTTAAAGTGGACGTTGGTTCTCTCTTTCCTATCTCATTCTAAAACTGTTTAAGAGAAGGAATAACGTAAAAATTTAACAAACAAATCTGGAAACAGGAAACGCGACAGGTATGATTAAGTTCACACACGAGATTCTATGGGTTTTAAATTACTTACGTTGTCAATCGTAGACACTAGAATCATTTACTAAATAAAATTATTTCAATTTGCTTATTCTATGTTTTTTTGTTTTTGATGTGTGTTTTGTGGGAAGACTATCTTGTGATTTTGCAAAAATTACAGCAATCAGCTGATGAGCTAGTGAAATGCGGAATAATTAGAGAGGATGGAATTATAAATGTATAGAAGTAATTAGGTGTTCTATACATATAATTATGTATGTATAACCTGGAGTATCAATAATTATTGTGCTTTTCCCATTAATTAACCCAAAAAGCGTGAATCTGGTGCGAGGTAGGTTCCCATTTTAAGTGCAGAGAAGTGTTACCTGTGTATAACGTGCACCCTACTTTATGACCTGAAAATTTGGTCTTCAAACAGCGCGTTATACACGAGTATATATGGTAGATACAATGTATAATTTATTGGTGTAGCAAATCCGCAAAAATTAATTGTTCCTCCGTTTGACCTTTGTGACTGGTTGAAATTGACTGACTTGCATTACTTGTGGGGTTTGTTTGTCTTAAAACATTCTTTGTATTCATTGTTACTTTCTGCCAATTTCCACCAGGGTCCGGAAAAATCTAAAATCTCGAAAAAGTATCCCAAGTTCCATTCCTAAGAATAATTCCGTTTCAAATAAGAACGCAAGGGAAAATCAATTTTTCTTATGGTCACTATAATTTATTTCATTCTTAATTATGTTCTTATAAAAGTATGCTCCTGCTAGCACACTGCAAGCACCTTTTACTAGTAAAATATAAAAATTAATACGATTCCTATTTTCCTAAATTAATTAGAAAACTCTGTGCTATTATTTCATGCGCTCTTAACAATTTGTATAAATATATAGCAGAGTAAAACACTGTCTTTCATAACATGCGCATTTTAACAATTTAAGGCAACACATACGTTTCCTTCGGATGTTTCGGATATAACAGACAGGCCTTCCCCTCCTTTTAGTCCAATATATCGAGGCTTCACTGTACGTATGTAAAGAATGCGATGTCGGACTGTGTACAATACCACGTTTTGGAATATACCATACACGAAAACGTATCAAGTATATAATCGCAAGCTCTGGAATAATAAAAATTAAAATAGTTATAACGAATCCAACGTATATTTTCAATCCTTTCAAACTTTTACAAACCTATGCCAACAGGTGCTTATAATGGAATCTTAACTTAGTACTTAAAAAGAGTTAAAAATGAAACAATCTTTTGTTATTCTAAAAGCTCCCAATTGCAAGCGCTATCTGAGTTTATATAAACATTTGAAATACAGTTGGACCTCTATAAACATCACCATTGATAATCGTTGTTTTGATCAACCCTCATTTGTCGCCAAATGGTACAAAAAAATTAAAAAGTTCCGATGCCAGTTTTGAATGAAGCAGACAAATGAATGATGATTGCACTGTGACCGAGAGAGAAAGATTCCTGGCATTGCCTCCAATTCAATTAGTGCCAATTAAACCTTCAAATAAGTGAAAGAATAGTGTTATTCGCTTCACACTTTAAGCATCGAAATTAATGCTGTAGCAATGTCAAACTTTATAGATAGCAACACAAATATTTACGGATAATTATCCAGTTAATAACTGTGTATGGGAAGCATTTCTAGCAATTTAATCAAAGCAATTGATCTTATTTAAAATCATTCGGATGCTGGAATCTTACTTTTTCAGTAAGTAAAACTATTAAACATCTATAATGCTTATTAAGGCAAATTGTCTCATGCGTAAATTTAAAATCAGATGAGAATAGGGACGTACATTATTTTTTAACAAATTGAAAGTTATATGGTTATGTCACCTTCGTAGATAATCTAAATGACAAAGAATGTTAGGCGACGGGCTACGTTTATTCAGGAGCAGCATGAAAACATTTCTTTTAGATTGATAACCTAGAACTCGCCGAAACTTATCTTCTCTTCATTGTTAATCTAAATAAACGGTTGCATTGATTGATATATGAAAAAAAGGACGTATACTTCAATAAAAAGAAACAAAGAAAATTAAAAACATAAAAGTTTGCAATCAATTACTGTGTAGCATTAATTTCCTCT
The DNA here is from genome assembly GCA_036926305.1 of Uropetala carovei. Lineage (NCBI taxonomy): Eukaryota > Metazoa > Arthropoda > Insecta > Odonata > Petaluridae > Uropetala > Uropetala carovei. The sequence continues at coordinate 10,343,241 of JAXCHB010000010.1, read as the reverse complement.
CTAATTTGACTTTTAAAATACAGATTTCTTACTGACTTTGCATAATTAATTGTCAATATGCACACACAGCCTCGCCCTCAGCGAGATTTCTACCCGCTAACCTTACCTATACTGGGGAAATGCATTAACAGAGTTAAATGCGAATTATTGAGTTAAACGTGAAATATTGAGATCAACTTATTCTACACAATTCTTAATTTTTTATAAATTAATTGAAAAAACAGTGAAAACACTGTGTGGGTACAGCTAGTACTCCGTTAATTCATCAAATAGAACTTATAATTTTGTTTGTTTAGTTTACATAATAACGCTTTTACTCATTATTACCTCTGACGGTAAAGCACTATCAATTGCAATTTCCCAGGTTGTTGTTACTATCAGCATTTTAATTACTACAAATATAACTTTTAATTAAAGTTTAAGGCAATAATAGCCCATTAATTCATCAAATGGAAGAAAGAAGAAGATAACGAGGCCTTTGAATCTGTGTAATTTTTACTTATGTACCAATGACGTGAATCTAAATTGATTCTTTCGAAAATTTTAATGTAAATCTGATTCAAACGTACTTTATTGTGTCATTTTATGTTACTTGTCGCCACCTGGCACATCCAGCCACCATGTGACTAAATGAATAAATAAATAAATATTATAGAGACAGAAGAAGATAAAGAAGAACGACGTAGAAGAGAAAGAATGAGAAGATAAAATACGGACAGATGAGCAAAGGCAAACAGCGAGAGAGACCATAAACGAAATCAGGTAACAAAGAAGAAACGAACAAACTGAAGAAGGGAGTAATATAAGAAGAAGCCAAAACAGAATCGATGCAGCCAACGGCGGAAGACGAAGAAACGACACAAATTTAAACTCAGCAATAGGAAACGGATTAGCTACTCGACGAGATGATTCACATTTAGGAAAAATTAATAAATAATGTCAATATCGTAGAGCTTTGTTTTTTAATAACTGAGAAAAGCATAACAGATGCTGGTACGAGAAGAGCACTTCCGCAGCTTCCAGATATATTAAAACTGCCGTAGAGAGAAAATACCCCTATGTGTAAAAATACGTAAGACTAATGTAGTTTCTGCACATGCCAGGACATGAAATATATATTTAAAGCGGGAAGCTCATTAGTTCTAATTTGAAATGCAAAATCAATCACACTCACCCATCTTCTTTCTTGACATCTCAAAGCAGAGCTGGCCTGTGGAAGATCTACCATGCTGGCTGCGTTTTCAGACTTCATTCTTCGGAGGCTCGCATCTGAAACAACGACAGAACCAACTCAGAAATCTCGCACCCAAAGGATAAAAATTCTACAAAACCTTAACAATAACTTTTGATTTGAAGTTTATACAGTAATGGAAACCGGCTAATAATGTATTATTCATACGTTTTTAAAAACACAGATTCTCATTTTATGAGGTAAACTATAATTTTTACGTTCAAAACACAATATATATTGATAACAAACCCTTAATTAATCCTACGTTAAGAGTGTAACGCCATATCTTGGCTATATTTGCCCATAAACAAATCCGTCCTTGCAAAAAATTTTACCAACTCTTCACAGAAAATGATACTTTACAACGATAAAATCACTCATTAAACATCTTATGCAGTAACAAAATGTTATACATAAGGACTAATTTATAAAAATAATTACTCCATTATACATAAATATGATAAATATAACATTTCCTATATACATATATATACGGTAAAGATATTTCAACTATAAATCAAAGATGAACAGAGAAGTTATTTAAGATTTCCTTACCTTTGTAGATATAAATCCTCGAGGAGATTGACCAAGACAGCTGTATCACACAATAATAACAGTACATTTATTTTCCAGAAGATCAAAGTTACATGGCAAATCAATAAGACAAACTCAATCACAAAAGAAAATACAAAGTAAAACAATATAACAGCACGAGTGGACTAACGAAAAACAATAATACATCAAAACATCACCATAAATTACAATTAAGTGGCAAAGCAGGGCATACTGAATAATTACATATACAAATTCACATATCATTGTATTATAAAATAAGAAATAGTACTATTAAGAGAAGTTAATTAATGTCCAGTAAGCAATGTGAAGATTACACACATTGAAACTATAAAAAACTTTAGATAATACTTCACTTCGCTTAAAGTGTCTTAAAACGTACACAAATCAAACTAAAAGTACATAATTAAAAACTGCTGTCAAAATGCGTCACATGCACCACTGTTTTCGAAGAATAAACGGCCAAAATTTTGTCAAGATCAAAACTATCGACATTAAATTTCGAATACAATAAAAAGGATTAGTTTTTTACTTGTGAAAAGTTCTGGTGTAAACACATAAAATAACCAAAAGTATTAAAACTCTGCTGTCAAAATGATTATCACGTGGACCAGTTTTCGAAGAACACACGGCCAAACATATATCACGATTATAACTGTCAACATTAAATTTCGAATACAATAAAAAGGTCTAGTTTTTTCCTTCTAAAAAGGTCTGATGGAAACAAAATAAATTTCGAACTGTATTACGCACATAACAGACAACCCCGTCAGCCATTTTAAGATTTCTACGAAGTAACCAGAAGTAACGCGCAGGCGCGCAGGCTAACCAACATTTCCCCTTATAAACCTGGATATTTACAATTTCGACAAAAAAACCACAAAAAATAAACAATTCCTTTTTATATCTTGATTTCTCATTTTAGTAGGAACACAATTATAACTTATTGTAGCATCGATAAAATTTGCTTAAATGTTATAAATTACTTGCAGTAAATCAAATTTGTTGGCATTAAACTTTTGCTTTGCAAACCTAAATTTGGATTCGTCATGGAGAGGGGTAAAAATAAGGCATTAAAATATATTTTCAGATTGCTTAATAACCGACAATGTAATTAATTAATTAATAACGAATTTTTGGTCCAAATACGTATGCGTTTTTTTGTAACATTTATTTTTCTGTAGGACGTCTTCATAAACAATTACATGGGTAGTTTCGGCGGCATTTACAAATTATGCGGAAACAATTATTAGTTATTAAAAACTATTCACGAGTGTAATTATAAGAATAGCAATTATACTCCGGAAAATACTTTCAGGTTTTTATCTTATCCATGTACTTTGGAAACCTGTGGTATATTCAATTGATACCGATAAAATATTCGTATAAATTTGAAATGTAGGTACCTACCGTAGGAACCTACTGATTTACAAACACAGATGTCCGGAACAGGTAGAAAAATACACTTGTAATTGTCCTAACTAAGATACTCTATTTAGTAAGTGAATTAGCCTTCATAAGAACTTAAGAACCATAAAAAACTCGGGTGATTCCTTCTTCACGGTAAACTTCCACCTCATTTCCTATTTGAAATCCAAAAACTCACGTAATATATTTTCAAAAAAAGCATTCGTGCGTCAATTTCCAACAAATCCTTTATCTAATTTTACAATTGTCCGACCGTCTTTCTCCATTTGTATCTCCCATTATTACAGCTAATGCCTGTCACATAAGTATATTCGAATCATCCTTTGCATCAATTTATAGAAATTTATAAAATTTTATTATTGTAATATTATCGTATATTTTATAAAGGTAAACTCCTCTCTATTATGAATTTTACACTGATAATAATAATACTCTATTTACGGGACAAGGCCTTTTCCTAAAAATACAATCAGAAATGTATTAAAAATAAGCCAAAATATTTAAACGTGCGTTCTAATACAATATAAACCATTAAAGCACAAGAGTAAGAAAAATTATACTATCGCACATAAAAATCACAAATCCTATAAAAATTATACTCAAAATCCATCTGACAATATCGTACAAACCTTTGTATGAACTCAACATTAACGAGGATATGTGCTAGTTATAATAAGTACTTCTCTAATCTAGACATTTTTATCAGAAAGTCTGAGTATATAACATAATTATCGGCTTTATTGGGGTACTCAATAAAAGATATGTATGAATTTATAATTTCACCATTGTTTGAAATTATGTACATATCTTGAAAATGAAGGAATATATGATTGTTATCTGCCTCACTTCTTTTATAAATATATTTCATTCGTTGTTATTGGTAATACATAACTACCATTGTTACTTGCCTTATTTATAAATAGTTCATAGGTCGTGTATGGTAATATATATATATCATTGTATTGAATAATGAATATTTTATGCTTGTGAATGTATATGCTTTTGTATTGCTTTTTCGTTACATATATAATTTGCCATCTTGATATCAAGATAATTAGAATCAAGTGTATTTATTAAAATGTAAACCAGTTTATCCTGTAATTATTTTGTTGGGTAAACTTTAAAAATGATAAATAAATAAATATTCTAAGGCATAAAGTAAAATTATATCAGATTCATGGTACTTAATAAAAATTTACCTGAATTAAAATAGACAGAAGTTGGCATAAATTTCTACCACATTTAAGTTAGGCATTGCAGCTTAGTTTTAAATGATTGCAGTGATTCATTGAATATATCAACTTTATGACTTATAAGGTTGTAGTCTCTCATCATAGTATACAAAGGTAAAATGCACATATAATTTGTCCATATATGGTATATGAAAAGTCATATCTAACCTTGGATACATTAAAGGCACTCTGAGGTTTATTAAATTAAGTAATTCTGGGCTTTTAATATGGTTATTTAACAATTTATATAAAAACATAAGGCCACTATTCCTCCTTTGAATGTAAAGGAGTAGCATATCAAGTAGTATTGTCACTGCTAACATAGTAAAAAAGCAAAAAGTGTCAAAAGACTTATGTCCTTAACAACGCTTTCAATCTATTATCAGAACGTAAGGGGATTAAGGACAAAATTAGAGCAACTTAAACTAGCTATTTCTACCGCTGACTATGACGTTATCGTACTCACTGAGACTAGGCTCAGTGAAGACATAACTCTGAATTGGACTTACCTCATTTAGACATTTATAGACATGATCGCAGTGTAATTACTTCTAATAAAGTTCGTAGTGGTGGGGTTTTAATTGCTATTAAAACAAAATTGCAATCTGTAAAGGTTATAAGCCAAATTATTAATGTAGAACATTTTTGTAAACATTTGTAGTCAAGAGGCAAAGGTTTTAATTGGGGCAGTGTATATCCCCCCAGCCTCTGCCATTGATAAGTACTTATCTCATTGTGAAGTGGTTGAAGATATTGTGAATAATAACAATTTTTTGATATTATTGTACTGGGGACTACAATTTACTTGATCCCTGTTGGAACACTGACTGTGATAGCATGTCTTTCACCACTCAAGCAAGAATTATAAATGAAAGTTTTACATTACTGGGTCTTAAGCAGATGAGTACTATCTGTACAATTTACTATTAGATCTAGCTTTTTCTAATTCAGGGCAAGTAACTTCCGAAAAGGATCCATATCCTATTTAAAAATGTGTTAATCATCACCTTGATATTCATTACAGTGTAAAGTTGGCCAAAGAACTAGATTATAACAATTATCAATTTACTATTTATGATTATAGAAACTGTCATTATACTACATTGACTAACTACTTAGATACTTTAAACTGGCTAGGAATATTGTGCAATTTGGAGATTAATAATGCTCTATCAATTTTCTACTCTATTCTTTATGAAGCTATAGAACTGTGTACTCCTACCTTAACAATCAAAACATCATCTTATCCTAAATGGTTTAGTGTTGAATTAAAGGAATGTATCAAACTCAAGAAACATTACCGTAAAATTTTCAAAATTACTGGGAGTAATGATGATTATCATAATTTTTCTAAAATCCGAGGTGAATGCAAAAAACATTCTGGTTCATGTTGCAAAAACAATATAAATAACATGGAAACAAATATTCCCTATAACTTAAAGTATTTCTGGAGACATGTTAAAAATCATCAAAAATTGGATAGAATACCAAGCATAATGTATTATTATGAAGAACATGTTGCAAATAATGACCACGATATTTCAAACCTCTTTGTAAGGAACTTTTCTAAGGTCCACAGTACTGTGATACCTGACACAAAGCCTGCCTTTGACATAAATTACACGTTTTCCTTTGGCAAAATGACAGTTTCAACTGAGGATGTACTATGGAAATTATTGTCTACAAATGTTACAAAGTGTACTGGCCCAGATGAACTCTCTCCCTTTTTTATTTAAAAAGTGCAGTCAATCACTGGTTTACCCACTGTTTATACTATTTAAAAATCTTTTAGCAGTGGCGTTTTTTCTGACCTCTTTAAAATTGCTTACATTACACCGATTCACAAAGATGGTGACAAAAGCAATACTTGTAAAATCAATATATGTAGTGGAAAAGGGAAAATTAGGTTTGGAGTAGCATTTAAATTCAGCCAAGCATATGAGAAACAGTAATTCTGGCACTACATGAGGAAAAATTACAAATGATGCTATTACTAAAAATAGAAAGTAGGCTGAAATTGTTTCTGCTTGTAACTTTAGGCTTTCATTCAGTTTGACATCACTTTGAGTTATCGATCAGTGATTTGCACAAATAAGATTATTTGCGGATTCAAAGATGGCTACTAAAATTTCACCAGCCACAGCTAAGACATAAGCAATAGTTGACAAGGTATTAGCTCCACATTCTCTACCTTTAATAAAAATTAAACTTGAATATGTACATCAGGATCTCCACTGATGGTAGCAATAATTTATCACGAAAAATTTTTCGAATACTCGTACAGTATTTTGATCGTCATGTTTAAGGACTCACACAAGCTAGTTGAATTGAAATGTTTAAAATGAATCAGAGGGGACTATAAGTCACCTTGTTTTAAAAACATATGATTGGCCAGAAGAGTGTATCGCATTTGGAGGGGATAACTGCAACTCCAATTTTGGTTATGTTGATGGAAATGGACAGAGCAATGTTTATGTACTCTTGTCTGCGGAAGTTGGGGAATTACTTGGAATAAAATGCCCTGCCCGTATATCTTTCATAATTGTGTTCAGCATGCAAGGGATTCCTGGCTAATTGATATTGAATCAAATTTGGTTACAATTTATAATCGTTTTTCTGTATTCACGGCCAGAACAGAAACCTTGAAAGAACTTTGTGACTTTGTATCTATAGGTTATAATCGTAAAAACAAAGCAGGTCTGAGCGTGGCCATTATGTCAGAGAGTGGCAACAAAGATAAAATGTCAAAAGATTTTAAAGTGAGAAGGAAGGTGTGTTCCGTGAGTGGGTGTGAGGGACGCAGCGATGGGACAAGAAAATTTTTTAATTTCCCGAGGACGGAAAAAGTGTAAGTTAATTTATATTAATGAATATTTTTCTTGTGAATGCTGAAGTGTTTCTGCAAGTTATAAGTGTAGTTTATAAATAGATACAACGGTTGTTTTCAGTGCGAAGATTGTCATTTATAAGCGAAATTTAGAATTTTATTTATTCACTCCGCTTTGAGGAAGTACGTTTAACTAAATGAAGGGATTTGTAAGGCGAACATATATGTGTCATTGGTCTCTCCATTTGTTAAATATGTATAGGTGGTTTGTTTGAAATATACATGAGTTTCGTCAATTAAATCTAGTGGAAAAGTTGCTGCCTAAATTATTACGTTTTGTAAATTATAAATTACATGATTTCAGCTTCAATGTGAATTATTGTATGCTTTTGGAGATTCGTTCCTTACATACTCTTTAGGACGTAGGAATTAAATCATTCTTTCCGTATTTGTTTTTAAAAAACTATGTCGATTCTTCTAGTCTTTTTGCACTTACTATTAACCTCTCAAACTGTGAGAAACTATCTTTAATTTAATAGAAACTTTTACAGCATATGATAGAATACAAAGGGCAGGTAATGTGTATATTGACATTTGCAACATTCTTATATGAGATAAAAGGAAACTGATAATTTCATGTACAAACAAATGTGGTATGTTTCAAAGCATTAATTTAACTCCAAATATGACAGCAATTCCTAAAATGCATTTATTCCTGCTAATTGTCGTAATGTGATTAATTTGCATTTATAATTTCCAGTGTGAAATATTTTTGTATTATTATTCCTTGACCTTTTATAAAGAAATTAATAAAATGTTCGTGATTACCTTTTATATAAAACCGAGTGCACCTTTGCAATTATGTTAAGAATAACTAACTTAATGTGGGGGTATAATGGCACTATTTGTTCGATGGTACAATTTCCAATGCTTCTTAAATGAGACGGTTTTCCAATTCTTTAAGAAATTTTGTGAACCTTGCAGGTTTTTTTATCTTTCTGGTAATCTATGATTATTCATACCGATTAATGTCTTTATGTGCAGGTGCTTGGAATGGCTTTCATTTTGCCAAAACTGGCAGGTTCGTGACATGTATGAGCGTGGGGGTGTGCGAGCGGTGGTCCACAAGATGGTTTAAAATTTTGTAATTTTTTTATTTTAGGGTATAATTTTCACGTCTTAGTAAATATATTTTATTTTAGTGTATAGGTTTCACATTTCTTTGTCACTGTTTTATTTTAGGGTATAGGTTTTACATTTCTTTGTCAATGTTTTATTTTAGGGTATAGGTTTTACATTTCTTTGTTAATATATGTTATTGTAGGGTATAGGCTTTAAATTTTGTAAATATATATATATGTACATATTCATTATTCAATCTTTTAATTTCTATATGCTTTTTGTTGGGGAAATTAACATAATTCAGATATTGTGCGACCTTTTATGTTGCAGTATGTACACATTTTCACTTCTTATGATTTAAAATTATCTGCCTAATATCATTGCCCTCATTAGGTTTGGGAACAGGTATTACATCATGCCTCTTAATGTTAGAGTACATATTTGGATGGTTTCTGTGTGTTGTATGCACTGCTTAGTGTATATATGTTCATTTTTATACTGTTTATTTGGTTACCTTGATATGATATTATGAACTTGTATATATGTCATGTGAAGGGTGTCACTGTTTATATGCTTGCATGAATTAACACATTTGAGATGTTGCAGTATGTACATACTTTTACCTTCCTGTGATTTCAAATTATCTAATATCAATGCTCTCATTAGCTTTGAGAGAAAGTATGATTCTATATGCATTTTGTGGCATGAACTGACAATTCAGATAATGTGCGACCTTTTATGTTTTAGTATGTACCTGCATACATCTTTTTTGTTAATTCATTGTTCATTATGTTCATATTACATTTTTTGTCTATGTTCAATTGCATATTTTCATGGTTTACAGTATTGTCTATAGTACTTCGTGTATGTTAAGATTTTCTTATACTTAGTCTCACTTTTTTCTATTTGTGTAATACCAGTTGAGGATACATTTCCACATATTTTGTACTTTTCCATGTGTGATCTCTGTTGAATTGCTAATGTTTGAATTGAGATTTGGCAACTGTTTGTTTTATCTGGTACTACTTTGTAATGTAACTGTGCCATCTTTCTGAGTGTATATCGCAAATAATTTGTGATGTTTGCAAAAACCTTATTGCAATCTCAGCTGAAATGCTACAGAATTGTTTCTCACTTAAAATACGGCATTTACTTGTTATGTGTACATCTAACGAAGCTTAAATAAAGCAATATCAATAACGTACAATAATTTTGTTGTTTTTTCAATTTTATATTTCTATTTTAAATTTTGCGATCATATATATTAAGCATTTTACGAGGAATAAATAACCTAATATTTTAAACGCGCGCGCTTGGTGCGACGGTGGTGCCATCTATGAACAAATGTAGTCGTAACTTGAACCTATTTCCCACAAGAGTAAGATGCACAGGGCTGGAGCTGGCGTACAATGACTTTCACCAACCCAAGCACGCGAACATTCGCCTCATCCTTCTGATCTGACGTCACGGGAAATTCCTAAGTGAGCCCAGAGGCCTTATATCTATAGGTGGTGTTGGTTGGCCATATCAGATTTTTTATTTTTGACCAACCAATTGGGGGGACCTTGTGACTTCAAACGACTCCAGCGCTATAAGGCTTCTCAGTCTAAATCACAAAGCAAGGGAGGAGTGAAACCCGGTGCCGGCATTAGCCTACTCTTAACGAGAAACACCAAGGGGACCAACGGCTTTACGTCCCTTCCGAAGGACGGGGCGCTGATTTGCGTGTTCTCCTCTAAACACGCAAATGGGGAGCCGGGCAACCTGGTTCGCACCAAGTTTGCTAAACGTAGCAGGCCAGCGCCCGCACCACTACGCCACAACTCCCCCCATATCCATATTATTTTTGAAAAACCGGCCTTCGGGATGTAGGCAGGTTTTTTTCGTTTTTTGAGTTGGCAACCCTACCAAAGAATCATTATTCATTTGGTTCACAAAGTGATTCCGTGATTCGATTCATAGAAAGAATCGATTCATTTCGTTCGAAGCACCCTGGGCTAATCTTGTGGGCACTCTTTTGACGATCTTTCATGCCATCTATGAATTGGTTTCGAAACTACGAACCCTCCCCTCCCCTCAAATTGTTCGTTGGATCACGTGACGCGGTTGATTTGAATCACGTGAAACAGTCTGACTTGGTGAAGTGGAAATCATGGAAAGAAGGAAGTGTTATGTGCGTGGATGTTCAACAATTGGAGGGAAGTTGTTCAGGATTCCAGCTTCAAAGCAAGGTTAGATTACGAACTTACTACCATTTGATAAATTCTTAAAGCTTAATGATATTCAAGCATTTGGCATTACTAGCCCGATCCATTGCATTGCTCATGGTAGAGAAATACTTAGTAGCCCAGGGATTCTCAGAGTTCTTTCATTTTTGTTATGCGTGATTTTTTCGCGAAGATAAAAACCAGTTGGAGTGTTTACAGTAAACGATTGAATTGCTTTTTTATCGGATGAACTCACGGTAAGGACACTTTATTACCGTGAAAGAGAGTCTTGTGAAAGTGTAATGCGTGTTTGGGCAGGTTTGTGGCCGTTAATGTAATGTCACTCTCGCATTCAACGATTTCAAAACGTTAATTTGCATCGATATCACGTTTTTTTTCTTCCCTCTTTAAGTTGAATATTTTCACTTGACCTTTTCCCGGCTTGATGCATATATGCAATGATATCGTTCTGCTGGCTACAGCCAATTCTTGTTCATAACTAAAGATAGTGTCAATTCAATAATTTATTCCACCAAACATTATTAGAAAAGATCTCATCTTGATTTTAGTTCAATAATAAAATACATTAAAGTCACCGGAATTCGTACAAAGGACGAAACTTGTGTTGCTGCAGTGTTATTATTAGGGCCGAGAAGTGGAAGACATTTTGCAGTAAACCAATTTTGGATGGGCATCCTATTGAAAAGCTGCACAACAGCTTTGAAATGTGTGCCTAACATTTTTCAGGTGACAGCTTTACATATCAATCTTCACAGAAGTCACTTCATTCTGCAGTGCCCACTCTTCCTGCCAATCAGCCAACTAACTGAAATTTCTCCAGAACATACATCTGGTAATAGTGCAGTCTTTTTATAGCAATTTTCTGAATTTGTAATTTGCTATTTTGATTGTTTTTCTATTTATCTTATTTTCTGGCTCTTTTCTGTAAAATTATTATTACACTTTTTTCTAATTTGAAATTGTTGACGCAAGGTTAAATGTAAGAAGGGAAGAAGGGCCTCAATTTCGCTCTAATAAAGTCGTTTGTGCGTAAAAACAGCACTGAGGAAGGCTGTGGTTTTATCGAAGTTTCGTCAAAAATTAAGAGCATTCGGTATTGTTTTTCCATATGTCAATTTCATGTAATTGAATGTTTTTTAATAAATCTCGTTTTAAAATCACTATTGTGTTGTTCTTTCTGTTACCTTACCCACCTTACCTCTGCCAGCGAGTAGTAACATACAATGAAATAAATGGAATTATAAATAAATAAGGAGACCAGGGCTGCAAGCGGGATAACGGTACTACTGCCATCTAGCGGTTCCTGGTTATCACTATTTGGCTTGAGTAGTGCCTAGCGCTACCTACAAATTGGTTACAGAACTCGATCGGCATAGCAAACGTGGTCAAAATTTTTAACCCGGGAGTTAGACCTGCCTGGTTCGAAGGATGATGCTGTCTTATCAGGTGTATGTGTCAATCACTACGGATTGAACTGATTGAACCCATTATATCTTACGTGGAAAATGTGATCGATAGACCACATTGATCTAGCAAGTTGAGAAGAAAAATCTTTCTGAGTGTTATTATGCTTTCAAAGGTAATATGACATTTTGGGTAAGGTAGTCGTTGCATAATTTTAAATTGTTGTTTTTCATTTTAGGGTGACAATAATATATGGTTCCGCAAAAAGCAGCCTGTGCCAAATGAAAAATGGCCTGAATTGGAGAAGCCAAAACAGGCTCATAGAGAGAGTTTTAATGAGACATTTCCAGAGTTTGGAAAATGGAAAAATAAGGACGTGATTGATAACCCAGAAAATATTTTACGATATCAAGCTAATGTTCATCGGAAGAATGAGGATGTTCAAGACTCAACCACTCGGTCTTTCACTGAGAAAAGTTTCCTAAGTTGCATTTATCAGGATCCTAAGAAACAATTGAAAACAAATGATAGTTTAGATAGCACTAACGTGCCAGTGATCAGAGAAAGAGAAGACAATACTAGAAGCAGGAAGGAAGAAAGGAAACTCTCCCACAAAATATTAATCAAAACGAAAAAAGAAGCATCGAGGCAAGAAAAGCGAAGGCAAAGAGAAGAAGATATCCTTCGAAAAATGGTTGGACCCAAAGGATTGGGCGTTTCTTTAATAGATGCTGAAACATTTTCTAAGTTCGCAAAAGCCGAAGTTAATTGCCCTACCAGTACAAAGTCGTTCCAAGAAGACTCATCAACCATGAATGATATGAATATTGATTCTCTTGCGTTTCCCGAGTTAAGTTTAATATCGAAAAAGTCGCATGTGAAATCTTTTTGTACTTCCAGAAATAGAAATTATCTTATTCCGATTGAAAAATCAGTAAAGGGAGACCAAATCTCTCAATATGAATGTTGTAACAATGGTAGGGAACACGTCGAGGGTTTACATATGTCAGGATCCAAAAGGCCTCGTAAGAAGAAAGATCCAGTCATAGTGGACATCATGAAGGCTATAGAGGTAATTTGTGTTTAAAGTCTTCTCGGTCTTATCATAATTTCGTTATAGCAATGTTTAATTATAGTCAAGTATTTTATTTACTTTACCTTTAGATCTGCAAATTTGACAAGAAAACAAACAAAATAGGTGGCACTGATGATGTGTTAATAGCTAAGAAAAAGAAAAATAGTAATCCTCAGATTATTGGAAATCTCTTAGATTCATCTAATCCTATGCGGCATCGTGGGAAAAAGCGAGAGGGCCATAAAAAACGTCTGACACGGTTAAAAAAAGCAGTTATGGCTGAGAGGGAAAGGAGAAATTCACAAAAGGAAATTAATGCATCAGACTCTAAGGCAAATTTATGTGACCATAGTTATCAGCCAGAAACAAAGGATAAGACTGTAATGTCGAATGCCGACTGTGTAACTACATATAAACCTGGTGTATCTCACAATATTACTTACACAAGATCAGAATGTGTCCAAAAGCCAAAAGATGTAAGTGAGGTAGGCAAGACAAGTAATATTGAAATACTCGACTGTGCTGCTGCTATGACAGAAGCTGATGTTGACGTAATGGTTAGGGAGGAATTACATAGCAAAAAGTTCAGAGAGTAAGTGTTTTGTTCATTCTATTTTTAGCAAGTCAATTAAAGGGATAATTCATCACAAAAACATCAGATTTTGTGTATAGCCTGGCCCATTAATGTAATAATGTGTGCTTTAAATGTTTAAGTTATTTTACAATTAAAATAATTCAGGTAGATTATTTAGCATTAGCCATTATAAGTTTTCATTATATTTTGAGGTTCATCATGAATCTTTGATATTGTCCATTGAATATTTTAAACATTTGTTCTAGGTATTGTAATCATTGTAACAGCACGGAGTTGTCAGAAGCTGTTAAATTAATGCTACAAGATATAATAAGATTTCAAGATAGGTCACATCTCAACCAACCTATAAAGGCTGAATCTCACAGGAGATATGTAGTTGGCCTTCGACAAACTCAGAATTTATTATCTGTTCATAAAATTAAAGTTATTGTTATGGCTTCAGATATAGAAAAAGTTCCATCCCCAGGTAAGAGTTTCTCTTAATTAGGGTACTCAGAATAAATTAATATTATTATATGGGATTTTAGAACTCATAAGGGGAAGGCACTACTGACCCCCAACCGATTCGGCTGAAACTTCGTAAAGATAATGTTCATGACGTCTGATTAACAAATATATATATACACATCAGGGCCAATACCCAGCTGTTTTTATTTTATTAAGAAAAATAATATTTTCCGAGACTGCATTAGTACCATACACTGTAAGGGATCTGGTACGTAGTGGAGCTGGCGTATTGGTTAGCGCACTTGGCTGTAAATGTCAAGATCAGGTGTTCGAGCTCTTGTTCTTTCGATTTTTAAAATATTTTCCCCACATATTTCCTCATTTTAAATGTTTATTTCCTAATAACGGTGAATATTTTTATTTTTTAATATTTTTAATATATGGGTAATGTAAAATAAACATCCAGTTTACGATAACATTAAATATTTACTACACACAATAAATACATTTGTATTTTTTTGATGTCCCCTTCCTACTGGTGATCTCGCGTTGATTTTGCAGTAGGTAAGTTACATTTTGCAACCGCCATATGAAATTATTGACTTTCCATTAAAAAATATGTTGCAGGATTGGCATATTGATGTGCAGTTTTGAGGAATTATTTGTAGCTTACGTAGCGGTTGGTTTTCCTTGTCAATAAATTTTTCATTGTATAGTGATTTATTAGTTTGTCCTCCCCATGAACCAACAGTGAAAAGAAACTTATTGTCTTGAACGTATGGTTTCACAATCATGACATTGTTGAAAAATACTTTGTAAGTCATTAGGAAAAGGATCGGAGATGAGTTGGGGAAGGGTGCTCGGTAAGGTTATGTACCAGGAGGAACGATTTCAAGTGCTACAAGATCAGTATTGCTTCTTTCATCAGAGCATCGTGAGCATTTTAACTAGCGTGAATTTCAAGGGGACGCATAATATTCGTCAATGTCACATCACGAAGTAAATCAGTAAGATAGAAACAGCCATGCCAGGAGAAATTCTGCAGTCCGCTTTACGCTTTCGAGACCAAACAAGACCGCTGATCAGTAATTTCAATCCGGATTTTGTAATAAACACGGACCAGACTGGGTGCAAATACCGTGTGCAAATTAAACGGACTCTGACCCACAAAGGAGAAAAACACGTAGAGTTAAATGTGAGCAGCATAGCAGACTACTCATTTGTACACGGCACAGTATGCAATGACAATATCGGAGAAATTTCTTCCGAGAGTTTTTATTTTTTTACAAGAGACTCATGGGCCGTTTGATCCTAAAGTGGCAAATCAAGTTAAAGAGTTGATGGATGAATTCAAAAATGTATTTGTAACCTCAACAAAATCTGGTAAACTGCAGTCGGGGACTTACGATGAATTTCTTGACAGCGTCCTGAAACCATACGTGCAAGACAATAAGTTTCTTTTCATTGTTGATGCATGGGGAGGAAAACTAATAAATCACTATACAATGAAAAATTTATTGACAAGGAAAACCAACCGCTACGTACGCTACAAATAATTCCTCAAAACTGCACATCAATATGCCAATCCTGCAACATATTTTTTACTGGAAAGTCAATAATTTCATATGGCGGTTGCAAAATGTAACTTACCTACTGCAAAATCAACGCGAGATCACCAGTAGGAAGGGGACATCAAAAAAATACAAATGTATTTATTGTGTGTAGTAAATATTTAATGTTATCGTAAACTGGATGTTTATTTTACATTACCCATATATTAAAAATATTCACCGTTATTAGGAAATAAACATTTAAAATGAGGAAATATGTGGGGAAAATATTTTTAAAATCGAAAGAACAGGAGCTGGAACACCTGATCTTGACATTTACAGCCAAGTGTGCTAACCAATACGCCAGCTCCACTACGTACCAGATCCCTTACCGCAGTGGTTCTTAACTTTTTTGGCTGTGACCCAATGTCTGGTCACGGCGACCCATTTCCTCCAATATCTCAGTTGTAATAAGTAATAAAATTGATACAAATTTAATAAATAAATGAAAATAATCTCTCAGAACATTAGCATTGAACGGGTTGCTATACTGCGTTTCCAGAGATCGTACGGGTGAGGCATGTCTACGGTTAGACTTGTAGGGAGAGGGAGAGAAAGTGTCAGCCAATAAGAGGTCTTAAATTTCCCACGCCTTTCAAAAATTCTTGACGAGCGCTGTTGACACGATTGCTCTCAGAACTTCACTCGTCCACAGCTGCTGTTGAAGTGAGCGAAATTCGAAATGTGGCAACATTGGGTCGTAGCCTAAGCGAAATAACCCGAATGCGGACTGAATACTGCGAATCTGACCCGTACGACTTCGGGAAACGCACTATAGGAGGAATGATATATATGGATATAGAAAGCAATGGAAAATTTTTGACAGTCCACTCAAAATGGTTTGGCGACCCAATTTTGGGTCGCGACCCAGGGGTTAAGAACCACTGCCTTACCGTGTGTGGTACTAATGCAGTAACTCAGGAAATGTTAACCTGTTTTTATTAATAAAATAAAAACGGCTTGGTATTGGCCCTGAAATGTATATATATATATATATATATATATATATATATATATATATATATATATATATATATATATATATATATATTCGTTAATCGGATGTCATGAACATTATCTCTAAAAAGTTTCAGCCAAATTGGTTGGGGGTCAGTAGTGCCTTCTCCTTGTCAGATGAATGTTATTTTTATTGTTACATGGCTCATATTATGGAATTTTTCAAATTCCTTCAGATCTCAATCATGCTTATTCTTGTTCAAATGCCGTGTTCAATGAATTATAAGATGATCGTGATCATAAGACGACCCTTTGCAGAAGCTAAATTTGAGAAAATAAATTTTATAAGGCATTCTGGAGTGAATAAATTAAACACTTGCTTTATTTTTTGTGTAAATCTCTAAAAATTTGCATATATATATATATATATATATATATATATATATATATATATATATATATATATTCGTTAATCGGATGTCATGAACATTATCTCTAAAAAGTTTCAGCCAAATTGGTTGGGGGTCAGTAGTGCCTTCTCCTTGTCAGATGAATGTTATTTTTATTGTTACATGGCTCATATTATGGAATTTTTCAAATTCCTTCAGATCTCAATCATGCTTATTCTTGTTCAAATGCCGTGTTCAATGAATTATAAGATGATCGTGATCATAAGACGACCCTTTGCAGAAGCTAAATTTGAGAAAATAAATTTTATAAGGCATTCTGGAGTGAATAAATTAAACACTTGCTTTATTTTTTGTGTAAATCTCTAAAAATTTGCATTGTAATGCACAGTGCAAAGATAAATGACAAACTGGTCAATCACTGTCAGTACTTTCTTATTTATATCTTTGTTTGGGAATATGAAATGACCCATAACATTTTGAAAAAACACAACCATGTCTTATAGTTGGGAAAATATGGTAACTCAAGGCATGTGTGTCCCAATAGTGGCATGCCACACTGAAGACGAAAAAAATACAGGAACTTAATTATAATGAGCACGGTATAACATGATCATGTCTATTATATAGTAAAAACCCATGCAGGAAATCCCACACGGAAAGGAAGTGTGAAAACCCTAGATAGTATTACCGTATATACCTGAATATAAGATGAGGTTTTGTTCCAATTTTTATGACCGAAAAATCGCTAGTCGTCTTATGATCGCGCGATGCGTAACAGTTTGACTGACAGAGGAGCAGAAGGCAGAGATAGGTAGAGATAAGAAGAATCGAATAGCTATAATCGAAATAGGGGCAGACCTTGTCTTTCACGGCTTTATCTTTCGCGTGTTTTGATCTTTCGCGGTTCCGCATTTGTGACCAGTTTTGTCTTTCGCGGTCTTATGTTTTGCTCTTTCGCGGAAAAAATCACAGAAATGGCTGTGCGAAATTTTCTATATATGGAATCAATCGTGTTTTCCTCACATTTTCTCTCATAGTCAGGCCTGAAAAATGTTGTTACGGTATTCTGATATGTAAAAATACTTAAGTAATTTAAAAAAATCGATACGTGTATCTATTTTTTTAAAGTATATATATAAGACACTTGTACATGTCTTATATATACTTTTAAATATTTTTAGGATGCAATCCTCCCACACTTTTGTGTCCCTTCGCACGTGAAAAGTTGCAGAATATAAGCTGGCATCACCGTTCAGGAGCCTTCTGTCTTTATTATGTATTATGAGAGGGAAGTCCCTAGGGGAAAGACTGAACTCTTGACCCTTCTGATTCAGGATCATTGGGTTATTTGCTCAGGTTTGACATAGTTCAAATGCTTAAGCTTTGCGTTTTACGCATCATTTATTATTGGTGGAGTTTCGCAGAGGTTTTCAGGAATGTAACCCCAAGATAGACGCGGTCTGCCATATTTGGGGAATTAGCCCTTGCAAGTTAGGCAACCCCCGTTCATTTTTTTTGTCGGTTCTACCACGGAACTTAAATAAGACTTTATTTTCTGATACTTTTTTCATCTTCTTTTAACTTGTTTAAGTCTCACTTTCATTGAAGTTAATTTTTCCATCTCTTTCTCTATTTTTCTGCGGTCACCAATACAGAGGACAAATGATCCGTTTTTACTGGGGTGGGAACCAAATCCTGTATTTCCCATTGCCTTAATTACTTCTCTTTCGCGATTTCATCTTTTGCGGTGTTTTCAGGAACATAACCCCCACGAAAGACGTGGTCTGCCTGTATTCGATTCTTAAAATCATTTGAAGCAATTGATTATTAAAAGTAGTAGTAGAAAATGAATCGATTCAAATGTATTTGAATACAAATACTCTTTTGAATTTTATCATATTTATGCATTTTGCTTCATTTGGTAATTTATTAAAAGTGTTGGCTTGGCTGACAGATAGTGCCACTATGCGATAGCTCGAAATGTTTGTTCGTCAGCTGATGTACAAAAGTCGAGGACTGCCTGTAGTAGTAGTAGGTTGAATTGGCAAAAGATTTTGCACCAACATATGTAATTTGATCCTGTCATGATATCATAGTGTGTTGACTGCAGACAAGTGAGCCATCTATGACTGTATTAAATTCCATGTGAATTAAAGTCTTCGTGATTGTTAACTATCCAGTTTTACGTAAAGATATGGGTGACCACGTTGAAAAGAGAGGTTCTACACATTCACAAATATCGAAATCATTGTGTAATAGTTATGATGCAAATTTTAAACTTCTAGTGGTGAAATATGCTGATGAAACTAACAATTGTGCAGCAGCAAGAAGGTTTGGTGTCACCGAGGCAAATGTGCGGCAGTGGAAAAAATCACAGGAAATGCTAGTGTGGAATTTCAAATCGAAAAGCATTTCGTGGGCCTAAGGAAGGACGTCATAAAAATTTAGAGGACCAGTTAATAACATTTGTGCCAAATATTTGTTCCAAAATATTCAGTTGAAAATTCCAATGAAAATTGCTTATTTCAATTGGTTCAATGTTCATTACTCAATGGTATAGTAAACCTCTGTCATTGTGTGCATAATAAATTTTTTCCTTTCATTAGGAGTTAAAAATGGGGGGTCGTCTTATAATCAGAGTCGTCTTATATTCGGGTATATACGGTATATTATTATATTGGGAATTTAAAACTGTGTACAAGAAATAATAGTCAAGACGTAATGAAAAATAGACACTGTAACAAAGTAACAGAGAAGGCTTTTATTTTTTATGTAAGTTAGGAGCTTGGGACTAAAGCCATTGTAAGGTATAACTGATTCACCTAATATTTTATTATTAAAATTCTGTCATTAATATGGCGTGCAATTACAGTAGTATTTATGTATATTAAAAAAACATTTTATGATAAAAATGTTTGGATGCTAATATGCTGATTTCAGTGATAAAAAATGCTGTACACCGCTATTTGCGTATTTTACTCCCAACTTACACCCTCAAAAATCCCGTGAATTTATTATTGTAAGTTTTAATAATTTTTCCTGTGTAAAGAAGATTGTTGCGAGAGCTAAAGATAAAGAATATATTTGCGGATAATAATAAAGTAACTCATCTTATTAGTTACTAGCATAAGTGCCCGTTGAATTTCAACGGGTTTAATGAATCTAAATCATCAATGCAACATGTAAAAATCGCAAGAATAAAATTGTGCACTGTTTTAATCATTGAATAAAGTGACAAATGAAGAAATACAGGCCGCATGTACATTTCTGGATGAATGACAGAAGAAAATCTAAAAATAATTATTGAATAAACTCTCCCTCCCCACCCATTTTTATTGCCATATAGCCTATGTCACTCGCAAGTTAAAATTATGTACCTTGCAAAGTCTCGTGAAAATATCTTCAAAACGAAAAATTTAAATAAAAGCAGCAACAACGTAGTGAGTAACAGAAAATAAATGAACGAAAGAAATTAATTGATCTAACGAAACTCAAAAAAGTGAATATATGACATTTTAGAAACGTTAGGAATTAATGAAATGATTTATCCAGTCACAGTTTATGGATAATCTAAGTCTAATTATTTAAATGGATTATAAGCATCAGAACTTACTCTGTATTAAATAAGCACCAAAATTCCTTTTATAAAAGCAAATCAATTCGTTAAAAGATCCACTGTTGTTTCTTTGAAAATTGCCTGTTAACAGTTTTAAATGTCCTTTTAATTTTATTTGAATTTGAATTTATATTCGTTTCGAAACTTCGGCCATTTTTACGAAATTAATTCGAGGAATAAGAATATAAATTCGTATATACATATGGTTTACAAATAATTTAATTTAAGAATGCTTTTTATTTCCAATTTTTCTAAAATGACACTATTGATACTTAAAATTTTATATATTTACGTAAATATACTTATTTTCCACAAAACACGCCAATCTCCTCTCCCCTTCCTTCCTCTCTCTCACGTATTGAAGCTAACAATGATAATGGTCGACATAGCAACATCACGTTAAAATGGCGATATTTCCACAAAATATGCAAATTAAACGTTTAACATGGAATATTTCGAACTGTGGGCGAAGAAAGACGAACGGAATAAGAAACTTTATAAATTTTTCTTCAGAATGGTTCAAATCCGAAGGACGTGTGTTAATTTCTTCTAATTTTATTTTCCAAATGAATAAAAGCCTGCACGTCGAAAAATCGCGTTTTACATGTAAAGTAATGGGAAATGGAAATGCCTCTCTTGGATACGAACCAAGGAATTTTTTTGCGATTTAAATTCGTCATCACCCGAATAAGTGTTCATCAAGCATCCCTACCAAATTTCGAGTTTCTATCATTATTATTTCTCGAGTTATTAGCGTTTGCATAGCGTGATCAACCAACCAATGGATGACGGCTATTATTATATAAAATTATTGGTACAGGCATATAGCATCGGAAGGTATGATCGCGAAGAATAATTTCTGCGAGCTCCTCGCTCTGCATCTGCCCGTCGCTGGGTTGTCACCCTCCACCTTTCAAAATTAGTATGAATTTCCAGCGCATTTCTTTGGATGATAATCTTCGAAGAAACACGGAAAATATAAATATTCATGGCACCAGGAGCAACATATAAATAAACGCTTGCCACAGTTGCAGCGATTTATTTTAATTTCGTCTGTGAACGAAACTTCATTTACATTAAGAAATAATTCGCGCCGCTCGCAGCTATTTATATGCTGCCCCTATTGCCAGGAATATTTATACTATCGTTTTTTTCGACGATTACCATCCAAAG
Source organism: Uropetala carovei (assembly GCA_036926305.1). Lineage (NCBI taxonomy): Eukaryota > Metazoa > Arthropoda > Insecta > Odonata > Petaluridae > Uropetala > Uropetala carovei. The sequence continues at coordinate 10,321,313 of JAXCHB010000010.1, read as the reverse complement.
GAATGCGTGAGAAACGCAAACTAGATGTAAAGGGTAGAAGTGCAATTACGGCGGAATATCACAGCTTAAGGAATACGCCAATGTCTATGGAGAGTGTCTATGTAGTGATGGACAGACGTGGCTAATTTTCTTGAGGGAGTAGGTTGGGAATAATATACGCAAATAGCGGTGTATAAATATTTTCTGAAAAATGGGAGAAAATAGTGGTCTAGTGATTAAAAACAATTATCCTGTGTGAAAAAAATAAAAATTGCGGTGAATAAGAATTTCCAAAAAATTGGAGAAAAACTAGCACGAAAAATGAAATTTTACACGAGAAAAAAGGTTGAACAATGTTGGTCTCGAACCCCGAGACCATGCTTGGAAAGTCCTACTCGTTATCCCCTAGGCTACGGTCACTAGTGAATGCAAGAGCGAAGTTACTAGGATTTATTAAGATTGGCCCATTTTTGTACTTTTTAATTAATTATTTCTCTTAAACTAAAAGGCATTGGCCCCTAATTCCGAAATGGTATTTTTTTTTGACCTAAACTTTCCATTGGTAGAAGATGAGTCAAATCTGAGAGTTACACTCCATAGCCTCTCCTTGTCAGTCGTTTGCTTATGTCAACAAAATTATACAGAAGTTACGTAGATAATGAATAAGATAAAAATTGATAGACAATTATGCATAACTGCAAGTAGGTCCTCTCCTAGAATTTCACCTACCATATATTCTGGCCTATAAGTCGACCTTTGAAGCCTAAAAAAATTATCCTAAAACTTAGGGTCAACTTATACGCCGAACATAAAACGTGAACCTTCAATTACAGATGAATAACATCATTACTTGAGAAGACCGTTGATCTTTTGGTGGAGGTGATCGCTATTTTGAATCAGCTGTTCCAGTGTTTACATTTTATGACATTTATTTTAGAAGATTTATATGAATTAATTTTAATACTGTATTTACTCTTGTAATCTGTGTTCTCGTGTACCATGCACACCTCTATTTTTGGACCAGTTCAAGGAGAAAAAATAAATTCGTGCTTTAATAAGTTGACATCCACAGCAGTGGAAAATTAGAAAAAAAATCAAAAAAGTGTGGGGATTCCCCATAGGTGTGTTCTCTCCATGGTTTTCTCTAAGCTGGCAGGCCACACAGTAGTTTTTGAAGTGCCGTGCACTAAATTTTTTAAGCGTGCATAATTGTGTGTATCTTAGTATGTACTGGAACAGGGCCTCGTCAACCCTGGTGCACATCCGCACACTATGATCATGTAGGCGCACATAGTGATATTCATTCCACCCGTGGATGAAAAAAATTAGAGGGAACTATGGTTCTCTTCCGAGTTAAAGGAGCGTCTGCGGCTCACGATGAATTCAACGAATACAGATAACAGATGCCAACTTATTCCTGCAAAAAGTGTAGGCAGAAACTGATAGTAAATTTTTAATGACAGAACTGCTTTTTTAGAGTAACAATAATAAACTTAAAACTCAAATTAAAAGGTACAGCTTTAATATTATGAAAATATTGCATCATCTCAATGTTGAAGATGCACCAACGGCAGTATAAACCGTGCATTTAAACCCTAAACATTTCTTGGTGGTGTAGATATATGTAAACTTTGTAGAATTCTTCATCTTTTACGAGTATAAATGTAGAGGCAAGCATGTTGCAGTAAATTTACTATCGAAACTCACAATTTTTAAAACTTGGTCAAAAATCTTCATGTATGACGCGGTCTTTTTTTTACCGACATTTTAGGAAAAAAGGTGCGTGGGGTACATATACGAGGTGCTACCCAAAAGTTCCCGAAATGTATCTGAAAAAAAAAGTAGACTTGCTGAAGGTCCTAATCTCCACCGTCCCCTTCAAAGTAGGTGGGGAACGGCCACCATGTTTTTGGAGGCCAAAAACTGCTGCACAGCCAGAGCGGTGTCATGATGGAGCACCCAGTTGTTCCTGCGCCATTTCTCTGGCTGCTTTCGCCTTATGTTCTCCCTAAGCCGCCTCAGGACGTCGCAGTAGAACTTCGCATTGACAGTCTGACCTGGAGGGACGAATTCCTTGTGGATAATCCCGTCAATGTCGAAAAAGCAGATCAGCATTGACTTAACGTTGCTTTTGACTTGCCACGCTTTCTTCGGTCGGGGTGAAGATGGACTCTTCCACTGGGACGATTGCTGTTTTGTTTCAGGGTTGTACCCATAAACCCAACTTTCTTCACCAGTTACGACCTCAGAAAGGAAGTCTGGGTCATTTCTGACCTGCTCCTGAAGTTCCATGCAGACTTCCAGCCGATGTTGCTTCTGGTCATCAGACAGCAGCCTTGACACGAATTTTGCAGTAATCCGCCTCATGTTGTTCATCCGACAAAATGCACTGGCATGTCCCGTATGACTGTCCCACAATGTTGCAAATGTCATGGATCGTTCGCCTACGGTCCTCGAGGATAGCCTCATGCACTTTTTCAACATTTTCTGGCATTGTGCCAGTTGAAGGTCGTCCAGAACGTGTGTCATCATCAACTGACGTTCGGCCATTTTTAAACAGGTTAAACCAGTCGTAGGTTTGTGTCTGACCCAAAGTGTCATCATCAAATGCTTGTTTAAGCATTTTGTGAGTTTCCGCCGCACTCTTGCCAAGTTTGAAACAAAACTTGATGCACACACGCTGCTCCTTCACGTCTACCATTTCAACGAAAAAAATCGCAAAATGACACAAACACGATATTATAAAAACACGTAGAACAAAAGAATGTGTGCACTTGGCGTGAAGCCACGTCGCACACTGGTTCACAAAGGATACATGCAGAGCTACTGAGCGCCACTAGTCCTTACTACAACCGGTTCCCGCGTGACATCCAACTTTTGGGAACTTTTGTATAGCACCTCGTATGCAATATTTTATTGAATTTCACCACTGTAGAGATCAATCATGATTACTTGGTATAGTTCATTTTGATAGTATCAGTAGCTGTTGACATCATTCGAATTATAGGAAACTTTATTTAGTGGTTCAAGCTCTCCAAGAATAAGTTTCTTATTGGTTGAAATTAAAGCATGTGTCACATGGAATGCTCAAGAAGAATAGCACGTACTCGAAACAGTATTTATATATATTTTTATTATTATGTTTATTTCTGTTTTGTCAAAACTTGATTTGTACATGACTGATTTCGTCTAAAACTATTTCATGAGAAGTATTTTTAAGTGAAAATGTGGGGGTTGACTTATATGGTGAACATATGCCAAATCATGTATTTTCATTCAAAAAAAGCAGGGGTCGTCTTATACGCCAGAATATATGGTATTTAATAAAAGTGATTCATCTTTATATGTAATAATGCTGAAAGTATCTCACTACAGGTGGTTTGGATGACCTTGTCCATTCCATCATTGATGGTGCTGGGAAGCAATGTGTTCCAGTAGTCTTCCCTTTACAACGAAGGCAATTGGGCAAAGTAATGTATCGCAAAGTTGGCATAAGCTGTGTTGGAATTTTGAACTACCAAGGAAGTGAGGCGAGTATCTCATGAAAATTATTAACCCTCCCCTGTCCAGTTAAAAAAAAAAAAAATATATATATATATATATATTTTAGTGATGCACAGGAGTTCGGCCTCGGTATTCGGCCAAAATCTGCTATTCGGCTTCGGCCTTTGGGTGGCCGAATAGCTGAATACTACATATTTTTTTTGATAAAACGAAAAATGATAATGACATAATAGAAGAAAGCTGAAAACACTAAATAAAAGCATAATACATTGAGTTGTTGCCAATACAATTCACATATCTCGGATTCAGCCTGACAATTATGTGCTACTCGTTTTTATGGCCTACGACGTATAATATATTAGTGTGTTCCAATATGTGGACAGTTCGTTTATTTAGAATACTCCTCATTAGTTGGAATTTTTGGTGTTTTACAGTACTGTGTAAGTAGCAGACAACCTCTAACATCTGGTTCACGTTGTTGCATGACGTAATATGACGTATAAACAGTAGTGCCATTGTGCCAAAACCAAAATGACAGTGTCGACTGAGTTTTTGTTTCATTTTTGAATTTCATAAGTGCAGACATTTTTATATAACAGAATATATAATAAACTTAACAGGGCTGTGATTCTTTGTATATATCTTCATATTAACAAAGAATTTAAATAGATTTCTATAGAAAACATTAGTGTTCATTAGTTGGTACTTCAGGTTGGTAGTGTTTTAAAAACGATTTCGGAAATTCCCCGGGAGGAATATTCTTGCGATTATAACCTACTTTCACGGTCAACATTGGGGATGTGTGCAGATTTTTCGTAAATCTAGAACTTATTAGTAGTATCATTTTTAAAATTAATAGGCGAGTCTCCATCCCATGTACAAGCGACGCGGGCGGTGCGAGCGACTAAGCGGATAAATAATACAATGTAATGTTATGGCGGTGTTCCAAGTTCTGGCGTCAATGCATGTACTCGTTTGAGCGGTGAGCGAGTGTCTTTGAAGCGATCAACACACCTTGTTTTCGAAGCGAGCGACCAGAACCGCGGTTGTGGAAAATAGTTTGTATTTCAGCGTTTTCTTTGTAGTTTTATTGCCGTTTTAAGTTGTTTTCTTACGCTGTTATGGAAATGAATGAAAATTTAATTTCTGAGATCCAAAAGAGTTCCATCTCATAGAATTTAAAAGATGAAAATTATTTTAATCATTTTTGACCGATTACCAAGGCCGAAGCCGATATTCGGTGCATCACTAATTTATGCTAATGGAGATATTAATACGGTTTTTGTTATAAAGCAATTAATATTCGTCATCTTCCTTTTCATCATCTTGAACGTTGGAACAATCCACGCATGTAGTAACGGTGTGCTCTCAACAAATATATTTTGAGCATATTACACAGCACGTTCGGGTCTTCCTGTTTTGTTTCTAGGAGCAAAAGGCACATCTTCCTGGTCCATCATTCTTCTGTGCTTGACTTTCTACTTCGGAAATTTCTACCAACTATTTTTACTTCTAGGCTCCTAGGCAAATTTTCCGATATAGCACGAATTTTCAAGTAGTCTACGCAAAGTTCTTTCGAAAGTGTTTTTTGACAGGAAGAAGAGTAGATGATTTCTTCGTAGAATGTTAGATTTTTATTATTACCGCCCAAAAATAATTACATAAAAATTATAAGCGGTCTCAAACACATTCACTTGAAAAGGACTGTGTAGTTGCCGATATACCTTCTCAACCAGACATAAGAGACCATCTGACTCTTAGGCGAGCACAACTAGTTATTGCTTTGTATATTCAAACTGGAAAGTTGTAAGAGGAGAGCACTTATCCTCTCACATTTTAGAAGAAGGAATGACAGATGATGTCACTACGTAGGAGAGCGTACGGCATGCCAGGCCAGCGCCGCTTGCTTGCTCACAGAGAACACAAATGGTACTTACGATGGAACTCTTCCAGACCCAAAAATTGATAGATAATGAATACGAGGTGAAATAAGGTGGCCAAGCATTAGATATTGCTAATAGAAAACCCTGTCTTTTAGGCCGTGTGCGACCTCTTTAGTGATCAATCAGAAAAAACCAATGCACAGTGGTGAAAAACCTCAATGTAAACAAATAAAGCTTACTCAGAGAGCCCTTCAAATTTGTCATATGATACATAATGGACTAAAGATAAGGTACTCAGAAGGCCAGAGATTAAATGATGCTGAGAGGCTTAAAAATTTTAATAATGTAAGCCACCCAGTCTTTTAGACCGTGCACGACCTCTTAAGGGTTAATGATGTAGCACCTCTAGAAATGCATTTATATATATTTAATTGTTTAAACTTTATGAATTTTATACGGCCACAATAATAAACTTCGTTGTAGTTTTCAATGTTAATTGCTGATGGAACGCCAATCTCCTACTTTCTGAAAATTTTCAGCTCCCTAGCTCAAACAAAAGTACTTAAACATTTGTCTATTTGTTTAACAAGGGCTCCGGTTGATATCTGTCAATGAATGCAAGTTGTTTACGGTGATGAATGTGTTGATGTGAGCACTGAGCGTCATTGGGCCAAGCAGTGTAGAGAAAGGGAACCAGGAAAAGCAGATTTGTTTGACAAACAGCGAAGTGGGAGATCTGTGACAGCAAGTGACGAGTTTCACAAGAATCGTGTTGATGACTGATTAAAGAAAATCGGCAGATTACTCAAAGAGATATTGCAGACAATATTGGCATTTCCCAAGAACGTGTGGGTCACACTATTGCTGTTCTTGGATATTGGAAGATTTGTGCGTGCTCACTCCCAAACTGAAAGCTTGAGGGCTTGAAATTTGTCAAGAACTTTTGTTGCATTATGAAAATGAAGGTGATGACTTTCTTCACAACATTGTTATGGTAGACGAAACTTGGGTTCACTACTTTGAACTGGAAAACAAGTGTCAGTCCATGGAGTATCGCCACAAAGGTTAAACATCGACAAAAATATTCAAAGTGCAAACGTCGGCAGGAAAAATTATGGAAAGTGTTTTGGGATGCAAATGGTGTTATTCACATGGAATTCCTTGACCCTGGGACGGCAATCAATTCAGTGTGATATATCAAAACACTCCAGAATTAAAAAAAAACAATTAACAAAGGTTTATAAGCACAAAAACAATGTTTTGGTGCATCATGATAACGCAAGGCCCCACACCTTATGACTCACAATGGAAGCAATTGAGAAGTTGGATTCCACCATCCTGCCACATCCACCATACAGTCCAGATTTGACACCCTGTGACTTCCATCTTTTTCCCAAACTTAAGGCGTATCTTCGTGGACATCGATACGGTTCCAATGCGGAAGTAGAAACTGCTGTCAAGACCTGGTTGCGGGAACAAAATGTTGAGTTCTATCGTGACGGCTTCTACAAACTTGTGTATCATTGGCGGAAGTGTGTTGAATTGTTGGGCGACTATGTAGAAAAATAAACCCATACAATAAAAGAGCATATTCTAAGATAACTTTTCGTATTTTATTCATTACAATATTTTCATTCATTCTTAAGTTATGGAGGTGGAGGCATTACTTTTCATTCAGCCCTCATATAATTTTATGCATATTGCCTTAGGCTCTTTACTGACCATAGATTATTTTTTATTGACATTAAGTTATCAGCTCATCTGGTTCTATAATTGTGGACAGAGTAATTCTTTTGAAAGAGGTGTTGCTATTATTTTATAAAAATCACTACATTATAAATACATAAACATGGTTTAGGTAAGATACCAAGTTTATTGAAGAGAGATTGACATGGAGCTCTGAATGTTTCATTATGCATTAATCTTAACAATTTTTTCTGAATCAAAAAATATGTCCAAAATTTGTGGCGGAGAGCCCCAAAGGATGATTCCATATGAGGCTCTTGAATAGAAATTCAGAAGGTTTTCCAGGTTTCCCTTCTGACTTAGGGCAAAAGTCAGGCTAAGTTCCTCAGATACATGAAAAACATCCTCCTGCCAGATGGCTTACAGACTTTTTAGAACTTTATAGACTTTCCATCCCGAAGAGGCATCTAGCCTAAACGGGCGTTGCTGTAAAAGACGTGTGATATGATGTTCCGTATTGTTATAATATGTTTATTGTTAAAGGGCATTGCAGTATTCATATTTTTTGAGGCAATAAAAAACTTTTAAAAGTCAAAAGGCAAAGCAAAATGACCAAAGTAAATCAATTTCAAAACTTCTAAGCTAGCTGTATGCTTGAGGGCAGTAAAAAAACGGAGTTAAGGATTTTACACAGTTGTTCAATATGCAGGGAAGATTATATGGAACCCATATAGCAATAAAAGTGTTGGAATAATCACATACAACCTTGTGTGGTCCTTATCTTTCTTAGAAACCACATTCAGAAATACCATTTAAGCATTTGGAGTATGCACAGTTATTGCACTCCAAAGCCCACTAGCTCTGCTCCGTTCAGTTCAGGTCGGATCCATTCAGGCATATGTCCACCCATTAAATCCGGTCGGAACGGAACCCATCCGTCCGTTCGGACGAAAATTCATAACTCTCCATTTTTATTGGATTTGTATGAAATTTTTTGAGGATTTTTTTAGAACAACATTTATAAACAGTACCTTTTACGTTATCTTACGTGAGCCACACTTTACAGGAAGAAAAATACAAAATACGTTATCATCCCGATCACCAACCAGCTAGCGAGCTCCCGTGCTTACATATATCTTTCAGTATTGCAAAAACTATAAATGGCATTGATATGCAGTCTTCTTCAAAACAATATTTCAGCTTTTATTAACATTTCATTCGCTGGATGTACCTACCTAAACCAATTACAAAAAAAGTTTCTCGCAGGTCAACTTTTTCATGTCTTGACTAAAAATGTGAAATAAATTTTAAGTTTCGTTTATTTTTAAAAGGCATTTCATAAAGCTTATAAAGTTTTGAGTTGTACAGTAGTCATTCATAATCATTATAGAAGTTACATGGTGAAAATTGTCCTATTTCGTTCGGTAGAAATGGAGATATGATGCTGTATGTATCAGAATGTACGTGTAATAAAAAAATTAAAAGAGTTATAAGTTCTTTTTAAAGGCATTTGCTTTATCCAAGTTACCATTAAATTTACAGGAATATATAACTTCAATGAATCATCTATACTGATTTTTTTTACTAGCATTTACTTCAGACTAACTTCTTTAAGCAGGACGCCCACTAGTTACGATCGGACTTTTCAGTCATCATGGATAGTTCAGTCGACGAGGTTATCGCTCTGAGTTTGACATGCGATGAATTAGAAATAAGTTTCCCGTAGATTTTGGTAGTACGAGATTTTTTCCAAAAGAAACCAGTATGTGCTATATTTGTAATTTATAGTAAGGTTTAATCTAAGTATATTTCACTTCCCTAATCATCCGTGCAGAGCACATTTGCCCTGGAGGGATGCTAGTCAAATCTGGACACTAATGTGATTACCCGTAAAAAATGACACATATGCTTAAACTAGGTATTACATGAAATAAAAGATCTGCATAAAAATTAATAAAACTAGAATGAAAATAAGCATAAAATTCACCTAATTGATTGTTCCACAAAGTAACAGTTCTTTTGGGCATATAAAAGGTCGATCAGACTATATCGATTGATTTCATATCTCTATCGCACAAAACCCACCTATTTTTGATATACTGTACACTTTCCTATGTTGTATTAACCCTTAACTGGGCGCGTTAAAAAATGTCACGCAACTGGTCGCATGGCATACTGAGTGCGCCGCTGCATTGTGTGGAAAACGCGAACATAAACAGTAATAATAATGATAGATTCATTCTAAATTTTGTTTATTTAGCCTTTTAATACGTTATGATTTATAATTCTCATTGTTGAAGTTATTGTTAGGATTTTCTACATTATATACGAACTAAATTTTCAAGATATCAAGTACCATATGATATTATATCATTAAAATTTTTTATCATAATATATTTACATAAGCGTCATTTTAAGCACAAAGATGTAAAAATAGAAGAAATAATGCTAAAAAAAATTACGTAGAAATATTTAAACTTTTACAGGCAAATGCGATACGTGTTTAACACAGCGGAGGCGATGCACATAGCGTTGTGTCTGTTTTACTCTTCAAGAACAATAGCTAAAAGGTTGATAACAACTTGTTCGATTAGTCAGGCAATAAAGATAGGATAGATAAGAGAACAATGTATATGAAGCATTCTTTACAAATTGACGGCATTTTAAAAATATTTGGCATACCCCATAAACCAGCACACCCACTTAAGGGTTAATATAGATTACCTTTGTTTCCATCGCATAAATACAAGTGATATATTTGAACTTACTTTAGAAGGCCTGCCACTTGGTTTGTGGCAAACCAGTTCTAGTGTTTACGTTTCATCGCTAAAAAATGCCTATCTAGACTTACATCACACCGAATGTGTGCTCAAAGGTGACACAAGCCTCACTTCGTGATCACTCCACCTTCTCTCGGCCTTCGGAATGCTTCTGACTTCAGTCAAAATATTCTCCGTCCGGAACACTTGCCTGAGCCGAACGGAGCAGAAGGTGCTGAACCGAACGGACGTAGTGGGCGGAGCTCCATGCATTTACACGCATTTTTATTTTTTTCACCTGAACTGACCAGAAACGGCCCTAGCGGAATGGAGCTAGTGGGTGCCCTGCTTAAGCCTTTATCTGCAGCCACAGTTTAGCAGATTTTTACCTTGCAGCAAGTAGAAGACTGTTTCAGAAAGCACGAGATATATGAAACATTTAAAAGTTTTCTTAAACTTTCTACCAAAGTTTCACAGACTGGTCTGTGGACTGACGGTTGAGAAACACTTCTCTGAAAAAAACACTGTATGCCAGGAAGCTAGCAACAGTAGAGGAGCCAAGACATGAAATTGAATTAGCATGTGTGGCTATTTCACCACTAACATGCCTACAAGTCTGTTAATCTGTTATAAGCCGTTGTCAACAATGCATTGATGCTGATGGGGGACATTATGGCCATATGCGACTTTAAGATCAATTTCACAATAATGGTCTAACATCTCTACAATTTCTTGTTAAGGAAATAAGTGAATAAAGTGTGATAAATTTTTTTGGAACATTTTGTGTATATCCACATTAGGGTTGCCAGATTTTGGAAACCCAATCTGGGGACACTTGGAAAAATGTTTCCTTACAAAGAAGATTACTGTTATTATATTTAACACTCCTGAAAATGGCAAAAATACACTCTGTATCCAACAGTTCATTAATATTTTAAATGCTGCATGTTACTTTTAATTTTTACAGCTGGGACACAGTCCTATTTGCACTTATTTCCTTAAATATTTTTCTGAACTATGGACTTTGCTCAAGATGTCACTTCGATTGTTCAGTTTTTTTTTTAAACTCTTGGCAAGACATAGGAGAGTTTATAAGCACAAACAACATAGACTTCACTGTATCAGTTGACAGGCTTGACCTCTGTGGTGTCCATGATGTGTTTATAGATGAGAAAACTAATTCCACAGAAGCATTACTGCCAGGCAGACATAAAGTCATTTCCACAAGCTTTCGTAGCTCAACAAATGAGCAGTAGTTCTCTGCAAAATGAGAGAAAATTTCACTCCACTTCTCAGAAATAGAACACCTTTTTGAGTCCCAGTCTTTCATCTTTTCCAGTGTTACATACTTCTTTAGATTGGTAATTTCATCAAAGAGTAGGTCTTCGTTGAAGGTGGCTTCAGCTTTCTATTTTCTCTCTGTCTGGAACCCTCTTCAGCAAAACACACACTGCTTCGTGAGTATCATCAAAATGCACTGACCAGTCATCCAGATATTCAGTACCTGTGCTATAAAACATGTCAGAAACTTCAAAATATGATTTTGTAGAAAAGAGACCATCTTCTTCAAGGCTTTGCAAGTGCCTTTTCACAGCGTAAGGAATAAACTTCTCATCTCGCCAACCTCTTATAATAACAGATGACTCAATTGCAGTTATATCTTCAGCTTCCAACTTCATTATCGTGTCACAGAAGATAGCCAGTGATGATTTTATAAAGAGCAGCCAAAGCTCTGTTGCTGAATCAGAAAACTATTTTCTTAAGATGACTGCACTTCTCATCTTCTGACAAGAAAAATGACTTAAATGCACTAAATAGTTCACATATCCTCTCGACTGCAGGCAATAAGGATAACCATCTGACATTACTTTGAGAAAGGATTTCTTTATATTGCTGACCAACAAACTCGCAAAATTCTTTTAATCTTTTCATTCTAACAGTAAAAATGTGAAAGAAACCAAACACTTTCGTAACAAGTCCATCAATGTCCTATGGGATTATATTCACAGAGGAATGAGCACAGTTATGAGCCATATGTGCACACACAACCTAAGCCTATAATGTTTTTACCTAGAGTTCCCTTCAATTTTGTGTACACGTTTTTTGTGCCTATACTCTTCAAGCCAGCAAAATTGGTGTTGGTGTTGTCGGCTGATAAGGCAATAACTTTACTTTGCAAACAGAGTTTTTCAATCACTTTCAGGACACATGCTGTCAGAATTTCAGCATTTTCACCACCAATTTCTAATACGTCAGTTAGCTTTGTGTGAACGTCTACTTCATTATCATTGTTGGTTGTCATATATCTTACTAGTATTTGATGTATACATGAGAAGAGAAACATATGAAGCTGTATTTAACTGCTCTATCACTTCTTCTTCTGCCCCTCTGAACAGTACATTATTCAGTATGGCTTCACATTTAGTTCTTGAACATGTGAACTTGGGTTCGTAAAATATTTTTATGAGGCAAGATGTACAATCCATAGATTTAAAACTTTGATGGTGTTTTACTGTGTGGAATGCAAAAGTTGCCTCAGCTACAGCGATTTCCAGTTCTTTTGTATTGGGCACAACAGCTTTGAGGAAAGATGTCACTTTGGTAGAAACTGCCTGAGCAGTTAGAGCACTTTTGTGTTTCTGTGTAGCAGAATGTTCAGCAACAGATGTTCTACCACCACTTGAAATAGTGAACAAAGATTTGCATACGACACACAAAACTGAAGTTTCATTCACTCCTCGTCGAAGGAAAAGAAAATCTTTTAAAACTGTATCTGAAACTACACACTTCCTTTTTTCGAAAGGGACATTTTTGAAACTTAAAATTATTTCATAAAATACTGCGCCTTAACTCCACTTTGTTATGCACAAACAAGCACTCAGAACTGGAAGTATATTCTATTCTATTTCGTTTTATTTACAGACGCTATTGACTACTATGGTCATTTAGCATCTATTATTTATAAACTGTATATCTCGGTAAGTAACATATAACTTCACACAGTAAAAAGTATAAAATCTGAGTAAACTTTTCACTATATTTTATATTAGTCACTAGTTCATTTTGTATTCTAGTCACTGCAGAACGTCCCTACTTCACCGAAACGGACAAACCAATGGAATCGGAAATCGTAACTCGCAACTGTTAATAAGGCGAGTAACCAGGCTTAGTGTGACCAGTAGCAAATCTTGTCAATCAGATTTGTTTATGTAAGCACAGTACCCGAATCTATCACCCATTTCGATTACTGTCGATAGGTGCCTAGATCGATAGCAACACTACTCGCACTGTCTCATCGACCTTGAGTGGTTTGCAATAAAGTCCTGATTTCTTCAAATTATGTAAAATTTCTAGAATGGGGACATTCCGTGGACAGATTTTGCCTGTGGACATGGCAAATCTATTGGGGGCTGTCCCCGGAAAACGGAGACGTCTGGCCACCCTAGTATATATATATATATATATATATATATATATATATTTGTTCCCATTCTTTGTGTCTAAATTAGATCCAACAAAGTCTCTTCAGGCTTGTCTGCTGGTGTCACATTATCACTATATGATTGCAATACTATTGTTACATTATTATTAATTGATGCAGTAAGTGCACAGGTATCATATCACGAATTTCACTTCACTACTTCATATCACATCAAAGAAATAAAATCATATAAGAACGATATTATATACATGACCACATCAGCCAGTTACATATCTGCATCATATCACTTAAATACATCAGATTACACAATGTCACCTTGCATCATATCATCGCATTGTTACAACTCACCTTGATTTCACATTACTTAACCCGTAGATGCTGTCTTACATAGTATTACGTACTCTGAAAACTGTCCAATTTGCCGTCATACGTACTATTACGTTGTACATCAGCACTACATTTAATTGTCTTTTGGCGCGAGAGACATTCTTATATCTAAATAAACTTTATATATTTTGAAAGAGGAAGCTTTGGCCTTTCTAGAAGTGAATGTTTTGTAATTTTAATAGTGTTTTTGTATATTATATTCTACGTTAAATTTTGCGACGAAATTTTCATTTTTTCCATGAAATTACGGTGCATCAGCACTAATTTTAATTGTCTTTTGACGCAAGGGGCATACATAACTCTAAATAACCTTTATATATTTTGAAAGAGGAAGTTTTGATCTTTCTAGTAATGCATGTTTTTATATTTTATAATCTACGTTAAAGTTGGAGCTGGATTTTTCATTATTGCCACAAAATTATGGTGTGCCAGCACTAATTTTAATTGTCTTTTGACGCAAGGGAGTTTCGTAAATCTAAATAACCTTTACATATTGTGAAAGAGGAAGTTTTGGCCTTTGTAGTAATGCATGTCTTCTGTTTTTCATTGTGTTTGTGTATTTTATAATGTACGATAAAGTTTGCACTCGATTTTTCATTTTTGCCACGAATTTGTGGTGGTTCTCGTTCTAAAAATCGCTTTTCAATGCACTAGGAATGCTTTCCTTGGCGTTTGAAGTGAGGTAAAAGGAATCTTCTCAAACATCTGTTTCTTTCTTTGTGGAGCTTTTTGAGGAAAACATCTTGTAAATATTTACCCACAGCCTACTAGAGACCACGGACCTACACACTTTCAGTTTCTCAGGTTGACCCATATAAAGAAAATGACCTACTACTCTGCGTTTGAAACAAAGGATCCTTTGTTGTGTGAGCCATCTGCGGAAGCGAGCGAGCATGACCGGGAGAAAAGCTTCATAAACATCTGGTATCGTTTCACAGAGAAGCTTACTAGATATTTTTAGTGTGTTATAAGGTAAATTTCATGTTGAATTCAATTACGCATGTGTACATTTTCTAAAACAATCAGGAAAGGACTTGTGAGCTAATATGTAACTTTTAAAAGTTTTCCGTATTCTGTGTCTAAAATCATTCATGATAAATACAACTTCATATCTTCGCTTCTAATGAACAAAATGTAAGCATTTTTTCTGTTTGACTTCTGTAATGATTAAGGATGATAACTGCATAACTAAAATATTTATATTATTTATAAAACGTCTTTTAAAAAATCATAAATACAACACTTAGTTAAAAATTTCCAGTCAAGGCATGGAAAAGTTGACGTGCGACAAACTTCTCACCTAATTGGTTTAGATAGGTACATTTAGCGAATGAAATATTTAGTAATGTTTAAATGTTTTTTTGAATAAGATTTCATGTCAATACATAGTTCTCGCGATGCCGAAAGTTATATATAAACTGTGAATGCGCCTTGGAAGATTAAGTGAGTGGTGTTTATTCGCTTCTACTGCAGCAATGTGTGTCATATGATATTTTAAATGATACTGTTTAAAAATTTCATCTTTTATGTATATTCACAAAATATTTCATCAAAATAAAAAGAAAACATCAAAAGTTATAAATTTTTTTTAAATTTCCAATTTTCGCACTTTTTTGCATCTTTTTCGTGTTTTTTTAAAAAAACTCATTCTGCGAATAAGGTGGATTTTCATAAATCTCTTCCGGGCTTGAGGGGTTAGACACATAATAGTATCATGTAAGTAGTCACAAACTGATGCTAACTTCGCATTGTCCTCATCTCACCTCATTTTTTCATATCTGACAAGGGGAGGCCATAACATTAAGATTGAAATTCGTAAAACCCTTTTAGGAGGTGAAACTAGAACTAAAATATCAAATATACCTCTTGGTGTTTATGCTAATGAACCTTTGTTTAAAAGATATTAACAATTTAAAATCAGGTTTAAGCATGGATGTGTCATATACCATTAACCTTAAGGCTATAAACAATAGGCGCGATAGCTGAATGGTTAGAATGAATGTCTAGTAAATGGATGGGCTAAGCTTCGATCCCAGCGGCCAGCATTTTTTTTCATAAATTTTCAGAAATGGTCTGTATATGTATTTTAACTAGTAAAATTGTATTATTATTATTATATTTTTATTGTACTTTTGTTTTTTTTCGCGTATTTTTTGTGATTATTTTTTTTGGTCTTTTTTCACGTACTTTTTTGGATTTGATTTATTTGCACTTTCCACATATAATTATAACATTACTAGAAGAACTGCCCATTGAATTTCAATGGATTTAGTGAAGCTACTACAGCACAACATACAAACTCTTTAAAATACCTATATAGTAGATACTTTTTAAATTACAATTAGCTTTTCTTAACAATTAATCATATTTGCTTGTAACAATCCATTTTCGAACGTATTGCATTAAAATATAATGATAATTGTATTTCCTATCGTATATATCACTTTCGCCAATCCATCTTCATTTCTTGTGTAATTATGCCTCTGAAATGTTTACATTTATGTCTTGTAAGCAAGAAACCCGTGAAAAAGCAACGTACAGTTGTCCATGATTGAACACTGACTGGTAAATGTACACAAAATATGTGAGCCTATTTATGTTAATAAACATTATAATGTACAATATAATTACAGTAAAACTCGTTTAATACGTATTTGAGGGGACAGACTCATTGCTTCGTTATAAGCGTGACTACGTTATATACCAGAAACATGGTCTTTGGCCTATACATCCCATATAACACGTATACACATACAGTAAAAGCTGTGCTATCCGGCTATTTAGAACCGGCCAGCCTTAGATACCGGCAATTACACAAATACAATTCATTATGTATTTCTTTTTCTTTTTTTATGAATTTTTGTGTGAATAGTAGATGTGTAATACCACAACTTCCACTTTAAAATTTCTTAAAATATAAGATGTATATATTACGTATTTACTCCGTATACTTCTGTGGCTGCCGAGTAAGCATGGCGTTTTTGGTTACGTAAGCCATTTGCATTGTCTAGATGTTTTGGTTTACTTCTACAATTTCCAGTTTTATCGCTTTTTATTATTTAAAAAATTACCCATCCATTGAATATGGCATCAAAATAAATACCTAAAAGCAAGGAACAGGAGAGAAAAGGTTGGTTTAACGCTAACACTAAAGCTGGAGCTGATCAAACGAATTGAAAAAGGAAAAAATAGAGCAGCCATAGCAAAAGAATTCAACATCAGATCTTCCACACTCTACGGTATTAAGGCTCATAAGGCTAAATTAATGAAATTTGTGTCATCTTCTGAGACAAGTAAATCAATTAATAACATCATACGCTTCATAAGCCAAAAATTGAGGAACTGGATAAAATATTATATGACTGGTTTCCACAGAAATGTTCAGAAGTATTAAATAATTTCGTCCTTTTCTAATAGAGTAAATAAAGATAAATAAGAAAGATATAATCCAATAAATTCAATTTTGGGAACAGGTTCACTGCCGTAATCCTCAAACTTCCCGGACGCCCTAAACTTTTTGTTTTGCATGTAAGCGTAGCAACGTATTAAATAAGAATGGTTAAATAGTGTCTATATCTAACTACGTGTGGAAGAATTAAAATGGAAAATGCAAACCCTATGCATAGTTATGTTTGGGGAGTACGATAGTGAACCTAAGCCCAATTTTGTTTGGTTATTGCTAAATTTGCGATGTCAAAATCGAAAATCGCTACCCTAACCGGCTATTTCTCCTAATCGGCTTTGCACAATCCCCAAGATAGTTGGATAACACAGCTTTTACTGTATTTGCAGTGAGTCGACTTCAATGCCGTACTTATATATGCAAAGAGATGCTTATCAACTTCGCGGCATGTAAAATGTTCGACTGCTATTACATACGATTTTTTAAATGGTTAATTAATATTATTATTATGGTCATTAATTAACATAAACATTTCACATTTTTAATATCAATTTCAAAACAAAGGGAGCGTGGAAATTCGTATGGAAGGGGTAGATGGAGGAAGTGAACCTCTACGAACAAGTGCGCGGTAAACGGGCGGAAACTATTCATTACTTATTGCTCTGCTCGCTAAAATTCGTTATATATGGGGCATTTTTTGCCACGGGACCAAACATTTGTTCGTTACAGCCTAGAATTCGTAAAATGCGTGTTCGTTACATCCGAGAAATTTAACCAATGCCCTTATGGAGAAGTTCAAGGGACCGAGACATTTCTTCATTATAGCCGAGATGTCGTTGTAGGCATGATCATTATAAACGAGTTTTACTGTATTTTACTTACAAAAAATGTAAGATTCCAGTATTCAATGGACGAAAGAAGGTTCAATTACTTTCATCAATAAACGCTTCCTGAATAATAATCAGTATCTATTTACGTTGCTATCCATAAACATTGATCGTTTCGTTGCTTTAACAAAAGTGCAAAGCGAATAACGCTAAACTTTCGTTTATTTGTAAGCTTCATTGAAGCTAATTGAATCGGAGGTAACAATGACGGCCAACTTGGCAACGCTCAGGAGGAGTACAAAAAATCCACAAAATTTCGAAACAAATGGCGTATATCTGAAAACTTCGACCATGTAACATGTAAACTTCGCAGGAATAAGATAGTTTAGAGTTTTATTCATTGAATAAAGCAAAAACAAAAAAATCGGTCCATATTTAGGTATTTCTGTGCTTGAAGGAAGAATACCTTGCAAGGCAAGAAATGGATTCATACGTGTTATCTTATGGATAAATTTTAATCCCCTATATTGGCAGCACTGATTAATTCCAGTTGACCAAACCTTGACCATTCACTGAGTTAGGATGTAAGGAAGAATCGTACCAAATTTGGTTATTCTAGCTTTTATCATTTAGGAGGAGTTCCATGAACAAACACATGCTTCAAAATATATTATAGATAATTATAAATAAATAATATAATTTAGTATGTTATAATCATTATTTGATTGTTTATTAAAATATAAATTCTTTAGTATGACATTTATGAAATGTTTATTATGAGCAATTACCTTGTTTTTTGAATTGTATCATCCGAAGTATTGTAATGCTGTAGAAGTAAGTGAGATAGAAGAGGTACACACTGATCGGAATTAACCATACATAATTATATGTGGAAAGTGCAAATAAATCAAGTACAAAAAAGTACGTGAAAAAAGACAAAAAAAATAATCACAAAAAATATGCAAAAAAAACAAAAATACAATAAAAATATAATAATAATAATACAATTTTACTAGTTAAAATACATATACAGACCATTTCTGAAAATTTATGAAAAAAAATGCTGGCAGCTGGGATCGAAACCTGGCCCATCCAATTAGGTACTAGACATTCATTCTAACCATTCAGCTGTCACCCCTATTGTTTATAGCCTTAAGGTTAACGCGCATACGAGGGATCATGAAAGAGAAAAGGAGGGTGGGAAAGAAAAACGAAGGTGCAGATAAGGGAAAGAGAAAGCGAGGGACAGACGTGAGGGCAAGAGAGAGAGAAAAGGTGAGAGAAGCATTTCGGCACCAGGGTGCTGTAGGAGGTTGGGCTACATACAAAGTACATACATATACTTGACGGTGGTTGACCGTAAGTCTGAATATTTAATGTTTATTGTTTTAGTATTTTGTTTAAATTGTGCTTATTTCCAGGTGTGATTTCTCGGCGAGTTGACAATGTTATCGCAATACATTTAAGCGCCAGGAATGCACAGGGAGAGAGGCAGACTCGACGAAGGTTGACCGTATGTCTGAAGTTCGTCACACTGTTTGTGCACAGTGTCAGAGCTCAAGACCGTTTCTTCTGTAAGAGTGCACAATATGAAGCAGAGAATGAACATTACTGATGATGAAATCCTTCGGCGCCTACAAAACATATCTCCTACACAATCAGAGGAAGAAGAATCAGGTGTGTCGGAAAGCGACGATAGTGATAGTGATTACGTGCTCCCTCCTGGTGGCATTTGATCAGCTTCAAGCAGTGGAGACGAGGAAGACTAGAGAAATATTATATCTGGCGGTTCGTCTCATTTGGCTGTTACATCAGATGTTGGTAGAAGCCATAGGCGCAAAAGAACTCATAAGTGGAGTAAATCTTTTTTATTCTTATATAGATTTTTCAGCTAATGATAAGATATTTTTGTCAAATAATCCAGAGGGGGAGGATAATGCCGAATGCTTAGAAAAGCGAGTGAAATCCCGTGGTGGGCAAAACAGCGAGGAGGAGCAGAGGGGGATGAGCCAAACCCAGAAAGACCTGCAGTTGGAGACCAGGAGCAAGCTGTAGATGGTACTATGTGAACACATATTGCTTTGGGGAATCTACCAGGAAGGCGAGGGGATCAGAATGTCCTCAGGAAAGTTTCAGGACCTACAAGCCATCCATGCAAGGCATCGCATCAAAGATGGATCTCTGTCCAGTGCTTGGCGTCTTTTCATTGATGAAAGAGCTTTGCGCCACATCCAAAAATGCACAGAATTAGAGGCCTGAAATATATTGAAAGATTCCACCTGGTCCTTATCATTGGAAGAATTGGATGCTTTTATCGCAATTCTTTATGCTCGTGGAGCATATAGAGCCACCTCTCTTCGTGTTCTCAAACTTTGGTCTCCATTTTTCTCACAGACCATGGCAAGAAACAGATTTCTAGAGATCTTGCAGTTTTTGCACTTTGAGAAGTCAACTCGCCCTCAGCGCAAGGAGACTGATAAATTCTGCCTTGTCTCGGAGATTTGGTTAAGTTCATAGAAAACTGCATTATCTGTTATAAACCAACCGAGAATATAACTGTTGATGAGCAGTTGTTTCCTCCAGAGTGCCACTGCCCATTTACACAATATATGGCTGGTAAACGAGATAAGTTTGGTGTTAAATACTGGTTAGCTGTAGATGGAAATATCAGGTATGTTTTGAACGGTTTTCCCTATCTAGGCAAAGATGAAACCAGGCCTGGTGCTAGATCTCTTGGTGAGCATGTGGTACTCTGTCTGATGGAGCCATTCCTGAATAAGGATAGGAATGTCACGACCGATAATTTTTTCACATCTCTAAGCCTTGCTAAAGAGTTGAAGAAGAGGAAAACAAGCCTCGTTGGAACCCTAAACAGAGCTCAGAGGGAAGTGCCACCATCTGTGAAGAATACTCATGATCCCTTACACTCATGTAAATTGTTCAGAAGTGACGATATTATTTTAACTTCACACCAAGGAAAGGTTTCCAAGAATGTTCTTGTGCTAAGCACTTTACATACAGGAGTGCAAATCGATGAAAAAAGTGAAAAGAGACTTCCAGAAACTTCATTTTTATAATTCCACTAAATTTGGTGTTGACACCATTGATCAGATGGCACGTAAATACTCAACTCATGCTATGAGTCGCAGGTGGCCAGTCCACGTGTTTTATAATATTCTCGACCTGGCATGCATCAATTCCTATACCCTGTACAAGAGTGTGACTAACTCAAAGATTTCCAGAAGAAACTTCATTCTTAGCCTGTCTCAGGAATTGGCTACACCTTACTCTCAGGGATGATCACACGTTTCCTGCGTGGTTCAAAGATAATTGCAGGAGTTCTTCTCACACCGGAAGCTGTCGTCTGCAATGTCAGATAGCTCTCTGCAACAAAAACAAGACTGCAGACAAGTGCTCCGTTTGCATGAAACCTGTGTGTGGTGCCTGCACAAGTAAACAAGCAAGAATTTGCAAAACGTGTAATGTGAAGGACAGAGTGTGAGAAAAACAGTAACTGTATTCCTGTTATATTTACGAAGTTCTAAAAGAGTAATGTTGAAAACCCTATTTTTTTCCATTGATAATTTTTTTGCCACGCAAGTAAGCATGAGGACATTTGATGAGCATGAAAAAGAGATACAAATGAATGGTGATGTTACCTGTTATACAGAAAAATTGTCCATTGATAAATAAAGGTTATTTTTGTAATATACCTTACGTATGGTCATTGTAATTACCAACAGTTCCTGGAAGAAATACTTATTCGACCTAAGCATAACAATTATATTGCAAGAAATTGCAAGGCAATTTTTCCTTCTCAGTAATGGAACCATCAAAATGACCGCTGCGGTAAGGCGAGGGGGGTGAGCAAACACTGTAAGCCTAGTGTTAATGGTATATGATGCATCCATGCTTAAACCTGTTTTAAATTGTTAATGTCTTTTAAACAAAGGCCCATTGGCAAAAACGCCGAGAGGTATATTTGATATTTTAGTTCTAGTTTCATCTCCTAAAAGGGTTTTACGAATTTCAATATTAATGTTATGGCCTCCCCTTGTGAGCACGATATATCTCATACAATATCTCCTTAACAGTTCACACATCACCTCATCACATCTCAACATAATGTCACATTGTAACAACATATCTACATTTCACTTCTTCTGGCCACCACATTACATAACACTAGTGCTTTTTTGTGACGGTACGCACCACTATGGCATACCAGCACCTTTTTTCAGTGTGTTGTTGACACCCGTATAATTTCGGTACATTTTCATTTTTTTAATTCTTTAAAACCTAAAGTAATAAACAGGTTCTATAAATGTTAAACTTTTTTATTTTAATTATCTACTTTGTTATTAAAAGTTCATGAAAAATTCAATAGAAAAGAGGGTGCAGGAAGAGGTGGAGGGGATGTGGGAGTACCAGCACCTCTTTTTCTACAAAAACAATTGCATAACACCATCAGGTCTCATCACCTTGTCTCATCCTATTTTAACTTCACAATGCCCCATCACTTCATCAGTTCACCTTGTCCAAGCTAGACCACTTGGTGCATGCAGGATTTGGGATGGCATATTTTCACGATGCCATTCCTGTTATATGTAAAAAATCCTAATACAGGCGACTCCTAAGATTCGACCATTCGAGATTCGACCAACTCAGGAATTCGACCAGTCGATTCGACCCAGCTGATCGATCGGTCGAATTAGAAACTAGTTTACGTGAAGTAATTTTTGGCCCGCCCGACCACAAGAGGTTTAATTTTAGTCTAGACATCGTTATTTCTGCTCTAATTGTTTGAATTTGTGCTGATTCGACATTTGACGGTTCAAGATTCAACCACATTTTCAGGAACGCATCCCTGTCAAATCTTGGGAGTTGCCTGTACTCTAGAAATTACTTTAAATGATGTACACTTTCATTGTTTTGTTTACCTCATTAGAAACACGTTTAGATTCGTGGCGATAGCAGTTGTTTTTCGGTAATGTAATTAGTACTTTTGTTAAATTTTATTTTGACATGGCTTAAAAAAAATGAAGACACCCGTAAGTGGTGCTACAAAACGTAAACAAAAATCTCACAATTGAAAAAAAGTGGAATTACTAAGAAAACTTGAAAAAGGTACTTCAGTGAAGAGACTTTGCGAAAAATATGGCATTGGTAGTTCCACTGTGTATGATTTAAAGAAGAAAAAAATGGAAATATTGAAATTTTATGCAGAGAGTGATACACCTAAAGCTATGTGCAGCCGTAAAACACTACATGTCCCAGGTAAATATTGAGTGGTTTTGTCAGTGGAGAAGTGAAGGTGTACCTATTTTAGGCCTAATGCTGATACAGCAAGCGAAAATTTTACACATTAGCAAAAAGAGTGGTAGAAGATGACATTGAAAACTTGGTTGATATCGACAATGATGCACCTGTCGTACTTCAGCTGATATGAAATAGTGGACATGGTTTTGAAACCTGAGCATAAAAAAGATGAAGAAAATGAAAGTGAAGATGATCAAGAGATAGTTAACCCGTAGATGCCGTCATACATACTATTACGTCCTCCGAAAACTCCCATTTGCCGTCATACATACTATTACGTTCTACATCAGCACTACATTTAATTGTCTTTTGGCACGAGAGACATTCTTATATCTAAATAAACTTTATATATTTTCAAAGAGGAAGCTTTGGCCTTTCTAGTAGTACATGTTTTGTAATTTTAATAGTTTTTTTGTATATTATATTCTATATTAAATTTTGCGACGAAATTTTCATTTTTTCCATGAAATTACGGTGCGTCAGCAGTAATTTTAATTGTCTTTTGACGCAAGGGGCATACAAAACTCTAAATAACCTTTATATATTTTGAAAGAGGAAGCTTTGATCTTTCTAGTAATGCATGTTTTTATATTTTATAATCTACATTAAAGTTGGAGCTGGATTTTTCATTTTTGCCACAAAATTATGGTGCGCCAGCACTAATTTTAATTGTCTTTTGACGCAAGGAATAAATCGAAAGATAATCGAGTGGATCAGGGACTTTCTTAATGAGCGTGAACAAATAGTAGTTATAGATGGATTTAAATCAGATTCAGTCAGCGTAGCCTCAGGTATTCCACAGGGAAGTGTAATCGGCCCCCTACTATTCCTTTTATATATAAACGACTTAGATAAGGTTATTAAAAGTAAAATCAAGTTATTCGCGGATGATACAGTAGTTTACAGAGAGATTAACAGTCCTAATGATCAATTATTACTTTCTGACGACTTAAATGCAATTCTCGAGTGGTGTAAAGAGTGGCAGTTAGAATTGAACTTAGGAAAGTGTTCCTTTATGAAATTCTGGGGAAACAAAAACATTGACACGACGAATTACACTGCTGAAGGCGTCCAGCTAAAACTAGCCGATTCCGTCAAATACTTAGGTGTTACTTTAACAAGCAACCTCTCGTGGGATATGCACATACGAAATATATGCGGGAAGGCTAAACAGAAACTAGGATTCATCAAACGCATAGTAGGTAAAAGTGAGGAAAAAGTCAAAGAGACATGTTACTTCTCGTTAGTAAGACCGCTATTAGAGTACGCGTCGAGCATATGGGATCCGTACGTGAAAGGATCAATCTCAGAGTTAGAAAGAGTGCAGCGAAAAGCCGCTAGATTCGTCAAAAATTGTTACGATAGAAACAATAGTGTTACAGCCTTGATACAGGACTTAGGATGGGAATCACTAGCTGAGCGCCGATCACGCTCTAGGTTAAAACTTCTCGAAAGATTTAGAACGCATATATTCTCCAGCGATGTCGAAGAAATAATAAGAGCGCCAACTTATATTGGTAGAACGGACCATCCTCGTAAAATAAGAGAGATAGCCTGTAGGACTGAGAGGTATAAAGGCTCGTTTTTCCCTAGAACGATAGCTGAGCAGAACAGAAGTTACGAAAGGAAATCAGCCGACGTAGAGTGATACTATACATTATTATGCGCTTTACCTTGGTGCTATTGCACCCCCTGCCACACACCATTGCGGTGGCTTGCAGGGTGAACTATAGATATAGATAAGGGAGTTCCGTAAATCTAAATAAACTTTACATATTGTGAAAGAGGAAGCTTTGGCCTTTCTAGTAATGCATGTCTTGTGCTTTTTATTATGTTTTTATAATTTATAATGTACGGTAAAGTTTGCGCTCAATTTTTCACGAACGTACCGTGCGCCTGCACCTTTCATCGCCTTTTGGCGTAATGGAGGTTTGTAAATATAAATAAGCTTTATATATTTCGAAAGAGGAAACTTTGGCCTTTGTAGTAATGCATATATTGTATTTTTATTTTGGTTTAGGATTTTATAATGTACGATAAAGTTTGCGCTCGATTTTTCATTTTTGCCACAGAATTACGGTCGTTCTTTTTCTAAAAGTATGATTTTTTTCCTGCCATATCTCTTTTTTGTGGGGTTTTTGAGAAAGCTCTTCCTCTGTTTGGCTCATGAAAGAAAAGGTCTTGTGAATGTTTACACACAGCCTACTCGAGATTTTTCCAATGTAATTCATGAACTAAGTTGAGGAGCATTCGCTTTTTTGTCCCTTCAAGGTCCCTTCCACGACAATTCTTACACTTTATCGCAGAAAAGGAAAGCGTCTCCCCCAACTTCCTTCCTTGTGGAGCCTTGCGAGAATGGTCGTCTGCTTGAGTCATAAAAAGAGATCTCATATCTGTTTACACACAACCTACTACGATGCAATTCATTACATCTGGAACTAGAGGCACATTCGTTTCCATGACCAGTGACCCTTCCACGAAGAGGAAACCTCTTTCCTTTCGCTCTCTTCGCAGTGAGTGGGTTTACCAAATTTTCTTGTTTATCCAAAGCAGTTTAGTTGAGAAGTCGCCTATGATTTTCACGGACGCGAATTCATAGATTCACTCCATTTTTACTTATAATATACATTTAGTTTTGTGATGGAATTCTTACTTTTGCCACCGACCTACGCAGTTTTGGTTTCTCAAGTTGACCCTTAAAGAAGCCAATGACCTACATAGAATGTGCTTCCTTTCCTCGGCGTTCGAAAGAAAGGATCCTTTGTTATCGAGCCATATTCGTCAGCACTTGGAAGCCGGGCGTGACCTGCAGCTCGGTTTCATGAAAATAAGCATCTGGTATCTTGACAGAGAATCTTATTAGATAGTATGATTAGAGTGTTATAAGGTAAATTTCATGCTGAATCCAATTACGCATGTGTACATTTTCTAAAACAATCGGGAAAGGACTTGTGAGCTAATGTGTGACTTTTAAAAGTTTTCGGTATTCTGTGTCTAAAATCTCATGATAAATACAACTTCGTAGTTCCGCTTCTAATGAACGAAATGTAAGCATTTTTTCTGTTTGACTTCTGTAATGATTAAGGATGATAACTGCATAACTAAAACATTTATATTATTTATAAAACGTCTTTTAAAAAATCATAAATACAACACTTAGTTAAAAATTTCCAGTCAAGGCATGGAAAAGTTGACGTGCGACAAACTTCTCACCTAATTGGTTTAGATAGGTACATTTAGCGAATGAAATATTTAGTAATGTTTAAATGTTTTTTTGAATAAGATTTCATGTCAATACATAGTTCTCGCGATGCCAAAAGTTATATATAAACCATGAAAACGCCTTGAAAAATTGAGTGGTGTTTATTCACTTCTACTGCAGCAATGTGTGTGTGACATATGACATTTTAAATGATACTGTTTAAAAATTTCATCTTTTATGTATTTTCACAAAAAATTTCATCAAAATAAAAAGGAAACATCAAAAGTTATGTATTTTTAAAAAATTTTCCAAATTTCGCCCGTGTCCGCATCTTTTTCATGTTTTCTAAAAAAACTCATTCTGCGAATAAGCCTCTTCCAGGCTTGAGAGGTTAAGAGCAAATATCCAATATATCGCTGTATGCAGTTGGTCACAGATACAATATCTGCTTTAGAACAATGCTCTTACATTGATTTTCACGAGATTATGTGTTTGTATCGAATACAAGATAAACTTATGAAGAAAAAATTAAAATGCATGAAACAAGCTAGTTTGCCTGATCTGTTTAAAAGAAATTCTTAGAATAATTTGTTATGAAAATACAGTAAAACTCGTTTAATACGTATTTGAGGGGACAGACTCATTGCTTCGTTATAAGCGTGACTACGTTATATACCAGAAACATGGTCTTTGGCCTATACATCCCATATAACACGTATACACATACAGTAAAAGCTGTGCTATCCGGCTATTTAGAACCGGCCAGCCTTAGATACCGGCAGTTACACAAATACAATTAATTTTGTATTTCTTTTTCTTTTTTATGTTTTTTTGTGTGAATTTTATTTTTGTAATACCACAACTTCCACTTTAAAATTTCTTAAAATATACGGAAATATACGTAAGATGTATATATTACGTATTTACTCCGTATACTTCTGTGGCTGCCGAGTAAGCATGGCGTTTTTGGTTACGTAAGCCATTTGCATTGTCTAGATGTTTTGGTTTACTTCTACAATTTCCAGTTTTATCGCTTTTTATTATTTAAAAAATTACCCATCCATTGAATATGGCATCAAAATAAATACCTAAAAGCAAGGAACAGGAGAGAAAAGGTTGGTTTAACGCTAACACTAAAGCTGGAGCTGATCAAACGAATTGAAAAAGGAAAAAATAGAGCAGCCATAGCAAAAGAATTCAACATCAGATCTTCCACACTCTACGGTATTAAGGCTCATAAGGCTAAATTAATGAAATTTGTGTCATCTTCTGAGACAAGTAAATCAATTAATAAACATCATACGCTTCATAAGCCAAAAATTGAGGAACTGGATAAAATATTATATGACTGGTTTCCACAGAAATGTTCAGAAGTATTAAATAATTTCGTCCTTTTCTAATAGAGTAAATAAAGATAAATAAGAAAGATATAATCCAATAAATTCAATTTTGGGAACAGGTTCACTGCCGTAATCCTCAAACTTCCCGGACGCCCTAAACTTTTTGTTTTGCATGTAAGCGTAGCAACGTATTAAATAAGAATGGTTAAATAGTGTCTATATCTAACTACGTGTGGAAGAATTAAAATGGAAAATGCAAACCCTATGCATAGTTATGTTTGGGGAGTACGATAGTGAACCTAAGCCCAATTTTGTTTGGTTATTGCTAAATTTGCGATGTCAAAATCGAAAATCGCTACCCTAACCGGCTATTTCTCCTAATCGGCTTTGCACAATCCCCAAGATAGTTGGATAACACAGCTTTTACTGTATTTGCAGTGAGTCGACTTCAATGCCGTACTTATATATGCAAAGAGATGCTTATCAACTTCGCGGCATGTAAAATGTTCGACTGCTATTACATACGATTTTTTAAATGGTTAATTAATATTATTATTATGGTCATTAATTAACATAAACATTTCACATTTTTAATATCAATTTCAAAACAAAGGGAGCGTGGAAATTCGTATGGAAGGGGTAGATGGAGGAAGTGAACCTCTACGAACAAGTGCGCGGTAAACGGGCGGAAACTATTCATTACTTATTGCTCTGCTCGCTAAAATTCGTTATATATGGGGCATTTTTTGCCACGGGACCAAACATTTGTTCGTTACAGCCTAGAATTCGTAAAATGCGTGTTCGTTACATCCGAGAAATTTAACCAATGCCCTTATGGAGAAGTTCAAGGGACCGAGACATTTCTTCATTATAGCCGAGATGTTGTTTTAGGCGTGATTATTATAAACGAGTTTTACTGTAATGCTTTAAATACGTATTAGATATACGCTTTAATTTACGTTCGTTATTTAATTTTTAATGGCTCTTATATAATTTCTTGTGTCAGTGCATGTATGTATAAGCAATAGTCTTTAGTGATAATGGGTTCCCTTTTATTTGTTTTTCATCATTTGAATTATATAATCAGTTACCAAATATGTACATTAAGGATTTTTTTTTAATTTTCAAAAACCTGTCATTTTCAAAATCCCTACAAATGCTAGGTTCTGAGGTTGCCAGGTTTATGAGGTTCTACTGTACGTACTTGTACTATTATTTGTGATTTTCTATTTCTGCAATAAACGTATGCTTAAGTGATGTGTTTTGTTTTCATATAAAATAAGGAGTATGGTAATATTAATGTAATTATGTAAATAAAGAAATCATTTGTACCATTTGGGCATTAAGTATTTTATGTAACTAAGAGTTAAGGCATTAATTTGATAAACATTGCTTAAGAGATTAATGGTGTAAGTTCATATGGTGTAAGGGACGCTGTTTTGATTATGTAATTGCCTTGGCCACAGAAATACCTCCTCCTGCCTCAGTGTAGAACTGTCAATTAAATTTTCAGTTTTTTAATATCTTTCAACAGGTGAATTAGTCTCGTGGTAGTTCACTGGTAAAATATCTGCCTGGCAGGTGGAGGACCTAGGTTCAATTCTAGGTCAGGACAACAATTTTCTCCTGACTTCAAATTTTCCCTTTTGACCATTGCATAATAATCTAGAGTTTATAATTTGTTAAGGAATCTGTGTAAAATATTATTTATTAACATTGTCATCTTTAAATGTTTATTTAAAACAGAGTAATTTTCAAAGACTAGTTGTAACTCTGGAGGATGCCAAAAAGGATTATCTTGAGAAATTTGAGAAGGAAAAATCAAGAATAATGAATAATCTTGGATTATGCCATATCAAAAAGGAAGAGAATTCATCTGATGTCACAGTACCTTTGAAAGTGGAAGCAGTTGTCACATTACCTCTATTTCTAAAGCTAACTGAAGCAATTTCTGATATTTCTTTGCAGTCTACCTGTCAGAAAAATGTAAATGATGAACACATTTTAATCAAATGATTTGTATGTTTAAGACTATCATTCAGACAAGTGCTTTCCAGATCAAGTTTTTTATAGTAATTATAGGAGGTTTTAAAATGTGAAAAATGCTGGAATGTTGGTGTTATGGTTTTATTAATTACAGCTATAAGGTATTAACTCTATGATGATATGGAATATTTTAATGAATGTCCATAATTTTTCAAGTCTCTTGATCAGTTTTTATGCAATTATTATTTGAAAAATATGCGTTGGATGTACCCCTTGAATGTTTATGCTCTCATTTTTGTCAAGTCTTTGAGGCATTGATTCCAGAATATGAGGCATTATATGTAGTGTATTTATTAGAAATTATTTTGTAAATTTCTAATAAAAATAGCTTTGATATGAAACACTTAAAAATCCAGACTTTATGATAAATGCAATTATTTTGTTGCTCAAATAAACTTTCCTTTCTGTGATGTATGTGTCTGTAACCCTTCTCAACTCGTTATGTATGTGTCTTTAGTTGGCTCTACCTTCTTCACTGTTTACATTTTTCCATTTTATTCTCTCATCCATTTTCTTCAGCATTTACTTAGTGATCCATCATTTTCTGATTTTCTTCTCTTGTTTCCCAATCTCTTTTTTCAAGGTATCTTTGATACTGTTTTTAATTTCCACCCATTCTGGTCTTCAGTTCCTAGTTCCTAATTCGACCAACTGATCAGCTGGGTCAAATAAGCGGACTTCGACTGGTCGAATTCTCAAGTTGGTCGAATCTCGAATGGTCGAATCTCGGGAGTTGCCGTATTCACATAAACATCAAGAGTCAGGGAACGTTCCCAAACAATCAGTCTCTCTCTCTTGCCAGGATGTGAGAGATTAGAAAATCAAATGAATTGACTCCAT
This sequence comes from Uropetala carovei, assembly GCA_036926305.1. NCBI lineage: Eukaryota > Metazoa > Arthropoda > Insecta > Odonata > Petaluridae > Uropetala > Uropetala carovei. The sequence continues at coordinate 10,290,696 of JAXCHB010000010.1, read as the reverse complement.
GTTTTTCATTGAAATGATATTGATAATGCAAATGTTTTTCCTTTTGATTATGAACATGAAAGTGCTGTGAACCTTGAAATTTCAAGTGATAGCCTGCTAGAGTACTTTGAAAGTTTTTATAAAGTTTTATAAAAGTAATTGTTGAAGAGATCAATCAGTGCACAAGCTGGTAAATGGAGAAAGAAAGTGATTTCTTTTCATAAGTCTAGGTTTTCAAAGTTGTATCCCACCTCTCCTAATGAAGTAAGAGTTCTGTTGGGAATGTATCTTCTAAAGAGATTCATTTCTAAACCAAATATAAATATGTATTCCGCTCTTAAATATCTTTTAGCAACTCCATTTTTACATGATATTATGCCTGAGGAAAGATTTTCTGTTCTATCGTGATTTCTGCATTTTATGGATAATAATGACAGACTTAATCCGTAGTTATCCCAAAATTTACAAGATAATTAACATTGTGAATTATTTGAAAGCAAAATTTCAGGCTGTTTACTTGCCCAGTAAGTAGGCTGACCACACGTCCCGCTTTCACTGGGACAGTCCCGTTTTTGGGCCTTCTCCAGACTGTCCCGTTGTTTTTGGCAAAAAAGCCATTTTGTCCCGTTTTAAAGCCTTTCGCCAATGAAATTCAGATTTTCCAATTTTCTTAAAATATGGATTATATTATATCTTAAATGAACATTTTCTCATTTTAGGAAAGTGAGAATAAGGCCAGGTTGACACTTCATTGACCAGGAAGCACAAATTTACTCGCCTGCCCATTTGCATAAGCTCCGGATCTTTCAGTGTTTAAGCTGAATGGGCTCTGTTTACTTGCATCGTTGTAGCAGTACATATTAATCGAGGTATTGGAAAAAAAACCAAAGACGATACTTCAACTTTGTTACAAAATTAAAGTTACGTTCTAATTCTAAAGAGACAATGTCTCTTCAAGGCTTTGATTCGGCTGTAATATTTTTCTTCGCTTTTATTACCTTCTAAGTTCAGTAGTCGTGGAATACTGTTGCGCAGTATAGAGTATAGGACCCTTTCGAGGAGGACCTAACTAGGGCTCAGCGTAGAGCGGCTAGATTTGTAAAGGAAGAATACCGATATGATGCGAGTGTATCGGAGATCTTGAGGGACCTGAAATGGCAGACGTTGAAGAGCAGAATAAATGAGTACAAAAGGAAACTATTTGATAAGTTTAAAAAATCCGAATTCGTTGAGGGCGTACGCGGCATAGTACGCATCGCGATACATCAGTGTTAGTGAGCGTAATGTTAGATCAGAGCGTATGAGCAAATACGTCGAAATAGTCGCTAGAACCGAGAAATACTACAGGTCTTCTTTCCCAGACACGATAAGACAGGCCAACAGGCATTAGTTAAGAGTTCATTTGGTGCCGTAACACCCCCTGCCAAACGTTTCTGGCGGCTTGCAGGGTATTCATGTAAATGTAAACGAAGTGTAGCAAGAAAAGGAAGTGATGTACATTGTGATAGTGGGAGAAAATTAAGCGAAATTCCTGTGAAAGGTAAGAGTACTATTTCGCTTATTTTAATGGCAATTTATTCTTATGAAACGTCATCGGCATTATTAACTCGTCTCACTTGTTTTTTGTCAAAATATACCTCCGTAGTAAATGAGAATAATTCTAAAAACTTTAACCACTAAATCAAAAACATTTTAAACAGAATTACTTAATTTTCTTACATCAGGCTTAATTACCATTTTCTCTTGCTTGATATTGAGCAAATATTAGTTACTTTCATGCGGAGAATTAGAATGTTTATCTACATTTTATATACAATTGTTTTCCTTACTATTTGATACTATATTTCTTCCGAAATGAGGTCAAAAGATCTTATGTAATGGTAATATTTAATTACAAAGCCCTATCTGCAATGTAAATAAAATAATTATTTAAAAATCGACTTTCTTTTAATAGATTTATCTTATTTACGGCGAAAATCGTTCTCGAGTACAATCATTATGTTCTCCTTCATAATCCTGATATATTGGGACTTTGTATACGTGATTTTAAATTAATATGATTCGAATGAAATCAAAATTATTATACTTACTAATAAATAAAATGAACTTCCGTATACTCTGTAGCTAGATTTATAACCTAAAACCTTTTTCTTAGTTCCTTAAATAGTTCTACGTTCGAATTCCGTTTTCTATTTCATTGATGCTTTAAAAGGATTTACTCAAGGATTGTGCTTTTACCTTCTTTCCAGTACTTAAATTTAGCTTTCATTGTAAACTATTAAATAAAGCCAGTGTTAAAATTTATTAATTAATTAGCTGAAGTTCCCGTTGAATTTCAACGGATTTAGTGAAACTAATACTTCAACCGTGTTACATGTAAACATCGCAAGAATAACATAGTTCACAGTTAATTTTGAATTCTTAAAAGACATCCGATAAAGTAACGATAAATTCCTACAGCTTAGAATGCTGAACGGAGATGTAGCGCGCGTTAATGGTGATTTTCCTGGAATGGTTTCAGTAAACATGCATTTCGCGAATGTTCTTTCGTTCAATTAAATCGGCGCCACGAAATTTTATTTGAAGCGCCGCCAACCCAGAATGCACTAGAAACGTTGGTCACGTGAGGAAAGGGGCGTGTTGGCGTAATGCGTTATTGAATTTTAAGGTAAGATTTTCGTAGCTTATTTTCGTTCACGGTCTTGAAACATTGAATTTGACTGTAATATGATGGCATTTCTGAGAGATATTCTTCACTATTAATATTTCTTTGTGTTGTTTTTCATGCAGGTAGAAAACTGTTTCATCCGAAGCCATGCCGTTCGAATTTCCATTTGTAGGTGAGCATGTATTTCGTAATTTAATATCCATAATCGCAGTTAGTAACAGCATTAGTTGATTCAATTACTATTGTTAATATAATATTTCTGTATTATATATTATTTATGTTATTATTAATTTGTGAAGAAAGAATCATTTTGGCAAACGTTTGATGACATTTAAAAATATTTTCAAAATATATCAGACCTTATAAATATCGCAGCATTCAACTTTTTAAAAAGTCTGGTTTTTGTGCATCCGTGGTATCAATTATTTTGGGCAATCAGCACTGCTATATTTACTGTTTTTCATGTCAGTATAAAGTTTTATGTCCCATAGTTACTATTATTCAACCATATAAATTCTGATTGAGAAATGGCTTGAGAATCTAACTGTTAATTCTATTTTGAGCATTTGGTAGAATAATTTAACATTACAAACTAGGTACCCTTAAGACACGTCATTTTGTGGCAGAAGATTATTTCTGATATAATTCTCTTGTTGTTTTAGCAGCGTAGTTTGAAGTTGATAGCTGGTTATTCTGACTTGGAGGACTACCATGTTTCAGTCATCCTTCATCAGCAAGACTCTTCTTTCATTAGATGACAAGAAATCATATTGGTGAGTGCCATTCATTCTTTGTGTTACAAAGCAGAACGAATGAGCTTACCATTTTTGCTATCAGGTTGAACATGTTTACTGAGATTTTGGACTCTTTTCTGTTTTTCATCATATTTGTATCCTAAGCATCTTTTATTGCCCTGTAATTCACTTGAATGCATAAGTTTTTTAAAGCAATAGTGCATAGTATATTATTTTAATTCATTGCAGAAATAGAAGTAAATGCATTTAGTTTATGAATAAGAATTTTTGTAGAGATAATAAAAAGAAAACTATATTGTTTTAAATTGCCTATAATGATTAATAACCAAATTATACTCCTAAAAATTTGAAAAGGAATATTTCGTACAAGTTTTGGTCCAACCTTGTGGATTAGGATAATCTTTCTTATTTAAAACAGAAGCAAATCTTTGTAGCCTTCGAGGCTTTACTCAATACAACTGTTTGTGCTGCTCTTGTGTTATCTTAGGTTGACAAATGTTACAACTTGATTTATTTAAACAGGATTAGAGGGAGAAGTAGAGAAGAGAATTTAAATTGGTAACTAATTAAAAATTACAGTGGAGAAAGTAGAGAGAGTGGGAGAGATGAAAGATAGTGAATAAAAATGAAATAAATGGTCTTTAGTGTTTAAGGTAGAAATGGAGACAGATGTGAGAGCCAAATTCCTTAGTTAAAATTACAGTTGTTTGAAATCATTCAGTTAAAAACTTTTAGATTCTAAACCTGTGATTGATGGGATTGTTAAGATTAAATAAATTATTATACTTAAAAAAATGTGAGTTCAATGATCCTATTTCTTCTAGTTTAGCCTATGAAATCTTGTTCACTCCAATTGACAAATTGTTCATGATAGAATTTAGCATTTAGAAATAATTTAGTGTGTGCAATAAGAGAATAGAGTGCAGATTTCTGAGTAGGCTTAGGAGAGTCTTGATAGCTTAAAAGAATCATCTAAAAATCAGAGTTGATGCCAACTTAGGTTTTAAAGCGATGCAGTAAAATCTCGATACAGTGTAACTCTTCAGAGCATGAATTTTTATATTTTATACTGAAAGTACGGTGTACTGTAAATACCGAAATACATGTCTATATATATATATAACGCTAAGGCAATTTGTGGCACGCTTCAGTAGTTTGTCTATCTGCCGGCAGATGTCTCATTCTTAGGTGCGATTGCCAATAGATGTCTCATTCTTAGCTGCGATTGCCAATAGATAAAACTACTACTACTTGACTATATACTTTAAAATATACTTTTTAAAAGATACTTAACAGAGGTAATGGCTTCAAGAGCAACACATTACGCTGATTATAATGCGAGAAGAAGAGTGGAGCGAGCAAATCAATCTGTTGAAGAAGCAAATAGAAGAAGAACTGAAAGAAATCAAGCCGGCAGAGATCAAAGAGCCAATGAAGATGACCAACAAAGAGAAGAACGTAATCAAGAACAAGGAAGAAGATTGTAGTTTGGAATCGAGAGAAAATCGACTAAGCAAGAGAAGGCAAGCTAAACGACGTAGATTAAATGAATGTGCATTGAATACAAATAATTGTCAGGTTGAAGTTACCATTAAAGAACATAATTGCAGAAATATGACTCAGACCTGCAATTGCTGTGGTATGCTTTACTGGCCGAATGAACTCAACACTTCTAAAAAAATACGCCAAATGCTGTCACAACGGAAAAGTTTCACTCGAAGATTTATCGGAAATGCTCATAGAGAGAGACCGAAATGTTTCTTTTTAGACGGACCTGCAGGTACAGGAAAAACATGCGTTTACTCAACACTACATACAATCAGAGGAAAGGGAGATCAAGCTACTTCTATAGCTTCAACTGGAATAGCAGCTACTCTATTACCTGGAGGAAGAACTGCTCACTTTTCAAAATACCACTCATCCTAAATGCTACTTCGACTTTCAATTTAAAGCCAAACACACCCAAAGCAAAAGCACTCTTACAAGGGGAAGGCACTACTGACCCACAACCGATTTGGCTGAAACTTCATAGAGATAATGTCCATGACGTCCGATTAATGAAAATATATACATATCAGGGCCAATACCCAGCTGTTTTTATTTTATTAACCCAATTATATTACACGACCGGGCACGTGGCATACTTTGTACACCGTGTAATTTTTACAAAATAACTCATTCGTTTGGTGTAATTATTAGTTTATTTTCATTAAAATGCTGTTTTATCTCTCATATCTATTAATACCAATGATAATTTTTGATTAAATATGTTGAATTCTGATTAAACATAATTTACTTGATTAACGTACAAGTCTTAGTAACATTTATAAAATTTCCATTATTAACTTGAGGTACTGTCTTCAGTATTACATGTATCACAGAGATAATTCGGTTTGACATGTTTCTTACAAGAAAATTAATTGCAAAAATTACACTTAATGGTAGTGTCCACATTTTTCCCTCTGCCACACAATATGCATCTTCCACTGTTTTTTGGATGTATTGACGAGCCTTCGGCTCGCTTTGTTTTAATGGGTAGTCGGCTCCGGGCGCTACCGCACCCGGAACCAAAGAAACCCTCCACGTCCGGAGATTGGATTAGTAAATGTCGAGACAGGCCAATCAGTTTTTATAGTGGGGGGGGGGGGGGGGGGTGGCATATAAGTACCAAATTGATAGCTAAAAAGGTGAGCAAACGTTTTCATACTAAATTTCATTCATGTTAGGATTACTCTTTTCGTGAGAACCCTATGTTAACATAGCGGCGAAAAATTTTTCCTTTCAAAAAGGACATCTTGACATTAAAAATGTATTCAACTGTTTTTAACGTATATTACGGAGCTCATATGGACTCATCAAGTATGGGTCCTTTCTCTCTATTTAATATAGAGAAATAGGTGTAGATAAATTTCTTATCTACGAAATAATTCAAGTTCTTTCAAATGATGTATTTATTGAAGTGATAAAAACTACCCTCTTAAAAAATTCGTGCCAAAAAAACTCCCGTTTTGTCCCGTTTTCTTGATAGGAAATGTCCCGTTTTCGTCTTGTTTGGATGTGGTCAGCCTACCAGTAAGGAAGTTTCTGTTGACGAATCTCTTTTGCTTTGGAAGGGCAGACTTTCCTGGCGACAGTATTTGCCATTGAAATCTGCTAGATTCGGGATGAAGATTTTTTTAACTCTGCGATCCATCTGGATACAAGTATATGTTATAATTTATAATGGCAAAGGATCTGAAATATGTAGCGAGTACATAAGAGACAATGATTTATTATCTACTAAGGTTGTTCTTGCGCTATGCGAAAATATTCTTGATACAGGTTTGTGTATATACATGGATAACTTTTACTCTAGTTCTGACTTGTTTCAAAGGTTAGTTGATAGGCATACTGATGCTGTTGGCCAATGCCGTAACTAGGATGGGGCAAGTGGGACGTCTGCCCTGGGTGCAAAAGAATCCCTATAGTAAATAAGTAAAATATAGAAAATAATTTCTTGAAGGGGGAGAGGGCGCACACTTAGTAGTTTGCCCTGGGTGCTAAAATATCTAGTTACATGGCTGCTGTTGGCACATTAAAGTTGGACCGGAAAAGTATGCCCACAAAACTAAAGAAAGGAGAGAAGCCCTCTTCAGGTAAGAGAAGAGTCAAAGAGCATTGTTCACTATCTATTGACATATGGGTCTAAGGCAGGGGTCGGCAACCTGCGGCTCCGGAGCCACATGTGGCTCCTTGAGTACATATTTGTGGCTCCTTAGAAGTTAGTTCAACTCCCTAACGTTTATCAGTCATGAAAACACTTATTGCAATCCGCCATCGTCTTTCGGAAACCCTCCCTCTCGGTCCAAAATTTCTTTTGTCTTATATCGTATATAGCGAATCCTCACTCAAATCTCTAAAGAAAAAAATCGGTACAACAAATATTGTAAAACTTTCTCATGTACTAATGCCGGGTTTGACTGGTAGGCAGCGCGCCTGCTTTCTAACCCAAAGGTCGCGGGTTCGAATCCCGCCTCGGGTATGGATGTTGTGATGTATGTTAATTTTCTCTAACAGAATTTGACGGTGCAAAATGACCTTAGCTGTCGACACACCTAAAAACCTAATTACTACTACTAATGCGTTGTTTACTTATTTTTAGAAAATCCAATTGTTTTTAAAGCTGCCTAGAATAAACTAGCCTTATATTCATGTTTTGAGAAATATGAGCTACTAGCAGAATTTCTCGTTGAATTTCGACGGATTTAGTGAAACTACTACAGAACAACATACAAACTCTTTAAACTATATAGTAGATACTTTTAAAATTACAATTAGCTTTTCTTAACAATCATATTTGCTTGTAAAAATCCGTTTCCGAGCCTATTTCATTCAAATATACCGATAATTTTATTTCCTATCATATTACTTTCGCCAAATCCAGCTTCGTTTCTTGTGTAATTATGTCTCGCTGAAATATTTACTTTTATGTCTTGTAAGCAAGAAACCCGTGAAAAAGCAACGTACAGTTGTCCAACAGAAAAACGTTGCCGACCCCTGATATAGATGAAATATTGCGTAAGATAGGCTGAATTCTTTAGGTCTTAAGGAATTTAAAATATCGCTGTACACAAAGAGTGCTGAAAACCATCTATTATGGACTAATTTACCCACTAATCGAACTATGGCCACACCAGCAAAATGAATTTACTGAAACTTTTTATTTTAGAAAATAAAGATATACGCTATATAATGGGCTTATCCCCAAAACAAACTTTCAGACAATCCTTTACGGATCCCATGTAATATTCAGGACTTTATTATATTTATCAAAAATGGATGATATAACATGCAATAAAGACGTCCATACATATTTTACTAGAGGCAAGTTATTCTACCGCCCCATGCAACATAGGTTGAAATTATATGAACAACTCCCTAAATATAAATGTGTTAAATTGTACAATACTCTGCCAGACCATCTAAAAAATAGCAGATGTGGCAAATATTTTAAGACAATTGTATTACTCTTTAATAAAACGCCTATACAATTCAGAAATTACTGAGGCAACAACCAAGACAAATGTTTGTATCGTGTAATTTTATATACCCTATATACTTGTGTATAATGACAAATATGCTTGTATCGTGTAATTTTATATACCGTATATACTCGTGTATAACGCGCACCCGTACTTTTTGCCAAAAAATCCCGACTTTTTCTTATACCCCGTGTATAACGTGCACCCTTGATTTTTGTGGGGTATAAGAACAAAATTTTGGAATTACATCGTCATGTTAAGTATTAACTAGAGTACCGTAAATAAATATGTTAAAGCATTAAATTATCGCCAGTTAACAATTTTAAAACGCTTGGACTTGTCAATAAGTATTACGCTCAATAAGTCCCACATTACGCCTTACTTACATAGAGAGACATCATCAATTATGGAGTTGAGATGGCAGCAACTTCATAAGTTGGCCAACCTGATGCCGCGTAGAAAACCGCAGCTCTACTGCTGCCAATCCTTTTAAATCAAGACACAAAGGATCTATAAAATAGAAAGTTTTGATTTATAATGGACTTTGGTTCTCTCTTTCCTATCTCATTCTATAAAACTGTTTAATAGAAGGAATAACATGAAAATCTGGAAACATGCGTTAAACTCCCCATTAATTTCAATTCATCGAAAAAAATACTCCCCCCCATTCATTCCTCCGCACCGCATATCACCCGTGATCTCAGCCTCTGTCGCATCGTTTTTTAGCGGCCGCCTTCTCGTATCCCAAATTATTTTCGTACATGTATTATTTTTTGGACATCCCGGCTAATGAAATTAACCCGGTATATGAAAATCTAAAATATGCAAAAGAAAATCTTGCGAAGCTAATACATAGAAGTAATATCTTTTATATTATCTATATCTATAATAGCCGGATGTCCGTCCGTCCCACCCTGTATCTCAAAAGCCGTTCGTCGTAGAGATATGCGGTAAACTGCGTTTTGTTTCTACAAGCAAGGAAGGCCCCTAGAAAACTATTTTCATTTTCATAAAGTCCCGGGTTCGAATCCAGGAGACAATTATATTTTCCCATAAGTTTACACGGTACCTATTTTCGATTTTTCAGAGTGCAAGGTTTTTTTCCTTCATTCATTAAAACACGTAAATATGGACCGATTTTCTTCGTTTTTGCTTTATTCGACGGCTATCTTATTATTGCGATGTTTACGTGTTACACGGTCGAATCATTCAGATATACGCAATTGTTTTCGAAATTTTACGGATATTTCGTACTCTTTCCGGACGTTGTCAAGGCGACCGTCATTGCTGCCTCCGATTCAATTAATGTCAGTTAAACCTTCAAATAATTGAAATAAAAGCGTTATTCGCACTTTGTTTAAGCATCGAAATTATTGCTGTAGCAATGTCAACATTTATGCATAGCAAAATAAATATTTAGTTAACTGCGTATGGGAAGCGTTTCTAACGATTCAATCAAAGCAGCTGAATCTTCCTATCATCGTTTGAATGCTGGAATCTTATCTCTTTGTAAGTAGAACCATTATATCATACATCCATAATGTTTAATAACGCAAATAGGCTCAAGCATAAATTTTTAATTAAATGAGAATAGGGACACACGTTATTATTTTAAAAACATTACATGGTTATCTTCTCTTCATTGATATTCTACATCAGGGGTCCCCAACGTGGTCTATATCGACCCCCAGGGGTCGATAAGATATTTTCGGGGGTCGAAAATTACTCAGTGGTCGATTGGGGGTCGATTAGAAATTATTGAAACAGAAGTATATCACATCACATCATTGCATACTTTATTAATTATTGTTGGTCAAATCGACGTTTTGTGCCGAAAGCAAAAGTCGTATATTATACAAATTGGCAATCATGCGTCCACTCCGCTGACAGTTGTGATTGCACCAATCAGGAAGCATTGCGAGCGTGACGTATTCTTCCCTAATCTCCGTTTTTCACTGTTTCAGTTTCATTCTGACTTTCCTTAGTGCTAATTACCAGTTATAGTTTCTCTTGATTATTTTACTTATTTATTTGTGTTTGCTGTATCCGGAAGTGGAGATGTGAGTTCCTTTAGTAACTAAAGGAACCTACTGCCTTAATACCAGTTTCGGCCCTACGACGCGACGCATAAAAGGTATCGGTTCGCTCAAAACAAGATGCCTGATCCCAACTCGGAGCCGAAGATTGAATGGGTTCCCAGATGATATGTCCACAGTCTTTATGTCCACTGCCTTTATGTCCACTCTTTTATGTCCACAGCCTTTATGTCCACTGCCCTTATGTCCAGAGTCTTTACGTCCACCGTAATATATGTCCACAGTCTTTATGTCCACTGCCTTTATGTCCACTCTTTTATGTCCACAGCCTTTTCGTCCACTGCCTTTAACCTGTATCGTCCAAAAACTAATTAGTTCTTTATGCTCATGCTAAAGTGTTATATATGAAATTTGATAACGATATGGCTAGTAATTCTCGAGTAAGAGCGCCCACAATCATATACACATGCACACACACACACGCGGACATAATTCCGAAAGTAGTCTAAACGTGTTATAGGGACCTCAAAACGTGTACTTCTGTTGAAATCTCGAAGTTGATTTTTTTCATGAACACAAGCGTAGTTTCTTCTAATTTTTTTCATCCGTGGGCGGAATGAATATCGCTATGCGCGCTTACATGACGATAGTGCGCGGATATGCACCGGGGTTGACGCGGTCCTGTTCCGATATATTATAAAATACACACAATCGTGCGCGCTTGAAAACTTCAGTGCGCGGCACTTCAAAAACTGCTGCGCGGCCGCGCAGTTGCGCAGCTTAGAGGGAACCATGAACACAAGACTTTCCCATTACTACGTATGGAGAAAGTAACAAGTTGGGAAGGTGTACAACGTATCACAAATGGGCGCGTTTCGCGCAATGGAGTATAAGAAAGAAATTATATACCTACCTGTACGTAAGGGAAATTGCGTTTTAAAGTTTTGTCTTCGTCATAAATAATACATATTCTGCTATTTAAAAATATTGCATGCACGCGTAAGGAAATTAAACGTTTGTTTGTGAGATTGTTTATGATAGCAACAATGAAGAAGTAACCATGCAAGAAATTTTCTGTTCAACTCGAATTAAGACATTCTTTTTCGATTTCATTGATAACGGCAACTCCTACGATAAAAATGTATAGGAAAGAAAATATGTAATATTCTTTACTAGTTCTACAACTGTTATTTGAAACATATTTTGATATAAGCAATACTTTACGAGATATGACGAAAATTTAATTTTTTGTCTCCAGTAAAGTGGTACCCCTGATTGGCGTACGTGATTCATTTTTGCAATTTTCTTCTTATATTTGATTGTAAGTCCTTAATATCAAATTTCATGAAAATCCGTTCAGTAGAAGCCGAGAACGAACATGCGGACGGATCGACGATAATAGGCGCTCACGCTGTAAGCGAAACGCGCCTAAAAATGAGTGAAGCGGCAAAACGACGTGGTCGTGCAGAGGAATGTATTAATGCCGTTGTTGCGAAATGGTGTCTCAACAAATGGCGTGGAAGAATCGCGGAATTGCCTCGCGGTTCAACAAGTTTGTCTGCTTCCGCGAGAAGGACGCGAAATGGCGTTGGTACATGCAAAAACGTATGGATGTGTTCGGTAAGCGATGCGATGAATGGTTTTATGTGTCCTCACGCGATACTTATTGTTAGTTTCGCTCTGGTTTTTCTTCGCGACATTCATCTTTATTGACTGGGTGTGATGGAGAAAAATAAATGTCGAAAAGGGATGAAAAGTAACCCTTATACATTATTTTTTTATCCCCTTCGCCTATGCGGTCGCCAATAGGAAAGGAATTGCGTATTTTCTATTGAAACGATGGATTCATTTACATTTATATCAATACCCTGCAAGCCGCTGGAAGCGTTTGGCAGGGGGTGTCACAACACCAAGTGAAGTCTAGCTAATTCCTCTGTTGGATTGTCTTATCGCGTCTGGGAAAAAGGATCGGTAGTATTTCTCTGTTCTAGCGATAATTTCGACATATTTTCTCCTGTACTCTGATCTAACATTACGTTCACTAACACCGATGGGGATTGATTGAGTCGCGGACGTTAAAAGCTACACTCAAGATATTTTTAGTGTGTAAAACACGATATGGATAAATTTTAACTAATTTTTCATCTTCCTTGTGAAATAACCTCTGAATAAAATATTTAAAATAATTCTAGATTAAACTGCAAGAATATTCCGATCAAATTTAGTGCATGGTAACGTCCATTTATATTTTGAATAAAATGTTACAGGGTTTTTAATTCTATTTACTGTATAGCATTATAGCGAGTATTTACATTGTCCTAAATAACTTCGCATATTATGCATTTATTTCTGATGGGGTATCCGAAAAAAACAACAATCGGAAGCATTTCCATCCTCAATTAGTTCAGATCAAGGGTTTCAAATTCGTACCGCAGTGTCACTGACGTCACATCAAATTCGAGGGTTGCATTCCTAGTTATCGGCTTTCCCATTCTTCAACCCGCTTCATATTCTCCTCACATTTCCTCTATTGGGTTCCCACATCGCCCCAAGGATCCTCTCTTAAACCAATTCCGTATGAAAATACTAGATTTTGCGTCACGTATTAGTAATCTCGGACAATGGCAACGAACAAGCTGACGACGGTAAGGACCTCCTGTTCTGTGCCCCAAATTTTTAAATAAATAAAGTTCAGACTTTTTTGGAAGTGTCCGTATCTGGCACGATTAACTTTTTTTAAAAATCTTACTTGTAAACATTTTTATCTATCGGGCCCCATTATAGTGCGGTACCAGACTTTTTATCCGGCAGGCTTTTGACCCGAGTATTGTCGGTTATTGCCAGTATTGCCGGGTAGGCCCGATGAAGTGATGCCTCTATTCTATGTTGACGCCTGTAGCGGAATTTGTAAAAATGATACGTACATAAAAAGAAAGATTAAATGATGACTGGTTTTATACGTTGAAAAAAATAGCCTGTGATGATGATGTATGAAAACAAGCGACTCCGCCATGCAATATGGCTCCTTAGAATTAATGAAAATCGTAGTAATGGATATTACAATTAATTTATACACTACTTTAGGTAAAATTATCAAATAACGAGTTAAATCGGCGGACTCCGTGGTGCAGCGATAGCGCGTCTGACTCCAGATCAGAAATCAGAAGGTTGCGTGTTCAAATCACGTCGGGGTCAAAGTTTTTCCCGCGTCCTTAAAAAAAAACATTTTGAATGATTCTCCAACACTACAAATTTAGTGTATTTAGGTCCAGGGCCGGCCAAAGAAGGGATACAGTGGATGCGAGGCATCCGGGCCCCCGAATAATGGGAGCTCCAGAAGTATTAAAGTATCGAGTAAATTTTGCAAAAACTTACTAAAAAGTCATTTGAAAACTGATTCACAATAGAGAAACACTCCATAAAGTTAGTAATACTAATAATAATAATAATATTAAACTGGAGCTCCATAAATCGCACGTTATTACTATAGATACCCTTAGAAATTTTATTACTGAGAATATACAACAAAACTGATGGCAAGAATAATACGCATCACTATTGCAATAAAAATCTTGCGTGTCTGCCACACATCGGTAAACATTTGAACTAAATTCTTGTGCGAATGCGGTGCAGCCTTTATGGCTTCGTGAATTAATTATAAAATTAGTAAATTTGTAGATGTAATCACTCCAAAATCATCATTTTTTGAACGAAAATATGGCTTTACTGACACACAATTGTAAAAGTTTAGCCAAGAGTGATTATTGAAAAACGTCCCAAGGAGAAATAAATTCATGTTTTCCCATTATCAATCTTTAATATTTCCAAAATTGCCCGAGAACGAAGATCGAGGCGCCTCTTTTTAAAATAACCGATTTTCTGAACTTTCCGGGTTTTGGGATACCGAATATGAGGATCGGTACTATATAAAACAGCTTTGTCCAACAGGATTTCAACTCGACAAATAGTGCCAAATACATTATATTTAATAAGAAAAATTCTAATCCTTTTAAATAGGTTTCAGGTTATATTATTTAGCATTAACTATTATTTTTATATATTTTTATACAGAACAAGCGTAAGTAGTAGCATTAATGTACTGAAAACTGAAAACATTACTAGAAATGTAAACTTTCAGCGTGACACTTGGCAAGCCTTTTCTTTCAGCGGTCTATTAAATGATGACAGAAATTCTTCAGAAACACAATCAATCCAAGAAAACCATCAACGTCGGTAGGCTGTTGGTAAACAAGTCCGAGATTATTCTTGGTTAAACTTGGTTCTCCAAATACTCCTCCTTTCCGAAATCTTCTTTTCTTGATAGCTCTCTTTCCTTATCAAATCGCTGAAATCAGCTGAAACCCTTTCCTATATCTTTCTTTTCTTCCTTCTAACTCATCCTTAACCATGCCTCTCTCTCTCTCTTCAGGTATCCAGCTCTTTTTGTTGTATGTATAATTTTTCAATTTTCTTCTATTATCACAGGTAGTCTGTTCGTGATTATTCATGGTTAAACCTGGTTCTCCATATAGCTACTCCTATTTTCCGCAGTCTTCTTCATATCTTGATAGCTCCCTTTCCCTTTCAAGTCGTCTATCAGCTGAAACCTTTTCCTACCTCTTTCTCTTTTTCCATCAAGTTTTCCACCTAATACGTCTGTAATCATATACTCTCTCCTCAATCCTTCTTCTATATTTTCTCGCTTTTCATCCTGCCTGTCTAGTTTATCTTCAGCATTTTCTCCATGTCAATATTTCGAAGCAATTCAACATTCAAGTATTTTATAAATTTTTTTAATGCTGCTTCCAAGGTACGGTTGAACACAGGTTTAGCTTGTTAACTGTCGCATTAAAAGCAAAAAATTTAATCCTTCTATAATACTCTATAACATTAAACAATACATGTACACACGTACAAACAAAGAATGGTAGCGTTTTATTACATTTAAAATAAAGTTTGAGAATTAAAAATAATATTTATAGGAAAATGTACTTTTGGTACTTTTTCGGGAACGTTTGGTGCATTTTTGCAAGAGGTGCATATGGCAAAATGTCATCTTCGCAAGGGCGGATACAGAAACTTCTCAAGAGGTGAGGGGGGGGGGGGGGGGGCGATCGTCCCTCCACCTATCGAATCCGCCCCTTACAACTGCCCTATATTTTGAAAATCCCTACTCCTGTCAGAATCCTTTCCCTTGCTATACAGACCTAATCTGCGACGTATAATTGAGGATTTTTGCGCGGAATGAATTGAAGAAAGCGCCCAGTGGAGTGCAATGGGGTTATCCAAGGGGAGGGGGGGGGGGCGATCGCCCCCCCTCATGGATCCGCCACTGCATCTTCGCCATATTCTAGTAGCGACACTGCACACACATACGCCTCTCAATCACTCGCCCATTCAATCCCATACGGACACCCTATCGCTCAACCTCTCTCTCACGCTCCTACATATTCGCTCACACACATCCATTCACACCAAATCACCCACCAAACCGGCGTAAACACACTCTAGTATTCTAGCGCCGAAAAACCTATTTTCTTTTAGCTATTTACTGACTGAAGGGCAAAAATATTCACAAAACCAGTCAGAAAAAATCGGTTCCGTAAACCAAGGATTTTGTGCTTGACCGCCAAATTACAGGTTGCCTTGACTTTACAATTCCTTATAGTGCTCTGGGGTTTTCTGAATTGTAGAGGAGAAGGGGTTCCAAAGCAAACCTGCATCACCCCCAATTCCGCCCAGACATTCCATTTGACGAATACATAATTCGCATCTTTCTCTTTACTCGGCATAGCTGACGTGTCTTCCTTCCCTCGGGTTTCGCATACAACCCTCGGAGATCCCTAAACCGTACCCACTCCTACCGTAACCTTTACGTCATGCACTCCCGCTGTGACTTTCCTCCTCTTGTTGTCTTCACTAAACCGTTTCCTTCATACTTAAACCTCCACATCCTCCTAGAACGAGGAAGTGCGACCGATACCTATTTAAATGCCTATTTCCGATTATTTTTCGCGTTTCATATTAACCGATTCAGTATTTCATTAATCTCGCGTTATGCCTCACGCGATTCCTTCAGAGGCGATTCATTTATCTATGCTTAGGTAAGTTTAACCGCACGTAACGTCGAAAACCGCGATGCTGACTGCAGTGATAAGAATAACGTTGACCTACGAGCTATTTGATATTTTCCTGTCGAAATATCGGTTCTCTGTGTTCGCGCCACTACATCCTAGAGGGAAACTAGCGCCCTCTTATAGTTAGTGGAAGGAACTAATCAGTTTTAACCGAGACGGCCGAGGATGTCCGAGACGAGCATGGACGTTCGTGATTAGGATAAGGCGTTCTCCGTTACGAATATTAATTTTACAGGTATTTCGATAGTAGTTTAAATATTTTCAGATTGTATTGACTCGGATACATTTCACGAGACTCTACACAAATATTGTTTAACTATTCGTTAAATTGTTATTGGAATTTTGGCTAGTAAGAATGTTATAATAACGTCCAATACTACTATTTGAACATTTCTAGTGTGCTGTGACGCAGTGGTGAGGTCCATGTTCGTCTTAAGAGGAGCATTTGTTGCACCCCAGAGAATAGTATCCCACTGCTGGATGAGTTTTCTCAGCTATGGTAATGAAACTGAAGTAGACTCTATATTGAATGTTAATTGGGTAAACAGTATTTCATAGTAGGGATGGCATCGCTTGTAAACAATTACAGTTATTGCAGTTTACTGCTGTATAGAGGAATCCTTGTACATGGCTACAGAGTTAACTATAATCCATACAGCTTACTCCACATTACAATATTTTAGGCAAAAATCTTCCTAACAGACATTTCTCTTATCTTTTGCGGCTGAAGTTGGAGCATGCTACATTTTTTTGTATGACAGATAATTATTAGGCAACAAAAAACCTACGTGTTTCCAATTAAAACGTAACTTCCACATAAATGTATTTCTTCAAATATTATATCAATCCTCATATTTCATTGTTAAAAGCAAAGCTAAGTGAAGACAAATCTCACTTATCACAGTTGCAGTTGGACTTAATTATCCCCCAAACATTACCACTTTTTACATAGAAGTTTTCCTATTCCCTCATTTTCCCAAGTTTCCCTCCTTACTAGTAATATTACCTTAGAAGAGGTTAGATAAAGAGAGCAGAATTGGGATTTGGTGATATAATATTGCTGATACAAGTATTTATTTTGTGTCACTGAGATGGAATAACTCAATTTCCTTACTTTAAGAATTTTCTTTGCTCTAAAATTTATCTGATGTTTCACATTCATGTGAATGTCTCCTTTGGTAAGAAGGCTTTCTGGCAGCTAACTTCTTAATCGTATCCATGCTCATTCTTGGGGAAAAGTGATTGAATTTTCTAGCATTTCATAATTCTCATTATTAGTTAGACAAATGAAAAGTAGTTCAGTATTTTATCTTGTAGTTTATCTCAAGCAAGGGATGGCCAATGCTTCATTATAAATGTTTGATAAAATAGTCGACTTAGAACTGTTCTGGGTCATCATCGATCACAGCACCAATTTGTCAAGTGGGAGAGTGACGAACTATGTCAATATTCCTAAATTATTCCTAAGGAACAATTTTCAAATGTTGCAATATAAGCATATCACCCTTTTAAGATGGAACCGGCTAAAGTTTAGTATAGGTGACGTCCCTGTGGCGATGACTCAATCTCCATACTTCCTGACTGTTGCTCAACTATCAACCCGTATTATGTTTGCTCTGCTTTGGGCACCGTATCTCTGGGATGGGGAGGGAGATATGGTTCCAGTCATGGTGACGAAGCTAAGCAATTGTTTGATAATTCAGCCATTTGAAAACTGCTATGCGTAAAGAACGTCTATGATTCACGTGCTACGTAGTTCATTTTCTTGCGAGTTACGGTACTGCGATCGACATTGACCCACAACATTTCTGTTCCAATAGTCTTCTTGAATTTAAATTCTTGTACATGCAATAATAAATGTAATATTTATTCTACATATTTGACTAATGCAATAATTATTCTTATAACTGTGAAAGTCTGGGGCAGTGTTCTTAACTACAACTTCTTGCTACAGTGATGACAGTATGACATGTTCACTGTGTTACTGAATTATTGTCGCCATAAATACATTTTTATAGTAGCAAATTTTGTTCCTGGAAGTTTTGTAATTTAAAAAATAAGAATTGATTACATAGAGACATAATAGCCTAAGATGAATATCAATGGGGTCATAGAATAAGCTTTTGTTAGTATTAATTTAGAGTGGCAATTATTTCAAATTGATGCAACACCACATCTCTTTACTGAGTCAGATTTTCCCCAACTTTTTAATCGCACATTTTTTCTACTGCGTAAGAAGTGAAATATTCGTAGTCTTGAGCACTTTTTAAATTGTAACACATTTATCTTTGAATTATAAATATTAATTATGTATTTATTTTGATATCAATTTTCGTAATCAATAAATAACCAAGTGTTTTGGAACTAAAAATTGTAGTTTAACTGACCAACTTAGTAACAATGTTATTAAAGATGTATAAAAAATAATTTTACTTAATTTCTTCTTTAAAAATTTTCAAATTAAAGGGCAGCATGCGTTTTTAGAAATTTAATTCTGTAAAATTATGCAATGATTTAACATGAGGGATGTAAGAATACCACTAATTGTAAGTGCCTTAATGCAATGGTTTCATAACTGTTGGGTGCATTCTTAAGAGGGCATGGTTCAGCTGGTAGGTGAGGGCATAAAACATTTGAATTATATTTACAATCTGTTTAATAATCATAATATTGAGACCTGGAATGTGCAGCAGTCAAATTCGAAATCTCATATTGTTAGAATTTATGACCGTTTTATTTTGATGGTTATATTCATGGAAATTGTATATCCAACAGATATTGTCAATGAACTATGTCTGAACATAGTAGAGAGGAGGTAAGAAGGGGCAAGGTATTGTTATGTTTGCCCTAATTTCAGCATGACATTGTGTTGTACTAAATTTTTGATTTGTTTCTTTTGTTGTTTCAGAAGCATGGTTCCAAGAAATATATACCAGGCCATTGTGAACGTGATCTACCAAACTGCTAAATTGCTGGACCTGACATCTTTTGTGATACCAAAGGATACTAGGTGTGAGTGGCATCAATTTTTGTTACAAAGTAGAATGAATGAGCTTCCCACTTTACATGTTGTATTTATCAGGTTGAATCTCATGTGTGATGGTTACATCTTGCAAGGTGTCAACTAATGTTCCAATGTTTCTTTTTGATCTATTTATTCATGCAGAAGCAATAGGAATTGGAATGTAAAACAACAATCAAACACCTAGCTTGAACAATCTTTAACTCTAAAATTCACCTCTGATATTGTTATTACCATTTTGATTTCCTTTAGCATGTTGTTAAATAGTTCTGGAATAATGATTTTTAATTGATTTTAACATTTACGTTGACATCTATCTTAATTTATTGTCATTTTAATTTCTTAAAAATCTTTTAGTCTTAACATCAAAAAATAAAATTTTCACAAAATCAGAACGAATCCATTACTATTCCATACAGTGTGTTGTATAATATAATACGAATATATTTTGTTCTATTAGGTATATTATAAAATATACTTGTCTAATAACCATGTTTTTACTTTGGACTTTACCTCATTCATTGTCCTTAGTTGTCTAATTTTGCGTGGTAATTCATTAATAAAAGTAGTTTCTAATACCTATATCTGGGCTTTACCTTTCTTTGTATAATATTTTGGTATTTCATATATCACCATATCTCATAGGGTTATGCTTGTTTCATATGTTTTCCTTTTCTTGTTTTTGTTAGTGAAATAATTATCAATGATTATTACATACTTAAATAGATTATCATCAATTGGCAGTACATTTATTGTTTGAAATGGCTCATCATTAAATGCCCCATTTTTACTATTATTCCTGTAAAGTATTATTTTTTCTATAAGCCTAGCTCGACTTGATTTTAATAACTGGATACACATTTTCCCAGCAGAACCCCATACAGATACGCAATACCTCAACAGATTCTCAACGAGAGAAAAATACATAATTCTCATCACATGAATTGGAACAATATATTTAACATGATGAAATAGATAAGAAACATTCCATAACTTAGAATTCAGATTTTTAATATGTGAATTAAATCTAAAATTTTCATCAATAACTGTACCTAAATACGTATATATTCATTTACCTGATCCAAAGTTTTACAAGCACAGGCTGTCAATTTTTTATACATACAATCATGGTTATGAATAACTATATTGATATTTACACGATCACAAGTTTTGTTCATAAAATACATTAACTTTGTTTTCTTTTCTTTAACTTATGATCATGCATCCACATCAATATATTATTTAGATCAGTTTGCATGTGTTTTTTAGCTTCAATAACATTCTTATGAGGGGCTATTAAAACTGTATCATCTGCATATAAAAGTATTTTATAATGTTTTACCACATAAAACATTTAATTTACATATATAATGAAGAGAATGGGACCAAGTACAGTCATGCCTTGTTTAGAGCAAAGGATATGTTCCGGACAGTCTTTGCGCTAAACAAACTGATTATAACATGTACTTAGTAGTGATCAGTTCGCGAAATTGCAAGGTTCGCTGTTTCTTTGTTTATTTATTTAATATTAATTATTAAAAATCAATATTAATACAATTTTTAATCTTTTGCGGCGGTGCTCGCATTTATGTATAGATCGCTAGGTTCTGCGAGTTATCATTTTCGTCACTGCAGCGCTAAAATCTACGCGTAAATTACTTATTGTATGTATGTTGGGGGGGTATTCACCATTTTCAATAATTGCTTGAAATTCGTCAGGAAACTTTATATCTGCATCCAGGACCACCGAGATCCAGAATGGGCCCAAGGGAAAACAACCTTCAGTCTTACCTGAATGCTTCAAATATGCACAGACAACTTCTCTAATGTCAGTTGCTGTAAGAGGAACATGCCACTTGGAACACAAAATTAATCTCTCCACCTGTCTCTCCTCTTCTGCTTTGGTGAGAGCTGTTTGTCCCCCATGCTCTTGCTATACTTGCCTTTTACATTATCACAAGTAGATGTGAAAGGCACACCATACTTCTCAGATGCTTTTCTTATTGTAATAACTCCTTTCTTAACCTCTTCCACAGCTTTCTGCAAATTTTCCTCACTGTATTTATGTCTCATGTTTGGTCCTAGCTGCCTTAGGTATTTTCGTGGCATGATCAGTATCATCTCTGAATAAGCAAAAAAATCTTTTAAAATCTGTAAAAAATTCAAAACGTGAAGTATTAATCTGAAAATTAGGTTGGAGTTCGCAAATAAAACTTACTTTAATGTAGCGATGTTACAAGGGGTCTCTGATGAAATCAGTAGTCCCGCCAATAGAACGTAAACAATACTTCTAATTTTTAGCAAAACCAGACAACGTGTATCTCAATTCACGATGACTTACTCTGACAAAACTAGGATATTAACTACATTACATCTGGTCTGTAGTCTTACATCACATCTGGAAAATGATATTAGACGTAGTTTCCAAGTGGTCTCTAGGTGGCAGAACCATGCAGGTAAGCAAGTGCATAGATGATCGTTTTCACTCCGTCTGATTGATATCGCCCTGGTTTACAGAACTTTCTGACATCCATTCTTTCTTAGCTTGAATTAATTTCCTAGGTTTAACTTTTGTGCACTGCTTGTAAGATGCACATAAGTCCCCTTCTATTGTTTCAGTCATATTGCACACTTGGATTTTCAATCTCCAGTACAGTTTCCCAATTCTTATTTTTTATCAGGTTATTAATTTTTCCCTTATTTATACAAGAATAACTCTTCTGTATATCCCTTTAGCTTTATTTTTTCTTTTCAAGTTTGATAGATCTACTGCTATTTCATAATGATCTGAGATGTTAGATTTTATAATTATACCCACAGTATTAAATAATTTGTCTTTATAATAAATATGATCTATACAAGATTTATCCAATCTTCCATCACAGACACACTCCCTTGTATAGTCATGTATTACTTGACTAAACCCTCGTGCAGCCAAGGCATCCTGATATTTAAGACTGTATTTCGTCCTTGTCTTTCACATTTATATTTACATCACCCACCATAATCATTTCTTTGTTACAGAACTTTCCTAACACAATACTTAATTCATGCATAAATAATATCTTACTATGTTTTGGTGTTCTTTATACACACAAAATAATTATATCACTATTATCTATTGTGACATTTAAACATTTTGACACAAAATAGGTTGTGTTAATTAACACATCCTTGCATTTTATTTCATCATTTACATAAATTATAATACCATCATCCCTGTGACCTTCTCTTAACTTAAAAAACGTATTAAACCTTGGTATTTTATATAATTGTTATTCAAATTGTGTTATATTTACCTCCATTAATACAATTATTCCTAATTTATTTATAATAACATTAATATTTAACAAAACTTCTGTCCAATGTTTCCTTAAAGATCTAATGTTTAAATGGTACAAAAGAGTAGAAAGTTACTGAGTTATATGTCTTACACTTTATTTACTCAACCTTTAGCAGATTAATCAAATCCATATCAAAACTATAAACAATAAGCAAGTAGAAGGGATATACATTTAAATTATTTTGTTCAATTCCTTCTCATTTAGGATTTTTTAATTTGGGAATTTTCATCCTTTTTGATATTTTTTCGGCTTTATACCAAACAAATTTATAACCTAATAGCTTTACTGCTTGCCTTTCAAAGCAACATACTGTAATACCCAGTTAGATGATCGTTAAAGTAAATATTAGCATTATACCTTTTATTTCTTTCTGCTGCAAACCAACTTTCTTAGCCGTTATTTTCTTCTTAATATCTTTGGATTTAAATCTTATAATAACGTTAGTATTTTTGTTTTGCCGATTTCTATTTACTATATAAATATCATCTACAACATCAGAAGAGATGTTCTTCTGTAACCACACTAACTAACTCACGTACATTAACTTTTAAATTGTCTATAGTTGTGTTTTCACTTTTCAAACCAACAATTTCCATATTATTAGCCAGTTCTTTTTGCTCTAGGATATTCATTCGTGTTGTGAACTCCTCAATCACTTTATCCTAATTTTAATTCTTGTTTCAAATCAGCTACAACATCTTTGAAACACTTGATGTCATCATAAATTTTTTTCACATCTACCTTAAGTACATCATAATCATCACTGAAGTACTTTATAGCTTTTTTAAGATCTTTTATTTCAGCCACTAATTCTTTTATTTCGGAGGAGTAATCATTGTTACTATTACTCATGCTAGCCACTTCAATGTCTGTACCAGGTTCCTCTTGATTCCGGCAGTCAGCACACCAGTCTTCCTTCTTTCTGGCTGACTTACTTTTCCAGGTACTCTCTGATACATGTGCACATGCAAAGTGCATATTTTCATCACAACCACAACATTTCACACATTACCCGTCCTTTGGGAGTTGTTTAAGGCACTTCTTGCATACAACCATTTAAAAGCAGTGGTATGAGATTATTAAATACCCAGATTTTAAGTATTCTGCACTTATTATAGTAAGGAACTTCAAAAAGTGCTATTACTTGCTAACACTCACACAACGGGATGAGATTATTACATACCTAGTATATAATGATTCAGCACTTATTATCACAAAAAAACTTTTTAAAAATGCTAATAAAGGTGAGATATAATAAAACAGATGCCATTCAGTGGACATCAATATATAAGTATGTAAATACAGTGAAAACCGGTTAACACCTAATGATAGGGACCAGCACAATCATTTCGTGTTATCCAAATTTCGAGTTAACCGAATACCATGTTAATAGTTTTAATTGTAAAATTTTCATTTATCAAATATGGAATGAGGCTCGTAGGCAAATCCATGATACTTATCAATAATATGATGTAATACATAGCTGAAGATATTATCACAATCATGGGGAAAGTCTATCTCAAATAATTTTGCATGTATTTATTTTTGTGGGACCAAAAAATAATTTCGTGTAAACCATTTTGCATTAACGAATGGATATATACTGAAAGTTATAGGCTCTGGAACGGATCGAGCACTTTTTTCGTGTTAACTGATATTTCGTTTTAAGCGTTTTCATGTTAAGTGGTTTCCACTGTATATTGTTTCCAGAGTGTGGATGTTGTCATGATTGAGTATGGAGGCAGAATTAACAGCAGCTGATGTTTAAGGTGGATTCAGAAAAAATAGTTAAGGGGAGTGATGGCAACCAAAATTTTTAACAACGGGTTTGTTTTAAAATACATTTTTATAATTATTTGTTACATTCATATAATTATTTTAAAAGGAATTTATTGAGAAAATTAAAAAGAAAAAATCAATTTTCCATTCAATTTATTTCTGTTTTAAATGTAATTTTTTAAAAAAACTTCACGAAGCAATATCATTTTCCGAATATTTTTTTGCTACGGATTTTCTAATTCTTGCATCAACTGCTGTATGATGATCTTATCATAGTCACTTTTTAATGAATAGTGTGGCATCCCATTCTCAAGTTGATGGTCCAAACAAAGATATAGTCATTACATCGGCGATATTTTCTACAAGAAGTAAATTTCTTTTTTCAGTAGCATATTATTCATGAGACTAAATGCTATTTCAGCTTCTGGTGAACTGACAGCAATCACTTTCATAATTTTTTTAGCTTTTTTGATGCTTTGAGGAATTTTGCTGTAAGTGTTATCTTTAACTTTATCTTACAATTAGCTTAAGGGCATTAGAAATTTATAAAGATTAACTATTATATGGAATTGTCATTTTTTTAAACAGGAAGGTATTCAGCCCTGTCAGGGCCGGTGATACTGTTAATAATCCTCCATGCTTCTTTGGAATTATTTGGAGCATTTGCAATCCTTGCATCATTTGGTAGTTTTATTAGATTTCTGTATTGATTATTTTATTAGATCTTGTTTTTTCTCCGATTTAAGATATTTTGCGATTTCGATTTCTTCTTTATTTACTTCTTTTCTCTGCGGTTATTTCATTCCGCAGCTCCATTTTTCCGGTAGCTATTAATGTTTCCACTGGCTAACATTTTTTTGATAGCAAACGTTTCTTTCCTGCTGCGAGTTTTTTTTTCGGCGGCAAGATATTATTTTTGCGGCGAGTTTATTTTTCGGAGGCTAAATTTATTTCTCTGACGTCTTTTTTCACCGGATAAATATTTTTTTCTGTGGCGAGTTTTTATTTCAGCAGCTAAATATTTTTTTTCTACGGCGCGCTTTTTTCGGAGGTTAATATTTTTTTTCTGCGCCGAGTTTTTTTTTCGGCCGCAAAATATATTTTTTCTGCGACGATTTCTTTTTCGGCGGCAATATTTTTACAGTTTTCCGATTGCCTTCGTGTAACCGCAATAAAATTTTAAAAGCTGAAGTCAAGTATCTATTTAAGTAAACGGAAGCTAAATATTTTTTTCGGCGGCTACATTTTCTTTTCGACGGCTAATTTTTTTTAGGCGGCGAAATATTTTCTTGCGGCGACTAAATATTTTTTTCTACGGCTACATTATTTTCGGTGGCTAGATTCCTTTTAGGCGGTAAAATATTTTTCGGCGGCTACTTTTAT
Organism: Uropetala carovei; assembly: GCA_036926305.1. Classification (NCBI taxonomy): domain Eukaryota; kingdom Metazoa; phylum Arthropoda; class Insecta; order Odonata; family Petaluridae; genus Uropetala; species Uropetala carovei. The sequence goes on along the minus strand of JAXCHB010000010.1, from coordinate 10,264,572 downwards.
TCGGGGTCTACTTTGCTTTCGGCGGCTATATATTTTTTCGGCGGATAAATATATTTTTCGGCGGCCAAATATTTTTTTCGGCGGTTAAATAATTTTTTTCGGCTGCTAAATTCTTTTTCGTCAAAAAAATATTTTTTTCCGTCGCATTCTTTTCTGACTCGATTATTTTTTATGCGGTAATATATTTACAAATTTCCGATTTTGCTCTTGTAACCGCAATGAAATTAAAAAAAGTTTAAAGGAAAATAACTAATTAAGTAAACGGAAGCAAAACCCGCCCAGAGGCCGAGCGGCACCACAGTGGGCGAGGGCTGCCCCAAACAATACAAAGAAGCGGATTAAACCACTGCAGCAGAACCGACAGAATGAAAAAGTACCTTGTACTCTGAGCGGGGGGAACTTCACAGTGTTCGCGCAAGGTAGTTTTTTCACCCTGGCCTCTTTAAGGCGGACTCTTTCTAATCCCCTTAGGCGGAGGTTTCCGCCAGACATCTGAGGGTGATTGTACTGGAGTAATCGCCCGTGGGCGAACGGTTCTGCTGCAGGGATCGAACCCGCTTCCTCAGTATTGGGGGGAAGTCACCTTCCCAACTGTGCTACCGAGACGACATAGAAAAGTAGGAAATAAGTTGAAGCCTTTCGGAGGGGAGGCACATTGGAGAGGGAAGAGAGGGGTAGGTAGGTTCCCCCTGGAATAGGCGGAAGAGGGGAAATGAAAGGCGCGCACCCATGTGCGGGGGAGGGGGCTGACGGGCTTCCCGCCCCCCACCCCCACCTCTACAGGTTCTTCCATAAGAACCTTAAACTCGGGAGTGTGTATTAATTAAATGCCTTGGTACTCAGCATATATGCTTTTTTCTTTCGTAAATTTTCTAATATTTCTCTCAGCAAATACATGATAACCATTATAAAGATATTTCTTGATTTGCGCGCGTTTACTAAACGCGAATCAAGGCGGGCTGTAGCAACAAGCGATCACCCCGTGTATTTTAGAAGCCCACAGTGAGCTCAACAAAGGCCACGATTCCATGGGACCAATTCGTTGTGGGCACTGCAAGCGCGTGTACCTTATATACCCACGTATAATACGCAGGGAGGTTTTTGGCACCATATTGTTTGATTTTTTTATGTACCCGCACATAGCACGCATATGTTTCTAGAATTCAGTTTCTGTCACGTGCTTATCATTCAACGGCAAAATTATTCGTTATATTGTCAGTATCATTGAGAAAGTTGATTAAAGAAAATATACTTACTTCAGTTCGTACTAACAATAAGTAATACAGCACTTCACTCAAGTCAGAATTAAAAATAGGCGGAAGAGGGGAAATAAAAGGCGCGCACCCAGGGGGCGGGGGAGGGGGGTTGGTTTGATAGACGATTTTATGAATCATTGTATGTTTCTTTTCACGGTTTTTTGTGCTTAAATAATTCACCACATTAAACCTTCGCTCATTTAGATCACATGCAACTTCCTGACCCGAAAATACCATTGCACTCTGTCGAACTGTTTTGAGTTCCTTGGGAGATAGAAATGGTATTTCGATAAGTTGTTTCGTGTCTGTTGTCTTCACGAAGCCTGTTTACGGTGTTGCACGATTTACTATTCTCTCTGAAATGCCTTTCAGGCTACGTTTATTTGACCATCCTTCTCGAATTTCGACCGGCCAATATTATTTCTGGTTCAAGAAAAGAAGATTGCTTGTCTAATTTGAGCCCTTCTTGTACGTGAATAGGCGACGTCCTCCCTTTCACCGATTTGCCGGAGTTCGAGTTAGAATCCTCGAAATTGAGGCGAGAAATAGCGGCTACAGAAAGGAAATAACGTTTTGTGTTGAAGTGATGGCAGAAGGATACGGTTTCAAAGGCATTCCTTATGTAAGTTATGTACGAAACAGTATTGAAAGATATGCATTTCTACAATTTTCATTTAACCGGTGGATTAGTTTAAATGTTCATGTAAGGTGGAAGTTCTAATTGATGGATTTAATTAAATATTAATATTTAATTTAATCCTAATTCATCAAGCAGTTCAAGAAATTAAAATACCACTAACACTTTGATAAAGAATGTCTACAAGTTGAAAACTTACAAAATAACCCTTTTGCAGAATGAAGATAACAAATTCTGACTTGGATGGCTGCTATGAAGCTGATATTGGGATTATCTGAAACATCGATCGGAGAAGGGAGGCTTGATAATTCTGTTTTGGATTTGGTGAAGGTAATGTAACGTCAATTACTGCATAAGTTAATAAAATCTAACTATATATATTAATTTTACGTTTACGTCTTTAGACATTTGTTTACAATTTATATCGGCGTATTTCTCGAGAACCGTTCGTCGTAAAGATATGCGGTAAACGGCGTTTTGTTTCTACTGGTTATGAGGTCCCTGGAAAAATATTTTCGTTTGCTAAAGTGTCCCGGGTTCGAATCCAGGAGACAATTATATTTTCCCATAAGTTTACACGGGATTTTCGATTTTTCAGAGTGCAAGGTTTTCTTCCTTCATTCGATAAAATACGTAAAAATGGTCTGATTTTCTGTATACTATCATATTATTGGGATGTTTACACGTTACACGGTCGATATTTTCAGAAATACGAATTCTTTTTCGAAATTTTGCGGATTTTTCGTACTCATTCCGGGTGTTGCCAAGGAGACTCTCATTGTTGCCTCCGATTCATTTAATGTCAATTAAACTTTCTAATAGACGAAAGAAAAGTTATTCGCGTCGAACTGTTGTTTGAGCATCGAAATTAATGAATCATAGCCACGTAAATACGAATAATTCGTCTGTCGACTGCGTATGGGAAGCGTTTGTAGCTGTGTGAATAACGTGTAACAAACAAGTTCCCAGCGAATTGTTTTATTTTAAATTGTGCAATTTGTTTTTATTTTGTTTAAATTGATTCTATAAAGAATTGTTTCATTTTAAATTGTGCAGTTAATTTGATTTTTATTTTGTTTCAATTGATACTATAACGTTTTAAAATGGTTACGTTGACGACTGTCAGCATTTGTTTACAATTTATTGTTAACATCTGTATAACAGCTGTCAATAACATGTGTATAAGAAATCTAACTATATGTTAATTTTACGTTGACGTCTGTCAGCATTTATGTACAATTTGTTGTTAACATCTGTAGATGTACTAGAAACTTGAAATTTGGTAGGATTATAGGTTTTACGCTTACTCTTTAAATTAAGGTGAGATAGAATGCATTTTTATTTTAATACTTTGCATTTCATTTATATTTCATTAATTATTCAATAAAAATTATTTCACTAAACCTTCAGTTTATGTAAATTGCATTGAGGATCGGAGATCCGGGGCTGCCCTACTAGTGTGCATTCATTTTGGGTTACATGTAGATAAAAAATATCCTCCCTTATTTATTCCTAATCAGGTTAAATTGTTCATTTAACCATTGTTAGTCATATTGTAAAATTTGGCCAAATATTTCTTCTGCAATCACTTTATATGCTAGTAGGTAATAGTTTCTCAATCAAACCCTAAAAAACTCTTTCTTATAAATTTCATTACAGCCTTTTTCATGTTCTTTTAAATTAATTTCATTACCATTGCTCTACATATCATTTACGTAATAATCCATAAGCTGGAATAACTGGAGTCGAAATAGAAAGTTAATAGCAAATATTTCTATTTTCTCATATGCGAAGTATATTGAGCAAGTATTGCAATCGCGAAAAAATTCGGTCTCGAAATTTTGATGGAAATATATGGTTTAGGTGTACCCAAGTCGACTTTTGCAATTCCATCTGTCTGTCTGTTCGTGGCCCTAAAGCCTAAACGGTATAGCAAAAATAAATGAAATCTCATACTTAGGCATTTTATCATACAGAATAGAAGTTGTGAAGAAATGGTTAAAATTTCAGAATAATTAACGGCCGTTTATTTATTCAAGGCAATTTTAACAACAATTTTATTTTCTCAAAAACGGCTACAACAATTTTTATCAAATTTCATAGTTAAGTTCACGTATGCAATAATACTACATAGTTCAAATTTCTCAAAAAATGAATGAAAATTGAACTTAATTCTTATAAAACTTCAATAACAATTGGATTTTCTAAAAAATGACTTACAAATTTCGAGTAGTTATTTAAGTTAATGTTTTTAATTATTGTACATAGTTCATATTTTTCAAAAGATAACTAAATGATGGATTAGTATATGAGAATGCTTGTACAATGTATATTCTACTGATCTTTTATTGAAAACCTCTGATCAAAGCGAAATTATTACGTAAATGATATGTAAAGAACATTGCTGAAAAGAAGATGATTTTACTTTTGAATTTTTTAAAAATTCTTACTTGTTAATTTTTCTCATAACAACTGTCCTTTTCTGTAGTTAGATAATTACAAAAGCTCTCTCTACTGACCCTTTCTAATTCATGTGAAATTATATACCGTATTTTCTGGCCTTAAAGATGCAACCCGATTTTAAAACAGAAATTCCAGAAAAAATTACACATGGATTTTACCTTACCAAATTGACAAGAACAAAAACAGTTTCTCTACATTAAAATAATCAACTTTATTCATAGTATAAAAGCCAACTAAATTGTCATCATTGCTGCTACAATCATCATCACTAACACTTTTGTATGAATCTTTAATAGCTTTGTTCAGCTGATCATCTTCAGGTGCATGTTAAGGAACATTTATAGTTGGCAAAATTCCTAATTCTGATACACAATTCAATCACAAAGTGATAGTCTTATTTTGTTTGTTTAATAAATTACCTTGTATGGCTTAAGAAATCTTTCTTTTCATCGGTCAAAGCACTCTACAGAAATTTATCATCTATTATTAATCTCAGATATTTAGTATAATCTACTTGAGCTATGGATTCACAATTACACCATGAGTTAAAAGTATTAATTCGACGTAAGCGCAATCATGTTTGTAAAGTTTAATAGGAAGAAGTGTTTAGGATTTCTCATGCATGCAGTTTGTCGTCTTTATGTTAACTATTAGATAATGATCATGAGACCAGTTCTGAATACTATTGAAATCTTGTTGGCAATAATCTATGGCTTTGTTAATATTTTCATGAACACTTACTAAAATGATATCAGCATATAAATAAATCTCTGAATTTGTTACAACTTCAAATATACTATTTACATAAACAGTATTGGTCCCAAAATTGAGCCTTGAGGCACACCAAGTTTAACATCTCTTAGTTTGCTAAAATAATTGTCTATTTTTAGTAATTTTTCTATTATTTAAATAATCCTTAAACCAATCTAACATTATGCCCCTGATCCCAATTTCCTGCAGTTTTTTAATTAAAACAGAATGTGAAATGGTATCAAATGCCTTACTATAATCAACAAACACTAGGATGATATGATTATTTTTGTGTAAATTAGGGGATGATATTATTTTTGTCTAAATTAGCATTGAGCTTCTCAGATAAGGCTTCTAATAAAAGTTTAGTGCTTTTGTTAGGCTGAAAACCATACTGGTTTCTGTGTATAATGTTATGTTTGCTTAGGTAATTTAGCAATTTATTAGCAACTAATTTTTCCATAATTTTATCAATACAAGGCAAAATTGCTATGGACCTGTAATTCGTGAGATCATTATGCATTCATCCTTTGTATATTGGATGTACAAGTGCTGTTTTTAAATCTACAGGTATAACTCCTTCTAAAATACTGTTATTGATTAATTTTCTCATGAGAAGTGTGATGTCTTTATTCACAATAAGATCTAATTTTGTCAACTCCTGGTGACTTTTTGTAATTTAGGGATTTAATAACAATTGATTTCTTTAACTGTCACTTCCGTGAAGAAAAGAGTATTTCCTATTGTATGGGGAAGATGGTTACATATTTTAATAGTACAATTGTTTTTCATGTTTTGTATTGACTCGGTAAATTGTACTGCCAGATTTCTTGTTCAATGTATTTACTCCCCATGTATTTCCCTATAATTGTTCCTATACTCTCTTTTCTTTTACATCATAATAAAATGTTTAGTTCTTTCCATGTCTCCTTAATATTACCTTTCAGTGAATCAAATTTTGTATAATCTTTTTTTGCTTTCCTAATTAGATTCACAGATTTCTTTGCTTCTTATAGTTTAAATGTTGTATTAGAGGGATTGTTTTTCCATAATTGATATAACCTCTCTTTTTTATATTTCCTTCATAACGTTGTTCATCCACCTTTTTTTCAATACAAATTTGCATTTAGTCTTCTCTGCATTATCGTAGACACTGTTCATTCTTAGGTTTAAGTTTTCATACAAGTTAACATTATCTATATCATGCAGATCCTGTTATTTAGTGGAGTTAATGCGTCTTTTTACTTCCTTTTCATCAAGATAACTGGAGTGAATAGGAGGTTGCTCTACACCATCTCTATAAATAAATCCTGTTAAGTAATGGTCAGATATTTTCGTCTGAAATATAAATGATGAAATATCTTTTATAGGGCCTCTATAGGCAATATGGTCAATACAGAACCTTACCATTCTATTTAATCTAAATTATTCTCTTGTATATGTCTTTATTAATTGAATGAAACCTTGTGGTGATAGAAAATTTTGGTATCTCAATGAATGTATGTCAGATTTATCTTTTATGTTTATATCTCCTGCTTTGACTACTATTTTATTTTTACAATCAGTTAAGGCTAGACTTAATTCCTCAAGAAATTCATTTTTATTTAATGATGGGGGTCTATATATACCAATTAGCAAAATTAGCATGCTCTTAATATTGATTTTGCAAGGTATTACTTCAGCAGAGTTCATTGTAATTACTTTTTGATTAAAATATGTCATCCTTAATGTAAAGGATTTGGCTACCACCCCTCTTATTTTGCCTTAAGTTATACACCATATTATATAAATCTATATTATTAGAATTCACATTTACCTCAGTAAGCAATACAAACAAATATTGAGAGCAATATGATAGTTCTTGAATAATGTATAAAATTTCATCCCAACTGTTTGATAGACTTCTAACATTCAGATGATAGAACAGAAGATTTGCAAATGATACATTTTGTATAAGGCTGTTTAAAGAGCTTGTCTTGTTTCTTAATTTAACGATAATTTTTTTGCTTTTCTCCTGGTCCTTTTGATTAATCACAAATTGACAATGTCAAAAGGATCAAAATTTTTACAACCTAGATCATTCACAAGTTTCTTGATGTGATCCCAAGGTTATCACCTTTTTCAATCAGACCAACTATTACTATGTTAGAACCTAAATCTTTTTACTCCATGATATTAACTTTAGTGGTGAGACCTTCAATTACTCTGTCCTTGTTTGCATTTTCCCTATGGAGATCGACCACCTCCTGCTTTACTTCTTTAATAATATTTTGATTTACGCATAGCGTCTCCCTTACTTCATCATACCCAGTCACAAAGGAAAGATAAAATTTTCTTTGTGTGTGTATTAAAGTCTTTTTTGATACCTTTCAATTCATGCATAATTAGGTTTAAATTTCTTTCAATGTTACACCAGCCTTTGAATCTTCTCCGTTGTATCCATTATCAGCTGGCCTCGTTGTATTTCTGCAGCTTAAGCATCTCCATTCATCCTTTGCTTTAGTCGACTCTGATTTCCAGGTTGAATTCCATTTTAAATAAAAGTAATAATTCTCCTGTTGATATTTTAACAGGCATTATACTAATTATGTATAATGCACATGTATGATGGCATGGCATCCACACAGGAAAAATAAAAGTACAAATCATCAGTAGTGATTGTCTAGAAGTAATAACGAAATAGGGAATTCTTTGTTTCAGAGACATACTCTGCATAAATCCTAATTGACTGCTCTCAAACTGTGGATATCCATTCCGATGCTACAAGAATGATGGATAATGCTGCTCTGAGACACCAGAATTTGCAGTCAGTGTTCAACTCATCTCTGCACCTGCATAAAGAAGAAATTGGATGTTTGACTAAAAATATGTACATATTAACATAAATGTCAATCTGTATAGAATCTTGTGATTAAATCTTATTTAAAAATTGTAATTGCTTTACTAAGTAGCATTGCCTAGGTTACAGGTACAGTTACTCCAAAGAACACTAATAGAGAACTGCATTATCAGATAGGACATGAAAGCACCTTCCAGAGAATGTGGCTGTGATAGATCATGAGGAAGCTTTTGCTAGAGATTGAAATATGGTAGGTAGTCGGGGTATCCTAGTAATACCTAGATGTCATATAAAAACATTAAGTCAGTCAGAGTATCCTAGTCATACCTAGGTATCTTATATTGCGACACTAAGTCAGTCAGTGTCTTATATTAAGATACTAAGTCAGTCAGTTACTTATATTAAGATACTAAGTCACTCAGAGTATCCTAGTAATATGTAGGTGTCTTATATTAAGGCAGTCAGAGTATCCTAGTAATACCTAGGTGTCTTATATTAAGACACTAAGAGAGTCGGATACTTATATTTAGACACTAAATCAGTCAGAGTATCCTAGTAATACGTAGCTGTCTTATATTAAGAGACTAAGTCTTCAGAGTCTTATATTAAGACACTAAGTCAGTCAGAGTATCGTAGTAATATCTAGGGGTCGTATATGAAGACATTAAGTCAGTCAGAGTATCGTAGTAATATCTAGGGGTCGTATATGAAGACATTAAGTCAGTCAGAGTATACTAGTAATACCTAGGTGTCTCATATTAAGACACTAAGTCAGTCAGAGTATCCTAGTCACACCTATGTGAGTTACATTAACACACGAAAAAGCATGCAAACAAATACAAAATGCTTGGAAAAATCTGCTATCTAACCGCTACATAGATCAACGCTGACCAACAAACGAAAAACGCGTAACAGAATCGTCCAGCGTCAAATTTCTTTGCCAGAAATGACTATGTGGTCGTATTTATAAATGACACGAGAATAGCATTCTAATATAGAAAAGAGAACTATACGATACGAGATGCCGTGCAGTGATATTCTCACCGACATTTACGGAGGAATTTGTTGCTCACACGCAGACGCATAGCCAGGATTTTCTCTTGGGGCGGCTCAACTATATGATTATTCCATTTATTGAACATGTTACGTTGTCAATTGTGATACAAACGTACCGACTCTCGGGATATAGGGGAGAAAAGAGGGTTGGTACTCGCTCTAGAAAAAAGAAATGCGATTGAGCTTTTCAATTTCAAGCGACGGAAAAGTTAATGACAAATCAAACAACTGGAACCCAGTTAACAATCAAAAAGAACTGTTTCTTCCACCTCTGCAGAGTATAACTCGGTCTTTGGTTTTTTACGAAAAAGTGTAACAAGATGCGCACATTTTTTCGTTTTTCTTCCATTTCTGTTATGGGTGAAAAAACAAAGTTTTTTTAAAAATAGCAATAACAGAGATCTGATGTATAACAGTTAAACTGTATACGATTTCCAAGAATCCAAATGAAAGTAATACAATTACATTAATGAAAAAGTTCGCACTAAGCCGCAATGGGATATGGAGAACACAAAACTAGGTTGGCTTACAGCTTTTCGTTAATGTATCTCTAACTAATAACATCGAGAATAGGAAACATATGCACATCGTGAAATAATTGGCCTCACTTACTAAATGCCGCCAATTGGAACTTCAGGACACTCCGAATACTAGGATGAAAAAATAGAAACTCATGGTAACAAAAACTCCCGAAACTAAGTTTTCACTCCTCAAAAAAAAGAGAAATATCTAGAATTGTCATGCACTGAGCGAAAATCGTAATTTGGGATTTAATTATATCGGTAAATTATACTGACCTGTTGTTTTCTAACGAATTATCTGACGTTCAGGATACACAAAACAGACGCACTCTCACTACTGAAGTTGTTTCGAAGTGAAACTAATCCTCAAAAATTCTTTCTTTCCCAAAAGGGCTTTTTAATTTCTTAGAAATGTCTTTCCTCAAAATTCCCTCTTTGCGTCGTTCCCAGGCTATTGTCCCCTCCCTCCATCTGGAAACTATTACGGATGCAAGGTTGCTTCGTTTTACCCCTTAACATGGAGAACAAAGGATGACTGAAGTGACCTTTTTCTTATTCGGTGCTGAGTGCCTTCCGGTCAGTATTCCGTTGATTTACGGGACGACTGTAGTGAATTGAGAATAAGGGGAGTGCAAGGAGACAAAAAAGTCATACTTCGACAATGTGCAAATGGAAAACGGATGAAAAACATTTACTCGATCACCGACATTTATGACAGCCTTTCTGCCGTGACTCTACCGTCGCTTTCACACTGGGAAACCGCTAAACTATGTAACAGCTCTTTTCTTAAATGACAGATTTTTAATTCTGACTTGAGTGAAGTGCTGTATTACTTATTGTTAGTACGAACTGAAGTAAGTATATTTTCTTTAATCAACTTTCTCAATGATACTGACAATATAACGAATAATTTTGCCGTTGAATGATAAGCACGTGACAGAAACTGAATTCTAGAAACATATGCGTGCTATGTGCGGGTACATAAAAAAATCAAACAATATGGTGCCAAAAACCTCCCTGCGTATTATACGTGGGTATATAAGGTACACGCGCTTGCAGTGCCCACAACGAATTGGTCCCATGGAATCGTGGCCTTTGTTGAGCTCACTGTGGGCTTCTAAAATACACGGGGTGATCGCTTGTTGCTACAGCCCGCCTTGATTCGCGTTTAGTAAACGCGCGCAAATCAAGAAATATCTTTATAATGGTTATCATGTATTTGCTGAGAGAAATATTAGAAAATTTACGAAAGAAAAAAGCATATATGCTGAGTACCAAGGCATTTAATTAATACACACTCCCGAGTTTAAGGTTCTTATGGAAGAACCTGTAGAGGTGGGGGTGGGGGGCGGGAAGCCCGTCAGCCCCCTCCCCCGCACATGGGTGCGCGCCTTTCATTTCCCCTCTTCCGCCTATTCCAGGGGGAACCTACCTACCCCTCTCTTCCCTCTCCAATGTGCCTCCCCTCCGAAAGGCTTCAACTTATTTCCTACTTTTCTATGTCGTCTCGGTAGCACAGTTGGGAAGGTGACTTCCCCCCAATACTGAGGAAGCGGGTTCGATCCCTGCAGCAGAACCGTTCGCCCACGGGCGATTACTCCAGTACAATCACCCTCAGATGTCTGGCGGAAACCTCCGCCTAAGGGGATTAGAAAGAGTCCGCCTTAAAGAGGCCAGGGTGAAAAAACTACCTTGCGCGAACACTGTGAAGTTCCCCCGCTCAGAGTACAAGGTACTTTTTCATTCTGTCGGTTCTGCTGCAGTGGTTTAATCCGCTTCTTTGTATTGTTTGGGGCAGCCCTCGCCCACTGTGGTGCCGCTCGGCCTCTGGGCGGGTTTTGCTTCCGTTTACTTAATTAGTTATTTTCCTTTAAACTTTTTTTAATTTCATTAATTTAATTTAATTAACATATAGTCGCCGAAAAAGCATGCGATGAAAAAAAGTAGCCCCAGGAAAAACCAACACTTGGAAAACGTCTGACAACGGAAAAAATTCGCCATAAGAAAATATATCCTTCGCAAAAAATTAGCAATCTGAAAAAACATCTATCAGAAAACAGTCCTCCCTCGGAAAAGAATGCGAAATAGGAAAGAAATTCGCTATTGCAAAAAATTCACCTTCGGAATAAAAAATTCGCCTTGTGAAAAATGCTTCTTCTTCACAAAAGACTCCAAAAATTAGCCATCTAAAAGAAATCTTAGGACGCGGAAAACATTTCTATCTGAAAAATTTGCCTCCGAAAAGCAATACGACTTTGGAAAAAATTAACCTGCAGAAAAATCGCATTAGGAAAATTCGATATTTAGCCGACGAAAAATATATTTAGTCGCCACAAAAAAATATTTCGCCGTCAAAAACAATATTCGAAAAATATATTTAGTCGCCGAGAAAGCCGATATATATATTTAGCTGCCAAAAACATATTTAGCCCCCGAAAAAAATACTTAGCCGCTGAAAAAATTATTTAATCGCCGAAAAAATGCTTAGCCAGCGAAAATAAAGTAGATCGAAAAAAAGTAGACAACTAATAAAAGTAGGCGCCGAAAAAATACTTAACCGCATAAAAAGAATTTAGCCACCGAAAAAAAATGTAGCCGCCGGAAAAATTACTCAGCCGCCGAAAAAAATACTTAGTCGCCGAAATAAATGCTTACTTAGCCGCCGAAAAAATACTTAGCCACTGAAAAAAAAGTAGGCCGAAAAAAAGTATATACCTCTAAAAAGTTGACGCCGAAATAATATTTACCCGCCGAAAAACACATTAGACGTCGAAAAAAATATTTAGCCGCCGAAAGACACATTCAGCTGTCGAAAAAAAGTAGCCGCAAGAAATCTTTCAGACGTTCAGACTGACTGCATTTCGATAGACGCTATTTCACAACTCGATATTGGTATTTTTCGAGAATTCTAACTCCGGAAAATCCTAGAAAGGAAGGACATCGATTATTCACATACACGAACAGTTAAATTCAGATTATCGATCTTTTTTTCTGAAACTTAAAGCATATTGGCCGGTCGGTATTCGAGAATGATGGTAAAGCGAACGTAGTCTGAAAGGCATTTCAAAGAGAAGATACAATCGTGCAACAGCGTAAACACGCTTCCGAAAGACCTAACAGGTTTACGAAGCCATTATGAGAATGCACAAGGACATTGTGAAATATACCAATTCTATCTCCGAAGTAGTTCAACGAAAATTAATCAATTATATACAGTGAAATGGTAGTTTTGTGTCAAGAATTTGCATGTGATCAAAAAGCAGCGGCAAGTCAAGCATGACTTAAAATGGCTTACGGACAATTCACCGACCACAATACACCGCAGGAAAATTCACCGAAACCACAATTCACCGAATCACAATTCACCGAAATTTCCAATTCACCTTATGAAGACGGGGAAGAGCGGAAGTAATATAAGCGGAATGTTGGCAACAATGACACGTAGCAATAAACCATTAACGTTTAAGGAGGAATGTGTATGGGGAAGATAGAAGGAAGATGGAATAGTATGACAAAATGAAATAATGGCATCATGGATATCCTTCCATTACAAATAACTCGTACATGAATAATAAATAAACAAATTAAACTCACGGGAGTAGGGGGAGAAGAAGGGGAAGGTTAAACATTAAAGAAAGTAATAGTGGCACCATGGGTGTCAATCGATTGCAAATAACTCGTAGATGAATAATTAACAATAAAAAAACAAATTACGCACTCAACGCTTATGGTAGGGGGAGGGAAGGGGGAAGGTTAAACATTTAAAAACAGAATACTAGCACCATGGGTGTCATTCGATTGCAAATAACTCGTAGGTGAATAATAAACAAATCATGCACTAATGGCTTATGGTAGGGGGAGGGACGGGGGAAGGTTAACATTTAAAAACAGAATACTAGCACCATGGGTGTCATTCGATTTCAAATAACTCGTAGATGAATAACAAACAATAAATAAACGACTTACACAACCAAGGCATATGGTAGGGGGAGAGAAGGGGGAAGGTTAACATTCAAAAACAGAATACAAGCACAATGGGTGTCATTCGATTGCAAATAACTCGTTTGTGAATAACAAACAATAAATAAACAAATTACGCACTCAACGCTTATGGTAGGGGGAGGGAAGGGGGAAGGTTAAACATTTAAAAACTGAATACGAGCACCATGGGTGTCATTCGATTGCAAATAACTCGTAGGTGAATAATAAACAATAAATAAACACATTACGCACTCAAAGCTTATAGTATGGGGAGGAAAGGGGGAAGGTTCAACATTTAAAAACAGAATACTAGCACAATGGGTGTCATTCGATTGCAAATACCTCGTAGATGAATAACAAACAATAAATAAACGACTTACGCAACCAAGGCTTATGGGACGGGGGGGGGAAGGGGGAAGGTTAACATTCAAAAACAGAATACTAGCACCATGGGTGTCATTCGATTGCAAATACTCGTTTGTGAATAACAAACAATAAATAAACAAATTACGCACTCAACGTTTATGGTAGGGGGAGGGAAGTTGGAAGGTTTAACATTCAAAAACAGAATACTAGCACCATGGGTGTCATTCGACTGTAAATAACACGTAGATGAATAATAAACAATAAATAAACAAATTACGCATTCAACGCTTCAGGTAGGGGGAGGAGAGGGGGACGGTTAAACATCTAAAAACAGAATATTAGCACCATGGGTGTCATTCGATTGCAAATAACTCGTAGGTGAATAATAAACAAATCATGCACTAATGGCTTATGGTAGGGGGAGGGAAGGGGGAAGGTTAAACATTTAAAAACAGAATACTAGAACCATGGGTGTCATTCGACTGCAAATAACTCGTAGATGAATAACAAACAATAAATAAACGACTTACGCAAACAAAGCTTATGGGAGCGGGAGGGAAGGGGGAAGGTTAACATTCAAAAACAGAATACTAGCACCATGGGTGTCATTTGATTGCAAATAACTCGTATGTGAATAATAAACAATAAGTAAACAAATTACGCACTCAACGCTTATGGTAGGGGGAGGGAAGTTGGAAGGTTTAACATTCAAAAACAGAATACTAGCACCATGGGTGTCATTCGACTGTAAATAACACGTATGTGAATAATAAAAAATAAATAAATTACGCACTCAAAGCTTATGGTATGGGGAGGAAAGGGGGAATGTTCAACATTTAAAAACAGAATACTAGCACCATGGGTGTCATTCGATTGCATATAACTCGCATGTGAACAATAAACAATAATAAACGACTTACGCAAACAAAGCTTATGGGAGCGGGAGGGAAGTGGGAAGGTTAACATTCAGAAACAGAATACTAGCACCATGGGTGTCATTTGATTGCAAATAACTCGTATGTGAATAATAAACAAATTACGCACTCAACGATTATGGTAGGGGGAGGGAAGTTGGAAGGTTAACATTCAAAAACAGAATACAAGCACAATGGGTGTCATTCGATTGCAAATAACTCGCATGTGAACAATAAACAATAAATAAACAAATTACGCACTCAACGCTTATGGTGGGGGAAGGTTAAACATTCAAAAACAGATTACTAGCACCATGGGTGTCATTCGACTGTAAATAACTCGTATGTGAATAATAAACAATAAATAAACAAATTACGCACTCAATGCTTATGGTAGGGAGAGGAGAGGGGGAAGGTTAAACATTAAAAAACGGAATACTTTCACCACGGGTGTCATTCGATTGCCACTAACTCGTAGATGAATAATTAATAATAAATAAACAATTTACGCACTCAGGGCTTATGGTAGGGGGAGGGAAGTGGAAAGGTTATACATTTAAAAACATAATACGAGCACCATGGGTGTCAATTGATTGCAAATAACTCGGAGATGAATAAGAAAGAATAAATAAGGAAAAGGACGCATGCAAGGCTTATGGTAGGGTGAGGAGATGGTAATTTTTAAACATTTAAAAGCGGAATACTAGCACAATGGGTGTCATGTGATTGCAAATAACTCGTAGATGAATAATAAACAATAAATAAGTAGATGACGCATTCCAGGCTTATGGTAGGGGGAGGAGAGCGGGAAGGTTAATCATTTAAAAACGGAATACTAGCATACCAGCACCATGGGTGTCATTCGGTTGCAAATAACCCGTAGATGAATATAAACAATAAATATACAAATGATGAACTCAAGGCTTATCGTAGGGGAAGGTTAAACATTAAAAAAGGTAATACTGGCACCATGAGTGTCATTCGATTGAAAATAACTCGTAGTTGAATTATAAATAAACAAACGACGCACTCAACGCTGATGGTAGGGGGTGAGGGGGTTTATCGTAACTTACAAGTTTTTATAGAAAAAGTTGAATCAAAGCCAATGTTCAATCCTGGATAACATGAGCGTCAGTAAAAAATCTTTCAAGGATGGGCAAAACACAAAAATGCCTATTACCCACGTGCGGACGCAATTTTTCCCAATCCGGCAAAATTTTACTTAACCGGCCCCCAACTGACCACAAATCCTCACCACTGAATCACTATTGTAAAGGTTATGAAAAATGAATCTTTTGCGTATCCTGAAAAAACCTCCCGTATTTCCGGTTGAATACCAATATTTATCTCCTTCCTCCTCGCCATCCTCCCTCTGCATCTCTTTCGAGCGCATATAGACACCGCATTGACACTTTTGCATTACACACGTGAAATAATACAACAATTGGCATGGTTAGTTAAAAACGCGGAATTACGCCCAAATTCGAGCGAATCCGAATAGAAGGATAAATTGACTTTCAAATTAAGAAATGTTCCTTTTTTTAAAAAAATATTTTTGGTCTGTAGAACGCATGTCAAATTTTCCAATTTTCATTTGCAATAGGAACAAGGGTTGCTGAGCGGAATTTTAAATATTACATATTATCTTACGAGAAATGAAAATAATTGCTAGAGGTCGATCTCGCGACATTTTTCGAGATATATTACGCCGTTACCTTCATATATCCCATTTAAATATCCTGTCAAATTTTCGATCCTCTGTGTACACCATTTAACGAATTGTCAGAATTTCGATACAGCGTGACACACGGACCAAACAAACAACCAGTCAGAGGACAAACCAATTAATACTGCCCTTTATTATAATTGGAATCTTGCACATCAGCAGACGGACGAATAAGGTGAAAACAGAACTTTAAAAAATAACACGAAATAAATCCAAAATCTAAGAAATCGGAATTACAAAGTGGTCATAGGATAAGTATGTATGTACTTCGATTTTTAAAGACGCAAACATAAATGAACAGAGAATGATAACTCTCCTAAAATTCGAAACAACAAGGCAAGCTTCATTTATGACGTTCAATAATCATAATAAAATTCGTTGTATAATTTGTACATCGAGAAGAATACCTTAATGGTTTATGTCTCAGATCCGGGGCCATGTTTTGGAAGACTACCTGCTCTTCCATTTCGACGCTCATTAGAGAGGATCAGCGACCCTCACTAGGACTCGGTGTAGTCTATCCTCACAGCGGGTGGTGAAATTCCCGATCTATCATTGCAAAATTGCAATACTTTTTGCAAATAAGACGATTGAAAGTTACATCATTGCATTGCGGTGAAAATCCTGATTATTGGCGTTTTTTAAACGAAATTCTACGATACATATTAACGGAATTAGTATTCTTTTCACGATTACAATACTATCTCTATACATACGATATACTACATATATAGGAAAGTAAAAAATCAATTCATAATTTCGTTACGTTACGTATAACTTTTTTTTTAGCACTTTGCTGTACGAGCATACGAACTTATACATGACGCACTTGGTCGATTCGTGAATGTGAGTCTGATTTTTTTGGGGTTTTGCTTCGCCCCCTGGATTCTCCACTGATTTCTATATGAGAAAGTTTGTACAATGTACATTATACCGATTTTTTCATTTTGTACAACAGTGAGCTCTTGGAAATCTGATCACTTAAATTTTGCTATTAAAAACAGTTTCTAATTTCCTTTCACGTTCCTAAGAATCCGCTAGGAACAAAAATTTCTCTCTCATACCATTATTTTCGTCTCAAACTCAGGGGCAGTCGAATTTACGGCCCCTGTTACCACAAGGGAAAACAAAAGAGAGGGATGGGGAGGAAAGCGAAGGATGTAAGAGGGGTGGGGAAAGAGCCCTAGGGAAGTGTAACGAAGCCCGATGCGGTGGAAATAAGAAAACCCAAGTGCCGCCTTTTATTATCGGTCGCCGGGGTAGGTAGAAACTGGAGGCTTGCACTGATACTGACTTTCGTGTTTGCATCTAAACTTTAGCCTCGCCATATTTTTTCGTATTCGACGGATATGAAGATGTTGTCTTTTTTCAACGAAAATGAGTTATGACTAACGCAATTTGGGCGAATACGAGACCAACGCATTTGTCGCACCCAGTGAGGTGCCGCCCTAAGGCGGTGTCTTACCTGCTTACCGCCTATAGACGGACCTGGTGGTATCAATAAATAAGGTATTTGTTACAATAAAGTGACGTTTGAATGGCGAGAATTCTCGCCATCCGTACGCAACGTGATAAGTTTTTTTGCATGTATAGTTTTTCCACGTTTTAAAATAATATCTAATATAATATTTACATTTTTACACATTTCCGTTGCCTATTCACGGGTTTCATGCTTATAAAACATAAAAGTTAACATTTCTGAAAGGAGTAATTACACAAGAAATGATGCTGGACTTGGCGAAAGTGATACGGTCGTAGATCAAATTATCGTTATATTTGAATGCCAAACACTTGGAAGAGGTTTATATACAAACAAATTTGGTTGGTAATTAACTACTAATGAAAATATTACATTTGACGATTAAATCACGTTTTAAAATGTTTAAAATTTCAGAACAATAGAAAACTATTAACGGTAAAACCACAGGTGATTTTCGTTCCAACTGATTGTGAGGTGAAAATTCACTTAAAAGAAAAGAACGTTTTCTTTTTTACAATAATGTTTTAATTATTTTTCTTAACTATATGGCCACCTTATGGTATATCGTCAACTCGTCGTAGTCAATTCGTCGCAGGACAAACTCGTCGCACGTCACTTCGTCGCAGGACAAACTCGTCGCGCATTGCCCCATAAGGAAAGGCCGTAAATCAGTGTAGGGGTTTTTAAGTTTGCTTTTTAAATTATTTCCCGTCAAGTTTCGAACTCATTTAAATTATCATAAAGATTTAGCGTAAATTGTTAGTTACTATCGGAAAAAGTTGAATCAAAGCCAGCGTTCAATCATGGACAACGTTACCTATTCACGAGTTTCATGCTTACAAAACATTTCAGAAAGGCATAATTACACAAGAAATTAAGCTGAGTTTGGCGAAAGTGATACGATAGGAAATGAAATGATCGTTATATTTGAATGCAACACACTTGGAAGCGGATTGTTTACAAATAAATTTGGTCAATTGTTAAGAAAAGCTAAGTGAAAAAGTATTCTTTATAGGTGGTTTCCAGTTTTTAGTAGAATAAAATGTTTTCGTATATATTGCATACGCCCTAGAACTGATAGCGAAACTAAATTCACAAAATCCATTGAAATTCAACGAGCACTTACACTTCCTTAAACATTAAACGTCATATCTCAGCTTCAATCACTCCAATATGAACAATTATTTTTATCGTCATATAACCTATGTTACCCGCGGGGAAAAATTATAGATCTATGCGAAGTGTGGTCGCGATATCTTCAAAGGTGTGGAAATCACAATCTGTGAAGTCTACGTCTAATTATTTACGTTACTGATGCAGTTTTAAAAACTGTTTGCTTATGAAGAACTCTATTCAACACGAAAATATCATTGAAACTATTTATTATTAATCCTACACTGCAAGCATATTTCAAATTCAGAATTTTTGCAATTTCGAATTTTTCGAAACGGTTTTATCCAAAAACATATAACCGTTACAAATTTCAAGTTCAGCTGAAAGTGCCTTATAATTTTTGTTCTCGTATGGGACAATATTATCATTAGAAACCTTTTATTAGTACTACTTCAAGAAATCAGCATATATTTGGTTTCCGTTTAAACAAAGCAAAATTAAAAAACAACATACATTGTACAAACTTTCTCATATATGGGTACTAATGCGTCGTTTAGTTATCTTTAGAAAATGAAAATTGTATGATCCTGTTTTTAGAAAATCCAATTTTTGTTCAAGTTGCCCAAGAATAAACTAGCCTTATGTTCATTCAGTGAGAAAAATGAAATACGTAGTATTATTATAGATGTATACTCAAGTAACTGTACGAAATTTGATCAAAATCGTTAGAGCCGTTTTTGAGAAAATCGAATTGTTGTTAAAGTTGCCTATAATAAACTAGTCTTATATTCATTTTTTGTGAAATATGAACTATACATTATTATTGAGGACGTAAACACAAGTAACCGTACGAAATCTGATCAAAATCGTTCGAGCCGTTTTTGAGAAAATCGAATTATTGTTAAAAATGTGTAGAATAAACTATTCTTCATTACTGAGCAATGTCAACCATTTCTACGTATACTCTGCTCAGTATGATAAAATGCCTAA
Organism: Uropetala carovei; assembly: GCA_036926305.1. NCBI lineage: Eukaryota > Metazoa > Arthropoda > Insecta > Odonata > Petaluridae > Uropetala > Uropetala carovei. Next base: position 10,244,480 of record JAXCHB010000010.1, on the reverse strand, counting down.
GTACGAGATTTCATTCATTTTTGCTCTACCGTTTAGGCTTCAGAGCCAGTAACAGACAGACGACATTGCAAAAACCACTTTTTCGGATTCAGCGACACCTAAAACATATATTTCCATAAAAATCTCGAGGTGGAATTTTTTCGCGAAAACAATACTTTCTCGATACTTCGTATGAGAAAGTAAAAACGATATTACCTACGTTAAATGTTTTCCCATTTTTAATGCATTGGATTCAAATCCGGTGGCAATGGGAGTTGTCATGGCTGCTTTTAATTGGTGTTGTCATAAAACTAATAAAATCGCGTATTTTTCTGATTCTAAATGTATTTTTACGATAATTCGATCAGGATTCGGATTCTGAACTATTAAGTCTCAAGTTCGAACTATGTTTCTAAGTAATATTAAAATTCAAATGAAAAATAAGCTGCAGTCACCCCCATGTTATTCAAATGGGGAAAATTAAAAAAGGGAATATTAAAAAAAAATTAGAATGATCAATCAAATCGGTTTAAAACCCGACTACACCACTTAACTCTTTATTCCGGTTAAAATGATACCCTTTTCTTGCTTCTAAGTGCTGTCAATTGCTGATTTATAGAAAAACACACACACAAACACTTTTCTTTATAGATATCTATAGACTATAGATAGACTAGAGATAGGTAGATAGATGCAGATTACTATTTAACCACTAGCAAAACTGCCCGGCGTTGCTCGGGTTGATATGATATTTGGCACTTTCCAATGTTAAAAACTTAAAATAAATACCTTTTTTCATGATTAAATACTACATTTTACCGGAAATCGGCTTTGATGGGATTTATGTCTTTTAGAAATATAAAGTTGATTTTTTCAGATTAATAGGTTTTTATCCCGAGTTCGTATATTCATTTTAAGAAATATAAATTTGCAAAAGAATAAAATTTTGCGAGTCAAGCAATCGATTTTTACTTGTTATCTTATGGAAAAATGTCAATGCCCTTTAATGGCAGCACTGACTAATCCCGAATTCACTAATAAAGAAATCGCAACAAAATTTATTTTATAATCACTATAATTGTTATTTACATAATATATGTATCTTGCAATATACAGTTTACAAGTGAAGTTCAAGTTTCCTGCTGTAAATAAGTCTATCGCGGAACCCTTGGATTTCCTCGGGTCACAGTTTGAAGACCTTTGTCGTAGAAAGCGTCGAAAGATTCTTTCAGGGATAAGTACATACATGAAGGAGCGCGTCCCACGTCAGGAGGCAAACCTTCCTCCACACCCTAATCACGGGGGGGGGGGATACACTTCGAGGTTGAAAGGGTAGAGAGTGGAGCTTCCAATGGTATATGGTCAGAATCGAAAATGTTCCTTCCCGCTGAAACGGAAAGGAAAACATTTAAAATAGCCTCCTCACGGGTAACACTAATTTTTATTGAAGACAGAAACCGAATCTTGACCGAATTAGCGGAAAAATGCGTTTAGAACAAGGGTCTCAAATTCGCGGCCCGCTTGTTCATTTTATGCGGCCTTCTCACTGATCTTCTTCTAATTATATTATTCGGCCCGGCTCATTGTCGAACAATTTTTCCAATTTGGAAATATTTTTAGTCCTTTTGAAGTGTAAGTTTCTCATTTTTGGCCCGCGAACGATTTGCATTAGAGATCTCTGGTTTAGAATCAGAAAAAAAGAAGTGATTTCATCAGTTTTATTACAACAATTACAAACTACCTTTGGTGGTTGACAATTTTCGTGGGTATGTCACTCTAATATCCTTATGTTTCATTCTTTAATCATATAATTATTTATTTATTATGCATATATATTCCGAGTCATAAAAACTCCTCAAAATATTTTTTTAAAGATTAAATTTGGAAACTTTCCTTTAATAATATTTTGCATTTGACAACTTATGTATGGAGGAAGTCATGTGTTGTACACCTCCGTTTATTTATTAGTAAGGCCGGCGAAATTTCGTCTAATTAATTTTTACCCGTTTTAAAATAATTATTAAAAAATGTATAAAATTGTCTTAATTTTCAAATTTAAATATGTATCAATAAAAATAATTTTAAAATTTCGATTAAAATAAACATCGTGAAAAATGTTGTTATAAAGGTAGTTAAATATAATTTTTATATCTTGCATTAAACGTTTGGACCAGACGCCAAAATTTCCGATAAAGTGATCAAGTGCCAAAATTTCCGATGAATATTTTTAAATCCTATGGGAAATTTATCGGAAAATTACTTACCACTCATTCAAATTTAGTTTATATAGTTAATTTGTGTTTTTATTTTTTAAATTAAAAATATATAAAACCAAATGCCAAATTTCCGCCCGCTCTGAATATTCCAATGAAAACAATATGAAATAGCATTTAAATAACGTAAATCAAAATAAGCATTATATTTCTTAATAAATTCAATTAGTTTTTTTTTTCTTTTCTTAATAGCGTGTTCTTGTTGTTAAATTTAGATTTGCCATTATAAACTGGAAATTATTCTGTAATAAGCTTTGCTTTGTTCTTCATACAATGATAAATCTAATAAGGAAGGTTTTGTAAACATTTTACGAAGGTTTATATTGAAAGCTTCAACCGAATTTGTTTATGAAGGAATTTTTTTGTAACAACTCTTCAAATGAAATTTCTCTTTTTACAATATACATAAAGGTTTTAACCTTCTTTTACAGTATTGGGTAACCAATATACAATAACGTTCCTTTATTTTAAATAACTTATTATTTTAAATTTCTTATCTTAGAGCATTTATAAGAATTAGGCAAAATTTCGCAGCGTCTTCATTTCTTATTTCTAGTAATACTGACAGATTTTGAATCTGCAATGACAAATGCAATAAAACGCGAATTCCCCCAAACAAGGAATCGCGGATGTTATTTTCACTTCTCCCAATGCATATACCGTAAGATTCAATCCCATGGACTTCAAAAAAGGTATGAAACAGAGGCAGCATTCGCCTTGCAACTACGCCTATTACCTGCAATAGCATTTGTACCTATAGCACACGTCGTGGAAGCATTCGAATCACTTTGTGACAATAATCTCCTTCCTCCAGAAGCACAAGCTGTAGTGGATTATTACGAAGATACGTGGATTGGTCTTCCACAAAGAGGTCACCGTCGCCGCCAACCACGTTTTTCTCACGACGTGTGGAACTGCTTTGACGGAGTAGTGGAAGGTTTGCCAAAAACCAATAATTCAATTGAAGGATGGCATCGTGGTTTTGAGCAGCAAATTTCTGCCGAACATTCTAGTATATGGAAATTTATTGCTGCCATGCAAAGGGAACAGAGCTTTCACGAAATCCAAATCGAGCAATATATACGCGGCCAAGAAGTTCCTCCTAGCCGTAAAAAATATAGAGATTGTGCGGAAAGAATAAATCGGCTTGCTTCAAATTTTGATGTTGGAAATATTTATGATTATTTACGTGGTATTGCACATAACATAGGTTATTAAAGTGATATATAAAAATGAAAGAAACGTATTAAACAATACAGAAATAAATTGTTAAATTAATGAAATTACAGTTGTAAAATTAAAAAAAAATCTATCCATCAAAAGGCTTGGGAATGTTTCCATCCTTAACAACGAAATTCTTGCTTGTTATGTATAATGTAATGAACAACTCAACGTATAAGATTTTTGCTATATCTGCGTTTGCTTATTTGCATTTCATTGGAATAAAATTAAAAATAGTGTATTGTTATTTACTTCCATTGTAGATGAATATCTTTTTGTCATTTGGATATATATTATGAATTTTAGAACTAATAGATAATGATTTAACATGAACAAATTAATTATGCGGTAAGATGCTTAACACCAGAGATTGAAATCCCGGCGGGATTTTTCAATCCCGGGATTTCGGGATTCACTTTCTCCAATCCTGGGATCCCGGGATTGGCCTTTATTACGATTCTACGTATAAATAAAAAGAAAACGTTCTAGATGAATGAACTGCATAATAAAATATGACTTTTAGAATTAAAGGACTCCTATTATGTTCTACTGTAAGATTGTGAAATGTCATTATTGTTATGCACACCTATGCCATTTGAGCTATAAATTCAAACCAGAGCTGCAAACCACTTCAACATTTGGGAGTGGTTCGGTTCTAAATTTTTGGAAGTGGTTCGGTTCAGACGAGAATTTTGACAAGTGGTTCGGTTCAACTAAATTAATCATTTGAAATACTATTCAGAAATATTTTATCCAATATAAACAAATTACACATTCAGTATCAATCTGTAAGTAAATCAATCCGCAGTCATTATTATTTTAAATGAAAGAAGAATTTACTTAAAGAAAGGAAAATTTTATAGTTTAAATATATTACAATACCATCATCATCTTTATTTCTTTTTTTACCTGTAATACAGATTATTTAGAGGAAAAAAGATTTATAACAATGGCCTTACCGTCCGTCTCCCAATATTTAACCTCTTTAGTTCTACCACCGGCACTTGCCTTTATTTTCCTTATTCCCACACACACCCAGTGCCGCATTGATAATTTCCTCCCTCCTCTCTCTGGGGTTCACCCTCTCTCCGTCTTCCACAAGACCTTTCTTTTAGTCCTTCCCCCGTCTTTCCCAGAACCCTCCCGAGGTGGTCCCCCGCCTTCAGCCTTTCCTTTCCCCTCCCCTTTATCCCTTTACAACCTACCGCAATAACCCTCTGAGACTGGTTCCTCCTTTCCCTCCCCTCCATTCCTTTCCGTCTTACACACTACCCTCCCTCCCCCCTCTCCACCCATTTTTCTCCATATATACTTTCTATTCTCACCATATCTGCATCTGACGATAGCATTGTTATGCAGTCGTAAGAGAAATAAAAACAATGGAAGTTACAAAGCGTTATTTCTTTGGTTCATTTATAAAAAACAAAATAAAAATTCTTCGCTATATATATCAACGGTCCAGGAAAATTCAATGACCACAATTCACCGAAACACAATTCGTCGATTAGGAGAACTCTTTTCCGTGAGCCTCTATTAAGATTTCCTTGATTGAATGATAGATTTAATTATTGAAGTAGACAGTTTCTTGCTTTCCAATGGCGATGATGCACGGCGTGGGGGGCAGAGAGAGGGAGGGGAGAGAGAGAGAGAGGAGGGAATTAGGGGAGAAGAAGGGTTATGCAGGAATGTAATAATAAAGAGGGTAATGGGAAAAGGAGACAGGGTGAGGGAGGGGGGAAAGGGGAGAGACAGAGAGAGGAAGATGTATCAGTAGTGCAAGAAAATAGTATAATACGTCTTTAATAGAATAGTTTTCTATGGGGATGTCATTTGCATCATTAATTAATTCACATTATTATTAATACATTAAAACATTATGCGGGTACAGCCAGAATGCCTCCTCATGAACTGAAGCCATTATCATGCTTCTTAGAAACCTAATGCCATTGAGAGGACTGTGTAATGGTACAACACTTACTGTTACTCCTTCAGGTAAGTTAAGGTAATCATGAACTTTAGTCACTTTTATTATCGAAGGAGTTCCAAGCTAATGAAGTTTAGTCACTTTTATTATAAAGGAGGTTTTAGCACTCAAGAAAACCCTAATTCAATTTTTAAAACATTTATTACTTTCATGTTTAATAAAAATTCAAGTGAATCACAAAACATACTCCTCAATAACATGGCTTACGGAAAATTGAATTGTGGTCGGTGAATTTTCCTAGATCCCAATAACACAAAGTAAAAAGCTATTGAAAAGATCTGAATCACGAAATGCGTTTCGACAAATAAATTACATTGGTTCCATTTGCGGCGCAACAGTGAAGAGGATATAACATAGAAAGGATATATTGACGAGCCTTCGGCTCGCTTTGTATTAATGGGTAGTCGTCTCCGGGCGCTACCCGGAACCAAAGTATCCCTCCTCGTTATCCGGTGATTGGGTTTGTAAATGTCAAGACCGGCCAATCAGTTTCTGTTAATGTTGTCTAAAATTTTCCATAAATAAAACATTTTGGTCATCATGTATTTTAGTGTCTTCATTATGGAATGTAATATGCAGGAGGATAACCGACCAGTACCGAAATATATTATTTATAGCAACATGAACTGATTGTTGTTTGAAGTATACATATCAATTTACATAATAAAAGTGACTGAACTTGAGCTTGGAAACCCTTTGTAATAAAAGTGACTAAACTTAATTAGTTTGGAAATCCTCGAATAATAAAAGTGACTAAACTTCATGATTACTTAAGTTACTTACGTAGTTTTAAAAACAGTTCGCTTTGGAGAACTCTATGCCACACTTTGTGTTTCTTTCTTCGCAATTCTTATCGCCATCATTATAACCTATGTTACCTGCACGGTAAAATTATATACCTATGCGAAGTTTTGTGACGATTTCTTAAAAACGAAAACTAAGTAAAATCAGCAAGAACACAATAATGATCAAAAAATAAATCACTAAAGGAACTTACGAAATGATTAAATTTAATGAAAGACAAAAAAGTAAATAGGGAACGTTTAAGAAAAAGAGTGAATATTACCCTCAGACCTTACCTAACTACAGTAACCAACTTTTCGCGGCAATTGGGGACACGGCACTTCGAGCCACCCATATCTTCACCTCTGACCAATACTCCAACTCACTTTAAAAATTAGTTTTAACACGTTACACAACGCTATACCTCCTACAACAGTTAAAACCGCTTCAACTGATTTGAATCAACAAACCCGCGACGACAACGAACCACGTGACGTCAAATGTGGAATTTTCTATTGGCTCCTCAGACGGTCCCCATCCTGCTATGAAAGAGCCAGGACCCTGCATACAACACTCGCTATGACTGGAGCTCCGACGAAAGTATTCTACCTTACCCCTCTTTCTATCCCACCCTCCCCGCTTGCTCACGACCTTCCCCCCTCTCGCTGGCCTCGGTTCGGAAGAGCCAGGCCAACTTTTGCACGACTTTTCCATGTCGACCTTGTGGAGTAGTGGTGCGTGTGCCAGTCTACTAGTACTCTACTTAAGCGGGTTCGAATCCTGTCCGCGACTCTTGCGAGTTCTGGAAAAAGGCTTTCCTTAATAGCCGCTCCTATTACGGAGCTTTTTTCCCAGTAGCGCAGTGTCAACGATTGGGTTCGGGCCCGCTTATTGTACTGGTGGCTGTCACTTTGCCCATTACTCCTGGAGTGTCGACCCCGGGACGGCCGGGCACGCATTTTTTTTCAAGTTCCCCCTCTCCTCTCCCTACCATAAGCATTGAGTGCGTAATTTGATTATTTATTGTTTATTATTCACATACGAGTTATTTACAGTCGAATGACACCCATGGTGCTAGTATTCAGTTTTTGAATGTTTAACCTTCCCCCTTCCCTTCCCCTACCATAAGCGTTGAGTGCGTAATTTCTTTATTTATTGTTTATTGTTCACATGCGAGTTATTTGCAATCGAATGACACCCATGGTGCTAGTATTCTGTTTTTGAATGTTAAACCTTCCAACTTCCCTCCCCCTACCATAAGCGTTGAATGCGTAATTTGTTTACTTATTGTATATTATTAACATACGAGTTATTTGCAATCAAATGACACCCATGGTGCTAGTATTCTGTTTTTGAATGTTAACCTTCCCCCTTCCCTCCCGCTCCCATAAGCTTTGTTTGCGTAAGTCGTTTATTTATTGTTTATTGTTCACATGCGAGTTATTTGCAATCGAATGACACCCATGCTGCTAGTATTCTGTTTTTAAATGTTGATCATTCCCCCTTTCCTCCCCATACCATAAGCTTTGAGTGCGTAATTTGTTTATTTATTTTTTATTATTCACATACGTGTTATTTACAGTCGAATGACACCCATGGTGCTAGTATTCTGTTTTTGAATGTTAAACCTTCCAACTTCCCTCCCCCTACCATAAGAGTTGAGTGCGTAATTTGTTTACTTATTGTTTATTATTCACATACGAGTTATTTGCAATCAAATGACACCCATGGTGCTAGTATTCTGTTTTTGAATGTTAACCTTCCACCTTCCCTCCCGCTCCCAAAAGCTTTGTTTGCGTAAGTGTTTTATTTATTGTTTGTTATTCATCTACGAGTTATTTGCAGTCGAATGACACCCATGGTTCTAGTATTCTGTTTTTAAATGTTTAACCTTCCCCCTTCCCTCCCCCTACCATAAGCCATTAGTGCATGATTTGTTTATTATTCACCTACGAGTTATTTGCAATCGAATGACACCCATGGTGCTAATATTCTGTTTTTAGATGTTTAACCGTCCCCCTCTCCTCCCCCTACCTGAAGCGTTGAATGCGTAATTTGTTTATTTAATGTTTATTATTCACCTACCAGTTATATACAGTCGAATGACACCCATGGTGCTAGTATTCTGTTTTTGAATATTTAACCTTCCCCCTTCCCTCCCCCTACCATAAGTCTTGGTTGCGTAATTTACTCATTTAATGTTTGTTATTCATCTACGAGCTATTCGCAATCGAATGACACCCACGGTGTTCGTATTCTGTTTTTAAATGTTCAACTTTCCTCCTTCCCTCCCCCCACCATAAGCGTTGAGTGCGTAATTTGTTTATTTATTGTTAATTATTCATCTGCGAGTTATTTGTAATCGAATGACACCCATGGTGCTAGTATTCTGTTTTTAAATGTTGAACCTTCCCCCTTTCCTCCCCATACCATAAGCTTTGAGTGCGTAATTTGTTTATTTATTGTTTATTGATCACATGCGAGTTATTTGCAATCGAATGACACCCATGGTGCTAGTATTCTGTTTTTGAATATTTAACCTTCCCCCTTCCCTCCCCCTACCATAAGTCTTGGTTGCGTAATTTACTCATTTAATGTTTATTATTCATCTACGAGCTATTCGCAATCGAATGACACCCATGGTGCTCGTATTCTGTTTTTAAATGTTCAACTTTCCCCCTTCCCTCCCCCCACCATAAGCGTTGAGTGCGTAATTTGTTTATTTATTGTTAATTATTCATCGGCGAGTTATTTGTAATCGAATGACACCGATGGTGCTAGTATTCTGTTTTTAAATGTTTAACCTTCCCCCTTTCCTCCCCATACCATAAGTTTTGAGTGCGTAATTTGTTTATTTATTGTTTATTATTCACATACGAGTTATTTACAGTCGAATGACACCCATGGTGCTAGTATTCTGTTTTTGAATGTTTAACCTTCCCCTACCATATGCGTTGAGTGCGTAATTTGTTTATTTATTGTTTATTGTTCATCTACGTGTTATTTACAGTAGTGCTAGTATTCTGTTTTTGAATGTTTAACCTTCCAACTTCCCTCCCCCTACCATAAGCGTTGAGTGCGTAATTTGTTTATTTATTGTTTGTTATTCACAAACGAGTATTTGCAATCGAATGACACCCATGGTGCTAGTATTCTGTTTTTGAATGTTAACCTTCCCCCTTCCCCCCCCCCGTCCCATAAGCCTTGGTGGCGTAAGTCGTTTATTTATTGTTTGTTATTCATCTACGAGGTATTCGCAATGGAATGACACCCACGGTGCTCGTATTCTGTTTTTAAATGTTCAACTTTCCCCCTTCCCTCCCCCCACCATAAGCGTTGAGTGCGTAATTTATTTATTGTTAATTATTCATCTGCGAGTTATTTGTAATCGAATTATTTGCAATCGAATGACACCCATGGTGCTAGTATTCTGTTTTTAAATGTTGAACATTCCCCCTTTCCTCCCATGTTTTACTTTCATACATTGTTGTAAATTTTATAGATCATTATACATTGTATACTATAACGAATATGTCGGACAGCAATCTAAACAACGTATACGAATACTTTTGAGACAATGACATCGTATAATTCATTATATTTTAACGTAATTTATCAGAAACACAAGATTATTAGCGTTCATTCCAAAATTAGACTTGCTAAATGAAAATTTCGAAAAAATACGTACATGTAAGAGGTTTTCGTAAAATACATTTCGTGAAAAGAATGATTGATTTTTGTCAAAAAACTTACCTAACTACAGTAACCAACTTTTCGCGGCAATTGGGGACACGGCACTTCGAGCCACCCATATCTTCACCTCTGACCAATACTCCAACTCACTTTAAAAATTAGTTTTAACACGTTACACAACGCTATACCTCCTACAACAGTTAAAACCGCTTCAACTGATTTGAATCAACAAACCCGCGACGACAACGAACCACGTGACGTCAAATGTGGAATTTTCTATTGGCTCCTCAGACGGTCCCCATCCTGCTATGAAAGAGCCAGGACCCTGCATACAACACTCGCTATGACTGGAGCTCCGACGAAAGTGTTCTACCAGGCCTCTGACACTCCTGCGTTCCTGCGAATACCTATAGAGGGTATTAACATCGCCGACACTAGTGTCCTCTTTATGTCGGGGTTTTTGTCGATTTTGCATAACTTCCAGTAAAATTTCAAAATTTTAGCTTCAGTAATTTAAATTAAATATAGTAATGGCAAGGAATGTAATAGTATCTATATTAAAATTGTATTTCATGTTTTCCTTTGGTGATCAAGCGTGGTAGTTGGCATTTTGGCGCCATTCTGATTCTTGAAAGATGGCGAAGAACAGGAGTAATTATTGTGCTGCAGCTTGGTGTTCAAATTTTAATGGTTGCCGAGTTGATAAAGCAATTTCATTTTTCCGTTTTCCTAAACAGGTTACCAGGTACGTTTGTTATGTTATTTGCTGTGGTTACGATGACACGTTTCATTATTTAACTCTGCTTAAAAACTGGACATATGGTTAATATACTGACACGAGTTTTCTCGCGTTTGTTTTAAGATTTTTCTATCAATTAGTCTCTGTATATGATAAAACTTGCCGATTCATTCTTTATAAACTTAGAGCGGTAGAATGGGTGAAGTTCTGCCTGCGAGAGGAACTTGTTGGGTGTGATGTGGACTCGTTGAAAAATTTACGATTATGCGACGAGCATTTCAGGAAAAGTGATTTTAAGTCAAAATTTCCTAGGCCACTACTGAAAGCTGATGCCGTCCCAAGTGTTACCATAGGTAAGTTTCGATATCAACATCAGTTCTTTATAGTTAAGGATTTCTCTGCCAGATAAGAGCAATATTGATTAACGCAATGGACACGCAGTTAATATAGTTTCTGTTTCAGGCGTTCAGCAGAGGGAATGTGATGATGAAGGCGAAGTTATTGAGACACTCCCAAATACAGGTGTGTATAAGACATTTTTTATTTTATTTCAGAAAATGTTACAATTAGACCTTTGGCCAGGTGGCAACGCTATAAAAATAATGTTAAAGAGTATGTCAATAAATAATTTCTTAAATATAATATAACTATGACTCTTGTATTACCGGTGGATGGTGTGAATTATTATTGATTTCTTCTTTATAGTGCTTGATGTAACGCCGAGAGTAGAATTTGAGGAAATTCAGGTGTCAAGGACACCTCCAGGAAGAGGCAAGTTTTAAAACCACATTGTTATTATTTACTTAAATTGTTTTCGGTTAATGAAATGCATATAAATTAGAGATAATGCAAGGAAACTAATCTTTGTAATTAGAATACATTCATAATCTTGTATATGTTAAATTCTTAATAATTTCCAGTTTTTTTGTGCTTTCCTCAGGTGATGGGTGCAATTTTGATGATAATATTCAACACCATGAAGTTCCTTCATGTTCTGGTATGGTTCTTCATATTCCTGTTTACATAAACAAATATACTGTGTCTATTATGTATTTAATATGATAAGTTCTGAATAAATACATGAGCTGTATATTTCTTTAAAATAGGTGAGCAGCAAATGGAAGAGAGGCATGATGAAAACCAAAGTCATGGCCTTCATTCCCCACCTGGTGCAGCAGTTGCCTTCTCCACTCCAAGGAGATCCAGTACAGGAAGGAGTCAATATACCCCAAGAACACTTAGAAGAATTCACAGGTATCGCAGCCTCATCACTAGTCTTCGAGGAAAAATGTTTCGTATGGGTACACCGAAATCCATTACCCGCTCCCAAGAAATGCAGGACGTAATTAAAATTTCCAGAAGGTATCTAACCGAGAGGAATCATAAGGTGTTTAAGGCTCAAATTAAATTGGGCCAAGTAAATAAGTTTGGAAGAAGGTGGTCATCATCGATGAAAGATTTTTCCCTGTCTTTATATTACCATGGGCCCCGATCTTATAGATATTTGCAGAAAAGTTTATGTCTGCCTTCTGTGAGGTCGTTGTTAAGATGGCAGAAAAAGATAGTGGTTAAGCCAGGCATAGACAGCAATGTTTTGGGTGCTTTAAAGGAAAAAGCTGTCAACCTAGGTATAGCTAATTTAGCTGTAGCATTAGTTGTAGATGAAATATCTGTCAAAGAGCATCTTAATTATGACTGCAGTAATGATTTAATTGTAGGGTTTTGCAATGTTGGACAATTTCCCAAACCAAAAGTTGGAAGCAATTGCTTAGTAGCAATGGTGAAGGGTATTAACCAGAATTGGAAGCAATGCCTTGGGTATTGGGTTACCCACGAAAGTACCTCGGTTGATACACTGCAACAAATAATTATGCAGTGTGTCGAAAGTATATGTAACACTGGATTTAGGGTCATTACTTTGATATGTGACCAAGGGCCTCATAACCAAAGTCTCTGCAGGAAGCTCAATATTACTCCTGCAAAACCTTATTTTATGTTTTGTGAGGAGAAAATTTTTTTTATGTTTGATCCTCCTCATTTGCTGAAATCAATTCGAAATAATTTAATAAAATATGACTTTGAGTTTGATGGGAATATTTCTAAATGGAGTCATTTCAAAGAACTATATGAACTTCAGGATCCATTGAAATTAAAAATCATACCAAAGATTACTCAGTCACATGTGGATACCCGAGCATTTAAGAAGATGAAAGTGAAATTGGCGTCACAAGTTTTCAGTAGAAGTGTAAGCATTGGGCTTTCCGTGTATGCCATGATGGGTAGAATAAGCAGTAGCGCTGTCCATACTGCCACATTGTTTGAATTTATTGACAAGTTGTTTGACTGTTTCAATAGCAGGGAAAAAAAATTAAATTCAGACAAATATCGATTTGCCATGTCTGAAATGAGTCCACATATGGATTTTTTGGGGGAGGCATTTAATAAGTTTAGTGGAAGTAAGTTTATGGGCTGCAAAAGGCAACCTCCTTGCCTAAATGGTTGGTTGATCAGCATTAGGAGCTTGATGGGTATATACCTTCATCTGAAAGGTAACTTTAATTTTAAAGTACTGACAACGAGAGTGTTGAATCAGGATGCTCTAGAAAATATGTTTGCTGTTGTTAGACAGCAGCATGGATGTAATGATAATCCAACTGTTGACCAATTTGGAAGGGGATTGAAGCACTTACTGCTTACATCCATATCCAAATTGTCAAACGACAGCAATTGTGAGGTAGACATCAATGCCATGTTAATTAGGATTGATGATTTTGTTGAGAGTGATAAATCATTGAATCGTGAAGATAATGTGTTTTGCGACGTTAATCTTCCTGAAAGTGAGGTGGTGAACAGTAAGATTATGGATTTTGAATTGGAAGAAAGAAATGTTATATATTATGTCTGTGGCTACCTTTGTACAAAGTTCTGCAAGATTCACAAGTGTGATAAGTGCAAGAGGTTTCTCCTCAGTGATCAAAATGTCTTCACTGAGGCCTATCAAATATTCAGCTATTTGAAAAGTTGTGGTGAGCCAGGGAATGAATTTCAGAAAGTTTTTTTTTCACACCAGGAAATATTTTCTGTTGTAGAGGATTGGGAGGGAGTTTTCCTTAGCATTTTTCAAAGGATGATGGCAGAACAAAACATTGCCAGGAAAATAGGGGTTTTGCTTGGTGAGAGAGAGAAATTCCAAAAGCTGACTTTCCCCTGTGCTAAAAGTAAGGACATTTTTCTTTCTTTGTATGTTAAAACAAGAATTTATTGGGCAGTTAACTTCCTCAATAGGGAGAGAACAGGTCAGATCAATTCAAAATTAATCAAACCTTCCCATAAACTTAGAAAATTGTCTCATTTGTAAATTTAAGTATCATGTATGTTGAAATTTTTTAATAATATTTTTAGCCAATATATTTGTGAACTCTAGTTTTTGTTTTTAGAATGCTCTACCAAATGACTTGGTTTTTTTATTTCTAAGATAACATGGAAAACATTAAAAATTGTATATTATAGGACAAATGAGTAACTACTTCATTAGTTTATATTTTGTAATAAATTTAAATCAGTTGCACATTGTTTTGAATTTTCATAGTTTTATTATTGCTTTATCATTTTATTCAGTTGTTTTTTTTCGTATTGTAAAAAAAATGAACAGTTTGTATATTTTTTATGATTCTATATGACTTGTCCTATAGTAGTATTTAAACTCTTGGATGAATGAATTGAGTCTCATTTTATTCCCCATTTGTGTCCAACTCTTTTCCTCTTTAGCGGTTCCCGTAACTCGTAAGAAATATTTGGTATATTGGATATTCAGTGTTTTTCCACCGATATATTGAGTATGAATATGAATACTTTAAAAAATATCGACTATTCGATGTTTTTTCTGATATGTGCAACACTATTTAGAACAATTTATTTGAATGTTGAAAATGCGAATTGGTGAAATTATGTAAAATGTGAACATGCCATACTATTGTACATTACATCCATGCATTTTATTATAAATAAATTTTATTATAAATAAATTGACTTCGTGTTGTTATTCGGTAGAATTATTTCCTTTATAGCTATCGACATTCATAAAGTCAACATTGTTTCTCGTTAAATAAACTAGGATTTTTATCTTCTCAAATTGAACTTTCGTCAGAATTGATTTGATTTTCGCGCGCTAAAGTTTCACTCCGAGCCGCCAGAGTGCTCTGCGTGAAACATATTTCCATTAGCCTTACGGAAGTGTCGCTTCCTGTATTCCTTGGTTCTACCTTACCCCTCTTTCTATCCCACCCTCCCCGCTTGCTCACGACCTTCCCCCCTCTCGCTGGCCTCGGTTCGGAAGAGCCAGGCCAACTTTTGCACGACTTTTCCATGTCGACCTTGTGGAGTAGTGGTGCGTGTGCCAGTCTACTAGTACTCTACTTAAGCGGGTTCGAATCCTGTCCGCGACTCTTGCGAGTTCTGGAAAAAGGCTTTCCTTAATAGCCGCTCCTATTACGGAGTCTTTTCCCAGTAGCGCAGTGTCAACGATTGGGTTCGGGCCCGCTTATTGTACTGGTGGCTGTCACTTTGCCCATTACTCCTGGAGTGTCGACCCCGGGACGGCCGGGCACGCATTTTTTTTCAAGTTCGATTTTACTTTTGCCGTCTTTAAAAAATTTCTATTTTTTCCATTTTTATGTCTTTAATGAGTTAAACCCGAAAGACCATTAAAATAATAGTCTTTCGGGTTTAACTTATTAAAGACATAAAAATGGAAAAAATAGAATTATTAAGCATGAAAAAACCTGCGCAAAACTTGTGTGCGAGTAAAACGACTGGGAAAGATAAATTTCGAAACGAAAAGATGATTGGAAAGAAAAAATTATGAGCGATAAAGAAAATAATATGAGTGATAAAAAGTAACAATTCGAGGGGAAAATATTATTTTCGAGTGATAAAATGAAAAATGCGCGTGAAAAAAAGAATGGGCCTGAAAGAACACGAATGGGCGTGAAAAAATACGAAAGGGCGAGAAAAAATAGAATGCGCGTGAATCGTGAAAAATAAGAATGCGCGATAAAAAAGAACAAGGAAAAAAAAGTGGGAGGAGAAATCGCGAAAAAAAGAAATGTAGGGAGTAAGCGTGAAGAAGAAAATTTGTGGTGAAAAGCGTGGAAAAATACGAAGGTAAAAAGAGCGAGGAAATACATGATGGAAAAAGAGCGAGGAAAACATGGGCGTAGGAAGTGTGAGAGAAAATATGCAGTAGATAGCAAGTGGAAGCAAAAAACTATACAACTGTTTTGAAGATTATGAAAGAGCACTTTTGTTGATTTTATGGAATACACTTCTACAACGAATAAACGCTACTAATAAAAATCTGAAAAGTAAAAATTGCAATCTACAAGAAGGTGTAAATCTTCTTAAATCATTGTCCTCATTTATTTTTGTAAGTTCGAAACAGTAACGCGTTTGAAAGTATGGAAACAGAACTACAATCATTGCCAGGTAATAAAGAATACAAATCTGATAAAGGAAGAACCCAAAAAATGAAACTACAGTTCGGCGAAAACAGGGATAACGTAGCAATATTAACTGGGAAAAAATTAGTTATTGTGAGTTGCCTTAATGTAATATGCGAGTCTACTATCAGAAATTAAAGGCGCATTCAGGTGTACGAAGACGTCTTACAGCAATTCGCAATATTTATACATTTAAATTTACGCGATACATCACCGAATGATTATGACAATTGTATTGTAAATTTAATTCATAATTATAAAGATGACATTGATGAAATTTTGTTTAGAGATGAAGTAGCCCAATTTCTTCATTTTGCAATGATTGAGAAATTAAGTACACCGATGGAAATGTATATAGCAATTCAGGGAGGGCTAATTTCAGCCTTCCCAAATGTTTACATAAGTTTAAAAATATTTTTGTCAATGCCGATCGCGAATGCATCTGCGGAAAGGTCATTTTCCATGTTAAAAAGAGTAAAGAATTATATGAGAAATATATCCTCTCAATTTTCGGCGCAACAGTCAAGGGGATATAACATTGAATAAGAACACGTTTCTAATAGGGACGATTTATTTTTGTCGTGGACGACTAATAACAGACCTGTTCCATAATTTCTTTCTAATACTCCATCGCACGAAATGCGCCCATCTGTGATACGTTGTACACTTTCCTAACTTGTTATTAATTGTCCAATTACTTCAGCGTTTTACAGTACAACCAAGCGCCTATTTAAAGTAACATTTAACAGAGGAAGAAGAATAACGGCGATCTGATCGCGTAGGAAGGAATCTTGTAATCCCTAAGGATTTCAAATGAATGTTTTTCTTTTCAATATTACTATCCAAGAAAAAAACTATGAAAATCAATCGCGATTCCTAAAGCTATACGGATCTCTTCGTGAGATTATTTCATGCCTTCGGGGCGATTACAGGCGATTTGAGAGGAATTTGTTAAGGCAGGTGGTCCAGCATGCTCCTATCCAGATAATGATAAAATTCGAACGAGAAAATTAATTTACGGCGTTCTACGATGCTATACACCGCAATTCTCCTACGAGATTCCTCAATTTCTCTTACTTTGGATGCGTCATTCCAGTAAGGTTTTATGATACGTATGCGGATTCCACGGTAAAGTTTAAGTAGCATCATTAGAGTATTAAATGTATTATATCATTAACTGATATAATACTCTCGTCAAGTAGTCTTGCTATCTAACTTTGCAATTGCGGGCACAAAACACGGGTGAGCATTAAGTATTAAATTAAAATAAGTCATGAATCCAATCGAATTACGACGAATATTCCCCACATAAAATCATGCGGAAGTGCGACGACGATGCTGGTTGACATGGCTGTCACAATTTCTCAATAATACAAAACGCGAAAAATTTCCAACTAATTTCTATGGTATTTTAACGAGTATCACAAACGGCCGCGTTTCCTGCAATGGAGTATTGGAAAGAAATACGTATGTAAGGGAAATAGCGTTTTAAAGTTTTTTCTTCACCATCAATAATCCATTTTCTTCCTATTTAAAAATATTGCATGCACACGTAAGGAAATTAAACGTTTGTTTGTGAGATTATGTTAGCAACAAAGATGAAGTAAACATGCAAGAAAATAAAGTTCAATCCGAATTAAGACATTCTTGTTAAATTTTCTTGATAACGGCTACTCCTACGATAAAAATGAGTAAGAAAAGAAATACACTAATTTACTAGTTCTACAAGTTTTATTTGAAAAATATTTTGATATGACTCTTTACGAGGTATGGCGCAAAGTTCATTTTTTGTCACCAGTAGCGGTGCCCGTTTGGCTTACGTGATTCACGCTGGAAGCGAAACGCGCCTAAAAACGGATTGAAGTTCTCTTAGCAAAAATAAAACTTCACTTCCTTCTATTTCTCTTACGGTGATTTGAGTCTCAAAATCTTATCTCGCCCCTGACCCACTTTATAATGGGAATAATTATTATCCTGCACTCGCTCCAATAATGGTACATATTAAAGAGAAAACGTTCCTGAAAATGAACCGTAGAATCTTGTGGAAATTTTTACTTTTCCTGGTCATATACGATCATCTTACGTATCTGACACTAATTCCAGCTGAAAGTCCCTATATAGCGTAAAGAGTGATACAATAGGTACACTACTAAAATTTTGATGAGTGCAATGTGAAATGACTATGAGCGCGTAACCATCGTTAAATTATAATAACTTACAAAAAAAGAGATTAATAAGCTTACCTCTAATTTCTCTCTCTCTCTCATTGTAAACCTAACCTCACAATGTGACAATAACTGTCCTAAAATTATCTTCGCTAAACGGCTTAATTACATAATAATTACGGGAGATTTATACCAAACAGAAGAGTGCGAAATTAGAAGAATGAAAAACTGACCAATACATACAGTAAGATTCTACTGAAGAGAACAATTATGGAAGATTTCCGACGGAAAAGCCTTTCTCAAACGTATTCTTCAGCAAGAGATTCACTAAACGCACGCACTGGCGTACAGAGCGCGCCTACGCATTTAAAAATACTGGAAATTTCTAAATTTTGCTTCACATACATTGTTCTTTTATTTAACCTATCGACATTGCCTGAGATGTCGAACATGTTGTTCAATAACGCTATTTTTAGAATTGTTTATTCTATTGTTAAAACCTTTGGCCTAAAATTGCGCTTATTTTAACATTTTATAGTAAAAAAATTTTAATGCCATTGTCCTAAATATATCAAAAATTTCGATCGTATATAATGTAGAAAATACTAACAATAATTTTAACAATAAGAATTAAAAGTCAATACATACATTACAAGACTGGAAAAACAAAAATTAGAATGAATTTGTCGTTATTACTACTGTTTACAGCCGCGTTTTACAAAATAATACAATGGCGCACTCAGTACTCCGCGCGACGTTACGTGAATTTTTTTTACACGCCCAGTTAAGGGTTAATTAATGCCCACAACGTCCCCTTGAACATTACTTCATATCGAAGGAGAATTAACATTACAATGCACAATTACGTACAGATAAAAAGTATACTACGGTCCTATTGAGAAAATCGCTTTTATTACCAACTTCCATAAAGTTAATCATAAAGCGAGAAGACCGGCTTTTCATATCACTATACTTTTCATAGTGTTATTTTCCTTGCGTTTTAGCAAGTGCCTCAGTTATGAACAGAACCAAACCTAAACATTTAGAGCAGGGATGCACAACATACGGCCCGCGGGCCAAATGTGGCCCGCCGACACCTTTCGTTTTGCCCGATTGAAGCTGGGAGTAACTCATCTGGTTAATTCCTTTTATGTAAAAAATACAATTAAAAAATTGTAAGTAAATTATATTTGTTTGCCACATTTTTTAAACATAAAAGTTGCATGTAAAATTTGTTATGGTACTTAATAAATCGACGACAGTGTATTTAAGTTCTAATTATGGACAACATTTTCAAAGTGAGATCCGCTTAGGTCCAATCATGGTCGATTTTGGCCCGCGTCAACTTCTGAGTTGTGCAGCCCTGTTTTAGAGAAACGTAAACCGACCTTCGGAATGTAGAAAGATACGAGCGCATTTTTCCACTGAATTCGGAGACCCTTTCTTCTCCTCGCGTTTAAGCTATACCCAGCAGACACACAAATAAGCGAGCACCTGAAGGTCACATTCAAGTTGAAACGGACCGATAATGCATTACATAATAGCCGCTATTATAGGACCATGTAAAATTGGCTCATTCTCTACGGCTCATCGTGCGGCGATTGAACGCAACAACATAACCTTTTTGAAGACATACAATGTTTGCGATTATAACGGTCATCATAGACAAAATAAGCATTCGCTCGTTCCACTAAATAAATAACGCCGAAAAGTTCCCAATTTATTGTACGTACGTTCATAATAAATCGCAAAAATAAAAGCATTTATATGGTGTTTAAGAAAAAAGTTAACCGAATAAAAGTAGTCGGTTAAATAAAAAATCCAAAATTTATTAAAATTTTCATTTATAATTCATTGTTTGATTTTCACATAACAATAAGTTTCCGCTAAAATTTTGCCAGTTTTCAAAAGCATTGTTAACCAATATTAAATGTTTATAAATCATTCGCGGTCCACCTCAAACTTATTGCGGCCCACCAATTACGAAACGCTGTATTAGACCACCTCACGGCAATCCTTTCAATGTCCCTTTTTTTACTTCCACCACCGCAGCAATAGGGCCCGTTTTTGTGGAAATTTCCAGAAATAACGCCTTCTTAGAACGAACGTGACCGAGAGACTTGCGATGCCGACATCACCGCCCGGTTTCTACATATGAGGAATCAACACGGACCGCATATACCCGCCCCTCCGACAACGGATATCTGCTAAATGTATATTTTTCGTATTATATGGCATAATCCGAAGATTCATTCAAATTTCAATTGGCGAATCTGATCACCCATAAAATCCTACGCTCGATGTCATCAGATCTATTTCGATGGTTGAGCATCGATTTATCATAACTGCACTATATAATTAAGTAAATTTAGTACCCAAAAATACGCCACCATATTTTCTTAAGTTACTTCTCAACATGGAAACCTTTAATTACACTTATCTACGTCTTGTTCATTTTTCAGTAACCAATGTATAACATGGGAAACGTTAGCCCAAATTCGAAAGGGATAGTGGAAAAAGGGGGTAGGGGAGAAGGGGGTAGAGGAGAAGGGGGTAGGGGAGAAGGGGGTAGGGGAGAAGGGGGTAGGGGAGAAGGGGGTAGGGGAGAAGGGGTAGGGGAGAGGGGGTAGGGGAGAAGGTTGAGGAAGGCTGTCGTCAACCACGTGGCTCAAGAAACTTAATACAGAAGCGCCAATGACAGAGCCTTCGGAAGGCAGTTAGGATATCTCTGAATTCCGTGGCAGTCCCTACTACTTATGTTAGCGTTTTGACAAGCAGGGGAAGGTCCAAAGACGAAAGGGTCTCAAAATGCCTGCTTCGAGTCAGTGGCCAACGATAAGAACGGTCTTATTTCTAGGAAAGGTATCGGGAAAGACCTTGTAAAAGTGGTCCACTCTCGCTAGTCAATGGATCAAAAGTTAAAAAGTGCATTCGTGTGCCAAAAAAAGACGCGACCCTTAAATTTTGAAGGTAAGCAGGAGGCGTGATAAGAAAAGCCAGCACTACAACAGAACGACGATTTCTTAAAAACGAAAACTAAGTAAAATCAGCAAGAACACAATAATCATCAAAAAATAAATCACTAAAGGAACTTACGAAATGATTAAATTTAATGAAAGACAAAAAAGTAAATAGGGAACGTTTAAGAAAAAGAGTGAATATTACCCTCAGACCATTAGCTCGATTCTCTCATCCACGAGTTCTGTAACAAGAAAATTGTCTACATCAACAATATTTAGGAAACAATGAAACTGTTTATCCTATCATAATCTGTGGAAAATCTACGTCCAAATATTTAAGTTATTTACGTAGTTTTAAAAATATCTTGCTTTGGAGAACTGTACGCCACAATGTAATCTGGCACCGAGAAATTGAAAACGACATTACACTAAAACATTTTCAATATAAATGCTTTAGACTGCCACTTTCGGCGACAAAGGGAGTTGTCATGGTAGCTTATAATGGGTATTCTAATAAAACTGATAAAATCACGTATTTTATTGATTCTAATTGCATTTCTATGCTAATTTGATAAGAATTCGAATTATGCCTCCGATAAAAATAAACATTTTTCTATTCTTCATAGAATTATTCAAGTCTCAGGTTCGTACCATATTTCTAAGTAAATTTAAAATTCAAGTGAAAAAAAGCTGCACTAGTCCCTTTGTAATTCGAATGAAAAAATAAATTATTGTCTTTTAATTCGGCATTCCAATCAAATCGAAATAAAAACCTTACTACACACACGTATTCGTTCATCCGATTAAAATGTTACCTTACACTTGTTTCTACGTAACGTAGTTATTGCGCTTTAAAATTACATACAAACATTATATATATATATATATAGATTATTCATCGACGAGTTATTCGCAATCGAATAACACCCATGGTGACATTATTACGATTTTTATTGTTTGACCTCCCCCCTCTCCTCCCCTCCCATAAGCGTTGAGAACGTAATTTGTTTATTTATTATTTCTTTTTCACCTACGGGTTATTTGAAATCGAATGACACCCACGGTGTTAGTATTCTGTTTTTAAATGATTAACCTTCCCCCTTTCCTCCCCATACCATAAGCTTTGAGTGCGTAATTTGTTTATTTATTGTTTATTACTCACATACGAGTTATATACAGTCGAATGACACCCATGGTGCTAGTATTCTGTTTTTGAATATTTAACCTTCCCCCTTCCCTCCCCCTACCATAAGTCTTGGTTGCGTAATTTACTCATTTAATGTTTATTATTCATCTACGAGCTATTCGCAATCGAATGACACCCATGGTGCTCGTATTCTGTTTTTAAATGTTCAACTTTCCCCCTTCCCTCCCCCCACCATAAGCGTTGAGTGCGTAATTTGTTTATTTATTGTTAATTATTCATCTGCGAGTTATTTGTAATCGAATGACACCCATGGTGCTAGTATTCTGTTTTTAAATGTTTAACCTTCCCCCTTTCCTCCCCATACCATAGGTTTTGAGTGCGTAATTTGTTTATTTATTGTTTATTATTCACATACGAGTTATTTACAGTCGAATGACACCCATGGTGCTAGTATTCTGTTTTTGAATGTTTAACCTTCCCCCTTCCCTTCCCCTACCATAAGCGTTGAGTGCGTAATTTGTTTATTTATTGTTTATTGTTCACATGCGAGTTATTTGCAATCGAATGACACCCATGGTGCTAGTATTCTGTTTTTAAATGTTGAACCTTCCCCCTTTCCTCCCCATACCATAAGCTTTGAGTGCGTAATTTGTTTATTTATTTTTTATTATTCACATACGAGTTATTTACAGTCGAATGACACCCATGGTGCTAGTATTCTGTTTTTGAATGTTTAACCTTCCCCCTTCCCTCCCCCTACCATAAGCGTTGAGTGCATAATTTGTTTATATATTGTTAATTATTCATCTGCGAGTTATTTGCAATCGAATTACACCCATGGTGCTAGTATTCCGTTTTTAAATGTTGAACTGTCCCTCTTTCCTCCCCATACCATAAACTTTGAGTGCGTAATTTGTTTATTTATTGTTAATTATTCATGTACGAGCTATTCGCAATCGAATGACACCCATGGTGCTCGTATTCTGTTTTTAAATGTTTAACCTTCCCCCTTCCCTCCCCCTACCATAAGTCTTGTTTGCGTAATTTACTCATTTAGTGTTTATTATTCATCTGCGAGTTATTAGTAATCGAATGACACCCATGGTGTTAGTATTCTGTTTTTAAATGTTTAACCTTCCCCCTTTCCTCCCCTTACCATAAGTTTTGAGTGCGTAATTTGTTTATTTATTGTGTATTATTCACATACGAGTTATTTACAGTCGAATGACACCCATGGTGCTAGTATTCTGTTTTTGAATGTTTAACCGTCCCCCTTCCCTCCCCCTACCATAAGCCTTGGTTGCGTAATTTTTTTATTTATTGTTTATTATTCATCTACGATTTATTCGGAATCGAATGACACCCATGGTGCTCGTATTCCGTTTTTAAATGTTTAACCTTCCCCCTTCCCTCCCCCTACCATAAGCGTAGAGTGCGTAATTTGTTTATTTATTGTTAATTATTTATGTACGAGTTATTTGCAATCGAATGACACCCATGGTGCTAGTATTCTGTTTTTGGATTTTAACCTTCCCCCTTCCCTCCCCCTACCATAAGCCTTGGTTGCGTAATTTCTTTATTTATTGTTTATTATTCATCTACGAGTTATTCGCAATCGAATGCCACCCATGGTGCTCGTATTCTGTTTTTAAATGTTCAACCTTCCCCCTTCCCTCCCCCTACCATAACCCTTGGTTGCGTAATTTGTTGAGTTATTGTTTATTATTCATCTACGATTTATTTGCAATCGAATGACACCCATGGTGCCAGTATTACTTTCTTTAATGTTTAACCTTCCCCTTCTTCTCCCCATACTCCCGTGAGTTTAATTTGTTTATTTATTATTCATGTACGAGTTATTTGTAATGGAAGGATATCCATGATGCCATTATTTCATTTTGTCATACTATTCCATCTTCCTTCTATCTTCCCCATACCCATTCCTCCTTAAACGTTAATGGTTTATTGCTACGTGTCATTGTTGCCAACATTCCGCTTATATTACTTCCGCTCTTCCCCGTCTTCATAAGGTGAATTGGAAATTTCGGTGAATACTACATTCGATCAATTGTGGGTCGGTGAATTTACCTTTCGGTGAATTGTGATTCGGTGAATTGTGGTTTCGGTGAATTGTGGTCGGTGAATTTTCCTTCGGTGAATTGTGGTCGGTGAATTATCCTAGATCCACTTAAAATAGCACCTAAGTTTAATGTGATGAATTATTAACAAATCAAAAACCGTGCAAAAAAATGAATAAAATTCTTGAAAAAATCGTTACCGTTACATAAAACAGATCATCATACCAAAAACGCGTATCTGAGAATCTTCAACCACGCAAAAAATACATTATCCCGGTTTCTTATAATGCAAACGTCAAATTTCTTTGCCAGAAATGACTATGTGGACGCCATTACCTATAAACAACACGAGAATAACGCTCTAATACAGAACTATTCGATAAGAGATGCGAAGCAGTGATATTATAGTCACCTACATTTACGAAGGAAATTCTGTTGCTTATACGTCATGAGAAACTGCAATTTTCTTATCGGAATCGAACGACTCCCGCTTACCATACCAACTCCCTTTCATTTCCCCTCTTTCACCTACTCCAGGGGGAACCTCCCCTCTCTTCCCTCTACCTCCCTCCCCTCTTCTATCCACTCCCCTCCGAATGCCTGCCGAAAGGGAAATAGCTTAAACTTCCTACATTTCTTCGTCGTCTCGATAGCACAGTGGGGAAGGCGGCGTACTTCCCCTCAATGCTGAGGAAGCGGGTTTGATCCCGGCGGCTGACCGTTCGCCGATGGGCCGGCCGGAGTGAAAAAATTACCTTGCGTGAACACCGTGAAGTTCCCCCCGCCCAGAGTACAAGGTATTTTTTCACTCTGTCGATCCGCCGCCGTGGTCGAATCCGCTTCTTCTTTGCATTGTTTGGGGAAGCCCTTTCCCATTGTGGTGTAGTTCGGCCTCTGGGCGGGTTTTGCTTCCGTTTTCTTTATTAGTTATTTTTCTGACAACTTTTTTAAATTTCACGGCAGAGTATGTATGACATACGAGGAAAATCCATCGCCGAGGAAAAAATTCTACGCAAAAAAAGTCGACGCCGAAAAAATAGTCGCTGCTGAGAAAAACAAATACAGCGGAGAAGAAAGTCGAAGAACGGAAAAAAGTTCCCCGCAGAAAAAAAAAGTCTGCCGCAGAAAAAGAATCGTTACCGGAAAAGCATTTTCGCCATCGGAAAGAAATTAGACAATTTAAACCAAGGAAATGAAAATTGCAATCGAAAAATATTTGCAATCGGAGAAAATGCATAACCTAAAAAAATTGGTCGCAGCCAAAAGAAAGGAAAGGAAAGGAAAAAAATAGACGCCGACGAGAAAAAACTAGCCGATTAAGGAAAAAGGTAGCAATCGAGAAAATAAGTCGCAGGGGAGAAAAAACTTGACGCCGAAAGAAATAGTCGAGGGCGAGAAAAAGTCGTCGCCGAGAAAATCGCAATAAGAAACAATATTCGTAGTCGGAAAATAATATTCGCCATCGGAAAGGAATTAGCAAATTTTGCCGACAGAAAAAAATCGCAACCGAAAAATATTTGCAACGGGAAAAAGGGAAATCTAAATGTAAATCGCAGCCGAAAAAAAGTCGCGGACGAGGAAACCGCCTAGAAAAATCGCCGCCGAGTAAAATAAGTCGAAACCGAAAAAAATAAGGACGCCATATAAAAAGTCGTCTCCGAAAAGAAAGCCTACGCTCATCTCGCACTCGGCGCCCATTTTCCTAATTATTATTTTTCTTATTATGTACTTATAAATTCCCCTGCAAAATAACGAGATGCGAGGGAAAATTTAAAATAAATTCACAAGATAAATTCGGCAGAGAGAAAATTGAAAAATTGATTAACGCCGAATAAAAATAATTCGCCGGCGAAAAAAAACGTTCAGCGCTTAAAAAAAATCGCGAAATCAAAAAATTGACTTACGACAAAAAAATATTTTCCAACGTGATAAGTATCCACAACTGAATAAGTAAATAGCCATAAATAATTAATACACTGGCACAAAAAAAATCATGTGTGAAAAATTAATTACTAATTAATTTCGCACATGAAACAATAATTCAGGGCCGACGGAAATAATTCTCGAATGCAAATAAATTATTCACCAGCGCAGAAAATTAAATTACCCCTCTGAAAAAGCCTAATTCAAACTCTCAACTTATGCTATCTAGCCTATGGAACTGCATTTGCATTTAAGCAGTTGAATGTCAGAAAACTATATATAGTCATTCATGTAACATAATAAAATTATGCATCCAAGATTTAACAAACATTTTATGTAAGAATGTTTACAACTAAATCTTAAAGTTTTTTAGGTTAATCAAAACTGTTTTCTTTTGTACTCCTCAATGAACCCTTGTAATATACTGGTGTCAATCTTGATGGAAGAGTTAAAAAAAAGCAGGATGTCTGGTCACCTTAACTATGTCTCATCATATCAAAATTTTATCCTATAACATTAAATATTCTGGCAACTTAGTAACCCATCAGCAATATTCCACCAAAAATAATCAATACAGAAATCTAATAAAACTACCAAATGATGCAAGGATTGCAAATGCTCCAAATAATTCCAAAGAAGCATGGAGGATTATTAACAGTATCACCGGCCCTGACAGGGCTGAATACCTTCCTGTTTAAAAAAATGACAATTCCATATAATAGTTAATCTTTATAAATTTCTAATGCCCTTAAGCTAATTGTAAGATAAAGTTAAAGATAACACTTACAGCAAAATTCCTCAAAGCATCAAAAAAGCTAAAAAAATTATGAAAGTGATTGCTGTCAGTTCACCAGAAGCTGAAATAGCATTTAGTCTCATGAATAATATGCTACTGAAAAAAGAAATTTACTTCTTGTAGAAAATATCGCCGATGTAATGACTATATCTTTGTTTGGACCATCAACTTGAGAATGGGATGCCACACTAATCATTAAAAAGTGACTATGATAAGATCATCATACAGCAGTTGATGCAAGAATTAGAAAATCCGTAGCAAAAAAATATTCGGAAAATGATATTGCTTCGTGAAGTTTTTTTAAAAAATTACATTTAAAACAGAAATAAATTGAATGGAAAATTGATTTTTTCTTTTTAATTTTCTCAATAAATTCCTTTTAAAATAATTATATGAATGTAACAAATAATTATAAAAATGTATTTTAAAACAAACCCGTTGTTAAAAATTTTGGTTGCCATCACTCCCCTTAACTATTTTTTCTGAATCCACCTTAAACATCAGCTGCTGTTAATTCTGCCTCCATACTCAATCATGACAACATCCACACTCTGGAAACAATATACAGTGGAAACCACTTAACATGAAAACGCTTAAAACGAAATATCAGTTAACACGAAAAAAGTGCTCGATCCGTTCCAGAGCCTATAACTTTCAGTATATATCCATTCGTTAATGCAAAATGGTTTACACGAAATTATTTTTTGGTCCCACAAAAATAAATACATGCAAAATTATTTGAGATAGACTTTCCCCATGATTGTGATAATATCTTCAGCTATGTATTACATCATATTATTGATAAGTATCATGGATTTGCCTACGAGCCTCATTCCATATTTGATAAATGAAAATTTTACAATTAAAACTATTAACATGGTATTCGGTTAACTCGAAATTTGGATAACACGAAATGATTGTGCTGGTCCCTATCATTAGGTGTTAACCGGTTTTCACTGTATTTACATACTTATATATTGATGTCCACTGAATGGCATCTGTTTTATTATATCTCACCTTTATTAGCATTTTTAAAAAGTTTTTTTGTGATAATAAGTGCTGAATCATTATATACTAGGTATGTAATAATCTCATCCCGTTGTGTGAGTGTTAGCAAGTAATAGCACTTTTTGAAGTTCCTTACTATAATAAGTGCAGAATACTTAAAATCTGGGTATTTAATAATCTCATACCACTGCTTTTAAATGGTTGTATGCAAGAAGTGCCTTAAACAACTCCCAAAGGACGGGTAATGTGTGAAATGTTGTGGTTGTGATGAAAATATGCACTTTGCATGTGCACATGTATCAGAGAGTACCTGGAAAAGTAAGTCAGCCAGAAAGAAGGAAGACTGGTGTGCTGACTGCCGGAATCAAGAGGAACCTGGTACAGACATTGAAGTGGCTAGCATGAGTAATAGTAACAATGATTACTCCTCCGAAATAAAAGAATTAGTGGCTGAAATAAAAGATCTTAAAAAAGCTATAAAGTACTTCAGTGATGATTATGATGTACTTAAGGTAGATGTGAAAAAAATTTATGATGACATCAAGTGTTTCAAAGATGTTGTAGCTGATTTGAAACAAGAATTAAAATTAGGATAAAGTGATTGAGGAGTTCACAACACGAATGAATATCCTAGAGCAAAAAGAACTGGCTAATAATATGGAAATTGTTGGTTTGAAAAGTGAAAACACAACTATAGACAATTTAAAAGTTAATGTACGTGAGTTAGTTAGTGTGGTTACAGAAGAACATCTCTTCTGATGTTGTAGATGATATTTATATAAGTAAATAGAAATCGGCAAAACAAAAATACTAACGTTATTATAAGATTTAAATCCAAAGATATTAAGAAGAAAATAACGGCTAAGAAAGTTGGTTTGCAGCAGAAAGAAATAAAAGGTATAATGCTAATATTTACTTTAACGATCATCTAACTGGGTATTACAGTATGTTGCTTTGAAAGGCAAGCAGTAAAGCTATTAGGTTATAAATTTGTTTGGTATAAAGCCGAAAAAATATCAAAAAGGATGAAAATTCCCAAATTAAAAAATCCTAAATGAGAAGGAATTGAACAAAATAATTTAAATGTATATCCCTTCTACTTGCTTATTGTTTATAGTTTTGATATGGATTTGATTAATCTGCTAAAGGTTGAGTAAATAAAGTGTAAGACATATAACTCAGTAACTTTCTACTCTTTTGTACCATTTAAACATTAGATCTTTAAGGAAACATTGGACAGAAGTTTTGTTAAATATTAATGTTATTATAAATAAATTAGGAATAATTGTATTAATGGAGGTAAATATAACACAATTTGAATAACAATTATATAAAATACCAAGGTTTAATACGTTTTTTAAGTTAAGAGAAGGTCACAGGGATGATGGTATTATAATTTATGTAAATGATGAAATAAAATGCAAGGATGTGTTAATTAACACAACCTATTTTGTGTCAAAATGTTTAAATGTCACAATAGATAATAGTGATATAATTATTTTGTGTGTATAAAGAACACCAAAACATAGTAAGATATTATTTATGCATGAATTAAGTATTGTGTTAGGAAAGTTCTGTAACAAAGAAATGATTATGGTGGGTGATGTAAATATAAATGTGAAAGACAAGGACGAAATACAGTCTTAAATATCAGGATGCCTTGGCTGCACGAGGGTTTAGTCAAGTAATACATGACTATACAAGGGAGTGTGTCTGTGATGGAAGATTGGATAAATCTTGTATAGATCATATTTATTATAAAGACAAATTATTTAATACTGTGGGTATAATTATAAAATCTAACATCTCAGATCATTATGAAATAGCAGTAGATCTATCAAACTTGAAAAGAAAAAATAAAGCTAAAGGGATATACAGAAGAGTTATTCTTGTATAAATAAGGGAAAAATTAATAACCTGATAAAAAATAAGAATTGGGAAACTGTACTGGAGATTGAAAATCCAAGTGTGCAATATGACTGAAACAATAGAAGGGGACTTATGTGCATCTTACAAGCAGTGCACAAAAGTTAAACCTAGGAAATTAATTCAAGCTAAGAAAGAATGGATGTCAGAAAGTTCTGTAAACCAGGGCGATATCAATCAGACGGAGTGAAAACGATCATCTATGCACTTGCTTACCTGCATGGTTCTGCCACCTAGAGACCACTTGGAAACTACGTCTAATATCATTTTCCAGATGTGATGTAAGACTACAGACCAGATGTAATGTAGTTAATATCCTAGTTTTGTCAGAGTAAGTCATCGTGAATTGAGATACACGTTGTCTGGTTTTGCTAAAAATTAGAAGTATTGTTTACGTTCTATTGGCGGGACTACTGATTTCATCAGAGACCCCTTGTAACATCGCTACATTAAAGTAAGTTTTATTTGCGAACTCCAACCTAATTTTCAGATTAATACTTCACGTTTTGAATTTTTTACAGATTTTAAAAGATTTTTTTGCTTATTCAGAGATGATACTGATCATGCCACGAAAATACCTAAGGCAGCTAGGACCAAACATGAGACATAAATACAGTGAGGAAAATTTGCAGAAAGCTGTGGAAGAGGTTAAGAAAGGAGTTATTACAATAAGAAAAGCATCTGAGAAGTATGGTGTGCCTTTCACATCTACTTGTGATAATGTAAAAGGCAAGTATAGCAAGAGCATGGGGGACAAACAGCTCTCACCAAAGCAGAAGAGGAGAGACAGGTGGAGAGATTAATTTTGTGTTCCAAGTGGCATGTTCCTCTTACAGCAACTGACATTAGAGAAGTTGTCTGTGCATATTTGAAGCATTCAGGTAAGACTGAAGGTTGTTTTCCCCTGGGCCCATTCTGGATCTCGGTGGTCCTGGATGCAGATATAAAGTTTCCTGACGAATTTCAAGCAATTATTGAAAATGGTGAATACCCCCCCAACATACATACAATAAGTAATTTACGCGTAGATTTTAGCGCTGCAGTGACGAAAATGATAACTCGCAGAACCTAGCGATCTATACATAAATGCGAGCACCGCCGCAAAAGATTTAAAATTGTATTAATATTGATTTTTAATAATTAATATTAAATAAATAAACAAAGAAACAGCGAACCTTGCAATTTCGCGAACTGATCACTACTAAGTACATGTTATAATCAGTTTGTTTAGCGCAAAGACTGTCCGGAACATATCCTTTGCTCTAAACAAGGCATGACTGTACTTGGTCCCATTCTCTTCATTATATATGTAAATTAAATGTTTTATGTGGTAAAACATTATAAAATACTTTTATATGCAGATGATACAGTTTTAATAGCCCCTCATAAGAATGTTATTGAAGCTAAAAAACACATGCAAACTGATCTAAATAATATATTGATGTGGATGCATGATCATAAGTTAAAGAAAAGAAAACAAAGTTAATGTATTTTATGAACAAAACTTGTGATCGTGTAAATATCAATATAGTTATTCATAACCATGATTGTATGTATAAAAAATTGACAGCCTGTGCTTGTAAAACTTTGGATCAGGTAAATGAATATATACGTATTTAGGTACAGTTATTGATGAAAATTTTAGATTTAATTCACATATTAAAAATCTGAATTCTAAGTTATGGAATGTTTCTTATCTATTTCATCATGTTAAATATATTGTTCCAATTCATGTGATGAGAATTATGTATTTTTCTCTCGTTGAGAATCTGTTGAGGTATTGCGTATCTGTATGGGGTTCTGCTGGGAAAATGTGTATCCAGTTATTAAAATCAAGTCGAGCTAGGCTTATAGAAAAAATAATACTTTACAGGAATAATAGTAAAAATGGGGCATTTAATGATGAGCCATTTCAAACAATAAATGTACTGCCAATTGATGATAATCTATTTAAGTATGTAATAATCATTGATAATTATTCCACTAACAAAAACAAGAAAAGGAAAACATATGAAACAAGCATAACCCTATGAGATATGGTGATATATGAAATACCAAAATATTATACAAAGAAAGGTAAAGCCCAGATATAGGTATTAGAAACTACTTTTATTAATGAATTACCACGCAAAATTAGACAACTAAGGACAATGAATGAGGTAAAGTCCAAAGTAAAAACATGGTTATTAGACAAGTATATTTTATAATATACCTAATAGAACAAAATATATTCGTATTATATTATACAACACACTGTATGGAATAGTAATGGATTCGTTCTGATTTTGTGAAAATTTTATTTTTTGATGTTAAGACTAAAAGATTTTTAAGAAATTAAAATGACAATAAATTAAGATAGATGTCAACGTAAATGTTAAAATCAATTAAAAATCATTATTCCAGAACTATTTAACAACATGCTAAAGGAAATCAAAATGGTAATAACAATATCAGAGGTGAATTTTAGAGTTAAAGATTGTTCAAGCTAGGTGTTTGATTGTTGTTTTACATTCCAATTCCTATTGCTTCTGCATGAATAAATAGATCAAAAAGAAACATTGGAACATTAGTTGACACCTTGCAAGATGTAACCATCACACATGAGATTCAACCTGATAAATACAACATGTAAAGTGGGAAGCTCATTCATTCTACTTTGTAACAAAAATTGATGCCACTCACACCTAGTATCCTTTGGTATCACAAAAGATGTCAGGTCCAGCAATTTAGCAGTTTGGTAGATCACGTTCACAATGGCCTGGTATATATTTCTTGGAACCATGCTTCTGAAACAACAAAAGAAACAAATCAAAAATTTAGTACAACACAATGTCATGCTGAAATTAGGGCAAACATAACAATACCTTGCCCCTTCTTACCTCCTCTCTACTATGTTCAGACATAGTTCATTGACAATATCTGTTGGATATACAATTTCCATGAATATAACCATCAAAATAAAACGGTCATAAATTCTAACAATATGAGATTTCGAATTTGACTGCTGCACATTCCAGGTCTCAATATTATGATTATTAAACAGATTGTAAATATAATTCAAATGTTTTATGCCCTCACCTACCAGCTGAACCATGCCCTCTTAAGAATGCACCCAACAGTTATGAAACCATTGCATTAAGGCACTTACAATTAGTGGTATTCTTACATCCCTCATGTTAAATCATTGCATAATTTTACAGAATTAAATTTCTAAAAACGCATGCTGCCCTTTAATTTGAAAATTTTTAAAGAAGAAATTAAGTAAAATTATTTTTTATACATCTTTAATAACATTGTTACTAAGTTGGTCAGTTAAACTACAATTTTTAGTTCCAAAACACTTGGTTATTTATTGATTACGAAAATTGATATCAAAATAAATACATAATTAATATTTATAATTCAAAGATAAATGTGTTACAATTTAAAAAGTGCTCAAGACTACGAATATTTCACTTCTTACGCAGTAGAAAAAATGTGCGATTAAAAAGTTGGGGAAAATCTGACTCAGTAAAGAGATGTGGTGTTGCATCAATTTGAAATAATTGCCACTCTAAATTAATACTAACAAAAGCTTATTCTATGACCCCATTGATATTCATCTTAGGCTATTATGTCTCTATGTAATCAATTCTTATTTTTTAAATTACAAAACTTCCAGGAACAAAATTTGCTACTATAAAAATGTATTTATGGCGACAATAATTCAGTAACACAGTGAACATGTCATACTGTCATCACTGTAGCAAGAAGTTGTAGTTAAGAACACTGCCCCAGACTTTCACAGTTATAAGAATAATTATTGCATTAGTCAAATATGTAGAATAAATATTACATTTATTATTGCATGTACAAGAATTTAAATTCAAGAAGACTATTGGAACAGAAATGTTGTGGGTCAATGTCGATCGCAGTACCGTAACTCGCAAGAAAATGAACTACGTAGCACGTGAATCATAGACGTTCTTTACGCATAGCAGTTTTCAAATGGCTGAATTATCAAACAATTGCTTAGCTTCGTCACCATGACTGGAACCATATCTCCCTCCCCATCCCAGAGATACGGTGCCCAAAGCAGAGCAAACATAATACGGGTTGATAGTTGAGCAACAGTCAGGAAGTATGGAGATTGAGTCATCGCCACAGGGACGTCACCTATACTAAACTTTAGCCGGTTCCATCTTAAAAGGGTGATATGCTTATATTGCAACATTTGAAAATTGTTCCTTAGGAATAATTTAGGAATATTGACATAGTTCGTCACTCTCCCACTTGACAAATTGGTGCTGTGATCGATGATGACCCAGAACAGTTCTAAGTCGACTATTTTATCAAACATTTATAATGAAGCATTGGCCATCCCTTGCTTGAGATAAACTACAAGATAAAATACTGAACTACTTTTCATTTGTCTAACTAATAATGAGAATTATGAAATGCTAGAAAATTCAATCACTTTTCCCCAAGAATGAGCATGGATACGATTAAGAAGTTAGCTGCCAGAAAGCCTTCTTACCAAAGGAGACATTCACATGAATGTGAAACATCAGATAAATTTTAGAGCAAAGAAAATTCTTAAAGTAAGGAAATTGAGTTATTCCATCTCAGTGACACAAAATAAATACTTGTATCAGCAATATTATATCACCAAATCCCAATTCTGCTCTCTTTATCTAACCTCTTCTAAGGTAATATTACTAGTAAGGAGGGAAACTTGGGAAAATGAGGGAATAGGAAAACTTCTATGTAAAAAGTGGTAATGTTTGGGGGATAATTAAGTCCAACTGCAACTGTGATAAGTGAGATTTGTCTTCACTTAGCTTTGCTTTTAACAATGAAATATGAGGATTGATATAATATTTGAAGAAATACATTTATGTGGAAGTTACGTTTTAATTGGAAACACGTAGGTTTTTTGTTGCCTAATAATTATCTGTCATACAAAAAAATGTAGCATGCTCCAACTTCAGCCGCAAAAGATAAGAGAAATGTCTGTTAGGAAGATTTTTGCCTAAAATATTGTAATGTGGAGTAAGCTGTATGGATTATAGTTAACTCTGTAGCCATGTACAAGGATTCCTCTATACAGCAGTAAACTGCAATAACTGTAATTGTTTACAAGCGATGCCATCCCTACTATGAAATACTGTTTACCCAATTAACATTCAATATAGAGTCTACTTCAGTTTCATTACCATAGCTGAGAAAACTCATCCAGCAGTGGGATACTATTCTCTGGGGTGCAACAAATGCTCCTCTTAAGACGAACATGGACCTCACCACTGCGTCACAGCACACTAGAAATGTTCAAATAGTAGTATTGGACGTTATTATAACATTCTTACTAGCCAAAATTCCAATAACAATTTAACGAATAGTTAAACAATATTTGTGTAGAGTCTCGTGAAATGTATCCGAGTCAATACAATCTGAAAATATTTAAACTACTATCGAAATACCTGTAAAATTAATATTCGTAACGGAGAACGCCTTATCCTAATCACGAACGTCCATGCTCGTCTCGGACATCCTCGGCCGTCTCGGTTAAAACTGATTAGTTCCTTCCACTAACTATAAGAGGGCGCTAGTTTCCCTCTAGGATGTAGTGGCGCGAACACAGAGAACCGATATTTCGACAGGAAAATATCAAATAGCTCGTAGGTCAACGTTATTCTTATCACTGCAGTCAGCATCGCGGTTTTCGACGTTACGTGCGGTTAAACTTACCTAAGCATAGATAAATGAATCGCCTCTGAAGGAATCGCGTGAGGCATAACGCGAGATTAATGAAATACTGAATCGGTTAATATGAAACGCGAAAAATAATCGGAAATAGGCATTTAAATAGGTATCGGTCGCACTTCCTCGTTCTAGGAGGATGTGGAGGTTTAAGTATGAAGGAAACGGTTTAGTGAAGACAACAAGAGGAGGAAAGTCACAGCGGGAGTGCATGACGTAAAGGTTACGGTAGGAGTGGGTACGGTTTAGGGATCTCCGAGGGTTGTATGCGAAACCCGAGGGAAGGAAGACACGTCAGCTATGCCGAGTAAAGAGAAAGATGCGAATTATGTATTCGTCAAATGGAATGTCTGGGCGGAATTGGGGGTGATGCAGGTTTGCTTTGGAACCCCTTCTCCTCTACAATTCAGAAAACCCCAGAGCACTATAAGGAATTGTAAAGTCAAGGCAACCTGTAATTTGGCGGTCAAGCACAAA
Source organism: Uropetala carovei (assembly GCA_036926305.1). Taxonomy (NCBI): domain Eukaryota; kingdom Metazoa; phylum Arthropoda; class Insecta; order Odonata; family Petaluridae; genus Uropetala; species Uropetala carovei. The sequence continues at coordinate 10,208,091 of JAXCHB010000010.1, read as the reverse complement.
ATCCTTGGTTTACGGAACCGATTTTTTCTGACTGGTTTTGTGAATATTTTTGCCCTTCAGTCAGTAAATAGCTAAAAGAAAATAGGTTTTTCGGCGCTAGAATACTAGAGTGTGTTTACGCCGGTTTGGTGGGTGATTTGGTGTGAATGGATGTGTGTGAGCGAATATGTAGGAGCGTGAGAGAGAGGTTGAGCGATAGGGTGTCCGTATGGGATTGAATGGGCGAGTGATTGAGAGGCGTATGTGTGTGCAGTGTCGCTACTAGAATATGGCGAAGATGCAGTGGCGGATCCATGAGGGGGGGCGATCGCCCCCCCCCCCTCCCCTTGGATAACCCCATTGCACTCCACTGGGCGCTTTCTTCAATTCATTCCGCGCAAAAATCCTCAATTATACGTCGCAGATTAGGTCTGTATAGCAAGGGAAAGGATTCTGACAGGAGTAGGGATTTTCAAAATATAGGGCAGTTGTAAGGGGCGGATTCGATAGGTGGAGGGACGATCGCCCCCCCCCCCCCCCCCCCCTCACCTCTTGAGAAGTTTCTGTATCCGCCCTTGCGAAGATGACATTTTGCCATATGCACCTCTTGCAAAAATGCACCAAACGTTCCCGAAAAAGTACCAAAAGTACATTTTCCTATAAATATTATTTTTAATTCTCAAACTTTATTTTAAATGTAATAAAACGCTACCATTCTTTGTTTGTACGTGTGTACATGTATTGTTTAATGTTATAGAGTATTATAGAAGGATTAAATTTTTTGCTTTTAATGCGACAGTTAACAAGCTAAACCTGTGTTCAACCGTACCTTGGAAGCAGCATTAAAAAAATTTATAAAATACTTGAATGTTGAATTGCTTCGAAATATTGACATGGAGAAAATGCTGAAGATAAACTAGACAGGCAGGATGAAAAGCGAGGAAATATAGAAGAAGGATTGAGGAGAGAGTATATGATTACAGACGTATTAGGTGGAAAACTTGATGGAAAAAGAGAAAGAGGTAGGAAAAGGTTTCAGCTGATAGACGACTTGAAAGGGAAAGGGAGCTATCAAGATATGAAGAAGACTGCGGAAAATAGGAGTAGCTATATGGAGAACCAGGTTTAACCATGAATAATCACGAACAGACTACCTGTGATAATAGAAGAAAATTGAAAAATTATACATACAACAAAAAGAGCTGGATACCTGAAGAGAGAGAGAGAGGCATGGTTAAGGATGAGTTAGAAGGAAGAAAAGAAAGATATAGGAAAGGGTTTCAGCTGATTTCAGCGATTTGATAAGGAAAGAGAGCTATCAAGAAAAGAAGATTTCGGAAAGGAGGAGTATTTGGAGAACCAAGTTTAACCAAGAATAATCTCGGACTTGTTTACCAACAGCCTACCGACGTTGATGGTTTTCTTGGATTGATTGTGTTTCTGAAGAATTTCTGTCATCATTTAATAGACCGCTGAAAGAAAAGGCTTGCCAAGTGTCACGCTGAAAGTTTACATTTCTAGTAATGTTTTCAGTTTTCAGTACATTAATGCTACTACTTACGCTTGTTCTGTATAAAAATATATAAAAATAATAGTTAATGCTAAATAATATAACCTGAAACCTATTTAAAAGGATTAGAATTTTTCTTATTAAATATAATGTATTTGGCACTATTTGTCGAGTTGAAATCCTGTTGGACAAAGCTGTTTTATATAGTACCGATCCTCATATTCGGTATCCCAAAACCCGGAAAGTTCAGAAAATCGGTTATTTTAAAAAGAGGCGCCTCGATCTTCGTTCTCGGGCAATTTTGGAAATATTAAAGATTGATAATGGGAAAACATGAATTTATTTCTCCTTGGGACGTTTTTCAATAATCACTCTTGGCTAAACTTTTACAATTGTGTGTCAGTAAAGCCATATTTTCGTTCAAAAAATGATGATTTTGGAGTGATTACATCTACAAATTTACTAATTTTATAATTAATTCACGAAGCCATAAAGGCTGCACCGCATTCGCACAAGAATTTAGTTCAAATGTTTACCGATGTGTGGCAGACACGCAAGATTTTTATTGCAATAGTGATGCGTATTATTCTTGCCATCAGTTTTGTTGTATATTCTCAGTAATAAAATTTCTAAGGGTATCTATAGTAATAACGTGCGATTTATGGAGCTCCAGTTTAATATTATTATTATTATTAGTATTACTAACTTTATGGAGTGTTTCTCTATTGTGAATCAGTTTTCAAATGACTTTTTAGTAAGTTTTTGAAAAATTTACTCGATACTTTAATACTTCTGGAGCTCCCATTATTCCCTTGATCTGAACTAATTGAGGATGGAAATGCTTCCGATTGTTGTTTTTTTCGGATACCCCATCAGAAATAAATGCATAATATGCGAAGTTATTTAGGACAATGTAAATACTCGCTATAATGCTATACAGTAAATAGAATTAAAAACCCTGTAACATTTTATTCAAAATATAAATGGACGTTACCATGCACTAAATTTGATCGGAATATTCTTGCAGTTTAATCTAGAATTATTTTAAATATTTTATTCAGAGGTTATTTCACAAGGAAGATGAAAAATTAGTTAAAATTTATCCATAGCGTGTTTTACACACTAAAAATATCTTGAGTGTAGCTTTTAACGTCCGCGACTCAATCAATCCCCATCGGTGTTAGTGAACGTAATGTTAGATCAGAGTACAGGAGAAAATATGTCGAAATTATCGCTAGAACAGAGAAATACTACCGATCCTTTTTCCCAGACGCGATAAGACAATCCAACAGAGGAATTAGCTAGACTTCACTTGGTGTTGTGACACCCCCTGCCAAACGCTTCCAGCGGCTTGCAGGGTATTGATATAAATGTAAATGAATCCATCGTTTCAATAGAAAATACGCAATTCCTTTCCTATTGGCGACCGCATAGGCGAAGGGGATAAAAAAATAATGTATAAGGGTTACTTTTCATCCCTTTTCGACATTTATTTTTCTCCATCACACCCAGTCAATAAAGATGAATGTCGCGAAGAAAAACCAGAGCGAAACTAACAATAAGTATCGCGTGAGGACACATAAAACCATTCATCGCATCGCTTACCGAACACATCCATACGTTTTTGCATGTACCAACGCCATTTCGCGTCCTTCTCGCGGAAGCAGACAAACTTGTTGAACCGCGAGGCAATTCCGCGATTCTTCCACGCCATTTGTTGAGACACCATTTCGCAACAACGGCATTAATACATTCCTCTGCACGACCACGTCGTTTTGCCGCTTCACTCATTTTTAGGCGCGTTTCGCTTACAGCGTGAGCGCCTATTATCGTCGATCCGTCCGCATGTTCGTTCTCGGCTTCTACTGAACGGATTTTCATGAAATTTGATATTAAGGACTTACAATCAAATATAAGAAGAAAATTGCAAAAATGAATCACGTACGCCAATCAGGGGTACCACTTTACTGGTGACAAAAAATTAAATTTTCGTCATATCTCGTAAAGTATTGCTTATATCAAAATATGTTTCAAATAACAGTTGTAGAACTAGTAAAGAATATTACATATTTTCTTTCCTATACATTTTTATCGTAGGAGTTGCCGTTATCAATGAAATCGAAAAAGAATGTCTTAATTCGAGTTGAACAGAAAATTTCTTGCATGGTTACTTCTTCATTGTTGCTATCATAAACAATCTCACAAACAAACGTTTAATTTCCTTACGCGTGCATGCAATATTTTTAAATAGCAGAATATGTATTATTTATGACGAAGACAAAACTTTAAAACGCAATTTCCCTTACGTACAGGTAGGTATATAATTTCTTTCTTATACTCCATTGCGCGAAACGCGCCTATTTGTGATACGTTGTACACCTTCCCAACTTGTTACTTTCTCCATACGTAGTAATGGGAAAGTCTTGTGTTCATGGTTCCCTCTAAGCTGCGCAACTGCGCGGCCGCGCAGCAGTTTTTGAAGTGCCGCGCACTGAAGTTTTCAAGCGCGCACGATTGTGTGTATTTTATAATATATCGGAACAGGACCGCGTCAACCCCGGTGCATATCCGCGCACTATCGTCATGTAAGCGCGCATAGCGATATTCATTCCGCCCACGGATGAAAAAAATTAGAAGAAACTACGCTTGTGTTCATGAAAAAAATCAACTTCGAGATTTCAACAGAAGTACACGTTTTGAGGTCCCTATAACACGTTTAGACTACTTTCGGAATTATGTCCGCGTGTGTGTGTGTGCATGTGTATATGATTGTGGGCGCTCTTACTCGAGAATTACTAGCCATATCGTTATCAAATTTCATATATAACACTTTAGCATGAGCATAAAGAACTAATTAGTTTTTGGACAATACAGGTTAAAGGCAGTGGACGAAAAGGCTGTGGACATATAAGAGTGGACATAAAGGCAGTGGACATAAAGACTGTGGACATATATTACGGTGGACGTAAAGACTCTGGACATAAGGGCAGTGGACATAAAGGCTGTGGACATAAAAGAGTGGACATAAAGGCAGTGGACATAAAGACTGTGGACATATCATCTGGGAACCCATTCAATCTTCGGCTCCGAGTTGGGATCAGGCATCTTGTTTTGAGCGAACCGATACCTTTTATGCGTCGCGTCGTAGGGCCGAAACTGGTATTAAGGCAGTAGGTTCCTTTAGTTACTAAAGGAACTCACATCTCCACTTCCGGATACAGCAAACACAAATAAATAAGTAAAATAATCAAGAGAAACTATAACTGGTAATTAGCACTAAGGAAAGTCAGAATGAAACTGAAACAGTGAAAAACGGAGATTAGGGAAGAATACGTCACGCTCGCAATGCTTCCTGATTGGTGCAATCACAACTGTCAGCGGAGTGGACGCATGATTGCCAATTTGTATAATATACGACTTTTGCTTTCGGCACAAAACGTCGATTTGACCAACAATAATTAATAAAGTATGCAATGATGTGATGTGATATACTTCTGTTTCAATAATTTCTAATCGACCCCCAATCGACCACTGAGTAATTTTCGACCCCCGAAAATATCTTATCGACCCCTGGGGGTCGATATAGACCACGTTGGGGACCCCTGATGTAGAATATCAATGAAGAGAAGATAACCATGTAATGTTTTTAAAATAATAACGTGTGTCCCTATTCTCATTTAATTAAAAATTTATGCTTGAGCCTATTTGCGTTAATAAACATTATGGATGTATGATATAATGGTTCTACTTACAAAGAGATAAGATTCCAGCATTCAAACGATGATAGGAAGATTCAGCTGCTTTGATTGAATCGTTAGAAACGCTTCCCATACGCAGTTAACTAAATATTTATTTTGCTATGCATAAATGTTGACATTGCTACAGCAATAATTTCGATGCTTAAACAAAGTGCGAATAACGCTTTTATTTCAATTATTTGAAGGTTTAACTGACATTAATTGAATCGGAGGCAGCAATGACGGTCGCCTTGACAACGTCCGGAAAGAGTACGAAATATCCGTAAAATTTCGAAAACAATTGCGTATATCTGAATGATTCGACCGTGTAACACGTAAACATCGCAATAATAAGATAGCCGTCGAATAAAGCAAAAACGAAGAAAATCGGTCCATATTTACGTGTTTTAATGAATGAAGGAAAAAAACCTTGCACTCTGAAAAATCGAAAATAGGTACCGTGTAAACTTATGGGAAAATATAATTGTCTCCTGGATTCGAACCCGGGACTTTATGAAAATGAAAATAGTTTTCTAGGGGCCTTCCTTGCTTGTAGAAACAAAACGCAGTTTACCGCATATCTTTACGACGAACGGCTTTTGAGATACAGGGTGGGACGGACGGACATCCGGCTATTATAGATATAGATAATATAAAAGATATTACTTCTATGTATTAGCTTCGCAAGATTTTCTTTTGCATATTTTAGATTTTCATATACCGGGTTAATTTCATTAGCCGGGATGTCCAAAAAATAATACATGTACGAAAATAATTTGGGATACGAGAAGGCGGCCGCTAAAAAACGATGCGACAGAGGCTGAGATCACGGGTGATATGCGGTGCGGAGGAATGAATGGGGGGGAGTATTTTTTTCGATGAATTGAAATTAATGGGGAGTTTAACGCATGTTTCCAGATTTTCATGTTATTCCTTCTATTAAACAGTTTTATAGAATGAGATAGGAAAGAGAGAACCAAAGTCCATTATAAATCAAAACTTTCTATTTTATAGATCCTTTGTGTCTTGATTTAAAAGGATTGGCAGCAGTAGAGCTGCGGTTTTCTACGCGGCATCAGGTTGGCCAACTTATGAAGTTGCTGCCATCTCAACTCCATAATTGATGATGTCTCTCTATGTAAGTAAGGCGTAATGTGGGACTTATTGAGCGTAATACTTATTGACAAGTCCAAGCGTTTTAAAATTGTTAACTGGCGATAATTTAATGCTTTAACATATTTATTTACGGTACTCTAGTTAATACTTAACATGACGATGTAATTCCAAAATTTTGTTCTTATACCCCACAAAAATCAAGGGTGCACGTTATACACGGGGTATAAGAAAAAGTCGGGATTTTTTGGCAAAAAGTACGGGTGCGCGTTATACACGAGTATATACGGTATATAAAATTACACGATACAAGCATATTTGTCATTATACACAAGTATATAGGGTATATAAAATTACACGATACAAACATTTGTCTTGGTTGTTGCCTCAGTAATTTCTGAATTGTATAGGCGTTTTATTAAAGAGTAATACAATTGTCTTAAAATATTTGCCACATCTGCTATTTTTTAGATGGTCTGGCAGAGTATTGTACAATTTAACACATTTATATTTAGGGAGTTGTTCATATAATTTCAACCTATGTTGCATGGGGCGGTAGAATAACTTGCCTCTAGTAAAATATGTATGGACGTCTTTATTGCATGTTATATCATCCATTTTTGATAAATATAATAAAGTCCTGAATATTACATGGGATCCGTAAAGGATTGTCTGAAAGTTTGTTTTGGGGATAAGCCCATTATATAGCGTATATCTTTATTTTCTAAAATAAAAAGTTTCAGTAAATTCATTTTGCTGGTGTGGCCATAGTTCGATTAGTGGGTAAATTAGTCCATAATAGATGGTTTTCAGCACTCTTTGTGTACAGCGATATTTTAAATTCCTTAAGACCTAAAGAATTCAGCCTATCTTACGCAATATTTCATCTATATCAGGGGTCGGCAACGTTTTTCTGTTGGACAACTGTACGTTGCTTTTTCACGGGTTTCTTGCTTACAAGACATAAAAGTAAATATTTCAGCGAGACATAATTACACAAGAAACGAAGCTGGATTTGGCGAAAGTAATATGATAGGAAATAAAATTATCGGTATATTTGAATGAAATAGGCTCGGAAACGGATTTTTACAAGCAAATATGATTGTTAAGAAAAGCTAATTGTAATTTTAAAAGTATCTACTATATAGTTTAAAGAGTTTGTATGTTGTTCTGTAGTAGTTTCACTAAATCCGTCGAAATTCAACGAGAAATTCTGCTAGTAGCTCATATTTCTCAAAACATGAATATAAGGCTAGTTTATTCTAGGCAGCTTTAAAAACAATTGGATTTTCTAAAAATAAGTAAACAACGCATTAGTAGTAGTAATTAGGTTTTTAGGTGTGTCGACAGCTAAGGTCATTTTGCACCGTCAAATTCTGTTAGAGAAAATTAACATACATCACAACATCCATACCCGAGGCGGGATTCGAACCCGCGACCTTTGGGTTAGAAAGCAGGCGCGCTGCCTACCAGTCAAACCCGGCATTAGTACATGAGAAAGTTTTACAATATTTGTTGTACCGATTTTTTTCTTTAGAGATTTGAGTGAGGATTCGCTATATACGATATAAGACAAAAGAAATTTTGGACCGAGAGGGAGGGTTTCCGAAAGACGATGGCGGATTGCAATAAGTGTTTTCATGACTGATAAACGTTAGGGAGTTGAACTAACTTCTAAGGAGCCACAAATATGTACTCAAGGAGCCACATGTGGCTCCGGAGCCGCAGGTTGCCGACCCCTGCCTTAGACCCATATGTCAATAGATAGTGAACAATGCTCTTTGACTCTTCTCTTACCTGAAGAGGGCTTCTCTCCTTTCTTTAGTTTTGTGGGCATACTTTTCCGGTCCAACTTTAATGTGCCAACAGCAGCCATGTAACTAGATATTTTAGCACCCAGGGCAAACTACTAAGTGTGCGCCCTCTCCCCCTTCAAGAAATTATTTTCTATATTTTACTTAGTTACTATAGGGATTCTTTTGCACCCAGGGCAGACGTCCCACTTGCCCCATCCTAGTTACGGCATTGGCCAACAGCATCAGTATGCCTATCAACTAACCTTTGAAACAAGTCAGAACTAGAGTAAAAGTTATCCATGTATATACACAAACCTGTATCAAGAATATTTTCGCATAGCGCAAGAACAACCTTAGTAGATAATAAATCATTGTCTCTTATGTACTCGCTACATATTTCAGATCCTTTGCCATTATAAATTATAACATATACTTGTATCCAGATGGATCGCAGAGTTAAAAAAATCTTCATCCCGAATCTAGCAGATTTCAATGGCAAATACTGTCGCCAGGAAAGTCTGCCCTTCCAAAGCAAAAGAGATTCGTCAACAGAAACTTCCTTACTGGTAGGCTGACCACATCCAAACAAGACGAAAACGGGACATTTCCTATCAAGAAAACGGGACAAAACGGGAGTTTTTTTGGCACGAATTTTTTAAGAGGGTAGTTTTTATCACTTCAATAAATACATCATTTGAAAGAACTTGAATTATTTCGTAGATAAGAAATTTATCTACACCTATTTCTCTATATTAAATAGAGAGAAAGGACCCATACTTGATGAGTCCATATGAGCTCCGTAATATACGTTAAAAACAGTTGAATACATTTTTAATGTCAAGATGTCCTTTTTGAAAGGAAAAATTTTTCGCCGCTATGTTAACATAGGGTTCTCACGAAAAGAGTAATCCTAACATGAATGAAATTTAGTATGAAAACGTTTGCTCACCTTTTTAGCTATCAATTTGGTACTTATATGCCACCCCCCCCCCCCCCCCCCCCACTATAAAAACTGATTGGCCTGTCTCGACATTTACTAATCCAATCTCCGGACGTGGAGGGTTTCTTTGGTTCCGGGTGCGGTAGCGCCCGGAGCCGACTACCCATTAAAACAAAGCGAGCCGAAGGCTCGTCAATACATCCAAAAAACAGTGGAAGATGCATATTGTGTGGCAGAGGGAAAAATGTGGACACTACCATTAAGTGTAATTTTTGCAATTAATTTTCTTGTAAGAAACATGTCAAACCGAATTATCTCTGTGATACATGTAATACTGAAGACAGTACCTCAAGTTAATAATGGAAATTTTATAAATGTTACTAAGACTTGTACGTTAATCAAGTAAATTATGTTTAATCAGAATTCAACATATTTAATCAAAAATTATCATTGGTATTAATAGATATGAGAGATAAAACAGCATTTTAATGAAAATAAACTAATAATTACACCAAACGAATGAGTTATTTTGTAAAAATTACACGGTGTACAAAGTATGCCACGTGCCCGGTCGTGTAATATAATTGGGTTAATAAAATAAAAACAGCTGGGTATTGGCCCTGATATGTATATATTTTCATTAATCGGACGTCATGGACATTATCTCTATGAAGTTTCAGCCAAATCGGTTGTGGGTCAGTAGTGCCTTCCCCTTGTAAGAGTGCTTTTGCTTTGGGTGTGTTTGGCTTTAAATTGAAAGTCGAAGTAGCATTTAGGATGAGTGGTATTTTGAAAAGTGAGCAGTTCTTCCTCCAGGTAATAGAGTAGCTGCTATTCCAGTTGAAGCTATAGAAGTAGCTTGATCTCCCTTTCCTCTGATTGTATGTAGTGTTGAGTAAACGCATGTTTTTCCTGTACCTGCAGGTCCGTCTAAAAAGAAACATTTCGGTCTCTCTCTATGAGCATTTCCGATAAATCTTCGAGTGAAACTTTTCCGTTGTGACAGCATTTGGCGTATTTTTTTAGAAGTGTTGAGTTCATTCGGCCAGTAAAGCATACCACAGCAATTGCAGGTCTGAGTCATATTTCTGCAATTATGTTCTTTAATGGTAACTTCAACCTGACAATTATTTGTATTCAATGCACATTCATTTAATCTACGTCGTTTAGCTTGCCTTCTCTTGCTTAGTCGATTTTCTCTCGATTCCAAACTACAATCTTCTTCCTTGTTCTTGATTACGTTCTTCTCTTTGTTGGTCATCTTCATTGGCTCTTTGATCTCTGCCGGCTTGATTTCTTTCAGTTCTTCTTCTATTTGCTTCTTCAACAGATTGATTTGCTCGCTCCACTCTTCTTCTCGCATTATAATCAGCGTAATGTGTTGCTCTTGAAGCCATTACCTCTGTTAAGTATCTTTTAAAAAGTATATTTTAAAGTATATAGTCAAGTAGTAGTAGTTTTATCTATTGGCAATCGCAGCTAAGAATGAGACATCTATTGGCAATCGCACCTAAGAATGAGACATCTGCCGGCAGATAGACAAACTACTGAAGCGTGCCACAAATTGCCTTAGCGTTATATATATATATAGACATGTATTTCGGTATTTACAGTACACCGTACTTTCAGTATAAAATATAAAAATTCATGCTCTGAAGAGTTACACTGTATCGAGATTTTACTGCATCGCTTTAAAACCTAAGTTGGCATCAACTCTGATTTTTAGATGATTCTTTTAAGCTATCAAGACTCTCCTAAGCCTACTCAGAAATCTGCACTCTATTCTCTTATTGCACACACTAAATTATTTCTAAATGCTAAATTCTATCATGAACAATTTGTCAATTGGAGTGAACAAGATTTCATAGGCTAAACTAGAAGAAATAGGATCATTGAACTCACATTTTTTTAAGTATAATAATTTATTTAATCTTAACAATCCCATCAATCACAGGTTTAGAATCTAAAAGTTTTTAACTGAATGATTTCAAACAACTGTAATTTTAACTAAGGAATTTGGCTCTCACATCTGTCTCCATTTCTACCTTAAACACTAAAGACCATTTATTTCATTTTTATTCACTATCTTTCATCTCTCCCACTCTCTCTACTTTCTCCACTGTAATTTTTAATTAGTTACCAATTTAAATTCTCTTCTCTACTTCTCCCTCTAATCCTGTTTAAATAAATCAAGTTGTAACATTTGTCAACCTAAGATAACACAAGAGCAGCACAAACAGTTGTATTGAGTAAAGCCTCGAAGGCTACAAAGATTTGCTTCTGTTTTAAATAAGAAAGATTATCCTAATCCACAAGGTTGGACCAAAACTTGTACGAAATATTCCTTTTCAAATTTTTAGGAGTATAATTTGGTTATTAATCATTATAGGCAATTTAAAACAATATAGTTTTCTTTTTATTATCTCTACAAAAATTCTTATTCATAAACTAAATGCATTTACTTCTATTTCTGCAATGAATTAAAATAATATACTATGCACTATTGCTTTAAAAAACTTATGCATTCAAGTGAATTACAGGGCAATAAAAGATGCTTAGGATACAAATATGATGAAAAACAGAAAAGAGTCCAAAATCTCAGTAAACATGTTCAACCTGATAGCAAAAATGGTAAGCTCATTCGTTCTGCTTTGTAACACAAAGAATGAATGGCACTCACCAATATGATTTCTTGTCATCTAATGAAAGAAGAGTCTTGCTGATGAAGGATGACTGAAACATGGTAGTCCTCCAAGTCAGAATAACCAGCTATCAACTTCAAACTACGCTGCTAAAACAACAAGAGAATTATATCAGAAATAATCTTCTGCCACAAAATGACGTGTCTTAAGGGTACCTAGTTTGTAATGTTAAATTATTCTACCAAATGCTCAAAATAGAATTAACAGTTAGATTCTCAAGCCATTTCTCAATCAGAATTTATATGGTTGAATAATAGTAACTATGGGACATAAAACTTTATACTGACATGAAAAACAGTAAATATAGCAGTGCTGATTGCCCAAAATAATTGATACCACGGATGCACAAAAACCAGACTTTTTAAAAAGTTGAATGCTGCGATATTTATAAGGTCTGATATATTTTGAAAATATTTTTAAATGTCATCAAACGTTTGCCAAAATGATTCTTTCTTCACAAATTAATAATAACATAAATAATATATAATACAGAAATATTATATTAACAATAGTAATTGAATCAACTAATGCTGTTACTAACTGCGATTATGGATATTAAATTACGAAATACATGCTCACCTACAAATGGAAATTCGAACGGCATGGCTTCGGATGAAACAGTTTTCTACCTGCATGAAAAACAACACAAAGAAATATTAATAGTGAAGAATATCTCTCAGAAATGCCATCATATTACAGTCAAATTCAATGTTTCAAGACCGTGAACGAAAATAAGCTACGAAAATCTTACCTTAAAATTCAATAACGCATTACGCCAACACGCCCCTTTCCTCACGTGACCAATGTTTCTAGTGCATTCTGGGTTGGCGGCGCTTCAAATAAAATTTCGTGGCGCCGATTTAATTGAACGAAAGAACATTCGCGAAATGCATGTTTACTGAAACCATTCCAGGAAAATCACCATTAACGCGCGCTACATCTCCGTTCAGCATTCTAAGCTGTAGGAATTTATCGTTACTTTATCGGATGTCTTTTAAGAATTCAAAATTAACTGTGAACTATGTTATTCTTGCGATGTTTACATGTAACACGGTTGAAGTATTAGTTTCACTAAATCCGTTGAAATTCAACGGGAACTTCAGCTAATTAATTAATAAATTTTAACACTGGCTTTATTTAATAGTTTACAATGAAAGCTAAATTTAAGTACTGGAAAGAAGGTAAAAGCACAATCCTTGAGTAAATCCTTTTAAAGCATCAATGAAATAGAAAACGGAATTCGAACGTAGAACTATTTAAGGAACTAAGAAAAAGGTTTTAGGTTATAAATCTAGCTACAGAGTATACGGAAGTTCATTTTATTTATTAGTAAGTATAATAATTTTGATTTCATTCGAATCATATTAATTTAAAATCACGTATACAAAGTCCCAATATATCAGGATTATGAAGGAGAACATAATGATTGTACTCGAGAACGATTTTCGCCGTAAATAAGATGCACGGAGTTATGCTTGGAAAACTTAAGGATTTGAAACTATATGGAACTGACAATGAGTGCATATTTACTTTGTTTTGTTTACAATTTTAAATTCAGTAACATATTTGACACTGCATTCCTATAAATAGATATGTTATGGAATGTTTTAACTTTATGTGTTTTCAAATAAAGCCATTCGGAATTTATTTCTTCATATGAGCAGTAAATTTCAACAATTAAAAAAGGGATAATCATAAATTGTTTTTCTGATAGCAACCAGGATGTAAATAGCTGATTCTTGAACTAAGAGAAACAATGTTTAAATCCTAAGGAAAAAATCTTGAACAAAGTAGGAATTTGTGTAAATGATGTGTGTTTCAGTCATGGTGAAATGTAAATAGCTTTTTCGAAAACCATTTCTTGAGATTTACTAAAAATTGAAGTATGTACTTGACAGTAATATAGTGAGAATGTTTTGAAAATCTAAAATGAATATTTTCACATGAAATAATCATGTTTACACATGCACATTTCCCGATGATAAAGCACACTATTTATCCCCGCCATATTTAAAGGGCAATTCTACTAGTTATTAAGTAATATCTTTATGTTACCATTTCATATGACTATTATGCTAGCATTTGTTTTTACTTGAATGTAGGTGATTAAGTAAATGAAATGTCTACGCATTTCTCAAATAGAAAATCTTTATTTTATAAATCTTCAAATTGCACACATGATTTTCAACATAGTATATGTAAACATATTAAAATAATTCAGAACAATGATTCATAAATTTTGCTTCTCATTTAACTGAGATTGGATTTGTATATTTTACTATAAGCTCAAGTGTCTTTTTAAAAACTGGCAAGAATGAAATAACTTTTGCAGCAAGCAGATGAAAATATGCTCCCAGTCACTCCAATCCAAATCCTTCTGCATTAGAGATTGCTATGATCAGTTTCTGTCTCAGTGTTTCTTGGTTGCGATAAGGGGGTAAAACAAGCTGGTTAAAACATGTATGAGCTTCAGGGAGTTGTTCTTCTTGCTCATCAGATTCCCACGCCTCGCTTTGCTTGTTTCCCCTGGTTCCCCCAATCCGTCTTCTCATTCTGTTGAAACCTCGATTGGGAATTGGGAGAAGTTTTGTGATTTTGAAAGGCATTTCAGACATCCCACCTACAGGAACACGGTCACTCCCAGTGGTAAAATGAAGAAACTTCTTTTGGAGATCCAATGGCAAAGATTCAAGCACCTCCCAGAAATCCCTGTTGATTAATTTTTAAAATTTCTCAATTTAAGACATTAACAAGATGTGTGACTTCAAATATAACATGAACTTTAACTTGAATTTTTAAATGATTCATCATAGAAAATAACTAAATTATCCCAATTAACATAATAAACCATGTAGCAGCACCTCCCTAACCTAAAAAAATATCATTTCTGTTTTATTATTTCTTAATTAATTTTTAATAAATGAGGTACCCAACCTTTCCCGAGTAAATCTAACACTGTTTGCTATAAGATTGTTTGTGCAGACAATTGGGAAACCATGTTTTCCTCTCCATAATCTGTTAAGTTCTGCTTGAAAACTTTTTTGGAGAAAATACTATGATTGCCACAGAAATGTCAGCAAGAGCTCTTAATTAAAACTAATAGTTTTGGCAATAGAAATTCGAGAAATTTCCAAACATGCCATTATGTATTTTGTTTGCATGGGTTGAAAAGAAAATTTTTTGGTAAGGCCCATTAATCCACTTTATTTTCCTCTACCTAGATATTTTATGATTTAAAACTAATAGATAAGGCTGAGACTTCGTGGAATTCCATCATAAAAGGATGGGATGAATTATTAGTACGAATAATTCGTATAATAAAACAATTTAATAAACTATTACAGATTCCACACAAATTTTGCAAAACACTATCGGTTTCGGTGAATAATCACCATCATCAAGTAACAAGTAATTACGAGACTACTTATGGGGAGGGGTGGGAGGAAGGAGGGGTTGTGATTGTGGGAGGAGGTGGAAGCACTGACATGAGAAAAGGGGAATAGGAAAGGAATTGGTATTCGTTGACTAGAAGAAAATCAGGGTTGTGTTTCTCATTTAAATTTCCATTTTTTCCAATATGTTTAACCTGAAACCTTTATCGGCTATGTGAAGAATTTTGGGGGTAAAAGAGGTAGAATTTAATTTTCAATACGGTCATTAAACTATTCCATCTCATTGTTGATCCTGAAAAGAATATGAAAAAACACTATATTGTTCCAAAGAAAGTAACCATTGTTTGTGTGACACTCGCAGCATGAACCCCCACAAGATTTAGGGAATGAGTACAACATGGAACAAATTTCACAAGCTCATTTTTTTTCTAATAATCATGCCTGAACGCCATTATATTTACCAGCTATATTCTCTCCATTATCATAGCATTGGTCTCTACAGTCCTTAAAATCTAAGCCATCTTTTAGAACTATTTCTTCAGTTTTATTTTTTGAAACGATGGAGTCAATAAAACTTTCTTCGATATTGCAATCTTCATCGATCTTGACGTATCGTTTAATCTGTGTCATTTGCTCCTTACGCAATACGTCCAGTGTACAGTCAAACAACAGTGAATAGTATTTGGACTTCTTTACCTGAGAAATAATTTCTTATCTCACTTTTGAATACAGTAAATTGATCATTTCATTTTGAACATCAGGAAAAAAATACATTAAAGTTGCAAGACCTTTCTTCATGCTTCCAATATGAACAGCTGTTTAAAGAACCGATTTCATGAGATGAAGATGAATCTCTTAAAACAAGGTTATTAGTTGTACAGAACGTTATAACATCAACTGCAACTTTCAGAAAGTCTCAATTTTTTCTTTTCTTTCTTTAAAACCAGTTCTAGATGATATATATATAGGTGAGCCCCGCTTAACGTGGGGGATGCGTTCCTGAGATCTCCGCATTAAGCGAAAATCAGCGTTCACCGGGGCACCATAACCTTTAGGTGCCCAGAGGGAACTAACTTCCCAAATGGAATTTTTGGTAGACGTATATAATTTCAAAATATTTCTCAGAACACCTACAAAGTTTTATTAAAAAAAGAGTCCAGGGTCGACTGCTTAGCTTTTTTTCGCTTATTACGTAAAACTTGTCCGTAGCATTCAAATAGTCCATCGCAACCCCGCTTAACGGCACTCACTCTGTGAAGTCATTGTGCTCCTCCAACAAAGTCATTCACTGATCGACGATGCTCCTGCAGCTCCGCTTATAGATCAAACCCATAGTGCATGTTGGGTTTTCTGCAATTTATATATCATTATATACAGTGATGAGCTGAAGCCAGCTCGCGCCAGCCTGTTGTTAATTTTTCTGAATTTGCGAGCCAGTTGTTAAATTTTTAGAAAATATGGAAATTTATTGATTGTGTCCTTTCAAGTACATTTTACCCTGTCTGATAGTCAATTACCGACAGTGTATGAAATGGAATATATTACGAACCGAACACTTGTTAAGCTAGCGGAACGCTATTAAAAACCAGAGCGATATGGTGCCCCTGGCAAATAGACCTCCCCTACCATCCTTATCCAAATTTCCTTACTACTTTTTTTAAAGAGCCTGTTCTTAATTTTTTTCCAGCTCATCACTGATTATATATTATTATACATTATATACATTCAAACATTAAGATCCCTCCATGCGTACCACATGTTTTTTCATACGTATATCAAAATTATATAATTTTTTGATGTGTAGCATTATTGTTTTATTATTATTTATAATGATATGTTAATACGGTAAATTAAAATTATATTAAAATAATTGTCAAAAATTATAGATTTTAAAAATACAAATCATCAAAAACATTCTTTAAGATCCAATGATGCCAAAGAAACGAAATATGAATCATATTTCTATTTCCGTTTTTCAAATGTTTTCCGCCTTAGAAGATTTTTTGTGTTAGACCCGTGAAATATACAGGGAAAAGAGTAAAATCTGCCACCAGAAAATGCTGAAATATCACAATATTTAGCATACTTTATGAAATTTGATTAGTGCAAAATTTATAAAATCATAAGATATTACACTGCGGTCGCACTGTGCATAAGATATCTATATTTAAAAAAAATTAATTTGAAATAAAATCCACGTTATAACGAATCTGCGTTGGCCGGGGCCTTGTTAAGCGGGGCTCACCTGTATAGCCTTTTCTAAGTCGTGTTTCTAAGTCTTTCCAATTCATGTATGATTTGCGATGTTCTATGGAATTTTCGCATTCATCAATCCTGGGATTTAATTTTTTCCATTTACAGAACCCTTTTTCTGGGTTTCCTATGGCTGAGGTTGGAAAAAATATACAAGGGAAACAGAAAAGAGATCCTTTAGTTTTGCTATATAGAAACCATTTTCTTTCAACTTTTTCTCTATTCAGAATCTTTTTAAACCATTCCTTACTGAAATGTCTCCTATCTTCTGACATTGACTGAATGTAATCAGCTTCAACGTCTTGTTCAGGACCATGTTCTCCTATTGTGGAAAAGAAATTTCATGGATATGGGTATTGCCAAGTTGCTGGGTCACTGAAATTTATGGCTGTATCATAACAAGAGGTAACTGATATTTCAGTCTTTAACTGTTGGCTGTTAATAAAAAAGTTTTCCACTTCTTCTGCTCTTAGCACTTCCTGCTCATTTTATCCTACTACTTCTTCTCCATTTGCTGTCTCTAATTAATTTACTGCAGTGTAAGAACAAACAAAGTACCATAATTTTCCGATTATAATACACAACCTATATAATATGCATCCATGTTTTCACGAGTGAAATGTGAAAATTCTCTTATCACTATGTATAATACACACCAATTTTTTGTAATTTTACTTGACTTTGTGCAGTATTGGGACAGTTCTCGCCTTGTTGCCAAATGAGATACGTGTGAGAGTTTACAAGAATATCACGTTACGTTCTGACTCTCCCGTTAAAGATTGCTATGCTGTATAAAAACATTTTGTCTCAATGCCGTCTTTTGTATTAATCTCGTCGGTTGGAATACAAGTTGGCGCTTTGCTGCCAAACTAGACATGTGTGAGGGAGTTTACAAAAACATCACGTTATGTTCTGACTCCCATTAAAGATCAATACAACGTATAAAAACCTCAGTCTCAATGTTGCCTTTTGTATTAACCTGGTCGGTTGGAATAACAGTTCGTCCTTTGCTGCCCAGTGACATCATTTACGTGAACATCAAGTCCAGTTCATACAAGCTGGTCAAGGTGTGTAAAATACTATTTGTTGCAATTTACGTAGATGATGACAGAGAACACAACAGTAAGGGGAGAGGTAATGAATTCCTCGGCTTTAGTAATTCTGACAGCTAAAGTAAATAAATAAATATTCTTATTTTTGTTTTGAAAAAAATATTTAAAGGAATGTAATTGATATGCATTGAAATGTACAATTTATTTGTAAAAACATGTTCATTATCGAAATGTACGATTTATTGGTAAAAATATGTTCGAAAATATAAATTATTTCTATATTGAAAAAAGTTGTATGCATTTATCACCATATATAATACGCACCTTAACTTTTGTCAACTATTTCAAGAAAAAAATGCGTATTATAATCGGAAAATTACAGTATATGCCAATGTAAAGTTTCCAGTTGTAAATAGTTTAGAGAAGTGGTTCTCAACCTTTTTAGAAAGTGGAACCCTCAATAAATCTAATGTCTTAATTATATCCTTTGAATAGAAAGTTTCAAAATTTTATGAGATTTAAAAGATCGTTTTCAACTTTATTTAGATGTATAAATAGTCAAACTACTGACTTTATGGGTTTCTAACCATAATACAAACTAAATAAAGCTTGAGGAACACCAACTGAGAAACACTGGTTAACACTAGGGGTACCGGAGTCAGCGGCCTGCCTGCAAGTACCTTGTACCGTCAATTGACGGGTGGAGGAATTTCTCGCTTCTGACGCCTATTTTAAATATAAATGTGTTGGTTTTCAATAAATAAGATGTATTTTTATGAGTTTCATCCATTTGAGTCGTCTTACCGCATTAGAGCCTATTTTTTGGGCAGAGAAGGTACAATGCAAGGAAAACGGAGAGTTTACCGTAAAACAAACAAATTTATTTTTCTCGTGGCAAAGAACACGAGGCCCATTCAGAATGATGAAATTACAATGTTCTTGCTTTTATCATATGTTCTGCGATATTATTTGCTTAGATAACATCCAAATACGCAAATAAAACAAAAAAAAATTTGTTTTTTTGAATTTGTGGTTACACATAAAGTAAAGTTTAGGAATCACTTTTTCACAAAAAGAGGTGCATAAAACATTTCAGATATGACTAATGATCAAAAGAATAATTTGTGATGTCACAGAAGAAGATATTCAGCTTTTGTACTTTCTTTACAGGTAAGTAGAGGACGGACTCTAGGCAGGTAAGTTTTCTTGCAAATCTTACTGCGGCATTGTCCGCACACTAATTTTTTGCACTTTTCACACAAATCTTTTGTTCTGTTTTTGTTGCAGAGCCCAATCTGGCATTGCTTGCGGGAGCTGAGTATGGAAGCTGGGACGGCCTCACGTTCTCACCCTCCCGCCCAGAAGAGTTCCCCTCGATACTTCCTTGCTCTAGCTTGCATAAAAAAGCTGAATTACCATTTGAAAAGACACCTTTATTACTAATAATAACGCAAGATACGTCATTTTTAGAGTCAAATACGATTTTTTTGCATACCAAAATACGTTATGGAACATTGTCAGATGGTGAACAATGTTCAAGCATCAAAATTCCTCCATAAAAAGGCAAAAAGGGTAGAAAAATAGCCTACCCGTCAATTGACGGGTCGTGGTACTAGTAGGTAAAAGATCCTATTATGAAGAATCTAAAGTGGAGAAAAAATTACAACACAGTCCAAAAAGAACATTAGCCTAAAATATTAAAAGTCAGAAAATTTAAGAAATCTACGATCAATCATACAAGAGTTACAGCTCTGCGAAAACCGAAAACCGTCAATTGACGGCACCCGATACTCCTAGTGTTAAAGCAGTGGTGCACAAACTTTTCAGCCTCCCCCCCTTTCCATCCACGAATCCAATGCTTCCAAGATTTTAATTAGAAATTAATACAAGGTTATCATCATCATCATAGATAGCCTTTCTGTAGACAGGTCTGTGATTATTCATGGTTAAACTTGGTTCTCCATATGCTCCTATTTTCTGCTGTATTCTTCATGTCTTGATAGCTCTCTTTCCCTTTCAAGTCATCCATCAGCTGAAACCTTTTCCTACATCTTTCTCTTTTTCCATCCAGTTATATTGATATTATATAATATATAAATACTAAGGAAGAGGAAAGGTAAGTAAGGATATTTTGGGCAACTAGGTGTTGAAGGAAACCCAGTGAACACTTACCGGAAGTAGAGCCGCTGGGGTGTTGGAGAGACACATTTGTAGAGGTTAGAGCTTTCGGGATGATCCCTTCGTCAGCACAAGAGAGACACAACTGATATGGCAGTGACACTGGGGTGAAGGTGTGGGGGTGGAAGGGAAGGGAGCGTGGAAAGGTCGGGGATTGGAGGATGTAGAAGGGGGAGGGGGGAAAGAGAGGGTGGAAAGAAGGAAATATTAACGGATATTGAGGCCGGGAGGAGAGAAAGAGTTTAAGATTTGGATATGGGCGAGTTCCCATTGACGGAGTTGGGGGGCGGAAGCGTCGTCCGAGAGGGCGCGGATGGCCCTCACCGTGAAACAAACATTGAAACTAAGATTGTGGTTATTCGCATGAACGGCCACGGGTAGCTGTCGTTTAAGACTAACGCTGTTGCAATGGCCGTTCATGCGAATGCTGAGAGATATATATATATACAGTGCCGGCCCTAGAAATTGCGGGGCCCAATTAGAAAACTTTTGGCGGGGCTCCTACATCTAAAAGGCATAGTTTGAAAAGAAAGATTTGGGAGGGGCACAGCAAGCGAGGTCCAAAGGACCGAAGCAACAAGACCTAAAAGGCTGAGCCAGGGGGTGGGGATCCGGGGTGTATCCCAGGCCGCCAACGCATTTCCTGCATTCTGAGAGCATCAGATGGCCTCTCATGAGACCACTTGGGTATGGATGGGACTATGGATAAGTCTAAAAAGAAATAAAAGAACCTAGAGGCGATATAGAGCGATTTGCTAAAAACGAATTTTGACGGCAACGTTACGAAAAGGAAGGAAGATAGCGACAACGTCTTATTCGTCTACTAGGGCGTTGGATACCAGATACTAAAAAACTGTCTTTTAATGTAGTTTGCAGTTTGAAGTTTCGATGTCCGCAAGCTGTTTCCCTTCCCAAAAAATATAGAGCAAGGTGTGGGGCCCCCTTAGCCGCGGGGCCCGATTGAGTCCAATAGGTACAATTGGCCTAAGGCCGGCCCTGCATATATATATATATATATACAGGGCCTTTCAGAGGCCGAGAGTGGCCCAGGCCACTTACCTTTTTGAGGCCCCCGGTAAATTTTTAAAAATGCCAAACCATAGTTATAAAAACTGTTATAATTTAAATGATCAAATTTGCAAAAATATAGGTTTTAAAAGTTTAATCACAAGAAATAATTATAGAATACACAAGAAATAAAAATGGAATAGTTAATACACAAAGTGGAAAAGTTTAATACACAAGAAATAAAAATGCATTAGTTTAACAAGATTGAACATCGGCATATATAACTATGCAGTTACATGCCGCTCCAATAATTAAAAAAATTAACAAATGTTCCTTTTCATTTTAAAAAAGCCTTTCTAGCTTTTTTCTGTGCAAACGCATCAATTATTGATGAAAAATTTAGTTGCCTTGCAATGTCATGGTTGATGTTTAGGGTAGCAAGGCCATTCAAATGATCTTGTCCCATAGTTGAACGGTGGTAGTTTTTGATCTGTTTCAGCACATTAAAAGAGTGTTCACTTGAAGCTACTGACACAGGTAGACTGAGAAAGATTCTCAATGCAATTGCAATGTTTGGAAACACACCAGCAAGTCCAAGTTGAAGTAGTTCTTGGAGCAATTCTTTGGGTTTGCAATCCGGTTTGAAGTTTACGGAATGTACGCGCTTGAGAAAAATGATCTCATCATACAGATCTGTAGATATTTCTTTGGTGTATTTTCCTTGGAATCGCTCTGCTGATGCCCGTAAATCTTCATTATTTAAGGTATCAAACTGCCACAGAAATCCAAATAGATTGCAAATTGTATTGAGAGATTCAAACCTCCTCCTAAGACCCGATATAATGGACTCAATGATAACATAGAAGACATTAATTTTATAATGTTGTTCAACATTAAACTCATTATAAATCTTCCGATGTGGGATCATCTCAGATGAAATACCAATATTCTGAGCTATTAATTTGGTCTCACACAAGATCGTATGCCATTGTTCATGAATCTGCTGAATGTCTTTAATGAGGCTTTCAATGTTATCTCTCTCAACATCAAATGTAGCATTACGTGCTTCAATTAACAAATTAGTCTGGTTGATCACTGTAAGTAATTTAATCCACAAAGATGAGATTAGAAGAAATTCAAATTTGGACATGAATTTCTGGATAACATTAAGTTCAGTTCGAGCCTGTGCTGTAAGATTGAGAGACTTCAATTCAATTAAGGCGTTTCTGATTTCACCCAAATGATTTGCAATTGGACGAACAGCATCAATCCGTGCAGACCACCTTGTTTTGGAAATTTGGTGCAATGATACAGGAAGGTGTTGCTTTCATATTTACCACCTTTGTGGACTGCTACAGAATAAATTGTACATTTGCTGTATGGTTCCAAAGAAAGTAATAGCCTCATTGCATGATTCTGCACAGTCAACACCTACAAGGTTTAATGTGTGGTTTCCATAGCTAGAGAAAATGCAATTTGAATTACGCTCAAGAAGAATGGCTTGTATTCCATTATATTTTCCAGCCATGTTCGACCCATTATCATAAGCTTGACCAATGCAGAGTTCAAAACTCAACCCAAGTTCCTCTAGAATTCTTAAAATTCAAGAAGAAATTTCCTTTCCAGTTTTTTTATTGAAATTATCAAGGCCAATAAACCTTTCCTCAATTGAAAATGTTGAGCTGTTATCGGGAATCTTAACATATCGAATTATAAGAGAAGTTTGTTCCTTGTTGGTACAATCAGGTGTAGCATCAACAATTAATGCAAAATATTTGGCATTTTGAATATCATCGAGAATAGAATTTTGAACAAATGAACCACAAATTTCAATGAATTCATTCTGAATGCGTGTGGAGAGGTAATGTACTTGCATACGCTCTTGATTATCTTGTGATTCTCGAACTTTTCTTACATGTTCCATTAGAATTGGGTCATATTTGCTTAACAGTTCTATGATGCCTAGAAAGTTTCCATTACTATGATCGCCTATGCGTTGGCTAGAACCGAAGAAAGCCAATCCCCGTTCAGAGAGAAAAAGTATGACATCTAGGATGCGCTCAAGAATTTTCTTCCACGAATTAACCTCTGTATAGATTTCAGACAAAAGTAATTTCTCTACTGACTTATCAGCTGATGCTGCTCTGCCAGCTAATTTCCATGCCACATAGTTTTCTTTGTGTGATGTTGAACTCTCATGGGATGGTATTCTGTTTTTCAACTTCCTCCAGCCTCTTTTGATGCTCCATCCTGGTTCATTAGAGAGAGTTGATGCATTTGTAGAAACTTTATTGTAAAGAAAGCATGGTACACAGTACAGAGATTGTTTTACTGTGCTCCAACATAACCAATCTCTGGTGCGAGTTTCACCATTAGGTAAAACTCTTTTCAGTAGACGACTAGGAAAAGCATAGTTTCCAGCGTCGTGTGGAATGCTGTCTGGAATTTCAAAAGAATGAATTCTGAGGAACGAATGGATTTGGGTAGCATTGTTTTTGTCAAGAACTCCAATGTCATTCACACAAAAAGCCGTAGTAGTGATGAATGATTCTTGATGAATAGGAAGTATATTTTCATTTATCTCCTGCTGATGAGTTTCTTGATTACAAGTGGAATTTTCTGATGACTTTGTTGGAGCTATTTCTAACACATCTCCTTGTATACTCTCACCATTGTTAGATATTCGCACTGAAGTATTCAAATGTGCTGTTGTAGAAATCGCTCTAGAAGGTTTGTTACCTGCAGTACTTTCTTCTACAAAATCACACCCATTACCTTCGCCTGCATCTGCTGGCATATCATTCTCTTGACTAAGTCCTTAATCTCGCTCTTGTAGTCACATTGAAATATCTTTTGCTGGAGTTTCAGAGGTTTCATTGTTTGTAGGACTGTCCATCCAAGAAGAAAAGTTAGCTTCGTTAAAAAATGATGTTATTAATTTTGATTCTTTAATTGCTGCTTCACTTGCTTGTTTACGTTTCCTCTTGCACCACTTTCAAAACTTCTCGTCGTAGTGAATGGGGACCGCTTAAAATCTGAAATAATTAATTCATAATTTTGCAAAAAGATATGTAAAATACAATTTGTATTAAATTTATTTCCTATTCTTATTAAATAAAAACCTAATTAAATAAAACCATTACATCAAAATCCAATTAAATGAAACTACGAAATACTTAAGATGAAAATGATTCTAACTTACAATAAATCTATTGTCAGTATTAATATACAGTAAACCCTCGATTTAACGGACTAATAGGGGGAAGGGTTGTCCGTAAAACCCGAATGTCCGTTAATTGGCTAATGGAATTTTTTATACCAAAAACGCATGCGTACTGGCATGAGAAAACCTCCTTTATCAATGGCAATGATAATTACTGCATAAAATACAGCTTTCGCTGGAAGATGCACTATGAAACTGAATTTAAAACAATGCTGCTACACTGTTCCTTTAAAAACGTTTTTTGTTTTGGATATTTGAAGAAAATATGTTAACATTGAAAATACCATAAATATTGCATCCTATGGATATATCTGAATTGATTTTCTCTATTAGCCGTAAAATAAACTATATATTTTCACGTAATCATCGCGAAACACTTGGATAAATATGTCTCATCATTTTGACGGCATACTCGAAAAAAACATCGCGGCACAAATTTAGAACTGGCATTATTCTTAATAAAAAAGAGATATTTAAACTGCGTAAACTGAGGGTTGCCTATAACGTTTCACTATTGTAAATCGGAGAATATTTTTTGGTCCGATTAACTAAAAGATGCATTTCGTCCGTTATTGACCTTAACAACATTTTGTCCGTTAAATCCGAAGTCCGTTAAATCGAGGGTTTACTGTATTCGCATTTCAACTCGTCCACCAAGTCCCTAAAATCGTGATTTGGATTTCATATTTTATAAGAAAACTTAAATTTCCTATTCTTTTTTCTCCCTCTTTCCAAGGAGACAAAAAATTTCAAGCTTTTTACAATTTATCATTCCTTTTAGTTAATCGAAAATAAAGTTGATAACTTACCAGAACCCGTTCAGTTATGCTATAATAGTCAATCCAATCCTTGCATACGTTTGGTTGAATGCACCGTCAAACACTATAGTGGCAAACAACGAATATGATCTGCTAAATGATAAACAAGGTATTGTTATTAATATTATTCAAGAAGTTGCGATGCAACGAAGCACAAAAGAATAAGGCTCACCAATTTATTCTGCCACCTGTTCACAAAGCACCATTCTTTTTTATTTCTCAGAGCAAAATAACCACAACAAGACACCTTGCATTTCTGATTCCGCCAAATATTGTTGGCGCCCGACTGTCGGACTGACGAAATGTATGTAACTAGATTTCTCATGACACGATAATCTACAATGTTACATTTGTCTCGAGTTTCAAATTCAAAATTCAAATTCAAATTCAAATTTACAAAGTATGAAGTAAGTCTATAGGATATAGTTTTTTCAGCAGAAATTTTCAGTCATTTGTCTCTCCCCTCCTCTATAACTAAGAATATTATAATGCTCATGCAACACTGTATAGTTCTTCAATAATTTTACAACAATGTATAACATTTCATCACATTTTTGACATGACTTTTGAAATCCAACGCGATGTCCGAGATGTTCAAATTATCTTCAAGATACGCATACGAAAGATGCATTGGGCCGACTTAAAGATGGTCAAAATTTAGAAGCCATAATGTAATAATATAGGATGCGCTTTGTCACCAAGTTAGTCCCGTATTGATTTTGCACAAGATAAGGCACATATGAGGAAAATTAGTCCTTTTCGTATAATAAACGATAATTTTAACAATGGGCTCACAGATTTTAAAAAAATTAACAATGGGCTCTTGCGAGCCCACTACAGCTCGCCACTGGGTTTAGCTAAAAAACCAAGTAACACAGGGAAAGTTTGTCGGAAACACTGACACGACTATACACTCTGAGAAATCTCTCTGCAATGAATGCGTAGCACATTTTTAGGGTACTCTAAAAAGATCACGTTGAAAAAAAACAACTTTCATTCATTACTGCTTAGAGAGAATTTTTTCTTTTGAAATTGTTAATTTAGAATGTTATTAACTGACTTTTCATAGTTATACGTCCCTGTGTAAATTTAAGGCCCCCGTGAATATGAGGCCCGGGCCAAATGGCCCGGCTGACCCCCCCTGTGATAGGGCCTGTGTGTGTGTATATATGTGTATATATGTATATGTGTATATATATATATATTATTATATATTAAATAGGTCTATGTAAATTTATTCACTTTTGTTATATATATATATATATATATATATAACAAAAGTAAATAAATTTACATAGACCTATTTTAAAATATAAATCAAACCTATGCTAAACTCATTCTCGTGCTCATCAAAAGGAGAAACCACACCCATCTAGAATCAAAGCCATCACATTAATGATTTTCTTACGAGTGAAAGTACCAACCTGCTATATTTAACTTGACACTGAATGCACAAAATATTGATACAACACGTAGCTCTCACTACCCGTATTACTTCGAGGACAAGCCAAGTAAAAGTGAAGGCTAGGAAGTGGTATCCTTTTCGAGAAATTGGAAGGAGTAAAGGGGAGAGGGATAGAAATAATGATGCAAAAAAGACCCCCAATGCATTTGCTTGCAAATTTTCATGTGTAGGCTAGGAAGAAACCGTCAAAGACATTGCCCAGCGGTTTATGCCACATCGGGGGTTCTAGCAAGAGGGAAGAGGAGTCATGAGAGTAGCACGTACAGTAGGATGCCGTAAAATGTGCTTTCTTTTACCATGTGTGACTTGTGTCACTCCATGGAAAGTTATGAAGCAGAGAGTAGGAGATGGAAAAGGAGTGGTTAAAGTTGGGAAAAGCCAAAGCGAGGACCAAGAACTGTAAATGGGAGGACCAAACACCATCCCCTGGTATCGGTAGCTGGCATACATTGCGATCGCACCAATTCCAGGTAGTTCTGAACAGTCACCCACATCATTCATGCTTAGTAGAGGTCTTCGGACGCCCCTTTGCCTTCAGCCGAAGATGAAATTTCGTCTCTTTTAAAACGTCAATTAAAGAAAGCTATACGATAAATAATCCGTAACAATTTTGCTGAAGTATTATTGAATACTAATTTCAAAATATCCACTTGATTTATTTTGCCTGTTTGATGCCCCTTGGGCTTCGGCACCCGGGGCAGTCGCCCCACCCTTGCTATGCCCATCTACATTTAAAGTGTGACTTCCTACACTTTCTGTGAAGGATTGTTTTGAGTTTATTTTTAATTTGCTGATCTCACAAACCATAAATATTTATTTTAAAAGTAATCTTGTTTCTATGAAGAATGTTAGCAAAGAAGTAAAAAATAAAACACACTAATAATACTAGAGCCCCTTATGCAAAGCCAGTTTGAGCAAATGCACAATCATATACTGCTCATGGGCATATGCAAATGCCAATATTAATTAGGTATCTATATCGTTTCAAAATGTTTCATTAATTTTTAGTTCTTATAATTGAACTACATATTTTTGTTCTGCATCTATTAATACAAATAATAAATAAATTGAATCCTACTGATGTTTTTTGTTAGTAGTTAATTTAAAAATTTTTCTTAATCTTTACAAGGGTCTCCCAAAAAATTATGCTTGAAGGCTTCAGAATTACACTTACCTTATAACAGGATCATCCTCATTGTAGCCATCATACTCAGTTACTTTCTGAAGTTCGTGAAGGTCAATAGTTGGAGAAACACAAACAAGCATCTCCACCTCCTCCGGGCGTAGCAACTGGTTTTCAAAATTTATTCATGATGCAAATGATGTGGTTTTTAAACTTACATTTCAAGCAATGAGATATCTGATTTGAAATCATGTTGCCCAAGGCTTAAGATCCATTTTATTTTGAATGCATGCAAAATAGTGTCACAATGTAATTTACTCATCTCAATGATTTACTTTTTGTCAGATTATGCTTTCTTAAAATGTATTCACAAGCAAATTTCAAGAATGATATAAAAAATAGCATGCAGAAAAATTACATGCTATGATCCGAGTTTATAAAGTGGTGAGAATATATAGCAACTATATATATATATATATACTAATTACTAATACTTACCAAGAGAGCATTGGAGTCACACACACAATGAAAACCAAGGTAAAAAGCTCGAAACTGATGGTATATGGCAGAGTTAAGTACCCAATCCAAATACAGGGCAACATATTCATGTCGGTTTTCATTTGTAACAGGAATATCAGCTCCTCCCTCTTTCATATCATATGTCCTAACTTCACCATACTCTTCTAAGGAAACCTATCCAAATTAAATCTCTATTAAGATAAAATTTAGT
Source organism: Uropetala carovei (assembly GCA_036926305.1). Classification (NCBI taxonomy): domain Eukaryota; kingdom Metazoa; phylum Arthropoda; class Insecta; order Odonata; family Petaluridae; genus Uropetala; species Uropetala carovei. The sequence goes on along the minus strand of JAXCHB010000010.1, from coordinate 10,179,072 downwards.
TTTATTCTGTCATTCTGTGTAAAATTTTAGGAATTAATGCAAATATCTAAAGGAAGGTCTAATTTTGATGAATATTTTGTCAGATATTTGATGCATCCCTGATAAGGGCATGGATTCAATAGGTTTATTTTTTCTATTTTACTAACCTGTGATTGAGTGAGGATATTTTTTGTATCTGTTAAACAAATAGTAAAAACCAAAATATGTGTTTGGGACTTGAACTTCTTGACTAAATAGATAACATTTATTTCTCTATTCAAGAAAGCTTGAGTAATTTCTGCATTAGCTTAAAAACTCGAGTTCCAATACAGAAAATGAAAAAAATTCATCAACTTAAAAGTAAAATTTATCATGAAGTTCACAAATAATTGCTCTTTCCAATCATAAATGGATTGATTATCAAATTATTTATATTATTAGACAAGGTGAGGTGATGCTTTTTGCCAGGTGGAGATCGTTCTCTAAGCTTCCGGTAGAGAGTGTGCATGTAGAGTACAGGTAGTTCCCCCTAACGTAGTGACTGAAAATTACTAGGAGCTACCTTATGCCTCGGGGATTGGAGGGAATATGTAGAGTGGAGGGGAGTGAAGTCCATTAGAAAAGATGGGCATAGAAGGTGCGTGCATCCTAGAGTGGAAATCACTGTGTGGAGTAGAGAGATTAAAGGTGAAATATTTGGAAATCATTCATTCCTGTCCTTTTACAGGCAATAATTACCATATATTTTGTAAAATTCCTTAAAAGTTGACAATGAACCTTGGATTTTTAATTTAAGTCGCTATTTTAAATAAAAACCTGACTAAGGTCTCCATCTTGATCTCATTTAATATCAACTTAATACTTTGTTGATACTACCCATTATTTCTGATTTGCAATCACAGTACTTCTTTTATAAACTGCATCTTTGGGATGAAATTTCAAGAATTCATTTGGCACAACATGAATATTTGGGCCTACTTTATGTGTTTTTGCATTAACTTCTTAAAAGTCAATTATAGATATTTCACTGAATCATTAAATGAATATCACAATTGGCATAATCCTCTTGTCTACTTAAAAGTCATATTCAAGGCAACATTATAAATTTGATATTGTAATGATAAAAAATTCTGTTGGTTGATATTTGGCAATTAAATTCAGTGATTGAAAATATTAATAACCATTTATTTCACAATTTTGATGATAGATCTAACCTGAAAATTCATGCACATATCTTCTTCAACATTCCCTTCATAAGCTAGCAGCTCCGATAGACCACGGGCAACATCCTGCGTGTTAGAATTTAAATTTTATTAATGTAATTGATATAATCCATATAAATAATTACATATTTTAATACTCAACAAATAACTTAAAATATTCTACTAAAAGTGACTATCAAACGAAATAAATTCATCACCATTACTATGCCAAATATAGCAATGAATGGATACACACTAGATGCTTACAGGCATGATTTCAGCCAATGCTTCTATTGATCGTGCCTCAACCAATCCAACCTTGTCTATCCTTGAGGAGTTAATTCCAGAATTTCTAACATGAGATTGCTCTGAAAGTATAACACTAGAAATCAATTTCCTTTGGTCTTGCATTAAGCTATCATCATCACTTGCATTGTATTCAGTATTTTCTTCATCTGATGTGTCTTCATCTGTCCCATAAACTAATTCCTCATGCTCATCTTCTGCCTCAGCTTCTGCCGTAGAGCCCCAAGGAGCCACAGGTGGTGACAACAGCTTACGATAACATATTGATGGAAAATGGAGATCAAGTGTAATGGAGTTGTAAACAGCCAATCCCATTAACACCCAATCAAGTTGTACTCTCGAAGGTTTTTGCTCTGGCTTATTATATGACTTTGATAGCTCCCTGGTCTGCTTCTGCTAAGAAAAATATTTGCTTTTAAAGAAAACCAAGGCCACCAAACCTTTAATCAATAAGTTAATTGGTGGAAAATGAAATGAATGAGAAATAATAGCATGTTTTTACTTTATGGACTTTTTTATTTTAGGTTCTATTTAATAAATAATCTCTTAAATTATAAATTATTAAGTGAATCTCAATATGATCATTCTTTTCATAATATAAAGGAAAGTAAATCTTGCCTTTAAAAGTCAATTTATTGTAAGGCATTTTTTCATCTTGAGGATTAGATTTTTAGGTTCATGAAATTTTATAAGTGAAGAAAGTGGACAAATTAAATTACACATGAAAAGAAAACTTGGGCAGTTGCAGTTTTCTCTATGATAGCAGTGGCTAAAGCTTAAGCTTTTTAAATAAATATACATATATATGACATTTATGAAAATAATGAATAAACATATATTAACTTTTACACCATCAAACAATCATCAAGAAAGTTTAAAAAGCCAGTGTTACCTGGGCTGTGGACTATCTTCACCAGAGCTACTACTGCTAGAGTTACTGTAACCACTTCCTCGTCTTTTCCTTGTCCCTTCTTTCTTTTCTACAGCTCTTGTTTTGCCGTTAATACATCCTGCTGAGGTGCTAAACCAGTAACACCGAGAATTTGAATGGTAGACAAACATTCCATAGTCAGGCTATTAAAAATAAAACGAAATTTTGGATGAGCACAATTACTAATGCTCATTTTCATTGACATTGCTATTTACATTAAAAATTTTCCTTTTATTTGTTGCAAGAAGTTGAATGCATAATTAAAGTATTACTCCAAACCTCAAATATGTATCTTATAAGAAGAAGCAGCCATTCTTTCGCTAGTCCACCCATATCAAGTCCTGGTTCACCAACAAAGGAAACTTTTAATTTCTTTTTGAGATCTTGCTGCTTGGTGGCAATCTGGAAATAATATTCAATTTTATTAAGACATTTTTCTAAGGGAACTTATGGTAAAATTTCCCTTATTCTAATTTCATTTTCTTCCATAAATGAACATGTCTAACAATAAATTTCCTGCATAGCGCTTTTAATTAATTTTTGCAATGCTAGAATTTAGCAGGCTATATTTTTTGACTAGGCAATTGAAATAGAAAGTTGTAAGAATAAACTCATTTATCATCTTATCTTTACCATTACTATATGTTAATTTTTAATCTTCTTTTGTCTTGCACATCATCTGATGATCTATATTACATCATCTACAAGTTATTAAACATCCTCTGATGACCTATATAACAAGTTAATCATTTGGAGTTTTGAAAACACTGTCTGTCTTTTAATTCATAATTATTATAATTTAGTTATTTCTTTGTCTCACCCATACCTCGTTCAATGAATCAGAGATAAGATGTGATCTTCTGATTCTTATGTTCAGAAAAAAAAGATCCATTTGTGGTTGATATCGATACCGATATCGATAAAATGGTCCTTTAGCCTCTATGCTACGCCTTGCTGTTTGGATCATTTGCTGTTCTGAATCCTACAAAAATAATTACATTTTTCTATATTATTCAATTATAATTCTCATAACAATTGTATATCAAATTTATGTGAACATAACAATACTCCAAATACAAGATGATTACATATAAAAACTTCTTATATCAAGAAAAAAGGATTCGAACTTGTGTTAGTAATACCGTATTTGACCGAATATAGCCCCCCTGTTTTTGGCCAAAAGTGAAGTGCAAAAGTTGAGGGGGGTGTTATTTTAGGCACTAAAAGTTAGGTGGGTACAAACAAGTGTGCAAAGCTTCAATAATGATGAATTTCTTTCGAGTCAGTAAGTGTTTCTATCCATTGTAAGACTAAACTACTCGGGTTGCGAATATTTATTTGCAAGGCTGATTGACGTCACCATATAGGAAGGATTTTTCAATTACCTGATCGCTCTCATTATCGTCAAATTGCAAGTTTTACCGTATTTGCTCATGTAAGCCGCGCCCCCGTGTATCCCGCGCACCCCGGTTTTTGGGCCAGCTCTAGGGAAAAAAATTTATTTGATCCGAAAAAGGGTTTTTTAAATCACCAATTCCTATTTCTCAAAAATTCTACGCTCAAGTTAAGCATCTTCACACTCCTACGTGACGAATTTATTGGGTGATCTCTTTATATCGGTACTAGCAGAAATCTCCTCGGTAGTCCTCTTTTATTAAACACTTAACTGTTTTTGTCGTCATATTGGTCATGATCGGCAGAAATCGCTCCGGTAGCGATCATTCTGCTGTACATAATTTTCCAGCCATATGGTCACTGATCCCTACCGTAGCGGTCGTCATTTTTTTGGCGAACTAAAATTATGATCAGTGATCATTCAATGATCACCACGGTGGCTATGACCTATGACTTTCATAGACGTATCATAGAATAAAGGAAGCAGGCCGTATCTGAACATGGTAGGCGTCGTCTGCCGTGAGAACAAAACCCCCACCAACCCAAACTGGTTGCGCATGCGCCGTGGCCTCCGTGACAATTGTAGCAGAAAGCCGTCGAGTTTGGGGAGCACCCGTTAATAAACTTAAAACTCATTTAAAATTTTTATACAATGAATGAAAATGACTAAATACACCGCAATTTAGAAATAGAATAATAGATGCGGCATGGGTGCTAGCTTAACGTATATTTGTTTACCAACACGACATTTTGGGAAAAAAGGTGGGCGGCAAATAAAAGAATTCGTGTAAGACACGCACCACCTTTTTTCCACCGGCGTTTTGGGGAAAAAGATGCGCAGCTTACACGAGCAAATACGGTAATACCAATAAAATTAACCTTACCCGAGAATGGACTAATTGCCTGGCTAACAATAAGCTCGAATTGTTAATTACACAAACGAAAGATAGATTAGCATTGCGCATCGAAATATGAGCAAAGTGCGAATTTATATTGCTGCATAAATTGGTATGTTATTTCGACTTGCTAATATTGCTGCATTAATTATTATGTTATTTCGACTTTTTAAAGTTTATTTTTACTCCCAAAAAATATATTTTTGTTCATTTACTTGTCAAATATCTCCTTCGTTAGTATACCCTCAGAATTCTGAGGTACAAATCTGAAAACCTTAAAATTCGAATTAGCATGGCGTTTTATCACTCGCTAATTGGTACTTTTTTATTAAATGAGTGCAAGTTTGATATTTCTTTAAATTATACAGCATGTTTCATGACATTAATGTCCTAAAAATGATCATGTCCTTTCAGGGTATTAAAATATTTTCTAGATTTGTGGGAGAAAAATGGGTAGGGGGGCTATATTCGGAGGGGGGCTATATTCGGTCAAATACGGTACCTATTCTCAGGCCCTCAAAGTATTACCTCCACTAACATCATGCTGTAATGCCTATGTGAAAACAACTTGTTTTTTAATCTTGGTTCTTGCAATATGGCTATATTTTCTATATATAGTAATCCCTCACCATTCGCAAATTTGCCATCCGCAAAATTTGCATGTCTGCGATTTTCATTTTGAATACCTGTTTTATCATTCCCGAGACCGAAATTTGCATATCCGCAAATGATCACTTAAGTACCGCTCACTCTGCAACATTTCTTTTCAAAACTTCTCCATTAATTTCTTCCAAACACCATGCCGTGCCACCAGTCACTTAAGTAGTGCTCACTCAAGTTTCACTCTTTCTCAAACAGTCTCATAGTCACCATGGTAGTGTTCACTTGCAGTTGCTCGCCTATTTCATGAATTTATTGTGCCATTTCCATAGTTTTTAATATTAATATTGCTCAATATTGCTTCTATTACATATGTATTTCAGTGTTAAATTCTTATTTTATGAATGTATTTACCGATTAAAATACAAGTTACGTAGTGGAATAGGGGGACTAAGAACCTAACCCTATTTTTTTCATATATCCCGTTATTTACCATTCACGAATTTGCCATTTGTGAGGGTTTTCAGGAACCTAACCCTCACAAATGGCGAGGGACTACTGTATTGATGTTGTTTACAAGTATCTTTTCTGACTCTCACGGTCAATTAAAATGCAGCCCTGAGATGAATTTTTTGGTCGTCCTACATATCAATATTAATGGCTAAATTTCCATTCGAGCAGGAAATTAAATTTTTAATGGTACTTACCTTTGTAAGTATGGTGCGTTTTGCCACTATACTTAAAAGGAATGGATACTGACAATATGAAAACTGTCCTGGATGACTTTGAGTGTTACTCTGCCACGTAGAAAAGTCATTCATCAAATCCAAGTGATCCAAGGCAGTGTTGTACAGATCTGTATAGTGAAGTGGAGGAGGTGGAGACAGTGTTGGATCAGACAATGCATCTGATGATAGGAAGCATGTTGATGGTGTTGAAAGTTCATTTGATGCATCTGAATTAAAGAGGAAAAAGATACTAATGAATAAAGATTTGAACAACTCAGTTTTGTGTTATTAAATTATTAAATATCAACAAATAAATATTATGGCTTATCACACGTGCCAATGATACAGTTCCATTTTGTAACATTTTCCATTTCAAGCACTGAGTAAGTGGCTCACACCACCTAGTTCAAACTTTAGATGGTTCTCAACCTTTTTTGCCTGCATCACCCTATGTTCAGTTCGTTCAGTTGTGCGTCATCCCGTTTACAGTTCTATTAACTTCAAGTCACCTTTAAAGATAAATTGGGCTTTCCCTAACCACATACAGATAAAATTCTAGCATCTAAATAAGCACAAGTGTTTATTCTGCTGGTTTTAATTATGTTTCTAAGCCAGAATATGATACATTATGAATTTATCGAATATTCGCATCACCCCTCAATAACCGTCGCATTACCCTGGGGTGTCATGTCACCCTGGTTGAGAACCACTATGCTAGATGGTACTTTGTATGCGCCCCGTTGTGCTTCTCAAGAACTCCCTATTTTGGCCATTAAGTGTCACTGTGTGTATTACTTGATCTCACTGTGATGTTTCTTGCCTTCCCATTCCCAGCGGAATGGGATTTTCCTGAATGCATGCAACACCGGGTTTTTCGCTACTCTTTTGAAAGTGCAATATATCCCTCCCTGAGAGTGGTGTCATAAATAGAACCTATTTAGCTTGCAAACCAGGTCTCAGGGTTAGATTCCGTTTCAAGCATCCATAATAACTTTCACGCAAAATGTAATTCTTCTTACAAAGCTTGCAGACCTATTTAGCTTGCAAACCAGGACTAAGGGTTACGTTACATTTCAAGCACCCATAATAACTTCCATGCAAAATGTAATTGTTATGGCACTACTGTCGCACATCAGGGTTTCAAAAAAATGGTTGGGTTGTGGCACTCTCTGGTTCTGGGAAAATCCCATTCTGCCAGGAATGAGAACACAAGAAACATTATCGTCAGAGCATGTAAGGCATACAGTGCCACATAATGGTGAAAATAAGAAGTTCTTGGGAGGCACAACAGTATGCATAAGAAGTGCCATCTAGCATCTAAACATTGAACTACATTGTGCAAGCTGCTTACTCCCTAAGTAGACTGATCCCCGGTTATACTGCGGATTCCAGGGGCGGATCCATGGGTGGGGGGGGGGGGGCGATGGGGACGATTGCCCCCTCCTTAGATAACCCCATTGCACTCCACTGGATGCTTTCTTAAATTCATTCTGCGCAAAAATCCTCAATTATACACCGCAGATTAGGTCTGTATAGCAAGGGAAAGGATTCTAATAGGGGTAGGGATTTTCAAAATATGGGGCAGTTTGCAGGGGTGGATTCACTAGGTGGAGGAGCGATTGCCCCCCCCTTGAGAAGTTTTTGGATCAACCCCTGGCAGATTCCGATATACCATAGGTCTTCCATCGGTTCCCAGATGATATGTCCACAGTCTTTATGTCCACTGCCTTTATGTCCACTCTTTTATGTCCACAGCCTTTATGTCCACTGCCCTTATGTCCAGAGTCTTTAGGTCCACCGTAATATATGTCCACAGTCTTTATGTCCACTGCCTTTATGTCCACTCTTATATGTCCACAGCCTTTTCGTCCACTGCCTTAATGTCCACTTTTGTTTATGTCCACAGCCTTTCTGTCCACTGCCTTAATGTCCACTATTATATATGTCCACAGTCTTTTCGTCCACTGTTTTTATTGTCCACTATTATATATGTCCACAGCCTTTTCGTCCACTGTTTTCTTTGTCCACTTTTCCATATGTCCACAGAGACTTTATTTCGAAGTATGAAAAATATGAAGGGCAAACCTGAAGATGGAGGAGAGTTTGAAGGAGAGGGAGTAATCCGAAGGAAACACTGCGGACATTGGTGTCGATCGACTAGGAATTTTATAACAATTACGAATATAAGGCGAAAAAATTGAAAATGGAGGGGGTGCAGAAGGAGTGGGAGGGAAAAGGAGGTGCGGAAGGAATCCGAAGGTAATACTGCGGACATTGGTGTCTATCGACTAGGAATTTTATAACAATTACGAATATAAGCCAAAAAAACAAAAAATGGAGGGGGTGCAGAAGGAGTGGGAGGGAAAAGGAGGTGCGGAAGCAATCCGAAGGAAATACTGCGGAAATTGGTGTCTATCGACTAGGAATTTTATAACAATTACGAATATGAAGCTAAAAAATGAAAATGGAGGGGGTGCAGAAGGAGTGGGTGGGAAAAGGAGGTGCGGAAGCAATCCGAAGGAAATACTGCGGACATTGGTATCGATCGACTAGGAATTTTATAACACTTACGAATATAAGGCGAAAAAATTGAAAATGGAGGTGGTGCAGAAGGAGTGGGAGGGAAAAGGAGGTGCGGAAGGAATCCGAAGGAAACACTGCGGACATTGGTGTCTATCGACTAGGAATTTTATAACAATTACGAATATGAAGCTAAAAAATTGAAAATGGAGGGGGTGCAGAAGGAGTGGGAGGGAAAAGGAGGTGCGTATGAATCCGAAGGTAAAGCTGCGGACATTGGTGTCTATCGACTAGGAATTTTATAACAATTACGAATATGAAGCTAAAAAATGAAAATGGAGAGGGTGCAGAAGGAGTGGGAGGGAAAAGGAGGTGCGGAAGCAATCCGAAGGAAATACTGCGGAAATTGGTGTCTATCGACTAGGAATTTTATAACAATTACGAATATGAAGCTAAAAAATGAAAATGGAGGGGGTGCAGAAGGAGTGGGAGGGAAAAGGAGGTACGGAAGGAATCCGAAGGAAATACTGCGGAAATTGGTGTCTATCGACTAGGAATTTTATAACAATTACGAATATGAAGCTAAAAAATGAAAATGGAGGGGGTGCAGAAGGAGTATGAGGGAAAAGGAGGTACGGAAGCAATCCGAAGGAAATACTGCGGAAATTGGTGTCTATCGACTAGGAATTTTATAACAATTACGAATATGAAGCTAAAAAATGAAAATGGAGGGGGTGCAGAAGGAGTGGGAGGGAAAAGGAGGTGCGGAAGCAATCCGAAGGAAATACTGCGGAAATTGGTGTCTATCGACTAGGAATTTTATAACAATTACGAATATGAAGCTAAAAAATGAAAATGGAGGGGGTGCAGAAGGAGTGGGAGGGAAAAGAAGGTGCGGAAGCAATCCGAAGGAAATACTGCGGAAATTGGTGTCTATCGACTAGGAATTTTATAACAATTACGAATATGAAGCTAAAAATTGAAAATGGAGAGGGTGTAGAAGGAGTGGGAGGGAAAAGGAGGTGCGGAAGCAATCCGAAGGAAATACTGCGCGAATTGGTGTCTATCAACTAGGAATTTTATAACAATTACGAATATGAAGCTAAAAAATGAAAATGGAGGGGGTGTAGAAGGAGTGGGAGGGAAAAGGAGGTGCGGAAGCAATCCGAATGAAATACTGCGGAAATTGGTGTCTATCGACTAGTATTTTATAACAATTACGAATATGAAGCTAAAAATTAAAAATGGAGGGGGTGCAGAAGGAGTGGGAGGGAAAAGGAGGTGCGGAAGCAATTCGAAGGAAATACTGCGGAAATTGGTGTCTATCGACTAGGAATTTTAAAACAATTACGAATATGAAGCTAAAAATTGAAAATGGAGGGGGTGTAGAAGGAGTGGGTGGGAAAAGGAGGTGCGGAAGCAATCCGAAGGAAATACTGCGGAAATTGGTGTCTATCGACTAGTATTTTATAACAATTACGAATATGAAGCTAAAAATTAAAAATGGAGGGGGTGCAGAAGGAGTGGGAGGGAAAAGGAGGTGCGGAAGCAATCCGAAGGAAATACTGCGGAAATTGGTGTCTATCGACTAGGAATTTTATAACAATTACGAATATGATGCTAAAAAATGAAAATGGAGGGGGTGCAGAAGGAGTGGGAGGGAAAAGGAGGTGCGGAAGGAATCCGAAGGTAAAGCTGCGGACATTGGTGTCTATCGACTAGGAATTTTATATTTTATTCATCCAGGATGATCAATTCTGATAATGAATCTGGAAGACAAGGACAAGAGTTAGCAGCAGCTCTATAAAGCATTGAAAGTACGTTCTCATAGCTGGGCAAAGCAGAAGTAGCTTCTATATCTTAGGGATCCAATTCTTTCGTTAGTATTTCACTATCTTATTAGGCAAAAAATTTTATTTTTGAATTTTTTAAAAACCTTTTCTCGTTATATAAATAGGTGCTCCAACTTCTTGTGTCTGTTAAAAATTCATAAATGTTAAACAATGAAATTCATATAAATGCACTACTAGAGGCGCTATAACGATGAAATTTTGCATAAATGTGAGGTATTCGTAAGCGTCCAAAATTACCAAATCAGAATGTTTCTCATACAACTGTTAAAGCAAGAGTGACAATATTCTTACCAATAATCTGAAGAAGGGGTGGATGTTAGAGGAACATAGCCCTCTAGTGAAAGGCTATTCCATTCTATACTTCGTATTTGGGAAAAACCCTTTTGGCAGAATCCCAAAAATACTCTTTCCCGAGGTTACACACAATGGCGTGCACTTCGGTTGGTATAGATAGGAAGATGAAACGACTCCACGACCAGCGGCAACATTTATGAAAGCTTCTTTTGGCCATTTCGCTCAAAAGACAAAGGGTGTAAATGGACGGCATGCAAGACCAGATATCCCAGTGAATGGTGGGTCGTAGTGGGGGAGGTAAACCTTTCCTCTTGTACCTGAGTTTTGGGTGGGACGGCGTCACAGCACGACACAAGTGCGAGGGGTACGGAGGAATTTGAAATCTAAGGTCTTTGAATGCTGGGGAAATCCAGATAGCTCCTTTTGCCGTTCCTGCGAGAACGAAAAATTTTTAATTTCGTTCTCAACTCGGCGTTACTCGAACGAATATTTCGAAAGTCAGTACACATACGGAATGTTTCTAACACCGGAAAGGTAATTTTATGAAATATATTAAAATAATCGAGTTACTATCTGTATATTCAGCGATGCGCGAATTAGTTCAAATATGAAATGAACTAATCCTCACAAGCGTTGAAAAATGTTCTGAGAATATAGATAAAACAAAGATTACCTTAAATGAATCGCAGAGGAAGTTTAAACATTTATTGCCATTTCAGCCCCGAATTCCGTTTCTTCATTCATAAGTAAATCCTATGAAGATATTAACATTAAGAAAAAGTTGTGTATCAAATTTGTAGACTAATTTGAAGATTATTTAAAAACCGACTACAGTGAAAACCGGTTAACACGAATTGCTAGGGACCGACATACTTATTTCGTGTTATCCGAATTTCGAGTTAACCGACTTTCATGTTCACTGATTTAATGGTAACATTTTCATTTTTCAAATATGGAATTAGGCTCGTTGACAAATCTATAATACATATCTATAATAGGATGTAATACACAGCAGAAGATATTATCGCAAACATGGGAAAACCCTATCTCAAATGCCATTTCGCATAATCCAAAGAATTTTGCATGCATTTACTTTCGTGGGACCGAAACATATTTTCGTATTAAGCAGTATTTCGTGTAAACCGTTTCACGTTAGCGAATGAATATATACCTACTGAAAAGTATAGGCGCTGGAACGGACCGAGCACGCGTTTCATGTTAACCGATATTTCGTTTTAAGCGATTTCATATTAAGTGGTTTCCACTGTATAAGAAAATGAATTTTCATTCTTTTAGACGCTGTTTGGTACAAAGTCGCGAATTACTACGCGTAATTGTAAGTAATTTTAAAAGCAACGAAAAATGCAAGGCAAAATATGCTATACAAGTTTCTTTGTGGGTGGGGGTGCGAGGTACCAAAGTATCACTAATTTTCCTCTGTTCTGACTGAAACTCTCCTATTATGTTCCACGATTGTCCTATAGAAGGGGTTTCCTTCAGATTCTTTCCGCACCCCCCTTTCTCTCCTCCTCATACTACACCCCCTCCATTTTCAATTTCTCGCACCATATTCGTAATTGTTATAAAATTCCTAGTCGATCGATACCAATGTCCGCAGTATTTACTTCGGTTTCCTCTCGTACCCCATTTTCCCTCCCCCTCCTACACCACCCCCTCCATTTTAAACTTTCCGCTTCTAATTCGTAATTGTTATAAAATTCCTAGTCCATCGATACCAATGTCCGCCGTTATTCACTCGGATTCCTTCCGCACCCCGTTTTCCTTCCTCCTCCTATTACACTCACTCCATTTTTAATTTCTCGCTTCCTATTCGTAACTTTCATAAAATTCCTAGTCGATCGACACCAATGCCCGCAGTATATCCTCCGGTTTCCTCTCGTACACCCCTTTCCCTACCCCTCCTACTCCACCCCTCCATTTTTAACTTTCCGCTCCTTATTCGAAATTTTTATAAAATTCCTAGTCGATAGATGGCAATGTCCGCTGTGTTTCCCTCAGACATCTTCCGCACCTCCTGTTCCCTCCCCCTCCTACTACACCCTCTCCATCTTCAATTTTTCGCTTAATATTCGTAATTGTTATAAAATTCGTAGTCGATCGATACCAATGTCGGCAGTGTTTCTTTCGGATTCCTTCCGTACCTCCTTCTCCCTCCCCCCCTACTACACCCCCTCGATTTTCGATTTTTTGCTTCATATTCGTAATTGTTATAAAATTTCTAGTCGATCGATACCAATGTCGGCAGTGTTTCCGTGGGATTCCTTCCGCAACACCTTTTCCCTCCCCCTCCTACTAAACTCCCTCCATTTTCATTTTTAGCTTCGTATTCGTAATTGTTATAAAATTCCTAGTCGATAGACACCAATGTCCGCAGTGTTTCCTTCGGATTCCTTCCGCACCTCCTTTCCCTCCCCCTCCTACTACGCCCCCTCCAATTTCATTTTCTAGCTTCGTATTCGTAATTGTTATAAAATTCCTAGTCGATAGACACAAATGTCCGCAGTGTTTCCTTCGGATTCCTTCCGTACCTCCTTTTCCCTCCCACTCCTTCTGCGCCCCCTCCATTTTCATTTTTTAGCTTCGTATTCGTAATTGTTATAAAATTCCTAGTCGATAGACACCAATTTCCGCAATATTTCCTTCGGATTGCTTCCGTACCTCCTTTTCCCTCCCACTCCTTCTGCACCCCCTCCATTTTCATTTTTTAGCTTCATATTCGTAATTGTTATAAAATTCCTAGTCGATAGACACCAATTTCCGCAGTATTTCCTTTGGATTGCTTCCGCACCTCCTTTTCCCTCCCACTCCTTCTGCACCCCCTCCATTTTCATTTTTTAGCTTCATATTCGTAATTGTTATAAAATTCCTAGTCGATAGACACAAATTTCCGCAGTATTTCCTTCGGATTGCTTCCGCACCTCCTTTTCCCTCCCACTCCTTCTGCACCCCCTCCATTTTCATTTTTTAGCTTCATATTCGTAATTGTTATAAAATTCCTAGTCGATAGACACCAATTTCCGCAGTATTTCCTTCGGATTCCTTCCGCACCTCCTTTTCAATCCCACTCCTTCTGCACCCCCTCCATTTTCATTTTTTAGCTTCATATTCGTAATTGTTATAAAATTCCTAGTCGATAGACACCAATTTCCGCAGTATTTACTTCGGATTGCTTCCGTACCTCCTTTTCCCTCCCACTCCTTCTGCACCCCCTCCATTTTCATTTTTTAGCTTCATATTCGTAATTGTTATAAAATTCCTAGTCGATAGACACCAATTTCCGCAGTATTTCCTTCGGATTGCTTCCGCACCTCCTTTTCCCTCCCACTCCTTCTGCACCCCCTCCATTTTCAATTTTTAGCTTCATATTCGTAATTGTTATAAAATTCCTAGTCGATAGACACCAATGTCCGCAGCATTACCTTCGGATTCCTTCCGCACCTCCTTTTCCCTCCCACTCCTTCTGCACCACTTCCATTTTTAATTTTTTCGCTTTATATTCGTAATTGTTATAAAATTCCTAGTCGATAGACACCAATGTCCGCAGTGTTTCCTTCGGATTGTTTCCGCACCTCCTTTTCCCTCCCACTCCTTCTGCACCCCCTCCATTTTCATTTTTTAGCTTCATATTCGTAATTGTTATAAAATTCCTAGTCGATAGACACCAATTTCCGCAGTATTTCCTTCGGATTGCTTCCGCACCTCCTTTTCCCTCCCACTCCTTCTGCACCCCCTCCATTTTCATTTTTTAGCTTCATATTCGTAATTGTTATAAAATTCCTAGTCGATAGACACCAATGTCCGCAGCATTACCTTCGGATTCCTTCCGCACCTCCTTTTCCCTCCCACTCCTTCTGCACCACTTCCATTTTTAATTTTTTTGCTTCATATTCGTAATTGTTATAAAATTCCTAGTCGATAGACACCAATGTCCGCAGCTTTACCTTCGGATTCCTTCCGCACCTCTTTTTCCCTCCCACTCCTTCTGCACCACCTCCATTTTCATTTTTTAGCTTCATATTCGTAATTGTTATAAAATTCCTAGTCGATAGACACCAATGTCCGCAGTGTTTCCTTCGGATTCCTTCCGCACCTCCTTTTCCCTCCCACTCCTTCTGCACCACCTCCATTTTCAATTTTTTCGCCTTATATTCGTAATTGTTATAAAATTCCTATTCGATCGATACCAATGTCCGCAGTATTTCCTTCGGATTGCTTCCGCACCTCCTTTTCCCACCCACTCCTTCTGCACCCCCTCCATTTTCATTTTTTAGCTTCATATTCGTAATTGTTATATAATTCCTAGTCGATAGACACCAATTTCCGCAGTATTTCCTTCGGATTGCTTCCGCACCTCCTTTTCCCTCCGACTCCTTCTGCATCCCCTCCATTTTTAATTTTTTTGCCTTATATTCGTAATTGTTATAAAATTCCTAGTCGATAGACACCAATGTCCGCAGTGTTTCCTTCGGATTACTCCCTCTCCTTCAAACTCTCCTCCATCTTCAGGTTTGCCCTTCATATTTTTCATACTTCGAAATAAAGTCTCTGTGGACATATGGAAAATGGACAAAGAAAACAGTGGACGAAAAGGCTGTGGACATATATAATAGTGGACAAAAAAAACAGTGGATGAAAAGACTGTGGACATATATAATAGTGGACATTAAGGCAGTGGACAGAAAGGCTGTGGACATAAACAAAAGTGGACATTAAGGCAGTGGACGAAAAGGCTGTGGACATATAAGAGTGGACATAAAGGCAGTGGACATAAAGACTGTGGACATATATTACGGTGGACGTAAAGACTCTGGACATAAGGGCAGTGGACATAAAGGCTGTGGACATAAAAGAGTGGACATAAAGGCAGTGGACATAAAGACTGTGGACATATCATCTGTGGATCCTTCCATCAACCCCTTCCTCCTAGAAAGTCCTGTCGTTTTTTTAAGTACTAAAGTAAAAACAAAACTGGCTTTTTAAAGTAGTATGCACATGCTGTACTGGACAATACAATCATGTCCTCATTTATACCACGGTTGTTTTATAATGCAGGTTGCAGCTACTCCCCCGAAACCCCACGTTATAACCGTGGAGCAGTGTACCAATATTATTTAAAAACATTTTTCCATCATGTATTTAACTTTGGAATGGACCTGTGTAAAAATATTTTAAAGTCCCTTTTTAATAAACACACAAATAATTGGAAAAGTGTTTCTCAGATAACATGAAAAGTTTGAAAAACTGTATGCGCATTTTAACAGAAAAACAGCCATTATTATTGGTGATGCAGTGATTCTAAAAAGAGCTCCTACTGGAGAAACATTTTTTTCAATTTATATTTCACCCACAAGGCAAGACTGATAATTCTTAAAATTCAGTTCTACATATCTCACACATTATGATAGACTCAAAGTGACATTCTGTAACCATAAGTTGGTGAATCTTGGTATTTTTCAACTAATTTTTATAATTAATTTAATAAATAAAGTGTTAATATTAAAACTGCACAATTGATTAGGATAGTATTTCATCCTCTTCAATTAGGACTATTTTTCAACATTATGTTAACTTCATCAGTTTCATTAATTACAGATATAGAAAAATTATAGGAGCAATAATTTTGTAAGGATGATATACAGTAGAAGATCATTTATCCAGAAGGTTCGGAACCTGGCCTGTTCTGGATAAACGATATTTCCAGATTTTAGATATCTTAACCCTAAAATAGCACAATGATCAGAAAAAAACGTTTTAGTAAGGTATGGTAAGAAATAAATAATTTTAAAAAGCATATACATATAATTAGAAAACCTTTTATTTAATACAAATATTATACGAATCAATGGAACACGGCTAATCAATTGAAGAATACATTAAATATCTGTAATCATGTTTGGATGGTGAATCAATTGAAAATATGTTTACCTGAAACCGGCAACAATAACACATGCTACTCCTACATTTGATTTATCTAAATAAACATGTCAATTACATTTATTTTCTTTACGTTGAAATCAAAAATCGTATGGATGCAGCACACACTGTGCCATGCTCATAGTTACATCCCAGAAGTAGATGCGTGTAATTAAAGGCAAGAAGTGGTGATGGCTTTCGAAACCACTAAAACAAATCAGTCATCAATTAATTAACATTAAATAATGTTAAATATCAAACAGACTTAGAAAACATTTTATTAAATGCAAAAAATCAAATGAATCATCTTACGACGTAAATATCTATACTTGAGGTGGTGGTCGCTTTCGGAACTAAAATAAATCAGTCATAAATTATTTTGTTGTTAGGATGTTTCTGGTGTTTAGAGTTCTGGATAAACGATCTTCTACTGAATTCCACTTTTATAAATACAGCCATCCCTTGCTTAACAAACATTCGGTTAACGAAGTTTCGCTATAATGAAGGTTTTTATTTGATACTACTTTCGATTATAACGAAGACCTTCTCGCTATAACGAAGGCGAAGATGTTTGAATTTCGCACGCGGCACGAGGTCTGCCTGCACTCACGACAGCAGACGCCTCGTATAGGTTGCAATTTAAGTCGCTACAATGTCGCTTTTGCTCTAACTTGAATATGTATTATGTAGTGTTCGGTCGTGTTTTCTGTAACTTTTTTCTTTTTTCAATCTCCGTTAGTTGCGGACTTCCCCCTGTGGCGACCAATAAACATAGCCACATACTGCTCTAACTAAATGCTATATTGTACAAGAAATAAAGTATTAACAACACAAATGCTCTTGAGACGTAAGTCTCGCAGCTTAACCACTTCAGAAAATGTCAACTTATCGTTACAGTCTGTCCGACAGGAAACTTTAGCACACTCTCCCTTGCGAGGAACACTTTTTTCTCCATCACTCCACTCTCTCTAACTCCCGCTCACCGCCGGCGACCCTCAGCTGTCGGTATCTCCCGGTGCTTCTGCCCTCGTTATCTCGACGGCCACTCTCGCCTGATGTCGCCGCTCAGGGGGGGTTCGGCGGGTAGCTTAAATGGGCGACTCCTCGACTTCGTATTGGTTAATTTCCTGATTATGTGATATAACCATGCGAAAAGGAGGGAATGGGAAATAGGGGTAATATTCGCCCTATATAAAGCGCGTTGGTGTGGGAGCAGCCATTCGGCGGAGATGTTTGGCGTTCTCTTCACCGATTACGAAAGTGCTTTGTTAAGTGCGGAGGTGTGGGGAAAATCGCTGCACCCCTTAACAATTCCGACGATCCCCGCAACTTTTGCAGTGTTTGTTTGATCTCGTGTTGTGTTCATATAGCGCGTAAATAAAGTTCCATCACTATTACGTATTACTATTTTCATAACCATTATTGATATCATGGTTTCAAAACGGCAAGGTTCAACATCAATACTCAATCCTGCAAAGAAGAGGAAGGCAATAACAATGGAAATGAAACTAGAAACTGTCAAGAGAAGGGAAAGAGGACAGAAGACATCTGTTGTTGCCCACGCATTTCGAATGGCCGAGTCAACAATTTCTACCATTTTAAAGAAAAAAGATTCTATTAAAAAGAGTGCTCAAAGGTCAGTGAGTGTCGGCGCTTGTCGCTTTATTACAATAAAACGAAATCCCATGATGGAGAAAGTTTTAAACACTTTGAATATCAAAATTCCCGTAATTGCCCTCTCTCTGGTTCTGTCATTCAAGATCAGGCAAGACGAATTTGGAGTGATCTTAAGAAGCAGCGAGAGGATGAGCCTTCGACATCGGCTCAAGTGGAGCAGCCAGAAGAAACGTTTGTTGCAAACAGTGGGTGGCTTGATAAATTTCGAAACCGCTGTAATTTGCATTCCATCAAGAAAACTGGAGAAGCTGCAAGTGCTGATAAGGAAGGGGCTGAACGATTTGTGGTGGAACTAAAGAAAATTATAGAGGAGAGGGGGGGTATCTGCCTCAACAAGTTTATAATTTTGACGAGACAGGTCTCAACTGGAAAATACTACCCGACCGCACGTACATATCCCGTAATGAAAAACAGTCGCCAGGATTCAAAATCTCAAAGGAGAGATTAACACTCGTGTTTGGGGGAAATGCAAGTGGTGATTTTAAGCTTAAACGCTGTCTCAGATTTGTGGTGGAACTAAAGAAAATTATAGAGGAGAGGGGGGGTATCTGCCTCAACAAGTTTATAATTTTGACGAGACAGGTCTCAACTGGAAAATACTACCCGACCGCACGTACATATCCCGTAATGAAAAACAGTCGCCAGGATTCAAAATCTCAAAGGAGAGATTAACACTCGTGTTTGGGGGAAATGCAAGTGGTGATTTTAAGCTTAAACGCTGTCTCATTGGACGTTGCGAAAATCCTAGAGCGTTGAAAGGGATCCCAAAGGCATCTCTTCCAGTGTATTATAAGTCTAACAAAAAAGCGTGGATGACAGGTAGCATATGCTATGATTACATGAAAGGTTACATTGGAAGTGCGATTGAGGATTACAATAAAAAAATAAACTACGATAATAATAAATTTGCTCATATTGGATAATGCCCTTGGCCATCCAGCATCAATCGTTGATGTGTGTAGCAATGTGAAAGTGATTTTTTTGCCCCCAAACACAACGAGCTTAATACAGTCTATAGATCAAGGCGTAATAGCTACTTTTAAGGCTAAATATTTATGTCGTGTAGTGCGTTTTGTTCTCTTTGAAAGTGAGAAAGATAAGAGCAACTTACTTATTGACGTTTGGAAGAAATGTGATTAAAAAATGCGATTAATAATATTGCAGCAGCCTGGGACAAAATTAAGGAAAGTACGATGAATACTGTTTGGCGAAAGTTATGGCCAGAAGCAGTTAATGACTTTCGAGGTTTCGAATATATTGCGATCATTAAGAAAGACATTGTAGCAATCGCAACTGAGGCTGGGATAAATGGAATTGATGAAGAGGGAGTTGAGGAAGTTCTTAATACAGTTCCTGAAGAACTTACAACCGAAGATATTCAAGAATTGACAAAAAAGTTGGCAACAGCCGAGTCCGATGATGAATGCGAGGAGGATGCTAGAAATCTTAGTGTGAAAGTTTTAAAGGATTTATTCGCAAAGATGGAGGAAGCTTTCGAAATTCTCAGAGAAAATGATCCCGAAATGGACCGTAGTATCAAAGTTATTCGTGGTATCGAACAAAACACTCTTTGTTACAGGGAGATATATGATGAGAAACGGCAAAATTTAAAGCAATCCTCTCGTGATTGTTTCCTTAAACAATCTTCCTCCAATTTTCCTACCACCACAATGTCATCCGAGAAACCCACAGCTACCGGGAAAACCTCACAAGAGTCAGTTGATTCGTCTGGCATGGACTCCCACTCCTCGACCCGCTCCACCTCCCCCCACACTTTGACATAAGAAACAAAAGACAGCAAATCCACTGACTTCGCTTTTCTTGCACGGAACTGTTGGCCTTAAAATGGTGAGTGTTACAAATTCCCAATTAAACATTCATATTATACAAGATTTAAGGAAAAACGCTTTTTATAATGTACCTAATTTTATAGGTGGAGAGGCAGACGAAGTTTTCATCGCATTGCTGATGTTTGAAGCATTGAATTAGAATCTTTAGCGTTAGTGTAACTGAAGGTTTAATTTGAATGTATTTAAGACTCTCGTAAAAATGAAATTACTTTTATTTCACGCATCCTACATTATTGTGCTATATTTGCTGGAATATATCGGCGAATTATAGTTACTACATTATTATTAAGTTATAAAGTTGTGTGCTAGGAACCGAACGGCATACTTTCTATATAAAACAATAGAAAATTAGCTCTCGCTTAACGAATTTTCACATAACGAAGGTTTTTTAGGAACGTAACCCCTTCGTTAAGTGAGGGATGGCTGTACCAGTTTCTAATTTACTCTGATTAAATCATCACCAAACAAAGAACAAAACTTTTAAGTGTAAATCATCACCAAACAAAGCACAAAAATTTTAAGTGTGAATCATTCACTTAAGCATAGAATTTGTCCTTGATGATACTTTATGTGATTGTAAAGTTCAACTTCATACCATTGCCAACAAATTTTCATCACACAAATAGAATAGTGTGAACAACAATAGTTCTCAGCTTACTGATTAGTGCTAGTGCCTTGGCAGCTGTGGGAATCCACCAACGACTAGATGAATTTGATGGTAAATGATGTCTTGAAGATGGAGGAAACTGTTTTACATTGATGAATTGTATTGTATTTCTAACGATCTTCCTAAGTTTCTCAGCTTCCATCCTATTAAAAATTAAGAAAATATGAGAGAATTCATGTCGTTGACAATCTGTGATTTTAATGTCTTACAATTATCAAAAACTTTCTGTTAATATTAACTTGACTTGGAAGCCTAAAATAGTTTAATATTACCACAAAGTAGAACCAGTTTTCAAATATTTTATTGTGAACTGGAGATTTAAAAGAAGCTCCAAAAAGATCACCATTATAATTTTCTTATTGAAAATTCAATTGAATAGATTGGCAATTTGTAGAGCATTAAAATTTTGTGGTGATTGTTTAATTTTTAAAATTATAAAGTGCTACACACATTTAAGGAAATTCCAATGACGTACAATTTTTAAATATTGTCACAGATTAAGAATGATGTGAAATTCAACATACCGTACCTGCCCGAATACAAGCCGATGTTTTTTGTCAAAATTTATCATGAAAAAATCACCCCTTGGCTTAAATGCGAGTCCGAGGAAAATTTGGGTTATGGTTAAATCTCGAAGTCTCTCATTGCCTTCGCATTCAAATGATAGTACTATATTTTTCGTAAAGTAAATATTTGACCTACGATGAATATATATAAAAATATCTTCGCGAGAACACGTAAATTGACGATTACGCAAAATGCGTTGATGGCTTTGAACGCTCAACTGTTTGAATTTCGGTAAAACTTTATATGGAATATGTATAATTATAAAAATGAACTTTCTTAAGGCAATGTAAATGCTAATTTCATTGGAAATAGACTTGGATGAAAAAATATCTTGGCGAGATCGCTGTTACTATATTTGACCTTTTGTGAAAATGAAGATGAATGAAGTTATTGCCACTGAATGTGGAACATTATTCAGCAACGCAAAATTACTAATTGGAGTAATATTTCAAAATGTCAACAACTAAACCATTTCCCACACATTTCTTTGATCTCGAATAATGTATTCTAAGATGTGCATGAATGCCCGGCACACTTCAGCATAAAATCTAACAAATTTACGTTTTTGCCAAAAAACTGCAGAAATTTTTGGGGGATCGGCTTAAATCCGGGGTTGACTTCTATTCGGGCAGATATGGTAACTTGCCACTTGAGATTAGGAAACAATATCAAAGGATATTTATTAGGAATTTATTACATAGAGACTTACCCCCTAAACCACTGAATAATATGTTGCTTGTGGACATTGGAGAGATTAACTATATGCCTGAGCAGATGTGCAAATACAGTATACGAAGACTGAGCTGCAAATACAGGATTCTGGATCAGGACAAACAGGGCTCGAACCTCATCAGCAGGTGTTAATCTGATGAGAAAAATTTTAATTCTAAAATTGTCATATTTGATTGTTTATTAAACATCTATAGGATACAACAAAACCTGACACATAAAACCAATAAATATTATAAAATAATGTAGCCACTTACTCTTTATCCTGCAATAGGGCAATGATAATACTCTTAAGTACAGTCTTGTGGATGGTTTGAGGCTGCAAAAATTAATGGATCACAAATTAATTTATGGAGGGGGAGCACTGTACAGTAAGACCTCGATAACCATCGTTTTAATTGGTTCCTGGAATCCCCGATGATTACCGAAATGACGAAAGTCAAAACCGATTTTTCCATAGGAACAATGTCATGGGTCAATAATTCGTTCAAAAAGACCTTACAGGCATCATATAAAACTGAATTATTAGGCCTCAGTTTGCTTGAAATTTTAGACTTCTAGTTTTATTTTAAGGGATGTCACATTTCTGGACCTTGTAGCTATAAAATATTTAAGAAATACGTTAACTGTTGACAATTGTACTGCAACAATCCACAAAGGAATGTTTTGCTGTTTGATTCTTATATTTGAAGGCAACATTCTAAGTACTATTAGTCTTTGTTTAACCATTTCAATTTATACAAAATGTTTCACTCTAACACAATCGACTAAATGTTCTCCGAGAACAGCCACAGTCACCATTTCAATAGATCAGGGGTGCCCAACCTGCTGCCCATGGGCTGGATGCAGCCAACTAAGCAATTTTATGCGGCCCACCGTCAGTGATTCATAGTTTTCAAAACTTTTTCATTTATTTTAATTAACTACCAAATATTATTTTCTGTGTAGAAAAATCTGTTAAGATATCTAACGTTGAATTGTGACCTCTTAGTAAATATTATTTCTTGATTCAAGTAAGTTCTTATTAATATTGTTTTTGATTTTTTTCTCAAAGATATTTGTAAGATTGAATTCCATCATGATTTTTAACCCTCGAGTTACGTCTTTGGGCACGTGGGTGACACAGGTCCCCCAACACTTTATTTCCATTTTTGGACTTATTTCTCACTTTCATTCAACAGTTATTGATTTTTTCGGGATATTTGGGGTCCTGCATTAAAACAAGCAATAGTTTTAAGCAAAATTTTAATCAAAATTTTAATCAAAAATAGAAATTCAAAATCTGAGATTAGTTCAACTCGACTTACATTAATTCCAAACTATTTACACAAACTTCTCTTAAATGATCATTGCATGTCCATTTCTGGCATATGATACACCATTTTCACGTTGTTTTGTCTCTACTTCGACCACATTAGTAACATCAACCTCTTGATCCTTGTCATTTTGGTGGTGTAACAGCTGATCTTTCTTCTACTCTTGCACGCTGCCGAAGTTGTCCTGGTATTTGAGGGATTGTACTTCTCGCATTATTTGTGATTTTATACATTCCCAAGCAATCTCTTCCAAGAATTCTGTCTTCAAAACTTTTTTCTGGCTATTATTAGATTTATTGATACATAAAGCATTTATGGCCGATATATTCTAAAAATTCGTCGTATCTTCTGTAAAAGTAAAATAACTGATTGCCAAAAATGCCTGCAGATGAACTAAAAAGAGTACTGTGAATTTACAAAAAATTAAATGAAATTAAAGTGAAAAAGATCACGAAAAAGGAGTTGCGCGGCGTACCAAAATCAGTAACACGACAAGGCGCATGGGTGACAGATGTCCCCCAGCAAAACTTATCTGTTGCTCACGTCGAATCTTAGGGAAGGCACAAAGAAACTGATTCATGCATAGTAAAGAGGGGTCTCTCAAGGCCAGCTACTGAGATCTGCACATGCGTCACTCCTCCACTGTCACAGACACACGAAGTTGAAAATCAGTGGGGGACAACTGTCTATTACCAATGCGGCCCCCATAAGGGTTCACTGCCACCAATGAGGCCCCCACCATGTAGAAAAGGTTGCCCACCACTGTGATAGCAATGTTTCTCTCTCAGTCACAGTGCAATCATTGTCTTATTCATTTGTCTGCTTCATTAAACAATGGCAATGGAGCTTTTTCATTTTTTTCTACCACTTGGCGACAAACAATGGTTGATCGAAATAACAATTATCAATGGCGATGGTTACTGAGGTCCTACTGTAGATGTTAACAGAAAAATACAACTTTTTTAATGGAATATAATGTACAATACAAAGAAGTGCAGTAGAAGATCATTTATCTGAAACTCCAAACAACGAAAACATCCAAAATGCGAAATAACTGATGACCGATATCAGTTGTAGTTATGAAAGCCACCACCGGTTCAAGTAGCCTGATTACCCTCCTTTAGTTTGTTATATAGGTGATTCAAAACATTCCATCATTTAACATTGTTAATTTTTGCTATTTCCAGGTAAACACGGATGTTAATTGTTGATTTCCCATCCGAGGATTAATACATATACACTTTTAAATATTACTTAATATATTCACTGTACTTACATCAGAAGGTGACACCTGTAATTTTTTTTGTTATACAAGATGTTATCTAAGTTTATTTTATTGGTAACATCATTTATTTCTACCATTCCTCGTTACAAATGTTTTTCATGGTTGATATGCTGCATAAGTGTTAAGACATCTAACATCCTAAAATATCGTATATCCTAAATGGGTCAGATCCTGACCATTTCGGATAAACGATCTTCTACTGTAGTTGTATAATTTTCATATCCATTGCTGTAATCTTTTCTGAGTGATGGCTGTATTCAGAAAATCACTGTTGATCAACATCGAGATTTCAAAATGATAAATTGTAGCATTTTAAAGCACATAGCATAATGTAAAATTGAAATAAATGTTATGTTTAAATGACTTTTTACTTACGAATATAGCAAAGTAATTGTCAGAGTAATACTAAAGAAGACATTTTTCAAACTGCCTTCAACCAAATAAAAAATGAACAGATTCTTGTCAGTTCTCATAGATTTTTAATTGTTATTAGGTCTGGAAGGTCAACATTACTTTATAAGTTTAGAAAAAACCACTCATAGCTGCTGACTGTCAGTTAAATACATACCATTCGACTGAGTGCATCGTGTACTACATCCAAGATGTCTTATCGAAGACTTGGATGCCATGCTTCAAACTCTGATGTAGATAATTCTGGATCAGCCTTAAAAAGAGCCAACAGCTTGGGAAATGATGAATAGGTGTTCGCATAAAAACGCTGCATTGGTGAAAAATTGCCAGTGCGGTGAACATCCCTTAAGCTCCTCCTGGGATTAAGATAGATGATTTTTTTATGAGTAAAAGAAATTCGTCAAATAAATTACCTGGAAAGTTACTTTTATACAAGGATTAAAAATCAAAATTAATCACAACAAAGTACATCATTCTTTTTAACAGATAATTATTTCAAAGCTATTTCCATATTTTACCATACAAATACAACTGATTATTACAGCTGTTTGATGCTGTACTGAAATAAAATTACTCATTTTATGGAAGGAAAGTTTCCAATGATCAATGTGTTTCCTGTGAATTAGGAGAAAAGAAGATCCTTAACATTTTCAAATAATTAAAAATGAAAGTGTTTTTTTTTTTAAGTGGGTGGGGAAAGACTTGAAAAGGTTAATGGTTCAAGGTGACATGATCTCCAGAAACATAGAACCTTATAATAAGATAAAATTAATTATAAGAAATCCAAATGAAGGGTTCCCAGATGATATGTCCACAGTCTTTATGTCCACTGCCTTTATGTCCACTCTTTTATGTCCACAGCCTTTATGTCCACTGCCCATATGTCCAGAGTCTTTATGTCCACCATAATATATGTCCACAGTCTTTATGTCCACTGCCTTTATGTCCACTGTTATATGTCCACAGCCTTTTCGTCCACTGCCTTTATGTCCACTTTTGTTTATGTCCACAGCCTTTTCGTCCACTGTTTTTTTTGTCCACTTTTGTATATTTCCACAGCCTTTTCGTCCACTGTTTTCTTTGTCCACTTTTGCATATGTCCACAGAGACTTTATTTCGAAGTATGAAAAATATGAAGGGCAAACCTGAAGATGGAGGAGAGTTTGAAGGAGAGGGAGTAATCCGAAGGAAACACTGCGGACATTGGTGTCGATCGACTAGGAATTTTATAACAATTACGAATATAAGGCGAAAAAATTGAAAATGGAGGGGGTGCAGAAGGAGTGGGAGGGAAAAGGAGGTGCGGAAGGAATCCGAAGGTAATACTGCGGACATTGGTGTCTATCGACTAGGAATTTTATAACAATTACGAATATGAAGCTAAAAAATGAAAATGGAGGGGGTGTAGAAGGAGTGGGAGGGAAAAGGAGGTGCGGAAGGAATCCGAAGGAAACACTGCGGACATTGGTGTCTATCGACTAGGAATTTTATAACAATTACGAATATGAAGCTAAAATATGAAAATGGAGGGGGTGTAGAAGGAGTGGGAGGGAAAAGGAGGTGCGGAAGGAATCCGAAGGAAATACTGCGGACATTGGTGTCTATCGACTGGGAATTTTATAACAATTACGAATATGAAGCTAAAAAATGAAATTGGAGGGGGTGTAGTAGGAGGGGGAGGGAAAAGGAGGTGCGGAAGGAATCCGAAGGAAACACTGCGGACATTGGTGTCTATCGACTAGGTATTTTATAACAATTACGAATATGAAGCTAAAAAATGAAAATGGAGGGGGTGTAGAAGGAGTGGGGGGGAAAAGGAGGTGCGGAAGCAATCCGAAGGAAACACTGCGGACATTGGTGTCTATCGACTAGGAATTTTATAACAATTACGAATATGAAGCTAAGAAATGAAAATGGAGGGGGTGTAGTAGGAGGGGGAGGGAAAAGGAGGTGCGGAAGGAATCTGAAGGAAATACTGCGGACATTGGCATCTATCGACTAGGAATTTTATAACAATTACGAATATGAAGCTGAAAAATGAAAATGGAGGGGGTGTAGTAGGAGGGGGAGGGAAAAGGAGGTGCGGAAGGATTCGGAAGGAAACACTGCGGACATTGGTATCGATCGACTAGGAATTTTATAACAATTACGAATATGAAACTAAAAATTGAAAATGGAGGGGGTGCAGTAGGAGGGTGAGGGAAAAGGAGGTGCGGAAGGAATACGAAGGAAACACTGCGGACATTGGTATCGATCGACTGGGAATTTTATAGCAATTACGAAGATGAAGCGAAGAATTGAAAATGGAGGGGGCGTAGTAGGAGGGGGAGGGAAAAGGAGGTGCGGAAGGAATCCGAAGGAAACACTGCGGACATTTGTGTCAATCGACTAGGAATTTTATAACAATTACGAATATGAAGCGAAAAATTGGAATTGGAGAGGTGTAGTAGGAGGGGGATGGAAAAGGAGGTGCGGAAGGAATCCGAAGGAAATACTGTGGACATTGGTGTCTATCGACTAGGAATTTTATAACAATTACGAATACGAAGCTAAAAAAAGAAATTGGAGGGGGCGTAGTAGGAGGGGGAGGGAAAAGGAGGTGAGGAAGGAATCCGAAGGAAACACTGCGGACATTGGCGTCTATCGACTAGGAATTTTATAACAATTACGAATACGAAGCTAAAAATGAAAATGGAGGGAGTTTAGTAGGAGGGGGAGGGAAAAGGAGGTGCGGAAGGAATCCCACGGAAACACTGCCGACATTGGTATCGATCGACTAGAAATTTTATAACAATTACGAATATGAAGCAAAAAATCGAAAATCGAGGGGGTGTAGTAGGGGGGGAGGGAGAAGGAGGTGCGGAAGGAATCCGAAAGAAACACTGCCGACATTGGTATCGATCGACTACGAATTTTATAACAATTACGAATATGAAGCGAAAAATTGAAAATGGAGGGGGTGTAGTAGAGCGGGAGGGAAAAGGAGGTGCCAAAGGAATACGAAGGAAACACTGCCGACATTGGTATCGATCGACTACGAATTTTATAACAATTACGAATATGAAGCGAAAAATTTAAGATGGAGAGGGTGTAGTAGGATGGGGAGGGAACAGGAGGTGCGGAAGATGTCTGAGGGAAACACAGCGGACATTGGCATCTATCGACTAGGAATTTTGTAACAATTACGAATAAGAAGTGGAAAGTTCAAAATGGACCCCTTCCATTTTTAATTTTTAGCTTCATATTCGTAATTGTTATAAAATTCCTAGTCGATCGATACCAATGTCCGCAGTATTTCCTTCGGATTGCTTCCGCACCTCCTTTTCCCTCCCACTCCTTCTGCACCCCCTCCATTTTCATTTGTTAGCTTCATATTCGTAATTGTTATAAAATTCCTAGTCGATGGACACCAATGTCCGCAGTGTTTCCTTCGGATTGCTTCCGCACCTCCTTTTCCCTCCCACTCCTTCTACACCCCTCCATTTTCATTTTTTAGCTTCATATTCGTAATTGTTATAAAATTCCTAGTCGATAGACACCAATGTCCGCAGTGTTTCCTTTGGATTCCTTCCGCACCTCCTTTTCCCTCCCCCTCCTACTACACCCCCTCCATTTTCAATTTTTAGCTTTGTATTCGAATTGTTATAAAATTCCTACTCGATCGATACCAATGTCCACAGTGTTTCCTTCGGATTCCTTCCGCACCTTCTTTTCCCTCTCCCTCCTACTACACCCCCTCCATTTTCAATTTTTAGCTTCATATTCGTCATTGTTATAAAATGCATAGTCGATCTATACCAATGTCCGCAGTATTTCCTTCGGATTCCTTCCGCACCTCCTTTTCCCTCCCCCTCCTACTACACCCCCTCCATTTTCAATTTTTAGCTTCATAATCGTAATTGTTATAAAATTCCTAGTCGATCTATACCAATGTCCGCAGTGTTTCCTTCGGATTCCTTCCGCACCTCCTTTTCCCTCCCCCTCCTACTACTCCCCTTCCATTTACAATTTTTAGCTTCATTATCGTAATTGTTATAAAATTCCTAGTCGATCGATACCAATGTCCGCAGTATTTCCTTCGGATTCCTTCTGCACCTCCTTTTCCCTCTCCCTCCTACTACACCCCCTCCATTTTCATTTTTTAGCTTCATATTAGTAATTGTTATAAAATTCCTAGTCGATAGACACCAATGTCCGCAGTGTTTCCTTCGCATAAATTCCGCACCTCCTTTTCCCTCCCCCTCCTACTACACCCCCTCCATTTTCATTTTTTAGCTTCATATTCGTAATTGTTATAAAATTCCTAGTGGATAGACACCAATGTCCGCAGTATTTCCTTCGGATTCCTTCCGCACCTCCTTTTCCCTCCCCCTCCTACTACACCCCCTCCATTTTCAATTTTTAGCTTCATATTCGTAATTGTTATAAAATTCCTAGTCGATAGACAGCAATGTCCGCAGTATTTCCTTCGGATTCCTTCCGCACCTCCTTTTCCCTCCCCCTCCTACTACACCCCCTCCATTTTCATTTTTTAGCTTCATATTCGTAATTGTTATAAAATTCCTAGTCGATGGACACCAATGTCCGCAGTGTTTCCTTCGGATTCCTTCCGCACCTCCTTTTCCCTCCCACTCCTTCTGCACCCCCTCCATTTTCAATTTTTTCGCCTTATATTCGTAATTGTTATAAAATTCCTAGTCGATCGATACCAATGTCCGCAGTGTTTCCTTCGAATTACTCCCTCTATTTCAAACTCTCCTCCATCTTCAGGTTTGCCCTTCATATTTTTCATACTTCGAAATAAAGTCTCTGTGGACATATGCAAAAGTGGACAAAGAAAACAGTGGACGAAAAGGCTGTGGAAATATACAAAAGTGGACAAAAAAAACAGTGGACGAAAAGGCTGTGGACATATATAATAGTGGACATTAAGGCAGTGGACAAAAAGGCTGTGGACATAAACAAAAGTGGACATAAAGGCAGTGGACGAAAAGGCTGTGGACATATAAGAGTGGACATAAAGGCAGTGGACATAAAGACTGTGGACATATATTACGGTGGACGTAAAGACTCTGGACATAAGGGCAGTGGACATAAAGGCTGTGGACATAAAAGAGTGGACATAAAGGCAGTGGACATAAAGACTGTGGACATATCATCTGTGGATCAATAAATGACACGATGAATGAGACTGGAAGACCAAGTGAAGTACGTATATGAACTAGTTCTTGAACGAATGAGTGACCGGTTGACTCACTGTTTTATGCGACAGCCTCTCGGAACGAAAAGGAATGAAGCCGAATCTAAAAACAAGTGAAGAGTTTGTCACCGCCGCAAAAAACTACTTCAGTCGTTCAGTTTAATTATTCATTCACGTACTACACATCTCTATGTTGAAGTTTTGAACACGGCTGATAGTTTTGTATATCCTATAGATATATAGAAGTACGTGAGTATATTATTGAAACATTACTTTTTACTTACTGACTTATTTAATTCATTTAATTATTTTGTTACAACCCCAGTAACCACAATGGTAGCTTCAGATTCTAAAAAGAATATACATGGGAATATTTGAACTTGGATTTATTCCTTCGTTAATAAACGGAACAAGGCCTATGTGTCTTCTCTGTGAAAAAACTTTTAGTAACGATGCAATGAAACCAGCAAAAATGAAAGATCATCTTCAAAGACTCCACCCTGATAAGAAGGATAAAGATCTTGATTTTTTTAAAGAACTGAAAGAGAAATACACACATCGACCAAATATAAAATCATTTATGAAAGCACCTGCCGAAGCTGACAATGAACGAGGATTAACAACCTCGTACAATATTTCTCTTAATATAGCAAAAAAGGGAAAACCATATACAATTGCAGAGGACATCGTTATTCCCGCAATTAAAGAAGTAATTGAAACTATAATAAAAAAGACTCCGGTCCTGTTTTAAAATGCTTACCATTGAGTGCGAATACCGTGCAAAGGCGTATTGATGAAATGGCTGAAGATGTAGAAAAAACTGTAGCATCAGAGCTCATACATAGTAAGTTCTCCATCCAACTTGATGAGTCCACTTTTGGTAGTTCTTCTATTCTTATGGCTTATATAAGATATTTTAGTAAAATCAAACATCAAATTATTGACGAATTTTTATTTGCAAAATATCTTGAAAGTGATGGAACGGGGTTGACAATTTTCCATCGATTGGAGAAATATTTAACTAAGTACGATATTCCATTTACTAATACAACAGCAGTAGCCACAGATGGCGCACCTGCGATGGTGGGCCGTTACCGAGGTTTCGCTACCTTTCTTAAAGAAAAAGTTCCCGGTGTACGTACTATTCACTGTGTGTTGCACAGAAACCATCTGGTGGCAAAAACTCTCAGTGACGAATTGCATGATACTCTAAAGGTGTGTATTAAATCTGTTAATCAAATTAGAGCTCATCCTCTTAAATCGCGATTGTTTGCCAAACTTTGTGAAAAAAACGATGAATTATCAAACCAATTACTCTTGCATACTGAAGTAAGATGGTTGTCTAGAGGTGCAAGTTTACAAAGACTTGTTGAGTTGTTCGACTCAACTGTAGAGTTTCTTACAGATGTTAATTCGTTTTTGAGTGATGAACTGAAGAGAAATAAGAATCATATTTTCTACTTGGCGGACTTATTTGCAAAATTTAATGAAGCCCAGACCCGTCTACAAGGTAAAGATGTCACCATTATCCAAGCTCGGACAATTCTTTCAGGCTTCCAAGTTAAATTAGGCTTGTTTAAATCTTCATTGTTACGAAGAGATTTTCAGTACTTTTCGAATCTACGGCAATTGGAAGTAAAAGATGAAGATTTGGAAATATACACTAAGCATCTTCAAAAATTGAGCAATGATTTTAAATTGCGCTTTGAGGATTTAGAGAACATGCACATTCCAGATTGGGTTATCGCGCCATTTTCTGCTGAAGTTGAAAACATCGAATGTAACTTACAAGATGAACTTATTGAATTGTCAGTTGATCTTGAAGCTAAGACGCTTTTTAAAAATGTGACTTTAAGTTACTTTTGGACGAATATAAATGTTGTACAAAAATATCCAAAACTTTCTGAAATGGTACTTCCTTTTTTGCTTGCATTTCAAATCTCGTATATGGTTGAAGCTGGTTTCAGCCATGTTAATTCCATCTTAACAAAACAGAGAAATAAGTTAGATATAGAATTCCGTGGCGATTTAAGGCTGAAACTTACTAATCTTGAACCCAACATTGCTAATCTTGCCAAGAGTCACCAAGCACACCCGTCACATTGACAATGTCAGTCAATTTTACTAACTTAATAAAAGTCTTATTATAATGCATCTGATTAGACATAATTATATTAGATATATGTAATATAAATGATAAACACTGTAAAATAAACAATCTAAAAATCACATAAGCGTCTTTTTACTTTCTCATACGTAGTAATGGGAAAGTATTGTATTCATGAAAAAAATCGACTTCCAGATTTCAACGGATATACAGTGAGTCTGTTTATTATTGGGCCAACATAAAAATAATTTTCAAAACACATATATTTAAAAATTATATTATAGTAGTTTTTTCGAAACCTATTCACTTCTTTATTGTTGATTTCCTTACAAAAATAGGAAGGTAATTAGTAGCATTCGACTACTATGGCAACATATATAAACATGTTTATTCAAATAAACAAAAATATGACATCACAAAATTATTGGGCCAAACCGTCATTAGATACCATCGATATCCAATTCATTACCGATTAGTGTATGCTGTCAGTGCAGTATCGTGCTTCTTGAACATTTGTGTGCAATTCACAAATTTTTTAGTAAAGAAAGAGCTGAAATAATCTACGTGCACAGAAAATGGGACGTAAAAATGCAAACACTTCTTTTAATCAGCGTCAACTGGTTATTTTCCATCATGCCAAGGGCAAAACAGAACGGGAAATTGCTGAAATGCTACAAATGCCTAGAAGTACTGTGGGTAATATTATCAGACGTTTTATAAATGAGGATCGTATAGATTCGAAGCCAAATCCTGGAAGACCAGCATTACTCAATGATCATGACAAGCGTTGGATTATGCGAAAAGTAAAAGTAAATCCTCGTTTAAGCACTCCAAAAATGGTAACTGAATTGTCAACTTATTGCGACAAACATGTACATCCAGAAACCATTCGGCGTTGCATAAGGGAAAATGGTTACAATGGTTGAGTAGCTAAAAAGAAGCCATTCATTAGTGACGCCAATAAGAAAATCAGAATAGCATTTGCAGAAGAGCATGTGGATAAGAGCGGAGATTTCTGGAATCGGGTAATATTTGCTGATGAAAGCAAGTTCAATGTTTTTGGGTCCGACGGTCATGCCATGGTGTGGAGAAAGCCGAATGAGGAAATAAATAAAGAGAACCTTCGACTGACAGTAAAACACGGTGCAGGATATGTCATTGTATGGGGCTGTATGTCCGCTTCAGGAGTCGTAAATTTGATCTTCATAGTAGATGGTATCATGGACAAAATGGTCTACCTGAACATTTTAAAGAATAATTTAAAACAGCCGGCTGAAAAAATGGGGATTTTGCAGGCCTTTCAGTATTACCAGGACAACGACACCAAGCATAAAGCTCACATTGTGAGCGAATGGCTGCTTTATAACTGCCCAAAAGTAATTGACACTCCACCGCAATCCCCTGATATAAATCCCATTGAAAATTTGTGGAATGAGCTCGACCGAAGCGTCAGGAGTCACCCAATAAGCAACAGAGAAGAATTGAAAAACTGTTGCAGGAAGAATGGACCAATATTCCTGGAACAATGACCAAGAAATTAGTAGAGTCAATTCCAAATAGGCTCAAATACGTTCTGAAACATAATGAGTACCAAGAAAAGTACTAACAGTAAGTCTGTTAGTCTATTAGTAGTAAAAACAATTTATTTTCCATTTGTGGCCCAATAATTTTGTGATGTCATATTTTTGTTTATTTGAATAAACATGTTTATGTATATGTTGCCAAAATAATCGAATGCAACTAATTACCTTCCTATTTTTGTAAGGAAATCAACAATACAGAGGTGAATAGGTTTCGAAAAAACTACTATAATTTATGTTTTACATATATGTGTTTTGAAAATTATTTTTATGTTGGCCTAATAATAAAGAGACTCACTGTACATGTTTTGAGGTCCCTAGAACACGTTTAGACTATTTTCGGAATGATGTCTGTGTGTGTGTGTGTGTGTATGTTAGTGTGGGCGCTCTAACTCAAAAAGTACGCGCCATATCGTTACTAAACTTCTCATATCTAACACTCTTACATGAGAACAAAGAACTGATTAGTTTTTGGACAATAACGGTTAAACGGAAGTCGAGGTTTATTCGGAACCCGATTCGGTTTTTGCGATATTTCTTCGTTAAAACATCATTATTGTATATACAATTCTATACGAAGGTTATAGAGAATGTAATTTCCTACAACTTTCATTTGAAACAATTTTCTATAGGAGTTATTGTTTAGGAGTTATTTATAAATAACCGGTTTTTCGGTTTCCGTTAAATATCTCAACAACATCGTTATTGGTAATCTTCGTAAGGACCAAAGTTGTAGAGAATAATATTTCTTCCAAGTTTTGTTTGAAACTAATTTTCGTAGAACCATCCATTTCGGATATATTTCGCTTTTTCTTAATACCAGCCTACAGCGCCAACACCATGTAGCGGTGAATTCTGTAAACATTCAAAATATACGTAATTTACGGCAAGGACGTGTCTTCTTCTACGATACGAAATAATAATTTTGCCTTATAATGCTACTCATAATAATTTAAATATCTATACCCCAAATATGGAGAAAGTCATGTGTTGGCCACATCAGATTTTTTTTATTATGTATTAAGGATTTATATGATCCAAATTCTCTATAAAATAAAGTACTGAATAAAATAATGATTGTTTACATAAATTTTCTATGTCTTAGTATTATTGTTTCAATATAGGGTACTTACGTATTATCTCCAGGACCTTACTTTGTTATTATCTTACTTACGTATTACAGAATAACAACGTATTGTTGGATTTACGATATTTTATTTTCAAAACAACATTAACAGAAACTAATTGGCCGGTCTCGACATTGACAAACCCAATCACCGGACAACGGGTAGGGATAGTTTGGTTCCGGGCGGTAGCGCCCGAAGACGACTACCCATTAAAACTAAGCGAGCCGAAGGCTCGTCAATATATCCTTCCATTTTTTGTGAGTCATTATAATTTAGATCCTTTTATTTATTTTATATCTTGTATCAAAGAATTATACATTCCAAATAATAAATAAAGTTATTATAATGAATTATTTTCTTATTTAAAATATTTTTTGTTAGGTGGGAATATGTGTAGTATTGTACTTCCACAACCTACTCTTTATTGGCGTATCTATACGATGGATATTATTAATTTATTTATATCAATAAGTCCATAGAAACCGAGTGGGGAGCAATACGGAACTGGCCCCATCAAGCCTGTAACACTTTTGTTTCTATCGTAACAATTTTTGACGAATCCAGCGGCTTTTCGCTGCACTCTTTCTAACTCTGAGATTGATCCTTTCTCGTACGGATCCCATATGCTCGACGCGTGCTCTAATAGCGGTCTTACTAACGAAAAGTAACGTCTCTTTGACCTGTACGTAAGGGAAATTGCGTTTTAAAGTTTTATTCATCATAAATAATCCGTTTTCTTCATATTTAATAATATTACATGCACACGTAAGGAAATTAAACGTTTGTTTGTGAGATTGTTTATGTTAGCAACAATGAAGAAGTAACCATGCAAGAAATGTTCTAATTTCAACTCGATTTAAGACATTTTGGTTTGATTTTCTCGATAATAGCTACTCCTACGATAAAAATGTATAGGAAAAGAAATACTCTTCTTTACTAGTTCTACAACTTTTATTTGAAAATTATTTTGATATGACCAATATTTTACGAGATACGTCAGAAAGTTCATTTTTTGTCACCAGTAAAGTGGTATCCCTGATTGGCGTACGTGATTCATTTATGTGATTTTCATATTATATTTGATTGTAAGTCCTTATTGTCAAATTTCATGAAAATCCGTTTGGTAGAAGCCGAGAACGAACATGCGGACGGATAATCGGCGCTCACGCTGAAAGCGAAACGCGCCTAAAAAGGACATATATTTGAATAAAAAGAAAAACATAAACGTTCGCGATCAATTACTGTGTAAGGAAATGCATTTTTAGAGTTAAATGTGAATTATTGAGATCAACTTATTTTACATACTTCATCATTTTTTAGAAATCAATTGAAAATTCATCGCGCAAAGATTGCGCGGGATCAGCTAGTACTACATTCATATGAAAAAATATCTCAAGACCAAATTAATACAAGACAATATCGGTTATCTAAATTCCATAACTATTTTCATAGTCTATGTATCAGATTAATTAATGTGTTACCTATTAGAGCAAAAATTGTGATCCTACTTAGATTTAAATCAGTGACATATGCATGGTTGATTAAAAAAGTCTTGTGTTCTATTGATGAATACTTCGAGAGCGATGTATATAATATGGTAGTCAAACTCCTCTATTTCTAGTTGGTAACTATTATTTCCTGTATTTTATTTTTGTATTTTTATGACGACATCTAATACGGTTTGTATCGTTTGTCTGTACCATCCAATGATGAATAAAATAATTCTATTCTGCAAAAAGTATTTAAAATTTCGAAATAAAAAATATAAAATTTTGAAAAAGGACAATTTTCTTATTTCTTTACCATCCAATTTTTAAACTTGTGCTGGCACTGCATATATGTATAGGATTTTTAACCATCAATTCTGTTACATACATCGGTTAACGTGATTCAAAATAACCAGACGCCTAAATTACTGGACAAATGAACTACTTTTCCCGTGTTTGCCAAAGTATATTTATAATGTCTCGCATTTAAACTATAAATATTTCTATTTCTATAATATGTTTATTATTTCAGTTTTTTATTTTAATACAAATATATTTTGATTATAACGAATGTATTTGACTGGATAAAAATATTATAAATCCTGTTTAACTCTGGCAACACTGTACAGCTGGGAATATTAGAATTTTGGTTGAATAATTCACCTTAGGGCTGTTAACGTAATATTTTTTAGGTTTCAATATCGCAGATGAAAAACATTTGAAATTATGAGTTCATTGTTTTAGTTTGTCTTTTATTGAAGAACTAAAGTACTTCAAAACAGTGATGGTGACAATATGCCTGATTTCGTGGGTTATTTAATAGTCGTTGACGTTGATAATTTACCTCGGAAATAGCTTTAGACTTGTTATTTACCAACCTTAAAGTCGTGTATGTTCCATAATCATGACTAATTTCCAATGCATCACCTTTTGATTCGTGTGGCTAATGACAAGTTTAGGTTAGGTATTCCTTGCAAGTTGTTTATTATCTTGCTCATCATGTCTCAGCATGAACGAGATTGCGAAAAACAGGGTAACTGTGGTTTTTATACTGGTTCTTATAATTTGATTGTGATTTATAAGCGGTTATTTATATTTTCTTTGAACTTACTGAACAATTTGGTAACTTCAAATGTATTCCTTACTAAATTCTCTATTTAGGTTTTTCGTACATGGATGGCGTCCCCGTTAAAATCAGTGAACAATATAAACCCCCTAAGAAGTATAATCTGCCTGTTGGTTTTATGCAAAAATTGCCAACAGATACAATAACGGAAGAAGTAAGTTATCTAGTTATCAACAATGTTGTTGGTTACTTTTAAAATATTTCTAAACTTACGATATGCTTTCCTCGTTTTGGTGAATTTCCTAGTAAGTTTTAATTTGATAACATTTTTCGTATTGCCCGTGTTATTATGCGAAAAATGATCCCCTAATTATTCCTAATAGAAGATTGTTTTGGCATACAACATTTACAACAAAAAATCACTATATTCTTTCGTATTAACCATATTACGTATTTATAATATTCAGTGACGAAACCATGCAAATGTATTTGCCAACGGTGGAATAAATTATATTTATGTATTACTCTTATGTGCATATTGGCGAGTTTAATCAAGTGTAATCTAGTTAATTTAAGCTCGCCGAAGTTGCTGTTAATATGTAGTTAAAATTATAATTTAACTGATTTAATATGTGTATACGTAGTATCCACACACAGTATCCACTGTCTGTGGAATCTCCTTCAGGCATCTTATATGGACGAATGCCATGATCTGTTTTACTCTCTCTTTGAAGGCTGCATTTTGGATAGTGTCCCTCTACTGAAGGTAAACCCACTTAAATTTCCTGTTTGGTACGATCGTGAACTTATTACTCAAAACAAAAACTAGAGCCTTTCGAAAATGGAAACGAACCAAACTACGCTGCGATTATGTTGAGTTCCTCGTTAACTGTGCAGCTTACTAAGTATCATTCTTATCTTAATGATGTACATTCCTCTCTAAAAGAAAACCCAAAACTCTTCTGGCGATTTATTCGGCAAAAAAGGGGAGCTGATGCATACCATCTTTAGTACATTACGAAAACACAGAGGCCAATGATTCACAAGGTGCGTGCAATTTATTTTCCAAGTTCTTTTCCTCTGTGTTTCAAAAACCAGTGCATACATCCTACAATTATGATTCCCTACCATCCACAAGTGACTGCCTATCATCGTTGCTGTTTACTAAAGAGGAAGTAAGTGAAGCTTTAAAGAGTCTGAAACATGACGCATCGTAGAGGTCCGATATAACACCGGTTTTCATTATCAAAGCCTGTGTTAACGAAATTTGCAATCCCTTGTTACTTCTTTTCAATCAGGTAATGAATCATCAAACCTTTCCCATGAGATGGAAACAGGCAATAGTCACACCCATTCATAAAAGCGGTAGTAAATCCGATATAAAAAATTACAGGCCTATTTCTTTGCTACCAACATTTTCAAAAGTTTTTGAAAAAGTACTATATAATAAACTGCTGCCTCACTGCAAGGCAATTTTTTCTGAAGCACAGCACGACTTTCTTCCTCACCGCCTCTAATTTATCTCTTCTTGCAAATCATCTCTCCTCTAACATTAACAAATGTAGCCAAACTGATGTAGTTTATTTTGACTTTGAAAAGGCATTTGATAGTGTGGATCATGGATTTGTATTATGTAAGCTTTGATCCTTTGGAATCAATGGAGGTGTCTTCAGACTTATGAAGTCTTATCTACAAAATCGAACACAAAAAGTTGTTGTCGATGGCTTTACCTCTCCAATAATCGATATCTCATCAGGTGTACCTCAAGGATCCATTTTGGGTCCTTTATTGTTTTATGTTTTTATCAATGATCTGCTGCAATCCATCAGTTGCAAAAGTTTGCTATATGCCGATGATTTTAAAATTTTTAATAGAGTTGACAGTGTGGAAGATTGTGTAAGACTCCAGGGTGAAATTGATAAGTTTTCCCTGTGGTTTCAAACATGGAAATTATTCCCTAACATTAAGAAATGTAAAATAATTTCTTTTTCGTTGAGGAAAAAATTAGTATGTACCGTTATGCCATAGAAGATGCTCTTCTCGAAAGGGTTCAAACCGTTAATGACTTAGGTATAACTTTGGAGGCCAAATTAAATTTTAATGTACACATCCGGTCCATCTGCTCAAGAGCATTCAGAGTCTTAGGTTTTATAAAACGGAACTCCATAAAATACTTCTCCCTTTCCACCATTATTAGCACATACTGCGCACTAGTGAGACCAGTGCTGGAATACACAAGTGTTATTTGGAATCCCACCCTAAATGTTAATGTAGATGCCATTGAAAAAGTGCAAAGGCGTTTCATAAAATGGCTGTGCTACAAAACAAATACAATGTAAGGAAAGAAGAATACCTTTCACTCTGTAATGACTTCAAACTTAGCCCCTTGACTAATAGATGAATGACCTCGGATATCATTTTCCTACGAAATATTGTGAACGGTGTCATTGACTCCAAAGAGCTAGTTGAACTAATTGGCCTCAATGCCCCCCCTCCCCCCCCCCCCCGTAGATCCTGCCACTCTTTCACAAGCCATCATCCAGAGTGAATGTCTATCAACATTCGCCTATCCTCAGAGCAATAAGGACATACAACGAGGCGAATTCCAAAAGCAGTTCTATGGACATATACAAGGACTCACTTCCTGTATTCAGGAGACGTGCAGAACACACTGGGAACATTCTGAAGTATTATGACTGTGTGTGTGTCTTTGTAGGAGTGTGTATAGTGTTTTGACTTGTCTCGTTCCAATTATTTATTTTTTATATTTATACCTTTTTTATCATTATTATTTTTTATTAGAACACATGTAATTGGGGTTATCCTGTTTGTGTTTAATAAATTATTATTATATGATCTATCCTATATATAATTTTGGAAGTGTCCATCCGTCCCCCCCTGTATCTCAGAAGCCATTCATCGTAGAGATATGCAGTAAACTGCGTTTTGTTTCTACAAGATAGGAGGTCCCTAGAAAACTATTCTCATTTTCATAAAGTCCCGGGTTCGAATCCAGGAGACAATTATGTTCCCATAAGTTTACACGGGATTTTCGAGTTTTCAGAGTGCAAGGTTTTTTTCCTTCATTCGTTAAAATACGTAAATATGGACCGATTTTCTTCGTTTTTACTTTATTCGACTGCTAAAACTCTATACTATTTTATTCTTGCAATTTTTACATGTTCACGATCTAGATTTTCAGAAATACGCAATTGTTTTCGAATTTTTACGGATATTTCGTACTCTTTCCGGGCGTTGCTAAGGCGACCGTCATTGTTGCTTCCGATTCAGTTAATACCAATTAAACCTTCAAATAGGTGAAATAAAAGAGTTATTTGCTTCGCACTTTTGTTTAAGCATCGAAATTAATGATGCATAACAACATAAATATTTATGGATA
Organism: Uropetala carovei; assembly: GCA_036926305.1. NCBI lineage: Eukaryota > Metazoa > Arthropoda > Insecta > Odonata > Petaluridae > Uropetala > Uropetala carovei. The sequence continues at coordinate 10,137,965 of JAXCHB010000010.1, read as the reverse complement.
ATTATTCTGTTGACTTCGTATGGGAAGCGTTTCTAATGATTTAATCAAAGCAGTTGAATCTTCGCAACCTTCCTTTCATCGTTTGAATGCTAGAATGTTATCTCTTTGTAAGTAGAGCCTTTATATTATACATCTATAATGTTTATTAACGCAAATAGACACGCATAATTTAAAAATTAAATGAGAATAGGGACATACGTTATTTTTTAACACATTACATGGTTATCTTCTCTTCATTGATAATCAAATTAAATTCTTATATAAAAAATAAAGGACATATTATTCAATAATAAGAAACAATGAAAAGTATAAACATAAATGTTTGTGATCAATTATTGGGTAGCATTAATATCCTCTCTAATATGACATAAAATGCAGATTTCTGACCGACTTATGGGTTATTCTCCCGAATGGATGTGGAAAAGAGACGGAAGACTTAACACAAGCTCTTAAACAGAGCTAGAAAGATATGCTTTATTTTTGCCACCAATCTCACGGGTGTAACCGGACAGCGGTAAGGGGCAGAGCCCCTTTACTTAAAGAAACCTCTAGCGGAAGGAATTGAATTGAACTATATGATCACACGACTTGAGTGTATAGTCCGATAAAATTAGTTACTAAAAAGAGTACTTTAAACTTTAGTATACATAGAAACATAAATATTTACGGATAATTATTCAGTAAACTGTATGGGAAGTGTTTCTAACGATTTATTGAAAGCGGGTGAATATTCATTTCATCGTTTGAATGCTTGAATCTTACATTTTAGTACGTAGAACCATTATATTATACATCTATTATGCTTATTAACGCAAATAGTCTCACGCATAAATTTCAAATTAGATGAGAATAGGGACATAAGTTATTTTTTTGACGCATTACATTGTTATCTTGTCTTCTTGATATAATGGAAGTGGAACAATATGCCTCTGTGGAGTTGTATTATCCATTATTTACATTCATTTATAAACTGTTCTTACCATTTGAATTACCCTTTTATTTTCCACTTGAACTCCAGTATTACATGCATTAAACGTTTAACTTGAACTATTTTGAACTGTAGGCGGAAAATGATATAAGAAACTATATAATGTTTTATTCAAAATGTTTCATAACCGAAGATTGTAGGTCAATACTTTTTAATTTATATCTCAAAAGGAATGAAAGCTTGCAGGTTGAGAATTCGATTTTTACGTGTTATTTTATGGGAAATGGAAAAGTTCGCAGTAAATTAATGCGTAGCATTAATTTCCTCTCTAATATGAAATTTAAAATATAGAGTTCTGATTGACTTCGCATAATAAATTGTCAATACGCAAACGCAGCCGTGCCCTCAGCGAGATTTGAACCGGCGAACCTTACCAATACCTGGAAAATACATTAGTATAGTTAAATGTGAATTATTGAGATTAACTTTTTTTACACACTCCTTAATTTTTGATAAATTAACTAAAAAAACGCGCAAATATTGCACGGGTCCAGCTAGTTTTCATAAAATCGGGTAAGTTTAAATAATGTCTTTATAACAGGAATATGATTTAAATGTTGTATAGGAACTTATTTCAGTGAGATACAGTAAAACCTGGTACTTAACAATAGGTTAACTAAAAGATGGTACAAGCAACATTCTCGAGCAATGGAATGTAGCAGAAAGTCTCATTTCTGCTTCAAATTAATCATTCTCTTGTTAATCATCCTCTTGTTAATCATCAGCCATCGATACTATTGAGAACAACAGCAAAACACTGTTGAGGAGGGCTTTCTTAGATAAATATATAAAGCTGTGTTTGAGAATTTTATAGATACAGGAATAGTGAAGAGCATATCTCATCTGTTTTAAATGTTTTACCATTTGGTCCTGTTGTGCTTTTTGGTGACTTTAACCTCTCCATTCTCTGGGAGAATCCAATGTGTGGCTCTCCTAAATCTGTTGTGGATGATTATTTTATTGAGAGCTTTATATCTGGTCTCCGTTTGTATCAAATCAATCTTCACCCTACCCTCGATATGGCAACATTGGACTACATTGTCTCCTCTGTTTCTGTGTCTCCAAATGCCATCGCTCCAGGTTGGAATATTTTCGAAAGTGACCATGACTCCTTAGACGCAGTTCTCAGAATTCCAGGTACTAAGAAGCCCTGTGCTGACCCCCCTCCCCCCTCGCGAGCCTTTCCCGCTTGGTCGAAGGTACGTTGGGATGACGTCAACCGCTGTTTAAACCTTAATCCGTGGTGTCTGCTGAGCACTCTTCCACCTGACGAGGCAGTTAGTCTCTTCTATGACCTCATTGACGGTGTGATAAAGGACTTTGTCCCCTTTGTAACTGCGAAGTTCCCATTTTGGTACAAAATTGATACTATTCACTACTTGAAAAACAAGAATAGTGCGTGGTATTTATGGAAAGCATTCCCAAGTGAAGAAACCCGCAAATCTTTTTCTGACCTACCTAGGTATTCCAAACTTTTAATTCGCCGCGACTATGCTGAGTATACAAAAAATGTCTGATTCTATCTCTTCCAACTCTAAAAATGGTCGTCGCAATCACTCCAGGATCCCTGATGAAATTTATTATGATAATACTAATGCTTTTGGTTCTTACAGGTCTGCTCTATTTAATAAATTCTTTTCCAACTGCTTCGCACCCCCTATTAACTCCTCTCTGAACATAAATAATATTTCTCTCTCACCTGTATGTAATTTTTCTCTATGTCAGCTTCAAACAACCCCTCAGGAAGTCTTTCAATTCATTTCTAAAATTTCTCCGTATCATACTCCTGGCCCAGATGGCTTTTGCCCTTTATTTCTTCGTAATTGTGCTTCTTCTCTGTCTATTCCCCCATGCATTATTTTTAACCGCTGTTTTTCACTTGGTACTTTTCCCTCGCAATGGAAATCTGCAAATGTAACTCCTATTCATAAATCTGTCTCAAAACATGATGTAGCTAATTATCGTCCCATTTCATTACTTTCAATTTTTTCTTCCATCTGTGAAAGAATCATTCTAAACCACTGTTATTATTTTATGTCCCCCTATCTCTCCACTAAGCAACACGGATTTGTTCCAGCCCGATCCTGCTTGACTAACTTAGCAGTTTTCCAGCAATATGCTATTGATGCCATATCAAATAAATCTCAGTTAGACATTGTCTTCCTAGATTTCTCTAAGGCTTCATAAATCATAACCTTTTAACTCACAAACTTAACCACCGATTTAATATTCATGGGAATTTTCTAAATCTCCTGAGTAGCTTTTTGGAAAATCGTACACAGAGGGTTGTGTACTATCTGGTACTCCATCAGACTGGTCACCCATCACCTCCGGTGTCCCGCAGGGCAGTGTCCTTGGCCCCTACTTGTTTAATTTGTACGTTGATGACCTGACTGTCTCCCTGTACGCTTCGGAGGTTCAGACCCTTCTTTATGCAGATGACTGCAAAATTTTTAAACAGGTAAATGCAATGGCTGACTGTGTATCTTTCCAAGAATCTATAAATTTGGTATCAAACTGGTGTGATGTTTGGAAGCCAAAATTGAATTTAAAGAAATGCAATGTTATGGCTGTCACAATTCGTAGAAACCCTATAAATTTTAATTACTGTATTAATTCAGAGTTAATGACTAGAGTCTTACAGCAGAAAGATCTAGATGTAATTACTGATAGCAAACTAACTTTTTCTGAACATATTAAAGCAATAAAAATAAAGCTATGTCTCTCTTAGGCATTTTGTACCGTTTTACAGATATTAGGGATCCTTTAGCGCTCAGAATGTATTTTTCCACCATTGTTTTGCCTGTTATAACATATTGCTCTCCGATATGGACTATGTCCACTGTTTCTAATCTCTCCTCTCTTGACGATCTTAAATTTCTTTCTTAGAATTGTGAAATATCGTGTAACTTCTCTTCGCTATGCCTCTAATGCAGCTGTTTTATCTCTCTCCTTCTAGAAAATCTTTCCCATACTCGAACTAAATATGATCTTTCGTTTATTTATAATATTTTTAATTTCGTTACAGACTGTTCTGAATTACTATCACATTTAAATTTCTGAATTCCTACTAAAACTACTCGTTCTCTTTCTTGTTTAATACGCCTAACCCAAGGATTTCTCTATCCAAACGTTCTCTTTTCTTTCATCTTCCTTCTCTTTTGAATTCACTACCCATAAATATTGATCCTTTTTCTTTATCATTAAAATCATTCATTAAACAAGGAATCACACACATTTCACCGAAATGAAGACAGTTGTTCTATGTTTCCAACTATTATGTAATTATTATTATTTATTTATTTTTCTAAGTTAATTTATGTATTTTTCTTTTGTTAACATTTCACTTTAAAATGGCAAATATGCTGTATGTGAGATTATGTACAAATAAATAAATATATTGTATACTAATAGGGTTCCCAGATATTTTCATACAGAAAGTAGTACTTTTTGACACATTTTCACAAAAATATAGGACTTTCTTTTGTAATAAGTAGGCCATTTTTTCAAAAAGTAGTACACTTATAAATTCACAAACTTCATTTATTAATATTATCTTACAAAACAGTAATTAAATGATTTTGTATTTGAACATATTTGGATGACAGTTCATTGTCATTAAATTGTGCTTCATTGTTGATGCATCACAATGTAATGAGCAAATCGCTGTTGAAGGACAGTTTTGGAGGGCAGTTTCTACTGTTCTCCAAAAGATCCGAAAAGTACTACAAAAGTAATCGAAGGTGGTACAGGAGGCAAAAAAGTAATACTCTACTACCAAAAGTAGTACATTTGGGAACCCTATATAATACTAAATATTGGACGGCAAGCTTGATGAGTTTACTATTTTTATACAACTTTTATAATAATTTGACCTGTATGTAAGTATGTATGCTGTGTTTCAAATCGCAATAACTAATACATTTTGCACACTTCCCTATGAGCTAAGAGCATGAAATTTTGACTGTTTGTAGGTTATGGTAAACCCTCAATGTAAAAATAATGCAAATCTCAGACAAAAGTACTGGGTTTGACTCCAGAGCATAATTTCCATTTCTCATAAAATAACACATAAGAAGCCATTTTGCAAATTTAAATTGGAAGAAATTGACCTACGATATTCGGACCAGGACAGTTTTAAAAAAGAATGAATCAAGTTTCTTATCATCGATTTCCACTTTCAGTTCTAAATCGCTCAAATTACAGGTTTAATTCACATATTTTTCTAAAAAATTGGCTTTTTAGCGAGATGTTGCCTTGACGACCATGGCATTGTTAAACCTCAAGCTTACGTTGTTGTCTTCCTAAGCGTAAGAAAAGTGTGCTTTGAATGCTTTATTTGAGAGAGAGAGAGGAATGGAGGGGGAGGGAGGGAGGGATAATAAGTAAACTATTTTTTTTAAATGATTCCTTCCCCACAAAGCCAGTTTTAGGCTTGTCTGCTGGTAGGGGGAAAACCCCAAGACGAATCACAACATCCATGCCCGAAGCGGGATTCGAACTCGCGACCTTTGGATTAGAAGGTAGGCATGCTACCTACCAGTCTAACCCAGCCGGGTCAGACTGGTAGGTAGCGTGCCACACTCTCTTTTGTCTTTTAGTAAGACTAAAAACATAAAAATAAATAATATAAAAATTACTCTTTTACGTTATACAACTTTTATATTAAAGGCACTGAAAACTTAATTATAAATTAAATTTTGACATTGGGTGAGTGTCATCTGTTGTGGTAGATTCTCAAATTTCCATATTAATAACAATTCTAGTGTTAGGATACTAATAAATGAAATTTGAATGTATCTTAATATAAAAATTGTGTGGCTTTTCCAAAGCTGATCTGATAGATCAAGATATTATATATAATGGTAGTAATTAGATTTTATAGGTGCATCGATAGTGATGGTCCTTTTGCACCGGATATTAAATACTGCAGCATGGAAAACGTAATAACAACCATCATTGTCCTAAACATCAAACATTCCTGTATATTTATGCTCAGCTTATTAGCTAGACAACTTTTATGTTAAGATGCGCTCAAATTTCATTAATTAGTATCCTAACACTAGATATGTTATTAATAAGGAAATTTGAGACTCTATCATCGCAGATGACACTCACCCCATTTCAAAATTTCATTTATTTTGAGGTTTTTAGAGCCTTAAATATAAAAGCTGTATGAACTAAAAAGGTTTTTTATTTAATTTATTATCATGTTTAAGACATTATTTTCGTCCAATTTCTGCTTCCTTTTATTTTCACAGTAGGTTTATATTAATTTTTTTTAAATTGTCTACGTATTTTTTAATGGAATCCTTTATTTTTTTCAGTATGACTTTCAACTGGAGAAAAGTGTACTTGAAAAGATATGTGAATGGCAAAGGATAAGAATGGCCTCAATTGAAGATAGGCACAGGAGAATTGAGGCAGAAGAGCAGACAATTCAGGAACAAGCAGAAAAATTGAAAGAGCTTTCTGTTGAGTCTCCATCTTCTATGGGAATTGTTTTTGAAGATCATAATGCAAAAGAGACATTGAATAATACTTCAGTGGCGGACTCTCCAAAAAATGCCATCCCAGAAAATCATCAATTACGTAGTATTCCAGATGATAAAGTCATTGAATATAAAGAAGAGACCGATGTCAATACCCAAAATGCAATAGTAACACTATATGGACAGATGCTTCCATCGCAGTCATATCAGTATTCATCGTCTAACATTCTTACTCCTACACCATATGGCTCATTTTTGAATTCCAAAAAAGACTTAGTGCCATCCTCATTCAATTTGTCTGATTTTGAGGCAGATACATCAAGTCCATTTGACAATATGGAGTTGAAGACGATAAATGATATGGAGGAATTAGCCTATGTATTACAGCCAATGTCTAACTCTCAAAATGTTAAGGAAATGCCTTCAAGTAATACTCTAATGCAGTTTTCATATTATAATCCTAATATGATTCATCAAGCTCATCAAAGAAATGCTCAAGTCTCTACTTCTCTTGCTTCGCTTCAATCAAGTAGTGGAGAAATTCTGAGTAAAACTATCCCTCAAATAAATGGCATTACTAGTTATAGCTTGTACGGTACTGTTCCTCGAAATCAGACACAATCAGTGAACCACATCAAGAACACAGAGATATCTAATGGTCCATATGGTGTATTTGAAGGTATTGGTTACCATTATCCTATTGACTCAATGCAAAGTAGTGCTTTGCTTAAAGATAATGCACATGATTGTTGCATAGGGCACACCTGGGATCCAAAGACTACAGTTGTGGAGTCTACAACAAGCGGTGAAGGACTTACTCAAGAATATGCTGCAAACAAAGGAAATGCATTTGTGTTAGGAAGAAGTAGTTTAATATCCAGTGTACCCACAAAAACTGTGGACAATAATAATATGTATGCACTTCCTTTTTCTTTTCACTTTGCATCCTCAAATCAAACTACACATTCCAATGAGGATAGATTGGTGAGCATGGCAAATGGTGAGGGCAGAAGCTTAAGGGCATCTAAGAGTGTTCCTGACATAATGAAAGAACTGGAGACAGAATTAAATAAACAGCCTTTTTTTCAAATTTCCCAAAGACTTGGCTGTAACACTCCACCATTAAATGAACCAAGTAAGGAAACTAAGGAATTGGAGGTAAGAAAATTTAATTTCTTTAGCATTTAATTTCATAATCATGTAAGATTAAATGATCAATGAAGTTTTTTAAATGAATTATTGACACTTCTACTGAAGGGTTAAGAAATATGAGTAGTAGATTAGGAATGAACTTTGGTATTCACTGGGTATTGGTACTCAGGTTCTTAGATTTGTTTATTCATTTTAATATATAATAATATATTTAATTATCCATTCAGGCCACGCTACTTCCTAGGACAAAATTTGACTGTAATGGATAGAATACATATTTCTTCCATTATGAACATCAGCAGAATTTAAATTTTACATTAAGAACTAATTTTTTATTGCCGAGTTCATAACAAATGCAAGAAGTAGATTAAAGATTGTTTTAAGGGATTTTACATGACAGCTTCCTTGTAATTGTGGAAAGTCACTTGCTGCTGAGTGCACACAGATGTTGACTGATGATTATAAGGAGAGAGGCTGAGGGGTAGCAATGGCTTAATGCAGTGGTATTCAACCTTTTGAATAGGTTTAACCCTTTGAGCTTTTTCGCTTACCCTCAGGAGCATTTGAAAATTGCTTGGATATGAAACATGGCTTTGTTTTGTTTCCTTTTCCTAGTCTATAACAATGTCTATGTGTGATCTCATATATGAAAAGAAGCCATTCATCAACCTTGCAAGGCAGCCACACTAATAAGGAATGGAATATTACTGGTCCACATTAATATGTGGTGACCCATATTTCTTGCCTTAATTTAGCATGGAATAAATATATAATATAATAATAATTCATATTTCGAGTAGTGTCTATAAATGAAATAAGTAATTTGTATAAATCAACAACAATTGAAATATCGATGTCTACAGCTTCCAGCTTTTTGCTATTCGAATCAAGACTTTCCTAGACATTATTGTACACTGTACAGTAAATAAAAATAAAAACAAATGTTACTTAATAACCGATGATAATGCAAATAAATACACTCCCTTCACACAGACTGAGCGCCACTTGCGTAATGTACTCTGCAAATCACAGCATGTCTATCCCTTCCCAGTCTATCCTAGAGACTCCTTACAAAAGTAAATGAAGGATTTTGCGAACATTCATGAGTGTCAAATATGGTTTATTAGAGGATGTGTAATAACTAATGAGTAAATACTTTTATTGATATGTTCTGTTTTATTTAAATAATAATTAATTTAGTGCCACCCAAAGCTTCTTTTGCTTTGTGGTAAATCCGCCACTGATTTTCAGGCAAAAGTATGTCAACTTTTCCTATTAAAACCTTGTGTTTAGGCACATATCCTAAATCAATGGCCAGAATATGAAATTGTTTTCAATTAGCTGTACATAGTTTCTTAATTTGTACGATTCCGAGTAATATTAAAATGCGAATGATTAATATACTGTACCTGTTTTAATCAAATAGAGAAAATGATTGCTCCTGGGATTGAATCCACAATCTTATGATAGACAGTGGTATCATTGAAATCATGCTTTCTGTTGTGATTCACGTTAAAGCATTATTTTCTACCAGAGGTGCCGCAGTCAAGTGTCATATTCAAAGTCACAACTGGCTATTATATAGGTAGCAGATGTCAGAAACTTAAACGAATGATTGGTTGAAAATCAGTTTGAATTTAAGAAAGGATCAGAAATTAGAGTTACAAAGGAGTTTTTTATATTGTTTGTTTAAGAGTTGAAAACTGAAATATTTTTATAAATAGCTACTTCTTACTTTTATAAGATATAGCCTAAAATAGAGTTTTTCAAACTTTTCCGACCTGTCTAAAATTCCTTAAATCCTATAGACCTGTGGCTAATTCTTTCAAAATAATGTTAAATTATTATGAAAGTGACTATCTACAACAGGTATGTGGACCCCCATTTGGTAAGCTTGGGCCTAAAAACCCAAGGTATTTCTATAACAGGTGCGGCTTTGAAATTTAGTACACTGGGACTGAAGATTTCTAACATTCCAAAAGAAACTATTGTTAGTGGTTGTTTTCCACACTTATCAGTCTGTCAGCTTTCTCATAAGGAAACCCTGTATAACAAACCACATATAGTGATAGGTAGTTCTAACGTCCGGCGTGTGATGGCGCCTTTGCTATCAAGGGCCCGCCGGGAGGGAGTGGTGGAGCGGGTGTTCTCCAGGTGTATACCAGGAGGTACGGTGCCCCAGGTGACGAAGGTGGTTCGGGAAGAGGTCGTTGGCATGGGCTGCTCTAGTCTGCGGGTGGGGGCGCATGTTGGCACCAATGACGCTTCGAAGCGCGGCTCCGAGGAGATCTTGAGTTCCTTTAGGGACTTAAACTCCGAGGTCGGTCGTGTCCGAGAGGAGTCTGGGGTTAATGTGCATTTAACCATCTGCAGCATTGTCCCACGGATTGACTGTGGCTCTGAGGTTTGGAGTAGGGTGGAGGGGCTAAACCGAAGGCTATGGTCTTTCTGTAGGGACATGGGGGTGGATTTCGTTGACCTTCGTCCGATTCTCGGATCGTGTGGGGCACCCCTAAATGGCTCGGGGGTTCATTACACGCAGGAGGCATCCCAGGGTGTAGCGCGTAGGATCCTTGATCATAGTAGGGCTTTTTTAGGCTAGAGAGCAGGGTAGAGTGTAGGCGTCCTAGGGGAATGGGTGTAATTGAGAGGGTAACAGAGAACAATATTACGAGAAATCCGGCCAATACCGCAAATAAATTAGAGTTACCAAGCGATGAAGGCGCTGACATCCGTGATGTCAATAGTGTTAACGTTAGGGATTTCGATAAAAAAGGTGAAATAAAACGCGATAAGAAAGAAAATGCTATATCAACCAATTGGCGGAATAATAGTATGAAGAACGCATGTATTCCTAAAACGATTACCAATGGTAAGGCTGAGGTTTATTTGAGAAGCGATAGTGAGAAATTAAATGTCGTCGTATTGAACTGCCGCAGCATCCGTAAGAAAATTGCCGATTTTGAGCATATTATTCGCAGTCTAGAAGCCGATGTCGTGATCGGTACAGAGAGTTGGCTCACTGACGAGATTGCAAGTCAGGAGGTATTCCCTCAAGACTATAGAATTTTTAGAAAGGATCGTAGAGTCCGGACGGGAGGTGGAGTATTTATAGCAGTCAGCAAGGCATACGAAAGTTTTCCACTACCGATTAATGACGCCGAAATAGAAAGTGTTTGGTGTGGAGTTAGAGGAAGCGATTACACTATAGCAAATATATGCGCATTTTATAGGCCTCCCAATTCAAGTTTAGAAATGATTCATAATCTCGAGAAACAAGTAGCAACGCTAATATCGAAAAATAAAGAGAGGGCCATTATAATAGGAGGAGACTTCAACTTACCTTCAATAGACTGGAATCATAATTGCTTTGATCCCGGTGGTAGTGAGCGTGAATCCTGCGAAGCACTTATAGAAACCTTCGTTAAACACTCATTGTGTCAGCTAGTAAGATGTCCCACGAGATCGAACAATATATTAGATTTACTCGTAACGAACTACCCCGAGTGTATGAACAAGCTTTCCATAGAGGAAGGAATAAGCAATCATAATGCTGTGTACGTAAAATTTAAGCTAAAAGTGAAGAAACAGGTTAAGGCTAGAAGACGTGTATATATGTACGCCAAAGGCGATTTCTCGAAATTTAGGTCTTTTTTACAGACACAATTCCCTAATTTCTGCGAGGCATCTATCGACGCTAGTACAGAGGAATTATGGTGCATGTTCAGGGATATGATGCGAGAGGGTACGGATAAATTCATTCCACATAAAGTTAAACGTGATGGTGCGGAACCAAGATGGTACAACCAGAAAGTTAGATGCGCTCTTAGACGGCAAAGAAAACTTCACGCTCGCTTAAATACCAATTCTTCAAAAGTCACAGAGGAACAGAGGTCAATGATACGGCATCAATACAGAGAGGCACGCTCAAGAGCTAGAGTAACAATGCGAGAAGCATTTAATGATTACAAAAAGAAAGTTTTGCATAATAATTTGAAAGAAAATCCGAAAGCATTTTGGTCGTACGTTAGGGAGGTTCATGGTAGAGGTCCCACCATAGCGTCATTGAGAACGGAGGCAGGTGATGTAGTACACGATAGCGCGGAAAAAGCAAACTTGTTAAATGAACACTTTCAGAAAGCGTTTACTTCGGTGAGCAACTAGTTTGAGGAACCAGATTCGAATGATAAGGGAAATTCGATGGAAGATTTGATATTCTCCGAAACAGGTATCGCGCACCAGCTAGAGTCGATTAAGCAAAATAAGTCTCCTGGGCCGGAGGGCATACCCGCGCGTGTGTTGAAAGAGCTAGCCTCGGTAATCGCACCTTACTTGAAAATAATATTCGAAAAATCCGTTGCACATGGTACCGTTCCAAAAGACTGGAAGCTAGCATACGTAACGCCCATCCACAAAGGCGGTGATAAAGAGAACCCCGAAAATTATAGACCGATTTCCTTGACGTCATTATCGTGTAAGATTCTAGAACATATAATCGTTAGCTCTGTTCTGCGTTATTTAGATGGTCGTTCTGCGCTAAGCAAAAACCAACACGGGTTTCGGAAAGGTAGGTCATGCGAAACGCAGCTCGCCCTGCTCGTAAACGATTTGTTGCAATGCGGAGAGAAAAACAGTCAGGTTGATGCAATTTTTATTGATTTTAAAAAAGCGTTTGACAAAGTACCCCATAATAAATTAATAGGAAAACTAGGAAAGTACGGCATAAACCCTAATATCGTGAGTTGGGTAAAAGACTTCCTCTCCAACAGAAAACAGATAGTAGTTATTGATGGGAAATCTTCATACCCGGTAAAAGTCGCATCAGGTGTTCCACAGGGAAGTGTTATTGGCCCACTGCTATTCCTGATATATATAAATGATATCTGCTCGGTAGTTCGCTGCAAAATAAGACTTTTCGCAGATGATACCGTTTTATATAAGGAGATAACGAGTCAGGATGACCAAAAATCGCTTCAGGAAGATTTAAACGCCCTTTCAGCATGGTGTCAACATTGGAAAATCGAAGTTAATCAGAGCAAATGTTCCCTATTGAGTTTCTGGAAGAGTAAGAACAATGACTTAAACTCGGAGTACAGAATTGATAGATTGAATATCCAATCTGCAGAGTACGTTAAATATTTAGGAGTCACCATTTGTCCTGATCTATCGTGGAATATGCATATTCGAAGGATCGTAGGCGCAGCTAATAAGAAATTGGCCTTCGTAGGCAGAATAGTAAGAAGTAGCACAGAACAGGTACGAGAAACGTGTTATTTATCATTGGTCAGATCTCAGGTCGAATATGCTTCCAGCATATGGGATTCGTACGAAAAGGGACAGATACTTGAGTTAGAAAGAATCCAGCGCAGAGCAGCCAGATTCGTTAAGCAAAAATATGAGCAAAAATTAAGCGTCACATCACTCTTGAAGGAGTTGAATTGGATATCGCTAGAGGATCGCAGAATTAGCGCTAGGTTAAGGCTTCTGGAGAAATTTAGGTCGGAAGTTCTCTCAGAGGAGGTCTCAGGAATATTAGAGGCACCTATGTACATGGGCAGGCACGATCACGAGAATAAAATACGAGAGATCGACTGTAGGACCGAGCGATACCAGAGCTCGTTTTTTCCAAGGACCATACGGGATCATAACAGGAGAGTGATTCCCACGAGGGACGTTATTAGGTAGGGCTTGGTGTGCTGCACCCCCTGCCACCCACCAGTCTGGTGATTTGCAGGGTATCATGTAGATGTAGATGTAGATTTGATTATCCGTACACGTCCAACCCTGGTTACTGCTGCAGTGGTTGTGCATAAGGATTTGTATATTGTTGACTAGGATGTTTGGTATTTTGTGATAATTTTTTATGATTTTCTGTTCAATAGTCTTAAAGAAAAAATACTTTCCGATATCTATGCATACTTAATACAATAGTGAAATTTAAATATTGTCCTACGGAAGTTAGTGGGCATTTAATTACAGGCTTGAGGGGTTATTACTCACAGGGTTCCAGAAATACACTTGTCCATTCATCTTGGGCATTGGTGAGTAGATATTTAGCCACGAAATGAATTATGGGTGAATGACTTTTGTCAAGTGGCAAGTAGTTTTTAGTTGCATTTTTGAGCCATGAATACTCATTCTGAGTCAGTTTGTTTGTTTTTATTCTTCTTCTTCTTGCATGGTTTTTTAATTGTTGCCAATGAAACAGTCTTCTTGGTAACTGAAGTAAACAAGATCTGCTATAATAAAATAAATACATTGAATTTCTTGTTGTGCACAGTAAAATACAAAGTAATTCTACCTTCCAGTAGGTTTTAGGCACACACCACCAAATCCTGGCTATCCAAAGCCGTTCTCTTAAACTTCTCATATCCCATCCCTTCTTTTAACTAATCTAATAGTATACATATCCTCTTCCTATCTCTTTTCCTCTTTCTTAACATTCTTCCTTCTATGACGTCTTTCAGTAAACTGCTCTCTTTCAAATTATGTCTACCCATTACTTTTTTCCCCTACTACTATATTCAAAACTTCCTCATTCATTTTCCTCTCTGTCCAACTGATTTTCTCTAATCTATGCCATACCCACATCTCAAACGTCTCTAACCTCATTACATCTTCTTTTCTCATCGTCCATGTCTTGCACCCATATACTGCTACACTCCATATCAGGGTTTTCACTTACCTCTTTTTAATCTCTTTACCCAAGCTGCCAGTCAACAGCTCTTGTCGTCTCATAAATACCTCTTTTGCTCAAACAGTACATAAATGAAAGGAAACGTATTATCTACAATGAAAAAATGAATGTAAATATATTTATTTTCCTTACTTATACAAACAGCATTTATAAGTACAGGTAGTCCTTGACTTATGATGCTCTGATTTACAATGCTCCGGACTTGCGATGTTTTCTAATTAAGGAACATGCTCCGGACTTAAGGCACTGCTCCACATTTATGACACTCGGCCGGCCAGCCCGGCAGAAATGAAGTTTGATGCCTTAAGGTTGATTCAGGCTGCAATGTATACGGCAAGTAATGACACGTCATGCAAAATGTGTTACATTACCTCACATGAAAACCCATCAAGTCATTGTCTTCTTAAATCCCTTCTACATGAGTTATTAGATTTTGGACAAAGGACATTGAAAGTGATTCCATGTGTGATTAAAACTTACAGATATATAAGGGAAGGAAGTAGCATCGGTGAAACCATTTTTAAGCACATGAGGCAAATCCAATATCCGCAGCTAAATTGTTAAATCCCTGAAAAATGAAATATCAAAGGTTATTTTTAGAGTGGCAGTCCTCGACTTACGAGTCATTTAGGCTATGTTACGATGCTACTTTATTTGCCATTAAAAATGTCTGATGAGAAAAATCCAAGTGCTAGAGATGTTTTGGGTTCTAAGAAACGTATAGCCATAACAATGGAAATGAAGATTGACATAATTAAGCCCTCTGAAAAAGGTGAGACGATTGCCAGCATCGGTCGGGCCTTGGATATCCCGCGTACGTCGGTTGTGACACTCACCTAAAACAGAAACATTATTAAGATGACCAGAAGTCCTCTTTTCAAGAGGACTATGCTCTTTTTGGAGATTCTGTCCTCTTTGAAAATGATGTCCTCTTCTGTCCTCTTTTCACACATTTTGATGTTTCTGACAAAAATTTTATACAAAATGTAACATAGAATACATTAAGTAATGAATTTAATTGGCTCTACCTTCATGAATTTTGCAAGTTCTCGCATTCTAGCGAATTACCATTGTAATCAAATACATCCATTGAAAGGTAGGTTATAAACAATATCCCCCCAGAATATTGTAGATGGTGTTCTGATTATGCTGGAAAATATTGCACTTTATTCCTGTAATGTCTGTCACTCCCCAATATATTGCGGCTACAATGCCACTATATTATTTTTCTTTCTTTTGATGGCCTCGTATAACAGGCGTGATATTGAAATGGTCTAGACGGTTGTTGTTCTGATATATTTAGTGATTTTACCATCCCAGGTAAGTTCACTTCTCTTTGAGAAAGCTGTTTTACTCGATCCAACTTTTCCTCATCCACTTTTACATTTGCTCTTGATCTTTTATGTTTTGAAAATCTAATTTGTTCCTTCTGTTGATTTTCTTCCAAAATCCTTTGCATTATCGTTTAATGAATTAATTAACAAATGTAACCCCTTTTCAGAGTATCTTAAATGTGCTTGTCATCTGCAAATTCCACTTCATATTAAAAAATTAATTAAAAGTATATTATTTTTCATTGAAAAACATTTATTTGCAACCTAACATTTAAAAAATTTATATTCAATTATGATATTATTTTTTATATTTGTTTTTATATTTAGAGGATAATGGCTACACAAAAGAAGAAAAGAAAAACCACTTTCAATGAAAGACACCACCTGGAATTTCCCCATATTGTTAAGGCAAAAGTTAAGTGTACGGTATGCAGTCTAATTTTTTCCATCGCAAATAAGGGAAGATCAGATATCGTTCAACACAATAGCTCAGTTGGTCATAAAAAAACTTGACTATGGTTCAGTGTCAAAAATCGCCAACTTCTTGCAAAAGTCTGTTTTTGAAGATGCTGAAAAACATGTAGCACTCTCCTAATTAATGTTTTGTATCCATGCAGTCTTGCACAGCCATTCATCCAGGAGCATGGACTGTACATCTCAATTGACCCAAAAACTTTAAGATAAAAAGTTTTCCTGTGCTGATACAAAAACAGCAGCAATTGTTGAAAATGTTTTGTATCCTTATGTTATGTCTTTGCTTAAAGTAGATTTAGATAAAGCAAAATTTATTACAATGTTGTCAGATTCTTCAAATCATTCTGCTACTAAATTATATCCAACCATTGTACAATACTTTCAAGCCAAAATGGGAATACAAACTAAAATCTTAAACATAACGTCATTGCCAGGAGAAACATCTGAAATTATTTCTAAGCACCTTTTAGAGGTTCTTGAGAAACATTATTTGAAAGATAAAGTAACAGATATTTCTGCAGATAATACAAACACCAATTTTGGGGGATCTCAGAGAAAAGGAAAAAATAATGTGTACACAAAACTGAAAGAAAATCTGAACAATGTTACTTTTGGCATTGGTTGTGCAGGACAAATCTTAACAAATGCAATTAACACAGCAGCTGGACTATTTATTGCCAATGAATATTGAAATGATATTTGTTCAAATTTTTCTTATATTTTTCTGCATACTTAGTATAATAGTAAGTATAGTATTCGTGAAAAAAAAAATGAATTCGAGATTTCAACGTAAATACACCTTTTGAGGTCCCCTGAGTATGTTTTAACTATTTTTGTGATGATGTCTGTGTGTGTGAAAAATTTTGTGGGTGCTCTAACTCAAAAACTAATAATCAGATCACCACAAAACTTAAGATTTCTATTAGCAAACTTGTGTAATGCCCATTGAAATATCAACAGGAATAAAGATTCAATCGTTAAAGCTATTTATGGAGATCAAATAGGCATCAGAAACATAAATTGTACTGAAAGTCATTTCCCTCTCCTCCATTCCCTCTCTCTCCTTTCCCTCTCCCTTCCTCTACCTCCCTCTCTCACCCTCCCCCCCTTCCCCCTCCCTCCCTCCCTCTCTCTCGTATTAAAAGCAATCAAATCACATTTACACCCATAAGGATTGAAATAACAATATGATATCGAGGTCTAACAATGGAATAGGTAGGCAAGATAACATCCCGTTAAAAATGGAAAGATTTCCTCAAACTGTGTGAATTAAACGTTTAAATTGAGCGATTTCGAAATGTAGGCGGAAAAAGATGAACAGAATAAGAACCTTTATAATGTTTTCTTAAAAAGGGTTCACATCCAAAGTTCGTAGGTCAATCCTTTCTAATTTTAATCTAAAAAAGAATGAAAGCCTGCACGTCAAAAAGTTCATTTTTATGTGAAATTACGTGTTATCTTATTGGAAATGGAAATTATCCCCTGGAGTGGAACCTGGATCTTTGATCTCGAGTTTGATACATTAAAACGTTTTTTTATTATATCATAATCATATCCTGAAAATTTCATCAAATTCGGTTCAGTCGTTTGCGAGATATTAAGCTTCAAAAAGCATTACATACAAAGTGATACTCTTTAGTTTAGATGAAGATCTGAAAAGATTTTGGCTGAAATAGCTCAACCGGAAGTGGAGGTTTATTCTTGTCATTTTCCCTTTTTTCCAAATATATTTTTTTAACTCAATTTCTCCAATATTTATTATTATTAAAGTTGTAGACAATGTAATTTTCTACAAGTTTTGTTTGAAACAGTTTTTCATAAAACTGATAGTTTAAAAGATATTTTAATTTTTTCCCTAAATTTATGTTAAATATTTCACTAAGTGATAGCATTGTTTCCGTTGCTATGGCAACATTTTCTAATTGGTGATAGCTTTGCTTAGGCTGCCAAGGGTAATTTTACATGGTGTGATTGAAAAGTTTGTACATTAGCACAATAATTAGGAAGGAAGGTACTTACATGCTATTCGAATTTGTCCCCTTCAAAGTAGTCCCCCTGAGACTGCACACACCAACTCCAGCGATTTCTCCACTTTTGTAAACATTCTTGGAAATTTTCTTTCTTCAGTGTTTGTAGGACGTTTTCCAAATTTTTCTGAATGACTTCAGTAGTATCAAATCGTTTTCCTTTTAGCTGCAATTTTAGTTTTGGGAAAAGGTAGAAGTCGCAGGGGGCTAAATCAGGCGAAAAGGGGGGTTGCAGGAGTACAGGAATTTGAAATTTAACCAGAAACTCGGTTACAGGGAGTGCGCGTGTCGTGATGAAGAATCCAACTCTTGTTACGCCACAGTGCCTGCAGTTTCATCCTCACACTCTCCCGCAATCATTCCAAAACACCTTTGTAGAATTCTTGATTGATCATCTGGCCCCTTGGAGTGTATTCACGATGAACGATACCTGAGGAATCAAAAAAACTAACAACATTGTCTTCACATTTGAGCGACTTTGCCTTGCTTTTTTCGGTTGTGGCAAACCCTTGCTCTTCCACTGTGAAGACTGAGCTTTCATTTTGGGGTCATAGCCGTAGACCCAGGATTCATCACCCGTAATGATATGATCCATGAAATTTGGGTCATTTTCTGCACGTCCTAAAAGTTCTACACACACTTCAAGGTAACGTTGTTTCTGGTCGGCGGTCAAAATTTTCGGGATGAATTTTGCGGACACGCATCGCATTTCCAATTCTTCGGTTAAAATCGTTTGAACCGTGTAAAAGATCAAATTTAGTTCACTAGCCATCTCCCTGATTGTCAATTGATGATCGCTACACACGAGATTTTGAACTCGAATGACGTTGTCATCAGTTATGGAGGTCGATGGACGACCAGAACGAGGATCATCTTCGATCGATTCTCAGCCATCTTTAAATTTGGCATTCCACTTAAAAATCGCTCTCTCGCCAAGAGAATTGTCCCCGAAAGACAATTTCAGCAGTTGAACGGTCTCCGTAGTCGATTTGCCTGTTTTGAGGTAAAATTTGATGCAAACTCTTTGTTCCAATTTTTCATCCATTTCCCACGAGTTAAAATATGGTGAAGCGACCGAACATGTGCTCACCCAATCGGTTACTACTCGGCACTAAAACGACAGAGGGAGAAGCAACGAACGGTGTTGTGTTCAGGACAAAACAAGCATTCCGTCCCCGAACTTCACACAGTAACCAGCGGCGGCTGTACGAACTTTTCAATCACACCTCATATTTGCACATCGACATTTTGTTATCCATGGAAACAGCTATCAATTTTGTTTACTGATTGCTTTTTTAATAAAGACAATTGAAAATGTTTTAAAATTATTCACAAGTGTAATTGCTGATAATTATTCCTGAGGATGCTGATGTCAAGAGCAATCATATTCATTGCTCTGTATGTATGGAGAAAGTCATGTGCTATTCACACATCAGATGTGCTCTTTGCTTCGCCAAACTTGTTCATTTACGTACACATAATTGAAAAATGTGACATAACAGCCGTTGATGTCAAACGAGAAAACCAACTTCAAGATCTGATTCAGGTGCTGAAAATATTGGAAGCATAAATTTGTACACTTTGCATCAAAAAACCAAGATATTACATATTACAGCATTTTACAGGATATTTTGATGTCAGTTACAGGATTTTTTAAAAATTGGTAGCAGCCCTGTACTAGTCCGTTAATATTTTCCATTATTTTTATCATCGTCACATCATCATCATAGGTAGTCTGTCCGTTGACAGGTCCGTGATTATTCATGGTTAAACTTGGTTCTCCATATACTCCTATTTTCTGCAGTTTTCTTCACGTGTTGATAGCTCTCTTTCCCTTTCAAGTCGTCTACTAGCTGAAACCTTTTCCTACCTCTTTCTCTTTTTCCATCCAGTTTTCCTTCTAGCACTTCTTTAATCATGCACTCTCTCTCTACTCAGGTAATGTCCAATCCAGTTCGCCTTCCTCTTTCTGATAGTCTGTATAATCGTTCGCTTCTCTCCTATTCTTCGTAGTACTTCCTCATGTTTCACCCTGTCTGTCCATTTTATCTTCAGCATTCTTCTCCATGTCCACATTTCGAAGCTTTCCAAATATTTTATATCATTTTTCCTTAGCGTCCATGTTTCTGCCCCATCTTACGGATATCCTCCTTTATATTTCCCGTTAGTAGGAGTTTCTTTCTTCTGAAAGCAGCTTTTGCTATCGTTATATTCTAGTCCTGATTTCATCGGTACATTTTGCTTCTGTCGTTATGATGCTTCCAAGGTATTTATAATCTAAAATTTGTTCTAATGGCTTTCTTCCAATACTTATGTTCAAATTTTCTTCTTCTTTACTTGTTATTCGCATGACCTTGGATTTTTCTGTATTAATTTCCATACCGTATTTTCTACCTGTTATCACTAGTCTTTCTGGAGTTCCTTTTCCTTTCTTGCTAGAAGTACTTGATCATCCGCGTATTTTACTGTTCTTATAATCCTTCCCCTGATTTTGAAATCTCCCGTACCTTCTAACGCTTCCTGCATTAGCCTCTCTCCATATATATTGAATAGAATCGGCGATAGACAGCAGCCCTGTCTTACTCCTCTACTGATATGTACTCCGCTGGTGTCCGCATTCTCCAACCTGACCTTTACAACTTGATTCACATATAGATTCGTGATCAGTCTCCTGTCTTTCCAGTCTACACCTATATCCTTTAATATCCTCATTAGCAGTACCCAATTTACTCTATCAAAGGCCTTCTGCCAGTCGACAAAACACGCAACAATCTTGGCTGTACTCTATTGCCCTTTCTGATATGATTCTCACTACACCAATAGCATCTCTGGTTCCTAGTCCTTTTCTGAAGCCAAATTGATCTTCCCCTAGCATTTCTTCGGCCTTTTTCTCTAGCCTTTTATTAAGAATCCTCGTGTTGATCTTCGAAGTGTGTGACAGTAGGGATATCGTTCTGTAGTCTTTACACTGAATTGCCTTTGGCTTCTTCTTTAGAGGGATCATTGTTACATCTAAGAAATCCTGAGGCCACTCTCCCGAGTCGTAAATCTTGTTAATTAGTTTCGTAATCACTTTTAGTCCTTCCGATCTCATGACTTTAAGTACGTCTGCCGGTATTCCATCGCTGCCTGTAGCTTTTCTTTCTTTAGTTCCAGTATCGCCTTTTCTACTTCGCTTTTCATAATACTTGGTCCCAAGTTGTCTTCTTCAATGCAGTTCTCTTCTTCCAGTTCCATTTATACCAATCCTGCCTGCTTGTTGTATAGTTCCTTAATGTATTCTTCCCATACCTGTGCTATATCCTTTGGTTCTGCAACTATTTTTCCATCTGTATTAATAATTCCTTTACTACGAATCCCATTAGGCTTCTTATCTTCTAACTCCAGTGCTCTAGTGTACATCATATCATACTGTCCTAACTTCTCCATCTGTTGTATTTTCTCACATTTTTCTTTTTTCCAAATTTCCCTAGCTTTATCTGTTACCCTTCTCATCTCATTGTTTATGCGTCTATAGTTGGCTCTACCTTCTTCACTGTTAACGTTTTTCCATTTTCTTCTCTCATCCATTTTTTCCAGCATTTCCTTAGTGATCCATGGTTTTCTGATTTTCTTCTCTCGTTTCCCAATATCTTTATTCAAGGTATCTTTGATACTGGTTTTAACTTCCTCCCATTCTGTATCCATGGTCTTTGGTTTGTTTTCTAAATTTCTAAGACGATCTTCCAACTTCATGCTGAATGCATCGTTCTTTTCTTTCAGTTTTGATATAATTAAGTAAATCCTAAAGATGTCCTAGCCTTGCATGTATGCATACATTATGCATACATCTTTTCTCTCCTGTTTAAAATTATCCCTGCATAAGGGCCGCCAGGTGCCTTTGGTCTCTTGGCGTGTACAAGGCAAATTGGAACCTAAAGGGTTCAACTCTTCTTCTATTCATGGATTCTTTGAAATATCAACTTCTTCAGCATATCTTATTATTTTTTATATGTTCTTCATCAAACATGGTTGAATTATTTGACGAGAAAATGATTGTGTTTTGAAATCTACTGAAACCAAAGGTGATTGTTTCTTTTACTTGCAATGTCACATACCTAACCTATTCTGACATGGATTTTATGACGCGGGTGCATGGATATTTTTAGATAGTAAGACACTGGTCAATTTTTGGAAATGCACATTATAAATAAAGTGCATCTTATTGGCTGGCTTGTGCAGTAATTAAATTTACATAGCATCATGTACCTTCCTTATACATATTATAAGCTGTCTCTAATATATCTTCCAGAAGTGGAAGCCTTGGCCTATTCTGGACAACCCTGATAATCCACTCAGGATAACATCCAGCAACGTTACATCTTCAGCTGCATCAAGTGTAGCCTCAAAATCTGATATTGAAAATGCAAGAAGTTTAACCTCATTACCAAATCCATTTGCAGAACTATCTTCCAGTGCCCAAATATTAGTCCAACATATAAGTGAAATGGGGTTTTCACTTCCAAGGGTTTCTAGGGCTTGTCAATTATTTGGAGAAGATGATAAGAAGGTGAGTTTTGAAGTAATTAAATTTTTTCAGTGTGTAGTTAAATATTTTCTTATACTTTTTACTGTTATTTTTCAGATTGTCGAGTTTCTATTACAAGTTCAGTCCCTAGAAGAAAAGAGTTATCCAGGTGATCTTGTTGAACAATCTCTCATATCAAATAATTATGATGAAACTGAAAGCATTAATTATATGAAATTGGTAGCGCAGTTGATGGACTTGGGGTTCACAGAAAATCAAGTTATTCAAGCTCTTGCAATGAATGAAAATGATGGTGAAAAGGCCTTGGATTATCTTGTTTCTTAGTATTAAAAATTCTAGTCATGAAGTAACTAGCCACAATTTTGTGGTACTTGAAATAATATTTATTTTACACTAAAGGATTTATAATATCAACTGATTTTATTCATTGCTTTCTCCCAGGTACAATTACAAAGATCATCTGTAATGTTATGGATATTAAAAAATAAGGCATACACATTTTAAAAATAGATTTCTGGCACTTTCTTTTAATTTATATTTTTCTTTGATTTCTGTTAATATTCATATATATATAATCTGTTGCTTTTATTTTAGAAGTGATTTTTTGCTCTTACTAACCTGTACAAGAAGTTTGACTGATTGAAACCTCCTTTAAAAATTACTATCATTTAACATGATACAAACATGTTTGTCCTATAACAGATATAACTGGTTGTGAGCATGCTGTCAGTCAGACTGAATGATACAGTTGTGTTTAGCTCATGGTCTTATCCAGAAGAACTAAGTCATCAATAACTGGGTATGGGTTAGGTATACACCTTGGATTATAACTCAGGGTTAATCAGTGAGCTCTCTTGCATAACAAGCAACACTGCTCATGTATTGTTTTACATTAGTTATAAATTTGTCTAATCTTGCAGCTCATTTGGATGAAGTTTTGTGTGGGTATTTATTGCTATTTATCATTCATTACTTAACTTTTTTATTTTTTATATATAAGCCACATTCTTTGGAAATAAAATTAGGATTTTGTGAAATAGCTATACAATTTGTGCAATAATTTCAGTAACTGTGGACTTATTATCTGACTTAAAAACTTTCATTGGCAAATTCAAAGATTAAGAAATGATGTTTACCAATCCTGTGTAATATCATCACTGTATTTGATAGATAGCTCTTATATTATGAATTTTTCACATAAATAGAGTATGTGAATGCAGCAATGAGTGGATTTTGTTTTCCAGTGTCTTGGACAGTATTTTGCAAAGGGATTTTAAAATGCCAGTTAAAGAGTATGAGCAAGAAGACCAAACATTGCCCCATGAGGCATTACCGTATATACCCGAATATAAGACGACTCTGATTATAAGACGATGACAATGACAGAGGTTTATTATACCATTGAGTAATGAACATTGAACCAATTGAAATAAGCAATTTTGATTGGAATTTTCAATTGAATATTTTGGAACAAATATTTGGCACAAATGTTATTAACTGGTCCTCTAAATTTTTACGACGTCCTTCCTTAGGCCCACGAAATGCTTTCTGATTTGAACTTGCACACTTCAGCATTTACTGCGATTTTTTCCACCGCTGCACATTTGCCTCAGTGACACCAAATCTTCTTGCTGCTGCACAGTTGTTAGTTTCATCAGCATATTTTGCCACTAAAAGTTTAAAATTTGCATCATAACTATTACACAATTTATTTGTGAATGTGTAGAACCTCTCTTCTCAACGTGGTCACCCATATTTTTACGTAAAACTGGATAGTTAACAATCACGAAGACTTTAATTCACATGGAATTTACTACAGTCATAGATGGTTCACTTTGTCTGCGGTCAGCACACTATGATATCATGACAGGATCAAATTACATATGTTGGTGCAAAATCTTTCGTCCATTCAACCTACTACTACTACAGGCAGTCCTCGACTTGCGTACATTCAACTTTCGTACATCAGCTGACGAACAAACATTTCAAGCTATCGCATAGTGGCACTATCTGTCAGCCAAGCCAACACTTTTAATAAATTACCAAATGAAGCAAAATGCATAAATATAATAAAATTCAAAAGAGTATTTGTATTCGAATACATTTGAATCGATTCATTTTCTACTACTACTTTTAATAATCAATTATTTCAAATGATTTTAAGAATCGAATACAGGCAGACCTCGTCTTTTGTGGGGGTTATGTTCCTGAAAACACCGCAAAAGATGAAATCGCAAAGGAGAAGTAATTAAGGCAATGGGAAATACAGGGTTTGGTTCCCATCCCAGCAAAGACGGATCATTTGTCCTCTGTATTGGTGACCGCAGTAAAATAGAGAAAGAGATGGAAAAATTAACTTCAATGAAAGTGAGACTTAAACAAGTTAAAAGAAGACAAAAAAAGTATCAGAAAATAAATTATTTAAGTTCTGTAGTAGAATCGAGGAAAAAAATGAGCGGAGGTTGCCTGACTTGCAGGGGCTAATTCCCCAAATATGGCAGACCGCGTCTTTCTTGGGGTTACATTCCTGAAAACCTCTGCGGAACTGCACCAATAATAAATGATGCGTAAAATGCAAAGCCTAAGCGTTTGAACTATGTCAAACCTGAGCAAATAACCCAATGATCCTGAATCAGAAGGGTCAAGAGTTCAGTCTTTCCCCTAGGGACTTTCCTCTCATAATAAAGACAGAAGGCTCCTGAACGGTGATGCCAGCGTATATTCTGCAACTTTTCACGTGCGAAGGGACACAACAGTGTTGGAGGATTGCATCCTAAAAATATTTAAAAGTATATATAAGACACGTACACGTGTCTTTTATATATACACACACACACAGGGTTATTAAAAAAGAATGTCCCTATTTTAAATGTGTATATTTCTGATAGTTGGAACCTTACAAGTATGTGGTGTGCACCAAACAATAGGAAAACTGTCAAGTTTCATCTCTGACCTTACAACCCCTCAATGTGTGTGCCTCGTGTTACACGGCACACGTCCAGTCGGTAGTCCAATTCGTCCCACACTCGCTGCAACATGTCCCTTGTTACTGCTTCCACAGCAGCCATGATTTGGTTTTTCAGTTCCTTGAGATCTGTGGGCAGGGGTGGCACTTAGACGGTGTCTTTAACATAGCCCCACAAAAAGAAATCGCATGGTATCAGGTCTGGGTACCTGGGTGGCCAGCAGTATAGTGCAAGGTCATTGGTCCCAGCTCGTCCTATCCAGCGGTATGGGAGAACATCATTAAGAAAATGACAGACCTCCCGATGAAAATGAGGCGGTGCCCATCTTGCTGGAAAATGTAGTCATCAGAATCGTCATCTAACTGAGGGAGCAGCCAGCTTTGTAACATGTCCAGGTACGAGATCCCAGTCACTGTCTGCTCCACGAAGAAGAAAGGCCCATACATCTTTGTGCGGGAAATGGCGCCGAAGACATTGACCTTCGTTGAATCCCATTCGTGCTCGATTGAATGTGGGTTTTCCTTGCCCCAGATATGCACATTGTGGCGATTCACTTTTCCACTTACGTGAAACGTTGCTTCATCACTGAAAATCAGACGGGATGCAAATTCATCATCTTCCATTTCCCTCAGCATGTCTGTGCAAAAGTTACACCTTTTCGCCTTGTCCGTAGGGTGTAGAGCCTGCAGCAACTCGAGCTTGTAACATTTCATCTGCAATCGCCTTCGCAAAACGTGCCACACTGTCGTTTGAGGGATCCATATTTCACGACTACCTTGGTTTGTCGACTTTCGCGGGCTCCGCTGGAAAGTCTCTCTAATTCTTTGGACCTTCTCTTCCAACACTCGTGGTCGTCCAGGGCTTTTCCCTTTGCAGAGGCAGCCTTTTTCCTGGAACTGCTGATACCACCGGCGAATGTTTTTCTGACATGGTGGGTCAGTGTTGAAACGTCTTTGAAACTCACGTTGCACTGTGATTACCGAATGCGACTTCGCAAACTCTAGCACACAAAACGCCTTCTGCTGGGGAGTCGCCATTTTCGTTCACTGCGCTGCCTGGCGGCAGGAAAGAAAAACAATTTCCCACCCAGGGAACAGATGAAACTCGGACAGTTTTACCAATGTTTGGTGCACACTCCATGCCTGTAAGGTTCCAACTATCAGAAATATACACATTTAAAATAGGGACATTCTTTTTGAATAACCCTGTGTGTGTGTGTGTATACACACACACACACACCCACACATACATATATACTTTTAAAAAATAGATACACGTACCTATCGATTTTTTAAAATTACGTAAATATTTATACATATCAGAATACCGTAACAACATTTTTCAGGCCTGACTATGAGAGAAAATGTGAGGGAAATGCGATTGATTCCATATATAGAAAATTTCGCACAGCCATTTCCATGATTTTTTCCGCGAAAGAGCGAACCATAAGACCGCGAAAGACAAAACTGGTCGCAAATGCAGAACCTCAAAAGATCGAAACACGCGAAAGATAAAGCCGCGAAAGACGAGGTCTGCCTGTATTTTGATTATAGCTGTTCGATTCTTCTTATCTCTACCTATCTCTGCCTTCTGCTCCTCTGTCAGTCAAACTATTACGCATCGCGCGATTATAAGACGACTAGCGATTTTTCGGTCATAAAAACAGGAACAAAACCTCATCTTATATTCAGGTATATATGGTATATGTGGCCAACAGGTAGACCTGATAGGCCATATTTTGCCTTAAAATGCTTTGGCCGAACCTTTTCAAATAACCTTGATATGCTGGAAGCCTATTTTGAAATAAAATTGTACATCAAGTTCAGAAAGGGTGAACTCCTTGCTAGTGCCTATGAATTTTGTTATTTTGGAGACTGTTAGTTCCTGAAAAACCAAAAAAGGAAACCTCTGTGAAGTTAGTGTCAGTGCTGAAACAGCATTACCACAACAGTTAAGAGTTCACCAAGCATTAAAAGTTTTGTCATCTTCAGTGCCACTGAGAGTCGGTTCAAGACTATCACAATCAACAGAGCCGGCTTGATGGCGGTGCAAACAGTGCGACTGCACCAGGCTCCACACTTAAAGAGGACCTGCACTCTCTTAAAAAGTATTTGTCGTACTTATAAAGTACATGCATTAAAAAAACTGAAAAAAAAATACCAAAGTGAGAGAGAATGTTTTTCATTAAAATTTACTATTAAAAATTTTTGATGCACACTTTGCACCAGGCCCCACAATTTTCATAGCCGGCACTGACAATCACGTACAGGTATCCCTTGAGATACATTCGTTCGGGATAACCTTTTTTGTAAATATGTCATGGCAAAATTAAGGACACCAAATTTAAGATATGTGGTCTTCCCTTGCTAACAATACAATTGAAATATTTTGTTGTCATGAATTGTTGTTTCTCTTGGTGGTATGTCTTGCATATATGTATGGTCTCAGCAACAAAGGTAAGCCCCTCAAACGTGACTTTTCCATGGCATTTAAATACAAACATGTTCTTTTTTTTTTCGGGTATATCAATTTCTGAGTACATGTATTCACGTCGTCGCCATACAGAGCAGGAGAGCTGGAAGCCATTTTGAACTGATTGAGGACTATACTAGGGGCAGACTCAAGGAAGAAAAAAATAACTAGAATGTAAACACAGACAACAAAGAACCACAGAACTTAGGCAGAAGAAATGAAATCATAAGCCAAATGCAAGAGGTAATAAGTCATAGCCCGAAAGATGGAGCTCATAATGAAAACATGGACACAAATGGTACATCTAGGGCAGGGTTTCCCAAAGTGGAGTATGTGTATCCCTGGGGGTACTTTTAAAGGCACTAGGGCCGAGGTGGAGAAACTACGGCCCATGGGCCACATCAGGCCCACGATGGCACTTTATACAGCCCGCAATTGCATTACGAAAGCAAACCATGAATGTAACACAGACAATTTCATATTTTTTGGCTAAAATTATGGCCGGAAAACATTAGCTTATACAATAAAATGTTATTAATTATCAATTTCACAGATAGAAACCTTTGCATTCTCTCAAGTAACTTCCGATGTGGATGCTAATGTGGCCTGCCAAAGCATTTTCATCTGTTAATGCAGCCCACCTAAGCAATCGAAACAGCTAATGCCCGTCTCGTCAAAAGTTTCCCCACCCCTGCGCTATGGCGTACTTTAGAAAATTTACGTAATGACTGATGTTATGGCTCTGGACATTACAAATCATCTTTTTTCACTTTGATGTTATTATAGATTATGTTTTACAATAAATTTCTTCAGTATGTATGCACAACCAATATAGTATATTTTGTCTCTAAAAACATTGAATGTATACATAAGAGTAAATAGCAGCCTTATCACTGAGGGTGGCAGCTTAAGTATTTTGTTTGCTTCTGTTAACCGAGGGACAAGTCGTGTTGCAGATTGTCATAAAACAAGGTAAAACCAAACTGGTGAATCTCAAATATGTACAATTCCTCAGTTTGGATGTGTCAGATATAAAGGAACATTGGGAAGAACTCATGGAACAATTACATTACTATTTTCCAAAAATGTATTATTCTAATAGTATAGGTAATTGGGTCTGCAAGCCATTTAAGAACAAGAAAGCCTCGTGGATATTTCTACTGACGATGACTTGAAAATTAAATTCTCGAAGATGTCTTTGATTGTTTTCTGGGCAAAATTATCAAATGAGTACGTGGAAGCGGCTAAAAGAGCAATTGAAATATTCATTCCTTTCCCCACAACGTGCATGTGCGAATATGGATTTACGCCAGACTTTAATTAAGACAAGAAATTGTCAGAAATTGCATGTCGAACCCAACTTAGATTGAGATTGTCTTCAATCGAGCCAATGATTGATTAGTTATGTCATGGAAAACAGACATCTCAATGAGTGTTATGTATTATATGTAAACTCATCCGTTTTAAATAAGTATATTTTGTGTAATACTTGTATTATTTTATTAGGGGTACTTCAAATGATTGGCTGAGTTTTAAGGGGTATGTGGCCAAAAAAGTTTTGAGAAACCCTGATCTAGGGTGACCAGATTGAAGACAAAAAATAGGACATTTATCAGAAAATAATTTTTTTATTGATGTGTCACAAAAATTCATATTATCACTAGAAAATTACATAATTATTTAAATTTTGGTATCTAATATTAATGGACACTTAGCATATAATTAAAAACAAAATTAATGAAAAAAATTATTGCTCAACCAAAAACTACTAATCATAGTCAACATCATCAAAATTTATAAATTTGGCTAAACTGATAATTTCAGTTAACCCTTCGGCACACGCAATGGTTCTGAGCAGCCCTGTGCAACTTCTTGTGGGAAATAGGTTCAAGTTATGACTACATTTGTTCATAGATGGCACTACCGTCGCACCAAGCGCGCGCGTTTAAAATATCAGGTTATTTATTCCTCGTAAAATGTTTATATAAATGATCGCAAAGTTGTAAATAGAAATTGAAATAACAACAAAATTATTGTACGTTATTGATATTGCTTTATTTAAGCTTCGTTAGATGTACACATAACAAGTACGTTAGTGTTGAAGTAGATTGAAATTTTTCGGAATGTCTTCGGATGAACGTGTTTTCAACCTTGAAAATGAACAAGATATTGAGTTGAATAGAGAAATTTGTTTTTCAAATGATAATGATGGGCAAGATGAAGATTATTTTGGTCCCCATCTCACCCTGCTTTATTTCATCCAAAAATCGGAATGAAAGAAGTAGTTCATTTGAGTTCAACGATGATACCACTCTTGTTTCATACGTTCCTAAAATAGGGAAAACAGTAGTATTGATTTCAAGCATGCATTTGGATAACGCTATTGACAATAACACAGGAAATTTGGAGAAACCAGAAATAATAACTCATTATAACAATACAAAATCCGGAGTCGATGTCCTAGATGAAATGACTGAGACCTATAATATTGCACGAAACAGCAGAAGATGGCCAATGGTCTATTCTGAATATTAGTGCCGTAAATGCTCAGCTGCAAAGATTTCAGCCTACAAGACAGAGACAAGATGAAGAAGTTCCACAACAAAGTAAAAAAAGAAAGCGCTGCATCCGCTGCAACATTACGAAAAGAACTAGGTTGACGAAATGTTGTAAATTTTGTGATTCATATATTTGTTTAGAACATACCAATATGATTTGCTCAAGTTGCTGTGAAAATTGAACATGTGGTTCAGGCTCTGATTCTGACAAATTTTATATCACTAAACAATTAAACAATTTTTTTAAATTAAACAAAGTACATTTAGTAATGATATTTCTTTAGTTCTTACATTGATTAATTTTTGTCTTAATAAAAAATAATTAAATATACCATCACTCAAAATGCAATAATTAATTAATACTTGGAAACATTTTCTATATAACTGCAATTAATCAAAAATAAGCAAAAATTGGAGATTTAATATTTTATTATTTCCAACGGATATCTGAGAGGGTGAAAAAATAAAATCAGGAACTTTGACAAGTGTAAAAGCATTATAATTTGTATTAGAAACATAATGTATCTCACAGATACATGTGTGTGCTGATGTCTCTGAGGCATTGCGTGTGCCGAAGGGGTAAGATCTTTTGGTCATCTTTAATTTTAAGAAAAAATTCTTGACGTGAAACATCCTTAAAATTATAAACAACGGTTAATATTCCTTTCACTGTAGATATTTTAAATCTATTTCTCTCTTGTCCATTGTGCACCTATCATAGACAATATTCTTTCAACATTTGCATTCTAGCCTGTATTGAAAAAAAATACATTGTTCTCAAATCAGTACAAAATTCAATATTTTTAATGGATTTAAAGTAATTGACCCATTTTGTGCTTATAAGCTACATTTAAAGCTTGAATTTTCAATATTCTTTATGACGAACATTTTTAAATTGAAAAATTGCTCGAGGTATTTTACATTGTCTATAATAACGTTTTTAGAATTCAAATACAGTGTGCCCTCGATTAACGTAGTTAATTCGTTCTTGAAATTCATGATGTTGAACGAAATAACGTTAAATGAATCAATTCCCATAAGAAACCATGTTGTACAATAATATAATTGGTTCCAAAATATTAAAGTAAACAAAACATTTACGGGCAGATCTTGTCCTTCACGGGGGTTATGTGCCCGAAAATATCAAAAAAAGAAGTAATTAAGGCAAGGTTTGGTTCATTTGTACTCTGTATTGGTGACCGCAGAAAAATGAACGTCGATGAAAGAGAAACTTAAACAAGATAAAAGAACACGAAAAAAGTATCAGAAAATAAAATCTTATGTAAGTTCCGTAGTAGAAACAAGAAAACTGAATGGCAGTTGCTTAACTTGCAGGAGATAATTTCCCAAATATGGCAGATCTCGTCTTTCTCGTGGTTACATTCCTGAAAAACTTTATGAAACTCCACTTATAGTAAACGATGTGTAAAACGCAAAGCTTAAGTGCTTGAACTATGTCAAACCTGAGCAAATACCCCAATGCTTCTAAATAGGAAGGGTCAACAGGCTTCCCTGTCGTCAAAAAGAAAAAAAGCTCCTGAACGGTGTTACCAGCTTATATTTTGCAAATTTTCCTGTGTGAAGGAACACTCAAGTGTGGGAGGATTGCATCTTAAAAGTATATATAAATCACGTATCTTATTTTTTTAGTTACGCATATATATATTACATTAGTGCACTTACGTAAATATTTTTACATATTAGAATAACGCAACAATATTTTTCCAGAGAAAATGTGAGGAAAAGGCTATTCATTCCACGTACAAAAAATTTCGGAACCACGAAATATCAAAACACACGAAAGATAAAGCCGCGAAAGATGAGGCCTGCCTGAATTTAGTTTTTTATTTAACTACGGGTTTTGTTTATTCACTTAGTCGATCCACAGCTGATACAAATGAAAATAAAATCGGGGGGCGTTAAACTCAAGTTATTCTCTTCCAAATTCCTTAATTTTGTCTGAATCCTTCAGAAACGTTCTGTCATAGTTGGCAATCCCAAAACTCTGCCTATGTCTGCAGCTGTTTCACCTCATTCACGGCGCATAACAATACTATTAAGTTTTTGCTTGTCTTGTGCGATTTTTTCGCTGCTGATATAGTGCCATTACTACCACATCTCTTTGGACCCATTTCAATAAAATATCACCATGCATTTATAGCAAATTTAATAAAAATGCATAAATCCAGAACGCTTTTCCCACTCAATTAATGCGATTAACCGCAACTTGTGCAACAGATGTGGTTATTTTCATGTGACGTTAATTCGAATATGGGTATTAATTTTTGAAGGACGTAAACACAAATCAATGTTAATCGAGGCGATATTAAACCAAGGACATGCATTTTACTGTTTTCAGCATCCTTACATTCTGGGACACTAACTTCATCCACTTAAAACAAATTCTGTAAATTGATCTGTCCATGAATTTAAATAATAAATTTGTTTCACATTCTCTGTTGATATTTATTTTACTTTAATTGGCAAAAATGATCCTGAAATCTTTGGTTTAAAATGTTTTTCAATGAATTAATTATTGTCGTAACTTCTAGAACAATTCTTCTCGACTTCCATATCTTTGGTTTTATCATGAAAGATGTGCATTAAAGATTGAGCAAAATACACGTGTGCTGCACTTAAATTAGACTCAAAAAATGTTTTAAAAGTTAATTGGACAACTATCATGTGATAATAAATATGCTTTCAATGCTGGAAAAACTTGCAAAACTGGATACAACAATAACCATCTGATTTTAGAATGATTTAATAAGGCTCTGTACTCAATGTCAACTAAATCACAAAACTGTTTCAAAGCTTCTTAAACTTATCTTAAGGGCTCTGTCCTTATCATATGATTAGAAAAATAATTGTATATTTTCATGACTATCAACTCTAAATCAAATGTCCAAAGAGTTAAGAATTATGTATGATCTGGATGACTGATGCCAACTAAATCCATTTTGTTGGTTTACCTTTTCAAAGAACATTATGCGTCTAGAATTATTCTGTCCCTAATACCGAACATTATAGTGAGGAAAATTGCATTTCACTTTGTCCAAAAATTGTTAGGAAAGCTTAATACAAACTGAAGGATGCACATTCATGAACACAGTCACACACAAGTCATTTGCAATTTCATTTGCCATAGTAAAATATTTATACAGAATAATACAAAATATATTTCATATCAGAAGCACAACATATGCACTTTTCCAAATGATACAATTATTTCACCAGTACAATAGTATTAGGAATGTGAAACACTTGACTTCTTGAAATTTAATTGCTACAAAAATTTACCATTACTTAAAATGCGATAGTATAAAAAATTGCAACCTCTAAATTTGTTGAAGTGCAAATTATTATACAATTGAAAAATGTGAGTAGGAAAGTATGAATGAAACCAATGATTGGAGAAATCCTAACTTTAGCTCTTTCAACATGAATACCATCAAAAAAAGAATTGCCAGCCATGACTTTATTATGAAATAATAAAAAACTCAAAATACTAAATTTCACAGACAAAAGCAAATCTTCTTTTTAATAATTACTTCATAATTTCCTATGGAGGAAATTAAGGAGCAACATCACACTTTCCTGATAAAATATGAAAAATTTCTTCAGATATGGAATCATCAAAACCCACATCAGACAGAAAATCTATTACTTCTCCCTTTGTCAAGGAAATGTTCTGATCGATAATAATAAAAGATGCAAGATTTTTCTGTTTATCCAGGGTCTGTTTCTTGGTCCAACTATATCCTGTTTCATTGTTTCCAAACTGAGTTCTCATCACATTATTAAACTCAGATTCAATATCTGTTATTTTAACAGACAAGTCATTCTTGGCATCCAGGAAAATTTCATGGGATATTTTTGGCTTTTTCTTTGCACCATCATTATGCATTTGTTTGACAGCATATGTTTTAGCTGGTATACCAAGATCCTCTTTCAACTTCTCAATCATCAGCTTTAGATGATCCTGTGAAAATTATTTATAATGATAAAAGTATTAATTTTATTTAAGGTATATTAAAAGGACATTTCAAATGAAGAGATGGCACAAACTAAAAGAAACATATTTTGGTAAATTATACTTAGGCTGGTGAACAGTTACATACCCGTATGTCGTGGCGTGTAAGTCAACCTTTGAAGCTTAAAAAAACATTTCCTAAAACTTAAAGTTGACTTATATGCCAAGTATAAAATGTGAACCTTAAATTACAGATGAACGACATTGATATTTATGGAGACAGTTGATCCTTTGGTGTAGGTCAGTGGTCTTCAAGGTGGGCTCCCCTAAACCCTAAAACGCCCACCAGTAGGAGTTTTAGGGTTTTTGGTGGGTGCTTTTATTGTTAAAATTATATGGAAAATGGGCGGTGAACTAATTTCAAATAGCAAAGCACATAAGACATGTAGCTCTCATATGTAATAACTTATCTTAAAAAGTTGGTTTCTTTAGGTTAAAAGTGTTTCAGAGGTATTGCCTGCATTGTAGGACGGACAGACAGACAAAGCGAATACATAAGCGATTTGTAAAAAAATTGCTAAAAATTAGACAACCAAAAGTATACAAAAATATTGCATATTATTTATAATAAAAGCTACCTGTATAAACCTGAATTTTGTTGCAAATTGTCTTAACCCTCTATTGCATGAATTTTATTTTATTTTTCAAAAATTATTTCTTGGTTATTTATATGTCCATGAATTAATTAATACTCAAACTAAACAATTTTTATTTAAACCTTTATTTTTTTTGGAGAAAAAAAATGTGTGCCAAATCGGGAACTTCATGTATAAAAATAAGTTTCATTCAATTTTTAAAATAAAAACAAACAATAAGTAGTTATTGTAATCAAATGGTGGTATGAAAGTCTTTAAAACAATTGCTTTTCGAATGGAAACACAAATGTACATTACATTTTTCACATTTCACTCTGGACTTTCCAGGGCATTTTATTTTCTTGCAGCGTTCTCTATTTACAGTCCACATCGGCCAATGTGCAAATTGATCAGTCTGAACGTACTGGTTAGGTCTTGGTTCAATACATCTTCTTTTCACTGGTTGCTCTGGAGTAGAACTTCTTGGTTGCGTTGTGTGGAAACTCCTAGGTTACATAATTGTTTGGCCAAAAGGGTTTTGAAAGTAAGTAATGGCATAATTATATCAACTTTTCCAAGTTGCGTTTTTATTCTTCTATCAAGCAACCAAGAGTTGACCACCACTACGTCTAACATGTGGCAAAAAATTCTATGGTACCATTTTCTACTTTTGATTTTGTTTGGATAAAGCCCAAGCAATGAATCTTGCAAATCTATTCCGCCCATATTCTTATTATATTCTCGCACTATATCCGGGCACTCAATATCTTTTTTTGTATTTTCAGAGCGGCAAAACCTTTTGACTTTTACACATGGTTCAGTGCCACAATAATCTGAAATAAGAGATAAGATTTTGTTGTCATACCACTGAACCGCATGTGTCAGTTTGCTCTAAAGTCACTGTGTGTTCCATAATACTTCCTCTTCCATATTTTCTCATTTCTTTTTCCGGTAAACTCTTATAATTTACAAGTCAATTTGTGCACACAGTGGTCACAGAATGAATTTTTCTTTTTGCTAGGTACGACACT
The DNA here is from genome assembly GCA_036926305.1 of Uropetala carovei. NCBI lineage: Eukaryota > Metazoa > Arthropoda > Insecta > Odonata > Petaluridae > Uropetala > Uropetala carovei. The sequence continues at coordinate 10,101,638 of JAXCHB010000010.1, read as the reverse complement.
AAGGGAAGACTAGAAAAGTAGTTATCATAGTAAAGTTTGTAATGTTTATTAGAAGGAATTTCTCTGCTCATTCTAACCACAACATTGCTCGCAGCTCCTAAATCTGACTCATTTTGTGCTTCTGTATAACCATGTTTTCCAGCAAATAGTTCGAAATTATATGAAAATCCCGAAACACCAGAAAGAACCCACATCTTGTACCCCCATTTATGGGGCTTTTTAGGATTATACATTTTGAGGCTAGTCTGGCCTTTGAACGGAATAACTTGCCCGTCACATGACAAATTTTCTTCCATTTGTACTTCTAAGCAAGATTCTCGTATTTGATTGATTACAGGTAAAATTTTATCAATACTTTGAGTATTTTCTGAATTATCACTAAAGTGTAAAAATCTCTTGATCTTTTCGAATCTATTTATAGGCACTACATCGGCAACTTGTGGAATTCTGGTTTTTGGTGACCAGTAGCGCCTTGTAGTGGGTTGCCTTATAAGTGATGTCCAGAGTAATATACCAATAAAACGTTCAATTGCTTCGTTGCATGTTGTAAAAGGTCTATCTGGCTGGCATTGAGTACTATATATGCAAGTTTGGTGAACAATTTCAGCTATAAATTCACTTGGCAGTAACTGACAAAATAATTTGAAAGGAGTATCTAGTTGCAAAATGTTGTCTGGCAATACTTCATTCCCTTCAAATTCAACTTCTAATTCATTTCATATTGTTCGAGATTTTTTCCATTTTAGAGTTGGCTGTTTTTGCTTGGCTGCCGGCTTTGTTGTCGAGATTCTTTGCACTAATGGAACGTTACTATCTGAAGAATTGTTCTCTTTGTCACTAAAGTGGAAGTGGTCTGCTTTTTGTTGAGGTGAAGGTTCCATAACATCATCATCAGAGAGTTCCGAATCTTCACTTCCTGAAGGAATGTCTCTCAAGATATATTGGTTTGCTACTACTTTTTTCCATAAAACATTCTAAGGGGTATATTATCCATAATTCTGGAATAGAAAATTTAACCTCAGTAATTATATTTTACAAAATGTGTAAGCACAGTGCACAATGTTCCCATTCGGGAACACATATAATTCCTGTCAAATTTTAAAAAATCAATCAAGCCAATTGACTCTAATCAATTGACAGCGACTAAGGGTATATTAGGAAAGAGAAAAATAATTTTATTTGGTAAAACTTACCGTATTTCTATATAAATTTACACTTTATAACACTTAACCTGCTACTGTAAACCGCGGTAAAAATAAATATCTGTATGAAGCAAGTGTGGCCATATATCGACAAGTGGCTGAAACTGCAGGGCTACTGGATGTCCCCATAAGGGAACATCATGCGCAAATCCCATAAAATTTCCTCAGCAAATTTTACAGGGATTTTTTTTATTGGTTCCCAATCGGGCACACTATGCAATAGAGGGTTAAGTTTAGTGACAACCTTTTATTAATTCTCTTATAAATAATGTAGGGTATACAAAACAGCCTGTTAATCACATTTTAAACTGCACAAAATACATACATGCTGTAATTATCCAGTATTTTCAGAGCTGATCACTGTATGGTAATGGAAATTTCTGTTTTACAAATGCCAATTTTCTATGCTTTGTAATTTATCTACTACAGGCAGTCCTCAACATCCATACATAATACGTCCCTGAAAACGTGTACGAAAGTCGAATGTACGGATCTCGAACATAGATTTACATGTTATAGGGGGGGTTCCATTCCCAGAGAACCAAAAAATATTATAAAATCTCTAATTATGGTATAAATGTTTAGTTTTTTGAGCAGGGGCCTTTTAGACACAATCATTGATTTTATACTATAAAAAGAGAGGGCAAAATGCAATAAAATATTTAAATAATTGCACAAATAAACACTCCTGTACAGACAAAGATGCCGACGCGGCAGAAACTGGTGGTCTGGTAACCAGCAGCACTCGAAATATTCGTTTGTCATTTCGCTGATGCACAAAAGTCCAAATTCGGCAAACGGAAGGCGGTTTAGGGGTGTAAATGTATTATGAACGAAAGTTCGAGTTTTTTTCATTTAAGCATTTTGCTTTTTTCATAGTTTTTTGTAATATTGCCTAATCATGGCCCCAAAGAGAGTGATGATTGAAATGAAAGAAAAGTCGGTAAAAAGGGCGAAAATGTGATGAGTTTGGAGAAGAAAATTGAAGTTTTAGATAGGCGTGCGCATAATGAATCTGCTTCATCAGTTGGTAAATTACTTGGTGTGGCCGAGTCCACAATAAAATCTATAAGGAAAGTGAAGAAGCGATTAGAGCTAGTGTTGCAAGTGGTACTTCAACGAGTACAAAAGTGTCCTTTGTACTTAGGAATCCATATGTAGAGAAGACAGAGAAGGCTTTAAACCTGTGAATCAAGACCCAAACTCACAAGAAAATCTCGCTGAGTTCACTTGTCATTCGCGAGAAAGCTAAGCAACTGCACAATCATTATGTCACAAATTGTTTCGCGGTCTGCTAACGGGATACTGCCAACATCATCAAAGCATGTGTAGATCGGTTCCTTGATCTTTAAAAAAATGTGGCGTTTATTCAGAACGCTACAGTACATATTATATTATTATATTTGTTCTTCTCCTTCATAATTGAACACACACTCAACCGGCTTAAGTCCAATGAGCATCCGATTGAAGCTAAAGATTCGGCATGCCTAATTATTTCTATCTTTGTCTCAATCGTGTTCAGTTTTTGAGTCCTACGTTTCTTTTCACTTGTATTAGCACTTTCAGTTTTCCGTTTATCACTCTTGTTTATGAAATAATAGGTGTAAAATGCACAAACAAAGAAACACTGCTGTACGTACAAACAAAGATGGTAATGTTTCCGAGACTGAATAATAATAATAATTTATTGATTATTAACCGACTTTACAGTGGTATTAATCTTGTCAAATTTCAGTATAATATTAAAAAACATTACATATAATACGTATATTATTACATAGCATACTTTAATTTGGTAATTTATTAAAAGTGTTGACTTGGCTGACAGACAGCGCCATTATGCGATAACTCATTATGTTTGTTTGTCAGCTGATGTACGAAAGTCCGAATTCGGAGTACAAAAGGCGGTTTGGGGGCGAGAATTTATAGTGTATGAAAGAGTGCATTGTATGGATATCGAGGACTGCCTGTAATACACTTTGTCTTATTTAAATAATACGTTGCTTATAAAATACAGGTATACCTCACTATCTGTTGAGGATGCATGCATAAAAAGCCCAACTGATAGCAGGACAAATTGTTCTTGTAAGGAAGAAATCCTTGAAAAGCTAACGTATAGTTATCCATGATTGAACACTGGCTCTGGCAAATGTAAGTCAGATATGTGGGCCTATTTGCATTAATAAATATCAAAAATGTTGAATATAATGGTATTACTTACAAAAAATCTGATGTGGCCAACACATGACTTTCTCCATATTTGGAGTATAGTTATTTCAGTTATTATGAATAGCATTGTAAGGCAAAATTATTATTTCCTATCGTAAAAGAATATAGTCGTCCTTACTGCCGTAAATTAGGTATATTTTGAATATGTTTACAGAATTCACCGCTACATGGTGGTGGCACTGTATACTAGAAAAAGCAAAATATCTCCGAAATGGATAGTTTTACGAAAATTTGTTTCAAACAAAACTTGGAAGAAATATTTTTCTCTACAACTATGGTCCTTATGAAGATAACCAATTACGACATTTTTAAGGAGATATTTGACGAAAACAAAAAAAATCAATTATTTATAAATAATTACTAAACAATAACTGCTATAAAAAATTGTTTCAAATAAAAGTTGTAGAAAATTACATATCCTACAATTTTTTATATAACTATATACAAAAATTGTTTTAACGAAGATATTTTGGAAAAACCGAATCGGGTTTTGAATAAACCTCGACTTCCGGTTAACCGATATAACCCAAAAACTAATCAGTTCTTTGTGATGATACCAAAGTGTTATATATGAAATTTGGTTAATATGTGATAAGTATTTTTCGAGTTAGAGTGCCCACCATCACATACACACAGACATCATTCCGAAAATAGTCTAAACGTGTTCTAGGGACCTCAAAACATATTTCCGTTGAAATCTCGAAGTCGATTTTTTTCATGAAAACAACACTTTCTCTATACTACGTATATGGAGAAAGTAAAAAGGTAATATTCCAGGATGCATATGATGAAAAAAGATTCAATTGCTTTGGTCAATTGTTTTACGTTTCCCACAAGCAGTTTCCTAAATAATTATCAGTAACTATGAACCTATAACCTGTTTTTGTAGAAAAAGAGGTGTCGGTGCTCCCACCCCTCCCCCCCTTCCTGCACCTTCTTTCCCCTTCTCTATTGACTTTTTGATGAACTTTTCATAACAAAGTTGATAAATAAAATTAAAATGCTTAACATTTATAGAACCCGTTTATTACTTTAAGTTTTAAAGAATCAAAAAAATGAAAATGTACCAAAATTAGATTGCTCTGAAAAAAGTGCCAGTACAGCACTGCCTATAACTATGTATAAAGATTGACGTTGTTACAATAATTTCAATACATAAACAAATGTTCAAAATGAATAGCGCCATTATTTCACCTATTTGAAGACTTAATTGACGCTAACTGAATCAGAGGCAACAATGAGGATTGCTTTGGCAACAACCAGAAAGAGTACGAAAAATCCATGAGATTTCAAAAAAGGATGCCTATTTTTGAAAATTTTCGAGTAAAATGTAAAAATAACAAGAATAAGATAGGATACAGTTTTAACCGTAGAATAAAGTAAAAACGAAGAAAATCGGTACATATTGAGGTATTTTGATGAATGAAGGAAAAAACTCTCGCACTATGAAATATAATAGCGCTAGCATCGAGTGTAGCGTCATGCATAGTGCACTTATAATATAGAGATACCAGTAATAATCGCAATGCTATACTAATGTGCTTAATAGAAAACAAAAGTAATTTATGCAATCTATAGACATACTGCATTTTTAAAACTTACCAAATCTAAACCATGTTCATTATTATCTATGTGATCTTGAAAAATTCGTTCTAATCCCTCATTAGCATAAACTCCTTGAACCAAAACATCATCAGTTACATCTTGTAAGAATTTCATATATAACTCACTCTTGCCACTGAAAAGTTTAAATCAAATTTTAATTTTTTTGTGCGATGCTACTCAAATGTGGAGATATACTAATTTTCCATTCATTGACTAATTCTTACCTAAACAAATAACCTTCTTGAGGTGGAGGTAGGCTTATTTCCTCCCCCTCTTTTACATAATTTTCAGCTACACTTGGATAAAACCATTTTGACCCATTTTCACACTCGTCCGGAGAATTTCTTTGATTTTCTGTAGACATTCCTTCACCACCTTCATAAGCAGAATCTCTACTTGAAACTCTGCTCCCTGCATTCTCTGTTTCTTTAATGGAAGCAAGACATACACAGGGGTTTCTCTTTCCTTTTTTCATAACACCTTTATGTGGTGAATCAGAGTCTGGCAAGGAAACCTTATGGCGTAATACTGTATGCTTTTGGCAGTCTTTTAGACTTAGATTAGAATCATTGCATGAAGATGTTGGTGTACCATCCTAATTTTTTGGTAAAAGCATTAGGTGAATGAGTTTATTTCAGGAACAATATATTGAGGAAATTCAATTAAGATATCACAATTTGTTAAAAAAGAAAACATTAGCTAATTACAGTTTTATTGATCTATAAAATTAATTCTATACTTTAAATTAGAGACATATCTCCAACAAATTAATAACAATTCCAAATGATAAAGAGAGACATTCATTATTTTTGTATTTTGAAGAGATGAATACATATATACGTACTTCATCATCACCAGCATTTCCTTCACTTCCACTACTAAAACTTCCTCTTACATCTTGAAAGCCTGTACAGGGTGATCTCAATGGATGGTAGATTCGTGATTTTGCCAATGATAAAGGAATGTTCTCTCTTAAACGTTCATGGGATGTTGATTTATGTTTTCCATATATACTATTTCTTTTGATATAACATATTTTCTTTTTTGACATTTGCCCATTTGTACCTTTAAATTGTGGAATCTGACGCTGTTTGTTTAAGGTGGTGTTTGATGATAGCACATTGGTTTTATCTTCACATGGATATATATAATTTGGTGCTTCATTTTTATAATTTTCTGAACACCACACATCTTTTCTTTTAGGTTGACCAGTAACATGGTGTCTACGGGCAACACAATCATTTGTGTAAGCAGTTGGAGGCTGTTTTGTATCATATAGTATTCTATCAACTAATGACCTACTCTGTAGATCTAATTCACCTCGGTAGGCTTCAATAGCAGTGGTAGGTCTCGCGGCACGTTTCTTTGTTTTCCTTCTCATTCGATCAGGGGATAAAAAATCACAAGTTTTGTATTTCCAGGGAGGAGAAGTATCCACCCTACTACTTGCAAAGTACATCATTCGGTAATGATTTGCCAATTGGCTATGTATCATATTTTGGGATAGAATATCCGTTGAAAGGGGTGCGTGAGCTGAAATAAATGCACAATTTAAAAAGAACGAATTTCAAATTTATATATAGATATTGCTTAAATTACGTAGGCAGAAAATATTACTTAAATTGCAGAAATTTTCAAACTCACCGTTACTCTTAACAGTTGTATACCGACGCATATTTCAGAAGATTCCACCATGAATAGTTACTTCAAGAAGTAATGCCTAAAACATAAGAATCAATGAAGACTTATTGTATACAAAGGGAAAGTAATTCTTTAAACGTACCTGCCGTTTTAATAAGGAGTAAAATTAGTTTCTACCATATCTAAAATATAATAGAACCTATGGATATGGTCATTTTTGAGAGAATTTGCAATTCTCATCCAGTCAACTTCGCTTATTGTAGCTTATATAAATATTTAAACATTCCCTATAAAATACCCAGACATAATTATATATTTCATAGAAACGATGTAAAAATAATGAATTGAAAAACTATTATATGCTGGCTAATCCCCGAATTTATAACCGAATTTCATAATTTTCCTGCTTTCAAGTGTTGAACGACGCCGCTGGTATTGATTAATAACATTAAGAATGATAATGAAATTTCGATATATATATATATATATTATTACAAAAACATTTACTTCTCTTGTAACAATGTGAGAACCTTTTCATTTGGAAAAATTAATTAAGACAGAATTACTCAAATTGTGAACGAACATCCTCACATTACCAGAACACAATAGATGAGAAGTTCCAACTTAGCGACACTAAAAAAACATCGATTTTTACCTTGCGATGCATCTATGTTATGGATCTTATGCATAGGTTCCGGTGTTTACCTTTCCATTTATGCACATTTATGTTACTCACAAAGAATACAAATTTAAACTCGTTAATTTTTTTGTTTATTTATATGACAATATAGTTTGCTGTTGGCGACACTGCCTTCCTTCAGTTTCAAGCGTTTCAAGTCAATCTGTATATCAGGCTGATCTGGCTTCAGTAGCATTCAGTAGTCTCCACGGTTTGCACTCATTAATTTTACTCTCCAACTCAAGAATCAGGTTTTTAAAGTACTTAAAATTTACATGTACATAGAGTATTACTTCATAAGTATAAAGAGAAGATAAGAATATTAAAAATATAATATTCTTACTTTTTCTTCTCATATGAGGTAACTAGCAGAAGAGTCTGTTGAAGTTCACCGGATTTAGTGAATCTAAAACTTCAACCGTGTAACGTAAACATCGCAAGAATAACATAGTGCACAGTTTTAACCTTCCAATAAAGCAAAAATCACGGAAACCTATTAGATGAATGAAGGAGGGAAATCTTGCACTGTGAAAAATCGAAAATTACGTGCAAATTATGGGAAAGTATTTATTGAATTAAGCTCTCTCTCCCCCAAATGTTTTATCATCATATAGTCTATGTTACCCGCAGGGTAAAATTATATACCTGTGCGAAGTTTCCTGACGATATCTTCAAAACGAAAGCTGTAAGTAAAACCAGCAAGACAATAATCAACAGAAAGTGGATGAACAAAGGAACAAACAAAATTAATTAATTTGATGGAAGACAAAAAAGTAAATAGAGAACGTTTAAGACTCACAGAGAATATTATCCTCCGACTATTACCTCGATTCTCTCATCCATGAGTTCTATTGGTTCTATTACGAGAAAATTGTTTATGTCAACAATATTTTGGAAACAATGAAACGATTTATCCAATCACAATTTGTGGAAAATCTACGTCTAACTAGCTGAACCCGCGTATTTTTTGCGCGGTTTGTTTCAATTAATTTATCAAAAATTAAGGAGTGTGTAAAAAAAACTGTGGCCAACACATGACTTTCTCCATATTTGGGGTATAGTTATTTAAAATATTATGAATAGCATTATGAGGCAAATTATTATTTAGTATCGTAAAATAATACAGACGTCCTTATTGCCGTAAATTAGGTATATTTTGAATATGTTTGCAGAATTCACCGCTACATGGTGTTGGCGCTGTATACTAGAAAAAGCAAAATGTCTCCGGAATGGTTCTACGAAAAGTTGTTTCAAACAAAACATGGAGGAAATATTATTCTCTACAACTTCGGTCCTCACGAAGCTGACCAATTACTACGTTTTTAGGGAGATATTTGACGGAAACCGAAAAAACCGATTATTTATAAATAATTCCTAAACAATAACTGCTATGGAAAATTCTATCAAATGAAAGTTGTAGGAAATTACATTATCTATAACCTTTGTATAGAATTGTATATACAATAATGATGTTTTAACGGAGAAATATCGCAAAAACCGAATCGGTTTTCGAATAAACCTCGACTTCCGGTTAACCGATATAGTCCAAAAAGCTAATCAGTTCTTTGTGCCCATACCAAAGTTTTATATATGAAATTTGGTAACGATATGGCAAGTACTTTTTGAGTTAGAGCGCCCACAATCACATACGCGCACACACATCATTCCGAAAATAGTCTAAACGTGTTCTAGGGACCTCAAAACGTGTATTTCCGTTGAAATCTTGAAGTCGATTTTTTTCATGATCACAATACTTTCCCATTACTTCGTCCACATCCATTCGAGAGAATAACCCATAAGTCGGTCAGAAATCTGCATTTTATGTCATATTAGAGAGGATATTAATGCTACCAATAATTGATCACAAACATTTATGTTTATACTTTTCATTGTTTCTTATTATTGAATAATATGTCCTTTATTTTTTATATAAGAATTTAATTTGATTATCAATGAAGAGAAGATAACCATGTAATGTGTTAAAAAATAACGTATGTCCCTATTCTCATTTAATTTTAAAATTATGCGTGTCTATTTGCGTTAATAAACATTATAGATGTATAATATAAAGGCTCTACTTACAAAGAGATAACATTCTAGCATTCAAACGATGAAAGGAAGGTTGCGAAGATTCAACTGCTTTGATTAAATCATTAGAAACGCTTCCCATACGAAGTCAACAGAATAATTATCCATAAATATTTATGTTGTTATGCATCATTAATTTCGATGCTTAAACAAAAGTGCGAAGCAAATAACTCTTTTATTTCACCTATTTGAAGGTTTAATTGGTATTAACTGAATCGGAAGCAACAATGACGGTCGCCTTAGCAACGCCCGGAAAGAGTACGAAATATCCGTAAAAATTCGAAAACAATTGCGTATTTCTGAAAATCTAGATCGTGAACATGTAAAAATTGCAAGAATAAAATAGTATAGAGTTTTAGCAGTCGAATAAAGTAAAAACGAAGAAAATCGGTCCATATTTACGTATTTTAACGATGAAGGAAAAAAACCTTGCACTCTGAAAACTCGAAAATCCCGTGTAAACTTATGGGAACATAATTGTCTCCTGGATTCGAACCCGGGACTTTATGAAAATAAGAATAGTTTTCTAGGGACCTCCTATCTTGTAGAAACAAAACGCAGTTTACCGCATATATCTACGATGAACGGCTTCTGAGATACAGAGGGGTACGGACGGACGGACGGACACTTCCAAAATTATATATAGGATTATTTAAGTTACGCGGTTTTAAAAACAGCTTTTGAGAACTCTACGCCACACGAAAATATCATTAAAAACTATTTATTAGTAATATTTCAATTAAAATCAACAAATATTAATACTGTGATCGGGAGTATTCCGAAATGTTGCGGCATGTTTCTGAACGTTCTACGTTAATATCTTTTAAACAAAGGCCCACTGGCAAAAATGCCGAGAGATGGCTTGATATTTTTAGTTCTATAGAGCGCTCCATCTTAAAGTATCAGTACGGTTTCAAATGGCATCATTTCTCCCCTCTCCTGCAGGCTTAAAAAACCAATCACCCCCTCCTTCTCTACGACACCGGGATTGCCAAATCTCACTAATAATTTCAAGTTGCATGAAAATAAAAATTCAAAATTTCTAATTGAGCTATTTTTAACGTAGAATCTGATGATATACTTTTAAATGAAAACTACAAATTATATTCTATACAAAATGCGATAAACAATATTTGACCTGAAATGGACATTTTACGGTCACGTTTGTTTCAATCGATGATATACGTTCTGTTTTAAAATAATGTAATGCAGTTTTTTGCATTAGGTTCAGGAATGTTTAAGAATCGTAATGGTACTACTGAAAGTTTAATAAAATGATTGTAAATATTTGTTTTCTGCATTTAATTATAAAAGTTCCTTTTGCGTGTTCCAGCCTGACTTGAAAAAGTTTGTCTGTGGGAAACTTTTTTATTTATAGAGATACTTTCATGGTCTGAGCGAGAAAGTTGTAGGTAAATGTTTGACGTTATTTTGGTGCACCCAGATGTGGGGTTGGTTCACCAAAGGGAAGGTGAACAATGCAAAAGTTTTATTGCGGTCTGGTCAGAGGTAGGCAGTCCACCCTCGCCCGTTCTTCCCTCAGTTACGACTCAGCAGTTGGACTATCTTGTGCTTTCGTCATTTTATCTACTCATAAGTTTGCGGGAATGTACTTACAAATTTTGACAGTTTTATTGTGTATTGCAAATTAGTTGTTTTAGCAATTCTTCAAAAAGTTTTCAAACTGAAGTGTGTAATACGGTTCAAATGTAGAGATACGTTGTGTTTGCAGGTTTTATGTTTATAGTGTCCCATTTAAAAAAATATTGTGTATGTACATCACACGTTGATTATCCCCGAACGTATTTACATATTGATATTGTGGTTTTTGTGAGAAAATGGACGTCTCAACGAGGAAAAGAAAGCAAGGTGAGTTCAGGAAAACAAACAATATTGAATGTTCTTAGTAACTGGATAACTCACAATTAACACCTCAAAGAAAGCAAATATTGTGAAAAGAAAGATGTGGACTTTCTGTAATTTACAGGAAATGTCATCCACTTAATCAATCACAAAACATAACTCTTGTAAAAGCGACGCCACAAAAAATAATTATTTATTCACTTAAGCTAGGTGAAAGTATTAAAAAAGTAAGCGCTGAAACAATTGACTGTAGAATAGTCTTCTTTAAACAATGCACAAGTCGATATCATGGCGGATAATTGTAATGCGCTCTTAACGAGAGAGACAAGGACGAATGTTGAGACATAATATTGTACGCAAATTGAAAAAAAAGTAAATTTTATACTTCTGCGTTTTGTTTTAAATCTGAAATTTTCATGATAATTCTTCGTAACTTTAATATGCAAATAAAAATGACGCTGCTCCCCTTACTACTTATATGAACACAAGGTTACAAACACGCAAATAAGCAACGGAAAAGTATATATAAAAGGTGGAAATAATGTTATAATAAATATTGTATACTTAAATTAATAAATATAAAAACTGTTGACAATATATATTCTTCAATAATTTATACTCGGGTAAGAAAGATAATCCTTGAAAATTTTTATTCTTAGGAGGGGGTTCGCGATATCTGGATCATTATAAAAAGGGGTTCGCGCGGTCAAAAAGTTTGGGAAACACTGCCCTAGCGTAATCCAAGTGCGCCCCCCGTGCATGCGCCCATATATTTCCAAGATCTGACCATGGGAGAATATTCTTCCATGGTCTAACGCCGCGGCGCGCCGTGTTACAAATCATTTCCACCTTTCATCTAGTTCCATATCTCACCACATCCCTTTTTTGGCGCTAGTATCGGGTATATACGATTTGTTGCCTAGTATACATTCGGAACGATCCCTCTAAACGCTGCAAACACTCCGATTATGCTCAAAATCGAGATATTCCGATTATGACAATAGTCGAATAATTCGATTGTGGTCATTCGATTATGCACATCGCTAGTGTCGTGTTGATCGAGAGATTAACTTTGAAATGCGTTTATTCAGTGTTATTCTCGGTAAAAGTGTCTATCATGTTAGGAATGATATCTTGAAAGTAAATGGATTGTGTAGAAATTTTTGTAATTATGACTATGGAGATGTAGCGTATCCTAAAATGATTGATATTTCATACAACGGTGAAAGACATCGTAGGAAGAAGAAATGGCATGACAAAATTGGAGCTTTACCTACAGTAGAAGAAAAACTCATTGAAATAAATATGCCGTCATATTACGGATGGAGATCTCTTAATCTAAATGAACATGTTATACCGTATAACTCCTTAAGTTTCACACAGTCAATCACTAGAACTCATTTCATTCAAATTAATGACATATCTTCAATAAATGCTAACCGAGATTTAGATAGTTATTGTTCTCAGCTACTGAGTAAATTTAAAACCCTCGTGACTGATTTGTTGCTGTATTATCACAAAAACGCCAGGTAACATTTTAAACTAATGATGAATGCAATGCTATATAGGCATATCTTTAAATTAGAAATAATGCAAGTGAAATAGGTAAGTTCCGAATAAGAATTATGAACCTATCCTTAATTTGATATGATAATTTTAAATCGTCATCCGGAACAGATCTGATGACAAGTGTGAATTGGTATCCTCGTTAGTGAAGCAGTTAAATTCACTAATCGTGTCAAATTTATGGAAAAAGTGTCCGCACCTGGCAGATACGCAGGTAATAAACTATTATTTTAAATCATAGTGGCTCGATTGTAAATTCATGTTGTGGAAAAAGTGAGAACTTTACTGTTTATTAACATAGGTTGATTATGATCCCCGCGTGGAATCATTTTGGATAACTGGCGGGATGGAACCTACATACAGCACTATGAAATCTAGAAAGAACGTGAAATGGCTTCAAGAGATGGCTAGTACACCTGAAGACAGGTAAGTCGCCAATTGCTCCTGAGCAGAGGTTTCGAACCTGGTGCTCGCGAGCACTGCTGTGCTCTTTGATAGCCTGACTGCTCTTCTGTGGTGCTTCAAATCCCGTTACTTTTAATTAGTAATTTAATTTGCTCGATTGATTTCTTTCTAAACGTATGTAAGAACATTAAGAATGACTTTGACGTCAGTTTTATTTTATTCATGTTCATTTTCATTTCTTCAGAAGTATAGTGGTGCTCTCCTTATATTCTACGATAAAACTTGGTGCTCGCCATATCGAAAAGCTTGGGAAACCCTGCTATATAGTTTTCCAATTTTATTTTTTTAACATGATAATTCACCGAAATCGGTCGTAATTTATACATTGTAAAAGGAATAAGCCTAAGTCATATCGAACTGTGTTGTTATAATTTTGTTTTATTTTAACAACTCTGAATATTCACATTTTAAAAGCGCCTCGAAGATAATCACGTTTTTAAACGTTTTTCTAGAAATATTCAATATGTTGGGTATCCTGTTTTGCAAATACGCCATACAGAACCATTACCTCCTATCATTGATTTGAATGATTCAGAAAATCCAGATCTGGCTATCCCTTTCTTTGAATTTGATCCAAGAGTTCTCGGGCTGCAACTTCAAAGAAGACATGGGACGAGCATACCTGGTAACAATTTTATTTTACTGTTAAGTGAATTTTAATGAGTTAATTTGTTTGATAATTCATATATTGATAAAATGTATTGTAATTTAAGGCTTTTGGCCAGGAGATCCTTGTGAATTCAGCATCATGTCCTTTCATAAATGCAACCACCTGAGAAATAGACCAGAGGTATATGGTACCTCTGAACATGCAGAAACTTTACACTGTCAGGCTATTTTGGCATCCTTTGGTTGGCTAATTCCCATTGCTAACTATCAAGGTTTGAGAATTGTTGAGCTAATTGTGTTTTTCTTGATTCTTTCTAATTTACTGTTGGTGTCCTTAGATCCTTCATGGTACAGGGAGTATCATAAATGTTTTCTTGTAAAAGTACTTAATTCATTTGATTTTCAGGATTTTCAACCTTCAATGATGTAACCTACCCTTTAGTGACTCAAACAGTCATCACAGATGGTCAGATATGGTCATTTTACATTTATCAGCTAAATACAACATTGTTACACTCCAGCAACTGTAATGATAATCTCCGTCGTAATATATGTTGGGGAAGTCCTTCCATGAAGCTCTTTGAAAAAATTGAAGATGGAAAAATTATTGGTGAGTAGAAAACCATAAAATATTTATTAAAGTAGAAATACGATTTGGCTAATGACCCAGGTAGCAGCCTAATATTTTTTCTCAAGAGTAATTACCCAGATTAAAAGATATACTTATTCATAAGTTGCTCCTGGCTTTCATTATAGAGGGTTCAGAGCAGACATATTTCCAAGGTTCTTAACCCCTGGATTGCAACCTAAAATAGCCTCTAAACTATTTTCAGTAGGTCGTCTTTGGGTGTAAAAACACACAAATACCATTCCTCCTAAAAGCCTGTTAAATGCTAATGTTTTTTGCTTAATAATATTAATTTATCAATTTAATTCCTATTGAGTTTATCATTTTTCACAAAGGATATTGGTTGCCAAAAATGGAAGTCAGATCACAGCTAAACATTGTTCAGAATTACTGTCTTATCCTTTACCATAGTGGTCATGAAAGTTCTGAAATTCAAGTTATCACCACCTACCATTTGTCTACTTTTTACAATGCTATTTCTTTGTCCAACTAAAGTGGTAACAAAGGAAGTATTTACCACAGTCGTGACACTCATAGGTAGAAATGACGAACCAACAACAATATTAGCAATGGCAGAGAACAAACGAAAAAGGAGATGCTGAGAGAGTGGCAGAACTATCAAACACATTGTATTACAGTAACTAAACACCTTCCAATGCTTCCAACTCTCCTTACTTCCTTAAACATAGGCATAATTCCCACCACTTGGTGTCTCCCGTATCCATTCCATTCTGCTCTAACAACAGTGTCTTATTCTCCATCACACTATCGACCCGCTTATATAATTAATAATTAATTATAGGTAAGTTAATATTTATGTTAATTTCTGTCAAATTAGTGTTAGTTCCTCAGTTATTTGTAGTGGTTCTTTTGGTTATGCAGGAAGGATTGGTTGTTGTTGATATTTGTGATCATTTGAACTTGTTTAATAATAAACTTCAAGGGGAAAATCAATTAATTATAGAACATGTAAAGTCATTCAAATTAAAACTAAAGCTATGGGAAACACAATTCAGAAAAACTGAAATACATCACTTTCCTTGTTTAAAAAGCCTTTGGCATGTAGGTTCCAATATAAACTTTGCAAAGTATGCAGGTGAGATAAGATCACTGTTAGAAGAGTTTAGTCAATGTTTTGGAGAGAAATTTCTCAATACGGTAAACTTTCTCAAGTCCATTTTATATTGATGCGAGTTCCGTTCCAGAAGAATATATATTAGAAATGATAGATATGCAATGCAATATTGAGTTGAGGAACATATTTTCTGCAAAGGAAGATAAAATTGAGTTTCATAAAAAATTCATAACAGATGAAAAATATCCAGTTTTGAGAAAACATGCTTTAAAAATTGTTAGTCTTTTTGGAAGTACAGTCCTGGAAGAAAAAACTGGGACACCTTAATGTTCTCCTAGCGGCAAGTCGGGGAAGTTTCTGAAGAATACAAACCGAATGACAACATTGCAAGAGAAAAGAGGAGATGAGAATGAGGAGGAGTAAAGGAGGGGAGGAGGAGGAGTAAAGGAGGGGAGGAGGAGGGGAGGAAACTTCCTACCTTAAGGCCTGCTCACACTAGGGAGAAACGCAGCAAAGTGAAGAGAAGCACGGCTATAAGAAAAATATTCTTACTGAAGAGTTAAATGGACCCGCTCACACTAAAGCCCACTAGCTCCGTTCCGCTCGGACCGGTTCCGGTAGGTTCAGGCGAAAAAAATAAAAACGCGTGTAAATGCATGGAGCTCCGCCCACTACGTCCGTTCAGTTCGTTTTAGCACGGAGAATATTTTGACTGAAGTCGGAAGCTTTCCAAAGGCCGAGAGAAGGCGAAAATATCCGAATGATCACGAAGTGAGCTTTGCGTCACATTTGGTGTGACGTAAGTCTGGATAGGCATTTTTTACGAAACGTAAACACTAGATCTGGTTTGCCACAAACCAAGTGGCAGACCTTCTAAAGTAAGTTCAAAAATATCACTTGTATTTATGTGATGGAAACGAAGATAATCTATATTAATATTATGGAGGGTTTATGCCAGAAGCTAATTTCCTCCATGCCGATGAGGTTGGCATTAGTTATAGAAAACGATGGAGGGTGGATTAATTATTAAAAATAAAGAATATTTCAAGTTGTATTTCCATTCGATATGGTGCATTAACTATGTCCTTAAATCATTTTGTCTACCTTAAACCTTTAAAGAACTACCTCAACATTAGAACTACCATCACATTAGCAGCGCTAATTCAGCGCCGAGAATCATTTTATGTTAAAAAATCAGGGATCCGCATGAGGGTTGAAGTAATCTTTTGAATGTATCCATGCATGTTGATCATCCCAATAAAAGATTTGTTATCATGGTGGTTACCGTTTTTAAAGGGATTAACGTTTACAAAATTGTGGTAAGTGCAAATAAATGCTGTCAGGATAATAGCGATCATGAGTCAATGCCCGATTATTAAGTATCAATTGCACGTAGGATATTTCACGGACCCTAGCATAGTTTTTATTTCAACGTACAGGTATCTTACCTCGAAAATACTGGTTCAGACATTGTTGATTGATTGCTAGAGTAATTTTCAGTGAATATAATAACAATTTTCGTTTCATTTTCCATGAAAAAAATTACTTGAGCGTCATGATTCCGATTAATAATGCAATTTCCGTAGGAGCACTAATGCACTGCCGAGCATCTTTCTATGTTGCCACAATCAGGGATCAATATGTAGGCTAAAGTAATCCCTTGAAGTCATATCCATGCATGTGGATCATCCCAATAACAGACATGTTAGCTTGGTTATAACCGTTTTTAAAGAGAGAGAATAAAAGTTGCAAAATTATGTTATGTGCTAATAATGCATTCGTGATAATAGCGATCATGAGTCAATGCCCGATTATTAAATATGAATTACACTTAGGGTATTTTACGGACACTAGCACAGTTGTTTTTATTTCACCACATCATTTGTATCACAACAAGATCTATTCAAAGCTCTCGCACAGGACTTTATGCTAGAATACGAACTCGTTTCACGTGGAGACTCGGTCTCACGCAAGTTTTAGGTCGGCTGAGTTGCTTAGCAGAGTGACGAATACCGGTGGGACACACCCTCCTCCTCCCCTCCTCATTCCTCATCTCCTATCCTGCAATTCGGTTTGCATTCTCTTCAAAAACTCACCCCAACTAGGAGAACGTTTTTAGGTGTCCCAGTTTTTTCTACCGGGACTGTACATATCGATGTGAATCTTTTTTTTTTTCAAAATTAAAATTTACAAAAAATATAACCAGAGCTTTGATAACTGACGCCAATTTGGAAAATCAATTAAGAATTGCAACATCCCAAATTGATGCCAATCTGGAATATCTCAGCATAAATATGGAAAGCCAAATTTCTCATTAACAGATCAGCAGATCTATGTATGTATTTTTTTAAATAAAGTTTTTCTGTGGCTCCTTTAAAAAAATTTATTTTTCGAGTGGCTCTTTACTGGATTTGAGTTGCCCAGTAAGCAGTCCCTTCTCCTCTCCCCCCCCTCCCCCCCCCCTCTCTCCCCTCCAGTATTGTGGACCGCTTTTCGTAGGGACAGGGAATTTTCCTTAAACCAAATGGAGTTTAATTATTCCATAAATTTGATGCCATGATCCTCTAATTTTTTCAGTTCTGAGAACCATTTACCAATCAAATGTTTGAGCACGAATTATTCAAAAAACCAAAAGGAAATTCAGGAATTACTAGCTTTACCCGCACAGAGCATCTGCGTGCTAGTACTTGATTGTTCAGTATCATAAATTTCTTTATACACAATTTTCGATCTCTTGATTTGCTGATACAATAGTTAGATAGTCAAATGATCTTACTCATGAGAGACCTACATAAAGTTGACCATGACTAAAAACTGGTTTTGGTAAGTAAAGAGAGATTTTGTCAAAAGTCTGATCCTGCGACTTGTTGATAGTCACAGAAAAAGCTAATCGTATAGGAAATTGCTTACATTTAAATTTAAAAGGCATGTTAGTATCTGATGGGATAAGTGGTATTCGGGGTATGAGAACAGTTTCTGTATTTACTGAATCTGTAACTCTTGCTTTGATAATGTTACATTGCAATCGTGTAACTGTGAGTCTCGTTCCATTGCACAGACCTTTAGAGGGTACTAAATTTCTAAGTAACATGATCATAGCTCCTGGTTTCAATCTCAGTTTGTGAGGTGGCATTCCAGTTGGCGTTAGACTGTTCAAAAATTCCTCAGGGTATGCAAGTTGATCTTCAGTATGTTCACTCACGATACTGTCTACACTTTCATAAACTAATAAACTACCTCATCTCCTGGTATACGCTCCAGTATGCGATTGTTGAGTTCGAGTGGTACTTCATTCGTTACACTGAGAATTGCTCTTCCTTTAAGCTGCTGAGGGGTGACTGTAGTGAAGTTTATATCACCATAGAGTTGTTTAACTGGATCTTGTGTTTGTGGATAGCATCTTTGAGGTAATTTAATTGTTTCTCTGTTCTTGCCTTCACCTACTTCTAAAAGCCATGTTGCAAATTCTCTCTCAGTATCGAGAGCGCGCATGGTTTCAGGTGAGTTTCATTACATAAAGTTCAGACTAAAGGTGATGTCTCTTCATACAGCTGGCAACAGAGATCTTGAACCTCTCAAGATTACAGGCAAGACTTGACGGAAATCCCCTCCCAGTAAGATAATTTTACCACAGAATGAATAAAGGAAGATAGCATACCCTCCCATAAGAAATCAGGCATATACCAAATTAAATGTGAAAAGTGTGACAACATTTATATTGGGCAAACAAAAGGGAATTTAGAAACACGTTTCAAAGAACACTTAGCCCATTACAGAAACAACAGAATAGACAAGTCCAGTGTAGCAGCTCATATCAACACCTGCCATCATCCCATCACAACAAAAAATTTAAAACTTCTGAAAACGGTCACCAATGAAAACAAACTAGACGCCTATGAAAGCCTCTACATACACAACAACCAAAACAAGATAATGAATAACGACGCTGGCCCTATCCCCCACTCCCCTCTATTTCAGTTAATGACCAATACACCTTTCTCTTTCCCCTCCCCTACTCCTCCAACGGTCAACAGCAGTATAAATACTCCGCCTAACACTACACACATTGACATTGCTGAAGATGACAGCGTAGCTGTCGAAACGCGCGTCCTCTAAGTGGTCTTGCGAGTCTTGACACGTAAGTACCGCCTTTACGGTGAATTTTTTTTAATTTTTCCTATTCTGTTCTTTACCACAGAATGGTTCGGTACATTTTGTTAGATCTTTGAGAAGTCTATCTACAGTCAGGAAGGCATGCACATGCGTTATTGGAGCTTCATCAAACACTATTAATTTCATATGTAAGAGTGCTTTTGCTTCGGGTGTGTTTGGCTTTAAATTGTAAGTCGAAGTAGCATTTAGGATGAGTGGTATTTTGAAAACCGAGTAAACAGTTCTTCCTCCAGGTAATAGAGTAGCTTCTTTTCCAGTTGAAGCTACAGGAGTAGCTTGATCTCTCTTTCCTCTGATTATATGTAGTAGTGTTGAGTAAACGAATGTTTTTCCTGTACCTGCAGGTCCGTCTAAAAAGAAACATTTCGGTCTCTCTCTTTGATTTCCATATATTGCATCAAGTACTGTTTCAACGGCCATTTGTTGCTCATCGTTAAGTTTAAGTTTTTCTGTATTTGTACTGGCTTTGGCTTGCTCTTCTAAAATGTCAAAGGAGTACAAATTCAGAATACCTGATGGTAGATTTACAACTGGCAGTTTAAGTTCCCTCAGACTTAAACCCTAAGCCTTGATTAATTCATCGATTTCTGCAAGCGCGTATTGTGGTCCAGTCTCTTCAGAATATCTATGTACAAAATCTTCACACATTGCATCTTTATGCTGAACCCAAAGTTCGGGAACATTTTCTGGTTCTCCAAATCCACAGATCATCGCGAATAACATTCTCAGGTAACTCGGCATTCGCGTCTGAGCTGCTTCAGTTAGTGTATCATGCCAAATTCTATCACCTTCAAGAAGTCCAAGTTCTCCACACGCCTCTTGGAAAGTCTCACATAGTACCCCATTGACAACCTTCAGACTCTCGAAACCAATTGCACCCTTATTTCGTGTGAGTAACATTCGCGGATAGTATCTTTCGCTATCTTGTATACTAACTACTGGCATTCTCCCGATCACTCCTTCACCTCCTCGTCGGCATATTTTCCAATTTCTCCCTTCCTTATCGAAAACATAATACTTTGGTATATCTGTGTAAGTGTAGTTACGTGCTTGTTCGTCAGTTTGATTAAGTTTGAACCATGCAGTTAACATTGTTTGTTTTGTAGATGCCCTTGCAACTGCCTGGTCTTCTTGTCTTTCATGATAAATTACTTGTTGTTGTTCAGGCAAATGTACTGCTAATCTGAGTATAGAGTGAGACTTTTCTGACATGTTTGGCCAGTAAAGCGCACCACAGTAATTGCAAGTCTGAGTCATATTTCTGCAATTATGTTCTTCAGTGGTAACTTCAAGCTGAGAATTATTTGCATCCGATGCACGTTCATTTAATCTACGTCGTTTAGCTTGCCTTCTCTTGCTTACAATTAGTCGATTTTCTCTCTATTCCAAACTCAAATCAGCCTGTCTTCTTCTTTGTTTTTGATTACGTTCTTCTCTTTGTTGTTCATCTTCATTAGCTCTTTGATCTTTGTCGGCTTGATTTCTTTCAGTTCTTCTTCTATTTGCTTCTTCAACAGATTGATTTGCTTGCTCCACTCTTCTTCTCGCATTATAATCAGCTAAGAATGAGACATCTATTTCCCAGGGTGCAATGCACCTGGGCGCCAACTTGCCGGGATGTCTTCCCATCAAGGTATTTTTGTCTATATATTATTGTAATTCGACTTGGGAATGTTTCCTACTTAGTCCGAGTGAAAAGGAGATTCTAAAATGACACAAAATCTTCCATGCAAAATTTTTCTGATCCCTTGTGATACGCGGTTGCATGACTCAGGGTCGCTAGAACACACATCAGTGGCAACCAAAAATGGGTTCACAGTAGGACTCGCCAAGAGGGGGGGAGGGGGGGGGGGGGCGCTACTCTACAAATTGCTATCCTGACCCTAGCGAGGAGCTCCAGCTGTGGCAGCAGTCCTTTCGTAAAGTTTCATCAACCTTTACCACAAATCCTTTTGCTGGAAGAATACCAGGTGCCTACCCTTTTTCTCCCATTTACCAAGTCTTGGAAATCCCAAATCTGTTTTAAATCGGTTTGGTATAGCTTTTCCGAAAACTAGCTTTCCTTACTCCTTCACGATCTCCCACCTAGTTAACGTTCATATTCATTTCTAAATACAGTAAAACTCGTTTATAACGATCACGCCTAAAACGAAATCTCGGCTATAACGAAGAAATGTCTCGGTCCCTTGAACTTCTCCATAAGGGCATTGGTTAAATTTCTCGGATATAACGAACACGCATTTTACGAATTCTCGGCTGTAACGAACAAATGTTTGGTCCCGTGGCAAAAAATGCCTCATATATAACGAATTTTGGCGAGCAGAGCGATAAGTAATGAATAGTTTCCGCCCGTTTACCGCGCACTTGTTCGTAGAGGTCCCCTTCCTCCATCTACCCCTTCCATACGAATTTCCACCATCCCTTTGTTTTGAAATTGATATTAAAAATGTGAAATGTTTATGTAAATAATATTAATTGACCATTTAAAAATCGTATGTAATAGCAGTCGAACATTTTACATGCCGCGAAGTTGATGAGCATCTCTTTGCATATGTAAGTACGGTATTGAAGTCGACTCACTGCAAATACAGTAAAAGCTGTGTTATTCGGCTATCTTGGTGATTGTGGAAAGCCGATTAGGAGAAATATCCGGCTAGGTGAGCGTTTTTCGATTTTGACATCGCAAATTTAGCAATAACTAAACAAAATTGGGCTTAGGTTCACTACCGTACTCCCCAAACATAACTATGCATGGGGTGTGCATTTTCCATTTTAATTCTTCCACACGTAGTTAGATATAGACACTATTTACCCATTCTTATTTAATACGTTGCTAAGCTTACATGCAAAACAAAAAGACTATTGAAAAGTTTAGGGCGTCCGGGAAGTTTGGGGTTTACCGCAGTGAACCTGTTCCCAAAATTGAATTTATTGGATTATATCTTTCTTATTTATCTTTATTTACTCTATTAAAAAGGACGAAATTATTTAATTCTTCAGAACATTTCTGTGAAAACCAGTCATATAATATTCTATCCAGTTCCTCAATTTTTGGCTTATGAAGCGTATGATGTTTATTAATTGATTTACTCGTCTCAGAAGATGACACAAATTTCATTAATTTAGCCTTATGAGCCTTGATATCGTTGAGCGTGGAAGATCCGATGTTGAATTCCTTTTTCAATTCGTTTGATCAGCTCCAGATTTTGTGTTAGCGTTAAATCAACCTTTTCTCTCCTGTTCCTTGCTTTTAGGTATTTATTTTGATGCAATATTCAATGGATGGGTAATTTTTTAAATAATAAAAAGGGATAAAATTGGAAATTGTAGAAGTACACCAAAACATCTAGACAATGAAAATGGCTTACGTAACCAAAAACGCCATGCTTACTCGGCAGCCACAGAAGTATACGGAGTAAATACGTAATATATACCTACATTTTATATTTTAAGAAATGTTAAAGTGGAAGTTGTGGTATTACACTTATACTATTCACACAAAAATTCATAAAAAAAGAAAAAGAAATACAAAATGAATTGTATTTGTGTAATTGCCGGTATCTAAGGGTGGCCGGTTCTAAATAGCAGGATAGCACAGCTTTAACTGTATGTGTATACGTGTTATATGGGATGTATAGGCCAAAAACCATGTTTCTCGTATATAACGTAGTCACGCTTATAACGAAGCAATGAGTCGGTCCTCTCAAATTCGTAATAAACGAGTTTTACTGTAGTACCAAATTCAAATACCGAAACAATTTCTCCAAATAATGGGAGAATTATTGACATCTACTTCTTCATTGGATTTTAAAATATCTTAAAATGAAAATACGTAATCGGGACTTTGACGTAGGAATGCATAAATAATATCAGAATAAATATCGAATCAAATATTGCTTGTAAATGGACAAAAATATAGGAATTCTTGATTGATCATAAGGTAACGGGACAGAGTAATGTATTATAATCATATGTGCAGTGAGTTTTATAATTTTCCTTCAAGCAGATATTAAATGTTATGTATATATTAATAATTATGCAACTAATTTTTTCAATCAATTTGTTATGGGATACATCGGCAGAAATACATCAGCTTGTCTCTATTCTCTATCAATGAAAAAAGTGGTATTTGATCACACCACGAAATTTTGCTAGTAGGGGGCACCACAGGGATATCTTGCACCCGGGCGTAAAACTCCCTAGGTGCGGCCTTGCTATTGACAAGCTAAGAATGAGATATCTGCCAGCAAATAGACGAACTACTGAAACGTGCCACGCATTGCCTTAGCATTATATATATATATATATATCCCTTCCAACTGCCTCACTTCACTGCCTCAAAGTCGGCGGAAGGGTGTAAACGGAGGCTAAAGGGCGAAGAACAGTGGTGTCCTCGGACACTGGTAGGTTCAACCATGCTGTGAAGTCTTTCTGCAATATCTCCGGCCAAAGTGAAAGAGGTACTCACCAACCCGCTCTGGGCCAGCGTGGTGTTTTAAGGCCCACAATCCCCCCATGACATGTACACCCATAAAAAACGGCCCTCATTCTCCGGAGTCTCTGACCGTGGCAGTGGTCAGGAACAAGGCAGGAAGGCAGAGGGTGCTAAGAATCCCCGGAGGTTAAACGCCCACTGCCACTCTTTCTCATCCTTACCCAATTCCTTTAACCTCAACCTAACTACCTTCAACTGCCGGACTTTGTCCAGTGAAGATAAACTTCAAGAGCTCCAAGAACAACTGGAGAAGATCAAGTGGGACATTTTAGGGCTTAGTGAGGTGAGAAGAAAAGGTGAAGGCCTATTGGAGTTGAAGAGTGGACATATTTTTTATTACAGGGGAACTGACACAGGAAGAACAGGAGGAGTTGGATTCATCATCCACAAAAAATTGAAGAATAATATCGTGGAAATGGAAAGTTCATCCGAGCGGGCAGCTAGACAAGTGCTTCAAATAAATAAAAGATATCAACTTCAAATAGTCCAAGTTTACGCGCCAACATCATCATACTCGGATGAGGAAGAGGAAGATTTCTACCAAGAAGTTGGGGAACTGCACGACAAAGGAAACTGCCATCTAAAAGTGGTCATGGGTGATTTCAATGCCAAGGTAGGAGAACAAAAGGAAGACGACAGCGCAGTTGGAAAATGGGGCTATGGAGACAGAAATGAACGAGGGGACCGACTTGTAGACTTTGCTGAATGTACTAGTCTATATATAATGAACACTTTCTTCAAAAAGAGTCCCAATAGAAAATGGACCTGGAAAGGACCCAATGGTACCAAAAACGAAATTGACTACATACTAGTCAATAAGAAGCGATTGGCTGAAGACTGTTCCGTCCTCAACCAGTTTAAAACTGGAAGCAACCATCGCTTGGTAAGATGCAGAATAAAATTCAACTCAAAGTTAGAAAGACAGAAGCGTATAAAGAAGCCTAAGTCTATTATCAACACGCAGATGCTAAAAGAACGAAAAGAAGAATTTCAGCTCCAACTGAAAAATCGATTCAGTGCACTGGAAGACCAAGAAGTTGAATCTCAATTTATAGAGATACTCAAGGAAACTGCTGAAGAAATAGGCAGAACAGTTAAAACAAAGCCAGAGAAAAAGTTGACCGAAAAAAAAAGACTGCTGATGGAAAAAAGAAGGAAAATGATAATTACTAATGATCCTAAAGAAATAATCCATTTTGCAGAACTAAACAAAACTGTAAGGAAGTGCATCAAGGAAGATGTGAAAAAATATAATTATGAGCTAATCGAGAAAGCCATAGAAAACAATCGAAGTTACAAGAAAATGAAGCAACATCTCTCGATCGGAAAGAGACAGCTGGTGGCCCTGATGCTAGAAGACAGCTCCATAACCCATAGTAGGAAACTAATCCTGAAACAGGTACAAGAATTTTACACCAAGCTGTATGAGGATCCTCTAGGAAATGAGGAAGTAAATGATGATGGAAACATGCCCACCGAAGAGGTCCCAGATATCCTTCCGGAAGAGGTGAGACACGCAATCAGAAGTGTGAAGAATGGAAAAGCATCTGGAATGGATGGTATCACAGCGGAAGTATTCAAAGCAATGGGTAATCATACGGAAACAATTCTCGCTAAGATTTTTAATTCCTGTCTGAGGAAGAAAAAGATACCAGAAACATGGAACCACGCATGTATTATCCTTCTGCACAAGAAAGGTTCCAAAGAAGACTTGAATAACTACAGACCGATCAGCCTACTCCCAACAGTCTACAAAATATTCACCAAAATACTCACTATGCGCCTTCAAAACCATCTTGATTCTGCCCAACCCAGAGAGCAATCTGGATTTCGCAGTGGATATAGCACGATGGACCACATCCAAGTCGTGAGAGAGGTAATCAGTCGGACTAACGAGTATGAATTACCTCTATGTATGTGCTTTATCGACTACGAGAAAGCATTCGACTCTGTCCGAACTTCGTCGGTGTTACGTGCACTAAAGAAACAAGGAGTAGAAGAAACGTACATAACCTTGATCAAGAATATCTACAAAAATGCGACAACATCTGTCCAGCTGCATGAAGAGACGAGTGCCTTTAAGGCTGAAAAGGGAGTGAGACAAGGAGATACTATGTCCCCTAAGTTATTTACAGCAGCTCTAGAGGAAGTATTCAAAACGCTAGACTGGGAGGAAAAAGGCATAAAGGTAAATGGAGAATATCTGAGTCACCTGCGCTTTGCAGATGATATCATACTGTTCGCAGGGATCGCAGAAGAGCTCCGTGGAAGAACTGAAGAGCTTGAACAAGCAAGCCGAGAAGCTGGACTTAAGATGAATCTTAATAAAACAAAGGTTATGTACAACCCCTTCACAAATTCTGAGAAGATACATATCAACAGAGCAGAACTCAGAGAAGTAACCAGCTATGTTTACTTAGGTCAGCTCATCACTACTGATGGTTCGCTTCTTGGAGAAATCAACTGGAGAGTGAAGATGGCATGGAGTGCTTTTGGCAAGAATGCGAACATCTTTAAATCAAATATTCCAGTCTTCCTAAAAAGGAGACTGTATGACCAATGTGTTCTGCCTGTTCTGACATATGGTTGTGAAACATGGACCATGAATGCCAGAATGATACAACGCCTGCAAAGAACACAGAGGAGCATGGAGAGATGCATGTTAGGGATCACCCGAAGAGACCGCAAGAGGAACGACTGGGTAAGAAAGAAGACGGGAATCTGTGACGTGATTAAAAGAGCGAAGGTGCTAAAATGGCAGAGGGTGGGCCACATTGCTAGAAGAAATGACCAGCGTTGGACGTCCAGTGTCATCGAGTGGATCCCAAGAAACATCAAGAGACTGAAAAGAAGACCGAAAGACAGGTGGGACAGAGAGCTTGTTAAGTTCTTGGGGCAAACTTGGAGGAGGGAGGCAGTTGACAGCGAAAACTGGAAGAGTCTGGGGGAGGCCTTCATCCGTCAGTGGACTGAAAAAGGCTGATGATGATTATATATATATATATATATATATATATATATATATATATATATATATATATATGTATATATGTATGTGTGTATATATATTTATATATATAGAGAGAGAGAGAGAGAGGTAGCAGCAAAATTATGAAAAAATGAAATCCCATTTGGGTTATCTGAAAACTTCCTGTACCTTAATAAGGATGTGGTATTGGTACACACTTATGAAGGAAAAGAACAGATATTCCTTTACAAATTTATTGATAAAAATGAAGGCAAATCAATTTATAAAATATAATTCAGCAACGGCAGGGAACTATCAGACAAACCAATCACATACAGATGCACTCAAAGACACACAGAATCTCTAAAAATAAACAAGGTATCGAAGTAGATGTAATATATACGTTTATACCCAACTTCGGCCAACCTATAAGTTCACTTCCTATGTGTACCGATACATATAAAACAACACCGCTGTGCACACCGATTCCAATTATTATTTCTAACGTTTCTAACACATTTTAACTAACGTTTCTAACACATTTTAACACGATACGTTCTACTTCTAACCATTGTAACCATTCAACTGATTTGAACTGATTTGAGTCAGCACAGTTGTGACACTCAACGGTAGAAACGAAGCACGATTAAACATGATGTCACAGTACCCCTCCAACCCCTCCGCTGCCTCAGTTCGTTTTGGAGCACTTCCCATTGGCTCCTAAGACGGTCCTCATTCTGTAAACCCAGTGACCATGCCCTGGTATTTACCATTCTAAAGAAGGATTGAGCAGGGGAGAGTGAGCATTGAAGGAAGGGAAGGCAAGAGAATTTACTAATGCTATATACAGTGGGTCCCCGTCAGAGCCACTGAGAGTGCAGGGATACTGGGACAAAACCCCCGGGGCCCGGTATTTGGATTGGTCATAGGGTTTTCCTATTGCAACACGTGGGTGCAACTGATACCAACGGGTGGCATTTTCTCCCTTTCCCATTTCCTTTTCTCAGATCTCGATTTGGGATTTCCTAGCTCCACCCACTGCTTTTCTATCATCCATTAGCACCCTGAAACTTTTACCCGCTACTCTCATTTTTCTCGCCTCTGGGGAATGCCGTCTTTGGGTCCAGGGCCCAGGACCCCAAGCACTCAGTGTGTTGTCTCATGATCAGTTCTAGAAAACAATATTGTTTACTCCTAATTGTTTTTAGAGATATGGTAGCTTTTCTTTCTTTATTGGCCATATTTTATAATGTTGAGCTTTGAATATTTAAGTACACTTAATATTGCATATAAGGCTGACACGACGAAGAATTCCATTGAATTAAACTTTACTAAAAATGCATAAATATAAGGCTTACTTCACATCTGCTATTCTGTAAATTATAGTAAATGTCATAACCATTAACCCGGAAATGAATGGGAAACTATATTTTATTCATTGAATCGTGCCCTTATGAAATTGCGGTTATTCAATGACAAACTTAACGTTATGTTGTTATTCATTTATTTATTTTCAATAGCTTGTAAACCACACCTATGACCTTTTACAAAGAGCTTTTAACAGCAATAAAGACAAACACATCCATGCCCAAAGCAGGATTCGAACGTGCAACCTTATGGTTAAGAGGAAGACATGCTAACCACCCCTCCACCACGACCTGCTACTATAATATACAACCAAATTTTTACATAAATATTATGAAGGAAAAAGTTTCCTTGTTGGTAAAAAATCAGGAGGAATCTAGAAAAAAACCTAGAATGCAAACATGGAACGAAGCTTCTTTGACATCAGTTCAAGAGAATGGGAAACTCTCCTTTGAAGGATGGATTATCGGTATGGCTCCTAGAAATGTAAATTTTTTGAGAATTTATTATTGAAAGTACTATAAAGACATCTGGCATTTGGTACTCATTCATCCTAAGATCTACTATCCTGTAATCATACTTTTGCACTCTGTTGCTGCACAAAATACGCAGTTTCTTAAGAATGTCACAGGGGAACTCATAATGCAAAGTGTAGGAAATTCTGACTCAGATGTGGTTGTCTGTTATGACGAGTAACGATTTTCTTTTACATGTTACTTTTTTGGTATGTACTAAAATATAATAGGCGTTAATTTAGAAAACCAAATTTAAAAACCATGACATATAGTTTCTCAAAAAATTAAATGTTGAAAACTCAACGTATTGATGGCAATTACTGTATATGACCGAATATAAGGTGACTTTGAATGTAGAGAGATCCCCCATTTTCCCACTGAGAAAACTAGAAAAAAATTATTTGACAAAAACTTGAATAATCAGAGTTCGAGAGATAGGGAACTAAAAAAATAATCAAAATATGTAAAAATCTTATTATTGAAAATTGTTAATAAGCTATTACATATGCATAAACATACCATTTTATGTAACATATACATACGAGGTGCTGTCAAAAAGTTCCCGGATTGACCTCAAAAAAAAGTTTAGGCTTACCCAATTGTCTAGTTGGTGTTATCTCCTTCGAAGTGCTCTCCTTGGGCAACAACACAGTGATTCCAGCAACGTTCCCACTTCTGGAAGCAGTTCTGGAACTCCTTTTTGGCGATGTTGTTAAGTACCTCCTGCGATTTGGCTTGAATCTCCTCCATGGTGTTAAAACGCTGCCCATTTTCATCTTCGGGAAGAGGAAAAAGTCACAGGGGACAAGGTTGGGGGAGTAGGGGGGATGAGGGACCACGGCCATGTTGTTGTCAGCCAAAAACCGTTGGACAGACAGCACGGTGTGAGCAGGAACGTTATCGTGGTGGAGCAACCAGTTTTTGGACGCCCACAGGGCTGGAGGTTTCCTCCTCACATACTCTCTCATACGTCTCAGGACTTCAATGTAAAAATTTTGCTTCACTGTCTGCCCTTGAGGAACAAATTCTTTATGCACAGTTCCCTCCTTGTAAAAAAAAAAAACGATCAACATGCTCTTCACATTGCTCTTTACTTGCCTGGCTTTCTTCGGTCTTGGTGATCTCAGACTTTTCCACTGGGACAGTTGTTGTTTTGTTTCCAGGTCATATCCATAAACCCAACTTTCATCGCCAGTGATGACCTTAGAAAGAAAGTCTGGATCTTTTCCGAGCTGTTGTTTGAGGTCCTGGCAAACATTCAAACGCTGCTCCTGGTCTGGCATCAGCAGGCGAGGCACAAATTTTGCAGCAACTCGCCTCATGTTCAAGTTTTCTGTCAGAATGCTTTGACATGACCCATACGATATCCCAACAAAGTTTGCAACGTCCTGGATACTCTGACGACGGTCTTCATGAATGGCCTCCCGCACTTTTTTGATGTTCTCGTCAGTATTGCTGGTTGATGTACGGCCAGAACGTTCATTGTCCTCAACCAACGTTTGTCCTTTCTTAAACCGGGAAAACCACTCGAAACACTGGGTCCTACCCATGGCATCCTCACCAAAAGCTTGCTGAAGCATCTTGTGAGTCTCTGAAGCCGTTTTACCGAGCTTAAAACAAAATTTCATGCATGCTCGTTGTTCTTTCAAAGATGTCATTTTTTATTTAAAAAGAATTGCAGACACAAACTGACACAACATGAAACAAAGAGCTGCCAAAACAATATGCCATGTGCTATCGCACTGTTACTCGGCAGACAACTGCGTAATAAAGTACAATGCGCATCCCCGCTTGAGCAGGTGCAGGGTTCACACGAGAAGCGCTCCACGCGGCCAGTCCGGAAACTTTGTGACAGCACCTCGTACATGAAGGGATTTTATTCAAAGTCACCAGCAGTTTCATCTTCAACATCAGTTTCATCTTCATCACTGGAGCCGCTTTTATTATGTGGCACAGTTTCCCATAGCACACATTCTTCAGTGCCATCTAGATCAGAGGTTTTCAAAATTTTTTCTCAGTGACCCAATAATTTTATATTATTAAACAAGGTGAGGTGATGCTTTTTGCCAGGTGGAGTTTATTCTTTAAGCTTCTGGTAGAGAGCGTGCATGTAGAGCACAGGTAGTTCCCCCTAACATAGTGACTGAAAATTACTAGAAGCTAACTTACGCCTCGGGGATTGAAGGGAATATGTAGAGTGGAGGGGAGCAAATTTCATTAGAAAAGATGGGCATTGAAGGTGCACGTACGCATCCTAGAAGGGAAATCACTGTGCGGAGTAGAAAGACCAAAGGAGGAATACGCCCCTAGTAATAGAAAATATGTTATTTGTCCCTCAAATATTATTCCTTATGAAATATTGTTAAATTATAATTTCTAAGGTTGTATTTAAAATCTAAGCGATACAGTTTATTGACCTTTAACTCCTATTAATTGATTTTGATTATCTTTGCAACAAGTTAGCCTAAATTTTGTGTCCAAATATATCAGATTGATCTTTCTCTGAGGCTCTTATTGAACGTTTTGCGGCCCACCCTTGGGCTGCGGCCTATACTTTGAAATACCCTGATCTAGATTATTAGAAATGCAGCATTTTTTAAACCCATGGATGATACTGTCACTGGATATTTGATTCCAAGCCTGCAGTACCCATTCACATAACATTTTCTGACACTTGGCTTCTTTATTCGTCCCGTGAGAGTAATTGAGTGATTTTTACAACACAATCAATCACTATTGCCTTTTCAAGTGATCATTAAAAGACTTATTTATCACAACGTCCAGTACTTGCAATTGTGATGTCATATCCCCAGGAATAATCACTAAATCAGTGTTCAGCTTTGTCACCTCTTTTTTCACTGACTCTGTCAGATGTCCTCTAAACACATCCAAAACCATCATTGATTGACGTCGTCTCAATCCCAGTTGTCTTTCCCAGACAGTTCTTAACCAGTTAATGACAAGAATTTCATCCATCCATCCTTTTGCTGCTGCCATTGCCTCACATTGTTTTCAATAACACTGAAGTTTCTTCCAGCAGCCCAGTTATTTGTTGCTTCTGCTTCACATGTTATTATAATTTTAAAATTGGAATCGTAACTTCGTTGAATTCCTCTGTTAATCTGACTTTTTTTACTTCCTTGTTGTTCACTCATATTTAAGGTTTATAAAACATATAAATTAGGTACGGTTAATAAATAAAGTATGCACACTATGCAAAACCTCAGAACTGACTACTGGGTAGATCAGGCAGGTAAAGTGGGAGAGGGTTCCTTATGCCTTTCCTGCGAGACAATACTATCAGTGTCAGGGCCGGCTCAACAATACAAGCAGACCAAGCGACCGCTTGGGGCGCCAAGTTTTCCTGGCAAAAATATTTTGGAAAATTCTTTACAGGCGACTCCCGAGATTTGACAGTTCGAGATTCGACAAATTCGAGATTTCGATGCAGCCAATCAAATTGGGATCTAGTTTACGCGAAGTAATTTTCCTCCCGACCAACCACGCAAGGTTTAGTTTCAATGTAGACATAGTTATTTCTTCTCTCATTGTTTGAATTTGTGCTGATTTCACTCTTTTTTCTGTTAATCTTTTATTTGTTTATTTATTTTATTGATTTATTTATAAATTTATCACTTGGCATGATTTCTAAAAGGAAATGTAATAGTGATAATACAAGTGAATCAAATAAAAGAGTGTCGTTCAACTATTAGCACTTATGTGAAACAGAAGGAGAAAATTCTAGAACGTGATAAATTCACGTAATTTGATGGCTGGTTTGACAGATTTAAGAGAATGGCATGTTTGCATAACATTAAATTAACTGGCGAGGCTGCAAGTTATTTTGTGCTTTTTAATAACTTTTATATTAATTTTGCGGCAATATATAGTTGTATGTATAGATAGATGTATGCAGGGATGTGCTGCAGATGGCCTGGTCCGGCTCGTGCGAGTCATTTGTAACAAACAACTCATGCGAGCCGAGATGCGGGAATGTATCCTCCAATTATAACATGCAAGTCTATGGAAAAACCAAGAAAAACTGCGTTCGACATTCGACAATTCGAGATTCGACTATATTTCAGGAACGCATCCCTGTCGAATCTCGGGAGTCGCCTGTAATTTATTTCTTCCATTGATATGTTTAGTGTTTTCAGCTGGCGAATACATGTGAAAATGTGACTTCAAATGAATGTTCAGGGGCAATAACTGGGCACTACTCTGAATGGTATTTCCGAAAGCGGCTTCCGAGAATACTACCAAATACAGATGGTTGGATGTGGTTTTTCCAACATTTTTATTGCTGTGTTACATGCCGGGGGTCTTTGCTGATCCAACATCATCTCTGATTTTTTGGATAACACAGTTTTACACTTTATCTAAATAGGTTTTCCTCAATGTTGACTCACTTGAATTGGATGTTTTGTTAGCAGAAATCTTGAAGTGAATACAACACTGTGTTACTAAGGATTTTTTTAATTCTATTGTGGTTTCTATTATATTAGTTTTTTGTGCAAGTTTCTTTAAAATTATCTGTTACTGTTTGACAATTTCAAAAATACAGTAAAACCCTGTTATAACGTGGGTTTTGGGAGACAGAATGTACATCCGCGTTATCGGCCACCCGCGGTATTTTGGGAAATAATTTTTAAAAACATGAAAGTATATGCTTTATAACAAATTTAATTGCAAAATACTATAAAAACTGATATCGTATTTTGATTTAAATGCATACCTTACCTTAATCGGTGTTTTTAAAATAGTTTTCTTTTGGAGCGACAGCTGATGGCATTTCTTCGTCACATACGTCTTAATGTTTTGCAAATGTAAAAGATGAAGATGATCACAATCACTCTGTTTCTCCACCAATTCATCACTCCACTGATGTTATCCAATACTTTGCTTATTTTAGGGATCTCAACCTCACACATCTCTTCATTCTCGCTGTCATCTTCTGATAATTTTTCTGCTCTTCCACGGTTCTGGACTTCAGCTACAATTTCTTCATCATTCTTATAGACAGTGATGAGAGTTTAGCATTGTGGTAAAATTATAACCAAGTTGTTTACAAAGAGAATAAATCACGGTAAAATTTGAACCAAGTTGTTTACAAAGAAAATAAATGGAATAATTTTGGGGGACATGACTAGACCCGCGGTATATCTGAATCCATGGTATAGTGAGGTGCATTATAATGGGGTTTTACTGTATTTGCCATTCTTATACAATGGGAAATAGTGTTGAAGATTTGCTGAGTGTACAATTTTCAACTCGAAACTTTTCTGATTGTATGAACATTGTGGAAGAAGGTAAGCCTTGTCCAGCTCTTCCAAATCTACTTTGTAATCATAAAGACGCAAAACTGAATATACGAGACATTTTTCCATTTCACAATATGAAACAGTGGAATGGTTAATTGGCTGAGAAATGTTATCTAGACTTTTTTGTTGTCCATGTTCATTGTTCTCGAAAGAGAATGGTGTGTGGAATAAGCATGGGTTTTCCAATCTTAACCATTTAGCAACAGCACCGCAGAAACATGAAAGATCTCAAGCACACGTTCAGTCTTTTCTTAATCTTAAACTTTTTGGAAAACAAAGAATCGACACTTAACTTGACAACCAACGAAAAACTGAAATAAGCCGGCATAATGAACAAGTGAATAAAAATAGAGATATTTTGAAAAGGCTCATTGATGCAATATGTTATTTATCTAAACAAGAACTTCCTTTGCGAGGTCATGATGAGTAAAAATTCAATGAATAGAGGTAATAATATAGAATTTTTAAATGTACTTCACGACTATGATCCTCTTTTAGACATTTCTTAAAATACATTGTCTTTCAAGAAACTTTTTCCTAATGTTCAAAATGATGTTATCAAGTCTATATCTAATGTTGTTAACGATGCAATAAAAAATGAAATTGACTGAGCAACTTTTATAGCCATTGTACTGGACAAAACTTCGGATGTCATGTCAAAATCACAGCTCTCAACAGTTTTTCGTTTTGTACATGATGGGGAAATACATGAAAGGCTTATTGGATTTACAGACGTTAGTGCTGATAGAACTTCTAATCTATTTAATCATGTTGTCAATACAGTTCAAGAATTTAAAATTGAGGGAAAATTGGTTGGACAAATGTGATGGGTGGACATGTAAATGGTTTACAGAGCAAAGTTATCAATACGCACCCTTTAACGCTTTTTTACACATTGCTGTGCTCATGTGTAAAATTTAGTTTTGAAACAGAGCCTTTTGATTATCCGATATCTTACCCCGGACATATGATATTCGACATCTGATGCCCTTTGAGTCTACTTTCTTGTGCGTATTTTCGGCCGATATTCAGTAGGACGATACGTCTTGTTTCATCTTAAAAATGTTTATTATACAACTGTTATACTGGCTTGATCTGTATTATACAATATATAACACCGCTGGTTCTGTAACTAATAAAGCGCATCTCAATTTATAACATGTTAGCCTGTGGGAAATTGATAATTGACTTGCGATGTGATTTTCAGGAACGTTTATAGAGTCGTAAGTTGGAAACGGACTTTAGTTTGTAGATATTCTGGCAACTGTAAGTGTAAATGTACGCACAGTACTTCCATTTTAACAATATGTTTTGCCCTTTCACATGCAATTTTAAACATTTCATTTTACATGTAACCAATTTTTTATAAGAAAGCCATATTAAAAATTGAGCAATGTACCCTATATTTACGAGATAAATCCCAGGACACCCTGAGTAGATATAATTCGCTCAATACCAGCAAGATGGCAGTTTATTTTACCGTACTAGTAGTTCCGCTATTTCCCTAGAGATAGCAGTTGAATTTTTCCTGGATGCAGTGTGGGTTACATAAATTCCCCCCTCCCTATGCACAAATCTGCACATCTACCATCGATGATCAGGATACGCCACTGGTTATAACAGAGTCAGCCAACGGATGCAAACATCAATGGAGGCCCAACGATATTAATATTTATAGTAATAACTAGAGCCCAGAAATTCAGACAAAATGCCATAAATGCCTTTTTTTGCCTATTTTCATGTTTTTTTCATATATGCCTTTTTTATCCAAAGATGCTTATTCTTTCCTATTTAACTCAATTTTTGCCAAATGTCATTCCTTTCTGCCAAATCTCTCAAATTTAGCCACTATACTGTTTTGTTTGACTCTTAAAGGACAGTTTTTTACCCACCCTGGGTTCGGTATCATATAAAATTCTGACCATTGGTCCAGCTATGCCTTTATTTTAATTCGACCCTTCAGACTGAGAGAAAGAGAGTGGGAGATACAAGTGGAACAAGAGTAAGGAAGATTTAATAAGAAGGTTTTAACTCCGTCTTTTCCTGAGAGAGAATAAGTTTTCGACTGGGTAGGTTCCACCTTCTTCATTCCTATTGGTTCCTTCATGGTCACGCTGTGGGAAGTGTTCTCTTATCTCTCTTAATAGTTCACTTTTGGGAAACCCATGGTTGGGGAAGGTAGAGTCTTTTAGCTTTCAAACAGTCCATAAGTTGTGGAAGGACAAGATAAAAGAATAAAGGTGATAGGAAAGTTACTAAAAGAGAGATGACATATAAGGAAAGGTAAGGTGAGATAAAATAGTATATAAACTTACGGAAGAGGAAAGGTAAATGAGGATATTTAGGGCAACTAGGTGTTGAAGGAAACCCAGTGAGCACTTACCGGAAGGAGAGCCGCTGGGGTGTTGGAGAGACACATTTGTAGAGGTTAGAGCTTTCCGGATGATCCCTTCACCAGCACAAGAGAGACATGACTGATATGGCAGTGACACTGGGGTGAAGGTGTGGGGGTGGAAGGGAAGGGAGCGTGGAAAGGTCGGGGATTGGAGGATGCAGGGGGAAGTTAGTTGGGTTAGTTTTGTTCCAGCGAGGCGAAGGGCATGATAGTGTCCGGAGACTATAACTGATATAAAAATAAAGTGAGCCGAAGGATCGCCAATATCCTTGATTACTAGGCAAAATAATAAACAAAACAAATGAATAAAGAAAAGTTTTAGCTGTTGGAAGTTATGGGAGCACAATAGTAAACCTTTTCCAATAAATATGATATATGATTTTAATAAATTTTTTAATGGAATTGAATTTTACAATATCTGCTTACATATAATACTGCGAGCCAAGACCATAGAGAAGGGGGAGTTCGCTGCCTTAATTCCCTTTTTTAACTTAAAACAGAGAAAAGGGGCCCGGCAAGGATATTTTCCTCAGGTCCCATGCTGGCTCTTGGCAGCCCTGGTACCCATTGTTCGTCAGGGTTACATACCAGAAAATGGTTGCAATACTGCAGCAGAGAATACCAGGGAATTTTTCCCCATAAAAATACATTATATAAGGGGGATTACCTTCCGATTCGCCACTAAAATCACTCATGTGATGAAAAAAAGGGGACTTTTCTCTCATAAGATTTCATGTAACAAGGGAGATTAGGTTGATGTCCTTGTCAGTATACCGTATGACATCCAAACTAAGAAAATAAATCTGTTTACAGGAGTTCCGGTCGTTAATATACAGGGCAGTACATACACTGAACATTGCCTAATCTTAATATAAATGAAAATAACTTAAAATTACATAAATACAAATGGAAAACACACAAATAACTCACATGTGCACACACAAATAATACACATGCACACAGATATTGCAGGATAAAATCTCAGATACGATGTTCATGGCATAATTTCAAAACAAAGCCTGTGATGCTGGTGCATAATAAAGCACGGATGGTAAGATGGTGTGTTAGTTCATTTCCTTACACTAGTTAAAACGAATAAAACAAGTAAAAAATAATTACCAGAGACAGCTTGGAAAATCACAGGACCTGGTGCAAAGTGTGTGCACAGGGCCTCTTATGCATCAAAATTTTTAAATAACAAATTTATATAACTAAAGCAATCTCTCTTACTATGACACATAGATAAATATCTCGTGTAACATGCACCCTGCTTTTCAGCCCCAAAATATCAGGAAAGGAGTGTGCATTATATGCGGGTATTTACGGTAGTCAAAACATACTCAGTAGACCTCAAAACGTGTATTTCCGTTGAAATCTTGAATTTGATTTTTTCATGAATACAATACTTTCTCCTATACTACGTATGAAGAAAGTAATAAAAACTGGATAATATAAAAAAAATAAATAGTATTCTTATTAATGTTGCATGTAATACAGTAGAGCGCCGATTATCTGGGGCCAGATTATTCTTGGGGTGGATTATCCATGGTCATGTGCGGGGAGTCAAATTATTTCCACGTTTACATTGTTGGAGTCTGATCTTTTATTCTCACTCCCTTTACATTTTAAGTTTAGTTTGTCGTCGTTCTTTGGTGATGTATTTACACATTTACATTGTTTGAGTATTTCATTCTTTGAATAAAAGACTCCAACATGTGAATAAAAGTGTGGGTGAGTGAGTTAATAAAATTACATTTTAACTTTAGTTTGTTGTTGTTCTTTGTTGAGGTATTTAAAGGTTTACATTGTTGAAGTCTGACCTTAACATTCACATTTTGTATAAATTATGTATGGAAAGGGTTTATAAAATAAAGCATGCTAGAAACATGAATTATACGTGGGGGAGGGGGGTCTGCAGTCATGGTGAGATTTTGTAAGGGATCCGCAGATCCAGACTGATTGAGAAACATTTCTAGGAGAATGGTTGTGAGGACACAGTTATCATTTATGTGTGATTATTACATATAAAATAGCTTGTAAACTTAATATTTGCTTTATATTTCAGGCTTGAATGACGATGTCCTAAAAATTCTCTTAAAACTATACCTGAAGAAGCCACAGAAGAAAAATGTTGAAATGAAGCCATATTTAAGTAAAGGTTGCCACGTTGCCAATATTCCTGATGACGAGAAGCGTGAATGGTTAGAGAGACGTTTCAAACACTTGTTCTCACTTAGTCCACGAAGCCGACCAATGCCTGAAATTTTTCATTGGGAAAAAATTTACAAAATTGACCATCAGACAAGACCAATGGAGGCAAGACGACGACCATTTGAGAGAGGCATAAATGCTTTCAAACGGAGATTAGATGAGCACACTCCTGCTTATATCCCTAAAGCTTTGAGGATTAGTAAGAAGAAAAAATGGGCTAAAACATATTACCCATAAAGAGTTATTTGTGTTAATGCTAATGTAGATACTCCCAAAGAAACATTCTCTTTAACATTTTGTGGTTATTAACTTCTTTGAAATAAAACAATGTATACATTTATAAGTAAAAGTTATTATTATGGACCTTGTCCCTGTGCCTTACATGCTAAACCTGTTTCTCACTATTTTTACCAAAAATGCCCATTTCCTGACATTTTTGGGACCTGCTAACCCAAGATTGTCTTAATCAATTATCTCTCAATTCTCTAAAAAATATTATTTTTTAATTTGATTAAACTATTTATTTTCTATTTGGTTTACATCTCTATACTATATAGCTGCTTCTTACATAGGAGGAGGATACAAATCATATGAACTAGAAATTTGGTACAATTATAGGTTTTTGGTCCACAACCAATGGAAAACATCCAATTTTTAGGGGTTGTTTTTACTCCATTAGTGCCCCATAAGAAAAGCACATAAATTATTTTCCCACAAGATTTGAACTCGGGACTTGAACTATGAGAAGGATAAAAGATTGTAGTCTGTTATTTTTTAAGACATAATTCAAATCCCAGCAGGTTTAGCACAAATATTTATTTTTTATTGGATGAATATGGAATTTTTCTGGGTCTCTAGAATGGATTGCCATGGCAACAAACTTAATGCTTTTATTTGGGTAAGCTTTAAATGGTTATCAGAAGGCTGTATTATAATGCCATTAATATTAAACTATAACCAGGGTTGTTAAACGAAACCGAACCCAAAGAATAGTTTCGGTTCAGAACGAAACTATATCTTTTCTCTTGCCATTTAGTTTCGGTTCGTAACAAAACTGTATGTTCCGAGATGGGTTTAGTTCCATTCCGGAACGAAATTGTTTAGTCGGAATGAAATATTTCATTCCGGAACGGTTCCTTTTCTTGAATGGGTTCGGGTTCGAGTTGAGAGTTATTGGGAGATACGTTCAGTAGTTTCGTTCCAAGCAAACTGCACCATTATTCTGGTCGTGGGGCGGAGAAGAGAGTGAGGTACTCGCATAGAGTAGAAGCCCGCAAATCATACCTTAGGGGCTTAATTAGGCTTAATTTTATTCTTCTAGTGTACGCCGTTTTAACACATTCAATATCTTCTTGGTTTTTTAGATCCATCCCCAATGGCCAACCGGAATTTCACTATTTTTTTAAATATCGTTTTTCCGGAAAAATTCGCACTAAATACAAGCTAACCGATGAGCAAACTGACAAAAACTAAACTGAGGAGCCGACTTCCTACGAGGAGGCAATGTGCGAATCCGTCGCTTAACGGTACGGTTAGGGGCCGTCCATATATTACGTAAGACGTTTGGGGGGAGGGAGGGTGCGGATGAGTCTTACGTTGTCTTACGAGGGGGGAGGAAGGGTCTACGATTGGTCTTACGTAAGATTTTACTTTAGCGAAAACGCAGTTTGCGTCCGAGAACAGTACTCTGAATGAAACGCATTTAACACCGCTAATGCGGCGCTCCCGCGCTCCAGCGATAGCAGGACTCACTGTCAGTCGAAGCGGGCGCCGATGCTCTGCCACATGGGGGCGCTGCACTTTTATTGCTGAGCTTTCTTGTACCCCCACCCCGCTCCCTGAGTCCCACTCTGCATGACGCACGTGCTGCAAGTTTCAACCTGACGCGAGCCGCTACCGGCAGACAGGAGTGCTGCGCGAGGGTACCGCGGGTTTAAATGACTTACTTTCGCTCGAATGATGGGGTCTAGAGCAGATCTCTATAAAAGGCTCTTTGAAGCTTTCAAGACTTGCTACCCAAGCAAAACTCCACAACAAGCCCAGGAGGAGGCAAATGTCATCTGGCGAAGATCTAAAACTGAATTTGGGAAGGATGGTATGGCATTTGAAAAACACATTGACAGTAAAATTCAGCAACTGAATCAAGAAGCTACGAAGAGAAAAGCTACTCTCAAGAGCTTTTTTGTGAAGGTAAGCATTGCGGATGACACATTTCAGACGTTTTGCAATTACAGCCTGTCTCTGCATGAACGAATGTCTCGTAGAATGCCCCTCCGCATGTCTGGCCCATGTTTATTAGTTTTATTCGATGTCTAGGGGGCTCACCACAACAGGGGTGCCAATACGTCGACATGTCTTTATTTTTGTTTCGATGCTCCAAAATCTATGGAAGGTTTTTATTACCTATTTTGTTATGTTGTGAAAAAAGGTGTACCTTTATGTGACTGTTAGCCAAGTACGGCTTCTCACTGAAATAATAAACATTTGTTTATAAATAATAGGGGAATTATTTACTAGACCAGCTGACTACCACCCCTGAAAATTATTTAATACTCATTCGAAGTGAAACATCAGTAGTGGTGAGCTCGCGAGTGAAAAAAACCTCAGATTTCTTACGTAAGATTTAGGAGGGGGGGTCCCATTGGTTCGTATGTTTTATTACATGGGGGAGAGGGGGGGTCAAAAAGTGGCCTAAAACGTCTTACGTAATATATGGACGGTCCCTTATTACGGAGCGGGAGATGCGTCGACTACGCGCCGACGCCGGTCGTCTGCGCGCGGTAGCAACCGTCGACGGCGGCATTGAATGTGTTAATGATATGGCGATTTTTCCGCGAACACCCATTTTCCGTCAGCGAGAAAAACAACTCCGTACGAGGTCGGCGTTCACTACTCACTGCGCACTCTACATCTTCCCGGTGGTTATATTAGGAACTAAGATCCTCCTATCCCCGACCTCCCCTCTCGCATTCCCCCCTCGCCCTCTCCTCTCGCCGTTAGACGCGAGTAAAAACCATTGAAAACTGGCTGGAACCAAAGTAGAAGGAGCCGGAACGAAACTATTTCATGTCCGAACCCGATCCGGAACGGTTCAGTTTCGTTCCATCGACATTTCGTTCCGAAGATTTCGTTCCACGACTTTGGTTCCTTTTTCGGTTTGGTTCCTGTGAACCGTTCCTTGAACCGAAACCTATATGGAACCGTTCCTCTTAAGTGGTTCAGTTTCATTTAACAACCCTGACTATAACCAATAGGAAAAATCCAAAATTGTTAAAATTTCAATTTTTTTGGGTTTTTACCCCATTATTGCCTCATACGAGATTGATAATTTTAAGACACTTTCAGATGAGATTGAGACTTGAAATTTGGCACGATTGTAGGTCTACTAGTAATAAATATAGAATTTCTATACCTTGCTGTATACAGTCATTTCTCTTACAATGCTGTTTTATTATAGCACTAGTTGTAGACTTCTGGACAGGAATACGCAACACAGAATTCTCTCCTCTTTTGCCTGAGCTATGTATTCAACTAATGAAGTGGCATTTACTGACTAGTGCTGTGCAAATCCATGCCTACCTACATCAGTCTTGAGTGCTTCTCGCAATCATGTTTTTACTCCGCTATGCTACCTCTCTTTTTGTCCACTTTTTACTTTCTCCATATACATAGTATAGAGAAAGTATTGTTTTAATGAAAAAAATATATTTCAAGATTTAAATGGAAATACAGTAAAAACTCACATAGCACAAATTCACAAGATGCAATTTCGCTAAGCCGTGGTTTACATTTCACTACCAAACCTCACAAGACTCTCGCTAAGACGCAGTTTGAAAAGTCAAACCTAAAGTCATTCTTCAAATTTCCCATAACCTGCAAATGATAAAAACTTCAAATTAAAATATTTTAAAGAAAAAATACAAAGTCGTTCATGTAATCATTTTACAGAAATGTTACATGGAGAGATTCGTATGCATGTTTCTCAATACCTTATGACCAAATTTGTTACACTGTTTCACTTGAAGTTGCAACAATGTTACTTCTTCTCCTGCCCTTTTGTCAACCAATGTCGTGTTACAATCTGATCTATCACATGGCACTCGAAAATTTCGAAGCTGAAAGAATTTCGGGGAGTAACCCGGTAGTAACCTCGTGTTCATATTGTTCGTTTGATCAGCAGGCTCTCGGTGTGTCTTATCGTAAGTGGTTGTCTTAACCTTGCCTCCTGTGATTTAAAATATTATTCTCATCC
The DNA here is from genome assembly GCA_036926305.1 of Uropetala carovei. Classification (NCBI taxonomy): domain Eukaryota; kingdom Metazoa; phylum Arthropoda; class Insecta; order Odonata; family Petaluridae; genus Uropetala; species Uropetala carovei. Next base: position 10,058,293 of record JAXCHB010000010.1, on the reverse strand, counting down.
TTAATATTTATCTTTCTTATTGAAAATGGAATGTAAACAAAAAAATAGTGATTTTTCAAGCGAGAAGAAAAAAGTTAAGCACACAGCAATTACCTTAGGCCAAAAATTGAAATTTTAGATAAACTTAAATCAGGAAACGGAAGCACAGTGCTAGGGCGGGATTATGGGGTGAAAGAGTCGACTATTCATACCATATAAAAAAATGAAGAAAAAAGAACCAGTGTAAGTGCAGCAACTTCTGCAGGTGAAAAAATTAAAAGTGTCAAAACGAAATGTGCGCTTAAACACAGTGAAAGAATTACTATGCGTGTGGGTTGAAGACCAAAACCAAAAGAGGGCACCACTGAGTGGCTCGATCATACATGATAAAGCATTGCATCTTTATAAAACAGTAAGCGAACAAAATGCTGAATCATCCACTAACGTTCCCTTTAGTGCAAGTGCAGGTTAGTTTGAGAAGTTCACAAAATGCTTCAACTACCACAATGTAAAATTAGTAGGCGAATCGAATTTACTAGGTTAATCGAAGAAAAAGGTTATAAGCTGCAACAAATTTTTAATGCGGATGAAACCCCTATTTTTGAAGCGAATGCCAGAGAGAACATACATTTCGAAGGAGGAGCGAACAGCACCCGGATTCAAGGCTTCTAAGGATTGTCTTACACTATTGTTGTGTTCAAATGTGTCCGGTGATTTCAAGTGTAAACCGATGCATGTTTACCACACCGAAAACCCACGTGCTTTGAAGGGCAAAAATAAGGCATATCTACCAGTCTACTGGAAATCAAACCAAAGAGCTTGGGTTACTACAATAATGTTTACTGACTGGTTCAAATTTTGTTTTATACTGCAGGTGAGAGAATACCTCGGAAAGCAAAACTTGTCTTATAAGGTTCTGTTGCTACTTGAACAGATTAAACAACTGATCAGTGCTACTCCATGGTGTCTACTGGAATGCGGTAGTGTTGATGACTCTGTTTCCCTCTTAACTGACTTACTTGCTGCCACTATTAAGGATTCCGTTCCTCATACCATATTGAGAAGCAAGAAATATCCGGAGTGGTTTAAAAGTGAAACTATATTTGCATTAAAAAACAAATACAGTGCCTGGATGTTGTACAAATCCCCACACCCATGCTTTTAAAAACCTGAGGCGGCATGCAAAATTTTTGCAAAAAACAGACTACGATAATTATATTACTGATGTTTCCTCGGAGGCTGCCTCAAACCCCAAGCACCTCTGGACTCTTTTGAATGCACGGAATAAGGCTGCGACTATCCCTGAGGAAGTAGGTTTTGCTGGAAAGACTGCCTCTGGGAGTGCAAAGTGCAATTTATATAATGAATATTTTTTCTCCAATTTTGATTACCGTATCTGCCCGAATAGAAGCCGACCCCGGATTTAAGCTGACCCCCCAAAAATTTCCACAATTTTTTGGCAAAAACGTAAATTTCGTAGATTTTATGCTGAAGTGTGCCGGGCATTCATGCACGGCTTAGAATACATTATTCGAGATCGAAGAAATGAGTGGGAAATGGTTTAGTTGTTAACATTTTGAAATATTACTCCAATTAATAATTTTAGGTTGTTGAATAATGTCATTCATCTTCATTTCCACAAAAGGTCAAATATAGTAATAGGTATCTCGCCAAGATAATTTTTCATCCAAGTCTATTTCCAATGAAATTAGCATTTACATTGCCTTAAGAAATTGCATTTTTATAATTATACACATTCCATGTAAAGTTTTACCAAAATTCAAACAGTTGAGCATACAAAGCCGTCAATGTGTTTTGCGTAATCGTCTGCATAGTCAATGTATGCAAATAATGTGAAAAACCCAGCCTTAAATGGTAACAAAGCACAGGTAGTGCTAAATTCAATATTCTAGCCTTGATTATTTATTCATTAATATTCATCGTAGGTCACATATTTACTTGACAAAAAATATAGTACTATCATTTGAACGCGATAGCAATGAGAGACGTGCTGCCATCTTTGGGTGACTACGAGATTTAACCATAACCCAAATTTTCCTTGGACTCGCATTTAAGCCGAGGGGTGATTTTTTCATGATAGATTTTGACAAAAAACATCGGCTTGTATTCGGGCAGATACGGTATAAAACAGGACAGCCGTTATCGCGGTAGCTACTATCAGGAAACTGTCAGTGCGACAGCAACTGTCACGTAGTTTTATAAAGAAGTCAGAAAACGGCAGCACATCCAGGCATTAAATCAAGGTAAAACGTAAATAGCGTTGTTTTATCACATTGGCACTTTTGACCAATGTGCTCACTATCGTCTTTTCAATGCAGTTAACGTAAACTATAGGTTGTTTGCAGTGAAATGCCAATAAAACAAAAATAAGGTTGAGTGAAATGTGCGTAAATTGCAGGAACGGTTATTTTTAGGATGTGTGTATTGCAGGAAACTGTACTACTACAATGAATGGGAAGAAAACGGGACCTTTAAAAAAAGTGTAAATCGCAGGAAAATGTATATTCGGGGGAACACTGTATTTACAGGCACACCAGACTTAATCATGTAATTTTCTTTCATTCTTTCTTTCTCTGGTGCATCTTACCTATTGTGACTTACTGTTCACCTATATGGAGTATGGCCACCAAATCTAATCTTGATAAATTGGAGCGCATATTGTCTTTCTTTTTGGCCATAGTGCATTACCGCATCCTTCATCTGCATCATTTACCCAAAGCTGATATTATTAGTACCCTCAAAATTCCAACTCTCATCTTGCAGGACCATTGCTGATCTTTCTTTCCTTCACAATATAATGAATGGCAATCTACGCTCCTCTCTTTTCTTTAAGAATTCCATCAAGATCCACTGGACTATCTGCACTCTTTCACTTGCATACACCTCGTATTTCCATAGCTTAACGGTCTTTTTTCTTCCGTCTTCCAAATTCATACAATCTCTTCGGCAGTAAATTTGATCTCAACATCTTCCAAAATAGAACTACATTTAAGACTTGTTCTCTCTCTTGTTAAATGAATCTTTCTTTTCCTCCATTTATGATATTTACTGTTTCTTCTTTTTTTGCTTCCTCCTTATTTTAATTTTTGTTAATTTAATTTATATGTCATCTGTTTGTTTTACATTATTTATCTTATGTATATTTACCTGTTTGTTTTGTACTTTATTTTGTTATGATATTCAGTGTAATTGGTCTTTGTGCTGTTTCTGAATTCTTGCTAATAAATAAAATAAATAAATAACCAGCTATCCCCATATCCCAAACTTGCCAGATAAAAGATTCTATACTGTATAGATAGAACTTTACACGATTCTAAGTATGTGAGTAACCTTCTGTAAAAAACCTTTTCAAATATTTTTCCAAATTGATTGATAACAGATATAGGCTGATAAGAATTGAAATCATGCATGCTATCAAATTTAAGAATGTACAGTGAACCTCGGTATATTGGATCTCCATGGAACGGACTTTGGATATAACGGACAGATTTTCTAACTGTTACTTTCTCCCAAATTTCCACCAGGGTCTGGAAAAATTTTAAATCTCAGAAAAGTACCCCAAATTCGATTCCTTTAAATAAATCCTTTTCTAACAAGAATACATGGGAAAATCAATTTTCATTTTGCAAGCAATACTTGTAATGATCACTATAATTTATTTCATTTTTAGGTGAGTTTTGCCTCCAGCGTGAGCGACTATTATCATCATCTGTCCGTCCATCCATTCACATGTTCGTTCTCTGCTTCTACGAAACAGATTTTCATGAAATTTGATATTAAGGACTTACAGTCAAAGATAATAAGAAAATCACATGAATTAATCATGTAAGACTATTAGGGATACCACTTGACTGGTGACAAAAATGAACTTTCCGTCATATCACGTAAAGTATTGCTCATATCAAAATATTTTTCAAATAAAACCTGTAGAACTAGTAAAGAAGTATATTTCTTTTCCTATACATTTTTATCATAGGAGTAGCCATTTTCAAGAAAATCAAGCCAGAATGTCTTAATTCGAGTTGAACTTAGAAAATTTCTTGCATGGTTACTTCTTCATAATAATAATATTTTATTTAACACATACAGGAAGGCCCCAATTACATGTGTTTTAATAAAATAACAAAAAGAAATGGCACTTAATACAAACTTGAAAAAAAAGCAGACAAAATAATTAACAGATACGGTATAGACGAATAAGTGCACTAACTAGTATGAGAATAACATGAAACAATTTACACGAAATCAATTCACAATAAATCTATCTACAGAGTATGTCAAATAACTTTCTCTTGAATGCTGGTCCAAGATCGTTAAAAATGTCCAGAGTCAGAAAAACCGATAAAACCTCATTTGTAGTCCTTATCATTCTTGGGATGGGCGAGTATTTTACCGCATTTACTCTGCAGAAAGGAACATGAAAAATAGGAGTATGCCTTGAGCGCCTACTGGGGACCGCTATGCCAACTGAGCTAAGAATTTCAGGTGCGTCAATAGAACCCGTTACGACATTTCTTAAAAAGTTAACATCATTTAACTTTCGTCTAACAGCAAGCTGAGGTAGATCGAAGAGTTTGCACAAGGCAGGATAATTTTTTCTTGAATAGGAAATATTTACTTTGAAACAGAGCCACTTTGTAAATTGATTCCGCACTCTTTCGATTGCCTGTACTTGGTTACTATGAAATGGGTTCCAGATCACGCTCCCATACTCTAAAATTGGTCTGACAAGGATACAGAATGACCTGATGACAGTTTCCCGGGAAAATGATTCCATAGAATTTCATTTAATAAACCCAAGAAGTTTAAAAGCTCTGGAGCACATTACTTTGATGTGCTTGTTGAAGCTCAGATTTGACTCAAACGTTATGCCTAAGTCACAAATTGACTTGACATGCTGGGATGGAATTTCGTCGAGTTTGTAATTAAAATTAATCAAGTTCTTTTTGAGGGAAAAGGAGAGAACTGTACATTTAGATACATTATCGTTTAGTTGCCATGTTGAACACCATTTTGAGAAATTATTCATGTCTTTCTGCAAGAAATAACAATCATTATCATCACGAATACATTTTAAAATCTTGAAATCATCAGCATAGAGGAAGCTTTCACAACTTACAGAAGACGGCAAGTCATTAATGAAAATATTAAAAAGAAGTGGCCCCAGAATTGACCCTTGAGGCACACCGGAGGAGACCTTTACAACTGTAGAAGAAGTGTCATGCAAAACAACCTTTTGACTTCTACTAGTCAAGTATGATTGTATAAGGTTGAGTAAACCTCCCTCAATACCAAAAGATTGACATTTCTTTAGGACCAACTTATTGTCAACAGTGTCAAAAGCCTTGGAGAAATCAAAATATATTATATCAAGCTGATTTCCAGATTGGACTGTGGAAACAATATTATTCATATGGACAACCAAGTTAGACTGAGTAGATCTATGAGGAAGGAAGCCATGTTGAGCACTTGAGAAGTGATTTTTACAGTGTGACATCAGATTCTTACATAAAATCTTCTCTAACACTTTCAAAAATGTTGATAATAACGACACAGGCCGATAATTTGTAACATTTGATTTACCCCCACCCATATGAACTGGGGTAATTAGAGCTAGCTTCCACAACTCAGGAAACTCCTGGCAGCAAAGTATTCTGTTAAATAGAATAAAAAGTTGGCAAGAAAGTTCACTAGCACAAGCTTTTATTATGAAAATTGGGACACCATCCAGACCTGAGGATGCGTTACATCTCAGGCTTTTAATGACTCTAAGAACATCCTCGGGATATTTTCAGTGAATTTAAGGGAACTAAATTTAAACTTGGTGCCTCTGAAGTAACTGATTGAGTGGTAGGATTACAAAAAACGGAGGCAAAATATTCAGAGAAATGTTCATACATACCCTGAGAATCAGAAGCCAAACTGTCTCCATAAAAAACTGTATTAGGTATACTTCTATCAACTCTTTTATGATGAACATACCTTCAGAATGTCTTTGGGTTTCCTTTAAGAGATGAATCAGTATCCTTCAAATACGCTTCATATCTTTCAGTTTGAAGGGTCTTAAAGTATGCACGTTTAACTGAAAATTCAATATAATCAGATTTCGATTTGGTACGCTTCCACGTATTGAAGGCCCTGTTTTTATTTTTGAGAGAAGCAATTAATTCTCCATCATACCAAACAGGATACTTACAGGAATTAACCTTAAGAAGAGGAACCGAATCAGAGATACAACTATTTAGTAAAGCATAAAATAATTCACAAGTTTCGTCAACAGTTAAGGCAGCTTCAAGAAGAACCCAAGGACAATGTTGAAGTAATTCTTTAAAAAAACGTAAATGTAATCGCTTCCAGTTGCGTTTTAAAATTGTTTTTTACTCAAATATATGGAACCAAGATTACATTCACACAAAAGCGGAGTATGATCAGAATTAATGCCTTCGTCAAGTTTAGTGACAGTGTTATATAAGATGGCGAGTTTTCCCATAAACGTAAATATCAAATCTAAATAATTTGAGTCACACGTAAGAAAGTCTACTATTTGCTTTAATTTGAATTGTTGCTAACATAAACAATCTCACAAACAAACATTTAATTTCCTTGTGCGTGCATGCAATATTTTTAAATAATAATAAAATGGTTTATTTATGACGAAGAAAAGAACTTTAAAATGCTATTTCCCTTACGTACAAGTATTTCATTTCTTTCTAATACTCCATTACACGAAACACACCCATTTGTGATACGCTGTACACTTTCCTAACGTGTTAATTATGTTCTGATATAAATATGTTCATGCTTGCAAACTGCAAGCATCTTTTACTAGTATAATATAAAAATGACTATGTAATTCATACGATTCATATTTTTCATAAATTATAAAACTTATAAAATTATTGCACATACTCTGACACTTTGTATAAATATATAGCAAAGGAAAACATTATCTTTCATAGCATGCAAATTTTAGCTATTTAAGCCAAAATTTGTTTCCTTCAGATGTTTCGGATACAACAGACTCTGCAACAATGGACAGGCCTTCCCCCCTTTAGTCGGATATATCGAGTGTCTACTGTAAGTATGATAATCCATCATTTGTAAATAAAAAAGTATACAATGATTAGGGTAAACAAAACTTTTATTCTTTACCTTTAATGTATTATAAGTATATACAAAGCTAAGGACCCATATTCTGGAAAATCCTCATATTTGGGAACATCCACTCCTGAGATTTTGAGATAAGAGGTCCTTTACTGAGTTTATAAAAAATTAACATAGTAATACTCCAGAAAACATCTTAATCAATAAAGAATTATCATTAGCACTTGGGATAATTTATAAAGCAAATTAAAACAAAAATATGAATTTCAATGATCTGGCACTTTCTTGATGCCCATATATATACATACATATATATATACACACACATATATATATATATATATATTGGGCGGTGCATAAACCACGTGCAGTAGAGACGATGTTTGTTTGTCCCTGCATGCAGGGAGATGTGACAATGTTGGGCACCGAGGAGAGACGACATCATTGGGTAAGAGAGGGGAGATTGAAGCGAGAAGTAGATAGCCATCCAACAGCTGAACGACGTGGTTGTACTTTTGGTGAATAAATGGCTCTTTGACTTCACGTTCTTTGACTCCACTTCCTCTCTCCCCCCCCCCCCCCTACTACATGCACGCACACACACACACATACATAATGCATTTTTTCCTTTGTGCACAAGAGCTTTTTAATGAGTTGAAATATCTATGCTACATTAATAAGTGTGCCATCATGTTCTGCTTGGAGAACAAGAAAAATAAATTACAGAAAATTGATGTTTCACTATTGAAATCACTAGTAAAGTTATATTTTATTAGCTACTTTGTGTATACTTTACAAATCAGAACACAGAAATAAGACTAGCGATTAACTTGCAGTCAAATAAGAAAGGGAATGCCTAACCTTTCAAAACAAAACTGAATACATAATGAGATCTATGGTCTTTAATAAACATAAAGCAACTTGGAAAGTGTAAAATAAAATAATCTTGTACAAATCAGATGTCCCGCAAGAGGGAGGTTGAAATGTACAGACATTCATCAGCCTTTAAATTCTTGTAACTTAAACATTTTTTGTTCATAACATTTTAGAAACTTCCTCCCAAATAAGTGAGGGAACACTATTCTCTTGCATTCCCCGAGAAATTAAGCACTGATTAAGAGAAGAGCATTCATCCCCAATAATTATAATTACCCTAATTCTAAAAAAGTACTTATGAAACTTAATTTTTTTCTGCAGGAATTCCTGAGATACTAGCAACAATTTATGGTAATGTATGGCATATTGATGTCAACTGCATCAAGTGACTTGCACAGTAAAGGTTTTCTTGACCTTTATCATAAGAAAGGGAACTGGAGTTCCCATTAAAAATTTGGTTCAAAAGGATGAATGAGAACTAAAGGGACTACGAGTTTTGGCAAATATTCTTTTGTATTTCAATTTTTTTTGCTAATAGTATGAAAAGAATAGCACAAATCTAAAAGTCGGCATAATTTTAGTTGAATGTTCTGAAATAAATGTTTGCGGACTCCTGCTGATTGGATTTAAATGCACAATGATAGTCGTCTTTATAGAGGTTAAATAAAAACAAAATTAAATATCTTCAAATGAAAAGCAGCATCAGGATAATCATTTATGGTATATAGTTCATACTGTCAAAACTGAACAGAAGACATTTTATAGAAACCTTAATCCAAGAAAAACACAATAATTAATTTTATTTTGGTATGTTTGTAAAAGAAAAATAAATCTTGAATCATGTTCATCAACTTTGAAAAAGCTGTTGCACTAACAAGTTACCATTAATAAGGGAAGTTCCAGCAACAATAATTCTGGAATTAGTTAACTTCTCAAGAAGTTGCAAAGCTGCAATTTCTGCTTGTGTAACTCCTCCAATCAGAAATACTATAACTACTCTAGGTTTTATCGAATTAGAGGTATCTCCTTGCACTTTTTCATCCCAAACAGTTGGACCAGGAATGACTTTCAATACCTCTTCTATGGTAGATTTTGATTCTTTCTTTAATAAGAGGTGCACTAATTGACAAACAATTGGAATGTAAAGACCGTTAAATACATAGCCCATAGCTGAAGGATCTTTTACATTATGAATATTGTTTGTGTCAGGGAAAAGTTTCAACTTTTGAGCAACTATCTTGAAAGAATTTGTTTTTGGCAGTGAGACTACTTGCGCCATACGATTGGCCAATTTTCCTGCTGTATCTCCAACTCCACCAAAAGCAGATGGCAAAGAAACATTTGGAGATGGAATAGAAAAGAGGCCAAGCTTTTCCATATTATAGAAAGTTACTAAATGCTTGTTACCATATGCATGCAAAAATTGAGACTTAAGTGAAATACTTTCATCATAAGTCAAGCAACCTTCCGTGATTGACAGCAAACTAATGAGTCTTAATGCTGTGGAGCATGACGATTGCCTTGCCAAACAACCTTCGATGTATGAAATACTTTCTTTTTTGTATCGACCTCTAACTATATTTTCCTCAATATTCTGTAATTCTTGATATTTACCACCCATACTACCTATAATTCCTTCACATACTCCTATATGATAGGATAAAGACTGCCTCATTGCCATCACATTTCGAATTTCATTTTTTATATGATATTTTAATGTATTTAAATCAGCTGTCTTAAACTGAGCTAATTGGTTTTCTAGTTCTTTTGCCTTACCCTTAAGTGTAGGATACACATCAGAGAAGTGCTTGCTTTTAATCTCATTATAGATTTCATCTTTACTGGTCAGGAAGTAAGTTACTGGGTTTGACTTTCCAGTCACTTCTTTACTTAATTCCACAGTACCACATTTTATTCCAAATACTTCATCCAACAATCCAGTATATGTAACTGATGTTAAGAGACTAGCTGTGTAGTCAATGCTGCGATCCAACAAAACCATATACCCAATTTTGTTATGAGCTACTTCTGGTTCTCCTAAATCCTCAAAATAGTTGTTAACCATGGCTAGTACAACTTTGGAAAGTTTACCTTGGCTCAATACCACCGGAATCTTACCAAATATTAATTGTAATGACCACAATGATTTTGCTACACTCTTTAGTAAAGAATAATCACCATTCAAATACGTCTCCTTATACAAATGTGGGAACTCTAACGACAAAATATAGCTATCTATTGGAATAAGTTCCCAAGCGAAAACATTCACATTTATAATTCCATGCAAACCTTCTTCTTCTATAAGGTGATCAATGGATAACAATCCACAAGGTACAAGTATCAAATGATACACTAACTTTGAGTCTCTTTGGCGACTAGCATGCACCTGGTCGACGACATTCTTTGCTGTTATTAAGTCCGCATACACCAAATAAACTACATTTAAATTATTGGAAATAATCTCAGGCTTTTCCAATTTCAGTATTTTATCCACTCCATGAGCTCTGAAACAATGACAATACTATAAGCAGGCTAATTGAATTGTACACTAAATTAATAAAATTAAAAAATTGCATACCGTAGCATATTGGCACCAGTTATACGATCGAGAGGCTTCATGATAGACGGATCAATTACCAAGTCTTTCTTACCACGTATACGGTCTAAAATATCAATTAACTTCTTTTGCGATATTTGCCGTAGGGAATCCATAATTATCAACGTTACAATTCATTGATTTGAACTACCTAATATGCCGTGTTAGTATCTACAGTTAATTTTACCGTAATTAGCAGAAAAATCTAAGATATTAATTACTGAAAGCACCTCTGCGATGACATGTTTGTTGGGTTCCATCACCTACCATTGCGTACTTCTTTTTTTAAATTGCTATGCACTATAGTGCCATCTACAAACTTCCAGCAAAACTAAGAACGTGTGGTTGAAACTATTTTTAGTGTTGCCACCTGTCATCAATTTATGTAGATGATATAGATTAAGATGCAAAACGATCGATATTTATTCCAATAACAAATTGTTCTTTAGTAACCACTAACAGTCTTTTAAATCAGGAAGCACCCTCTCTCTATGTTTTCGTCATTAAAACGCAATTCAGGTATCGTTTATTCTGTGACGTCATTATCTTTTAGGCAATCGTCTCAGTTCATTCTAGTTCAGTGATATGCGTGTGATGTTCGCCCCGTGGGAAGGTTGGAAAATTCTTTGATACTGACGTGTATAGGGATAATTCAGATTTTAATAAGAAGGCAAGTCCGTAAAAGGTAAATTATTGCTTTTATTTAATGGTAGTTATGTCCTCTTTCCACTTATTGAAAATGTTTACCAGTTGCTATCATGCACTCCCATAAATAAACAACCCATAAATCGACACGTTCACGCAATTAATGTTTTCTTGTACAAAATCATTAGTGTTTTTATGTTAATGCTAAAGAAGGTTTTATTTGATAAGTAAACCACGTTATTTTCGTCAAGGTGCTTGCCCTGACTGAATTTTTCAATTCTGGAATGTTTATTTTTTAACTGTCGGCTCTAACACTGCATAAATTCCATTTTGATGCTAGGATTAATCAGAATTTCCTGAGCTGAAGAAGGATGACCAGTGTGAGATGTGGATTAGCGTCTGCAAGGAAGTTGGTGATTACAAGGAACTGTAAACTTCAACATGGTAGGACACGATTGATTCAAGATTTATTAATTGTTAATCCAGCATCTTGTAAAAAAGTATTCTCCATTGGAATTTCATTTTTAAGTACTTTAATGATTTTGTGCAAGTTTTTTCACCTTGCAAAGTTTAGTCTTTACTGTATTTTTATGTCAATAACAAGGTATTTGTTTTAATAGCAGAATTGAAAATATAATAGAAATCGAATGTTGAAATGATATGTCAACATTTTCTATTAATATTTAACTATTGACAGTTGTTATTTTACTCTTATTTCATGAAATAGAATTTTGTTTAATTTTGCTGTTAATTTGATTCCGATATGCTCTCGAGACTTCTGTTTATAAGCAACATTGTCATGAAATGATGAATATGTTTTCGTTGCTTGGAGTGTTATAATAGTGTTTTTATCATCTATTTCATGAAATAAAATTTCTCTGGCTGAAGTGTTAGACAACCTATTTTTGTCACGCTCCACGAATCTCATTTCAAGGTGCGCATGCGTTTTTACCAGGGCTAGTTTGTTGACAAATACGCCAAGGCCCGTATTCGTATGCTTGTAACATATTATGAAATGGGTGAGATTGTTACTCCAGACCTATTTATAAAAGTTTTGCTGTTGATTTAGTAAATTGCACTTGTAATTAATACTAATATTAGTTAAACTTTTATTATTAATATTTTTAAAATGTATAAATACCTATTTTTAACCATTTAAACGTGCGTATTAAATTAGAGTCGTAAAACTGATTTATATTACTTTTTAAACATTCCGCTGCCGTGAAGACAACCTATAATACTGGAAAAATTATTATCGTTGCTTACTTTCTACCTTACATTCTCTTCAGCATGGGTTAATTTGTAGGCTCCGGTACAGGTCCCTCAATTGATACTGGATGGAAATTCCGAAAATATAGTTTTTACATGTAAAAGTTCGCCAGTGCATTTTATATTCGTTCGTTCGTCTTTATTCTCCATGAGATCATACAGACATGATATTGGATTCGTCATAAAAATAATATAAAAAACATCATAGGCACAATATACATCGCTAGTAAAAAATAAAGTAAAGCAGAGCAGGAAAAAAAAACAGCAAGATATATCAACTGGATTCCGGGTATTCCCCACACTATAGAAGAAGCCTTGTACTAAATATTCAAATAATACAGATTTGAAATGCTTCATATTGGTAATAGTTTTAATCTTATCAGGAAGATGGTTAAATAATTTAATAGCCGTTGTTTTTGGACCTTGTTGATGGAGTTTGAGATGTGTGTACCCAACATGAAGGTTTGTGCAAGTTCTTGTGTTATGGTGATGTTTTTTGGGAAAAAGGATTCATTTGATTTAGCCAACTGAATAAGACTGTAAATGTAAATGCAGGGCACAGTGAGTATTTTTAACTTACTGAAGGTTTCTCTACAAGAGGCTTTATAAGGCAAATTGGCCATACAGCAAATTTTTTTTTTTTGTAGTCTAAAAACTGTTATTGATTGGGTATTAGATCTCCAAAAGATGATACCATATAGTACCATGGAATAAAATAAGACCAAAATAAGCCATCTTCAAAATAGCAGGGCTTACAGCTTTCCTTAAAACTGACATAAGGTAAAAGACGCAGGAAAGTTTATTTAGTAAATAGTTGATATGGTTGTTCCAGGTAAGAGTAGAATCAATGTACAAACCAAGACATTTGACATCATCTGTAGCTGAAATGTGATTGTTGTTATATTTGAAGGAGAAGTCATTATTTGAGAGTGATGGGGAGAATATCATTATTTGTGTTTTGGCTGCATTTAAAATTTGATGATTACATTCACACCAATTGTGAATTTGGGACATTATTCTTATAATCGTGGGAGTAATAGCCAAGCTACTTAAAAAGATACTAATGTCATCTGCGAACATAGTTAGTTTAAAGAGTTCGGTAAGTTCAATGATTTGTGAGAGTTCATTGATAAAGATAATGAATAATAGGGGACCAAGGATTGATCCTTGAGGAACTCTGCAAAAGGTTTTGATGACTGAGGATGAGTAGCAGCGACCACCATGGGAAATTAAAATAAATTGAGATATGTTAAAGAGATAGGTGGATAACCAGTTAAGGCCTACACCCCTTATTCCTAAGGTTTGGCATTTATTGAGTAAAATTTTGTGATTCACCAGGTCAAAAGCTTTACTAAGGTCAAAAAATAAACCTGTTACTTTATTATTTTTGTTAAGTTCCTCCTGAGTGAAATTAATCAATTCAAAGAGAGCTTTCTCAGTTGATTTATCAGGCCTAAAGCCAAATTGAGAGTTAGATAGAAGGTTATGTTTTTCCAGAAAGTTGGTAAGTCTTTTGCTTTAGACATACTCAAAGATTTTAGAGAGTTGGGGGAGCAGTGATATAGGCCTGTAATTCTCAGGATGGTTTTTATTGCCTTTGTCTTTATAGATAGGGATTACTTTTGAAACTTTCAGGGCATCAGGGAATATGCCTTCTCTAAGAGATTCATTAACAAGGTAGAGAAGTGGTTCAACAATTGACATAGAACATGCTTTTAGTAGGGGTCCAGTTATTCCATCACTACCAGCATAGCATTTACTACCGGCTTTTCTCAAATAGTTAAGTAATTCAAGTTGAGTACAGGGTTGGAGAGAGAGAGAGTGAGTGACCCTTGTTATTATTCAAATGGTAGGTATATGTCTTCGGTTTGGGAGGGCATTGAGATATAGAGGACAGTTTAGTGAAGTGGTTGTTAAAGCTGTCAGCAATAGTGATGGGATCAGTTATAGAAGTTGAGTCATAATGAAGGGTCATTGGTGATTGATGTATTTGTTCACCACGTGATTCATTTACAATTTTCCAAGTCATCTTTGTGGGGCTAGATGAGGTGATCAATCTTTTATCATTGAAGGTTTTTTTTGCAGCTTTTATTATGGTCCTGTAATGTCTCTTGAGTTGGTTGTAATCTTGATGGGAGGTAAGCCATAGTTTTTTTAGTTCAAAACTGAATTTATGAATGTCAAGAGTGACCCAGTTTTTGGGAGGTTTAATAGAAGGCTTTGTTAATACACAAGGGAATATACAATCAAAAAAATATGAGTGTTTTGTAAAATAGATTAAAGGCAGTATTGAAATTTCTGGCATTGTGCACTTCAGTCATGATGAAGTAGGGTATTACTCCATATTTGAAATTTGGATTCAGAAATGATCCTTTTGTAGATGGGTACTGTATCTGTTTTTGGTGATTGTGGAATTTTTAATTGTGAAAGGATTGCATGATGAACTGAGATTAAAGGATTGAATACTTCAATTTTGGTAGAAGTTATGGGGAAGTCTGAAAATATTGTCGAGAAGTGTTGCAAATTGAGAGGTTATCCGAGTTGGCTGATGCACTAAGGACTTAAGATTGTATAAAATCAATAGATTATTTAGTTTGTGTTTATCAGAACCTTCAGATAGCATGTCACAATTCAAATCATTACATAATATTTTATAATACTGATTGAAGGTATTTAACAAGTTGTAAAGCAAATTATCTACTTTGTCAAGAAAGTCATCAAAATAAGATGAGGGAGAGCGGTAAATAACAAACAATAAATATCGCTGTTCT
This sequence comes from Uropetala carovei, assembly GCA_036926305.1. Classification (NCBI taxonomy): domain Eukaryota; kingdom Metazoa; phylum Arthropoda; class Insecta; order Odonata; family Petaluridae; genus Uropetala; species Uropetala carovei. The sequence continues at coordinate 10,043,032 of JAXCHB010000010.1, read as the reverse complement.
CTTATTGTAAATTTAATGGCACAACACTCGAATATTTGTTCTTCACAGATGAGGTTATCTACCACAGACAGGCCAGTTACATTAATATTATGTTTAACAAAAATTAACACACCACCATTTTAAAATTTTTTGCTACAAAATGAGGTAGCACAGTAATATCCTTGGATGGAGATGTTGGCATTTTTCATCCAGTGTTCACATAGACAAATAAAGTCAGGATCAGTTTTTATAACAAGAGACTCAAGTTTGAGAATTTTGCTTGGTAGGTGGCGAATATTTAGTAATAGTATCTTGAATGCTATTGTTTTGAGAGTCTTGGAGTTATCCGAATCTAGTCAGATTTGTTTGGGCTTAGAGATACCAGCCTGAAGGCGGGTACTTGGTTTACACTTTGTGGTTTGGTTGACGGGTATCATTGCACTGGGGTTGAGAGAGATTATCACACAAGAGGTTTAAGCTATCATTTGATGTAGGTGGTGGAGGAGTAGTTGGAAAATTAGTATCAGCTGAAATGTTGGCAAGATGGATTTTGCGATCATTTTTGGGCATTAAAAAGTGGTTAACAATTACGCCACAGGGCCACAAGGAAAGATCAATAAGTTTGTCTAACAGTACAGAGTCAACACCAATTTTGAAGGCACCGTAAACACTTTTACCATTCACACTTTCGCATGATTGACATTCAATGTTAAATTTTGATTTAACATAATTTGTGAGATCCTTGGTTGTCGTGTTAGTGTCGAGGCTACCAAAGTAAATATAGGTAGTGCGTTTGGCTGGGCAAAGGTCACTTACAGTGAAATCAGGTTCTTGATTTGCAGTACCAATTATGAATTTCTGCCTACTTCTTCTATTCACGACCGTTTTGAAGCCATCAGCATCATTGGGGATGATAGAGGTTATAGAATGGGCTGCGTTATGTTTATCTGGATTTTTTGCAGGATTTTGGGCAGAAATTGATACACTAGGATGAACAGTAGGTGTAGATGGTATATCAACAGCAGTTCAGTGAGTTTGAAGACGTAAACTTCGTATATGTTTCTTCAGGAGCAGGAGATTTTTTGGAGTGTGGTTTATCGGAGTAGAGCACATCGGCAAAAGTAACTGTCTTTGATTGTGGAGGTCGGATAGACTCTTGATTACCGTATCTGCCCGAATAGAAGCCGATCCCCCAAAAATTTTCACAATTTTTTGGCAAAAACGTAAATTTCGTAGATTTTATGCTGAAGTGTGCCAGGCATTCATGCACATCTTAGAATACATTAGTCGAGATCGAAGAAATGTGGGGGAAATGGTTTAGTTGTTGACATTTTGAAATATTACTCCAATTAATAATTTTGCATTGCTGAATTATGTTCACATTCAGTGACAATAATTTCATTCATCTTCATTTTCACAAAAGGTCAAATATAGTAACAGTGATCTCGCCAAGATATTTTTTCATCCAAGTCTATTTCCAATGAAATTAGCATTTACATTGTCTTAAAAAATTGCTTTTTTATAATTATACACATTCCATGTAAAGTTTTACCGAAATTCAAACAGTCGAGCTTTCAAAGCCTTCAACGCATTTTGCATAATTGTCAATTTACGCTAGCGATCTCGCCAAGAAATTTTTGTATATATTCAGCGTAGGTCAAATATTTACTTTACAAAAAATATAGTACTATCATTTGCACGCAAAGGCAATGAGAGACTTCGAGATTTAACCATGACCCAAATTTTCCTTGGACTTGCATTTAAGCCGAGGGATGATTTTTTCATGATAGATTTTGACAAAAAACATCGGCTCGTATTCGGGCAGATATGGTACTTTTTAATTTAGTCATTTCTATGAGATAACAGTGCAATACACCATTTAATTTAAGTTATAATTTAACTAGAGGTTTGAAAAATTGCATTTTTTCTGATTCTAAACATATTATCGACACAAATTTCAACCTTTACAGGTTTTCGCATTACAGTTATTTTGTTTTATAATGCATGAAATTGATTATTTAATCAGGCTAAAATTTGATCTCCTTAAAACCTCTTAAAAAGAAAGTTTATGGAGAAAATAGTGTATCGTGTTAATTTACATGCATTAATCATATTATTCTGTGAAAAATCCACTCAGTAATTTCTTTATCCTTCACCAAAATTGCCTCCATTGCTTGTATATTTGGAAAATTGGTGCCTCGTTTCCGTAAATAAGACCGAGCCATAAATTTAGATAAATGTGTCGAATATCAGTAGAAAGCACTGTGATATTAAAAATAAGAATTGAATAATATAAAACAAATAATTGAACATTGGCATATACATACACACACACTCACAGTGCTTTTTTGTAAAAAAAGTGTTTGTAGTCCCCCCCCTCCACCTCTTCCTGAACCCTATCCCTCTACTCTATCGAATTTGTGATGAACTTTTAATAACAATATTGATAATAAAAATGAAAATGTTTAACATTTATAGAAGCCATTTATTACTTTAAGTTTTAAAGAATTAAAAAAATGAAAATGTAACGAATTTAGATGTGGGTCAACTTAGCTCTGAAAAAAGGTGCCGGTATGCTGTACTGGCATGTACAATCACAAGAAAAGCACTGTGTATACAGTAGGTGCTGGTTATTGTGATCACTGGTTATTAGTATCAGCCATTTTATTGTATCAAATTTCAGAGAATGGATTCAAATCATCAAAATGTACTATATTTTCACCTCTTATTGGAATCAGATTTTCGGTTATAAGAATCAAAAGTGTTTGGAGTAGTTATTGTCTTTTGAACAGTATGTCTAACATGTGATTCGTTTATATATTATTGGAATGCTAGGCCTGTCTTCTGAGTATGAAAGTATCATCACTTTTCTTCTAGAACCCGTATGTTAAAGCAAGAAAAGAAAGTTGGAAATACCAGAACAACATGAAATCTTCCAAACAAAGACACTGTTTTTACATGTCATTGTAAAGGGTTCACTGTAGGAGATGGCAGCAGGTTGGGGCATTGCTCTGCTAATTGCTATCCCTATCCTATGAAGGGTCTCCAGCTGAGTCCTCTTTTTGAGTCTTGCGAATCCCACATGTTTAAAATTGGCATGGAAGATCGTTTCCGACTTCGTACACATGCTCAAAACACCCTTGTGCAGCCCTGCCCCTAACCTCAACTTTCTACTTGCAGTCTGCCTCTGTCTTCTTTATCCAATTAGTATCACACTTGAATCTGTTGGTGTTAGTCCTGAATAACCAGTGCTTTTGTAGATCAGATATGAGGCAAAGAATCATCGAATCTATAGATGACAGTTTATGGACTTCATCAGACATCTTTAAAAAAATATCTATTCTAGATGCACTTCATATGACAAGGGCACTTGGAATAAAGTATTTTCAATTGCTATCGAAAATCAGGATTAATGTGTTGTGATGAAGTTGAACAGTGTCAAGATTCGGACATAGTGGGGGAGTCTGTTGACATAGTTCAATCAGTGGGTGGAAATAGATCGCGACCTACAAGTTAGTGCAGCCTTAACAGACGAAGATATTGCAAGATCTCTCACCGACAATCACCCCAAGGAGGAAGGCGATGAGGAAAACAACGATGAACCTGAACAAATCCCATTGAGCAAACGACAAACTCGTGAAGCTATTGACATCCTGAGGAGAGCATTGGAAGAAGGTGGTGCAACCGATTGTGACTACAGACTGTTGTACAGCCTTAAAAACACTCAATAAACTCTGTAGTGACAATTTAAAGCAAAATAAAATAAGTAACTATTTTAAATAATAACTGTTTTACAAAGTGTGAGTGTAATAGTATTGTTACATATTATCAATGGACAATGGAAGTACATATATGATAATTATTTTCTCCATAAAGATTTTTCTTCGTAGTATTTAATAAAGTGCATTATATATAGTGTATACTATTATAATTTTTCAACCCTTTACTATTCCTTTGATTTTCGGTTAATAGAATGGCCACTTAATAGAATCAAAATACAATTTCCAAATGTGATCACAATAACCGGCACCTACTGTGTATATATTACTTGATTACGCCGATGACAAGTTTAACGCCTGAAAAGTTACGTAGGGTTTCTCCAGGTCTTTTTTAACGTAACTTGAAGAAATGTGTGCCATGGTTGAAGTCTTTGTCACCTTCATGTATTGCCTATCCGTTTTTCATGATAGATTTTGACAAAAAACATCGGCAGATACGGTATAATAGGGACTTTAAGTGGACGCTAAGTATTCCCATGGAGTCTGTTCTCAGGCTTTTGTATCTCTCTCTACCTGCCCTGAAGAATGCCACCGACTCCTTAAATCCCTTTCTACCACCCTGCCACTGGCTCTGATCTTATTTCTGCAATCCTTTTGAAAAATACTGCCTCTTTAGCAAATCCTTTATCCTATCTCTTCAATAAATGTTTTAGGTCTGGTTATTTTCCCTCTGGATGGAAAATGGCTAACGTCATTCCTCTCTATAAATCTGGTAATAGAAAATCTGTTGACTCATATAGACCTATTTCTCTTCTTCCTATAATTTCAACCCTTTTTGAACTGATAATTTATTGAAGATTGTCTGCTTTTACTCTTCCATATTTATCTCTTCAGCAGCATGGTTTTCTTCCTGGTAGTTCATGTCTAACGATAAGTAATTTGGCTGAACTTCAGTACTCTGCTATAGAATCTCTCACAAATACATCCCAACGATATTGTATACATTGACTTAGCGAAAGCTTTTGTTACTGTACTTCACGAACTTCTAATGCATATAATATCTAATTGATTTAACATTCATGGCAATTTTCTTTCACTTCTTTCTAGTTTTCTCTCTGATTGTAGGCAACAGGTAACTATTTCTGGTCTCCACTCATCATCTCTTCCTGGTGTACCTCAGGGCAGTGTTTTGGGGCCTTTGTTATTTTGTTTATATGTTGATGATGTTTGCAGTATTATAAACAACACCAATAATTCAATTTTATTGTATGCTGATGATTGTAAGATATTTAGAAATACAGGCAGTCCTCCACTTTCGTACATAATGCGTTCCTGAAAACGTGTCCGAAAGTCGAATGTACGAAAGTTGATGATAGATTTACATGTTATAGAGGGGTTCCTTTCCCAGAGAGCCAAAAAATATTATAAAATCTCTAATTATGGTATAAATGTTTAGTTTTTTTGTGCAGGGACCTTTTAGACACAATCGTCGATTTTATAATATAGAGAGAGAGGGCAAAATGCAATAAAATATTTAAATAATTGCACAAATAAACACTGCTGTACAGACAAAGATGGCGATGCGATGGAAACTGGTGGCTGGCAACCAGCACCACTCAAAATATTCGTTCGTCATTTAGCTGATGCACGAAAGTCTGATCGGCACACAAAAGGCGGTTCAGGGGTGTCAATCTATGCTATCTTGGGTTCTTGTTCCCTTGTATTATCCTGAGGTTATCACACACATAGTGTAATTGATTATTATCTTTTTATTATAATTTATCGTTATTTGTTTTTCATTTTTATTTTTTCTCAAGAAATTTTTCTTACTGTAAGAGTTGCATTTATTCGTACTGTTTATAACTCAGTGCTTCCATCCTTACCATAATCTAGTCGTTGACTATAGTTGTTATATCTTGGTATTAAGTTCCATTTTTCTTGTTTGTCTTTATTTTTTTGTATTTTTGGTGAAGTTATCTTTGTTTATGGCAGTGTCTTTTCAGCTGTTGCTGAACCCCAATACCGTTTTACAGGCTGAGTTGGATAATAAATTACTTTGTGATTAATGAAACTTATTCTGTGATTTGTGACTACAATGCGATTACCGGCTGTAAATAAATATTATTATTATTAATGTGCGAGTTGTACGAATATCGAACGCAAGAAAGTCGAGGACCGCCTGAAGTGTACATACGAAATCCCTCTTTTTTCATTAAAGCATTTGCTATTTTCATAGTTTTTTTGTAATATTGCCTAAACTTGGCCCCAAAGAGAGTGATGATTGAAATGAAAGAAAAGTCGGTATAAAGGGCAAAAAAAAGTGACGAGTTTGAAGAAGAAAATTGAAGTTTTAGATAGGCTTGCGCATAATGAATTTGCTTCATCAGTTGGTAAATTACTTGGTGTGAATGAGTTCACAATAAGATCGATTGAGAAAAGTGAAGAAGCGATCAAGAAAGTCCCACTGAGTTCAATTGTCATTCACGAGAAAGCCAAGCTACTGCACAATCATTATGTCTCAAATTGTTTCGTGGTCTGCTAACGGGATATAGCCAACTTCATCAAAGCGTGTGTAGATCGGTTCCTTGCTCTTTAATAAAATGCGTTTATTCAGAACGCCACAGTACGTATTCTATTATTATATTTTGAAGGGCAAAAATGCATGTTACTTGCTGGAATAAGGACTGTAAGACCCAAACCCTATTTTTTCTAAAAAAAACCCAATTACTTACCATTCGCGAGGTTTTTCAGGAATGGCGAGGGACTACTGTAAATAAAAATCCCTATTTATGGGCAACAAACAAAACAGTTGTACCAATAATTACAGTCTGTGCTTGAATTCATCAATACAAAAAATATAAACAATACAAATTTCTTTTTACTTCTTGCCTCAAATTTGTTATTTTTTACATTTAGTAGACAAAAAACTGATTTTAATGTTGGGAAGAAGTACTTGCTGATGGCGTCTTATCAACTGTCTTGAAAAATTTGTCAAGTGAAAGTTGAACACTAACCTTCTTTTTCTCTTGATAAAGGAGTCTGTAACAAGCTGTATCCCTATCAACAGCTCTGCGTACTTGTGAACTTCTCTCTGCATTTGGATCATATTCTTCCATGATGCTTAAGAACTGTTCAAGGTGTGTGAAGGCTTCATTCATTTCCTTCACTGTCAAAGTGTTAGTGGGAGGAAGTCGATAGTCATCATCTTCAGCTTCAAGTGGTATCTTATTTGCCTCTTGTAGGTCAATTAGATCTTTATTGGACATAGGCTCTGAATGAGATACACAGAATTCACCCACATCTTCAATGCTGACATCCAAGTCCAGTTCATTCATAAACTGAACAACTTCCTTTGTGGCAGCTTCGTGAGTCTCCTCAAAACCTTTACAATCTTGCACTAAATCTGGGCACAACTTCTTCCAGCAGCCAATCATTGTTGATTCCTTTATCTCAGCCCAAGAGTCCCCAATATTGTTCACTGCATTCCAGATGTTATAATCTTTACAGAATTCCTTCAGGGTAGGTCCACCTTCCTTGTCAGTAACCCTGATAGCATGGTTGATTGTTCTCCTCATGTAGTACCGCTTGAAAGTGGCTATGACTGTTTGATCCATAGGCTGAATTTCGCATATGGTATTTGGAGGCAGAAACACAATTTTAATTTCTGGATAAAGTTCCTGTAACAATCGTGGGTGTCCAGGAGCATTGTCCGAAAGTAATATTGCCTTAAATACTAAATAATTCCTCCTGCAATATTGTCTAACTGCTGGAACAACATGAAGATTAAACCAATCCTGAAAAATTGTTCCAGTAACCCAGGCACTTGAATTAGAGTTCCTTAGCCTTCCCCTTCAAAGCTCTTGGATTTTCCGAATGGTAGACTAGAATTGGTTTTATTTTAAAATCACCCACTGCATTGCCACCAAGAAGCATTGTGAGTCTGTCCTTAACTGCCTTATGCCCAGGTGCAACTGCCTCTTCCTTTGCTAAATAGGTTCATGCAGGCATCCTTTTCCAAAATAATCCTGTCTCGTCAACATTAAAAATTTGACAAGCAGAATAATCCCCTTCTTCAATTATTTTGGAAAACTCTTTTACAAATTCTTGTGCAGCTTTTTTATCTGCACTAGCAGATTCTCCAGTCAATTTAATGTTATGTAAACAAGCCCTGCTCTTCAACTTATCAAACCAGCCTTGGCTTGCCTGAAATTCTGGAGTATCAGCAGCCCCTTCTTCTAAGCATTTTTTCCAGTCTTCATACAAACTGTGAGCCTTACCTTGTATTATTGCAAGACTCACTGGAACGTTTTTTTGATGCTGATCCTTAATCCATAATGTTAAAGATCGCTCCATTTCCTCCATCACTACACCTCGCCTTTAAGACACAATCTTCGATGAAATATTTCCAGAATTTCGTACATATTCTTTAATTTTGTCCTTCTCCTTCACAGTTGACCCCACAGTCGACCGGCTTAAGTCCAATGAGCGTCCGATTGAAGCTAAAGATTCACCGCTTTCGGCATGCCTGATTATTTCCATCTTTGTCTCAATCGTGTTAAGTTTGAGTCCTACATTTCTTTCCATTTGTATTAGCACTTTCAGTTTTCTGTTTGTCACTCATGTTTATAAAATAATACGTGTAAAATGCACCAACAAAGAAACACTGCTATACGTACACACAAAGACGGTAATGTTGCCGAGACTGAATAATAATAATAATTTATTGATTATTAACCGACTTTACAGTGGTATTAATCTTGTCAAATTTCAGTGCAATATTAAAAAACATTACACACAAATCTTACATTACATACAATACGTATATTATTGCGTAGCATACTTTAATTTATTAAAAGTGTTGGCTTGCCTGACAGACAGCGCCATTATGCGATAGCTCGAAATATTTGATCGTCAGCTGACGAATGAAAGTCCAAATTCGTCGTCGTTCGGCATACAAAAGATGGTTTAGGGGCGAGAATTTACAATGTATGAAAGAGCGAATTGTATGAAAGTTGAGGACTGCCAGTATTAACTGTTTGGATGATGCTTTATCTCTACAAAGGTGTCTTGATAAATTTTCCAAGTGGTGTCTTCTGTGGGTCCTCAAACCAAATCCTTCTAAATGTTCCCATCTTTCTATTACATTGCGTAAACGTCTTTAACTACACTTACTCTATTGTGAATGTGAATATAAAAAAGGGTACCCATCTGAAAGACCTCGGCATCATTATTGATGATAAACTCATTTTGTGATCATCTCGAACATACAGTGAGAAAGAGCATGTCCTTATTGGCATTACAGTGAAACCCCTAATATACACTTTTCTGGGGATTGGACAAAAATGTTGTAAATGGAGGGAAAATGTAAATTGGGAGAAATGAATTTGTAGAATGATACTCATGTTTAGGGTTGCCAACCTCCGGCTTTCGGATCGGAGATCTCCGTGTCATTGCCATAACCTGGGATGGGAAAGTTTGGAGAGAAGGAGGAAGAATAAGAGAATTGTCAGTGCAACAGCGACTGTCACGTAGTTTTATCAAGAAGTCGGAAAATGGCAGCACATCCAGGCATTAAACCAAGGCAAAACGTAAATAGCGTTATTTTATCACATTGGCACTTTTGACCAACGTGTTCACTATCGTCTTTTCAATGCAGTTAACATAAACTATAGGTTGTTTGCAGTGAAATGCCAATAAAACAAAAATAAGGTTGAGTGAAATGTGTGTAAATTGTGGGAATGGTTATTTTTACGATGTGTGTATTGCAGGAAACTGTCCTACTACAATGAATGGGACGAAAACGGGACCTTTAAAAAAAGTGTAAATCGCGGGAAAACGTATATTGCGGTAACGTATATTCAGGGGAACACTGTACTTTAAAATATTTCTTATTACATCTAATTAGTAATATTATAATCGTCTTTAAGATAAATCACAATTAAATTTATATTTGAATAATTAGAATAAAATAATGCAGAATTTTTACAAAATGGAAAGGATAAAAGCATTTATACTCCAAGCTTATAAAATAAGTAGAAAAGCAAAAGATTTAAAAAAAATGTACAATAAAAATTCTAAAGTAATTCTTCAAATACAAACAAATCACATTGGGGTAATTCTTCTCCACTTAAATTACCATCTTTTCGCTTTCTCTACAGCTGAATACCTATATACACCAGTGGAATCAGTTTTATTATTTACAACACTCTTGGGCAGATCGTAATCATAACATTTTTCATGTCTTCTTAAACCATATTTAATAGCCAAAATTACATTTAAAGTCTCGACACTCATTCTTTTTCGTAATTTTGACTTTATAATGTTCATGTTAGTAAATTGACGTTCAATGTTATAGTAATATTGAAAGCTTCCAGCCCATGAATGCGCGAAAAGTCACGTGATTTAGGGGAAGGTGATTATGGAGAGGGAAGCTTTAAGGGGAAGTGAAACATATGAAGGTGCAGCTCTGCAGGATTACCAACACATGGGAATTGAAGGGAATTTATGTGATGAGAATATTCCCGGTCTTCTAAAACACGCGATTGAAAAGTATTACAAAGTGGGGGATTTATACATTTTGAAATACGAAAATAAAAAATTTATTGGTTTTCCGTAAACATTTATTTACATTACATACATACATACATAACACCAAAAACACAAAACTAATCTTCCTCACTTTCACAATCTGATTCTAAATTTATAATAACTTCAGTGTCATTCATGTGATCAATTACATTTTCTGCTTCTGTATACTCCTCTACTTTCTTCACATGCTCACAAATGTTTCTCCCCTCCATTGCCCCAATTTCCAAACACTTCACCTCTACTAACCACCTTTTTACTTCGTCCATTCTAAAAGTTACAATTCTGGAAGCCACCCAATTTTTTTAAATCCCCCATACGTTTTCAATGGGATTTAATTCCGGATGATAAGGTGGCAATCTAATCGCTGAGTGCCCACATTTGGCCAGCAATGTGTCAACTAAAAACTTTTGGATCCTTGAATTTTTTTATTTTTTCTTATAGCTCTAGTTTATTATTGGCCATGGAGTATTGAATCCCTTTTGATTCCAGCCATGCCTTCATATCATTATTTCTGGAACTCTGGAAGGCGGTCGATCAAGCTCCACGTTATGATATGCCGCATTATCCATCACGACCACCGAATTTGATGGTAAATTTGGGATAAGGTTATTTTCCACCCATTTAAAATAATTCTCACCGTTCATATCCCCATGATAGTCTCCCGTTCTGAGGCCAGATTTGAATACAAGGAGAGCTTGCGGTACAAATCCAAAGTCTCAACCTTTTAGAAAAACAAATATATAAACTTAGTGGACATTATAAAACTTTTATGACATTTAAAGTAAATTACAAATATATACCTGCATGAACAATTATTAGAAATAGGTGCTTTCAGGCCATGTTCATCCCCACTTGACCACTGATAAGCTGTGGTGTGGCTTGAGTGGACATAAGTTTCGTCTGTGTAGACAATTGGTCGTCCTTCCTCTCTATATTTTTGTATTTCCCTTAAATATTGTATCCGTTTTAAACAGATATCGTTGCGTTTGCAAAGAATGTGCTTATTATTTGAAGTTTTTTCTATCTGCGAGGAAATGACATTAATGTTACATTTGAAATTACTGTAATTTCTCTAAAATACTTATCGTAATGTTCTCATATTTAGTCATTATACTTACATGAATCCAATTTTCTGCATAATAACCCTAAGGGAACTGATTTGGCCTCTGAAATTGGTGCTTTCTCTGATTATCGGATGCAGGGCACCAAGCGCTGGATACTTCCTCTCCATGGTGTGGAATTGCTGAACGGTTCTTCTGATCACCTGGGCATCAAAATCGTCCACTGTTGATTTCGGACTATTCTGAGGTTTGGTCTTTCGTGGACTATTGAATTTTTCTATGGTTCCTTTTGCCAGTTCTTCTTCCTTCGAAATGCACTTCAAACTGGTGCATGACACACCAGTTGCCACCATGACCCGCTCATAAACACTTTTAATTGGAATAGTGATCCCTTCGGCTGCCTCTTTTTTCATAAACATTAAAACTTTATAAACTACTTCCCGCGCTTGACTATGGATTACTTTTTTATTGCCTAACTTAGAAGTTGATGGAACGGTATCCATGATAACGAAATAAACAATCACGGAAAACAGTATAATAAATAGAAAATAACAAAGGAAAACGAATGAAACTAACAACAAATAACAACTACGCGATGTTAAAACAGAACTATGATAACAAAGTGATAACGAATAACAAATACGCAATAACAAAACAGTAATCAGAACTAAGGTAACAAATAAAAATAAGTAATAACGGAAAAATGAACAGCAAATCAACAAAAACAAGAAATAACGAATAGGCAATAATGAAGCAATTAAAAATGCAGTAGAGCATAGCAGGAAGGTTGGCACCAAAAGCACGTGGCGATGGGACTGATTTCCTCACCGTTAGTTACCTTAACCCCTGCGCAGTATACTTTTCGAGAATGGACTCTTCCATACCAAATTCGTCTTCTGCGCATGGGCCGTAAGCTTTCAATACTACTATACATCATTTGAGTGGGGTAATGTGAGTACAATTAATGCCAGATTTGAAATGTCCTCAAAAGGATTTTCACCAATTGCTCTCAGCAGCTAGCGATTTCTGAGTTTTCTGTCCACATAACTGTAAGTAGCTTTTTACACAGAAAATCAATACAAGCCAGCAATCTTCGACAAACATTTTAGCTATATTAAGTATTCCTGTAGTATTGGGGAAATTAGAGTAAAAAGTATTTTAAGATTTACCAAATACTTAAATAGATTTTAATAAGGCTATATAAAAGTAATTAGATTTGTTTATTTTGAATATTGTATTTCTTTCCAAATACAGAAGATGCTAAATTTGTCGTCAGAATAGGAGAAAACCGCTAAATTAAAAACATGTTGCTAAACTATAAAAAAGTCTTAAGTAAAAACTCGCTAAATCTAGTGACAAAGTCCCTAAATTGGCAACACTGTTACTGATTTGTCTATGTTTTACGTGCTCGATCAGAAATATCACTGAGTTTCAACTTTCTACCATTATTTATCGATTGCAACAGCTGGAAATGACAAACTTGTTTCATATTGGTATTTGGTTTAGTCAAATGTATGAAAAGCTATACGATTCAAAATATTTGTTCTTACGTTTTCATACAAAAGAAAATTTTAAGACGTCATTGAAATAGGATTGAGTCATAATATTTTTCTCAATTTAAAAAAAATTACTTGAACTTCTACATGAGTTTATGCAATATGTTCTGTAAAATAATATTATATATAGTTTCCATTTATTTTATTTTTTTAATTTTATCTTATTTAAACTTTTAACATTGAGGTTGAGGCTACACAGCCCCTTCTTCTACCTAACTTTATACAGTTTACAAGAATAGTTGTTTTAATTATTGAGGAAGTTTACAAATTTTGCTTTGCTTCTAACATATGACCATTTCCACACTGGTGGGACAGGTAGAATGTGTCGAAATTGATAGGAATTTGAGATTAGTGTTAGCAAAAGTAGACAATGTGGAGAAGAAATGAGGAGATTTATAGAGGTGAGCTACGTTTGTTTGTTACTGACGGTGAAGTTTGTGCAATTATTTTTGAAATTGTTTAAATTATTGGTGGAGCAGATATTATTAGGAAGGGAATTCCAAAGTTTGCCGGCAGAGACGGTGAAAGACTTATTGTAAATGCTGCTACGATGCATTGGAATGAGTAATTTGGACGAGCCTCGAGTGTTCACTGAGTGGACAGAGTTTAGGAAATTAAAACTAGTGGTACTGGGAAGATGAAAAGGTCAGAATGCGCTTTAAAGTCATTAGGATATGGATTTTCCTCCTGTCCTCCAAGGTTTGCCATCCTAATCGATTGAAGGCGGCACTTATGTGATCACTTTTTTTCATATTTAAAATGTACCTAATGCAGGAGTTATGAGCTCTTTGAAGTTTCTTGGATAATTCCTGATTGGCATCGAGATAGACGGTGTGACATTAGTCAAAATGAGGAAGAACTAACGTCTTGATTAGAAGTATTTTTAATTTTTTGGGGAGAACATTTTTTAGCAGTTTGAGTGAATGAAGCAAGAGATGTACTTTGCGACCAGGGCCGGTGCATCAAAAATTGTCACCTGAGCCGAGTGCATTTTATGCCGCCCTTTTGCACAGTAACGGGATAGGGGCGAAGCAATGAAACATTGTGGATATACAGCAATGAAATGACATAAATTACAATATTAGATTTAAGTTTTATTGTACAAAGTAAAATTAAACTTTTCTTTAAATAACAATATAATTAAAAACAATAAAACTTAACTGTACTTTGCATGCTTTTTCTTTAGCAAAATCGTTTATAACATCTTACAAGGAGAGTCCACGACATTCATATCGCCGATTTTTTTCAAAATTGCACGTTTGGTAGCAGGCTATGAATAATGGAAGTATGTGAAGTAAGAAAATGCAACTCTTTCTCGTTCTTGAGAAAAACGATCTTAAAATGTTAAAAAATTCGTGTCTGGATATTAACAATAGATATCATCTTACCCAACATATCTATGGTAGACTAGTTGCTAATGAGACGAACCACGTTCGCACATGTTATCTATCTGCCGTGGTTCGAGTTTGAGGTGGGGAAGTGGTAGAGGACCAGGTTTAACGTGAAGAGGAACAGCTCTTTGGATGATACCTGTCGTAAAAGCAGACAAAACAGAAACATTGCCGACACCACGAGCAAACTGCAAATGCGCATTTCCCGTGATGACAGCGATTTTTTTGAAGTTTTAAGGGGAAGCAGACATCATTTATGTTTAAAAAGTATTTTCTTCCATCACTCATTTTTGAGGCATACCAAGCATATTTAATATAATGTCATAAAAATCGGTGCACTCATTTGGTGATGGACGAGCACATGAATTTTAATCGAGTCTTCCCGTGATGCTATATCCTGTTGTTCCTCCAGCAGCAGTGAGCACAATCCTAAATTTTTCTGCGCTTTCAAGAGTTTGTTCTAATGTTGCCGCATCCTTCTAACTAATATATCTTGTAATTTTCCTTTACCTAATGTGCCTTTGATTCTTAAATTCTGCCACCCACGAATGACTGGCGGTGAAGCAAAAATCATTTGACTGAAGAGGGGAAGCTGCACTGCTGCAAAGTTCTAGTCATCACCTGTTCGTAATTTCTTCTTGCTTCTATAAACCTTCGGTACGTCGAAGAAATTATCCTTTCGCATTTGTCTTGCTTGGTACCTCTTTTCACATCCTCCTGGCACTGTATCAAATCTTTCTTGCTCTTCAAACGTGATGCCCTTGTTTTTGTAGTCTTTTAAACCATACGTTGGATAAAGTTTCGCCAAGGTAATAACCTTTTTCTTGTATTCTATAGAAATGAAGTCATAATCAACCATTGGTTTCTTCTCCTTCGGGACATAGCAGTCTAGATCTCCATTTTCTTCATCTTCTCTTTCCGAATCATAGCCGTCACTTTAATCGGGTAGAATTCATCTTCCTCGATGATTTCATTTTCTCCAAGCATCTCAAGTACTCTACGAAATATCTCCTCTCCAATTGCTGTAGACCGAGTAGAAATTTCTGTTGGCGATTCGTGTGAAATGAAATTGTTTTCCAGAAGCAATTCCTCACAGTAACGCCAAGCATTTTTTAGCTGTTGCTTCGAAACTCCTTCATTGAAGAACGTAATGCTCACTCGACTACAACCTGGCTGTTGATTCATATTCTTATAAACAAAATAGATTATGCCCAAGCAGTCATAATCTAATACTACTAACTTCCTTTGTGATTATATGATTGATTGATTTAACAATGTTGTTAACCTTTCGTTCCATAGAAACAAACAAAATAAAGTTTACGTTTAAATATTAAATATCCCGAATATTAAATAGCTCGACGTTTACGTTCAGTGATGGAAGAAAATACTTTTTAATTTAATTATTTTAATTTAATTTCCGAAAAAGGCAATAATTAAAATGGTTAATGTTCTTTTGAAAAATCAGAGTGAATTTAATGCAAAAAAAGGAAAAATACCTCGAAAAAAATTGCAATAAATGGGGTTTGAACCACGGCAGATAGATAACATCTGCGACCGTGGTTCGTCTCGTTAGCAACTAGTCTACCGTAGATACCATGGGTAAGATGATGTGTATTGTTAATATCAAGACATACGAGTATTTTAACATTTTAAGATAGTTTTTCTCAAGAACAAGAAAGAGTTGCATTTTCTTACTTCACATACTTCCATTATTCATAGCCTGCTACCAACCGTGCAAATTTGAAGAAAATCGGCGATATGAATGTTGTGGCACAGTTAGAGGAATGGTCAGCATAACTTGCAAAGCTACCCATACATTTGCTAATATATCTTGCATTTGGTTTGAATTTATGAACTTAAAAATGCTCAAACCATTGTCAGGTATGTTTTCAGGCAACAATGTCAACAATGCCTCAATTTATTTGCACAACTCTTCATCATTTACATCACATTAATTATGATCACTATGGTTGATTTCAAGTTGTTTGCACCTTTTTAATAAATCATCATGATTTCCATTTTTAAAAATATTATACATAAATCCCCAAGAATCATGAAATGCTTCCATTTGTTGAAACATGTTGAGAACATGATTGCGTTGTCTAATATTACATTGAGAACTTTGTTTTAAAAATACTTTTCTTCGCTTTCTCGTATGAATTGGCCATTAAAATCATTTATGTGTCTGAATGTGGTATTTCTAAACTCACATTTGACATTTAATCATTCTGCTAATATTTTTTCTGATTTTACGACTTCGTCATAACCAGAGTATCTGTATTTCTTAAAAATTGGGTACAGTTCTTCGTAGACATGGCTGTAGTGCTTAAGTCCATGTCGGTGCCCTGCATTGTTTTGCTTACCAAATCTAACTATACTAGCAGCCCGTTGCAGCTATGCTTGTAAATAATCTAAGTATTTCGGCCCTATGTTACATCTTCTTCAGTTATCATTTCTAATTTCTATGTTGTACTTTCTTCATTTTCTCCTAACTCATTACAAGAGAGCTCAGCAACAGCCGGAGAAGACACAGTACTGTTGATATATTTCAACAACTTAGGTTGTTTTTGGATTTCTAATATCTTTTCCTGTCTTCTTTTACGATTTTGTGCTCCCAATAATTTTCTGGTAGCCATAGGGCATAATCTGAAAATGAAATTATTAATTTAACAAACAAAATAATTCCTATTGTATTACTACAAAACTAATTATTTATGCAACAAAAAAACTTCCAAGTCACAAAAAATAAAAGTGTGGATTTTTCGCAAAGACTGCATATTAAAATTTAGGTTGGTAGTATTCGATTTAAATCATTGGGTGTCAATAAAGGTTGATATTTAATTTAATTTTACAAGCGCAAACACAGGAAATATGTAAAAACTCGGGTTATTTAAGAGAGATTCGTAACGAGATGTTCAAGCAAATGAGGAAGTGCAGGGACACATCAGCCATGTGAGAAAAGTGAAGTTACGCTCGAATATTTATAAACAAATGAGCAGAGGGTGCATATTTGGTCTTACAATTAGAAGAATTGCTAAGGAGACGGTGTCTACCCTATTCTCTCTCCAACTAAGTAGGGTTCTATTACGAAACAAAATTTCCTTTAAAAACGATGTGTATGGATGATAATTAAACGTGGAAAAAGAAATTATATACGAATTCACATTAATAAGAAGAAAATTAAGTAAACTGATTAGATAATCCACAAGAATTATGTTAACTGCATTTTAGCGTCTTTACAAAAAACTATTCTACATGTCATTTGAGAAGCGGGCAAGTCAATCCTACTAAAATTAAATAAATTGATTTTATAGGAAAACTGCACTTACCCTTGTGCAGGTTGATATGAGAAAGATGATTTCCTCTTCAGGATGTAAAAGAATCACTTTTCTGGCACCGAAGACACTTATACTAAGTTAGATACACTGTTTCTTCGACGAAAACAAAGAGAATAATGACCACAAACCTATAGAGCGTTCCATCTTTAAGTTTCAGTATTGGGTAAATGGTGCACGGTGTTGCCACGTCTCACTACGCTAATGCCAGCAAAAGTATGGTAATTTAAAATTTCCTTTATGTAACTTATTAAGTAAATGCTATTGTTACAATTTTTGCCGTAATACACGATTTTCTAAGCCAAAACAAAAATACTGCGTAGTAAAATTTCTCTCGCTACGTACCACACGCGTGTTGTACACTTGGCTGCTATAGTGCCCCAAACACTCCGGCGGTCCCAAAACCCCCATAAAAGTTAAAAAAGGAGCTTAAAAGAATAGAATCCCATTGAAGTGACCTTGTTTTCCCTATGCACTCAGATTTATTTTTTCTGTGCTAGCGTTCAGTTGTCTAAACCAGTCTTAGGTAGTCTTTTATCTTGTGATGTAAAGTTACCTACCCTTGCAAAAATGTCAAAATAGTAGAAAAATTAAAAAATATTATTGTTTTATAATTGAAAAAATCACTCATGATAAAAATGTGATAATTTCTGAACAAATAATTAATTAAAGAAAATAATTGAAATTTTATAAATTTACAAATGGTGTAAGTTCGTTAATATTGTAACATATCCATTACCTACTTCACAGAACATCATATCATAACAAATAGATCAAGAAAAAGTCAAATTCAAATTATTTGAAAGAAAGGAATAATTCCCCACCAGCTGAAAGATAAGAAAAATTAGTTCTCCAGTTAAGTCCTTCGACCTGTGGGATTAGTTTGATTTAAATGTGTTACGTGATTGAGGGGTTTATTATGTTAAATAATGTTTCCTTAACAACAGCAAGATATGCCGTAAACTGCCTAAAAATTAAAAATATATTTTCCCAATCAAAAATTATTTCATTTGAAAGGCTATTGAAATCATAAATAAAAGTTTAAATAGTACATATTTTAAAAAAATGCATAGTTTACTTTGTAAATAATAAATTAGCGTTGTAGTTGCCATTTGCATTTTTATGCATAACTCGATAAATATTTCGTTTAGAGAAAAATGTATAGAATAAAAGTTGTAGGGCATTTTAAAATAGGTACTCATTTTATGTTCTAAGCTAATTTGCAGAAAAAGCACCCAAACAATGTAAATTGGTGATATTGTCAGCATTCGGTTTCAGCTACGTTCGGAACATGATGGAACCGATGACACTTTTTGGCTATATATATGTGGCCAAATTCTTGCAAATTCACTTCGCCCTGAAGACGCTACCTGCAATGGTCGCGAAACGTCGGTTCCATCATGTTCCGAATGCAGCTGAAACCGAAAGATGACATTATCATCAAACAACCACGCTGCAAAAACCTTCGATCAAAATTGATGTAAATTGGTATTTAACAAAATTGTAGCATAGTTAATTGGATAAATGCGAGTTCGGAGGTACACTATGTTCACATCTTATTTTTGGATTAACTTCCTCGCATATACCTACTAAGATTGGATGTAATGTGATCAGAGGAAAATAGTTAAGCATGTTTGTACGAGAATAATTGCTCACAAAATTCCTAAGTAAAAACAAGAACTGGATTATTTTATGCTGATCACTATACATTACGGAAATTAAGTTGCAATTGAGGAAATTTTTACCTGCCCGACATTACAAATTCATTTGCTTCTTTTTTAATCTTGTAAATTGTCCTCTGAGACACCACATAGCTTGCTTGTCCTACTAACAGCAGATGACAGGCTTTCATTAGACTCATTGAGGCAACTACTAAGAACATTCAATATTGTTTGTTTTTCCGAACTCACCTTGCTTTCTTTTCCCCGTTGAGACGTCCATTTTCCACAAAAACCACAATATCAATATGAAAATATGTTCGGGGATAATCACCGTGTGATGTACATACACAATATTTTTAAAAAGCGGACACAACGTATCTCTACATTTGAACCGTGTTACACACTTCAGTTTGAAAACGTTTTGAAGAATTGTTAAAACAACTAATTTACAATACACAATAAAACTCAAAATTTGTAACTACTTTCCCGCAAACTTATAAGCAGACAAAACGATGAAAGCACAAGATAGTCCAACTGCTGAGTCGTAACTGGTCGTAACTGAGGGAAGAGCAGGCCGCAATAAAACTTTCGCATTGTTCACTCTCCCCTTGGCGACCCAACCCCACATCTGGGTGCACCAAAAATAACTTC
Organism: Uropetala carovei; assembly: GCA_036926305.1. NCBI lineage: Eukaryota > Metazoa > Arthropoda > Insecta > Odonata > Petaluridae > Uropetala > Uropetala carovei. Next base: position 10,023,091 of record JAXCHB010000010.1, on the reverse strand, counting down.
AAACATTTACCTACAACTTTCTCGCTCAGACCATGAAAGTATCTTTAAAAATAAAAAAGTTTCTCACAGACAGACTTTTTCAAGTCAAGCTGGAACACGCAAAAGGAACTTTTATAATTAAATGTAGAAAACAAATATTTAAAATCAATTTATTAAACTTTCAGTAGCACCATTACGATCCTTAAACATTCCTGAACCTAATGCAAAAAACTGCATTACATTATTTTAAAACAGAACGTATATCATCGATTGAAACAGACGTGACCGTAAAATGTCCATTTCAGGTCAAATATTGTTTATCGCGTTTTGTATAGAATATAATTTTTAGTTTTCATTTAAAAGTATATCATCAGATTCTGCGTTAAAAATAGAGCAATTAGATATTTGAATTTTTATTTTAATGCAACTTGAAATTATTAGTGAAATTTGGCAATCCCGGTGTCGTAGAGAAGGAGGGGGTGATTGGTTTTTTAAGCCTGCAGGAGAGGGGAGAAACGATGCCACTTGAAACCATACTGAAACTTTAAGATGGAACGCTCTATAGATATGGGAAATTAGTGGATGGGGGCTCGGGTTTTCCCAAAGTTGTCACGGAGTGGGGGTGTCCTAAAATGGTGGAAACCACGTTGAGAAGAGTGCACATTTATGACCCCAACTGAGAGGCGTGGTAGAGTCGGCAAAAGCCTTATTTGAGCTTTTGTATTTAATCTCTATTCATCCATAGCCAACTGAACTGGACAAGGCCCTTTTCACACCATTATTTCTCGGTATCAAAACAAAACCCACTAAGCCCTTCCTGGGAGTACTTCCTACAAAAGAGTTGTGTGTGGGAATTTTGGGTAGCCCATGTATTCTTGGTTTTCGCAGTCTGAAGCGGAGAGAAATATTTCGGCAGTTTGTCATATTTTAAAGTAAGAATGGCGCCCCCCAAGAATCGGTGCCCCGGGCAGCTGTCCGGCTCGCCCGTATCTCGGGCCAGCCCTGAGTATACTGAGTGAAACAAAATTGGGAAACCTAAGGTAAAAAAATAATTGAAAATTGGATCAGTTGATGTGGAATGACCCGACTGCTGCTCGCTTTCTGGTGTGATATGGGCAATCCAGGTTTCATCACCAGTCTCAATACAGTCAAGAAACTCATCGCCAGAGTTTGGGGAGTGATCAAGAGACAAAAGATGTCGTGCAGGACTGGCTGAAAGGCTTGGCGGCGAGCTTCTACGACGAAGGCATACAAAAGCTGGTCCCACAATATGATAAGTGCCTTAATTTACATGGCGACTATGTGGAGAAGTAGTTTAATGTATGTACCAACATGTTGCAATAAAGATATTTTTTAAAAATTCTTTAAACGTTTTTAACACCCATCTGGTTCTTACTTTCTGGACACTTTCTGGACGCGCCTCATATATGTAGTGCTTTTTTTGTAAAAACTGAGGTGCCGGTACTCATGCTTTTATCAGCGCTCAGAACACTGTTCCGGTTCGTTACACGTGTCGCTAATATCATCCCATCTCGTCATTCATATTTTAGCAATACCTTACCGGTATGTGTTCCGTTTAGTAATATTTTACATTTTGAGCACTGGTTTTGATAATTTGTAAAATGCCACTCCCGCCCCTCCCCCTTCTGTATCTAATTTGTGATGAATTTTTTATATAAAAAATTGGCAATAAAAGAAATATAATAAAAATCAAAATACACATTTATTTAGGCCATTTATTACTTTTGAGTTTCAAAGAATTATAAAAATAGAAATACTAAAATTAGGGTTTCATAGAAAATTCCAAATTTTCCTCAAGTTCTCGTCCGATAAAATGTCCCAACTTCATTTCTTGCTGTTGGTGTCTATGGCTGAGTGTGGTCCTCGAAGTAACCATGACTTGATGTAAGTTCGTGCGTGTGGTAGTGACGGCAAAGGTGAATTTACAAAACAATTGAATTGCTAGTGCTGAAGCATGTAAGTTGAACTTTTCCTATCGCCGTATTTACAATAGTCTCGATTGTCCGAGTCCCATTTGTTCGAGGTTCCGTTTAGTCCGAGACGATAACTGCCTCAATTTCCCGAAAAACCATGGAGAAAGCTGAATACGAAAAAAACAGTGAAGCTTTGTTCCTGTGGTTTTCACAGCAGAGATTGAAAGGAAGCCCAATCACAGGACCAATGCTCCAGGAAAAAGCACTTAATTTCCAGAAACAACTTCAAAATGGTGATAGTGACTTTACTGCTAGCGTATTATTATTCTACTGTTGTACTATTGTATACATTTATATTCTAATACAATGTATATACAATGTTAATACAATGTGTATGTCATATATACGTAATCATATGTTCTAAATTGTCGTAATCTGTGTAGTCTGAGCTTTTCGATAATTCAAGGCAACCTTGGTCCCGTTCACCTTGAACTATCGAGATTCTACTGTATTTGATTTTAGTTGACAACTTATGTATGGAGAAAGTCATGTGTTGGACACATCAATTTTTTATGATTATAATCTTATCATTACTCTGAGAATTGCAGTAGCAATTTAATAGTTTCACATTGTATTTTAAAACATTTTAAATTTATTTAAAAAATGAGTGAATATGTAATAAATTCAAATTTCATTTATTTCATTTGATGTTTAATAAAATCATTTTTAAATTTATTTTTTTAACTTTTAAAATATGAAATTAAATTTTTTTAAATTTTAACTATATTATTTCAAACTAGCTTTACCCGCACAGAACATCTGCGCACTAGTCTAACTTTATTGCTCAGTATCATAAATTTCTTTATACACACAATTTTCAATCTCTTGAATTGCAGATACAATAATTAGAGAGTCAAATGATCTTACGTGGCACACAATAACATTGTATTGCTGCAACTTCTGTTTTTAAAGTAGGTGCGTTATCTCTTCTTACGTCTAAGTTCAGATATTCCATAAAAACCATTCTAACTTTTACTGTTGGATTAGATTGTGTTATCCTATGTATTTGATTGTAAGACTCAGCAAACGGATTTATTTGTCGTAACATCGTATCTAATCTCTCCATTACAATTCGTGAACAGCCTTGGTTATAATCCATACGTTTGTTTGTTGCTTCACCCGAATCAAATATATACAGCTGTCCATACCCTGGTTTGTTCTGTTCGTTTGTGAACAGTGGAGAAACCTTATAGTAAATACGAAAACAGTAGGGTCCTATTCCTGGAGGTGCTTTGATTTCGGCACCCATTGAAGCGAAAGCTAAAGTAGCGTTGTATTCTCTGATATGTTTTTGATAATTTTTAGCTTCAGGTGAGTTTGTTGTTAATAATTCTTTTAGTAAATCAGGCATTTCAGATATATCTTCGAGGGAGACTTTTCCGTCGTGACAGCATTTGGCGTATTTTTTAGAAGTGTTGAGTTCATTCGGCCAGTAAAGCGCACCACAGTAATTGCAAGTCTGAATCATATTTCCACAGTTATGTTCAAGTTGAGAATTATCTGCATCAGGTGCACATTCATTTAATCTACTTCGTTTAGCTTGCCTTCTCTTGCGTAGTCAATTTTCTCTTGATTCCAAACTCTTCTTCTTTGTTTTTGATTACGTTGTTCTCATTGTTGTTCATCTTCAATGGCTCTTCGATCTCTGTCGGCTTGATTTCTTTCAGTTCTTCTTCGATTTGCTTCTTCAACAGATTGAATGGCTCGTTCCGCTCTTCTTCTCTCATTATAATTAGCGTAACCTGTTTCTCTTGAAGCCATTACTTTTATTCTGAGCAGACAATTTAAATATTAATTTAATTAATTAATATGTAGTTGCATATAAACAGTATCTAAATGGTTTTAACTTTATATTGTATTTCAATGCTATATACCAGGGGTGGGCAAACTGTGGCCTGCGGGCCATATGTGGCCCTCGAGGGCATTTAACGTGACCCGCGAAGTTTTGGTGAAAAAGCAATCTGTAACATTTAATACAATTTTATATTACTTTTGGTAAAATTATGACAATAAAACCTTTAGTTCTGAAAATTTAGCCCTACAATCATGGTTCCCTCTAAGCTCCGCGCACTGAAGTTATCAAGCGCGCAAAATTGTGTGTATTTTAGAATATATTGGAATAGGACCAGTCAACCCCGGTGCATATCCACGCACTATTGTCATGTAGGCGCGCATAGCGATATTCATTCCGCCCACGGATGAAAAAACTTAAAGTAACTATGCCTACAATCCTTGTTTGTGCTTGTTTTTCACTTATGTATGATGCCTAAGAATCTAAGCAATTTCCGATTTAAACTCTAATCTGGCCCGCCTAAGCATTGGCATCTTTCATTGTGGCCCGCTGAAGAATTCGCAAACACCGATGCGGCCCGCCATGCAGAAAAATTTGCCCACCCCTGCTATATACAGAAGCTGTTTATCACGTTGCTAGAGACATTGAGTAAATAAACATTAGACATTGTTATTTGGTTGCGATATTAATATGGAAACGGAAAAGTATTATCATGTATTACTTCTAAAATGGTAAATATAAGCTGTTTTGTTTTTATTTAAATTGATGTAGTTCTACTTAGTTGTTATGTATATATATCGAATGATATACATTTAAAAATAAATAATTACTGTTATTAATAATTTAACATGTTAGATTTGGCTAAATGTGATACATTCTGATGTACCTCTGCCGAAATGGTAAGTATAGTGTGGTCATTGTGTTTATTTAAATTGATGTAGTTGTTGATAATTTGTTTTGTAGAAGAAAAGTAATGATAGCATTCAATTCCGCTTATTCATTGAAATGCTAAATGTTAGAATTTATTTATGTGTTATAAATTCTCATTGAACAAAAGAGGGATTCGAGTTATTAAGTAGATGAAAACGCTTAATCATTTAAGTTCCGTAATAGGTAATCTACCATATAAGATTGTACGCAAATTAATTTTAAAATAGTAATATCTACTTATTAATAATAATCTTTAATACAGATTTTACAATACTATAGTAACATTATGATACAAAGATCTGATATGTTTCAGTGATAGCTGTTTCAGCTGTCTATATATCTGTTACTTAGCAATACAATGTTATTGTGTGCCATGTATTGCCTTAGCGTTTTATTATATAGATGTTTGAATCATTTTAGATGAATGTGTTGTTCCTTTTCTCCTATTTAGGATTGTTTTCCACAATAGGCTGCTCTGGTTTATTTGGAATATCAACATTTGAGACAGCAGCAGCAGCTAATGCCCTTTGTTATCGTGGTTTAACTCCTCACCATGGTGCAGCTACATCTCATTCAAATTTTAAGACAATGATAGTGCCAACTTCAAGCTTTGGGGAGACAACAGAACGATATTCTAGTGATGATTTTTGCTGCCACCACCATCATGTGGAAGAAGCATCAATACCTGGTGATGGAGGTGGGGGAGGAAGTGGGGTTGGTGCTGGAAGTGGATCAAGTGTAGGAGGAAGCTCAGGTTCAGGGTCTTCTTTAGGCAATGGTGGCAAGAAAGGAAAGGAGAATGGGAACAATGGGGAAGGAGGTACTCATCTTTGTTGCCCAAAGTGTGGTGACCCTTGCACACATGTGGAGACATTTGTCTGTGAGTATGATTTTTATAAATCCACTTTTCAAAAAAATGTCATTTTACAGATGAAGTGATAATCAGTTGAGTTTGCTAGATATTTTGTAATGTAACAGGTCACCAATAGTCATTTTGACCATTTTGTATAAAACTGCTAAAACCAATACTCTGCCATATACGTTACACAAACTTTCTCATATATGGATTATCTGGTCTTTCTACTCTCTACTGACTAAAAGGAACATTATATTAAAATTATGTTTTTTCAGGTTATCTCACGTAAATTTTCACATTAAACTGGCAAAGGAGAGGAAACATTGGCATTTAACGCAGAAAATTTACATGGGATAACCCGAAAAAACATAATTTCAGCATGACAAGCACCCGCGAAAGCTTCAACCAATTAACAAGGAACATTTTATGTTTGACAGTTGAATTCTATGACTTGATGAGCATCAATTTGTTCTCAGGATTTGTCTTAATCCTTCAACAAAATGACATCAGTGACTATTTGAAGTTCACGCCTCTCATAAGATGTTATTCACTCTGAAATATAAGTTGAATTTTTTCTAGACATGAAGAAATCTGTTCTGAACATAATGCTCAGAAGGCGTTTCTCATGTCCATGCCTGCCAATATCTAGAAGGAGCAGTGGATTATGGATGTTAAATGTGCATAAAACTTGATATATAATAATATTGCTGAATTCTATATACGTACCAGGGATGGCAAATGATTTTTGAGTTGCGTACCAGCAGGGCCGGCTTCAGACTTTTGGCCGCCCCCCTCCCACCCTCATGTCCCGTAATGATCAAGAATTCACACTTTTTTGAACCATTAATATCTAAAATTATCACAAAATATATAGGTATTTTAAAGAGTTTGTATGTTGTACTGTAGTAGCTTCACTAAATCCGTTGAAATTCAACGGGATATTCTGCTAGTTTATAATATAAAAATGATAATAATACTAATTTTATATTAAACAAAATCCATTATTGTACAAGCGTCCATTAAACAACAATATTTGTAAGGCTACCGCATATTTAAATTTACAGTGGATTCGTATTCACCCATTGGATCAAAACTGAATAAGAAAGAACAGACAGACAGAGGGAAGAAAATATAATCTTATTTTGCCAGTGAAAAATTGAATATAAATCTCGTGTAAGTTAATGATGCTATGAACATATTTAATATCCAGTAGAAAAAATATATCAAATTACAAAATTGCGTACTCTTACAGAAAAGGTTAATACATCGAGCCACATAATTAGGTCGGAATATGTAAAACTTGTTTTAATGAAGACATAAAAATGAAAAGTTTTTAAATGCATACATACAAAACTAATGGCTTAATTATATAGAATAAGATAATATCCGCTAGTGTTTAAATGTGAAATGCAATTTAGGCGTTTTTTCGAGTCGTTTTGAATCAAGTGCGACAGTGCAATCCAACAATGCAAATCGCAGTGCGGACATCACGTTAAAATGAGATGAAACAAAAAACTACTATAGACGTCAGATTTAAGCCATTCCAAATTAGAGACGCTAGGAATAAGGCACTTGATTGAAGTTTTTGTAGGAAATGTGCTTCGCACGTTTGTCATTTCTATCATTTTAACAAAGTTAAAGAGAAACAATTCACTCATTGATAATTCTTACGTTGTGGTCATAGGCACAGCAACTAATAGTAATATCCACAAAAACAAAATGTTATTCACTATTTTGATATCTTAGATTGATCTAAAAATTTGAAATTTTCTCACTTATTTAATTATACCTATCTTCGTGAAAATCCTTACAGGAGAAAAGAACTAGCTACTGTGAGTACTGGGGAAGAGATTTATAGAATTTATCGTACAATAATGGAAAGATGCTAAATACAAGTAATGATTATTATCTAAGGGCTAGAAAAACGAATAAAATCCAACAAGAAAATTATAATAAGTTAAAAATTTTAATTTTACTATCAACCGTACTTAATTCGAAGAATCAAGAAATAGTAACATTATTAATTCCGACTATAACATAACTACGCAACTATAGGAATTCACTTTCGATATAAGAATTATATAAAAATTAGACTCACACATTCCCCCTTTGTTTTGGCAAACCAAAAAGTAAAGCAATGAAAAGGTGTAATTTAGTAGGGGTAGTATGGAGGAGAATTCATGGGAGTTGCTCTGAAGCTGAGAGCAGCGATAGTTATATTCACTAAGGTCTTTCCAGTTATAGACGCCGGTAGGGTTTCCTCACGACAAAGGGTTTAGTGAATAGCGGGGTGGGAAATTTATCCGAAAAACGATCATCCTAAATATTAGGGTTAGGGTATAGTTTTTCAACTTTTGAGACTTTTACTTGAATGACTGATTTGGACTTGCAAGTTATTATAGGAATCATCAATAACATAGGGGTCATTATGAAAAGGCGAAAATGCTGACATCGGCTAATATTAATAACATTAATTATTCCGAGAAATGTCACAATACACAGAGAAATAATTGAAGTAAATCTCTCGAAATAAATCGGATTACAAAAAGACGTTTAATATAAAGAGTAGCAATTCATTAAATTCAAACTAACCTCTCCAATGGAAGACGATGTACTGACAGTGTTGTGAGTGAACATGTCCCACGTAGTGATGAGAAGATCTGGATCGTTAGGATATCCTTCCACCAAAATTAAAACAGTTTCTCTCACAAAAACTCCAAAAGTGAAACCAAAGAAATTAATAACAAATAATTAAAATATTTCATGAGTTAAAATACTAACTAGTCGTTAATTTTTACACAAAATGCATACTGTTACTGCAAAAATATGACACGACTCGCTCTCTCTGCGATGTTACTTCTTCCACAAACTAAGAAAATCTGAGGGTCTTGAAGTAATTTCTTTTTCGAGTAATTTTAAAAGAAAAAGGAGAGAGGATGAAGAGACCAATGTGTAAAACACGTGTCAGAAAGTTTTCTTGGGAACGTCGCGACGTTTGCCAACGCGTCGGTAAGATTTCTTTCTAGCCACCCTTAAGGTCATAAAATCTAAAACCTTCAAAAAGAAAGAAAGACTGCCAGCAGTAGCATTTATGATCTTCGCATATGTGTCCTCCCATTCAGAAGAAAGGTGCATGCGGGTGGTCATGGAATTTCCATACAGAAATAAGCCGTCGAAGACTGTACAGCGGTTCCTGTCCTCCAATTATTCTTTTCCTTTAGAAACATCCGATAGAGTGCTTTAAAATATTTTCTCAACTCACGTGAAAATCCTGGATTCTCAGATAGTGGAAAGGGAAAAATTCTGTCTTCATAATATAAATAAGAGGGAAACAGAATCGCTGGAATCAGAGATGCCACATGTCCTTTTAGGTCAAATATGCTGATGGGACCAATGTCGTAAATTCCTCCCCCCACTTTCTTGAAAACATCCCCTTTTTCCTTCACTCTCGGAGACAAAGGATACGGAAAGCTTGTAAAAACTACCTCGCGGATCCGACCTGCACATGTTGCCTTTGTTTTGCTTCTATTTTTCGCAAATATGTCTCTATGAGCTGGGTGGCTGCTCCTGCTCCTGATTTGAACCATTTTGAAGAAAAAGTTATAACGTTTCTTATTCCGTCTTTTTTCGCCCACAGTTCGAAATATTCCATGTTAAACGTTTAATTTGCATATTTTGTTGAAATCTCGCCATTTTAACGTGATGTTGCTATGTCGACCATTATCATTGTTACACCTCAAATTACTATTATTGTATACTTCCTTCTGGGAATAAGCATGCCTTGAGTGCTTCAATACCATTCAATACGAGAGAGAGACGAAGGAAGGGGAGAGAATGGCGTGTTTTGTGGAAAATAAGTATATTAACGTAAATATAAAAAAATTTAAGTATCAACAGTGTCATTTTAGAAAAATTGGAAATAAAAAGCATTCTTAAATTAAATTCTATGTAAACCATGCGTGCTTACGAATTTATATTGTTATTCCTCGAATTAATTTCGTAACAATGGCCAAAGATTGGAAACGAATATAAATTAAAATTCAATTAAAATTAAAAGGACACTTAAAACTGTTAACAGGCAATTTTTGAAGAAACAACAGTGAATCTTTTAATGAATTGATTTGTTTTTATAAAAGGAATTTTGGTGCTTATTTAATACAGAGTAAGTTCTAAGGCTTATAATCCATTTAAATCTAATAACAGTGACTATTATAGTTTAAAGAAAGAACTTTATTTATTCACTTTACAGAATGAATTAATTTTAGGCTAGCATTGTCTATTATAAAAGGAGTTACTTTGGAATTTACAGTATGTAAAGTGGAAGTTGTACTAAAGTGACTCAAGTATATTTCAAAGCAAAAATCAGTTTAAAACTATTGAAAGTTGTTGTTTCGGAAACTGAGAAGGCAAGAGTGCTGAGCGGACGATATATGATATTGAGGTACATTATATTCCAAAATCTATTTAAAGTATTATCAGAGGCAATTGAAGATTGAACCAATTTTTTGGAACCAGAATTCTGCTTATTTAATGAAATTGAAATCCTAATGCTATAATCATTTTAAAACGGTACTTTCCTGTTAACGGGAATACCTCAAAAAATAAACATTATTGTTGTGATATGTTACGACGTATTTGTTTGTTAACAATGCATAACAGCAGGGGAATTACTTAAAAATCACACTTTTTTGAAACTTATTTATTAATAAAAGCAACATAATTACTAATACACTAAATTTATGTTACTATGGGGTCAATATGTCTTTATGGCATTTAAAATAGCTGGAAATATGTCAATTTCTTTGTTATGTTATCGCCACATGAATTCTTCTACTGACAGGCTTTCACGTTGCATTTCCAAAATATTCTGTCGCAGAAGTAAAGTTTCATAATACGATCCTTCTTGCACATTCGCCCTTTAGATAAAATACCATGGTCTTGAAGCAAAGATACAGCTTCTTCTTCACTCCTCGGCAAGCTCCACAGATTCATCATTAAGGGATCAACCTAACTATCTTAACGAGATTTGTTACACATTGTTAACAAACAAAATATCACAACATATCACAACAATACGTGTTTATTTTTTGAGGTATTCCCGTTAACAGGAAAGTACCTTTTATACTAATAACAATGGCTATTTTAGTAGAAAGAAAGGTACTATTTTATTCACAAGGAATTTCTGTGAGATTTTAGTTAATTAATTAAAACAGACGTATAATATAGAAATATTCGATGGTTAAAACAGTGCACAATTTTATTCTTGTGATTTTTACATGTTGCGTTGACGAAAATTTAGATTCATTAAACCCGTTGAAATTCAACAGGCACTTATACTACTTAATCATATTTGCTTGTAACAATCCGTTTCTGAGCCTATTGCATTCAAATATAACGATAATTTTATTTCCTGTCATATTACTTTTGCCAAATCCAGCTTCATTTCTTGTGTAATTACGTCTTGCTGAAATATTTACTTTTGTCTTGTAAGCAAGAAACCCGTGAAAAAACAACATACAGTTGTCCATGATTGAACACTGACTTTGGTAAATGTACACCAGATACGTGAGCTTATTTACGTTAATAAACATTATAATGTAAAATATAATGATTTTACTTACAAAAAATGTAAGATTCCAGTATTCAATAGATGAAAGAAGGTTCAATTACTTTCATCAATAAACGCTTCCTGAATAATAATCAGTATCTATTTATGTTGCTATCCATAAACATCGATCGTTTCGTTGCTTAGACAAAAGTGCAAATCGAATAACGCTAAAATTTCGTCTATTTATAAGCTTCATTGAAGCTAATTGAATCGGAGACAACAATGAAAGACTCCTTGGCAACGCCCGGAAAGAGTACGAAAAATTCACAAAATTTCTAAACAGAAAGCGTATTTCTGAAAACTTCGACCGTGTAACATGTAAACTTCGCAGGAATAAGATAGTATAGAGTTTTATTTGTCGAATAAAGCGAAAACAAAAAAATCGGTCCATATTTACGTATTTTTATGCTTGAAGGAGGAATACCTTGCAAGTCAAGAAATGGATTCATACGTGTTATCTTATGGAAAAATGTTAATCACCTATATTGGCAACATAGATTAATCCCGGTTGACCAAACCTTGACCATTCACTAAGTTAGGATGTAAGGAAGAATCGTACCATATTTTGTTATTCTAGCTTTCGCCGTTTAGGAGGAGTTCCATGAACAAGTACACAAAAACACACTTCAAAATATACTATAGTAGATAAAAGAAAATGTGTGTTAGTTTGTGTGTTAACGCTGTAACTCTAAAACCAATAAACCTATAAAGCTGAAACTTGGCATGCGTGCTTAGGGAAACTTGAGGGTGTGCACCACGGGCTTATTATTTTTTAATTTTTGACTTGGAATGGGGAACCAATCTTTATGGCTTCGCTCCCAATGGACAAACAAAAAGACATTGTGTATCCACTTGCTTTAAAGTAGATTTAGTGAGATAGATGTAGTGGTTGCCTTTGTTGATTACTTGATTTGACCTATTGTTCAATATTGTTGATTGATTGATCAGTTTTAAAAAATTCAGCCCAATTCGATCCTATTATGTCTTAGAACAAAAAATTGAGATACATGGAAGAGTTTAGAAAGCATCGAAAGAACTACTAAACTAAGAAAATTTATCATTCACCTTTTTACAGTTACACCAGGCCCTCAAAATCTGCGAGTTCAGCATTCGCGAGTGCAGGTATTCGCGAGGTAGCCATAAAATTTCATTATTTCAAAAAGGCAACCGTTCTCAGGTTATAAAATTGAAATTAGACAGTCAACAATCCCATAAGGGGCCGTCCATAAAAGACGTCCGCAGTTTTAGACCACTTTTTGACCCCCCTCCCCCCCTGGTCCTACTTCGTCTGATTTCGCAGCCCCCCCCCCCCCCCTTAAAAAGACATCCAAAATTGCGACAACCCCCCTCCAAAAAACTGTACAATTTCATAAAATTTGCTATTTAAAAGAAAAATTATTTGTATTTTCTCTTCCTATTTCAATTTAGTAACAGCATTAGACTCCACGGGTCATAATTTAATGATATGATAAATTTAGTGAGAAAACAGAGCCAAGTTCAGCATGTGGGTTCTCCAGTCGTGTTCGAAATTACAAAGGTTTTCTTCTAAATGTCACAAGAAGAGTAAAAAAAGGCCTAAAATTATTGTCTTTATTCAAGAGAGTGAACATGCATATTTCTCTCAATGACTTGTACTTCACTAAGCAAACAGTCAGACTGGCTTTATTATTATAGACAATATTCAACAAACGCGTTTGTATTATTACAAAAAATAATTTAAAAAACTGGCAGTTCAGTCTGCATAGTGACAACAATAATAAACAAAAATATCTAAAAATAACTGGTTCTTCAGTCTCTTTAGTGATGATAATAATAAAAAACACAAGTAAAGTATTTTTAGCAAAAATACTTTTAAAAAACGATTTTCACTCAATCTGTAATTATTTTAGCTTGTGACTAGTCAGAGTGAGTGAAAGGGTTTTTGATCCAATGCTCAAAGAACTTAATTAGAGGAATGGAATCCAAAGTATCATCTTCCAAGTCCAGTCCAGTGTAACCACCCTCCACATCATCCTGATGGGCCCACTCAACGTCCTGTGCCCCGTCACAGGATCCTGCACAACACAGAGCACCTATTCTTCACGCTTAGCAGTGACTCTTGCTGGCTTGATTTGGCGGCTTCTCGTGCCTTTCTTATGGACGTTCTTCTAATGGGCGCCCGCTGACTTAAGAGAAGCATGGTACAGCCCACACTCATTACAGGTTCTGTCTGCGAGTGAGAACCGCATTGAGGGACAGGATAAGTCATGAGGAAGTACACTGAAGTTTGCATGTTCAGGCTCCAACTTCACAGCAAGACGGTACAGAAGGGGAGCAAACCTGGTGATGTCCTCAGAGGAGAGTGGTACACGAAGGCCGAGAGGGCCCTGCTGGATTGGAGTAGGAGGTGGCAGGAATCTGGTGGTCAGGAGGCGCCGCAGACTGCTCCGACTTGGCCTACAACAGCTGCTGTCGCTGCACTTCACTATTTGGAGGCAATACTGAGACTCCCTCACGTGAATTGAATACCACTCGTCAATGGGTGGAGGTAGTAAAGGGACAAGATTCTCTTGAGTCACGTACTGCGCGCCGACTACTGTTCATCGAATGATAATGTAATGAAAACAAAATTCATTACTTACGTTCACTTCTCCAACTGGAGTCTGCAGCACCGCTGTAGGTGGCAATATCGATGATTGTGGAGAGTAGACCAGGCTGCTCGACCTCGACCCTGGGACGGCCCTTGCCATCACTGACTTTTAGGTCTTTCTTCAAATCAGGATATTTTTCACAGGCTGCCTCAAGCTTCTTTTTCTGCTTGAGGTGGGCATTCCTTTTGCGGTCGGCATCGGATATTTTTTGTTCAGAGTGATCTCTTCAGCATGCAACTCTTTTCATAGTTTTTTAATTTAAGTTTCAGCACTTTCTGAAGCAAATCCTCTATCAATTGCACCTGACAAGTTCGTGATATCAGCTCTAAATTCAGCGATCCGTTTTCTGGCTGCTTCTTGAGCCGACTTCGTTCTTGAGCTTGAGGAAGACCTAGAGGATACTGCTTCCCCAGCAACTTTCTCATTTCCTTCCTTGTCCAGCAATATAGCACATACGGCGGGTTCATCTGCGGCGGAAACTGCAGGGAAACGATGAAATTTGGTGACAGGTCGAATTAATGTACCGAGCACTGTATAGTAGCTGACAGAAAACTGTTGAGATCGGCTGACCAGGCCAGGGACTGCTATCTTTTGTTTACACGTAACTTGAGCTCGAGATGACTCGCACGCCGCGCCGGCTAGCCAAGGAGGGGGAGGAGGGCTGAGTCCTTTGCCGGCAGTTGCGCGACTCATTTCGAGTTAGCAGCTAAGTATAAACAAAAGGTTAGCAGTCCCTGGCCTGGCCAGCCGATGTCCACAGTTTTCTGTCAGCTACTATAATACGACTTACTTGATGGCGGAGTCAACAAAGAGACAGTGGATCCTGCGCCGTTGGTAGTTTGACTCACTCTCGTGGTGCTTGCCATTTTGAAGAAACTCAAAATAGACTTCGACTTATCCTTGGTTGCCTTTTGCAGAAAGGAGTCCACACGACTTTGCACAAGAGACTCCAGAGTACTGTCATCTGAACAATCACTCTTTAATTTCCCCATTCTGCATTCATACCCACCTGAAGGGATGCCTTCAGTCGACAAGGGAAGGCCTTCTTATAGGCCTCCTACAATTTGCCGTACAACGCTCCGCACCCAGACATGTTAACAGAACTTCGTTGGACACTGACAATTGCGTGCCGATCAACACTAAATGCATGCAGCGAGCAGACGTGTCCAAACTCGAACTCCTCGTCTGCTTCTGCAGTAGGCACCGAGCCGCTCACCCAGACAGCCGCCGGCACCACACAGAACGCATGTCAGCGGCAGTCTCACTTTTCCACCTCGCAGGCGTTGCGGCTTCAATATCGCCATCATTTTATCCAACATTTCAAATTCAAGACTCTATAAATAGCATCTCACAGTCTAAGAAGCTTAAAGAATAGTGTAAAAGTCCTCCTAAAATACAACTGATGGTGTATAAAACCACTGAAATTAATTGTGTAACTCAAAAGTATTTACGTTTGACTTTTGGACGTCCAGAGGCCCCGACCCCCTCCTCCCCCCTTGTCCGACTTCGTCCGATTTCACGGACCCCTCCCCCCCCCTAACCTGCGGACGTCTTTTATGGACGGCCCCTAAGCTTTGTAAGTGACTATCCAAAATATTACTAATCTTGCGATAAAAGTGCTTAGAATTGTTGTAATAAGGTATTAATTGATGCAAGTAGAATCTAAGTAGTTGGTGTTAACCGTATAAATACTTGAGGACAGTAGATGTTAACCCTTCAAAAATGCAACTCATAACGTCCTACCTACAATAAGCTATAATTCCGAAAATTGGAATCTTTCTGTACATACAAAGTTACAAAACCGCGCACGGAGTCGAACGCTATGCCACCACCATTCCCCACCTCCCGGGCATTTTCATTCTTGCCTGCATTTCGCTCAGGCTGTGTCGCTATTACATACTTTTCATCAGCTTTTGCGCTTTAATTTACTTATTACTGTAATTTTTAATTTATTAATTGCGATTTTTACTTAACTATGTTTTCAAAAAGAAAATCATCTGTTAAAAGTGAATCAAGTATAATGAGATCAAGGAATATATACTATATAATACGTACTACATGTTACTACGTTTTCATTATGTTTTAACTGTTTTCGAGTTTTTTCGTAAGTTTATTTTTAGCCTACGAACTTTAATTTTAGGTTTAGTGTTGAGCACAAAGCAGTGTGAATGTTGAATATTAAGTTTGGGTAGTATAATCAGAGCAAAATTCTTATTCGCGAATTTCAACATTCGCGAGGTTATTGGGAACGTAACCCTCGCGAATGTTGAGGGGCTGGTGTATAACTTATCTTACGAAAAACAAAGTATGGCGGGACAACACCGGGTTATTCATTCAGCTAGTTAAAAATAATTATTATAAATCTTCTAAAATAAATGTCATAAAATGTAAATACAGGCGACTCCCGAGATTCGACAGGGATGCGTTCCTGAAAACGTGGTTGAATCTCGAATTGTCAAATGTCGAACGCCGTTTTTCGTAGTCGTTTGTTACATTCCTGCATACATCTATCTATACATACAACTACCGTATATACCTGAATATAAGACGAGGTTTTGTTCCAATTTTTATGACTGACAAATCGCTAGTCGTCTTATAATCGTGAGGTGCGTAATAGTTTGACTGACAGAGGAACCGAATCTAGAGATAGCTGGAGATGGGAAGAATCGAATAGCTATAATCGAAATATTTGATACTTAAAATCATTCGAAACAATCGATTATTAAAAGTAATAGTAGAAAATGAATCGATTCAAATGTATTCGAATACAAATACTCTTTTGAATTTTATCCTATATATTATGCGCTTAGTGAAGCTGCGTGCGTTCGTGCGAATGAAGCCTCTCGTAATTATATCGGCGTATTTCTCAAGGACCGTTCGTCGTAAAGATATGCGGTAAATGGCGTTTTGTTTCTACTGGCTATGAGGTCCCTGGAGAAATATTTTCATTTGCTAAAGTGTCCCTGGTCCGAATCCAGGAGACAATTATATTTTCCCTTAAGTTTACATGGGATTTTTGATTTTTCAGAGTGCAAGGTTTTTTCCTTCATTCATTAATATACCTTAATACAGACCGATTTCCTTCTTTTTTGCTTTATTCAACGGCTAAAGCTCTATACTATCTTATTCTTGCGATGTTTACACGTTACACGGTCGATTTTTTTCAGAAATACTCATTCTTTTTCGAAATTTCATTAATTTTCTGAGAAATATGAACCATACAGTATTATTGAAGACATAAACTCAAGTAACTGTATGAAATTTGATGAAAATCGTTTGAGCCGTTTCCGAGAAAATCGGATTGTTGTTAAAAATGCATAGAATAAACTACTCTTAATTATTGATCAATATCAATCATTTCTATGTATACTCTGCTCGGTATGATAAAATACCTAAGTTCAAGATTTCATTCATTTTCGTTCTACCATCTGGACTCCAGAGCCAGTAACAGACAGACGGCATTGCAAAAACCACTTTTTCAGATTCAGCGACACCTAAAACATATACCATATCTGCCCGAATACAGGCCGATGTTTTTAGTCAAAATCTATCATGAAAAAATAACCCCTCGGCTTAAATGCGAGTCCGAGGAAAATTTGGGTTATGGTTAAATCTCGAAGTCTCTCATTGCCTTCGCATTCAAATGTTAGTACTATATTTTTCGTAAAGTAAATATTTGAACGATGAATATATATAAAAATATCTTGGCCAGATCGCTTGCGTAAATTGACGGTTACGCAAAATGCGTTGACGGCTTTGAACGCTCAACTGTTTGAATTTCGGTAAAACCTTACATGGAATGTGTATAATTATAAAAATGCAATTTCTTAAGGCAATGTAAATGCTAATTTCATTGGAAATAGACTTGGATGAAAAAATATCTTGGCGAGATCGCTTGCATAAATTGACGATTACGCAAAATGCGTTGACGGCTTTGAATGCTTAACTGTTTGAATTTTGGTAAATCTTTACATGGAACGTGTATAATTATAAAAATGCAGTTTCTTAAGGCAATGTATATGCTAATTTCATTGGAAATAGACTTGGAAGAAAAAATATCTTGGCTAGATCGCCTGCGTAAATTGTCAATTACGCAAAATACGTTGACGGATTTGAATGCTCAACTGTTTGAATTTCGGTAAATCTTTACATGGAACGTGTATAATTTTTAAAATGCAGTTTCTTAAGGCAATGTATATGCTAATTTCATTGGAAATAGACTTGGAAGAAAAAATATCTTGGCGAGATCGCTTGCGTAAATTGACGATTACGCAAAATGCGTTGACGGCTTCGAATGCTCAACTGTTTGAATTTTGGTAAAACTTTACATGGAACGTGTATAATTATAAAAATGCAATTTTTTAAGGCAATGTAAATGCTAATTTCATTGGAAATAGACTTGGATGAAAAATTTCTTGGCGAGATCACTGTTACCATATTTGACCTTTTGTGAAAAAGAAGATGAATGAAATTATTGTCACTGAATGTGGAACATTATTCAACTATGCAGAATTCTTAATTGGAGTAATATTTCAAAATTTCAACAACTAAACCATTTCCCACACATTTCTTCGATCTCGAATAATATATTCTAAGATGTGCATGAATGTCCGGCACACTTCAGCATAAAATCTACAAGATTTATGTTTTTGCCAAAAAATTGTGGAAATTTTTGGGAGGTCGGCTTAAATCCGGGGTCGGCTTCTGTTCGGGCAGATACGGTATTTCCGTAAAAATCTTGAGGTCGAATTTTTTTGCGATAACAATACTTGCTCAATATACTCGTATATGAGAGGGTAAAAGCAGGTGTTTGTAGTGTACAACAGTCAGTTTCACTTTATTTTTCATTCAATGTTCTCACTATGGTTATTTTTTATTTTCTCATACGAAGTATCGAGAAAGTATTGTTATCACAAAAAAATTTGACCTCGAGATTTTTATGGAAATATACGTTTTAGGTGTCGCTGAATCCGAAAAAGTGGTTTTTGCAATGCAGTCTGTCTGTCTGTTACTGGCTCTGGAGCCTAGACGGTATAGCGAAAATGAATGAAATCTCGTACTTACAAGGAGAGGCACCCAAGTGTAAGTGGCGGATCACGACCAAACTTCACAGGATGAAAGAAAACGAAAAATAATTAGACACGTATTTTCGGAAAGGCGTCTAACGAGCCCGCGTTTTCGTGATATTTGCAATTGAAAAACAAGTGGCTTTTCCTCTAATACCATGACGAGCGACCCCCTAACAACAGGTGCCGGTAGCCTAGTGATAAAGTGTCGGGATACGGAAATTGTGTCGCGGGTTCGATCCTCGACATCGCCGATTTTTTTTTCTTATCCAATCAATGTTTTATGACTTTAGTTTTATGTAAGTTGTCCAAATTACATCATTAATAATTTTCTTTCTTTTATCAGGCCAGTATTTTAATTTTAAATCCATTCCAATGCACTTTTTACGACATACTCGGATTATATACGTACTTGATACACATATACAACATTTTCTACGCACATCCTCCTCGATATTTCCACTGTAGAGATGCATAGTTTACGTGCCGAATAAGGAGCACTTTATGCCACGTTCCCACGGTTTCTCGAGTCCTTTCGGTGCATCCTGGCGGTGGGCCCTACCGGGTGGGGTCGCTTTTCACTCGCTCTCCTAGGGATGGATTAAGTAGCGGCCTCCGTCTTACACGGCGCCTGCATTGTCGTTCAGAGAACCCGCAAAGCGCTCGAAAACACCAATGTTCCCCACTTCACAACAGGCGACCACATGTGACTAAAGGCAGATGCACAATTGCCTGGGAACAGGAACGGCGTGAAGAAATTAAATTAAATAAATTTTAAACGTATACATGCGCGCCGCCATTGTTTTCGTTAAAATGTATTATTTGCTATCGTTACTTTGTTATCTTGTTATACTGTTATCGTTGCTGTTCATTAATTAATTAATTAACTGCGGATAATTAATGGCAGTAGCGGTCGAATCCCCACACATTGTTTCTGTAGGCGAAATGACAATTTGCAGCGTAAACGTGAACGTGTCGCATTCTATTGTGCACCGATAGGGTCGCTACCGTTACCGTTAGCGTTTGCTGCCATTCACCTTCCCATTCTTGTTCTCGTTCCCGGCCAATTGTAACTAATGAAGCAATGGCGACCGATTAATGGCGGTATAACCATTACATATGAATAAAACTGCGTTCACATGCACGCGTTGCGCGCGTAGCGAACAGGCGCTACCCAATCAGAGGCCTCGCTTGAGGTGTAACGCGCGTAAGCAGCGACGGCGCGTTGGAGTTGAGAAAGTCTCAACTTTCGACGCGTGTTTACGCGTGAAAATTTCATGATGGCCGTTGTGCGAACAAAACAAATGACCACCAAAATTATTTTGGCGCTGGAATCCCGGAATTCACACCTTTGGAGCACGTAGTGAAACACAGTGTGCAATGGATGGAATTGACGAAAGAATCGTGAATGAAATAGCGTCAAATTTTCCACATTTATATAATATAAAGGACGCTAGCTACAGAAAGAGATACCAGCGGGAGAAAGCGTGGAGACAGATCGGAGAGAGAATTCAGATAGATGGTAAGTACAAATTTGAATATATATGGTTATTTATATCTATGGATTGCAAATGCAAACGTGAAATAAGGTTTTCCAATAATAAAAATTATTTCTTCGCTAGCGAAAACGTGTCAGAGTCGCTGGAAGAGCATAAGGGACCGGTATGTCCGGGAAAAAAAAAATAAGCCGAGGAGTGGAGCGGAGGGAATGAATAGGTCCTGGAAACTTGCTCCAATTCTAGGTTTTCTAGATGATTCCATCGAACCCAGAAAGTAAGTAAAATCCTATCTTTTCAATGATATGCTTTGAAAAGTATTTGACAGTAATAGACCAATGTTTCGCATTCGAGAAACTGTGATCCTTATTTATAATGTGATAGTAATTAGAAAAGATAGATTGAGAACAGATAAAATCATCTGCATATCATATTTTTATGCTAAAAAATGTCCTGTACTGGTACCTATAACCAGCGATTATTTTAGTGTGCAGTGATAAAAGTTATTGTGCAGTGGTAAATATTTCATAACTTGGAAATACAATGGGAAAAAAAGGAACTTATTCGTACATTAGACTGATGCTAAGAATGGGTACTTCAATTGCACTTTAGTAAAAATAATAGTAATAATTACTACTGGAAAATGTATGGCTTGTGGCATTAATCCTAGTAAATTTTATTCTTCTCTGTAAAAACTAAGTTATGATGTCATGAATATTATTTTTAAAAGATATTAACATTGTTTTCTTTTTGACAGATCTTCCAGTAGCCTTCCTGATGAGATCACGGAAATTGTAAATGCCCAGCAAGTTTTCCGAACCCCATACATAGCTTTTCATTCCCCTACCTATCACATCCACTTCACTCCATCCTTCCCAACAAGCAAATCCCATTCCAACAACCAGTCCTTTTTCTCCCATAACTTTGACCTCATCTTCTCCCCAGCCTGTTCCATCCACTTCTCCCTTTACTATCCCTTCATCTTCTTCTCCATCTATTCCATCTCCTCTATCTACCTCTCCCACTTCTCCCTTATCTGTCTATCATACTTCTCCCCGTACTGTTCCTTCCACTTCAACAGAAGCAGAGGTTTCCAAATGCAATACAAAGGGAAACCATTCAGAAAGTAAGACTCAAAATCTTTAACAATGTTTACTCAATTACTCGGATAGAGAAAACTTTTTATGCACATTTATAACAGATTATTTATCTCAATATTTATTTATTGCTTAACATGCGCTAGCCCTTGTACAAGGTATGGTAAAATTTAAGTGTGAGTTAAAAGCAATTGAACAGTTGAAGTACAGAAATAAAAAATGCAGGCATAATTTATTTATTTTTTATTTATTTAGTTAGACACTGGTAAAAACCCAATTACAATTTAACAAAGGTTACAAAGAAATTCTTAAACTATAAAAGTATAAAGCATAATACCTTTTGAACATCATAATATAATTACAAAAGTTTAGCCTATCCAAATATGTCATCTAAATCATTGTTTGATGGCAATACATATACATAATCTATAAATTACAAACATTACCACACAAACTTTGAAATAAACATTCAAGACGAACATTAAAACAAAAAGAAAAACCTTGGGAAAAAATATTTAAAAGAACTCATAGGAGTCAACATTTAAGTGTTTTATTACAGGAATGGTAGTATTAAATATGTCTAACTCACTTCTAAAATGGTTTGTAATTCGTTGTACTCTATTTATTGGGCTATGAAATGCATAATTCTGTTTGTGATATTGACAAAAAATGGAAAAAAATCACGTACAGAATGACTTGGTACTCTTATATTGATTAACTGTAGTAGTTCAGGGGCATCTATCAAATTATTCATCAACTTATAAAGATTAAATCAAATTTAGTTCTATTAGAAGATAAGGGAGATAATCCTAATTGATATAAAAGTGATTCATAGCATACATTATTAACACTATTACTATTTTCAAGGCATGAATAGAAGTAAATAACTTTGTAGATCTTATTATAAATCCTAATAATTTCAGTGATTTCAATGTCACAAATTCCAAGTGATAAGAAAATGATAAAGTTGAATCCAAAACTACTCCCAAATCTTTTATCGATTCAACTTTGGGTAACCTCTCACCATCTAAAATATGAACAGAATTTAACGGACATTTTAGTTTGTTAAAAGTAATACTTGTGCATTCCTTTACATTTAAATAATAAGATACATTAATCAAGAATTATACATTATCACAAGTCTCCTAATGGAATGATTACTATAATTAAGAAGTCTATATTCTCATGTGAATAATCACATAAACAAACCCAGTAAAAAAACAGTAGAAAAAATATTACAAAGATACCCTAAAAATGAGTATAATTATGTAGAATTATTTTTATATTATAAGAAATAATTGCTAAGAATATTTTATTTACATTTAATTTTGTGATTACGTTATTTTCAGATAATACAAGAAAGGTAGATGCAATGTTGGCTGCTATGATGAGCAATCCACCAGAGCCAATGTCCGACTCGGAGTACTATTGCATGTCCCTAGCCAAGAGGATTGATAAATTGTCTGGCAAGGCCAGGTGTAACCTAAAGATAGAAATGGAGAATTTATTTTTCAGAATTGAAGAAGAAGATAAAAACTAAAAAATATTACCTTTGTTTTATTTTAATTATGCAGGATTAGTTACCTTGTGTATTATATTTTTGTCCATTGCCATGGAATTTGGCCTATTCCCATGAAATACCCGGCAAAATTCTCCCTTGTGGCCCAAGAATCTCTCCTGTACGTATTCGTCCCGAGTTGCCCAATTTCCATTAACCCTCCCCCACCTGCTATTTCATTCCTCCATTGCCCAGGCTGAAATACGCCACCTCTTTCTGAATCATCGTATCCTGAAGGGCAATATCTTCTCTCTCCATTATCAGTTATCTGCATTTTAGGAAATATTCAATTAATTTCATATATGCAATGCTATTTAAAATATAATGTGCTATAGAGTATGATTTTCAATAGAAATAAGTTTTGGAAAATACCTCATTTTTTAAAATCCAATTATGAATGCAGACTCCTGCTTTTATAATTAGCTCGATATTCTCCACCTTCCCCAGGATTGGCCTTCTAAAAATTCTGAGTCTGGCACTCATTATACCGAAAGCATTTTCAACAACTCTCCTGGCCCTACTCAGTCTGTAGTTGAAAATCCTTTTGTAATCTTCGAGACCTACACCAGGGTAGGGCCTCATCATGAAGTTAGATAGTGGGAATGCTTCATCCCCCACAAAAACATATGGTGCCTTAATTGATGAATAAGGAAGCTCTTTTGCTTGTGGAACATTCAGAAGATTCTCTTCTAGAGCTCTCCCAAACAAAGAGCTTCTGAATATACCTCCATCGCTTTGGCGACCTGCTGCACCAATATCTACCATCGTAAAACAATAGCTGGCATCACATGCAGCCAGAAGGACAAGGCTGTGCGTTCCTTTATAATTAAAGTATATGGAGCCTGAATTTCTAGGAGCCTGAAAGAAAAGTACTTCACTATAAAATACATTCAATGTTCAATTTAAATTGACATAAATTCATTCCAGATGACAACAGTTCTTCAAAGTATGTACTTCTATGTTTAATTCATTCTTATGCATTTACCTGCATCACTACATGCTTCCCATCTACTGCTCCAAGGCAATTTGGAAAATTCCATTTATTAAGAAAATCTTCGGAAATTTCCTCCCAAAACTCTTGTGTTGGGTTTGGGAATACTGCACTTCGCAAGTTATCCCACAATACTTTTGTGGTATCTTTAATTATACCAGACACTGTGGACTTACCTAATCGAAATTGGTATGACAAACTTGTCATGTTGTCACCTGCAGCAATATACCTAAAAATTTTAAACAATCATCAAATTAATTTACTTTCAATATAAGGACATTAAGTAGATTAAATTGACTACACTTGCCTTATAAAATATGTTAAATATACCTCCCTTATTCACCAAACCAGTGAAGTATGCTTGAAGATGATAATAATTACAAGGATGTTTTGATAGCTACGCTATCATCATCAGCAATATCAGCTTTGTTCCCTATGAAATCATCTTATCGATATGGCCTTTTAATATTATTACCATTTTTGGTTAGAGTATACATTTTATCTCTATTTACTCCTACAGGGTTATTTGAACCTGTATGATGTAAAAATAATAGGTGTACTATTGTAGCAGCTGCTACAATAAAAGGTAGAACAGAACGGAATGTGAAGAATCGAGTTAAGGTGGCATTATCAACTGCAAATCCCCCTCACACTCATTGAACTATTGTTGTACCTAGATAAGGTACTGCAGATAATAAGTTTGTAATAACCGTTGTCCCTCAGAAGCATATTTGCCCTCATGGTAGTATATATCCTATAAAAGCAGTTCCTATTACTAGAAATAAAATAATAACTCGTACTCTTCATGTATGAATATAATTGTATGAACCATAATAAATATTTCGTCCAATGTGTAAATAAATACAGAAAAAGAACAATGAAGCTCCATCTGCATGTAAGGTTCGTAGTAATCATCCGTTATTTACATCTCCACAAATGTGATTAACACTATAAAATGCTGATTTGGTATTAACTGTATAGTGTATAGCTAAAAATAGTCCTGCTGCAATTTGAATAATTAGACATAATCCTAATACTTAGACGAAGTTTATATGTATGTATGTAATCTTTCTCTCCATTTAATTGAAGAGAAAAGTAAAAGAATAAAATGGGGAAAATAATAAAAAGTTTGTGTACACACATATATATATATATATATATATACAGACACAATATTTTTATCATTTTCTCTATTTCATTCTTTTATTTCTCTCTCTTCTATTAATTAGACAGCAAGATAACATCACAAACAAAAAAATTAATTTTTAGTTATTTAAAGTCTTGGTTTTAACATTAAGTTTAACTGTTTGCTTATGGATGAGGTCAAGGATGGCGAGGATTTTTAATGCTGATCTGAATTCCTTTAAATGGACAAGCTGTAATTGTTACCTAAGAAAACATGTTAATTTATACTAATTAATTACAAACACAATTTAAGTAGGTACCTACTTAACAACGTTATGTATCTAAATTGTAATAAACATGAAAGTAAATCATTACACAGATCTCTTATATTTAAACTAAACAACATCAAAACAAATTTACTTAACAAGAATTAACAATAAACAACATAAATATGAAGTTTAAGAATAATGTAAATTCGTACCTATCATTTTTATTTATAACACAATTTAAGTTTATATTTAAAAAAATATAAATAAATAACGTTGTTAAATTTTGGTTGCAATTACATTAGTATAAATACCCTTCCACATATCAAGCAGATGATGACTGTATGATAGCTATAGAAATGCGTTCTTATGACTACATACTTATCTTCAAGCATACTTTGTTGGAATTGAGCACATTTCGGTGACTTTGGAGATACACTTATTTTATCTCGTATTTCTTCGTATTTTACTTTACACTTACCTTAATGTGAGGCTTAATCTTTCAGCAGGGGATATAGCTTCTCTCGTCATGGAAACTCTCCTTAATGATGGACCAACTAATGCCAACAATTGGTCGAACATTGGCCTTGAGATTCGGAAGTAATTGTAGAAACATTCCCAGTCCGTCAGCCTCATTTCCTGTATTAAATTATGGTAGGCACCTTGCGTTCCTCTTCTTGCAAATAAGGGCCGAACCCACCATCTCCTAATTCTTCTGTTTCTCATTGCAAGCAGTATGATGAACTTGTAACGCCACCGTAACATTCGATCATCCATTATTATATCTAAATGAAATCGGAATTCCTACAAAACCTCACTCACAGGAAAATAAGTGCGCGCGTCATAGAAGTCAATTGTCTTCGAGTTCACCGTCAATTGTTTACGCGTTCACCTACGCGTACATGTGAACGAGCAGCACTCTAAACGCGGCGCTCGCTACGTGCGTAACGCGTGCATGTGAACGCACCTTAAATTACGGTTCCATAATACATCCCTAGGAGAGCGAGCGAAAAGCGACCCCACCCGGCGGTAGGGCCCAGCGCCAGGATGCACCGAAAGGACTCGAGAAACCGTGGGAATGTGGCATAAAGTGCTGCTTATTCGGCACGTAAACTATGCAACTCTACAGTGGAAATGTCGAGGAGGGTTTGCGTAGAAAATGTTGTATATATTTATCAAGTATGTATATAATCCGAGTATGTCGTAAAAAGTGCATTGGAATGGATTTAAAATTAAAATACTGGCCTGAAAAAAGAAAGAAAATTATTAATGATGTAATTTGGACAACTTACATAAAACTAAAGTCATAAAACATTGATTGGATAAGAAAAAAAAATCGGCGACGTCGAGGATCGAACCCGCGACACAATTTCCGTATCCCGACACTTTATCACTAGGCTACCGGCACCTGTTGTTAGGGGGTCGCTCGTCATGGTATTAGAGGAAAAGCCACTTGTTTTTCAATTGCAAATATCTCGAAAACGCGGGCTCGTTAGACGCCTTTCCGAAAATACGTGTCTAATTATTTTTCATTTTCTTTCATCCTGTGAAGTTTGGTCGTGATCCGCCACTTACACTTGGGTGCCTCTCCTTGTTAGACTTTTTATCATACTGACAAGGGAAGGCACCTAAGTGTAAGTGGTGGATCATGACCAAACTTCACAGGATGAAAGAAAACGAAAAATAATTAGACACGTATTTTCGGAAAGGCATCTAACGAGCCCGCGTTTTCGAGATATTTGCAATTGAAAATTGAAAAACAAGTGGCCTTCCTCTAATGCCATGACGGGCGATATCCGGACAACAGATGGCGGTAGCCTAGTGATAAAGTGTCGAGCTGCAAAAAATTTTTTCGCAGGTTCGATCCTCGACATCACCGAATTTTTTTTCTCCTCCAATCAATGTTTTATGACTTTAGTTTTATGTAAGTGGTCCATATTACTTCACTAATAATTATCTTTCTTTTTTCAGACCAGTATTTTAATTTTAAATCCATTCCAATGCACTTTTTACTACATAGTACTCGGATTATATACGTACTTGATACATATATACAACATTTTCTACGCACATCCTCCTCGATATTTCCACTGTAGAGATGCATAGTTTACGTGCCGAATAAGGAGCACTTTATGCCACGTTCCGACGGTTTCTCGAGTCCTTCCGGTGCGTCCTGGCGGTGGGCCCTACCGGGTGGGGTCACTTCTCGCTCGCTCTCCTAGGGATGGATTAGGGAACCGTAATTTATTCATATGTATTGGGTAATTTATTCATATGTAATAGTTATACCGCCTTTAGTCGGTCGCCATTGTCTCATTAGTTACATCAGAGCACACCACCTGAAGGATGAGGAAGCCTTTTGGGTAGGAGTTGGCTGTATATTTCTCATCACTATCCCTTGTACTCCACCTAACCTAACTACATCGTAACACTTGTCATAAGCCATTGTTAAGAACTGGCCTCACTGGCCTCAACGTCATTGACGTTGAGGAATAGCTCGCGTCAGTCAATTTTGCGGCGTAGCAAGTGTACCGAATCATTTTTTGAAAAACTGGTGCCGTCAGCTGGTGATGCGCAATTGATTGAATTTTAATGGCATCATTTCTCGTCGTCAAGCCTCTTTTACCTTCTAACAGAGCGGGACAGTTTTGAATTCGGCACGTACACTATGCATCTCTACAGTGGAAATATCGAGGAGGGTGTGCGTAGAAAATGGTGTATATATGTATCAAGTACGTATATAATCCGAGTATATTGTAAAAACTGCGCTGGAATGGATTTAAAATTATAATACTGGTCTGAAAAAGGAAATAAAATTATTAATGATGTAATTTGGACAACTTACATAAAACTAAAGTCATAAAACATTGATTGGAGAAGAAAAAAATTTGGCGATGTCGAGGATCGAACCCGCGACAAAATTTTCGCAGCCCAACACTTTATCACTAAGCTACTGCCATCTGTTGTCAGGGCATCACACGTCATGGCATTAGAGGAAGGCCACTTGTTTTTCAATTTTCAATTGCAAATATCTCGAAAATGCGGGCTCGTTAGATGCCTTTCCAAAAATACCTGTCTAATTATTTTTCGTTTTCTTTCATCCTGTGAAGTTTGGTCGTGATTCGCCACTTACACTTAGGTGCCTTCTCTTGTGAGCAGAGTATACATAGAAATGGTTGACATTGCTCAATAATTAAGAGTAGTTTATTCTACGCATTTTTAACAACAATCCAATTTTCTCAAAAATGGCTCTAACGATTTTGATCAAATTTCGTACAGTTACTTGAGTTTATGTCTTCAATAATACTGTATAATTCATATTTCTCAAAAAATGAATATATGGCTAGTTTTTTCTTGGGCACCTTTTACAAAAATTGGATTTTCTAAAAACATGCTCATACGATTTTCATTTTCTAAAGATAACTAAACGACGCATTAATACCTATATATGAGAAAGTTTGTACAATGTATGTTGGACCAATTTTTTAAAACCAATTCACCTTCCATGTCCTCACTCTGTTTTCCCAGAATCTGATTCCGTCTCTGAATATGTTAACAAATCCTCATCCTTGTCAGAAATATTTTTCATGAGTCTGAGATTATGATAAACTGTTGCCAACTTCCCAGCTGTTTCTGCTTTGAGTCTGTTTCATTTTTGGTGTGGATGTTCCCCCAAACTGACCAGTTTCGCTCAGCACAAGCAGTAGAACTGGGAGATGTCAGCAGAATATCAGCAATTTCCGCTAGTAAACTAGAAGGGCAGAGACCCTTCCACAAGTCTGATGGTGTAATTTGACCTGCATTAATAGATTCAACTGCATTCCATATCATTTTTCTGTTTAAAGTGTCTTCTTGCTTTGAAATTAACTATTTCAGCCAAAATACAATTGTTGTCAGGAAAGTTTCTAAATTTGGCCACATTTAGTATTAATTTGCATGCACCATCAAACTCTTCATTTTTCAGCATATCACCTTGACATCAGGGATCTAAAATATATGCTGCATTGTGCACATCAGTGATTACTTGGCACTTGCATTTTTCTACGTTTCTTTTACCAGTTTTACCTCAGCTGCTGAGTGGTAATTCTTTGCATTTGTCATTTATGTGGTCCTGAATTTTCATGAATTCAGACTTCACATCTGCCGGTGTACATTTGTCACCTTCAACTTTATGTATTGTTTAAGAAATGGGTAGCAACATATCTAAAAATTTCAAATTTCGTAACCAATAAACATCATCATCTAGTATGTCACTTCTAATGTCTCGTGAACAGATGCTAGAATTACAATCCTTGACTATAGCTGACTGCAAAGCTTTCTTACATAGTTGAAGTTTCTGCAAACACAGTACCACTGATGCCCAACGTGTAAGACAAGGCATGCTTAATGTTGAATTTATATTATGCTGTTTTTCCAACTGAGTTAACAAACGGATCCAGAACTTTTTCAAAATTTAACAAACGGTTCTAGGGAACCGGTGTGAACCGGGCCCCAGCTCAGCACTGCCTGAATCTATCTACTATAAATTATAAATGGAAACTACATATAATATTATTTTACAGAACATATTGCATAAACTCGTATGGAAGTTCAAGTAATTTTTTTTAAATTGAGAAAAATATTATGACTCAATCCTATTTCAATGACGTCTTAAAATTTTCTTTTGTATGAAAACGTAAGAACAAATATTTTGAATCGTATAGCTTTTCATACATTTGACTAAACCAAATACCAATATGAAACAAGTTTGTCATTTCCAGCTGTTGCAATCGATAAATAATGGTAGAAAGTTGAAACTCAGTGATATTTCTGATCGAGCACGTAAAACATAGACAAATCAGTAACAGTGTTGCCAATTTAGGGACTTTGTCACTAGATTTAGCGAGTTTTTACTTAAGACTTTTTTATAGTTTAGCAACATGTTTTTAATTTAGCGGTTTTCTCCTATTCTGACGACAAATTTAGCATCTTCTGTATTTGGAAAGAAATACAATATTCAAAATAAACAAATCTAATTACTTTTATATAGCCTTATTAAAATCTATTTAAGTATTTGGTAAATCTTAAAATACTTTTTACTCTAATTTCCCCAATACTACAGGAATACTTAATATAGCTAAAATGTTTGTCGAAGATTGCTGGCTTGTATTGATTTTCTGTGTAAAAAGCTACTTACAGTTATGTGGACAGAAAACTCAGAAATCGCTAGCTGCTGAGAGCAATTGGTGAAAATCCTTTTGAGGACATTTGAAATCTGGCATTAATAGTACTCACATTACCCCACTCAAATGATGTAATGTTGAACATCAATTTAGTAACATGAACATTATAAAGTCGAAATTACGGAAAAGAATGAGTGTCAAGACTTTAAAGGCAGTTTTGGCTATTAAATATGGTTTAAGAAAAGACATGGAAAATGTTGTTATGATTATGATCTGACCAAGATTGTTGTAAATAGTAAAACGTTCCACTGGTGTATATAGGTATTCAGCTGCAGAGAAAGTGAAAAGATGATAATTTAAGTGGAGAAGAATTACCTCAATTTGATTTGTTTGTATTTGAAGGATTACTGTAGTATTTTTATTGTACATTTTTTTAAATCTTTTGCTTTTCTACTTATTTTATAAGCTTGGAGTATAAATGCTTTTATCCTTTCCATTTTGTAAAAATTCTGCATTATTTTATTCATAAACAACACAGCTCAAACTATATTTATTAAAAAATAAGCACATAGTGTCCAGTGACAATATAATATTTCCAGTTTTATACCAAGCTCTCTTCGCTCTAGCAGCTGTGGTATTTTTGCTCTGAGCCCAGCTGTGATTTTCCACATGTAAATATATATTAAAGCTGACATTAAAACAGAGCTGGGAAAGTTTTGGGTTCCAGAACAAGGGACGGTTCCAAAATGTTTCTGGTTCCTGGATTCGGAACCGGTACTGAAACAATAATAATAATAATTTTTATTCCATTTCTCTAATACAGCATTTTAAACAAAAGTTTACAGCAGATTTAATGACAGAGAATATGGAACATAGGTACCCAGGAGGAATCCTGTTTTGGGGTTACCATCACATACATAATCAAAATAATTTTTGGCAAATGACATAATTTATAGTACATAATAAATTAAAATCAAGATGCAGGCACAAAATACCAAAAATAACAAAAGTGTGTTCATACATATTTACACAACAGTTTTCATTAACATGTTCATTGCGGAAAAAATAATTGGCACATTCCTGTGTATGGGTGATATTTTTTTCAGAGAAATTCACCATGACTTCGTGTTATAGGTTAAAATATTATGTTATTTAAGAAATAAATTGAAATTTCTTTAAATATTAATTGTTTAACTGGTACATCTTATGATGTTGTTCACATGCGGGGTTGGCCAAAGGTAGGCAAACCCGCAACACAATTTATTCTTCGATGGTATTCCTGGAAACAGTTGGTCAAACAAAGCCCTGGCTCATCTTCACAATCCCCGCAGTACTGTATTTAATCGATTGTAAGCTGACCCCCACTTTTCACAAGACCATGCAAGAAAAAAAAATTGATTTTAATCCTCTCGCGACCGGACTGCCCGAGAATGCCCGTAAATTTTTATACTCCTGATCGCAGGACCGATCGGAAAATACGCTTTCAAATTTACCTCTGAAAACGTTGACTGGATGGCTTCCGATGGCTTCTCTCTCGGAAATGACGTAGGATACGATATAAACACGAGATTTAGATTGTATTTGGCAGATGTTTCTTAACTTTGTATACAAAGAATTTTTTTTTAAATATTCGATCGATTTGCTATTTTTTGGACCCTGAACAATCTAATATATCTCGCAGTAATTCTCCTACTTCAGAGATTTTTCAAAGTATATGTTTTTGGAGATTAATGTATAATTGTTTTATTTAATGTTTCCCATTTGGTGGCCATCTTCAATTTCTCCGGATTTTTAATGCCAGCAGGTGCCCCACACCCCAGGATGTGAGACGGTTAAAGTATTAACTAAAATTACGGTGACATAAAATACATTTTATTCAGTTATTCATAACAACTACGAAAAAAGTAATTTGACCTCGTTATCTCCCGGGATCATAATATAATAATACCCCGGGAATAAATTATGTAAATGATACGTGGTGCGTCAAACTCTTAAAGAACGCAGCGATAGGGCTCGTATGTGTAAGGAGCTAACACAAAGTTTCATTTTACTCGTGAATCGAAGCATTTGCCCTCCCCTGCCCTCCCTCCTCCACCTATCATGTTTCAGTGTTAGCTCCTTACGCATATGAGCGCTATCACTGCGTTCTTTTATGACTTTGACGTGCCACGTATTATTTACATAATTTATTTCTTCATAGGTGTTCAGTCAATTTAATTAATTTTTTTCATATATTTAAAGTAGATAGTTTACTTCCACTTTAATACACTTATATCTTGCGTTATAATGTAACTACG
The DNA here is from genome assembly GCA_036926305.1 of Uropetala carovei. Classification (NCBI taxonomy): domain Eukaryota; kingdom Metazoa; phylum Arthropoda; class Insecta; order Odonata; family Petaluridae; genus Uropetala; species Uropetala carovei. Next base: position 9,990,244 of record JAXCHB010000010.1, on the reverse strand, counting down.
GACATAAATTCATTGTCTACTTTTTTTGCCCCCGATTGTAAGCCGAGTGGTGATTTCTGAGATGGTAAAAAGGTAAAAAAAGGTCGGCTTACAATCGATTAAATACGGTAAGTGGTTACAACCTTTCTTACTTTATTACCCAAGCACACCCTGCAAGGTTTTTGTTTTCTTCTCCTCTTTCCGGGTTGTAGCTGGAATTCCTTGATGAAATGGGAATTGATGGTGATAATGGAGGAGGTAGATGGTTGACACGCAGGTTTTTTATGCGAGGGGTGCCGATCTTTGCCGCAAAGATAATCAGTTACAGCCAAATGAAATGAATAGAGATCCAAATGTACCCCGCTGTATCTTTGGTACAAAAAATAGGAGTTCAACATCATCAGTTCGATTATGTGAAGACCTAGTTTTTTGTACCACTTCAGAGATTTACATTCGGAAATATAATAAGATAACATTTGGTCGACCCGATCAATACCCCCCATGCATTTGTTATAATGAACAATACACGGGTTTATTTACTGAACGGGAATGACGAGAGGTTGTTTCAATGAGATCCTCTGAAAATTCAGAGGATATCATTAAAATCTCTTGTTTATCATTCCATTTCGAAACGTTTATCCCATCAGTGGTCCACTGTTGTATCATTTCGTTTCTCCGTAACTTTTTCTGTACAACCTTTTTAGGGTTGTCTTTTCTGTTGGCTCTTAGAATTCCAGTACAATAAGACTGCTCATTGACTTGGAGCTCTCAAGTCAGGCCAATGCTATTGTAATAGTTGCCCATTCACCAGCCCTTCCATTAGTTTATGGACAACTTTGTTAGCGTGGCATTTTCCAGCAAGATTTTTATCCATAGCCCCAGCATAATTTAAAAACCTATGAATCAACCCGTCCGGTTCCTTCAACATATAAAGCTTGATTCCATATTTATGTTTCTTATGCTTTATAAATTGATGGAACGACATGGCACCAATGCACAACACTTTGCATGGGTAGTGGATCCTCTCCATTGTATTATGGAAAAATTCCATAAGAGGTCTTATTTTGGACAAAGGGTCTGCTGAGGTATATTCATTGACTACTGGATTTCTAACGAAATGAGTGCTTTGAAGAATGGCAAGGAACCTATCCGTAGACATTCTTCTTGAAAAAAATTTCAAGTCAAACTTTTCGTTGGTATTCCAGTAATTGATTATCCTATTCAGCTGAAGGACTCCCATATGGAACTGGAGCCCTAGGGATACTTTGAGTTCATCTTTCTCGAGATCTTTCCAATCAGTAATGCAGGCTCTCGGGGACACTCCTCGGAGGAAGAGCTCCTCGGCAAATTTATTTGTTTCCTGCACTACTAATTGGAAAAAATCATCGTTAAATATTAAATCAAAGTAATCCTTGGGAGCATTTCCATCTGGGAGGACTTTCAAACCACTCTGCCCAAGAAAAGGCATATGGAGAGGTTCCTGAGGTGCATCTACCCATGAAAAAGTTGGTGAAGGAATGGGTGAAGGAAGAGGGGAAGGAAGATATTCTGGAGAGGCTGGAGGAGGAGAAATTGAAAGAGGAGTAGGAGAAGGTTTTATAGATTGGGGTAGGTCCAATTGGGTAGGTGTAATTCATGAAAAACATGTGGAGGGGATCCTGGGGAAGGGACATCTGGCGGACATGTGTGGGTCCTTGCAAGGGGTATTTGGGGCTCTAAAGAAACAAAAGCTGTGTCTCTTACCAGGAGTTGGGAAGGATCATTGCCTTTGTCTTCATCATCCCAAACATCCTCCCCATATTCCTCGAGGAGCTGGCATACTTTCTTGGAAGAAAGGTCCGAAATAAAGAATCGCTCCTCTATTTTCCGCCTCTTTGATGGTGGGGTGTCTGAAATAAAATTTTCCGTTGAACTAACAAGTTTACAAAACTGAAACTTAGAAATTATTTATTAAAATAATGAAACATACCGGAAGAAGGGACATTCTGCGCATAGGACGTCGACGGTTGCAAATCCGTTTTCTTTATTTAGGTATATACAACTGAAAAAAGATATTTTATTCTATATAAAAATCTTTGTTACTATATTGTAAAGGTAAATAATAATAACAAAACACAAAACGCAAGATAGCGAGACAATGAGTCTAAAGCTTCCTACGGGCCTCCTCTCCTGGTGAAATCCCAGCCACGGAAGGAAAAAAACGAAGGAGAAAGGGAAGCGAGAGCGAACTTCATAAGATGTAGCCAGCATGTGGGGTTGGCTGGGAGTACATCTTAAGATGTAGTCCGCATTGAACGTGTTAATCCTTCAACATCGGGAATAGAAAATAACCATACTTTTACATTATTTAGGAATTTACCCAACGGATTCAGAATAGCCAAATCAGATGGAATAGAGGAAATAACTTGGGTGCGTGTATATAAAAGATTGTTTAAAAGCAGTATTATTAGGTTTAGGAATTTTAATTCCATAATTAAATTGCAGTTTACTGGCATATTCATTTGGTTGTTTTCTATTACCTCCCCGATTATAGTACGTTCTATATATATATATATATATATATATATATGCAGTTTTTGAAATAGTGGGAAGGAGTGATCAGTTTTACGTACATGTGATATCACTCTTACCACTTTTTTTGAGCGATTACATATATATATATATATATATATATATATACACATACATACATACAGGGTGTATCAAAAAAATGTATACACACTTTGATGATTAATAACTTGAGTGTTTATTAATAAATTTTAATATAATAATTGCATAACATAGAGTATATGTTCGAATAAAGATAAAATGACAAAGTTTACATGTTAGATGTTTCATTGTTGCATTATCTCAACAGTTCGAATAGTTTTCCATTCTGGTCAAAACACTGCTGACATCGTCGAATAACTGAATTGCAAACGTCAATTAACGTTTCTGTTGTAATTGTGCAACACGTATATTCGATTGCTTGTCTTAACTGTGCAGGTGTTGTAGGTTTAGTGGCATAAACTTTATCTTTAAGGTAACCCCATAAATAAAAATCAAGTGGTGTTAAGTCTGGTGAACGTGGAGGATACTCAACACTGCCTCTTCGTCCGATCCACCTGTTTGGAAAAGTTTCATCAAGATAACTTCTGACATCACGATGAAATGGGAGGGTGCCCCATCTTGTTGAAAATAAAAGTCTTCCTCATCCCCATACAGCTGACGAATTTGTGGTACAACTGAAACAATATGGTATGGTCCACTGAATCAAAAGCTTTAGTTATATCTATGAACAGGCCTGCTAATTTGCCCTGGAAATTGATTCCTTCATAAATTGAGGAGCAGGACTGTAGAAGAGCATCTTCAGTACTTTTCCCCTTCAGAAAACCAAATTACGGTAATTACTAACATCCAACTTATCACCTTTTTTAAAAATTGGTATAACAACGTTTTTTAACTTATCTGGAAATTCACCAGTTTGCATACTCATATTCACTATATAAGGAAATACAGATGCAATATTTTCATTTACAGCTCTAGTTATCTTTGCAGAAAGTTTAAAATGAAAATGTAAAAATCCAAAATATTGATTTTGCCCCCCCTCTGAAGTGGTGCCTGTAAGCGACCGCTTACATCACTTACACCTGAAACCAGCCCTGCTCTAACTACTAAGCTATCAAGCCAGACTTCAGTTCAGAATTTTTCTCCTTCTCAGTCTTTCCATTTGTGATCAGTACTGTGCACTCACGCATATAAGTTAACTTTCACCATTTAACTCTTATAGATAAATAGCTAAATGGGCAGAAATGAAGAATTTTTGTGAGCCTTGAATTTAGAGACGTGAAACTGATAAGATGGTTTATCAGTAGCTTTTTCCCATATTCGTGCACATAGGAGCAAGATAACCCTATTTTTATCCTATTTCCTCAAATCCTCCACATTGTAAAAAAAATCAGTAAAACCACCCAAAAAATAATATTCATATCAAAGATGCAGTTTTTCATTGTGACTATCAAATGTCTTTACATTCACGTTCTAGCAGAAGCTGCTTCTGCTGCTGTGTATCGGCTAGTGACATCATGAACTGTCGACTTTCTATTTTATCGCTTTCTGTAATTCGATATAAATGATCAACTTTGACATTTTCACAACAAAGTGGAAGGACAAAAAAGTCCTTTGGAAGATATATTTTTCAAAAAATGTGAAATGTCCTCATTAAGACGTTTGTTGATGGTCTGTATATATTCTGTTGATATTGTACTTAAACCTATTCATATTGGCAGGTGGTGATAGAGCAATTATAAAGAATTTCAATAGTCAGTCACAATTTTTTTACTTCTTACGTCTAGCTATCATGAATACTAGGTGGAATCCACATCTATGCATTTTCAGTGGTTGATTATTTGAATTTGTTGGTTACAGGTCAGTTTATATTACAAATTTTTAATAGCGGAAAAGCTAGTTCTAGTTGGTGTATGGTGATATAGCTATAATGTACTATTATCAATGGTTAATTCTACATTTCTTTGCTCCTTATGTGCAGCCATGCCTGATTCAAGTATTTGTCCTGGTATCTTAATACAGTAAACTTCCAGTTATCCGGCACTCAAGCAACCGGAATTCTCAAGCAACCGGCATCTCCGGCCTCTAGATTTTTTAAAAAAATTTCATCTACTTCGGAATGTTACCGCTAACATTGGCACTTTCTGCGATTTTTTACATCTATTTCGGAATGCTACCGCTAATTTAAATAAATATGGCGTTCGCGTTGGTAGTCGTAATACGCAACTATGTATGTTTTTTGGAATCAGTGTTTGTGTTAAATGAAATATTTCGTCCACCCTTTTTATATACCTCCTAAAACTGCAATAAGCGCTAAAAGTGATAAAAGGAAACGGGTTGAACTAACCTTAACCCAGAAACTTAATATCATTAAACATTTAGAGAAAGCTGAGAATCGCAATGTTTTAATGAAAGAGTTCAATGTCGGTTTTTCAACTATTTATGACATTAAGGCACAGAAATCACAGTTATTGAAATTTGTTACGTCTTCTGAGACTACTAGAGGAATTGAATATCGGCGCACTCTTCATAAGCCGAAACTTGAGCAATTGGATATTGCTTTGTATGAATGGTTTTCTATAAAGCGTTCCGAGGGAGCCCCTATTTCTGGACTAATGTTGATTGAAAAGTCTAAAGATTTTTATGAACAAATGGACATTAGTGAACCGTGTGCATTTTCAGAAGGATGGTTAACACGTTTTAAGATTAGGCATTGGATCAGATGTCTTGATATTTCGGGTGATAAAATCGGGTGACCAAGAAGCTGCCGATAAATTCTTTGATTTTTTTGAAACATTAGTTAAGGAACATGACCTAACCCCTGATCAGATTTATAATGCTGATGAGACCGGTTTGTTTTGGCGATGTTTACCACATTCATCTCTGGTTAGTTCAAGTGTTATTCTACTTGTTACTCTCTAGAGTCCACTTTTATTGTTAATAAAAAAATAAAAGACGTAAGTTGACATTTTTTTCCCACATAAAGTTTACAGTCTGGTTCGTAGATGGCAACACCTTACAGCAGAAAAAAGAACTACGTAGGCGTAGTGTCATAGGTTTCCGTTCTTGTATCAAACCTCCTAAATAAGAATGTTTTAAGAGTGAGAAAATTTTATGCATTATAATAGTTTATTACTTTATTTTAAGGCTGCATACCTATTTTGGGCTTAGATGCAGAATCATACTCTCGTCTTGGAATTGCTTATTTATACACTACTTTACTCAAGTTCGTCTTTCGTTTAATACCAATTTTCCTCAAAAATTTCTGCTCATACTTTGAGTTGTGTGAGGATAATTTCTCTCCTTGGACAAGGAAACAATTTTTGTTGTTGGAAAATTCTAATGGTTGGACTAAGTTGTTATTAAAACAAAAGAGAAGCTAATAGCGATAGGTATATGAGAAACTGCTGGGTGTAATGTAGCTAGTAATTATTAAAATATTGCTATTAAGTGTATTGAATACTTGTATATTTTAATTTCATTACTTCCTTGAATATCAAGAAATTATTTAAGAATAACTGTTAGTAGAATATCGATTCTATGGGTTAGAAATTCAAAGGTATATGTATAGTTTTGCATCTGTTCCATATTTTGGTTTCCAAATGCATTAAGGCCTATCCAATAAAACTCTCAAGCAACCGGAATATTCAGTTAACCGGAAAGCCCAATTCCCCGAGCATGCCGGATAACAGGAAGTTTACTGTAATATGGTTGCAATATCATGCAAGAATTATTCATTATATTTTAATAACAGAAATCTGTTATGTTTAGTAAAACATTCTGGATTCCAGAAGATTGTGGGTCCAATCTGCAATGGCTTTGGATCAAATATCCATATAAATCGTAAAACTGTATCCGGAAGAGTAAATGAACGGGCAATTAAATACAGAAATGAAATAAAAGAGGTATTGAAGAATAAGATGATATGTGTAAAAGCTGATGTTACTACTTTGTTTGGCAGAAGCATTCTTGGCATCAACATACAATTCATTGACGACTTTCAAATACAATTGAAGAATCTTGCCATGATGAAGCTTAAGATAAAACATACATCTGAAAATATTAAAGAGGCAATTTTGTTCACACTTAAGGAATATGAAATTAATATGGCACAAGTTTTGTCAGTTACCACAGATAATGCAAACAAACTTATGAAAGAGATAGATAATACTTTAACCGTCGATGAACATATAATAAATGTATCAGATGACGAATGTGAGGAAGATTCTTTACATCAATACAGTCACAACTTAGAAGATGAAAGTGAATCTAAAGATGAAAGCTGCTATTCTGCCCATACCCCTTTCTTGGAGGACAAAGACATTGAATTGTCATTGACAAATGAGGAATATACCTCTGTACGGTGTGTGGCTCACATAGCAGGCTTGATTTCCAAACATTCAATGGAAGAAAAAACTATATCAAAAGGAATTGAAAAAATTAGAAAGGCAGTAAAAAAGTTATGCACTCTGCCTTATGTGAATATAATCAAGAATCAGAAATTACAGAATGCCAAGCTTGACAATATTACCAGGTGGAATAGCACTTTTGAAATGATTAAGAGGTTTAAACTGTTGAAGGAATTCATTATGGAGATGGGAATGACAGATAAAGACATAAAGATGACAGAAAATGACTGGGGGTTTGTCGAAATATATTTAATGGTATTTGTACCTTTGTCAAAGTTCACAACCAAAATTCAAGATTAAAAGATTTTGTTTGGAGACTTCTTTTTATTGTGGCTTGAGATGAAACTACAAGTTGAAAAATTTAATTCTACATATAAATTTGCAAATGAATTACTGATAATGATTAGATGTTATGAAAACTATTTCCTTGAGAATGATTTATTTTGTTCAGAATTTTTTCTAGATCCAAGAGTGCATTTCTTGTTGACAGACAATCAAAAATCAAAGGCCAAAAGCTATTTGAAAAAACTCGGTTTAAATATCGAAAAACTAGGAGGGCAACACATCCCTATATCATCAAGTGAAAACTCCTCAACAACTATTCCTTTACATGGACCAGAAGAAGAAGATATATTGGAAAAATATCTGGCTATCCAAGCTGCTTCAAGGTCAACTGGTAACTTCACAAACTGCTCCATTAATTTAGTCATTGATCATTATTCTTCCGAAAGACAACGAAAAACAATTGCTGTGCTATGTTATTGGAAGCAAAGGCAAGTTGTACAACCCCTTCTTGCAGAGCTGACTTCAATAGTATTAGCGGTTCCTTGCATGCAAGTCTCTGTTGAAGCAAATTTTTCGTACTTGAAATTGACATTGAGTGACAGAAGAACAAGTATTTCTGAAATAACATTGGAAGATATCTTAATGGTTCGAATCAATGATAAATTTAATTCAGAATAGCATTTTTTTCATTTATGCTTTATTAATGTTTTTTGTATTTGATAATTTAATTTTTTTTAATTGTCCTATATGCAATGCTGTATGAGTTTAAATTTTTGTGTAGACTTAATATTGAAGATAATACAAATTTATCTCAATATGTTAATATTTTATGTAGACCTGCAATATAACAAGCACAATTTCATATTTGCTTTATATATGATGTATGCATTGTTAATTATGCTTTTAAAAAACCATGCCTTATATGTAATAAATTTTGGACAAATTTTTGTTTCTGTTGATTTATTCTGGAAGAAAGTATAAACTGATAATGATTTATTATCAATATGTTGTTATTTTATTTAGATTTGTGCTATAATGAACACATTTTTTAAAACTAGGAACGGTTCCGAACCTATTCCAGAAACAGAATCGAACCGTTCCTTTTTTCGATCACTCTGAACCAAACCCAGAACGGAACAATATTGAATATCCAAGGTCGAACCAGGGACGGCCTGAACCTAACCGGAACTTCCCAGCTCTGCATTAAAGTGACATTATGGAAAGAACTATACACATACACATGAGAAAGTTTGTTCTTTTTATGTTGTATTGATTTTTATTAGGAAAGTATCTATTAAATTTTTGCGTTGCCGCCTGAGAGATTTTTTGAACTTTGATAGATCCTCTAATTATTTTTTCTAAGTAATTTTTTATCATCCAACAGATCTACAAAATGATTAATAATTTGTAATATTTACATGTATTAATATCCAGTTTTGAATAATGAATTACTTCAGAAGTGCTGTTTTCTTCATTTTCAGCTTCTACTAGATTTGTCAAGTGTGAGAAGTGTCATCATTTTTTTGTGGTGTTGTCTGAAATGGATACAAAGAAAAGTTTGAAAGAAAACAAAGAAGAACCAAAGAGTGGTTTCTTCCGGAAGCCTCCTCCTCCACCAAAGAAGGTATTTTTAAAGAAATGTTTTATCATTGGTTATAGGTGCAAATAATTGTTTTAAGTAATGTACTTTATTATGAATGAAATGTTGCAACTGTTCACCTGATGTTATTCAAAGTTGAATCAATCAGATCACCTCATGGCTTCTGTCAGATGATAGACAACATTCTCAAAATGAAAACCATGTCTACCAAATTTTGCATGTAGTTTGCTGATTACGAAAGTCAACTTCCGCACTATTAGAAAGTCAGTCAGTTATTTTCAGTTTTTTGTTCCACCCTACTGATCATATCTCAGAATGATGACCAGATCAGTAATCAGCTCATTTCTCAATAGGTATTTGCCACATGTGTAGCGTGACCTTTGTACACATTCAGTACTAACATGCCATGGTGTGTCAGTAGCACACCTGGGTGCCAGTTCTAAATTACCTTCAGTCAATCCTTCATTAGCACATTTGGATATACATCTATTTTTTCTGCAACAAAAAATTACACCAGAGGGAAGCTTATCATTCAGGAAATTTTTACTTTCTCCACACAGTATAGGAGAAAGTATTATATTTGTGAAAAAATCAATTTTGAGATTTCAATGGGAATACAATGGGTGCCTGTTATTCGCGGGGGTTATGTACCAGAAAATGGTCGCGAAAACCGAACAAGCAATTAGCAGAGAATTTCCCCCCATAAAAATACATTATATAATAGGGATTACGTTCTGAATCACCACTAAAATCACTCATGTGATGGAGAAAGGAGAATTTTCTCTCATAAGATTTTATGTAGTGAGGGAGATAAGGTTTATGTCCTTGTCACTGTACCCTATGACATCCAAACTAAGAAAATGTCTGTTTACAGGAGTTCCAGTCATTAATATACAGGACAGTGCATACACTGAACATTGCCTAATCTTAATATAAATGAAAATAACTGAAAATTACATAAATGCGAATGGAAAACACACACACAAATATATAACTCACATGCACGCACACAAATAATACACATACACACAGATATTGTAGGATAAAACTTGTGAGAATCTCAGATACGATGTTCATCGCACAATTCAAAAACAAAGCACATGATGCTGGTGTGTAATAACACACAGATGCTAAGATGGTGTGTTAGTTCATTTCATTACGCTAGTTAAAATGAATAAAAGAAGTAAAAAAATAATTACCAGAGATGGTTAGGAAAATCGCAGGGCCTAGTGCAAAGTGTATGCGTCAAAAATTTTTAATAGTAAATTATAATAACTAAGGCAATCTCTCTCAGTAGGACACATCAATATTTTTTCAAAAATGCATGTATGACAAATATTTCTTAGAGAGCGTGGGTCCTCTTTAATTGCAGAGCCCGGTGCAGTTCACACCTCAATAATTACCAACATAGTATATTCATTATCAACAGCAAAAAATAAATAAAATAGACCAGAAAATAGAATAAAACAAGTTTAATGAGGCAATCACTGTTGAACGAGTAGCAAGCGTGTCGACTTCTTACTCTGCCACGGAAAGTAGTCTAAGTGACAAATAAGGGAAACGAAAAACCATGGATACTGAAACATTGTTCAATAATACATGATTGCCGAATAAGTGAAATGACAAATACTGAATCTGCGAATACCAGGGACCCCCTGTACGTGTTTTGAGGTCCCCTGAGTACGTTTTCATTATTTTTTCTATGATGTCTGTCTGTGTGTGTGTGTGAGATAGCAAATTTGTGAGTACAAGTATACCTCATTTAACGATGTGGAAGTGTTTTGCGGTTGCACTTATGACTATCTTATGACTATCACAATGACACCCTGATCCATTGACTGCAGAATCGAAGTTGTATTTGGCAGTAAAAACAAAATCTCGGCAGGAATGCATGTCTGAAGTGAGCCAAGATTCATAGGATGTCCTGGAGCGTTATCTAGCAGCAATAATACTTTCAACTTGAAACCATTTTCTGCACAATAATGCTGCTCAAAAGGATAGAAATAATTAACAAACCTGTGTCCAATTTTTACTTTCTCATATACGAAGTATATTGAGAAAGTATTATAATCATGAAAAAATTTTATCTCGAGATTTTGAAGGAAATATAAGTTTTAGGTATACCTGAGTCCGAAAAAGTAGTTTTTGCAATGCCGTCTAACTGTGGGTCTGTCTGTTCACAGCTCTAGAGCCTAAACGGTAGAGCGAAAATGAATGAAATCTTGTACTTAGACATTTCATCATACAGAATAGAGGCTAAGAAGAAATGGTTGAAATTGCACAATAATTAAGGGTAGTTTATTCTAGGTAATTGTAACAACAATTTGATTTTCTCAAAAATGACTTCAACAATTTTGATCAATATTTCGTACAGTTACTTGAGTTTACATCATCAATAATACTACATAGTTCATGTTTATCAAAAAATGAAAATAATAATAATAATATAATAATAATAATATTATAATAATATAATAATAATAATCTTTATTATCCCGGTTGACCGTACATTTTGTAGGTATAGGAATCGTCATGATAAAATCATAGTACGATACAGTTAACATACAATTGTACATAACAAAGAAGTCACCTCTTGCACATAAGAAATTCATTAATGTTATAAAAACATTTAAGAATCAAGTATTTTTAACAGCTTTCTTGAATAATAATAATTTGGTAATATTACTAATTTTCGTAGGTAATTTGTTATATAATTTCGTCCCCATGGTGAGGGGACCTCTACATGTCACCTTCCTGCTGTGATGAACTAGATGTATCATTTCATGACCTCTAGTACCATATTTGTGTACTTCGTCATTTTTTATAAACATGCTAATGTTACATTTTACTAATACAAGAATATTATATATATATACAAACTTGGAATGGTTAACATATTCAATTGAGTAAAAAGAGATCTACATGAAGCCCTGTGAGGAGCATTCGACATACACCTAACAATGTGCTTTTGAATAAGGAACACTTTGGGCAATAATGATGGAGATGAGCCCCAGAAAACAATACCATATGAAGCTCTTGCATAAAAATAGCTATAATAAACAGATTTGAGGATTTCAAGAGATACTGTTTCTTTAATAAATCTTATACAGTAGAATGATGAATTCAATTTTTTGGGGAGTTGTGTTACATGTTCTGACCAGTTTAATGTTTCTTCAATGTGAATGCCTAGGAATTGGGTATTTGGAGTAGGTGTGATTCTTACATCATTGACTATTAGGCTTATGGTATCCTGAAGTTTTTTCTGAGAGAAGTGCTTCACTTGAGTCTTATCATAATTCAATTGCAGCCTATTAGTTTTGCACCAGCTGTTCATATTGCAGATAATATTTTGACCCTCTGCTTCAAGTGAATTAGTATCAGGCGCTGAGATGATAAAATTAGTGTCATCTGCAAAGATGATGCTTTTTACTGTTGATTTGTTAGATATAAGTGGGAGATCATTTATGAAAATTATAAACAATATAGACCCAAGAATGGAGCCTTGGGAGACACCAGTTACACATGGTTTTATATCAGAGCACTGCTTAGCATTATTTAAGTTTAAAATTACTCTCTGTGATCTGTTGGTAAGATAAGAATTTATCCAATTATAAGCTACCCCTCTGATTCCCATATTGTGACATTTATGCAGTAGGATTTGATGGTTCACCATGCCAAAAGAATGACTAAAATCTAAAAATAGTCCTAGGATGTGATTTTTGTTGTCAATTAAACCTAAAATGAAATTTATAGCCTGGAAAAGAGCAGATTCTGTTGATCTTCCCTTTCTATAACCCCATTGTGAATCTGATATTAACCTAAAATTTTCAAGGAAGGTAATAAATAAGTCTATTGAAGAAGACTAATTCAAATAACTTAGAAAATTGTGATAAAAGAGAAATTGGTCTATAGCTGCCTATATTTTCTTTTTCCCCTTTATTTTTGTAGACTGGTATTACTTTGCTAATTTTTAATGCGTCAGGGAAGGTTCCTAGCCTTAAGGACTCATGCAATAAGAATAATAGTGGTTTTAAGATAAAATCTTTGCATTTGTACAACAAGTTACCTGGTACATCATCTAGACCAGCTGCTGACCCTTTACTTAATCTGCACAAACAGAGATTTAGTTCTGTTTCATTGCAAGGATATAAATATATTGAACTAGATGCAGATTCATTACTCAAGTTAACATAGCTACTATCAGTGATATTAAAGTCATGTCTTGGGAGTTTTAAAAAATTATCATTTATGTAGTTGCATAGTTCTGTTGGATCAGTGATAGGTTCATCCTTTCCATTGAAGACTTTAGGTATAAATTTGGTCTTATGTCTATCAAGCTCCTTATTTACTATTTTCCAGGCCTCTTTCATTTTATTTGTGGCGTTTATCAATAATTCATCATGGTAAGACTTCTTAGCTCCATTAATTAATTTCCTGTAGAGTTGCTTGATATGCAAATAAGATGTGTTTCATATGTGTTACAAACTTTATCAAGGTGAGCCCATTTCTTGACAACAACAAAGAACTTAATGATTTCTGGTGTAACCCAGTGCTTCCTCTTATGCAGCCTTCTATCACTTTTTATGCTAATTTCAGGAATAGCACAGTTAAATAAGTAGAGGAATTTTGAGCAAAAATTATTGAAACAATCATTGAATTGTACTGAGTTGAATACAGTTGACCAGTTTTCACATCCTAAAAGAGTACAGAGATTTGAGATATTTGATTGTGAAAAAACTTATTAAATTGATTTGTGCTGGAGTATCAAGTTCGAACACAGTTGAAATAGCAAAATGATCTGATAAATGTAAGTCATGCACATCTGATACTGTTTTCTTGGGATCATAGTTACAAAACAAATTATCCAATAATGACTTTGATAATGGTGTTATTCGTGTTGGTAGAAAAATGGATTGCTTCATACCATACGACTCAAAAATATTTGTTAAATGGGCAGCCTGAGAGGTGTCAACCAAAAGATTACAATTAAAGTCACCAACTACAATGAGGAAGTGCTTATTACTATACAAATTATCCAGTCTATTCATAAAGGATTCATAGCAACTAGAAGGAGAACGATACAACGCTACTATAACAAAGTTGTAACTATCTATACTAATAAAGCATGCACAGCATTCAAAAACTTTTTCCTCCTTCATAGAAATATTAATATTTTTACATTTATATGAAAAGTTATTATTGACGAAAATTGCTGTACCTCCATTCTTAAATTCAACATGAGAGAAAGATGCCACTAGATGGTAATTGTACAAATGAAAATCAATCAGTTCTGAGTCACTGAACCAATGTTCACTGATGCACAGTACATCAATATTCAACTTACTCAATGATAATTCCAATAAACTGACCTTATTTCTCAAACTGATAGCTTATTTTTTAGAAAGTGAGGTCATGTGAGTCCATCATTTAGCCTAAGGGTACATTGGGTCGAATTTTGCAAAAAAAATACCTATTAATCGAAACATTTTTTGGCCAGAATGTTGGCTCGCTTAACACTTTTAACTTCTCAGCATCAGCTGACACACGAAAGGAAGCATAATCTCCCTTCGTCACTAGTTTGATCTACTTCCACATCGGCGCTAGTAGATAATTTAGCCTTCAAATACTTAATGAGATCTTCTCTCGACGTGTCCTTCCTGAATCTCTAGACGTGTAGGTGAATCTTCCTCGGGACTCCAACTAGCTGGTACTCGGTGTTAGCAATGGTCGCACATCCTGTGATCAACTTAGGTTCAGATTTATGCTTGTAGCTCACTTTAGTGAAACTGTTATCTTGGGTTTTGTTTTGTTTCACGCTGATACTAAGATTCTTCATATCAGCGTCATATTTGTCAGAATTGAGACAGTTATTGCTACTCGGTTGAACAACCTCGGATTTCGGTCGCGAAACATTCGATGTCATCATGTTCTATTCCATCTGTTTCACCACTGAATCACACTTTTCACTTATCTGGTGAGAGTTGAACCTGTTAAAACTATCATTCCTCGATGTTACCGTTTCTTGCAGCTGGTTGATGGTTTTAGTCCCTGTCAATACAGACTGTCCCGTATGCCACACGGGGCACGTCGAACTCTCAATGACGATCTTAGTTTTTAAAGATTTAATCTCTTCGTTTTGAGATGTAATCATTTGAATGCAAGAGATTAACTTGTTTTGAAGATCCTTCACAATTTGTAAGACCTCCTCTTGTTGATTTTCAGTCTTGCGCACCGCTTCATTCAGATGACCATTTGAACTATGTAAACAACTTTTACATTTATAAATAAGATTTTCATTGCTAATTACTGCATTTGCAACTAATTTGCTCAGACTAATGCAATTATAATGAAATATGCAGTTGCATCCAAAGTTACAAGGAATCGCAACCTGCAAATCTTCAATTATTTTGGAGCACAGAGAACATCAGTGTCCGCCATCTTGAAAATAAGGCTAGTTTATTCTTGGGCAGCTTTATTAACAATTGGATTTTCTCAAAAACCACTGGTATGTTTTTCATCAAATTTCGTATAGTTATTTAAGTTGATGTTTATTATGATTGTACATTAAAAGCCCATTCTAACGGCATCCATGGGACCAAAGGCATGCTGCTAAAATGAATGTGCCGCTAGAACGAATGGTGCCGCAAAATCACATTCCAATTACTTTGAGAGCATATTTGGTATCTTTTAAGGTTCTTCTTCCCTATAAGATATTGAATATGTTCTTCGTTATCTAATTTACTATTTTTTGCCGTAATTATTACGGTGTAATAAATCTATCTCACTATATATTAATTTTACGTTGACGTTTGTCGACATTCGTGTATAATTTATATCCGCGTATTTATCGAGAACCGTTCGTCGTAAAGATATGCGATAAACGGCATTTTGTTTCTACTGGCTATGAGGTCCCTGAAAAAATATTTTCGTTTGCTATAGTGTCCCTGTTCGAATCCAGGAGACAATTATATTTTCCCGTACGTTTACACGAGATTTTCTATTTTTCAGAGTGCAAGGTTTTTTTCCTACATTCACCAAAATATGGACAGATTTTCTTCATTTTGGCATTATTCGTTGGCTAAAACTATACTATTTTATTCTTGCAATGTTTACATGTTACACGGTCGACGTTTTCAGAAATACGCATTCTTTTTCGAAATTTATCGGATTTTTCGTACTCATTCCGGGCGTTGCCAAGGAGACTCTCATTGTTGCCTCCGATTCATTTAAGACCAATTAAACCTTCAAATAGATGAAAGAAAAGTGTTATTCGCATCAACCTGTTGTTTGAGCATCGAAATTAATGAAACATAGCAACGTAAATATTTAAGAACAATTATTCTGTTGACTGCGTATTGCTGCGTATGGGAAGCATTTCTAATGATTTAGTCGAAGCAATTGAATCTTCATTTCATCGTTTGAATACTGGAATCTTACTTTTTTATAAGTAGAACCATCATATTACACATCTGTAGTCCTAATTAAAGCTAATAAGCTCACGCATAAATTAAAAATTAGATGAGAATAGGGACGCACGTTATTTTGTAGACGCATTATATGGTTATCTTCTCTTCATTGTTAAGCTAAATAAACGGTTGCATTGACGTCCCCTTTATAATAGGTCCTGCAAGAAGTTAGCACTTGAAGGAAAGCAACTGTTTGTGAGTTCGTCTATAAGGGTGCAACGATAATCATTGGAACTAAGGTAAGGTAGATTTGAAAATTTTTCCCCTTTGAATATACCGCGATATTAAACTAGGATTGAGTAACTCTGTGACATTGTGATCACGTAATTGCACTAATATATTGCTGTAAAATCGCATAAAATTAAAAAAATGCCAAGGGGTAGACCAGTGAAAAGGAGAGCTATTAGCCCAGCTGCAGCTGCCAGAGAAAGGAAGAGGAGCCAGAGATCAAATGAAGAGTATTGTAGGAAAGAGAGAGAAAGAGATGTGGAAGCTCATAGGATTTCCCGTGTAGATGAGGAGCGGAGAGTACAAGAAAGACAAAGAAATAGGGAAACACGTCAAATGAATAGGTAACAAAGAAGATCTAACCTAGGGCCGAACTATTTAGATTATTTGCATTTCATTTATTTCATTAAGTATTCAATAAAAATTATTTCACTAAACCTTCAGTTTATTTAAATCGCATTGAGGATCGGAGATCCTGTGCTGCCCTAGTAATTTTATTAATTTTTGTAATGCTCATTCTGGGAACCAAAAGGGTCCATCAAAAATAACATTTTTACTACAACCATCATTTATTATTCACAACAGATTATTTTGCTTTTTTCGTAAATATCAACAATTCGTATATTCACGAATGTGCAGCCTCACTATCAGCTGATTTAAGTTCCCCAAGACATCCAATCCTAAGACCAATATAAAATGGGAGAATCTAATGAAAATTCCAGAAATACGACAAAGATTTAATACGAACGTGGCTGTGTCACTGACGAACAGAAACTGTAATGAATGTGAATAATGGAAGCATCCAAGGTTCCCGTTGCATATTCACTGAAACTTACCCCACCCACATTTCCCAAGCCGTGTCTTTTAATCTGATAATCTGCAGTTTTAAAGATTTGTCCTAATGAGTGTCTTTCAAGGCTGTTTGCTATGGTTATGGTATTTTTATGCCTGCTCGACCACTCTGAAATATTGAAACCCATGAAAACGCTGCTTCCCAACATAAACCTTCATCACCAAATGCTAATTTAATCATTTCATAAGTCTCCACATCTGTTTTACCAAATTTTGCATAAAATTTAAGTGACACTCATTGCTCCTCTAAATTTGACATGTTGAAACGCAAGAGCAGCTCTAAACACAAGTAGAAAAAAGCAATGAATTAAATTGTTGTGAAGTTTAATCATAATGTTCTCTTTAGTTCGTGTATTAGGATTGAGACAAAAATAGAAGCTTAAGTTTTGAGACCAACATGGTAACTAAGGCAGCAAATAGTAAAAGGGCCATTTTTTTCCAAAATATGTGATTTAACCCTCTCTGTACTGACTAGGGATTGCAATCCCGGGATCCTGCTAAATATATGAGTCCCGAAATCCTGGGATTTTTATCAAGGAAATCCCGGGATTTCGGGATTTACAAATATTTAATATTAGTCATTTCTGCGCTGAGATTTGCTGTTTTAACATATCAATGGTTCAATTCTATAGCGAAACTAATCTGAAAATATTATTATAGTATTTATATTAATTGCTAATAAAGAATTATTCGGCATTGTTCGGCTTCAAGCTTATGTATAAATGAACCGAAAAATTTTTGTTAACAAATGAGCATTCACAATCCTTTACTTCGTCATTCGGATCTTTCTTTGCTTCTATAAACCAAATTAGTTGGTCCGACGACTTCCGTCAATCATCGTTTTTTAGGTCTGTGACTTCCAAACTCGGGTGTGAAAGATTTGGCTGATACAATATCACTTTTGTCCTAGTCGTGAGACATACGTTGCACCACTCTCAAATTCCATCTTAAGGGGCCAGATCTTTTGCTTCCTTGCTTATCTTTAGGCATTAATCACATTCGTACTCGAGTACCCTCAACCAGTCTTCATTTCAGTTTAGTCCGACTACATTTAAGATGTTTTTGTTTACGTTAAGGCATATTCTAATTTTACCTTCTGGTTCTCATAGTACAGCTTTGGTGCAGTTTAATATTTCTTTCAGCTCTTGAGCTCAAGTGATGTATCTCTCATATACTCTTAACAAATTCGTATCTTCTTTATTGGTTATGTGGCTCCGAGATGTCTGTGAATATAATGAAGTATTTTTTCATTTTTCTTTCTCACTGGGTTCTCATAGCATCGCACTTCATAGTTGAAAATCTGCTCCAGCTCTAGTGAGTTGAAATATTTTCGCTCTTGTGCCGGTTGGAGAAAGGTTGGCCGGGCATGTCGGTGTAAACAAAAGGAACTACTCTCAAACACTTTGCTCACATTTAAGATAGAACACTTGCTATGGCTAGTTTGTGGCATTCCTTGGTATTGCTCGGTCCAACATCTTCGTCGCTGTTCGTCCCTTGTGCTTTATAATATAATTGCACCTGATTATACAATGAAAGTGTAAATTGAATTAGTTTTTGTATAGTAGCATACAGTAAAACCACTGGCATTTTATAAGATAATAGTGTGTTTTATTATTATTGTTTCACCTGTGTTGCTGTCTTCTACCTTCACTTATTTCAGTGAAGCAGTTTATATGCATTATGGAAATGGGATAAATAAAACATTAGTTTCTGCAGCTAAAACCATGGTTTTAATATTTTTACAAAATTTTATAAAACGGGATCGGGATCCCGGGATTGGAAATTTAGAATCCTGAAATCCCAGGATTGTGAAATTCTTCTGGGATTGCAATCCCTAGTACTGACTTTAAATATAATCTCTCTCTGCCAAAACAGGCTGCCCACGTTTACTCCTTTCCGTACTATGCCGACTGAAACCAGCTGCTCTGCATGTCTGCTACACATTATATTTTCAGCCTTAAAAATCCTTCCTTTATGTTGAGTGTTTATGCCTAACATATACATAAAACATAGTATTTGTAAACAATATCCTGTAAAATATCATACGTCACACACAAACATTGCTGCAGTAGAAGAGAATGCATACCAATCTCTTAATTTTCGGGTGCGTGTTCGTGGTTTATATATAACTTTCAGCATCACGAGACCTATGAAATGTATTGATATGAAATGTTACTCAAAAAACATTTAAACATTACCAAACATTTCATTCGCTGAATGTACCCCTCTAAACCAATTAGGGGAAAAGTTTGTTGAATGTCAACTTTTCCATGTCTTGACTGGAAATTTTTAACTAAATGTTGTATTTCTGGTTTTTTAAAAGATAGTTCATTTATAATATGAATGTTTTAGTTATACAGTCATCATTCTTAGTCATTACAGAAGTCACATAGAAAAAATTGTTTAATCTATTAGATGCGGAGATATGATGTTGTATATATCATAAATGATTTTAGATGCAGAATACGGAAAACTTTTAACTTTAAATTACATATTAGCTTATAAGACCTCTCCCAATTTTTTAAGAAAGTGTATGTATGCGTAATTTGATTCAGCATGAAATTTACCTTATACTAGCAGAAATACCCGGCATTGCCTGGGGAAATTTGGTTCAAATCCGATCGGTATTCTAGATGATTAATGGTATTTAAGAATTCATTCGGCCGTGGTTTTTAATAAACGGGCAGAGAGAAGCAGAAAGCACGTATGAATTATTTCTGCGAGACCTCCACAATTGTACCAAATTTGATTCAAATCAATAGTAGGACTTGGGAAATTACACGTAGTTTAATCAGTACCCGTCATCCAATTACTGATAAGGAAGTTGGCATTTCCCACCTTTCTCACTGTGTATAAGATGTAGCGCTACCTGTTCTTTGAGAACAGGAAGTTTATGAGAACAGTTAGGCATCAGAACAGTTCAAAAAGAACTGTCCTGTTCTTTCTGACACATCTCTAGATGGCAATGCATTAGCATGCAAAGTTATTTTGCTTTTTGTACAATTAATATAAAACATTTGGGATTAAAAAGTAACGTATGACCTTCCTATTTGTGAAGAAAGTATTTGTTGAAAGTTTGATTATTCTAGCTTGAACGGTGTGGAAGTGTATAGATGCACAAACAAACAAACTTTCATAAATATATAGGAGATTGATCTTATACTTGTATTGAAAGTGACAAATATCAAATTTCAACTTCCTAAGTTAATTTAATCGAGAATTATCGTTGAAAAACCAAATTGATGCCTCCCAAACCCCCACTTAAAATTTTTTTTGAGATACACCACATAGCCTATATTTTAAGCTGGACCAGTCTAAAGATACGCTGCAAGTTTCATAAAAATTTGACAGTCGTTTTTGCATGATGCGGTAACAAACAAACAGACAGACAGACAAGAATTGTGCAGACCAGTTCAAACGTCTTCTTGTGATGCAAAACACAAAAAAAGTAAAACCCCAAAAAAAAACAAATGTACAGACAGAGGTTACAATTTTATTTACATAGTTATATAGACTTGTTTGCAACGAAATTTCTATAATCATGCCAAATTTCAAGTCTCTAGGTCATATGGAGCTGCCTCACCTTTTGTATTCTCGTATGGGGCAATACTATGGCAAAACAGCCCCAAAAATGGGGATTATATCAATATCGGATTTCCTTCATTAGTCGTAGTTTAAAATTAATGGCATTAAAATATAAGCCTCTGATTCCCAGTAAAAGCTTACCCATATGAAAGCATTAAGCATGTTGCCTAGGCAGCCGATTGTTGGATCCAGAAAAATTACCACTTTTTCCGATGAAAACTCTAAATTTACGTTAATTCTACTCAGATTTGAATTCTGTCTTCAAAAATAAGAAAGTACAATTTATATCCTATCCGATAGTTTGTCTCAAGTTTGTATCTTGACAGTAAATAATTTTAAAATGCAAATATAAAAACCTCTATACCAAATTACGTGGTTTCTTATGGGCCAAAAATGGCTCAGAATTGAAATTTTGTAAGTTTTGGACTTTTTCCTTCGGTTGTATCCAAAATCCTATAATCCTACCAAACTTCAAGTTTCTAGGTCTTCCGGAAGTGGGTTAAACATTTTTGGACGTACATCCACTCTGTTTTATATTAGAGATGCATACTCATTTTGGCTGAATGCCGAATGGCCGAATATTAAAATCAGTATTCGGCTGAGGCCAAGGCTGAAGCTGAATATCTCCATTAGCATAAATTAGTGATGCACCAAATATTGGCTTCGGCCTTGGTAATCGGCCAAAAATGATTTAAATAATTTTTATCTTTTAAATTCTATGAGATGGAACTCTTTTGGATCTCTGAAATTAAATTTTCGTTCATTTCCATAACAACGTAAGAACTCAACATAAAATGGCGATAAAACTACAAAGAAAACACTGAAATACAAAGTATTTGCCACAACGGCGGTTCTGTTCGCTCGCTTCAAAAACAAAGTTTGTTGATCGCTTCGAAGACGCTCGCTCACCGCTCGCACAAGTACGTGCATTGACGCCAGAACTTGGGACACCGCCATAACATTACATTGTATTGTTTTTCTGCTTTGTCGCACGCACCGCCCGCGTCGCTTGTATGTGGGACGGAGCCTTAGCCTCGCCTATTAAATTTTAAAATGATACTACTAATAAGTTCTGGGTTTACGAAAAATCTGCACACATCCCCAACGTTGACTGTGAAAGTTGGTTACAATCGCAAGAATATTCCTCGTGGAGGAATTTCCGAAATCGTTTTTAAAACACTACCAACCTGAAATACCAACTAATGAACACTAATGTTTTCTATAGAAATCTATTTAAATTCTTTGTTAATATGAAGATATATACAAAGAATCGCATCCCTGTTAAGTTTATTATATATTCTGTTATATAAAAATGTCTGCACTTATGAAATTCAAAAATGAAACGAAAACTCAGTTGACATTGTGTCATTTTGGTTTTGGCACGATGGCGCTACTGTTTATACTTCATATTACGTCATGCAGAAACGTGAATCAGATGTCAGAGGTTGTCTGCTACTTACACAGTCCAGTAAAACATCAAAAATTCCAACTGAGGAGGAGTATTCTAAATAAACGAATTGTCCATATATTGGAACACACTAATATATTATACGTCATAGGCCGTAAAAATGAGTAGCCCATAATTGTCAGGCTGCATCCGAGATACATACATGAATTGTATTGCCAACAACTCAATGTATTATGCTTTTATTTAGTGTTTTCAGTTTTCTTCTATTATGTCATTATCATTTTTCGTTTTATCAAAAAAAAAATATGTAGTATTCGGCTATTCGGCCATCCAAAGACCGAGGCCGAATAGCAGATTTGGCCGAATACCGAGGCCGAAGCCGAGCTTCAGTGCATCACTATTTTATATATTCAGATAAGGTGACCAGACATCCTTTTGGAAGGGCAGTCGATTTTCAATCGTTGTCCTTCCTAAACATTTTGTCCTTCCATGTCATCCTATTTTGAAAATTTTCTGTCTTTGTCCTTCATTTTACTTAACTTTGTGTATCCAGGGAACATTTATACCTACTTTGAGGACTCAGACCTATGCTAACCAATATCGTGATTTGTTATATGCGCAGGGAGTTAGTCTTTCTCCCAAGACACAATTCTCAGAGTACACTAAAGTTTCCGACAAGCTGCCTGTTAAATGATCGTTATCCAGCTCGCTGATTGTGTTTTCTTAGCGATAAAGAACACTTTGTCTGCTAGAATAAATGTTTTATTTACTCCTTGATTATATTTGTTTGGTTTCTGGTTTATTAAAATTCTGGTTTATACAGCATATGATGTATCCTATTCCTCAAAATATTTCTTTCATAAAACAAAGTCGATTCACTCCTGTTCACTTAGTTGTTATCAGCAATGGAGTTGAGTGATTTTTGTAGGTTTTTGTTTCTTTGTGTAATAGTTAAACTCTTACAGCTTCCTATTGCTTGTTTTGTTTTTCCTCTATCAGTGAATTGTGAAAAAATAGTTATATACTGTGTCCTGCCTGACTGAAATTTGAATAGCTGCGTTTACTTCATTATTATGGCAAATATAATTTTCTCGTTTTAATTTACAATATAATCTTTCATTTTATTATATTGATTTTTAAATCTTTGTTGTAATACCCTACGAAATGTCTTCAGCCAAGAAAAGAAAATGTCACTTAAATGTAATGTTAGGTAAGGAATTTCCACATTTAAGACCTGTTGGAAATGATGATGCTGTCATTAAATGTTGTATGTGTTCAGCAGTATTTAGTATCGCAGTTGGTGGGCATTCAAGTATTACGAAGCGCAGTCTTTCCCAAAAGTGCCAAAACATAGCATCCCCTCACATAAAAACCCTTATTTTATTTTTAAAAATTTGAAATAAAGTATATGAACAGTTTTTTGATAATGAAATGTCCTTCCTTTTTGTATAAAAAATCGGGATTTGTCCTCCCTTTTGGTAAAAAATATCTGGTCACCTTACCTTGTAGCATCTTAAACATGTCTAGTAAGCTGCTGTGCAAAGAGATATCAGTCGCTTTCTGCCTCCATAAGGACCAGTGGCTCCTTCTCAACTACCTACTCTTTCCAGCACGAATTGGTCAGAAAGCACCCAAACCTAAATGCATAGCAAGAGACCTTGAGGGTGCTATGAGTGACTTCTTTGTGTTGGGTCTTTTTCTTCTCACTGTATACACTTCTTTTGTCTCGTGTATTCATTTCCTTCTCTTATAACCACTCTGAAAAAATAATTTTCTAATCCCTGTTATTCCAACGACAAACGAAGCAATGAAACGATATGAGTCAACTAAAAGGTTCTCATCATCTCGGACATATGAGATTTATTCAGTGATTAAGATGGTATGCTGTTTGTAAGCAAATCTTCTCCTTACGTAGCAATATGCTGTGTGCTGGAAAAAATCTTTTCTTCCAATGACTGCACTCAGCTTTAGACACAGCTGAGATGAGTGAGGATGCTATTGTGAAATTATTTCATTGAATGAAGCAATGAAACAATATACATGGGCCAGCTAAAAGAGCTTTATCTTCTCATAATATGATATCTCTTCTGCGATTTATGTGGCAGGCCATTTGTAAGCAAATCTTCTCCTCACGCACCAATATGTGGAGTGCTGAAAAAATTATTCTTTTTTGACCACAGCTCTCAGTTGTGACCATGGCCAAGTTGATGCTATTACAGAAGAACTGATTAAAGAAATTTGTTCCAGTGATTCTGATAGTTCGAGTCATTCAGATTTTAGAAGCAGAAATGCCATAATTTTGTGGCAAAACTGACATGTCCAACATAAATTTTAACATTTAAAATTGCAGAACATGCATAAATAGGAAGTCCAAAGCTTTCTCTTTCAAAATATATAAAGGTTAATCATATTTAAGAAAGTTCCTTGCTTCAAAAGATAATGAAGATTAGTGCTGATGCCGGACGTAATAGTATGTAAGACGGAGTTGAGAGGTTAATAAAATGATATTTAATAAATGCATCTGTTTAATTTAAATAATATTAATGCAGCCGTTCATAAGTTACCTTAAGTTGATTGAAGTAATGACCATAGTGTGTGTCATTTGTGAAAGAAGAGGGTTGAAGCTGGGGATACAGGGGATTTAAATTTGGTTTTCATTTCACTTCAGCTGGGTTAGTAGGGAGAGGGTTAAACAATAAATTTGGCTGATTTTGAATTAATGGAAAAATTCATCAAATAAGAATCAGAAATTATTCATTCTTCTTTAAAACAGTTCTGATCCAAAGATCAATGGTCAATTTTTGCTTTCTCCATACATAGTATAGGAGAAAGTATTGTATTCGTGAAAAAAATTGAATTAGAGATTTCAAAGGAAATACACATTTTGAGGTCCTCTGAGTACCTTATGACTATTTTCACAATGATATCTCTGTGTGTGTGTGTGTGTGTGCAGGGGCGTAGCAAGGGTGCCGGGTGCTGAAGTCCAAGGGGCGCCAAACAAGCAAAATAAATCAAGTCGATATTTTGAAATTATTATTTAATAATTCCTCAACAAAATTTTTATATATTACTTATCGTATAGTTTTCTTCAATTGACATTTTAAATGAAACCAAATTTTGTCTTCAGCCGACGGACAAGGGGCATCTGAAGACCTCTCGTAAACGTAAATGATGTGGGCGGGTTCTCAGAACTACCTGGAATTGGGGGGGAGGGGGAGTCTTTGCGGTTGCAATGTACGCTGGCTACTGATAGTAGAGGGTGGCGTTTGGTCCTCCCATTTACAGTTCTTACTCCTCGCTTTCGCTTTTTCCAACTTTACCCACTCCTTTTCCATCTCCTCTCTGCTTCATAGCTTCCCATGGAGTGACTCAAGCTGCACGTGGTTAAAGAAAGTGCATTTTGTGGCATCCTACTATACGCACTAACCTTATGAATCCTTTTCTCTATTGCTACCTAGAAGCCCCCACGTGCCATAAACCGCTGGATAAAGTCCTTGGCGGTTTCTTCCTAGCGTACACATGAAAATTTGCAAGCAAATGCATTGGAGGTCTTTTTTGCATCGCTCTTTCTATCCCTCTCCCCTTTACTCCTTCCAATTTCTCAAAAAGTGCACCACTTCGTAGCCATCACTTTTACTTGGCTTGTCGTCGAAGTAATACGGATCATGGGAGCTACGTCTTGTATCAACATTTTGTACATTCAGCATCAGGTTAAATATAGCAGGTTATATAGTACTTTAACTCGTAAAAATCAACTATTATTTTTTTCACTCAATATTTCATGTCAATTTCATTTTTGCTGTTTTTAGAGAAGAAAAGAAAGTTTTAATCTTGGTTACCGGAAGAACATACTATAGATCTAAAAGTAGTTAACGAAACTACTTGGACTCAAGTCTATTATGCATTTGTGTTAAGTTGTTCGCGTGCGTATGAAGCATCCTATGTTATTTTATAGGAAAAATGCTAAAGGTAGCAAACACAGAAAACATTTTAATTGCTTTATTAATTTTTTTGCACGAATAATAAACTTAAACCAAAGTGCCAGTAAAATAATGAAGACTCTTATTTCCTCAAACAAAATTCAAATGCACATAGTATCGGTCCACAATTTACTTTTTTGAGGTGAAAATCAATCACCGATAAGGAACTGAATTGCTCCTCATGCTTTTAAAAATTTGTTTATCAGTTACATAATACATTGCTGTGAGATCACCATAGAAAGTCTGGGGTTAAACATAGCACGACTAAAAGAATAACTTTATTTTTGTATCAATTATTTAAGAAAAGGCATCAAAACAATATGCAAATTGGTTTTAAATGCAAAAATTCTAATTTTTTGGCTGAAAATCTTTGGCTCTCGCAGTGGTCACTGTGTAAAACAAAGATTTGGTACTTACCATTTTGTTGGTGTTTGCGAGCTGAAGAGAAACGAGTGATTCCTTTTTTTTCCGAAATATCACAATTCAGGATTTACACGTTAAACAGTCTTGTGACGTTATTGAATTTTTATATCTGAATAAAATTTTTAATTGTTACCACCAAACAAATCGTAAAATACCAAGGTAGAAGAAAAAAAGTGAATTAATTGGCCTTACCAGAAATCTACTTTTCAACCGATGTAAACAAAATACATAATGCATGTTTGGAACTTTCTCAAATTTCTATCGCCAAAATTATAAACTTTAATTATGAGCACTTGCTGACTTTTGTGTGTCAATAGTATTATTTTGTCCAAAAATGTTTTCATGTGGAACGATTATGGAGAGGAAAACTTGGTTTCCCAATTGTCTGCACAAATGATTTTCATAGCAATCGGTGTTAGCGATAGTGTTCGATTTACCAGGGAAACACTAGGTACCTCAACTATTAAAAATTAATTAAGAAATAAGAATAAAACAGAAATGATAATATTTTTTGAGAGTAGAGGGGGTGCCACTACAGGGTTTCATCCCGGGTGCTGAATGCCCTTGCTGCGGCTCTCTGTGTGTGTGACAGAATTTTGTGGGTGCTCTAACTCAAAAACTAATTATCAGATCACAAAACTTTATGCTTAACATTTTTATTAGCAAATGAAGATCTGAAAATGTTTTCGCTGAAACAGCTCAATTGGAAGTGGCGGTTTAGTTTGTCATTTTTCCTCTTTTCCCAATTATCTTCTTTAAAACTCAATTTACATAAATAGTGGTTATTATAAAAGTTGTATAAAATGTAATTTTCTACAAGTTTTGTTTGAAACAGTTTTTCATAAAACTGATAGTTTAAGAGAGATTTTGATTTTTCTTCTAAATTTATTGCATTGCCATTGTTTCCATTGCTATGATAAAATTTTACAATTGTTGATAGCATTGCTTACACTACCAGAGGTGATTTTAATTGTGCATCTGTATTTTTGTGTATATAGAAACTTAACAATTTTCTTAATTTATTGTTTTTACTTTCTCCATACGTAGTATTGGGAAAGTATTGTGATCACGAAAAAAATCGACTTTGAGATTTCGACGGAAATACAAGTTTTGAGGTCCCTAGAACACATTTAGACTATTTTCGGAATGGCTGTGTGTGTGTGTGGATGTATGTGATTGTGGGCGCTCTAACTCAAAAAGTACTCGTCATATTAATACCAAATTTCATATATAACACTTTAGCATGAGCATAAAGAACTGATTAGTTTTTGGACAATACCAGTTAACCGGAAGTCAAGGTTTATTCGAAACCCGATTCGGTTTTGGTGAAATATCTCCGTTAAATCATCATTATTGTATATGCAATTCTATACAAAGGTTATAGGGAATGTAATTTCCTACAACTTTCATTTGAAAGAATTTTCCATAGCAGTTATTGTTTAGGAATTATTTATAGAAAATAATCGGTTCTTTCGGTTTTCGTCAAATATCTCCTTAAAAACATCTTAATTAGTCATATTCGTAAGGACCAAAGTTGTAGAGAATAATATTTCTTCCAGGTTTTGTTTGAAACAAATTTTCGTAGAACCATCCATTTCGGAGATATTCAATTTTTTTTGTAATTTCCAGTATACAGCGCGAGCACCATGTAGCGGTGAATTCTGTAAACATAATCAAAATATAATTTACGGCAGTAAGGACGACTGTATTCTTTTACAATATGAAATAATAATTTTGTCTTATAATGCTATTCATAATAATTTAAATATCTATACCCCAAATATGGAGAAAGTCATGTGTTGGCCGCATCAGATTTTTACTTTCTCCATACGTAGTAATGGGAAAGTATTGTATTCATGAAAAAATCGACGTCGAGATTTCAATGGAAATACATGTTTTGAGGTCCCTAGAACACGTTTAGACTATTTTCGGAATGATGTCTGTGTGTGTGTATGTTAGTGTGGGCGCTCTAACTCAAAAAGTATGTGCCATATCATTACCAAACTTCATATATAACACTTTAACATGAGCACAGAGAACTGATTAGTTTTTGGACAATTACGGTTAACCGGAAGTCGAGGTTTATTCGAAAACCGATTTGGTTTTTGCGATATTTCTTCGCTAAAACATCATTATTGTATTTACAATTCTATACAGAAGTTATCGAGAATGTAATTTCCTACAACTTTCATTTGAAACAATTTTCTATTGTAGTTATTGTTTAGGAGTTATTTATAAATAACCGGTTTTTCGGTTTTCTCCTTAAAAACATCGTTATTGGTAATCTTCGTGAGGACCAAAGTTGTAGAGAATAATATTTCTTCCAAGTTTTGTTTGAAACAAATTTTCGTAGAACCATCCATTTCGGAGATATTTTGCTTTTTCTTATTTTGCAGTATACAGCGCCCCCACCATGTAGCGGTGGATTATGTAAACATATTCAAAATTTACGTAATTTACGGCAATAAGGATGACTGTATACTTTTACGATACAAAATAATAATTTTGCCTTATAATGCTATTCATAAAAAGAATTTAAATTTCTATACTCCAAATATGGAGAAAGTCATGTGTTGGCCACATCAGATTTTTTATTTTACTACTCCAGGTAGTGTCATAAAATTGCCTCGTTCCCCACCTTCCCCTGCATAGCTATCCATTTCTTTAGCAATGTAATGAATTAATTCTTTATCAAAATATGGCACGACTTTATCTTCATCAGGTCTGACAAAATTACTAGCAATCCCGGAACAAGAATCATCTAACTGCAATTCAGTGGACTCATAATTTCTTCTGTCAGTCCAGGAAAACCCAACATTAGGATCCCGCACCTTCACTTCTTCCTCTTCTATATCTATGTAATCTTTCTAAGTATCATTATCTCCTTCAAGATCAGAGAGGTAAATATTCTCTTCCTCATCACTCAGGTCATCCAATACATTTGAAATTGCACGAGGTGACAATGCGCATTTTCCTGGATGGCTGCCACTCGACATAGATGCAATTCTTTCTTCTGACATTGTTCAGGGTAGCTAATGGGAGGTATGTGAAGGGTAAGGGCATAGCAACATCAAAATGGCAAGTAGAGACCTCTCTAGGAAGTTGGAGGAAACTACTCCTTCAAACAAGCGTGGGAGAGGGAATCGTATATATACGATGGGAGCAGGTTGTTACACTGGTTGTATATACCGAATTTAATCGATTGTAGGCCAGTCTTTTTTTTACTTTTTTAACTCCTTAAAAATTGCCACTCAGCTTCGAATCAGGTCTTAAATATCGAAATAAATAATAAATGTTTTGATAAATTCACTCCCGAGTCATCTCTAGTATGCGCGTGCACGTAATCTTAGGATTCCCTGACCCAACTGTCATTTCCTCGTGCCTTTGCAAGTGTAAATTTTTGTAATTTACTTTGGTGAGTTTTTCAGTTTTTTTTAATAATCCCATAATCGGATGAATGCATTATTCTGCAGACTTTAAGAGAAAAGTGATAGCAGATATGGAATAAACATCAAATCTTGCTGCACGATGGCGCTACGGGATTGATGATTCAAATGTGAGACGTTGGAGAAGACAGAGAGAGAAACTGGGATATTTTTGTTGCGAGATTAAAAATCTGGTAAATAACTGGGACAAATTACATTTTAGTAAAAACTGTATTGAATGCTTGAATATAACCTAATTAGTGTTGTTGTAATTTTAGTTGATACCTTTTTTATTTAATTACGAATTGAAAAAGTTAGGGCATTCATACTTTTCAGTATTATTTTTGCGACAAATCCAGAAAAACCAGGACGTCTCTTCACCTAACATGGAAAAGTGGGGGTGGGTTTACAATCGATGTCAGCTTACAATCGATTAAATACATTATACGATGGGAGCAGTTAAAGGATTAATTGGACAATTTTTTGTCATAGGATTATTTTTTAATCTGAGTTAAATGATTTGAAAAATTTAGATTTTAGCAATAATTGTGGGAAAGGCTGTTTTCTTTTTGTTGGCTATAAGGTGGTATAAATATGACACAGTCTTGATAAATTTGGTTTGGTGTCCCGCAAAGTTCGAGGAAACCTGATAGTGGGCTGTGAAATGTAAAAGGTTACAAAGCTTTGGCCTAATGTATTGGAGCAAAAGTAATTCTTCCTTACAGGCCCTGTCTCTTGTCTCATCCTCTTATCTTTTATTTCCAGGCTCTCATTGTTTTCTACATATGCTATTTTACATATGATATACAAAAAATGTGAATGTATTGTTTTATAATTTTAAACGTTAAGGTAAGCTAGTTAAATATTTTCCCAGACTGTTTGCTTTTGAAAAGGTCAACCCAACACATTTTAAATCAAATATCTTTCAGTTAATTTTTTTAGAAATCAGAAACTTATGAGTTGGTATATAAGAGGGTTATGTTGAAATGTAAAAAATTCTATCAATAAATGAAGTTTCATAAATAATAAATTGAATATGCTGATATCTATACAACTTTCATGGAAACATGCAAATCGTAGCTGAAATTTTTCAGGGTATATATTAAAGCATCATAAATAAAACTACCTAGAAACTAATATAATTTTGTGAAATGTAATCCTGGAAAACCATGTTTAAATGCACAAACATTCCCAGAGAATGTCAAAGTTTCATGTGGCATTATTGTCTTTGTGAAAGGCGATCATGGTAATCACAGTTTTTAAATTTATACATGCCTCTGTCTCATGAGAATTTATAAGAATTTTATGGTATTATATGCTATGGTGGTTCAAACAAAAACAGTAAAAGTTAAATAATTAATTTTTTATTGAATCATAGATTAAAGCTCTTGACTTTTCAATCCTTCTCCTTCTGTTTCAATAAATTTCTTCCATCAGGAAAACAATCCATGGCATCTAAGTAGAATTTCTTTAGTTACTTTCTGAGATACTGTTCAATTTCATCGTCGGAGCAGAGTGGTCCAAAAATATGATGGTATCAACAGGTGTCTGTGTACTGTGAGGATGGCTAGTCATTCTCTAAAGAACCTTTTGAAATCAACCCTTGACATATGATCCAAATTACAGACTTTGGTTGGCTTTAAGGCATATCTCGGTAATATAAATCACTATTGATGGCTGTCCCATTCTTGTAAATCTCCAGAATAACCCAATTTTCTTCCAAAAATACAGCTAGAACCACCTTTCCTGCAGACAGTGTTGTTCTGAACAAAAGCTTTGGTGAGCTGGAATTATCTTGATTGACTTGTTTACTTTTGGACTGGAAGTTCTGCATCCATGACTAATCTCCAGTCTCTATATGGCTTAGGAAATCATCCTCTTCATGTCAAACCAGCAACGCTTTCGCTTTCAAAAATATAAAATTCTGTATAAAATATTGTGTTCATTTCAGTTTAATGACATTACTTGATTCGGAATAGGAATACCGAGAGGAAGACGACAGTATAGGTCGCATGCCTCCAAGCCGCATACTTACGGAGAAAACACGGTCTCATAAATTGAATAAAATACCGTAAACGAATAAAGTTAAATGCTTGAAATTGCGCACACGTAATTATAAGACTACGACTCAGATTCTATTAAATTTTCATTTCATTTGAAGATCCCGTCTTGTTATTACAAACTGGCAAAGTGACGCCAGCCACCGCAACGCTCAAAAAAGGGGTCCATTTTTCATTCTCACTCCAAAAACATACCTTAGAATAATTTTTAAAAATTCTCCTTTACCTACAATAAATGCAGAACAAAATTATCTACACGATAATATGCATTGCGCGAAAATCCCGTGAGCCGTTTTTGAGATATTATGCCTCAAACTCGAGTCTACATAATTTTGGCGTGGACAGTAGCAGTGCCTGCTAAAAAAAATAACTTTCCTTTCTAAAATGTTTTAAACTTACAAATAATTATTCACATTAACTGTTTTCATTTGAACCACCCTCGTAACTGCTGAATTTAAATCAATTTTTGTATTTTATTCCTTCCTTTCTACAGATATTTGAGTATCTCAATAAGCATGTTGTAGGCCAAGAATATGCCAAGAAGGTGTTGTCTGTTGCTGTTTATAACCATTACAAACGAATATATAACAACATTCCTCAGTCAAGTCTTAGGCAAGATGTTGCAATTATGGAGCAAGCTACCCAGCAATCTCTCTCTCATCGAGGTAAATATAGTTCTCTAAGAGTAAAATTTTTGTAAAATATATGCTTAAAAATGTTTTCATTTTTCCTTCATATTTTAAAATAGCATGTTTGATAGTTGGAGGGATGTCTTTTTTTCTCAAAAAATTTACCAAAAATTGATCTGCATCTTATCAGCTGAAGATACCCTGGTAACCCAGTCATGAAGTTCACCTCAGAACAGATTATGACTAATGTTTCAAATCTGTTGGTCAGAATTGGCAGAATACACCAGTCATACAATCTTCTCTTTAGAAAGACAGGAATATTTTATTTGAAGATGTTAGGATTCCATCCGAATATACTACGTGCCATCTTCACTCTCCTGTTGATTTCTCCAAGAAGCGATTCATCAGTAGTGATGAGCTGGCCTAAGTAAACATAGCTTAATCAATTCTGGCGTGACTTCATAAAAGTAGGCAATATTATTCATGTTAAATGATAGTATTCGTACTTTTCCACAGATTTTTATTTTTGTGACCAGGTTCAAATCATCATCTGGCAAAGAGGAATAGTGCATTGGGTTCATATAAGGAAATATGTGTGGGTGGGTTGGGGAAGGTAAGATTCATGGTGAAAGGCTAAGATGGAAAGGGGAAGAAAATTTGGAAAAACCATGTAGTCAATATCAAACTATCATAAAACAGGTACAAAGTAACAATAATGAGTTGATATGAAGTATGTACCACAGGGACAAGAGGAGGGAGGGAATCTACCACAGCAGAAGGATATGCCAGGAACGGATAGGTGAAGGGCAAAAAAGTATGGAGGTGAGAAGAGAAGGAATAGGTTGAGTTAATGGCTAGGCCAGTGACTCAGGAGGGAGGGAGGAGAAGGAGTAGGGGGGATGGCTTTAGGAAGGGGCAAGGTAATAGAAAGCAAGGGTGAAATATTGGTGGAAATATATTCGTTCACTAAATTTTCACATGCACTCTTTGAATAATTAAAGACTTCTAATTGTTCCACTGCATCTAGTTTCCATCCTTTTGGTAAAACATGAAGAATATCTGGCACAAAGTCACTGTGATGATTGTTCTTGATCAGGTATTTTACGAAGTGAGGTGTAAGATCTCTGTCCTTGAAACCTCTCCCATGCTCTTCTATGTGTGTGCCAATGTTCTTCCCTGTTTGGCCAATGTAAATAGCAGTACAATCCCCAACTTCAGTTTGTAGACTCCCAACTTTGACAAATTATTTACTTTGTCCCTTGAGTTGTTGAGCACTAGCCAGGGTTATCGGAGGATATAAGGCTGTCTTAAGGGATCTAGGCAAACTATTGGAGAGTTTGTTAGATAAATGTCCAACAAATGGTAGTCTGCACCATTTGCATCATTCAGTCTGATTTCTGGATGTCAAAGCAATTGTATTATTAGTGGCTGTTTTATTTAACTTCCTTTTTAGCGTTTTATCAATTAAATTACTATTATAGCCGTTTTTAGATGCAATTCTTTTTATAACTTTAAGTTCTAGGTGGTAATTCGATTAAGACAAAGGAACATTTAACAATGATGGATCATGGAGTGTAAGGTGGCATTTTTGGGAGAAGTGTTTGGAAGAGTTGGTCAGAATTACATTTCATTGGACTGGTAGCACAAGACAACTGGTCCTTTTCCTCAAACATATTAATTCTTCACATAAATCCATTTCATTCAGTATGGAAAAAGGAATTGCTGTCTCTTTCAACTTCATTGATTTGACCATTTCCATTCAGAATAATAAACACACTGACATTGTAATTCCGGTTATGAAACACATACATAGAGGCAATTCATACTCATTAGTCTGACTGATTACCTCTTTCATGACTTGAATGTGGTCCACCATATTGCATCCACCATGAAATCTGGTTTGTTCTCTGGGTTGGATGGAATCAATATGGTTTTGAAGGTGTAATGTATTTTTGTTAATTGTATATATACAGCAAGACTTCCTTGAATGCAGCTATCTGCAACATGGATTTGATTTTATGTGGTCCCTTACATGTGATGGACTTCTCCAAACGATCAGTTGCCTTATTGTAATTTATTTCCCATAACTGGTCTGGTACAGATTGAATTGTCATGTTATTTAGGAAAGTTTACTTGCAAAAGATCTGGAGATTATAAATGTAAACTGATGATAATTTACGTATCAGAAAATCTTCATGCATTAAAAGAGAAAATAAATCAGATCTACCTGCCCTCTGGAGTTCTAAAAAGAAAACATGGTTTATGTGTAAACTGTTCAAAGATTGGTTTGCCAACTGCTTTATCCAGCAAGTGTAAAACTACCTGAGGCAGAAGAATTTGTAATTTAAAGTGGTTCACATCTTGGGCAATGCTCCTAGATGCCCAGTTTCTTTTGGAAAAGGCCATTCCGACATCAAAGATATATTCCTGCTGTCTATGACCACTCCAATTTTAACATCCCATGGACCAAGGGGTTATTGTGACCTTCAAATCTGGCGAGTGTTCAGTTATATTTTAGAGCAAATGGGCATCAATCCTTCAATGTCTGTTTGTGAATGTTGGAATTCATTCAATATTCGAATAGCCATTGGTGTGATAAAAGAATCTTGGGATAAACTAATGGAATCAACAATGAATGCCTGCTGGCAGAAACTGGTCCAAAGATGTTCATGAATGTTTCTATCCCATCATTCACAGGGAAGTTGATAGGATCATTGACATGGCTAGAAATATTGGTGGTGAGGGCTTGGAAGATCTAAAAGAAAAGGATTTACTCAATTTCCAGCAAGAAGAATTGCCCAGTGAACAACTACTGGAACTTGTGCAACCAAATGAGAGTGACACAGAAGATGTATAGCCTAAGAAACAGCAGTTACAGTGAAGTCATTTGCGGAAATTTTTAAGATGATTATCGAGTTTAAAGATAATGTTATGGAGATTGATCCATCCATGGAAAGGACCATCAATTTCACAAGAATAATTAATTCTGCAATATCTCCCTATGAAGAAATTTATAAATAATTAAAAACAAAATGGAAGCAACTTCAGATCACAGAATTCCTAAAAAAACAGTTCCTCCTCTTCTTCTTCTATCTCCAAGTAAGCCCTTCTAAAACACCTTGATCACCAACATCATAAGTTACCTGCTACACCAGGGATGGCAAATGACTTTTGTGCCACGTACCAAGAAGGTAATATGAACCATCTTAATTTTTTTTGCATGCCATTATTTTACTGCTTCTCTAATAAACTTCACATTTTACACAGAAAATAAAATGTGATGCCAAGTTAAATTGTATGCATGCCACGTATTTGTGCTACACGATTCTCATTGAGTTAATAAATCGTTTTTTTCTCAGTTTTTCAATTTTCATGCTCATCGGATTTCTTTTCAGTTTTTAGCTCACTACTTGTTTCTATGTCCTATGAACAAATAAGGTAAAAAAATTGCACATAGGTCCATTTTTGTGGCTGTGGGAACTGAACCTCATTTTCTCCATTACTTTATGCACTTGCTGTTTATGTATTTGTGGTTCGCAGGCTCTTTGGAAATGTAACCCCCACGAACGGCGAGCGATACCTTTACTACAATTGTTTACCTTTCCATTACTTAAAGTCTTGAGTTCAAATGTTTACAGGAAATAATTTTAAAATGCAAAAATATAAACCTCTGCACCAATTTGTGCTTTTTTTATGGTGTAATAATGGAGTAAAAACAACCCCACAAACAGGAATTTTAACAATTTCAGAGTTTTTCTCATTGGTTGTGACCAAAAACCTATAATCGTGCAAATTTTCTAGGCTCTAACTCATCTGTAAGTGCCTTATACAGTAGGACCTCGATAAACGTCACCTTCGATTGTAGTTTCTTATTTTTGAAGACAGAATTCAAATCCGAGTAGAATTAGCGTAATTTTATAGTTTTTATTTGAAAAAGTCGTAATTTTTCTGGGTCTAACAATAGGCTTCCTAGGAAACAGCCTTAATCCTTTCATATGGGTAAGATTTTAATGGGAATCAGAGGCCTACATTTTAATTCCATTAATGTTAAACTACACCGAGTGAAGGAAATCCGATATTGTAATAATCCCCATTTTTGAGGCTCTTTTGCCCCAGTATTGCTCCATACGACAACAAAAATGATGAGGCAGCTCCATATGACCTAGAGACTTGAAATTTGGCCTGTTTATAAAAATTTCATTGCAACCGAAGATAAAATAAAACACTGCAAAAATTCCAAATTTTAAATGCGGTTTTTCTCTATTTATGACCTATACCAGTGTGAAAATTATACTGCAATTCTTAATGAGATGCAAACATGAAATTTGGCAGAATTATGGGCTCTTAGTTACAACAGAAAGAAGACATCCGATATCGTAAAAATTGGAAATCTTAGCGACTGTTTTGCCACATAATTGTCGTATGTGACAAAGAAAATTATAATGCACTTCTAAATGTGCTACAATGTTGAAATTTGATACAGTTATAT
The DNA here is from genome assembly GCA_036926305.1 of Uropetala carovei. NCBI lineage: Eukaryota > Metazoa > Arthropoda > Insecta > Odonata > Petaluridae > Uropetala > Uropetala carovei. The sequence goes on along the minus strand of JAXCHB010000010.1, from coordinate 9,952,879 downwards.
GATTTTGTACAAAATTGATTGGGAATAATTTGAAATTGTAAAAATGCTAAACTTGAAAAATGCTTGCAGAATGCAAGCACACATTAACTGGTATATATATATATATATATATATATATATACACACACACACACACACACACACACACACACACACACACACACACACACACACACACACACACACACACACACACACACACACACACACACACACACACACACACACACACACACACACACACACACACACACACACACACACACACACACACACACACACACACACACACACACACACACACACACACACACACACACACACACACACACACACACACACACACACACACACACACACACACACACACACACACACACACACACACACACACACACACACACACACACACACACACACACACACACACACACACACACACACACACACACACACACACACACACACACACACACACACACACACACACACACACACACACACACACACACACACACACACACACACACACACACACACACACACACACACACACACACACACACACACACACACACACACACACACACACACACACACACACACACACACACACACACACACACACACACACACACACACACACACACACACACACACACACACACACACACACACACACACACACACACACACACACACACACACACACACACACACACACACACACACACACACACACACACACACACACACACACACACACACACACACACACACACACACACACACACACACACACACACACACACACACACACACACACACACACACACACACACACACACACACACACACACACACACACACACACACACACACACACACACACACACACACACACACACACACACACACACACACACACACACACACACACACACACACACACACACACACACACACACACACACACACACACACACACACACACACACACACACACACACACACACACACACACACACACACACACACACACACACACACACACACACACACACACACACACACACACACACACACACACACACACACACACACACACACACACACACACACACACACACACACACACACACACACACACACACACACACACACACACACACACACACACACACACACACACACACACACACACACACACACACACACACACACACACACACACACACACACACACACACACACACACACACACACACACACACACACACACACACACACACACACACACACACACACACACACACACACACACACACACACACACACACACACACACACACACACACACACACACACACACACACACACACACACACACACACACACACACACACACACACACACACACACACACACACACACACACACACACACACACACACACACACACACACACACACACACACACACACACACACACACACACACACACACACACACACACACACACACACACACACACACACACACACACACACACACACACACACACACACACACACACACACACACACACACACACACACACACACACACACACACACACACACACACACACACACACACACACACACACACACACACACACACACACACACACACACACACACACACACACACACACACACACACACACACACACACACACACACACACACACACACACACACACACACACACACACACACACACACACACACACACACACACACACACACACACACACACACACACACACACACACACACACACACACACACACACACACACACACACACACACACACACACACACACACACACACACACACACACACACACACACACACACACACACACACACACACACACACACACACACACACACACACACACACACACACACACACACACACACACACACACACACACACACACACACACACACACACACACACACACACACACACACACACACACACACACACACACACACACACACACACACACACACACACACACACACACACACACACACACACACACACACACACACACACACACACACACACACACACACACACACACACACACACACACACACACACACACACACACACACACACACACACACACACACACACACACACACACACACACACACACACACACACACACACACACACACACACACACACACACACACACACACACACACACACACACACACACACACACACACACACACACACACACACACACACACACACACACACACACACACACACACACACACACACACACACACACACACACACACACACACACACACACACACACACACACACACACACACACACACACACACACACACACACACACACACACACACACACACACATTTGTAGAGGTTAGAGCTTTTGGGATGATCCCTTCGTCAGCACAAGAGAGACACACACACACACATATATATATATATACTACGGAAGAGGAAAGGTAAGTAAGGATATTTAGGGCAACTAGGTGTTGAAAGAAACCCAGTGAACACTTACCGGAAGTAGAGCCACTGGGGTGTTGGAGAGACACATTTGTAGAGGTTAGAGCTTTGGGATGATCCCTTTGTCTACACAATATATATATATATATATATATTGTGGCTGTTAAAAATTCGAAAATTTTAAACAATTAAATATATATAAATGCACTTCTAGAGGAACTACATCGATGAAATATTGCAGATATTTGATGAATTTCTAATAAATCACGAAAACCTATAAAATTTTTATAATTATAAATTATACGGGTTGTTTTTACCCCAATATTGTCAAAAAAAGAAATGTAAATCGGTGCAGAAGTGTGAACTTTTTTGTTTAAAAATTATTTGTCAGCTCTCACTCTTTATATTAAGGGCAGATAAAATGCTTGCAGAATACAAGCACATATTACTAATAATAGATATAAAATAACAACTTTGTGTTTTGTTCTTCATAGTTAAGTTTCACCTACCATAGTGAATTTTTTTCTCACAAGTACGTGGGTTCATGTGTAGGTGCAAAGTTTCCTTCATTGTACTCTTTTTTGTTAACTCGAGTATCTGAGTGAATTCACTCAGATATATACGTGCTTTCAAATCTGAAATATAAATGTTTATTAATAATTTTGAATCAAAAGTTATACATTATAAATACTCTGTAATTTCTTGTTTAATCAACATATGCCATACCTCTTTTTTAAAGAGTTTCATGATCACATACAATGAACATTTTCATAAGATCCAGGTATTTTCTTGAAACCAAAAATTTATTTTATATTTTTCAGTGCTCTTTATAAATAAAAAGAGTATAATTTAAAAAAGTTTATTTATTTAATTTCAGTGCTCTTTATAAATAAAAAGAGTATAATTTAAAAAAGTTTATTTATTTAATTTTATTTTATACTCTTTAGTAAAATGAATTTATAACTATGATAATGAGATCAAATTGTGATGTATTAATTACCATCAAACATTGGTATTCAATACAGAAATTTATATTACAGCTAATATTGTTATAAAACATTCATAAGGAAATTTTTGTAATAGTTACATTTTTATACGACTTTTCAATGCATAGCATCTTCATCGAACATTTTGGTAATAGCTTTAAAGTCGATATTTCGGGTTATATGAAATGATATTTTGATAAATTTATAATAATAATAATATTTATTGCTACACCGATTTGTTTGATACAAACATTGGACAAGTCATATACAGTAGTACAAAAATAGTAAAAGCATTTAGGATGTATTTGGATTAAACTTGAGGACAAAACTATTTACAAAATCTGTTAACACTTAAGAAAAACTTGGAAAATAGAGGTAGAACGTTCAAGGCCAAGAGGCAATTTTTGGAATACATTAAGATTTAATTTAAATACAAAAAGCTATTTACAAAATTCATTGAGACTGTAAAAACATTTAGTAAATATTGAAAGACATTTTTTAAACAGGGTCAAGTTTTATACATTTTTTATATCACTACGCAATTGATTATATAATTTTACACACATTACCTTTGGTCCCTTGCTTGTCATTGATAAGTTTTGTTGAGAGACGTGTAGGTCTTCCACTTGTCTTGCTCTGTGATTATGCATGGAGCCATTTTTTGTGAAAGAATTAACATTTTTTTAACAAAAACTACTACACTGTAGATATATAGACATGGAACAGCCAAAAAATAATTCCGTATGAGACTCTTGAGTGAAAATGTACAAAGTAAAGTAGCTTTAAGACATTTTGGCTGAAAGTATGCTTTAAGACTATACCCCTTCTGATATCTCTAAAGCAGTGAAACATTTAAAAAATTCCAAGGGTAGAGATGTCTATGATCTTTCTAACAATTTGATCAAATCCGTACTTCATCTTGTTGCCCTTCCCCTTTCCATTGTCATCAACAACTTTTCAATCTGGTTACTTTCCTGATGCCTTAAAGTACTCTAAGGTGATCCCTATTTATAAGCGTGGTAACAAAGATACTCCCAGTAGTTACTGCCCCATTTCTAAAGTCCTTATTCTTGGTAAAGGTATTGAAATAATAGCTAATTCATAAATCTGTGCATATTTTGAATCTCGTAACTTATTTACTACCTCGCAATATGGTTTTTGCCATGAAAAATCCACTGTAAAAGCCATTGAAAATGTGGTTAAGCAAATTCTCCATGCTTTTCAGGAGTCATTGCTTGTCAATTACACTGTGTGACCTTGACTCAGCTTTTGATTGTGTTAAGCACTGTTATCTTCTGCACAAGTTGCAGTACTATGGATTGAATGATGACGGACTGTTATTTGTGAAATCTTACTTAACTGGTCGTAAACAAATGGTATAAGTTAATGGTGCTCAATCTGATTTCCTCACTGTCAAGCATGGTGTACCTCAGGGTTCTATGCTTGGTCCATTATTATTTCTGATAATGATCAATGATCTGTCTGCTAACATATCCGCTAGTAGTGTTTTATATGCTGATGATACAACCTTTGTGCAAAGTTGTGTGAACCCAAGCCAAGCACTTGACCTGTCCATGCATGTTCAAACACAGGCAAATCTTTGGTACTCTGCTAATAAATTCTTCCTGAATTCTAATAAAACCAAACACCTATTGTGTACCCTGAGAAATTTTGCTAATGAAATTGATTCTGTCAATTTACATGGTATTCATATCGATTCCAAACACACTTGGAGTAGTCGTGTTGCTGTACTCTGTAATGAACTTGCCAGATCATTATTTATACTTAGAAAACTGAAGCTTTATGTGCCAGTTGAATTTTTTAGATCTGCATATTTTGCTTTCTTTCAAAGTCATCTTAGCTATGGCCTGATATTATGGGGGCATGCTAGTGATGTGAAACTTGTGACCACCCTCCAAAAAAGGACAGTCAGGATTATAACAAACTCCGGCCCACGAGTTCACTGCCATCCTTTTTTCATTAGCCTCAAGGTTATGACAATCTATAGCCTATATGTTTTATACCAGCTAATGTATGTTAAAGACAATCTGTCCTCTTTCACCTCCAGGACAGAAATACATAACCATGATACCAGGTTAAAAAATAAATTTGATATTACCTTCTGTAGACTTTCCAAAATCCAGAAACAATCTGATAACCTCTGTTTAAAAATGTATAATATGTTACCACACTCTACTAACTTGGCCAGCATAAAAATCTTTAGAACTGTTATTGAAAAGTGGCTGGTCATCTGACCACTCCACTCCATTGAGGAATATTTTGAAGTAGACTTTTCTACATTAGTGTTTTGACCTTTAAAATGTTTGTTATATCTTTTACTTTTGTAATCCTAGTTTTACCTTGACTTAGTATTTTTGACGACATCCATGGTGGTGTATGCCACCCCAAAGATGAATAAAGTACAGTAAAACCCTGTTATAACGCTGGTTTCACGAGACAGAATATACACCCGCGTTATCGGCAACCCACGGTATTTCGGGAAATAATTTTTAAAAATGTGAAAGTATATGCGTTATAACAAATTTAATTGCAAAATACTATTAAAACTGATATCGTATTTTGATTTAAATCAGTGTTTTTAAAATAGTTTTCTTTTGGAGCGACAGCTGATGGCGTGTCTTCGACACATACATCTTAATGTTTTGCAAATGTAAAAGATGAAGATGATCACAATCACTCTGTCTCTCCATCCAATTCATCACTTCACTGATGTTATCCAATACTTTGCTTATTTAAGGGGTCTCATCCTCACGCATCTCTTCATTCTCGCTGTCATCTTCCGATAATTTTTCTGCTCTTCCACGGTTCTGGACTTTAGCTACAATTTCTTATCATTCTTATAGATAGCGACGGGAGTTTAACATCGCGGTAAATTTTGAACCAAGTTGTTTACGTAGAAAATAAATCGCGGTAAAATTTGAACCAAGTTGTTTACGAAGAAAATAAATCGCGGTAAAATTTGAAGCAAGTTGTTTATGAAGAAAATAAATTGTGGTAAAATTTGAACCAAGCTGTTTACGAAGAAAATAAATCTCGGTAAAATTTGAAACAAGGATGTTTATGAAGAAAATAAATGGAATCATTTGGGAGACATGACTAGACCCGTGGTATGTCCGAATCTGCGGTATAATGAGGCGCATTATAACGGAGTTTTACTGTATTATTATTATGATAATATAAGAGAGGGAGTTGAAGTTTTTACGGAGTTGATCTATATGAGAGGTCCACTTCAGTTGAGAATCTATGCAGACACCCAGAAAAAATGTATTAAGTGCATTTGCTATATAATCATATAAAAGCACAAACTTTATTTTAAAAGGTTTTTATATTATGTTTTAACACACTTTTCAATTTTGTTGTTGCTTTTCGTTTGATGAATTTTCTCCTTCATTGTATTTTCGTAATGCTCTTAATCTGTTCAGTTCAGCCAGGGCTTCTTTGTCATAATTTAATGAAACTTTGCATCTGAATACAGGCAACTCCCGAGATTCGACCGTTCAAGATTCAACCATTTGGAGAATTGGACCGGTCAAAGCCCACTTATTCGACCCAGCCAATCGGTTGGTTGAATTAGGAACTAGTTTGTGTAATTTTCGGCCCGCCCAACCACGCAAGGTTTAGTTTCAGTCTAGACACTGTTATTTCTGCCCTAATTGTTTGAATTTGTGCTGATTTCACTCATTTTTAGGCACGTTTGACATTCGACTGTTTGAGATTTGACCGCGTTTTCAGGAACGCATCCCGATCAAATCTCGGGAGTTGCCTGTATTTCCACTGTTTTCAGTAAATTATTTACCATAACTGGAATTCTACCACGGTTTATTATGTCATCTTTGCATAATCCATAACAAAAGTTACCTTGGAGAAATACAGAATCGATATAGTTTTAATTTTATTTATAGGATATACAGTTTTGGGACTTTCTCGAATTTTTATGTCCAAATTGACCCTTACTCAAAAGCAGCAGAAGTTGTGCATTTTCAATTTATTAGCCCTTTTAATTAAGAGACAAACCACCTGCCCTCCATATTTCCATTGTTGCAAGCACAGAGGCAATGGGAAGACTAGTTTAAATTAATGCAGTTTTTAAGATGCATTCATGTTATATTAAAATTTGCGTATTAAAGTTCACATAATGTAGATGAATGGAAGAACCTCCTAATAACCATAAAAAACTTTTTTAAAACTACTGTCCTTTCTGCAGTACACACGAGGCCTTAAAAAGATTTTCCATGGTTCTGGGTTTAAAATTGCCTCTTCGTCCAACAATCATCTCCACCATTTGCTAGGTAACCCAAAGGATCCTATCCCCTCACATGAAAAATCCTGTATTTACAAAATTGTGATGGTTGCGAAAGGGTTTATATTGGTCAAACAAAAAGAAAAATTATCACCAGATTCAAAGAACATTTATCATATTTTAGAAATGCTAACTTTGACAAATCTTGTGTAGCAACTTACATCCTTCAGAAACAACATTCCTTTTCATCAAAGAACCTTCAATTATTGAAACCTATTTCCAGCCACTACCTTCTAGATGCAGCCAAAAGTTTAACTATTCTTAAAAACAAAGATATTATCCTCACTCAAGACACAGGTCCAATAGGAAACACTACTTTGCTTTCTCTTTCGAATAACGGCCATTCCAACGCTCTTCCTAACTTCTCCATCACTACATTGTAACTCTCTCATTTCTTCCCCAACTCGTTAATCTTCATCTTTTTGATCTGCCTACTGATGATGGAATCCTTGATTCTGAAATGCGCATCTAGGCAATTTTTTGGAAAGGAAGTGCTCGTGTGTGTTTGTTTTGTGTGTATTTGTGAGTGTGTGTGAAGAAAGAAAAGGGGGGTCCCTGGCATGGGAGTAATTCCCCTAAACCCGGAGTGGGTGAGATTGCAGGTGTGTTTGGTCACTGGCGTTGAGTAGATTCCCCTAAACCAGAATGCATGTGAGTATTTTCCTTTTTTGAAAAATATTTGTATGGTTATTAGGAGGTTCTTCCATTCATCTTCATTGATTAACCATAGGGCTCATAATTAATATTTTTTTTTCACATAATATGTCAAAACTTGGTGCCAATCCTTTCTAGGATGATTTGTTTTAATAGTTTTTGTGTTATAAAGTAGGCAATACTTGGTGTAATTCATTAAGTTTTGAACTTTTCTGTTAGATCTCCTTCATATAACAGGCATTGGACACAATACTGCTGCATTGGGTGTGAGCTTTCAACAAGTACCCCCTCATGAATCCTCTGAGATGCCTCGAAGAGGTGGTGGTATTGGCTTAAATGCAAATGGATCTGCTCCACTGGGAGGTGGTGCTGGTATGCATGGTACAGGCAGTGACATCCTTGAATCAAGCAGTCATGAATTACGCCTGGAAAAGAGCAACATCTTGCTTTTGGGACCTACTGGCTCAGGTAGGCCTGAAAACCTCTTATATGTTGCATATAGATAATTAATATTGAATATCTATTATATTGTTCAATAATCTCTTTATATAATGAGCTAAGAAATCTGGTCACGCTATACGGAGTTAGATGGGAGAATAAAGAAAACCACCCATAACTAAAAAGCTTTTAAATCTTTTTTTATATAACTTTCAGGAATCACTGGGCTTTTCAATTTGAAACTGCTCGCAATGTACATAGTAGTCCTAGGTTTGACTCCAAGGACATAACTTTTCTCCATTTGAATAACATGGGAAGAGCTGAAACGAAGGGAGCATGCCTTTTTCTTTAGCATTTTAAAATATCTTCAAAATGAGATATTGACACGTGATTTTCACAGTTATGCCAAGAAAACTATACAAATGGTTTTCCATATCGTAGAAATGAAAATCTCATTCGAAAAAAGCCAAAAATTACGTTTAACGATTATTTTTTCGTGATTTTTATGCATTTCATGGGCGTCGGCAGGGGGGGCAAGGGGGAGCAGTTGCCCCCCCCCCCCCTGGAAATGTGTAAAAACCTAAATATATATTAGACATTAGCGGAAGTGCCCGTTGAATTTCAACGGATTTAGTGAATCTAAAACTTCAACTGTATAACATCTAAACATCGAAAGAATAAAATAATACATAGTTGTAACCTCATGGCCGCTGTGTGCAAGTCTCTCATTGGCCGCCCCTGTGCAAGTCTCTCATTTACCGCCATTTTTAGGTGTTCTTTACAAAAATAAAAAAAAACCTTACGGTTTGATAAATTATAATATAATCCGCATTACTGATAAAATACTATACATGTCTGACGATAAATCAGCCGCCCCCGTTGTTTGACCACCCATGTGCATCGCACAGCTGCACATATGGACGGTTGTAACCGTCGAATAAAGCAAAAACGAAGAAAATCGATCCATAATTAGGTATTTAGATGAATAAAGGAAAAAAACTTGCACTAGAAAAATCGAAAATTACTTGTAAACTTATAGGAAATAATTATTGAATTAAGCACCCCTTCCCCCAATTTTTTTCTCGCCATATGTCTTACGTTACTCGCAGGGTAAAATTATATACCTATGCGAAGTTTTGGATGAAACCTTCAACAGTGTGGATTTCTATAGTGGAAAAAAAAACAGAATTTCAATTTTATATACATAGATCATATGACTTTCGCCTCATTTCTTGTGTAATTATGCCTTTCTGAAATGTTCACTTTTATGTCTTGTAAGCAAGAACACCTGTGAACGTATATTTGTCTATGATTGAACACTGACCCTGAAAAATGTACACCAGATGCGTGGGCCTATTTACATTAATAAACATTTAAAATGTAGAATATAATGATTTTACTTATGAAAAGATAAGATTCCAGTATTCATTAGATGAAATAAGGTTCAATTACTTTGGTGAATCGTTATAAACACTTCCCACAGGCTGTTTCCTGAATAATTATCAGTGTCCATTTACATTTCTATGTATAAAGATAAATGTCCTGCTTTCTATCAGTCTTTCTTAAGTAAAAATACAAATTTTATCATTTAGTAATAGTTAAACATCTGTTTGTGGCAGATAAAAAGAGCGATGGGTGGAAGGGTGTGAAGAAGCGTTAATGAAAAATATTAATGATTTGGGAATGTCCATTTATAATTGCCGTGGTCAAGGTTACGATAATGGAGCAAATATGGCTGGTTCAAAGAATGCCGTACAAGCTCAAATATTGCGTATTAATCGGCGAACTTTCTTTATGCCCTGTGGTTGCCATAATTTCTATTTAATACTCGGTGACATGGCAAAGTAATCTCTATCAGCCAAATCGTTTTTTGGAATTTTGCAGGAACTTTTTTCTGGTTCGACACGATTATGGCCATATGGCTAAGAAAAAATGGTGTTCCAAGAATATTGGACTGAAAGATATTGTTTTGTGGTGCAAAAAGATAAAATTGTTTAGTTTGTAACCAAATTGTAAGCGTACCAAAAGAGTACAACTTAAAGTGGCATTTTGAAATAAAGCACCCAGAATTCAATGAAAAGTTTTCTGGGGAACTTAGAAAACAAAAGGTTTTTTCCCTGATTCAGTCACTGAGAGCCCAACAAAATGTTTTTAAAAAGTTCGGATACTTCAGAGCAGATTGTCGAAGTTAGTTTTGATATATCCTAATTGATTGCTAAATCTTCGAGAACCTTTACTGATGGTGATTTTGTGGGAAAATGTTTAAGTATTGTGTCACAAAAGCTATGTTGTACAAATTACGTTAAGAAGTTTGAAGCCATCAGCTTAAATCGGATGACTGTACAATGGCGACTGAAAGATATTTCCTGTTATGTTGAAACCAAATTTTCAGAACTATTCAACAAGTGCAATTACTTTAACTGGCAGTAGATGAATCGGCATATGTTACATCAACCTCGCAAATGTGTATAATTGCACGTGGTGTAAAACCAGATTTGGAAGTGTATGAAGAACTCGTAGAACTCTATCCGATGCAAGATCAGACCAAAGGATCTGATTTGCCTGAGGAATTGCTTAAAAGTCTTCACAAGCATAATATTCCAAACGTCCAAAAGTTGGGGCTCAAAAATGAGTTGATAAAATATCACTGCGTAATTCATCAGAAAAACCTAATTGGGAAGGATCTAGGATTTAGTAAAGTTATGAGTGATGTTTTAAATGCAGTCAACTTCATCAGATCATGTGCGCTAAACCACAGACAATTCAAAGCTTTTCTCAAGGAAATTATAGCTGAATATGGTGATGTTCCGTACTATTCTGAAGTCCGTTGACTTAGCAGAGGCAAGATTTTGCAACGTTTTATATTGCTCTTTGAGGAGATAAAAATGTTTCTGACAGAAAAAGGACAAGCAGTAAATCATCTCGAACATCCAACATGGGTATGTGACTTGGGATTTTTGACTGATATTACTGCACATTTAAACAAATTGAATCTGAGATTGTAAGGTAAAAACCACCAGATATTTGAACTTGCTGACAATGTATCATCGTTCCAAATTAAATTACCATTATTTTGAGAGCAACAGTTTGAAGAACAATACCTGTTACAACAAATATTTAAATAATACAATGTGAAGAGTTCCAATATGCTACTCATATAGAACGTATCCAGCAGTCATTCAGTGAGAGATTTACAGATTTTGAGCGTGACAAAATGTTGTTAACAGCATTTGCAAACCCTTTTGAAGTCTCATATAAAGACGCTGACTCCAGTTTACCACTCGAAATCTTCAGTGTAATGATGAACTGAGGTCAAAATTTAAGGAGGGAATTCTGCTAAATTTTTATAAATGCCTTCCTAAAGAATCCTATTCAAATCTACGACGGATGGCAGCTATTTGCACAAGTCTGTTTGGAAGCACTTATATATGCAAACAGGCTTTTTCATTGTGATCAAATCGAAATATCGAATCCAGTTGATGGATGAAAATGTGTTCAATGTTGAGGCTGAACACAACAAACATTACACCAGATATTAAGTGTTTAACAATGGCAATGCAGGCTCAACGATCGCATTGAGGCAAATTAAATTAAATTTAAAATAAAAAGGTTTGTTGCTCCTATTTTCTATTAATTTTGTGTCAGAGCTTTCTTATTTAAATGAAAAGTGTAATTTATATAGAAAATTAAGTTGTAATTATTATTATTTAAAATCATCATTATTTAATAAAAAATTTTAAAATCCCATAAAATTTAATAAAATAAATTTTAATTCAGATTTTCCTTAAATTTGTTTGTTTATAATTTTTTTCATAATGCAGCCCGTGGACTTGGAGAAAATGTGTAATGCGGCCTTTTGATAGAAAAAGGTTGTGTACCACTAATGTAGTGGAAAGTGAAGTGACCTATAATTTTTGTATTAGATTTTGTTGAATTTCATCCCCAAATGTGAAATTGTGTATGAATAATTTCTTTTAGGTTTATTTATCTGAAGTTGAAAAACCAAATGATTTAATGATTAACACCCCAAAGCATTTGGTTAAATAAATAAATTATTTGCAGGTAACAAATTAACTGAACAAAGATAATTTATACTTAATGAAAATGGCACATTGCCTGACCATTCTTGTCGTCAATTAACATAAGTTTCAATAAAAATTACTACTTATTGTTAGTGAATTCACTGTAGTTCCCTCTTCCTGTTTCACCTACCCATAACGGGTAAAAGTCTTTTTGGCGCTACTGGTTAAGAAATTTATTTTTTCACCATGTCTGCGGAGACAAATTAATGTCTACCAATGTAATGGAAATAAATTAATTAATTGCACAGCATATCTATAAAACACTTTTAAATTAAATTTATTGCATAAGTATTTCTGTAAATACAGGATTTTTTGCTATCCTTTGACCAAAGACTGACAGAATCAAATTTTCTCGTCCTCGAAAAGCCAACATAAAGTTGTCCATGTATAAATACAGGCAGAGCCAGCCGTAGGGGCGGGCTGTCGCCTGGGGCGCCAAAGGTCAAGTGGCACTGAAGGAAACCCTTACGGGGTTTAGGTATAACCTTCAAGGGGGCGCCAAAAACCTACTTTGTCCAGTATCATATTTGTCCTAAAGCCTGCTTTAAATACAGGTTTGGGAATGTAAATGCATACTTTTTCAAAATTTTGTCCTTGGGATTTATTTATTGTCATGTTTTAAGAAAGTCTAATTGGGAGTTGTTTCCTCTGGAGTTGAAAAGAGAGATATATATCTGGTGGGCTTAATGCTATTCTAGGAATAAACACCCTATTTCCTTTAACACTAGAAGGACGGACGGGTCATTTTGACCCAAAACGCGGTGTCTTTTGCTCGAGGTGTCCGTGATAATTATTGCAGCAACTTTAAATTTGTGCCAAAGTTCTTGTGCCCATTGGACGGGATCTATGGGCCCGTCTACCATAGAGGACTGACGGGTCAAAATGACCCACGGCATGAAAATATGCGTGAGATCCGCATTTTTTAGCGTAAGAGATACATCTTTTTCTTCTGAAGGTGAATGGAGTGCTTTCACTTTCACACAAGGCCCTGCCAATGCAATCAGCATTCTTTCATGAGTTTCGTTATGCTGCACGTGTAACTGATACACGTTCAGACAACACGAATTCTCGGCGCCGAGTCATCTCAAATTTCAAGCGGAGATGGGCCCGCCGGCAAGCACAGACTTGTCTGTCACTCGTGATGCCAAAGTGTACCATGTATTACATTGTATACATCGTACTTTGTTCAATATCGTGTATGAGTAGTGCGTGAATTGGCCAGTTTGCATTCGTTCAGCATAGGGGTAAGATGTCACGGCACGGCCTTGCAGAAGCAGAGATGTTGAAGGCACTGCACGATATACTCAGTGAAGAGTCTGGTGATAGTAATGATGAATACTTAGAATTAGGAAGTGATGATGAAGATTTTTTACTGAATAAACGTGGAAGTAGTAGCAGTGAGTCTGATTCATGTGATGAACAATCGAGTACTTCAGAAACAGTGAACCTGGATCCACCAAGTGATGAACCACCTGCTACCGGGGTTCCTGTTCAAGGACGTGGCCATGGGAAGCCTACATGTCGAAAAAGAGCTGCGGAAGTATTGCAAGAGGTCAAGCCAATTCTTCCAACAGATTTCCTATAGGTCATGAAGTATGCTCTCCTGATAGCTCGTTTTGGAAAGTTATCTCACATGGACCATTTGCAGGTAAGTTATAAATAAGCCTAGTTTCTCGTTTGCTAATAATGTATTACAGAGCGATTCGCTGATTCTGGTGAATATGTTGCAGGCCGCCGCGGGCAACAGAATGTTTTTCGCGAACGTAGTGGACCGACAGCACACGCCAAGAGGAACATTTCCAAGCACAGTGTTTCTAGTGCCTGGCGTCTCATGATAAGTGAGAACATTTTGCTGCATATCAAAATGCGCTGATGCGCAAGCTCTCTTGAAGCTACAAAACTCGACATGGTCCATCACCCTGGAAGAATTAGATGCTTTTTGTGCCATATTGTATGCTCGCGGAACATACGGAGCCAAATCAATCCCTAGGAAGAGCTTGTGGAACAAGACGTGGGGACCACCATTTTTTGCTCCTACTATGACCCAGGATAGGTTTTTTGAAATAATGAATTTTCTTAGGTTTGATATCAAAGCAACCCGTAGAGATCGCCTGAAATCAGACAAGTTCACCCTTGCGTCACTAATTTGGGAACCCTTCATAGAGAACTGCATTGCCTGTTACACACCTGGACCAAACCTGACTGTAGATGAACAGCTACTTCCTTCTAAATGCAGGTGTCTATTTCTTCAAGCCTGACAAATTCAGCATCAAGTTTTGGCTTGCCGTGGACGTCGACTCAAAATACTTGTGCAATGGCTTTCCATATATTGGAAAGGATGAGTTACGCCCCGCCAGTGAGTCTGTGGGTGAGAGCGTGGTTGTCCATCTGATGTCTCCATTCACAGGAAAAGGCTGAAATGTGACCACCGATAACTTTTTTATGTCTTCAAAGCTTGTGGAGAAGCTCAAGTCTAAGTCAACAAGTTTTGAGGGCACCGTGAACTGTAGCAGGAGGGATGTGCCCCCTTTGGCAAAGAAGGGCTGCAAACCACTTCACAGCATCCTGTTTTTTCGGAAAGATGTTTCCGACACAACGCTGTGTACCATTGCAAGTTGAGAAAGAACATACTCCTCCTCAGTACCATACATCCTACTGTGGAAATTGCTGAAAATGAAAAGAAGACTCCTGAGACAGTGAGTTTCTACAACTCCACCAAAAATGGAGTGGATGTGGTCGATCAGGCCTTCTTCAATATTCTTGACTTGGCAGCAGTCAATATGTGGGTGCTCTTCAAGCTCACAACAGGCAAGTAAATTAGCTGCAGAAATTTCATTTTGCAGCTGTGTGAAGAATTGTGTGGACCATATATGTCTATCAGAAAGCGTGGCCCTTTGGACAATCCATTGCCAAATGAAGACAAGCAGCCAACCTTCAGTGAATCTCGCATCAGGTGTAAAGTTGGCAAATGCAAGGGGAACAAAACACTAGATGTGCACATAGGATGCAAAAAACCCGTATGTGGAAAGTGTTTGGAAGTAACGAAAGTGTGGTGCGTAAAATGCTTACCTAATACTGGTTAGACACCCGCTGTTCGATCAATACTTTAATTTCTATTATATATTTACTTTGATTTTTGTAACTTTCAACCGATACTTATGTCTGTAGTTGTACAAGGAAGTTCATATATTATCGAAAGACAAAATAAATGTTGATTGAAAATGCAAAGATGAAATTGATATGAGAAAAGACCTGATAATAAATAGCCTCATGCATATAAAGTAACATGGGTCAAATTGACCCATCAGTCCTCCTCGGTATGTAGATAAGTTCAGTCCTCCTAGTGTTAAAGTTGCCAGTTATCATTTCGGCATTTATCGTACAAGAAAACAATTTTCTAATGACCCATCTTGTTCCATTAGAAAACCCTTATTTAGGACTTTATCACTGCTCATTCCTTAAGTTTGAGTTTGTGTGGTGGCATTCCCATTGGAGTTACATTGTGTAGAAACTCTGGAGTATGTAGTCTGTTACATCTTCATCGTCTTGTATATAATTGATGCGAATATATTCTCTTGATTCACCAGTTAACTTTTCCAAAACTTTTTCATTAAATTCCAATATATCTTCATTTTTAGTGCAGAGGATTGAATTTGAATAGTAAAACATATTGAATGAAGAATTTTATTCACTAAACAGGAAGTCAACACAATTTGATTACTCGGAAAATCAATCCTCCGGTATTTCTACTGAATCTCCAAACTTTCCATTACCAAGTTTGAAAAGCAAATCTTTTTCTTTAAGTTTGGCTCTCATATTTTCTTTCAGTTTTAGTAATCTAAACTGTGGCCATATATTGCTCCTGCTAATACAACTGCCTACAATCTGTCCTCTCGATGCTCTCAGAATAATGGGTAGGAGCTGACTAAAATAACCTCCCATTAATATGAATTTTCCTCCAAAAATTGAATCATTATTCATTAAATCTTTAAGTAAGTAATCATCCGCCAATTCTTGTAATAAATTAATATCCCAAAACCTACAACTCTTTATTGGAAATGCTGTAATTTTTCAATTATAATAAGCATTTTTTTTCTTGAAATAGTTGACAAAAAGTCAGGGTGCATATTATATATGGTTATAAATGCATACAACTTTTTTCAGTACAGAAATAATTAATATTTTCAAACATGTTTTTACCAATAAATCATACATTTCAATGCATTTTGATAACATTCCTTTAAATATTGTTTTTCAAAACAAAAATAAGAATATTTATTTATTTACTTCAGCTGTCAGAATTACTAAAGTAAATGATGTCGCTGGGCAGCAGAGGATGAACTGTTATTCCAACTGACCAGGTTAATACAAAAGGCAGTATTGAGATTGAGGTTTTTATACATTGTATCGATCTTTAATGGGTGTCAGAACATAATGTGATATTTTCGTAAACTCTCTCACACATATCTATATAGTTCAGCAGCGAAGCGCGAGCTCGTATTCCAACCACCAGATTAATAGAAATGGCGACATTGAGACAAAATGTTTTTTGTTTTTATACAGCATAGCGATCTTTAATGGGAGAGTCAGAACGTAATGTGATATTTTTGTAAACTCTCTAACACATACTTAGTTTGGCAGCAAAGCGTGAACTCATATTCCAACCTACCAGATTAATACAAAAGGCGACATTGAGACAAAATGTTTTTATACAGTGTAGCGATCTTTAATGGGAGAGTCAGAACCAGGGGCGTGCCTACCCAGGGAGCGGTGGGTGCAATGCACCCGGGCGCTAACTTGCTGGGACACCTTCTCATCAAGGTATTTGTTTCTATATATTATTGGAATTCGACTTGGGAATGTTTTCTGCTTTGTCCGAGTGAAAAGGGAAAGTTGGAGATTCTAAAATGACAAAATCTTCCAGGCAAAATTTTTCCGATCCCTTTCAATATGCGGTCGCATGACTCGGGGTTGCTAGAACACACATCAGTGGCGACTGAAAATGGGTTCACTGTAGGAGTTGCCAACAGGTGGGGGCGCTACTCTGCTAATTGCTATCCCGACCCTAGTGAGGAGCTGCAGCTGTGGTGGCAATCCTTTCGTAAAGTACCATCGACCTTCACCACAAATCCTTTCGCTGGAAGAATACCAGGTGCCTACCCTTTTTCTCCCACTTACAGAGTCTTGGAAATCCCAAATCTGTTTTAAATTGGTTTGGTATAGCTTTTCCGAAAACTAGCTTTCTTTACTCCTTCACGATCTCCCACCTACGTTAACATTCACATTCATTTCTAAATAGTACCAAATTCAAATACCGAAACAATTTCTCCAAATAATGAGAGAATTATCAACATCTACTTCTTCATTGGATTTTTAAATATCTTAAAATGAAAATATGAAGTCGGGACTTTGACGTAGGAATGCATAAATAATTGCAGTTTTGTTTTCTTATTGTCAGAATAAATATCAAGTGTAAGTTGGCTTGTAAATGGAGAAAAATATAGGAATTTTTGATTGATCATTAAGGTAACGGGACAGAGTATTGAATTATAATCATATGTGCAGCGAGTTTTATAATTTTCCTTCAAGCAGATATTAAATGATATGTGTATATTAATAATTATGCAACTAATTTCTTCAATCAATTCGTTATGGGATACATCGACATAAATACATCAGCTTGTCTCCACTCTCTATCGATGAAAAAGTCGTATAGGATCATACTACGAAATTTTGCTAGTAGGGGGGCACCACAGAGATATCCTGCACCCGGGCACAAAACACCCAAGGCACGGTCCTGGTCAGAATGTAATGTGATATTCTTGTAAACTCTCTCTCATGTATCTCATTTGGCGGCAAGGTGAGAACTGTCCCAATACTACACATAGTCAGGTAAAATTACATTGATCTTTTACAAAATAAATCTGATGTGGCCAACACATGACTTTCTCCATATTTGGCGTATAGATATTTAAATTATTATGAATAATATTACTAGGCAAAATTATTATTTCGTATCATAAAAGAAGACACGTCCTTGTTGCCGTAAATTACGTATATTTTGAATGTTTACAGAATTCACCGCTACATGGTGTTGGCGCTGTATACTGGTATTAAGATAAAGCGAAATATATCCGAAATGGATGGTTCTACGAAAATTAGTTTCAAACAAAACTTGGAAGAAATATTATTCTCTACAACTTTGGTCCTTACGAAGATTACCAATAACGATGTTTTTAAGGAGATATTTAACGGAAACCGAAAAACCGGTTATTTATAAATAACTCCTAAACAATAACTCCTATAGAAAATTGTTTCAAATGAAAGTTGTAGGAAATTACATTCTCTATAACTTTTGTTTAGAATTGTATATACAATAATGATGTTTTAACGAAATATCGCAAAAACCGAATCAGGTTTCGAATAAACCTCGACTTCCGGTTATCCGTTATTGTCCAAAAACTAATCAGTTCTTTGTGCTCATGCTAGAGTGTTATATATGAAGTTTGGTAACGATATGGCACGTACTTTTTGAGTTAGAGCGCCCACAATAACACACACACACAGACATTCCGAAAATAGTATAAACGTGTTCTCGGGACCTCAAAACATGTATTTCCATTGAAATCTCGAAGTCGATTTTTTTCATGAATACAATACTTTCCCATTACTACGTATGGAGAAAGTAAAAATAGGTGCATATTATACATGGTGATAAGAGAATTTTCACATTTCACTCATGAAAACATGGGTGCGTATTATATAGGTTGCGTATTATAATCGGAAAATTACAGTAAGTGAAAACGCATCTGCTTACCTCATGCTTTTCTGTCCTTTGATCTCCCACCTTTTTATGCAACTTGTTTATTCATTCATGTCATGAAAGCTATCACAGTTATTGATATGGGGTCTTTTTTAAAAACATTAAAATTATTTTGAAACTTTCATTTGCTGCATGTACTCCTCTAAATTAAATAGGGAAAAAGTTTATCGCAGACTAACTTTGTCAAGTTTGTGACTAAAAATTTTAGGTAAACATTACATTTGTTAATTTCTTATAGAAATTTCATGTTTTATATATTTTTCAGTTATGTAAACATTATTCAGAATGTACAGAAAACACATTTAAAAAATTGTCACTTTTTGATCAATAGAGGTTGAGATATGATGTTGAATGTAAAATAAACGATATACAGTATACTCCCCATTATCCGGCACTCATGCAACCGGAATTCTCAAGCAACCAGCATCTCTTGCATCTTGATTTTTTTATTACTTCTAGTTTAGAATGTTCCCTCTAAAATTAGCGCTTTTGGCAATTTTTTGTTTACATCTTATTAGGAATGTTACTGCTAAAATTTGCATTTTCAGCAGTCACAATATGCATTTGTGTATGTTTCTTGAACTCTGTGTTTGTGTTAAATAAAATATTTCGTATGCCCTTTTTAACCCTCCAGCAGGTGCACCCTATTTTCGGACATGAGCGGGCGCGTGGTAACAAATCTTCTACCATGCCGTTTTCCTCAAATTTTGTTGTATTATAAATGTTTTTTTCGTTTGTCGATCTTTCTTCTTTCATCCCTTGTTTCTCTATCATCAAATCTTATGGACCTCGGCAAAATTAAAATCCTTTATAGCTCATACAAACTCGTAAAAGTGGTATTCCCATACCATCACGAGTCCATAACTCACGTCCATTTGTGCGGTTTTCTTCACTTTCCTCCTCATCTTCAGCTGTATTGTCACTATCCGGTTCTTGTTCAGATTCATTGTCGTGATTTTCCTGATTTTCAAACGTGATAAAGCTTTCAGCATCACTCCATACTTCTTCACTATCTAGCAAATCGTTTTCCTCCTCAGAAAGTTCTTTCAAAACCTTTAGATAATCGTCTTCTCGTACTTTCTTATCCCATATTTTACAGATGTAAAAACTTTCCTTCACATTCCCATTTCACATCCATATATGTACACGGAAACACACACCAGACTGACACACTCAAACACAGAATTTCCAACTGGCCTATTTGAATGAATTCGAATGCTATGAGAGAGAGGGATGTGTGTAAGGCAGTGTATCATGGAGTGGAAAGCGGTGTGCTTTTGGGAAGGATGGTGTCTGGAGGAAGCGTGTAAGATATGGTCAGTGTATGTGGGTTTATGGAAAATGGAGAAATCCAGGTTATGTTTGTGGCGTCAGATGATAAGGTCAAGGAAGTTCAAAGATTGGTTCTCTTCCATTTCGTAAGTAAGGTGATAGAGGGGTGGAGGTTGTTCAGGTGGGAGGAAAAATTAAATAGTTGTCTATCAGAACCATTCCAAATACAAAAAATCGGTACAACATACATTGTACAAACTTTCTCATATACGTACTAATGCGTCGTTTAGTTATGTTTAGAAAATGAAAATCGTATGACCTTGTTTTTAGAAAATCCAATTTTTGTGAAAGTTGCCCAAGAATAAACTAGCCTTATATTCATACGTTGGGAAAAATGAAATACGTAGTATTATTGAAGACGTATACTCAAGTAACTGTACGAAATTTGATCAAAATAGTTAGAGCTGTTATTGAGAAAATCGAATTATTGTTAAAGTTGCCTAGAATAAACTAGCCTTATATTCATTTTTTGAGAAATATGAACTATACAGTATTATTGAAGACGTAAACTCAAGTAACTGCACGAAATTTGATCAGAATCGTTAGAGCCGTTTTTGAGAAATTCGGATTGTTGTTAAAAATGCGTAGAATAAACTATTCTTCATTACTGAGCAATGTCAACCATTTCTACGTATACTCTGCTCAGTATGATAAAATGCCTAAGTACGAGATTTCATTCATTTTCGTTTGACCGTCTAGGCTTCAGCGCCAGTAACAGACAGACAGACAGACAGATGGCATTGCAAAAACCACTTTTTCGGATTCAGCGACACCTAAAATGTGTATTTCTGTAAAAATCTCGAGGTCGAATTTTTTCGCAAAAACAATACTTTCTCGATACTTCGTATGAGAAAGTAAAAATATCATGTATATAGCGACACCAAATAAGTACATGGTCGGTGGATGGTATGGGTGGAGTTGAACAATTTCTTCTCTAAAGCGTCCATGAAGATATCTGCGAGGAGAAGTGACAGTGGGGAACCCATTGCCAGGCCTTCGGGTTGTTCGTAAAACACATTTTGGAAGTGAAAGTAATTTTATCCTGAGTGCCAGTATCGCTACTCAAGCCAAACTCTACCAGAAACTGTTCATGCTGTGGTGAGCCGATTCCTGACCTGATGATGGCTATATCTCAGCCGAAACCGATCGTTTGACAAACTTAAGCAATAAAGTGGAATTTTACCAGTGTTCTCATTATTCTCCCTGAAATAAAAATATTGCTGAAGCTAGTGAATAGGAATGAAAAGATTGAACGATCCGAACAAATGCAAAGTGAAGCATAGAGCTAATGAGTAACCAGAAACAACAGTAAATCGATTGACAAGCAACAGATTTATAGATGCAAGAAAATGAGCACATGAAAGTTCATTACAATCTTATTACATTATTGTGGATTAGGTTATTTATATTTATGTAACAAATTCTTATAAATTATTTAGTATGTTTAACTAATAAATCTTTATTAACATATATCTTTGGCAAGCTATGTACTTTTATATGCCCATGACTATTATTACTCTGAAATATTTGGTTATGTGGATTTTATATTAATTTTTTGGTTTTAGTGCACAAAATTAATCATTCATTCCAGAGGCTTGTTTATGCGTATTCTATTTTACCATTGGTGCGGGTCTTAATAACTTATCCATCAGCCAGAATCAGGTCTAATTCGGTTTCAGAAGTGTCTCCTCTGGCCTTGTGGCAAGAAAGACTTGTGGGCCACTGTCTTTTAACTGAAAATGGAGAAAGGGTCCTTAATGTGGGAGATGGTAGAAAATCGGTAGATTCAGTCTTATTCTGGGAGAATCCTGGCAATTCCAGGAGAGTTGGCAAGTCTCGGTCAAATAGGATTACTGACACAGTTTTTACATACTTGCAGCATGCTCGTATTTTGTAGGACTCAATTGAAGAAATATGTATAGATACCTTGTATTATTAGTGTAAAAGTTTTTAGTTTTTATATTTATTATTTTTTTTCTGAAAAATGATGCCCCCAACATTTTCTGCTCTAGGCCTAAGTGTATAGACCCTATAGGTAAATCAGCCCCTAGGTAATATTAATATTTTAATGTAGTTATTAAAAAAGATTGTAGAAGATTTAAATATGACAGTTGTTAGCCCATTTTACCAAAAAGCTATTTTCAGTTTTTTTTACTACTTAAACTTATTAGGTAAGTTTACTGTATAATTGCAGTTGCAAAATTTCATAAATTTTCCCGTTTAAATAGCATCATTTGTTATTTTATTAAATAGTTCTAATAATCAAAAATGCTTAATGCTGCTTTCTTGTAGGAGAAATCTGGCAACCATTCAATCCATAATGCCTTGACTCCCCTATTTCTATTGCTAATCCTTATTGAAACAATTATCTCCTTGAGATATGTGTTTTAAATTTTAAAATTATTGCTGCATGATGTATAAATAATAGTTTAGAAATTCCACAATTTGTTTCTACCATGTTTGTCTTATAGATAACTATATTATTATTGATTTTATTTTACAGGGAAGACACTACTAGCACAGACAATAGCTCAATGCTTGGATGTTCCATTTGCCATTTGTGACTGTACAACTCTCACACAAGCTGGCTATGTTGGGGAGGATATTGAAAGTGTCATTGCAAAATTACTTCAAGATGCCAACTATAGCACAGAAAGAGCTCAAATGGGTAAGTAGTTTACTTTCTTACTTTGAATCTTTCAGAATGAAAAAGTAGGACTTTGCATACATTTCATCTACTTTTATTTCAATTCTTTATTGATAACTATTGTGTTCACAAATTTAAGAAAATTCATGATTTATGTAGCATTTAATTGAAATTAAATCTGAATCTCGTTAGAAAAACCACACAGTGCTAGTTGATTGAAACATGTCTCTCTATGCCTTCTACTAAATGAATGGAAACTTTTACCTAAAAAACATTGTTTTTTAAATTACTGGTTAACACCTCAAGCCCGGAAGAGATTTATGAAAACCTACCTTATTCGCCGAATGAGTTTTTTTTAGAAAACATGAAAAAGATGCTGACAGGCGAAATTTGGAAAATTTTAAAAAAATTTATAACTTTTGATGTTTTCTTTTTATTTTGATGAAATATTTTGTGAATATACATAAAAGATGAAATTTTAAAACAGTATCATTTAAAATATCATATGTCGCACACAAACATTGCTGCAGTAGAAGCAAATAAACACCAATCACTTAATTTTCCAGTGCACATTCACGGTTTATATTAACTTTCGGAATCGCGAGAACTATGAAATGTATTGACATGAAATTGCATTCAAAAAAACATTTAAACATTTCATTCGTTGAATGTACCTATCTAAACCAATTAGGTGAAAAGTTTGTCGCATGTCAACTTTTCCATGTCTTGACTGGAAATTTTTAACTAATAATAAGTGTTGTATTTATGATTTTTACTTCCTCATACGAAGTATCGAGAAAGTATTGTTTTTGCGAAAAAATTCGACCTCGAGATTTTTACAGAAATACACATTTTAGGTGTCGCTGAATCCGAAAAAGTGGTTTTTGCAATGCCATCTGTCTGTCTGTCTGTCTGTTACTGGCGCTGAAGCCTAGACGGTCAAACGAAAATGAATGAAATCTCGTACTTAGGCATTTTATCATACTGAGCAGAGTATACGTAGAAATGGTTGACATTGCTCAGTAATGAAGAATAGTTTATTCTACGCATTTTTAACAACAATCCGAATTTCTCAAAAACGGCTCTAACGATTCTGATCAAATTTCGTGCAGTTACTTGAGTTTACGTCTTCAATAATACTGTATAGTTCATATTTCTCAAAAAATGAATATAAGGCTAGTTTATTCTAGGCAACTTTAACAATAATTCGATTTTCTCAATAACAGCTCTAACTATTTTGATCAAATTTCGTACAGTTACTTGAGTATACGTCTTCAATAATACTACGTATTTCATTTTTCCCAACGTATGAATATAAGGCTAGTTTATTCTTGGGCAACTTTCACAAAAATTGGATTTTCTAAAAACAAGGTCATACGATTTTCATTTTCTAAACATAACTAAACGACGCATTAGTACGTATATGAGAAAGTTTGTACAATGTATGTTGTACCGATTTTTTAAAAGACGTTATATAAATAATATAAACATTTTAGTTATGCAGTCATCATTCTTAATCATTACAGAAGTCACATAGAAAAAATGGTTACATTTCGTTCATTAGAAGCGGAGATATGAAGTTGTATTTATCATGAATGATTTTAGACACAGAATACGGAAAACTTTTAAAAGTTACAGATTAGCTCACAAGTCCTTTCCTGATTGTTTTAGAAAATGTATACAGGCTTAATTGAATTCAGCATGAAATTTACCTTATAACACTCTAAAAATATATATCTAGTAATCTTCTCTGTGAAAAGATACCATATGTTTACATGAATATCCAAGCATAAGCTTTCTCGGTCACGCCCGGCTTCCAAGTGCTGAAGAATATGGCTCGCAGTATCATAAACAAAAGATCCCTTCTTTTGGCCAAGGAAAGGGAGCCTTAAGGGAGCCCGTTGTTTTGTAGGTCATCTGCTTTTTATGGGTCAAGTTGAGAGCGATCATGAACTTCATTCTCACTCTCTGAACTAGAACCACTATCCTCAGAATCACTTGTGAATAATCCTTCTGCAATTTCTTCATCACTAAATACATGTGACCTTTTCCTGCTTGTTGACGGCATGATAACAAAGGGTCTCGAAGAAAAAGTCATAATTGAATGTGACACTACTTTCAAATTTGCACACAAATAATATTCACTGGTATAATAATGCTAACTTAACAACAAAAACTTTAATAATAATAATAAAAACGAAACTTGAATAATAACAATAACAATGAAATTTGAAAATAACAACGAAAACTCAAAAGAAGTTAGCTTTGTACACAGCAAATAGTCAAAAGAATTTGCCTCTGTAAAGACCAAAGGCTCCTTCTCAACTGGATTGCTTTGGAAATGCAAGAATATTTGGTAAACCCACCCATTGCGAATAAGGCGGAGGAAAAGAGGTTGGGGTATACACTTTCCTCGGCGGCGAGCTACAAAGGATAACAGCGGTTGTAGAAGGGTCGTAAAATGGAAGTTCGAGGTGGTGGGACCAACTGTGAGGAGGGAAAGGGGGGGGGGGGGGGTTTCAGGGTCTTGAGAGGAGGCCTGGGAGTGGGGTTGGCCGACTTTGTGGGCATCGCGGGGGTGTAGGAAAAACCCGGGATTATTAGGGTAGCGGAACCGAGTGGAATTCAACTGGGGAAGGGGGTGGGAGAGAGTTTGGTAAATAGTGTGGACGGGGTTATTCCAAAGGTTGGGGTAAATCTAAAATAGGAGAGTGGTTAGTGAAAATATGCTCGTTAGTTAGCATAGCATTTCTTTTCCGGTGCCAGATTATTTCAGTCGCTTCCAAGGCGTCCATTTTTTGTCCTTTATCTGCGAGATGGAACTGGTGTGGTTTTGATCTATGAGGTGTTTGGCGAAATGGGATGATGGGTCATTCTTTAGGTAGCATTTGCGATATTCTTCGGCACGTATTATGAAATTTCTTCCTGTTTGACCTATATACAGTAAAAGCCCATTCTAACGGCACCCATGGGACCAAAGGCGTGCAGCTAAAATGAATGTGCCGCTATAACGAATGGTGCCGCAAAATCACATTCCAATTACTTTGAGAGCATATTTGGTGTCTTATAACGTTCTTCTTACCTATAAAGATATTGAATATGTTGTTCTTCGTTATCTAATTTACTATTTTTTGCCGTAATTATTATGGTGTAATAAATATATCTCACTATATATTAATTTTACGTTGACGTCTGTCAACATTTGTGTATAATTTATATCGGCGTATTTATCGAGAACCGTTCGTCGTAAAGATATGTGGTAAACGGCATTGTGTTTCTACTGGCTATGAGGTCCCTGAAAAAATATTTTTGTTTGCTATAGTGTACCGGTTCGAATCCAGGAGACAATTATATTTTCCCACACGTTTAAATGGGATTTTCAATTTTTCAGAGTGCAATGTTTTTTTCCTTCATTCACCAAAATACATAAATATGGACCGATTTTCTTCGTTTTGGCATTATTCGTCGGCTAAAACTCTACACTATTTTATTCTTGCAATGTTTATATGTTACACGGTCGAGGTTTTCAGAAATACGCATTCTTTTTCGAAATTTTGCAGATTTTTCGTACTCATTCCGGGCGTTGCCAAGGAGACTCTCATTGTTGCCTCCGATTCATTTAATGCCAATTAAACCTTCAAATAGACGAAAGAAAAATGTTATTTGCATCGACCTGTTGTTTGAGCATCAAAATTAATGAATCATAGCAACGTAAATATTTAAGGACAATTATTCTGTTGACTGCATATTGCTGCGTGTGGGAAGCATTTCTGACGATTTAGTCGAAGCAATTGAATCTTCATTTCATCGTTTGAATGTTGGAATCTTACATTTTTGTAAGTAGAACCATCATATTACAAATCTGTAATCCTAATTAACGCAAATAGGCACACGCATAAATTAAAAATTAGATGAGAAAAGGGACGCACCCTATTTTGTAAACGCATTATATGGTTATCTTCTCTTCATTGATAATCTAAATAAACGCTTGCATTGACGTCGCCTTTGTAGTAGGTCCTGTAAGAAGTTAGCAATTGAAGCAAAACAACTGTTTGTGAGTTCGTCTAAAAGGGTGCAACGATAATCATTGGAACTAAGGTAAGGTAGAATTAAAAAGTTTTCCCCTTTGAATATACCGCGATATTAAACTAGCATTGAGTAACTCTGTGACATTGTGGTCACGTAATTGCCCTAATATATTGCTGTAAAATCACAGAAAATTAAAAATGCCAAGGGGTATACCAGTGAAAAGGAGAGCTATTAGCCCAGCTACAGCTGCCAGAGAAAGGAACAGGAGCCAGAGATCAAAGGAAGGGTATTGTAGGAAAGAGAGAGAAAAAGATGCAGAAGCTCATAGGATTTCCCGTGAAGATGAGGAGCGAAGAGTACAAGAAAGACAAAGAAATAGGGAAACACGTCAAATGAATAGGGAACAAAGAAGATCTAACCTAGGGCCGAACTATTTAGATTATTTGCATTTCATTTATTTCATTAAGTATTCAATAAAAATTATTTCACTAAACCTTCAGTTTATTTAAATCGCGTTGAGGATCGGAGATCCTGTGCTGCCCTAGTAAATTTATTAATTTTTGTTTATCTCATTCTGGTAACCAAAAGGATCCATCGAAAATAACATTATTACTACAACCATCATTTGTTATTCACAATTAACAGATTATTTTTATTTTTCCGTTGAAAGTAAATATCAACAATTCGTATATTCACGAATGTGCAGCCTCACTATCAAGTTCAACCGAGACATCCAGTTTTCGTATCCCGTGACGATGTTTAAAATGAGATAGCCACCCATCAGAAAAAATACATAGCTGATAAAAGTATTTTTCCTTTTCAATTAATAGTGGATCTGTGATTGGGAAACCTACAGAACATTTCACTTTAAACCACTCGTATAATATTGCATCCAATTGTTCTAGCTTTGGCTTCCTTAAATTTTTACGTTTTTGGATATTTTTGTCTCAGATCCAGAATTTTTTTTAGAAGTTGCCGTTTTCTTGCTTTAATACCATATATCATAGATGAGCTTATATTGTACTCGTTCATTAATATATGTCCATTATCCCATTATCCAGACATTGGCAAATGTCAATTTTCTGTCAAAATGTAAGCACCATTCGCTTCTCTTGTTTTCTACTACTGCTGCCACTACTCATGTTCTTTAGGATTTCTTTAAATGTTTATAAAATGAGGTTAATAACAAATAAAATTATTACGCAGTATGTCACGATTGTTGACACCTTGAAACAGAAGAGGAACTACTCGCAATATGTGGTTAATATTATGGAGATCGGTCATGCCTGTGGCGACATCTATTAGACAATTGGAAAATGTAAGTTCACCTAAGATGCCGTTAGAGCGAGTTTGCCGCTAGAATGGGTGCGGTTAAAATGAGCTTTTACTGTATTTGGCATTGCAGTCGTTACATTCCAGTAGATAGATCCCGGATTTCTTGGAATTTTCTATTTTGTCTTTACTGTTGATGAGACATTTGCCGATGGTGTGGGAGGGGTGTAGAAGGCAGCTTTGTATTCTTCCTTCGGGAGAAGATTGACCAGTTTGTATGAAAGAGCGACAATGAAAGGGAGTTTGCACCATTTGGGAGATATTTTCCTGGTTTGTTTGGGGAGAAGGCCGGCGAATTAATAATAGTTGCATATGTCATGAATTGCCACTCACTGCGAAGAAGGCAAAGGAAAGGAGGTTGGAGGAGATGCTTTCCTTTTCTGCAATGAAGTGTAAGAATTGTCGTGGAAGGGACCTTGAAGGGACAAAAAAGCGAATGCTCCTCAACTTAGTTCATGAATTGCATTGGAAAAATCTCTAGTAGACTGTGTGTAAACATTTACAAGACCTTTTCTTTCATGAGTCAAACAGAGAAAGAGCTTTCTCAAAAACCCCACAAAAAACATGGCAGGAAAAATATCTTACTTTGACAAAATAAACATTCCCTTGACCTCACTTAAAAGCCAAGGAAAGCATTCCTAGTGCATTGAAAAGCAATTTTTAGAACGAGAACCACCGTAATTCTGTGGCAAAAATGAAAAATCCAGCGCAAATTTTATCGTACATTATAAAATCCTAAACCACAATGAAAAATACAAGACATGCATTAGTACAAAGGCCAAAGCTTCCTCTTTCGAAACTTATAAAGAGTATTTATATCTACGAATCTACCTTGCGTCAAAAGGCGATGAAATATGCTGGCGACCATAAATTCGTGGAAAAAATGAAAAATCGAGCGCAAACTTTATCATACATTATAAAATCCTAAACCACAATGAAAAATACAAGACATGCGTCACTACAAAGGCCAAAGCTTCCTCTTTCGAAATATATAAAGCTTATTTATATTTACGGAACTCCATTATGCCAAACGGCAATGAAAGGTGCTGTGCACGGTAATTATATGAAAAATCGAGCACAAACTTTATTGTACATTATAAAATCATAAAACACAATGAAAAATACAAAACATGCATTAGTACAAAGACCAAAGCTTCCTCTTTCAAAATATATAAATATTATTCAGATTTGCGTCAGAAGGCAATTAAAATTAGTGCTGGCGCTCCGTAATTTTGTGGCAAAAATGAAAAATCCCGCTCAAACTTTAACGTAAAATTATAAAATATAAAATCATGCATTACTAGAAAGGCCAAAGCTTCCTCTTTCAAAACATATAAAGATTATTCAGATTTAAATATGTCCCTTGTGTCAAAAGACAATTAAAATTAGTGCTGACGCACCGTAATTTCGTGGCAAAAATGAAAATTTCGTCGCAAAATTTAACGTATAATATAAAATACAAAAACACTTTAAAATTACAAAACATGTACTACTAGAAAGGCCAAAGCTTCCTTTTTGAAAATAGATAACGTTTATTTAGATATAAGAATGTCTCTTGCGTCAAAAGACAATTAAATGTAGTGCTGATGGAGGATGTAATAGTACGTAAGACGGCAAATTGGACAGTTTTTGGAGGACGTAATAGTATGTAAGATGGCGTAATACAAGATTAGACATGCACAATGTCAGTGACAACTATGGCCACGTATTAGCTGAGCAGGAAACATTATCGCTCTGAAGATGCCGTCTTAGTAAGTTTGTTACCAGAATGTGTGCCATTAGAATGGGCTTTTATTGTACTTAGATGTTTATTTATTTATTTATTAACAGCAATCAACTTACAGCACAAGGCCAATTACAGAAGATTGAATAACGTTATAAATAATAAATACAATAAAAACAAAGAAAATAACATAGGACTAATAAAAAAACAGTACCAGTGATGCAATAACAACAACAGAATGAATAAGTTTATCGGAGGGAGGGGGGGGGGGGGGGGGGGGGGGGGGTTTGATGGAGAAATAAGAAAGAAGGGAAAGAGTGTCTAAGTTACATTATCGGATTTATAGGCTATATTAAGAAGAGTTCTTAGTTGTTTATGAAAGGGATCTATATTGTTGTGAGAACAGAGAGAATTTAGCAAGAGTGGGATCCTGAAGAAAAATGAACGCTTAATGAGCGAAAGACGTGGAGTGCTTACAGAAAGGGTGACAGAGAGGCGAGTTTTTCTAGAAGGGACTCAAAATTGAGCAAAGAAAGCAATAGAGGAGAGTCAGTTTTGTTATTTAGAAGGTTATGTAGAAAGGAAATATTGGAGTGTTTGAAAGGAATGTAAGTTGAGGGACTCTAAAATCTGCATTTTGAGGGAATTTTGTAGAGAGGGAACACGAAATCTAACGATTTTGATGAAGAAGTTAAGGACGAGGTCAAGGCGGGCAAGATTGGATGGAAATATAAGAATAAATAATAAGACAATGCTTCCCATATATATCTACCCAGTTCTTTACGTAGTAAATATTTTTATGGAATATTCAGATTACAGAGGTCCCATATGGTCAAAGTTTTGTAGAAAACATGAAGTACCATTGGAACATTGGAAGTACAATTGGAAAGACACCTTACAATGTGAACTCATTCATTGATTTTATCCAAGATTTAATTAAAATGTTTAAAATCATACAAATTAATTATGGGGAAATTTTGTTAAAATCCTATAGGAATTCTAGATGATACATGGTATTTTGAAATTCAATTGGCCATCATTTGGAATAAAACGGGCAGAGAGAAACAAAAACCGTTTATGAATTATTCCTGGGAGCCCTCCGCAATCAAACCAAAATTGATTAAAATCAATTGCAGGACTCAAGAAAATGTTTAATATTTAAATCAGTCGCCATTTTGAATCAAACTGGCAGACGGAAAAAAATCTCGTGCTGACCTCCTCTTGCTGTTCCGTATAATTGTGCAAAATTTGGTCGGAATCGGTTAAGAAATGTGGGCATACATAAAGGAATAGACAGACAATTGGTTGCCATTTTGAATCAAATGGACAGACAGACACTAAAACCATGCGTTAATCTCCCCCTTAGTGCCTCCTACAATCATGCCAAATGTGGGCATAAAGGAGCAGACAGAAAATTGGCCATCATTTTGTAGTCGAGCTTTGTCTACCTTTGCTTAATTTTAGGTACCATTTTGTTGTTAAAGGGGAGCAGTGGTGTAGTGATGTGAGCACTGGCCTGCTATGCTGAGCATACCCGGTTTGAATCCTGAGAAAGTAGGATTTTTTTCAGTTTCATGGCCTCATATTTGGATGGTTAAGAGGACAACATGCAAATCAGTGCTCCATCCTTTGGAAGGCGCATTATGCAGTTAGTCCTTTGGTGCTTTTCGTAAGAGTAGTCTAATGCCAGCACCGGGTTTCCCTTCTCCCTTGTGTGTGCGTGTGTCTGGTGTGGAAGGCAACAGGAAACCACCACATGATATGTGCTTATTCCCTAGTCAGTTCAAACCAATCTTAGGATTGACAACTATGAATGAAATGTTGTTAAAGATCAGTATTTTGTAATTCTGCATGGCTATAACTTACTGTAAATTACCTCCTTTATAACTTGTTTGTAGGTATTGTTTTCCTTGATGAAGTTGATAAAATCGGGGCTGTGCCTGGGATACACCAGTTAAGAGATGTTGGTGGAGAAGGTGTTCAGCAGGGTATGCTTAAAGTAAGTTATTTTCATCATCTTGTTGTATGTTAAAAAATTTTTGAGGAATGCATTATTGAAAATAATTCTTTTTATTGTAGATGCTGGAAGGGACAATTGTTAATGTACCAGAGCGAAATTCTCCAAGAAAGCTGAGGGGAGAGACAGTACAAGTGGACACAACAAATATTCTCTTTGTTGCATCTGGAGCTTTTAATGGTTTAGACAGGCTGATAAGTAGGAGGAAGAATGAAAAAGTTAGTTGGAAATTTTATTTTTTACCACCACATTGTCATAATTACTGTATATACTCGAGTATAGGTCTAGTTTTCAATGCCAAAATTTTAGTGAAAAACTTGGGGGTCGAGTAACACAGTAATTTTCTGATTATCATAAACACCCTTTTATAACACGCACCCATATTTTCATGAATGTAATGTAAAATTGACACCATGTATATATATGTGTGTGTGTGTGTGTATACACATACATATATATATATACACATACATATATATATATACATATATATATATACATATATATATATATTAGGGTGGCCCTTAGTTATACACAATGAAATTTTTTCTTGAATTTTTTTGGTCTCACCCCCTAGAATGGTTCCAATTCCTAAAATAATTAACTACAAAATTTTTTAGCCCGATTGGAGAATATTAACAGGTGCCACAAAGGCTCCAAAGTTACGAAATTGTAGATTTTTCTGCATGTATCAATTTTTAATGTATTTCAGGTAATATATCAAAAATGGTAAGTCCTTACCGAAAATTTGATGAGATGATGTCGATAGAGCATTAAATTTCCTACAATTTTGGTATTTAAACTTTTTTCATGCGCCCAACCGTTTTTGAGATAGTCGCATTTGAATGTAGAGAAAGCAAAAAAGAATATTCTAGTAGTGATTCGGAAGTCACCGCTTTTGTGGCAGCATGAATAAACAAACGCTTTACAACAGAGAGCTCGTGTGCAGTGTAATTAACCCCTGATTTCATTTGCTTTGTCGGCTTTTCCCCCCCGCGATTTGCTCTTTCTGGCGGCTCCAGTTACATTGACATTGACCACGTGACGAGTTCACTTAGGTATATGCGGCAGTTGTGGTAAAACTGTGGTAGTTGAAATGTTTGACAGTGCTTTTGTTCAAGTTTATTTGTGTTAATTGTGTTTATAAAAGTGTTAAAGTATTAAAATTTATTGTAAAATGGCTACATCTTCGTCGTCATCAGCAAGTATCACTCTTCGTGCGCATGATGAAAAATATTTGATAGGAAATGTGACAAACCAAACATGACCTTCTGTATCTGCCCTGTCGACGCCACATTTTGGAACTAGTGCTGAGGTGCATGTTCGATGTGAAATTGAGATTGCCTACATTGGGTCCAGAGGTTCCTATTTTCAAAAGATATTAAGAAACGTGGCCCAATATCGACACAACAGAATTTGACGTCGGAATAAAGGATGCATATGTGAAATAAGCCATTCAAAATATCCTAAATCAGACTACAGAATTTTGTATACATTCTCTAAAAGTCCAACAGTGTAGGGAGGATTATAGGGAATTACTGGAGTTAACAGTTATATTTCTGGGAGCAACTCCACCTCGTGGCATTTCCTTTCGATATCCTGGTGCTTTCCATCACGCGAGGTGGATGTCGAAAGCAATATATAGCTTAAAAGTATTTATGTTCCGAAATCAACTTCAGCTTCAGGCTAGGGAAGAGAGAGCATTTCAAGACATATGCATTTTTTTTTGTTCATTCGTGTGTAGAAGCCTGGTTTAGGGCTCCTGTTGCGATCGAAGCCCCTTTTAACGATTTTCAATTATTAAAAAACTTGGCGCAGTATCCAGATTCTGATATTACTCGCACGTCCATGAATAAGTTTTTCGGACACTTATGGTACCTCGCTCCTGAGAGTATTGCTCTCGCGTTTTTTGAATCTCGTATGCCAAAGGATACGAAATTGAAAATGGTAGAGGCAAAAAATTATCAGAGTAATCAGAGGATATTACTGTTAAAAGGATTTTATTCCGTCCAAGAGGTATGAAGGATTTCATAATGAAAAAGTTAAACGAATTCGTATCATCGGAAATGAACTATTTTTCATGATTTAAAATTCCAACCGATTTTTTGGAGGCAGACCTCGATGCATGGGAAGCAGGAGATGATTATCAGAAAGGAATCCAAATCTTGACAAAATTATCGGTATTAAATGATGTGGCAGAAAGGGGAATTAAGTTAATACAAGAGTATAATAATATTTTAACGAAAGACAAAAGTCAAAAGCAGTATCTGTTACAAGTTGTTAACGATTATCGAAAATAATATCTGGATTGTAAAAAAGAAATGCTATTACAAAAATAAGTGTGTAATTTAATTTTGTATGTGTGTTTTTAAAAATGATTTTGTAGTTCTGTTAATCGTAATGGGTAGTGACAAAAAGGGTTCGTATTATAAATGGTAAAATACTCATAAAACTTTTTCCAGTTGGTAAATAACTGGTATTTTTGGATACATATTTAGTAATAAATCATACATGTCATTGCATTATGATAGCATTGCTTTCAAATATTTTTTGTCAAAAATAATAATAATCATTTAATTACTTATAGCTGTCATCATCACTAATGCCTCTGAATTCTTTACCAATGTCCTAAAATAGTTCATCAGCAATCTTGTGTTCTCTTCCATTGTCTGTGTAAATGGCGTTGCAGCAAATGCCATCTTCATCCTCACTATTCATGTCTGTGAAATCCTCATTCTATATACAGTAAAACCCTGTTATTTCGATCCTGGATAATTCAAAGTATGGTGTAACTTTAACTTTTGAGAAAGCTCGACGTTTCTTTGCATTCCCATTAACACACTGTTTCAAAAACTGAGACCCAGCGGCATTACCACAGCACAAAACTGTTAGGCGGTGTTTCTAAAGTTTATGCCCTGCAGCACGTTTTTCATTTTCATGAGCTAAAGTTTTTTGTGGTAGACACTTCCAGTATAAAACAGTTTCATCAGCTTTATAATTTTGTTCTGACGTGAATCCTTCAATATCGACGAAATGTTGAAACTGAGACAAATTCCTGAGCTGCCGGCTCGTCACAGCTAAGTTTTTCTCCTTCAATAGCAATCTGGCAAATCCCGTGCCTTTGCTTAAATCTTGTCAACCACCCACGTGATGCATTAAAGTCCCCTTTCAATTTCAATTCATCGAAAAAATACTTTGCTTTCACTGCACAAACAGCTCCTGAAACCAGGATTCCCTCAGCTCTCTGTTGGTTTAACCACAAAACCATTGCTTTGTCCAAATCATCGTAGGTTGACGTCTTCATGGTTTTCCGCCTAGACATGCCACTCGCACTATCAGAAATTCCAGCAAACTCAATCAGCTTATGTTTGTTTTTCACAATATCACGCACTGTTTCGTCACTTGCACTGTACTAGTTCATTAATGACTTTACCGTTACGCCTTTTTCAGATTTTTTAATTATGTTGTTTTTGTTCTATAGTAAGAACAAGTCTTTTACGTTTCGACATGATCACGTAAGGGCTATTCGAATTTCAAATTAATAAGAACAAAATGACATGCACCCGTTATGACACACGAAAATAAAGTGAACACTCGAAATATTCTGATCCAAATCCATGCGAGCGATCAGGATCTACTTCATGGCGATCACGCGCCATCTATGCAATGTTTTTATAAGTGAAATGCATACAGTGTGATAGTATGTATGTATCTCTAGTTCACACGGAGCAGCAGGAACTATGTAGGTATCTTGTTACTTGCCTTTCCCCCTCCTCCCCTCTTCATTCCTTCACTCTGCACGTCGTCCGTGGTTTCAATTACGCTGTCACATCATTTTTCAGCGGCCAATTTCTCAAACTTTGTATTCTAAATTATTTTCATATTACGTCTTTTTTACATCCCGGTTAATCCGCATCCCGGTTAAGCCGATCCCGGATAATCGAGTCTACTGTGTATATAGAATAGTGAGAATAACTAAAAACAGTCAGTGATTAATTTTGTGGACTATTATTATTTTCGTAAACTAGAATTATTTCCTTCAACTACAAATTTTTTCGCAAACTATAATTGACACTGTTATGTATCTCTTTCTTAAACTGCTAAACTCTTCTCTTTTACAAAGATTTCCTTCTGACTGAGTCTATCCTGAGTCATCCGATTTATTACAAAGGCATATACGATGTAACAACTTTTGATGTTACACAGTGGCACTGGGAGAGGCATAGCACTACTTTGCTGCTACTTGACACCACGTAGTTAATTTGATATTCAAAGAATTATAGAGATGCAACAAATTGTTCTTTTGGATTATTCACGTGCAATACAAAAATTTAGTTCTTATTATACCTGAAAAACTGGACCCGACTTCTGCAGGAGATATTCATAAAACAAAAATTTTTATTAAAAAGTAGCAGTCGACCTATACACGAGTATATATGGTAGCTATTATTAAAAAATATTATTACTGTTGTGTGTTAACCTTATAAATGCACATGTTAGCTTTACATCCTCCCTTGGGACTTATACTCCTTTCCTGGATTGGGCAACATCTATTGTTCATCACAGTAGATGTTGTCACAAAGAGTTTGTTTGCTCAAAAGGGCCATTGGTAGCATTTGACACTTCTAAATGTTTAACCTCTCCATCTTCTGCTTATGCTCTGAGGCCCCTTGTTGTCTTTGTTTATGTCTTAGGTTTTTCCTTTTATTTTTTTCTTCCTTGTGTTCCTCACTTAGCACAGCCTTCAGTCAGTTCAAGATGGCAAACTGGCAACCTAGGGATAAATATATGAATCAAGATTGTAGGAATTTTACCACTCAGCTTTCCTGCATCGACACCCACTCTTTATAGAACAGCTGAAAAAGAAGTTGTTATGAAATTGAAGTGTGAATAAAGGAAAGATAGCCACTTTGAAAGGGATTATAGCAGTGATTCCAAAACTGTTCACAAAACCCTGGGGTTCTATGCGGTAAGACAAGGGGTTCTGCATGATGAGATAAGGGACAAGAAAATTAATGATATTGGTATTTCTTGTGAGTGCCCCCTAAATATATTAAATATGAAATTATTTATGTTGGAACAAAATCTATTCTAGATTGTATAATTATAATGTAATATACATTTCGAGCAAGATCATACATGATTATATTTTTATGAATTATGTCAGCACTTCTTTTCTTTATTACTATGCATTTGTCTAAAAACACTGTAACTACAAATTCTACCAAAGAGTGACCAATTTATCCAATAGTCTTTTACCTTCTACTGTTTTGGAACTTTTTGACTTAGGGCTGAAATTTGCTCCCATCCTTCCGTTAACTACAAGTAGTTTGAAGTATTTAGTTGTTGATTGTAACTTGACCCTACATAAAGAACCTCAAACCTTGCAGGGTAAAACCTTTCCTGCAAATTCAAAATTTGTCTCTTGATATCTGCAATCTTTTTACATTTGTAGTGATTAAAGAAGCCATAGTGCTAGCAATTGACTTGCTTTCCTGAACTTGTGTAAACAGTTGTTTGTTAAGAGATTTTGCCAACTTATTCAAAGTTTGTTCCAAACATAATTATTTTCTGTTTGGCATTCTATAGATATCTATAAAGTGTTTGTATGTATGTTTGTATGAATGTGTATGTGTGTATATATATAAACTTACGGAAGAGGAAAGGTAAATGAGGATATTTAGGGCAACTAGGTGTTGAAGGAAACCCAGTGAGCACTTACTGGAAGGAGAGCCGCTGGGGGGTTGGAGAGACACATTTGTAGAAGTTATTGGAGCTTTCGGGATGATCCCTTCATCAGCACAAGAGAGACACTATATATATATATACACACACACACACACACACACACACATACACAGACACAATTCTCTTTTTACACGTCTTCTTTTACACATTTTCACTTTAACACGGTCCAGAAAAAAACCCAATTCTTTTTATACATGATTTTTTTTATTTTATCACGGTCCAGAAAAGTTTGTCTCAAAATAGAAAAGACGATCAATGAAACAAAGAGGAGATGCATGAAACTCTACAAAACACGTGAATTCATTGCAGAAGTCGAAAAAATTGAATAAAAATGCTATAGATGGCAGAAGCTGGCCTTCTACCATAATACGTAGATTTGAGTGAGCAGTCCACAACAGTTGGCTAAGAGAACATGCAAATCTACATGAGCCATCCACAATATACTATAATAACACATGTATATGAAGATCCCTTAAAGGCCATATTTTCTTTAAAGCATAACTTTGTTACATATTTGTTATTGAATTACATATTTGTATGATGCCATTTGGCATCATTGGGAATTACTTATGTGAATGAAGTCATATCCATCTGTAAGTAAAATGTTATTAGAATAATGGAAACATTTTGTTATTGCATGTTCAAATTTTCTTGATTATCTATAATAAACTGATCACTATGGCATATTATTCATAACAGAATGAAATGTCATTAACAGTATAATTTTTAAAAAAATTTCATTGTGAAAACAAAATTCATTCAGAAACTTTTAATGAAATATATAATTTAGAATTATACACGTAGATCGAACAACTAAAGATGTTATTATTATCAGTAAAATCAATTATTATTACTTTAGAATTTATTAAAATATTTTTTGTAGGCCTTACCAAAATGTCAGATAATGCAGCAGTTACAATACTCAAAAGGAAGGCAATTTCTTTGGAAACTAAAATTCAAATTTTAAATTGTCTTGCAAATGGAGAAGGTTCGACGTCTGTTGGTAAGAGTTTTGGTTTGAACGAAACCACCATAAGAACAATTAAGAAAAATGGAGCTGCTATTAGACAATCTGTAATTTCTGGAACGAAACTGAGTTCTACACACACAAGAGATGTTGTTAGAGAAAAAATTGAAAAGGCACTGGCAATATGTATAGAAGATCATACGCAAAAAAGAATACCAGTAGACGGAATTATCATCAAACAGAAGGCATTATGAATTTATAAGCAGATTAAAGAACTGGAGCCATCTATATCGTCTCAGTCAACTAGTGAAAAGAAGTTGGAATTTTCTGCAAGTGCAGGATGGCTAACAGGGTTCCTTAAAAGACAAGCATTTCATAATTTTAAGATCAAAGGTGAAATTGCATCTGGAAATGAGAAGGCTGCTAAAGAATTTCCTGCAAAGCTGGCCAAAATAATTCAAGGTGGTGGATACACTTCTGATCAAATTTTTAACGCTGATGAAAGCGGTCTCTTTTGGAAAAAATGCCGAGCAGGATTTATGTGACAAAATCCCAGAAAAGTGCTAGTGGTTTTAAGGTAGCTAAAGACCGTGTGACATTTTTATTTTGCAGCAACGCTTCAGGGGATTGCATGTTGAAACCTCTGCTCATCAATCGATCTCTAAGACTGCGTTCAATGAAAGATAAAGACTTGAAAAAACTGCCAGTTCATTGGATGGCCAATAAAAAAGGGTGGGTGACAGCAGCAATTTTTACTGAATGGTTCAACAAATATTTTGTCCCAGAAGTCAACCCTCTTAATGCCACGGACCGATATATCGACTTTTGCTACTTGGGCGAAGAGTGCCACGGGCCGATATATCGGCCCGCACGTAGACTGACATTAAACTCGTAATAGTTCATCATAGATGCGATAGATGGCATTTCAGAATGTCAACATCTGAAAGAGGATGCTTCCTACTTTATAAATCTTTTTTTCCTTTTGTTATACTTCAATCGTGAATTTATTACTTAAGCTTTATAAATGGTCATATTTGTGGCATATAGTCGTCTGCGTGGTATAGAACGCAAATAATCTCGACCTTCAAAATTTTTTTTCTCTCATTGGGGTAAGGTTCTGTAGCCACGATTCCTTTTGTATCTTATCCGGAATGTTACTGCCCTCTACTGTGACATTTTTTAACTGGATAGTATAAGTAAGAAAGCGAATAGATGCTTTCATGCGTAGGCCGTTCAAGAAATGCTGGCGCTACAATTGAATTAGTTGTAACTATACGTTTGTATTCTTCCAAGTATAAATAAACTTATTTAAACTTAATAAATAGTGCGTTTATTTATAATGTAAACAAAATTTCGCACATATGGATGATCCCTGAACC
This sequence comes from Uropetala carovei, assembly GCA_036926305.1. Taxonomy (NCBI): domain Eukaryota; kingdom Metazoa; phylum Arthropoda; class Insecta; order Odonata; family Petaluridae; genus Uropetala; species Uropetala carovei. The sequence continues at coordinate 9,911,854 of JAXCHB010000010.1, read as the reverse complement.
CTCATAAAAGAAAAACTCGAGCATTATTGAGGGTCTTGAGATAGAGTGGTAAGGAAAGAAGGACTCAAGTGTACTTTCCACTTCAAGCAGTTTGGGTGCACAAAGAGAGATAGATTCGGAATTTGGACTAAGGAAACTTCCAGGCAGGAAAGAAAAAAACTGCATTATATGTAGCGGAAAACGTGATGGGAAGAGAATATGGTATCGTGCAGTGTGCGTAGAATGAGAAAAGGGAGTGCATAGTTTGTTTGTCAATACACAAACCTAAAGTGTACTTTTTTAGAAGTTATTTGTTACTAACTAACGTATGCAGACGTTCACTGAAATAATTCTATAGTATTTTTTTCTATTCCTTGCTGATTTTTGCTAATTATATTCTTTAGTTTTTATGTTGTATAATGAAATTCAAACGTAAATTTTTTGTGATATTTTTGTTACAACGTGATGTGCAATAACTTTTGTTTTTAATTAATAATTTCATGTTCGATTGATTGAAAAATTATGTAGTTTTGAATAATGTATCATTATTTAATAATCATGCAGAAATTAACTTATTACATTAAGTATAATTTTATTAACACAAATTTTAAGTCCAGTCGGTTATTTGTTCCAGATGCAAACGTCCAGGAAAATATCTGTATTTAATATAATTTTTTGTATTCGTTGCTGATTTTTGCTAATTATTTGTTGAATGTATCCTTTTATTTTAATTGGTTCTTTGTCTTTTTTTACATGGGTTTTCGAAGGTCTAGAACAGATCCCCTATTTTTCCATAAGCACGGTATCTTTTTTACACGGTTTTCTCTGGAACGTATCTACCGTGTAAAAAAAGAATTGGGTGTATAGTATATGTATATGTATGTATGTTTTTTATAACTCAGTAACTACAGCACGTAGAAACAAGACGGTGTCATTTTAATTGGAATAAAATGTTAAGTGGTGTAGTGAGGTTTTTATACCGATTTCATTGACCATTCAAATTTTTAAAAATATTTTATTTTTTCATTTTCTTCATTTGAGTAACGGGGGTGAGTGTAAGTTATTTTTCATTTGAATTTTAAAATTACATAGAAACATGGTACAAACTTGAGACTTAGATAGTTCTATGAAGGAAAGAACAAAGTTTATTTTTATTGATGACAGAGTCCGAATCCTGGTCGAATTAGCGTAAAAATACGTTTAGAATAAAAAAAATACGTGATTTTATCAGTTTTATGACAATACCAAATACAGGTGAGCCCCGCTTAATGCAGGGGATGCATTCCTGAGGTCTCCGCATTAAACGAAAATCTGCGTTCGCCGGGGCACCATAACCTTTAGGTGCCCAGAGGGAAATAACTTCCCAAATGGTATTTTTGGACCCACATTCAACGTAAAACATATTTCTACTGGACTTTTAGAACGTAATTTATTAAACAAACTATAAAATTACCTAGTAAACAGTAAGACAAAAAAGCTTTTTAGCAGTAAATGTACATAATTTCAAAATATTTCTCAGAACACCTAAGAAGTTTTATTTTAAAAAGAGTCCAGGGTCGACTGCTTAGCTTTTTTCGCTTATTAAGTAAAACTTGTCGGTAGCATTCAAATAGTCCATTGCAGCCCCACTTCATGGCACTCACTCGTGTGAAGTCATTGTGCTCCTCCAACAAAGTCATGCACTGATTGACGATGCTCTTGCAGCTCCGCTTATAGATCAAACCCATAGTAGTGCATGTTGGGTTTTCTACAATTTATATATCATTATATACAGTAATGAGCAAAAGCCGGCTCCCACCAGCTCGCTCGAGCCTGTTGTTAATTTTTCTCAGAATATGAAAATTTATTGATTTTGTCCTTTCAAGTACATTTTGCCCTATCTGATAGTCAATTACCGACAGTGTATGAAATGGAATATATTACAAATGGAACACTTGTTAAGCTAGTGGAATGGTATTACCAAACTAGAGCAATATGGTGCTCCTGGCATATAGGCCCCCTGCCACCGTTATCCATTTTTCTGAACTCCCTTTTTTTAGAGAGCTGATTCTTAATTTTTTTCCAGCTCATCACTGATTATTTATTATTATACATTATGTATATGCATTCAAACATTAAGATCCCTCTGCGCGTACCACATGTTTTTTCATATGTAGTTCAAAATTATATAATTTTTTGATGTGTAGCATTATTTTTTTATTATTTTATATCATAATAGCCGTCATCCGTTAGTTGGTTGGTCACGCTATGCAAACGCTAATAACTGGAGAAATAATAATGATAGAAACTCGAAATTTGGTAGGGATGCTTGATTAACACTTATTCAGAGAATGACGAATTTAAATCGAGAAAAAATTCCTTGGTTCGTCTCCAAGAGAGGCATTTCCATTTCCCATTACTTAACATGTAAAACGCGATTTTTCGACGCGCAGGCTTTTATTCATTTGGAAATTAAAATTAGAAGAAATTAATAGACGACCTTTGGATTTGAACCATTTTGAAGAAAAAGTTATAAAGTTTCTTATTCCGTTCGTCTTTTTTCGCCCACAGTTCAAAATATTCCATGTTAAACGTTTAATTTGCATATTTTGTGGAAATCTCTTCATTTTAACGTGATATTGCTATGTCGACCATTATCATTGTTAGCTTCAATACGAGAGATAGAGAGAGAGGAAGGAAGGAAGGGGAGAGATTGGCGTGTTTTGTGGAAAATAAGTATATTAACGTAAATATAAAAAAATTTAAGTATCAACAGTGTCATTTTAGAAAAATTGGAAATAAAAAACATTCTTAAATTAAATTCTATGTAAACCATGCGTGCTTACGAATTTATATTGTTATTCCTCGAATTAATTTCGTAACAATGGCCAAAGATTGGAAACGAATATAAATTAAAATTCAATTAAAATTAAAAGGACACTTAAAACTGTTAACAGGCAATTTTCGAAGAAACAACAGTGGATCTTTTAATGAATTGATTTGTTTTTATAAAAGGAATTTTGGTTCTTATTTAATACAGAGTAATTTCTAAGGCTTATAGTCCATTTAAATCTAATAACAGTGGCTGTTATAGTTTAAAGAAAGAACTTTATTTATTCACTTTACAGAATGAATTAATTTTAGGCTAGCATTGCCTATTATAAAAGGAGTTACTTTGGAATTTACAGTATGTAAAGTGGAAGTTGTACTTAATTGACTCAAGTATATTTTAAAGCAAAAATCAATTTAAAACTATTGAAAGTTGTTGTTTCGGAAACTGAGAAGTCCAGAGTGGTGAGCGGATGCTAAACGATATTAAGGTACTTTTTATTCCAAAATCTATTTAAAGTATTATCAGAGGCAATTGAAAGATAGAACAAATTTTTTTGTTACCGGAATTCTGCTTATTTCATGAAACTGAAATGCTAATGCATTAATCCATTAAAATCTGTTAAGAGTGGCTATTTTAGTTGAAAGAAATATATGTACATGGTACTTTTATTCACTTTTCAGAATGAATGAATTCTGGGTTAACATTGTATGTTATAAAAGGATTTTCTTTGGAATAAGAAGTTTATGTGGTTATTTTAACTGAATTGAATCAAGTTCTCTTCTGAGTTTGAAATCCATTTAAAACTGATGAAAGTGTTTGTTTCGGAAAATGAGAAGACAAGAGTGCTGAGCAGACGATAAACGATATTGAGGTACATTATATTCCAAAATCTATTTAAAGTATTATCAGAGGCAATTGAAGATTGAACTAATTTTTTGAACCGGAATTCTGCTTATGTAATGGAATTGAAATCCTAATGCTATAATCAATTTAAAACTAATAACAATGGCTATTTTAGTAGAAAGAAAGGTACTATTTTATTCACAAGGAATTTCTGTGAGATTTTAGTTAATTAATTAAATAAAACAGACTTATAGAAATATTCGATGGTTAAAATAGTGCACAATTTTATTCTTGCAATTTTTACGTTGCATTGACGAAAATTTAGATTCATTAAACCCGTTGAAATTCAACGGGCACTTATGCTAGTTATTTATAATGACATGTTAATATGGTAAATTAAAATTTTAATGAAGTAATTGTCAAAAATTATAGATTTTAAAAATATAAATCATCAAAAAATTTTTTATGATCCAATGATGCCAAAGAAACATGAAGCATGAATCATATTTCTATTTCCATTTGTCGAATGTTTTCCGTCTTAGGAGATATATTTTTTGTTAGACCTGTGAAATTTTGAGGGAAAAGAGTGAAATTGGCCACCAATATTTTGCAACACTGCTGAAATATCACAGTATTTAGGATACTCTATGAAATTTGATTAGTACGAAATTTAAAAAATCATAAGATATTATCTGCGGTCGCACTGCGCATAAGATATCTATATTTAAAAAAAAATTAATTTAAGTTGAAAGTCCAATGCATTTATATGAGAAAAATTTTAAGGTACTATCGTTTTTCAATTTGTGTGCGATTTTGCTTTGTCCACAAAATATTTGTTGATTTTAATTGAAATATTACTAATAAATGGTTTTAAATGATATTTTCGTGTGGTGTAGAGTACTCCAAAGCAAAATGTTTTTAAAACTACATAAGTGACTTAAATAATTAGACAGATTTTCCACAAATTGTGATTGGATAAATTGTTCCATTGTTTCCAAAATATTGTTGATATAAGCAATTTTCTTGTAACAGAACTCATGGATGAGAGAATCAAGCTAATAGTAGGAGGATAATATTCACTCTGCAGTTCTTAAATGTTTGTTATTCACTTTTTTGTCTTTCATTAAATTAATTAATTTTGTATTCCTTTGTTCATCTATTTTCTGCTGATTATTATGTTCTTGCTGGTTTTACTTACAGTTTTTGTTTTGAAGATATTGTCACGAAGCTTCGCATAGGTATATAATTTTAACCTGCGGGTAACATAGGCTACATGGCGATAAAACATTTGGGGGTGGAGGGAGAGCTTAATTTAATCATTATTTTCCCATAAATTTACACATTATTTTCGGTTTTTCACAGTGTAAGATTTTCTTCCTTCATTCATCTAAATAGGTAAATGCAGAACGATTTTCTTCCTGTTTGCTTTATTCGACGGTTAAACTGTGTACTATTTTATTCTTACGATGTTTACATGCTACACGGTCGAAGTTTTAGATTAACTAAATCCATTGAAATTCAACTGGCACTCCAGCTAGTAATTATTATAGTTAAACTGAGGATCTTGTTATGGGATCCCCTCTCTCTCCTTTCCTTGCTGAAATATTCTTTAACAACTTGGAAATTAAACTTTTCAATTCTGCTCACCCTTTATTGATTTTTTCAAATATTTTGTGCCTGTGTGTGGACAACATTTTGTGCATTTCGAGCAGTACAGATGACCTACTTTCTGATTTTGTAACTCTCTTAAACTCCCTCCACCATTCTATCCCATTCACTGTTGAAACAGAAACTAATGGCTCACTTAACTTTCTAGATCTTAGCATCCCTCTGGAATAACACCTATTATTACTAGCTATTGAAAACCTAACTACGAAGACCTGCTTACCACCAATCACTCTTCCTACCACTTTTCTCATAAACACACTGCTTTCATTCCATGATCCACTGGCTCCTTAATTTTCTAATCTCTAAACCCAATTTCACAATAGAGCTTAACACTATCAAGCAGATTGCTGTCAACAATGGCTACAAGACCCTTTTGATCGACAAAATTATTGCAAAAACGTAGATTCATAGCTTCTCAAAAAATTGTTCCTTTCCTGCCTAATCTCACTTTTAAACCTCTTAGCTGATGCAGAATCCCTTTTTTAGGAAACCTTTCTTATAAATTTTCCAATCATTTTCCTAAATTTAACCTAAAATCTACTTTCTACTCAACTATTACATTTTCTAAATTGTTTCTGAATGCTAAAGACCTCATTAGGAATTCTTTAATGAATGGTGTTTATAAACTTTCTTGCAAGGATTGTGGATCAGTCTACTGAAAGTAGCTTTGTGAAAATTTGAAGAACACAATGGCAACGGGCAGGCTGAAACGCTCTCCGAGGTGTGCCGATAGGTGCTTACAGCATGGTGCAGCATAAGTGAAACTGTTAACAAAGGCTTTAAAGCAGAGGTTCTTAATCTTTTTTGTGCCATGGACCACTTTGAGAGTCTGGTGAAAGCTACGGACCCCTTCTCAGAAAAATGTACATAAACACATAAATAGAAAATTTTACATATAAATAATAGATTGTATTACAAAGAAAAATCGCGCTCACATACAGTCATATTCAAAATATAAAAACAATCTTTACAAAGAATATATACCTTTTTTCATGCAAAAAATCAATCACAATTCCCTGAATAAAATGAAATATAAATAAATTATGTAAATTAAAAATTAAAATTTAATTCTGTTTAAAAGGACATTTCAGTGAGAAGGCTGTTGCTGTTTAGCTTGAATAAGAAGATGAAATTGCGGAGGGGTCTTTCACAAGGCAACACACATGTCATGTTTGACATCCAATCGATTTCGATTTCTTGTTTTGATGGTGACAAGTGTTGAAAATCCTGACTCGCAAAGATATATGGTTTCAAATGGAATTAGAGCCCCCATAGCTCACTTTACCAGACGAGGGTAGGCTTGTGTCAAGGAACACCAAAATTCTCCAAGACTCTTCGAGTTAAACTCAAGTCGTATCAAGTTCTTTGTCCTAAGGTCAATGAGGTCATCTTTGGCAAGGTCTGCATCGTTAATACAATTTATATCAGCAAGAAAAGGATTGCGAATCCACGGTTCAACTTTAACGTCATCTGAGCAGAAGTAACCTTTGAAAGAGTTCTGCAGTGTTAGGTGTGTGTACATTTCTGCCTGCAAAGAAATTGACGGTTTTTTCTCTCTCAACTCCATCCTGAAAAAGCACTTCCTCCAGCATTGGAAAGTTTGCATAGTTGTCGGCTTTCCTTTTCTTTCAAAAAAAGTGGAACTTCTGCCCTAAGTTCTAACAGGCACTTCAAGACATGTCCCCTGGAAAGCCGTCGAACTTGTGTGTGGTAGAGGACTTCATATTCTGCTCCCATTTCTTGACAAAACTTTTTAAAAAGGCTATGATTCAGATACCTGGCTCTGATGAAGTTGACGACTTTTACGGTAGTTGACAAAACTTCTTTCAGGATTGTTGGCAGAGTCTTTGATGCCAGTGCATGCCTATGTAGAAAACAATGAGTGACAACGATGCGAGGAGCTTCTTTTTTTACTAAAGCAGCAAAACCAGATGTGTTGCTAAGCATCGCAGGTGCTCCATCTGTGCAAAGAGTACCAAGCTTTTCCTTCCAGTCAAAGTTTTGCTTGGCAAAGAAACTTTTCATCATTTCTAAGATGTCGATGGCCTTTGTAGTTTCAAAAAGGGACTCACAAAATAGGAATTCTTCTTTGATGGCATCAGGAGCTGGGATGGATGGGATGGGATGGAGGAGCTGGCTACATAAAGTATTCGAAAATTACATTAGTCCTAACTAATCCTTAACAATGTCGCATTTTCTGGTGCAACACTGTTTATAACCGACTTTGAATGCATGTATTTGATTGCAATTGTATTGCGCAGGGTTATTAGAAGTTCATTGCATACGAGAAAAGTCACAATCTGTGAAGGCAAAGACAATTACCTATATTCAATAGTTACTTACTGCATTCTATATTTTGTATAAAATATGTAACAGAAATAACAAATGTCCAAAAATCTGACATTCCTCTTGAAAAGAGGACATCTGGTCACCTTAGCATTACTTCGCAAACGACAGTTACAAACTAATGGTACAAAAGAATCAACGGTAAAGATAAACAGTAAGAAATTAGGTAAAGATAGCAACATTTGAAGATACCTTATATAAAAATATAGGAAAGTCGAAACCTTAATACGCTCATAAAACACGAAAGAATCCACAAAGAGATTAACAAATATATAATATTTCTAAGCAGTAAAACACTACATCCACACGCTGAAACTTTCATTTGTTTTAAATTGCAGCCACTCCTCCACAGAGGAAGGTGTTTCAGTCATACGTTTCAATCGATTTCCCGCCCAATAATAGGACTGATTTCAGAACCGATGAATTGGCCAATAAATTGGTGTCATACGGCCTTAATGCATACATTCAATATTGCGTAAAAAGCTAGATATCAGTAAAAGGTTAGTGAAAATAAAGTTCTAATTTTTTTCCGTCAAGTTCACGGACCCCCTGAAATCCATCCACGGACACCTTAGGGGTCCATGGACCACAGGTTAAGAACCCCTGCTTTAAAGTGACTGGAATTTTGAATTCATTGGATGGAACTGAGGACCATTACTTATGGGGTGGTTATGTTGCAGATGAAGACCAGATCATTGATTAGGTATTAAAAAAAAACGAACGTGGAATTCCTAAAGAAGCCCTTGAATACAAGTTGAATAAATTCTTTGTTTAAAAATTTGGGATTTTACGATATTTCTTGTTTTCATTGTAATTTTTATGGGTATTTATATACAATGTAATAATCGAAAGATAATGAGACCATATGGAACCTTAGACCTAAATAGATTTATAATTATGTTAAGAAAGAATCAAAAATAGGTCAATTGGATGTTGGGATTTAGTTTGTGCACATAATTTTTAAGTTTTCTTTTATGAGAGGTGCACTCTTTTCAATGATGGTAACATATCCGTCGTGATTCCGAACATTTAGCGGAAATGAAGCATATACACTGTACATTGACTCAAAATGATAATAGTTTATTTAACCCAGCAGGACTTACATGCCATATTCAAACGTGAGAACTCCCCACCGGTTTTTCGAATTTAATTGCATTTTTTCCTCTCAAATGTTGCTTTTTTATTGTTTAAGTATTTTTAGAATGACAGGGATAATTTGTCAATGAATAAATACAGTTCTTTATGTAAATTATTTTCATTTATCAAAAAAAAAGTATTTTTGAATATATTTAGGTTATTGAAACAATTTTTTCAAACAAATTATATTTTTGCATTTTTAAAACAATCTGGGCAAATTTTCATCGTATGGTTAGCACACATCCATCTTCTGCAAGATTCACAATAAGATTTTGTTTTAATGTCTTTCGTTCTGGGACAAACCACACATCGTCTGCTTTTCCCTTTTTTCGTCTTCTCCTGCGTTCCTGCTGTCGAAGGTTCTCCATATTCCTCTATCTTTCTCTTCAATGGCAAAGGCAACATTGTCACGGAACTTCTTCTTACCATATATGACCTTGTTAATTCCCTCGCTATTTCTCGTAAAAATGTCTGCCGAATCATTTTTTTTCTGGATAAATATGTCTGTGGATAATAAATGCATTTATTCCCAGTGTGTTTAGTAGATGATAAAAAATAACAAGAGGCCACCTTCTTGTATTCCTAGCAGTATTACACGTCACACGCATCTTATCAACCGTATCAACACCGCCTTTCAACAAATTATAAAATGCAACCATCTCTGGCTTTCTTTTTTCCCCAGTTGAGCTGTCTATGCTAACTTCATTATGCATAGTTGATAGCACAATGACATTTTTGCCCTTCTTAGGGATATATGATACAAGAGTCATGTTACTTTTGAATGCAAACATGCTACTGTACTCCTCCCTGCCCTTCGCATTCACCATCTGCGGTGGCAGTTCTCTCTTATTTTTTCAAACGGTTCCCACCAGCGTTATCTTATCTTTTAGCAAATCCTCTGCAAGCGGCACGCTTACAAACCAATTTTCAGCGGTTAGGTTCCTTCCCATCCTCAAAAGTGGGACAACAAGGCATTTTACGACCTCCATTGGGCTATTGTCTAACTTATATGGCCCTTGAGGCAGAGTCCCAACATAAACTTCTAAATTCAGCATATAGTAAACGCTTGCATCCACAAGGGCGAATATTTTTATCCCGTATTTAGCTGGTTTACATGGTATATATTGACGAAAAGAACACTTGCGTCGAAATGCAACTAGTTGTTCATCCACAGTCGCAAACTCACAGTGTAACAGTCTTGAAATTTGTGAACGATCAATTCAAAAACATTCTGAATGGCTGCTAATTTATCTGTTTCTTGCCTAACTGCCCTATCATTTACATTGTCAAAACTCAAGCATAGCGATAAAAATTTAAAATGTTGATAACTCAAGGATGCATGAAATATTTCCACACCTAATCCGTTCTGATCCCATAAATCTTTTATATTTTGGCGACCAGATCTATTTGCGCCCAAATAGAAAAGAAGTCCTATAAGACAAGTTATCTCCATTTCATCTGTTTGCTTTGCATCTCTTTTGCGTAAAAATTTTACTGCAACTTTTGAAATTGGTATATTCGTACAATTAACAATAATCTCTAAAATTTTCTGATCAAACATAATTTTGAAGCAGTCCACAGGGATTTTTATACCATCCTTGCTTCCCTTGAAACCAGGAGCTTTTCTGATCAAACATAATTTTGAAGCAGTCCACAGGGATTTTTATACCATCCTTGCTTCCCTTGAAACCAGGAGCTTGAGACACGATATTATGTGCGGGTGTTCTAACATTATGTCGGGGTTGCTCCAAACTCCACTTTGTAACATTGTCTTTACCGATAAGGATGCATTCTTCTGAACAACATGCAGTTTCATCATCCACATCACTTACATCTTGCTCACTGCTTGTTTCATTTTCTGATTCATGTAGTAAGTCTTTGGAAGACTCATCGTCGGAATCCCATACTTCTTCAGAAGATTCACCAAGAAGCAGAGCAATAGTTTCCCTGTCTGTCTCATAATGCAATTCAGACATCTAAATAAATTAGTGAAAATTATTGAACTAATTCAAATATATAAAATGAAATATGCTTCAAAATAGAAAAATTTTTGGAAAAATAAAAGTATATTTACGAACCTTATCTAATGTAATATAAGGAGCAACGTACTAGGAGATTTTCAGAAGATGCTCCGTAATACAAATACACTAAGTTAATGAAAAGATTCGCAAAATTCCGTGATCTGCAAGCAGGCAAATGAAAGCTTCGTTACTTCTGCCACACACAGGAGCGCACCGTCAGAAAAAAAGTGTCTGAACTCAGAGGAAAACCGGGTAAAACTAAAGATTTTCAAGGGAAATGTTCAGAACATCTGGCACTCCAGCTATCGAAGGATAGGGGTTATAAAACCTAAACTAAAAAGAATGCTGCCCCATAACATTGGCTGGGGTGTCCACAGCACCCCACGCGAGTCACGGAGGGTTAACACATACAGGTTTACCCCATTTACATGTGTTATAATAGATGTCAATAAAATTAAAACAATAAATAGAACACAGAAAGAATTAATTTCAAAGATACAAGTAAATACAATAAAAATTTATACAGTAAGAATTTATACATTTTTCGAGAAAAGCAATTTAAAAATATGAGACCTAAAAGTACCTCAAGAACCAGCTAGGATATCCAGTGTTTCACATTCTCTCACAAGAGGACGTTGTCAAGTCGATGTCAAGGATCCGGTTGAAACTTCTTGAGGTGAAACTAGAGACAAAATAAGCGGACACGTGTCCCGGCTTTCGAGAAAAAATGGGCAAAATATATTTGCACGTAAAACATATACCGGTATTTAACTCGGCAAGGCTAAGGCGTTAGCATTGTTAAACATAAGGTCGGTGGTTCAAATCCCACTGTTTGCGAATTTCTTTTTCGATTTTATTTCCGTCTATTTTTTCGAATACCAAGCTGGGTACGTTTCTCAACTTTGTTATTTGTGATTAAATGTTTTTTTATAGTAATAAAATAATTTTTCATATTTTAATCTTTCATTTTTTTATTTGCCAGCGGTAAAAAGAGGTGGTCCTCTCACTATTCACCATTCAACTGAATATTAAGGCTAAGGCTTGGATGGTATTTATTGTAAAAACAAGGTAAGCACAGATATTCCTTGCACCACGCGCATCTTACGAAACTTATTGCGAAACATATGCACTTCCGTTTGCGTAGGTCTAGGGGAAAACAATCCTCCCGAACGTTCATGAAAACACTTCTGGTGTCCGCTAATTTCGATGCATACCATGCATTCTGGAGCATTTCTCGGAATGCGGGTGAAGACAGCCACAAGATGCCATATTAATGTAAATTGCTTACCCATAAAAAAAACGAACAGCCCCCATTATATCTTGTTTATCGTGATTATCTGATAAAAACGAAGCATTCACGACGTCTTCATCGTCCGGTGCAAAGCTACTTCCGGAGGGTCCGGCAACTGGATCGATCTCCATCGATAAAGCGAAATGGTTCATGAAGGCAAAAGTTATAATCAGGGAGGTAATCAAGACTCGTAAAATATTACGATAATCGTAAAAAAACGAAAAATCGCAATACTGAACGATCAAACAGCTAAATCGTAATCCAAAAAGAGCGCAGAGGTCGTTGACGGGAGAGTAAGTGATCCAGGAGAGCAGAGGTCGATATCAAAAAAGCAAATCAAAGGAGTAAAGCGAGAGAAGCATGTAGCAAAAGCAGCGAACGGCAATAACTGAATTGGTGATGATGTGCGGCCTTTAATTGTAAGAGCGATCCACAATAGCACGTGTATTGCAACATTGTCGCGGGGAAATATGTAGAGTTTTAGCATGCGCGTCACCCCGCTTGGGTCACGGGCACCGTGAGAAACGCTCATTTAACGGCGTGGTGTGGCTATCTTTGCATTGCATGTTGTTTTTTCTTCATAGAAAAGCAAGGTCGGCTTCGTTTTTCAAGCTTCGACGACGCGTTACTTCTAATTTTGGTAAACCCGAAGAATAGTTCCTAGTTTACCAAAAATTATTTTATTTAACTCCTAAATACTATAAAAAAACATTTAATCACAAATAACGAAGTTGAGAAATGTACCCAGCTTGGTATTTGAAAAAATAGACGGAAATAAAATCGAAAAAGAAGTTCGCAAACGGTGGGATTTGAACCACCGACCTTATGTTTAACAATGCTAACGCCTTAGCGACCGCAGCCACGGCGCTCTATGAAATTGCCGAGTTAAATACCGGTATATGTTTTACGTGCAAATATATTTTGCCCATTTTTTCTCGAACCCGGGCCTATGGGGAAGAAAGCCGGGACACGTGTCCGCTTATTTTGTCTCTAGTTTCACCTCAAGAAGTTTCAACCGGATCCTTGACATCGACTTGACAACGTCCCCTTGTCAGTAGTTTATTATTGTATTTGTCATTCTGGGAATTGGGGCAAACTTACTAATGTCTACACGATTAAAATTTTCGTGAAACAATGGCTTTTGCCTAGTGGATTAGTTTATTCCCTACCATCCCAGATAATCGGGAGTCTACTGTATATCGTGCCCATTTGTCCTTTACTGTGAAAACAAGAAGCTATAGAATTAACATGTAGAACAAGATTTGTATTAGTAGAACGTCTAGGCAAAAAACCATGTTGCTAATCGGTGAAAATACTTTTACAGTGTGCCATAAGTTTAGAATGTAGAAGTTTCTCAAAAACTTTGGAAAAAGAGGGCAGTAAAGAAATCGGTCTGTAATTTCTCACGTCAGATTTGTTGCCACTTTTATAAATAGGCGTAATTAAGGCATTCTTCCAGGCTGTAGGGTAAGTATACATTGACATAATATTATTAAAAAGATAATAAAGGGGAACGCTAAGTTCACTCGAGCAGGCCTTGATGATAAAATTAGGGAGTAAGTCACTGCCTGAAGATGAAGTGCTTTTTAAGTCACTAATGGCCTTCGAGATTTCCAAAACAGAAAATTGCAAATAAGATAATGTATTGGGAATGCAGAGTCCCCTAAATTCAGGAGAAGTGACTCTGGAAGGTGGATTAAAGACTGAAGAAAATAATCAGAAAATAAGTTGCAGACAGTTTGACTGTCAAAAGCAACACGTTCGTCAAAATACCGTAGAGGGAATATGTTTACAGCTCCTCTTTCTTTTCACATACTTCCAGAACAATTTGGGGTTTTCGTTTAAGGAGGAATCAACCTCATGTTGATAAGAATTGTATTTGACCAACTGTAAGTTCTTAAAAGTGGTGCAAAGGCGAGAAAATTCAATGTAATCGCACTGGAGTTTACTCCGTTTCCAGCGCCTGAAAGATCTTTCCTTCGCCTTGAGCACAGAGATGATCTCACGGTCGAACCAGACAGGTACGGAAACGGAACCTTTTGGCAATATTAACACACTGGCCTTCAAAATACAGTTCCAACTTCTTTCATTATAATATACGATATACCATATATAATATTGTTGAATGTCAATTTTTCACGATTGATTGCATTAGAATAGGCATTAAAACTTGTTTTAATATTTTTAAATACGTTATGACGAGCATAGATTATGTGAGTCGAGGCAAGGGAAGAAGGAAAGGTCCCCAAGTGCCATTGCATAACTGATTTATTCACATACTATACACCCTTCCCTCTCCAACCACGGATTTATTAACCGCAGCCCTCGACTATACGCGGTCTACATATTGAGCCCCACCCTTCCTAACTGCGGACATTTCCGTTGCGTATCCACGGTTCGGAACAAGAAAACTTTTAAATACCACACATATTATGACTTTGTTGTCATCTTAACTCACTCACAAAGACTTTGTTGTCGTTTTAACTTGCTCGCTATTACATTGTTGCCGTACTGACACAATTACGTATCCTTTTCGCGCGCCACAAGTCACTGCATTCAACACGATAATCCCTTGCATCGTATGAGTTTGTTGTCATCTGCACTCACTCACAAAGGCTATGTTGTTGTTCTAACTTGCTTGCTATTACTTTGTTGCCGTAATGTACGATTATGCTTTTCGCCTGCCACAAGACTCTACATTCCACACGAGGCGATCAGTTGTGTATTATTCACATCAGCATACGCATGATGTGTTTAGTTGTGTATTATTCATATCAGCATACTAAATAATTTAAACATTTAATATTTTTCTGAATTTGTGCGTAATAATATTTGCTTGAATGCAAAAAAAACACCAGGTAAAATTTGAAGACCATAGTAAATTATATAAAATGATGTGATGTACGTCGTAGTATGCACGTAATTTCTCCGTTACCTATGGGGCGTTTGTAATCCTTCAGTTGGTAATTGTTTTACTCAAAAGTTTGGCTTATGCATAGTGTGATACGTTTGAAGAAATTCTTAAAAAAAGAATTCATTCTGTGGTAGAATATGTAGTTCTGAACAGCGGAATGCAGCGGAAAGCTATTTCTCACATTTAGTACCACAAGTAGCACATAGATGATGGTGATTGTTTTTCGTCACACATTTTTCATATACGAGAGTTTCGACTATGCCAAACCAGAGAGCTAGTAAGGAAAGAACAGCATGTTATTGTATTTGCAATATTTAGATAATGTATTTAAGTGAGAAATAAGCGAGTAATGTAAGTGATCAATAATATATGGTATAGTAATACGAACCGTAGAACCTAACCCCCAATTTCCAATACACTTAAGTATTTACCAACCGTGGTTTTACTAACGTAACCCCGCGGTTGGCGAGGGAAGGGTGTACAAAACTATGTGCAAAGAGCAACTTCGCTCTTACTGTCCAACGTGACCATGCAACGCCAAACGACTCCCAGTCTCTCTCACTCACACTGACTCACTATATGCGCCCCTAACTGTGACTTCAGTAATTACATTCACACACACACCATCACCGCACTGCACACTGCTGCCTCCGTGGTCACACAGTGTACTAGGTCCCATATTACGCCATGAATTTTGCCACTTTTGCATCATCAGACTCGACTTCAGATAGATTAGTTTACCGATGTTGCCGTTAAATAACAAAATTGGAATTTTCAAAGTGCGGGCATTACATGAATACCTTTTTTCCCCAGATATTTACTTCCAAAAATGGGGGTGCGGGTATTACTCGAGTAAATACGATATCTATACTCATGCACGTGTGATTAGAGAGCTACTTGAGGCAGTGGTCACTTTTGGAACTAAAATAAATTGGCCAAATTTTTCCATTGTTTGGTTGTTTACAGTGTTTGGAGTTCCGGATAAACAATCTTCTACTGTATTTATTTTCTGGAGAGATTGAAGCAGACATGATAGCTTTACTCCCAGAAGTGGATAAACTGACAGATGAAGAAGGCAATGACGTTGATAAACTTGAAATAGCAGCTGTACAGGAAATTGAGGGGATGATGAAATACAAGTGCCACACAAGGACTTCCCAGAAAATGAATTGCCTTTATCAAAAAAGTCTCATAAGGAAGATGTAGAATGTACATGAGTTAGGTTTTTGTGCTAGTGGAACAAGTAAATCATGGAAATAAAAAACAGTGATAGTCCATATTTTGGTGAAAATGAGGAAACAGTGAAACTGCCATGTAGAGTACATGTTGCATGTGTTGAAACCATAAAACATATAAGTCCATGGATAACTACTGCCATAGGGACCTTAACAATTTAAAAAATATTATTGGCATTGATATTAAATTTTAGCCTTGACACAGATTTTAGTGTCTCCTGAAAAAATTCGTTTTCTGGACTTATGGGGTTTTTGATTTTCATGATTCAATTAGGGACTGCAAAATGTACTCTATATGACTATACTCTGTACGACTATTGATTCGATAGAGAGAAGGAAATGCTTATGATTATATAGCATGTTAACAAATCGGTGACATTAGCAACCAATTTCGATGCAGTAGAACCTACACTGAAAGTGCAATGTTGGGGCTGCAAAAAAGGGCAAAGGTTGCCATTCCACAGCCTGCAGCCATTTATACCTATAAGAGATTTATGGGAGGCATGGATCACATTGATTGACCATTAGAGTTTAAAAATGGTACTGTTCCTTGTTCACACATATAGTTGACATGGCTGTTGTAAATGGTTTCCTTTTATATAAAATGGTGCATGGCAATAATTCATTTACAATCAAGGACTTCTGAAGACAATTTGCTGTGACAGATTTCAAACGAGTGCATGGGGTATGAGCCGCCCGTTGTAGTCCTATGACTTTGCCATCAACGTCTTGACCTACTGTATACGAAGAAATCAGGTGTGATGAAAGATTGCATATGTTAGTAGAGAGGGACAAGCAAAGACTTTTCCAGCTAAGAAATTGTAAAGTAAAACCATGATCATATTGCTCAAAATGCAATGTAACCTTCTGCATTACCTGTTTTCCAAAGTTTCACTCTAAAGTATGTGGTAATGCTTGAAATTTTCTAGAAAATAAGTCCAGAAGTAAGTGTATCCATGTTTTATGCATTTCAATATTTTATGACAATGTTTATGTAATATAAATTCTCATTTCATACGTTAGTGAGTGTTGTCCCTTCGTGTGAACTACCAGGCAAAGAGAAATCACCAATGCCCAGCATCCTCATTTGAGAACAGCCTATGTTTCAACAATGAATGGTTAAATTTTGTAAAAGTGGAATTTGCATACTCTCTTATGAGCTAGTGGCCACAATGTGAATTTTATAATCATGAGATAAAAATAATAATTTTGGCATTAATTGGTTAACATGATTTGAAAAATAAAATACACGAGCAGTACACAAGTATGCCACAGGTTTACGCTGTGAACACACTACATAAAAAACAGTGTGAAATTAGATTACTCTAACAAAAGTATTTCCATACATTTGTTAAGCTTTCATATCTTTCTCTTTTAGTTTTTGCTTCAGGAAATTCACTCGTGATGGCCTTAATACAACAGGAAAATAATGAAGATTAATGTAATTGAAAAATGAAATACACAAGCAGTACACAAGCATGTCACAGAGTTTTACACCTTGAACACACTAAACAAATAACAGTGTGTTATTACATTAAATTACTCTAACAAAAGTATTTATGTAAACTTATTATATCATAAAAAATACACACTAAATCAAACTGTGTACTTCTATCGTTTCCAGAATGTTTGAAAAATGAATACCGTATTTTCTGGTCTATAACGCGTGCGTTATCTATGCAAAAAATATAAAAATCGGGAAAAAAAATCGTGTGCGTTATACAAAGGAAAATAAAATTTTATTGAAATATATGCATATTAACTTTTACAATTTATTCAAAACCATAAAAATCATCGCCTGAGTCAATATCAAATGACTCAATAGCACTCATAATTTGGTCAGGCACACTAAAGTTAACAATTTTCGCCTCCCAATCCACCGGTAATATTTGGCCGATGCTTGTCGATGTAGGAACCCAAATTGTTCCTCCACATGTAATGGAATCCACAGGATGTCCATCTCTTGAGCAATGCATTTCACTTGCAATAAGACCCTCGTCATTGAAATCCTAATGCCCTTTCTCGTATCACCCACCCATACAGTTCTTCCTCGAGTCAGGCCAAAAGCATTTTCTAAAATGCATTGCTCGTTTTTTCCGATGCAACTTTTTCAGTGCCAATTCATCTTTACGCCATTCTCATACACTTGATCCCCTACATTAAACTTTCTTCCCGCCTAACGATTTCCTTTTTCTATTGCGAATTTTACGGCTTCTAATTTAAACTGCGAAGTATATGATTTTTACTTTCGCTTATTTTCTTTTTCCATGGTAAATTTAAAAAACTTTTTCAGTACCGACGCCAAGACTCAATAAGACCATGTGGTGTACAGTGATAACAACTGAATAATGGAAAGCCACACCAAATTTTAATTGATTCATTTTTACTTTTTCCATACATAGTATGGGGAAAGTATTGTGATCATGAAAAAAATCGACTCTGAGATTTCAACGGAAATACACGTTTTGAGGTCCCTAGAACATGTTTAGACTATTTTCGGAATGAAGTGTGTGTGGATGGATGGATGTATGTGATTGTGAGCACTAACTCAAAAAGTACCTGTCGTATTAATACCAAACTTCATATATAACACTTTATCATGAGCAAAAAGAACTGATTAGTTTTTGGACAATAACGGTTAACCGAAAGTCGAGGTTTATTCGAAACCCGATTCGTTTTTTGCGATATTTATCCGTTAAAACATCATTATTGTATATATAATTCTATATAAATGTTATAGAGAACGTAATTTCCTACAATTTTCATTTGAAACAATTTTCCATAGCAGTTATTGTTTAGGAATTATTTATAAAAAATAATGTTTTTTCGATTTCCGTCAAATATCTCCTTAAAAACGTCGTTATTAGTCATCTTAGTGAAGACCAAAGTTGTGGAGAATAACCTTTATCCGCTTGATTTAAATACCCGCTGGCGGGGTCCTGCTGCCGGATTTAATTTTGGACATTTAAATATTTTGTGTACATCTTTTGCAAAAATCGCATATCTCGTGAACTATTAGTGATAAAATGTTCAAATAAAAAGCATTTTGTGGCCAAACTATCGAAGAATTACATGTTTCTGCCTATTTGTAGTAATAAACAGGGCGAAATAACTCTAATAGACTACATTACGACGCTGAAATAACTTATCATTGATATAAATCAAAATAAAGTGCAAAAAAACTGCATTTACTCACTTTTTGTCAATGTGGTTCCTGCTCAGTCCGCAGCTGACACAACCCCAGTATTTACACTTCCGTAGAAAGTCAAACTAGTGTGGTATTCCTCAAAGCATTGCTCAACACATAGTCCCACGTCACACGCCTTGCACCTATATTTCGTCTTTGTGAATTTGCCCTTTGAGGAACACACACGGCAATGGATATGGGTCCTCGAAATGGGCCAATGCTTATTGTCCTTGGCCTCTAAGCGCTTTACCTGCGTTTCAGTAGCACTAGGTCTCCCCCTTGAGAGTGTCTGGGAAGGAAGAGCCCTAGCACCCTCTTCAACCAATTGCCGCACAAGGGAATGTCGGAATTGCCAATGTGAAAATGCGCCTCCACACGAGGAAATGAGGATCCAACTATTTAGGATAGTTAGATCGAATAAATGAAAAAATAATTTCTTTGTCCATTTCCAAGTGCGGCTGTTAGCTGTAGCTGTTAGCAATCCTATCGCCCTTGTCCACATACCCCATGTGGCGGTTATAATCTTCGACTATAACGGGCCTCACAGCTTTTCCCTCTTCATCGCGGAAGTTTCCTTCTCCTGGTGGATCGTGAATGTTTGATAGCATGCACACGTCTCTTTTGTCCTTCCACATCATTGCGGTCAAGTCATCCCTGGTCCAAGTGCGTATGTCTCCCCGTCTTAGTTTCAGTTTTTTACTGGAGAAGTCTTGGGGCATGCCTTTCCGGTTTTGTCTAACAGTGCCGCAACAGTATATTTTCTTTGACTGAATATCGTCGAAGAGAGTAGGAGAGGAGAAGAAATTGTCCATATATAACTTATGCCCAACCCCTTCCACTCTCCTAGTAAGTTCTCTAACATTCGCATGTGTCGCTGTCATGTCTTGCATTGCAATTTGTCTGTCTTTCCCCAAGTACACTTTCATGTCGTAAGTATAGCCGGTCTTGTCACAGAGTTTATAGATTTTTATGCCAAAACGTTTGTACTTTTTAGGAATGTATTGTTTGAAAATGACTCTCCCTTTGAAAAGCACAATGACTTCATCTACTGCCAAGTGCTCAGTAGGTTTATAATACTTAGCGTAGCTGTCATTGACCATTTCAAAGAGAGTTCTAATTTTCCATAATCTGTCATAATTTTCGTCATTCTTATCAGGTTCGTTAACGTTGTCATTGAAATGAAGAAAGCGGAGAATGTGAAGAAATCGGTCACGTCTCATAGTAGCACTAAAGAAAGGAGTATAGAATTGTTGCAATGTCGACCAGTAGTCCCTCAATGTATCTCTTACATCGTGTCCCATTTGTATACTTATAGAAAAAAATAAGTACATTTCGTATATAGTCACGTCAGGCTGTGGTGAAGGTCCTTCGTCTAATTTCTGTATGTATTGGTTATAGTACCTGTTTGTCTCATCCACCAGAAGTTGGAAAACTTCAGCAAAATAAAGGAGGAAAATGCTGAGTGGAGTCGAATCGCTCGTGATGTTCGGAGCCGCACCGTCCTTCAGTCCACTTGGGCCACCGGTAAAGGGGTGCACTCTAATTATTCTTCGGTCCTGATGTGGAGATTTCCATCCCGACTCACTTTTTGAGGAGGTATCTCTCTCAGGTTGTTCTTCCAAAAATTCACTCTCACTTTCCTCTTCGTAAGCATCTGAACCAGAGTCAACGAAGACTTCAGCGATATCCTCGCTCGGAGTTTTACGCTTAGGGCTCATTTCAAAAAATATTTACAAAAAAATAAAACGACCTACGAACTAATTGTATAAAAATAAATAAATCACTAAAAAATAAACAGACGAACAGCTACAGATATTTTGCATGCACAAGTCTACACCTGCTGTACTTCGTGGTTTGCAAATGAATGAACGTAAACATAGTAAAACACATATGCGGAAAAGGAAGAAGAAAATAACAAAGAGCAGGGACCTTTGGGGTATGGCTTAGTCCTGGGGTTCAATTTATTGCATCTCTTTGGGTTGCAACGTGGTAAAACACATATGCGGAAAAGGAAGAAGAAAGTAACAAAGGGAAGGGACCTTTGGGGTAGAGCTTAGTCCTGGGGTTCAATTTATTGCATCTCTTTGGGTTGCAACGTGGTAAAACACATATGCGGAAAAGGAAGAAGAAAAACAAAGGGAAGGGACCTTTGGGGTAGAGCTTAGTCCTGGGGTTCAATTTATTGCATCTCTTTGGGTTGCAACGTGGTAAAACACATGCGGAAAAGGAAGAAGAAAATAACAAAGGGAAGGGACCTTTGAGGTAGGGCTTAGTCTTGGGGTTCAATTTATTGCATCTCTTTGGGTTGCAACGTGGTAAAACACATATGCGGAAAAGGAAGAAGAAAGTAACAAAGGGAAGGGACCTTTGAGGTAGGGCTTAGTCTTGGGGTTCAATTTTTTGCATATCTTTGAGTTGCGAGAGAGAGTCTTACCTCGGCAGAGGCGTACACTTTGAGCAAGGCGCTCTCGATTGTTTGTTTACTCTCCCCTGCTCCAATACGCAAGACCTTCGGCCTTGGGACAGCAGATGGAAAAGAAGGATGCCTCGTCTTTCTTCTCCAAAAATTTTGATTCTATGACAAAAACGACATTGTGAGCGGCCTCGGAGCTAAGCGGGACACCGGCGTCCCTTTCGGCAGGCTTTCCCAGAAATTTGCCGGGACACCGGTGTCCCTTTCGGCATTTAAAGGATAATATTTCTTCCAACTTTTGTTTGAAACAAATTTTCGTAGAACCATCCATTTCGGAGATATTTTGCTTATTCGTAAATTTCCAGTATACATCGCCACCACCATGTAGTGGTGAATTCTGTAAACATATTCAAAATATACCTAATTTACGGCAATAAGGACGACTGTACTTGTATTCTTTTACGATACTAAATAATAATTGTGCCTAATAATGCTATTCATAATAATTTAAATATCTATACCCCAAATATGGAGAAAGTCAGGTGTTGGCCACATCAGATTTTTTCAAAAAGCGCTTGTTTCAAATAGATTTTTTGTCTGCGCGTTATCTATACATTTGTACCAGGTTTGAAGAAAATCACTTGCGCGTTATACATAAGGTGCACGTTATAGACCAGAAAATATGGTAATTATGATGGAAACAAGGAAATCTAGCTAAGTGTGAGAAAAAGACTGATAGAACACTCCCATGATAATTAGTTTGTTCTCACGGTAAGCTCACACCGACACTTACTCATTCCTTGCAAAGAACTCTTGAGCAAAGTTAGAAGTGGCAAATCACTTGAAACCTGAGACCGATGATTTTTAGGATTGAATATATGAGAGAGCAATACTCATGGGAACTTAAGTTCACTTCTTTATGATAAAGGTTAAACATGAATTAATGGTCAATTTAAAAGGCTGAATAGGGATAGTAATATAATAATATTGCTAGTAATATGGAACATGAGATGAATTAGTCATTTAAAAGTTCTTCATTTATGTTACAGTATTTGGGCTTTGGGGTGCCATCTAGTGATTCTCGGGGAAGACGAGCAGCAACACAGGCTGATTTGGACAATGTGACAGCACCTACATCAGCTGAAGAAGATAATATGGAAAGAGATGCATTCCTGAGAGCTGTAGAAGCACGTGACCTCATAGAATTTGGAATGATTCCAGTAAGATTTACTTTTATTGAAAATTCTATCCAATGTATTTTTGACGAATTTATGCACTTTGAAGCACATTCTAGCATTAAAAGTCAGTGTGGCATTTATAGAAACTTTCTAGCATAGGTTCTCAATATTTCTCCATTCATGGATAGAGTAACCATACGATCTGTTTTTACTGGGACAGTCCAGTTTTTTAGACATTTCCAGACCATTCTGTTTTAGCCATATCCTGACCATCCCATCGTTTTGGTCAAAAACGGCCATCTTGTACCATTTTGAAGCCTATTGCAATTAAAATTCACATTTTCTGATAGTATAGCTGATATTGCTATTAGAAATATAGGATTCTCGGAAATATGGATCATATCAAATGTTAATTTCAGTCATAATTGTCAGATTAGGAAATCTCTGGGCCATTTATAAATCTGAAGTGGCAAACCTGGTCTCCACGTGTATTATCCTTCCTGGATTTTCTCCATATTTCCTTCTAAGTTTTGCCTTAAGATGCTAGTCAGGTTCCCTTTTGATTGTGAGTTATGTCCTAGTCTTGCATGTTCCAGGTTGTAAGGGAAGTTTGTATTTGCCTTTTTCACTATAGATCGCGACAGTGTCAGAAAAAGAATTGATAATTTTTTAATTGGTGAGTCAAAACTAATTTGTTAGGTAGTTGTAATGTTAATTTATTCTTATGCAACAGCCACTTGCATTCCTTTCATCTTTTACTTGATTTTCATGAAATACATATCCAGTATGTCCTCGCTTATCACAAGGGTTCAGTTTCTTGGGTTACTTGCGATATGCAAATTTGTGATGAGTGAAGCATTTGTTCCCATATAAAACAATCTGTTCGAAGAAGGATTAATTTCTAAGTTAAATTTTGGGGTGTGTTTTTTATAATATAAATCCAAACACACCTAATATTAAATACATAATACAATAAAACCTGTAAAAGGCGGAACCTGTATTTGCCAGAAACCTCCCAAAGCCAGAAATCCAAAATGAAGTCATACTAGTTGATACCATTTTTCATCTGAATGTCTCTCTGTAAGGTAGAACCTGCGAGACGCAGATGGAAAGGATTTTTCTTGTAATTTTTGTACTATTAACCCCTCAAGCCTGGAAGAGATTTATGAAAACCTACTTTATTTACCGGATGAGTCTTTTTAAAAAAAACACGAAAAAGATGCAAAAAAGTGCGAAATTTGGAATTTTTTTAAAATTCATAACTTTTGATGTTTTCTTTTTATTTTGACGAAATTTTTTGTGAATATACATAAAAGATGAAATTTTTAAACAATATCATTTAAAATATCATATGTCGCACACAAACATTGCTGCAGTAGAAGCAAATAAACACCACTCACTTAATTTTCTGGTGCACGTTCATGGTTTATATATAACTTTCGGCATCGCGAGAACTATGAAATGTATTGACATGAAATCTTATTCAAAAAAACATTTAAACATTACTAAACATTTCATTCACTGAATGTACCTATCTAAACCACTTAGGTGAAAAGTTTGTCGCATGTCAACTTTTCGATGTCTTGACTGGAAATTTTTAACTGTGTTGTATTTATGATTTTTTAAAAGATGTTTTGTAAATAATATAAATGTTTTAGTTATGCAGTCATCATTCTTAATCATTACAGAAGTCACATAGAAAAAATGGTTACATTTCGTTCATTATAAGCGGTGATATGAATTTGTATTTATCATGAATGATTTTAGACATAGAATACAGAAAACTTTTAAAAGTTACATATTAGCTCACAAGTTCTTTCTCGATTGTTTTAGAAAATGTACACATGCGTAATTGAATTCAACATGAAATTTACCTTATAACACACTAAAAATATCTAGTAAGCTTCTCTGTGAAACGATACCAGATCTTTATGAAGCTTTTCTCCCAGTCACGCTCGCTCGCTTCCGCAGATGGCTCACACAAAGGATCCTTTGTTTCGAACGCAGAGTAGTAGGTCATTTTCTCTATATGGGTCAACTTGAGAAACCGAAAGTGTGTAGGTCCGTGGTCTCTAGTAGGCTGTAGGTAAATATTTACAAGACGTTTTCCTCGAAAAGCTCCACAAAGAAAGAAACAGATGTTCGACAAGATTCCTTTTACCTCACTTCAAACGCCAAGGAAAGCATTCCTAGTGCATTGAAAAGCGATTTTTAGAACGAGAACCACCATAAATTCATGGCAAAAATGAAAAATCGAGTGCAAACTTTATCGTACATTATAAAATACACAAACACAATGAAAAACAGAAGACATGCATTACTACAAAGGCCAAAGCTTCCTCTTTCACAATATGTAAATGTTATTTAGATATAAGAAACTTTCTTGCACCAAAAGACAATTAAAATTACTGCTGGCGCACCATAATTTTGTGGCAAAAATGAAAAATCCAGCGCAAACTTTAATGTAGATTATAAAATATAAAAACATGCATTACTAGAAAGATCAAAGCTTCATCTTTCAAAATATATAAAGGTTATTTAGATTTATATACATCCCTTGCGTCAAAAGACAATTAAAATTAGTGCTGACGCACCATAATTTCGTGGAAAAAATGAAAATTTTATCGCAAAATTTAACGTAGAATATAAAACACAACTAGTAGAAATTCAACGGGGAAAATACAGGAATATTTGTATATTAAAGTCTTTTATATTACTCCAAAATCTCAATGAAAAGATTTAATATACTACTTAGATAGCACCCGTCACAAATGACGGAAAAGTTTTAAAGAAAATAAGATTAATTTTGTTTATTACATAATATAGAAATTATATAAACAATACATTATTTAAATCCAGCAATTTTTAAACGCATCTTTAAAATAATTTCCTTATACCACAACATTAGATGTTATATGTTTTGTCATGCACTCGTACCTTGATTTAAAATTAAACAAATTCTTGCAGTTTTTTATATAAACATATTTTAATCAAAAATTTCTTTTTACATACAATTGTCAATTTCAGATTTCTTTGCAACTACAGTAATTGAATCGAACAATTTGACTCTTGATAGAGCAACATATAATTGTCCACGGCTAAAAATAGGCTTAGTTAAATACAGGCATATTTTATCGAACGTTTGGTCTTGTGATTTATTGATTGTCATTGAAAAAGACAATCGTATGGGGAATTGTCTTCGTTTGAAACAGAAGGGCAGATTTGTATCAGATGGAATAAGTTGGATTCTCGGAATAAATACTATATCCGAGTTTTCTGTACCGATCACCTTTGCTTCGATTACATTTGTTTGTAATCGAGTTACAATAAGCCTTGTACCATTACATAGTCCTTTCAATGACATAGGTTTCTAAGGAGCATGACGACGGCTGCTACTTTTAGTTTTAGTTCATGAGGAGGTATTCCGGTTGGAGTAAGGCTATTTAAGAATTCTTCTGGGAATGCAAGTTGATCAGAAGCATCATCACTGCCAATACTATCCACACTTTTAAAGACCACATCAGGTCCATCAATATGGCTAAGTACCGTATATACCCGAATATAAGACGACTCTGATTATAAGACGACCTCCCATTTTGAACTCCAAATAAAAGGAAAAAATTTATTATGCACACAGTGACAGAGGTTTATTATACCATTGACTAATGAACATTGAACCAATTGAAATAAGCAACTTTGATTGGAATTTTCAATTTAATACTATGGAACATTAAAATCTCTCATGCAAATTATTTCTCATTAGCACATTTTAATTGTTATTTTCACTTTCACTACTGGAGGAATCTCCAATAGCTTCATCATCTTCCTACTCCCACAGAATGTCATCTTCTGATCCATCCAAACTGTTAGAAACGCAACACTTCTTAAATCCATGGGCTATTGCTGCTGGTGAGATACTGTCCCATGCAGTCTTAATCCATTTTCCCAGTAGAGCCTCTGTTGGTTTTTCATTTTACCTGCTGGAGTCAGAGGGCAATTCCCTGACAGCAACCATTCCACATAAACGCGCCGTAGATGATCTTTAAAGGGCTTATTGATGACCACATCGAGCACTTGTAGTTGGGAGGTCAAGCCTCCTGGTGTGATCACCAGATCAGTGTTGAATTGTGATATTTTGGATTTCACACCATCCGTAAGATGCCCTCGAAAACCATCAAGAACTAGCATTGATCTCATCTTTAAAAGAGCACCAGGTCGTTTATCCCACACTTCACTCAGACACTGAATCATCAAGTCACTAGTCATCCAGCCTTTTTCATTGCATCTTTAATTGATACCAGGTGGTAGATTCTTTCTCTTGAATATTACGAAGGGTCGCAATTTTGTCCCATCAGCTAATACTGATAACATTACTGTTACCCTTAGTTTTTCATTTCCAGTGGTTTTAACTATCATTGACTTTGCCGCTTTGTTATCAACTGTAGTGTTAGTTGGCATATACAGTTGCTTTCCTTCAAGTGTCTATCAACGACTACTTTTAACTTCTTACAGGACCTACTATAAAGACGACGTCGATGCAAGCGTTTATTTAGATTATCAATGAAGAGAAGATAGCAATAACAATTTTATTTCATCTATTTGAAGATTTAATTGGCCTTAAATGAATCGGAAGCAACAATGAGAGTCTCCTTGGCAACGCCCGGAATGAGTACGAAAAATCCACAAAATTTCGAAAATGAATGCGTATTTCTGAAAAATTCGACCGTGTAACGTGTAACATCGCAAGAATAAGATAGTATAGATCTTTAGCCATCAAATAAAGCAAAAAAGAAGAAAATCGGTCTGTATTTACATATTTTAATGAATGAAGAAAAAAAACCTTGCACTCTGAAAAATCGAAAATCCCGTGTAAACCTATGGGAAAATATAATTGTCTCCTGTATTCTAACCCGGGACACTTATAGCAAACGAAAATATTTTTCCAGGGACCTCAGCCAGTAGAAACGAAACGCCGTTTACCGCATATCTTTACAACGAACGGTTCTCAAGAAATACGCCGATATAATTACGCAAGGCTTCATACGCACGGATGCACGCAGCTTCACTACGCACATAATATATAGGATCAAACTCAAAAAAGTATTTGTATTCGAATACATTTGAATCGAATATTTCGATTATAGCTATTCGATTCTTCCCATCTCCAGCTATCTCTGGCTTCGGTTCCTCTGTCAGTCTAACTATTACGTGCCACGAGACTATAAGACGACTAGCGATTTTTCGGTCATAAAAATTGGAACAAAACCTCGTCTTATATTCAGGTACATACGGTACTTGATTATTGAGATCAAGAGAGTCTTCGTTTGTTACGGTTAATAAAGCTGAGTAAATGTCTTTACATAATTTTTAATGCATTTGGATGCCTTTCTTTCAAAAACACGTATAGAAGCGCATTAACTTAATATTTTGATTAATATTAATAATATCACATAAAGTTTCCGATCTTATAATCATACATAATAATATAACTATTACGAATCAAAGTTTTACCCACCGAATGTATCGATTGAAATGATATGCCTCTTCATCTGTTTTTTACATCAAATAATTCTTTCCAATGAATTATTAAGTTAAGGACTAAATAAATTCTTCGCATATGGTATTCAACATAAACAAAGAAATACCTCATTGTAGGGTTGCTATCAACAATCAGTAAATAAATAAACTTCATCATTTAATATCATAATTGAACATAGCTTCTATGTAACTCATACAGTATATAGTACTAATTATAGTTGAGTGTATGCTTGTAGTAAATTCTGTAATACTTACGCTGTTAAATGTCTTTCATACAAAGAACATTAATGATTAGTTAGTATCGCCATCTATTGAGTGAAAAATGAAGTTGTTGCAGACGGAATAAGAGAAATATATACAGTAAAACTCGTTTATAATGATCACGCCTAAAACGAAATCTCAGCAATAACGAAGAAATGTCTCGGTCCCTTGAACTTCTCCATAAGGGCACTGGTTAAATTTCTCGGATATAACGAACACGCATTTTACGAATTCTCGGCTGTAACGAACAAATGTTTGGTCCCATGGCAAAAAATGCCCCATATATAACGAATTTTGGCGAGCAGAGCGATAAGTAATGAATAGTTTCCGCCTGTTTAACGTACTTTTTCCTCCCTCTACCCCTTCCATACGAATTTCTACGCTCCCTTTGTTTTGAAATTTATGTTAAAAATGTGAAATGTTTATGTAAATTAATGACCATAATAATAATATTAATTGACCATTTAAAAAATCGTATGTAATAGCAGTCGAACATTTTACATGCCGCGAAGTTGATAAGCATCTCTTTGCATATGTAAGTACGGCATTGAAGTCGACTCACTGCAAATACAGTAAAAGCTGTGTTATCCGGCTATCTTGGGGATTGTGGAAAGCCGATTAGGAGAAATATCCAGTTAGGGGAGCGATTTTCGATTTTGACATAGCAAATTTAGCAATAACCAAACAAAATTGGGCTTAGGTTCACTATCGTACTCCCCAAACATAACTATGCATAGGGTTTGTATTTTCCATTTTAATTCTTCCACATGTAGTTAGATATAGACACTATTTACCCATTCTTATTTAATACGTTGCTACGCTTACATGCAAAACAAAAAGTTTAGGGCATCCGGGAAGTTTGGGGATTACGGCAGTGAACCTGTTCCCAAAATTGAATTTATTGGATTATATCTTTCTTATTTATCTTTATTTACTCTATTAGAAAAGGACGAAATTATTTAATACTTCTGAACATTTCTGTGGAAACCAGTCATATAATATTTTATCCAGTTCCTCAATTTTTGTCTTATGAAGCGTATGATGTTTATTAATTGATTTACTTGTCTCAGAAGATGACACAAATTTCATTAATTTAGCCTTATGAGCCTTAATACCGTAGAGTGTGGAAGATCCGATGTTGAATTCTTTTGCTATGGCTGCTCTATTTTTTCCTTTTTCAATTCATTTGATCAGCTCCAGCTTTAGTGTTAGCGTTAAACCAACCTTTTCTCTCCTGTTCCTTGCTTTTAGGTATTTATTTTGATGCCATATTCAATGGATGGGTAATTTTTTTAAATAATAAAAAGCGATAAAACTGGAAATTGTAGAAGTACACAAAAACATCTAGACAATTCAAATGGCTTACGTAAACAAAAATGCCATGCTTAGTTCCCAGTGTTAGATTCATAGAAGGTGAGCTCCAGAGGATGGAGAAAAGTTCGAGTTCAGGAAGTTGGATGGAAAGAAACGGCTCATATCTTGTCACAGGTGTCTTGGTACTGTTCTAGTAGTAACGATTATTGTCATGAAGCGAATGAGTTATTCCTATCATTCATTACAGCATTAACAAAATTTTCAGCAGCATTGCGAACAAAAATATTAGTAATGAAATTTTCAAGAAGCATCATTGGATAAGGGATTATGAATAACTTCATGTGTGTAGAGGAAAGTGGGCACCTACAAATGCCTCAGCAGGCATCACATTGAGAACCTCTGACATAAACTATCTTGCTTGGCGGCAGCGCAAGACCGTTATTACACAATGTGACATTGAGACATGTATTTATACATTGTATCGATCTTTAAAGTGAGAGTCAAAACTATATAGACGTGAAGTTTTTGTAAACACTCTCGCACATATCTCACTTGGCAGCAAGGTGAGAACTGTCTCAATACTGCTAATAACCAAGTGAAAAATTACGGATCTTTTTATTAAAAAATGTGTTGTGTATTATACATGGTGATAAGACAATTTTCACACTTCACTCGTAAAAACATGGGTGCGTATTATAATCGGAAAATTTCAGTAATTGAAGTTATGTTGTACTTCCATCTGTATATTTATTTAATAGCCTTTTTCTTCAACTTCTAATAGCTTACGACTTAATAATACATTGTATTATCCTTATTGATAACATTTTAATCGTTTTATTTTAACTCTAAGCTATCCAGATAGTTTAGTTATTTCTAAATAGCAACATAAGTAAACAAAACTTGAATTAACATATCATGCACTAATGTTATAGAGATTTAAAAAGATTTTTATAATTGCAATACGTTTTTTGTAATTGTTAAATTTTTGAAGCTCTTGAAATAAATATCACGTTGTACTTTTATTTTCTCAAACAATTTCACCATGTTTATCCTTTAGTAACCTATAGTAATGTACCGTATCTGCCCGAATAGAAGCCGACCCCGGATTTAAAGCCGACCCCCCAAAAATTTCCACATTTTTTTGGCAAAAACGTAATTTTGTAGATTTTATGCTGAAGTGTGCCGGGCATTCATGCACAGCTTAGAATACATTATTCGAGATTGAAGAAATGAGTGGGAAATGGTTTAGTTGTTGACATTTTGAAATATAACTCCAATTAATAATTTTAGGTTGTTGAATAATGTTCCACATTGTGACAATAATTTCATTCATCTTCATTTTCACAAAAGGTCAAATATAGTAACAGCGATCTCGCCAAGATAATTTTTCATCCAAGTCTATTTCCAATGAAATTAGCATTTACATTGCCTTAAGAAATTGCATTTTTATAATTATACACGTTCCATGTAAAGTTTTACCGAAATTCAAACAGTTGAGCATTCAAGCCGTCAATGCATTTTGCGTAATCGTCAGTTTACGCAAGTGATCTCGCCAAGATATTTTTATATATATTCATCGTAGGTCAAATATTTACTTTATGAAAAATATAGTACTATCATTTGCACGCAAAGGCAATGAGAGACTTTGAGATTTAACCATGACCCAAATTTTCCTTGGACTCGCATTTAAGCCGAGGGATGATTTTTTCATGATAGATTTTGACAAAAAACATCGGCTTGTATTCGGGCAGATACAGTATATTGTTTATGGTGCAGCAAGCTCAAAAGTGAAATTTGAAGGATTTTTTAGTATAATTTTTCATTCAAAAGCATTTTATGATTTGCAATAACTTTCAATTTATGTAATTCTGAGTTGTTTAGAATTATTTTTATATCTGTCATTTTGATACTGTATATCCATTTTTATGTGGCAGGTTTGATTTGTATTGGAGTTTATTATCATGAATATTCTATAATCATCTTTTAATTATTCTGTCTTATTTTCAATGACCGAACTAGGAATTTGTTGGCAGATTTCCTGTGCTCGTACCTTTTCATTCCCTCAACCAAGATCTACTTGTTCGAATACTCACTGAACCTCACAATGCCATGGTACCGCAATATCAAATGCTGTTTAGCATGGATAAGGTAATTTAACACTTAATTTTAATTGATATCATTTTTGTTTTTAAAGATATGTGAAAAGATACTTAATATTTTTCATGATTCATTTTTTGCATGTTGGAGTGACTGATTTTATAAAAGTAATATTTGAAACTTGTACGGATATAGTAACTTAATTTGCAATAAACAGTACATCTTATGATAAAAATGCTCATTTGTTGAAATTCTGCAAAATTAAAGCTTTGAATATTTAAATTTGTAATTAAAATGACGATTTAATCTAAATTCTACAATAGTCGTAAGAAAGATGTCTGTGAATACATTTTTAGCTAGGGATTGCATTGAAACAGGTACTGCTTGTCAAAATTCTAAAGTTCATTTCAAGTTGATTTTCCGTTCTTTCAAATATTTTTTCACTTTTAATCAATGTTGTTTCCTTAACCCTAGAATGCTAATGTTGATTGGGAAAGCATTAATGCTAAGCATTCGTAAAAATTACGACCAGTTTTTTTTGCACAAGTTTTATGCATTTATTTGCAAGAAAAATGTATTAAAACTATACATATATAAAATGTTATACAATTAATAAATGAGTTAGTCATTTGTTTTCATCACAAACAAGGCAACACTTTCCTTTATGTTCAGCACATATTGCTTTTGAACAATGCTTGCAATAAGTGGTGCCAGTACATGGAAGATTCTGACCATATCTTCCGGTTATGAGTATTTTTTCTTCTCCATTCTACATCTGTAAAAATAGTGTAATTTACCTAACATTGTTCATCATAAACAAAACTGAAAGTAAAAAGAGCATATATATCAAAACTTATGTTATTGCTAAGCAGTCGTCTTTTTGACGATGGTCTCTATAGTAAACGAAACGAAAATGCCTCTTCAAAAAATCAGCACCACTGAAGAACACTGCACAACAAATACTGAAGGTACTAGAGGGGATACGTCACCGCCATTGATAGAAATGGGGAAAACCAGCAGTGTGATCAACCTACGTTGTAATTTTTACGAAACCTTAGCATTCTAGGGTTAATGTATTAATAGCTGGGTTTTAAATACTTGCAATATTATGGTTATTGGTTTGAATTAAGTTGTGAACATATTTATGTATTGAATTTGTCTCTTTGCTGTATTCATAATTATCCTATATTTTGTATCTGTTAATAATTTGATTTTTTTTATGGAATAATTTTTAGGTTGACCTCACTTTTTCTCCTGGAGCTCTATTAGCTATTGCACAGCTGGCAATGGAAAGAAAAACTGGAGCAAGAGGCTTAAGAGCAATAATGGTAGGAAACCTAATGTAACCTGAATTTATTGTGATATTAGTCAATAGAGAAAAATGGCAATAATCAAATAATTGAAGATAAATGGAGGAACCTCCTAATAACCATACAAATATTTTTTAAAAAGGATAATACTCACATACTCACTCTTTCGAATAACGGTCATTCCAACGTACTTCCTGACTTCTCCATCGCTACATTGTTAACTATTTCTTCCCCCTTCCCTTTTTTCCCCCTCTCATTTCACTCCATGTATATATATTCTCTCCAACTCACCATTCTTCATCTTTTTTGATCGGTCTACTGACGATGGAATCATTGATTCCGAAATATGTGTTTAGGTTAATTTTTAGAAAGGAAGTATTCTTGTGTGTGATTTTTTTGGTTGGTGTGTATTTTTGTGTGTGATCAAAGAAAAAGGGTCCCTGGTGTTGGAGTAATTATTCCCCTTAAACCCGGAGTGTGTGAGATTGCGTGTGTGTTTGCTCACTGGCGTGGAGTAAATTCCCCTAAACCAGTTTTCCTTTTTAAAAAATATTTGTATGGTTATTAGGAGGTTCCTCCATCTTCATTGATTAGCCATAGGGCTCATAAGGAAGATATTTTCTTTAATAAAATAATTCTTGTATTATTATTTAAAAATTTTATTTTTGTAAGTTTTTAATTGTGCATGTAAAAATTCAAATCATAGTCCAACCTGTGGTGCCAATCAGAATGTTTACAGGAGTATTTAGTTAATAATTTGAGTAAGGTCCACAAGTTTAGCAGTGTTGTCTCCAGCAAGTTTGCAATATTCGAAACAGAGTTGCCAAATTTTTCATAACTGAGTGGATGCCAGTCTTCATTTTGTCCATTGTATCTTATTGAAATTTATTGCAAAAGAAGAAGGAATTACTTCTTCTTCATTGTGGAAGAGAGAAAATATTATACAAATATGGTTACCGTATTTATCCGAATATAAACTCGGTATTTAAGAAAAATATTTAAACCGGTAATTTTGGCAAATTTACTATCTGATTATGTTCAATTATTACAATTTTTGCATTCAAGTTGTAATTACAATTATTAAAATTGCCGGCACAACGAGATTGTTTCTTGGTGCATACCTTGGCTGCCAAGCGACTACATGTGGAGATTGTTTTTCCTGCTGCAGGACCTGGTTCTCGGCAGTGCGGAAGACAACCAGTGATGCCGAGTCATCCATGTGCAAGCATGAGCTTTCTAGCATACCTTGCATTTCTCTCTCCTGTTTCTGTTATTGTTATTTGTTGTTAAATAAACCATTATAGAAACCCAGCGTCATCACTCATGTACCCACAGTAGGATAGAATGACATTCACTGGGCCCGAAATGAATGTTTTCGCTTTCAACAAGGACTGTTCTAATTAGCTTTCGCTACAATATGCTACGTTGTAGTGCATTAAGTGTCAGGTTCACGTCGAAAATATATTTAAAAAAATATTATTATGAAAATGTCACTTGCCTTTACCTACTACCACTCTTGTTGGAAGACTATAAGACGGCTGGAAAGATGAAGATGCCCAAATGGATGAAGCAAGTAACAGGAGAACATAACATGTTTGGAGCTCACTCTTAGTGTTATGTTTATGGCTTCTCAGGTGTGAAAATGTAGGATTTCTTGGGCCTAGATACCTAGAAAAACAGCTCTTTACTGTTTGTCTGAGGTTTACCCTTCACTAAGTATTTGACCTTGGGCACTCTTGCATCTTCTCTGCCCTGGCGTAATTCTTCTAGGATGTTCTTATCCCAATATCCTGACTCCCTGTCAAATATGACCTTTGTAAATAGCCTCAGAACTCCGAGGTGCATACATGGTTCATTTAGCAGGTCAAGGTTAAAGAGTAGTTACAGGCATCCATCACGTAGTGCTCTTCATTGGTTCCTGGAAAACAGAGCACCAACTGAAACTGCACTGAGTGAATTTTTTCCATAAGGATCAATGTTAATAGGTTTAATTCGTGACACCAACCTATCCTAAATTGTAATGAATTTGCAAAATGAGGTATATTTTGGTGCTAGCAGTAAAGAAACAATAGAATGCATAAAAAGATGTAATATATAAAGATATGATCAAATACATAGCAATATACTTAGCAAAACATATAAAATTAAGTATTCATTTCATCAAGATAGAGGATCTCCTTTTCTGGGATGGCAAATTTATCCTTCTTGGAGCTGAAGAAAGAATCCAGAGACATTTGTACTTTTTCTTTCTTCTTCTCATTATAAAGAAGCCTGTAGCAGTTGGCAGAATTCTCCACAATTCGTACAATCTGTGAGCTTCTTTCCATGTCTGGGTCATTATCACAAAAGTTGGAAAGGAAACTTTCAAGATGTTGGAAAGCCTCAGCCATGCCTTTGGTTGTTAAGAATCTGGCAGATTCTTTATTCTCTTAGGCACATTTATCTTCCTTCTCCTCAACAGCTTTCTCCTGTTCTGTTTCCATAAGCTTCTTACTGGTCAGTTCCCCCCTTTGGCTGTTCATAAGCTCCTGAATGCCATGAGGCTCAAGTTCATCAAAGACAATTTGCTTGCCAAGCTCAACAATGTTATGTATGTATGTACATAGGTAAATGAAATACTAAAGCATGGAAAATTAATAACAAACATCAACATCTCAAATGTCAAACATTACTGTAGATTTATGATCAGCTGATTAGCCACACAACTTTTATATTAAGATGCATTCAAATTTCGTTAAGTAGTATCTTTACACAAGATATGTTATTAATATGGAAATTTGAGAATCTATCACAAGAGATGACACTCATCCCATGTCAAAATTTAATTTAAATATTTTTAGGTTTTTAGTGCCTTTAATATAAAAGTTATAGAAACTAAAAAGGTTTTTTATTTAATTTATTTTAGGTGTTAATATTAGGATGGTTAAACAAACAGAAATAGATATAAAATCTTGGCATGAAGGCCTTTGCTGCATTGTGGGTCCATATTTTTATGATTTTTTTTGGTGTTACGCTGCATCTAGTTGAAATTGCTGACATTTCACCAACAATACTATTGGCTTCTTCAGGTCAGCCTGAAGAAGCCAATGGCATTGTTGGTAGCATTGAGGTAGCACAAATTTCATCATTTAGGGAAGCATCATTTTCCAGTTTAAGATTTTTGTTGACAAGTTTCCAGTAATGCAACAGAAAATTATCGAGTTTGTCTTATGGCTGAAAAAATTCAAGACCAAACATCTTAAAGTACTTGTCTCATATATCTCCAATAGGCATCACTGACAATGACAATTCCATTGAATCAATGGACAAACATTCCAGAAACTTGACCAGATGAGGGCTATGCTATTTAACCTCTGGTACCCTTAATAGAATAAAATTGAATAAGGCATTACACTGTGTATTCCAAAGATATCTACTGTGACTTCTAAATGTTGTAATAGCCTCTGATTGAAGTTCATTGTTGTTATTATTTGGTGTCTTGTTTTATTTTACTGCAGGAAACATTGTTATTGGAGCCAATGTTTGAAATTCCGGGTTCTGATGTTGTAAGTGTGCATATTAATGAAGACACTGTGACAGGTGAAAATCTACCAGTGTACATTCGTGGCCAGCAGATAGAGCAAACCAGTGATGATGAAGACCCAAATATAGAAGTGAAGGCAAGAGCTGAGGCTAAATAATTTATTTTACCCTTATACACCTTTAGAAACAAAAAGTGAAACTTGTATATCTCAATGATAAATACTGAGCTTTTTCCCTGTTTTTTACCAGCTTAAGAATTGTATCCGTAAGGGATTAAGAATATGCAACCAAGAGTGGGTCGAACATTAACTACATCAAAAAGAATTATCTTGTGCATCAAAAGAATTTCTTACTGATGAGGTCAACAATTGGAGTTAAGAAAATAAACAATTGTGTGAATGAATTGCATTTATGAATGAAGTGATTAATTTGAGCTCTATCTTTGATTATATATTTCAGAGAGTAAGATTGTACCATGGGAAACTTTTCTATTTCCAAGGATTTGAATGTTGTTACTGGAAGATTACTTTTTATATAGTACTACATGATTGACTAGTCGTATTATAGGAAATGGAAGTATTTGTAAAAATGTAAATAGAATTTTATTTCCTTTTTGAAAGTATGACTTATTAAAAATTTTAATAATGGTGTCATTAAAAATTTTTTCATTTGAGTGTATATTGTTTATCATAATAAAATCTTTATTTTTTATGCAACAAAATCATGAAAGAAATGGTCCAATGATGAAGAAACATAAGATCTTTTTTGTGGCAGTAAGACAGTGAAGCCCCTATTTAATGTTCCCATTTTTTGTGTCTGCCTGAATTTATTGAAAATTTTTCAAATCACATCAAACCTTCTATGTAAGTTGTGTAATATTTTAAAATTAAAAATATATTTTGCCGGCATATATGGAAATAAAATCCTGATTCTTGCATGAATTTCTGTTACCTGATTTTGTCCATTTTCTGCGCATCAGCAAGAATTTTTATTCTCTCATCAGGAAAAAGTAAAGTTTGTTATTTCAAGTCTATGAATGTCTCAGCTCTGAGTTCATATTTTGATTCTAACAATTTTTTATGTAAATAATAAATATGCCATGTTCATATTTTGTATTTATTTTCATAGTGCATGTCATAAACATAAACTGCTTATTTTATTAAGACTAGAGTAATAGCCAATCAAAAATGGCAGGTATGCTTGAATAAAGCATTAAAATGAAGACACATTCTCCTGCACTCCTCTCAAATTTAGCTATCTCTCATAGTGTGATATATTCATGGTAGGGTCATCAGAACAGATCATTTGTTCATTATTATCAAGCACCATCCTGTAGCAGAGAGAACAAAATCTGTTCTTATTGTATTATTAGTTTTTGTTATGAGCTGAGGAGTATTTTTGATGATTGTGCAATTTCAAAGCCAGATTAATGTGCTTAGCTCATTCCCTATTGTGATAGTTAATAACATTTAGTGTATCCATCATCAAAATATTTTCCCTCCACAATGCACTTATGCCTGATTTTGTGGAGCTGCTGTAAGCAATTCTGAAATGCTTCTTGTAGATTAGTATGCACCACTCCCTGTGTTGCTGCGATGACTTCTCCCTTACTACATAAGCGACAGACATTCCTTTATTTTTTGGAAAAGGAAAGAAATCGCAGGTTAAGATGTCTGGAAAATATGGCAGATAAAGAAGGATGAGGGTGTTATTTTTGCCCTTACTGTATGACAATGGCAAAGTTTGATGTTTACATGTTTTTGACATTACTTTTCTGAATTGCATTAATTCCTGTATGCACTTTTTGCTCCAATCCTTACTGCTTTACAGTAGTAGGACTTTTTGCGGTGGATGTTTTCAAGTGCATTCTGGAGTTGAATTTTTAGAGAAGATAGATAAAAGTTTACTTCCGAATTGTAATTTTTACCTATGGTATTATCTGCAATACAAACGATATGCAAATCATATACCCCTGGGGTAATAACGTCACGTTAAGGTTCTGTGAATTTTCATGGGCTGATTTTAAGAGTTTTTTCAGAAACAAGTATAGGATCTGATCTGATAGAGTAGCTTATTGACTACACATACAAAAAAATTGTACCAGAAATTCACCCTCAAAATTTTTAGAAGCAAATTTTATAAAATGTTGCAATTTGGTGTTATTATCCAAGTAGGTGGGTAATAATGCCACCAGTTAAGGGGTAATAACACCACATGCATAAATTTGGGATAAAATTAGGAAAAATTAGGTTTAAACAAAATAATGTTCTAAATTTATGCTCGTATTACCTGACAGTAACAATCCGGATGCAATCTGATGAATCCCCACTCAAAATTGAATTGGTACGGATCACAAAATGCAAACAATTTTTACAGGAACAAAAATGATTAAAATAAAAAATGGAACACTCTTTAGCTTTTTTGGAGAAACTTTTATTGTACATTTATTTATTCATTTGTAATTTTTACCTTTTGAAATTAAAAAGAAATTATGAGCACAGAGGGCGCACAAATTTTTCTTTATATTTTTTTGTTAAACCAAGACAAATTTCATGAACATATGTCGCACAGATTAAGCACTTTCTCATATTGAGAACTTCGTCCTTGCGACAAACTGGACAATACCACGATTCACCAGTTTTTTTTGGTAAATTTTTTTGTTTCTTCACAGTAGATGTTTTTTTGCATTCTGTTGGTTTTGAGCATTTTGCGGTTGAAGTGGATGGTGCTTCACTACTATCGTTCGAGGTGTTCTTTTTTGCGGAAAAAGGTCTTTCTTTAGGATGGTGGCAAGACTATTTACAGCTTTTGTTCTTCGTTTACACGGTATCCCAGTTTTACAAAGAGTTGATAAAAGTGTTTTGAATGAAGATGGTGGCAGATTGTTTTCATTTGATGATCCTGGGGTCTCAAGTGTGTCAGAATTGTTTTGTGGTGGTTCCAGAGGATTTGGTGACTCTGGAGACTCTGCTGACCCTTCGGGCATGTCCATTTGGATTACAAGACTAGGTGCAAAAGCATGGTCTGGAATGATGTCTGGTCAAAATGGAAAAATTCTCGTAACTCTGAAACCAGCTTTGACGTTGGCAGGTGTTGCAGCTTTGTCCCAAACAGTACTAAAGATAGGGCCAAATCTTTGTTTGGTGATAGACTTCCAGGGATTTTGCTTCATGAAAAGTAAGACTTCTTGGTCCCAATAAGCTTCAAATGGTCCGAAAACTGACTTGTCCATTGGCTGAAGTTCATGGGTCGTTTGGCTAGGCAGACAAAATAGTTATTTGGTGTTTCTCGGCTGCTTCCACAATCCTGTAATCTAAGTGGCACTTTGCTCCATCAAAAATAAGCAGACAATTTCCCTGACTTTTGTATTTGGCTAGATGGTCCAGCCATTCAACGAAGATGTCACAGGTCATGCTGCCTTTAGGAGTCATAGCAGCAATACTCCCTGGGAGTAGACTATCCATCCATTCCGGCTTCATTCTGCTGCCTATGAATAAGATCATTGGTGGAATGGTATGACCGAGGGCGTTTCCACACAAAACGATTGTGCTCTTGTCCGACTATGTGGACGTTATTTGAGCCTTGTTGTGCATAACCGTGCAGTTCTTTATGGAGGCACAGTCTGCAGCCTTTCTTGTCTACATTGTAAATGCACTCTGGTTTGTTCATAACATTGAGTTTAACCATGATCTCCTCAAGTTTCTTAAAGTAATCGTTGACCACACTACGATTTAGCTTTGCCGCTCTGCCCGGGTTCATTTTTTGGCTTTTGCGTTTCGCAATATCTGGATGATGGGCCAAAAACGACTTGAGCCAATCAGGCCTGGAAAGGTTTTTCTCACTATTGAAATTGTGTTTAATTTTGTTTTCTTCACAAAATGTGTGAACACTGCTTCTAATGGCTTTGGATGTTAGCGAATAACCAACATTGGCCAGCTTGATGATTCTCTCGCACAACTCAGCTTCAAATTGAGGAGATAAAATGGAGTTCCTACCTAATTTTGAAGTGGTAGTACCTTTGTGAAGATGCTCTTAAAATTCTGCGAGGAATTTTGTACTCTACTGCAGCGTCATTTACTGGGAAATTGCCTTCTTGAACAACTTTGACGGCAGCTTCAAGCACCTCCTTGGGCCATGCAGTGCATAGATTTCATTTCTTATAGTTCCTTGACATCTAAAAACTGATCTCAGTTCTCGATATCAGAAAGAAGCAAAATTAGCAAGATAAAAACCTAGCATAATTAGCCCTGTCATAACCTCGCGCTGTTACCCCGTTTTGTCTTGTTACTATTTTAGGTTAAATTTCAAGTTTTTCTCATAAACAAATTCAAAATTCGTCACTATATTCTGAAAGTACCTTAAATTTGCTACAAATTCATATATAATGCAAAGAATTTCAACTTAAAATTATGGCCTCTACGTAACAAAACTTACCTTGGAAATTTTAGAGCAGAGGTTGAAATCAGCCGAATTGTTTACAACATAACCTGTAACTTACGAAAAAAACAAACATCTGGAATGTTCTCATGTTTGCGTGACTTCACTAGACTTGTTGCAAGTACAGCATACACCATCTCTCGGATTCCTCGCGAACTACGAGGGATACAGGCACTTGACATTATTACCCCGCTTGGCGTTATTCCCCCCGGGGACCTTATGTACTAGTTTAATGTTTTTACTTTCCTAGAAGCGAGTCCAAGTTTAAAAACATGACCAATGACAATGAAAACAATCATATTTTCATCGTCATTGCTTTATGTTTAATATTTTCTGGGTTCTAGACTATTTGAAAGGGATAGCTGGAAGTACAGGATCAGCTACATAAACCATTTGTTTTGTTGATAATAGTGAATATACATATAAGGACAGTGATGATTCTTATATATCCTAGAGTGAGTGGTACATCAATTGCCAATGTGTAAGCCCAGTGAATTCAGTAACTCAGTGGAAATTTTTCGGGCGGCGTGCCTTGTGAGTTGAAGTTTTTGGTTGGCGGGTCAGACGTATTGCAATTCTATAGGTCGATAAAATCGCCAGTGATGTAATAATATTTCTAAAAAAGAAAAGTCAATATTAAAAACTTTAAATAATAAAAAACAATGACAATATTTATCAAAATATTTTAACCTCTTTAGATAGCTTCCACTGTTAATAGCTATATTTTTGAGACTACAAACAAGGAAAAGTATCTACAAAAAATACTGTGTCCATAAGTGTTATTTGGTGTAGTATGGGTTGTTAACTTTGCAGATAGTGTTCCTTGATTGTACCGAGTCAAGAATTTCATTTAAATAATATACAGAGCAAAGAATAGCTATGAATGGAAAATAGATGTAGCATTTCACGCAAATAGCTAGTCACCGAAACGAAGCTAAGTAAATCATAATTTTTCGAAAACAGAAATATCCAACTGGAATTATTATTGTAAAACAGTCAGTAAAAAACATACATAATAAATTCTAATGGGAGGAATTCAGCTGCATTAATGAAAATATTAACAGCTAGAAAATTGAACGTGGTTAAAAGCTCGTGGGCCAGATCGGGCGGAATGGCAGGCCACATCTTTTTCCTCATTTTCGAAAGTTTCACTCACAGTAGATATCGTGATTTTTCAGTCAATTTAATCGTGTATAGTTACATGTTAGATTAATCGCACCCAAAGCATTTCTATCAAATTAGCGATGGAGAAGCGATTAAGTTTCTTTGCTTATACATATGAGCTACATGAAATGAACTGGGCTTTTTCTCGTAAGCTGTATGGATCATTAGTTTTTTGTTGCTACGGTAGAGCAATATGTTAATTGCATAGGATAATCAGCACGTTTAATATTAATATTATGTTAAACACTTATTATTACTAAAAAGACGAAAATCATTCAAAGACATGAACATCATGTTTTACAGAAAGAAAATTCAACTCAACGTGAGGTTTTCATGTACACCTACTTAAAAATAAAGGTATAATGTAAAATAAAACTTCTATGAGGAATGTTGAACGTGATTTTCTGTTAATTTTTAATCAATCACGGCGAGAAGTCCTCGCAGCAAGACTGTCACGGCAAGGTGGCCGTGGCAAAAAGTTTCATTCCCTTTCCCAGCACCCTCACCTTGAAACAAGGTGTTATATTTGTGCATGCTGTTATCACGACGAGTGTACGAAATCATCTCTTGATACTTGATCATCATCAATGTAGTCGAGCAAAGTTCATTGCCCTAATGACTTTCAAGATTTGAAAACCGTTGACTTATGTATTTAATGATGTTTGTTGTTGCAAACCCAACAGTCACTTGTGAGATCCCAGCGTGCTGTGGAATTCCTTTCTGGAAACATTCAGTTACACCGTGTAAAGGAGAATATATTTTCTCTCCCTCTTGAAGGAAGAAGAGACTGAAAATAAAATGGAAAATAATGACCGATGTTCATGAAATGTGTATACAGTCTTACCTCGACCTACAACTTCCCGACATGAATTTCCGAACTTACGATCCCATTAAATTAACCCCCATGTTTTGACTTGCGCTGCAATTTTTCGGACTTCGGCAAAATTTGATAACGATCCAGTACATTAACAATTCTTAGCAACCCGACGTGCCATGTTCTGTTTTTGAGTAATCATCATAGAGACCACTGGCTCTAATCATGGGCGTCGGCAAGGGGGGGGGGGGGGGGGGGCAGTTTCCCTATTGGAAATGTGTAGAAACGTAAATTTTATATTAGATATTATATTAAAACATGAAAAAACTGCACATGAGAAAAAACTTAACACGCATACGGA
Source organism: Uropetala carovei (assembly GCA_036926305.1). Lineage (NCBI taxonomy): Eukaryota > Metazoa > Arthropoda > Insecta > Odonata > Petaluridae > Uropetala > Uropetala carovei. The sequence continues at coordinate 9,868,012 of JAXCHB010000010.1, read as the reverse complement.
AGGCGAGAATTCTCGCCATTCAGACATGTCACTTTATCGTAACAAATATTTATTGATACCACCAGGTCCGTCTATAGGCGGTAAGCAGGTAAGGCACCGCCTTAGAGTGGCACCTGTCTGGGGGCAGCAAATGAGTTGATCTCGTATTCGCCCAAATTGCATTAGTCATAACTCATTGTCGTTGAAAAATAGACAACATATTCATTTCCATCGAATACGAAAAAATATGCCGAGGCTAAAGTTTAGATGCAAACACGAAAATCGGTATCAGTGCAAGCCTCCAGTTTCTACCTATCCTGGCGACCAATAATAAAAGGCGGCACTTGGGTATTCTTATTTCCACAGCATTGGGCTTCGATACACTTCCCAGGGGCTCTTTTCCCACCCCTCATACTTCCTTCACCTTCCCATTGTGGTAACAAGGACTGTAAATTCGACTGCCCGAGCTTGAGAAGAAAATAATGGTATGGGAGAGTAATTTTTGTTCCTAATGGATTCTTAGGAACATGAAAAGCAATTTAAAACTCTGTTTTTAATAGCAAAATTAAAGTGAGCAGATTTCCAAGAGCTCAGTGCTGTACAAAATGAAAAAATCGGTATAATGTACATTGTACAAACTTTCTGATATACAAATCAGTGGCAGATGCAAGGGGGGGCGAAGCAAAACCGAAAAAAAATCAGATTCACATTCATGAATCAGCCTAGTGCATCATGTATAAGCTCGTACAGCAAAGTGCTAAAATATGTAACAATGAAATTATGAATTGATTTTTTATTTTCTTATATATGTAATATATTAAGAAAGTATTGCAATCATAAAAAAAATCTGACTAGGAGATTTCGTGGATTTACACGTTTTCCCAATGAGCATTCACCCTCCTATTCAATCGAAATCTTTATAATATTTGAACTTCTCATAAGGCTGTTGGGTTGAGCGTCGGATCCAAAGGGAGAGAGATACTGGTGATCGCATAGCCTTTTGGAAGTCCCTGTCTTCCCCTCCAAGATGTGCTCTTTGACCCATTTGGTACACTTTTTAGGCGCGTTTCGCTTACAGCGTGAGCGCCTATTATCGTCGGTCGGTCCGTCCGTCCGTCCGCATGTTCGTTCTCGGCTTCTACCCAACGGATTTTTATGAAATTTGATATTAAGGACTTTCAATCAAATATAAGAAGAAAATCGCAAAAATGAATTACGTACGCCAATCAGGGGTACCACTTTACTGGTGAAGAAAAATTAAATTTTCGTCATATCTCGTAAAGTATTGTTCATATCAAAATATTTTTCAAATAAAAGTTGTAGAACTAGTAAAGTACAGTATTTCCTTTTCTATATATTTTCATCGTAGGAGTAGCCGTTATCGAGAAAATCAAACAAGAATGTCTTATATGGAGTTGAACTTAGAAAATTTCTTGCATGGTTACTTTATTGTTGCTAACATAAACATTCTCCCAAACAAACGTTTAATTTCCCTAGGTGTGCATGTAATACTATTAAATAGGAAGAAAATGGATTGTTTATGATGAAGAAAAGGACTTTAAAATGCTATTTCCCTTAAGTACAGGTATATAATTTCTTTCTAATACTCCATTGCATGAAACGCGCCCCATTTGTGATACGTTGTATGCTTTCCTAACTTGTTTGAATTTGCACTGCAGATTAGTTCATTCTGAGAAAGGCAAACAAATCTTGCAGATCGAGAGGTACCCAAATCATGGTCGTCGCAAGTTGTGTTTCTGAGAGAAGGATCACACCTATTGAAAAATATCTATCGTCTCCCTCTTGGGAATTTTATGTTTCTACCCACGGAGGTGATTTTACTCGTGTTCTGTAAACATATTCAAGAAACAAACAACTGAAGTAAATTCCTACTCAAGAATGGGGGACATGTGGAATACTGGAAGCTGGGGAAACTCCTATATGACAGCGGTGGCCAATCTTTCTGCAGTAGACTCAAAATCATCTGTAATATTATTCTAAAAAATCTGATGTGGCCTACACATGACTTTCTCCATATTTGGAGTATAGTTATTTAGATTATTATGAATAGCATTATAATGCAAAATGGTTATTCCGTAATGTAAAAGAATACAGTCTTCCTTATTGCCGTATATTAGGTATATTTTGAATATGTTTGCAGAATTCACCACTACGTGGTTGTGGCTCTGTATACTGACTATTACGAAAACGTTAAATAGGTCCGAAATGGATGGCTCTACGAAAAATTGTTTCAAACAAAAGTTGGAGAAAATGTTATTCTCTGCATCTTTGGTCCTCACGAAGATGACCGATTACGACGTTTTTAAGGAGATATTTAACGGAAACCGAAAAACCGGTTATTTATAAATAACTCCTAAACAATAACTCCTATAGAAAATTGTTTCAAATGAAAGTTGTAGCAAATTACATTCTCTATATTATTTGTATAGAATTCTATATATAATAATGATGTTTTAATGGAGAAATATCACAAAAAACGAATCGGGTTTCGAATAAACCTCGATTTCCGGTTACCCGTTACTGTCCAAAAACTAATCAGTTCTTGGGCTCATGCTAAAGTGTTATATATGAAGTTTGGTAATGATATGGCACGTACTTTTTGAGTTAGAGCACCCACAATCACATGCATGCACACACAGAAATCATTCCGTCTAAACATGTTCTAGGGACCTCAAAATGTATTTCCATTGAAATCTCGAAGTCGATTTTTTTTGTGAACACAATACTTTCCCATTACTACATATGGAGAAAGTAAAAACTCTTATGTTGCCCATCCGTACGAATTGGGTGGGATGTAAGGGAAATACCCCTATGATTCTCCTGGAATGATATGGTATTCAGTAGGCAGGCACTCAGTAAAGAATTGTGAGTGAGAGTCAGTAGGTGAGTTTCAGTGGCATCAGGAATCAGCAGTAGCAGTTAATAATAAAGTAAGTAATTACAGATACATTTCATAACAATCAATTCTGATCATTTTTATTACTTGTATTAATGATGCTACTGTCACTATTTGTCATTCCTGAAATAATTTTCCAATCTTACTCTGTATTGTTTGTACACTTTGATTATTATTTTTTGGTACGCATGAAGCATACTGAGGTCTGGTTTGAACCGCAATGAGTTTGACACCACTGTGCTATGAACATACTATCTTTTTTGTTTGGATCTTTTTCATTTTTAATGAAGAAATGTTCTTTTATCTCTTTTTAACTACTAATGAGAATGTAACTTTTTACGATTTAATCACAATGTTTAAAAATTTTAAAATTTCAAAACAATAGAAAACTACTAACGGTAAAACCATAGGCAATTTTTGTTCCACCTGGGGTGAAAAATCACTTAAAAGAAAAATACGTTCTTTTTTACAACAGTGTTTTAATTTTTTATCTTAACTCTATGGTCGCCTTATGTAGGAGGCGTTGGGATTTTTTAAGTCTGAGGTAGAGAATGCAATACATACTAGAAATACTGGTGGCCACCTGTATTTATTCTCAGTAAGATTGATTAAGTCTTGTAAATAACATCGAATATGTTGGTGTTTTAACATACTTTGTGTATTGAAATTGGAAAATTGATTACATTTTCATATAATATTAGTCGTAATTTTAATTTTTACGTAATTGACATCTTTTATTAGAGGAAAAATATCAGCAGCTAAGAAATTGAAAAAACAATAAAGAATATATCCGCTGTTTTCAGTCTACTTGGACTGAAGGATATGGTTTTGTAAAACGAGGTGAAAATATGTGCTTTGTTGTATGTTCCAAAACTGTCGTGTGGAAACTTCTTCAGTGATCAGCATATTGAAACCAAAATGTAATATTACATTTTGTGAGTCTGGCATACCTATTATCATTTTACAGATTTTCTTTTTCTGGCATGCTGGCTAAAACCAATTTGCCAACCCTGGTCTACCATTTTGTTGAAAGATTGATCTGGAGGGAGAAACTAATTTCAAGAGGATATTCAGTACATTGATAATATAGTTCATAGTTATTCATTGGTGTGGATTTGTGGTCAGTTGGGGGCCAGTTAAGTAAAATTTTCCCGGGGTTGGGAAAAATTGTGTCCGCCCCTGGGTAATAGACATTTTTGTGTTTTGTCCCTCCCCTGCAAAATTTTCTGTCGACGCCCATGACTAATGTTGAAAGTGTAACAACATTTAATAGAGGGCTGTCTTTGCTGGTTACAAGGAGATCTACAGGGAGAAGAAGAGAGCAGAAGTCCAGCCCACCTTAGACAGCTTCTTCAGAAAGCACAAGACTCCAGCGACAACTCGTCCGCGTCTACTTCGAAATCCCCATCTAGTAACTCTTAACGATCCATGTTGTAATGCTTTGGTAGCTGAAATCTTAACTCAAAGCGATCCATGGTAAAATCTTAATTAACTTACTTATTTATAATAGTTTAAATGTTTAATACGTACTGTTATTTGATGTCCCTTTATTGATTTTATAATAATAACAATGGAAAATGAGGAAACAGGTGAAAAAATCTGCCATGACCAGGAATCGAACCCGGGCCTTCCACTTGCCGGGCGGATATTCTACCACTGAACTACCGTGGCAGACAGATTTTCACCTGTTTCCTCATTTCCCATCATAACAGCTTATGCCTGTCGCATAAGGATCTTCGGATCATCCTTTCTATCAATTAATAACAATGGAATTATATTATGTTAAAATATTGAAAGATGGGTCTGAGCCTTTATCTCCAGGAACGTTTACCCGCTTTTTCTTTGTCACGGCTATAACGACAATGTATTACTCCCTTACATTATTTTGCTTCTCATCTTTTTTTTTCTCACTACAATGTGCGGGAACGAGGGAGGAGTGTCGGTGTTTATGCTTACTACCGGACGAAGTTTCTCACTGAAAATAGATTTAAAGATATCGCTAAGGAAAGATATGGCATTTACTCTCTCTCTTTTAAGAGAAAAAAGTGAATAAATGTATTATACGCATATAAAAGTATCATGGCATCAAAACTTTTGCTTTTTATGGCGCCCTCCATACTATGGTGCCCTAGGCAGTTGCATGTTTTGCTACCCGGTTCCGTCGGCCCTGATTGGTAGAGGATTCCAGAGTCTGCATGCAGTGACATAAAAAGATTTATTGTAAATTTCTGTCCGTTGAAGAGGAATGTGAATTTGGCTGTTTCCCCATATGTTAATGCTAGTATGCACACTGTTCATATCTGGGAATTGCGATGACAGGTAACAAGGGTTAAGGGTGGATTTTGTAGTGAAAAATAGTGATAATAGATGAAAACGTCTTCTTAACCCAGGATAGTTTGGTAAAGGAGATTGAGACATGGTCGCTTTTTAGACGTGTTTCGCCTCCGGCGTGAGCGCCTTTTGTAGTCGGTGTGTCCGTCCGTATGTTCGTTCTTGGCTTCTACCGAACGGATTTTCATGAATTTTGATGTTAATGACTCACTTTCAAAGATAATAAGAAAATCGCAAAAATGAATCTCGTAAGTCAATCAGGGGTACCATTTTACTGGTGATAAAAAATGAACTTTCCGTTATATGTATCTCGGAAAGTATTAGTCATATCAAAATATTTTAAAATAAAACTTGTAGAACTAGTAAAGAGGTGTATTTCTTTTCCTATACATTTTTATCCTAGGAGTAGCCATTCAAACACGACAACTTTACTACCAACAGTATATATTTAAGGTCCTATATGTATATAATTTTGGAAGTGTCCTTCCGCCCCCCCCCCCCCCCCCCCCTCAAAGCCGTTCGTCGTAGAGATTATCTTCTCTTCATTGAGACGGCTGCATTGATTGTTATATAAAAAAGAACGGACATATATTTGAATAAAAATAAACAAGGAAAATTAAAAACATAAAAGTTCGCGATCAATTACTGTGTAGGGAAATGAAGAAACGAGAAAAAATCTGCCATGACTGGGAATACGAACCTGGGTTATCCATTTGCCGGGCGTATATTCTACCATTGAACTATCGTAGCAGACTAATCCTTTTGTTTCTGAGCGGCAATATTTTCTTAGGTTGGGACTTTTGAAATGCAGATTTCTGCCTGACTTCGCATAATAAATTGTCAATACGCACATACAGCCATGCCCTCAGCGAGATTTCAGCCCGCGAACCTTACATTGGGAGCCAAATACATTAAAATCCTATACCGGAGAAATGCATTATTAGAGTTAAATGAGAATTACTGAGATCAACTTATTTTACATACTTCTTCATTTTTTATAAATCAATTGAAAATATACCGCGCAAACATTGTGCGGGTTCAGCTAGTAAACAGTAATTTGTTGTTATGCAAACAGTAATTGTTTATAATAAACATTTAATAAATATCCTATTAAATAATTGATTGGAATTTTATTTTTTTAAACAAAAAATACAAAATAAAATTATTTATAACAATAGACCGTGTACGACATCTTAGTTTTCAATTTCGTATGCGGTCTATGTTATCCCGGACCCCTTTCGAAAAATAATTTTTTGAGATAACCCTTTCACGCAAAACGAAAGCTTGCGAATCCATGACTGATCTGCCTGTGGCCAATGGTGAGGGATATTTTCGTTCCAGAGAGGCGAAGGGTGCGATATAAAAGGCATTATTATAATCTAAAAAGAAAGCGAGCCGAAGGTTCGCCAATATCCTCGGTTACTTGTAATATTTACATAGCGATCCCATGAGCGCCTCAACAATAAATATTTACCATGAAAAATATTTGCGGGACCAAAATGGGTAAGTACCGGAGATCACACATCCAACATACCCAACTCAGGATTTTCTGTTGAAATTAGAACGGAAAGGAGATTACACAACCAACCTACTCAACTCAAGGGTTGTAGTTACCTTGTTGATTTTCGTGTTTTCTATGACAGCAAACATAAATGAAATTTTGCTGTCGTGTTGGTAGTATAGTAAAGTTGCTCCATCATCATTGAGATTTTGGTTACTTGATCAAACCAGGAGAGTGATTCATGTATAATTATGCCAAAATTAATGATTGATTTTACGGGATTAATGTTATGGCTTTCTATCGAAAGCGGTGGAAAGTTCCCAATTTCATGGTTGAGAGAAGTTTTGGATAGCCGATGGTAATAGTCTGACTCTTCGATGGATTTATTTGTAGAAAGTTTTGTGTATTTCGTTCTTTGTTCATGAGGTTAATAGCATGCTTTAAGATGGTTGCAGGAGAGTGGATGTATATTTGGAGGTCGTCAGTGTACAGGTGGTATTTGCAGTAGGAGAATTCAGTGGAGATATCATTAATGTAAAGAGAGAATAACAAATGGCCAAGAATTGATCCTTGGGGAACACCTCTTCCGACCTGAATCCAGTTGGAAGAAGAGTTGTCGGTTGTCGAAGAGAACTTTTTGAAAACGATCGTTTAGGTACGAGTGAAACCATGGCAATGAGGCTCGGAGAAATTTAGGAGGTGAAGTTTCGTAAGTAGGATGTCCATGTCTTTGGAGTCGAAGGCCTTACTATAATCGAGCAGTGTCATTAAAGTGATCTCTCTTCTGTCCATGGCGCAGCGAATGTCGTCGGTAATTTTTACAAGTGCTGCTGTCGTACTGTATGATTTGCGGAAGCCTGATTGAAGCGGATCGAGTAAGTTGTTGGATGTGAGAAATGGCGTGATTTGCTGATGAATGAGTCTTTCGAGTGCTTTGGAAAGGGTAGGTAGGAGACTGATCGGTCTATATTGAGTCGACCCATGGGAAAATTTCTTAGGAAGGGGGCGCACTAAGGCTAATTTCCATTGCGATGGATATTTTCCTCTGAGAAGAGACGAATTGAAGATATGCGTTATGGTTGGAGCGACAAGGTGGAGTGTTTTCTGTATTACTATGATAGATATTTCACCTGCGCCAAGTGCCTGGTTCTTATTCTGTGGAGAGCATTGATGACTTGTATTTGAGTTATGGCGGCAATGTTGAATATCGGAAATGAGGCGGTGAGAGATGTTGCGGCGCGACGGAGCAAGTCGTCGATTAAAGCAGTTTTTCTATCGCAGTCGATGGTGGTTGGGTTGGTGTGATGAAATTTTTGTTGAGACGGTCGAGTGATATGTCTATGGGTAAAGTGCTATCTTTTGATTTTCCAATACCTAATTGCTATAGATTTTTCCATATCGAAGCTTGTGACTGTTTTGATATCTCGTATGTATGTTTTATTTTTGTGTTCCTAATATGTTGTTTTGTATAGTTTCTTAATGCTTTGTAACACTGGAACGCAGCTGTAGTTTTTGATTTCTTGAAGGAGCGGAAGGCTGCATTACGTTTCGACATAATGGATTTAATATCGGACGTGAGCCAAGGTGCATGTGGTTTAGAAACCCGGATTGTTTTGAGAGGAGCGTATTTGTCTAGTACAGAATGCATGAGGGCATTGAGGGTTTCTACTTTTTGTCGAAGTCATTTAAGAATTCAGTAGATTCCCAAGAGATTTTAACGGCGTCATCTGTCAGTTTTTCGTCGTCGATTGCCTTTAAATCTGGGAGAAGGGGGTTGAAGGCAGAGGTGTTGCCGTGGGGTCCGTTTGTAGATGGGGAGGAATGAACTCAGCGGCTAGAGGATTTAGGTACGATCTCATTGGGCGTGTGTTAGGGAAGAAGGCAGGCACATTAGGATTAAGTTTGGAGGGATTGGCAGAGGAACTACTAGGCAGTTCCCGTGAGAAATGTTTTGCTAAATCTCAAGGAAAATCTGCTTAACCTCGGTATTCAGAGCGATCTCCAACGCGCCTCTGACGAGTTCCCTCAATTCCTTACGGATAGGCGGAACAAGTTAGAGGCCCTATAAAGAGCCCACTGCAGAACGGAGTCTCGGACTCCGTCCAATCAAGCCCAGGAAGTCTTCCGCAAATGGAATGTTCCACAAGATCAGCAGGATTCAGCGCCCAGCGTTGCGTTAACAACTGTAGAAGAAAGCATCCGCAAGCGCCAGTGATCGGAGGTGATAGTTACATCCAAACCCTCTTAACCTTCCTCAGAAACATTGGCGAGCATAACAATGCCAAACCGCTACCTACCCCTATAAGAGGTAGCACCAACAGAGGATCCTTGCGCGTCCATGGACACCTCCTGCCGAACCACTCCCAGAACGACTCCCACCATCACTTATAATATACGAAGTCAAGGATTACCGACTGCTTGAGGCAGCGACCTCTGACCACCACTTCGTCATCCACCACCGCAGAACCCATGCAAGCCTTCACATGTATAACAAGGACTATGAGAGCGTGATCACCATGCTCAAAAACGAAGGAACCCGATACAACACGTGGAGTACTGCTGAATCCTGCACCGGAAAATTCGTCATCCGCAGCCTCTCTCCGGGAATGGATACGGACTACATCCGCGACAGACTCATCATCACCGGTGTTCCTGCCCTCAATGCATGGGCTATGACAGCGCCAGACTGGAAACCGTCCTCACTCTACGCCACAACCATCGCCATCACGAGTGAATGGCCCACCAAACGGATCCTCGAGATATCCCTAGTAGGAAACTTGAAGATTACTATGGAAAAGCAACAACCTGAGGCCCTTCGGATCTGTTTTAACTGCAGCCACTGGGGGCATAACTCTTCATTCTGCGGTGCACGCAGGAAAAGACTGCCCTCTCGGAAAAACAGGCAAACCTACACGCTGCAAACTGCATAGGAGAGCATGTGGCGTCCTCAAAATCCTGCCCAGCATACCTCCAGTACAAAGGACAAAGGTCAAACCAACCCAACCCAACCAGACAAACGACCCAAGAACCACCGCAACAACAGAGCAGTGAAGACTCCTAACCTCTCAGTGCCTCCAGCACCGGCATCGCGTCCTCCAGTTTCTCAGACTAAACCTTTAGGACAAAATATCACAACCCGTCTTGCTGCCTGACCTAAAACTGGAAAAGTACCAGCACGTCTGCAGAGCAACCTTGCTCCTAGACCCCTCCAGACCAATGGCGGGCCTACTCCCATTTAGCGGCATTCCCCGCCGTTAGGAAACGCCTGGGGCCTGCGAAGCTCCTACAACACTCCACGGCGTCGGCTCAAAGTCTCTCCCACATCGAAGGATACCCAGAACCATCGGCAACGGCTGCACAGAAGAGTAAACAGGCGGAAATCAGCGACGACACATTTGAACCAGAAACGAACCAGGCGACTCTAACCCAGCTCACCTCTACCCTCCTACAAATCACGGCTGCACTTCAACAGCAGCTACACACCCCCACTCAAATTTTAACGTTCCTCTTGCAAACCAAAAATGGCTAAACGAACAAAGGACCTACCGGATACTTGTGCGATTGCATGGAACGCAAACGGCCAAAAAACTTCGATAGCTCTCATTTCCGAAACCCACCTCCAACCTAGTAGGAGGTGGACTATCCCTGGCTTCAAATCTTGCCGGAATAACAGGTATCTCATCACAAATGGCACAGTAGCCGTTGGAACAGCCATCCTAATCCGCGACGACCTAGATTCCAACCAGGTATCCACGCCACCCATGCCATCCCTGGAGGCGACCCTAGCACTTTTAAAAACCAAGAAGGACTCAGTCATATTCTCGGCATGCTACCTTCCATCAACAGCATCTGTACATGAAACAGACTTCGCCTGGATTGAATAATCAACAACGCCTGTATTGGGTATGGGGGACTTCAACGCCAGACACCACACTTGGCACTCCAGGAACGAGAACGAAGAAGGAAAATTACGACAATGGAGTGACCGAATCGGAGTTCGAGCAATATGTCCTGTACATCCTACGCGCTACAACTGGTACGGAAGAGGTGACGTACTTGACATCGCACTGGCAAAAGGTGTGCACTTTTCTGTCAACCTTCCCAGTCTCAACAGCCTCCGCTATCTATCCCTAACACCACGCCTAAACCTGAGGAAAAAGGACTGAGATGCATTCCATCACCTGCTTGCAGATGATCTCCCAGTTACTCCGCCGACATTGGAAACAGCACAAGAGATCGATGAAGCCATAACACTCCTGATATCAGCCATCAAGTCTGCGATAGGGAAATTCATCAAGACCACAGCCCCAAGACCATCGGATTACTGGGAATAATATCCGAGCCAAGAACAGGACTAAGCGTCGCTACCACAAAGATCCATCACCGATGCTGAACAGAGGGCTGGCCGCATCTACGACGACATCTACCAATACCGACGGGAAAAATGGGAGAAAAGATTATCATCTCTCAGCATTACGGACGGCTCCAGTTGGAAGATGGCACTCCGATCCACCATCGCAGCGGACCCGCCCATCTCCACTCTATCCGGCCAAGCGTGCAGCCCTGAAGACAAAGCGGAACACCTCGCCACGTACCTCACGGAAGCTTTCCATCGGCCCACACTCCGTGCCGACCTACAGAACAACCTCCAACCCCGCCAACTCCCAAAAGCGAGGACTAAGAGGCAGAAGAACAGGCCCTATCAACTCGAGAAGAAGAATTCCTAGCTGCACTACGAAATCTCCCTCCAAGCAAATCGCCGGGCAGAGACGGCATTCCTAACGAGGTCCTCCGGGCACTCCCACAAGCGGCCCTCCCGCACATCATTGGAATCATTAATTCAGCGCTCCGCCTGCAGTAGGGGAAGGAGGTACCTGGGTTTGTAAGGTGTTGTGTAGGATTTAAGCATGAAGGAGCACCACTGAATGCACAGCGATATAATATGAAACTAAAGATAAAGTTACTTGAGTCTAAGGAAAGTATTTATTGACATTAATGCGATTAGGGAACGGATAAGAAGCACTTAATAGGGGTTACAGTGCTAAAATAAACAGGGAGTGATTGGTGAAAGAGAGAGAGACGGGTGGAAAGGGGAGAAAGGTGAGCTCGGTCGATACGAGATTGGAGGAGTGGGCGTGTGGGTGGGTGAGGAGAATGAGGGGAGGCGCCTCCACCTCGCCCCTATCCATCCACTTACCCTTCCCGGTCGTTCATTCACTCAGTTCAGTCGCTAGCGATGCTCGGTCCTGAGTGGTATTCGGTCACTGGAAGAGAGCTCGGTGCAAATCACTCGCCGGGAGGAGGGCGTCACCAGAGGAGGTGACACCTCTCGCCTAGTACTGCGTTCTTGACGGTTTTAAGGGATCCACCTTAACCGCCCTCATATATCGCCAAACCCCTAACTTCCTTAACGCGAGAAATCATTCACAATCCTCCCAAAAAAAAGAACCGAGAGAGAAAAGGGTAATATTTTTTTTCGGAAATAATAACACACTCTAGGGTCGACCCGTTGATTTTTCTACGATCTATCATCCATCTAATGGCGCGGAGGCACTATCCACATGCAGCGTCGGCTATCCTACCGCTACTTCTCCGAAGACGAATTTACGTTGGTCCACCAGTTGGACGCACTCAATTTCGGGTTCTGTTTTCCATATCGCCAGAGCTCCCGGGCTCTCCTCACAGCGCGCCGACGGACAAAGGTGAGTGTCGCTTAAATGGCTCTCTATGCGCTTCAAGTCAGTGTTAGTCGTAGAAGAATGTCTATGTATTAAATTCACCGGTGTACTTTTAAAACGAATACGGGTGGAAAGGCTCAGGTATATATGAGAAGCGTTAGTGAGAAATTAAATGTCGTCGTATTGAACTGCCGCAGCATCTGTAGGAAAATTGCAAATTTTGAGCATATCATTCGCACCTACATAATACCCTGCAAATCACCAGACTGGTGAGTGGCACGCCGATGTCGTGATCGATAGTGCATGGCCGGCCTAAGAATTTCCACCCTCCCCTTCCCCTGCCCCTTGGATTAATAACTATTAACAAATAAACTAGTATTTTACCAAAATATTTTATTTTAAATATATACTTATATATAAATAAGCACATATATACGTTAGTAGCGAATCGTCCGGTGTACCGCGTTGGAAGTTTCCAAAGCTTCGGCGGGCCGCATTAGTGTCTACATGGTAAGTCACCGAGAGATTCTGATGTATCACGGAAGTCGACATCAAGTCTAAATTAGTTTATTAGGGCTGACATTTCAGAATTAATTGTTAATTATAATAATTCAAATATTAAAAGTGTGAATTAGCATGTAAAATTTTACGGACCTCCTTCTCGTACGAGACGCCACGTTCAATCTTTGGTTTCTCACCCCTGTTTTCAATTTTTATAGATAAATGACAAGGTTAAGAGTGTGTTGTGTATGGATGGGGAAAACCCCTAACCGAAGGCATATCCTGATTGACTAATTTATTTTTGAAATGGCGCATGTTTCAAAGATGGCAGTGGCTGTATTTTTACCGATGTTAAGAATAATAGAAACACATATGGTTTCATCTATACATATATAAGATTAAAATTTGTCGTAAAATTCTATATTATAGATATTATTAGGCATTTTCAGATGAGATTGAGGCTTGAAATTTGGCCGGATTATATATTTTTGTACACAGCCGAAGGAAAATATCGGAAATGGTTGAAATTCCAATTTTCAGAGGTTGTTTTTGTCCCATTATTTCCCCGTAAGTTAAACACAAATCCGTGTATAGATTTTTATATTTGCTTTTTGAAATTATTTCCCGTCAAATTACGAGCTCGAGAGCATGGGCGCCATATGTGCGATGTGCGCGACGCAAACGGGTGGCCAGAAAACGGAGGCGGCCTATATCTATATCCTCAGACACGTACAATATTTTAAACAGTAATGCGGATTGCATTATAATATGCCGTATATTATTTCATATTTATTGGATACGGAAATTTATCAAACCATTAGACGTTTTTTTATTTTTGTAAAGAACGCCTAAAAAGGACGGCCAATAAGAGACTTGCACTCGGGTAGCCGAGAATTACACTATCGGAAAGCAAAGACAGTTTAGTTTCTTATTATTGAAGACAGAATTAAAATCCCTGTAGCTTTAGCGTACATTTTTAGTTTTTACTAGGGGCTCCGCCCCTACTCGTTTAGCTCGCCTCCGCGCGCCACGCCTTCTCGCGGGTTCGTTAGCTGACACTCGTGTGGGTCGAGAGGAAGGTGTGAATAGGGGAAAAGAAATAAAAAATCAAATAAATTCAATGACTCTTGATTGTAGCACTTCTTTGAACACGATATTTGAAATCGTGTTCTCGTGTTCAACGGCCAGGTAGATCTTGACCCCCTGACTCGATAGAGGTCGAGACAGGACCACCTACAGTTGACTTTGGTCGAACAGGGGCTTATCCTGATCGATATAGAGATCGACTCTCGAGGAGCTCTGACCCTGCGCCTAATAAACCGTACGCAGACATTCTGAGGCCCTTGGCGCTATACTATTGGGGCCCCTGACGCTAAATTATTGGGGATCCTGCAACTGTAGTATATACTGAAACATCACCTAACGACTACCCCTCTATATGACTCCCCTTTTCAATAAATTAAATATCGCAGTGCAAAAAATAAGATTTTCGACCATGGCTTTTAAAATGAGATATTTAATATTCTGAGATTACACACAAAATATTTTTTCGGGGCCCCTTATTGCAAGGGGCCTCTGGCGCGCGATGTGCGACCCCCCTTAAATCCGACACTGGCCGTAGGGGGACCTGCCTCCTGTGCTGGACGAACGGCAGTTTGATACGGGGTATGGCCCGATCTCACCTCGTAGAATGCCCGTCATTTCCTCGGTGAACAACAACATGTTCCGTTCGATCTTTCGAACGACTTCGCCTTCGTGAAGCTTCCGCAGGACTGTTGTTGGGGGCTGGCTTTCAAGAGCTAGCAAATATTGATCTAGTCGGGAAAGGTGTGCGTGGAGTGGGGACACTCAATGACGTATGCTGTTTTCAAGGCCAAGCGTCTGACAAGACCATCCTAACATTTTTATTAGTGTAGAGCAGTGTTTCCCAACCTGGGTGCCGCAAAAAATGTACCGTTTTCCGGTTTTAGCCTCGTTTTGCAAAAATGCAAACCAAAGTTAACTCGACCTTCATTTCGTCGCGAAGGCACTTCGAAATGAAAGGAGTTATGGAAATTGGGGTTAGGGGTCCAACTTCACCACGATTATTACTGACGGTGGATAGGGAGGGGTGCCACCAAATTCTGAAAAGTCACTTAAGGGTGCCGCGACTCTAAAAAGGTTGGGAAACACTGGTATAGAGAGATAGGAAAAAAGTGGGTCTCAACAATCGACTATCATGACAGCGAGCTCAATGCTTTTATATGGGTAAACTTTTAATAGGTATCAGAGGGCTATATCATAATGCCATCTTTATATTAATACGGAGTGATAATTTCGTTATTCATCACTTCCCATGCTTTCAACCGATTTTCATCAAAAAAGCCCATGTTAATCCTTTATTAGTGTAGATTTCCCAAAGCATATAAAATTTGAAATGACTCATGCTTAAAGTGGAGCTTATGCAAAGAAACCGTGGAAACACTGCGTCGCGTTTTGTCATTCATTTATCTGGGATGCAGTGTTGTCAACCTTCCCCATTTTTTTCTTTACGTAAGCACATTTTGGCGATATCTTAAAAGTTGACGGAAAAAATGCGAACTATATTTTGTCAGTGATTTTATTATTGTAGGCTGATTGCCGCTGTATTAACGAATTAACAAAATTGTGCGTAGGTCAGACTATAGATGCCAGTTTCTCCAAATACGAAGTAGGTACATAGTACGGAACAATTTAAAGGCATAATTTTTGATTCCGCACTTTTGACGACGTGCGAATAAATTATTTTTATCGTCTCTATTTAATTGTATTTGATATCATCTCTTAGGCCGAAGCTCGCTGACTTTTACAATGACTATAAGAGCCATTGCCAAGATTTGAACCCATTTGGAGAACCAACAATTATCAGATTTGCATCCTTGTCGAATAATCGCTTAAGAATTCGTTAAAAGAAACGAATATTAATAGGTATTTTAACAGTAATTAAAACACTCAATTTAAGCAGAATATTGCCAAAGTTTAGTTCGCAGGTCCAATTATTGGATATCTAATAGCATTCATTGCGTATTTGATAATGTAAGTTAAAAATTAATGGTTTAAGATAAAACATGAGTCATAAATCCACCACCAAATTGACTACCTACATAATTCGAGCATGGATAAATAATTTTCATTTTAATAAATTTGTGTAATTAGTGATAAATTAGTAATAAAATATTTTTTGCAACTTGTTAGAGAATACATTTTTATCGAAACTAATTCGGTCGAAAATCCTTAAGAATCTATTTTTCTCTAATATGTATATAATGTACATACAATATAGAATTTTTACGTTCACATGAAATTGTATCTAATGTTTCTGTTTGTGTTGATTCAAGGTGATAGCCACATTTTTCGCGAATTTTCATCCTCAATGCATCTGTAATGGCATTAGGTTCTATTTCATTTTGAATAATTACGCATCTTTGCCAGTAAATTCTTGTTTTTCATCATTTGGAGAAAATTCTGTATTCAATGACAAGCACCAGTAAAACAATTCTGATAAATGTGAAAAATATGCATAGAATTAGTTATGGAAGTGAAAGTACAGGTTGTTTACGAGAAACCTTTACAACATTTATTACTAATTATTTTTTATAAGGCAAGATTAACAGGTACAGTTTTTTTCTTATGAAAGGTCATCTAAATTTTTTTGCTGCATTAAATAATAACTAGACAGCACGGTTTGCTCACCAAAAATGAGGGGGACAGTATTTAAAGGAGGGTTACTTTTTACACCTTTGTTTCCACCAATCCTTTTGATCAGAAAAAGAGAAAAATATACCAAAAAAGGTCTTCTAATACGAAAGTTTTCCTCTTTTATTACAAAGCCTCAAGGTGTTGTTACATGAAGACCACGTTGTGGTTACTCTGTGTGGCCCCAGAGGTCGCCTCCCTACAGGGGGTTTAATAAACTATGTTCCTTTTTTGGATAAAGATGACGCTGGTGTATTACCGGGAGAAGAGTACATGTAATGGCAACCGGCGGAAGTGATAGATGCGATGGCAATTAGTTTTTAATCTACGTGTACGTCGGCCTCCACAGCACCAAAAAATACAGTCGACTACAACCAGTGACAATAAGTCTTAAGTTTGTTTTTATGTTGTGACCCGAAGGAGCTTCATAAAATATTGGTCCTTATTGCCAGATCAAGGTGATACATGAACATTACGCTACACTACACGACGGCTTCAAAGTGTATTATAGGTTCACAGAAGAAAAAATTCTTTTCGAAAGTATTCTGCGATGTGTAAAAACAGAATACAGTAATTTCCACAGTGAAATGTGAACTTTATTATTAACAGCCACGTGTTCGTGTGTGTTATCGCCAGGTTACATCTCTCATCATAGTGACGTACGCCAAATGTGTTTCAAGGTATTCAGCGATGTATAAATATTTAAAACGATAATTTTTAGAGCAGAAAGGTGAACTTTACTATACTTCATTTTGCTGCCGCGACGAGACGATTACCGTCATTGTGCTTTGGGCGGGGAAAACCTTGCATCATCTCCCGCTCCAAATACAGGGAACATTCGCGACAATTCCCGAGGCCGCACGAGTGTTCTGCTCAGTGTTGCCAATTTGGGCCTGCAATGCTGGTTCAGCTTCATGGACAACCACGATCAGGTGACGTCATTGCCACTTGTATCTGAGAGCAGTAAGTCTTGCTCTTCTTTAATTGTTTCCTCATTCCTATCCTTCCACCATGGATTCCAATGAAGGCTCTCATAAAACAACGATGTTTAACTAAGGCTAGTTTATTCAGAATTAATAGTTATGTTAATAACTTCGATCAACCGTCAGATCTTAATCTCATACATGTAAAATTAGGGCGACTCCCAAACATATGGGAGGAATATAATGAAGACTAGAATTGGAAGATGATGATGATCACAGCAGTGATAGAGACGTATTTGAAATTTTGTATGATGAAGTACAGCAAATGTTGATCATTACTTGAAACTGTTAAGACGCCAACACTGCCGTCTTCACCCGCTCCGTCGGTAAAGTCTCAATCATCTTCTAACAATGAAACATGGTTGCCAACTATCAAACTACCAATTTTTTCTGAGATGGTATCTGACTTTATGCATTTCCATGATACATTTACTAGTCTGATCATCAAGAATGAGATTATTGACATTATCCAGCGTTTTCATTATCTCTTCAGTTCACACACTTTAGAAGCATGTTGTCTTATAGAAAACCTTCCAATCACAGAAAAATACTTCAACGTTGCATGAGAACTTATTTGGCAGTGATAAAAGAATCCTAGATTAATTGCTACGACACATTCTAAATGTTTATTATCCCTGCCTCAAGTATCCAGAGACTCAGTTACCAACATGAGCAGCAAGCTCCGAGCAACAACGGCACAAGAGTTTCGAGAGACAGCATCTCCGAACACACTTCGCCAGAAGAAGCTGCAGCCTGTTGTTTTTTTTTTGAAAGTTAGGCCTTATACACAAGTACTTCTTTCTACGGCCATAGTGAAGGTTCATGACAGCAATGTGAAACTTCAAAACTGCACTTCGTCACAGAGTCCTTGGTTCAACGCCTACGTTTGAATAAGTCTCTAAATCATGTTTCTGTACAGGGAATTCATGCTGTTACATCATTAAAAAACACACAGTCATTCTACAAGTCTTGCCCAGCACGAGAAACTACAATGTCATCCTAACTTGTTTAGTCCTACCACCGATTACAGGAGATGTTCCAGCGTCGTACATTAACTGCCAAGATTGGGGTATTCGAAATGACATCCAGCTCTCAGACAACTTCAATAAACCAGGAAAAGTTGATTTATTGATTTAAGCAGAAGTTTTCTTTCATTTACTGCATTCAAACAGGAAAACTAGACCAGTAAACTACCTTGTGCATCAGGAAACTGAATTAGGTTGGATATTTTCAGGGCACATACAGGCATGAAACTCGTAACAGCAATTCGCACCCACACAACAAACATTCATCATGAGGAATGACGTAAACTTAGAAATGCAACTGAAAAAATTCTGGGACTTGGCAGAAATGCGCTCCACTCCTATGTCTCTTGAAGAGAAACAATGTGAATCACATTTCAAGGAAAATATTAAGAGAAATAGATCAGGAAGCTATATTATAAAACTTCCCATTAATTAATCAATCAGCTCAGCTGTTGGATCATTCTCATGACTCTGCCCTTCATTGCTTCAATCAGCTGGAGAGACGAATTGAAAGGCAGCTAGACCTACGACAACAACACAACACAGTCATGGCCGAATATGAGTCATTACATTGCATGAAAAAACTTCATCAGGAAATATTACATTTTATCAGCCAATTTACTATCTGCCAAACTATCCAGTAGTGAAAGAGGCCAGCACGACTACCAATATCAGGGTTGTGTTCGACGCATCAGCCAAGGCAACAATATTTCACTCAATTATATCCTCATGTTTGGTCCTACTGTCCAACAAGATCACTACTCCATCATACTGAGGTTTCGAACCAATCACAGTCTTCACAGCAAACATTGAGAATATGCACAGGCAGATTGAAATATATTCTTCAAATAATATTGTGGAAAAAATCCCCACAAGAGTAACTGAAACACTACGGGATCTATAGCACAGCATCAGCTCAATTTCTAGCCACTCGAGTACTATAAAAACTTGCCATAGATGAAGCAGAATCATCCTGTTGCAGCAAAAATATTATTTCAAGACTTTTACGTCGACGACGTTATGAGCGGTTCTCAAACCATGGACCAAGCCTGTCTTCTTCAACAGGATCTCATCAAGTTACTCCGCAAGGGAGGATTTAACTTATGGTAATGGTGTTCCAATCATCCTGCTTTGCTTGCAGCGGTGCCATCGCGTGACGTACTTAAAATGGAAGACAATGACGTCATCAAACACTTGAATTGTTGTGGTACCAAGTTGCTGACAAGTTTAAATTTCATGTCCAGCAGCACCAAAAAATTACTCAGTCCACAAAACGTTCAATACTTTCTGCTATTGCCTCTATTTTTTATCCCTTATGCCATATTGGACCCATTGTCATGAAGTGTAAGATTCTTATGCAAAGGCTATGTCAACTTCAACTTGGATGGGTTGAAACTCTTCCCAGTGAAATCCAACAGCAATGAAAATATCTGCGAGATCTATGCCATCATATCAACGAAATAAATATCAAGAGAGCAGTAATTTGTGAAGGAACAATTGAAAACACTCAACCACATGGGTTTTGTGATGCTTCAGAGGCAGCTTACGGTGACAGTAAATCTATTGTTCTCCAAATCACGTATCGCACCATTTAAACAAATTTCAATACCGTACTGAAGTTATATGGTGCACTATTATTGGCAAGGTTAACAAAAGAAAACTTATGACACTTTGCAAATGAAATTAGACAGCATGCATCTGTAGACAGACTCCACAGTAGTTTTATCATGGCATGCTGGATCATCCACACGATGGCAATAGTTTGTCGCAAATCTGGTTTCTGAAGTCAAAGACATCACCCATATTCACAATTGGAAGCATGTAAGGCCAGAAAAATTTAGCAGATTTAACTTCAAAAGGGATGGATGCAGACCAACTGCAAAACGCTTCATTATGGTGGGAGGGATCCAACTGGCTCTTAATATCAATGTCTTCATGGACATCTGCTTTTCCTATGGACAATACAACGATGGATATTTCAAAACAATGTAATTCAGTTATTACTCTTCTAGCATCAAGACAGTGTAACTTAATCAATATGGAAAATTATTCCACATTACCACGTCTACAAGGAGTAGTCGCATACTGCATACGTTTCGTGTATAATATTAAACATTGCCATTCAGCTCCTCATACGCGGCCACTGACATCCACAGAGTTACAAGATGCCCTCACACCACTGTAAGAATGGCACAACGGACAGCATTCGTTTCAGAATTTCATGAGTTGGAAACATTGAAACAAGTGGACAACAAGAGCATGATGAAGCATCTCAATGCCTTCATCTGCAGCTAGTAGTGAATTAGGATGGGGGAAGGCTATATATCTCACAACTGTCATTCCAACAGCAGCATCCACTGTTTATGCCACCTAAGCATTTGACTAAGGTAATAATTGAAAATGAACATCGACGTCTGCTACATGCCAACAGTCAACTTCTTTTGTCCTTGCTGCGAAGGCAATTCTAAATCTTGAATGTCAAAAACGTAGTCAGACAGCTGATTCATCAATGTATTACTTACTACAAGTTGAAGGCAGCAACTGATGGAACAGTTACCACATTCTCGAGTCGAAGCTGCACATCCGTTCATTAATTGTGGTGTAGACTACACTGGTCCACTTTAAATTGAACAAGACTCAAGAGGCGGTAATATAATGGTTAAGGGTCATGTCGCAATATTTATTTGCATGGACACCAATGCCATACACCTGGGACTCGTCAGCGATCTAACTACTGATGCATTCATCGCAAGATGAGCTCATTGTTTCAATATCTATTCAGAGAATGGCTCTAATATCTTGGAAAAGATGGGGAACTCAAAGAACTCTATAAGCCCTGCAATTCTAAACAACATCAACAAGGTGTTACAGATAACTCCAGCCACCAATGGGACCACACTCCGGGGGACTTTGGAAGGCCACTGTAAAGTCAATGAAATATTACCTGCGACGTATTATGGAAAACTCTTGCCTTACATTCAAAGAGCTTGATACGCTTTTAATCCAATTCCAGACCACTTATCTCTCTTTAAAATGAACCCTAAGTCCTTTCCATTTTAACATCCAGTCATTTCCTCATTGGAGAACCTTTAACAACTATCCTTGAGCCAGACTTAACTAATGTGAAACTAAGATTGCTCTCTAGATGGCAGTTTTTGCAGCAACAGCTCCAGCAATTTTGACATCGATGATCATCGGATTACCTATGTCAACCCCAGCAGCGCGGAAAAGGGCCCAAGCACCATAACAACATTCAGCCCGGCACAGTTGCCATTCTGAAGGAGAACAGCGTTCCTCCCCTTCATTGGAAGCTCAGCGTTATTGGAGCAGTTCACTCAGAGACAGATGTATTTGTGGGAGTATTGATAGTGATAACGATGTCTGGAACCTGCAAACGCCCAGACACTAAAGAGTGTGTTTTACCCATAGACACTGTTTCTTTTTCTTTTTATCATAAATTACTAAAATATATTTTGATAAACAAGTTGTTCACGGTGGGGGGTATGTTGTGACATAAAGACGGCATTGTGATTACTCCATGTGGGAGCTAGATGTGGCCTCCTCGGCGGGTTTAATAAACTGTTGCTTTTTTGGATAAAGACGACGCTAGTGTATAGGACGTTGCCGGCAGAAGAGTGAGTGTAATGGTAACTGGCAGAGGTGATGGACGAGGTGGCAATCAGTTTTTAATCCACGTGTACATCGGCTTCCACAGCACTAAAAAAGATAGTTCACTACAACCTGTGATAAAAAGCATTAAGTTTGTTGTGTTGTGAACTGAAGGTACGGCATAAGGTGTACAGCATTTTTAGTTGTAGCGAAAAGCTGAGGTGGGCAATACAAATTGAATATTCTGTTGGCCCTGACTATAAACAGGCTGCTTCGGGAAAAGCCTGCACAATGTAAGGTTTTCCACTCAACCTTGTTAATAGTTATTGTAAATGCAAGTTGAATAGGGAATTGGACCCTTTCCCATTGAAATGCGAAGGTTCCATCATCTGGGTGATAAAACTTGATTCGCAGAATTCGGGGTGGTCTGTTTGATCCAACACTTCAACCTTCGCAAATACTTTCCAATCAATTTTTCCACAATTAAACGCGTGACGTTGCAAAGTCCTTTTTGAGGATTTAGGGAGCGAAAAAGCATAAAACCATCCCCCTTTTGTGCTGTAAGGAGCGTGTTGGTAGACTAGGAATGTTGAGATTGAGATACTCGACTGGGATAGCAAGCGCGTCCTCCTCTGACACAATCTTATCGGAACTTGTGCAGGTGCTAATGGGGACGGGAAACCTGCTGAAAATAACTGAACTGATATCAGAAACGACGGTGTTGGCTGAAGCTAGTATGGCTCGCTTGGAGAGCCACTGCTGGTGTTCGAAATTGTTGGAAAGGTCGGAGAATACCCATTCAGTAACTTGATTAGGGTCGGAGAGCTCTTGAGGAAGAGCTATGGTGTTGTCCTCATTATGTAAACTCGGAAGATGCCCATTACCTAGGTCGAGGGCTTCAAGCAGATTCATTCGATATTATCAGTGCGGCCTCCCCAATTAGTGACAAGGCCATATCGCAAAGGTGCTATGCTCCTCACGGGCCAAAAGAACCTTGAAACGTTGGTGAAATGTGCGTCCACCTTTCTAAAACACTGCGGCAATTCTACTTATCGCCAATGCCAAAACTATGCGTCCCTGTTTGCGAGCCGCCGCCAGTAAAGTGTTGAAGAAAGAGATTTGTCCGTGCCGAATAGAGCACGAAGAATGCTACAAGTGGACGTTATGTTCAACTCCAGTCCAAATTGAATCACAAAGCAATCGCTACGGTGAGAGTAGTCGGGGCAAACTCTCGGCTGGAATTATTTCTTGATCCTCGCGGTTGAAATTGACCTCCTTGAGCACTTGGCTGAGGAAATATGAAATTGATGTTGAAGATGCTGCAGAGCATTGGCATACTCATCCTGATTAACTTAGGGCATTCTGAAATTTGAGAACTGCTTCCCTACCTGCTGCAGGTGTTCATTAATGTCGTGCAATAATAACGCTATGTGTATGTTTTCATCTCGCTTTCTGTTGCGGGAGAAGTCATCCCACTTCGCTCCTCTGTGATTTTAGAAAAGCTAGAGCGGAACTGGGTTGGCAAAATACCAAATTTTTTATAATAATCTCGCTGATTTGGAGCGGCATTTGCGTGTGGGCTTCACTAGAAAGTACTGTATTTCACTCGTTGTCATGGCAAAGAAGTTCGAGAATTCGGCGGGCATCTTGAAAAGTGCTTTAATTCTTTCGACAATAGTTTGGAACTCAATAAAACTTCCTTTTCGACGTGAATGGTCGTGGTGGAGAAGTCGCGGCAGAGTGAATGCTGTTCACACGGCCAATTGTGGGGAAAGCTTGACGTCGAACGTTAGTTAGCAACTCCTTGTAACATTCCATGAAAAATGTTGTGGGACTTCGCAATAAAAATAGCTTGTAACCGCATAACCCGTGCTGTATTCAAACCAATCTGTTAATTGCGTTCTCGTGCCAGTGCAGCAGTTGGATTTTCGGGGTTGAAGTGTGAGGTGCAGAGGAAATACAATGACAGCTGGTTTTCGCTCACTTACGTTGAAGTGGAATAGACGCCTTAATGCTTCACTTGCACCAATTGACCTGACGTCTAGTTACAGCGACTTGTCGTAGTTTCAAGACGTATCACCTATTCAGCTCGTCTGCGGCTTCCATTTGGATCGTGGTTCAATCATGCCCCTTGTACACATGCTTGAAGACGTATTTACAAGTCTTGACAGAACTTCACAGCTCAGCAGTGAGGTGGCAGCGAAATATACGCGTCAAGTAGGGGTTATATGGCACCACCCACCTATTGTCAACCACACCACCAAAAGAAAGTACAGCCGTCAAGCCGCCATTGACAGGAGAGCGTCGTCGGTATGTCGGGTGGCTGGTGCTTTCCTCCCAATTCGTTCATTCCTGAAAAATATTCAGATATTTTTTGCTACATGTTCCACTGCGCATGCATAGCGAATTGGGAAAAGAGTACCCACGTATCCATGGAGCATTTTCTGTAGGAGCAACACCTGTAGTACTGGGTCTGGATGGATTTTTGCGCAAACGAATTTGTCGATTCGGTAGAAGTGCGCACTTTTAAGTTAGGCGACAATATGACCAGAATGTGTGCGTGAGACAGGCCTCGATTTTGAAAATCTATGACGTACAGGTATGCTGTAATCTTGCCAAAAATGTCGCCCTTGACAATCATCTTGATGAGCTGGTGGGGATACTGCTTCAGAACTCGAGCAATAATATAGGGTCGATCGTGGGACCGCTGTGACGGAAAAACAGCAGCGTGAATCACAGGACACTTAGGGTTGAAGGTGATTGTAAGAAACAGATCCGACTTGCCAAATGTCCGCACAATTTCCATGGCATCCCGATATAGCTGAGGCATATCTCGTGGGCTGTCACTAAAAATGTTGGCAGAATGACACGGCGGCTGAGCTGCTGGTGGTTATAATCTATTGCCTGGAAAGTGTCCCACAGATTTTCATAAAACTCGGCGCGGAGCTATCGCTGATTGATCTCGTCATACCGGAGGCGCTGGACTTCAACTGTGGCAAACGCCATACGCAATACACTTTATAAAGTCGCTGTGTGAGAAAAAGAGTGTTTCATTGCTCGTAGTGCTGATGGGGATGAAAGGGCGTAAAACCGCAGTCAGCTAATTTTACATATGCCAATGTTCCAGCAATCTTCTCCTTCAGGAAGAAGGAGGAGGTAGTACCGTGATCACATCTCTTTTGAATGTCGTGAGTTTTTCGCATTGCGCCATCACGAAAATGAAGAACGAGTTCCGGGGGAGCAGAGGAATCGTCCCCTATTAGAACAAAGACTTCATTCCGACTTTAAGGACGATTGTAGCGTCGCTCATACTCTCCAGCAGGGCGCACATCAGCATTAATTGCCAATGTGAGGTTTTCAATTTCGGAGGGAGGAAGCACGCAAGCAGAAACAATGTCATGAATGAATGGATTGCATTGTCGAAGAATGTGCTGAAGGTTGCGTAGTATTTCTGCAATTTGTTGCTGTGCCGCGGCTGTTCCCGATGGCTGACTCATCCAGCCAAATCGAATTGATGCTTCTTCATTGCAATGTGCTGGATCGTTATGGGTTTGCTTGTCTCCGGCTAAAGGATCCCACTCGATGGTAATGACGGCCTTGGATTGTTAAGTTTGGCATCCAACTGAAATTTGGTGCCTGCGAAATTTGGACGGCTTGAGAGGCAAGTACAACTTTTCCTTGTGTGATTTGATCCTCCCAGAGTTGGTGAATAAGGTAAGCTAGGTATTTTCCATGGTGTCAGGTGCACCTTTCCAGCATTACAAAAAATACAGGTCCAGAGTGCAGTTCCACAGCGTGTGCATGAAGAACGGTCCCACGGTATCAGGGTGACAAAGACATTGGGAATTTTCACTGTGTTTGATATAACAGCACATCCTGGGGCTACAGCCTGTGCACTGCATTGCTGCCGCCTGCTTGCATTTAACTACCGTTGCTGCTCATGCTACTCTTTATACAAAAGTGCTCGACGATGCCGCTGGAGGACTGCATTCTGACGCCAGAGTTAATATAGTGCCTCATCTGTAAGCTGTGCACGGCGGCGACTTTAGTGCAGAGTTGTGCTATTTATAATTTTTTGTTTTTAGCGTTTTTTTTAAATAAAAGAGAGCTATGTATTCGGTTCAACCGTCTGACCCTGTACAAAATAACTCAAAAATTACGTAAGCTACAAACACCAAATAAAGATACTATGGCGATTTTTCCGCGAACACCCATTTTCCGTCACCGAGAAAAGCAACTCCAGGCGATGTCGGCGTGCGCCACTTACTGCGCTATCTACTTCTTCCCGGTGGCTATCTTAGGAACTAGGATCTTCCTCCTATCCCCGCCCCGCCGCCCCTCCCTCCCCCCGTCTCCTCTCGCCTCCGCGAACACCCATTTTCCTACGCTACTTTATGACGTTCAAAGAGGGGCGGGCGCAATTGTTCGCTATTATACTGGTGTTCTGTCATATAGCAGATCCAATATCTATATGGAACCGGTTTAAGGAAGATATGTGCGAAGATATTCTACACGGTGTACGGCAACGGTTCCCAGATATGGATGTGCAATTTTCAGATGGGATTTTCAATGAAGGTCTCATAACTTTGGAAAATCAGGTACTGGCGCTTGGCGACAAGCGACTAGTTGAATTTGGCTTGCCTGAACCTCGCGGAAGCGATCCAGATATTTTTAATGGGGAATACTTCAGGGAAATTAGCTAAGATCCCGATCTTTAAATGCGTATGTACAATAAAAAGAGCCGATTTTAGTAGCTGATCAGCGATAAGCTTATGATGCCATTCTTCACAGCGTCAACAATAATTCGGGAGATGTATTTTTCATTGATGCCCCAGGTGGCACCGGAAAGACATTTGTAATAAATTTATTACTGGCTAATCTTAGAGCTCAGAAGAAAGTAGCAGTCGCAGTGGCATCATCTGGTATCGCTGCGACGTTGCTAAATGGTGGTCGAACAGCTCATTCCACCTTCAAGTCACCTTTAAATTTCACCCAAAGCGACACGACGACGTGCTCCTTAAAGAAAAATAGCAGGCCGCAAAAGTTCTTCAAGCGGCAGTTCTTATTGTGTGGGATGAATGCACAATGGCACATAAAGCCGGAGTTGAAGCCGTCGACCGCTGTCTTCGTGATATTAGATCGAACAATCTCACAATGGGCGGCGTAACATTTGTCTTCGCTGGCGATTTTAGGCAAATACTACCAGTTATACCTAAGTCGACCAGAGCGGATGAGGTTAACGTGTGCTTAAAGTCGTCCCATATTTGGAGGCATGTGAAAAACTATTTCTACGAACCAATATGAGAGTCCATTTGAGAGGAGATGATAACGCAGCCACATTTGCCGATTGTCTTTTGCAAATCGGCAACGGGTCAATAAGTACAGATGCTACAGGTCTAATTGAGATGCCAGTCTCTCGGCATCATACATCGTTCCATTGAACACCTAATAGAGAACGTATATCCAAACATAAAAACATTCATTGAATGAATTTATCCTGGCTGTGTGAACGAGTGATTGTATCTCTGAAAAGCGACGAAGTTGAAGGGATTAATCAACAAATTACATCTAAATTTCACGCCGCAGAGAAAACTTATTTCTCTGTGGATGCAGCCGTCGACACTGACGAGGCCATTCATTACCCGACAGAATTTCTAACTTCCTTAAACCCGTCTGGATTTCCCCCGCATAAGTTGACTTTGAAAATCGGTGCACCGATTATACTATTAAGGAATGTGAATCAGCCAAGACTATGCAATGGCACAAGGTTGCAAGTTCGGGACCTCAAAAAAAACTTGGTGGAAGCAGTAGTCTTAACAGGAGTTGCAGCGGGGGAAATCGTTCATATCCCTCGAATATCGATGATTCCCTCTAATTTGTGGACTATCTGCCCATACAACTCCGAAATCGGAGCCCTATTGGAGTATTATGGTATGCCCCAACCTGCAGGCACGACGCTCCCTGACCTGCACGCCCCTGATGCCTGTGGGTACTGTCAATGGTACGCCACTAACCACCTGCCCTCTGCTGCTATCACAGTGCGCTGTTGATGGAGGCTCTCCTCCTGCTACCTGCGTGCCCCCATAGCGCCACCATTCCCTTCCACTTTTCCTCAAGCATGGCAGAGGGGAAGTGTAGGGGATGCTTTGCTTCGGGGCCTAACATACACCTTAGTCAATTAATATTTAGTCAATGATTTATAAAGAAGAAAACTCCCCGAAAAGACCAAATGTATAGTCTGGTAATTTAAAGGTTTCTCATGAACACCGTGTATGTTTAATTTCTGCGTAAATACTGATTTTATTTTACTAGAGCAGGGGTCGGCAACCTGCGGCTCCTGAACTGCAAGTGGCTCTATAAGGACTTGCGTGCGGCTCCGAACAACATTTCTCTCTGATAAAACCTCCAAAAAAGAAATTTGCCTCGTAAATTATTTTAATAGAAATTACAGAAAACCTAAAATGTTTGGATGCATTATGTAGAATAAACATTAGTTTTACAGAGATAATTGGAAAAAGCAAAACAACAGCAAGGTTAAGGAGGGAAGAATCATCCCCCCCCCCCCACAGGGGGCTTCTTATTTTGCGTTTTATACATAATTTGAAAAAGTGGCTCTTCTTTGGAGAAAGGTTGCCGGCCCCTGGACTAGAGAAAAGCTTTAAGCACCATAATTTATACTTACAGATAATTATATATTGTTCGCAGTGAAATTCAAGCAAAACGATTTCATAACAAATAATACAGCATTTGTGCTGAGAAATAAGTAGTTACTTCAGTCTATTTGAGTAAAATAACATTGATCGCGTCATATTATTCTTTACTTTCGAATAATATCAACTAATTTCGGTGAACTTTGGTTTGCTAGGAGAAACTTTAAGGTCTGAATACTTAATTGAATGTATGGAAACGGCCCAAACTTAATAATACTTTGTGTCGACAATCATTCATAAGATAATCTAACTGGACATTATCATAGCAAGTTCATAAATACATATATAATTTTATCACTTAGGCTGAAAGATTATTTTTTGACAAACTTGGAAAATAGGTTAAAATTTATCACTGAAACATATCGTTAAAAGTGGGTGTAGTAATAATAATAATATATTAAACACAAAAAGGATAACCTCAATTAAAAGTGTTACAATAGAAAATAAATAAATTCACAGATTTAGTTAAAGGACAAATGCAACAATAATGTATATGCACTGAAATATAGTTATTTACAAAAAATATTGAGAAACTTTAAGAAAAATAATTTAATCATTAGGTTCTCCTATTTAATAAATATTTTATTCATTTCCTAAATACTGGAAGTGAATAATGGTATATGTACACACTGTTGCATCTAGTGTTTATCTCTTAGAATGCTCTAATCATTCTTGGAATAGGTGAATATTTATTGACATTCACCCTTGTAAATGGTTCATGAAAAAGATGTGTGTAATGGGATCTGCTGGATGGAGCATTACGGCCTATTTGTGCAATTAAATCTTTGGATTCAATCGTTCCGTTCACAATATTTCAAAGGAAAATTATGTCCGATAGCTTACTTCTAATTGAGAGAGGACTCAGAATTTACTGCAGAAGGACAGGTAGTCCTCTTTACTACATGTCAGGCCTTCATTGAGGCAGAGCCATTTTATGAAACGCCTTTGCATATTTTCAATCTCATCAATGTACGCTTTCTGGGCAGGATTCCAAATAACACTGGAGTATTCCAAGAGTGGCATTACCAATGTGCAGTATGAGTTAATGAGGGTTGGTAAGGAGAAATTTCTGTCAGAATTTTGCTCTATAAAGTCCATGAGCCTAAATGCTTTGGATCAAATGGACCCTATGTCTCCACTAAAATTGAGTTTTGCTTCCCAAGTCATTAACTGTTTACACCCGCTTGAGTAAGGCACCATCAGTGTCATATGGGTAAACACACATTTTGTTCTTCAACGAGATCGATATTACTTTGCATTTGTTAATATTGGGGAAGAGTTGCCAAATTTTACACAAATCAGAAAATTAATTAATGTCGCTTTGAAGGCTGACACAATCTTTTAAGTGATCAATTCTATTAAAATTTTTTAAATCATCGGCATACAACAAGCTAGGGCTACTAATGGATTGTGGTAAATCGTTGATGAATACCTTGAATAAGAGGGGACCCAAAATGATCCCTGGGGAACACATGATGTGAAGTCCACTGAAGTAGTGAAACCATTGGCAGCAACGTTTTGTGTGTGGTTTTGTAAATAAGACTGCATAAGTTTCAACAAGACACCACTGATACCAAAGGCTTGAAGCTTACATGAAACGAATCCGTGGTCTACAGTATCGAATGCCTTTTCAAAATCAAGCTATATCATATCAGTTTGACTTTCTATGTTTATGTTAGAGGAGATGTGGTTCACAAGTACAGATAGGTTTGAAGCGTTGGAGTAGTGCGGAAGAAAGCCATATTGTGCTTCAGAAAAATTTACTTTGCAGTGGCCCATTAATTTGGTGTTTATGAGTTTTTCAAAAACTTTTGAGAATTTGGGCAACAAATAAATTGGTCTGTAATTTTTTTATGTTGGATTTACAGCCATTTTTATGAATGGGCGTGACTATTGCATGTTTTCATCTTGCAGGGAACGATTAATAATGCAAAATGTGATTGAATAGAAGTAGTAGAGGACCACAAATCTCGTTGGCACAGGCTTTGATAATGTGAGTGGGTACGGCGTCAGACCCCGGAGATGCATCACATTTAAGGCGCACTATGGCAGCGTTTACCTCTACGTTGGTTAGAAGAGAGCTCTGAATATCCTGTGCGACGATATTTAGAGGTTCCCTCTGCTACTTGTGTGTGTGCGTGAGTGGGTGTGTTTCTAACAGTAACAGTTCTTGC
Source organism: Uropetala carovei (assembly GCA_036926305.1). Lineage (NCBI taxonomy): Eukaryota > Metazoa > Arthropoda > Insecta > Odonata > Petaluridae > Uropetala > Uropetala carovei. The sequence continues at coordinate 9,836,890 of JAXCHB010000010.1, read as the reverse complement.
GAGAGTGAGTGAGTATAAGAGCAATTGACTCCAGGTCACTATCGAGGGGTTGTTTTCCCACCGTAAGTGCACTTTTTTCTTACTTTCTTTATTCTTTTCTAACGTTTACTGGCTCTAAATATTCTTAACCTTTTACGGTTAAGGAGGTTTTATTAATTTTGAAATATCCATTTCGTCGTAGTCTCCAAACCCCCTTTTTTAATAAAGGGCTGTATTGATATGTAGGCCATTATTGGCACTTAGCGGGTGTAGGAAAGTACTTTCTGCATCGAGCGCCCAGAAGACATCGTAGGGGTTGAAGTCACCAAGAAGCAAGAGTGAGTCTCTTTCAGTCAGATCCGCCTGCATCAATTCAAGGGAAGAATGGAGAGCCTCTAGGTCTGTGAGTAATCTGGTCCGGGGGAAGATATGTGGCCGAATCTAGAGATCTGCTTATCCGCAATTCATCCGATCCGACCCGCGGATATCCGCACGAAAAGTTGCGGTTCGCGTCGGATTATGCGTAACTTTTTGCGAATTCGGATATATAGCCTGCGGGTGCGGATAGGAAAATCAGTATTCGTGATGAAGTGTTATAATTCACTGTCTTGAGTATGAGAAAAAATAATAACGTTGGTTGCACCCTTCTCCTACCCCGTCCAAGCCGATGAACCTAAAGACTTTTGGTCTCTTTCGAGAGATGCGACTTTCTTTGGGAGCTACTGGTGGGATTTTCCAAAACCTTCTATGCATTAAGAGAGGATCATTGATATGTTCTGCTGAGAGTCATTTTGTTTTGAATTTTTGGGTTTTCCTCCAGATAACTTTTGCGTGTGGATACGGCTTCTGCTTGCGGGTCGGGTTGGGTTGGACAATTTATTCGTACGGTTCGGATCGGGTAATTTTAGTTTCTTATTTTTGCAGACAGAATTCAAATGCATGTTGATTTATCGTGAAATTGTAGTTTTTATCAGAAAAAAGAGAATTTTTCTGGGTCCCAACAATCGACTGACATAAAAGACGTCTTTAATAGAATAGTTTTCTACGAGGATGTCATTTGCACCATTACTTGATCCACATCTATATTATAAAAGGTGTAGGATTCTTTCTTGTATTCTTGTCTGCACACTTTTGAAGCCACTCTTTAGACGGGATTTAAGATGATTTACGAGTAGGTACGAATTTGAAATTTGGCATGTATACACTATTCACGCATTAAAAGGCAATGACGAAAAAAGTCCCGAAAAAAGACCCGGGATCGACTCCAGGAGAGCATTTCTGTTTCACGTAGGAAAACACGTAAAATAAGACATTTCGACGTGCAGGCTTTCACTCTTTTGCAAATTAAAATTAGAAAAAACTGACCTACAATCACCGTACGTATACTGTTTTAAAGAAGAATGTACAAGGTTAAGAGCCCCCCCTGCCCCGCCCCCCCAGTCTCCACTGAATGTCATCAGCATATTGCATACGGTATACCCAGGACCGCGCCGGATATATTTGCCGCCCGGGTGCAAGCAGTTTATGCCGACCCTTACGGACTTATAAAAGCACCCTGGCCCAAATTTTGTCGACTTTTAGATTAAACGGTGTATTTAATTTAAGAAATAATTTGTGCAAAACACATTGCGCAAACTTTCTCGTATACGAAACGTCTCAATATATTACGTAAAAGTATTTTAGAAGAAGGTCTATCACATGAGTTTACAAACAAAGCGGATGGTAAAGGACGTTTGTAAAAAAAACAAAATTAAGGGAGATTCTTGTCTCCGTCTGTGAATAGCAACCCCTAATATGTTGCCGCCCGGGTGCGATGCACCCCTTGCACCCATAGGTCGGCGCGGCCCTGGGTATACCATCTGAGGTAACGCCAGAGCTTATATGGACACTTTTCCGATCGTCAATTATCATCTTACTAGTGTAATGCCCGTTGAAATATCAACGGAAGAATTATAGATAGATTGATTATTAATATTTGCATTTTAAATAATTATTAGCACACTTTTACATATGAAATATTTCGTCATATATTACATTTCTAGTGAATATTCTGTTGTCGTTTAGTAAAAGCCTTTGGTTTTTATTTTCGGCTATAAAATTCTGTTATTCTTCTCCCACCTTGTTCTCGTCAATGCTGCATATAAATGTCGGTGTGCAAAGACCGGAAAATAATTATATGTATAAATATACAACGTAGGAAAAATAATTAAATTTCGTGCACTTAACATTATGTTTGTTTTAAAATTGTACTCTGTACTTACGAAGAAAGAAAGCTTACTCGAATCCTCAATAATGTTCTCCGACGTTATGTATTACATATTTAAAATAAAACTCTTTAAAATATTTAAATTAAAAAGTAAATAATTAATCAATCAGCGGAATAATTTCTTTGAATATTATCTGAACAAAAACAAATCAATGTATTTCAACACTGTAAACTGTTCCCTTGACGATTGAATGGATTGTAGATCCATATTAACAAAATAATAAACTAATTGTTTATCGTAGAAATCGTTACAATAATTTTAAATTGATTTTTGCTTTGAAATATACTTGAGTCAATTAAGTACAACTTCCACTTTACATACTGTAAATTCCAAAGTAACTCCTTTTATAATAGGCAATGCTAGCCTAAAATTAATTCATTCTGTAAAGTGAATAAATAAAGTTCTGTCTTTAAACTATAATAGCCACTGTTATTAGATTTAAATGGATTATAAGCCTTAGAACTTACTCTGTATTAAATAAGCACCAAAATTCCTTTTATAAAAACAAATCAATTCATTAAAAGATCCACTGTTGTTTCTTCGAAAATTGCCTGTTAACAGTTTTAAATGTCCTTTTAATTTTAATTTATATTCGTTTCCAAACTTCGGCCATTGTTACGAAATTAATTCGAGGAATAACAATATAAATTCGTAATCACGTATGGTTGACGAAGAATTTAATTTAAGAATGCTTTTTATTTCCAATTTTTCTAAAATGACACTGTTGATACTTAAAAATTTTTATATTTACGTAAATGCACTTATTTTCCATAAAACACGCCAATCTCTCCCCTTCCTTCCTCTCTCTCTCTCGTATTGAATGGTATTGAAGAACTCAAGGCACGCTTATTCCCAGAAGGATGTATACAATAATAGTAATTTGAGGTGTAACAATGATAATGTTCGACATAGCAACATCACGTTAAAATGGCGAGATTTCCACAAAATATGCAAATTAAACGTTTAACATGGAATATTTCGAACTGTGGGCGAAAGAAGACGAACGGAATAAGGGACTTTATAAATTTTTCTTCAAAATAGTTCAAATCCGAAGGTCGTCTGTTAATTTCTTCTAATTTTAATTTCCAAATGAATAAAAGCCTGCACGTCGAAAAATCGCATTTTACATGTAAAGTAATGGGAAATGGAAATGCCTCTCTTGGAGACGAACCAAGGAATTTTTTCACGATTTAAATTCGTCATCACATGAAAAAGTGTTAATCAAGCATCCCTACCAAATTTCGAGTTTCTATCATTATTATTTCTCGAGTTATTAGCGTTTGCATAGCGTGACCAACCAACCAACAGACGACGGCTATTATTATATAAAATTATTTAAATCTCTCAAGCCTGTATCAATGAAGAATCATACTTATTGCTTTCCACCCTTGTATTTTGAAGCTTTTAGCCTCGTAATCCAAAAGTTAAAGGTACAGGGAAAAATCGGAAAATTTCCCTCCACACCTAAGCTGGGTTGAGCTACTTCCTGGAGTTCCACCTTTCCACGAAAATGGTCTCGATGGGGGCCAACCATTCTACGCTTCAATAGCTGAACAACACTTATATGATATCTTTGTTCGGAAAGTAATATGGGTAAAAGCAAGCGCCTACACCCATGTTCAAAACCGACGCTTCCCTCTCCAATCCTTTTTTGAGGAGAGTAAAACATCCGATCCCAAGGTCTCGAATCTAGTTCCACTTGTGGATGGACAAGGGAATATTTTCCCATTAGGGCTTATGGGTGAAGGGCGAGAGAATGGAATTTCCGTCATTGTTTCAGATTCCCGGAATATTCTGCAGTTCCGTCCCTTTGGCCATTCCACATGAGCGTTGATGTCACATCTTTGAAAATACGTAATCCAGCGTCTTTTAACTTCCGAAAAGGGCCAGATTGTCTGGTGGTGCAAAGGATTTGGATAGCTAGTGGTCTAAGAAGGATCTTCTTACTCAAGTGCACCAGATTCAACATTCACTTTTGTTAGGGTTAATACTTTTACACCAAATTATATATTACAAATTGCCACAAATTAACGCGTTATGAAATACGTAATTTTTACAATGACGTTTCTGAAAAAAGTTCAAATTTTATTATGAGTTCTAATATATTAATCTAAAGTAGCTGATGACAGTAATTATCGTAAATTTCTGCAATTATGCTTAAAAGATACTGACGTTTTGGTAATTCCGATATCGCATTATCCCGCCACCCATGGGCGCCCGCAGTAAGGGGCACTTGCCCCCCCCCCCTCCCCCCTACGTTTCCCAAAAAATTTTACATATGGCATTTTAAAGTTTACGCCGGCACAAGCAGAGCTGACAGGTCGCGGTGTCAACGGTGTGACTGCACCGGGCCCTGCGCTATCTTAAAATATTTGTTTTATTTGCGGGAGAAAATCTGCGGAAGTGTGGCTGCAAGTAAATGTTTTGAGTGCAGTAACACTCCCATACTCCTTCTGTTGAAATTGTATCTCCGAATGTTGATTGTAAGAAATATAAGGAATGCAAATGACTGGATGTAATTTTCCCGACATTTTTGTTGCCATTTGGATTCTGTATAATCAATAGTAAAGGAACAAGTAATCCGAGCACTTGCTGAGAAGCTTTCCGGAAACCCATTCGCAAAACGGAAGAAGAAAAGGCGGAACACGTTAAAGTAATTGTTTGCTCTCCGGCAATAATCCAAGTGCCCTATGCTGGAATATAAAGTAGCAGAGATGTCCATCTTTGAAACTTAAAAAGGGCAGTACTGCAAGCAGGTGCACAGCCAGGAGGGGGGGGGGGGGGAGTTTTACTGCTACTGTGCGACTGCGAATAACAAATAAACGAATATTACGAACAGGGTCGGCGCCAGGGGTGAGGCGACCGCCTCAGGCGGCATTTTCAGGCGCATATTGAGACAAAAGTCAACCACCATTGCGGATTTGCGAAAAAGAAAAGGGTGCGCATTGACAAAGGCAACCGCGGACAGATTAAGGTATATTCCTGTGTAGCTATTCTTTTCTTTTCCCACACAACAGCGTGTGCGGCGGCTTTCCTATGTAATATTTTCTTATTGGCGCACATACGAAGATTCGGCTACGTTTGTAATCTGCCGCTAATCGAGTTGTTTATTCCACTACAGTACTAGCACTAGCAGTGCCTGTATTCAGCCGATATCAGCTCCGATGACAGCGGTTGGGCTTAACCTGGCTGAACGTCACTCCTTGCGACAAGCTCACCATGCGCATGCATTGATGCAGACTAGATAATTTGTCTATTAGATCAAACGCCTTGCGTTAATATTTCGTGGAAGTCCTAGTACAGCATAATTAGGGACCTGCGAAGCTTCGTGATTCGATTCGACTTCGAATCGGGAGTAGGATTCGGATTCGATTCGGATTTAAGGAGACCGATTCGTAAATGTCGAATCAATTGCAAGACCGTCTTTATACTTTATACAGGATCGTGATGGTGATCCGTTGCAGTACTGGAAGGGAAACAGTAAAGTCTTTCCTTTGTTATCAACAGTTGCACATGATATAGGTACTCGCTATCCAAGCCACAAACTGTTCATCAGAGAGAGTCAACTCAGTAGGAGGACAAATAATAACCCATAAACGTTTTAATCTTTCCAGACATAATACAGAGACTTTAATTTGGGCTCGAAAGAACAAAGATTTATTGTTATAACCTTTGAAAAAATTATCTTTTTTGTTTAATTTCCTGCTAGTAGATAATCTTCACTTCCTTATTTTTACTTTGTGTATTATATAATATTTCAGAGATGTTCTGTAGTTGTTAGTATTTGATTAAAGTATTTTATCGTTTGAGTTTTTATTATTGTGTTCTCCACACATTTATTTTTTCCTGCATTTATTTAATAATGACATCGTTTTTTAAGGATTTCAAGGTCAATCTTCGTAAATTCATTCGCAGAATGCGAATTTGAAAAAATGAGAAATTTGAAAATATTTTCTCATCTATACCTGCTTTGCTTTAGTAAATGAATTTGGATGGAGAATATTTAGAAAATACTTATTCTGAAACGTTTTTTAACCAAGGGGATAGATAAGCAAGGATGAATGTCTTAAATTACAAATTTCATTTCCATTCTTTATTGTTTTTCCTTCGAAATACTTATGATCGGAGAATTTCCCGAGGTACACGATTTTTCAGGATACCTGCATGAAAATATTTAAATGTCGAAATTAAATGGGTTAATTTTTAAATTTGAACAAGAGGATTTGCAAAGATTAAAGTTACTAAACTACCGATTTCTAGTTTTCTTTGTTTCAGTCTAAACTGCACTGTAGCTTAATATGCATATCTCCATATTTTCAAACTTTATCTTAAGGTCGGGTGAGATCATAACGGATCTTAATTAGCAAACACAACCGATATTATAATAATTTATTTTAACAATAATTAAACTATCTTCCAATCAAATATCACTTGAAAATAAAATTCACACTAATGTTGTTAGCCACGACATTAATCAGTTATATCACCATTCAACATATGTGACACGAAAAGCATGCATATTTGTAATTATATAGGTGTTAGTATATAAAAATGCATAACTGTCTGTCCGATTCGATAGAAAATTAGCGATTCGCAGGTCCCTAAGCATAATATTAGATTGCACTCCGGTCATAAGCAGGATTGAGCAAATGTCGTTTGTAGTTCCCATTGTGACAAAAGAACAGCAGCCAGAATATTCTCCTAAAGAATATTTTATTAAATTTCTGCCTGTTGAATTAACCACTGGAACTGGATTGACCGAATTGATACATTGGGTATCAAAATTGAAAACTTGCGCGGACAGGGTTACGACAACGGGGCGAATATGAAAGGTACCCATTCCAGCATCCTAAGACGGATTTTAAATCAAAATCCTAAAGCCTTTTTTGTACCTTGCTCGTGTCATTCGCTTAACCTTGCAGCAGCAGCAAAATCTGGAGAAATTGTTAATTTTTTTTAGTTCAAGAGATATTTGTATTTTTCTCAAGTTCGATAAAAAGATGGACTGTACTAAAAAAGTATATAACATCCTTGACTGGGAGAAATATATGATGCACTGATGGAAATTTCTTTGGATGAGCAGAGAGATACCAAAAACAAAAGTAAATCGTTGGCGGATAAAATTTCTAGCTTTAAATTTGTTTGCAGTGTTGTTGTTTGGTAAGACGTTTTATCAAAAGTTAATGTTGCATCAAAATTATTACAAACACCAAACACGGTAATATCAGAAAGCATTAAAATTTTTAAAAGCATTAGCTCATTTTTGGAAGAATACCGCACTAATGGTTTTTAACAAAGGCTCTACTCTGCCAAAGAAATTGCTCTGACAATGGAAATAACAGCAGAATGTGAACTTGCACCTCTGATTAGAATTCGACGTAAAAACAAACAATTTGAGTACGAGGGAAAAGATACATCAATCGAAGATCCTTTTTAAAAAATTGAGTCGAGATTTTTAATTATATAGTAGGTGTTTGCATCAATTATATCAAGGAAAGATTTTTCCAACTAGAAACACCTAACCAATTATTTGAATTTTTCTATGACATTACATTGTTGATCCATACAGATTCAGATGTTATTTTTTTTTTAATGTCAAGATTTGCATATAGCATTGACAGATGATATAGAACCTTTAAATTTGTACAGTGAAATTTTAATTATTAGAAGTGTTTTAAATAGTGAGATTTATAGCACTGTAATAAAACTCATAAAATCAGGCGAATTCGACCAGAATTCGGAATCTGGATTCAATAAAAATAAACTTTGTTCTTTCCCTCAAAGAAGTATCCAAGTCTCAAGTTCGTACCGTGATTTTAAGGAATTTTAAAGTGCAAATTCAAAGTAGACTACACTCATCCCTGTATTTCAGTTGCAGGACGCGGCAAAATACGTGACGTTTGATAATTAAATCGTTCGCCATTTCGAACCAAGTGACGGACAGAAACAAAACCTTTACCATTCACTAAGTTTGGATGTAAGGAAGAATCGTACTGAATTTGGTTATTCTAGCTTTTGTCGTTTAGGAGGAGTTCCATGAACAAACCAACAAACACCCTTCAAAATATAATATAGGAGATTAACCTAAAATCTTCGCTGACACGCCTCTCCCTCCGGTTCTGACAGCTTAAATCAGGCTGCTGCGGTGGCATGTTGTGGAGTTGACTTTCTTCAGGTGTTTGGTGAAGGATAGGCGCTGATCGAGGGCAATACCGAGGTATTTACCCTCTCTGTGCAGTCCGACTCTCTCTCCCCATAGGGTGAGGGGAGCCGGTTGGTGCGAGCGTCCTCGTACGCGTTGGAAGGTGATGAAGATGGACTTAACAGGGCTTGGGCAGAGTCTCCATCATTGCATCCACGATGCAGTCTTGTTGAGGACCCGCTGCAGATACCTTGGTGTGACTTCGGGATTCGTTGCTGTTACCAATAGGGCTGTGTCCTCTGAGTATTATGCAGTTGTGACCTGTGGTATGGTGGGAGAAGATATGTCAGCGCAGAATAATATGAATAGCAATGGAGACAGTACTGTACCTTGGGGGACACCGCAGCGTATTTTCAATGGCGTAGAGAGTTTGTTACCGACCCTTACTCTGGCTTGTCGGTCGCAGATGAACGAAATTAGGAGTTTGGTGATTAAGGGAAGGGGGTAGGTTAGAGATTTGGGATATTTTCAGGAATAAACCTTCGTGCCAGAGCTTGTCGAACGCCCTCTCTACATCCGTAAAAATAGTTTCTCTGCAATGTCCCCAATTCATCACTTCGGATGCTGTGTTGGTCAGTAGTGCCGCTAGGTCACATATGGCTTTGTGGAGTCTAAACCCAAACTGGTGGTCTGGGATAATCCTTCCTACATCCAATATCCTGGGGACTTCTTTGTCGATTATCTCCTCCAGCAGCTTTGTGGGTCGGTAATTTTCCGCTTTGGTGATGTCGTTCACTGGGATAATAACCTAAGGAGTAACATGAATTAAATAGTATGTGGAGTTTATTGACTACCGATGGAGAATATTTTACGTGTTTTTTTATGGCGTCAGGTCCTGGCACAGAGTTTCTGGTTTTCTTGATGGCTTCTTTGATTTCTCCTATGGAAGAATGTTGAAGAACCGGTTCTTATTGCAAATTTATGTTACGTTTGCAATAGTGAGTCGTTAAACTCTCTACCTTTGTTTTCTAAATAAATTTTATGTTTATTTTTACTACGATACTGTATCTCCATGTCAAATTTAACATGCACTGATCTTTAATTGCTGTCGGCCTTGGTAGGCGGATGCTAAGAGTTTCTGCCGACAGTTACTGAGGTCGTGGGTTCGAACCCGCGTAGGACATGGATGTTTGTGCTCGTCCAGTTTATATGTAGGAATGGACATAAATGTCTAAATATTGACCTAAATAAAAACAGCTTATTATTATTATTATGTTTTTCTCTCTCGGAAGTTGTCCGGCATGGTTTTTATACAGCGGAGATATCTCAAGCTGCATAAAGTTACATATTTGCTTTCCTTTTGGTGGTCAGGTCGTATTTCCTAAAAATCGTCTTACTATTGAAGTTGTGTTAATAATTACTGATTTCTGTAGTTTTACGTACAATTTTAGGTTTAGGTTCAGTAAGCTAATGCTGTTATGGGGGGGGGGGGGGGGGGAAGGGGTCCACCGGTTCCGGACCCCCCCCCTTGGAAAATTGTGATTTTTCTAAGCTGTGGAAACGTACATTGTTATTTTAAATCTGGATTCATGGACGTCGTCAGAAAGGAATTGGAGACAGATTGCCCCTTTGTTTTTAACATAAATATAATTAACAATGCAATACATGACATTGATATGACTTGCAAAAAACTTTTGTGATTGTCAAATATTTCGGCCCTCCCTTGAGAGAATCCTGTGTGCGCTACTGCGAAATAGCAAAACTTAAATATATAATCAATGTATAATTGGAAAATAAATGTTAAAATATAAAAGTTATTTATAAAAATTAATTTTTATACCATTAATTGTAATAAAGTGTAATGAAAGGTATACAATAAATTTTTGTGTTCACGAAAATATGTGGATGTTTAGGAAAACTTTCATTATATGAGCCTCTCAGATGCCAAACCGACTAACTCCACTTTTTGTCAATTTCAGTACCTGAGCACATTTGAAATATGTAATTACCGTATATACTCGTGTATAGTACAAGTTTTTATGACCAAATTTTTATTGCAGAAATTGGGGATCGTACTATGCAAGAGTAATGCATTTGAGGATTTAAAATTCATGTATCTTCACGGGCATTTTCGGTGAAGTTATGCATTCTAATGGTAGGCTAACCTTAGCAGTGAGGTCCTTTATCGTTGTTATGTTGCTTTGTGAAGAGTAGAATCTTTTTCATATATACAGCTTCAAATTCACAAATACTTGATATAAGTGACGATTTACGGGCATTTCCTTTATTGAATTTTATGTATGTACATCTTTGTTTGCGTCTTTTCACAAGGGATGGATTGGAACGAGTTGGACTAAAAGTATCGTAGACGGCGTAACTTTATGGAATTTCGACATCTTGGAAAAAAGAAATTACTTTGTAATATTCAACAGTCTTTATTGTTTCTTCAAACACACACCGATCGGTTTCCACTACAATGTCATTCTAAAGGTGTTACGTCGGTTAGTAACACCATTAGAATGATTTTGTAGTGGAAACCGGTCGGTGTGTGATTGAAGAAACAATAAAGACTGTGGAATATTACAAAGTAATTTCTTTTTGTCCGTTATCCCTACCTATTAAATAGATGAGCAAGTGGAACCATTACGTACGCGGAACGTAATCCAGACGTACTAGAATTGAAACGATTTTATTTCATCTTGTGCAATCATGATTCATATCACTTTTTATTAAATGTTTTAGGAGTAAGATACTTACTTAACTTATCCGAATTTTAGTGTACTCGCAAGAAATACTATTTACGACATTTACGGTCTATTCTATGGTGGTGTGGAAAATCAAGGTTGTTCGATATATCTCGCTCGTAACCATCGAGCTATCGAAACGAAATATATCGACCATGGTGGAAAGCTGGGGTCGTACTATAAACGAGATGTATGAAAAAATCAGGTTTGTTCACCAAAATATCAGGAGTCGTACTATACATGGAGTCGGCATATACACGAGTATATACGGTAACTGCAGAAATGAATAGGCTTTGTTCAGGTACTGAAATTGACAAAAAGTGGAGTTAGTCGGTTTGGCATCTGAGGGGCTCATATATGACTATGAAACTCTTTTAAAACGATATATGGCATATGTTGATTAAATTATTCACTACATTATAAAAAGTCTGAAAAATTGTTTTTTAATCAACATATGCCATGCATGTTTTTAAAAAGAGATTCATGATCAGATATAATGAAAATTTTCCTTAAAGATCCAGATATTTTCCTGAAACCTAAATTTGATATTACACTTTTCAGTGCTCTTTATAAAAAAAGAGTACAAAAAAATTTTTTTATGTATTTTTATTTTAATTATAGTTTCAATCGCTTTACAACAAATTCCATCATACGCTGAAATTAATTCTTATATCATTGCACTAAAAGTGTCATTTCATTAACATGATCCTTTTTCCCTACTGCATTCAACCTTTCCTTTTACCTTAACAATCATACCTACATTATAAATCACTTATCACCATCCAACGTAAAACTTCTCCACCACATAAACTCCTCTTTTTGTTCAATTGTTTGGATACATGATGATGATGAGGTTCATCGGAACCAGGCTATTTTTTTACCTAAATAAAATGGAACATTTCGCTAATTCCCTTCTCAATTCAAACAGATACTATGGTCACGAAGAATGAATATACACCAATCGCTCTATACCTCATCACTTGTAATTTCCCATATATACAGTGGTTACGAAGCAAGGATAAAACATGTGTTTTGAAAACTTTTATTCCGAAGCATTATAACTAGAAAATTAGAAAAGGGGATGTGAAAATACAATCCAGTGTCAAGTAGTCCTCATTATTCACTCTGTTTAAAGGATCTCTCTGAAAGAGCTGAAGAGACAAGGATCCATAAGTATTGAAGAATCAGTCTCCATTTTATGGAAATGTTATTCCTATTGCATTAAGTTATTCTTTACAGATCCAAAACCAATATGGAAGAACTGTAAGAAATGCACATAGAAAATTATATTTATGGAAATCATTCTAAATGGTTCCAAGAGTTCTCAGTTGAATCAGTTTCTTCAAAAGAATGTGATTTTCTAATAAAGTCTGGTAGAACACATATAAAGACGAATGTGAGAAAGGGAAAGACATTCGAATCAGTCCAAATGACGACTGCAAACGTCACCGTTCATGTAAAAGATACAGAAAGAGTTGTAGGATACAACGATATAACGATATAAAAAATGTCTTTGCTCAACAGAATGTCCTAAAAATAATGTAGAAAATGTTTATTAACTTACAGTAAACATTATTTAATCAACAAAATTTTCAGAAGCTATTTCGATAAATAATTATTACAGTAAAATTATAACTCAATCTAATCACATGGAAAGAACCTCTAAATTAGTCGAGTTGATGTTTAACAAAGAATATTGAGGTATTAGAGCATGGAAGCTATGATGCATGGCTATCTGGCTTCTCTTATAATTTCTAATGAATATTTCAAGATAACTTCTTCTCTCCGCACATATATTCCTAGCAGTCCTCTACATTTTTCAGCTGTCATCGAAACAGCATTCCCTAACGTAACCTGCCAGTTATGTAACCACAGGTCTATTTTCCAAAAAAAATTGGTATGTAGGATCTTCAATCATATTAGGGCTTTTTTAGGCCATATAATAGGTTAGAGTGTGATGGTATTATGGCCAGCATACGACATCCATTTCACTATTAACATTCAAACTTGTGATGTATTTTATGATGCGACAGCTAAGTGCATGCAATATTCACATTTAATTTTTGCAATAGTTATTTCACAATCTTTCCTTGTTTATTCTAAATGACATAATTTAAAGATGACACATTCTATTGTACCATCATTAAAATTACATTTACAGTAACAGCAAGTAAATTGGCCTTTTATTATATTTCAGCAAAGTTTCCCTGCGATTAGGAAATAACATCGACTTCTTTCACTTCCAAAATCGCCTTTTATCCGTGTGTATCTTCTCAGGACCTGAAAAGAAAATGGTACATCATGTAATGATATCATACGCTGATTAACGTTGCCAACACTACTAACTACATAATACATAATAAATATAAAACCTATTCCTTAACCAAAATAATAAAACACTTTCGTATAAAAAACATCGAGTACAAAAAAATCGATGCGAAAAAAGCTAGTCACGGATGGTCGGGGGCATTCCACTACTTGTGTGAGTGGTGGATGCTGATATTTGAGCAGGATGCCCACTGTCAGTACTTTACCCTCGCAGGGCGCTGCCCAGGGAAAAGCTCACGGAATTGTGTTCCTTTAGTTTGGCACCAGAGGTTACGGCAGCGTCTAACGTATCGGGCTGAATCGGTTTGTTTGCGCAAGAAGAAGATGCGTCTTTTTTCTGATGGACGTCGAGTGGTCTATCCACTTCCGTCCACCGCTGAGGTATCCCTCTCTTTGGATAGTCCCCCAGACGTTGAGGGACTTCTCGTTTCATCTACAGATCATTAGTATTTGAGTTTCGGACGAAGATCCGCTGGTATGAACACCTGTGGCATCGAGAGGTTTAGCTGGATAGATTCTCCGCATACCGTGTCGCGGAACTCGTCCCGATCGAAAGATTCGATGCTGTCGTCTCTTGCAAGCGATGCTGGCGGTTGCTTGTTTATGACTACGGGTGAGAGAGGAATAAGAAACCTCTGTGTCATCTGCATTCTGGAAGCCTCTCTTTCTGCACCTGAGATTCTATCATCACCGGCATCGGCGTTGTCTTTGTCCTTGTCGCGTTTGCTTTGCGAAGAATGTTCTTCAATCCTCTCGGTCTCCTTACGTCCCTCCCTGTGTCGTGACGTACGAGCGGAGGATATATCGGCATCGTCTAATTGTAAGCTCCGGATGCTTCCTTGACTGACAGTTTCATCCACTTCTGGGAACGGGGGAGGCTATATAAACACGACCTGTTACGGTGTTCTCTTCAAGTCGTCTTCGGTGAGAAGGGCGACGTCTGCCTGGAATCACCGAGACTGAATACACTCCCTTCGCGCTGTGATGTGAAATCTGACTTGTGCGTTCTCGGTGATGGTGTTGACAGCGTAATGAGACTTGGCATGTCCATGGGCGGACTAGACGGTACCCTAGCGTCAATGGTAACAGCTACGTTTTCGAGAGACTCTTCTGCTGCACCGGTCAACGATACCGTACACCGTGATACATGGAATTGCATACCGAATTGCATAAGAGTCGGTCACTTTGTATAGTCATCATCTTCAATGCGGCGGAGTGTGTCCAAATGGGGTCTATGGTTTTTTGTTATAGGATTGAGAGATACGCATCCGCGCGTACCTCGCGTAATAGTTTGATCTCCGTTCCGCCATCGTCACTTCGAGTCCTATGTCCACTGGAGATGAGCGGGATGTGTTAAGGTGTTGGAAGAGTCCGTGGAGAGGTTGCTATCCGCAAGTCCATCGTTCGTCTCGGGTCAATGTCCTCATCGTGACACAATTGCGATTCGTCTTATCTTTCTTATAGAGATATTCTTGTCGACAGAAACCTCGAACGAAGTTCTGTTTGCCCCCGAAGTGTGAGAACCGAAAGGTACTAAGAATTTCGATCGTCGAATCTGCTTCCTGTGGAGGGATTCGTTCGCATTTTCTGAAATTGTAGTATAAGTTAATGACAGCGGGGGGGAATTATTGCGCTCCCTCGACAGAGACAAGAGAATATTTCTGTTTCGTAAATATTTTCGTTTATTTTAAAGCGCGAGATGTCAGAAAGTCGCAATGTATTTCCTGGTTGGACTCGGTTTGGGATCCAAGAAAAAGAATATTCGGGAGGAAATAATTGCAAATGAAAGAGATGAATTAGCATCAACGTGGTTAAGGAGACGCATTAAGGCTTAGGTTTGTCATTAAGACTTTAACTCTCGCGATATTTAATTACCAGGACTCTGCCTTTTATGGTTAAAATAAAAAAATCCAATAATAAGGCGAGCCTGAAATTGATTCATTCATGAACAGGAAATGATAAACTTACTTTGTTAGAATGTTACTTTAGTACATAATATTATTTTAATCACGACCTAGATTTTGTTGGACTGCTAGTGATGTCATTTAAGGGAGATTGTTGAAGAACGTTTTTTTCTTATCCAATCAATGAATGATAGTTAACTCCTAAGCATGGGAACATTTCCGTCGACCATGACCAACTCACAAAGTATACCTATTTTTTAAATTTCGGATGGTTAAGTTACTCTGTACGTGACAAAATGCGTAGTGGCTTGATTAGATTTTTAATGAGATTTACGGAACCGTGAAGCGCCACCCTCGGAAATGATTACCCATAACACCTGAGTCGACGGAGCTCCCCAAGGATTAAAAGTTTATTAAAATTGTGAAGAAAATTTCCCCTAGTAAATCACGAGGTATTTTGGGAAAAATAACTTTGGATCGCTTTTTTTTATCCCCCTTATCTTCCGTGTAAGAGACTGGAAAATCCTCAGTAGGTTTATCCATCTGTGTTGTAATGTTAAAAGAAGAGCGAATGGGATTAAAACACAATAGGTATGCTTTTAAATGATTGCATAAAAACAATAGTTTGAATATTATGGAATGCTGAGAGAATCAATCGTAATTTGGATTATGGGTAATTTCTATTTTATAGAAAATGCTCTCGTGGGCCATGGGATGACCACCCCTACTTTAGTCGTTAAATCATATCCACGCTTACAATCTCCTATAATAAAACGCTTAATATCTTTGTAGGGATGTCTCTAGGCATCCTCATCAGTTAGTTATACAAAGTGGCAAAGAGGGCAACACTTGCCAGTACAATTAGTACTACCATCTCCTGCCACTTTGTATAACTAATTGCAGCCGCACCTACATTCATTTACGTAAATTGGATGGATGGTACATACGTATTAACGGGGAGCCCAACTTAAAATTATAAATACGGAAGAAATACCATTTAAAACATGTTTTAATTTTTAAGAACATTAAAAGAAACTAATTAACATTTAAATGATTTGTTATAGATTACAATTGAAAAAACAATCATATTTTAATTTCTGGTGGCCAATATTTAGTAATTTCTTCTATAATGGTATCAAAAGCGTCTCGACTGATCGCTTTGTTGTAGATAACAATAGAAAAAACAATCACATTTTAATTTCTGGTGGCCAAGATTTAGCAATTTCTTCTAAAATGCTATCAAAAGCGTCTCGACTGATCGGCCTGTCGCGACATTTACAAACCCGATCACCGGACAACGGGGAGGGAAAGTTTGGTTCCAGCGATGCGAAGGGCGCGGTAGCGTCCGGAGACGACAACTAAAATAAAAACAAATCGAGCCGAAGGCTCGCCAATATCCCCTCCATTTGCGTCGCAACAGTCAAGCGAGATATAATTTCTTTGTAGACTACAGATATCTTGGTAGAAATCAATCGGTACTTACGTATTAAGTTGGGCTCCCCATTAGTACGTAAGTACCGGATGGATAAATGCGGTAAATAACGTATTTTAAAACATGCTAATGTTTGAAATAATTCGACGATGTTTTAACGTACCTTCGTTGTCTTATTGAAGTCTTTCTGCATATTACAGGCAGTTGCTTGCGCTGTGCCTTCGCATTATCTGAATATAACAGATATTATGAAAATAATTTTTTTCGTGCTGTTTATTTTTAATTCGCGTCAATCCAATTGTAGGGTAACCAACCAAACAACGATTACATTGTTATCTAATTAAATAAGGTATATTCGCTGATTGCGTGTGTATTGAGATATCTATTGAGATTGTTCTTAACTGCTGTTTAGTGGAATTGAACGATTGATTGTGATTACTTACTAAATATTGCTTCTCACATGGACAGCTGTATGTAGCCATAACTAGAACACGTGACACACATAATTTGAAATTTTGGCTTAAGGATAAAGATAATCAAGGGCAAATGCTGTTAAACGAAAGAGTAATAACAAGGAACGTCGTTATAAGCGAGCTACGGAATAGCTAAAATAATATTATTGGGGTATAAGACTTTTCCTCTTATTTTTTTTAAACTATTCCTTTGTTTTCATTTGTAGCCGTTTCCAATCTTATTCAAATATTATAATTTTATCATTTGTTTGTTAGTTTTATTTTTATATTGTTTGTTTTCAAAGGCCGTTCTAAACGGGCTCATTCATCTAGTCCAGAGGTTCCCAAACTGTGGTTCGCGAACCCTCAGGGGGTGCGCGAGATGTCTCAGGGGGTTCGCGGCAAAAAATTCTATAATGGCGAGCAAAGTTTTTTGGTAAATCACTTAATTTTGTCCTTGTTGGCAATCGAGTTTTTAACAAATTCTATATAACTACTTTTTTAACAAAATGCAAAATAATCCAGTAGTTAAACAATATTTATATCAAACATTTATTTGAAGCACGAAAAGAATGTGTCTGGAGTTAAGCCTATTTTTCAGCCTTAAGAAGAAAAATCATCGCTCCCTTTTCACTACGTAGAGGAGACTTTCTTAACAAAGGAAACTGTATAGGCCTTCGTCTTTGTAAGCAGTAAGTTGATAGAAGCTCATTGTCTTCTTTAAACAATGCACAAGTCGATATCATGGCGGATAATTGTAATGCGCTCTTAACGAGAGAGACAAGGACGAATGTTGAGACATAATATTGTACGCAAATTGAAAACAAGTAAATTTTATACTTCTGCGTTTTGTTTTAAATCTCAAATTTTCATGATAATTCTTCGTAACTTACTACTTATATGACCACAAGGTTACAAACACGCAAATAAGCAACGGAAAAGTATATATAAAAGGTGGAAATAATGTTATAATAAATATTGCATACGTAAATTAATAAATATAAAAAACTGTTGACAATATATATTCTTCAATAATTTATACTCCGGTAAGAAAGATAATCCTTGAAAATTTGTATTCTTAGGAGGGGGTTCGCGATATCTGGATCACTATAAAAAGGGGTTCGCGCATCAAAAAGTTTGGGAAACACTGGTCTAGTCTAATACATAAATTGACTTCGTCGTCGTCGGTGGGAAATCGGAACTATGTAATGCTATTTTTAACAAACTTTCCGAGTAGCTAGAAGATGGACATTTGGTAGGAATGTTCGGTTCTTAAAGTAGAAACCTATAAAAAAATATCAAAATCGACCCGGATTCGATTCCCGAGAATGATTTCCATTCCTCATAAGATAACATGGAAAAATCAATATTTCGACCTGCAACCTTATTTTATTTTGCTTATTAAAATTCACATATTGGACCTACGATTTTCGGACTTGGACTGTATTAAATAAAAATAAATGCAGTTCCTTATTCTTATCGTCTTTTATCGCTTTCTAATCTAAATCTTTCGATTTTAACGTTTTAATATCAAATTTTGACAAAATTTAGCGTTTTTAACGTGAAGTTGCCTTGCCAACCGATTACATTGTTAAACTCGAAATCCTATTACTCTCACGTATGCTCACGCTCACTCCGGACCTCCATGAACCCTCTCGGCCCAATTCATAGGTGTCAGAGATATCTCAGAATCAGTTTTTACTTTCTCCAATATACATAGTATAGAGAAAGTATTGTATTCGTGAAAAAATTCGAAATCGAGATTTCAAAGGAAATACACGCGATTTACGTCACGTTGCCATGGTAAATGACGTTTGTTTCTTTCGTATGTTTATCAATAAGCTACTGTAAGGAATGTATTTTAATGAAACCCAGTACCTGTCACATAAATCGGAATACGTAAGTTCAATCAAGTTTATTGGTGTCAGTTCACATTAAAATATATGTCTGGCATAACCCGGGTATCGCCGGGTACTTTCAGCTAGTAAGATATAAAACATCGCTGTACTAAGTTTCTCCTTGATTGAATATAAAAAATCTAATGTGGCCAACACATGATACAGGGATATGAATATGATTACTCTCGACGTAAGCGTTCTCAGAAATAATTATCAGCGATTACACTCGAGAATAATTTTCAAACATTTCCAGCATAGGCCAGTCGGTATGTAATTTAAAATAACAAGTTAGCAAAGTGTACAACATATCACAAATAGGCGCGTTTCGTGCAATGGAGTATTTTCTTCCTATATAAAAATATTGCATTCACACGCAAGTAAATTAAACGTTTGTTTGTGAGATTGTTTATATTATCAGCAATTAAGAAGTAACCATGCAAGAAAATTTCGAAGTTCAACTCGAATTAAGACATTCTTGTTTGATTTTCTCGGTAACGGCTACTCCTACGATAAAAATGTATAGGAAAAAATACTCTTCTTTACTAGTTCCATAACTTTTATTTGAAAGAAATTTTGATATGACTAATACTTTACGAGTTATGACGAAAATTGGTACTATCCTATTTTGACCCCGCAAATATTTTTCATGGTAAATATTTATTGTTGATTAATGATTCATATTTACGAGATACATTGTTGAAATAATGTTTTAAAATAATTGTTAGCTTAAAGCTTGCTAACCCATGACTGATGGGCCTGTCGCGACATTTACAAACCCGATCACCGGACAACGGGGAGGGATATTTTGGTTACAGCCGAGGCAAAGGGCGCGGTAGCGCCCGGATACGACTACCCAT
Source organism: Uropetala carovei (assembly GCA_036926305.1). Classification (NCBI taxonomy): domain Eukaryota; kingdom Metazoa; phylum Arthropoda; class Insecta; order Odonata; family Petaluridae; genus Uropetala; species Uropetala carovei. Next base: position 9,816,887 of record JAXCHB010000010.1, on the reverse strand, counting down.
TGAAACAAGGCGAGCCGAAGGCTCGTCAATATATCCTTTCAATGTCATCTTTTTTGTCACCAGTAAAGTGGTACCCCTGATTGAGCACGTCATTCATTTGTGCGATTTTACTATTATATTTTACTAGCGTAAGTGCCCGTTGAATTTCAACGGGTTTAATGAATCTAAATTTTCGTCAATGCAACATGTAAAAATCGCAAGAATAAAATTGTGCACTGTTTTAAACATCGAATATTTCTATATTATAAGTCTGTTTTAATTAATGAACCAAAATCTCACAGAAATTCCTTGTGAATAAAATAGTACCTTTCTTTCTACTAAAATAGCCATTGTTATTAGTTTAAATTGATTATAGAATTAGGATTTCAATTTCATTAAATAAGCAGAATTCCAAAAAATTAGTTCAATCTTCAATTGCCTCTGATAATACTTTAAATAGATTTTGGAATATAATGTACCTCAATATAATTTATCGTCTGCTCAGCACTCTTGCCTTCTCATTTTCCGAAACAACCACTTTCACCAGTTTTAAATGGATTTCAAACTTAGAAGAGAACTTGATTCATTTCAGTTAAAATAACCACATAACAAACAAACTTCTTATTCCAAAGAAAATCCTTTTATAACATGCATTGTTAACCTAGAATTCATTCATTCTGAAAAGTAAATAAAAGTACCATGCACATATATTTCTTTCAACTAAAATAGCCACTCTTAACAGATTTTAATGGATTAATGCATTAGCATTTCAATTTCATGAAATAAGCAGAATTCCGGTAACAAAAATATTTGTTCAATCTTCAATTGCCTCTGATAATACTTAAAATAGATTTTGGAATAAAATATACCTTAATATCGTTTAGCGTCCGCTCACCACTCTGGACTTCTCAGTTTCCGAAACAACAACTTTCAATAGTTTTAAATTGATTTTTGCTTTGAAATATACTTGAGTCAATTAAGTACAACTTCCACTTTACATACTGTAAATTCCAAAGTAACTCCCTTTATAATAGGCAATGCTAGCCTAAAATTAATTCATTCTGTAAAGTGAATAAATAAAGTTCTTTCTTTAAACTATAATAGCCACTGTTATTAGATTTAAATGGATTATAAGCCTTAGAACTTACTCTGTATTAAATAAGCACCAAAATTCCTTTTATAAAAACAAATCAATCCATTAAAAGATTCACTGTTGTTTCTTCGAAAATTGCCTGTTAACAGTTTTAAATGTCCTTTTAATTTTAATTTATATTCGTTTCCAAACTTCGGCCATTGTTACGAAATTAATTCGAGGAATACCAATATAAATTCGTAAGCAGTATGGTTTACAAAGAATTTAATTTAAGAATGCTTTTTATTTCCAATTTTTCTAAAATGACATTGTTGATACCTAAAATTTTATATATTTACGTAAATATACTTATTTTCCATAAAACACGCCAATCTCTCCCCTTCCTTCCTCTCTCTCTCTCGTATTGAATGGTATTGAAGAACTCAAGGCACGCTTATTCTCAGAAGGATGTATACAATAATAGTAATTTGAGGTGTAACAATGATAATGGTCGACATAGCAACATCACGTTAAAATGGCGAGATTTCCACAAAATATGCAAATTAAACGTTTAACATGGAATATTTCGAACTGTGGGCGAAAGAAGACGAACGGAATAAGGAACTTTGTAAATTTTTCTTCAAAATAGTTCAAATCCGAAGGTCGTCTGTTAATTTCTTCTAATTTTAATTTCCAAACGAATAAAAGCCTGCACGTCGAAAAATCGCGTTTTACATGTAAAGTAATGGGAAATGGAAATGCCTCTCTTGGAGACGAACCAAGGAATTTTTTCACGATTTAAATTCGTCATCACCTGAAAAAGTGTTAATCAAGCATCCCTACCAAATTTCGAGTTTCTATCATTATTATTTCTCGAGTTATTAGCGTTTGCATAGCGTGACCAACCAACCAACAGACGACGGCTATTATTATATAAAATTGTAAGCCCTAATATAAAATTTCATGAAAATCCGTTCAGTGATTTTCTCTAATAGAATTTGACGGTGCAAAATGACCTTAGATGTCGACGCACCTAAAAACCTAATTACGACGACGTCCGTTCGTTAGAAGCCGAGAACGAACATGCGGACGCTCACGGTGGAAGCGAAACGCCTCTATAAACAATAAGTAAAGAAAATTGTTAGCTGTTTCTGTGGATAACAAAATATCTATGAGTAATTAATGTCACTCTTGGAGGCGTACGCACTGCTATCAACAATTAGAAAGTTTTATCATAGCAGTGGAAACAATGGTGTCCCTTAGCGACGTATTTAACATAAATTTAGAAGAAAAATCAAAATATCTCTTAAAACTATCGGCTTTCAAACAAAACTTGTAGAAAATTATATTATCTAGCTCTTTGATAATAAAAACTATTTATGAAAATTGAGTTTTAAAGCAGATATAAAAAAAACGGGAAAACTACTAGATTAAAGATCCACTTCCGGTGGACCAGTTTCAGCCAAAACCTTTTCAAATCTTTATTTTCTAATAAAAATCTTAAGTTGGTACCTATAGTTTTGTGCTGATTTGATAAGTACTTTTTGAGTTATAGCGCCCACAAAATTCCTATCACACACACAGACATCATCGAGAAGACGGTCTAAACGTGTTCTAGGGCTCTCAAAACGTGTATTTCCGTTGAAATCTCGAATTCGATTTTTTTCATGACTGCAATACTTTCTCCATATACTACGTAGTATATGGAGAAAGTAAAAATGCATATACCAAATCAGACTTCTTTGCTGGATGACTAGCCTTTCCTCAGATGCAACAAAAATGTATTACTCCAGCCGGATAAATATTTTCCTACAAACAACAAACATGCATTAAACTTCGATTCCTCTTCAACAGTTGCTAATATAGAAAAGCGCATTTCTGTTTAAATATATATAGGTATCTATTAAAATTTACTAACTTAAAACAAATGATACAAGAATTCACCAAAAGCACGAAAGTAGTACGACTCTTCCTGGATGACTCGCGAGGAAAGACTGATAGAATGCATATGGAGAAGAGTGGCTTTAGGAAAAATCCCTCGAAGAAGTTGAAAAACATATTTTCCAAGTGTACAACACTCCATTGGGGTGTACATGCATTCAAGGGACTACCGAAGTTCCTTTCTCGCAATTCTCATTTACAGGGTTCGAGGGACTCTCGGCTGGACATATCCATGGCCGTCTCATAACATAGAGACGGCTATGGGAAATCCCACCAGTAGCTCCAAAAGAAATCGGCAGATATTAACTCAAAACTGCGTCTCACGAAAGGTATATACATATCTAGAAGGAAGATCGTATTCTCAAATCGTCCCGAGGCTATTAGTCCTGCTCGCTGTAGAGGTTTTACGAATTAAAAAAATATTCCTATTTTAACCCATTCATGCCCGTAACTTTTTTTTCGTGTTTTTCGTTTAAAATCACGTATGTTGGTGGGGATGGCTCCCTAATAGGCTAGGTGAAGTCCGTTTTTCGATCGAAGTCGTCGTTTTCGAGAAAAGGGGTGGGTATCAAAGTACCATTTGGGCAGGAGTCCTAGGAGGGGCACACAAAAAGGAAGTCTTGTATGATATATGTTTCAGTACCATTTTAAAGGTCTAAAGTATATTTTTAATGTTTTATAAAAACATTTTCTTGTTTTTCACCTTTTAGGTATGTACACTGTAAAAATTTCCGTGATCTTTTATTTTCCTTTTTTCCGAGAATTATTCGAACTTCGATGTTGTATTCATAAAGAATAGAGGAAAAATTTGCTTTAACATTACTCCTTTATTTGTATTTTTCTAAAAGAGTCTGCTTATTGGATAAAACACAAAAAAGTACTGAAGTCATATATCGTAGAACTTCATGATATTGTATGAAATTAAAAAAATCACAAAACAAATTATAATCAAGAAATTGTAACATATCACATGTCCAAACATCGTCAAAGAACGGTATAATGAGAAATTGAATGTTGCAGGGGTTCCCTTGTACAATGAATTCTACTCCTTGCCTTCAATAGCCCTTTTATCATGATAATCTGCGAAGCATTTGATGTGAAGGGGTGCCTTGCGTTTCTGGCAGGCAATTGGCGTTTTAGTTTTCCTGCAGTGCACGCAGACGCGGCGAGTCTTGCGAGAAATAATCAAGTGTCCATTATGAGATACTCTCACAGGCTGCAGTGATTTGTCACTGTAGCGCATTGGCCCGGGTTTCAGACTCTCCTGACCGTACTTCCTCAGGAGAGCCACAACGCATTGTCGCCGAAAGCCAAGCAGATCCAGCGAAATGAGACCCTTCGCCCTGGCAAGGATCCATGCATTTACCATACAAACATCAAGGAGCTACAAAGCTATGGGGACGTACCAATTCTTACCGCGCATAGCAATGAGGTAATTTCATATATTATTGTCTAATAGGTCTACTCCACCCATGAACCTATTGTACTGCTAGATAACAATAGGTTGCGTCACTACTATTTTCTTTTTTTCTCGAAAGCAGTAGCGTTTCGCAGCCTGGATAGGATTGACACCATGCTTATTGGACTATACATAGACAACATTATTGTCCTTCCACACAAGGCTGCTATTCCCTTACTCTTCTCAATGTAGGACCCCCTCTCCCTTTTCTGAAAAGATTTATTATCAGCAACCGGACACTTTCCCATCCGGTTCACTCTTACCGCCCCCGTACCCTTCATTCCCTTAGTAGAAAGGGAACACAGCAGCCGAGAATTTGTAAAAAAAGTTGTCGAAATAAAATGAAAACTGAACTCCAGGATATTTCTGCATCAGCATGTCACTAAAGGTCAGCATTACTGATTCTCCTAGACCCTGATCTCCTGGCCTCTTTTGTTTTGAATTTTTCCCTTGGTACATACATGTCCACTTGCAGGCAATAGCCGTTGCTCTGAGCCATTACCCAAGCCTTGAAACCAAAGCGCACGGGTTTGAGTCTGAAGAATTGCTTACACCCATGTCTTCCGCCTTTTCGCAACCGGCAAAATCTTCCTCTGGAAGATTCTCCAAGAGGTTGAGCACCTCGGCGACGGAGAGTTTATTCCGTCTGCGGAGGAGGGAAATTTCCGTGAAAATTCGAAATATATATTTTTAAGCAATCATTTTTTCATTTATATACAACCCTTGTGAGCTTACGTGTCACCAGCACCGCGGCGTTATCCTCATTTAGACAAAACATTATTGACGAACCCCTTCTACATGCGTCAAATGTGAAAGGACGAAATTTTGAAAACTCTATTGCGGTTTACGGACGGTCCCCTCGTCACTTATGCCCCACATGGGTAGCACGACATTTGTAGGCGTGTTGAAACATGAGAGAACATGTACCAACCAATATATACGTTTACGAATTGAAAAACTGGCTACCGAGGCCTACCGGCACTGTTCCGTGGGCTCGTGCCCAAATGATACTTTAGTACCACCATTCACTTCCCCTCATCCGACAATCGTTATAAAAGATGATATAACAAAGCCGATTGCATACAAATAATCCTTGGGGCTTGCTTGACATGTTAGATCACATAGGTTGTACTACTCACAACAAAAACCACTTAATACTCACCGAATTCTTGGACCGTGAGACGGCTTCTGCACTGCGTACCTGAAGCGCGGGAAATGAAGATTGCGACCGGATGCCTCTTCTAACTTGTCAGCCAATACTTCCCCCACACCCGGCGCTCAGAATCGACAGAGTAGCATCGACAGGGTGCACGGCGCAAAAATTTGAACACAAGGGTAGAAAAGTACCATGAGTTATTCGTGCAAACCGACTAAAAGTTTATAGTTTGGAAGTTCGTGATGACTAAAAAGATATCCGAGACCAAAGGTGCCTAAAAAATATGGCGCCTGGTGCGGTCGCTCCATGCCACCGCACGGCCCTGGCCGCATAGTAAGCAAGAAAACATTAATATATTTCACGCTCTATCTAACTAAAAATACCGCAATCCGCTAGGACGAACGGTTCTCGAGTTATAAGCGAAAAACCATTTTATTTATTTCCATTTTTTTACTTAACCCCAAACATTTTGGATTTTTCCTGTTAATTTTTCACTTAGACCTATGTTTGTGTCAAATTTCAAGTCTCAATGTCAAGCGAAAGTACCTTAGAATTATGTCTGTCAGTGAGCCGTTCCAAACAACAGCCACAGGCGTGGGCGACATTATTTTAGAATAAAGAGACAGAAAAACGACTGATGTTAACAAATTGAAGAAATTATGGTATATCTGTTTTATCAGGAAGAATGCTACTTCTTGATGAAACAGGATTTAATTTAGTATGTACATGTAGTACCAACAGTTATGGATATTAGCTGAAAAATACAGATACTAAAGAAATCGGTTCTACGACCTGAATAAACATTAGTTTTATTGCTGTGATTACTATCAAAGGAATTAATGATTTAAAAGTACATATTTATGTCCCATCGCCTCAAACGAGTATGTGTTCGTAGAAATTTTTTGTTCAAATGCACGTTTACTATTGCGTATTTCTTCTATTTCATCATATATAGAAAAACGGCTGATGATAACAAAAGGAAGAATTTTTTTATTAAATTACTACATTAATTTATTTTTTAAACGAATTGACTAAAATAAAGCACAAATATTTTATAATTACTATCAGTCGGGGTTTTTTATAATTTCCGAAAATTTGTCTATAATTGTTGATATTGTGATTATAATTGTCGATATTGTTTATAATAGTTTATATTGTGTTTAAAATCTTACAAATATTTTAGAGTGTATGTGCGTGTGTGTGTGTTCTTTATACGTTTTTACACCGTTGAAGCTATCGAATTAAAAAGTTTCATGGGCCATCCCATGGACCAAAAGAAGAACTTGGTCTAGGTTTGCAGACCGTGGAGTCTCTTATACTCCACGGCGAAAACAAAATACTATTTCCATAATAATGCATGGGAATTGATGTGGAGAAACCCCAAAATGCCATGCAGCCCTTCACTGATGTGGATATAAATATACCTAAATGTTAACTTACGATCACGAGAAATGGCTTATTTTACGCACAAAAGACTGAATATTTTAATTCTCTTCATGTTTTGTCGTATTACATGCTAAATCTCTCTAAATTTTCCTTATCGGTTTAGATGACAATTTCCAGGCTAAATTTCTTAATCGTTGTCCTCTTCAAAGGGAGATAGCCACGTCAAGATTAATGCAAGGAAAATCCACGCCGTGGCGCGCCGTAGAGGAAAAATAGCTAACGCCAAGATAAAGGGTACAAATGGATTCATGCCTAAATATACATAGTCTATGAATACTTTTAAAGTATAAAGCAATAAAAATCGTTTTCTACTTAAAAGAAAACTCTTTCCCGAGTGTTCCCGAGCGAAGCCGGGCGTTTGAGCTAGTTACTGATATTGTGTTTATAATTACTGATTGTGCTTATAATTGTTGGTATTGTGTTTATAATTGTTGGTATTGTGCTTATAACTACCGATATTGTGCTTATAACTACCGACTAGCCCGTTGCAGCTACGCTTGCAAATAATCTAAATAGTTCGACCCTAGGTTAGATCTTCTTTGTTCCCTATTCATTTGACGTGTTTCCCTATTTCTTTCTTGTACTTTCCGCTCCTCGTCTACACGGGCAATCCTATGAGATTCCGCATCTCTTTCTCTTTCCTACGATCTCATTCTCCTATTCCTTTCTCTGGCAGCTGTAGCTGGGCTAATAGCTCTCCTTTTCACTGGTCTACCCCTTCGCATTTTCAAATTTTCTGCGATTTTACAATATCGCGATTCAATTCAAAGGAGAAAAATTTTTAATTCTACCTTACCTTAGTTCCAATGATTATCGTTGTACCCTTATAGACGAACTCACTAACAGTTGCTTTCCTTCAAGTGTCTATCAACGACTGCTTTTAACTTCTTACAGGACCTAATATAAAGGCGACGTCAATGCAAGCGTTTGAGATTATCAATTAAGGGGAGATAACAATAACGCTTTTCTTTCGTCTATTTGAAGGTTTAATTGGCCTTAAATGAATCGGAGGCAACAATGAGAGTCTCCTTGGCAACGCCCGGAATGAGTACGAAAAATCCGCAAAATTTCGAAAAAGAATGCGTATTTCTGAAAAATTCGACCGCATAACGTGTAAACATTGCAAGAATAAGATATTATAGAGCTTTAGCCGTCGAATAAAGCAAAAAATAAGAAAAGTGGTCCATATTTACGTATTTTAATGAACGAAGGAGAAAAACCTTGCACTCTGAAAAATCGAAAATCCCATGTAAACTTATGGGAAAATATAACTGTCTCCTGGATTCGAACTCGGGACACTTTATCAAACGAAAATATTTTTCTACGGACCTCATAGCTAGCAGAAACAAAACGCCGTTTACCGCATATCTTTACGACGAACGGTTCTCGAGAAATACGCGAGGCTTCATACGCACGCAGCTTCACTATGCGTATAATATATAGGGTATTGTTTATAATTACCGATATTGTGTTTATAATTGTTGGTATTGTGCTTATAATTACCGATATTGTTTATAATTACTGATATTGTTTATAATGACATATAATGTGTTATAATTACCGATATAGTGTTTATAATTGTTGTTTTTGTGCTTATAATTACCGATATTGTTTATAATTACCGATATTGTGTGTATAATTACATTAATTACCGATATTGTGTTTATAATTACCGATAGTGTTTATATTTACCGATATAGTGTTTATAATTGTTGGTATTGTGCATATAATTACCGATATTGTTTATAATTACCGATATTGTGTTTATAATTGCCTATATTTTGTTTATAATTACCAATAAACTTGTAATTTGCACAAAGCCGGTGTTGATCTTGATGATCAGTGAGTCCAATACCACCCTTTCCAGCATCGTAGAGTGAAATGGAGAAGAAAACTTTATTTTCACATGCTTTTTATGCGTGCATCAAATGCTTATCGTCTGTATAATAGTGTGAATGAAACAAAAAAGACAATTACAGATATCTCTATTGAAGTGAGAAGCAACTGAATCTCTTGGTGTAGCAAAAGGTGTGTGTTATGTAGATTGAGAGAAAGACATTTAATAGGACACATATAGTAAACTACTAAAAAATATACCTCTCTAGGATATGTCAATGTGTGCTCATCAAGATCAAAAGAAGTTAGGAAAGTGTACAGCGTATCACAAATGGGCGCGTTTCGTGCAATGGAGTATTAGAAAGAAATTATATACCTGTACGTAAGAGAAATAGCGTTTTAAAATTCTTTTCTTCTTCATAAATAATCCATTATCTTCCTATATAACAATATTGCATTCACACGTAAGGAAATTTAACATTTGTTTGTGAGATTGTTTATGTTAGCAACAATGAAGAAGTAACCATGCTAGAAAATTTCAAATTTCAACTCGAATTAAGACATTCTGGTTTGATTTTCTTGATAACAGCTACTCCTACGATAAAAATGTATACTAGTTCTACAAGTTTTATTTGAAAAATATTTTGATATGACTAATATTTTACGAGATATTACGGAAAGATCGTTTTTTGTTCCCAGTAAAGTGGTACCCCTGATTGACTTACGCGATTCATTTTTGCGATTTTCTTGTTATCTTTTATAGTAAGTTCTTAATATCAAATTTCATGAAAATCCGTTCAGTAGAAGCCGAGAATGAACCTGCGGACGGACGGACGGACGGACGACAATAGGCGCTCACGCTGGAAGCCAAACGCGTCTAAAAATTAAATGGAAAATATGTAGTAGAAAAGTAACAAGATATGAATGTTTCAAGTTGTATCATGCAAAAAAAAGACACATGATAATATAATGTAATGCTCCATTTTATTGAATAATAATTTATTATATAAAGTATATTAAAGGTTTTTAAGTTAGAATTTAAGTTGTTTTGGCTAACAAACTACAGAAAAGTCTTAGTCAGACTTTTTCAATTTTACTACAAACTAAAAATAATATTCATAAAATAATAACGTTAAAGGTTAATTAAATAAACTATTCTTTAATAAAAATTAAAAATCCTTGAACTTTAATTTGTTAAATATAGATATAATGTAATATAACGGTATTTCTAAAAAAATTAAAATATGTCAAGTTTGGCTGGGATGTGAGAATGCATTCATCTAAATTGGCTGAGATTGAGAGAGCGTAAATTCATTATTGTAGGGTCTTTTATCCACTTTCCGAGATGAACGTCTTACAATGATAAAATCAGTCGGTCGCCGAGAAAGATCCCGCGAGATAAAAACGGATTTCCATGTTAATTCAGTAGGTGAGTTAAGTATTGCAACGTTAACCTCAAGTTCTTTCCTAGTTATGCGAATAAGGCCCAGGACAATTTAACGAAATTGTTGCATCAATGTTATGTCCAAGAAATGCTTTAAAATCTGATAAAAATTCGAGTAACAATCGCTTCGATCTTGTGTAAGCGACGATTTAACGAAATAAATTCTTTGACGCCATTATGAGTGACGAAATTAAACGCCCCGCGAAAGTGAGAGCGCAAGATGTACTATAAGGAAGTGCGTGTGCATTAGGGTGGTCCTTATTTTTCGAACTCTGAATTTCTTTTGGGACGCCCCCTAAATTTGTTCCATTTGGTTAGAAAATAAATTGTGTTAAATATTTTTACAATCGGATAACGGGAAAACGTGCCGCATCGCACTTGAACTTTATATATTTCATCATTTTTTGTGGTATTTGGGTCATTCCTAGCGAAAACGGAGCAATTCCAATTTTGGATTCTAACGGATTGTTTTGATATTATTACCAACACTTTATTAGACATTTTTGGTGATGTGTCTCGAATATTCATATCATCTGCCGAGTAGTTGCCAAGATCCGGCTCGGAAAGTGAGCGCGTACCATGCAAGTCGCAGCGTGCCGCGGCGCAACTGCTCAAATCTGTCAAATTCGCTGCCTCTTATCTCGTAAAGTATTTCGCCAGTAGTTTCGAAAAACACAACTTATTATCGTTTTTGGCAGTTCTTTAAGGTTATTTACTTCAATATACCTCATGACTTCCATATTTTGAATAAAAATACGCGAAACTTGAGAAATATTCAGATTTTTTCGTTTCACTGTTATATTACGAAGCCAGTGGCATAGCTACCATATAGAAAGAGGAGGCAATGCCTAAGGGCCCTCGAACAAAAGGGGCCCCACGAGCGAAAGAACGATTTTTATAGTTAAGCGTCACTTTGATGAATTGTCATCAGATTATCGTTTTCACTTCTTTCTCAAGAGGGCCCCACCATAGAGAAAAATTAACACCGATGAAATATATATTAAAAAATCTTTTTACTATAACATTTCCGCTTAGGGGGCTCATTAGCGATTCTTGCCTAGGGGCCCGAAACATCGAGCTACGCTACTGTACGAAGCCAACAGTTTTCGTATTTGAAATAGAAAGAGTTTGAAACCCTTGTTAAATCAATAAAGTGAATTTGTAAGGTATAAATAATGTGTATTTTTTTATATTTCTTTTTATTTAAAAACTTCTTTTTCAATTTGTGGGAAAACATTGTTACTTCAATGTATTAAAATAATTTTCTCTCAGGGTTTTATGATCATTAAAATAGTAAAGTACCTTTCAGAGAAGTTTAATTTAAGAGTATATTTAAATTATAACGAGTTTCTCAAAATTCTTTTGACAACGTTGCTCTGTTGCAGTCTGGAAATTTACGCCGGTAGTCTGCGACGACTTTCAAAACGAACTGTTTTTGAGATTCACATTTAGTAAATAATTTATTAAAGTCCTCCATTATCTTAACACCTCTTTCTGCAGCGTCGTTGACGACTTTCAGTTGTTTCGCAATCTCCAGTCCCTCGCTTTAGGTGTGATCATTTTTTCACATAAGGGGATCCTTAGAGAGAAATGTCATTGAAATATTGAACCTTTTGAAAAATTGTCTAGATTCATTAAAAATGAAATGTTCAAGTCCCTTATCTACGAAGTGTATTATATCTTTCGAGTGTATTGTAAATCTTTTGGTTGAGTCATCTGAATTCTCGTTGACATTTGATTGCAAGGCTAATACCATTCGTTTCTTAGTGTCTATTGATACCTTGTCGTCGAAAAACGCTAGAGCTGCACTTTCTGGTGCAAGGTACCACAAATGGTTACAAAAGTTATTCATTGCCACACGGCTAATTTCACTATCAGTCTTGTCGTACTCGTAAAGACTTTTCAAAAACAGCAAATCTCTCCGAGGAGCTTCAATGGCAATCGGCGCGCTAATCCAAGCCTCCACGTACAAACGTACTAGAAAGACGCACACGTCGCGGAGTGCAATTTCTTCTTCGGCAGATAAGGAGAATTCATCGCGAAGAAGAAACATTTTTAGACAGTATATAGCTTTATCCATCCACCTAGCATGGTGAAATGCACCGGGAACGCGAAATGATATTCCTCGAGGAGGAACCCCTCCCAGAAAAATGACAGTTCAAGGAGCTCTCGGTAATCTTCTCTGGGGTGATTTTCCTGTAAACGCAGCGCGAAAGCAAGAATTTCGTCTTCCGCGTCCTTTAGATCTTCTCGAACCCGCCAGTCTTGCATTCCAGGTTTAAAATTCTCCGTTAAGTTGAGGCCATGCTTCCTGAAACGTTTTGAAGAGGGGAACATTTGGGCCCGATGATTTTCCAAATTTTTCGTCAAAGACACTCTTTAAAACAATGTATCTTAATTGTGCAATGTAGTCGCCAAGTGCATACTAAATTTTTAGGAATATCACAGAAGGGAAGATTGCCGGAAACTTTTATTCACTATTATATTTCATGGAGATATTCCGACATAAGTGAAACGAAAAAATCTGAATATTTCTCAAGTTTCGCGTATTTTTATTCAAAATATGGAAGTCATGAGGTATATTGAAGTAAATAACCTTGAAGAACTGCCAAAAACGATAATAAGTTGTGTTTTTCGAAACTACTGGCGAAATACTTTACGAGATAAGAGGCAGCGAATTTGACAGATTTGAGCAGTTGCGCCGCGGCACGCTGCGACTTGCATGGTACGCGCTCACTTTCCGGGCCGGATCTTGGCAACTACTTGGCAGATGATATGAATATTCGAGACACATCACCAAAAATGTCTAATAAAGTGTTGGTAATAATATCAAAACAATCCGTTAGAATCCAAAATTGGAATTGCTCCGTTTTCGCTAGGAATGACCCAAATACCACAAAAATGATGAAATCTATAAAGTTCAAGTGCGATGCGGCACGTTTTCCCGTTATCCGATTGTAAAAATATTTAACACAATTTATTTTCTAACCAAATGGAACAAATTTAGGGGGCGTCCCCGAAGAAATTTAAAATAAAATTCTTTTGCCTATAGCTAAGGACCACCCTAGTGTGCATACTACATACCAATATCTTTATTAGTTATTTGACGGCTGCTCATATTGGTGAAATTTAGATTCCAAACAATTATGAAAGTTTATTCAGGTGTAATTTCAAGTTTTTCATGGGCGTTGGTTAGATTCTCTAATGACATATAAAATTACTATATAGAAGGCAGATTACCGTAGTGAAATTGCCAAATTACCGGGAGTGATATTACATAGAACCATAACATTTATAACATTGTATCATGGTGATTAGCGATGCCGACCATTATTCACTGCGTAGCACTTTGTGTCTACCATTAACCAGTAATGGCAGATGATTATAGAGCTTATAAAATGAATGAATTAAAATTAAAATGCCAAAGCCTTGCACTATAATGGACGCATTCTTCATCAATAATAATTAAAGAAATATATTAACAAAAGAGATCATACTTTTTACTCTATTTCATATTAATGAATAAATAATGACTGCAGACTTGTGACAAACAAGTAGGTAGAATAAAAATATACAACTGTGTCTACACACTTGCATACGTACATATCCCAGCTAAATATTCTTACTACATACATGGCTTTCGAAAAATTACGCGTAAACTTATCATGCTATTTATTATTATAAAACTACCTGCAATTTTAAAATAGAAATTACCCATAATCCAAATTACGATTGATTCTCTCAGCATTCCATAATATTCAAACTATTGTTTTTATGCAATCATTTAAAAGCATACCTATTGTGTTTTAATCCCATTCGCTCTTCTTTTAACATTACAACACAGATGGATAAACCTACTGAGGATTTTCCAGTCTCTTACACGGAAGATAAGGGGGATAAAAAAAAGCGATCCAAAGTTATTTTTCCCAAAATACCTCGTGATTTACTAGGGGAAATTTTCTTCACAATTTTAATAAACTTTTAATCCTTGGGGAGCTCCGTCGACTCAGGTGTTATGGGTAATCATTTCCGAGGGTGGCGCTTCACGGTTCCGTAAATCTCATTAAAAATCTAATCAAGCCACTACGCATTTTGTCACGTACAGAGTAACTTAACCATCCGAAATTTAAAAAATAGGTATACTTTGTGAGTTGGTCATGGTCGACGGAAATGTTCCCATGCTTAGGAGTTAACTATCATTCATTGATTGGATAAGAAAAAAACGTTCTTCAACAATCTCCCTTAAATGACATCACTAGCAGTCCAACAAAATCTAGGTCGTGATTAAAATAATATTATGTACTAAAGTAACATTCTAACAAAGTAAGTTTATCATTTCCTGTTCATGAATGAATCAATTTCAGGCTCGCCTTATTATTGGATTTTTTTATTTTAACCATAAAAGGCAGAGTCCTGGTAATTAAATATCGCGAGAGTTAAAGTCTTAATGACAAACCTAAGCCTTAATGCGTCTCCTTAACCACGTTGATGCTAATTCATCTCTTTCATTTGCAATTATTTCCTCCCGAATATTCTTTTTCTTGGATCCCAAACCGAGTCCAACCAGGAAATACATTGCGACTTTCTGACATCTCGCGCTTTAAAATAAACGAAAATATTTACGAAACAGAAATATTCTCTTGTCTCTGTCGAGGGAGCGCAATAATTCCCCCCCGCTGTCATTAACTTATACTACAATTTCAGAAAATGCGAACGAATCCCTCCACAGGAAGCAGATTCGACGATCGAAATTCTTAGTACCTTTCGGTTCTCACACTTCGGGGGCAAACAGAACTTCGTTCGAGGTTTCTGTCGACAAGAATATCTCTATAAGAAAGATAAGACGAATCGCAATTGTGTCACGATGAGGACATTGACCCGAGACGAACGATGGACTTGCGGATAGCAACCTCTCCACGGACTCTTCCAACACCTTAACACATCCCGCTCATCTCCAGTGGACATAGGACTCGAAGTGACGATGGCGGAACGGAGATCAAACTATTACGCGAGGTACGCGCGGATGCGTATCTCTCAATCCTATAACAAAAAACCATAGACCCCATTTGGACACACTCCGCCGCATTGAAGATGATGACTATACAAAGTGACCGACTCTTATGCAATTCGGTATGCAATTCCATGTATCACGGTGTACGGTATCGTTGACCGGTGCAGCAGAAGAGTCTCTCGAAAACGTAGCTGTTACCATTGACGCTAGGGTACCGTCTAGTCCGCCCATGGACATGCCAAGTCTCATTACGCTGTCAACACCATCACCGAGAACGCACAAGTCAGATTTCACATCACAGCGCGAAGGGAGTGTATTCAGTCTCGGTGATTCCAGGCAGACGTCGCCCTTCTCACCGAAGACGACTTGAAGAGAACACCGTAACAGGTCGTGTTTATATAGCCTCCCCCGTTCCCAGAAGTGGATGAAACTGTCAGTCAAGGAAGCATCCGGAGCTTACAATTAGACGATGCCGATATATCCTCCGCTCGTACGTCACGACACAGGGAGGGACGTAAGGAGACCGAGAGGATTGAAGAACATTCTTCGCAAAGCAAACGCGACAAGGACAAAGACAACGCCGATGCCGGTGATGATAGAATCTCAGGTGCAGAAAGAGAGGCTTCCAGAATGCAGATGACACAGAGGTTTCTTATTCCTCTCTCACCCGTAGTCATAAACAAGCAACCGCCAGCATCGCTTGCAAGAGACGACAGCATCGAATCTTTCGATCGGGACGAGTTCCGCGACACGGTATGCGGAGAATCTATCCAGCTAAACCTCTCGATGCCACAGGTGTTCATACCAGCGGATCTTCGTCCGAAACTCAAATACTAATGATCTGTAGATGAAACGAGAAGTCCCTCAACGTCTGGGGGACTATCCAAAGAGAGGGATACCTCAGCGGTGGACGGAAGTGGATAGACCACTCGACGTCCATCAGAAAAAAGACGCATCTTCTTCTTGCGCAAACAAACCGATTCAGCCCGATACGTTAGACGCTGCCGTAACCTCTGGTGCCAAACTAAAGGAACACAATTCCGTGAGCTTTTCCCTGGGCAGCGCCCTGCGAGGGTAAAGTACTGACAGTGGGCATCCTGCTCAAATATCAGCATCCACCACTCACACAAGTAGTGGAATGCCCCCGACCATCCGTGACTAGCTTTTTTCGCATCGATTTTTTTGTACTCGATGTTTTTTATACGAAAGTGTTTTATTATTTTGGTTAAGGAATAGGTTTTATATTTATTATGTATTATGTAGTTAGTAGTGTTGGCAACGTTAATCAGCGTATGATATCATTACATGATGTACCATTTTCTTTTCAGGTCCTGAGAAGATACACACGGATAAAAGGCGATTTTGGAAGTGAAAGAAGTCGATGTTATTTCCTAATCGCAGGGAAACTTTGCTGAAATATAATAAAAGTCCAATTTCATTGCAGTTCCTCTAACCGTTAAGAAGTTTTCCCAAGCCGAGGAACGACATCATTAAAGCGGAAAATTAACGACCCACAACCATGACCAGCGTGTTTGGAAAGCTGCTGGAGGAGATAATCGACAAAGAAGTCCCCAGGATATTTGAAGTAGGAAAGAATTATCCCAGACCACCAGTTTGGGTTTAGAGCCCACAAAGCCACATGTGACCTAGCGGCACTACTGACCAACACAGCATCCGAAGTGATGAATTGGGGACATTGCAGAGAAACTATTTTTACGGATGTAGAGAGGGCGTTCGACAAGCTCTGGCACGAAGGTTTATTCCTGAAAATATCCCAAATCTCTAACCTACCCCCTTCCCTTAATCACCCAACTCCTAATTTCGTTCATCTGCGACCGACAAGCTAGAGTAAGGGTCGGTTAGGGTGTTCCCTATTTGTGGGAATTTTTTTGATTTGAGAAATGTCTTGCTCCTCACACTTCATTTTGTTACATTTGACATAAGAACACAGTGGCATAAATTTTAGCTTTCTCGCGTGATATTTACCCGTGCCGCAGAGCTGACAAATTTTGTAAGTTTCAGAGTAAATTAAGCGCGAAGTACTTTTTTGATTTAAGCATTTTATTTCTTTCCACTTACATTTTATGCATGTACTGAGTGACAAGAAAGGTAAAAAACACTGCAAAAGAACAATGGGACATTTTATTCGTACGGTTTGGAGAGCGTTTCCTTTCTCATATTAGGGTATTTTCTTCTTTGGTCACTCACAACTTTCAGGAGACTTCACAGAGCGCTTTGCGATATCATTCACTACTTGAAGATCTCGAAGAACCTCAACTGAAAGTTTAAAATCATCACGGGACTTCCAAAGGGACGGATTAACCTCAATAAAACCAGTATGTAGCCCATAACGTTGAAAGAGCCTCGTGGAGTTCTTAGAGACAAAGGAATCCAAATCCTTAGTTTAAAAATCCTTCAAATCGGCGAGACTGACCTCATGATGTCTGCAGGGCTCACCACCGTCACACATCTTTATGGAAGCTACCATGTTTCTCTTCACTTCCAGGGGCACAGTCGTGTCAAAAAGTCCCATGGCGGCACACTCGTCTTCCAAATACCAGAGATGGCCTGAGAATTTCTTCCTTACTTTAAGTGAAACTTTCTTATTCATTCTCTCGTAGGAGAACAGACTGAAGAAAAAGAAGGCCCTGATACGGGGCGCCAACAGCATCACGGGTGGAAAACCAAGCTTTGACATAGAGCCACACAACAAAGATACATACGTGCCAAAGACCTGCAACGACTCCTTTGACCAAAGCAAGATCTTTCCCAGTCAAGAACTTAAGAAGCTGATGCAAAAAAATCATGATTTTCAATGTATACAGGGCTCTGGCCATTCACCTCGCGTCCTTTATGTGCCTGGAGCTTGAAACTGAATGCCATCAGGAGGTGTCCCACCTAGATACACAACCACAAGCTCCAAGAATTCTTTGTATTCCTCCCGACAATGGAATTCCTATATGAAATAAGGATTTATTTCTTTTATGGTATTGTTCATAAAATAAATCAAATAAGAGTCGATGATGATATTTTTGCAAGAACTTACAAACGACTTATTCATGACAAACTCAAGAATATCTGCTGCCACATCCTTTAATAGGGCAGCAGCTCTTGAATCCTGCATCCCAGTTCTAAAGAAGCTCATATCGATATTAGGCCAGTGATCACGAAACATTTTGAATAGAGGTACATCTGGTCCAGATAATAGAACCACCATTTCCTCGAAGACACTCTTGAGGACGACCTCGTATATATGGTGCATGCAGGCTAAATACAACAGATCCCTTCCAAGCCATTACTCCAGCAACACACAGGCTTCATTCAGGTGACCTGAAAGTCACATGGAAGTAAGATGAATTAACATCCTCACTTCTACCGGTAATAGTCTTTCTGAGCATAAAACAAAAATAAATTTCTCACCTGTATTATCTGCAGTTGTGTCTGTGCACATGGCATGTACATAGTCAGTCAATCTCCAGGCAGAGAGAAGATCCGCAACAGCACAAGTTTGACCTGCCCCAGATCCAGAGGATAAAACGGGATTCTAGCAACTGATCCTCAGTGCCATGTCCAGTAATTAGTACTGGAAGACATTCTTCCACGTTGCTGTTACTTGCAGGTTTAATTTTTTCCCATCCCAGTGCACCGGAAACCTCATCTCCGGCTTCAATTTCTTTAAGAACTGGCCCTTCAGACTTTCAGCCCTCGGTTTTCTAAATTCGTATCTAGGACGGTGTACGGAGCTTACACTGACCTTGACATCAGACAGGTCATGCCCATCGCGCTCCGCAGTTGCTGCGACGATCTGGGTCGCAACGTGAACGCTAACCTTCCATATGTTCAGTGCAGCACATAGCTTTGGCGTTAAAATGTCCACTGTGCCCCTCTTCCTTTCGGGCCAAAGAACAGCTGCAGCAGCTTTGGCCTCCTTTACCTCCATCACATCGGGTTCAGCTGTCTCAGCTTCGGGATCAGATAATTCCTCATTACTGGTACTCTCAGATTGGCAACGACTACCTACAGCCAGAAAATGTCCGCGATAGAAGAAATGTGTAATCCTTACAGAAAAAATAAGTAAATTAAACTTTTTTGTCCTTACCTGAGGCCTCCATTTCCATTCTTGCACACTTTTGCCTCTCCGCCTGCTTCCGTTCCCTCTCCAACTTACGCATTTCTTTCCTATTCAGAGCTACATCTGTGGAACCCATACAGCCAACCCGTCCTTTCATATGTTGATTGACCAGAAATTCCTTATCCTCTTTGTTGGCAATGGTTTGGAGAGCATCAGCAGAGGCAATGTCTAAAAGATCGTCTAATTTATCCTCAAAAACTGTTTCTTTCTTAATCTGCACTTCCCTTCATCTCCTTGCACTTTTCTGAATGTCTCGTTATTCACTGTAAAGGGGCACTACTCTCCTGGAAACGATATTTTGTTCAGCTAATGTCGGAACCCTTGCTTTTTCCCAAAAGGCGATAATTTTCATTGCCGTGGATAAATCAGCCTCTTGCACAGTTTCCTTGCACTCACGCACTAACATGTATTGCAAAACCTGTCCTCTAGACGGCAATTTTGCACCTTGAATAGAACTTTCAGTTCGTCCAATGACATATATTGAATTCCTCTTCGGTTTCGGAGTATTTGTCAATGGGGTAGATGAGTGATTTCAAATCAGCGCAAAAACAATAAAACACTCACACACCCCATGCTGACAAGTTGCAACTATCTGCAGCGAGCATATGAACGGCACCCCCACCCGCCAGGCTGGCGAGTGGCGCATGGCTGGCGAGAGGTGCCTGGCTGGCGGCACTGGTAAATATTGTCCGACTGGACTGAAATTTCATGTGTGATAATTGTACATGGAAAGGAACAAAATGAAGAGTGAGGAGACTAACTTTTACGAACTTTGATTTTAAGAAACACCCTAGGGTCGGTAACAAACTCTCTAAGCCATTGAAAATACGCTGCGGTGTCCCCCAAGGTACAGTACTGTCTCCATTGCTATTCATATTATTCTGCACTGACATATCTTCTCCCACCATACCACAGGTCACAACTGCATAATACTCAGAGGACACAGCCCTATTGGTAACAGCAACGAATCCCGAAGTCACACCAAGGTATCTGCAGCGGGTCCTCAACAAGACTGCATCGTGGATGCAATGATGGAGACTCTGCCCAAGCCCTGTTAAGTCCATCTTCATCACCTTCCAACGCGTACGAGGACGCTCGCACCAACCGGCTCCCCTCACCCTATGGGGAGAGAGAGTCGGACTGCACAGAGAGGGTAAATACCTCGGTATTGCCCTCGATCAGCGCCTATCCTTCACCAAACACCTGAAGAAAGTCAACTCCACAACATGCCACCGCAGCAGCCTGATTTAAGCAGTCAGAACTGGAGGGAGAGGCCTGTTAGGAGCGACACCTCTTCACATCTATGAAGCTTTTTGTGAAATCAGTCCTCGAATACGCCACCATTTCGATTACACCAAGGAGAGAAACAGAGTTAAAAGAGTTTGCAGGTATATAAAGGAGGATCCTGCACTGTGTGATGCTCAGGTCGCCATGCACAAATAATGCAGAGGTGTATGCGTTGGCAAACTTTGAGCCAGTCCTTTATCGAATGGCAAGGCTGCATTGCAGGGCAGCAGAAAGAAGGAGGATACCCCAAAAAACAAATATCCTACCACAGGCAGGGTAATGGCAGAAATGCTACCCCTATACATACTTTCCCGACGCTCTACCTACCCAACCCAAACCCAAAGAACCATTGCTCTCAAGGGTAGCAAGGGTGGGAGGTCAGGGTGTAAGAAACCTTTTCTCTACCTCAGCGATTAGCAGCGAGGTTGCTTGGTCTGAAACAAGGGCAAGTTTTTGGGCATAGATAGAAAGTGTGTGCTTTTCTTTTCCAACCCTTGCAAAGAAAAAATATTTTCAATATCAAGTTCGACTCTACATTATTTCAACTTGATTGGGAGTGTATCATAAGGATTTAACTAACCCTTCCCCCTTTTTCCCCAACTTTAACATTTATTAACTAATCAGTTACACCATGCATTATTTACAGCCACGGTTGCCTTCAGACAGTTTACCACCTTGAGGCTAGATAAAAATTGCCACCCTCTGCCCAAGCTTGCAGTTAATGAAACAATTATTGGCGACCTTTTAGGCTCTTAACGCGATGAATACAAATATTGTATGAGAAAATTTTATTTGGCGAATGATTAAGATGTAGTTTTACCTTGTCAATAGCATCAAGACGCAGGATTTATATTTTTGTCTTCAAAACCATAAAGCATTTCTTGAATCACCGTCTTAAAAAATATCTTTGATCTATTATACAACAAATTCAACTTCTGAGTAATATTCTTCAAATGCTCTTTCTTTTGATTATGGATGATATTAAAATATCAAGAAACGACTATTCTTCCAAGACCACAATTTCACAATAGAGAATATTTTTTATGACTCCGCAAAGAAAGATGATGAAACTGATTAGAAAGTGAGCTCTTACTATGTATTCCAGTAAATAATTGAATGTTACTTGTTATTTCCTGCTTTACATAATCTTGGGAACAGCTTTTTACCAGAATATATTTTGCAAAATATGGAAACCAAATGTAGATGGATTGGATACCAAGGTCCAAACACTAGATCCATCTTAATATGGAAGAATAACCAGAGGAAGTACCTGTTTTCAATTTGTATAAAAAATTTAACAGTATAAATTAAAAAGTCTGTTTTAAATTTAAAAAATGTAAAAATATTAATAATAATTTATTCAATTTTAAGGGAACCATTCAGGAACCGATCTGGAAACAAAATTTTCACATCATTGTTCTGGTTCCAATATAATTTTTCCATTCTGGTTCCAGATCCATTTTGGAACTGCTCCTTTTTCCTGTTCCGAAACTTTCCCAGCTCTGGTCACAACTCCACTCAAAATAATAATTTGTTCGTATTCACAACTGTTTACGTAGAAAGTCAATTTCCTCGTAAGAACCATGTTTAATGAGGCAAAAACATACACAGGCTTCAGGATTATAATGGGCAATGAAGAATTTCAGATATAATTAAGATATAATTAGGACAAAATGATACAAAGTATCAACGAATATTTGTTTTTGAGACATCAAAATGGAAGAGGTGTGCATGCCCAAGTTTTAGTCATTCACATGCTCTTTTGGTCAAATAAGTAGGTGAGAAATTGATTGTCTCTGTAGTGTCATGGCCAATGTCCCCTCTAATTTTCTTTAGGTTGTGTGTGCAAAAAATTTCTTTTGTGCAACTTTTTTGAACCAGTGTTCAAATTTGTGCTCCGTTCAGCAAGTGCACCCAAGCGAGCATAATGCAAATAATATACAGACTTTTTAAACATTTTTTAAAATTTGTGATGAAAATAATTTTACAATAATGTAGCCTTTTCTTCATGTAACAGAAATAGTCATACAAATTACAATTTGTGCTGTAATCATCTTGTATAGACAAACATGGGCATATATAGATGATTATATAATAAAGACAATTTAATCAGTATGTTATTATATGGATATTCAAACAGAAACATCACAAGTTAAAAATTGCAAAACTTCAACTTTCAAATTCCAGACAACTCAATAAATCCACATGAAGCTACAATGTGGTACACCACAGATGCACTATAGTCTGTTATACAGCTGCTTTAGTGGGCCTATTTACTTACAGACCAAATGCTAAAGACTACAAAGAGAAAATATAACTTGCTGTATAGTTTTTCCCTGCGATCTTTGGTATTTGCCCATTCAGGATAAACTCTGTCCAGATCTATTACTCCTCCATCAAGCTGATAATTTTTAACATACATCACCATGTCCAAATGATCTATTTGTAAACGAGTCCGTAATTTGGTTTTTAGAGCATTCATTAAGCTGAACCCACGCTCACAGTCTGCACTGGATGCTAGGAATGTTCCTCCAATACCCATCAATTTTGCCAGATCCTGAAACTGTTCATTCTGCCTTGCAAATGTCACCATATCTGGGTAATTTAAGAACAACTTGCTTTTCATTTATTCGCCTACTGCAAACTTGAAGTCTTTGTACTGATCAACTATCACAGTAGTTTCACCAAGAAAGTCTTTGTATTTCATACATAGAAAATTGACCTGCCCAATACCAAAACTGAAGTCACACTCTGCTATTGCTGCACAGTCAAAACCAGACCACTCCTGAACTTCATTCTCTGGAAACCTGTCTGCCAAATGGTCACACAGGATTTTTATGAAAGTTATTATGGAATTAATATCCACTTGATTATTTTCTTGAGAGCTCATATCATCATTGTACTGACAAAAATCACTTACTTAAAGTAAAAGTCATTACGTGAATTAATTAATTTTGTGAGATAAATATGAATTCATTGATTACATTATTGACTTTTATAAATATTTTTTTATGAAATCCTTGTTTTAATGCAGTAAGTGATTTTTGTAAGATATGAAATATGCTTTTTTCTTTCTCCATACGTAGTAATGGGAAAGTATTGTGATCACAAAAAAAATCGACTTCGAGATTTCAACGGAAATACACGTTTTGAGGTCCCTAGAACACGTTTAGATTATTTTCGGAATTGTGTGTGTGTATGTGATTGTGGGGCTCTAACTCAAAAAGTACTGGCCATATCATTAACAAACTTCATATATAACACTTTGGTACAGGCACAAAGAACTGATTAGTTTTTGGACAATAACGGTTAACCGGAAGTCGAGGTTTATTCGAAACCCGATTCTGTTTTTGGGATATTTCTCCATTAAAACATCATTATTATATATACAATTCTATACAAATGTTATAGAGAATGTAATTTCCTACAACTTTCATTTGAAAGAATTTTCCATAGCAGTTATTTTTAGGAATTATTTATAAAAAATTATCGGATTTTTTCGGTTTCTGTCAAATATCTCCTTAAAAACATCGTTATTGGTAATCTTCGGAAGGACCAAAGTTGTAGAGAATAATATTTCTTCCAAGTTTTGTTTGAAACAAATTTTCGTAGAACTATCCATTTCGGAGATATTTTGTTTTTTTCATAAATTTTCAGTATACAGCGCCACCACCATGTAGCGGTGAATTCTGTAAACATTCAAAATATACCTAATTTACGGCAGTAAGGACGACTGTATTCTTTTACGATACGAAATGATAATTTTGCCTCATAATGCTATTCATAATAATTTAAATATTTATTAGGGCTATCAATTTTTTTCGAAAATCGGTAACTCGACCGTCGAAAATCGAAAAGTCGGTAGTCAAAGTCGAAAACGAGTTTTACCGAAAAGTCGAAATAGATATTTTTACCGAAAAGTCGAAATCGATTTTTTTTACCGAGGAGTCGAAATCGATTTTTTTTACTGAACTGGGGAAGTCAGTCTTTTGGATGTCTATGTCGTTTTTCTCGATTTAAAATGACTAAAAAACACTATTTTTTTCGATTTATAATAATTAAAAAACATACTGTTATGGAAATCATTCGATTATGGCAATCTCTACACAAAGGATGCATCGAGGTTTGCATTTCTTCCATTTTCCTTTCTTTCATTTTCTCATTCCACAAAAACAATCAAGGCGGTGTGACGCTGATACCCCACTGCCCTTTGGTCTGACAAATACCATTATATATAAAAAATAAAGGATAATTAAAGCGAACAATTGCAGATGGACCCGTGGATATTCAAGGCTATTTCGGACCTTACCGTTTCCCAGCAGGCGACGTTTTCATCTTGGCGGTGAAATAAGAAACGGCAAATTCTTCTAGGATTTGAAAAGGAAGCACTTTACAATAATCCTTGTTCGTAAGCTGCATTTTATGATTACAGCAGTAATATTTTCATAATAGGATGAAAAACACAGAAGATGATTTACATTTACTGCTACAATCATACATATACATTACTTAATTTTACTTAATTATAACTTAATCATTACTTAATCTTACTCCAAATAAAATAAAATAGTAGGAGCAGTATTTATAAGTGAGCCTTCACCATTACATTATATGTCTGTTCTGGAGTATGAATTTCAGAATTTTATTTTTCGGACTTGTTTCACCCGGAGTTCTACCTACATTCCAAATTTCAGATCCGTAGCACATCGGGTTACCATAGACAACGGACACGATGCGGTGTCACTTCGTTCCACGGTCACATACTGTAGGCTTTTTTGAGAAAATCGATGTAGACATCCAGAAGACCGACTTCAATAGTTCAGTAGAAATCTATTTCAACATTTCAGTAAAAAAATCGATTTCGACTTTTCGGTGAAAAAAATCGATTTCGACTTTTCGGTAAAAAAAATCGATTTCGGCTTTTCGGTGAAAAAAATCGATTTCGACATTTCGGTAAAAAAAATCGATTTCGACTTTTCGGTAAAAATCGATTTCTATTTTTCGGTTTTCGACTTTTAAAACGGCGGTCGAAAATCGGTAAGTAGAATCGGTTTTCGAAAATCGATTATTGACAACTCTAATATTTATACCCCAAATATGGAGAAAGCCATGTGTTGGCCACATCAGATTTTTTAAAGCTGTAGAACTGAATATCTCATTTTCACCCAAAACTGTACTTAGTGATTTTTGTCAGTACAGTGACAATATCTAGAAGAGCCTTAGCTTTATCACTCCAAGAAACTAAATCACTGAGATATTGTCCTCTGATCTTGTTCAATTTACTTTGTGCAAGATGAAATGCTTCAAGAGGTGTCAGGTCGCGTTTTTGAAACAGCATGGATAATGAAGCCAGTTCTGATAAAACATCATTCAAAATTTCTAAAGTTATTCGGTATTCAAGGTTTCTAAGCTTTTTGTGGCAGTATTTAGAAATTGAATCATTATCTTTATCTTGCTCAAAATATTCCAAATGAGGATTGTAGTTGGGAATAATTGCTTGAAGTGTAATGTGCCTAGACAACTAGCACACTTTATTGAGAGGTCAGAAAGCTACTGATTCACATTTAGAAGCATTCACTATTTCTTGAAATTTGCATTTCTTTGTGGAAGACCAGCAGAACACTGTAGTTTTGATGTCTCGTATTAGCTTGACCTATTTCCATGCATCAGAAATTCCCAAGTCTTCACTGTGTACAACACAATGTTGTTGGACTAAGTGTGGAATATCACATTTCAGCTGTGTCGTTATGCCATTAAGTCTGCCCAACATCACAGTGGCACCATCAGACGTGAACATGATCATTTTCATTAGGTCATGTTTGTAGTTTTGATAAAACTCTTTGATTGCAGAGCCTATTGCAACAGCATCACATGCTTGCAATTGTAATATTCCACCAAATGAGATTTTATACTCACAATCAGTAGAATTTATAGGTCTAAATTTAAAATAGAGTAGCAAGTATTTGTTGACAGATATTTCTGTGCTTTCATCAACAGCTTAAGTATGAAAAGTTTCCGATACTATTTCATCCATCATATCATTTCATACAGTGCTTTTGATAATTTCTAAAAATTCAAAAGCATAATTTTTACTTCTCCAGCTATCTGGTATGTGCACATACTTTTCCATGTGCTCATTAATATCTTGAATGGAAAGCATTGAACTATTAATTTTAATAGCCAACAAAACACTGTCAATAAAAACCTTGATTTCTTCCAGGTTTGAACGTTTGTGTTCAAGATTAATTTGCCTTCTCTGCTTTTAAACTGGACTTTCAAGCAGCATGCCAAGCAATCCTCCTCGTAAAGAAGGGTTTTTGTTTCTAAGTCTTTCTATACCATGTATGTGACGCTTTAATTAAGAAATCTAGGTTCCATACATATCACATTTTCCAGTTGTAAACTCTCCAGGAGCTTTGGAATCTCGACGATACAATCAAA
This sequence comes from Uropetala carovei, assembly GCA_036926305.1. Classification (NCBI taxonomy): domain Eukaryota; kingdom Metazoa; phylum Arthropoda; class Insecta; order Odonata; family Petaluridae; genus Uropetala; species Uropetala carovei. Next base: position 9,789,683 of record JAXCHB010000010.1, on the reverse strand, counting down.
CAACCCCATTGGCCTCATTATATGTGAATATTTCATGAAGATCAACATGCATCACTGTGGGAATTCAGTGTAGCCATTTCTACAGACTCATACAGCCATTCAGAATTAATTGAAGTCTCTGTTCTCTTTTGCTTCAGACCTCTTGACAGTGACATTTTTGGGATGGATTTTTTGACCGAATTGACTTTATATTTCTTATTTAAAAATTACTTTTACAACACTAACTTTGATAGGCCTAATCACATGGTTCGCTCGCAACAAAAGGTAGATCTGGAAGTTTGTTTTTGATGGAAGCCATAGACTATAATTACAGCTAAGTATGAGAAGTGACACCATCTATAATCTATCATCTATGATTAATTTTATGGCGCCATCTGCTGATCAGATGGTAAGATTCTGAGTGCTGAGTCATGCTAATTAGCAATGCTTAGCCGTTACAACTTAGTAGATGCAAATCGTTCGGTTTCAGGGAGGCACTTTTATATTTCTTAATTGATTTTCAAACTAAGGTGAGATTATTAAAATTTTTTTAGCAATATTTTATTTTTGTGCTCTTTATGTTTTGCCGTGTGTGCTGGTTTCATGACCTGTGTGCACACACACACGTGCATAGCTTAGAAGGAACAGTGTCATGGCATGCGCATTATATATTGGTTATATATTGGAGGCCCGATAAACAACAAGAAGCCGATAACGTTGGAAGATATTCATGCAGCGTGATGTACAGACAGGTGGACGTGCATATTTCTATTAGGTAGATGCTGGCAATACGAGAGAATAGAGAACTTGGGGGTTATCAACTCACTTGTTTGGTGTGTCATATACCACATTCGTGGAAAGCACCTGCACTTCACGTAATTTACAGAGGTGTCCGACAGAGATGGGTTGACTAGCTGCATCAGTGCATACTCTCAAGCACACATTAACACCTGGACACATTAAGTTCTGCACATGCAGCCAATTATGATGACACTTTTTCTTGGTGTAATGCCTGTTAAACATGCACCAGTTACCACTCTTTTAAAAAACAAAATATTTTCCATCCTTTCTTCAGAAGAAAAATTTTCCTGTTAAAACAATAATCAACAGGCCGTTTAATGATTTAGATCCACATGGAGAGTGACATGGGAGGATCAAATATCATTAGGATTAACATGGAAACTCCCGTGCGACAAGCATTAAACTGATATCACATTAAATGACATGATCCTCTTCGCTTCTTAGCCACAATGGTCAATCCTTCCCATTGAAAGTGATCTTTGTTTCTCAATGAGGAGCCAATGCATGCAGCCATCAACTTCTCTCCCTTTCAGGTAATGATGTCATACAAGGAGGAATGCCAGAGGGAGAGGGGGAGAGTAAAAAAGGGAGAAAGGCAAAAGGGGTGAAAGTAAAAATTGAAATAGGGAGGGTGAGATGAGATGCTTTTGACCACGGACATGCTAAATGCATTTCATGGGATACAAAAGAGGTCCATGTGAAGGCCTTGAAAAAACTTAGTACTGTGACCCGTGCAGTCATATCAATGCCACTATGCATGTACTTGCCTTCTCCAGAAATTAGATGTGACGTAATGGAGAACAAGCGTACAAAATAAATAAAATGTTACTGTTTATTCTGGCACTCCAGGAAAGGATCCAGCACCCATTCACGTGAGCTGCATTAAAATCAGTGGTGGACACAGGTTTTCTCGGGGCCAGGGAGAGGCGAGCTTTACTGTATGGCATTTTTTATAACCAGTCCCATGCAAATTGTGGAGAAAAGTTTTTTGTGAGTGTGATCAATAATTGTCAATTTATTTTGCGAGAAATACATATAAAAAGATTTTGGCACAAATTGAATTTCATTACGAAGAGCTATGGACAAATAACGACTCTTACTTAAATAAATTTAATTCAATTTGAATTTATTACCTATATCATAAGTTCTTTGCAGATATCCTATAGCCTACATGTCTGTACATTTCAACATCTGATTTGTACAATATTGTTTTTTTATGTTACACTTTCCAAATTACTTTATATTTATACCATAGATCTCATTATGTATTCAGTTTTGTTCTGAGTGGTTAGGTTAAGTACTTTCCTTTCTTATTTGGCTACAAATTAAGCACTGGGCATGCCTAACTACCGTATTTGACCGAATATAGTCCCCCTCCGAATATAGCCCCCCTACCCATCTTTTCTCACACAAATCTAGAAAATATTTTAATACCCTGAAAGGACATGATAATTTTCAGGACTTTAATGTCATGAAACATGCTGTATAATTTGAAGAAATATCAAACTTGCACTCATTTAATAAAAAAGTACCAATTAGCGAGTGATAAAACACCATGCTAATTGGAATTTTAAGGTTTTCAGATTTGTACCTCAGAATTCAGAGGGTATACTAACGAAAGAGAGATTTGACAAGGAAATGAACAAAAATACATTTTTAGGGAGTAAAAATAAACTTTAAAAAGTCGAAATAACATACTAATTAATGCAGCAATATTAGCAAGTCGAAATAACATACCAATTTATGCAGCAATATAAATTCGCACTTTGCTCATATTTCGATGCGCAATGCTAATCTATCTTTCGTTTGTGTAATTAACAATTCGAGCTTATTGTTAGCCAGGCAATTAGTCCATTCTCGGGTAAGGTTAATTTTATTAGTATTACCGTATTTGCTCGTGTAAGCGCACCTTTTTTCCCAAAACGCCGGTGAAAAAAGGGGATGCGTGTCTTACACGAATTCTATTTGCCGCTCACCTTTTTTCCCAAAATGCCGTGTCGGTAAACAAATATACGTTAAGCTAGCACCCATGCCGCATCTATTATCTATTTCTAAATTTCCGTGTATTTAGTCATTTTCATTCATTGTATAAAAATTTTTAATGAGTTTTAAGTTTATTAACGGGTTCTCCCCAAACTCGACGAAGTCTTCTGCTGCAATCGTCACGGAGGCCACGGCGCATGCGCGACCAGTTTGGGTTGGTGGGGGTTTTGTTCTCACGGCAGACGACGCCTACCATGTTCAGATACGGCATGATTCATTTATTCTATGACACGTCTATGAAAGTCATAGCCACCGTGGTGATCATTGAATGATCACTGATCATAATTTTAGTTCGCCAAAATATGACGACCGCTACGGTAGGGATCAGTGACCATATGGCTGGAAAATTACGTACAGCAGAATGATCTCTGCCGAACATGACCAATATGACGACAAAAACAGTTAAGTGTTTAACAAAAGAGGACTACCGAGGAGATTTCTGCTAGTACCGATATAAAGAGATCACCCAATAAATTCGTCACGTAGGAGTGTGAAGATGCTTAACTTGAGCGTAGCATTTTTGAGAAATAGGAATTGGTGATTTAAAAAACCCTTTTTCGGCTCAAATAAATTTTTTTCCCTAGAGCTGACCCAAAAACCGGGGTGCGCGGGATACACGGGGGCGCGGCTTACACGAGCAAATACGGTAAAACTTGCAATTTGACGATAATGAGAGCGATCAGGTAATTGAAAAATCCTTCCTATATGGTGACGTCAATCAGCCTTGCAAATAAATATTCGCAACCCGAGTAGTTTAGTCTTACAATGGATAGAAACACTTACTGGCTCGAATGAAATTCATCGTTATTGAAGCTTTGCACACTTGTTTGTACCCATCTAATTTTTAGTGCCCGAAAATAGCCCCCCCCCCCTCAACTTTTGCACTTCATTTTTGGCCAAAAACAGGGGGGCTATATTCGGTCAAATACGGTATGTAGCTTAAACAAGTATAATAACATTGCTGTTATGATTTGTGAAATAACTTTAAGTATTGCTCCTTTTGAGCCATCTTTATGTTATTTAAATTTTGTCAGAAAAATGTTTGATTGACCAATTTTTTTCACACTGTACATAAACATCATTCACAGTTGTCGGAAACCCTGATCTGGAGAATGTTAACTTTTTTGTAATTTTAGATATTTTTTTGTGATTGTGATCATTGTTATTAAATTAAATATTTAATAAATTTATTAACTAAGAAGAAAATAATATAGAACACATTAAATACATCTGATATACAGATCTAAGCAGATTTTCTTATGTTATACAGTTCAAAATCAAATTGTAATTAGTGCATAAACAGTACAGAAATAATTGATGGGAAATAAAATATTTTCAAACTATTACATTTGAATATTTTATATCGATTTTAGTACTATATGTATGCTACTGCCCAAAGCAAAAAATTAGTATGTGAAGTTAAATTTCATTGCATTGTTGAATTGTTATGAATGATTTCATTACTCATTTGGGAAATTGTAACATTGAAATGTTTGAGTTGATATGGGAAAGTAGAATGTGCATTTAAGGAAGTTTAACTGAGATGCAATAAAATTCCCATAAAATGCAAGTTATAAATATATATTTGTGAAAATGGATTATTATGAAGCAGAAACAAGTAATCTGGGACTTTTGATGTTCTGGAGATTTTTTTTGAGACAGAGCTGCCCCAGAATTTCTGGCATACCTGGCCACCTTACCATACAGCCATGTACAGTGCTGGATTAAGGCTTTGCAAGGCCCTAAGCCAGGAGTTCCCAACCTTTTTGATGTAGCCAGAACTAAGTTGTATTGTAAAGCATCAAGCGAGTGCCACTACACTTCTATGGGAGTAGTAATGATAATAAATAAAATCAAACCAACCAATCAAAGTTATTCTTAATGATCTTGAATATGTTTAGAAAAAAATCAACCGAGCAAATTAAATTATTGGTCCTAAGAAATGGAATATTAAGCATGTAGAAGAACAGTCAGGCTGTCAAAAAGCACCATCAGGCTTCCAAAGAGCATGGTGGTGCTCGTGAGCACCAGGTTGGGAATCTCTGTTCTAAGGTATAAGACTCAAAATCTACACTTTCATGCATTACGGTGCTCACAAACACCATTTTCAGCATCATAAAAGAGCACTGTCAGACTGCCAAAGAGCACTATGGTGCTCACAAGCACAGGATTAGGAACCCCTGCCGTAAGCTATGATGAAAATAAGACCCCCATAGGTAAAAAAAATACTGTAAAAAGGGTGACTACCAATCATTAAAGATATTTGAGTAATATTATGAAAGACATTTTCAGGACAACAAATAACATAACAAAAAATATACAATCTTACAGCAATGACTTTATAATAATGTAATGTGCTTACATCTAAATATTTTTTCTGAATTAAATTATGTCAAAACAATTTTTTCTTGGCTTTTGTAAAGAAAATTCCTGTGATATCATCAAATATTCAATTACATGAAATTGACATATGGAAAAACAATACCGAATGCTCTTAATTTTTTACGAAACTTCGATAAAACCACAGCTGTCCTCAGTGCTATTTTTACGCACAAACGACTTTATTAGAGCAAAATTGAGGCCCTTGCGTCAACAATTTCAAATTAGAAAAAAGTGTAATAATAATTTTACAGAAAAGAGCCAGAAAATAAGATAAATAGAAAAACAATCAAAATAGCAAATTACAAATTCAGAAAATTGCTATAAAAAGACTGCACTATTACCAGATGTATGTTGTGGAGAAATTTCAGTTAGTTGGCTGATTGGCAGGAAGAGTGGGCACTGCAGAATGAAGTGACTTCTGTGAAGATCGATATGTAAAGCTGTCACCTGAAAAATGTTAGGCACACATTTCAAAGCTGTTGTGCAGCTTTTCAATAGGATGCCCATCCAAAATTGATTTACTGCAAAATGTCTTCCACTTCTCGGCCCTGTGGGGAGATTTAATAATAACACTGCAGCAACACAAGTTTCGTCCTTTGTACGAATTCAAGTGACTTTAATGTATTTTATTATTGAACTAAAGTCAAGATGAGATCTTTTCTAATAATGTTTGGTGGAATAAATTATTGAATTGACACTATCTTTAGTTATGAACAAGAATTGGCTGTAGCCAGCAGAACGATATCACTGCAAATATGCATCAAGCCCAGAAAAGGTCAAGTGAAAATATTCAACTTAAGGAGGGAAGACTCTCTTTCACGGTAATAAAGTGTCTTAAAGGTTGTACCTTACCGTGAGTTCATCCGATAAAAAAGTAATTCAATCGTTTACTGTAAACACTCCAACTGGTTTTTATCTTCGCGAAAAAATCACGCAAAACAAAAATGAAAGAACTCTGAGAATCCCTGGGCTACTAAGTATTTCTCTACCATGAGCAATGCAATGGATCGGGCTAGTAATGCCAAATGCTTGAATATCATTAAGCTGACCCTTTAAGAATTTATCAAGAGGTAGTAAGTTCGTAATCTAACCTTGTTTTGGAAGCTGGAATCCTGAACAACTTCCCTCCAATTGTTGAACATCCACGCACATAACACTTCCTTCTTTCCATGATTTCCACTTAACCAAGTCAGACTGTTTCACGTGATTCAAATCAACCGCGTCACGTGATACAACGAACACAATTTGAGGGGTGGGGAGGGTTCGTAGTTTCAAAACCAATTCATAGATGGCATGAAAGATCGTCAAAAGAGTGCCCATAAGAGTTAGCCATGCCTGGTTTGTATGCTTAAAAAAGGCCTCAACGACCATCAGCGCCAATACGGTCAAAGGCAGAACTAGGGCTTCACTTATATGGCTCATGGGTTTTTCTCGTGTCCAGACTGGTCCAGACCTTGTATTCTAAGACCGTGGCGGCCAGCATGGAGGTCAGCGTTGGTAAGATTGTGATATTTTAGTTTAAACCAATTTTTGAGCGTTTTACGGATTTTATTTTTAATATATTATTTAAATAAATATTTCAGAACTTCATCGTATATTAAACGACAATGAGGAGCCTCTATCCAAAAGGATTCGACTGGCAAGAAATACATTTACTTCAAAACATCTACCCTTGCAGACTAAAGATCAAGTAATAGAAAGTAAAGAAGAACTAGCTTTAAAGTGGTTATGTGGTCTATTTGAAAACGAAGAAGCGCGGGTTGCTTTGCAGCAGTGTTTATGCAGTGACCGAATAAAAAGTTATAAGTATTTGTACATTTCTCCCAGTACTCGTACTGCACTCGTGTCTAAGTTATGTGAAAACTTAAATGGTGATTACTTAATTCCGGAACAAAAGAAGCTTCTCCTCGAATGTTCATTGTGCTTGTTTGATATTCCAATTTTCAGTCAACATTTTAATCGCCTAGTTTCTGACTACACGTCTTTAATTGGAGCCCTAATAAAGTGTCTATTCTCAGTAGAAAACGATATTTTCCATGATTTGTGCGTGAAAATATCACAAAATCTTAAATTTTATACACTAAAGTTTTGTCATAGTGATAAATTTCGTGAATGTTTTCATATGCATATATTGTGGCCGCTGTCACATCTGCTTAAAAATGTAGAGTTAAGCTCTAAGTTTCAGCATACATTCAGTGACTTACAGAAATGCATCAACCAAACAGTATTCCCGAAAAAGAAGCTTAAAGAGGAGTCCGAATTAATGAACAAACTTTTTTGTAAGCTTTTGCAGGGAGAGGAGAAGACAACTCGGGTTGAAATGTTTATTTTTCAGCATCTTCACGGTGCATTGTCAATTTTAACATCGAGAGAATTGTTTTCCCTCTGTAGTGTAGTGTTCGAGTCCTATGTAAGTTGTTGTCGAAAAGATGGAGAAAAACACTGCCAAATGTTCTTAATTTTTTGTTATCTCTTAGGTTTCAAGCCCGTTCTTCAAGAAAATGGCCCATTATTTTCCGTTGAAGTTGAAAATTTCTTTTTTTTGAGTGCCATATCATTTCCTAAGAAAAAATTGCCCTACCATTCCCTGAGGACATTAGTTGATGTTTTAAATAAGCAAAATGTAGACATTAACGTAGATATTGGTGGCTTTACTTTCATAAGCTGGCTTCAGGGTTTGTGTGAATGTGTCATTTTAAGAGAGGAATTTGTGCACGAACATGCCCTCGTGGTGCTTACAGGTCTTTCAGAATTAGACCCAAACATACTGGATTCACACACAGTTAAGGTAATAGGGCCAGTTATGCTGAAGCGATCTGCAAAATCGAAGAGGGGAGTGAAAAACACTCAGGGGCCATACGTTATGTTCCTAAAGAACTTACTACATTCATCTTTGAAGCTTCATCGGATACAAAAACTTGCGTCCAGGCTCCTAAGCAGCGCAAAGGAAGAATTAATTCTTGATCCATCCTTGGGAAGTAAGTTAGCAGTGGAAGATGTGTTACCCCAAGAATTTTGCTCTGAGTTTGGTGAAAGCATGCAGGTATTGGTTGTAACACAGGCAATGGCAATGCTTAAAACGCTTATGTTTCATTTGCTGGAGGATTGTGTTCAGCCTATGGAGCAGGGTAAATGTGGTAAGTTCGCTATGGAAAACATTTTGGCAAAGTGAGGTTTAATATCATTTTCCATAGATATGTTACAAAAACTAGTATCTTTCATTTTGGAGTAGATATTTTTAATTAAATATTTTACAGAGTTGAAACAAAATTTATGGCATGATTATAATCTTAAAATTTTATGGTAAATATTCATTGTAAATGACTACTCAGGATTGACTTACAAATTAGCAAAGAGTTTTAATTTATGTGGCTGTAAAATATTGACTTACCATTAAACTTTCCTCAGATTCTTCTGTAAATCTTATGCTGCAATTAACAAAATGTTTGCTGTGTGAGTTTCTTTTGGGTTACAAAGCTATTGATCCAAACATCCCTGATTCAAAGATTGAGAAATTTTGTAATTTAATGACTGAGTTAGGGAATGTACTTGGACGACTGGGGAAGGCTTTACTCTTGGACAAACATGTAAGTCACTTCCTAATTTTAGCACATTCCTTTGTAATTAAATAACAAAGATATTAATAAGTATACTCTCATCTTAGATTTCTTGGTCGTAGTTATGCACTTCCATATTCTGTTATATTTTAAGCAGAAATAGTATTAATGAGGTTTATAATTAATTTTTAGCTTTTCAAGTTCTAATAATAGGTTTTCAAATTTTTTATAATTCAGTAATATGGTCTTGTTAGTCCATTTCAGTGAAAATTTTATTTTTGCAACAGAACTTTAACATTTTTGTCCCTATCTTTGTATTTGTTATAGTTATGCTAAAATCAAGTTAATTGAACAAGTTTCAGCTGCCGAACATTTTCACCGTATTTTAACTTATACTCTGTTTAAACTGATAAAAAATAATACTTAAAGTGCATAATTTTTGTTACATTTACAGAATCCTAGTACTATGGGAGCGTTTCTGGAGTTATCACATTGTTGGGGAGACTTGCAACTCTTATTGATCTTCTATCAACCAGATAAGCCTGGTAGCGACTTAAATGAATTTCCTCAGCTGCCGTCTTCTGCATCACCCAGATTTTGGGGCAGCAGTGGAGGGAACAGTGTAGCTACTGCCACAGATTTTTCTAGCCTCCATCCCCACTTGTCTGAAGGTGAATGGAGCCATTTGGTGGAAAGGATTGTCAACTTTGGAGATGATATTTGTAAAGAGAAGCTGGTGAGGAGAATATAAAAGGATTTTATCTTTCTGTACTATTTTAAAATAAGTTGTTTAGGCATTTTGAGTAATAGTGAAAGCGTTATTAATATTATAAATGGGAAAACTTGTGTATATCTGATTTAATACATTGTGTTTTAGGGTTGCTATTTCTGGGAAAAAAATTACTGTTGGTTATTTCTCATTAATGTATCTCATATTTCTAAAAAGTGAATTGTAGTCTTCATCTTCATCATTTCCCAAAAACACAATACAGTAAAATTCCTTTTATCCGGCATATTTGGGAGCACAGGTGCCAGATTAAATGATGTCCTGATTGCAGGCTTGTGCCAAGGATGTTGGTTACCTGTGCTTTGTTAAGGAAAGACCGTTCCAGAATGGTCTAGTTTGCACAGCCTTTAATACTTTTTCACTTATTTTATACTGTACTAGATGGGGTACCTGGCATTGCCTGGGATAGGCAACAATAAAAAAACTGATTTTATTCACAGCCTTTACTGTAGTGCTTTTTGGTATACAATATTTTTAGTCTTTCCTTCTGGTGCATATATGAAAAGATTTTTTGGAATTCCGACCCTGGAGCAGGCAACATAGAACATGAAAAAAAACGTAAAATATACTTATCAATGTAAACATATTTAAACTACTTAAATGAAATCAAACGCATATTTTCAGTCAACAGCACACGTTAACAAAACTGTTTCTACGATAAACAAACACCTTTAACGACCCGTGTTTTTAAATTTCGTATGATGATTCTAAGTAATTTTAAAATGCAAATGAAAAATATGCTGCACTCGTTCCCGATGCGAAGTTTCAGTTCTTTAGTTTTAATGAATTTAATTTGTCGACTCCCCTCCCCTTTCCAAGCCAAAAATTAAAAAAATAAGCCCGAGGTGCACACCCTCAGGTTTCCCTAAGTACACATGCCAATTTTCAGCTTTCTAGGTTTATTGGTTTTGGAGTTACAGTGTTAACACTCAAACAAACTAACACATTTTCTTTTATTTATATGATAAATCAAAATATACAACTTTATCTGTGTAAATGTAGCTACAAAGAGAAAATAACTACAGTGGAATCCCCATTTAACGTTTGCGTCGGGGACAAGTTTTTTGTACCTTAAATCGAGTAATACATTAAATGGGGGTTATCTAAAATTGAAAGACTAAACAGCAGTTCATTAATGTCAAATATGTTTTATTAGTTAAAACACAAATATTAAGTGTATAGATTAATTACGATCAATTTTTTCATTTGTAAAATTTCACAGAACAAAGATGGTTGAAATAATACCAACTGTAAGTCCTCTGGCGAAGGTGATTCTTCTAGCTTATCGTTTTTTTGTGAAATTAGTGGTCATTTCATGGCTGTGACCCTCATTGCACCTCCTAGCAGTGAATTTGCGATCTTTAATTTTTCCAAGACAAACTTTCTTAAAAATTTTAAGCAAATAAACACTTAATTGAAGCGCTCCTATATAGGAGGAATCAACCAAGCGTGCAGATCCTTTCAGTTTTTTAAGTCCGCATGCTATAATGAATACATGATATAATTGGGCTCGCATGGGTTATATAAGATAATACAGAAAAACCCTGTTATAACATGGGTTTCGGGAGACAGAATGTACACCCGCATTATCGGCAACCCACAGTATTTCGGGAAATAATTTTTAATAACATGAAAGTATATGCTTTATAAGAAATTTAATTGCAAAATACTATAAAAACTGATATCATATTTTGATTTAAATGCATACCTTACTTTAATCGGTGTTTTTAAGATAGTCTGATATTATCTTTTGGCGCGACAGCTGATGGTGTTTCTTCGTCACATACGTCTTAATGTTTTGCAAATGTAAAAGATGAAGATGATCACAATCACTGTCTCTCCATCCAATTTATCACTTCACTGAATTATCCAATACATTGTTTATTTAAGGGGTCTCAACCTCACACCTCTTCATTCTCACTCTCTCAATAATTTTTCTGCTCTTCCACGGTTCTGGACTTCAGCTACAATTTCTTATCATTCTTATAGAAAGCGACGGGAGTTTAGCATCGCGGTAAAATTTGAACTAAGTTGTTTACGAAGAAAATAAATCGTAGTAAAATTTGAAACAAGGATATTTAAGAAGAAAATAAATGGAATCATTTTGGGGGACATGACTAGACCCGCGGTATATCCGAATCCGCAGTATAGTGAGGTGCATTATAACGGAGTTTGTCTGTATTTACGAGTTTTGAATAATTACACAGGCCTGCGAAAATGAATTTTTTTCTGCTGTTTCAAGTTGAATATGTGATTTTTATTAATTTGAGCATGCTGAATTCAAATCAAATGCCCATTTTTTCGTATCACGTCAGGATTTTTCAGAAATTACAAAACAAATTTATGCTAAAATCATGCTTTTATGAATGTATATGTACAGAGAAATGGAGAAGTCATACGATATATAGTCTCACAGCCCCATATAAACATCATCTAAGGTAAGAAGTTATTTAAATACCTTTAAATAGGATGATTAGGTTCAGGATGTTTCCGTTTTTGCTTTGTTCCAAATGAGCGTTCCATAGATTTCCTGTTATGTTCTTGACGAGTAACTTCTCTTTTTAAGGTCCAACAATAGTCGGCCATCATGGACACACCATCTCTTTGATGTCCTGATGAAATCTTTCACCCTGTTCTTCACTGAGGGCTCCTAAATTTTCGGGAAAGTAATCGAGATGAGAGCGTAAAAAATGTAATTTAAACTCATGTTACATCCCAGTTTCTGCAGCTTGTCTAACATATTTCCCACGATTTTTTCATACTGGGGATCTTTTACATTGCCAAGGAACTTATTAACGACGTTGTTGAATGCATCCCATGCCTGAAGTTCTATTTCACTCATGGTATCAGTAAATTCGGTGACCTTTATGAGTTGTCGAATTTGTGGTCCATCAAATATGCCCTCTTTCACTTTAGCTTCGGATACAGATGGAAACTTACGGTAGAGATATCAGAAGGACAAGCCACTCTTGTCCAGCGCTTTTATGAATTGCTTCATGATACCTAGTTTTATATGCAAAGGTGGCAATAAAACTTTCTGTGGGTCAACTAAACTGGCATGTTTCACATTTTTCGTTCCTGGTATGAATCTTTCCTTTTTAGACCAATTTTTATTTGTACAATGTTTGTCCCTCGCTCTACTATCCCATTCACATAAGAAACAAGGGAATTTAGTATAGCCTCCTTGTTGACCCAATAAAATCCCAGAAACCTTTAGATCACCGCACAAAGACCACTCATGTTCGTTATATTTAATTTTTTGTAATACTGTTTGTAAATTTTCATATGACTCTTTTAGGTATATTGAATGTGCGACTGGTATGGAAGCAAATTTGTTTCCATTATGCAATAATACAGCCTTTAAAATCCTTCTTGAAGAGTCAATAAACAAACGCCACTCCTTCAGGTCGTAGGTTTCTTCTCCCAACTACTGAATCAAAGCAGGAATATCACAGCAGAAAACCAGTTCACCTTCCATCCTAAAATAATTCCGAAACTCGTTCTCGCGACTTCTAAACCAGTAAAAGGTTGTTCCTGGGGCTAATAGATTCTTTTCTTTTAATCTTGATCCCAATAATTCACTCTTTTCCTTAGTAAGACCTAAATCCCGGACTAAATCGTTCAACTTACTTTGAGTAAATAGCTGCGGAGTTGTCTTCGTTGTCAGATGAGAAATACACATATTCCTCTGCTGTAAACTCCGAACTGGATGAGGATTCGACATCCTCCAACTCATCGGCAGTGTAAGAATCGGGACGTCTGGTCCATGAGGCATAGGTCTTATAGCTGATGACAGGTTATAATTCATAGGCAGCAGAAGCATTAAGTCTATCCCACTTTAGGACGACAGTAGTGTTGAATTTTTTATCACATTCTATTCAATGTTCAATGCATTAACGAAATTGTATAACACTGTACATACTTATATAGGATTCGATAATAGCCATATAATATCGAATTGTGTAAAATCTGTACGTGATAAGCCAAAACGAATGCCATTTTCGAATTCAGCGGATCAATATTTATATAAATCACATGTTTACCAAAACGGCAAAATCTTCGCAGGCCTGTGTTATCCCTCAGTGTGGTGAGTGTTGGCAAACGTTTCGACGCATGTTATTGGCTGACCGTGCATAAAATGACAACGCTAACAGTTCCAACATCCTATTAGTCTCATTTGTTACATTTCGGCACTTTATGCGAAGTGGGCTCGCAAATTTGATTGCATGTCTTGTGCAGTGTAATGAAATGATGCAGTGACTGACGAGTAAGAACATACATCCAAAGTTTTAATAACATCGCTGCCTCGATGTAATAATAACATTGTTATGAATAAGACTACCCTTTTTTTGGGGGATTGTCTTCCTTTCGGGTTAACAAGGTAAATATGGCTGCAGTAAACACGGGTGGCCCAGCTAGCTAACATGTCACGTTAGTGAGCGGGCGCCTGCGAACTGAAACGTAAAAAATCCGTGTTCACGTGATGACATCATCGCAACTTTCGTAAAGTACGTAACAGATTAGGACATTTAAGGTGGATTGACAAAACAGCATGGCTAAATATAAATTCCTTTGAGTTTATTTAATGTAGTAACAAGGCCAGTATGTGTTGTGCCATTGATGGTTAGATTGAATTAATATATTACATCTCCACCAAATGAAATACTCTCGAGTCACAGTGTAAACGCACCTGAAATCGAGGCGATGCCCCGCAAGGGACCAGAATTTTGTCCCTTAATTGCGGGCAATTCACAAAATCGAGAAACACTAAATCGGGTGATACAATACATTATTTATATGGAGCTTTGGTCGGGGCCACAAAAAAACCACCTTAAATGCGGGTAAACCTTAAATGAGAGAACCTTAAATCGGGATTCCACTGTATGTAACTTTCAATATTAAATTTAAAAAAACATACGTCTCTATTCTCATCTAACTTTAAATTTATGCATGAGCCTATTTGCGTTATAGTAAGCATTACAAATGTATAATATAATAGTTTTACTTACAAAAAGGTAATATTCCAGCATAAAATTAATGATGAAATGCCTTGATTAAACGCTTCCCATACGCAGTCAACAGTATAATTATCTTTAAATATTTATGTTGCTATGCATCATTAATTTCGATGCTTAAACAAAATTTCAAAGCGAACAATGCTTTTCTTTCGTCAATTTGAATGTTTAATTGGCACTAATTGAATCTGAGACAACAATGATGGTCGCCTTGGCAACGCCCGGAATGAGTACGAAAAATATGCAAAATTTCTAAAACGCGTATTTCTGAAAACTTTGACTGTGTAACATGTAAACATTGCAAGAATAAGATAGTATAGAGTTTTCTCCGTCGAATAAAGTAAAAATAAAGAAAATCGGTCCATAATTACTTATTTTAGTGAACGAAGGAAGAAAACCTTGCACTCTGAAAAATCGAAAATCCCATGTAAACTTATGGGAAAATATAATTGCCTCCTGGATTTGAACCCAGGACACTTTAGCAAACGAAAATATTTTTTCAGGGACCTCATAGCCATTAGAAACAAAACGCTGTTTAAAATGATACCTTTCTCTTGCTTCTACGATCTGTAGTTTTCAAGTTTTAAAATCATGATACACATATACATGCACACATTCACTTTTATAGAATAGATTTTGTTTTTTCATGCAAGAAAACATCACAAAGTTTTAATTACGAAACAAAACTGTAATGTACCAATGCTAATAAAATTCACTTTATCGTACGTGCATATACTTTATTGTACACAAAATGTAAGCGCTCTTGGCCCAGTGTACACTTAAATGCCAGCCATGGATTCTGACAGTCTCCTTGAATTCATGATACACAGACTCCTTGATGTTTGTGGAATGTGTAAATTATCATTTTCTAAGTAAAGACAACACTCGAAGGGTGGAATTATCATCAAAGTAGAGTTTGTTTACCACTAGAATGGGTGACTAAGTGGAGAACCAGTTCTTAAGAATGCTTCTCGATTTCATTTCTCCCTCTTCATAAAGTGATGCAGTGTCTCTCGATTATATGATTCATACTCTCGACCCCGTGTTCATCTTGTGTTCTTTTTTCTTTTATTTTTATTGTCTCATGGTGTTAGGATCTTTCTTGGTCAGTCTCATTTAGTTGTCGGCCAGAGCCTGACTTGTGTGGCAGATAAAAATAGAGTTTTTTAGAAAGTAATTTTATACACAATGGCCTCATATAGGAAAGTGGGGAAGGTGGGAGAGTACTATAAAATACTTTTTATTTTAAGGTTTTATCATTATTATTCTGGAAATATGATAATTTACTCAAAATGAAACATAAGACATTTAAATATCTCAAATAAATCCAGCCAACAGCAGGAATTTAAATCCGTACGATAATAGTTAATTTCACAGCTACTAGAAGGGCTATCATCTGACACCATTATAAAATAATTAAATAGGTATATTAAACTGTTATGTGGTGTTGTATCTTTTAAACTAGTGTTTAATCTAACAACATCTAACCCAATCCTATTTTAATATGGAGTTTCACAGTCTCAGCTTCTTCAGAAAATTTTATAATTAAAAGCAGTGCTGGAAAACGTTACATGTAACGTAATGAAAAAATGAAATAATTTTGAGTTAACGTAACGAAAAACATTAACAAAATTTTTCAAAAAGCTATAACAAAAAACATAATGAAAACCAAAAATTTAATTTCGTTATTTCATTAACAGATTCGTTACTACTTGCTCTAGCTGGCTATAAGCTTGTAGGGACATTCATACACGGCATCTGGGCGAGCAAAAGTGGGCTAAAACCCTTTGTCACCTGCTGAGCCATTTCTACCGCCTTGTCGCAAAAGGAGCCCTATCCTGCCCATCTCCCATTGTCCTTTTGGGTTTTTCCACATTTATGAAAGAAAGGATTACTTCGGGAAGCATAAGAGAAGAAACAAGGAAGATAAAGCATTGATCTTAAATGTATGTGCCGCTTTCACATTCGCTGTTCCCCCTCCCAGTATATCGTCCTTTCAAACTATTGTTTTCAATATTCGGTAGGATTGGGGTTTTCCACTTACTCGTTATACTCAAGTTCCTCTTTTAGAGAGGTCGGTGCTGTCCAAGTTACTGTCTCATCCTCTCCACCCCTGGATCCTGAACTGTGTCATTTGTTCGTCAGTCTAACTATTTAAGCTGTTGGAGAAAGATCTCACAATCAGTGATTCAAACATTACCGGAATTCCCAGTTAAACCCGGGACTAGGTGGTTTATGCTAGTACCGGTCTAATTATTAAAAAAATAGTTATTAATAGTTATTAATTTTACAGCAATTAAGTAGTTTACAGAAAAAACCTCAACAAACGTAGTTGTATCCCATTGAAAGCATTCCATAAAAATTTCATAATAAACTTTTTATCGATTTAAATTTAGAAGCGATTGAATATCCACATTCAGGGCCGGTTAAAAAATGTGTGTAAGCGAGGTAAAAATTTTCCACCCCACTGGATATCAAAGGCATGAAATAATATTAATTATATATTAAAATAGGAAAATAAACTTATTTTACTCAGTTTTATTTTTTCAAAAATATATTCAGCTGAATATTTTCAGAAAATAGAAATAAAACATTCACTGACCTTATAACAAAATGACTATGTAATGATTATATTACCGAATATTTTTATATTGCAACTTTACGATCACGCTTTTGCACAAAGAGACAAACCCTTGAGTAATCAAAATATCTAGTATTGAAGGTTCGCTGTATTTGGGGCGGGAATGTTATTTGAAATTACAATGCTTAAACCCTAAAAGCACATGAAACCCCCCCTTGAATCCTCCTTTGAAACCTCCCTTTTGAAACCCCCTCTTTAAAAAAACCCCTTTGAAACCTCCCCCCTTTTGAAACCCCCCCTTTTGAAACCCCCCCTTTGAAACCCCCCTTTGAAACCCCCCCTTTCGAAACCTCCTCCTTCGAAATCCCCCATTTGAAATGTCCCATTTTGAAACCCTCCCTTTTGAAACCTCCTCTTTTAAACCTTACCTTTTAAACACCACCTTTTAAACCCCCCTTTGAAACCCCCCCTTTGATACCCCCCTTTTGAAACCTCCCTTTTAAACCCCCCTTTTGAAACCCCCCCTTTTGAGACCCCCCTTTTGAAACCCCCTTTTTAAACCCCCCCTTCTGAAACCCCCCCTTCTGAAACCCCCCTTTTGAAATCCTCCTTTTTAAATCCCCCCTTTTAACCCCCCTTTTTAACCCCCCCTTTTAAACCCCTCCTTTTATTCCTCTGAAGAGGTTAAGTAAAGTTCACAGTGCATCAGCGTGTTTTTTAGACAATGTAAAACTTTAAAACATTCGTCTTGCCGTCCTTCTTAAGTGACACCTGTAAATGGTAGGTTTACGTCTCTTACACCTTGAACCAACCCTGAATGTAAATGACTTATCATGGCATAAAATATAGTTTTTCGTGATGTTTTGATGTTCTGTGCAGAACACCTTTGAAAAAAATGAAAATGTCAAAATCCGAAATATTG
This sequence comes from Uropetala carovei, assembly GCA_036926305.1. Taxonomy (NCBI): domain Eukaryota; kingdom Metazoa; phylum Arthropoda; class Insecta; order Odonata; family Petaluridae; genus Uropetala; species Uropetala carovei. The sequence continues at coordinate 9,771,616 of JAXCHB010000010.1, read as the reverse complement.
ATTTTGCCGCCCCTCTGAAGTGGTGCCTGTAAGCGACCGCCTACGTCGCTTACACCTGAAACCGGCCCTGCTCACATTGGGCAAAGGTTCCATATTTATCTGTTTTACCTGAAAAATTACCTATATTCATGGTTATTAACAGTGGATTAAAACTTTATCAAACTATGCACATTTCATATATGTACTTAATAAAACATTCCTTTTGTTAATATCTAAAATGTTATTAAATGCAATATTGTAAACCCATGGATGATTTACATGTATTTCTTATAGGGTATAAGAGAAGGAAGAAAGCTATAAAAAATAAACCCCAGAGAGGAAAACTTGAAATTTCGACAATTTTCTTTGTTTTCGTCGAATTTTAGGTCTGTTGCAAAAATTAGAATTGGTACAGCCAGTGTACTTTCCGAGTTACTTATAAAAATTCTACGATGCAACATGAGCATTGCAGTATTTTATTTTAATTATTACATTATTTTTGTACTTAATGTGGGTTAAGGCAATTAACCTTGATTATTAAATGTTGGATATAAAAATCCTAATTTGTATGCATGATCAAAAAAATAACGAAATCTGTTGCGACTCCTTAGAAAACTTAAAAATGTTCCTTATCTGCAACATATGTTTAGAAATTTTTTTTACTATAATTCTAAATGAAAAACAAACTTACGAGGTATAAATATCAAATAAAAAGTACTCATAAGCAATTATTTCGTTATAACGTTAAACATAACGAAAAACCAAATGTAGATTTTATCGTAATGAAAAACGAAAATGCTTTTTTGGCCGTAACGAAAAACGCAACGAGTTGATTTTTTTTTCGTTTGCCAACACTGATTAAAAGATGTCACAGAGAAATGAAAATTAAATTGATGTGTCCAACACATGACTTTCTCCATACGTAAGTTGTCAATTAAAATCAAATAAATACGGCGATAGGAACAGTTCAACTTACATGCTTCAGCTCTAGTGATTCAGTTGTTTTCACTACCACGCATGCAAGCTGCCCACTAATCATCAATTTCGAAAAAAATTGAATATCACTTGAAATATTCCTCGTATGAAAATTTAGTTCAAACAAAAGTTGTATAAAAAAATAATATCTACAACTTTTATATGTGTGTGTGAGAGAGAGAGTGCGCGCGCGTGTGTGTGTGTATATATGCTAACCAAAATTCAGTTTTAAGTGAAATATTTAAGAAAAACTAAAATTTTACAGGAGTAAACCACTACTTCCGGCTGACCAATTGTTATCAACAGCTTTTCAAATCTTAAGAATATATATAAAATCACAAATATAGAATTTCATACTGATCTGATGAATAGTTTTTGAGTTAGAGTGCACACAAAATTTCTGTCACACATACAGACACACACACAGACATCATCAAGAAAACGGTCAAAACATGTTGTAACTGAAAATACTACTGATTAATTACATCTTTTTTAGAAATTTTGTTCAACTTAATATTTTCTCAAATTTGAATTGCTCCACAAAACTTGAAAAATACTTATCTATATTATTATAATTAGTAGTATTTTTAGCTAAAATTATATCTCTTTTCATTTTTAGGATGAACTGGTTATACAAAAACTGAGAACTCTTCAGTTATTTGAACCAGATCTTAAATCTGACAAGTTTCGTTCATGTGTCCATCATCTGTTATCAAAAGCAAATGAGTCACATAGTGCTCTGCCCTTGCTTGCTGAAAATGATGCCATTGTAACTCAACATTTGGATCTTGGAAAAGTAATGCAGCTGTCAGAGTTAATTATAATGCAAGCTTCTCTAGGGAATGAGGCACCTTTATTAGCCTTTCGTGGCAATTGTATTATTGCACCAGTTGCTACATTGTCTATACTGAAGGATATTGGAGACAGTGCATTTCAAAATGGTAGTAAGTATTCAGATAATCTGCTAAAATTTTCATGTTGGAAATTTGCATGAAGCTTGCAATGGGGAGACATAGTCAATGATTGGGATATGGGTGAAGTTTTGTGATTGAGTAATAGAAGTCAGTTCATGAATAGGTTATTGGAATCGGCCTACATTGCTTTGCCATTAATTAGAACAAGTGAGGAAAGAATTGGAGAGCAAATTACATAAGGTGCTTCTTTAAAGAATACTATAATATGTATAAACATTCCTTTGCAGACCAACCTATCTTGAAAAATTTGTATCTTTAATAATATGCAATACATTAATTATGTAAATACATTTTTAGATCTATGTAATTTAACTTTTGTTTCGAAAAATTAATTAACTAATAATCTCACAGCAATGTATTTTACCATTAAAATGTTAAGCAGCATATCACGTAAATACTTATTAAAAAATAATAGGCACTGAGACTCCATATAGGATCTCATTGCTATGATTGGCAGTTTTAGTCACTGCTGAATGGATGATAAAGGTTTAAATAATCAAATTGATCTTTTTATATGAGTAAGTCTCAGATCACTGAATCGTAGTAATGGTATGACCATTGAACATTATGTGTCAACCGACAAACAGTGCTATTTATTATTGTTCAGCTACTGGTTTTTGCTTTTTACATGCTTATTTTTTAGATGAATGCATAACTTTAAATCATGTATTTATTCATCATAGAGGAAATCTCTCTGAAATTTTAGCAGACGATCGTAAAACAATTGATATTATTTTAATATTCCTAAGGGCAACAAAACTATTAAATACTCTGTAAATAAATATTTTCATCTTACTTTATTACTTTTATTAATATTTATTTTAAGTTATTTAACTTGAAAGGTGCAACATTGAGTTTTGACAGTGCAAAATGACCTTTGTTATTGAAGCACCTCAAAAATATACTACTGCTTATTCAACACAAAATTAACAGCTTAATTGTTCACAGGTGATTTGCGAAAGTCCAGGAAGAGAAAGCATAGTGAAATAGAAAAAGAGTCAAAATATAATGGATTTGAGATTCCATTCAAGAAGAAGAACTGGGCTGGAGGAACAACACTTGCCCATAATCTCTTTATGTCAGTCACAGAGACACTTTCTTGTGTCATTGAAGATCATGGAAGTGTCAAGGTCGACTGTCAACTTTTAAGGCAAAATAATGAATCGGCAGCTAAACTTCCATTAAAGATAGCTGCAATGTTGGATGAGTACTTGGGATTGTGTCTTAAAATAACTGATGAACCTCCTTTAATGTCTCCAGTGATAGACTTTTCTGTCTTGAAATCCCTTTTAAGGACATTAAGCCTACTTCCTCTTCCTCACTTATCAGAAAATTCAAGAGTGGTAGTGATTTTGTGTTTGGCTGGCCTGCTTATTTCATTAAGGGAACATCGTTTGCAAGTGGAAAGGATTGAGGTTGAGGTACTTTTAACTAAAGTAAGTTTTCATTATAGAAATTGTTTAAAAAAATTTATCTTAATTCATTCTGAAAAGATCTTTGCATGGATCAAGGTAATAGAATATGTTAATGCTTTCTGTCACTTTTTTTTTCATCTTGTGCCCTAAATTTTAGTAGTTGCTCCTTCCAGGTCTTAATTTTAGTCTGTATCACAGTTGGTTGAGTGGCTAGAGCATTGACCTGCTCAGTTGTCCCAGGTTCAAATCCAGTGGAGTTAGGATTTTACAACTTGGAATCACTCTGTCTCCTACTTGTATGATTTGAGGAGACTGCGCAAGGCAGCGCTCCATCCTTCTGAAGGGATATTAAGCAATTGGTGCTCTTCGTAAAGAGTAGGCCAATGCTGGCACCAGGTTTCCCTCCTCATTCCTATCATCTTTCTGCACTCTGCATCTTTCCAACCCCAGTATTTTTTCATTAACAAATTTTGGCTCAGCTCTGAAGTCAAAAACATCGTTTTAAGATTTTACTTATGCTATTGGATATGTAAAACAGGGAAATTTACCCTTCAGTAGCTGGAATGGCACATTTTGAACCTTTTGTTGTTAAAATTCTTAGTTTCTTGCTTTTATTTCGTGAGTTAAGATGTTTTTCCTGTGAAAGTGTGCCAGTTTGCATTGCGAATATCAGTGTTTTTTTCCTTCGTTCAGATACTATTCATAATTTATTGTAACCTTATTATTACTATATATGGCCCTGGTATTATTTTTCATAATATTTTATCCATTCAAACGTTTTAAAATTTTTTATTTTGATTTCCATTTATAGTATATAAATGTATTGCTTTTTTCAAAAAAATTAACCTTAGAAATATATGTTATCAGTAAAATAGAATGAACACTTAATACAAGTTGAAAGTATAAAAAATGTATTTTTAAAAATCAACTTTTATATTAATCATTTGATGATTAGGAATTTTAGCAGATTATAAGTTACTATTAAAAAATAGACCCAATATTTTAGTTGAAATTACTCCGCATTCTATATGGTGTTGAAATATTAAGCTGTAAATGTCTCTTTTTTATTGGCACACAAAAGTTATTTAGACAATTAATAAAATGAACAAAATACACACATTTATTAAATTCATATTAAATAGGTATATAATTGTAATTTTTAAATGTTCTAAATCAATCACGAAAATCATTAACTAAATATTTACCTTAGTTTTTCAAAATTGTAGAGGAATCCTTTCTGGCCAGGGTATTCATAAAATCTTACAATGGGAAAGCACTACTGATCCCCAACCGATTTGACTGAAACTTCGTAGAGATAATGTCCATGACGTCCGATTAACGAAAATATATACATATCAGGGCCAATACCCAGCCGTTTTTATTTTATTAATAAAAAAAAATAAGTTAACATTTCCCGAGTCACTGCTTAACTACCATACATGGTAAAGAATCACGTAACAATCAGCACTGACGTAGCGGTTAGCGAGCTTGGCTGTAAATCTCAAGATCTGTTGTTCGAGTCCTCGTTCCGAAATTTATTTTCATTTTTTCCCACATTTTCACTTTCATCATTTAAAGTATTTATTATCTAATTTCCTAATATTGCTTTAAGTTTAAATATCCATTTATTTCTAAATAAAATTCCTAATCACAACGGTTGTATATATAACTATCAGCTAACTCGATTTCCTCATATCCCTGCATTTCGTCAACTTCATCGGGCCCCACCAGATTTCTAAATAAAATTCCTAATCACAATGGTAGTATATATAACTATAAGCTAACTCAATTTCCTCATATCTGTGCATTTCGTTGACTTCATCAGGCTCCACCAGATCATATTCTTCATGGAAGTTCATATCACTTTCGGGAACTTCTTTATCCGACATCAATCCATTTTTTTCGGAGGAGCTTCAAACAGTAATGCATGGTGGTGTTCAACACATCTTTCGCTGTTTCGTCGTTCAAAGAAGGAGACGTAAAAGATGTAACATTTTTGCTCGTTACAGGATTTCCCGCTGAAGATGTTGAAGCAGTACATTCCATTTTTGAAACAGCAAAAACTGCAGTATGTTAAAAATACACTTTGAAACACACTAGTTAAAATGCTCACAATGCTCTGATGAAAGAAGCAACACTGATCTTGTAGCACTTGAGATCGCTCCTCTCCGATCCTTTTCCAAATGCTTTCAAAGCATTTTTCGACAATGTCATGATTGTGAAACAATAAGTGCAAGACAATAAGTTTCTTTTCATTGTTGAATCATGAGGAGGACAAACTAATAAATCGCTTTACAATGAAAAATTTATTGGCGAGGAAAACCAACCGCTATGTACACTACAAATAATTCTTCAAAACTGTACATCAATACATTAAAAATATTAACTATTAAAAAATAAAAATATATAGCGTTATTAACCCCTCAAGCACGCAGGACATTTAAATATAATACGTCACGCAGGTCGGAAGAGATTTAGGGAAATTCGCAGTTTTTGTGCGAAATCATATAAAAATTCGTAACTTATTAGATATTTATGGAATTTGACTGAAATTTTTTGAGGTTTTACGTAAAACTATCTATATTTACCTATGTTTTTCACACCGTCTTAGTTATTATTATTCGCGTGAAATACCTCTATGAATTCTTTCACTCAATCACGGAAGCCATTTACTCAGTTTTTCTTTATTCAAAGTTTACGGAGTACTTCACATCTACTGTTTTATCTTGGATTTCAACTTCTTCCCCGTAAGTTTTTCAGAAAAAAAACCTTCAAATAAGGATTCTTACCCCTCAGCGCCGTCCTGTGTACTGGGTACGCCGCGGAGATTGCTAGCTTTCTTTATTTTTTTGACACACTAAATTTTCTTAAATATGGGTAACCTTCATCATTTTAAAAGAGGAACCTTTGGCCTACCTATTCAAAACTATTGCCGTGGTCTTGTTTACATTACCTGAAACAAGGGGCGAATGAAACACAGTATCCTTCCCCGTGTATACAAGAAATGACCATAAGTAGCCAGTACTTGCATCACAGAGCTCGAAGGTCTTGATTCCAAACTTGGAGGACTTCAGAGGGAGATACTACTTGAAAGATAGACGGCCCTTCCACAATGTTAGGGACTCGTCTATTGAAATTTCCCGTTTCGGTAAAAAAAATTCCTTGAATTTTTTGTTCAGATGTTCAGTAATCGGAAATATTTTTTGTAGCTTTGGAGGACCATGGTAATTATTCTTTTCTTCGTTATTATTGAAATGCAAAAATTTGCAAATAAGCTCAAATCGATCCCTAGTGATGACATCGCCGAAGCCTGGTGTGGATAGAACTCTTTTCGTCGAAAAATAGGAACGAAGCGTGGGCTTCTGCACAATTCCCATCAACATAAAAATTCCCAAAACAGTGTACATTTCCTCCACGGTAACTGGTTTCTACAATAAAACTCTTGATTTCATCGAAAATGTACGCTCACTTGCTTTGATGTATTGGTCAGCATATCGGTTGGTTTCATTTACTATGGCACTAACAAATTCCTCATCGAAAAACAATTGAAAAGTACCTACAATGTCAGTCAAACCCTTAGCTGCCTTTTGAGATCCGTAACCACCAATGAAATTCTCCTTTCGTCCTACGTAATTCTCCGTGCCCTCCCAGAAGTAGTTTTCCACATTATCCTCCTCATGATCACTATCATTATGTGTCAGTGAATCAATTTGAGTACATTCATCCAAATGATTCTATCACTGTCCGAACTCACGCTTTCTTCCGAATCACTTCCAAGTAGGACTTCCGTCTCCTTGTCAGCACTCGGTATTGCTTGACTATTATCACTGGTTGAGCACATGATTACTCCTAGTATTTTGAAAATAAGTAAGCAAGTAAACGTAAAATTTACCACAGTAAAGAAAGGCGAACAAAACCTGCCTCCGCACAGTGCAAGGTTTCACTCAGACTGATTTTTTCAGAGCGACGAGAGAACATTTTCCGTGCGATACAAGCGCCAGCATATTTCCCACGCTTTCAATATCGCAAATATCTTGGAAATACAAATGATAAATACAAAATATGATCCTCTAGTCTGTCTCACTCTAGCTATATTCCCTCATGAAATACTAAACCAAGCACATGGCCCAGACCTCCTCTCTCTCCCTCTCAAAGTGATCACACAATATAAAAATATGTTTCAAGAGCGGGATAGATGTCTGATAGCAGACAAATGGGGCCTATATCCTCTTCTTACACCTCACAGTTGCTTTCGTGCAAAGATTTCATTGAATAGGGGCTTTTTTAGAAGCCAAAATTCCCCAATTCTCCTATCTACATGAAAATTTAATCACAAAACTTAACGTATAATAAAAGTAAAAACAAGGAGAGTAAAAATTACAGAATTAAGCACAATAGGAAGGGCAAAGGTTCCTCTTTTAAAATATATAAAGGTTATCCATATCTAAGAAAATTTACTGTGTCAAAAAAATAAAGAAAGCTAGCGACCTCCGCGACATTCCCAGTACGCATGACGACCGCATGTGGAGTTTCCGTCCGACGTTCCCAGTACGCATGACGACGCTGACGGGTTAAGAAATAAGCATTTAAAATGAGGAAAGTGAAAATGTGGGAAAAAATGAAAATAAATTTCGGAACGAGGACTCGAACAACAGATCTTGAGATTTACAGCCAAGCTCACTAACCGCTACGCCAGCGCTGCTTGTTACATGATTCTTTACCGTGCACGGTAGTTAAGCAGTGACTCAGGAAATATTAACTTATTTTTATTAATAAAATAAAAACGGCTGGGTATTGGCCCTGATATGTATATATTTTCGTTAATCAGACGTCATGGACATTATCTCTACGAAGTTTCAGCCAAATCGATTGGGGGTCAGTAGTGCCTTCCCCTTGTTAGCACACACAAATTTTCTCTCCAACAGAACAGAAACTTGTAGCAGGAATTTGAGAGTTAAATGCAAACGCTCAACAATGGAAAACTAATTTAAAATCAGTAAATTAGAGTTCCGTTGTTGAGTGCTGTTATGAATTTGAATTACTTATTATTGGATAAGTAATGAAATGATATTTAAGTTTTAAATTCGCAAAAGTATCCAGCATAATTGTTGAATTTGATCTAAAACCTATTTAAGAAACAAAGACACGTATAAGTTGAATCTCTTTAAATATTCATTTTCACGTAAGCAATTTAAATTAATAAGAATCAGTGCAAATGCCTACAACGTCGTTAGCCCAATGGATAATATGTTCAACTATGAATCTGAAGCTTCTAAGATTTTTTTCTGCTATTGAATGGGGTTGAATACATATACAGTAAAACCTCATTAATTCAAAGTTCAAGGGACCAAAAAATTACGACTTCGAAATATCCGGGTTCGAAATAAACAAACTTTCATAAAAATCGAACTTTTTTATGATCAACTACTTGAGCAGCAAAACCACAATACAGAATCTTATCTGTCCGTTCTACAAATGAATTGGCCTTATAAGTTAGTATACATGGCCAATTCAAACACTTAGTTTGAAATATTTAGTTTGCAATATTTGTCTTCTGCGGCCTAAGTTTAATTTTTAATTCATGGCTATTTTTTCCTCTAAAATTTGGCGTCTCTAACCGACTTCCCAAGCCTCACTATTACTATTTGTTTGATACTTCACCTATTGACATCTGACAAGTTTCATAAGAATATTCTCAAACTTTGTCTTACAGAATTATATTTATAATCCTAAATCATCTTGTATTTTGCTAAAGTTAACTTATAAATAATCACAAACAGTAAAAACTGCATATCTAATAAAAATTTATCAAATACTGATAGATTTGTTTTTAACAAAAATATGTGTGGGTAATCAGGAACACCCTGCGTAAGTACTGGCATTCAAAAAATTCACGCATGTACCACAGGGTTAAAATATTCTTTGGTCCTTGTGTAATTGACAAACTTAGTTGCTATGTTGGTTATATTAACACTTGGTGATAGATCTCTGCGTATAATCTTTAATTTTAGATAATATGTACCGTATCTGCCTGAATACAAGCCGATGTTTTTTGTCAAAATCTATCATGAAAAAATCATCCCTCGGCTTAAATGCGAGTCTGAGGAAAATTTGGGTTATGCTTAAATCTCGAAGTCTCTCATTGCCTTCGCATGCAAATGATAGTACTATATTTTTCGTAAAGTAAATATTTGACCTACGATGAATATATATAAAAATATCTTGGCGAGATCACTTGTGTAAATTGACGATTACTCAAAATGCATTGACGGCTTTGAACGCTCAACTGTTTGAATTTCGGTAAAACTTTACATGGAACATGTATAATTATAAAAATGCAGTTTCTTAAGGCAAGGTATATGCTAATTTCATTGGAAATGGACTTGGATGAAAAAATATCTTGGCGAGATCACTGTTACTATATTTGACCTTTTGTGAAAATTAGGATGAATGAAATTATTGTCACTGAATGTGGAACATTATTCAGCAATGCAAAATTATTAATTGGAGTATTATTTCAAAATGTCAACAACTAAACCATTTCCCACACATTTCTTCGATCCCGAATAATGTATTCTAAGCCGTGCATGAATGCCCGGCACACTTCAGCATAAAATCTACGAAATTTACGTTTTTGCTAAAAAATTGTAGAAATTTTTGGGTGGTCGGCTTAAATCCGGGGTCAGCTTCTATTCGGGCAGATACGGTATTTTGTAGAAGTGATCATGTTTACACTTTTTATTTTCAGGTGCTGCTTCTGACAATAAAAGCATATTCAGTATTTAAAGAACTTGTGAATTACCTCCATGTGGGTAAGTTTTTAGCTTGGTATGTATCAGAAAAGAGTGGCTTGGATTCAAGTCCAAATGATTCTGAAACTATCAAAGAGCATGCTAGCCTCAGAGAAAATCTTTTGGAGAGCTTTGTAGAAGTTGCTATGTCTAGTCCTACAGGCATACAACAATTGAAACAAATTGTTGATGCGTTAAAAATGAAACTGAGAGAAGATGATGTTGAAGTCAACCTTGTTTGCTGCCTTTCATCTATATTAATGGGAGCTTTTGTTAAGGTAATCTTATAACTAGACACTCAAGTGGGATGGATGAATTAAAGTAATGGCATTCGTCATATTATGAGCTTTATTAAATCGTAATATAAATTAGTTTCAGTGATATTTATATTATCTTTTTCATCATTATAGTATCTTTATTTTTTATTTGTGAGGTTTCAACTCTAATATTTGTTGTCATTTTATAGCAGCTAAAATTAATTCTTCTCATTCATTGTCTTCATATTTTGTATTTAGGCAGTTTTATATTTTTGTGACCTTGTATTAACTTTTAAAGACTGTTTTAGCATGGTAAATTTGACTTGCCTCTATAATGTAACTTGTAAATGGTAATATTGATTTTAAAAAAGGCTGGTTGTTTCCTGAAATTGAGAGGTATATGTATCTTGCTTTTTGTCTAAAAATGAAAGATTGTCCAAAGTTTCACTTATCTTTGACTTTGTGATTTTTTTATCATTGAAGGATAATAAGTGATATTTCCAATGTGTTTGTTGCTTTTGATGTGATTTTCATTTTGCTTATAGTTATCTCAGATCCACTCATTCCTCCTTATTTTACACTAGTGTATGTTTTTATTGCTAGAGTTGGCTTTGATATCTGTTATTTTCAGAAATGCGGTAAATCATCAGTAAAGCCTACAGTGAAGAAATTGTGTCTTAAATATTATAAATCTCTTTCTGTCAGTCTTATCAAGACAGTGAACTTTGACCAATCAAACATGAATAAGCCAAAGTTGGAATGTTTCTTTCTAGTTCTGCAAAAGTTTATTTCCATCAATTCCCGAAAGAGGTAAGAGACTTAGTTTTTAAGAATAGGCTAAGGATTCAAACCATTATTAAAATAAAAGTAATTTAAAGGCTTTATGTAAAGTGGATGTTTATATTTAACCCTAAGCTTTGACATTATTTTGCAAATGAATGAATGAATAATCAATTCATGTAAGTAAAAATAACTTTAGAAAACTTTTATATATCTTATTCAAATATTCAAGAAATTTTTATCAAGTAATGTTTTATTCATTATAAATTTTCCTATCTTAAAATGCATTTAGTTCTACGTTTCTTCTCCCCTTTCTTGGTGATATTGTGTAGATCACCAGCTATGGATGCAAATTTTGATTGTGTAATTTCGTCTTCCAATGCACATTACTTGGTTCCTCTTTTCATATAAAAGATCTGATAGTTCCAAACTTATGGAATTTCAGAATCACTAAAACAATTGTCTCTGTTCACTTCTTTCACTCAGACCAGTCGTGGTCATAACTTAGATAATCATTTTTTTAAATAATATTTTATAAGAATTTACAGATTCAGAAGTTTAGTGTGTAAGGGGAGAATAGGCTATATGCAGTTGAAACAAACAAGTGATTCAATTACCACTATTATCATTATTATAAGTAATGGCTAAGACCTGGGTGAAACAACTTCTTTAGTCCTTCAGATAGAATTGATCTCAGCCAATTTTGGTTTCTTTAGATCAAAGAGGGTTAAGGTAACAAAATTTATTGAGAATTACACTTCCATTTCATCTTTTCTGGATCCCTTTTTATTACAGACTAGCATAAGTGCCCGTTGAATTTCAGCAGGTTTAATGAATCTAAATTTTCGTCAATGCAACATGTAAAAATTGCAAGAATAAAATTGTGCACTGTTTTAACCATCGAATATTTCTATATTATAAGTCTGTTTTAATTAATTAACTAAAATCTCACAGAAATTCCTTGTGAATAAAGTAGTATCTTTCTTTCTACTAAAATAGCCATTGTTATTAATTTTAAATTGATTATAGCATTAGGATTTCAATTTCATTAAATAAGCAGAATTCCGGTTCCAAAAAATTGGTTCAATCTTCAATTGCCTCTGATAATACTTTAAATAGAATTTGGAATATAATGTACCTCAATATCGTTTATCGTCTGCTCAGCACTCTTGCCTTCTCATTTTCCGAAACAACTACTTTCACCAGTTTTAAATGGATTTCAAACTTAGAAGAGAACTTGATTCAATTCAGTTATAATAACCACATAACAAACTTCTTATTCCGAAGAAAATCCTTTTAAAATATGCAATGTTAACCTAGAATTCATTCATTCTGAAAAGTGAATAAAAGTACCATGTACATATATTTCTTTCAACTAAACTAGCCACTCTTAACAGATTTTAATGGATTAATGCATTAGCATTTAAATTTCATGAAATAAGCAGAATTCCGGTAACAAAAATATTTGTTCAATCTTCATTTGCCTCTGATAATACTTTAAATAGATTTTGGAATATAATGTACCTTAATATCGTTTAGCGTCCGCTCACCACTCTGGACTTCTCAGTTTCCGAAACAACAACTTTCAATAGTTTTAAATTGATTTTTGCTTTGAAATTGTATTTTCCTGTTAACGGGAATACCTCAAAAAATAAACACGTATTGTTGTGATATGTTGTGATATTTTGTTTGTTAACAATGCATAATAAATCTCGTTAAGATATTTACGTTGATCCCTTAATGACAAATTTGTGGAGCTTGCCGAGGAGTGAAGAAGAAGCTGTATCTTTGCTTCAAGACCATGATATTTTATCTAAAGGGCAAATGTGCATATTATGAAACTTTACTTCTGAGGCAATATTTTGGAAATGCAATGCGAAAGCCTGTCAGCAAAAGAATTCATGTGGCGACAACATAACAAAGAAATCGACATATTTCCAGCTATTTTAAATGCCATAGAGACATATTGGCCCCCTAGTAACATAAATTTAGATTGTATTGTAATTATGTTGCTTTTATTAATAAATAAGTTTCAAAAAAGTGTGATTTTTAAGTAATTCCCCCGTTGTTACGCATTGTTAACAAACAAATACGTCGTAACATATCACAACAATACGTGTTTATTTTTTGAGGTATTCCCGTTAACAGGAAAGTACCCAAAATACTTGAGTCAATTCAGTACTACTTCCACTTTACATACTGTAAATTCCAAAGTAACTCCTTTTATAATAGGCAATGCTAGCCTAAAATTAATTCATTCTGTAAAGTGAATAAATAAAGTTCTTTCTTTAAACTATATTAGCCACTGTTATTAAATTTAAATGGATTATAAGCCTTAGAACTTACTCTGTATTAAATAAGCACCAAAATTCCTTTTATAAAAACAAATCAATTCATTAAAAGATCCACTGTTGTTTCTTCGAAAATTGCCTGTTAACAGTTTTAAATGTCCTTTTAATTTTAATTGAATTTTAATTTATTTTCTTTTCCAAACTTCGGCCATTGTTACGAAATTAATTCGAGGAATAACAATATAAATTCGTAAGCACGTATGGTTTACAAATAATTTAATTTAAGAATGCTATTTATTTCCAATTTTTCTAAAATGACACTGTCGATACTTAAAATTTTTTATATTTACGTTGATATACTTATTTTCCACAAAACATGCCAATCTCTCCCCTTCCTTCCTCTCTCTCTCTCTCGTATTGAAGCTAACAATGATAATGGTCGACATAGCAACATCACGTTAAAATGGCCAAATTTCCACAAAATATGCAAATTAAACGTTTAACATGGAATATTTCGAATGGTGGGCGAAAAAAGATGAACGGAATAAGAAACTTTATAACTTTTTCTTCAAAATGGTTCAAATCCGAGTGTCGTCTATTAATTTCTTCTAATTTTAATTTCCAAATGAATAATAGCCTGCACATCGAAAAATCACATTTTACATGTTAAGTAATGGGAAAAGGAAATGCCTCTCTTGGAGACGAACCAAGGAATTTTTTCGCGATTTAAATTCCTCATCATCTGGAAAAGTGTTAATCAAGCATCTCTACCAAATTTCGAGTTTCTATCATTATTATTTCTCGAGTTATTAGCGTTTGCATAGCGTGATCAACCAACGGATGATGGCTATTATTATATAAAATTTTTTCTAATTTTTAAACTGAATCTATATAAATAAAATTGTAAATTCTCTCTGTACATTTGTTTTTTTGTCGGGGTTTTACTTTTTTTGTGTGTTTTGCATCACAAGATGATGTTTGAACTGGTTAGTAGAATTGTTGTCTGTCTCTTTGTTTGTTACTGCATCACACAAAAATGGCTGGTCGAATTTTTATGAAACTTGCAGCGTATCTTTAGACTGGTCCAGCTTAAAATATAGGCTTTGTGGTGTATCTCAAAAAAAATTTTAAGTGAGGGTTTGGGAGGCATCGATTTGGTTTTTCGACGATAACTCTCGAGTAAATTAACTGAGGAAGTTCAAATTTGATATTTGTCACTTTCGATACAAGTTAAGTTCATGTTTGTAGATGAGCAAAATCAGACCAAATGGTGGGGGGGTTGTGGAGGGGGGGGGGGGGGGCACCTGTAAGAGAAATCATATATAAACGCAAGTTGAAAAATATGAACTAAAACAAATGATAAACAAATTTCCAAAATCATAATTGAAGTTTTTTTCTTTTCTGTACACAACCTAACTACAAATAGATAATTTTGTGGGTTACCATGTTTTTGCCTCACACCCCTCAATTATCGTAATTGCTGAGCTATCCTGAAAATTATGCAATATTGCTTCATGGCATCATTTACATTTGTAATTAGCATTTCTGGATTTAATACCTATCTCCTATATATTTATAAAAGTTTGTTTGTTTATTTGTTCATCTATACATTTCCACACCGTTAAAGTTAGAGTAATCAAACTTTGTCCGCTTCATTCAAAATGGCGGTCGATTTAAATATTAAACTACACGTATTTTCCCAAGTCATACTATGATTTGAATCAAATTTGGTACAATTGTGGAGGGCTCCCAGAAATAATTCATACGTGGTTTTTGTTTCTCTCTGCCCCTTTTATTCAAAACGGCGGCCGAGTGAATTCTTAAATGCCATGTATCATCTAGAATTCCAATCGGATTTGAACCAAATTTCCCCGGGCAACGCGGGGTATTTCTGCTAGTAAATAAATAAATTTGTAAATTTAATTTAATGTTTCTTTAAGGGGACATTGCAATTTTAAAATATATTAGTCTATATTATATTATACAAATTGAAGATACATGTTTTGCAAGGTGCAGTTTGTTCTTGCAACATCCGGTAGAGTGCATTGCTATGGAATACAAGTAGTGCTCCCTAGCCTAACAATTAATAATTAGTTGACCTCAGGGTATGAAGGGGAGGTGGGTTGGAGGGAAGCAAATTCTGTTGTTTAAATGGCATTGAAGGTTTCCGCATCCTAGAAGGGGGAATTAACCATTTGAAGCAATGTGAATACTTAGTTTTGCGATACCACAATATAATAAAACCATTTGTTCTATTGAAATAACCAGCTGATTGTCTGATTTATAAATTGACTAGCTTTTCGTAGCCGGCTTCGCCCGATTGCATTTCGGACTGCAAATAGTTATACTTTTTCCCGCTTAGAAGACAGCTTGAGAAAATGATACATACTAAAACTTCTCCTCTCCTTTCTGTAAACTATATTAGGAGTCTTGAAATAAAGTGGAAAGAACGCGAAACGAACCAATACGAAAACTACAAAAATCACCATGAAAAAAGAAATGAATTAAACGCTAACCAATACCCGGTAGAAAAGGATGTAAACCGACAAATAAATAATCGTGGAACATAAATTAAGAGTACAACCAAAGAATATAAGTTCAATGTAAAAACCACCAAGAAAAAATAAATGAATTAAACTAACCAATAGCCGGCATAAAAGGTGTAAACTGACAAATAGGTAATCAAGGAGCAAAAATCAAGAGCACAACCAAAGAATATAAACATAGACTACAAAATGAACAACAAGGAAAGAAAACAAACAAAGAACACAAAAAATGGACACGAAACGAAAGCAAATGAAAACAACAAACTAACCAAAACCAACCGACGAATTATCTCCTAAAGCTCAATGTCTCTGATGATGGCGACTGATGCTTTCTATTCAGTTGCTAAATAAACAACCAACAATCACAAAATAGCGTGTCGTAGTGATGAGTAAATATTGATTACGCGGAATATGAGTTTGTATGTCAACATAATAACAGGAGAAACTAAATAAGAATACCTATTATTACTCTAAATAGATATAAAATGATTGATCTTAATTGTGTTTTCCATCGTAATTAATTGAATAATAGATTGAGATATTCGAACGAATTGATTTTAAATAATGTAGTAAAATGTTTTACTTTTCTAACGTAATTAATTACGTGAGTGTATCGGTAGTGTTTACATTTTACCCATGGAACCGCAGACACGAATTCTTAATTTTAGTTCAGAAGACATAATAAAGTTCAACAAAAGTATTATTCAAATAAAATCTTTCGAAATTCACTGCGTTATGTGTTCAAAATGTTAACCTAATTTAGTTCTCGTATTAAAATAACAATTACTCAAGAGTGAACCTTATTTCCAATTGATAAAACTCTCTTTTAATTCAAAACGATATTATATATTACAAAAAAGTATCTAATTATTATTGAAACGCAAAATGGATGAGCATGGGAAAAAACTTGCATGTTAGCATGAAATGCTCAATTCAGTTTTTATTGATAAACTGATAAAACAAAACACAAAAACTTTAACATAGTAATTTAATCATATATCTACAGTAATTTTCACTTAAACAAAATATGAAATAAAATAAGACAAAAGGCATATAAAAACAATTTAACTTATATCCAAACATACCTATAATGCGAATGACACGATTACAGAAAAAGAAACAGTTCACTAATGTTTATTCGCAGAATTAACCTGTGTATAGAAGACCATAGATAATGAAAGAAAAACATACAATCAAATCAGAAGATATTAAATGAGTACTTCATCAACTATTTCTACGTTTACGATATGTTTATAGTTCAAACGTAATTTGTTTACATCGGTTGCTAAGTATATCCAAATGCTGAGCAATAATGAAAAATAAGATTTTCCCTTCAATTCGTCTTATTTGATCTGTAAGCCCCTCTTTTAAAAAATTATTCCAAAAGAGGAGATAATTTACCACAAAAAAGTCTGCGAGAGCATATGTCTGCAATATATATGTAAGGAGTTAAAAAATTTGAGAAATTTCCAAAAAAATTTTAAATGGAAATCCCATATAAACGAAAATATTTTATTATAATTAAATAGTACACCGAATCGGTTTAAAAACCTTACTACACCACCGTACACATGATAACGGTTAATATGACACCTTCCTCTTTTTTCTGCGTGTTGTAGTTTCTGAGCCTTAGCAGAACATACATACATACGACACCTTACTTTATAGATATGTATAGATAATTGAAATATTCTGTGAACAGCCTATCAACGATGTTGAAATATTAAGTAAACATGCTATCCTTTGCCCAAAAACGTGTACAGTAGGAGCTCAATAACCATTGTTAATTGGTTCCTGGAATCCCCGACTATTAATGAAACGATGATAGTCGAAACTGATTTTCCCATAGGAACGATGTCATAGGTCAATAATAAGACCTTAAATGCATCATATAAAACTGAATTTTTAGGCATCAGTTTGTTGGAAATTTTAGACTTTGCGTCATTTTTAGTCATTCACTTCTAGTTTTATTTGAAGGGATGTCACATTTCTGGACTCTTTAAGCAGCATTGTCACTAACTGCGTTTTGAGACCATTTTTATCACTTGAGATTTAATAAGCTACTAGTATAAGTGCCCGTCAAAAATGACGGGGATGATCGATTATTCTGAAATGAAATTGAGGCAGTCTTCTTTGAACTGAAATCAAACCTCCTGCTGAGAGGGTCACCTTCGATCCGAGCGAAGGTTCGAAACCCTCTCCGCGAGTATCTATTGTGCTTCAAAAGCTGACCTTAGGGTAGGTATAGTTCTGTTTATCAGTGCGTGACAGAGGGAGTGAGAAAAGGACAAAGGGACAGAATAAGGCTTTTATATATTACCGATACATTAAAACGTTTTGTTATTATATCATAATGCTATCCTGAAAATTTCATAAAATTCGGTTCAGTTGTTTGTGAGATATTAAGCTTCAAAAAGCATTACATGACAAAAGGACAAAGTGACAGTCTTTTATATATGTTTTATGATAAAATATTTAAGAAACATTAACTGTTGACAAATGAGTTGACAGTTGTACTTCAGCAATCTGTGAAGGAATGTTTTGCCATTTGATTCTTAGATTTGAAGGCAAAATTCTAAATAATATTATTCTTTGTTTAACCCTATTTCAGTTTACACAAATTTTTTTCAATTCAGCACGATTGACTAAATGTTCTCCGAGAACAGCCGCAGTGCACTGTTTTAATAAATCAGGGGTGCCCAACCTGCAGTCCGCGAGCTGGATGCGGCTCACTGAACAATTTTATGTGGCCCACCGCCAGTGTTTCATAGAATCTCTAGGTAACTTACGATTTAACTATAATCCATTGACCATTTCCAATGCGGCCCACCGAATGGTTCACTACCACCAATGGGGCCCCCACCATGCAGAGAAGGTTGCCCACCACTGTGGTAGCAATCTTTCTCTCTCAATCACCGTGCAATCATCATCTTATTCGTCTGCCTGCTTCATTCATAAATGCTGACTGAACTTTTTCATTCTTGTGTACCACTTGGCAACAAATGATGGTTGATCGAAACAATGATTTTCAGTGGCGACTGTTATCACGGTGCTACTGTATTCTAGGACAATACATCTCATTTAAAAGGGGAACTTAGAAATAGATAGGGTAAAAAATGATAGTGGAGAGGAAGACATTGAATTGAATTTCCTTGTTGAGTTTTTGAATCCAGCTGATCTGCCACCATATTTGTTGAACTTTGAAAATTGGATCAATAGTTACGCTTTTAAGCATCAAAGGAGCTTTGCAATGGAAGTTGTGGATTTCAACCAAATGTGGTTAAGGTAGAAATCAATACTGGTTCTATGGCATGCATATGGACAATTATATTAAGATTTTCAAGAGTTTAAAGTAAAAATCCTTTAAAAATTCAAATAATAGCTGTTCTAATCAATGAGCAACTGTAACAAATAACATTGTATATAAAGAAGTTTTGTAAATTAAATAATAACAAAATTAAATAAGCCCCTAGTATTAAGTTTAGTACAGTATCAAATGGAGAGCTTCCTAATGTACTTTTTCATATAATCCGTAGGTTACCCATAGCAACTGCATACATAGAAGGCTTGATTAGTATGATCAAGGACAGATTTAGTCTAAAAGAATTGGATTGCATGAAGACTGATCCTGGTGGCAGGGAGTCATCTAAGTTTGATACTTGCTGCCTTCAATTTATTGATGTGCTGTTGAGTTGCAGGGTGCAGCTTAAAAATAGCTTATCCACATTATTTGCATGGGATATGTGGCAGCTGTTGATTACAGCAACTGCTTGCTCATTAACTGACCGGGAAAACTTCTTGAAAACTTTAAAGACTCTGTTAGTATGTGCAAACAAGAAAGAATTTCTTTTGTTAACAAATGATCTTCTACAAAAATTGGTAAGTGAAAAAGGAATTTTTTAAATTTGTAAATTGCATTAACTTTATCATTTTTATATAGCCAAATAGTAGATATTGACCAAATGCCAAAGCTGAACTTCAGTGCATTGCTATTATATATGTATATATACAGTAAAACCCCATTATTTTGATCCTGGATAATTCAAAGTATGGTGTAATTCGAATCTAAGAGCAGTCCCTGGCCAAGACCATAGCATTTTGCATACTTTTTGGAACAGATTATTCAAAATACGCCTACAATGAAATTCAAAGTCATGATCTGGTCCGGTGACTCACAAACAGATCGTTTAATTCGAAACCTCGATCCTGCGTAAGTGGAAGGTTTGCGCCTTCGACATCACATCACATTTTTGTTCCCCATTTCTCACTCACAAAATACATATAGTGCCCCACACAGGTGACTCCCTTTTACTTATTAATAGTAGGATGACCAAATGTCCCATTTTCGCGGGGACAGTCCTGTTTTTTTTATCAAAAAAGACATTTTGTACCATTTTGAAACCCATCATAAATAAAATTTAGATTATCTGATAGTATAGCTGATATTCCTATTAGAAATTTAGGATTCTCAGAAACATGGAGGTTATCAAATGAAAAACAAATGTTAATTACAGTCGCAATTGTCAGATTAGGAAATCTTAGGGTCATTGATAAATTTGAGGAGGCAAACCTGGTCTCCACATATAATATCCTGCCCGGGGTTAACCTAACTTAGTCCCTTCGAGTTTGGACAACGACGACGATTCTAGTTGGATTCTCATTTGATTGTGAGCTCTGTTCTAATCTGGCATGCTCCAGACTAATGAAAGTTCATATTTGCCTATTTCACTATACGTCTTACGTTAATAGTGACAGATCCACCATTAAAAAAATCGTGAAAATTTTGTCCTGCTTTTTTGTTTTACAACGTCGGGAAATGTCCCGTTTTCACCTCGTTGGAATATGGTCACCCTGTTTAATAATCAACATGAAATAAAAGTCGTAGATGATTCAGATAAATGAATCAGCTTATCGTTGTATCACTGTGAATGCTCACATTTTAAATCAGATAGTGAAATTCGAGGACTGCTGAACCAAGCTGAAATGAACAGAAGTTGCAGGGGAACCCCTATTTTCTCAATCCTCATGCTCTCCCAAACCTCGGCAAGGTTTTTCTCATGTGAAAGTGATATTCTCCAGAAAAGACCATGTAATATTGATTTATGTTACTAAACCAATCTTTAAATAACGTTGTATGAAGTTATACGGAATGTCGTCTCTAAAAAGATCATGCATTTGTTTTACCCGAGAACAAGTGGTGAGCCAAAAACAAAAATCTAGTGGTTTTACCCAGTGATGGGCCGGAAAAATATTAAGAACCAGCTCTCTAAAAAAAAAAATAGTACATTAAACTCCCAGTTATCTGGAATGCCCGGGGAATATTCCGGTTGCTTGAGAGTTTTATTGGATATGCCTCAATAAGCATTTGGGTACCCGGATACTTCAAAGTCAGGAGCGGATCCAGAAACTTCTCATCTTCTCTTCACCTTTCGAATCCTCCCCTGCCCTATATTTTAAAAATCCCTATCAGAATATTTCTTTCCCTTGTTATACAGACCTAATCTGCAGGCGTATAATTGAGGAATTCTGTGTGGAATGAATTTAAGAAAAAACATGCTGTGGAGTCCAAGGAGGGGGCAACCCCCCCCCCCCCCCTCTCTGGATCTGCTACTGTTTGAAGTCATAATTTTTTGGTCCCTTGAACTTCGAAATAATAAGGTTTTACTGTGTATCTTCTTGCATTCTATTTAGCTGATTTTTGTTTTAGTATGACATGCTTCATTCTAAGAAATTTTAATATATTAAGTAATGTATGGTGAAATTTTAAAGCCATGATGTATTTTGCATTGCATGGCCTGTCTCATATTTGTGATACAGGAGTGTATACCTGTTTTCTTTTCTATTTAAGTCAAGTCTAGATCCTGTTTCTCCAGATCCTGGAAAAATCCGGCATTATGCACTTTTATGGAGTTCACTGGTGCAGTGCTCCCTGAACAGAGGTGTTGCTGACTGCAGGCAGTCGGCTGTCAAAGAAGCTACTTGCATGTTTTTGTCAATGTCCCGCAATTGGGAAACTTTAGTGAAGGAAAAATCATGTCATTCCATAGTTGCTGTTGCTGTACCCATTTTGGAGTTTGAACATGTGCTTCTGAGGAGTGGAAAGGTGAATTTATGAAATTTAATCATCAAATGATTTGTAGTTAGTTGTTCAGGAATGTCTCTTGCTATTTTTTAACCAAATTATACATTATGTACTGTATTGCAAAATTTTTGGACATATTTTTATAGTTCTCCTGCCTGCGATTAGAAGATTAAGTAGAAATACAAATTTTATTGTTTTTGTAATAGTTAAACCTCTATACTGGTGGCAGATAAAAAGAGCGATGGGTGGAAGGGTGTGAAGAAGCATTAATGAAAAATATTATTGATTTGGGATTGTCCATTTATAATTGCCGTGGTCAAGGTTACGATAATATTTGCTCAGTATGGCTGGTTCAAAGAATGCTGTACAAGCTCAAATATTGCGTATTAATCGGCGAACTTTCTTTATGCCCTGTGTTTGCCATAATTTAAATTTAATATTAGTGGACATGGCAAAGTCATCTCTTGCAGCCAAATTGTTTTTTTTGGAATTTTGCAGCTAATTTGTACTTTTTTCTGACTCGACACAATTGTGGCAGGTTTTTAAAAATCATGTGACTAATTTTACAATAAAACCATTATTGGAAACTCGGTGGGAATGTAAAATTGTGTTATAGCGATTCGATTTCAGTTGGGCGACGTTTATGATGCGTTAGTTGAGGTTTATTAAACTGCAAATGACCTAAAACGCCCAAAGTTGACCAAACACTGAAGGGATGTGAATGTCAATGGGGCCAGTAATAACAGACGATTTATGGAGCCCCAATTTAATATTATAACTTTTATGGAGTGGTTCTTTATTGGAAATCAGTTTGAAAGTGATTTTTAGTAAAAGTTTTTGCAAAATTACACTTGCTACTTGAATAATTTAGAACTTCTGGGGACCCCATTATTCAAGGGACCAGAGGCCTCGCATCTGCTGCATCCCCCCTTTGGCCGGCCATGAAAATGCCCAACAGAAGCACTTTCGTTAGCTAAAGAACTGAAAAGCTTAAAATTTTTGGTAATTTTAGTAATTTGATGTGATATTCTCGTGCAAATAAGTGTTACCAAGATGATGCAAAGCAAAACATGCAGTTAGATCAGGTATTATCACTTTTGCAAAGTACAGAGTTTCTTAATTCAGTTAAAAGAAAATGGCTTTGAAAGTTCGAAAAATGCAGCAAAAGAGCTAGCAAAAGAACTCAAAGTGGATCCAGAAGAAGCCATTTTTCGGGTGGAATCGTCTTTTTGACGAAGAAAACAAAGAAACAATTTTCATATGAAGTGGAAGACGAATCAATAAATGATCCTGAGGAAAAATTACAAGTTGACTTTTTTAAATAATTTGTTGGACCAAGCAATTCTCTCACTAAGGGAATGGTTTCAGCAAATAAAACGTTGTAATGAAACCTTCAGCTTTTTGTACGGTATTTCGACACTGAAAAACATGTCTGAAGGTGATTTGCTTAAACGGGGCAAAGACCTAGAATTATTGCTTTCTGAGCAATGTGGTGAATTTGAAAATGACATTCAAGGATTAAACCTGTTTACTGAACTTAAGACTTTGTCACGAATTATGCCGGACTATTGTGAAACTGCACTGGATACCTTGCGATATATTTGTGACAACCGTTTTATTGAAATTATGCCAAGTTATGATATTGCATTTAGAATTTTATTGACCATACCGGTCACTATAGCTAGTGATGAACATAGTTTCTCAAAGGTAACATTAATTAAAACATACTTGCGTTCAGTGATGACACAAGATCTTGCTTTTATTTCAATTGAAAATTCTTTAGCATCATTACTAGATTATTCCACTTTAATTGCAGATTTCGCAATTCGTAAAGCAAGGAAAATAAATCTTTGCTTAATGGAAGTTGATTATAAAATACATTAAACTTAAAAAATATTGTACCTTATAATGATTTTTTTGTTTTGAAAT
The DNA here is from genome assembly GCA_036926305.1 of Uropetala carovei. Classification (NCBI taxonomy): domain Eukaryota; kingdom Metazoa; phylum Arthropoda; class Insecta; order Odonata; family Petaluridae; genus Uropetala; species Uropetala carovei. The sequence goes on along the minus strand of JAXCHB010000010.1, from coordinate 9,747,597 downwards.
AAAAATTTTCATCTAGCTATTACCCTTTTTGTTTGTATCAGTTTGCATTTCTTTCTCACAACATCGTGCAATTAATAACGATAAATGGGGCCACCAATTGCCTAGGACCGGTTTGGGGTCACTTTCCCGAATAGTCTATTTTCCCGAAAGCCATTTTCCCAAATCCAATTTTTTTTAGTTGCCCATTTTCCCAAAAAATTCATATTCCCTTGCCATCGTATAATGCAGTAATTAAGATGGTGGAAAGGGTAAAGAAGAAGAATATTCAGTCAAAGGAACCAGCAAATCTGTCAGAGGTAGACGTTCCAGATGTTCTAAGGCACACAAAAGATGGTCAGTTGTTTTTATTTAAAGACATTGAAGTCAGAGAGAACAGAATGCCAATTTTTATGTCAAAAGAAAAATTTCAAATATGAGGAAAAAGTCGCGTTTGGCTTATGGATGGGACTTTTCAGACTTCCAAAGATTTATCATCAATTACAAGGGCTGTTCAATAAAGAGTATTCACATTTTTTTAAACAAACTATTTATGGAACAATTGTAGCTTAGTGGCAGTGTATTGGAACAATCCAACTTGCATTATGTCACAAATGCACAGACATCTCACGCACAGCATGTTGCAGTGGTGGCAGCACTAATGCACATCTGTTCAGTTTTGCCTACGGAGCGATGGAGGTCACGCATGAGGAACAGTATGCTGCGCTGAAATTTTGCTGTCGGCTCAATAAAACCTCAGCTGAAGCCTACAGCATGTTGCAGTAGGCATACGGTGAATCTGTGCTTCCATACAGCACAGCCCGGAGGTGGTTTAAAATGTTTAAAGAGGGACGGGAGTCAATCACAAAGGAAGGTGGTCCGGGTGCTCCAGCCACTGCAGTGACTGAGGTAGCCATCAACACCGCTGCTGTCATTGTGAAGGAGGATTGCCGTGTAACTGTAAGGCAACTGGCAGGAATATTGGGAATATCAGTTGGAAGCACCCACACTGTTGTGCATTACCGTTTTAACATGATGCAAGTTTGTGCACGCTGGGTTCCAAGACTGGTGACGCCTGAGCAACAACAAGTGTGCCTGGAGGTCTGCCTGGAGCTGAAGAGGATGGTTGCTGAAGGTGGTGATGAGTTTCTAAGCAAAGTGATAACTGCCTACAAGACCTGGCTGCACCATTTTGATCCTGAGAGTAAGCAGCAGAGCTCTGTGTGGAAGTCTCCAGGGTCCCCTACACCAAAGAAAGCCAAAGTTTGGGGAATACCACGTGAAAGGCAGGGCTCGACGGCAAAATGCAAGAGGAAGGGTGTGTTATTCCAAACCGATGTTTGACCCGTCTCTCTGGTCGGTATATGAAAATCTAGAATATTCCTTGCCAAGAACACAAAATCATCTAGAGGCGTGGCATAAAAGATGGAAGGAAGTGCTATCAGGGAAAAGCCACGTTGGATTATATGCAGTTGTTAGTGGAAGAGAAGAAAGATGGAAGGCAGCAACAGAGCTGATCGAGTTCATATCCCGAGAGAAGTCAGAAAGAGGGAAGAAAAAATATTAAGGTTGCATCAATTTCGAGAAGATTCGACAACAGAATACTGGGTATTCTATTAAGAAAGGATCATAGTTTCTTTTTCTGGAAAGGGTCGGGATAGATCATTTTCTTGAAAGAGAGCATTTGGGAAATTGGCATTCGGGAAAATGGCTTTCAGAAGAGTGGCATTCGGGAAACTGTGCCCATTCGGGAAAGTGACCTTATCCTCATAGGACCGGCCCTCATGAAGAGCGATACATTATATTCTGTTGTTAATACAAGTTATACTTAAGGAACTTTTTCATTTCATGTGCTATTCAATGTCAGAAAACCTTTTGTAGGCTATTTCTGTGATGTTTACCTCTGGAAAATCATTTATTGCAACTATTGAAGCATTAATTACTCAGAAATGTCATACTATCCTCTTTTCCAGGTCAACCTACATCATCAGATGTTAGATCTTGTGTTTGAGAGCGTGTCTGCTGTCCCACTGCATGATATGTTTGCCTTTGTTTCCTCGACTACTTTGAAGCCCAACAGCATTATTGAAGGCTTTGCCGAGTTTCGTCATGCCTTCCTTGCCTGCTCTACTACACTCTTGGCATTGGTCTCACACCACTCGGATCATCTCATGGACAGAATTCCATCATTTTTACAGTGCTTTGCTAAACTCTTTGGGGCAGCTGTTGTTCATGGGAATGTTGAATATAGTTCTGCTGGTGGCTTGCAGGGGGGAAGATTATCTGAGAATTTGCTGGCATTGACAGATTGCGCTGGTAGTTTGGAATGGTAAGATTATAATATATTTTGGTTCTTAACAATTCCTGAAAGGTAAGATGGATTTTCATGCTTTAATATGTCCTTTTGTGTCTTGATACAGATTTTATTAATAAAAGTATAAATTTAAAATTTCATTTTTAGAAGAATATCTTCTTACCTCTTTTTAGAAGGTTATTGAAGAGTAAGAAAATTCCAAATTCTCCTAACTTTCAAATTATTTGTGCTTGGAATGAAAATTTCTGCCAGCTATTAATTTTTTAAATAAAAAGTGATTGGCTCTTGTTTTCCCTTCAGTTGAAGTGTTTGCTCCTTGTGCTGTTATTTTGATTTGTTTGTTTTTTCTAGGATAACCCATGCATTAGTAAAGTTCAAGAAAGATTTTGCAAGGGTGGCCCCATATTTCATTGCTGATGCTATCCACAGCATTGAGAAAAATCCCATCCATCCTGCTGTTAAAGTTTGTATCTCATTTTCTACATTCTGTAAACTTATATTTCATTTACAGTGAGTTTATAAAAGTTGGTTCTCTTTTTCAGAATCACCTGAGCAATTGTATCTATGGCTTTGTTTATATGTGCGACACAAGTGGGATAGCATATTTGCACCATGCCCTGCAAGCTGGCTCCAAGGAAATCTTTAAGACCCTTTATGAAAATTACAAGAAATATTACAAGTTTAAAGGAAAAATATAAATGATTATTGTTTTATTTTTGATCTCGTGTCTTTTGTAAATATTTTTCAATTTTTAGATGCAATCGTGTCTTGTGGAAAGTGTAACGTTTATTGGGATGACTTCCTCTTCAAATTATATATTTGACTGGAGTGAAAATTTTTATAATATATTGTATATTTTTGTAAGAAATTGTATTGCTAATGAATTTTAAGTTTCGTGCCCTTCTTTGTGGAATGCAAAATTTTTTGTGCATTTGCATTGTGCATTGATTTTCATTGGTTACTCATGAATTTTATCCAATTTAGTAGATTATAGATTGGTTCATTGAAGCCAACCTAATGTAATAAGAACCTGCTGTTACTGAGAGAAAGTAATTTTATCACCATGGCATATTTTAATTCTGCATTCACTCAATAATTCATTGGAATCTGCTGTTATATTTTTTCACTTTCCAAATAAAATCTATGTGACATAACCTCAATTCATTGTTAACCCTATATTGCCTAGTGCATGTGTGTCCAAACTGCGGCCACTTTCACGATTTCGTGCGGCCCTCTGAATGCTTTTAATTTTTAATGTGTACTTGCGGCCATTTTCAATAGAAGAAATTCCAAAATATTTTCAGTTGTCGTAATTTTATGTTGTTTAAATATATATTCATATTTCGCCAAGTATTCATTGTGTATCGATGAAAGTACTGACATCACCGATACTGCTCAATTAACGATTTTTATTTGAGGTCGTAGATCTAGACCAGTGGTCTTCAACCTTTTTTGAGTCACCGCTCACTTTTACCACATGTTGTCCTTTGAAATAAGTTCACCGCCCACCCAGTGGCATATTGAGGGTATCTGGCGCCCGGGGCAAAGAATTATTTTGCGCCCCCAGTAGCAAAGCGATTTACGGAGGTATGGTAACCCTAATACTAGTGGGATTGTCATTAGATGAGATTACCGAATACGGTCTCAGTGGTAATAACAGTGTTTAAAAATTTATGATTTTATATATTTGATAAAATTAAACTTAAACGCTTCGCTGCTTCTGCGAGAGACTCCGACCACCCTCATGGACCTTTTGATTTTACTGCAGCATGGATACATTGTCGCTAGTATAGTATGATATGCTACTATAGTTAACGACAAACGAACTGTAATAGTTGTATAAAATATGTGCTTTTTTATAGAATTTTATTTTTCAATGTAAAAATTAGAATAGCATTTGGTGAGTTCTTTAATGCCCACCAAAAATCCTAAAACGCCAACTGGTGGGCACTATCGCCCACCTTGAAGACCACTGATCTAGATGGAAAAACAACCAATGACATCCCCACAAACATAGGAGTTAGGAAAGGTTGTATTTTTCCCTTACTTTTTGGCATATAATTAGACGATATGTTTTGTACCTGGAAAATTAAGGTACATCCTGGAATACAGTTAGATATAAAAACATCCCTAAATGCAATTTTATATGCAGACGATAAGGTAAGAAAGGGCGAAGAAAAATTACAGATATAAATATTCCAACTAAACGAGCTATGTAAGCGCTATGACTTAAAGATAGATACCAACAAAACAAAAACTGGCTTTTCTATGAAAAAATCCTGTAAGAACTAAAATATTCATTAATAATCACACTTTAGAAGAAGTAAACCATTTTAAGTATTTGGGAAGTGATGTGGATGTGACAAGGATAAAGATATAGAAGAAAATTTGTCAAAATTCCGTAACATCTGCGAAACAATAAATAAATTAAGAAATGAAACCAGAAAGGAGACACGGCTGAAATTTTGTAAAAACAATAGAGTATGCAAGCGAAACATGGATGCTAACTACGAAAGATAATAATAAGATCCAAGCATCGGAGATGAAATTTCTGAGGAGTGTTAAAGGATGTACTAGATTGGACAGGGAGAAGAATGACGATATTAAAAATTAATTAAAGATATATATAAGGTAAATGAGAGGATTAAAGATTATAAATGAAGATGGTGCGACAACTTGGAAAGGATGACAGAAGAAAGAATACCACGGATAGTAAAAACATAGCCAAGCCCAAATGAATAAGAGACATACTAAGGAGACCGAGGAAGGGATTAGGTGCCGGAACAGGATGAACAGTCCTAAACCTTCAAGTGAAGAAGGAACAATTTCAAAAACGTTCACGTAGTCTTTTCTTTCAAATACTCCATTGCACCAAATGCGCCCAGTTGAGGTATGCTATAGGTACACTTTCCTAACTTTTATACTTCAGTTACTGCGAGGACTGCTCCCGCTGAGGTTGTGGAGGAATTGCTGAATATAATTGCTTTGAATGACTCCACAACCAGAAAGGGCATTTGTGATGCGGTTCTAAATGAAATGCAGCTACACAAAATTGACTCATCGAATCTTGTTCAAATGAGTTAAAATCAAAAAGCAACTATAAAAAAGCTGTATGACAGTAAACACGGTAAAAGCAATCATTTCTGTGAAAGTAAATGCTAAATATGAAAATTGTTTCGAGTTTTATAATATAGTTTCAAAAGACAAAAGTTTTCTTGAAAAAATTCACAGCTCGGAAAAGTACAATAATTAAATTTAGTATTTGTTTGCTTTAGTTTCTATTTTGCTCATTGTAATCTGGACAAATGAATTAACTTATCACGTAAAAATATTTTGCTGCAATTTAAAAAAACTGATATGGCATGCGAACTGAAAAAGGCCTGCCATCCCTGCTCTATTGGCTCCCATGTAGTAATAATTGACCATAACAAACCAAACCTGGGGATATCCCTAATTACATCATCACAAGTTAGAACCACACAGGGGGCAGAGCTGAAAGTTTAATATGCCCTCTACATCAGCAATTTGTTAAATTTTCACTGCAGTCGATGTTAATCATCCATATGTATAAAAATGGAGGAGAAAGATAATGCCTGAAAACAGCTACATTTGGAGCATGTTTACAATGAACGGACCTAGAAAAGCAAAATGTGGTTTTCGTGCATAGCTTCTGTCATATAAAGGTGGTTCAGTAGCAAATTTTCAGATGCATCTCAAGATGAAACATCCTGGTGCTCAGGTATCAAGAGCACAACCAAAATGTACCAGGCCAACACCACAAGAAATCAGGTTGGAAAATCCTACTGATCCCGAAAGTCACCCTTCTACATCATCTGATCTTTCTTCTATCCTTTCCCCGCCAAGATCTTCTCAGACTTCACTCTCCCAATACATACAAAAGCCAGTTATTGTTCAGAAAAATAAGCAGATCGATGAACAACTTGTAAGAATTTTGGTTAAAGATAATCAGTCATTCAGCATGGTCGAAAATGAGGAATTCAAAAAATTTGTCAATATATTTAATCCTGCTTATAGTTTACCAAGCAGAAAGACAGTATCCACTACTATTATTCCTCAACTTTATGAAAAGACAGTGGAAAAAGTTAAACAAAAATTAACAGGCTATGGCAGTTTGTGTAACAGAAGGAACATTAAAACATCGTCGAATTATTTCAAACATTAGCATGTTTTAAAATATGTAATTTACCGCATTTATCCATCTGGTATTAACTGGGAGTCCAATTTAATACGTAAGTACCGATTGATTTCTACCAAGATATCTGTAGTCTACAAAGAATTATCTCTCTCTTGACTGTTGCACCGCAAATGGAGGGGATATTGGCGAGCCTTCGGCTCGCTTAGTTTATATTTTAATTGCCACTAGAAATTTAAATGATTGAATTGTTATCTATAACAAATCATTTAAATGCCAGGAGCCAAATAAATGTTTTGTTTGAGAACAGGAGTACAGTGTGCAGAACTTTTGAAATGCCCCTTGTATGAAACTGAAAAAGGGCACCGCCCGTGAATACAATTATTATTATAAAGGAGCAACCAAATGAGATTTTGAAGATGATTGAAAAACTACTGGAACAGATGAGAAGAATGTTTCACGATTTAGAACAAAATATTCTTTTAAGAGGTACAAGTCTCTTGGACACAAGGTTCAGAGGAATACAATTTTTAAAATGCCTATCCATTTCCCCTCTACCCCGCACAATCGTGCAGTTTTGGTTTAAATTTTTTTCCGGCGAAACCAAACCACTTTTATACTTCAATAGGTGCTGCATATAGAGTAATAATATATAGAGTAATATAGTGCTGTAACTAGGGTATGCCGAAGGTGGCATTTGCCATAGGTGCCGCTTGAAAAAGCCGCCAAATTTTCCCATAAAAAGTGCGAAAAGTTTATTTTCCCATAAGTAAGTGTTATATTAATTCTCAAACTTTGGCTTATTTATAATAAAAACACCGTTGTTCTTTATTAAAACGGATAAAATATGATATCCTACATAATCAAGGTGTTTCCGAAAATTTTGCCATAGGCGCCATATCATCAAGCTATGCCTCTGGAGTAATATATATTACTTTCCCCATATGTAGTATAGGGAAAGTATTGTGATCACGAAAAAAATCGACTTCGAGATTTCAACGGAAATACAAGTTTAGACTATTTTAGGAATGATGTATGTGTGTGGGGATGGATGGATGTGATTGTGGGCGCTCTAACTCAAAAAGTACTTGTCATATTAATACCAAATTTTATATATAACACTTTAGCATGAGCACAAAGAACTGATTAGTTTTTGGACAATACCGGTTAACCGGAAGTCGAGGTTTATTCGAAACCCGATTCGGTTTTTGCGATATTTCTCCGTTGAAACATCATTATGATATGTACAATTCTATACAAATATTATAGATAATGTAATTTCCTACAACTTTCATTTGAAACAATTTTCCAGAGCAGTTATTGTTTAGGAATTATTTATAAATAATCGGTTTTCGATTTTCATAGAATATGTTCGTTAAAACGCTGTTATTTACAATTTTTATAAGGAACAAAGTTATAGAAAATAATATTTCTTCCAACTTTTTGAAACAATTTTTCGTAGAACCACCCAATTCCGCGATATTTAACTTTTTCGTATCTTTTTTAGCATACAGCACTACCATCTAGCGGTGAATTTTATAAACATATACAAAACATAATTGACGGCAATAAGAACGACTGTATTTTTTACAATACGAAATAAGAATTTTGCCTTATGATACTATTCATAATTATTTAAATATCTATACCACAAATATGTAGAAAGTCATGTGTTGGCCACATCAGATTTTTTACTTTCTCCATACGTAGTAATGGGAAAGTATTGTATTCATGAAAAAAATCGACTTCGAGATTTCAACGGAAATACATGTTTTGAGGTCCCTAGAACACGTTTAGACTATTTTCGGAATGATGTCTGTGTGTGTGTGTGTGTATGTTATTGTGGGCGCTCTAACTCATGCCATATCGTTACCAAACTTCATATATAACACTTTTACATGAGCACAAAGAACTGATTAGTTTTTAGACAATAACGGATAACCGGAAGTCGAGGTTTATTCGAAACCCGATTCGGTTTTTGCGATATTTCTTCGTTAAAACATCATTATTGTATATACAATTCTATACGAAGGTTATAGAGAATGTAATTTCCTACAGTTTTCTTTTGAAACAATTTTCTATAGGAGTTATTGTTTAGGAGTTATTTATAAATAACCGGTTTTTCGGTTTCCGTTAAATATCTCCTTAAAAACATTGTTATTGGTAATCTTCATAAGGATCAAAGTTGTAGAGAATAATATTTCCCCCAAGTTTTGTTTGAAACAAATTTTCGTAGAACCATCCATTTCGGATATATTTCGCTTTATCTTAATACCAGTATACAGCGCCAACACCATGTAGCGGTGAATTCTGTAAACATTCAAAATATACGTAATTTACGGCAAGGACGTGTCTTCTTTTACGATACGAAATAATAATTTTGCCTAGTAATATTATTCATAATAATTTAAATATCTATACCCCAAATATGGAGAAAGTCATGTGTTGGCCACATCAGATTTTATTACTCTATGGTGCTGCAGTGAATCGTGCGTGTTCGGGTTTTAGACACTGCAGGCACAGGGTACCAAAGAGGTTAACCCATGGAAGAATAATTATTCTTCCATGGTTAACCTGCGATACTGGCGCCAAACTTTCTAAAAACGGATAATTCCGACACTATATACGTTGCTAGGTTTGCTAGCTAGCGTTTCCGGTCGAATCGCTTGCGTTTGCGGTGCTTCACGCTTTCTTTGATTGTCGTGTGGTGTTGACGTGAATTGCTGTTTACTGATTCACAATCACCTAATTTGGCCCTTGTTTTGCAGATTACTTTGCATTAAGCGTTTCCGTCCTTCTCGTTTTCATTGATTGTCGTGTGTTGCTGGTTAGGTAAGATAATTCTTTATATTTAGCTTGCTTAACGTCGTTAAAAACAATATTTTTGCATGTTACTTAAAGAACTGGTTCAATGGGAGATTATCATGTCTATTAGACACGTGGTTTATTAATAACTTTGTTTCCAGTGCATTGTACTGATTCACAATGACCTAATGTGGCCCTTGTTTTACAGATTACTTTGCTCCTTTTTCCTGTCGATCGTTTTCAAATATTTCTTAGGTAACTTTTTATTATTAACAATAATGTAATTGACGTGGATGCTACTTATAAGTTGCCGCTAAATCCATGGTTTTGCATCTTAGTTTAATTCTAGGCTTTTCGATTTTACTTTGACTTTAACGATATCCCTTTGCACAAGGTAGTTTTTTTAGATGTTAATCTTAAATATTTTCAGACATTGTTTGGATTGGATTTAATTCATTTGATTAACTGTTGTGCTAGTACTTTGTAATTGAAATTGCAAGTTCCTGGAGTTTTCATGGAAACACACATGAGGGTGAAAAGTTTTATATAGCCATAAGAGTGAATGCTAACCTAATCTTGATCATGCTTTACAAATTCTGAAAGTATGTGCTTTGTTGGGAATAAAGGACATACTCCATTCAGTTCTAATGATGTACATGTCTGCAGATGAAGTAATTATAAATATGACACTTTATGTCAATAGTTTCATTTTTAATATTATAATATTGTATTCTGTGATCTTATGGATGTGTGCTTTATGTGATTCTACCTTTATATTGAGAATTAAGTTTTAGTGCTATTATTCAACTACTGCCGTGTTAAAAGTTATCATTTCACTGTGATCAGATGTAAATCCTAAACAAACATTGGTAGCTGTAGGAGAGCAAGATTTTTCCACTAAGACTTATTATAAATATTTTTTCACTGAATGTAAATGGTGGATAGAGTTAGCTGATCCATTATTATGCGAAAAATTATATTCTTATGTTGAGTGGGATTGTACAACTCAGCAGAATTGAGAGTCAGCTAGTAGTAAAAATTAGCAAGCAGGTTATAACTCCTCTTCATGAGAGAGATAGTGATGGTTGAATCATTTTCCAGGCATTGAGATGGCTGCTCCTAGAGTGCTGATTATTGGGGACTCCCAGTTCTATCGCTGACAAGGCCACAAAATATTGTGGCCACCTTTTTATTTCCCTTGCCTGCCAGGATAATTGACTACTAGCAGAAACAGAAATGAAAAGGAGGCAAAAATCGGAGGTGGCTAGAAGATAAGAGAAGACATGGCCGATGGGGAGCCGAAGCTGAAATAACTCAAAGATATTTCAAATTGTTTTATGTATATACTTAGAGGTATACTGTGATTTTGAGAATTTAGTCCAAGTAATTACATAAAAAAGTTGTGAACGGCATGTGTTTTAAACTGAATAAAAAGTGGTGTAAAATTTTATCTGCAATAAAATGGGATTATATATTTTTATAATGCATTTGTGCCAAATTTCCCTTCAAAACCACCTCTGCCTAAGATTGTCTCAGTGTCGAACCTGGTTGACTGACTCAGAAATGCAGTCTGTGAAATTAAGTGCTTATTCAGGCTTGTCTTATTAATGTTGAAAAATCATGATCCTCTGGAAGTATTATGATCAAATACTTTAGAAATCCACTATCATATCCAAAGCATAATGTATTAAATATTATTTAATGTAATATGCTTTATTTAAATGTAGAGAAATGTACAAGTATTACTTTTAACAAAATAAAATGTCCGTTAAATTCTGTTTATATTTTAGATGGTGAGAGGTTACCCAAAGTTGAAACGATAAAAGATTTGGGAGTAGTTTTTGATTCAACTTTATCATTTTCTTATCACTTGGAATTTGTGACATTGAAATCGCTGAAATTATTAGGATTTATAATAAGATCTACAAAGTTATTTACTTCTATTCATGCCTTGAAAATTTTGTATATATCTTTAGTACATTCGCATCTTGATCATTCAAGTATTATTTGGTCACCTTATAAAAAAAATAATTTATTTAAAGGGTACAGCACAAATTTTCAAGGCATGTATATTGGAAAATGGGTAATCGCGATAATAATGTATGCTATGAATCACTTATATCAATTAGGATTATCTCCCTTATCTTCTAATAGAACTAAATTTGATTTAATCTTTATTTATAAGTTAATGAATAATTTGATAGATGTCCCTGAACTACTAAAGTTAATCAATATAAGAGTACCAAGTCATTCTGTACGTGATTCTTTTCCATTTTTTTTGTCAATATCACAAACAGAATTATGCATTTCATAGCCCAATAAATAGAGTACAACGAACTGCAAACCATTTTAGAAGTGAGATAGACATTTAATAGTACCATTCCTGTAATAAAACACTTAAATGCTGACTCCTCTATCTATGAGTTTCTTTAAATATTTTTTTCCAAGGTTATTCTTTTTGTTTTAATGTTCGTATTGAATGTTTATTTTAAAGTTTGTATGGTGATGTTTGTAATTTAAATTTATGTATAGGTATGTATTGCCATCAAACAATGATTTAGATGACATAATTGGATGGGCTAAACTTTTGTAATTATATTATGATGTTCAAAAGGTATTATGCTTTATACTTTTCTAGTTTAAGAATTTCTTTGTAACCTTTGTTAAATTGTAATTGGGTTATTACCCGTGTCTAACTAAATAAAAAATAAAGATATATTAGTGGATTTTATTAAAGGTTCCTCGAACATAAATTCCAACTCTACATGCAAGTGCTTCTCTTGAATGATATGACTTTCACGGACCTTACAAACGCCGAAATTAATTATGCGTAGCTAAATTATTAAGATGGTGATTTGTTAAATATATAGCGTCGGCATTACTTGTTTCATAGTGCATTTCATGAGAATCTGATGTCTATACATCTGCATGTGAAAGGTTGACCGAAAAGGTTCCCCATGTCAGATTTAAGTTTTAGAAGTTTTACAAACGCCAAAATCAATTTATGCGTAGCTAAATTATTAAGATGGTGATTTGTTAAAATACATAGCGTCGGAATTACTTGTTTCATAGTGCATTTCATGAGAATCTGATGTCTATACACATACATGTGAAAGGTTGACCGAAAAGGTTCCCCATGTCAGATTTAAGTTTTACAAACGCCAAAATCAATTTATGCGTAGCTAAATTATTAAGATGGTGATTTGTTAAAATACATAGCGTCGGAATTACATGTTTCATAGTGCATTTCATGAGAATCTGATGTCTATACATATACATGTGAAAGGTTGACCGAAAAGGTTCCCCATGTCAGATTTAAGTTTTAGAAGTTTTACAAACGCCAAAATCAATTTATGCGTAGCTAATTTATTAAGATGGTGATTTGTTAAAATATATGGTGTCGGAAATACTTCTTTTATAGTGCGTTACTATACATATACATGACAAAGGTTGAACGAAACGGTTGTGCATGTCCGACTTGTTTTGGTTTTTCATTCCCCAAAATCAACTGAAATCAACTTTTAAAAGTTTTATAAACGGCTAATTCTCTTAATAATTAAGATATGGGTAATAATTACGGATAATATTTATTCAAGTGGTTATTTTTGAAGTATGTTGTGCCGATGTTTACGTGTCCACAGTGAATTATTCACCATCTTTCATTTATAATATGGCCGCAATGGCGCTAGTCTCGCAGGTTAACCTCTGAGGGAATTATTTACGTTTAATTTGTAATATGGCCGCATTTGGCGCTAGTATCGCAGGTTAACATTTTTGGTACCCCGAGACGAGCATGGACGTTCGTGATTAGGATAAGGCGTTCTCCGTTACGAATATTAATTTTACAGGTATTTCGATAGTAGTTTAAATATTTTTAGATTGTATTGACTCGGATACATTTCACGAGACTCTACACAAATATTGTTTAACTATTCGTTAAATTGTTATTGGAATTTTGGCTAGTAAGAATGTTATAATAACGTCCAATACTACTATTTGAACATTTCTAGTGTGCTGTGACGCAGTGGTGAGGTCCATGTTCGTCTTAAGAGGAGCATTTGTTGCACCCCAGAGAATAGTATTCCACTGCTGGATGAGTTTTCTCAGCTATGGTAATGAAACTGAAGTAGACTCTATATTGAATGTTAATTGGGTAAACAGTATTTCATAGTAGGGATGGCATCGCTTGTAAACAATTACAGTTATTGCAGTTTACTGCTGTATAGAGGAATCCTTGTACATGGCTACAGAGTTAACTATAATCCATACAGCTTACTCCACATTACAATATTTTAGGCAAAAATCTTCCTAACAGACATTTCTCTTATCTTTTGTGGCTGAAGTTGGAGCATGCTACATTTTTTTGTATGACAGATAATTATTAGGCAACAAAAAACCTACGTGTTTCCAATTAAAACGTAACTTCCACATAAATGTATTTCTTCAAATATTATATCAATCCTCATATTTCATTGTTAAAAGCAAAGCTAAGTGAAGACAAATCTCACTTATCACAGTTGCAGTTGGACTTAATTATCCCCCAAACATTACCACTTTTTACATAGAAGTTTTCCTATTCCCTCATTTTCCCAAGTTTCCCTCCTTACTAGTAATATTACCTTAGAAGAGGTTAGATAAAGAGAGCAGAATTGGGATTTAGTGATATAATATTGCTGATACAAGTATTTATTTTGTCACTGAGATGGAATAACTCAATTTCCTTACTTTAAGAATTTTCTTTGCTCTAAAATTTATCTGATGTTTCACATTCATGTGAATGTCTCCTTTGGTAAGAAGGGTTTCTGGCAGCTAACTTCTTAATCGTATCCATGCTCATTCTTGGGGAAAAGTGATTGAATTTTCTAGCATTTCATAATTCTCATTATTAGTTAGACAAATGAAAAGTAGTTCAGTATTTTATCTTGTAGTTTATCTCAAGCAAGGGATGGCCAATGCTTCATTATAAATGTTTGATAAAATAGTCGACTTAGAACTGTTCTGGGTCAACATCGATCACAGCACCAATTTGTCAAGTGGGAGAGTGACGAACTATGTCAATATTCCTAAATTATTCCTAAGGAACAATTTTCAAATGTTGCAATATAAGCATATCACCCTTTTAAGATGGAACCGGCTAAAGTTTAGTATAGGTGACGTCCCTGTGGCGATGACTCAATCTCCATACTTCCTGACTGTTGCTCAACTATCAACCCGTATTATGTTTGCTCTGCTTTGGGCACCGTATCTCTGGGATGGGGAGGGAGATATGGTTCCAGTCATGGTGACGAAGCTAAGCAATTGTTTGATAATTCAGCCATTTGAAAACTGCTATGCGTAAAGAACGTCTATGATTCACGTGCTACGTAGTTCATTTTCTTGCGAGTTACGGTACTGCGATCGACATTGACCCACAACATTTCTGTTCCAATAGTCTTCTTGAATTTAAATTCTTGTACATGCAATAATAAATGTAATATTTATTCTACATATTTGACTAATGCAATAATTATTCTTATAACTGTGAAAGTCTGGGGCAGTGTTCTTAACTACAACTTCTTGCTACAGTGATGACAGTATGACATGTTCACTGTGTTACTGAATTATTGTCGCCATAAATACATTTTTATAGTAGCAAATTTTGTTCCTGGAAGTTTTGTAATTTAAAAAATAAGAATTGATTACATAGAGACATAATAGCCTAAGATGAATATCAATGGGGTCATAGAATAAGCTTTTGTTAGTATTAATTTAGAGTGGCAATTATTTCAAATTGATGCAACACCACATCTCTTTACTGAGTCAGATTTTCCCCAACTTTTTAATCGCACATTTTTTCTACTGCGTAAGAAGTGAAATATTCGTAGTCTTGAGCACTTTTTAAATTGTAACACATTTATCTTTGAATTATAAATATTAATTATGTATTTATTTTTATATCAATTTTCGTAATCAATAAATAACCAAGTGTTTTGGAACTAAAAATTGTAGTTTAACTGACCAACTTAGTAACAATGTTATTAAAGATGTATAAAAAATAATTTTACTTAATTTCTTCTTTAAAAATTTTCAAATTAAAGGGCAACATGCGTTTTTAGAAATTTAATTCTGTAAAATTATGCAATGATTTAACATGAGGGATGTAAGAATACCACTAATTGTAAGTGCCTTAATGCAATGGTTTCATAACTGTTGGGTGCATTCTTAAGAGGGCATGGTTCAGCTGGTAGGTGAGGGCATAAAACATTTGAATTATATTTACAATCTGTTTAATAATCATAATATTGAGACCTGGAATGTGCAGCAGTCAAATTCAAAATCTCATATTGTTAGAATTTATGACCGTTTTATTTTGATGGTTATATTCATGGAAATTGTATATCCAACAGATATTGTCAATGAACTATGTCTGAACATAGTAGAGAGGAGGTAAGAAGGGGCAAGGTATTGTTATGTTTGCCCTAATTTCAGCATGACATTGTGTTGTACTAAATTTTTGATTTGTTTCTTTTGTTGTTTCAGAAGCATGGTTCCAAGAAATATATACCAGGCCATTGTGAACGTGATCTACCAAACTGCTAAATTGCTGGACCTGACATCTTTTGTGATACCAAAGGATACTAGGTGTGAGTGGCATCAATTTTTGTTACAAAGTAGAATGAATGAGCTTCCCACTTTACATGTTGTATTTATCAGGTTGAATCTCATGTGTGATGGTTACATCTTGCAAGGTGTCAACTAATGTTCCAATGTTTCTTTTTGATCTATTTATTCATGCAGAAGCAATAGGAATTGGAATGTAAAACAACAATCAAACACCTAGCTTGAACAATCTTTAACTCTAAAATTCACCTCTGATATTGTTATTACCATTTTGATTTCCTTTAGCATGTTGTTAAATAGTTCTGGAATAATGATTTTTAATTGATTTTAACATTTACGTTGACATCTATCTTAATTTATTGTCATTTTAATTTCTTAAAAATCTTTTAGTCTTAACATCAAAAAATAAAATTTTCACAAAATCAGAACGAATCCATTACTATTCCATACAGTGTGTTGTATAATATAATACGAATATATTTTGTTCTATTAGGTATATTATAAAATGTACTTGTCTAATAACCATGTTTTTGTTTTGGACTTTACCTCATTCATTGTCCTTAGTTGTCTAATTTTGCGTGGTAATTCATTAATAAAAGTAGTTTCTAATACCTATATCTGGGCTTTACCTTTCTTTGTATAATATTTTGGTATTTCATATATCACCATATCTCATAGGGTTATGCTTGTTTCATATGTTTTCCTTTTCTTGTTTTTGTTAGTGAAATAATTATCAATGATTATTACATACTTAAATAGATTATCATCAATTGGCAGTACATTTATTGTTTGAAATGGCTCATCATTAAATGCCCCATTTTTACTATTATTCCTGTAAAGTATTATTTTTTCTATAAGCCTAGCTCGACTTGATTTTAATAACTGGATACACATTTTCCCAGCAGAACCCCATACAGATACGCAATACCTCAACAGATTCTCAACGAGAGAAAAATACATAATTCTCATCACATGAATTGGAACAATATATTTAACATGATGAAATAGATAAGAAACATTCTGTAACTTAGAATTCAGATTTTTAATATGTGAATTAAATCTAAAATTTTCATCAATAACTGTACCTAAATACGTATATATTCATTTACCTGATCCAAAGTTTTACAAGCACAGGCTGTCAATTTTTTATACATACAATCATGGTTATGAATAACTATATTGATATTTACACGATCACAAGTTTTGTTCATAAAATACATTAACTTTGTTTTCTTTTCTTTAACTTATGATCATGCATCCACATCAATATATTATTTAGATCAGTTTGCATGTGTTTTTTAGCTTCAATAACATTCTTATGAGGGCTATTAAAACTGTATCATCTGCATATAAAAGTATTTTATAATGTTTTACCACATAAAACATTTAATTTACATATGTAATGAAGAGAATGGGACCAAGTACAGTCATGCCTTGTTTAGAGCAAAGGATATGTTCCGGACAGTCTTTGCGCTAAACAAACTGATTATAACATGTACTTAGTAGTGATCAGTTCGCGAAATTGCAAGGTTCGCTGTTTCTTTGTTTATTTATTTAATATTAATTATTAAAAATCAATATTAATACAATTTTAAATCTTTTGCGGCGGTGCTCGCATTTATGTATAGATCGCTAGGTTCTGCGAGTTATCATTTTCGTCACTGCAGCGCTAAAATCTACGCGTAAATTACTTATTGTATGTATGTTGGGGGGGTATTCACCATTTTCAATAATTGCTTGAAATTCGTCAGGAAACTTTATATCTGCATCCAGGACCACCGAGATCCAGAATGGGCCCAGGGGAAAACAACCTTCAGTCTTACCTGAATGCTTCAAATATGCACAGACAACTTCTCTAATGTCAGTTGCTGTAAGAGGAACATGCCACTTGGAACACAAAATTAATCTCTCCACCTGTCTCTCCTCTTCTGCTTTGGTGAGAGCTGTTTGTCCTCCATGCTCTTGCTATACTTGCCTTTTACATTATCACAAGTAGATGTGAAAGGCACACCATACTTCTCAGATGCTTTTCTTATTGTAATAACTCCTTTCTTAACCTCTTCCACAGCTTTCCGCAAATTTTCCTCACTGTATTTATGTCTCATGTTTGGTCCTAGCTGCCTTAGGTATTTTCGTGGCATGATCAGTATCATCTCTGAATAAGCAAAAAAATCTTTTAAAATCTGTAAAAAATTCAAAACGTGAAGTATTAATCTGAAAATTAGGTTGGAGTTCGCAAATAAAACTTACTTTAATGTAGCGATGTTACAAGGGGTCTCTGATGAAATCAGTAGTCCCGCCAATAGAACGTAAACAATACTTCTAATTTTTAGCAAAACCAGACAACGTGTATCTCAATTCACGATGACTTACTCTGACAAAACTAGGATATTAACTACATTACATCTGGTCTGTAGTCTTACATCACATCTGGAAAATGATATTAGACGTAGTTTCCAAGTGGTCTCTAGGTGGCAGAACCATGCAGGTAAGCAAGTGCATAGATGATCGTTTTCACTCCGTCTGATTGATATCGCCCTGGTTTACAGAACTTTCTGACATCCATTCTTTCTTAGCTTGAATTAATTTCCTAGGTTTAACTTTTGTGCACTGCTTGTAAGATGCACATAAGTCCCCTTCTATTGTTTCAGTCATATTGCACACTTGGATTTTCAATCTCCAGTACAGTTTCCCAATTCTTATTTTTTATCAGGTTATTAATTTTTCCCTTATTTATACAAGAATAACTCTTCTGTATATCCCTTTAGCTTTATTTTTTCTTTTCAAGTTTGATAGATCTACTGCTATTTCATAATGATCTGAGATGTTAGATTTTATAATTATACCCACAGTATTAAATAATTTGTCTTTATAATAAATATGATCTATACAAGATTTATCCAATCTTCCATCACAGACACACTCCCTTGTATAGTCATGTATTACTTGACTAAACCCTCGTGCAGCCAAGGCATCCTGATATTTAAGACTGTATTTCGTCCTTGTCTTTCACATTTATATTTACATCACCCACCATAATCATTTCTTTGTTACAGAACTTTCCTAACACAATACTTAATTCATGCATAAATAATATCTTACTATGTTTTGGTGTTCTTTATACACACAAAATAATTATATCACTATTATCTATTGTGACATTTAAACATTTTGACACAAAATAGGTTGTGTTAATTAACACATCCTTGCATTTTATTTCATCATTTACATAAATTATAATACCATCATCCCTGTGACCTTCTCTTAACTTAAAAAACGTATTAAACCTTGGTATTTTATATAATTGTTATTCAAATTGTGTTATATTTACCTCCATTAATACAATTATTCCTAATTTATTTATAATAACATTAATATTTAACAAAACTTCTGTCCAATGTTTCCTTAAAGATCTAATGTTTAAATGGTACAAAAGAGTAGAAAGTTACTGAGTTATATGTCTTACACTTTATTTTCTCAACCTTTAGCAGATTAATCAAATCCATATCAAAACTATAAACAATAAGCAAGTAGAAGGGATATACATTTAAATTATTTTGTTCAATTCCTTCTCATTTAGGATTTTTTAATTTGGGAATTTTCATCCTTTTTGATATTTTTTCGGCTTTATACCAAACAAATTTATAACCTAATAGCTTTACTGCTTGCCTTTCAAAGCAACATACTGTAATACCCAGTTAGATGATCGTTAAAGTAAATATTAGCATTATACCTTTTATTTCTTTCTGCTGCAAACCAACTTTCTTAGCCGTTATTTTCTTCTTAATATCTTTGGATTTAAATCTTATAATAACGTTAGTATTTTTGTTTTGCCGATTTCTATTTACTATATAAATATCATCTACAACATCAGAAGAGATGTTCTTCTGTAACCACACTAACTAACTCACGTACATTAACTTTTAAATTGTCTATAGTTGTGTTTTCACTTTTCAAACCAACAATTTCCATATTATTAGCCAGTTCTTTTTGCTCTAGGATATTCATTCGTGTTGTGAACTCCTCAATCACTTTATCCTAATTTTAATTCTTGTTTCAAATCAGCTACAACATCTTTGAAACACTTGATGTCATCATAAATTTTTTTCACATCTACCTTAAGTACATCATAATCATCACTGAAGTACTTTATAGCTTTTTTAAGATCTTTTATTTCAGCCACTAATTCTTTTATTTCGGAGGAGTAATCATTGTTACTATTACTCATGCTAGCCACTTCAATGTCTGTACCAGGTTCCTCTTGATTCCGGCAGTCAGCACACCAGTCTTCCTTCTTTCTGGCTGACTTACTTTTCCAGGTACTCTCTGATACATGTGCACATGCAAAGTGCATATTTTCATCACAACCACAACATTTCACACATTACCCGTCCTTTGGGAGTTGTTTAAGGCACTTCTTGCATACAACCATTTAAAAGCAGTGGTATGAGATTATTAAATACCCAGATTTTAAGTATTCTGCACTTATTATAGTAAGGAACTTCAAAAAGTGCTATTACTTGCTAACACTCACACAACGGGATGAGATTATTACATACCTAGTATATAATGATTCAGCACTTATTATCACAAAAAAACTTTTTAAAAATGCTAATAAAGGTGAGATATAATAAAACAGATGCCATTCAGTGGACATCAATATATAAGTATGTAAATACAGTGAAAACCGGTTAACACCTAATGATAGGGACCAGCACAATCATTTCGTGTTATCCAAATTTCGAGTTAACCGAATACCATGTTAATAGTTTTAATTGTAAAATTTTCATTTATCAAATATGGAATGAGGCTCGTAGGCAAATCCATGATACTTATCAATAATATGATGTAATACATAGCTGAAGATATTATCACAATCATGGGGAAAGTCTATCTCAAATAATTTTGCATGTATTTATTTTTGTGGGACCAAAAAATAATTTTGTGTAAACCATTTTGCATTAACGAATGGATATATACTGAAAGTTATAGGCACTGGAACGGATCGAGCACTTTTTTCGTGTTAACTGATATTTCGTTTTAAGCGTTTTCATGTTAAGTGGTTTCCACTGTATATTGTTTCCAGAGTGTGGATGTTGTCATGATTGAGTATGGAGGCAGAATTAACAGCAGCTGATGTTTAAGGTGGATTCAGAAAAAATAGTTAAGGGGAGTGATGGCAACCAAAATTTTTAACAACGGGTTTGTTTTAAAATACATTTTTATAATTATTTGTTACATTCATATAATTATTTTAAAAGGAATTTATTGAGAAAATTAAAAAGAAAAAATCAATTTTCCATTCAATTTATTTCTGTTTTAAATGTAATTTTTTAAAAAAACTTCACGAAGCAATATCATTTTCCGATTATTTTTTTGCTACGGATTTTCTAATTCTTGCATCAACTGCTGTATGATGATCTTATCATAGTCACTTTTTAATGAATAGTGTGGCATCCCATTCTCAAGTTGATGGTCCAAACAAAGATATAGTCATTACATCGGCGATATTTTCTACAAGAAGTAAATTTCTTTTTTCAGTAGCATATTATTCATGAGACTAAATGCTATTTCAGCTTCTGGTGAACTGACAGCAATCACTTTCATAATTTTTTTAGCTTTTTTGATGCTTTGAGGAATTTTGCTGTAAGTGTTATCTTTAACTTTATCTTACAATTAGCTTAAGGGCATTAGAAATTTATAAAGATTAACTATTATATGGAATTGTCATTTTTTTAAACAGGAAGGTATTCAGCCCTGTCAGGGCCGGTGATACTGTTAATAATCCTCCATGCTTCTTTGGAATTATTTGGAGCATTTGCAATCCTTGCATCATTTGGTAATTTTATTAGATTTCTGTATTGATTATTTTTGGTGGAATATTGCTGATGGGTTACTAAGTTGCCAGAATATTTAATGTTATAGGATAAAATTTTGATATGATGAGACATAGTTAAGGTGACCAGACATCCTGCTTTTTTTTAACTCTTCCATCAAGATTGACACCAGTATATTACAAGGGTTCATTGAGGAGTACAAAAGAAAACAGTTTTGATTAACCTAAAAAACTTTAAGATTTAGTTGTAAACATTCTTACATAAAATGTTTGTTAAATCTTGGATGCATAATTTTATTATGTTACATGAATGACTATATATAGTTTTCTGACATTCAACTGCTTAAATGCAAATGCAGTTCCAAAGGCTAGATAGCATAAGTTGAGAGTTTGAATTAGGCTTTTTCAGAGGGGTAATTTAATTTTCTGCGCTGGTGAATAATTTATTTGCATTCGAGAATTATTTCCGTCGGCCCTGAATTATTGTTTCAGGTGCGAAATTAATTAGTAATTAATTTTTCACACATGATTTTTTTTGTGCCAGTGTATTAATTATTTATGGCTATTTACTTATTCCGTTGTGGATACTTTTCACGTTGGAAAATATTTTTTTGTCGTAAGTCAATTTTTTGATTTCGCGATTTTTTTTAAGCGCTGAACGTTTTTTTTCGCCGGCGAATTATTTTTATTCGGCGTTAATCAATTTTTCAATTTTCTCTCTGCCGAATTTATCTTGTGAATTTATTTTAAATTTTCCCTCGCATCTCGTTATTTTGCAGGGGAATTTATAAGTACATAATAAGAAAAATAATAATTAGGAAAATGGGCGCCGAGTGCGAGATGAGCGTAGTGGGCGGCTTTCTTTTCGGAGACGACTTTTTATATGGCGTCCTTACTTTTTTCGGTTTCGACTTATTTTACTCGGCGGCGATTTTTCTAGGCGGTTTCCTCGTCCGCGACTTTTTTTCGGCTGCGATTTACATTTAGATTTCCCTTTTTCCCGTTGCAAATATTTTTCGGTTGCGATTTTTTTCTGTCGGCAAAATTTGCTAATTCCTTTCCGATGGCGAATATTATTTTCCGACTACGAATATTGTTTCTTATTGCGATTTTCTCGGCGACGACTTTTTCTCGCCCTCGACTATTTCTTTCGGCGTCAAGTTTTTTCTCCCCTGCGACTTATTTTCTCGATTGCTACCTTTTTCCTTAATCGGCTAGTTTTTTCTCGTCGGCGTCTATTTTTTTCCTTTCCTTTCTTTTGGCTGCGACCAATTTTTTTAGGTTATGCATTTTCTCCGATTGCAAATATTTTTCGATTGCAATTTTCATTTCCTTGGTTTAAATTGTCTAATTTCTTTCCGATGGCGAAAATGCTTTTCCGGTAACGATTCTTTTTCTGCGGCAGACTTTTTTTTTCTGCGGGGAACTTTTTTCCGTTCTTCGACTTTCTTCTCCGCTGTATTTGTTTTTCTCAGCAGCGACTATTTTTTCGGCGTCGACTTTTTTTGCGTAGAATTTTTTCCTCGGCGATGGATTTTCCTCGTATGTCATACATACTCTGCCGTGAAATTTAAAAAAGTTGTCAGAAAAATAACTAATAAAGAAAACGGAAGCAAAACCCGCCCAGAGGCCGAACTACACCACAATGGGAAAGGACTTCCCCAAACAATGCAAAGAAGAAGCGGATTCGACCACGGCGGCGGATCGACAGAGTGAAAAAATACCTTGTACTCTGGGCGGGGGGAACTTCACGGTGTTCACGCAAGGTAATTTTTTTACTCCGGCCGGCCCATCGGCGAACGGTCAGCCGCCGGGATCAAACCCGCTTCCTCAGCATTGAGGGGAAGTACGCCGCCTTCCCCACTGTGCTATCGAGACGACGAAGAAATGTAGGAAGTTTAAGCTATTTCCCTTTCGGCAGGCATTCGGAGGGGAGTGGATAGAAGAGGGGAGGGAGGTAGAGGGAAGAGAGGGGAGGTTCCCCCTGGAGTAGGTGAAAGAGGGGAAATGAAAGGGAGTTGGTATGGTAAGCGGGAGTCGTTCGATTCCGATAAGAAAATTGCAGTTTCTCATGACGTATAAGCAACAGAATTTCCTTCGTAAATGTAGGTGACTATAATATCACTGCTTCGCATCTCTTATCGAATAGTTCTGTATTAGAGCGTTATTCTCGTGTTGTTTATAGGTAATGGCGTCCACATAGTCATTTCTGGCAAAGAAATTTGACGTTTGCATTATAAGAAACCGGGATAATGTATTTTTTGCGTGGTTGAAGATTCTCACATACGCGTTTTTGGTATGATGATCTGTTTTATGTAACGGTAACGATTTTTTCAAGAATTTTATTCATTTTTTTGCACGGTTTTTGATTTGTTAATAATTCATCACATTAAACTTAGGTGCTATTTTAAGTGGATCTAGGACAATTCACCGACCACAATTCACCGAAGGAAAATTCACCGACCACAATTCACCGACGGAAAATTCACCGAATCACAATTCACCGAAAGGTAAATTCACCGACCCACAATTGATCGAATGTAGTATTCACCGAAATTTCCAATTCACCTTATGAAGACGGGGAAGAGCGGAAGTAATATAAGCGGAATGTTGGCAACAATGACACGTAGCAATAAACCATTAACGTTTAAGGAGGAATGGGTATGGGGAAGATAGAAGGAAGATGGAATAGTATGACAAAATGAAATAATGGCATCATGGATATCCTTCCATTACAAATAACTCGTACATGAATAATAAATAAACAAATTAAACTCACGGGAGTATGGGGAGAAGAAGGGGAAGGTTAAACATTAAAGAAAGTAATACTGGCACCATGGGTGTCATTCGATTGCAAATAAATCGTAGATGAATAATAAACAATAACTCAACAAATTACGCAAGCAAGGGTTATGGTAGGGGGAGGGAAGGGGGAAGGTTGAACATTTAAAAACAGAATACGAGACCATGGGTGGCATTCGATTGCGAATAACTCGTAGATGAATAATAAACAATAAATAAAGAAATTACGCAACCAAGGTTTATGGTAGGGGGAGGGAGGGGGAAGGTTAAAATCCAAAAACAGAATACTAGCACCATGGGTGTCATTCGATTGCAAATAACTCGTACATAAATAATTAACAATAAATAAACAAATTACGCACTCTACGCTTATGGTAGGGGGAGGGAAGGGGGAAGGTTAAACATTTAAAAACGGAATACGAGCGCCATGGGTGTCATTCGATTGCAAATAAATCGTAGATGAATAATAAACAATAACTCAACAAATTACGCAAGCAAGGCTTATGGTAGGGGGAGGGAAGGGGGAAGGTTGAACATTTAAAAACAGAATACGAGCACCATGGGTGTCATTCGATTCCGAATAAATCGTAGAAGAATAATAAACAATAACTCAACAAATTACGCAACCAAGGGTTATGGTAGGGGGAGGGAAGTTGGAAGGTTAAACATTCAAAAACAGAATACTAGCACCATGGGTGTCATTCGATTACAAATAACTCGCAGATGAATAATAAACAATAAATAAACAAATTATGCACTCAACGCTTATGGTAGGTGGAGGGAAGGGGAAGGTTAAACATTTAAAAACAGAATACGAGCACCATGGGTGTCTTTCGATTGCAAATAACTCGTACATGAATAATTAACAATAAATAAACAAATTACGCACTCAAAGTTTATGGTATGGGGAGGAAAGAGGGACAGTTCAACATTTAAAAACGGAATACTAGCACCATGGGTGTAATTCGATTGCAAATATCTCGCAGATGAATAATTAACAATATATAAACAAATTACGCACTCAACGCTTATGGTAGGGGGATGGTTAAACATTCAAAAACAGAATACTAGCACCATGGGTGTCATTCGACTGTAAATAACTCGTATGTGAATAATAAAAAATAAATAAACAAATTACGCACTCAAAGCTTATGGTATGGGGAGGAAAGGGGGAAGGTTCAATATTTAAAAACAGAATACTAGCACCATGGGTGTCATTCGATTGCAAATAACTCGCATGTGAACAATAAACAATAAATAAACAAATTACGCACTCAACGCTTATGGTAGGGGAAGGGAAGGGGGAAGGTTAAACATTCAAAAACAGAATACTAGCACCATGGGTGTCATTCGACTGTAAATAACTCGTATGTGAATAATAAACAATAAATAAACAAATTACGCACTCAAAACTTATGGTATGGGGAGGAAAGGGGGAAGGTTAAACATTTAAAAACAGAATACTAGCACCATGGGTGTCATTCGATTACAAATAACTCGCAGATGAATAATTAACAATAAATAAACAAATTACGCACTCAACGCTTATGGTGGGGGGAGGGAAGGGGGAAAGTTTATCGTAACTTACAAGTTTTTATAGAAAAAGTTGAATCAAAGCCAATGTTCAATCCTGGATAACATGAGCGTCAGTAAAAAATATTTCAAGGATGGGCAAAACACAAAAATGCCTATTACCCACGTGCGGACGCAATTTTTCCCAATCCGGCAAAATTTTACTTAACCGGCCCCCAACTGACCACAAATCCTCACCACTGAATCACTATGAATGAATTTATCACAGTGTTGAATATCCTCTTGAAATTAACTCAAATTATATTTTAAATGGCTAATTTATTTCCCTTAAAGCAGCTTAGAATCAGATCTCGGAATGAGCCGGAACGCACCGGTACGCCGCTCCGGCTCGTCACACCGTTCTCTTTCGACAGACACATATAAATACCGTCCCGTTTCAAAAAAAATTTCCGTTCCACAGCCAATACAAGCGTTCCGTTTCGTAACATTTTACATTTCGAGCACTGGTTAAAATCCACTCCGATCTGATTAATACTTTGACACAAATACCCTATCTCCCTACACCCGATCTTTCTTCCCCTCACTTTCCTCTTCCCGTCTACATCTCGGTGATATTCAACCCTTTTGATCAGCGTGCCCCTTGGAAAACTTTGAAGATGTGCATACCCACTGGTATTATCACATAATACGAACAATTCCACAGAAAATCTTTAAATGATTAGAATTAATTTTGGTGGACTAAGTTTGTATTCACTGCCCCTAATTGTAAAGGTTATGAAAAATGAATCTTTTGCGTATCCTGAAAAAACCTCCCGTATTTCCGGTTGAATACCAATATTTATCTCCTTCCTCCTCGCCATCCTCCCTCTACATCTCTTTCGAGCGCATATAGACACCGCATTGACACTTTTGCATTACACACGTGAAATAATACAACAATTGGCATGGTTAGTTAAAAACGCGGAATTACGCCCAAGTTCGAGCGAATCCGAATAGAAGGATAAATTGACTTTCAAATTAAGAAATGTTCCTTTTTTTAAAAAAATATTTTTGGTCTGTAGAACGCATGTCAAATTTTCCAATTTTCATTTGCAATAGGAACAAGGGTTGCTGAGCGGAATTTTAAATATTACATATTATCTTACGAGAAATGAAAATAATTGCTAGAGGTCGATCTCGCGACATTTTTCGAGATATATTACGCCGTTACCTTCATATATCCCATTTAAATATCCTGTCAAATTTTCGATCCTCTGTGTACACCATTTAACGAATTGTCAGAATTTCGATACAGCGTGACACACGGACCAAACAAACAACCAGTCAGAGGACAAACCAATTAATACTGCCCTTTATTATAATTGGAATCTTGCACATCAGCAGACGGACGAATAAGGTGAAAACAGAACTTTAAAAAATAACACGAAATAAATCCAAAATCTAAGAAATCGGAATTACAAAGTGGTCATAGGATAAGTATGTATGTACTTCGATTTTTAAAGACGCAAACATAAATGAACAGAGAATGATAACTCTCCTAAAATTCGAAACAACAAGGCAAGCTTCATTTATGACGTTCAATAATCATAATAAAATTCGTTGTATAATTTGTACATCGAGAAGAATACCTTAATGGTTTATGTCTCAGATCCGGGGCCATGTTTTGGAAGACTACCTGCTCTTCCATTTCGACGCTCATTAGAGAGGATCAGCGACCCTCACTAGGACTCGGTGTAGTCTATCCTCACAGCGGGTGGTGAAATTCCCGATCTATCATTGCAAAATTGCAATACTTTTTGCAAATAAGACGATTGAAAGTTACATCATTGCATTGCGGTGAAAATCCTGATTATTGGCGTTTTTTAAACGAAATTCTACGATACATATTAACGGAATTAGTATTCTTTTCACGATTACAATACTATCTCTATACATACGATATACTACATATATAGGAAAGTAAAAAATCAATTCATAATTTCGTTACGTTACGTATAACTTTTTTTTTAGCACTTTGCTGTACGAGCATACGAACTTATACATGACGCACTTGGTCGATTCGTGAATGTGAGTCTGATTTTTTTGGGGTTTTGCTTCGCCCCCTGGATTCTCCACTGATTTCTATATGAGAAAGTTTGTACAATGTACATTATACCGATTTTTTCATTTTGTACAACAGTGAGCTCTTGGAAATCTGATCACTTAAATTTTGCTATTAAAAACAGTTTCTAATTTCCTTTCACGTTCCTAAGAATCCGCTAGGAACAAAAATTTCTCTCTCATACCATTATTTTCGTCTCAAACTCAGGGGCAGTCGAATTTACGGCCCCTGTTACCACAAGGGAAAACAAAAGAGAGGGATGGGGGAGGAAAGCGAAGGATGTAAGAGGGGTGGGGAAAGAGCCCTAGGGAAGTGTAACGAAGCCCGATGCGGTGGAAATAAGAAAACCCAAGTGCCGCCTTTTATTATCGGTCGCCGGGGTAGGTAGAAACTGGAGGCTTGCACTGATACTGACTTTCGTGTTTGCATCTAAACTTTAGCCTCGCCATATTTTTTCGTATTCGACGGATATGAAGATGTTGTCTTTTTTCAACGAAAATGAGTTATGACTAACGCAATTTGGGCGAATACGAGACCAACGCATTTGTCGCACCCAGTGAGGTGCCGCCCTAAGGCGGTGTCTTACCTGCTTACCGCCTATAGACGGCCCTGGTGGTATCAATAAATAAGGTATTTGTTACAATAAAGTGACGTTTGAATGGCGAGAATTCTCGCCATCCGTACGCAACGTGATAAGTTTTTTTGCATGTATAGTTTTTCCACGTTTTAAAATAATATCTAATATAATATTTACATTTTTACACATTTCCGTTGCCTATTCACGGGTTTCATGCTTATAAAACATAAAAGTTAACATTTCTGAAAGGAGTAATTACACAAGAAATGATGCTGGACTTGGCGAAAGTGATACGGTCGTAGATCAAATTATCGTTATATTTGAATGCCAAACACTTGGAAGCGGTTTATATACAAACAAATTTGGTTGGTAATTAACTACTAATGAAAATATTACATTTGACGATTAAATCACGTTTTAAAATGTTTAAAATTTCAGAACAATAGAAAACTATTAACGGTAAAACCACAGGTGATTTTCGTTCCAACTGATTGTGAGGTGAAAATTCACTTAAAAGAAAAGAACGTTTTCTTTTTTACAATAATGTTTTAATTATTTTTCTTAACTATATGGCCACCTTATGGTATATCGTCAACTCGTCGTAGTCAATTCGTCGCAGGACAAACTCGTCGCACGTCACTTCGTCGCAGGACAAACTCGTCGCGCATTGCCCCATAAGGAAAGGCCGTAAATCAGTGTAGGGGTTTTTAAGTTTGCTTTTTAAATTATTTCCCGTCAAGTTTCGAACTCATTTAAATTATCATAAAGATTTAGCTTAAATTGTTAGTTACTATCGGAAAAAGTTGAATCAAAGCCAGCGTTCAATCATGGACAACGTTACCTATTCACGAGTTTCATGCTTACAAAACATTTCAGAAAGGCATAATTACACAAGAAATTAAGCTGAGTTTGGCGAAAGTGATACGATAGGAAATGAAATGATCGTTATATTTGAATGCAACACACTTGGAAGCGGATTGTTTACAAATAAATTTGGTCAATTGTTAAGAAAAGCTAAGTGAAAAAGTATTCTTTATAGGTGGTTTCCAGTTTTTAGTAGAATAAAATGTTTTCGTATATATTGCATACGCCCTAGAACTGATAGCGAAACTAAATTCACAAAATCCATTGAAATTCAACGAGCACTTACACTTCCTTAAACATTAAACGTCATATCTCAGCTTCAATCACTCCAATATGAACAATTATTTTTATCGTCATATAACCTACAGTGAGTCTCTTTATTATTGGGCCAACATAAAAATAATTTTCAAAACCCATATATTTTTAAAATAAATTATAGTAGTTTTTTTGAAACTTATTCACCTCTTTATTGTTGGTTTCCTTACAAAAACAGGAAGGTAATTAGTAGCATTCGACTACTATGGCAACATATATAAACATGTTTATTCAAATAAACAAAAATATGACATCACAAAATTATTGGGCCACAAATGGAAAATAAATTGTTCTTACTACTAATACACTAACAGACTTATTTTTAGTACTTTGTTTGGTACCCATTATTTTTCAGAACACATCTGAGCCTATTTGGAATTCACTCTACTAATTTTTTGGTGATTGTTCCAGGAATACTGGTCCATTCGTCCTGCAGCAGTTTTTTCAATTCTTCCCTGTTGCTGATTGTGTGACTCCTGACTCTTCGGTCGAGCTCATCCCACAAATTTTCAATGGGATTTATATTAGGGGATTGCGGTGGAGTGCCAATTACTTTTGGGCAGTTATAAAGCAGCCATTCGCGCACAATGTGAGCTTTAAGCTTTGGGTCGTTGTCCTGGTAATACTGAAAGGTCTGCAAAATCCTCATTTTTTCAGCCGACTGTTTTAAATTATTCTTTAAAATGTTCAGGTAGACCATTTTATCCATTATACCATCTATGAAGACCAAATTTCCGACTCCTGAGGTGGACATACAGCCCCATACCATGACAGATCCTGCACCATGTTTTACTGTCAGTCGAAGGTTCTCTTTATTTAGTTCCTCATTCGGCTTTCTCCACACCATGGCACAACCATCGGACCCAAAAACATTGAACTTGCTTTCATCAGCAAATATTACCTGATTCCAGGAATTTCCGCCCTTATCCAAATGCTCTTCTGCAAATGCTATTCTGATTTTCTTATTGGCGTTACTAATGAATGGCTTCTTTCTAGCTACTCGACCATTGTAACCATTTTACATTATGCAACGCCGAATGGTTTCTGGATGTACATGTTTGTCGCAATAAGTTGACAATTCAGTTACAATTTTCAGGGCGCTTAAACGAGGATTTACTTTTACTTTTCGCATAATCCAACGCTTGTCATGATCATTGAGTAATGCTGGTCTTCCAGGATTTGGCTTCGAATCTATACGATCCTCATTTATAAAAAGTCTAATAATATTACCCACAGTACTTCTAGGCATTTGTAGCATTACAGCAATTTCCCGTTCTGTTTTGCCCTTGGCATGATGGAAAATAACCAGTTGACGCTGATTAAAAGAAGTGTTTGCACTTTTACGTCCCGTTTTAAGTGCACGTAGATTATTTCAGTTCTTTCTTTAATAAAAAAATTGTGAATTGCACACAAATTTTCAAGAAGCACTTATTGACCAATGCACGATACTGCACTGACAGCATACACTAATCGATAATGAATTGGATATCGATGGTATCTAATGATAGTTAGTTAGTGTATTAGTAGTAAAAACAATTTATTTTCCATTTGTGGCCCAATAATTTTGTGATATCATATTTTTGTTTATTTGAATAAACATGTTTATATATGTTGCCACAGTAGTCGAATGCTACTAATTACCTTCCTGTTTTTGTAAGGAAACCAACAATAAAGAGGTGAATAAGTTTCAAAAAAACTACTATAATTTATTTTAAAAATATATGGGTTTTGAAAATTATTTTTATGTTGGCCCAATAATAAAGAGACTCACTGTATGTTACCCGCGGGGAAAAATTATAGATCTATGCGAAGTGTGGTCGCGATATCTTCAAAGGTGTGGAAATCACAATCTGTGAAGTCTACGTCTAATTATTTACGTTACTGATGCAGTTTTAAAAACTGTTTGCTTATGAAGAACTCTATTCAACACGAAAATATCATTGAAACTATTTATTATTAATCCTACACTGCAAGCATATTTCAAATTCAGAATTTTTGCAATTTCGAATTTTTCGAAACGGTTTTATCCAAAAACATATAACCGTTACAAATTTCAAGTTCAGCTGAAAGTGCCTTATAATTTTTGTTCTCGTATGGGACAATATTATCATTAGAAACCTTTTATTAGTACTACTTCAAGAAATCAGCATATATTTGGTTTCCGTGTAAACAAAGCAAAATTAAAAAACAACATACATTGTACAAACTTTCTCATATATGGGTACTAATGCGTCGTTTAGTTATCTTTAGAAAATGAAAATTGTATGATCCTGTTTTTAGAAAATCCAATTTTTGTTCAAGTTGCCCAAGAATAAACTAGCCTTATGTTCATTCAGTGAGAAAAATGAAATACGTAGTATTATTATAGATGTATACTCAAGTAACTGTACGAAATTTGATCAAAATCGTTAGAGCCGTTTTTGAGAAAATCGAATTGTTGTTAAAGTTGCCTATAATAAACTAGTCTTATATTCATTTTTTGTGAAATATGAACTATACATTATTATTGAGGACGTAAACACAAGTAACCGTACGAAATCTGATCAAAATCGTTCGAGCCGTTTTTGAGAAAATCGAATTATTGTTAAAAATGTGTAGAATAAACTATTCTTCATTACTGAGCAATGTCAACCATTTCTACGTATACTCTGCTCAGTATGATAAAATGCCTAAGTACGAGATTTCATTCATTTTTGCTCTACCGTTTACGCTTCAGAGCCAGTAACAGACAGACGGCATTGCAAAAACCACTTTTTCGGATTCAGCGACACCTAAAACATATATTTCCATAAAAATCTCGAGGTGGAATTTTTTCGCGAAAACAATACTTTCTCGATACTTCGTATGAGAAAGTAAAAACGATATTACCTACGTTAAATGTTTTCCCATTTTTAATGCATTGGATTCAAATCCGGCGGCAATGGGAGTTGTCATGGCTGCTTTTAATTGGTGTTGTCATAAAACTAATAAAATCGCGTATTTTTCTGATTCTAAATGTATTTTTACGATAATTCGATCAGGATTCGGATTCTGAACTATTAAGTCTCAAGTTCGAACTATGTTTCTAAGTAATATTAAAATTCAAATGAAAAATAAGCTGCAGTCACCCCCATGTTATTCAAATGGGGAAAATTAAAAAAGGGAATATTAAAAAAAAATTAGAATGATCAATCAAATCGGTTTAAAACCCGACTACACCACTTAACTCTTTATTCCGGTTAAAATGATACCCTTTTCTTGCTTCTAAGTGCTGTCAATTGCTGATTTATAGAAAAACACACACACAAACACTTTTCTTTATAGATATCTATAGACTATAGATAGACTAGAGATAGGTAGATAGATGCAGATTACTATTTAACCACTAGCAAAACTGCCCGGCGTTGCTCGGGTTGATATGATATTTGGCACTTTCCAATGTTAAAAACTTAAAATAAATACCTTTTTTCATGATTAAATCGGAAATCGGCTTTGATGGGATTTATGTCTTTTAGAAATATAAAGTTGATTTTTTCAGATTAATAGGTTTTTATCCCGAGTTCGTATATTCATTTTAAGAAATATAAATTTGCAAAAGAATAAAATTTTGCGAGTCAAGCAATCGATTTTTACTTGTTATCTTATGGAAAAATGTCAATGCCCTTTAATGGCAGCACTGACTAATCCCGAATTCACTAATAAAGAAATCGCAACAAAATTTATTTTATAATCACTATAATTGTTATTTACATAATATATGTATCTTGCAATATACAGTTTACAAGTGAAGTTCAAGTTTCCTGCTGTAAATAAGTCTATCGCGGAACCCTTGGATTTCCTCGGGTCACAGTTTGAAGACCTTTGTCGTAGAAAGCGTCGAAAGATTCTTTCAGGGATAAGTACATACATGAAGGAGCGCGTCCCACGTCAGGAGGCAAACCTTCCTCCACACCCTAATCACGGGGGGGGGGGATACACTTCGAGGTTGAAAGGGTAGAGAGTGGAGCTTCCAATGGTATATGGTCAGAATCGAAAATGTTCCTTCCCGCTGAAACGGAAAGGAAAACATTTAAAATAGCCTCCTCACGGGTAACACTAATTTTTATTGAAGACAGAAACCGAATCTTGACCGAATTAGCGGAAAAATGCGTTTAGAACAAGGGTCTCAAATTCGCGGCCCGCTTGTTCATTTTATGCGGCCTTCTCACTGATCTTCTTCTAATTATATTATTCGGCCCGGCTCATTGTCGAACAATTTTTCCAATTTGGAAATATTTTTAGTCCTTTTGAAGTGTAAGTTTCTCATTTTTGGCCCGCGAACGATTTGCATTAGAGATCTCTGGTTTAGAATCAGAAAAAAAGAAGTGATTTCATCAGTTTTATTACAACAATTACAAACTACCTTTGGTGGTTGACAATTTTCGTGGGTATGTCACTCTAATATCCTTATGTTTCATTCTTTAATCATATAATTATTTATTTATTATGCATATATATTCCGAGTCATAAAAACTCCTCAAAATATTTTTTTAAAGATTAAATTTGGAAACTTTCCTTTAATAATATTTTGCATTTGACAACTTATGTATGGAGGAAGTCATGTGTTGTACACCTCCGTTTATTTATTAGTAAGGCCGGCGAAATTTCGTCTAATTAATTTTTACCCGTTTTAAAATAATTATTAAAAAATGTATAAAATTGTCTTAATTTTCAAATTTAAATATGTATCAATAAAAATAATTTTAAAATTTCGATTAAAATAAACATCGAGAAAAATGTTGTTATAAAGGTAGTTAAATATAATTTTTATATCTTGCATTAAACGTTTGGACCAGACGCCAAAATTTCCGATAAAGTGATCAAGTGCCAAAATTTCCGATGAATATTTTTAAATCCTATGGAAAATTTATCGGAAAATTACTTACCACTCATTCAAATTTAGTTTATATAGTTAATTTGTGTTTTTATTTTTTAAATTAAAAATATATAAAACCAAATGCCAAATTTCCGCCCGCTCTGAATATTCCAATGAAAACAATATGAAATAGCATTTAAATAACGTAAATCAAAATAAGCATTATATTTCTTAATAAATTCAATTAGTTTTTTTTTTCTTTTCTTAATAGCGTGTTCTTGTTGTTAAATTTAGATTTGCCATTATAAACTGGAAATTATTCTGTAATAAGCTTTGCTTTGTTCTTCATACAATGATAAATCTAATAAGGAAGGTTTTGTAAACATTTTACGAAGGTTTATATTGAAAGCTTCAACCGAATTTGTTTATGAAGGAATTTTTTTGTAACAACTCTTCAAATGAAATTTCTCTTTTTACAATATACATAAAGGTTTTAACCTTCTTTTACAGTATTGGGTAACCAATATACAATAACGTTCCGTTATTTTAAATAACTTATTATTTTAAATTTCTTATCTTAGAGCATTTATAAGAATTAGGCAAAATTTCGCAGCGTCTTCATTTCTTATTTCTAGTAATACTGACAGATTTTGAATCTGCAATGACAAATGCAATAAAACGCGAATTCCCCCAAACAAGGAATCGCGGATGTTATTTTCACTTCTCCCAATGCATATACCGTAAGATTCAATCCCATGGACTTCAAAAAAGGTATGAAACAGAGGCAGCATTCGCCTTGCAACTAGGCCTATTACCTGCAATAGCATTTGTACCTATAGCACACGTCGTGGAAGCATTCGAATCACTTTGTGACAATAATCTCCTTCCTCCAGAAGCACAAGCTGTAGTGGATTATTACGAAGATACGTGGATTGGTCTTCCACAAAGAGGTCACCGTCGCCGCCAACCACGTTTTTCTCACGACGTGTGGAACTGCTTTGACGGAGTAGTGGAAGGTTTGCCAAAAACCAATAATTCAATTGAAGGATGGCATCGTGGTTTTGAGCAGCAAATTTCTGCCGAACATCCTAGTATATGGAAATTTATTGCTGCCATCCAAAGGGAACAGAGCTTTCACGAAATCCAAATCGAGCAATATATACGCGGCCAAGAAGTTCCTCCTAGCCGTAAAAAATATAGAGATTGTGCGGAAAGAATAAATCGGCTTGCTTCAAATTTTGATGTTGGAAATATTTATGATTATTTCTACATCAACAATATTTAGGAAACAATGAAACTGTTTATCCTATCACAATCTGTGGAAAATCTACGTCCAAATATTTAAGTTATTTACGTAGTTTTAAAAATATCTTGCTTTGGAGAACTGTACGCCACAATGTAATCTGGCACCGAGAAATTGAAAAACGACATTACGCTAAAACATTTTCAATATAAATGCTTTGGACTGTCACTTTCGGCGACAAAGGGAGTTGTCATGGTAGCTTATAATGGGTATTCTAATAAAACTGATAAAATCACGTATTTTATTGATTCTAATTGCATTTCTATGCTAATTTGATAAGAATTCGAATTATGCCTCCGATAAAAATAAACATTTTTCTATTCTTCATAGAATTATTCAAGTCTCAGGTTCGTACCATATTTCTAAGTAAATTTAAAATTCAAGTGAAAAAAAGCTGCACTAGTCCCTTTGTAATTCGAATGAAAAAATAAATTATTGTCTTTTAATTCGGCATTCCAATCAAATCGAAATAAAAACCTTACTACACACACGTATTCGTTCATCCGATTAAAATGTTACCTTACACTTGTTTCTACGTAACGTAGTTATTGCGCTTTAAAATTACATACAAACATTATATATATATATATATATATATATATATATAGATTATTCATCTACGAGTTATTCGCAATCGAATAACACCCATGGTGACGTTATTACGATTTTTATTGTTTGACCTCCCCCCTCTCCTCCCCTCCCATAAGCGTTGAGAACGTAATTTGTTTATTTATTATTTCTTTTTCACCTACGGGTTATTTGAAATCGAATGACACCCACGGTGTTAGTATTTTGTTTTTAAATGATTAACCTTCCCCCTTTCCTCCCCATACCATAAGCTTTGAGTGCGTAATTTGTTTATTTATTGTTTATTACTCACATACGAGTTATATACAGTCGAATGACACCCATGGTGCTAGTATTCTGTTTTTGAATATTTAACCTTCCCCCTTCCCTCCCCCTACCATAAGTCTTGGTTGCGTAATTTACTCATTTAATGTTTATTATTCATCTACGAGCTATTCGCAATCGAATGACACCCATGGTGCTCGTATTCTGTTTTTAAATGTTCAACTTTCCCCCTTCCCTCCCCCCACCATAAGCGTTGAGTGCGTAATTTGTTTATTTATTGTTAATTATTCATCTGCGAGTTATTTGTAATCGAATGACACCCATGGTGCTAGTATTCTGTTTTTAAATGTTTAACCTTCCCCCTTTCCTCCCCATACCATAAGTTTTGAGTGCGTAATTTGTTTATTTATTGTTTATTATTCACATACGAGTTATTTACAGTCGAATGACACCCATGGTGCTAGTATTCTGTTTTTGAATGTTTAACCTTCCCCCTTCCCTTCCCCTACCATAAGCGTTGAGTGCGTAATTTGTTTATTTATTGTTTATTGTTCACATGCGAGTTATTTGCAATCGAATGACACCCATGGTGCTAGTATTCTGTTTTTAAATATTGAACCTTCCCCCTTTCCTCCCCATACCATAAGCTTTGAGTGCGTAATTTGTTTATTTATTTTTTATTATTCACATACGAGTTATTTACAGTCGAATGACACCCATGGTGCTAGTATTCTGTTTTTGAATGTTTAACCATCCCCCTACCATAAGCGTTGAGTGCGTAATTTGTTTATATATTGTTAATTATTCATCTGCGAGATATTTGCAATCGAATTACACCCATGGTGCTAGTATTCCGTTTTTAAATGTTGAACTGTCCCTCTTTCCTCCCCATACCATAAACTTTGAGTGCGTAATTTGTTTATTTATTGTTAATTATTCATGTACGAGTTATTTGCAATCGAAAGACACCCATGGTGCTCGTATTCTGTTTTTAAATGTTTAACCTTCCCCTTCCCTCCACCTACCATAAGCGTTGAGTGCATAATTTGTTTATTTATTGTTTATTATTCATCTGCGAGTTATTTGTAATCGAATGACACCCATGGTGCTAGTATTCTGTTTTTGAATGTTTAACCTTCCAACTTCCCTCCCCCTACCATAACCCTTGGTTGCGTAATTTGTTGAGTTATTGTTTATTATTCTTCTACGATTTATTCGGAATCGAATGACACCCATGGTGCTCGTATTCTGTTTTTAAATGTTCAACCTTCCCCCTTCCCTCCCCCTACCATAAGCCTTGCTTGCGTAATTTGTTGAGTTATTGTTTATTATTCATCTACGATTTATTTGCAATCGAATGACACCCATGGCGCTCGTATTCCGTTTTTAAATGTTTAACCTTCCCCCTTCCCTCCCCCTACCATAAGCGTAGAGTGCGTAATTTGTTTATTTATTGTTAATTATTTATGTACGAGTTATTTGCAATCGAATGACACCCATGGTGCTAGTATTCTGTTTTTGGATTTTAACCTTCCCCCTCCCTCCCCCTACCATAAACCTTGGTTGCGTAATTTCTTTATTTATTGTTTATTATTCATCTACGAGTTATTCGCAATCGAATGCCACCCATGGTCTCGTATTCTGTTTTTAAATGTTCAACCTTCCCCCTTCCCTCCCCCTACCATAACCCTTGCTTGCGTAATTTGTTGAGTTATTGTTTATTATTCATCTACGATTTATTTGCAATCGAATGACACCCATGGTGCCAGTATTACTTTCTTTAATGTTTAACCTTCCCCTTCTTCTCCCCATACTCCCGTGAGTTTAATTTGTTTATTTATTATTCATGTACGAGTTATTTGTAATGGAAGGATATCCATGATGCCATTATTTCATTTTGTCATACTATTCCATCTTCCTTCTATCTTCCCCATACCCATTCCTCCTTAAACGTTAATGGTTTATTGCTACGTGTCATTGTTGCCAACATTCCGCTTATATTACTTCCGCTCTTCCCCGTCTTCATAAGGTGAATTGGAAATTTCGGTGAATACTACATTCGATCAATTGTGGGTCGGTGAATTTACCTTTCGGTGAATTGTGATTCGGTGAATTTTCCGTCGGTGAATTGTGGTCGGTGAATTTTCCTTCGGTGAATTGTGGTCGGTGAATTGTCCTAGATCCGGGTATTCTAATAAAACTGATAAAATCACGTATTTTATTGATTCTAATTGCATTTCTATGCTAATTTGATAAGAATTCGAATTATGCCTCCGATAAAAATAAACATTTTTCTATTCTTCATAGAATTATTCAAGTCTCAGGTTCGTACCATATTTCTAAGTAAATTTAAAATTCAAGTGAAAAAAAGCTGCACTAGTCCCTTTGTAATTCGAATGAAAAAATAAATTATTGTCTTTTAATTCGGCATTCCAATCAAATCGAAATAAAAACCTTACTACACACACGTATTCGTTCATCCGATTAAAATGTTACCTTACACTTGTTTCTACGTAACGTAGTTATTGCGCTTTAAAATTACATACAAACATTATATATATATATATATATATATATATAGATTATTCATCTACGAGTTATTCGCAATCGAATAACACCCATGGTGACGTTATTACGATTTTTATTGTTTGACCTCCCCCCTCTCCTCCCCTCCCATAAGCGTTGAGAACGTAATTTGTTTATTTATTATTTCTTTTTCACCTACGGGTTATTTGAAATCGAATGACACCCACGGTGTTAGTATTTTGTTTTTAAATGATTAACCTTCCCCCTTTCCTCCCCATACCATAAGCTTTGAGTGCGTAATTTGTTTATTTATTGTTTATTACTCACATACGAGTTATATACAGTCGAATGACACCCATGGTGCTAGTATTCTGTTTTTGAATATTTAACCTTCCCCCTTCCCTCCCCCTACCATAAGTCTTGGTTGCGTAATTTACTCATTTAATGTTTATTATTCATCTACGAGCTATTCGCAATCGAATGACACCCATGGTGCTCGTATTCTGTTTTTAAATGTTCAACTTTCCCCCTTCCCTCCCCCCACCATAAGCGTTGAGTGCGTAATTTGTTTATTTATTGTTAATTATTCATCTGCGAGTTATTTGTAATCGAATGACACCCATGGTGCTAGTATTCTGTTTTTAAATGTTTAACCTTCCCCCTTTCCTCCCCATACCATAAGTTTTGAGTGCGTAATTTGTTTATTTATTGTTTATTATTCACATACGAGTTATTTACAGTCGAATGACACCCATGGTGCTAGTATTCTGTTTTTGAATGTTTAACCTTCCCCCTTCCCTTCCCCTACCATAAGCGTTGAGTGCGTAATTTGTTTATTTATTGTTTATTGTTCACATGCGAGTTATTTGCAATCGAATGACACCCATGGTGCTAGTATTCTGTTTTTAAATATTGAACCTTCCCCCTTTCCTCCCCATACCATAAGCTTTGAGTGCGTAATTTGTTTATTTATTTTTTATTATTCACATACGAGTTATTTACAGTCGAATGACACCCATGGTGCTAGTATTCTGTTTTTGAATGTTTAACCATCCCCCTACCATAAGCGTTGAGTGCGTAATTTGTTTATATATTGTTAATTATTCATCTGCGAGATATTTGCAATCGAATTACACCCATGGTGCTAGTATTCCGTTTTTAAATGTTGAACTGTCCCTCTTTCCTCCCCATACCATAAACTTTGAGTGCGTAATTTGTTTATTTATTGTTAATTATTCATGTACGAGTTATTTGCAATCGAAAGACACCCATGGTGCTCGTATTCTGTTTTTAAATGTTTAACCTTCCCCTTCCCTCCACCTACCATAAGCGTTGAGTGCATAATTTGTTTATTTATTGTTTATTATTCATCTGCGAGTTATTTGTAATCGAATGACACCCATGGTGCTAGTATTCTGTTTTTGAATGTTTAACCTTCCAACTTCCCTCCCCCTACCATAACCCTTGGTTGCGTAATTTGTTGAGTTATTGTTTATTATTCTTCTACGATTTATTCGGAATCGAATGACACCCATGGTGCTCGTATTCTGTTTTTAAATGTTCAACCTTCCCCCTTCCCTCCCCCTACCATAAGCCTTGCTTGCGTAATTTGTTGAGTTATTGTTTATTATTCATCTACGATTTATTTGCAATCGAATGACACCCATGGCGCTCGTATTCCGTTTTTAAATGTTTAACCTTCCCCCTTCCCTCCCCCTACCATAAGCGTAGAGTGCGTAATTTGTTTATTTATTGTTAATTATTTATGTACGAGTTATTTGCAATCGAATGACACCCATGGTGCTAGTATTCTGTTTTTGGATTTTAACCTTCCCCCTCCCTCCCCCTACCATAAACCTTGGTTGCGTAATTTCTTTATTTATTGTTTATTATTCATCTACGAGTTATTCGCAATCGAATGCCACCCATGGTCTCGTATTCTGTTTTTAAATGTTCAACCTTCCCCCTTCCCTCCCCCTACCATAACCCTTGCTTGCGTAATTTGTTGAGTTATTGTTTATTATTCATCTACGATTTATTTGCAATCGAATGACACCCATGGTGCCAGTATTACTTTCTTTAATGTTTAACCTTCCCCTTCTTCTCCCCATACTCCCGTGAGTTTAATTTGTTTATTTATTATTCATGTACGAGTTATTTGTAATGGAAGGATATCCATGATGCCATTATTTCATTTTGTCATACTATTCCATCTTCCTTCTATCTTCCCCATACCCATTCCTCCTTAAACGTTAATGGTTTATTGCTACGTGTCATTGTTGCCAACATTCCGCTTATATTACTTCCGCTCTTCCCCGTCTTCATAAGGTGAATTGGAAATTTCGGTGAATACTACATTCGATCAATTGTGGGTCGGTGAATTTACCTTTCGGTGAATTGTGATTCGGTGAATTTTCCGTCGGTGAATTGTGGTCGGTGAATTTTCCTTCGGTGAATTGTGGTCGGTGAATTGTCCTAGATCCGAATACCCATTATAAGCTACCATGACAACTCCCTTTGTCGCCGAAAGTGACAGTCCAAAGCATTTATATTGAAAATGTTTTAGCGTAATGTCGTTTTTCAATTTCTCGGTGCCAGATTACATTGTGGCGTACAGTTCTCCAAAGCAAGATATTTTTAAAACTACGTAAATAACTTAAATATTTGGACGTAGATTTTCCACAGATTGTGATAGGATAAACAGTTTCATTGTTTCCTAAATATTGTTGATGTAGACAATTTTCTTGTTACAGAACTCGTGGATGAGAGAATCGAGCTAATGGTCTGAGGGTAATATTCACTCTTTTTCTTAAACGTTCCCTATTTACTTTTTTGTCTTTCATTAAATTTAATCATTTCGTAAGTTCCTTTAGTTATTTATTTTTTGATGATTATTGTGTTCTTGCTGATTTTACTTAGTTTTCGTTTTTAAGAAATCGTCGTTCTGTTGTAGTGCTGGCTTTTCTTATCACGCCTCCTGCTTACCTTCAACATTTAAGGGTCGCGTCTTTTTTTGGCACACGAATGCACTTTTTTTTCCTTGTTCTTTTTTTATCGCGCATTCTTATTTTTCACGATTCACGCGCATTCTATTTTTTCTCGCCCTTTCGTATTTTTTCACGCCCATTCGTGTTCTTTCAGGCCCATTCTTTTTTTCACGCGCATTTTTCATTTTATCACTCGAAAATAATATTTTCCCCTCGAATTGTTACTTTTTATCACTCATATTATTTTCTTTATCGCTCATAATTTTTTCTTTCCAATCATCTTTTCGTTTCGAAATTTATCTTTCCCAGTCGTTTTACTCGCACACAAGTTTTGCGCAGGTTTTTTCATGCTTAATAATTCTATTTTTTCCATTTTTATGTCTTTAATAAGTTAAACCCGAAAGACTATTATTTTAATGGTCTTTCGGGTTTAACTCATTAAAGACATAAAAATGGAAAAAATAGAATTTTTTTAAAGACGGCAAAAGTAAAATCGAACTTGAAAAAAAATGCGTGCCCGGCCGTCCCGGGGTCGACACTCCAGGAGTAATGGGCAAAGTGACAGCCACCAGTACAATAAGAGGGCCCGAACCCAATCGTTGACACTGCGCTACTGGGAAAAGACTCCGTAATAGGAGCGGCTATTAAGGAAAGCCTTTTTCCAGAACTCGCAAGAGTCGCGGACAGGATTCGAACCCGCTTAAGTAGAGTACTAGTAGACTGCCACACGCACCACTACTCCACAAGGTCGACATGGAAAAGTCGTGCAAAAGTTGGCCTGGCTCTTCCGAACCGAGGCCAGCGAGAGGGGGGAAGGTCGTGAGCAAGCGGGGAGGGTGGGATAGAAAGAGGGGTAAGGTAGAACACTTTCGTCGGAGCTCCAGTCATAGCGAGTGTTGTATGCAGGGTCCTGGCTCTTTCATAGCAGGATGGGGACCGTCTGAGGAGCCAATAGAAAATTCCACATTTGACGTCACGTGGTTCGTTGTCGTCGCGGGTTTGTTGATTCAAATCAGTTGAAGCGGTTTTAACTGTTGTAGGAGGTATAGCGTTGTGTAACGTGTTAAAACTAATTTTTAAAGTGAGTTGGAGTATTGGTCAGAGGTGAAGATATGGGTGGCTCGAAGTGCCGTGTCCCCAATTGCCGCGAAAAGTTGGTTACTGTAGTTAGGTAAGTTTTTTGACAAAAATCAATCATTCTTTTCACGAAATGT
Organism: Uropetala carovei; assembly: GCA_036926305.1. Taxonomy (NCBI): domain Eukaryota; kingdom Metazoa; phylum Arthropoda; class Insecta; order Odonata; family Petaluridae; genus Uropetala; species Uropetala carovei. The sequence goes on along the minus strand of JAXCHB010000010.1, from coordinate 9,704,005 downwards.
ATTTTACGAAAACCTCTTATATGTACGTATTTTTTCGAAATTTTCATTTAGCAAGTCTAATTTTGGAATGAACGCTAATAATCTTGTGTTTCTGATAAATTACGTTAAAATATAATGAATTATACGATGTCATTGTCTCAAAAGTATTCGTATACGTTGTTTTGATTGCTGTCCGACATATTCGTTATAGTATACAATGTATAATGATCTTCTATAAAATTTACAACAATGTATGAAAGTAAAACATGGGAAAGAACTTCAGTAATCGTGTTTCTGATAAATTTCGTCTAAATTTATTGAATTAATCGATTTCATTGCCCCAAAAGTATTCGTTTACATTGTTTCGTGTGTTGTCCGACATTATCGTTACAAACGAAAGTAAGTTTAACATTTTTGGATTCGATGTCAGGGTTATAGTGTGGAGTAAATGAAATAATGAGTGAAATGTTTGAAATTTTCGCTTCACAGTAATGGCTGGGAGTTGTATGTCAGCGAATGGAGTTTAATATTTACAATATATTTAATAGACATTAAAGTTTGTAGATATTTTAAAATAGATTTGGTAAGAGAGTGCTATAAAAGTGTGTTTTGCTGATACATTTAAATTTTATGAAGACAATGACACAAAATATGTCTATATTTTATAAATGATCCAGGTTCCCTCATCCCACTTCCGACTCAAATCGGCGATTTGATGTTCGGGTAAAGCTGGTTGGGGATCCTAAACTACTCTCCATGGACCGGATGAAGCTTTATAACAATAAAAGAATTAGCCTAATGCATTTCTCCCTGAGGAGTTTTATTGTAGGCACCTGGAAGCTTAGGAAGGATTCCATTCCAGATTTAAGACTCCCAGGTAAATAAATTTAATAATGTTTTGCATACACATTGTTTGTCTAGTATCAACTGTGTTTTTGTGTTTTCATGCATATTTTCCAAGCATGCTATGTGTAGTGTTTAGTGGTAGTTGGACAAATGTTGAACTTGTATTTTCTTTCTGCAGCAGCTATGCCAGAAGCTGTAGAGGCACAGGCTGGGCCCTCGGAGAACAATCAGCTGGCTCCTCCTGTGCTCTCCTCTTCATCTGGTAGGTGCCTCTTGCATTTCCTATACATCATGCAAAACATATTAATAGTAGTGCATCTGACCATTTTCCTGTTCTTCATTGCAAGTTATTTAATAATGTTTAGTGGTAGTTGGATGAATGTTGAACTTGTATTTTCTTTCTGCTGCAACTACGCCAGAAGCTGGGCCCTCAGGGTTTCAGACTCTATGCAGGCATAGTAATGCCATTGGGGAGAACCTAATGAGGTATATTAATATTTATTTATTGAAAATATTTGTCATATAGCAAAGACTATATCATGTGACTTAGAAAGGAGAAACGATGATTATTTCGATTCTTATTATTGTTATTTCACTGTTTATTATTAAAGGGCTCCAATTAACGAAGGTGTCTTGTGTGGACTTGGCATCAGGAAGTCAGTTGAATTGTCACCCAAAGCTAGGTCTTTGTATAAAGCTAATAAGCTATTGAGGAGGAGGGCTTTACGCTCCTCCAAAAAACTTCTTAGTTTTAGAAGAAGACTGAAAGTTGCAGATTCTGCTTCTCACTTTGACGTTGGTGCTCTTGAAAACCTTCCACGGACTCTCTCATCATTTCTGCATTGTCAGTTAACGGAATACCACAAGATAGGCAAAGGCCGTAGGTTCACTTTAGATTATAAGGTTCGGTCTCTCTCTTCTGAAAAGGAGTGGGAGGGCATATGACTACTTATCTAAATTGTTTGTGCTTCCTTCTCGGAGAACACTGATGCGATTGCTATCTCGCTTACCTTTTTCCACGGGCATTAACAATCATTTGTCTCTCACAGTCAAAAAGAAGGTGAAAGACATGGATCGACATTGCATTTTAATGTTCGATGAGATTCATCTGACTCCTCATTTAGATTTTCAAGAACACCTTGATTTCATTGAGGGTTTTGAAGATTTAGGTGGGGGGAACAGGGCACAAAGATTTGCGGATAGGGCTTTAGTGTTTATGGTGAGAGGCCTGAGAAGGAAATTCAAACAGCCTGTGGCTTATGTTTTTCCTGCGGGTGCAATAAAAACCCTGGATTTGTCAAAATTAATCAAAAGTGTTATTAGTAATTTAAGCAATTCTGGTCTTAAAGTCAATGCAACTGTCTGTGACCAGGGCTCCACAAATGTTGCTGCTATTAATAAATTATGCGCAGAGACGAGAGAGTCCGTGCTGAGGTGAGGTGGGGAATACAGAGGAGAGTACTGTTGTGTTAACGACATTCAAGTTATTCCTCTGTTTGACCCACCCCATCTGTTGAATAAAAAATAAATAAACAAATTACGCACTCAAAGCTTATGGTATGGGGAGGAAAGGGGGAAGGTTAAACATTTAAAAACAGAATACTAGCACCATGGGTGTCATTCGATTGCAAATAACTCGCATGTGAACAATAAACAATAAATAAACAAATTACGCACTCAACGCTTATGGTAGGGGAAGGGAAGGGGGAAGGTTAAACCTTCAAAAACAGAATACTAGCACCATGGGTGTCATTCGACTGTAAATAACTCGTATGTGAATAATAAACAATAAATAAACAAATTACGCACTCAAAACTTATGGTATGGGGAGGAAAGGGGGAAGGTTAAACATTTAAAAACAGAATACTAGCACCATGGGTGTCATTCGATTACAAATAACTCGCAGATGAATAATTAACAATAAATAAACAAATTACGCACTCAACGCTTATGGTGGGGGGAGGGAAGGGGGAAAGTTGAACATTTAAAAACAGAATACGAGCACCATGGGTGTCATTCGATTGCGAATAGCTCGTAGATGAATAATAAACATTAAATGAGTAAATTACGCAACCAAGACTTATGGTAGGGGGAGGGAAGGGGGAAGGTTAAATATTCAAAAACAGAATACTAGCACCATGGGTGTCATTCGACTGTATATAACTCGTATGTGAGTAATAAACAATAAATAAACAAATTACGCACTCAAAGCTTATGGTATGGGGAGGAAAGGGGGAAGGTTAATCATTTAAAAACAAAATACTAACACCGTGGGTGTCATTCGATTTCAAATAACCCGTAGGTGAAAAAGAAATAATAAATAAACAAATTACGTTCTCAACGCTTATGGGAGGGGAGGAGAGGGGGGAGGTCAAACAATAAAAATCGTAATAACGTCACCATGGGTGTTATTCGATTGCGAATAACTCGTAGATGAATAATCTATATATATATATATATATATATATATAATGTTTGTATGTAATTTTAAAGCGCAATAACTACGTTACGTAGAAACAAGTGTAAGGTAACATTTTAATCGGATGAACGAATACGTGTGTGTAGTAAGGTTTTTATTTCGATTTGATTGGAATGCCGAATTAAAAGACAATAATTTATTTTTTCATTCGAATTACAAAGGGACTAGTGCAGCTTTTTTTCACTTGAATTTTAAATTTACTTAGAAATATGGTACGAACCTGAGACTTGAATAATTCTATGAAGAATAGAAAAATGTTTATTTTTATCGGAGGCATAATTCGAATTCTTATCAAATTAGCATAGAAATGCAATTAGAATCAATAAAATACGTGATTTTATCAGTTTTATTAGAATACCCATTATAAGCTACCATGACAACTCCCTTTGTCGCCGAAAGTGACAGTCCAAAGCATTTATATTGAAAATGTTTTAGCGTAATGTCGTTTTTCAATTTCTCGGTGCCAGATTACATTGTGGCGTACAGTTCTCCAAAGCAAGATATTTTTAAAACTACGTAAATAACTTAAATATTTGGACGTAGATTTTCCACAGATTGTGATAGGATAAACAGTTTCATTGTTTCCTAAATATTGTTGATGTAGAAATAATCATAAATATTTCCAACATCAAAATTTGAAGCAAGCCGATTTATTCTTTCCGCACAATCTCTATATTTTTTACGGCTAGGAGGAACTTCTTGGCCGCGTATATATTGCTCGATTTGGATTTCGTGAAAGCTCTGTTCCCTTTGGATGGCAGCAATAAATTTCCATATACTAGGATGTTCGGCAGAAATTTGCTGCTCAAAACCACGATGCCATCCTTCAATTGAATTATTGGTTTTTGGCAAACCTTCCACTACTCCGTCAAAGCAGTTCCACACGTCGTGAGAAAAACGTGGTTGGCGGCGACGGTGACCTCTTTGTGGAAGACCAATCCACGTATCTTCGTAATAATCCACTACAGCTTGTGCTTCTGGAGGAAGGAGATTATTGTCACAAAGTGATTCGAATGCTTCCACGACGTGTGCTATAGGTACAAATGCTATTGCAGGTAATAGGCCTAGTTGCAAGGCGAATGCTGCCTCTGTTTCATACCTTTTTTGAAGTCCATGGGATTGAATCTTACGGTATATGCATTGGGAGAAGTGAAAATAACATCCGCGATTCCTTGTTTGGGGGAATTCGCGTTTTATTGCATTTGTCATTGCAGATTCAAAATCTGTCAGTATTACTAGAAATAAGAAATGAAGACGCTGCGAAATTTTGCCTAATTCTTATAAATGCTCTAAGATAAGAAATTTAAAATAATAAGTTATTTAAAATAACGGAACGTTATTGTATATTGGTTACCCAATACTGTAAAAGAAGGTTAAAACCTTTATGTATATTGTAAAAAGAGAAATTTCATTTGAAGAGTTGTTACAAAAAAATTCCTTCATAAACAAATTCGGTTGAAGCTTTCAATATAAACCTTCGTAAAATGTTTACAAAACCTTCCTTATTAGATTTATCATTGTATGAAGAACAAAGCAAAGCTTATTACAGAATAATTTCCAGTTTATAATGGCAAATCTAAATTTAACAACAAGAACACGCTATTAAGAAAAGAAAAAAAAAACTAATTGAATTTATTAAGAAATATAATGCTTATTTTGATTTACGTTATTTAAATGCTATTTCATATTGTTTTCATTGGAATATTCAGAGCGGGCGGAAATTTGGCATTTGGTTTTATATATTTTTAATTTAAAAAATAAAAACACAAATTAACTATATAAACTAAATTTGAATGAGTGGTAAGTAATTTTCCGATAAATTTTCCATAGGATTTAAAAATATTCATCGGAAATTTTGGCACTTGATCACTTTATCGGAAATTTTGGCGTCTGGTCCAAACGTTTAATGCAAGATATAAAAATTATATTTAACTACCTTTATAACAACATTTTTCTCGATGTTTATTTTAATCGAAATTTTAAAATTATTTTTATTGATACATATTTAAATTTGAAAATTAAGACAATTTTATACATTTTTTAATAATTATTTTAAAACGGGTAAAAATTAATTAGACGAAATTTCGCCGGCCTTACTAATAAATAAACGGAGGTGTACAACACATGACTTCCTCCATACATAAGTTGTCAAATGCAAAATATTATTAAAGGAAAGTTTCCAAATTTAATCTTTAAAAAAATATTTTGAGGAGTTTTTATGACTCGGAATATATATGCATAATAAATAAATAATTATATGATTAAAGAATGAAACATAAGGATATTAGAGTGACATACCCACGAAAATTGTCAACCACCAAAGGTAGTTTGTAATTGTTGTAATAAAACTGATGAAATCACTTCTTTTTTTCTGATTCTAAACCAGAGATCTCTAATGCAAATCGTTCGCGGGCCAAAAATGAGAAACTTACACTTCAAAAGGACTAAAAATATTTCCAAATTGGAAAAATTGTTCGACAATGAGCCGGGCCGAATAATATAATTAGAAGAAGATCAGTGAGAAGGCCGCATAAAATGAACAAGCGGGCCGCGAATTTGAGACCCTTGTTCTAAACGCATTTTTCCGCTAATTCGGTCAAGATTCGGTTTCTGTCTTCAATAAAAATTAGTGTTACCCGTGAGGAGGCTATTTTAAATGTTTTCCTTTCCGTTTCAGCGGGAAGGAACATTTTCGATTCTGACCATATACCATTGGAAGCTCCACTCTCTACCCTTTCAACCTCGAAGTGTATCCCCCCCCCCGTGATTAGGGTGTGGAGGAAGGTTTGCCTCCTGACGTGGGACGCGCTCCTTCATGTATGTACTTATCCCTGAAAGAATCTTTCGACGCTTTCTACGACAAAGGTCTTCAAACTGTGACCCGAGGAAATCCAAGGGTTCCGCGATAGACTTATTTACAGCAGGAAACTTGAACTTCACTTGTAAACTGTATATTGCAAGATACATATATTATGTAAATAACAATTATAGTGATTATAAAATAAATTTTGTTGCGATTTCTTTATTAGTGAATTCGGGATTAGTCAGTGCTGCCATTAAAGGGCATTGACATTTTTCCATAAGATAACAAGTAAAAATCGATTGCTTGACTCGCAAAATTTTATTCTTTTGCAAATTTATATTTCTTAAAATGAATATACGAACTCGGGATAAAAACCTATTAATCTGAAAAAATCAACTTTATATTTCTAAAAGACATAAATCCCATCAAAGCCGATTTCCGATTTAATCATGAAAAAAGGTATTTATTTTAAGTTTTTAACATTGGAAAGTGCCAAATATCATATCAACCCGAGCAACGCCGGGCAGTTTTGCTAGTGGTTAAATAGTAATCTGCATCTATCTACCTATCTCTAGTCTATCTATAGTCTATAGATATCTATAAAGAAAAGTGTTTGTGTGTGTGTTTTTCTATAAATCAGCAATTGACAGCACTTAGAAGCAAGAAAAGGGTATCATTTTAACCGGAATAAAGAGTTAAGTGGTGTAGTCGGGTTTTAAACCGATTTGATTGATCATTCTAATTTTTTTTTAATATTCCCTTTTTTAATTTTCCCCATTTGAATAACATGGGGGTGACTGCAGCTTATTTTTCATTTGAATTTTAATATTACTTAGAAACATAGTTCGAACTTGAGACTTAATAGTTCAGAATCCGAATCCTGATCGAATTATCGTAAAAATACATTTAGAATCAGAAAAATACGCGATTTTATTAGTTTTATGACAACACCAATTAAAAGCAGCCATGACAACTCCCATTGCCGCCGGATTTGAATCCAATGCATTAAAAATGGGAAAACATTTAACGTAGGTAATATCGTTTTTACTTTCTCATACGAAGTATCGAGAAAGTATTGTTTTCGCGAAAAAATTCCACCTCGAGATTTTTATGGAAATATATGTTTTAGGTGTCGCTGAATCCGAAAAAGTGGTTTTTGCAATGCCGTCTGTCTGTTACTGGCTCTGAAGCGTAAACGGTAGAGCAAAAATGAATGAAATCTCGTACTTAGGCATTTTATCATACTGAGCAGAGTATACGTAGAAATGGTTGACATTGCTCAGTAATGAAGAATAGTTTATTCTACACATTTTTAACAATAATTCGATTTTCTCAAAAACGGCTCGAACGATTTTGATCAGATTTCGTACGGTTACTTGTGTTTACGTCCTCAATAATAATGTATAGTTCATATTTCACAAAAAATGAATATAAGACTAGTTTATTATAGGCAACTTTAACAACAATTCGATTTTCTCAAAAACGGCTCTAACGATTTTGATCAAATTTCGTACAGTTACTTGAGTATACATCTATAATAATACTACGTATTTCATTTTTCTCACTGAATGAACATAAGGCTAGTTTATTCTTGGGCAACTTGAACAAAAATTGGATTTTCTAAAAACAGGATCATACAATTTTCATTTTCTAAAGATAACTAAACGACGCATTAGTACCCATATATGAGAAAGTTTGTACAATGTATGTTGTTTTTTAATTTTGCTTTGTTTACACGGAAACCAAATATATGCTGATTTCTTGAAGTAGTACTAATAAAAGGTTTCTAATGATAATATTGTCCCATACGAGAACAAAAATTATAAGGCACTTTCAGCTGAACTTGAAATTTGTAACGGTTATATGTTTTTGGATAAAACCGTTTCGAAAAATTCGAAATTGCAAAAATTCTGAATTTGAAATATGCTTGCAGTGTAGGATTAATAATAAATAGTTTCAATGATATTTTCGTGTTGAATAGAGTTCTTCATAAGCAAACAGTTTTTAAAACTGCATCAGTAACGTAAATAATTAGACGTAGACTTCACAGATTGTGATTTCCACACCTTTGAAGATATCGCGACCACACTTCGCATAGATCTATAATTTTTCCCCGCGGGTAACATACAGTGAGTCTCTTTATTATTGGGCCAACATAAAAATAATTTTCAAAACCCATATATTTTTAAAATAAATTATAGTAGTTTTTTTGAAACTTATTCACCTCTTTATTGTTGGTTTCCTTACAAAAACAGGAAGGTAATTAGTAGCATTCGACTACTGTGGCAACATATATAAACATGTTTATTCAAATAAACAAAAATATGATATCACAAAATTATTGGGCCACAAATGGAAAATAAATTGTTTTTACTACTAATACACTAACTAACTATCATTAGATACCATCGATATCCAATTCATTATCGATTAGTGTATGCTGTCAGTGCAGTATCGTGCATTGGTCAATAAGTGCTTCTTGAAAATTTGTGTGCAATTCACAATTTTTTTATTAAAGAAAGAACTGAAATAATCTACGTGCACTTAAAACGGGACGTAAAAGTGCAAACACTTCTTTTAATCAGCGTCAACTGGTTATTTTCCATCATGCCAAGGGCAAAACAGAACGGGAAATTGCTGTAATGCTACAAATGCCTAGAAGTACTGTGGGTAATATTATTAGACTTTTTATAAATGAGGATCGTATAGATTCGAAGCCAAATCCTGGAAGACCAGCATTACTCAATGATCATGACAAGCGTTGGATTATGCGAAAAGTAAAAGTAAATCCTCGTTTAAGCGCCCTGAAAATTGTAACTGAATTGTCAACTTATTGCGACAAACATGTACATCCAGAAACCATTCGGCGTTGCATAATGTAAAATGGTTACAATGGTCGAGTAGCTAGAAAGAAGCCATTCATTAGTAACGCCAATAAGAAAATCAGAATAGCATTTGCAGAAGAGCATTTGGATAAGGGCGGAAATTCCTGGAATCAGGTAATATTTGCTGATGAAAGCAAGTTCAATGTTTTTGGGTCCGATGGTTGTGCCATGGTGTGGAGAAAGCCGAATGAGGAACTAAATAAAGAGAACCTTCGACTGACAGTAAAACATGGTGCAGGATCTGTCATGGTATGGGGCTGTATGTCCACCTCAGGAGTCGGAAATTTGGTCTTCATAGATGGTATAATGGATAAAATGGTCTACCTGAACATTTTAAAGAATAATTTAAAACAGTCGGCTGAAAAAATGAGGATTTTGCAGACCTTTCAGTATTACCAGGACAACGACCCAAAGCTTAAAGCTCACATTGTGCGCGAATGGCTGCTTTATAACTGCCCAAAAGTAATTGGCACTCCACCGCAATCCCCTAATATAAATCCCATTGAAAATTTGTGGGATGAGCTCGACCGAAGAGTCAGGAGTCACACAATCAGCAACAGGGAAGAATTGAAAAAACTGCTGCAGGACGAATGGACCAGTATTCCTGGAACAATCACCAAAAAATTAGTAGAGTGAATTCCAAATAGGCTCAGATGTGTTCTGAAAAATAATGGGTACCAAACAAAGTACTAAAAATAAGTCTGTTAGTGTATTAGTAGTAAGAACAATTTATTTTCCATTTGTGGCCCAATAATTTTGTGATGTCATATTTTTGTTTATTTGAATAAACATGTTTATATATGTTGCCATAGTAGTCGAATGCTACTAATTACCTTCCTGTTTTTGTAAGGAAACCAACAATAAAGAGGTGAATAAGTTTCAAAAAAACTACTATAATTTATTTTAAAAATATATGGGTTTTGAAAATTATTTTTATGTTGGCCCAATAATAAAGAGACTCACTGTAGGTTATATGACGATAAAAATAATTGTTCATATTGGAGTGATTGAAGCTGAGATATGACGTTTAATGTTTAAGGAAGTGTAAGTGCTCGTTGAATTTCAATGGATTTTGTGAATTTAGTTTCGCTATCAGTTCTAGGGCGTATGCAATATATACGAAAACATTTTATTCTACTAAAAACTGGAAACCACCTATAAAGAATACTTTTTCACTTAGCTTTTCTTAACAATTGACCAAATTTATTTGTAAACAATCCGCTTCCAAGTGTGTTGCATTCAAATATAACGATCATTTCATTTCCTATCGTATCACTTTCGCCAAACTCAGCTTAATTTCTTGTGTAATTATGCCTTTCTGAAATGTTTTGTAAGCATGAAACTCGTGAATAGGTAACGTTGTCCATGATTGAACGCTGGCTTTGATTCAACTTTTTCCGATAGTAACTAACAATTTAAGCTAAATCTTTATGATAATTTAAATGAGTTCGAAACTTGACGGGAAATAATTTAAAAAGCAAACTTAAAAACCCCTACACTGATTTACGGCCTTTCCTTATGGGGCAATGCGCGACGAGTTTGTCCTGCGACGAAGTGACGTGCGACGAGTTTGTCCTGCGACGAATTGACTACGACGAGTTGACGATATACCATAAGGTGGCCATATAGTTAAGAAAAATAATTAAAACATTATTGTAAAAAAGAAAACGTTCTTTTCTTTTAAGTGAATTTTCACCTCACAATCAGTTGGAACGAAAATCACCTGTGGTTTTACCGTTAATAGTTTTCTATTGTTCTGAAATTTTAAACATTTTAAAACGTGATTTAATCGTCAAATGTAATATTTTCATTAGTAGTTAATTACCAACCAAATTTGTTTGTATATAAACCGCTTCCAAGTGTTTGGCATTCAAATATAACGATAATTTGATCTACGACCGTATCACTTTCGCCAAGTCCAGCATCATTTCTTGTGTAATTACTCCTTTCAGAAATGTTAACTTTTATGTTTTATAAGCATGAAACCCGTGAATAGGCAACGGAAATGTGTAAAAATGTAAATATTATATTAGATATTATTTTAAAACGTGGAAAAACTATACATGCAAAAAAACTTATCACGTTGCGTACGGATGGCGAGAATTCTCGCCATTCAAACGTCACTTTATTGTAACAAATACCTTATTTATTGATACCACCAGGGCCGTCTATAGGCGGTAAGCAGGTAAGACACCGCCTTAGGGCGGCACCTCACTGGGTGCGACAAATGCGTTGGTCTCGTATTCGCCCAAATTGCGTTAGTCATAACTCATTTTCGTTGAAAAAAGACAACATCTTCATATCCGTCGAATACGAAAAAATATGGCGAGGCTAAAGTTTAGATGCAAACACGAAAGTCAGTATCAGTGCAAGCCTCCAGTTTCTACCTACCCCGGCGACCGATAATAAAAGGCGGCACTTGGGTTTTCTTATTTCCACCGCATCGGGCTTCGTTACACTTCCCTAGGGCTCTTTCCCCACCCCTCTTACATCCTTCGCTTTCCTCCCCCATCCCTCTCTTTTGTTTTCCCTTGTGGTAACAGGGGCCGTAAATTCGACTGCCCCTGAGTTTGAGACGAAAATAATGGTATGAGAGAGAAATTTTTGTTCCTAGCGGATTCTTAGGAACGTGAAAGGAAATTAGAAACTGTTTTTAATAGCAAAATTTAAGTGATCAGATTTCCAAGAGCTCACTGTTGTACAAAATGAAAAAATCGGTATAATGTACATTGTACAAACTTTCTCATATAGAAATCAGTGGAGAATCCAGGGGGCGAAGCAAAACCCCAAAAAAATCAGACTCACATTCACGAATCGACCAAGTGCGTCATGTATAAGTTCGTATGCTCGTACAGCAAAGTGCTAAAAAAAAAGTTATACGTAACGTAACGAAATTATGAATTGATTTTTTACTTTCCTATATATGTAGTATATCGTATGTATAGAGATAGTATTGTAATCGTGAAAAGAATACTAATTCCGTTAATATGTATCGTAGAATTTCGTTTAAAAAACGCCAATAATCAGGATTTTCACCGCAATGCAATGATGTAACTTTCAATCGTCTTATTTGCAAAAAGTATTGCAATTTTGCAATGATAGATCGGGAATTTCACCACCCGCTGTGAGGATAGACTACACCGAGTCCTAGTGAGGGTCGCTGATCCTCTCTAATGAGCGTCGAAATGGAAGAGCAGGTAGTCTTCCAAAACATGGCCCCGGATCTGAGACATAAACCATTAAGGTATTCTTCTCGATGTACAAATTATACAACGAATTTTATTATGATTATTGAACGTCATAAATGAAGCTTGCCTTGTTGTTTCGAATTTTAGGAGAGTTATCATTCTCTGTTCATTTATGTTTGCGTCTTTAAAAATCGAAGTACATACATACTTATCCTATGACCACTTTGTAATTCCGATTTCTTAGATTTTGGATTTATTTCGTGTTATTTTTTAAAGTTCTGTTTTCACCTTATTCGTCCGTCTGCTGATGTGCAAGATTCCAATTATAATAAAGGGCAGTATTAATTGGTTTGTCCTCTGACTGGTTGTTTGTTTGGTCCGTGTGTCACGCTGTATCGAAATTCTGACAATTCGTTAAATGGTGTACACAGAGGATCGAAAATTTGACAGGATATTTAAATGGGATATATGAAGGTAACGGCGTAATATATCTCGAAAAATGTCGCGAGATCGACCTCTAGCAATTATTTTCATTTCTCGTAAGATAATATGTAATATTTAAAATTCCGCTCAGCAACCCTTGTTCCTATTGCAAATGAAAATTGGAAAATTTGACATGCGTTCTACAGACCAAAAATATTTTTTTAAAAAAAGGAACATTTCTTAATTTGAAAGTCAATTTATCCTTCTATTCGGATTCGCTCGAACTTGGGCGTAATTCCGCGTTTTTAACTAACCATGCCAATTGTTGTATTATTTCACGTGTGTAATGCAAAAGTGTCAATGCGGTGTCTATATGCGCTCGAAAGAGATGTAGAGGGAGGATGGCGAGGAGGAAGGAGATAAATATTGGTATTCAACCGGAAATACGGGAGGTTTTTTCAGGATACGCAAAAGATTCATTTTTCATAACCTTTACAATTAGGGGCAGTGAATACAAACTTAGTCCACCAAAATTAATTCTAATCATTTAAAGATTTTCTGTGGAATTGTTCGTATTATGTGATAATACCAGTGGGTATGCACATCTTCAAAGTTTTCCAAGGGGCACGCTGATCAAAAGGGTTGAATATCACCGAGATGTAGACGGGAAGAGGAAAGTGAGGGGAAGAAAGATCGGGTGTAGGGAGATAGGGTATTTGTGTCAAAGTATTAATCAGATCGGAGTGGATTTTAACCAGTGCTCGAAATGTAAAATGTTACGAAACGGAACGCTTGTATTGGCTGTGGAACGGAAATTTTTTTTGAAACGGGACGGTATTTATATGTGTCTGTCGAAAGAGAACGGTGTGACGAGCCGGAGCGGCGTACCGGTGCGTTCCGGCTCATTCCGAGATCTGATTCTAAGCTGCTTTAAGGGAAATAAATTAGCCATTTAAAATATAATTTGAGTTAATTTCAAGAGGATATTCAACACTGTGATAAATTCATTCATAGTGATTCAGTGGTGAGGATTTGTGGTCAGTTGGGGGCCGGTTAAGTAAAATTTTGCCGGATTGGGAAAAATTGCGTCCGCACGTGGGTAATAGGCATTTTTGTGTTTTGCCCATCCTTGAAATATTTTTTACTGACGCTCATGTTATCCAGGATTGAACATTGGCTTTGATTCAACTTTTTCTATAAAAACTTGTAAGTTACGATAAACCCCCTCACCCCCTACCATCAGCGTTGAGTGCGTCGTTTGTTTATTTATAATTCAACTACGAGTTATTTTCAATCGAATGACACTCATGGTGCCAGTATTACCTTTTTTAATGTTTAACCTTCCCCTCTCCTCCCCATACGATAAGCCTTGAGTTCATCATTTGTATATTTATTGTTTATATTCATCTACGGGTTATTTGCAACCGAATGACACCCATGGTGCTGGTATGCTAGTATTCCGTTTTTAAATGATTAACCTTCCCGCTCTCCTCCCCCTACCATAAGCCTGGAATGCGTCATCTACTTATTTATTGTTTATTATTCATCTACGAGTTATTTGCAATCACATGACACCCATTGTGCTAGTATTCCGCTTTTAAATGTTTAAAAATTACCAACTCCTCACCCTACCGTAAGCCTTGCATGCGTCCTTTTCCTTATTTATTCTTTCTTATTTATCTCCGAGTTATTTGCAATCAATTGACACCCATGGTGCTCGTATTATGTTTTTAAATGTTTAACCTTTCCACTTCCCTCCCCCTACCATAAGCCCTGAGTGCGTAAATTGTTTATTTATTATTAATTATTCATCTACGTGTTAGTGGCAATCGAATGACACCCGTGGTGAAAGTATTCCGTTTTTTAATGTTTAACCTTCCCCCTCTCCTCTCCCTACCATAAGCATTGAGTGCGTAATTTGTTTATTTATTGTTTATTATTCACATACGAGTTATTTACAGTCGAATGACACCCATGGTGCTAGTATTCTGTTTTTGAATGTTTAACCTTCCCCCTTCCCTTCCCCTACCATAAGCGTTGAGTGCGTAATTTGTTTATTTATTGTTTATTGTTCACATGCGAGTTATTTGCAATCGAATGACACCCATAGTGCTAGTATTATGTTTTTGAATGTTAAACCTTCCAACTTCCCTCCCCCTACCATAATCGTTGAGTGCGTAATTTGTTTACTTATTGTTTATTATTCACATACGAGTTATTTGCAATCAAATGACACCCATGGTGCTAGTATTCTGTTTCTGAATGTTAACCTTCCCACTTCCCTCCCGCTCCCATAAGCTTTGTTTGCGTAAGTCGTTTATTTATTGTTTATTGTTCACATGCGAGTTATTTGCAATCGAATGACACCCATGGTGCTAGTATTCTGTTTTTAAATGTTGAACATTCCCCCTTTCCTCCCCATACCATAAGCTTTGAGTGCGTCATTTGTTTATTTATTTTTTATTATTCACATATGTGTTATTTACAGTCGAATGACACCCATGGTGCTAGTATTCTGTTTTTGAATGTTAAACCTTCCAACTTCCCCCCCTACCATAAGCGTTGAGTGCGTAATTTGTTTATTTATTGTTTGTTATTCACAAACGAGTTATTTGCAATCGAATGACACCCATTGTGCTTGTATTCTGTTTTTGAATGTTAACCTTCCCCCTTCTCTCCCCCTACCATAAGCCTTGGTTGTGTAAGTCGTTTATTTATTGTTTGTTATTCATCTACGAGTTATTTGCAATCGAATGACACCCATGGTGCTAGTATTCTGTTTTTGAATGTTAAACCTTCCAACTTCCCTCCCCCTACCATAAGCGTTGAGTGCGTAATTTGTTTACTTATTGTTTATTGTTCACATGCGAGTTATTTGCAATCGAATGACACCCATGCTGCTAGTATTCTGTTTTTAAATGTTTAACCTTCCCCCTTTCCTCCCCATACCATAAGCTTTGACTACGTAATTTGTTTATTTATTGTTTATTATTCATCTACGTGTTATTTACAGTCGAATGACACCCATGGTGCTAGTATTCTGTTTTTGAATGTTTAACCTTCCAACTTCCCTCCCCCTACCATAAGCGTTGAGTGCGTAATTTGTTTATTTATTGTTTGTTATTCACAAACGAGTATTTGCAATCGAATGACGCCCATGGTGCTAGTATTCTGTTTTTGAATGTTAACCTTCCCCCTTCCCCCCCCCCGTCCCATAAGCCTTGGTTGCGTAAGTCGTTTATTTATTGTTTGTTATTCATCTACGAGTTATTTGCAATCGAATGACACCCATTGTGCTAGTATTCTGTTTTTAAATGTTGAACCTTCCCCCTTTCCTCCCCATACCATAAGCTTTGAGTGCGTAATGTGTTTATTTATTGTTTATTATTCACCTACGAGTTATTTGCAATCGAGTGACACCCATGGTGCTCGTATTCAGTTTTTAAATGTTTAACCTTCCCCCTACCATAAGCGTTGAGTGCGTAATTTGTTTATTTATTGTTTGTTATTCACAAACGAGTTATTTGCAATCGAATGACACCCATTGTGCTTGTATTCTGTTTTTGAATGTTAAACTTCCCCCTTCTCTCCCCCTACCATAAGCCTTGGTTGTGTAAGTCGTTTATTTATTGTTTGTTATTCATCTACGAGTTATTTGCAATCGAATGACACCCATGGTGCTAGTATTCTGTTTTTAAATGTTAACCTTCCCCCTTCCCTCCCCCTACCATAAGCCATTAGTGCATGATTTGTTTATTATTCCCCTACGAGTTATTTGCTATCGAATGACACCCATGGTGCTAATATTCTGTTTTCAGATGTTTAACCTTCCCCCCCTACCTTAAGTGTCGAGTGCGTAATTTGTTTATTTATTGTTTATTATTTACCTACGAGTTATTTGCAATCGAATGACACCCATGGTGACAGTATTACGTTTCTAAATGTTTGACCTTCCCTCTCCCTTAAACCTTGAGTGCGTAATTTGTTTTTTTATTGTTAATTATTCATCTACGAGTTATTTGCAATCGATTGACACCCATGGTTCCAGTATTACTTTCTTTAATGTTTAACCTTCCCCTTCTTCTCCCCATACTCCCGTGAGTTTAATTTGTTTATTTATTATTCATGTACGAGTTATTTGTAATGGAAGGATATCCATGATGCCATTATTTCATTTTGTCATACTATTCCATCTTCCTTCTATCTTCCCCATACCCATTCCTCCTTAAACGTTAATGGTTTATTGCTACGTGTCATTGTTGCCAACATTCCGCTTATATTACTTCCGCTCTTCCCCGTCTTCATAAGGTGAATTGGAAATTTCGGTGAATACTACATTCGATCAATTGTGGGTCGGTGAATTTTCCGTCGGTGAATTTTCCTGCGGTGTATTGTGGTCGGTGAATTGGCCGTAAGCCATTTTAAGTCATGCTTGACTTGCCGCTGCTTTTTGATCACATGCAAATTCTTGACACAAAACTACCATTTCACTGTATATAATTGATTAATTTTCGTTGAACTACTTCGGAGATAGAATTGGTATATTTCACAATGTCCTTGTGCATTCTCATAATGGCTTCGTAAACCTGTTAGGTCTTTCGGAAGCGTGTTTACGCTGTTGCACGATTGTATCTTCTCTTTGAAATGCCTTTCAGACTACGTTCGCTTTACCATCATTCTCGAATACCGACCGGCCAATATGCTTTAAGTTTCAGAAAAAAAGATCGATAATCTGAATTTAACTGTTCGTGTATGTGAATAATCGATGTCCTTCCTTTCTAGGATTTTCCGGAGTTAGAATTCTCGAAAAATACCAATATCGAGTTGTGAAATAGCGTCTATCGAAATGCAGTCAGTCTGAACGTCTGAAATATTTCTTGCGGCTACTTTTTTTCGACAGCTGAATGTGTCTTTCGGCGGCTAAATATTTTTTTCGACGTCTAATGTGTTTTTCGGCGGGTAAATATTATTTCGGCGTCAACTTTTTAGAGGTATATACTTTTTTTCGGCCTACTTTTTTTTCAGTGGCTAAGTATTTTTTCGGCGGCTAAGCATCTAAGCATTTATTTCGGCGACTAAGTATTTTTTTCGGCGGCTGAGTAATTTTTCCGGCGGCTACATTTTTTTTTCGTTGGCTAAATTCTTTTTAGGCTGTTAGTTTTATTCGGTGTCTATTTTTTTTCGGCGGCTAAATATTTTTTTCGACGGCTACATTTTTTTTCGGTGGCTAAATTCTTTTTATGCGGTTAAGTATTTTTTCGGCGCCTACTTTTATTAGTTGTCTACTTTTTTTCGATCTACTTTATTTTCGCTGGCTAAGCATTTTTTCGGCGATTAAATAATTTTTTCAGCGGCTAAGTATTTTTTTCGGGGCTAAATATGTTTTTGGCAGCTAAATATATTTATCGGCTTTCTCGGCGACTAAATATATTTTTCGAATATTGTTTTTGACGGCGAAATATTTTTTTGTGGCGACTAAATATATTTTTCGTCGGCTAAATATCGAATTTTCCTAATGCGATTTTTCTGCAGGTTAATTTTTTTCAAAGTCGTATTGCTTTTCGGAGGCAAATTTTTCAGATAGAAATGTTTTCCGCGTCCTAAGATTTCTTTTAGATTTCTAATTTTTGGAGTCTTTTGTGAAGAGGAAGCATTTTTCACAAGGCGAATTTTTTATTCCGAAGGTGAATTTTTTGCAATAGCGAATTTGTTTCCTATTTCGCATTCTTTTCCGAGGGAGGACTGTTTTCTGATAGATGTTTTTTCAGATTGCTAATTTTTTGCGAAGGATATATTTTCTTATGGCGAATTTTTTCCGTTGTCAGACGTTTTCCAAGTGTTGGTTTTTCCTGGGGCTACTTTTTTTCATCGCATGCTTTTTCGGCGACTATATGTTAATTATTTTTTTGGCATCTAATATTTTTTTCGGCGGCTAAATATTTTTTCAGCGACTTAAATTATTTTTTTGGTTACTAAATATTAATTTTTTTTTCTGCGGCTAAATTATTTTTCGGTGGCTAATATTTTTTTCGGCGGCTACATATTTTTCCGCCGGCTCAATATATTTTTTCGGCGGCTCAGTTATTTTCACCGCGACTAAAAATTTTTTTCGGCGAATTTTTTTCCCTGCGGTGATTTTCTAATTAGAGTTTTTTCTGATATTGAACTTTTTCATGTGTCGGTTTTTTCCTGTGGCGAATTTTATTAGATCTTGTTTTTTCTCCGATTTAAGATATTTTGCGATTTCGATTTCTTCTTTATTTACTTCTTTTCTCTGCGGTTATTTCATTCCGCAGCTCCATTTTTCCGGTAGCTATTAATGTTTCCACTGGCTAACATTTTTTTGGTAGCAAACGTTTCTTTCCTGCTGCGAGTTTTTTTTTCGGCGGCAAGATATTATTTTTGCGGCGAGTTTATTTTTCGGAGGCTAAATTTATTTCTCTGACGTCTTTTTTCACCGGATAAATATTTTTTTCTGTGGCGAGTTTTTATTTCAGCAGCTAAATATTTTTTTTCTACGGCGCGCTTTTTTCGGAGGTTAATATTTTTTTTCTGCGCCGAGTTTTTTTTTTTCGGCCGCAAAATATATTTTTTCTGCGACGATTTCTTTTTCGGCGGCAATATTTTTACAGTTTTCCGATTGCCTTCGTGTAACCGCAATAAAATTTTAAAAGCCGAAGTCAAGTATCTAATTAAGTAAACGGAAGCTAAATATTTTTTTCGGCGGCTACATTTTCTTTTCGACGGCTAATTTTTTTTAGGCGGCGAAATATTTTCTTGCGGCGGCTAAATATTTTTTTCTACGGCTACATTATTTTCGGTGGCTAGATTCCTTTTAGGCGGTAAAATATTTTTCGGCGGCTACTTTTATTCGGGGTCTACTTTGCTTTCGGCGGCTATATATTTTTTCGGCGGCTACTTTTATTCGGGGTCTACTTTGCTTTCGGCGGCTATATATTTTTTCGGCGGATAAATATATTTTTCGGCCGCTTAATACGTTTTTCGGCGGTTAAATAATTTTTTTCGGCTGCTAAATTCTTTTTCGTCAAAAAAATATTTTTTCTCCGTCGCATTCTTTTCTGACTCGATTATTTTTTATGCGGTAATATATTTACAAATTTCCGATTTTGCTCTTGTAACCGCAATGAAATTAAAAAAAGTTTAAAGGAAAATAACTAATTAAGTAAACGGAAGCAAAACCCGCCCAGAGGCCGAGCGGCACCACAGTGGGCGAGGGCTGCCCCAAACAATACAAAGAAGCGGATTAAACCACTGCAGCAGAACCGACAGAATGAAAAAGTACCTTGTACTCTGAGCGGGGGGAACTTCACAGTGTTCGCGCAAGGTAGTTTTTTCACCCTGGCCTCTTTAAGGCGGACTCTTTCTAATCCCCTTAGGCGGAGGTTTCCGCCAGACATCTGAGGGTGATTGTACTGGAGTAATCGCCCGTGGGCGAACGGTTCTGCTGCAGGGATCGAACCCGCTTCCTCAGTATTGGGGGGAAGTCACCTTCCCAACTGTGCTACCGAGACGACATAGAAAAGTAGGAAATAAGTTGAAGCCTTTCGGAGGGGAGGCACATTGGAGAGGGAAGAGAGGGGTAGGTAGGTTCCCCCTGGAATAGGCGGAAGAGGGGAAATGAAAGGCGCGCACCCATGTGCGGGGGAGGGGGCTGACGGGCTTCCCGCCCCCCACCCCCACCTCTACAGGTTCTTCCATAAGAACCTTAAACTCGGGAGTGTGTATTAATTAAATGCCTTGGTACTCAGCATATATGCTTTTTTCTTTCGTAAATTTTCTAATATTTCTCTCAGCAAATACATGATAACCATTATAAAGATATTTCTTGATTTGCGCGCGTTTACTAAACGCGAATCAAGGCGGGCTGTAGCAACAAGCGATCACCCCGTGTATTTTAGAAGCCCACAGTGAGCTCAACAAAGGCCACGATTCCATGGGACCAATTCGTTGTGGGCACTGCAAGCGCGTGTACCTTATATACCCACGTATAATACGCAGGGAGGTTTTTGGCACCATATTGTTTGATTTTTTTATGTACCCGCACATAGCACGCATATGTTTCTAGAATTCAGTTTCTGTCACGTGCTTATCATTCAACGGCAAAATTATTCGTTATATTGTCAGTATCATTGAGAAAGTTGATTAAAGAAAATATACTTACTTCAGTTCGTACTAACAATAAGTAATACAGCACTTCACTCAAGTCAGAATTAAAAATCTGTCATTTAAGAAAAGAGCTGTTACATAGTTTAGCGGTTTCCCAGTGTGAAAGCGACGGTAGAGTCACGGCAGAAAGGCTGTCATAAATGTCGGTGATCGAGCAAATGTTTTTCATCCGTTTTCCATTTGCACATTGTCGAAGTATGACTTTTTTGTCTCCTTGCACTCCCCTTATTCTCAATTCACTACAGTCGTCCCGTAAATCAACGGAATACTGACCGGAAGGCACCCAGCACCGAATAAGAAAAAGGTCACTTCAGTCATCCTTTGTTCTCCATGTTAAGGGGTAAAACGAAGCAACCTTGCATCCGTAATAGTTTCCAGATGGAGGGAGGGGACAATAGCCTGGGAACGACGCAAAGAGGGAATTTTGAGGAAAGACATTTCTAAGAAATTAAAAAGCCCTTTTGGGAAAGAAAGAATTTTTGAGGATTAGTTTCACTTCGAAACAACTTCAGTAGTGAGAGTGCGTCTGTTTTGTGTATCCTGAACGGCAGATAATTCGTTAGAAAACAACAGGTCGGTATAATTTACCGATATAATTAAATCCCAAATTACGATTTTCGCTCAGTGCATGACAATTCTAGATATTTCTCTTTTTTTTGAGGAGTGAAAACTTAGTTTCGGGAGTTTTTTGTTACCATGAGTTTCTATTTTTTCATCCTAGTATTCGGAGTGTCCTGAAGTTCCAATTGGCGGCATTTAGTAAGTGAGGCCAATTATTTCACGATGTGCATATGTTTCCTATTCTCGATGTTATTAGTTAGAGATACATTAACGAAAAGCTGTAAGCCAACCTAGTTTTGTGTTCTCCATATCCCATTGCGGCTTAGTGCGAACTTTTTCATTAATGTAATTGTATTACTTTCATTTGGATTCTTGGAAATCGTATACAGTTTAACTGTTATACATCAGATCTCTGTTATTGCTATTTTTAAAAAAACTTTGTTTTTTCACACATAACAAAAATGGAAGAAAAACGAAAAAATGTGCGCATCTTGTTACACTTTTTCGTAAAAAACCAAAGACCGAGGTATACTCTGCAGAGGTGGAAGAAACAGTTCTTTTTGATTGTTAACTGGGTTCCAGTTGTTTGATTTGTCATTAACTTTTCCGTCGCTTGAAATTGAAAAGCTCAATCGCATTTCTTTTTTCTAGAGCGAGTACCAACCCAACCCAACCCTCTTTTCTCCCCTATATCCCGAGAGTCGGTACGTTTGTATCACAATTGACAACGTAACATGTTCAATAAATGTTTGGTGGAATAATCATATAGTTGAGCCGCCCCAAGAGAAAATCCTGGCTATGCGTCTGCGTGTGAGCAACAAATTCCTCAGTAAATGTCGGTGAGAATATCACTGCACGGCATCTCGTATCGTACAGTTCTCTTTTCTATATTAGAATGCTATTCTCGTGTCATTTATAAATACGACCACATAGTCATTTCTGGCAAAGAAATTTGACGCTGGACGATTCTCAGTTACGCGTTTTTCGTTTGTTGGTCAGCATTGATCTATGTAGCGGTTAGATAGCAGATTTTTCCAAGCATTTTGTATTTGTTTGCATGCTTTTTCGTGTGTTAATGTAACTCACATAGGTGTGACTAGGATACTCTGACTGACTTAGTGTCTTAATATGAGACACCTAGGTATTACTAGTATACTCTGACTGACTTAATGTCTTCATATACGACCTCTAGATATTACTACGATACTCTGACTGGCTTAGTGTCTTAATATAAGACTCTGAAGACTTAGTCTCTTAATATAAGACAGCTACGTATTACTAGGATACTCTGACTGATTTAGTGTCTAAATATAAGTATCTGACTCTCTTAGTGTCTTAATATAAGACACCTAGGTATTACTAGGATACTCTGACTGACTTAGTTTTTTAATATAAGTCTCTTACTGACTTAGTGTCCTAATATAAGACACCTACATATTACTAAGATACTCTGACTGACTTAGTGTCTTAATATAAGACACCTAGGTATTATTAGGATACCCCCGACTGACTTACTGTCATAATATAAGACATCTAGGTATTACTAGGATACCCCGACTACCTACCATATTTCAATCTCTAGCAAAAGCTTCCTCATGATCTATCACAGCCACGTTCTCTGGAAAGTGCTTTCATATTTCAGGTTTCTTACTGTCATTGACACATCAATCTCTACCAAAGGCTTCCTCATGATCTATCACAGCCACATTCTCTGGAAGGTGCTTTCATGTCCTATCTGATAATGCAGTTCTCTATTAGTGTTCTTTGGAGTAACTGTACCTGTAACCTAGGCAATGCTACTTAGTAAAGCAATTACAATTTTTAAATAAGATTTAATCACAAGATTCTATACAGATTGACATTTATGTTAATATGTACATATTTTTAGTCAAACATCCAATTTCTTCTTTATGCAGGTGCAGAGATGAGTTGAACACTGACTGCAAATTCTGGTGTCTCAGAGCAGCATTATCCATCATTCCTGTAGCATCGGAATGGATATCCACAGTTTGAGAGCAGTCAATTAGGATTTATGCAGAGTATGTCTCTGAAACAAAGAATTCCCTATTTCGTTATTACATCTAGACAATCACTACTGATGATTTGTACTTTTATTTTTCCTGTGTGGATGCCATGCCATCATACATAATTAGTATAATGCCTGTTAAAATATCAACAGGAGAATTGTGTGTATTTTATAATATATCGGAACAGGACCGCGTCAACCCCGGTGCATATCCGCGCACTATCGTCATGTAAGCGCGCATAGCGATATTCATTCCGCCCACGGATGAAAAAAATTAGAAGAAACTACGCTTGTGTTCATGAAAAAAATCAACTTCGAGATTTCAACAGAAGTACACGTTTTGAGGTCCCTATAACACGTTTAGACTACTTTCGGAATTATGTCCGCGTGTGTGTGTGTGCATGTGTATATGATTGTGGGCGCTCTTACTCGAGAATTACTAGCCATATCGTTATCAAATTTCATATATAACACTTTAGCATGAGCATAAAGAACTAATTAGTTTTTGGACAATACAGGTTAAAGGCAGTGGACGAAAAGGCTGTGGACATATAAGAGTGGACATAAAGGCAGTGGACGAAAAGGCTGTGGACATATAAGAGTGGACATAAAGGCAGTGGACATAAAGACTGTGGACATATATTACGGTGGACGTAAAGACTCTGGACATAAGGGCAGTGGACATAAAGGCTGTGGACATAAAAGAGTGGACATAAAGGCAGTGGACATAAAGACTGTGGACATATCATCTGGGAACCCATTCAATCTTCGGCTCCGAGTTGGGATCAGGCATCTTGTTTTGAGCGAACCGATACCTTTTATGCGTCGCGTCGTAGGGCCGAAACTGGTATTAAGGCAGTAGGTTCCTTTAGTTACTAAAGGAACTCACATCTCCACTTCCGGATACAGCAAACACAAATAAATAAGTAAAATAATCAAGAGAAACTATAACTGGTAATTAGCACTAAGGAAAGTCAGAATGAAACTGAAACAGTGAAAAACGGAGATTAGGGAAGAATACGTCACGCTCGCAATGCTTCCTGATTGGTGCAATCACAACTGTCAGCGGAGTGGACGCATGATTGCCAATTTGTATAATATACGACTTTTGCTTTCGGCACAAAACGTCGATTTGACCAACAATAATTAATAAAGTATGCAATGATGTGATGTGATATACTTCTGTTTCAATAATTTCTAATCGACCCCCAATCGACCACTGAGTAATTTTCGACCCCCGAAAATATCTTATCGACCCCTGGGGGTCGATATAGACCACGTTGGGGACCCCTGATGTAGAATATCAATGAAGAGAAGATAACCATGTAATGTTTTTAAAATAATAACGTGTGTCCCTATTCTCATTTAATTAAAAATTTATGCTTGAGCCTATTTGCGTTAATAAACATTATGGATGTATGATATAATGGTTCTACTTACAAAGAGATAAGATTCCAGCATTCAAACGATGATAGGAAGATTCAGCTGCTTTGATTGAATCGTTAGAAACGCTTCCCATACGCAGTTAACTAAATATTTATTTTGCTATGCATAAATGTTGACATTGCTACAGCAATAATTTCGATGCTTAAACAAAGTGCGAATAACGCTTTTATTTCAATTATTTGAAGGTTTAACTGACATTAATTGAATCGGAGGCAGCAATGACGGTCGCCTTGACAACGTCCGGAAAGAGTACGAAATATCCGTAAAATTTCGAAAACAATTGCGTATATCTGAATGATTCGACCGTGTAACACGTAAACATCGCAATAATAAGATAGCCGTCGAATAAAGCAAAAACGAAGAAAATCGGTCCATATTTACGTGTTTTAATGAATGAAGGAAAAAAACCTTGCACTCTGAAAAATCGAAAATAGGTACCGTGTAAACTTATGGGAAAATATAATTGTCTCCTGGATTCGAACCCGGGACTTTATGAAAATGAAAATAGTTTTCTAGGGGCCTTCCTTGCTTGTAGAAACAAAACGCAGTTTACCGCATATCTCTACGACGAACGGCTTTTGAGATACAGGGTGGGACGGACGGACATCCGGCTATTATAGATATAGATAATATAAAAGATATTACTTCTATGTATTAGCTTCGCAAGATTTTCTTTTGCATATTTTAGATTTTCATATACCGGGTTAATTTCATTAGCCGGGATGTCCAAAAAATAATACATGTACGAAAATAATTTGGGATACGAGAAGGCGGCCGCTAAAAAACGATGCGACAGAGGCTGAGATCACGGGTGATATGCGGTGCGGAGGAATGAATGGGGGGGAGTATTTTTTTCGATGAATTGAAATTAATGGGGAGTTTAACGCATGTTTCCAGATTTTCATGTTATTCCTTCTATTAAACAGTTTTATAGAATGAGATAGGAAAGAGAGAACCAAAGTCCATTATAAATCAAAACTTTCTATTTTATAGATCCTTTGTGTCTTGATTTAAAAGGATTGGCAGCAGTAGAGCTGCGGTTTTCTACGCGGCATCAGGTTGGCCAACTTATGAAGTTGCTGCCATCTCAACTCCATAATTGATGATGTCTCTCTATGTAAGTAAGGCGTAATGTGGGACTTATTGAGCGTAATACTTATTGACAAGTCCAAGCGTTTTAAAATTGTTAACTGGCGATAATTTAATGCTTTAACATATTTATTTACGGTACTCTAGTTAATACTTAACATGACGATGTAATTCCAAAATTTTGTTCTTATACCCCACAAAAATCAAGGGTGCACGTTATACACGGGGTATAAGAAAAAGTCGGGATTTTTTGGCAAAAAGTACGGGTGCGCGTTATACACGAGTATATACGGTATATAAAATTACACGATACAAGCATATTTGTCATTATACACAAGTATATAGGGTATATAAAATTACACGATACAAACATTTGTCTTGGTTGTTGCCTCAGTAATTTCTGAATTGTATAGGCGTTTTATTAAAGAGTAATACAATTGTCTTAAAATATTTGCCACATCTGCTATTTTTTAGATGGTCTGGCAGAGTATTGTACAATTTAACACATTTATATTTAGGGAGTTGTTCATATAATTTCAACCTATGTTGCATGGGGCGGTAGAATAACTTGCCTCTAGTAAAATATGTATGGACGTCTTTATTGCATGTTATATCATCCATTTTTGATAAATATAATAAAGTCCTGAATATTACATGGGATCCGTAAAGGATTGTCTGAAAGTTTGTTTTGGGGATAAGCCCATTATATAGCGTATATCTTTATTTTCTAAAATAAAAAGTTTCAGCAAATCTTCTGTTCTATCATCTGAATGTTAGAAGTCTATCAAACAGTTGGGATGAAATTTTATACATTATTCAAGAACTATCATATTGCTCTCAATATTTGTTTGTATTGCTTACTGAGGTAAATGTGAATTCTAATAATATAGATTTATATAATATGGTGTATAACTTAAGGCAAAATAAGAGGGGTGGTAGCCAAATCCTTTACATTAAGGATGACATATTTTAATCAAAAAGTAATTACAATGAACTCTGCTGAAGTAATACCTTGCAAAATCAATATTAAGAGCATGCAAATTTTGCTAATTGGTATATATAGACCCCCATCATTAAATAAAAATGAATTTCTTGAGGAATTAAGTCTAGCCTTAACTGATTGTAAAAATAAAATAGTAGTCAAAGCAGGAGATATAAACATAAAAGATAAATCTGACATACATTCATTGAGATACCAAAATTTTCTATCACCACAAGGTTTCATTCAATTAATAAAGACATATACAAGAGAATAATTTAGATTAAATAGAATGGTAAGGTTCTGTATTGACCATATTGCCTATAGAGGCCCTATAAAAGATATTTCATCATTTATATTTCAGACGAAAATATCTGACCATTACTTAACAGGATTTATTTATAGAGATGGTGTAGAGCAACCTCCTATTCACTCCAGTTATCTTGATGAAAAGGAAGTAAAAAGACGCATTAACTCCACTAAATAACAGGACCTGCATGATATAGATAATGTTAACTTGTATGAAAACTTAAACCTAAGAATGAACAGTGTCTACGATAATGCAGAGAAGACTAAATGCAAATTTGTATTGAAAAAAAGGTGGATGAACAACAATGTTATGAAGGAAATACAAAAAAGAGAGGTTATATCAATTATGGAAAAACAATCCCTCTAATACAACATTTAAACTATAAGAAGCAAAGAAATCTGTGAATCTAATTAGGAAAGCAAAAAAAGATTATACAAAATTTGATTCACTGAAAGGTAATATTAAGGAGACATGGAAAGAACTAAACATTTTATTATGATGTAAAAGAAAAGAGAGTATAGGAACAATTATAGGGAAATACATGGGGAGTAAATACATTGAACAAGAAATCTGGCAGTACAATTTACCGAGTCAATACAAAACATGAAAAACAATTGTACTATTAAAATATGTAACCATCTTCCCCATACAATAGGAAATACTCTTTTCTTCACGGAAGTGACAGTTAAAGAAATCAATTGTTATTAAATCCCTAAATTACAAAAAGTCACCAGGAGTTGACAAAATTAGATCTTATTGTGAATAAAGACATCACACTTCTCATGAGAAAATTAATCAATAACAGTATTTTAGAAGGAGTTATACCTGTAGATTTAAAAACAGCACTTGTACATCCAATATACAAAGGATGAATGCATAATGATCTCACGAATTACAGGTCCATAGCAATTTTGCCTTGTATTGATAAAATTATGGAAAAATTAGTTGCTAATAAATTGCTAAATTACCTAAGCAAACATAACATTATACACAGAAACCAGTATGGTTTTCAGCCTAACAAAAGCACTAAACTTTTATTAGAAGCCTTATCTGAGAAGCTCAATGCTAATTTAGACAAAAATAATATCATCCCCTAATTTACACAAAAATAATCATATCATCCTAGTGTTTGTTGATTATAGTAAGGCATTTGATACCATTTCACATTCTGTTTTAATTAAAAAACTGCAGGAAATTGGGATCAGGGGCATAATGTTAGATTGGTTTAAGGATTATTTAAATAATAGAAAAATTACTAAAAATAGACAATTATTTTAGCAAACTAAGAGATGTTAAACTTGGTGTGCCTCAAGGCTCAATTTTGGGACCAATACTGTTTATGTAAATAGTATATTTGAAGTTGTAACAAATTCAGAGATTTATTTATATGCTGATATCATTTTAGTAAGTGTTCATGAAAATATTAACAAAGCCATAGATTATTGCCAACAAGATTTCAATAGTATTCAGAACTGGTCTCATGATCATTATCTAATAGTTAACATAAAGACGACAAACTGCATGCATGAGAAATCCTAAACACTTCTTCCTATTAAACTTTACAAACATGATTGCGCTTACGTCGAATTAATACTTTTAACTCATGGTGTAATTGTGAATCCATAGCTCAAGTAGATTATACTAAATATCTGAGATTAATAATAGATGATAAATTTCTGTAGAGTGCTTTGACCGATGAAAAGAAAGATTTCTTAAGCCATACAAGGTAATTTATTAAACAAACAAAATAAGACTATCACTTTGTGATTGAATTGTGTATCAGAATTAGGAATTTTGCCAACTATAAATGTTCCTTAACATGCACCTGAAGATGATCAGCTGAACAAAGCTATTAAAGATTCATACAAAAGTGTTAGTGATGATGATTGTAGCAGCAATGATGACAATTTAGTTGGCTTTTATACTATGAATAAAGTTGATTATTTTAATGTAGAGAAACTGTTTTTGTTCTTGTCAATTTGGTAAGGTAAAATCCATGTGTAATTTTTTCTGGAATTTCTGTTTTAAAATCGGGTTGCATCTTTAAGGCCAGAAAATACGGTATATAATTTCACATGAATTAGAAAGGGTCAGTAGAGAGAGCTTTTGTAATTATCTAACTACAGAAAAGGACAGTTGTTATGAGAAAAATTAACAAGTAAGAATTTTTAAAAAATTCAAAAGTAAAATCATCTTCTTTTCAGCAATGTTCTTTACATATCATTTACGTAATAATTTCGCTTTGATCAGAGGTTTTCAATAAAAGATCAGTAGAATATACATTGTACAAGCATTCTCATATACTAATCCATCATTTAGTTATCTTTTGAAAAATATGAACTATGTACAATAATTAAAAACATTAACTTAAATAACTACTCGAAATTTGTAAGTCATTTTTTAGAAAATCCAATTGTTATTGAAGTTTTATAAGAATTAAGTTCAATTTTCATTCATTTTTTGAGAAATTTGAACTATGTAGTATTATTGCATACGTGAACTTAACTATGAAATTTGATAAAAATTGTTGTAGCCGTTTTTGAGAAAATAAAATTGTTGTTAAAATTGCCTTGAATAAATAAACGGCCGTTAATTATTCTGAAATTTTAACCATTTCTTCACAACTTCTATTCTGTATGATAAAATGCCTAAGTATGAGATTTCATTTATTTTTGCTATACCGTTTAGGCTTTAGGGCCACGAACAGACAGACAGATGGAATTGCAAAAGTCGACTTGGGTACACCTAAACCATATATTTCCATCAAAATTTCGAGACCGAATTTTTTCGCGATTGCAATACTTGCTCAATATACTTCGCATATGAGAAAATAGAAATATTTGCTATTAACTTTCTATTTCGACTCCAGTTATTCCAGCTTATGGATTATTACGTAAATGATATGTAGAGCAATGGTAATGAAATTAATTTAAAAGAACATGAAAAAGGCTGTAATGAAATTTATAAGAAAGAGTTTTTTAGGGTTTGATTGAGAAACTATTACCTACTAGCATATAAAGTGATTGCAGAAGAAATATTTGGCCAAATTTTACAATATGACTAACAATGGTTAAATGAACAATTTAACCTGATTAGGAATAAATAAGGGAGGATATTTTTTATCTACATGTAACCCAAAATGAATGCACACTAGTAGGGCAGCCCCGGATCTCCGATCCTCAATGCAATTTACATAAACTGAAGGTTTAGTGAAATAATTTTTATTGAATAATTAATGAAATATAAATGAAATGCAAAGTATTAAAATAAAAATGCATTCTATCTCACCTTAATTTAAAGAGTAAGCGTAAAACCTATAATCCTACCAAATTTCAAGTTTCTAGTACATCTACAGATGTTAACAACAAATTGTACATAAATGCTGACAGACGTCAACGTAAAATTAACATATAGTTAGATTTCTTATACACATGTTATTGACAGCTGTTATACAGATGTTAACAATAAATTGTAAACAAATGCTGACAGTCGTCAACGTAACCATTTTAAAACGTTATAGTATCAATTGAAACAAAATAAAAATCAAATTAACTGCACAATTTAAAATGAAACAATTCTTTATAGAATCAATTTAAACAAATTGCACAATTTAAAATAAAACAATTCGCTGGGAACTTGTTTGTTACACGTTATTCACACAGCTACAAACGCTTCCCATACGCAGTCGACAGACGAATTATTCGTATTTACGTGGCTATGATTCATTAATTTCGATGCTCAAACAACAGTTCGACGCGAATAACTTTTCTTTCGTCTATTAGAAAGTTTAATTGACATTAAATGAATCGGAGGCAACAATGAGAGTCTCCTTGGCAACGCCCGGAATGAGTACGAAAAATCCGCAAAATTTCGAAAAAGAATTCGTATTTCTGAAAATATCGACCGTGTAACGTGTAAACATCCCAATAATATGATAGTATAAAGAAAATCAGACCATTTTTACGTATTTTATCGAATGAAGGAAGAAAACCTTGCACTCTGAAAAATCGAAAATCCCGTGTAAACTTATGGGAAAATATAATTGTCTCCTGGATTCGAACCCGGGACACTTTAGCAAACGAAAATATTTTTCCAGGGACCTCATAACCAGTAGAAACAAAACGCCGTTTACCGCATATCTTTACGACGAACGGTTCTCGAGAAATACGCCGATATAAATTGTAAACAAATGTCTAAAGACGTAAACGTAAAATTAATATATATAGTTAGATTTTATTAACTTATGCAGTAATTGACGTTACATTACCTTCACCAAATCCAAAACAGAATTATCAAGCCTCCCTTCTCCGATCGATGTTTCAGATAATCCCAATATCAGCTTCATAGCAGCCATCCAAGTCAGAATTTGTTATCTTCATTCTGCAAAAGAGTTATTTTGTAAGTTTTCAACTTGTAGACATTCTTTATCAAAGTGTTAGTGGTATTTTAATTTCTTGAACTGCTTGATGAATTAGGATTAAATTAAATATTAATATTTAATTAAATCCATCAATTAGAACTTCCACCTTACATGAACATTTAAACTAATCCATCGGTTAAATGGAAATTGTAGAAATGCATATCTTTCAATACTGTTTTGTACATAACTTACATAAGGAATGCCTTTGAAACCGTATCCTTCTGCCATCACTTCAACACAAAACGTTATTTCCTTTCTGTAGCCGCTATTTCTCGCCTCAATTTCGAGGATTCTAACTCGAACTCCGGCAAATCGGTGAAAGGGAGGACGTCGCCTATTCACGTACAAGAAGGGCTCAAATTAGACAAGCAATCTTCTTTTCTTGAACCAGAAATAATATTGGCCGGTCGAAATTCGAGAAGGATGGTCAAACAAACGTAGCCTGAAAGGCATTTCAGAGAGAATAGTAAATCGTGCAACACCGTAAACAGGCTTCGTGAAGACAACAAACTTACGAAACAACTTATCGAAATACCATTTCTATCTCCCAAGGAACTCAAAACAGTTCGACAGAGTGCAATGGTATTTTCGGGTCAGGAAGTTGCATGTGATCTAAATGAGCGAAGGTTTAATGTGGTGAATTATTTAAGCACAAAAAACCGTGAAAAGAAACATACAATGATTCATAAAATCGTCTATCAAACCAACCCCCCTCCCCCGCCCCCTGGGTGCGCGCCTTTCATTTCCCCTCTTCCGCCTATTCCAGGGGGAACCTACCTACCCTCTCCACTGTGCCTCCCCTCTCTTCCCTCCACTCCCCTCCGAAAGGCTTTAACTTATTTCCTACTTTTCTATGTCGTCTCGGTAGCACAGTTGGGAAGGTGACTTCCCCCCAATACTGAGGAAGCGGGTTCGATCCCTGCAGCAGAACCGTTCGCCCACGGGCGATTACTCCAGTACAATCACCCTCAGATGTCTGGCGGAAACCTCCGCCTAAGGGGATTAGAAAGAGTCCGCCTTAAAGAGGCCAGGGTGAAAAAACTACCTTGCGCGAACACTGTGAAGTTCCCCCCGCTCAGAGTACAAGGTACTTTTTCATTCTGTCGGTTCTGCTGCAGTGGTTTAATCCGCTTCTTTGTATTGTTTGGGGCAGCCCTCGCCCACTGTGGTGCCGCTCGGCCTCTGGGCGGGTTTTGCTTCCGTTTACTTAATTAGTTATTTTCCTTTAAACTTTTTTAAATTTCATTGCGGTTACAACAGCAAAATCGGAAATTTGTAAAAATATTCGAGTCAGAAAAAATGCGACTCGGAAAAAAGAATCCGACGGAGAAAAAATATTTGGCCGCCTAAAAAGAATTCAGCCGCCGAAAAAATGTAGCCGTCGAAAAAAATACTTGGCCGCCGGAAAAATATTTAACCGCCAAAAAATTATTTAGCCGCCGAAAATAATATTTAGTCGCCGAAAAAAATATTTAGCCGCCGAAAAACGTATTTAGCAGCCGAAAAATATTTTTATCCGCCGAAAAAAAAGTTGACACCGAAGAATAGTAACCGCCAAAAAATATTTAACCGCCTAAAAGGAATCTAGACACCGAATAAAAATATTTAGCAGCCAAACAAAAAATTTAGCCGCCGAAAAATATATTTATTCGCCGCAAAAAATTATTTCGCTGCGGAAAGAAGACATTTAGCCGCCGAAAAAACTTTTTAGCCGCCAAAAACAATATACGAAAAATATATTTAGTCGCCGATAAATATATTTAGCCCGAAAAAAATACTTAGCCGCCGAAAAAATACTCAGCCACCGAAATAAATGCTTAGCCGCCGAAAAAAAACCTTAAACGCCGAAAAAATACTTAGCCGCCGAAAAAAATACTTAGCCGCCGAAAAAAATGCTTAGCCGCCGAAAAAAATGCTTAGCCGCCGAAAAAAATGCTTAGCCGCCAAAAAAAATACTTAGCCGCCGAAAAAATTATTTAGCCGCCGAAAAATATATTTAGCCGTCGAAAAATTGCTTAGCCAGCGAAAATAAAGTAGACCGAAAAAAAAGAAGACAACTAATAAAAGTAGCCGCCGAAAAAATATTTAACCGGATAAAAAGAATTTAGCCACTGAAAAAAATGTAGCCGTCGAAAACGATATTTAATCGCCGAAGAAAAGTAGACACCGAATAAAACTAGCCGCCGAAAAATATTTAACAGCCTAAAAAGAATTAGCCAACGAAAAAAATATTTAGTCGAAGAAAAAAATATTTAGAAGCCGGAAAAAGTATTTAATCGCTGAAAAAAATATTTAGTCACCGAAAAAAATATTTAGCCGCCGAAAAATATATTTAGCCGTCGAAAAATTGCTTAGCCAGCGAAAATAAAGTAGACCGAAAAAAAAGAAGACAACTAATAAAAGTAGCCGCCGAAAAAATATTTAACCGGATAAAAAGAATTTAGCCACTGAAAAAAATGTAGCCGTCGAAAACGATATTTAATCGCCGAAGAAAAGTAGACACCGAATAAAACTAGCCGCCGAAAAATATTTAACAGCCTAAAAAGAATTAGCCAACGAAAAAAATATTTAGTCGAAGAAAAAAATATTTAGAAGCCGGAAAAAGTATTTAATCGCTGAAAAAAATATTTAGTCACCGAAAAAAATATTTAGCCGCCGAAAAATATATTTAGCCGCCGAAAAAAATATTTATCCGCCGAAAAAAATACTTAGCCGCCGAAATAAACGCTTAGTCGCCGAAATAAATGCTTAGCCGCCGAAAAAATACTTAAGACACCGAAAAAAAAGTAGGCCAAAAAAGTATATACCCCAAAAAACTTGACGCCGAAAAAAATATTTATCCGCCGAAAAACACATTAGTCGTTGAAAAAAATATTTAGCCGCCGAAAAAAAGTAGCCGTAGGAAATCTTTAAAAAAATCGCCGCAATGGAAAAAGTAATCCCTGATGAAAAAAGTCGTCCGGAGAAAAAGAAATTCGTCGCAAAAAAAAGTCATTGGAAAATAATATTCGCAATCGGAAAAAACTTAGCCATCGGAAAAAAATATTACTCACCGGAAAAACTATTAATCACCGGAAAAAATCGGGCCATGAAAAAAAATTAGCCGCAAAAAAAAACGGTAACCGAAGGAAAAACCGACACCTGAAAAACGTTTCACATTGGAAAAATTGTTATAAGAAAAGATATCCTTCGCAATAAATTAGCTATCTGAAAAAAATATCGCCATAGGAAAAATACTTCGTTACCGGAAAAACAGCTATTAGAAAACAATTCTCATTCGGGAAAGAATTCGGAATCGGAAAGAAAGTCGCCATAGGAAACATTGACCATCGGAAAAAACAAACCTTCGAGAAAAAATTCACCATCGGAATAAAAAATTCACCTCAACAATCATTCTTCTTCGGAAAAACCTCAAAAAATTAGCCACATAAAAGAAGTGTTAGTACGCGAAAAATTTGCTATCTGAAAAAATTTGCCTCCGAAAAGACATACGCCTATATGCGCTATATGTAATTCGTAACCGAATGAAATTTATCACTTATCCTGAGATTTCCTAATTTGACGACAATTGCGACTGCTATTAACATTTTCTGTTCGACTGATACGCTCCATATTTCCGACAATCCTACATTTCTAATAGCGATATTAGGTACTAGTAAGACGGTCAAGCATTTCAGCCAATTTTAAATAATTTAAATATCTATGGAGTAGACACTGTAGATCAACTGTGCAATACCTACTCTGTAGCTCGTATTACACAACGGTGGCCGTTGGCAGTGTTCTTCTCACTAATGAATGTAGAGGGAATAAACGCGCAAGTATTATATTTTTCTATTGCTGACAATCCAAGACAGCCAAGAAGAAAATTTTTGAAGGAATTGTCACTATCATTGATGAAGCCTCATCTCACTGAAAGAGCAAAATTAAATTCTCTACCATCAGATGTTAAACTATTCCTTTCAATATACCGAGAACCTGTAGAGAGGGAAATTTCATGTCAGGACCCTACCAAAAAACAGTGGAAGATGCATATTGTGTGGCAGAGGGAAAAATGTGGACACTACCAATAAGTGTAATTTTTGCAATTAATTTTCTTGTAAGAAACATGTCAAACCGAATTATCTCTGTGATACATGTAATACTGAAGACAGTACCTCAAGTTAATAATGGAAATTTTATAAATGTTACTAAGACTTGTACGTTAATCAATTAAATTATGTTTAATCAGAATTCAACATATTTAATCAAAAATTATCATTGGTATTAATAGATATGAGAGATAAAACAGCATTTTAATGAAAATAAACTAATAATTACACCAAACGAATGAGTTATTTTGTAAAAATTACACGGTGTACAAAGTATGCCACGTGCCCGGTCGTGTAATATAATTGGGCGCGCCCGCTTGAGGGTTAATAAAATAAAAACAGCTGGGTATTGGCCCTGATATGTATATATTTTCATTAATCGGACATCATGGACATTATCTCTACGAAGTTTCAGCCAAATCGGTTGTGGGTCAGTAGTGCCTTCCCCTTGTAAGAGTGCTTTTGCTTTGGGTGTGTTTGGCTTTAAATTGAAAGTCGAAGTAGCATTTAGGATGAGTGGTATTTTGAAAAGTGAGCAGTTCTTCCTCCAGGTAATAGAGTAGCTGCTATTCCAGTTGAAGCTATAGAAGTAGCTTGATCTCCCTTTCCTCTGATTGTATGTAGTGTTGAGTAAACGCATGTTTTTCCTGTACCTGCAGGTCCGTCTAAAAAGAAACATTTCGGTCTCTCTCTATGAGCATTTCCGATAAATCTTCGAGTGAAACTTTTCCGTTGTGACAGCATTTGGCGTATTTTTTTAGAAGTGTTGAGTTCATTCGGCCAGTTAAGCATACCACAGCAATTGCAGGTCTGAGTCATATTTCTGCAATTATGTTCTTTAATGGTAACTTCAACCTGACAATTATTTGTATTCAATGCACATTCATTTAATCTACGTCGTTTAGCTTGCTTTCTCTTGCTTAGTCGATTTTCTCTCGATTCCAAACTACAATCTTCTTCCTTGTTCTTGATTACGTTCTTCTCTTTGTTGGTCATCTTCATTGGCTCTTTGATCTCTGCCGGCTTGATTTCTTTCAGTTCTTCTTCTATTTGCTTCTTCAACAGATTGATTTGCTCGCTCCACTCTTCTTCTCGCATTATAATCAGCGTAATGTGTTGCTCTTGAAGCCATTACCTCTGTTAAGTATCTTTTAAAAAGTATATTTTAAAGTATATAGTCAAGTAGTAGTAGTTTTATCTATTGGCAATCGCAGCTAAGAATGAGACATCTATTGGCAATCGCACCTAAGAATGAGACATCTGCCGGCAGATAGACAAACTACTGAAGCGTGCCACACATTGCCTTAGCGTTATATATATATATAGACATGTATTTCGGTATTTACAGTACACCGTACTTTCAGTATAAAATATAAAAATTCATGCTCTGAAGAGTTACACTGTATCGAGATTTTACTGCATCGCTTTAAAACCTAAGTTGGCATCAACTCTGATTTTTAGATGATTCTTTTAAGCTCTCAAGACTCTCCTAAGCCTACTCAGAAATCTGCACTCTATTCTCTTATTGCACACACTAAATTATTTCTAAATGCTAAATTCTATCATGAACAATTTGTCAATTGGAGTGAACAAGATTTCATAGGCTAAACTAGAAGAAATAGGATCATTGAACTCACATTTTTTTAAGTATAATAATTTATTTAATCTTAACAATCCCATCAATCACAGGTTTAGAATCTAAAAGTTTTTAACTGAATGATTTCAAACAACTGTAATTTTAACTAAGGAATTTGGCTCTCACATCTGTCTCCATTTCTACCTTAAACACTAAAGACCATTTATTTCATTTTTATTCACTATCTTTCATCTCTCCCACTCTCTCTACTTTCTCCACTGTAATTTTTAATTAGTTACCAATTTAAATTCTCTTCTCTACTTCTCCCTCTAATCCTGTTTAAATAAATCAAGTTGTAACATTTGTCAACCTAAGATAACACAAGAGCAGCACAAACAGTTGTATTGAGTAAAGCCTCGAAGGCTACAAAGATTTGCTTCTGTTTTAAATAAGAAAGATTATCCTAATCCACAAGGTTGGACCAAAACTTGTACGAAATATTCCTTTTCAAATTTTTAGGAGTATAATTTGGTTATTAATCATTATAGGCAATTTAAAACAATATAGTTTTCTTTTTATTATCTCAACAAAAATTCTTATTCATAAACTAAATGCATTTACTTCTATTTCTGCAATGAATTAAAATAATATACTATGCACTATTGCTTTAAAAAACTTATGCATTCAAGTGAATTACAGGGCAATAAAAGATGCTTAGGATACAAATATGATGAAAAACAGAAAAGAGTCCAAAATCTCAGTAAACATGTTCAACCTGATAGCAAAAATGGTAAGCTCATTCGTTCTGCTTTGTAACACAAAGAATGAATGGCACTCACCAATATGATTTCTTGTCATCTAATGAAAGAAGAGTCTTGCTGATGAAGGATGACTGAAACATGGTAGTCCTCCAAGTCAGAATAACCAGCTATCAACTTCAAACTACGCTGCTAAAACAACAAGAGAATTATATCAGAAATAATCTTCTGCCACAAAATGACGTGTCTTAAGGGTACCTAGTTTGTAATGTTAAATTATTCTACCAAATGCTCAAAATAGAATTAACAGTTAGATTCTCAAGCCATTTCTCAATCAGAATTTATATGGTTGAATAATAGTAACTATGGGACATAAAACTTTATACTGACATGAAAAACAGTAAATATAGCAGTGCTGATTGCCCAAAATAATTGATACCACGGATGCACAAAAACCAGACTTTTTAAAAAGTTGAATGCTGCGATATTTATAAGGTCTGATATATTTTGAAAATATTTTTAAATGTCATCAAACGTTTGCCAAAATGATTCTTTCTTCACAAATTAATAATAACATAAATAATATATAATACAGAAATATTATATTAACAATAGTAATTGAATCAACTAATGCTGTTACTAACTGCGATTATGGATATTAAATTACGAAATACATGCTCACCTACAAATGGAAATTCGAACGGCATGGCTTCGGATGAAACAGTTTTCTACCTGCATGAAAAACAACACAAAGAAATATTAATAGTGAAGAATATCTCTCAGAAATGCCATCATATTACAGTCAAATTCAATGTTTCAAGACCGTGAACGAAAATAAGCTACGAAAATCTTACCTTAAAATTCAATAACGCATTACGCCAACACGCCCCTTTCCTCACGTGACCAATGTTTCTAGTGCATTCTGGGTTGGCGGCGCTTCAAATAAAATTTCGTGGCGCCGATTTAATTGAACGAAAGAACATTCGCGAAATGCATGTTTACTGAAACCATTCCAGGAAAAACGCGCGCTACATCTCCGTTCAGCATTCTAAGCTGTAGGAATTTATCGTTACTTTATCGGATGTCTTTTAAGAATTCAAAATTAACTGTGAACTATGTTATTCTTGCGATGTTTACATGTAACACGGTTGAAGTATTAGATTCACTAAATCCGTTGAAATTCAACGGGAACTTCAGCTAATTAATTAATAAATTTTAACACTGGCTTTATTTAATAGTTTACAATGAAAGCTAAATTTAAGTACTGGAAAGAAGGTAAAAGCACAATCCTTGAGTAAATCCTTTTAAAGCATCAATGAAATAGAAAACGGAATTCGAACGTAGAACTATTTAAGGAACTAAGAAAAAGGTTTTAGGTTATAAATCTAGCTACAGAGTATACGGAAGTTCATTTTATTTATTAGTAAGTATAATAATTTTGATTTCATTCGAATCATATTAATTTAAAATCACGTATACAAAGTCCCAATATATCAGGATTATGAAGGAGAACATAATGATTGTACTCGA
Source organism: Uropetala carovei (assembly GCA_036926305.1). Lineage (NCBI taxonomy): Eukaryota > Metazoa > Arthropoda > Insecta > Odonata > Petaluridae > Uropetala > Uropetala carovei. Next base: position 9,664,432 of record JAXCHB010000010.1, on the reverse strand, counting down.
GAACGATTTTCGCCGTAAATAAGATGCACGGAGTTATGCTTGGAAAACTTAAGGATTTGAAACTATATGGAACTGACAATGAGTGCATATTTACTTTGTTTTGTTTACAATTTTAAATTCAGTAACATATTTGACACTGCATTCCTATAAATAGATATGTTATGGAATGTTTTAACTTTATGTGTTTTCAAATAAAGCCATTCGGAATTTATTTCTTCATATGAGCAGTAAATTTCAACAATTAAAAAAGGGATAATCATAAATTGTTTTTCTGATAGCAACCAGGATGTAAATAGCTGATTCTTGAACTAAGAGAAACAATGTTTAAATCCTAAGGAAAAAATCTTGAACAAAGTAGGAATTTGGGTAAATGATGTGTGTTTCAGTCATGGTGAAATGTAAATAGCTTTTTCGAAAACCATTTCTTGAGATTTACTAAAAATTGAAGTATGTACTTGACAGTAATATAGTGAGAATGTTTTGAAAATCTAAAATGAATATTTTCACATGAAATAATCATGTTTACACATGCACATTTCCCAATGATAAAGCACACTATTTATCCCCGCCATATTTAAAGGGCAATTCTACTAGTTATTAAGTAATATCTTTATGTTACCATTTCATATGACTATTATGCTAGCATTTGTTTTTACTTGAATGTAGGTGATTAAGTAAATGAAATGTCTACGCATTTCTCAAATAGAAAATCTTTATTTTATAAATCTTCAAATTGCACACATGATTTTCAACATAGTATATGTAAACATATTAAAATAATTCAGAACAATGATTCATAAATTTTGCTTCTCATTTAACTGAGATTGGATTTGTATGTTTTACTATAAGCTCAAGTGTCTTTTTAAAAACTGGCAAGAATGAAATAACTTTTGCAGCAAGCAGATGAAAATATGCTCCCAGTCACTCCAATCCAAATCCTTCTGCATTAGAGATTGCTATGATCAGTTTCTGTCTCAGTGTTTCTTGGTTGCGATAAGGGGGTAAAACAAGCTGGTTAAAACATGTATGAGCTTCAGGGAGTTGTTCTTCTTGCTCATCAGATTCCCACGCCTCGCTTTGCTTGTTTCCCCTGGTTCCCCCAATCCGTCTTCTCATTCTGTTGAAACCTCGATTGGGAATTGGGGGAAGTTTTGTGATTTTGAAAGGCATTTCAGACATCCCACCTACAGGAACACGGTCACTCCCAGTGGTAAAATGAAGAAACTTCTTTTGGAGATCCAATGGCAAAGATTCAAGCACCTCCCAGAAATCCCTGTTGATTAATTTTTAAAATTTCTCAATTTAAGACATTAACAAGATGTGTGACTTCAAATATAACATGAACTTTAACTTGAATTTTTAAATGATTCATCATAGAAAATAACTAAATTATCCCAATTAACATAATAAACCATGTAGCAGCACCTCCCTAACCTAAAAAAATATCATTTCTGTTTTATTATTTCTTAATTAATTTTTAATAAATGAGGTACCCAACCTTTCCCGAGTAAATCTAACACTATCGCTAACACTGTTTGCTATAAGATTGTTTGTGCAGACAATTGGGAAACCATGTTTTCCTCTCCATAATCTGTTAAGTTCTGCTTGAAAACTTTTTTGGAGAAAATACTATGATTGCCACAGAAATGTCAGCAAGAGCTCTTAATTAAAACTAATAGTTTTGGCAATAGAAATTCGAGAAATTTCCAAACATGCCATTATGTATTTTGTTTGCATGGGTTGAAAAGAAAATTTTTTGGTAAGGCCCATTAATCCACTTTATTTTCCTCTACCTAGATATTTTATGATTTAAAACTAATAGATAAGGCTGACTTCGTGGAATTCCATCATAAAAGGATGGGATGAATTATTAGTACGAATAATTCGTATAATAAAACAATTTAATAAACTATTACAGATTCCACACAAATTTTGCAAAACACTATCGGTTTCGGTGAATAATCACCATCATCAAGTAACAAGTAATTACGAGACTACTTATGGGGAGGGGTGGGAGGAAGGAGGGGTTGTGATTGTGGGAGGAGGTGGAAGCACTGACATGAGAAAAGGGGAATAGGAAAGGAATTGGTATTCGTTGACTAGAAGAAAATCAGGGTTGTGTTTCTCATTTAAATTTCCATTTTTTCCAATATGTTTAACCTGAGACCTTTATCGGCTATGTGAAGAATTTTGGGGGTAAAAGAGGTAGAATTTAATTTTCAATACGGTCATTAAACTATTCCATCTCATTGTTGATCCTGAAAAGAATATGAAAAAACACTATATTGTTCCAAAGAAAGTAACCATTGTTTGTGTGACACTCGCAGCATGAACCCCCACAAGATTTAGGGAATGAGTACAACATGGAACAAATTTCACAAGCTCATTTTTTTTCTAATAATCATGCCTGAACGCCATTATATTTACCAGCTATATTCTCTCCATTATCATAGCATTGGTCTCTACAGTCCTTAAAATCTAAGCCATCTTTTAGAACTATTTCTTCAGTTTTATTTTTTGAAACGATGAAGTCAATAAAACTTTCTTCGATATTGCAATCTTCATCGATCTTGACGTATCGTTTAATCTGTGTCATTTGCTCCTTATGCAATACGTCCAGTGTACAGTCAAACAACAGTGAATAGTATTTGGACTTCTTTACCTGAGAAATAATTTCTTATCTCACTTTTGAATACAGTAAATTGATCATTTCATTTTGAACATCAGGAAAAAAATACATTAAAGTTGCAAGACCTTTCTTCATGCTTCCAATATGAACAGCTGTTTAAAGAACCGATTTCATGAGATGAAGATGAACCTCTTAAAACAAGGTTATTAGTTGTACAGAACGTTATAACATCAACTGCAACTTTCAGAAAGTCTCAATTTTTTCTTTTCTTTCTTTAAAACCAGTTCTAGATGATATATATATAGGTGAGCCCCGCTTAACGTGGGGGATGCGTTCCTGAGATCTCCGCGTTAAGCGAAAATCAGCGTTCACCGGGGCACCATAACCTTTAGGTGCCCAGAGGGAACTAACTTCCCAAATGGAATTTTTGGTAGACGTATATAATTTCAAAATATTTCTCAGAACACCTACAAAGTTTTATTAAAAAAAGAGTCCAGGGTCGACTGCTTAGCTTTTTTTCGCTTATTACGTAAAACTTGTCCGTAGCATTCAAATAGTCCATCGCAACCCCGCTTAACGGCACTCACTCTGTGAAGTCATTGTGCTCCTCCAACAAAGTCATTCACTGATCGACGATGCTCCTGCAGCTCCGCTTATAGATCAAACCCATAGTGCATGTTGGGTTTTCTGCAATTTATATATCATTATATACAGTGATGAGCTGAAGCCAGCTCGCGCCAGCCTGTTGTTAATTTTTCTGAATTTGCGAGCCAGTTGTTAAATTTTTAGAAAATATGGAAATTTATTGATTGTGTCCTTTCAAGTACATTTTACCCTGTTTGATAGTCAATTACCGACAGTGTATGAAATGGAATATATTACGAACCGAACACTTGTTAAGCTAGCGGAACGCTATTAAAAACCAGAGCGATATGGTGCCCCTGGCAAATAGACCTCCCCTACCATCCTTATCCAAATTTCCTTACTACTTTTTTTTAAAGAGCCTGTTCTTAATTTTTTTCCAGCTCATCACTGATTATATATTATTATACATTATATACATTCAAACATTAAGATCCTCCATGCGTACCACATGTTTTTTCATACGTATATAAAAATTATATAATTTTTTGATGTGTAGCATTATTGTTTTATTATTATTTATAATGATATGTTAATATGGTAAATTAAAATTATATTAAAATAATTGTCAAAAATTATAGATTTTAAAAATACAAATCATCAAAAACATTCTTTAAGATCCAATGATGCCAAAGAAACGAAATATGAATCATATTTCTATTTCTGTTTTTCAAATGTTTTCCGCCTTAGAAGATTTTTTGTGTTAGACCCGTGAAATATACAGGGAAAAGAGTAAAATCTGCCACCAGAAAATGCTGAAATATCACAATATTTAGCATACTTTATGAAATTTGATTAGTGCAAAATTTATAAAATCAAGATATTACACTGCGGTCGCACTGTGCATAAGATATCTATATTTAAAAAAAATTAATTTGAAATAAAATCCACGTTATAACGAATCTGCGTTGGCCGGGGCCTTGTTAAGCGGGGCTCACCTGTATAGCCTTTTCTAAGTCGTGTTTCTAAGTCTTTCCAATTCATGTATGATTTGCGATGTTCTATGGAATTTTCGCATTCATCAATCCTGGGATTTAATTTTTTCCATTTACAGAACCCTTTTTCTGGGTTTCCTATGGCTGAGGTTGGAAAAAATATACAAGGGAAACAGAAAAGAGATCCTTTAGTTTTGCTATATAGAAACCATTTTCTTTCAACTTTTTCTCTATTCAGAATCTTTTTAAACCATTCCTTACTGAAATGTCTCCTATCTTCTGACATTGACTGAATGTAATCAGCTTCAACGTCTTGTTCAGGACCATGTTCTCCTATTGTGGAAAAGAAATTTCATGGATACGGGTATTGCCAAGTTGCTGGGTCACTGAAATTTATGGCTGTATCATAACAAGAGGTAACTGATATTTCAGTCTTTAACTGTTGGCTGTTAATAAAAAAGTTTTCCACTTCTTCTGCTCTTAGCACTTCCTGCTCATTTTATCCTACTACTTCTTCTCCATTTGCTGTCTCTAATTAATTTACTGCAGTGTAAGAACAAACAAAGTACCATAATTTTCCGATTATAATACACAACCTATATAATATGCATCCATGTTTTCACGAGTGAAATGTGAAAATTCTCTTATCACTATGTATAATACACACCAATTTTTTGTAATTTTACTTGACTTTGTGCAGTATTGGGACAGTTCTCGCCTTGTTGCCAAATGAGATACGTGTGAGAGTTTACAAGAATATCACGTTACGTTCTGACTCTCCCGTTAAAGATTGCTATGCTGTATAAAAACATTTTGTCTCAATGCCGTCTTTTGTATTAATCTCGTCGGTTGGAATACAAGTTGGCGCTTTGCTGCCAAACTAGACATGTGTGAGGGAGTTTACAAAAATATCACGTTATGTTCTGACTCCCATTAAAGATCAATACAACGTATAAAAACCTCAGTCTCAATGTTGCCTTTTGTATTAACCTGGTCGGCTGGAATAACAGTTCGTCCTTTGCTGCCCAGTGACATCATTTACGTGAACATCAAGTCCAGTTCATACAAGCTGGTCAAGGTGTGTAAAATACTATTTGTTGCAATTTACGTAGATGATGACAGAGAACACAACAGTAAGGGGAGAGGTAATGAATTCCTTGGCTTTAGTAATTCTGACAGCTAAAGTAAATAAATAAATATTCTTATTTTTGTTTTGAAAAAAATATTTAAAGGAATGTAATTGATATGCATTGAAATGTACAATTTATTTGTAAAAACATGTTCATTATCGAAATGTACGATTTATTGGTAAAAATATGTTCGAAAATATAAATTATTTCTATATTGAAAAAAGTTGTATGCATTTATCACCATATATAATACGCACCTTAACTTTTTGTCAACTATTTCAAGAAAAAAATGCGTATTATAATCGGAAAATTACAGTATATGCCAATGTAAAGTTTCCAGTTGTAAATAGTTTAGAGAAGTGGTTCTCAACCTTTTTAGAAAGTGGAACCCTCAATAAATCTAATGTCTTAATTATATCCTTTGAATAGAAAGTTTCAAAATTTTATGAGATTTAAAAGATCGTTTTCAACTTTATTTAGATGTATAAATAGTCAAACTACTGACTTTATGGGTTTCTAACCATAATACAAACTAAATAAAGCTTGAGGAACACCAACTGAGAAACACTGGTTAACACTAGGGGTACCGGAGTCAGCGGCCTGCCTGCAAGTACCTTGTACCGTCAATTGACGGGTGGAGGAATTTCTCGCTTCTGACGCCTATTTTAAATATAAATGTGTTGGTTTTCAATAAATAAGATGTATTTTTATGAGTTTCATCCATTTGAGTCGTCTTACCGCATTAGAGCCTATTTTTTGGGCAGAGAAGGTACAATGCAAGGAAAACGGAGAGTTTACAGTAAAACAAACAAATTTATTTTTCTCGTGGCAAAGAACACGAGGCCCATTCAGAATGATGAAATTACAATGTTCTTGCTTTTATCATATGTTCTGCGATATTATTTGCTTAGATAACATCCAAATACGCAAATAAAACAAAAAAATTTGTTTTTTTGAATTTGTGGTTACACATAAAGTAAAGTTTAGGAATCACTTTTTCACAAAAAGAGGTGCATAAAACATTTCAGATATGACTAATGATCAAAAGAATAATTTGTGATGTCACAGAAGAAGATATTCAGCTTTTGTACTGTCTTTACAGGTAAGTAGAGGACGGACTCTAGGCAGGTAAGTTTTCTTGCAAATCTTACTGCGGCATTGTCCGCACACTAATTTTTTGCACTTTTCACACAAATCTTTTGTTCTGTTTTTGTTGCAGAGCCCAATCTGGCATTGCTTGCGGGAGCTGAGTATGGAAGCTGGGACGGCCTCACGTTCTCACCCTCCCGCCCAGAAGAGTTCCCCTCGATACTTCCTTGCTCTAGCTTGCATAAAAAAGCCGAATTACCATTTGAAAAGACACCTTTATTACTAATAATAACGCAAGATACGTCATTTTTAGAGTCAAATACGATTTTTTTGCATACCAAAATATGTTATGGAACATTGTCAGATGGTGAACAATGTTCAAGCATCAAAATTCCTCCATAAAAAGGCAAAAAGGGTAGAAAAATAGCCTACCCGTCAATTGACGGGTCGTGGTACTAGTAGGTAAAAGATCCTATTATGAAGAATCTAAAGTGGAGAAAAAATTACAACACAGTGCAAAAAGAACATTAGCCTAAAATATTAAAAGTCAGAAAATTTAAGAAATCTACGATCAATCATACAAGAGTTACAGCTCTGCGAAAACCGAAAACCGTCAATTGACGGCACCCGATACTCCTAGTGTTAAAGCAGTGGTGCACAAACTTTTCAGCCTCCCCCCCTTTCCATCCACGAATCCAATGCTTCCAAGATTTTAATTAGAAATTAATACAAGGTTATCATCATCATCATAGATAGCCTTTCTGTAGACAGGTCTGTGATTATTCATGGTTAAACTTGGTTCTCCATATGCTCCTATTTTCTGCTGTATTCTTCATGTCTTGATAGCTCTCTTTCCCTTTCAAGTCATCCATCAGCTGAAACCTTTTCCTACATCTTTCTCTTTTTCCATCCAGTTATATTGATATTATATAATATATATATATACAGTGCCGGCCCTAGAAATTGCGGGGCCCAATTAGAAAACTTTTGGCGGGGCTCCTACATCTAAAAGGCATAGTTTGAAAAGAAAGATTTGGGAGGGGCACAGCAAGCGAGGTCCAAAGGACCGAAGCAACAAGACCTAAAAGGCTGAGCCAGGGGGTGGGGATCCGGGGTGTATCCCAGGCCGCCAACGCATTTCCTGCATTCTGAGAGCATCAGATGGCCTCTCATGAGACCACTTGGGTATGGATGGGACTATGGATAAGTCTAAAAAGAAATAAAAGAACCTAGAGGCGATATAGAGCGATTTGCTAAAAACGAATTTTGACGGCAACGTTACGAAAAGGAAGGAAGATAGCGACAACGTCTTATTCGTCTACTAGGGCGTTGGATACCAGATACTAAAAAACTGTCTTTTAATGTAGTTTGCAGTTTGAAGTTTCGATGTCCGCAAGCTGTTTCCCTTCCCAAAAAATATAGAGCAAGGTGTGGGGCCCCCTTAGCCGCGGGGCCCGATTGAGTCCAATAGGTACAATTGGCCTAAGGCCGGCCCTGCATATATATATATATATACAGGGCCTTTCAGAGGCCGAGAGTGGCCCAGGCCACTTACCTTTTTGAGGCCCCCGGTAAATTTTTAAAAATGCCAAACCATAGTTATAAAAACTGTTATAATTTAAATGATCAAATTTGCAAAAATATAGGTTTTAAAAGTTTAATCACAAGAAATAATTATAGAATACACAAGAAATAAAAATGGAATAGTTAATACACAAAGTGGAAAAGTTTAATACACAAGAAATAAAAATGCATTAGTTTAACAAGATTGAACATCGGCATATATAACTATGCAGTTACATGCCGCTCCAATAATTAAAAAAATTAACAAATGTTCCTTTTCATTTTAAAAAAGCCTTTCTAGCTTTTTTCTGTGCAAACGCATCAATTATTGATGAAAAATTTAGTTGCCTTGCAATGTCATGGTTGATGTTTAGGGTAGCAAGGCCATTCAAATGATCTTGTCCCATAGTTGAACGGTGGTAGTTTTTGATCTGTTTCAGCACATTAAAAGAGTGTTCACTTGAAGCTACTGACACAGGTAGACTGAGAAAGATTCTCAATGCAATTGCAATGTTTGGAAACACACCAGCAAGTCCAAGTTGAAGTAGTTCTTGGAGCAATTCTTTGGGTTTGCAATCCGGTTTGAAGTTTACGGAATGTACGCGCTTGAGAAAAATGATCTCTTCATACAGATCTGTGGATATTTCTTTGGTGTATTTTCCTTGGAATCGCTCTGCTGATGCCCGTAAATCTTCATTATTTAAGGTATCAAACTGCCACAGAAATCCAAATAGATTGCAAATTGTATTGAGAGATTCAAACCTCCTCCTAAGACCCGATATAATGGACTCAATGATAACATAGAAGACATTAATTTTATAATGTTGTTCAACATTAAACTCATTATAAATCTTCCGATGTGGGATCATCTCAAGATGAAATACCAATATTCTGAGCTATTAATTTGGTCTCACACAAGATCGTATGCCATTGTTCACGAATCTGCTGAATGTCTTTAATGAGGCTTTCAATGTTATCTCTCTCAACATCAAATGTAGCATTACGTGCTTCAATTAACAAATTAGTCTGGTTGATCACTGTAAGTAATTTAATCCACAAAGATGAGATTAGAAGAAATTCAAATTTGGACATGAATTTCTGGATAACATTAAGTTCAGTTCGAGCCTGTGCTATAAGATTGAGAGACTTCAATTCAATTAAGGCGTTTCTGATTTCACCCAAATGATTTGCAATTGGACGAACAGCATCAATCCGTGCAGACCACCTTGTTTTGGAAATTTGGTGCAATGATACAGGAAGGTGTTGCTTTCATATTTACCACCTTTGTGGACTGCTACAGAATAAATTGTACATTTGCTGTATGGTTCCAAAGAAAGTAATAGCCTCATTGCATGATTCTGCACAGTCAACACCTACAAGGTTTAATGTGTGGTTTCCATAGCTAGAGAAAATGCAATTTGAATTACGCTCAAGAAGAATGGCTTGTATTCCATTATATTTTCCAGCCATGTTCGACCCATTATCATAAGCTTGACCAATGCAGAGTTCAAAACTCAACCCAAGTTCCTCTAGAATTCTTAAAATTCAAGAAGAAATTTCCTTTCCAGTTTTTTTATTGAAATTATCAAAGCCAATAAACCTTTCCTCAATTGAAACTGTTGAGCTGTTATCGGGAATCTTAACATATCGAATTATAAGAGAAGTTTGTTCCTTGTTGGTACAATCAGGTGTAGCATCAACAATTAATGCAAAATATTTGGCATTTTGAATATCATCGAGAATAGAATTTTGAACAAATGAACCACAAATTTCAATGAATTCATTCTGAATGCGTGTGGAGAGGTAATGTACTTGCATACGCTCTTGATTATCTTGTGATTCTCGAACTTTTCTTACATGTTCCATTAGAATTGGGTCATATTTGCTTAACAGTTCTATGATGCCTAGAAAGTTTCCATTACTATGATCGCCTATGCGTTGGCTAGAACCGAAGAAAGCCAATCCTCGTTCATAGAGAAAAAGTATGACATCTAGGATGCGCTCAAGAATTTTCTTCCACGAATTAACCTCTGTATAGATTTCAGACAAAAGTAATTTCTCTACTGACTTATCAGCTGATGCTGCTCTGCCAGCTAATTTCCATGCCACATAGTTTTCTTTGTGTGATGTTGAACTCTCATGGGATGGTATTCTGTTTTTCAACTTCCTCCAGCCTCTTTTGATGCTCCATCCTGGTTCATTAGAGAGAGTTGATGCATTTGTAGAAACTTTATTGTAAAGAAAGCATGGTACACAGTACAGAGATTGTTTTACTGTGCTCCAACATAACCAATCTCTGGTGCGAGTTTCACCATTAGGTAAAACTCTTTTCAGTAGACGACTAGGAAAAGCATAGTTTCCAGCGTCGTGTGGAATGCTGTCTGGAATTTCAAAAGAATGAATTCTGAGGAACGAATGGATTTGGGTAGCATTGTTTTTGTCAAGAACTCCAATGTCATTCACACAAAAAGCCGTAGTAGTGATGAATGATTCTTGATGAATAGGAAGTATATTTTCATTTATCTCCTGCTGATGAGTTTCTTGATTACAAGTGGAATTTTCTGATGACTTTGTTGGAGCTATTTCTAACACATCTCCTTGTATACTCTCACCATTGTTAGATATTCGCACTGAAGTATTCAAATGTGCTGTTGTAGAAATCGCTCTAGAAGGTTTGTTACCTGCAGTACTTTCTTCTACAAAATCACACCCATTACCTTCGCCTGCATCTGCTGGCATATCATTCTCTTGACTAAGTCCTTAATCTCGCTCTTGTAGTCACATTGAAATATCTTTTGCTGGAGTTTCAGAGGTTTCATTGTTTGTAGGACTGTCCATCCAAGAAGAAAAGTTAGCTTCGTTAAAAAATGATGTTATTAATTTTGATTCTTTAATTGCTGCTTCACTTGCTTGTTTACGTTTCCTCTTGCACCACTTTCAAAACTTCTCTTCGTAGTGAATGGGGACCGCTTAAAATCTGAAATAATTAATTCATAATTTTGCAAAAAGATATGTAAAATACAATTTGTATTAAATTTATTTCCTATTCTTATTAAATAAAAACCTAATTAAATAAAACCATTAAATCAAAACCCAATTAAATGAAACTACGAAATACTTAAGATGAAAATGATTCTAACTTACAATAAATCTATTGTCAGTATTAATATACAGTAAACCCTCGATTTAACGGACTAATAGGGGGAAGGGTTGTCCGTAAAACCCGAATGTCCGTTAATTGGCTAATGGAATTTTTTATACCAAAAACGCATGCGTACTGGCATGGGAAAACCTCCTTTATCAATGGCAATGATAATTACTGCATAAAATACAGCTTTCGCTGGAAGATGCACTATGAAACTGAATTTAAAACAATGCTGCTACACTGTTCCTTTAAAAACGTTTTTTGTTTTGGATATTTGAAGAAAATATGTTAACATTGAAAATACCATAAATATTGCATCCTATGGATATATCTGAATTGATTTTCTCTATTAGCCGTAAAATAAACTATATATTTTCACGTAATCATCGCGAAACACTTGGATAAATATGTCTCATCATTTTGACGGCATACTCGAAAAAAACATCGCGGCACAAATTTAGAACTGGCATTATTCTTAATAAAAAAGAGATATTTAAACTGCGTAAACTGAGGGTTGCCTATAACGTTTCACTATTGTAAATCGGAGAATATTTTTTGGTCCGATTAACTAAAAGATGCATTTCGTCCGTTATTGACCTTAACAACATTTTGTCCGTTAAATCCGAAGTCCGTTAAATCGAGGGTTTACTGTATTCGCATTTCAACTCGTCCACCAAGTCCCTAAAATCGTGATTTGGATTTCATATTTTATAAGAAAACTTAAATTTCCTATTCTTTTTTCTCCCTCTTTCCAAGGAGACAAAAAATTTCAAGCTTTTTACAATTTATCATTCCTTTTAGTTAATCGAAAATAAAGTTGATAACTTACCAGAACCCGTTCAGTTATGCTATAATAGTCAATCCAATCCTTGCATACGTTTGGTTGAATGCACCGTGGCAAACAACGAATATGATCTGCTAAATGATAAACAAGGTATTGTTATTAATATTATTCAAGAAGTTGCGATGCAACGAAGCACAAAAGAATAAGGCTCACCAATTTATTCTGCCACCTGTTCACAAAGCACCATTCTTTTTTATTTCTCAGAGCAAAATAACCACAACAAGACACCTTGCATTTCTGATTCCGCCAAATATTGTTCGCGCCCGACTGTCGGACTGACGAAATGTATGTAACTAGATTTCTCATGACACGATAATCTACAATGTTACATTTGTCTCGAGTTTCAAATTCAAAATTCAAATTCAAATTCAAATTTACAAAGTATGAAGTAAGTCTATAGGATATAGTTTTTTCAGCAGAAATTTTCAGTCATTTGTCTCTCCCCTCCTTTATAACTAAGAATATTATAATGCTCATGCAACACTGTATAGTTCTTCAATAATTTTACAACAATGTATAACATTTCATCACATTTTTGACATGACTTTTGAAATCCAACGCGATGTCCGAGATGTTCAAATTATCTTCAAGATACGCATACGAAAGATGCATTGCACCGACTTAAAGATGGTCAAAATTTAGAAGCCATAATGTAATAATATAGGATGCGCTTTGTCACCAAGTTAGTCCCGTATTGATTTTGCACAAGATAAGGCACATATGAGGAAAATTAGTCCTTTTCGTATAATAAACGATAATTTTAACAATGGGCTCACAGATTTAAAAAAAATTAACAATGGGCTCTTGCGAGCCCACTACAGCTCGCCACTGGGTTTAGCTAAAAAACCAAGTAACACAGGGAAAGTTTGTCGGAAACACTGACACGACTATACACTCTGAGAAATCTCTCTGCAATGAATGCGTAGCACATTTTTAGGGTACTCTAAAAAGATCACGTTGAAAAAAAACAACTTTCATTCATTACTGCTTAGAGAGAATTTTTTCTTTTGAAATTGTTAATTTAGAATGTTATTAACTGACTTTTCATAGTTATACGTCCCTGTGTAAATTTAAGGCCCCCGTGAATATGAGGCCCGGGCCAAATGGCCCGGCTGACCCCCCCTGTGATAGGGCCTGTGTGTGTGTATATATGTGTATATATGTATATGTGTATATATATATATATTATTATATATTAAATAGGTCTATGTAAATTTATTCACTTTTGTTATATATATATATATATAACAAAAGTAAATAAATTTACATAGACCTATTTTAAAATATAAATCAAACCTATGCTAAACTCATTCTCGTGCTCATCAAAAGGAGAAACCACACCCATCTAGAATCAAAGCCATCACATTAATGATTTTCTTACGAGTGAAAGTACCAACCTGCTATATTTAACTTGACACTGAATGCACAAAATATTGATACAACACGTAGCTCTCACTACCCGTATTACTTCGAGGACAAGCCAAGTAAAAGTGAAGGCTAGGAAGTGGTATCCTTTTCGAGAAATTGGAAGGAGTAAAGGGGAGAGGGATAGAAATAATGATGCAAAAAAGACCCCCAATGCATTTGCTTGCAAATTTTCATGTGTAGGCTAGGAAGAAACCGTCAAAGACATTGCCCAGCGGTTTATGCCACATCGGGGGTTCTAGCAAGAGGGAAGAGGAGTCATGAGAGTAGCACGTACAGTAGGATGCTGTAAAATGTGCTTTCTTTTACCATGTGTGACTTGTGTCACTCCATGGAAAGTTATGAAGCAGAGAGTAGGAGATGGAAAAGGAGTGGTTAAAGTTGGGAAAAGCCAAAGCGAGGACCAAGAACTGTAAATGGGAGGACCAAACACCATCCCCTGGTATCGGTAGCTGGCATACATTGCGATCGCACCAATTCCAGGTAGTTCTGAACAGTCACCCACATCATTCATGCTTAGTAGAGGTCTTCGGACGCCCCTTTGCCTTCAGCCGAAGATGAAATTTCGTCTCTTTTAAAACGTCAATTAAAGAAAGCTATACGATAAATAATCCGTAACAATTTTGCTGAAGTATTATTGAATACTAATTTCAAAATATCCACTTGATTTATTTTGCCTGTTTGATGCCCCTTGGGCTTCGGCACCCGGGGCAGTCGCCCCACCCTTGCTATGCCCATCTACATTTAAAGTGTGACTTCCTACACTTTCTGTGAAGGATTGTTTTGAGTTTATTTTTAATTTGCTGATCTCACAAACCATAAATATTTATTTTAAAAGTAATCTTGTTTCTATGAAGAATGTTAGCAAAGAAGTAAAAAATAAAACACACTAATAATACTAGAGCCCCTTATGCAAAGCCAGTTTGAGCAAATGCACAATCATATACTGCTCATGGGCATATGCAAATGCCAATATTAATTAGGTATCTATATCGTTTCAAAATGTTTCATTAATTTTTAGTTCTTATAATTGAACTACATATTTTTGTTCTGCATCTATTAATACAAATAATAAATAAATTGAATCCTACTGATGTTTTTTGTTAGTAGTTAATTTAAAAATTTTTCTTAATCTTTACAAGGGTCTCCCAAAAAATTATGCTTGAAGGCTTCAGAATTACACTTACCTTATAACAGGATCATCCTCATTGTAGCCATCATACTCAGTTACTTTCTGAAGTTCGTGAAGGTCAATAGTTGGAGAACCACAAACAAGCATCTCCACCTCCTCCGGGCGTAGCAACTGGTTTTCAAAATTTATTCATGATGCAAATGATGTGGTTTTTAAACTTACATTTCAAGCAATGAGATATCTGATTTGAAATCATGTTGCCCAAGGCTTAAGATCCGTTTTATTTTGAATGCATGCAAAATAGTGTCACAATGTAATTTACTCATCTCAATGATTTACTTTTTATCAGATTATGCTTTCTTAAAATGTATTCACAAGCAAATTTCAAGAATGATATAAAAAATAGCATGCAGAAAAATTACATGCTATGATCCGAGTTTATAAAGTGGTGAGAATATATAGCAACTATATATATATATATACTAATTACTAATACTTACCAAGAGAGCATTGGAGTCACACACACAATGAAAACCAAGGTAAAAAGCTCGAAACTGATGGTATATGGCAGAGTTAAGTACCCAATCCAAATACAGGGCAACATATTCATGTCGGTTTTCATTTGTAACAGGAATATCAGCTCCTCCCTCTTTCATATCATATGTCCTAACTTCACCATACTCTTCTAAGGAAACCTATCCAAATTAAATCTCTATTAAGATAAAATTTAGTTTTATTCTGTCATTCTGTGTAAAATTTTAGGAATTAATGCAAATATCTAAAGGAAGGTCTAATTTTGATGAATATTTTGTCAGATATTTGATGCATCCCTGATAAGGGCATGGATTCAATAGGTTTATTTTTTCTATTTTACTAACCTGTGATTGAGTGAGGATATTTTTTGTATCTGTTAAACAAATAGTAAAAACCAAAATATGTGTTTGGGACTTGAACTTCTTGACTAAATAGATAACATTTATTTCTCTATTCAAGAAAGCTTGAGTAATTTCTGCATTAGCTTAAAAACTCGAGTTCCAATACAGAAAATGAAAAAAATTCATCAACTTAAAAGTAAAATTTATCATGAAGTTCACAAATAATTGCTCTTTCCAATCATAAATGGATTGATTATCAAATTATTTATATTATTAGACAAGGTGAGGTGATGCTTTTTGCCAGGTGGAGATCGTTCTCTAAGCTTCCGGTAGAGAGTGTGCATGTAGAGTACAGGTAGTTCCCCCTAACGTAGTGACTGAAAATTACTAGGAGCTACCTTATGCCTCGGGGATTGGAGGGAATATGTAGAGTGGAGGGGAGTGAAGTCCATTAGAAAAGATGGGCATAGAAGGTGCGTGCATCCTAGAGTGGAAATCACTGTGTGGAGTAGAGAGATTAAAGGTGAAATATTTGGAAATCATTCATTCCTGTCCTTTTACAGGCAATAATTACCATATATTTTGTAAAATTCCTTAAAAGTTGACAATGAACCTTGGATTTTTAATTTAAGTCGCTATTTTAAATAAAAACCTGACTAAGGTCTCCATCTTGATCTCATTTAATATCAACTTAATACTTTGTTGATACTACCCATTATTTCTGATTTGCAATCACAGTACTTCTTTTATAAACTGCATCTTTGGGATGAAATTTCAAGAATTCATTTGGCACAACATGAATATTTGGGCCTACTTTATGTGTTTTTGCATTAACTTCTTAAAAGTCAATTATAGATATTTCACTGAATCATTAAATGAATATCACAATTGGCATAATCCTCTTGTCTACTTAAAAGTCATATTCAAGGCAACATTATAAATTTGATATTGTAATGATAAAAAATTCTGTTGGTTGATATTTGGCAATTAAATTCAGTGATTGAAAATATTAATAACCATTTATTTCACAATTTTGATGATAGATCTAACCTGAAAATTCATGCACATATCTTCTTCAACATTCCCTTCATAAGCTAGCAGCTCCGATAGACCACGGGCAACATCCTGCGTGTTAGAATTTAAATTTTATTAATGTAATTGATATAATCCATATAAATAATTACATATTTTAATACTCAACAAATAACTTAAAATATTCTACTAAAAGTGACTAACAAACGAAATAAATTCATCACCATTACTATGCCAAATATAGCAATGAATGGATACACACTAGATGCTTACAGGCATGATTTCAGCCAATGCTTCTATTGATCGTGCCTCAACCAATCCAACCTTGTCTATCCTTGAGGAGTTAATTCCAGAATTTCTAACATGAGATTGCTCTGAAAGTATAACACTAGAAATCAATTTCCTTTGGTCTTGCATTAAGCTATCATCATCACTTGCATTGTATTCAGTATTTTCTTCATCTGATGTGTCTTCATCTGTCCCATAAACTAATTCCTCATGCTCATCTTCTGCCTCAGCTTCTGCCGTAGAGCCCCAAGGAGCCACAGGTGGTGACAACAGCTTACGATAACATATTGATGGAAAATGGAGATCAAGTGTAATGGAGTTGTAAACAGCCAATCCCATTAACACCCCAATCAAGTTGTACTCTCGAAGGTTTTTGCTCTGGCTTATTATATGACTTTGATAGCTCCCTGGTCTGCTTCTGCTAAGAAAAATATTTGCTTTTAAAGAAAACCAAGGCCACCAAACCTTTAATCAATAAGTTAATTGGTGGAAAATGAAATGAATGAGAAATAATAGCATGTTTTTACTTTATGGACTTTTTTATTTTAGGTTCTATTTAATAAATAATCTCTTAAATTATAAATTATTAAGTGAATCTCAATATGATCGTTCTTTTCATAATATAAAGGAAAGTAAATCTTGCCTTTAAAAGTCAATTTATTGTAAGGCATTTTTTCATCTTGAGGATTAGATTTTTAGGTTCATGAAATTTTATAAGTGAAGAAAGTGGACAAATTAAATTACACATGAAAAGAAAACTTGGGCAGTTGCAGTTTTCTCTATGATAGCAGTGGCTAAAGCTTAAGCTTTTTAAATAAATATACATATATATGACACTTATTAAAATAATGAATAAACATATATTAACTTTTACACCATCAAACAATCATCAAGAAAGTTTAAAAAGCCAGTGTTACCTGGGCTGTGGACTATCTTCACCAGAGCTACTACTGCTAGAGTTACTGTAACCACTTCCACGTCTTTTCCTGGTCCCTTCTTTCTTTTCTACAGCTCTTGTTTTGCCGTTAATACATCCTGCTGAGGTGATAAACCAGTAACACCGAGAATTTGAATGGTAGACAAACATTCCATAGTCAGGCTATTAAAAATAAAACGAAATTTTGGATGAGCACAATTACTAATGCTCATTTTCATTGACATTGCTATTTACATTAAAAATTTTCCTTTTATTTGTTGCAAGAAGTTGAATGCATAATTAAAGTATTACTCCAAACCTCAAATATGTATCTTATAAGAAGAAGCAGCCATTCTTTCGCTAGTCCACCCATATCAAGTCCTGGTTCACCAACAAAGGAAACTTTTAATTTCTTTTTGAGATCTTGCTGCTTGGTGGCAATCTGGAAATAATATTCAATTTTATTAAGACATTTTTCTAAGGGAACTTATGGTAAAATTTCCCTTATTCTAATTTCATTTTCTTCCATAAATGAACATGTCTAACAATAAATTTCCTGCATAGCGCTTTTAATTAATTTTTGCAATGCTAGAATTTAGCAGGCTATATTTTTTGACTAGGCAATTGAAATAGAAAGTTGTAAGAATAAACTCATTTATCATCTTATCTTTACCATTACTATATGTTAATTTTTAATCTTCTTTTGTCTTGCACATCATCTGATGATCTATATTACATCACCTACAAGTTATTAAACATCCTCTGATGACCTATATAACAAGTTAATCATTTGGAGTTTTGAAAACATTGTCTGTCTTTTAATTCATAATTATTATAATTTAGTTATTTCTTTGTCTCACCCATACCTCGTTCAATGAATCAGAGACAAGATGTGATCTTCTGATTCTTATGTTCAGAAAAAAAAGATCCATTTGTGGTTGATATCGATACCGATATCGATAAAATGGTCCTTTAGCCTCTATGCTACGCCTTGCTGTTTGGATCATTTGCTGTTCTGAATCCTACAAAAATAATTACATTTTTCTATATTATTCAATTATAATTCTCATAACAATTGTATATCAAATTTATGTGAACATAACAAGACTCCAAATACAAGATGATTACATATAAAAACTTCTTATATCAAGAAAAAAGGATTCGAACTTGTGTTAGTAATACCGTATTTGACCGAATATAGCCCCCCTGTTTTTGGCCAAAAGTGAAGTGCAAAAGTTGAGGGGGGTGTTATTTTCGGGCACTAAAAATTAGGTGGGTACAAACAAGTGTGCAAAGCTTCAATAATGATGAATTTCTTTCGAGTCAGTAAGTGTTTCTATCCATTGTAAGACTAAACTACTCGGGTTGCGAATATTTATTTGCAAGGCTGATTGACGTCACCATATAGGAAGGATTTTTCAATTACCTGATCGCTCTCATTATCGTCAAATTGCAAGTTTTACCGTATTTGCTCATGTAAGCCGCGCCCCCGTGTATCCCGCGCACCCTGGTTTTTGGGCCAGCTCTAGGGAAAAAAATTTATTTGATCCGAAAAAGGGTTTTTTAAATCACCAATTCCTATTTCTCAAAAATTCTACGCTCAAGTTAAGCATCTTCACACTCCTACGTGACGAATTCATTGGGTGATCTCTTTATATCGGTACTAGCAGAAATCTCCTCGGTAGTCCTCTTTTATTAAACACTTAACTGTTTTTGTCGTCATATTGGTCATGTTCGGCAGAAATCGCTCCGGTAGCGTTCATTCTGCTGTACATAATTTTCCAGCCATATGGTCACTGATCCCTACCGTAGCGGTCGTCATTTTTTTGGCGAACTAAAATTATGATCAGTGATCATTCAATGATCACCACGGTGGCTATGACCTATGACTTTCATAGACGTATCATAGAATAAAGGAAGCAGGCCGTATCTGAACATGGTAGGCGTCGTCTGCCGTGAGAACAAAACCCCCACCAACCCAAACTGGTTGCGCATGCGCCGTGGCCTCCGTGACAATTGTAGCAGAAAGCCGTCGAGTTTGGGGAGCACCCGTTAATAAACTTAAAACTCATTTAAAATTTTTATACAATGAATGAAAATGACTAAATACACCGCAATTTAGAAATAGAATAATAGATGCGGCATGGGTGCTAGCTTAACGTATATTTGTTTACCAACACGACATTTTGGGAAAAAAGGTGGGCGGCAAATAAAAGAATTCGTGTAAGACACGCACCACCTTTTTTCCACCGGCGTTTTGGGGAAAAAGATGCGCAGCTTACACGGGCAAATACGGTAATACCAATAAAATTAACCTTACCCGAGAATGGACTAATTGCCTGGCTAAGCTCGAATTGTTAATTACACAAACGAAAGATAGATTAGCATTGCGCATCGAAATATGAGCAAAGTGCGAATTTATATTGCTGCATAAATTGGTATGTTATTTCGACTTGCTAATATTGCTGCATTAATTATTATGTTATTTCGACTTTTTAAAGTTTATTTTTACTCCCAAAAAATATATTTTTGTTCATTTCCTTGTCAAATATCTCCTTCGTTAGTATACCCTCTGAATTCTGAGGTACAAATCTGAAAACCTTAAAATTCGAATTAGCATGGCGTTTTATCACTCGCTAATTGGTACTTTTTTATTAAATGAGTGCAAGTTTGATATTTCTTTAAATTATACAGCATGTTTCATGACATTAATGTCCTAAAAATGATCATGTCCTTTCAGGGTATTAAAATATTTTCTAGATTTGTGGGAGAAAAATGGGTAGGGGGGCTATATTCGGAGGGGGGCTATATTCGGTCAAATACGGTACCTATTCTCAGGCCCTCAAAGTATTACCTCCACTAACATCATGCTGTAATGCCTATGTGAAAACAACTTGTTTTTTAATCTTGGTTCTTGCAATATGGCTATATTTTCTATATATAGTAATCCCTCACCATTCGCAAATTTGCCATCCGCAAAATTTGCATGTCTGCGATTTTCATTTTGAATACCTGTTTTATCATTCCCGAGACCGAAATTTGCATATCCGCAAATGATCACTTAAGTACCGCTCACTCTGCAACATTTCTTTTCAAAACTTCTCCATTAATTTCTTCCAAACACCATGCCGTGCCACCAGTCACTTAAGTAGTGCTCACTCAAGTTTCACTCTTTCTCAAACAGTCTCATAGTCACCATGGTAGTGTTCACTTGCAGTTGCTCGCCTATTTCATGAATTTATTGTGCCATTTCCATAGTTTTTAATATTAATATTGCTCAATATTGCTTCTATTACATATGTATTTCAGTGTTAAATTCTTATTTTATGAATGTATTTACCGATTAAAATACAAGTTACGTAGTGGAATAGGGGGACTAAGAACCTAACCCTATTTTTTTCATATATCCCGTTATTTACCATTCACGAATTTGCCATTTGTGAGGGTTTTCAGGAACCTAACCCTCACAAATGGCGAGGGACTACTGTATTGATGTTGTTTACAAGTATCTTTTCTGACTCTCACGGTCAATTAAAATGCAGCCCTGAGATGAATTTTTTGGTCGTCCTACATATCAATATTAATGGCTAAATTTCCATTCGAGCAGGAAATTAAATTTTTAATGGTACTTACCTTTGTAAGTATGGTGCGTTTTGCCACTATACTTAAAAGGAATGGATACTGACAATATGAAAACTGTCCTGGATGACTTTGCGTGTTACTCTGCCACGTAGAAAAGTCATTCATCAAATCCAAGTGATCCAAGGCAGTGTTGTACAGATCTGTATAGTGAAGTGGAGGAGGTGGAGACAGTGTTGGATCAGACAATGCATCTGATGATAGGAAGCATGTTGATGGTGTTGAAAGTTCATTTGATGCATCTGAATTAAAGAGGAAAAAGATACTAATGAATAAAGATTTGAACAACTCAGTTTTGTGTTATTAAATTATTAAATATCAACAAATAAATATTATGGCTTATCACACGTGCCAATGATACAGTTCCATTTTGTAACATTTTCCATTTCAAGCACTGAGTAAGTGGCTCACACCACCTAGTTCAAACTTTAGATGGTTCTCAACCTTTTTTGCCTGCATCACCCTATGTTCAGTTCGTTCAGTTGTGCGTCATCCCGTTTACAGTTCTATTAACTTCAAGTCACCTTTAAAGATAAATTGGGCTTTCCCTAACCACATACAGATAAAATTCTAGCATCTAAATAAGCACAAGTGTTTATTCTGCTGGTTTTAATTATGTTTCTAAGCCAGAATATGATACATTATGAATTTATCGAATATTCGCATCACCCCTCAATAACCGTCGCATTACCCTGGGGTGTCATGTCACCCTGGTTGAGAACCACTATGCTAGATGGTACTTTGTATGCGCCCCGTTGTGCTTCTCAAGAACTCCCTATTTTGGCCATTAAGTGTCACTGTGTGTATTACTTGATCTCACTGTGATGTTTCTTGCCTTCCCATTCCCAGCGGAATGGGATTTTCCTGAATGCATGCAACACCGGGTTTTTCGCTACTCTTTTGAAAGTGCAATATATCCCTCCCTGAGAGTGGCGTCATAAATAGAACCTATTTAGCTTGCAAACCAGGTCTCAGGGTTAGATTCCGTTTCAAGCATCCATAATAACTTTCACGCAAAATGTAATTCTTCTTACAAAGCTTGCAGACCTATTTAGCTTGCAAACCAGGACTAAGGGTTACGTTACATTTCAAGCACCCATAATAACTTCCATGCAAAATGTAATTGTTATGGCACTACTGTCGCACATCAGGGTTTCAAAAAAATGGTTGGGTTGTGGCACTCTCTGGTTCCGGGAAAATCCCATTCTGCCAGGAATGAGAACACAAGAAACATTATCGTCAGAGCATGTAAGGCATACAGTGCCACATAATGGTGAAAATAAGAAGTTCTTGGGAGGCACAACAGTATGCATAAGAAGTGCCATCTAGCGTCTAAACATTGAACTACATTGTGCAAGCTGCTTACTCCCTAAGTACACTGATCCCCGGTTATACTGCGGATTCCAGGGGCGGATCCATGGGGGGATTGCCCCCTCCTTAGATAACCCCATTGCACTCCACTGGATGCTTTCTTAAATTCATTCTGCGCAAAAATCCTCAATTATACACCGCAGATTAGGTCTGTATAGCAAGGGAAAGGATTCTGATAGGGGTAGGGATTTTCAAAATATGGGGCAGTTTGCAGGGGTGGATTCACTAGGTGGAGGAGCGATTGCCCCCCCCTTGAGAAGTTTCTGGATCCACCCCTGGCAGATTCCGATATACCATAGGTCTTCCATCAACCCCTTCCTCCTAGAAAGTCCTGTCGTTTTTTAAAGTACTAAAGTAAAAACAAAACTGGCTTTTTAAAGTAGTATGCACATGCTGTACTGGACAATACAATCATGTCCTCATTTATACCACGGTTGTTTTATAATGCAGGTTGCAGCTACTCCCCCGAAACCCCACGTTATAACCGTGGAGCAGTGTACCAATATTATTTAAAAACATTTTTCCATCATGTATTTAACTTTGGAATGGACCTGTGTAAAAATATTTTAAAGTCCCTTTTTAATAAACACACAAATAATTGGAAAACAGTGTTTCTCAGATAACATGAAAAGTTTGAAAAACTGTATGCGCATTTTAACAGAAAAACAGCCATTATTATTGGTGATGCAGTGATTCTAAAAAGAACTCCTACTGGAGAAACATTTTTTTCAATTTATATTTCACCCACAAGGCAAGACTGATAATTCTTAAAATTCAGTTCTACATATTTCTTACATATCTCACACATTATGATAGACTCAAAGTGACATTCTGTAACCATAAGTTGGTGAATCTTGGTATTTTTCAACTAATTTTTATAATTAATTTAATAAATAAAGTGTTAATATTAAAACTGCACAATTGATTAGGATAGTATTTCATCCTCTTCAATTAGGACTATTTTTCAACATTATGTTAACTGCATCAGTTTCATTAATTACAGATATAGAAAAATTATAGGAGCAATAATTTTGTAAGGATGATATACAGTAGAAGATCATTTAGCCAGAAGGTTCGGAACCTGGCCTGTTCTGGATAAACGATATTTCCAGATTTTAGATATCTTAACCCTAAAATAGCACAATGATCAGAAAAAAACGTTTTAGTAAGGTATGGTAAGAAATAAATAATTTTAAAAAGCATATACATATAATTAGAAAACCTTTTATTTAATACAAATATTATACGAATCAATGGAACACGGCTAATCAATTGAAGAATACATTAAATATCTGTAATCATGTTTGGATGGTGAATCAATTGAAAATATGTTTACCTGAAACCGGCAACAATAACACATGCTACTCCTACATTTGATTTATCTAAATAAACATGTCAATTACATTTATTTTCTTTACGTTGAAATAAAAAATCGTATGGATGCAGCACACACTGTGCCATGCTAATAGTTACATCCCAGAAGTAGATGCGCGTAATTAAAGGCAAGAAGTGGTGATGGCTTTCGAAACCACTAAAACAAATCAGTCATCAATTAATTAACATTAAATAATGTTAAATATCAAACAGACTTAGAAAACATTTTATTAAATGCAAAAAATCAAATGAATCATCTTACGACGTAAATATCTATACTTGAGGTGGTGGTCGCTTTCGGAACTAAAATAAATCAGTCATAAATTATTCTGTTGTTAGGATGTTTCTGGTGTTTAGAGTTCTGGATAAACGATCTTCTACTGAATTCCACTTTTATAAATACAGCCATCCCTTGCTTAACAAACATTCGGTTAACGAAGTTTCGCTATAATGAAGGTTTTTATTTGATACTACTTTCGATTATAACGAAGACCTTCTCGCTATAACGAAGGCGAAGATGTTTGAATTTCGCACGCGGCACGAGGTCTGCCTGCACTCACGACAGCAGACGCCTCGTATAGGTTGCAATTTAAGTCGCTACAATGTCGCTTTTGCTCTAACTTGAATATGTATTATGTAGTGTTCGGTCGTGTTTTCTGTAACTTTTTTCTTTTTTCAATCTCCGTTAGTTGCGGACTTCCCCCTGTGGCGACCAATAAACATAGCCACATACTGCTCTAACTAAATGCTATATTGTACAAGAAATAAAGTATTAATAACACAAATGCTCTTGAGACGTAAGTCTCGCAGCTTAACCACTTCAGAAAATGTCAACTTATCGTTACAGTCTGTCCGACAGGAAACTTTAGCACACTCTCCCTTGCGAGGAACAACTCTTCTCACTTTTTTCTCCATCACTCCACTCTCTCTAACTCCCGCTCACCGCCGGCGACCCTCAGCTGTCGGTATCTCCCGGTGCTTCTGCCCTCGTTATCTCGACGGCCACTCTCGCCTGATGTCGCCGCTCAGGGGGGGTTCGGCGGGTAGCTTAAATGGGCGACTCCTCGACTTCGTATTGGTTAATTTCCTGATTATGTGATATAACCATGCGAAAAGGAGGGAATGGGAAATAGGGGTAATATTCGCCCTATATAAAGCGCGTTGGTGTGGGAGCAGCCATTCGGCGGAGATGTTTGGCATTCTCTTCACCGATTACGAAAGTGCTTTGTTAAGTGCGGAGGTGTGGGGAAAATCGCTGCACCCCTTAACAATTCCGACGATCCCCGCAACTTTTGCAGTGTTTGTTTGATCTCGTGTTGTGTTCATACAGCGCGTAAATAAAGTTCCATCACTATTACGTATTACTATTTTCATAACCATTATTGATATCATGGTTTCAAAACGGCAAGGTTCAACATCAATACTCAATCCTGCAAAGAAGAGGAAGGCAATAACAATGGAAATGAAACTAGAAACTGTCAAGAGAAGGGAAAGAGGACAGAAGACATCTGTTGTTGCCCACGCATTTCGAATGGCCGAGTCAACAATTTCTACCATTTTAAAGAAAAAAGATTCTATTAAAAAGAGTGCTCAAAGGTCAGTGAGTGTCGGCGCTTGTCGCTTTATTACAATAAAACGAAATCCCATGATGGAGAAAGTTTTAAACACTTTGAATATCAAAATTCCCGTAATTGCCCTCTCTCTGGTTCTGTCATTCAAGATCAGGCAAGACGAATTTGGAGAGATCTTAAGAAGCAGCGAGAGGATGAGCCTTCGACATCGGCTCAAGAGGAGCAGCCAGAAGAAACATTTGTTGCAAACAGTGGGTGGCTTGATAAATTTCGAAACCGCTGTAATTTGCATTCCATCAAGAAAACTGGAGAAGCTGCAAGTGCTGATAAGGAAGGGGCTGAACGATTTGTGGTGGAACTAAAGAAAATTATAGAGGAGAGGGGGGGTATCTGCCTCAACAAGTTTATAATTTTGACGAGACAGGTCTCAACTGGAAAATACTACCCGACCGCACGTACATATCCCGTAATGAAAAACAGTCGCCAGGATTCAAAATCTCAAAGGAGAGATTAACACTCGTGTTTGGGGGAAATGCAAGTGGTGATTTTAAGCTTAAACGCTGTCTCATTGGACGTTGCGAAAATCCTAGAGCGTTGAAAGGGATCCCAAAGGCATCTCTTCCAGTGTATTATAAGTCTAACAAAAAAGCGTGGATGACAGGTAGCATATGCTATGATTACATGAAAGGTTACATTGGAAGTGCGATTGAGGATTACAATAAAAAAATAAACTACGATAATAATAAATTTGCTCATATTGGATAATGCCCTCGGCCATCCAGCATCAATCGTTGATGTGTGTAGCAATGTGAAAGTGATTTTTTTGCCCCCAAACACAACGAGCTTAATACAGTCTATAGATCAAGGCGTAATAGCTACTTTTAAGGCTAAATATTTATGTCGTGTAGTGCGTTTTGTTCTCTTTGAAAGTGAGAAAGATAAGAGCAACTTACTTATTGACGTTTGGAAGAAATGTGATTAAAAAATGCGATTAATAATATTGCAGCAGCCTGGGACGAAATTAAGGAAAGTACGATGAATACTGTTTGGCAAAAGTTATGGCCAGAAGCAGTTAATGACTTTCGAGGTTTCGAATATATTGCGATCATTAAGAAAGACATTGTAGCAATCGCAACTGAGGCTGGGATAAATGGAATTGATGAAGAGGGAGTTGAGGAAGTTCTTAATGCAGTTCCTGAAGAACTTACAACCGAAGATATTCAAGAATTGACAAAAAAGTTGGCAACAGCCGAGTCCGATGATGAATGCGAGGAGGATGCTAGAAATCTTAGTGTGAAAGTTTTAAAGGATTTATTCGCAAAGATGGAGGAAGCTTTCGAAATTCTCAGAGAAAATGATCCCGAAATGGACCGTAGTATCAAAGTTATTCGTGGTATCGAACAAAACACTCTTTGTTACAGGGAGATATATGATGAGAAACGGCAAAATTTAAAGCAATCCTCTCGTGATTGTTTCCTTAAACAATCTTCCTCCAATTTTCCTACCACCACAATGTCATCCGAGAAACCCACGGCTACCGGGAAAACCTCACAAGAGTCAGTTGATTCGTCTGGCATGGACTCCCACTCCTCGACCCGCTCCACCTCCCCCCACACTTTGACATAAGAAACAAAAGACAGCAAATTTTTGCAATTAATTTTCTTGTAAGAAACATGTCAAACTGAATTATCTCTGTGATACATGTAATACTGAAGACAGTACCTCAAGTTAATAATGGAAATTTTATAAATGTTACTAAGACTTGTACGTTAATCAATTAAATTATGTTTAATCAGAATTCAACATATTTAATCAAAAATTATCATTGGTATTAATAGATATGAGAGATAAAACAGCATTTTAATGAAAATAAACTAATAATTACACCAAACGAATGAGTTATTTTGTAAAAATTACACGGTGTACAAAGTATGCCACGTGCCCGGTCGTGTAATATAATTGGGCGCGCCCGCTTGAGGGTTAATAAAATAAAAACAGCTGGGTATTGGCCCTGATATGTATATATTTTCATTAATCGGACATCATGGACATTATCTCTACGAAGTTTCAGCCAAATCGGTTGTGGGTCAGTAGTGCCTTCCCCTTGTAAGAGTGCTTTTGCTTTGGGTGTGTTTGGCTTTAAATTGAAAGTCGAAGTAGCATTTAGGATGAGTGGTATTTTGAAAAGTGAGCAGTTCTTCCTCCAGGTAATAGAGTAGCTGCTATTCCAGTTGAAGCTATAGAAGTAGCTTGATCTCCCTTTCCTCTGATTGTATGTAGTGTTGAGTAAACGCATGTTTTTCCTGTACCTGCAGGTCCGTCTAAAAAGAAACATTTCGGTCTCTCTCTATGAGCATTTCCGATAAATCTTCGAGTGAAACTTTTCCGTTGTGACAGCATTTGGCGTATTTTTTTAGAAGTGTTGAGTTCATTCGGCCAGTAAAGCATACCACAGCAATTGCAGGTCTGAGTCATATTTCTGCAATTATGTTCTTTAATGGTAACTTCAACCTGACAATTATTTGTATTCAATGCACATTCATTTAATCTACGTCGTTTAGCTTGCCTTCTCTTGCTTAGTCGATTTTCTCTCGATTCCAAACTACAATCTTCTTCCTTGTTCTTGATTACGTTCTTCTCTTTGTTGGTCATCTTCATTGGCTCTTTGATCTCTGCCGGCTTGATTTCTTTCAGTTCTTCTTCTATTTGCTTCTTCAACAGATTGATTTGCTCGCTCCACTCTTCTTCTCGCATTATAATCAGCGTAATGTGTTGCTCTTGAAGCCATTACCTCTGTTAAGTATCTTTTAAAAAGTATATTTTAAAGTATATAGTCAAGTAGTAGTAGTTTTATCTATTGGCAATCGCAGCTAAGAATGAGACATCTATTGGCAATCGCACCTAAGAATGAGACATCTGCCGGCAGATAGACAAACTACTGAAGCGTGCCACACATTGCCTTAGCGTTATATATATATATAGACATGTATTTCGGTATTTACAGTACACCGTACTTTCAGTATAAAATATAAAAATTCATGCTCTGAAGAGTTACACTGTATCGAGATTTTACTGCATCGCTTTAAAACCTAAGTTGGCATCAACTCTGATTTTTAGATGATTCTTTTAAGCTCTCAAGACTCTCCTAAGCCTACTCAGAAATCTGCACTCTATTCTCTTATTGCACACACTAAATTATTTCTAAATGCTAAATTCTATCATGAGCAATTTGTCAATTGGAGTGAACAAGATTTCATAGGCTAAACTAGAAGAAATAGGATCATTGAACTCACATTTTTTTAAGTATAATAATTTATTTAATCTTAACAATCCCATCAATCACAGGTTTAGAATCTAAAAGTTTTTAACTGAATGATTTCAAACAACTGTAATTTTAACTAAGGAATTTGGCTCTCACATGTCTCCATTTCTACCTTAAACACTAAAGACCATTTATTTCATTTTTATTCACTATCTTTCATCTCTCCCACTCTCTCTACTTTCTCCACTGTAATTTTTAATTAGTTACCAATTTAAATTCTCTTCTCTACTTCTCCCTCTAATCCTGTTTAAATAAATCAAGTTGTAACATTTGTCAACCTAAGATAACACAAGAGCAGCACAAACAGTTGTATTGAGTAAAGCCTCGAAGGCTACAAAGATTTGCTTCTGTTTTAAATAAGAAAGATTATCCTAATCCACAAGGTTGGACCAAAACTTGTACGAAATATTCCTTTTCAAATTTTTAGGAGTATAATTTGGTTATTAATCATTATAGGCAATTTAAAACAATATAGTTTTCTTTTTATTATCTCAACAAAAATTCTTATTCATAAACTAAATGCATTTACTTCTATTTCTGCAATGAATTAAAATAATATACTATGCACTATTGCTTTAAAAAACTTATGCATTCAAGTGAATTACAGGGCAATAAAAGATGCTTAGGATACAAATATGATGAAAAACAGAAAAGAGTCCAAAATCTCAGTAAACATGTTCAACCTGATAGCAAAAATGGTAAGCTCATTCGTTCTGCTTTGTAACACAAAGAATGAATGGCACTCACCAATATGATTTCTTGTCATCTAATGAAAGAAGAGTCTTGCTGATGAAGGATGACTGAAACATGGTAGTCCTCCAAGTCAGAATAACCAGCTATCAACTTCAAACTACGCTGCTAAAACAACAAGAGAATTATATCAGAAATAATCTTCTGCCACAAAATGACGTGTCTTAAGGGTACCTAGTTTGTAATGTTAAATTATTCTACCAAATGCTCAAAATAGAATTAACAGTTAGATTCTCAAGCCATTTCTCAATCAGAATTTATATGGTTGAATAATAGTAACTATGGGACATAAAACTTTATACTGACATGAAAAACAGTAAATATAGCAGTGCTGATTGCCCAAAATAATTGATACCACGGATGCACAAAAACCAGACTTTTTAAAAAGTTGAATGCTGCGATATTTATAAGGTCTGATATATTTTGAAAATATTTTTAAATGTCATCAAACGTTTGCCAAAATGATTCTTTCTTCACAAATTAATAATAACATAAATAATATATAATACAGAAATATTATATTAACAATAGTAATTGAATCAACTAATGCTGTTACTAACTGCGATTATGGATATTAAATTACGAAATACATGCTCACCTACAAATGGAAATTCGAACGGCATGGCTTCGGATGAAACAGTTTTCTACCTGCATGAAAAACAACACAAAGAAATATTAATAGTGAAGAATATCTCTCAGAAATGCCATCATATTACAGTCAAATTCAATGTTTCAAGACCGTGAACGAAAATAAGCTACGAAAATCTTACCTTAAAATTCAATAACGCATTACGCCAACACGCCCCTTTCCTCACGTGACCAATGTTTCTAGTGCATTCTGGGTTGGCGGCGCTTCAAATAAAATTTCGTGGCGCCGATTTAATTGAACGAAAGAACATTCGCGAAATGCATGTTTACTGAAACCATTCCAGGAAAAACGCGCGCTACATCTCCGTTCAGCATTCTAAGCTGTAGGAATTTATCGTTACTTTATCGGATGTCTTTTAAGAATTCAAAATTAACTGTGAACTATGTTATTCTTGCGATGTTTACATGTAACACGGTTGAAGTATTAGATTCACTAAATCCGTTGAAATTCAACGGGAACTTCAGCTAATTAATTAATAAATTTTAACACTGGCTTTATTTAATAGTTTACAATGAAAGCTAAATTTAAGTACTGGAAAGAAGGTAAAAGCACAATCCTTGAGTAAATCCTTTTAAAGCATCAATGAAATAGAAAACGGAATTCGAACGTAGAACTATTTAAGGAACTAAGAAAAAGGTTTTAGGTTATAAATCTAGCTACAGAGTATACGGAAGTTCATTTTATTTATTAGTAAGTATAATAATTTTGATTTCATTCGAATCATATTAATTTAAAATCACGTATACAAAGTCCCAATATATCAGGATTATGAAGGAGAACATAATGATTGTACTCGAGAACGATTTTCGCCGTAAATAAGATGCACGGAGTTATGCTTGGAAAACTTAAGGATTTGAAACTATATGGAACTGACAATGAGTGCATATTTACTTTGTTTTGTTTACAATTTTAAATTCAGTAACATATTTGACACTGCATTCCTATAAATAGATATGTTATGGAATGTTTTAACTTTATGTGTTTTCAAATAAAGCCATTCGGAATTTATTTCTTCATATGAGCAGTAAGTTTCAACAATTAAAAAAGGGATAATCATAAATTGTTTTTCTGATAGCAACCAGGATGTAAATAGCTGATTCTTGAACTAAGAGAAACAATGTTTAAATCCTAAGGAAAAAATCTTGAACAAAGTAGGAATTTGGGTAAATGATGTGTGTTTCAGTCATGGTGAAATGTAAATAGCTTTTTCGAAAACCATTTCTTGAGATTTACTAAAAATTGAAGTATGTACTTGACAGTAATATAGTGAGAATGTTTTGAAAATCTAAAATGAATATTTTCACATGAAATAATCATGTTTACACATGCACATTTCCCAATGATAAAGCACACTATTTATCCCCGCCATATTTAAAGGGCAATTCTACTAGTTATTAAGTAATATCTTTATGTTACCATTTCATATGACTATTATGCTAGCATTTGTTTTTACTTGAATGTAGGTGATTAAGTAAATGAAATGTCTACGCATTTCTCAAATAGAAAATCTTTATTTTATAAATCTTCAAATTGCACACATGATTTTCAACATAGTATATGTAAACATATTAAAATAATTCAGAACAATGATTCATAAATTTTGCTTCTCATTTAACTGAGATTGGATTTGTATGTTTTACTATAAGCTCAAGTGTCTTTTTAAAAACTGGCAAGAATGAAATAACTTTTGCAGCAAGCAGATGAAAATATGCTCCCAGTCACTCCAATCCAAATCCTTCTGCATTAGAGATTGCTATGATCAGTTTCTGTCTCAGTGTTTCTTGGTTGCGATAAGGGGGTAAAACAAGCTGGTTAAAACATGTATGAGCTTCAGGGAGTTGTTCTTCTTGCTCATCAGATTCCCACGCCTCGCTTTGCTTGTTTCCCCTGGTTCCCCCAATCCGTCTTCTCATTCTGTTGAAACCTCGATTGGGAATTGGGGGAAGTTTTGTGATTTTGAAAGGCATTTCAGACATCCCACCTACAGGAACACGGTCACTCCCAGTGGTAAAATGAAGAAACTTCTTTTGGAGATCCAATGGCAAAGATTCAAGCACCTCCCAGAAATCCCTGTTGATTAATTTTTAAAATTTCTCAATTTAAGACATTAACAAGATGTGTGACTTCAAATATAACATGAACTTTAACTTGAATTTTTAAATGATTCATCATAGAAAATAACTAAATTATCCCAATTAACATAATAAACCATGTAGCAGCACCTCCCTAACCTAAAAAAATATCATTTCTGTTTTATTATTTCTTAATTAATTTTTAATAAATGAGGTACCCAACCTTTCCCGAGTAAATCTAACACTATCGCTAACACTGTTTGCTATAAGATTGTTTGTGCAGACAATTGGGAAACCATGTTTTCCTCTCCATAATCTGTTAAGTTCTGCTTGAAAACTTTTTTGGAGAAAATACTATGATTGCCACAGAAATGTCAGCAAGAGCTCTTAATTAAAACTAATAGTTTTGGCAATAGAAATTCGAGAAATTTCCAAACATGCCATTATGTATTTTGTTTGCATGGGTTGAAAAGAAAATTTTTTGGTAAGGCCCATTAATCCACTTTATTTTCCTCTACCTAGATATTTTATGATTTAAAACTAATAGATAAGGCTGACTTCGTGGAATTCCATCATAAAAGGATGGGATGAATTATTAGTACGAATAATTCGTATAATAAAACAATTTAATAAACTATTACAGATTCCACACAAATTTTGCAAAACACTATCGGTTTCGGTGAATAATCACCATCATCAAGTAACAAGTAATTACGAGACTACTTATGGGGAGGGGTGGGAGGAAGGAGGGGTTGTGATTGTGGGAGGAGGTGGAAGCACTGACATGAGAAAAGGGGAATAGGAAAGGAATTGGTATTCGTTGACTAGAAGAAAATCAGGGTTGTGTTTCTCATTTAAATTTCCATTTTTTCCAATATGTTTAACCTGAGACCTTTATCGGCTATGTGAAGAATTTTGGGGGTAAAAGAGGTAGAATTTAATTTTCAATACGGTCATTAAACTATTCCATCTCATTGTTGATCCTGAAAAGAATATGAAAAAACACTATATTGTTCCAAAGAAAGTAACCATTGTTTGTGTGACACTCGCAGCATGAACCCCCACAAGATTTAGGGAATGAGTACAACATGGAACAAATTTCACAAGCTCATTTTTTTTCTAATAATCATGCCTGAACGCCATTATATTTACCAGCTATATTCTCTCCATTATCATAGCATTGGTCTCTACAGTCCTTAAAATCTAAGCCATCTTTTAGAACTATTTCTTCAGTTTTATTTTTTGAAACGATGAAGTCAATAAAACTTTCTTCGATATTGCAATCTTCATCGATCTTGACGTATCGTTTAATCTGTGTCATTTGCTCCTTATGCAATACGTCCAGTGTACAGTCAAACAACAGTGAATAGTATTTGGACTTCTTTACCTGAGAAATAATTTCTTATCTCACTTTTGAATACAGTAAATTGATCATTTCATTTTGAACATCAGGAAAAAAATACATTAAAGTTGCAAGACCTTTCTTCATGCTTCCAATATGAACAGCTGTTTAAAGAACCGATTTCATGAGATGAAGATGAACCTCTTAAAACAAGGTTATTAGTTGTACAGAACGTTATAACATCAACTGCAACTTTCAGAAAGTCTCAATTTTTTCTTTTCTTTCTTTAAAACCAGTTCTAGATGATATATATATAGGTGAGCCCCGCTTAACGTGGGGGATGCGTTCCTGAGATCTCCGCGTTAAGCGAAAATCAGCGTTCACCGGGGCACCATAACCTTTAGGTGCCCAGAGGGAACTAACTTCCCAAATGGAATTTTTGGTAGACGTATATAATTTCAAAATATTTCTCAGAACACCTACAAAGTTTTATTAAAAAAAGAGTCCAGGGTCGACTGCTTAGCTTTTTTTCGCTTATTACGTAAAACTTGTCCGTAGCATTCAAATAGTCCATCGCAACCCCGCTTAACGGCACTCACTCTGTGAAGTCATTGTGCTCCTCCAACAAAGTCATTCACTGATCGACGATGCTCCTGCAGCTCCGCTTATAGATCAAACCCATAGTGCATGTTGGGTTTTCTGCAATTTATATATCATTATATACAGTGATGAGCTGAAGCCAGCTCGCGCCAGCCTGTTGTTAATTTTTCTGAATTTGCGAGCCAGTTGTTAAATTTTTAGAAAATATGGAAATTTATTGATTGTGTCCTTTCAAGTACATTTTACCCTGTTTGATAGTCAATTACCGACAGTGTATGAAATGGAATATATTACGAACCGAACACTTGTTAAGCTAGCGGAACGCTATTAAAAACCAGAGCGATATGGTGCCCCTGGCAAATAGACCTCCCCTACCATCCTTATCCAAATTTCCTTACTACTTTTTTTTAAAGAGCCTGTTCTTAATTTTTTTCCAGCTCATCACTGATTATATATTATTATACATTATATACATTCAAACATTAAGATCCTCCATGCGTACCACATGTTTTTTCATACGTATATAAAAATTATATAATTTTTTGATGTGTAGCATTATTGTTTTATTATTATTTATAATGATATGTTAATATGGTAAATTAAAATTATATTAAAATAATTGTCAAAAATTATAGATTTTAAAAATACAAATCATCAAAAACATTCTTTAAGATCCAATGATGCCAAAGAAACGAAATATGAATCATATTTCTATTTCTGTTTTTCAAATGTTTTCCGCCTTAGAAGATTTTTTGTGTTAGACCCGTGAAATATACAGGGAAAAGAGTAAAATCTGCCACCAGAAAATGCTGAAATATCACAATATTTAGCATACTTTATGAAATTTGATTAGTGCAAAATTTATAAAATCAAGATATTACACTGCGGTCGCACTGTGCATAAGATATCTATATTTAAAAAAAATTAATTTGAAATAAAATCCACGTTATAACGAATCTGCGTTGGCCGGGGCCTTGTTAAGCGGGGCTCACCTGTATAGCCTTTTCTAAGTCGTGTTTCTAAGTCTTTCCAATTCATGTATGATTTGCGATGTTCTATGGAATTTTCGCATTCATCAATCCTGGGATTTAATTTTTTCCATTTACAGAACCCTTTTTCTGGGTTTCCTATGGCTGAGGTTGGAAAAAATATACAAGGGAAACAGAAAAGAGATCCTTTAGTTTTGCTATATAGAAACCATTTTCTTTCAACTTTTTCTCTATTCAGAATCTTTTTAAACCATTCCTTACTGAAATGTCTCCTATCTTCTGACATTGACTGAATGTAATCAGCTTCAACGTCTTGTTCAGGACCATGTTCTCCTATTGTGGAAAAGAAATTTCATGGATACGGGTATTGCCAAGTTGCTGGGTCACTGAAATTTATGGCTGTATCATAACAAGAGGTAACTGATATTTCAGTCTTTAACTGTTGGCTGTTAATAAAAAAGTTTTCCACTTCTTCTGCTCTTAGCACTTCCTGCTCATTTTATCCTACTACTTCTTCTCCATTTGCTGTCTCTAATTAATTTACTGCAGTGTAAGAACAAACAAAGTACCATAATTTTCCGATTATAATACACAACCTATATAATATGCATCCATGTTTTCACGAGTGAAATGTGAAAATTCTCTTATCACTATGTATAATACACACCAATTTTTTGTAATTTTACTTGACTTTGTGCAGTATTGGGACAGTTCTCGCCTTGTTGCCAAATGAGATACGTGTGAGAGTTTACAAGAATATCACGTTACGTTCTGACTCTCCCGTTAAAGATTGCTATGCTGTATAAAAACATTTTGTCTCAATGCCGTCTTTTGTATTAATCTCGTCGGTTGGAATACAAGTTGGCGCTTTGCTGCCAAACTAGACATGTGTGAGGGAGTTTACAAAAATATCACGTTATGTTCTGACTCCCATTAAAGATCAATACAACGTATAAAAACCTCAGTCTCAATGTTGCCTTTTGTATTAACCTGGTCGGCTGGAATAACAGTTCGTCCTTTGCTGCCCAGTGACATCATTTACGTGAACATCAAGTCCAGTTCATACAAGCTGGTCAAGGTGTGTAAAATGTAAGAGCGCTTAGCGATTCGCTCAATTTTCAAGTGTGATTATTTGTGAAAATTCGGGGCAAGCGGAACAAATTGTACGAATGCGGAACATTTTCCGGGACTCCTCACCATGCGGGACAAACTATCGAAATCCGGGACTGTCCCCCCTAATCCGGGAAGATTGGCTGGCCTAAGATAACTCCGTTCTTCGGGAAAGTACTCCTTATGTTTACATAGGTTGCTTATTTTGTGCAATAAACTGTAATAATTAGGTGTATTCAGACGTTATACGTTTCATTCCTGTGTTTCATACAAGATACAGTAATATACGCTTGGCTGTGAATATCGTTCATATAATTATTTTATTTGATTCTGCATATTTCATTTTATCTCTCATTTAATACACGTATTTTTTGTTTGTGACATGTGCGAACCGCCAAAGCGCGGGGCTCGGGGAACGCGGGGTCCGGGGCAGAGGCCCCGCTTGCCCGGGTCAAAGGGCGCTACTGTACGTGGCACTACTTCACAACTGTTCACCTTAAAGAAATGCATAGGCACCTTAACAAATTACGGTACTTTTACCACGGACTATTCCAAACCAAAGAAAGGAGAGGGATTAGAAAATTCACAACGCACCCGAGCTATGTGAAAATCCACACCGGACTGGCTTCTTATGTCTCATCCATGGCCCAAGAGCCCGGAATCTCATAAGAGAAACTGCATTGTCTGTATGGAATATGAGCCACTTGTTCATACCAAATCTGTTTACACTCTCTGTAAGCAAAACATTGGTCGTGAACTCATAGCTGTTGGCTCTTTGATTAAAACTTTCAACCATGTCTCTCAGATATGACTATGGCTGAATTGAGGGAGTGTGCTATCTAGGAAAATAGGCGCCTTAAGAAGAATCAAACGTTCCTATTGTTAAATTCAAAGAAGGCGAGTGTCCAGGGGATAAAAACAATTGAGTTGAGTTTATTGGATGGTAAGAGACGGGTCATATCTTGCCGCCCATTTTCGAAAATATGCATCGGAAAGGATGAGTGGTCGCCCACGCCCAGGACCGGCCCTGTACGCGATCAATGTTTTCATGAATCAAATAAATTGGATGGTCTACACCAGGGGTCCCCAAACTACGGCTTGCGGAGTGATTTAATCCGGCTCGCCAGCCTTACCCAACCAACACCCCCCCCTCCTCGAAATAATTTGTAACACTTCCCGATGACCACCCCCCCCCCTCCCCTGGTCCGCGCTGTCGTACATAAAGCCTAATGTGGCCCTTTCAATAAAGAGTTTGGGGACCCTTGGTCTACACCAGCGGTATTCAACCTGGGGTGCGCAAGCTCTTTCTTGTGGGTTCGGGCAGAGTCGCGGGCACGATTTAAAATTACTGATTTTCAATGAAGATCTTCTATATGTTTCTAACAATGGAAATATTTCACGTTTTTAGTGATTTTCATTATTTCTAAAAATCACTATGTTGGAAGCAGGGGATATGCCTTTAAGAAAAGTTTGGCCCAACCTTTTGCGCCTCCCCATCTGTATTATGGACTCAGACATCGGTAATATTAATCCAAAAGATCATGTTGGCTGTCCTTATGCTTCGGAATTTAACGACTGCAGAACTAATAAATAAAAATGTATTGAGTGGGCATAAATTCGGACAATGCACACACAGAGTTGGTTAGCCGCTTCCTTTTATAGTCTTCCGCACTATGAAAATCCTTCCTGGACTCTTTTGATGCTCCTTTTCATTTGAATGACGCGCTATGCAAATGGCGGTTTTCACATTTTAAAAATCTTTTATAATTAATTGAACATTTCTTTGAAAACAAAGGTGATGTGTAATCTCTCGTTGGTTAATTGTCTCTCTCTCTCCCTTCCTACCGTTCCCCGTCACTCCCTCCCCCTCTCGCCGCTACCCTACCTCCTTCCCTCCCCTTCTCACTCCCTTTCTCTCAAAAGAACAATAATTTATTTTTAATAATTTTATTTAATCTTCGTCGTTCATCTGTTGCTTGCTGACTTGCATTTGCACGGTTCAATGCATTCCGTGCAGCGTTCTCTCTTCTGATTCTTTCTAACGTCTCCTGACTTTGCCTTACAACCCAACGCTGTCTCCTTCCTCTAGCTAATCTTCGTTTTCTATCTGCTTGTGTCTCATCATTTACATCCATTGCTATAAATGAATTAAGCTTATTTTTGGAGACATTGAAATAAAAATTGAGCCTACTAATTAATCAATCAGCGGAATAATTTCTTTGAAACCTATCTGAACGAAAACAAATCACCAATTTATTTCAACGTTGTAAACTTACCTAAATATTATCTTTCAAATGCTTTAATTTGCTTAAAAATGTAAATTTCAGTGAAGAATTAATTGAAGAAAAATTGATTTGAAATCTATTCTAAATAAAGTTGGCTTTGCGTAATATTACAGACGATATATTAAAGTGAGGATTACAAAGTAATTATCACAAAATATTACTAGTTTTTTTCTAAACAGATCATAATAAAATATTAGACTTACCGATACCTAAATCAAACTTCGATGAATACTGCACGGCTTAACATGAAACTCGATCGTTATGTAAACAAAAAAGTACCGATTTATTTTGTTAGTAGTATTAGATAGATAATGGAAAGATTTTATAAAAACACGTTATTTATTATAAAGAAATATGAAATATGTATGGGACTAATTTCATTATAGATAGAGATTCCACTGTATGTTTAGATTTGGCTTACATAATATACTAAGTACAAATAAGCTGGAAACAAAATTTATTTATTTATTATTATTATTATTGTTTTAGAAACCTAATATGCCTACAGAATGGGAAAGAGAGTTGAATCGGATAATACAATGTAAACATCTTGCAGCATTGTTTGTAGAAGAACAAAAAGATATCAACAGTATTAATAAAAAGGAATAAGTAAATTAAATGTCATTCAGTCTAACATATTCAGTGCTTTATTGTACATTTATGTATTTGCATCCGTTCGTGGAACGGGCTTTCTCTAGTAGTTTTTAATTTAGGGGTAATCAATACTTTCAGAAAAATATCCTCAATCCGAAGGATACTGGCAAACCGTTTTAACAAAATCTAAAAAACACCTCACATCTGAAATTTTTTCACTCTCTACCATTACATCAACGTTTTCACGAGCAATACTACTATTATAGACCTACTTATCATTAAACTAGTTGAATCACTACACATTACTTAGAGCCTTGCATACATCTTCAGCATCACTGCGTTGTTTCACTTCCGAAGACAAACTAGAGCTGTTAGCTGGTGAACTCGGGCCCGTCCCTAGACGGTAGGCAGCTAAGCCACCGTCTAAGTGCGGCATGTCTTGGGGGCGGAAAAGGGGCCTGCCATAGTGACGACCATATGCAAAGTTCCATACGGTACATACGATCAAGCCCATGGTTCCCTACATATAGCTACCGAAAATTTGGAGCGCCAGCTAACCGTTTCACTTCCAGCCTCATCTTGGGATTTCCCATATTCTTTCATCCTTTATACTTTCTCCATACGTAGTAATGGGAAAGTATTGTGATCATGAAAAAAATCGACTTCGAGATTTCAACGGAAATACACGTTTTGAGGTCCCTGGAACACGTTTAGACTATTTTCGGAATTATGTCTGTGTTCTAGGGACCTCAAAACATGTATTTCCGTTGAAATCTCGAAGTCGATTTTTTTCGTGATCACAATACTTTCTCTATACTACGTATGGAGAAAGTAACAACATGAAATGGATGGAAATTGAAAATCCAGGGCATTAAAAGAAGTTATTTCCTTAAAAATCAAGCAAGAAAATGTATAAATTTGAAAAATTGTGAAGTATTGGTATACCCAGAGCCGTCTCTAGGATCCGCGGGGCCCCGAGCGAGAGGGTTTCCGCGGGCCCCCTACTTTTCACAGATAAATCAAATTTCTCATCTACTTACAATTTTATTTTTGTTTTCAAGTTTACATTAGTATTATTCCGTATTATTATTAGTATTTTTCAATATAATTATTAGTATTATTCAGAAATACGTAAACAAATTTTAAAAACTAGTACTTAATTGTTAAGGGTTACACAAATAAACAAAATAATAACCGGCCCACTACAATTTTAAAAGTTTACTTTTCTAGCTTTAATATGTGCAAATATGTCGATTATTGTTGATTTCTCAATCTTATCAACCTCCTCGTGTTCAACTGACGAAAGAGATAATTCAGTCAGTCTCTCTTGTGACATCGTCGATCGTAAGTAATTTTTTATTTAATTTTGAAAACGACCTTTCAGCTGATGCAACCTGTCACTGGCATTGTAAGAATTATCCTACAAAGCATTTCTATGTCCCGCAATTTATTTTTGTGTAGGAACTTCAAAATATCAATTATGCTATGATCTTCTGGCACAACCGTTGATAACATTCTTAACTCTTCACTAAGTTCAATTCCATCTATGTCGCTCTCTGAACTTCCTTCATCCTTCAAAACTTTCTCTATATCGCAGCAGACTCTCTGTAAATTAGATAAATCCCAATTTTTAATTTGGCTTATGCTGTTCATGAAACCAAATCTAGAAATG
Source organism: Uropetala carovei (assembly GCA_036926305.1). Classification (NCBI taxonomy): domain Eukaryota; kingdom Metazoa; phylum Arthropoda; class Insecta; order Odonata; family Petaluridae; genus Uropetala; species Uropetala carovei. The sequence continues at coordinate 9,623,447 of JAXCHB010000010.1, read as the reverse complement.
TACTCACTGTACTGATCAAAACGCCACGACAGAGAGGTTAGTGCCATGTCTATCACTCGCAGAAAGAAATCCGTTCTAAACCTCTTCTTCGAGCTTTCCTGTGCATCGTCCTCTCTTGCGCAATCAGAATTTCTCCTTTTTACATTTTTAGAAAACTCTATATCAATTGACATATCACTGGCGACTCTTTCGGCTACTGATACGGCTTGATTAAACCCTTCATTTCAGTATATATTTAATGATGACTTCAAAGCATCCAGATGTTTAACTGCAATATCCAACGGAATTTGAGCAGATTGTAGAACCTTACTTTATTTACAGTTTGTAATATGTCATACCAAACAATAACAGATAAGATAAATTCAAATCTGTTTAATTCATGGGAAAGGAGTGAATTTCTCTTCGGATGCTTACAAACTTCAGCTCTCTCAAGTAAAACATTTTTTAGTTTTGGTAAATGAAAGCGTACAGCTTTTATGCTTGCGAGTCGGGACTCCCACCTAGTGCTAAACAAAGGTTTTAGAGATATATCTGCATAATTCTTTAAGATACTCCATCTTGCCGGTGAAGCTGCGAATAAAGTATACAATCTTTGAATTATACCAAAAAATGACACCGCTCGTGGACAGGAATGAGCCATATTACTAAGAACCAAATTTAAGTTGTGTTCTCCGCATGGCATGAAAAAAGCTTTATAATTTAAACTTAAAATTCGTGCTTGAACTCCTTGTTCATGACCTTTCATATTCGCACCGTTATCATACCCTTGCCCTCTGCGATATTTCAATGAAATTCCCATATCATCTAATTCTTTCAGTAGAGCTTGGCTAAGTCCTTTTCCTGTAGTATCTGTGACTTCAAGAAAGTTTATGAAGTGTTCAACTACTTCTACATTTCTGTTTTCAATATGAACTATTCTTAGAATTACTGACATTTGCTCTTTGTGGCTCACATCTGGAGTACAATCCAGAATAATAGAATAGTACTTGGCACCGACTAAACCCCTCAGACGCCAATGCCGACTTTGACTCTGATGATAGAAATAGTTTACAGCAGAAACAAAAGACGACATATTTTTCTTCACAATAAAACAACCACGTCCTTCTCACCTTCTCCCCATTTTTCAAAATCATATAAAAATGGTAGTCAGAAAAGCATCTGTGCTCTGAGTTGCGTGGATAATTCCTCATTTTTTCTTCAGTGTACTTCGGACCCATTTCTACTAAAAGATCCCTATAAGGAGTAATAAATGTAGGCCATGTACCAAGGTCTGACGTAAAATTAAAATTTTCAGAGCTTACAGCAAGGTGACTGTGACTAATATTTATGGAAGCGTTATTCACATCACGGGAAGAAAAGGATGGCGTACTCAGTGATGGAGTCACAACGAAATGAACGTGTTTGACAAATTGCTGTTCATTGTCACTATTTGTTGACACCTCGATTCCTACGTCTGAAGAAATCAATGCTTTACTTTCACTTTTACCCGATATGATGTCACTTAGCGCTGGAAAGGTCTTGATGAACTTTTTTAATGTTCCGTTTTGTTTCTTCAATTGTTTTTGTACTTCTTTCACCCTTTTTCTTTTTTGTGATCCACTCTTTGTATTTTCTTCCTATATCTCTCTCCCTGGAGGCACTCATTTTTTCGTGATATTACCGAATTATTTTTAAAAAATGGTTTTATTGGTAATCGAGAATATGAAATAAATTTTAACGAGAATTTTCGAGGCAGAATTTATCGAGCATAATCTCTACTAGAGTTCCTCGTAGGCGCGGGGCCCCCCATAGGCGCGGGGCCCGAGGCGACTGCCTACCCAGCCACCCCCTTAAGACGGGCCTGGGTATACCTGTTTATTGTTGTATTTTTCTGCTCTGCCGCGTATCTAGCAAACATCATTAGCGTGTCGTACTTTCGTTATAATGTGTGGAAATGCATAAATACGATGAAGAGGATTTCCCCGGAGACAGTTGCTGGGTACTCCGATTAGGAAACGCTTCATTAGAGGGGAGAAATTAGAAGGATAACTCTGACGGAGTAATACGTACACTTACCCTTTCTAAATATCGCGCATCGATTTTATTGGCGCAGAACCTGATCCAGGGAAAGGCTCGCACTATATTCGTGTTCTTCGCAAATTAAGTCATGCCTAGGCGTTAATTAGCGCTAATCCTTTCCGCGCCTCACATTTCCGCGTTCGTCGTCATGACTGGGTTATCTAGAAATAAACCTTTGTCACTATTCCTCAACTTAATTTCTTCACGACGGAAGATCGGGTTAAGCACTGGATCTCGCAGATTCATCCTTTTGACGCCGAAGACGAAAAGAGTCCTCCCGAAAATTTAGCGAATTTTTCCGATTGTGAATATCTTTTTTGAAGACATTTGGTCCTTCGCTTCGAGCTAACGATGTGTAGGCGCGATTTGCAAATGAGATTTTTGCGATCGCCTCGTTTCGTGTTTACAGAAATATAGAAATACTAACTGCGGATATAAAATTATTCGAGATAAATACGTAATACACGATACAGATTTTTATCATTTTTGTCGACAAGATCTTCCTTTCTATTATTCTAACACTTTATACATTCCTTATTACTACGTTTTCTTAATTTATTTAGTCATTCAAAACTATTCGGGTGAGCAAATATTTTCTCGGCGTTCGGTTGATATATGTAGACAATTAAATATGCTTTATCAAACCACTTAAATATTAGCGACGACATAAGGATTCGAACTGCCTTTGCAGTTTGCTCCTTATTTCTCCTCCTCTGTAAACAAACCCTTTCATACTCTCCTGCATTGCGGTCGTCCGATATGCTTGCTAGCGAAATCAGCGTAGTAAACCCCTGACGACTCTAGACTCATAACGTCTTCTTCCTCTCTCCCATTCCCCCTCTCTAAGAATGGACCTTATGGTCTAAATTTCGCCCGAATAAAGACGTTAATCTATCCATCTCTCTCTCCCTCCCTACAATCCCCTTTCTCTCCCCACTGCAACTCCCTTCTCTTCCCCTACAATCCCCCTCTCTCCCTCCCTACAACCCCCTTTCTCTCCCCCCTACAATCCCCCTCCCTCCCTACAACCCCCTCTCTCCCCCCTACAATCCCCTTTCTCTCCCCCCTACAATCCCCCTCCCTCCCTACAACTCCCTCTCCCCCCTACAATCCCCCTCCCTCCCTACAACCCCCCTCTCTCCCCCCTACAATCCCCCTCACTCCCTACAACCCCCCTCTCTCCCCCCTACAATCCCCTTTCTCTCCTCCCTACAATCTCCCTCCCTCCCTACAACCCCCTCTCCCCCTACAACCCCCTCTCCCCCTACAATCCCCCTCCCTCCCTACAACCCCCTCACTCCCTACAACCCCCCTCTCTCCCCCCTACAATCCCCTTTCTCTCCTCCCTACAATCTCCCTCCCTCCCTACAACCCCCTCTCCCCCTACAACCCCCTCTCCCCCTACAATCCCCCTCCCTCCCTACAACCCCCTCACTCCCTACAACCCCCCTCTCTCCCCCCTACAATCCCCTTTCTCTCCTCCCTACAATCTCCCTCCCTCCCTACAACCCCCTCTCCCCCTACAACCCCCTCTCCCCCTACAATCCCCCTCCCTCCCTACAACCCCCCTCTCTCCCCCCTACAATCCCCTTTCTCTCCCCCCTACAATCCCCCTCCCTCCCTACAACCCCCTTCTCTCCCCCCTACAATCCCCCTCTCTTCCTTCACTGTCGCTGGTGGAAGCGAGACTATCACTCAAGCACGGGGAGGATACGGGAAGCGGCAGGGAGTGGGGCTTTGTAGGAGGGTTGAATTTAAAGAGAGGGCCGCGGGTGTAGAGGAGGGGATTGCGAGGGGCGTGTTTCAACGGCACGGCCGTGGTGCGGGACACTATTTGTTCCCCATTGTTCGCACCATTCACACGTCCGACTCATCGTCTCAATCGACGAAAGGGTCTTTAAAAAAAATCAAACAGGAAGCCGACCTTCGAGGTTTCGAGGATATAAAAAATATCTGGAAAACAAATTAGGAGCGCTAGAGAAGAGTAAATCCGTCCCTAGAATTCCCGCGTGACGTCACAAGGAGCACGGTGCTGCTTGCGAGATGGGATGAGGGGAAGGACGCCCCCTCCGACCCATTTCCCGCACCTTCTATCCTTTCCTCTCAGAAAGGGAGCAGATCCCGCGGGAGGGTGGAGTGGTATAGTGGTGCCGTGACTGTGGTAGTGTGATCGTTTTAAACGGTGGTTTTTCCCGCTGGTGTCGAGGTGGCCGAGGGCCGTGTTCCACTCTTCGCGGCGATGGACTTCCCGTGCGTCGCCGTCTCTGTCGTTGGTCAATGAGGAAGGAAGTAATCGGCGATATAGAACGGCAAAGGTGAGAGCCGCTCCTCAGGACGGCCTCTTTGGGGAGGGCCTCCGATTCGTCCCCCGGCCCCCTCTTTCATTTCCCACCCATTCGGCATCTAACGTTCCATCTCCTATCACCTTCTGTGACACTCCCGAAATATTTAAAATTAAGCGAATATTTTTTATTGAATGTGACAAAATTTATCCTATTTTGGACATATTTAATTTACGTAACATTCGATATATCAATAATTTACTTCAGCGTTTCGGATTCGCATGTCGCTAAAGAGGATATCGTCTAGGCGGTAAAACCCTGACACAGTATCTGAGATGTCGCCTAAACGGCCGCTGTGGAAAGCTGTTCTCTCGTCTTGCTGCGAAATCATAAGATCTTCTTTGGTTAACCGAAAAGTTCGAAAGCGTCAGTCCGTTTGCGTGTTCTCCGAATCTCGGCAGACGACGAGAACGAACCAATATCATCTAGACCAGGGATGGCAAATGCATGCCAGAGATGGCACTTTTGCGATTTTACTTGGCACGCGCAAGGTTGTATTTTCTGTATATATAATATGAAGTTTCTTAGAGAAAAAAGTTTTGATGATTCACATTCCTTTCTTGGCACGCGAGACGAAAGTCATTTTCCATCCCTGATCTAGACTATCCGTAAGGATTCGTCTTGAGGCCGTAAAGGGCGCACGAGATGACCCCGGTATTCGAGTTCACGCATACATATGTGCGGTGAACGTCGTGAAACTCAAATCCATTCGTTCGCATCGCCTTATTCGTGCTTTGAATGATACTAATCCAGAGATTCCATGAGAGATATTTTGGACGCTCATCATTATTTCTGTGGTCGTGTTTTAAGATCAAACGAAACGATTATGATATTTAGCGCTCCTATTGGACGTAATTACAGCGTTAATAAGAGTCATGGAACCTTCATTTATCTTCTGTAATGAAAGTTACCTTTTTGACATTGTCGTTTTGTTTCGAGTTCATTCCGGGTGGATCATAATTTTCTGACGCTGCTTTTTAAGGGATCTGTTATCTGAGGGTGTCAACAGACTTGAGGTTGCCTCAGATCCCCTTTAGCCTCGAGGACCTTGTGCATACATATTGTGCTTGGACTCCAAAAAGTGGCTGCGTGTCCAAGAGCTTAAACAGTCGTGTGATCCCTTCCAAGTTTATCCTGAGAGAGTTTGCAGGCTGAAAGGCCATAAACTACGAGGAGTCAGCATTCGAATGGCGTTGACATTGTTATGAAACAGATATTAACGAGGTACATAGTCTGCGCATGCGTGCACGTTATTTTCTAGGCGAGCCCAAGAAAAACTTGAAAACCACACACTCTTGTAAAATTCTCATTTAGCTGCATTTGCGCTCCCATATCTTGGTTAATTCCATTTGTTTTTCAGAAATCGCCCATTGAGTCGATTAATAATTCTTAGATCGCCTTAGATATTCGGTTTGTTTTCATGAAAATTTTTGCCAATTCGATTCGCGAAACGACACCTCTGAAATGAGTGACTCTCCGTCTGTTCGGAATCCCTAATGATCAAGAGCAGCGAAAGAGAGTGAGGGAGAGAGAGTGAGGGAGAGAGGGAGAGAGAGAGAGAGAGAGAGAGGAGGGTTTTTTCCAGCGGCGAATGGCCACCCCAAAGGGTTCTCTTATTTTGAAGAGGAGCTCCTCCTCCCTTTGCAGCGAACCACTTTGGTCCTCCATCCTAATATCCCTCGAGCCTCTTTAATCAAGTTCAATGTCGTCCATGAGTTAATAATAGAATATCAGCACTTCCATCTTCCCCTTCTGAACCGACTCCAGCTTCCCTTCGAATTCTTACAGTAGCAGAGTCGCGTTCACATGTCCGGTCAGTTTGCCTTTAAGAGATCCCGGCGATTAAAATAAGATTTTAAAACAAAAGCGCCTCTCATTTTACTCCGTATTGGCTCCTTTTCTTACTTTAAACTTTAAAAAATCTGAGTGGCCAACACATAACTTTCTCCATATAACAGAACAATGAATATGATTACTCTCCCTCGACATCAGCGTTCTCATAAATAATTATCAGCGATTACACTCGAGAATAATTTTAAAATATTTTCAGTAGTCTTTATTTAAAAAAACAATAGGTAAAGAAAATTGTTAACTTCTTCTATGGATAACAAAATATCTATGAGAAAATGCTATCACCCTTGGAGGCGTACGCACCGCTCTCAACAATTAGAGTTTGGTCATAGCAGCGGAAACAATGGTATCACTTAGCGACGTATTTAACGTAAATTTAGAAGAAAAATCAAAATATTTGTTAAAACTCTCGGCTTGATGAAAAAATGTTTCATATAAAATTTCTCTCAACTTTTAATCTCTACAACGTTTATAATAATTTTTTATTAAAAATTCAGCTTTAAAGGAGATTTAAAAAAACGGAAAAACGACTTGAATAAACATCCACTTCCTGTTGACTTGTGTTTTTTTAACCTAATCAACTCTTTCCAGTATTATGAAAATGTTATATTTGAAATTTGGTACTTGAAATGACAAATACCTTTTGAGTTAGAGCGCCCACAAAATTCCTGTCACATACAGACACGCAGACACACACGCAGACATCATTCCGAAAATAGTCTAAACGTGTTCTAGGGACCTCAAAACGTGTATTTCTGTTGAAATCTCGAAGTCGACTTTTTCATGACAACAATACTTTCTCTATACTACGCATATGGAGAAAGTAAAAAAACAATGGATTTCTTTTGGAAAATTAAGTCGATTAATTTTTATGTTGAATCGATTTTTTCCTCTTGAAAAATTTAGCACGAATATTGGTAGTACATCGAAAATTATTAAAATAGGAAAATTTTCTCTAATTTTCCTCTGCAATAAGGCCGATAAACGCATCGGCTCGTGTATGACTTAAACGCATCCTAAAATATCGAAATTTTGGATGGGAATTTGACACCGATTATCACTGGAAGTAACACGATACAAAGATTCTAGGAAATATCTGACTAAGTATGTGTTAAGTAAGCCATCAAAAACACGTTCATGTCTGGTAAAAAAAGTTTATACAATTTAACGTCGTTATATTAATTACATTTCGAATAAGTTATGTTTCGTTTTAGAAATATTTTGATTTCGTAGACGTTATAATCATTTGATTTCAAATTTTTATTCCTCAGGGAGAAAATTCAGTTAGAAAAGCTATTATCTGCGTTAAATGAATAAAAGAAAATTCTGAATCAATCAATCAATTGTGACTTCAAACGACTCCAGCGCTAGAAGGCTTCTCAGTCTAAATCACAAAGCAAGGGAGGAGTGAAACCCGGTGCCGGCATTAGCCTGCTCTTAACGAGAAACACCAAGGGGACCAACGGCTTTACGTCCCTTCCGAAGTACGGGGCGCTGATTTGCGTGTTCTCCACATAACCACGCAAATAGGGAGCCGGGCAACCCTTTTTGGTATTCCACGTTATATCATAACGAGTGGCGTACCATAAAGTGGCGCTGATTCGACTACTCCGACACTCGCTCGGTCGCCTTCACTTGTCCAATCCGTATCTATTTTTTTCCATGCTCGATACGCTCTCCCCTTTACACCTGGTCTTCGCAACTCCCACGAAATGCTCCAATCGCTTGGCTACTGGTTGCGCGTCATAACATGGAAACGAATTGCGTTGCTTCGGAGTGAAACTCGACAATCGATCGAACAGTCTTTTAGAGTAAAATCGAGATAACAGGTTCCGATCCCACGACCCTTGAGATCGAGAAAGGCCACCTTCATTGAGAAGCCCTCATCTGAACGATGGCCACCCACGCGGGAGGTGCCGCCGTGTCGCAGTTGGAGAGAATGCGGGTCAGAGAGCTTCCGGTGAGACGAGGCAAATAAAAGGGTTGGTGGAAGAGAGGGCGAACGATATTAACGGACGCATTTTCATATCATTTTAAAGGAAAAATCAGATCGAAAGTTTAGTATTTAACTGCCTATTTTTTCATTCGTTTTGAAAGTTTCCAATGTATTCGGGTAAGAAAAGACCCATTTTCAAAATTCCTCGAAAGTCTTCTATTAATAAGTACATACTTTAGAATCCGAGAGCAACACGTGGTAGCACGCGCGCTAAAAACTATGCCGTGCTCACGCTTTCGCCGCGATATTTTAAGATAGTACGCGGTGACGTGTAACTAGCTTTATCGTTCTGGTTTTACTTTAGAGGCGATAAGTTGGTGTACGACACACGCGGCTGTCTGGGTTGCATCTTAAGATGCGATTTTCTTACCTTCTACATTTCGAAGGCAAAATGATACAAGAAATATGATTCCTCCAAGAGCTTATGGTTTTTCCTCTAAAATTATTTTACAATCAAAACTATGCAAGGCATATTAATAATACGGATCTTCAGGCGTCGATTAATATATAATCAAAATTTCTTGAAAGGTGCTTCAAGCGGGCGCAAAAGATCGTCAGGTCAGAAACAGGGGTCGTGTTAGGCGATGGTTCTCTCGTCCACATTTAGACTTTTTCGAGGGCCGGAGGAGATACACATTCAAAGAAGGATAATTCATAACCTTCATTCGAACAAATGGAAATGCCTCATCGTCACTTCTCCGAAATCTACGAGATCGATTTGCTTTCGAGTCGTCCGTATGGATGTGTCGTTCTAATGCTTTGACTTTGGCGGGGTCCGCCCCTGCGGGGGTCTGTCTGGATCCGCGTGGTCTCCCTGGAAACAACGGCCGTCCATTTCCGCCCCCACCCTCTCCCCCTTTACGTCTTGCAACAGAGTCGGCCGCGCACTAATGTTCTCCCGCTGTTTTTCGAATTCTTCTCTCATTTTTATTTTATTCAATTTCTCTTTCAGTCAGTCTCCTTCGAAGGGGCGCTGTTGGAATCAATCTGTTAAGCAACGGGCCAAAAGGATAGTACGTAAGCCCGTGATTTACTCTCATCATATGGATTTGTGTTTTTTTTCCTGGCGTCGAGGCTTTCAAAATGAATAAAATGAAATTATACTCAGTATAAAATCAGTCTTAAACTGCGTTCAAGATGCTTTTATTGGACGTTGATATATCATGAATGTTAGTTTATAACTGACACCGGGTATTTTTTATGCCTGTCGGCGATGTCAGAATAATTATAACCGGGATACTTGGTTTCTTGCTATAACAAAAAAGATTGTAATTTTCATTCATTAAAAAAAATACAAATGGCAACGGGAATTGGAAGAGAAATTCCCTCGGAATATTTTAAAGATGGCAGTAATTTTTTGCGAGTGCATCATCCGTCATATCAACGAAACGCTTCGCCTCTACGTCGGCATCGGAATCCTCATTATCTCGCTCCAGCTTTGTCGCTCACGAAAATATTCGCTTAAATTGCATTTGGGATTTTCTCGTTTACATTATTTCACGAGCAAGATGGCCCGCTTCTTCCCTCGGCCGTCGTGCGACCGACGGAGCTTGGCGCGGAAGTGTCGGACGCCCGCCGCGATGAGAGAAGCGCAGAGTGACGTAAAACCAAGATAAATAAACAAGCATTTCTTCCAACGACTAGCACCTGCGAACACACGCACCAGCCTCTGGCAGCTTTCGTCTTTAAATCGCCATATACTCGCGGTAACAGGAACAGCAGAACATATACGCGCGCCAGTTTGAAACGAATCGTTCTAGCAAACGGATGTTTAGGGAGAAAAGCCTTCCCCAAATCACAGAACTTTTAACCATTCCTTTGGATACTTTGGAACAGAAATAATCGAATTTCCGAGCTGTAAAAAAATCACTCGAATATTGATGAGTGACACATTCCCGTCTTTTATTTGCTCGTGAATCTATTCATCAATCACTAAAGTAGTAAGTGAAATATATTTTTACTTTCTCTATATAGGTATGTAGTATATTGTATTAATGAAAAATATCGACTTCGATATTTCATCGGAAATACACGTTTTGAGGTCCCCTGAACACGTTTTGACCGTTTTCCCGATGATGTCTGTGTGTATGTCCGTATGTGTGACAGAAATTTTGTGTTCGCTCTAACTCAGAAACTATTCATCAAATCAACATGATATTCTGTATTTGTGACTTTGTATATATTATTAAGATTTGACAAGATTTTGATAACTATCGGTCAGCCGAAAGTAGCGGTTTACCCGTCAGATTTTCGTTTTTCTTAAATATTTCCCCTAAAATTGAATTTTTGTTAACATATATATACATAAAAGTTGTAGATATTATTTTTTCTACAACTCTTGTTTGAAATAAATTTTCATGAGATATTCAATTTTCTTCTAAATTGACGGCAAAGGTGAATTTATTGTGAATTTTCTTGCGTACACTAACGCTATTCTCAGCATATTTGGAACCAACATACGCACCCATGATAACGGTTAAGAACTCCGTTTATTTACTTTTACAAAACAATTGAAGCGTGTAAGTTGAACTGTTCCTATCACCGTATTTATTTGATTTTAGTTGACAACTTACGTATGGAGAAAGTCATGTGTTGGACACCAATTTATTTTGAATATTTCCCTTAAAACTCAATTTTAATAAACAGTTGATATTATAAACATTGTAGAGAATAAAATTTGCTACAAGCTTTGTTCGAAACAAGTATTCATAATGCCGATAGTTTAATAGATATTTTGATGTTTCTTCTAAATTTACGTTAAATACGTCTCTAACAAGGGGTAGGTACTACTAACCCCAACCGAGTTTGCTGAAACTAATTGTTAGTAGATATAAAGCTCATGACGTCCGATGAACTTACATAGATAAATGTCAGAGCAAATACGCAGCCGTTTTTATTGTATTAATAAAAATAAGTTATTTCCTGAGCCACTGCTTGAGTACCATGCACGGTAACTAATTTCCCAGCAAAGGGCGGTGGCCGAGTGGGCAGAGCGTTCGTCATGTGTTCGAGACCGCATCCTTCTGAATTATGTTTCATTTTTTCCCACGTATTCACTTTCCTCATTTTCAACGTTTATTTCCAAATAACACAAAGTAAGTGATACCATTGTTTTCGCGGCTTGATAAAACTTTCTAATTCTGGATAGAAACATCTAACAATTTAATTTACTTTTCGTTTTTTTAATAAAGACTATTGAAAATATTTTAACATCAATCACGAGTGTAATCGCTGATAATTATTTCGGAGAACTCTGATGTCGAGAGAGAGAGTAATCATATTCATTGTTCTGTTATATGGAGAAAGTCATTTGTTGGCCACATCAGATTTTTTAAAATGGAGATGAATCTTGCGAGTACTCGTTTAAACGTTTCCATTTCACGGAATCGTCCCTGCGGCCAATTTAACCCTCGCTGACTCACGTCCAAGAATACCGAATAAAAAGATGAACTTCCTAATTTAAGGCGCTCCTTTGAAATCGCGGCCGACTTATCTCCGGGTCGTTATCAGCGGTTCTCTTCGAGCGTTTTCGTGGTTCCAAATCCATTCTCGTGGAACAAGGAAGGACGCGTCTCGTTTGTTTTGAGGACCGGCGAGATAGAGAGAGAGAGAGAGTGCATGCCTTGCCTCCGAGGAATCTTCCACACAGACACTCTTCCTCCTCCACTCACACGCGACCAAAAATACCCCATCCGTGTTCTCTTCTGCTCCGCAACCCTTTACACTGGCGACGGCTCACTTTCCGCCTCACCCCCTTACCTCCTCCTCCTCGCTTCCCCCCCTCCTTCCCCTTTTCTGCCTCTCACTTTATATAGGGAAACTGATTTTAATTAATCTCATATGGGCAGTTTATATCATCATCATCATAGGTAGTCTGTCCGTTGACAGCTCCGTGATTATTCATGGTTAAACTTGGTTCTCCATATTGTACTCCTATTTTCAGCAGTTTTCTTCATGTCTTGATAGCTCTCTTTCCCTTTCAAGTCGTCTACTAGCTGAAACCTTTTCCTACCTCTTTCTCTTTTTCCATCCAGTTTTCCTTCTAGCACTTCTTTAATCATGCACTCTCTCCTTAGGTAATGCCCAATCCAGTTCGCATTCCTCTTTCTGATAGTCTGTATAATCGTTCGCTTCCCTCATATCCTTCGTAGTACTTCCTCGTTTTTCACCCTATCTGTCCATTTTGTCTTCATCATTCTTCTCCATGTCCACATTTCGAAGCTTTCCAAGTATTTAATATCATTTTATCTTAGCGTCCATGTTTCTGCCCCATACAAAGCTATACTCCATACATAGCATTTTATCAACCTCTTGCGGATTTCCTGCTTTATATTTCCCGTTAGTAGGAGTTTCTTTCTTCTGAAAGCGGATTATACTTTCGTTATTCTAGTCCTGATTTCATCGGTACATTTTGCTTCTGTCGTTATGATGCTTCCAAGGTATTTATAATCTAAAATTTGTTCTAATGGCTTTCTTCCAATACTTATGTTCAAATTTTCTTCTTCTTTACTTGTTATTCGCATAATCTTGGATTTTTCTGTATTAATTTCCATACCGTATTTTCTACCTGTTATCACTAGTCTTTCTGGAGTTCCTTTTCCTTTCTTGCTAGAAGTACTTGATCATCTGCATATTTCACTGTTCTTATAATCCTTCCTCCGATTTTGAAATCTCCCGTACCTTCTAACGCTTCCTGCATTAGCCTCTCTCCATATACATATATAGAATGGAATTGGCGATAGACAACAGCCCTGTCTTACTCCTCGACCGATATTTACTCCGCTGGTGTCCGCATTCTCCAACCTGACCTTTACAACTTGATTCACATATAGATTCCTGATCAGTCTCCTGTCTTTCCAGTCTACACCTATATCCTTTAATATCCTCATCAGCAGTGACCAATTTACTCCATCAAAGGCCTTCTGCCAGTCGACGAAACATACGCAGCAATCTTGGCTGTACTCTGTTGCCCTTTCTGATATGATTCTCACTACACCGGTAGCATCTCTGGTTGCTCGTCCTTTTCTGAAGCCGAATTGATCTTCCCCTAGCATTTCTTCGGCCTTTTTCTCTAGTCTTTTATTAAGAATCCTCGTGATGATCTTCGAAGTGTGTGACAGTAGGGATATCGTTCTGTAGTCTTTACACTGCATTGCCTTTAGCTTCTTCTTTAGAGGGATCATTGTTACATATAATAAATCATGAGGCCACTCTCCCGAGTCGTAAATCTTGTTAATTAGTTTCGTAATCACTTTTAGTCCTTCCGATTCCATGACTTCTGCCGGTATTCCATTGCTGCCTGTAGCTTTTACTTTCTTTAGTTCCAATATCACCTTTTCTGATTCGCTTTTCATAATACTTGGTGCCAAGTTCTCCTCTTCAATGTTATCTTCTTCTTCCAGTTGTATTTGTAACGATCCTGCCTGCTTTTTATATAGTTCCGTAATGTATTCTTCCCATACCTGTGCTACATCCTTTGGTTCTGCGACTATTTTTCCAGCTGTATTAATAATTCCTTTAACACGAATCCCGTTAGGCTTCTTATCTTCTAACTCCAGTGCCCTAGCGTAAGTCATATCGTACCGTCCTAACTTCTCCATTTCCTCACATTTTTCTTTTATCCAAATTTCCCTAGCTTTATCTGTTAACCTTCTCATCTCATTGTTTATGCGTCTATAGTTGGCTCTACCTTCTTCACTGTTAACATTTTTCCATTTTCTTCTCTCATCCATTTTTCCAGCATTTCCTTAGCGATCCATGGTTTTCTGGTTTATCTGACCTTTGTCCAACCAGATCGGCCTTTCCGACCACTGTGCGCCGCCGCCTTTCGCTGCTGATTCGCTTCGCACTGAGGCTCGAAGCCCTAATCCAGAGACCCGCGTGCACTACTCGCGCATCTCCTTCCCCTCCGCTCCTCCTCGAACGTGGCTGAGTTAAAGTGAAAGGGAAGCTACGCTTCCGGTTGTGACTGACATAGGCCTTCCCTTACTCAATTGATATACACGTTGATATTGTTTTACTTGTTCAGTTAAATAATTCTTTCTCGTATCTAACATAAGAGGCGATTTTTTAAGAATTGAATATTCTTTTGGTTGAAGAGATTGGCTGAATTCAAATGTATTTGTAATGTGTGTGAATATTCTATGGAACATAGTACTATCCACTTTCTGTCGCACAAATTGCTTTCCGCTGGATTGCCACGATCCTCAATACTATGGAGGAAGCTCGCTCACCTTGAGAACTTAGATAAAGCGATTCTACATATTCTTTATTTTTTAATGGTGTACTTCGGTCATTCTTAATATGGCCATTGCAAGCTAAATTGTTTTTAAGCTGCTATTAAAGAGATAAAAATAAAATATTATATATATTTTCTCCTAAATACTGCATTAAAGTTTCTTGTGGAGGTGCACTTGAAGTGAAATGATTTTAATTATTTTGGTTGGTCTAAACTACCTATTACTCAAATTTTTATTAACATTAAATTCCACATTTAAAAAAATATGACTCCTATGTTTATGATTTTTTTTATATATCTATTCAGTTTTTTTTGGAAACCCTCTCCCGTCTTTCCGACTTCTTAAAAATGTTCTTGCAGATGAATCTATTGTTTTTCGAACGTGCCTCTAACTTTAGAATTTCATACATTATGACGCGATTTGGCCTTCGTTTCACCCTCGCGGATCATAATTCAATTCCATTGGTCCGTCGAATGTTTCGCTCTTGCATCCCCTTAACTCCTCTCTGCCTATTTCTCACTCCAAGTAGGAATCAAATCTCACAATGTTTTTTCCTCTCCTTCTGCTACGCATCCGTCTCGAAGTTTCATTTTTCGAACCGTTCCTGATATAGATGAGCGTTAGTTTTCAAAAGAGGTAAACATTTGCATATTCGTTCTTCGCGAGCGGGTTTCGAAAGCGTTAGGGATTGCATATGTCGCAGGCGACTGTTTGTAATCTATGGAGCGAAGTTTTCTCTTCTTCTTGTTAAAGCGATCGCATCTCGACTGGAAAAAGAGACGGATTGGAGTCGTTCGCTCGTCGAACAGGATTATCGAACTTAATAAAAAAGGATTTCTCCATTAAAATGAGGGAAAACTACCTATAATGTTACCAGTCGAAAGGGATGCGCAGCTTTCAAAATAATACAAATATAAGCTTCGTTTTAAATCTTATGTGCACTTTTTTTGAAGTTCCGACTGTCTCTCTCTGCGAGGAAGAGGTTTTTTTATCTCAGCGATGCGCGGGTCAACGCGAGAGGTCACTTTGAGCGCGTGAATGGACGCACGCCGTCCACTGCCCCCTCTCGCGGACAGTTACCTCAAACCCTTGTCTCTCTTTCCTCCCTCTCCTCCTCATCCTTCTCCTTCATTTCTCCTCCCTCCCTCCCCCAACCTCTCATTCATTCTCTCCCCTTCTTTTCCTCCCCACTCCACCTCCCCTAACACCTTCGAAGACTCCCCTTCATTTCTCCTCCCTCCCTCCCCCAACCTCTCATTCATTCTCTCCCCTTCTTTTCCTCCCCACTCCACCTCCCCTAACACCTTCGAAGACTCCCCTTCATTTCTCCTCCCTCCCTCCCCCAACCTCTCATTCATTCTCTCCCCTTCTTTTCCTCCCCACTCCACCTCCCCTAACACCTTCGAAGACTCCCCTTTATTTCTCCTCCCTCCCTCCCCCAACCTCTCATTCATTCTCTCCCCTTCTTTTCCTCCCCACTCCACCTCCCCTAACACCTTCGAAGACTCCCCTTTATTTCGCCAATTCGCGGGTCAGGTGTCGGGGCTAAATCATATCCATTCCACGCCCCGTCATTTGTTCATTAACACCCATTTCCTTGTGTTGCATCCTCCTTCCCAGCTTAAACCCTAATTATTTCCTTCTTCGCCTCATTTGATCGGTGAGATCTATTGCATTTCTGCGAATATGAAACCCGTAATTCGCGAATTGCGATCGGGTCTCGACTTGTCGCTTAGCTAGCAAGATAACACGCTGCGATACCTCCTTCCCCCTCCCCCCACCCGAACCCATTCAATACCTCCCCTCCTCCCTCCCCCCTCTCCCTCCCCCCTCTCCCTCCCCCCTCTCCCTCCCCTCGCATCTCTTTCATGGAGCAATGTATGCGCGATCGTGCACTCAACTCGTAAGTTCTCGAAATTATGAGTTCAGTTTAAAAGGAGACAGTAGCCATTTGTATTTCTTAAGAATATTGGAACGAAAGCTAACAGACCTTCTAAATGGCTATATGTTTTGCCAGAAGATAGAGGAACGCAGGCGAAGATTTTAAAAATCCAATTTTAATAATTCCAGGTCATTAATCGTGCCCGTATTTTTTTTTTCACATTTCGGTATCCTTTCTCCCCTTTCTCTCCCTTCATCCCTCTCTCTCACTTCTCACCCTCTCCCTGTCTCAGCGCCCTCCTAATAACGCTTTCCCTCACTCCCAGGGAAGGAATTCTTTTATGGCAAATTGCCATTTATGTTTCGGTTTCATTTTATATTTATATATATATATATATATTCGTATCTCTTATAAATGTTATAGAATGCTTATTGTCATTTTCCAATGCCAATATTTATTTTTTATTATTATAATACTTTTGATATTGAAATGCTATTATGTGGCCTTATGAGATTTCCATGCGCTTGTAAAACATAGTTCTTGAAGAGAGTCGCTCGATTTTTAATTAATGGAATAAGTTGAACGTAATAAAAATATTATAATCGGTCCTCACCGGCGGTTTCAAAACCGGGGAAAATGCAAGAAAATGGAAATAACGTTCGCATTGAGGCGAAGACCGAAAGCATTTGGGGGAGACACCCCAGAGGATCTATTGCTTCCGTTTCCTTTTGTAAAAATAGTACATATTTGCTCGCAGCAGCGTAAACATTGATGGGACCCAAAAGGGTTTCTTTGCATAATTTATTGTGGCTGTAGCCATGCGACACTGAATTTGTATATATGTAATAATGAATTACGTGTTCCTAGTGTTTATTTTAAAGAAAAATAAAAATATGGTTATAAGGAAATTAGGATACGCTCAGGTTGTGATATAAAAATTTGAAACGTTTCAATTGAGAATGAAACAAGAAGGTGTAAAAAAGAGAAACTCATTTTTTTACCTACGAAAAACCATTCCTTAAAGAGAGCGTGTTTCAGCATCTTGGACAAGTTCTTCGTTAATCATCGACGTTCCAAGGAGAAAGAAAGGAAGGGAAATAGCGACGCTGCCTCCATTCATTCCTTCCCTACTTTTTTTATTACAACCTATTTCCTCCTTGCATTCAGTTTCACGACCCGACCGCCATCTTCGAATGTTGCTCGGAAACAAGCCGAGGAGAGTTCTGCCTCCATTAGTTTGCAGAATGTCTTCAGAGAAGAAAAGGAAACACTTGTAGCTTTCTCGAAACAAGAGGGGGATTTATGATACTTGCAGTCGTAAAAGAAGCCAAAATTCGTAGCTTATCTTTAGTTTAATACGCATTCGAAAGAAATAACAGAGAAATTTTTACCTCACTTGCAATTGTACACGCGTGGCAGTAACTGAAAATACTACTACGGTGACATACGTATATGCGCATCGATAAGGCTCCAAATTTATTGCGAATGGAAGATATGATTCTTTGCAGACGCAGTCCAGGGTATCAAACTAGGCTAATTAAGGCATACAGTAGACATTAATTGGACTTTTCTCATCTCTTTCATCCAACGTTACGACATCGGAAAACGTGGTTTCCATTCGTAATTCGCAACATTTTGCTTTGATTTGCATGGTTACTTTTTCTCCTCGCTCTATTTTTTGTGAAGTTTTCCTAGAGGAGACTAGCATCCTTGTTTATCTGTCTGTCTGTCTGTATCTATGTAGGCACTTTATCCCTTTTGGTCAGTTAGGTAGAATTTGTCAGAAAACGCAAGAAAAATATTGCATTGGAGTTTAATATACCATCCCAAAATATTTTTGAAAAGTTGCCTTCGAAAACCCGCATAAGGCGTTCATATCGTTCCCTCGGCTAATCGTACGCAGCAGACACCGAAAGCCAACTTCCCACTAACAAGACGCTGCGAAAACCTACGTCTCAAGTTAACTGGGACTCTAAACTGGTGATTGGCATCGTATCCCTTCGGATGTGGGCCTTACTTTGGGTTATTTTTATTATATTTAGAAGATAGACAAAACGGTCCGCCATTCTTTTATGTATGAATGCACAAAAAACGTTTTGATTTTCTGCTATCACTAAATCCCGCCAGTATAACGTGTCATTTCGCCTAACGCCTCGAGTCGTTTTACGTGATCCAGAGATGCTTCGAAGACGTAAAAATGTCACGGAGGGACGATTGTAATTCACGTATAAAATCAGGTTTTGCGCTGCCTCGCGGGTTCTTGCCTTTATTTGGGCGGGTTTCCGTCTCTAAAGCGCCATCTGCCTCTTTGTGACGTTGAAAGGTCCTTCCGTCCGCACGCGATGACGGTCGAAAAAATTCTCTCAACGAGGCGATTAATGTTCTGATTTCACGACGGCTAATGCTCCGAACGCACGAAGCGGCGTGCTTTGGAACCAGAATTCAAAACTTATTTCGCCATTTTATACTCCTCTTTTACCATATATAGTTTATTATTTTAAAACTAGCGTGATTGCCCGTCAAATATGCGTGAAAAATTATTATGAATAGAATTATAAGGCAAAATTATTATTTCGTACCGTAATGTAAAAGAATACGGTCGTCCTTATTGCCGTAAATTACGTATATTTTGAATATGTTTACAGAATTCACCGCTACATGGTGGTGGCACTGTTTACCGGAAATTACGAAAAAGTTAAATATTTCCGAAATGGCTGGGTCTACGAAAATTTGTTTTAAAAAAAACTTGGAAGAAATATTCTTCTCTACAACTTTGGTCCTTACGAAGATGACCAATTACGACGTTTTTAAGGAGATATTTGACGGTAACCGAAAAAACCGATTATCTATCTACTATAATATATTTTGAAGCGTGTGTTTGTGTATTTGTTGCAAGTCAAGAAATGGATTCATACGTGTTATCTTATGGAAAAATGTTAATCCCCTATATTGGCAGCACTGATTAATCCCGGTTGACCAAACCTTGACCATTCACTAAGTTAGGAAATATGGAAGAATCGTACCAAATTTGGTTATTCTAGCTTTTACCGTTTAGGAGGAGTTCCATGAACAAACACACAAATGCACAAACACACAAACACACGCTTCAAAATATATTATAGTAGACAGATATATTTTGAAGCTTGTGTTTGTTCATGGAAATGGAATGGTATTTTTTCTTACATAGGTGGACATTAAGGTCATATTAAGGGACTCTGGGACCCTGGAACACATTTTTTCGAAGACCCGTCCCTCTCACCACTGCACAAAACGTCTGGGGCCTCCGCGGATCCCATCCAATCCCGGGGCAAAGGGCAACTACACCACTGCGCCCCGGTTAATCCGGTATTCGTGGACACTAAGAATGCCGTTTCGCCAAATTTACGATTTTAACGAGAATACAATATTATAAATAACCAGCGAATAAGATATTGTTATATGTGGCCGGCAGAAAAATTGTTTACACGATAATTTTCTAGGTAGGTTAAGTTTGAATATACTATCAATCCATTATTTTGTGCGACTTATGTTAATCCAAATGTATAGAAATAATTTGCCGAAGCAACCAAAATAGGGAGATTCTTGAGTTGAAATTTTGATTTTTATTTTCAGCGAGCGGCAGCCTCGATAAAGTTAATCATGTGTTCACCATTTTCTACCATATTTAAGGAAGTGTTATCCATTTCAACTTCCTCGGTAACTTATGGCGTAGTAACGCCAAGAAGAGGTTCTTCTAAATCTCGTTTTCGTTAGACAGAGAGACATAATCGGATCGCTGTGTTTTGATGTTTTATGGCGTGAGTTCATTCATAGTATATAGTTTAGCTTAAAATACTCCATTTCACACATTTGTGATAGAATATACACCTTTATGACTTGTTGAATAATCCTTTAGAATTTTCAAGATAAGGAACAGTTGTAATTGGCGTTATTTATAGAAACATAACTGCGTGTAAATTGAAGGAATGAATGATCCGAAGATATTTATGCGACAGGCATAAGCTGTAATGATGAAAAATGTGGAAACAGGTGAAGAAAATCTGCTATGACCGGGAATCGAACCCGGGACTTCCATTTCCCGGACGTATATTCTACCACTGACGTACCGTAGCAGACTAATTCTCCTGTTTCAGAACGGGAATATTCTCTTAGGTTGCTAGTATCAACCAGAACATTCTCACCATTTGAGAGGGTAGGGGTTTTCTTCGATGTACGTATCTCATTGTGGACATCCGTTGGGGTTGGTGGAAGAACCGAGTACGATTCCCGGTCATAGCAGTGTTTTCACCTGTTTCCACATTTCCCATAACTGTGTTTGTCTATAACATATAACTGCTTCTTACGGTACTTTCCTGTTAACGGGAATACCTTAAAAAATGAACATGTATTTTTATGATTGTTTGAGAGGATATAACATTGAAAGGATATTTTCACGTATTATTGGATTTACGATATTTTATTTTAAAAACAACATTAACAGAAACTGATTGGCCGGTCTTGACATTTACAAACCCAATCTCCGGACAAGGTGGAGGGTTTCTTTGGTTTCGGGCGAGGCGAAGGGCGCGGTAGCGCCCGGAGACGACTACCCATTACAACAAAGCGAGCCGAATGCTCGTCGATATATCCTCTCAATTTGCGGCACAACAGTCAAGAGGATATAACATTGAAAGGATATATTGACGAGCCTTGTTGTAATGGGTAGTCGTCTCCGGGCGCTACCGCGCCCTTCGCCTCGCCCGGAACCAAAGAAACCCTCCACGTTGTCCGGAGATTGGGTTTGTAAATGTCGAGACAGGCCAATCAGTTTCTGTTAATGTTGTACGTAAGTATGGCATGGGGATAATACGTAAGTACCAGGTCCTGCGAAGGGTCCTGGAGGTATTCCCGTTAACAGGAAAGTACCCTTCTTACATATTCTGTAATATATAACTGCTTGTTACATCTATAGATATCTATAAAGAAAAGTGTTTGTATGTGTGCATGTTTTTTTATAACTCAGCAACTACAGCACGTAGAAACAAGAGTAAAGTGTCATTTTAACCGAAATAAAGAGTTTAGTGATGTAGTCAGGTTTTTATACCGATTTGATTGACCTTTCTATTTTTTTAAATATTTTCTTTTTCCATTTTCTTCATTTGAATAACATAGGGATGAGTGCAGCTTATTTTTCATTTGAAATTTAAAATTACTTAGAAACACGGTACTAGCTTGAGACTTAGATGGTTTTATGCAGGAAAGAACAAAGTTCATCGTTATTGAAGATAGAATCCGATTCCTGACCGAATTAGCGTAAAAATTTGTTTAGGATAAAAAAAATTCGTGATTTTATCAGTTTTATGACAATGCCAATTATAAGCTGCCATGACAACTCCTATTGTCTCAGAAGTTGAGAGTCCAATGCATTTATATGGGGAAATTTTTAACATGAAATCGTTTTTCAATTTCTTTGTACGATTTTGCTTTGTTTGCATAGCAACCAAATATTTGTTGATTTTAATTGAAATATTACTAATAAATAGTTTATAAGGATATTTTCGTGTGGCATAGTTCTGTAAAGCAAACTGTTTTTAAAACTACGTAAATTATTTTCCCATAAGTTTTCACGTTATTTTCGATTTTTCACAGCGCAAGATTTCCTTCATTCTAAATAGGTAAATGCGGAGCGGTTATCTTCATTTTTGCCTTATTTAATAGTTAAAACTGTGTACTATCTTATTCTTGCGATGTTTACATGTTGCACGGTCTAAGTTTTAGATTCACTGAATCCGTTGAAATTCAACGGGCACTTCTGCTAGTATGATAAAACATATATAAAAGACAAGTGTCACTTTGCCCCTTTGTCATGTAATGCTTTTTGAAGCTTAATATTGCGCAAATGACTGAACCGGATTTGATGAAATTTTGAGAATAGCATTATGATATAATAACAAAACGTTTTAATGTATCGGTAATATATAAAAGCCTTATTCTGTCCCTTTGTCCTTTTGTCACTCCCTCTGTCACGCTCTGAAATACAGAAATATGCCTGGAAAAAGGGGACTAAGGTCAGATTTTGAAGCACAATAGGTATTCGCGGCGAGGGTTTCGAAGCAGGTCAAAGAAGACCGATTCAATTTTATTTCAGAATAATCGATCATCCCCGTCATTTTGGACGGGCACTTATACTAGTTCCATAGTAAAAGCTGCTCCTTACATAGGATATAGGAGGATACAAATTATGAGGCACTTCCAGATGCGCTAGAGACCTGAAATTTGGCACGATTATAGGGTTTTGGTCACAGTCATGGGAAAAAATCCGACATTTTAAAAATTCTTAATTTTAGGGGCATTTTTTGCAGCAGCGAAAGTTGGAAGGGACGAACAGAATGAGAAAACATTAGCATCGGAGAGAAGGAGAGGAAGTCTCTAGTCAAATTTAACGAGCACACTTTTTTTTAAACAAAGGATGGGATCGGGATGTAGCTTGGAAAAGAGAAGGGAAATGGCTGAACTAAGAGATGAAGTGGGATATTTGAAGCAAGGCGGAAGGATGGGTGATGGAGAGAGGGAGGAGGAGGGAATATCGAAAGGGAGAAAGTTGGCGATTGGGAAGGAAGGTTGGTTGGTAGAGGTTTTTTTACGGTGGGGAGAGAGTTAGGGAGCAGGTGGAGGGAGTGAGGAACCATGTTGGAAACGAGGGCGTTAAGAGAGAGGGTGTAGAGGAGAGAGAGATATTGATACTTATTTTGCATTGAGAGGGAGAATCGGATTGGAGGAGGAGGAGCCTGTGACTTCGACGTTTGGAAACAGAAATCGATTGATCTTTCCTCGGTGTTTGTTGAAAATTCTTACGGCTGTCGTATTTTTTTGTATTATTCGGTGTAGTGAGGAATCAGAGAGCTCTTTTACGGAGCATTTCGTAATTCTATCGAATATCGGTTAACGAGACAACGAAATGAGTTGTAAAGCATTCAAAATGGTTTCGCATCTGCCAAAAGATATAAAATGTAACAAAGAACAACATATAGTTGAGGACTGAATGGAGGAGGAAAGAGAGGGGAGATGGAGCTAGAGAGGGGGAGAGAGAGAGGAAGGGGGAGGGGGGGAGGGAGAGGAGGAAAGATAGGGTATAAAGTGAGAGGAGGAGGAGGAGGTTGGATGGAGTGGGGGGGGGGGAGTGGAGGGATAATGGGGAGGAGGAGCGAGAATGCAGTTTGAAATCGTCTGTCAGACGCATACAACATCCGGCGTCCTGTAGGTAGGTTGTCCCGGCTGATCCCTAATCCGACCCGTCCTGGAATACTGTTGCGCTGTCGGGGACCCTTTCGAGGAGTGCCTTACTATAGTCTGTTCACTATCTAAAGTCTCTTGGCCTTGAAGACGGGGGCGTACGTCACTTAGCAGCAGCCAATAGGAGACGTTCGTTTGGGAAGGTAGTTAGGGGAACTCACTGTTACTCTTGATTTCGAAGCGTTCACATCGGTCTGCGTTGCCATTTTCACCGCCGTTTCCTTTCTGTTGCTCTTCGTGATTGGGTATCTGTCCTCCCGCGCGAAAGTTGTGAGGGGCGATGGAAGGGAAACGTTCGTGATTGGCTACTTGCTCTATGAAGGCCAAGAGACTTTAGATAGTGAACAGACTATAGGAAGCTCGAAATGGTCCAGCGTAGAGTGGCTAGATTTATAAAGGAAGAATATCGGTATGATGCGAGTGTATCAGAGATATTGAGGGATTTGAAATGGCAGACATTGAAGAGTAGAAGAAATGAATACAAAAGGAAACTATATGAAAAGTTTAAAAGCTCCGATTTCGTTGAAGACGTACGCGGCATAATCGTACCCATTGGTGTTGGTGAGGAGCGTAACGTTAGATCAGAGCGTAAGAGAAAATACGTCGAAACAATCGCTAGAACCGAGAAATACTGCAGATCTTTAGATAGAGTTCATTGGCCAACAGAGGCATTAGATAGAGTTCATTTGGTGCTCTGACGCCGCCTACCAAACGCTTCTGACGGCTCGCAGTGTATTCATGTAAATGTAAATATCATGTAAGTAAATTCGTAATCCTTCTTAGGTGTCGATGAGAATGGCCTAACTAAGACATAATGCAAAATAAACAGCGTCCCAGTTTTATTTTATATTTCGTAACGCAGAGTAATGGTTCGGTCGAAATCCTCGAATCGCGCCGTTGTGCATGCTGGAGAGGTTTCGGGAGAGCGTCGGAGGAAGTAAATGTTGCGGGCGGTGAAGTCTTCGGGAATAGATATGGGAAATATTTATCCTAGCAATCACCATTTAATTTTCATCGAAAATTACGGATATCCATTGAGTTTTCCTTTTCTCTATTACTGGGTGAAGTTAAAATCGCTCTGTTTTCACTAATATTTTTTTATAGTTATTGAATGCGTGGTATTTTGTTAACATTTGGTTTAAAATAATCTATAAGAATGCTTCTCCAATTGATAATTACGATATTATTCCTTTTCGCAGAAATTCAGTTATCTAAACGAGTCTTCTAACTTCGCGGGACCAGTAAGCTGGTTGCTGCTAATAATCGACGCACACTAAAACAAGGTGAGTTTCACACGCAGCCTTAATTATGCAAACTGTGAGAGCGTGTTCTTCCAATTTGTACCGTTCGACCTATTTCGCGGAATAAGCTCGATAAAACGAATTTAAGATACACGCCATATAGTCACATAGGCGAGAACGCGCACAGACATTCTTCGGTGTCGTATTCCAATGTAATCGTCGGTTGGATCGCGTTCGATGTTTTATCGTGGATAGAAACAGCGAGAATTGTGTTTTGAAAAGGCATTTGGGATAATAAATATTGCTTCTTCCTCTGACCCTTTACCCCTCCGTCCGTCCGTCCCCTTCCCCATTCCTCCCCCTCCCTCCCACTCCCCTCCCCTTCCCCATTCCTCCCCCTCCCTCCCCCTCCCTCCCACTCCCCTCCCCTTCCCCATTCCTCCCACTCCCCTCCCCTTCCCCATTCCTCCCACTCCCCTCCCCTTCCCCATTCCTCCCACTCCCCTCCCCTTCCCCATTCCTCCCCCTCCCTCCCACTCCCCTCCCCTTCCCCATTCCTCCCCCTCCCTCCCACTCCCCTCCCCTTCCCCATTCCTCTCCCTCCCTCCCACTCCCCTTCCCCATTCCTCCCCCTCCCTCCCACTCCCCTCCCCTTCCCCATTCCTCCCCCTCCCTCCCACTCCCCTTCCCCATTCCTCCCCCTCCCTCCCACTCCCCTCCCCTTCCCCATTCCTCCCCCTCCCTCCCACTCCCCTTCCCCATTCCTCCCCCTCCCTCCCACTCCCCTCCCCTTCCCCATTCCTCCCCCTCCCTCCCACTCCCCTCCCCTTCCCCCTCCATCCTGTAATAAATTCGCGGCGCATATTTCCACATATATACACTACATTTCTACGCTGTTTTAAGTTTAACAATAACTTGATTACGATAAATAACCTAAAAACATGTATTCGATTATTCCGATGTTAAAATTATATTTGCTGCATTTTTGAAGTACCTACTTTGAGGACATTTTCTACGAAAGATAAGTTTTTAATGTTTGACAGAAATGGAAAAATGAAATTTATGTATACTTATTTCGGAGAAATAACGTTTTTTACGGACTAAGAGTAAAAATGGAATCGAAATTTCAAGTACTTGAATGTTCTGGAAAAAAATTGTTTAGGGGAAAACAAAGTTGTGTAGCATAAAGGTTAACGAATAAATCTTCATTAATATTTCCTTTATATGGCCATAACTGTTTTTACTTTCTAGAGCATACAACTGTGTGATTATAATATTTACTGTTTACTTTTTATCACATATAAAATTGATTTTCTTAATTTATTATTTAAATTTTATATTAAGTTGGTACTTAACTCAAGCACACTCGTCATTTTTTGACGGGCATTTCCACTAGTTTTACAATGTTGACGGAGTAACACCTCTTAAAGAAACATCAACTATCTATACAAAGTGCTTTTAAAATGTAAGTTTTCGTTACCTTAAAATATGCTACACGATAATCACTCAACCATTCAGGTACATTTATAGAAACAAAAACAGCAGATAGTGCGTATCCTCAGTCTGAAGAAGACATGTTTTGTTCTACCAACTGGCACGTCGGAGACTCGATATTTACAGTAAAACTCGTTTAATACGTATTTGAGTGGACCGACTCATTGCTTCGTTATAAGCGTGACTACGTTATATACGAGAAACATGGTTTTTGGCCTATGCATCCCATATAACACGTATACACATACAGTAAAAGCTGTGCTATCCGGCTATTTAGAACCGGCCAGCCTTAGATACCAGCAATTACACAAATACAATTCATTTTGTATTTTTTCTTTTTTTATAAATTTTTGTGTTAATTGTATATGTGTAATACCACAACTTCCACTTTAAAATTTCTTAAAATATAAGATGTATATATTACGTATTTACTCCGTATACTTCTGGGACTGCCGAGTAAGCATGGCGTTTTTGGTTACGTAAGCCATTTGCATTGTCTAGATGTTTTGGTGTACTTCTACAATTTCCAGTTTTATCGATTTTTATTATTTAAAAAATTACCCATCCATTGAATATGGCATCAAAATAAATACCTAAAAGCAAGGAACAGGAGAGAAAAGGTTGATTTAACGCTAACACATAAGCTGGAGCTGATCAAACGAATTGAAAAAGGAAAAAAATAGAGTTGCCATAGAAAAAGAATTCAACATCGGATCTTCCACGCTCTACGATATCAAGGCTCATAAGGCTAAATTAATGAAATTTATGTCATCTTCTGAGACGAATGAATCAATTAATAAACATCCTACGCTTCATAAGCCAAAAATGGAGGAACTGAATAAAATATTATATGACTGGTTATCACAGAAATGTTCAGAAGAATTAAATAATTTCGCCCTTTTCTAATAGAGTAAATAAAGATAAATAAGAAAGATATAATCCAATAAATTCAATTTTGGGAACAGGTTCACTGCCGTAATCCCCAAACTTCCCGGACGCCCTAAACTTTTCAATAGTCTTTTTGTTTTGCATGTAAGCGTAGCAACGTATTAAATAAGAATGGGCAAATAGTGTCTGTATCTAACTAGGTGTGGAAGAATTAAAATGGAAAATGCAAACCCCATACATAGTTATGTTTGGGGAGTACGATAGTGAACCTAAGCCCAATTTTGTTTGGTTATTGCTAAATTTGCGATGTCAAAATCAAAAATCGCTCCCCTAACCGGATATTTCTCCTAATCGACTTTCCACAATCCCCAAGATAGCCGGATAACACAGCTTTTACTGTATTTGCAGTGAGTCGACTTCAATGCCGTACTTACATATGCAAAGAGATGCTTATCAACTTCGCGGCATGTAAAATGTTCGACTGCTATTACATACGATTTTTTAAAAGTTAATTAATATTATTATTATGGTCATTAATTTACATAAACATTTCACATTTTTAATATTAATTTCAAAACAAAGGGAGCGTGGAAATTCGTATGGAAGGGGAAGAGGGGGGAAAGGGACCTCTACGAACAAGTGCGCGGTAAACGGGCGGAAGCTATTCATTACTTATCGCTCTGCTCGCTAAAATTCGTTATATATGGGGCATCTTTTGCCACGGGACCAAACATTTGTTCGTTACAGCCGAGAATTCGTAAAATGCATGTTCGTTACATCCGAGAAATTTAACCATTGTCCTTATGGAGAAGTTCAGGGGACCAAGACATTTCTTCGTTATAGCCGAGATTTCGTTTTAGGCGTGATCGTTATAAACGAGTTTTACTGTATTTAATAACTAGCATAAGTGCCCGTTGAATTTCAACGGGTTTAATGAATCTAAATATTTGTCCATGCAACATGTAAAAATTGCAAGAATAAAATTGTGCACTGTTTTAACCTCGAATATTTCTATGTTATAACTCTGTTATAATTAATTAACTAAAATCTCACAGAAATTACTTGTGAATAAAATAGTACCTTTCTTTCTACTAAAATAGCCATTGTTATTAGTTTAAATTGATTATACAATTAGGATTTCAATTTCATTAAATAAGCAGAATTCCGGTTCCAAAACATTGGTTCAATTTTCAATTGCCTCTGATAATACTTTAAATAGATTTTGGAATATAATGTACCTCAATGTCGTTTATCGTCTGCTCAGCACTCTTGCCTTCTCATTTTCCGAAACAACTACTTTCACCAGTTTTAAATGGATTTCAAACTTAGAAGAGAACTTGATTCAATTCAGTTATAATAACCACATAACAAACTTCTTATTCCAAAGAAAATCCTTTTATAATATGAAATGTTAATCCAGAATTCATTCATTCTGAAAAGTGAATAAAAGTACCATGTACATATATTTCTTTCAACTAAAATAGCCACTCTTAACAGATTTTAATGGATTAATGCATTAGCATTTCAATTTCATGAAATAAGCAGAATTCCGGTAACAAAAATATTTGTTCAATCTTCATTTGCCTCTGATAATACTTTAAATAGATTTTGGAATAAAATATACCTTAATATCGTTTAGCGTCCGCTCACCACTCTGGTCTTCTGTCTCCGAAACAACAACTTTCAACAGTTTTAAATTGATTTTTGCTTTGAAATATACTGGAATCAACTCAGTACAACTTCCACTTTACATACTGTAAATTCCAAAGTAACTCCTTTTATAATAGGCAATGCTAGCCTAAAATTAATTCATTCTGTAAAGTGAATAAATAAAGTTCTTTCTTTAAAATATAATAGCCACTGTTATTAGATTTAAATGGATTATAATTACTCTGTATTAAATAAGCACCAAAATTCCTTTTATAAAAACAAATCAATTCATTAAAAGATCCACTGTTGTTTCTTCGAAAATTGCATGTTAACGGTTTTAAATGTCCTTTTAATTTTAATTGAACTTTAATTTATATTCGTTTCCAAACTTCGGCCATTGTTACGAAATTAATTCGAGGAATAACAATATAAATTCGTAAGCACGTATGGTTTACAAAGAATTTAATTTAAGAATGCGTTTTATTTCCAATTTTTCTAAAATGACACTGTTGATACTTAAATTTTTTTATATTTACGTTAATATACTTATTTTCCACAAAACACGCCAATCTCTCCCCTTCCTTCCTCTCCCTCGTATTGAAGCACTCAAGGCATGCTTATTCCCAGAAGGATGTATATAATAGTAATTTGAGGTGTAACAATGATAATGGTCGACATAGCAACATCTCGTTAAAATGGCGAGATTTCCACAGAATATGCAAATTAAACGTTTAACATGGAATATTTCGAACTGTGGGCGAAAAAACACGAACGAAATAAGAAACTATAAGTTTTTCTTCAAAATGGTTCAAATCCGAAGGTCGTCTGTTAATTTCTTCTAATTTTAATTTCCAAATGAATAAAAGCCTGCACGTCGAAAAATCGCGTTTTACATGTAAAGTAATTGGAAATGGAAATGCCTCTCTTGGAGACGAACCAAGGAATTTTTTCGCGATTTAAATTCCTCATCACCTGGAAAAGTGTTAGTCAAGCATCTCTACCAAATTTCGAGTTTCTATAATTATTATTTCTGGAGTTATTAGCGTTTGCATAGCGTGATCAACCAACCAACCAACCGACCAACCAACCAACCAACGGATGACGGCTATTATTATATAAAATTATTGGTACAGGCATATAGCATCGGAAGGTAGGTTCGCGAAGAATAATTTCTGCGAGCTATGCACATAGCGTGACCAACCAACAGACGACGGCTTTTATTATATTAAATTTTAAATGCAAATATTAATAATCAATCTATCTATAACTCTTCCGTTGATATTTCGACGGGAATTACACTAGTTTTATAAGAAAAGTACAAACCGGTGTTTTTAATAAATCCATGAACAGAGAAATGTGACTAGAGGGCAAACATGAATTGACGAGGAAGAAAAGAATGATGACTGTTGACAAAAGGGATGAGATAGATTACAATAAAGATTAAAGGTAAATGGTACAATGAGCCACTTCCGAGAGGTTGGTGAATTGATGAAAAAAACTGCGAGAAAAATCGTAAAATACATTAAATGACATAGTATGTAAATTCTATAATACAAAGTCACCAAGTCTTTTTGATTGTTACTTTCCAGTATTAAGGGGTAATCCCTGCTAGGAAATATTAAATTCATACTATTATTTATAGTGATAATAAAAACTAAGAGGTCAAAACGACGCCTGTTTTGTAGCGTACGCGAACATATTTTTAGGATGATCAAATATACGTTTAGGTCCATTAAATACGATTGATAGGTACCTCGAAGAAGCTTAAACCGGAACTGGTGTTTGTGGGCAATAGCCTCAGAAAGCCACTGATAGCTTTTAATGCGCGTATATTTTTAATCAGAATATTTGCATGAATGGGATTGGGACGATGAAAAAGAGATCGCTTAATGGCTTCCAATTTCCCATTGAAATGTGACACACCTAACTTCGACGAAAATATAAATTTCTACACTACATTATAATTCCCATCCATTGAATAAAGGGATCTTATCCACAGCACCATGAAAACGTTTACCAATTAAATGAAGTCATGCAACTACATAATTACACTTTAGGAGAATTTAGATGAAATGACCTCTTACCTTTGATGATTCCAACGGCGTACGAATCTGGCAACTTCTGCTCACAGACACTTCTCCAGTAGGCACTAAGGTCCGCTGATGAGGTCCCAGATTATGAATTTATCCTCAGGAATACAAAAATCGGTCACTTCCGAAAAAGGTGTACTTTATTGGTACTATATACTACGTTTTTAAAAAGAAATTTGACGGAAACCGAAAATACCGATTATTTTTATAAATAATTCCTAAACAACAACTGCTATGGAAAATTGTTTGAAATAAAATTTGTAGGAAATTACATTCTCTATAACATTTGTATAGAATTGTATATACAATAATAATGTATTATCAGAGAAATATCGCAAAAAGCCGAATCGGGTTTCTAATAATATCGTTACCAAACTTCATGTATAACACTTTAGCATAAGCACAAAGAACTGATTAGTTTTTGGACAATAACGATTCACCGGAAGTCGAGGTTTATTCGAAACCCTATTCGGTTTTTGCGATATTTCTCTGATAATACATCATTATTGTATATACAATTCTTTACAAAAGTTATAGAGAATGTAATTTCCTACAACTTTTATTTGAAACACTTTTCCAGAGCAGTTACCTAAAATTAACCTTCGCGCTTGCGCCGCGAGCGTTTTTTTTTTGCCGCCATCTTATTGTTAGCCCGTCAGTCAAACTTCGCCTTCCTAGACGGAAGGCCGTGTTCTTTCTCTATAGTGCCGATAAAGTACACCTTTTTCGGAAGTGACCGATTTTTGTATTCCTGAGGATAAATTCATAATCTGGGACCTCATCAGCGGACCTTAGTGCCTACTGGAAAGGTGTTTGTGAGCAGAATTTGCCAGATTCGTACGCCGTTGGAATCATCAAAGGTAAGAGGTCATTTCATCTAAATTCTCCTAAAGTGTAATTATGTAGTTGCATGACTTCATTTAATTGGTAAACGTTTTCATGGTGCTGTGGATTAGATCCCTTATTCAATGGATGGGAATTATAATGTAGTGTAGAAATTTATATTTTCGTCGAAGTTAGGTGTGTCACATTTCAATGGGAAATTGGAAGCCATTAAGCGATCTCTTTTTCATCGTCCCAATCCCATTCATGCAAATATTCTGATTAAAAATATACGCGCATTAAAAGCTATCAGTGGCTTTCTGAGGCTATTGCCCACAAACACCAGTTCCGGTTTAAGCTTCTTCGAGGTACCTATCAATCGTATTTAATGGACCTAAACGTATCTTTGATCATCCTAAAAATATGTTCGCGTACGCTACAAAACAGGCGTCGTTTTGACTTCTTAGTTTTACAAAAGTGTGATAAAATCTGGATGAGTAGAATGCCTCTTTCCAGGCTTTACACCTGGGCTTCCCAACTTGAAATTTATATATGTTAAAGTTTAGTACTTCCTCTTTCAAGTGGTGTAAAAATTATATGGTGGCACCAGGCTCTAAAGCGAGATATTTCAATTCAAAAACGAGTCGTTTCCGCGACTGAAAGCATTGCCGTAAATGTACGTTCATTGTAATGCATTCACTTATGATTTTTTTTTTAAATCGACCCGAGCGATATATACTAAAAACTAATATAATGTGCTTTAAAGATTAATAAACAAAATATATTTTTTTCAGTATAGGTTACCATATTATTTCGAGAGGTAATTATGTGTAAATACTGATGTATTTTATACTAGGTTTTTCTATCTTTCGGTAGGCATTACTGGAAAATTTTTGCAACGCTACGAAGAAAGATCCCGGGAAATTTAAATCGACACTATTTCGTTAAGCGTGCTATACACTACAATTTATTGTCGATCTGAAGTTGATAATCGGTTGACGACACACACATTAATTCGGATTCTCTTCAATCGTGAAAAGGAGTTAGTTGGACAAAGCAACTAAACGAATAATAATCTCACGTCTGGTTTGAAAACGAAAATATTATTATATGATTAAAGCTTAGTTTTGATCAAATATTATCAATTTACGTTCACCAATCTTCATGTATTATTTTATAATTAGCCAACGTCATTGTAATGATATTCTGTTTATATGTATCTTCTACTATTTCTACCTTTTCAGACTTTCCTTGCAGTTTTTCACTTCTTAGGTAGGAATTCTCATGCCATAGTTTTTTAAATGATCATTTCCCCACAATTGTATATATTCTTTTCTTTCACAACGTATTTCAATAATAATTGTTATAAAATTACCAAATGTACTGACAAGGGGTTAGGCGGAAGAGAGAACTTTATAGACTCAGTCTCACCTTAGCAATAAAGATATTAACAAATCAACTCCAAAGTAATGATTAAACCCCATAATAATTACATTTGCATAAATCGAGTCAAATGAACAGAATTTTAAATTCCACTTTATTTTATAAAATTACGAAAGAATTTATAAAGTGGAATTTAAAACTATTTTTTTTGCCTTCAATTCTGATTATAAAAAGTTTCTTGAAATCAAATAGGAGTACCATGTATATAAAATTTATTAATTTTATCTTTAAATTAGTACCTACTTGTTTTAAATGATGCACCTAGAGGCAGCAAAGAAATGTTTCATCATTAGAACTTACTACTGGAATTTCAAATACTTCAGTAAATGTAGATATGTTAATTATAGAATAAGATTTTATTAGGGAACAACATTTCTACAGCATACTAAATATCTGTAATTAGTTTCCAACAGAAAATAACACCATTGCATTAATTAAATTTTCACAATTTTCAACACATCAGATAAATGAGACAAATCAGAATTTTGGCATATATATTTTATTTAAATTTATCAATTGTTACAAATTTGTGTAATTATTACGTTGTTTTTGTAACATTTTTCACATTTAACAATGTCTTTATTCCTTCTTCGCCCAATGTTTTATATGTTTCAGCCAAGTCTTGGATATTCAACCCATTATCTGAAATTCAGCTGATCATATAATGTGATATCCCCATTGCTTTTTACGGCTTCAATGTAGCCATTCTAATCCTTTTATTCACTAACCATTCCTGCCTTGCCAGAAATGATTCTAAGCTAAAACTAATTTTTTAAAAATATATCATCAGTGACTTCCATCTTGTCACATAAATATTTTAAATTAAAGGCGTCTGCATGAGCATTGTGACATATTGTTGAAAATGACTCGCTTAAACAATCTTTTAAAAGATTTTCCTGGGTATATGACTTTCTCCCAGGAATTAAAGTCTTGAATAATGGGTAAGTATCCCTAAATCCCATTACAACATTTTGAAAATCTGTCAGCATCTGGCAATCTTTAACTGCCGCAATTGTCATCCTGGCATCAAACTGAACATTATGACCAACAAGTAAAATCTTTTTGTCTGATTTTAAGAAATTTAAGAATAATCTCCAAGCTACTCTTTTACAGTATGACTTAACTGGCTGGCCTTTAAAACATAAGTGCTTACCCACAACTTCCAAATTCGTAAGTTGTGTTACCTCTTGGGGTATGATACCAGGAGTAATACATGCAGAAAAGTGATTTTTTCCAATAGCTCCTGTCTGTATAACTTCACAATAACTTGAAAGTCCTGTGGCCTCAACATCGAAAAATACTTCAAATTCAGACTCTGTTGGTTTTAATGTTTTTGATACAGAAAATGATGAATTATTCAGATTTAAGTTAAAAAAGACATCCCACTACGATACATTGTTCCTTCCCTTGCTTCTCTAATCTTTGTTCGACTATTTTCTTTCAAAGTTTTAAAGAGCCTTCTTTTAAAAGTAGAATTTTTTTTCTGTTGTGATAATCTTCTTTGGACAGCCAGCTTTTTCTTGTATTGTCGTGTATGAGACCCTGGGGATATCAAAAGACCTTCTATTACATTGGCTACGTAACTTAAACCTACATTCTTTTGGCAGACAGCTGCAGCTACCATAAAATCATTGGACTCCAATGAGCCATAATGCCTTGATTTGGGAGCATTGCTAGCTACAATTGCAAGGAGCCAAGCTTTCAGCATTATTACCAAACTTAGCCAAAACTTCTTGCAGCTTCAAAAATAAAATACCTCCTTCCAAACCCTTTGGAAATCCCCTATGGTGATAACCCACAGGATCCTTTAAATACCCACACCATGAGCCACAACCTATATGAATATCAAATGCATGAGGAACAATATTTTCCAATGCTTTCTTAAGTTCATTTGGCCTACCTTTATTTTGTTGCAAAGCATATCCAAAACATATCTGAAAATATTTTATGATATTCGGTGTAAGTATGCTATGGCTCATTTGAATCCTGTACAATAAATTACCCAAACTTTTTTTGCAAAGTTCAAATCAGAAAATTTTTTAATATTACCAACGTCGCTTCTCAATTTCGCTATTGTTGATGAATCATCACCACCTACCAATGTCCTTACATTGACCCCTGCAGCCTTCAGTGGAGTACTGTGGGCAAATAACTCCACAGCCAAGTCTGGTTCCATTCCTTTGGCAATTCCCGACCAATTTCGGCGACAATCATGTTCTTCGTTGCCACAGGAGCATGCTTTACAATTAATATTACGTGTTCCATAAGCAATTACTTTTTTGTTTTCTCTCCTATCAAAGAGCCACAGCCAGTCAAGCTTGAGTAGCGTCTTCCATTTCCTCTCTTTTGCCGACCCATATCATAGGATGCCACAACTGATACTTCTGCATTTGGTGAAATGTTTGCACCAGCATTACTATGATTAAAAGAAAATGTGAAAGAGATTTTAAAATCAATTTAAAAAATATATTTTTCAATATTAAATGTTTTTATGAGAATATATCCAATTATACAATTACGAATACATTTCATACAGGTTTCTTTGCACTTACTTTTCTTGAATCACATTATCAGGGTGACCCATTGATTCATTATCTCCTACAGCTTCTTTTGAAGTATCTAAATGGGAATAATTTTATCAAGAAATAATAATTAATGGACTATGAACTCTTACTCAAATCAGTCACAAATAATACATGTACATTGAAAATGTGATTTATAATTCATCTTAAAAAGACAATACAAATTTACCTGCAAATCCATCTCGTTCCAATTCCTTTTCAAGTAAGGCAGCTTCCATGCAGCTAACATTAGCCAAATTCTCAATTTTTGGCCCAACTCTTCTCTCGCATTTCTTCAAAAGAGATTCCTCAACTTTAGGGATGTTGAGGCTTGTCAGAAATTCATTCACATGGGTAGGACCTATTCCTGCATCTATCATACCTATTACAAAATATAAAATTAATATAAAATTGTTTTTAAATTTCCTTTCTTACAATTATATTTCACAAAATGAAGGAATAAATTTCCTATCTATAGCAGCCTTCAAGTTGATGTCATAATTTCGTCAATTTGTATCTTTATTTTGTTGATGTCGTAAGTCTTCGGAAACTGCAATTTTTGCATTGCATAGACCATTTGCAAGCCAGTCCAATTCTAGTTTCTTCAAATATATCCATTAGCGAGAGCACATTTCCACAAGATGGGCAAAATAGTTGTTGAGCCAAAAAATTTACATCTACTATTCTACTTCCACCAGCAACAACAAGTAGAATTATCAAATGTTCTTTCTTCAAATTACTAGTCTTTAGGTTTGGCAAACTTTTAAGTCTGGATGCTTTAATATGTTTACCTTGCAAACGTGATGTTTTATCCATGATATAGATAAAAACTCACAAAATATTTCAAAGAATGAAACTTTCTTTAGTGAAACTATATAACAATACAAGGGGAGATATTACACCACTACTCTATAAATACAATTCAAATTTACAAAATTAAAAATGAATCACACCAAGAAAAACACACACACGATGGTTTGCGAGAGATTTTTCACTCCAACGCCAGGGACCAACTCAATTTCTTCCTCGCCAGTGACAAATTCAAGAAACTGTGTTTATGGGAAAGTATTTCCACGCCAGGGACAATACACACACACACAATCACACTAAAGCAAAAATATTTTAACACCCAAAAATATTCCAAACAAATTCAGGAAGAGAAATTGAAACAAGTCCAATCGTTAGCAAAATACGTACGACGGACAACTGCAGACAGCCATGTGGCGCTGTTGCCAAATTTATGGCCTCGAATTATTAAGCCGCGTCCAGACTAGCGAATGGCGGTGTAATGTAACTGCAACATTCGGGTCAATGCGCTAGTGTGGACGGTGTTGCTGCAACATTCGCCCTTGTTCTGTTGCGCGACGAGACCGTTCGGGCGGCTGTCGGTTTTTGTGCGAAACATCAAAGAGTGTTGCATCATTATACGCGCGCAAGTCTGGACGGGATTTTAGTTCTCTTCAGTGGTCAGGACGAACGAACCTCTCCTTCACCCATAAGGATTGATACAACAATAGGATTTTGAGGTCTAACAGTGTAATTGGTAGCCAAGGCAACATTCCGTTAAAATGGTAATATTTCCACAAAATATGTGAATTAAACGTATAACATGAGCGATTTCGAATTGTATGAGGAAAAAGGCAAACAGAATAAGAAACTGTGTAATTTTTTCTTCAAAATGGTTCAGATCCGAAGATCGTAGGTTAATTCCTTCTAATTTTAATTTCCAAAACAATAAAAGCCTGTACATCAAAAAATTGATGTTACCTGGTATACTGCACGCGAACGAGTGGATCAGAAGCGCGCACCCTCATTTGGATCAAATGTTCGCGGCGCTGCTAATTCACTCCATTGAGGCGGCGTACTGTAATGTAAGCGTAATGCAACACGAGCTGTGTTGCATTACGCTTGCATTACACCAGTCTGGACGCGGCTTTACAATTATTTTGCCTAAAGTTTTGCTTTAATATTTATTTGAAGGATATGTTATAAATTAAAGTAGCATTAAACATCAATAAAACCATACATTTCTTTTACTTTCATTTTAAAGAAAACTTTTAATCTATTTATCACTGACATTCAAATTAAAAACTACATTCGTAAGTAGCATAAAAGAGGTTTTTAAATTATTTACTTTTATAAATTACTTTAGGAAATAAGTTATATTTTAAAATTACATAACTACATTGATAATTTTACTAAAATCAAAAAATTATTATCACTATAAATAATATTATGAATTTAGTATTTCGAAGCAGAGGTTCTCCCTGAAAATCCCTGGAATCGAAGTCAGGTCGTTATTTTGCAGTGTGATTGCACATAAGACTCTTTATATGTGGAACTCTTTAAAACTGAAAGAATGGCTAAAATACATGATGCAGCCGTTCTCGAGTCATTAGACATTATTTGTGGTGCCTTAAAACTTACCTACATATATTGCGGTAAGTTAATATAAAAGTCGTTAAAATATGAGTAGCAACTTACTTGATTGTAAACATTCTTAACATTAGATCGTTACATACCTAAGTAGGGCACGTGTGCGAATTAGCGGAAGAAATTCCCGAAAACCTGTCGTATGTTTGAGGTTGTCTTTAAACCGAGTGTCTGTGTGTCTTCTTTTCTTAATTTTGTTTATGGCGTTCGGCAGCTTCGTCAAGAATTATTCTTACTTTGTAATAAAACCAAGTTAGAAGAAAATTGCTAGAGTATTTGTAAAATGATAATAACTATCATAAAATTTATATTGAAAAATTGATTAATTCCTATTAATTAAATTACCAATACATTTCTCTGTTTTGATATATAGGATATATTAGTGTATTTTATATTTCTTTCCTTGGCGATTATTCTTTGTCTCTTTAAACTTACTATCAACTGTTTAAATTTAACTACTAGATCATACGAATAGGAAAATTATTGCATACATCAACTCAAAAGTTATCAATAGATATTATATTTTTTAAATTGCATTTGTAGTGATAACTAAAAGATGCTTTAATTCTTTTTGTTTGAATGCAAAACAAATATCCCGCTCGCATACTTCCCCTAACCTGTGCTGCGATCTTTTGTGGGAAGTGAAAACTTTTAGTTAGCGGCATGTGGCGCTAGGAGGTGGCGGCAGGAATGGTGAATTTTATCACTCAAGAAATATTGGCATACGATTTTCTTATCTCTTTCTCAACGTTTCCGACTGTCTCTTTTCTGTTTAGGGTTAGCCTAAATAGACATTTATCTAAATGCATTACGAATAATAAGGGTGGAGTCGCCAAAAATGTTCCGATGGAAATGCGAAATATAAAAAAAAGTCACCCTTCCTTAATTATACAAGAGCGTTAAATTAAATCCTTCTCAAACCATCCGAGGCGAGATGACATGCTCAAGAAAACCCTACATTAATGAATGGGAAGAAGGGACGCTAAATCTCTAGTACAAGGAGACATAGTTGCCAAAATAAATTTGAAGATCCACCCTAAAAAAAGTAGCTAAAAAGAAGTCGCTAAACTCAAAGAAAATGTCGCTAAAAAGTTGTCAAAAATAAAATATTGCATAAATACTTCAAATAATTCTTATTAATCTAATTAGTACACTTATTATCTATTTTATAAATCAATATCAATTAAGATAACATTTAATTATTAGTATTAAATAAGGGAGAATTTTTGAAAGCCTTATATTAATAAAAATAGAATAGATATTAACATTTATAGGCCAAGCTTATTTTATAAAAAGAAAAATAAAATACGTAAATACCCGCTCATAGCAAGCATTCGTTCCAAGAATTTGGTATCAGTCACTTATTTATCATTTAACGACGAAAATGTTGTGTTACATTGACAACATCATTGTAATATGATAAATCAATCTATAAAAGCTTACATACATCCTCATTTTTAATAAGGGGAAGAGAACTTTTGGATTTTTGGAATATAACTTAAAAACGTAAATGATTCAGAGGTACCACCTTCAAAATGCTCTGATATATGTGTATGTATATGTATGTACACTAGGGTGGTCCTTATCTATAGGCAAAAATTTTTTTTTTAATTTCTTCCGGGACGCCCCCTAAATTTGTTCCATTTGGTTAGAAAATAAATTGTGTTAAATATTTTTACAATCGGATAACGGGAAAACGTGCCGCATCGCACTTGAACTTTATAGATTTCATCATTTTTTGTGGTATTTGGGTCATTCCTAGCGAAAACGGAGCAATTCCAATTTTAGATTCTAACGGATTGTTTTGATATTATTACCAACACTTTATTAGACATTTTTGGTGATGTGTCTCGAATATTCATATCATCTGCCCAGTAGTTGCCAAGTCGCAGCGTGCCGCGGCGCAACTGCTCAAATCTGTCAAATTCGCTGCCTCTTATCTCGCAAAGTATTTCGCCAGTAGTTTCGAAAAACACAACTTATTATCGTTTTTGGCAGTTCTTTAAGGTTATTTACTTCAATATACCTCATG
This sequence comes from Uropetala carovei, assembly GCA_036926305.1. NCBI lineage: Eukaryota > Metazoa > Arthropoda > Insecta > Odonata > Petaluridae > Uropetala > Uropetala carovei. The sequence goes on along the minus strand of JAXCHB010000010.1, from coordinate 9,583,153 downwards.
ACTTCCATATTTTGAATAAAAATACGCGAAACTTGAGAAATATTCAGATTTTTTCGTTTCACTGTTATATTACGAAGACAGTGGCATAGCTACCATATAGAAAGAGGAGGCAATGCCTAAGGGCCCTCGAACAAAAGGGGCCCCACGAGCGAAAGAACGATTTTTATAGTTAAGCGTCACTTTGATGAGTTGTCATCAGATTATCGTTTTCACCTCTTTCTCAAGAGGGCCCCACCACAGAGAAAAATAAACACCGATGAAATATATATTAAAAAATCTTTTTACTAAAATATTTCCGCTTAGGGGGCCCATCAGCGATTCTTGCATAGGGGCCCGAAACATCGAGCTACGCTACTGTACGAAGCCAATAGTTTTCATATTTGAAATAGAAAGAGTTTGAAACCCTTGTTAAATCAATAAAGTGAATTTGTAAGGTATAAATAATGTGTAATTTTTTATATTTCTTTTTATTTAAAAACTTCTTTTTCAATTTGTGGGAAAACATTTTTACTTCAATGTATTAAAATAATTTTCTCTCAGGGTTTTATGATCATTAAAATAGTAAAGTACCTTTCAGAGAAGTTTAATTTAAGAGTTTGTTTAAATTATAACGAGTTTCTCAAAATTCTTTTGACAACGTTGCTCTGTTGCAGTCTGGAAATTTACGCCGGTAGTCTGCGACGACTTTCAAAACGAACTGTTTTTGAAATTGACATTTAGTAAATAATTTATTAAAGTCCTCCATTATCTTAACACCTCTTTCTGCAGCGTCGTTGACGACTTTCAGTTGTTTCGCAATCTCCAGTCCCTCGCTTTAGGTGTGATCATTTTTTCACATAAGGGGATCCTTAGAGAGAAATGTCATTGAAATATTGAACCTTTTGAAAAATTGTCAAGATTCATTAATAATGAAATGAAATGTTCAAGTCCCTTATCTACGAATTGTATTATGTCTTTCGAGTGTATGGTAAATCTTTTGGTTGAGTTGTCTGAATTCTCGTTGACATTTGATTGCAAGGCTAATACCATTCGTTTCTTAGTGTCTATTGATACCTTGTCGTCGAAAAACGCTAGAGCTGCACTTTCTGGTGCAAGGTACCACAAATGGTTACAAAAGTTATTCATTGCCACACGGCTAATTTCACTATCAGTCTTGTCGTACTCGTAAAGACTTTTCAAAAACAGCAAATCTCTCCGAGGAGCTTCAATGGCAATCGGCGCGCTAATCCAAGCCTCCACGTACAAACGTACTAGAAAGACGCACACGTCGCGGAGTGCAATTTCTTCTTCGGCAGATAAGGAGAATTCATCGCGAAGAAGAAACATTTTTAGACAGTATATAGCTTTATCCATCCACCTAGCATGGTGAAATGCACCGGGAACGCGAAATGATATTCCTCGAGGAGGAACCCCTCCCAGAAAAATGACAGTTCAAGGAGCTCTCGGTAATCTTCTCTGGGGTGATTTTCCTGTAAACGCAGCGCGAAAGCAAGAATTTCGTCTTCCGCGTCCTTTAGATCTTCTCGAACCCGCCAGTCTTGCATTCCAGGTTTAAAATTCTCCGTTAAGTTTAGGCCATGCTTCCTGAAACGTTTTGAAGAGGGGAACATTTGGGCCCGATGATTTTCCAAATTTTTCGTCAAAGACACTCTTTAAAACAATGTATCTTAATTGTACAATGTAGTCGCCAAGTGCATACTAAATTTTTAGGAATATCACAGGAGGTAAGATTGCCGGAAACTTTTATTCACTATTACATTTTGTGGAGATATTCCGACGTGAGGACATAATACATAAGTGAAACGAAAAAATCTGAATATTTCTCAAGTTTCGCGTATTTTTATTCAAAATATGGAAGTCATGAGGTATATTGAAGTAAATAACCTGAAGAACTGCCAAAAACGATAATAAGTTGTGTTTTTCGAAACTACTGGCGAAATACTTTACGAGATAAGAGGCAGCGAATTTGACAGATTTGAGCAGTTGCGCCGCGGCACGCTGCGAATTGGCAACTACTGGGCAGATGATATGAATATTCGAGACATATCACCAAAAATGTCTAATAAAGTGTTGGTAATAATATCAAAACAATCCGTTAGAATCTAAAATTGGAATTGCTCCGTTTTCGCTAGGAATGACCCAAATACCACAAAAAATGATGAAATATATAAAGTTCAAGTGCGATGCGGCACGTTTTCCCATTATCCGATTGTAAAAATATTTAACACAATTTATTTTCTAACCAAATGGAACAATTTTAGGGGGCGTCCCAAAAGAAATTCAGAGTTCGAAAAATAAGGACCACCGTAATGTACACGCATAAGAAGCGCTCATCCACTTCTGACAACACACTCCATACTTTGCGGCACATTGTTAGTCACAGTTTGTGACATTAATATTGCTAACCCTCTATTCTAAAATTCGAAAAAAACAAAGTAAGCTTCATGTACGAGTCGGACTTTTAATAAATCATCAAAATCCACATCTACTTAATATTTAGGGTTTTAATAAAAATCAATGTCTAATTGCTACATCGAGAAGAATACTTTCTTTAATTTAGAATAGAAATTATTTTTTCTGTAATTTAACTGCGTTTTATGATGTATTTTTCAACGTAAATTATAATGAGATCTTTCAAATTAGCATAAAATGTCTATAAAATATCATAACCGTAGAAATAATTTAAGGTTTATTAAAACTTGTATAGATTTTAATATAGCTATCATAAAATAAATTTGTTTGGTTTATGTTGTATATTGCATGTATTTCTGCTTACATAAAGCAATATTTAAATTTGTCGCTAGATTAGTAGAAAATTGCCAAGTTAATGACGTCGCTAAACCCTAAAAAAAAGTCGCTAAAGAAAGTAAGAAGTCGCTAAATCTAGGGACAATGTCGCTAGATTGGCAACTATGCGAGGGGACACACCTCGTTAGCAGAATCCGCCCCAGCCGATTATGTATTTGGACAATAGTGCAATCGCAGTAATGATATTAAACGAGTTCATAATCTCACGTTGTTTTCCCTTTTCCTCAATATTCTCCATAAAATATGATAGAACTGCCCTGTAAACATATCTGTAAAGCTTTGTAACTATCATAATTAATTTTTATCTGGCACAAATGTAAAAAATCTGATGTGGCCAACACATGACTTTCTCTAAATTTGGGGTATAGTTGTTAAAATTATTATGAATAGCATTATAAGGCAAAATTATTATTTCCTATCTAAAAAGAATACAGCCGTCCTTATTGCCGTAAATTAGGTATATTTTGAATATGTTTACAGAATTCACCGCTACATGGTGGTCGCGCTGTATAGTACTGGAAATTAAGAAAAAGCAAAATATCTCCGAAATGGATGGTTCTACGAAAATTTGTTTCAAACAAAACTTGGGAGAAATATTATTCTCTACTACTTTGGTCCTTACGAAGATGACCAATTACGACGTTTTTAAGGAGATATTTGACGAAAACCGAAAAAACGGATTATTTTTTATAAATAATTCCGAAAAAATAACTGCTATGGAAAATTGTTTGAAATAAAAGTTGTAGGAAATTATATTCTCTATAACATTAGTATAGAATTGTATATACAATAATGATGTTTTAACGGAGAAATATCGTAAAAACCGAATCGGGTTTCGAATAAACCTCGACTTTCGTTTAACCGTTATTGTCCAAAAACTAATCATTTCTTTGTGCTCATGCTGAAGTGTTATATGTGAAATTTGGTAACGATATGGCAAGTACTTTTTGAGTTAGAGCGCCCACAATCACATACACCCACAGACATAATTCCGAAAATAGTCTAAACGTGTTCTAGGGACCTGAAAACGTGTATTTCCGTTGAAATCTCGATGTCGATTTTTTTCGTGATCACAATACTTGCCCATTACTAATTGTAAGTATGGAGAAAGTAACTAGTTACGAAAGTGTACAACGTGATGGTGCGGAACCAAGATGGTACAACCAGAAAGTTAGATGCGCTCTTAGACGGCAAAGATAACTTCACACGCTCGCTTAAATAGTAATTCTTCAAAAGTCACAGAGGAACAGAGATCAATGATACGGCATCAAATCAGAGAGGCGCGGTCAAGTGCTAGAGTAACAATGCGAGAAGCATTTAATGATCACAAAAAGAAAATTCTGCATAGTAATTTGAAAGAAAATCCGAAAGCATATTGGTCGTACTTTAGAGAGGTTCATGGTAGAGGCCCCACCATAGCGTCATTGAGAACGGAGGCAGGTGATGTAGTACATGATAGCGCGGAAAAATCGAACTTGTTAAATGAACACTTTCAGAAAGCGTTTACTTCATTGAACAACGAATTTGAGGAATCGGCTTTGAATGATGAGGGAAATTCGATGGAAGATTTGATATTCTCTGAAACAGGTATCGCGCACCAGCTAGAGTCGATTAAGCAAAATAAGTCTCCCGGGCCGGAGGGCATACCCGCGCGTGTGTTGAAAGAGCTAGCCTCGGTAATCGCACCTTACTTGAAAATAATATTCGAAAAATCCGTTGCACATGGTACCGTTCCAAAAGACTGGAAGCTAGCATACGTAACGCCCATCCATAAAGAGATAAAGAGAACCCCGAAAATTATAGACCGATTTCCTTGAGGTCATTATCGTGTAAGATTCTAGAACATATAATCGTTAGCTCTGTTCTGCGTTATTTAGACGGTCGTTCTTCGCTAAGCAAAAATCAACACGGGTTTCGGAAAGGTAGGTCATGCGAAACGCAGATCGCCCTGTTCGTAAACGATTTGTTACAATGCGGAGAGAAAAACACTCAAGTTGATGCCATTTTCATTGATTTTAAAAAAGCGTTTGACAAAGTACCCCATAATAAATTAATAGGAAAACTACGGCATAAACCCTAATATCGTGAGTTGGGTAAAAGAATTCCTCTCAAACAGAAAACAGATAGTAGTTATTGATGGGAAATCTTCATACCCGGTAAAAGTCGCATCAGGTGTTCCACAGGGAAGTTTCATAGGCCCACTACTATTCCTGATATATATAAACGATATCTGCTCGGTAGTTCGCTGCAAAATAAGACTTTTCGCAGATGACACCGTTTTATATAAGGAGATAACGAGTCAGGATGACCAAAAATCGCTCCAGGAAGATTTAAACGCCCTTTCAGCATGGTGTCAAGATTGGAAAATCGAAGTTAATCACAGCAAATGTTCCCTATTGAGTTTCTGGAAGAGTAAGAACAATGAATTAGACTCGGAGTACAGAATTGATAGATTGAATATCCAATCTGCAGAGTACGTTAAATATTTAGGAGTCACCATTTGTCGTGATCTATCGTGGAATATGCATATTCGAAGGATCGTAGGCGCAGCTAATAAGAAATTAGGCTTCGTAGGCAGAATAGTAAGAAGTAGCACAGAACATGTACGAGAAACGTGTTATTTACCATTGGTCAGATCTCAGGTCGAATACGTTTCCAGCATATGGGATCCGTACGAAAAGGGACAGATACTTGAGTTAGAAAGAATCCAACGCAGAGCAGCCAGATTCGTAAAGCAAAAATATGAGCAAAAACTAAGCGTCACATCACTCTTGAAGGAGTTGAATTGGATATCGCTAGAGGATCGCAGAATTAGCGCTAGGTTAAGGCTTCTGGAGAAATTTAGGTCGGAAGTTCTGTTAAAGGAGGTCTCAGGAATATTAGAGGCACCTACGTACATGGGCAGGCACGATCCGAGAATAAAATACGTGAGATCGACTGTAGGACCGAGCGATATCAGAGCTCGTTTTTCCCAAGGACCATACGGGATCATAACAGGAGAGTGATTCCCACGAGGGACGTTATTAGGTAGGTTTTGGTGTGCTGCACCCCCTGCCACCCACCAGTCTGGCGATTTGCAGGGTATCATGTAGATGTATCACAAATGGGCGCGTTTCGTGCAATGGAGTATTAGAAAGAAATTATATACCAGTACGTAAGGGAAATAACGTTTTAAAGTTTTTTTCTTCATCATAAATAATCCATTTTCTTCCTATTTAATAATATTACATGCACACGTATGGAAATTAAACCTTTGTTTATGAGATTGTTTATGTTAGCAACAATGAAGAAGTAACCATGCAAGAAATTTTCTAAGTTCAACTTTGATTTAAGACGTTTTTGTTTGATTTTCTCGATAACGGCTACTTCTACGATAAAAATGTATAGGAAAGTAAATACTGTTCTTTACCAGTTCTACAACTTTTATTTGAAAAATATTTTGATATGAGCAATATTTTACGAGATACGACGAAAATTTCATTTTTTGTCTTCAGTAAAGTGGTACCCCTGCCTGGCGTACGTGATTCATTTTTGCGATTTTCTTGTTATCTTTAATTGCGAGTCCTTAATATGAAATTTCATGACAATCCGTTCAGTAGAAGCCGAGAACGAACATGCGGACGGACGGACCGACCGACCGACGATAATAGGCGCTCACGCTGTAAGCGAAATGCGCCTAAAAATCAATACAATATATGTACATACATGACACAAACTCTCGTATGCGTGTATATAGAAACTTTCCTGACTGGAAGGAACTCTTTATTCTACAAGAACAACGAAACCGTGGAAAATGTTTTCATATACATAATACCCTGCAAATCACCTTATTGGTGGATGGCAGGGGGTGAAATACACCAAGGTTCCCTAGCTTACCCTCCTTATCTCTTCCTTTTATGTTCCCTTATCGTCCTAGTGAAAAACGATGTTCTGTATCGCTCCGTCCTACAATCTGTCTCGCGGATCTTATCTTCGCTGTCCTGTCTTCCAATATATATATGTCGGACTTCTGATAAGATCGACTATCTCATCCGCTAATCCCTCAGACATATATTTTTCTAGCAAATTAAATCTAGCATGCAGTCCACGTTCCTCTAACGAGGCCCATTTAACACTTTCTATTAATTAAGTTACGCTTTGATTACAGCCGTAATTTCTCTTTACGAATTTAGCTGCTCTTCGCTGCACCTTTTCTATCACTCGAGCCAAGGGTAAATAACCTAATTTCTTCACTTTTTCCGAGCTATTTCGAACTATTCTCCCTATAAAGGCTAGCATCTCGTTAGCGGCACCTATCACTCAGCGAATGTGGGTGTCCCACGAAAGATCCCGATGGATCCTAACTCCTAAATATTTAACCGAATCTGAAATAGGAATCCTCACTCCGTCGACGAATAATTAACATTCAGCGAGTTATTATTGGTTCGCCAAAAATTGATGACGCACCTTTTCTCTTGGTTGATTTCCAGCTGCCATTCTTTACACAACGCTGAAATAGCTTCTAAATCATTTTGGAGATGCCGATGGTCTTCCATATTGATTTTCTCCCTATAATTGACGATGTCTTCCTCGAATGGCCTAATTTTGCTTCTAACTACTGAGCTGATATCGTTTATCTTGTAAGTAAAAATGAAGTGGTGTCTGTCTGCTACTCAGTCATGCAAAAACTACTGCACCGATAGAGCTGAAAATTTGTATTGACATAGCTGGGACACCCACTTAACACATAGGCTTTAAACAAAATGTGTTCGCCATCTTTAAAAAAATGGCGGCCTGCTATCTCAGAAACGGTTAGTCCAATTCTAATGGCTCCTTTATACACTCCCACAATCAACCGATTCCAACCAAATTTGGCAGGATAGTAGGGGGAACTAAGGGGAAGGTCGACGCGGGGTTTTCGTGTTTGTAAGTCCGCTTCATTCAAAATGGCGGTCGATTTAAACATTAAACTACGCGTATTTTCCCAAGTCCTTCTATTGATTTGAATCAAATTTGGTACGATTGTGGAGGGCTCCCAGAAATAATTCATATGTGGTTTTTGTTTCTCTCTGCCCGTTTTATTCAAAACGGCGGCCGAGTGAATTCTTAAATACCATGATGTATTATCTAGAATTCCGATCGGATTTGAACCAAATTTCCCTGGGCAACGCCGGGTATTTCTGCTAGTATAAATTAAAAATAACAGCGGACCAAGCACACTACCTTGTGGGACGCCAGAGACCACCTCTACTAAGCTCGAGGACTTCCCACCTATAGCAACCTTTTGTTTCCTATCATTTCAAAATTCACGGATACAGTTAATAATTTTGGAATTAATGCCTAAGATCTCTAATTTAGTTACTAACTTACTGTGAGGTACCTTATCGAAAGATTTTCTAATATCTAGGAAGATGGCATCGACCTGCCTATTATACTCTCCGCTTCTCAGTATATAATTCAGAATAACAACAATAATTCTGCGCGTATATGGTATTAATATATTGATAACCTCATAGTTATACCATAGTTACATAAATATTAAGTACTAGTGTAATGCCCGTTGAAATATCAACGGAAGAATTATAGATAGATAGATTATTATTATTTTCATTAAAAATAATTAATATCCCACTTTCACATATGAAATATTTTGTCATATACAACATATCTAGTGAATATCTTTAGTTAAACAAAATAGTTGCCTCTCTTTCCCTCCCTTTCCCCCCTTTCACACCCTCTCTCCCTCTCCCACCCTCTATCTCCCTCCCCTCCTCATTTCTCCCCCTCTCTCTTCTCCCCCTCTTTTCCCCTTCCCCTCTACTTCCCTCTCTCCCCCTCCCTGTCACTCCCCCCTCTACCTCTCTCTCCCCCCCTCTCTCTCGTATTAAAAGCATACAAAGCACGCTTACACCCATAAGGATTGATACAACAATAGGATTTTGAGGTCTAACAATATAATTGGGAGCCACGGCAACATTCCGTTAAAATGGCAATATTTCCACAAAATATGTGAATTAAACGTATAACATGAGCGATTTCGAATTGTATGCGGAAAAAGATGAACAGAAAAGGAAACTGTAATTTTTTCTTCAAAATGGTTCAGATTCGAAGATCGTAGATTAATTCCTTCTAATTTTAATTTCCAAAACAATAAATGCCTGCACGTCAAAAAATAGATTTTTACTTGTTACCTTACGGAAAATGGAAATGTCTTCCTTGGAGTCGAACCAACGACTTCTTTGGAGATTTATTTTTGTCATTACCTTAAAATATGTTAATCAAGCATCCTTGCCAAATTTCAATCTTCTACCTATTCGGGAAGTTTGTTAAAACGTTCTATATCGGCCATCGTGAAAGCGTGACCAACCAACCAACAGACCTGGGCTATTATAGTATTAATTATTTGGATCGGCGAAGCCACACAGTCGCTGAAGCATCATTGCTGGGCGAAGATGTTTGAGAGGACTCGGGAGAGCTGGCTAGTAGCTGGGCGCAAAATCTATATATTATAATGTCGCTATATGATTTTTTTGAAAAATATGGCATATGCACATTTTGTTTATAACTACGAGTTTTATTTCTGAGTGAATTTTAATCAAAATCGTTTCAGTCATTTTTGAATAAATCGCCATTTTGCGAAAACCGACAAGAATAAAGTAACCTTTATTGTTGCGCTATGCCATTCATTTGTTCTTAATTTCACTTCATCTACATCTACATAATACCCTGCATGTCACCAGATTCGTGGGTGGCAGGGGTGCAGCGCACCAAAGCCTATCTAATAACTTCTCTAGCGAGAATCACTCTCCTGTTATGATTCCGTATGGTCCTTGGGAAAAACGAACCCTGATATCGCTCGGTCTTCCAGTCGATCTCTCGTATTTTATCATCGTGATCGTGCCTGCCCATGTAAGTAGGTGCCTCTAATATAAGAAATAGTAGTAGGCGTATGGCACACCCTTGTGGAACACCTGATGCGACTTTAACTGGGTAGGAATATTTGCCATCAATGACTACTATCTGTTCTCTGTTGGAGAGGAAGTCTTTTATCCAATTCACGATATTCGAGTTTTTGCCGTACTTTCTAGTTTTCCTATTAATTTCTTATGAATAATATTACGCCTAAATAGGAAATATTCGATTTTGTTCAGCCGTTTCATTTTATTCCTTTTACTTTCTCCATACGTAGTAATGGGAAAGTATTGTGATCACGAAAAAAATCGACTTCGAGATTTCAACGGAAATACACGTTTTCAGGTCCCTAGAACACGTTTAGACTATTTTCGGAATTATGTCTGTGGGTGTATGTGATTGTGGGCGCTCTAACTCAAAAAGTACTTGCCATATCGTTACCAAATTTCACATATAACACTTCAGCATGAGCACAAAGAAATGATTAGTTTTTGGACAATAACGGTTAAACGAAAGTCGAGGTTTATTCGAAACCCGATTCGGTTTTTACGATATTTCTCCGTTAAAACATCATTATTGTATATACAATTCTATACTAATGTTATAGAGAATATAATTTCCTACAACTTTTATTTCAAACAATTTTCCATAGCAGTTATTTTTTCGGAATTATTTATAAAAAATAATCCGTTTTTTCGGTTTTCGTCAAATATCTCCTTAAAAACGTCGTAATTGGTCATCTTCGTAAGGACCAAAGTAGTAGAGAATAATATTTCTCCCAAGTTTTGTTTGAAACAAATTTTCGTAGAACCATCCATTTCGGAGATATTTTGCTTTTTCTTAATTTCCAGTACTATACAGCGCGACCACCATGTAGCGGTGAATTCTGTAAACATATTCAAAATATACCTAATTTACGGCAATAAGGACGGCTGTATTCTTTTTAGATAGGAAATAATAATTTTGCCTTATAATGCTATTCATAATAATTTTAACAACTATACCCCAAATTTAGAGAAAGTCATGTGTTGGTCACATCAGATTTTTATGAATAGTATTTCAAATCTCATGTCCTCTTGAAATGGATTTAGTTCTCTATTGCCATTGCCAATTTTCCTTAAAATATCATATTCTTTTGAAGAGTTCTATCGGAATATACTTTCACATGCACAGGCTTCCTATGCGTGCGCGTGTGTAATAAGGCAAAAAGGTAGGAGCGGATTTCGTCCAAGAAGAAGGGTTGAGGCTGATGGAGTTGCGGGTTAAAAAATATTCTTCGGTTCCCATTGCCCTTCGAACCTCTATTTAGTGGATCAGGGAAGAAGCAACAAATGGAGTTAATTGTAACACGCCACCACCTGCTCTCCCTCCCTCTTCTCCCCTCTCTTTCTCTCCCTCTCTTTCTCTCCCTCTCTAACAGGTCATTTTCAGAAACAATAGTAGTAATATGAATGAAATTTCGCGTTATCGTTTAAGCTTCCTTTCCTCTCGTTGCACGTTTGCTAAAAGCTCCCCGTGGGACGAAGGTGCCACAGAAAGCCTCTAGGGCTGGGCTTCCCAACCTGGTGCTCTCGAGCACCGCTGTGCTCTTTGGACGCCTGTTGGTCCTCTTTGACAGCCTGGCTGTGCTCATCTACGGTGCTTAATATTCCGTTTATTAGAACGAATAATTTAATTCGATTTCTTTCTAAACGTATTCCAGATCGTTCAGAATAACTTTGTTGTTGTTTTGCTTTTATTCATAATCAATATTAATCTTGCGGAAGTGTAGTGGTGCTCTTCTGATATTCTAGAATACATCTTGGTGCTCGCCACGTCGAAAAAGTTGCACGCCCCTGCTCTAGGGCAATTTGCCTCATTGCTGAAAAAAGGTTAAGCTGCCTGCCTAAATTATATCGAGTGTAGTGAAAGCATCCTTGGGAAGCTCTGGATATTCGCGTTATTTGATATTTTGGTATAACTCGCACTGCAGTTACTCCGAGGAGAAACATTTTAAATAAATCAGACTGATATGTCACATCATGGAAAAATGTGATTTTATATTAAAGTTATTCTGCGAAAATTATATTTTGGTATAAATTAGACAAAATAGGGAAATCAAAAATGCATAGTAAAGTATGCTAGAAGCAATATACACCAGGACCCGCTGTAACGCGGTTCCCGGAGTCCATATCGCTCTGTCACGGCGTTATAACGAAAGTCCTTCAAAATTTCAAAATTTATAGGCCAGTGTTGGCGAACCTATGGCACGCGTGCCATAAGTGGCACGCAAGACGATTTTGGTTGGCACGCCAACGAAATGCGAAAACCAATCAAAGCATTTATCGTACTGATTTAGTGCCGCAGAAACATTTATGTTATTTAGTTAGCTATTGTAAACATTAGTTGTATGGTTACAAATTTAAAACTCCTATGTCTTGATCACGGATTTCATTTAGTTGTCACGCAAATAAAATCAAGGACTTTTTTGTGACAGGCGAGGAGGAAAAGATTCGACAATTTCAGATTGGCACGCGGGCAATACAAGGTTCGCCATCACTGGTATACACTGGTATAGGCAAAAATAATGTTGGACGACGTATGTATCCAGGAGAAGGATTTTGAGGGAAAAACTGTTCGATAGCTGGGTCACATTTTAAAGCATTTCACATTACTTCTATATTGGTAATTCTGAAGAGTATTATCCAAATATTAATTTTATTTGCCCTTTTACTTTGGGAAGAATACAAAAACTGCGGTGAAGAACTGTCCTCAGGGTCGGAATGATATTTTTGGGGGCTCCTATGCAAGCATGATTTCGGGGGCTCCTCTTCTTTTTCTGCAATGTTCCAACAATGACCATTACGTGACCTGGGATAATGAGGTAGCGGCGATACGCGGTACTTTAGCTAGAATCGGTACTCTATAATTTAAACATATTATGTCACATCCATTCTACCTTACTCCCCACGCCAGAGAATTTAGTTTGTGGTCATCGGATAGTGATTTTCGTATTGGCCTCTGACCCCTAACTCAGCTCATTTATCTGTATCGATATTTATAAATATACTGTGCCAGCTATTGACGACGATGAATTATGGTCCATACAAGCAAAATCTGGACCCCCCTCTTCCGGGGGCCCCTATGCGTAGCATACCCCATAACGCTGGCCCTGACTGTCCTCATGTTCTTATCTAGACATTTTCTGTATTTATTTCCAAAATTGTAATTTGAAAATCAAATCCATCAAAGAAATGCTTCATAATTATCTAGAGATATAACGTTTCCGCTGAAATTGGACACTAAACGTAAGATTCCTTCTAATGTCAATACAATAGGTATCTAGTTTTTTCACTGGTTAACGGGGTTTTCATATCCATCCCACGTTTTAAGTTCTTTTTGTTAATACCATTTCCAATGCCTGTGTTTAACATATAACATTTGTTGAAAACCTTCCGTTACGTTACAAAATTTTATTTTATGAATAATTTGAAGTTTATGTCATTTTAATATATTACGCTTGGAATTTAACTTAACAATGAGCGGCGTTGGCCATCTCCTCATTTATAGGAAATGTGGTTTTAAATGTTCGCTGTGCAAGTCTGAATGTTTAGTTTCCTTGTAACTGCCAACTATGTTGTAGAAAAAACGTCGACTTGAATTTTCAATTCACCCTTTGGAAACATAAAGTACAGTGTACTTTAATGCGTGTTTCTACCAGGGTTATTAAACGAAACCGAACCTAAAAAATCGGTACAACATACATTGTACAAACTTTCTCATATACTAATACGTCGTTTAGTTATCCTTAGAAAATGAAAATCGTATGAGCCTGTTTTTAGAAAATCCAATTTATGTTCAAGTTGCCCAAGAATAAACTAGCCTTATATTCATTCAGTGGGAAAAATGAAATACGAAGCATTATTTAGATGTATACTCAAGTAACTGTACGAAATTTGATCAAAATCGTCTAATAAGAAAGTCATTTCCTGTAGTCACAGAGTTGCCGTATAATAGCATGACGGTATGATGGTGTTAATGAAGGTCGAGGTAAGTAATCACATGGAAACAGGGCTAACCTATTCTATAAAAAGATCGGTACAACATACATTGCACAGACTTTCTCATATACTAATGCGTCGTTTAGTTGTCTTTAGAAAATGAAAATCGTATGAGCCTGTTTTTAGAAAATCCAATTTTTGTTAAAGTTGCCCAAGAATAAACTAGCCTTATATTCATTCATTGAGAAAAATGAAATACGTAGTATTATTGTAGATGTATACTCAAGTAACTGTACGAAATTTGATCAAAATCGTTAGAGCCTTTTTTGAGAAAATCGAATTGTCGTATTAAAGTTGCCTAGAATACACTAGCCTTATATTAATTTTTTGAGAAATATGAACTATACGGTATTTTTGAGGACGGAAACTCAAGTAACTGTAAGAAAATTGATCAAAATCGTTATAGCCGTTTTCGATAAAATCGGATTGTTGTTAAAAATAAACTACTATTAATTATTGAGCGATGTCAACCATTTCTGTGTATACTCTGCTCAGTATGATAAAATTCCTAAGTACGAGATTTCATTCATTGTCACTTTACCGTCTAGGCTTCAGAGTCAGTAACAGACAGACAGACGGCATTGCGAAAACCACTTTTTTGGATTCAGCGACACCTAAAACCTATAATTCCGTAAAGATCTCGAGGTCGAATTTTTTCGCGATAACAATACTTTCTCGCTACTTCGTATGAGAAAGTAAAAATAGTGTCTTTTCTCTTGCCATTTAGTTTCGGTTCGTAACGAAACTGTATGTTCCGTGATGAGTTTAGTTCCGTTCCGGAACAGAACTGTTTAGTCGGAACGAAATATTTCGTTCCGGAACGGTTCCTTTCTTGAATGGGTTCGGATTCGAGTTGAGAGTTATTGGGAGATACTTGTTCAGTAGTTTCGTTCCAAGTATACTGCACCATTATTCTGGTCGTGGGGCGGAGAAGAGAGCGAGGTACTCGCATAGAGTAGAAGCCCGCAAATCATAGGAGCTTAATTAGGCTTAATTTTATTCTTCTAACGTAAGCCGTTTTAACACATTCAATACATCCTTGGCTTTTTAGATCCATCCCCAATGGCCAACCGAAATTTCACCATTTTTCAAAATATCCCTTTTCCGGAAAAATTCGCACTAAATACAAACCAACCGATGAGCAAACTGACAAACACTAAACTGAGGAGCCGGCTTCCTACGAGAAGCCAATGTGCGAAGCCGTCGCTTAACGATACGGTTATTACGGAGCGGGAGATGCGTCGACTACACGTCGACGCCGGTCGTCTGCGCGCCGTAGCAATCGTCGACGGTGGCACTGAATGTGTTAATGATATGGCGATTTTTCCGCGAACACCCATTTTCCGACAGCGAGAAAAACAACTCCGTACGAGGTCGGCGTTCACTACTCACTGCGCACTCTACATCTTCCCGGTGGTGATATTAGGAACTAAGATCCCCCTCCTATCCCCGACATCCCCTCTCGCATTCCCCCCTCGCCCTCTCCTCTCGCCGTTAGACGCGAGTAAAAACCATTGAAAACTGGCTGGAACCAAAGCTGGATCGGTGTAGAAGGAGCCGGAACGAAACTATTTCATGTGCGAACCCGATCCGGAACGGTTCAGTATCGTTCCGTCGACATTTCGTTCCGAAGATTTCGTTCCACTTTCGTTCCGGTTCCACTTTCGTTCCACGACTTTGGTTCTTTTTTCGGTTTGGTTCCTGTCAACCGTTCCTTGAACCGGAACCTAATTGGAACCGTTCCTTTTCGGTGGGTTCAGTTTCGTTTAACAACCCTGGTTTCTACATACATACCGATTGGATACTACTGCCCTTTGCTTAGCAAGATTCTCGTTAAAATCATAAATATTAATCTACGATCAGATATGAAATTAATGCTCCCAGCAGTTAGTGATTCCAACGGAAGACTTCCAGTTCCTAAAAACTGAAGAATTATCCAATTTACCGAAAGGAGGAACTACCCGATAGAATTTTTAACCCATTTTGGAGAATATCTAGCCAATTCTGAAGTACATCCCAATAACATTTAAAATAATCCGTCGACATTGATTAAAGCGATCATGGAAATAAAACGACTCTCATGTTTCAAGTCCTAGTCACTTGTTATTTTAATTAATGGATCAAAACTAATGTTTTAGAAGGCGAGCAGAAAGCAAACTTTATTCTCTTGACTACATAAATTTTTAACAGCTGATTTTCTGTTGATTTCATAAATATTTTTAAACGGACCATCTAAAATTAACTAGTTTAGATACCGTATTAATCAGGTGGAGTTTTTCTGTGATTTTAGATTTTTCAGGGTCATAACTTACGATCGTCTGTTTGTGTACACAAAGTTTCAGCTTACAACTCCAGCTGGAGAAAAAAAATATAAAACCTACTACATATAAGGCAATGCGTGAGGGACACCTCTGAATTATAATGTTAAAGAAGATAATCAAATTATTTCATTGTTTCTTGGATGCGTTGCTCTTTAATGTTGCGTGGACCCAGCAGGTTCCTCCTCTGATCCGTCGAGAGTCTTTATCAGCTGGTTTGACCTGGCAAAGCGGAAGCGGATTACGTCACGAGTGACCCTCGACCCGGTTATGTCACTCGCGTCACCATAGCTCGTTCCTGTGCTCCCTCCGCGAAAATTAACGACCTCCTTGCAACTTGCTCTTTGACGACGTAGGGAGCGGAGAAAGTCGGAAGCTTTGGCGCTTGGCTAAATTTTTACGGGCGAACATGCAAATGGAACTGGCGGGCGAGTGTGATTTATTAAGGCTTTCGAATCGTTCCTCTTATTTTATTCGAGTTTACGAGTCCTGATTTTTTTCGCCTTCTCTTTCATAATGAGCAGTTGTCAAGCTTCAGGGAAATAATTCGCGGTCGTCGGAATCAATCGATAGAATTAGGTTGATATATGATCGCACTTACATAACGATCTGCGGTGAGGAATGTAGCGAGGAAAATTTATATTAGATAATGTTTTATTTTATGCTCGAGGGAGTTGAGTCGGAGGAGGAGGCGGAGGAGGAGGAGGAGGTGATAAGATTTCCGGAGCAGAAAGGAAAGTTGTGTTGTTACACGTAAAGAAGTTCTTCCGATAAGACCGAGAAATTTAAAAAAAATTCAACTTAGGCTGCAAATCGCCGGTGGCGTGCTGGTCGAGGGGAGAGGTTTTAAGTTATCATTTTTATCATTAAAGCACAGGCAGCGAGGTGGATCATTTTCGGTATTTCGAGGATAAGTCGGATGTGATTCTTCATATTAAAGCCACTTTGGTATTCACATTATTATGGCGTGAGTTGATTTTATTAATTTAGAAAGAGGGACTCACCCTAAGGCTGCAATCCGTCTGATAATTTAGATTTTTAATGAACCTCTTTTGGAGTTATATTAGTTAACAAATGGAAATCAGCTGTTACTAAATACATTTAAATATTTTTAAGAGTGTAAGAATGAAATAGAGGGTATTCCAATTCGCTCATTTCTGTTTTTTCTCTAAAAAGTAGTGCTTACGTATTATTTATGACTCCTGCATTTTTATTTAATGTAAACTTATGCGAAGAATTACATTGATTCATTTTAATTGGTGCCGAAATATTTATTACCGATTTTTGAAGCTTATTGTAAAAAGTTAAGCGATTTTGCGAATAACCCAGCATTTCCCAACTTAGAATCGACATAATTCAATCAATGCAACTGAATTCATGTAAACAGTATAAATCAGAAGGAATTTGGAGACTCATTTTCGAAATCAGCCACGCCTTTAGTCGGATTATTGCATTAAAGTTCGAAATCATAGGCTGATGTCTATAAATTACCTAATAAAAAATGGTCTACTCCAAATTGACAATAGACGAATTGCATGACCGTGAGAAACGACAAAAGCTGAATGTTTGGATGAAACGCACCCAAACGTTCATCGAAAGGTCAAAGAGTAGATCCAAGGACAAGCACTTTACGAAATTCGTCGATCCATCCTTGTGAAGAAAGGAGTGGTACGGGGAAATTTCGGAGAAAGCTGTCCGAGGCTCCTCATTCAGCAATGACTATGGAAAGGCTCATTATGATATGATGACGATGATTGACTGTAAGCAAGCATTGCCGTTAGGTGGATGGATGCTTCTGGTCACTCATCGAGTATTTATTTTATCTCCTTTTCGAGGAAAATGACCCTTACAGACGATTTCGAATCCATCTGCGTGTGTTTTACCATATTGTAATCTCATCCATTTATTTTCGCCCCTTCCATTGTACAAAGCAATAGCTACAGGCTATTAATTATCCATCGATCATTTGAGAGGGTGATTTAAATAGTATGATTGACGTGAATCATTAAAGAGCGTGCTTATTTGCTCGTCCCACAAATCGTCGCTGTTTATGCTCGACCACTGCCTCTAAGCTAATATTTTTCATACAAAATTAATCCCACGGCATTTTTCGTGGCACACACAAAGAAATTACTTCATAAAATCACGTCTGAAATCTTCCTAACATTCGAAAATCAATTTCTTTTATAGGTACTCTACTAGAGTTACCAGAGAATGCTTTAGGGTTAATTCTTTGCCACGATTAATTGAATTGCTCAAGACGCTGGGCATCCTTCATTATTTTCAATTTACAGTTTGAAAATTTTCATGAAAACCATTTATTACTTTCCTATTTACGAATAAGTACTTATTAATAGCGTGTGTACAGGATTTGTGGGTAACTAATTCATCACAGCTAGAACACGGTTGCTGCCGAAGACCTTTCTATATAAGGAAAATAGTTTTATCGTAATATGTACTAGCTGAAGCGCCCGGCTTTGCTCGGGAAAGAGTGGCAAACGATTTTTATTGCTCGGGGCAAACGTTCCCCATTCCTTAATTACGCAAGCGATGCTTACGTAAACATTTACTATTTTATGTATTGTATTGTACGCATTAACTTCTTACTTAATATTCACATGGATAGATGCAATGAAGCCTTTAAAGCGGCAATAAAATTATGTGGATATGTCAATACTATTAACCAAAACGTAAACAATAAACAACATCTTGGTTACCGTACAAATGTAAGTAGATGTATCGATTTATCTTGCGATAAATCTTTCAATGTTAATTGTTCTAATATTCCTTAAAAATCATTTGACTCACTTTAAAAGTATTCATCGACTATATTAAGGATATCTTGGCGTTAGCTATTCTTCTTCTACGGCGTGGATTTTCCTTGCGTTAATCTTTACGTGTATATCTCCCTTTGAAGAGGACAACAATCAAAAAATTTAACTTTGTTGCCGCCTGGAAGATTGACATCTAAACCGATAAATTTTGCGCTTAAAGGAAAATTTCGAGCGATTTAGCATGTAATACTACGAAACATGAGCAGAATTAAAATATTCAGTCTTTCATGCGTAAAATAAACCATTTCCCGTGATCGTAAGTTAATATTTAGGTATATTTATATCCACATCAGTGAAGGACTGCATGGCATTTTGGGGTTTCTTCACACGATTTCCCATGCATTCTTATGGAAATAATATTTTGTTGACCCCATGGGGTATAAGAGACCCCACGGTCTGCAAACCTAGGCCAAGTTCTTCCTTTGGTCCATAGGATGGCCCATGAAACTTTTGAATTCGATAGCTTCAACGGTGTAAAAACGTATAAAGAACATACACACACATACACTAAAATATTTATAAGATTGATGTTATACTTGTCTTGAAAGTGATAAATGTCAAATTTGAACTTCCTAAGTTAATTTACTCGAGAGTTATCGTCGAAAAACCAAATCGATGCCTCCCAAACCCCCACTTAAAATTTTTTTGAGATACAACACATCTACTATAGTATATTTAGAAGGGTGTGTTTGTTGGTTTGTTCACAAAACTCCTCCTAAACGATAAAAGCTAGAATAAACAAATGTGGTACGATTCTTCCTTACATCCTAACTTAGTGAATGGTGAAGGTTTTGTTTCTGTCCATCACTTTGATTTGAAATGGCGAACGATTTAATTATTGAATGTCACGTATTTTGACGCGTCCTGCAACTGAAATACGGGGATGAGTGTAGACTACTTTGAATTTTCACTTTAAAATTACTTAAAATCACGATACCAACTTGAGACTTGGATACTTCTTTGCGGAAAAGAACAAAGTTTATTTTTATTGAAGACAGATGCCGGATTCTGGTCGAATTCGCGTAGAAATGGGGTGAGAATCAATAAAATACGTGATTTTGTCAGTTTTATTACAATACCAGTTATAAGCTACCATGACAACTCTCATTGTCGCCGAAATTGAGATTTCAATGCGTTTATATTGAGATTATATTGTCCCTTCTTACATTTAAGAGAGAGGGAGAGGAAGTGAGGGGGAGGGAGGGGGAGAGACGGGGAGGGAGGCAGGGAGAGAGGGGAGGGAGGAGGAGAAGGGAGGGAGAGGGTGGAAGGGAGTGGGAGGGAGTTTACATGTTATTTTCGATTTTTCACAGTGCAAGATTTTCTTCCTTCATTCATGTAAATAGGAAAATACGAAGCGGTTTTCTTCATTTTTGTTTTATTCGACGGTTATAACTGTGTACGATCTTATTCTTACGATGCTTACATGTTACACGGTCGAAGTTTTAGTTTCACTAAATCCGTTGAATTTCAACGGGTACTGCAGCTAGTAGCCTATATTTTAAGCTGGACCAGTCTGAAGATACGCCGCAAGTTTCATACAAATTCGACCAGCCGTTTTTGCGTGACGTAGTAACTAACAAACAAACAGACAGACACTTTTTCCTAAAATATTTTTCTTAAAATATTTACCCAAATTGTTTTCCTAAAATATTTCTTATTTATACTTCTTCGATATAATCAATCGTTAGCTTGAAATCAGCGATTTCTCTTACGGATGCCCCCCCCCCCCCACAACTCCCCCTCCCCTTGGTCTGATTTTGATCATCTACAAGCTTGATCTTATACTTGTATTGAAAGTGACAAATATCAAATTTGAACTTTCTAAGTTAATTTACTCGAGAGTTATCGTCGAAAAACTAAATCGGTGTCCCCCCCCCTCCCCCCCCCCCCCCCAAACCCCACTTAAAATTTTTTTGAGATAGAACACATAACCTATATTTTAAGCTGGACCAGTCTAAATATACGCTGCAAGTTTCATAAAAATTCGACCAACCGTTTTTGCGTGATGCGGTGACAAACAAACAGACAGACAACAATTCTGCAAACAGGTCAAACGTCTTCTAGTGATGCAAAACACACAAAAAAGTAAAACCCTGACAAAAAAATAAATGTACCGACAGAGGTAACAATTTTATTTTTATAGATTACAAATCTCGACGGATTCTCCTCCCTGGTGATTTGGTTCTAATAATTCTGATTCATTTTTTGCCGTATGTACTGGGCATGAAATAATACCGACAATTTTTAATACCGGTATTGGGACAGTTTTTTGTTGATACCGGTATTGAAACCGGTTTTGTGCAGAGAACAGTTTATAATCATTTAGTATATTATTTTAATAATAATAATAATCCTTTATTAACGGGATAAACCCTCTTTCTTACAAATTTCAAACGGAGTTCAAAAGCAAGATATGAGTATTTCAACAACTACAAAAGTCTGGACTTTTCAAAAACACTCTTGCTTTCAAAATAAGGTTATAACTAGATGACTGCCCTGTTCAGGGCGTTTTTACCACTCTTCAAAACGGTGAAGCCAATCCAGATAAGGGGTATTTTTCAACCCCAGACTTAAAAACATTTTTTTTCGAAAAGAAAACTCTTCATATTCCACAAACAATAATGGCAAAGTAAGAAGAAAGGACTACACTACAGAAAATAAATTTATAAACCAAACTATATGTTTGATATGAAAATAATGAGTTAATTTGAGGACCAGAGGTCAAAAAATACCGCACTTCGGGACCGAAGGGTTCAGGAACGCATTTCGGGAGGACGAGACCATTTCCAATCGTTTTTTCTCATCGAATTAGGGAATATTATAAAACTCTCATACCGTTCCGTCGGAATCACTTTTCGGAAGAATCCCCCACTTTATATCAACTCACACAGGCAACAAATACATTTTTGGTAACTTGGTACTGCTCCCACAAAGTGCTCTTTTCAGTACCGAAAACCCGGTATTGTAAATCACGATATCGGTATTATGTGTCTAATTCAATACCGGTATTAATTCCGGTTTTCCAATACCGGTATTCATCCCTAGTATGTACCACATCGAGTGTAGGTTTATTCGCCAGCGATTTGTCGTGGCTTTGGCCTCGGATACAAAGACTTCCCTTAACGGAAGAGAGGCGAAACTGTTCTCATACACTCCTAATCCTCTGCGCTGCCAAGTTCGAAAATTATCATATGTCAATTAAATTGGTGAAAGGAAGAACGTACTGCTCACCTTGGACTCATCGACAACATGCATTTCGCTTCGAGTACGTTTAACTTGCTGCAGTTAGTATTATAGGACTATTATTCGTCATTTTCAAAAAATGTTTTGGATTAGAAACACAATATGTACCGCCAGTTGCCTAGCTAACAGCGCAGCATCCTCTCTCCATTCTTTGCACCTTTTTTCTTTCTCCTCTGTTGTAGAAGCTATTCTTCTCCTTTTCTTCGTTTGTTTACTTTCGTACAGTGATTTACTTACACGAAAGATTCGCGGGAAATCAGCTTTTGACGTTTTACTTTCTCATATACGAAGTATCGAGAAAGTATAGTTTTCGCGAAAAAATTCGACCTCGAGATTTTTACGGAAATTCTATTTTTAATCCGTTTATTTTATTTTTAACAAATGTCTAGATTCTTGCGTCATCCTTTTGAAACTCTCGAACAAAGCAGGGACTATTAGGTATGTATTTTTGCGCCCGAGGCAAAGAACGTTGAATCGCTCTCCCAGCCAAAATAATAATTGTAATTAATGTCTGTCCGCCCCCGCCAATCTCACTTTATCACGTCATTTCAATAAATTTTATGCCTTTAAATCTATATGTTTATATTAAATACTAGGGGGCAAAGTCCCTGCTCGCTGACGCTCTCCAACCCCCCCCCCCCCCCCCTTTGCGCGCTGTGTCTTCGTTCCTACCATGCACCTATTGGATTTAGATTAGTTTAACGTGAATATGTTTTGAATATGAGTTTAATGAATATATTTTATAAGGGATGTATGTTTGGTTTTTAATAACAAATTAAGAAAATTAGTTGAATAACTCGATAAAAAATAAACTTAGAGGGCTGAAATTCCCGGAGATTAAAAATGACTGAGGTATACAGCGTTAAAAAGAGAGAGAGAGAGAACCAGAAATAGGATTTTAGTAATATAGATCCCGTGTGGGATTTTCCGTCCCCCATCGGGCGCGTCCCCAGGTGGCGGATCGGGGAATGCCCAGCAGATATGCAGGGTAGGTGGGAAATAAAATACCACCCGTGGACCAAAACGGAACACAAAAACCAGGCGCGTCTGTACCTGTAGCGGGCGGCGTCCTGGTCAGCGTCTGTTCCCTATGTGAAGGGTGGCTGAACCACCGGGTAAAGGCGGTATAACCTTTTCTGGGTCAGAGGAAATGCTGCCCAGCGGGGAGAGGGACCCTCGTAGCCGTGGTGAAGGCTACCCTCTAGGGGAAGGACAAACCCTGATCAAAAAACCCTGGTCCTCCAGGTTGGGGGTTGAGCAAAGGGCCGGCACCCCTTTCTCGGAAAATTCTACTCGCTACGTTTCCCAATCACAATAAGAATAAAACCGGACGGCATTTTAGACAACGACTTTGGCTGCGTAAAAGGACTTTGACTTTCGGAACGTGGAATATACAAGGTTTGTCTGGAAAGATAGAAGAGGTGCTGAAAGAAATTAATAAAAGAAAATTAGATGTAGTTATTCTAACGGAGACAAAGAAGAAATGGAAAGGTTGTGAAGACAAATGGGATTACATTCATGTGTGGAGTGGTGTGGATAAAGCAGAGAGAGTCAGGGCAGGAGTGTCAATATTAATTGGAAAGAAATGGAAAACAGAAATAATTAATTGGGAAGAAGTGAATGAAAGAATCATTAAACTCGTAGTGAGGATGTATGGAAGAGAAGTAATGATTATTGGCACATATGCACCAACAGAAAACTCGTCTCATGCTGTAAAAGATAAATACTTTGAGGACTTAAATGCGGCAATGGAAGCATGCACGCCTACACAGGAAATTTTAGTGCTAGGGGATCTGAATAGCAGAGTTGGAAGAAGGAGAGGGGATCCAGTAGTTGGACCGCATGGTGAAGAGGTAGAGAATGACAATGGTCGTAGGCTGATTAACTTGTGCCAAGTTCAGGAGTGTGTAGTAATGAACTCATTTTTTGAGCATAAAGATATCCACAAGTACACCTGGGTACAACACACTCTAGGTTTAAGATCTGTAATAGACTTAGTTATAGCCAAGAGAAGGAGGCAGTGCTTGATTCAAAACGCTAAGGTCGTTAGGGGTGCAGAGTGTAGCACTGACCACTATTTGGTAATAGCCAAGGTGACTTTTCCAGAAGAATCGAGAAGACAACAAGGAGAGGTAGTAGGGCACAAGGAGGTAGATAATCCCCGATACAGTCTGGCCCTCTTACAAGATGAGAGCATTCAGGGACTGTATCAGAGGTGCCTATTTCAGAAGATCGATGTACAAGACGATTGGAATGCAATCCAGATATACGATCATCTGAAGGAATGTGTACACACAGCTACTAGGGAGGCTCTTGGCCTGGAGAGAAAACATAATAGCCAGGCGGAATGGATGACAGGGGAAGCCGCAGAGGCAATTAAGGAGAAAAAGGAGGCATATAACAAGTGGCTCAGCTCTGGGAAACATGAAGATAGAATCGCTTATCAGACATGCAAGAGACATGTCAAACGTCTCACTAGAAGATGCAAGGAAAATGCGTGGGAGAAGGTGTGTTCTAGTATTGAACATACTACTGGGTATGGCAGGCAAGTACAGGCGTGGAGAACGATTAAAAAAATTCGAGCTCCCACAAAGGGCCCAGGACCAGTGAGCATCATATCTACGGAAACATGGAGGAAGTACTTCAAAAGCTTACTTACAGAGGACAGAGAGGAGTTCAAGGACAGTCGATGTGAGATGGCGGAGCCAATTTTGGAGGAGGAAGTCCGAGCTACCTTGAGAACAACTAAAAATGGGAAAGCAGCTGGCCTAGTTGGAGTACCTATGGAACTGTGGAAGTATGGTGGAACAGGGATTGTGAGGATTATCACCAGACTATTTAACCAGGTGTTGGAGGGAGATGAACTCCCGGAGGATTGGTTACTATCGTATATATCAGCTATACATAAGAAAGGAAGCAAGAAGCTTCCCACTAACTATAGAGGAATTAGTGTAATGGCTTAAATGAGTAGGTTGTTCAGTAGGATACTGAAAGAGAGGTTGGAAAGGTGTATCAAACCATCGATATCCGAGGAGCAGGCAGGCTTCACTGTAGGCAAGTCTTGCCTTGATAATATTTTTAGCATACGGCAGGTTGCTGAGAAGAAGGTGGCAAAAGGTCAGGAGATTCATATGATTTTTGTGGATCTCGAGAAAGCATATGACTCTGTCCCAATATGTCAGATGTGGGATGCCATGAGGAAGGTGCATGTGGATGAGCCAATAATAAATCTTATACAGAGAATGTATAAGGGAGGTCGAGCGGTAGTGAAACAAGGAAAGTGGATATCTAAGGAATTTTCAACATCAAAGGGTTTGAGGCAGGGTTGCGCCACGTCACCTACTTTATTCAAGGTATACTTGGAAGGGGTTTTAGAGAAGTGGAACTTGTCATGTGGTAAAATGGGTGTTCAGATTGGGGATGATGTTATTCACACTCTGATTTTTGCAGATGACCAGGTAATTATTGCACAGGACGAGGATGACGTGGAATATATGTTCCGTAAGCTAATAGAGGCATATGAGAAGGGTGGTCTGAAGATAAATCTCTCAAAGACAGAGTACCTGGTGATTGGAGGGGAAAGTCAGGACATTGTCCTTACTGCAGGGACGGTAAAAGCGGTTGACCAGTTTAAGTACCTAGGATCCATTATTCACAAATCTGGGACGTGTGAGAAGGATGTGGAGAACAGGGTAAATCAGGCTCAGATAGCAATTAAGATGTTGAATGGGGTGCTGTGGAGTCGGGAGATTAGTAAGAGAACAAAAAAGATTATTCTACGGGTCATTGTGGAAAGTATAATGACATATGGAGGAGAGGGATGGACTCTCACGGAGAGGTTAAATAAACGCATTAATGCAGTAGAGATGGATGGCCTGAGGCGTAGCATGCGTGTATCCCGATTACAACGGGTAAGGAATGACGTGATTCGGCGAAAGATGGAAGCAGAAGAGACTATCCTCGACCGTTTGGAGTGCAGGTCACTTCAATGATATGGACATTTGCGGAGAATGCCGCAGCAGAGATGGCCGAAGCGAGTATTCGACTGGTCACCCCCAGGACGCAGGAAGCGAGGACGCCCGCGCATCACTTGGCGAAGGCAGATGGAAGAAGCTATGAGAGCACGCAACCTGAGAGAGGACCGACAACTGTGACGATTGGGAGTACAAGGCAACCGCTAAGCAGTGGAGAAGCCTTTTAATAATAATAATAAGTAATATAGATAAAAAAAATCGGTACAACATACATTGTACAAACTTTCTCATATACTAATGCGTCGTTTACTTATCTTTAGAAAATGAAAATCGTATGAGAAAATCGAATTGTTGTTAAAGTTCCCTAGAATAAACTAGCCTTACGTATATTCATTTTTCGAGAAATATGAACTATACAGTGTTATTGAAGACATAATCTTAAGTATCTGTACGAAATTTGATCAAAATCGGATTGTTATTAAAAATGCGTAAAATAAACTATTAATTATTGAGCAATGTCAACCATTTCTACGTATACTCTGCTCAGTATGATAAAATGCCTAAGTACGAGATTTCGTTCATTTTCGCTCTACCGTCTAGACTCCAGAGTCAGTAACAGACAGACGGACAGACAGACAGACTGCATTGCGAAAACCACTTTTTCGGATTCAGCGACACCTGAAACGTATATTTCCGTAAAAATCTCGAGGTCGAATTTTTTCGCGAAAACGATACCTTCTCGATACTTCGTATGAGAAAGTAAAAATATAAATAACATTACTACTGCGATTTATTTGCATTAAATTCATGTCTTCGATCATTTCGAGCAAGTTAAAATCATATTTTCGATCTTTAAGCCTTTATTTAAGTGCATATGCACTGAAATGAACGAGGACAACTATACCGGTAACCATGGAATCGTATTATTGAAATGTTAAAAAATTTACCAAAACTCGAATATAAATCTATATAAATAAATTTTAACCTCTGTCTGTACATTTGTGTTTTGTCGGGATTTTACTTTTTTGTGTTTTGCATCAAAAGAAGACGTTTGAACAGGTTTGCAGAATTGTTGTCTGTCTGTTTGTTTGTTCCCGCATCACGCAAAAACGACCGGTCGAATTTTTATGAAACTTGCAGCGTATCTTTAGACTGGTCCAGCTTAAAATATAGGCTATGTGGTGTATCTCAAAAAAATTTTAAGTGGGGGTTTGGGGGGGGGGGGGGGGGCACCGATTTAGTTTTTCGACGATAACTCTCGAGTAAATTAACTTAGGAAGTTCAAATTTGTTATTTGTCACTTTCAATACAAGTATAAGATCAAGTTTGTAGATGAGCAAAATCAGACGAAAGGGAGGGGGGGTTGTTGGGGGGACACCCGTAACAGAAATTGCTGATTTCAAGCTAACGGTTGACTACATCGAAGAAGTATAAATAAGAAGTATTTTAGGGAAACAATTTGGGTAAATATTTTAGGAAAAAGTCTGTCTGTCTGTTTGTTTGTTTGTTACCGCATCACGCAAAAACGGCTGGTCGAATTTTTATGAAACTTGCAGGATATCTTTAGACTGGTCCAGCTTAAAATATAGGCTACTAGCTGAAACGCCCGGCTTCGCTCGGGAAAGTTTTATTTTAAGTAGCAAACGATTTTTACTGCTCGGGGCAAACGGTCCCCATTCCTTAATTACGCAAGCGATGCTTACATTAACATTTACTATTTCATGTATTGTATTATAAAGTTCTACCATTAATATAATTACGTATTAACGTCTTACTTAATATTCACACGGATAGATGCACCGAAGCCTTTAAAGCAGCAATAAATTATGTGGATTATGTCAATACTATTATTCAAAACCTTAACAATAAACAACATCTTGGTTACCGAACAAATGTAAGTAGATGTATCGATTTATGTCGCGATAAATCTTTCAATGTTAATGGTAAAAGATAACAATGTTCTAATATTCCTGAATAATCATTTGACTCACTTTAAAAGTATTCGTAAACTATATTTATGCATGAATCCATTTGTACTCATTATCCCGGAGTTAGCTGTTCTTCCTCTACGGCGCGCCACGGCGTGGATATCTCTAACTTTGAAGAGGAGAACAATTAAGAAATTTAGCTTTGTTGTCGCCTGGAAAATGGTCATCTAAATCGATAAATTTTGCGCTTATAGGAAAATGTCGAGCGATTTAGCATGTAAAACGACAAAACATGAACAGAATTAAAATATTCAGTCTTTCGAGCGTAAAATAAGCCATTTTCCGTGATCGTAAGTTAATATTTAGGTATATTTATATCCACATCAGTGAAGGACTGCATGGCATTTTGGGGTTTCTCCACACCATTTCCCATGCATTCTTATGGAAATAATATTTTGTTGACCCCATGGGGTATAAGTGACTCCACGATCTGCAAGCCTAGACCAAGTTCTTCCTTTGTTCCATGGGATGGCCCATGAAACCTTTTAATTCGATAGCTTCAACGGTGTAAAAACGTATAAAGAACATACACACGCACACATACACCCTAAAATATTTATAAGATGTGGTGTATCTCAAAAAAAATTTTTAATGGGGGTTTGAGGGCATCGATTTGGTTTTTCGACGATAACTCTCAAGTAAATTAACTTAGGAAGTTCAAATTTGATATTTGTCACTTGTAATACAAGTATAAGATCAATCTCCTATATATTTATGAAAGTCTGTTTGTTTGTGCAGCTATACATTTCCACACCGTTAAAGCTAGAATAATCAAACTGTCAACAAATACTTTCTTCACAAATAGGAAGGTCGTAGGCCACTTTTTAGTCCAAAATGTTTTATAATAATTGTACAAAAAGCAAAATAACTTTGTATGCTAATGCATTGCCATCTAGAGATGGGTCAGAGAGAACGTGACAGTTCTTTTCGAACTGTTCTGATGCCTAAACTGTTCAATAAAATAACTGTTCTAATAAACTTCCTCTTCTCAAAGAGCATGTAACTCTACATCTTATACACAGTGAGAAAGGTGGGAATCGACTACTTCCTTATCCGTAATTGGACGGCGGGTACTGATTAAACTACGCGTATTTTCCCAAATCCTACTATTGATTTGAATCAAATGTGGTACGATTGTGGAGGGTTCCCGGAAATAATTCATACGTGGTTTTTGTTTCTCTTTGCCCCTTTTATTCAAAACGGCGGCCGAGTGAATTCTTAAATACCATGTATCATCTAGAATTCCGATCGGATTTGAACCAAATTTCCCCTGGCAACGCCGGAAATTTTTCTAGTTCAAAATATGAGCGAATTCGAATGATACTGAGTATTCGACGGTAAGAATAAGAATCCTCATTCATCTGGGCGTGTTTTAACGTAAATTTCGTGTAGATAACTTAATTTTAAAATATTTTAAAGAGCAAAAGAATGAAAGCCTTCAAACAAAAAAGGTGATTTTTACCTGTTATCTTATGGGGAACGACATTCATCCTCTGGAGTCGAACCCGTGACCTTTTTCGGAACTTTTTTAGTCAAAACGTAAATATTCATCAACACCGAAATCCTGAGAAATTTCAGACTTCTAAGTTATCGAGTTATCGAGTTATTCGCAAAATTAGAGCGTTACGCATAATGATGACCATTACGATTCTTAACACCAATGCGTCCGTTATATTGCAAAATGACGTCAATGATTGCAGCGCCTCTATAGTTGATTTGAGTCTCCAATAGAGAGATATCTGGAGAATCAATATTTTGGCGCCCTCCTTGAATGATGCGCCCGGGGCCAGCTCCCCACTCTCGTCCCGGTGCTGCTCTAGGACATATATATGACCGACGAAGAAATTTCTATAAATCTTTGTGCTACTTTTTACTTTCTCATATACGAAGTATTTTAAGAAAGTATTGATATCGCGAAAAAATTCGACCTCGAGATTTTTTCGGAAATATACGTTTTAGGTGTAGCTGAATCCGAAAAAGTGGTTTTCCCAATGCCGTCTGTCTGTTACGGGCTCTGGAGCCTAGACGGTAGAGCGAAAATGAATGAAATCTCGTACTTAGGCATTTTATCATACTGAGCAGAGTATACATAGAAATGGTTGACATTGCACAATAATTAAGAGTAGTTTATTCTACGCATTTTTAACAATAATTCGATTTTCTCAAAAACGGCTCTAACGTTTTTGATCAAGTTTCATAAAGTTACTTAAGCATACATGTACAATAATACTACGTATTTTATTTTTCTGAATGAATGAATATAAGGCTAGTTTATTCTTGGGCAACTTGAACATAAATTGGATTTTCTAAAAACAGGCTCATACGATTTTCATTTTCTAAAGTTATCTAAACGACGCATTAGTACCCATATATGAGAAAGTCCGTACAATGTATGTTGTACCGATTTTTTTTCTTCTTACGGTTTTCTCTCCTTACTTGATGCGTACAAATGTTTTGGAGCTGTAACATTAGGGTCGTATTTTATTAATTTATTCAACAAATAAATAAAGCCTCTCCGGACAGTGCACGTAGTACAATTGGCACAATAGTAAGAAGTTGGATGACAAAAGAATACCTAAATTTGATACGCATAAAAGAATGCCAAAATTTCTCTGGAATAGCCGGAGAGGATTGTGGGAAGAGGCCGTGATGTCGCTAGGGCCTTAGCGCGTGGATTCCTAGTCCGCGGATCGCATTACCCTGAACATGTTATTCCACGCGGCTCGGAAAGTAGAACGTTGAGGGAATCCTCCGGCAATACTCGTGCGAACTCTCGTCCGCTATCGATGTCACTAATCTGACAGAACGCGTCCGCAATCGAATAAGATGCCGAGACTTTAAATCGATTGGTTTGCGCAGTGAGGAGAGAAATGCTAAAGAGGAAACAGACATCGAACGACGGATTTCAGATGTCGCTTGAATTTGCACATTATTTGTCAAGTCCTACTTTCGCTTGCGCTCCATTGCGCCAAGAGCCGCTAAGTTTAACGTCACGAAGTTTCGTGGATATATATAATTATATATACATACATACATATATATATATATATATATACACACATACATAAATATATATCGTATTTTTTTGCTACTTTCGCGCGTACATATTTTCCCGTGTCACGACGATTTGCCCTGGCAACGCGCCCATTTGCGCTCCACGTTACCATTACGCTCCGAACCTTATTCTATGCTGAGCACGCGTGCTTATCTCTAGCCCGTGATGCGCACGGCTGGATACTGGTGGGAGGCGGCGTCGCTGGAGTTGGGAAGCGTAGGAGGAGACGTGGAACAGATCCTCTGCACGTAGGCTTATGTTTCCCCCATTTCACTTCCCATCCCATCTCCTTTCTCCACTGTCATACCCAAAGGAATATATATATATATATGTGTGTATATGTATATATATATATGTGTATATATATATATAAGTTAGATATATACCTCTTATCCTCTCTCTGGACGCATAATTCTCTAAAAAAAAGCACCTTAGTGATACCCGGAAGTGACGTGGAATCCTTGAAGACTCGGGTGAAATATCGTGTTTTGTTGTTGGAGAAGGTGGCATCCAGAATAGACAAGGGGGACGCTCCAAACGACTTGACAACGCTAAGTCAGATTTTCCTTCTCGATAAAATATTAGAAAATCGACTGGTCATGCATAAGAGAGAAAACGGGGATTTGCAGTTGGACGCACAAAGTTTTTCAGAATATATATGTTATGTATATATGTGTGTGTGTGTGTATATGAAGATAAAATGGACAGATAGGGTGAAAAATAAGGAAGTACTACGAAGAATAGGAGAGAAGCGAACGATTATACAGACTATCAGAAAGAGGAAGGCGAACTGGATTGGGCATTACCTGAGTAGAGAGAGAGTGCATGATTAAAGAAGTACTAGAAGGAAAACTGGATGGAAAAAGAGAAAGAGGTAGGAAAAGGTTTCAGCTAGTAGACGACTTGAAAGGGAAAGAGAGCTATCAAGATAAGAAGAAAACTGCGAAAAATAGGAGTACAATATGAAGTTTAACCATGAATAATTGCGGACCTGTCAGCGGACACACTACCTATGATGATGATATGTACAGTCATTTCCAAAAGTCAAGCGACACGGCTCGGTCACGCCACACATAGTCCGGAGCTGAAAGTTCCGAGTATGTTGGTACCCACTGCTTGAGGGGTAGCAGAAGAGGGGCATGATAGTGAGGTGGAAGAGTGAGGAGGTGAGTTTCGAAGCCTGGGTTGGCGTGCTGGAAGAAACGAAAGGAATCAGAGCCGGTGAGACAAAACCCATTCAACAGTGCGAGGGCATCCATTCCAACTCGGAAAAAAGGACTGTCTCGGTGGTTGCCTTCGCATGCCAAGGGTAACAAGAAAACCTCCGAGAGAAGGAGGCATGTAAACGGTTCGAAGTCCACAGTGATGTCTTACAATGGGATAGGGAAACATAAATGAATATTTCGCGTCTAGAAAGCACTTTCGGAAAAGATGCAATATTTTCATCTTTGTGAGCGTTATTAATGCGAAATGCTAGGCTGCACTTCACTTCGGAAAGCGTAAAAAAGCATCAATGGTTCAAGGGCAAAAATTATATAATACTCCATAAATTAGGATAACAAAAATGAGAGCTGTTGATTTAGTGGAGATCCTGAATGAG
This sequence comes from Uropetala carovei, assembly GCA_036926305.1. Lineage (NCBI taxonomy): Eukaryota > Metazoa > Arthropoda > Insecta > Odonata > Petaluridae > Uropetala > Uropetala carovei. Next base: position 9,550,399 of record JAXCHB010000010.1, on the reverse strand, counting down.
CATCTTCTGCCTATGTCAGACAGATAGTGCCAGACGGCGAAGACGTGGTAGTAATACAAGATAATTCGTCGTTAGTTACGGCCGGTGTAACTCGACAATTTTTTTGACCAGAACTGGAATATCAGTGTTCTGCCCTGGCCAGCTCGCTCGCCGGAATAAAATTTTTATTCCACCGTACTGTATCACTCAAGCGTCAAGAAATTGTCAGCACGAAAATTGCTTTTTCGGGAGAACATTAGGAAATATTTACATCCTTTATCCAATCAGTTTTACCAAAACTCTAATAAATGGCAATTTATCACATGTAGCACTTTTCTCACAGATAGTGGATACATTTTATATTGCCTTTATTTAAATTTTCTAATAAAAATTTTATTCTAGCAGCATTTAATAGGCAATGAAAACAATGAAAGATTATTTAGTGTTTTATTTTAGTATTTAGTGAAGTCTCAGCCTGAGTCGATCACTCCTTGCATTCGACGGTTAATGAACCGTACTAAATTTTCACATATTTGTGGTCGTCGTCCGATTGAGCCCTAGAGTTCCATAACATTCACTTCAAGAGCGGCTGCCGTCCTCAACTTTCCTTCCGTCCACTCATTATACCCCATAAGTTCTCAATGGGATTCCTATCCGGCAAGCGAGCTGGCCAGGGCAGAACATTGATAATCCAGTTCTGGTCAAAAAAATTGTCGAATTACACCGGTCGTATCTAACGATGAATTAATTATCTTGTATTACTACCACGTCTTCACCATCTGGCACTATCTGTCTGACATAGGCAGAAGATGCTCATTCAGGATCTCCACAAAATCAACAACTCTCATTTTTGTTATCCTAATTTATGGAGTATTATATAATTTTTCCCATTGACCCATTGATGATTTTTTACGCTTTCCGAAGTGAAGTGCAGCCTAGCTTTTCGCATTAATAACGCTCACAAAGATGAAAATATTGCATCTTTTCCGCAAGTGCTTTCTAGACGCGGAATATTCTTCATGTTCCCCTCTCTTCGAACCGTTTACACGCCTCCTTCTCTCGGAGGTTTTCTTGTTACCCTTGGCATGCGAAGGCAACCTCTCAGAGAGTCCATTTTTCCGAGTTGGATTGGATGCTCTCGCACTGTTGAATGGCGTTTGTCTCACCGGCTCTGATTCCGTTCGTTTCTCCCTGCAAGTCTACCCAGGCTTCGAAACCCACCTCCTCACTCTTCCACCCCTCCCTATCATTCCTCTCTCCTGCTTCCCCTCAAGCAATGGATACCAACATACTCGGAACTTTCAGCTCCGGCCTATGTGTGGCGTGACCGAGCCGTGTCGCTTGACTTTTGGAAATGACTGTACATATACGAGGGAAAGTCAGAAAATAAGGTTCCCTATTTTTACTTTCTCATACGAAGTATCGAGAAAGTATTGTTATCGCGAAAAAATTCGACCTCGAGATTTTTACGGAAATATACGTTTCAGCTGTCGTTGAATCCGAAAAAGTGGTTTTCGCAATGCCGTCTGTCTGTCTGTCTGTTACTGGCTCTGGAACCTAGACGGTAGAGCTAAAATGAATGAAATCTCGCAGTTAGGCATTTTATCATACATAATAGAAGCTGTGAGGAAATGGTTGACATTGCTCAATAATTAAGGCTAGTTTATTCTAGGCATATTTTACAACAAACGGTTCTAACTATTTTGGTCAAATTTCGTACAGTTACTTGAGTTTACGTCATCAATAATACTACATAGTTCATATTTCTCAGAAAAGAATATAAGGCTAGTTTATTCTAGGCAACTTTAACAACAATGTGATTTTCTTAAAAACGGATACAACGATTTTGATCAAATTTCGTACAGTTACTATGTATTTCATTTTTCTCAATGAATGAATATAAGGCAAGTTTATTCTTGGGCAACATTGACAACAATTGGATTATCGAAAAAACGGTTCATACGATTTTCATCAAATTTTATATAGTTATTTAAGTTGATGTTTATAATGACTGTACGTAGTTTATGTTTTTCAAAAGATTACTAACCGACGGATTAGTATATGAGAAAGTTTGTACAACGTATGTTGTACCGAATTTTTACTTTCTCATATACGGAGTATACTGAGTTAGTATTGTAATCGCGAACAAATTCGATCTCGAGATTTTGATGGAAATATACGTTTTAGGTGTGCCCAAGTCCGAAAACGTGGTTTTCGCTATGCCGTCTCTCTATGTGTCTGTCTGTCCGCGGTTCTGGAGCCTAAATGGTATAACGAAAATGAGTTAAATCTCGTAATTACGCATTTTATCATACAGAATATAAACTTTGATGTAATGGTTGACATTGCAGAATAATTAAGGGCAGTTTATTCTACGGAATTTTAACAACAATTTGATTTTCTCAAAAACGGCTAAAATGATTTAGATCAAATTTCGTATAGTTATTTAAGTTGATGTTTATATTGATCCTACATACAAGATAATTGAACGACGCATTAGTATATGAGAAAGTTTGTACAATGTATAGATATTATATTGTACCGATTTTTAAGTCGTTTGGAGGGCCGAGTGCGTACGGAATGAGCGAAGAGCGATAATTTTCGGGATTTGATGGAGGACGGAGCGAAGGCTGATGGTTTAACCGACCCTGACGACCTCTCGCGACGCTGCGCTGCTGGGGTGAAACCTCACGGAGAAGACAAAAGAAGGTTCTTGTGGGTGCTCTTTGTCTGCGTGGCGCCAAAGAGGAGGTGAGATGGCACATCCTTTGCCAACTCCCGCGTTTTGTGCCCTGAATTCCTTAAAGGGGATGACGTAGGACGGACTGCTTAATGCGCCAAAAGCGTGTTCGTTTGTGTTCGGATGTTGCTCCATCGTCTGACTCGACCGCGAGCTATATATCTGAGTCGGGATCTCCCGATATTGTGGGAAACAAATTGATTCGTTTGATTACCGATTTCTGGTGAGATCGCTTGGCACTCTCTATTCTCTCGACTAAATGAGCTTCTTCCTATTACTATTTCGATTCGGAATGCGTCGATTCGGCGACTTAAACGATCTATCGATATCGCTTGGCGACGCGACGGCGTCGTTATCACGACGAGATCGTTTATTGCGACGGCGAACGTTTCTAGAAGGTAATCCAAGGCGGACCAAGTTCTCCTTCTCACTCACGGCGCTGTTTTCAATCGTATTGCGCATATTAAATAACCGGTAATCTTTTGAAAAATAATAAAAATGTCTCTCTTCACGGTTGTTAACAAATGATAGCTATAGTCAAGTTTATGCGTAAGGAATCATTGAGCAGTATGGAAAACACTGGCTTTTTTCTCATTAGTTACGGATTTAAAGATACACATTAGCTCTTCTTATTAGGTATTCGTTTTTTTGCCATTTCCATTAGCATTTTTATAGCACCGTGGCTGTATAACGCCATATTTAAAGATATAATTTAAAATTATTATTTCGAATAAAAGTGTCAATTTCTTTGCACGTATCACGAACGGCTTATATCTGATTCCAATTTATTTTCCATGTGATAAAAGGGTTTTTGCCTTTGATATTATGCGTGGAATTTCCACAATATTTCGCCTAATTTGTGTCTAGAGAAAGTCTTTCAGAACGCAAGCCACCCTTTCGAATAGCAGAAAGTGCTCCATTCGATAAATTCGAATATTCTCATCAAAAACACAGAAACGATATTCATATTTTTTAAAATATTCTGTCTCTGACAAATGAATCTATACTTCTGACTTACGTAGTATGTGTAATCGGATATGATTTCTTAAAAATGTTGAAACAATATTCTAATTTATTTGAAATTATTTATTTATTTGTGGTAAACATTCATATGCAGCGACTTATTTGTCATTTTAAATCGAATTATTATGCGCAGTAGTGAATCGTATGCACTTTTGGAGCTAGTTGTAAAAGAAACTGTTATCTTCGTAAAACTGGATCGAGATGAGGGGTAATTGAAAAATCAGAGCGTTCAAATTGGAAACTAAAATTTTATTTCACTGACTATAAAATTCGATTTATTTCAGGTGGACGTCCTTTGAGATCAGCCTTCCCTGCTTCTACGGTTCTCTTCAATCTTCTGTTATGGTGAGTGAGTCCTATGTGACATCCCTTCAAAAACTTTCAGCGTCACGGGTTCACGCGTGATTGGATATGAAAAATGAGCGCGTAGCTGCTCGCCGCGGCGTGACTTGTCTCCAAAGGAGACGGGAATAGGGCGATTCGCCGCGTGAAACTCGAGAGGAATTTTCCAAGCCGAGAGAGAGAGGGAAAAAGAGAGGAAAAAAGAAACGCGTGATTTTTTTTTATCAGGCGTGGTCCTTTTCGTGGGCCGACAAAGCTTAGCGGGGGGTGAGGTGGCTCTCCTGAGAACAGACCTCCGGAGAAGATATGTACGCATTGGGTCACAAAGCGGAAGAGATTCCTCGTTAAGGCATCGGCCAAAAAATTAAGTTTATATAAGTTTGTATGATGTATGTTAATCGAAATATGACAAACATTTAGCCTTAACTTGGTAGAAACTTCCGATCCGCAATGTTGGGTTCCAGGGGTCGAATCTTGCCGAAAGCATACACGTAATTTTTCTCCTGCTTGCTATAATCAAAATACCGTTTAGACATTATTGTGAGTTGATGAAAATGAAATAAATTCAGACGGACAGTCCGTTCTGTGAAAAACTATTTCAAACACAATTTACAGAAAATTATATTGTCTAGAACAGGGTTTCCCAAACTTATTTTTCTCGCGAAACCCTAACTAAGAGGTGGTAAGCCTAATCGTAATAAAATTAACTTTAAAATCATTGTAATTTTATTTAGGTAGCTTATGTATCTTGCAAGCGAAGCTCATGTTTCCTGCTGTAAATAAGAGAAGAAAGAACGTGTTGTGTCTCTTCCTCTTGTGTATCGCGGAACCCCATTTAGCTTCTGCGGAACCCTTTGGTTCCGAGGAACACAGTTTGAAGACCTATGGCCTACATCTTCGATGTCGACAAATGTATGCATTAACGTAGGCCTAAAGGAGATATTTGACAAAAACGAAAAATTGACGAGACGGAAGCATATAAAACCTCTATTTTTTAATAAGAATTTTTAATATCATGATTTGTACTGATTTATTAGTTTTTGAGGTAGAACACCCGCAAAATTCCGATCACACAGACCGCAAAAAGAGTGAATAAGTATTTAAAGGACCTCAAAACGTGTATTTCCGTTGAAATTTAGAACTCGATTTTTTCACGAAATCGATACTTTCTCTCTAAAGTACTGCGTATAGAGAAAGTAAAAAAGACAGCTTAACCAACTTATTTACACATTCATTGTGCTATGAACCGATCCGGATCGAATATCAATAAAAATATTTTACTCTCAGGCAGAAATTAAAGTAGCTACATAAAATAAACGCAACTCCGGCGTCTCCTTAACTCATCTTAAGAATATTTCTGGACGATATATTTGGCGTTCCTCCTTCGAACATTGAAACTATACAAAGGAAAGTATTAAAGATTATAACAACTGGGATATCATTAAGTTGTGAAAATGTTACTTTATCTGTCACACAACTTTTGTACAAAACTGCTCATGTTTTGTCACCTAAATATTTGGTTTATTTTATAATTCTTTGTGAATATTACGATGATCATTTGTATCGAAATACTGTGGAAACAACATATAATATAAGAAAAAAACATTTTGTTGTACCTTAAGTATATAATCAATATGGTGACAGGTTAAGAGAATTTATAGTTCCTAAATTACTTAATGAATTTGTGAGTGATATTGATGATTTACTCAATGAAAAAAATTTTAATTTAAAAAAGTAATTAAAAAGTATTGATCAAACGTATGTTAATGGAATTGTAATTGTTGAATAGGTATAAAAATCGCCGTGTGCAGTTCTATGTTATTTATTTTTGCTGTGTCTGAGCTGCGTTGGTTTTTGTTGTTGATGTTCTTTGCTTGGTAAATCCCCGCGAGGAGAAAGCTAGACAGAAACTGTCTGGAGTGCCAGCCAGCATCCAGGGGACTCGAAAGAGCAGCGGAGCGGAAATTAAATACGACCGTTGGAGTGGCGAACGTTTCCGAAAAATATAACATTTCGATTATAAACGCTAGGCGATGACGTCATCTGCTTTCGCCCGAAATTTCTCTGCGAAATGGCGGTCGAAAATTACGCGCGTCACTACTTTCCCATGGTGTTCCCTGAGCACACATTTTGGCGATGCACCTGCTCTCGGGAATCTTCCCCCACCCATTTCTCCGCTCCCTCTTTCTCTCTCCCCATCCCCCCCCTTCTCCCCCCCCTCTTAATGGAACCCCGTATGCAAGTGTACGGCCGTGGGATAGGAAGAAAAAACGCGTGTTTGTGTGCGTGCGTGTGTGGGGTTGCTTCGATTTACGTGGGTTGGCAGGGTGGGAACAAAAACCTTAGCGCGCTTCCGCCGTCATCTGTTCGCCAGCAGCATTCATCCTTACGCGTCATAGGCCTTCGAGGGCCGGTTGCGCCCCTCAGATCTTCGGTCCGTTCAGGATACGCCTTACCTAACGCCTCAAAATCACAATAACTTCGATGGAATTAACCCCAATTAATAATTAAAAGTTTTTTCCCTCGCATGGTTTATCTATTTTCATCTTGAACTATTTAATGTAATTATATGCGAAGCAGCAATTCGTTTATCTGGTATTTCGTGCCCCTCCATACTTATTCAACCGGATACTTACTTCTTTATATGATAATTTTATTGGGAAGACATCTGGGTGACTAAGAATGTTGTTGAAACTAAAATAAAGAATGATTCAATGATTATTCTTGCCAAGCCGTTGTGTTTATAAATGCATGTTTGTGCCGACGATTCCAATAAAAAAAAACTTGGAAATTTTAAAGTTCGGGGCATTTCCAGAGGCATAGAAATACACGGCTCTTTTCTGATTTTGTTTTTATAGTCTATTCATATAGTAAATCAGCGATTCTCAAGTGAGTCAGCGATAAATTTCATCCCAAGCACTATCAACATCACAGAAATATATTATTGAAGCTGAGATCCACTGTTCATGTTATTGCTGTATGCTAAGAGGAATTTTATTGGATTCCGCGCTGCTTATCGTGCTCATGGTTACTGTTATTTTCATCTAGCCAGTCTCTCGCCATCTGCGAGATTCGAGTCCCTCTCGGATGGGTCGGTTGGCCTCATGCATTTTCGCCCTTTGTTTATCGATCTTAAGTGCAATTTCGAGACGAAATTCTCCGTAAGGTTTACCCAAAAATGTGTTGGGCTTGACATAAATGGATGACTGAACGCGAAGATCGACTGCGAATTTTACGATCTGGCTCTTGGAAAAAACATTCAATTGTTGTTGTTGTTTTTTTTCAAAGGATCGTTTGGACACGGCGTGGGTTGGGTGGGCGGATAGCCCCCTCTCCCTCCCTCCCCTCTTCCTCTCTCCATCTCCCATTCTCTCTCCTCTCTTCGGAAGTATCCGGCCAACCTCAGCCTCCTCACACAGACACCTCGACCCCAACCACACCCGTTGGCGACCCGTCCGCCCACGACCCACTCCCTCCCCCCCCCCCCGCTCTCTACCTCCCCTCCCCCTCCCCTCTTCTCCCTCCTATTGGCCCGTGGCTGTCTCACAGTGGCTAATATGGAAACCCACGCGAAAGTCCTCCTCTTCCGCTGACTTTTCTGAGATCAGCGTTGAAAAAGCGTCTGTCGCCCGATTCTCTGTTCCATGCTTAAAAAACATCAATTCGAAATTCGAACATTTAAACGGAGATTTTTTAAATGACTTTGTTTACATCAATATCCCGAAAGACTTGTTACGGCGCAGGAATTTAAAATGAACGTCCGCATTACCTTTTAATTATTTAGGAAGATAGAAAAAGGGAATTATTTCCCGGTAAATGAAAATGAAGGCGTATCACAAACTATTGGTAACTTTTATTTGATTTTTTTTAGGTAAACACGGAATTTTAACTACTGGATTCGCTTCTTTTTTCTGTCGCAAAAAACATGTGCCGTCTTCTATGTCGTGAAAGTGGGCGGGTGAGTTTCGCTCTTTCATCTCTTAAGACTCAAGGATAATACGTTTTCATTTCACTGAAGTTGAAATTTAGAAATCGTGAAATAAATAGGAATTCCGCGACATGAAGACCGTTTTCTGTGAACATCCTTACTTCTTGTGTAATGCATCGAAGCCATACGCTCTACTGCAATTCTTTTCCTTTTCCTCAGGATACTTACTTCATTTTTTCGCTCCGAGGAAGGATCATGGCATTGAGCGATTTCAAAGATTTCGTCGTCTGGCGTCGATTTGGAGCGAACGGAGTGGACGATTGGAATTTGGCTCGAATGGTTCGAAATTATTCCTCGGCAGTGAATTTCTCTTCGACGGCAAAATATTTTCTCCTCTTTCAAGATTTGCGTGTTTTTCTTAGAGTAAAAAATAATTTTTATCGAATTTTCATCGATATCGGAATCGCCGTCGAAATGAGAAACGAGGAGAAAAGCAGTTACTGTGGTAAAAATAAAAATAAAAAAATAACGTGGGAGACTACGGCGAGTTGAATTAATTGAATTAACAAATAATTACTCCTTAACCGTACAAAGTGAGAATATTTAGAGACAAAATAATAAAATAGGGCTTTAAAAAAAGACAAAAAACTGATAAGAAAGGAAACAATGAAAGGAAAAACAAAAATAACACTTACAGGTTTTTCGGGGGAAAAAATCCTCGCAGGTAGCCTGGTGTCACCCGTTCATGCACACATATCCTTCCCCAAAGGAAAAAAACAAACCTTTTTCTTTCGGGAGAAAAATCATTCAAACACGCACTCAAACAAGGGAGGGGGGAAGAAGAGAAAAAAAAAACGGGAAACCTATTACACATTCACTCCCAAAGAAAACAAGTTTTTTTGAAAAACACATTTATACATACATTCTCGCAAAACGGGGAATCTCTAAATATTCACAAAACACTGCACTATATTATTTTGTCTCTAAATATTCTCACTTTGTACGGTTAAGGAGTAATTATTTTTTAATTCAATTAGTTACTGTGGTGTTTAAGGATTCGAAAGGAGAGAGACAAATGGAGAAAGGGGCGAATGGAAAGCGTTTTTCGCGACAGTGTGTCTTTCTCGTTAAGTCGCGTTCCACAGCCGACACAACCCACTCCCCCGAAAACGACGTGGACTCTTCCGGGAGGCAGATTTACTCCCACGCGGACGTAATGCACACGCTATTCAGACGTTCACAACTCCGAAAGAAACTTCATTCCGGATTACGTGTTTGTTTATAAAAACAAAGTATTATAAGAGGAGACCATGGAAGAACGTGTCATCGACCGCTATGAGCCAAACTCACATTTTTATGTTTGTCTTTTAAATCCGCTAGGTATATAATGCAATCGTTTTTGTCATTCTGTCCGTCACGCACACACCCCCGCATCCGATGAACTACTTCTACACCGTTCACGTTAGAGGAAGCAAATTTCGAGGGATTGTTCGTGGCCGTAAGTTCTTTCGGCGGTTGAAAATTTGAGACTCCAGGAGCAGCATAAGGGGAGTAATTTTTATATTAAAAACCGCCTTTAACAACTGATTCATTATTTCCTTCCTTATTTGTTATCTTTTTATTTGTTTTAGAAAAAGAAACTCGCTCTGGCTTGTACGCTGTCCGGAGCAACATTCAGCTCTTTCTTCAAACCGATTTTAACGATCTGGAAACCAATATAAACACACTGGACGTGTACAGAGTCGGCCAAGCACGAAGGGCCCCGGATGCGAATATCAATGGGAGTCCCAACATTTATTTCTTTATTTTTATTTTATTTTTATATATAATTACATTCTAGTTCCGTCAGGCCTGTCGACGGGTCATGGTTTCAACATATCAATTTACCAAGCAAAGAACATCAACAACAAAAACCAACGCAGCTCAGACACAGCAAAAATATATAACATAGAACTGCACACGGTGATTTTATACCTATTCAACAATTACAATTCCATTAACATACGTTTGATCAATACTTTTTAATTTCTTTTTTTAAATTAAAATTTTTTTCATTGAGTAAATCATCAATATCACTCACAAATTCATTAAGTAATTTAGGAACTATAAATTCCCTTAACCTCTCACCATATTGATTATATACTTTAGGTATAACAAAATGTTTTTTCTTATATTATATGTTGTTTCCACAGTATTTCGATACAAATGATCATCGTAATATTCACAAAGAATTATAAAATAAACTAAATATTTAGGTGACAAAACATGAGCAGTTTTGTACAAAAGTTGTGTGATAGATAAAGTAACATTTTCACAACTTAATGATATCCCATTTGTTATAATCTTTAGTACTTTCCTTTGTATAGTTTCAGTGTTTAACATATAACACTGAGAAGAAAAACCATAAATCTCTATACCATATCTAATTAAGGATTCAAATAATGAAAAATATATCATTCTTCTACACTGCATTGTTACAAGATGTTTCATATTTTCGAATCTTATCAGTGTGTGTCTTCATTTATGACATAGTTTATTTATATGAACATCCCACTGAAAATTATAATCCACCGTCAACCCAAGATACACAAATTCAGAGACACTCCTAATTTTATTGCAATTACATTTTGTTGTAATTGTTTTTAAATATTTTCAAGTATGATAGAAAATGTTGACATCACGATGGATACTTATATATGGTGAGCGAATATGCATAAGGACAGCCTTTGTGGTATTTATCACCAAATCCTTGTCATGAGACCATTTTATAAAATTGGTAAAATCTTCTTGCATCAAAGTCTCAGCCATATCAAGCTTGCGATGACCTATCAGAGTAGGGTGTCATCAGCGTATTGTATCAATTTACAATACTTGATCACCAGTTTCATATCATTAACAAATATTAAACAAAACAGGACCCAATATTGAACCCTGTGGCACACCCTTTTCAAAAGAGTAAACATTACTAAAAATATGTAGTATTTTAACTTTAAATTTCCGTTCATATAAATAGTTTGCAAATTATTTTTGCATTTTATGCGTTACACCATATCTATAAAGTATATTGCACAATTTCCTGTGGTCTACAGTTTCAAAAGCTTTGGTACAGTCTATACATACTGCTAAAACATGATTACCTTTATTCAAGTTTTGGCATACATATTCAGCGAAACATATGAGCATCAGCAGTGCCAACCCCTTGTCTAAATCCAAACTGTGTATCACTCATTAAGGAATTTTCCTCAAAATATTAAACCAGTTTAGATGATACCTAACGCTCTAAAATTTTATCTAAAATGGTTAAAATAGAGATTGGTCTATAATTTGCTATGTTTTTACATGAACCTTTTTTATGGATAGGCCTAATTATAGATTCTTTAAATATATTAGGGACCACAGCATTATATAAACTTCTATTAATTAGTTTAGCAATTAGTGGGCTAAATAATTCCTTCATCAACTTCAAGTCTTAAATTCTAATTTTATCACTACCTGGAGACTTTCCAACTTTCATCTCATCTATTATATTACATACCATCTCCTCATTAATATTAGGGACATAAAAACAATGATTAGATATATCTTCAGTTAAACTTATTTCAGAGAAAGTATTTGTACACTTGAGTAATATCGCTAACACTTTGTTTAAAGTAATTAGCAAATTCATTGGCAACACTATGTTGTTTTATTGATACATAAATTGACCATTATCACGTCATCCACAGACTTTTTCCCCTTAATTCCCATCACACTATTAATAATTTTCCAAGTTTCATTAATATCACTCGTACCTATGTCCTTAAATTTATGTTCATAAAAATTCTTTTTCTTATTACGAATCATTGCATTCACTAAGTTTCTGTAAATTACATAATTTCTTCTATAAATCTCATTATTTGGAGCATTTTTCCATTTTTTTTAAAGTCTGTCCCTTTCCTTTAATCTAATAAATAATGCGGTAGTCATCCATTGCTTTTTAAATCTATTAGAACTTGAATTATCACAATTTTTGACATGTTTGTGTCGTGATACATTATAGACATCATTAAATACTTTTATGATCCCATTGCATAGATTGTTAACATTATTATAATCCCACTTAAATTTACTTATGTCTACTTTTTGTAACCTGTATCTTACTTCAGATTCATTGATTTTGTTCATTCTTTTAAAACCACAAATTGATTTGCAACTAGCCCATGGCTGTGGTAACAAAAGATCACAGCCTATCAAATAATGATCTGATATCTTACACTTAACGATGGCAGACAATATAAAACTGAAATTACCTTCAAATAAATATGATCTATAGCTGTCTGACACAATTTACCTTGTCTTATCTCTTCACGAGTGAAGCTATTAATACATTTACAATATCCTAAGGAATGTAAGATTGTGTCATACCTATTAACATTATTGTTTATTGAACATAAATCCAGGTTAGTATCTCCCAAAAGTATAGCCATTTTTGATTTATTTGTTAATAACATGTACTCGATTTCGGGTATACATTTGAAAATATCAGAGGATGGTTGTCTATACACAACTACTATATCAAGATTGTACTGCTTATGAAACAATACTAAGGTTCCAGCAAATATACTCATAGCTTTCAATTTGATAATTTATATTTCTAGGAACAAATGACAAGAAATCTTTAATGTACAACATTATACCTCCTCCTAAGGCTGTTGTCCTAGTATAATTGTAACAGTTGTATCCATCAAGGGGATATTGTTGCACCAATGCAGCTGAGATTGATATTACAGACAATACTATTATATCCGCACTACAATCTTTAATATAGCAGAGAAACTCATCCCAATGCTTTCTTAAAGATCTTATATTCAAATTAATAAACCTTGTAATATATTTTTGATCTTCAGTAATCCCCATATTTACTTCATTTTATGGGAATTGCCATAATTATATGTCATCAAAAATCATAAATTTACTATTAATACCTTCCTGATAGCACTGCATAATATTCATAATGTAATTTAAAAATTGACATAATACATCTTTTTAAAACAAAAAAAATTAAAATTATTAATCAGCATAAAATTATATAACATACACATACAATTATAGGCAGATTTTATTAAGATCAGATTCATTAGTAATTTTTAGACTAGGTTTTCCCTCATTTTTTACTTTCTCCGTACGAAGAAATGGGAAAGTACTGTGATCACAAAAAAAATCGACTTCGAGATTTCAACAGAAATACACGTTTTGAAGTCCCTAGAACACGTTTTATATTTTATTAGCAGAATTTCCCGTTGAATTTTAACGCATTTAGTGAAGCTACTACAGCACAACATTAAACTCTTTAAAATATATATAGTAGTTACTTTTTAAATTACAATTAGCTTTTCTTAACAATTAATCATATTTGCTTGTAACAATCCCTTTCCGATCCTATTTCATTAAAATATAACGATAATTTTATTTTCTATCACATTACTTTCGCCAAATCCAGCTTCATTTCTTGTTATTTTCTCCATACATAGTAATGCGAAAGTATTGTGATCACGAAAAAAATCGACTTCGAGATTTCAACGGAAATACACGTTTTGAGGTCCCTAGAACACGTTTAGACTATTTTCGGAATGATGTCTGTGTGTGTATGTGTGAGTGTGCGTGTGTGTATGTGATTGTGGCTGCTCTAACTCAAAAAGTACTTATATCGTTACCAAACTTCATATATATCACTTTAGCATGAGCACAAAGAACTGATTAGTTTTTGGACAATAACGGTTAACCGGAAGTCGAGGTTTATTCGAAACCCGATTCGGTTTTTGCGATATTTCTCCGTTAAAACATCATTATTGTACACACAATTCTACACAAATGTTATAGAGAATGTAATTTCCTACAACTTTCCATAGCAGTTATTGTTTAGGAATTATTTATAAATAATCGGTTATTTCGGTTTCCGTCAAATATCTCCTTAAAAACGTCGTTATTGGTAATCTTCGTGAGGACCAGGGTTGTAGAGAATAATATTTATTCCAGGTTTTATTTGAAACAAATTTTCGTAGAACCATCCATTTTGGAGATATTCAACTTTTTTCGTAATTTCAAGTATACGGCGCCACCACCATTTAGCGGTGAATTCTGTAAACATATTCAAAATATACCTAATTTACGGCAATAAGGACGACTGTATTCTTTTACGATAGGTAATAGTAATTTTGCCTTATAATGCTATTCATAATAATTTAAATAACTATACCTCATATATGGAGAAAGTCATGTGTTGGCCACATCAAATTTTGTAATTATGCCTCGCTGAAATATTTACTTTTGTGTCTTGTAAGCAAGAAACCCGTGAAAAAGCAACGTACAGTTGTCCATGATTGATCACTGACTCCGGTAAATGTACACCAGATACGTGAGCTTATTTACGTTAATAAACATTATAATGTAGAATATAATTATTTTACTTACAAAAAATGTAAGAATCCAGTATTCAGTAGACGAAAGAAGGTTCAATTACTTTCATCAATAAACGCTTCCTGAATAATAATCAGTATCTATTTCTTTGCTATCCATAAACGTCGATCGTTCCGTTGCTTAAACGAAAGTGCGAAGCGAATAACGCTAAACTTTCGTCTATTTGTAATCTTCATTGAAGCTAACTGAATCGGAGGTAACAATGACGGCCGCCTTGGCAACGCCCGGAAGGGGTACGAAAAATCCACAAAATTTCGAAACAAAAGGCGTATTTCTGAAAACTTCGACCGTGTAACATGTAAACTTCGCAGGAATGAGATAGTATAGAGTTTTATTGGTCGAATAAAGCAAAACGAAAAAAATCGGTCGATATTTACATATTTTAATGCTTGAAGGAAGAATACCTTGCAAGTCAAGAAATGGATTGATACGTGTTATCTTACGGAAAAATGTTAATCCCCTATATTGGCAGCACTGATTAATCCTGGTTGGCCAAACCTTGACCATTCACAAAGTTAGGATGTAAGGAAGAATCGTACCAAATTAGGTTATTCTAGCTTTTATCGTATAGGATGAGTGCCATGAACAAACACACGAACACACGTTTCAAAATATGTTATAGATGATGCATATTGGAAATGAAATTATAACATGCGTTTGTTGTTATATTTCTTTGCTTTGAGCATTATTCGCAGCAATAGTAACCTTTAACACTTAGCTCAGAATCTCCAATTATTTGTGATAGTACTCAGTATTTACTTTTAACACTTATAAAATTATAGCGTTGATATTTCCTGTAAAAGAGTTTGCGCAGACAAATTCATTAAACACACAGTACAGTATTTCCTTTACATCATGCATTAGAGAATCAACTATCTGTCTATCTTTTATTCCTGCAAGGAGAGGAAGTAAAAATAACCGGCATTCTCCTTCTGTAGGTATATCTCAAGTTTACCGTAATTGGCAGCGAGACAATTGCATGGACGAAAAAACAAGAGAAGTGCGGAATTCTAATTTTCTAATCGATGGTTTTTCAGTTGGAGAGAGAGAGAGAGAATGAAAGAGTAATTGCTGCTCTTGGGAGATGTTATTCGCTGATGATCCTTTCGAAGGACGCGTTCGACACACGATTAAAAATCTCGAATTCTCGCCGTTCGCGATTCGAGCCCACGGAACGCCATCAATCAAATCGCGTCTAATTTAAATAGGTGTAGAGCTAAGTGGATATCTTGGCGTTTCGCTAGATCGATGGTTTTAAGATTGTATCCCACGTAGAAGGTCGTCTTAAAGACGAGATTAATTTGTATACGTCTAGAAAGATGAAAATGCGACCGTCAAAAACACGTTTAAAAAGTTGTTGTCAAATATTAATAATTTCTCGACGGCTAAAACTGGATGCCTATTACTCGGGTGACATTACGATTTTCCGCAAATGGCCAAGAGCTATTTGAATATCCGGTGATTGATTTGTCTTTTAGTGAATTCACGTCTCGGAACCTAGCGACGTTCGGAAGATTGATGAAGATGAAGGATTTTAAAAAGCAAAACTATTGTGGCCGGAGGCATATAACTACTTCCAACATGTAAATAGCGAAGTAGTTCAGAATTTGGCCTATGTCGCTAAGATCAATGCCATGAACTTCGATATTCTTCTAATTTTCACCCGTAGATGTCACGTACTGCCAAATATTATTTCTTTTGTTTGTCGCTGCGATCGCTCTTAATGAAAACCGCCCGCCGTTCTTCGCTTCGTCACCATTCCTACATCCCGGAACTTCCTCTCTCTCTCTCTCTCGCTGTCTCCTTCCAACACGCACGCACACTCAGATACACGCTCGCACATACACACGCCCTGTTGGAGGAAGGGTGGTGGGAAAGAATGGCCGTTCCATTCGCCCCGTTTCCATGCCAAAAGGAACCTGCTGGAGGCAGACTCTTTGTCCACCCACTGGCGACTCTTAGGCGACACCGATTTCTGTTCCATCGATTGGACTGTAAAAATACAAAAAACACGAGGAAATTCAAAGGAATGGGCGGTGTGAGGTTGTTTCCATCATCATTCAAGAGAAGGGAAATGTTTTAAGACTGCCTACGTTTCTTCATTAAAAATTTTACATGGGATGCAGCTTTGCACCAAGATTAACCTTCCGCTTGGGACGATCTACCTTGCTATCTTTTCATTTTGCTAGTTTATTGCATAAAGGAGTACTATTTGTACCCTATAATACACAATGTGCATTTATTTCATTGACGTTTATAATCTGGATTTTTAGATGATACCTCGCTAGGGTGGTCCTCGAAAATGAAGTTTCAATTTTTAAAGTTCTCAGCCTCTCAATCGATGCCAATGTTTAAAAGGAAACCACATGGAAAATTTCGTTGGTATTGGATAATATTTGGAGGTTGCCCAAAACAGTTTAAATTTTACCATTTTTACCTTTGAGAACGATTTATCCCCCTTGTCGGTTTTTGAATCCATGATCATCTATGAAACTTTGAGATTACTTTTCAATGTAATTTTTACTCTATCTGCCCCTTTAAGTGCATGGAGTTAAGGATGGAAAAAAAAGATCTGAGACAAAATGACTGAAGATTGGCATCCTAGTAAGTAGTCCGGGTAAGCAGTCAGTGGTGGTAGTCCTTCGAAAGAATACGCATGTCAAGGTCTCCAATTGTTTCATTTGGGGGTTCTATGTACACGAATAGGCATTAAGCACACTTTTGAGCAGATGTCAAAGTTGATATTTTGCATTCAGGAATTTCTTTTCTGTGGTCTTGAATGCATTGCAGTAAGTACTTTAGCTGTTCTTCATCTTTTGTTAGCAATCTACTCTAGCTCTGGATTAAACCCACTGCCCTCTCTGCATTATTATTCACTACGCTTAAATTTTTTACTGCTTGCAAACCTGAAAAAAGGATACATGTCAATGAAAATTTACAGTTTCACCGAAGTTATTGACAAGGAAAATGTGAAATATCTAAATACCTTGCTCAAAACTGTCCAATGAATCCCACTGCTCTGGGTCCTCTTTCAGAAAGTCGCTATTGATTTCCAGCTGATGAAAAAATCTGTATGTTGACGAGATTACAAAGTCCTGGAGAGTCTTAGTCTTAAAATCTTGCAAATCATGCAGTTCAAAGCGTTTCAGGGGCTCTTCTGCACCAGGTCGCTAACGGATGGTTTTAGTCATTGCCCTTTTTTCTTCCAAAGGTACGGAGGTATCAAAAAATGCTAATGCTAATAAAATCAGCTCTTCTCCTAAGTACCACAAGTGGCGAGCGAATTTCGTAACAGCAGCTGAGGAAATCATAGGATTGTGTTCGGCGTACTCAATAAGGCTTTTCATGAATTTCAAGTCATTACATGGAGCAGATACTGCACATCGAGCTGTGTACCACGACTTTATATAAATGCAAGCCACAAACATATTTAGTTGCAGACCAGACCCAGAATTGAGCTTCGGAACCCCGAGTAGTTGGCAAGTTTCTGCGCCTGAGACCAAAACTGGGAGGTGATCAACGCGATCTGTGCCTGTGAGATCAATCAATAACTTACCGTCCCAGTGTAGACTCAAAATTTTAGGTGCAGAGAATCCTGTCCGCAAACTTGCGGCGAGTTCAACTCGACATTTACACCGTGCGCTGCGCACAGACGTTCTGTTGATCATATACTTATCTGAAGAAAAAAGGCAAAGACGAGAACATCAAAGAATGACGCCGAGGTACTCATTTACAGATGAGAGATTTAATGTGTGCTAGGTGAGGAAAATAAAAGTTTGCAAACCCATAAAGATGGAATAATACTAAAAAAATCGGTACAACATACATTGTACAAACTTTCTCATATACGTACTAATGCGTCGTTTAGTTATCTTTAGAAAATGAAAATCGTATGAGCCTGTTTTTAGAAAATCCAATTTTTGTTAATGTTGCCTAAGAATAAACTAGCCTTATATTCATTCGTTGGGAAAAATGAAAAACGTAGTATTATTGAAGACGTATACTCAAGTAAACGTACGAAATTTGATCAAAATCGTTGAGAAAATGGAATTATTGTTAAAGTTCCCTAGAATAAACTAGCCTTATATTCATTTTTTTAAGAAAAATGAAATACGTAGTATTATTGTAGCGTATACTCAAGTAACTGTACGAAATTTGATCAAAATCGTTACAGCCGTTTTTGAGAAAATCGAATTGTTGTTAAATTTGCCTAGAATAAACTAGCCTTATATTCATTTTTTGAGAAATATGAACTATACAGTATTATTGAAGACGTAAACTCAAGTAACTGTACGAAATTTGATCAAAATCGTTAGAGCCGTTTTTGAGAAAATCGGATTGTTGTTAAAAATACGTAGAATAAACTACTCTTAATTATTGATCAATGTCAACCATTTCTAAGTATACTCTGCTCAGTATGATAAAATGCCTAAGTATGAGATTTCATTCATTTTCGTTCGACCGTCTAGGCTCCAGCGCCAGTAACAGACAGACAGACAGACAGACGGCATTGCGAAAACCACTTTTTCGGATTCAGCGACACCTAAAACGTGTATTTCCGTAAAAATCTCGAGGTCGAATTTTTTCGCGAAAACAATACTTTCTCGATACTTCGTATGAGAAAGTAAAAAGAACAAATAGAAAAATTTCGAGCGCAAACCTTACCAGCATCGAGTCCTAGAGCTTTGACTGTAGCTGCAAGGACCATTGTTGCATTCCTGTCACTCAGTCTTGCCCTATCAAGTGCTGAGGCCAATTCGGGCGTAATAAAGTTAATCTTTTCATTGCGTTTAGCTTTCTTTGGGTTTGGTTCTGGAATATTTACAGGGAGATTTATAGATTCGAGAAGCTCATTGGACGGTCCTGGAGACGGCTCATCAACTGGTACCTCCTCGTTGTCAACTAAATAAGAGGGAACTTTTAATTCGAATGAATCACGCTCTATTTCAGCCTTCCTTTTCCTCAGAAGCTCAGCTTCAGCCCTCTGAAGTGCTGGACTTTCTTTTTGAGCGAGAACTTCATCTGCTTTGGACATATATCCTCTCCTTCCATTCTCTCTCTGAGCGATGATGAAATCTTTACCCTCCTGAATAGTAATAAAGTTGACAGCATCGGTGTGAGCTATATCAAATAATTGGTCAAGCTTTTCATGAAAGTCCTGCACGTTTTGCTGCACTGTGCGAACGAGGCGCGCGTGCAACCAGGAGGGCAGCTGGCAGCAGGTTACGACGCGATCGACTACCGGTGCTGAAGGGGAAGGCCCTCCCCCGGAAGTGTGGAGAGTGAGCAAGGGCGAAGGGGGGGACAGCAAAAGCGTCCAAATTCACTTTGTAAACAATAACTAGGAACAAATATAGGTGTTTGACATCTGCGTTGAGAAAATAATGATTGTGTTAAAAATTTAATGGCCTTGGGCCACCCCTAAATATTGATCAATTACAGTGAAACTTGAAATGTGATGTCTTCATTACTAGTGGCGTCGAATGTGGAGGTGAGACTCATTATCTTAGAAAAAAAAATTTCCCACACCTATAGCGGAGGACCACCCTATACCTCGCCTCCAACAACAGAAATCATCCTTCTTTCTCTCAGTTTGTATCAGTTGTCTTCGCGTTTCGCTGACAGTTAATAATCCGCGATTGGGTAGTCGAAATGTAATAAGAAAATGTTCTGTGTGGGACAGTTGACGAAGCGTCATTACGGGATGATTTGGATTAGGTATCGCTGTATGATTGCCAAAAGAATGCATAGTTTGGCGCTTTTAGAAGATTAATAGAATCTCCTTAGCACAGTGATAGCGAACCTTCTGTTCTCCGTCTGCCAATATTACTAAAATTGTCGAATCTTTTCCGCCTCGCGTGCCACATAAAGTCCTTGATTTTTTTGCGTGCCAACTAAATTAAATTCGTGATCAAGACATAAGATTGTTACCGTAAAACTTACTTTTACAATAGTTGACTAAATAACACAAATGTTTTTGCGGAGTTAAATCAGTACGATAAATGCTTTGTTTGGGTTCAGCCTTTCTTGCGTGCCACATATGGAACGCGTGCCATAAGTTCGCCATCACTGCCCTAGCATATAGGAGAGAACAACCAAACTGAATTACGAAAGACAGATATTGTGAATATGAGGATTGTTCCCATATATAATTAAATTATTATGTCGCAAACTGTCGAAACTGTGTGGAATGGGGTGTCATTAAAACGTATTCGCAGTAAGAGCGGATCTAGATCGTCCCCCTCCCCCCCCCCTCCCCCCCTCCCCCCTCCTTTGGATCCGCCACTGGTCCGCAGCCTAATGTTGATGATATTTGGAAAAAGTACCAAATGTATTTATCAGCCCCAGGCCACCAGAAATACGACTTCATTTTTCTCGCCCCAACAAAAAGTTTACTCGCCCATAGTATTGTGGCCTGTTTTTATATAAGTATTTTTAGCAAAATCAATGGAGAAATACTTTTCACAAAGTAATTGATTTTGGATTGAAGGCTTTCATTCATTTACTCTTTAAAATATCTTAAGATTAAGTTATCGACACGAAATTCGCGCTAAAACACGCCAAAATGAGTGAGAATTCTTATTCTTACCGTCGAATACTCAGTCTCATTCGAATTTGCTCATATTTTGAATTTATACTCGAGTTTTGGTAAATTTTTTGACATTGCAATAATAAGATTCCATGGTTACCAGTATTGTTGTCCTCTGTAATTTCCGTGCATATTCACATAAATAAAGGCCTAAAGATCGAAAATAAGATTAAGACTTGCTCTAAATGACCGAAGATATGAATTTAATTAAAATAAAACGAACGCAGTATTCATGTTATTTATATTTTTACTTTCTCCATACGTAGTAATGGGAAAGTATTGTGATCACGAAAAAAATCGACTTCGAGATTTCAACGGAAATACACGTTTTGAGGTCCCTAGAACACGTTTAGACTATTTTCGGAATGATGTCTGTGTGTGTATGTGTGAGTGTGCGTGTGTGTGTATGTGATTGTGGCTGCTCTAACTCAAAAAGTACTTGCCATATCTATATCTATAGTTCACCCTGCAAGCCACCGCAATGGTGTGTGGCAGGGGGTACAATAGCACCAAGGTAAAGCGCATAATAATGTATAGTATCACTCTACGTCGGCTGATTTCTTTTCGTAACTTCTGTTCTGCTCAGCTATCGTTCTAGGGAAAAACGAGCCTTTATACATTTCAGTCCTACAGGCTATCTCTCTTATTTTACGAGGATGGTCCATTCTACCAATATAAGTTGGCGCTCTTATTATTTCTTCGACATCGCTGGAGAATATATGCGTTCTAATCTAGCTAGTGATTCCCATCCTAAGTCCTGTATCAAGGCTGTAACACTATTGTTTCTATCGTAACAATTTTTGACGAATCTAGCGGCTTTTCGCTGCACTCTTTCTAACTCTGAGATTGATCCTTTCACGTACGGATCCCATATGCTCGACGCGTACTCTAATAGCGATCTTACTAACGAGAAGTAACATGTCTCTTTGACTTTTTCCTCACTTTTACCTACTGTGCGTTTGATGAATCCTAGTTTCTGTTTAGCCTTCCCGCATATATTTCGTATGTGCATATCCGACGAGAGGTTGCTTGTTAAAGTAACGCCTAAGTATTTGACGGAATCGGCTAGTTTTAGCTGGACGCCTTCAACAGTGTAATTCGTCGTGTCAATGTTTTTGTTTCCCCAGAATCTCATAAAGGAACACTTTCCTAAGTTCAATTCTAACTGCCACTCTTTACACCACTCGAGAATTGCATTTAAGTCGTCAGAAAGTAATAATTGATCATTAGGACTGTTAATCTCTCTGTAAACTACTGTATCATCCGCGAAAAACTTGATTTTACTTTTAATAACCTTATCTAAGTCGTTTATGTATAAAAGGAATAGTAGGGGGCCGATTACACTTCCCTGTGGAACGCCTGAGGCTACGCTGACTGAATCTGATTTAAATCCATACCCAATTTATTTTATTTTACACTTTTCGAATGTTCCTCTAAAGATGACACTTTTTTAATCCAGTAAATCTATCAATCCAATCACTTATGAAATTGTGGCTTTAACAAATTCACCATAAAGCAATTCACAGGCTTAATGTTTATGAAGTTGTAAATTTGCGACTTTCATTTGTCTCAACTTACATCTCAGCAAACTAATATGTATTCTCGTTTACGTGTAGTTTTCGGTTATTTTGTCCTTGTCGCGTGTACTTGGACCACAGATTTCAACACTAAAGCACTTGAAAAATCCAAATCCAAACAAAATCGATGTTTTTAATTGGCAACTAGAGGAAGGACAATAAACTAAACAATCCTCGCGGCCATGAAAGTTTTCACGTCTTAATAATCGCCGTTCTGGTGTCGGAGACGCTTAATCGGCAGCAATTCCGCGGTTCGAAATTTAACGGCATCAGCACGCCTCTGTGTTTGTCTCGCTGAGTGGACTGGTGTGGACATTATAAAAAAACCGGTGCAACGTACATTGTACAAACTTTCTCATATACGTACTAATGCGTCGTTTAGTTATCTTTAGAAAATGAAAATCGTATGAGCCTGTTTTTAGAAAATCCAATTTTTGTTAAAGTTGCCCAAGAATAAACTAGCCTTATATTCATTCGTTGGGAAAAATGAAAAACGTAGTATTATTGAAGACGTAAACTCAAATGACTGTGCGAAATTTGATCAAAATCGTTATAGCCGTTTTCGAGAAAATCGGGTTGTTGTTAAAAATACTTAGAATAAACTACTCTTAATTATTGATCAATGTCAACCATTTCTATGTATACTCTGCTCAGTATGATAAAATGCCTAGGTACGAGATTTCATTCATTTTCGTTCGACCGTCTAGGCTCCAGCGCCAGTAACAGACAGACAGACAGACGGCATTGCGAAAACCACTTTTTCGGATTCAGCGACACCTAAAACGTGTATTTACGTAAAAATCTCGAGGTCGAATTTTTTCGCGAAAACTATACTTTCTCGATACTTCGTAAAAAAGTAAAAAGTAAAAAAGGTGTGAGAAGGATGGGAAGGGGGAATTGTATAGTAGGGAGGGGAGGGGGAGGGAGGGAGAGGTAGTGTGGGGCGGCGGCGGAGGGAAACACGCGGCATTGCGCTGTGTGTCATAGTTATTGCTAGGAATGGAGTTTGTCAATCTCTGAAACAAGAAAATCTTATAACAAGCGAGATGACAGAAAACGATAGAGAACTTTAATTGCATTCGTTTAATGAACTTCGGATTTTCTTCAGAAAAGAACATTCAAGAATCGTGTCTTCCAAATATCGGAAAAATTCAGGATGAAATCGGAGACAATTTTCGAGTCATTATAAATGTAAAATTTACGTTATATTTTACGTCTTAGTTAGTCGATTTTATAGCCTTGAGCAATAATTCCTGCAATTAATGAATTATATTTGAAAGTGAAAAGTTTATTTGCACGGCAAATGTAAACGGAATGTTAACGTTTTAAATTTACGAATTAAGTGCTCTGATGGACCTAAATACTTTTAAGCTGAATTTAAAAAAACTTATATTTACTTTATCTTTTTACTTTCTCATACGAAGTATCGAGAAAGTATTGTTTTCGCGGAAAAATTTGACCTCGAGATTTTTACGGAAATACACGTTTTAGGTGTCGCTGAATCCGAAAAAGTGGTTTTCGCAATGCCGTCTGTCTGTCACTGGCTCTGGAGCCTAGACGGAAGAAGAAAAATGAATGAAATCTCGTACTTAGGCATTTTATCATACTGAGCAGAGTATACATAGAAATGGTTGACATTGATCAATAATTAAGAGTAGTTTATTCTACGTATTTTTAACAACAATCCGATTTTCTCAAAAACGGCTCTAACGATTTTGATCAAATTTCGTACAGTTACTTGAGTTTACGTCTTCAATAATACTGTATAGTTCATATTTCTCAAAAAATGAATATAAGGCTAGTTTATTCTAGGCAAATTTAACAACAATTCGATTTTCTCAGAAACGGCTGCAAACGATTTTGATCAAATTTCGTACAGTTACTTGAGTATACGTCTTCAATAATACTACGTTTTTCATTTTTCCCAACGAATGAATATAAGGCTATTTTATTTTAGGCAAATTTAACTACAATTCAGTTTTCTCAAAAACGGCTGTAACGATTTTGATCAAATTTCGTAAAGTTACTTGAGTATACGTCTTCAATAATACTACGTATTTAATTTTTCTCAATGAATGAATATAAGGCTAGTTTATTCTTGGGCAACTTTAACAAAAATTGGATTTTCTAAAAACAGGCTAACACGATTTTCATTTTCTAAAGATAACTAAATGACGCATTAGTACCCATATATGAGAAAGTTTGTACAATGTATGTTGTACCGATTTTTTAGTTTGAAACAATGATTTTGTAATTTTCTCACAATCACCATCAATCGGGCGGGAATTTTCGTTCGAGAGAAATCCATATTCGTTGTTTTTTTATATCCTCTGCATCAGGGCGTAGAAATCCCTCAAGACTGCATGTGCAGCCGTGCAAGATCGCTTTCATCATCGTTCTTTACCCTCGGGCGTGAAGACGTGCATCCCATCAGCTGTTCTGTTTTGACCCCATGCCCGGCTTTAGGAACTATGCGGTTCGCGAGTCTGCCGCTTGGAGGCGTTGCACCCTCCCGAAATCTTTCCGCTCCCGTGCATCGTGCATCTCGATGCCGTGGAAGCGTCGAATTGATCGTGGTGACATCCTAATTTATCGAGATGAATGATAGCAGCAATTGAAAGGATTAGCTCTCAGATGACAAATTCTGATTGGTTAGACGTTCTTTGTTTCTTTTGGCATTTAGAGAAAGCAATTTTTGTTGGACTTAATATTCTTCGGCATAAATAACTTGGAGGAGATTTTTAACAAATTTAAGAAATTATGGACTCACTAGAATTAACGTAGGAATTACATAAAGAGAGGCAAATGTACATTTGTTTATTGCGCTTTTCACTCCACAAAAGTTTTCGTTTCGTAGATTAAGCTTCGCTCTGTTTAACTTTCGCATTTCCTCTTTAGGTCACCTGGGCCGCTCTGCGTCTCTTTATCTTGCGAAGCGCCCGAGAAATCTAGGTCTCAGGAAACGAGAGCCATGTAATTCATCGCGAATTTCATAACACTCAAGTGTCCATTCCCTTTTCATTGTATTTCGGCATTTCTCCATTTTTTGTGGCGGAGAAGCATTCAAACTGCCCAATCCGTTCCTTTCTTTTCGATCGATCGATCGATCGAGACATGCAGACAGCTGAAAGATCGATTTCGCACGCTCTCCTTTTTCACGTCTCAACATTTTCGCAGCTGACATAAGTTATTAAGTCGCTTCTATTCGATCGTTAATGTCCTGCGTCCACACAACAGGGGCGAATGAATCGGCGCTGTATGCGACCCGACCGCAATCCGATGATCGAATGGGTTAACGTTCAGGATCGAAGGGTAACTAACTCTTCCAGAAGCGGTGCGAATTAAGGTCCCCACGTCACTCTGTTTACCTCTCGCCACGACTCGCGTGCACTCGTTAAAAACACTTTTCTTCCGTGGAATATTCGTAATAAATGTTTGTGCCGGAGTAGAGTATGGCGACCTTCCATTATCCATGGCTCAGTGAATTATATTTCGAAGTATGTATTTACCTTCGCGACCGATGCCAAGAAGAATCTGCCAAACGCTAGAATGGCGAATCTGTCGTGCGTAATTAAGAAGACTTGAACAAATGACTGCATTTTGATTTATGTACTAAAAAAAGAATCTCACTTGAGAATTTCTGCGTGCAACAGTCAAAGAAATCGGAATGTCGCTGGAGTTCCATTGTCCGTAAGCAGCGTTCGTTCTCTGCAATTTATCCTTTTAATGAGCATTCACTTGTTTATTTAGTAGATATCCGGTCGGTCATTCACACCTGCTACACGCTGGCAAGTTAATCGGTGACCGTTATTTCTAGAATCCGATTTGGAGACCTCATTCATGAAAAAATTCCAAGTAGAATAGGCAATCGATGTATTACCATAGACGCCAACCTCTATAATGTCTATCTGCGATCGTATTGCGTAACGATTCTCGTGTATAATCAAGCTCTTTCCAAGAATTAACCATTTTTTAATTGCACAAGATCGAATCTCGGGCGATAGCATCATAGGCCATCGTGCCATTCCATTCGATTCGATCGAATCCCTTATGAAGCATCTGCCTGCGATCGCGCGCGCGGGTTACGCGGTCGAAATCGCCGCAACCCACCAACATACAGGCAATGGTTCACCCGGCTACTTCCACTGCTTGCCGCCAGGATTGCCGCAGATGAAAGAGATCACACACACAAAGTATATGTGCTGGCGCGGGAGGGTCGTCTGAAAGGGAGCGTGGTCTCGGAGGGGAAGTTTGAGGAACCCGTCGTCGACCAATCGCCTTCGCCCCTCCCCTCCAGGCGGTCCCTTTCCCCACTCCGCCCCCCCTCGACATCCTCCCCTCGCTACAACAGTCTGCCTCACGCCTGCCACCAGTAACGCGTGGGCATCCGGGCCGCTCTTGCCCCTTTTTGCATCCAGAGAAGGAGGAGACGAGGGCCTGGGCCGCGCAGATTAAAATAAAAGTTAACAACACCCTGTGGCTTCGTACGTGTTGTGTCTCGTGCGGGAGCCCAACTCCTGGAAAAGGCGGCGACGAGAACTTGGAAGAGAAACAAAGCGAATTACTTATTTTGCCCATTCCCCCCTCGGTGGATTACATTAACGTGTCTTCGTAGTGAGTGTCAAAGTTACGTATCGTGTCGTGGATTTGAAACCTTCGCTTCCGACCGACGGTATAGAAAAACGGCTCTCGAGGATCGGAAGTAGCTCATTTGGTCGACCCCGGTCGGGGGACTGTGCGGGGGCGGGTCGTTTCCCGCGGCCGGCCCTCCAGTGGGGCCCAAGGGGTTCTCTTTTTTGCCCTCATAAGGGCGAGAGAGGGCGCTCGATGTGTGGAGAGCGCGTCGGAGGATGAAAGGGGAGCGAGGAGGTGGCGTCGCAGGAGGGAGAGGAGTGGCCGAGGGAGGTCCATCACGCCCTCCTTCCAACATGGCAAAGAAGCCCTCCAAAGACGAAGAATGGGATTCTGACAATTCGCTCAGCTGGGAGGACTTTTTCGGTGAGTGTTTTCCTTTTCTTGGCCCGCCTCCCGTCGAACATATGATCTGCGTAACGCCGCTCTCCCCGCTTATGAGAGATCGTCTTACAAATATTCGACGCCGCTTTGTTTATCGCTGCTCGCTTTTAATGTAACCTTGGGTGCGATGGGCTGGTCCAGGTTAGTCGAAGCGACGTGCCTCGGCGAGGGCGTGGTTTCGAGGAAGGAACCGTAAACCTCGACCCCGTGTCCTGGTCCTTCTTCCCTCGCTGCGTAACCGATCCCTTGCGACCGAAATGGTTTCGTAGTGTGTTAAGTTAGGCTGACGGACATCATTTATTCGCTCCCATTTCGTCCACTTTTCTCGACTCGATAGCCCCGCGAGTTGCGTTGACGCAGTCGTTTTTTACCCAGTTCGCAGCAGGATACTTACCGTACGACGGTTGGCTTCGACAAATTTCCTCGTTGACTCGTTGTGATTTGCGGTACATACATATTTCCGGTCGTGGTGAGGTTTTAGAGTACAGGCAGTCCCCGTTTTTCCGTGTTTCACTCATACGTCAGGTGCAATATGGCACCACTGATTCATTCTTCCGTCCTTGTGATCCGCTTATTCGTCGCATTAATGTTTTTCGTCATTCCGATTTTTCTCGTTACGATTCAAATGAAAGTGCCTAAATGAAAACATTGTTTCATTCTTCCATCCCTGGGATCTGTTTACTATGTATACCCAACTTACTCAATTGTTTGAGATTTCGTCATTCCGATTTATCTATCGGACAAATTTGTGGTGACACCATCTAGCGTCTAGCGGCCAAATTATGAACTTTTTAGTGAAAATTTCGTGTTTCGTCTATTTCTGGAAGTTTATCCTGTCAGTTTTTAAAATCTTAACTTAAACTGCAATAGTATTTTAAATTGGTATTTCCGGGAATCTTTGACTGTAGTGTTCTTGGTCAGGTACTAAAATGCTCATTTAAAAAAATGGGGCATCCATCGAGCAGTGTGATAGCGGTGATGCAACGTACGTAGATCAAACTGGATGGTCCTACAAGTGGAGGGAAAAGATGTGATGACGATGTCATAAAAAATGTGTAATTTGCTTTTTATGTTTGATTATGACGCATTGCATCGATATGCGTATTTTCAAATTATTAAAAGTTTTAAGTGGAAAATTACAATTATAATTTCATGGTATATTTTTAAATGGAAATATGTCACATCGTTACCCCAGGAACATTGAACTTTATCCCTCAATTTAATGTTGTGTCTATGGAAAAGAGTGATCCGCTTTTCGTCAATCCGCTTTTCGTCGCAGTTTTCAGGGGACTGCCAGTATTTCCTAACGAAGTGTCTGGAATCGCGAATGCTTGTCTCGTGGTATCGCTCTCCAAATCGCGATCGATATATTTTTCTGGACCGATATTCCTACCTAAGTTAGATGATACAGTTGTAGCTTTATGGCAAGTATGCTTCCCTTTAAACGGAAAGTTAAGGTACTTTGAACTTAATGGTATTTTTATTGGCAGTACTCATTCCGAATAAATAATCAGGGTATATGAAAAAAGTTTTATAACTTGCGAAAAATTATCAGAGAATTCCAGTATAAATTAGACGCCTGTAGGTATAACTAACATATTGTTATTCATCTCCTCTGAAGTACCTGGTTAACGTAAGGCGAATAAGTTGCGATTTCAAACAAAAGACTACGCGCAGCAACGTTGGCCTTTCTCGAATAGGATGCCATAAATCCTCCCCATCGGGTTCTACGATGCGGAAACACATACCATTTTCCGGCGATTATGTGATGCTTCAGCGGCAATTTCATTCCTCCTCGGTCTGACACATCCCTCTCTTCACAAACTGAAACACTGGAAACTCGGATTCGACATTATCTCGAAAGCAAACAGAGTTTAGAAAACGCTTTGTCATCCGCCGGACTAACTAAGGTATTACCTGAAATCCGATTGTTTTCAATTACCTATGCGTGCTGAACCGTCAATTAATTTGCAGAGCCATGGCATAATTGTAGCGAACGCCCTTTCCTCAAAGTTGGATTTTGCATTTATCGTTCGACTCGGATTCGCTCGGAGAGTCTGTTACAGATCCGTATCTCGTAGCGGAGGATGTTTCGCCAGCGATGTTTCCCCCTCTCTCCCTCCCTCCCCCTCCCCGTCGCCCTTGCTTCTTCCATTTCCTCCCTCCCTCCCCCCCTCTCTCTCTCTCTCTCCGTCCAACTCTCCGGATCTTGGCTGCAGGGTGTTGACCTGGAGAGTCGTGTCTTACCTTCAAAATGTTCGCTCTTCTCTCATTCCGGAATCACTCGATAGAATTGCTCCGCGGCGGGCGAGATGAGGGAACCGGGATGGTGGAAAGCAGCTCTGACGGGGTGAAATATTTCCCCAACGCTTATATATTCCGCCTGGTGCGGCGAATGAGGGTTCCGCACCCATGCTGCGACTATTATTCATCCGCTGCCTATTCTAAGAGAAGGACACCTCCGAAAAATATACCTCGGGCCGAATCCTCGAATACGATCTCTTGACGTAGGCGTCAGATTAAGAAGACTCTTCTTATTCGGGTTTTAAAAATGTTGCAAGAATGTGCCCAGCGTGGATTAAAGTCCCTATTTCTTAAAGGAAGACCAAAATACATAATCACCTCTTAACGCGAATGAAAGTATTAAGACCGCAGTTTTATATTAATAAAAACTGCGATTGACAGTCGAAAAATAACAAACAAGAGAACGTTAATGACGTATTAATGAAAGAGATGAAGATTTAAACGTTAGCAAAGTGTTCCTTCAAATTAGAATCGTAAATAATCTTAAACTTTTTTGTTTTTAACGCCAACACTTTCAAGTCACGAGTTATTTTATATTTAGATTTGTAAAAGGTAAACGAAAACTATGCATTCAAATGTCAATAAAATGAAATTTTCGGATATCGAACTCATGCCCTTATTATGGACGATGAACCGTTTAAAACCTTCCACGACTACGCACCGAGTATCCGGTGAAAGATTCATAGTGATTTAAGTGACCGCTCCTTAGTTATTCGCATTAATCCGTAGAATCTAAGGATTCCTCAATCTTTTCTTGTCTGCGTCACTCTATGTTCAGTCCATTCAGTTACGCGTCACCCCGTTTACAGTTCTATTATCTTCAAGTCACCTCTAAAGATAAATTGGGCTTTACCTACGACATAAAGACAGAATTCTGGCATTTAAATAAGAACGAGTGTTTATTCTCCTGGTTTTATTTATGTTTATATAAGCCAGTCTCTGATACACTGTGAATTTATCAAATATTCTCGTCACCCCCTCAATAACCGTCGCGTCACCGCCCTGGGGTGTCGTGTCACCCCGGTTGAGAATCACTGCCTTAGAATGACAGAATGAGTTTTTATTTTTATAGGACTGTAATAAATGACGGGACATCAATTTTTATGTATTCATATGTTTTCCTTTTTTAACTAGACAAATTCTTGTAAAGTAAAAACTTTTATGAAAATTAAAAATAACTTAGTCAAATAATCATACTTTTCAGATGACGTAAATGAAAATTTTTCCTCTCCCCCTCTCTCCCTCTCTCCCCTCCACCCTCACTCCCCCTCTTCCTATATTTTCCCCTTACAATACTTCAACAATGTATCAATTTGTATTCCGCCATCGATTATTTAAACCAAAGACGTAAATTGAAGTATAATGTTCAATTTTGTTTTTAAATGTGCAACAACAACTTCTATATATATATATATATAAGTACTCCTTAACCGTACGAAGTGAGAGAAATAAACGGTAAGATTAAGCAAGGTAAGGAAAGAAACAAAGGAACAAACAAATTTTACACTTACAGGTTTAGGGGGATAACTCCTCGCTGGTGTCAAACGTTCATGCATTCATTCCTCCCAAAAGAACTAATGCTGTCAGAGCACACACACGCAACAAACGGGAATCTCTAAATATTCAAAGGGACACTGATATGTATTTCGGGCACAACGTGATCATCATCAGAGGGTGATGTGGAATGGAGGTATGAAAGTGCCCGAAATACATATCAGTGTCCCTTTGAATATTCAGAGATTCCCGTTTGTTGCGTGTGTGTGCTCTGACAGCATTAGTTCTTTTGGGAGTGAATGAATGCATGAGCGTTTGACACCAGCGAGGAGTTATCCCCCTAAACCTGTAAGTGTAAAATTTGTTTGTTCCTTTGTTTCTTTCCTTACCTTGCTTAATTTTACCGTTTATTTCGTCTCTAAATATTCTCACTTTGTACGGTTAAGGAGTACTTATATTTTTAAAAATCCATCTCGCCGTAGTCTCCGACTGTTTTTAATTATAATATATATATATATATATATATATATATATATATATATATATATATGTATGAATTACAAAGACGAGTGTTCTTTAGAAAAATCACGATAGTTTTCTCGTTTTCCGTTTAATCCAATTTATTAAATCATAATTTCACCAAATCAACATAAATCATCCCGAAAGCTCTAACCTCTACAAATGTCTCTCTCCAACACCCCAGCGGCTCTACTTCCGGTAAGTGTTCACTGGGTTTCCTTCAACACCTAGTTGCCCTAAATATCCTTAATTCCCTTTCCTCTTCCGTAGTATTTATATACACACACGCACGCACGCACGCACGCATACACACACAGTAGAAACTCGTTTATCCGGATCGCGATTATCCGGACTAAACTGCTCACAAATTGAAGTGGACCACTTTCTCGTGCAACTAATGACAACACGATTGCGTTTCACGAAAAATACCCGTAGACGCCCCGTAAAGTGTTACTGAGCGAATTTCCCATTTTAAAACAATCTTAGTGTTTTTAGAAAATTATATTTTAATAAATACGTATATCAAAAACCATAAATTGTATAATGAAACTTCAAAAAAGTAAAACATACGTCTTTTTACACGTTTTAATATAGAAAAATGAAATGAATATAGAAATAATAAATATAGAAAAATGAGCTCATCTAAGTTGTTCACAAAAGAAACGTTTGTGTAAAACTTCGACATTAAGACGAGCTCAAAGCTCCATTTCCTTAGGAATTTGTCAAAAGGTATAAGTGGTCCACTTCAATTATGGATGTTACACAATTTTAGTTTTATTCAAACCTAGCATATTAAACGATTATATAAATGCACAGAAAAAGAATTCTTTGGATAATCACTTTTATTCTATGCAATAACAAGGTATGCTTTGTTCTCTTTTTTATATTTACTGTGTAAATAGATTTAGTATTTTAAGCAGACTTCTTACTTTCTCGTTTATTTTCATTAAAACGTTCATTTTTATTGTTTTTATTTTTGTTTCTGTTGTATAAATTTCTCTAAACTACAAGTAAATTCATTTTTTTAAGATTATATGTTCAGCTAAGGAATATTAATAGCAAATAACATTAACAAAGTTCTGAAAATTTTTTAACATTGACTTTTTTTATTACATTGTTTCTGTAATGTGCAGTAATTTTGTTCTTTTCAATGTAAAATATAATAATTATGGAAGTACACAATTTTAGTTTTATTCAAAACTAGTATATTAAACGATTAAATAAAAGCAATATCGGTCACTTCTGAGGACTTATGAAATAACGTGCCGTTATCAGATTATCCTTTCGCTTATCCCGATCGGACCAC
The DNA here is from genome assembly GCA_036926305.1 of Uropetala carovei. Taxonomy (NCBI): domain Eukaryota; kingdom Metazoa; phylum Arthropoda; class Insecta; order Odonata; family Petaluridae; genus Uropetala; species Uropetala carovei. The sequence continues at coordinate 9,517,126 of JAXCHB010000010.1, read as the reverse complement.
GTCCCGTCAAGTCCGGTTAAACGAGTTTCTACTGTGTGTGTGTCTGTATATATATATATGTGTGTGTGTGTGTGTGTACATATATATATATATATATATATACATACATACATACATACATATACATTATATATATATATATATATATATATATATATATATATACATACATACATATCATTCTATAAGCACTCTACTTACAGAGGAGGATGTAGGATATATTCCCGTTTTCATTATTTGGCAAATTCTACACGACGAAAAAATTTCAGCTTCATAGCGCATTTAGAAGTACCTAAACCATGAAATGTTAGTAAAATAGTTTATAATTTTTTACGGCCAAGAAAATAAACGTTGCAATTTTGCATTTATTCCTCCGATAATTTTTTTTGATTCACCTGTGTATTAAATTTCAGCTCCCCAGCTATAGTAGTTTGGGCCAGACATTAGTATCCTCCTATATCCTATATATCATTCTATAAGCACTCTTCTTATCCTATATATATCGTATATCCTCCTCTGTAAGAAGAGTGCTTATAGAATGAGAAGTAAATGTGTGCTTGCATTCTGCAAGCATTTTCTATCACCCTAAAGTAAAAATAAAAGCTGAAAAATAATTTTCAATGCTTAAAGTTGCATCTCGGCTCCGAATTACGTGTTTTTCTGTTTTGAAAATATTGGGGTAAAAACAACCCCTAAAATTTATAATTATAACGCATTTATGGGTTTTTATCATTTGTACGAATACCTCACATTTATGCGAAATTTCATCAATGTAGCACCTCTAGAAGTGCATTTATATGAATTTCATTGTTGAAATAATGAAAACGGGAATATAGAAATTTGAAAATTTTTATTCGCTCGGCCGTAATAAATTCTCAAATGTTTAACAAATTGACTAATGTTTATGTACATTCTGTAGATCCGGTGGTAAATAACATTGAAAATTTTAGAAATATTTATTGCTGTGGCTGTTAAAAATTAATAAAATTTAAACAATGAAATTCATATAAATGCACTCTTAGAGGTGCTGCATTGATGAAATTCCGCATAAATGTGAGCTATTCGTAACAAATGATAAAAACCTATAAATGTATTATAATTATAAATTTTAGGGGTTGTTTCTACCCCAATATTTTCGAAACAGAAAAACACGTAATTCGGAGCCTAGATGCAAACTTATGCATCGAAAGTAATTTTTGGGTTTTATTTTTACTTTAAGGTTAGAGAAAATGCTTGCAGAATGCAAGCACACATTTACTTGTATCGTATATCCTCTGGAAGAAGAGTCGATATAGAATGATACAAGTGAATGTGTGCTTGCATTCTACAAGCATTTTCTCTCATTTAATAAAAAAGACTAAAAGCCGACAAAAAAATCTAAATGCAAAAGAGCCCTGCACCTATTTCAATGCTTTCCTTTTGGGAAGTAATCTCAAATTTGAGGCTACCTGGAATCGAACCGGTGACACCTACGCAGGAGTTGTCATATACTATGGAGATATACTCATGACATCTACAAACCCTGAAAATATCATTTATTTATTCCTCTTTGTTTCGTCTATATGAAGGAATTCATTTTTTCCATGCTTTCTTATGGGAGATATACCGGGTCATCCGGAGTCGAACCCAGGACACTTGCGGTTAAAGTGATAACGGTTCCCTATAGATCTCCTGGCTATCTAACAAACTTCCAAGTTTGAATTCTCTACCTTATCGGAAAGTGCCATAAATTAATTTTCATATATGCCGCAATGCTTTTCTTATGGGAAAAAATGGAAATTTAGGAATTTCTGGAGTCGAACCCATGACACCTAGGTATGAGATCTCAATTTTTCTCATCTACAATTACTGAAAATTGCAGCTCTCCATCTATTGTAGTTTCGGTCAGACATTAGTATCCTCCTATCATTCTATATCGACTCTTCTTACTTTTTCATTTACTATTAGCTTTTCTTAACCATTAATTATATTTGCTTGTAACAATCTATTTCCAAACGTTTTGTATTAAAATAAAACGATAATTTTATTTCCTATCATATCACTTTTGCCAAATCTAGCTTCATTTCTTGTGTAATTATGCCTAGCTGAAATATTTACCTTTATGTCTTGTAAACAACCCGTGAAAAGGCAACATGATTGAACACTGACTCCGGTAAATGTACACCAGATACGTGAGCCTGTTTACGTTAATAAACGTTATAATGTAGAATATAATGATTTTACTTACAAAAAAACTAAGATTCCAGTATTCAATAGACGAAAGAAGGTTCAATTATTTTCTTCAATAAACGCTTCCTGAATAATAATCAGTATCTATTTAAGTTGCTATCCATAAACGTCGATCGTTTCGTTGCTTAAACAAAAATGCGAGTCGAATAACGCTAAACTTTCGTCTATTTGTAAGCTTCATTGAAGCTAATTGAATCGGAGGTAACAATGACCGTCGCCTTGGCAACGCCCGGAAGGGGTACGAAAAATCCACAAAATTTCGAAACAAAAGGCGTATTTCTGAAAACTTCGATCGTGTAACATGTAAACTTCGCAGGAATGAGATAGTATAGAGTTTTATTGGTCGAATAAAGGAAAAACGAAAAAAATCGGTCCATATTTACGTAGGTATTTTAATGCTTGAAGGAAGAATACCTTGCAAGTCAAGAAATACGTGTTATCTTATGGAAAAATGTTAATCTCCTATATTGGCAGTACTGATTAATCCTGGTTGGCCAAACCTTGACCATTCACTAAATTAGGATATATGGAAAATCGTATCAAATTAGGTTATTCTAGCTTTTATCGTTTAGGAGGAGTTCCATGAACAAACCAACAAACACACCCTTCAAAATATATTAGAGGATATAAACGTTTAACATGAGCGGTTTCGAACTGTAGGAGGAAAAAGATGAACAGAATAGGAAACGTTATTTTTTCTTCAAAATAGTTCAGATCCGAAGATCGTAGGTTAATTTCTTCTAATTTTAATTTCCAAAACAATAAGAGCCTGCACGCCAAAAGATTAATTTTTACGTGTTACCTTACGGAAAATGGAAATGTCTTCCTTGGAGTCGAACCCAGGACTTTTTTCGAGATTTATTTTCCTCATTACCTTAAAATATGTTAATCGAGCATTCCTGCCAAATTTCGAGATTCTCTCTCAATTCTTTCTCGAGTTCAGACCATAATTCGCTACCAGAGGCACGCTCTATGGAATAGCGTGACCAACCAACCAGCAGACCTGGGCTAGTATATTATAAAATACACACACACACATAAATATATATAAAAACGCATGTTTGTGTGTACACACCTACATACGTGTGTGTATATATATATGTAATGTATGTATGCATGCATGTATGTATGTATAATTCTTCGACTTCCATTTGCAGTCGAATCCTGATAACTCGAACGTCGAGACGTGTATCGATCGTGTGAATGCCAGTCGAAACACATTTTTGCATTCGAAAAATCCGACTTAAAATTCTGATAAATCACGATTGAAGCACGTGAACGAGGAAATGGCAGTTCGAAACAAATGATCCTCAGTTTGCTGTAAACTGTCTATCTCTCCGTCGCGCTCTTTATGCCTCCCGACATCGCTCCAATGGCAATTCTTTTTTTCCGCTCATTTGCTTTCGCCGTCGCGTCTCATTCGCCCTCCGTTGTCACGTTCCGCTTTCGTAGTCGATATCGCACGTTTGCCATCCTGCGTTGCGAAATCCTATTGTGTTATTTTTTGTGACTGGAATGGGACAATGGCCTTCTTCAATATTTTATTTTTTGTTTACCTTTCGAAGCGTTTATTATCCCAGATTGCGAGGCGATTGATAATTTTTCTCAGACTCCTTCGCAAGCCTTTTTTTTTAGCCCGTCCTCCTTTAGCAATTTTGTTTTCTTGCTTTCTCGCATACGTAGTAGTATACTGAGAAATTATTGTAATTGCGAAAAAACTCCATCTCGAGATTTTGATGGAAATATACGTTTTAGGTGTAGCCGAGTCCGAAAAAGTTGGTTTCGCTATGCCGTCTGTCTGTCCGTCTGTTCTCGGCCTTAGAGCCTAAACGGCAGAGCAAAAATGAGTGAGATCTCGTAATTAGACATTTTATCATACAAAATAGAAACTATGAAGAAATGGTTGGCTAGGCAACTTTAACAACAATAGGATTTTCTAAAAAACGACTCATACGATTGTGATCAAATTTCGTAAGTTATTTATGTTGATGTTTATGTCGATCCTACATAGTTTGTATTTTTCTAAAGATAACTAAACGACGCATTAGTGTATGAGAAAGTTTGTACAATGTATGTTGTACCGATTTTTTCATCCTAGTCGCAAATACGATCGAATTGAAAGCGAATTACTCATCTTAAAGATGGAGCATTTTCGCGCATAGTATAAAACAAGTCGAACGAATAAAAATTCGTAATTGAAATCAAAGTGTCCCCCCCCCCCCCCACCCACTCACCCACCCCGCTTATGTTTAATAATACCTCCGCTTCCTGTATTTACCTAAGTGCATCGTTCGCTTGTATTCCACCTAGCGACCTTGAATGCGCTGAGGCAATGATCCGATCGCTGCAGACTTCTAATGAATAATTAATTTCGAAAGTGACTGAAACGGGACGGCCACTTACATGCCGGTTAAATAGTTAAATAGAAGAGAATGACGCCACTCGTTTTGCAGTCCATTTACAAAATTCTCGCAAAGTTATCGTATTGTGCGCCGCTCTTTTTATAAGGTATAAAAATTAGTCACACTGCGTTCCTTTTTTTCAGACTTTTATTTGGAACGCCGTGCGAGGAACGGTAGGTTGAGAGTCCCGTTCCCTTCGTACTATCTGGCTCATCTGGCAGATCGCTTTGCTCTGCGGGTGCATTGCGAATATTTTCTTGTTTATTGGCAATTAACCAGGAAGCGTGCGGCCTGAGAAGGGATTCGAACCGTAATATTCGGGCATTCGAAACAGTCGACCATCGCGATTCCGATCCGTTTAACAAAAAAAAAGAAATGTCCATTTAGGGACATTGTGCGCGGTCGTGTTGCCAAACACACGCGCTTCGGCTGCGAGTTGCGCAACGATTATAGCCCTCGGCGGTCTCGCTTCGATTCTCGGAAAACATATGATGCAAATCGTTCAAATTCGCCGAGTGAGTTGCTCGGGTGAAAGTTGAACTGGCTGCAACCTAAATAGGCGCAAGTAAATCAATGTCTTCATGACTCCATATTTGGGAGGACGCATTCTCTTCTGAAGGTCGTGTGTAGAATGCTCTCGCACAGGTGTCGGCTTCGCTCTCGCGGAAAATGTCCGAGATAACTCGCTTCCTGCAACCTGGGTGCCTCCGCCGACGGGAGACGTCCCTCGGTTTGAATCCCGTTGCGCGTCTGCTCCTCGCCCACTTCGTTTCTTGCAAGGGCTTCGCTGTCGGACGACGGTGTCGTCTTTGCTTCGGCTTCTCTTGATCGTGATTGGTGTACCACTATAAATGTAATCCTATGCTGAGACATTGGTTGTTGTGAGGAATTCGGATCGGGGATTCGCGGAAATAATGAAACTGCCTTTGCGCGTCCTTTCGCGGTTCTTATCAAATTAAAATGATGAATGTTGAAAGTTTTTATTAGCTACCATTCAATTGAATATGTTATCTATTTAGGTTTATAGATTTTAGCGCAAAATTAATAGTTTGTCTTATTTAATGCTATTATTTTATTCATTTCTCGTAAGTTTGCATAAATAAACTTAATTTGCTCGAAGTGGAACAAAGCCAGGAAATATTATTTTTGCATTCTGATCGTTTGGACTGCAGCCGATCAGTTTGCGAGCGAGTTAAAGCCTTCGCCGACTTTATTTTGCAACTGCAAAATAATTCCACTTCTTGCCAGGTTGTAAATAGTGCGAGTGGAGGTTGGCAAACGCGACCTCGCCTCTTCTAAACGCGAGAACGCGCTTATACGGAGGCGATAGCCCAATACAATAATCTTCCGAGGTCGCGTAATCGTCGCGATATGTTGCACGCGCGATAACGCGACGCCGCGCTTATGTTAGACGCCGGCGACTCTGATGCGCGCACTCGAGCGTCACCTTTATCGTCGCCTCCTGGAAGTGATCATCTCTTGGCTAGAGGACGTGGGGTGATCACAAACAGTCGTATTAATTTTCAGAAGGTCATTTTGAGGAGCGGAAGATGGCCAAGAGAAAGATTTCAGAGATTGATCCTTTAAAAGTGCGGTTTCTCCTAGCAACCATCGCGTGTGCAAATCGTCTTTGCTTTGGTTTAAATTAGCTTACAAATGCGTAAACTGCAAACTTAAAATAGGCTAAAAAAACACCTGGAATCAATTATTTACCCGGAAGAGAGGGAACGGTGTGCAGAAAGCGATAATAAAAGTAATCGATAGCTGCATACAAACATTTTTCTGTTGATTTTCGCGAAGCGAAGGACAAATGTCAACTGAGTGTATTTTTCGCTCAATATTTTCCAAAGGGCGCAATTGTCTATTTTGTCACGCCGTGGCGTTCAATAACAACAGCGTCATTGAATGATCTTCATGAGCATCGGGTTTCGCGAGGAAATGGCATTCGGTATTTGGATTAATGTCCATATGTACGGCCGCGATAAATGAAAACAGGGAAACGAATGCACGATTGACCGCCGTCGATTATATGAAATCGCGTTCGGTTATATTTGCGTAAATACTAATAATCGTTCGAAAGTTTTCCTCTTTTTGGGAAATTGAAGCTCTGTGATAAAACTATCGCACATTGGATTAAAGTGCGCGCACGAATTATTTTCTGATACACGATTTTAAATAAATGCTATCGTTGAATAATAAAAATCCCTCTTTTTCCCCTCGTTTGCATTCATCGACTGTTTTTTTTCGAATTTGATAAATTTTGTGTTCAGTGGGGACAGTTAAACGATTCGAAAAGAGTGCTTATTTAGGAGAGTTTTGACAAAAATTACGAAATTCCGTTTACTCGATGAAAACCCATCCCAGTAATTCGTTTCTCTCGTGTCCACGGCACTCTTATGGAACGCGACGACGCATTCCCCTTCCCTGTCGAACGTCCCCTCGCGTTCCTCCATTTCATTTCTCCCTCCCCCCTCTCCCCCCCCCTCTCACCCCTCCCCCCCTCTCACCCCTCCCCCCCTCTCACCCCTCCCCCCCTCTCACCCCTCCCCCCCTCTCACCCCTCCCCCCCTCTCACCCCTCCCCCCCTCTCACCCCTCCCCCCCTCTCACCCCTCCCCCCCTCTCACCCCTCCCCCCCTCTCACCCCTCCCCCCCTCTCTCGCGGGTCCTTGACGTCACCAGACGCGTCAAGTGAGTCCAATTCTAGATGGATGGACGGGTGAAGTGAAAAAGGGTGAGTGAGGAGGGGCAGATGAGAGGGAGAGAGGAACGCAGAAGGATGTGACTGCTGGAGGAGGAGGGGTTTGTTGCTCTACTTGGCTTAGAACTGTTTTTTAGTGCTTTATCATGTTTATCTTTCCGTATCTCCTCCTCTAACTTTATCAGCGAGGAACATCTCGGAGGCAAACTGCGCTTTACTCTTCTTACCTTCGAATCGAGAAGTGAAGTCTTTTGAGGTTTATTTTATCCATACGCTTCCCTATGTAGTGGTGATATTGCTTCGTCGCATCTGTTTCGATACAAGTACAGCTCCTTGCTTTCAAGTACGTAATTAATTACGAATCTACGAATAAGCATCATCGCAGATATAAGCAATTCGTACATTGTGGAATTCTAATTTTTCTTGATACTAAAATGTATTATTTTTTGTTTTGATTTCTTCTCGTGGGATTTTAGAATTGCAGTTGCTAATTTTTCTCCTCCTCCATATACATATATATGGCCGAATTAAAATACATCCATGACTCGCTTCGATGCTTTCTCATTCGAAAATGTGGTTTCATTTATAAATATAAAATTATATGGATTAATTAAAAAACCTGTTTTAATTTTCATTACTAGGATTAATTTTCTAATGTAAATGAGCGCTTTATTATCTATTAAATATTTTAGTAACTATCTTTGTTCACACCCTAATCGTATGTAAATCTCATTTTAACAAATAACGTTAACAATTCTTAATATTCGCATATTTTCTTCGAATACTTTTTCGCTTAACAAAGACTTGGAATCGGATGCTAGCGAATTGCATTGCTTTCCACCTACGTATATCTTCTTCGTTTATACCGCTGCTATTAGTTACTACTCATACATTTTAAAACCGTTTTACAGACTATATGTTAATTACTGTACAAATTCTTGTATTCTTTTGTCTTTAACAGCGGTAGCGTGTCTTCCGGAGGTCTCTTATAAAGCGTGTCGCCACGCATCTCCCGGAATTCGCGGGATAACCGGAGAGCAAAGTACATTCCGGCAAAGCAAACTGGGAATAGCCTTTGTATGTAGGTGTTGTGGAAACATGGAATCGGCACGTAGCGGTCGTAAACTCGAGGTCTGGACGGAGGACTAATTTTTGCGAACACACCCAACACCTGCGTCCGCCGAAATGCGATTTCTTTCGTCCGACACGTGTACCATACACCTGCTTCTTGCGCTCTTGGGCACGTTCTCTGTGTCTCGTCTCATTTAAAGGGGGCCATAATTCCGCCCAGTGCATACGTACTTCCTTCCCACCTTGTTTGCCTTTTCGTGGCATTCTCGCCTTCTTTTTTTTGTCTGTCGTCTCGCGCCGCGTCTGCCGGCATTTGTTTTTTGCGATCCCTTTTGTCCACGTGAATCGCGAGTGACAGCGGGTGCATGGCGACAAACTAAAGAAAGCGAACCATTAAGTTACGATGGCCGAACTTGCTTCCCTCGGAGTCGCGTATGAGATGGTCTTCGGAAGTTAGAGAGAGAAAAAAATGAAATTTTCGTCATATCTCGTAAAGTGTTGCTCATATCAAAATATTTTTCAAATAAAAGTTGTAGAACTGGTAAAGAAGAGTATTCCTTTCCTATACATTTTTATCGAGAAAATCAAACAAGAAAGTCTTAAATCGAGTTGAACTTTGAAAATTTCTTGCATGATTACTTCTTCATTGTTGCTAACATAAACAATCTCACGAACAAACGTTTAATTTACTTACATGTGCATGCAATATTTTTAAATAGGAAGAAAATGGATTATTTATGATGAAGAAAAGAAGTTTAAAACGCTATTTCCCTTACGTACAGGTACATAATTTCTTTCTAATACTCCATTGCACGAAACGCGCCCATTTGTGATACGTTGTACACTTTCCTAACTTGTTAATTATTACGGAACAGTTAGCGATAATATCGATGACTATATTGCAGATGTATACTTTAATGAGAAAAATTACACTTTTTTTCGACAATAATTTTCCCAAAATTTGGGTAAAATTTTTACTTGATATTTGTGTCACATTTCGAAGAAGTTTGTCGTTTATCCGAAACCGAGACTTGTTTGTTATAAAGTTAATTTTCGAAAATGTTGATTCACATATATATGTTTAACCGAGGATACAAGTGCCGATGCTGAATTGAAGAAAAAGTGGATTATTGTGACAAGAATTGGTAAAGCTTGTATTTGTGGCGATTATTTAAATTAATTAATTCTATTATAAAATAAAATTACGTATATTTCAGACGTTTAATGGCATCGGTAACGCGAAGAAAGCTTCATTCAGGATAACGTATGATCGATTTTTTAAATGTCATACGTCAAATTAAGAGAACTTACAAAAATGCAAAACTATAATAATTACCTTATATACAAGTTATTGACAGGTTCAGATCACACTCGGTCCGTGAAAATTCGTCTGCGGTCCGGATGCGGACCGAGGTCCGCCAATTGGTGACCCCTGCTCAAGCCTCAATGTTGAGGCTTTTCGTGCGGATATCCGCGGTCGGGTCGGATAAATTGCGGATACGCAGATCTCTATTGCGAGCCTCGGTTTCACCAGTCTCTGTGAATAGATAGGTCGCGTGCGCTTCATCTTGTCGTTTGGCGAAAGGACATTAGTGGTCCCCTCATCGCTCCGGCGCTTTATCACGCCGACCAGGAATTCGGTTATGGGGCCTTTTTCCCTTGGTGCCACTCTGGAATTTGACTTTGAAAGTCATGTCGTGGAGAAATTTTAATCTGTTGCTCGAAAACGGTAAGCGTGCGTTTCTTACAATTAGTACACTTTAGGAGAATCGAGGCATTCCACAGAGGGCTACGGGCAGATTTTAGAGGATCATAAATGCAAGGCCGTCTTTGGCTCTTACTTAAAGGGTTCGTTTTCAATAACAACAAGAGTTACACATTTTTTAAAGCCTAGATAATGTTTAATGTAGTGTATGACAATATAAATAAATAATACAATGTGCCTATGATGTAACAAAATGAAAACATTTACAGACGTAAGTAAATAAAAATGCTTTTCATGTACATCATTCACTACCTGAGTCTTGGGATGAAATACTTTTATCTGAATCGTCTATATCACTTTCATTGCTATTCTCCATATTTAAAGATGTGTCCCAACATTTCAATAATAAAATAACTTCTCGGGAGGTGTTACTTTCTCTTTTTGCTGGAAGAGGTCATAAACTCCATATAACTGGGTCTGAAGATATTAATAAGTGATGCAGCAAATCCTCATTTGTTTTCACTCTTGAAATTTTTCGGGTATGGTGTTCACGAAAGTATTTTGTCTTACTAGCTGAAAGTACCTGGCGATGCCCGGGTTATGTCAGACGTCTTTGGCGAATAAAATTATGTATTATATGGTAATACAATCATTTCTCCCTTTGCGCACCTCAAAACGTGTATTTCCGTTGAAATCTCAATTTCGAATTTTTTCATGAAAACAATACTTTCTCTATACTACGTATATTGGAGAAAGTAAAAACTAATTCTGAGATATCTCTGCTACCTATGAATTGGGCCGGGAGGGTCCATGGAGGTCCGGAGAGAACGTGAGCATACGTGAGAGAAATAGGATTTCGAGTTTAACAATGTAACCTGTTCGTAAGGCAACTTCACGTTAAAAACGCTAAATTTTGTCAAAATATGATATTAAAACGTTAAATTCGAAAAACCACCAAGAAAAAAGAAATGAATTAAACGCTAACCAACAGCCGGCATAAAAGGTGTAAATCGACAAATAGGTAATCAAGGAACAAAAATCAAGAGCACAACCAAAGAATATAAACAAAAAATACAAAATGAACAACTAAGAACGAAAACAAAGAAAACAAACAAAGAACACAAAAAATGGACACGAAACGAAAGCAAATGAAAACAACAAACTAACCGAAACCAACCAACGAATAGTCTCCTAAAGCTCAATGTATCTGATGATGGCGACTGACGCTTTCTATTCAGTTGCTAAATAAACAACCAACAATCACAAAATAGCGTGTCGTAGTGATGAGTAAATATTGATTACGCGGAATATGAGTTTGTATGTCAACATAATAACAGGAGAAACCAAATAAGAATACCTATTATTACTCTAAGTAGATATAAAATTATTGATCTTAATTGTGTTTTCCATCGTAATTAATTGAATAATAGATTGAGATATTCGAACGAATCGATTTTAAATAATGTAGTAAAATGTTTTACTTTTCTAACGTAATTAATAACGTAATTAATTATTCAAGAATGAACCTTATTTCCAATTGATAAAACTCTCTTTTAATTCAAAACGATATTATATGTTACAAAAAAGTATCTAATTATTATTGAAACGCAAAATGGATGAGCATAGGAAAAAACTTGCGTGTTAGCATGAAATACTTGGAAATACTCAATTCCGTTTTTATTGATAAACTGTTTCCATGATAAACAAACACCTTAACGACCCGTGTTTTTAAATAAAATCAACATAAAACAAAACACATAAACTTTAACGTAGTAATTGAATTATATATCTTCAGTAATTTTCACTTAAACAAAATATGAAATAAAATACGACAAAGGGCATATAAAAACAATTTAACTTATATCCAAACATACCTATAATGCGAATGACACGATTACAGAAAAAGAAACAGTTCACTAATGTTTATTCGCAGAATTAACCTGTGTATAGAAGACCATAGATAATGAAAGAAAAACATACAATCAAATCAGAAGATATAAAATGAGTATTTCATCAACTATTTCTACGTTTACGATATGTTTATAGTTCAAACGTAATTTGTTTACATCGGTTGCTAAGTATATCCAAATGCTGAGCAATAATGAAAAATAAGATTTTCCCTTCAATTCGTCTTATTTGATCTGTAAGCCCCTCTTTTAAAAAATAATTCCAAAGGAGGAGATAATTGACCACAAAAAAGTATGCGAGAGCATGTGTCTGCGATATATATGTAAAGAGTAAAAAATTCGAGAAATTTACAAAAAAATTTTAAATGGAAATCCCATATAAACGAAAATATTTTTTTATAATTAAATAGTACACCGAATCGGTTTAAAAACCTTACTACACCACCGTACACATGATAACGGTTAATATGACACCTTCCTCTTTTTTCTGCGTGTTGTAGTTTCTGAGCCTTAGCAGAACATACATACATACATACATACATACATACATACATACATACATACATACATACATACATACATACATACATACATACATACATACATACATACATACATACATACATACATACATACATACATACATACATACAAACACCTTACTTTATAGATATGTATAGATGTATAGATAGATAGATTACGGGCCTCTTGCGCTTCTTCAAAAAGCTGGCTGATTGGGAGTAGCGATGATTTTATAACTTCTGAATCATGAATAAGTATCTTATGCACCGTGACAGGCATATAGCACCAATTTTAAAGCTGCACGACCGCGATCTCTTGATTTACCAGATCCTCCAACACTCGAATCAGCACTAGATTTATCTGCACGTGGATCAAGAAAAACAAGCTCGTCTTCAAGCCAGGTTGAATATTTTTGTAAAAATCTTTTAGAACTTCGATGACTGCTTATCCAGTAGGTTGATAGTCTCAAAGTAAAATTATTTATTCGGAATTTATGTCACTTTTCACTTCTTCTTCACAATCTTGCATTCCAAGCTTCGAAATAATATAATTATACCGAAATCGACGGGATTCAGAAGTTGTTGGTTGCGTATTTCGCTGTTCCCGTAAAACATCAAACAGTTCCCTTCGAGTCACTACTCTCCTCATTCCTGTAAACATGCATTTTAATTATCAAGCTGCGCATGGCTGCAAATATTTTGTACATCATCATAAATCTTACGAGTTAATGCAAGGACTGAAGAAGAAATTAAATGTAAACTAACATAAACAAATTTTACAACTCTTTTTCATTTAAGGTAATGATGATTTTTTTCTCTTGGCGTAACACTTTATATTCCAGCCTTACAAATTATTATAGCATGGAATTACAGCAAAAATATATATGCAAGTCAATAAAACATGCCTTCAACAATGTTTTCCATGGCAAAGAAAAAATCGTTTGAAAGTAATACACTTGACACGCAGTTAACAAGTCGGGCGCCTAAATGAGACTCATTGCTTGAGCACGTCATGTTAGATTCTTGTGCATGTTGGAGACGTCGCCATGTTGACTGTGCAATATTGCCGCTATTACATTTTATGATTAAAGATGGAGATACTCTTCCGGAATATATTCGTATAATTTGTAACAGTTTGACGGTACATACTTTTATATTTTTGAGACCCTGGAGTACGTTAATAGCACTCTGTGCGTTCGGAGGGCCGAATGGAGGAGGCCCACAATGCCATCCAATCATCAGTGGCGGCTATTCAGGTAGTGAAGTGCCACTTCACCTATTTTAATCGAAAAATACGTATGTTTACTTTAAATAATTATGTTCACTTTATATTAATTATTTATTTTAATATATCGCGAAGATGGAACATTGCATTTTGATTTTACGAATGCACGTTCAGTCAGTTCGTGTGGCTGGATTGACTGCGAGCCTGGGCCGTCGTTTGGATCGTGCGACTGTATAGAAGTGAAGAACTCGACCATGCTTGAAAGTTTTCCGTCACCTACGTGCAGTTGCCATGACAACGTGACGTCATGCGGCCTGCCTCCGCTATTCTATTTTTGCGCCATGTGAAGCGCTAAGAAACCTACAGTGTGTGTTTTTCACTTGCGAGCGGATTCTAAATTCATTGCGGAATTCCACAAACGGTTTTATCATTTTAAACTGTCTTCTGAGTACATTTACTAACGCTATGTATCCTGTTAATGACATTATTTGTAATTTGTTAGAAACACCGTTTTGTAGATGGAAGGATGAAGACAAAAAAGACGTTTTAAATTGTGGACGACCTACATGTTTACTTGATATTTGCCTAGGGTGACCAGAAGCTTTTGGTAACAACCGGGACGAAACAAGTTTTGAAAGGGAAAAACCGGGACATTTTCTAAAAAAACCGGGACAATGGGTATTTTGATTTTTTTTCTTGAATATTCTAAAAATCGAATAAATATGTTTACAAAAGAATATATAAACTATAATTTATTGAAATAACAATTAAATTACGTATTTCGTGATTAATTAAGCAGTATTACAATAAAATATATTAGGTGAAAATGGTGTTTTCAATCATATTTTAATGTACTTCTGCCTTCCTTGATCAAATCTTCATCATTTTTAATCATGTCATAAAAACTTTTACAGGTCATATTAAAGTTGAATTTACACATCACTATGGAATCGATGGTTTTTATATCCAAGCGGTTTCGTTCATCAGACCATGGAATGTCTATTTGTGAAAATATTGTATTCCCACATTTCCATTGTGTGCCGGAATGGCAAACAGAAAGTTACTTAGTTTCTCCATTTCTGAGGTCTGTTCTAAAAATTCAAATTTTGAAAAAAAATATGACCACCGGCCGTAGCAAGATCTATTAAGTCACTCATCATTCCTTTATTTCATCTCTTTTGAAATCAAATTTTTAAGCAATGAAAATAGATTAAAAAATAAACTTTCGTCAACTTGAAAGTCCATGTCAATAACATTTTTACACATCCTTTGCACTTCTTCCCAAACTGAGGATCTTATTAATAGCGTCCATTCCATATAGTTCAATTCAAAGTAAGGGTTCAACCCATTTTTTTAGATAGTTACAGGTTGTTGAGTACATGTCAAATATTTCCTCTTTAAATGATTCTATTTCATCCTTCTGAATGGTATTATCAGATAAAACTCTGAGGGCACTCAAAGGAACAAATTTTTCGTTAATGCGTAATGTAAGCATGCCAAAAGTTTCATGCACGTAATTCATTACCTCTATTACGCAATTTTGCGAACATTCAATTTTTAGAATTTGTTTATTAAATAAACCAAGAATATTAAGCATTGCGCGTGTGTTGAAAGAGCTAGCCTCGGTAATCGCACCTTACTTGAAAATAATATTCGAAAAATCCGTTGCACATGGTACCGTTCCAAAAGACTGGAAGCTAGCATACGTAACGCCCATCCACAAAGGCGGTGATAAAGAGAACCCCGAAAATGATAGAACGATTTCCTTTGACGTCATTATCGTGTAAGATTCTAGAACATATAATCGTTAGCTCTGTTCTGCGTTATTTAGATGGTCGTTCTTCGCTAAGCAAAAACCAACACGGGTTTCGGAAAGATAGGTCATGCGAAACGCAGCTTGTTCTGTTCGTAAACGATTTGTTACAATGCGGACAGAAAAACACTCAGGTTGATGCCATTTTCATTGATTTTAAAAAAGCGTTTGACAAAGTACCCCATAATAAATTAATAGGAAAACTACGGCATAAACCCTAATATCGTGAGTTGGGTAAAAGAATTCCTCTCAAACAGAAAACAGATAGTAGTTATTGATGGGAAATCTTCATACCCGGTAAAAGTCGCATCAGGTGTTCCACAGGGAAGTTTCATAGGCCCACTACTATTCCTGATATATATAAACGATATCTGCTCGGTAGTTCGCTGCAAAATAAGACTTTTCGCAGATGACACCGTTTTATATAAGGAGATAACGAGTCAGGATGACCAAAAATCGCTCCAGGAAGATTTAAACGCCCTTTCAGCATGGTGTCAAGATTGGAAAATCGAAGTTAATCACAGCAAATGTTCCCTATTGAGTTTCTGGAAGAGTAAGAACAATGAATTAGACTCGGAGTACAGAATTGATAGATTGAATATCCAATCTGCGGAGTACGTTAAATATTTAGGAGTCACCATTTGTCGTGATCTATCGTGGAATATGCATATTCGAAGGATCGTAGGCGCAGCTAATAAGAAATTAGGCTTCGTAGGCAGAATAGTAAGAAGTAGCACAGAACATGTACGAGAAACGTGTTATTTACCATTGGTCAGATCTCAGGTCGAATACGTTTCCAGCATATGGGATCCGTACGAAAAGGGACAGATACTTGAGTTAGAAAGAATCCAACGCAGAGCAGCCAGATTGGTAAAGCAAAAATATGAGCAAAAACTAAGCGTCACATCACTCTTGAAGGAGTTGAATTGGATATCGCTAGAGGATCGCAGAATTAGCGCTAGGTTAAGGCTTCTGGAGAAATTTAGGTCGGAAGTTCTGTTAGAGGAGGTCTCAGGAATATTAGAGGCACCTACGTACATGGGCAGGCACGATCCGAGAATAAAATACGTGAGATCGACTGTAGGACCGAGCGATATCAGAGCTCGTTTTTCCCAAGGACCATACGGGATCATAACAGGAGAGTGATTCCCACGAGGGACGTTATTAGGTAGGTTTTGGTGTGCTGCACCCCCTGCCACCCACCAGTCTGGTGATTTGCAGGGTATCATGTAGATGTATATGTAGATGTAGATGTAGAAGTATGCTTCATTTACTGGTGATTCAAAAAATTTCACAATACGTTTTGGGGACTTTTCTTCTGAAAAGAAATATGCTTTCAGTGCTTCGAACATTTTTAATACTCTATCAACCGCATTGTATAAACTTATCCAGCGAATTTTTGAATGGGTCAATAACTTTTCATACTGCAAATCTAATAGAGAACAAACACTTTTCAGTCGCTCGGTACGTACTGCATAAGTTGAAAAGTATGACAGTATTTTTACCACGATCATTTCTACATCACAAGATAATCTCTCAGCTCCCGACTGCATAGCGTTATGCAAAATATGCGCCGAACATCCAACATCTAGTAAATTGAGATTAGTTTTCGCGCGTAATTTATAAAAGACATTGTTTTTGCATTTTATCAAAAGTTTGGCACGACATTCTATTTAAGATAAATGGAGTAAGTAAATTGTTGCTAAGTCCATTCGTAAATATGAAAGCTTCAATAAATTCTCTTGAGCAATATTTCGGAGCTTGTAGGTCAGAAATAGGGTTAAATAAATTAGTTATAGATGCCCGAGATCTGGCAACAGAACTAGAGGCTGAATCAAAATTTATGCAAGAGACCGAAATTCTGCCACGAAGAAAGAATCCCAATTTTGAATCTGCACAGGTTCTTGTAAGTTTTCATAATCCCCAAGATTATTTCCGAGTAATTTTTTTTATCTTGTGTTGGATCAAACAATTGCTTCGATAAATGAGAGGTTTCAGCCACTCAAAAACCATTGAATATTTTAGTTTCTTATATAACTTGAGTGAACTGAAAATCATGGATAAGAAAATTCGTATTTTCTTAGCATCAGCTGTTTGTGAAATACCGTGAGTCTTTGATTCAGCACTTAAATGCAAATGCTTTTTATAAAATAGTATTTGGAATATCGAGTTTGGTTTTCAAAATATTTTCGTATGAAGGGGAATAAAAAAAACTACTGCATATACCATCACTGTTTAAAGAAAAAAAAACCGGGACATTGATGCGTCCCGAAAAGAAAAATCGGGACACCAGGACAAAACTCTGAAAACCGGGACAAATCCGAGGAAACCTGGTCACCCTATATTTGCCTCAAAAAGGAAATAAAGAAAAGTGGAAAATCTTACGAAATTACTTTTTTTAAATCTTGGTTTACAGACTTTATATGGTTATGCAGTAGCCGAAATTTGCAGAAATTATTTTGTTGGCCTTGCCTTCTATTTAGTACTAAAAGTAAGGTTTGGAATAAACAGGGATTTGGAGATTTTCAAAATATAACTCGTTCTCTACACAAACAATCTGCGGAACATTTAAAGTGAAAATTAAATTTAAAAACTTTTGAAAAAGGCAGAAATACTATTGCTGATGCTCTCAAGGACAATGTGCGACTGTTGACTCACCAATTTAATGAAAATGTCCGTTTAAATCGACAATTCCTGCAACTAGTGATTGATGTAGTGTTATATTTGAGTAAGCAAGAACTTGCGTTTAGGGGACACGACGAAACCACTTCTTCCTTAAATCGTGGAAATTTTAACTGTTGGCTTTGTTAATGTCCAGAAGTTCTTTAGAAATTCAGAACCATTACAGCAAAATTAAAACTTTTCAGTGGTAATTCAAAAACAATACAAAATGAACTAATTGAATGCATTTCGGAGTACATACAAGACCATGTGAAAATGGAAATTAACAATACAGCATTTTTTTCGATTCAAGTTGATGATACCACAGATATATTTCAGAAGTCACAATGCTCTGTCATTATTAGGTACGTGAATTCAGGTGGTACACTGGTTGAACGGTTTTTAGGATTTTACGATGTTAGTGCTGGTAGATCTTCTGAAAATTTGTTTGATCTGCTAGACGGCATTTTCAAAGAATTTTGCTATGAAAATAAATTAGCTGCGCAGTGCTATGATGGTGCAAGTGTAATGTCCGGACATTTAAATGGTCTTCAAAAGAGAATTAAAGACAAGGCGCCTCAAGCTGTTTTTGTACATCGTATGGCCCATCGCCTAAACTTGGTACTACAGAAAAGTTTTAAGAAAATATCTAAGTGTCGTATATTTTTTGCAACGGTTAGTGGAATTCCTTCGTTTTTCTATCATTCGGTAAAACGAACTCATACAATTGAATCCGTGGCCGCTAGACGAATTCCAACTGTGGCTGAAACTCGCTGGTCGTCCAATTCCAGACTTCTTCGGGTCTTTATTGAAGATTGGAACAAACTAAAACATGTGTTCGAATTAATTATGAACGATGAAGCATCAGACGAGAAATCTATTCGTCTGTGTAAAGGATTTCTAAATGATATGAACAATTTTGAATTCACGTTTTTGGCTGTTGTGTTCAATGATATTTTTGCTTTGACTGATGTTCTTTCCGACGTTCTACAGAAAAAATCTTTAGGCATTAATTATTGTGCCACTAAGGTAAAGATAACTTGCGACTTGATAAATAATAAAAGAAACGAACAGTATTTTTCTACATTGTTTGAGAAAAGTAAAAGATTGACGAGCATAACTCTGCGAAGAGTTCATGCTGCTTCATCAGAGGATGAGGTTTTTCTTAATTGCAGAATTTTATATTACGAAATTTTGGACAACGTTCTGATGGAAATGCAAATGAGATTTCAAGACTGTAACAGACTGCAATTTCTTAGCCTTGCTGATGCAAGAAAATTTGA
The DNA here is from genome assembly GCA_036926305.1 of Uropetala carovei. Classification (NCBI taxonomy): domain Eukaryota; kingdom Metazoa; phylum Arthropoda; class Insecta; order Odonata; family Petaluridae; genus Uropetala; species Uropetala carovei. Next base: position 9,497,609 of record JAXCHB010000010.1, on the reverse strand, counting down.
AGATTATGCTCAAGATTTTCCTTCTACAGCTCTTCAAAATTTACAGCAATCCTACCCACAGATATTCACCAAAATTCAACGTTTGAAGAACGAACTTTGTCTCTTGTATGCTGATGAATCCTACAGAAACTTAACAACAGAAAAAATTCCTAAGGTACTGCAAGAAGATAAGGATATTTTTGAGGAAACTGTTCTGCTTAGTTCTGACCATACCTTCTACAAGCGTTTCTGTTGAAAGAAGTTTCTCCTGTCTGAAGAGATTGTAAACTTACACAAGAAACACGATATCATAAGAGAGACTTTCATCACTAGCCAACATTTCTGTACAGAAGGAACTATTATCTATTCTCATCGAAAACCAGCCTTTCTATGAAGACATCATCGATAAATTTGCTGCTCTGAAAGACAGGAGAATCGACTTAATATACAAGAAATAGGGTGAGTTGTGAAAAACATTTACATATTTGCACGTATTGTAGCATTAGTAAAATTTTAGTTCGTAGGCATTGAGGGCATTAACATAAGTATGCATGTAGTATGTTGGCAGTGATGAGCTGAAGTCGGCTCGCGCGAGCCTTTTGTTATTTTTTTCCGGAATTTGCGAACCGTTTGTTAAACTTTTAGAAAATTTGAAAATTTATTGATTTTGTCCTTTCAAGTATATTTTGCTGACATTCAGTTACCAGCAATGTATGAAATAGAATGTATTGCGAACCGAACACCTGTTAAGCTAGCGGAACGGTATTACTAAAGTAGAGCGACTGGCATGTAGGCATCCTGCCACCCATACCAAGCACTTCACCTACTTTTTACACCACGAGCCGCCACTGCCAATCATGTTTATAATTTTAGGAGATCTCTGTAGTTCATGCCGTATTTATCCTAATCCTCGAATTTTAAGCGACCCTCTAAAACATACTTGGGAAAAATTTTAAAAACTTCAAAATTGTAATATCAAAGAAAGTAACGCGTGCTTTACTTCAACCATAGCAAATGGAGACGTATTACCAACGGAGGAGAAACTACCGTTAGATGTTGAAAACGAAACTCAGAACAGTTGCGTATTCATTGATAAGCCATGTATCAGCGGGGGCTAAACTTCCTGAACTTCAGAGTTACATATATACATTTTCAGAAATATATTTTGTTAAATGTTTTATGTTTAGCGTTAAGATACATATATGTGCGATAGGACCTAGCAAACTCCCGGGCCCCGAAAGAATTACCGTTCGGGTATTCAAAGAATTAGTCAAAGATGCAGCACATTTTACTTAAGATAATATTCGGGAAACCTATTTCCCGCGGAGAGGACTGGAAGTTAGCGAACGTGACTCCATTTATAAGGGCGGCGACAGAGAGAACCCAGAAAACTTCAGGTCGATTTCCCTAACCTCAATATCATGCAAGATACTTGAGCAAATACTCGTTAGAAACATAATGCGTTTTCTTGATAGTAATTCATAGTTAGACAATCGTCAACACGGCTTCAGGAAGGGTAATGTCTTGCGACACCCAGCTCGGTCTATCCGTGAATTATACTATACTGATTGTGAGATGCGGAGAGCATAATAGGCAAGTCGATTTCTAGATCTTAGGAAATCTTTCCATAAGATACCTCACAGAAAGTTAGTAAGTAAATTAGAGATCTTAGGCGTTAATTCCAAAATTATTTGCTGGATGCGTGAATTTTTAAATCATAGGAAACAAAAGGTTGTTATAGATGGGAAGTCCTCGAGCTTGGTGGAGGTTGGTCTCTGGCATTCCACAGGGGTAATGTGCTTGCTGCGTTGTTATTACTTTCTCCATACACCTACGTAGTATAGAGAAAGTATTGTTTTCATAAAAAAATCGATTTCGAGATTTCAGCGGAAATACCCGTTTTGTGGTCCCTAAAACAAGTTTTGGCTATTTTATTGGTGATGTTTGTTTGTTTGAAAGTGATAGATATTTTGTGGGCCCTCTAACTCAAAAAGTATTTATCATTTCAGTACCAAATTTTAAATATAATATTTTCATAATAAAGGCAAGAGTATATTAGTTTTCGGGCATTATAGGTCAACCGGAAGTTGATGTTTATACTCTTCGTTTATCCGTTTTTACTTTCTGCATATACGTAGTATATGCAGAAAGTACATATTGTTTTCATGAAAAAAATCGATTTCGGGATGTCAACGGAAATACATATTTTGAGGTCCGAAGAACACGTTTAGACTATTTTCGGAATGATGTCTGTTTGTATATGTGATTGTGTGCGCTCTAACTCGAAAGTTACTAGCCATATCATTACCAAAATTCATATATAACACTTTGGTATGAACACGAAGAGATGATTAGCTTTTGAACAATACCGGTTAACCGCAAGTCGACGTTTATTCGAAACCCGATTCGGTTTTTGCGATATTTCTCCGGTAATACGTCATTATTATACAGCGACCATTACAACAAATGTAGAGAATGTAATTTCCTACAACTTTTATTTGAAACAATTTTCCATAGCAATTATTGTTCAGGAATTATTTATAAATAATCGGTTTTTTCGGTTTCCGTCAAATATCTCCTTCAAAACGTCGTTATTGGTAGTCTTTGTGAGGACCAAAGTTGTAGAGAATAATATTTCTTCCAGGTATTGTTTGAAACAAATTTTCGTAGAACCATCCATTTCGGAGATATTTAACTTTTTCGTAATTTCCAGTATACAGCGTCACCACCATGTAGCGGTGAATTCTGTAAACATTCAAAATATATACCTAATTTACGGCAATAAAGATGACTGTATTTTTTTGAGATACGAAATAATAATTTTGCCTTATAATGCTATTCCTAATAATTTAAATATCTATACCCCAAATATGGAGAAAGGCATGTGTTGGCCACATCAGATTTTTTTAGAATGTCTCCTTTAAAACTCAATTCTCATAAATAGTTGATATTATAAAAGTTTCAGAGAATAAAATTTGCTACACGTTTTGTTTGAAAGTATTCATATAGCCGATAGTTTAATAGATATTTTAATTTTTCTTCGTCTTTTCCAAGTATCTCCTTTAAAACTCAATTTTCATACATAGTTGTTACTAGCTGAAACGCCCGGCTTCGCTCGGGAAAGAGTGGAAAACGATTTTTATTGCTGGGGGCAAACGTTCCCCATTCCTTAATTACGCAAGCGATGCTTACATAAACATTTACTATCTTATGTATTGTATTGTACGCATTAACGTCTTACTTGATATTCACATGGATAGATGAACCGAAGCCTTTAAAGCCTCGTAACTACGGCCTTCGCCCCAAACGGGGGGGAGGGGTTATATTCCCAATCTGGCTCATATTACCTTTTTTCTTGCCGCCAAGTTCCAGGGGAAGGGGTTTACGGGGTCTTATATACTTAATTTAGCGTGTTGACGTCTTTAAACAATTCCCTGTTTTGCTATCATATGCAACAAACATATTTGAATGGGAAATTGGTGCGAGTAAGGCTAGATGGCAGGGGATACCTCAACTCAATTGCAAATTCCCCTAGCCCGTCGGCACAACATCGTTTATAAGTGAGATCCAGTCTAAGGAAATATATAGGCAAAACAAGAGTGTAACCCGAGACTCAAAGAATGAGCGAGAACCCTAAAGACTTCGGGTGAAAGATGAAAAGGTGGCAATCTGAGTGGCCACCTCAAGCTCGTCAATGACCCGGAGATTTCCTTATCTGTCCCGGTGATTTCCTAGTTTAGCCCGGAGATTCTCCGTGAAGAAATTGAAGTATTTTTACTATTTTTAAATGTTTAATACAAAAGAGATAGTTAGTTTTCATAGAAATGTAAATGTGATGAGCCATATTTTGTCGCTCTTTCACGCAACTTGGCGGCTCCCTCGAACACCAACAAAAGATTGCAGTGGTACCTACTTTATAACAGCGCCACCAATCCCAAATCACCGAATAAATGTAGTAATCAGAGCTACGAGCCATTCGCAGAGATTTAGAATTTGTCGTTGCCTTAGATATTGTGGTAGCATATACACCTAAATGCGAGTCACCCACAAAGTTTTAGCTGCTGATGCGATAAGATTTTTTCCGTGCGTATTTCACCAATTAGACGTGTTTCTTTTAAGATTCTAAAGTCTCATGTGTTTCCAAACTAAAAAGAAATGTGCTGACGGAAAAGAAAACGCAATATCGAGGCCCTCGAGACTGTTACTGCATAGAAAGCATTCTGACTTATTTATGCACACATGTGGCGATATAGCATAGGTTTGGGATAGATTTCGGACAAAACCCAAGCGATAGCTAGGGTCTGTAATAAGCACCATCAATTTTTAGACTTTCTAAATCGTACTTTCAAAACATCGTAGCTAATCTTGCTGCCTTGAATTGTGGAGTTTCTAGGGTGATCACATATGATTGACTATTTTAAGAGACAGATCCTTAAAAAAACCGGACTATTAAAAATTTTATGGGACTTTTTTTAGCTTTGAAATTAAGACAAAAAATATTCTTTGAAAGTATATAAGAAAAAATTATATTTTTTACAAAAAATATACACAAGATAATCGCCTATCAAATAAAATGAACAAAACAATTATTCTTGAATAATAAAACTAAATTGCACCAAAACTAAGAACATATTTACAAAGAATAGTTTTCGTCACAGTAAGAAATAAACAATATTTCTCGTACGATTTTTTGCGCTTCAGAAGATCTTCATTAGTAAGAACATAATTATAAAAGTCTTTACAAGAAAGATATGTAGTTCCTTTTCACCTACAGCTCTGCTTTTACTGCACTTCTGTCAAATACTATGTACATATTGTCATTCTGTTTATTACAACATAAAGAAAATATTCTTTCCACAAGAGCTTTAGAACCTGGTACTTACATAATAATTTGCATCGGCTTACAAAATTATTTTTTCGCAAGGTTTTAATATCCCATTCCATTTTTCTAGGAGAGATGAAATCTCGTTTGTAACTTTTCGTAAAAGTGGGTTCATTTTTGTAAACTCTTCATACATTACATACATTAATTAAGTGCTCGAATTGGAAAATATTACGAAATGGAACTCTCGGGAGGAAAATATTACAATTCGAAACTAATCGCCGATATTTTCGATACACGTGCGGTCTGGGTTCGTTCCAGCTCATTCCGAGCACTGCATTAATTACATTAAAATACGGGAAATGTGGTTACCTTAAGTTTATCTGAAATCAATATATCTATTTTCATAAAAAAATACGGGACAAAGTATTGATTTCACACGGTACGCAGGACATTTAAGGAAAAATGGGCCGAAAAACGGGACGTCCCGTAAAATACGGGACATGTGGTCACTCTGGTCCGTGTATGCTGTTGACCGGAGAATTTTTTTACCCTTAACCCGGACACCTTTGAAGAGGACAACAATTAAGAAATTTAGCATTGTTGCCGCCTGGAAAATGGACATCTAAACCGATAAATTTTGCGCTTAAAGGAAAATTTCGAGCGATTTAGCATGTAATACCACGAAACATGAACAGAATTAAAATATTCAGTCTTTCGTGCGTAAAATAATCCATTTCCCGTGATTGTAAGTTAATATTTAGGTACATTGATATCCACATCAGTGAAGGGCTGCATGGCATTTTGGGGTTTCTCCACACCATTTCCCATGCATTCTTATGGAAATAGTATTTTGTTTTCGCCGTGGAGTATAAGAGACTCCACGGTCTGCAAACCTAGACCAAGTTCTTCCTTTGGTCCGTAGGATGGAACATGAAACTTTAGAATTCGATATCTTCAACGGTGTAGAAACGTATAAAGAACATACATACACACACATATACACACACACATACACACTAAAATATTTATAAGATTATACATGTTGCAGAGAATAAAAGTTTCTACAAGTTTTATTTGAAACATTTTTTACTTTCTCCATACGTAGTAATGGGAAAGTATTGTGTTCATGAAAAAAATCGACTTCGAGATTTCAATGCAAATACACGTTTTGAGGTCCCTAGAACACGTTTAGACTATTTTCGGAATGATGTCTGTGTGTATGTGATTGTGGGCGCTCTAACTCAAAAAGTACTTGCCATATCGTTACCAAATTTCATATATAACAGTTTGGCATGAGCACAAAGAACTGATTAGTTTTTGGACAATAACGGTTAACCGCAAGTCGACGTTTATTCGAAACCCGATTCGGTTTTTGCGATATTTCTCCGTTAAAACATCATTATTGTATATACAATTCTACACAAGGGTTATACAGAATGTAATTTCCTACAACTTTCATTTGAAACAATTTTCCATAGCAGTTATTGTTTAGGAATTATTTATAAATAATCGGTTTTTTATGTTTCCGTCAAATATCTCCTTAAAAACGTCGTCATTGGTGATCTTCGTAAGGACCAAAGTTATAGAGAATAATATTTGTTACAAGTTTTGTTTGAAACAAATTTTCGTAGAACCATTCATTTCGGAGATATTTTGCTCTTTCTTAATTTCCATTACTATACAGCGCCACCACCATGTAACGGTGAATTCTGTAAACATATTCAAAATATATACCTAATTTACGGCAATAAGGACGACTGTATTCTTTTACGATACGAAATAATGTTTGCCTTTTAATGCTATTCATAATAATTTAAATATCTATACCCCAAATATGGAGAAAGTCATGTGTTGGCCACATCAGATTTTTTTCAAATATCTACTTTAAAACTCAATTTTTGTAAATAGTTGTTATTCTAGAAATTATAGATAATGTAATTTTCTACAAGTTTTGTTTGAAACAATTTTACGTAAAACCGATAATTTAATATATATCGTGATTTTTACGCTAAATGTATGTTAAATCCGCTGCTATGATACAAATTTCTAATTGTTGATAGCGTTGCGTACGTTGCCAAGGTCATTTTAATTGCGCATCGATATTTTGTTATCCATAGAAAAAGTTAACAATTTTCTTTATTGTTTTTAATAAAGAAAGACTATTTAAATGTTTTAAAATTATTCTCGAGTGTAATCGCCTATAATTATTTAAGAGAACGCTGACGTCTATAGCAATCATATTCATGGCTCTGTATGGAGAAAGTCATGTGTTGGCCACATCCGATTTTTCTTAAGGTGGTTGTATCAATTGCAATTGTAGGTCCTGCAGATATTGTTAATGAGCTTTATTGAACATGATATAATAGAGAAGGGACATTTTTCTCAGGTGAGCGCAGCTTGGTAATGTTTGGTGACATAAGGATTTCTGCTACTACCTCTTCGTTGATAAATAATTTAACGGATAACAGTTGTTCATTATGAAATGTCATATGTTTGTGGACGCAGTTAGTTTTCCAGTTGCGCTGTTTATGAGTTGGATTTGTAAATGCGAGACAAACGACACCGTGTTCCACCTGCTCTTGCAATTCTCACCCCTCGGACAAAGTCATAACTGAGGAAATGTTTTTTTTCATTTACATGTTGTTTAACAATAAGTAGAAGGGCATTTAGGGAAAAAATCCATCACGTAATTTGAAAGCCTTAAAAGAGATGAACCGCTTGTCTCAATATGAGGTAATATTTTCAAAAGTAAAATTAACTAAATTGCTGTCCATGTTTTCCTTATGAAATTAATGGGCTGATAGTCATTTTTTTATATTTTTATGGCTGTATTTTAAGTATTGAAAAACCTCGTCTTTTCCGTCCTCAGCCAGTTTTTTACCCGCTTTCTAAAAAAAACACAAACGAATACCCTCGCTCTTTGCTCGTCAACTGTTCGCGGAACAATGTCTCGAGGTACAGTGCTGTCCTTCCGTATTAGGCCATCTTCTTGCTTCTTCCACTGGTCGCCGACGTATCCTTTCTCTTTCGACTCTCGCCAGCCATTCTATAGTCGGAATCTTGCTCTTCTTTGGATATCCCTCTTTCACCATCTCTCTCTCTCTCTCTCAAGGATGCGTTGCTCGCTCTTTCATGAATACTCGTCATGGCTGCCCTTTTCTGGATCGCTGGTGTCTCCCTCTCTGAATCAGATCGGAAGAATCTTTTCGGAAATGAGATCGCTCTCTGGTCGTCTTTTGTTTTTGAATGGGTGCCGTCCTCTGATCGAGAGGACGTGTCGTGAATCAACCGAGGATGATTTCATATCGGTTCTATTTTTTCATTTTTTTTCCTATCTGAGTTCAGTTCAAAGCGCGTGATTAGCTGTTATGTTCGCCGAGGGAGAGGAGGAGGAGGTTTTCGGCCACTCTTGTAACCGATCTAATTCGAATTAAATGGATTTATTATCGAAATGTCACATTTGGATCGCCGATGGACTCCCTCATTACTCATTACTTCGTCGTCATAGACTGGTTCGCGTCGAATTTTTAGAGAATTCTCATTACTTGTGATTAACGTCTTCTACTATGTATTTCTTAAAAGTTCCCCCATTTATGCAATTAATGTCGTATCGCACGGAATTTCTGTATTTTGTTGACTCAAAAAACCAATATTCTCTTATTGGAATATTTTGCATCACCATCCATCTTAAGAACTCTGTAATTATTCTCCCTGTTGGATTTAATAGATCTGCTCGACTGTTGATCGATCGACAATCTTCTTAATCGTCACCAATGATAGTTCGCAACGCTTCCCAAAAAGGATCATCGCTTATCATTAGCGCATCACCGCATTTTAAAATCCTTCGATGTTTTTTTTAAATTTTTATGCTGCCAATTTAGTCGTCCGCCATCAGAGGAACGCCTTGCATTGTTGGCCCGATTCGTTCCGTATCCGGCGCACGTCTTCCGTTGGCCGCGCGGCTCCACAAAGTCACGAGACTGCGCGATTCTCCAGCGATTTCCTTTTTCGAAAAGGCTTCGGACTCAAGACGCGATCTTCTTAAATCGAATTCCAGAATATGGAGGGAGAGGGAGGGAGGAGTGGGTGGGGAAGGAGGGAGGGAGGGAATGGGGAGAAGGAGAAGAGCGTCTTAAAAAAAACATCCACGAATCGCCCCGCGACCTTGGATATCAACTTGTTCTCCTTAATAGGATGTCGGGGGGAAAAATCCCTTTTCTATAATAGAGAAAATTGGAACTTTAATCTCGCGCGAGCGTTTGGAATTATAAAGGCGTAAGAGTGGTTTTCGATGACTAGTTGGAACGTTTTTCTGGGATTCGAACTATTTTATATGATCGCTCGCAAATTTCGTTCAGCGTAAATTTTATTCACTAAAAAAAATGTGCACACGGCAGTGGCGGATTTAGAGGGGGGGGGGGGCGTACTTGGCGCCAGGGGCCCATTGAAGTAAGGGGGCCCCGAAAAAATGTTGTTATGTATAATCTCAGAATATTAAATTTCTCTTTTTAAAATTCACGAAGGAATTTTAATTTTTTTGCACTGCAGAACTTAATTTATGAAAACGTGGAGTTAAATAAAGGGTTAGTCGTTAGGTGTGGTTTCAGCGTATATTTAGTTGGAAGGGCCCTCATTTGTTTAGCGCCAGGGGCCTCAGAATGTCTAAATCCGCCACTGGCACACACGATGCAATGTTATGTTTATCGTCGTTAAATATTTCTCTCTAAACGTATTTCTATTTTTATTCGAACGCCGTACGAACGAGATTATCACGATGCATTTATTGTGCAAGGTTTTTGTCATAACGAAATTCAAGTTTTTTCATTGCATTCGGTGTGGCTCCAGATTAATTTTTTTAAAACTTAGTATTATCATGCTAGGAAAGATCGCATTAGTTTGGAGTTCATTTGTTCATTCATTTTCCGTCCGCCGCTTTTGCCATCTGGATCTTCGTCCCGCGGGATGAATTAAGCATCATCGACCCTGAGACGACGCAAGGAAAAGCGATTTATTGAGTGCACTTTATGTGTTGTTAATTATTATGAGCAGCTTATTATCCTTATCAAGATCCTCTCTTAAGCGTCTCGAGTGACTCTCCCCCAACCCCCTCCTCCTCCTCCATTGAGAATGGCGCATCCGTAATGACTAAAACATAAGGCTTCGGTACGCGTCTTGAGAAGGCGATGTCCTTATAAACCTTGTCCTTGCTCCTCTTCTATCGATTCCTCCTCCTATCACCTCTCCTTCCTACTTTTATCCTGCCTCTCCCATTCCCCCCCTCTCCCACCCCCAATGACGGCCATCTTCGATTCGGACGCAAGGTGCTCCATCTGCTTTAAGTATTCCAGAAGAAAGAGGACGTGATTCGAATCCTTTCTCGATCGCCCTCCCTTCGCCCCCATTGGCCCCCACTAGCCCCCTTTCGCCCCACCGCCGTGCATCGCCGAGAAAAAGTCGAGGATCGCGTGCAGTGGAAGGGAATGGACCCAAGTGCTTAGCAGTTTATATGTGCTGCTGATGCCATTTTCTTTCGTGGCACCGTCTTGTGGTGGTGCGCGGATGCCTGGCGAAACCCGCCTTTTTGCGTTCTCCATGAAATCGCCTTTCGGGACACCTGGGTTCGAGGCTTCCTAGCGTGCTCTCGCGTGTCCAGCAGCAACGACGGTCGTTCCTAGCGACCGACTCGTTTCCTCCAAATGCCTCATTCTTTATCCCCGGCGTTTCTCTTCCCTCCGCGGATACGCCTTTCAATTTACCTTTAAGATCATCAAAATCAGGGATTTCTATTTGGCGGGCCACGTTCGTTGTTGTGAATGCTTCGGAGGGCCGCATTGGAAATCGCGAGAGCTTCGGCGGTCCGGATGGGTGTTTAAATCAGAAGATTCCTGGAGATTTTGTTATCTCATATCAGCGAACAATCAATTCTAATTAGTTTACTAGCCTTAAAACTTGAAATCATAATTTCCTAGAAAAATTTTGGTATTGACTGAGTTAAATTCTACCGATCACTTTTTTATCAAGGCTTCGCGGGCCGTAGGTTGGTGACCCCTGATGTAATTCATTGAATTTTGTAAATATTCTCCACATTTAATTTTTTTTCAATTTTAAATTAGTTCATATGTTTGGTTCATTAGGTTGACAGAATTTTCGACCAGATATATATATATATATATATATATATATATATATATATATATAGATATATATATACATACATACATATACAGGGCCGTGCCGATGGGTGAGGCGGCGAGGCAACCGCCTCAGGCGCTCCTCGAAGGGGGGCGCCAAAATTTGACAAAAATGAAAACCTATCAAAATAAATTCATAAGGCCAGCGAGGCCAGGGAGCGCCATATTATATCTCACCTCATGCGGCAAAATGTCTGGGGACGGCCCTGTATATATATATATATATATATATATATATATATACATACAGGGCCGTATATATATATATATATATATATATATATATATATATATATATATATATATATATATATATATATATATATATATATATATATATATATAAATACTAAGGAAGATGAAAGGTAAGTAAGGATATTTTGGGCAACTAGGTGTTGAAGGAAACCCAGCGAACACTTACCGGAAGTAGAGCCGCTGGGGTGTTGGAGAGACACATTTGTAGAGGTTAGAGCTTTCGGGATGATCCCTTCGTCAGCACAAGAGAGACACAACACCTAGTTGCCCAAAATATATATATATATATATATATATATTTAGGGCAAGTAGGTGTTGAAGGAAACCCAGTGAACACTTACCGGAAGTAGGGCCGCTGGGGTGTTGGAGAGACACATTTGTTGTGTGTCTCTCTTGTGCTGACGAAGGGATCATCCCGAAAGCTCTAACCTCTACAAATGTGTCTCTCCAACACCCCAGCGGGCCTACTTCCGGTAAGTGTTCACTGGGTTTCCTTCAACACCTAGTTGCCCTAAATATCCTTACTTACCTTTCCTCTTCCGTAGTATATATATATATATATATATATATATATATATATATATATATATATATATATAGATATATATATATTGTAGTGTTAATTTTAATCCATCCTAAACATTTTGGGTCGTTCGCCTACGTACATATTTTAATATTCGTCTCCGGAGTACACGAGGAACGCGTCCCAACATTTGTATTGGTAATCACGGAGTTGTCCTTGGGAAGCTTTCATTTTCTCCGATTTTTTATTTTCCCTTCGAAGAGGCTTCTTCTTCTCACCGAAATTCCGAAGGTGAGACGGGTGGAATTCTTCCATTCTACCGACGGCATTATGTTTTGTCCTTGCAAAATGTGTTTTATTGCGTGCGTCGGGTTACTTTTTCATTTGATCCGCCGCTTCGCAATTATTTCGGCTTCCAATGTTCCATTCGGAATCCTTAATTTAAGGAGAGAGAGAGAGATAGCTTCTCGCCAGTTAGGTCCCGATTACAAGGTATCGATTTTTTAAACTTGAAGATGTAATTCGTGTCTTGGCAGTTTCAGGGATGCAGGGAATTATTCGTCTTCCAATTATTGTTCCTTATATAAAAACGGTTTTCTATTAAAGAAACAATCTTTGCCGTTGCTGAGAAACACGCATGGAGATCAGAATGATGCGTGAGGTTGGTCACATTTAATTTTTCCCAACTAATTTTCAATCATTCTTTAAGTTTTTAGCACGTTTTCTTAAAAGATCAATCTGTCCGTCTGCCTGTGGACAATCCAATGTTTCGTTTTAAGAGATATTTGGAATTTTGAAATAATTAGATTGTCATTCTGTGCATTTTTCACAGATTGAATTTTACAAGTATTTAATAGATTTTCAGTTTCAGAGTCGAAAAATTTGAAACTTTTAAATGGAATCATTGCCGCACTACTGAAGCTAGAGGAGTGAATTTTGTACGGATGATAAGGTCTAGAGAGGATCTGTATTCCTACTCTAAAGAGGAAGATATAGAAACATTTTAAGAAATCGTACTTTCACATATTGCTTTAGCAATGGTATCTTACAAGTTAATTAATCCAAGTAATAACTTTTTCTCTATAATAGGTATGAATTATTTTTTAAAGAACCAGCTGATTTTCCGCTATTATATCACATTTTGCACAGATTCTGTCTCCTATCGTATAATTAAGATTAAATTAGGAAATAAAAATATTATGCATAAAAAAATCTTACTCATTTTAACCTTGCTGTCCTTTCAATACTGGCAGAGTAATTTTCCTCTTTGAATAATAGCATATGCACGAGTTTTATTCCGGTTTATTTATTCAGAATTCACTTGAGGTCACAAAGCGATTTTTCTCCTTCCTGAAATTCCTTCGTATGCATCGGGAATGTTCTCAACCTCTCTCTGCTCGGAAATCCACTCTCTCTCTCCCTCTCTCTCTCTCTCGTTATCTCCCTTCTTTTTTTATGCATATTCCGTAAGTTCGTTTCGTTCTCGCCTTCCCAGGGTGCACCGCAGAATTCCCTCGTATAAGGCCGTCATATTTCTCCATGGCATTCGACCTCATCCTTTCTTTGTCTCTGCTCGTAAAGTATCCTTGCGCCATCGAAAAGGAAGAATATCTATCTACTTGAGAAATGTATAAATAAATAGGTTTGTTTATTCGGAAGCTTGCTTTGGAGTTCTGTTATCAATACCCTTTCTTTTACAACATCATGAAGATAGTAGAACACTTTTATATTTTGATTACCTGATCTCTAAAGTCGAAATTTTGTCTTTTTTACGTAACTTCGGACATTTTACTTAAGTCACGTGTATTTTAACGTATTCGTTTGCGCTAAGTACTCACGAAGCATTCATTTTTACGCGTCATATAAAAGAAAACGAACTTTTCACAATTTTTCGAGTTCTTTGGGGAGCGGTCGCCATCCGTTTCGCCCCATCAGGACCCACAAAAGGAATCCTTTCGCGGCTATACAAAAAAGATATGCAAATATATTCCCTTTGCGTCCAATCAGTCGGGAGTGAATCGGAAGAAGACGCTTTTGCTCATTATTCCGCAGTCTTCTCCATTCCCGGAGACTGCTGGAGCTCACAAGAGTGCGATCGGAAATTCAATCGACCCTGCGTGCTTTACTGTGTATCCCTTCCAACCCACCCCACCCAGCCACTAGATACAGCCTCACGTACTCCCTCTCCCCTCACCTCCCTCCTTTCCCATTGTCGATGTGTGTGTGTGAGTGTGAGTGAGAGAGAGAGAGAGAAGAGATATCCGCGAAATCAATTCCCAACCACACTTTTGAGTCCCTTTCGTTCTCCATCTCCGCTTCTCGGTGCTTCGAAGAGACGGCGGATACAGCAGCAGTCCCGCCTTTTTGCACTGGTTGCCAGCGAAAGTATATATGTATGTAGTAGGAGATAGAGGCTGAGAAGATGCAAGGTGGGAGGAGAAGGCGGAGGTAGAGGCCGGCTGGAGGCTCTCCGGCTTCGGAAGCTCCCTCCCCTCGTGAGAACCCATCTCTTAGTCGTAGCGGGGGAGGGAGGGAGGAGAGGGGAGGGAGGAGAGGGGAGTGGGAGGAGAGGGGAGTGGGAGGAGACGCTCTCTCCCTTCCGACGGCATCTCGATGCTCTTCGCGTCCTTAGGATTCCTTCTCGACCAGAGGACGTATCTCCACCTCTTCTCCTCCTACTCCTGTTCCTCTTAATCTTTCTCTCTCATTTTCCCTCCGAACGTTTTCCTCCTCCTTCGCCATCTGTTTTGCGATGAAATCAATCCGTGACAAGCAAACTACCTTTTGATGACTTCGATAGCGATTCCATCCGAATTGCTCCGTCGAAGCCGTTCTCCAAATCCGCGGAAATCTCATTAGATATCTATCGTTCGACGAATTCGCTTCTCTTTTGCATCGCTCGTAAATATTCCCAAGTAGTGTGCTAAATCCTCGGTGGACTCGTCCAATTGACCCGAAGGAGCATTTTCTTAGCGTAGTCGTTCTAATTGTCATAAAGATGTGTTATTTCAATTATTGTGCGTTAATATTATTTAACGATTGCCGTGGTTTATTAAATCCACTTTTGATTGGAAAGATTACTGCGGAAGAGGGGAATGTCTTTAACGATTTCGGCGTATTTTCTTGTAGTTTATCTCTCGAATGAGTTTGTTCTTTGGCTCGTGTCTCCATTGAATTCTACGAAACAATTTTTAATCCTGGAATAATATGCCTCCGAAATTGTATGAAAAGGAAGAAATGCACCTCACACGCAGTATCTCTTCAATTAACACATTAATTATTCTTTTTTTTACTGAGGAATGGATTTTAAAGATAAGCAATCTTAGAGATGTTTTTACTTGAGAAAGTATTGTAATCGCGAAAAAATTCCATCTCGAGATTTTGATGGAAATATACGTTTTAGGTGTACCTGAGTCCGAAAAAGTGGTTTTCGCAATTCCGTCTGTCTGTCTACCTGTGGGTCGGTCTGTTCGCGGCTCTAGAGCCTAAATGGTAGATCGAAAAAGAATAAAATCTCGTACTACGGTATTTTACCGTAGAGAATAGAATCTATGAAGAAATGGTTGACATTGCACAGTAATTAAGGGCAGTTTATTTTAGGCAATTTTGACAACAATTTGATTTTCTCAAAAACTGCTCAAACGATTTAGATCAAATTTATATTTTCATCAAATTTCGTATAGTTATTTAAGTTGATGTTTATAATGATTCCACATAGTTCATATATTTCAAAAGATAACGACGCATTAGTATATGAGAAAGTTTGTACAATGTATATTGTACTGATTTTTTAGCAGAAAACATGCGTTTCAATACTGATAACATTAAAATTGAGTAAAAGTCAGTCGTTCTGAATCCCATTCCTGCCCAGACTATTCACAATCATCTCTAGAAATAGTTTCATGGTCATCGGGGTCATCGGACTCTTCTTTCCGCAACACACAACTTCTGTGCCGTCCTTGGTATTTGAAACGGACCATTTTCTTTTAAACTATTTACAGTTCACTCGTGGTAATAGGGGTTTAAGAGTTTATTTAATCGGAAACGATCTCAGCCGCTTAATGCATGGCCGCTCGTCGATAACCACGCAGAGTATTCCTTCCTCTAGTGCTCTTAGAACGGTTTGTTTAATACCTCATCCGAAACTTGAAATCTCTGGTTCATGCCGCTCGGGGTGATTAATAGGTCGCTGTTCTTTTCGGAAACCTGTTATTCATTTTTTTCCGTTTTGGTTCCATTTTTAAATCACTAGGTACTGGAAGTGACGAGGCCCAGTATTTTTGCATTTTAAATTATCTAGGAAAAAGCCGTTTTGTATTCGGTTAGATACAGTAAATTGTTCGACGACGATCCTTGGTGAAAAACATATACTTACTGATTTATACTTAATAATATATTCAGGGCTCCAGAAATACAACTTCAATCTACTCGCCACAAAAAAAATTTACTCGTCCATAGTATTGCGACTTGTTTTTATATAAGTATTTTTAACAAAATCAATCACAAAGTAATTGATTTTGGATTGAAGGCTTTCATTCTTTTACTCTTTAAAATATCTTAAGATTAAGTTATCGACACGAAATTCGCGCTAAAACACGCCAAAATGAGTGAGAATTCTTATTCTTACCGTCGAATACTCAGTCTCATTCGAATTTGCTCATATTTTGAATTTATACTCGAGTTTTGGTAAATTTTTTAACATTGCAATAATAAGATTCCATGGTTACCGGTATTGTTGTCCTCTGTAATTTCCGTGCATATTCACATAAATAAAGGCCTAAAGATCGAAAATAAGATTAAGACTTGCTCTAAATGACCGAAGATATGAATTTAATTCAAATAAAACGATCGCAGTATTTATGTTATTTATATTTTTTATCTATATTACTCAAATCCTATTTCTGGTTGTCTCTCTTTAACGCTCTATACCTCAACCATTTTTATTCTCCGGGAATTCAGCCCTCTAAGTTTATTTTTTTCTTAATTTGTTATTAAAAATCAAACATACATCCCTTATAAAATATATTCATTAAACTCACATTCCAACAACACACTTTCCAGTTTCTCGTTTTTTGCAGATTTCATCTTCTTTCGACTTGGTTGCTGCACAAGAGAATCGTTCAGTATTTTTCCCCGATTAGCCATGATGTTGTCGAGCGTAGATACGGGAATATTAAGTAATTTTGCCATATTTACACGCGTAGAGTTTCGATTGGCATCCACTTTACTTATAATCTCCAGTTTTTCATTTAGTGAAAGTGGTTTCCTTTTAATTCCCTTTTTAGATGACATCCCTATTCACATATAATATGCTTGGGTTAATAAACTGAATTTAAAAAAGGAAATCGACGACAAAGCCACAAACACGCAGAACACTATGAATACTTCGAACACGCTATCGTAACTGAATGGTCAGAGCCGAAAACTGCAATAACATAGGGAATTACAATACTGACCGGAATATAAGGCGATGGTTTTTTTTGTAATTATTTGAAACGTCGCGTCCAGTGTTTTCCCTCTTTAAAATTTTACCGCTTCGTAAGTTAGCCTCTTGCGCTTGTCGCTTCGAGTTTGTCAGCTGTTTCGTCTGTTCTGCGCCGTCAGTTGGCGTAATGTGTTCATTGTAATGTTATTTCATAGAAACAATATTAGGTGGCAAGGTGTCCCATTACAAAATGAATGAATGACTGGGATATTAGATTTCTTTTTATAGAAAAGTTTTAAATATATTTAGAGTAAAATTACATTTGGACTAATATGGGAAATGCACACGGGAATGTGCAAATAGCATTCATTTTTTATGTAAGAAATGAAATTAAATATAAAACGGGTACATTTTCATTTTTTAAGGCTCGCTATGACCATCTTAGGCGGGAAAACATTTTACACAGAAACATATTAAACGGGAAAAAATTACATTGTTCTTATGAGGAAATTTTCGGGACCGAAAGATTTGAACATCTTAGGCAGGAAAACATCTTAAGCGAAAACATCTTAAACGGGTTCCACTGTAATATTAAACCTCCTAGCCACAATAGTAACTAGACAGTGAATGAGACTGTGTTGAATATGGTAAAAGTTATGTGAATTATGTAAAGAAATAACGTAATACATTTAAAATGCATCTTGAAAGAGGCTGAAAATTTACTCGCCACCGGTCTCCATCAACTCGCCCGTGGCGGGCGGGCAAGCGGGTTTCTGGAGGCCTGAATATATTAGTTTATAGCTATAGAGATCGCATGTGAATCAACTTCTTGCATACGTTAGCTTTTTATAAATACATATACTAGACGAATGAGCCCGTTTAAAACGGCATTTGAAAACAAACAATATAAAAATATAACCAACAAACAAATGATAAAATAATAATAATATTTTAATAAGATTGGAAAGGGCTACAAATGAAAACAAAGGAATAGTTTTAAAAAATTAAGAGAAAAAGTCTTATACCTCAATAATATTATTTATAACGACGTTCCTTGTAAATACTCTTTCGTTTAACAGCAATTGCCCGTGATTATCTTTATCCTTAACCCAAAATTTCAAATTATGTTTGTCACGTGGCCGGCCGGGTTAGACTGGTAGGCCTGCCTTCTAACCACAAAGGTCGCGGGTTCGAATCCCGATTCGGGCATGAATGTTGTGCTTGTCCTTGTTATTGTTGTAACACTCATTGTAAAGGCCGTGAAGTGCTGTTTATGAGCTGGTGAAAATAAAGAAATAAAAATAAATAAATTTAGTTATTGCTACATACAGCTGTCCATGTGAAATAAATGCATCTGGCAAATGTAATTCATAATATCTGTTCTGTTCAGATAATGCGAAGGCACAGCGCAAACAACCGTCTTTAATATGCAGAAAGACTCCAGTAAGACAACGAAGGCACGTTAAAACATCCTCGAATTATTTCAAACATTAGTATGTTTTTAAATACGTAATTTACCGCATTTATCCATCCAATTTACGTAAGTGAATATAGGTTTACTAGCAGAATTTCCCGTTGAATTTCAACGGATTTAGTGAAGCTACTACAGCACAACATACAAACTCTTTAAAATGTATAGTAGATACATTTTAATTTACAATTACCTTTTCTTAACAGTTAATCATATTTGCTTGTAACAGTCCGTTTCCGAGCCTATTGCATTAAAATATAACGATAATTTTATTTCCTATCATATTACTTTCGCCAAATCCAGCTTCATTTCTTGTGTAATTATGCCTAGCTGAAATATTTACTTTTATGTCTTGTAAACAACCCACGAAAAGGCAACATACAGTTGTTCATAATTGAACACTGACTCCGGTAAATGTACACCAGATACGTGAGCTTATTTACGTTAATAAACATTATAATGTAGAATATAATTATTTTACTTACAAAAAATGTAAGATTCCAGTATTCAATAGACGAAAGAAGATTCAATTACTTTCATCAATAAACGCTTCCTGAATAATAATCAGTATATATTTACGTTGCTATCCATAAACATCTATCGTTTCGTTGCTTAAACAAAAATGCGAATCGAATAACGCTAAACTTTCGTCTATTTGTAATCTTCATTGAAGCTAACTGAATCGGAGGTAATAATGACGGTCGCATTGGCAACGCCCGGAAGGGGTACGAAAAATCCACAAAATTTCGAAACAAAAGGCGTATTTCTGAAAACTTCGATCGTGTAACATGTAAACTTCGCAGGAATGAGATAGTATAGAGTTTTATTGGTCGAATAAAGGAAAAACGAAAAAAATCGGTCGATATTTACATATTTTAATGCTTGAAGGAAGAATACTTTGCAAGTCAAGAAATGGATTCGTACGTGTTATCTTATGGAAAAATGTTAATCCCCTATATTGGCAGCACTGATTAATCCTGGTTGGCCATACCTTGACCATTCACAAAGTTAGGATGTAAGGAAGGATCGTACCAAATTAGGTTATTCTAGCTTTTATCGTTTAGGAGGAGTTCCATGAACAAACACACAAACCAACAAATGCACCCTTCAAAATATATTATAGGAGATATGAGCATATATGTGGCTTGAAACAACAATGCCCGTTTCCAAGGCGATCATTGATGAAAATGAACGATTTTTCTTACATCGGCGAATTTAAACGTAAAGTTTTACCTCTAGGTGAGAGAAGACGAACAAAATTAAACGGCCCGTTTATTTTCCTTTAAAATGGTCCTAATTTAAAGGTCGTAGGTCGACTATTTCTAATTTTAATTTCCAAAAAATAAAACTCTGCACGTTGAAAATTAAATTTTAGCGTGTGAACTTATGGGCCGAGATATGAGATTCATATGGAATGTAAAACATTCTCCTGGTGTCGAAACCGGGACTTTTTAAAAAAAAATTATAGCATTCGCTTTTTGAACGTATTCGTAGCAATCCTACCAAATTTGGCTGGGCTGGCTGAAGAAATGGCCGAGATATGTTGAGATATTTAGCGTTACGCAAAGAATGATGACCAAGAGATTTAGCCTTTTATATTATAAGATTCGACGTTAAACCTATTTCTCATAAAGTGAGACGCGATGTGCCGATTGAAATATTGGGGTTAGCCTTAATTACGTTTAAAGATATTTCGGGAGTGTATCGTTTCATTGTTCTCATTCGTGTAAGCGAAGACGATTCTAATCGAAGGCAATCGATTCTTTTTTGCAAGTCGACCTTGGCCACTCGAAAAAAGTTATTCGACCGAAGCGAGTTAGTATTATATATAGGAGAGGTGATGCTTAATCGTCGTTATTTTTTGTTTTCGAAATTTCATCCGACGCCATATGTACTTTTTCTAGATTATAGTGTTTCGTAGTTTACGATAGCGTTTTTACAATCTGGGTAATGTATTAAAGTACGTAGTTTGCAATGCGTCCCTTTGATTTCGTGACTCTTTTATTTAATCCCAGGGTTCCTTCCATCCCTCTATATGTCGCCAGGCAAAGAAGGTTCCCTTGACCTCCTCCCCTGATAAACGCCATTCTCTCTTCTACATCCGTTTACACCCCTTCCGCCTCTCCCCTTGTCACTGCATCCGACCCATTCCCGTTCCCCTTATTTCCCGTGACTTTTGCATGTTAGATGCCAGAGGTTATAAAAGGTCCATGTTCTTTTAGTCGGAAGAGACTTTCGTGACGCAACAGAGAGGATTAAAGTGATCGAAAGCCTTTCTCTCTGCCTTTTTTCTGCGTGTTTACTTTTGTCGTTTTTTCGTCTCGCTTGACAATTGCGTTTCCTTCGCTCGCTTACGATTGTCCTAAAAAAAGTCGAGTTGATGATGAAAAGCACCTTCTTTTTACTCTGTCTCGTGTTTTCGACCAATTATTACTTTCTCCATACGTAGTAATGGGAAAGTATTGTGATCACGAAGAAAATCGACTTCGAAATTTCAACCGAAATACACGTTTTGAGGTCCCTAGAACACATTTAGACTATTTTCGGAATGATGTCTGTGTGTGTGTGTGGATGGATGGATGTATGTATGTACAGTAAAACTCGTTTTTGGCCTATACATCCCACTTAACACGTATACACATATAAAAGATGTGCTATCCGGCTATTTAGAACCGGCCAGCCTTAGATACCGGCAATTACACAAATACAATTCATTTTGTATCTCTTTTTCTTTTTTTGTGAATAGTATATGTGTAATACCACAACTTCCACTTTAAAATTTCTTAAAATATAAGATGTATATATTACGTATTTACTCCGTATATTTCTGTGGCTGCCGAGTAAGCATGGCGTTTTTGGTTACGTAAGCCATTTGCATTGTCTAGATGTTTTGGTGTACTTCTACAATTTCCAGTTTTATCGCTTTTTATTATTATAATAATACCCATCCATTGAATATGGCATCAAAATAAATACCTCAAAGTAAGGGACAGGAGAGGAAAAGTTGTTTTAACGCTAACACAAAAGCTGGGGATGATCAAACGAATTGAAAAAGGAAAAAATAGAGCAGCCATAGCAAAAGAATTCAACATCGGATCTTCCACGCTCTACGATATAAAGGCTCATAAGGCTAAATTAATGAAATTTGTGTCATCTTCTGAGACGAGTAAATCAATTAATAAACATCATACGCTTCATAAGCCAAAATTGGAGGAACTGGATAAAATATTATATGACTGGTTTTCACAGAAATGTTCAGAAGAATTAAATAATTTCGTCCTTTTCTAATAGTAAATAAAGATAAATGAGAAAGATATAATCCAATAAATTCAATTTTGGGAACAGGTTCACTGCCGTACTCCCCAAACTTCCAGGACGCCCTAAACTTTTCAATAGTCTTTTTGTTTTGCATGTAAGCGTAGCAACGTATTAAATAAGAATGGGTAAATAATGTCTATATCTAACTAGGTGTGGAAGAATTAAAATGGAAAATGCAAACCCCATGCATAGTTGTGTTTGGGGAGTACGATAGTGAACCTAAGCCCAATTTTGTTTGGTTATTGCCAAATTTTCGTTGTGAAAATCGAAAATCGCTCCCCTAGCCAGCTATTTCTCCTAATCGGCTTTCCACAATCCCCAAGATAGCCGGATAACACAGATTTTATTGTATTTTCAGTGAGTAGACTTCAATGCCGTACTTACATATGCAAAGAGATGCTTATCAATTTCGCGGCATGTAAAATGTTCGATTGCTATTACATACGATTTTTTAAATGGTCAATTAATATTATTATTATCGTCATTAATTTACATAAACATTTCACATTTTTAATATCAAATCAAAACAAAGGAGCGTGGAAATTCGTATGGAAGGGGACCTCTAATAACAAGTGCGCGGTAAACGGGCGGAAACTATTCATTACTTATCGCTCTGCTCGCCAAAATTCGTTATATATGGGGCATTTTTTGTCACGGGACCAAACATTTGTTCGTTACAGCCGAGAATTCGTAAAATGTGGGTTCGTTACATCCGAGTTCAAGGGACCGAGACATTTCTTCGTTATAGCCGAGATTTCGTTTTAGGCGTGATCGTTATAAACGAGTTCTACTGTATGTGATTGTGGGCGCTCTAACTCAAAAAGTACTTGCCATATTGTTACCAAACTTCACATATAACACTTTAGCATGAGCACCAAGAACTGATTAGTTTTTGCACAATACCGGTTGACCGGAAGTCGAGGTTTATTTGCAACCCGATTCGGCTTTTACGATATTTCTCCGTTAAAACATCATTATTGTATCTACAATTCTATACAAAGGTTATAGAGAATGTAATTTCCTACAAGTTTCATTTGAAACAATTTCCCATAGCAGTTATTGTTTAGGAATTACTTATAAATAATCGGATTTTTCGGTTTCCGGCAAATATCTCTCTGAAAACGTTGTAATTGGTCATCTTCGTGAGGACCAAAGTTGTAGAGAATAATATTTCTTCCAAGTTTTGTTTGAAACAAATTTTCTTAGAACCATCCATTTCGGAGATATTTCGATTTTTCTTAATTTCCAGTACTATATAGCGCCACCACCATGTAGCGGTGAATTCTGTAAACATATTCAAAATATACCTAATTTACGGCAATAAGGACGACTGTATTCTTTTACGATACGAAATAATAATTTTGCCTTATAATGGTATTCATAATAAATTAAAAATCTATAACCCAAATATGGAGAAAGTCATGTGTTGGCCACATCAGATTTTTGGGGTATGCGTCGCTTGTATGCGCGAAAGCGTTTGCGTGGCTTCGCGTGTGAAGAATCCAGGGAAATGCCGTTTGAAACCTTTCTTCCGAATCGGACGCTGCAGTTATTGGTACATAGGTACGACATTTTTCGTGCGTGAAGCTTATTAGTTCGAAATAGGGCTTTTAACCTATTTTTCCTTAATTAAAATTTCATTCATATCGTTTAGAACGAATGGCGGTTTAAAGTTGACGGAATGACAATTAATATCAATGGACGTATCGAAGATGGCGTTTCTATGTTTTTCTCTCGTAATTCCCTGCGCGGCTGGGAATTGTTAAGTCTCGCCAGGATTTGATTCTTCTGTCATTGGGTAAAATGGAAGCTGTATACATCGCTCCATCATTCGCGATGTTCCCCTTCCTCCCGCTACGAACGACCAAATAGCATTCCCTTTTAGTAAAGTACACGGTTGTTGTGCGAGGGAGCGTGTCTACGTGCATATATTACTCACGCACGCGCGTGTCAATTATAATGGCATTCGATTGAGATGCGGCTTTCGTTTGGGTGTGGAGTGGGGTGGGCGCTCAAACACGGACTCGCGATTTGACAAGCGTCGGCGTGGCGGCGATGGGCTGCTCCCATCTCAGGGTGCCGCCTAAACATTCCCGCCATTCATTGTCCTGTGGCAGTTTGTTACATTCGAAAGGGGAATAAAGAACTTTTTCTGACTTCGCGACTGCGCTCCATTATTTGGATAATTTTATGTTGTGTTCCATCGCCGAATTCTATAATCTTCGCACGTTTTACGCATCACGATTGCCAACCCGATGTTGTTTGCTGACTTATCCATGGGCTTGTGTTTGTCGTATCGTGCACGATTTGGCAGAGATTATTTATTTTTGACTAGGTGATGAACATAAAGGACCTTTTAAGATGAGATCGGAGGTGATAAAAAAAAGTTGAACATGGAGGTGAATATAGTTTGGACCTACGATTTTATTTTCGAGATTCGGACATCCCTCGTATGCGAAAATTTTTATTTTGAAAAATTAAATATTTAATATTTCATAGTTTTTAGATTATTCCTGATGCTTTTATGTAGGAGTGCCTCCCTTCGGATGTCGAGGCATTAGGCAGCCTTAATAGAATCCAGAACGAGAGACATCGAGTTTTCATAAATACACGTAATCCTTAACACAAATTTTCGGATTCGGCGAAAGAGATCGCTACATTCTCTTGGATCCATTAAAGTTCAGCTGCATAATAGTTTACGCTGACGGCTCTCTCTCTCTCTCTCTCGGAGGATCTTGTGATTTTTCTGGACCTTAAAAAAATAATTTCCAGGAAAAGTGAGTGGTTTCCTTGTTATAATTGACCTTGAATCACATCTGGAGCGAAAGGATCTTTATCATTTTGGAGGCTGCGTTGAGACGTCCTTCTTTTTCTGCTATTAACCGTTTCGACGGATCTCACAAACGCTCAAAGACGCGCTCTGTGTTTTGCGTCCACGTGGCAATCCTTGGAACGCCATTTTACAGAAATCCCTACCGCGGCGGGTCGTGTCACACTCGACTCGACTCGTTTTATTTCCCATTATTTTCCGTTCTTCGCGACGATAGTCTTCTGTCTCTTTCATCTCATTCGACACTGTCGTCTTGTGACCCTCGAAAGCAGCTGCTCCGCGTGACGAGTGAAACCTCCCCTAAGAGATGGTGATCTACTGTTTATGGTCGCCATGGTCCCTGGATGGAAATCCCTTTCGGGTCGACGCTTCGAAGGAAATCGTTATCTAATTTTCAGCGCGGATTAAAGGTATTATTATTATTATTTCCCATCTAACATTGAGTGTATTATTGAGTCTTACGGGAGGCTGTTCTCGTCTTTAGAGTTCATTTGCGCACATGGATTTCTTCTCATCGTAACGTTATTTGAGGGAAAACACCGCGTTCTTGTTTTTCTTTAGTCGAAAATGCGTCCTCGCTCGATCGATGAGGCCGATATGAAGCCAATAACTCGCTTCATTGTGCAAATGAAAGTGATGCTTCAAGATTAGAGCCTTGATCTAGAATTTAAATGCCATCACGTTTAATATGCTTTTTTTTAGCTATACAGACTTATAAAAACAGTTTCGATATTGTTTTCTTTCATTGCGAATAAATGTAAGAGAAAGCAGGCATTATGTTGAATTAAGTTGACTAACGGCGAAAGAGCGATAAACAAAACAGATATGACGAAAACAAAAGAAGGAACCATTGTAGTGTTCTTTCAAGAGGATTTTCAATTGCGAAGCACTGCATCGCCAGATGTTTTAGAATATTACGTTTGGCTGGTGAGTCATAATAATATCAATCAATGCTTCGCGTTTCTTCGATCCTTTAATGCTCGTATAATATCCGACGCTCTTAGACGGGCCAATGTTTCCCATCTCGCGGCAGTGAGCGAGTGGACGAAGATTTTGGATCGTTTTTCCAGAATTAACAATCCCGCTAGAGAACGTAAATGAAGCGAAACAGATGTGAGGCGTGACATTTATTGGATGTCTTTTTATTTTTTTGCATCGCTGTAATCAACGCGAAATGGCGTCACTGTGTTTTTATGAAAATTTTTTCTATCTTTATTTTGATGCGGCTTCAATCTTATACTCGTGAAAATTTTGATTTCGATTTTAAATGCCCATTCGAAGATTTCAGTCACGTCGTTTAGCCGAAATACTTTAATCGCGTAATAAATAATAGCTCGAAATAAAAAAATTCCAATTATTCGGGAGCTAATGTCGTAAAATAGCGGTGTAGTTAAAATTCGTATTCTGTAATCGGCTGTTACTTAAGAGATTGTGAAATTTGACTATTGGCATTCGTCACTCGTCCGATTTGCTTTGAAAATTGCCGAGTGAGAAAAGAAGGTTAATGTATGGCCCTCGTGTAACAATAAACGCGTCTAGTTTTAATTTTATGGATTTTCAGAGAAAAATTCGACCCAGTTAAGAGTCGTAATCCCAAACTCTGGTTCCGCCTTGTGTATTTTTGTTTTTTTCCAGGAAGCAAATATTTTACACTTTAGAAGTTCACGCTATACGTATAAATCGCTCGACGATTCGTCCTCGACGGGATACCGCGCCGGAATTCCTTCCGAGTATCCAACTTGTGACTCGACGATAGATATTGTCAGTGCGCCATCAATCAAAGGCCCTGAGCCCGACATCCTAAAGAGATGAGAGAACGAGGGGGAGAGGGAAAGGAGTGAGAGGGGAAAGGGAGAAAGAGAGGGATGGAAATACACGACGTATGCATCCAAAAAGAGTTTTCCTTGGGAGGCTGTTTCCTTAAGGTCGGAATGGCCATTTGTTTCTAAGCGTTTTGGTTACTCTGTTGGATCCTTCCGAAGAGGACTTTGACGAGTTACATCTGTTCCATGTTCTCCCTTCTCTCTCCCTTCCTCCCTCCCCCCTCTCTCTCCGACCCCTCTCTCTCCCTACCCCTCTCTCTCCCTTCCTCCCTCCCCCCTCTCCACCTCTCCCCCCCTCTCCCCATACCCCTCTCCCTCCCTCCCTCCACCCCTCCCCCCTCTCTCTCCCTTCCTCCCTCCCCCTTTTCTCTCCCCCTCCCCCTACCCCCCTGTTTCTCCCTCTCTCCCTCCGTCCCTCCACCCCTCCCTCCCCACTCCCCCTCTCTCTCCCCCACTCTCTCTCCCACTCTCTCTCCCCTCCCCCCCTCTCTCCCCCCGTATTCTTCCTCTTTCTAATCCTTCTCACCCCCTGCCGCTAAACCTCCCTCTCCTCTACACTCCAATTCCCTCCTTTTTGGTCCATAATTTAAAAAAATCTGATGTGGCCAACACATGACATTCTCCATATTTGGGGTATAGATATTTAAATTATTATGAATAGCATTAAAAGGCAAACTTATTATTTCGTATCGTAAAAGAATACAGTCGTCCTTATTGCCGTAAATTAGGTATATTTTGAATGTTTACAGAATTCACCGCTACATGGTGGTGGCGCTATATAGTACTGGAAATTAAGAAAAATCGAAATATCTCCGAAATGGATGGGTCTACGAAAATTTGTTTCAAACAAAACTTGGAAGAAATATTATTCTCTACAACTTTAGTCCTCACGAAGAATAGGAATAACGACGTTTTTAAGGAGATATTTGACGGAAACCAAAAAAACTGATTATTTATAAATAATTCCTAAACAATAACTGCTATGGAAAATGGTTTTAAATAAAAGATGTACGAAATTATATTTTCTACATTTTTTAAATGGTCGTTTATACTATTTTCCGATGATGTCTGTGTGTGTGTATGTGATTGTGGGCGCTCTAACTCAAAAAGTACTTGCCGTATCCTTACCAAACTTCAAATATAACACTTTAGCATGAGCACAAAGAACTCATTGGTTTTTGGACAATAACGGCTAACAGGAAGTCGAGGTTTATTCGAAACCCGATCCGGTTCTTGCGATTTTTCTCCTTTAAAACATCATTATTGTATAAACAATTCTATACAAATGTTATAGATAATGTAATTTCCTACAACTTTCATTTGAAACAATTTTTCATAGCAGTTATTGTATAGGAATTATTTATAAATATTCGGTTTTTTCGGTTTCCGTCAAATATCTCTCTGAAAACGTTGTAATTGGTCATCTTCGTGAGAAGTAAAATTGTAGAGAATAATATTTCTTGCAAGTTTTGTTTGAAACAAATTTTCGTAGAACAAACCATTTCGGAGATATTCAACTTTTTTCGTAATATCCAGTTTACAGCGCCAACACCACGTAGCGGTGAATTCTGGAAACATAATCGAAATACAATTCACGGCAACAAGGACGACTGTATTCTTTTACGATACGAAATAATAATTTTGCCTCATAATGCTATTCATAAGAATTTAAATATCTATACCCCAAATATAGATAATGTCATGTGTTGGCCACATCAGATTTGTTATATTTTCTTTTCCCTTGCGGTTTCTGTCTCCTCCAAACCATTAATTATTAACTTAAATTCTAACCGTTTCGCTCAGTTATTGACACTTAAGCATATTTTACGATAGTATTCGTTTTATCGCCGTGATTTTTAGGCATTTTTACTGAATTACGATGTTCCAAACATGTTTTGACGCTGATATTGTCAGATATTGATATGTCGCTAAGGATTATGTGATCTCTGACTGCTACACAGCAGCATCACTAATTATTTCTCAAGTATCAATATTATTGTTATTAGTTTGGCAATAATTATATAATAATATCTGTTCTTGTATTTATATGATATATTATATGGTATATAAATAAAGATTTATTTTTTTCTCCTTTCAGGTGAGCTAATTAGTCTTTGACAATCTCGTCTGGTGTTATAGAGTCGACAAATGTAAGTCTCTGAATCAGATATTTGTAGATGTTGTAAGATTACGCTTCTTATCGTAAATTGCGGAAAACATAAACAAATTGTTCATTGTTGGCCTTGATGTTTTTCCTAAAAGTATATTCGCCGTACATTAAGGAAAACCATATCTTAGGTAATTTATAAAGAAGGTAAAAATCGTACTCTGATTCTTAAATGTGTAATAAATTAAATTATCTGTGGCCTTATTTTTTTCTCGTGTACCTGGCAGCGATCTGCTTGTCATGTTATCACATATAGAATGATAACCGAATCAGTTGGCAATTATTAACTCCAATTTAAGACTGGAAAATCCTAGGGCAGTAATCACGTAACCGAATCATTAAATTTAATTTATTTTAAGAGTTCCTGGTTTTTGTTTACGGGAAGTAGTGAATTTCAGAATCGAAAGAAGCAGAAGATTTCTAGAAAATGAGTCAGAAGTTCTTTTCAATGGCCATAAAAATTTAATGCGAAAAATGAAAATTGTTAGTACCTACTATGTAGGTCTCTCTTGTTTCTTGAGATGCATTCTCTCGACTGAGTTTACGAATGTAAATTGGTGGCAAACGAGGAAGAGAGAAATTGTAGGTTGCGGTCGGTGAAAGGGAATGATACTCTTCCATTGATATGAGTGTGTGCGGGTCTCGATGAGAAGGCGTGTGTGTATGTCGGCCCTGCCAATTCGTTGCCGTGCGGAAGGAATCGGACGTTCCCACCGGCAGCCTCCTCCCGCCCGTTGCCAAGCGCCATTGCCCCCACCCCCGCACTGCACGCCGCCCTCCTCTACAGTCTCCTCGCATTACACGCGTGCGTTTGTGCCACGGAATGGTGCGTTTCGCTTCCAGCGTGGTGCGCCTATTAGCGTTGGTCTGTCCGTCCGTCCGTCCGCCCTCATGTTCGTTCTCGGCTTCAAACCGAACGGATTTTCATGAAATTTGATATTAAGTACTTACAATCAAAGACAATAAGAAAGTCACGTAAATATATCACCTAAGCCAATCAGGGGTACCACTTTATTGTTGACAAAAAATGAAATTTTCGTCATATCTCGTAAAGTATTGATCATATCAATATATTTTTCAAATAAAAGTTGTAGAACTAGTAGAGTATTCATTTTCCTATACATTTTTATCGTAAGAGTAGCCGCTATCAAGTGTATCAAGCAAGAATGTCTTAACTCGAGTTGAACTTCTTGCATGGTTACTTCTTAATTGTTGCTAACGTAAACAATCTCATAAACAAACGCTTAATTTCCTTACGTGTGCATGCAGTATTTTTAAATAGGAAGAAAATGGAGTATATATGACGAAGGAAAGAACTTTAAAACGCTATTACCCTTATTTACACGTATACAATTTCTTTAAAATACTCCATTGCACGAAACGCGTCCGTTTGTGATACGCTGTATGTACACTTTCCGAACTTGTTATTTTCTCCCACGGGCAGACCTCACTTCAATTAAGATGATGACACTCTCTCACTCTTTGAGGAGGCGGAAAATGAGGCTTCTCACTTTTGATCCTTTTTCTCTAAAGGCGGGTCCTCGATCCAGCGTGCATAGTAGTTTTCATGCGTCAAGGTCACGAAGGTCACCAGTGCTCCTTATTTGAAACGGATTGTTTTCATTGGTAACCGCCATTCGCTGGGATTGCCTTCTTGAAAATCGCCGTGCATGTCAAATCCTCGAATGTCACATCTCCACTGCTTACGCAACTGGTTGAATCCGCGAATGGTCAACTTTATTTGGCGCGAATGCTATATCTGCGTACATAGAAAACCCTCTCGATTAATCGAAACCACGAATATCGAGGTGTTACGGTATATCATTCGTAAAAGGATTCGAGAGAATCGTTTGATCCGGTTCGTATTTCGTAAGGTTTTCCACGTGACATATTTTAAATTTAATTTTGGACAGAAATCCGCGTAACGCGTTTATTTCATCGCAAATGTTCTGCCGTGGTTCCTCTCGCTTAAGGATAAAATCCTGGATTCCCTTCGATAATACTTGACCGATTATTTATTTCGTTCCGCCAATAGGCCTCAGGTGGCCGAAACTTCCCGTATTATCTTTTAATCTGCAATTTGTGATTTTCGCCATTTGGACGGTTCATATCGCACGTTATGCGTCTTTTTTCGATTATCTTAATAAAGTGACATTGCTGCATCATATTTTAAAGGTTTATTTTTCCCTTGATGTTCTTGACGACTTAACGAAATTAGAAAATGATTTGTGCCGGTTTTTTTTCATTTGTCTTCCGCACTTTTCATAGGTTAGCTCACGAATGTTGTGCTGTCAAAATAAAGATTCAGAGATGACACTCAATTTCATTTTATCCGAATTCTCTAATAGTCATGGGAAACCAGATGCGTAAATCATCCATCATTTTTGTCGAGAAACCTTGTTTTACAGTTTGATTTCAGATATGAGATATGGCCTCGATATTTTTTTTTGTATCCAATTGTTCTGTCACTTGTTTTTCATTTTGATATGGAACTTGATAATAGTGTTATCCCTTCGAAAACGTATTCCAAATATTTTTATCACGCTGAATATGCCAAATCTCTTTCTTAACTATTTTGCTGTCAAAATCGGTGATATCTCGTTCTAGATTCGATCTCGCATCTCCGTATATTTTCCTAAGAATTATGTCGTGTGTTTTTATAATGACCTTAATCATAGCCGTTGATTTGTCACCCGTATTAACCACTTAAAAACTTTCAATTATTTTCGGTTTTTCTATGATTTTCATCTCTTGATCTCCTTTGCTGATACCAAAATGAGCCCATGAATTATTTCCGTAAGCGTAATTTATAAAAACGTGGAAACTATATGAGCTATGTTTTTAAGATTTTAAGTGAGAGTTATTGCTTTTCTTAGCATAATACATATGAATAAATGCCATCGTATACAGTTATATACTCCATTAACTCAACTTCACGTCCCGTAAATTACCGTTGCTCACTTCGCTTCGTGTCTTTTTATTCATTGCTGTAACGGTTTTATGTAATGCGGCTTTTATTCTGGGATAACGTGGGACAACTACAATGCGATGTGAGACTAGTGCGTTAATCGCGTGATTAAATCTCAAAGGGTTTCGAACCCGAGGCGGTTGAAAACAAGGGAGATAGGATATATAATTTTACGTCGCTTTCCAAAGACGTGCGGTAGAAGTGTAAAACGGAAAAGTACTTTGGCTACTAAAATCGCAATTCTCAGACCAGGAATTGAATCACGGTGGACGTATTGCTTAAAACCTTCATATTTTATAGTGCTATTGACGGCAAGAAAAGCATTAAAATGTCTATCTCTATAGAGAGTCATTTTTCGATGATAAATACACATATTTTATTCGGATCGAACTTATGGGCTAATATGTGCTTCCTTTAATCCAAGTGCAACTTTATCACCATCGATCGACTCGTTAAACGAGCATCTTAATTCAAACGAGAAGTTATCCATTGTGATGTTCCTCTCCTCATTCTGTTACTCCACATTTCTAGACGAAGTTTCTAATTCCACTCTGTCTCTGATAGAAGAATCCTTTCTCGGGCCGAAGGGTGACTAAAGAGGCGAGAGAGGGAGGAAGTTAAGGGGGGGGGAGGAAGAGAGAGAGGGGGGGAGGAGAGAATTGTCTTGCCAGCGGAAGAGAGCCCGTCTCCCTCGTTAGTAAAATTCAATTGCCTTTAGCCCGCCTCTCTTCTTCTCCCCCCTCCCCTCTCCTTCATTTTCTCTCCATTTCTTCTTCCTTCTCCATCATGTTTCCTCAGCATATTCTCTTTCCTCGCGGCGGATGGTTCTTTGGAGAGAGGACATTTAGCGTGAATTAAGATGGCCCCCGAGGCCAGACGGATGCACCCACCCGCTCCCTTTCCCCCGCCACAGTTACGTAGCAGTGTGCGGCGTCTTTACTTCTTCTCAATTCCTTTCTCCCTAAGCACTCGTCTCTTAAAATTCTTTTATTTTTTATCTTCCGTCTAAGGGTCGCGCGTTGGATTCTCCTCGTTTTTATTTGACCTTCCGGATGGATGTGGGACGCAAGAAAATATTCTCTTTAAATGCTATTGCTGGTCCTTATGTGACGCCGAGGACACACGAGAGACACGCTCTCTAAAATAAATACGAACTCAGCTTAAATAAAATGAGAAAAAATCACTTGGTATAAGTTCCACTTCATTAAAATAGAAACGACCGGTTTCGACCAATATCTAGTCATCATCAGGTACAAAAACGAGAATCAACGCAAATATATACTCCCCTCCGATTCCATATATATTTGCGTTGCTTCTTTTGTTTTTGTACCTGATGATGACTAGATATTGGTCGAAACCGGTCGTTTTTTCTGTTAATAAAAGTGGAACTTATACGAAGTGATTTTTTTCTCATTTTATTCATGATGGAGTAAAGGCTTCTTCCGTTGATTGAACTCAGCTTATTCGCTGTACGCGAATTGTTGCATTATTTTTCTTCTTCTGTAATTTAATTTACTTTACTTTTGCTCCAGAAAATATCTGGCATTATTTTTACAGATACATACATTTTATATTCCTGCTATTTAAATTTAGAGCCACCTGAGACAATCATGGCAGCTATAGGTAGCAAGTGATCGAAAATTTAAATTTAAATTTGGGTGAGCACTTTATATTCTTTTCATTGTTTCTTTTTTAGCTATTCATAACTCGTTCTTAGCATTTAAAACATCCCATAAGCGTAATAAATAAATGTTATGTAACTTACAAGGAAAGCTTCTTAAACAGAAAATAAAACAATCCCAAATTCCATCCCATTGTACGGCGTTTAACAGCTGTCCAGCTGTGTTTGCTTTTCAATACTTGTCCCTTTTCTGCATTTAGCCACAGCAATGAATCAATTAGTGCTTATTCCGAGAAGGGGCGGCGAGGAATTCATTGCCTCTTTATTTATAACCTCCTAAGCGCCGTGGTGCGCGGTGGCAAGCGCCAAACGCGCGCTTTGTACCGTTGGGTGCGGGAGTAAAGGGCGTCGTAAGAGGAGGAGCTTAAAGTTCCTTCACCACGCGTCCTTTGGAAATGCATCTGAAACCTTTTTCATATTTATCAGGATTTTTAAAAAACGCACCGAATGGAAAGGCTTCGTTACGCAATAATTCATCAGATTCACTTCTCTTCTCACTCCACGAAGCGTAGCCATAAACAGTCTTGGCTTCTTAAATGCCTCCGGAGGCGTTCCTTGCACGTAACTCTTCCCATTACGTCGTAATAATAAATGTCCCGCACCTGCGATATTTACCGCTAACTATTCTTCCTTGAAAGAGGAAAAATGTCTCCTTTGGTCGAATCCCGATTCTTTTTGGACGGACTTCTTATATACCTATGTTAAAACGTTAATTGGTTCCTCGTATTCAGTCCTTTCCTCTCAGAATGACGCG
Source organism: Uropetala carovei (assembly GCA_036926305.1). Lineage (NCBI taxonomy): Eukaryota > Metazoa > Arthropoda > Insecta > Odonata > Petaluridae > Uropetala > Uropetala carovei. The sequence continues at coordinate 9,463,399 of JAXCHB010000010.1, read as the reverse complement.
TACCTCAAAAAACGGTGCATTTTTCCCTCGAAACTCCCTTCCTGCACCTGAAAGGGAGAAGCATGGATCGAGAGGGATGGTGGTGAGGGGGAGGCCCGGTCTGTGAGAGCGTGTATAACGAAAGCCTCTTGACGTCATCCGGTCTCACGCACCTGCCGCTGTCCCCGCGCAGGCGCACAGCGACTCCAGATTGAATCTCGGAGTCTCGAGATGCTTCAGCGGTATTCGCGATAAAATTTAAAGTAGTTCTTCCAGTTTGAGGGAACTGACTTCTAGAACCCCGATGGTTAAAGAATGGTTATAAGTGTTTTGAGGACCGCTTTCGTTCCATCCCGCTTTGGTTTTAATGGTTTACGACCGTGAGGATTCTGGGACTTTCAAGGTCAAAATCGTAACGAATTTGTCATCTTATATGCGTATGTTTATAAAATCCCCGCACTTGCTGAATTGTAGCGGAATTTTAGCGTACATTAATGTAATCACGATCGATTTAGCCGTGGAAGAACTGGTCGCTCACAATTAGCACTGTGGTGCAAACAGCAAATGAATAACATATATTAATTAATAATTACAAATCGATGAAAACAGGTTTGTCTGGTTTATGCAGTGGAAGCCATAGAATTTAAATGATTACGAAAAACATATCGTCTCCGTGGGAAATTTGTTGCAAATTATATTTGTAATTTGTGGCTATCGGAAAATTTTCCGAGGCAGTGCATTCGGAATGCAGCGTATTAAGGTCTCATATGAGTTAACGCTCGTGGATAGTAACTTTTCCTCCTCTCAATAATGTCTCATGATTCAATTATCGGGAATTCGCCCTTTTATTGCTGTACTTAGAGAGCTATCCTTTATCGGGCTGCTTATTTGCGATAAACAAAGGAAGAGGCGCCGCGATAGCGTAATTGGGCGTCGAAGCAGCGCGAAGCGAGAAGATGACTAACTCTCGGACAAACAATAGCACAGGAAGACTCGAGACATGTTCTTATTCCGTTTCTCTGATAAGTGCATTCCTTTCTCGTTAGTTTTCACTGTGTTTTGCATCACATTCCCTTTTAATCCGCTTCAGGGAAAAGATAAAATTTTATCGCAAACGGCGAATTTCGCTATATTCTTCAGATTCGTCATCGCTTCATCGTAAGGTTATTTTAAGCTGTTCCGTAAATGAAACTAATAGGAGGCCATGTTTTGACATACTTCTTTTACCGCGTCTCATTCGCAAGGAAGCGAATATCGCCTTTTTGGATATTTCAGAGAGTTTACCTTTGTACGCGTTCCAAACCGTATTTGGCGTCACGCCCGTCTCCAAAGTGAAACGCATCTCAAAAAATGTAACGACCATTATTAAAATTTCTTACCACAATCACACGACTCGCGAATCTCGTCGAGCCATTCTAGACTTTCGCAACTCCACCTCTAATGCAACCGATGTTCGATGCGTAAAAAAGAAAATTGGGGCGAAAAGTTTTTTTTCGCGTGCTCCCGAATTACGAATTGTTGTTTACGTTACCCATTCCCATAAATTCGCAGCCATTTATAAATATAAATGTTATTTTTTGGTGTAGAAAGAATAGAGGCGCTAAAAATATGATTCGAAAGGGTTAAATCTCGCAGCGAGAGTTTTTTTCATTGACCTGGCGAATAGAAAGAGTTCTCCTTCGAATCCTTTCTCTAACGGAGCTCTTGTTTTATGCAATTCGCTCTATCGAATGATCGCTCTCTTCCTCGGGGCGGAAATATTATGTTAACGAGTCCGTCCCTTCGATCTTTTTCCTTCCTGACCCAAATAGTAATCGTTTACGGATTCGTGGACGATTAAAAAGGCTGCGATTCCCGTTTCCTCTGTTCCGTGACTCCTTCCGCCGTAGTTGCCCTATTCCCTTCCATAATTCAACTACATATTCCACCTCCTCAATCGGTTGAAGACGTAGCTATGTACATGGCGTGTTTCCACGTTAAGGTGACGAGTTTCGCAAAATTTACTTATATTCCTCGCCTCTCTCTTTTTCTCTCTCGAATGGCAGACGCCAACAACCGGCGTCTAATTTGTGATTCTACGATCGATTTTTGTCTCCGAGTTCTTTTCGTCTCTCGCTATTCGACTGTCAGCATGCGTGTGACATTCCGGCTGGATGCTTCCCGCGTCTCGGAGGCCCTCTGGGATTGTCCTTTTGGACGCGTGCCGAATTACCTGGAACTCTTCTCTCCGCCCAACTGACAAAAGGATTGCCCACCCATCGGAGACCTTAGAATCTATCTGCCCCGCGTGGAGACGCAACACGCACAGACACGAGCACCGTGTGTGCCCACGCGCGTTTTATCCCTCGGTTGGCCGGATGTCACGTGCATTGTACCCGTCCCCTCCCCCCACCTGTCTCATATCCGCCGGCCACAATAGAGAGGCGCCTGAAGAAGAGATAAGAAAGAAAAAAATCTTATGTGGCCAACACATGACTTTCTCCATATTTGGGGTATAGATATTTAAATTATTATGAATAGCATTATAAGGCAAAATTATTATTTCGTATCGTAAAATAATACAGTCGTCCTTATTGCCGTAAATTAGGTATTTTTTGAATATGTTTACAGAATTCACCGCTACATGGTGGTGGCGCTGTATACGGGAAATTAAGAAAAAATATATCTCCGACATGGATAGTACTACGAAAATTTGTTTCAAACAAAACTTGGAAGAAATATTATTCTCTACAACCTTGGTCCTCACGAAGATGACCAATTACGACGTTTTTGAGATATTTGACGGAAACCGAAAAAACCGATTATTTATAAATAACTCCTAAACAATAACTGCTATAGAAATTTGTTTCAAATGAAAGTTGTAGGAAATTACATTCTCTATAACCTTTGTATAGAATTGTATATACAATAATGATGTTTTAATGGAGAAATATCGCAAAAACCGAATCGGGTTTCGAATAAACCTCGACTTCCGGTTTACCGTTATTGTCCAAAAACTAATAAGTTCTTTGTGCTCATGCTAAAGTGTTATATATTGGAGTTTGGTAACGATATGGCTCGTACTTTTTGAGTTAGGGCGCCCACAATCACACGCGCGCGCGCGCACACACACACAGACATCATTCCGAAAATAGTCTAAACGTGTTCTAGGGACCTCAAAACGTTGAAGTCTCGAAATCGATTTTTTTCATGATCACAATACTTTCCTTATACTACGTATGGAGAAAGTAAAAACGACTTGTCTCCTCCCCGCCCCTTGGCCTACCCGCCTCCTACCGTTAAACGTTTATATTACAACGGAAGCTCCGCCCATGCCTCCGTTCTCTCCTAATCCATCGTTAAAATTTTTCCTTTAATTCCTTTGGCGCCTGACGTAAGACACTAACAATGGCTATATCGTGGTTAAAATGTCAACGTCATAGGGCAAACATAATGTGCTCTTTCTTGCATTGGATGCATCTTCGTAGTACATACTTTGTTCTCATCCAATTCCTTTGTTATCCGTTCGATTAAGGCAGTGGTCTTCAACCTTTTTTGAGTCACCGCCCACTTTTACCATATGTTGTCCTTTGAAATAAGTTCACCGCCCACCCAGCGGCGTAGTGAGAGTTTCTGGCGCCCGGGGCAAAGAATAATTTTGCGCCCCCAGTAGCAAAGCGATTTACGGAGGTAAGGTAACCCTAATACTAGTGGGATTGTCGTTAGATGAGATTACCGAATACGGTCTCAGTTGTAATAACAGTGTTTAAAAATTTATGATTTTATATATTTGATAAAATTAAACTTACACGCTTCGCTGCTTCTGCGAGAGACTCCGACCACCCTCATGGGCCTTTCGATTTTACCACAGCATTGTCGCTAGTATAGTATGATATGATACTATAGTTAACGACAAAAGAACCGTAATAGTTGTACATAAAATAGTTTTACAGAATTTTATTTTTCAGTGTAAAAATTAGAATAGCATTTGTTGAGTTCTTTAACGCCCACCAAAAATCCAAAAACGCCCACTGGTGGGCGCTATCGCCCACCTTGAAGACCACTGGATTAAGGTCTTCATCGCATGCATTCCTTTCTTCTTGTGCCTAAATAAAATGTCTTCGTCGTCGTTTCGTCGCTTTTTAGTTTGAATCTTTATGTGATTTATTTTAAAATCCAAAGCAAAAATATTGCATAATGTCTTTTGCCAATATTTCCCTGTTAGTCACAGATCGCAACTACAAATGTCAGTTTGGATTATTTTTCTGATTGTATTCTGTTACGAAAACTTTATATTTATATTCATGGATGCATTCGGAATAGTTTTTATTAATTCGATGTTCATTAGCAAGACTATCCATCTACGACTTAAAGCCGAAAGTGATCGAATGTTCTCTTTTCCAATATTCTTTATCTCAGTTCTCTAAAACTAAGCACCTCTTGCGTTAATTAATTCCCTAAATATCCTCGTTACAATTGGCTTCGTCGCGATAATTACGCGTCGGTTGGATTCGTCCTAATTGTTCGAAACGGCGCCTCAAAATATGAGCCAAGTAACCGTTAATTTGCTTCGAAATTAACGGCGAAAATGAAAGCAGTCTTTTATTTTCTTTTGAAGACTATCGAGAAGAAAATTTTGCGACCCAGTTCATCGCGTCGCGCCATTGGCCTTATTGATCCTATTTCGCATTCTCCCGTCGAAAGAGAGGAAATCGACTTAATTGGAGGATCTCTTCCTAGGGCTCTGCTCCCTTCACTCCACTCATCCTCCCCCCCCTTCTCTCCTCCTCCCCCTCCCCCTCCTACTTCTCCTATTCTCTCCAATTTGCTCCACTTTAGATTTTGCCCTCAGGGGGCCTCTCGTGTTTTGAGCCTCAGTAACCCACTAATACATTTACAAACACTTCTCCAAATAAAATTTTGACCTTCGATGGCCTCACGTTAGTCTTTTTATTTATTTTTGAACGAGATCTTTCTTTAATTTTGTAGAGGTTCATTGAGTTCATTTAAAACGTTACAAAGTCGCAGTGCGAGGATTTATTTGTGATATGCGTTTAGATGCATGATGCATCTAAACATTCTAAACTCATATCGGCCGTATCGCTGAAGCTACTCGAAGTGTCTTTTAATCTCTTAGATTTGAGGCTTCGAATTTCAATAGCTTCTAAATATTAAAAATCTTTGCTTTTTACGTGAAAACGTGAAAATATTTTTTTTGTTGCTCGCTCAATATAAAATTCTTTTATTAATTTCTAATTAATTCTTATTTTACCAAATTTATCACTGTTTTCGCAGTGCTTTTGCAAAACATAATGACTGTAGCTAAGCATTTTCAGCTTTCACCATGCCGTAAGGTAGACTTCGATGTCGTAACGATTGCCCATGGATAGTAAAAGTATTCGTTTATCGGTATATTGAATTTTTTAAAGTTTTCCTATTGATGAATCGTGATTTAAGTAGTAATTAATTTTCCTGCCAATCGCAGTGATGCATCTGATTAACATTTGAGTGATGTAATGCAAACTCCAATTACCTTATCCAAAGGCGAAATCGGAGATTTTAATGAATGCCTTTTTCGGATCAAAGCATCGATGCTTTGCTACAATTTGTTCACACACTCAACTTTTATCTCCTTTATCCAAAACCCGTGGCTGAAAATGTCGAGTAAAGATGTCACGAAGAAAAACCCTTTTTAAGCATAGCGTTTTTTTCATTTTCATTTGAGATTCTGTTTTTTTCCTAAGGTAAGCGCGACTACCTTTGAAGTTAAGAAATAATCGAGGCGAAAAGTCCTTTAAATGTGATCCGTGAAAATGGAGAAGTCGGTTCGAGTTAGAAGCCAGTTTCAGTCGGTTTCACCGATCGAAAAGTAAAGAGACCGTCAAAACGATGTTTACTACTTATTCTGCTTCTGCAGTAGCATTTATATATCTCGTGATGGCGCTCTTCCTGTTCCGTTTTTCGAATAATTAAAACAAACGAGAGATAGCGATGTTTTCTTTTCGACCTTAGCACGCGGAAATAGGAAGTGAGAAAAATTTCCCTTCTCCTGTCATCTAAACTATCGCCTTCCCCCCCCCCCCCCTTTCCTCTCCCTCCCCCTTCCTCTCCCTCCCCCTTCCAACCCTCTGTCGGCCATCGATCCGTGTAAGGATCTTCCACTTTTCCTCGTTCATATAGAATGATCGTGGCAGTTATAGCCAATAGTTGTGTCGGGAGAATTCATATATCAGTCGATACTTCTATTTATTATGTCAAATGGCTCGATTTCGCCTCTCTTATTTGCGGTTTTAAATTTAAATTAAATAATTTCTCGCATTGTTCGTTCCTCTCTCTACTATCGGCGATTCCCCCTGTGGCATTTCTATGTTTTTTCCATCTCTCTCAATCAATCAATTCGTGGGAGGTCTGTGGCCGCGACGCACACGGATTGCCTTTGGAAAATAGACGTATATATCTGCCTCTTGGATCGCTTCGACGTCCTCTTCCATTCCTGGAGACCCCCTTCCTCCTCTCTCTCTCCCTCTTCGTGTTTTCGACAACTTGAAATCTCATATCCTTCTTCAGAATCTCCTCTGACTCAGAAATCCGACCCCATCTTCCTCCCACCTCCCCTATCTCTCTCTCTCTCTCTCCCTTCCCACTCCCCTCTTTTCTCCCCTCTCTCTCTCTCTCATTTTCCAATTTGGCTCATCGCCTCGCCGTTTCTCTTCCACATTCCCTTCCACGTACATTCTCGAAAAAAGGTTCAGACTGTCAAATATGCTTGGTTCTCCAATTCTGGTAATGGCTGCGGTAAGTGTCGTTGTTTGAGGCGTGACGAAAAATAGATTCCATGTGTCTCTCCTTATGCGGCGCCAAAACGATTCGATTTTACGATACGTCTTATGTTCTTAGGTCGTCCCCTTTAATTTTATTCGCCGCACGATTCCCTTCTCTAAAGAGGCAGTCATTTTTAGGCGCGTTTCGCTTACAGCGCACAGTGGGACCAAAAGCCAGTAAACGTGGCCAAAACCCTAGATATGTTTTAAATGCAATGTTCATTGCTTTTATGGTTTATAATGGGTAGAACTAGAACTCTGAAGCTTTGCTAGGAGATTTTGGTAGAGCAAGCGTATTGCCAGGGGCAAATGTCCATAGTTGCTCACATTGTAGGTGCGCTAATTCGGTGTAGGGGTTAGGGATGGTCACGGAATGAAGAGAGAAACATCCGAACAAACTAAGTTGGTTTATTATTCCTGATTTTCATCAAACATAGGAATTGTGACAAAATTTATTAAAAAATAATCAAGCATTGTGCCAAAATTTGTTAAAAATAATCATCTCACGCACAAATGAGACGCATTAGATCAAATTGGTACCTCAATCATCTTCGTCTGAAATTTCAATATTTAGTTCATCTTCCCTATCATCCAAAAGCGCAATTACTTCGGTGCTGAGGCTTCCGTTCTTTTTATTGGGTAGTGCTCTCTGGGATGAAATAACAGGGTCTGAAGATATTAACATTATATATAGCAAATCTTCATTTGTTGCTACCCTTGACGTTTTCCTGCACCTCATTTCCCTGCACCTCCTGAAATCTTTATTTCTCGCCTCTTGCGCTTCCTCCCTTAGCATTCCAATTGGAAGTAACGCAACTGCGATCACATCTGATCCATGAATAAGTACTTTGTGTACGGAAGCGGGCATAGGATACCATGGATACTCATTCACATAAAGTCTGGCTGTGTCTAAGGCATATTTATGAAATGAGTTGGGATTCACAGCAAAACCGCATGACAGCGTTCTCAGAATTATATCGCATCTTAATATTAGGGTCTGATTGATGCCCGTAATGGAAGCAGACAGTTTAGGATTTTGAAGGAAACGGCGGACTGTGTTTCCGTCATTAGTGTTTCCTTTCCCCTGTTTAACCACACCCACAAGCAAGCCCATCAATGACCTAAACTTATTCTTGATATCCAACTCCCTCGCATCAACTCTGTCTTTGGTATCTTTTTTCTTTTGCCATGATTTCGTTTCAAGTCTTGCAGCAACTTTAATGAGCCACTCGAAAAATCGAATATAGGCATGGAGGGTGGAAAGTCCGTATTGATAAGCACTCCTGTCTACCTCTCTTGCCAACACTTTATCAATATTGCTCATATCATTAGGAGTAGCTCCACATATGTAGCACTTTTGAGCGGAGGCTGTGTCATTAACCACATTACACACTTTCCGTCAACCATTGTCATGCACAATTCACGATGAACAATGACGTCTGGACTGCAATCTACCTTAGTCGGTGTAAGGGCTTCAATTTGTTCATCCATATTTGTTTTCCCCTTTATTATTAATTCTGTAGACTCCTTAATAAATTCCATTTTGACTGGTCTGCAGAATCTAATGGAAGAGGGACGTGGGGTACAAATCTACTCCTCTAACCTTGGCTTGAGATCTCAAGTTTTGATACGATTTTTTTGAGAGATCTGTCTCTATAATAAGAGAAAGAGCTTCATTCGGTGGGTGTTGTCAGCAGCGCCTCAGTCAACAGCTTTGCCTCCTTCACCTTGCCATCTGATCGGAGGCTCATTTGAGTGGCGTACGTCAGGACTCTTGTATCTGTGATTTCCCTCAGTTCTTGCACTTTCCTCCTCTTGCTCCGTTCGCTACAGAAATCAAAGGACTTCCTGGGGCGCTCTTCTGAATGACAGAAATAATTTATAATCGTGATCTTTATTCGCCTTTTATGTTTCCGAGAGCAAAATTTTTCATTCTAGTAATTTTACCTTCAGAAGTGCCAGAATCTTCACAAGTAGATGAGGGAGCGCCTATCACAGAAATTGTGATACAGCTGTCCAGCCAATTCTGGTTTTTTTGAAGGAGCTTCTCTTTTATCCTGCGACTCTCTTCCCACTTCTTTCGAACTTGCGCGTAGTGCTTACGAGCTTCCGATTTCATTTCCTGTCTCATTGCCGCGGTCATATCTAGCCCTAATAATCTTTCGATGTGTAGATTCACATGCTGGTATTGTGTATCCCAACTTTTAGATGACTTTTCCATTAATCTCCTAAAGAGATCACGCCTCGTTATTTCACAGGACATGATACTGAACTTACAAAGAGATATCCGGTTGATAAGCTGTCTATGCGCGAATGAAGTTGTCAAAAGAATGATACAATCAACAACAATACAAATTTTAATTAAGAATATCCTTCGCTTTTTTACACAAAATATATACATTGTTGTGTTTTACCAGCTCTCTGTAAGAATGATTAGCTTTTACGAGAATTTATTATTGTAAGACGCAAATTATAACTAATGATTTAATTTAATTTTGTAACTTAAATCTAAATAAATTAAAAAGTCGTCTTTGTAATGCCTTGCACGAATTCATGTGCTATTCTAATGGGTTACTGAAATGAAAGAAAAAGGTTTAAAATCAAGGCCTAAAACTTTTGAAAAATTTTATTTAATTTTTATGGTGCATTATGAATATATTTTTGACGATTAAAGTCAATTATACTTGTAATTTTAAGTCTTATCCCCTCAAAACATGGTAAACGACCACATTACGACACGGCGCCCGCTAGCTGGACTCCTGATCGCGCATGCACTCTGACCAAAAGGGAGCATTTTCTTGAAAAGTAGCAAATAGTAGCAGCTAATTTTTTTGGAGCAACGTGACAACACGCCGTTCTTATGATATCATGAGGAAATTCAGCTTGGCCTCGTTTGGCTTTTTTTGTAGGCCTAACAGTATGAAGAGAAACATCAGAAAACGCATCCTAAGACGAATTGTTTAGAATTGCATATTTGAATTTAGAATTCGATTATTATAATTTTCTTCCATCATCCACAAAGAACGTCTAAAGTCGTTATAAATCGAATTTTGTGCATTGTATGGCTGTTAGGTTTACTGGAAATGACAAACAGGAACTGAATATACGTGCTGTTTGGCAGAGTAGACTCAAATAGACCATCTTCCTGAAGCCTTAGTCAGCCACAATGGTGATATGTACTAAGAATTCATGTGTTTTTGGTTACTTTGAGCATTACTCCTTGAGTTAGACAGTATGAGGTCTGTGGGGGATAACTTTCGCTCGGGGGGGTTTTGGCCACGCATACTGGCATTTGGTCCCACGCTGCAGCGTGGGCGCTTATTATCGTCGGTCGTCCGTCTGTCCGTCCGTCCGCATGTTCGTTCTCGGCTTCTACCGAACGGATTTTCATGAAATTTGATATTAAGGACTTTCGATCAAATATAATAAGAAAATCGCAAAAATGAATCACGTACCACTTTTCTGGGGACGAAAAATTAAATTTTCGTCATATCTCGTAAAATATTGATCATATCAAAATATTTTTCAAATAAAACTTGTAGAACTAGTAAAGTGGAGTCTTTCCTTTCCTATACATTTTTATCGTAGGAGTAGCCATTATCGAGAAAATCAAACAAGAAAGTCTTATATCGAGTTAAACAGAAAATTTCTTGCATGGTTACTTCTTCATTGTTGCTAACATAAACAATCTCACAAACAAACGTTTAATTTCCTTACGTGTGCATGCAATATTTTTAAATAGGAAGAAAATGGATTATTTATGATGAGGAAAAGAACTTTAAAACGCCATTTCCCTTACGTACAGGTATATAATTTCTTTCTAATACTCCATTGCACGAAACGCGCCATCTTGTGATACGTTGTACACTTTCCTAACTTGTTACTTTCTCCATACGTAGTAATGGGAAAGTATTGTGATCACGAAAAAAATCGACTTCGAGACTTCAACGAAAATATACGTTTTGAGGTTCCTAGAACACGTTTAGACTATTTTCGGAGTGATGTCTGTATTGTGTGTGTTTGCGTACGTGTGTGTATGTGATTGTGGGCGCTCTAAGTCAAAAAGTACGAGCCATATCGTTACCAAACTTCATATATAACACTTTAACATGAGAACAAAGAACTGATTAGTTTTTGGACAATAACGGGTAACCGGAAGTCGAGGTTTATTCGAAACCCGACTCGGTTTTTGCGATATTTCTTCGTTAAAACATCATTATTGAATATACAATTCTATACAGAAGTTATAGAGAATGTAATTTCCTACAACCTTTATTTGAAACAATTTTCTATTATAGTTATTGTTCAGGAGTTATTTATAAATAACGGTTTTCTCCTTAAAAACATCGTTATTGCTAATCTTCATGAGGATCAAAGTTGTAGAGAATAATATTTTTCCAAGTTTTGTTTGAAAGAAATTTTCGTAGAACCATCCATTTCGGAGATATTTTGCTTTTTCGTAATTTCCAGTATACAGCGCCACCACCTTGTAACGGTGAATTCTGTAAACGTAGCTATTCAAAGTACATATACCTAATTTACGGCAATAAGGACGACGGTATTATTTTGCAATACGAAATAATAATTTTGCCTTATAATGCTATTCACAATAATGTAAATATCTATACCCAAAGTATGGAGAAAATCATTTGTTTGCCACATCAGATTATTTTAGTATCGGCGTGACGTTTATGGAAAGGTATTATATTTCAGTCTCCTTTAGTTATAGGTGGAGGATGTTTCATTCCCTTAGTGACATGTAGTTGAGTAGCACGGTTACTTATGTCTATAGTCTTGTAAGTTCTAAAACATGGATAAGGTCAAGGAAAGGAGCTGTTATGTTTTTCGCTGGCATTTTGAGATTTTTATTGTTTTTAACGATCTTTTTGTAGTTATCCAGCGAGAGAAATTTTTTACATTGCTTATCACTGCTACAGTGTATAGTAAATGGCAAACAAGTCACCTTCCGTTGTGCTAGAAGTGTAAATATTTTGGTTAAGTCTACGAAATTTTTGGCTTTCATTGGAACATGGAAATTCTTGACGTGCGATCGTGTTTTAGGCGCGTTTCGCTTACAGCGTGAGCGCCTATTATCGTCGGTCGGTCCGTCCGTCCGCATGTTCGTGCTTGGCTTCTACCGAACGGATTTTCGTGAAATTTAATATTAAGGACTTACAATCAAATATAAGAAGAAAATCGCAAAAATGAATCTCGTACGCCAATCAGGGGTACCACTTGACTGGTGACAAAAAATGAAATTTTCGTCATATCTCGTAAAGTATTGCTCATATCAAAATATTTTTCAAATAAAAGTTGTAGAACCGGTAAAGACGAGTATTTCCTATTCTACACATTTTTATCATAGAATTAGCCGTTATCGAGAAAATCAAACAAAAACGTCTTAAATCGAGTTGAACAGAAAATTTCTTGCATGGTTACTTCTTCTTTGTTGCTAACATAAACAATCTCACAAACAAACGTTTAATTTACTTACGTGTGCATGCAATATTTTTAAATAGGAAGAAAATGGATTTTTTATGATGAAGAGAAGAACTTTAAAACGCTATTTCCCTTACGTACAGGTATATAATTTCTTTCCAATACTCTATTTCACGAAACGCGCCCATTTGTGATACGTTGTACACTTTCCTAACTTGTTTTAACTTTTAAAGAGAATTTCTTCCGAAATCACGCTGTTTAATTAAGAGGCGCTGAAACTGAAATAAGCAATCTTGCCATCTTGTGTAATTGGTGAGTCTACGCGTGGATACCGGTAATCCTTTGCATGATAAGTTATATAATAGCGAATTAATTTTCATGACGAAATTTTCTGTTCCTCGCAATTTTTAATACATCGAGATAGTTTCGTTTGTGCGTTGTCATGGGATTTTTAAGTTTGTATTTAAATAAAAAATAACGTCATCGGTATATTCATTTTTTTTGTCTCTTCGCAAGCAAGCCGCTTCAACGTTCTATGCTTTTCGGTGAAATCAGGTTTTTGAGACTTTCATTTTAAGGCTCGGAGGAAATGGCGTTGTCTGTCCAAGCGAGGTAAACCACTCTATTCGAAATAAAAAATTGGATTTTTGCTGGGAATCGTAAAATATTTTATTTTTTTAAATTCTCTCCCCGGAAGGCTGCTCGGTAGAATCTATTTTGAGAATCGACCACATTTTTGGAGTTATCAAAATTATTCTGTGCTATCATGCAGCGGTTTCAAAAATTTACAAATCCGCGCCCCCATCCAACTAATAAATATGTCTTATATGTCATATATGTATATATATATATATATATATATATATATATATATATATATATATATATATATATATATATATATATATAAGAAACTCCTGCTAACGGGAAATATAAAGCAGGAAATCCGCAAGAGGTTGATAAAATGCTATGTATGGAGTATAGCTTTGTACGGAGCAGAAACATGGACGCTAAGGAAAAATGATAATAAATACTTGGAAAGCTTCGAAATGTGGACATGGAGAAGAATGCTGAAGATAAAATGGACAGATAGGGTAAAAAATGAGGAAGTACTACGAAGAATAGGAGAGAAGCGAACGATTATACAGACTATCAGAAAGAGGAAGGCGAACTGGATTGGAGAGTAGTGCATGATTAAAGAAGTGCTAGAAGGAAAACTGGATGGAAAAAGAGAAAGAGAAAGAAAAGGTTTCAGCTAGTAGATGACTTGAAAGGGAAAGAGAGCTATCAAGATAAGAAGAAAACTGCGGAAAATAGGAGTATATGGGAACCAAGTTTAACCATGAATAATCGCGGACCTGTCAATGGACAGACTACCTATGATGATGATATGTATATATATATATTGCAAATAATACGCCGTAGCCACTTGAGAGCTAGAATTCGGCGACTGCATATTGAAGGTATCACGATTGTGACAGTTAAAACGACAGTAAATACAAATTGAAGTGTTTTTGCGCTCCCTTTACGGCCCCAAGGGAGGCGCTCCCCACAGTTTGAAAAACCACTACATTACTCTGTATCGATGTTTATTTCCTTCCAGAAGGAGTTTACATTCCTGCAAAGCCGAACACCGACGTTGTATATTCGGTCATCGCTTAATTTTGCACAGCGTCGTTGGAAGCGGTCGGGTTCGTCATCATCGGGGCGTGGGGAACATTTGCAGTCTCTGAAACAATTGTGCTCATTTAGTCACGTGACCTAGAGATAGACTAACTGGCAACATCTCTTGTGTCGCTTTTCAAGATGACCTTGTCACCATCGCGAGAGGAAGATAATCATGGTGATTTCCACATCCCTCTTTATGCTTCCGGGTCGCCTGACAATCTCTATGCCTCTTTTATCCTCTCTCTCTCTCTCCCCCCTCTCTCTCCCCCCCTCTCTCTCCCCCCCCCCTCTCCCCCTCTCCCCCTCTCCCCTCCCTCTCTCTCCCTCTCCCCCTCTCATCCACGCCCTTTATGCGGAGTTAATCATCATCATCATAGGTAGTCTGTCCGCAATTATTCATGGTTAAACTTCATATTGTACTCCTATTTTTCGCAGTTTTCTTCTTATCTTGATAGCTCTCTTTCCCTTTCAAGTCGTCTACTAGCTGAAACCTTTTCCTACCTCTTTCTCTTTTTCCATCCAGTTTTCCTTCTAGGACTTCTTTAATCATGCACTCTCTCCTCAGGTAATGCCCAATCCAGTTCGCCTTCCTCTTTCTGATAGTCTGTATAATCGTTCGCTTCCCTCCTATTCTTCGTAGTACTTCCTCATTTTTCACCCTATCTGTCCATTTTATCTTCAGCATTCTTCTCCATGTCCACATTTCGAAGCTTTCCAAGTATTTAATATCATTTTTCCTTAGCGTCCATGTTTCTGCCCCATACAAAGCTATACTCCATACATAGCATTTTTATCAACTTCTTACGGATATCCTCCTTTATATTTCCCGTTAGCAGGAGTTTCTTTCTTCTGAAAGCAGCTTTTGCTATCGTTGTATTCTAGTCCTGATTTCATCGGTACATTTTGCTTCCCTCGTTATGATGTTTCCAAGGTATTTATAATCTGAAACTTGTTCTAATGGCTTTCCTCCAATACTTATGTTCAAATTTTCTTCTTCTTTACTTGATGTTCGCATAACCGTGGATTTTTCTGTATTAATTTCCATTCCGTATTTTCTACCTGTTATCACTAGTCTATTTATCTTTTTCTGGAGTTCCTTTTCCTTTCTTGATAGAAGTACTTGATCATCTGCATATTTCAATATTTTTATAATCCTTCCTCCGATTTTGAAATCTCCCGTGCCTTCTAACGCTTCCTGCATTAGCCTCTCTCCGTATATGTTTAATAGGAGTTTATCGTACAAACCATTTAACTCCATCCAATCTCTTCATTTTGAGGTGGGCCTATAAACTGTCCCCGGCCCAACAATAGAATTTCTTATTCTGGCGATCCGCCCTTCTTCCCTCGCAACAAATTCGATCTGCACCAACAATCGCTCCCGATTCTCTCATCGCTCTTTGGATTTTCGGCCGATCGCCTCCACCTGCGACCGAAACCGTTCCCTTGGCGTGTTTCTTGTAGATTCGGAAACGCTTTCATTCGCCATCTCTAGGATGTCTCACGAATCGAGCGGATTTTTACTTTCTCCATACATAGTATAAGTATTGTGTTCATGAAAAAAATCGACTTCGAGATTTCAACAGAAATACACTTTTTGAGGTTCCTAGAACACGTTTAGACTATTTTCGGAATGATGTCTGTGTGTGTGTATGTGTGAGTGTCTGTGTGCATGGATGTATGTGATTGTGATCGCTCTAACTCAAAAAGTACTTGTCATATTAATACCAAATTTCATATATAACACTTTACCATCAGCACAAAGAACTGATTAGTTTTTGGACAATATCGGTTGACCGATTCGGTTTTTGTGATATTTCTCCGATAATACGTCACTATTGTATACATAGACCATCACGAAAAATGTAGAAAATATAATTTCCTACAACTTTTATTTGAAACAATTTTCCATCGCAATTATTGTTTAGGAATTATTTATAAATGATCGGTTTTTTCGGTTTCCGTCAAATATCTCCTTCAAAACGTCGTTATTGGTAATCTTTGTGAGGACCAAAGTTGTAGAGAATAATATTTCTTCCAGGTATTGTTTGAAACAAATTTTCGTAGAACCATCCATTTCGGAGATATTTAACTTTTTCGTAATTTCCAGTATACAGCGCCACCAGCATTTAGCGGTGAATTCTGTAAACATATTCAAAATATACCTAATTTACGGCAATAAGTATGACTGTATTCTTTTACGATACAAAATAATAATTTTGCCTTATAATGCTATTCATAATAATTTAAATCTCTATACCCCAAATATTGAGAAAGTCATGTTTTGGCCACATCAGATTTTTTGTCTTTGCTTCTTCCGTATTTTGAATATGTTTACAGAATAACTCCAAAATGGATGGTTCTACGAAAATTTGTTTCAAACAGCACTTGGAAGAAATATTATTCTCCTCACGAAGATTACCAATAACGATATTTGACGGAAACCGAAAAAACCGATTATTTATAAATAATTCCTAAACAATAACTGCTACGGAAAATTGTTTCAAATAAAAGTTGTAGGAAATTACATTCTCTATAATATTTGTATCGAATTGTATCAACAATAATGATGTTTTAACGTAGAAATATCGCAAAAACCGATCGGGTTTCGAATAAACCTCGACTTCCTGTTAACAGTTATTGTCCGAAAACTAATGAGTTCTTCGTGCTCATGCTGAAGTGTTATATATGAAATTTGGTATTAATGTGACAAGTACTTTTTGAATTAGAGCACCCAAAATCACATACATCCATCCATCGACACACACAGATACATCATTCCGAAAATAGTCTAAACGTGTTCTAGGGACCTCAAAACGTATATTTCCGTTGAAATCTCGAAGTCGTTTTTTTCGTGATCACAATACTTTCCTATTACTACGTATGGAGAAAGTAAAAAGAAGCAAATGAAAAGAAAACCAATTCCATGAGAGCCTGGTCCGCTTTATTTTCGCCAATTTTCTTTAGCTATCTCTAGGAGTTACTTTTTCTATTTTCGCCACTCATTGTTTTGATTAGGTTTTATCGGGAGTTTGTTTTCCGAACTGAAAAGGCTGGCTGGTTATATGCTTAGAAAACCCGAATTTGCGGCTATATCCATGAAATTTAAAATGCTTCTCCGTTATTGCATGATAAACTAGTTTGTTAGTTTAACATTTGGCCGTAAAAAATGTATATATATAAAAGGAAAGTAATTGTCCTTATTGCAGCGAAGAGCAAAAGAGTACATGCTTGGTGGAATTTACAATTAAAATCTAAAAAAATCGTTTGAGAATTTGGCAGAGCGGCGTTCCTTCGTTTTCTTTCCGACTCGGCGAAAGATATATAGTCCGAGTAAGAATGAAGGCGAAGCGCCCCTGATGCGGCATCCAGGGGTAAGCCGATTGCGCACGTGGTACTGATGTATGGCACCCATTGAGGAGACAATTTATCGGCCATGATAGGAGAGGACAGTGGAAAGGGGGGAGAACAAAAAACGATCGCCTCGATCGGACAGTTGGCCGCCTCTCTCTCTCTCTCTCTCACACCCTCTCTCTACCCGACCTCCTCCCTCGCGGAAATCGACCCCGGCGACCTCAACGGGAGAGCGAGGAAGTAAAAATAAAGAAAAAAGAAGCATCGAGGGCGGATGTAGAGAGACCCTTGTCCAACGAACCCTGCGATCAACACCCGCCATAAGGTCAATCGCTTATTTTTATCAATTTTCTCCCGAGCGCTTCTATTTTTAGGCATTTCACATTCATGTTCGCTCAACTGACCCGTTTACTTAATCTCGTTATGCCATTTATGTCGTATTATGAAGATAAAGAAGTAAGTCGTGGAGCATTTCCACGAGTGCTTACTTTTATCGAGAGGAAGCATTTCGAATGCATTTTGGCAAATGGGTTGCGCCGGTGAAATTTACACAATAGTGTATTATTATTACTACGGGTTTGTTTGGATACTCGTCAAACTGTTTAATGGAGTCTAAACAATCTCAACATACTCGTGATGAGATTTGGAGTTGATGTCAGCGCTATACGCTACCAGGAAACGTTCCTACGAACAGAGGATTAATCATATGGAAGTGTTATAAGTTGAGTATGAAATCGGCAGAATATTTCTGTCAAAATGTAATGTGATTATCGTATGATCGTTAATGCATGTCTTTAGGATACAAAAATTATTACATTATCCGTTTCGTTCTCACCTTTCATGTTTAAAACACAGACCCAGTTCATTTTCAGTTATAAAAAATATCGTTCGAGAGTCAATCGAATATGAGCATAAGGATTCGGATTGCGTACTTATTGAGCGATGATAACTTCGTTAATTTAAAGCCTCTTTGTCATTCTATTCATTATTATCATGTATTTATGGATCCAGCTCGGCCTTCTCCTGAAACTTCCTTTTTTTTTAGCCTTTTTTAGACCACAGTGTTTATGGCTACGCGGTCGCAGTCTCTTATGAAGAGAGCGAGAAAAAAATGGAAGCGGGGTTTTTTGGCGTCGTCTCACATTCTTCGGAGTGTGACCTAAGAGAGGGGATGTGTTAGATGAAGAGGGGGAGGGGAGGGGAGGGAGGGGAGAGAGGAAAAGGGGGAGAGCTTCTGAGAAGGGTGTTCGAATGCCTGGGAAGAGAGAGAGAGAGAGTTATGTATGTATGTATGGGTGTAGAAGAGAGGAAGGGTTAAGAGAGAGGGAGAGGTGTAAGAGAGTGAAGAGATATTGACTGCAATAAGAGAGAGATGAGAGTGAGATGGGGTGGAAGGAGGCTGGAATATGGAGGGGGGGGGGGGAAAGAGAGAGGCGTTTATACGGAATGGAAGGCGTGAGTGAGTATGGAGGGAGGAATATGGTGACGAGAAGAGAACGTAAGGCGACATGAAAGATGAACAAGTTAGGAAAGTGTACATACAGCGTGTCACAAATGGGCGCGTTTCGTGCAATGGAGTATTTGAAAGAAATTATAGTATACCTGTACTTAAGGGAAATAGCGTTTTAAAGTTCTGTTTCTCTACGTCACTTTGAATCGAAATAGCGAACGTTTTAATTATCAAACGTCACGTATTTTGCCGCGTCCTGCAACTGAAATACAGGGATGAGTGTAGACTCCTTTGAATTGGCACTTTAAAATTACTTAAAATCACGGTACGAACTTGAGACTTGGATACTTCTTTGTGGAAAAGAACAAAGTTTATTTTTATTGAAGACAGATTCCAAATTCTGGTCGAATTCGCGTAGAAATGGGGTTAGAATCAATAAATACGTGATTTTATCAGTTTTATTACAATACCAATTACAAGCTACCGTGACAACTCCCACTGTCGCCGAAATTGAGAGTTCAATGCATTTATATTGAGACTATATAGTCCCTTCTTACATTTAAGAGAGAGAGGGAGTGAGGGGGACAGAGGTAGGGGGAGAGACGGGGAGGGAGGCAGGGAGAGAGGGGAGGGAGGAGGAGAAGGGAAGGAGAGGGTGGAAGGGAGGGGGAGGGAGTTTGCACGTTATTTTCGATTTTTCACAGTGCAAGATTTTCTTGCATTATTCATCTAAATAGGAAAATACGGAGCGGTTTTCTTCATTTTTACTTTATTCGACGGTTAAAACTGTGTACTATCTTATTCTTACGATGCTTACATGTTACACGGTCGAAGTTTTAGATTCACTAAATCCGTTGAAATTGAACGGGCACTCCAGCTAGTTTATAAATAATTCCGAAACAATAACTACTATGGAAAATTGTGTCAAATAAAAGTTGTAGGAAATAACATTCTCTATAATATTTGTATCGAATTGTATATACAATAATGATGTTTTAACGGAGAAATATCGCAAAAACCGAATCTGGTTTCGAATAAACCTCGACTTCCGGTTAACCGTTATTGTCCCATACGAAAGTGTTATATATGAAATTTGGCAACGATATGGCTAGTAATTTTTGAGTTAGAGTGCCCACAATCACATACACACGCACACACAAACATTCCGAAAATATTCTAAACGTGTTCTAGGGACCTCAAAACGTGTATTTCCGTTGAAATCTCGAATTCGTTTTTTTCGTGATCACAATACTTTCCCATTACTACGTATGGAGAAAGTAAAAACTAGTGTCAGACAGAATGAGAGAGTACCGACTTTTTCCTCGGATGAATTTCGATGATTGCGAAAAAGGACGTACATGCGAAACATCAGCGACGTATATATGAAACCCACCCCTAATTTCTCGACGACGCATAAACGAAACGACGTATGTCGAGGACTACTTATATATAGTGAGTGGGTGAATGGGAGGAAGAGGCGGGTTGCAGAAAGATGGAAGGAGAGAGGTAGAGGCGAGAGACGATAATATAGTAATGCCGCGATTGAGGAAAGGAGCGGAGAGGGGGGAGAGAGAGAGATAGGAATCCCGGTGCTTCTCCTTATAGACGAGTGTCTCGGTCTCCCGTCAGAGGGCAGAGGAGGGGAGAGAGCTTCATCTCGCTCACTTTGATGTCCCTCTCGGGTATTTTGTGACATTCCCATCCGCGGTCCAGTGAACTCTCTGGGAGGCTCCCTCATCGGTGGGGTCCTTCCAGAGAGGGGTTGAACTCAAGAGGGTAATGTCGGGAAGATGGGTGGGCCTCGGAAGAGCTGGAAGGAGTGGCTACCGGAGATTAGTGTGTTTGTGCGTGTGTGTACGTATGTAAAGGATCCTTGTGACTATAGCATAGGATGGGGGAGGGAGTGGCGGGAAGAGGGGAGGGAGGGGGAGGCGTGACCTTGTGCCGCTGGGTCCATATACATATAGGGAAGGACGCGGGGCCGTTTTTTTTCGTAGGTCAAAGTCTTCTTCGCGTTCTTCTTCTCTGGATATTCGGGGTTTAGACCCTGAAAAAATAAAGGATTTATTATAAGGAAATGATAAGTTGCCTTGGTCGTGATAAGATCATCTCGTGCGTCATGGCAAAAAATGTTTCCTAAGATAAATGACTTTTTCCCGCTAGGGGAAAACCGATGCAAGAAACGCGTACAAAGTAATCGCTATCGTACAATTTAATTTACTCCTTTCTCCGGTCGATGTTTTCATTTGTGAGTCATGTTTGATTTATTTTTGGCGGTCTTGCGCCGCAAAAGAAGCGGGACATTTGGGAGTTTGTCTGTTTCTGTGTACGGTTTCTGTCGCTATCGTGACCCTGAAAAAAGGTTCCGTTCTTCGATAAAGTTCATCGGTCATGTCCCCTTCGCAGAGATATTTATGGGTATCGTATCATAAATATTTATGATAGAGTTTCGCTAGATTGGCGGACCTCGTTTAAAGCAGGGAATATGTAAGCAAGGGAGAGTGTTGAAATTTGTAAATATCGCTAATCGATTGATAGCGTTATTTTTATTGACCTGAAGGGTCCAAATTCCAAAATTACCGCCAGAATTTTATTTCTGTATCGATAACCTCTCCGCGCTCTCATTAACACTTCCAATCGAATATTTATTAAAGCGGCACTATCAAGCGCGTTAAAATCTTTTGTTCTCTCTATCGAGTCGTGAATTTATGTGATAATGTAAGAAGTGAAAATTTCATCAAATTTATTTAAAACGATACATTTTTCGATGGTTCGCGTTGATTTGATTCTGAGAAAATTATATAAAAATTATAAACTTTCATTTCACTCTGGTGTTGGAGTATTTTGTTCGGCAGAGACAATCTCACAAAGTGGCCTTTGGACTTAAGTAAAGTGTTTATTTTTAAATAAATTATTTATCACGGTCAGACGGTTGTAATTTATTTAATGATCCGTGGATCCTGTTACCGTAAAATTGAATAAACTATCCTATGGCTTTATGTTGTTTAAACATTTTTTGGGATGGGTCTCACTAGAAAGTTGCTTGGCATTGAATGCAAACGGTCGCGGGTTCGAAGCCTGTCGAAGGCATCGTCATATGTACATAATTGTCATTGTGATTGTAAAATGTGTTTGTGTCAAGTAAATTGTAATTGCTATAATCGCGCGTCAATTCCCGGTGTGATAGTAAATACGAGATAAAATCTAAGCAAGCGGCCACAGAACGGAAGAAAAATTGTTCAGATTTATAGAAATAACATCAAATTATTGGTTATTATTTTCGTATTATTGTCATTAAGTTATCATTTTAGTAGAAACCCAACACGCAGTGTTGGAGAACTCCAACTTCGAATCTTTAGTTTTTGTCTGGCGTATGTGTGGGTCGTTTTCCGTAAACGATAGTTCCCTAAACCTTTGAGATTCTCCCTTAAGTTCCTCTTGGCACTTATGGCGGCCATCACAATGTTTTCTCTCATTCGGAATCTGTTCGACCAATTGCTTGAACTCGGCAGACCGTTATATCATTACGCCCCTTAGGCGACAACACACGCGTGCTGCGTAAACACCTGCGTTTGCGTACGTGCTGAAAGTATTTTTGTGCGAGAGAGGGAGGAGGGGGTCGCCTTATTGTGTGATGCTCCATCCCGTGCACCTTGAGACTCCGTCTGGTTCGCTTAAGAGGTTCTCGGAAGGACGGAATCGACCTCAGGTGTGCAACGCAAGACGAATGACGGATAGAGAATTTCCTTCGGTTCTCCATTTGCGTGCGATCAGTTCGTCTATTTTTTTAAGTTTTATTTTAAAGTTAAAGTAAAATAAAACTGCAAGGTCACCCGTTCCCGGTTTCACTTCTTACCTTAACTCGTCCCAAATCCCGCCGTCGTAAAAGAATAAGATTCCGAAGCGGAGATCTCAAAGATTAGTTAGTACATATTCGCTTTAGTAGTTTTATATACTTTCTCATAAATGGATCGCCATTACATTTATAATCCATTTCTCTTGTAGCATTTCTCAAAATCATACACAAATTTTGCTTTTATTTATCCGCGTTTATAAAAGGTTAAAATGTTTACAATTGTTGCGAGAGATGAGCTCCAAAATAGTTTAATTAGCTAATTTTAGTTCTGTGTTTCTTTGATTCACGCTGCCATATTTTCAACCTATTTCTTACCAACTCCATCTTCTTTCACAGATTATATAAGAAATAGTATCTTAAACAAATAAAAAGGTTTCGGACTAAAAATCGACTTATGTGAGAGCACTTTAAAAATATACAATGACGCTTGAATGGTTCGTCTCACTTCGTAAGCTTCGAGTATTCTGAAAGAGATCCATTATTCAGGACTGGTTCTTGTTCATAGCGTGGGAAATGTATTCATATTATTCTAAATTTTGGAGCGAAAGCGTTAGTCTCGAGAATCTTCAGTCTTTGAACAGAAACAGGATCACAAGGGGTGCATTTCTTGCATCCGTCGCTCTCAACAAATCATCGAACGAGGAAATGATATCATTTCCGTTAAAAATCAAGCGTTCGAATCTTCCGTTCGCCGTTATTCAAGAGAGAAGGAGAGAAAGAGAGAGAGAGAGAAGAGTGTGAGTTATAGAGGGCCGGATATTAAACCCTCGAAAGGAGAATATTCTCATATGAATTCGAATGGAGTTACTTTCTCCCTTTCTCTGCTTCTGCCATTGGGAGAGAGATAGCGAATGGATGAAAGGACTGGAATTGAGTGTTTGTGAAAGGGTTTGTTGGCTCTCTTCCGAATCGCGGCCGCGCCAAGAGGGTGCCGAAGACCGTGTCGAGGGAGAGAAAGGACGACGGTGCTGCCATCTGTCGGAGGGTCTCGTGTGGCGGTGGCTTGGAGGCGTCGAGTCACTTCATATATATCGCTTTTATAGTGACTGGGAATGCGCTTTTTAGAGAGTCGTCGTTCGGTTTTATTTTCCATATTCACTTGTTTTTTTCCGCGAACCACTTTCGCGAAGTTGTCGTGGGGTGGTGTACGAATTTCAGTTGCATTGAACGAAATTAAAGGAAATTTTGAACGCATATAAGATTATTCTATGCTTTTTAATATTTTTCTCACTCTATTTTGTGGCGCCTCTAAATATTTACTTTGATTTTTAATAATATGCGAAACTAAGAAGCGCATTAAACACAAATGTGCTTATTTACCTTTCACAGCATTGTGGAATTATTAAAGAAGGTTTGAAGAAATTATTTGAATATTCTATACAATTATGTTAATTTATAGGTTATTTTATAAATTTTTAAAATCGTGTTCATTATAAATGTTGTTTTCAATAAACATGTAGATGGCGCAATCGAAATCGAAAGTTTTCTTAAATTACGAGCGGAAATATCAATTCCCAGCTTAGGATTCGAAAGCCTTCTTACAAAACGAGCTCGTCAATAATGCGACTTTATGTTCCATTGAGAACGCAACGAAGACATAAACCTTATTATGGCATAAAACAACATTTTTATTTTATGGCACCTGAGAAAGGGCTTAATAGTGCGATATGGGAGGGGTAAAGAGAATGAATGACCTCTGTGAATTTGAAGGGTAATGCGGAAGAAGTTTTAGAAAAAGGTTGAAGGGATCGGACATAGTGTGGGCAAGTCGAGAAAACAGGGAGCCCCTGTCGCGATTCTGGAAGAAGAGGAATGCGTGATTTTCATTCCAAATGGGAAAAGAGGTAATTTCGCCAAAAAAGTATCCGGGCGTCGTCGAAAGCAGCTTGGCCGAATGCCTCGGAATAAAAGAAAGTTTAAATCCGGCGAATAAGGGATCTTTCGATTACTCGTGGATTCTTAATCTTATGTTTATTTCAATTTTCATTTCTCGAATTTCCAATGGCTCTGTTTTTTCTTTTTCTCTTGAGGTTCAATTTGTAGAGAAAATTTTTTTTCGAAATTTCTTTCACGCGACCTCCCCAAGTTGTGCCATTGGGTGAGAAAATAATTCCTACAAAAGCGCAAATTGATCGGGCAACGGAAACACGTGCCACAACCGACTTTTTCATAAAAAAAATTAAATTTCACCAAAAATGAAAAAATACACACTACATCAACTTTATTGATCACTAGATGTTATTTTAAGCTAAAATTCTGATTATAATAGCTTATTATAACAAAAACAATTGTTTATTAATAAGTTTAAAAAATTTTTAATCCAAAATTTAATAATTTTTGTACTCGGCATCATTTTCAGTATGGTAATGAGAAAAACCAAAAAGAATTGAAGTGTTAAATTGTTTTGTGTATGTACATTTAATTATTTATTGTTATTAACAATCATATAAGTACTTATCAGCAAAAGTAATCGTTATAAACCATTAAAGTCGAATTTATATATAAAGGGAGGAGGAGAGAAAAAAGTGTAATTCAGGGTGAAATGATATAAACTTTTTCATTAAAATCTTTCCTTAACATACTCTTATTAACATTAGGATAACGCTGCTTGTAATCGGTTACAACTTGTAAAATAAACTGCTTTTTCGCTTCACTTTTTCTCAAACAATCATTGTAGTCTTTCATTAATTTGACTCCTCGTTCAGCAATATCATTGACAACTTTTATATCATTTACAATTTTTAATGTGGTTTTAAAATTATCATCCGTTGCCCACATTGACGGATCTTTAGACATAAAATCTGTTGTTATACTAAATCGCTCAAAAAATTTCTTCGATTGAACAGAAATGAAGTTTTCTACACCATAATGTTTATATCGCCCTACATCTTTAGGGGAAATGGTTACTTTTTTAAAATTATCGTCGGATTCATTATTAAGGGCTTGAACCATAAGTCTTTAGTGTTACTTGAAATTTCGCTGTCAAAAAAGGATAGTGCTGCATTTTCTGTTGCCAAATACCATAAATGGGTACATAATATTTTAGTTGCAACATTACTTATAGCTTCATCACATTTTTGTATTCGTCAAGATCTCGAAAGGGTTGGAGATCTTGACGAGGAGCTATTATCGGTACTGGGGCCCAGATCCACGACTGGATATATAAATTCGTTACATCTAGAATTCCTAACTTTTCTTCCGGACTCATTTTAAATTGATCTCAAAATAGATATATTTTTAAACAATATATAGCCTTGGCCATCCATCTGGCATGGTGGAAAGCGCCAGGGATTCCGAATCAGATCCCACCAAAAGAAGTCCCACCAAGAAAAATAATCATTAATTCTATTAATTCCTTGTAATCTTCCCTCCGCTGCACCTCTCGCAAACTTTGTAGCGAAAACTCGATTTTTTCCTTTACATCTTTGACGGCCACAGCCGTACGCGTACGCGGTAGCTCATGCGCAATATTATACAATGAATTCAATGATAAAATCAAAAGGTTTCGAATTAATTGTTTAAACTTATAAGTAAATATTATTATTAAACAACTAAGAAATGATACCTTTAGTAAATAATAGTAACTTTTTCAGTGAAAATGTTAGAATAAAGTTAACTCTGAAATTAAACTGAAATTACTAAAATTTCAAAACTTCAAGTCAATTGTGGCACGCCTTCCCGTTGTCCGACTGACTTCTCATTTTGCAGAAATTATTGTTTCACCAAATGAAACAAATCTAGGGGGTCGCGTGAAAGAAATTTGATGGTCGAAAAATAAGGTCCACCCTAATATTACGTATTTACTCCGTATACTTCTGTGGCTGCCGAGTAAGCATGGCGTTTTTGGTTACGTAAGCCATTTGCATTGTCTAGATGTTTTGGTGTACTTCTACAATTTCCAGTTTTATCGCTTTTTATTATTTAAAAAATTACCCATCCATTGAATATGGCATCAAAATAAATACCTAAAAGCAAGGAACAGGAGAGAAAAGGTTGGTTTAACGCTAACACAAAAGCTGGAGCTGATCAAACGAATTGAAAAAGGAAAAAATAGAGCAGCCATAGCAAAAGAATTCAACATCAGATCTTCCACGCTCTACGATATAAAGGCTCATAAGGCTAAATTAATGAAATTTATGTCATCTTCTGAGACGAGTAAATCAATTAATAAACATCATACGCTTCATAAGCCAAAAATGGAGGAACTGAATAAAATATTATATGACTGGTTTTCACAGAAATGTTCAGAAGAATTAAATAATTTCGTCCTTTTCTAATAGAGTAAATAAAAATAAATAAGGATATAATCCAATAAATTCAATTTTGGGAACAGATTCACTGTCGTACTCGCCAAACTTCCCGGACGCCCTAAACTTTTCAATAGTCTTTTGTTTTGCATGTAAGCGTAGCAACGTATTAAATAAGAATGGGTAAATAATGTCTATATCTAACTACGTGTGGAAGAATTAAAATGGAAAATGCAAACCTCATGCATAGTTATGTTTGGGGAGTACGATAGTGAACCTAAGCCCAATTTGTTTGGTTATTGCTAAATTTGCGATGTCAGAATCGAAAATCGTTCCCCTAACCGGATATTTCTCCTAATCGGCTTTCCACAATCCCCAAGATAGCCGGATAACACAGCTTTTACTGTATTTGCAGTGAGTCGACTTCAATGCCGTACTTACATATGCAAAGAGATGCTTATCAACTTCGCGGCATGTAAAATGTTCGACTGCTATTACATACGATTTTTTAAATGGTCAATTAATATTATTATTATGGTCATTAATTTACATAAAAATTTCACATTTTTAATATCAATTTCAAAACAAAGGAGCGTGGAAATTCGTATGGAAGGGGTAGATGGAGGAAGGGGACCTCTACGAACAAGTGCGCGGTAAACGGGCGGAAACTATTCATTACTTATCGCTCTGCTCGCCAAAATTCGTTATATATGGGGCATTTTTTGCCACGGGACCAAACATTTGTTCGTTACAGCCGAGAATTCGTAAAAAGCGTGTTCGTTACATCCGAGAAATTTAACCATTGCCCTTATGGAGAAGTTCAAGGGACCGAGACATTTCTTCGTTATAGCCGAGATTTCGTTTTAGGCGTGATCGTTATAAACGAGTTTTACTGTATATCTTTCTTATTTATCTTTATTTACTCTATTAGAAAAGGACGAAATTATTTAATTCTTCTGAACATTTCAGTTCCTCCATTTTTGGCTTATAAAGCGTGTGATGTTTATAAATTGATTTACTCGTCTCAGAAGATGACACAGATTTCATTAATTTAGCCTTATGAGCCTTTATATCGTAGAGCGTGGAAGATCCGATGTTGAATTCTTTTGCTATGGCTGCTCTATTTTTTCCTTTTTCGATTCGTTTGATCAGCTCCAGCTTTTGTGTTAGCGTTAAAACAACCTTTACTCTCCTGTTCCTTGATTTTAGGTATTTATTTTGATGCCATATTCAATGGATGGGTAATTTTTTAAATAATAAAAAGCGATAAAACTGGAAATTGTAGAAGTACAGCAAAACATCTAGACAATGCAAATGGCTTACGTAACCAAAAACGCCATGCTTACTCGGCAGCCACAGAAATATACGGAGTAAATACGTAATATATACATCTTATATTTTAAGAAATTTTAAAGTGGAAGTTGTGGTATTACACATATACTATTCACAAAAAAAGAAAAAGAAATACAAAATGAATTGTATTTGTGTAATTGCCGGTATCTAAGGCTGGCCGGTTCTAAATAGCCGGATAGCACAGCTTTTACTGTGTGTATACGTGTTATATGGGATGTATAGGCCAAAAACCATGTTTCTCGTATATAACGTAGTCACGCTTATAACGAAGCAATGAGTCGGTCCCCTCAAATTCGTAATAAACGAGTTTTACTGTAATTACGAGTTTGTCAATCATGAATAATGATGTAAATACGGGGTTACATTTATTTCATTCAAAAACATGGTGGGACATGACGGCTTAGCGAAAACCAAAAGGGAGGCTTTATGTTAGAAAGTTTGGAAACCACTGGTTTATATCGATGTTTGTCTCGTTTGCAATTTCAAATGTTTCCTGTTTTTGACAAATGAATTTTTCAGATTTGGAAGCACTGTCGCCCTTATTTTCCACAAATAACGACTCTATTGTCTCGGTTCAGCGATATTCGCTCTCAATACGACTATAATATGAGGAAAAGATCACGTAACCAGGGAAGAGGAATGAGAGAGAGAGAAAGGGGGAGGTGGAGGAGGCAAGGGCTCTATATTCAGCGGAAACAAGAGGATTTCAAATCATCACTATATCTTATTTTATTTCTCGGTTGAATCGCAGCGAACCAAATCTTGAGGAATTTCAGAGGAAAAGAATTGTGGAAGTTAACACAGTCTCATTGTTTTCGAAATATGACTATCACTTAGCTTGCAAACCACGACGGAATTAAAAGGATTAAAGTTATCTACGAATTTGCAGAAAAATTGTTTAGGATGAAAATTTACTAAATTAATGCAGAATAATTTAATTGTAGTTTGTCGTGTTAAAATCATTTTCTTTCGTTAATTAGTTAACTCTAGAAGTCTCTCACAATCTCTAAAATGATCGTGATTTTTTATAAAAAATACCAGCGAGGAAGTAATCTAATTTCGATAATTTTTTTAAAAAATCTGGTTTAAATTAAGTTAGCCCTTTTTTACAGTTTTGTCCTGCGTTCTGTATTACGGTGGATTTTTGGCCCAAGCGAAACGGTAGTTCTGCTCTAGTAAGAGTGCGTAGTGTGTGAACTGTAGCTCGTTGTTTCCGTGTATGTTTGTTTGTGCATCCAGATGGTAAACCCTAAAAATCATGAATGGTAACTGTTAAGTGTGACATTATCGATCCGCGCTCAGGTTTTTCCTTATCTCTAATACATTCTCCTGATTTTTAGTTGAGAGCGACGAAAGAGAAATCGATAAATTTGCTCGTAAAAACGTGAAATTTAATTTTTCTTTATAAGGAGCGCTTTTTTTTAAATTCCATCGAAAGCGGTGGCCTTATTAGCATCTTGAGAAATTCTTATTCTTTTCGGGCCTTAGTTGTTCAAAATATCGAGTTTTGTTTTCGTTTTCGTTTTCGTTTTATATAAAAATATAGCTCAGTAAGAGAAACCGTTCCATGACAAGAAGATTTGAGATTTTTATCATTTGCTTCGCTTCTTGTTCTAAAATTCTCCTGTTTCGTGATGATAAATGTTGGAATTTAATTTGGCGTTAGGGACTGGTATTACCTTTTTTATGCCAGCTTCTATGCAACTTACCTTAAAACGCGAAAACAACAACCGCGTACTATTAGACCTCAGAAATTATTTGTTACGAGAGAAACGTTGTTTATTGTTAGAGGTAAAGCGATCCTGCGGGCGAAACGAAGAATTTTTATAAGGTATTTGTATATGTCTCACCATTTTCTGAAAACTAAGTGGTCTGAAAGGTAATTTTTATACTCATTTATTATTAGTTTATTAATTAGTCCTATGGCACCGGGTAAAACTTCGTTTTTTTCAATTCGAAAAATGTCGGCAGCGTATAGGTATAAACGCGTATGAGGCATCGACCCGAGTTACGAGGCACCCTTTGCTGGAGAAGTATCCTTCCTTCCAATCTCTCTCGGTTTTTTCTGGAAGGGAAGAGGTGCGTGTGTGTCTGTTCGTGCCATGTGCTTTGAAGGGGTGCGGCACACACACGGAAATAGAACCCTGCCTTCTCCATCTCTTCGTCTGGGGTCGGATAAGGAGCGCCTTGGAGGGTGGGTGAGGGATATGAGAGAGGGGGAAGGGAAAGTAACAGCGAGACCGATAAGTTATCATTCTCTTCTTTTTCTTTTCAATTTTCAAACACTATTTTCCTCAGCGATTGGGTGGGCGTTAAAATATGCGTTTGGCAACGAGATAGCCTCGCAACTCAATCGGAAAGAACATCGTTCGGAATCGTCGAATCAAGCGGAAGCGAACACATTTACGATTCCAGTAAACTGTAGAATGGGTTTTCGGTTTTTTAAATTATTTTCAAATTTGCCGATTTCTCGTCCCGATGTAAAGGCGAGTTTCGATGTCTCCTGTGAACTTTTTATTCCCGCACGCGTCACGCCTCTGATGAGTTTCGACTCGCATCTTCTTCCTTGGAAATTGCTTCTCTTGGCATTCGTCGAGTTGAAGAAACGGCGGCGAAAATAACTTCCCGCTGAAGACTTCCGAGGCGACTTTCCTTGACATTGGAAAGTTTTCCCTCTGCTGAGATTCGTAAGAGAATACTTTTGGTATCTGTTCTTCATCTAAGTGTTTTATTTACGTAATTTCACAAAGCTCGAATCGATTTTCAAAAGTTTAAATATATTTTCTAATGAGTGTTAACCCTTTAAACGTGTTTTTGTGATACTCCAGCATTTTACCACGATGAAAAACATTTTTTAAATGAATAACAAAGAAGAATATACCATTTTTATGAAATAAAGTTAGATACTATATCGTAAAAATGCAATACTATTAAATGTGGATTTTCTGTTTTAAAAAAACTCAAAATCTCTCCAATTCTCCCGTTTCCTAAACTCATTGCCAGCAGTTAAAGGGTTAAACACATAAGGTACTTATTCATTTCAATGACAACATATTTATCCATGAAAAAAAATTTTAAAACTCGTTTTGGGTAAATATTTCGTAAAATTTCAGTTTACCCGATGCTATCCTAATGTTGGCATGGAGATTTGTTTTGTTTGTGCTTCCGACCTTTCAGAGGAGTCCTTCGGGTGTTTGTTTTCATCTCCTATTTTAACCGCGAATTGTTTTCAACTCGATCAAAAAAGTGACGATTCGACGCTCCGTTATTTCAGCTACACTCCATCCTCTTACTATCTTATTTCTCCCAGGGCGAATTTCATACTGATAAGCTGCTTAAGCGTAAGAGGTTTCGATTTATACTGTTTGTTTTTTCAATCCTCTAATGAGGCTCCGCCATTCTTTTAAAGAAATTCTCCCAAAGAGAGCCTTACCGATCGAGAATTCCCAGTTGGTTTCCCCGTTTGAGTTGTTTAACGGTGCCCTCATCCACAACAGGATTAGGTTTATTGTGACGTACGTTGCTGGTTGGGACCCATGTCTGTTTCCTACGAGGATTTTAAGTTTGTCTTTCAGATTATTTAGACTTTTATCTATTAAATTTATATAGGTTTTTTATTGGCCGACGGAAGTGACCACCATATGGCTCACTGTATCGTCGTCTCAGTGCAATGCTCTATTTGCACAAGTGCGCTTTTTTCAGTTTTATATCTACGCCTTTATATGTTTCACATCACACCTTCCAATTTACCCCAACATTGCGGAAAAGTTGTTAAAATTACGCTTTCAGTATTTTTACAAATGGTGATAAAGTTTTGATATTTATTGTCTGAAATCATTGTCGCATTAGCATTTCAAAATGAAACTTTGAAATATTTGGCTTCAAATCAAACGGTTGCATCAGGTCGTGACCGTAAAAACGTCCAAAAATTAACCGTTATGTTGGAATTATTTTCTGCGGTCGAGGCGTTTATGTCGCACGATATAACATTTCCTAAAAATATCTCGGTCACCTTCTCCGACATACTACGTATATCTCCTTATATGGATGCTAAGAACACTTGCCCAGCGGATTCATAAATTACGTTGCCTCATTAAGACGTCGTGGTTATGTAGATTCATCGTATAATCGCATCATAAATCTACGAAATAATTTGTTCTTTGTCTTAATAATTGTTTTGAGTTATGGGGATATTATTTTCATTCAAAACCGCTGTTTCAGTCGTGGCGTGGCGGCGGTGCAACGCCAGATGCATTCTGGGATATCTCCTCCGCTCCTAAATACGCCTTCGATAATCGTTCCCTTTATCCATGTCGTTACGTGAGTCACTTAACTGAGAGTGAGAGCCGCATGAATTTATGGTCCACCGCCACATCTATCTATCTATTATTCCACTTATAAATTTCATATGTGTACTACATTCACCTAATTCGACGCGGGCGCAGTTTATCTGACGCATCGGTGGCTTCCAGGGCTACCTCTCTCTAACTATAATTAATTAAAAACAACGAGATTTTTTTTATCGGTTACCGTTACTCTTCAGCGTCCAATTTTTCGTATCGGTCGCACGCTCCATTTAGATTAACATGCTCGTCCGAATGTAGTTAACGACCGAACACTGTCATTATCGGGCGTTTTACCTGGATGCGGAGAATGTCTTTTATTTGACGTTAAAAAGAGAGGTGGGATTGTGCGGTCCGCCTTAACCACCTACTCAATGACAGCGCAGTTAATCAACTCCAACTCATCTCAGGTCTACGCCCACGCCTCACAAAATCCCTCGCATCTGCCCCACCTTTATTTACCTACCTAGGGCGCTTTAAACCGCTCCTCCCCCTATCCACTAGAAATCTTCACTCCCCCCCCCCCTCCCCCTCCTATTCCACTCTTCCTATCCGCTTAGCCCATCCCACCTCCTCCCACTCAATTCAGACTCCCTCTTTACTCCCAATTTCTCGCCCACAACCTAATTTTTCACCCTTAACAATTTCACCAATATATCGCTTTCCCTTCGAGTGGCTCGGAGAGCATGTGTGTCGCGTCCTGTTGAACACTGTCGCGCACAGCTGTCCCGATAATGATGGGTGAAAGGAGGAGGGAGGGATATGTAGGGGAGAGAGGCAGGATGGGGGGAGGGGAGAGAGAAGAGAACGGTTCATATTGTGACCTTTAATCCGGAGACGAAATTGCTGATACATACATAGTATTTACTTAGGTCGTTAAATGGCATTTTCCCGACATCTTCTGTGTGAGGACGGTGAGACTGCATGCTCGGGACTTTTATTTTTCTTTCGGGTACGCTTTTTACAAAGAACGCGTCTTTTGGGCGGTTATTTTTTAAGGGCTCCGTCCTTGTCGTCGTGCGGTTGACAGGACATGATTGAGGCGATTTTGAATGCTTAGGGGATGCTGGAGGCTGTCCTTAGGTTTGCTTTTTTTGAGCGAAGGTTTATTAGACCTTCGCGTTCAACTGTTTCACTAACTGTTTCCTCTTCGGGAGACCATAGAATTCTCACTAGAGCCGTCGGTTCCAATATGATCTTGACTTCCTTAATCACTCTGCGACGCCCTTATGATTCCATCTTCATATATTCGAGTTCACTTTTATATTTTGGAGATTTTATCCTTTTTGGTTTATGCATTGGGAGAGAAATTCGGTAAAGACATAAAAAGTCAGAGAGATGCATATGTATACATACTTTGGATAACTTATTTGGATGCGATATGTATCACAGAATATGAACGATCATTCTTTTGGCAATTTGCGCTGAATGTTTTTTTATCGCATGGGATA
The DNA here is from genome assembly GCA_036926305.1 of Uropetala carovei. NCBI lineage: Eukaryota > Metazoa > Arthropoda > Insecta > Odonata > Petaluridae > Uropetala > Uropetala carovei. The sequence continues at coordinate 9,429,462 of JAXCHB010000010.1, read as the reverse complement.
AAATTACTTTTAGTGGAATATCGAAATTATTCGAATTAATGTTAATTCGATTTATGCGGTGGATTAATCGCTTACGGCGATGTTTAATCGTTGACATTAAAACTTCGCCGAATGGATAAATATGTTATTGCGGTATAACGTATTTCTCTATCACGAACCTACGATTATTTTATATTTGCAAAGTATTTGTTTATTAATGGACAGAAGTAGAGTGCTTTTATGCTTCTATTTGTTGTGGCAAGCATTTTCCTCGCTTCATTTAGCGCGTTGAACGTTTTTTTTATTTCTTCGGGATTATTTCCTTCGAGATTACCTAAGAAGACATTTTAGTCTCGTAAATAAATGTTTTCTGTAAATGTTGTTTCATAGTGTTGCTTAAAAGCCGAGTTGTGCGGCGCAAATGTTGGATAAACTGTACGGATAAACGAGAGTCGTATTAATTTAATTTCTTCCGGCGCTTTTATCGAAATGAATTGTAAACAGGGAGCGAACCGCTCTCGCTCACTCACTTCCCTCTTTCTATCCCTAAACATCCTCCACAGCCGTCTTCGCCCCGTGCCTGGCCGCCACCCCTCCCCCCCAGGTGAGACTATAAAACATCGCATCTCCCTCCCCCTCTCCACCCCTCTCCACCCCCTCTCCACCCCCTCTCCACCCCCTCTCCACCCCCTCTCCTCCCCTCTCCTCCCCTCTCCTCCCCTCTCCTCCCCTCTCCTCCCCTCTCCTCCCCTCTCCTCCCCTCTCCTCCCCTCTCCTCCCCTCTCCTCCCCTCTCCTCCCCTCTCCTCCCCTCTCCTCCCCCCTCCTCCCCCCTCCTCCCCTCTCCTCCCTCTCTCCTCCCCTCTCCTCCCCCTCTCCTCCCCCTCTCCTCCCCCTCTCCTCCCCCTCTCCTCCCCCTCTCCTCCCCCTCTCCTCCCCTCTCCTCCCCTCTCCACCCCTCTCCACCCCCTCTCCTCCCCCTCTCCTCCCCCTCTCCTCCCCCTCTCCTCCCCTCTCCTCCCCTCTCCTCCCCTCTCCTCCCCTCTCCTCCCCCTCTCCTCCCCCTCTCCTCCCCTCTCCTCCCCTCTCCTCCCCTCTCCACCCCTCTCCACCCCTCTCCACCCCTCTCCTCCCCTCTCCTCCCCTCTCCTCCCCCTCTCCACCCCCTCTCCTCCCATCTCCTCCCATCTCCTCCCATCTCCTACCCCTCTCCTCCCCTCTCCACCCCTCTCCTCCCCTCTCCTCCCCCTCTCCTCCCCCTCTCCCCCCCCTCTCCACCCCTCTCCTCCCCTCTCCTCCCCTCTCCACCCCTCTCCACCCCCTCTCCTCCCCCTCTCCTCCCCCTCTCCTCCCCCTCTCCTCCCCTCTCCTCCCCCTCTCCTCCCCTCTCCTCCCCTCTCCTCCCCTCTCCTCCCCTCTCCTCCCCTCTCCTCCCCTCTCCTCCCCTCTCCTCCCCCTCTCCACCCCTCTCCTCCCCTCTCCACCCCCTCTCCTCCCCCTCTCCACCCCCTCTCCTCCCCCTCTCCTCCCCTCTCCACCCCCTCTCCACCCCCTCTCCACCCCCTCTCCTCCCCCTCTCCTCCCCCTCTCCTCCCCCTCTCCTCCCCTCTCCTCCCCCTCTCCTCCCCTCTCCTCCCCTCTCCTCCCTCTCTCCTCCCCTCTCCTCCCCCTCTCTCCTCCCCTCTCCTCCCCCTCTCTACCCCTCTCCACCCCCTCTCCTCCCCTCTCCTCCCATCTCCTCCCCCTCTCCTCCCCTCTCCACCCCTCTCCTCCCCCTCTCCTCCACTCTCCTCCCCCTCTCCTCCCCCTCTCCACCCCCTCTCCTCCCCCTCTCCACCCCCTCTCCTCCCCTCTCCTCCCCCTCTCCTCCCCTCTCCACCCCTCTCCTCCCCTCTCCTCCCCTCTCCTCCCCTCTCCTCCCCCTCTCCTCCCCCTCTCCTCCCCCTCTCCTCCCCCTCTCCTCCCCCTCTCCTCCACTCCCTCGGCGTCATCGTCTCTTCTTCTCTGGAGAGTGTCAAGAGCACAACTCTCCTCCCCCTCTCTCTCCCTCTATATCTCCTTTTCCTCGTTTTTTATCTCCTCCCTAGCCGTTTCCGCTCCCTTGCGTCATTCCACCCAACCCTCCTCCCCCTTCCCCTAACGCTCACTTCCGTCTGACTCTGCCTCCTCCTCCTCCTCTATTCGTTGTCCTCCCCTCCACCCTTTCCCAGCCCCTCCCTCCCTCCCTCACCTACCTTTTGACACTCTCCATTCTCTCCCTCCCTCCCTCATTAATCCCCCCTTCCTCTCTCTCTCTCTCTCTCTCCTCGTGTTTTTGTCTCTCCCTCGTTTCTTGCGCCCTTTCCCCGCTGCCATGTGACGACGCTCTCACGTCTTCTCTTCGCATCCTCTCTCTCTCTCTCTACCTCTCTTATCCTGCCCTCTTGCTCTCTGAAAACCACCTCTCTTCTCTTCTCCCATCCTCTTCTCTCTCATCTCTGCCCTAACTCCATCTCTCTCTCTCTCTCTCCCACGCCTTTCACGTTTTTGCTGCCTCTTCCATTCTCTCTCCCTTTCATCCTGTTCTCTCTCTCTTCAACAGATTGTCCCTATTTCACATGATCCTCATTCGTTATTCGCCACACACTGTTTGAGCTATTTCACTATTTTAACGCGTGGTTGATTTATCGAACCCCACGTGAGTTACGCTAGTCTCGACGTTTTAATGGCTTTTTTTAAATTGTAATTAAGGGATGTGATTGTAGACATGAGCGCGCGTTTTATTATTGTTTTCTTTCCTCGTTTCACGCAATAACGTCTTTTCAAGCGATACTCCGTGCCATCGCGATCATTTTATCAGGCTTTTTAACGAAGAATTTAAACTTTTTACCGAATTCCATTATTATCGCGTCCTTATCTCCGGTGCGTCGGCGTTTGCCTTTTCATCCGGTGTCGGCTACCGACCCCTCTTCTCCATTACCATCTCTCTTTTTTTGTGTATACCCGTCTCCTACCTTCCCTTCCCGCCTCTCTCCATGTTATCATCCACGTATCCGTATTTTTATGCTATGGATCCGGGTTCGAATCTCCGAAATTGCCATTTGTGCGACCCTCTTCCTCCCAAAACTATTTGACCGCACTGCGGGTGATAGCGATGGGTTGGCCCCCTCTCGGAATGCGTGCGAAACTCCATTCTCTCCGCGTTCGTTTTCGCGACGTTAAAGTGCGTGGGAGAGGCGTCGTGGGACGCACCCTGCGCTAAAACGGACCAATACATGCGAACATCCAATTCCATATGCTGCTGCTGTATACTACTCCCACTTCCTCGTCCGGACTTTCTTTCCCGTTAACCTATTCTCTATTTCGCCCCCACTCTATCGCTATCCCTCCTTCTCCCCTCAACCCTTTCCCCTCACGTCCCTCGCACCCTCTCCCCCTCTTCCCCCCCCTCTCTCTCCTATTCCTCCCATTCACTCACAGTTTTTATGTCCTTCTCATGCAAATGAGTGATTGAACTTCCTTTTCTTCACGTCGTCTCTCCACCCCGCCCTCCCTTCTTCCATCTCCCTCCCTCCCTCCTTCCATCTCCCTCCCTCCATCCATCTCCCTCCCTCTCCCTTCCTCCCTCCCTCCGCCTTTAGCAAGACCCTCTTTTTTTATTTTCATAGAGTTATATAGATGCTGCGTGTGTGTGCTCGCTCTCCCATCATCTCGGATTATTTTTTTGTCTCCGAGTGTTCCACCATCGCCCCCCCCACCCTCCTTTTTTTATTTCTTTTCGAGCCGATCAATGAACGCCGCTCGCCGTGTTTGCGAGCGCCCTTAGCGTGGGCGGAGGAGCAGCTCCATTATTCAATTCGTCCTCCTTCTATTCCTACTTTCTCTTTTCTCCTTTCTTTCGACTTTCTTTCCATACCGCCACTTGTATCATTCGCTCCTCCTCTATTCGTCTTTTTCTTTATACGCGATCAGAATATCTGTAATATTACCTGCGTTCTGATCGAGTCTTTTATTATATCTCTCTCTTTCTCACGTTCTCTTCTAACCTCATTCCTCTGATCTTCCTCAATTCCATCTAACCTCTCTCTCTCTCTCCCCCTTGACTCCCCTCGTCTCTCCTCTTATACACATACATTTGAGTCGGAGGTTTGTTTGGTTCCCGCGCTTCTCTTTTTCTATTTCTCTGATGTGATGATGTTGGGTGGACCACCCGTTTTGGAATGCGGCGTGAAAGAGCGCTGCTGCCTGTCCTTTGGAGCGCATCCGATCCTCTTCCGATTTTACTTTTTTAGTTTACTTTTCTCTCGTCGAGGGAGGGAGAGAGAAAGGGAATACGTTCTGTTGGACCATTTCCGGAGGTTGTTATTAAGTGTCGCTTGAGTATTGAGGTTTAAAGTCTTCCTCGCCACCGCTCTCGTTGTCTTCCGTCACCGGCGTCTCTTTAAACTAAATAACCGCTGTGAATTTATGGGAGTTTCTCCGGCTCTAATAAGTATTTCTTTTGAACTCTATTTCGGATTCCGATAAACGAAAAGTGTTTCGATGTGTGAAAATGAACAGTTTTGTAACGACTTTCGGCAATTGTACCTTTGGATGGTTTGAAAAAAGTGATTTAATGCCCTCGGCTAGAGATGGACTCTATTTTTATTTTAAGGTTTAAATATGGATAAGATAGAGTTCGCCGTCAAAAGTGGTGGGTTCATAAAATCCGTCGAATGAGAATTTTAAAAATAATCCTTTCGTGCAGAATTTGTCTCCGTCTCTTTAAAGCGATTCCCTCTTTTCATAAATTTCCATCATTTCGGAGTCTTAATTGCATTTAATGCTGCTTGCACTGGTTTCCACGAATATCCTTAAAAGATGAACTACCGCATAAAATTGAGCGCATTACCTCTTTTAGCCTCGGGAAGAGTTAAAAATAAGTCCCCCCCCAAAATCCGGACTTTTCCTCGGTGACATACAATCCAAGAGCATTAAGTCGCCCATCTTGAGGGTCTATCTCGTTGAGAGGTGGATTGACTCTCGTTACCCGGGTGACTAATCCCCTTAATTCTCATCTCACGCAGCTCTCCAACCATCCCTCTCGCTAGTCCCTCCCCCCATCTCTTTCTCTTTCTTTCTCTTATCACTGGAGAGAGCTTTCTCCTCCCTCTCACCCTCCCTCCCTCTCTCTCTCCTTCCCTCTCTCTCTCCCTCCCTCTCAACCCCCCTCCCTCTCTCTCCCTCTCTCTCTCTCCTTCCCTCTCACCCTCCCTCCCTCTCTCCCTCTCCCTCCCTCTCTCTCTCTCACCCTCCCTCTCTCTCTCTCACCCTCCCTCTCTCTCTCTCTCTCCCTCCCTCCCTCTCTCTTATCGCTGGAGAGAGCTTTTTCCTCCCTCTTTTGCAAGCCCTTATTTCCTCCCCTCTCTCCTTTAACTGCCCCTTTCCTTTTCTGATTTCACTTACCTCTTCTGCGCCCCTCTCGATTAAATTTCTTAGCACCCACTGCCTAATACTTCATATCGTATGTAAAGCGTACGCATTAAGAACTTCTTCCTCTGAAGAGGGTGCTCCGAAACGAGAGCTGTACTTGGAAACTAAATTACAAAAGTTTTCTTGAGCATCACGTCAAGTGATTATCCCAATCCTGGTTTTGTCGATCGATATTAATGCGCAACTGGGGAAGTAGTTTTGGTATTCGCTATGCCTTTGAATGGGATATTAAGATTTTGCCTATTTACTAAACATTTGTATTAATGCAGCCAAACGCATTTTGTTTCTTTTTATATTTGTTTGTCGAGCGAAGTTATCGGCGGAGATATACCTAGTATAAATGTTTCTATATGTCGATACTTGCCGTAATAGAGGAGCAAATTACACTTAACATTACGTTTATTTTTAAGGCTTTAGACTGGTATTAGTGAAATCGGATATAGATAAGAAAAAAATATTAATACTGTTAAACACGAAAGTATTATGGTTTATCAAGCTAGAATTGATGAACGATATTAACATGAAGCAACATTAAACATTTATGCAGATTCCATGTTGTGCTCTCAAGTAGTTCTATGAGATAATATCATACATACATGTTTAGAAGTGCCGTAAGACACATACAAATATTCCACCTACCACAATATTCCATAATTTATTTTGACCATTATTAGTCCATTAATATAAAATTTGTCTAATCAAAATTGTTTTTTTTTATACATTACGCTCGATGTTGCAAGTCCCAATCTCACCTAGGGATTTAAAAAAAAATATTAACAGTCATTTCCCGTCATAGTTGTAGTAGGGGATTTTATTGTATTCAGTCCACAAGTTGTAATAATTCTCTCATAAATTTATTTTGAAAATCATCTTCTTCTTAAAAAGCGTTCCGCAATTGTGAGAAAATTCGTGAAAATCCTGGTTATCCGCTAATTTTTTTTCTTTTCAAAAATTTTACCGGACAGTTCATTCGTTTGCCATCCGTAAATATAGGTATTATCGTCAGAGGATGATAACACGGCCTATTACAAGTGATTTAATCTCCGTGGCTAACTTAAGAAATTATAGCTAGTACATAGTGTATATCTTTTGATCTCCACCTATCAACTCCAATGGTTTGCCCTCTCCGATGTGGTTAACTTGTTTACACCACTCGGACGCTTAATTCTCTCTCCCACTCCCTCTCTTTCATCTTGGTCCTTTATTCCCTCTCCCTCCCCTCCCCCCCTCCCCCCTCCCCCTACTCCCCTCCTTCCACTCCCATTTTTGCCCTTCAGAGTATCGGACACTTCCAACCCCTGTTAGTTAAAGGGTTTCCGTGATATTCCTCATGTGGCCGCCATTCTTCATGAATCTCCTCTCTCAGACACTTTCTTCTTCTCCATTAATTCTCTCTCTCCTGGCGCGCACACACTCACTCCTCCCGTTTCTTTCTCTCGATTTTTTCTCTCTCGAGGAGATGAAGGGGGCAGCCTCCGGCATGAATGGCTGCTGCCATCCGAAGGGAATGACGTCATCGTAGGAGACCCAGCAGCCCCCATGCGACGTGAAGGCCATGTGTGCGTGCGTGTGTGAGCCTGTTCTTTCGTTCCCTAGTCATATCTTTTTCTCCGTACGTGGCTCTCTCTCTATCTGTGCTTGAAATTATTAAGAGTCATCGAAGGTCTCCTTCGTTGGAGTCGCTCGACCTCTTTTTACTTTCTCCATACGTAGTAATGGGACAGTATTATGGTCACGAAAAAAATCGACTTCGAGATTTCAACGGAAATACACGTTTTGAGATCCCTAGAACACGTTTAGACTAGTTTCGGAATGATGTCTGTGTGGATGTATGTGATTGTGGGCGCTCTAACTAAAAATGTACTTGCCATATCGATACCAAATTTTATATATAACGCTTTAGGGTGAGCACAAAGAACTGATTAGTTTTTGGACAATACCGGTTAACCGTAAGTAGAGGTTTATGCGAAACCCGATTCGGTTTTTACGTCATTATTGTATACATTGACCATTACAAAAAATGTAGAAAATATAATTTCCTACATATTTTATTTCAAACAATTTTCCATAACAGTTATTGTTTAGGAATTAATTATAAATAATCGGTTTTTCGGTTTCCGTCAAATATCTCCTTCAAAACATCGTTATTGGTAATCTTCGTGAGGACCAAAGTTGTACAGAATAATATTTCTTCCAAGTCTTGTTTGAAAAAATTTTCGTAGAACCATCCATTTCGGAGATATTTAACTTTTTCGTAATTTCCAGTATAGAGCGCCATCACTATGTAGCGGTGAATTCTGTGAACATATTCAAAATATGTATACGTAATTTACGGCAATAAGGACGACTGTATTCTTTTACGATACGAAATAATAATTTTTCCTTATAATGCTATTCATAATAATTTAAATAACTATACCCCAAATATGGAGAAAGTCATGTGTTGACCACATCAGATTTTTTTAAATGTTCAATGTGATGTCGGTGATCGATTCGAGAGCTGCTGCTGTGACCAATGGCTGCAATTTACGTATGCTAATACGGTCATACATTTACGTGACCGGATGTCGTCCGATTGATTATTTTGTCTCGACTTTCTTATTCGGGGTATAACTGAGCAGCGGTCTTGCCGTTCCGAAAAGTTTTAGGATTCGAATTATGCTTCTCGATAATCATCGATGTGTGCACGAAAAAAGTTGGAGAAGTAAATGTTTGCCTCGCAAACATTTTATCCCTTTTCTTCGTTTTCAAAGAGTCGATTTAAATGTCATTCTTAACGTATAAGAAGAACCATTCGTAACATACGAGACAGTCAATTTATTCGGGGGGTCAGAACCGTAGCATGTATTATGAAGCGTTATTAAAAGTATGTTTCAGTAAAGGCGAAGACCAGTGTGCTTCAAGGCGCTCGCTTTGATTATTCATTTTCTGTCTACTTAATTATTTACTAGTCGCATTAATACATGAGTCCAACTTAAGAATTTCTCATTCTCGACATTCCAAATTGTTGACTGGGCTCCAGAAAACGAATTTATGCTGTGTATTCATTCCATACATTCAGTCGCGCACACAGTATTCTTTTTTCGAAATCTATGGAATATTATATTCTTCGATACGTCGGAGAGGAGTTTAAAGCAATATTGACTCCTGTCAATCAAGTTTCTTATTTTAATGTTACTTTGAGGAGGAAGAGGGCCTTATTTTGGAACCATCCATATAGCATACAGCATTATTGCAAGCTTCGATAGACTTGCATATTGTAATAAAATGAGGTAATAATGTTTAACTAGCTGTACCCGTGCGAATAATTCGCACATTAAGATAAACAAAATGTTTAATAAACAAAACTTTATTTAGATATTTTTGTTATTTTTACTTTCTCCATACGAAGTAATTGGAAGGTATTGTGATCATGAAAAAAATCGACTTCGAGATTTCAACGGAAATACACGTTTTGAAGTTCCTAGAGCACGTTTAGACTATTTTCGGAATGATGTCTGTGTGTGTGTGCGTTTATGTGTGCGTTTGTGTGTGCGTGTGTGTGTTTATGTGATTTTGGGCGCTCTAACTCAAAAAGTACTTGCCATATCGTTACCAAACTTCATATATAACACTTTAGCATGAGCACAAAGAACTGATTATTTATCACGACAGTGCTATTTAGGTTTTAAAAAATTCAAATTCAAAACGTGAATTTCTGTTGAAATCTCGAACTCGAATTTTTTCGCGAAAACAATACTTTCCCAATACTACGTATATGGAGAAAGTAAAAGTCGCAAAAGCATCGGATGCAAACTTAGCCTTCCACGAACTCCGGAACAAAACACTGGGGTCCCTGTGACCCCCGTGTATAGTTGGAGGGTTAATAATTGCCCTTTCCTGACGTGAGAAAATTTCCTGCTTGTCTTCGTTGTAGCAAAGCGGTGCACTCGCCCCTTTCCGCCAGCAGAAATTATTCTCTCGTGGAGCATATTTTAGGATACATTTGTCTCATCAAGGGTTAAAGCATCGCTTGTTTTGTATTCTTCGACTACACATAAGAGTCCAGCATTTGGCTCTGCTTTTCTGAACTTCTCTAGGCTCACTACAATTACGTGGCAATTAATAATTAAAGTAGCATTTTAATGTGCATGCGTTTTTATTTCTCTTAATTTTAATTAAACTTTTTTCAATATCTTTATTATTTCGTGTAGAAATAACATAAAATGCAATCCTATAAAAATCTTGAATTTATTCGATTCATACTTTAGGTAGATTATGCAAAAACAGGAAAACCATTACGTTATCTTTGTTATTAGGAAAAAATCTGATGTGGTCAACACATGACTTTCTCCACATTTGGGGTATAGTTATTTAAATTATTATGAATAGCATTATAAGGAAAAATTATTATTTCGTATCGTAAAAGAATACAGTCGTCCTTATTGCCGTAAATTACGTATACATATTTTGAATATGTTCACATAATTCACCGCTACATAGTGATGGCGCTCTATACTGGAAATTACGAAAAAGTTAAATATCTCCGAAATGGATGGTTCTACGAAAATTTTTTTCAAACAAGACTTGGAAGAAATATTATTCTGTACAACTTTGGTCCTCACGAAGATTACCAATAACGATGTTTTGAAGGAGATATTTGACGGAAACCGAAAAACCGATTATTTATAATTAATTCCTAAACAATAACTGTTATGGAAAATTGTTTGAAATAAAATATGTAGGAAATTATATTTTCTACATTTTTTGTAATGGTCAATGTATACAATAATGACGTAAAAACCGAATCGGGTTTCGCATAAACCTCTACTTACGGTTAACCGGTATTGTCCAAAAACTAATCAGTTCTTTGTGCTCACCCTAAAGCGTTATATATAAAATTTGGTATCGATATGGCAAGTACATTTTTAGTTAGAGCGCCCACAATCACATACATCCACACAGACATCATTCCGAAACTAGTCTAAACGTGTTCTAGGGATCTCAAAACGTGCATTTCCGTTGAAATCTCGAAGTCGATTTTTTTCGTGATCACAATACTTTCCCCTATGGAGAAAGTAAAAATGGCAGTGTCTGGATTTAAGTGTGACGAAACTATTGTATTCTTTTGTCTTCCTTCTATTGATCGAATGTATACATCGATAAACACGCGCCCGCACGACTTTGTTTCGATTCGGAATTTGTAATCTCGCGTGCTCAAACACTATTTTAAAATAAATTAATCTCGTTGGCTGGATACGACGATTAAGATAACGTAACTTATTAAGGCATAGCCGTTCGACTACGCTACCCTTTAGCATCTGCTCGGAACAAAATTCCCATCGCAACAGAGACGTGTGACATGATTGAGACAATGGAATGCGTGCGAAGCGATCGTTTGCGGCGAACGGAGTGTCCCTCCCACCACTTACTTCCTCCTTAACCCCTCAATTGGCCGACTCCTGCTGAAGGATCGGCGGTCGATGTCGCGAGGACTCCACTGGATCCAGAATCGTTTTCCGGAGTGGCGCCTTCTCTTGTTTTTTATTGCACGTTTCCCTTTCGCCTTTTCACGACCTTTCGATCGGTGACGCATAAAATTCTGGGAGATGACGGAACGATCCTTCTCGTTTTTATTGTTTTTTCCTCCTGCCCTTCCCTCTTACTCTCCGTGGGCTGCCTCAGTAACGGATTGAGCAGCCAGACGATGAACCCTAAATGATGTTCTGAGCGGAAATGCTCCCAGACCAGGCGCCACACGCGGACAGGGGCACGCCTACTCGGGGTGCAGTGGGTGCAATGCACCCGGGCGTCAACTTCCCGGGTCGCCTTCCCACCAAGGTATTTGTATCTATATATTATTGGAATTCGACTTGGGAATGTTTCCTCCTTTGTACGAGTTAAAAGAGAAAGTTAGAGATACTAAAATGACAAAATCTTCTAGGCAAAATTTTTCCGATCCCTTGCGATACGCGGTCGCATGACTCAGGGTCGCTAGGTCACATCAGTGGCGACCGACCGTAGGACTCGCCAAGAGGAGGGGGGGGGCGTTACTCTGCAAATACCTATCCCGACCCTAGCGAGGAGCTCCAGCTGTGGCGGCAGTCCTTTCGTAAATTTACCACAAATCCTTTCGCTGGAAGAATACCAGGTGCCTACCCTTTTTCTCTCACTTACCGGGTCTTGAAAATCCAAAATCTGTTTTAAATCGATTTGGTATAGTTTTTCCGAAAACTAGCTTTCTTTACTCCTTCACGATCTCCCACCTACGCTAACGTTCATATTCATTTCTAAATAGTACCAAATTCAAATATCGAAACAACTTCTCCAAATAATGAGAGAATTATAGACATCTGCTTCTTCATTGCATTTTAAAGTATCTTAAATGAAAATACGAAGTCGGGACTTTGACGTAGGAATGCATAAATAATTGAAGTTTTGTTTTCTTATTGTCAGAATAAATATTGAATCTAATTTGGCTTGTAAATGGACAGAAATATAGGAGTTTTTGATTGACCATTAACCCTTTCACTCCCAAGCTCATTTTGATATTTTGGCACAAAAGAACCATGTACAATTTTATGAAATTTCTGATTTATTTTTAAAAAATCACCATGGCTTCAATTTATTAGTTAGGAGTTTGTAAATATTCAGTAATATGTAGAATACCTCGAAGTTTTTAGAAATTGCATTTATTTTGTTGTACACTTTATAATTGTTTAACAAAAAAATATAAACCAAAATTATTTTTAATTTTTTTATCAACAATTGAAATTTAAGTTGTTATAACAAAATTTGTTTTTGTTTAATATGAATTTATATTGTGCAGTTGTGTTTTCTATAATAACAGTTAGAATATTCCTAAGTATTAAATACATGACATATACCTATATTACATGGAATAAAAATTTTTAACTTTGGAACTCGCATTTTTTATGGAATATCTAATATATTTTCATAAAATCACCATAGATTCAATTTATTAGTTAGAGACTTGTAAATAATCAACATTATGTAGAATAACTCACAATGCCTGGAAATTTTCGGAATGATGTCTGTGTGCGCGTGTGTATGTGATTGTGGGCGCTCTAACTCAAAAAGTACTTGCCGTATCGTTACCAAACTTCATATATACCACTTTAGCATGAGCACAAAGAACTGATTAGTTTTTGGACAATAACGGTTAACCGGAAGTCGAGGTTTATTCGAAACCCGATTCGGTTTTTGCGATATTTCTCCGTTAAAATATCATTATTGTATATAAAATTCTATGCAAAGGTTATAGAGAATGTATTTTCCTACCACTTTCATTTGAAACAGTTTTCATGTCATGTGTTGGCCACATCAGATTTTTTCATTTTGAATGAGTCACTGTCTCATATTCGCCGGCGTCTGCTAGCTGTACTCGAGAACAGATCGTTGACAGGAATATATTATAGTCGACCGAGAATGATCGGGGAAGTTAAAATTGAGACCGGACCGAGGGGGCGCAGTAAACACGAAATGAAGAGAAATCTGTTTGTGGCAAAATGGCGAATCCTCAGCTGATTGTGAGATATGCGCGAAAATAAACTCCGCAGTGAATGACTTAGGCAAGGAAAGTTCCTAAAATACAACGCGACGAATGCAAAATAAGGATACGAAGGAGTGTTATAGGTTTGCCGACTGCGAGTCACCAAATATACGTACATCGGGTCAAAGTAGAAGCGTTTTATGGGCTAATGTCAGTTTTTATTAAAACAATTTTTGGAAAACATCGGAGAACCTTTTATAGTATCTTCTCTCATTTGCTCCCAAGAAGCGACAATATGAACTGCGCTTAAATTATAAAAATGCTGTTATTAAAATAAAAAAGAAACACTTTTTGGAACCACATCCTAAACAAGTTTCTATAGTTTCATTTTCATAATTGATTACCACAAAGTTACGGCTTAACTAATTAACTGCATGAAATTTATCTTGGCTATCGTAGTTAACCCATCTGCTTAGTTAGTGTCTCTTGTTTTTTGTGTGAATCTTACGTAATTTAAACTTGGCTTGTAAAAGTATTTTGTTTTTTCTTAAAACTGCCGGAGAAGCCTGATTTATCTGTCGTTTGATGGGGTAATTCCTGCTAGTTTTAATTGTAAAAATATTTCCTCTTCGATTTTCTGTCTCCGATTAAATTAGTCACTTTTCCCATATCTGTGCACTTGATAATTAGATTCACGAAAGAGTATTCAATAGTGAATCTTACGATGCTATTTTCAGTAAAGGTATCTGCGCAGACTTAATTTGACGAAGCCATGGCATATTTTTTGTAAGTTAATTAAGATTTCTTTAATTGGCAACATCAGAATCCGATGGTTCGTTTAATCTAAACGGTTTTCGACCATATATCTGTAATTAATTAGCCGATAGAGTGGAAAAGGCCAAAAATTAACCGAAAGCTCACGAAAGACTAATTTTATTCATGAAATTTAATTGGGACGATGTAGTTTATTGAGTAGTTTCGGATGGAATGCAATGTTTTAAAATCCCGTGCAATTAAGGAAATAAAAAGCGCCGTGACATTTTACAGTTATAATTATTACTTTTAATGATGGTCATTCTTTATTTTTATATTTTAATAACGAAAAGTTTTTCTGTCTTTCCAGGTGAGTCCCAAGCGAATCTTTGCTTTATTCGAAGGCTTCAGAAATGTTCCGCTGAGGTAAGCATTTCTCTTCGGAGGGCGTGTCTGAATTACCTGAAACAATATAGAATTTATCCATATTTCAGTTCGGTTGCTATGCACCGAATTCAGTATTCAAAATCCGCTTCCTCATTCATAGGATTGTCGTTGATTACGTAGTTGATCTTCTCCTTGTCACTCTTTAGGGAGCGATTACCATCCCCGTCTCCCTCACTGTTTTCCGCCCAAGTGCCTCTTTCAAGTTTCCCCTTTATGCGGCTGCGAAGATCTTCCGACGCCGCTCTCTCTCACTCTGTTATATAGCGACCGTGTCTTTCTCATCTCCTTGGAGACGCTCACGACTCCTAACAAGAGAGGAAAAAGGCGTCCGCCAGAATGCATTTTAGCCGAGTCGCGATGACACTTGAACTTCCGGCCGTGATGAACTGCAAAGTTGATGGAGGGGAGGGGGAGGAAGAGGGGGAGGGGAAGGAAGAGGGGGAGTGGGAGGAAGAGGGGAGGATGGAACGCGTGCGAATCGACTTACGTATGTTAGAGCGAAGAAACGTCGGCCGCACGTGCGCGTTTGATATCCAATGCGATTAGTTTATTTGGCGAAAGGATTCTTTGTTTAAACGTAAGACAAGTTGAAAGCATAAAAAATGTAGGCTTAGATTTGATATAAGACACCCACGACGACAGTGCCTCTGCGTATGGAATCATGAACTAACATGTAAACAAATGGAATCACTTGAATTTTGTGGATCTGCGAATATAGATTGAAGTTGAATTAATTACGTCTGTTGCGTCCGATTCTTTTCTTAAAATAATACAATATAAACCTAACCTGTACTTTCTCATTATCTCCAGGACCTTACTTACGTACAACATTAACAGAAACTGATTGGCCTGTCTCGACATTTCCGGGCGAGGCGAAGGGCTCGGTAGCGCCCGGAGACGACTACCCATTAAAACAAAGCGAGCCGATGGCTCGTCAATCGGCGGCGGATCCAAGGGGGGGGAGGGGGGGGGGGGCGATCGCCCCCTCCTTGGATTGCACTCCACTGGGCACTTCTTAAATTCATTCCGCGCAAAAATCCTCAATTATACGCCGCAGATTAGTTCTGTATAGCAAGGGAAAGAAGGATTCTGATAGGGGTAGGGAATTTCAAAATATAGGGCAGTTGGCAGGGGCGAATTCGATAGGTTGAGGGGCGATCGCCTCCCCCCCTTGAGAAGTTTCTGGATCCGCCCCTGCCGTCAATATATCCTTTCAATGTTATATCCTCTTTCGCCACGACCAGAGCCACCGCGTGCGTGCAGAATGCGGCTGCGTTAGAGGGGAGCAGGCGTTTTTACTTTCTCCATACGTAGTAATGGGAAAGTATTGTGACCACGAAAAAATCGGCTTCGAGATATCAACGTAAATACACCTTTTGAGGTCCCTAGAACACGTTTAGACTATTTTCAGAATGATGTGTGTGTGTGTGCGCGCGCGCGCGTGTATTTTATGTGATTGTGGGCGCTCAACTCAAAAAGTACTTGCCACTTCATATATAACACTTTATCATGAGCAAAAAGAACTGATTAGGTTTTGGAAAATACCGGTTAACCGAAAGTCGAGGTTTATTCTAAACCCGATTCGGTTTTGCGATATTTCTCCGTTAAAACATCATTATTGTATATACAATTCTATACAAAGCTTATAGTGAATCTAATTTCCTACATCTTTCATTTGAAAGAATTTTCCATAGCAGTTATTGTTTAGGAATTACTTATAAATAATCAGTTTTTTCGGTTTCCATCAAATATCTCCTTAAAAACGTCGTAATTGGTCATCTTCGTGAGAACCAAAGTTGTAAAGAATAATATTTCTTCCAGGTTTTGTTTGTAACAAATTTTCTTACAATTAGACCCATCCATTTCGGAGATATTAAAATTTTTCCTAATTTCCAGTATAGAGCGCCAAAACGACGTAGCGGTGAATTCTGGAAACATAATCAAAATATAATTTACGACAAGAAGGACGACTTTATTCTTTTACGATACGAAATTATAATTTTGCCTCATTATGCTATTCATAATAATTGAAATATCTATACCCAAAATATGGAGAAAATCTTGTGTTGGCCACATCAGATTTTTTTATGTGAGGGAGGGGAGTGCGGTGGAGCAGTCGGTCTCCCTCGGCGACGGCCGGCTGAGAGGCCCCAGGGGGGTTGGGGGGGGGAGGGAGGTCGAGAGAGAGAGAGAAAGAGGCGGAGGGGGGGCCGTTGCCTACACCGTTCTCTGTCACGCGCGTAAGGCACGCGCCATTTCGCCTCTCTCGACTTGACCCCTCCCTTCGCTCGCATTCCCCTTACCTCTCTCCGCCCCTCGCCTTCTCTAACACGACGTCCCTCCGCCAAATGGCCACTGTTTAAGGGTTGTTGATCACGGCGGAGCGAGACACACAAACAAACCGAATTTTCCTTTTCGTTCAGGTTCTTGCTCCAAGTCGGCTTCCGATGTTCGCCTTATGCTGCTCAATTTTTCATCCCTTGTGCCGATGAGGTGAACTTTTACGTGTCGGCACGGTGGAATTTGGTAGAGATGGCGATGATACAAATCCTTTGTTAAGAACGTTCTAATATTCAATTTTTGAGTGTTTCTGCAAATTATATTTTTACTTTCTCCATACGTAGTAATGGGAAAGTATTGTGTTCATGAAAAAAATAACCGAGATTTGAACGGAAATACACTATTTTCGTAATTTTCGTTATTCGTAATCTTCATGAGGACCAAAGTTGTAGAGAATAATATTTGTTACAAGTTCTGTTTGAAACAAATTTTCGTAGAACCATCCACTTCGGAGATACTCGACTTTTTTCGTAATCTTCAGTATACAGCGCCAGCACCATGTAGCGGTGAATTCTGTAAACATATTCAAAATATAATTTACGGCAATAAGAATGACTGTATTCTTTTACTATAAAAAATAATAATTTTGCCTCATAATGCTATTCATAATAATTTTAATATCTATACCCCAAATATGGAGAAAGTCATGTGTTGGCCACATCAGATTGTTTCATTTATACTCGGGGGTCTCCGACCAGTCGATCGCGATCGACCGGTCGATCTTTGGCCCTTTTAAAGTCGATCGATTAATCTTTCCTCGGCTCTATTACTTTTTATCGAGTCAAGTAAGAAATGTTGAGCCGGTATAGATTTTGAACTTACAGAATTTATCGAGCTATGCAGGTGATTTTATAATTAAGAGGAAGCTGAATGCATAAATCAAATAATACAGATATCTTTCGTAATGTTCTCGCAACGAGACACGGTGGTATCGATGTTTATCGATCCTGAATATGCTTAAGTGTAGGTCGATATGTGGTGTTATATTCGCGAATTATTGCAAAAGGCAAAAGTTTGAGGTTAACTGCGACTTTATGTGTAACTTGATTAAATAATTCAAGTTAAGTTTTGGTTGATTTCTTCCGTCTGTATATTTATTTAATAGTCTATTTCTTTAACTTCTAATAGCTTACGACTTACAATTTAATATAATAAAAGCCGTCGTCTGTTGGTTGGTCACGCTATGCAAACGCTAATTACTCGAGGAATAATAATGATAGAAACTCGAAATTTGGTAGGGATGCTTGATTAACACATATTCAGAGAACGACAAATTTAAATCGCAAAATAATTCCTTGGTTCGCCTCCAAGAGAGGCATTTCCATTTCCCATTACTTAACATGTAAAACGCGATTTTTCGACGTGCAGGCTTTTATTCATTTGGAAATTAAAATTAGAAGAAATTAACAGACGACCTTCGGATTTGAACCATTTTGAAGAAAAATTTATAGTTTCTTATTCCGTTCATCTTTTTTCGCCCACAGTTCGAAATATTCCATGTTAAACGTTTAATTTTCATATTTTGTGGAAATCTCGCCATTTTAACGTGATGTTGCTATGTCTACCATTATCATTGTTACACCTCAAATTACTATTATTGTATACATCCTTCTGGGAATAAGCGTGCCTTGAGTGCTTCAATACGAGAGAGAGAGAGAGGAAGGAAGGGGAGAGATTGGCGTGTTTTGTGGAAAATAAGTATGTTAACGTAAATATAAAAAATTTTAAGTATCAACAGTGTCGTTTTAGAAAAATTGGAAATAAAAAGCATTCTTAAATTAAATTCCTTGTAAACCATACGTGCTTACGAATTTATATTGTTATTCCCCGAATTAATTTCGTAACAATGGCCGAAGTTTGGAAACGAATATACATTAAAACTCAATTAAAATTATAAGGACATTTAAAACTATTATTGAAGAAACAACAGTGGATCTTTTAATGATTTGATTTGTTTTTATAAAAGGAATTTGGGTGCTTATTTATTACAGAGTAAGTTCTAAGGCTTATAATCCATTTAAATCTAATAACAGTGGCTATTATAGTTTAAAGACAGAACTTTATTTATTCACTTTACAGAATGAATTAATTTTGGCTAGCATTGCCTATTATAAAAGGAGTTACTTTGGAATTTACAGTATGTAATGTGGAAGTTGTACTGAATTGACCCAAGTATATTTCAAAGCAAAAATCAATTTAAAACTATTGTAACGGTTTCTACGATAAACAATTAGTTTATTTTTTTGTTAATATGGATCTCCAATACAACAATCCATTCAATCGTCAAGGGAACAGTTTACAATGTTTAAATAAATTGATTTGTTTTTGTTCAGATAGTATTCAAAGAAATTATTCCGCTGATTGATTAATTAGTTAATTTTTAATTTAAATATTTTAAAGAGTTTTATTTTAAATATGTATTACATAACGACGGAGAACATTATTGAGGATTCGAGTAAGCTTTCTTTCTTCGTAAGTACAGAGTACAATTTTAAAACAATCATAATGTTAACTGCACGAAATTTAATTATTTTCCCTACATTATATATGTATACATATAATTATTTCCCGGTCTTTGCACACAGACATTTATATGCAGCATTGACGAGGACAAGGTGGGAGAAGATTAAAACAGAATTTTATAGCCGAAAATAAAAACCAAAGGCATTTACTAAACGACAACAGAATATTCACTAGAAATGTAATATATGACGAAATATTTCATATGAAAAAGTGTGCTAATAATTATTTTAAATGCAAATATTAATAATAAATCTATCTATATTGCTTCCGTTGATATTTCAACGGGCATTACACTAGTTAGTAATATATTGAATTGGTTAAAATTTTAATCAATTTTATTTTAACTAAAATATTCTCTTGTACAGAACGAAAACTGGAATAAAACTTGATTCGAGCTTGTTTGACTCGAATAAAAAGTTGTTAACAATTAAATTGGATTGACGTGTTGATCCTCCCTCCCTGCTCAACAGTATTTCTCGTATCAAGGCTCACTCCGTTAAGTCGATCCTCGGTAAATTTAAAAATGAATTAGTAGATCTTGGGTGCTGACTGGTTGAATACCCTTGATTTATACATTACTAGCAGATTTACCCGTTGAATTTCAACGGATTTAGTGAAGCTACTACAGCACAACATAGAAACTCTTTAAAAATTACAATTAGCTTTTCTTAACAATTAATCATATTTGCTTGTAACAATCCGTTTCCGAGCCTATTGCATTAAATTTAACGATAATTGTATTTCCTATCATATATATCACTTTCTCCAAATTCAGCTTCATTTCTTGTGTAATTATGCCTCGCTGAAATATTTACATTTATGTCTTGTAAGAAAGAAACCCGTGAAAACGTACAGTTGTCCATGATTGAACACTGACTCCGGTAAATGTACACCAGATACGTGAGCTTATTTACGTTAATAAACATTATAATGTAGAATATAATTATTTTACTTACAAAAATTCTAAGATTCCAGTATTCAATAGACGAAAGAAGATTCAATTACTTTCATCAATAAACGCTTCATGAATAATAATCAGTATATATTTACGTTGCTATCCATAAACATCGATCGTTTCGTTGCTTAAACAAAAATACGAATCGAATAACGCTAAACTTTCGTCTATTTGTAAGCTCCATTGAAGCTAATTGAACCGGAGGTAACAATGACGGCCGCCTTGGCAACGCCCGGAAGGGGTACGAAAAATCCACAAAATTTCGAAACAAAAGGCGTATTTCTGAAAACTTCGACCGTGTAACGTAAACTTCGCAGGAATGAGATAGTATAGAGTTTTATTCGTCGAATAAAGGAAAAACGAAAAAAATCGGTCGATATTTACATATTTTAATGCTTGAAGGAAGAATACTTTGCAAGTCAAGAAATGGATTCGTACGTGTTATCTTATGGAAAAATGTTAATCCCCTATATTGGCAGCACTGATTAATCCTGGTTGGCCAAACCTTGACCATTCACAAAGTTAGGATGTAAGGAAGAATCGTACCAAATTAGGTTATTCTAGCTTTTATCGTTTGGGAGGAGTTCCATGAACAAACACACAAACACATGCTTCAAAATATATTATAGATTATAGCTGCTGTATAACTAACAATAAGTCAATGCAGGTTTAATGTGTGCTGGACCGATTTTCACGGATGTCTTTCTGAGAGATTATCTTAAACTTGAACCTTGTGCTATGGATTGAATTTATAAGAAGTTAAAAATGGAATCCTGTATCTTATTTTGCAAAACCGCCCTTCTAGAGTGAATAATAGATCGTCAGATATCACAAATCCAGTGGCGTAGCGGACACTCCCTCAACCTCCGAAGGGAGCACAAAGCGAACCATGGCTAAATGGCCTCACGGACAAAGAAAAATGTTAAGAGGGAGATGAAAGAAAAGATGCTTGGACTATACGAGAGTAAAGGGACACTACCTTTGTTTTTCCTACTGTGAATAGAATCAATTGATAATCCTGCTCGCTCGAGGAAGTGCCGTTTGGGCTGTTAGTAATTACGGCGACGAATAAACACGCACACGAACCACGTCTGTAGCCTCTTTACAAAATGCTATACGCAGAACAAAACCGTTTGAATAAAGCAATGTTTCTCATCCTTTAGTAGACCAGGGAGCACCTAGTGGAATTCATTCATTAATTTAGGAGGAGGAGCACTAGAACAAACTTTTTTAGAAAAACATTTGTTACCTACCTGCTGGAATGTCCATATTACGTACAATTAATTGTCAGTACAACAAGTTAGGAAAGTGTACAACGTATCACAAATGGGCGCGTTTCGTGAAATGGAGTATTAGAAAGCAATTATATACCTGTACGTAAGGGAAATAGCGTTTTAAAGTTCTTTTCTTCACCATAAATAATCAATTTTCTTCCTATTTAATAATATTACATGCACACGTAAGGAAATTAAACGTTTGTTTAGGAGATTGTTTATCTTAGCAACAATGAAGTAACCATGCAAGAAATTTTGTTCAACTCGATATAAGACTTTCTTGTTTGATTTTGTCGATAATGGCTACTCCGACGATAAAAATGTATAGGAAAAGAAATACTCTAATTTATTACTTCTACAACTTTTATTTGAAAAATATTTTGATATGAGCAATACTTTACGAGATATGACGAAAATTTTATTTTTTGTCACCAGTAAAGTGGTACCCCTGATTGGCGTACGTGATTCATTTATGCGATTTTCTTATTATATTTGATTGAAAGTCCCTAATATCAAATTTCATGAAAATCCGTTAGGTAGAAGCCGAGAACGAACATGCGGACGGACGGACAGACGGACGGACCGACCGACGATAATAGGCGCTCACGCTGTAAGCGAAACGCGCCTAAATACGATCTGGGAAAAATGAATGAATGAACTCAAACTGAAATGAAATTAAATACGATCTCACGCACATTATATATCGTTTATTTAATTAAAAAAATGAAGGTTTAAAAGCATGCGGAGCACCTACCTAATGGTGCCACGGAGCACCGGTTGAGAAACGCTGGAATAAAGCATTTTATGTTACACTGGGTTTTTAAGGAACGTATATGCCACGTAATATATGTGTCTAGTGTAGAAAAAACATTCCCAAAGATATTAACGATGAAAGATCTTGACCATTGTCATGATAGCAGAGTGAGTTAGAATGTAAAGAAGACTCCTCCACTATTATAGCATCCCTGCATTCGGTCTTCCTTAGCGAAAGCTTTGCCTGTTGAGCGAGCGCACCCTTTTATTCCAGTAGTTGCATTTAGGTGAATTTGAGAGTTACCAAGGCGTCAACAAAAAAGTAAAAGTTAGTGGCGACATTGATTTGTGATTTTCTCATTCTTGTTCGTAAGTTAAGAAGTGTAATTGTATGCTGTTAATTAATTAAAGTGTGTTTTAGTGAAATATTTTCCATTTTATATTAAAATAAAGTAGTGCTTAAAAACGTAAATTAAAACGAGAATGTGAGCGTTCCCTTCAAGCCTAAAATCGGCTTTGCGGGGAATGCATCTTTTAAAAAAAATTAAAAGTTTTTTCGAACAAAAAGCAGCTCAAGCTTGTCTTCGGAAGTAAAACATCGAAGTGAAAATGAAGATGTATACAATACTCTGGGTATTGCACAGCGTAGTGATGTAACTAGTTTAATAATAAGTAGCTCTCCTAGTGAAAATGTTGATGTAGTGGAAGAGAGTGAAGAATTTTCAGAGGCGATGTGTTTATTCCTTAGATTTTGATAAATCGGTTTGCCAGTTTATTCTTAGGATAGAGGAAATTTTTCTGAAACTATTGATTTTCCCAAAATTAAAACAATTATTTTGAGCTATGGATCCTGCAAGCCGAATTGATATTCCGAAAGACGGGAAACACAATAGATCTTTCAGTGTAGATTATTATTACGAAAAAACTCATGCAGGACAAAAAATACTTAAGAGATGAAATTTCTTTATTTAACTCCTATAAATTGTGTTCAAATGGAAATTTTTTTCTCGTGATTATGAAAATAAAAAAAACTATTTTTTGATATATGTACATAATTGCCTTTAAGTGTGTAATTATGTTTATTTTCCAAGTTTTAATCATTAAAATAAAAATAAAATACTAAAGGATATGAAAAGCGCCTAATTTATACTGTATGATTAAAGTAAATTATTACTACTTGTTGTCCGTGGCGAGTGGAGGGGAGGGGAGTGGAGTGGAGGGGAGAGGAGGGGAGGGGAGTGGAGGGGAGTGGAGGAAAGGGGAGTGGAGGGGTGGGGAGGGGAATGGAGGGGAGTGGAGGGGGGCCAGAATGATTCCGCTACGCCACTGCACAAATCCAATGAATATGCTTATCTGAGGGATCAAACATTCGTTAAATTACACGCAATTGACAAAAATATAAAATCTCAAGGAATATTTTCCATTTAAAAAAAGCGATGGAAAATGCAGGCGATTCCGTCATCCGTGAAGCGGTTGAGATGCACGTTTCAGCACCGAAGTAGCTGTTCTAATTGCTGTAATCAAGCGTTTTACAGTTACAGATATTGGCTTGTTATCCAGAAAATTCTCCATAATTCTACATAACTAGAGAAACGGAGGCCAGAACGTTTTACGTGGTGCGCTTTATGATCAGTTACATTTTTCTTTTAGTTTAGAATCTGTATTCGGAATTTAAATTTAGAGTAAGTCTTTATTAAAGAATTGTGGAGATTAATATAAATCCCGCTTTGGTTTTGTCTCGGATGATATGTTTGAGAGGGAAGAAAGATAGCATTTTTTTTTCTGTCATGTGACGAATATGATAACAAATAACATTTCTGGAAACCTTATTTCTCGTGGAAAGTCTCAGGCCTTAGAAAATTAATAAAACCAACATTCTAATATTCGATCCTCGTGTGATTTTCATAAAATGCATTTCTCTTCGAAGAGAACGATTTCTCAGAATGTCCACTTGTATGTATGGCCGCGTGGTAACACCTTTCAGATTTGTATAACTCTTCTGTTCGTCTCATACGTTGCGTGGGATGAAACGTGGGCTCTCTATGCTTCCTGTGTTTCTCGGAAAGTTATTATATTTTCCACTCTGCCGTTAAAGATCTTTACAGTGACATTGGGTTTCACTCACGGCGTCCTTTCACATAAGATGTCGGTGCTTCGTATCGCAAGCGCATTCGCCGCTGCGCTGCTCCGCTTGAAAACCTTGAAGAGCGGCTGTTGGAACGTTATCCATTTGGTAATTGTCCATCTGTTTTGCATTTTGAATATTTCGAATGTTCGACTGAAAGGACTTGGTAGTCGGATTGTTAATTCCTTTCCTCATTCTTAAGCCTAGCGGAACAGAAACTCTTAAACCGCTACTTATGTAAAATAGTACATACATGAAAGTGGCATTGATGAGCTCGCTTGTTGGACCGATAGGTATGTACGTAAGCATTTTTTTATATTTCCATGGTTGCATGCGCAAATTGCTTGGCATAATTTGCTCAATCGCGCCGAGAGATTTAGACACCTAAGACGTTGATTGGCCTACTCGCGTAAAAGAAAGTTCCAATAATTTATTTTTGTCATAATTAGGCGTTTTTCGATATTTACGGAGCGTTCAGTATTGTGGAGGCAGTTCCTACTTTGCACGGTGCTTATAATCTCCTTTTAGGTACCAAGGCGGCGTGGGCAGTTCCATTCACATGTCAAGAATCGTTTTTCTCTTCGCCAACGCTTCTACCTCTGCATATGCATCCAATGGATGACCTTTCACTCCAAGACTCACTCCGTTGGCGTTCGTGGATTACAGAGCTCATGATTTTCGCACTTTATTCTTTGATTAATGACGCATCGGAGCTTTTCTCGGAATTGCGAGGCGTGATCTCCAGCTTGAGGACAAACACGCCTTTTGAATTGCGCTGTGTTGTTGGCGTGCCGCTCTACGGTGGAGGTCGATATTGGTCAGCGTTGTTGATAACCGAACCTTGGGTCTTGCCGGATCATAGAGCTCTTTAATGTCATATAATCGTTTGGTGATTAAATGCATTGCAGCTCAAAACCTACCTATTAGGGGGGGGGGGGCGTTTTCTACTCTCTTCTTGAATGCACCAATAAATTTTGTGCAGATGTCTTTTGTAATTGTAACTTTTTTATAGGGTGTGCGCTTGATTTTTAGAAATGTCAGATGTTATTTATACGAGTACTGTTTCAATAATAAGCACTTCAATATAAAATTTTAGTGTTTCTATTTTGGAATTTGTTTCATGCTGTAAGACCAGCTCGACATTTCGCTAGTGAATAAATACTGCTGTCAGTTTCAAATTCTAACGTCAGAATTGTCCATATATAAACATATTGACCACTTCGAATAGTGCATAAAAATACATTCTAAAGTTAGCAAATATAAATATATTATCGGTGAAGTAGTATCGGACTTTAAACATATGCAGATGACATTTTCATTCGTCTGTAAAGGATTTACGTTTTCATTAATAACCCTGCAAGCCGCTAGAAGCGTTTGGCAGGGGGTGTCCATGCATAAACTCGAACAAACGCCTATGTTAACCGATCTTATTGCGTCTGGGAAAAATTATCTGTAATATTTACCGGTTCTAGTGTCTATTTCGATGTATTTTTCTCGTATGCTCTGATCTAACCACACGCTCGCACCACGAATTGACTTTCCACATTAAATAATGCAGTCGTCGTAATTTTTTTCGTAATCTTAATATTCGTTTTGTTAACGTTAACCGCTTAAACAAAAAATATATTAAATGAATCTCGACCAAATCCAAGGTGAAAGCTTTAATCGCTTTATCTAGAGCAGTGGCCAGTGATTCCTACGTGGTCATTCTTTTACTCAAATATAAATATACACACACACACTCATTCGATCGGACGACAGATGTCGCAACTAACGCTCTTGTGGTCACTGCTTTCCTATTTTCTCTTCCCACGCGCTCGGACACCACTCGATTCCTTTTGCTATAGTAAAATGACCCGCCGCGGAATAATCTCTGAACACAGAGAGGACTCTATGCCTGAGAGAGAGGGGGGGGGGGGGGGGGGGGGGGGGAGGGATTGCACGTCACCAGAAGCGCCTGCGGTCTCCACATCTCCGCTTAACAAAAATTACTATCCTTCGTTTTCTTTGCATTTCATAAGTTTAATGCTTTCCGTATCTTATTAGAAACAACTCTTGTTTTATTCCGCCCACTTTGCAAGACATTGAAATCGTTTGTTCAATATCTCAATAGTTTACGTATTTTGATCTTCGGAGGCACGTTATCTAAAACATAAGCCTTTTAGTAAATTGTCCGCAGTTTTGATCACAGCTGATTCAAATTCTCACGCATATCTAGAACGTAAAAAATAGGGCCAAAATTAATTGATTAAAGCGAAAGGCTCGGACGAAAATTGTTAAATACCTATCGGATGCAATAGACATTTATAGCGTATCAGATAGTGTTGTAAATGAATATTTTATTACGAAAGAGTAACCAGCAACCAGTAACATTGTGCAGACCAAATATTTTGTTTTCAAGTTTCTCTACCCATTTTTGACGCATTTAGGTCATTGTTTTGATTTCGTGTATACTTCAAAAACTTTGTAAAACTGCCCATGTCACATTGAGTGTATTTTGTTAATGCAAAGAGGGATCATAGCGATTGGAAAATCCTTTGCGGAAAAGGCTCGTATTTATGGGAAGACGCAGTAGGCCTGAATGAATTCAGATATGCCGTACTGTTAGTATTTATTTAAGGAGGCATTCCTCGCAGTTCAGAAGAAACTCCAGACATCAATGCGTCCGTTATATGCTTGAACTACATCCGTTTCTCGCGTTCATTTCTTATCTCGAATAAATATTATATTTTCCGGTCTGATTTTAGAAATAAATAAAGTTTCCATCCAAACTACATATTACATGACGCTGAAGTCTTTTGTTTTTGTTTGATCGGATTGTCGATTGACCAAGAGCGTGAGATTTTATGCTTTCGAAGGAGGGGAAACTCCATCTTTCGATACCGTTAACATTAAAAGGACTTCAATGTTTCTCGCATCGGAACTCGTAAATCCCTTTCTTGCGTTAATAAAAAAATAAAGCAAACTCGTCTCATCTCAGTCTCTCCCGGCCTCCAAACAGATTGCGGATGAAACAGCCTTATTTACGATGCGCGCGAACCGTAACTCCTTTGTTGTCCGTCAGATGGCAGAGCATTTAAAACGAGCGGGCGGTATGCGAGTTTCCAGAGTCGTGGGACATAATGCGAAGAGGTACAGTTTTAGCGGGAGACTATGTTTCAACGCCAACGTATGTACCTAGCGAAAGGAAATTAATGCGATCTCTCTCTCTCTCTCTCCCTCCCTCCCTCCCTCCCTCCCTCCCTCCCTTCCTTTCTTTCTTTCTTTCCTCTCTCACCTCGTAACTACGCAACCCGTTCCAAAGCATGTCAAAGAGGGCTTTTTAACACCTTACAGAAGTTCCGTATTTTGAAATTAGGATCAAAACCGGACACAAATCCACTCGTGTCTAGGAGATGAAACCATTTCCGGTCAGACTACCGCCGTCGCTCCAGGAATGCGCCTTTCCCGACCGCGGCATCGCAATCTGCATTCTGAAGCGTTGCTCAATTGTCGTCGTCTCCGATCACGACGTCCGCCAGACGAGGAATCACAGATGAAGTACTAGACGAGAGTGAAGAGCCCTTCATGCCGTCCCGTTCACTATTGACTGCTGAATCGAGATTAACTGGTTTCTGTTAAACGAATCTAACGCCTTGAAAAAGCCGTAACTTCTTACATTAGTCGCACTCATAAAGATTTCATAAAATAAATAATTTTTTAATTTAAAGCTTTTCCTGTTGCCTCCCTATTCTTGGAATGCATTTATTTATGCAATTTCCATATTGAAATGAGATTCACAAGAATAGGGATACGAGCATACATATGCGCGCATATTTACATCTATAATGTATTTTTATAATACGGAACTTGAGAGTTTTTTCAATTATAAGATGTTGTAGGTGATATTATGCGTTGTATTTCAAAGTGGACGACTTCCATTACTCCTTCTCTATGACTGTCCTATCCCTCGCATGTTTTCAGACGCTGCTTTCATTAGACGCTTGCTTTTACACGCGATTCTTTTCTCCGTCGAGAAAATGCCGTCTTTAGGAGCTTACCGCGACACGTTTTTACGATCCGCGCGTGAACTGTGTCGAAATGGCGTCGTGGCTGCTGGGTGGTGCAGCGTGCATGCCCGCGTGTGTTTAGGTTGTTTGCTCGAACGATTCAAATTATTTCTACTCGTGATTCAGCGTGAGGTCCGAGGACTATTGCGCTCGCTTCTATTTCGGGTGGATACATTCGAAGAGGTTTCTTTGTTCGCACCAGTGCAAAATAACATTAACATAAGTTCGCAAATGACTATTGTTTCGATTAAAGTTTGATACGCCGCTTCGGTTACTGCCGAAAGATTGAATAATAAGATTGCTTCTCTCGAATTTCTTCGCAAACAGGTGTACGGAATTTCTTCATATTGTCGAAATAAAAAAGATTTACTTGGTAATTCCACAATTTTTTTCTTCTCTGCCATACTAAAGACAGGATTGAGAATTTAGAAAAAAAGTGGAATCTATAAATTACATTGTGGAGACCGCACAGCGGTTTAGTTAGGTGAGACGGGATGGAAATTCAAAGAATGAATTAAAGAGAATCATTCTTGCTTCGTAAATACATAATTGCACGATCTCTCTTTTCGACAAGCATTTAATCGAACTTTATTCCCAAAATCCTACACAAGGAAAGGAAGGGAACCAAGGCTTGATATTCTGGAAATTACAGATCATACAGAATGTAACTGTGATATAAAAAGGGTATAATTTAAAAAAGTTGGATGATGCACACACAAAACCTCGCTTTAACACCACTCGTACAAAATGCTTTAACAATCATGTTCTTCAAATTTATTACTTTCTCATACGTAGTAATGGGAAAGTATTGTATTCATGAAAAAAATCGACTTCCAGATTTCAACGGAAATACATGTTTTGAGATCCCTAGAACACGTTTAGACTATTTTCGGAATGATGTCTGTGTGTGTGTGTGTGTATGTTAGTGTGGGCGCTCTAACTCAAAAAGTACATACCATATCGTTACCAAACTTCATATATAACACTTTAACATGAGCACAAAGAACTGATTAGTTTTTGGACAATAGCGGATAATCGGAAGTCGTGGTTTATTCGAAACCCGATTCGGTTTTTGCGATATTTCTTTGTTAAAACATCAATATTGTATATACAATTCTAAACAAAAGTTATAGAGAATGTAATTTCCTACAGTTTTCATGTGAAACAATTTTCTATAGGAGTTATTGTTTAGGAGTTATTTATAAATAACCGGTTTTTCGGTTTCCGTTAAATATCTCCTTAACAACATCGTTATTGGTAATCTTCGTAAGGACCAAAGTTGTAGAGAATAATATTTCTTTCAAGTTTGGTTTGAAACTAATTTTCGTAGAACCATCCATTTCGGATATATTTCGCTTTTTCTTAATACCAGCCTACAGCGCCAACACCATGTAGCGGTGAATTATGTAAACATTCAAAATATACGTAATTTACGGCAACGACGTGTCTTCTTTTACGATACGAAATAATAATTTTGCCTTAAAATGCTACTCATAATAATTTAAATATCTATACCCCAAATATGGAGAAAGTCATGTGTTGGCCACATCAGATTTTTTTTTATTTTGTTTTTCAGCCATATGTAATTTTTTACTTTCGTATTTAGACTTCAGAATCTTTTTTTATTCCTTATATTACTTTCCGCAAAATTATCTCAACCGTCTTAAGGAGATATTTTTAAAATGATCTCATAGCTTTCTTCAGTTTTTTTTACGCGTAACACTTTGAAGTGTTGTCGCAGAGAAGAAAATTCAGCGAAAGAGGAAAACAAGTTGAAAGCATAATAAATGAAATGTATTTTTAAAAACCAACTTTTATTTATCTTAGCGCACACAAATTTTCTCTCCAACAGAACGGAAACTTGTAGCAGGAATTCGAGAGTTAAACGCAAACGCTCAACAATGGAAAACTAATTTAAAATCAATAAATTAGAATTAGCTATGTTGTGAATTCGAATTACTTATTATTAGATTAGTAATTAAATGATATTTAAGTTTTAAATTCGCAAAAGTATCCAGCGTAATTGTTGAAATTGATCTTAAGCTTATTTAGGAAACGAAACGTAAAATCTGAATCTCTATTAAAGATTCATTTTCACGTAAGCGGAAGAAAGGACCTTATTCCAAATGGGTTAATAGGTACTTTCTCCTATCCCCTTCTCATCCCACCTCCATTCTCCCCCTCTCCCTCCATTCAGGCGACATCTCTCTTTCGTTCGACAGATTCAAACCGTCTTCATCATCGCTTTTCATTTCCTCCGCCGTTGCGCCGATCCTCCTTTGTTTTCCGCCTCCTTTTTCCCTCTTCTTTGTCCGCGCCCTCTCTCTCATCGTCCCGAGCGATGTTCATTGTCCATCCGCGTCCAAGACGCCACCACCATGCAACCATTCCTCTCCCCCCCCCCCCTCCTTCCTTACCACGTTGTTCTCACATCTTCTCCGATTTCATTTCAGAGCCTTTAATGCAGCTCCCTTCCGGTGCTCTTTTCGATGTCTCTATGGTGAAAACGCCGCTCTGATGCGTCCTCCGCGATGGTCGCAAAAGAAAACAAAAGCGTTTGTTATTTAATGCGGCGGCTTGCGAGCTATTACAAAAAAACGACTCGTTCGACCTCTTTGTCTCTCTTAGCAGCAGCAGCAATCCGAACTCTTCCATGAGTCGTATTTTTTACTTTCTCCATACGTAGTAATGGGAAAGTATTGTGATCACGAAAAGAATCACCTTCGAGATTTCAACGAAAATACACGTTTTGAGGTCCCTAGAACACGTTTTGACTATTTTCTCGGTATTGCCTGTATGTGATAGGAATGTTTCGAAAAACCGATAGTTTATTAGATATTTTGATCCCTAGAACACTTTTAGACTTTTTGGAGTGGTCTGGATGTATGTGATTGTGGGCGCTCTAACTCAAAAAGTACTTGCCATATCGTTACGAAACTTCATATATAACACTTCAGCATGAGAACAAAGAACTGATTAGTTTTTGGACAATAACGGTTAACCGGAAGTCGAGGTTTATTCGAAACCCGATTTGGTGTTTGCGATATTTCTCCGATAATACCTCATTATTGTATACATTGACCATTACAAAAAACGTAGAAAATATAATTTCCTACATCTTTTATTTCAAACAAATTTCCATAGCAGTTATTGTTTAGGAGTTATTTATAAGTAACCGCTGTTTTCGGTTTCCGTCAAGTATCTCCTTAAAAACGTCATTATTGGTAATCTTCGTGAGGACCAAAGTTGTAGAGAATAATATTTCTTCCAGGTTTTGTTTGAAACAAATTTTCGTAGAACTATCCATTTCGGAGATATTCAACTTTTTTCGTAATTTTCAATATACAGCGCCACCACCATGTAGCGGTGAATTCTCTAAACATATTCAAAATATAATTTACGGCAATAAGGACGACTGTATTCTTTTTAGATAGGAAATAATAATTTTGCCTTATACTGCTATTCATAATAATTTAAATATATAAAAATGGAAAGAGATAACTCAGTAAATCTTCCGACACTATATAGTACTATGCACTCACGCATATCAGTTAACTGCCACCATTTAACTCTTATTATTTTGTCTTAATGAATATTACGTTAAAATTTTTTTTCATGTTCGGGATGCTATTTTTAAATGAAAACGGAAGTAAGTTATGTAAATAATAATTTTATAATGTTTTTATTTAACGAAGTTATAGTTGGTACTTTAAAGTACCGTCAGGAGTCTACGGATTGAAATACCCCAAATATGAAGAAAGTCATGTGTTGGCCACATCAGATTTTTCTTTCGTGTGACCGTGTTTACAATGGACGGGGAAATCCTTTAATCTTTGGTCAGCAGTATTTTGGGGAAGCAGATTGGAAGGAAAGCGCGGTTTGCACGGTGACTACCCAAAAACCACTATCAACCATCATGGTTATATGAGAGAAGATACATTTTAGATGTTAAATCTTCTCTGTCTCCCTCCCTCCCCCCCTCCCTCCCTTAAGGGTTAAATGTAAGAATGGACCTTATGGTCTGAATTTCGCCCGAATAAAGATGTGTATCTATCTATCCCTCCCCTCTCCCCAGCTCCATCGCTATAACCACGGGGCGCCCCCTCCGTAAATGTTTGTTGAGATAATTACCAAGTAGGTACATGTTATTAACAGATTTTATATTAACTTACCGCGATATACTTTACTGTTAGACGGTGCTTGCATTCTGCAAGCATTTTTAAAATTTGGAATTTTTACAATTTGTTATTTTCGCATCGGTTTTGTCCAAAAATATATAACCGTGACAAATTTCAAGCTCCTCTGAAAGTGCCGTATAATTTTAAACCTCGTATGGGGCAATAATGGGGCAAACCAGCCCCTTAAAAATTGAAAGTTATATAATATCGGATTTTCTCCGTGGATTGTGACAAGAAACCTCTAGTCTTGCCAAAATTTCAAGTCTCTAGCTCATCTGAAAATACCTCATAATTTTTATCCACGTACGGGGCTAAAATGGGGCAAAATAACCCCGAAAAATTTAAATTAATATAATATCGGAACAAAGTGGTAATTTTTCTGGGTCGCAACAATCGGCTGCTGTGGTAACGATCTCAATGCTTGTACATGTGTAAGCTTTTTATGGGAATCAGAGGATTATATTAAAATGCTATTAATATTAAACTACGACCAATTAAATCAATCCAATACTGTTATAATCCCCATTTTTGGGTCTGTTTTGCCCTATTATTGCCCCATACGAGGACAAAAATTATGAGGCAGCTCCATATGTGCTACAGACTTGAAATTTGGCACGATTAGAGATCCTCGGTTACAACCGATGGATAAAATCCGAAATCGTCGAATTTCCTATTTTAAGGGGCTATTTTGCCCCATTTTTGCCCCATACGAGGATAAAAATAATGAGGCACTTTCAGATGAGCTAGAGACTTGAAATTTGGCAAGACTATACATTTTTTGTCACAACCGAGGAGAAACTCCGATATTTTAAAAATTTCAATATTATAAAGGTTTTGCCCCATACGAGGATAAAAATTATATGGCACTACCAGATGAGCTAGAGACTTAAAATTTGGAACGATTATAGGATTTCGGTCATAACAAATGGAAAAAATCCGATATCGTTAAAATTATAATTCCTAGGTGTTGTTTTGCGTTATAATTGAAAGTAACTGAAATGCTTGCAGAATGAAAGCACCGCCTACTAATATCCTATATCCTATACTCTCCTATGTAAGAAGCGTCTTTATATACTATATATGTACGTATGTATGTATGTATGTAGGTAGGTATATATGTAGGTAAGTTTTAAGGCACCACAAATAATGTCTAATAACTCGAGAACGCCAGAATGTATTTTAGTCATTCTTTCAATTTCAAAGAGTTCCACACATATAACGACTCTTTATGATTAATCTCCATGCAGTATAACGACCCGAGTTCGATTCCAGGGACGTTTAATTCCCCCAATTGGATCACGTGGGGGGTGGACCTTCTCGAATTTATATCTCCTAAACTATAAATCGTAATTATATGCTGTCGCGGACTTTTTTGTTGCAAATGTTGTCCTCTGTCCGACTAAATTTATTAATCGATAACATGCAGATCATATAAGGACAAGGGAGAGTAAAATATGGTTTTGTCATTGTTGACTTGACGGAAATGGCTTCTTTTGACTGTGGCTCCGCAAATGGCAACGGCCACATATCTCACTACGTCCTACGTATGTTACGTCCGACTCTTGAAGAATGTATGCGAATATTTGGAGACGAAGAAAAGATTTTTAATTGACAGTAAAATCAATGAATCAAACCGTTGGGTTGGTGTTTCATCTTTACTCTATGCACTTCCTAAAAGTTGTTTAAATTATAAAAGTTGTTATATACCAGGGGTGGCCAAACCGCGGCTCGCGAGCCACATGCGGCTCTTTTAAATAACCATTCAACGTTTTTCACCACAGAATAGTGACGTAGTGCGACTTGAGGCGTTTTTTTTATGCCTAATGGACATGCAATATATCTTAATTGCTTCGGATATAAGTTTTTACTGTTTATAAATTTATGAGCACAGAATGTGAGTCATGCGGCTCTCGAGCTTTCGAAGATTATTGTATGCGGCTCCGAGAGTAAGTAAGTTTGACCATCCCTGTTATATACTCATATATATATACTGTTTTATCCATCGTGCTGTAAAGATTATAGATAAGGAAAAGTCAGAATGAATGCCATAAAGATTGCAGCCTGTTCGGCGATGTAAATCGGTATCCAACAGTTATTCGCTTGCAAGTAATGCATAGATTGATGGTCGGAATAGCGCCCCCACGATTTTGTATCAACTCCATTCACGTATCTATGACAGGAAATTCTGAGGGAAATGCATCACTTTTCCGTGGCTCTTGAGCACGCGGGAGAATATAACTACTCGTGCGTCATGCCAGTGGAAAAATATTTGCAGTGGCTTGTTCCACGTTCGTCTTTCTTTCGTTTTCAGTTTTCGTTTTTCGCCTCCTTGTCGACATAAGTTGTCTGGTTTGCATCAAAGTTAAAAATAAAGAAGCGAATATCGTGTGCTCGCCTCGCGGCTCGTCTGCAGCCTCCTCCTCCTCTCCGCCGCGGCGCGCCGTCGGATGCGGGTTTGGAAGAGGGTGGGTGGGGTGGGGGAGGGAGAAGGGAATTTCTCCTCGAATATTTCGCGAAACAATGGACGTATTACGCTGCACGTTTCTCCTTTATTTTCTGCAATCCACGCAATGCATTAAACGCAAAAAGTTTTATTTTACGCCGAGATTCTTATTTCCCGATGTCGGTGAAAGAAGACGCCACCCGTCTCGTTGAATTTAGTTCCTCGTGGTGGCGCGCGCGATTCTCTTTTCTCGAGCGCTCTTCTGCAAAATGTTTAATCATTTTCCTTTTTTCGCTTTATTGCACTTATCTAGTCTATGAAATCGTTCAGCGGCGAAAGGGTTTGCTTCCCAACTCATGGCATTCGGCGATGCTCTTCCTCTCCTCTCGAAATTTTCATTCTTTAAGTTTCTTCCTATTTCTATACCTTACGGATCATCTTTAATAATAAGGATTTCGTTGTCTCGAGGTTTGATTTAAACCAGGGTTGCCAGATTTTGGAAATCCAATTACTCTTATTATATTTAACATTCCTGAAAATGGCAAAAATACACTCAGCGTCCAACAATGCATTAATATTTTAAATGTTGCATGTTACCTTTAATTTTTACAGCTGGGACACAGTCCTATTTGCACTTATTTCCATAAATATTTTTCTGAACTATGGACTTTGCTCAAGATGTCACTTCGATTGTTCAGTTTTTTTTAAAAACTCTTGGCAAGACATAGGAGAGTTTATAAGCACAAACAACATAGACTTCATTGTATCAGTTGACAGTCTTGACCTCTGTGGTGTCCATGATGTGTTCATAGATGAGAAAACTAATTCCACAGAAGCATTACTGCCAGGCAGACATAAAGTCATTTCCACAAGCTTTCGTAGCTCAACAAATGAGCAGTAGTTCTCTGCAAAATGAGAGAAAATTTCACTCCACTTCTCAGAAATAGAACACCTTCTTGAGTCCCAGTCTTTCATCTTTTCCAGTGTTACATACTTCTTTAGATTGGTAATCTCATCAAAGGGTAGGTCTTCGTTGAAGGTGGCTTCAGCTTTCTATTTTCTCTCTGTCTGGAACCCTCTTCAGCAAAACACTCTGCTTCGTGAGTATCATCAAAATGCACTGACCAGTCATCCAGATATTCAATACCTGTGCTATAAAACATGTCAGAAACTTCAAAATATGATTTTTTGGAAAAGAGACGAAAGACAGAAGCAAAATGTACCGATGAAATCAGAACTAGAATAGCGAAAATAAAAGCCGCTTTCAGAAGAAAGAAACTCCTACTAACGGGGAATATAAAGCAGGAAATCCGCAAGAGGTTGATAAAATGCTATGTATGGAGTATAGCTTTGTACGGAGCAGAAACATGGACGCTAAGGAAAAATGATAATAAATACTTGGAAAGCTTCGAAATGTGGACATGGAGAAGAATGCTGAAGATAAAATGGACAGATAGGGTGAAAAATGAGGAAGTACTACGAAGAATAGGAGAGAAGCGAACGATTATACAGACTATCAGAAAGAGGAAGGCGAACTGGATTGGGCATTATCTGAGGAGAGAGTGCATGATTAAAGAAGTCCTAGAAGGAAAACTGGATGGAAAAAGAGAAAGAGGTAGGAAAAGGTTTCAGCTGGTAGGTGACTTGAAAGGGAAAGAGAGCTATCAAGTCATGAAGAAAACTGCGGAAAATAGGAGTATATGGAGAACCAAGTTTAACCATGAATAATCTCGGACCTTTCTATGGACAGACTACCTATGATGATGATGGTTTGATGTCAGCAGATTGCCCTCAACCTTTTCGTTCGAATCTTCAAACAATGGACATTATTCGGCGCCTAACGTTACGTTCTCTCGTTCGAAAATTGTTTTTTTCTTCGTAGGGCTTTTGTAATGTTAAACTTTCCAATTTGTAGGCCGTTTTATTTTATTGGTAATGAAGTTAAACCGTGTTGATTGACTCCATTAATTCTCAAAAATCTTCATTAAATAGTGCCTCTCTATGGCTTTCTTCAGCATCAACATTGTTGCTGGATAGCATCGATCTCTGCAGGTGAACACTGAACACTTTACTCCGCCGAACACTCAACATTGTTAAAAAATCTAGATGAGAGAGAGAGTGGGGGGAGGAGGGAGGGAGGGAGGGACCTGTTTGGGAATCGCCGCCTTTCGATCCTCTCTCGTAAAGATACCCAAAAATCGCACTCCATCCATCTTGGTTTTGGGTTTAGGGATTCAGCTGTCGGCGTGATTCACCTGTTTGGAGTGGAAAAGTGCCTTTTAAGATCCATTCTTTTCCATCACTCTCTCTCCCCCCCCCGGTCCCTTTGTTCCCAGAGTCCTTTACCCAGAGTCCCTACTCCCCCCCCCCCAGACAAATACTTTTCCGCCCCTATTCCTTTCTCAGGAATCGGAGGGCCAACCGGAGTGCATGTGGATCCGAACCGATTGCGTCTGGGTCTGGAGAGTGTGACTGAGACGGGGCTGCGACCGCCACCGAAATGAACTTTGACCTCCCTGCCTCTCGCCCTCTCCTTCCTATCCGATCTTTCGACCTCTCTTTCCTCGGTTCGCTGTTGCTTCGAGCGTTGTCCGAGAATCTTCTCCTCTTACTTTTGTACGCTTCCAGCATATGAGACCCTTATTAAAAGGGACAGATACTTGAGTTAGAAAGAATCCAACGCAGAGCATCCAGATTCGTAAAGCAAAAATATAAGCAAAAGCTAAGCGTGACATCAGTGTTGAAGGAGTTGAATTGGATATCGCTAGAGCAGTGTTCCCCAAATGGTGTTCCTCCCTATGGTGAACGCTAGGGTTCCGCGATGCGAGAAAATAGGGCTTCCGCGAGAGTAACGAGATGCAAAAATACAGATATTGATTTTTTTAAGCGAAAGCTTAATTCAATAGAAAAAGTAAACAGTTCGTGTTAAAAACTCTTAAAACTGATTCCGAAAACGCTACAGAGCCATCCTATAAAGTAAGCTCTCGTATATCTCTCGCCGGAGAAGGGAATCGCTCATAAAACCACGTGCAAAAGATATCGTAATGCTAAATGAGGAAGCCTGTGAAAAGGTTGAGGCTGTACCGCTTTCGAACAATACTGTGGAACGTCCAATTCACGATCATGCTATTGATGTCGAGAAGGAGCTCATTTCTAGACTACGGATATGTGATGCATATTCATTACAGTTAGACGAATCCACCGACGTTGCATCTCTTGCAGTTTTGCTTTTATATGTGCGTTATGATTTTGATAAATCTATCGAAGAAGACTTGCTTTTATGCGAAATTTTGCAAACCAATACGACAGGTGAACACATATTTAATTGTATTGATCACTTTATGAAAACACATGGAATAAACTGGGGAAAATGTGTTGATGTCTGTAGTGATGGCGCCAAAGCAATGGTAGGAACAATATCTGGCGCTGTAACACGAATAAAAACTGTAGCACCCAACTGTACTAGCAGTCATTGCGTTCTCCACCGGCACGCACTGGTAGTTAAAAATATTTCTCCCTCTCTTAAACATGTGTTGTACGAAGCAGTACAGATAATTATCTAAAAACACGACCATTGCAATCAAGGCTATTCAAAATGATGTGTGAAGATATGGGTAGCCAGCACACAGCCCTGCTTCTACACACGGAAGTCAGGTGGCTGTCGCGAGGTAAAGTGCTAGTTAGTTTATTTGAGTTGCGTCAGGAGCTCTCCGCATATTTGCTGAATGACAAATTTCGGCTTTCGCATTTTTTAATAAATTTTTCGTGGTTATCAATAGTTGCGTATCTTGCATACATCTTTACAAAACTAAATGAAGTAAATCTATCGCTGCAAGGAAAGAATGTAACTATTTTCAATGCGAAAGATAAAATTTTGTCATTCTCCCGGAAGCTACAGTTTTGGATTTTGTCTGTAGAACAAAATAATTTGGATATTTTCCAACATTCAATGATTTCCTTGAAGAAAACAAATGCAAACTTGAAGAAGAAATTCAGAGCAACATTGTAGATCATCTTCGAAATTTATACACCAGCATCAGGAAGTATTTTCCAAACATCAATGACAACATTAACTGGATTCCAAATCCATTCACTATAACCGAGAAACCAGAAGGATTATCTGCACTAGCGCTAATGGACCTCGATAACTTCTCCATTTTCGAAAAGCAGCTAAACCGGTTGGTATTAATCGGGAATCATCCAGAAATGAACGAGAGAGAGATAATGAATGATAATAATGTCTAATTATAAATTGGTGGCAATGATTAACATTTACTTGTGGAAAAGACTTTGTTGGTTTTCGTGAACAGGAACTTAGAAAAAGCAACTTTCGAAAGTGCCGTCATTCATAGATGTAACCAAATTGCGCTGAAAATTCTCTCGTCTTCAGCAGGTGTGGGATATGGGTACCTAGTGATCAAAGCAATGAATATCCTCCTTGGATGAATCTCTAGGTTCTTTGGTGCTTTTCGTTTCACTTTATGAATACCTTTAAGATCTCTTTAGGATGAATACAATCCACTCTTTTTCACTTGTTTTTCTCATATCGCTTGCTGCAGCTTCTCTTCGGATTTTCTCTAACTTGAATTTCATTCGCCGCTTTATCAGTTCATTTACCTCATTCTCATTGCTATGGAAATTGCCTTGGAAAATTCATCCCCGGGTGAACGGGAGACTATCAAATCACTTTCCATGTTTAATCAGGTTTCATCATCACAACCACAGTTTTTATTAATTAATTAACACATGATGCTTTATGATATCTTCACCCCTAAACTTTGATTTTATTTTACTATTTAAGGAACCAAAATTCCTCAAACGAGCCACATACAATATTTTGTTTATTTAATAAAATTATCTTAAAATATGTTAGTAGAAAAGGATTTGCGATGCTTTGATCCTAGCCTAAGTCATCTTAATCATTAAGTTGATTACTTTCGCAAGGCTTTGTTAATTATTATCTATATTCAAGGAATAAATAACATTAGTTTGCGTTGGAGTTGCGTTAGTGCTCTCTCATGGATGGGAATCAAAAGTTTAAAATATTGACCCACTTAAAATTAATTTTATATTTTTCATATGCATATTTTTATTTAATTTTTTATTTCAGAAAGAGGGAATATGGCGTTAACATTTCTCATTCATCTTTTATTAACCTGTGCTGCTTTTTTTTGATAAATCTCGCATTCATTCCGTTTAAAAATCCAAAAACGATTGCCCCCTCAATAATAATGACTGCGCTTTCTTTCTATGAAATGATACATCCAAATTACCGCCCACTTCCAAAGGATTCCAGGAATCGTTCTTCCAGCTGGAATGATTGGAATGAGTGAAACTTCGAATCCACCATAAAACAGCTCTGTCTTTTTCATTCCAACCCCTTTCCTCCTCCATCCATTCCTCTTTTATTGCCGTCCGTTTCCTTCACGAGAAGGGAAAATCGAAGGAAAGAAAAACTTTCCGTCTCGAGGGCGTGTCGTCTCGCTTGCTTCAGGACTGCCAGAATTTCTTCCCACGTCTGGCCATTTTTCAGAACGCTTTGCAACAATTTGGCTAGTCCCTTTAGAACTTCTCTTGGCAAGTGGATCGCATCACCTTTTCTCTCTTCTTTCTTTTTTGTTTTGAAAGCTCCACTTAGACAAGGTCGAGGACGTTGTATGAGATGAATTTCGGAAGTTTTTCTAGCGAGTTTTTTTGTCTTTTGAGTGACGTCAGCGTAGCTTTGACCATATTATTAAAACGTGTTTTCCTGTTTATTTCGTTTTATAGGATAGCAGATGTTAATTGGACGGTAATTTTTCTATTTCCAGATGCCGGGGGTTTTTGGCTTTACTTGCATTAGATTCAGTCGGCCTATTTTATTGTTTATTTACTCTGAAGTGAGAAGTTGATGTTTTTGCTTTTAACGAACGAACGCGGGTCTTTTTCTTTCAAATGTCATCACAAATGCATAAATCTTATCGTATTAAAATCGCGCGTTAATATTTAGGCTGAGAGTAACTATAATTTTTAAATTTTGGAGTTTTTATGGTTGCGTTGAAAAATGTTGTTCCTAACATTCGTTAAGAGTGAGTAACCGTAATTAAATAATATTTCTTGGGGTTTTGCACTGACAGCATATGGGTTAAATGATCGACGGAAAGGACAAATCGGTTCATTGACTGAAAATAATTAACCTGGATTAACAGGGTGTTTGATCATGAAGTCGCTACTTGTTTGATATACTATGGCATCATTCTCAACAGTCCTTGGATTTACTTTGCTCACAATAAAATCGCAGCTTTAAAAAGAACCTTATTAATACCTATTTGCAAATAACGATATGCTGACATCAAAAAAACATTGTTTGGTCAACCGAAGGCTGAATCATCTCCAGTCTCTGTTGGTAAATGAGAATTTCTGTAACTCGAACTGTTTATTATTATGATTTCTTTTTTCTCTCGGAAGGTTTCCGGCGTAGTTTTTATACAGCTGCATAACATTATTTATTTTGCTTTTTGTTTTTGGTGGTCAGGTGATATTTCCTAAGAATCGTCTTACAATTGAAGTTGTATTAATAATCACTGATTTTTGTAGTTTTATGTATAATTTTCTATTTAGTTCTAGTATGTCAATGCTGTTGTGGAGACATTTTGGGATGACTCCGGTGGGTGATAATACCTACTATGGGAATAATGCTTACTTTGTCTTGGTTCCACATATTCTTGACTTCTTCTGCTGGTGTTGTGTATTTTTGTATTTTTTCATTGAATTT
Organism: Uropetala carovei; assembly: GCA_036926305.1. Taxonomy (NCBI): domain Eukaryota; kingdom Metazoa; phylum Arthropoda; class Insecta; order Odonata; family Petaluridae; genus Uropetala; species Uropetala carovei. Next base: position 9,387,947 of record JAXCHB010000010.1, on the reverse strand, counting down.
CTTTCCTAAATTCGGTGTGTTTGGGATTGCTATGTCTATCAAATATGTTATTTTATCTTTCTTTTTTATTAGCGTGATGTCTGGTTTCTTATGGGCTATTGTTTAGTCGGTTATAATTTCTCTGTTCCAGTATAATTTAACTTTTTCGTTTTCGAGTACAATTTTCTGTTTGTTTTGGTACCATGGCGTGTTGTTGTTTTATATTAGATAATATTTCTCACTTATTGCTAGATGAATTTGTCTGCATACGTTATCGTATCTTATTGTATATCCGGTTGGGGCTAGTAGGCTGCATCCGTTTGTTGTGTGTTCTATTGTCTCTGGTTGGGTTTTGCATTTTCTATTTTATCGTCAGATATTGACGGATCTTTTATGATGTGTTTTGCGTAATTTCTTGTTTTTATTACTTGGTCTTGCATGGCTATATTGAAGCCTTTGGTTTCTGCGAATAGTTGTCCTGTGGTGAGCCATTTATTTGAACCTTCTTTGTCTATGTGGTTTTGTGTTAGCATGTACGGGTGTTTTCCATGTAGTATTTTATTTCTCCAGGATTCTATTTCTTGGTCTTCTGTTGTTATATGGGTATTGTCTTCATATTGCTGGTTTTGAAGTTTTTTTGGTCTGGTTGAATTATCGATTGAAATTATGGCTTTATGTAATTTGCTGTCTTCTCTTGAATAAAAGTATCGCCTGAGGTTTTGTATTTGTTTTTGGTGTAGGTTCTTGATATCGATGCATCCACGCCCTCCTTCTTTTCTTGGGAGGATGAATTACATTTATTGATGCCAAGGTGCATCTTGATGTCTGTGCTAAATTTTTCAGTTAAATATAATTCTGATTTGTGTAGCTGGTTATTTTGCTGCATAAAGTTTCAAGTCGTTCATGTATAAAAGGTGGTTAATTTTAAAGGTATTTTCTTGGTTGTTAATGATATTATAGGCGTAGTTTGATTGATTCAGTAGATTGGATAGGGGGTTTAGTGCTATACAGAACCATAGTGCGCTCATTGAATCTCCTTGAAAGATTCTTCTAGTTATTGTTATTTCTTTACTTTTGAGAGTATTTGTAGTTGTTTGTAGTTGTGTCTGAGTTCTCCAGGACTTCATTATTCTACTTAGGAAGTCAATGATTTTGGGGTCAACTTTATATATTTTTAAGATATGTAATAACCATGAGTGGGATACACTGTCGAATGCTTTTTGATAATCAATATAGGCGCAGTATATATTCCTTTTGCGCATTTTAGCTTGGTATGTTATTGCAGAGTCAATTATTTCCTGTTCTTTGCACCACTGACATCGATTTTTGCATCCTTTCTGTTCCTCCGTTAGTACATTGTTGTAGGTTAGGTGCTTGTCTATTTTCATTGTTATTATGGACGTTAGAATTTTATATATTGTAAGAAGGCATGCTATTGGTCTGTATTTCGAAGGGTTTTTCGTGTCGGCGTCTTTGGCTTTAAGATACGTAATTCCTTTGGTAAAGAATTTGGGAATTGTTTCTGGGTTGCGGATGCAGTTATGGAATGGCTGTGCTAGTTTTGTATGTGTGCTTGTGAGGTATTTGTACCAGTAGTTGTGAATGTTATCTATGCCGGGTGCTTTCCAGTTTTGCAGTTTCTTTATTGTTGTTTGTATATCTTTAATGCCAATTTTTATGGTTTCCATGGGAGTAATGTGTTGTGCGTTATTTATTTCTTCTTTAATCCATGTGGCATTCTTATTATGTTCTTCGAGGATGGACCATATGCTTTCCCGGAATTCTTCTATGTGGATGTTCTTTGATTTCTATGTCGGATTTGTCTAAGCTGTTGTAAAATCTTTTGGGGTTTCTGTGGAATAGGTTGTTATGTATTTTCCTATTTCTGCTTTTTTTGTATCGTTTTAATCTTCTTGAGTATGCTTTTAGTTTCTGTTTCAAAGTATCGAGTAAAACTATTATATTGGGTTCATTCGATTTATGTTGGAGTTCATCTATTTCCTTTGCTTTTTTCGTGAATTTTCTGTTGCCTTTGATTTTTTGGGGGAGCTTATCGATGTTTTCTCTCAGTTATGCAATCTTTTTTGTTCTTATTTGCCAATGGGGTTTACTAGTTATTATTTTTCAGTTGGTTTCAGTCAGGTTTTCTATTAATTTCTGCTTATTTATTTGGATTGTTGTATATGCTGCACAATAGATGATTAGGTGTAGGTCAGGGAGTGATGTATTGTTGTTTACTTTTTTTGCTATTATTTTATGGAGTTCTGTAATTATGTTTCCGGTTTTTGATGTTTTATTTAATTTCGGGAGGCGTGGTCGTTTTGTCAGATCTGTGTCTGCGAATGTTGCATATGTTTGGTTGAACGTATATTATTATTGTGATAGTGAAAGGGAATGATTAACGAAGATAATTAAAGGAACAGTTGCATAGCGCATCTGCCGTGCTCACCTTTATATAGAATCTCTTTCCGTTTTCGCTAAATGTGTCCAATTTCTCCAACCGCGTGGTGCGTCGTCACTCCTAAGCAAGTAGGGATGCGTGTTCGTGACAACTGCTCGGAAATCGGAGTCGATGCACGTCCTCCTTCTCCTCCTCATTTCACAATTCCGGCTGTTTTCTTTTTCAGCTATAACAAATTTCTGGGCGATAATGGGCATGGTTTTGCATGGCGTTCGGCTCGTTTTCAATGGTGGAGCACGGTGAGGAATAACATTCACGCGACTTGGATTGGATCCAATATCATTAAGAAGCTCTCCAGCCTTTCTATTTCTCTCGCGCATTCTACATATCTCTCGCATCGGATACCTATTGCGTGGATTCCTTTGCCTCTAACAAGCGATGCATAATGCGAATGGAAAGGTTTTTTCTTAAATCCCCTATCGTATTGGCGCGGTGCAAATGTCGAGCTTATACGATTGCATTGTTTGCGCCACGATTAGGCGCGATTCGGACTCTTACGAGAGTCATTTACATTTTATAAGCGACGTATGGATTTTTCTATTGTGAAATTTTATCGATTCTCTTGTGGTGTAAATTGACATTGCACGTGCACGTGCTCTTCTATTATTATTATTACGTATTTCCATAAAACGCGGAGTGGTCTCCGAGGTAACGAATTCTCACTCTATCGTAGCAAGTGGAACTCGTTCGAGTTGGTTTATTAAAAAATCTGCAATGCTATTCTTTTCGCAGCAAATGGTCGAGATGTACCTACTATTGCTTCAAAAGAGGGCAGAAAATTTTAATAAAACTTTTTTTGATTCAGTTGTATATATTGTAGGATTATGCGCCTATTTATTTTTACAGTTGTGGACTTACATATTTACTACAGTCAGTGGCGGATTAAAACCCTCTGGGACCTCCTGGCACAGGCACTTTGGGGGTCCTCCTCCTAGTTTATGATGGTATAAAGAAAATTATGATATACTGGAAAAAGTTTTATTGATAAAATAATGATATATTATTTTTTATTTTTCAAAAACACGATAATAAGCCTCACAAATTCAGATTGCGAACTTTTGAGGCCTCAAATTTCTAAGCTTGGGGCCCATAGGCATGTGCCTATTGGGTAATCCGACACTGACTGCTTTTGGTTATCTTTAAGTGTTACTGGAGCATTGTCTGGTATAATGCAGAAGTTCCCAACCTTGACGATATGGCGAGCACCAAGTTGTATCGTAGAATATCAAAATAATACCACTACACTTACGCAAGATTAATATTGATTATGAATAAAATCAAACCAAAATCAAAGTTATTCCTAATGATCTTGAATGCGCTTAGAAAGAAATCAAGCGAGCAAATTAAATTATTGGTTATAATAAATGGGATATTAATCACCGTAGAAGAGCGCAGTCAGACTATCGAAGAGCACCATCAGGCGTCCAAAGATCACACACAGCCCTGGTATAACAATGAATAGAGAAGAGGTTCTGAGGAAAATACGCCGAGCGGATGAGAGGGTTAAGCTTTAATCATATATTGTTTTGAGAGCCACTCTACAGTACGTATGCATTTTAAGTCTGAAATATAATTTTAGTCGTTACTTTAATTTTAAACGTAAAGTGGTTAGCTTTATTTTCGTTGTTGGTTACGGTATCAGCGTTTTCACAAGCCAATATAATCTGTAAAATAAATCGAGTTTAAAAGTGGCCATGTGGCGGAACACCACAAGTCGGACACTGGTTATTCACAACTTCCTCTTTTGTGTTGGTTCACGGGAGAGCATTCTCGGCCGTTGCCTTTAATCCCATGGACCGCATTTGGTACATTTCGCTGAATTGTAGGCACAATGGGATTTCCTTTCTTTCTCTCTGCTTATATGACTGATTGATTGATCGATTGAACGAGCGTACAGTGAATGAATGCATGTCCGCCTCGCTTCTTAGCGCTAGACTGCACGAGCACTGATATAGTTTGTTTGAATGAACCACGTACATTGCAAAGAGGATTGAAATTAGAATATGTACTCCAGGGACTACGTCACGAACTTCGACTTTACTTTCCTACGTCATTGTTACTTTTTTAATGCCTGTGCTTACTTTCCTCAAATTTCCTCTATATGTATTTTGTACGTTTCGCACGCTTTGTTTTTATTTATTAATCTTTCTGTTTATAAAATATACGGATAGTTAAAATTACGTGATGGATGCTAAAAATATCTTCCGCTTCTCGCAAGCATTTCCGGCGTTCATTTATTTGGAATAGTAATGCACCGTTTTCCTCTCCCGCGATCCAATCTTTCCCAGAATCCCTTTTAGTGTGTTTTCTTTTGCTCTTCCGCCCTATCAACCCATCCGTCAAGTCCCTGCAGCGCCCGTAATGTAGACGCGATAACATCATTGAAGGAGTATGAGATGGCCTCCTTGATTCATAAGTCTCACTTTTTTTTACGAAGACTCCATTCTCATGTAGAGCTAAATTTGAAACTGAAAAAAACCTGAAAAAACCACTTTCTGTTTATCGTCGGGGTAATATTCAGTTAATGAGGTGACTCCTAGTGGCGCTGCGCTGAGGTTCGCTTGCTTCTCGTGCAACTTTTTCCCGTAAATCCTCTCTCTCTCCGCTTAGTAATATTTCATCAAACTCTCATTTCTCAGATTGAAGCTCCTCCTTATCTTTTCTTAGTTGGGGCAGGCGCCTCTTTAATCTCTGCACACTGTCTTTCGTTCGCTCGACCACAGCGCCACGGTGGCAAAAGTCGTAATGACGTCGGGCTCTCGGTGGAACGCAAAAAAGCTGTCTGTAGTAATTGCGACAGTTCATTCTCCTGCTCGGTGAGCGAAGCGCTAAGAACGATATTCCGACCCTCGAAGGCGACGCTTAGCTCTTTTTACCTCTCATTTTAATTTTAATGCAGATTTACTAATGAATCGAATGTTTTTGGTGTTTTTATTTTTTAATCGGTACGAAGACTACCTCATTTTAAGCAGCGAAAATTTTGGATTTGATCCTTAACGACCAATATATTACACCCAAAAACCCGCGATTAATTTTTAATTCATCGAACAGCGCATTTAGACTACTTTGCGTGTGCCATTGATGAAGCAAATGGAAGAGGTTTTCCATTTAAAACTATTTTCCCGCTTTTATCGTGAGTAAATTTTAAGTTATATAAACGTGCCCCAAATTTCAGTTAAATTGTTAATTTAACATTTGTCTTATATTAGCATTTGAAAAGTTAGCTAGTTGTCTTTTGTTTTTCTCAAAAATTGCTGTAATTATATCCAAATATTATGTCCGCACGATGCCTTGTTTGAAGAGTCTGACAGTCACACGCGAATCGTTTGAGTATTAATGAATGACATTAGCTTAGCTAATTTCAAAGTGCATAAACTTTAGTCCTTTTGAGTAATTGCATAGCAACGTAATCCACGCCCGTTTTCTAAGTCGTTCACGTGCATCCATGCAGAGAAAGTGAGAGAGAGATGAATTATGACCACAATTCACCGCCGTTTGCGTTAGTTAACAAATGACGCCCTCTTAGACCGTGTCGATGGCAAGGGTCACGCTATTCCATTCCCACGGGTCTTGTCTTTTGAATGCGTCTAACGGATGGGTGCGATGGATGTTCGTGTGGTGGTGAGCTCCAAGAGATGAATTCGTTTCATTTTTAAATGGAAGGTCCAAAGATGGCGTGTGGGGGATAAATGGAAGAAATACATCCCCGTCGACAGCATCTCTCTCCTCTAATGCACCCGAAGTAGGCACCATTCCCGACTCCCCAACGCTTCTTTCGCTATAGTTTTCGTATTTATTGTACGCCTTTGAAATGTGCAACGAAGGTAAATGATCTCCCGTGAGTTTTTTTTTCTTTTAGTTTACTTATATGTCAGACAAGAGTCGCGAACTTCTTCCAGAGGGGTGCCGTGGAGTAGTGGCGAGGACGTTGGCCTGCTACGCTGAGCATACCCGGTGCTAACCGGGTTCGAATAATGCGAAAGTAGGGTTTTTTGTAGAGGTTTAGCGTGTTTAGAGGAGAGCACGCGAATCAGCGCTCCGTCCTTCGGAAGGGACGTAAAGCCGTTGGTCCCCTTCTCGTTAAGAGTAGGCTGATGCCGGCACCGGGTTTATCCCCTCCCTTGCTCTGTGATTTTAGACTGATAAGCCTACTAGCGCTGGAATCGTTTGAAGTCACAAGGTCTCACAAATTACGACTTCTTCCATATCTCCTTAGAATCTTTTTTCTCGTACAGAAACTCATTGCTCTCTCCTTCTGCCTCTTTCCTTCCTCCCTTATTCCCTTCTCCTGTGAATCCTATCTTCTTCTAGCCTTTTCCCTCTCCCCAACATTCTTGATCTTCCTGCCAGCTTCTTCCTGGTCCTTTATTAAGCGACCCTAATGGAGCCGCATAGGACGGGCAGGTAATCTTATCACCTCCCATTGGACCTCCCTCTCTCCTCCTCCCTACTATACAAGCCCTATTCCCTTCCTGTCGCTCCTTATGTTTCCCCCCCTTAATCTCTCTCCCCCTCCCTCATTCCATCTTGCCACTCTTCATCTTTCTCCCTTTTTTCCACCGCGTCTGTAAGCCAACAACCCCTCGCCATATTTCTCCCTCTTCTCTCTTTGGCCAAAAATAACGACTCAAGTCTCGAGTTGAGTCAACCGTCAGCGGTAGACTTTCACGACCAACGCGCGTAAAGTTCTTTCGGAGGATATTTTACGGTCTTGCTTATTTCCCCTTCCCTTTTTTCCCCGGAAACTTTTTTTTAGCTCTGTGGACTTTACGATTTTACTCGTGGTGAGATCACTAAACGCTCCTCGGCTCGCGATTATTTCTTCAAGTCTGCTTAAAACGAGCGCAGGCGACGTCATGCGGCAATTTTATAGAAAGGCGAGCCACTGTAATAATTCTGAAGCGATATTGTTCCGTTGATGTATGAGATTCCATTGCATTACTGGAATATATACGATATTTAAATCGATGTAAATGCCAAATTTGGTCTTATTTTTATCGACTGGATGCAGACATAAATTTGGATGTTGTCTGAAAATGTGCAAACCTTTGTCTTTCATCCATTGCGACAAAAACGTGGCGTTCTCGAACCGAGGATTTGCAAATCGCAATCCGCGCTCATCGGTAAAATAAAGTCGGTTGTTTCCTATATTCGTAGGCTTTCATAATATATATTTAACTACTTATTGCGAAGTCCCTGTGTCTTTTATTACTTCCGACCGTTCCCCAACGAGCCTAAGCCGTGTTTCATTCATCAGCATCGCAGGCCTTCTTCGCAGCCTCCCGTTCGCCCCCGGAGGCCTTATTCCCACAGACCGCCCGCCACCCCAACCCAACCCCACTCCATTCATGTTATCGAATGTCACCCGCTCTGGATTCCGCGACGAGGCAGGAAGTGCATCCGCACTCCCACTGCTGTTATCTTCCTCCACCCCCCCCCCTACACCCTCCCCCCCTACACCCTCCCTCCCCCCCCTCCCCCCTCCACTCTCTCCGTTCCTGGAATCCTGTTTTCTCACCCCATTGTTGACTTCTCATAGGCGTCAAAACATTCTCATTTGTGAGCGCATCGCATATTTCGTGCCATCCAGAAGTATTGTTTACACCTCAGTTGGAGTCATTTTGGGGTTACATTTTTGCATTTCTACTCTTTTATTTTCGTGTGTGTCGCATCTGGAGTAGAACATCCTGACTGGGAGACCCTGGCATTTTAGTCCTTTTTCGTGAAGTTGTTATTTATCCATGATCATTAAAATACGTATTTTCGAATGCTATATTTATGGATATTTTTATGTTAACGCGCACATCTATATTTAAATGCACTCCGCATATTCGTGGTAATGACTACTTCTACTAGGAATAGTAAAGCCATTTTTTCTATCAAAACTAGCGCTGATATTCATTTTCCCACTTACATTGCAATGCCAGTAATAACTCTCCACGAGTTTAAGATAATCGAACTGAAAAACTTAACGCAATTTTGTAAAAGTGAAATTCAATGTTCTGGAAGAAAAAATATGCATTGGAAACAGAAAATTTTAGTTATTTTTAAAAATGAGTTATTTAATTTTACCGTAATATAATGTCTTTTGTATCTTTGTGGCGATTGTTTTCTTCCTGATTGTGGTGCGTATTTTTGAACTTGGAATTTTAGGCTATTTCCACGTGCTTTCCAGTTGACCTTCAGGTTTGTGTTGTCCTCTCGAAAGTCTGTGGCCACGTTACACGCGACGCACAAATTTCACCTTCAGTTATACGTTAACGGGAGTCCTTTAATGGTAGGCGTATTTTTTCTGCAGTGTTCTTCTTATAAACGATAAAGCGATATGTATATGTACTAAAGACGACTGATTAAGCAGTTGCGTGGGGCCCATAGAACAAGAGGGCCCACGCAAAACCTGCATTAATTTGTTTCCATTTTACGTTTTGTGTGAGGCCCATGGATCACCTAATCCGGCCCTGACTAAAGAGATTATATAGTATTTGTAATTGACGCATGTACCGCGACATTATTGCACGACTTTGTACTACTTATAAGAAGTTCGAGTGAAGCTGTTTTATAATCTGTTGCTAAGTTTCTTTTTGTCGCAAATTTGCCTTTCGCTAATATCTGTCTACTTGTCTTTCCACGCGGCAAAGAATTCCTTCGTTCCAAATGACATTAGTGCCGCTGCTTATGTAAAAGTATGCATATTAAGGAATCTATGATTCGATCGGGTTAATCTTAAGTTTATAAACATTAACACCAAACACTTTGTGTTTCTCCCCTTGAGTTGTACAAATATCGATCATTTTTACTTTCTCCATATACGTAGTATAGAGAAAGTATTGTATTGTATTCATGAAAAAATCTGATGTGGCCAACGCATGACTTTCTCCATATTTGGAGTATAGATATTTAAATTATTATGAATAGCACTATAAGGAAAAATTATTATTTCGTATCGTAAAAGAATACAGTCGTCCTTATTGCCGTAGATTATATTTTGAATATGTTCACCAAGTTCACCGCTACATGGCGGCGCTGTATACTGGAAATTAAGAAAAAGCAAAATATCTCCGAAATGGATGGGTCTAAGAAGATTTGTTACAAACAAAACTTGGAAGAAATCTTATTCTCTACAACTTTGGTCCTCACGAAGATGACCAATTACGACGTTTTTAAGGAGATATTTGACGGAAACCGAAAAAACCGATTATTTATAAGTAATTCCTAAACAATAACTGCTTTGGAAAATTGTTTCAATTGAAAGTTGTAGGAAATTACATTCTCTATAACATTTGTATAGAATTGTATATACAATAATGATGTTTTAACGGAGAAATATCGCAAACACTGAATCGGGTTTCGAATAAACCTCGACTTCCGTTTAACCATTGTTGTCCAAAAACTAATCACTTCTTTGTGCTCATGCTAAAGTGTTATATATGAAATATGGTAATGATATGGCAAGTACTTTTTGAGTTAGAGCGACCACAATCACATACACACACACGCATACACGGACATCATTCCGAAAATAGTCTAAACGTGTTCTAGGGACCTCAAAACTTGTGTTTCCGTTGAAATCTCAAAGTCGATTTTTACTCTCTCCATACGTAGTATAGGGAAAGTATTGTGATCACGAAAAAAATCGACTTCGAGATTTCAACGGAAATACACGTTTTGAGGTCCCTAGAACACGTTTAGACTATTTTCGGAATGATGTCTGTGTGTGTGTGTGTGCGCTTTAACTCGAAATGTACTTGCCATATCATTACGAAATTTCATATGTAACACTGGTATGAGTACGAAGTGCTTATTAGTTTTTAGACAATAACGGTTAACCGGAAGTCGAGGTTTATTCGAAACCCGATTTGGTGTTTGCGATATTTCTCCGATAATACCTCATTATTGTATACATTGACCATTAAAGAAAATGTAGAAAATATAATTCCTACATCTTTTATTTCAAACAAATTTCCATAGCAGTTATTGTTTAGGAGTTATTTATAAGTAACCGCTGTTTTCGGTTTCCGTCAAGTATCTCCTTAAAAACGTCATTATTGGTAATCTTCGTGAGGACCAAAGTTGTAGAGAGTAATATTTCTTCCAGGTTTTGTTTGAAACAAATTTTCGTAGAACTATCCATTTCGGAGATATTCAACTTTTTTCGTAATTTTCAATATACAGCGCTACCACCATGTAGCGGTGAATTCTCTAAACATATTCAAAATATACGTAATTTACGGCAATAAGGACGACTGTATTCTTTTACGATAGGAAATAACAATTTTGCCTTATAATGCTATTCATAATAATTTAAATATCTATACCCCAAATATGGAGAAATTCGTGTTGACTACATCAGATTTTGTCAAAAGCAATTAATATGATGTTCGTTATGTGACCTTGTTTTTGCCCTTACATTGAAAAACAAACGTGCAGTCGATGGATTTATTTAGTTTCATTTCACGTTCATTGTGGCGGAACTCGTTTTCAAAAATCGATTCATTAATTTATATCTATTGACACGCGATATTGGAAAATAAAAAACATCAGTACCATCGTAGGGTCTGAGAAGTTGTGAGTCAGCGTTCAGAGGGCAACAAGTTCCTCCCTCGCCGCCTCCCAGCTCCTGCCCTCCTCCTCGCATGAATTCGAGGAAGAGTCGAGGAGATAATTTGGCAAGTGATATCCCGCGTCGTCCTTGAGAGTGATGCCCGGCGGTCCAGCGGGTTATCTATCGGTCGATTCGACTCCTCGATCGGATCGATATATAGATCCCTCTTATAGCATTGCGGGGATTTTAGCGTAAATACACGCAAAAATAAAAAGTGCAGCGAAGGACAAGTCGGTTGCAATTTAAGAGGAGAGTTAGAAGGCTATCTGGATGGAAAAAATATCTACATTTCATAAATTCCAAATACGGGAAGATTTGAGGAGAGGTGGGATAGAGAGGCGGAAGAAAAAAGGTTGCTACACGTGATGGCAAGCGAGCATGTGTTGGAATTTATGAAACACAGAACTCAAGGTTAAATTTCATTGTTTACGGATTATTGCAAAATAAAACACGTAAATATATAATGCGCATGATATTTTGGTCTGGACAATTTGGATGCCATTTCTCGATCGCATGGCTAGTAACTCTTCTAGTTGTGAGTTTTATCTATTTCCCTCCGGGTTAGTGTATTAGTCTTGGAGGTTGCTAAAGTACATATTATATATATTATAATTTATTCTCAAAATAATATTCATTGCGTCCAAGTTCGAAAACGGCGTAATATATCTTCTTCTACAATTGAATTCTCGGCCCTAGTATGAACATTGTTCTCTAGAATTGGGATAGGAGCGGAGAGAGAGATTTCATAGTGACACCATTTTCGGGTGGCTCCATCTTCTTGGAGAAACAGTGGGATGCCACGAAGATCGCTAATCTCCAAATGTGGGAGGCTGTCCTTCCGCGTATGGACTTCCTCCGGCAAACGAAGCGGCGACGGCTGGAAAAGACCGGATCGTCGCCGGTTGGGGGATGGAGGGGGGAGGAAGGATGGGGGGGGAGGGAAGGTGCGTCCTTGGTGCTCGCGGTGGCTGGTCTTCGCAGGTGCGCGGGTGATCCGGACGCATTCGCGAAGTCGTTGGACTCCTTGGGGCCCTCGAAGGCCCTCTAGCGGATCGTGAGGGCGGGAGAATGGTGCTTCCCCATCCCCTCGACCTCCATTCGAATGGACCGACGGGAAAATTGCCAGAGATTTACATTTCAATATTTCCGTTTGGAGGATAGCCGGGTTGTAATGATATAGAAATGGTTTCTGGGACTTTTTCGGAGGCCGGTCCATCGAATCGCTTCCAAAAAGGAATATGACTTCATTCCGCCCTCCTTTCCTTCACCGCTTCCCCATTTCTCCCGTTTTTTCTTTACCCTTGTCTGTCCAATTCGAAAACTAATATGACGTATGAGTGGCCTGAACGTGCGCTCCGTAAGATCCAGCAAACTATATATTTCAAGAAAGGATTTAAACGTCTATGAATTATTTCATGCATATCGATATTTTTTCGGCTGTTTTAAACAATTTCTCAAGTATTAATCATAACATTTGAATACTCAATTTATTGGCACAATAATAGTCTTTAAATGATTAAATTTTTCTTAGATGTTTTAAAGGATTAGTAGGTATTTATTTTCTTTAAATTCTTCAGGAGATGCGTATATTGCCTAGTGGTTAAAAGTCTTATTTGTGAAATATTTTATTGCGAGTTACAATTAGTATTTGTATTCAAATGATAAAATGAGAATTTTTAGTGAATTACCATGAACTAGACTACAATGAAAGATGTTGGCAATGGAGGAAAATGAACTAGAATTCTATAAATATACTAACGAGAGCATAGTTTTGATGGTCAGATTTAAACAGCTCACATAATCTTTCTCGTTTATCTTAATTATTAGGAGCAACAGGGGTGTAGAATGGCTGGAGGTAATTATTTCCAGAGAGAAAAAAAACTTTCGAAAAGTCGTAAAAATTCCTCGCGTGCCCTCTTTCTTCCATCCACGGCCTTTCCCTCTTCCGTTACAAACCCTCCACCTCGCCCTCTCCTCTCCCTCGCCCTCCGCCATCCCCCTTCGCCCTGCTCCACCCCTCGCATCTCTCATGATGGATTTCCTCGTCTTATTCAGTCCATCAACGAGAGCATGCAATTTGTTTACTGCTTTTCTTCCTTTTCTGTGTACCTCCTGAGGACCTCCCTCTTTCTCTCTCCCTCCTTACCTGTTGGGTGGTCACTCCATCCTCTTTCCCTCCTTGACGCCCTCCGAAGCACGTACCGCACAGCTACCTAGTACACAACCCTGCCATTATGCTTTGCGCGTGCGCCATAGATTAGTCAAGATTGCTGCGACGTCCTGGTGACCGCAACCCCACGACATAGAAGTCGTCGTATCTCAGGCGCATTGTCTCTTACTTTGGTAAAAGCGGGAAAAAAGAAAGTATGGAGTCAGGCGTTGTGTTTCGTGCTTAGGATTACGGCCGTGAGCAACTTAGTCGAGGTAAAGCAATCATTTCTGAAACAAAGAAATGTCTTGAAACTGAGCGTAAAAGGCATGGTTTTGGAGTAGAGATTACTCGACCCACGTCCTTTTGCTAAGAAGGTGGAGGAAGTAGACTTCAAAGGCGTATCCAATTCCTTCAGTTTCTATATAGCAGCCGTTGTTTTCGAGAAGTAATTTATCTTATATTGACGTCATCGTAGAATAAAGTCTAACTTTATCCTTCGACATTCATTCTACCAAGAATCCAGGGGGCAGAGAATAGAAGATGTCATCTCCGCTGTGGCCTCAGTAGATCCCATTAGTTTGTCCACCTTTCCATCGTTTTATCCCAGCATTTACCAAACCTAATGATAAAGTGAACCATTTTGACTCTATTTTGGCATCTTATGACATGCCTTCCCTAACAAAACTTCGATCGAGTTGTTACTTCCGTTGTTTCTAGTAAAATACAGAAATTGCTATTTATTATTAGAATTATGTAATCGTATAGCTCCTCCTTATTGTTAGCTGCATTAAGGCTTTGAAGTTGATGATATTTATAGTAATATCAAAACTTATTTAGCTTCGGTCCCCCTTAGTAGTTTATGGTACTCTGTACCACGCCTCCATTCATTTTTACATTTTTGAAACACTATACACTAACTTACTATAGTTTCAGCAATCATTTGGCCGTAATTTTCCATTCGCAGCGTGTTACGGGTTTTTGTTCTCTATTTTCTCGCGTAAAAGTGGAAATCGTTTCGTCTCGAGCGTTGAAATCTCTTCCGGGTCGTCGCATTGGCGTGAAATATCATAGTGGGCGGTATTATAACGTCGTGCGATCTTCCAAGTTTTCATTTTTGGAAAGTGAATCGAATCCACTAATTTCTTCCATAGCTTCAAAATAGCTTTCCCATTAATCGTAGTCTTTTTGTCTCACACTATATTTATTTTCAAATGAAGAAAACATCTTTTGTTATTCGTCGCAGCTACAGCCGTAGTTGGAAATTTGAAAAATTAATGGCGGTGACTATCGCCTGAAATATTATGTTTTATTTCTGACGAAATCCTTGGAATTTCCCATTTAAACTGCTGTAGAAATATTTTATGGGACCCATTTAAAATGAGTGATTTAGTCAAAAATAAGTGGTAGTTTCTCCTATCATGTGGGTTCGGCTGATTGCATTAAGCTATCGTTGAATGTTTATTAATAAACCTTTATCAGAGAGCACAAGAGTTATAGAATTCGGTAATTAATGGAGTATTACTCGAAAAATGATCGATTGCTTTAACGTTTTCGTATATCTCTCATAATAACGAAGCAACTTCTTAATTTATAAAGGATCTTGCCTAAATCCGGCAGTAGTTTAATTAAGAACGGTATAATGCGGTTCAAAGTCCGGTAAATATACTCCATGGAATATAGGCCAGGATTAGAGGTCTGTAAGGGCCGGGTAATGCGAGGCGTAACAACTCGGGCTTTTTTCGGGCCGATTTGCCACTTTAAAAAAATTTCTCTAAAGTACCGTCAGGAGTGAAAGGGTTAACTCGTTTATTAGATAACATTATAATGCTTGTTATATTAACAATAAAATACAATCAAAAATATTTAATTTCATAATAACTATACATATTTATACAAACCAAAAAATCAATAAATTCTGTTTTTCTTGTTAGTTACTTATAAGTTATACTTTGGACAGTTTGTGAAGACCCCATTGTTATTTTCTTTTATAATGAATGAAAACGATGTTAAATCAAAGTTAAAGAGTGGCAATTACGTGACAAAGGAGAAAACTGGACGGTCAAGTGAAGTTTGACGTAAATTTTTGTTAGTTTGTGATTGTTGGACGTCGAATGAAGTCGGCTCAGTGCAAATCATATGTGTATTTTTAGGTACATTGCTGTTAAATCTTGTATATATAATAGGAGGAGACTTCAACTTACCTTCAGTAGACTGGAATCATAATTGCTTTGATCCCGGTGGTAGAGAGCGTGAATCATGCGAAGCACTTATAGAAACCTTCGTTAAACACTGGTTGTGTCAGCTAGTAAGATGTCCCACGAGATCGAACAATATATTAGATTTACTCGTGACGAACTACCCCGAGCGTATGAACAAGTTTTCCATAGAGGAAGGAATAAGCGATCATAATGCTGTGTACGTAGAATTTAAGCTAAAATTGGAGAAACAGGTTAAGGCTAGAAGACGCGTATATATGTACGCCAAAGGCGATTTCTCGAAGTTTAGGTCTTTTTTACAGACAACTCCCTAATTTCTGCGGGGCATCTACCGACGCTAGTACAGAGGAATTATGGTGCGTGTTCAGGGATATCATGCGAGAGGGTACGGATAAATTCATTCCACGTAAACTTAAACGTGATGGTGCGGAACCAAGATGGTACAACCAGAAAGTTAGATGCGCTCTTAGACGGCAAAGAAAACTTCACGCTCGCTTAAATACCAATTCTTCAAAAGTCACAGAGGAACAGAGATCAATGATACGGCATCAATACAGAGAGGCGCGGTCAAGAGCTAGAGTAACAATGCGAGAAGCATTTAATGATTACAAAAAGAAAGTTCTGCATAGTAATTTGAAAGAAAATCCGAAAGCATTTTGGTCGTACGTTAGAGAGGTTCATGGTAGAGGCCCCACCATAGCGTCATTGAGAACGGAGGCAGGTGATGTAGTACATGATAGCGCGGAAAAATCGAACTTGTTAAATGAACACTTTCAGAAAGCGTTTACTTCAGTGAGCAACGAATTTGAGGAACCGGCTTTGAATGATGAGGGAAATTCGATGGAAGATTTGAGATTCTCTGAAACAGGTATCGCGCACCAGCTAGAGTCGATTAAGCAAAATAAGTCTCCCGGGCCGGAGGGCATACCCGCGCGTGTGTTGAAAGAGCTAGCTAGCCTCGGTAATCGCACCTTACTTGAAAATAATATTCGAAAAATCCGTTGCACATGGTACCGTTCCAAAAGACTGGAAGCTAGCATACATAACGCCCATCCACAAAGGCGGTGATAAAGAGAACCCCGAAAATTATAGACCGATTTCCTTGACGTCATTATCGTGTACGATTCTAGAACATATAATCGTTAGCTCTGTTCTGCGTTATTTAGACGGTCGTTCTTCGCTAAGCAAAAATCAACACGGGTTTCGGAAAGGTAGGTCATGCGAAACGCAGATCGCCCTGTTCGTAAACGATTTGTTACAATGCGGAGAGAAAAACACTCAAGTTGATGCCATTTTCATTGATTTTAAAAAAGCGTTTGACAAAGTAACCCATAATAAATTAATAGGAAAACTAGGAAAGTACGGCATAAACCCTAATATCGTGAGTTGGGTAAAAGAATTCCTCTCAAACAGAAAACAGATAGTAGTTATTGATGGGAAATCAGGTGTTCCACAGGGAAGTGTCATAGGCCCACTACTATTCCTGATATATATAAACGATATCTGCTCGGTAGTTCGCTGCAAAATAAGACTTTTCGCAGATGACACCGTTTTATATAAGGAGATAACGAGTCAGGATGACCAAAAATCGCTCCAGGAAGATTTAAACGCCCTTTCAGCATGGTGTCAAGATTGGTAAATCGAAGTTAATCACAGCAAATGTTCCCTATTGAGTTTCTGGAAGAGTAAGAACAATGAATTAGACTCGGAGTACAGAATTGATAGATTGAATATCCAATCTGCAGAGTACGTTAAATATTTAGGAGTCACCATTTGTCGTGATCTATCGTGGAATATGCATATTCGAAGGATCGTAGGCGCAGCTAATAAGAAATTAGGCTTCGTAGGCAGAATAGTAAGAAGTAGCACAGAACATGTACGAGAAACGTGTTATTTATCATTGGTCAGATCTCAGGTCGAATACGCTTCCAGCATATGGGATCCGTACGAAAAGGGACAGATACTTGAGTTAGAAAGAATCCAACGCAGAGCAGCCAGATTGGTAAAGCAAAAATATGAGCAAAAACTAAGCGTCACATCACTCTTGAAGGAGTCGAATTGGATATCGCTAGAGGATCGCAGAATTAGCGCTAGGTTAAGGCTTCTGGAGAAATTTAGGTCGGAAGTTCTGTTAGAGGAGGTCTCAGGAATATTAGAGGCACCTACGTACATGGGCAGGCACGATCCGAGAATAAAATACGAGAGATCGACTGTAGGACCGAGCGATATCAGAGCTCGTTTTTCCCAAGGACCATACGGGATCATAACAGGAGAGTGATTCCCACGAGGGACGTTATTAGGTAGGTTTTGGTGTGCTGCACCCCCTGCCACCCACCAGTCTGGTGATTTGCAGGGTATCATGTAGATGTATTTCTCATCTTAGCCGTCGTAAATGTCCTTATCCTGAACGTCAGGGCCTTTAGGGTCGAGTTCGGGCCTAGCGGACAGAACAGGAAAAAATCGGGCCTCATGTCGGGCTCGGGTATCAGCGAACCTGACAACGCCGGTCCAGGGCTGCACCACTGTCGGGCCGGACCAAAAATTTCAGCTCTATCAGACCTCTAGCCATAAAAGATACAGAACTATAGTGAATACCCTTGATAGCGGATGTGCGAGAGAAAATTTTCGACTGCTTTTTTCTTCTCGGTTTACCTCATCCGTTTTCTCACATGGTGGTAAAAACTTCGGAAGGGAGGGGGAAGAGAAGAATATTTTATGGCTGATAGGGTTTAGGCAGCTTACCAGTATTCTGTAGATACAAACGAACCGATGCTAAGTACTCCTAGAGCTCGCCTTTACCTCGGGCCTGAAAAAATCATGCCGCGGGACGGATGTGACCCGCGGGCCGCCAATTGGACAGCCATATCTTATTGTTAGATCATTTCATGTAACGCTCCTAAAAACCGTTGCTAAGAAGACAATGTTACAAGTTTTTCGTTTTCCTTTTCCGCGTTCATCCAGTAGACATTTTTCGAAGCCTTTTTGTTCGCTCTGTGTATTGGCAGCAGGGCCGCCGAGAGCCAACGCGGGCCCTGGGGCAAATACCATTTCCGAGTACATTTTCCCTGTTTTAAGTTCAAAAAGGGAACGTGGCCCTTCGGCAGGACCAGGACAGCCGACTCCCCCTCCCCTTTCTCTACGGCATTGGCTCGCAGTATTATAAACAGAATTTGTCAAATTTCATCCAATAAAATTTTTTATCAATATTACATGTAAAATATATGTTAGTACTATATGTATCACATCATAATTAGACTTGGTATGATTCGATTAATTTCGATAAACAGCGAATTTGTAAAAATAAAATATTCGGCGAAATTTAATTGCCGTCGATAAGTGTAGGTTTTTCATCACTAAATTTTTTGCGAAATTACATTTCATGATTTTTAAATTTGCTTCTCCAAATTAACACCTAAAATGTATTTTACTGCCAAAAAATCAAGGCGTAAAAAAATCGGCACTTGTCATAACAGACGACCACATTTGAATCGGAATTTTCTACACTATGCATTGTGAGATCCCCCGTGCCATTTTTAAGTAGCTGCGTATCTTGCGCTGCAACAGAGTCCAAAAGTACGAATTACGTGAGAGTAGATCTTAATTAGTATGAATGAATACCGATCGCCAGATGTCCCTATAGTACTTTAACTAATAAATTCTCACAAAATTTACATTTCTAGGGGCTATACCGATAATCCTCCGAAGGGGTTTCCCATTATCATCGTTCTGTGTTTTTTCTAGATTCCTCCTGATTTTTTACCAACATCGCAAATTTTTCCTTCATAATATTTACGTATAAATTTGGTTATATATTATAATAGCGTAACATTAAGTTTGTTATTGAATGGTCGCTATTTCCTAATCGTACGATTCAACGCATAAAATTTAGTTTCTCATCTCTTAAAAATTGGGAGTAAACAACATTGTTCTTCAGAACTGACCGTACGACGACACTCCGAGTGCTTGTGGGTCCGGACCTCGGGCCCAAAGGCGGAATTTCACGAAAGGTAGAAAAATAAGAGTAGTGGGGAGGAGTTTCAGGGTGCTAAGGGGGGTGATAAAAAAAGCAGTCGGTTGGGTTGGGAAAACACAAATCGAAATCTGAGAAATGGAAATGGAAAATGGAGAAAACGCCGCCCGTTGGTATTGGCTGCACCCGCGTATTGCGATAGGAAAACCTTACGACAGATCCTAATACCGGGCCCCTCAGAGGCCTGGGCCCCGGGGATTTTGCCCCGGTATCCCCACCCTCTCGGTGGCCCTGATTGGCAGCATTCACAGCTGCCGCCGTCGGCGACTCGGTCTCATTAATCCGCCCCCGCGACCCACGTCGCCCCCCCACCCCCTCTCGCCTAGCCTTGTCCGTGACTCCGCCTCACTCGGGGGCCGTCCTTCCTCCCTCCCTCCCTCCCTCTCAACCTCCCCACCCCACCCCACCCACTTCCTCTCACCCCCTCCCCCATCCAGTTACGCCGCCGCCCCAATTCCTTCCTATAGGCGAGTGGAGTCGCTTCTGAAATTTATGCCTCCTAAGCGCGTTGCTCCGACGGGGGCGCCCTTAGCGGTCTCTCCATCCTGTAGCGCTGCGGTTCGTATCCATGTTGCATCGCTGACCTTTCCACGGACTTCTATTGTTGTATTAGGAAATGGATATGTTTATGTGTCGAGTTCACAGTTATGCGTTTGAATAAAAACGAGTGTTGTTAGGGTTGCATCTGTTTAAAGACACGAAGGAATATGGACGGACGACGTCAGTTTTAGGATAAAATCTTCTAAAACCGGTAACGTGATTAATAAATGGATCGTAGATTTCGTGTTTGCTGTAAATACGAAATCTCTCCGAGAAGTCAACACAAACTTTGGCTAAGGAAAATTGAGCTGTAGTAATGATTACTCTTTCCCATGCAATTTTTCATACTTAATTATGGTGTTTAGTCTAGAAAATCTCATTTCGGGTTAAAACATACACTTGATGTGAGCGTCTCCCGTGTACCCATCAACGGATGTAACTGGGTTTCATTTGTTTAGTTTTGGTCTCCCTCGACGATGCTCATCTGTCAGTGGACCTTGGAGGCCCCTTTATGGTCATGGACGTCGTATGATTAGGGTTGGCAGCAGGGATGGAGCTCCTTTTGTGCTCTCTTACCCCGGATTCCCGGATACCTCGCAATTCTCCGTTTTGGACGTGCTGTGTATATTCCTCGACCGCCTCTCCTTCCACCCAACCTTCAGTTTATCTGCATTTCTCCTCTCAACGAATATAATAGTAAGGCGATGGAATGAATCACCCTCAAAGTTCCTTTTTAATTGCATTTCATATCTTTGTCTTTTGCTCTATGTATCTACTGTCGGTAGGAATACCTTTGTTGTGATTTTTATTTTACCTCTACGAGACTGTTTCAGTGGCGATATTCTTCGCTTTTGAAAAGCATAAAAAAGAACTTACTTGAATTGAGAAATATTTAAGAAGAGGTCGCAATTCGACCTTATGTATCTTAACAGATTTTGCTACACGGAAAATAATATTTGGTAGTTAATTAAAATAAAAGGAAAAAATTTTGTAAATTATGAAACACTGGCGGTGAGCCACATAAAATTGCTTAGTGGGCCACATTCGGCCCGCGGGCAGCAGGTTATGCACCCCTGATCTATCGAAACGGTGCGCTGCGGCTGTTCTCGGAGAACGTTCAGCCGATCGTGTTCGAGTGAAGACATTTCGTGTAAATTGAAACAGGGTTAAACAAAGACAAACAGTAGGTAATTAGAATGTTGCCTTCAAATATAAGAATCAAACAGCAAAACAATCCATCGCGGATTGCTGCATTGCAAATTTCAACGTTTAACATATTTCTTAAATATTTTATAGCTTATTAAACCTCATGTGATAAAAATGGTCTCAAAACGCAGTGTTAGTGACAATAAACAAATAAAAGTAGAAGTGAGTGAATGAAAATTATGCACTCTAAAATTTCAAGCAAACTGAGGCCTAAAAATTCAGTTTTATTTTATGCGTGTACATATGGTCTTTTTGAACGAATTATTGTTCATTGTGCGTATGGGAAAATCAGTTTCGACTATCGTCGGGGATTGCAGGTACCAATTAACGACGGTTATCGAGCTTCTACTGTACTTTAATGGCGTGGTGATCATGCCCCTCTGGTTGTTTTGATTGCAGTGTATATAGGGTTAAATGGACCTTACGGTCTCTATTTCGCCCTTATAATAAAGCCATTACGTATATATTTATCTATATTGTCGCTTCTCTCAGTGTGTTACTTGAATAACTCTGTTGAGTCATTACATACCAACGAATACCGCTAAAAATTAGAAACGTATAAAACTTGCAATGGTAACTTTATTTCGACATATTAATTTTACATTATTTTTATTATGATGACAGAGTAATTTCTAATTTAAAGAATTTTCGTATGTTTCGAGGAGGAATTATGTAAATGAATACTTTCCAAATTTGGCTAAACATTTGTTGATTAAATTGCTTAACAAAAGTCGTTTTAGATGCGCGACCTTTGAATAAGGCGTCGCTCTGGGCGATATTAGCGCCGCAAATCCACTCCTCAACTTCTATGACCTATTTCCCCTTTCCCAGTCATCCAATCCATGTAACTTAGTACCATCTTTAGCGGCGAGATGTCGCGCCGCCTGAATGGCGTACTCGGCGGCGGCTTTCTCCTTTCCCAACTCCAGGTCGCGAAAGTGCAATTTTTTACCGCATACCATTGGCCAGCGAGCGACGAGTGGGTTAGAGAGAGAGGGGAGAGTGGTGACGCCTGGTCGAAACCATTTTTTTCTCCGGGGACGCCGTCTCGATTTGAAATTGACGATCGTTAGGAATGACTGCCAAGAAACACCTCATTTTTCTTATCGTTTGGCGTTTTTCATTGGTCGAGAATCATTCTTCGCTTTTATTGTTTCATTCTTCGCTTGTTTCGAGAGAGCGTCCGTTGAAAATGCGACGGTCGCCTTCTCCGTCGCTCGCCTCTGACATTACAGATTCTCCTTCGATTAACGATTCGTCATATTTTCTACTCGTCAAAGGTGAGAACTCGTAAATCCAGCCCTAAACGGAAAACTAGCAATTTACGTTTTAAGCTTATTTGACGTTTCTCTCCCCGTCGTACTGATTGATCTTGTTGTAGAAATTTATGTTTTATTTATATAGGTAGATAAGCCAATCCATCGACATTTAAGAAATTAATTAGGACAAGTCTTATTTTCTTTTGGGACCTACTACGTCTCCTAAACGGTATTTCAGCTTTCTTTATGTTTCTTTTATGCCTTAACCCTAATTAAATTATCACCTGAGGTTAAGAAAAACTTGTTAGGCGATTGCGGGCCAACTGACGATTTTACCCGGTCATCAGGATGTCGGGTTTTTAACCTGAAAATTCCATTACTCTCCTAGTGTCCTGTGCGTAACTATCTTCTTTTTTTTAACAGTCTCCTCATTATTCTCTTTTATTATCTTCTAACCCGTGTCTGTCGCAATTTTTCCCCGTCTCTAGATTTTCCTTCTCCCGACCCCTCTTCATCCCTGGCTACTTCCTCCTTCCCTCTCCTCCTCCAACCCCCTCCCCCCCCTCCCACTCGCCCTTCCCCCTTCCCCATTCCTTTGCCGTTGACCGCGACGTACCGGCGCCTCAGCTGGCCGCCGGCTTGCTCTCACGTCCGACTGGTGTGTGTGTGGGGGGGGGGGGGCTGAGCCGTGCAAGGGAGGAGAGAATGGGTGGAAAGAGGAGGAGGAAATCACTGGGGGGGGAGGGGAGGGTGTGGTGAGGAGGAGAGTGGAGGGTAGTTTTTAAGGAGGATTAATTTGGGGTAAAATGAGTTAGTCCTAAGCGGTAGCTAGGTTTTCAAAGTAGGGTTGAAAATACACGGAATTTTCCGTTAGGCACGAGGGAAATAAAAAAGAGGGCTGCTGACGTCATGCTTTCGCCGTCTCCTCGAAAATTACGGAATTCGGCTGCTAAATTTTTCATTAGTGATTTTTTTTAAACCTTCCTTAATTCATACGCGGTATGGATTCTTCGCATCGAAAACTCGGACGAAATCGAACTTATTGTATCCAGAACTAACTTTGATTTATTTTGCGCGTATCGGTTTTCCTTTTTTGCGTTTACTCGTGAAATTCAGAAGTTATTTCTCTTCTTTTGCGAATCTACTGTCTCCGGTTCTTCCTTTTGTTAGCAGAGAAACTTGTTCATCATTTATTTGGCTCTAATTGGTGCGGATCAATTAAGGTTAAAATAAAGCCTCGTGCAAAAAGGTCACGTCTGTTTTCCTTATTAGTTGGAGTGGGGTTGAACTATGAAGATGCTCTAAGGATTTCGTTTAGTTTTTCACTAGTATTTGAACTGTTGTATTTTTCAACAGTTAAAGAAGCCCAACTCAATGCTATCCAACCCACCGAAAAATGTCCAATATTGTTTAACATTTCCGCAGTCCTTCAGAACAGTATATTAAGCAGTGAAATATTTAAACTCATCAGAGTGGTAGCGTGTAGCCGTCCGGGAAATTTATACTAAGAACAGTCTTTTTTAATTATTTATCACTAAAAACGTGAATTATTTATTTTAATAACGTTTTCCAATTTCATAATTTTTTTATTATATCAGCTTAATAATATACCAAGGGGTACGAGAAAGTGCGCGAATACGTATATATAGTCAACAAAAATCGGCTTAGATCGTTAGCCTGACAAGAGCTATAGAACTTTAGATACTATTTGATGCATTCGGCTGATTTAGAAAGATACTCGAATTCTACTTTTGAAGGTGTGACCTGTCGACCTCATCCGATTGTGTGATTTGAAGGAGTTGACCTCAAATTGGCCATTCAAGAGAATATTCGCCTAATCTATCGAAAGTTTTACTCAACCATGATGATAAACTTGTATTTTATAGAGAAGTTTGGAGTTCTGTTAATTAGCGACATTTCCATCTCACGCTTGATAGATATTCCATATTTCTTATTTCAGATTTTTATATAACAGAAATTCACCCTTTAGAATTTGCAGTTATCTTATTGAGTTTGTTTCTATATATAAATTGTCTTTATTGTAATTTCGCTCTCAGGTCCGATACCTGTTACGTATTGGAATCCTTTGGTTTTCCCTGAAAATTTTACTTTGCTTTACTGTAATCAGGGATGACCGAAATTTCGCTGGTTGGCCACCGGTTTGAGCGTCGTAAGAGGTCGAATTCGTGTTTCCCTGACCTCTGACGCGAATTTTAGAAGACACTTAATGAGGATACGATAACCAGAGACTCCTATTTCCATTGATCGCTGTTGTTGACGCCAATGGGTGAAGGTCGGTGGAAAGTGATTGTCGGCCGCCCATCTGTCCTCTCTCTCTATTTCTCTCGTGACCTGATCAAGATCAGCATAAGTGAACCGGTGTCATCTGACGACGCATAAAGATAGCGCCAAAGCTATTCTTATGTAGCTTTGAATCAATCTTACGAGATTGTATATTATAGCGCATATTGTGAATTACGAAGCGGAGCATTGCCTAAGATTAGGAAACTTAAGGCTTCATAGAAATCATATATAATTTTCCTATTACTGTGATTTGATTTTTAAAACGTTTATTCGGACTTTCTGAATAAATATTATTTTTAAGGAAACTTCTCCTTGAATTTATCCCAGAACAACAGAGAATCTCGTCTTATGGCTGAAAAATTCACTTAAAAATCAAAAGATTAAAAAAGAGTTTATCTCAGATATCTCCAATAGTCACAACAATTATTCGAATTTTATTATTAGTGAAAGAGTTATTTTAGTAAGACATTTTATCATGCAAAACGAGCCACTTTAATTAGTCAATGAAACTCGATTAGTTTCTAATACAACTTTTAACTCGCGTCCGAGTTTATTCAAGCTTCTTCACTCACTACTTATAGTGATGTCTACAATTTGGTGAGTAATTTTAATGTTCATTTTTAAAAAAATAGAACAACTGGGAATATTTACAATTTTTCGTTTTTTATTTGGAATTACTGAGATTTTGCGCGAACTATTCGCTAAGTCAGATATTGACAAACATTGCGCTTTTTCAACTTGGAAAGCGGTCGTATTGAGAACGGCCGATGTTTCTGTCTTTGGTCTCCAAATACTAGACGCTCTTTTTTATACTGAGCCACTTCTCAAATCGGATTGGCCTAAACCCGCGAGTGATAACAGATAAGAAGTGCTCAAGACAATGAAAACCTCTCGTATGAGTACTTACCGACGCGATAAATTTCAGAGATAAGTTCGACGAAGAATTTTATCGGTTTTAGTAAGTCGTTTGAGATAATCCGAGCGAAGTCAAACCATTCGGCCGAATATCAGTATCGTCGCGAGAAGGGAAAGATACACTGCTTTACTTCACCTGGATGTTTTTCAATTGGCGTGGGATTTTCTGTTGGATTCTCGCATCTCAAAAAGGAGAAATTCTACTTTGAACCATGTTCTGCTGCCTTGACTACAGAGTGCAAATGAAACAAATCGCCAAGATGTTTACTTAGAGAAAATAAATTCCACGCTGGAGCTGACGACATCCCATTGCGCTTTTGTCATACTCGAAGGAAGGCCTTAATCATGGTAAGCCTTAGAATGTTACTTTTCATCCGTTATTAGTTTGATGATAAACGGTAGACTCGCTATACCTTTGGAATGCTTCTTGAGATATT
This sequence comes from Uropetala carovei, assembly GCA_036926305.1. Lineage (NCBI taxonomy): Eukaryota > Metazoa > Arthropoda > Insecta > Odonata > Petaluridae > Uropetala > Uropetala carovei. The sequence continues at coordinate 9,361,846 of JAXCHB010000010.1, read as the reverse complement.
CCTCTAACAAAAGGATCTTCTTCCCAGTTGCCCTCAACCTCCCTCTCCGGCCTCACCACGTGCGTGTCTTCTATTAGCTAATCGCACGCACGTTTTCTTATTTCCTCTTAACTACCCGGCGGAAATTTGGTGGAGAGAAAGTCATTTGACCACAAAACCAGACACGTTCGAGAAACTGGCATTTCTTTTATTGTGGTGACTATTAGACAACTAAACCTTCCAGTCAATATTTCATAATTTATGCCTTCTTTAACTGTATAATAATTTATAAAAATCAATTTTGTTATAGTAGAAGGTGTTCTGTTACATTATTTAATCATAGAAGACGTTTCCAATGATAACTCATTATTAATTGTTTTGGTTTTGTTCGCTGAGAAATGTTTTTTTTACATTGGCGTGTGAATAAAATTTTAGAATTAGCACTTAAACTGGCAGAAGTTTTCGCTTTTTTTTACTCGTTTTCCGTCAAAAAATAAAATAATAATAACTCTGCACAGCTTTAGCCAAATAAACTGTGATTGTATTCATAATTTAATACTTTGATTTTGAAGAAAAATATGCAGTGGAATAAAATTCATTAGAAACCAAAAACATGGTTTATTTCATAAGTGAAATTTTCTGGCACGTAGAAGTCTCTACTTGAGATGTTTCCTTTCCCTTTTTAAATTTACCAATGGGTTGTATCGCAAAGTCCACTTGTTAAGAACGCATACATTGTAATACATTTTCGTGCTGAAATTTAAATTTTCAAGACATTGTAGATCGATCAAAAGGTTGTTGACAAATTTTATGCCGTTATTTTTATCCTCACCTCGTCAGCCGGTGAAAAAGTGTTTGCTATGCTTTCATTTTTTCGTCGCAGTGCTGTTCATTATTCTGCTTCTAACGTAAGAGGATTTTATGTAAATATGTAGCCGTAAAATTAAAGTCACTAATAAAAAATATTTTTACATTCATTATGATCTAACAATAGTTAACGAACTTTGGCAATTAATATTGATGGCAGCTTCGAAGAGGTATGTGTATATATGCGAAAAAAACTCTCTAACCTCTTAGCCGCGACGTCATAATTTTTCAGACTACAAGACATATTATCCGCGGTATTGGTATCGATTTTGATTATCTCGTAGTCGGAACGTGCAGAGGTTAAGAAACGGATACTTGAAGGAGGAGCGGCAGGTGGATTTATGAGACCAACCGGTTATAGTCTTCCTGTCTCGACGCAGACTCTTTTGGACGCTTTTTATCCCATAATCCGAGTCATGTCTTCCTATCTGCGAAGAGATCTTCCAGGTAGCTATTGACAGCAACTCCAATGGTCGTTTCAAAAGGCTCGCAATGTCTTCACTCATTTTCTCCTTCTTCTCGGGATAATCTTTTAACACTTAACCGTTGTTGCCGCCTTTTTTTTATTTGGGCCTTTTCCGCCTACTCCTACATCTCCTCACAATAATGAGCACGACAAACTCGGACCGTTCCCCTACTTACAGCATCCCTTCCCCCCCGAGTCCTCTCCCTCGTCCCCACACTCCTCTCCTCACCTACTCCAACTCCAGACCTACCTCCCGCAAAAGGGGCCTCCTTCCCTTCCACCGAGAGCCTCCTCCTCAACGCCCCACACCGTCCGCTCGCTCCCTCTCCTCAACCTCCTACCTTTCTCCCCTCCTTTCCACCTCGACGTTTCCTGCTCTCTCGTACTCTTTTTGCTCACTCAGTTCTGATCCGGCATCGCGTTGGGTTAGGCGCACTCGTTCGAGCGAGCCTATCGCGTGCGCCCGAGAAGTCCTCCGCCCGCGGTTTATCTTCCCTGCTAACCTACGCACGTGATTTTCTTTACGACATTGGTTGCAGGCGTTGAAATCTCCGCCACGGGAACCAGAGATTTTTGTCTCAGCCGTTACGGATACGTATTCGCGACAATTGTGCTCTCGTGTGTCATTCTCGCAAAGACCGCTCCCGAGTATTTCCGAGTGAACATTGAACCGTCTCTTTGGAACAACTGGATGATAACATTCGTCGAAATACAATGTGAAATCGGAGTGAACTAAATGAAATTTCGGGAGAGGAAAAACCTGAGCGGTTGTTTTGTTTTGGTTGACACTTGTGGTTGTCGCTGTTGAGTGTTCGAGGGAGATTTTCTTCGGCGGAGCTTCTCGGAAGGCAGCTTTCGAAGAGGTTTCGATTCGTCAGAAGGCTTTTCCCTAAGCGTGAAAAGGGAGAGAGAGAACGCCTACTTACTCAGCAAGGCACCGTCCTTGTAGTGTGTGTTTTTTAGTGTCGACTGCGTATAAGGTTGATAGAGAGAAATAGAGGTCGCGGGGGCGTGAGGGCGGCCAGAGATGGTGACCTGGAGGCTGTCAGCCTGAGGGTTCCGCGTCATCGAAATGGTTTGGGGAGGACGTGGAAGCACCAGGCGAGGTTCAAGTGGTGAGTGCTCCTTTGTTGCTGATTCCATTTATTTGTCCGTCCAAACTGAATCATGTCTATCCATGTGTAAATTCCAATTTAAGAAGCCGTATTTTGCGTATAAAATTTCGTTTCGTTATACAAAAACGTTAAAAATAAAATACCCATATTCTAACTACTTTAAAGAAACATTCTGTGTGTACTTGACCAGAAGATTCTTGTATTTAAATACTTAAGTTCAGCAGGTATTAAATCGATTCTTCAAAACTCTCTATGAAGGAGAGATGTACGGTAGGATACATAATATAGAAGAGTTCCGTTGCGTGCTGTAGAAATGCAAATCATAATTAGTATATTTTACTCAGTATTATTTCGTTGTGTTTGTTTTCTCGAAATACGTCTATATCAAAGCGTGAATGGACTATTCTCGGATGCGTTTAGAGCTCACGCGTGAAAGAAATCCGTTGAATTCTGATGGACAAGCAGAGACCCTTCCTTTGTACTAAAATAAGAAGAAAACATTTCCTTTACTCTTCAAAATTTCTTCCGTGTTAATTCCATTTATTTGGGTTGGATTTTTAATTGGTTTTCGCCTATTGAGATTTGAGAATATTAACAAGTGTCTGTTATATCCTTTTCGTGGCATAGCGGACGTATCTAGGATACGAAACGTCCGTCCGTCACGCCTCTAACGGCATCAGCATCCTCGAGAACAGGATCAAAAAAACTATTTGCGGATCGTGCTAGCACACGTGCTGTTTCTATGGCGATAACAATCGCTGGGCGGTCTTTCTTTTGGTTCCTCGTCATCCTAAGGAGCAGCTGTGACTCCCACATCCCTTCTTCCTCTTCCTTCTGCGAACTCCCCATTCATATTTTACCTGCCTCCACACCACACCCCCAACAACGGCCCTCAGGTATAGTGCGTTCACTTGTGCACCTCAAATCCGGCAACGTCGCATTAACCCGCCACCTCTTCCCTCCCTCTCGGCATTTTTTCCTCTCTTCTCCCTCCGATCTCTTCATTTACTCACTCCGCTCTCATGATTCATCCGAGAAGAATCGCTCGACTGAGGGCGATTCCGAACCACTTTTTTGCTTTTCCTCTTCGTTTTTATGTCCGCTACCTCTCCGTTGTTCCGCCATCCTTCTCTCGATCGTCTTCCATCCTCGCCATCTCTGTCTGCAGACTTCTTTAACGGAGCGATTCGTCGTCGCCGTCGAACTGGTTCGGCAGAAATTGGCGGAATAATGCCGACGTCTTGCGCAGTTTGAGAAGAATCCTGGCCGATTGCCGTTGTTTTTCTTTGTTTTGTTGTTGGGATTCAAATCTTCGACTCGCATTCCTTTCACTTCACAAATCGACCTACATGCGATTGAAATTCAGTGTGTGATGATGGGGCGGCGTTGGTCGACGGGCTACGATTTGCTTCGCGTTGTACGAGTGTTCGTGCTGTAAATTTCGATGGAAGGAAATACAGATTCAATTTTGCAGCAAAATAAAAGTATTTTTCAATCTTTGAACATTTTTCTAATGCAGCAAAATCCGTAAGGTCTTTAAAGTAAGTGGGATATGCACTTGAGATAAATCTCCAACATATTTCTTAAGTGTAGGTCATTCAGCAATAAAATGTTTGGTAAACCTTATGCAAACTTTAATTAATGAGTAACCTTCCTCGGTGGTAATTTGCGATATCTTGATTCTGACTATGGCCTTGGTTATTGTTACTTTGTAGCTGAAATTCATTGCTTTTACGGATGCAGGATCAAACTAGATAACTTACTCTATTAAAGGCATACATTGGACGCATTCGTTCGTTTTTTCTTTTTTATTTAATCTTTCTCAAGGGTAGGAAGTACCGAATTATCCTTTTTCGTTTTGATAGGGCTTATCTCTTAACATACGTCCGATCTTCCGATTTTTTTTTCTCCTGCGTAATTTCTTACGGCATAAAACGATCGAAATCATTCTTTCGTGTTTCTCAGCTCCGGATGGTTGCCTCTGGGTCAAGATCGCTCTTTTCGCGCTTTCTCGCTCGTTCAAATCACTCGAAATGTCTTTTAGATTCCTTTCTCCCCTTCGGTCTCTCTCTTCTCACTTTCCTCTGCTCTTTTCCTTTCCTCAGAGCTTTCCCATCGCTCGTCGTATTCCTTAGCAACGAACGCGCTTACGTATTCCTCTCGTTTCTGCCTCTTCGTCAGACGGTCGTTTTTTTCCTCCCTCGCTTTCGGGGATGCCTCCGTTTATTCCTTTTGTCCTCTGCGATCCGACTGGTAGACGTTTTACGTAAATAGCTGGAGGTGAGCAGATTGTTAATGCCTCTCTTTATCTCCGAGTCGAGTTTTCTATGTTTGGTCACGTCTCGCAATTTATTTACCTTATAAATAAGTACCCATTTTGCTTCTCGTGGGAATGTGTTTGTTTGAGTCACTCTCCTGGAATTTCGATTCGTATTAGATGGTGTCCCTCTCGAGATAATTAGCTCTGCGTTTGCGACAAAATGTACTTCGATTTTTTTCGTATTTTCGCCTTATTGTGAAATATTACGACCGGAAAAGCAGTTGTGTAGCGCATTTCTGTGTGCTGACTGTAAATCGGTTTTTAAGGATGTTCTCTCCTCGCCTGTGGCATTGCGTGACTGTTTACTTTCCGTGAGGTCACGGCTTCGTGTTAGAGCTCGGACGTTGACTTCGGTGACGTATGCATTCATCCGATATTCGGTGCATCTAGTGATTCCAAATTACTCGAGTTTTTGGTACCCGGGTAATCGAGTAATATTTCACCGAGCTACCCGGGTACCCGGGTAGCTCGAGTATTTAATGGAAAAAATAAAATTTTAATAAATATTTATTTAACGGATATTTTATTTATTTATATTGATATAAGAGTTATTCAATGATTCAAAAAACAGTATTTCAAACAAATTAGAGCGTTTAAAGTACAGGTTTTCATGCGGTTTCGCAATTTCGTGGTGAAAGTACCAGCTACAGAAAAAACACGCGCAGAAGCAGTGGAAGTCGGCTTAACGGTCAACAACGCTTGATACAGTTTTTCCTGTACGTTTTCCACTATTTGCTTCAAATAGTTTGAACTCTTTATCTATACTTAACTGATGAGATTCTTTTGCCTTTGTCGTGGTGAATGATGCAATGCATTTCTGCAAAGTAGCCTCAGTTGTCAGTTGTTTGCTCAATTCCAATACCGCAAGTCTTACTGGTTCTAGCACCATTACGATTTCCTTTAAGAGGGTAATGTGATCTTCACTATAAAGTACACATCTCATCTCTTTCAAGCAAGATTTATCGAGTCAATAAGTTTCAAAAATCGAACTATTGCAGTCACTAGACTACTCCAACGAGTTTTGACATCTGAAAGCAATATAAGTGGTTTTCCTTTCTTCTCTCTGACATACCTAATTAATAATTCTGTACGAAAGGATGATTTACTAAAAAACTTAATAATTCTTCTCATATCATCTAATGCATTCTTGTAATCCGAACGAAATGCAGGTATTTTATCGTCAGGTTCATTTAAACTTTCATCATCAGTTTCGTTATCACTCAAATTTTGCTCGTCTTCATCCTCGTCATCAGAAAAGTCAATTTGTTCCTTAAGATCAACAGCTGTTTTCTTTCTGTAAAATATTTCTACAACTGCCAAATTTATTGCGTGGTTGTAGCAGCACTGAGTTTCTGCTGAAATGATCCTGCCACATTTCGCCATTACACTTGCTCCATCATGTGTCGAGGCAATGATATCTTTGTTAAAATCAATTCCAAATTCCTGCAATCGTTGAGAAACCAATTCTTTAGTTCTTTCCGATGTGCAACTTTCTACAATTGGTACTAAGCGGAGAACAATTTGTTTTTCTATTGTTTGCAGCGTTATTATATTTAAGTATCTTCTCATCGCAATATCTACCCATTCATCCACTGTGATCGGAAATTTTTCTTCGGATTTAATCCTGCTTTTTAACTCCTTTTTAGTTTCAGTTTTATTTTCCTCGAAAAATTGCATAACACATTTTCGTACTGTAGATGAACTGGTTGGCATTTTGTAGTTGCGATTAGTGACGTAACCTCGAATTGCTTCACACTTAACAATAGTATTAAATGAGATTCCATCTTTAGCAGCACATTTTGATATTATTTCCTCCAATTATTCTCTGGAAACAAAAGATAACATTTCAGAGCTGTTAGCTTTGGCCTTTTTGGCTGGTGGTGGTCCGTCATTATTATCTTTTGTAGAAAAACTTTTGCTCCTCACAGTGATTCCGTGTGTTTTCAAATGATTTTTCATCCCAGTTGTATTTCTACCCTTAGTTGAAATCTTGTCTGCGCATCCTTATACTTGACATTGCGCCGTATCTGAAGATATTTTTTTAATGAATCCCAAACTTGAGATTTTTTGGAAGACATATTTGGGCTACAAGAAAGAATTTGAATTAATTTCTCACTGTACCAAATATCTTCTTGAAATTAAAATACATATATAGAATATGAGACTTACTTAATGTGCGCTGGATGATATATCTTCCCCTTAATACTGGTAATACTTTGTTAATCACGCTGATAAGCTAAAAATTTTACTATAAATAACAAATGTATATTAATTTTTTCCTATTTTCTGGAAGGATTAACATCCAGTATAAAACTGAATATTTCGAGTTTACAATATATACTTATTTAGAATTACTAACCTGTGAGAAAGAGCAACTACTGCGGAAGTACACAAAAGAAACGAATATAGAAAGATCCTTCTTCAATAATTAGTAAGGCCAGACTGGTGGATGCTACGCACACTTTAGTAGAATGAATAAAGGTTGTAGACACCTATAGCACATGACAAGTTACGAAAAACTCCTTTTACATAATACTTTTACTTTTAAGTAATTTAACTTGACGCTAATCCCGCCTAGCTGGCACAAAAAGATGGAAGGGTCTCGCTGTTTTCAAAGGCTTGGTAAGGGAATGGAGAGGAGAGTGAGGAGGAGGAGGAGAGGGGGAAGTCAGTGGCGGATCCAGGGGGGGGGGGGGGGCGATGGCCCCCTCCTTGGATAATCCCATTGCACTCCACTGGGCGCTTTCTTAAATTCATTCCGCCCAAAAATCCTCAATTATACGTCGCAGATTAGGTCTGTTTAGCAAGGGAAAGAAGTATTCTGATAGGGGTAGGGATTTTCAAAATATAGGGCAGTTGGCAGGGGCGGATTCGATAGGTGGAGGGGCGAACGCCCCCCCCCCCCCCCCCCCCCCTTGAGAAGTTTCTGGATCCGCCCTTGGGGGAAGTGATGGATTTATTCCAGTTGTGATACAATGTAACTAAATGGTCTGATTATATAAGGAAGTTGGATTTTAATCGAATGTAAAGCTCACATCTGTTGAAGCCTTCTGTAACGTGAAGGTGAAAACCGTAGTGGCGTTATTTACAGGCATTTTTACCTCTGACGCAGGGCTTTAAAGTAATTTATTCAAATTTTAAAAAGAATTTACTTTAATTATTATAATTGTACCTGTAATCTGTCGACGATATTCGTAATTTGTAATTTTAATTTTTCCAATAATAATCGAGTACTCGAACAAAATTACCCGGGTACTCGAAAAATCGAAGAAAACACCGAGTACCCGGGTAACCGGTACTCGGTGTGGAATCACTAGGTGCATCCTGTTGATATTTTCTCTCGGTCTGTAATGTTTCCGTTATTATAGACGCTACTTTGATTCACTCGGTCACCTGTATCTGATAACAACGTTCAGGTAATGTCTAAATAAACAATTAATGTGCAGTATTCAGTTATTTTTCATAATTCACCGTTACCCGGATCTTTTTCGCATCTTATAGAGATTAATGAAGTATAAATTAACTTGATTCGTCGCCTTGAATTGCGCTTACTGCGGAGAATAGGTGCTATTCGTCAATAGTATATTTTCACTTTAAATTTAGATATAATATTCATGTTTTGCTATGTATGTTTTAAATGTGGAATATAAGATTAGCCATGCTGTTCATTTATCCAGGACTAAAGAAATTTGTGGAGCGAAAAATTAACATAGAGTCGGTATCATTTGGAAAACACAAGAAAAACACATGCCAATTTATAGCGAATAAGCTAACCTGTTGGATGAAATTTTTGCGAAGATCGAGTTTAAATTGGAAGCCAAAGTCTTGGAGAATTGAAGCTGTTAAAGCAATAATGCTTTCATGATATAGTGCGATATAGCCATAAATTTGCTCAGCGAACCAGAGGCGAATTTCAAATACAAAGATAATTCACCTGCCGTTAATATTAACAAGAAAATGAATCGAGGTTCTTTAAGTTACCACTTAATTCGGTTAACTGGGAGCTGAATTTACCGTTAGGTTAACTAGTTATAGGAATACGTTAGATCCTCCATCAGTTAAATGTGACCAGTATTTTGTATTTTACCGATTATACATTTATTGGGGTTAGATTACATATCTATGTTTCTAAAATTATTATTGTGCGGTTTATTCGTGAATGTCTTTCAAAATTATCAACATGAATTGCCAGAGTAATCGAATCAACAGCACATTCTTTATCAGAAATATGGTTGCGTCCGTCACACACTAAATTGAACTTATCTTACGTAATGGATCCATTCGCGTCGTGGTTTTTTCGATGAATTTTTAGGTCGTTATTTCGCCTTTCACCTTTATTGAGTCCATTGTTAGTCTACGCTCGACTCTCACTTTAACTGTTATATTATTTGAGTCATTTACACTTTAGTCCTTAAACTTTCGTTCGTTTAGCAACCAAGAGTGACTTTTAAAATATCCCATTTCACCGAGGATACTTTTCTTCTCTTCGCTAATATTTCTATTCGTTAGGAAAATATCATCGGATACACTGCTAATTTAGATGAATTAGCTGACGTTTACTGCGATAAAACGTTAATTCCTGAAGGAATATCTGTGTCATATAATGGACTTCGTGAACTTTCGACTATTCCTTTCGTATTCGTTAATTTTCAAAATCCCTTTTTTCTCCGAACTCTTCTAATTGCCACGGTTTCTCCGACCGAAAAGAATTGCGTTCGTCTCTAAGTTTGCGTTATGCGACTAGCGGCTTCTTTTGTTTCTTCCATCTTTCTCCAAGTTTCGCTCCATCGACTCCGTTCTCTCCCGCTCTAAGCGAAGTTCAAAACAAAAGAATAAATAGAATACTGCATTTGCTCGCCTAGCGCAGCAGCTGTAGAGTCCTGATAGGGCCCAACCCGACAGTGGTGCAGCCCTGGACCTGTCCGAACCCGAGCGTTTTCAGCTTCGCTGATACCCGAGCCCGACACACGAGGCCCGATTTTTTCCTGTCTTACCCGCTAGGCCCGAACTCGACCCTATAGGCCCTGACGTTCAGGATAAGGACATTTACGACGGCTAAGATGAGAAATACAAGATTTAACAGCATTGTAGCTAAAAATACACATATGATTTGCACTGAGCCGACTTCATTCTACGTCCAAGAATCACAAACTAACAAAAATTTAGGCCGAACTCCACTTGACCCTCCAGTTTTCTCTTTTGTCACGTAATTGCCACTTTTTAGCATTGATTTAACGTCGTTTTCACTCATTTTTAAACAAAATAACAATGGGGTCTTCACAAACTGTCCAAAGTATAAAATATATACCATCCAAGCAATAAAATGCTTAAAAGAATACTCAGAAACAGATTCGGTTGAACTATCGGTCTATAAACGCAAAGTCTAACTGAACGGCTACGCTTTGCTTACAGGAGCACAACAGTTCAGGGACTTCCCAAAGACACAAGCAGGGAGGGCCAACTTAGGAGTAACTATCAACAGAAAGAGAATTTATTGATTTATTGGTTTGCATAAATGTGTATAGTTATTATGAAGTTAAATATTTTTATTGAATAAATCGTATTTTATTGTTAAGTAACAAACGTTATAATGTTATCTAATAAACGAGTTAAATTAATTTTTTAGTGTAAAATCGGCCCAAAAAAAAGCCATACTCCTGGCCCGCCTCGCATTACCCGGCCCTTGTAGACCTCTAAGTAAGCAGGTTAGGTATATTCTTTGTCGTCCATTTCTCCTCCTGTTGGCTCCCTCACCCACCTATTTCTTCCTCTCTCCCCACCTCTCCTTTTCCAGCATCATCTTCCTTTCCCTTCCATTCCCTTTCCATTTTTCCCTTGGCCTGTGAGTTGAATCTCATGCCATTCCACTTACGTTAGCTCTTTTCTCCTATTTTCCCATCTTTCCATTACACTCGGACACGCCATCTTCTATTTGCTTTTCGAGCTCCAGTGCTAATTCTGTAGGCAACCGTTTGTGTCAGCCAAGTTGGATTTTAGAATTATCGATTTGTTTACGTTTATGGTCGTTTAAAAAGTAGCCTTCTAAATCCGAGTCATTGCACCGGTTAGTCTGTTATTTATTTTGGCGACTTCGGTTTGAGATAGAATTTCCGCGAAGCCACGAGACGACCTTAGCTGACTTGTACTCATCGGTGAGATTCGAACGAGTGGGGGCCTTGTTTTCGAACCGGTGTCATTCTATCCTTTACGGCGCCCGAGAATGCATTGGTGTACATATTTCTCAAATGGGGTTTCCTCCTAACGGAAACTTGTTTCGAAATATTGCGCGGAGATCTTTTTTCCTCTGCAATTCGTATCTGTTGGCCCCCTCCTATTCTGAATTATTCTCCTCCACGTACTCGCGTGTGTGTGTGTACAGACGATCGCTCTTTTCTTTTACCCCTCCCCCTCCCTCCCTCCTCATTCCCTCCCACCCCTCCCCCCTCCCCTCCCTCCTCACTCCCACCCCCCTCCATCCCTCACTCCCCCTCCCTCCCCCACCCACCCTTCCTCTCTCTCTCTCTCTCTATATATATATATATATATCTCTCTCTGATTCGATCGTTCTCTTTCCACGCGCATCCTGTTATTGCCACCCTTTTCCGAGAATCGCATTTCTTTTGTAACTCAATTCCTTTCTTTTTTGTCGGAGCGTTAAATCTGTAGTGCTTCCGCATTTTTCGTGAAAATGCTGTCGGGTATTGATTGCTACTCAAAACTGACCGTTTCAGGAATAGTTAATAAGTGTTAACAGAGAACGCGAGGATCTTATGTTTTTATGGGCTTGATGTGATTGATTTTAAGGCTATGTCTGCAGCATTTTTTTTATTTTTCTTTATGTTTCCATGGCAGTTGAGATTAAAAATAGTGAAATAACCCATCGAAATGGTATGACGTGTTAAATTAAAACTAAAAGAGTTCGAGACGTAACTTAGCTAAGCGTTAATTAAAAATAGCAACGTAAATAACAAAATCCAAGACTCATTATCAACATTTAATGAATCATTCAAAATACAGTGGAATCTCGTTAATACAAACTCGGTTTATACAAAGTTCTCGTTTATACGAAGCATATGTCGGTCCTTGCACGAAGGATAGGGTCTTCTCTGTAAACACGGTCGTTTATTACAAAATTCATTTTATTTTCATTTCGATTATGTTGTTTGTTTTCTCATGATTTCTCTTATAAATAAAATAAAATCTAACCGAATTTTATATTAATGTTAGATAAGGCTTAAGTTAAAGTTATCAAATAAAATTATCAAGTTTTGACCTTTTTCGGCAGACCTCGTTATTACAAACCGTGAAAATTTAAGCCTCGTGAATTTTGTATTAACGAGATTCTACTGTAGATGTTAATTATTATTTCCCTACAGAAATGACGGGTCGGAATGAAGGATTTCTTAGTCATAAAAGGATGTTTAATCATTGAAATAGTAATATATATATATATATATATATATATTTATACTACGGAAGAGGAAAGGTAAGTAAGGATATTTAGGGCAACTAGGTGTTGAAGGAAACCCAGTGAACACTTACCGGAAGAAGAGCCGCTGGGGTGTTGGAGAGACACATTTGTAGAAGTTATTGGAGCTTTCGGGATGATCCCTTCGTCGGCACAAGAGAGACATATAATTAATTCCAGTAATGATTACCTTCGTATTATGAACTTAATCTATTATGATTTTCTGATATAAATTACTTTTACAGTTTTGATTTTACATATCAGTTTTAATAATCAATTCACATGCTTATGAAATAGCCAAAATAAACTTCTGGAATCAAATCAATGTTCTTTCTAATGGACAGATGAGGTGAAAATAGCAGGGTCATGCAAAAAAGGTAATGGGATATTTTATTCGAAGGTGAAAGTTTTGATCGATATGTTTAAAACTGGCAAAAATGTCTGAATTGGTTGGAGGGAAAAGAAAAATGTGGATTTATACAATTCTATGGCCAAAGATGATAATGAGAAATGCTTCGAGTGGAGGAGGGGGTTTCAAGTCGAACGAGAACCTGGAAACGATCGTATTTAGCTCAATGGAAACAACTGAGCATCGCGAGACTAGATCGTTCGGGGCGCCCCTTTTTAATGCGGTCACCCTGATTTCGCGACCTCTTGAATCCACGGCCAATCGCCACCATTTCCGCTCTCCCTTCATTGTTTCCTGTTGCTTACCCTTGTCGCTCACTTCCACCACGACACGATGTTCAAAGAATTGATTAGCGTTATTCGTGTCGACTTGATTTCTTGCCTGCACCTTTCGTCTCCTACGCTTTCGTGTTTTCCCAAACATTTTCGGCAGTTTCTGTTGATAGTAGGATGTCCCTCGATGTTCAGAGAAGAGATATTCGTATCTACGCCCTTCAATATTTCTTCCTTCGACAACTTTAAACGAAGCTATCATTTTTAGGCCCGTTTTGCTTCCAGCACGAGCACCTATTTCCGTCCGTCCGTCCGCATGTTCGTTCTCCAACGGATTTCCATGAAATTTGATATTAAGGACTTACAGTCAAAGATAATAAGAAAATCGTAAAAATGAATCACGTAATACAATCAGGGATACCACTTTACTGGTGACAAAAAATGAACTTTCCGTCATATCTCGCAAAGTATTGGTCCTATCAAAAGAGTTTTCAAATAAAACTTGTAAAACTAGTAAAAAGAGAACTTCTTTTCCTGTAAATTTTTATCGTAGGAGTAGTCGTTATCGAGAAAATCAAACGAGAACGTCTTTAACTCGAGTTGAACTTCCTGCATGGTTACTTCTTCGTTGTTGCTAACATAAACAATCTCACAAAAATACGTGAATTTCCTTACGTGTGCATTCAGCATTTTTAAATAGGAAGAAAATGGATTATTTATGAGGAAGAAAAGAACTTTAAAACGCTATTTCCTTCAATTACTCCATTGCACGAAACGCGCCCATTTGTGATACGCTGTACACTTTCCTAACTAGTTACGTTTCTCTTATGAAGTTATTTGCGAATGACCGATCGGCGTGATTGAAATTTTCGGTGCGTCACGTTTTGAACTGTGAATTGCGTCTTTCTACCAGTTCTCTTTTTCATCCATCAATTTTTAATGTATTTATTTGTCCTTTTCTCTCGTCGCTTGACGAAATTTTCGCGCCAGCGCAAAACCTTCCCATAAATCGGCTAATTTCTTCTCTCTCTCTCTCTCTCTCGCTGGGTATTTCACGCCGTCTGCCCCCTCTGAATCGCACTTTCTTCTTCCATTCTCTGTACATAATGCACGCCAGTAAACTATAGTTTTCATCTCAGATTGCGAGATCTCTCTCCCTCCCTCCCTCTCTCTCCCTCTCTCTCCCTCCCTCTCTCTCTCTCCCTCTCCCTCCCTCTCTCTCCCTCTCCCTCCCTCTCCCTCTCTCCCTCTCTCTCTCTCTAACCGTTCGTTCGCTTCCCTCTGTATGCTAACCTTCGATTCCTGGTGGCGTTGGAATTCCGAACCTCGTCCTTTATATATCTCTCCCAGAGATTTAAAGAAAGAATAAACAGACTTCCGTTCGCCATTTGAGCGCGTCCTTTGTATGAAATATTTCCTCGCTCTTTTCTTCCATTTCGGACACGATTCCGATTTGCGCTCCATGAACTTCTATAAAGAGACACGTCTTTCGCGACGGCGGCGATGGGTCGGACGCAGGGCCCGGGAGAGAAATTCCGGACCCCTGTGCGTTTTTCCGCTCCCGGGCCCCCTTTCTTCAACTACAATCCAGTACAGTTTTTTACTATATACAAGTGTATATTTAGTGCAGTAATTTTTTTATCAGCAGAAGAACAAGTACATCTTTACATTTTATGTAATTGTTTATTTTTATGAAAAGTTCAAAGTATGTAAATAAGCGTGAAATGAGGAAGTGACACCACAAAACAAGTATTAAACAATAATAGGGGAACTCGGGGTAATATGGGCACATGGGGAATATGAGCACGTTTTCTGTTCTGTCTTGATATTGCCAACACAGAATTATTTTTTACCTTTTAAGTGTTGGTACGAGTAGTTCAGAGTGTCATGGCGTCCGAAGGAGCTTCGCTGTAACGTGCTGCTGTGTATTGTATTCCCAGTCGCATTTAAACGGAAGAGTTTCTTATATTCGTTGAGATAATTTTGTCATTAGTTGTTTAAGTTCATATTTGAAATAGATACCATTATGTTTTCGTGAAGAAATAGAAACTGACAAGGCGTGTATTTGAAACATGGTTCGATAGCTAATGAAACAATGCTGAAAGGGCGAGGTCACTATAACGTCTACAATGTAGCAATTGTTTCTTTCAAGGCATAACCATAGAGTTAGTATATATGGTTATATACTAACTCTATGGGCATAACACTAGGGATAATATGAGCACCTTTATTCGGAATAATGTGATTACAAGCATTTTACGTTACATTTACATATTTTTTCATATTTTTATAACTTTAAAATTCTTAAAGCTCATTTATGCTTTTAGAGCTCATTAATATAAAGTGTTTTCATTTTTATTTTTCAATTTATCATTGCAGATATAAACCAGTCAGGCCAACGTCATAACTTACACAGAATGTATCTTTATAATGTTTAAATTTTGTACCTTTTAATGTGATTATTTGATGAATGTACGCCAATAAAAAATGCACGGTTTTATAACTTAATAATTAATTAGATATGAACTGCTCATATTCCCAACATGCGCCCCCGAGACGTGGGGAATAGGAGCACAAGTGGTTTCCTGCATATTTTTTATTGGCACATTTACATGCATTGGTAAAATTGCGTACAAATGTAAGAAAAGGTACAAAACATAGTTGTGAATATTTTTTTGTGGAAGCAATACATTTATATAGGCCATAAGGTTTGTTTCACATAAAATACATTAACTATGCTCATATTACCCCAACTTCCCTATAGTTTAATAAATTCATTGGTTTATTTAAGGCAAAGCAAAGATGTATACATAATGTATAAACGTTGATAACAAAGTTAATGGATTGCAGTTATTGTGTTTCATCTTCACAGGAAATTTTTACCTGAGAGCGGGCCCCCCCTTAAGCCCAGGCCCCGGTTATTCTCACCGGCGGCTACTCCTCCCTCTCCCGGGCCCTGATCGGACCTATCCCTTCTCATCCCTCGATATCTCTTCTTTATTCGTGCCTTCCTCTTTATCCCCATCTTTCTCTCTCTCTCTTTCTGAAGATAATGACCTCGGATCACGATTTCAGTGCATTAAAGCGCTGGGCACGAATTCCTATAGGCGTTTAGGCTTCGAGAGGGGGAGAGAGAGAGAGAGAGGAGTGAGTCCAAGGCGCTCGCATTATCCCAAGGATACTGGAGATAAAAGAAATCGGTTCGTGGAAGATTTCTGCGATCGTTTGTTGCAATCGCAGATTGCACGCCACGCCTGGGACTGTTCCTCGGATTTGGCTTTTTAAAAGTGTCACGTGCGAGATAACGACAGAGACGACTGTTATTCCATTTTTAGGCGCGTTTCACTTCCAGCGTGAGCGCCTATTAGCGTCGGTCTGTCCGTCCGTCTATCCGTCCGTCCATCCGCATGTTCGTTCTCGGCTTCTACCGAACAGATTTTCATGAAATTTGATATTAAGGACTTACAATCAAAGAGATTAATAAAATCGCATAAATGAATCACGTACGCGAATCAGGGGTACCACTTTATTGGTGGCAAAAAATGAACTCTCCGTAATATCTCGTAATATATTTGCCATTTCAAAATAATTTTCCAATAAAACTTGTAGAGCTGGTAATGTGGAGTATTTGTTTTCTTATACATTTTTATCGCAGGAGTAGTTGTTATCAAGAAAATCAAACAAGAGTCTTAATTCGAGTTGCACTTAGAAAATGTCTTGCATGGTTACTTCTTCATTGTTGCTAACATAAACAATTTCACAAAAATCCTATATCTAATTTTACAAGTGGCTGTCCGTCTGTCCCCATTTGTATCTCGGGAACCGTTCGTCGTAGGGATATGCGGTAAACGGCGGTTTATTTCGACAAGCTAGGAGGTCCCAGTAAAACTGTTTTCATTTTCATAGTCCTAGGTTCGAATCCAGGGAACAATTATATTTCCCCATAAGTTTACACGGAATTTTCGATTTATCAGAGTGCAAGGTTTTTTTCCATCATTCATCAAAATACCTAAATATGGACCGATTTTCTTCGTTTTTGCTTCATTCGACGGATAAAATTGTACACCATCTTATACTTGCAATGTTTACATGCTACACGATTGAAGCTTTTAGAAATACGCAATTGTTTTTGAAATTTTGTGGATATTTCCGGGCGTTGCCAAGACGACCATCATTGTTGCCTCCGATTCAATTACTATCAATTAAACCTTCAAATAGGTGAAAGAATAGTGTTATTCGTTTCGCACTTTTGTTTAAACATCGAAATTGTTGCTGTAACAACGTCAGACTTTATAAATAGCAACGTAAATATTTACGGATAATTATTCAGTTAACTGCGTATGGGAAGCGTTTCGAAAAATTTAATCGAAGCAGTTGAATCTTCATTTCATCGTTTGTATTCTGGAATCTTACCTTTTTGTGAGTCGTTATATTATATAGATACATCTGTAATGCATATTAACGCAAATAGTCTCACGTATATGTAAATTTAAAATTAGATGAGAATAAAGACACGTTATTTTTTTAACACATTACATGTATATCTTCTCTTCATTGATAATCTAAATACACAATTGAATTGATTGTTATATGAAAAAGAAAGTACATATATTTCAATATAAAGAACCAAAGAAAATTAAAAACATAATAGTTCGCGATAAATTACCGTGTAGCATTACTTTCTTGTCTAATATGAATTTTCAAATGCAGATTTCTGACTGACTTCGCATAATAAATTGGCAATACGCACACACAGTCGTGCCCCCAGCGAGATTTCATCCCTTACATTGGGAGCCAAGTACCTACATTAAAATCCTATACC
The DNA here is from genome assembly GCA_036926305.1 of Uropetala carovei. Taxonomy (NCBI): domain Eukaryota; kingdom Metazoa; phylum Arthropoda; class Insecta; order Odonata; family Petaluridae; genus Uropetala; species Uropetala carovei. Next base: position 9,344,128 of record JAXCHB010000010.1, on the reverse strand, counting down.
GGGGAAAATGCATTGTTTGAGTTAAATGTGAATTATTGAGATCAACTTATTTCACGCACTTCTTATTTTTTTATAAATTAATTGAAATGACCGCGAACATTGCGCGGGTACAGCTAGTACGTTTAATTTCATTACGTGTGCAAGCAATATTTTTAAATAGGACAAAAATGGATTATTTATGGCGAAGAAAAGATATTTAAAACGCTATTTCCCTTACGTACACTTATATCATTTCTTTCAAATAATCCATTGCACGAAACGCGCCCATTTGTGATGCGCTGTACACTTTCCTAACTTGTTTATTTTAAAATTTCTAATCTTTCTGGAATCGATGCTTTAATTTGCATGATCTTAAATCTTTGTTAAGACGCAGTAGTAAGTAATAACGGTTGATAATCAGTCGTCAATCCTTGAAATCCTCTTCTCTGATAAATAATATATTTTTTTTTAATTTTTCAGTTAAAATAATATTTTATATACATAATGCTGTGTGTGACTGTATGCGTACATGTTCACACTCAAGCGCGTGAATTATGTTGGCCGGTGGAAAAGAAGCATGAATCAAAATGTTTTGATATTCCGTCTGTTCGAGGACTCCTTTTACATTTCGGCGGTTTCGTTTGAGGAGAAGTCATCTTTTTCGCCGTGACTCAACCGCTCTTCTTTTTTCAGCCGCAATTTTAACGACGAGTGAAATGTTGTATGCTCTCTCTCTCTCTCTCTCTCTGAGGGCGCTCCGAAATTTTCCAACTTTTTCCTCTGCAAACCAATCTTTTCTTCTCTCTTTTCCTCGTCTGTGTTTGCAGTCCTTTCAGTCTTCCTTCCTTTTCTTTTCTCGCTCACTCCAATCTCCTTTTTTTTTAAACTTCCTCCTTTCCAAACTCCCTCACCGCCCATAATTTAGAACTGCAACTCCGCCTTCTTCTGTATCTCTCTCAAACTATCAAAGAGAGAAAGGTCCAGGACCGGATGTAGGCGGCATTTCCATCGAGATAAGTCCGCTTATATCGAAGGCATATGTTTCGTGTCATGTGTTTTGCGATAGAAGAAATTAATTGAATTATTTCCTCTAAAGATATATGGATTTATTTGCAACACAGAAGACTCAAAATCAACTTTTTTGTAAATAAGACATAGGTAAGTTTTTGGCTATGCCATTGAACACAGTTTGTTTTGTTTTCGGCATTATTCGGCTTCCCTTTTGGAAATAAACTAATACCAATCCTTTCTTGGTTATCTTTCTGACTTCAGAGGGTAAACGAAACAAATGTACCAGTATTTTTTATTTATATTCTTAGGGCTTTTTCTTTAATGTGCATTTATATCTTGATACTCGTATATTTTCGTATCGGTGAGTATATTTATGTGACTTTGTATCGGAATCACATCGAAAGACTTTTTAGTGAGAGTTCAGTTGTTTTTTCTCCCATCATATCAATCCCCCCGACTTGGTTCTTTCCATCTTTGCCCCCGTCGTTCCTTCCTCTTCAAATCCAACGCTAAATGTGTAAGGTTTCCCTCCATTCTCCACTTGCCTTCACTTTCCGTGTCTACTCCCACGCATCCCAAAAGTCCTTTACTTTCACTACTCGACTGTAACAAGTAATCAAAATGTGTTCGTCGAGCCAAACTCGTTTTTGTTGTTGGTATTAGAGAATGAGGTTACGAGGTTGACCTGTGTTTTGGCCGAGAGGAGGCGTTTCAAGACACTTTGAATCGTTACGTGTCACGTGACACTTCTTCGTAACAGATTTTTAAAGTCATTTTTATAATTGATTCGGAAGGGCGTTTAGTTTTCCATTTTAAGATGTAATTATATTTTACAATAAGTTGTTTTTTAGTCCTATCGTTGCCGTAAGTCATAAGTTTCTGAATCTGAATGAATACCCTGCAATCCACCGCAATTGGTGTGTGGCAGGGGGAGATTATCTACGACCCATCATATTATTCTTCTATTGTGCTCTCTTATAGTCTTAGGGAAGAAGGATCCCTTGTATCTATCGATCCTACATTCGATTTCTCGAATCTTGTCAGTGCGGTCGTGGCGTCCTACGTAACTTGGGCTCTTAATTACGCCTGTTAATTCATCTTTAGTCTTCTTATCGAAATATCTGCAATAGCCGATGCCTATACTTTTCTCGTCGTTCCTCCAGAGACTCCTATCCTCCAAGATCTTCAATTAGACTCGTGACACTTACTCGCCTACCGTATATACGTTTTACGAAACACGCTCCCTTTCGTTGAATTTTTTCCAACTCCTGAATAAGGCCCATCTCGTAAGGGTCCCATACACCAGTGCTCCCCAAGAACCTTTTTTGCTCCGCGGTGCAACTTCATGCATGCTTAAAAACATCGCGGCACACCAAACCACCCCTAATTAATTTCACTACGTAAATACACATTTTAAAAGAAAAAACTAGCATAAAACAAGTAAAAGTCGCAGTTACATTAGATTGTTATGATTGGTAAAGTAATATTCAAATAAATGTATAATTTTATTGTAAATTAAGTACATACCCAATTGAATGTGTAAAAATGTTATGTTCTTCGGAGGAAATTCTTAGTCTAGGTTCTTTAAACATGCCCTTTTAGTATTCTTAATATGAACCATTGACGAACAATTAAATTCGCATAATTACGTTGTTAAATTTGGAACGTCATATCGATGGCATATTCAGATATTGAAGGATATTCACCTTTAGCTTTTAGTCAAAATACATCTAAAGTTATTAATACTAATTTTAAGTTGTATGATCGTTGATGAGGTCTATCAATTCCTCTCGTAGTTTCAGTATAAATTCCTTGGTTGATAAAATTTATGCGAATTTGTTTATTCCAAACGCTTTTGTGAAAATTAGATACCCTCAGACTGTGAGGCACACACTAGTGCCTTCCTCGCGACACACTAATGTGCCGCGGCACACCGGTTGGAGAGCACTGCCATACGTTACACTCATACTCAACGGTGGTTTCTATTATAATAAGCGACCATCCGCAAATTGTTTGTTTCTGCTCTGATTACTTCACTAATATCTTCGTTTTGGATGGATGGAGCAAAGTAGTCCCTTCCAAATGTTTTGTTATCGTGTATAATTGTTCCTATGGAAAAATATTGTCGAGAAAAATAATTTTGAATTAACCGTTGTAATAAATTACATATTATTTATTTAAGTTAGGGATGGACACATGATGTTAATTTAACATTATATTATGAATTAAATTCGGCAATTTTCAAATTGTATTTTTCAAATAGCATTATGCCGCCAATTAATATACGCCATTAATCACGTAACATTTCCTTTTATTCAGTGCATGAATCCAAAGGGGCTCACGAAGGAATTTATCGATCGGCTATTTTCCACTTCGTATTTTTCCTTATTGGTAGGACGCATGCACTTTCATTTTCCAGATATTCCGTTCGAGGAATTCAGAATGCGCTCCCGTACCTTTGCAGTTTCTACATGCAACTCCATCACCCTCTCTCTCTCTCTTTTCCTCCCTCCCTCTCCATCGATTTCCCTCCCTCCCTCTCTCTCTCTCCCTCTCCCCATCTCTTTTCCTCTCTCATTCCCTCCCTCCCTCGTTTGTCTGTCTGTCTGTCCCTCTCTCACCCTCCCTCTCTCTCCCTCCCTCTCTCTCCCTCCCTCTCTCTCCCTCCCTCTCTCTCCCTCCCGCCCTCTATCTCCCCCTTTCTCTTTTCCTCTCTCTCTATATATCTCTCTCTCTTTCTCTTCTCGTGAGTTCCAACTGGTCCCTCGAATGTCGTCGTACGCTTCGACTCTTGCACAATGGCGTCGTGTTTATCCGTCATTCGGTTTTGTAATTGACATTTATCTTTGATCGAGTTCCTTCGCGGACATTTTCTATTCTGTTTCTTCCATCCTCGACATTCGTCTCTGATCAGCATTCCCTCTTTATTTACTCGCCTCGCGCACAGCTCTACTTTTCCTGCATTTTCTTAGTAATTCCATGTTTGAAGAGAAAATAAGAAGACCTTATTCTGGCCGCTAATCTTTTCGGGAGATGAAAGTTTTCGATAATATTTCCGAGAATGCATTTATCTCGTGTTTGCCGATCCCACTTTTGTTCTGTTTCCGAAATGTCAGAAAACGCTGTCGCAATATTGCATCAGAGATCGAAAATGCGACGTGCTTTTACTATAGGATTGAGCGTATGACAAAAAACTGGCGTTTAGAATATTTCCGTTCGCCGTTTTCGTCGGAGCTAAACCTCGCCTCTTCCGTTAATTCCAGCTTTTAATCCGGGTCCTTACATTTGTATTCCTCGCCACCAGGGCCGTCCCTAGGGCACGGCGAATCGGGGCGACCGCCCCGGGCCCCCCGCGATTTCAGAGGCCCCGCGCTTCTATATTACCACAATTAAAGTCAAAATTTAATTTGGCGGTCAGTAATAACGGGGCCCCGCACAGGTCGATTTGCCCTAGGCCCCGCACCTCTGTTGGGGCGGCCCTGCTCGCCACTGACCAGGTGCGCGCTCATATCGCGAAACCGGCGGCGAACTCATTCGACGCGATAACCTTTAATTCCTCGGAGCGATCTTGGGACACACGTTTTCCGATCGCTCATTCGAATCTCTTAATCGCCGTGGGATTAATCTACTTTCTCTCTCACATTTCACACTCTCTCCCTCTCTCACATGACCACTCTTTTGTTGAGTTCCAACTCTCTTTAATTCCATTTTCTCCTCTCACTCTCATATTCTCGTTTATATTTTCTTTATCTCTCTTCGTGCCTTCCTCGAATGCCTGTCTCTTATGTTATTCTCCTTCTATTCCAACCTCTCGCCCCTTTTCTGCATTTATGCTTCCTTTCGTTCTTCCCCATTGTTTTGTTTTCCTTCTCCCTATTTACCTTCCCACTCACTATGTACGTACTTCCCTCCATTCTCCCCCTCATTCGCTCCACCCTTTTTTCCAACCTTTTTTTTGCTCCATTGGCACTTATACTGCCTCTTCTTAACCTTTTACTCCCTTTTCCCCTCGTAAAACCCTTTTCCATGGGTTTGTTTGCCGTTTTCCCTCCCTCGTGAACCCCTTGGACTGCGTCTCTCTCTCTCTTTCGTTCAGTGCGTCTGTTTCTCGCCACGCACTGTGAGATGAAAACGGCGGCCGTATCGTAGTTACGGGAGAATATTCGTGAGGTCGCCAGATGGGTTACATACCCGTCGAGATGGTCTGTTGGAATGGGGAAAAGAGAGGCGTAGAAGAGGTGAGGAGGTTCCTCCGTTATTCATTCCTCCGTACGACGAACCCTTTTCTCTCTCTCTGTTCTCTTGGTTCCGAGCCACGCCTATACCTACGCATCTCTCTCAGGGAATCTTCCAAACCGTTCTCATGTAGCGCCGCCTCGCTCGTTCTTCCTCGGGTGTTCCGTTACGCGACTTTCCCTCTCGTGCACCTCCCCTCCCTTACCTCCCTCCCTCCCTCCCTCCCTCTCCTCCCCCGCTCTAAGCGACCGCTCTCATGAATTCAACGGGTGTGCCTATGGTGAGTTGCAAGTGCGCCGTCTTTCGCTCGCAAGGTCACTGTTAAATCGCGTTAAATTGCGTGCACTCCCCATCCCCATTCCTCTCCCCCCCCCCCCTCCCTCTCCCGTAATTCCCTTATATTCTCCCAAACTTGTTCCCCCCTTTATTGAATTGATATTGAAATTCAATTTTTTTTAGTTGCTGTTGAGTATAAGTAAATATTACCAGGAATAATTTTGCAAGGTGAAATTAACTTAAACGAATATCAAGCGTTATGGCGATGAAAGAGATAAAATTATATAACGGTTAAAATATTTTTAGAGCGAAAATTCTTTTCTGCAGAAAGTTTAAAAATTTGAAAATTTTCTGTTATTATAAAAGTTGCTTGTCATGCTTTTGAATTTCGGTTCGTAATAAAAATAATGTATGAATAGACAAATAGTGTGCACATTCTCTTGTTTCACGAATAAGCGTTAGAAAAGCCACTGTTCACTCTGAAAAAAATAAAAAATATCTATGAAGTGAAAGGCGAACGATTAGATAATATTTTATTTAGCCGGATTAAGTTACATCCTTTAGTTACACGATTAACATTAAAGTAGCTTGTTTTTCTAAAATGTCCAAAATACAACTTGCTCTTTATTACGAATATTAATTACCTGTGATTTGGTTGTATTCTGTTCTCCAGATAGCCTTTATCCGCCGTTATTGTCCCACGTAATTGGACATTCTTTCTTTACCGATATTTAGGCTTCATATCTAATTCTCTCAATGAGCGTTCTCAGGCCAAAGTAGTCGCGTGGAATTAAAATCATATTTCTCCCGCTGGCTGAAGAATTTCGTGAGATCGAATTTTAAATAAGAATTCGTAAGAGTGATTTAAAAGAAAAGTATTTGGGTATATCGAATCTAATAATGAAACTTTAAGCGTTAGAAAGCTATTCTCTTATCGCTACCGCAGAATCGATTAGAATAAATTATTTGATACATTTCAGTTTCTTCTGTCACATTGGACTCTGTTGCCCCAGATTTGCTTTATAAATGTGTCAGTAAATTACTGTTTCCATTAGCTAATTTCCATATCCCGTCGCAAAGGCATATTTTCCTCTGCCCACTTCCTTGGCCTCCAAACTTAAATGGATGTGAAATCAAAGTTGCCTAAAAAAGTGGAAACAGCAGAGAATGCATTTAGTTGCTCTAATACATTGCAAATAAACGGTTTATCACTATCTTGCGGCATTTTCATTTTCTCTGTTAAATCAATGAGTTGGATGTTATTTTTCATTATTCTCAAATATTAACGTATAATATTTTAACGTTTCTCGAAATTTCCCGAAATAGAACTGCGTTACGCGATTATTGATGCATCTTTTATAGAAGTCCCCTTTTGCTTGAAAGACGTAGTTTCTTCTGATTTTCACTCCTCCCAGAATGAGAGGTTTATTTTTCATCACATCTAAGAGTTTTCTTTCCGCGTTTGAATCTTCCGATCGATTTACTACACTGCATAATGACTGACATTTACAATAGACAAAATTAGTGGATTACAGTACTTGAATATTTAAAAATATGTACTTTTAAGTTTTGTTATTTTTCGCCGAGCACATCTAGGTATAATATACTAGGTATACACAATTTTTGAACTATGGTTTTAGTGAAATGATGAGGTTGTTGTTTCTAAAGAAGTTATTTAAAAATCGTGTTCCCTTAAGACGGGCTTAGCCTTGCGAATGCGTATTTTTGCATTTTTTTTAGCCCCCGGAAATAATAATTACTTAATTTGTTGAGCACTTGTGGAGATTCTTAATTACGGAGAAGAGTGAAAAGTTAGTTGCCGTGGACACAACGAGATTTGATAGAATTTCGTCGCAAGGACACTCGAACGAGGCCACGCTCCATTGCCTATGTATATATAATTCTTCGCGTTTTTGTGTGTGTATTTATATGTTCGACACATCACGTTTCATCAGTTATATTCACAACCTTGGGTATTATTCCAGTATAAGGTTGCGTATATATCTTGTTATTTCCGTGTTGAATCAACATAAAAAATTTTATTGCAAACCATTTTATAAACCTCTTAGTCAATAATATAAAGGCTATAAAATGCAATTATGGATAAATTCTTCAGCATGTGCCATTGCTAACTCGAAAAGGTGTATGTCTTTTGTTTTAGGAACAAAATTAAAGAAATTTGTTATATGAGAGGCCGATGGCAGTTTGAACTTCATTATATGTAGGAATGTGACTACATTTATTATTAAAATGTATGTGATATCGTAATAAATATTTTTTCTCATATCTGATAACGCTACGTAGTAGAACTTTATAGAGGTATCTTAGTGATTTTAGTAGTGATTGTTTAAAATAATTTCGAATTTATGAATTTTTAGCTTGCGTTTTAATTTTTTGTTTTCAAAATATTTTTTCCTTTATTTCCAGGTAAGTGTCAACGGAGTAATGTCATCCAAACTCCAGTTCCTACGGTAATGTGAATGAAAACGCTATAGTTTTCCGCTTAATCTTGAGCATTCTCCGTGTCTGGCATTTTTTCTCTCATCCGTGTTGGTGGGAGTTCCCAATGGGCACATTTAATATCGCCTGAACATGTCTTAACGCTCTTTAAACAGGGCCATGTAGTTTGTACCCACACAACGTCAGCCTTTGCTTAATGAATAATCTGAAAGAGCGCGTTGTACCGGTTAAGGAAAGTGTCGGGCGATATATCAAAGGCACTCTTGGAAAAACTGTGTAGTTTCGCTGATGTAATTTAATGGAAAATTCTTTCGGCCATATGTTTCCATAGAATTAATTTTTATTCATTGGAATTATTAGAAATTAGACGACCTTTGAGCTGAATGTCGACCGCAGAGCCAGACACTCGAATGCCGAGGAAAATATGAGATTCTTTTCCGTCAGAATAACCTTTTAAAACTTTTCATTGCAAAAATAACGCCTTAGATTTTGTCTTGCATTAAAAAAATGTACCGTGGCAAACGAAATCCTGACGCTAATGTCATCATTAAATTTACGAAATAGCGTTAACCTTGCTATGATGCAATAAAAGTTTGTGGCGTCGTTGGTGAGCGTATAGAAGGAGTGAAATTTCCTCCGAAGACCTCTTTATCCCCAAGATTTACAAACACCTTTTTATTACGTCTCCTTTCCGCGGCCCTTGCCCCCTCGATTTTTTCTATCTCGCCGCCATTTCGCTCTCGTTTCGTTCGCTTTCCGCCTCTCGCGCGCCGACCTCCGACCTCTCGACACCTCATGCAAATCCTTTACGACCCCCACCAAATCCCCGTTCAACCCCGCGCCCTCCATCTCGCCCCTTCCGCCCCCAAACTCTCCGAGAACTTCACATATGGCGCTCCGTCCCCACCGACCACGCTCTTATCTCCTCCCCCTTCACTCTCTCTCTCTCTTTCTCGGGCTTGATTTAATTAAATCCCTTCTCCCTCCCTCTCTCCTCCATTCGCCCCTCACGTCCATCTCCTCCCACCCCGCCCTCTCGTCCTACGCCGCCTAGGATGTGCTTCTTCATCCAACCCACACCTTTCACTCTAGCCTCGCGGCTAGCAAGTTGGGTCAGGTGTTTATCAGGATAACGATGTGACGTTCGGTGGCGGAGGGTAAATCGTTACGGAGGGAGGGAGGGAGAGAAAGAAAGAGTGTCTGCGGCGTGCGTGCATTGGGAAATGTTTTGAAATTGCGTTGCATAACATGTTGCGCGCCGTTTTGGGGTTAGGCCTTTAGGAAGGACGCGACCAGCTGCTCTTTCCTTCTCTCCGTTCCTCTCCCGTACCGGCGTTGAACTCTCCTTGGCGTCGGGATGTTTGGGTTGGGTGGGCGGCTTTATCTCTTCGCTGTGCTCGCTCGCTTGGGTTACTCCACCTACTGGTTGGTGCGGTCAGCTCTTTCTGTCTGCTGTCTCCTTCAGCCTCCCTCTTCTCTGTGCTTTTGGGAGAAATGCGGGCGAGGCTCTTTTCAGATTAATACGATGTGGGTTTAATTGGCGGAAATGATTCGTGTTGAAGAGGTTAAGGAAAGAGGTCTTCCGGCGGTTTCCTCGGACAGTGTGACCTTCGATCTTCTTAAGTGTGTTGTGGTATGCGCTGGAAGACGTGTTCATTCTGAATGTATTTTTTAAATCCCGCATAAAGAATCGTTTTGCAATTCACTTGCCATTACGACGGACGCTTTCAAAGTTTAATGCAACGTGCATAAATGTCGCCATCTTAAGCCGTGCTAGCAAAACAACACCATTAAAAATGTTCGCCGTTATTTTTATTAAATGGTCGTGAGGGCGGAATTCGAACTTTCGACCCCATAAACAAGAGGTATGTGGTCCCTCGCAGTATGTCTTATGTTAGCGCACGCCTCGTATGTAGTTGCTTATGACGCGTTATCCTCGCGCGCTATAATTAATAGTCATAACCTTAATAAGAGTTTTTACCCGCTGCGCTGGAGAGTTGCAACCGTTGATTGGGTGGAAACGCGTCTCATTCTCTCTCTCCTTCTTTTTTTTCCCTCCGAATATCCATTCCTCGCCGAGGTTTGATTTATACCACTCCGATCGTGTACGCAAAGTGGCTCTAGTCGAGAGAGTTGGGTGTTGCACAACTCCTGTAACGACGCCGAGTAACGTAGCGCGTCTACGCGTTCCGTTGTTTTTTCACCCCTCCTTCGTTTCCTATTTACGATAGAACTCCGCTTACCCCAAATCGGCTTATTTGAATTCTTTCTCCACACCGATTATCTTCCTTCCGAACCATTTTTATCGTAGTTTCAGATGATTCTGGGAATTTCGTCGCGTTAGGATTTTGGGAAGTCCCGTTCGGTGTAAATGTGCCCTCCCGACGGATTTAAGCTGGTAACGCGGGCAAACATTAATATTCCCGCATTAAATTATAAGTTTTAAACGCCATTTAGCTCGTTGAATGCAAGTTTATTAAAAATAGCGGCGTTCCGTTGCGATCAGATCGAAAATTTTCACGTTTATTTCAAATTACATTTCGTAATGCCTAAAACCGATGTTATTCGTTACTCGTGTTCAGGATTCAAAACCTCACGGTGTGACATTTTGATTTTATATCGCACATCACTTGATAAAAATGTAAATTTTATTTCCAAACGTTAGATATGTAAAAGTTGTACTGTTCAGGATTTTTATTCCGATAGCTACAATCGATAAGTTTCACTAATTGTAAGAGTGCGTCCAAATGAACATTATGGTACTTCTGGCGAAATTCATCTACTGACGCGTTTTTAATGATTGCTAAGGGACTGTTTTTAGGATGATTGGATGAGATTCAGTTCATTCCAATCCACTTTGTGTAGCGTCACGTGTGTGTGTATGTCTCCTTAGTCTCTTCCCATATCTCCCATCCTCTCTCTCTTTTATGTAAGAAGGGACTTCACAGTCTCAATTTCGCCCTAAATAAAGTCGTTTGTCTGTCTGTCTGTCTCTTTCTCCTTTATCCTCTCTCTCTGTCTCCTTCATCAAACTACGTCACTTTCAATTCACACCTCCGACGAACCCTAATCTCGCCGGGTTTTTTAACCCCAGCGCAGATGCATCTCCTAGCGATCCAGAACTGTGTGCAGACGATTGTTTACTTTACTCTTTCACATTTTGCTTATTCTATTGTCGCCACATGTCGTTCATGTTGTCAGGCGTCATCAAAAGGTGAAAATTAAACTAATCTTGTACGGTTCGCGAGTATATTTGTCATTTCAATTTTATATATTTTCAATAACTTACTGTTTTATTTAATTTTATGATCTAAAAAAACTCATTTGGATCGATTTTATTGCTCTCATCAGAGGCTTGTGGTATTATAATTAATTTTACCGTGATTCCTTTAATATCGTGCGTGGCATGTCTTCCCGTGATTCTCTAGTTAAACGACCTCAAATGCAACCACTTTATCCTTCCGACGCGCTGTCATAGCGTGAATAAATGTTCTCAATAAACTAAAACAAGCAATATTTGTCTTTTTGTCTCGATTGAAGCACTAAATACATAATTAGTGATTTACGTTGCTTGAATGCATGAATCCATCTTTTTTCTCGAATCTTCATATCTACAATCATCTGCCTATTCCTCCCTTTCAGGTTAATGTTCCTCTGCTCCCTCTAATTGCCCCTTCTCTGACACTCCACGGCGCAGCAAGGCGTCTCCCGCCCAGAGATCGCCCTTCACCTGTCCTCCCTCCCTCTAGGTGCAGCACGCGTCCCTTCCCCCCCCCCCCCCCCTCCCGTAACATAAGCGCCATATGGCAGCTCCTGCTCTTAACTCCCGTAATACCAGCCCTTCTCTCTCTCTCTCTCTAGTCTCTTTCACTTCCCTTCTGCTTTCCCCTATGTATCTTCCCCCTTAGTTCTAACCTTTTTCTCTTTCCTCCTATTTTCTCCTCCCATCAATGTTCCTCCGTTTTCTCACGCTCTCTCTCACTCTCTGTCTGCCCCGAAACCCTTTTCTTTCATTTTGTTCTGCCCACTTGACGTTCTCCTATTCAACAACATTCTCCGGTCGATCCTATTATCTGAACATTTTTGTGGATATTTCGCACTTAAATTTAAACATTGATCTAATATTCGGATGGAACACAATCTGATTAATGCAGCATCTGTAGCTTTGAGACGGTTGAATAATGTATTTGTTGAGGTCAGCGACGAATGGAATATCACTATGGACTGCTACTTTAAGTTTTATAGTTTCGGGCGTTACCGAGATCTCTTCTGAATAATCGCAAACGGACGTTTTATCCTGAAACTCTCGGATTTTTTCCGTTTTCCTTCATCAAATAAACGTTTCTATCTATTTTGAGTTATGGCCATAATATTCTTTCTTGTTTTCAGAATATTTAATTAACCAATTCCTTGTTTCTTTATCTGATTAGTTTTAGGTGATAGAAGTTCATTCTGGATATCCGCAGGAATATTTCCTTCGCATATAACATTTGCCAAATATATTTTTTGTTTTTTTTACATTTCAATTTACATTCCCGTTCAAAATAAGTGGTGTTATAATTTTTATACTGTTCTTCCTATCATATTTTCTTAGTGTTTTGAGCTGCCGATGCATGTCTCTTAGCACCAGTAAACACACAAAAAATTAGTATAAAACGAGGGTTGTCTTCTTACTCGATCTATATCGAAGCAACTTACCGTTAACTTTGAATAATAAATTAAAATATACGTTGAGGCCATTCTTTGTGCATTTGCAAGTCAGAAAGTCGAGCGAATGGAAGACTTATCGCTACGTCCTCGATCTGCTCGGTTGCTTTTTGTTTTAAATCGCCGTTACTATGGAGTCGATTGAAATTTATTCCCACCCATCAGGCATCACTTGGGCAGTTTATGGATTCCGTTTGACGTAGCGTCCTTCGACGAGACGTAGGTGTACTTCGCCATCATGTGCCGGGACTTCGTTCCTACCGAGGCTCTGTTGGCTCGTGCCGATTTCCGAGGTACTGCGGAGGCGTGCGTCTTCTGGTCCAAGTCCAGAAATCTTCCCGTCTTCGCTCACATCTGGGCGTGCAGCTCACCAGCGTGTGTTCCTCTCCTTCGGTGGGTTGTTTTCTATTGCTTAATGGGTGTGCGTGGGGAGACTGGCCTGGAGAGTTTGAGGGCCCCGACAGGTTGCCACTCCCACACACGGTTCCTCCGAAGACACGTGGGAGGGGGGTCAAGATCACGGAGAGGATGGAGGGGGGAGGAGGCTGAGAGAGGGAGGCTGAATGGAAGAGATGAAGAAGAAGAGACGCACTCTGATGGCAAGATGAAATTTTTCACCGAGTTTGTTTTATCGTGCACGAGTGATGAAAGACAATAAAGTAAAATGTGACTACTCAAAAAATACTCTTCTTTTTTCAGCGGTCAACTTTTACCCGTATTTATTATTTAAATATTCACCGTTCCGTCTATATTGATGGATTTGTTTAGGGCAAAAAGAAAGGAAGGATGCTTTATAGCATTAATGCAGTTTGTTTTAAAAAGGAAATGGATCTTAAAACTGGACAAACATTTCCTCCTCCGTAGTCCTAAGTAAATGGACATAATTTGAGTAAGAAACTTTGTCCAAACGGGAAATAAAATTTTGTTTACGTTTCTTCAAGGGTTAAAGTCATTTTTTCGTTTATAAAATTGTTTGGTTCGCTTGACTCGACCTCATTTACGCCTCTTTATTCTAAAATGGACCTTTATTTCCCTCGTTATTCTTTTAACTTGTTTTTTCTTCATTTTTTCAATTCTTGGAATTCAGATCAATTTCTTCATTTCTTTCTGTTCCCTTTTTGCTGTATTTTAGTCGTTTATTCCGTAAATTATTTTACATTCTCTATTCTTTGTGGTATTTTAGGCCTAAATCTTTTTGTATTTTGTGTTTTTGAAACCCCCCGGCAACTCCTTCATTTTGTCTTTGTACATTTTGTCTAATTAACACTCGTGCTAAGCTCGAACGCTCTTTAGTCGTAGACAGCTCCAATTCAGCAACTCGGTACTTTATGTAATCTTCTTCAAGTTATTCATTACCGTTTTAGGCATAGATTATTACATTTAGAGATGAACTCTTACGCGAACGTTTAACTAATGAAAGCATTTTTAATGCAATGAAATTGAATTTTTCGTTCGATTTTCCAAAGACTATAGTCCCACTTCACTCGTTTCGTCATGTGTTCGCAATGTCCGAGGCCATCCATAAATAAAAGTCGGGGAAATCTCTTTGCGTTCGGTGGCGTTTTTCCTCAGTGATTCAGCCGTCCTGTAAAGTGTGATGCAGCGGGTTTTCTGATGGTGAAGGGAAGAAGGGTCCATCCCCACGGTCGGAGGAATGTTACGCGGGAACAGAGAGAGAGGCCATGTTTTATTCCCGTTGGCGTGGGAAGGAGGATGGAAAACCCGTCGGAGGCGGACGAGAGGAGATTCGAAATTAAACACCCACGAACTCGCGCAAAAAAACAAGCTTCGAGCGGAAGCGTTATTAATAAAATTCTGCTTGTTTTCCTGGAAACATAAACCCTCGCACTGCGTATTTCACTTAAGGTTTCCATAAACCCAGAATGCTTACCTATAACGTTTATAGACTGCAGATTTTGTTTCGCTCATGTCTTTAAATCTTCGCTGTATTTTTACGGTAGGTAGCTCTTATAGGCAGAGGCGGATTAAGATTCTTTGGAACCCCTGGCGGTACAAAATATGGAGCCCTGTACGGGTATTTCGTAACATTTTAATTTTTGATGTAAATATTATATAATAAACGTCCTTAACACATCTACAAAATAATGGTGATGATAAAACAGTATAGTAAAATTACATATTAAATAATTAATAGAATAAAAAACATCTATTATACTCGATGTAAACCCTGGATTCACGGGATCCCTGGAGACAACATGGTCCGACCTCCCTTAATTCCTCCGCTATTTGTAGGAGAAGATTTTTTTTCGGGGGCTATCTCAACCGTCCGTTTAGCGGAGGGCATTATCTAATTATCGCGATAGATCCGTTTTTCTACTGTCGAAGGAGGCGTCGGAGGAAGCGGAAATCGGTTGCGAAGAAATCGTGATTCAGGAGTCGGATGCAATCGCCGGTGAGCAATTCCTCCAGAAGTTGAAGCTTCTCGGAGATCGTGATGTCATCGTTCGTTGCGAAGATAATATAAAATGCCTTATCTTTGTCTTATTTAGTTATTTTTTTCACTAAATATAAATGTTGCCAGACATAAAAACAAATTCGCATAACCCTCTCTAGTGTAGTTTGAAAGCGGTTTTTGGAGAACTTACCTTTCGAGAATTGTTGCCTCGTGAAATCGCGCGTCCCCATTTCGATACAGTTAGATACTTTTTAAGGAAATGGTAGTGGTTGCCGAAGCAAGAGTTCTTTCTTAACGAGAGCAATGTAATTCTTGGAAATTGACTGTGTATTTCCCATTGATTCTGGTTCTACTTCGAATACAGTCAAATCTTTCGAGGGAAAAATGAAATTATTTAAAAACAGGTTTAAATCCGAAGGACATTGGTTGTGAATAATGTCTTCTGAAATAAAAACTTTAGCGATTCCATTTACTTAGCTAAGAGTTCTCTACAGAAACGCCAATGTGTTAATCACTAATATTCTCTAGTGGCAGGGGGATTTTGTAGTGCCTTTCATCGCGTTACTCTAGTGCATGGAAGTCTCTAATGGTTCCGCTATGTACTTGTGCTGTAATTTAAGTTTTGAACGACTCGATTTTCTGTTTATTTTATTCCATTGAAGTTTTAGAGCATCTTTTATTCCGAAAAAATATCAATCCAAAAGCTGAAGATAAATCATTCTCGCATATCATGTCTTGTAAGCACCATACCACCATATTCGAATGAAACTCAGTTGTCATAAATGAGACCATCGTGAGATTTATGTGAAAAACCTTTTAGGACATTCGTATGTATTTTAAAACGATGAAATGGATGATAAGAATATATGACACTTTTATTCTAAGGGATGTCATTCATTTCAATCTATTTGCTGAGAGCGCCGTCTAGAGTGTCTCCGGGCGAGGAATCTCTACGCCCTTCTGACACCGTTCGCTATGGCAACATAGGGGCCGTTACATGGTGATCTATGGTTCCTGCAATCTTAAAGGGAGGTGGGCGGGAGGGGGCCACCTCACCAAACCGCAAGATTGTCTTTGGATTGGAGTCGGATTGCTGGGAAGGCTGCCTGGTGTATCCATGGCGATATGTCTCTCGTCATCTGGATATGTTACTGATGGATGCGTCCGTAGAGAGTAATGTGGAGATTCCAAATACATAGCAACACCCCTCGACGTGGTCCCGCAAGGCGGAGTCCTCATGGAATGATCTATTCTTTCTACGCGAGGTTGCCTTTTCGACGTGGAGAGGTCGCTATTGTTCTCGCCCTAGCAATTTATTCTCAGAGGTCGTTTTGGTATTCCAAGAGTGGTTGAGTGGACGCGGTTAATTTACGTAGCCGCGTAATCCTAGATTCGACCTTTTTATTTATTTCGCTGCGCAAACTCTCTCTCTCTCTTACTTTCTTGGCAATGCAATCCGCAATGCAGTGATTTGCTTTAGTGGCACTAACCTGTGGTTCCACCTGTGAGAAAACGTGGTTCGAAGGACAACCAAGATCACCAATCAGTTATTTTTTATTTTCTACCTTAATCGATCAGGAACATTTTTTTTCTGATTTTATGTATTTTCTAACCTGTAAACGATAATATTTTGTAACTATTTTTCTTCCTTACAAAATTACTATATATTTGTAAGATGATACAGATAAAATAATATCATGAAACTCTATTCCAGACTAACCTCCCTGTTTGGTTTACAAAAATCGGTAATATTCTTGAATGAGTTACGCCTAAATAGTGTATACCAGTGTTTTCCAACCTTTTCAGAGTCGCGGCACCCTTAAATGACTTTTCAGAATATGGCAGCACACCTCCCTATCCTCCGTCAGTAATAATCGTGCTGAAGTTGAACCCCTAACTCCAATCTCCGTATTTCCTTTCATTTCGAAGTGCCTTTGCGACGAAATGAAGATCGACTTAACTCTGGTTTGCATTTTTGAAAGCCGACGATGCAAAATGAGGCTAAAAATGGGAAAACAGTATATTTTTTGCGGCACCCTCCAGAACACTTCACGGCACCCAGGTTGGGAAACACTGGTGTATACTGATGTTGGCAATAAAGTCTTTTTAAAAAACGAGCCATTCTTCACTTTTAAAAAATCAGTTTTCGGGTGGAATTACATTTTTTATGTATATTGACGCGTCTCATATCATCAAACCTAGTTTTGGATCGATTTGTCTTTTTTATGAGTTCTTATTTCACTTTTCACATCCCTTGTGTTTATATTTCCAACGATGTGATGGTTAAAAATTTTTTCATTTTTTAGTCAATTTCATTTTGTTTTTTCTTTCGTTGTGCTTTTTTTCTTAATTGCATACAATTTGCGTGAGCGTCACGCCTTATATCTTCTATTTTAATTGTATATTTATAAAAAGCAGCGTTCAAACCTTTATAGAGCAATCAAGGTCTCCGTATTTTACTGTTGATTTGTCGCAGCATTTCAGTGTTTATCCGAAACGCTTTCTCCAGACAATCCGTGGTCCCCGAGAGCTTGTCTCTTCCAGAGCACTCTCCTTGGTCGAAACTTTCATACGACCGCATTCTCTTTCTCCCGGATGTCGCCGAGGGAATACTATATGATTCCATGTGGAAACAGTGGAAAGGGGGCGCCCATACGAGCCTCTCTCTCTCTCCAAGGGAACGAATTTCCCATCGGGAAGTAAGTCGGCCGATAGGAATCCTCGGGTCTCCACCAAAGTATCGATTTTCTTGATAATCGATACAGGAAGCGAACGTTGTATTGTAGGTACGTATTGGGAAGAGAGGAGTTCGTTCAGCGCCCTCGCCACTCGAACGAACGCATTCCTGTCACTCGATATCTCGCTTTTCCCGTGCACGAGATCCATTGTGAGTGAAGATTTGCTTTGACGGCCGTCCTTTTAAGAATTGCGAATCGCGTCACCCTTAGGAACGCCTCTTGCGTTTGCCTTCTTTCTTTTGAAATCGAAATGTTTTTGGGATACGTGATATTCATAATGAAAAATTAAATTTCAAATGCAGTGATGATTTTAAGCTAAAAATCTTTAGAAATGTATTCGGGTTGTCGTTGAAAGTTTTCAAACGCTGACTTTCGTTTCCATTGGTAAATAAATCTGCGGAGAGGCCGCGATTTTTGTTTAAAGGATGCGTTCGTTTCTATCAATTCTTTGCATGCATTATAGATATTTCATTTCGCATGCGACGTTTGTTTTAAAAGTCTGGTATATTCCTGTGTTAATAAACAGTAATAGCAAACTATCTGTGTAAATAGTTCTTAAGTATCTATATGAAACTTTTGTTAAAACATTTGCTCCTTTCTCTTTAAAGTTTGAGAAGTCAATTATATGCATTTCTTTTGCCATAAATGCGAAATAAGAACGAAATAAATCCTAGAACGTCGAGCCACCTCGCGAATGCGATCGTTTTTAATGGTGTCGTTTGATCATAACATTTTATTCGCAGAAGTAAAGGCTGCCATTCGGTACGACTGTCTTAACAGTGCCTTCGTTTGTTTTGCATTGCACTCCGTTTTCGTCTGACGTAAGCCTTCGTCATTTCTTGACGACCTCTTCATAGGCGGAGTACAAACACGTGCGTTTCAAGGAACACTCACTTCCCTCCTGCGAATTGGCTTACGCTGATTCACCTCACCTGATTAAATCAACGCGCTTTAATTGCACCTTGGCCGTAAATGCTTCCGTTCCTTGAACCAGTCTTTTGCAATAAGAGTATGTATCGCCTCGCGTTTTCGAGTATTCAATAAGGTGTATTGAATGGTGCAACCTCCATCTTTCTCCTTCGGATAATAATATGGAAGGCAAACCCTACAGCGCAATCTCCTGGAAAATCCTTCTCTCTCCGAATGATTCAAGATTTGCTCAAAATTTCATTTCGGAGCCACAAGTCGTCTCCAGGAGCAAAAGGACGACTCGTATCGGTTCTCCCTCTTCTATATCTCTTTCTTCGTTTCTCGCGATGTTCTCTCGTGTCGCCGGAAAGAGGCGTGGCCCTCGAGCGATGTCTCCCGGACGACAAGGACGCTCGTGGGAAGATGAGAGCGTGGGGGATCTGGACGGGCGTGCACGAGATCGTGGGGCAAGGGAATCGTGGGTAAGGGGATTGTGGGTAATGGGATTGGGGGAGGGTAGAGATGGGATGGGGTGAGCGTGGGAGAAAGGGGCGAAATGGCGTCTCTTCTCGCGTCCAACCCTTTCCCAAGAATTATCGATATATTAAGATTAAGAAGCAATTTGTGCAATCGGAGTAGAAGTGTGGCTATGAGGAGTGGGCGTCGATAGGCGGAGATACGGAGCAGGTGGAAGTGGGCGTCGGGGGGGGGGGGGGATTTGCGAGAGAGGGCGCGTGGGTGCTCCCTTGATGGGGAGGGGCCTTTGCTCTTTTGCCCCCTCCCCCCTCTCTGGCTTTCTCTCTCTCCTCGCAACAGTGACAACTTTTCTGCTGCGTGACCTTCTGCTTTCTTGCTTTTGGTCTCGTGAATGTAGGTTGGAGGAGGAGATTCGTCGCAAAAAGGGGTCTCGCATGCTGCATACCGCCTCCTCCCCCCCCCCCCCCCCCCCACAGCGTCATTTCGCATTGTTTCACCAATGTTCCATTGTCGCGAGCATTGTTCTCGTGACCGTGGCTCAGGTTTGATGAACGTGTGATATATCGCCACATTCCGTTGTGTTTGAGAAAGTATTCGGCATTGTTGCCGGTGAAATTGTCCAAATGTAAAATTAGGACCAATTACATTAAAAACACTCCACGATCTTCACAATAACGTGCATTTTTTATTTATATAGTTTTCGTTAATCTCGTCTAATATTCTATATACCTAGGTGATATAAATACTTTTCATAATAACTTTCTTACGGCTTTCAATATTACGCGCTCATTTAAGTTTTCATTAATTTCTATATATATAAGCAGGAACGTATTTATGCATGGGTTATGTGGGCGACCGGTTCTATGAGGAGGCTACCCTTGGATGTTCTATTTAAACTGAATGGTTATCCGAGTTTTTAACATTTAAGGGGCTGCCAAATCGTCACTCGTCCACATGAAAAACTTGCTGCGTTAGTACTTTGCCTACGATATGCGTGTTTGCGTGCTTGTTTGTTATTTTTTTGATAAGTCCACAACACAAAGACAAAACGAGAACTTTTATCGAGCGTTTAAACCCGATAAGTAATCAAATATTTATATTTGCGCTCCAACCACCTTTTGAGGAAAAAGTATCGGCAAAGCACGCTCGCGCCGGAGCCATTTCCTAAGCAGCTTAAATCCCAAAGATGAAAAGTCATCTAAATCGTCACACGTAGGAAGTTTCGCGACCACGAAGTCTCGCGTTCGATCCCCGAGTAATCTCGAGAGACATTTCGACTCTTCGAATTCCTCGTCGTCAGCATTTCTCTCCTGTGTCTCGGGAGCGTCGTTCGAAAGGCATTTCGCTCCTGAAGACTAGAAATTCTCCCTAACCTTCTCTTTGAGCTCTGACAATGAGCAAACACTCCGCCGTGTTGTTTTCTGCCTCTCGAGTCGCTTATTCTTTTTCGTCGCGAGAGAGTTCAAACACACGCCTTCTTCCGAAGGAAGCGAGAGCGAGGAGAGAATATCGAATAGACTCGGCGAACGAAGGTGTCTCTCCGACGTCATTTCCGGTTCGACAAAACTGCATACGGTTCCATCCCTAAAAACGATTGCCTCGTGTGACCTGATATGATCGACGGTTCCATTGGCCGTCCTGTTCTCCCGGAAAGGGTTCGTTTATCCGCCAGGTGGGGAGCCAATACAATGTGTAGCGGATTCATTCGCTGCTTCCGGATCGCTTGGGATTACACGCGACGCATTCGGATAAGTTTTTTCCTTGGTCGCACTCCGTTACGTTTGAAGTTTATGAACGGATAAAAAAGTAAACGTTTGCCTCATCCCCTTCGCCTATTGAACCTATTGAACAGAACCTTGCGACTCGCTAAGATTGGCGAGTGGCAGGGGGTGTTCGCCGCGTATTGCCTTACGCTTCGGAATTTCAGTTTTCCTTTAGTTTTATTTTCAGGGCTAAAATAATTCCACTCCGGGATCGTCTTTTAACCCATTGGACCGAAATTGATGAAAAGCTATATATATATATATATATATCTGTCTGTTTGTTCCTTATACATTCCCACGCCCTTAGAGCTATCGGGACCAAACTTTGCAAATTGACTTCATATGACTCTACGAGTAACATAGGGTACCCGGGAACCCCGACAACCACCCCACATAGACAGAAATATTTTCTTTTTTTCATTTTCTCCATTTGAATTGCATAGGGACGAATGCAGTTTATTTTTCATTTGTATTTTTAAATTACTTAGAAACATGGTATGAACTTGAGACTTGAATGGTTCCACGAAGAAAAGAACAGAGTTTATTTTTATCGAAGACAGAATCCGAATCCTGATCGAATTAGCATAAAAATGCATTTAAATCAAAGAAATACGTGGTTTTGTCAGTTTTATTACAATACCCATTATAAGCTACCATGGAAGCTCCCATTGTCGCCGAAATTTAGAGTTCAATGTATTTATATGGGAAAAATTTTAACTTAATATCGTTTGTCAATTTCTGGGTACGATTTTAATTTGTTTACATGGAAACCAAATATTTGTTGTTTTTAATTGAATTATATTCTAATATAACATAAAGGAGAACGTTTGTAAGTTTGTTCGCTTTGAATGCTTTTACTACGAGATAGGGAGGGAGAGAGATGGATGGTAACGGAGGGGGGAGATGGAGAGAGGCAATTAGGGGGAAGGGGTGGAGGGAGGGAGGGGGAGGGTGGGAGATGGAGGGGAAGGGTGGGAGAGAGGGGAGTAAGAGAGGGGAGGGAGGGAGTTTATACGTTATTTTCCTAAGATTTTCTTCCTTCATTCATCTAAATAGGAAAATGCGGAGCGGTTTTCTTCATTTTTAGGCGCGTTTCGCTTGCAGCGTGAGCGCCTATTATCGTCGGTCGGTCCGTCCGTCCGTCCGTCCGTCCGCATGTTCGTTCTCGGCTTCTACCGAACGGATTTTCATGAAATTTGATATTAAGGACTTTCGATCAAATATAATAAGAAAATCGCAAAAATGAATCACGTACCACTTTTCTGGGGACGAAAAATTAAATTTTCGTCATATCTCGTAAAATATTGATCATATCAAAATATTTTTCAAATAAAACTTGTAGAACTAGTAAAGTGGAGTCTTTCCTTTCCTATACATTTTTATCGTAGGAGTAGCCATTATCGAGAAAATCAAACAAGAAAGTCTTATATCGGGTTGAACTTAGAAAATTTCTTGCATGGTTACTTCATTGTTGCTAACATAAACAATCTCCCAAACAAACGTTTAATTTCCCTACGTGTGCATGTAATATTATTAAATAGGAAGAAAATTGATTATTTATGATGAAGAAAAGAACTTGAAAACGCTAGGTATACTATAATTTCTTTATAATACTCCATTGCACGAAACGCGCCCATTTGTGATACGATGTACACTTTCCTAACTTGTTGGTTTATTCGACGGGTATAACTGTGTACTATCTTGTTCTTGCGATGCTTACATGTTATACGGTCGAAGTTTTAGATTCACTAAATCCGATGAAATTCAACGGGCACTCCAGCTAGTATGATTATGACGATTCACTGTAGTCGACTCTTCCTCGATTTGGTATGCAGTTTTCCTGAATTCATTACCTGAACCTAACTTAAATTAAAGAGGAGGTGTAGACCACGGCGTGATGGATGTTACAAATTTAAAATAAACTTCTTAACCATACAAGGCAAATATTTGGAGATAATTCAAACAAAGAAGGTTAAAAAGAGAGGAAAAAATATATACAAAAAATGGTGCACACTTAAAGGTTTACAGGATATTAATCCTCGCCAGGGACCTGTTGTCCATCGCTCATCTGTTTTTTCCTCTCTTGACCACTTTTTAACCTTCTTTGTTTGTGTTGTCTCTAAATATTTGCCTTGGACGGCTAAGGAGTTTATTTTACATTTGAAATGAACCTAACTTCTTTAAGAACTCATTGACATTAACATTTCTATTTTCGCTGATTTTTTTCCCCTCTTACGCTTCACACCTTCTCTTAACGATCTTCTTCAACAGAATTAATTAATCGTCCAATTCTGTCTCTGACCACCGAAGGAAATGTTTAGTGATATTAACATGCCCATAGGAATATCTCTATGCGAGCACTCTTTCGTCCCTCCAACTCAATCCAAATATTTGTTTCTCTCTAACGCCTCCACTTCATTCTTATGGTCACACCAATTGATCTGTCTTCCAGCGATTCTCTCCCATGAAAATTTTCTCCATCTTTCCTCCAAATCGTGTCGCGCACCTGATTTGTTATCAAATCGTCGTTCGAAATGGCGTTTAAGTGTGTGACCTTCATACTTCCACTTGTGCTGTGTTAGAATACTTTCTCTTCCGTCCGACTCAATTTGTACTTGTGGTGATCCTCTCTCTCCCCCTCCCCCAACCCCCTCTCTCCGAGATTCATTGCGTGGAATTACACTTCGAAAGGCGTTCGTTTGCCAATGGCCTGCACAATTCAGTGCCCCGCAAGCGGTGTGCCGCGGTAAAATTTGAAATTACAGGCAAGGGAAAAATAATATTTTATTCTTCTAATTCTAAGACAACAGAAACCAAATATCTCTTATGGTAAGATTTCTTAGACTGTTTCCGCAACTTGAAACCGAAACCGAGTTTCTTCGTAACTGGAGAAATGGAATTTTAATCATAGGGTTGTTTAGTAATCCGAGCTAAACGATTTGAAAAATGTAGATTTTTTAGTAATACTTTTCATCACCCGTGTGATGGAGGCGATTTTATCTTTATTGCTGGTTATATAGAAATATTCTACGCAGTCTCGATAAATTTGGTTCGGTGTGTCGCGAAGTTCGAGTGCACCCGATAATAGTGAAATTAAAAATGGTAGTAGCGGAGCACTCTCTGTCTTATGCCGTCCGCGTGACAGTGTCCCGATGGCCCTCACTGGTCCACAACGGTGACCTTGGGAATAGGGGTCATGGATGATCCGTCTGTGGCAACAAACACGCTTCCGTCACCTCAAATCAATGACTGTAGGCGAACGTACTCTGCTCTTCCCCTTGTTTATTTAGAGTTATTGAGATTTCCATTGGATTCTATTTATAACTTGCTTTTCGTAAACTTTCGCCTTTTCTCTATTACACTTCGCTTTGAGTGCTATGATATTTATTTGGCGGCTTAGAAAACTAATTGGTGGTCTTATCCGAGGAGAAAATGAGATTGCTCATTCGCTAGTGATTTCTTACATCTCTAAGTAGAGCGGAGAAATAGGCGAGAATTTCTTCGTTCAATTCCTTACAAGTTTTTCTTCGTTGAATTTAACCTAGAAAGTCGTAGATTAAAGAGGAATTGCGTTAACATCTCAAATGTGTTGGGATAAATATACTTATTGTTAGCGGAAAATGGCGTGAAGTATTATAATACCTGGTGATTTTGCTGTAAGTGAGGCTTTAAGTACAGAGATCTTTAAAATCAGTTTGTTTTTATCGACTGATTCTTTTATATTAAAGTCGGAGGTTAATCTCGTTTAGAAAATTTACAGATTAAATTTCTGTATTTTTCTGAATGCCTCTCTGTTAATAATAAATCTTAATTAAAATTTTTTCGTAGTATATGAAGAGCAAAGAAGTATTTTAACCATTATCTCATAAGTCAAATCGAGACACATTTTATTTGGGATCTTTTTAAAAGTATTTTGTTTGTGTCATATGCGAAATTCAATATAACCACAAGGAAGGGATAAAAAAAATCAATTTCAGGAGTGATCTTGGACTCTTCTGGCCCGAATAATTTCTTATGATTTGTTTGTTAAAAATATACCACTAAAAGATATAATTTGTATGATCCGGGGGAAAAACAAAAGCACATAAATTAAAATGAAAAATATCTCCTGTAACTATCTCTCAATCGCGCTGCTGTGTGTCTCTCATATCTGTTGATTGCTGTATGAATTCCAGAATTGATGCGTCAGTTTCAGCAGCTTCTTCTCAATTAATATTTATTTCCCTCTGCTATTTCGTCACCTTTTGTATTGACGTCCTTCTCTCTGCTATCTATCTAACTCTCACGGCGTTGTCATATTACTCCGTAGATGTGTCGCTATCTTTCCCCCCACCCTCTATATTGACACGCGACGACTTTGTATATATGTACTCATTTGTGAGCAATAAGGCGCGCACTCCAGGAATTCTCAAGGGACGGTGAAAGCTCGTTCGGAAAAAGCTTTCGAAAAAATTTGAGCCTCCGATAATTTTCGGGATCCGCCCAATTCTAACACGAGAAGACTACCTTCGTAGAGAGACGGGAATGTGATTTCTCCCTCTCTTGACCCATTAAACGGGAATTCACTCTCAACCTAAACGACAGCTTTATATATGTATGTGTACCCCAATCTCCATCTTCTTTCAGGGTTTTTCTTGCCTTCTCCGCATTCAGAAGATGAACTTCGTGCCTTCTATTTATATAACTCTCGTGATTTTTTGTTCACTTCATTTTTACTTTCTCATACGAAGTATCGAGAAAGTATTGTTTTCGCGAAAAAATTCTACCTCGAGATTTTTACGGAAATACACGTTTTAGGTGTCGCTTAATCCGAAAAAGTGGTTTTCGCAATGCCGTCTGTCTGTCTGTTACTGGCTCTGGAGCCTAGCCGGTAGAACGAAAATGAATGAAATCTCGTACTTAGGCATTTTATCATACTGAGCAGAGTAAACATAGAAATGGTTGACATTGCTCAGTAATTAATAGTAGTTTATTCTACGCATTTTTAACAACAATCCGATTTTTTCAAAAACGGCTATAACGATTTTGATCAAATTTCGTACAGTTACTTGAGTATACGTCTTCAATAATACTACGTATTTCATTTTTCCCAATGAATGAATATAAGGTTAGTTTATTCTTGGGCAACTTTAACAAAAATTGGATTTTCTAAAAACAGGCTCGTACGATTTTCATTTTCTAAAGATAACTAAACGACGCATTAGTACCTATATATGAGAAAGTTTGTACAATGTATATTGTACCGATTTTATATTTGAAGGCATTAAGCATCACACCTTTGGCATGTGTCTTTCCTATGAGTATGAAAAGACAAATTGAATTCGTTGTTGAATATGTGCCTATAAAAATGTGCTTTAACATATTCAACATTCGAAGATATACATTCTTCTTTATAAAGTTCGTACAATTTTCTAATTTTAAGGTTGGGATTCAAAAACTTACGATTTGGATTATTGGTTCTAGTGTAATGGCTTTCGTGAGCTGGGAATTTTTTTATATGTGCCCGAACTCCATGCCTTAACTCATCACTGATCTTATTATTGGGTGGTCTTCGGCCACGGAGATCCTCTCCAGGAAAGTGACCCGATTCTTCTTTCTTCAAAACACGGGCCAAACGTCCATTCGATATTACGAAACTGTCTTTAAAAAAACCTTTTTACACACATGTTTAGACTCGTTACAAGCATTTAATAAGTATTTATAAGTGACAGCCTTTGGTCCTTTTACTCCATTTCTAGGACGATGCTGCTTCACGATTGCAAGTTTAATCCATCCACTAATGAAGGCATTCTGTTTCGAAAAGTCACCAATAGCCGAAAAGTTATTGAAAATTTTCCTCCTTTCATATTCCGAAAATTTTTAAAACATTCTTTTGCACAACCACAGTTTGTGTGAGCAAAAACTCTGGCTCCTATGACGATATTCTTCAATGTTTTGTACTCCTGTCCTAGATTTCTCTTCCGTTTTTTTTCATTTTTTTGCTGGCTATCAGGATGAAGCTGTCTTTTTCTACTAGAAACCACGGTACACGATTCCTCAATAATATTTGATGCTGCAACAACTGGTATTATCTCTGGAACTTCTTTAGAAGCAAACACATTTGTTCCTTCGTTTCCTTTAACTGCATCGGTTGAATAGTTCATGGGTTCTGGATTATTAAAAATTATCAAATAAGTATAATAAAAATATTATTGATTTACTGCTCTTCAGTTTTACTTATATCTCTTAATACTGGAAACTCTACTAAAGCTCCATTAAGCACTTTAAGAAAATATTCATAATGATATACACTGTTCATACTCTCGATAATATATTCTTCATGTAATTCAAATGACTATAGAATGTAGGATATTCCTAGTAAAGAATAAACAAAACTTTTCCTCTTTTGAGATTAGTGTTAAAACATTGAGTCAGTGAAAAATCTTACCTGAATAAAGTGATGACTCCATGGTTAACTTATGTTATGATTTTAATGTAAACTAAAAACCACTTTAAAACACAGGATAATATAAAGAAGTAAAAGTAATACAAGTTAAACAGAAAATTCACCAGCTTTAGACAGATCGCATGTTGTTATAGAACGTAAAGTATTTATCTATTAACTATGTTATTAAGATATTATTTATTATTATTATTTTTGTTGCTATTTATCTTATTATTATGTTGTTGTGAAGGTGTATTGTTAGGAAATGAAATTTTGAATAAGATCTCTGATAATTTTTGTGTGTGTTAATGATGTGTAATATCTTCTACTAGAGAACTATAAAAGCCGTGTAATATTCACTGACAGCTTATGACTTATACCACTTACGCCCTAACTGCATTTGAAGGAACTCTTAGTATATACTAAAAATATTCACTGGCATCTCTTGCAGAAAAAATCGGTACAACATACATTGTACAAACTTTCTCATATATAGGTACTAATGCGTCGTTTAGTTATCTTTAGAAAATGAAAATCGTACGAGCCTGTTTTTAGAAAATCCAATTTTTGTTAAAGTTGCCCAAGAATAAACTAACATATTCATTCATTGGGAAAAATGAAATACGTAGTATTATTGAAGACGTATACTCAAGTAACTGTACGAAATTTGATCAAAATCGTTATAGCCGTTTCTGAGAAAATGGAATTATTGTTAAAGTTGCCTAGAATAAACTAGCCTTATACTCATTTTTTGAGAAATATGAACTATACAATATTATTGAGGATGTAAACTTAAGTAACTGTACGAAATTTGATCAAAATCGTTAGAGCCGTTTTTGATAAAATCGAATTATTGTTAAGTTGCCTAGAATAAACTAGCCTTATATTCATTTTTTGAGAAATATGAACTATACAGTATTATTGAAGACGTAAACTCAAGTAACTGTACATAATTTGATCAAAATCGTTAGAGCCGTTTTTAAGAAAATCGGATTGTTTTTAAAAATGCGTAGAATAAACTACTCTTAATTATCGAGCAATGCCGACCATTTCTATGTGTACTCTGCTCAGTATAATAAAATGCCTAAGTACGAGATTTCATTCATTTTCGCTCTACCATCTAGGCTCCAGAGCCAGTAACAGACAGACACTTTTTCGGATTCAGCGACACCTAAAACGTGTATTTCTGTAAAAATCTCGTGGTAGAATTTTTTCGCGAAAACAGTACTTTCTCGATGCTTCGTATGAGAAAGTAAAAATGAATTTTGACAAATACATTTAGTCCCCAAGCAGACAATATTAAAATCTATTTTTCAGCATTTTTTTGACTTATACCACTTAAGTTCTAGACAGCTCAAATTCGGGATTGATTTTATATTTGTATAATTTGGTGGAACCGAACCCGTCCTTAATAGGCGACACTTTTAGTATGGGCTCATTTACAATAAAGTTATAATTTTAATCCCATCATAATAATTTTAATCCCATCATAATAATTTTAATCTTACCTTAAAAGGTAAGATTTCCAAAAATTAAGACATAGAGTTTTTCCACTTACGGAAAAGTAAATGTACACCTTTAATCATCAATTGAATTAAACTTCAATTTTGAAACATTTATACATTTTTTGCTACCAAACGTTATGCGACATCAATATTTCATTATATGACTTTAAAAAATACTCCCATTGCGATAATTAAGTTGTATGGTAACATATTGAATCTAACGTAAATTAAACATCGAATAGTTAATTATTACTCATAACAATTAATTTATAAAGAGTCGAGATCGCTGAAAGTAAATAATTGTTTAAAAATATATGTACTGCCATCTCTTACTGAATATTTTAGTTAAGCATTTTTATAAGTTAATAAATATAGTGTTCCCCGGTTATAACGCCGTCGCTTATACCGCGAATTCGTATATTCACATTTACATTGCTACCCCTAAATCTTTTTGCCATTGTATTTTTTAAATTTTCTTTTGCTATTTCTACTTCCGTACTGTACATTTAATTTCTTCCTTCATCTGGTAAATGCCGTAATATTTTTTCTTTTGGGAAATGTCTAGTGGTGAATCCTTGGGTACTTGTCAATAAACTCCTTGCAACTCGTCCGTGACAACTAGCAGAGTAGTGATGTCATGTTGTATGCCGTTGACTTTTATCTTTCTCCGGCATCGCTCGTCTCTTCGCTCTGTCGTCGTTAAGGAAGTCTCTCTCAGTGTTTATCGTCCTGTGTGTGTGACCTGACCCAGAAATACCTTGAATCTACGAACAGCAGCTTCGTGTGCGCAGTGTTTACAAATGAATAGATTCTCGTCTCCTTCCGCCCTCTTTCCTTCCTCCCCCTCCCACTCTCATCTTCCTCTCGTTTTCTGTTGGGGATGAGGTGGGCATCAGCTATTTAAGAGATTAATCGATTCTCAGAGAGAAACACGACCTCTAGAGTGCATTTTCACTGCACTCGGTGCATGCAAAAGAGAAAGAGCTTGCGAGTTATGCTATAGGCGTCTATAGATGTGTAGTTTATTCAAATCCGACAGTGTGTTTATGTAGCGTCAAGAGGAAGAAATTTTCATTTGCTACCCATAAAAATTTATAAGAGTGAATAAAACGAATTCGGCGACGATTTGACGGCTGGTCATGTCTTACTGGGAAAAAACATGGTTGAAATGATTTCGATTTTGTGAATTTTTTAGGAAAGTTCTAAAACGTCCAATCTGCTGGCATCGTGTTCGTAGGTAGTGATTTATATACTAACACGTCTAGTTTTGGAGTTAAGGTAATTTACCTTATTAACGCCAGAAGTTCTATATTTCCGATCATTTACTTATTTTTATAGAATGATTAACGGAACATGTCGAATATTTATATAGGTACATTTTGCAGGATTGCTCGATCATTCGCAGCTGCTTCTCTATTGATTATGTATTTTTAGAGGTAGTGCCGAATGTGCATATTACCTGTACTGTTTAGCCTGTTTTATAATTTCAATTATGGTAGATGTACAGTTAGACATGGAAGAAAATTAAACTATTAGTTAGTTAAATCAGTCATATAATTCATAGAAAATTAAGGATATTTTGTCATCACAGTGAAGTTTAAGGCGAGGATGGCTAAAATTTTGAGTGCAGTTGCAGTTAGGGCCACATTAACAGATGCAAATCCTACGACGGACCACATCAGACTCACATTGGAAGGTACTTGCGGGAATACGAAGGATTATATCACTGAAATTCGATAATTAATAATATTGTGGGTGATAACTTCACAAGAAAAGAGTTTTCGGTCCTAATTTAACCAACAAATACGTTTTAACTTTCGCTTACATTATGGCATCGCGGGCCTTATAAAATGCCTGCGGACCTTATTCTCCCCACCGCTGAGCTAAGAGAATAAAAGCGAGGTTATGAATAACCTCGTGTGCTCTGTATGATTCATTCGACGGAAAATCTGTTTTGCGGGCGTGCAGTTTCATTGACAAATGTTCGCCGTTGTGTAATCTCGTGTTGCTGGAAAGCTTCTCCTAGCCATCGAACAACAACCGTGTGTTTTGCAGTCCATTTCTCCTTTTTAGCGCAATTATATGCCGCCTCTCTCGGAGTTCTCCTCGCACGGCGATGTTTTTTTGTCATTAGTTAATGGTAGAGCCATACTAAAGTCGAGTTTTGGGTCGGTGTTAAGTGCATCTTATATTTCACGATTGTCATAGCGGAGGCGTTGTTGTGTCCTGAAGGGCCCCTCCACGGGGTCCTCTCTCTCTCTATTTCCTCAGAAGGACCATCCTTCGCTTCGAATAGCGCGAGTCACTTGCAGTGGGCCACTTCGCCCAAAGCGACCCTCGTCTCCGAAACGTCTCTTTTTTGTCCGTTCTAGGAAAGGCACTTGTTAACACTGACTGACGTCCTTTCGCTTTCCATTGTCTCCTTGGCTGGTTTTCTGGAGGTGTGAATGGAGGAGCTGTTCGTTATAACTTTTAAAAGACCATGTCCCCCTCCAAAGTCTAATCTTCCGATTTATTGGTTTGACCCTGGATCTTTATTGCCGCAGAATCGAAGCGAAAAATCTTTCCAATTTTATGCGAAAGGACCTTTTTTTGCGGTCCTTTTGTCTGTCGAATCCTCCGAACGAAAGGTTTTTACGAGTGTCGGACACGGGTTGCGAGGCGAGAGAGGGCGAGAGATGCATCTAACATAAGTGTCCCAGTGCCGTGGTTGGACTTTATCTGCGAACCCTTTTCTAGCCGCTGCGATAAAAGAGAACGTTCTTTGGAAATTTACAGAGGAAAAAATGTATACGCCTTGGCAACGCTCGTTGACTCGAGAGAAAGCAATTTATCTGGTTCAGTTCCCTTAGGTCACGCAATCACCAAGCACCCAAGGGTTGTTATTATAGATTTTTTTGTTATTCTTCCGAAATGTCGCGAATAGCATTCTATGATTACATTTTCGAAGCACTGGTGCGATAGCCTCTAGATCTGTGGTTCCCAAACTGTGGGGCGCGCCCCCCTTGGGGGTCGTGAGAGAGTTCCGAGAGGGAGACCCGAAACCATGAGAAAAAAATCTGATGTGACCAACACATGACTTTCTCCATATTTGGGGTATAGATATTTAAATTATTATGAATAGCATTATGAGGCAAATTATCATTTCGTATCTTAAAAGAATACAGTCGTACTTATTGCCGTAAATTAGGTATATTTTGAATATGTTTACAGAATTCACCGCTACATGGTATTGGCGCTGCATACTGAAAATTACGAAAAAAGTTGAATATCTCCGAAATGGATAGTTCTACGAAAATTTGTTTCAAACAAAACCTGGAAGAAATATTATTCTCTACAACTTTGGTCCTCACGAAGATTACCAATAAGGACGTTTTTAACAAATTTGACGGAAACCGAAAAAACATTATTTATAAATAATTCCTAAACAATAACTGCTATTGAAAATTGTTTCAAATAGAAGTTGTAGGAAATTACACTCTCTATAATATTTGTATAGAATTGTATATACAATAGTGACGTTTTAACGGAGAAATATCGCAAAAATCGAATCGGGTTTCGAATAAACCTCGACTTCCAGTTAACCGTTATTGTCCAAAAACTAATCGGTTCTTTGTGCTCATGCTAAAGTGTTATATATGAAATTTGGTATTAATATGACAAGTACTTTTTGAGTTAGAGCGACCACCATCACATACATCCATACACACACACACACACACAGACATCATTCCGAAAATACTAAACGTGTTCTAGGAACCTCAAAACGTGTATTTCCGTTGAAATCTCGAATTCGATTTTTTTACTACGTATGGAGAAAGTAAAAATTAATAGTTTAAACGTATTTTTCAATCTTCCCAATATGTACAAGATAAATGTGTAAAATAATTACGAGTTAGTTAATCATGAATATTGATGTAAAAACGGGGGTTACATTTATTTCATTCAAAAACATGGTGGGGCTTAGCGAAAACCAACAGGGAGGCGTCACGTCAAATAGTTTGGGAACCACTAAGGATTCTGGTTCGAGAATTCCAGGCAAAAATTTCCCGGAAAATTGGAGAATATTTCTTGTCTCGAATCCCGGGTAATTTTCATTCGAGAAATCGAAACTTTTCTTAAATTGGAAATATTCTTGACATACGGTATAAAAATAACAGTGCTTTGGTGGGAAATATTTAATTTGAAATGCAACAATTTTTTTGCTAGTTACCTACTATGTAGTAACAACCTGCACACTCGTCATGAAGAGACACTGCGTACTCGTGTAAAACACTGTATTGAGCATGTACGGTGCTCTCTTCAGTACGTCTTATCAGTAAAATGTTAGACACGTTAATAGTGATGTAAGCTAATATGTTTATATTTTAAGTAGTTTAAATTTGCAAAAGAATAAAATCCTGCACGTGAGGCAACCGATTTTTTCGTGTTATCTTAAGGAAAAATGTAAATACCCGGTATTGGCAGCATTGACTTATCCCGGTTGACCATACCTTGACACTCACAAAATTAAGTAGTAAGAACCATGCCAAATTTGATTGTTGTAGGACTTATAGTTTGGGCGTGCATAATGAGACACGTAAACTTTCGGAAATATATATTAGATGTTAGTATTATCTATAATATATTTTGTACGAGATTATTTTCTAATTGTGTTGATTTTAAGTTTCCATAATATACTTGGCTAAGTATCAACACTATTATAAAATAATACCGTAAAAAATGACACAAATGCAAACTGCAATACGGCGTCCTATTCGCGTTTGTTCAACACATTCGTCGCTGTCATCACCTGCACCAAACAGAGTTTTAAGAAAAAATGATAGTTATATATCTCTTTTTTGAATGTACAAATGCATATGTTTTGTTTGATTAGTAATAGACCTACTAGTTGTCTTTAATGACGAATCATTCGCTGGGTAGTGAATATTTTGCTTGTGTTTATATGAATTCTGGCGTTCTATGTATTTAAGTTCTGTGGAAAATCCCATTGTTTGCAACTACATTCGCTTGTAATTAATACATGTGAATCACATTAAAGCGAATTTGCATTTTGAAAATTTTATCAAAGTCAGTTTCATAATGATTTTAATGGTTTTTTAAAAATCATTTGAATAAAATATTTCAGCCTAAAATGGACAATGATCACTCTGAAGTGTTGAAGCACCTTAAAAATATAAAAACGAAGAGTCAACACAGTGTAATCACTGCCCAAGAGAAATTTATTTTTTTACTTTTTCATATACGAAATATATTGAGAAAGTATTGATATCGCGAAAAAAATCGACCTTGAGATTTTTTTTGAAGAAACAAACGTTTTAGGTGTACATGAGTCCGATAAAGTGGTCTTCGCAATGCCGTCCCTCTGTCTGTGGGTCTGTCTGTTCGCGGCTCTAGAGCCTAAACGGTAGAGTGAAAATGAATGAAATCTCGTAATTAGGCATTTTAACATACAGAATAGAAGCTATGAAGAAATGGTTGACATTGCACAGTAATTAAGGCTAGTTTATTCTAAGCATCTTTAACAATATTTTGATTTTCACAAAAACGGCTCTGACGATTTTCATCAAATTTCGTACAGTTACTTGAGTTTACGTCTTCAGTAATACTGTATAGTTCATATTTGTAAAAATTAATATAAGGCTAGTTTATTGTCTCGTCCAAATTCGATATGCCGTGTTTCCTCTGGCTATTCAAAATCAAAGGTAAATCGGTATCACCTTAGGGCCAAGGAGCGTGTACATAGACATAACTGCAAAGCCAGAAGATCGGAGTTATTGTTCTTTTACGACCACGAACTTAACTCATTTGCCGTCATTTGATTGTTTTATGGGATTTTTTAAAAATTGGCATGCGACGCTTTTAAACGTATGCAATTAATGCTAATCAATGCTTTTGGCCTGGCTTACTCTGAATCGACAGACATACAAATGAATTACATTGCATTTTTTCTTTTTTATGAGACTATAAATAATTAGTATATTTACATTAGGCTTCAGTATTTATTGCGTCATTTATTTTAGTTGGCGAAGAAAATATTCATGCTCATAAGCTAGAAATCATTAAACCTGTGTTTGCGTAAGCAGACGGAACGTCTTTTGTAAAAAAAAGACGAAATTTGCATTTTACGTTCACTCACTCGTAATCTAAACAAGAGATGGTTTCGAAGGAAGTGCGCGCAGCCTTTTACGACGCTCTTTTGTTTCCTTTGCGAAGGAAAGGGCGTTCGGTTTATATCGTCTCGTCTGCGATTTCGTCTTCGTGGTTGTGTTCTACGAGGTGTTTGTCCTTTCTTCGCCTCCTTATCTATCTCCTTCCTGTTGCGAGACGGCGAGACTCCTCCCCACCCCCTTGTACCAACCCTTCCTCCCCTCCCCTCATTCTTCTCACCCCTTCCGCCCCTTCTCCATATATATCTCTCTCTCTCTCCCACAGAATGCAGCAATCTCAACGACACTTTGAACCACCCACGCTCTCATTTCTCTCACTACAGTTCCAAACTGTTTTTCTTCGTATAGTATCTCAATACGTTATTCTTCCACTCAAGTTCGGATAAATGTCGACTCTAGGATATCATCTAATGCAACGGATCCCAAACTTTTTTTCGCGTACCACCGAAAACGTGATACAATTTCTTCGTGCCACATAGTACTAGGTAAGTATGAATGTAGTGAATGTTGAATGTGGTAGTGAATGTTGGCACTAAACTCGCGTACCACTGGCGGAAGCTTCGCGTACCACTAGTGGCACGCGTGCCATAGTTTGGGAACTGCCGATCTAATGCATCTTAACCGAGGAAGTTTTTTTTTATAACCGAAGGGTAAAAATCATATTAGACGAGCTAATGGACTGCTATAATGTGTTTCTAATCGACTCTGAAATGTCACTCCAGCCAGCTATTACTTTAACGTCTAGCTATCTGTTTATGAAATATTCTATTACTTTTTCAGTAAATTTAGCCTTCAAACGGCAGTATTAAGTATTGATATAAGTGCTAAAATTCATTATGTTAACAAAACTGTAAATGGTAGCTATAACTGTTTAGTATTTGCTTGTCGTTTACGTTGAAAGCAGTGGCATATGAAAATCTATTAAACGAGCTGACGTCCTTTATTCGTGACGGCCATTCGCAGTCTTCGGTTAGTATTCTTCAATATCTCACGAAGCTTCTTTCCTATCAATCCTCGTGGAACGGGAATCCAGTTTTCGACACCGTTCCCGGACCTTTTCTCCTCTTCCTCGCTGTCTATCCCTCCTCCCCCGCCTTCCAACACCCCCTCCGCCCCTCCCAACACCTCCTACGAACACCCCCTCCCCCGCCTCCCAACTCCCCCCTCCCCCGCCTTATTCTCGCCCGTTTTTGCGGGCAGCTGCTGCTTGCTGTTTTTCTCTGTCTGGACCTCTCTTCGCTTCCTCCTTTTTCCTCTGTCCTCCCGCAGAGCTCTCTCTCTCTCTCAGTCCGTTTCCCGGAAAGCACACCTTTCTAAAATACTCTCTCCAGTCGAGGGACCACGCAGCGGAGATATTGCTCTCATTGTTTTGCTTTCTCGGATGTTGTGTTTGGTTTACTAACATGGGCGTCGGCAGAAATTTTTGCAGGGGGGGGCAAAACACAAAAATGCCTATTACCCAGGGGCGGACGAATTTTTCCCAACCCGGGAAAATTTTACTTAACCGGCCCCCAACTGACCACAAATCCACATCAATGAATCACTATGAATTATATTATCACTGTACTGAATATCCTCTTGAAATTAACTTAAAGCAGTGGTTCTAAACCGGTGTGCCGTGGCGCATTAATTTACCGAGAGGAAGGGACTAGTGTGCCTCACACTCCGAGTATATTTAATTTTTAAAAGCGTTTTAAACAGATAAACTCGAATTAATTTTATGGTGCAAGGAATTTATCATGAAACTACGAGAGGAATTGATTGACCTTAGCAACGATCATACCACTTAAAATTATTATGCTACCTATAGATGTATTTTGGCTTAAAGTTAAAGGTGTGAATATGCTTCAATATCTGAATATGCCATCGACATAACGTTCCAAATTCAATAACGTATTTATGCGAATTAAGTTGCTCGTCAACGGCTCATATTAAAAATATTAAAAGGACATGTATAAAGAACGTAGTTGAAGAACTTTTTCAAGTTCTTTCTATTGCTCAGTCAAATATAAAGCGTCTTTGTATCAAAAAGGCAAGCCTAAATTTTGTCTGACATAACATTTTTACACGTTGAATTATGTATTTAATGTACAATAAAATTAAACAATTATTTGAATATTGCTTTACCAATAGTAACAGTCTAATGTAACTGCGACTTTTACTTGTTATGCCAGTTTCTATCTTTAAAATTATTCCGAGAAATGTCACAATACACCGAGAAATAATTGAAGTAAATCTCTCGAAACAAATCAGATTACTAAAAGAAGTTTAATATAAACAGTAACAATTCATTAAATTCAAACTAACCTCACCAATGGAAGACGATGTACTGACAATGTTGTGAGTGAAGACGTCCCACGTAGTGATGAGAAGATCTGGATCGTTAGGATATCCTTCTACCAAAATTAAAACATTTTCTCTCACAAAAACTCCAAAAGCGAAACCAAAGACATTAAAAACAAATAATTAAAATATTTCACGTGTTAAAATACTAACCAGTCCCATTAATTTTTACGCAAAATGCACACACTCTTACTGCAAAAGTACGACACGACTCACTCTCTCTGCGATGGTACTTCTTCCACAAACTAAGAAAATCTGAGGCTCTTGAAGTAATTTCTTTTTCGAGAAATTTTAAAAGAAAAAGGAGAGAGGGTGAAGAGACCAATGTGTAAAACACGTGTCAGAATGTTTTCTTGGGAACGTCGCGACGTTTGCCGACGCGTCGGTAAGATTTCTTTCTAGCCACCCGTAAGGTCATAAAATCGAAAACCTTCAAAAAGAAAGAAAGATTGCCAGCAGTAGCATTTATGATCTTCGCATACGTGTCCTCCCACTCAGAAGAAAGGTGCATGCGGGTGGTCATGGAATTTCCATACAGAAATAAGCCGTCAAAGACAGTACAGCGGTTCCTGTCCTCCAAATATTCTTTTCCTTTAGAAACATCCGAAAGAGTGCTTTAAAATATTTTCTCAACTCACGTGCAAATTTCCCGGATTCTCAGAGAGTGGAAAGGGGAAAATTCTGTCTTCATAATATAAATAAGAGGGAAACAGAATCGCTGGAATCAGGGATGCCGTATGCCCTTTTAGGTCAAATATGCCGATGGGACCAATGTGGAAAATCCCCCCCTCCCCCACTTTCTTGAAAACATCCCCTTTTCCCTCGGAGACAAAGGAGACGGAAAGCTTGTAAAAACTACCTCGCGGATCCGACCCGCACATGTTGCCTTTGTTTTGCTTTATACTTCCCTCCATTTTTCGCAAATATGTCTCTATGAGCTGGGTGGCCGCTCCTGCTGTAAGACCGAAGTTGGGAGCGAGAATTCTCGCCATCCTTACGCAACGTGTTAAGTTTTTTCGCATGCCCAGTTTTTTTACATTTTAAAATAATATCTAATATAATATTTACGTTTTTACACATTTCCAGGGGGGGGCAACTGCCCCCCCCTGCCGACGTCCATGTTTACTAATACATTTTTGCACCAAATTATATCGCTGTAATAACTATAAAGTAACAGGTGTAATTCCCATTGAAATATCAACAGGAATAAAGATTCGATCATTCAAGCTATTTTTGGAGATCAAATTGGCATCAGAAACATAAATTGTATTGAAAGTCATTTCCCTCTCCTTCATTCCCCCTCTCCCACTCTTTCCTTTACCTCTCCCTTCCTCTACCTCCCTCTCTCACCCTC
Organism: Uropetala carovei; assembly: GCA_036926305.1. Classification (NCBI taxonomy): domain Eukaryota; kingdom Metazoa; phylum Arthropoda; class Insecta; order Odonata; family Petaluridae; genus Uropetala; species Uropetala carovei. The sequence continues at coordinate 9,305,360 of JAXCHB010000010.1, read as the reverse complement.
CCTCCCTTTGTCTTCTCCCTCCCTCTCTCTCGTATTAAAAGCAATCAAATCACGTTTACACCCATAAGGATTGAAATAACGATATGATATCGAGGTCTGACAATGGAATTGATAGGCAAGGCAGCATCCCCTTAAAATGGCTAGATTTCCTCAAACTGTGTCAATTAAACGTTTAAATTTAGCGATTTCGAAATGTAGGCGGAAAAAGACGAACAGAACAAGAAACTTTATAATGTTTTCTTAAAAATGGTTCACATACGAAGTTCGTAGGCCAATTCTTTCTAATTTTAATCTAAAAAATAATGAAAGCTTGCACAGCGAAAATTTGATTTTTACGTGTCTTATTGGAAATGGAAATTATCCGCTAGAGTCGAACCCTGGTATTTGATCTTGAGTTCGATACATTAAAATGTTTTGTTATTATATCATAATGCTACCTTGAAAATTTCATCAAATTCGGTTCAGTCATATGTGAGATATTAAGCTTCAAAAAGCATTACACACAAATATAAATATTTGGATACTAATGCGCAGACCCTTTACCCATTCTTCCCCTCATACATACTTTCCTGCTGTCTTATTCATTCTGATAATTTTATAGCTTAAAGTGGCAGTAGTTGAATTTATCGTCACCTCCCTCTCATTCGCTGGAATAATTGATAACTTCTTCGGCTGTGCTTTTCCACCTCCCTGAAGCATCCTCTGAATCCCTGTTAGAGCCCCGGTCAGTGACAGTGTCATTCTCTCATTCCATCCTCAATCTCTTTACACACTCACCTTATTGCGAAATCAAATTCAGGTGAATCGTTTCGCGTTATCCATCGGCCATTAGCCTAAAAGGCAATGTAGCAACTTCCATCTTTTTCTTTATGCCTTATATTCCGTTCTGAATAAATACCGCCTTTTCGGTAGGTCTGTCGATTCAGATAAAATCATCAAATCTCCTGCATACATAAACAATACAATAGCGTAAAACATATCTTTGAGTAATATTATGCAATACTAGGTCGTGATATCAAGAGTCGATATGATACCTCAGATGACAACAGCACAACCAACTGTTGGTAAGAGTTAACTAATTTAGAAACTGGGATATACGAATACAATTTGCTATTTGTTACTTTGTTATCTTTATGAAGGCATTTCATGAGTGACATTCTTGAAAATCCACTTTATCGAATGGCATTAAAAATTAGATTCTTTTATTTTTTTAGGTTGGTCCTAGACATTTTATTGTTTGATTTACGGCAGTAAAATGACAGTTATTTATCTGAAAATAATTATCCACTGCCTGGCATTTGAGCGCTTCTTTTCCTTCTCTAATAGGAAATTACTTTTTAGATAAAAATAAATAATCTGACCAACACCAATGATTTTAATTAAATGCATAGAATGCGCTGTGTTAAATTCCACTTTTTATGAGTAGTAATTTATAACATAATGCCTTATTTCTCGGGTTTATGATTTATCAGTTCCAGAAATTTACGACTCGAGCAATAAATTCAATGATCGGTCTTCACGGCCGCCTTCTATTATGGAATTCATCCACAAACGCCATTAACTAACTATTGATATCGATGAACTTAACTTTTGAAACGTGTGTTGAAGTTTATCACCTCGTACTAAGTGAATGTCGGATTCGCTTTTCTCAGGTTTTATGGCCGTATTATGCGTCTTCTAATACCAACGCGCAATCAGTGAGCGAGGCGTGTCGGAGGCCACATCTATAAATCTCTCTTTTGCTCCGCGCGAGCGCTGCGTGCTTGTCCTTAACCTGTCATTCATCTGGACCATAAGCTTCCGCTCCCTCAACGCCACCTCTTTGCAGCTAACGAGGTCATTCGTGTTATGAGGCACAGAAATCATCCCGGAACGGTCGTTTCGATGCATTTAATTGCATCGAACGTTTAGCGAATTCCTTTTAATTAGGAACGGTCGCAAAAAGATACGATCTGTTAGACATCTTTTGAAAACAAATGAAGTATTTTACACGTATGATCGCTAGACAAATGTCTTTCGCCATCATACGCGCCGTTATAGGAATCGTAGCATAAAACTTAAATTTAGACGTTTCAAAATCATCCGCCATGCACCTTTTGCTAATGAAATTTTGCGCCATTAGGACAGATACGGAAAATTGTTTATTCCCACAGTATAAACGAATGGCAATGAAACTTCAAAGAAGGAAATCCAGGCAGGAGGCCTTTGCCTGTCTCTCGTAAGCGATCTTCACTAAATCCGCCTCCGAGAGAGAGGCCATTCATCAATCTATTTTCGCAAAAACCTTAGCGGATAATCTAACAGGGGGCGGGAAGGGAAACTGTCCGAATGACTCTTTTGGACATGGACTGCACTGCAGGTGCTTCCTCTTAACTCTCTTATCTACATATTTCGACGCAAACATATTGTTTCTATGAATAACTAAAGCAGCGAAATGAATCTTGGGAGTTGATCTTAAAACTCTAGCCAACTCTGATATAATCCTTGTCCAAGCATTTCGTGTGGTTTTTTATCTGGATCATATATAGATATGTATATTCACCTCTTCATTGTTCCCTCTGTTAAATCTCTTCCGAGATAATCCACTCTTATAATTGGTTCGGATGAGGTTCCGAAGAGGCGCCGCTGTGCTTGCGGGGATTATGGGTCGTCGAACTTCCCTCCTCCTCCCTCTCTCTCTCTCTCCCTCTCTTTATCTTCTCACCTCTCTCCCTCTCTCTTCCTCTCCTTTCTTCACTCATTTCTTGAATCCCGTTCCACCTTTTTGCTCCTTTATTCCATTCACAGGTCAAAGTGTAATATATCCTCCTTCCCCTTATTTTTCTTTTTTGCGACAATTACTATGCTATTGTTTATTTAGTTTGTGTTATTGTTTATGTATTTGGGATTTAACAGTCAATGATACCGTAGTTTACCCTTCTAATATTTTGAGATAACCCTTTCACGCAAAACGAAAGCTTGCAAACCCATGATTGATCTGCCTGTGGCGACATTTACCCACCCGATCACCGGACAATGGGGAGGGATAGTTTCGTTCCAGAGAGGCGAAGAGCGCGATAGCGCCCGGAGACGGCTACACCTGATATAAAAGGTATTATAATCTAAAAAGAAAGCGAGCCGAAGGCTCACCGATATCCTTGGTTACTTGTAAGTAAAAGGTTTTTTTGACAATTTCTCATTTTCTTAGTTTGTTTTAATGTTTTTTCCGGGAAAGGGTTATCGCAAAAATTGTTTCTCAAAACGGATAACCCAGTAGTACCTCATTTTGTTTCATATGCTTGTTTATTTATGGTTGTCATGATATTTCCAAGAAATAGATGTTTTCTAGTGGCGCCATTTTTAAGGGTGGGGGTATAGTACACTTCCTCCCCTTCACATATCTCCTATTCTACGCATTCCCTGCAGTAGTATGTATCTATTTCCACCCCTCTCTCTGTCTCGGATGACCTGCCCTCTACATGCCCCCAATTAATTGCTTTCCTCTTCATTTGTTTCCGCTTTAACATGTTCGCAGTGAATACGCCTTTAACTTCTCTTTCTCCTGTTCATCTTCTTGTTTTGTCAACCTTCCAATCCTGACTCAGCACACGCAATTTGTCTCTTTTGCGACGCGACGCCGACCCTTGTGACGTATTGAATTTTATCGCCCTTGTGATTAATACTAATTGTAAGTGTCACACTGGTGGCCACTCATTTGGGCCGGACATGCGCTCATTCAAGTGCAATAGTTTATCTCATACAACTAATTTCCTTTGTGGTTGATTGATTTAACAATTTTGTTAGCATTTCATTCCATAGAAAAAAACAAAATAAACAAATAAAATAAAGTTTACATTTTAGTATTAAATATTGTTGTATTGTAACACTAAATTAATTTCGCAATGTCCATTGGGTATGCCACAACATCATCTTCGTCTCAAAGTTGGAGCATTCATCATTTTACTGAGGAATTTAGATCCAAAAAAAGGACTTCTTAATGGTGCCCGATTGGTTGTAAAAAAACTGCAAAGTAACTTTATCGATGCAGAAATTATTACGGGAAGTAACAAAGTAGAACGAGTGTTTATTCCACGCATTAATTTGATATCAAGTGACAGTAGTTTACCTTTCACCATGCGAAGACGCCAATTTCCAGTCATTTTGGCTTTTGCAATGACAATAAAGTTCAGGGCCAAACATTTGATCATGTTGGTGTTTACTTGCCTGAGTCTTTATTTGGACATGGTCAGCTCTATGTGGCCCTCACAAGAGCAAGAAATTATAAAAATGTTAAAGTCTTTGTGGAAGACACTAATCATCAAGGAAAGATTTTGATGAATGAAAAAACATTCACACTTCTTCATGACTTTAATATTTCAACAATTAAAAGTTTGCAAATGAGATATTTCAAACTGTATCTATTGCTTTTTGTTATCGTTGAATACGAGAAACGACTGCTATGTTTTACATTTTTGTTAACTCGAATTGATGCGTTGAAAAGCAACTTTGGCACTCAGATATTCGACGTAGGACGCAATTGGCTTCGATTCACTCGTCATACCTTAAGACACGCATTTAAAGTCAGGCAATTATGGTGGTTTAAGTCGATGCGTGTAGTGTTAGAATCATCTAGTGGCGCCCTTCCCCGACGTCTTCATTTTTTCCTCGCGCGGTCTCATTTTTTCCGTCTCTTCGACGGCGTTCCAATCGATCATAATTCCAAGCGAAGAAAACAGTCGCCAGCGATCGTGGTCGCGTCCCTTTGGACCTCATTTCGAAGCCCTCCGGACTCCTAAGGGTTCATTGCTCTTTCTCGATCTCACGCGCGGCGAACGAAAACCCCTTCTTCTTTCTGCCGCTTTGAGCGGAAATGCCCGCGTCCAAATTTAGTCTATGCAAGGGAAATAACGCCGCTTCCACCGTCTGCTCTCCCCAAATCACCCTATCTCCCCCTCTCCGCCTCCCTCGGCCATCCCCCGCTCCATCCGTCACCCTCATGTTCTTCCGCTTCCAGGTATCCATCCCTCGTCGCCTTCCGTTTACGACGGCGGCGTCCCGTTTACGCCTTCGTCTCCTCTTTCCTCCCGACGGCCGAATACCACGTTCGTTTTGATAAGAGTTAAGTTCTTTATCGGTTGATTGTCTTTCGGTGGGAAGTGTGTTTGATTTAATCGCTTGAGTTGATCTCTTATTGAATAAGTATGCCTGCAATCTAGACAAAAAATATCGATCTCATCTTTATATGTATTGGATGTTCTATTTGTCACACTTCACTGCGAAGTACGGAAATTTGAAGGCATTTTGGATCTTGTGACCCATTAGTACTTTTTTTGGCTTGAGGAATTCTCCGTATTTGCGATTTCTCACGATGGCCTTTATTTGGCGAAAATTGTTTTAGAGACATTTCTTATCGTTAGTCTTTTCTCGAATCGTAACTATCGAACATTTTGCGTGACTTCCTAAAAACGCAGATTGCAAGATCGGTTTCGGCACTCGCATGGGATTGCGTTCAATTAGCGCGTGTTCGTCATTATCGGTGCAAAAGTACTTATCCGAGGAGGTTACTTTAATGCGTACGGCTTGCGGACGGACGACGGAGGTAAGCGTCCTGTGGACGTAAAGAGAGTGTTATCAAATCCGGAAGCTTTTCATTTACGGACAATGCCAATGAGGAAAGTGCTTATCTCAGTTGCGGATTTCTGAAACCGCTTCTATTTCCTCGTTTGGGATTCGCAGTCGCCTTCGTTTTTTCATATCGGTGTATTTAAATATAATGTTACTCTTCTCATATTCATCCATTAGCATTGTCGCTACCACCATTTCACTATTATTTCCTGAGTTAATTTTTCCAATCAGTTTATTTTAATCAATCGTTGTTTCCAAAGCATGAAGTTCTCTCTTTCGTATTGCCAATTTTATTATTCCTCAATAGATACATATATTCTTCTGAAAAATTATTCTTCGTAGTCGTCCGTAAATTCTTTGGAATTCTGTTTAAAAGTTCACTTCACATTTGCGTTAGTCTTCCTACTTCTATTTCTCATTTTACGTGAAATTTTAGAGTTGATTTAAAATTATTTTCCTCTGGGTTTTGAAATTCCCGATTCGCATAACTTTTCTATTAGCGTTCTCGGCTTCAAATTATGGCGGAGTGAATCCCATCTGCGGATGAGATTTATTGGACGTCGAAGTTAATTGCAGTCAATTGTTTTCTCGTTATTGTTAATAACCGGCTTCCTTTTCTGTAATAGATTTGCCCTGCAATCGTGCCGCGAGATCATTTGGCTAGTGAAAATATTTATGGCCGCATGACGCCCTGCCTCCATAATTAAACGCTCGCAGGTGCTTCTGGGAGTGGTCCGGTGGGAGTCAAGTGGCTCGGGAGCGCCACTGCATTTCGATGAGTAATTAATGGCGGCGAATCGTCCTCCCACGACTCCTCTCCAACCCTCCGAACCTGTTTCATCTCCTTCCTCCAACTTCCAATCTCTCCTCACCCTTTAGGGACCTTATGTCCGCAGGCATACAAATGCGTGACAAGGGGATGCAACAGCGCCTCCACTCGGCCGCTTTGACAACACCACACGCACGCACGCACGCGCATGTACAACTCGTAGCCTTGCAACGTCGTGTGGGCAGGTGAACGTAACGTGGAGACCCTGGCGATAAATCTTATCTGCTATTTGCAGGGAGAAGTAGCGAGAGGGTAAGGTGGTTGGGGAACGGAAGAGTCCATTCCTTGGAGTCTTTCTTAGCTTGAGTTGGATTTCTTTCTTTCCGCCCCCGTTGCTTCGGAGGAAGGGCTCCTGAGGCGGGCGTTAAGGGCTTTTCTTTTTCTTGGGAACGGATCGCTCTTTTGTCCCACTGGAGGACGGCGTGACTCGTGCCCTTCCTCTGCCCCCTCAGCAACTCCACCCCCTAGCCATTAACCCTCCTGACTCATCGACTCTTCTTCCTCTCAGGAGGACCTTATTGTGCCGACGCGTTCCTTTTTTCCTTCCTCGAGTGCGTCGGAAGATCAGAGCGGTGGGCGACTCCAGTGGTCATAAAACCGTTTCTAGCTGCAGCAGTGATTAACCGATGAAAGGGAGGATTTCACGACTCCGCTTACAAAACTATATTCAGATGAAGTTTTAGAGATTCCGATTCCAGTACGTGTCTGCCGAAAATCTTTCGGAGCAGGGGTGTGCTGCCAAATATAACAACCGGGTCGCTATTATCGCCGCCCCTGGCATTCCATCCAGGGGGCCGATTTTATAACTCCTTCGATTCGATCGAAATCGAAAATTCCCCATTTCGACGTGAAAGCTGGTAAGCGATCGAAATGAAATTACGAGGGAATATGCGATTTTGTAACTAATTTCGATTTCGATCGAAGGAAGTGAGCTCGGTCGAAAACAGTGTTGCAAAATTTATGCGTCGGCCGGGTTGGCGCATGCGCAGTTGACTCAGAGTCAGTTTGTTTTGGTTTGTTTACGTATTTCAGTTAGATAAAAACCTAATTAAAATGAGTAATTCAACGTAAGTCCTAATACAGTATCCTTATAATATCTTAAATAAAACGAATACAGCATACGTTAAGCAAATATTAGATGATTTTTGTACGTATTGTGTTTATCGAATCTATGCATTGCTACTTCAAACGTTGAAGTTTTTATTTATTATTATTTCGACGAATGGATATTAGTTTACGGCAATGGATGAATAATTTGTCATTAGTATCATTGACTACGGCAGAAACTTTAGGTTATAACGTAAAAATTGGAAGGATATAGCTGAATATTGGCTGGTATATATAATGTAAAATGTGGAACGCAGGACGAGGGATATTAATTTGTTTTTCGTAAATGAATTTATTTGAGGTTAACATTGTTTGTTTTGTTATGATTACTAGACTGTCTAAGATTTTGATAACACTTGTCAGCATAGTTTTGCAAGTTCTATAATTCGTAAGAAATGTCTTTAAGAAAGCATTTAATTTGGTTTGTATCATTTATTGATATTGGAATACAACGTTAATGAATGTTATTAAATATTTTGAGAATATTGTTAAACAGTTACAAGTTTCCAAAAACCTGCATTTCTTGGACTGTAGTGATGTTAGTTCCTTTTGACATATGTTTCAAGTACTGGTACTACAGGAGGTACACATAAAAATCTTTCTTTATACTGAAGGTAATGTAGTCTTCATTATTGTGATTTTCTATATTACGTTAAATAATACAGTGGAATCTGTTCTATAATTTCTATTTCATACCTACGCAGTTTAGGTTTTTACCGAACAGTTACATGTATAATTAATGATCATTGATATTTAACTTATTTATTCATTAGTTCATGGGCGATGCCCATTAATATGTATTAGAAATACATGGTCAAATCGATAAGACACAATCCACATTTATGTATGGAGATATTATATGCAAAATGATGATACACACATTAAGTAAGTAAATAGTGAGGATCTCAACAGAAAATGAGAAACATTAGGCGTACAAGAAAATATATTAAATGATAACGTGTACAATTAATATTTATCATAATTCAACAAAAGTATATGAAATATGAAAATAGGTATTGAAGTAAATTGTTTATTGATTCAGCACAGTCAATTAAGAAATATAGTTTTCCAAAAAAGGAAAAATCATATTCCTGTCATTAAAATGAAAGGAGTTGAAATAGGTAAAGGATACAATAAGTTACAAATAGCCAAAGGAGAAGATTGTATAATATTGGTATATGAAATAATATAAGAGAATATTAAATATGCTCTTTAAACATATAATGAAACTGAAGAGGTTTTATGATTAACAGTATTAAATATAAAATATACAAAACGAATTGCTAATTTTCAGTTAGTATGGGTATTGCCACTTAAATCTTCAATTATTCTTTGAATAATAGGTTTATAGCATGAACTTCGAGCAGGTTTCACGGATTTCACCAAGCAAAAGGAAATCGAAATGGATTTCGACGGGAATCGAGAGAGATTTCGATCGAAAGTGAAATCCTGAGTTACAAAATCGCAAACTTCATTTCGATCGAAAACTATCCAAAGATGGCTGAGATTTCGATCGAGATCGAAAAGTGAAAAGTTACAAAATCGGCCCCCAGCATCGAATTCATAATTTTTTTTCCGGCCCTGAGAGAGCGTTATCTGATCTTTGCGGGAATTAGAAGGGATTTCAATAGGAAAAAACAAGATAATATTGCAAATAATTAACTTTTTATTTGAAATGTTTAAATATTAATGACTAATATATCAAGGGTGGTAACTTCGAATAAGCGCGTTCCATGTACAATTGTTTGGCGTCTTTCAGATAATAAATTGCTGCGTAACACTATCTAGAAAGCACCCTTAAACTTTTGGCGTCCCATTGTTATGAGACCGTGATGCTTAGCTCAACAACCGGCTCGCCGAGCATCAAAACTTATCACAATCGGGTCGCGCGAGCCGTACGGAGTCTGCAGCACCACGCCCTTGCTTCGGAGCCCTTAATTCCGTCTTCTAATGCTGCACTCCCTCCCTCGTCCTGATCAAACCCACCCCTCCTTTACTGACCTCCCTCAACGGATTCGGGAGAGACGAGACGGCGTTCTCCCAAAGGGGGAGATTTTGGGGAGGAGAATGGGGGGGATTGGGGGGGGGGGGGTGGTTCCGGGCATGCGCCAACCATTCGGATCCGAAAACTAAAGGATGCCGTTTGTATTCTTCGGGGGAACGTCAAGTACGAGCCTATGTTTGGATGTGGGACTTTGCCTCCCGTTACCGCCTCCTTCGCCCCCCGCCCCTCCCCCCTAGGCGTCTGCTAGCCACATGCCCTCTCTCCTTCCCCCCTCTCTCCTTCCCCCCCTCTCTCCTTCCCCCTCGCTCCTTTCCCTCTCTCTCTTTTCCGCCCTCTCCTTCCTATTTTCTCCTTCCCCCCTCTCTCCTTCCCCCCTCTCCTCCCCCCCTCTCCTTCCCCCCTCTCTCCTTCCCCCCCTCTCTCCTTCCCCCCCTCTCCTTCCTCCCTCTCTCCTTCCCCCCCTCTCTCCTCTCTCCTTCCCCCCCTCTCTCCTTCCTCCCTCTCTCCTTCCCCCCTCTCATCCCTCTCCTCCCCTCGTTCTTCGTTAGTTACGCGTCTGTGTACCGAGCAGGAGGCGGCTCTTGTTGAAGAGATTTTTGATTTATTAGCTCGTCCTTGGTATTGATTTTTTTCTCCCTCAGGGGTTAACTGCTGCGGGGATGGCGGAGTTCAGGGATGTCTTGCGTTTAGCTCTAGAACAGTGCAGATCAAAATGTCACGCTAAACGTTCCTGGCCGTACCGAAGTAAGCGCTTTTTTTATTAATATCGTTATGAAAGGGCTCTAGAAATACAACTTAAATCTACTCGCCACAAAAAATATTTACTCGCTCATAGTATTGCGGCCTGTTTTATATAAGTATTTTTATAGGTGATGTTTAAAATAAACTCAGTATTAAATGTTATGATGATGAAACAAAAACAATGTATTCTTTAATTCTTACAACACCTTACAGTAACACTCATTGCTTTAGATTTAGAATGTACACAGATAACATTAAGTTTAGTTACATGAGGGCTTCTTATGCTCTCCAGTGTGTCTTTTCTTGGCTGCGTCATATGTTGTGTGAATTATGCAAAGAAATAACGTAATACATTTAAAATGCATCTTGAAAGAGGCTGAAAATATACTCGCCACCGGTCTTCGTTAACTCGCCACCGGTGGCGAGCGGATTTCTGGAGCCCTGGTGTTATGAATGCATCGATGACGCAATGGAGCTCTCTGTACTTGATGCCGTTTTTTCTGCATGTGGCTGTTAGATATCCTCTAACCAAACAAACAATTTTGGATATACTAATGTTATTTCGAGAATGGAAAGTTCGGCAACATTGATAATGGAAGATTATTTAATGAGGCTTATTTTTAATAAATAAGGTTTGATGAATTAAACTATGGAAAATTGCATTAATCACTTCTATCTGATGCTGTGTTTTTTGCATTCACTTGGAAGTGTAATTTATCAAGAAAACATTTAGCTCAACTGTATTCGCAAAAAGATGCATTCAAGTTATTTTTTTCTGCGAAAGACTGAAATAAAATGTATCGTGATCGACTTAAATCATAACGTATTCGCGAGGCTTTTTATTTTCACTTTGAGCGGCCTGAATTGTCAATCCTTAGGTTTACTATGCTCAGTTATGGAAAAATGGAATTTATCTTATTGTTAGTATATATTGCGTCATTTATGTGTATGTTCTACATCTATTTTAATGTATTTATAACAGTGACTGTGGGGTATTTTATTTTTTATCGATAAAACTAGAAAAACGCGTTTTTTTCGAAATAATTAATTCGACTATGTAAATAGTCCTTAATTATTAATCCAACAGAGGCCGCCGTTTTTACATCGGAACAAACTTTTAGAAGGGAGCAGTCAATATTTATTTCCTCTGGATTTCTTTCAAAAGAATCTCCCCGCCGCCGACCGTTCTGCGCTTATCCGAAAAATTAGCATGTTCGGTCGCGGACGGCCATTACAGCGACCTCTCTCGCGGAATTGTGGGAGCAGTTCCTTTGTCATCTCCTCCTCGAACATTTCCTCCACGCTCAGATTCGCGAGCGATTTCTCCAGAATCCGGTTCAGACGTCTCGGCGGAGTCGAAGACCTCGTTCCACTCTCCCTTCTTCCTCTCTCTGTCTGTCTGTCTCTTGCACTCCACCTTGGCTTTCGCAGTCTCTCGTATCCTAGAGCGATCTCTCACCCCTTAGCAAAACCATTCGATTGCCCTTTTGAGAGATTCGAGATTGTCATCGCAAACCCTCAACTCTCTTATTTGCATTGTTTGCTGTTTTTTTTCATTTTTCCGGAATATTACGAGGAATGATGTATGCGATGATTAATGGCATGTGAAATGAGGAAGATCGTTCGTCATTTGCTATTGTTACTAAGAATTGCGATAAGGAATATACGTTTTTCTCTCCGCGAATAAATAATAACATCGTCAATCCCCGTCCGAACTCGCTCACTTTGGCAGTAACCGATTTGAAAACTGCACTCGTGATAGTGATTCTCTCTTGTCCTTTAAACTAAGGATTGAAAAATATTGCACAGAAATTAAATTGGGATTTTGCGCCAGTTTTGAAGATTGAAACATCCGCCCTGAGCAACAACATATAACCGGAAATAATTCCTGTCGTTGTGTCAGTTTTATAATATTTCTGTAAAATGAAACATTTTCTATCGACTATTAAGTTATCGGAAATTAATGATTAACTTCAGTAAGTTGGCGCTATTCGGACGCATTTCTCTGTTCACTGCAAATACAAAATGCGCTTCGCGACAGCGAGTATCGTCTTCGCCTGATGGTCACCCGCGTCTTTTGTTCTTTCTTTCCAATCCGCGTTAATCGTCTATTCCGACGCCGCAACCAAAGGCTTTTATTTTGCTCGTCCGTAGCAATCCATTATCGGAAAAATGATCGCTTCGTGATCGCGACCTTTTCTTTTGCTTTTCGACTCACCGCATTCATTGCTCGATCTTATAATGCATGTGGGTTCCTTTCTTTGACCTTGTAAAATAACGAGTTTCTATTTTATATCAGAGAATTCCGTGTAATAAACGACTCCGCGCGTCGAACGTCGGCCTTGCGATCGTTCACTTTTCGGGAGGTGAAATTTTTATATGCGCGATCCTCACAATGGATGGATTCATTATGCTATTTCAGAAAAAACACTCGCAATTCTGGTTTCGACGTCACTATCGCTATTAATAGACGCTCGCGGTAACTTTCTCGTTCGAATCACAAGACGTATATTATGATGCATGTTTCTAATCGATTGTGTGTCGCTCTTTCATTCTTGACCCGAGTCGCTTCTCTTGAATTTCTCCTGAAACGCTGCGTTCCACGGACATTCCCACTCTCGCCGAGACACTTTTCATAGCGGCGTCGGAAATTGTTGAAAGGAGAAGCTATCGCCCGATAAGGAAAGATTAAAGAGGAAGAAAAGACTGCCTCGCATTCAAAGCGGTCTGTCCAGCGTTCGCGAGCGTTTTATTTTGCTAAAAATAAATCCGAATCTCTTCTGGGTACGTGCTTTAAAAATTATAACACTAATTAATAACGGGCGAGTTTTTGCGAAGAATGTGATTAATTACCAATTTGCTCACAGGAGCGCCGTGGTTCCCTAACACTAGTGAGGACGTATTCGATATTTAAGCTGTCTTACTCACTTCTATCCCATTCCGGTCTCCGATGCTTCCTCGTGCGCACGCGATTCGCGTTTGTTTGGGAAATCATCGAACATTGCTCACAGAATATGAGTAATAACTGCAGCGGGAATGAATGGCCTCTCTCGCTTTTTATCTCTCTCGCTTCCGGAGGAAATCTCACTTGCTCGCCATTGCACAGTCGCGTCCCTTTCAGCTGTCTCTTATCCATTCCTCGCTCTTTCATTATCTCTCCCTTCCTTTCCATCACTTCATTTCTCTTACTTTGCAATCCATTGGACGTTATGAGACATTGCACGAAATTGCTCTCAACCTTTCCGATAGATGACGCTGTAGGCCACATGAAATGATCGTATCACTGCTGAACGATTTTAAAACTAGCATTTCCATATTTTCAGTAGTTTCATGACATTTTTACTAATTTAACTCATTTATATGATCAGTTTTCATGCGTCAGAAGAGATCGTAATTAAGGACTAAGGGCAAACTGTGATTAGCCGACCAAAAAACTCTTCTGCCCGGAAGTTACAAATAAGTAACGAATGAAATCTTTTCTATTGGGTAGTTTTCATCTATAATTATGTCGTTCGTATTTTTAAAATATAGAAAGAAAGGAAGGAGAAATTGATTATTTTATAGACGAAAAAATTATTTTTTCGAAACAATCTGCACGAAAGACAGGCTTATCATCCGGTAATATCGTGACTCGCCCGGCCTCTCCGTTGGGATGGTTAGGCCTTGGTAATTGCCCTTCTCGAGTCGGCGGCTCCTTTGCAAACGTCGCGACGAATCCGACGCTCAACTACAAAGAAACTTTCATTCTCGAATCACTGCAGCTTCGACCGAATTTTCTTTTACGTAGAATATTAAAAGGTACCTTCGTACGAAGGTGCACACGGAGCCTTTCGATTTCTCAAGCAAGATATTCACTTTTCTAAGCATTTTATTATGTAAATTCTTAGTTTTTACCAAATAGTATGTCGAAACATGTTACTACTTAGGCAGAATGAAAATGATAGTCTCTCCTTTCCAATAATAACTTCCACAAAACAAATAAAGAAAACATTGACGATGAATTGATTGCCATTAATCAGCGAAAGAATTATCCCCTTTAAAATTCATTTCTTTCGATCTTGGACTCGCACCTGGGCTGTAAAAGACGTAAATCATGTCCGACACGGTGAGTTTTTAACCTTTGCGTTTCCAAATCGCTATCCCGAATTCAAAACTCCTCCCGCTTACCAAACTCATGGACGCTTTTGGTTCATTAATCCATCATCGCCCTCTGATATCGTCGACGTCGCTTTCGAGCGCGAACAGCGGCATTCACACGAGAGAAGGAGCAAGTTGAAACCTGCTCATGAGACGGCTTCCAGTGACAATTACGAAACAAGAGGAGTGCCACAGGGCACCAGCCTAGTTCTCTTTCCTTAACCCCACTTTAATTTCAAACGGACAGACCTTTCATCTATTCAATCAAGCCGGTCACGAAAGGTGGCGCAGGCGCCGACAATCCTCGACCTGGCGGAGGCGACACGACGCCGGGAATCGAACCCGAGGCGTCTCGCGTCGGAGGAAGGCGCCTTCTCCGTGGAGACGGCACTTTCTCCCGCCGGCGCCCGCCGCGGGCTCGCCATCCGCAGCTTCTGTGCTCTCTCTATCTCGCCGCCCCCCCCCCTCCTTTTTCTGCCCCCGCCTTCAAAGAGACGTCTGGCGCCTATCGACGCCCCTCCCCAACGCCCTATATATATATATATATATATATATATACTAGTTAATATGTGTTTGCATTCTGCAAGCATTTTTAAATTTTAGCATTTTTAATATATCGAATTATTCCCAATAGATTTTGTACCAAATCATATAACCTTGTCAAATTTCAAGTTTATAGCTCATTTAGAAGTGCCTTATAATTTTATTCCTCGTATGGGGCATAACCACCCTTAAAAATTGGAATTATTGCATTATTTTATATTATCTTCGGTTGCAACGACATTTCTATAATCGTGCCAAATTTCAAGTCTATAGGTCATATGAAGCTGCCTCATCATTTTTGTTCTCGTATGGAGCATTACTGGGGCAAAACAGCCCCAAAAATGGAGATTATATCAGTATAGGATATCCTTCATTAGTCGTAGTTTAACATTAATGGAATTAAAATATAAGCCTCTGATTCCCATTAAAAGTTTACCCATATGAAAGGATTAAGCTTGTTGCCTAGGCATCCTATTGTTGGACACAGAAAAATTACCACTTTTTTCCGATAAAAACTATAAATTTACGCTAATTCTACTCGGATTTTAATTCTGTCTTCAAAAATAAGAATCTACAATTTATATCCTATCCGACAGTTTAAGTATAAAGTTCGCATCTTGAAGGAAAATAATTTTAAAATGCAAATACAAAAACCTCTACACCAATTCACATATTTTCTTATGGGCCAAAAATGGGACAAAAAGGGGTGAAAATAGCCCCTCAAAATAGGAATTTCGCCAGATTCGGATTGTTTTCTTTCGGTTGCGACCAAAAACCTATAATCCTACCAAGTTTCAAGTTTCCAGCACATCTGGAAGTGCCTCATAATTTTGTATCCTCCAATAATATATGTATATACACACACACACACCATAAAATTATGGATTTGCATAAATATATTCTTATTATTCCCTATCTTTTTCGACTAAGTATAATAAAATTACATTGTAAAAAAATTAATGGGGCGCCATATTATATCTCGCCTCAGGCGGCAAAATGTCTGGGCACGGCCCTGTATATATGTGTGTACACACACACACATATATATCATGTGTAAGAAGCGTCTATATTATATATATATATATATTCTCTCGTTCTTCTCGATGAGGTTAGAAAGTGGGTCGTCGGTTCGAGTTATACGGTCCGTAATCGTCCCTCGCTGTTCGTTCGCGCGGGAAGAAGGGCGAATTCGCAACTGGAAAGGATGTTCTCTCCGGCTATCGTTCCACCATGGAGAGTCTCCACCTCTATTTCTCTCTCCTCTACTCTTTCTCCTTCCCTTCCCCTTTCTCTCTCTCTTTCTCATTCCCTTCTCCTTTCTCTCTCTCTCCTTCCCTCCCCCCTTTTCCCTCCTTCGCGTCCGCTTTCTCCTTTCCATCGCCTGGAAACCGTTCAAGTGACGCCTTTGCGTTGGAGGAGTTTTTTTCTGAAAAAATATTATTTTTCGGGCTGTTCATGTTCGTTCTTTTTAAACCCAGAGGAGAACATCCGTTCATCTCTTTCCTGAAAGGGAATTCCTGGATTTTTCTTTACTCGCCACGGCAGACAATAGATAATAGAAGGAATCCATTCGTTGAATATTAATTGCCATTTCAGACCTTATACATATATTTTGATGTCTTTATGTTTCCAGTTTTTGCTCTGTCGCCGTGAGCTTTGCGAATTATTTTTCGTATGCTTTGTATATATGTATCTAATTTTTGAAAAACTATCAGATTTAATTTAACAAAACGATTATCTTTTTACGCTGAGGTAAAACGTCCTCTGGAACTTATTGCCGCTAAGAGAAATAAAGATTGCATTACGCGCATATTGTTAAAATTTTGTCTTTCGTAATTTTGGAATTAGAAAAACACCTGCTGATAATTGAATGTGCAGAAAATTTTGAAACTGCTCACTTTCAGGAGTTTTACTTGCATTAAAAGAATTAATTAATTTCGTTCGTTATTTTGTAGCTCAAGGGGCTGACTTTAGTTCAACTCCCATCCGGAAACTTCTATAAGTTTTGATAACTATCTCTGGCCCTGTGCCCTTTCCAACTTTCGGTTAAATAATGAGCAGCTTGTGGTATTGTGATCACACTTCGTCGACCCATTCTTTGTGCCTTACCTGATGCTGCTAGACCAAAAAAATGGCACATTGTTCTTTAAGAAAGCAAAGAGAGATAATATTTCCGCGCATTCGAAGGCTTGCTTATCCAGTCTCTGATTGAACGCGAGGAATTGGGTCTTTAGGAAACCGATTAGAGAGCAAATTTGACCCACGTTCGTCCATTTTTTGTTTCTTTTAGTCACGACCTAAAACTCGTTTTCCGGCCATTTGGGGGATGCGTCTTGGATCCATTCGCCGTCTCGCGACGAATACTACGATCGATGCATTAACATAAAACAGAGGACGCTGGATAGGAAGACACTTGCTAATCAGGCAGTAGCGGAACTAAGAACTTTCGCACCCCCCGCGAAAATAATTTTGGGCCCCTTAACATTTCGTTGTTTAATGCCATGTATAGATGGAGCTGCAGGGTCTCCTAAATCTATCGTCCTCTCCCCCCGCAGTCACCGACTCTGCGGTATTATAGTTCCGCTACTGAAATAAGGAAATTTCGTTCGTATAGCTATTCATTTGTTTAGATGGAGGCTCACCGTCGGCGTCGACCAAACGTCGCGCGATCCTCTTCTTTCTTTTCCACTTTTATTCTACGCGGTCGCGCTTTTCTCCTTACTGAACTGCTTGAAATGCTAGAGTCGAGCTACTTGTGAAGATATCGCCCGTGCAGATGGGGAGGAAGGGAGGGGAAGAAGGGTGTTAGGGAGGGGGAGGGGGAAGAAGGGTGTTAGGGAGGGGGAGGAAGGAAGGGGGGAGAGGGAGATGCCCTTGGAAGATGCTTCCCTCTCGGCGTTAAGAGGTCCGTCCCTCTTTCTTGCAGATCGACCCTTTATTCTCGACCGAGATCAAAGAGATCTCTATGGGACGGATGGATATCTTTAGAAGGACGGAAGAAGAAAGTCTTTGGCTGTTTAGTTTATTTTTCAATGCCGAGTCCTTTCCTAGGAAAGAGCGATACATTAAGGGCAATCGGTGACCTTTTTCCTTTGAGATTAACCACTTTTTCGTGGATCCATCCGTGGGCGAACGCGAGTAACGGAGTACATAATCGGTTTTCAGCGCGTGTCGTCCCTTCAAATGATTTCATTTCGGACGAGCGGAGCGTGTATTTCCGACATCAGCCGTTAATGAGAATGGCGTGCGGAGGATCGCGAGGATTTATAGCTGGAAATTGTTCACGTGCGATAAATGACGACGGCATGTTTGCGTGTTTCATTTTTCGATCAGACGGAGTGGTGATTTCAGGCGTCGACGAGTCGTACTCTATTTCTCCCAGTTAAGTTAATTTGCATTTAACTGGAGCAATTGAGATTCCAGACACATCAACGTATTCTAAGCTCTTAAGACTTTTCAAAAAAAGAAAGAAAAAGCTATAAGCGTATTTTAATGTTTGAATTGGCTGCATAATTTCTAGTAATTTATTGGCTAAGATGTTGTATTTCAACTGTTCTTTCGTCTTGAAGTCGTGTTTTATTTTTTATGCTATTAAGTTGGAGCGAAAAGAGAACAGGAAGTTATATTTTTAGTTCTTCGCTTCGTTCGTTAGCGTTAAATTTGTAGTGATTACAGATAATCGTTTTTGCGATTAAATTGCATTATGTACCTACTTGAAAACGGATTCTTTTGAGAAATAAGTATTTTCACTCGAAGAAAGTCGTATTGTGTCTATTTATCTTCACTTATACTCTGCTAAAAGTTGGCAGATTCATGGAGCCGTTCGGTTGCGATGGAGATTGCATATCCTCCCCACTCCCTTCTCCCCTACACCCCCCCACCCCCTCCCCTTCCCCCATACATCCCCCTCCACTTCCCCCATACATCCCCCTCCCCTTCCCCCATACATCCCCCTCCCCAGATCCGGATTGCGCCTGATCGAAAAGTGGGGACATCATGCAAAAACAAATTTCATCTTAGAGTAGAGAATTAAAAAAAATGGAATTCTTGATGGTGAAGAGATGAATAATGATGGGATGAGACGATTCTCACGACCTCTCGAACAATCAGATTCCCCTTCTCCCTTAATCTATCCATCTGGGTAGCCGGCGGCGATGATCTTGGCAAGTTTCGTGTGCATCATCGAGTGCCTCGGTGGGGCAATGCGCGGGGCTAGAGAGCTACATATAAGCACTGCATGTGGGGGGCGATCAATTTCACCTTGCCCCGCCCGCGCCCTCAGCCGCGCCATTCTTTTGTTACGCGTACGTATATCCATCTCTTTCAATCGGACAACTCTTCTCTCTCTCTCTCTTGCTACTTAACGGCTCTTAAACCATTAACCTCGTCGCATACACATGTTGAGTATTCCTCTCTCACTCACTCTTTTTCTCACACTCTCTTTTGAGGGGATCGGCGGCGAATCAGGGAATTCCGCATCGGCGCAGTGAAAGAGGACCTTCTCGCGTCATTATGAATTTTTATATAATTTAATTTAGAAAATCAAAGCATTAAGAGGCAGCGCTTATACGGAATATATTGTAACCGTGATAAAATTTGGTGATACAATTGGGTGGAAATTCTTCTTATTCTTGTTATTGTGAACCAGATGAGAAAATACTCTTGAAATTCATTTCGCTGCGTTGTAATTGAACATAACTGAGGTTCTGACGAAGTACATTATTTATTTTTTCTATTCGCTAACTTATTTTGTCAAATTCCGTAAGTTATCGTGATGATTTTCAATGACAATAATATATTCTTGTAAATTATATTTGTAGCTTTGAGTAAGCTATTTTTCGTCCTTTCTCGTTCTCGCGGAATGTCTGCTGATGGAATGGAGGTCGCGTTCGTTTTCGATGGAAGACATATGTATAGGGCGAAGGGCACAGAACAATCCAGACGCCTCCCCAGCCCCCAATCGCACTCCCCCGCCCCCAATCGCACTCCCCCGCCCCCAATCGCACTCCCCCGCCCCCAATCGCACTCCCCCGCCTCCAATAGCACTCCACCGCCCCTCATCCCTCCCCATTCGCAGACGAAACCCTCTTTTGTCTCCGAGTGCGTCGTCGTCGCGACAGACGATGCTTTCGCTGCATTCGAACTCTGCGATTGTCTTTTTTTCGGTCGAGGGGGGCGCCGGGAACGAATGCGATTCGAAGGCACTCTGGCGGCGGCTCCAGAAACAAATGCAAGTGGTCTACTGTCACACTCCTCCCTTAATGGACTCGCTCGGAGGAGTGCATCTTAAAGAGGATGGAGCTATTTTTAGAAGCGCTCTCTGCTCGACATTGCGAACAGAGGAGCACGCACGCTCTTTCTCATTTTCGAGTTCTCTTTTCCGCTTTGTTTTCCTGCGCTCACTTGAGAGCGGCGGCTCAGCTTGTTGCTCTTATTTGACGCGTTCATTGGGTCGCAGCATTGCTCTTTCGAAGGTCATCCGAAGGGCAGTCAGTCCTTTCTTTCAACCTAAGTAGTCCCTTCGACAGACTCTACAAATGATACTTTAGTATAATTAAAAGAATAACATCTACGCATAATATGCATCCATCTACTTATAATACAAGTGCTTTTATGAAGAAGGTCGTTGGATAAAATGTCATGCTATATCTTATTTACCATTCTGCGAAGGAAACACAATAACTTAGCGTTTGCAGTATCCGCTTGTTTTTTTATGAACTTCACTCGTTATTTTATTTATGGTGGCGTTATACGTCGGAACCGAGCTGGAAATTTTCAGTTTAAATAAACTGCTGGATCGTTCAGTGCCAAGATAGATAATATGATTCTATTATTCCTATGCGCAAATTTACGACTCATTTAGTTAACTCTGTATTTTCTTATTTCATTTATAACGTGTGATCATATAGTTGAAGTAGTTCGTGTGTCCCCTCTTTATTTACGCTTTCGCATGGAAATTTGTCTATTTAAAGATTTAATTTACCCCTAAGCAAATATATTGTGTATTTTTTCTTCAAGATATTTAATGGTCTATTAAATTGTGCTTCTTTAATATTGCTGAAGTGTTCATAAATGTATATGCACTAGAAAGGAACTCTAATCGGTATGACAATTATCCTACCGTTTTGTTTCTAAATAAGTCCCTCTTGGGCGTATCTAATGATAGTTTCCGTTACATCCTCCGTGAAGTCATTTATGATAATGTCTCTTCCTTTCACTCATTCGCCTCTTCTCTTCCAGGAAATTCCTCCGCCACGGACCTCGTTCCAACTCTCCTCGGCATGTACGATGCCCTCATAGGAAGGGGCGAACCCGAACACTCCTCCGCAAAGAACCAGGGGAAGTTGAGGCAGCCCCCCAAGAAATCGACCTCCAATCCCGATCCGCCCCCACCGCCCGCGGAACCGCCCCCGGAAGTCCAGAAGAAGCCCCCGGTCGAAGCGAACGAGGGCAGCGGGGGCGGAGCGCCTCCTTCCATGGAGGACTCGGCCGCGGTCAGGACTCCGGCACCAGAAGCGGTCGGGATCTATCCCGCGGCCCCCCGGCTCTCGTGCCAGAGGAAGAAGGAGGGAGGCGGGAGTAGCGAAGAGAGGCCTCTCTCCGTCACCTCGATCGCCTCTTCGTCGTCTGCCTCTTCGTCCTCCTCCGGGTCCTCGTCCGGGGGCAGGAATAGGGGCAGATCGAAGTCGTGCGCCTACTTAGCGAGCGTGGAATCCCTCGGAGACGACGAACTGAGTCTCGGGGACGAAGAAGAGGTCACTCCCGAAGAAGGCCCCCGGAGGAAGGGGACGCGCTCCGTGTCTGTCGGGGACCACAGGGGGGGCGAGAGCGGAACAGGTGAGAGAGAGAATTATTATGATGAGAAGAAGAGATATGTAGAAAGGAACGGTTGTCGCGACTTCTTCTTCATCATACCGCAATGTTATCGGTCGACAATAATTCGAAAGTTAGTTTGACCTTCAACGGCGTTCCACATTTCGGCAACAGGTGACTGAATCGCGGGCGTTACCTCATGTCTCTTCACATTTATCAGGATCGCTTCCCGAATATGCAAGCTTTTTTTTAATCCTTCTAGACCAGGGTTTCCCAAACTGTGTTCTGCAGAACCCAAGGGTGCCGCAGAAGCTAAATGGCGTTCCGTGATTGTCGGAGGAAGAGACCCGATACGCTCTTCCTTCTCTTATTTGCGGCAGGAAACATCATCCTCACTTTTAAACTGTATACTGTAAGATACATAAGCTACGTAAATAAACATTACAATGAGTTTAAAGTTAATTTTATTGCTATTTGGCTTATCACCTCTTAGTTAGGGAGAAAAAATATTTTAATATAAGGGTTCCGTGGCTTCAAAAAGTTTGGGAAACCCTGTTCTAGACAAAAGATGCCCCACGCGGTGCCAAGGGTCCCACTAAGAAAAAGAAAATTACGTATTCTCTTTGCATTAATTAACGTAATCGTTGTTTCCTATGCCGGGGCCCATGCATCTGTTACTCCGTGAATGTCCTTTTCACGCAGATCCGTATGACCTCGAATCAGATATTCACGTTATGGCGTTCAAAACGAACGATTTGAAGAATTTATTGACGCCCGAGTGAAACTAAAAAATAATGCCGATGTAAAATGATTTCTCAAGGGGCGTTTAAATTTTTGTTGGAATTCTCACATTCAATGTTTTTCTGCGAAATTTAGTGATGCTTAAGTGGGAAAAAGTAGAAAGTGGAATCGGTCATTGGCGAATAAATAAAACTTGTATGTGGATCGTAACTTTCGTGTATGCTTACCGCGTATCTGGAGTATATTTCCGGGAAAAAAGTATTTATTTTAACTCGAAAACTTTTATAGTCGATCGTTAGCCTATTTATATGACAAAAATTATATTGCGACGCTACCAAAGATTGCTTGGAGAAACCGCGAGAATTGCCTTCCAATCGAAAACTCGGTTTTTCGCTAATGGCGCCCACCGTCCGCGATTGCTAAAAGCGACGGACTGAAAACCGGATCGCTACATGAGACGCGGAAGAGAGGTTCCAATGTTGTCAGATAATTTGTCTTCTCCTTATAAAGAGCAAAACGACCCTTTTTTATGGACCGAGAGTAATCGTTGGAAAGGAGCGTGTGATTTTCGCGACGCTGAAATTCCGCTAAATATGTGGATAAGTCCTTGCGACGTATATAATTGGAGCGAATCCATTTTGGTGACTCCTTGATTCGTATATCGGCCAAGGACAGGAATTAGTTCTATCCGAGCAAAGGCAACTGGAGAAGATTTAGGTTTTCAGTCTGGGAGACCTTTTTGAGACGCGCAGTAACCCTTAGGAACACATTATTTTAGAGAAAAACAATTTTTGCTTGCGATTCTGTGATTTTTATCTAGCAAATTTTATAATATATTATTTCGTAAAATTTAATGTAGACAAATTGATCGTACCGTGTGAAAGGTATCACATTTGCGTTCAGCATCTTGAGTGAGTTAGATTTATTTGATGAAAACTCAAACAGTTATAGAGATGTTTCATTTTATCTATAACCTGTATCTATATTTTATTATGAAAATATTAACCTTTGCACACTTGTAATTCCTCTGTACACGAGCAGAACCGGAACAAGTTATTTTTGCGCCATAGGCAAGGTTTGAAAATTACTCGCCTGCTAATGAAAAAGTACACAGCTTTACCTCTCAAATCAATAGTTTATTTAAAACGTGGAAGTAAAATAATATATATAAAAGATATTTTAAATATATAAAACGTTACCCTTCAAATTTTAAATTGTCATTCGTTTCGCTCGCCTAGCATAGCCCTACTTCTGCCGTAAAACCCTCGCTCGAGCCTCTCGCCCACCCACTCTCGCTTTCAATATTATAAAAATCACTATAAAATATTCTGATTACTTCAGGTTTATGGAATGAAGTGATTCGTAATACAGAGAACAAGACGAAGCC
This sequence comes from Uropetala carovei, assembly GCA_036926305.1. NCBI lineage: Eukaryota > Metazoa > Arthropoda > Insecta > Odonata > Petaluridae > Uropetala > Uropetala carovei. Next base: position 9,281,453 of record JAXCHB010000010.1, on the reverse strand, counting down.
AACGGTGTGCGTACCATGTCTTAATGTTTAATACTTTCGGAGATACGACGGTCTCATAAATTGAATAAAATATCGTAAACGAATCAAGATTTAAATTGGAAATACTGCTTGCATAATGAAAAGAGTATGACACACACTATACTAAAATTTAACTGCAATCGAACGAACCGTTTTGGAATTATGAACCTGCAAAGTGACGCCTTCCGTCTCCGAGCTCTAAAAATTGGGTCATTTTTCATTCTCACCCCGAAAACGTCAACTTAAAAAAACCAAAAAAATCAAGACTGTCATCATTCAACGCAGAATCCATTAAGCCGTTTTCGAGATATTTAGCCTCAAAGTCGAGTCTACATACTTTTGGCGCCGACAGTAGTCTCTGCATATGAGACAAATTAAACTACAAAAAAATAATCTAAAGGTAAAGGAATCGAGTTTTTATGGATATTCTTATAAAAGGAGTCTTAAATACGCGTCTCTGATGAATGTAAACTTTTAACGATTGAATAAAAGATTTTTTTCTAATTTAACAAATACCTATACATTAAAAAACTTTCTGCTCTCTTAAAAATAGTTTTTTATTTTTGGGATTATTTTTATCACTCCGCGAAAGTCTGTGGAACTCACATCGTGCGTGGTAACTTACCGAAAACGCCACAGTCACACTTTAGGTGGCTTTAAACGAAGATTAAGACCAGTTAAACATTCTTGAAAGCATCCAATCGTTGACAAAACAGGCTTTTATAAGGGCATAGCCCCAGTTGCCCAAGTGGGTAATAGGGCATGTGGCATTAGGGCATCTCAGCCTTAGCCTTTATAAGCTAGGCTTTTCTTGTTCTCGAACAGCAAAATGACGACCAATTATAAAAATTTTACCCTTTAAATTCTCAAGGTCACTCACAAGGAGCACGCTCCATAATTCAAAATTCTTATTCGTTTGTCGAATTCGAGTCGGTTGGTGAACCGAAGAGAAGGCAAGGCATCAATAACCGAAAGGCTCTCACCGTGAGGTCTTAACTATCAGTCGAATACAGTTTGGCAATTTGCGAATCGGATTTTTTGCAGAACTCCGTAGCGCTTTGAGGAAGAGGGAGGGAGGAGGAGAGAGAGTTTTTGGTAGAGGGAGGAATGGAGATGGTCCTTTAATGGAACATAGTATGTAGCTGATTAGGGTCGAGATTTTTATTTTGTTATTTTCGACGTCGGAGAAAAGTCGGGTCGTCGGCCGATTTCGGCGAATGCCGTCTGGCAGGCGAATCGCTACCGAAAAACCTGTCTGGCGATCGCCGCGGGACAAACTCACCAAAAGACTCGACTGCGCATGCGCTGAGACTTCGCTTTGCATCGCAGTGACGGGTTTTTTTACTTACAATTAGATGAGTTCCGATTCTATCGTGGAGGGAGTAAACATACACTTTTTGACACTGATATTACAGTTTGGATTGCAACCAATTGGCAACAAAAGAAATACAAGATATGCTTGTCATTCGCCCTACATAGAGGGTTATGAGGTCTCAAAGATCGAAGTACCTAAGTATATTTAGTACCTTATCATATGATTTACGGAGACCACTCAGTACATAATCCGAGAATTATCGATCTCGTACTATTTATATTTCGAATAGTCATTACAAGATTGTATTTACTGAGCGGATTACACGTAAATATCCACGGGCTAATTAGCACAGATTTTAACATGATATGGAAATTAAATCTAACTAAGAGAATATTGTGTCACAGGAATAATGAAACGTACTCGTTACATCATAAAAGTAATAGTATAGATTCTTTCTCAATGAGACTTGTTTAGGGGAAGTTATTTCTCGCCAGGGGGGCAGCGATACACTCACTCCACAGCCAAAGAATCGAACGCATGCCGAATTAAAGAGAGTTTTAATCCACGACGGATATCTTACATCTCAAACAAATGGATGGTTTACCGAAATTACTACTCGTCACGAAGGTTTTCACGAGTTCACAAGAAAACGCTCACTACCCACAATGACAATCGCACCGGGCTTAATATCTAAACAGCTTTGCGTCGCAGATAGCATTTCCCACTAGGATATTCTCGATCAGCTGTAGTTACGGCTAAAGAGAAAAAATACGCCTTACTTTCATCAACGTAACTTCCGTATGCGAAATGTTTGGTTTGAGTTTTAATTCTTTATCTAATTTACTATCCCGCGATCAATGTTGTTTACATTTAGCTGAATATTTTTCAAATTTATGTATACGCATTATCGTAATATTATTTCATATTGTGAATAGATGCAAAAAAACAGGGAAAACAACTTAGCATTAAGTTTTTATTATAGGTCATTTGTTCAGATAATTTACATATCATTGTGATATTTTAATATCAAAAAGTTAATATATTATTTTAAATGTTTTGCGTTTTATGTTTATGTTGATCACATGTTCAAACCATCCACTCAGGTGTTTTGTTTCGAATAAACTTGTCCCTGATCAGTTTTACGTAAACACATTAATATTGTTACTCCCGCTTATTTTTAATATTGCAGCTATGCGTGGAAAGATTAAGTACCTGAATTTAAATTAATGTGTATTATTTAAATGAATTGTTTTATTTGTTATAAAAATTTCTGTTAGATTAACGATTAGTTATGTTAATATTGAAGCTCTAAAGAGGAATGTTGAATTAGTATCTCGTTTGCTAGATACGTGGAAAATTTAATTCAATTTACTTTGTAGGCTCGAATACGAAGACTTTTTTCGTTAAAAAATCATCAAACAAAATTATTCTTACGGAAACTCGAGGAGCTTCTGCCAGCAAAATATTTCCTTCTTCGAATCGGAGGCCATTGCAACGGAATTGACTATAATACTTTGAATCAAGTCCTTAAGAACAAATGGTTAGTTTTTTAATACTTTTCTCGGGACCTATAAAAAACTACATTTCAACGCCGATTATAAATCCATAATGGATTCGCGTGCTGCTGCTGATTCGTGTGTCGTTAGAGGCCATTTCTTCCCCGCTAACCATTGCACTCGCTCGCCCGTTATCATGACACTTTTTTTTACAATTCGGTAATAAATTTCCCCGCGCGTAAAAGCCTTCCCGAGTTGGCAGATGGCCAAGGACGAGGGAAAGAACGGAGGAAAAGTAGTTCCATAAAGGTTCACGAATGATAAACGACGTTGATTAATGGCGTCGTTTTGGAATGGAAGTGTCTTCGCTAATGCAAGCGGGATACCTATGTATGTATGTACATACATGCACTTTGAGGGTGGTGCAGGAAACGTATTTCATCGGTCCCACCCTCCACCTCTTACGAGTTACTTTAATTGCTTAAATGGATTAAATCCGTCGAATAACCGTTACTCGGATGTTTCATATAGCTGGCCACATGCCCCTTGATAACGATTTAATGGTTCGAAAAACGTCCGGGTTTTAAGAAGGACGTAATTTTCATTTGTTTTTAAATCGGGATCATTGGAAGGTTGCCAAGGAATTTTGCCCGTTCATTGTTTTTCAATCCCTCTAAAATATTAACGGCGAACTGCATATTCTAAAATAAATCATATTCATCAACATTTGAATAGAACTACAGTGCAAATGGCGCCATTAGAAAAAGTGTAACTTAAAAAAATCTAATTAAGTGGACAGGATTTGGGTGGTAATATAGTGGCTTACCGTAATCACTTTCATCGATTTGTGTGTTTTAACACTATGTATAAATTTGCTTCGGATTTTGATTATCTGCAACCTTTTGCATTAGGAAAAATAATGCTGCCATAATTTTTCACTCCCATTAATTTTGTACGGCCCTTGACTGGTGAGTGCTTATCCTTCATCTTTTATATCTTTTTCCTTTCCTATTATCCTAATTAACTTCGCTCCAGTATATGAAACAGAGACTTATTTGTTCCAGAGGAACTGACGCAATTCACTGTGGCGTTTGCCGTTTCGTATTTCACGAAGAGGACGACGCATGAATGAACCTCGAGAATAGCAAAGGAGCCGTCGCATTTAGTTTTGACACAACGATCAAGTTAACTTTGTTGCAAATTTATTTTATTGACTCGATTTTTCTTAAAATCCTTGGCATTAGCATTTTATATTAATACTAGATTAATTTATTTTGCTCGTAACTTGGAACTGTCGTTTCATATATTGAACGCTTTATTTACTAGGTGTGCGTTGGATACTTTGTTTATTTTTAAAAAGGATATTCGAATCGAGTTGCGTGTTTAAAAAAACATTCAAGATCGATTTGTTTCACTAGAAATGTGTCTTTGAATTCCACCGAAGGAAGCTTGAGAGAAGGGATGAGGAAATTGAAAAGGGAAAAATGTGTCGGGCTGCATTCGTGTTCCACCGATTCATTTCCTCCAACGTTTCTGGCTTTAAAAAAAAACATCGACCCACGTCACAACGCCTCTTACATCGCTTCATTTCACCTTTTTAATACAATTTTTTGCTTTAACGTACAAGAAATCAGTTTAGTCTCTGGCCCAGCTTTGCGTCACGGTCGGTCCTTGAGACGTCACCGTTTTGGACCCGAATTTCGTGTTCCGCGGCTCAAATCATCGCCGACGTGTGTGACTTGCCAAGGATGATGGTGAAAAAAAGAACGAGACGGGAAATACGCCGTCGGTGCACATCAGCGGGTAGTCAATATCCTTTCTTTGAGAAGAGCGCGACGGATGTCGGGGAAAATGGGGGGTGGGGATAGGGGGGGAATAGGGGGGGGGAGGGGTAGAAACATAGCCTTCTATCCTTTTTCCTTCGATCGCTTATACACTTTTAATCGCTCTTGATCATTTATTTTATTCATAGGAACCTTTCTAAGGAGGAAGGGCGGGATTACAATGTCGTCCATTGTCGGGTCAATCCTGGACGCACGCGGGGGGGGCAAGAAGGGGGAGACGTGCGAGGGCCCGGGTCGAGCCGTGACGTCACGTTCAGTTGGCGCCGCGCCCGCGAAGACAGAAGGGGCCCTTCTTGTCTCTCTTTCTCCGCTGTGGAGAAGAAACGTTTGGAAGAGATGTGGATGGGGTCGGGGGAGGGAAGGAAGGAGTTTGAGGTTTTCTCTCCAGAGAGCGGTTCCTTAGGATGGACGATTTTAGCGGTCTCTATGCTGGCGGTCACTCGACTGCGTTTCCGATTTCGTTGTAATTGATGGACCGCGATTTAAAATTAAAAATTCAAGTATTTTTTTATATGTGACGGCCCGTGAGCGTGTCTTTTACAGCTGCAACACCTGCTTGTTTCACTCAGTGGCACGGTTCGTTCGAATACATAAAGGAACGCAGAGGAAGATCTCCGTTGCTTTCGATTCGATGCTTTCTTAAACCCTTTCAACGCCAAATTCCTCGGTTCTGCGACGCAGATTAGGTCCCTAAGGCAGTGGGAAGGAAGATTCTGAGAGGGTTAGGAATTTTCAGAATAAAGGAGGGTCGCAGGCAGCGGAGGAGGGGAAAGGGGCGATCTTTTTGGGTTCGTTGTAAGAGTGGACCCGATGGTCTCCATTTCGTCCGAATAAAGTCATTTGTCTGTCTGTCTTTTTGGAAGGTTTCTGGATCGATCCCCTTCTGAAGGGGTGGAATCACTAGTAATAAAAATTTGCCTAATTCATTAATTCTCTCCTTATCACTTATATAGATTTTAACTCGGATTCTTTTTTCTCGCAAATAAATTGGCAGTGATTTTTTTCCATTAATTCATTTTTACAATTACTGGCAGACATCTTTAGCTAGAATATTTAAACTCCAGAAGATAATTTTTCACGCAATGTTAAACGATGGCTATGCTCTCATTTCTATGGCTTGTTATTTTCGATCGTATCTAGCCGACGCGAATTTCGTGAATCGTTTTCATAATTCCTCGCTTAGTGCGTGTCTTCTACGAGTTCTCCTATCGCCAAGTGATATGCGACGGGTGATTTTTGTTATTTTTTCTTGCTATTTCGAAATTTACGTCCATTTTGTATTCGGAAATGGAGATACGGTCTGATAGGAATCGTTTTCTTTTACTTCATCCGGGTTTTTGGGTGTGGGTGTCCATACGTAAAAACTTCTCCATTGCATGGATTGTTTGTTGTCTCCTCTGTGTTTTGGAATCGATTTTATTGTTTGTTTGTCTCGCTCTGTGTCCTGATCTCGATTTTTGCCGGTTTACATCATCATTCCTATTCTTTTCTGCCATGCGCATTCTTTTTATTATTTTTTCTTGAATTACGAAATCGAAATATTCACCTTTTCTTGAAACTGGCATTTCCAAAGTCAAAGGTATCTTCGAATGAACGATCGTTGGATCAAAACTGAAGACGGCTGCTTTGTAACCGAAACGCGCATCCGGTTTTCGCAACCGTATATATTCGAGTTATTTAGATCATCGATTGAATTTTGCGTGTATTTTACATCAGGTGGCGAATAAGATGACGTAGTCGCCAAAAGCCTCGGAATATTATAGAGCGCAGATATAAGTATGTCCAAAATATTTTATCTTGATCTGTTATCCCTGCGACAGACAGATTGGGTTTTTCATCTCGGCTTTCCATTTTCATTAGTTCTTTCACTTATTGGCAGCTCTTCTTAGGTGGTCAGAATGGCAGCAGCTAAAAATATAGTTTTAATTCCGTCTTCGAACTTAATCGGGGTCAAGTATTACCGTGAAAGCGTTATGTAAAATAATAAAAACTTTTCTGGTTTCTTTGATTTACTTTGTAGGAAAAGTTTCTTTCGTCGAATCGTGTAGTGGAACTTTCCTTATCTGATGAAAATCTATAAAAAATCGGTACAACATACATTGTACAAACTTTCTCATATACGTACTAATGCGTCTTTTAGTTATCTTTAGAAAATGAAAATCGTATGAGCCTGTTTTTAGAAAATCCTATTTTTGTTAAAGTTGCCCAAGAATAAACTAGCCTTATAGTCATTCGTTGGGAAAAATGAAATACGTAGTATTATTGAAGACGTATACACAAGTAACTGTACGAAATTTGATCAAAATCGTTATAGCCGTTTCTGATAAAATGGAATTATTGTTGAAGTTGCCTAGAATAAACTAGCCTTATATTCATTTTTTGAGAAATATGAACTATACAGTATTATTGAGGATGTAAACTTAAGTAACTGTACGAAATTTGATCAAAATCGTTAGAGCCGTTTTTGAGAAAATCGAATTGTTGTTAAAGTTGCCTAGAATAAACTAGCCTTATATTCATTTTTTGAGAAATACGAACTATACAGTATTATTGAAGATGTAAACTCAAGTGGCTGTGCGAAATTTGATCAAAATCGTTAGAGCAGTTTTCGAGAAAATCGGATTGTTGTTAAAAATGCGTAGAATAAACTACTCTTAATTATTGATCAATGTCAACCATTTCTATGTATACTCTGGTCAGTATGATAAAATGCCTAAGTACGAGATTTCATTCATTTTCGTTCTACCGTCTGGGCTCCAGCGCCAGTAACAGACAGACGGCATTGCGAAAACCACTTTTTCGGATTCAGCGACACAGAAAACGTATATTTCCGTAAAAATCTCGAGGTCGAGAAAGTAAAAAAAGATGGAAGAATATGAAATGGAAAAACTTTGCTGAACAGTTTAGATGTCGATTGATGAATGATCGTCAATACATAGTAAGAGGAATCTCCTCCTCCTTTCTTCTAATCTTCGTTTATTCGCACCTCATATTTCTCTCCTTTCCCCGTCCTCTCTCTCTCTCTCCCCCTCTCTCCCCCCCCATCCCTATTCGATCTGACTCGTCTTCCCCATTTCCACTTGTACAGACTCCCTTCCCTTTCTTTGTCTCAAACCGCACTCGACGCTTCCGGGCTTTGCTGCAAGTCGCACTGCACTTCCACCGCGCTTGTCTCGATCCCTCTCTCCCTCTCCTCTCCCTCCCCTCCTTCATCCCCCTCTCCCTCTCCCTCCCTCGCCTCTCTCCTCTCACCTCACTCCCTCTCTTTCTCCGCTCGTATCCCTCTCTTTCGCCTCCTCACATCTTTCCCTCCTCGCGCGAATCCTCTCTAAGGAGGCGGCGCCTCACAGGAGGCCGCCTCCGTTTCCATTTCCCCTTTTCTCCTACCACTCTTTCTCTCTCTCTCTCCTCTCTCTCTCCTCTCTCTCTCCCACTCTCTCCTCTTGTCTTCTCCTGAATAACGCTCTGTATGTACTCGGCTCGTTTCGCGTTTCGTTTGGCTGATATTGGCGACGGCTAGAGTTTATACTTCGCTTGATGATTTATCATCGCCATTGAAGTGGACAACCGTTTCTATTGCTTTTTCCTAACGAAATTAATACAAAAATTAATGTCACGTGAACTAGTCTGAAGTCGTAAGGAAGGGTTTCTCTATTTGTTTTCGAATTGCATGAAGTTAATAAATTACTGTTTCTCTCTCTCTCTCTCTCGATAGGCGTGATGGAATTCTGTGTTCGCGTTAAAATGATTGATTTGTCGTTTTTCAAAATAAATTTAAGAAAGCTGCTGGTTATACGATGAAAGAAATTTGTTAGCAATCTCTTGACGTGTGTAAACATTTCCTACTCGATGTGGGTGATAAATATTGTATTTATAAAAGGAATTTATCGATCAAATTTTAATTTTTCCGTGAACTTTACCTTCAGTTGAAAATTGTGAATTTTTCTTTGTGCGATTTAATGCCGTTCGAATAGTCGTGAAAACAAGGCCCGTTTCGCCGAATTAGCGAAAACCATTTGCTTACTAAATGTACTGATTGTTTTCTGAAATATCAACTTTTAAAAAATCTTAAAATTCCTGATAAGCAACCCTTCCGGAACATTTTTTTGAACAATGGTCTTTTGTTATTGTTGCTGTGTCATGTTGATCATCATGACATTGAGTTTACCTTTAGCGATTATTAGAACTCGTGCTGTTGTTTATCGATGTATACATTTGGAAATCTATAACTCTTTACCTCTTTTAGTTTATAGAGGATTGTTTGGGCAAATATAAAAATAATATTGTCTGAACGATTAACGCGAGCCAACTAACTTCCTTTCTATTGAAACACGCTTAGCGATGCACATTAAGTGATGTTACAACACCTTATGCAATCGAGTGCTCAGCATAGCGAAACGCCGAATCGTGATTTTCGTTATTCAAAACAACGCCAACCACGCGTTCAGCTGCCAAAACAACGTATTTAGGGCGACGCCATCGCATCTCGTACACCTGCTCGACAAGCAGAAATGAGAACCATCTACTTCAGTGATTTTTCCGTGGCCTTCGAACTCGGACAACCAAAAGTCCTCGAGGTTCGCTCGTTCAAATCTCCCAATTTCACTCTGTGATGACGTTTTTCGGTGCTCACTTGGGTTGTTTCGCTCCCACTCAGGATCCGTGGACGGCGGAGTGTCCAACGGCTTCGCCCGTGGTGCCATCGTCAGCCGCAATCCCCGCGGCCACCACTCCTATCCTCAGCACCACCGGCAGCACCTCCTCGGCCGGAGGCTGTTCATCCCGCCGCCCTCTTCCGCCTCCACCGCCGCCTCTTCCACTTCCGGAGTCTCTTCGGCCACTTCCTCGTCTTCTTCGTCCTCCTCCTCCTCGTCATTTCCTGCGGCCACCTGCAGTCACATCTCGCCGCCATCGCTGCCCACTGGACCGAAGCCTCGCTACTGCGACCCGCACCTCAGCTACATGGACCGCGTCGTCATGGAGATAGCCGAGACGGAGGCCATCTACGTCAGGGACCTCCAGCAGGTCATCGAGGTGAGTCGCTTTTTTTCGGAATATATTTTTCCAATCTGTTCCCTCTTGACTTTGTTTTCTTATTGGCAATAACCAGTGGCATGCCGGAAAATGTGCAGCCCACCCCGCTATGACTAAATTGAAGTCCCGAGAATAATTCATTGCCCTCCAAAAAAAATTGGAGTCCCCTTTGGCTAGAGGCCCTCCCGCCGCGCGGGGTTTGCGTCGGTGTCCGGTACGCCACTGGCTATTACTATTCCATTTATATCTTTATCGATTTTATTTTTATTTTATTCATATTTTATTTGAAATAAGCATTCATTATGATGTGGGTAGAAGCTTTGCTTTCTATTACAATTCGTAATATGCAACCGTCTGTTTTAATCATAGCGAATAAAACCACACGGTTTGCAATTTCACGCTACGACATACCCGCGCGTACTTTAAGACCAACCTTTTGGCTGGTCTTATTCGCTTTTCCACCAGAATGCGTTGCCGTGAGCCAGTGAAGGGGTATATGTGGAGCGGCTGTGCGTAATGCGCCCGGAGGAAAGTGCAAAGCACCGCCTCTGGCATTCATTTCCTCGGGCCGACCACTGCCCCCGTAAGGAATGGAAAGAAAAGTGTCACGAAGGCTTTTAAGAGTAGCGCACCATTTGGAATCTCTTGCACTAGTGCGCTAATTGCACAACGTTCGATTGTTTTATCCTATTTGAAGAGAGACAATGCGGTAAAATATGGATGCGCTTTCATTTTTTTCTCCATATTACTCAGCGAAAGAGTTTCTCTTACATTCCAACTTAATGTTACACTCCATATGGCTATTTGTGAAAGATAACGAGCAATTTCTCATTTTATGTATCAGAAAAAGACTATTAATTCTGTTTAATTCGTTAGAATTAAATACTTAGAATGCGTACGATAAAGAGAGAAGGGGTTATCTTCTACTAGCAGAATTTCCCGTTGAATTTCAACGGATTTAGTGAAGCTACTACAGCACAACATACAAAATCTTTAAAATATATAGCAGATACTTTTAAAATTACAATTAGCTTTTCTTAACAATTAATCATATTTGCTTGTAACAATCCGTTTCCGAACGTATTGCATTCAAATATAACGATAATTGTATTTCCTATCATATTTCGCCAAATCCAGCTTCATTTCTTGTGTAATTATGCCTCGCTGAAATATTTACATTTATGTCTTGTACGCAAGAAACCCGTGAAAAAGTAACGTAGTTGTCCATGATTGAACACTGACTCCGGTAAATGTGGGTAAATGTACACCAGATACGTTAGCCTGTTTACGTTAATAAACATTATAATGTAGAATATAATGATTTTACTTACAAAAAAATGTAAGATTCTAGTATTCAATAGACGAAAGAAGGTTCAATTACTTTCATCAATAAACGCTTCCTTAATAATAATCAGTATCTATTTAGGTTGCTATACATAAACATCGATCGTTTCGTTGCTTAAACAAAAGTGCGAATCGAATAACGCTAAACTTTCGTCTATTTATAAGCTTCATTGAAGCTAATTGAATCGGAGACAACAATGAAAGACTCATTGGCAACGCCCGAAAAGAGTACGAAAAATACACAAAATTTCGAAATATAAAGGAAAAAGTACAGTTCATATTTTGTCGAACTTGCATAATGAGTACTGAACATATTTTGAAACGTAATATTGCCACTGCGCCGATTTTTATTTGATTATTTGCTCGATTTAATAAGATAGATGGAAAATAGGATGTGGATACCCGAAATGACGCTGAAAAATGGCGCTAAATTAGAAATAAAAGCATTTGCTCGAAATCGCTTTCGAATTTGGGTGGCTGGAAAGAGAGTCATCGCAAAATCAGCGAGGCGGATGAGTATGAATGGAAGGATTGTTTTAAATTAGGGACGATTTTTTCTTTCTCTATTTTCCTCTGCTTCCGGACAATGACTCTCATTTTGGCGCACTTTTTCTCCCGGCGACTCATTTTCTGATCAATGGCCGAATATTCCTGATACCCGACACACGAATGTTCTTCTCTCGCAAATAGGCGCTTGTTTTTGCCTTATTTTTTTGCGGGCGTGGGTGACGTCACGCGCCATTTGGTGCGTAATTGGCCGAGATATAGCTTTTTACAGCTGCGCTGCCACCGAACGCCGGAAGAACGTCTGAGGAACACCGCCCACACGCTCCCTGCGGTCAAAAGATAACCCCACTTACGAATCACCAAAGTATGTATGTACTCAAGTTCCTGCCGAAAACGCCGGGAAAAAACGCGATCATTGTTACGCTCAATATTTGTCTTACAATTAGATATATGCGGATATATAATTGCCGAAAAATTTACTGCCAGCGTATAAAAGCGAATTTAGAGTTGAGATTTCAATTGTTTGATGCTAATGATCCTCTTAGTTCATATATAGTTTTCTTAGTGCTTCATGACGACCAAGAACCACTAAATGCCATCGAGAGAGTAAACGTAGCGGAAGAATATAACAGTTTGGAATTTGTTTCAGGGTTGTTTACTGCCGATTATTATGATAAGTTAAATTAACTATGCTTATTTTTTACATAATATATTATTTGGCAACTTTATTAGCATCACGTCCGCCAGGCACTGGGTTGCTTGTAATTTGGAAGAAACGGTGAAAGGAGACAAGAAAATAGCTAAATAACGTTATTTTTACAGGTAATTAATCCAAGTCAGGGTCTTGTAAGGTATTTAAGAGGTTTTTATGTTGTCAGACTCTGTTATGTACCTAATACACACACGCACACACGCACATGGGGATCAATGGAGGAAATTCCACGTCGAACCCCGTTTTTCACGTAATTTCATTTGCCTTTTGACAGTGACAGGAACCCTTTAGCCATCAAAATAGACGCTTTCAGAAAAATATACTTAACTCTTTCGTCTATACAACTGTCCAAGTCTCAGTTTTGTGTCTTCATTCTAACTAATTTTTAAAAAAGCAATGCTGTATATATTATGGGAAATTTTTAATTTTCAAAAGTTAATTACTATTCCACATTTCAAGTTTTTTTTCAGATTTTTCCTGATGCTTTAACGTTTATACCTACAAATCCGCCAAATTGAAAGATTCTCTCATATTCCGGATCTGTCATTTCCATACCAGCGTGACACACGCACGCAGCTACACTACAAAATTATTATACAGGAAATAAGAAAGGATTTCCCCATAAAAAGCAGTTTCTTCCGCAGGTGTTCGTTTATGATTTAAAAATCTCTTGAATTGCGATCCGTCGTAAATTAAGCTTAATCGAAGACGATCTAAGCGGAGGCATTCAAGATCTCTTCCTTTTATTCATCTTTGAAACCCCTCATTCATGCAGAAAAAAACTGCAACAATATTTCAGCTTCTTTCTGTTAGTCCTGGCCTTGCGAGCTCAAATATTGAAATCCGATGGCCGGTAAATCAAGTCGCGCATTCAGGAAATACCGAAAGTGGCTTCTTCCTTCGCAATGAATGATCGAGATTCACGGTGAGTCAAGAGTATGGATTTTCTTCGCAGGGACCCGTAATCCTGCGAATCTCTGATAGCAATTTGAGGTGGCCGGAGACGGTAATCAACGTCGTATGTCATTCTGAAAGTTGCTGGAAAGATTCCAAGTCGTTTTGAAACCGGTAATAGGTTTTCCTTAAACTGTCACGGGTGAATATGCGATCCAATAAAGGACGTCCGTCCGAATCTTCCGTTTTTATAAATCTCCTCGCGCCCTGTCTAATAAAGATAGAGGAGTTCTTCCATTTAGTTATCGCTCGAATTTTATTCACAACGCCGCGTCTGATCGCGTATTGCTTTTATTGTTCGGCTTTCCTTAGAGTACTTCCTAAGAAATTTGGTTTTTTATTAGCTGGTCAGCTAGTATCTTTTCAAAACCCCATCGGTGGCGTTACTTTTAGTTTTAATTTCCTTAAATGTATAGATATATAACTTGATTCCAGGTAAACTATTAATGCATTTGTGTGCTTCAATTAAAATTCCTGGCTAACATGGTTGATGGTATTCATGGGTAGGTAATTCCGCAAAGTTTTGCGAATACTTTATGAAATACTAACAGAATTTCCCGTTGAATTTCAACGGATTTAGTGAAGCTACTACAACACAACATACAAACTTCTTAAAATACCTATATAGTAGATACTTTTTAAATTACAATTAGCTTTTCTTAACAATTAATCATATTTGCTTGTAACAATCCGTTTCCGAACGTATTGCATTCAAATATAACGATAATTGTATTTCCTATCATATATATCACTTTCCAGCTTCATTTATTGTGTAATTATGCCTCTGAAATGTTTACTTTTAAGTCTTGTAAGCAAGAAACCCGTGAAAAAGAAACGTACAGTTGTCCATGATTGAACACTGACTCCGGTAAATGTACACCAGATACGTTAGCCTATTTACGTTAATAAACATTATAATGTAGAATATAATGATTTTACTTACAAAAAAATGTAAGATTCCAGTATTCAATAGACGAAAGAAGGTTCAATTACTTTCATCAATAAACGCTTCCTGAATAATAATCAGTATATATTTAGGTTGCTATACATAAACATCGATCGTTTCGTTGCTTAAACAAAAGTGCGAATCGAATAACGCTAAACTTTCGTCTATTTATAAGCTTCATTGAAGCTAACTGAATCGGAGACAACAATGAAAGACTCATTGGCAACGCTCAGAAAGTGTACGAAAAATCCACAAAATTTCGAAACAAAAGGCGTATTTCTGAAAACTTCGGCCGTGTAACATGTAAACTTCGCAGGAATAATATAGTACAGAGTTTTATTCGTCGAATAAAGCAAAAACGAAAAAAATTGACCCATATTTAGTTAGGTTTTTTAATACTTGAAAGAAGAATCCTTGCAATTCAAGAAATGGATTCATACGTGTTATCTTATGGAAAAAAGTTAATCCCCTATATTAGCAGCACTGATTAATCCCGGTTGACCAAATCTTGACCATTCACTAATTGTAAGTTAGGATGTAAGGAAGAATCGTACCAAATTTGGTTATTCTAGCTTATATCGTTTAGGAGGAGTTCCATGTACAAACACACAAACCAGCAAACACACGCTTCAAAGTATATTATAGTAGATCCGCGATCACAGCGCCCCAGTGGCTCCGGAGGGAAGGTGGAGCCGTCGCACAGGATCGCTCTCCGGAAGGTCTAACATTCCTTTCGATGTTTCACGTCCGGAAACGTGCTTCGTCTTTCTTCCCTAGCGATGAGTCCCTTCGTCGACGAAAGCTGCTCTTCTGCAGGCTTATCATCGCGTGGGAGTGAGTGGGAGGCGAGGTGGGGGAAGGGAGGGCCACCGCAACTGATGTTATTTTGAGGAGAGACATGCGATTATATAGAAAGCACGACATCGTTCCAAGGGGTGCAACACTTGGTCCTTCTCGAACCTAGTAGGTACATACATACTCTCTGAGCATAAGTGAAAGAGAAAACTCAAAATATGAATATTTTAGGTGGTCTTTCCTGTGAGGGTAAAATCGAAAAGTTTATGTGCCAAATGTGCGCATCTCTTTATCAAATTTGGTTTATGAATTAACGTGGAATTTGTCTCGTGGAAGCTATATCCAAATTCACTGCGAAAAGAGAATCGTATACGTCAATCGTTGGTGCTTTATTGACGGAAACCGTTGGAAATTGAACTCCTTCGTTTCGATACTTTTCATTAAATGCAATGTTAAAGGTTTAAAATTAAACGAAAAGTTGCGTGTTTGTTTTTAACGGCACTTTTATCGAAATCGATATAAGCGATGTTGGTTTTTATTAAAAAAATCTATTTCGAGTAACTATTTCGATCGCCTTATAACTAGGGCGAGAAACAGGCGTATTAATTAGAGGATGTTAATTTTAACTTTAAATAAGAAAATTTACAAAAATTCTGCATAGAAAAATTTAACACTGTTAACAGTATAATGTAATGGAAGCGTTGTGCGCACATTTTAAAAGTGAAATAATCTCGATTTATTTCGAATTAGTAATCGATAGAAAATTATTTCGTGGTTTGAGGGAAATTCCTCTTGAAGTCTCAGCTCCTTCTCAAGCGCAGCCATCACCCTCCAATCGCATTAAAACAGCGCAGCGAAAGGGAAGAACCGGAATAAAGGGCGCGCCTCACGCATTTCACTTGTTTTGCCTCTCTGACGTCGTTTATTTATTTATTTTCCTTGGCCTCCCTCTTGGCCTCCGCAGTCTGGCGAGGCTGTTAACCATGCAGACACCCGTGTGGCCTTAGGGTCATTCATCCTCTTGGTCCCTCCTGCGACACACTTATTTCTCTCGCCTTGCGACTGGGCGTCAAACTATGCGCGTCTCTTCCCTTTTTGTCATCCTTCCTAAATAGAATGACGTCAGTCCCGGAACGTTAAATGGCGTCCCCTGACTACCGAGATGTACAAGTTCCGAGTGATGTGCATTTAAATTCAATCTCGAAATAATTTCGCGGCTTATCTTTTAGGCACCGTTCTTTCTCCGTTGTTGATACGCCCTCCCCCCTTTAAGCACGAGGGCTAACGTAAGGTCAGCCCTCGGTCACTATTCGCACGTACACGGGCAGTGGTTTCTATCGTTACATTCCAATCACACATAGTTTTTACTTTCTCATACGAAGTATCGAGAAAGTATTGTTTTCGCGAAAAAATTCGACCTCGAGATTTTTACGGAAATACACGTTTTAGGTGTCGCTGAATCCGAAAAACTGCTTTTCGCAATGTCTGTCTGTCTGTTACTGGCTCTGGAGCTTAGACGGTAGAACGAAAATGAATGAAATCTCGTACTTAGGCATTTTATCATACTGAGCAGAGTATACATAGAAATGGTTGACATTGATCAATAATTAAGAGTAGTTTATTCTACGCATTTTTAACAACAATCCGATTTTCTCGAAAATGGCTCTAACGATTTTGATCAAATTTCGTACACTTACTTGAGTTTACGTCTTCAATAATACTGTATAGTTCATATTTCTCAAAAAATGAATATAAGGCTAGTTTATTCTAGGCAACTTTAACAATAATTCTATTTTCCCAAAAACGGCTCTAACGATTTTGATCAAATTTCGTACAGTTACTTGTGTATACATCTACAATAATACTACCTATTTTATTTTTCTCAGTGAATGAATATAAGGCTATTTTATTCTTGGGTAACTTTAACAAACATTGGATTTTCTAAAAACAGGCTAATACGATTTTCATTTTCTAAAGATAACTAAACGACGTATTAGTATATGAGAAAGTCTGTGCAATGTATGTCGTACCGATGTTTTCATGTTGGACGCTCTTTTTGAGGTCTCGGTACTGTATCGGTTGGCGTCCTATTATCTACGCATAGATTGACAAGAAACCTTTCACTTGGTCCAAATTATATCTTTTTTAATTGCCAAATATTCAATGTAAAAATGTTATGAATATAATAAAATCAGGATATGGTTCAATGGCCAAAATCATCGTAAAATGCTCGACGAAGTTTTTCCGAATTCTTTTATTCTAAAAGCAACGGTTTTAGCTCGTTGATGTAGTACGAGGGTCTGCTGTACATACATACTATACCAGGGTTTTCTAAAGTGGACGCTAGGGGGTACTTGATAAAATTTATCTAATGGCTGACATTATGACACTTGACACTCTAAATCAACTTTTTTCATTTTGCTAAAATAATGCCATCTAAGTTAATATCCGTGAAATTTTTAACTTCATTAAAGTCTGACTATTAAAAGCGAGAATTTTTCCATTCATGTGCAATGAAATTGGGCAGCCAGCATACTAAAGTCAGGTGGCTATCCTAGGGAAACGTGCTGACAAGAATTTTTCAGCTACGCGATGAAGTACGTACTTTTTTTTGTTAAGAACAACCCATTTCAACTCTTTTCTCCTTGGTGATAATGATAAAGAATCAGAGTCTTAGAGGACTCAATACGACCATTTTAATAGAAGAGACAAAACAGCGTACATTATATAAAAAATTAAGATTTTCGGTGAATTGCGTTGAAAGGCATTCGTTGGATTGATTGTTTTGGGCACTGCAGGAATATCACCCAACAAATGAAACATCGATGGGTGAATTTGTGAAATCACATATAAAGAAAAATTTGGAAGGACTCGCGGAGCAATTACGAGAATATTTTCCATAAACGGATGGTTCTAATAATTGGGTGCGCAATCCATTTGATGTGGATTTTCCGATTCCAAATTTAACAGGAAAAGAACAGGAAAGCCTCATGGACATTTCTCCTGACGGTGATTTGAAAATTAAATTCTCGAAGGTATGTTTGATTGCCTTCAGGGCACAATTATCAGACGCGTATGGAGAAATGGCTAAAAAAGCGATCGAGATATTGGTTCCTTTCCTCATAACATACATGTGCGTATCTTTGAGTTTAATCAAGACAAAAAAGTGGTCGGAAATTGCATGTCGAGTCTGTCTGAAGATTGAGGTTTTCTTCAATCGGACCAATGATTGACTCTTCATGTAGTGGAAGGCACTAATTGTGTTAATTATTATATGTAAAATCGTTCGTTTTTAAATAAGTAATCCCTACCTGCGTCAATGTGCTCCTTGAATACTTCCAGACGGGCGCCAGATGTTTGCACGTTGAACTCCGGCGCGTGTTAGCGCATAAACCAATTAGATATCATCTGACAGGAGTCGATTATTATCTCCAGTCGCTTCCAAATTTATATACAGAAATATTTGCCACTTTAAATATAGGATAAATGAAACTATAGTTTGCCTAGGTTTGAGGCATTTTTCAATTTTATGCCGTGGCATATGTTCTGTTGGTCTAAAATATTACGGAGTGAGTCATAGAAGTTAAAAATAGTTGTTTTGTAGAAGTGATCCACGTGATAACTATGCAAGTGTCCATGTTCCCGCTATAACGAGTAATCCCTCCTTAAGGTGTATTAATTCGCAAGGCATTATAATCGATTGTTAGAAAGTAAGGATTGGTGTTTTAGGGAGAGTGGTAAAATGAGAACAAACAAACGTAGTGATTACCTGCTCGTATTGACGTGATTTTACACGTAGTTTCGCTTTGCAAAGGGCAAAAAAATTTCAATCGAAATGGAGGGAGAATATTTTCCGTGTCTCCTTCTGAAGTGCAGAACAAACAAGGTCGACGTGCGCAGACGATTGATTCTTAGGGAATATCATCCTGAGGGAGAAAGAAAGCTTTCCTTTCACCTCATGCCAACCGCCAATATCCGGCAAATTTCCAGGAAAAAAGTTTGCTTATTTTTTTTCTCGCGACTCTCCTACGAATCGTTTCCTCGCCATGCGGATGATTTCAAACATTTCCAAGTCTCAAATACTAAAGTAAAAAATCTGCTGTGACCAACACATGACTTTCTCCATATTTGGGATATAGTTATTTAAATTATTATGAATAGCATTATAAGGCAAAATTATTATTTCGTATCGTAAAAGAATAAAGTGGTCCTTATTGCCGTAAATTATATTTTGAATATGTTTACAGAATTCACCGCTACATGGTGGTGGCACTGTATACTGAAAATTTGCGAATAAAGCAAAATATCTCCGAAATGGATGGTTCTACGAAAATTTGTTTCAAACAAAACTTGGAAGAAATATTATTCTCTACAACTTCAGTCCTTACGAATATGACTAACTAAGACGTTTTAAAGGAGATATTTGGCGAAAACCGAAAGAACCGATAATTTTTTATAAATAATTCCTAAACAATAACAGCTATGGAAAATTCTTTCAAATGAAAGTTGTAGAAAATTACATTCTCTATAACATTTGTATAGAATTGTATATACAGTAATGATGTTTTAACGGAGATATTTCGCCAAACCGAATCGGGTTTCGAATAAACCTCGACTTCCGGATAACCGATATTGTCCTAAATCTAATCAGTTCTTTGTGCTCATGCTAAAGTGTTATATATGAAATTTGGTATTACTAATATGACAAGTACTTTTTGAGTTAGAGCGCCCACAATCACATACATCCATCCACACACACACACAGACATCATTCCGAAAATAGTCTAAACGTGTTCTAGGGACCTCAAAACGTGTATTTCCGTTGAAATCTCGAAGTCGATTTTTTTCGTGATCACAATACTTTCCCATTACTACGTAAGGAGAAAGTAAAAATCTGACGTGGCCAACACGACTTTCTCCATATTTGGATATAGTATTTAAATCAGAGCTGCAAACCACTTCAAAGTTTTGGATTGTTTCGGTTCGCGGTTCGGTTCTAAATTTTTGGAAGTGGTTCGGTTCATGGTTCGGTTCAGACGAGAATCTTGACAAGTGGTTCGGTTCGGTTCAACTAAATTAATCATTTGAAATACTATTCACAAATAATTACTCAATATAAACATTACACATTCAGTATCAATCTGTAAGTAAATCAATCAGCAGTCATTATTATTTTAAATGAAAGAATTTATTTAAAGATAGGAAAAATTTATATTTTAAATATATTACAATCCCATCATCATCTTCATTTTATATTTTTTTAAATGGTATTTTTGATCCTAACATGAATTTTATGCTCATTGTTGTTTACATATCAATTAAAAATTCTCTGAATGGATTCACTTGAAATTCATTTACCAGCATACACAATCATACATAATCAGAAAGAAAATGCGCCTCTAGCTTAAACCGCCTTTGAGATTATCCCTGGATGGACGGACAAACCGAAAACATAAAAGTATTTTAAAGAAATCATTAAAAATCAAAGAAAATTAGTTCCTCAGGCAATTTATTCCTTTTTCTTACCTGTAACACACATCATTTAGAGGAAAAAAATTTATAACAAGGGCCTTACCGCCCGTCTCCCAATATTTAACCTCTTTAGTTCTACCACCCACACTTGCCTTTATTTTCCTTATTCCCACACACACACACACACACACACACACACCCATTGCCGCATTGTTAATTTCCTCCCTCCTCTCTCTAGGGTTCACCCTCTCTCCGTCTTCCACAAGGCCTTTCTTTTTAGTCTTACAATTAGTCCTTCCCCCAAACCTTTCCGAGATGGTCTCCCGCCTTTCCTTTCCCCTCCTCCGTTATCCCTTTACAACCTACCCCCCGCAGTAACCCTCTGAGATAGGTTCCTCCTTTCCTTTCCGTCTTACAAACCACTCCCGCCCCCCCCCCTACCCATTTATCTGTATATACTTTCTATTCTCACCATATCTGCACCTGGAAATAGCATTGTAATGTCGAAACCCGGGTCATAAGAGAAATAAAAACAACGGAAGTTACAAAGCGTTATTCCTTTGGTTCATTTATAAAAAATAAAATAAAAAATGTTCGGTATATATATATATATCAAGGGTCTAGGAAAATTCACCCACCACAATTCACCAAAACACAATTCATCGACTAGGAAAATTCTTTTCCGTAAGCCATTATTAAGATTTCCTCGATTGAATGATAGATTTAATTATTGAAGTAGACAGTTTCTTGTTTTCCAATTACGATGATGCACGGCGTCTCAATTTTTCCAACTTTCAATAATAAATTTATGTAAATAAAATATTTTAAATTAGTTAATTGGTCAAAAAATATGGAATAAAATATTACTCCGAATTATTATATAATAAATTGAAAAAGACACTTTTAGCTCGATTCCAAACATATTACATATTGCTAATTTTCTTCTTTTGCCACCTTAGAAAAGTAATCAAAAAATCAATATGATAGTAAAATTACGTTACAAGAATAATTAAAAATTAATCGACAGTTCGGGGCAGATTATTCAATATGGAGAAAATTAGGTCGGATGTTCTCTTAGAGGAGGTCTCAGGAATATTAGAGGCACCTACGTACATGGGCAGACACGATCACGAGAATAAAATACGAGAGATCGACTGTAGGAACGAGCGATAACAGGGCTCGTTTTTCCCAAGGACCATACGAGATCATAACAGGAGAGTGCAGAAGAAGATGATGAAGAAGAAGCTGTGCACACATTAACTAACAAATCCGGTGCCCAAAATGCATTGAATGTTATTGATGCAGTGATGTTAGCATTCAATGCATGCTTATTTTGCTTTTAGCATTTTTCGAACGACGTATATGCGAAACAACGTACAGCGGGGTTTTACTGTATTTCTAAACTAATCTTTATTGTTTATAATTCAAAATTATAAGAGTAGGTACCTTTTATTGCTTGTTTAATCCTTCGTTAAATCCTACATTTCTTCTGAATCCTTAATGTTTATTGTAGAAAACCTTGACTGTTTTAATCAACAATTACCTTTAAAAATTTCTTTGATGTAGTCCTTGTTAATTGTGAATTCAAGTGATTTTCTTTCTTTCATAATGAAGTTGTTTTTCTTTTATTTTTATATCCTTTAATATATAAATTTTATGTAAAAACGTGTGTAAAATGGCAAATTAAAGTTTAATTAGAGTAAAGTATGAAACCAAATTAGAAAGCTGATTTTGACACGTTCATTTCACAAACCTCGTCATTACAAAGTGAGAGAACTTAAGTCCCTTGAAGTTTGTATTAACGAGGTTTTCCTGTTTTTTCAAATATTTTTATAGCGTATTCGACTAGCAAATTTAATTTTAACGCCAATTTAGAATAAAATGGCGTCTTGTCGTTAATTTAATTCGTTAGTTCATCATCGATAATAATCAATTGTCCTCATCTTTTATTTATTTTTCCCTATTACTTTTTCTTCGTTATTTATTAATAACTAAAGTAGACAGAGCCGTCTCTAGGATCCGCGGGGCCCCCAGCGAGAGGGTTTCCGCGGGCCCCCTACTTTTCACAGAAAAATCAAATTTCTCATTTACTAACGATTTTATTTTTGTTTTCAAGTTTACATTAGTATTATTCAGTATTATTATTAGTATTTTTCAGTATAATTATTAATATTATTCAGAAATACATAAACAAATTTTAAAAACCAGTAATTGTTAAGGGTTACACAAATTAACAACATAATAACCAGCCCACTTCAATTTTAAAAGTTTACTTTTCTAGATTTAATATCTGCAAATCTGTCAATTATTGTTGATTTCTCAATCTTATCAAATTCCTCGTGTTCAATTGACAAAAGAGATAATCCAGTCCGATTATTGTTGATTTCTTAATCTTATCAACCTCCTCGTGTTCAACTGACGAAAGAGATAATTCAGTCAGTCTCTCTTGTGACATCGTCGATCGTAATTTTTTATTAATTTTAATTTTGAAAACGACCTTTCAGCTGATGCAACTGTCACTGGCATTGTAAGAATTATCCTACAAAGTATTTCTATGTTTCGATATATTTCCTGCAATCTATTTTTGTGTAAGAACTTCAAAATATCAATTATGCTATGATCTTCTGGCACAATCGTTGATAACATTCTTAACTCTTCACTAAGTTCAATTCCATCTATGTCGCTCTCTGAACTTCCTTCATCCTTCAAAACTTTCTCTATATCGCAGCAGACTCTCCGTAAATTAGATAAATCCCAATTTTTAATTTGGCTTATGCTGTTCATGAAACCAAATCTAGAAATGTACTCACTGTATTGATCAAAATGCCACGACAGAGAGGTTAGTGCCATGTCTATCACTCGCAGAAAGAAATCCGTTCTAAACCTCTTCTTCGAGTTTTCCTGTGCATCGTCCTCTCTTGCGCAATCAGAATTTCTCCTTTTTACATTTTTAGAAAACTCTATATCAATTGACATATCATTGGCGACTGTTTCGGCTACTGATACGGCTTGATTAAACCCTTCATTTCTGTATATATTTAATGATGACTTCAAAGCATCCAGATGTTTAACTGCAATATCCAACGGAATTTGAACAGATTGTAGAACCTTACTTACTTTATTTACAGTTAGTAATATGTCATACCAAACAACAAATGATAAGATAAATTCAAATCTGTTTAATTCATGGGAAAGGAGTGAATTTGCCTCGCTTTTTGTCTTCGGATCTTTACAAACTTCAGCTACCTCAACTAAAGCATTTTTTATTTTTGGTAAATGAAAGCGTACAGCTTTTATGCTTTCAAGTCGGGACTCCCACCTAGTGCTAGACAAAGGTTTTAGAGATATATCTGTGTAATTCTTTAAGACACTCCATCTTGCCGGTGAAGCTGCGAATAAAGTATACAATCTTTGAATTATACCAAAAAATGACACCGCTCGCGTACAGGAATGAGCCATGTCACTAAGAACCAAACTTAAATTGTGTGCTCCGCATGGCATGGAAAAAGCTTTATAATTTAAACTTAAAATTCGTGCTTGAACTCCTTGTTCATGACCTTTCATATTCGCACCGTTATCATACCCTTGCCCTCTGCAATATTTCAATGAAATTCCCGTATCATCCAATTCTTTCAGTAGAGCTTGGCTAAGTCCTTTTCCTGTAGTATCTGTGACTTCAAGAAAGTTTATTAAGTGTTCAACTACTTCTACATTTCTGTTTTCAATATGAACTATTCTTAGAATTACTGACATTTGCTCTTTGTGGCTCACATCTGGAGTGCAATCAAGAATAATAGAATAGTACTTGGCATTTAAAACTTTTTGAATGATTGAATTTCTAATTTCAGAAGCCAAAATTTGTATTATTTCATTTTGTATTAATGGTCCCATATAGTGATCCTTAATTTCACTTTGCTGGTATTGTCGTAAATGATCTTGGATGATCGGATCAAATTTAGCTAACAGCTCTATCTGGCCTAAGAAATGTCCATTATTTGGAGAGTATAACGAACTACTACAACCGCGAAAAGGCAAGTTATGGCGAGCTAGATAAAGTATTATCTCAATAATACTTTCCAAAACATTACGCCAACGCTGTTTTTCGTTTTGGTATAAATCTTGGTTTATGCTATCAATAAAAGTCCCTTTCTGTTTTCTCTGCACATATTCCTGCCATTCTTGGAAGCTTCTCATAAGTGATAAAGATTTATCATGTTCACTTAGCTTATTTCCTACATTCTTCCATTGACTAAACCCCTCAGACGCCAACGCCGACTTCGACTCTGATGATGGAAACAGTTTACAGGAGAAACAAAAGACGACATCTTTTTCTTCAGAATAAACCAACCACGTCCTTCTCACCTTCTCCCCATTTTTCAAAATCCTATAAAATGGTAGTCAGAAAAGCATCTGTGCTCTGAGTTCCGTGGATAATTCCTCATTTTTCTTCAGTGTACTTCGAACCCATTTCTACTAAAAGATCCCTATGAGAAGGAGTAATAAATGTAGACCATGTACCGGGGTCTGACGTAAAGTTAAAATTTTCAGAGCTTACAGCAAGGTGACTGTGACTAATATTTATGGAAACGTTATTCACATCACGGGAAGAAAAGGATGGCGTACTCGGTGATGGAGTCACAATGAAATTAACGTGTTTGGCAAATTGCTGTTCACTGTTGTTGTTGACACCTCGATTCCTACCTCTGAAGAAATCAATGCTTTACTTTCACTTTTACCCGATATGACGTCAGTTAGCGCTGGAAAGGTCTTGATGAACTTTTTTAATGTTCCGTTTTGTTTCTTCAATTTTTCTTGTACTTCTTTCACCCTTTTTCTTTTTTGTGATCCACTCTTTGTATTTTCTTCCTATATCTCTCTCCCTGGAGGCACTCATTTTTTCGTGATGGGATACTAATGAATATAAAATATGCGAATTTTATTTTAAAAGTCGTATAAAAAGAGTATCGTATTATTATATTACAATAATGAAGAGATATCCGTACTAACCTTTAAAACTAAAATGCTGAACTCATTTCCCAGACTACGTCCAAAACTTCCAAAGAATAAAAGGTTCACTATTTAACAGAGATAGCATTCTAAATTAATTTAAATGGCCCATGAGTACGCATACTGAAATATTAAATAATATAAATGAGTGCACTAACCTTCTATGTTAATGTCAAGTTCTTCATGAAAATGTCTAATAAATCCAGGTGCCCTTTTGTTTGCAGATAAGATTCACACGCCACAAGAAAACGTTCTCACAGTTGATGTTCCTTCTACCACAGTTTTAGGAGAACTGAGGAGATGCGTTTCACTATTTTCCTAAGTTCCAAAAGAGCTGTAAGCAATAAACCGAACCGAATGTGGCTGAAAAACTGTGCCCTCACCCTCGGTTTTTCGCATATCCCTTCTGAATTCTACTATATGGGATAAAGTGCCGCTATGCGCGTTCTGCACTATTTTTCGGTGGACAATCCCGTTAGGGAAATGAGTCTGCAGGGGTTCCTGGTGGAAGCCTCGAAGCTGGGTGGCACTTCTTACTTTGTAAGTGGCACTGACCTTGTTGAAGGCAAGATAAGAATTTTATTGTGGCGAAGCATGTCTTCCCTTTCTCGAAAGGAATTAGGATATGGAAAAGCAGGCAAGATCTCAGAAAGAATGCCTGGGAAACGGCGTTGTCGGGGTTTATGTCGATGTCTGCCAGATGTTTTCAAAGGCCGAATTTTGCGAAATGACGCCCTCATGTCTGTCTTGGAGGCAGGGACATTGCTTTCTCCTAATTCTTGGACGAAGCGGTCGCATTGCCGACTCCTCTATCCCCAAGTTCATGCATTGTATCGACTTTTTGCGTGGTTTCCTAAGAGTAGATGTATCTTGAGATTCTCCGGAGAATTCATTGAGAAGCAATATTACCGAATTATTTTTTAAAAATGGTTTTCTTGATATTCGAGAATATGAAATAACAAATTTTAACGAGAATTTTCGAGGCAGAATTTATCGAGCATAATCTCTACTAGAGTTCCTCGTAGGCGCGGGGCCCTCCATAGGCGCGGGGCCCGAGGCGACTGCCTACCCAGCCACCCCCTTCAGACGGGCCTGAAAGTAGATACATAGTTTTAAATTCCTCTTTATCACTTTGTGCATCCCAGATTTAGTTTTGGTCCAAATGCATTAATCATTAAATAGTTCGCCTCATCATTTCCCTCTAAATATATATTAGATCGCATTTTCTATGTATTTATCTCGCTACGTTCTGATTACGTACCTTTAACGGTACGGGACCAGATATCTCGAATTCCTTAAAGGATTATCTCTTGCGTCGCATCTGGAAAGCGAAACGGAAACGTAAAGACGTCTTTTCGCGCGTATATGATAGTCCGAATCGGATTAAGACTGTGCCATTGATTGCGAGGGACTAAGGACCTCTCAGATAGAGGCGAGGTGGGGTGGTGGATCCGAGAGAGAGGGGAGGGAGGCGGAGAGAATAAATCTAATTAAACCGATAAAGAGGCCCTTTGGCCGCACCTTTTGGTACAGCGCCAGTATCTGCTCGGGAGGGTGGAAGGGAAGCGAGGCCAAGGCGGAGGAGGCGGCTCACAAGGGTTGGGTCGACGAACTCTTTTCGGCCCCGCGACTCCACCGTCCGACTCCTCCGGCACCTAAGGCGCTTTATAGGGGAGCGCGGGGGGGAGAAGGGGTGGGAGGTAGTTGGGAAGGAGAGGGCGATTTCCCTCTGTGCTTATTTGGCTACGCCTTCCCATTGTCCGTGGCGATGCGCACCAACGGCTCCTCTACCGACCTCCCTTCCTCTTCCTCCCCCTATCTCTCTCTTCTCCTCCCCATTAATATTAACCGTTTCGATAGTCGGTGCATTACCTTGGATGGTTATCGGTTTCCATTAAATCCGCCTCGCATTTGTTTTTCTCGTGGCTATATGTGATAATAGACGAATTTGTCCGCTGCCTTCCATGTTTATTCGTCTGTAATTCGCCTCCGGAAGGGAGTTCCACAAATCCGTTGCGTGCGATCTCATCCGTCTCACTACTCACGACGACGCGCGCTTTTCCGCGTTTTGAAAAAAATCGCGAAATTTGTTCTATGAGCTCGTGCCTTATGGAACATTAATTAGGGTGCGGACGACGGATTCTGCCGCTCCCCTTTCTATTCGAGGGACCTTGTG
Source organism: Uropetala carovei (assembly GCA_036926305.1). Classification (NCBI taxonomy): domain Eukaryota; kingdom Metazoa; phylum Arthropoda; class Insecta; order Odonata; family Petaluridae; genus Uropetala; species Uropetala carovei. The sequence goes on along the minus strand of JAXCHB010000010.1, from coordinate 9,253,833 downwards.
CAGGCGGAGGCGGTCGGTATGAACGAGTCTCGTAAGGAGGTAAAAAGCGTGTCGCTCATTAAGGATCGACTCGCGCGCCACTCTTGGCGAAACAATCGTCGCTTTTGTTCGCTTCAGAAGTTTGGAATCGGTGTGACCGTGCGTTCGCATTAACCTCTCTCTCGGAATGGCGAGGGGCATTTCAGAACACGCGCCTCTCTCACGCTCTCTTGTTTTACCGTCTCGAGTTCCGCTTTGGAACGTGCGAATTGGTCGCTTTTTGCCTTTTAACTTCTCTCTCTCTGTCTCTCTTTCGCCGCATGAATTCGCAATGGAAGCCATTTAGCATTGCTGTGCGAATGGCCTTTTTAGTCTCGGTCGGAATTGTGCTTTAAACCGCTCGATTCTGCTTCGAAACGTGGTATTTTCCGGGAGAAGGTATAATTTTCGAAGCGAAGCTGGCGACGTGGGTATTCTAATTTATGGCGGTGTTTTCGTCTCTGCTAGAAAAACTTAACCGGCGATAATGGAGACGGATGAACGATTCGGGAAGCTTCGAATTCGTGACAGGGACTAACAGCTCCTCATTAGCTGTCCTCGACCGATGGGTGCCGATTACATTTTCGGTGATTAGACACTAATTGATTAACAGTTAGCGATGAATTGGCGTTTAGGGTGAAATTCGGAGTCGTGCGCAGAAACGACTGCCAATTCATTTAATTGTTTACATCAGAACTTTACACTAATTTAAACATTTGAAATGTCTTATTAAATATCACGAACGAATTGGAAATCCCGAACGCTTACCAGTTCTCATGTACAAACGTTTGGAAGTATTATTCTAGAGTCGTTTTCCTTTGAGAGTGGTTTTCTCTTCCGATCGAAGAGAAGGAACAAATCGAGCCATCTTCCGCAGAACATGTCGAGGCGACAGACAGAAGATAAATATCGAGAATGATGCAGGAAATATCGCGTGCATTTCTAATGGGCGCCATTGTTCTTTGATATCTTTACTGCCGCGATATTTCGCAATTCCACTCTTATTATCCTATTTGGCACGTTTATGTCTCCGTCGCACGAAATGTGCGTGTGCAGATTGTCAGATGTTTTTTTTTAAACGAAAGAAGTAAATCATTCACATTATGGCTTACCAATTACCATTTCGTAACGTAAAAATAAGTTGACTAATCATCGAGTTTTATTGTTATATACTTTATCCATCGATTAACTCGAAATGAAATTGGTTGTGTATCTCGCATTCCACTCTCGTGTGGTGTATGCCTGCTAAGCCAACGTATATTAAATTTATAAAAATCGACGCAAAATTTTGATTTTTCTAAACTGTGGAAACATACATAGTTATTTTTAATTTGGGTTCATGGGCGCCGTAAGAGAGGAATAGGAGACGGTTTTCCCCCTTTGTTTTTTTAACCCAAATATAATTAATAATGCAATACGCGACATGTAGGTACCTATTCATATAACTTACATACAACTTTTGTGCTTGCCAAATATTTTGGACCCCCATTGATGGAATCCCGTGTGCGCCACTGAATCGACGCCTTCCATTGGTCTCCCGTTTCTCATTCGATCTGCATTTACTCAACGATTTGAGGTACGCGTCAACTCTCTTTGCACCATTGTTTTTTCTTTTAATTCCTTAGCAACCTCAAAAGTTCAAAACCAACCTTTGGTTTATGCGATCGCACTGATTTTTCCAGGGGATCAATCTTAACACACGCATTTAATAACGCAAATATGTATCGGAATCGTTATCGCGGAATGCTACCCGCAGATATCACAATTTACTAAAATAATGTTTAAAAAAATTTATTTTTCTAAAAAGTTAATATGAAACTTTATTTCTGGCGGAATCAGAATGGTGTAATATGTCTCAATATATTGTCGTGCGTCTCCTAGAGAACGTGAAGCATGAACATATTATGCACCAGTGGCGTAGATACCGCCCGGACAGCCCAGCCGAAGCCCGGGGTCCCGCAAGAGATTGAATGTTGAGACCAAAATGTTAAGAATTTCTTGAACTTTGCCGGGACAATTTTGAACCATCTTTCTCATGAAAAAGAAGAAGCATTCCGTAGACCCAAAGGAATCATAAGAAGTCTACGGCCTAATCCACACTTACGGAATAAATACATAAAGATGAAGAAATACAACATGAATAGGCCATGATAAGAGACCCTATATGTGCAACCTTAATTAAGCAGCATAGGACCATGTGTTTAGGATGAATATACTGTTTACAAAGAGTATAAACAGATTCCTTAGAAATAAGCGTCTCATAACTCTTGCAGACGACGCTGTTTCGGTTATGAGATAACGGACGGTTTCGGGCGCTTTGGACAGAAGGAAAAAAATACTTGCAGAGCACCATCAAGGCGGTGCGACTGCACCGGGCCCTGCCCTTCCTATAAAAAAATTTGTCTTACTTATAAAAATACACGCATTTAAATAAAATCTGAAAAATATCGATGTGTCATAGTGAGAGAGATTGCTTTAGTTGTTGAAATGTACTATTAAAATGTTTTGACGCGTAAGAAGCCCCGCGCGCACACTTTGCACCGGTACCCGCGATTTTCCTAGCCTGCTGAACACTGGATTTGCGTCTGGTGATTGCGTTTGCGTTTCATTTCGGAATCAGCTAAAAACATCCTGAGATTTTGTCTAGTATTACGGAAAAGTTCAACATCAGTTTCCGCTATTCGAAGAAAGATTTACCTATATAAAACTTGATGTTTAAGTCGGCTATAAATCATAAATGGAATATTCTGCTCCTGCACCACATTTATACCTTAATCCTGAAACAATAAAGAATCGACTTGCCTCTTGAATTTATGCCGGTTGAAACGTGCTTGATTTGTGCCGTTGGCTTCTTTCCCGCTCTCCAATGAGTAATTCAATTGTTTCTACGCCGCAGGGATACCTTCACCGTTGGAGATCGAGTCCCGACTGTCCGATCGGCTCGAAGCAGCTTAAGGACCTGTTTGGCAACATAGAGGACATCTATCTGTTCAACAGGTAAGTGTAGCGAATTGAATTCGTCCAAAGAATGGGAGCTTCATTTGCTGACGCAATATGAAAAAGCGCGCGTTTTATTTATTGAGATTTATTAATAACTTTAAGCTTAAAATTCATTATAAACTTAGTAATGTAATTATATGACAGAGTAATTTATCCAATAATTAATTTAAAAATTTTAACTTTCTGTCTAAAGTCATTTGCTCTGAATCTTAATTTGAATAATTTAAGGCACCCCCTGCCTCCCACCGATTTCTCCAAAATATTCTTTGACAGCTTAATAAATGCCATCATAGATCACATATACCCTGCAAATTTTAACCTTTATCTTTTACCGTTTACTTGCCATTTTGATTTAACCGACTGCACATACGGACAGACGGAGCGAAACATTAGCGCGTTTTTAGAATGAAACGCGCTAATTATTATTAAACAATGATGGAAATCTTCCGTAAGAGGTAATGCGGCCTTGTTAGAATCTTTAAAATAGTAATTTGCTCATTAATTGAGGGATTGTAATTTTATTATTTTTTCCTAAGGTTATGCGTTTGATGAAAACTAACCAAAGTAAATAAAGCAATTGAGACTTGGTATTCTTCGAAACATGCGTGTAATATTTTAAAAGTCAGTTTTAAAATTATAGCATCATGTTTAAATATATAAAAATTGAGTTTGAAAATAAGGTATATCTATTATTGATTTTTTTGGGATCATAAAACATTGTAAATGTTGCCAGAAACTTTGTTATCGATGCTACAGCGCGGGAATATTTATACACTTTATCGCGCATTATTATCTATAAAAATGTCACGTACGTGTACCTAGCAGACTAAAAGCTTTACTCGGCAATATTCTTATACCACGCAGTGATAAAGGCTTGCTCATACATTATGGAAGTGTTTTGGCTTCGCTCCAGGGTTTTTCGTGACCTCCGTATTTTACGGAAATCTTTTACCGTCTACTGGCTGCTGAATCGAAAGGCTGAAATTAAAATTTGTTATCGTTTGAAAACATTTATGGAATACCGATAATTATTTGAATTTTTGCAAGAAAATCTGTTAAAATCTTTTTGTTATAATTTGGTAATATAACCTTGATTCCGACGCGATCGAATGCCTCTTTCAGCGATCGAATCGCGGCTCTCATCGAGGCAGTTTTTTTATTAAACCTCTCCGAAAGGGCTCTTTTACCTCGAGGGCGACCCCTCGAGTAACACCTGATGCCCTTTCTCTCCATGGTTGTTTATGTACTTTCAGATCTTTCTCTCGTGCAGTGTTTTCGCCCACCGTCTTTAGCCGCGCCCGACTTAAATTCGATATCTTCCTTGCTAGTCCAGGAAAATTAGACGATTTTTTACCAAATAGCGGAAAAAATTCGAACGAAGCTAATTTTTGGCAGAGATGCTCAGACTAGCATCTAGTTCAACATACTAAAAGTCCTCAATGATCCGGTATGAGCTTCGGCGCCATATTGGAAAAATGGCGTCCGAAATCAGTTTTTCGTGAATATCTCGCGAACGGTGGCCTCTTCCTGAAAATTTCCAATGACAAGGTTGTAGCGAATTAAATTTCCTACAAAAACGGTCCTATCACTTTTTGTCGTCCGAGTAACCATTCTCCGTCAAAATGGCGAAAAACAAAGCGAACTCAATGAAAACGGCGAGAAACGTGGCGAAATCCGTATGAGTATGTGTTGGTAATGTCTCCGCATCGCTGTTCTTTTATATATGTGCTTTGGTGGTGGAGGGGGGTGGTTAGGGGGAATGGTCACTGTCAAACCGGGGGAGGGGGGGCATGCCCCCCCCCAGAAATTTCCTTTTGGAAACATCTTTTTATACTTATTTCCACACCACCCTGGAGGTAAAGTATATGGCGCGTTTTTTAATGTTGTTTCCCCAGTAGGTCTAGTCCACAAAATATCGTTCAGCTTATTCCAATCTCAGTCTTTTAACAGCTGTACTGGTCGTTGGTTCATCCTCAGGAGATGTAGAGGGAAATACGTCACTACACTCCATTCTATCATCTTCAAATACATATGGTTCATTTACTGGGTCATGATCGGTATCATCATCGGTTTCATTTTCGTCATCGTTTTTTTATCATTTTCGGTATCAAAGTCGGTGCTGTTTTCTTCTCCATTATCAGGTGATGTTCGAACGTTCTGCTCCTCTTTTGCTGCTTCGACATCATCAACATCTTCCTCTTCTTCCACTACTAAGTACCTGGCGTTATCACAGGATACTCCACTGCAATTTAGGCAAACATTTGAGCACTTCAATCCGGTTTTTCGCCATCCACAAGCCTGACGACATTTTTTAGTACAGCTGCAAAAAACACTTTGTAAAATATTATCTGGAGCAGGTGGTTTTGTTAATCGATGAGTTGAGAAATTAGGTTGGATTTGCCAGCCCCAGTTTTCAGGAAGCATTTTAATGCCACGCCATAACTGAATTTGATGGTAAACGCGATAACTGTGCAGGCGAGCAGCGTCCTCGGTTATGGGTAATGATGAGAGGCTCTTTTTTCCACGAGCAACTCCTTTTTGAAGCAGATGAAAGGGTGACTGTTTAGAGATTGTTCATCTTTATTAGCGCCATATAAAGCAAGAAAAACTAAATTTCCAGAATCAGCAATATCATCGTGAGAAGCTTCTTCGTTTTGGAAAATTTGAGCCGTTTCTCTTACGTCTTCATTTTTTATAAAACTTTTGAAAGTGACATTTTGCCTTTCCCGAATATAGCAGACGTCGAGTCACAGCCGGAGAAAGAATGCAGAAACAAAATATTATTCTTTACATTTGCTTTATTTTCCAGACTGTACGATGAATATAAGGTTGTTTGAATTTTACCTCTACCTGGTTTTACAAAGAATATTTCTTTCTCTGGAGGCGCTAAAGCAGTCAGAAAAACAAGATCAACGTCCTCTCCAATAGTAGCTGTAACCTCACCAGAACCTGCTGTTTCAATAGCCGTATTAACAATTAGCGTGTCTGCATCTCCTTGAGCCTGCTTTACGTTAAAACCTTTTTCCGAAAATGTTTTCATAAGCATATAAGCATGGAGATAAGATTCGTCTTATTTCGATCATTATACAGAAATTTTTCTTAGGTATTGTTACATTCGTGTGTTCATCAAACTGGATATCAGGCGCGAAGTTTTTATAAGAGCGACGTGATCTTTCAGCTGCTTTTGTATTGTATACCTACGTTTTCTGAGTAACCGTCAAAAACGACAATTGATTTACGATTGTGGTTTCGTTCGACATACGAAACGTAATTATTTACACCCCTACAATATGTCCTACCTGTAGGCCAAATAACGCGATGTAGAAGCCATCCTCCATCTATGATGCAGATGCAATCATCCGGAACCGTTGGATCAACTTTTGAAAAACTGCATAAAGCGCTGCTTTGTTGGTTTTTCGCATGCCGTTTTAATCAGAAAGAGACAAGGGGAAAGGAGCAAGTTCATACTGGAAGTAAGAATTCAATTCTTCCTCAGACTTAAAAAAATACTGAAATACGCTGAAAAAGGAGCAACGGATCGGCAGTGACAACAGAACCCTGGAATTAAAAGAATTATTGACCATTGCTATTGTTTGTACTCGGTCTTTACGCGAAAGTTTTACATCACCAATTTTTTTCCCAACATTCGCCTTCATAGCTCTGCTACCGATATTGTGAGCATCATAGCAGTTTATTTATTATATGCATTCGATGACGATAGAATGGAGTGTAGTGACGTATTTCCCTCTACATCTCCTGAGGATGAACCAACGACCAGTACAGCTGTTAAAAGACTGAGATTGGAATAAGCTGAACGATATTTTGTGGACTAGACCTACTGGGGATACCACATTAAAAAAACGCGCCATATACTTTACCTCCAGGGTGGTGTGGAAATAAGTATAAAAAGATGTTTCCAAAAAGGAAATTTCTGGGGGGGGGCATGCCCCCCCTCCCCCGGTTTGACAGTGACCATTCCCCCTAACCACCCCCCTCCACCACCAAAGCACATATAAAAGAACAGCGATGCGGAGATATTACCAACACATACGGATTTCGCCACGTTTCTCGCCGTTTTCATTGAGTTCGCTTTGTTTTTCGCTATTTTGACGGAGAATGGTTACTCGGACGACAGAAAGTGATAGGACCGTTTTTGTAGGAAATTTAATTCGCTACAACCTTGTCATTGGAAATTTTCAGGAAGAGATATTCACGAAAAACTGATTTCGGACGCCATTTTTCCAATATGGCGGCCGAAGCTCACACCGGATCATTGAGGACTTTTAGTATGTTGAACTTGATGCTAGTCTGAGCATCTCTACCAAAAATCAGCTTTGTTCGAATTTTTTCCGCTATTTTTCCTAACTTTTCTGTATTATGCTTTGTTAGGTACGATTCTACGGCCCCCTCGTGCTGCAAGACTTGCCCATTTTATATCGATCTGCTAGTGTTTTGATAGTATCGATCCTTTACTTCTTGCTTTCTAAAAATTTATGCCTACTTTCTTTTTATCCCAACAAAATGTTGAGATTTAACATATTCCATTCGATATTAAATGTTACTTTTAAAACTTTCCCATTCCTTTCTAGTGAATTCCTCTGTGAGTTGGAGCAGTGTGGTCTCGATCCTGTTAAAGTTGCAAAAACCTTTGTTAAGAACAATTCTGGATTTTCCATTTATACAGATTATTGTACCAACTATCCTAGGTAAGCATTCCAAGTTTCTCATTAGATTTACTTTGAATTGTAATTTAATTAGGTAAAAGTTAGTATCACAAAATGAAACTGAAGTATAGTCAATTGTTTGTTCTGCTTCATAAATTACTTAACTGACAAATTTTTAACCTTTTAAGGGAGATTTTATTTATTATTTTTCAACAAAAGGAATATTTTGTTATTGTGATAGTCATTGGAAGTATATTTCTTTACTTATTCTAGAAGTATTAAAATGAATTGATTAAAGTTTAAAAAGAAAAGTTTCAAAACTTGAATAAATATTCTGAAATCTTTTCAATATGTATTTTTAATATGTTTCAATATACTCACCTTCAGGACTGTATCTGTATTGACGGAACTCATGAGGCAAGATACGACTGTAAGGCTGTTTCGAGAGAGGCAGACTGCATTACAACATACATTGCCTCTTGGTTCATATCTTCTCAAACCAGTCCAGCGAATCCTTAAATACCATCTCCTTTTACAGGTTAGTTTTCATCTTCCTTAAACTGTTAATGATTGCTTTTGTGTAATGCATAAGTTGATCAATATAGATTTGACTTTTTATTATGATTATTTGGTTACTGTTTAATAATTTCAATTCATAATTTTTGTATTTTTCATTGATTTTGCAGCAATGATAAACAATTATCCAGTTTAAAAGTTACGGGATTGCATATTATTACAATATTTATTTATAGAATTTCTTTTTGTCTGCTTTTAATCAAGAATTGATTTCATACCCACTCATTTCTGTAGTATTTTTCGTGACATTTTGTATGGTTTCAAGTAAAATTCTTCATTAATTTCTCCAATTCGGTGACATCAATAGCTATTGTAAAACTCACGTGCCCATCCCTCATTTTGCTTTTTATCAGCCATAGTAATGTTTTGAAGCATGTACCAATTGTAGGAGTTTTATTAGTTATTCCTTACAATTTCAGAATATCGTTAAGCATTTTGGCAAGGATTCAGAAGGATATCGGGACATAGCTGATGCTTTGTCAGCAATGACAGGTATTGCACATCATATCAATGAAATGAAAAGACGGCACGAGCATGCCATTCGTGTGCAAGAAATCCAATCTCTTCTGTATGGGTGGGAGGTGAGTAAACTGATGGTTCATTTTCTTTTTATGTAAGGATTTAAGGGAGCTCTGCTGTGTTAATTTGAATGAAATGCTCTTAGTAAATTCCTTGCAACTTTTAAAGGGAAATTCAGTAATAAAATTTTTTAAACCAGTATATTTAAGTCTTTAAGAAAATATTGACAATATAATTTGACCCAATCATTTGTATTGTTTTGAAGGGTGAGGATCTTACAACTTTTGGAGAGCTTTGTGCTGAAGGAGCATTTAGAATGCATGGTGCCAAAGCTCTTCGTCATGCGTTTCTGTTTGACCGTATGCTTCTGCTGACCAAGAGGAAAGAGGAAGGGATGCTCACCTACAAAGCTCACATTTTGGTTAGTATTAAAAGGTTTATAAATTTGAAAAAGAGGATTTTAAGTCAATTTTATTCATGTAATTTTTGATCAAGTTTTGTTAAAATGTTGAAATTTTATTTCTGTAGTGCTCAAATCTAATGCTGATTGAAAGCGTTCCTGGAGAACCATTGAGTTTTCACGTCATACCATTTGACAATCCTAGGCTTCAGTATACTCTGCAGGTTAGGATTACTTTTATAGTTTAGAAAATGCCACGTGCATAACTAATTTAATGAGTATGAAATTTAGAGGCGAATGGTAGCGTATATCTTGCTCATGTGTATATCTACATATCAAATGATCTTAAGCTGAATATATCTGTTATGATCTTTATCAAGTACTTATTTATTTTTAATAGCCAATTAGAGTTTGTTTGAATCTTAATAAACTTGTTAAAATTCTTCTAGGCTCGAAACTTGGAGCAGAAACGTGAATGGACCTTGCAGCTCAAAAGAGTGATTTTAGAAAATTACAATGCTGTTATTCCCACTCATGCTAGACAACTTGTTATGGAATTAGGGCAGAATAGGACTGATGGTAGGTCTGGCTATGTTAAATCCTTTTTCACTCTTTTGTAAATATCATACGGGTCACCCCCCCTCCCCTCCTCCCCCCTCCCCCCAATCATTTTCTTGTGAGAAACCAGTTATAAGTATTTTTCTGTCTATTAATTGCAATGCTCTGAATGTGGATAATATTTTTGCAGAACTGATATAACTTCAAAAACCTTTTAAAGATTTGAATTATCTGTATCGTTAATATAATGAAGCATTATCTACCAAAGCATCAAGGAAGAGTATTATTGCAACCATTCCTCTTTCTGACCTAACAGATGAAATTATGGCAGAAAAGAGTGCACCAAAGAGACAGCACTCAGCCCCGGAATATTTGGAAAGAAGGAAGCAAGAAAGGAGAAAATCCGAGACTGGTCTTTTATTGCGTACTAGACTGCGCAGAAGCCACAGGAAGGAGGGGAGTGTAGTTCCAGGGGATGGAATGAGTTCCAAAGAGGTACTAATGAAAATTTATGACAAAGAATATTGTATTGTAGGAGTTGATATTCAATTGATAGTTACTATGATATTTTTGGTCCTATTTTTTCACTTTTTAATTTGGATTAGTAGATTCAGTACATACTTGATGTTGAAACAAAATATTTAATTTAATAGTTGTATATTTGTACTAATATTTTGCTAACAAACTAAAGATGAACTTTTTTCCAAACAGTCACCAGCAGTTTATAGACGAGGTCGCAGAGCACAGAGTGTTAGTCAGGATCGAAGTGACAGTTGCAATCGTGGCAGAGGTGGAGGAGACCACAGGGCAGAGACATTGCCAAGTACTGCCGAGAAAGTCAAAGTAAGTTAATCAAAATTATTCTTCAGGTCATCTTTTTAAAAAAGTTTTATTTAAATATATTTTCAATTAGTCACTTTTCTGGTTGTAAATAACATGACCTTGAAATATTATTAAATTAGCTCCTGAATTATCGTTGGCTGAAAAATGAACAATTTACCTGTAGAAAGATTTAGTTATCATGTCTTATAGTAATCTATAATGTAAAGTAATATCACTTATGACTAAAATGGAAACATCTTTTAATATTTAAAAGTTTCAAAGATAAAATAATTTTGAGGAGCATGCATTATTTATTTGTTCATTTATTTGTAAACATTGTTGATTTTTGAAAAAATTCATCAAGGTAGTTACTTATAATAATAAATTATTCCCATATTTTTAGGATCGGTTTGGCAGTTGGCGAAGGAAGTCAGAGCCCAGCTACTCATCTAAATCAAACTCATCGATAGGACATCTATCAATTTATGTCTCACCTGACTTTATTGAGAGGAGTACTGACTCTCTTGTTGATGAAACAAGGAAAGTTGAAAATTCTATGCAGGAGGACAACAGTTGCAGTGAGGTTAATGCAGAAGGAGATAGCCAAGATGACCAGTCAGTCAAAATGGAGGTAGAGGATGCCAAAATTGGTCAGAATGAGTTGTCTAAAGCAGAGATCAGGAAGGAAATACAATCTACCAATGGAGAAAATGAAGTTGAATGTCGTGAGGAGTCTTTAGAAGAAATCGTTGGACAGTTAGTGATGCAGAGTCGCCAGTTCCAAAGGATGTTGATGAGGCAGCATCGGAAGGCACAAGGAGGTGGTACAAGTCGGAGTAGGCATCATTCAAGGGAGCATCAAAGATCAGATGACAATTCTGTTCAGAATACTTGCAGTCCTCAACAAAATGGGGATATTAGTGATCAGCAGCCTAGTCCACATACTTCCATTCAAGAGGCAGAGGAATCATCAAAACAGCCTTCAACATCAAACACATTCCGTGCACAAAGGCAAGCGCACATGCGTGCACTGAGGCAAGAGCAAAGGATGTCGACCATCGTGCATCAGAAAAATACTCATGAAGAAGAGTCTAAGAATCATTCATCAACCGATTACGTCACTCTTACCTTCAATGAAGGAGTCCTTAAATCAGCAGATGGTATACCTGTTGAAGGGGTTAGCAATGGGTGCATGTCAAATGATGAGCTGAATAAACCTTCTAATTTGAATGAGAGTTATTTTGGCAACTATGACAACCTGCAGAATGTATGGGAAAGCGTGCGGCAAGCCGAAAAGCAACTGAAAGAAGTTGTTACATCCACAGATGTTTCTCCATTCATTAATGACAAGGAGGAGCATTCACCTTGGTCTTCTCCTGGGCTAGAACCCTGCATCCCGACCTTACCAGCAGTATGGTTGAAGCAGCAAGAAGGCCATCTGGCTACGCCGAGTCTTAAATCTGGATCTCTTCCTCGAGGCTTTCAATTGGGTCGACCACAGCGTCAACTACCCCATCGTCAATCTCAGCGTTGCACTCCATTTGAAGTTTCTCCATCATCCACCCTTCCTCATCTAGATGGTAATAATCATAATGACGAAGGATATCCTTCCAGTCTGTTCCGAATGGAGCGTCCATTCACCATTGCCTCGGAATCTCCTGGTCGTGCAGACGAGATAGACTTTGAAGACATTGAGCAGTACATGGCAGAGACGGGACGTAGTGGAACTGGAATGTCCTTCTTGCCTCCGAGGTTTCCATTACCACCTCTTCAAGATGTCGATGGACAGGAGGGAGATCACGAAGAGGATGATGAAGAGGACGAGGAAGTGGCCGAGGAGAACTCCAGTACTGCTCACATTCACGTGCATCCAGAATATAGGATATATCGACCGAGTGTTTCTAGAGCAGCATTGAGGCATGTTATATCCAGCGTAAGCAGCAAACTAGCAAATCTTCGTGTTGGTGCATCATCTGGAGGCATAACCACCGAAGACGAAGAGGATGGAGAAGAGGGAGAGGAAGGTGATGATTTGGTTGGGGAGGTGCGGGTAACTAACCACAGGGGCAGGAACAGGAGGAGGATAGGAAACTCTTGTCCAAATTCACTGGACTCAAATCATATGTATGGAGGCCGTGGAGGACATGTGAGCGGGGGAGACTCGGAGTCAGAGGCTGGTAAGGGCGGGAGTCGGCTTGTATATACACTTGCGAGGCATTATAGCAGAAGCCTCAAAGAGCGGATACGCAGCATAATGACAATGAATGTTGTGGGATCAAGTAATGCAGAGGATGATCAAGACTGCTTCAAGGGGGGTGACTCTGAAAGTCAAGTTTCAGATCACTTTATATCTCAGGATAATCTTAATCAAACAAATAGCCGCACAAGTCCAGTGAAAAGCACCACTCCTCCCGTCACCTATCACAAACAAGGTAGTTCGAGTCTTGGTGCTCGCATCGCACATGGGGGTGATGCTCCTGATTATGCTACTCCTCACATCCGTGGCGTAACAGATAGAACGACTGTGAAGGAACCTCTTTCTTCGAGACCTGACTCCCTTCTGTCTGCAACGTCTTCAGCTTTCACGTCTTCTAGTGATGGAGACAAAGTTTCTTGCTATGCCCAAGAAACAAGGACTTCTCACCTGGGAACACAAATGGAAGAGAATAATTGCAGTAGGAAAGTGTGTGCTGAGGAAGATGAGGAGGATGATGATGATGATTGTCGTGGCTCAGGAGACAGTTATTATGAACGTTCTTTTGAGGCTATAGAATCTTTTCTGGGAGATCCTAGCATGGGCTGTACAATCGTGGGAGACACATTTCGGGACAGTGCAATTTTCAGTGACCATGATGAAGTTGAGCTAATAATGGCAAGAGTTAACGAAACTTCTAAAACAGCTCCTCCTTTCCTGCAACCTCCAAAAGTGACATCTACACGTGCTAAAATTCCTCCTCCGGTGCCAGCAAAACCGACAGCATCGAGCATTGCAATAGCAGCTGGTAGCACACAACCTCCTCAGTGTGTTGCATTCTTGGCTAACTCCGATCAAAGTATCAAAGAATCTCAGCCTCCTTTACCTGTTGGTGTCTCTGTGCAGGAAAAATTGCCATCTATAAAAGGGAATCTCCAACACAGACATGAAATTCATTCATCTATTCAAACACAACTTTTGGGAGTGAAGTCGGTGCGTGAGAGGAGAAGGGAGCTTGAAATGTGGCGAAGCAGTTTAGACATCTCAGGGTGCTGTGCTTTTGGTGAAGGAGGAGTTTCGGAGGGGATTAAACGTGTCGGACACAAAATAGAAGGGTGTTTGGAGAATGGGCGGCTGACAGTGGGTATTGGCAGTGATGGAATTGTGGAAAATTCTGGTGTTGTTCGAGACAATGAAAGTGAGGAGGGGGGTGCCACTCCGAAGGGGTGGGTTCGTCATGTGATAGGGAAACTGCAAGGAGATTAATTACAAGGACTGGGTTAGCCTTATCTATTTCTCTCTCCAAAAATTTCTCCTTTTTTTCCTTCTGTCTGGAAGGTGTGTCCAAAGTGCTAGTCACTATTGTATTTTTTTGTGAAAGAAAAGTTCTAAGTCTTGTTTCATCAGCAAATACTGCCAGCCTTGTACAGTTTCATTAATCGGCAGATAAAATTGATAATTTATAGCCCTTCATTAAAAATGTGCCTTAGATACTATTTTCAGTATTTATCAGGATATATAAATTTGTTTTATAGCATTCTTTTGTATAAATGTAAAAAGAGTTAATCTACATTTCAAAAGCAGCTGCTTATACACTGCTATTAAAATGTTTTCCAGGAATTTATTGTTCATTTCTGATGTTTACACTTTCATGTTTTAGTTGTAGGTCATAAGGGTGAAGCATTTATTTCATGTAATTTTAAGAAGTATATTAATCAAAAGCTTTTAAATACTGTGACACTAATTACTATTTGGCTGTGATAAATCACAGTTTTGCATAGAAAGCATTTATGAAGTTTCTTATCCACCCTGAAATGACCTTTGTTCTGTAAAATATATAATAAGTTGTTTATTGAACATCCTCTGCTATGAATTCATTGTAGCTGTTAAAGGATAATGAAGACAATAACATTAGAAATTGAATTGAATTGCTTTTATCATTTTCTTCCATTCTCCCTCTTCTCCAAAAAGGAGAATTAGTACTGGCGTGAATAGATTGCGGTATTATTTTTAATGAAAGTGCCCAATATTATGTTAAAGAACTTTATAACTGAATAAAAGCCTAGCCATTTTATTTCTTCTATCAGACAAACTTTTTTATTAGATAACCTGATATTTTTGTTTCGAGGAAAAGAAGGAAATAATGACATTTCATAATTTTATTGATTTTTCTTTTTGAAATGATGCTTCTTAGTATTTTTATTAAACTAAATGGAAGAATAATTTTAAGTTATATGTAGTAATGACTAAAATATACCATATTTCTTCAGTCCTATAATAAAGCCTCAAATGCTAAATTTCAGAATAACCATAATTGGAATGCCTTGAACTGTGTCAATAAATTATCCCAGGCTTGGCTTGCATTGGCTTTTCATTTTATCGTTATTTCTCAAATTTCTAGTAAGAAAAAACGGAAAGTAATTTTTTGATTTTATATAGAGAATTTTGACAACTACAAACATAGATACATGCTTATTTCTTTATGAAGATGCTTTCAGATTGCATTTGTGGTTTAGTTTCCTGTATGCCCAATGGCGCCCGCAAAAATTAGCATTGGTTGCTCACCTCGCAGGGGCTACTTCCACAAATATAGCAAAAAATCGGTACAACATACATTGTACAAACTTTCTCATATACGTACTAATGCGTCGTTTAGTTATCTTTAGAAAATGAAAATCGTATGAGCCTGTTTTTAGAAAATCCAATTTTTGTTAAAGTTGCCCAAGAATAAACTAGCCTTATAGTCATTCGTTGAGAAAAATGAAATACGTAGTATTATTGAAGACGTATACTCAAGTAACTGTACGAAATTTGACCAAAATCGTTATAGCCGTTTCTGAGAAAATCGAATTATTGTTAAAGTTGCCTAGAATAAACTAGCCTTATATTCATTTTTTGAGAAATATGAACTATACAGTATTATTGAGGATGTAAACTTAAGTAACTGTACGAAATTTGATCAAAATCGTTAGAGCCGTTTTTGAGAAAATCGAATTGTTGTTAAAGTTGCCTAGAATAAACTGGCCTTATATTAATTTTTTGAGAAATATGAACTATACAGTATTATTGGGGATGTAAACTTAAGTAACTGTACGAAATTTGATCAAAATCGTTAGAGCCGTTTCTGAGAAAATCGAATTATTGTTAAAGTTGCCCAGAATAAACTAGCCTTATATTCATTTTTTGAGAAATACGAACTATGCAGTATTATTGAAGATGTAAACTCAAGTGGCTGTGCGAAATTTGATCAAAATCGTTAGAGCCGTTTTCGAAAAAATCGGATTGTTGTTAAAAATGCGTAGAATAAACTACTCTTAATTATTCATCAATGTCAACCAATTGCCCAATAATAGAGTTCATTAATTTTAAAGAGAAAATCCTCTACACTAAACTACTTATTGTTAGTAAAGGTTGGTCCTAGAAAGAGTATAATAGCAACAAACTTATTTGAATGAAACTGAAAAATAATTTCACTGTACAACATGAAAGATATATAAAAGATATATGATAACCAATTCTTCAAACACTGAAAGATACACTCCACTCGACTGATGTTTCCACAACAATGGACGTATTGGAACTAATGCTGACAAACTGCTCTTTTTTGACGTCACCGATGCAAAATGCAAGGGAGGAGGAAATGTTAAAGGAGAAGGGGTTGAATACAGTTGTGTGAGAATATGCACCCCGTCCTCAGACATCCTAACACAGCATAGCAATTACTAAGTAAGCAATCAATTTAAAAACGTGTTTTTACTTTATCCATACGTAGCATAGGGAAAGTATTGTGATCACGAAAAAAATCGACTTCGAGATTTCAACGGAAATACACGTTTTGAGGTCCCTAGAACACGTTTAGACTATTTTCGGAATGATGTCTGTGTGTGTGTGTGGATGGATGTATGTGATTGTGGGCGCTCTAACTCAAAAAGTACTTGTCATATTAGTAATACCAAATTTCATATATAACACTTTAGCATGAGCACAAAGAACTGATTAGTTTTTGGACAATACCGGTTAACCGTAAGTCGAGGTTTATTTGAAACCCGATTCGGTTTGGCGAAATATCTCTGTTAAAACATCATTATTGTATATACAATTCTATACAGAGGTTATAGAGAATGTAATTTCCTACAACTTTCATTTGAAACTGTACTGCACTTCTAAAGTTTTGAAGATTGATATCTCTGCTACTTTATATTTCATCATAGGGCACTTGGGATAATGTCGGAGAGCAAATAATTACTTTAACGTGTTCCATCTTTTCTTCTTCCATTTTGTGAATGGGTTTCCGGGAAGCCTCTCGGCAAGTGATCGTATTACTTGTTCCTTTACTATTGATTATACAGAACCCAAATGGCAACAAAAATGTCGGGAAAATTACATCCAGTCATCTGCATTCCTTATATTTCTTACAATCAACATTTGGAAATACAGTTTCAACAGAAGGAGTATGGGAGTTTTATTGCACTCAAAACATTTACTTGCAGCCACACTTCAGCAGATTTTTGCCCAGCCGCAAATAAAACAAATATTTTTAGAAGACGCAGGACCTGGTGCAGTCACACTGTTGACTCCGCGATCTGTCAGCTCTGCTTGGGGCAGGCGTAAACTTTAAAATGCCATATGTAAAATGTTTTGGGAAATGTAGGGGGGGCAAGTGTCCCCTCTTGCCCCTTACCGCGGGCACCCATGCATATGCCTACTTTTTTAGAATTAAAAAAATAATTGGGTTCTTTGAACTGCAGAGATTAACAGCAACAGAGAATTGTATTGCGATCCAGAATAACAATGATCCTAACTGGTATGCCACATAACAGCAGACTAAATGGTAATCTGGTATCAAAGATTCCAGTTAAACAAATCTTATTGGAAAAAGAGTACCATATAAATGAGATTCACTGTATTTATAGATAAGAGTTAAATTCATTGACAGTGATGTAATGTGGCCAAATGTATCCTTGTAGAAATGGTTAGAATGAAAACTTTGTGGTTCGAAACGTAATAATGTTTAACCGTTATAATTCTTCCTCTTGATTCTTTATCAACTTGTCTGTAGTCGAGGGTATACGGAGGTATATGGAGTATAACAACTTCTTAATGTACCTGATCAGCATATGACACATTTCTCAAGCAAAAAATATGTGGTATGCACTGATAACAGTTCGTATAATAACTTCTTCAGAAAGTCGGCATAAAGATGGTACATATAAACTTGGCATCGGAAAAGGTGATCCATGAAATTTTGAAAGTATAGGCATAGGATTTTGGTAATACGTTAGGATTAGGACTTAAGATGGATAAAAGATATATTTTGAATGACTAGTCGCTGTATGCAATACTACAACAGAACTACTTATCCCACATCTTACCAAGGATAACTTTCACCTGCTTATTATCGTTTGTCTTTTTTCAAAATAAATATTTGTCTGCTGAAATAATTTTTGTTTTAACTGTGCTCATAAAAAGGTAAATTGCAGAGAAAAAGTAGCCTGTTTCAATACAAATTTTATGGTATTACTTCAAATTAAAAGTTTAAAATTACAACAGATTCAGAAAAATGTGAAATTACTGCTATAGTTACAAGTGATTGTGTATATATACTGATTACATTAGTAATGATAAAATTAAGAAACAAACACAAATCTGATGAAATGTATGAAAATAATAATTAATATTCATCAACAAATTTTTGTAACTATAAATGTCAATATTTGTTGTTGGGTTTTAACAAAAACAAATCATGAGAACTTTCAAACATATTGTCTCATATCAAAGCAATAATAAATATTCCTAATTCATCTTATATATACAGCACAGTTACACTTGAAAGTTGTTGCAGAAAAATTTTAATGAAAACACTATTGAGACCAACGAGAAAGTTTTATTATACCTGATGAGCTTCAGTAACACATTTCCTTTAACTTACTTTAAGGGCTTCAAATTTTCTCATTCAAGTAAAAGTAGCAACTTATTTATCAGCCATGCCTTCGTCACTCTTGTTCCATGTTTTATAATTTGTATTGCTTTAATTTACCATACTTTTTAATTTGGCTGTTCGTGAATAACAGGAAACTTGTGGAAAGCAAAAAAACAGGGTTTCCCTCACTCTTCAGGTTACAGATAAATATCTCTGGGTCATGAATGTCTTCGAGTCTTTAACCAAAGTTTTTAAGGTTTAAATTTGCACAAGAATATTGTTAAATAATAATAAATATTCCATATTCTTTCTTTGTTTAAAGAAATTAAAAATATAGAAATAATTAGGTATTGTGATGACATTCAGTTATTCGGCCTTAAACACACTGAGGCTGAAGCCAAATATTCAGCCAAATGCCGAAACTGAACTTGGTGGTGTCTAATGCTTTCAAAGGCGAAAATGCTATAATAAAACCTCTGCCAGTTATATTTAAAGAATACCACGAAATTGTAATGAAGGATGTAAAGCAGTGAGTCAACTGCCACAGGTCCCTAACCAAAGAAGCATACAAATTTGACTCCATTTTGATATACCTATTTGTTTCTAAAGAATGTTGAAAAAATCTATCATTTGAATGTTTATATTGAGCATTGGGCTGTATATTAGCATCTTTGTAAAGGAATTCCTCAGCCTATTCAGGCAGAGCAGTTTTTTAAAAATTAAAGATGCATTTTATTTGCATTGGGTAAAAGATTGTCTGAGAATGGTCCTGACTGAAAAGTTGTTTTTGTCCAATTTCCTTTTAAAGTTATTACTATTTCAATAATTTTATTGTATATCCACAAAAAGATGTGTGGACTATCTTCTAAGTAGTATAATTAATCCAGTTGGACAATGTAATTTACACCGTTTAGTTATATTCGGTTTTGTTCGTGATATATTTGATTATGTTTGTAGTTTTATTTAGAAATTTTACTAGAATCTGCTCAAAAAAAGATGACAACACTACCCATATCCCCCAGCTACATCTTCTATATAAATAAAATTGTAACCTCTGTCTGTACATTTGCTTTTTTGTTGGGGTTTTATTTTTTTTTGTGTTTTGCATCACAAGAAGACGTTTGAACCGGTTTGCAGAATTGTTGTCTGTCTATTTGTTTGTTCGTTACCGCATCATGCAAAAACGGCTCATCGAATTTTTATGAAACTTGCAGGGTATCTTTAGACTGGTCCAGCTTAAAATACAGGCAGTCCTCGACATCTGTACATTTGACATCTGTACAATTCGCTCTTTCGTACATTATAAATTGTCGCCCCTAAACTGCCTTTCGTACTCCGAATTTGGACTTTCATACATCAGCTGACGAACAAACATTTTGAGCTATTGCATAATGGTGCTGTCTGTCAGCCAAGCCAGTACTTTTAATAAATTACCAAATTAAAGTATGCTACGTAATAATATATGTATTATATGTAATGTTTTTTAATATTGTACTAAAATTTGACAAGATTAATACCACTGTAAAGTCAGTTAATAATCAATAAATTATTATTATTATTCAGTCTTGGCAACGTTACCATCTTTGTTTGTATGTATTGCAGTGTTTCTTTGTTTGTGCATTTTACACCTGTTATTTTATAAACATGAATGATAAACGGAAAACTGAAAGTGCTAATACAAGTGAAAAGAAACGTAAGACTCATAAACCGAACATGATTGAGACAAAGATGGAAATAATTAGGCGTGCCAAAAGCGGCGAATCTCTAGCTTCAATCGGACGCTTATTGGACGTAAGCCGGTTGAGTGTGTGTTCAGTTGTGAAGGAGAAGAACAAATATAATAATACAATACGTACTGTGGCATTCTGAATAAACGCCGCATTTTTTTAACACGTTCGTTGCAGGACTCTGATTGGCCAATCACACTCCCATGCTGACGATGGTTTTTTGTTTAAAACCCCATGATAAGACTCTATATGTTATATTACTTTCATATCTCTACCAATTCATCCCCGAATTCGCTAGAAATACTAAGAATATCGCGCTTGTCCCTTCATTTGCAACAGCAAATTCCCTCATCAGTGTATTTGCATATTGTTTCCCCTTTGTTTAGTTTGGCGTTCACAACTTCGGTGGGATTTCCCTTTCTTTTTGGCTGCAAAGTTCCTGAACAATAAGTTTTTTTTAAAAAAGCTCTTCAGTGAGATGACACGAATTATAAAAATTGTCCATAAATAAAATAAAACTTCAATGCTTCACTGAAAAAATGGCATAAATTGGTGAAAGATTTAAATACGGTTTGAACTGAATGAAAGCTCATTTCAAACTGAGTGCGGGAGAGCAAGACTGGAGCCTCTACCCCCAGGTGTAAAGGCCACAGAGCAGTGAGAAGTGGAAGGGAGATATCACGCGCTAGGTGCGTGACCTGTCTGTCTTAAGGAACAACAGTCACGCGCTAGGCGCGTGACCCGCAGTGAACATGTTAAAGAGCAAGGAACCAATCTACACATGTTTCCATGACATTGGCAATATCCCGTTAGCAGACCGCGAAACAATTTGAGACAATGATTGTGCAGTTGCTTGGTTTTTCGCAAATGACAAGTGAACTCAGCGAGATTTACTTACGAGTTTGGATCTCAATTCACAGGTTTAAAGCCTTCTCTGTCTTCTCTACATATGGATTCCTACATACAAAAGACACTTTTGTACTCGTTGAAGTACACTTGCAACAATAGCTCTAATCGCTTCTTCATTTTCCTTATCCATTTTATTGTGGACTCAGTCACACCAACTAATTTACCAAATGATGAAACAGATTCATTATGCACAAGCCTATCTAAAACTTCAATTTTCTTCTCCAAACTCATCACTTTTTTCATCCTTTTTACCGACTTTTCTTTCATTTCAATCATCACTCTCTTTGGGGCCATGATTAGGCAATATTACAAAAAAACTATGAAAATAGCAAAATGCTTAAATGAAAAAAACTCGAACTTTCGTAATTAGAGATTTTATAATATTTTTTGGCTCTCTGGGAACGGAACCCCCCCTATAACATGTAACTCTATGTTCGACATCCGTACATTCATTTTCTGTACACGTTTTCAGGAACGCATTATGTACGGATGTTGAGGACTGCCTGTATAGGCTATGTGGTGTATCTCAAAAAAATTTTAAGTGGGGGTTTGGAGGCATCGATTTGGTTTTTCAACGACAACTCTCGAGTAAATTAACTTAGGAAGTTCAAATTTCATATTTGTCACTTTCAATACAAGTATAAGATCAAGTGAGAAATCATAAATAAACGTGTTAGAAAATATGAACTACAACAAATGATAAACAAATTTCCAAAATCATAATTGAAGTTTTTTTCTTTTCTGTGTGCAACCTAACTACAAATAGATAAGTTTGTGGGTTACCATGTTTTTGCCTCACACCCCTCAATTATTGTAATTGTTGAGCTATCCTGAAAATTATGCACTATTGCTTCAAGGCATCATTTACATTTAGCATTTCTGGATTTAATACCTATCGCCTATATATTTATAAAAGTTTGTTTATTTGTGCATCTATACATTTCCACACCGTTAAAGTTAGAGTAATCAAAGTTTCAACAGATACTTTCTTCACAAATAGAAAGGCCGTAGGCTACTTTTTAATCCCAAATGTTTTATATTAATTGTTCAAAAAGCAAAATAACTTTGTATGCTAATGCTAATGGCAGTCCATTTTCTGTCGGCTCCTTTATGCACGCCCACAATCAACCGATTCCAACCAAATTTGGTAGGATAGTAGGGGGCACTAAGGAGAAGGTCAACGTGGGGTTTTAGTGTTTGTATATCCGTTTCATTCAAAATGGCGATCGATTTAAACATTAAACTACGCGTATTTTCCCAAGTCCTACTATTGATTTGAATCAAATTCGGTACGATTCAGGAGGGCTCCCAGAAATAATTCATACATAGTTTTCGTCTCTCTCTGCCCGTTTTATTCCAAACGGCGGCCGAGTGAATTCTTAAATACCATGTATCATCTAGAATTCCGATCGGATTTGAACCAAATTTCCCCGGGAAACGCGGGGTATTTCTGCTAGTCTATGTTAAAACTAATATGAAAAATGTGATTGGTGTTTAATAGTGATATTTTCCTATTTCTTACTGACACGATACGAATGAAAATTAAATTTAAAAAAATATAAATTTCATTCGTTTTCCATTAGTATTTTATTATATACATCAGTATAAGAAACTACATTTTCAGTAATTTTAATTTCAAAATCGTGGTGCAATGATAGTTTTCCTATTTAAAATTCGCGCTCTCGACGTATTCGAGATCATGTTCTATCGATATATGGCAGTAATCGTATTTTGACCTTCCGTTCAAGGAATATCGAACATCGGGCTATTTAATGTGTGCGAGATGAAGGAGCTGAGTTTATTAAAATGAAGGGTGCTAATTCGTAGGATTATTGCTGTGTAAGCGACTTCAATATTTTTGTTAATGTATTTTATCTGATAATGATTAAGTTTGTGTTGCTGTTTATGGAAGAAATGGCCAAATTCCCATTTGCGATGTGTAGCGAACCATTCTTAAAAAAAATTAGAGGATATTTTTGTGTGATGACTCATTTGTATAAAGTCATAACATTTAGGCTAGTGAAGTAAGTTCTTTTGCATAGCAATTTTCTCGGGCGTTTGTACTAAAATTATCTGCATTTTCTTTGACATCGCAGATAAACCAGTCAGAAAATTGACTGGTCCGTCATTAAATCATGGGTTCAGTATGGAAAAGACTTCAGAGAGTGAATAAAAGAGCGGCAAAATTTCAATTTACTGTGTCGTATCATCAATTAACGTTAGAAACCACTTCGAAATGGTAAGTACTTAGTTATTACTTATCCGTTCAACTTGAAATTGCTTTCGAACGTATTAAACTTTTCATTTATTTATATAACTATTTTAAACTAGGAAACCGAACAAGTTAAGTGTAGTTTGGACCAGGCGAACACGAAGAGTTGTCACAGACCCATTACCGTGGGAGCCAACAATGAAGGACCCACTTAAAGGAGTAGTTGTGTGGGCCATTCCCGAGAATAAGGAGGTTTCTGTTACGCTCTTTAAAGATCCTAGAACCCAAGAATTGGAGGATAAGGAGTGGACATTTGTTGTTGAAGATGTGAGTGATATATTCTTTATTTTTGTACAAGTTTTTTGCAGAGTGTCATTGGCTGAGTTGTAGGGAATTTTAAGATATTTATTTACATTACTAATCCAAAATTGACATTCCTTCAGTTTTTTATTTCATAAATACATGCCAATAAGTCCTACATTAAAAAAACGAAGATTGTGAACATATGGTAACATACCTTCACAATATTTTGAAGAATTTTTGTTACTATCAGATATGGTAATATGCTTCTAATGCCGTAGTTACTGTAATTAAATTTTTTGGTATTAATTAATCACTATACTTTTTCATGAATTTCAGCCTCTTTTTGGGCATTTAGCTTGCTAGGTGCATGAAATATTAATTTATAACTTACTTTAAGATTACACTCTAATTGTAATAACATTTAGTTAAATGGTAATATTTACTGGATATTTTCGATAAAACCTTATGTAATTTATTAAGAAAACAAAGCTTACGAAGCAATGATTATAAGGAGAGAAAAAAGTTTTTATTGTATTTTAAAATTTATTTTATATATTTTCTAAGTAAAATATTCTATAGGCCAATGGGTTCTTTCTTATAGTCATTTTCTTATAAGATAGTACACAAACATTTATATACTTTATAAAATATGGTTAAATATACAGTTTTCCAAAAATATTCTTGACAACATTTTTGAGATTTTAAATCTGATTTAACATTTTTATAAATATATGTGTAAGTTAATGATGCATTTATGTATTTGTACATACATAGTAAATATTACCAATTAATTTAAATCTGAACTTGAAGTGTCTTTGAATCAATTTATTCAGAAGTTATTCCATGTTTTATATTCTAGGTAGCAAATACAGGGAAAAAGCGACAGTTAGCTGCTGCTGCGGTAAATATGAAAAAGTATGCAAGTGTAGAATCAACACAATCTCAGTTAGTTTTATCCTTAAAGCCTACGTCAAAAAAAATTGTTGGTTCCACTTTAGAATGTACGCTTTCATGTGTTTTTCTGCGAGAAGGAAAAGCAACGTAAGTAATATATTTTGTCTTTACTCTTTGCATTTGTGATTTCATGTCCAGGTATGCATAGTCATGCAAAGTTGTGCTGAGGAGTTGACTTTTAAGATCAATTTATTTATATTGCAATCTTTATTAATGATTTTGTGAATGGGAATTTTATTAAACGATTATAGTTCAATGTGACATTTTTTAATGTGCTTTAATTTTAAATCATTTGCTAAGTGAGTGTATTGAGACTAATTATATATTTAGGGATGAAGACATGCAGAGTATGGCCAGCTTAATGAGTGTGAATAACAATGGAGACATAGCTCCGCTGGATGATTTTGATGAGGAAGATGAAATAGAAGGTAATTGTGAAAGGAAATCTTAATAAAAAATAATTTAATCATTATTCACCATATAATTATTTGCCTTTTGGTCAAATTATTGTATATTTATGGGAATATATGTTGGTGACAGGATTTTTAATATTCTCTAGGCATGAATTCATATAATAACGATTGTTATTCATAATTATGCAGACATTTATATTTGTCATTATTTGCTTTTACAGATGTTTCTCAACCGCTTAGTCTTAAATTACATGAGGTGACTGACCTTACTACTCAGATTGATATGCTTACAAATAGCATAAGTGAATCTGAGTTTGCTAGTACTCCAATGAGTGGTATGTATTTAGTAAATAATTTATCATGCTAAGATATTTTATTTGTTAGTTTCTCATGTATGTTTTCTTGAAAGAGTGTTATCTAATGACTCTTAGTTTCCTGTGTGTTGGACATTCCGTCATTCCATTTAGAAGGTTGTGTATAAAAATTTCCCTTATCTCTGAGAACTTTATGAGCAATTTGCTCCAGTTCTTATCTGTAACAGACTTTTCTGGTGCATTTCTTTATTGACCTTTCATCCTTTGTTATATGAGACTTTGGCCCTCAAAGTTGATTACTGATAATTTTTCCTTCATGTCTAAAATATATTTATGCCTTAGTTATACAGTTAATCATACTGATTCAAACGAAGGAAAATAATTAATAGGCAATTTAAATATCCATATTAATTTTGCATTGATTTAATGAGAGATAACTCAAAGAAGATCATATTAATGGAAGTTTATCTATAAATAAGGTTTTGCTCATTTATTTATTTTTTGGCAAGAGAATTTACGTAGAAAATTTCATTTGTTCATTCAATGTGAGACAATGTAAATTCAAATAACAATTATCCACAAAGATTACATTCCTGGAAAATACTCTAGATGCCAAAATCTCAGATAAAATTAAAAGCATAAGGAAAAAGGGGGTTTGGTTCCTGGTATACAAGATCTGACTTATCAAAAGAATAAAAATATGAATTTATTACAATAGAGTAATTAGTAGAACATGCTAATCAATATAATATTGTTATTAGTGATTCAAGTGTACTCTCTGGATAATTTATAAATTGTTTTAGACCTTAAAAAAAATAAGGAAAAATTATAATTGAAGGGTCTAGCTGGCTAAGTGGCTTCTTGCTTGTTTGTTTATCTCCTAAAACACCTTTGAAATGAGTGCCATCTTATCTACATCCATACATAAATGTATATGATATTTACTATATATACTTTTTCTTTTGGGCATAAACATATGCTGTTTTGAGCTCTACAATGAGTTAAATTATGTATGTTACAGTACTGACTGAGCGCTAGCATTTTCATCTTGTATTCCTACAACAGATGAAAGAAATTTTGACTGTCAGAAAAAATCAATGAGTCATGAAAAATATTCCTAAATTATTGAAAGAAAATGTATTATTTTTATAACATTATTTTCTGCCATTAAATTACTGAGTCATTTCAATAATCCTGCATATTTAAGAATTTGCTTATCTGACAGTTGAATTTTTCATGATTAGGTATATCCTATAATTTGCCATTTTTCTTAAATACATAACAATTGAATTTGTGGGGAACGTACCATCCATTGTACTAACATATTTGGAAGTTGATGCTATTTTAGGAGGGCTAATTCTATTGGACTTATATCTTACCATTCTGATCATTAAACAAATCTTATTTAATTTTTTTCAAATTTATTATTAATGCTCATTAACTAAACGTAATTAATTTATCATTACTTGCCTTAATGCCGCATAACTGGTATTGAGGGGAATCAACTTATTTTATTTAATATTTGTAAATTGATTTTTTGTCTAAAAATCTAATTTAGCTAATAATTCACGTGTGGTGTTGCAGTATCATATTATTATTTTATATTGCCATTTAATTATTTATGTTTATTTTTCACAATTTTTCTTGCAGTTGCCAGCTTGCCATTTTCTCACAAAGATGAAGTTTCTGTCCCTGCTGAAAATAGTAATACACTCAGCGGCAAAGAAGCATCGGCTGATGTTACAGTTTCTATGAAACCTATTTTATTCAGCCAATCTTCTATGGATGGCCCTCTTGTTGCTGAAGCATCTACAAGTTCAACAATTGACAAGGATGCTTTTAGTAACAAAACTTCTGCCTTGGCAAAACCGACAGTGTGAGTATTTTGCATTTTTGTCTCATTGTCAGTGTTTAGTGATATAGTTGTTTTTCTTTTGGTTTGCGTTTGCTTTATATTATGAACTATTCCCATTCAGTGGTTTTCCCTTCATATCTTACTATTCCTTTATTTCAGCCCATTCGGAATTTCTGTACTCTTATCAGCATTTATGTTACTTCTTTTATAATTGCAGTTCTTCTGATGTTTGCCATTACAGACTACATTTTATCCTGTTTATCATCCTTTTCTGTCTCCATTTAGTACTGTGGAATAAATTGTAAAATGTATAATTTCCATTATATTTATCTTTACACTTCTCTGTTTATCTTAATTTATTCATTCTCTTTAAGGCTATATAAGTTTTTAAAAAACCCATAATCACTTCTAGAAAAATTGTCAGGCACTTACAATACAGCGCTCTTCTAAATGTTTCACAATATCTTTTTCAAATCTCTTTTTTGTGTCCCTATTAGTGATTCTCATATACAAATTGATACTACTATTTTGGTTTGGGTTTCTTCAGAACTTCTATAGATTTATATGGAATGCAGCTTAAGCCCAAGGACATCTAGAAACTTCCCAAGAAGGGGGGATGGGACGATTATTGACTATTTTTCCATGGGTGTGGGGGATATTTTTAATTTGTACCCTAAATCCTTGTCAGAATTATTTTCTATTAATAAACCATGATACATGATAGAGTAGTATGATAATTATCACATTGAAGACTATTGGGGAGAACCTCCTTCAGCATGATAACCCTCTCAGCTTCCCCTTTTGCTACCCCTAAAGAATATCTGATTTGATTGGTATTTGATTTTATGCTCTTTGATAATTACCTGTGTAGTTTTAATTTTTCATTATTTGTTTTCAATCTGGAGTGTTTTGGTTATTCATTTGATGATTCAGCTCTGCAAAAAATATTGTATCAAATTATTCACTGTTGAAAAATTACCAACTCGAAGGTTTACATGAGCACATGAATCCTTTTATGCCTTTTCTATGATAACCCAGAAATGTTTACATGAAGTTGTGGTATGGTGCACACAGATCACCTTACTGGATTCTGTTAACATCTTGGTTCCACTGAACAGCCAATATACATTTATTGGTGTGGTCCTTAGTAAAAGGCCTCCCATTTTCAATGAGAATTACCAAAAATGTTTTAATTCCCTCAGAAACTGCTCACTGTGTTTCTGTTAACAAATAGCACCCACATAAATACTTTATCGTCATCCACAGACAGGTCTGTGATTAAATGTTAAATGAATTGTCCTATTATCCACAACCTTCTTCAATTTGTGGTAACTATTTCCATATTGTCATCTATCAGCTGTAACCTTTTCTTTTATCTTTGTCATTTGCCTTCAAGTTTTCCTTTAATTACATCGTTGATTCTCTTCTCAGGTAATGGCTCATCCAGTTTGCCGTCCTCTTTTTAATAATTTGTGTTATTGAGCTCTTTGCTCATATTCTTCTTAAAACTTCCTTGTTAATAGCTCTTCATTTCATTTTCAGCATTATTCTGCATATATATGAGGGTCGATCAGAAAAAAAGTTTACAGGCCCTATTGTTCCAAGTGCCAAACTCGCTGAAAATTTGAAAGCTGCTGATATATACGGTAGAGGGCTCTAGTGTTCAAGGTCACATGATTGGAATCATATGCACAGCAGGAGCTGAGCTGCGGTAGTTCAACATGGCAACCCGCTTGGAAAACTGGTCTCCATTGGAAGTGCAAGGAGTGGAGCTTTTTGTGGGCACGGAAAGTGTCAGCAGCTGATATCCATCGACAGCTCGTGGAAGTGTATGGCTGCAGTGATGTCAAGGCAGCAGGTTGCCAAATGGTGCCGTGCGTTCGAATCTGGCAGAGATGATGTGACGAACGACAATCCACATCGAAATGGAAGACCATGCTTCTCGACTACAGCAGTCAACACTGCACGCGTCGAGGAATGCATTCAGACTAACAGACGTATAACTTTGCGGCATATGGCATCTGACCTTGGATTATCCTATGGCATTGTGCAGCACATCATGGTGGATGTGTTACAGTACCGTAAGGTCTGTGCAAGATGGGTGCCTCGTGCGTTAACAGACAACAACAAAGCGGCAAGAATGATGGCCTGCTTGAGTTCACTGCAGCATTATGCAGTAGAGGGACATCACTTTCTGCATTGAGTCGTTACTGGTGATGAGACGTGGCTCCATCACTTCACTCCCACCAGTAAGCGATCAAGTATGGAGTGGAAACACACCGGCTCACCCAGGACGAAGAAGTTTAAAGTGATACCATCTGCTGGAAAATGCTGGCCACCATCTTCTGGGACTCGTCGGGTGTGTTACTGCTGGATTTCTTGGAACATGGACGTACAGTAAACGCCAGTCGCTACTGTGCCACGCTGAAAAACTTGCGAGAGGCCATCAGGAGAAAACGTTGCGGCCTTCTTAGCGATGGTGTGATCCTCCTCCATGACAATGACCGACCACACGGCACGAAGTGTTTGACCATCCCCCATACAGTCCGGATTTGGCCCCCAGCTATTTCCATCTGATTCCTGCCTTGAAGGAGCAATTGTCTGGATGTCGTTTCAACTGCGATGAAGACGTCACACGTGCTGCCAAAATGTGGCTGAGTCAACAGGGACATTCCTTCTATGCGCTCGGGATGGACAAACTTATCACACGCTCTGACAAGTGCCTCAATCTCCAAGGAGACTATGTCGAAAAATAGTGTATCAGTGACACTTGCATTGTGCATTGTCAGTTTCCTCTAATAAAATTTTGCCTTTGATTTATGAGTAGTGTAAACTTTTTTTCTGATTGACCCTCGTGCATTTCAAATTTTTTCAAGTATTGTTAATTTTCATAAGCATCCATGTTTCCACTCTATTCAAGGTGATACTCTATACTTAGCATTTCATTAACAGAAATGTGTACTGGGAGATTTAAAAAAATATTGCATTGCTCATTATGTTTTACAATATTCTCATATTTAAAACAGTAAGATTTTATTTTAGAGTAATGTCCATTTTTGTGTAATTCACTAATGACTAAATTGCACTCAAATGCATTGAAGCTATACCTTGTTTAAATGTGTACCATCTTGAAATACATTTTGTTGTGTATCTGTTGGCTATGAATTTTATACTTAATGAGATTTTAATTGAAGTTAAAAACAATCTGTTTTTGAATTTATTATAGATCAACAGAAGGAGGTGTGAATAAGAATGTGCGTTTAACTTTGGAGCCTTTGGATCTCAAACTTGTGAGTAAATTGCCTTTGACAAGATGTTTTTGTTCCTGAGAAAATTATTGGGTTAATCTCTTAAATGAACTATAGGTTATGCAATAATGTTTCATTATGTTATTGCTCATGTTATGGTCTATGAGTGGCATATGCAGGGGGGGAGGTCCATGGGGTCTGGACCCCCCCCTTAAGAAGTAAGACAAACGTGAATAAATTACTTAACCGTTTGATATTAGTTCTGTCACTTTAAAATTCACTTCTATGATCCCCATTTATAATCCTTTGTTTTTAAGTTACTAATAATGGTATAAAAATTCAGCTTTTTGAGTTTCATTTTTGTTCCTAAAGAATAGAATTTGAACCCCCCCAGGAAAATTCTGCATACACCGCTGTAGTCTTTCTATATCTGATGCCTTCAAATACTACTTCATTTGAACGATAAAACTTGTCTGGAACACTATTACAGTAAACCCTCGATTTAACAGACGTCGGTTTAACAGACGTTGGATTTAATGGACAAAATATGCTGGATCCAAATTTTGTGCGAATTTCAGGCACTAACGGACTTCGCCCCAGACAACAGGGCGAATCAGTCCAGACAATGTAGTACACTGTAGTGTACAGCATATGCAGTACAGCTGACTCAAACAAAGTGGCTATCTCAGCCTCTTTGTTTGAGTTTTCTCTGTGCGTAAAGCATTGTCTCGCATCCACGTGAATTGACCTTCACGAGTGTTAGTGTTTGGGATATTCCAGCATTCAAACGATGAAGTGAAGATTCAGTTGTTTCCATTAAATCATTAGAAACGCTTCCCATATGCAGTCAACAGAATAATTATCCATAAATATTTATGTTGCTATACATCATCATTATGATGCTTAAACAAAAGTTCAAAGCAAATAATGCTTTTCTTTTGTCTATTTGAATGTTTAATTGGCACTAATTGAATTGGATATAACAATGATGATCGTCTTGGCAACGCCCGGAAAGAGTACTAAAAATCCACAAAATTTCGAAAACAATTGCATATATCTGAATGTTTCGACCCTGTAACATGTAGCATTGCAAGAATAAGATAGTATAGAGGTTTAGCCGTCCAATAAAGCAAAAACAAAGAAAATCGGTCCATATTTACGTATTTTGATGAATGAAGGGAAAAAACCTTGCACACTGAAAAATTGAAAATCCCATTAAACTTATCCGAAAATTTGTCTCCTGGATTTGAACCTGGGACACTTTAGCATACGAAAATAATTTTCCAGAGACCTCATAGCTAGTAGAAACAAAACTGCATATCTTTATGACGAACAGTTCTTGAGAAATATGCTGCTGTAATGCTTCATGTATGTATGATGAGAATTTTAATATTATAAGATTATTGTTGTTGTTGTTATTACGGTAAAGTATTATTTTAGACAGTAATTATCATTATGTACTATCAGTAGAGTAGGTTTTCTCATGTGTGAGTGTGTTTTTGGGCTCGAAAAATCCCATTCACCAATTCACTTGGACTCAATTAATTGGCAAGTTATATTATGTAATTTATAAATTAACAATGCTATTTTGTCTTTCTACTCTCTTTTATATGAAGCCATTGAAATGTTTACTCCTACAATTGCAATGGAGCCCCGCTATAACGCGGTGATTGAGGTCCAAAAAATTCGATCTCGATAAATGCGGGGTCGTGTTATGGCGAGGTTACGAAAATTTACCATGTCAAGTCGCTCAGCTAAGTCTTGTAAAAAAAAACAATGGTGGATATGTTATTACGTGTATTTCATTATCCCATTGTACCGTATTTACCCGTATATAGTGCGATGTTTTTTTCCGAAACATGAACCGCGCGTCTTGTTTAAGAGAATACAAGATACTTGTTACATTGTAAATGTCATGCATGTGATGATGCTACATTGTACTCGAACATAAGAGGCATTGTTGTTCTTTGTATATAAGTTTTAAGTGTATAACGATGGGCACAAAGATTGGGTCAGCGTCGCCACCGTGGATTGAACGCGTCACACGAGCGTTAGAGTCACAAAATTGTAGCGGTGATAAAAATTAAACTCTGTCTTTTTAAATAACGGGAGCACCGGTTACAATATCACATTCTGCCACAACATTGTTAATACCAGCTACTTTTAAACTCATACATTAAATTACAATGGTAATGCGCGGAATTTTTCCGCAGGTCTGTCTATCAGGAGATTTGGCCGCCGGGAAACTGGGCAGGAGAATTACTAGGATCAAGTTGGTTCTTTTCTCTCTTCCGCTTGAAGGAATTCTGAGTGGTGAAGAAATTTTGAAATCATTTTGGGAGACATGTCACGATCGCGTTATATCTAAGTTTGCGTTATAGCGAAGCGCGTTATAGCGGGGCTCCACTGTACCATAAAAAGTCACATTACCCCAGACGGTTTACCACAGAGTTAAAAGAACACATTAGATGCAAAAAGAGTTACCATAAGACTTTCAAAATCACCGGTGGTCATAGAGACTATGAAAAATTCGCACAGTTACGCAAAAAATGTAAAAAACTTTTCCTCTCTTGTTATGAAACTTACATTAAAAACCTAGAAAATAATATTTCCCAAAATTTGAAACATTTTTGGTCACACGTTAAAAGCCATCACAAACTAGACAAAATGCTAAATCAAATGTACTATAATGATGAAACTGCTAATAATGACACTGGTATACCCAATCTTTTTGCTAGATATTTTTCCAGAGTATACAGTGCTGAGGTGCCTGGTAACATACCTACTTTTGAATTTGATCGCACAATCTCCTTTAGCACAATAATAGTTACAACTAAAGAAATCCAAAACAAACTCTTATCCGTAGATGTTTCAAAAAGTACAGGACCAGATAATATTTCTCCCTTTTTTATTAAAAAATGTAGTGACTCATTGTTGTACCCATTGTATATATTTTTTAACAAATCTCTCAGCTGTGGTGTTTTTCCTGAGTTCTTAAAAACCAGCTATGTGATACCTATCCACAAAGCTGGATAAATGTAATATAAGTAATTACAGACCCATTGCAATACAATCAGTACTATCAAAAGTTTTAGAAAGCCTGGTAGTAGACAAACTGAGCCCGATCATCAATTCAATAATTGCTGAGGAGCAACATGGTTTCAGGCCAAGATTATCGACGTTAACCAACCTTTTAATTTTTTAGAATTTCACAACTCGTGCATTGGAAGATCATAAACAGGTAGATGCAATATGCTTATATGCCTCTAAGGCCTTTGACACAGTCAACCATCATATCTTACTGGCTAAACTCGTGGCAGTGAGGATCTTTGGAACGATGCTAAAATGGCTTCGTAGTTACCTGCTTGACCGAAAAATGATAGTTAAAGTAAATAACAATAATTCTGTCACTTTTATACCTACTTCTGGGGTTCCTCAAGGTTCTCACCTTTTACCAGTGCTATTCATTCTGTTTATGAACGACATAAGCACCTATATTAACCCAGTGAACCACCTTCTATACGCAGATGACTTAAAAATATTTAAGAAAATTGAGTCGGCAATTGACTGTTTTGGATTACAAAGTTGTTTAAATAGGATAATGACCTGGTGTGACATAAATTACATGAAATTGAATGTTAGTAAGTGCTATATAATGTCTTATACCAGAAATAAGTCTCCAATAATGCATAATTACTATGTGGGACCAAACAACCTTCTTAGAGTGAATAAAATATCTGACCTTGGAATTCTTTTTGACAGCTCATTGAATTTTACAGCACACATTGAGAATATAACATTGAAGGCATGTCAGATGCTCGGGTTCATTTATCGAACTACCAGGAACTTCAGTGATATTTATTGCTTCAAAATACTTTTCTGTTCACTCGTAAGGCCAATTTTGGAATACTGCTCTTCAGTCTGGTCCCCACACTATGTGACTAACATAAATGTGCTGGAAAGGGTTCAGCACAAATTTATTGGAATGGTACTACACAGATCTGGTATCTTCACCTTCAATGTAAATTATGATGAGGTAATGCTACAGCTTGACTTGTTAACACTTAATATTCGGAGAAAGAATGCTGACCAAATTTTTCCTATATCGCCTATTAAACAACCAAGTAAATTACCCAACATTGCTAGAGCAAATTGCTTTCCGATTACCCAGAGTTAATACAAGGTCCAATATGACTTTTTATGTGCGTTCCCTGGAAAGAAATTATACTTATTACATATGTGCCTCTATACAGAATGATGAGAGAAGCCAACCTAATGTGCAATAATGTGGACTTTTTTAACTTATCACAGAACTGCTTTAAAAGGATACTAAAACAATAAATTTTTCTCTGTTAATGCATTTACATATAGTGACGTTCTTATCTGGCATATTGATAATATATTATATTTAATGTTCAAAGTGTTTCTTAAATAAGTTTTTATTCATTTTTAATCTTGCATTGTATTATAATTAGAAGTAACATGTGATCTAATATAAACAGAGCATATATGTTGAAAATATTTAATTACTATATACATATTTTACCTTTTAATATACTTATAATTTTTAATGTATTAAGTGTTTGTATTTCATTGGTGAAAGAGGGCAGAAGCCCATAATAAAGAATATTATTATTATTATTATTAATGGACATTCGGCTTTAACGGACATCTCTTCCTCCTATTAGTCTGTTAAATCGAGGGTTTACTGTACTTCTCATAGTTACCTTTCTTGTTTAAAAGTTTATTGTTGCTCAAAAATGAGTGATTACTTGTTGAGAGGTTCTATTACTCCAAATTTGATATTGATTCGTTATTTTTTAAATTTTTTTCAGGGTGACATGAAAGGTGGTGGGCATCGTATCAAGGAAACGACACCAGGTCAGGACCTTCTAGAGTGGTGCAAAGATGTGACGCGGGACTTTCCAGGAGTAAAAGTCACCAATTTGACAACTTCATGGCGTAATGGGATGGCATTTTGTGCAATAATTCATCATTTCAGACCTGACCTCTTGTTAGTATCTCATAGCAATTGACAAATCTTGATTTGTGAGTCATCTCTTTTGTTTGTCTCTTGTGTTCATCACGTAACATTCCTCTCTCATAATATGATATAAAATGAATTAGCACAATTTCTACTTAAATATGTTTGTGTCGATTTATTTTATTTGATGTTATATTGGCTTTCCATAAAGTTATGCCTGAATTGGTTGAATTTCTGTTTCTCATTGTTAAAGAGTTTTCTTTTTCACATCGTGCTCATTGATTATCTATAAATTTCACTTTATGGGTTTTGTGCATTTAAACAGATCATTCAATTATCTTTTAAGCTTGTGATTGTAGATTTTTTCTTTGCTGTTGAAGCTTGCTGGGTCATAGTAAAAAACTAATAACCAAAATTTTAAGCAAATTAATGGTAATAAGTAAGATATTCTTATTGTGGAAAATATATACAGGCAGACCTTGTCTTTCATGGCTTTATCTTTTGCGTGTTTCAATCTTTCGTGGTTCCGCATTTGCGACCAGTTTTGTCTTTCGCAATCTTATGTTTTGCACTTTCGCAGAAAAAATCACGGAAAAGGCTGTGCAAAATTTTTTATATATGGAATGAAACGCGTTTTCCTCACATTTTCTCTCATAATCAGGCCTGAAAAATATTGTTACGTTATTCTGATATGTAAAAATATTTACGTAATTTAAAAAAATAGATGTGTATCTATTTTTTTAAAGTATACGTATACCGTATTCACCTGAATCTAAGACGACCTTTTTTTCCAAAATGTCAGCTGTAAATATCAAGAGTTGTCTTAAATTCAAATACGAAGTATATTTACGCATTTAATCGATGTTTTTTTTATAACAAATGGCATGTAAGAGTAAACAATTCACAACAGCAAATTCAAGTACATACATAAGTGAAATAAACAAATAGTAATAACAATAAGTAAAACATAACGGGAATAATAATTATTTAGACTAATAATCATCGTCGACGATCATAACACAGACGACGTACTTTTATCTTCCACGTAATGGCAACCGCAAGGTAAAAACAAATGAGAGCGGAAATCATTGGGATTCCCCTTTCAAACGACTCACTAAGTGTCACAGTAATTTTGAGTTGTGCATACTTTTTTTAAATGCACAACCCTTAAGTTAAAATGACAGATCATGTTGAAGTACATGGCATGAGTGCAAAGGGAAAGTTAACAAAAGGAATTAGACGGAGCTATGATGCAAATTTTAAGCTGATCGTGATAAATTACGCTGAAAAAACTAATAACTGTGATGCAAGTTCGGTGTATCTGAGACAAATGTGCGTTGATGGAAACTCTCAAAACAGGAACTAGAAAAAGCCAAAGCCACAAGGAAGTCATTTGGTGGTCCAAAATTAGGTTGGTTTCATGGCATAGAAAAAGAAGTAGTAAAGTTTGTGCGCACCATGAGGCAGAACGGTATGCCTGTTTCTACTGAAAGTATTATACTTAAAGCTCATGAAATTGCTAGAGTACTTACCGTATATACTCTTGTATAGTACGAGTTTTTACGACCAAATTTTTATTGCAAAAATTGGGGATCGTACTATACACGAGTAATGCATTTGAGGATTTAAAATTCATGTATCTTCACGGGCATTTTCGGTGAAGTTATGCCACCCACACGCATTCTAATTGTGGGCTAACCTTAACAGTGGGGTCCTTTATCGTTGTTATGTTGCTTCGTGAAGAGTAGAATATTTTTCATATATACAGCTTCAAATTCACAAATACTTGATATAAGTGAAGATTTACGGGCACTTCCTTTCTTGAATTTTATGTATGTACATCTTTGTTTGCGTCTTTTTAAAAGGGATGGATTGGAACGAGTTGGATTAAAAGTATCGTAGACAGCGTAAGTTTATGGAATTTCGACATCTTGGAAAAAAGAAATTACTTTGTAATATTCCACAGTCTTTATTGTTTCTTCAATCACACACCGATCGGTTTCCTCTACAAAGTCATTCTAAAGGTGTTACGTCGGTTAGTAACACCATTAGAATGATTTTGTAGTGGAAACCGGTCGGTGTGTGATTGAAGAAACAATAAAGACTGTGGAATATTACGAAGTAATTTCTTTTTATCCGTTATCCCTACCTATTAAGTAGATGAGCGAGTGGAACCATTACGTACGCGGAACGTAATCCAGACGTACTAGAATTGAAACGATTTTATTTCATCTTGTGTAATCATGATTCATATCACTTTTTATTAAATGTTTTAGGATCAAGATACTTATCCAAATTTTAGTGTACTCGCAGGAAATACTATTTACGACATTTACGGTCTATTTATTCTATGGTGGTGTGGAAAATCAAGGTCATTCGATATATCTCGCTTGTAACCATCGAGCTATCGAAATGAAATATATCGACCCTAGTGGAAAACTGCGGTCGTACTATAAACGAGATATATGAAAAAATCAGGTTTGTTCACCAAAAAATCAGGGGTCATACTATACATGGAGTCGGCATATACACGAGTATATACGGTAATATATCATTGCAAGAATTCAAGGCCAGCAGAAGTTGGTGCGTGAGAATGATGCGACGAAATAATTTTTGTTTACGGCGACGAACTTCACTGTGTCAGAAATTGCCAGAAGACTACATTGAAAAACTTCTCGCTTACCAGAAATACGTAATTGGATGTAGAAAAACCAATAATTACCTTTTGAGCCATATAGGAAATGCCGATGAAACTCCGGTTTTCTTTGACATGCCATGTAATTATACTGTAAACGAAAAAGGTGCGAAGTTCGTCCTAATTAAAACTACAGGCAACGAAAAAATGTGAGGCATGGTAATGTTGGCACTTTTAGCAGATGGGACTAAATTACCACCATATGTGATTCTAAAGCGGAAAACAATGCGTAAGGAACATTTGCCAAGTGGAATAATAGTTAGGTGTCAAGAAAAGGGGTGGATGACTAAAGAACTAATGAGAGAATGGTTACGTATGGTGTGGAATAGATGGCCAGGAGCTTTACTAAAACAAAGAGCAATGTTTTCACTGGAAGCATTCAAAGGACACTTATCTCCTGAAATTAAAAACATAATGAGTGTGATAAATACTGATCTTGTTGTAATACCTGGAGGAATGACATCCCAACTTCAAGTTTTAGATGTTGATGTCAATAAGTGTTTTAAAAATAATTTAAAGGTTTTGTATTCTGAGTGGTTACAAAGTGGAACTCACACTTTAACACCAAAAGGAAATCTTAAGAAACCTGAAGTTGCAATGCGCTGCCAATGGATCAAGGCATCGTGGCAACAAATAAATGCAAAAGTAATAGTGAAAGGATTTAAGAAATGCTGCCTATCTAATGCCATGGATGGGAGTGAGGATGATGTTTTGTGGGAGACTGATGATGAAGTTGAGAGTGATAAAGATAGTGAGCATGAGGAAAATAGTGAAGGTTGCATAGACAGTGATGATGACTAACACAATAAAATGATTTTATGCAGCACTTGGATTGAAATGTTTCTTTGTTGTCCTGAAATGAGTATATTCTGTCAATGTATTTACTTTATTTTTAATGTTATCTTAAAATGAATGCTACCATTTAATTTGTTTGAAAACCTGAATGGTTCTATTTGTGATGTGATCTTATGATTTTAAAATGTTAAAAGACACTGACATTCAAGAAAAGTATAGGAGAAAATAAATATTTGACAAGATTTATAATTTTTGTAGTAATGAAGGTCAATTGGAGCTTTTTTCTGTTTTGGAATCATCAAAATGGGGGCTCGTCTTAGATTCAGGGTCGTCCATGATTCAGGTGAATACGGTATATAAGACACGTATACGCAGTGCTCGAAGTGGGAAAAAAAAGTAGTGGGATGGTAGCAAGTCGGCGCAAGAATTAAGGTAAAATGATTATCAGCATTTACCTATGTATAAATTATCATTTCTTTCGCTCGTTATGACATATCAATCCACATGACACGTACCTTTAAAAGAGTTTCCAAATTTTATCTGTGTTATTGCTGTTTGCAAACCTATTAACAGGTGCTTGACAGTTACTGTGGTCTGCATCTCGACGACCTTTTTCTAGCCATAATTTAACATAGTCTTTGGGGTCAAAACTATTCACTGGTGGTCCATTCATTGAGACAAGCATCAGACTAGTTACCGTTTTCAATAGCAATGAATTCCGCGTAGAAGAGATAATAATGTTCATTTTGTTAAGCCACTTATCTGTATTTAATAGGGTAATTTAGTATATTAAAATAAAACTTGATACGTCAGAGAAACGTTTAGTAATGCCTTGTTAATAGCACTAGAGTTCCTTGATGTGCCCACCAATATAGTACGCCACTGTAGGTAAGTTTGCATTTGCAATTAGGGTTGCCAACTTTTAGATCTTCATGAACCGGAGATATTGTTACAGGTTGCCTACTTGAAGATATTCATAAACCGGAGTTTGCTTGAAACCTGGATACTTTAGAACAGTGGTGCCTAGCCTACGGCCTGCGGGCTGGATGTGGCCCGGGAAGGATTTTTGTGCGGCCTGCAAAGCCATGACGAAAAAGATCTGAATAATTTATCATACATATTCATACATTTTTATGAAAATTTTAATAAAACTTTCAATATTTAAATGTTAACCATAGAAACATTATTTTGACATGATTTTTGCTTGTATAGCACATCCGAATATATAGGTAACTTCCGATTTAAACTGTAATCAGGCTCGCAGAAGAATTGGCAACTTCCAATGCGGCTCGCCTTGTTGAAAAGGTTGGACACATCTGCTTTAGAAGAAACCAGGTGGAATTAAATGTAATGATAAATATATACAATATTCTTAAAGGCACTCATGATTTTAGGACATATGATTAAAAATCGTTTATTTTTTAAATATCGATAATTAACGAAATTGTAAGAGCATCATCAATTTAAGTTTTTGTATAAAACAAAATACAATGGAAATTAAAGCGCAAACTATCTTAATTCGAATCATTTATAAAAAACTCAAAAAAGTCATAAAAAAGGTTTTCCGCTGCAATCGAAATTGAACCGGAGATTTGTGCTACTCACCTGGAGACCGGAGATAATGGCGATGACCCGGAGATCTCCGGCCCAAAAGCTGGAGGTTGGCAACCCTATTTGCAATACAAGATATTAGATTACAGTTAACTGTATGCGATTTCTGATTTTATTAAAAATAAATAAAATAATTAAACAGTAAAATAAAGAAAAAGTAAAAATAAATGATTCGTTGCATTACAAGAAGTACCGGGATGGTTTAGAGTTCGTAGAAAAGAAGTGGGATGGTTTGAAATTTATAAAAGGGAAGCAGGATGGCATTGCGCCGCATCCTGCCTCACTTCAAGCACTGCGTGTACGTATCTTATATATACTTTTAAATATTTTTAGGATGCAATCCTCCCACACTTTTGTGTCCCTTCACATGTGAAAAGTTTCAGAATATAAGCTGGCATCACCGTTCAGGAGCCTTCTGTTCTTATTACGAAAGGGAAGTCCTGAGGGGAAAGACTCAACTCTTGGCCCTTCCGATTCAGGATCATTGAGTTATTTGCTCAGGTTTAACATAGTTCACATGCTTAAGCTTTGCGTTTTGTGCATCATTTATTATTGGTGGAGTTTAGCAGAGTTTTTCAGGAATGTAACCCCAAGAAAGATGAGGTCTGCAATATTTGGGGAATTAGCCCCTGCAAGTTAGGCAACCTCCATTCATTTTTTTTCTCGATTCAAATATGGAAATTAAATAAGACTATTTTCTGATACTTTTTTCGTCTTCTTTTAACTTATTTAAGTCTCACTTTCATTGAAGTTAATTTTTCCATCTCTTTCTCTATTTTTCTGTGGTTACCAATACAGAGGACAAATGATCCGTTTCTGCTGGTATGGGAACCAAATCCTGTATTTCCCATTGCCTTAATTACTTCTCTTTCACGATTTCATCTTTCACGGTGTTTTCAGGAATGTAACCCCCGTGAAAGACCAGGTCTGCCTGTATTGTCAACAGACTTCAGTCTTTAAATATTATTGTTCCATTTTTGTTTTATTTTGAAATAAGCTTATTGCACTATATTGTCTTTTATGTTCTTTGGTGGCTTTATTTACCTCTGTATTCATATTCTTAATCATATTCTTTATTCAGGGACTATGATAACCTTTCCCCTCATGATGTAAGGGGCAACTGCAAACGAGCTTTTGATGCAGCTGAATCATTGGGTATTCCTAGGGTTATTGAACCAGCAGATATGGACCTTCTTACTGTGCCAGATAAGCTTGCTGTAATGACCTATCTATACCAGTTAAGAGCACATTTCACTGGTTAGTATGGATTTTATTTTATCGTAAAACACTAAAGTTAAAATTGTGTCATACTGAAAATACATTGCCAGAATACCTGAGGTTTTACTGTAAATTGATGTAGGAGTATTTTTATTATTAAATAAGAAAAGTCTTGTGTTTGACTTAGGATGCATTAGGTTGCAGCCATAATTACCGTATTTAATCGATTGTAAGCCGACCTTTTTTTATCTTTTTACCATCGCCACTCGGCTTAGAATCGGGGACCAAAAAAAGTAGTCAATGAATTTATGTCCATAGTAACATTATAACGCGAGATATAAGTGTATTAAAGTGGAAGTAAACTATCTACTTTAAATATATGTAAAAAAAGAATCAAATTGACTGAACACGTACGAAATTATGTAAATAATACGTGGCGTGTCAAAGTTGTAAAAGAACGCAGCGATAGCGCTCGTATGCGTAAGGAGCTAACACTGAAACATGATAGGTGGAGGAGGGAGGGCAGGGGAGGGCAAATGCTTCTATTCACGAGTAAATGAAACATTGTGTTA
This sequence comes from Uropetala carovei, assembly GCA_036926305.1. NCBI lineage: Eukaryota > Metazoa > Arthropoda > Insecta > Odonata > Petaluridae > Uropetala > Uropetala carovei. The sequence continues at coordinate 9,211,352 of JAXCHB010000010.1, read as the reverse complement.
GCTCCTTACGCATACAAGCCCTATCGCTGCGTTCTTTAAGAGTTTGACGCACCACGTATTATTTACATAATTTATTCCTGGGGTATTATTATATTAAGATCCCGGGAGATAACGAGGTCAAATTACTTTTTTCGTAGAAGTTGTTATGAATAAGTGAATAAAATGTATTTTATGTCACCATAATTTTAGTTAATACTGTAGTTAATACTTTAACCCTATCATGTCCTGAGGTGTGGGGCACCTGCTGGCATTAAAAGTCTGGAGAAATTCAAGATGGCCACCAAATGGGAAACATTAAATAAAACAATTATACATTAATCTCCAAAAATATATATTTTGAAAAATCTCCTAAATAGGAGAATTACTGCGAGATGTATTAGATTGTTCAAAAAAATAGCGAATTTCAATCGAATATTTTAAAAAAATTCTTCGTATACAAAGTTAAGAAAAATCTGCCAAATACGATCTAAATCTCGTGTTTATTTGGTATATTACGTCATTTCCGAGAGAGAAGCCATCCAGTCAATGTTTTTTGAGGTAAATTTGAAAGCGTATTTTCCGATCGGTCCCGCGATTGGGAGTATAAAAATTTACGGGCATTCTCTGGCGGTCCGGCCGTGAGAGGGTTAAAATCAAATTTTTTTTCTTGCATGGCCTTGTGAAAAGTGGGGGTCGGCTTACAATCAGTGTCGGCTTACAATCGGTGTCGGCTTACAATCGGTGTCGGCTTACAATCGGTGTCAGCTTACAATCGGTGTCGGCTTACAATCGATTAAATACGGTATATATCTGTCTCTTATCATCATCACAAAAGAAATGGCTCAAATGACATGCAGAGAAACTATTAGAATTTCACCAATTTTATTTTTGTTTGATTAATAGTGGAGATAAAGCATAATAATATCACATCTTCATTACCTACCCTAATTGCTATACACGTCCCCTTCTTCTTTGTCTCAGTCTGTCACCTTTAATATTTTAATTAAACTATTACCACTTCCCCAACTTCCACTTGTGCTGTTCTCATATGCCATTTTTTTCTTCTGCTGAAAGTTTTTCAGAGATGTGTAGTCTTTATAATGTCTGAAGCGTGCAGAGAGAGTGTTCTTACAACTTATCATATCGTTCTCATCTTTTTCCATAATTTTCAGGTCATGAGTTAGAAGTGCAGCAAATAGGAAAGACTACAGATGAATCATCTTACATGATCGGGCGCTTTCACACTGACAATGACACAGACGTTACCATGCAGCTGTTTGGTCAGGAAATAATGAACCTAAGGAAGCGGGTGCCAACACAAGTGCCTTCATCGCCATCACCAGCCGTCACCCCCATCATGGGCCCGATATCTGCGTCACCAGATCCGAACGGCCCCATACCTACATCTCCTGCTCCAGGACGTCTGGGACCACAGAATACGGGGATTGGCCTGCGACTCAAAATTCTACCAAATTCTAACGGACCTACCCAAATAGATTCTGCTGATACGCCAACAGAAACAATGGGCAATGTCATTGATTATTATGGAGAGAGAGAAAAATCCCCCTCTTCGGTAAAAGAGGTGAGGGATAAGATTTTGGCAGGGTCGAAGAGTATCCTTGGAAAAGTCTTATCCCCCACCAAGGAGAAGTTTGCCAGCAAGGAAAAGGTGAGCCTCATTCATTGCTCTATCATAGCCATGTTTGCAAATAGATTTTTATTTAGTAGTGCTGGTTATGTGGCATCCCGTAGCTGCTGCATAGGTTTTGGTCTTGAGGAATATGAGGTGTTTAACCAGTCTTCTGTCTAGCATTTATATGGTTCATCTCAGGTTTCCCCATCATTCTCTCTCTCACCAATCAGGTGACATAGATCCTCCCTCCACTTTCCTTGTGTTGGTTTTACTATTCCCCTTCACTTTTTCACTGATTTCTGTCCTGACTTTTCCTCCAACTGTTCGCCATGTCCTCCCTTCTAGTTCCTCTCATCTGCAGACCTTTCCTCTTCACTTTTCTTATTGGGATCCTTCTTAACTTCATTCATTGGAGCCTCTCCCCTTCCCTGCTCTCAAATTTAGAATCAAAAAAATAGAAAACTATCCCTGAATTGCAGTGAAAACAATGGCTACAAAATTAGTGGAACCTGTAAATGACTTTTCCAATTACCTGGATGGAATACAGAAAAAAGGAGGGAAAAGGTTGAGAGGCGCTGGTGAAGTGGGCTGTAAATGTCAAGATCTGTTGTTCGAGTCCATGTTCCGAAATTTTTTTTCATTTTTCCCATATATTCACTTACCTCATTTTAAATGCTTATTTCTTAATAACGCTATATATTTTTATTTTTTAATAGTTAATATTTTTAATATATTGATGTGCAGTTTTGAAGAATTATTAATAGTGTACGTAACGGTTGGTTTTCCTTGTCAATAAATTTTTCATTGTAAAGCGATTTATTGGTTTGTCAACAATGAAAATAAACTTATTGTCTTGCACGTATTGTTTCACAATCATGACATTGTCGAAAAATACTTTGAAAGCATTTGGAAAAGAATCAGCGAGGAGCGATTTCAAGTGCTACAAGATCAGTATTGCTTCTTTCATCAGAGCATTGTGAGCATTTTAACTAGTGTGTTTCGAAGTGTATTTTTAACATACTGCAGTTTTTGCTGTTTCAAAAATGGAATGTACTGCTTCAACATCTTCAGCGGGGAATTCTGTGACGAGCAAAAATGTTACATCTTTTACATCTCCTCCTTTGGACGATGAAACAGCGAAAGATGTGTTGAACACCGCCATGCATTAAATATGTAATTAATGTTACCGCAAACCAGATGAGTTTTATTTGTCACTGCCCATAGAGATATATATATATATATATATACTACCATTGTGACTAGGAATTTTATTTAGAAATAAATGGATATTTAAACTTAAAGCAATATTAGGAAATTAGGTGATAAATACCGTATCTGCTCGAATACAAGCCGATGTTTTTTGTCAAAATCTATTATGAAAAAATCACCCCTCGGCTTAAATGCAAATCCGAGAAAAATTATGTTATGGTTAAATCTCGTAGTCGCCCATAGATGGCAGCAGGTCTCTCATTGCCGTCGCGTTCAAATGATAGTACAGGCAGACCTCATCTTTTGCGTCTTTATCTTCCGTGTGTTTTGATCTTTTGAGGTTCTGCATTTGCGACCAGTTTTGTCTTTCGCGGTCTTATGGTTCGCTCTTTCGCGGAAAAAATCATGGAAAAGGCTGCACAAAATTTTCTATATATGGAATGAACCGCATTTCCCTCACATTTTCTCTCATAGTCAGGCCTGAAAAATATTGTTACGTTATTCTGATATGTAAAAATATTTACGTAATTTAAAGAATAGATGTGTATCTATTTTTTAAAGTATATATAAGACACGTGTACGTGTCTTATATATACTTTTAAACATTTTTAGGATACAATTCTCCCACACTTTTGTGTCCCTCTGCATGTGAAAAGTTACAGAATATAAGCTGGCATCACCGTTCAGGAGCCTTCTGTCTTTATTACAATAGGGAAGTCCAGAGGGGAAAGACTCAACTCTTGGCCCTTCCGATTCAGGATCATTGGGTTATTTGCTCAGGTTTGACATAGTTCAAACACTTAAGCTTTGCGTTTTGCACATCATTTATTATTGGTGGAGTTTAGTAGAGTTTTTCAGGAATGTAACTCCAAGAAAGATGAGGTCTGCAGTATTTGGGGAATTAGCCCCTGCAAGTTAGGCAACCTCCGTTCATTATTTTTCTCTATTATACTGCGGAACTTAAATAAGACTTTATTTTCTGATACTTTTTTCATCTTCTTTTAACTTAAGTCTCACTTTCATTGAAGTTAATTTTTCCATCTCTTTCTCTATTTTTCTGTGGTTACCAATACAGAGGACAAATGATCCGTTTTTCCTGAGATGGGAACCAAACCCTGTATTTCCGATTGCCTTAATTACTTCTCTTTTGTGATTTCGAATTTCACGGTGTTTTCAGGAATGTAACCCCTGCGAAAGACAAGGTCTGCCTGTACTATATTTTTCTTAAAGTAAATATTTGGCCTACGATGAACATTAATGAATAAATTATAAAGGCTAGAATATTGAATTTAACACTACCTGTGCTTTGTTACTGTTTAAGGCTGGGTTTTTCACATTATTTGAGTGGTCACATTATTTATATGTTTTGACAACGCAGATGATTACGCAAAATGCGTTGATGGCTTTGAATGCTCAACTGTTTGAATTTCAGTAAAACTTTACATGGAACATTTATAATTATAAAAATGCAATTTCTTAAGGCAATGTAAATGCTAATTTCATTGGAAATAGACTTGGATGAAAAATTATGTTGGCGAGATCACTATCACTATATTTGACCTTTTGTGAAAATGAAGATGAATGAAATTATTGTCACTGAATGTGGAACATTTTTTAACAACGCAAAATTATTAATTGGAGTAATATTTCAAAATGTCAGCAACTAAACCATTTCCCACTCATTTCTTCAATCTCGAATAATGTATTGTAAGCTGTGCATGAATTCCCAGCGGTATACCGTCAACTCGTCGCAGTTAATTCATCGTGCGTCAATTCGTCGCAAGACAACTCGTCGCACGACAATTCGTCGCATGACGTGTGATGAGTTTGTCCTGCGACGAATTGATGCTCGTGACGAATTAACGAGCGTGACGAATTGACGTGCGTGACGAATTGACGCACTACAAATTGACTGCGACGAGTTGTCGTAGAACCAATGCCCGGGACACTTCAGCATAAAATCTACTAAATTTACGTTTTTGCCAAAAAATTGTGGAAATTTTTGGGGGGTCGGCTTAAATCTGGGGGTCGGCTTCTATTCGGGCAGATGAAAGTGAAAATGTGGGAAAAAATGAAAAACAACTTCAAAACAAGGACTCGAACAACAGATCTTGACATTTACAGCTAAGTGCACTTACCACTATGCCAGCGCCACTTCTTACGGGTTCTGTTACCATGTATGGTAGATAAGTAGTGACTTGGGAAATATTAACTTACTTTTATTAATAAAATAAAAACGGCTGGGTATTGGCCCTGATATGTATATAGTTTCATTAATTGGACATCATGGACGTTATCTCTACGAAGTTTCAGCCAAATCGGTTGGAGGTCAGTAGTGCCTTCCCCTTGTAAGCTTTGACCTTGTGATTTATTTATTGTCATGGCATATGAGAGTCTTATTAGGAATTGTCTGCAATGCAAGTTAAAAGGAATGTATGGATTATCAAGTGTTATATATGGGAGAAAGTGTATGATTCCTGCCATGGAACCAGTAATGATTTCCACCTTAATCACATTTGTTCGTAATCCATGAACTACCATGCGAGTTTCATTGCAGAGCCCCTTTGATATTGGCAAATTGCATAAAAGCGTAACTACTGATCCAAAATTCAAGTTCAAGGAATATGGCATCAGACCAGCTGGATTCAAACTGTTCAAAAATTCAACATGGAAATAACGTCCGCGTCTTCTTCTCCACTATCATTTTTTACATCATCGATTGCATAGTAAGTTTTAAGTTCCCCTTGTAACCGAGATAGTACCAGTTTTTGATTGTCCTAGATTGCTCGTTTTTTGGGCAAAGGATAGCATGATTACTTAATCTTTCAACATCATTAATTGTAAACTGTTCACCAGATATTTCAGTAATCAAGTTATCAGTTAGAAAGTCAGCTGGTATTTCAATAGAACAATCTTCTAGTAATTTTCAATCGCTATGTTAGGGGGAACTACCTGTACTCTACATGTACACCTCTACCAGAATCTTAGAGAACGAAGTCCACCTGGCAAAAAGCGTCACCTCACCTTGTCTAATAATGTAAAGGATTGGTATTACTTCCCTCTTGTGGATCTGAGCAATTTCAAGAGGGCTAATGAAAGTAAGCAAATAGTTAATAGTAAGTTTTTGTTTAGGAATGTTGATGTAAAATTTTAGCTGGATTTATTTGATTTTGACAGTTTTGACATTACTTATGTATTATTTCTATCTCATTTGGTGAAATTCAGAAGTGGTGTAAATCTTATTTTAAAATTATTGTTTTGGAAAATTTATGATAGAAAATGAATTTTTGAAATCATGTTTATAAATCATAATTTTTATACATTTGCCGTATTTCTTTATAGCGATGTACCTGGTACCCGGGGAAGCAAAGAAAACTTACCCGGCCGGGTAGTGCTATGGCTTTTTTGTGCTTTTTCCAATTTTTCACAAATTTGACGTCTTTCTTGATTTCACTCTAATAATACCATACTAAGTTATTGAACCCTTTGATAGCACAGACGGCCTATCCACTGTTTATGCCAGTTTAGTGGTCCTCAAGGGGTTCCCCGAAAGCTACACGGCAAGACGGCTAACAGCGGCATCGAGCAGTCGCATCTCTTGAAATGTGTTTCTATTAGCCTGTGTTGGATTTGAGAAATAAGGACCCCATTATTTTCCAAAGGTTCCTGTTTATAAACATCGCTCTAAGACATACGAGCAGAGTCGTAGTGAGGGCAGGGCAACTGGGGCAGGTGCCCAGGCTGCAGCTTTGTAAGGGGGCACCAAATTGAAGTCTTATTATACACTTGACAAAATGTGGTTACAGTTTCGATCTCTTTGCATTGGCCAACCTGAGGTTCAGCTGAAGGACCATGATTGTATGAAGTCATAGGTTAATGTGTGCAAAATTAATTGGCTGCTTCTACTCTTTACGCTCGGAATGTAATTTCTTTTATTTATCCTCATCCCCAAAAATATGTATGCCCTACAGCATTACATTAGTTGTGCAGAATTTTCATCCAAGTCGTTGATAAAAAAGTAATTATTGAAGAGGCCTTTATTGATTTATTGCTGTCAAATCAAAAAAATCGGTACAATATACATTGTACAAACTTTCTCATATATTTATGTGTCATTTAGTTAGCTATTGAAAAATGTGAACTATGTAGAATCATTATAAACATCTACTTAATTTGATGAAAATCGTATGAGCTGTTTTTTAGAAAATCCAATTGGTATTAAAGTTGCCCAAGAATAAACTAGCCTAATATTAATTTTTTGAGAAATATGAACTATGCAGACATCAACTCAAATATCTTTACGGAATTTGATGAAAATCGTATTTACCGTTTTTGATAAAATCAAATTGTTGTTAAAGTTGCCCAGAATAAACTAACCTTATATTCATTTTTTGAGAAATATGAACTATGTAGTATTATTGTAAACTCAAATATCTGTACGAAATTTGATCAAAATTGTTGCTGCCATTTTTGAGAAAATCAAATTGTTATTAAAATTGTCTAGAATAAACTTGTCCTTAATTATTGAGCGATTTCAACCATTTCTTCGTGGCTTCCACTCTGTATGATAAAATGCTTAAGTTCAAAGTTTCACTCATTTTCACTGTAACGCTTAGGCTCTAGAGCTGCGAACAGACAGACCGAGACAGACCCACAGACAGAAAGACGGCATTGCGAAAACAACTTTTTCGGACTCAGGTACACCTAAAACATAAATTTCCATCAAAATCTCAAGATTGAATTTTTTCGCGATTACGATACTTTCTCATTATACTTTGTAAATGAGAAACTAAAAGGGAGACGAAATCACGTCAGAAATAATCTAAAAATTGGAACTTTATGTACTATATTTACAAAACAATAATAGCTCACTTGTATGGAAATGCTCCTAATAATATAAATGGTAAATTTATTAATTTATTTTGCTGGTTCCACATCGAGATGGGTTGCACTCATGGAGGTCCTTAAGTTGATGTTGAAAAAACATGGCACAACACTATGTTCATCAAGAGCAAATGCAGTGAATTCATTGAGGTTACAATTGAAGCAAGTTTATAGGGGGTTAATAAAATTAAAGAATGAACATGAATGCATAGATATTGAAGGTTTGCTAAAGCAGATCGCCTTCCAATTTATATTTTTCTTCTTATAAAATCAACCACCTCACTAAATCTGTTCAGGGTGCTGATGTAACTGTGGATTGATCCAGAATTTGGTACTAGACACAAAAAGTTCAAAATCACAAGAGTATATGGAAGAGGCAAAGACATTTTGCAATGAAAAAGGAATCCTGAAAATAAGAGGAAGAAAAAGGAGTTTAATGACATGATGAGAACTGTAGTATCCTCAATACCTGAAACAACAAAATACTATTTACGATGCAGTGCATTAGGCAACAAATTCTCATCAAAGGCATCTGTATGCACGATTTACATCTTTATACAAAATTTATAATGATTAAAATTTTTTAAGTTGTGCTTTATATTGTATAATATGACTGAAGATGAAATGATAAACTGTAAAAATGCTGCATATATGTATAAAATCAATGTGGATGAACGCGAGTCAATCGAAGAAGTTCTCAGTGTGAAACACCACCTGCCTTTGATAAAAGGTGGAAAAATCACACAGAAAGAAATATTGGAATTTCTTCATGAATATGGTGTTTTAAATTTCTTTCTCAATGTGGAAATTTTGCTGAGAATTTATTGACATTCGCCACATCAATTTCAAGTGGAGAGTGTTCTTTTAGTAAACTGAAATTGACCAAAACTGACCTACGGTCATCAATGAATCAAGAGAGACTTTCTGGTCTAACCATCTTATATATTGAATATGACACTGCGAAAAATATAGATTCCAATGACATAATCAATATTTTTGCTGCAGATAAATCCCAAAAAATAAATTGTAAAGAAACGGTTGTTTGTTTTAGATAAATACCACTTTTAAAATAGGCACTTCTCATTTTATTAAATCATCTTGGGGCACCAAAAAATCCCCTGCCCAGGCCACCAAAAGTGGTCACTACGACCCCTGCATACCAGTATTAATTTTGGACCTGCACTGCCATCAATTGCTGATAATTTTCTTCGTGAAGAGTTATTGGCTCGCCGGTGTTATCTTAATTCTTAATGAAATTCTAGGCAATGAAGCACACCATGCGTAACGCATCTTCGCTTCGTTCTCACTCACTGCCTCACTCAGTCTAAAGCTTACTTCCGAGAGAGGAAGTCGAAACATACTTGGGTACATACCCAATATATGTGAAACAGGGATTCTTGTATGTGTTTATGAGTACTGTGGATGTAGAATATTGTATGTGATTGCCACCATTTTGGATCCACGTTACAAACTTACATTTTTAAAACCCAATATACGTGTTATTGCTAAAAATTGGATTATAGAAGAAATGAAAAGTCTGTCTCCAATATTTGAAAATAAAGAAAAATATGACAAGCTTACAGAAGAAGAAGAGAAAAATGATGACGATAAACTTCAAGATGTGTGGGCTTGCTTAGATGAAATTTTGTTTGAAAATAAAAGCAAACAAGAAGAGTTACGTACTGAGGTTAATAATGCTTATTCTAAAGAAGAGAGGCAATTTGAAAATTTTATTAAATGTCCTAACATCCCTCATAAAGAAAATCCTTTAACTTGGTGGGCATAAAATGCAGCTAGCTGTCTTTCCTGAACTGTCAACGTTGGCCAGACATTACTTGTCATCACCTCCAAGCAGCGTACCCAGTGAAAGGATGTTTGGCGAGGCGGGAATCACGTACGAAGAGCGGAGGAATAAACTCCTTCCACGAAATGCAGAAAAACTATTGTTTCTGCATCATAATCTCCAATTGTTAAAATTTAATTATTAAAATTTTGACCACTTTTATTTCATTCTTTACTTAAGAAGATTTTATAAAGTTTATAAAATTTTACAAGCTGGTACTCTTAACCAGTCGTCAAGTATAATTATGTATATTATGCAGAATGTTATTTCATGGTTCAGTTTAACTTTTGTTAGTGTTATCTGTTTTTTAAAAGTTTATTAAAATTAATATATCATGTCTCTGAATGTTTCTTGCAGGCTAAATAGTAAAAGTAATATATTAAGTTCCATTTTATTTGTTTTTATTGTTATCCTCTTTTGCTCATGAGGGACCAAGTACCCGGCGCCGGGTCCGGGTAATTTCCGGGTACTGAAAATATGGCTGGGTAATTGCCGGATACCTGGTACATCACTATTTCTTTTGTTATAATATGTAATTTGATCTCAAGAAACCTTGATAATTTTTTGCGACCTTATGTAAAGGTGGTATGTACAAAATATTATTGATGGATGTTATGTTCCTTGATGCCAGTATGAATTGTATTTTATAGAAACTGAGTAGTTAACAGATGAACCTATTGATCATATAGCTACGGGAGAGGCATTTTCTGAAGCATATACAAGTAGTGGTACGTAAGATTTTATGTGGTAGGATATGAAGTATTTAAGTTTGAATGAGCCTGTTTTATCAAGTAAATTTTAGTTTGTAGTACCTATATGATGTTTAAATAATCGCATAAAAATGTTATTAAAGTACAGTTTTTACTCTTAAGTTTCTCCAAAGTGATAGCTTAATTTCTAAGAACAGAGGTCACTATCTCGAGTTACTATGTTGTGCTATCAGGAAATAATCATTGAATTTTAATTTTGCAGTGGTTTCTTGACTCTCGATGTATTCCCAAACTTTCCTCATATTATTGCCATTTTGAAACTCAATGTAAGATAGATCTCATACACTTGTTTTGCATGTTCCAAGCAAAATGGATAATTCACAGTTGTGATTTGTAGAGCAATATTCTTTAAGATTGAAGATTCCTGAAAACCAAAGTTTCTAAATTAGAGAATAAATTAGGATGGGATGAAAATAAAATTATTGTTATACTCTTCCCTCCAAGTGCACGGCTTCCCTTTAAACATTTTGGTTTAGAATGTTTTTCTTTTTAGAGAACTAGCTCGAATAACATGGCTATCGATTTCACTTCAGCATTGTTTGGAAAAGTCTCCAAGCATAAAAAAATGCTTTGTTTCTTTTAGGAGTTATAAGAAAGAATAAAGAAAGTAATTCTGAATGCAGATAAGTAAATTGTTGCATGTTGAACTCAAGGTGTTGCTCAAATGTAGCCTCATACATTCCCATGGGGGAACTTACCTCATATTGTACGGCTTTGATTTAAGTGGTCTTATTCAGAAATACATGTAGAGTGCAAAGTGAGAGATGGGTGTATTGAAAGTTCCGTGGAAAATTTATTTGACAGTAAAGTCAGTGAAGAAGAACTAACTAACTTTTGCAAGGAGGATTGAAAACTAGCTAAGGCATACGCAATACATCTAAATAATAATTCAGAATTAAGATGGAATTACTCAAATACCATTACCTGAATTTTAAGAAAGGCTGGGATAAAATGTTGACAATTAAAACATTAACGTACTTAATACATTTTATAAAATGGAATTTTCCAAACTATTTACCAAGAAGACAGCAGATGAATAAAGAGAGGGTAAATAAAATTCCTAAATAAGAACTCTGGAACCAATATCTGTCATTTCAATTGAGGGGGGTCACATCTCATAATATTAACGCATTTTCTTGCTATTTTAATGAAAATATCTGGTGTATAAACCACATGTGATATTAATGTTGCTTGTGACCTATTCTAGGCACAAATAATACAATATTTGTGGTATAATTGCAGCAGTTTTAGCAACCTTGATAATCATATAAATAAAAGCCTTAGTCTTTAGCAAATATTATGTGTAATGCTTTTTGAAGCTTAATATCTCGCAAACGACTGAACCAAATTTGATGAAATTTTCAGGATAGCATTATGATATAATAAAAAAACGTTTTAATGTATCGAACTCGAGATCAAAGACCCGGGTTCGACTCCAGGGGATAATTTCCATTTCCCATAAGGTAACACGTAAAAATGGACATTTCGACGTGCAGGCTTTCATTCTTTTTACATTCTCATATGAAGTATCGAGAAAGTATTGTTATCGCGTAAAAATTCGACCTCGAGATTTTTACAGAAATACACGTTTTAGGTGTCGCTGAATCCGCAAAAGTGGTTTTCGCAATGCCATCTGTCTGTCTGTTACTGGCTCTGGAGCCTAGACGGTAGAGCAAAAATGAATGAAATCTCGTACTTAGGCATTTTATCATACTGAGCATAGTATACATAGAAATGGTTGACATTGCTCAATAATTATGGGTAGTTTATTCTACGCATTTTTAACAACAATCCGATTTTTTCAAAAACGGCTCTAACGATTTTGATCACATTTCGTACAGTTACTTGAGTTTACATCTTCAATAATACTGCATAGTTCATATTACTCAAAAGATTAATATAAGGCTAGTTTATTCTACGCATTTTTAACAACAATCCGATATTCTCAAAAACGGCTGTAACGATTTTGATCAAATTTCGTACAGTTACTTGAGTATACATCTACAATAATACTACGTATTTCTTTTTTCTCAATGAATGAATATAAGGTTAGTTTATTCTTGGGCAACTTGAGCAAAAATTGGATTTTCTAAAAACAGGCTAATACGATTTTCATTTTCTAAAGATAACTAAACGACGCATTAGTATATGAGAAAGTTTGTACAATGTATGTTGTACCGATTTTTTAGATTAAAATTAGAAAGAATTGACCTACAACCTTCGGATATAAACCATTTTGAAGAAATCATTATAAAATTTCTTATTCTTTTCATCTTTTTTTGCCTACAGTTTGAAATCAGTCAGTTTAAACGTTTAATTCACACAGTTTGAGGAAATCTTGCCATTTTTACTGGGATGTTACGTTGCATACCTATTCCATTGTTAGACCTCGATATAATATTGTTATTTCAGTACTTATGGATATAAACGTGCTTTGGATGCTTTTAATACAAGATAGAGGGAGAGAGAGTGGGGGAGAGGGAGGGGGAGAGATGGGGAGAGAGAGAGGGGCAAGGGAGGGAGGGGGAAATGATTTTCAAGTCAGTTGAAGTTTCTGATGTTAATATGAACTCCCTAAATAGTTTGAAGAATCGTGTCTTTCCTCCCATCATTTTTGATGGTCATTACACTAGTGTTATATATAAACGACAATTACACATATATAGTCAGATGTACCAAGCTATATTGTATCATTTAATACCTTGTCATTGCTGAAGAGACAAATGAGAAAGTTTTGAGAAGTATTTCTGCAGAATCCCTCACTATTGCCAAATTAATATATGCATATTCAGGGTATGTTAACTTCCAAGTATTTATGAAAGGAAAACCCCCACATATTATGAAATAAAAAGTTCATATATGTGTGAGGACACAAGTGAATATGCGAACAACTTAGAAGTGCATACAAATAGTGCAAGTAAGCGATATCCTGTGTAATGATAAGTATACCCGTTTTCTAGTCTTATGAAGCTTGACCTTGGCGCAGCAAATAGCCAATCAGTGTTTTCCCCTTCCACCACCATTTGAAGTTTTCGAGAGGCGCGGGAAAGTAGTACACTCTTGCCTGATATCCGCTCTTGAAGAAAGTTGCATGCAAACGCTAAGGCGTAAACGCGGTAGATCTGGCAACACAGTCGAGCTTGGAGCGATGCGAACAGCACGATGGCGAGAGACAGACTGACTTTCTCCCCTCCCCATCGACAGTCTCTCGTGTTTTCATTGGCTGCAGCAGTAAGCGTACAACTAGGATTTTCAAGGTCAAGCTTCATAAGAGTAGAAAACGGGTATAGTTCACTTTTTTCAAAATTTTGAACATGCACATATGTATATGTGGAGCTGACCCAGTATACTTATTTATGCAAAAGAGAGAAAAAATGCCAAGCATGAATTGAAAATGAGAAGAAATAATTTTGTGGCATAATTGTGTAAATGAGTGAAGAAAACATTTAAGAGTCATATATAAGTTAGTATGTGTGCTCTAGTAAAGCAATACATTTGTGAAAAAGCTTAAAGATTTACAATGACAGTATGTATCAATGTACAACTAAATGTAAGTACTCTCTTGTATTGGCAAATAATGGAATTTTATTTTAATTTGAATGAATTCCCTATTTTTACTTGAAGCTAACTACATAATTATATATTTTTTGTGTGCCCTTGAAACTCATCACCGCATGAGATTAAAGTGTGTGTGTGGGTGTTCGATGGTGAATCATCCTCTTGGACTTTTGTTACAGGGAGATTAAAGTGCTTAAATACTGAAAATGATAAATGATAAACAACTATTTTTAATTACTACTGGCATAAACTGCCTTGAAATTGTCTTGGTACAACTTGGTTATTAATAAAATACTAATTAGCATTAATTAGTCCATCATTGGAGTGCATGAGGTGTGTCTAAAATTTTTACTTATGAAATTTATTAAATCTAGAACTTGAATGTTTCATCATTAGCATTAAGTGAATTGTTTTGATGTTTAATATTAATGAGTGATGTTTGTGTGAAGTTTAAAATATCTTTCTGATCTCCAGTAAGGAGAATTTCTTTAGTAAAAAAACATCTAAATTTGTAGTCATTATGGATCTTTTAATCTTGTTACCCTTGCAGAATAACAAGTTGATGAAGGATTATTAATTCATTGTCATTAAAATGCTCTGATGTTTCTTTTTTATTTGCAACGGGAGTGTGGGTTTTAAATAGCAAATGCTGTTGATCTGCATCTTATAAATCAAGTGAAATTAAAATATTCACTGAATTGATATGCATTAGATTTGAGATAAACTTCATATATTTAGAATTTTAAGTAACTCAAAAGATTTAAACTCAGTTTACCGGTTGTTGGTTTGAGATTTTAAACGAGTAATTATTAAAAAAAATTAAGGATGACATAACTTTTTCTGATGTTTATCTTTCTTTATGAAAAGAAATTGCATTTAAAGATTTCATTTGAATGTCTCATATGGAAATGTTTTAATGGTAAGGTGTAACTTGCTAATTTTGCATTACCTTATTCTGCAAATGTATTTTTTTTAGCAAGAGATAAAACCGCAGCCAGTTGTTTCTGCACCTCAGCGCCCAATACTCATGACTCGTCGACAATTAAGGGATCCATTTGGATCGGATGAAGAGGATGATGGAAGGTTGGTTTATACATTTACACATTTCCTTCTAATCTGTCCTTTTGTCTTTGATATTTTACTTTTCTGGCATCACACCCCTCATATTTTTTGTAAAATGGTGGCTAATCTTTAGCTTTATAATTCCATTTAAGTATTGCTTAATATTTTAAATAATTTTATTTAATTTTGACCTTCGTTTGGTAGTTTTAAAAGCATTTATCTCCAATATTATTAACAGTTAAAATATAGAGCATATGTAAAAAATTAATTTCAACAAGTACATCAACAAGTACATGATTTGTTTTAATGGAAATTGTGCACAAGTTGGTATGATTGCTAAATTTTGTTTATATGTTCAAAATTTCAGCCCACCTGTGAAAGAGGAGAAAAGCTCTGGTAGTCAAGTGAACAGCAGGACTCAACCTTTACCTGAAAATGTAAAGTTGTTCATTATTTTTTATACATTTTACTCTCTCTAAACAAGTTAAACAAATTTGAGGTAGTTAACTCCTTCAATATTTCAGCTATGACTCTTTGTCTTCTCTTTTGAGCCTTTATAAGACATTAAACCATGAGATTACTAATTAAGAAAGTTATCAGTGTCACATTGATTTTCCTTGAATCATTGCTGAAGAATGTAATTAGTTAGTACATTATACTTTTGCAAAAAATGTGATCAGAAATAAAATCAGAGCAGCATATAGTGTATTAATAATGCTCTTAAATATATTTAGAAGAAAGCAACTGAAAAAATTAAATTAGTGGTGCTGGGAAATGCAATTTTAAGCAATGCAGAAGAGCACAGTCAGGCTTCCAGAGAGTACAGTCAGCTGGCAAAGATCACAGCTGTGCTCACAAGCACGAGTTAGGAATGTCTGGTCTGAGTTCTGTTTGTGTTATTTGATGCATGAAAGTATTATACTTTCATGTTTGGTAAATCCTTTCCATCAATTTTATGTGCCGCACAGTTGTCCATAGTAACACCCATTGCCACAACTAGGGCAGGACAAGTGGGGCATCTGGCCTGGGTGCAACTAAGCAACAGGCACAAAAAATCCAAATACTGTATTTACTTGTATAACCCGTGCACTTGTGTACCCCACACACCGCTATTTTTGGGCGGTGTTTTCACTGGCATTTCGGGTAAACAGGTGAGCAGGGTACATGAGTATATACGGTAGTAACTAAATAAATGAACTAGACAAAATAATTTCTTGAAGAGGGAGAGGGTGCATACAGTAAAACCTCTACCTTATGAACTCCCTTAGAACGAAGAACTCCATATAATGAAAATTATTGCTGGTCCCAAAAATTCACTATTAAAACTACGATATATAGAAAACCTCTATATTATGAACTTCCGATAATTACGAAACCTCCCAATTACGAAATAAAAATTGCACCTGTTCCACTAAAAACAAACCTCCATATAGTGAAATTAAAAAAAAGGATATTGTACTCACTGTTATAAAGCAGAAATCAATGCCAATTATGCGGGTTTTAATGCTGTTATTACGACCTCTCCTGAATGATTCAAAGTGTAGTATTTGTTGTAATTTTGAGTGATAAGGTAGACCTCGTCTTTCATGGCTTTATCATTTGCAGTTCCACATTTGCGACCAGTTTTGTCTTTCGCAGTCTCATGTTTCGATCTTTCACAGAGAAAATACATAAAAGGATACACGAAATTTTTTATATGTGCAATGAATCGCCTTTTCCTCACATTTTATCTCATAGTCAGGCCTGAAAAAATATTGTTGCATTATTCTAATATGTAAAAATATTTACATGAGTGCATTAATGTAATATATATGCATAATTTAAAAAATTAGGTACACGTGTCTTATATATACTTTTAAAGTTTTTTGGGATGCAATCCTCCCACACTTTTGTGCCCCTTTACATATGAAAAGTTGCAAAATATAAGCTGGTATCACTGTTCATGAGCTTTCTTTCTTTTTGACGACAGGGAAATCCCGAGGGGAAAAACTCACCCTCAACTCTTGATCCTTCCAATTCAGGATCATTGGGGTATTTGCTCAGGTTTGACGTAGTTCAAATGCTTAAGCTTTGCGTTTTATTTATCATTTATTATTGGTGGAGTTAAGCAGAGTTTTTCAGGAATGTAACACCCCGAGAAAGACGAAGTCTGCCGTATTTGGAAATTAGCTCCTGCAAGTTAGGCAACCACCGTTCATTTATCTCAATTCTACTACGGAAACAGGGGCGCCATGCCCCATGGCTGTCTGTTTGCAAGGCTCTTTTTGCTGCCCTTTTTATTCGTTCTTTACAACAGTTTTAGAAAACGCCTTATGGTATGATAAATTTCTGTAGCCAATAAATATGTAAGAATATATGGCATATTATAATACAATCTGCATTACTGTTAAAAATACTTTATGTGTCTGACGATAAATCGGCCGCCCCCATTGTTTGGCCATCCATGTGCATCACACACATTGCACATGTAAGATTTTATTTTCTGATACTTTTTTTGTGTTTTTTTATCTTGTTTAAGTCTCTCTTTCATTAAATTTCATTTTTCCGTCTCTTTCTCTATTTTTCTGCGGTCACCAATACAGAGGGCAAATGATCCATTCTTGCTGGGATGGGAACTAAGCCCTATATTTCCCATTGCCTTAATTACTTCTCTTTTGCAATTTCATCTTTTGTGGTGGTTTCAGGAATGTAACCCCCGTGAAAGACGAGATATGCCTGTATGTATGAAAATTTATTAAAAACACGTAATAAAATATTAATTTTTTTATAAATAAATTTTCTATACTTAGTTAATTTATTGTTAGTAGCTCTTTGTGGTAAACATTGAAGACTAACTAAATATGTAACTTTTATTTAAATAAAGGACAAAATATTTTTTCATTAATATTTTCTGTGCTATATTTTAATTTACTTTTATTTGGTTATTTATTGATTTACTGTCGTCTCTAATGTAAATAGTGTTAAAAATAGAAAAATATGTCATTTAAATATTTTGAATACTGAAAAAGTAAATTTAGTATAAAGTAATTCAAGTTTTGATCAATAATAATGATGTAGCTCCGTAGCCCAGAGATACCCTACATCAGTGTTCTTCAAACTTTTTCCATCACGACCCCGTAGAATGTCTCGCGACCCAGTCGATGAGAAGGCAACATGAGGAAAAATACGTTCTTAACTGAGTTTTCATTGACTCTCCATAAAAAGTAGTGATGCACCGAAGTTTGGCTTCGGCCTCGGTATTCGGCCAAAATCTGCTATTTGGCTTCGGCCTTTGGATGGCTGAATAGCCGAATACTACATATTTTTTTTTTGATAAAACAAAAAATGATAATGACATAATAGAAGAAAGCTGAAAACACTAAATAAAAGCATAATACATTGAGTTGTTGCCAATACAATTCACATATCTCGGATTCAGTCTGACAATTATGTGCTACTCGTTTTTATGGCCTACGACGTATAATATATTAGTGTGTTCCAATATGTGGACAGTTCGTTTATTTAGAATACTCCTCATTAGTTGGAATTTTTGGTGTTTTACAGTACTGTGTAAGTAGCAGACAACCTCTAACATCTGGTTCACGTTGTTGCATGACGTAATATGATGTATAAACAGTAGCGCCATCGTGCCAAAACCAAAATGACACAGTGTCGACTGAGTTTTTGTTTCATTTTTGAATTTCATAAGTGCAGACATTTTTATATAACAATATATAATAAACTTAACAGGGCTGTGATTCTTTGTATATATCTTCATATTAACAAAGAATTTAAATAGATTTCTATAGAAAACATTAGTGTTCATTAGTTGGTACTTCAGGTTGGTAGTGTTTTAAAAACGATTTCGGAAATTCCCCGGGAGGAATATTCTTGCGATTATAACCTACTTTCACGGTCAACATTGGGGATGTGTGCAGATTTTTCGTAAATCCAGAACTTATTAGTAGTATCATTTTTAAAATTAATAGGCGAGGCTCCATCCCACGTACAAGCGACGCGAGCGGTGCGAGCGACTAAGCGGATAAATAATACAATGTAATGTTATGGCGGTGTTCCAAGTTCTGGCGTCAATGCATGTACTCGTTTGAGCGGTGAGCGAGTGTCTTTGAAGCGATCAACACACCTTGTTTTCGAAGCGAGCGACCAGAACCGCGGTTGTGGAAAATAGTTTGTATTTCAGCGTTTTCTTTGTAGTTTTATTGCCGTTTTAAGTTGTGTTCTTACGCTGTTATGGAAATGAACAAAAATTTAATTTCTGAGATCCAAAAGAGTTCCATCTCATAGAATTTAAAAGATGAAAATTATTTTAATCATTTTTGACCGATTACCAAGGCCGAAGCCGATATTTGGTGCATCACTAATTTATTCTAATGGAGATATTCGGCTTTGGCCTCGGCCGAATACTGATTTTAATATTCGGCCATTCGGTATTCGGTGCATCTCTAATAAAAAGTAACTCATACTAAAATACTGGCATTTATATACCTAATAAGAGCATTCAGTTTCTTGTAATTTTTGACGCCTTTCAGCTGGTTGTGCATTGAGTGCTCATATTTTCCTCATGAGCCTCGCGACCCAGTAATGGGTCACGACCCGTACTTTGAAGAACACTGCCTTACATCATAAATTGCCATTTACAAAAAATTACTTGAAAACTGATTTCCAATAAAGAAACACTCTTTATAAGTTATAATATTAAACTGGGACTCCATAAATCGTTCGTTATTACTATAAATATTAATATTGTTGGGCCCCCATTGATATTCACATCTGGTCCCACTTCAGTGCTTGGCCGACTCTGTTATAACCGGCAATAATATGCCAATATGCATATACTAGTGTAATGCCTGTCAAAAATGATGGGAGGAAAGACACGATTGTTCAAACTATTTAGGGAGTTCATATTAACATCAGAAACTTCAACTGTCTTGAAAATCATTTCCCCCTCCCCCCCTACCCCCCTCTCTCTCTCTCCTCATCTCTCCCCCTCCCTCTCCCCTCCCTCTCCCCCTCCCCTCCCTCTCCCCTCCCTCTCCCCCTCCCCTCCCTCTCCCCCTCCCTCTCCCCCTCCCTCTCCCCCTCCCTCTCCCC
The DNA here is from genome assembly GCA_036926305.1 of Uropetala carovei. NCBI lineage: Eukaryota > Metazoa > Arthropoda > Insecta > Odonata > Petaluridae > Uropetala > Uropetala carovei. The sequence goes on along the minus strand of JAXCHB010000010.1, from coordinate 9,191,323 downwards.
CTCCATCTCTCCCACTCTCTCTCTCTCTATCTTGTATTAAAAGCATCCAAAACACATTTATACCCATAAGTATTGAAATAACAATATGATATCGAGGTCTAACAATGGAATAGGTAGGCAACGTAACATCCCATTAAAAATGGAAAGATTTCCTCAAACTGTGTGAATTAAACGTTTAAATTGAGCAATTTCAAACTGTAGGCAAAAAAAGATGAAAATAATAAGAAACTTTATAATGTTTTCTTCAAAATGGTTTATATCCGAGGATTGTAGGTCAATTCTTTCTAATTTTAATCTAAAAAAGAATGAAAACCTGCATGTCGAAATGTCCATTTTTACGTGTTACCTTATGGGAAATGGAAATTATCCCCTGGAGTCGAACCCGGGTCTTTGATCTCAAGTTTGATACATTAAAACGTTTTTTTATTATATCATAATGCTATCCTGAAAATTTCATCAAATTTGGTTCAGTCGTTTGCGAGATATTAAGCTTCAAAAAGCATTCTATGACAAAGTGACATAAAAAGAACCTCCTTACAACAAATTGCCAAAAATTGGGTTCCTTGAATTTTGTTATAAAGAGGTTTTACTGTATTTAGTAGTTTTCCCTGGGCGCTAAAATTTCTACAGTGAAACTTTGATTTTACATCATTGAAACGTAAATCAATGTAAAATCGAGGAAACCGTAAAATCAGGGAAATGAAGATTATGTAACATAAAGTAAAATGTGGGTTGCTTTATATCATAACTTTGGTAAAATATTTTTGAACATAATAACAATGAAATTGCAAATAAACTAACTTACATAACATTGTATTTCTTTATCCAGTCAAAAAGTTTGATGTCTTCCAACATGCACATCAAGTTTAGCTAAGATATTAATTTTATCACTTGTCGTAAATACTTTTCGTTTTGCTTTATTATCCATATTTCAGGCCAAAAATTAATTAATGGATTGCCACATTTATAAACAATGCCAAGCGTTGTGTAGATGTCGTCGACTTCCTACTAAAATGGCTGATACATAAATGGATTACCGCGTTAACCATATTTACCCTGCGCATATTTTTTTCCAAAACGCCGGGGGAAAAAGGGATTGGTTGTCTTACACGAGGATTTCTGAACAGGTTATATATATTGTGAGTATTGATAGTAAATTCTCTGCAATATGCTTGCGTCTACATTTATATTCGCAAAAGATGTCGAATTCTTTGAAGTATATGCATATTTATGGGGCCAAGCAAACGTGTAAGTTACGCCCACGCTGCAGGCAAAAACTCACAAAAGTAGGCAGAAAGAATATGCTAACTAACTGATAACTATAGTTCAATGACTACTGAGGGTTTGCCGGCTTGAAAATAGGTAGGTTCAAGTTTGGTCATTTTCCCTCATCCACTTCAAGGAATTCAGAATGGTGAAATTTTGTTGCAAATGCAAGATTTTATCGGTCGAAAGGAAGACGGAAATCCACATCTCAAGTCTTTGGACTCATTTTTTTCTAACCTTCCAATATTTACTTACGGGACGATACGCAAAAAAACTCCCCATCCGCATAGGGAAGTTCCCGTTCATAGATGAACAAATAGTTCGTGAAGCTCCGCATTGGTGCGTAATGTTACGTCAAAAACAGTGAAGTGGGGATGAAGTTGCATAATATCACAACAAAAACAGTTAAGGGGTTAACGAAAGAGGGCTATCGGTTAGGAGATTTCTGCTAGTATTGTCATAAAGAGATCATCCAATAAATTGCGTCACGTAGAAGGGAGAAAATGTTTAACTTGAGCAGAACTTGTTTCAGGAAGTGGGAATCGGTGACTTAAAAGAAACAATCTGGCTCAAATAAATTTTTTCCCTCCGAACCGGCCCAAAAATAGGAGTGCTTGGGGTACACGAATGCATGGGTTACATGAGTAACTATGGTATATACAACACCTAGCGTTGTGTAGATATAAACTTCCTACAAAAACAAATGGCTGCAACTACACAAGCATAACGGTGAGCATGAAGTGTGTTCATTTATTCGATTGGCCGATAAATGTATTGCCACATGAGATTGCAAACATTTCTTATGTAAACATATGCCTATTTTAACATGCGTTTGACAAAGTTAGACTAAAACTATTAAATAAAGTCTATTTTTAACCTTGAATACGAGCGGGACACCACCGGTGCTTCTTTGCATTTTCCGAAATAGAAAATAGAAAATCAGGTGAATTTCCGTTGTCAGGACTTGAAAAATAAGATGCAGATTTGGGGGAAATGTAAATTCGAGGAAATTTAAATTCAAGGAAATGTAAAATTGGGTAAAATTTTACATTGTTCTTATGAGCATTTGGCCGAGACCAGATAAAAAGTGTGAAAAATTGGAAACAACGTAAAATTGGATAGTGCAGAATCGAGGTTTCACTGTAGTTACGGGGATGGTAACACCTACCGATTTTCTTCAGCTATCCTCTTTTGGAATCCAATGATCCATTCCCAAAATGTTGTAGCATTGATCCAAGCTTGCTTGTAGTGGCTGTATTCACATGTTAAATTTATTTAACTATTTCTGTTTCTTGATTTTTGAATGACCTAAAATTGTAATTTCTCTGTGCCATTTGCATTGTAGCAAATGACCATGCCAGTTCTCTTCAGTATAGGATTATAAAACTATAAAAGCAATATCTTATAAGTTATTATACAGTAAATTAAGTGTTAGAAAGTTATATAAATCAGCACTTGGGCCAAAAAAATATTTTATGGAACTGTAATATGAATGTTCATGGCTTACAAGGGGAGTCCACGACATGCATATTGCCGATTTTCTTCAAATTTGAACGGTTGGTAGCAGACTGTGAATAATGGAAGTATGTGAAGTAAGAAAACGCAACTCTTTCTTGTTCTCGAGAAAAACGATCTTAAAATGTTAAAAAATTCGTATGGCTTGATATTAGCAATAGATATCATCTTACACAATGTATCTATGGTAGACTAGTTGCCAACAAGTCGAACCAAGGTCGGAGACTTTATCTATCTGCCATGGTTCAAACCCCATTTATTTCAATTTTTTTCGAGGTATTTTTCCTTTTTTTTTTCATTAAATTCACTCTGATTTTTCAAAAGAACACTAACCATTTTAATTATTGCCTTTTTTGGAAGTAATTACGGAAAGAGGCAATAATCAAAACATACTACAACTAACTTATGTGGTCATCATAATGGGTTGGAATAGGAATGGTATTCAGGAGTGAGGAAAATGCAGGAAGACATAGGTGCAGCTATGACTTGGGTTATACGTATATAGGAGGGGAATTGATAGGATAAAGGTTTGAGGTGGGGAAATGGTAGAGGATCAGGTTTAACATGAAGAGGAACAGCTCTTTGGATGATACCTGTCGTAAAGGCAGGCAAAACAGAAAGATTGCCGACACCACGAGCAAACTGCAAATGCACATTTCCCGTGATGACAGTGATTTTTTTGAAGTTTTAAGGGGAAGCAGACATCATTTACATTTAAAAAGTATTTTCTTCCATCACTCAATTTTGAGGCATACCAAGCATATTTAATAATGTCATAAAAAATCGGCGCACTCATTTGGTGATGGACGAGTGCATGAATTTTAATTGAGTTTTCCCGTGATGCTATATCCCGTTGTTCCTCCAGCAGCAGTGAGCACTTCTGCACACATTTGAAGAAATTCTTAACTTGCTGATAGAAATAAACATCTCACGGCTGACATAAAGCCGTACATTTTGGAAGTATCACTTTCAGTGAGCATGAGGCATCACCGTTGCTGTCGACAAATACATCGTCATACAATGATGTATTTGTTTGTCCTCCCCATGAATCTACCAGCAGCAGAAAATGCTTATCTCCAACAAATGGTTTAAGCATACTCTCTAGAAATGTAATGTAAATTCTCATGGTTACTTGCCCAGAATTGGAGCAGGTCACTATGACATTTTGATAATCTTCATTTTTCTGAATGATGGGGCCAAATTTTCCTGTGGGTTTTGAAGACACAAGAAGACTTTTGGTTGCTTCCCTGGTAAACTAATTGAATATTGGGCAATATAAGAATGTGTTATTTAGTTCAGGCTACGTTTTTTCACCAACACTGATTTGACACCTCTGTGCACAAGAGATCTGTTAATTGTAGATTGATACTGACAGCCAGTTTGGTCAGTATTGATGATGTAATTGGCATCAAAATTTATCATAAGCGTGGTTGTCTGTGTCCTAAATTTTTCTGTGCTTTCAAGAGTTTGTTCTAATATTGCCGCATCCTTCTCACTAATATATCTTGTAATTTTCCTTTGCCTAATGTGCCTTTGATTCTTAAATTTTGCAATCCACGAATGACTGGCGGTGAAGCGAAAATCAGTTGAATGAAGAGGGGAAGCTGCTGCCATGGCCCACTGCTGCAAAGTTCTAGTCGTCACCTGTTCGTAATTTCTTCTTGCTTCTATAAACCTTCGGTACGTCGAAGAATTTATCTTTTCGAATTTGTCTTGCTTGTTACCTCCTCTTTTCACATCCTCCTGGCACTGTATCAAGTCTTGCTTGCTCTTCAAACGTGATGCCCTTGTTTTTGTAGAGTCTTTTAAGCCATACGTCGGATAAAGTTTCGCCAAGGTAGTAACCTTTTTCTTGTATTCTATAGAAATGAAGTCGTAATCAACCATTGGTTTCTTCTCTTTCGGGACATAGCGGTCTAGATCTCCATTTTCTTCATCTTCTCTTTCCGAATCATAGCCATCATTTTCATCGAGTAGAATTAATCATTTTCATCGACGATTTCATTTTCTCCAAGCATCTCAAGCACTCTATGAAATATCTCCTCTCCAATTGCTGTAGACCGAGTAGAAATTTCTGTTGGCGATTTGTGTGAAATGAAATTGTTTTCTAGAAGCAAAAATTCCTCACAGTAACGCCAAGCATTTTTTAGCTTTTGCTTCGAAACTCCGTCATTCAAGAACGTAATGCTCACTCGACTATAACCTGGCTGTTGAGTCATATTCTTATAAACAAAATAGATTATGCCCAAGCAGTCATAATCTAATACTACTAACTTCCTTTGTGATAATATGATTGATTGATTTAACAATGTTGTTAACCTTTCATTCCATAGAAACAAACAAAATAAAGTTTACATTTAAATATTAAATATCCTGAATATTAAATAGCTCGACGGTGACATTGAGTGATGGAAGAAAATACTTTTTAATTTAATTATTTTAATTTAATTTCCGAAAAAGGCAATAATTAAAATGGTCAATGTTCTTTTGAAAAATCAGAGTGAATTTAATGAAAAAAAAGGAAAAATACCTCGAAAAAAATTGCAATAAATGGGGTTCGAACCACAGCAGATTGATAATGTCTGCGACCGTGGTTTTACTCGTTAGCAACTAGTCTACCGTAGATATGTTGTATAAGATGATATCTATTGTTAATATCAAGCCATACGAATTTTTTAACATTTTAAGATCGTTTTTCTCGAGAACAAGAAAGAGTTGCATTTTCTTAATTCACATACTTGCATTATTCATAGCCTGCTACCAACCATGCAAATTTGAAGAAAATCAGCATTATGAATGTCGCGGACTCCCCTTGTTTGTCCATTTCATTTAATTACATTTTAAATTATTGAGAAACTTCATCAACTTTATTTCACAACTACAAAATGGTGTTAACTTATCCTGTTCTTATTCAGGTTCATGAGCAATCCCCATCTTCTGAGGATCTTCCTCCAGGAATGCTACAACTTTCTCCTACACATGCGGCTGGAGAAACACAAGGAGGAAGGGTGCAGCAACACGTGAGTGTTGTTCATGAAGCACTGCTTTCATTGTTATGATTTTTCTGCATTCTATTTACTCTGATGCCTGAATGCATTTGATTGTGCCATTCATAGAAGAAAAGCTTTTTTCCTCCCAAAGATTTTTGTGTATAAATCATTGTCACTTCCCACTAATTGATAATTTTGCTTTTTCTTTTTTCTCCTCTTATAATTTGCCAACTCTTACTTTCATTTAGTGAAAATCCCAGTTTGAGCTGTTTTTTTTAAAGATTTATTATTTGTTTGAATGTTTTTGGTGACCAAGAAAACCTCCACATATCACTTGAGATGAGCTCATGAAATATTTCATTGACATAATCCATTTGTTTTGTGATATGGTTTTAATAAACTAAATTGTGGTAAGGAGGTTCTGTAGGTAAATTAATGCACATACACTACATGTTATGTAACATTTCATAATGCACATAAAATAATTGCAAAACAATTTTGTATATAGTTGAGCACTTTCAATCACAATTATCTCTTAATGTGTTAGTTGTACATCAGTTGATTTGCTATGATGACACTGTTATCAAGTTTAAAATACTAGAACATGAAAAATACTTTCTGACACAAACAGGAAAGTATAATCATTAGGAGCATTTCAATGCATGTACCAATAAAAATATATATGGTCCACATGAAATTCCAAAATATCTCATTATCTAGGTAGAGCACTTTCATCGCTTAAAGTCCACTTTCTTATTTTTGCATGGAATAGTGAATGATCGAAAATTTTTTCAGAAGAAAGATAGGTTTGATAGATGACATACGTACAGGATAAATAGAAATGCTGAAATCCTTACATAGTTAATCTTAGAAAATTTCCCTTTGGCCTCTGTATGTTTTGTGCTAGTTCTTTAACTTACGTTATTTAATGTTAAGTTCTTATATCAGGGAAAATATTCGCTAGAATTTAATTTTCCGTGATGGCTGTGAATATCAAGATACCTAAGTCATAATTGAAGCCTCCTTAACCTCATACCTAACCTTTCCATTTTGAGTGTGACCTATGTTTTTGTTTTCATTTAACCTTTGTGAATTTTACTGATTTTTCACTTACCTCCCCTGGCTCCATGTACCTGCCCTCGGAATTGCTCCAACCGAAACCCTTCCCTTCTGCTTGTACACGTTCCTTGTACAAAAACTGCTGCTTGCTTAACCCATGCTGCTGGTGGCAGCACCTGCTGACGCGCCATGATGAGTTGCGGGAACGTGCCCGCCAGTTGCTGGAGGCAGCTCGAAGGGAGGCTGTGGGGAGGGGGGGATCTGGTGGAGGAGTGACTTTGCTCTCTCAGCACCAGAGGCCGCTGTCTCCCCCTTCAGGTGGTTTAGGAAAGGTAGGGCTGACATGCTACATCTTCCCAAGTGAATTCTGGTAACGTTGTGCATGTGCAACATGCTTGTGAATTCAAGACTGTTTGTGAGGTTGTCAAGTTACTTCCATTGATGTTATAATAGTATTAGTTAGTTTTAATTTTTATGGGTGTAATGTTTTTAGATGTCATAGAATTGAATGCCAATTTCTATAAACTGCTTTGTAAAGACAAAATTTGTTTGTGGTATAGTGTTTCTTGTATTCTAGTCAGCAGTGTTACTTGGTTCTATCGTATTTCTGTGAGCAAAAAATAATGGAGATGATGAGAAATTGCTCTTTGAAATCATATTTTAGAATTCTTTTGGAAATCAATTTCTATTTAAGTAATTCTGAAACAAAACAGCTTTTTAAGAATGTTTTCGTATTGTAAAAAATAAGTCAAAATGTTAGTTGATAATTATAAGCAAAGGAAACATTAATTGGTCCATGTTGAGTGTTTGGTAAGTATATAATCTTTAACTTATTCTCATAGGGCCAAAATAGCATAATTTTAATGAAAGTAAAGTCAGTAATATTTCTTATTGTGCTATGGAAACATTTAAAGCATATACAGTAAAACCTCTTTATAACGAAATTCAAGGGACCCAATTTTTGGCACTTTGTTGTAAGGAGGTTCTTTGTATGGAGGTTTTTTCAGATTCATTGTATATACATATTAGCGTATTATTGTTGGTTATAATTTAGTTCAGCACGAATATTTTAGTTAAAGAATGTTTCCAAAATATTCACTTTGTGATAAAAAGCAATATATTATTTTTTCATTCCTGTAACATAGATCAATTTTCATAGTAAAAACAATCTATATGATGTGGCAATTTCTGATGTAGAGCTACTGAGCTTTATCATTATTATTTATCAAGACTTGGATTACTTTATACTAAATTTACTTTTTCAGTATTGAAAATATTTAAATGGCCAATTTTGCTATTTTTAACACTGTGTACATTAGAGGCGAGAGTATATCATCAAACAGAAAAATAATAGTAAATGAAAATGTAGCACAAAAAATATTAATGAAAAAATATTTTTAAGTCCTTTATTTAAATAAAAGTTACATATTCAGTAGGTTTTCGACGTTTACCATAAACAACTACTAACGAGAACCTATCTAGAGAAAAATTTATTCATGAAAAAGAATTCATATTTTATTACGTGTTTATAATAAATTTTCATACTTAATTATACATACTGGCCGACCTTGTCTTTCGCAGGGGTTATGTTCCTGAAAGCACAATGAAAGACGAAATCATGAAAGAGAAGTAATTAAGGCAATGGGAAATACAGGGTTTAGTTCCCATCCCAGCAAGAACAGATCATTTGTCCTCTTTATTGGTGACCACAAAGAAATACAGAAAGATACGGAAAAATGAACTTCGATGAAATAGACTTAAACAAGATAAAAGAAGATGAAAAAAGTATAAGAAAATAAAATCTTACTTAAGTTCCATATAGTCCAGGAATTTAGACGATTTTTTACCAAATAGCGGAAAAAATTCAAACAAAGCTGATTTTTGGCAGAGATGCTCAGACTGGCATCTAATTCAACATACTAAAAGTCCTCAATGATCCGGTGTGAGCTTCGGCCGCCATATTGGAAAAATGGCGCCCGAAATCAGTTTTTCGTGAATATCTCGCGAACTGTGGCACCTACGTGAAAAGTTCGAAATAGAAAGATGTAGCGAATTAAATTTCCTACAAAAAAGATCCTATCACTTTTTGTCGTCAGAGTAACCATTCTCCGTCAAAATAGCGAAAAACAAAGTGAACTCAATGAAAACGGGGAGAAACGTGGCGAAATCCGTATGAGTATGTGTTGGTAATGTCTCCGCATCGCTGTCTTTTTATATATGTGCTTTGGTGGTGGAGGGGGGTGGTTAGGGGGAATGGACACTGTCAAACCGGGGGAGGGGGGGGAGCATGACCCCCCCTAAGAAATATCATTCTTGGAGAAAGAAGTGCTGAACGATATACCTCTAATGTTCACATTTACATCTTTTTATACTTATTTTCACAACACCCTGGAGGTAAAGTATATGGCACGTTTTTTTAATGTGGTATCCCCAGTAGGTCTAGTCCACAAAATATCGTTCAGCTTATTCCAATCTCAGTCTTTTAACAGCTGTACTGGTCGTTGGTTCATCCTCATTAGATGTAGTAGGAAATGTCTCACTACACTCCATTCTATCATCATCGAATACATATGGTTCATTTACTAGGTCATCATCGGTTTCATTTTCGTCATCGCTTTTTGTATCATTTTCGGTATCGTAGTTGGTGATGTTTTCTTCTCCATTATCAGGTGATGTTCGAACGTTCTGCTCCTCTTCTGCTGTTTCTACATCATCAACATCTAATATAGTAGTATATAGTAGAATCGAGAAAAATGAACGGAGGTTGCCTAACTTGCAGGAACTAATTTCCAAATATGGCAGACCTCTTCTTTTTTGGGGTGTTACATTCCTGAAAAACTCTGCAAAACTCCACCAATAATAAATGACGCGTAAAACGCAAAGCTTAAGCGTTTGAACTATGCCAAACCTGAGAAAATACCTCAATGATCCTGAATAGGAAGGGTCAAGAGTTGAGGGTTGAGTTTTTCCCCTCGAGACTTCCCTGCCATCAAAAGCATAAGATAGAATAAGATAGTATAGAGCTTTAGCCATCGAATAAAGCAAAAAAGAAGAAAATTGGTCCTTATTTACATATTTTAATGAATGAAGGAAAAAACCTTGCACTCTGAAAAATCAAAAATCTCGTGTAAACTTATGGGAAAATATAATTGTCTCCTGGATCTGAACCAGGGACACTTTAGCAAACAAAAATATTATTCCTGGGATCTAATAGCAGGTAGAAACAAAATGCCATTTACCGCATATCTTTACGACGAACGGTTCTCAAGAAATACGCAGATATAATTATGCGAGGCTTCATACGTACGGACGCATGCACGCAGCTTCACTACGTGCATAATGCACTTACGTAAATATTTTTACAAATTAGAATAATGCAACAATATTGTTTCAGGCCTGACTATGAGAGAAAACGTGAGGAAATGCGATTCATTCCACATATAAAAAATTTCGAGTAGCCTTTTCCGTGATTTTTCTCCACAAAAGAGCGAAACGTAAGAGCGAAAGACAAAACTGGTTGCAAATGCGGAACCGCAGAAGATTGAAATACGTGATAGATAAAGCCGTGAAAGACGAGGTCTACCTGTATACCTTATCACTCGAAATGCTTGAAATTAAAACAAATACCTACTACGTTTCGAGTCATTCAGGCATGGTCGTAATAACAGCGTTAACACCCGCATAGATACATTGATTTCTGCTTTACAACAGCGTATACAATATTCTTTTTTTTAATTTTTCTATATGGAGCTTTGTTTTTAGTGGAACGGGTACGATTTTTATTTCGTAATTGGGAGGTTTCGTAATTATCAGAGGTTCGTAATATAGAGGTTTTCTATATATCGTAGTTTTATTAGTGAATTTTTTGGGACCAGCGATAATTTTCATTATACAGAGTTGTTCGTTCTAAGGGAGTTTGTAAGGTAGAGGTTTTACTGTAATAGTGGTCTATTATTACATAAAACATCCTTAATGAGATACAATATGTGCCATCCTTAACTTCTTGAAATTACCATATCATGACTAATTTTGTTTGCCTCTTTGGAGACATCAGAAATTTCTGTACTTTATTAGTTTCTTTTTGTGAAAAACTTTTATTGAAGGTGCTGCTATAGTTGATAGTTATGGTTAATCATAAAGTAAGTCATATTTTGGTTATTTTCAAAAATTTCTTCGACAGTTTTGAGCTTAGATCTATGTAAAACTTAATAGATTTTTATTACCATAACTGCCTGAATGTAGGCAAGATTTTTGTATATTTTGTGATTTGAAAAAACAAGAGGTTAGATGTTTGCAAAATATATAATTACTTTTGGTGGGTCAATATGTTTAAGCTGAGATGAATGATATCACTATTGTGCATAAATTACAACATATGTATACATTTTTACAGTAAAATATAGATGAACATACTGAGGAAGAGTTTTTGTCGAGTTCATTCAAATCACTACTTTTATCTATGACCAAAATTTAAACTTGTTTATTTAAAAATCACAGAAGAAACAAGTTATGCAGTAACATGAAAATACGGTATTAATTAAATGTATGCTCAGGTTGGAATTGATTGAAAGTGTGTCATTTACAAAGGCAGTGCTAGTCCGGGTTAAAATGTTTTTGTGTAAGTTCTACAAGAGGTGAAGGTTAACTTACAATCTAGTTCTCATTTTTAGAAAAAATTCAATATTTAGTTGTGATAAAGTGCTGTATTTCTGCTTCTTAGGGTTATTTTTGTAAAGTAAACTTGAATAAGCTACATAAAACTTGAGTAAAATTGCTGACAGTGCATCATAATATGATGTAAGTTAGCCTAATTTTAAGATGTGTTACTTAATTTGCTTGTCTAGCATTTAAGTACATCATAAGTGGTTCATACAGCATCACCTGTTTCATAATCATCAAATTTCTGCGCTTCCTACTTTATCCAATTTTTATATTTTCTAACTGCTATTATTGCTATGAAAGCATGTTTATATTTGACAATCTATATTTAATGGCAATACCCTAATATGTATTACAGTACCTCAGATATGATATGTATGATATCTAAAGCATACAATGAATAAAGCAATCAGGTATTAGAGGCTGGCTCTAGAGCAGGACTATGTTGTCTCATTCTGTTATAATTTAGATAGAAGCATTTCATTAAATTAAAATAATTATGAAATTTGAGATGATTATTTTTTATGAAGAAAGATTATAGTCTTTCTTGAGGTGTTATCTCTTCTGTTTGTTAACCAGTGGGCCAATATAAAAAATTTCAAAAAGCATGCTAGCATCGATTTTGCATAAGTTTTTTTATGGCTGTACTATGATACTTACTACCATAAGGAGTTAATACCAGTGAAAGTACCCTTTTTCTGCTCTGAAAGATGATACCAGTATGGAAATGGCTATTAGTTACATTATAAAGACAATTTTTATTTAACAAATAATACTCAAATTATGCTTTTCATGGTGCCTCATAATGCTGTTTTTATCAAATAAATAGTATAACCAGTTTATATTTCAATCCACTTAAAGTTGCTCACTGTTACAAGCACCTAAGCTGAATTAATTTCAGATGGTGCATAAATGGGAAATATGGACAAACATTTGGAAGATTGGCCCTAATAAAAAAATTCCTTAACATAAAAATGCACAATATGATTATGGTCAAAGTGAGGGATGTCTGTATAATTAAAATAGGTGACTTAGTTAATGTTGACTTATAAATCTTTTTCATGCAGCAGTGTTTGAGATCCCATCCTAAAATATCAAGTAAAATTTTATTTGCTTTGTATATGGTCTTGCATTAGCAATTGAGAGGAAAAAAGGAAATTTCTATTTGACTGTGGCCATTGTCTTTATGATAGATTGGCCTTTTTTATTGTCCCTTATGATATTTAAAGTTCAAAGCATTTATAGAGTTTGATATCTAAAAAATTACCATTAAATTAAATTTAGTTGGAGTGTATTTAAATTACAACATTTTTTGTATAGGAAATTGTCGTTAAAATTTTAGTGGTAAGAAACTCTGCATCAGACTCAATATATAATAACACAGGCCTGCGAAGTAGAACTTTCGAAAAATTGTTTTATTTGTAATAGCTGATTTTACACAATTCAACTACGCTAATTTAAAAAATGGAATCCATTTTTCCCCATCACATAAGGATATTTGGCAATATGGGAATGAAGAAACAAAAAATTAAGAAAACCCTTATTTATTTTGGTTTACAACTACATATTTTGCTTTGCTGTAGTAGTTGAAAAACACAAACAAATGTAAGAAGAATGAAGCATATTAACGTAAATAGTTTACATTAGTTTATGTTATTCATTTAGGTTATGTAAATATATATTATGTTCATCCTCATTCAATTTGATTCTTCTAGTGGGATCGCTTCCTTTTTGTCTCGAAAGAACGCCTTGTTCCTCTTCTTTTATGTGCAAATTCTAGTGTCTCCCTTTTCAACATCCAACAATAGACAGCCAGCATGTTTACGTTCCACCTTCCCTGGTATCTTCTCTTCATTTCTTTGACATCTTGGTGAAACCATTCTTCTTGTTCTTCGTTTACTGCTCCGAGATTTTCCGGGAAGTAATCCAGATGTGAATGTAAGAAATGTAATTTTAGACGCACATTGCAACCCAATGCTTTGAATTTATTCAGCATGTTGTTCACAATATTTTGGTAATTTAGGTCCATGTTATTCCTCAGGAATTTGTTGATACATCCTTAAAAGCTGCCCATGCTTCTTTTTCAAGATTGTTCATAGTTCTTTCGAATTTCTCATCCAAAGTAAATTTCTGAATCTGGGGACCAATAAAGATTCCTTCTTTCAATTTTGCTTCGGAAAGAGCTGGGAATTTACCACACAGATACTTGAAACAGTCACCCTCCTTGTCCAAAGCCTTAACAAACTGCTTCATCAATCTCAGTTTTATGTGAAGTGGGAGTAAAAGTACTTTCGATGGGACAACCAGATTTTGACGTGCAATGTTTTTAGAACCTGGTGTCAGATGGACTCTGCGTAGCCATTCCTTCTTTATCCAATGCTGAGATCATGCTCTGATATCCCATTCGCACAAAAAACATGGAAACTTTGTGTAACCGGATTGTTGACCAAACAACATACAAAGAACTTTTAAGTCTCCACAAAGCAGCCAACCGTGTTCCCCATATTTAATGTTAGCCAGAAGAGTTTCGAGATTTTCATATGTTTTCTTCAGGTGCACTGAATGAGCGCAAGTTACTGTTGTAAAGAAGGACGCCTTTTAGTCTTCTTGTAAAAGCATCAGTGAACAACCTCCACTCGTGTCATACGTTGTAGCGCCTAGCTTACATATTAATTCAGAAATATTGTTGCAGTAAACCAGTGAACCTTCTTGAGATGAATTCTTCTTCACGCTTCCTGTACCAGTAAAATGATATCCCAGGACAAAGCAAGTTCTTGACACGAAGTTCAGGAAGTTTCTTGTAATTTCTAGATCAATGGAGACCAGGTAAGTGCAGTCACCACGGGCGGTCTGCTACAGAAATGTCTCCTGGCCTTCAATCACTACATGGCGGTCTCTGATTGGCTGTGAAGTCACAGGTGCAGTGTTTAAGATTTCATAACTGCGTCCCCTATCTCCTGACCTGTCAATCACTTATATGCAGGCAATGCGCTTCTCGTACGATCTAGAACAACAGAGAATACACTATTGTGTCACTCCTAATTGGGAAACTTCTATAGGGAGTGGTTTTAAAAAATTTCATCCATAATACATGGATCCACTTTCAATGAAAATTACCTACACATGTAAAATGCAATATGACGTTTTGTGAAAAATCTGTACTTGATAGAGAAGAACTGTTATTATTTTCAGATTCAGTGTACACTAAAAAAAAGGGTAAAACATTTCAGACAAAATCATCGCAGGCCTGTGTAATTGGTATATTATATGTAGTAATTAATGTTAAGGTATTGTAGAAATTATTGGGATTGAAAATCAGAAAAATTAATTATAATAACATAGAATGGAGATGTTTAAAATATATATTTTTAATCATGAAATCATTTTTTTAAATTGAGAAATATATTTGTCAGTGAACCTGGGGACCACATATTAGGCAATTAAATAATCATTCAGATAAATTGAAAATGAAAATTGAAAGCTATATCATATGCTAAACAACTTGTAGAGATGGCTTCAAGTTTTGAGTCTTATTGATCATTAATTTTCTTTTGTTGTTGTATTTTTCTTAAAAATAACAATATTATTCATTGGATTAATTAATTAATATTCAAATAAATAGCATTTGAATTTATAAAATTTGAGTTTCATTAAAATATTTTAATCATTGCTTTGAGTGTTTTGTATATCCTGTGGTTATAATTTATATAAAATATTTCTTCATTTATTTAGCAATCGCTCTCTTTTACTTAAAAGTGGTTTTATTTGAAATTGTTCATTTTATGCCCAGAAAATGAAAAATGAACTTTTTTAAACAGATATTTTCAATCTTAGGAGAACAGAGCCTTGCTAATTGTATGCATTTTTCTAAGCATATACTCCTATTAATGGGAGCTCATTCTGTGTTTTTCAGTAGGAAAACCAATTTTTTAAAATAGATTGGAAGAGAGAATATGGAAAAATTGAGAAGCCAGAAAAATATAATTGAGGATAAAATCCAAGATGGTGATGTGAGAACTGAAATGAGTATCACTTTCTGCTCCCATTTGATTCTCATTAAATTAGCGGGAAGAGTTAGTCATGGTTATTTTTATTTGATTCAGCTGTTATATTTCTCCTCTTCATATCAGTTGCTGCTGAGGCACTCAACAAATTTATTTATCATTTTTATTTTCTTTATAAAGGGCATGTTTATAAATTACCTGATAGGCTTATAGCTTGAGCTGCAATTGGTAATAAAATATTGTCATTATTATCCAGATTTTCTTATAAAATTAGTCTTGCCAGTTATTTTATATATTTTAATCCTACTGAAAATTTTATAAGTTCATTAAGCTGTTTGGCTTAAGGTTTCATGCTGTTATTTGTCTGTTAATTGTTATTTAGTTGCTGGATGCTTCAAAATGCCACTCAGACTATCATGTTTCTAAGGTATTTTCAACAACATTACTGTGAGCTTTAAACATGATCACTGCATTTTATTTCATGCACTTATTGTCATTTTTATAAGATTTTTCACTAAACAAATTTGATTCCTTAACGACAATATAGTCTTTTTTAAAAACTTTTTCGTTAGAGTTTATTGCCGAAATTTATTGTAGATTTCTGCCAAAACAAAATGTTTTACTTTTGTATAGACATTTACCTTCTGTACAACAAGAAATTGTTATTTTAAAAATCTTTGTAAAATTTGTTCAATTTTGTCTTGTGTTACAGATAAATTTATTAGATATTCAGTTTTAAAAAACGTCACATATCAGTGAAAAATAGAACAAAAAATTTAAGTATATATGAGAGAGGTAATTAAATTTTTACAACCAGTAATGCTATGCAATGAAGCTTTTAATTACTAACAAATAATAGGAATCCAGTAAAAGAACAATTTCTTGGGCAATAAGTCCACTGATTTCTTTTAAATCATGTAAACTTGGGTAATTTATGACTTTTTGTTTTTTTTGTGTATGGAGTAGAACGAGGATGAAAGACAGCAGCAGTTGCGTGAGCGAGCACGCAGGCTTATAGCTGAAGCGCGAATGGGCGTTGTGGGCACTGGCTCTCCCACATCTCCTGTCTCACCAGTCAGTCCGCTGAGCCCAAGCACGCCAAACACACCAGTGCAGACATCTTTGTTTCCTCAGAATCCCATGTCTCCATTGGCCGGGAGTGCTGCCCCCCATCTAGAGCCTTGTCCTCCAGGCATGAACCCTTTGGCTACAGCTGCAGGTGAAATGGCTTTCGCTCATGTTATGTGATATCTCTTACCAATTTGGTAGCTTTGCTAAATTTAATTTGTTGAGTTATATTTACAGTATTTTCCCATCAATAACACTCACCTAGTAGATAACATGCATCACAGTGTTTTTAACACCCATTAAAATGTATAGATAATGCACAGTCGAAAATTCTTTGCAGATTGGTAATTAGAGGTTCTTTGAATAAATAAATAACAGAATAAACTGATTTCTGTCTTTACGGTTTTGTTGAGTCTTTTATCAAATGAATAATGATGTAAGGCTTTCTTTAAATTAAATCAAGGTGGAAATCATACATTGGGCAATTTAAATTAGAAATGGTGAAACTAGCTCAAGAAAAAGGGAATCGGGAAGATGGAAGAAATTTTTGATTACGTGTGAAATCTGTCAATAAATAATCTTAGAACTTCAAAATTTTATGTTTTAAGTGGTGAAAAGTCTAGTCATCATATAATTTCTAGCAATTACATACTGTCTGGCTTTTAAAAAGAATGGGAGAAAATATCGTGAATTTGTCATAAAAAATAAATGAGGAATTTAAGCATCATAGTACTAGGCATAAATAAATTTTTGTCATTTTTAAGTTATTCACTTCTTTTCCTGTGTATAACATGCGCATCCCATTTTTTCTAAATTTCAAACTTTTTTTGTATAGATACCGTGCACATTATCTACCGGAAAATACAGTAGTAAGTGTCTCATTAGATGAAATTGCCTAGTATTAATTATACAAAAAACTCATTAACATATCATTTTTATGGATAAAACTTTATGAAATTCTGAGTGAATATTTACTTTAATTTTTTTGTATTAAGTTTTTGTGCATTAATCCAGATGCTTTGTTCTCATTCTCTTAGGCCAGAGTGATGTGTCACAATCAAGAGAAGGCAGGAATGGAAATATAGCAGGTAGTAAAATACTAATGGGCAATCTTCGTGGCAGTAGGAGTCCATCTTTGGAGGGCGATGACCCTGCTGGCGAGAGACCTAATGGCATTGGCATTGTTGGGAGGGCTGGTGATAGCGAGGCCATCAGTGTCAGGAAACCATCTCCATTGCGCTCCTTCTCTTCTCTAGTGGATCGAATCTCTCCTGATAAAAGCCCACAAGATGGGTTTTCCAATACAGTAAGTCCCGAACTTAAACGGTTAATTCGTTCTGAAGGTCGCCGTGTAAGTCGAGAACCATGTAAGTCCAACAGTGCTTAAATATGATATATTTTTTGACATATACGTTTGTTTCAATGGATAGTTAAAGCTAAAAAAGTAGTGCTTATGTGATGAGGGTTAATAGTTTGTTTATGAAGAACAGTACAGTAACGAGACACAACTTCCACCCACGAGATAATTAATCTAAATGGCGAAAGCGACGCTGTCAGCTGTGCGTCAGCGTACAGTACTCCCTCGGTTTACGAGCTTAATTTGTTCCTCGAAAACTGCTCGTAAGGCAAAAACTCGTAAAACGAAAATGAATTTCCCAATACATCCCATGTTATAAATTTTATAAACAACAGTTACATCATTAAAGTTGGGATGCCGTGACGTTCTGCGCATTCGAGAAGATTCGGGAACCGACGAAAGCTGAGAATAGGTGCTGGGAAAAACAATCGGTTTGTGAGAGGAAGGAGATCGTATTATAAGCGAAAACTGGCTCGTAAATTGAAAAACAAGTATTAATTTGTGCATCTTGTATAAGCGAAAACTCGTAAACTGATTGCTCATATACCGAGGGATTACTGTGCTAGTAATGCCATCTATTGAGTGGCAGTTGAACTAAAAATCGAGCGTGCTGATAAGTTACGTCATGTATCCGTGTATCTACGGACCCGTGTAAGTTGGGGACTCACTGTACTGGGGTATGTATTTTGTTGTTTTGGCTATATAAACATCTTTTATGTATTATTACTCAATGTTTGTTCGTTCCCCCTTGTATCTCTTGAACGGTATTTTGATGAATGGACAAAACCCTTGCACTCTGAAAAATCGAAAATCTTGTGTAAACTTATGGGGAAATATAATTGTTTCCTGGATTCGAACCCAGGACTTTATGAAAATAGTTTTCCTGGGATCACCTAGCCAGTAGAAACAAAATGCCATTTACCACATATCTCTACGACGAATGCTTCTCGAGATAGAAATGGGGACAGATGGACGGACACTTGTAAAATTATATAAAGGATATTTTATTGCAACACATTTGGAAATGGATTGTTTACAAACAAATTTGGTTAATTGTTAAGAAAAGCTAAGTGAAAATATATTCTTTATAAGTGATTTTTCAATTTTTTTTAGCCTAAAATGTTTTTGTATATCCCACATATGCCCTAGAACTGTCAGCGAAAGTAGATTCACTAAATCTGTTCAAGTTTAGCGGGGACTTACACTAGTTTTTTTTAAATATTAAAAACATTTGTGACTGGAATACTTAGTATGTACATGTAACATTTGATCTCTCATCCATCTAGAAATTCCTGTTTAAATCATTTATTATTTTATTCGCCAACAAAACTCAGAAAACCAATAACTTTTAAAACTTGAATGGATTTATTCCTTTTATTTCAGTATGGAAAAGATGTTGTTAATTACATCCAGAATGAGCTGGAGGCATTAGAAAGAGAGCAGAATCAAATAGATAAACAGGCAGCTGTTTTGGAAAAAGAACTTCGCAACATAATGGACATGGGTGAGTTGTTTTGTATGTTTTCTTGCGAATCATCCATTTGGGCTGTTATCAGGCGGGTTGTTTTGCAAGTGAGAGTACAGTGTGCCCTCGATTAACATCGTTAATTCATTCTTGAAATTCACAACGTTGAACGAAACAACATTAAACGAATCAATTCCCACAAGAACCCATACTGTACAATATAGTCGGTTCCAAAACCTCTGACTCAACACTCATCAAAAAACAAAAAGACATAATATACAGTAAATCCTTGATTTACATCGGGGCTGCATTCCCGGAAAAACTGACTAAACACTAAACAGATTTTAGAAAATATTTTCGACAAAAAAATACGCCTGATAGGACATAAGACATAACTTCATTTAAGACAGCCAAAATCAGAAAAGGATACATTTCACAGAAGTACTTCTTCTGAAAAAGAAAGGATCTACATAATACCAATACAGCGTAATGTATTCGTACGAATGATAGAGAATGTTGAGTTTATCGAATAAGTTTACAGAGAGTCGTGAACGCATCTGTGAACACAAGTTCATGAGTTGACAGTGCTAGAAAAGAAATGCGACAAACAAATTATTTCTTGCAGCAGGCATGTCTGGTCAAAGGGGGGATGTGGCGGATGCAAGGCATCCGGGCCCTGAATAATGGGGACCCCAAAAGTTCTCAATTATTCAAATATCGAGTGTAAATTTTGCAAAAACTTTTATTAAATATCAATTGCAAACTGATTTCCAATAAAGAAATACTCCATAAAAGTTATAATATTAAACTGGGGCTCCATAAATCATTCGTTATTACTATTAATATTAATATCGTGGGGCCCCACAATGATACTATTTGCATCCGGACCCCCTTCAGTGCTTGACTGACTCTGGCAGCAGGTACTGTATAATTATTGAAAATTCTACCATAATAGGGGTAAATAAATCATTTATTTAGTTGTTTTTATTTAACTACAGGCTTTTGATCATTCATTTCGTAGAGCCACAGCTGATAACAAAAATAAAATCGGGGGACGTTAAACTCAAGTTATTCTCTTCCAAATTCTTTAATTTTGTCAGAGTCCTTCAGAATTGACCTTACCGTCATAGTTGGCAATCCCAAAACTATTTCTGCAGCTGTTTCATTTCATTCACGGCGCATAACAATATTAAGTTTTTGCCCCAAAGTAATTGTTTTACATGTTATTTTCACTGCTGAAATACTGCCATTACTACCACATCTCTTTGGACTCATTTTAACAAAATATCATCATGCAATTACCATATCTGCACAAATACAAGCTGATACTTTTTGTCAAAATCTATCATGAAAAAATCACCCCTCGGCTTAAATGCGAGTCCGAGGAAAATTTGGGTTATGGTTAAATGTCGTAGTCACCCATAGATGGCAGCACGTCTCTCATTGCCGTCACATTCAAATGATAGTACTATATTTTTCATAAAGTAAATATTTGACCTACGATGAATATAAATGAACTAGCATAAGTGCCCGTTGAATTTCAACGGGTTTAATGAATCTAAATTTTCTTCAATGCAACGTAAAAATCGCAAGAATAAAATTGTGCACTGTTTTAACCATCGAATATTTCTATATTATAAGTCTGTTTTAATTAATTAACTAAAATCTCACAGAAATTCCTTGTGAATAAAATAGTACCTTTCTTTCTACTACAATAGGCATTGTTATTAGTTTAAATTGATTATAGCATTAGGATTTCAATTTCATTAAATAAGCAGAATTCCGGTTCCAAAAAATTGGTTCAATCTTCAATTACCTCTGATAATACTTTAAATAGATTTTGGAATATAATGTACCTCAATATCGTTTATCGTCTGCTCGGCACTCTTGCCTTCTCATTTTCCGAAACAACCACTTTCACCAGTTTTAAATGGATTTCAAACTTTGAAGAGAACTTGATTCAATTCAGTTAAAATAACCACATAACAAACTTCTTATTCCAAAGAAAATCCTTTTATAATATGCAATGTTAACCTAGAATTCATTCATTCTGAAAAGTGAATAAAAGTACCATGTAGGTACATATATTTCTTTCAACTAAAATAGCCACTCTTAACAGATTTTAATGGATTAATGCATTAGCATTTCAATTTCATGAAATAAGCAGAATTCCGGTAACAAAAATTCGTTCAATCTTCAATTGCCTCTGATAATACTTTAAATAGATTTTGGAATAAAAAGTACCTTAATATCGTTTAGCGTCTGCTCACCACTCTGGGACTTCTCAGTTTCTGAAACAACTTTCAATAGTTTTAAATTGATTTTTGCTTTGAAATGGTACTTTCCTGTTAACGGGAATACCTCAAAAAATAAACGTATTGTTGTGATATGTTGTGATATTTTGTTTGTTAACAATGCATAACAAATCTCGTTAAGATATTTACGTTGATCCCTTATTGATGAATTTGTGGAGCTTGCCGAGGAGTGAAGAAAGAAGCTGTATCTTTGCTTCCAGACCATGGTATTTTATCTAAAAGGCAAATGTGCAAGAAGGATCATATTATGAAACTTTCCTTCTGTGACAGAATATTTTGGAAATGCAACGCGAAAGCCTGTCAGCAGAAGATTCATGTGGCGACAACATAACAAAGAAATCGACATATTTCCAGCTATTTTAAATGCCATAAAGACATATTGGCCCCCTGGTAACATACATTTAGATTGTATTAGTAATTATGTTGCTTTTATTAATAAATAAGTTTTAAAAAAGTTGATTTTTAAGTAAATCCCCCGTCGTTACGCATTGTTAACAAACAAATACGTCTTAACATATCACAACAATATGTGTTTATTTTTTGAGGTATTCCCATTAACAGGAAAGTACCCAAAATACTTGAGTCAATTCAGTACAACTTCCACTTTACATACTGTAAATTCCAAAGTAACTCCTTTTATAATAGGCAATGCTAGCCTAAAATTAATTCATTCTGTAAAGTGAATAAATAAAGTTCTTTCTTCAAACTAAAATAGCCACTGTTATTAGATTTAAATGGATTATAAGCCTTAGAACTTACTCTGTATTAAATAAGCACCAAAATTCCTTTTAGAAAAACAAATCAAGTCATTAAAAGATCCACTGTAGTTTCTTCGAAAATTGCCTGTTAACAGTTTTAAATGTCCTTTTAATTTAAATTGAATTTTAATTTATATTCGTTTCCAAACTTCGGCCATTGTTACGAAATTAATTCGAGGAATAAAAATATAAATTCGTAATCACGTATGGTTGACGAAGAATTTAATTTAAGAATGCTATTTATTTCCAATTTTTCTAAAATGACACTGTCGATACTTAAAATTTTTTATATTTACGTTAATATACTTATTTTCCACAAAACACGCCATCTCTCCCCTTCCTTCCTCTCTCTCTCTTGTATTGAAGCTAACAATGATAATGGTCGACATAGCAACATCACGTTAAAATGGCGAGATTTCCACAAAATATGCAAATTAAACGTTTAACATGGAATATTTCGAACTGTGGGCAAAAAAAGACGAACGGAATAAGAAACTTTACAATTTTTTCTTCAAAATGGTTCAAATCTGAGTGTCGTCTGTTAATTTCTTCTAATTTTAATTTCCAAATGAATAAAGGCCTGCACGTCGAAAAATCGCATTTTACATGTAAAGTAATGGGAAATGGAAATGCCTCTCTTGGAGACGAACCAAGGAATTTTTTCACGATTTAAATTTGTCATTCTCTGAAGAAGTGTTAATCAAGCATCCCTACCAAGTTTCGATTTTCTATCATTATTATTTCTCGAGTTATTAGCGTTTGCGTAGCGTGACCAACCAACCAACCAACCAAACAACGGACGACGGCTTTTATTATATAAAATAAATAATAAATGCTAGAATATTGAATTTAGCACTACCTGTGCTTTGTTACCGTTTAAGGCTGGGTTTATCAAATTATTTGAGTGATCGCATTAATTGTGTTTTGATTACGGAGACGATTACGCAAAATGCGTTGATGGCTTTGTATGCTCAACTGTTTGGATTTCAGTAAAACTTTACATGGAACGTTTATAATTATAAAAATGCAATTTCTTAAGGCAATGTAAATGCTAATTTCATTGGAAATAGACTTGGATGAAAAATTATGTTGGTGAGATCACTATCACTATATTTGACCTTTTGTGAAAATGAAGATGAATGAAATTATTGTCACTGAATGTGGAACATTTTTTAACAACGCAAAATTATTAATTGGAGTAATATTTCAAAATGTCAACAACTAAACCATTTCCCACTTATTTCTTTGATCTCGAAAATGTATTCTAAGCCGTGCATGAATGCCCGGCACACTTCAGCATAAAATCTACGAAATTTAAGTTTTTGCCAAAAAATTGTGGAAATTTTTCGGGGATCGGCTTCTATTCGGGCAGATAGGGTAATAAAAATGTATCAATCCAGAATGCTTTTCCAACTCATATAAGGCGTTTAGCTGCAACTTGTGCAACAGGTGCAGTTATTTTTGTGCGTCATTACAGCACTGAGTCAGGGTGACATTAACTCAAATCATTGACAACATTAATTCGAATATGGGTATTAATTTTTGAAGGATGTTAACGCAAATCAACGTTAATCAAGTTGACGTTAAACAGAGGACACACTGTATACCAATTACTCAAGCTATTTTAAGACTGGAATTCTTTTTTGTGAGATGTTTATTAAATTGTCTCCCTTCATTGTCTTGTTTTCTTCTGGATAGCTTTGCAATATTAATTCTCCATCTAGTCCCAATTGTTTTATTTGGATGTTTTTTCTATGAATGGCATTAAATTTATTTGCTGGTATTTTTTAAATGTGTTAATTTCCAAACCTAAAAAGAATACTTTGCCGTAATTTTCCTTGATAATTTAATATCTATTTCAGTGGTTCTTGTCACAGAAAGTTGCCATTGTTGCACTTGTGGCCACAGAAACTGTTGAGTGGTTACACTAATACAGCATATGCTTGTATAACACTTGTATTTTTGTAATTCCACTTCAAAATAAATATCATAAAATAATAAAAATACAGTGCCAACTCAGCAAACGATTCATGGCAGTCATAATAATAAAATACAGGACCATCTGCTCCAAGCAGACATTAAACATGTATAACGTTACAATTTTATGAATCAGTAACTAAGAAATCAAAAGTGCATGAAAGAAAACCAGAGATAAAATTTTGAAAAGTGGAATTACTCTCCCTTCCTCATTGGGAAATATGGTTCAAATGTGGGTATTGTGAAGGAAATGCAATACTCTTCATTTTGATGATCTTTGAGTTGCAATTTGCCAAACTGTTGTGTAGAAATTGTTGCAGTAGAATGTTACACATAGACAAAGTATGCAGCATATAACGTTTTCTGATTACTCTTTGGAAAAATCCTTGTAATTTCTGCGCCCTTTTAGGAAAGGGAGTATGCATATTACAGAGAGAAATATGATTTTCTTTTCATTATATTCCTGTGTTACCTGTGGCTGCACTGACATTCCTTAATCGCTGCACTTGAGCATTCTGATGTAATTCCTCATAGAAGTTGATTGACTGCTATAGTTTACGTTGTATCAATCAGATGCTTCTCTCCTAAAATGTTCATTCCGTGTATAGTACTAAGGTGTTCTTTCACTTTGTACTAGACATGCATCAATAATTTGATATAATGTATTTAATCGATCGTAAGCCAACCCCACTTTTCACAAGGGCACGCAAGGAAAATTTCGTGTTGGGTGTAAAAAGAATACTGAAAAGTATGAATGCTCTGGTTTTTTCAATTTGTAATTAAATAAAAAAGGTATCAACTAATTATGACAACACAAATTACGTTATATTCAAGCAATCAATACAATTTTTACTGAAATGTAATTTGTCCCGGTTATGTCCCAGATTTTTAATCTCGCAACAGAAATATTCTGGTTCCTCTATCTGTCTTCTCCAACATCTCACATTGGACTCATCAATCCCGTAGCGCCATTGATTTGATGTTTGTTCCACATATGCTATCACTTTTCTTTTAAAGTCTACAGAATAATGCATTCGTCCAGTTATGGGATTATTAAGAAAAAAACTGAAAAACTCGCCAAAGAAAATGACAAAAACTTATGCTAACAAAGGCAGGAGGAAATGACGGCTCGGGGAATCTAGGATTATGGGCATGCACATACTAGAGATGACTTCGGAGTGAATTTATCAAAACATTTATTTCTTCTTATTCAATTATTGTGATTCTTTTTACATACATTTAAAGTAGATTGTTTACCTGTACATTAATATACTTATATCTAGAGTTATAATGTAAGTAAAGGCACTAATGCATTAATTACTTTACTTTTTCGTTAATTGCTTTTTAAGACCTGATTCTAAGCCGAGTGGCAATGTATGAGGTAAAAAAGTAAAATAAGGTTGGCTTACAATCAATTAATATGGTATATGTATTCATCAAGACATCTTATTTGGGTTGAGAGACCAAGAATTGAAGCTGAAATGCCATTATATAAGATTTTAATTCGTTTCATTGCTTTATGTTCTCTATATGTATATCAAACGCATTAGAATATTTCATAAATTCAATCAATAACTTGTTAACTCAACATTTAGAAAAGTTTAATGTACAGTGCATATGCTGTATTATTTATATATTTTATTTTTCCAGGGAATGAGAGAGAAAGGGAAGATGTGCTAATGGCAGAGTGGTTTACACTAGTCAATAAGAAGAATGCTCTCTTAAGACGCCAGATGCAACTTAATATATTGTGAGTTATTAATCACCTACTTTTGATATGTCTTTAGAAAGTAATAACTTCTATTTCATACAATTTGTTGATTGTTTCTAGGGAGAAAGAAGATGATCTTGAGAGAAGGTTTGAGTTGCTGAATAGAGAATTGAGAAGCATACTCTCCATGGAAGGTAAGTCATTGATGGTACATTTTACATGTCGACTTTTCTATTTCTTGTAAGTTTTTTCACTTAAAACATTGTTTTAATAGAAAGGTTTCCTAAGAAAATGCTTTAATGAGCTCTCCAATAGGTACAGATTGTTAGGACTTAGCACAGATCATCTGGGAAAAGTATCAAGGAGGGACTGGTTTTGGAAATGCATTGTTCTCTTAAATGCCTGATCAGCACAGTATGTAACACTGTTGAGGTGTTCCTGACTTGCTTTAGCTTCCATGCCATGCTGGGATCATTTGTGCGTGTATGTCCCAGAGTGTTTTATGACGCCAAACAACACATTTGTTAATCCACTGCTAAATTATAAATTTTAACCCTTCGGACCACTAAAAAGAAATGGTCCAAAAGGATGAATCCCAGTTCTTAACCCAATCATGTCAAATTTAAATGTTCACATCCTGCTCCAAAATTCTGATGTAAATGCCCAAACTGGATTTAAAATCGCAGCTGCATTTTAAATTGGTTTAAATGCATAAATAATGGATTATCAACTTGGAAATTTTCAATTTTGTCAAAGAAAATGTATACTTGCCTATTTTTAATTTCTAAAAAGTTGTTTTAGTTATGATAAACCTTGAAGCACTCCAATAAATGAAGATGAGCCACATTTTTTTCTAGTCACCACTTTCTGATACACTACCACTATTTCTTTTGAACTGCTGCCAAAACTATGTACATACAACTTCCAGAACTACTGGCTAAAATACTTTCTAGTGATGCATTTTCTCTCTCTCTGCATTCAACACGGCTTTCACATAAGGCCATTATCCCATATAGCTTTTTGTGCAGTAAAAAACTTCTGAATAAAGAGAAAAACTAGGGAGAGTTCCCCCCATTCTTTCACTAACCAAGGACATGTTATACTTCATAAATATGGAGGGAAAAATCGGATCCCTGAAAAAGTTGGTGACCAGAGCTAATCATCCAATTTTAAGCTCCAGTAAGATTTTCCAGCCACAAAGAGGCAATTAGGTTAAATATATTGACATTTATTTTTAGTATAATAATTTGTTTTCAAAATACCATCTTTTTGGGATTACTTGACAAATGTTTATGCTGATAAGAGCAGTGATGAACATTTTTCTTCATTAATATGTGCAATCATAGTTGACACAAAAATATTTTTATTATTAAAGATGGTTTTCATTTATCATTTCCTTATTTTTCTTCTTGCTAGACTGGCAAAAAACTGAGGAACAAAAAGTGCGAGAAAACCTTCTTTTGGATGAGCTGGTATCTATTGTCAACAAGAGAGATGAGCTAATCCATCAGTTAGACTCACAGGAAAAAGCGTAAGTCATTTCCTTAACAGACTTTTCCCATTAATGTAGATGAATTTGAACTGTTGTACCTAAATCTAATTGTTCATTCCTTCATTTTCAACCAAATGCGATATTATGACTAGTTGATAATGTATTCTTAAAGAAGTCACTATCAGAACCGTAGAAAATATTCTGTTTTGTGATTTCTTTGTTCATATGAAAATATTAGGCATTAATAATTGGTTAAAGCAGTGGTTCCCAACCTTTATGCATCCATTACCTATTTAGGCTGCTGACCTTATTTCGACCCCCTCATCCCTATCTAGCTACCTACAAATATAAAATGTACAATTAATTTCAAAGTGATGTAAACATTAAAACATTGGTAATCCTGTATGATTTGTATACTGCTTTTTCTAAGAATTTGTTTCAGTAAAATACTATATATTGTTTTGTTTTCTTGACCCTCTGGCAAACCTTCTCTAACCCTCAGGTTGAGAACTGCTGAGTTAAAGTAATTTTTTCCCTAAACATTATGTTTATTGACCTGTGGATGATTATTATAAAAATTGTGATACAATTATTTCAGGATTGAGGATGATGATGAGATAGAAAGAGATTTAAACAGAGCAGGAATTACACAGCGGAATCGGAATTGCATCCTCCAGTGAAGCCTTCCTGCTTGCGAGCTTAATTTTTATACACTTTATATATACTTCAAGGTAAGGAAATCTTTCACTCATAACATCTGCCATAAAAAAAGAAATATTTAATAAAATAACCACTTTATTTGGCCACATTTTACTCATATCACTATACAAGCCATGTTACAATGCATTGGTATAAGATATACAGCTTGAGACATAGATATTGGTGAATTTAACTTGCTAGCACAGAGGCAGCCAAAAAGTCACAGCTTAGAGAATTTGTTCCCAGGATGTCTTTTATGTAATTTTTCAAGATATATAGTGGACTTTATGATGCTGGTATATAAATTTACTATAAGCAGTGTTGGACAATGCTTATGATACACTTTTACTTGTTTTAATAAATTAAATAGCTCAAATGAGAACTTGCAATATTAAAAACCTTGCAAGTTCTGTTAAGTCAAACAGCTATAGATGTTATATGTCATTGTGTTAAGTACTAGCAATAAATAACAATGAAGCAGAGAGAGAAGGTAATGATCAAATGTGATAAAACATTCCATCTGCACAACACTGAAGCAAATATAGTGGCATTTTAATTTTTGTATTGTCCATAATTGCAACATAAATTGCATTGATTTACAGATGTAAGATGATAAGTACATTAGTATTTCGTCATTTATTAGCATCAGTCTTTGAATAATTACTATAAGGGTATTTATGAAAAAAGGATATCATAATAAAAAAAAGTTCAGCCATTGTGATTTGATTGGTTGATTGATTTCCAGTTTCCTTGTCCTGGTGCCAGGCCTTCGATGTGCGCCAACCCAGTCTGCATGTGGCGTGCCTCTTGTGCAGATTGCAGTAGACTGCCAAAGAAGACCTTTTTTGCTTTAATTCCTTTATAATTAACTGCCCTTCCCTCTTTTTTATGCTGATTGTTCTCTCTAATTTCCAAAGGTTGTGTACATGGTTGTGTGTATGCATGTGTGTGTGCTAATTTTTTGTGTTCATTCTGCTGAACATTTTAAAACCTCAATCCTTGACTCGGCGATCACTCGATTGCCCAAGCCAACGAAAGCTAAGTGCAGAGCTTTATTTTTATTTGATATAGTTCCTCTCCTTTTTTTTTTTAAAAACAAAGGTAGTATTTAAAGTAGAATGCTAGACAATTTGTTTTAAGAGGTGCACAATGTCATTTGTGTGAAGTTATCCAAATTCCTATTGCAATTACAAAACAAAAACTCATTCACAATGTTTGTAATAAAAGTATTGTTGCTTTAAATGTGTTTATTAATTCTTCACCCGAAATTAAAATTTGGGCAATATCACAATTATAATTCCTCTTAGTAAGCAATGGACAAATGCCATGCCCTTTGGTCAATGGAAGAAGACAGTCTGTTTTTAGCTGACAACATTCCAATTAGTGTCACTGGCACCTCCTCCGTAGGGGTTTCCATTGGCTGCTCCAGAAGGTGCTTGCTTGTGTGCCAGGTAGAGGAACACAATTGATGAAAGTGCACTGACCAGGAAGATGACATCAAACCAACGATGGTAGAAATTAAATTGTAGTTCCCCAAGGACCTGGGTAATAATTATGCGATACTCTGCAGGCATGTTCATGCGCATTAGTAGTACAGATGACACAAAATACATTCCCTGTAAAGATGGAATGGAACATGTCAAATGTTTACACAAAGGGATCCTCAAAGTATCTGATGTATACTAATACAGTTTATATTCTTCCATTCTGAAGTGAATCCCAGTTCGACAATAAGAGCCTACACTTTGAGTCTAGTTTATTTTTTGCAATAACCTGATTTTAACTGAACCTCAACAAAAATGTGAGCAATCCAAATGGAACTATCCAGTATTGAGAATTTTGTTACTTACATATTTGTTTTCTATATTTGCAGGAAAATTTACTCTCCATTACTGACATTAAATATCAATATGTTGAAGAGGTAAAAGGAACGATAGCTCAATAACTTGAAATTATAAGATGCAATGTTGCAGTTTTTAGTTAAATAATACAAGTTATTTTAATACTGAATTTACTGGAAGTAATTTGACATTAACAGAAATTCAGCAACCATTGAGTAGACTAACACTCTTATAAAGGTATTTTACTACTTTGATGAAGTTGAACTCTTACTTATCGAAATATTATAAAAATTAAATAATTCTAACCATTTTACGTAATTATTTAAAACTGATTTATTAAGCCTATGACCTAATAAGTGAAGCTTTGCTAAAGATTGTTTCATACCTGATATAGACCAATGTAATTTTGACATAAATGAAGTGAAAGTTGGTGTGTGACATCAGTCAAGCTTGAAATTTATTAGCCCTTAAACACCATGCAGTACAACATATGTACCCATAAAATTCACTCCTAAAATGCTGTGTGATACATATGCTGCACCATAAGTGATTGTCTAGATTTTTGTGTATATATACCGTATTTACTCGGATATAAGCCGCCACCGCATATAAGCCGCACCCAGGGTTTTTCAACATTGAAAATAGAAAAAAAAACTTCCCTTGATATAAGCTGCGTTCTGAACTCAAAAATATGGTTACAATCGGAGGCTCCGGAAATTTTCTTATTTGCTGTCCAATTGAAAAGTTATGGTGTAGAATAATTGAAGTTATGAGCGCATTAAAATGTCGATTTTCTCAGCTGACTTTGCCCGGGTGCATACGCAAGAGATTCGTGATTTACCTCTTCTTTTCCCTGCTTGCTTTACATGAGTATGATTACGTGGCCACTGCAAACAAAGGAAAACTATACATAAAGAAATAATCGAGAATTTTCCTACCGCATATTTCAGAGCATGCGTGTCAAAAAATTTCACGCAACTGGTCCTGTGGCGCACTGAATGCACCGTTGCATTGTGTGGAAAACGCGAATGTAAACAATAATAATAACGATAATGGCGCAATAAATTCATGAAATAGGTGAGGAACTGCACGCGTACACTACCGCGGTGACTGTGAGACATTGAGAAAAAAAGAAGTTTTGCAAAAAAGGTCTCGGAGTGAGCGGTACTTGAGCGATCATTCGTGGATACATGAATTTCTGCCTTGCAAATGAAAAAACGTATTCAAAATGAAAATCGCAGATACGCAAATTTTGCAAATGGTAAATTTGCGAATGGCGAGGGATTACTGTATATGTCTTACGACTTCTAATCGAAAATGACATAAACGTGGAAATTGTGATCATAATGTGAGAATATCTCACTTTAAGAATGTTTTTCCTTTGTATTCGCGCATAAGCTGCACCCTAATTTTTCTTCCAATGCTCCCTAGGTAATGTTATGATGTTTTGCCTTTGGATAATTTTAAGAGCAGGCAACCTAAGATTCGAAAAACTTGTTTGACTTGAGATGTTGAAGCATTTATGACCCAGCTGCACCTGGCTCACTTCACAGTTTTCTAAGGGTTTTTCTTTGCTCAACTTAATTGGAAACAAGGGAAGCACTGCTTTCACCCTCTTCAAAAGAGATTAGGAAGTAAAAATGGGAGGAAAGGGAATTTCCTGATGGCATATAAAGAGTATCTTCTCTCTTAGTTTTGGATCCCATTACATGGTGAAAAAACATTTTTGTTCTCTAAAAACGTTACACGACATATTTCGTTCTTTTCCTCTAAAATGCTCTTTATTTGAATTTTTCTCATTTATAGTTCAAGATATGGGCAATTTTATGAATATATGCAATGATATTTTAATTATGTGATTTAAATCTTGGCAGCAACAGGGATGGACCTATCCTACCTATAGACCCCAGTTTATATCAGCAAATTTTAGGGAAGGCAATTTTTTAGAAAAAAATAATAAATATAAAAAACTAAACTTCATATTTGCAAATCTCAGAGCATGTTTATAATATAATAAATATGATGTATAAGTACAGTACAGAACCTTTTATTCAGATTCCAGTTATCCAGAAATCCAGTTAACTGGCTATTTTAAAAAAATAATGCATTTTTCCAAAATTTGTTAGGAGAAAAAAATTAAAATTTAAAACCTCGTGCGTTGTGTGCACTCCGGTGAGCAAGTAAACACATAATTTGTAAGAGAACAAGGAATTTATATTAGAAAGTACCAGATTACCAGGGTGGGTAGGAAAGTCATGGGCCCTGGTGCAAAGTGCGTCAAACATTTTTAATAGTAAATTTTAATAAATAAAGCAGTCTCTCTTGCTATGACACTTCGATATTTTTCCAGATTTTCTTTAAAAAATGCATGTACTGGCAGTCCCCGCTTATACGTCAGGTTACGTACCTGAAAACTGCGATGAAAAGCAGATCACTCTTTTCCATAGACACGACATTACATTGAGGGATAAAGTTCAATGTTCCTGGGGTAACGATGTGAAATATTTCTGTTTAAAAATATACCATGAAATTATAATTGTAATTTTCCACTTAAAACTTTTAATAATTTGAAAATACGCATATCGATGCAATGCGTCATAATCAAACATAAAAAGCAAATTACACATTTTTTATGACATCGTCATCACATCTTTTCCCTCCACTTGTAGGACCATTCAGTTTGATCTACGTATGTTGCATCACCGCTATCACACTGCTCGATGCATGCCCCATTTTTTTAAATGAGCATTTTAGTACCTGACCATGAACGCTAGAGTCAAAGATTTCCAGAAATACCCATTTAAAATACTATTGCAGTTTAATTTAGGATTTTAAAAACTGACAGGATAAACTTCCAGAGATAGGCGAAACATGAAATTTTTATTAAACAGTAGGTTTTAGCTCTTTCCGAGCATTGTTTAAGAGTATATTCCAGATACAGGCAGTCCTCGACATCCGTACATAATGCGTTCCTGAAAATGTGTACGGAAGTCGAATGTACGAAAGTCGAACATAGATTTACATGTTATAGGAAGGGTTCTGTTCCCAGAGAGCCAAAAAATATTATAAAATCTCTAATTATGGTATAAATGTTTAGTTTTTTTGAGCAGGGGCTTTTTAGACACAATCGTCGATTTTATAATATAGAGAGATAAAGCAAAATGCAATAAAGTATTTATATAATTGCACCACTCGAAATATTCATTCGTCATTTCGCTGACGCACGAAAGTCTGAATTCGGCGTACAGAAGGCAGCTTAGGGTTGTCAATGTATAATGTATGAAAGCGAGTTTTTTTCATTAAAGCATTTTGCTATTTTCATAGTTTTTTGTAATACACCCTTCCCTCGCCAACCACGGGGGTTACGTTCCTGAAAAGTACCGCGGTTGGTAAAACCATGGTTGGTAAAAACTTAAGTATATTGAAAATTGGGGGTTAGGTTCCACAGTTCGTATTACTATACCATATATTATTGATCACTTACATTACTCGCTTATCTCTCACTTAAATACATTATATAAATATTACGAATACAATAACATGCTGTTCTTTCCTTACGATCTCTCTGGTTTGGCATAGTCCCGTAGATGAAAAATGTGTGACGAAAAACAATCACCGCCGAGAAATAGCTTTCCGCTGCATTCAGCTGTTCGGAACTACATATTCTACCCCAGAATGAATTCTTTTTTTAAGAATTTCTTCAAACGTATCACACTATGCATAAGCCAAACTACTGAGTAAAATAATTACCGGCTGAAGGATTACAAACGCCCCGTAGGTAATGGAGAAATTACGTGCATACTACGACGTACATCACATAATTTTATACAATTTACTACGGTCTTCTAATCTTACCCGGCGTTTTTTTGCATTTAAACAAATATTATTACGCACAAATTCAGAAAAATATTAAACGTTTAATTTATTTAGTATCCTGATATGAATAAAACACAAATAAACACGTCGTGTGGACTTGCGGTGCGCGAAAAGCATGCGTATGCTGATGTGAATAATACACAACTGATCGCCTCGTGTGGAATGTAGAGACTTGTGGCAGGCGAAAAGCATAATCGTACATTACGGCAACAAAGTAATAGCAAGCAAGTTAGAACAACAACATAGCCTTTGTGAGTGAGTGCAGATGACAACAAACTCATACGATGCAAGGGATTATCGTGTTGAATGCAGTGACTTGTGGCGCGCGAAAAGGATACGTAATCGTGTCAGTACGGCAACAACGTAATAGCGAGCAAGTTAAAACGACAACAAAGTCTTTGTGAGTGAGTTAAGATGACAACAAAGTGATAAGATGCTCGGTATTTAAAAGTTTTCTTGGTCCGAACCGTGGATACGCAAGGGAAATGTCCGCGGTTGGGAAGGGTGGGACTCAATATGCAGA
This sequence comes from Uropetala carovei, assembly GCA_036926305.1. Classification (NCBI taxonomy): domain Eukaryota; kingdom Metazoa; phylum Arthropoda; class Insecta; order Odonata; family Petaluridae; genus Uropetala; species Uropetala carovei. The sequence continues at coordinate 9,156,748 of JAXCHB010000010.1, read as the reverse complement.
CCGTGTATATTCGAGGGCCGTGGTTAATAAACCCGCGGTTGGAGAGGGAAGGGTGTATCGCCTAATCATGGCCCCAAAGAGAGTGATGATTGAAATGAAGGAAAAGTCTGTAAAAAGGGCGAAAAAAGTGATGAGTTTGGAGAAGAAAATTGAAGTTTTCGATAGGCTTGCGCATAATGAACTGCTTCATCAGTTGGTAAATTACTTGGTGTGACCGAGTCCACAATAAAATCGATAGGGAAAGTGAAGAAGCGATTAGAGCTAGTATTGCTAGTGGTACTTCAACAAGTACAAGTGTGTCTTTTGTACCTAGGAATACGTATGTAGAGAAGACAGAGAAGGTTTTAAACCTGTGAATCGAGACCCAAACTCGCAAGTAAATCTCACTGAGTTCACTTGTCATTCGCGAGAAAGCCAAGCAACTGCACAATCATTATGTCTCAAATTGTTTCGTGGTCTGCTAATGGGATATCGCCAACGTCATCGAAGCGTGTGTAGATCGGTTCCTTGCTCTTTAATAAAATGTGGCGTTTATTCAGAACGCCACAGTACGTATTGTATTATTATATTTGTCCTTCTCTTTCACAATTGAACACACACTCAACCAGCTAGAAGTCCATTGAGCGTCTGATTGAAGCTAAAGTTTCGCTGCTTTCGGCATGCCTAATTATTTCCATCTTTGTCCCAATCGTGTTCACTTTATGAGCCCTACCTTTCTTTCCACTTCTATTAGCACTTTTAGGTTTCCGTTTATCACTCATGTTTATAAAATAATACGTGTAAAATGCACAAACAAAGAAACACTGCTGTACGTACAAACAAAGATGGTAACGTTGCCAAGACTGAATAATAATAATAATAATAATAATTTATTGATAATTAACTGACTTTACAGTGGTATTAATCTTGTCAAATTTCAGTACAATATTAAAAAACATTACACACAAATCTTACTTTATATATAATATGTATATAGCATACTTTAATTTGGTAATTTATTAAAAGTGTTGGCTTGGCTGACAGCACCATTATGCGATAGCTCGAAATGTTGGTTCGTCAGCTGATGTACGAAAGTCCGAATTCGGAGTACGAAAGGCGGTTTAGGGGTGAGAATTTATAATGTATGAAAGAGTGAATTGTAAGGATGTCGAGGACTGCCTGTAACAGGAAATCTCAGATAACTGGCTATCCTCATATCCCAAGCTTGCTGGACAAAAGGTTCTATATTGTATGTTTAAATGTTTATTTTAAAAATAAATAAAAATTTTATAATTAATAACGTAAGTGGTGGCAATAAGTTTAGTGCCTATGGGTGCCGAAATGTTAAACCTTCTCTTGGGCAGCAAACAATGGGATTTGGCATTTAAATTGGGTGTTTAAGGGTTAAAAAATTGCAAACATTTTCCCATATAATAGGACAAAAAGTTCTTTTTAGATTTATAACATAATAAAAAAGTTTTTAATTAATGTAATGTACATACCATAATCTGAGCCAATATCAAAACGATGATGTTGGAAGATTTACTACTGGATATGGCATAGAAGAACTGTAATAGGAAGCATCTTGTTAATGAAGATCATAAAAGTGTACTCCTAAAATCTGCAAGCTTTGCAAATTTTGATAACATAATTCATAATTGAAATTGCAAATTGTGTTTAATGCAAAGTACCTTAGTTAAGGTTAGGAGGAGACCCCGAATGGATGTCACAACAATGCATCCAACCAGGAAAAAAGAGATGTGTTGTGACCAAAATGAGACATCCAGCCATGTTATTCCTAACCAGTCAACAGCTATTTCCATGCCTCGTGTCACAGGATCCTTTTTACCCACGCGATCAAAGACGATATTTATAGTTGACTGACAAAATAAAACAAAATTTGATTCTATATAACAATTCATACAAATTTCTTGGATTGCATCTAATTAAATTAATTTAACATGTCATTTTCTGAATGTAAGCATTATTATTTTATAAAAACTTAATGGTCCAAAATGCAACAAATGGGCATCATCCATTAAAAATTTTGCATTCACTTACAATAAAAATTTTCCAGAGGCAATATAGGGAGAAGAAATACCCAAGGAAGTTGAAGTACTTTCCCTTCCAAGTTGCAGCCCACTCTATTCTCTCTTGAGCATTGTGCATGTCATGAGCTTCAAGAAATAGCTGCCTGCTAAGCTCTTCTAGGCCTTCCACCTCTAACTTCAGCTGCCCAATATCTACAAATGAATGTCAAGGATACAACACAAAAAGTTCTTACAATACTTATATTTTTTTGCTTGGTAGATAAAAGACAGTTGATGTAATCCTCAGGACTCTTACTCAATGATGGATAGGCATTTAATGATGGCTTGTTTCCTAAGGATTCATAAAACTTATTAGTTTTGTGATGTAGAAATGGTTTCAAACACACACACACACAGTATGTAGTTGATTCTACAATTGAATTTTATTGAGATAATTATAACCTATGCTGAAGATAGCTATAATAACCACCGAAGTTGTTGTTTCCAATTTCTTGCAGCAGTTGGTGTTATCTCGATCATCAGTTTTTTCCAGGCTTGAGGTGAGCTTTATTTTTGAGAACCGTAGTCATTAATAAATTTAAACAAGCAATGAAGTCTCTTTTTATCTCAGAGCTGCACTATACTCATGCTATGAAAGATGAATCATCAAAATTTGTGCCAAATCATTCTCTGTGCTGAAAATAATGGCAACCCTACTGATATTTGATTATTAGAAATAATTATAAGAACTAAATACATCTTTAGTATGACAAATAAAAGTATAACATATTTGTTTCATATTGTTTACATACAGTGGGCCCTCCTCCATTGCAGGGAACGCCGTGTTAGGCGAATCCATGTTGGAAGAACTTAATACCTTATGGGAATAATTGGGATATTTGAACACGGCCGTGTTAAGTCTCCAATAAATACCTAGATATTTAGATTTTTTATACACACAAATGGAAATCCCTACCTATATTTTACATGAACTAAAAATATAAAATCATAAATAATAATGATCATATTCCTGGTCTAACGATGCTACACTTGTGCCCCTTCGTAACTTATCAAGGATCTTAATTTTGTCAGCTAATGTCATAACTTGGTAGCTTTTATTTGCCTCACAACCACTTAGAGATGATTTTAATTTCGATTCCATACTGCTCTTTAGGGGTCATTTACAAATAAAAAGTGGCAAAAATAAATTGACTGTATGGTGCTGAACTTAGTGCAGTCACAGCTTACATGAGACTGAGGGAGAGGAAGCCAAGTGCTGGAGATTGTTTATGAAGTTCTAGAGCATGCATATTATTGCATGTTTGGCGAACCGTGCATATTCAAATTTTCCGCTTTTGGAAGATAACTGGTCGCATTTATTTTTGAGCATATAAGCGAATCCATGCTGGAAGAACGTGCATTGGAAGTGGGTTTGCTGTATTTCTAACTATACCAGGAGGTAAAGGGAATTTTGGGATACCCAGTACATCACACTTCAGAACATGTTAACATTTCCCTCTCCAATTTATTATATTTTTTGTACAAATGAACTGTTATGAGTCCAACATGATATAAAAACAGGGATGCCAGACGTCCCGCAATGCACGGGACAGCCACACAACAAAGAATTGTCCCGCACGACTTACAAATGTCCTGCTAAACCATTTCGAAACTAAAGATTTGAATGCACCCACTATAAATACAAAGCGTTGGTGTATAATCATACTGAAAGATTTTGGCACATAGTTGCGCGAAAAGTCACGTGATTTAGGAAAGGCCGTTATGGATAGGGATGCTTAATGGAAAATGAAACTCTGGCTCAATAGAGAATGACTGATTTACTCACCCCCGTGCAGTTTGCCTTCCGAGAAGGGACTAGACGGTTGCATTTCTGTTTTATATGTGCTTTTGGCGTTATATTTTCAAACTTTATTATTGTCAAGCTTGTGGTTGTACTACGTAAAACTGATTGTAAATAAATAAATGTTTGCACTTTCAAAAGTAAGATATTGGTATTATTTCAACATTATTCTGTTTCGGTAATATTTTATTTCTTATTATTGCCAACGCGTAAAAAATGTCCCGTGCAGTAGTTTCCGTATTATTGGCGACACATAAAAATGTCCCGCATGGTAGTTTCAGAAATCTGGCAACCCTGTACAAAAATAACTTAGATGAAAATTTTGATAATAAATTTAGCAATTACGATGATTTAAAAATAATCTTAAACCGAAGCCTTATGAATTATTATTTGTAAAAAAGGTAATTTGATGATATAGAGATACTCTCTTCATTAGATTTTGATGTTGTAACAGATCGCAAGAATCCCCATATCCCTGTAGAAGAGCCATCTGTTTGTTTTTCTGAAGATGAATCTGCAGAGGATGCTACACCCCTACGCCAAGATCCTGCATCACCACGCCTTCTGCTATTTGCCAATGCAATACGTTTCTTTTTGGCAACTATCATGTCTAGAGTGAGCATCAATCTCCTTTCAGTTCCATGAACATCTGATGATGTCACTGGCCTGTAAAAAAACATAAAATGGAGTAATATTAATGAAAACAATACGATGAAGTATTAAAGGAATTTGTTTTGGATTCAGTACATACTAACTTTAGAATCCATTACTTTGTAATATTAAAACAATTGCCTGGGGCAATTCCAAATGAATTTTCAAGCCTATCTCACTGCATACGTAACTCCTATCACTCCTAACTTATTAACTATTTTCAATTCTCATCTTGAAAGTAGCCATCCTCTGTAGCAATTCCCTAATCACCAATTTAAATGACACTATAATAAGAATTCATTTTAAGTTTTGAAAAGGAGAGATATATATGAGAAGATGAAGAGAAAAAAGCCTTGGACTGGACACATTGGATCCAATGTGTCCAGTCCAAGGCTTTTTTCTCTTCATCTTCTCATATATATCTCTCCTTTCGAAGCATCTAACAATCCTTTTTTCCACCTACCTTTTTCCTAGTATATCCTCCCTTAAATAAAATCCAAGGAATATGGCTGAACATTGTGGTGATTAATACTCATATTAACAAAAAACACTTGGTTAAATTCCGCAATTTTTTTAATTTCACTGTGAAATAAAAAATTGTGAAATTTAACCAAGTGTTTTTCTATGACTTATTTCAGGACTTGGACCTCTTAAAATTTGACCCATCCATTTCTTCCATCTTCCACCTATTACATTAAGTTCCTATCTTCTCACTTTGCTTTTCTTTCAATCCAACTAATTTTCTCTAGTCTACACCATACCAACATCTCAAAAGCCTCACATTTTCCTTTCTCATAGTTCATATCTCAAACTCATTTTTGCTACACTCCACATTAAAATTTTCACTAACCTCTTTTAAATAACATTATCACTCTCATTAGTTCCTGCCATTTCTTTAGCTCTTTTTATCCTTTGGAATTTCTTGCCCCCTGAGTTGGAATGCATAAGTGAAATGCTTTCCTTGTTCTAGCCGTTCACTATTACATACATTATTCTGTAACTCACCATTCTAAGTAAATCTTATGACTATCTTATTCATAAACTTTCCTAATACTATTGCTTCATCATCATCTAAGGAGCCCATTAGCACCTTTTTATTTTCTCCACACCTAGTATAGAGAAAGTATTGTTTTCATGAAAAAAAATCTATTTCAAGATTTCAATAGAAATATGTTTTGAGGTCCCCAGAACAACACGTTTTGACTATTTTCTTGATGATATCTGTGTGTATGTGACAGGAATTTTCTGGGCACTCTTAACTGGAAAAGTATTTGCCATTTCAGTACAGTAAACTCTCGATTATCTGGCACTCTATTGAGCAGCACACTTGCTATAACGGCACATTTTTGAAGCGCCCATTACAAATCACCCCCACATCATATTCCCATGTGTGCCGGATAATCGAGACTGTACCAAATTTCAAATATAATATTTTCATAATAGGGACAAGAGCTGATTAGTTTTTGGACAATATAGGCAAATCGGAAGTGGAGGTTTATTCCGGTCGTTTTTGCTTTTTTTTTTTTCAAATATCTCCTTTAAGACTCAATTTACGTAAATATTTGCTATTATAAAAGTTATAGAAAATGTAATTCTCTTCAAGTTTTGTTTGAAAATTTTTATTCTAAATGTATGTTAAATATGTCGCTAAGTGATACCATTGTTTGAGTTGCTATGTTAAAATTTTCTAATTGTTGATAGAATTGCTTACTCTGCCAAGGGTAATTTTAATTGCGCATTGAAATTTTGTTATCTATAGAAACAGCTAACAATTTTCTTTACTTATTGTTTTAAAAATAAAAACTATTGAAAATGTAAAAAATTATTCACGAGTATAACTGCCAATAATAATTCCTAAGGCCGCTGATGTCGAGAGCAATCATATTCGTTGCTCTGTATGGAGAAAGTCACGTGTTGGCATTTTTCTGAATTATTACTAACTAATGCTTTTTCATCTGCTAATCTGATTTCACCAGGTTACCTTCTATTTTCACACCTATATCTACATCCTTCATTATAAATATTAAATAGTGCATAAGTTTGTGGGCAGCTGTCTTATTCCTCTTTCTGCTACTGTTACCAGTGCAGCCTGATTCACATATAGATTTTTGATCAATATCTATTTCTCCAGTCTCATCCTATTTTCCTCGCTACTTCTGAGAGCTTATGTTACAAAAATTGATCAAAATACTTTTCGAAATCAGTGAAGCTTTCAAATACATCCTGGCTGTATTCAACATTTCTTTCTACTAGTCCTCGTTACCCTTACTCCATCTCTGGTGCCATGTCCTTTCCAAAACAGGAACAGCTTCTAGATATCTGTTCAAAATTCTGAGAAGAACTTTGACTGCATGTGAAATAAAACTTATGGTTCTATAATCTTGGCTTTCTTTTTCTTCAAAGGAATTAAAATTTATGTAGTGAATTCCTTGGCTACTCTCCCTCTTCATAGATTTTATGACAATGTATAGAAACTTGGCTTCACATCTTTCTTTAATTCTTTTAATACCATATTTACTTGAGTGATTTTGTCACTTTTTTACGAGTTTTTTAAGCTAAAACGGGTGGGGCCATTATGTAGTTTTCTCCTCCATAGTAAGGAAGTGGTATTTTCAGAATGAAGTATACCGACAATTCAACTTAAAGCATTTAGTGGTATTTTGTCTGTGTGAACTGGTTCACAAGAACACAGTTTATTTTGTTGCATCGAAACTTGAGAATGTCTTAGAGAGAGTCATGCAGCATAAATAATGATAACCATCGTGTCCAAGCAAAGGAGGGCCATGTTTTTTATTTGTGATTTAAATGCACTTTCTGCCTGGTGAGATCGAGGCTATCATTTTAAAATTTGTTTTAAGTGATACACAAACTCGACCTTTGGATGTATGTACAGCCAAAAGAAACATCGTGTCAAAGTAAAAGAGGAAATTTGCGGTGCAATAAAATTAATCTTTATTTCCTCTTCATAATTCAGGTAAGGAAATTATACGAAGGGGGCAATTACACGAGTAAATATGATATTTCTACTGGGTGTTTTCCTCAACTTCATATCCCAAAGACAGTCTCACTGTCCAGTGTCCCTAGATGAACACTGTTATCCTGTATTTATCTTGCTCCTCTAAAGGGCAATGGCATGAAAATACAATCTGAGAAATAAACAAAATGCTGACCCTGAGTACAGACAGGCTGTGATAGTGGTATAATGCTGCCCAAGGTGAATCTCGCATCACGACCCTGCCACTCTGCTAATTGAATGTCTTCCGGTATAATTTCTCAATATACTCTCTTCATCTTTTCTTTAGATCCTCTGGCTCAATTTACGATCCATTGTTTTTGTCTTTAATTGTCACCAATGTTTCTCTTCTTTTTTCCTGTAAACTACTTAAGAAGAGTTACTGAATATGAATTATCACCAAGGATGAGTATGTTGTAATTAGATTTATGGCTATAGGAGATGCATGAATGATTTACTTAATGGGACACTGGATAAATACTAAATTAATTTAAGTAACAGGATTTTGGTTTAACATTAGGACCAAGTATGCAAAGAAAACCAAATCACCTCATGAAATATGTCATTGATGTGTATGGATAGTTTACTGCACCAAATCCAGAGAGAAGTGCCATAACAGTGACACCAATTACTCCAATGCGACTAACTCCTTGCTCTATTGAGAAAAGGCCTGGACCAGAGTTGCTTGAATACCTCCAACCATCCCATGGCCAAAACCACCATATCCAACTCCAGGTAGTGAGTTGAGGAGGTTCTTTCTTGGTGCTAAGGATGGGAAATGGATCTCCAATGCGCCAAAATGAATACAGGTACACCAACCATGTAAGTAGAGTGAGAGGGCGCACTAGGCTGGCACGAACTGAAAAATTTGAAATAACTGGACTAATTAAATTTACACCAACAATAAGTTTGTGATTTGAATTCACTGTGCATGATTCATTTATCATTAGAACCTACCGAAACGTAAATTGTTCACAATAATATATCCGATGTAAAAAGGGATGAGGACTATCACTACGAATAACATAGAATACAGCCCAACATTCCAGTGGAAGTACCTTGAACTAAAATAATTTTATTCAGTAGAATACAGCCCAAGATTTGTGGAAGTGCTTGAACTAAAATATTTTTATTTAATATCCTTCGACAAAAATATTGAGGATACCATCAAGATGTACCTTGAGTTTAAGATTCCAAGTATTTCAAAAATTATTAGCTCGAACATTGTACAAGAAAGTGAAAAGGTACAGGAAAATATTAATTGCACCAATGTATGATGTACTTCATAATCTCTGAATAATTTTTTTACGAAGAAAACCCATCCTCCGACAAAAAATATCACCTGAAACACAAGAAACATACATAAACCTTCTAGGATCATCTTTCTGTATCGAATTGATGAAGAATAAAGACGAAAGTAAAGTAAATCTTATATAATAGATGGAAATTATGGATCATAAGATCCCTATGCTTAGGTAAAACATCTCCGTTCTGAAACGGGAGATATTGTCTGCTAGGCTATTTCAGCGATAGAATATCTGCCCGGCAAGTAGAAACCCCGGGTTCGATTCCCGGTCGTGGAAGATTTCTTTCTCCCGTTTTCAAATTTCCTAAACCTTATGTCTATAAAATCTAACGCCACATCAAACTCTAGTTGCATGGATAATATACACAAGTATCGAAAAACATGGGTTTAAAAACTACCCACGGTGGTCACGTACTTGAGATATTAGCATAATAACCGTGTCTTCTATAAACCCCATCGTGGAGAGCTATTTATTCGCTTTCTTTTATATTTATTTCACTTCTTGTATAGCGGGTAAAAGATGCGGCGCACCTTCACCGTCACATATTTCGTTACACGGGTTACACGATTTGACTGTTGAGGTCTCCAGTTTCGTGAAAGTCATTTAAATTTGTTGCAGTAAAAGAGGATTTTAAATATTGAAGAATTAAGTAAACGTAGTAAAATGCAGTCTACGAGCAGAAAGTGGAAGTTCTTAAAACCACAGGATGAATCATCATGGGAGGAGGATAAACCAGATTTAGATACGAACCAAACGACTACATTCATTTATAATCCACATTTATCACTATCATTGGAGCAACAAAGGCAAAGATTACCAATTTTTAAAAATCGGAGTCATATAATTTACTTGATAGAGAAATATCAAACATTAGTACTTGTTGGCGAAACTGGATCCGGAAAAAGCACTCAAATTCCACAGGTAAATGCCTTGCACAATATTAAAACAGTTTTATCTTTTTTTGAGTAAGATGGACTTAGAATACTACCCTAAAATATCCGTATTTGGTAATCCCATTTTATAAGACGACGTATGTTTTGTGAATAATTTTGATATCCTACGAATAACGCAGATGTCTGCATATATGCTGAACTTGATATTCGAAAACGCCTCAGCGGGTTCCTTCTTCGGCCAAAATTTTGATAACGTATACAAAAGTAAATTTAAATTACATACCGGCATACATTTTTATAAGTCATCTCTTTGTTATTGATCATATCGCCGAATTAAAGGAGGTTCTTAACCGAGTAAAAGAATTATTGCGAATAAGTTATTCAAATTTTCACTACCTATCAATTGTTTGAATTATCACAATAACAGTATTTGCTGGAAGCAGGATGGGCTCAAGATGGTAAAGTAATTGGCATCACTGAACCTAGAAGAGTTGCGGCTACTACTCTTGCCAATAGAGTTGCGGAAGAAAAGGGTAGTCCTCTGGGGGAACTTGTTGGTTACAGCATTAGATTTGATGATTGGTTTGATCCTGAAAATACCAAAGTCAAGGTAAACATATGTTCGTCATTGATTGATTATTAAACCTTATATATATATATTGGGCAACTAGGTGTTGTTGAAGATATCAGTTGTGTCTCTCTTGTGCTGATGAAGGGATCATCCCGAAAGCTCTAACCTCTACAAATGTGTCTCTCCCACACCCAAGCGGCTCTACTTCCGATAAGTGTTCACTGGGTTTCCTTCAACACCTAGTTGCCCAAAATATCCTTACCTTTCCTCTTCCTTAGTATTTATATATATATATATATATATATGTATGTATATATATATATATATATATATATATATATATATATATATATATATATATGGAATAATTATAAGCTTATCTTGGTTTAATTTTATTTAATATTTCAGTATATGACAGAAGGAATTCTTATGAGAGAAATTATGGCAGATCCCCTTTTACGTAATTACTCTGTTATAGTTTTGGATGAAGTCCATGAAAGAACACTTAATACGGACATACTTATGGGATTGCTGAAAAAAATTCTTAAAGTAAGTTATTACAGATTTTGTTTTTTATAAAATTATTTACAATAAAGTTTGTAGAAACAAGTAATGAATTTTCTTTTCAGAAAAATAAAAGATTGAAGCTTATTGTATCTTCTGCAACTGTAGATGCAGATCATTTGAGAAATTTTTTCAACTATAACACAGGGAAAACTGAAAATGAAGATACATCGATAGTCATGAGTGTTGAAGGCCGACAGTATCCTGTTGATGTTCATTATGTTAAAGGTAATTTATGTTGCTCCCGAGATATCTGTAATGATTTTGTTGTTTAATTTTTAATGCTGTCATAAATCCATGGTTCAAAAGTTGTACAAGGAATTCATGTAAGGTTCTATTATTTATTCCAGTGGAAAATACATTAAATTAATACTAGAATGTATGTGTATGTAAACTTGAATTTTTGCATGTGAGGTATAGATATTTGAAGATTATGCTGTATTTTTAAAGATTTTTCTTGATTCCCAAGATGACATTTGTGATTCTCAAAGAGTACAAATATAATGGATTTAAGTAACTTGGCATTTATTTTGCAAATTTTCACCTTTTGAAACAAGAAATTACATTTTTATTTATAGGTATTAAGAGGTAATGGTTTCTATGAATTGTTTCTCATCAAAAATTTTTTCTTTGAAGAACCTGTACCCGATTATGTAACAGGTGTGGTAGATACAGTAATGAAAATTCATGTTTCTGAATCAAGAGGAGATGTACTGGCCTTTCTCACTGGAATGGAAGAGGTTGATAGAGCTACATCACTGCTTTCGGAACAAGCTCGGACTTTGAGCAAGGATGGTTGTAAGTCGTTTACGAAATGCATTCATTGAGCTTTTAGATTGACGTACCACATTTGTATTAACCTTTATCGTACTAAAGGGAACTTAAGTTCCCACTAAAAGTAGGTCCAGTGGGACGAATGGGAACTTAAGGAACCAGGTATTTTTCTTTTCTAATACTCGCTCCTTGAAGGGGTCTTGCGTTCTAAAGACGTTATCGCTGCTCTTATAACACCACTCCTGAGCTATGGATGAATCATACCTGGCCTTTTCGTACCTTTTTCTTGAAAGATAAACAAATCCCTCTTTGGGATATCCTTCCTTGTTATTTCTCTCACAGCTGGACTCGGTTTTCTTGTTGGACCTTCGCGTAATCCTAATTCTTCAGTTCCCTGAGGCGTAAGCACCATAAAATTTTTGCTGTGTTTCGTTTTATTTTGTAGTCTCTTTTCTTGCATTGAAAGAACACATGGGCATTTTCTTGCTTTCTTTATAGTAGAATTTTATGAAATTCTATTATATTTTCTCAGTGTAAAAATATATGCCTAAGAAATAAAAATGAGGTAATTTATTTTCTTCATTATGTTTTTTATTTCATTCTTTTATCATTACTAGTAAGAGAAAAAATAAAATAAAGGTAAAAGCCTGCAGGAACTAATTTAAATGCCCAGAAAAAAGTAGAGGCTACAAATGGGATTTAAATACTGGACGATAAAGGTTAATGATAATTGTTTCTAAATAGTCCTAAAATTCTTGTCTCTATTAACATTTAAAAGCAACTGCATTTTAATTAATAAATCTTTTTCTAGCAAAACTGCTGGTTTTGCCTTTGTATGGGTCTCTGCCTAACTCAGAGCAACTGAAAGCTTTTCGTTTTTCTCCAAAAGGATTGCGTAAAGTAGTTGTTGCCACAAATATAGCCGAGACTTCAGTTACTATACCTGGAATTGTGTATGGTAAGTGTTGACTTTAATTTTTGGTTTAAAAGATTAATTTTCTTTGGATATTAAAACAACCATTCCAAATAGTATATGAAAATGCAAATATCATCAAATTTGTTTATATTTATATTCACGGAGCTTCATAAGGATTTAAAATATGTAGGTTTTTAAGGATCCTTATTATACTAAAATTTATTTGTTGAAAATATATGTAATAAGTTTCAACTGCTGTAAATGTCAAGTAAAGTGACCTTTTTACAAATTCTGAAGTTGGAGTTTTAATGAAGGAGTTAATAGCTGCAATTAATTACTTTTTACATTTTCAAGTGGTGGACTGTGGCTTTGTAAAACTCAGATGGTACAACACTTCCACCAATGTTGATTCTCTAGTGGTGGTGCCAGAGTCCAAGGCATCAGCTAATCAACGATCAGGGAGAGCTGGTAGGGTGCAGTCAGGGAAGGCATATAGGTATTGTTACATTTAGTTTCCATAGAGAAGCTAGTTTTGCATATTAGGAGTACATATAGCTAGTTGTAAGACAACCTTGGAAACTTTAAATTGTAGCTTACTAATGTTTCCATTAAAATAGTCTTGAAAAGTATGGCAGAAATTTAGAGACTTAAGTTAATCATTTTCTTTAAATAAACAAGATCAGTACTGGATGACTTTCCTGTTTCTAGAGATTGCTCCAAGTGGCAAATCCACAGTGGGGTAACTCATGATAACATAAGGAAACAAGATGTTTCTCAAGTCCATAACTATCTTATACAGGCAGTCCTCGACTTTCGTACAATTCGCTCTTTCGTACATTGTAAATTCTCGCCCCTAAACCGCCTTTTGTACGCCGAATTCGGACTTTCGTTCGTCAACTGATGATCAAACATTTCGAGCTATCGCATAATGGCGCTGTCTGTCAAGCAAGCCAACACTTCGGCACACGCAATGCCTCAGAGACATCAGCACACGCATGTATCTGTGAGATACATCATGTTTCTTATGCAAATTATAATGTTTTTTCACTTGTCAAAGTTTGTGATTTTATTCTTTTACCCTCTCAGATATCCGTTGGAAATAATAAAATATTAAATCTCCAGTTTTTGCTTATTTTTGATTAATTGCAGTTATATAGAAAATATTTCCAAGTATTAATTAATTATTGTATTTTGAGTGATGGTATATTTAATTATTTTTTATTAAGACAAAAATTAATCAATGTAAGAACTAAAGAAATATCATTACTAAATGTACTTTGTTTAATTTTAAAAAATTGTTTGTTTAGTGATATAAAATTTGTCAGAATCAGAGCATGAACCACATGTTCAATTTTCACAGCAACTTGAGCAAATCATATTGGCATGTTCTAAACAAATATATGAATCACAAAATTTACAACAATATTTTGTCAACCTAGTTCTTTTCGTAATGTTGCAGCAGATGCAGCGCTTTCTTTTTTTACTTTGTTGTGGAACTTCATCTTGTCTCTGTCTTGTAGGCTGAAATCTTTGCAGCTGAGTATGTAAAGGAACAATTGAATAAATTATAAGCATTTTTGTTCGGTTATAATTTTCAGAATAGTATTAGTTATATCTAACCTGCAATGTTGTTGGGATTCCTCTTGAAATTCCTGCCCTTCTTTGTAAGGAGCCCTTTAAAAGATCCAATATTATCGCTCTAAAAAATTCCCTTCTGTTTTTATTTCGTTTTTATTTCCAAGATAAATCACCTGAGCATTTACGGCACTAATATTCAGAATAGAATAGAATATGACCATTGGCCATCTTCTGCTGTTTCGTGCAGTATTATAGGTCTCAGTCATTTCATCTAGAACATCGACTCTGGATTTTGTATTGTTATAATGAGTTATTATTTCTGGTTTCTCCAAATTTCCTGTGTTTTTGTCAATAGCGTTATCCAAATGCATGCTTGAAATGAATACTACTGTTTTCCCTATTTTAGGAACATATAAAACAAGAGTAGTATCATTGTTGAACCCAAATAAACACGTTTATCCGAAGACATTCCGAAAAATTTCACCCTACTTCAACACTAACGTAAGAGCACGCAACGTATCTGGGAGATACGATCCGAGACGCTGCAGTGGAAAACCGACACTAACAGTAACACGAATTGAGTTAAACTGACCAAACGTTGACAAGAGATGTATAGAGAAGTAGGTGAAAGTTACTATGACTCACAGCGTCCACAAGGTAGTGAGTCACGAGTAGTAAACAAAAATATGAGTCATGTATCTCTCAGAACCATTGCGTGTGCCGAAGGGTTAATAAATTAAAGTATGCTGCGTAATAATATACGTATTGTATGTAATGTAAGATTTGTGAGTAATGTTTTTTAATATTGTACTGAAATTTGACAAGATTAATACCACTGTAAAGTCGGTTAATAATCTATAAATTATTATTATTATTCAGTCTTGGCAACGTTACCATCTTTGTTTGTACGTACAGCAGTGTTTCTTTGTGCATTTTACACGTATTATTTTATAAACATGAGTGATAAACGGAAACCTAAAAGTGCTAATAGAAGTGGAAAGAAAGTGAACACGATTGGGACAAAGATGGAAATAATTAGGCATGCCGAAAGCAGCGAAACTTTAGCTTCAATCAGACGCTCAATGGACTTCTAGCTGGTTGAGTGTGTGTTCAATTGTGAAAGAGAAGGACAAATATAATAATACAATACGTACTGTGGCATTCTGAATAAACGCCACATTTTATTAAAGAGCAAGGAACCGATCTACACACGCTTCGATGACGTTGGCGATATCCCATTAGCAGACCGCGAAAGCTGGACATAATTTATCTTTGGGGATGCAATTCGAAATTAGCCCGGAAATATGGTGGATATATGGTAATTTACACCAACGGGATTTGTTAACAGAAGTCGGGGTATTATAACATTCAGGAGTTAGTTTCCTCTGTTTTCTATATAGGATTGTGTCGATTAATTTATGTGGGAAACTGTTGGCGGTGGCTATTTGTTTAATGACATTTAATTCTTTATCGTATTCTGCCTGTGAGAGAGGGGTGTGGGTTACAATTTGCAATTTTCAGGAAACCGACTTATACTGATCACACCATCCACTCTTCTTCTTTCCATCCCACTCCACATAAACACGCGGCTTATCATTCTGTAATACACCAGTTAACCCAACTAAACTAAAGGTCCCAGTTTAAATCTTTTACACCACAATGATAGCATACTCAACCTCGTTAACGAACTTATTTCCCCCACCCACATCTACACACACTTCCCTCCGTTTCCGTATGTATATGTGTTGCTTCTTGTTTTTGTTTTTGTACCTGATGATGACTAGATATTAGTCGAAACCGGTCGTTTCTATTTTAATAAAGTGGAACTTACACCAAGTGATTTTTCTCATTTTAATCATGATGGAGTTTCACCAAGTAAAGGCTTCTTCCATTGATTGTACCTTTATTTCAAGTCCAAAATCATATAATTTGACTTTTAAAAAAGTCTATTGGTTGTGAAAAGGTACACATTTCAGCTGTAAATTGTTCATCATCAGTGCTAAGTTTGCTTTGTAACCTAAATGGGCGTCTGGATTTCCTCACCTTTTTCTTGGTTATTGGGAAGACATGTTGTGTCAATTTGATTTCAGCCATTAACTGAGCTTGTTAATTCCCTATTGTATCCTATCTCTCACTAATTTTTTTATTATGTACTAGTGGTTTATGTTGAATTTTCAAAACATTCTCATATTTAATTCCTTTCTATTATATTCATTTCATAAGAATAGTTCCCCAAAAATTTCATGATTAGTTGTAAAAATTCAATGCTGCTGGTCTATCATTGTTAAATACTTCTATTATTATATATATGGCAAATTTGTAGACTTTTCACAGAGGAAGCATTTGACACTCAACTTGAGGAAGCCACCCCACCTGAGATGCAACGAAGTGACCTCTCTGGTGCAGTGCTTCAGCTGAAGGCTCTTGGTATAGACTCAATTCTTCGATTTAATTTCCCTTCACCACCCCCTGCGGGTAACCTGCTTGCTGCTGTTGAGCTGTGTTATGCACTTGGTGCCATTGGTGATGGTGGTGAGCTCACTTCACCTTTAGGGACCACTATGGCTGAACTACCTATACCACCACTTTTTGCCAAGGCTCTTGTGATATCAGGTGAAATTTATATATTATTTGATATTATTGATCCTTTAACTGGGCACAGTGGATGTACATATTTACCATGGAGAACAGCCGGCCATATACAGGTGGACTTTTTGAAGGACCTGGTCTGTGGCGGACTAGGTCCTTCAAAAAGTCCGCCCGTTAGTGGAGGATGCCGAACCAGGTCCTCTGTGCTCAAGTCCTCCATGTGAAATCAGGCAGAGTGGGTCCTATGGATCTGATCCTCTGTCCTCCACTAACGTAACAGGAGCTCTCCACATGCCTACAGAGGAACTGTGAATCAACCTGTGTTATCTGTCATCTTATCATCTGTTCTCTTCGCACGTTTGCACATCGTTTCCCTACGCATCTTTCATCGCTAGCATCTAATAATTTAGTCGTTTATTGTTGTTTTGTTATATTTGTTGTTTAGTTGTGTATGTTATTCACTTGAGTGCAAAAAATATAATCATGAAGTGGGACAAGTCTATAACAAGTGAGTTTATAGAACTTTACAGGGGAAAACAATGCTTGTGGAAACTCGCTTCGGAGGAGTACAAGAACAAAAAGGTGATCGAAATCTGATCCCGACATTCTTAAATAATTTTTCAAATCATTCGGCTCATTAACTCTTAATTCTTTAAGTAAAGGCATATGCCCAAAAATTTCTTTTTTTCATCCACTTCGTCCGGTTCCTCCTTTTCGATATGACATGATAATATACAGCGAAAAACCCTGCTGCGGCTATGGCAATTGTTTTTCGAGACATTTTATTAAATAAAATATTAATATTATTTTTCGACACTAGCTGGAAGAAGGCAGCTAAGCTACTGAGGTCCGCCACTAAAAATCCGCAGGTCCTTCAAGACTGCCTGAAAGACCAGCGGACCCGGTCCTGAGGGACCAAATCCTTAAAAAACAGCCGATTTCTTCCCCACACACGAACGGACATAGTCTGCTGACTGATTAGCTCCTCTATACTCGAAGGATTTCTATTTTTACGTTAGTGGGCGCAACGAAGGACTGAGTCCGATGGACCGAATCCACCACGGACCAAAGGACCTGATCCGTGGCGGACCAGGTCCTTCAAAAAGTCCACCCGTGTATGGCCGGCTAATGTGTGAAGAAATCCTGGTTAATGTTGTACAGTAGAAGGTCATTTATCCGAAATGGTTGGGGTCTGACCCATTTCGGATAAACAATATTTTCAGATGTTGGATGTCTTAACCCTTACACAGTTTACCAACCATAAAAAAAAACGTTTCTAACAATGAATGGTAGAAACAAATTATATTTCAAATAAAATAAACTTGGAAAACATTTTAAATAGTGAAAAAATCACAGGTATCATTTTCTGACGTCAACACAGTGAATACGAGGTCTGACAATAAAGTAATGACACTGATTCGAAAAAAAATTTTATTCTGTCTGTTGATCAATTATATTGTGGTCTCCTTCAAAGTAGTTCCCTTGTGACTGCACAGACTTACGCCAAAGGTCCTGCCATTGCTTGTAGCATTTCTGGAACGCATCTTGTGGAATGTTGTTTAAGGCCTTGGTCACGGCCGTTTGGATGACTTCTGTTGATTCAAATGGACGTCCTTTCACCACCGATTTGACTTGTGGGAATAAGAAAAGGTCGCAGGGTGCGAGATCGGGTGAATAAGGGGGCTGCGGCAGCACCATAATGTCTTTGAAGACCAAAAACTTCCCTACTGACAGTGCCGCATTGGCTGGAGCATTGTCATGATGGAGAATCCAGTTTTTCGCAATGTTTGAACGAGCCCGAATGACTCGCTTTTGCAATCTTTCAAGAATTTCTGCATAGTAATGTTGATTAACTGTCTGTCCAGGAGGTACCCACTCTTTGTGAACAATGCTCTTGGAATCAAAGAAGCACGCAAGCATGCATTTCACTTTTGACTTGGACATGCGTGCTTTCTTGGGTCTTGGTGATCCTGATGAACACCACTGCGGAAAGCTTGTACTCTTGACATTGCCTCTTCCCCAAAAGCCTGCTGAAGCTTTCCATACATTGTGGTGACTCCTTCACTGAGTTTAACACAAAACATGATGGCATACCGCTGCGCGATGTTCCGCGTTTCCATTTTCGTGACAAGGTGCACAAACATGTCCTCATTCGTCAAGCAACTACTCAAGACTGAAGGAACGCATGGCGGTGCCACTTGGAGTAAGGGTGGGGGAAGGATCAAGGTCAAACATGGTCTGTGGTAGCAGGCCGCAGCATTGCCAATACAGCAGGAAAAAAATCAGTCTCATTACTTTATTGTCAGACCTCGTATATTGAGTAATATGTAAAGATATGTGTTAATCCTTGGATGGAAGATCAACAAATAACGTGTTTACGTGGAAATGACAAAAATAAACAATGTTAAATCGCATATACTCATGCAATTTACAAACTAATCAGGCTGCTTGAGGTGGTGGTGGCTTTTGTAACTACAACTTATATCAGTTGTCAGTCATTTTGCTGTTTGTATGTTTTCGTTGTTTGGAGTTTTGGGTAAACGATCTTCTGCTATGCCTACATTTTTTAAATGAAGTTATTGGTTCTTCAGAAAGGCTAAGATGTCTTTGTGAGTTTACTATGAGTATGAAATTAATAACTGAAGATTTCTCTAATAGATATTAAGAAAACAAAATGCTCATTTTGGCTAGAAATACCTCAGAGGACAACTGCTTGAATGGAAATTTTGGTTGACTCTTACCAAATACTAATAACTAAAAACCAGAGTTGCCAGATTTGTTTGCTGCAAAATGGGTAATTGCAAATAATGGCAAAAAATGTTGGTTTATTGTAGTTTAAATGAGCGTCAGCTTGCCAAAACCTAATTTTTTCCATGATTGCAACATAAGTAATTAACAGAATCAAAGAATCTTTTATTTATTCTTGATCAACTTTGCTATTTTAACTGCAAGCAGGTGAGTGTATTCGATCACAGTATGTGATTATTATTAGATGCCTGTAATCTTTCTTATATTTGTAATCAAGCACTATGCATTAATAACAATAATTTTATTTTTTTTTATATTCATTAATGATACTAGTGAATGCAAAAATGTTTCTAGTTGATTTAAAATTTTGTTAGTGGAAGACGCGTATCATTAAAATAGCATTTTTTGCCACACAGGAGAGTTTGGTTGCTCCGAAGAGATGTTGTCAATCCTGTCAATGCTGCAAGTACAGAATGTATTTGTACGGGTGCACGGTGAGCTTGCTGCAAAGGCACGAATGGCAAAGCGCAAGTTTGAAGTTTCAGAGGGAGATTTATTAACATATTTGAATGTGTTTGAAGCTTCTCAGAAGAAAAATCATTCAAAAGAATGGTGCAGGGAACATTTTCTCAACTGGAGAGGAATATTTCGAGCTGCAGAAGTGCGCAGGTCCATGAGTCGACTTCTCAAGCTTTTTAAAGTTCCAATTCTCTCTTGTAAAGGTATTGTTTATTAATTAACTGTTTATTAAGGAATATTGTTGGAAATTGCCTTATATCTGTACGTACTTTTTTCTTCTTTTCTTTCTGTAGTTCCCTAATTGTCCCTCTTTCTTTCATCTTTTCTTTTCTACTAGTGTAATGCCCATTGAAATATCAACGGAAGAATTATAGATAGATTATTATTATTATTTTCATTTAAAATAATTAATATCACAGTTTTACATATGAAATATTTTGCCATATACAACATTTCTAGTGAATATTCTGTTGTTGACGGGCTATCTTTAGTTAAACTTAAAATAGTTGCCTCTTTCCTCCCCTCTCTCCTCCTCCCCATCTTACCCTCTCCCCCTCTCACCCCCTCTCTCTTTCCCTCCCCCTCTTCATTTCTCCCCGTTCTCATCTTTCTCCCTCCCCCCTCTACTTCCCTCTCTCGTATTAAAAGCATTCAAAGCACGTTTATACCCATAAGGATTGAATTAACAATATGATATAGAGGTCTAACAATAGTTTGTTTCTCATTCTCATTACCTCTCTGAATTGCCATTATTTGAGCATAACGTCCATTGTGTCTCCTGTTGGAAGCTCTTTCACGATCCTGTGTTCTCCTTGCTTCTATTTGCTCATTCGATTGTCAAGCACTACGTCTTGCTTGTGCTTCTCTGTTTTGTCGTCAATGTCTTTGCAGTGGTGTTTCTTCTTGCACACTCTGGTTATCCATTTTATAATACCGTATTTACCTGAAAGAAAGATGACCTCGAATATAAGATGACATTAAAAAACCAAGGTCTGTTTATGAAAAACTTTTAAATAATAACTCACTAAAAGCATGAATAAAACATCGGTACAACATACATTGTACAAACTTTCTCATATAATAATGCGTTGTTTAGTTATTTTTAGAAAATCGTAACAGCCGGTTTGTAGAAAATCCAACTTTTGTTAAAGTTGCCCAAGAATAAACTAGCCTTATATTCATTCATTGAGAAAAATGAAATACAGTAAAACTCGTTTAATACGTATTTGAGGGGACCGACTCATTGCTTCGTTATAAGCGTGACTACGTTATATACGAGAAACATGGTTTTTGGCCTATACATCCCATATAACACGTATACACATACAGTAAAAGCTGTGCTATCTGGCTATTTAGAACCTGCCACCCTTAGATACCGGCAATTACACAAATACAATTCATTTTGTATTTCTTTTTCTTTTTTTATGAATTTTTGTGTGAATAGTATATGTGTAATACCACAACTTCCACTTTAAAATTTCTTAAAATATAAGATGTATATATTACGTATTTACTCCGTATACTTCTGTGGCTGCCAAGTAAGCATGGCGTTTTTGGTTACGTAAGCCATTTGCATTGTCTAGATGTTTTGGTGTACTTCTACAACTTTCAGTTTTATCGATTTTTATTATTTAAAAAATTACCCATCCATTGAATATGGCAACAAAATAAATACCTAAAAGCAAGGAACAGGAGAGAAAAGTTAGTTTAATGCTAACACAAAAGCTGGAGCTGATCAAACGAATTGAAAAAGGAAAAAATAGAGAAGCCATAGAAAAAGTATTCAACGTCGGATCTTCCACACTCTACGATATTAAGGCTTATAAGGCTAAATTAATGAAATTTGTGTCATCTTCTGAGACGAGTAAATCAATTAATAAACATCATACGCTTCATAATCCAAAAATGGAGGAACTGGATAAAATATTATATGACTAGTTTTCACAGAAACGTTCAGAAGAATTAAATAATTTCGTCCATTTCTAATAGTGTAAATAAAGATAAATAAGAAAGATATAATCCAATAAATTCAATTTTGGGAACAGGTTCACTGCCGTAATCCTCAAACTTCCCGGACGCCTAAACTTTTCAATAGTCTTTTTGTTTTGCATGTAAGCGTAGCAACGTATTAAATAAGAATGGGTAAATAGTGTCTATATCTAACTAGGTGTGGAAGAATTAAAATGGAAAATGCAAACCCCATGCATAGTTATGTTTCGTGAGTACGGTAGTGAACCTAAACCCAATTTTGTTTGGTTATAAATTTGTGATGTCAAAATCGAAAATCGTTCCCCTAACCGGATATTTCTCCTAACCGGCTTTCCACAATCCCCAAGATAGCCGGATAACACAGCTTTTACTGTATTTGCAGTGAGTCGATTTCATTGCCGTACTTACATATGCAAAGAGATGCTTATCAACTTCGCGGCATGTAAAATGTTCGACTGCTATTACATACGATTTTTTAAAGGTTAATTAATATTATTATTATGGTCATTAATTTACATAAACATTTCACATTTTTAATATCAATTTCAAAACAAAGGGAACGTGGAAATTCGTATGGAAGGGGTAGATGGAGGAAGGGGACCTCAACGAACAAGTGCGCGGTAAACGGGCGGAAACTATTCATTACTTATCGCTCTGCCCGCCAAAATTCGTTATATATGGGGCATTTTTTGCCACGGGACCAAACATTTGTTCGGTACAGCCGAGAATTCGTAAAAAGCATGTTCGTTACATCCGAGAAATTTAACCAGTGCCCTTATGGAGAAGTTCAAGGGACCGAGACATTTCTTCATTATAGCCGAGATTTCGTTTTAGGCGTGATCGTTATAAACGAGTTTTACTGTAGATAGTAATATTGCAGACGTATACTCAAGTATCTATTCAAAATTTGATCAATATCGTTACAGCTGTTTTTGAGAAAAATCAAATTATTCTTAAAGTTGCATAGAATAAACTAGCCTTATATTCATTTTCTGAGAAATATGAACTATACAGTATTACTGAAGACGTAAACTCAAATAACTGGACGAAATTTGATCAAAATCGTTAGAGACGTTTTTGAGAAAATCAAATTCTTGTTAAAAATGAGTAGAATAAATTTCCTTAATTATTGAGCAATGTCAACCATTTCTTCATAGACTCTGCTCAGTATGATAAAATGCCTAAGTACGAGATTTCATTAATTTTTGCGCTACCATTTGGGCTCTAGACGGCATCGGGAAAACCACTTTTTCGGATTCAGCGACACCTAAAACATATTTCCATAAAAATCTCGAGTTGAATTTTTTCGCGATAACAATACTTTCTCAATACTTCGTATGAGAAAGTAACAAGGCATTGGCTTTGACATCTAACAATTATTCCTTTGGGTAGCAGTTCCCTAAGCATTGTTTCGCATTTTAAAATAACATACAGCGGCAACTTCGTGCCATCCGCTAACGCAGCCAGCATTACCATAACGCGTAATTTTTCATTCCTGGAAGTTTTTATAGTGACACTATATCTTTGGGGTAACTTATTTTAAACTTAGAAATACTGACTAGTCTTCCCTTCACATTAAAACTTGGCGAAGTGAGTACTAATGGAGTACTTTCATAAATGTTATACTCTTTAAAATTCAGGTGTACTTTCGTCTGCTGCTGGAGCACCAATCGAAAGGTAGCAGATTTTTAAATTGTAATACATAGACATGTTTAAAATGTAACAATATACCTCAAATACGGCCGCCAATCCTTGCTTAACCGTCTACATTGTCGCACATATCAGATTTCCTACCCAGCCGTAAACACACCCTTTCCATCAGTACCCTGGAGGTAATCATTCGTACTATGTGCAACTTTAAGAACTATGATACGAATTTTTAATATATTATAATAATTAATTAAATGTAATGTATTGTTGTATGCATTTATGAGTGTGTTTTCATGGACATATACTCGAAATCCGGGTGTTCCGCGTGGTGTTTAAAAATGCACGCATTTTTCTCACCCAAAACTTCGTACTCGATTTTAAGACGATCCCTAATTTTTTTGCGGACATTTTTTGTAAGAAACCTCGTCTTCCTTTCCGGTAAATACGGTATCGCAAAAAATAAATTATTACGTTTTAAAAATAGAATATTAGAAGAATATACAATATAAACACATGTACTTGTTCTTAATTGATATATGTAAGAAATAAACGCATGAATAATCGTTCTCCGCTGGCTTTTTTGTACTATTTAACATTTTCAACCTAAACTTAAAAGTTTTAAACTCTAATATTCCATCAATGTCTTCTTTAGCAACGGAATAATTAAGTTAAAATTCTAAATTCGTTAAACAAATAAAACTATTTATACAAAGTTTATAAACATTGAAGTCAATCTATTCTTAAGAAATGGTTCATATAGTATGGTAGTTTAACTCAATTCAATATGATGTATTTCATGAATAATCAAAGTTTTTCAGTACATAATATTTCTCTTCGAGTGTTTTTTCACTGTCACTAATTATCCTAAGTAAATATTGAAATAAGCAGTTTAATAAACTACTCTTTTTCACTATGAGCATCAAATACATTTTGATTAGCATTCTTTCCAAATAATAATAACGTACGAATGTTGTTTACTTCGGTTGCTATGTAATTCAATTCCCTCTCCTCTCTCACGTAATGAAAATATTCAAATCACGCTTATGGGTGTAAGGTCAGATACAAAAATAGATTATATTTGCTAACTTTCAGAATAAAAATCATTTACGTTAATTGCAATGAAAATAATACCTATCCTTCCGCCTCTCATATATTAAAAGCATTGTGTCGGGGTGTTTCTTTCGGAATGAACCAAATAATAATCATAATTATTATATTTGCTAACTTTCAGAATGAAAATCATTTACGTTAATAGCAATGAATATAATACCTATCCTTCCGCCTCTCATATATTAAAAGCATTGTGTCGGGGTGTTTCTTTCGGAATGAACCAAATAATAATCATAATTATTATATTTGCTAACTTTCAGAATAAAAATCATTTACGTTAATTGCATTGAAAATAATATCTATCCTTCCACCTCTCGTATGTTAAAAGTATTGTGTCGGAGTGTTTCTTTCAGAATGAACCAAACAATAATAATTCGTAATAAACATAGAGTGTGCTGTTCGTCATAATTTCTCATAGTGTTTCACTGGTGGCCATCTTGCTGACAGACATGCAGACATTGCCTTTTATTATAGTAGATTGATTCTTCATGACAGGCATGATTTACCTCAAAGTTCCTCTAACTGTGGTTTCTGAGTTCTGAATTGTTTATAAAATAAGTATAACATGATTGTTTTTATTGATTTCAATGATTTTCTTTTCCCTCTATCATTATGTATTGCCTTAACTATGAATAGAAACTTTGTAGGGAATGCTGAGACTGTTTGTCGCTGCTTGACAGCTGGGCTTTTTCCAAATGCTGCATTTCTTCATCACTCTGGAGTTTACAAAACTGTTCGTGGAAATCAGGACTTGTACATTCATCCTACATCTGTATTGTATACTTTGGAGCAGCCGCAATGGTGAGTTCTTTTTAAAATTCCTTTTTGATTTCCATAGGTTTGTATGTATGTATATTTATATGATAAATATATGAAAAAAATACACATTGAGTTTATCCCTAATAATGTTGACTAAGTGACTATCTTCAATCACTCATTCTACTGAGGGTGCCTGGAGTGACCAAATATCCATTTTGTAGAAAAACATATTTATGGCGCTATTTGTTTTTAGCATAAGCATTAACATTCTTAATGACATGGAGGACCTTATGACCTTTGATGCTTGAAGTTTGATTGAAAAAAATAGGTCCTAAATCTTCCCTTGTTTAGTCCATTACTTCTGTAATACCTAATGTAGAGGTTATTATATTAAAAGTGTGTTTTATTATTTCTTTCAGGGTTCTCTTCTGTGAAATTCTTCAAACAAATAAACCATACATGAGGGATTTAACTGTTATCAATCCATCCTGGTTAATGGAACTGGCACCTCATTTTTATGAACAAACTATTGAGAAGGATAATTAATTTTATTAGGTATTTTATTGTACATATTGTATAATTTTTTATTTTAAATACAATTTTGAAATTTATTTAATAACATTTAATGGTATTTAATGATTTTATATTTTTAATTGTATACTTTGTACATACAGGAGTGTAAACGCAGTTAATGGAACTTAACGTAATCCTTAAAATAATACGAAAAAAGCAATCATTCTAGTCCCCCTGAGCCTGTAACTGGCTCGTCAGGGGGTGCCAATATTATTTGTGCTATTTACACAAAATATCGATATACCAATATAATTTGTTTGATAAGTAATTATTCAAATGATTATTTAAATTTACAAATATCTATATCCAGTTGTTACAAATTATTGGTATTCATTCTATTGCATGGATTTCGTACATTACATACAAATTACACTAGTTCACACCAAGCAATCAATTTAAATTTCAACAATCAAACACCTAGCTTGAACACTCTTTAACTCTAAAATTCACCTCTGATACAAACTCACTACCTTACAAATATCATTTTCTGAAGCATCTGGAACACACATACTATTAGCAACACTTTTTATTAGATATATTGCAGAGTTTGTTACAACAGTTAGTTATTATTGATGAGGTTACATTAATAAAGTGATTTAAAAATAGGCCTTCTGTATTATATATAGTAGTCTTTCCCTTAATATGTTTTACTAGTGTAATGCCCGTTGAAATATCAATGGAAGAATTATAGATAGATTGATTATTAATATTTGCATTTAAAATAATTATTAGCACACTTTTATATATGACATATTTCGTCATATATTGCATTTCTAGTGAATATTCTGTTGTCGTTTAGTAAACGCCTTTGGTTTTTATTTTCGGATATAAAATTCTGCTTTAATCTTCTCCCACCTTGTTTTCGTCAATGCTGCATATAAATGTCGGTGTGCAAAGACCGGGAAATAATTATATGTAGACATATATAAAGTAGGGAAAATAATTAAATTTCGTGCAGTTAACATTATGATTGTTTTAAAATTGTACTCTGTACTTACGAAGAAAGAAAGCTTACTCGAATCCTCAATAATGTTCTCCGTCGTTATGTATTACATATTTAAAATAAAACTCTTTAAAATATTTAAATTAAAAACTAACTAATTAATCAATCAGCGGAATAATTTCTTTGAATACTATCTGATACTCTCTGAACAAAAATAAATCAATTTATTTCAACATTGTAAACTGTTCCCTTGACGATTGAAGGGATTGTTGTATTGGAGATCCATATTAACAAAAAAATAAACTAATTGTTTATCGTAGAAACCGTTACAATAGTTTTAAATTGATTTTTGCTTTGAAATATACTTGAGACAATTCAGTACAACTTCCACATTACATACTGTAAATTCCAAAGTAACTCCTTTTATAATAGGCAATGCTAGCCTAAAATTAATTAATTCTGTAAAGTGAATAAATAAAGTTCTTTCTTTAAACTATAATAACCACTGTTATTAGATTTAAATGGATTATAAGCCTTAGAACTTACTCTGTATTAAATAAGCACCAAAATTCCTTTTATAAAAACAAATCAAGTCATTAAAAGATCCACTGTAGTTTCTTCGAAAATTGCCTGTTAACAGTTTTAAATGTCCTTTTAATTTAAATTGAATTTTAATTTATATTCGTTTCCAAACTTCGGCCATTGTTACGAAATTAATTCGAGGAATAAAAATATAAATTCGTAATCACGTATGGTTGACGAAGAATTTAATTTAAGAATGCTATTTATTTCCAATTTTTCTAAAATGACACTGTTGATACTTAAAATTTTTTATATTTACGTAAATGCACTTATTTTCCACAAAACACGCCAATCTCTCCCCTTCCTTCCTCTCTCTCTCTCTCGTATTGAATGGTATTGAAGCACTCAAGGCACGCTTATTCCCAGAAGGATGTATACAATAATAGTAATTTGAGGTGTAACACTGATAATGGTCGACTTAGCAACATCACGTTAAAATGGCGAGATTTCCACAAAATATGCAAATTAAACGTTTAACATGGAATATTTCGAACTGTGGGCAAAAAAGACGAACGGAATAAGAAACTTTATAAATTTTTCTTCAAAATGGTTCAAATCCGAAGGTCCTCTGTTAATTTCTTCTAATTTTAATTTCTAAATGAATAAAAGCCTGCACGTCGAAAAATCACATTTTACATGTAAAGTAATGAGAAATGGAAATGCTTCTCTTGGAGGCGAACCAAGGAATGTTTTTGTGATTTAAATTTGTCATTCTCTGAATAAGTGTTAATCAAGCATCCCTACCAAATTTCGAGTTTCTATCATTATTATTTCTCGAGTTATTAGTGTTTGCATAGTGTGACCAACCAACAGATGATGGCTGTTATTATATAAAATTATTTTTTCATCAGATGTGTAGTCACGGGTTCTACCCGTAATAGCATTTAATTCTTTCCATATCATTTTGTAGTTATTTTCAATCGATGCAAACCTATCTAAATAATACTTTGATTTTACTCTCCTTATGGATGAACAGACCTTATTTCTGTAATCATGATATTGCTTTTTATAATTCATATTAGATGAACAGTCTTTCCATTTCCTAAATAACATATCTCTAAACTTCAATTAATATAATAAACTTTCTGTCATCCATTCTTTCGTAGCTTTAATTAATTTCTTAGGTTTAACTTTGGTGCACTGCTTGTAAAGTCCACATAAATCCCCTTTTATTGTTTCATATTGCACACCTGGACTTTCAATCTCCAGTACAGTTTCCCAATTCTTATTTTTTATCAGGTTATTAATTTTTCCCTTATTTATACCAGAATAACTCTTCTGTATATCCTCTTTCCCTTTAGCTTCATTTTTCCTTTGCAAGTTTGATAGATCTACTGCTATTGCATAATGGTCTGAGATGTTAGATTTAATTATTATACCCACAGTATTAAATAATTTGTCTTTATAATAAATATGATCTCTACAAGATTTAACCAATTTTCCATCACAGACACACTCCCTTATACAGCTATGTATTACTTGACTAAACCCTTCTGCAGCCAAGGCATCCTGATATTTAAGACTATGTATTTCATCCTTGTCTTTCACATTTGTATTTACATCACCCACCATAATCATGTCTTTGTTACAGAACTTTCCTAACACATTACTTAATTCATGTATAAATAATATCTTACTATGTTTTGGTGGTCTATATACACACAAAATTATTATATCACTATTGATAAATGTAAGACATAATAAAAACAGATGCCATTCAGTGGACATCAGTGACTTTGGGGCTTATTAGAATTAGTCTTTAATCTGCCTAATTATAAACATGCATGTTATTCTCTTGCTTTGATTAAAACATAATTGCTGGGGTTTTGTCTAAATTTAAACCATCTAGTTATACTTACTGTTTATTTTTCAATAGGAAAAATAGATGTCTGGCCTTGAAACTGTGCACTTTAGTAAAACCTTAAAATTAATCTATCAAAATTTTAATAAAGATTTGCAAGAATAGTATATTTTGTACAAGTGTTCCTTGAAGTTCAGTGAAAATGTGTGCCAAGACCAGGGCCAGATTTACGCGTATTGTGGCTCCTAAGCTGTAACATTTAAGAGGTACCCCTTAATTAAGTAGGAAGTAAAGTTTAGGTTTAATGGTTTTCCATGCTTGGGAAAGAGTATGCATAAAATGCTATGTTACATACATACATTTTTATTAATTATTATTGAAGTAATACAGAATAATAATGAGAACACAAAATAAATCACAGATATTCTTTCCTTTTGTGATAATAAAAAACGACAATAATAATTAAACTTAATTAAACCAAAATTTAGAATTTATTATTATTAACTTTTGTTAAAAAAACCAAAAATTTTATTTTTTACTTTTGATATAATAATAATGATAAACAATTTTTATTGATAACATTATTATTAACTCAAATTATTCTGAACATTATTAAATTATTTCAAACATTCGCTTTTGTGATTAGATTATCGCGAAGTCCGACACAAGATCTTCAAACGATAAGCTTCTAAGCTTGTCACTTTCTATATACAAGATGCTCAGGGAAGATAGCTTGTTTTGGAGCATGGTTGTGGGACATTCATTTTTTATCCTCTTAAGCCTGCTAAATGATCTTTCTCCCGAGCAATTAGTTATCAGCAAGCTCAGAAAAATCCGAAATATAGTTTCAACGTTTGGAAAAACTGGCTGTATTTTGTCTTGAATGATTATATTGTATATATTTTGAAAATGAAAGTCATTTATTTGAGGATAATTTGTCTTAATATACAGATAAAAATGTTTTATTTCTTCGTACAAATTATCATCTACATCTTCGGGATAATCAGTTATTAAAATTTCTGTATTTTTTTGGATATCATCGTCTGATTGCTCAAAATTTAAAAGAAATGAAAATTTTTGGGAAATATTGTTATACACTTCAGCTCTTTTTTGTAAATTACCTTGTAAAGAATCCGTGATAGGAATGAAAGATTGTATTCTAAATTTGCCTCTTACGGACAAATCACCAATGTCGGGTGCATTTCCATCATTTATCTGTGCCTTTCTAAATCTTCTTCTTTTTTTTGTGTTCTTATAATCTACGTCTGGCAATTTTTCTTTGGCTTTTTCTTCAATTTTATCAAAACTGTTTCTGGTTTCTTGTATGAAATGTGATAAATATGCATATAATTTTGAACAAGTACTTAATGATGTATGAGGGTCTTGCAACAAAACACCAAACACAGAAGCAGGCCAGAGATAAACTACTGTCCGTTTAACTTTTAATGAGAAATGACCGTTAATAATTAAATAATAGTTACAAATTTGGCGTTAACCAATAGCATTGCGCATGCTTCTCCCAGAGATTTTACTACATACGAGCATGAATAAACCATTAACGCCTTATAAAGGCCAAAAAACAACTTTTTCAGCTCACTCCCATTTACCACAATACACAATAAGTGGGAGACGATTGCTATACATACCTGCTTTAGGCTGCTGATATGACGTGAGCGGTGGGTGGCAGAGAGGCGAGCAATCCCGACTACAATGAAAGTGGCGCAGCGGTTTTAGGGTTGCTGTCAATTTTATTGTTATTGCTTATCAAGCAGGCGATGCCGCTCTGCCGCTGACGTGTATTTTAGCCATCCCCAATTGAAATACATTGTAGATATCTGTCTGCGGTGCCGCTCCATCACTGGCAACTGTGCCACCCACCGCTCGCCGCTCATATCGTAGCCGCAGCCTTACTCTATTGTGTGTAGTGGTAGTATTTATGATAAATAAATAAAATATAAAACAAACGACAATATTCGATAATAAAAATAATAATTATGATTATTTTATATTGTAATTTTCATTATTTACAAATGTATTTAATTGTCTTAGTGAAGCGTGAGGCCCCTTGAATTGTGAGGCCCTAAGCTGTAGCTTGTCTAGCTTATACGTAAATCCGAACCTGGCCAAGACTGATTGACAAGGCCTGCTTCTGGTATACAGTGAAGATTTTAAATAAATAAAATGTATATTAAGGTTTGAGGTGTCAAATAAAAGTATTTCTAAATATTTTTCCACCAATTGAAGAATTGCATAGTATAATGTAGGGCAGCATATAATCTAAATAATATAAAATCTATTTTCACTTTGTTATATATTTAACTGCCTTGTACTATTATCACATGTAGATCTGCAGCTTGATGCTCTGTTCAACCATTTATTAAATAAACGACAAAATATAAGTACAGTAAGTCCTCGATTTACGTCGTCCCGATTTACATTGATTTGATATAACATTGATCCTGGCAGGTGCCGTCGGGGTTTTTTACTTCCGTAATTCCCATATTTTTTAATTAAATTTTTAAAAATGCACTGAAAACAAAAATGTGTCGTATTTGCTTAGTTAGCTTCTTAACCTTTAAAGGACGGCTGATGGCAGGTGCCGTCGGGGTTTTTTACTTCAGTAATTCCCATATTTTTACTTTCTCCATACGTAGTAATGGGAAAGTATTGTATTCATGAAAAAAATCGACTTCGAGATTTCAACGGAAATACATGTTTTGAGGTCCCTAGAAGACGTTTACACTATTTTCGGAGTGATGTCTGTGTGTGTGTATGTTAGTGTGGGCGTTCTAACTCAAAAAGTACGTGCCATATCGTTATTTATAACACTTCACCATTAGCATAAAGAACTAATTAGTTTTTCGACAATAATGTGTAACCGTACGTCGAGGTTTATTCAAAACCCGATTCGGTTTTTGCTATATTTCTTCGTTAAAATATCATTATTGTATTTACAATTCTATACAAAAGTTATAGAGAATGTAATTTCCTACAACTTTCATTTGAAACAATTTTCTATTGTAGTTGTTGTTTAGGAGGTATTTATAAATAACCGGTTTTTCGGTTTTCTCGTTAAAAACATCGTTATTGGTAATCTTCTTGAGGACCAAAGTTGTAGAGAATAATATTTCTTCCAAATGTTGTTTGAAACAAATTTTCGTAGAACCATCCATTTCGGAGATATTTTGCTTTTTACTTTCTCCATACTTAGTAATGGGAAAATACTGTATTAATGAAAAAAATCGACTTCGAGATTTCAACGGAAATACAGTGAGTCTCTTTATTATTGGGCCAACATAAAAATAATTTTCAAAACCCATATATTTTAAAAATAAATTATAGTAGTTTTTTTGAAACTTATTCAGCTCTTTATTGTTGGTTTCCTTACAAAAACAGGAAGGTAATTAGTAGCATTCGACTACTATGGCAACATATATAAACATGTTTATTCAAATAAACAAAAATATGACATCACAAAATTATTGGGCCACAAATGGAAAATAAATTGTTTTTACTACTAATACACTAACAGACTTATTGTTAGTACTTTGTTTCGTACCCATTATTTTTCAGAACACATCTGAGCCTATTTGGAATTGACTCTACTAATTTTTTGGTGATTGTTCCAGGAATACTGGTCCATTCTTCCTGCAGCAGTTTTTTCAATTCTTCCCTGTTGCTGATTGTGTGACTCCTGACTCTTCGGTCGAGCTCATCCCACAAATTTTCAATGGGATTTATATCAGGGGATTGCGGTGGAGTGCCAATTACTTTTGGGCAGTTATAAAGCAGCCATTTGCGCACAATGTGAGCTTTATGCTTTGGGTCGTTGTCCTGGTAATACTGAAAGGTCTGCAAAATCCCAATTTTTTCAGCCGACTGTTTTAAATTATTCTTTAAAATGTTCAGGTAGACCATTTTATCCATTATACCATCTATGAAGACCAAATTTCCGACTCCTGAGGTGGACATACAGCCCCATACCATGACAGATCCTGCACCATGTTTTACTGTCAGTCGAAGGTTCTCTTTATTTAGTTCCTCGTTCGGCTTTCTCCACACCATGGCACGACCGTCGGACCCAAAAACATTGAACTTGCTTTCATCAGCAAATATTACGTGATTCCAGAAATCTCCGCCCTTATCCAAATGCTCTTCTGCAAATGCTATTCTGATTTTCTTATTGGCGTCACTAATGAATGGCTTCTTTCTAGCTACTCGACCATTGTAACCATTTTCCCTTATGCAACGCCGAATGGTTTCTGGATATACATGTTTGTCGCAATAAGTTGACAATTCAGTTACAATTTTTGGGGCGCTTAAACGAGGATTTACTTTTACTTTTCGCATAATCCAACGCTTGTCATGATCTTTGAGTAATGCTGGTCTTCCAGGATTTGGCTTCGAATCTATACGATCCTCATTTATAAAACGTCTAATAATATTACCCACAGTACTTCTAGGCATT
This sequence comes from Uropetala carovei, assembly GCA_036926305.1. NCBI lineage: Eukaryota > Metazoa > Arthropoda > Insecta > Odonata > Petaluridae > Uropetala > Uropetala carovei. Next base: position 9,122,880 of record JAXCHB010000010.1, on the reverse strand, counting down.
TGTAGCATTACAGCAATTTCCCGTTCTGTTTTGCCCTTGGCATGATGGAAAATAACCAGTTGACGCTGATTAAAAGAAGTGTTTGCACTTTTACGTCCCATTTTAAGTGCACGTAGATTATTTCAGTTCTTTCTTTAATAAAAAAATTGTGAATTGCACACAAATTTTCAAGAAGCACTTACTGACCAACGCATGATACTGCACTGACAGCATACACTAATCGATAATGAATTGGATATCGATGGTATCTAATGACGGTTTGACCCAATAATTTTGTGATGTCATATTTTTGTTTATTTGAATAAACATGTTTATATATGTTGCCATAGTAGTCGAATGCTACTAATTACCTTCCTGTTTTTGTAAGGAAACCAACAATAAAGAGCTGAATAAGTTTCAAAAAAACTACTATAATTTATTTTTAAAATATATGGGTTTTGAAAATTATTTTTATGTTGGCCCAATAATAAAGAGACTCACTGTACATGTTTTGAGGTCCCTAGAACACGTTTAGACTTTTCGGAATGATGTCTGTGTGTGTGTGTATGTTATTTTGGGCGCTCTAACTCAAAAAGTACATGCCATATCGTTACCAAACTTCATATATAACACTTTAACATGAGCACAAAGAACTGATTAGTTTTTGGACAATAACGGTTAACCGGAAGTAGAGCTTTATTCGAAACCCGATTCGGTTTTTGCAATATTTCTCCATTAAAACATCATTATTGCATGTACAATTCTATACAATGTTTATAGAGAATGTAATTTCCTACATTTTCATTTGAAACAATTTTCTATAGGATTGATTGTTTAGGAGTTATTTATAAATAACCGGTTTTTCGGTTTCCGTTAAATATCTCCTTAAAAACATCGTTATTGGTAATCTTCGTAAGGACCAAAGTTGTAGAGAATAATATTTCTTCCAAGTTTTGTTTGAAACTAATTTTCGTAGAACCGTCCATTTCGGATATATTTCGCTTTATCTTAATACCAGTATACAGCGCCAACACCATGTAGCGGTGAATTCTGTAAACATTCAAAATATACGTAATTTACGGCAAGGACGTGTCTTCTTTTACGATACGAAATAATAATTTTGCCTCGTAATATTATTCATAATAATTTAAATATCTATACCCCAAATATGGAGAAAGTCATGTGCTGGCCACATCAGATTTTATAATTCATGTGTCTTCCGTCTCGTGTTCTCTATCGCCGCATATATGACTGAATCAATGCAAAATACGGAAATTCAGACTGATACGTACAAATATACACCGTTTACATTGTTATCCTTCTTTAATTAAACCAGGGTGCTCAACTAATAAAGAATGATCATTCAGTTATATTAAAATTTATTAATGGCACGCGAGGCCATATATTGACATGAATTTGGCACGCCACTTGTGCAAACCCTTCCCTAGACCCTTAATTTCCCACTGTAGAAGCCAGGTCGCTTACTTATGTGCAAGATATTAATTCACATTATTGTCACCGCCCTCCTAATTCTGCCGCGATAGGTGGTCTCCTGGTTTACGTAAAGGTTGAACCTGCCTTTCTCCAGGAGCCTCGACTTTCCGAGCGATTTTGGCCAGAGCTTGTGGAATAGTTCCTATGAGCTTCTCGTCGCGTTCCTGAAATGGAACAGGTATAGGAGCATTTTATCGGGTACGTCACAATGGCTCGGGCACGTTTACCTGGGTTGGTTCTAGCAAGAGATAGTGATCTACCCACTGAAAATGAACCTTCGCACATGCGCCGCGAGCGTCTTTTTTTTGCCGCCATCTTAGCCAGTCAGTCAAACTTTGTCTTCCTAGACGGGTGGAAGTGTTCTTTGTCTATAGTTCCGATAAAGTAGACCTTTTTGGGAAGTGACGGATTTTTGTATTCCTGAGGATAAATTTATAATCTGGTACCTCATCAGCGGACCTTAGTGCCTACTGGAAAAGTGTTTGTGAGCAGAAGTTGCCAGATTCGTACCCCGTTGGAATCATCAAAGGTAAGAGGTTATTTCATCTAAATTCTCCTAAAGTTGCATGACTTCATTTTATTTTAAACGTTTTCATGGTGCTGTGGATTAGATTCCTTTATTCAATGGATGGGAATTATAATGTAGTGTAGAAATTTATATTTTCGTCGAAGTTAAATGTGTCACATTTCAATGGGAAGGGAGAAGGTATTAAGCGATCTGTTTTTCAGCTTCGCAATCCCATTCATGTAAATATTCTGATCAAAAAGAGACGCATTAAAAGCTATCAGTAGCTTTTATTCCGAGCATTAATTACAAAGTAGCTGAGGTTATTGCCCACAAACACCAGTTCCGGTTAAACTTCTTCGAGGTACCTATAAATCGTATTTAATGGACCTAAAGGTATATTAGATCATCTTAAAAATATGGTCGCTTACGCTACTAAACGCGTCGTTTTGAGTTATTAGTTTTACAAAAGTGTGTTAAAATCTGGATGAGTAGAATGCCTCCTTCCAGGCTTTACACCAGAGCTTCCCAACGCGGTGTAGAGAATAATATTTCTTACAAGTTTTGTTTGAAACAAATTTTCGTAGACCATCCATTTCGAAGATATTTTGCTTTTTCTAGTATACAGCGCCACCTCTATTTAGCGGTGAATTCTTTAAACATATTCAAAATATACCTAATTTATGCAATAAGGACGATTGTATTCTTTTACGATACGAAATAATAATTTTGCCTTATAATTCTATTCATAATAATTTATATATTTATACCCCAAATATGGAGAAAGTCATGTGTTGGCCACATCAGATTTTTTAATTAAATTTTTTTAAATGCACTGAAAACAGAAATGTGTCATATTTGCTTAGTTAGCTTCTTAACCTTTAAAGGACACAGCATATGCGCACGCTTTGGTGGGCTTTAACGGAAGACCAACGCAGCATATGCGCAAATAACACTTCGCTAGCGTTTTTCCTATTATTTTATTGGTATGCCATATAATACGAAATTTTCTTTACCCAGCCACTCTAGAATGGTTGTTCTTTCCGATAGGTATAGATTTTTCCTTTCATTCAACGAAATAAAGCGATAGCAATCAATTAGTTCCTGTACAGAAATGCAACTTAAACCCAAGAATGCCAAAAAAGATCGAAATTCCTTTTTACTTTCTCCATACGTAATGATGGGAAAGTTGTGATCACGAAAAAAATCGACTTCGGGATTTCAACGGAAATACACGTTTTGAGGTCCCTAGAACACGTTTAGATTATTTTCGGAATGATGTCTGTGTGTGTGTGCATGCATGTGTGTATATTTGATTGTGGGCGCTATAACTCAAAAAGTACTTGCCATATCGTTACCAAACTTCATATATAACACTTTAGCATGAGCACAAAGAACTGATTAGTTTTTGGACAATAACGGTTAACCGGAAGTAGAGCTTTATTCGAAACCCGATTCGGTTTTTGCAATATTTCTCCATTAAAACATCATTATTGCATGGAGGCTTTGCCCTTTGTAGTAATGCATATCTTGTATTTTTCATTGTGGTTTAGGATTTTATAATGTACGATAAAGTTTGCGCTCGATTTTTCATTTTTGTCACGCATATGTGGTGGTTCTCGTTCGAAAAATCGCTTTTCAATGCACTGGGAATTCTTTCCTGGGCGTTTGAAGAGGCAAAAGGAATCTTCTTAAACATCTGTTTCTTTCTTGGTGGAGCTTTTCGAGGAAAACGTCCTGTAAATATTTACCCGCAACCTACTAGAGACCATGGACCTATGCACTTTCGATTTCTCAAGTTGACCCATATTGAGCAATTGGCCTAAAAACTGCGTTCGAAACAAAGGATCCTTTGTGTGAGTCATCTGCGGAAGCGCTTTTCACAGAGAAGATTACTAGATATTTTTAGTGTTTTATAAGGTAAATTTCATGCTGAATTCAATTACGCATGTGTACATTTTCTAAAACAATCGGGAAAGGACTTGTGAGCTAATATTTTAAAAGTTTTCCCTATTCTGTGTCTAAAATCATTCATGATAAATTCAACTTCATATCTCCGCTTCTAATGAATGAAATGTAACCATTTTTTCTATGTGACTTCTGTAATGATTAAGAATGAAGACTGCATAACTAAAACGTTTATATTATTTATAAAATGTCTTTAAAAAAATCATAAATACAACACTTAGTTAAAAATTTCCATTCAAGACATGGAAAAGTTGACGTGCGACAAACTGTTTACCTAATTGGTTTAGATAGGTACATTCAGCGAATAAATGTTCAGTAATGTTTAAATGTTTTTTTGAATAAGATTTCATGTCAATACATTTCATAGTTCTCGCGATTCCGAAAGTTAATATAAACCGTGAGCGCGCACCAGAAAATTAAGCGATTGGTGTTTATTCACGTCTACTGCAGCAATGTTTGTGTGTGACATATGATAGTTTAAATGATACTGTTTATAAATTTCATCTATTATGTATATTCACAAAAAATTTCATCAAAATAACAATAAAACATCAAAAGTTATGAATTTTTAAAAATTTTCGCAAATTTTCTCACCTTTTCTCACCTTTATCTGTATTTTAAAAAAATCTCATTCGGCGAATAAGGTAGGTTTTAATAAATCTCATCCGGACTTGAGGGGTTAAAATCGCAAGATTTCCTCAAACTGTGAATTAAACGTTTACATTGAGAAATTTCGAACTGTAGGCAGAAAAAGATGAACAGAATAAGTAACTTTATAACGTTTTCTTCAAAATGGTTTATATCCGAAGATTGTAGGTCAGTTCTTTCTAATTTTAATCTAAAAAAGAATGAAAGCCTGCACATCGAAATGTCCCTTTTAACATGTTACCATATGGGAAATAGAAAATGTCTCCAGGAATCGAACCCAGGTCTTTGATCTCAAGTTTAATATGTTAAAACGTAATTTTATTATATCATAATGCTATCCTGAAAATCACATCAAATTCGGTTCATTAATTTGCGATATATTAAGCTTCAGCATTTGCTGACAGGCACACACGCAGACGTAAATTATTATATATTTTTTATTATAAATCCTTTAATTTATTCAATCACAAAGATGCATGCTAGAGTGAGACAACAATAAATACAAATAGGAAAATACATTACAGGTGCAGTTACATATGAACAAAAAATAACAGATAACAACCCTATATAAATTAAATTAATGATGCATGCTAACTGTTATCAATGGTAGAGTACATGTATTTGGAACACATTTTTGAATACAATTTGTAATTTCACCAGTTAAGAGAAATACAGAAAAGAAAGATTTGCTTATACAACAATAGAAAGGGAAAAAAAGGTTCACTTTTACAGTACCAAACATATACATACATAATCGATATATCGAATTACAGTCTGATCCTGCTAGGCATAACATAAGGCCTGTCAGCAGGTTCCTGCTTTATTATTTAGAGTAATGCTAACCAATAACAATGACAAATCATCTTATAAATTGAAATTGAGAAACCTTTGCCTAGCATATAAATCTTTCTTGTTTCAATTATGTGTTCAATAACCAATGTTTTACTGTCTTTTTTACCTGGGCAACCCCATTATGATTTATAATCTCCATAGGTAATGAATTGAATAACTTGGGAATGATAACACGAAATTGTTTATTACCCTTTTCCGTAATGCATAAAGGCACATGATATTTGCTTCTTAATCTCCGTGACATTGACGTTTGCAGTGCAATAGGAGTTTTGTATCTATTATCAAATTGTCCAGGATGAGTATGAACTTGTGAAGTTTGGTAACTGGTAATAAATTTAAAATCTCATACATATCATCAATACTGGTATTATGACACTTTTTAACTGTTATATTATAAATTATTTTTAACAATCTATCCTGATTTTTGCTTAATAGACTAATCTATGTACTTCCAGAGTTTCCCCAAAGTGTTATGCCATATCTTAGCAAACTTTCAACTAGACTCAAATAAACAATTTTTAACACAGAGGAGGGTACAAAATCCTTCAGATAATAGAATTTGTAAATTATCTTTCTAAGTTTACTATTCAATTTTTTTGTGTGTGAAACAAAATTAAATATTTCATTTATTTCTATACCAAGGTAGTTGTAATTTTGTATCTGTTCTAAAATACCGCAACTACATGTATACATTCATGATTATGAGCCTTAACAATAATATGCTTTTTATAACTAGTTTTTGATACAAATGCATAACCTTTGACTTCTTAAAATTAATCACTAACTTATTATCATGGGTCCATTTTATAATACTAGTTATATCAGACTGCAACATCATATTTGCAGTATTAAAATCTTTATATGATGAAACTAAGATAGCATCATCAGCATATAAGATCAATTCACAATTGTTAACTACTGGTCTGATATCATTGATGTACACAAGGAAAAGAATTGGTCCCAATTTTGATCCCTGTGGAAACCCAGTCTGATAGGAACACAATCACTTGTAGTATCCTTGCTTATCTTAATTCTCATACAACGATTTTTTAAATAACTACTAAACCACTCTAAAACATTTCGTCTAATACCAATAGAGTTTAGTTTGCTTAACAATAACTCTGAATCAACTGTATCAAAGGTTTTTTTAAAGTCAATGAAAGAAACTAATATATTATTGCTTTTATCGAGGTTGTAATAAATAAGCTGTGAGAATCATTCTAATGCTTGCTTTGTACCTCTGTTCTTTTGAAAACCATATTGGTGTTGGTATATTATGTTGTTTTTACTGAGGTAGCTATTTAGAACATTTGCTACGTCTCTCGAAGATTTTATCAGTTGATGGTAGAATAGAAATTGGGCGATAATTATTTGGGTCCCTATGTGAGCCCTCCTTATATATAGGCTTTACCATTGCAATTTTAAGACCATCACGTATAACAGCATTTTTAATACTATTATTAATTAAAGCAGTCATCACAGATATTAACTTATAATTATTTTTTAAATCAGACATTCTAATTTCATCCCAACCAGGTGTTTTATTTTTACTATCATTTATAAGTTTTTTAACTCATGTTCCAATACTAATGGCAAGAAAATACTACCTGTAGTAGTACTTTTTTTGGTTTGTAAGCATTGCTTATCACATTTAAGAATTAATTTAACTACTTCATTACTAAATTGATTAACAAACAATTCAATGATTTCTTCTTTATCAATATTACCTTTAAAATGTTTGATTATATCATCATATTCATTTTTAGACCTGTTTCGACCAATGACACCATTAACTATATCCCATATTTTTTTAGAATTATTTCTTGCTTCATAAAATATATTTCTGTAGTAGTTAACTTTGGTTTTCTTAATCATTTTGTTAACTTCATTCCTAGTCTTTTTGTACTGCATTTGATAGATAGCATTAGTTGGGCAACTTTTCCATCTTCTATACAATGTATCCCTGTATTTCATTTTACTGAGAATTTCTTGAGAAACCCATTCTTTCTTAGTATTTACATCTCTTCTTAACATTAACCATAGACTTGCTATATATTTCTTTAAAAATCTCATGAATCTACCTGTACTGTTCTTCAGGTTTAACTAAGTTTGTCACAGCATCCCAGTCATATCTGGATATTAAATCTTTAATCTTATTATTATCTACTAGTGTAATACCCGTTGAAATATCAACGGAAGAATTATAGATAGATTGATTATTAATATTTGCATTTAAAATAATTATTAGCACACTTTTACATATGACATATTTCGTCATATATTGCATTTCTAGTGAATATTCTGTTGTCGTTTAGTAAACGCCTTTGGTTTTTATTTTCGGCTATAAAATTCTGTTTTAATCTTCTCCCACCTTGTTTTCGTCAATGCTGCATATAAATGTCGGTGTGCAAATACCGGGAAATAATTATATGTAGACATATATAAAGTAGGGAAAATAATTAAATTTCGTGCAGTTAACATTATGATTGTTTTAAAATTGTACTCTGTACTTACGAAGAAAGAAAGCTTACTCGAATCCTCAATAATGTTCTCCGTCGTTATGTATTACATATTTAAAATAAAACTCTTTAAAATATTTAAATTAAAAACTAACTAATTAATCAATCAGCGGAATAATTTCTTTGAATACTATCTGATACTCTCTGAACAAAAATAAATCAATTTATTTCAACATTGTAAACTGTTCCCTTGACGATTGAAGGGATTGATGTATTGGAGATCCATATTAACAAAAAAATAAACTAATTGTTTATCGTAGAAACCGTTACAATAGTTTTAAATTGATTTTTGCTTTGAAATATACTTGAGACAATTCAGTACAACTTCCACATTACATACTGTAAATTCCAAAGTAACTCCTTTTATAATAGGCAATGCTAGCCTAAAATTAATTAATTCTGTAAAGTGAATAAATAAAGTTCTTTCTTTAAACTATAATAACCACTGTTATTAGATTTAAATGGATTATAAGCCTTAGAACTTACTCTGTATTAAATAAGCACCAAAATTCCTTTTAGAAAAACAAATCAAGTCATTAAAAGATCCACTGTAGTTTCTTCGAAAATTGCCTGTTAACAGTTTTAAATGTCCTTTTAATTTAAATTGAATTTTAATTTATATTCGTTTCCAAACTTCGGCCATTGTTACGAAATTAATTCGAGGAATAACAATATAAATTCGTAATCACGTATGGTTTACAAAGAATTTAATTTAAGAATGCTTTTTATTTCCAATTTTTTTAAAATGACACTGTTGATACTTAAAATTTTTTATATTTACGTTAATATACCGTATTCACCTGAATCTAAGACGACCTTTTTTTCCTAATTTTCAGCTGTAAATATCAAGAGTCGTCTTACATTCGAATACGAAATATATTTAAGCATTTAATCAATGGTTTTTACAACAAATGGTATATTAGAGTAAACAATTCACAACAGCAAATTCAAGTACGTACATAAAGAAGTGAAATAAGCAAATAGTAATAACAATAAGAAAAACATGACGGGAATAATAATTATTTAGACTAATAATCATCGTCGACGATCATAACACAGACGACGTACTTTCATCTTGCACGTAATGGCAACCGCAATGTCAAAACAAATGAGAGCGGAAATCATTGGGATTCCCCTTTCAAACGACGCACCGCGATTCACTAAGTGTGACAGTAATTTTGAGTTGTGCATTCTTGATTTAAATGCACAACCCTTAAGTTAAAATGACAGATCATGTTGAAGTACGTGGCACGAGTGCAAAGGGAAAGTTAACAAAGGAATTAGACGGAGCTAAGATACAAATTTTAAGCTGATCGTGATAAATTACGCCGAAAAAACTAATAACTGTGATGCGAGTAGAAAGTTCGGTGTATCTGAGGCAAATGTGCGTCGATGGAAACTCTCAAAACAGGAACTAGAAAAAGCCAAAGCCACAAGGAAGTCGCTCAGTGGTCCAAAATTAGGCCGATTTCATGGCATTGAAGAAGAAGTAGTCAAGTTTGTGCGCACCATGAGGAAGAACGGTATGCCTGTTTCGACTGAAAGTATTATACTTAAAGTTAATGAAATTACTAGAGGACTTAATATATCATTGCAAGAATTCAAGGCCAGCAGAAGTTGGTGCGTGAGAATGATGCGACGAAATAATTTTTCTTTACGGCGACGAACTTAGCTGTGTCAGAAATTGTCAGAAGACTATGTTGAAAAACTTCTCGCTTACTAGAAATACGTAATTGGACTTAGAAAAACCAATAATTACCTTTTGAACCAAATAGGAAATGCCGATGAAACTCCGGTTTTCTTCTACATGCCATCTAATTATACTGTGAACGAAAAAGGTGCGAAGTCCGTCCTAATTAAAACTACAGGCAACGAAAAAATGCGAGTCACGGTAATGTTGGCGGTTTTAGCAGATGGGACTAAATTACCACCATATGTGATTCTAAAGAGGAAAACAATGCCTAAGAAACATTTGCCAAGTGGAATAATAGGTGTCAAGAAAAGGGGTGGATGACTAAAGAACTAATGAGAGATTGGTTACATGTGGTGTGGAATAGACGGCCAGGAGCTTTACTGAAACAAAGAGCAATGCTTTCACTGGATGCATTCAAGGACACTTATCTCCTGAAATTAAAAACATAATGAGTGTGATAAATACTGATCTTGTTGTAATACCTGGAGGAATGACATTGCAACTTCAAGTTTTAGATGTTGCTGTCAATAAGTGTTTTAAAAATAATTTAAAGGTTTTGTATTCTGAGTGGTTACAGAGTGGAACTCACACTTTAACACCAAAAGGAAATCTTAAGAAACCTGAAGTTGCAATGCGCTGCCAATGGATCAAGGCATCGTGGCAACAAATAAATGCAAAAGTAATAGTGAAAGGATTTAAGAAATACTGCCTACCTAATGCCATGGATGGGAGTGAGGATGATGTTTTGTGGGAGACTGATGATGAAGTTGAGAGTGATAAAGATAGTGAGCATGAGGAAAATAGTGAAGGTTGCATAGACAGTGATGATGACTAACACAATAAAATGATTTTATGCAGCACTTGGATTGAAATGTTTTTTTGTTGTCCTGAAATGAGTATATTCTTTCAATGTATTTACTTTATTTTTAATGTTATCTTAAAATGAATGCTACCATTTAATTTGTTTGAAAACCTGAATGGTTCTATTTGTGATGTGATCTTATGATTTTAAAATGTTAAAAGACAATGACATTCAAGAAAAGCATAAGAGAAAATAAATATTTCACAAGATTTATAATTTTTGTAGTCATGAAGGTCAATTTGAGCTTTTTTCTCTTTTGGAATCATCAAAATGGGGGGTCGTCTTAGATTCAGGGTCGTCTTGGATTCAGTTGAATACGGTACTTATTTTCCACAAAACACGCCAATCTCTCCCCTTCCTTCCTCTTTCTCTCTCTCTCTCATCTAGAAAATTTAAAATGCCTAAATTTGGGGGTCTATATATACATAAAATCCAGAGTTCCTTGTTTTGATACTTAAATTTGCCAATCAATGATTCACATGATGTTGTATACACATCTATACAACTGAAAAACCTAGTTTTCAACACATAAGCCAAAATTCCACCTCCTCTCTTATTATCCCTTAGTTTATGAAACATTTTATACCCATCAGTACAATATAGAAAAGCTTCCTGTTCAGTTATGTTTACTTCAGTTAATACCAAAATAACAATATTTAAAAATTTTAAAATTTTAATTGACTTAGGATAATCTTCAACTCATGAAAATTTTTCCTTAAATTTCTAATGTTAAGATGCAAGATAATAATATTTATCTTATCTACTAGTTTAACTAGTAAAACTGAGTCATATGTAATACAATTCACTTTTTCATCAGTTATACAATCTGGTAAAAACATGTTATAGATGAATTTAAATTACTTTCTATGAATATGACGAATATAATTAATAATACAAGAACTTAAGCAATCTTATCTAGGTCTTTATTATTTTGAATTTTAATAAGATGAGAACTATCATCCCTTTTAGCAAATATGATTCCATTCTTACTCCAAATGTATTTGTAACCCAACTCTCTCTCTGCCTTTGGTTTTGGCATTCCAAAGCAGAGTCTTGAAATATGGTGTTAGAGCATCATTAATGAATATTTTACTGTAATTACCATTGCCTATTATATCATTATTTGTCAAGAGTTTTCTTTTCATAGTCCACTCAGTTTTTTTATCTTTACTTATGAACCTAACAATCAGTCTATTTTTTTGACCAGAATGTTTCTTCTTGACAAAAAAAACATCATCTATAATATTTACATTAAAATTGACAATTTCAATTTTTCTAGCTATTTCAGATAATAAATTCTGACTACCGTATATACTCGTGTATAGTACGAGTTTTTATGACCAAATTTTTATTGCAAAAATTGGGGATCGTACTATACACGAGTAATGCATTTGAGGAATTAAAATTCATGTATCTTCACGGGCATTTTCGGTGAAGTTATGCCACCCGCACGCATTCTAATGGTAGGATAACCTTAACAGTGAGGTTCTTTATCATTGTTATGTTGCTTCGTGAAGAGTAGAATCTTTTTCATATATACAGCTTCAAATTCACAAATACTTGATATAAGTGACGATTTACGGGCACTTCCTTTCTTGAATTTTATGTATGTACATCTTTCTTTGCGTCTTTTCACAAGGGATGGATTGGAACGAGTTGGACTAAAAGTATCGTAGACGGCGTAACTTTATGGAATTTCGACATCTTGGAAAAAAGAAATTACTTTGTAATATTCAACAGTCTTTATTGTTTCTTCAATCACACACCGATCGGTTTCCACTACAAAGTCATTCTAAAGGTGTTACGTCGGTTAGTAACACCATTAGAATGATTTTGTAGTGGAAACCGGTCGGTGTGTGATTGAAGAAACAATAAAGACTGTGGAATATTACGAAGTAATTTCTTTTTGTCCGTTATCCCTACCTATTAAATAGATGAGCAAGTGGAACCATTACGTATGCGGAACGTAATCCAGACGTACTAGAATTGAAACGAATTTATTTCATCTTGTGCAATCATGATTCATATCACTTTTTATTAAATGTTTTAGAAGTAAGATACTTATCCGAATTTTAGTGTACTCGCAAGAAATACTATTTACGACATTTATGGTCTATTCTATGGTGATGTGGAAAATCAAGGTCGTTCGATATATCTCGCTCGTAACCATCGAGCTATCGAAACAAAATATATCGACCCTGGTGGAAAGCTGGGGTCGTACTATAAACGAGATATATGAAAAAATCAGGTTTGTTCACCAAAAAATCAGGGGTCGTACTATACATGGAGTCGGCATATACACGAGTATATACGGTACTCTCTATAGTATTAACTTCACATTCTATTCCAATTATTTCAATTGTATTCTTTAATTGTATTTGTTCCAACAAATTTATTTTATGTTCAAGATTTTCAATTATCTGATTCTTTTCTCTCAACTCCTTTTTCAATGAATTTACTGTATCTGTCAATTCAGTTATCAACGAGTTTTGGCTATCAAGTTTTATAATAACAGAGTCGTATTTATCTGACATGAAAGAGATACTTAGCATAATTTCTTCTAGTGATTTTTCCACTGTCTTCTTAGATGGGTTTGATTCACTTGTTAACTGGCTTACGGATGATACACTGGCAGCGGGATTAGTTGAATCTTTTGCAGGACTTGGTGATCCTTGTAACAGGTCACTAGCAGCCTGTGGTTTTGTTCTACAGGGCACACATCTTCATGCTTCGTTTTTAGTGCAAGACATATTTTTATATGTCCCGTCTCTTACACCTGCACAGTGGTAAAGTAAATTGCCTTGGGATCCATGGCAATATATGAAGTCCCCATCCCGTGGGAGTTCTTCGGAACAAAGTTGACACAACATTTGAGAACAAAATACGATATAAACAAATTAAGTACCGGGATCTAAATAACTTGCACTTTGAATTAAGATATTCTTCTCAATTTAAATCGTAGAAGTTCACCAACATAAACACAAATATTTTTTATTAAACTGTCACTGTTATTATTGTTATAGACACCCAAAAAGGTTATTTACTCGATAAAAAGTTGAAATTTATGAGGAAATCGGTTTTTTCAGTTTCTGTCAAATATCTCCTTAAAAACATCGTTATTGGTAATCTTCGTGAGGACCAAAGTTGTAGAGAATAATATTTCTTCCAAGTTTTGTTTGAAACAAATTTTCGTAGAGCCATCCATTTTGGAGATATTTTGCTTTTTCTTAATTTCTAGTATACAACACCACCACCATGTGGCGGTGAATTCTGTAAACATATTCACAATATACCTAATTTACGGCAATAAGGACGACTGTATTCTTTTACGATACGAAATAATAATTTTGCCTTATAATTCTATTCATAATAATTTAAATATCTATACCCCAAATATGGAGAAAGTCATCTGTTGGCCACATCAGATTTTTTGTAAGTGAAATCATTATATTCTACATTATAATGTTTATTAACGTAAATAAGCTCACGTATCTGGTGTACATTTATTAGTCAGTGCTAAATCATGGACAACTGTAGGTTGCTTTTTCACGGGTTTCTTGCATACAAGACATAAAAGTAAACATTTCAGAGGTATAATCACACAAGAAATGAAGCTGGATTTGGGGAAAGTGATATGATAGGCATGGGCGTCGGCAGAAAATTTTGCAGGGAGGAGGCAAAACACAAAAATGCCTATTACCCAGGGGCGGACGAATTTTTCCCAACCCAGGAAAATTTTACTTAACCGTCTCCCAACTGACCACAAATCCACACCAATGAATCACTATGAATTATATTATCACTGTACTGAATATCCTCTTGAAATTAACTTAAAGCAGTGGTTCTAAACCGGTGTGCCGCGGTGCATTAGTTTGCTGAAAGGAAGGGACTAGTGTGCCGCACACTCCGAGTATATTTAATTTTTAAAAGCGTTTTAAACAAACAAACTCGAATTAATTTTATAATGCAAGGAATTTATCATGAAACTACGAGAGGAATTGATTGACCTTAGCAACAATCATACCACTTAAAATTATTATGCTACCTATAGATGTATTTTGGCTTAAAGCTAAAGGTGTGAATATGCTTCAATATCTGAATATGCCATCGATATCACGTTCTGCGAATTAAGTTGTTCGTCAACGACTTATATTAAAAATATTAAAAGGACATGTATAAAGAACGTAGTTGAAGAACTTTTTGAAGTTCTTTCTATTACTGAGCCAAATGTAAAGCGTCTTTGAATCAAAAAGGCAAGCCTAAATTTTGTCTAAGAACATAACATTTTTACACGTTGAATTATATATTTAATGTACAATAAAATTAAGCAATTATTTGAATATTGCTTTACCAATCGTAAAAATCTAATATAACTGCGGCTTTTACTTGTTATGCTAGTTTCTATCTTTAAAAGTGAGTATTTACGCAGTGAAATTAATTAGGGGTGGTTTGATGTGCAGCGATGTTCTTACGCATGCATAAAGGTGTGCCGTGGAACAAAAAAGGTTGAGAAGCACTGAATTAAAGTATATTTTAAATGACTAATTTATCCTGTGCGTGATGATTGGCCTTTCCCTTGAAGCAGGTTAAAATCAGTGCTCGGAATGAGCCGGAATGTATAGCGGTACGCCGCTCCATCTCATCACACGCGCCGATGATACCATCCCGTTTCGTCAGACATTTAGAAATTCCATTTCGTAACATTTTCCATTTCGAGCACTGGTTAAAATCCATTCCGACCTGATAAATACTATATTAAAAATACACACCTTTAACAAACGACAACGAATGTAAACATGGGCGTCGGCAGAAAATTTTGCAGGGGAAAAACAATGACAATACAATATGTATAAAAACACATACAAATTCATTTATTTAACAAACTATTAACAAAAACAAACTAATTATTTTCAAATGAATCACATTCATTTTTAAACAAAAATTGTAAATGCCTTGTGTCTGCTGAAAATTTTTCTACTAATTGGTCCATAAATATTTTTTTGTTTTCATTTACATATTTCCTATGTATGCTCAACATGCATAGCCCAGGCAAACGATCATCACCCATGGTTGACCTTAACCAAGTCTTTACTCTCCTCATTGTACTAAAACTTCGTTCTATCATACAAGTTGAAATAGGCAAAGTTAGGATAATTAAAACTGCTTGCCTTATAGCAGGGTAAAGTTCTGTGTGATCAAGCAAATCAATGATTCCATTCTTCAACTCAAAATCTACCTTACTTGACCACATACCGTACCATGTCATCGCTTCATTTTCAAAATTATCAATTTTATAAATTTTGTTTACATTTAAAATTATATTTTTATACTCCTGGCATCCCAATTTACTCATTTTTGTTGGACAGAGTATAAAAAGATGGAAATGCTTCTCATTTTCTGGAGAAAAACTACATTCAAGCGATGAGATAATTGAGTCTAAATATGGAATAAAAACTGAACGTCAATAATAATCCTCCACAGACAAATCTTTAAAATTGGAGCGTTAAGTCTGGTGTGCACATGCTGTTGGGGGAATCAGATTAACATCCAATTTTTCGGCTAGATGCTTAACTTCTAAAAAAATTTCATTAAAATGGTTATCTACATTTTGTCTGTGATTTCGGATCACTATTAAAAGCTTCAGTATATGGTCATGAACTTTCAAAATATCCAACTGAATAGCCTGAAGAGCTTGAGTCACTGATTCCAGCATTGATGAATAAGTCGAAATAATAATAAAACTTGTTGTGCTTGCGACAGTGACTAGTTGATGTGCCTCTTGGTGTTTTACCAGACCGTGTTTCAGCAATTTGGTTTAATTTTTCGTGAATTTTCAAAAAGTTTGTGTTGAAAATCCTAATACTTTTGTACTTAGCACTCCAACGAGTTTTGCATAGCATTGGTATCGATGGAATCAAACATCTCCTTTTAGGACTGTCACAAAAAAACTTTATAATGGCTTTAACTGAGCCAATGGTGTTCCTTATTTCTGATACTACATTTAAGTCTTGTACAACTAGATTCAGTCTGTGTGCAGCACAATGGACGAAAAGAGCTTTTGGATATATATTTTTAATAATGGTTTGCACTCCTCCCTCCTTCCCAGCCATGGTCGCACACCCATCATACCCTTGCCCAACTAACTTTTCAAGGCGCAGTCCGAATTGTGTACATTTATTATCGTTTCAGCGATGGATTTCGCATCAAAACTAGTAAGGGTTGTAAACCCCAAAAATTCTTCTCGTATCATGTCCTTACTGTCAACAAATCGCACACCAAGAGACAATTGTTCTTTTCCTGATGTGTCAGCACTTTCATCTGCTAATATAGAAAATCCGACTGAATTATTGGCAGCTGCAATGATTTTCTGCCTAATGTTGTCTTCACACAATCCAATCAGCTCATATTCTACCTGCACCGATGTGTATCGAGCATTACCTGAAGAATTTTCTAAATGTTTACGGAGTGTTTCATCCCCTGATTCGATCCAAAATTGGTAAAGGCTTTGCACGTTCCCACTATCACAAGTTTTTCTTCTAAGTGCAATATCGTGTGTGCCACAAAATATGAGAGTGGATAATATGGGAAACAGTATACTATTTCTATTTTCTTCAATTTTTCTACTTGAAGAACTGTCAGTTTGACAGACAATATTAAGTTCTGGATTTTTCTTCATTTTAAAAAAATTACTGGCATCCATTTGTGCATATTTATGCCAGGAACATGATGATTTTTAGCATTTTCATGAATGTCCTTGTATTTTGTGAATGGCTTATTGATGAAAGCTCCTTGTGTCACTCGATGAACAGCTTGTGGAAATAATATGCAGTATTTGTAAACTGCTTCTTTCAGATTTATTGAGTATCCAAGCCACGGAGCATATTGATCAAGCCATACATAACGAAAATGTCGTGAACCATTTGAATCTTCCTTAAAATCATATTTTTCTAAAAATGCTTATGTTTGTTCCAGAAGAATGTGTTTCTTATCATCCGTCATTTTCCCAGAAGAATTTATATATAACCCAAGATCGTTTGGATCATCATAAAGAACAGCATTTTCAGAAATATCATCAGCATGGCAACTTTCTACACGTTCACTTATCGTAGAAAATAATTTTTCAGATTCTAAATTAGAAACAGAAACGGAACTGGTGCTAGGTTTATCTGCATTTGTAGTTTGTTTCATCGCATCTTGGCCCTCATTAATTCTTCATTTTTTAAAAAAAATTCTAATGTCTATTTCTGAAAGAAGGGGAAATCGAAAATTAGAATATAAAATGGCAGTACAGGGTAAACTAAATCAAAATCAGATTTAACGTACACTAGAAAGAATAATTCAAATAAATTAAATACTCGGTAAAAAACAATAAGAATATATAAAAAACTTTTAAAAATTATACTCTTTTTATAAGGCCCACTGAAAAATATAAAATAAATTGTGTTCAAGAAAATATCTGGATCTTAAAGAAAATTTTCATTTTATATGATCATGAATCTCTTTTAAAAAATCGGTACAACATACATTGTACAAACTTTCTCATATACTAATGCGTCGTTTAGTTATCTTTAGAAAATGAAAATCGTATGAGCCGGTTTTTTAGAAAATCCAATTTTTGTTAGAGTTGCTCAAGAATATACTAGATTTATATTCATTCATTGAGAAAAATGATGGTATTATTGCAGGCGTATCCTCAAGTAACAGTGCGAAATTTTATCAAAATCGTTAGAGCCGTTTTTGAGAAAATCAAATTATTGTTCAAGTTGCCTAGAATAAATTAACCTTATATTAATTTTTGGAGAAATACGAACTATTTGGTATTATTGAAGACGTAAGATCAAGTAACTGTATGAAATTTGATCAAAATTGTTAAAGCCGTTTTTGAGAAATCAAATTGATGTTAAAAATGCATCGAATAAACGTCCCTTAATTATTGAGCACTGTCAACCATTTCTTCATATACTCTACTTTGTATGATAAAATGCCTAAATACGAGATTTCATTCATTTTCGCTACATTGTTTAGGCCCTAGAGCCAATAACAGACAGACGGCATTGCGAAAACCACTTTTCAGACTCATTGTCAGTCAGCTACACCTAACATATATTTCTATCAAAATCTTGAGGTCGATTTTTTTCACGATTACAATACATACTTTCTCAATATACTTTGTATATGAGAAAGTAAAAAAGTACGACACAACTACTATAGTGGGGGTCAAAAGTGACCCAAAACTGCAATAACTCGAAATCAACTACCGCGTATGTTAAAAGCTACAACGTCAACTGAAAGAGAACATTGAAGTAGGAGATTAGATAAACTAACGAAGCCACTGCGCGTGCCATAATCGAATAAACAAAGAAAATTGAATATACATCTCGTGTAAGTTAATGATGCTATGAACATATTTAATATCCAGTAGAAAAAATATATCAAATTACAAAATTGCATACTCTTACAGAAAAGGTTAATACATCGAGCCACATAATTAGGTTGGAATATGTAAAACTCGTTTTAATGAAGACAAAAATGAAAAGTTTTTAAATGCATACATAGAAAACTAATTGCTTAATTAAATAGAATGAAATGTAAGCACTATGTTGAACTATTTCTCATAAGGAAATATCCGCTAGTGTTTAAATGTGAAATGCAATTTAGGCGTTATTTTGAGTCGATTTGTATTGAGTGCAACAGTGTAATCCAACAATGCAAATCGCAGTGGGGACATCACGTTAAAATGAGATGAAACAAAAAACTACTACAGACGTCAAATTTAAGCCATTCCGAATTAGAGACGCTAGGAATAAGGCACTTGATTGAAGTTCCTGTAGGAAATGTGCGTCGCAGGTTTGTCAGTTCTATCATTTTAACAAAGTTAAAGAGAAACAATTCAATCATCGAGAATTCTTAAGTTATGGTCATAGGCACAGCAACTAGTAGAAATATCCACAAAAACAAAATGTTATTCACTATTTTGATATCTTAAATTGATCTGAAAATTTGAAATTTTCTCACCTATTTAATTATACCTATCTTCCTGAAAATCCTTACAGGAGAAAAGAACTAGTACTCTGAGTATTGGGGAAAAGATTTATAGAATTTATCATACAATAATGATTGATTCACTTCCTTATAGTTTTGTTTAGTTCTGCAAAATGGATCATTTCTTTAGGATCATTAGTAATTATCATTTTCCTTTTTTTTCCATCAGCAGTCTTGTTTTTTAATAATAATAAAACCACACACAAATTATACTGGGATAATACAATATTAACAGACATAACATCACAGCAAACAGACCCGATCTCACACTGGTTGTCAAAGAAAAATCAATTACATACCTAATCGACATATCCATCCCGTCCGATGCCAACATTCAACTAAAACACAATGAAAAAATGGAAAAATATTCACCTCTAGCAATAGAAATAAAAAGAATATGGAAACAGCAAAAAGTAGACATCATTCCCGTCATTATATCAGTAACCGGTATTACTCCCAACAGCCTACCGAAAATCCTAGAAAACTTACAACTACCAATACACACTCATGCCAAAATACAAAAAGCAACCATCCTTAGAACTTGTAACACAGAAAATTCCTTATTACAGACCACCTAACAAATATGTAACCTACCACCATATAATCTTTTGTACTTGGCAGTATGCTCGTCAAGAGATGGAAAAATGCGGCTACGGCCAGAATAATTTTATAATAATAATAATAATGATAATTATTCCACTTAAATGCATGTGCAATTCATCAATACACTAAAATAGAGTGGAATATAGGTACCCCTTAGTTCAACTCTTTTGGGGTTAGCATCACACCTTATATTTCGGCAGAATGGCAGATGCCGAGCATATAATACACAAAATAAACAGCAACATAACAGGACCGTTATATACAAAATACAACAAGAACATAAACTAAACAAGGCACTTTCCTAGACATTGGAAGAATTGTACAATAAAAGAACATTACATAATGACAGATTTAACTACATAAACCCAGAATATGTATACTATGCTTTTAAGAAGTCCTCAACTTCCTGAAAAGAAAACAGCCAATGCTTGATACATTTTAAAAATTTATTGACATTGTTTACGTCAGCTGTTTCTGGGGGGACTTGTTTAAATCAGCTATTTCTAGGGGGACTGAACAGAATATTTTGGTGCAGCATATAAAAAGGACTGTTTAAATGCTTCATTGTGAGGTTTTGGTATAACAATTCCATAGTGAAGTCTTAGTTTGCTATTATAATCACTTAACTGCATTCTGTTACCTCCTCGAATATAAAATAATTTTAATGCCCTATATATATACAAATGTCTTAGAGGAAGTATATCTAGTTTTTTAAATAGTGGAGATGAATGTTCAGTTTTTGGCACACGTGAAATTAATCTTATTATCCTTTTTTGGGCTGTAAAGATAGGTTTGACATTTGAGAAATAAGCTCCTCCCCAGCAAGTCAACCCATACTGCAACCAGGGGTCCCCAAACTTTTTATTGAAAGGGCCACATTAGGCTTTATGTACGACAGCACGGGTCATCAAGAAGTTTCACAGTTACAAATTGTAAATTGTTTCTAGGGGGGGGGGGGGTTGGGTTGGGTTGGGTTGGGTTGGGTTGGTGGACTGGATAATCACTCTGCGGGCCGAATTTGTGGCCCACGGGCCGTAGGTTGGGGACCCGTGCGCTAACCATTACACCAACAGGACCGGAAGTCATATCGGCACAGTTTAAACTTACGGTTACATTGGTGTAATGGTTAGCGTATCGGACATCGAACGCAAAGTTCAGGGGTTCAAATCTCAAGATATTTCTTTAAACATTTTTTTTTGCTTTAAATGTATTATATATTTATCTAGAATCTTTTCGTAATTAACTTTGCATATATAATGTGACATTTTCAGTGAAGTATTTATCTTAAAAAAATTAATTTTCATTAAGTTGCATTTAGTAAGATATATATGTACATGTATATGTGCATACGTACACACAAACACCTTCTTTTTCGATATCTATATATTCCGACTTTTATTTAGTTACATTTGAGTTCTTAGATTGACATTTAAAATATTTCTACTAAATAATAATATTTCATTAACTTTAATAATTTGAGCTTTTAATCATTTCAAATATAGATAGGAAACAGAGAAACTATAGTAATGTAATACATTTATATGTAAAATGTGTTAAGTCACAAAGAAAATCCATTATATATGGAAATTAAATGATTTTATATTTTGTACTAGCAGAAATTCCCGACGTTGTGCTGGGAAATTTGCTGTTTTGAATAAAACAGGAAGAGAGAAACAAAAACCACGTATGAATTATTTCTGGGAGCCCTCCACAATCGTACCAAATTTCATTGAAATCAATAGTAGGACTTCGGAAAATACATGTAGTTTAATCAGTCAGTTTCATCAGTCCCTGCCGTCCAATTATGGATAAGGAAGTAGTCATTTCTCACCTTTCTCACTGTGTATAAGATGTAGAGTTACCTGTTCTTTGAGAACAGGAAGTTTATGAGAGCAGTTTCTTTATTGAACAGTTCAGGCATCATAACAGTTCGAAAAGAACTGTCCCATTCTTTCTGACTCACCTCTACATGGCAGTGCATTAGCATACAAAGTTATTTTGCTTTTTGTACAATTACCTATGTAACATTTGGGATTAAAAACTAGCCTACGACCTTCCTATTTGTGAAGAAAGTATTTGTTGACAGTTTGATTATTCTAGCTTTAACGTTGTGGAAATGTATAGATGCGCAAACAAACAGACTTTCATAAATATATAGGAGATTGATCTTATACTTGTATTGAAAGTGACAAATATCAAATTTGAACTTAATTTAACTTAACTTAATTTACTCGAGAGTTATCGTCGAAAAACCAAATCGATGCCTCCCAAACCCCCACTTAAAATTTTTTTTTAAGATACACCACATCTTATAAATATTTTAGTGTGTATGTGTGTATGTATGTTCTTTATACGTTTTTACACCGTTTAAGCTATCGAATTAAAAAGTTTCATGGGCCATCTCATGGACCAAAGGAAGAACTTGGTCTAGCTTTGCAGACCATGGGATCTCTTATACCCCATGGGGTCAACAAAATACTATTTCCATAAGAATACATGGGAAATGGTGTAGAGAAACCTCAAAATGCCATGCAGCCCTTCACTGATGTGGATATAAATATACCGTAGGATGGGGTGACTTCGGCCGCTTTTTTAAGGTTTTTTGTTTTTTACGACGTGTATATTCGTAATAAAGATACAGAAAAATAATTAAGATGGAACAGATACTCAGAAACTCTCTACAGTTTAGAAGTTTTAATTTGATTCCAGTTGCTTCGAGAAAAAAAATTCTGTTTATTGGCCGAAGTCACCCCATGTAATGGGGTGACTTCGGCCACTCATTGATTTTCATGAAAATACGAAGCTAACGAAAGATGGGATCATTTCGGCCATGCTATTTCATCATAAACTGCAATTGTAAAATTTCTACTTGCAAAAATGAAAGTGTAAATCTTACCAGAGCACTGAAAAAACATCTTTATTTAAAAAGAAATCGAATTGAAAATGTTTACAAGTAAAAAACTATTATGACATCTAGCATAAGCAATCGTTTTGAGAATACAAATAACAATTGAAAATGAAATTACCATGGAGTGAAGTGCTACAAAAACTGATAAAATGTTTTAAACTGAAAACAGAATAATTATTTCACTCAACAAATTCTGGTTGAACATCAGAAAAAAGGAAACGTCCTCGGCAAATGTCTTTGGGATCCCTTAACTTATGAAAAACTTGAGAGATTAGTACAACTGAAATGTCCTCATTTTCGGGGTAAACAAAGTATGTCTCTTTTATATTTTCCTCAGAAAGGACACTTCTACTTCATTCTTCGGTAAAATTGAAAGGACTTTTCCTACAAACATTCGCTCTCTTTTGTTAGTTTTAAATTGAACCATCACAAAGTCACTGACACTTAAAGTCGCCTTTTCTTCTACCTGATTTGTGGGAGAATTTGATGGAGAGGGAAATTCAGATGGGTGACTACGCTTCCCATCCTTTTCACCCATTCCCAGATTATTATTGCAGGTTTCTTCATCTCCAACAGCATTCTGATTGGCTAGCTCATTCCGACCGAAATTTTGATTCTTTTTCCGCGCTTTGTTGTGGCAGAAGTTTTGGTGTTTCGAGCATCGTTTAGAACATGCACAAATGCTTCTGTCCATGAATGCTCCCTTTCAATATTTTCTCCCAGAGGGCTTTGGTCCATATGAGGGATTTTGGTTAAGACTCTGCTTGGATCCC
The DNA here is from genome assembly GCA_036926305.1 of Uropetala carovei. NCBI lineage: Eukaryota > Metazoa > Arthropoda > Insecta > Odonata > Petaluridae > Uropetala > Uropetala carovei. Next base: position 9,099,034 of record JAXCHB010000010.1, on the reverse strand, counting down.
AGGGCACTATACCAGTAGCCTTGAATCCAGAACGCACGTTGTTTTCAAGTGAAGTTCCAATTGATTCCAATGTCATTTTCAGCATTCGTGGGAATTCAGACTTGGGTAGAACTCCTACATTTCTTCTTTTCCAGCTGTCGAGACATTTTCTCCGGGCTGCTTTGAGGGGTCGGAAAAATGCCGCATCCAACAGCTGACATATATGAGTTGAATTTGGGGGTAACAGGACAAACCTGACATTCAACTCGTCGCATAATTTTTACACTTCTACGAACAAGTGACTAGGTAGATTATCACCAATTAGCACTTTTGGTCCCTGAAGATTTTTGAGCAAAGGTAAGCAAATAGTGACAAACCAATCTTCAAAAATTGGCATGTCAAACCACCCTGAGATATTTCTATTATAACGAGCTCCTGAAACCCCCCCTTCTACCCAGGTAGGATACAAATAGCTGGCTTTGTGTACAATATAAGGGGGTAGCAATACTCCACCTGCAGAAGCTGCTATCATTACCGAAGTGCTCGTTTTAGAAATGCCTTTTATGACCTCTGGGTCTCGTGTTCCCCTTTTAACAAGGACTTTAGTTTTTCCCGGGTCATCTGCAAAATTGGTTTCATCATAATTAATAATGTTTTCAGGAGGAATCCCTTATAAAGACATCTCCAAATTTTAAAAATAGTCCTCCATGACACTCCTACTTACAGCTGCTCTAACTCTTTTAACATTCTCCCCAAATGTAAGAGTGAGTTCTTTGTTTCTCTTAAGAAACCCCCGAACCAATCAAGGCCAGGACAATTATTTTTAAACTTTTTTATGGTTTTACCTTGCCTGTTCAGATAGGACTGCACTAGAATCTGTAAATCACTAACCCTAATGGGAAATCCCCACTCAGCACACTTTAGAAGCCCTTCCACTAGCTGAGACTCCTCCTCCAGAAGAAGCGCTGTTTGTCTACCAGGACATTTTCCATGTCTTCCCAAAATTTTATCCTGAAGAGTGCTTCTGGGGATCTGGTACTCCTCTGCTGCTTGACGTACTGTTACTTTTCCTTTTTGGATAGCATTCATTGCTTCCTGCAGCCTTTTTTCGTCATATTTCATGTACGGACGTCCACCAACAACTTTTTTGTAATGTTGGCCCATGACCGAAGTCACCCCACAATATTTCAAATTTTCAACTATAATGTAAAATATTAATGCAGTTAGTTGCTATGCCGATACTTTCATGATATATTGATCATGAATAATGTTACAAACTAATTAACCAGGAATATCTCACCTGACGTAAATAGTAATGTTTATTGATGGAGGTTTTGAGAACTGTCTCGAAAAAATACGATTTTTTGTGGAACTTCAATAAGCAACTTCTGCGAGAGAGAACACACTCAATAATGACTGCCTTAGCCCAGAGTTCTCTTACAATGTAATCTACTCTGGGGAAATAAATATGCTCAACGTGTATCAGTCAGAGCATTACAAGGTCACAAATTACGAAAAAAGCTCAAGTGTCCGAAGACACCCCATACGGCCAAAGTCACCCCATCCTACGGTACCTAAATATTAACTTAGAATCACGGGAAATTGCTTATTTTATGCACGAAAGATGAATATTGTAATTCTGTTCATGTTTTGTCATATTACATGCTAATTTGCTCAAAAATTTCCTTTAAGCGCAAAATTTACTGGTTTAGATGACCATTTTCCAGGCGGCAACAAAGCTAAATTTCTTAATTGTTGTCCTCTTCAAAGTTAGAGATATCCACGCCGCCATGGCGCACTGTAGAGGAAGAATAGCTAACTCCAAGATAAAGGGTACAAATGGATTCATGCCTAAATGTAGTCTATGAATACTTTTGAAGTGAGTTAAATGATTTTTAAGGAATGTTAGAACTTTGTTATCTTTTACCATTAACATTGAAAGATTTATCGCAGCATAAATCGATACATCTACTTACATTTGTTCGGTAACCAAGATGTTGTTTATTGTTTACATTTTGGCTAATAGTATTGACATAATCCACATAATTTATTGCTGCTTTAAAGGCTTCAGTGCATCTATCCATGTGAATATTAAGTAAGACGTTAATGCGTAATTATATTAATGGTAAAACTTTACAATACAATACATAAAATATTAAATGTTAATGTAAGCATGGCTTGCGTAATTAAGGAATGGGGAATGTTTGCCCCAAGCAATAAAAATCATTTGCTACTTAAAAGAAAACTTTTTCTTCAGCGAAGTCGGTTGTTTCAGCTAGTAATTACTAAATACGTTAGCAATTTCTTGTGGCTCAGATGTTGACCTATTATTTTGCGGGAGTCTTATTTTTTCAATGTTATTTTTATGATGTCTGCCAATTATACTGTCTGCTACTCTCCATGTTTTTGATATATCCTTGCTATTACTCTGAAATTTTTCTAAGTAATAGTTCTCTTTACGTTTTCTTATATCCTCTTCCAAATGGGCTTTATAATATTTACAATAACATGCCAATTTTACATTATAAGGTTGCTTTTTCAACTTTTATACAGTAAATTCCTTCTATAAATACGTTTACAGAGTGTGAAAGTAATCCAAGGTTTTAACATTTTACATTTCTGAATATACTTCGTTCCAATCACATTGAGATAATAATTCATTTAAAATATTAAAATTAATTTGAACATTAGAACTCTCAACTATTCTTTCAGCTTTATATGATGAATTTATTCTGAGGTTACAAATAATTAAGGGATGGTCGGTTATACTTAAATCAGCTGCTTTGCCACTATACTCAAAATTATCTGGACCTCTACAAAAGGCATGATCTATACATGGTATACTAGATTGTGTTATCCTAGTTGGTGTGCTAATCAGTTGTTCCAGGCCATGAGTGGCCATTAATGTTAAATAATCATAAACTTTTTCAGTTGATTGTAGTACACATATTAATATCACCAATAAATACGAGATTTTTCTCAAAGGAATCATTTAAGATGTTTTGAACCTCATTTAAAAACAACTTCATGGAGTAATACTGAATTCTGTACATTGCTATAATAGATAAAGATTATTTCATATCGTAAAAGAATGCAGTCATCCTTATTGCCGTAAATTAGGTGTATTTTGTATATGTTTACAGAATTCACCGCTACATGGTTGTGGTGCTGTATACTGGAAATTACGAATAAGTTAAATATCTCCGAAATGGATGGTTCCATGAAAATATATTTCAAACAAAACTTGGAAGAAATATTATTCTCTACAACTTTGGTCCTCACAAAGATTACCAATAATGATGTTTTTAAGGAGATATTTGACGGAAACCGAAAAAACCGATTATTTATAAATAATTCTTAAACAATAACTGCTATGGAAAATTGTTTGAAATAAAAGTTGTAGGAAATTATATTCTCTATAATATTTGTATTGAGTTGTATATAAAATAATGACGTATTATCAGAGAAATATTGCAAAAACCGAATCGGTTTCAAATAAACCTCGGCTTCCGGTTAACCTGTATTGTCCAAAAACTAATCAGTTCTTTGTGGTCATACTAAAGTGTTATATATGAAGTTTGGTGTTAATATCACAAGTACTTTTTGAGTTAGAGCGCCCACAATCACATACACAGACATCATTCTGAAAATAGTCGAAACGTGTTCTAGGGACCTCAAAACGTGTATTTCTGTTGAAATCTCGGTCAATTTTTTTCGTGATCACAATACTTTCCCTATACTACGTATGGAGAAAGAAAAAATAGATGAAATGTAATAGTTTTACATTTGCTACTTGATATCTTTCCCACTGAAGTTCAATGATAAAGGTATATTTAAACCTGAAATGCATATTTATCAAATCTCTGCATTGATGGCCGAGACTATACATTTTGCCATCTTATGTGAGATATAATAACGGCCTTTTATTTTTATTTATGCTTGTAACCCTACTGTCAAAGATAAGAAGTAGATGTAAAAGTGAAACTTACTTGAATTTTGAATACAAATAAATGCAGATAACAGATGCAGGGTATACAATACCATGATATCGTCCTTGTTACAATACAGTATAGAACCTTTTATCCAGATTCCATTTATCTGGAAATCCAGTTAGCCGGCTATTTTTTAAAATATGTAATGCATTTTTCCAAAATTTGCTAGGAGCAAGAAATTTAAATTTAAAGCTTCGCTAGTAATTCTGCCAGAAAATATGCAGCATTTTTGGAAATTTTACCTGTATTCATAAAATACATTTATAAATATAGAAATATGAAATTAAAAGTTTTATACTTCCATTACGAATTTTTGTTTCAAAATTTTAAAATTGTGATATTTAACAGAGCATAAATAAGTTTTTCCCTTCATGAATATGGAATGTGAAATTTCAGAAAGAATATATTTAATTGAAGAAAATTGGGATGGTTGTTGAAAAATCATAACCAGTTTAATTTGATTGAGAAATTTATTGATACGTATATTTCATTGATGAAATGGTGAATGACACGATCAGAATAAACAATATTTTATGTTAACCTTACGAATAGTGAAGCTAAGCATTGCGTTACAAATGTTTTACAATAGCGATACATTGGGAAGCAGAAACAGTGCAAAATTATTGTGCCCTTTGGTTCCAGGTGTGTTAGCGTTGAGTCCTTGAGTTCAGTCGCTGAAGATGATGATTTTCTTAGAATTCAAATCGTTTAAAAGAGGTGAGAAGTGTGCGTCACTGAAAGTCCTTGGTGCTTTTAAGTCTTAGTTTTGTCCTTGTGTAATGCATTTTCAGTCGGTGACACGTCATCCATCATTAGTCCTTTTGTTGGTAATAATTAGCATGCACTAGAAATCAGTCAAAACAAGTCAAGTTCTCTCATTAGTTTGTAATCACTTCACTTTTTAAGGAGACGAATTAGGCTAGGAGCACTATATGCATAAAAAGGGGCTGCATCAGGCTGAACGTCCTCAATAACGTATCGGCCAGCTGGGGGAGCTGGTACCACTGCTTGATAGGCTATTCGCTGTATCCTTCCGTCTGGAAGAAGGACGTAGTAAACCCCTGGAGCTGGGATGTTGGCAGGTGCTGCTTCTGGCTCTGCATCGTAATCCTGCAAAATAAGTTACATTGCTTACAATTCAAGTAAATGAAGAGTATTTTTATGGAAAATTTTTACTTTATTCTTTTCTTGGTGAGTTTGTTCGGTAGTTCTGAGAATGATGGTGATTAATATTTTAGTATTCAAAGAAATGTGTTTCACTACTACCTAATCCCTTTGGTCGCCTATTTAATTTGCAGAAATTGAGTATGTATGGTTGAATTTATTTATTCTTCCCAATGGGCTATTGATATGACATTATTATGATTCTTAATTATTATACAGTACGTATATTATTTAATAAGCACATAAAAGCGTGAATTAATTTCATATTTTTATGCTTATTCAATGTTCAGATGTTAAAGTTTTTAGTTTGGAACAATCCATAGATGTTTGACCAGAAAGTCTTAATCGAGGATTTCATAAGCATAGGCCGGAATATATTTGTCTATTTAACCAGGTATGTGCCAGAAAAAATGGAAAGTTTTTACGACCTAATTTATAAATATTTCGGTCTTAAAATCCTATAAAGAGGGAGGAAAAGATCTCAGGATTAACGACGCCGAAAAACACTTTTTTAGTGGCGAACATCCGAAACGCGTAAAATGATTTAAAATCTTGCGTGTCGCCGTTCCATATCTAAATACTATTTCTGTCCGGCGGCGTCGGCTGTAATCGCCTGCGTCATTTGTCACATTCTCGTCTTAATTAATGGCCTTTGGCGAGCCAAGAGCAACAGGTGTTCTCTTTCTCACAGCCGCTTCAGGTTACTTCACTACGGTTTTTCCGCGAATCAGTTGCGCACATATTTCATATTCCCTCTTTTTCACTCTCCGGCAAAAAAAAAAAATCGCCATCGTGTCGGACGTAGGAATATTTTTATTTATGACCCATCCATCAAAAGTTTCGAGTTATTTTTCTACTGTCCCTTCCCCTCTCTCCCCCTCCGCCCTCCCTCGAACGCTCCCAATTAGCCTTCTTCCCGCCTCAAGAGCGCTCTTCTTCCTTCACTCTCGTTTCTCTGGCTCGCGGTGATCTCACCTTCTGGGAGGGGGGTAGGGGGGGGTACGCAGTAGGAGGAGGAGGATGTCTCATCCCTTCGCGCCGCAATCCCGACGGACGCCTCCGACTTTCTCGCTGGTCTGGCCCACGGGGAATAAACCGCTAAAGAGGAGGAGGAGGAGGGCTCTTCTTCTTCGTCCCGAATTGGATCAGAAAGTTAACTCCGTCTTAATGTTTTCAGCGGCGAACTGGTTTCTTACTCGGAGGAAGATGGTAGCGGACGTTTTGCAACTCATTTGCTCCTCTCTCACTCACGACTCTTGTTCTCCCCTCGTTGCATCACCCGTCTCTCTCTCTCTCTCTCTCTCTCTCTCTCTCTCTCTCTCTCTCTCTCTCTCTCTCTCGTACGCACCCTCAACGCTTGGTTCGAGAGGCGGTGAACGAACCGGAGCCCCGCGAATTCGTTACCACTCGCTTAGGAATGCGCACCATTCGTCCCCGTCGGTGCGTGGGTGTTTAAGACACCATCGCTGCTGCAGCTACTTGACGGATTTTCTTCATCTCTGGCCGGCTTGCTCTAAAGTAGCCGAATTATCTTTTCCTTCAACTTCAGGCGATTACGTAAACCTTCTTTCCTTTTATTTTCGTCCATTTCTGGAATTTTTGTCAGTGAAAAGTAACATTTATAGATGGCTTTGTGTCAGAGCTCAAATTTCGTAAATTGCGATCTTATTCTTGTCTAATAAAATCTTGCGTAGATTGCTTTGACATTAATTGCGTGTTTAAATTAATTATTTTCGTAGAATTTTTGACAAAATTTTATCGCATCGCTTGAATATTGGGTGTGTCCAAACGCCAGAAATATACGAGAAATTGAAATCATTTTTACGCGTTATTCGTTACCAGATAGATTCGACTAATTCGCGTAATCTATTTTTTGTAATATTTGATGGAAATAGGGAGAATGCGTGATATTTAATGACACCACAACTTGAATGACTGCAGGGGGATTGGTTCCGACATTTGCAGTTAATTTGCAGTACTGTTGGGGTCATGCTTCTTATTCTTACCTATTACTTTACAGATTTGCATCAAAATATCTCCTCAATGAAATGTTTTCGAATAATCACTGTCCAATACGTCGATTACCTTAGAAATTCTGAATGTAGGCGAGAAATTGTCCTTTTTTTCCTCGATTAATGAGCCCAATGGACTCCGTTGTTAATTAAGGATGTTCGCGAGGGACACTCACCTCTTCTGTGGGAGTGGCTTGCGTGGTCGTTCCCTCTTCCTCGGCGGCGGCGGTCGTCGTCTCTGCGGCCTCCGTCGTAGTCGCTTCCTCTGGCGTTCCGTACTCTGGGTTAGGTGCTCCGTATTCGCCAGGAAGGTTGAACGCCTTGGATGGACGCCATCCGGAGGGAGGATAGGGAGCGGCGGCAGGTTCCTCTGCGGGGGGTTCTTCGGCTGCCACTTGCCTCTGCGGTGCTGCCCACGCGGGGCGGGACCTCCTCCTCGGGGGCTCTGCGGTGGTCAGCGCCGTCGCGACCACCAGTAGGAGGATTAGTGAGGCTTGATTGGTCTGCGGAAAAAAGAACGCGATCATTGGTGTTTTTCGGACAGTTTTATCTCGTCGTCTATTATTTGGATGGCGTGATAAGCGAGGCAGTCCGTCCCTAGCCAAGATGATCTATGAAGACCAGCCGTGGAATTTGACGCTAATTTTTTTTAATTTTACCTATGGAATGTTTTTATCCTGGGCAAATGGCATCAATGAAATGTTCAAAATTCACTCTTAATAATGGCAAAACTATTCCCAATTATTTTAAACGGATTAGTTGTAATTGACAGTTTACAAATTACGAATTAATGTGCACCTTAGCTTTGATATTTTATGAGCATATCAAATAGTCGTCTCAATCGATTAACGTTTATAAAGAATATCGCTTAAGATTTACTTTAAAATTCGCGTCGTTCCAGTTTAATGCAAGATGCTCATTATCGTATCGTATAAGTTTCATTGCGGTACAATTTCAGCTATTTGCAGGGGAATATATGTAACTAGTGTAATGCCCGTTAAAATATCAACGGAAGAATTATAGATAGATTGATTACTAATATTTGCATTTAAAATAATTATTAGCACACTTTTACATATGAAATATTTCGTCATATATTGCATTTCTAGTGAATATTCTGTTGTCGTTTAGTAAACGCCTTTGGTTTTTATTTTCGGATATAAAATTCTGTTTTAATCTTCTCCCACCTTGTTTTCGTCAATGCTGCATATAAATGTCGGTGTGCAAAGACCGGGAAATAATTATATGTATACATACATAATGTAGGGAAAATAATTAAATTTCGTGCAGTTAACATTATGATTGTTTTAAAATTGTACTCTGTACTTACGAAGAAAGAAAGCTTACTCGAATCCTCAATAATGTTCTCTGTCGTTATGTATTACATATTTAAAATAAAACTCTTTAAAATATTTAAATTAAAAACTAACTAATTAATCAATCAGCGGAATAATTTCTATGAATACTATCTGATACTCTCTGAACAAAAATAAATCAATTTATTTCAACATTGTAAACTGTTCCCTTGACGATTGAAGGGATTGTTGTATTGGAGATCCATATTAACAAAAAAATAAACTAATTGTTTATCGTAGAAACCGTTACAATAGTTTGAAATTGATTTTTGCTTTGAAATATACTTGAGTCAATTCAGTACAACTTCCACTTTACATACTGTAAATTCCAAAGTAACTCCTTTTATAATAGGCAATGCTAGCCTAAAATTAATTAATTCTGTAAAGTGAATAAATAAAGTTCTTTCTTTAAACTATAATAGCCATTGTTATTAGGTTTAAATGGATTATAAGCCTTAGAACTTACTCTGTATTAAATAAGCACCAAAATTCCTTTTAGAAAAACAAATCAAGTCATTTAAAGATCCACTGTAGTTTCTTCGAAAATTGCCTGTTAACAGTTTTAAATGTCCTTTTAATTTAAATTGAATTTTAATTTATATTCGTTTCCAAACTTCGGCCATTGTTACGAAATTAATTCGAGGAATAAAAATATAAATTCGTAATCACGTATGGTTGACGAAGAATTTAATTTAAGAATGCTTTTTATTTCCAATTTTTCTAAAATGACACTGTTGATACTTAAAATTTTTTATATTTACGTAAATGCACTTATTTTCCACAAAACACGCCAATCTCTCCCCTTCCTTCCCCTCTCTCTCTCTCTCATATTGAATGGTATTGAAGCACTCAAGGCACGCTTATTCCCAGAAGGATGTATACAATAATAGTAATTTGAGGTGTAACACTGATAATGGTCGACTTAGCAACATCACGTTAAAATGGCGAGATTTCCACAAAATATGCAAATTAAACGTTTAACATGGAATATTTCGAACTGTGGGCAAAAAAGACGAACGGAATAAGAAACTTTATAAATTTTTCTTCAAAATGGTTCAAATCCGAAGGTCGTTTGTTAATTTCTTCTAATTTTAATTTCCAAATGAATAAAAGCCTGCACGTCGAAAAATCGCGTTTTACATGTAAAGTAATGAGAAATGGAAATGCTTCTCTTGGAGGCGAACCAAGGAATGTTTTTGTGATTTAAATTTGTCATTCTCTGAATAAGTGTTAATCAAGCATCCCTACCAAATTTCGAGTTTCTATCATTATTATTTCTCGAGTTATTAGCGTTTGCATAGCGTGACCAACCAACCAACAGACGACGGCTTTTATTATATTAATATTATGAAGCCGAACTTAGCGTCGAATTGAAATTTGGTAACGTACTTAACCTGCAGTTCAGAGTTTAGAGTAATAAAGAATTCGTAACGGTCGCGAATGATTCTCGTGTTGCCACAGGTTGAAACAACAATCAGCGGATGGTTCGATCAGAGCCTGTTTGTTATTAAAAATTATATTAATCCGATAAGCGTTGTGTTTGCATTTATACACGTCCTAAATTCTTCGGAAACTACTCACCTTCATTGTTGATGCTTGGTGATGCCTTTGTTAACTCTGCTTGCTGCTTCTCGAACACCACGAGTGAGAATGGTGACTATTGTTGCTGTACCTCCGGTTTATATACCCTCCCGAAGCTGATTTTGAAAGAAGCGCACGACATTGGCCTCGTAATTCTACACGCTGCATTGTTTCCATAGCATCGGTACGTGTCTCATTGTCTGCGTCCGGAGATTCCTTATTCGTTTTCTGCCATCGGATACCGTGGGGTTGGCACCGTCCTTCCAGTGCTCCCTCTGCTTGACCGATCCTCCTCCCTTTGCTTACTTCGCTAACTATTGATTGATATTCGCGGCGCCATTTCCTCTCCCACACGTCATCACACGTCGCACGTGACCAGTACCTTAATATGTCTTACGTTTCTCTGACGCCGGCCTATTCTCCTCCTCCGTGGAATTTGAAGGGGTTGATCAACTGCGATGACAACTTCTGAGGGCCTGCATAAATAAAGAAGTTTTTTTGTAATTTATCTAGGAATTGGATGATTATTTATCGACATATATATATATATATATATATATATATATATATATATATATCTAGTGACCTATTATGTTATCGTCCTTATTGACATGTTTTTCACGGAATTATATTGCCATGAGAATGCCTATTGGTTGACCCTTAGCCAATATTGACAGATTAATTGTCTTTCCTACGAATAAAGGCAGTTATGCACCAATAAAGATCTCTCGTCAAGAGAAAAAGGGAGAGCGATGAGGAATGGATAGTGATTATGTCGTTGCTATTTATAAATGATACTAGCGTTAAAGATAAAAAAGGCTTGACGAGATGTTAAAGATCGCAGCGTCGTTTGATGAGGCCTGCATTCCACAACCTCTGTATGCGGTTTAATACATACCTATGTACTAAGTAGTTGTATAATTACTGTTCTTATGCTGTCTTCAATACGTATCTTCAGAGGTGTAGGTACCTAAGCGATATGGCGCCTATGGCAACATTTTAATAGTGTTTTTATTATAAACAAATCAACGTTTGAGTGTTAAAACAACACTTATTTATCGGAAAATTAACTTTTCGCACTGTTCTGTTGAAACTTTTGGCGCCTTTTACAAGCGGCGCCTATGGCAAATGCAACCTTCGCTATATACCCTAGTTACAGCACTGGGTATTATGGTTTTAGAATCATTGATCGTTTAATTACCTCGAATGAGTTATGTTGTAGCTGAAATGCGAATCGGGTTTAAAGAAATTTCATGGCTAAAGGCGTTCTCAATCGGCTTCGACTCAAGAGGCGATCTCAGCAATTAGTGTTTGAATAAAGCAAACCCTTGCCATTATCGGCATCTTCATTCGCGTTTCAGCTATTCGCGAGTTGCAAAATGTCTAAACATGCCTTCACTTAAACATTCGGCGATTCGCCTATCACGCAGACACGCATTCTTTTCATAATATCTGATGACAGAATATAGATTACAATATATGCTTTTATTTACTACAAATTTGAGAGGACCAGATTTCCATTTTAAATAAAAACTGATTGAAAAACGTGGTGATTTTTGAATTTATTATGAAAATATACACGCTACGAAGAAGCGTTGAGTAAAACAACAGAAATCGCGCTTCACACCCGAGTGTTGCCGATGAACGGAAATAAAATATACTTGGTGCATTTTATTACTAAGGCGAGAGAATAAGCTTTATATTGTGTGGAAGCACTTTACGAAATTCATGAGGAAGACTGTTAAATCCGTAAATGCCTTTCATTGAAGCGTTAGCTCGCTCAGAAGGCTAATCTTCAAAAAGATATTTCTCAACGTCATATATTTTATGAAGTTTTTAGAGAACGATTATGCATTTTTACATGATTTTTTTCGGTATAAATATGTTAATTTTTGGGGGAGCTAATTCCCCTTTCCTATACTCACATGGTATCAATATTCGCGGTTTCATCATTTGCTGTAGTCTTAGGAATGTAACCCTCCCGAGCGGCAAGGGTCTGGCCTAGTACTGATGCATTTTTAAAGGGTTCTCGACCTTTCATTTTACGTGAGCTAGCAGTTAATGGTTTAATATGCCACTTAAAAGGAGATTATAAATTTTGTTAAATATAACGTAAAATACAACCTCAAGTTTGTCGTTTGTTGATGTTCTATTTCGTTGACCAAGATTTTCAGCATAACATTATTGTTTATTTTTTAACTAATGGTGTATTTTAATTTATGGAACATAATTAGGAGATGTAATTCTCCTAAACTCTATTACGAATAGCTATTGAAAATTAGTGCTTGCCAACTTTTTTGCCATAAAAAGGACGGATGTGTATTTTTCCTTGAAGAAAAGCCAAATTCATTTCTTACTCGACGTTGTTGTGTCCTTAACCTCGCCCCCAACTCGTCCTTCAATCAGTTTATAAAATACAAAATTTTGATGTGCAGGGGAATGTTTTTACTTTCTCATATACGAAGTATATTGAGAAAAAATTCTACCTCGAAATTTTTACGGAAATATACGGTTTAGGTGTAGCTGAGTCAGAAAAAGCGGTTTTCGCAATGCCGTCTGTCCGTCTGTTATTGGCTCTAGGACCTAAACAGTAGAGCGAAAATGAATGAAATCCCGTACTTAGGCATTTTATCATACAGAGTGGAAGCTATGAAGAAATGGTTAACATTGATCAATAATTAAGCGTAGTTTATTCTACGCATTTTTAACAACAATTTGATTTTCTCAAAAACGGCTCTAACGATTTTGATCATATTTCGTACAGTTGCTTGAGTTTACGTCTTCAATATTAGGTACTGTATAGTACATATTTTTCAAAAAATGTCTAGTTTATTCTAGGGAACTTTAACAGTAATTTGATTTTCTCAAAAACGGCTTTAACGATTTGGATAAAATTTCGTACCGTTACTTCAATAATACCAAATAGTTCATATTTCTCAAAAAGTGAATATATATGGCTAGTTTATTCTTGGGCAACTTTAACAAAAAATTGGATTTTCTAAAAACCGACTGATACGATTTTCATTTTCTAAAGATAACTAAACGAAGCATTATTATATGAGAAAGTTTGAACAATGTATGTTGTACCGATTTTTTACTTTCTCATATACGAAGTATATTGAGAAAGTATGTATTGTAATCGCGAAGAAATTCGACCTCGAGATTTTGATGGAGATGCACCTTTTAGGTGTAGCTGAGTCCGATAAAGTGGTTTTCGCAATGCCGTCTGTCTGTCTGTCTGTTACTGGCGCTGGAGCCTAGACGATCGAACGAAAATGAATGAAATCTCGTACTTAGGCATTTTATCATACTGAGCAGAGTATATGTAGAAATGGTTGACATTGATCAATAATTAAGCGTAGTTTATTCTACGCATTTTTAACAACAATTCGATTTGCTCGAAAACGGCTCTAACGATTTTGATCAAATTTTGCACAGTCACTTGAGTTTACGTCTTCAATAATACTGTATAGTTCATATTTCTCAAAACATGAATATAAGGCTAGTTTATTCTAGGCAACTTGAACAAAAATTGGATTTTATAAAAACCGGCGAAGTTTCGTGACGATATCTTCAAAAGTGTGGATTTGTTTAAAGAACAAACATAATATGAGTTTCACTTATATATATGTATATACTAGTTAATGTTTGCTTGCATTTTGCAAGCATTTTTAAATGTTAGTGTTTTTACAATCTCCAATTATTCTCAATCGATTACCTACAAAATCATATAACCCTGTCAAATTTCAAGTTTGTTGCTCATTTAGAAGTGCTTTATAATTTTATTCGTCGTATAGGGCAATAATGTGGCAAAACAGCCGCTAAGATTTCGAATATTTACAATATCGGATTTTTGTCCTCTTGTAACCAAAGACCTTTAATTCTGCCAAATTTCAAGTTTGTATCTCATTATGAAATGCCTTATAATTTTCACACTCGTATGGGGCAGAAATGGGGTAAAACCGCCCTTTAAAATTTGGAATTTTCGCAGTTTTTTGTTTTATCTTCGATTGCAACGAAATTTCTAGTCTCTAGGTCATATGGAGCTGCCTCATCATTTTTGCTCTCATATGGAGCAATAATGGGGCAAAACAGCCCCAAAAAAGTATATCAGTATCGGATTTCCTTCATAATTCGTAGTTTAACAATAATGACATTAAAATATAAGACACATCTATATCTATAATAGCCGTCCGTCCGTCCCACCCTGTATCTCAAATCCGTTCGTCCTAGAGATATGCGGTAAACTGCGTGTTGTTTCTACAAGCTAGGAGGTCCCTAGAAAACTATTCCCATTTTCATAAAATCCTGGGTTCGAATCCAGGAGCCAATTATATTTTCCCGTAACTTTACACGGGGTTTTCGATTTTTCCGAGTGCAAGGTTTTTTTCCTTCATTTATTAAAACACGTAAATATGGACCGATTTTCTTCGTTTTTGCTTTATTCGGATAAAACCCTATACTATCTTATTCTTACGTTGTTTACAAGTAATACGCTCGGATCATTCAGAAATACGCAATTGTTTTCGAAATTTTACGGATATTTCGTACTCTTTCCGGACGTTGCCAAGGAGACACTCATTATTGCCTCCGATTCATTTAATGCCAATTAAACCTTCAAATAGACAAAATAAAAGCATTATTCGCTTCGCACCTTAAGCATCGAAATTATTGCTGTAGCAATATCAACATTTATACTCAGCAACATAAATATTGACGGATAATTATTCAGTTAACTGCGTATGGGAAGCGTTTCTAACGATTTAATCAAAGCAGTTGAATCTTCCTATCATCGTTTGAATGCTGGAATCTTATCTCTTTGTAAGTAGAAGGATAAGGGCACACGTTATTTTTTTAACACATTACATGCTTATCTTCTCTTCATTGATAATCTACATAAACGGTTGCATTGATTGTTATATAAAAAAGAAAGGACATATATTTGAATAAAAACAAAATCATAAAAGTTCGCGATCAATTACTGTGTAAGGAAATGCATTTTTAGAGTTAAATGTGAATTATTGAGATCAACTTATTTTACATACTTCATCATTTTTTATAAATCAATTTTAAAATTCACCGCGCAATCATTGCGCGGGGTCAGCTAGTTCTCATTAAAACCTTACCCATATGAAAGCATTAAGCCTGTTGCCTAGACAGCCAATTGTTAGACCCAGAGAAATTACCACTTTTTCCGATATAAACTATAAATTTACGCTAATTCTACACGGATTTGAATTCTGTCTTCAAAAATAAGAAACTACAATTTATATCCTATCCGATAGTTTGTCTCGAGCTCGTATGTTGACGAAAAATAATTTTAAAATGCAAATATAAAAACCTTTACACCAGTTTATGTGTTTTCTTATGGGGCAAAAAATGTCCAAAATATCCCCTCAGAATTGGAATTTCGCCGGTTTTGGATTTTTTCCTTCGGTTGTGAACAAAAACCTGTAATCCTACCAAATTTCAAGTCTATAGCTCATTTAGAGCTCATTTCCGCCCCATACGAGAGTGATAATTATATTAACCTCACTCGATATATATATATATATATCGGTTTGTAATCGGTATATACATATATCGGTTTGTTACCCCTTCATGAAGGCTTGTATCACCCTAGATGCCCATGGGAACGGTTCAAATACATCCGATGACGCTTCCCACGCGACTAATGAGGTAGGGATTAATTATTTATTATTTTAATAACTCAGAATCAGTAATATATCCTAGCAAAAGAATTCAACATCGGATCTTCCACGCTCTACGATATCAAGGCTCATAAGGCTAAATTAATGAAATTTGTGTCATCTTCTGAGACGAGTAAATCGATTAATAAACATCATACGCTTCATAAGTCAAAAATTGAGGAACTGGATAAAATATTATATGACTGGTTTTCACAGAAATGTTCAGAATAATTAAATAATTTCGTCCTTTTCTAATAGAGTAAATAAAGATAAATAAGAAAGATATAATCCAATAAATTCAATTTTGGGAACAGATTCACTGCCGTAATCCTCAAACTTCCAGGACGCCCTAAACTTTTCAATAGTCTTTTTGTTTTGCATGTAAGCGTAGCAACGTATTAAATAAGAATGGGTAAATAGTGTCTATATCTAACTAGGTGTGGAAGAATTAAAATGGAAAATGCGAACCACATGTATAGTTATATTTCGGGAGTACGGTAGTGAACCTAAACCCAATTTTGTTTGGTTATAAATTTGCGATGTCAAAATCGTAAATCGCTCCCCTAACCGGATATTTCTCCTAATCGGCTTTCCACAATCCCCAAGATAGCCGGATAACACAGATTTTACTGTATTTGCAGTGAGTCGATTTCAATGCCGTACTTACATATGCAAAGAGATGCTTATCAACTTCGCGACATGTAAAATGTTCGACTGCTATTACATACGATTTTTTAAAGGTTAATTAATATTATTATTATGGTCATTAATTTACATAAACATTTCACATTTTTAATATCAATTTCAAAACAAAGGGAGCGTGGAAATTCGTAAGGAAGGGGTAGATGGAGGAAGGGGACCTCTACGAACAAGTGCGCGGAAAACGGGCGGAAGCTATTCATTACTTATCGCTCTGCTCGCTAAAATTCGTTATAAATGGGGCATTTCTTGCCATGGGACCAAACATTTGTTCGTTACAGCCGAGATTTCGTTTTAGGCGTGATCATTATAAACGAGGTTTACTGTAGTTTAATAAACACATTGGTTTATTTAAGACAAAGCAAAGGTGTATACAGAATGTATAAACGTTGATAACAAAGTAAAGGATTGCAGGCAGTAACGCACGTGGGATTCTCTCAAGGAGGGGTGAGTCCGAAATATTGACAAGAACAAAAGTTGTTTGCAAGTTAGGTATATCAATGTCGCTTATTGCGGTGTTCATTACATTTAAGTTAAAAACAAAGGGGGCAAACCGTCTCCTATTCCTCTCTGACGGCGCCCATGAACCCAGATTTAAAATAACGATGTTTCTCTACAGTTTAGAAAAATCACTATTTCCGGGCCCGGTGCCCCCCCCCCCCCCCTCTCCCCCCCGTGTGTGCACCACTTATTGCAGGTATTGTGATTCATCTTCACGGGAAACTTTTTCCTGAGAGCGGGCCCCCCCAATAAGCCCGGGCCCCAGTTATTTGCACCGGCTACCATCTCCTCTTCCGGGCCCTGTGTAAGATATACATATATTTTGTCCTCAAACAAGAGCAGTAACCAATAAACCTAGAATTCTGAACGTGCCTGAATGAATGCACGTGGAAAGAAAGAGGAACCGCAGGAGGGTCTTGGGAAATCCCGTATCTTCCTCGGACTTTCTTGCCTCGGGACTGCAAGGGTTAGGGGAGGGGGGTGAGAAGGCTCGAGTTGTGGAAAACCAAGAATGGCATAAATATGAGACAACTGGAAGAGACAGACACAACCCCCGTAAAATACTTTCCTCCACTCGGCCTAGTGATGTTACCGACGCACTCTGGGCTGCCGCCGTCTTACGTGCGTAGCTGAAATAACTTTGGGATACGGAAAAGCAACAACTCCTGTACGAGGCAGCAACCACTCAGGCAACTCATGCCCATGGACAGCATCGCCTCACCAGGACTTTTCCCGATGCCTTGGCTGCCCAATCGGCCCCTGGTGTGCCCATTTTTCATCTGGGCCCCACGCACTTGCGTGTTTTGCGTACCGCTTAATCCGGCCCTGCCTCTGAGGCCCCCCCCTCCCTCTTGGTAGTCCATAGTAGTGAAAATCGCTCGGTAGTTCTAGGGTTAAATTTCATAGATCTCTTTTTCATCAGTTTGCCGGCCACTGATGGAATAATGGAGTAAATAAACGCGCATAAATTAGTTGAAGGATGAAAAATCTTTTCCAAAAGCTTACAAATTAATGATTTAATCATAGCAATAATTGGCTGTTACTTTCTCAGTTAACGAATGTCACTTCTTTAATTTTAATTTAATGATTAAATTAGAAACAATAATTGGGATATATAATTAGGAGGAAAATGTCATTTTGTCCCCTTTTTATCGTGTCTATTAGTTTTTAGAACCAGTGAAATATTTGCAGTGTTCTAAATTTTATGCGTCCGTCGACTTGCATTTGTTTGCCTTGGCTGCCGAAGCGACACGAAGCAAGGCGTGTTCGAGTTTCGGGTCATTCTGAAGGCGAAGGTTGAGATTCGGGCTTGGCACGCCTCACGAATAAGAGGAAATCGCCCGCTTTCGAGGGCGTGATTTCGCGTGTTCACGGACTCTTCCCGGCATCTTCTCTTCGGGAGGAAACGATACTACGCTCAGGGTTGCCACATTTTCAGAACGGAAAATCCGGACATATTTCACTTTTTGTTACAGAAAATCCGGACAGTTTCCAAGTACATTATTATTGAATCTTAAATATTTGAATATTTTTATAAAATATGTATAAAAATATACATTTTCGTTAAATAGCTTTTTATTAAACCAGCATATAAAAAGTATAGCGACATAATTACATTTTCAAATCATTAATAATCTCCAGGCACAATAAATATGAAAAACTTTTCTTAAACAGAAATTGGTTTATATTTGCTTGTTATACAATGGTATTATTCTTGAATTTGTACTTTTTGTTACTCTTAGCAGATTTTAATAAACCTCTGTATGTACTAAAATCAATCGTCTTAGCAAATTGTGAGCAAGACATTGAATAGTTGAAGCGAATGAATAATTCTTCTTTAACCACGCCAGTAAGCATCCTTTAGCGATAATCATTTCCAAGCTTATTCACGCCACTGAAAATCCTCTCTACATATATGTAGAGAGGAAAGTAATGCATATATGCATTACTCTGTGGAACCACAAATACATGATGGACTATTGGCGGTAAATTTGGACTTACACAGTTTTCGAAAAACTTAATCCATTTATCAATCACATGATTAGTCTGAAAGTCCAATGATGCATTTCCTGATCGCACTGATTCAGATGGTTGGAAAATTGACAATACGGAATTTAATAGACATACTTCAAAAAAAGTTCATCTCCATTGTAATTCCACTCATAATTTTTCAGCAATTTGATTTACGTCATCTAAATCTAATTCTGTCTAAATTCAAAACCCTTTTCTTTATTTTCATTCAATATCCAGATTTTTGCAGACATGATGGGTATTTTTTTCAAAATCTATTAATAAATGGAACACTAACAAGCTGTACTGTAAATGTCAATAGTTAATAATTAAACATAAATATAAATTGCATGGCTTGCTTTAAAGTGAAAGTTTTTTACATGTATTTTTTCACCAATTAAATACTGAACTTGATTCTACAGATATGGTAATGAATGAACGTCTTTATCTACCTAAACAGAGGTCTCCAACCTGTCAACACCAAAGATCTGCTTATTCATTTCTAAATTTACTGAGGAGCGATCCAATGCAGTGAGCCTTGATACGAGAAATACTGTTGAGCAGTAGATGGAAGGGGGAGGGGGATACACGCAGATTTCTCCCAAAAACTTAAGATACATCGAAACCAGCATCATAACATGAATTGTCCAGCTTAACACGTCAGGATAATTCAATGTATTACTAAGTCGTAAGCTATTAGAAGTTGAAGAAAAAGGCTATTAAATAAATAAACATACAGACGGAAAAAATCAACCAAAACATAACTTGAATTAGGTAATCAAGTTACACATAAAGTCACATTTAGCCTCAAACTTTTGCCTTTTGCAATAATTCGCGATTAGAACACCACATATCGAGCTACAGTTAAGCATACTCTGGGTCGATAGACCGTGTCTCGCCGCGAGAACTGATATCGAGAGCTATCTGTATTATTTGATTTATGCGTTCCACTTGCTCTTAATTTTAAAATCACCTGCATAGCACGTGACCTATAACCTGGCCACTTCTACCAACTGAAGATTGCAAGTTATGATAAACATCGATTCCTACGCAGTGGCATACACATACATTCTGTCGCCTGAGGAGAGATGTAACAATTATGGATGACTTTGCGTATGTTTTCTTTGTAGTCATATTGTAGCAACTCATTTGAGCTGTTTCTGAAGCAGTGACTTTGTTTCTTCTATCATCAGACGGCAAAGGTATAATTTCACCACGGATTTTGATAAATAAACCTTAAAGATTTAAATTAATATTAAATATTTATAAGTAAAATTTTGGTTATTATGCAGTCAAATTCTAACATTCAACATAAATCCGGACAAAGTACGTTCGAACTGTTTGGTCAAAATCCGGACGGTTGGCAACCCTATACGCCGCCGTTGGAGGTTATTACTTCTCCAAGATTTGATGCTTTTTAGTGACTTTTGCTTATTTTTTCGTCAAAAATCGTCGAATCTGCTCAAATTGCAACCAAGTCCGAGTAAGCCGTTCTCTTAAGAAGGACCACATTTCATTTCAGAGGATTACTTTAAAGCGAACGAGTCGTAAACATCGTGGTTATATTCTTTGAACAATTGCGCAACATTGTATCGGAACACGAAACACCTACCGTCATTATTATTTCAACGGAAACACGTTTTGAGAGGTCCTTTAGAACACGCTTTCACCATTCTCTCGATGATGTCTGTGTTTGAGTGTGTGCGCGCGCGATAAGAATCTTGTTGGCGCTCTAACCCAAAAACGAATAATCATATCGGAATAAAACTTTATATTTAAGATTTTTATTAGTAAATCAAGATTTGAAAAGGTTTCGGATGAAATTGGCCCACCGGAAGTGTCGTGTCGTGACGGCGTACGTGCCATTTTATCGGAGGAGAAATATTTCTGGCGAAAGTGGGATACGAAAGAAGATGTCGTAGTGAAACCGTCGCCGCCGGTCTCGGATTTTTCAGTTTCAGGTTTTCGTGTCTTGTTGGTCTCACTCGCCGTGCGTTCAACTCGTTATTTGGGGATTCCGGTGCACTTACTAATCCTCGTCTCGATTAAAATCGTCCCCTCTGCCTCCATCTTCCCCTTTGACCCCTCCTTACCCCTACTACATCCATTCCGAGCTCTTTTTCTCGTCGTCCAAAGTGGCCTGCGATAAGGGGGTCGGCACCCTAGCAATTACATAACCGAAAAGACGTGCTGCTCACGCGTGCCTGCTCTCCCGTCGACATGCTAGTCACGCGTGCGCACTACCGAGGAAGCTTGCGTCGCCGGGTAACGACGGCGACCTTGGGACTATAACCACTATTTTTTTCAATTTATTAATTAATAATAATGTGAATGGTGCAAATGATATCACCATAGAAATCTATTCTATTAAATACGTCTTTTACTATATTCTTGCGTTATTAAAACAATCTCTCTCCCCCTCTTTGTCTCTCCCTCCCTCCCTTCCCCTCTCTCCTTTTCCCCATATCCTCTCTCTTCATTAAAAGGATTACAAAGCACGTTCATTTTACGCTCCTAAGCTATATACGGTTTTACAACAATAGGACTTCGAGCACGACACTGTCCGTCGTCTAGGTTTTTAGCGTTAAAATGGCAAATTTAGTGAAAATTATATGCATTAAACTTAAAATGCGGGCGATTTTAAGATCTTAAACAAAAAAAACGATAATAATAACTCTTGATCATTTTTCTTTAAAACGAGCCAGATCCGAAATTCGTATGCCAATATTTCGAACTGCTTTGATTAAATCATTAGAAACGCTTCCCATACGCAGTTAACTGAATAATTATCCGTAAATATTTAAATTTGTATGTATGAAGTTTGACGTTGCCAACGCAATAATTTCGATGCTTAAAAATGCGAAGCGAATAACGCTATTCTTTCACCTATTTGAAAGTTTAATTGACACTAATTAAATCGGAGGCAACAATGATGTTCACCTTGACAACACCCGGGAGGAGTACGAAATATCCTCAAAATTTCGAAAATAATTGCGTATTTCTGAAAATCTCGAGCGTATAACACGTAAACACAGCAAGAGTAAGATAGGATAAAGTTTTTGCCGTGGAAAAAAGTAAAAACGAAGAAAATCGGTTCATATTTAGATAATTTGATGAATTAAGAAAAAAATACATGCACTCTGAAAAATAAAAAATCCCGTGTAAACTTATGGGAAAATATAATTGTTTCCTGGATTCGAACCCTGGACTTTATGAAAATAGTTTTCCAGGGACCTCCTAGCTTGTAGAAACAAAACGCCGTTTTCCGCATATCCCTGCGACGAACGGTTCTCGAGATACAAATGGGGACAGACGGACGGACACTTATTATAAAGGGTACTAGTATAATTGCCCGTTAAATGTGACGTGTATGCGTGAATTAAGTATTACGTAAAAATAAAATAAAAATTAATGACACCAACTTTTATGTGCACTGACACGTAAAAAATTAATATAAAATCCACATAATCGAATGTTCCAGAAAGTATATATAAAAGTTGTTTGGCAAAGATTTATTCGTTAAACATACTAATTAATTCTATAAGGATTTTATTACATAAATATAAATAACCTAATCTACAATAATTGATATTCAGATTCTAATGAAATTTCATTTGCTCATTTTCTTTCATCTATAAATCTGTTGCGTGTCAATCGATTTACTGTTGCTTCTGGTTATCCATTAGCTCTATGCTTCGCTTTTCGTTTGTTTTGATCGTTCAATCTTTTCTGTCTATCCCGTTCCGTTTCTCTTCTCCTAGCTTCAGCAATATTACCATTTGGCGAGATCTCCAGCGAGTTTGTGCTCCTCCGTTAAGTCTTATTATCCTTTCATCTGTCTGTCTGTTGTTAGCTCTAGAGCCTAAACGGTAGAGCGAAAATGAAATCTCGTACTTAGGCATTTTATCATACGGAACAGAAGCTATGAAGAAGTAATTGAAATGGCAGAATAATTAAGGGCCGTTTATTCTAGGCAATTTTTTTTTACAACAATCTGATTTTCTCAAAAATGGCTATAACGATTTTGATCAAATTTCGTACAGTTACTTAAGTTTACATCTGCAATAATACTCTTGAGTTCAAATTTATCCAAAAATGAATATAAGACTAGTTTATTCTTGGGCAATTTTATTAACAATTGGATTTTCTAAAAAACCGCTCATATATTTTTCATCAAATTTCGTATAGTTATTTAAGTTGATGTTTGTAATGATTGTACATAGTTCATATTTTTCAAAAGATAACTAAACGACGCATTAGTATATGAGAAATTTTGTACAATTTATATTTTACCGATTTTTTGTTGTAGTTCAACCATGAAAACTTCCCATCAAAGCGAAATTATTACGTAAATGATGTGTAAAGCAACAGTAATGAAAAGAATATGACACCAAAATCTTTTATAACGAACTATTAGTCTGAAAGTTTTCTTCTTTTATCCTTTTAAGGCCACCTATTTTGTAAAGCAAAAGTATTTTATTTTTGAATTTTTTTTAATTCTTACTTTTTACTCCTTTCCGTTTGAGAAAGATTGATCGATACCAGGAAATTTATTAATTAGAGAATTCCATATAATATGTAAAACAAATATTGGTATAAATTTTTTTATAAATTAGTTTGATATTGTAAGTTTTAATTTAATACTACAGCTTCAGTAAGTAAACAGTAAACAAACCGTAGCAACTTGATGAGGAATGAGTAAAATATAACGCTAATTCATCAATGTTCCCATAATATTCTTCGTTGCCTAGCTTAAATAGTATAAAGAGGAAAGGTAAGTCATTTTGTTTTGAGAGAGTCTCACTAAATAGAATGCGATCGACATTTCCGTTTGGCTTATATATTTACTCATCTTTAAATTCTAATTTTTACTTTCTCCATGCGTAGTAATGGGAAAGTATTGTGTTCATGAAAAAAATCGACTTCAAGATTTCAACGAAAATACACGTTTTGAGGTCCCTACACGTTTAGACTACTTTCGGAATGATGTCTGTGTGGATGTATGTGATTGTGGGCGCTCTAACTCAAAAAGTACTTGCCATATCGATACCAAATTTCATATATAACACTTTAGGGTGAGCACAAAGAACTGATTAGTTTTTGGACAATAACGGTTAACCGGAAGTCGAGGTTTATTCGAAACCCTCTTCGGTTTTTGCGATATTTCTCCGATAATACGTCATTATTGTATACATTGTCCATAATAAAAAATGTAGATAATATAATTTTCTACATCTTTTATTTCAAACAATTTTCCATAGCAGTTATTGTTTAGGAATTATTTATAAATCGGTTTTTCGGTTTCCGTCAAATATCTCCTTAAAAACATCATTGGTAATCTTCGTGAGGACCAGATTCTGTTTTTGCGATATTTCTTCGTTAAAACATCATTACTGTATATGCAATTCAATACAAAAGTTATAGAGAATGTAATTTCCTACAACTTTTATTTGAAACATATTTCTGTAGCAATTATTGTTTAGGAGTTATTTATAAATAACCGGTTTTTCAGTTTCCGTGAAATATCTCCTTAAAAACATCGTTATTGGTAATCTTCGTGAGGACCAAAGTTGTAGAGAATAATATTTCTTCCAAGTTTTGTTTGAAACAAATTTTCGTAGAACCATTCATTTCGGAGATATTTAGCTTTTTCGTAATTTCAAGCATACAGCGCCACCACCATGTAACGGTGAATTCTGTAAACATATTCAAAATATACCTAATTTACGACAATAAGGACGACTGTATTCTTTTACAATACGAAATAATAATTTTGCCTTATAATACTATTCATAATAATTTAAGTATCTACGTATACCCCAAGTATGGAGAAAGTCATGTGTTAGCCACATCAGATTTTTTTAAGATGGCAAGGTGGCGTAGTGGACAAGGCATCGGTTCTGGGTTCAGTCCTCGAAGGTAGAAAAGATATTTTTTTTGGCCGAAGGGCTTATATAGATACATATATGCAGCGAAGTTAATATAAAAGCTATTAATAATAATCCTATTTTTCTTTTAGTTTGCAATCAAAAAACGTAATAACGTCTAATTTAATAAGTTGCAATGAACGTTATTTTTGAAAACCTTTCGTGAGGGGCGTTGAACTTTCTGATTAAAAAGTTCCTTAAGATTCGCTTCTTTCAAAAGCGAATGTGTTTCAGTCATTGGTTGTGATTCATACGTCATACGTCTCTGGGTGAATCTTAAATTGTCCAATCCATCCTCGTAAAACCGTTAAGGAAGCAATCGGCGCAACAAGCCGGACCTTGAAAAGAAGTTGGCGTCTGGTGAAAGTGAAAAGGACACTGCTTAGGGCGAAACTATGTATGGGCCCATCCATTGTTGTGCACATTTCAATCGCTATAGTTTCGTCACACACCCAATGCGAATTAGTATTCAAGCTCATAATTACATGTGATATTTTTTACGATGGACGGTTGTTTTGAAATTAGCTGCGCTTTGGCCAATAATTGTAAAAGTTCCTTCGTCCCCTCAGATTTAATTACTTTTGAGAATACTTTTCGATAACGAACATTTGTATTGAACGGCATCGCCTGCTATTGCATATCTGATTCGGGCGTTAAAATCTCTCCGAAGAGCGGTTCATCACCCATTTCTATCTTCATTCATGCGTCACTAATTTTGTTTACAGAAGTACATATCGCATCGTGGTTTTCTAACTTAAGCGTTATGATTTCTTGAACCGAATTCATCTTAATCCACTATCTCCGAGTATGGTAGCGATTTATAGCGATGGAAATGAAGTTGCAATTTCTTCTTACATCGTTTGGACGGTCGTGTTTGACATACTACAACTGCACTTTGTGGCCTTTGTATGACTTTGAAAGTAAATCACTGTAGTACAACTGAAAGCGAATGGCGATAGTCGCTGATCGATCAGTCGTCCAACGCTACAGTAAATCTGAAATATTAATGCTGTAATGGAATGTATTTTAAAAATTTATATTTGAAAGAGTCTGTTTCTGTTTTCGGTAACTTTTCTCGTCGTGGAGACGGGCAGTTAAATACACGAGTTAATCTTTAGGGAAAATATTTCATGCGGGTCTTTTATCACGACGTTTATTTTATTTTTCATTATTTTCTCATTTAGGTTCGAGAGTTGCGAATAAATTATCAATAGCGAGTTCATTTTTAAATAATCTTCTTAATTGCAATGCGACGCAAAAAGAATTACCTGCAAGGTGGTTACGTCAGGGAAACTAAAAAACAAAACTAATAAAAAACGTGATATTTTTACTTCCACGGCATCGTTAAATCGATTATATAGAACTGTGGGACGTCACGAAACACGGAATGAAAATTTGTTTAGGAATTAGCCAAAAGTGTACGTCTGCGAGCAAGTCAAACGCTCGCCGCGAGAGCCTCCGGTGAAGATTTTGACCTTGCCCAAGGATCACGCGTAGCCATGAAAACGGCCGCGGTAACCGTTACGTCAGCCGTCTTGAGCGGCGGCTGTTTCCCAACCACCGGACTCATCACCCGCGGAGAGAAATCTCATTCCTATTGCCCTACATTCTATCAAGCGACTTCCACGGTCACACGAGAGCTCTTTTGCACGTCAAAGTCGTTAATACCTTCCTTCATGTTTTTAAGCGATAAAGGTTAAAGAATTTCTACGTCATATTCAAGCAAAAAAAATCAACGAATTTATGAAATCCGTCGAAAGCGGCTTTGAAATATTTTTATTAGGTATATCATCTCGTCCTTATGTTTCCAGTATATTTTAACGATCTGCCGTATTCCATAGCCCGGAGGTGGATTTCGGCAGCCTGCAGATTTTTTTTGTTCCTTCTGCTCGCCGCGGCCGAGAGTATCGGAGTAGGATTTCTTCGCAGGATAGACGCCGTGACGTGGCTCGTAAGACTTATCGTGCACGTAATCGTACACGGTCAATAGTGAGAATACCCTTTTTATCGGCCACTGTGCCAGACTTAGAAACTTTGAATGGGAAGTGGATGAATAAAGACGTGGTCGTTGTGGACTTTCTCCTATTCGCTTTTAGCAGTGGGAGGATGTGACCGAGAGAGGACGAACGTGAGCAGGAATTTGAACCGGCGAGGAATTAGCCATTGCGTGGATGAGCGTCCTCGCAGTATAAGAGCTGAAATGAAAGAGAGTATCGGACAAACGCAATCAAGACGGCGAGCGATTAAAAATCAGCAGTAATTAAAGCATTAGTGCTTACGAAATGTTGTAGTGTTTTATGCAGAACAGATAAATAATGTGATATTTTTCACAGCTTATAATTGAAATACCGATCTGAATTGCAAAAAAAAATGAAATAATAAAATTGATGTGAAATAAATTTCTGATTCGTTATTTAATATAATATTTTCGACGATGTAAACAATTATTTATGGATGGGAATTGAGCGCAAACATTAATTTCGTCTTTCAGAGCAATTATATATATGTAAAGAAAATTCGCACTAGAGCTTAGATATTATAAATTTAACTTTAGCCATATTTAACCGTGACCTTGAAATCGAAACTTAGACATTCTGTGAATTTCATGGTCGATGACTGTTACTTTTGTAGTAAACTCGTTCCTTTTAAATTCTCGATTAAACTCTGCTCTAACATGGCTCTTGTGTATTTGAAATTAATATTTTCAATGAGAGGTACTATTTCTCATCGGTCATAAGACTCGAAATAAAGAAAGAGAGCGTTATGATGCAAACAAAAAAGTTAGGTGGAGTAATTCTATAAAAGGAGAATGTATGTATGTATTTGGTTTGCAGGTATTTCTCTGATCTTGGGCAACAGAAACATTAAAAGATTCACATATGGAAGAGAGACGATGAAAGTATGTCCGGCGTGTAGGTGCGAGTTAGTGGTAGAAAGTCCGAATAAAAATGTCAAGAAAGGAATGATTATCACTTTGATTCGGGTTTTATTGTGTCTGAGGTTTGGACTGTGAGGAAAAAAAAGGTGTCTAGGATAACAGCTTTCGAAGCGTGGGTGGTTTTGAATAGAGAAAGCCACGTTCGCGGAGATGCAGACACAACAATACCTTTGAAAAATAATTGTCGGGTGCAAACTGACTTTTGCTCGCAATCCACGAACGGCGGATAAAGTGTCAAACGAAAATAAATATGCTTTCCTTTGTTTCCTTACGAAACAAAGTTAAAACATTGCTGTATGGAGAGTTTTTCCTTCTCAATGGACGATTCTGGAGGAGAGAGGATATACTATAGGGCAATGATGGAGAACCTATGGCACGCGTGCCATAAGTGGCACGCAAGACGATTTTGGTTGGCAGGCCAACGAAAGGCGAAAACCAATCAAGGCATTTGTCGTACCGAATTAGTGCCGCAAAAACATTTGTGCTATATAGTTAACTATTCTAAACATTGGTTTTATGGTATTCAAATTTCAACCTCTTATGTCTTGATCACGAATTTAATTTAGTTAGCACGCAAAAAAAATCAAGCACTTTTTTATAGCGATACTACAATTTCAGCAGTATTGACACGCGGGCACTGCTATAGCGCAACGCTATATTTTGAAATTTCCGAAGAATGGAAAACCACGAAAATTGTGGCTATATTCTTCTTTTAATCTCCTTTTCAATCAACCCGATTCGCAAATTCTAAAGTTACCAGAAGTTTACGGACAAAGAGAACTCTCCCAGCCAGGGCAGCTTTATCCAATGGGAAAAGTGGGAAATTTCCCCCTCTGATTTTAAGGGACGCATTGCGCGTGACCGTCGGTTCCATGTGCTTAACACTTAGACCGCCAAACAAAGATTTAATATCGCTCACTCGTACGCGACGCATTTTTCACCTAAACAAATTACGTTTTAAAATTTTTAAATCGTGCTTTTTTGATAGTGAAATTCGGTCCAATTTCACTTGTTTATATTGGTCAAGTATTCTAGTTTCAATTAAAAAATCTGATGTGGCCAACACATGACTTTCTCCATATTTGGGGTATAGATATTTAAATTATTACTAGCTGAGCCCGCGCAAAATTTGCGCGTTTAATTTTAAATTGATTCATAAAAAATAATAAGTTTGTAAAATAAGTTGAAGTTAATAATTCATATTTTACTCTATCAATGAACTTACACAGTATAGGATACTTAGATATTTGATTCCCAATGTAAGGTTTGCGTGTTAGAATCTCACTGAGGGAAAGGCGCATATTAAAAAAAATGTTATCCGTAGGTAATCAGAAATCTGTATTTTATAAGTTATGGTAGAGAGTAAATTGATGCGGCACAGTAATTAAATTGAAATGATTAGTGATCGGAAGATTCTTACGCGACAGGTATAAACTGTAGTGATGTGAAATGAGGAAACAGAAGAATAGAACTGCTAAGACCGGGAGTCAAACTGGGTCTTAACACCTCAAAGAAAGCAAATATTGGGAAAAATGTCATCCACGTAATCAATCACAAAACATACCTCTTGTAAAAGCGACGCCACAAAAAATTTATTTATCCACTTAAGCCAGGCGAAAGTATTAAAAAAGTAAGCGCTGAAAGAATTGATTGTAGAATAATGCGGAGTATAAACTTACCGGGGTTTAGGAAGATTCCTCCTCACCAAAGCCTTCGTAATGAAATGGCAGAGTCTTACGCGTATTTCCACTGACAGGGTGATTCTTGGTCGCTTCAGTCACGAAAACAAAAACATTTGGTATTTCCAAAAAATTGAATACTCAGATACAGTATTTTAAAAAATAAATGTGCTTTTCTACCACAATCTACGATAAACGCGTCCTAGTCACAGAAAATAATCTTACTGAATGTTCTCGAGTTAAATCATTATCTTAATGAATTCATCCATTGTTATATTTATAACAATGAAACTTTAATTAAACCGAAAATATAGCATATAATGATCTTACTAAATTAAGGATTCCATTTTTACGTCAATATGAACTTTTAATCGATGGTAATTGAATCAGAGGCAACAACTAAGGTCGACTTGGCAACATCCCGAAGGAGAAAAAAAAATCGGCAAAATTTCGAAAACAATTGTGTATTTCCGAAAATTTCGACCGCGTAGGGTATAAACATTGAAAGAATAAGATAATTTAGAGTTTTAGCCGTCGAATAAATCAAAAACGGAGGAAATCGGTCCATATTTACGTATTTTAACGAATGAAGGAAAAAAACCTTGCACTCTGAAAACTCGAAAATCCCGTGTAAACTTATGGGAACATATAATTATCTCCTGGAATCGAACCCGGAACTTTAGGAAATTGAGAATAGTTTTCTAGGGACCTACTGGCCTGTAGAAACAAAACGCAATTTACTGCAAATCTCTACGGCAAACGGTGTTCGAGACAGAGGGGGGGGGGGGGCGGACGGACGGACGGACGGACGGACGGACAGACGGACGGACAGACGGACACTTCAGAAGTTATATATAGGATGAATAGCATTATAAGGTAAAATTATTATTTCGTATCGTAAAAGGATACAGTCGTCCTTATTGTCGTAAATTATGTATATTTTGAATATGTTTACAGAATTCACCGCTAGTTGGTGGCGCTGTATACTGGAAATTTACGAATAAGCAAAATATCTCCGAAATGGGTGGTTCTACGAAAAATTGTTCCGAACAAAAGTTGGAAGGAATGTTATTTTCTATAACTTTGTTCCTTATAAAGATTGCAAATAAAAGCGTTTTAACGAATGTATTCGATGAAAACACCGATTATTTATAAATAATTCCTAAACAATAACTGCTATGGAAAATTGTTTCAAATAAAAGATGTAGGAAATTACATGCTCAATAACATTTGCATAGAATTGTATATATATTGATGTTTTAACGGAGAAATATCGCAAAAACCGAATCGAGTTTCGAATAAACCTCAACTTCCGATTAACCGTTATTGTCCAAAAACTAATCAGTTCTTTGTGCCCATGTTAAAGTGTTATATTTGAAATTTGGTAACGATATGGCAAGTACTTTTTATGTTAGAGCGCCCACAATCACATACACACAGACATCGTTCCTAATGTAAGATAGTCTAAACGTGTTCTAGGGACCTGAAAATGTGTATTTCCGTTGAAATCTCGAAGTCGATTTTTTTCGTGATCACAATACTTTCCCATGATGTCTGTGTATGTGATTGTGGGCGCTCTAACTCGAAAAGTACTTGTCATATCGTTACCAAATTTCAAATATAACACTTCCGTATGGGCGAAAAGCACTGATTAGTTTTTGGACAATAACGGTTAACCGGAAGCTGAGGTATTTTCGAACCCCGATTCGGTTTTTGCGATATTTCTCCGTTACAACATCATTATTGTATATACAATTCTATACAAAAGTTATAATGTAATTTCCTACAACTTTGATTTGAAACATTTTTCCATAGCAGTTATTGTTTAAGAATTATTTATAAATAATCGGTGTTTTCGGTTCTGTCAAATATCTCCTTAAAAACGTCGTAATTAGTCATCGTTGTGAGGACAAAAGTTGTAGAGAATAATATTTCTTCCGAGTTTTGTTTGAAACAAATTTTCGTAGAACCATACATTTCGGAGATATTTTGCTATTCCTTTATTTCCAGTATACAGCGCCACCACCATGTAGCGGTGAATTCTGTAATCATATTCAAAATATACGTAATTTACGGCAGTAAGGAAGACTGTATTTTTTTACGATATGAAATGATAATTTTGCCTCATGATGCTATTCATAATAATTTAAATATCTATACCCCAAATATGGAGAAAGTCATATGTTGGCCACAGATTTTTTTAAAGTAAAGAGAGATCATGCTTTTCTCATGGCCCACCATTGCCTTAAAGCGGCCCTGCTCCCAGCTAACCGAGAGCTTCGAATTTCTCTGACTTGCGAAATGTTCTTATTTGCGCTGCCGATTGAAATTCGTTGCTAATATTTTTTGATCTTATCGATTTTGACATCTCCATGTTAGAAATAATGGCAATGAAGTAATTTCCTTCGATAAAGAACGTCAGCTGGGGGGATTTTACTCGTGATTGTTCTACTCGCGCGAATACACCAAATTAAAGATACATTAAATCGTGGGGCAGTTATCCCGAGGAAACTATGATATTTAAAGGGCATTGGCATACGAGATCTGACAATAAAGTAACGAAATTAGATACGTAAAAAATTATTTAATAAATAATAGTCAGTGGGTGTGATCGCCTTCAAAGAAATCTCGCTGCGATTTTATAAACACGTCCAAGCGTGTCTGCCATGACTGGAATCATGTCTGAAATTGTTTTCTTTCAGCACCGCTGTCACATTGTCCGGAACTTCTTCAACGGACTCCAAATGGGTTTTTTCGGGTGATTTTCAATCCTGTGAATAAATAAATCCCGTGCCACTAAACCTGGTGTCTATGCTTCACGTTCCAATAAAGGAATTTTTTTACTTTACAGAAAATTCCATACGGTTAGCGCAGTGTGTGTGTGTGTGTGTGCAGAAGCGTTGTTGTGGTCAGAGATTGTCTTTTGCGCTCAATTTCTCATAAACGTTATAAAACCTAAAGATAGGACTTCTTATTAACAGTTTTGGAGAAACAAATTTCCAGTGTAGGATTCGTTTTATATGAAAAAAGTTATGAACACGTTTATGACTTTTGATTTTGACGCACGCACTTTTTATGACGTTGCAGAAGTCATCGCTCCCTTCTGCAAATCGCTTGGCGCACTCAAAAACCACCGATCTAGACATTGCAACGTCGCCGTAAACCTGTTTTAGCATTCCATTAACATCTGTGCATTTTTATTTAATTTCATTAAAAATTCACGTTGAATCGCTGTTCCTCAAATTCATTCATTTTTCCTCTGCAATAAAAAACATTAATAAAACGCGTACTGCTACAACAACACAAACTATATCTGGAATATGTTCTTTGCGTTACATATGAATGATGAGTCTTTTAGCTGCATATTTCAGCAATGAACGGGGCGCCAGTGTTGCCACCTGTCGCCTAAAAAAAGTCGTTACTTTATTGTCAGACCTGGTATGTGCTCATGCGCAAGTTCAAATGTTAGGCGGTAATATTAGTTAACTGAAAGAATTTCCCTATGAAATTAAATTCAATCGATTCTTCATCCTAAAGCTTATTATCTAAAGGCACTGTTTAAATTTTTGCCTGATATACGACCGGCGAAATGTTATATTTTCCACAATTACATTGTAATTTGTACATTTGTTAATATATCCGCCTAAAACGATGATATAAATAAAATTGTAATTTCATTCATGAATAGGATGTAAATGGAAGATGGGATGAAAAGCTATTATAGTGGCCCCCTTTAGATCTAGCATGATCATTAAAATAAGTAATTGAGACAGGAATATTATGAATTACTCAAGCATCTCTGGAGAACTAATTTAAAAGCTGCGAGTGTGCCTTTGTGAAACATATGTTTATTATTTATATTATTTATCTCTGACTTTGTCTGCAAAAACTTAAAAATTGCGTGATTTATTTATATTAGGATAGGGTTCGCCCTGAAGTGTCTGAATTTTGCAGTTTGTTGAATGGATATTGTTGAATACTTGCCATCCACTGAGCTAGATTATTCCCATTAGCTGAGTTTCTACTGCGAACTGTTCACGTGTTGAGTGGAACATGCTTATTCGTCGGGTTTCAGGCGCAGCCACAATAACATGGCCTTCGTTGTCGAAATTGCTCGGGATAATGCAGGCGAAGTATTTATTATTACTATCATTATTATTTTGTTTATCATTAGTCGGACCACATGTCGAATATGAATGAAGTACAGATATGGGCTCTATATAAGAAGGGCCCTTCTTTATGAGTCCAACACAGAGCAGCCAAATTTGTAAAACAAACGTATTATCATGAGAAAAGCATTAAGGATTTGTACAGGTAACCTCTGGAACAGTGCCGTAAGTAGGTATGGCGAGGGTGGCAATTGCCATAGGCGTCGTTTGCAAACGTTCCCGCAAAAAGCGCTAAAGTTAATTTTCCTATAAGTGTTATTTTAATACTCAAACGTTAATTTATATATATAATAAAAACGCTATAATTTTTTGTTAAAACGCAGAAAAATTATATACTACATAACCAAGGTGTTTCCTAAAATTTTGCCATAGGCTCGATATCGCCAAGGTACGTCTCTGCTCTGGAATATCGCCAGTTAAAGGCTTCTGGCGTAATATAAGTTTTTAAGGTTTAGCGTAGGAAGTTTTAGGAATTGTTGAAGAAACAAAGTACAATGGCTCGTTTTTTCCGAGGAAAATACAAAATCATAGTACCTGCGAAAGTTAAGGATGTGCATCGCAATCCCTGTCGCGCATCAATTTGGTGAATTGCAGAGTAACAGTAAATGTAGGGTATCGATATTTTCATGGTTAGGTAAATCGGAGATCTCCGATGAGTCTTAAGCTTTTGTACAAATACAAATGAAATTAAAAATCACTTTCTAAATTTCCACTCTATTTTCGGTAGTGTCATTTTCTCCGAATGAGAATTTGTTAATAAAACGTGTTTTCAAGACCATCCAACTCAGCTGTTTTGTTCACTGATAACTTAAGAATATTGCGGGGGGTTTAGAAAGCGGATTTAATGTTCGAAGGAAGAATGTCAAAATTTTATAAGAAGCGTTACGTAGAAACGGGGGCTTAGAACATTTGTTCAGCTCCAGAGAGAAGCAAGAAGGAATAAAAAGGAAGTAGGTAAGACTAGCTAGTTTTCGAAATTTGTTTTTTAGCACCACCAGTTTGTTGTAACAACCATTGTTACCGACTATACGTTTAATAGTATTTAATTATATGTTGAAGTTGGATTCAGAAAGGGGTAAATTGATTGATAGGTGTAACATAGCATTAAAGTCCACATGGTTAGCTGAGAAATGATTCAAGGAATAATTGGGAAAAGCATGGTCCGTATGCATGGCATTCCTAAAAATTGCATAAACATCATTATTTAATTATGATCGAAATGGAAAGAACTAAAAAGTAGAGATGCAATAAATAGTTCTTCCTCGCCCCGCTTACCAACTTCCAATAGGAAACTCCACCTTCATAGCCTCCCTTTCTTCAAATTCCTATATATTGCCATAGGAAACCCTTCGAACCGTACGGCGATGCAGTCGTTCTGTCGTGAAAATAAAGTGGAAATATCCAAAGCGTTTGCTTTCATTAGTACATACGTTGTTCTACGCATTTTTTGGTGGACTATGTTCGTACAAAGATATATAAAATAATTTGTCTGGGACGTTGTTTGCACATTGAAAGAGTTATTCTGTTATTCTTATAAAAAATATTTATTGCAATAAATAAGAGAAATAATGACGATGACGTATTCTCGCACGCCCCGCCGCCTTCTGTATTAAATATCGACAGTCTTTATCTTCCGAAGTCGTAATTTCCATCATCTCCCTCCCTAATATCCGTTGGGTCCTCTGGTGTATCCTCCCTTGGCTTCCTCGTACTTGATTTCAGGCTGATATCCGTCCTGGTTAGCTATGTAGGTGACGATGAGGGTGCGGCCGTCAGGGAGCAGAACACTGTATTCTCCCTTGGCTTCGTCTCCTTCGCGCGCCTCCTCGTGTCCGAAGTCCAAACCAGCCTCGGCGTCCTCCACCTTGTAGCTGAACTTGTAGCTGGCGGGTTCCTGCAGATTGAAAAATGATAGGTGAAGCACAAGCATACCATAACACTTCAATTTCTACTAGTTATTTTCCTGTTTGGAAATACATAGTTTTTGGGCTCACTGATTTCGCTTACGAAATTGAGTTGAAAGTAACATATTCAGGATATTTTCTGCTAAATCCGAAAATACTGTCCAAAAAGGTGCGCAGTCCGAGTGTTAGCATCGCTTTTCCTCGATGTTTTACTTAAACCGATTGCAGTTGACATCTCTGGATAACAATGGTGAAACTATGATAGCTAAGAAATTTCTCCGCTCGGCAAACGATTTCCCTGGGAGTTCAGTGTGTGCAATTAGTGAATCGAGCGTATGAAATGACCTCATCGAAACACGACGAGTCTTATATTCTCAAGGTATATACATGATAAGATATTTTAATTTAGCTAATTCAAATAATAACTCTAATCAAGTATGCTGGAGTCCATGGGCACAGATGATAACTAGTCAATTTTCACCATATGAATGTTTTGATGTAGATGATTTTCTGGCCTTGTGGATCTAAGTCGATTGTGTTTCCATTCTTTGGCTATGTATATCGAAATTATTACATATTTCTCAATATTACCAATTATTATTTCAATACACTGAGAATAGGTTTCCGTCACTCTTATAGTCATCATGCTGTAGGAAACTTGACATCATCAACATTATTTAAAGTTATTCTTCGATTGTTTTCGCCCAATTCTGATACCCACGTAAATCCCTCAATTGCTGGGAATAAATCTTGTTAATTTATGGGCACTTTGTAAGTGTTATGTTTATATTTGTTTATAGTATTAATGGTATTCTATGGACTCCTTTATAATGAAATTCACAAGACGTAGCCTTTGCTCATAGAGCATAATATTTCTGTACGAATGAGGGTAGTACTCACTGCAAGGGGATCCTCAGTGGCTCCAATTGGTACTCCGGTCTGGAAGTTGGGTGGGCCGTATTGCGGGGAAGGAGCGCCGCCGTTTTGTCTGCCGAATGTGGCCGTCGTGGCGCCCTGGAAGCCCTGGGAGATTCCGTTGGTCCGCCTGAATCCGTTGGAGGCACCCGGTGGAAGGTATCTCCTGTCGAGGGGAGCCTCTGGGCGGGCTACGGCCACGGCCAATACGGCGAGGAGGATTATGGCCTGCAAGGAGAGGAGGTGGTCAGTGTCCGGAGTCAATAGGGTTAGGGGGGAAAGACATCGAGGTGTCTAGCGATTACCTTCATGACGGTCGTTGCAGTCTCCTGGTGAACCGAATCGTTTGGTAGTTCCAGATGGAATGTTCGATGTCTGCGCTCGATGGATCGCGTTTATATAGCGAGAGATTTGTCGGCAAGAAGAGCGTGTGTGGGGGCGGTCCATTGTCGGAGGGGGTAGTCGGGCAGAGAAGCCTTCTCCGTCGAACCCTCGAGGGTGACGCCAATGGAATGCCTCCGGGGGTCGTCGATTCTTGGAGGGAACGGTCATTCGGCGCAGAAAGGCGGAGGGGATGCGTGCGTGTGTGTGTGGGTGGGAGGGGAAGAGGGGGGCCGGACCTCTCCCGAGGGCCGAAATGAGGGCATCGAGGCGGAGGAAGATCGAGGATGATTCGTTGTTGCGGCGTCCGCGAGGCAGATGATGTTACGGACTGTTACGCTCGTGCGATACGCCGATTTCGTCATTTCGACGTCAACAGCTTTCTAATCACTTTTTCCAGCCCGTCTGGTCGATCTTCATTAATATTATATTTGTTATTTTTTCTCCCCTCGGTTTCTCGCGTTGCATGAAGAGAGGATCTTTGAAAGCGCGCGAAGATACGGCGTTGAGCGAAGGCCGTTTAAAAAAGGATCCTCCTCTTTTTATGGGTCTATCGATGTCTTAAATATTTCACTCGCCAAACTGCTTTCATTTCTCGCCCTCCACGATTTTCGAGCCACCATGAAGGCGTTTAAGATTGTCGTCCGCGCATCATCTTCTTCGATATACGGTTGGTGCGTGAGAGAATCGAGTCGTTGCGAAACTAAGAAGAAAATATCGAGTGTTTTAGGGAAACAAGTGACTCTAGAAGTCGACCGTTGCGGCAGGGTCATCACTCTTTAAAAAAATGCGTAACATTACAAATTTCAAACTATATTTCTCAGCATTAACATGGGATAAATGTAGGAATATAAAGGAAACGTATTTTCGTGAAATATTCTTTGTTTCTCTGTTCGAAGTGTAATCGATGATGTCGCAGTAATCGCGCGCCGCCTGTGATGTATAAATTTGTTCGATCCGAAAAAAGTTTTAAATTTTATTAATAATGAGTTGTTATTCGAGCGAGATTTAACGAGTTGATGATGTGAATCTGCTGCCGACTATCGTATCCTGACTGGTCATTGCTTTTATCGGGCATCGTCATTTTGGAGCATGTGATAAAATTCCCGTCCCTTTAGATCGCTCGTTTCCAAAGACGCTTCGTGCCACTGATAAACCGAAATTCTTCCTCGCACGCTCTCCTTAGGAAGACATATTTTACGACGGCGAATATCCCGGCATTAAAACCGTCATCTCCGCCACTCACAGGGTCGTAAAAGGAATCTTCAAGGACGAGACGAAAGTGGGTCGTTATTTTTGCTACACTTTTGAAGAGCGCTAGACAGGTCGATTTGGACCTTTTTGCCGCCTCCTCCCTCTGTTCCCCCTTCAAAGGATTGGCGCATCGCGGCCGATGGCACTTTCAACGAAGGATCGCGCCAGAAATCAAGCATTGTATGGTAATTTCGCTCTTCCTCTTCGGTAATTCAAGGTTGGAGATGACGGGTTCCTGATGGCGGTAATTATATGTCGTCAGCTTTATACATTCGGCGATGGATTTTGGTAAACATCCTATCGAAGAATCTCCAAAAGATCGTCGCAAGTGTATGTCGAGCAAATGGTCGTCGCGGCGACATATCCTATGTTTGAAAGCATTGCTTTAATTGAGTTTATAGAATTGGTCGGAATCGTAAACTCTACTAAAACTTGAAAACGGATATCGGTTAATTTCAGGCGGAATAGCTAGAAATAGAAGTTGTGTATTATCCGTACAATTTGTGTCAATTGACACATATATTGCGCAATACAATGAAATCTTGCGGTGCATAATGATTTGACACGACGTTTTTCTTGGGAGAAATTGAAAGCGCGTGCCCACGATGAGCACAAATGCCGAGGACGGCCGTGATAAACGCGACCGACAACTGCCGACCCTCGTGCGATAGCGTCGCCCCATTAATATTTACTAGGTGACGAATCCTTACCACAAACGGTTGACTCTAAATGAATAAAAACACACAATGGAAAGATAATGAAATAAGAATTAAAGTAATTAAGTTGTTTTAGTTTTTTGTTTTCCGTGATGTTGGGACAATTTGCATTGGTTGACTATAAAAGAGCTTAAATGCATTTATTAAAAAGAAAATTGTTGCAAATTTTACTGGTAAAATATACTTCCAGTGATATTAAACGTTTTCTCGGCATTTCGACCTGTATTTGGAATTGAGAATAAACTGGCTCTTTAAGCAATATTTTCTGTTTGCACATGAGACGTTTGTTATTTTATATATATTTTGGTTGGATTTTAAACATTTTTCAAATGAAAAGTTGGGTATTTCCGTTATGCGAGAGAACTTTCTGAATCCTTTGTGTCATAACGTCGGATCTTTTTATCTATCAGCTGGAAATTTCTGCATTCGTAAATTTCACTATGGCGATATTGTTATTACCATAAACATTTTCAGGCTAAAATGATTTGTAAAAACTTCAAAGGAAACCCTTAAAATAAAATAATTTTGTTAAATAAAACCGACGGATAAGAGGAAATTCCGATCTTGACCAGAAATCAAATCACCATAAATGCTCTCCATTTTATAAATTCAGTTATCTTATTTGTTTCATATTGATCAATAGAATTCTCTTGCTTAGTTATCTCAGCAATCAAATTTGATAGCTCAAACAGTGGCGAGTTCGAATCCTTTGTGAAACAAGAATTGTTCCTCCAATATTCGAATTAACTTTAGATGCCTCATTGCCATTCTGTTATAATCTGATTGTTTTGAATTTTCTATTTAGTATCCTACATAACTACGCTTGAATATTATATATCGAAAATGTGTCTGGGCATTCATTTTGCTCGATCCGAGCGTCAGTTTTCGTTATTACCGCGTATAAGTATATCTCGCCTTAATTGGCCTCTCGGGAAATTTTAGTTCATTCCATTGACCTCGAATCACGCCAGACGCTATCCCTTTTCCTGCAGAATGGTACAAACGTGATTGAGGAGTCGCGTCGTGCTTCAATTTCCCCCACTGATATATCATTGCATCAACCTCCATCTCTTTTGTAATACATCCATTGGCAGGCAATTGAAATTGTTATGTTGAAGGAACTATTTTCGCATTTTCTATGTCATGGTCTTTTCTTCTAACCTGACTCATGTCACTATAAAAAGGCTATTTTTTGTTATTTTTGTAAATCATTTTATTGTTATGAACGCCAAAAAACTAAAGTCGTCTATATATTTTTATTTAGTATTGCTTCCTATTTATATGAATCCTGAAAAATGTCTTCTTTGCTACTGCCATTTTTTGTTATTGATCTTTCATCGTTAGTCTAAATATTTTCTATAAGCGAATATGTAAGAATCGAGGATTAAATCTAAACATAAGAAGTCATTGGCTCATTCCTTATGTAATACGAAATTTGTTCAGTTAATTTTCATATTTTAGTTATCGTAAAATATAAATAACTAGAAAAAAGCGTGATTTTGTTCGTTAGTTTAAAATGGCTGTCTCCAGTTAGTCTCACTGGACAATTTAGTGAAATTTTTAAGTAAACATTTGTTAAGGCGCCCATCAGTTTAGAAAGTTGATTATAATTAATGGATTGCTGCGCTATTGTGATGCTTGGTCGATTCGGGTCTTAATAGTCTTAATACTACATGCTGATTACGTTGTTTGGATTGCTGACTTCCATAACCACTTTAGACAGGATGATCGCAATAAAATTTATAAAAAAAGGCGTGATATAAAACCGAATATTATTTCTCGATATTTATAAAAACTGCTCACTCGATATGCTTATTTAGGTTATGTACAGCAAAGTTAATGCGGGGGTAAGTGTAATTACCTCGACTTGAAACTTTCGTCTTCGTTTGTGTGTGTGCCTGTCACAATTCCTTCATAAAACCGTGTGGCGGCGGCCATTTCCCTGACCAGTTCTTCTTCGCCTTCTTTAATCTTCAAGTGCCAAATGGAAGTGGTCATCCCGCGTCGCCTCGGGCCTCGCTCTGCATCTTGCTTCTCGCCTCCGACGCCAGCAAAAAAAAAAGAAGGCCGATTCGGTCCATCTCCGCGACCCCTCGTGGTGCTATAAATGGGCGCATCCGTGTCCTCCCCCGCCCACCGATATCGCAACACCCGTTCGAGAAGAGAGCCAGCCGAACATCAACCCAACCAGAGTAGATCAAGGACCGATTAAAATTATGCGTAATTTTTTTATCACTCGAAATAATTCCTTTTTTTACGGCTGCCAGAAGCTCATTCTTCCGCGCGTGCGTAATCATTAGAGCTAGGAAGATGAAATTCGCTCCGAGGAGTTTTCAGAATCGAGGACTCGACTCGGCTCAGAGAATCGCTCGATTTTAATACGAAATATTCCATTCTGCCGTTAGGCGAGTTTATCCATCGGATCGCGCGGTGGATGTCGGACTTTCGAATCCGCATCGATCACGGTTTCGATTGAAGGAAATTAAATTGTGGAGTGTTCGAAAACAAGCAAGATACTCTCGCTAAAGTAAGAGGTTTAAGCACGCTTTCTTAAAACTTTTCGCGGTCCTTGTTTGCCTCGCCATTTGGGGAGTGGACAACCCACACCGTTGGAATGTACGATCCTCACTATACCTATAGACGTTCTCATACGTGAAAACTTCACTCTTCTAACTTTAATAGTTTGGATAGGATACCATTTTTTTAAATACATAGATAATTTATTCTTTAATTCGTATAATAAGCTCATTCATTGAGCTTGTCAGCAGGTGCCACTAAATTAACTATATGACATAATAGTGCATTACTTTAATGAATACAAAAATTTGTTAAAGTTATGAATTTCCCGAACGGGAAATGTATGAACTACTGGAAATATCCAACTGGTGTAAATTTAATAGATTGATAACAGATATCTAATTGAAAACGAATTTTACAAACATCTAAAACGAAAAAGTCGATTGTCCACAGGCAGACCGAGTTTCACATTAGCACCTTTTTTCTTTTAAGAAGACATGTTTAAAATGGCCGCCTGCATGTGGAAAAACATTTAAAAATACACGCATTTCCGTTTTTCGGAGATTTATTTTCTCATATGCTAGTAGAAAGAATGACGCGTAATCTTTTGTGGGAACGTCGAGTTAGCCTCGCTATACCGAACGCCTCCGGCAGATTTCACGCTATTCAACTATTGAAGTCGCGTTCCCCACACTCGTGGTGGTAGCGGGGGCGAGAATCGATCGCCTGGAGAGGCCATCTCGGAAGGAGAAAGTCTCTCTCTCTCTCTCTCCTTCTCTCTCTCCCTCTCTCTCTCTCTCCCTCTCTCTCTCTCCCTCTCTCTCTCTCTCTCTCTCTCTCTCTCTCTCTCCCTCTCTCTCCCTCTCTCTCCTTCGCTGTCTGTCCAACGCTTCTCTGCGGTATTTCATTTCGGGTGCTTGCGATTTACGACTGTGTTTATCGGAAACCTGTCCAGATTTCAGTTCCATGTAATATAATGCGCTTACTCGTGATTTACGGACCGTTATAAAGAACG
This sequence comes from Uropetala carovei, assembly GCA_036926305.1. Taxonomy (NCBI): domain Eukaryota; kingdom Metazoa; phylum Arthropoda; class Insecta; order Odonata; family Petaluridae; genus Uropetala; species Uropetala carovei. Next base: position 9,056,636 of record JAXCHB010000010.1, on the reverse strand, counting down.
CTTTGGAGACCATATATGTTCGTCTCGGACCGAACGTCCGAGTAGTATCTACCCGATGATGACCATATGGCAATACTTGTTAAGTGTTATAAAGTCGGATGAAAAATCGCCGCCGCTGAACGTGCGCGAGCTCTTTGCCGATCGTGGATTAATACTAAGATAGAAAGTAAACGTGATTTTGAAATACTTGATAGGTATTGGTGTGTGGAAGGTTAAAATAAAAAACTTTCTCATTCAATTTTGTATTTTATTTGTGTTGGGATTACGTTATTTATTATAAAAATCTCTTCCCCATAGAGCAGATCTTAAACAATAACTACTTTTTACGGGCTTCATTAAGGAAAAGTTCTATTTATAAACAAAAGAGTAACGCAGGATATACGTGTAGCACAAATTAAGTAAATTTATCTAAAAAATGCACGAGTTGGTTTCAGTTTTTTCCTTCAGAATGGAGGCTACATTGAAAAAGTGATATGGCTGGAATAAACTAATTATCTCATCAAATTTCAAAGTTGTTCCGAGTTCCAATTCCACCAAAAATAAAAGAGTAATACTTGAAATTTTGTACCAGGCGGTATGGAAATGTAAGTTATATAACCCATACGTCATTTCCGTCTTGAACTTCGGTGCAATCTGCATGTAGAAGGACGCTAAAAGGATGCGCGTACATACATACACTTAATAAAAATTTTTTGATGGCCAATAACTAAAAAAATGAGCATTCTTTCGAATAATTTTACAAGAAAAAATGTTTTTACTGTGCATCTTGTGTAAAAATTAATTCCTCGGATTTATATTTTTTATTTATTTTATTTATTTAGATAGAACATTACAGTAGGCTATGGCCTGGTGGTAATGGTATTTAAAAGAACAATTTCACAGTATTAAATATTATATTAAGCATTATTATCACATAATTAAAGAATCTCAAATATTATTTCACATTATTAAACGGTAAGAGAAAATAATGAATAATCAATAGTAATCAATTTATAGCCCGAAGTCTGTTTGAGTACCTTAAGACTTTTAGGGAAAGGGTTTAAGACTTCTTTAGGTAGGGCATTCCACTCCTCTATTGCCCAGTTTACGAAGAATATTTACCTTTATCACTTTTTGTTTTCTTACTTTTATTTTAAATTTATGGTCATTTTTCCGTAACGGTTGGGTTTTTCTAACCTTTTGCTAATTTCCTCCCACCCCTGAGCCAACGTAAATGCCTTATACAGGCTCCCTAGTCTATTTATTTTCCTTCGCTCTTTCAAGGTGGCCCAACCCAATTCTTTTAACATATTTGTTACACTATCGCATCTTTTATGCCTACATAGAACAAAGCCTTTTCTAACTTTTTTACTTGCCCAATTTCATATGGATCCCACACACTTGTGGCAAATTCTAACAACGGTCTGATTGTAGTTTTATACGTCAGTTCTCTGGTATCCTTTCTACTTTTCCTTAAATTTCGCATAATAAAATGTAGATTTTTGTATCCTTTTTCGACGATTTTGTCGATATGTTGCCCCCATCCTAACTCTTTGGTCAATGTAACTCCTAAATATATCAAACTGTCAGAACTTCATCCATAATTTTATACTTCACGTCGACGTAATATCTATGTCTCGTAAATGATATGTAATTACATTTAGCGACATTTACACTCATTTTATTAGCGTTTACCCATTCGATTATTTTATCCAAATCATTTTGAAGGATTCTTCGATCATTAGTATCCTTAATTTTTCGATAAATTATGCAATCATCTGCGAAAAGTTTAATCTCTGATAGTATGCCATTTGAAAGGTCATTTGTAAAAATTAAGAACATTAACGGGCCAACAACGCTACCTTGAGGCACTCCAGATGTAACGTCGGCCTCTTCTGAAAAACTTTCTCTTATTTTCACTCTTTGCTACCTTTTAGAAAATCATTAACCCAATATACCACTCTGTTATCAATTCCCATGTTATTTAGCTTCCTAATCAATTTATCATGTGGTACTACATCAAAAGCTTTTGAAAAATCTAATGTAATTGCATCCACTACCCCTCCATCGTCTAATATTTCCGCTATATCCTGAATTAAAGCTGTCAGTTGTGTTTCACAAGAAAACCCCGATCTAAATCCATGCTGATTATTAACTAACCAGTTGTGTGTTATCCAAAAATCACGAATATAATCTGCAAATAATTTCTCCATAATTTTACATACTACAGATGTTAAACTGATTGGCCTGTAATTTTTAACCAGTTTTATTTCCGTTTTTATGAACCGGAACTACGATGGCTGATTTCCAATCCTCTGGTTCTCTATGATTATTTAATGAAGCATGAAATAATACCCTCAAATATGGAACATTCGATCCTGATCCAAATTTTAAAATTTCGCCCGAAATGTCGTCCGGACCCTTAGACTTATGGGAACCCAATTTATTAATCTTTTGCAAGATGGATTTATCCCTTATGGTAATTACATTTTCGCTGCTTGAGTTATTTACAATATTATTTACAGAATTTAGATAGTCTGTGGCTTGACCAAATACCTCTGCAAAATAAGTATTAAAATTGTTTGCCTTTTCTGTGTCCTCTATAATTAAGTCCCCAGCAGGAGTCTTTATCACTGGGATTTTTGTAAAATTATCCTTCTGGTTTCTCAAATATTTATAAAATTTACCCGTATCAGCTGACCTCAAAATATTGAGTATATAATCATCATGAGCTTGACGTTTTTCCTGCTCAAGGCTTTTACGTATCTTTTAATATTTATTATCGTAATTTTCCCCGATTTTTCTCTTTTTATGCATACTTCTTAATTTCTTTTTTAACTTTCTTATTTTCTTATTATAATATACAGGATCGTGGTTTGATTTTAATATCAATTTTGGAACAAATCTCTCAGTTCCTTAAAAAGTCAAGGACTTACAATTATTCCATATTTCGTTGATACAACTTCCTGAATTTGCCCAATTGGGAAATCTTTCCCTTAAAAATTCTTGAAAACCAACTCCATCACCCTTACTACATCGCCAGCGCCAAGTAACAGCGTTATGCAATGTCTTAATTTCTTTTGGAAACCCCCAGTTTAACCCCAACCCCACCACTTTACGATCGCTAATACCTGGAAGGGTTTCAGAGGAGACAAAAAGACTATACGGTCTCACAAGAAAAATATCTAGCAAATTCTCTCCACGGGTAGGTTCATTCACTACCTGAGAAAATCCACCCTCGTGAATAATTATGTTTACAAGCTCTTGGGCCCTCCCCCCCCCCCCCCCTCTTAGTTTATCCCCATTCCAGTTGACACAAGGCAGGTTTAAATCTCCTGCCATCAAACAATCACGATATCCAGAATTGTTGTCTAAAATATCTTTTAAAATCTCTAACAAATACATATCCTCACCGGGTTTTCGATAAGCTGCAATAATATCTAAGGTTTTTCCATTGCGATCCCTCATAATTCTTACGCTCATCAAGTCACAGTCATCCCTTACCCATTCCGCTGCACTCAAAAGCTCATTCCTAACACATACAAATATACCTCCACCACGAATGTCTCTGTCTCTACGAAATACCGTATAACAATCAGGAAAAATTTCATTAGAATTAAAATCATTTTTTAACCAAGATTCTGTTCCCACAATAACATCCGGATCACATGCATCAACCAAAACAGAAAATTCTTCTTTTTTGTTATATAAACTGCGGCAATTCACCTGAAGAAATCTTAAACCCTTACCTTTGACATTTTTGAGCTCCTGTTCCAAGGGCTGATCTAGTTTTTTTAGTTCATCTCTTATGCGCGCCCCTTCATCAGTATTCTTCCCATCCAAAACGTCAGCATCCCCGCAATTTACTGCACTTGGACTGATGATGGTATTAACATCCTTTCTTCTTCTCCTTACGCGTTCATAATTGGAAAGTTTTTTTGTCACATCTCCTTGAATCACGTCACTAGACCCTTCTTTCCCCTCAAACATTCCCTCGTAATTACACCTGCCCTTGAGTCCACCTCCATTGACGCCTTCTAGTTTCCCTGCATATGAGAAAATACCACATCTCTGAACAGTTTCCCAAATTTGGCACTACCTCTTCAATTGAGATGCTGGCCGTCCCTTCCCAAATCATTATCACTGATCCAACAATTAGGGTCCGCATAATATAAGCCTTTCGTCTGACACACCCATTCTATTCCATCATTAATTTAGTCTATCCTATCCACTGACCAGTCTCTTCTTCTAAGTATTTGACGTGACACAAAAAAGATTTATTCTTTCCAATGAAGCCTCTCTCCTAATTCATAGATTTAACACATTCCCATGCTATTTTCATCTTATGCTCTGATAGAAATCTTAACATTGATTCGCCGAAATATCCCGGTCGGGCTGTACTAAAATGTATTCGCTCGCTGCCGAAATACCTTTGTTCCGAGCATGGTGCATGTTCAGGGATATGATGCGAGAGTGTACGGATACATAAACTTAAACGTGATGGTGCGGAACCTAGATGGTACAACCAGGAAGTTAGATGCGCTCTTAGACGGCAAAGAAAACTTCACGTTCGCTTAAATAGAAATTCTTCAAAAGTCACAGAGGAACAGAGGTCGATGATACGGCATCATTACAGAGAGGCGCGGTCAAGAGCTAGAGTAACAATGCGAGAAGCATTTATTGATTACAAAAAGAAAGTTCTGCATAGTAATTTGAAAGAAAATCCGAAAGCATTTTGGTCGTACGTTAGGGAGGTTCATGGTAGAGGCCCCACTGAGAACGGAGGCAGGTGATGTAGTACATGATAGCGCGGAAAAAGCGAACTTGTTAAATGAACACTTTCAGAAAGCGTTTACTTCATTGAACAACGAATTAGAGGAACCGGCTTTGAATGATGAGGGACATTCGATGGAAGATTTGATATTCTCTGAAACAGGTATCGCGCACCAACTAGAGTCGATTAAGCAAAATAAGCCTCCCGGGCCGGAGGGCATACCCGCGCGTGTGTTGAAAGAGCTAGCCTCGGTAATCGCACCTTACTTGAAAATAATATTCGAAAAATCCGTTGCAGATGGTACCGTTCCGATATACTGGAAACTATATAGCATATGTAACGCCCATCCACAAAGGCGGTGATAAAGAGAACCCCGCAAATTATAGACCGATTTCCTTGACGTCATTATCGTGTAAGTTTCTAGAACATATAATCGTTAGTTCTATTCTGCGTTATTTAGATGGCCGTTCTTCGCTAAGCAAAAACCAGCACGGGTTTCGGAAAGGTAGGTCATGCGAAACGCAGCTTGCCCTGTTCGTAAACGATTTGTTGCATTGCGGAGAGAAAAACACTCAGGTTGATGCGATTTTCATTGATTTAAAAAAAGCGTTTGATAAAGTACCCCATAATAAATTAATAGGAAAACTAGGAAAGTACGCCATAAACCTAAATATCGTGAGTTGGGTAAAAGACTTCCTCTCCAACAGAAAACAGATAGTAGTTATTGATGGGAAATCTTCATACCCGGTAAAAGTCGCATCAGGTGTTCCACAGGGAAGTGTCATACGCCCACTACTATTCCTGGTATATATAAACAATATCTGCTCGGTAGTTCGCTGCAAAATAAGACTCGCAGATGTCACCGTTTTATATAAGGAGATAATGAGTCAGGATGGCCAAAAATAGCTCCAGGAAGATTTAAACGCCCTTTCAGCATGGTGTCAAGATTGGAAAATCGAAATTAGTCAAAGCAATTGTTCCCTGTTGAGTTTCTGAAAGAGTAAGAACAATGAATTAGACTCGGAGTACAGAATTGATAGATTGAATATCCAATCTGCGGAATACGTTAAATACTTAGGAGTCACCATTTATCGTGGAATGTGCATATTCGAAGGATCGTAGGCGCAGCCAATAAGAAACTAGGCTTTGTAGACAGAATAGTAAGAATTAGCACAGAACACGTACGAGAAACGTGTTACTTATCATTGGTCAGATCTCAGGTCGAATACGCTTCCAGCATATGGGATCCATACGAAAAGGGACAGATACTTGAGTTAGAAAGAATCCAATGCAGAGCAGTTAGATTCCTTCAGCAAAAATATGAGCAAAAATTAAGCGTCACTTCATTCTTGAAGGAGTTGAATTGGATATCGCTAGAGGACTACAGAATTAGCACTAGGTTAAGGCTTCTGGAGAAATTTAGGTCGGAAGTTCTCTCAGAGGCGCCTACGTACATGGGCAGGCAAGTTCACGAGGATAAAATACGAGAGATCGACTGTAGGACCGAGCGATATCAGGGTTCTTTTCTCCCGAGGACCATACGGGATCATAACAGGAGAGTGATTCCCACAAGGGACGTTATTAGGTAGGTTTTGGTGCGCTGCACCCCCTGCCACCCACCAGTCTGGTGATTTGCAGTGTATGATGTAGATGCAGATACACACACACATCATTCCGAAAATAGTCTAAACGTGTTCTAGGGAACTCAAAACGTTTATTTCCGTTGAAATCTCGAAGACGATTTTTATCATGGTAACAATACCTTCACAGTACTTCGTATGTGGAGAAAGTAAAAATACATATCTTGATCGATTATTCTGAAATAAAACTGAGGTAGTTTTCTTTGACCTGAAATCATACCTCCTGCTGAGAGGGTTGCCTTCGATCCGAGCAAAGGTTCGAAACCCTCGCCGCGAATATCTATTGCGATTCATAAACTGACCTTAATCCCCTCTTGCCAGGTATATTTCTATGCTTTCCCCCACACAGAAGGGATAAAGCCGATATTTCTGGAAGTGCATAAGAAGTGACATTTCTGCATTTTTGAAGCTTTACAAACCTGGCCTTTTATATAAGAGTAATGAGGAACGACGTTTACTGTAATACTAGTGTAATGCCCGTTGAAATATCAACGGAAGAATGATAGATAGATTATTATTATTATTTTCATTTAAAATAATTAATATCACACTTTTACATATGAAATATTTTGCCATATACAACATTTCTAGTGAATATTCTGTTGTTGATGGGCTATCTTTAGTTAAACTTAAAAAAGTTACCTCTTTTTCCCTCCCTCTCACCCTCTCACACCCTCTCTCGTCCTCCCACCCATCTTACACCCTCTCTCTCCCTCCCCCCTCCTCATTTCTCCCCCTCCCACCTCTCTCCCTCTCGCTCCTCCCTCTACCTCTCCCCCCCTCCCTCTCGCTCCCCCCTCTACCTCTCTCCCTCCCCTCTCTCTCGTATTAAAAGCCTTAAAAGCACGTTTATACCCATAAGGATTGAATTAACAATATGATATAGAGGTCTAACAATGGAATTGGTAGCCAAGGCAACATCCCCTTAAAATGGCAAGATTTCCACAAAATATGCGAATTAAACGTATAGCATGAGCGATTTAGAATTGCATGTGGAAAAAGATGAACAGAATAAGAAACTTTGTAATTTTTTCTTCAAAATGGTTCAGATCCGAAGATCGTAGGTTAATTCCTTCTAATTTTAATTTCCAAAACAATAAAAGCCTGCACATCAAAAAATTGATTTTTACGTTACCTTACGGAAAATAGAAATGTCTTCCTTGGAGTCGAACCCAGGACTTTTTTGGAGATTTATTTTCGTCATTACCTTAAAATATGTTAAACAAGCGTCCTTGCCAAATTTCAATCTTCTACCTATTCGGGAAGTTTGTTAAAACGATCTATATCGGCCATCGTGAAAGCGTGACCAACCAACCAACGGACCTGGGCTATTATAGTATAAATTATATAGATGCCGAAGTTCTAACCTGATTGATGCCATTGCCCTGCGGGCATTTAAATTTTATATAAATGCACTCAACGGCAAAGCGCCTGGCAAATGTGTGCAGACATACAAAAGGACTGAATAAAACGCACCTAAAATTACTCATTCTGTCTGTACATACTCGTTATAAGAAAACAGACGCATTTGTGGAACTGCGAAATGTCGAATTATATTATTAAACGTTTGTCAGCAAATTAATTTTAGCAACATATGGGAATGAGTACATTTCAGGAACATGAGTGTTGAAATATTTAAACGAGCCGTTTGTCGATAAATTAAATTGTCTGAAGTAGTTGTTGAGAATTTAAATAGAGTGCTCATATTGGAAGCATTATTGTTACATTTACATTTTAAATTTATATCCATCATTAACTGTAATAGTTGTATGCGAAACAGGTGCCTTCTCTTCAAAATATTTTTACTTTCTCCGTATTGTGATCACGAAAGAAATCGACTTCGAGATTTCAACGGAAATACACGTTTTGAGGTCCCTAGAACACGTTTAGACTATTTTCAGAATGATGTCTGTGTGTGTGTGGATGGATGGATGTGATTGTGGGCGCTCTAACTCAAAAAGTACTTGTCATATTAATACCAAATTTCATATATAACACTTTAGCATGAGCACAAAGAACTGATTAGTTTTTGGACAATACCGGTTAACAGGAAGTCGAGGTTTATTCGAAAACCGATTCGGTTTTTGCGATATTTCTCCGATGATACATCATTATTTTATACATTGACCATTACAAAAATGTAGAAAATATAATTTCCTATGTTTTATTTCAAACAATATTCCATAGCAGTTATTGTTTAGGAGTTATTTATAAATAATCGGTGTTTTCGGTTTCCGTCAAATATCTACTTAAAAACGTCGTTATTGGTAATGTTCGTGAGGACCAAAGTTGTAGAGAGTAATATTTCTTGCAAGTCTTGTTTGAAACAAATTTTCGTAGAACCATCCATTTCGGAGATATTTTGCTTTTTCTTAATTTCCAGTATACAGCGCCACCACCATGTAGCGGTGAATTCTGTAAACATATTCAAAATATACCTAATTTACGGCAATAAGGACGACTGTATTCTTTTACGATACGAAATAATAATTTAGCCTTATAATGCCATTCATAATAATTTAAATATCTATACCCCAAATATGGAGAAAGTCATGTGTTGGCCACATCAGATTTTTGATTATGGGATTAGCTTATCAGGTGGGCATTGAGTTTGATAAATACGAAATTAAACTAGAAAGCAGAAGGCTTTCGGTAGGAAGGATGCGATATGTAAGTCTAATGTAAATTTTCAGTGGAGAAAAAGAAAATTGTTAGTAATAAACAAGGCAAAATAATATTGTTCAGGATTTATTTTATAGCATTAAGGAACCGGTGATGATGACACGAATCCAAATCGATTGCGCATCACTCTGTTGTATAAATTATTGCATTATTCTGTCTATGAATAATACTTTTTATGCAGTATTATGTACCTGATGTATTATTATTGCCATTGCTAAGGAGGATGAGGTCGGAAGTAATGGAAAACGCTGCCGTGTTGATGCACGCCCGGGACCTCGGTTGCAGTAGCCCCTTTGTCTTAGCGACAACTCCGGAAACTATTACAACACCGGATTTACATTTTTGTGATATTTTTTAACCAACGAGTGCCAAATTTCGAAATGTAGATTTAATGACAATAATAAATTCCGTCATAATGATTTGATGTCTGTTGAAAAACGGAACACCCTTGCCGGGGAGGACATACCTACGTCCTCGGGCACTTCCTCTCTCTCTCCCCCTCCCCTTCCTCCTCTCATCCCACTTTCTCTTCCCCCTCTCCTCCCCCTCCCCTTCCTCCTCTCATCACACTTTCTCTCCCTCCACTCTCTTCTTCTCCCACTCCCTTTTTCTCCAACCGCGCTCTTCTTCGCTGCAGCGCTGTATGCATTCCCTCCCTTCTTCCTCTCTCACCCCCCCCCCCGCCCCCCCCCCGCCCCCGCCCCACCCTACACTCCCCCGAACACTACTTGCTTCTCCTGAGAAGGATGTCCTTTTCGCAAAGGAATGCCACGGACCTATCCTGAGGTTTGTATTATTTTCCAATCAATTCTGAAATTTCGTCTCGATTACAATTCTATGCGAAGTTGATGCTGAAATGCATTCTACCTTCCGGTAAGTTTTAGGCACGTCCTACTCTGTCTGTGCTATTCAAAGCCTCTCTCTTCAAGTTCTGCGAATTTGATTTTAAATAACTATTTGATTTGTGAAGGTTCGATTGTGTAAGGTTGTACATGTACATATTTATGTATGTGTTTGTACGAATACATAATTACAGTTTAATCATACTTACAAAATGTATTTTGCCAAGTTTTCATCAGATTCAGCCAATGAAGTCCAAGAAAATGCGAAGTCAATTCATCCGAGACACGTGCGAGTGAAATTTGAAAATTTATAGGCAGGTTTCCATGACGACGCTATCGTGTTGCCGTCGAAGGAATCTGCAAAAACTCATTCTAAAAGAGAAGATTTTTTCAATAAACAAGGGCGGTGCTTTAAATTCAGGAGGCGGTGTTATGAAATAACATAAATTCGCCTCACATCAGTTGAGCCATTAGCATGTTAGTAAGGTGATAGGTTGAGAATAATATAGCAGCCCAAAATAATTTCTAGGACTCATCAGTTATTTTCATCTAGAGATTATGTTCCAGCTCATAAAGCGAGCGAAACAGCTCTCGATTAATTATAGGCACATTTTCCAGACTGTTTCTCCAGATAAGAGAAATAATATTCCGGAAATGGCACTTTTGTCGTGTCGTAGGAATGGCTCGCGCGAATTCAGATTATCGTGAGATGCGAAGAGAAAGTTCGAGTAATAAGATGCCATTCGATAATTACATCGACAGTCCGTCTCTTACAATAGAGCCGTTCGCGGAAAGTCTACCTATTGCGATGGCGAAAAACCGAGGTGAGGCGCGAATGCTAGCAGAAATGCCGTACCATATAAAAGGATTTAAGTCGCGACCTCGGCGAATAAGTCATTAAAATAGATGAGTCATGAAGCAAGGTGCGGGATGGACTGAGAATTCCATTTATGGAACTGATGATTTAATCGAGATTTCTGATGATCGAAGCTGTTGTGAGTATGCCAAAGAAATAAGCTTTGAAGCATTTGTCTAAAAAAAAAGAAACTCATTCTCCAGCGACGGCTCTCGGAGTAGAATATGGAGAATTGAGAGCAATCAAGTGCCTCCTATTTTCCCTTCTACTTCCACATGTCTAAATTTGTTTAAAACGGTGCATACGCAATTTTCAGGAGTAGTTTTTTTATAATTAAGTTTGATGTATATTTGAGTGTTGATTGATTGTACTCGTATCATGGTCAGACCAAAGGTATAGGAAACTTGCATTGAGCTCGCATAATTTCCGGTGGCCGATACGGACTGTGATTACAATTTGATGCTCTTAAAGTCTTCCTTGAAATTTTAAAAAAATAGGCAAATGGGAACATAACAAAGAAATGGGATTTATAAGTGCTCAAGGAACGAAGAGGAAAGATTATCCAGAAGGTTGTAGCAATTCCTTTATAATCCTTCCTCTTCATACTTATGAAACCTTCAGGTTGAATTTTCCGAGTTTGAAGCCAATCAGCAAAAATTCTGTGCACTACTTGGAAAATAGAATCACTTTTAAATTCATAGATTAATAAGAGCTATATAAATACAAAAGGATTATCTAATTTTCTCGAGCAGTTTGGCTACAATAACATTTGTGAAATTTGATTTTTCCGATTTTGGAGACAATTAGCGGAAAAGTCTATCAGCCACATGAAAAATCCAATCTGGAAAATTAATAGATTGGTAACAGCTGCCTATTTCAAGAAGAATTTTCCATACATTTCTTAAAACAAAAAATTATTTTCTTTTAAGAGAACGTGCTAATGACAGTTGAAATATATGGATGTCTTTTACATAGCAATGAATGATTATTCTATATAGTAAGCAATACCACCTAAATCTACATAATACCCTGCAAGTCACCTTATTGGTGGATGGCAGGGGATGCAGTGCATCAACATTCCCTAGTTTGCCTACGTTACCTCTTGCCTTCCGAGATATTTCGGGCTTCTGAGAAGATCTACAACCTCATCCGCTAATCCCTCAGACGTATAGTTTTCTATCAGTTTAAATCTAGCCTGAAGTCTACGTTCCTCTAACGAAGCCGACTTAAGATTTCTATTAATGACATTACGCTTTGTTTACTATCGTAATTTCTCTTTAGGAATCCAGCTGCCCTGCGCTGCACTTTTTCATCTCATTAGTTATATGGTGGTTTGCTGGGAATTACCCTTCGAAACTTTTTCTTGAGTAATTTGCATACAAAATTCCCGACTTTTAACAAAGGCGATTTTCTTGATATCTCTTATTGTTTTGATGATGAAACCTCCTAATAGCCATAAAAGTATTTTTAAAAAGGAAAATACACTGGTTTAAGGGGAATTACTGCAACGACAGGGACCCTTTTTCTTTCTCACACACGCACAAATACACACCATCCAAAAACCACACACGAGTATTTTCTTTCTAATAAATATGCCAAAGTACGTATTTCGGAATAAACGATTCCATAGTCAGTAGACCGATCAAAAAAGACATTTTTTCTATGGATTTGTATAAAGCGATCTGTCGCCTTCATCTGATTGTGAGATCCGAAAGAGTATGTTTTGCGAACTTGCAATTTAGTGCCGATGGTTGGCAGTGCCTGTTGTAATTTCACAAACTTCCTGTGACGAATTTATTGTTTCTGGCAACTACAGTTAGTTCTGAGCAGTGGCACCTTAACTATATGGGTTTAATGGGCTGCAGCCCCAGGGCGCCCGGCGCCGCCGCTCCACAAATAAAAAATATATATATTTTTAAACTTCGCATCTTTGTAATTTAAGCTCAAAAAGTATAAATTGTCATAGCCTATTATTTCTGAAGAAGCTCACCATCTATTACATGCTTCAGGTAGTGAATATGTGGCTACTTCCCTGTAATTCATAAATATTTTGCGCAATCGGAAATGCTAGGGGTTTTCTGAAAGTACGTACTACGTAGGACGGCAGCATTAAAAAATTTCACTCGTCGCACACTATACTGGACAGAATCATAATAGCTATACTTCAGAGACTCCGAGGAGAAGTGAAGGTCTGGCGAATTTACGAGGGCTTAACGAAGGTTCAGGTTTACATTGGAAAATTCTCGGGTCACGTGATTTCTTTCCATAATAAGTATTTCTCGATGCCAAAACAACTCATATTGCGCGTAATCAATATTTACTCATCACTACGACACGCTATTTTGTGATTGTTGGTTGTTTATTTAGCAACTGAATAGAAAGCGTCAGTCGCCATCATCAGATACATTGAGCTTTAGGAGATTATTCGTTGGTTGGTTTTGGTTAGTTTGTTGTTTTCATTTGCTTTCGTTTCGTGTCCATTTTTTGTGTTCTTTGTTTGTTTTCTTTGTTTTCGTTCTTAGTTGTTCATTTTGTAGTCTATGTTTATATTCTTTGGTTGTGCTCTTGATTTTTGTTCCTTGATTACCTATTTGTCGGTTTACACCTTTTATGCCGGCTATTGGTTAGAGTTTAATTCATTTCTTTTTTCTTGGTGGTTTTTACATTGAACTTATATTCTTTGGTTGTACTCTTAATTTATGTTCCACGATTATTTAATTGTCGGTTTACATCCTTGTTAGCGTTTAAGTCATTTCTTTTTTCTTGGTGGTTTTTCGAATTTAATGTTTTAATATCATATTTTGACAAAATTTAGCGTTTTTAACGTGAAGTTGCCTTGCCAACAGGTTACATTGTTAAACTCGAAATCCTATTTCTCTCACGTATGCTCACGTTCTCTCCGGACCTCCATGGACCCTCCCGGCCCAATTCATAGGTATCAGAGATATCTCAGAATTAGTTTTTACTTTCTCCAATATACGTAGTACAGAGAAAGTATTGTTTTCATGAAAAAATTCGAAATCGAGATTTCAACGGAAATACACGTTTTGAGGTGCGCAAAGGGAGAAATGATTGTATTACCATATAATACATAATTTTATTCGCCAAAGACGTCTGACATAACCCGGGAATCGCCGGGTACTTTCAGCTAGTATCTATAAAGTGTTTGTATGTCTTTTTATAGCCCAGCAACTACAGCACGTAGAAACAAGTGAAAGGTATCAATTTAACCGGAATAACGAGTACAGTGGTGTAGTAAGATTTTTATACCGATTTGATTAACCAGTCTAATTTTTAAAAATATTTTCTTTTTTAATTTGAATAACATAGGGACGAGTGCTGCTTATTTTTCATTTGAATTTTAAAATTACTTAGCAACGTGGTACGAACTTGAGACTTGAATAGTTCTATGAAGAAAAGAGCAAAGTTTATTTTTATTGAAGACAGAATCCGAATTATGATCGAATTAACATAAAAATGCATTTAGAATCAATAAAATACGTGATTTTATCAGTTTTATTACAATACCCATTATAAGCTACCATGACAGCTCCCATTGTCGCCGAAATTGAGAGTGAATGCATTTATATTGGAAAATTTTTAACGTAATATCGTTTTCAATTTCTGTGCGATGATGCTTTGCTTACATCACAAACTAATATTTGTTGATTATAATTAAAATATTACCAATAAATAGTTTTTAATGACATTTTCGTGTGGCGTAGAGTTCTCCAAAACAAGACGTTTTTAAAACTACGTAACTTAAACAAGTAGACGTAGATTTTCCACAAATTGTGATTGGATAAATTTTCATTGTTTCCAAAGTATTGTTGATGTAAACAATTTTCTTGTAACAGAAATCGTGGATGAGAGAATCGAGCTAAGGGTCTGAGGGTAATATTCACTCTTTGATTCTTAAACGTTCTCTATTTACTTTTTTGTCTTTCGTTAAATTTAATCATTTCGTAAATTCCTTTGTTCATTTATTTTTTGTTGATTATTGTGGTCTTGATGGTTTTACTTACAGTTTTCATTTTGAAGTAATCGTCACGAAACTTCGCATAGGTATTTACCCTGCAGGTAACATAGGCTATATGGATGGCGATAAAAATTGCGAAGAAAGAAACACAAAGCGTGGCATAGAGTTCTCCAAAGCAAACTCTTTTTAAAACTAGGTAACTTAAATAATTACACAAAACTTCGCATAGGAAAATAATTTTATCTTGCAGATAACATAGGCTATCTGACCATCGAGAACTTGAGAGGGGGGTGCTTAATTCAATAATTATTTTCCCATAAGTTTACACGTAATTTTCGATTTTTTAAAGATTTTCTTCTTTCATTCATCTATATAGGTAATTGCGAACAGGTTTTCTTCATTATTGCTTCATTCGACGGTTAAAACTGTGTACTATCATATTCTTACGATGTTTACATGTTACACGGTCGAAGTTTTAGATGCACTAAATCCGTTGAAATTGAACGGGCAGTTCTGCTAGTAACTGTATAAATACAGTATTTAGTAAATATATAATAATCATCCGTGAAAAATAATAGGATTGACAACGAACGGTTCGTAGTAGGATTTCTGTAATATCACTCAAATGAAGACATTTTAACCGAAGTCAGTCCCTTATTGCTTGACGTTTCCCTTGTTATTCATTCGGCTGACTGTTGCGTCATTACGCCTCAATAATCTCCATTAAGTGAGATCTAGGTCTTGCGTTGGCAGAATATCTTTTTTAATGGATTTCGATATATCGTCAGATATTTAGCAGAGGACCGCCTTCGAACACGGCGTAGAGAAAAATTGCGACTGCAGATGCGGTGGAAAAACGAATTGGACGAGTGCGTGGTTTAAGAATGATGACCCGAGCGGGTTACTTTCTAATTATGGACAAATCGCCCGTATTTTTTTTCGTTCGTGAGAAATCTTTTTATTGCAAAATGAGGCTCACCGGAGTCCGTTTTGAGGCCCCGTCGAATGATTAATGCCCTGGAGGTGGCGGGTGATGATCGTCCTGATGATACACGGCGGACCCACATTTTTACAAAAGTATTTAAGCTCGCTTTCAGTTTTCACGCCTAGTTTTTTTCACCGTGCCCTTCTTTTTCGTAATATGTATGCAACACTGGTTTTAAATTTAAGTGTGGCAGCGTAATGTTTTGGGTAATATGTAGCGCATAATTTTAAATGCAGTTAATCACTTCATAATTTATTACATTATGAATAAACTCGTTGAAGCAATTCAGTGGATATTGTTCCTTTAAATCTACAATTGGATAATATTTAGTTGGCCGAAACATAGTTCAGAAAAGTGTTATTTTCTAATGTTTGATGAGAAAACGCAAACATTGGCTTCACTGTAAATAATTTCATTCTGCTTATCCATGAACTGTCATAATAATTAACCGCACATTATTTTTTTATGCAACCGAACGTAGCCTTTGCGTAACATTACCGTATCCGTTTTCCTAGAAAAGATGGAAATTCTTATTCACCAGCAAAATTTGGCATCAATTTGCGCATCGCCGGTAAATATGAAACGAAATTTTTTTCGAGTAACGACGCAGCTCGAAAATGAGAATGTAATATAGAAAATTAACACGCTAGACAGTTTCACGGCTAACACCAGCTGGTGCTAACATTTTATCAAAAAACGTCACATACCAGTTTCTAAACTTAAAAAATTCACGTGATGTCGCAATTTCTCAGGCGAAATTGGTAATACTCTCCTTCACCAATGAATCGATAATCCGAAACTAAAGGCTGGTGAACTATGGTTGATTGCAAGAGGTTATTGTACACATCACACGAACCTCTAATCCGTGTCTTTTTAATCCATCCAATGCGGAGAGATTTCTGTAAAAATATAAACCGGAGATTACAAAAAATGTTGTCATCTAGTTTGTCGAAGAAAATTTTGCCATATCACGCAATCTTATTTTAATGGTTGTGAACAAGGAGTGGCGGTATTATCCAATAATAATTGTAATTATTAATTGAGTGCTTTTTTCTATCAAAAAAGGTTCCGGAACGCGATTGAGGTTAGTGTTGAAAAAAATAGAAACTGAATATAATTTGTCAGTGGAGAAATATACTAGAACATGAGTAAAAGATTATTATATTGCAAATGACTTCGTCTCATTTGTTTTAGGTTATGAAAATTTGTGTTTTACTGCAATAAAGGTTCCGGAACGGCGCGGCGCCCCGGTGCGTTCCGGTAGAAAAAAAGCACCGATTAAAATCATCCGGTTACAAACTTACACTGTCAAACACTCGGCCCGACATTAAAAAAATATAATCCTCTTATTACCTTGAGACGAACCTAAAAAGGCTGAAGAAATAACGTGGAAAAGGCTATGATGGTGTGAATTAGAGATACATAGCAATATTTAATGTTTTGCATTATGGAATCGTATCATTGTTTAATTTTTCGAAATGTTTTCCATTGGAATTGGTGTCTTTTAACGATATTATTGGCTTCGTATGTGTTTTAAGTGATGTGCGGTCCTTCATATGCAGCAAAAACTCTAAATTACGTACTGCCCGCATTCGAGGCTTTCGTTAAAAACAAAAATTCCGTAAATTTGCGATATCCTCCTCAATAGCGAATTTAGGGGGGAGGGGGCGCACATGGCGCGCGCAAGGGGTCCCGTGAAACCAGGGGCCCCGTGAAGCCAGGAGCCCCGTGAAGTTTGGCAGCGGGTGTCACAGCACCAAACGAACTAATGCCTCTGTTGGCCTGTCTTATTTTGTCTGGGAAAAAAGATCTGTAGTATTTTTCGGTTCTAGCGGCTATTACAGGGGTTACATTGATTCCATACATTTTTAAAGTGAGTTGGATCACTTTTTATTACTTGCGAAAGAAGAAGACAAATCATACAGCATTACTGGAATGTATAAATTGGTTTCCACTAGGAAATAAACTTTTCTTAATGTAGAAATTATTTAATGAATTTTATTAACAATGCCAATTTCAAATGCTTCGGGGGAAAGATCATTTTCGGCCCTAAAGCGTGTGAAAAATTATCAGAGTAACACAATGAGTGGCAATCGTCTGAAGTGTTTAGCTTTACTTTGCATTGAGAAAGATTTTTTAAATGATATAGATCCTAGCGTAATACCTAATATGTTAATATTTTTGCAAAAGATAAATCTTGGAAAATAAATGTATGAATTGCTATTACCTTTCATATATTAATTAAACCTGTTGTAATTATATAACTATATATTAATTTTACGTTGACGTCTGTAGACATTTGTGTACAATTTATATCGGCGTATTTCTCGAGAACCGTTCGTCGTAAAGATATGCGGTAAACGGCGTTTTATTCCTACTGGCTATAAAGTCCCTGGAAAAATATTTTCGTTTGCTAAAGTGTCCCGGGTTCGAATCCAGGAGACAATTATATTTTTTCATAAGTTTACACGAGATTTTCGATTTTTCAGACTGCAGGATTTTTTTCCTATGAAGGAAAAAAATCCTGCAGTCTGAAAAATCGAAAATCTCGTTAAAATACGTAAATAATAAATACGATTTTCTTCTTTTTGCTTTATTCGACGGCTAAAGCTCCATACTATCTTATTCTTATTTTCAGAAATACGCTTTCTTTTTCGAAATTTTTAGGATTTTTTGTACTCATTCTGGGCGTTACCAAGGAGACTCTCGTTGTTGCCTCCGATTCATTTAATGCCAGTTAAACCTTCAAATAGACGAAATATAAAAGCGTTATTCGCATCGAACTGTTGTTTGAGCATCGAAATTAATGAAGCATAGCAACGTTAATATTTACGAATAGTTAGTCTGTTGTGGTCTGTTGACTGCGTATGGGACAGTATGGGAAGCGTTTCTAGCTGTGTCAATAACATGTGTATAACAAACAAGTTCCCAGCGAATTGTGTTTTATTTTAAATTGCGCAATTAATTTGTTTTTATTTTGTTTCAGTTGATTCTATAAGGAATTGTTTCATTTTAAATTGTGCAATTAATTTGTTTTTTATTTTGTTTCAATTGATACTATAACGTTTTAAAATGGTTACGTTGATGACTGTCAGCATTAGTTTACAAGTTATTGTTAACATCTGTGTCGATAATGTGTGTATAAGAACTCTAACTATATATTAATTTTACGTTGACGTCTTTCAGCATTTGTGTACAATTTATTGTTAACATCTGTAGATGTGCTATAAACTTGAAATTTGGTAGGGTTATAGGTTTTACTCTTACTCTTTATATCAAGGTGAGATAAAATGCTTTTTTATTTTAATACTTTGCATTTCATTTATATTTCATTATTTATTCAATAAAAATTATTTCACTAAACCTTCAGTTTATTTAAATCGCATTGAGGATCGGAGATCCGGGGCTGCCCTACTGGTATGCTTTATTTTTATCAGTTGCGCAATGACAATTTTGGATAATATTTTAAGAAATTTATTACTTCTTTTGGAAAAATGTTATTTTCTACATGAAATGAAGTGGATTTTTCACAGATTTTTTCATTTGTATGTAGTATTTCTATTAGTGTAATAAATTTTGCAAAATATGTTTTTCTATAAATTTTGTCAACTCTTTATAAACATTCCATCTTATTTGTTAGTGATTCTTCTTCCTTCTTAAAGATAAAATCTGTATTTCCTTAGAAAAATCATAAATGAATGCGGGGGTTTGTAGCAATAGGTAAAATGTGTGTAGGTTATATGAGTACCATAATATTGAGGGCCCCGAATTTTTTATCGCTACGGGCCCCGGTAGGCCTAAATTCGCCTCTGGATATCCCCCATATAAAGTGATTACGATCCTCTTTGCATCATGAATAATAAGAAGTTAATACACAATATGAATTATTTTAACGTGAATATACAAGGAACCAACAAATATTAGGAAAAATTCCATTAATTTGAATACGTTTCAGCGTCAATATTCCGTAAGGACATGCTTTTTTTACACCTATTACCTATTTTGCGGACCGCACTTTTATTTTGAATGGAAGGCAAAACAGCCGAGGTAAGGGTTCATACGATGGAAAACTGTGATTGCCACTCAACAGTGTCATCGTATTATTTTATTTCGTCAGTTGCATTCACCAAAGCAACTGAAGCACACAGTTTTTCTCTAGTAAAGTCGACAACGTGATAAATAATTTTAAAGAGAAGTTTTTGTCAAATGGATTTCACGCAATTTTTCTTTTGCAAGGCAGTATTGTAGAGAGATTTCAGAAATTAAGAATTACGGTACTCAAATGTTCCAGTTAAGATAGTATTTTTAATAGGATTGGATGGCTAACTATACCACTACGAAGTAATTATGAAAGAATCCATTTAGAAGAAAATTATTTATTCACATTAGTGGCCGCTGCATTAAAAACATTTAATTTTTAATATCATATTAAATATTTATTGACATAAATAATATAAATATCAACAGAGCTGGCAGGTCTTCGACAGAATCCTGGACTCTTGTTCAACTTCTTTGCAGATTGTGTTCCTAATTCGCGAGGCGCAGACGAATACTTTACATTTCTTAGTAACCATTGGGTCCCCTGGAGTATCCTTCCTTAGCTTCCTCGAACTTGATTTCCGGCTGGTATCCGTCCTGGTTAGCCTTGTAGGTGACGATGAGGGTGCGGCCGTCAGGGAGGAGGACACTGTATTCTCCCAGGGCTTCGTCTCCCTCGCGCTCCTCCTGGTGACCAAAGTCCAAACCAGCCTCGGCGTCCTCCACCTTGTAGCTGAACTTGTAGCTGGCGGGCTCCTGTCGAATGAAATTAACAATATGAATGCTGAAAAACTTCAAATTCCGTCACGCAATAACTTTTTACGAGTTTTTTAACATATAAAAACACTTCATTTCAGCAACTTCAATTATGGAGCAGATTTGGAAATGTTTCTTTTAATTCTTAAAATGTCAAGACTAATATCGCACAAAAGTAAGTTAGTCGGTGGTGGCGTAGAGTTCACCAGTTTAGGATCTGTTGAAAAATATTTAATTTAATATTTTACTTATAATAGTTTTAAAATGGAGACGGCTTTTTATTAATATCTTTTAATTTAAGAATGTTACTTTACTGTTCGAGTGAATTTGGATTCTAAAATTTTATATATCATCATTTCTAATTTCCATTTATTCTCTTTGTTTTACTTTGAAATAACATTTATGGCTGCAGTACATCCTGGCTCACGTACATTCTTGGCTTAGTCGCATTATTATTTTAAATAATCCAGACTACCGTGTGGATTTATTTTATCATTCTAATTTGAGAAAACTTCCAGGCTCTTTTTAGATATGAGACTTGCTGAGGCGTTTCATATATTTTGAGATACGAAATGTTTTTGTCTTGCTACACTCACGGCGAGAGGATCCTCGGTGGGTCCAATGGGTGTTCCGCTCTCGAATGAAGGGGGCCCGTATTTGGCAGATGGCGCTCCGTTGGTTGCAGTGGGTGGCCCGTATTTCGGTGCAAGGACTTCTTCATTTTGTTCTCCAAATATGGCCGCGGTGAGGCCCTGGATACCCTGGGAGAGGCCATTGCCATTGCCGTTTCCGTTGCCATTACCATTGCCGTTGCCATGCCCATTGCCATTGCGATGTCCATTACCGTTTCTGGCGGTGGGTGGTCCGTATCTGGCGGATAATCCGTTTGTCCGTCTGTGTCCGTTGGAGTGTCCTCCGTTAAGAGGGGCCTCTGGGAGGGCCGCTGCCACAGCCAAAACGGCGAGGAGGATGACGACCTTCAATGAGAGAGAGTGGGTGATAATCCATCGACGGTCAAAACAGTAGGGTCTTCCTGAGGGAGAAAGAGGAGGCGGTTACCTTCATGGTGATTCCTTGGTAGTCGGTGGTGTCTTCGGGAGAGACGAAATGTTTGGTAGTTCCAGACGGAATGGTCGATGTCGATGGTCGATGTATCTGCACTATATATAGTCGGAGATGGGTAGCGATCCAAGGACGGGCGAGTGGGGGCGGATCGCTCTTGGAGGGGGTTGCAGGCCTCTTCTGTCCGTCAATCGAAGACGCAAAGGAGGCTCGTCAGGGCGTTGTCGATTTGCATGGAGGGGGAGCGAGTGATGGTGTCTGTCACACGGAGGAGAGAGTCTGCGCAACGGATGATATGTGGTGGCGCCCAATCGAATTTCGGCATGTGTGTGTGTCAGTGAGCGGGGAAGGCTCTCTTTTGGGCCGAAATGAGGGCATCTTGACTTAACATCACAAGGTCGGGTTTTTTCCAAAAATATCGTTACAAATATTGTAAATTCGCAGCAGTCTCTTCGCCTTTTTTTGTCTCGCTTAGGGTGAAATTTGAATTTGAAATTTGTCCTCCATTCCAGTGTATCACGCTGGAACACTTTCATCAAGGAACATTTTATATCGAGGTATTTTAATATCAGGAAACCTGATAATCACAAAGAATCCCTAGAAGTAAAGTTGATATGAATAACTAAGTGAAATACCGAATGGTTTAATCAATTATAGTGACTCAAAATGAAAACAGAGATTGAATATAAATTTTATATTATACATTTTGGGTTTTTACATAGTCATGATAAATGTTGTGTCTTTGACTCTACTTGACTGGAAATGGAAAATTCCGTTATTATTGAAATGCGTAATTATAGGCGATGAGCATACGAACACGACTCTTACTGTTCTATTTGAAATAATTGTTTTACGTCGTATTTGTTCACCACATAGCCAATAGTTTCCCTCCTAAAAAAATTTCATTTTTTAACCGTTTCTGTGATTCACATCTATTTCTATTCATACTCAATGTTAAGGCCTAAACTTTGTGAAAATATAAAGTAATTTTTTCTGCGATACAGTAAATCGTGCATTATTTCATTCGTATAAAAAATATTTAAATATTTATTTGAATACGTTTGTGCAATTTGCCAGATTAAAGGTCATACAAAATGTATTGTTAGTTATTTAATTTGTACTAGCTGTACCCGCACAATGCTTGCGCGTTTTCTTTTCAATTAATTTATAAACGATTTAGGAAAGTGTACATCGTATCACAAATGGGCGCGTTTCGTGCAGTGGAGTATTAGAAAGAAATTATATACCTGTACGTAAGGGAATAGCGTTTTCAATTTCTTTTCTTCATCATAAATAATAAGTTTTCTTCCTATTTAATAATATTACATGAACACGTAAGGAAATTAAACGTTTGTTTGTGATATTGTTTACATTAGAAACAATGAAGAAGTAACCATGCAAGAAAATTTCTAAGTTCAACTCGAATTAAGACATTCTCATTTGATTTTCTCTATAACGGCTAATTCTATGATAAAAATGTGTAGAAAAGGAAATACTCGTCTTCACCGGTTCTACAACTTTTATTTGAAAAATATTTTGATATGAGCAATACTTTACGAGATATGACGAAAATATAATTTTTTGTCACCAGTAATGTGGTACCCCTGATTGGCGTACGTGATTCATTTTTGCGATTATGTTATTATATTTGATTGTTAGTCCTTAATATAAAATTTAATGAAAATCCGTTCAGTAGAAACCGAGAACGAACATGCTGACGGACGGACAGAGCGACGATAATAAGCGCTCACGCTGGAAGTGAAACGCGCCTTAAAATTACGAAGTTTGTAAAATAAGTCGATCTTAATAAGTCACATTTAACTCTAATAATGCATTTCCCCGGTGTAGGATTTTAATTAATTTATCTCACAATGTAAGGTTCGTGAGTTCGAATCTCGCTGAGGGCACAGCTGTGTGGGTGTAGTGACAATTTATTATGCGAAGTCCGTCAGAAATCTGTACTTCAAAAGTCATATTAGAGAGGAAATTAATGCTACCTAGTAATTTTTAATTTATGCGTGAGCCTATCTGCGTTAATAAGCATTATAGATGTAGGTATAATGTAATGAATGGTTCTACTTACAAAAAGGTAAGATTCCAGCATCAAATGATGAAATGAAGATTCAACTGCTTTGAAACGCTTCCCATACGCAGTTAACTGAATAATTATCCTTAAATATTTACGTTGCTATATATAAAGTTTGACAATAATTTCGATGCTTAAGCAAAAGTTCGAAGTGAATAACGCTATTCTTTCATCTAATTGAAAGTTTAATTGAATCGGAGGCACCAATGATGGTCGCCTTGACAACGCCCCGGAAAGAGTACGAAATGTCCGTAAAATTTGGAAAACAATTGCGTATTTCTTAAAGCTTCTACTGTGTAACATGTAAACATTGCTATAATAAGACAGTGTACAATTTTATCTGTAGAATGAATCAAAAACAAAGAAAATCGGCCCATATTTAGCTATTTTGATGAACGAAGGAAAAAAACCTAGCACTCTGAAAAATCGAAAATCCCGTGTAAACTTTTTAAGGGATATTTGATTTTTTCTATGCACCGACTCATTGGGGTTTGACGGTTTTGAAAGTTTCATCTCTTAATTCCATCGTGAAATGTCCAAAACTACCGTGATAGACAGACAGACGGACACTTGGGAATTTATATATATATATATATATATATATATATATATATATATATATATATATATATATATATATACTGATATACATGGTACGCTTTAAACAAGTAGAGTTTTTTGGGTTTGTAATAATCAACATAAATATTTCCATTATTTTTGTTTGTCCTTTTAATCAGAAATAGTTAAAACTATATGTTATATATTTCTTAATTTTAATATTCATCGTCCAAATGTTCCATGTACATAATATGCGCAGCTTATTACTCCACTACCTCAGGACTAATCGTAAGTTATCAAGTTAGCTAAAATAGGCTCCTTTTGCCTTTTATGAATAATTGCGGTCCATGGAAGTAGGAATTGATGCGTCTTATGATTTAATTAGTCCATTTAAAATTTTGAGAAGAAGCAACATTTTAAAAGTACTCGAAAAGTAATTCACATATTTAAAATACTATGTATTAATAAAAACTTGTCTACGAGCAGTCGCGTGCCGGGGCCCCAATCTTCGCGATGGGGCGGGAGCCCCAGACATTTTTTGTATGGGCTTTAAATTTTTTTCTGGGACTTCAAGTTTGTATTGGCGGGGAAGTCAACACGTTCTCCGGTTCTTCACTCTTTAAGAGTTAAAATTTTGTAACAAATATTCCTTCGCCTTCTCATTCTTCATTGTTTCTTTGAAAATTATAATGAAATAGTTGTTCTTCGTAATGTTTTTATGTGTTCCTTGAAGATGTAGATATCAATCCTTAAACCTATTTTCTTTTTCAGGCAAACATAGGTTCTGTATTTTCATATATTATTTTAAACGTTGAAAGGTGCTTAAAGTGCCAATAACTGAAGCCTTTCCCGTATATGTTTGTTAGAAGTAGTGTAACGTATGAGAATCGTAAGCAAAGCAAAGAATAATGACATGATATTGTTAAAGAGACTAAGAGGATGAGAAGTGGTTGTGTGTGAAGTGCACTTCGGGATGAAGATTGCCGAGGCGTTATTTTCTCTCCGCCCATTGATAACCCGAGCTTTGTAACGAGTGGGGATGTCTCGCCTTCACGTTTGACTTTTTCCAACAAAAGTATCGTGCATCTTTTGCTTATAAGGTAACCCCGACGTAGAAATCTCCGTAAATTCCACAATTCTCCGCGAGCGACAGATTTAGTTTACTTACTGACAAGTGATTCAAAGTATTTTTCACTGTAAAAATTATTCACTAGTGTAATTACCGATAATTATTCTTGAGGATGCTGAGGTCGAGAGCAATCATATTTATTACTCCGTATTGAGAGATTCATGTGGCGTACACATAAGATTTTATATTATACTAGTAGCTGTACCCGGCATAGCATACGCCGATCCAGCAGATCTTAAAGATTCTTAATTAAACATTCAGGCATTTATTTATTTTTTTGAACTTATATTTTTTAAACAAAGATTTCTCTAAAGACACAATTATCAATTTCTGGGTTCTTTTCTGACATTACAGTAAGTGTATCAAACGATCTGACACCTGATAAAGCAACATATAATTGTCCATGACTAAAAACAGGCTTAGGTAGGTAAAGGCATTTTATCAAATGTTTGTTTGGCCTTGTGACATAATGATTGTCATTGAAAAAGCCAAACGTATGGGGAATTGTTTTCATTTGAAACTGAATGGTAAATTTGTATCTGATGGAATGAGTGAGATTCTTGGAATAAGTACTACCGTGTCTGAGTTTGCTGCACCGATCACTTTTGCTTTGATTATGTGTGTTTGTATTCGAGTAACAGTAAGTCTTGTGCCATTACATAGTCCTCTCAATGGCAATAGGTTTTGAAGGAGCATGATAAAGGCTCCTACTTTATGATTCAGTTCATGAGGAGGCATTCCGGCTGAAGCTGTACCCACGTAATGTTTACACGGATTTCTTTCAATTAATTTATTAATAATAATGTGAATCAATTAATGGTGCAAATGACATCCCCATAGAAAACTATACTATTAAAGACGTATTTTACTATATTCTTGCATTATTGATACATCTCCCTCTCTCTCCCCCCTCTCCTTTTCCCCTTATCCTCTCTTCATTTAAACTGCTTATAAAACACGTTATTTTTACGCTCGTAAGCTATATAGATGTTCATACTGTTAAAAGGCAAGAATCCCATATAAAAGCATTGTAGCGTTTCCATGCTAGATAAAATTTCCCATTATAAATTTTGAAATTTCACTTTTTTTATGAAGTTAAAATCAAATATTTAAGCTAATTCTGCATGAATTTATATTCAAAATGGGAGCATTTTGCTTATCTTTTTATTGCGGTTAAAATGGCACCTTCTTCTTGCTTCTATGTTTTGTGGTTGTTGCGCTGTAAATGCACAAACACTAAAAAACATTCTTCAAAATATATAATAATTTGTTAATTTAAAGTTTTTTATTAATATGTAAGAAGAGATTACGTACCTTTTACACTTTTGTAATAATCAAAACAGAATTTAATGTTGTAATATATATATATCTTGCTCAAGCAGTCGCCTGTTTTATTATTCGTATTTCTTTTAGAGTTTGTGTAATACTCCAAGATATCCTGTTTATTAGCAATGCAATATTCCAGAACGATAAACAATACGTTGTTATGTACTTCTATTGTTCAAATTTTGTTTATTTAATTAATTATAATGAAAACGTAAATAAAATTAGGTACTTTCCCCCTCCCTCCCCTCTCTCCCATGTAAATGTATTGAACTCTCAATTTCGGCGACAATGGGAGTTGTCATGGTAGCTTATAATTGGTATTGTAGTAAAACTGATAAAATCACGTTTATTATTGATTCTAACCCCATTTCTACGCGAATTCGACCAGAATTTGGAATCTGTCTTCAATAAAAATAAACTTTGTTCTTTCCCGTAAAGAAATATCCAAGTCTCAAGTTCGTACCTTGATTTTAAGTAATTTTAAAGTGCAAATTCAAAGTAGTCTATACTCATCTTTGTATTTCAGTTGCAGGACGCGGCAAAATACGTGACGTTTGATAATTAAAACGTTCGCTATTTCGATTCAAAGTGACGTAGAGAAACAAAACCTTCACCATTCACTAAGTTAGGATGTGAGGAAGAATAGTAACGAATTTTGTTATTCTAGCTTTTATCGTTTAGGATCCACAAACCAACAAACACACACTTCAAATATATTATAGGATATAAGTATATATATATATATATATATATATATATATATATATATATATATATGTATATATATAGGTTCAGAGTGTGTTAAGCAAGGTAGCGCCTTCAGTTGCATCACGAGAAAAGTCAGGCAAAGAGGGCGAAGAACAAAAGTGAATCGATAAATTTTTATCTCCTCTCCTAGTCTCCTTCACTTTCTCTTCTCTCCTCTTTCTCCATCGCATTTGCGCCCCTCGCTCTGTGTAAACACGGCCGCCCCCTCACGTCACTCTAATCCGTCGTTTACACATCTCATCTCCTTTATCGCGGCTGCCGCCAAGCGATCATCGCCTCCTCCTCTGGAGTGAGTGCCTTCCTTCCAACCCCAGCTGCACGTCTCAACGAGAGCGGCCGACCGCTTCCGCTCCTCCCACTTCGCCTCACCCCTCTTTATTGCCCCCGCCGACCGAAAACTCGCGGTTTCCGTGAGGATTATAATCCGCAACTATCCGTCTTGCATTTCGGACGGATCGGAAAAATGGCGAAAAGGGGAGGAAAAAAAACACGGAAGGAATTCTTTCTTTCTCTGGAACACGCAGGGCCGACAACTCGTACCTACTCCATTATTTGCCGTTCCCCTCCTATTCGATCCTATAACTTCCATCCATTATATATGTATCCCATTTATTCTCGCCGTTCCTTCCAATTTTCCACCTCTCTTGCATTCGATTCGCTAAGCGTCTTCTCTTTCTCTTATAAGAGTAGCACGCCTCCGTTCCCCTCTCTTCCTCTACTCCCCTCTTTTACTTGAATGGCCAAGTCAGGCCTTTCCTAGGTCTTTACCGCAATTACTTTGTCTTTTTATAGAAAATTTCCGAATTTGTAATTTTGCTTATATATTTTCTATTTATTCTATTTTCTGGTTCTTTTCTGTGAAATTATTATTGCTATTTTTATTCTCATTTGTAATTGTTGACACAGGGTTAAATGTGAGAAGGGACTATATATAGTCGCAATTTCGCCCTAATAAAGTCGTTTGTTAAAAGGCAAACGGACGGACGGACGGACGGACCTCAAATTTTTTTCATATGTAGTCCGAATGTGGAACTATATATCCTGAAAATTTTTTGTTTGCAGCTTACGTAATTTTTCAGTTATTTTGTACACGGTCGGAGGGACAGCCAGACAGACGGATGAACCGAATACATAAGCTATTTTTTTCTAAAAAGGCGCTAAAAATTAAGATAAAACACCTTCTTGAGTGAAGATGTTAAAGAAGTAAGGTGCTATACAACCGTCAATTTAAATGAACATAGTTCAGTTGATTCAAATGTACGTTGTCTATATACGAGTATGACTTTGTATGCATATACAGGTGACGCTCGATTTACGCCAATCCGATTTACGCGCTTTCATTTTAACGCCATTTATAATGAACGTACAAATAAAATCCTATTTACACGCCTTCGCTACCTTAGAATGTTACATTGTGCAGTTTCACGGTAAATCTTCAGATGTGCTCGTCCCAAGTACACTGCACAGCCAGAATATTGCAAGCTTTATTTATATGTTGCATAAATATGAAATATTTTAATATCTGCATCTATTTTAATAAAATAATGCCTAGATTTACTTTTTTGTTTAATTCATCACTTTTCCTTTATTTTTACTGCATATTTGATAAACTCTTAAGTTTATATGATCAGTGGCGGCTCCTATGTCTTTTAAATGGTGGGGATAGCAGCAAAATTTTGTCGTAATTTTGTGTATGCACACGAGCGTTTTTTGGAACCCTCAGATTAGTGTTTAGATTTTTTTCACAGGACAGTGCAACCTAAAGAAAAGTTTTAAAAGTTCGCTTGCATGAGAAATTTATGACGCGTTATTTGCATTAAACACATACAAGGAATAATATTAAATACAGGAATAAATTAACTACTGACATTACATCACCATAATGAAAGATTGTACGGAGGTTTAAAAAGTCCTGGGAGGGATGAATCCCACTATCCCCATGTTAAGGGCCGCCACTGTACATGATCAAATACTGCTGGAAAATTACTTTCGATTTACGCCAATTGCGATTTACGCCACTGTCCTCATAACGTACCTATGGCGTAAATCGAGCGTCGCCTGTAACTCTCTCTATTCGCCTGCAAAGGAGGATATAGATCAAGGGTGCACAACCTATTGCCCGCTAAGGGTTTTAATACGCTAAGCCATGATGAAAAATCAATCCCAAAATTTTAACGCACAAATTAATACATTTTTATAAAATATTTTTACGATAAAACTTTTACTGTTGGAATATCTACCATAAAATCCTCATTTATATTTGATTTTCACTTAAATGGCACCTCAGAATATATAGGTAACTTCAGATTTAAACTCTAATCCGGCTAGCAGAAGAATTGGCCATTTCCAATGCGGCCCGTGGTAGGCTTCGCAACCACTGATGTGGCCTGCCATGTAGAAAAGGTTGGACACCGCTGATATAGATCTATCAGGGACAGACTAATTGCCATGATTATTTCCCTAGTTTTACTGCGATGGTCTTTCATATCAAATGCCACCTATGGATAAATAGTCAAATACATATATGTTTAGTGTACCCAATATATGCTATATAAAATTCAGTTGATGTCAACGTATTTTGAAGCCATTAAAACTAACCATTGATAAGAATTTTATATAATAATAGCCGTCATCCGTTGGTTGGTTGGCTGGTTGGTTGGTTGGTTGGTTGATCACGCTATGCAAACGCTAATAACTCGAGAAATAATAATGATAGAAACTCGAAATTTGGTAGAGATGCTTGATTAACACTTTTACATTTGATGACGAATTTAAATCGCGAAAAAATTCCTTGGTTCGTCTCCAAGAGAGGCATTTCCTTTTCCCATTATTTAACATGTGAAACGCGATTTTTCGACGTGCAGGCTTTTATTCATTTGGAAATTAAAATTAGAAGAAATTAACAGACAACCTTCGGATTTGAACCATTTTGAAGAAAAAGTTATAAAGTTTCTTATTCCGTTCGTCTTTTTCGCCCACAGTTCGAAATATTCCATGTTAAACGTTTAATTTGCATATTTTGTGGAAATCTCGCCATTTTAACGTGATGTTGCTATGTCGACCATTATCATTGTTACCTTCAATACGAGAGAGAGAGAGGAAGGAAGGGGAGAGATTGGCGTGTTTTGTGGAAAATAAATATATTAACGTAAATATAAAAAATTTAAGTATCAACAGTGTCATTTTAGAAAAATTGGAAATTAAAAGCATTCTTAAATTAAATTCTTTGTAAACCATACGTGCTTACGAATTTATATTGTTATTCCTCGAATTAATTTCGTTACAATGGCCAAAGTTTGGAAAAGAATATAAATTAAAATTAAAAGGATATTTGAAACTGTTAACAGGTAATTTTCGAAGAAATAACAGTGGATCTTTTAATGAAATATTAGGTATGAAGTTTCCGTGATTAATTCTAATTTTCAGTAAAACTACTTAATTGAAACAAGGAATAAAAGAAGAGTGATATCAATGAAAAGCAAGAAATAGATGTATCAGACACCACGTGTTTCAGTATAAGCAGAGGGAAAACTTCCAAGAAATGTATGTTAGGAGGGGAAGGGGGGCAGGGGGGGGGGGGGGGGGCAAGGAGGGGGGGAGGGGGGAGAGAGAAGGAAGAAATACCCTACAGCACGAAGAAGGCTTTTAAAAGTATGTAGTCAGATGAACGAGATGAGGAAGCACAGAAGTAGAACAGTAACGTCACAAAATTATGAAAGAGACTGCTGTAGAATGTACGGACAAAAGCAAGAAATACGAATAAAAATAAAATATTTATTTAAAAATTATAATAATTTGTCGCAAATATGTCGAGTGAAAAAACTTTCAAAAGTGAATAAATTAAAAGCTGAGCAATCGTGGTTATTTCATGGCTGGCACGCAATCGTTGAGCAAGATAGCTACTGCAGTCGCGAAACGGTTGAGTAAACAAAATGAGGAATTGGCTGAGTTTGGAAAAATAAAAGATATTTGAATTTCTTACAATTATAAGTCATTTGGCACGGACGTTGCTCTGAAATATTTTCAATTTCTAGAGCAATTAATTAACTCAAAGAAAAGCAATATACTGTAGATACCGCTGGTTAATAGAATCAGCGGCTTATTTGGATCCAAATGGGAAAACCAAAAGAGTTTGTATTTTATTAATTGTAAAAATCGCTCATATTGGAATCACTATTTTCAGCTTTCGAAATCACAATCCCTGAAATATACATTATGTATTAATCTTCTTTGTGGAATAGATCTAATTTGGCGATAAATGAATTGCACCCGGTTTATAGAATTAGTGCTATTTCAGCAAAATTTAGCTAATAACACGTTTAAGTGGTTTTTATTTAAATTCATTTTTATATAGTAGGTATTTTCGAGAAATGGGGAGGGGGGTGATATATTTAGTTAATTAAAACCCTGCGTAAATCCTTGCTCTGCGGTAAACACCATTTACGTCGTGACTGTGATCAAAGGAGGGAAATATCAAAGAGGGGGTTATCACCATCCTCTTAACACAAACACCTCCCACCGTATTAATGGTGCATCCCTTATAACTATGCTTTTTCCTGTGTCAGTAAATTAATCCCACGCCCACAATCTGTTTAAATGACACAAGTTGTTTGTCAGAGGACAAGAGAACCTTCCATAAATGTCGTGGGCTATGAAACCTTACTAGTTTTCTAATGTCAACCACTAAAAACACCGCTATACTCTTATTCAAGAATATTCGCTCTCATTAGAAATGGTGATTTTTTACTTGTCGTTGTTTCGCCGAAATGCCGCAATGCAAAAAGTTTAATTTGGCCGAAAAGAGTGAACTTTATATTTGTTACAATAGTCTGGCGTCGTACAGACATCGGCAAGCGAAGGCAAAATATTTATAAAATAATAATTGCTCCAGAACGGGTTTTGGACTTCTCACGGAGCTACAAAGCGATTTCTTTTAAATTTCGTGTTCTGGCATTTCTAAGACGTACAGAACGCGTCTTTGTCGTTTCAAAAGACCCACGACACGATATATCGCTTTCCGGATAATCTGCTGTTCCCAAAACGCGTTCTGGTCATTTGTTTCGCTCATTGCGCGAAATCGATGATTGAGCCTAACATATAGATATTTACATAGTAAAACATCAATAAACAAAATCTTCAGCTGTTGCTATGGATAACAAAATATCGATACGCAATTTAAATAACACTGAAAATTACGCATCGCTATCAACTACAAACTTTTATTATTAGCAACGGAAACGGCAATATCACATCGATTTACTTTAGCAGAATTCGGATTTAAAAAAATCCAAACATCTCTTTAACCAACTAAGCTACCAAGCGAGTCTAATTCTCCATTCTCGAATTGTGGTATTTACGGTGAATAAAGTGCTAACTCACGATAAGTAGTAAAGCTTACCACGACAGATGTCCTCACGGAGGCACAGCGGAAAACACCCCTACTTTATCCCAGAAGTGAGAAGATGTTTAATAACAAGAGTAAATTGATGGAAATTTAACTTATGTGCGTGTGTGCATAATACTGATCACAAATGTGAACATTGAGAAGGAGAAAAATTCTGGTTAAAGCACATATCCGGCAAGTGGGAGACCCGGGTTCGAGTCCCGGTCAAGTTCAGAAATTTTCTCCTTCTCACTCCTTAAATTTTGGCCGCACTATGTATGCGTCCGAAATAGATGTTGTCCACAAAAACTGTTAGGATCATCCGTTAATACGCCACAACACACAACACCAACACAACAAAATACAATACAACACTATTATTTGTATATCAAAGTACCGTATTTTATGCGATATGATATTAAATATCAAGATTTCTACATGAGTTACAAGCGACATAACATGGTGAAAACAAAAAATAACACAGTTTCTTAAAGAAATCTTATGTTAACCGATTTTAGCTTTCAAACCAAAGCTTCCTTTGCTATGTAAACAAAAATCGAAAGAGAAACGAAATTACAAATGCTTACAATTGTAATTTAATTGTATAATTTTATGCATTACGTCATTTGATAATGTTAAAAATCAATTTTAAGATATTATAATTGTAGACAAGTTACTATTATTTGCGTTTACTTAAACTTCCAACTTTTCATGATAACAACATATAACGGATTAATATTTATCGGTTTTCGGGGTGACCAAGCATAATGAAGGAAGTTTGGCATAGCGCTATATAGATTCTTCTTGTCTTAGGGTCGAAATATAAACAGACCAATTTAAAATTTTTGTGAAATAGTATTATTAATTTTAAAGAATAACACTTTCGTATTATAAGTTCATGTTCTGTTTCCTCGAAAATATGAAAGACATTTTAAATAGATTTAGGATGATATTAATAGCTAGAATATGACTTACCTGAAATACTTGTATAGTGGAAGAGTTGGCCAAAATGCATTCCAGATTTTAAGAACTGAACAATTCTCACAGTGAAAAATGCTTTGAATCACTTTTTACATAAAAAAGAATAAATACACCACACTGTTATTTGTTGTTATGAATGAAAAATATTGCATCGCATTCTATTGCTAAGGCCAAATTATTTTGCAAAACATTCGCAATTAAAATTAGCGCGGGAGGGATTGACGGGAGTTAATGTACTTAAGTATTGTATATATGAAATTTAAAAAAAATAGTATTCAATAAACATTCGAGCTTCTCTGTGTTTATTATTAAAAATGCTTACATTTCAAATTTGAAATGAAGGCTTCTGTAATTTATCAAAATTTAAGACAATCTTATTTTCTACAAGTTTTGCTTGTACATTTTTTCGTAGACCAGAGTTTAAGAGATGCCTATTTCGGTTATGTTCAGTGTATTGAATGTCGTTAGGTGATAGTCTTGTTCCCGTTGCTATGATAAAATATTGGAATTGTTGATAGAGAGGCCAACACTGCCAACGGTAATCAACATTGTGTTAGCCATTGGAGGAAGTAAGTGTGAAAAGGAATTCAAAGTATTTTCCATGGCGAAAATTAAAATGCTTAAAAATTATTCATGAGTGTAACGGCCGATATTTATTCTTGACGCTGTTGTCGAGGGCAAGTTTTAAATATCATTGCAGTCATATTCATGACATGAAAGTCATACGATGGACACACCATTATTTTTTTAAATAATACACGTGAGAGTAACCGGACATTGTCTTATGAACCCAAATAAATACCGAGTTGATCGCCGAATTGCTTCCTTGGAGAAATATTTCCTCTCCAATATGAGAACCAGCAATAAAATTCAAAATATATTTTCGCTAAAAATTGCTCCATCGGTAATTTTGAGGTATCGGCCGTGTCCATCTCTTCTCCTGGCTATCCGATGGCCGACAAATTTCCTTAGAGCAGATTTTTTTAATTAATTAAGAAATTTTGTTAATTTTTTGTCTCGCTTGTTAGCGCCCATAAGATACTTACTGTTAATGTCAATCTAAGTTATCTTATTACAATATATTTTTGCAACGATAATGAATCAGTGAGAAATTATCGTGATGATGCAGAATCGAGTGCAGTGATGCGGAAGATTTGTCATTAGGGGTTCAGACACTAACCAAATCCAATCTTCTCCTTCTCTCATCTCTTTCCGTTAGTCAATGTAATTAATACCTATTCCATTTATTTCACTTTGGACCTCTTTTCCTATCATCCTTCTTTTCACCATTTCTTTTAAAAATAAAAAGGCCTCTCAAATGTCTTTCCTTCCGTCCCTCCTTTATCACAATTATAGTTTGCCTCAAAATGTTTTAGGGTCTATGTTAGAGGCATGGGAATGAGTAGAACGTATTTTTAATTTGCATCTTGAAATTACTTAACGATAATCGAATACGCCAACATTTGGCAGAGTTTTGTCAATCGTTTCTATATAAATAGCAACGAGGCTTGTCTTTTTATCCGAAGCATCAGAGTTCGAGTCCCGGTGCAATTTTTTCTTCGTTTACAGAATTAGCCCGTGAATCAGTCTTGGGACATTATCTATTTTTTTAAATCTCTCAATGCAGTTTTAATTGAGGTGTCACAGATCATAAAGTACAGGAAAATGGTTCTTTAAATTGTTCTAACCAAAATAATCTTCGTGTCAACTGATGTGATCAATTAAATTAAATAAAAAACCTTTTTAGTTTAAACAACTTTTATATTAAGGGCACTAAAAGCCTAAAAATATTTAAATTAAATTTTGACATGGGATGAGTGTCATCTGTGGTGATAGATTCTCAAATTTCCATATTAATAACAATTCTAGCGTTAGGATACTAATAATTAACGACATTTGAACGCATCTTAGTTATTATAAAAGTTGTGTGGCTAATCAGCTGATCATAAATCTACAGGAATGTTTGACGTTTAGGATGTTGATGGTTGTTATTACGTTTTCCATGCTTTAGTATTTAATTTCTTGATCCATCAGATCGGCGTTGAAAAAGCCACACAACTTTTATATTAACAAGATGCTTTCAAATTTTGTCAGCACTCTACTAAACGAAGATAGCCTGAACTGCTCGCAGTGCAAATGAGACGAATAAAACGTGTTTGACGGTTTATCGAGAGCAACATTGACTTCCTTGGCGTTTATACATTTTCACGTTGAAAATGACGTACAGTTTTCATGCTAAAAACAAATGTGTGGAAATTCTTTATTCACATCGAGGAGAAGATTATGGCGAGGCCATAAAGAATTGGAGACTCCTTGAATTTCTCTCGGGCAGCTTAACGTTGTCCGTTCACGAGTGGGAGTCTATGAGAGAATCTGTGTCTTTGACAATAATGCGAAAACAAAAAATGTATATAAATCAGATTCTAGTGTAAGAAAAAGAATTGCAATGAAAATTGTATTACAAGTAAATGATGCATTCCTAACAATGGTACATACAAAGCTAAAGTTAAAATTATTATAAATTGCAAAAAGAAAAAAAGAATCGAGGTTAAAAGGGAAGGGGGACACTCAAGATAGACGACTCGCAGAAAATCATAAGGATATAAATTTCCTTATGTTGTTATACAGTACCTTTGAATGCACTCGAGAAACGCCGGGTACTTCAGATAGTTAAATATAACAAATGTACAAATGCTAGAAGCAATCGAAGAAATGTTAAAAATTCCTCCAGAGTGAGAAGTAATTTTTTAGGGGGGGTCATGCCCCCCCCCCCCCCCCCCCCGATTTGACAGTGACCATTCCCCCTAACCACCCCCCTCCACCACCAAAGAACATATATAAAACAAAACAGCGGTGCGGAGACATTACCAACACATCCGGATTTCGCCACGTTCTCGCCGTTTTCATTGAGTTCACTTTGTTTTTCGCTATTTTGACGGACAATGGTTACTCTGGCGACAAAAGATGACAGAACCTTTTTTGTGGAAAATTTAATTCGCTACAACTTTGTTATTCGAACTTTTCACGTAGATGCCACCGTTCGCGATATATTCACGAAAAACTGATTTCGGGCGCCATTTTTCCAAAATGGCGGCCGAAGCGCACACCGGATCATTGAGGACTTTTAGTATGTTGAACTAGATGCCAGTCTGAGCATCTCTGACAAAAATCAGCTTTGTTCGAATTTTGTCCGCTATTTGGTAAAAAATCGTCTAATTTTCCTGGACTAGAATGTATAGCTGAATGATCACTATGCAGAGAACTGGAATGTGGGAATAATTTCAATTCCAGCTTATGCCTGTCTACAAAGTGGACATCGATCAATCCATCTCATCAATTTATAGCTAAGGAAATCTTACCATTTAAGTTTAGTGGTAGAATACTACATTCAAGTGAAAGACCCGGGTTTGATTCCCGACGTGGCAGAAATTTTGAAATT
Organism: Uropetala carovei; assembly: GCA_036926305.1. Taxonomy (NCBI): domain Eukaryota; kingdom Metazoa; phylum Arthropoda; class Insecta; order Odonata; family Petaluridae; genus Uropetala; species Uropetala carovei. Next base: position 9,019,373 of record JAXCHB010000010.1, on the reverse strand, counting down.
ATCACCATGGCAAATTTTGTAATTTGGGTATTCGTGTTTGGCCTTGCCTCTTCTCTTCTTACTTAATTAAAAGGAATACGTATCGTTATAAGTCTCATAAAATGCATTCATAAAGGGCCTAAAAAATTCGCTCTTCAGTACGGTCGATGCCTATGATATCTATTTGGGCGTATTTGTGCAGTAAATTTATATATCTGAGTGGGTGGTTGATATTTACCAATTTACTGTCGATTTTCTCTTATAGAAATTCCTAAGAATGTGTGTATTTCGTCCTAAATCCATTGATAGCAACCAATATATAGTTGTAAAAATAAAAATAATAAAGTATTTGCATAATAATGATTGGACTTTAATAAGTAATGTATACGGATTAGAATGGGAGATTTTAGAAAAAATGTTTTTGCGTAATTGTATTCCGAGTAACGTCGAGTACCTGTTACAATCTACATTTTCTCATGCTCCATATTAAATTACTCGGGTATTAGTAACTTGTGATTTATTTTTTAATTACATTAGTGTTTTTGCTTAAAATCAATACTTCAATCAATACAAGAATTTTAAAAATAAACTTCCACCTTTTAGATCGCTTTCAAAAATAAAAAGAACAGATATTGTTATCGCTTTGCCGTCTGTCCGTCAGTCTGTAGCCATTCAACTTTTTTGTTTTAAGAGATACATATTTGGAAAATTCTTTTTGAATTAGAAAGCTATTATCAATCTATACTGGTGTGTCGCGAAGAGCCTGGATGTTATTTTAATTCGGCTTGTAAAAAATAAAATAAATGTTGTTAAGCAGAATTTAGTCTTGTTCTTTCATAATTTACAATAAAAATATGACCAGTTTTTAGGCTTAAACTGTTAATAATTACACACTACTCCTTTTTATTTGTTATAGTGTGCAATGTTTAGCACACGTGAGCATCGACCGTTAAGGGCCCTAAACATGCATCGGTACTCGGGTATTACGATGCCGTATCACGAGACCGCATCACGCTTCAAGATGTGTCTCCACACCTAGATACTCCTCTGAGACAGACTTCCGATTCTTCAGTTGTTCGCTGAATATTCCTCAATCGAAATTCATCCAAGCAAATTGAAACTTCTAGATTTACCATGTAAAACTTTTTAAAGATCTCTCTCTGATAATAGAATCGAATACTATGTATTTTAACAAAATCTTTGTTTGCACTGGAAAAATGTTCTTTACATTTCATAACTAGCACTCCATATGCTTGAGTTCAAATATGTCTGTCCACATATTCTTTACATAAATATATCTGTCCAAATATTCTTTACATAAATATATCTGTCCAAATATTCTTTACATTTTTGTCCCACAAGCGTGCAATTTGTACAAATTAAGAAATTCTAAAAATTCACAATTATTCTCCATATCACGTTTTACCTGAACACTTAACAACAGAATAGTATCCCGACGTCAGCTCGAGTAGCGCAACAACTGAGCACAGGTCGAGACATGAATCACCATCATGAGTCATGGTTCAAGGTATCACGTCCCGAACGTGAAACCTGATGATCGCAACATCATTTTTCCTTTAAAACCCGGTATCAAACGCCTGCAGACAATGAGACGCGTCTTCAAACTTATGTATCGCAAAAAGTAGCGCTACATGTATCAACGTGTGTAGGGTCCTTTATTAGGTAAATAAATATTTGGAAAAATCCCGCGAGTCACACTGGTCCTCCGTAATGCCTCACGGGCTGGGCCTACAATTTCTTCGACATCGTACGGGACGGGTCCGAATTAGAATGGTCTGGCCTAGAAAATCAAGCCCGTGCTGAGCTCTAAGTCTTATTATATTAGCTACTACAAAGAATATTTCTTAAGAATTAAAATAAGGTATAATTTCCGCTGTATTTAAGATAAATTTATCACTCTTAGCTTTTTTTAATAAAAACAGCAACTTTTTTTCCTATTTATATAACAGTCAAAGTTAAACATTTTTCCTATCGGTCTAAATGGAAGGAGGAAAAGAAACTGTAAGCGGTGGTAGCCGTAGACTCCGGATAAATGACAAAGAACGATAGACGAAGGGCCACGTTTATTCCGAAGCAGCGTAAAAACATTCATATTTGGCAATGAAAACCTATGACTTGCCGAAACTTACTTGCCGCAATTGCGGCACCAGGCACCTAGTCATAATTAACTTTCCCTGTAATTTACGGGGTTGCAAATAATTTTATTGAAGAAATGGACTAAATCGCAAAAAAAAACTGTTATTTGTCTTTTAGCCCCGGATTTTTAAATTCGACTTTGATCTGGATTCTACAGTACCACTCGAAAGTCATCTAATCAACAACACAAAAAAGATCTTTAAATGTTGTACATATGTACAGAAATTTCGGATTCGGAGCACATCCAACCATTTGTACATGATTTCCCTTGAGGAAGCTGATTTTTGATTAGCGCGTTTTTAAATGCAGGACGTTTTCCTGGAATGCATCAATAGCGCTGATCAAAGAATAAGTGTACATATGATTATTTCTATGGGAGACGGAGTTTTCATATAGTTGGTTCCTTTGCATTCTGTAAAGAATCACCAAAGTATGCATACTGTTATTATTAAGACACCATTGAGAATAGCATCAATCGACGCTAGTACAGAGGAATTTGATGCGTGTTCAGGGATATGATGCGAGAGGGTACGGATAAATTCATTCCACATAAACTTAAACGTGATGGTGCGGAACCAAGATGGTACAACCAGGAAGTTAGATGCGCTCTTAGACGGCAAAGAAAACTTCACGCTCGCTTAAATAGTAATTCTTCAAAAGTCACAGAGGAAGAGAGGTCAATGATACGGCATCAATACAGAGAGGCGCGGTCAAGAGCTAGAGTAACAATGCGAGAAGCATTTAATGATTACAAAAAGAAAGTTTTGCATAATAATTTGAAAGAAAATCCGAAAGCATTTTGGTCGTACGTTAGGGAGGTTCATGGTAGAGGCTCCACCATAGCGTCACCGAGAACGGAGGTAGGTGATGTAGTACATGATAGCGCGGAAAAAACGAACTTGTTAAATGAACACATTCAGAAAGCGTTTACTTCGGAGAGCAACGAATTAGAGGAACCAGCTTTGAATGATGAGGGACATTCGATGGAAGATTTGATATTCTCTGAAACAGGTATCGCGCACCAACTAGAGTCGATTAAGGAAAATATGTCTCCCGGACCGGAGGACATACCCGCACCTTACTTGAAAATAATATTCGAAAAATCCGTTGCACATGGTACCGTTCCGAAAGACTGGAAACTGGCATACGAACCGCTCATCAGCAAGGCGGTGACAAAGAGAACCCCGAAATTTATAGACCGATTTCCTTGAAGTCATTATCGTGTAAGATTCTAGAACATGTAATCGTTAGCTCTATTCTGCGTTATTTAGACGGTCGTTCTTCGCTAAGCAAAAACCAACACGAGTTTCGGAAAGGTAGGTCATGCGAAACGCAGCTCGCCCTGTTCGTAAACGATTTGTTACCATGCGGAGAAAAAAACGCTCAGGTTGATGCGATTTTCATTGATTTTAAAAAAGCGTTTGATAAAGTACCCCATAATAAATTAATAGGAAAACTAGGAAAGTACGGCATAAACCCTAATATCGTGAGTTGGGTAAAAGACTTCCTCTCCAACAGAAAACAGAAGGTAGCTATTGATGGGAAATCTTCATACCCGGTAAAAGTCGCATCAGGTGTTCCACAGGGAAGTCTCATAGGCCCACTACTATTCCTGGTATATATAAACGATATCTGCTCGGTAGTTCGCTGCAAAATAAGACTCTCGCGGATGACACCGTTTTATATAAGGAGATAATGAACCAGGATGGCCAAAAATCGCTCCAGGAAGATTTAAACGCCCTTTCAGCATGGTGTCAAGATTGGAAAATCGAAATTAGTCACAGCAATTGTTCCCTGTTGAGTTTCTGGAAGAGTAAGAACAATGAATTAGACTCGGAGTACAGAATTGATAGATTGATTATCCAATCTGCGGAATATGTTAAATATTTAGGAGTCACCATTTGTCGTGATCTATCGTGGAATATGCATATCCGAAGGATCGTAGGCGCAGCTAATAAGAAATTGGCCTTCGTAGGCAGAATAGTAAGAAGTAGCCCAGAACACGTACGAGAAACGTGTTATTTATCATTGGTCAGATCTCAGGTCGAATACGCTTCCAGCATATGGGATCCGTACGAAAAGGGACAAATACTTGAGTTAGAAAGAATCCAACGCAGAGCAGCCAGATTCGTTAAGCAAAAATATGAGCAAAAATTAAGCGTCACATCACTCTTGAAGGAGTTGAATTGGATATCGTTAGAGGATAGCAGAATTAGCGCAAGGTTAAGGCCTCTGGAGTAATTTACGTCAGAAGTTCTCTTAGAGGTGGTCTCAGGAATATTAGAAGCACTTACGTACATGGGCAGGCACTATCACGAGGATAAAATACGAGAGATCGACTGTAGGACCGAGCGATATCAGGGCTAGCTTTTGCCAAGGACCATACGGGATTATAATAGGAGAGTGATCCCCTCCAGGGGCGTTATTATGTAGGTTTTGGTGTGCTGCACCCCCTGCCATCCAACAGTCTGGTGATTTGCAGGGTATTATGTAGATGATTTCTTCAATACAAAAAAATCATGGAGATTTTGCGAATATGATGGGTTGGTCATAATCGGATTGAATATGTTTTGTATCCATCGGTAAATTTAAAGAAGTTTTTATGCCTTGGTAAATATTTATTTATATAAATAATATACATATAAATCGATCTGGAAGCTCTTCGACAGATTTACACGAATTATCCAATCTCTTGCACCCTCTATGTATGTACATTGTATCCCTAATTCTGAAGTCGGAGTCGCTTCGACGATAGCTTTGGATAGTCCTAATAACCATTGGGTCCCTTAGAATAGCCTCCCTTGGCTTCCTCGAACTTGATTTCCGGCTGGTATCCGTCCTGGTTAGCCTTATAGGTGACGATGAGGGTGCGGCCGTCAGGGAGGAGGACACTGTATTCTCCCAGGGCTTCGTCTCCCTCGCGCTCCTCCTGGTGACCAAAGTCCAAACCAGCCTCGGCGTCCTCCACCTTGTAGCTGAACTTGTAGCTGGCGGGTTCCTGCAAATTTGAAAGTTGAGGATTAGTATTTTTGAAAGCGCGTTTTCATTCTTATTAGTTTCTACGGTTTTCAGTAATGTTATTCTGGTATTCATGGAGAAATTTCATCTGATCTAATGTTTAATTTAAAATGCTCGAATAATGGCAATGATTAGTTTTGTGAAACTTGTAGCTGGCGGGTTCCTATCGAATAGAATTAGGAGGTTAGCGTGTTTGATAGAGTACAAATAGAATATTATTGCTGCTATTAAATAGGGACATTTCATGCGGTATAAAGTTTCATTTTAATTTTCATCGTAGCATATTCTTAGAAACAGGGGTGGACGCATCAGTTAAATTTTCAGTAAATTGTAATTTTGCTTGTAAATGACAAATCCCTTATTTTCCCGATGTGGAGGTTTTTTTTAACTAAGACTATTTACTTTTTAGTTTCTCCATACGTAGTAATGGGAAAGTAGTTTGATCATGAAAAAAATCTAATTCGAGATTTCAACGGAAATACACGTTTTGAGGACCCTAGAACACGTTTAGACTATTTTCGGAATGATGTCTTTCTGTGCGTGTGTGTGTATGTGATTGTGGGCGCTATAACTCAAAAAGTACCTGCCATATCGTTACCAAACTTTACATATAACATTTTAGCATGAGCACAACGAACTGATTAGTTTTTAGACAATACCGGTTAACCGGAAGTCGAGGTTTATGCGAAACCAGATTTAGTTTTTGCGATATTTCTCCGTTAAAACGTCATTACTCTATATTCAATTCTATACAAAGATTATAGACAATGTAATTTCCTACAAATTTCATTTGAAACAATTATCCATAGCAGTTGTTGTTTAGGAGTTATTTATAAAAATAATCGGTTTTTTTGGTTTTCGTAAAATATCTCCCTAAAAACGTCGTAATTGGTCATCTTTTTAACGACCAAAGTTGTAGAGAATAATATTTCTTCCAAGTTTTTTTTGTAACAAATTTTCGTAGAACAATCCATTTCGGATATATTTGCTTTTTCTAGTATACAGCGCCACCACCATTTAATGGTGAATTCTGTAAACCTATTCAAAATATACGTAATTTACGGCATTAGGACGACTGTATTCTTTTACGATACGAAATGATAATTTTGCCTCATAATGCTATTCATAATAATTTAAATATCTATACCCCAAATATGGAGAAAGTCATGTGTTGGCCACATCATATTTTTTAACCGAGCAATGAAGAAATCCATTACTTGAGCATTTGCATTTGCTTCTCTGGTGGATTTCCGATTTGATTGGTTCACTATTAATATATATAAAACCCACACACAGAAGTTGATTACTTTTGTATTTTATATTTCTTAATTCGGTTAACTTAGCACCTAGTATTACGTAGGTACTAAAAATCTGATATGGCCAACACATGACTTTCTCCATATTTGGGGTATTGATATTTAAATTAATATGAATAGCATTGTAAGGCAAAATTAATATTTCGTGTCGTTAAAGAATACAGTCGTCCTTATTGCGGTAAATTACGTATATTTTGAATATGTTTACAGAATTCACTGCTAAATGGTGGCGGCGCTCTATACAAAAAAAAGCAAAATATCTCCGAAGTGGATGGTTCTACGAAAAATTGTTTCAAACAAAACTTGGATGAAGTATTATTCTATACAACTTTGGTGCTTATGAAGATGACCAATTACGACGTTTTTAAGGAGATATTTGACCAAAACCAAAAAAGCCGATTTTTTAAATAATTAATTCCTAAACAATAACTACTATGGAAAATTTTTTCAAATAAAATTGGTAGCAAATTACATTCTCTATAATATTTGTATAGAATTGTGTATACAATAATGATATTTTAACGGAGAAATATCGCAAAAACCGAATCGGGTTTCGAATAAACCTCAACTTCCGGTTGACCATTATTGTCCATAAACTAATCAGTTCTTTATGCTCATGCTAAAGTGTGATATATGAAGTTTGGTAACGATATGGCAAGTATTTTTTGAGTTAGAGCGCCCACAATCACATACACACGCACACACACATCCGCACACATCCACACACACACACATACAGACATTATTTCGAAAATAGTCTAAACGTGTTCTGGGGAACTCAAAACGTTTATTTCCGTTGAAATCTCGAAGACGATTTTTATCATGGTAACAATACCTTCACAGTACTTCGTATGTGGAGAAAGTAAAAATACATATCTTGATCGATTATTCTGAAATAAAACTGAGGTAGTTTTCTTTGACCTGAAATCATACCTCCTGCTGAGAGGGTTGCCTTCGATCCGAGCAAAGGTTCGAAACCCTCGCCGCGAATATCTATTGCGATTCATAAACTGACCTTAATCCCCTCTTGCCAGGTATATTTCTATGCTTGCCCCCAAACAGAAGGGATTAAGCCGATATTTCTGGAAGTGCATAAGAAGTCACATTTCTGCATTCCTTTTGCGGTAAGACAGACAGACAATTGTATTTTATTATAGAAGATATGAATACAATTATATTTTGAAGATGTTTGCTAGACTTATTGAACAAACTAGGAACACGAGTGAATCATATCTTTGTACTCACAGCCAGTGGGTCCTCGATGGCGGCTATGGGTGCTCCGCTCTGGAAGTTGGGTGGGCCGTACTGGCGGGTAGGCGCGCCGTTGCCGTTGACACCTTCACTGACATGTCCATTGCCGTTGGCAATGCCATTGCGATGTCCGTTACCACTGACATGTCCATTGCCATTTCCATTGCGATGTCTATTGCCGTTGCCATTGACATGTACATTGCCGTTTCCATTAGTTACTCCGTTGGCTGGGTATCCACCGTTTCTTCCGTTGCTGCTCGAGTGAGCGCCGATGCCATTGGTGCCGAAAGTTGCCCCGTTACTGGCAGGGGGTGGGTTAAATTCTGTGGATAGGGCGTCGCCATTTTGTTCGTTAAAAGTGGCAACGGCGGAGGCTTGGAAACCCTGAGAAAGTCCGTTGCCATTGCCGTTTCCATTGCCTTTACCGTTGCCATTGCCCTGTCCGTTTCCAGCAACGGCAAATGCACTGGCGGTTGGTGGTCCGTATCTGTGGGAAAGTCCGTTAATCCGTCTGTGTCCGTTGGAATGTCCTCCGTTAAGAGGAGCCTCTGGGCGGGCTGCGGCCACGGCCAAAACGGCGAGGAGGATGATGGCCTGCAATGAGAGAGAATGGGTGATAATCCATTGATGGTCAGAGCGGATTGGTGGAAGGAGAGGAAATAAGTATGCATATACCTTCATGGCGATTCTGTTGCGGACGCTGATGTGATACGAAGCGTTCGGTAGCTGCAATTGGAGTGTTCGATGGAGGTGGTCGACTGCTAGGCTTTATATAGCGGGAGATGTGTTGTGGTCGGAGGATTGATCTTGGAGTTGGCTAGTTGTGCAAAATCTTCTCCTCGGTCCTTCCGTTGACGGTGACGGCAATGGGATAGTGCTATCCGGAGGGAATTTCGGGGGAGGGGTTTGCAGGAGCTATCGGTCGCTCTGCGGAGAGAGTCTGGGGGGGGGGGGGGGGGGGGGGAGGATGATTAGAGAGGTGTGTATCAGAACGCCGGCTACATGTGCGTAGGTGGGTGGGGGTGGGCCGAAGGACTCGGGCGGACCTCTGCTTTGTGTCGAAATGGGGGCAACCAAGTGATCTCTCCGTTAGTTACATCACTCTGTCTGTTTAAAAATTCAAAATCTTCGCAAATTTATGGAAAACCGCAGACGTCCTTTGAAAACGGCGGCTGTCCGCTCGCGAGTATTGCGGTGTTTGCTTAAAAAATCTTTGAAATGGAATATAAATGTGTTATAGAGAGTAATTGCTGCTTATATATATCTTTCTATTTCGATTCTGTCGAAAGAATGTTGTTTCGTGTCATATTCTTTGTTAGTGCTTATAGAAGAAAAATTCATTTATCTTCACACCAAGTTGTTATTCATTATTACACAAAATATTTTAGTGTAAAGCTGTGAAAGTCGATCTTATTTCAACTATGGATGGAATAATCTCATCAGATCGAGTAATTAGAAAGCGATTTGTAATAAACGGACCTACTTGCGCCATACCCCATAGGCTATGATGAGTTTAGCCCCGGCCATAGACACCTGTCAAAATTAAATGGCCGAAATAGGTGTAAGACTGTTTGCTACATCATTGCGAGGTATTACATTTACAAATAGGAATTCTTAATGCTGTATTTCTCGAATTATTTTATTGACGGCGTCAATCTAAGTGACTCCCAATCCGCGATCCACTTCTATTTAAATGTGATGTGAAAAACAAATCCTTAAAATATTTATATAGTTGAGGATATTTGCATTAAAACTCATCAGAAATCGAGTTACATCATATTTATCGTTATATAAATACATTTGACAAACATTTGACATTCAAATAACGCAAATTATGTTTAGAGATTCCTGAGTTTAGTCATACAGAACTGTATTTAAATAATTAAATTATTTATATATTTATGTGAAATTTTAATTCATTCCGTAATGTTATTATTAATTAAACATTAGTTGGGACTGTTTCCTTTGAAAAAACTTCTAACATTTTTGCCATATCGCAGAGCTGAGTAAAGATCTCGAATATTCGTAATGTTTGTATTTCCTGTAGGGAAGACGCGATTTGAACCGCAATCTACAACTGTTGATAAGAGCGACCGCACTGCAAACATTTAAAAGCATCATTTTTGTTATGTTCAAATAGAATTAATGGGTATCTTTGTATTTAGAATAAAATCATTCCTATTTTTTTGTAATGAAAAAAATCGAACCATTTCGAAACAAGGGAGCTCAGATGGTTTTCGGTGAACATTTATTTTTAAGAATTTTTTACCCATTTTTTTAGCCCTTTTTAAAAATGCCAAATAACTTCTGCAATTAAAGTTTTGGGAATTTGGGAATTATTCGTCCAAAAGTGATTTCTGGAGTAGCCTTTAGTGCAGAGCTCCGCAACTTCATTTGTTTCTCGGCACACTTTTCGCTCCGCACGGCGGGCGCGTCGAACCAGATTTAAGTACGAAATGGTGTAGAACAGGGGCCATAAACCTACGGCCGTCGGGCCGCATACGGTTCTTTAAAGCACTTTGTGCGGCACGCGAAGCTATGATTAAAAAGTTGTCGGTAAATGTAATATAAACGTTTTCATATTTGTCAGTTAAATTATGGTCTCGAAATCTTTTCTGGTGGAGTTTTAAAGCTAGTAAATCTTTAGACTTCACTAATTGATACAAAAAATCTCTAGATAACTTCTGGTGTAAACAATAATCCTGACCTCCTTACCTCCCGTGACTACTAATGCGGCCCTCCGAAGCATTAAAACTGCGAATGTGGCATGCCATGCATAGAAGGTTGCCGATCTCTGATGTAGAACATTGAGCGAAAATAAACAACTTTTTCTATAATACATAGATGGAATTATGGCAAAAACAATTCACTCTCAAATCGTTGAAATGTATATGTTAGCTTAGGAAGTAATTAAAAGAAATTGCCGACTCTCCCTCAAAAATGTAATTTTATACAGCTTCAAGTAAAAGTGCAGCAATAAACTACTACATTTTTGGAGAGGAGACAGAAAAAAAGCTATTAACTCGAGTATAGACAACATTCCATAACCGTGAAATGAGATTTTTTTGGATTAAAAAATGACCGTAGTAGCTGTTGAAAGAAAGTTAAGATATTAATGACGAGCGAATAATTGTGGGTAAAATCAAATGAGAGACTTTTTCCGCCGGTTGCTATCTTTCCATCGGAGTAAAGGATAGCAGATGCGATGTATTGCCGGCTGCCTACATTCGCAGAGTATGCATTTCTTAGCGACATTTTCCGCCGACTCCCTAGTAACTGGTTCTACATACACCAAATTCTACCAAGTATACTCTCATATATACCAACCAATCATGAAAATTTGACTTCTTCAGGTTGCAGGATTCCAGTGATACAGATAGACAGACAAACCGAATATATAAGCCAGCTTTTTAAAAATAGGTTTGCGAAAACTCTATTATGGAGTGTATCATTATATGTTTGCGTGACAATGCATTACAATTTTTAGTGTTTTAATTGCATATCATCATCATCATCATCATCAGCCTTTTTCAGTCCACTGACGGACGAAGGCCTCCCCCAGACTCTTCCAGTTTTCCCTGTCAACTGCCTCCCTCCTCCAAGTTTGCCCCAAGAACTTAACAAGCTCTCTGTCCCACCTGTCTTTCGGTCTTCTTTTTGGTCTCTTGATGTTTCTTGGGATCCATTCGATGACACTGGACGTCCAACGCTGGTCATTTCTTCTAGCAATGTGGCCTGCCCACTGCCATTTTAACACCTTCACTCTTCTAATCACGTCACAGACTCCCGTCTTCTTTCTTACCCAGTTGTTCCTCTTGCGGTCTCTTCGGGTGATCCCTAACATGCATCTCTCCATGCCCCTCTGTGTTGTTTGCAGGCGCTGTATCATTCTGGCATTCATGGTCCATGTTTCACAACCATATGTCAGAACAGGCAGAACACATTGGTCATACAGTCTCCTTTTTAGGAAGACTGGAATATTTGATTTAAAGATGTTCGCATTCTTGCCAAAAGCACTCCATGCCATCTTCACTCTCCGGTTGATTTCTCCAAGAAGCGAACCATCAGTAGTGATGAGTTGACCTAAGTAAACATAGCTGGTTACTTCTCCAAGTTCTGCTCCGTTGATATGTATCTTCTCAGAATTTGTGAAGGAGTTGTACATAACCTTTGTTTTATTAAGATTCATCTTAAGTCCAGCTTCTCGGCTTGCTTGCTCAAGCTCTTCAGTTCTTCTAAGGAGCTCTTCTGGGCTTCCTGCGAACAGTATGATATCATCTGCAAAGCGCAGGTGACTCAGATATTCTCCATTTACCTTTATGCCTTTTTCCTCCCAGTCTAGCCTTTTGAATACTTCCTCTAGAGCTGCTGTAAATAACTTAGGGGACATAGTATCTCCTTGTCTCACTCCCTTTTCGGCCTTAAAGGCACTCGTCTCTTCATGCAGCTGGACAGATGTTGTCGCATTTTCGTAGATATTCTTGATCAAGGTTATGTACGTTTCTTCTACTCCTTGTTTCTTTAGTGCACGTAACACCGACGAAGTTCGGACAGAGTCGAATGCTTTCTCGTAGTCGATAAAGCACATACATAGAGGTAATTCATATTCGTTGGTCCGACTGATTACCTCTCTCACGACTTGGATGTGGTCCATCGTGCTATACCCACTGCGAAATCCAGCTTGCTCTCTGGGTTGGGCAGCATCAAGATGGTTTTGAAGGCGCATAGTGAGTATTTTGGTGAATATTTTGTAGACTGTTGGGAGTAGGCTGATCGGTCTGTAGTTATTCAAGTCTTCTTTGGAACCTTTCTTGTGCAGAAGGATAATACATGCGTGGTTCCATGTTTCTGGTATCTTTTTCTTCCTCAGACAGGAATTAAAAATCTTAGCGAGAATTGTTTCCGTATGATTCCCCATTGCTTTGAATACTTCCGCTGTGATACCATCCATTCCAGATGCTTTTCCATTCTTCATACTTCTGATTGCGTGTCTCACCTCTTCCGGAAGGATACCTGGGACCTCTTCGGTGGACATGTTTGCATCATCATTTACTTCATCATTTCCTAGAGGATCCTCATACAGCTTGGTGTAAAATTCTTGTACCCGTTTCAGGATCAGTTTCCTACTATGGGTTATGGAGCCGTCTTCTAGCATCAAGGCCACCAGCTGTCTCTTTCCGATCGAGAGATGTTGCTTCATTTTCTTGTAACTTCTATTGTTTTCTATGGCTTTCTCGATTAGTTCACAATTATATTTTTTCACATCTTCCTTGATGCACTTCCTTATAGTTTTGTTTAGTTCTGCAAAATGGATCATTTCTTTAGGATCATTAGTAATTAACATTTTCCTTCTTTTTTCCATCAGCAGTCTTGTTTTTTCAGTCAACTTTTTCTCTGGCTTTGTTTTAACTGTTCCGCCTATTTCTTCAGCAGTTTCCTTGAGTATCTCTATAAATTGGGATTCAACTTCTTGGTCTTCCAGTGCACTGAATCGATTTTTCAGTTGGAGCTGAAATTCTTCTTTTCGTTCTTTTAGCACCTGCGTGTTGATAATAGACTTAGGCTTCTTCTTTATAAGCTTCTGTCTTTCTAACTTTGAGTTGAATTTTATTCTGCATCTTACCAAGCGATGGTCGCTTCCAGTTTTAAACTGGTTGAGGACGGAACAGTCTTCAGCCAATTGCTTCTTATTTACTAGTATGTAGTCAATTTCGTTTTTGGTACCATTGGGTCCTTTCCAGGTCCATTTTCTATTGGGATTCTTTTTGAAGAAAGTGTTCATTATATATAGACTAGTACATTCAGCAAAGTCTACAAGGCGGTCCCCTCGTTCATTTCTGTCTCCATAGCCCCATTTTCCAACTGCGCTGTCGTCTTCCTTTTGTTCTCCTACCTTGGCATTGAAATCACCCATGACCACTTTTAGATGGCAGCTCCCTTTGTCGTGCAGTTCTCCAACTTCTTGGTAAAAATCTTCCACTTCCTCATCCGAGTATGATGACGTTGGCGCATAAACTTGGACTATTTGAAGTTGATATCTTTTATTTATTTGAAGCACTAGTCTAGCTGCCCGCTCGGATGAACTTTCCATTTCCACGATATTATTCTTCAATTTTTTGTTGATGATGAATCCAACACCTCCTGTTCTTCCTGTGTCAGTTCCCCTGTAATAAAAAATATCTCCACTCTTCAACTCCAATAGGCCTTCACCTTTTCTTCTCACCTCACTAAGTCCTAAAATGTCCCACTTGATCTTCTCCAGTTGTTCTTGGAGCTCTTGAAGTTTATCTTCACTGGACAAAGTCCGGCAGTTAAAGGTAGTTAGGTTGAGGTTAAAGGAATTGGGTAAGGATGCATATATATATATATATATATATATATATATATATATATATATATATATATATATATATATATATATATATTTAGGGCAACTAGGTGTTGAAGGAAACCCAGTGAACACTTACCGGAAGTAGAGCCGCTGGGGTGTTGGAGAGACACATTTGTAGAGGTTAGAGCTTTCGGGATGATCCCTTCGTCAGCACAAGAGAGACACAACTGATATGGCAGTGACACTGGGGTGAAGGTTTGGGGGTGGAAGGGAACGCATGAACGGCCATCGCAACAGCGTTAGTCTTAAACGACAGCTACCCGTGGCCGTGCATGCGAATGACCACAATCTCAGTTTCAATGTTTGTTTCACGGTGAGGGCCATCCGCGCCCTCCCGGACGACGCTTCCGCCCCCCAACTCCGTCAATGGGAACTGGCCCATATCCAAATCTTAAACTCTTTCTCTCCTCCCGGCCTCAATATCCGTTAATATTTCCTTCTTTCCACCCTCTCTTTCCCCTCTCCCCCTTCCCCCTTCTGCATCCTCAAATACCCGAACTTTCCACGCTGCCTTCCCTTCCACCCCCACACCTTCACCCCAGTGTCACTGCCATATCAGTTGTGTCTCTCTTGTACTGACGAAGGAATCATCCCCAAAGCTCTAACCTCTACAAATGTGTCTCTCCAACACCCCAGCGGCTCTACTTCCGGTAAGTGTTCACTGGGTTTTCCTTCAACACCTAGTTGCCCTAAATATCCTTACTTACCTTTCCTCTTCCGTAGTATTTATATATATATAATTGGAATCATAAATAAAATTGCTATACAAACAACGTAGGGTACCGTGGTTTTATTGTATTCATTTGAAGAGATTTAGCGAATTGCAAACTTTGATTACTTCTACTTAAGTGTTATGCCGGTTGTTTCAATCCGAATTCATTGACGGGACGTAAAAGATTACTGATGATTAGCTTATGGTAATAAAATAATACGTGTTCGCAGCTTTAAATTGAATTAAAATCTTTTTAATACCTTCATAAATATTTATTGTTATACCGATAATTTTGGAGGCCTTTTGGCTTCAAAACATATGTAGAATTTGAAATTACGCTGGCATGTTATTAAAGCTGCAGTGTATTTAAATTTTATGGAAGAATTAACTAGGAGGTAGATGATGAATTGTGTGGGTTGGAGAAAGAAAGGAATAGGGGAGAAGAGCCTTGTATGATTCAATTTATAAAAAAAAGGTTATAATAAATAAAACTACTTGTTTTCTTTAGACGATTGAATAACATTGTTTCATTAATTCTATATTTATGGTTCAAGAGGTAAGACATATTATTAAGCATTGTACCAGAGGACACGAACGATTAGCTAAGCGTGGCGTTATATTCGATGAATGGGATTAAGAAATATTTAACGAATTGCATGCTTCGATCATATCTCCCGACTTGAGTTATACGAGTTGTTTTCGAGAATTATTGGTGGTAAGATATTCGCAGAAAAATGCTAGAAGAGGGGCGAGAAACCTGACCCTGAGCAGGAGAGAGCATTACACATCACCGAAGAGTGGTAGTAACATGTAATAAACTAATAAAATATATTTTACACAATCTATCGAATGGTTTCCCGTATAAACGAAGCGACCCCTGGATTTCACATGAACTAATATCGAAGGGTAGGGCGAGGCAAACCGAGTTTAATTTTATGGCTGTGTGTCTGATGCTCGGGAGTTTATCCTGATTTCCAAAAAGTAAAAGACCTCTTTTGTATGAAAATATCTCAGTCTGCAATCCTACAAACGTTCTGTTATTTTCTTGTGAGACTTTGCTTCGTCAGTGATTAAAGTAGGCAACAAACAACAACAAAACAAAGGTCAATCATACAACTTATTTGAGCTCTATTCTGTTACCAATCTTTGAGTCTTTTCTCAAAAGCTTTTCTCAAGATATTTAATGATATTCGCATATCTACATGTACCTGTTCTACTTGTATCTGCTGCATCCCCTTTGTATGCGATTTGACCTTGTGACGTCGAGGAAAAGTGCGTAATGTCTTCCTTTAGTATTTGTCTTTGTAACAACACGTTTCTTTATGAAAGCAAATTCGTTTCGCGCTATATCAGATAGCAACTTTAACTTTCTTCCAATTCCGCATTTGATTTACAGGAAAACCTCGTTAATAAAAACTTCAAGGGACCTAAGTTCTCTCACTTTGTAATAACGACGTCTGTATTAACGGGGTTTGTAATAACGAAGTTTGTGAAACGAACATTTCAAAATCAGCTCCTAATTTGATTTCATAATTTACTCTAATTAAACTTTAATTTGCCATTTTACACACGTTTTTACATAAAATTAATATATTCATGAATGTAAAAATAAAAGAAAAACAACAATTCTGAAAGAATGAAAATCAGTTGAATTAACAATTAACAAACTTATGGCGTTTGGAGGCAGAAAGAGCAATCTAATATTTGACAACTTCAGCGCTCCAATAGAATGTGCAGCACAGCGATCCAGGATGATCAGACTTTTCATTTTCTGCATGAGTATTCTTTTATCCAACTTTAGAATCCGTGTTTGAAAATTTTAAGCGGTTTTGTTTGATTCGTACTCACAAGGGAGAGTGGTCTCCTTTATTACATCTTGGCCGAGAAGACTTGCTGATGACTAGGGGCTGAAGCTTTGTACTGCCATCTGCATTGGTATACAACATCACAGTCACCCTCTGTTTGCACAGTTTTCCCCCATGGCAGGTTTCACCACGAACAGCAAGTGTTTTATTGGGAAGCAAGTTATAAAACACTCCTGTCTCATCCATGTTGGAAATGTCTTTTGTTTCATATTCGCCATGAATTGGTTGCACAGACTCGAACCAATCCAGGGTTTTCTCCTTGTAAACTCCTTCAGATTCACCGCAGATATTAAGCGAGACTAAGTTGTTTCGCTCTTTAAAGCGCTGCAGCCAACCATTGCTACACTTTAAATCACTGATACCAAGGCGCAGTACGAAACAATCAGCCTTTTCTTGCAACAGGGGACCCGATATTGGTCGGAGACGGACCATTCGGCGATGGGACTATTCGGCACCGAACAGTTCGGCGCCAGCCGTGTTCCGCAAGGTACAATTCCAATATATTTTGGAGGGAATGGCGTCATGATAATATTAATATTGCAATTATTAAGTTACAGAATCTATCACGTAGAAATAATGACTAAACTTAAAGGAAAATAGATTTAAATTAACTTTCGTGAGAAAAAGTACACGATAAAAATTATTCCCGCATCTGATGGAACCATTCCATTAGCCTTCCTTCAAGATCTAGATGCATTGCACCACGCACACTTTTTCTTCTTTTTAACACCATTCCAGCTTCAGAAGCGTCTTCTATTTTCGTCCGGTTTTTTAACACCGTTGATAACGTTGGTAAAGGAATGCTAAATTGATTTGCAATTTCTGTTTTGGTGCGTTCCATCTTATGACAGGTGACCTTGACAGTCGGGTATCGCGGCATACATTGTACTAACCATACTGAAAAGTATGGTTATACTATCCATGGCGGAAACATTGACTTTGCAATACATATTAACTGTATTTTGTATTAAACGAATTTTTAACATGAGAATGTCTATCCCTTTTGAAGGGGAATGAGATCTACTTTGTATAAATTAGAACTTTGTATAAACCAATATTGTAATAACGAGGTTTTTCTGTATTAGAATGCACCAACATGTGTAGAATCTAGAACCAATCCAGAATTACGGCATATGTAAAGAAGTTGCAGTTTCAAATAGCCGCGTGCCAACTCTGAGAGAGCTGCAGCGGCACAGCAGCCGCCGATTTGTAACCCTAGTGCTTACTATTTTAAATAATCATGGAATCAAGTAATTTAGTGATGCGATCATAAATATTTATTGTAATAAATAATATACATATGAACTGAACTGGCAGGTCAACGGAAGTTTCCCCCGTAATCCTGCAGTCTCTTGTTATTCCTTTGTACATGAATCTCTAAATGTCTTTGTAGGTAAAGCGAATGCATATTCGTTCCCAGATAACTGTAGGACCCATTTTCTTAATAACTGTTGGATCCGTTAGGTCCCCTAGGATAGCCTCCCTTGGCTTCCTCGAACTTGATTTCCGGCTGGTATCCGTCCTGGTTAGCCTTGTAGGTGACGATGAGGGTGCGGCCGTCAGGGAGGAGGACACTGTATTCTCCCAGAGCTTCGTCTCCCTCGCGCTCCTCCTGGTGACCAAAGTCCAAACCAGCCTCGGCGTCCTCCACCTTGTAGCTGAACTTGTAGCTGGCGGGCACCTGTTGAATGGAATTTGGAGATAAATGTATTTTATTGGGAGAGAAATTTTTCCTTACAATATAAGGGCATATAAATTTTTCGGCGAATGCTATTAGGGTTATTTAATAAAGTTTACCAGCTTGTTTGTAACTAATTAATTATGTAACTAATTAATTAATTAAAATTATTTTCCATCTGGTACAATACGTGTATCAACTTCAACGTACAGTATAGCATTCGTTTAATTTCCAATAAAATGAATCCTAAAAGTACAAGGAAATACAAAATAAAGGTTTGGCCAAAGAATCCTTTACTAATAAACTAGTATTTCCTGATAAACAGATTCTTTTAAGACCATTTCAAGACCTCACCAACCAACGGATTACTAGTTGCACTTACTGCAAGTGGATCCTCAGTGGCGCCTATGGGTGTTCCGCTCTGGAAGGAAGGAGGTCCGTATTTCAGGGAAGGCACGCCGTTTCCGTTGCCATTTCCATTGCCATTGACATGTCCATTTCCATTGCCATTGACATGTCCATTTCCGTTGCCGTTGACCTTACCATTTCTGTTGCCATTGACATGAACATTTCCGTTGCCATTGCCATTGATACGTCCATTTCTGTTGCCATTGCCATTGCCGTTGCCATTGACACGAACATTTCCGTTGCCATTGCCATTGATATGTCCGTTTCTGTTGCCATTGCCGTTGCTATGGCCATTTCCATTAGTTACTCCATTGTTAACGGGATATATTCCGTTGCTCCTCAAATGCACTCCGTTACTGCCATTGATTCCACCATTGCTGGCTGAGGGTGGGCCGTACTGGATGGAAGGAGCGCCCTTCCCATGGCCATTGACGTTTCTATTACCGTTGCCATTGCTCTTGCCATTGCTGTTGCCATTTCCGTTTCCGTTACCATTGACTTTGGCATTGACGTGTCCATTGCCGTTGCCGTTGCCATTGCCATGTCCATTGCTATTACCATTTCGGTGTCCATTGCCGTTACCATGACCGTTGCCGGCGGTGGGTGGTCCGTATCTGGCGGATAGTCCGTTTGTCCGTCTAAGTCCGTTGGAATATCTTCCGTTAAGAGGGGCCTCTGGGAGGGCCACTGCCACGGCTAATACGGCGAGGATAATGACGGCCTGCAATGAGAGACAGACAGACAGACAAACGACTTTATTCAGGGCGAAATTGAGACTGTGAAGTCCCTTCTTACATTTAACCCTTCATCGACAGTTACAAATGATAATGATAGAATGAGAGAGAGAGAGAGGGAGAAAGAGAGAGGGTGATAATCCATTGACGATCAAAACGCGTGGGCAAAAGTGTTTGGCGCATAGAAAGGGAGGAGGTGTTTACCTTCATGGCTTTTCGGCGGGAGTCACTGATGTGATACGAATTGCTTGATTGCTGCAGTTGGAATGCTCGATGTAGGTGGTCGATGTCTGGGCTTTATATAGTGGTGGATGTGTGTATTTGGGTGGACGAGGGGGCCTGTGTCGGTGGGGAGCTCGTTGTTTGCAAAATATTCTCTCGGTCAGACGTTCGCGAGTGACGCCAATGGGGATCGGGTGTTTGCTTGGGGAATGGGGACTTTGCAGCGATGGGCCATCATTAGGAGTGAGTAGAGAGATAATAAAGGGTGATTTCGGCGTCTCGAGAAACTGAGACCGACCACTTTTTTTAAAACTCGAAATGAGAGCGCCAAATTGAAGGAGTATTATTTCTCGTTTAGTTACATCACGCGGTTTAAAAATTCAGAAATATCTTCGCAATTTATGGAAACTCGCGCTTGTCCTTTGAGGAGGGTGGCGAACCATTCGCCCGTGTGGCGTTTTTTTACCTCTTGTTTTCCTCTCGTGGCCCTTAAGCGCTTTGTAATTCATTTTTTTATACAAAGATATATTGTAGTGTCGTTTCTTCATATTTACTTTTATTATTCTAATTCTCGTCTATTCGATTCGAGTTTTTTTGGGCTTATAATCGATCTTCTTTTGCCGCATGCGATTTTCTGACACCTTTAATACTTATGTTTTTCGTGGTGGTATATAAAGAGGAGGAGAGGCAAAAGTTCCTCCGTGGAAACAGGAGAACTGGGGATTCCTCTAAGGGGCCGCCGTAGTTTGTAAATTCTGTGTTCGATTCCCGGTTAAGGCAGAAAAGTTTACCCTGCTTACCATCAACTTTTGAAGAAACTCTTCCAACATAAACGTCGATGTTTGCTTCGAAGGTCTTTGTGTTATTTCGTACGATGTTTTTTGCACTTATGTTAGCCTTGTGCTGATATGCCTTGAGTGATCCTTACTTAATCGTTAGAAATTTATTAATGTATAAAATCATTGAAATTTGGCAACAAACTCCAGATTTATTCCTTTCTCCATGATTACTACTCTACATGTTAACCCGCCAATCGTCTCAAATGAAAACTCATTATAAATCCTCAGCTTATTTTGATGTATGTTCTTCATTATCTATTCATCCTCATCAGCTTTGGTGCGTTTAAGCGGATTTATAAAATATCCGTTATCAAACAATAAATTCACTTCGTGCGTGAGCTGAACCTTCTAATTCGCCTAAACTACGAATCAAAGTATATCTTTTGTGAATAACGAGTAAGTAAACTAAAAGGAACGGGACCAAGCATTGAGCAACCTAAGACATGAACAAGCAGAAGATGCTTACCATAAATTATTGTATATCTTTCAGTCTCTTCCATGTTGGATATTTTTAGGCGCGCTTCGCCTCCAGCGTGAGCCCCTATTGTCGTAGGTCTGTCCGTCTGCCTGTCCGTCCGCATGTTCGTTCTCGGCTTCAACCGAACGGATTTTCATGAAATTTGATGTTAAGGACTTACAATCAAATATAATAAGAAAATCGCATACATGAATCACGTAATCAAATCAGAGGTACCACTTTACTGGGGACAAAAAATTAAATTTCCGTCATATCTCGTCAAGTATTGCTCATATCAAAATATTTTTCAAATAAAACTTGTAGAACTAGTAAAGAAGAGCATTTATTTTCCTACATATTCTTATCGTAGGAGTAGCCGTTATCCAGAAAATCAAACAAGAATGTCTTAATCCGAATTGAACTTTGAGATTTCTTGCATGGTTACTTCTTCATTGTTGTTAACATAAACAATCTCACAAACAAACGTTCAATTTACTTACGTCTGCATGCAGTATTATTAAATAGGAAGAAAATGGATTGTTTATGATGAAGAAAAGAACTTCAAAACGCTATTTCCCTTAGGTAAAGGCAGGGCCGCCGAGAGCGCTGCGGCAAATACCATTAGCGGGCCTCTTTTCTCTGTTTTAAGTTCAAAAATCGGTACAACATACACTGTAAAAACTTTCTCATATACTAATGCGTCGTTTAGTTATCTTTAGAAAATGAAAATCGTATGAATCGGTTTTTAGAAAATTCAATTTTTGTTAAAGATGCCCAAGAATAAACTAGCCTTATATTAACTTATTGAAAAAATGAACAATGTAGTAGTATTGAAGACGTAAATACAAGTAACCATACGTAATTTGATCAAAATCGTTAGAGCTGTTGAGAAGAAAAAATTGTTAAAAATGCGTAGAATAAACTTTCCTTAATTATTGAGCAATGTCAACCATTTCTTCACTGCTTCTGCTCTGTATAATAAAATGGCTAAGTACGAGAATTCATTCATTTTCGCTCTGCCGTTTAGGCTCCAGAGCCAGTAACAGACAGACAGACAGATGGCATTGCGAAGACCACCTTTTCGGAATCAGCGACACCTAAAACGTATGTTTCCGTGAAAATGTCAAGGTCGAATTTTTTCGCGATAACAATACTTTTCCAATATACTTCGTATATGAGAAATAAAAATCGGTACAACATACATTGTACAAACTTACCCATATACCAATGCGTCGTTTAGTTATCTTTAGAAAATGAAAATCGTATGAGTCGGTTTATAGAAAATCCAAATTTTGTTAAAGTTGTGCAAGAATAAACTAGCCTTTTATTCATTCATAGAGAAAAATGTAATATGTAGTATTATTACAGACGGATATTCAAGTAACTTTACGAAATTTTATCAAAATCGTTAGAGGCGTTTTTGAGAAAATTGTTAAATTTGCCTAGAATAAACAAGCCTTATATTCATTTTTTAAAAAGAAATGTGAGCTATTTGCTATTATTGAAGACGTAAACTCAGCAACTGTACGAAATATGATAAAAATCGTTAGAGCCGTTTTTGAGAAAATCAAATTGTTGTTAAAAATGCTTAGAATAAACTACTCTTAATTATTGAGCAATGTCAACCATTTCTGTGTATACTCTGCTCAGTATGATAAAATGCCTAAGTACGAGATTTCATTCATTTCCGCTCTACCGTCTAGAGCCTAGACTCTAGGCTCTAGAGCCAGTAACAGAAAGACAGACGGCATTGAGAAAACCACTTTTTCGGATTCAGCGACACCTAAAGCATATATGTATTACCGTAAAAATCTCGAGGTCGAATTATTTCGTGATTACAATACTTTCTCATTATACTTCGTATATGAGAAAGTAAAAAGGAAATGTGGCCCCTCGGCACGACCAGGACAGCCGACTCCTTCTCCCCCTTCTCTATGGTATTGGCTCGCAGTATTATAAACAGAATTGAACAAATTCCATCCAATTAAAAATTTTTATCAAAATTACATGTAAAATATATGTTGGTACTATATGTATCACATCATAATTATTGAGCAATGTCAACCATTTCTATGTATACTCTGCTCAGTATGATTAGATGCCTAAGTTCGAGATTTCATTCATTTTCGCCCTACCGTTTAGGCTCCAGAGCCAGTAACAGACAGACAGACGGCATTGCGAAAACCACTTTTTCAGATTCAGCGCCACTTAAAACGTATATTTCCGTAAAAATCTCGAGGTCGAATTTTTTCGCGATAACAATACTTTCTCAATACTTCGTATATGAGAAAGTAAAAATTGGGAGTAAACAACATTGTTCTTCAGAACTGACCGTACGACGACACTCCGAGTGCTTGTGGGTCCGGACCTCGGGCCCAAAGGCGGAATTTCCCGAAAGGGAGAAAAATAAGAGTAGTGGGGAGGAGTTTCAGGGTGCTAAGGGGGGTGATAAAAAAGCAGTGGGTTGGGTTGGGAAAACACAATTCCAAATCTGAGAAATGGAATTGGAAAATGGAGAAAACGCCGCCCGTTGGTCCTGGTTGCACCCGCGTATTGCGATAGGAAAACCTTATGACAGATCCTAATACCGGGCCCCTCAGAGGCCTGGGCCCCGGGGATTTTGCCCCGGTATTCCTACCCTCCCGGTGGCCCTTCGTACAGCTACCTATATATAATTTCTTTCTAATACTCCATTGCACGATACGCGCCCATTTGTTATACGTTGTACACTTTCCTAACTTGTTGGAATTGATAAATTCAATTACACTTGAAATAAATATAATTTTTACTTTCTCCATACGTAGTATGGGAAAGTATTGTATTCATGAAAAAAATCGAATTCGAGATTTCAACGGAAATACATGTTTTGAGGTCCCTAGAACACGTTTAGACTATTTTCGGAATGATGTCTGTGTGTTATTGTGGGCGCTCTAACTCAAAAAGTACATGCCATATCGTTACCAAACTTCATATATAACACTTTAACATGAGCACAAAGAACTGATTAGTTTTTAGACAATAACGGATAACCGGAAGTCGAGGTTTATTCGAACCCGATTCGGTTTTTGCGATATTTCTTCGTTAAAACATCATTATTGTGTATACAATTCTATACTAATGTTATAGAGAATGTAATTTCCTACAGTTTTCATTTGAAACAATTTTCTATAGGAGTTATTGTTTAGGAGTTATTTGTAAATAACCGGTTTTTCGGTTTCCGTTAAATATCTCCTGAAAAATATCGTTATTGGTAATCTTCGTAAGGACCAAAGTTGTAGAGAATAATATTTCTTCCAAGTATTGTTTGAAACTAATTTTCGTAGAACCATCAATTTCGGATATATTTCGCTTTATCTTAATACCAGTATACAGCGCCAGCACCATGTAGCGGTGAATTCTGTAAACATTCAAAATATACGTAATTTACGGCAACAAGGACATGTCTTCTTTTCCGATACGAAATAATAATTTTGCCTCATAATATTATTCATAATAATTTAAATATCTATACCCCAAATATGGAGAAAGTCATGTGTTGGCCACATCAGATTTTTGAGTAATATGAACTATGTAGTATTGTCGATGACGTAAACTCAAGTAACTGTACGAAATTTGATCAAAATCGTTATAGCCGTTTTTAAGAAAATCGAATTGTTGTTAAAATTTCAGAGGGTAAACTGCCCTTAATTATTGTGAAATGTCAACCATTTCTTCATAGTTTCTATTCTGTATGATAAAATTCCTTAGTTCGAGATTTCATTAATTTTCGCTCTACCGTTTAGGCTCTAGAGCCGCGAACAGACAGACCCAAAGACATATCCCCAGACCGACAGACGGCAGGGCGAAAACCATTTTCTCATACATAGGTACACCTAAACGTATATTTCCATCACAGTCTCGAGGTCGAATATTTTCGCGTTTACTATACTACCTCATTATAGGTACTTCGTATATGAGAAAGTAAAAACATTAGAATTTTCTATCCATGAATTAATTCTGTAAAATTCTTAATTTACAACAGAAATGTTGATGTAGGAAGAATATTCATGCTTTCGCATGTCCGGAAAAAGTCTAGACGCCGTAGGTGGAGTGCAAATAATTCTAAGTTTGGACAAGTTTTTACGTTAATGTGTCGTGAGTGCCGTTTTATTCGTATTTGAAATTCTAAATTAGTAGGTCGAAGGCCTAGATAATCGCTTTCAAACCCCTGCAGTCTTGAATTACTCTTTATTACGATTAAAATGAGAGTTATTTTATTGCTATGCCCTGAAGCTGTTGAATTATAAGTTCACATAAATACGTAGTATTGGAATTAGGCCTGGGTCGTGTCCCGGGGTCAGAGCCCTTTGAGGGACCCATTAAGCTAAAATGAATAGTTGCAATAATATGATAGTGGCTCCAATATGCGAGGACACAGAAACATTTTGCAAAAACGTTATCAGTGATTATAATAATAAATGTGATTATATTCCAACTCGTCAGAGATGTCAATAATTCAGTAAGGTTTAAATTTATTTTTAGATTCCGAAAGCAACTGCCTCAAGATAGAGGAAGAAGCTTTTAATCTTACAACTAAAGTTTAAAGTAATTTAAAGCAGGAAGAATTGAAATTTCAGATACCGTGCTCATTTTAAATTCATCAAAAACATGTAACACTTCAGTTGATCGGAAATGTATTTACGTCCTATCCCGCAATACTCATTCCTCGATAAGACTTGAATTGGCGCTCCACTTCAACCTCAATTTGGATGGCCATCTTTTAGACTGAAATAAAAATATGTTTAGTCCCACATAAATGTGAGCTCCTATTATATTATAAGCTTCAAACGTGGAGAGAGATAGGGGTTAATAGAGACTCTTACCTTATTAAGTTTTTAGGTGAGAAAAATCTCTCCGAATTGTTGGATAGAGTAAGCGGCGAGGAGAAACATGTTTGGATAAAGACTGCGAGCATCCGACTGAAGAACTTCACGCAATTCCGATAACATGGAAATTTGCTCTTACTACTGTGGATATTCAACTAAATTTGATAGGGAAAATATTCGACTCGTATCGAAATGGCTGCACACTAACTCTGTCCCACGGACTATCAGCATATAGCATTGCTGGAATGGTTACAAATTTTGTTTGTGTGAGGAGTCAACACAAGTCAAGTTCTACTAACACAAATATTTACAACACTATACTATTTGTTTATGGTTGAAATTACTGGTAGGAATTTTCGGGAAATTCTGTTACATATTGATATTTCGTTATGGCTTCACTTCCTAGTTGAAACATGGTTCTCTGTATTAACTCTTCTTTGTCAACTATAGTCCTCCGTCTTGCCACTCGTTTGCTTCGTAATTTAACATACGTTTCACCCTGCACAGATAGTAAAGCCTCGACAAATTGAAATATATGTGGATGCTGTGAAGTGAACATGGCATTGAACTTTTACACGAACTGTTAACACAACACCACCGCTGTACATCATTTGCTAACATTTTATGAAATCTAAATTTAAATCCACCCACAATGAAAACGTTTTTACCTCTCCCACTGAGCATAATACTGTCTGCTGTCACACGATTCATAGCTGACTGATGAGTAGAGAGAGTGTCAGGAGAGAAATTTACATTTACATCAATATCCTGAAAGCCGCTAGAAGCGTTTGGCGGGGGGTGTCACAACACCAAGTGAACTCTAACTAATTCATCTGTTGGACTATCTTATCGCGTCTGGGAAAAAGGATCTGTAGTATTTCTCTGTTCTAGCGATTGTTTCGACATATTTTCTTCTGTACTTTGATCTAACGTGACGTTCACTGACACCGATGGGGACGACTATGCCGCGTACGTCTTCAACGAATTCGGAGCTTTCGAATTTTTCAAATAGTTTCCTTTTGTATTCAATTCTTCTACGCTTCAACGTCTGCCATTTCAGATCCCTCAATATCTCTGATACACTCGCATCATACCGATATTCTCCTTTTACGAATCTAGCCGCTCTACGCTGAACCATTTCGAGCTCCCTAGTTAGGCCCTCCTCGAAAGGGTCCCAGACGGCGCAACGGTATTCCACTACGGGTCTTATTAGAGAAAAGTATGCGATTTCCTTCACATTCGAGGGGCATCCCCGCAGGACTCTAGAGGAAAGCCCTTGAATTCTGTTTGCCGATGCTATAACGGATTTGATATGCTCTCTACTAGACAAATTGCTACTGAGAATTACTCCTAGGTATTTGTAGCTATTGACGTATTTTAGCTTTAGTTCAGATATTTGGTACGGGTAACGGTTGAAATTCGTGGAGCGCGTGAAGTTCATTGCGGCGCATTTCTTTATATTCAGATCGAGTTGCCAATCTTTACACCATTTCGTGATAGCCTGAAGGTCCTTTTGCAAATTCCCCTGATCGTGTATTGTGTTGATTTCTCCATACACAAGTGTGTCATCCGCGAAGAGTCTAACTTTACACTTTGTGTTATCCGCTAAATCATTTATATATATCAAGAATAACAGAGGTCCGATTACACTCCCCTGAGGCACGTCGAAAGTCACTGTGACGACGTCTGATGCAACTCCATCGAGGACTACTCTCTGGGTTCTATCGGAAAGGAACGAGGCGATCCAATTTACAATTTTCACGTTAACTGAATAAGCCCTTAATTTTTGCACTATTTTCAGGTGAGAAAAGGCCTCGAAGACTTTCCTAAATTCTAAAAATACTGCATCAACTCCTTTTCCTTTATCCGCTGCATTCACAATATCATGTGTGAGTAGAGCTGAGTCTCGCATGATCTGCCTCGCCGGAAACCATGCTGGTTTCTATTAAGCGCATCTTTGCTTTCGAGAAATCGCATTATTGAGCTACCGATAATATGCTCAAAAACCTTACAGAAGATTGACGTCAACGATATAGGGCGGCGGTTCTCCACTTTTAATTTACTTCCCGTTTTATGTATTGGTGTAACGTGGGCTGTTTTCCATATCAAAGGAACTACACCCTCAACTAAAGATTTTCTGAATAGAATCTTAAGGTACGGAGCTAATTCGTTTGCTAACGAATTTATAATGAATGCAGTTATGGCTTCAGGCCTTGGCGATTTTCTTTTGTGGGCCTGACTTAGTAATTTAACGATACCGCTTTCGGATATTTCCATGTCGCTCATATTTGAGTCTATACGAGTAGGGAAATCAATAAAATCACCGCTCTCTATTGTGAAGCAATTTTCTAAGAACCGATTTAACATACTAGCCTTAGTAAAAGAATCGTGTACACTTTCACCGTTGGCTGTAATAGAAGAGGTACTGTGGACTGACCTCCTCGACTTTCTCGCACGTACGACCAAAATTCTTTCGAGTCGTTTTTGAGTGAATCCGAGTGTCGTGGATCGGTAGACGTCAGATTCCTTACGCGCTTCGTCTCTTGCAGAGTTACGACTATTTCTGTATATTAAATACTCGTTCGCGTGGTCCCTACCAACTTCTTTAAGGTGCTTTATGCGCGCGTGATGCCGTCTTTGTTTCTTGAGCAAGGCACGGAGTTTCGGTTTCACCCACCGCGGGTCCTTGCGATCACGAATTGCTTTAGTTGGGACAAACGTTTTTAGCCCTTCTCGAATGATTCGCAAAATTTCCGTCCAAGAGTCATCTACGCTGTTCCTCCGAACCGAGAGAAGTAAACAGTAGAGACAATAACACCCACAGCCCATCGAAACAACCCGGGACTGAGTTCATGTATGACCTTACGGGCTATTCGGATTATGGGACTGAGTTCCTGTGCAGCCATCGAAATTGTGTGACCAACTCCAAAATTAACCGCACTCTTATTAACTCGGATTAAGAGCTCGAACATAGAGGCTCAGGCCCAAATCCGTCCCTCTACCCTCGCAGCAGGGGGGCACTAGCCGATATTTACGCTCACATGTAATCTTGACGCCCAGGAATACCAACCTCTTAAGACCAAATTGATGCACAGCAGATTCAATTATATTCTAAATTGCATCCATTGATTCTTACTTAAATTTGGGAACTATTAGCTAAGAGATATTTCTTCGATAAGAAACAATGGCTGCAGATTAATTGCATATTGAAAGATTGGAAGATATTATTCAATTCTCACGTTATCGTTCAATAATTTAACCCACAAAAATTCAAAAACTCTTCGAAATACATAATGATGCTGTTTCGATGGACGAAAACAAAAATTTCTCAAAAAATTTACTTAACTAACAAACTGAGCGTTTTCAAACGATAGTTTTGTATTTTGTTGTCGCATTGATTCTCTATTCTTCCACAGAGTGATTATCATTAATTCTTACTGCAGAAACTACGCAGCCAGGGAGGTAAAAAATTTTTTCATGTGATAATTCATAAAATCTGATATCGTTGCAAGTCATGTTTATATTAGTGTTAAATAGAGATTTAAAGATAAAGGTTGCCCGGAAAGTTGCCATGTTCGCCTGTACTTGTAGCCGTCATTGCATGCCTCGCGTATTCATTCATAGTAGGTGGTAGTCGATACTCCTCCATATCAATGTTAAATCTGAGAAAATGAATAGCCGTATACTAAATTCCTTCAATAGTTCAATAAAGCTTGTTCGCAGGTTTTAATAATATATGTAAAACAAAAGATTTAAATGCCATCATAAATATTTATTTATATAAATAATATACATATAAATCGATCTGGAAGTACTTCGACAGATTTACACGAATTATCCAATCTCTTGCACCCTCTATGTATGTACATTGTATCCCTAATTCTGAAGTCGGAGTCGCTTCGACGAAAGCCTTCGATAGTCCTAGTAACCATTGGGTCCCCTGGGGTATCCTCCCTTGGCTTCCTCGAACTTGATTTCCGGCTGGTATCCGTCCTGGTTAGCCTTGTAGGTGACGATGAGGGTGCGGCCGTCAGGGAGGAGGACACTGTATTCTCCCAGGGCTTCGTCTCCCTCGCGCTCCTCCTGGTGACCAAAGTCCAAACCAGCCTCGGCGTCCTCCACCTTGTAGCTGAACTTGTAGCTGGCGGGTTCCTGTCGAATAGAATTAGGAGGTTAGCGTGTTAGATAGAGTACAAATACAATATAATTTCTGAGTGAAGGTTGCGATGATAAATTATGGGTATTTCCTGCGTTGTATAGTTTAATTTTAACAGCCGGCGCAGTATATTACGACGGAGGTGAACATATCACGGCCCGCGGGCCACATCAGTTCCGCGATGCTATTATGAAAGTTAAACGTTAAATTAATATATACAGATAATTTCCTAATTTTTGGGTTAATTTGTTCGGAAAAGCTTTTGTAGTTAATTAGTTATAATTAATTAGTTTATGCAATGATTTTCACTAAATAAATACCTCCAATTCCTTCGAATTACACCCGATATGTATCCTAAGCATTTGCATCTTTTAATTCGGACCGGAAACGCACCAGCTCGTAAAAATTGGCGCACTTTTGAGCTATAGTAAGAATTCATTTTACATTCTCCTGTAATGCTTACATAAAATCTGGCTCAGAATACACAATTTTTCCCTTTTCTTGATAATAATTTAAAGCTACCTACTTGTTAATTTTTAGCTCTTCAGTTAATTGAAGTAAAAATTGAATTCGTCGCAGCGCAGGGTATTTAATTACTGTGGTACTTACAGCAAGTGGATCCTCAGTGGCACCTATGGGTGTTCCGCTCTGAAAGGAGGGTGGCCCATATTTCGGGGAAGGCACGCCGTTGCCATTTCCGTTTCCGTTACCATTGACGTGGCCATTGCCATTGCTTTTGCCATTGACGTGTCCATTGCCATTACCATGACCGTTGCCAGCGGTGGGTGGTCCGTATCTGGCGGATAGTCCGTTTGTCCGTCTAAATCCGTTGGAATATCTTCCGTTAAGAGGGGCCTCTGGGAGGGCCACTGCCACGGCTAATACGGCGAGGATAATGACGGCCTGCAATGAGAGAGGGAGAAAGATAATCCATCGATGGGCAGAGAGAATGGACGGAAGGGTTTGATTTTGAAGGATAAGTAACAGTCGATTACCTTCATGGTTTTTCGGCGGGAATCACTGTTTTTCTCGAGCGATGCGAATCGTTAGGTTTCCGCAGATGGAATGTTCAATATTGATGGTCGGTGGATCTGGTTTATATAGCCGGAGATGGACGGTGGTTATTGGAACGAACGGGTTAATCTTGTAGGTTTCTTTTTATGCGTTGTCTCACCGGTCCATCTTTCGAGGGTTAGGCCAATGAGATCGCTCCGGGGGTTTGTCCATTGGGGGCGGTGGCGGTGACTCGGCGGCGGCGAGAGTCGCTTCGGGGGATGACATGAGGGGGATCGGGTTTTATGACTTTGCAATGCTCGTGTGGGTGGGGTGGTGGGGTTCGCCAAGAACTGTGGCGGACGTCTGCTATGGAACGAAATGAGGACGCCGAATTGGGGAAGATGATTTCTCCTTTAATTTCATCACAAATTCGCTCTACGAATTCAGAAATATCTTCGCAAATCATTGGAAACTCTGCGTTGCGCTTCGAAGCGCTCTGCATCGTTTTTTTTTCCTTTGCTCGCGTTCCTTACGCCGGCTGCATACTCCAGTTCATGTGATTTGAAGACGGAGCATGTTCCACGACGCGATTATATGCACTAAAGGTAAAAATGCCTTACCCGTTCCATCCTATTTTTAGTGTTACATACTCTCTATTCTGCTGTCCTCATTCAGTCTCTTCTAATGAAACTATGTAACTCACGCCGCATCCTAACTTCATGTTTTTGCTTTCGCTTTTCTCAACAACGGAGTTTAGTTTTCGTAGATTTATTGATTAAAACTAATTCGAAATGAACGAAAAAACTATCCGTGTCCGAAAAAGTGGATATTACATGCTAATATTAACCTGGTGAAAACTCTTTTGTGTAAAATGTAATATGTAGCTGTATACACTGAAGGCAGTGTTTCTTAAACGGTGGTTTGTTAAATGTTTCAAGGGATTCTCCGAAAATGTGCATATTAGAGGTTTTTCATTTATGTTGTCGTATTTTAAAGAAATTCGGTAGTGTATAAAACTATCATTCAATGGAATATAGGCAAAAAATATACCCCCTGCTTAATCAGCTCGCTAGTAACATCAAGGCAATTCATTGATGCATTGTGCATATGTTAATGTCTATGTTGCTGTAATTAAGTTAATTCAGCATTTTTTACGGGAAATAATTTAAAAATATCATTGGCTTTTTGATTACCTAATAACCTATGAAAACTTTTCTCTAATGAAAGGAGACTTATTATTCCTCTTATCCTCAAGATGTAGTTGTTCTGATGTCGTCGTATGTTTTGCAGTCTCTTCATATTCGTAATCGAAATGAAATCGAAAGTGATATTTGGAAGTTATTTATCTTAAAGAAGTTCAATGAATTGAAAATCAAGACATATAATGAACGTTACATTTAAATGTACATTTTAAAATGTTTATTTTATTTCAGCAAAATTTAAGTTTTACTGTTTTAACGTGCGCATAATGGCTTACCCTCTTACAATAAAATGCGAAGATATGTGGACTTATTGAGAAGTACTTTTCGATACGTTTTAACGAATAAGACTTTATATTCAATGAATTTTAACAGATGAAAATGCGGCTAATCATACAGTGTTCTCTGTGTGTTTTTGGAAAGCAGGGTCGACAGTATTGACGTAATGCTTAATTTCAGGCAGGTTTTATCTCCAACTTCGTGAATTCCCATTAATTTAATGGAAAGAAAAATATTTTAAGAAATTTGAATTGAAATGACTAATGTTGAAGTCATAATTTAAGGTTCCGTGTGCAATATATTCTGATTAAGAATATTGAGTTGATTTATAGTAACCAGTTAATTTACCTTTTGAAGAATGAAGAACCTCACCATATCCATAGGAAAAAAACTAAAAGCAATTATCATCTTCTAAAAATAATAATACCAAGTTTAAACTACACCTATTTCTACCTATTTAAAAAAATGATAATCGTATAGAGGACAACATTTGCCACAAAAAAGTCCATGAAAGCACATCATTACGATTTATAGTTTCGGAGATTAAAAAAATCAAGAAATTTACGCCCAATCTTTCGAGACTGTTGTACATGAAAACTCTATAAGCAGAAAAAAATGTGTATGTGGACTCAAACCACATAATTTTATAAGAACAAGAATTGTTCATTGCCCTTCAGCGAAAAAGCGAACAAAACAGTATAATTTTGATCCGGTATGCACTATTCGGACGACGCTTCTCCTCTAAATAATGGAGACAATCGAGAAATTATTGTAGTAGATCTAAGGTGCCCAAACTTTTTAGGTCAAAGACTACTTTCATTCTTTAAATTGTCTTGCGAGCTACTACTAAATTATTAGAACATATACATAAGGTATTGTAACGATAGGTTAAACACAAAAATAACCGTAAATAAAGCATTTACCATGCATCATTTATGAAACTCGACAAAACAAATTGATGAATTTATTAAAATTTATTCTTTATTTAAACCATTATAGGTGAATTTGCACGGCATATCATCAACCAGTGATCGGCAGTTGGGCTTGTAATTCTAAATCGAGAGGCGAAAACAATATTCAAGTTGCTCATTGGTGAGTGCATTTCTGTTTTCGATTTAATTAGGCTCATATTATAAAATACTGATTCGCATAAATAATTTTAAGGAAAATATACTTTTAAAGTAAATGTAACTATCTTTATATCTGAAAAATTTTCAGATGAAACAATTTTCCAAAACTTTTAGTCGTTGTATCTTGCTTTCAACTCTATATCATTTTGCAACATAATTAATATTTCATTATCCAGATCTGTAGCATCCATGTTGAACATATCTCCTATATAGCTAAAAATTTCTTCAATGTCAATTTCGGCGAAAGATAATGAAGAAAATGCCACAATGTGCTCGAGTTCTTTAAAATCTATAAAACATTCTTCGAGATCATTTTTTGATTTTTTTAGCATCTCAGTGCCTTCCAGATGTGCTATTTTTTAAATAAATAAATTGATCTGTTAAATAAATTGTTTTCTCAAATAAATATTTTTGTTAAATATGTAAATATTTCGTTGAATTAAATAGACTAAAATAATTAATGTGATAATTGCATTTAAGATAATCACCGTAAATAAAGTTCATTGTTGATAAATGTTTTGCTTTTTGAAGAAAATGGCCTATTTTTTTGTTTGGAGTTCCTGGGAGTTCTATGCACCATATGTCTGCATTTTGTGTTAGGTTTCTCTTAATTCGTGAGGAGCTAGGTAGAATTAAATCTAAAAATCAACCTTTTAAATTAACAAATATCAAACAAACGTCAGTAGATTACTGCTTACGGATGAATGTGTAGCTTCGAAAAAAATATACTTATGGCTAAATATTTAGTGACATCCAAGAATATAAATGTTACCAAATTATCACAAAATTTTATTTTTTAGAATCCGTCATTTAATTTGTTAAATTCCTCCATTACTACGAAGGGTGAAAATTATTTGTCACATCGTTCACGAGACTAAAAGTTTCCCAGAAGCGGACGACAACTTAGTATTTATAAAATTACTTATACTTGTGCCACAGGAAAAAGTTTTACGACCTTTTGGGTATTTTAGTTGGTACGAAAATATATTCAGTTGTAGAAATCTTGTAAAATTGACAATGTTTCCGTTTTTAGTAAAAATTTAGAAACCAAAGAAATTTTAAGCCATTAAACCCGCTAAA
This sequence comes from Uropetala carovei, assembly GCA_036926305.1. Taxonomy (NCBI): domain Eukaryota; kingdom Metazoa; phylum Arthropoda; class Insecta; order Odonata; family Petaluridae; genus Uropetala; species Uropetala carovei. The sequence continues at coordinate 8,984,641 of JAXCHB010000010.1, read as the reverse complement.
ATTAGAGCATCTCTCAAAACTGTCCATATGAGGATATAAAATTTAAGTTTGCTATCTCAGAACTAAAAATGAAACGAGAAAACTACATTGAACAGGTGGAGTTATAAAAAATTGGTAAAAAATTACACAATAATGGAAAATTTTGCCTTAAGAGAATTAAATATGATAGGGAGTTACTGAAGAAAATATCATTATAAATTTCTTGGCAAGACATAATACTATAGTAAAACCAGAAATATGCAGGCGACCCGAGTTTTATAATAAAATCAGAACAAAAAGTAGTGAGAGTTATAAAAATGTACTAATCGATTAGGCCGATACCGTATTTCCAATGGCTTATACAAATTTACAGCTGTTTTAGAATTTCGCTCTCGTGATATTTATGCAGCGCTACGATTCAATTCCATATAATGATGAGAGATAAGGGAAGGAGCTCGGAGGAGGAGGAAGGAACGATGAGAGACTCAATCATCATTACAGGTACACTAATTCATATTTTCACAGATGAATACAGGAAGGCACATGCAGTTTTTAGGATTGGTGATAACCAAAAATATTTTTATTTCGACAAAATAAAAATTGATAACATTCTAGTGTTTGATAAAAATTTTAAAATTAGGCTTGTAGACGAAATGCTTTATAAGGTTAACTTTTGGGCTAGCTCATTTGAGGAAGTTAAATTTAGGTTAGAATTCTCAAGCAATGTTATTTGTTGGAGAAGACAGACAAACCGATGAATGCAATTCATTAGATTGAAGAGATTAAGAGAATTATATGCCTTATAAAATTGAGAAAGGCTGACAACTATAGCAAGAATGTTTCAGTGGCACATTCAGATTTTGTGTGGGAAATATTCTTGTAATTTATTACCTGTTCTTTAAACTTCAAATAATCGGCTACGAAAAATTTTGAAGGTTAACTATTGAGTTTCCATAAGTTCAGAAATGAACGATTCCAGCCAGCATTTATATTGTTGCAAGTAATATGTTTATAAGCCGTAAGTAGAGGCTCAAAGATTTTGGCTGCCTCGCCTTGCGTATTCATTCATAGTAGGTGGTAGTCGATACTCCTCCATATCAATGTTAAATATGAGAAAATTAATAGCCGTATACTAAACTCCTTCAATAGTTCAATAAAGCTTGTTCGCAGGTTTTAATAATATATGTAAAACGAAAGATTTAAATGCCATCATAAATATTTATTTATATAAATAATATACATATAAATCGATGTGGAAGTACTTCGACAGATTTACACGAATTATCCAATCTCTTGCACCCTCTATGTATGTACATTGTATCCCTAATTCTGAAGTCGGAGTCGCTTCGACGATAGCTTTCGATAGTCCTAATAACCATTGGGTCCCTTAGAATAGCCTCCCTTGGCTTCCTCGAACTTGATTTCCGGCTGGTATCCGTCCTGGTTAGCCTTATAGGTGACGATGAGGGTGCGGCCGTCAGGGAGGAGGACACTGTATTCTCCCAGGGCTTCGTCTCCCTCGCGCTCCTCCTGGTGACCAAAGTCCAAACCAGCCTCGGCGTCCTCCACCTTGTAGCTGAACTTGTAGCTAGCGGGTTCCTGCAAATTTGAAAGTTGAGGATTAGTATTTTTGAAAGCGCGTTTTCATTCTTATTAGTTTCTACGGTTTTCAGTAATGTTATTCTGGTATTCATGGAGAAATTTCATCTGATCTAATGTTTAATTTAAAATGCTCGAATAATGGCAATGATTAGTTTTGTTAAGCTTCGGCCGAGGGAATTTAACCATTAAAATTGCACTATTTGAAAGCGTAAGGATAATTTTAAGGCAGTTTCTAGATATCGGAAATTTAAGATGATGTTGTACTCTTTTTACTCACAGCCAGTGGGTCCTCGGTGGCGGCTATGGGTGCTCCGCTCTGGAAGTTGGGTGGGCCGTATTGGCGGGCAGGCGCGCCGTTGACACGTCCATTGCCGTTGGCATTGCGATGTCCGTTTCCATTGACATGTCCATTGCCGTTTCCATTAGTTACTCTATTGGCGGGGTATCCACCGTTTCTTCCGTTGCTGCTCGAATGAGCTCCGTTGCCTTTAATTGCCCCATTGGTGCCAAGAGATGCTCCGTTGCTAGAAGGAGGTGGGGCGAAGTCAGCGGAAAGGGCATCGTCATTTTGTCCAACTAATACAGCCGCAGTGGCTCCTTGGAAACCCTGAGAGATACCATTGCCATTGCCGTTTCCATTGCCTTTACCCTTGCCATTGCCCTGTCCGTTTCCAGCAACGGCAAATGCACTGGCGGTTGGTGGTCCGTATCTGTGGGAAAGTCCGTTAGTCCGTCTGTGTCCGTTGGAGTGTCCTCCGTTAAGAGGAGCCTCTGGGCGGGCTGCGGCCACGGCCAAAACGGCGAGGAGGATGATGGCCTTCAATGAGAGAGAGAGAGAATGGGTGATAATCCATTGATGGCCAGAGCGGTGTTTTACCGAAGGAGAAAAATATACTATTACCTTCATGGCTTTTCGGTGGGAATCACTGATGTTCTCGATTGATGCTAAATGTTTGGTGGTCACAGATGGATTGTTCGATGTAGATGGTCGGCGGATCTTGTTTATATAGTCTGAGACGGGCTGTGGTCAGAGGGTGAGAAGGATTCATTTTAGAGGGGGTTATTGGGCAAAACATTCATCCCCCGAGGGTGACTGCAATAGAATGCCTCCGGGGGGGATTGTCGATTTGCGGGCAGTGGGACAGAGTGGCCATCGGTCATTTGGCGGCGAGGAGAGTCGCCTTAAGGGGGGAGGTGATGACAAGAGCGGGAGATGTGCGTAAGAACGCCGGCGTTCGCGCGCGTGGGTGGGTGGGGTGGCGATTCGCGAACAACTGTGGCGAACCTCCGCATTGGGCCGAAATGAGGACATCGAAATGCGGGGAAGTTGATCTCTACTTTGGTTACGTCACTTATTTCTTTTAAAAATACAGAAATATCTTCTCAAATATTTTGGAAACTCGCAGGGATATCTCGATGGACGACGGCTGGCCCAATGCGTGTTTAACATCATCGTATTCATTTTTTTCATCTCGCGGTCTCCATATGTAATGCGATTTGTATTTTCACAATCCTCCTCTTAGATTACAGCAATTTTTTTTAATTTGTCCCCAGCTGTTGTGATTTTAATTGCTTATATATTGGCTCATATGTTAAATTTTCTGATTTTTTAGTAAATATGTTTCTTCTACTGCATCTGCTTAGTAATTTAGTCTATATGCTGCGAAAATAGTTTTAAATATATCGTTTGTCTCTAATTTTGCCAACCATTTTCAATTAAAAAGTATGTATATTTTTCATAAACTTGATTCAGTGCATCATGAGTGTTGTCCTATCACCTGTTACTGGCATAAGGTATCTATACACTTCATTGAGCATGTCTACAGGCAATTTTTTAAACTTTTTATCATATTCTGACATGGGAAATTTATGCGTAATATTTGAAAATAATGTCGTTAAGATTTATATATTTTTTATCGAAATTTTACTGTCGCTAACGAGAAGATAAAATATTGGTCTTGTTGAACTCGAAGCGTTTCGGATTGAATATAATAAGGCAAAACCGTTATAAATCGATACAAATTTAAAGGCCTAAAAAACCTATATGTGTATATAAAAGAGTGGTCCTTGAACTACACATTTCGACTAGAAAAATAATTTAAAAAAATTATTTCGATGGCATTTACTGTGAAAGAAAAGAAGTTAGCAGACAGGGTGAATTGCCGCATTGCCGGGTGGCATGCCGCACCCTTGACAGAGTTGCCGCGCACATGTAAAAAATCGAAATGCCTTTCATTTTTGTGATAATAAAATAAATTTTAGAATAGAATTTGAAAAAAAGAATAAAATGATTTGTGAGAGTAGTATTAACTGCTGAAAATTATTTATTGAACACATTTTCAAAGGAAAATTCAAAAACATACAAGGCACTTAATCAATTTGAAAGTGTAATTACAGAACTATGTGATTGGCCTCAACAATAAAAAAAAGGATTTAATATTATCCTAATCTTCAGTTTTCAAAATGAAGAAAATTTTCAGAAAACCTTTAGGTCTAAAAATTACAACTTCAAAAATTTGGCAAAAGGTAAACAAAAAAGTTTCATTGTCCTCTTGATAATACAGAAATACAATTACCTAATGAGAAAACAAATGAAAATAGAAAATAACATAAATGAGAACAATAAATTAGCAGTTTTCTGATTTTCATGCCGTACTTTGGTTCTCCCACAGTTGCCACACAATTCACCATAAATTGTGCAAGTTTCATGGAGCCAATATTTACAAACTTTACACCTAATCCAGTCTGCTTTGCTTTCTGTCGCATAATAATTCTCCCAACATTCGAGACATTTGTTGCTATCAATATTATTGGGTGCGGCATGTCGCCCTTAAAAAACCGCGGCAAGTGTCCCGAACTCCCGGGATAGGTGCCGTACCTAGCTGATAAGCTTTAACTTGTGTTGTAATGGCGGACTTTGAACGAAGAAGCATCAGCGCAGCGACTATTTTCGTTTAAAATAATTAGCTACAGTAAAACTTTGAAAGAAGTAGTTTAGAAAACGATAAAGCAACTATGAATAAAAAGTTTCATGATAAAATTTGTGCACGTACCTAACAAAAACAAGAGCCACGACTAAAAAAAGACAACGGAGTTTGACCACGTGTCATCACAATTACTGTTCTTCACTCAACGGAGCTGATGCCATGGTCAGTGGAGCCATATAGCTTCATACTTAAAAACTACAGCTAGTGCGGCAACTGTCCCTGTGCGTCGCGTCACCCGGTTTTGCCTTAATTGATTTGGTTGAATGAGGATATTGACGCCCCTACCAATGAAACAAGACGGTGCCTTGTTCAGTGTGTGATCACACCTTAACTAGGAAACCAAGCTATCGTGGGATTTGTATTCCATATGAAGCAATATATACAATGATCTTACCTACCTATCTACGTTCAACACGGTCTTTCGTTTTGGCAACCATGTATCAGCGGCGTATCCAGGATACAGTGGCTCCGGGTGCAAATGTAATGTCAAGACCTTTCCCCTTACCTTACTTATTTCCAAAACACAATATTATATATATATATATATATATAATATTTTTCTGCGTAGTGCCAAGAATCACGGTAAATGTTCCCTCTTGTGTTTCTGGAAGGGCAAGAACAAGGAATTCGACACGGGGTATAAAATCGATGGATTGAATATCCAATCTGCGGAATATGTTAAATATTTAGGAGTCACCATTTGTCGTGATCTATCGTGGAATATGCATATCCGAAGGATCGTAGGCGCAGCCAATAAGAAACTGGGCTTCGTAGGCAGAATAGTAAGAAGTAGCACAGAACAGGTACGAGAAACGTGTTATTTATCATTGGTCAGATCTCAGGTCGAATACGCTTCCAGCATATGGGATCCGTACGAAAAGGGACAAATACTTGAGTTAGAAAGAATCCAACGCAGAGCAGCCAGATTCGTAAAGCAAAAATATGAGCAAAAATTAAGCGTCACATCACTCTTGAAGGAGTTGAATTGGATATCGTTAGAGGATAGCAGAATTAGCGCAAGGTTAAGGCTTCTGGAGAAATTTAGGTCGGATGTTCTCTCAGAGGAGGTCTCAAGAATACTAGAGGCACCTACGTACATGGGCAAGCACGATCACGAGGATAAAATATAAGAGATCGACTGTAGGACCGAGCGATATCAGGGCTAGTTTTTGCCAAGGATCATACGGGATCATGACAGAAGAGTGATATCTGCGAGAGAAGTTATTAGATAGACTTTGTTGCGGTGCACCCCCTGCCACCCACCAGTCTGGTGATATCCAAGGTATTATTTAGATGTAGGTAACAACAACAGAAATGGTGGCGCAAGTAATTCTTTGTGCATACGCACCACGTGGCGAAAACGTAAAAAATCAGTACATGTGGGTCCGTGTTCGCTGCAAACATATGGAATACTAGGGGCTCAACTCCGTGCCGCGCTCCGCGCGGCTACGTCTCTTAATTAAATAATTGCTTCTCTCCTTCTCCCTTTCTCACCCTCTCCCTCTCTCACCCTCTCCTTCCCTCCCTCCTAGTCTCAATTTCGCCCTAATAAAGTCGTCTGTCTGTCTGTCCTGCCTTATGGGAAATAGAAATGCCTACCTTGGAGTCGAACCCAGGACTTTTTCCGAGATTTTTTTCGTCACCACCTTACAATATACGAGTCGAGCATTCTTGCTACATTTAGAGTTTCTATTTCGATTCTTTATCAAGATATTCGCATATTTAACACGGCTTCACGAATAGCAAATTAATATAGTAGAAAGAAGACAATTTGTGTGATAACACATTTATTTATTTTATTAATGATCCACCGATTTTATTAGAATTGTCAGAAAGAATCGGCAAAGAAAACTTATAAGCTTTTATAAATTGTCCATAATTAAAAAAAGAAGGGTAGGTACTTTTGGGTTATTCCGGACCACTTTTAAAATATTGTCTATAATTTAGGAAAAATGTTTTGGTGATCTTGTTATGTTGACGTTGTTATGGAGTATTGTTATTAATAAATAACAAACTGTGACCCTAAAAGTTTAGTTCAGTATATCAGTATGAATCTCTGAGATTTGCCAATTAATGAAGAACAAGCCGTAGCTTTCCTACAGAGATACGGAATTCTTCCAAAGGAGCGAATATGCAAAAAAGATATTGGCGAGCCTTCGGTTCGCTTTGTTTTTATTTTAGTTGTCGTTTCCGGGAGCTACCGCGCCCTTCACCTCGCTGGAACCAAACTATCCCTCCCCGTTGTCCGGTGGTCGGGTTTGTAAATGTCGCGACATGCCGATCAGTCATGGGTTAGCAAACTTTAAGAGTACTTTTGTATTATTACGGCATAACAGTCAAGCGAGATATTTTTGCACCTTAGTCACTAATTTCCCTCCGCAAATCAATAAAGAGCAGTGAAAAACGCAGTGCCGCGTGGTCCGGGATAGCCGACAAGTACCAAAAGAAGAAATTGATAAATAAAATATGTGAAGGCAGATGTAGCGTCTGAATTGTTGAGAGTAGTGCAGAATAAAAATTTTGCGAAGTCAGTCAGAAATCTGCATTTTAAAAGTCATATTAGAGAGGAAGTTAATGCTACACAGTAATTGATCACAAACTTTTATGTTTACAATTTTCTTTGTATCTTATAAAATGGCATAAACAGAACCCAGAGAAATCAGGAGCAATAAATTACAGTCGAGGCGTAATGAACACGATGCATACGTACAAATTGAGAGCACAATTTACTCCCTATATGCGGACTCCCCCACAAAATGACAATGATCCAACTCCCAGAAAGATTCTGTCTCAGTAATGAGTTCTTTGGCCTCGATTGCAATGCTTGCTTTTCTTTTATTCTACGATGAAAATGTTCATAATGATGGGATAATGATGGGAATGCTGAAAATCATGGTTTTGAATTAATGGCACTTGTGCGGTGGTAATTTTAAATTACATCGCGATTAGCGAACATCGAATGTCTTCGTCGGCAATATTTAGTCACAAGTAAATTGCGACCCATCAACGCCGTGAAAAGCAAGTGTTTATTTTAATTTTTATCACTGTAAAATTACGATAATTGCTCTGCAATTGGCTGCTATAGAAAATGCGAAGGAACGAATAAATATTGATAGCTATACGTGAAATAACTTTTCGTTCATATCACATTTTCTTTGCGTACTTCTAATATTATATCTAAGAGTTAATATTTTTTACTTTCTCATGTATAAATACTACGTGTATGAGAGATATTTTTGTGCCTATTTTTAATACTCATTACTCTGAAGTGTTCAATTTAGGGAAATCGGTTATTTTTCTTGCGCGGAATGATTGTTGACTTTACCGTTTTTATTATTTTAACTGTTTATAAATCTTTGTGCCTTTTTCAATTTGTTTAAAGCACAAAAACCAGCAACTTTTCGTCAATAGGATTCATTTCAATGGTATGTCCGAAGAGGCTTTCTTCGATCTTGTTAATTCTTGATAAGGAAATGTTTCTGCATTTTGTTTTCGATGAATTGTTTACAATGGATTTTTTAAAAGAAAACATTAGTTTCCTTAACATACTTACTATTCTTATTTCACTAACTTTCGGCCCTTAATAATTAGGTTTGAAATAAAAATTTCTTAAAATATATATTACGTCTTCATTTGCATTCATTGCAAATATATCCAAAGAATGTGCATGTTTATCTGCATCAAATTACGTTTAATTACTGTAATAATAACACGCATACACGTAGTTAACTTTCACTCATCACGATTTTGCTAAACGATATTTCGCTAAAACGATTGCCGTAGGGCAGAGGTTCTCGACGTGGTGCCCTCAGGCACCTGGTCCAATGATGCAAGTCTTCAAAATTTTGTTAATAATATTTTTGTTCGCAATGCTGCCGAAAACGTTGTTAATGCCGTAATGAACGATCGCAACTCATTTGCTTCATGAAAATAATCGTTACTACCAGAACAGTGCCCAGAGACCCTGTCCGCTATGACGAGATATGACCCGCTTCTTTACATCCTACTTCTTCAACTTAAGCTCTCCCTCCTCTGGTAGAAAAAATCGGTACAACATACATTGTGCAAACGTTCCCATATAATAATGCGTCGTTTAGTTATCTTTAGAAAATGAAAATCGTATGAGTCGGTTTATAGAAAATCCAAATTTTGTTAAAGTTGTGCAAGAATAAACTAGCCTTATATTCATTCATTGAGAAATATGAACTATGTAGTATTATTGCAGACGTATACTCAAGTAACTGTACGAAATTTAATCAAAATCGTTCAAACCGTTTTGAGAAAATGAAATTATTGTTAAAGATGCCTAGAATAAACTAGCCTTATATTCATTTTTTGAAAAATAAGGACTATTTGATATTATTGAAGACGTAAACTGAAGTAAATGTAAGAAATTTGATCAAAATCGTTAGAGCCGTCTTTGACAAAATGAAATTGTTGTTAAAAATGAGTAGAATATACTTCCCTTATTAACAGACAGACAGACGACATTGAGAAAACCACTTCTTGGGATTCAGCGACGCCTAAAACGTATATTTCCGTAAAAATGTCGAGGTCGAATTTTTTCGCGATAACAATATTTCTCAATATACTTCGTATGAGAAAGTAAAAAATATTAAAAGTAGTTTCTTTTCCTTTCATAGAATTTAATTGTTTCAAGCATTAATGAAAAATATTAGTTGTTAAGTATGTTAAAGTATATAACTCAATGCGTCATTTCTCTTGATTTATAACAACTTTTACTTTCTCAAATTTCATACAGTTATTTGAGTTTGTCTTCAATAATACTGCATAGTTCATATTTCCCAAAAAATCTGATGTGGCCAACACATGACTTTCTCCCAGGGTTGTTAAACGAAACCGAACCCACTGAAAATGAACGGTTCCAGATAGGTTCCTGTTCAAGGAACGGTTCACAGAAACCAAACCGAAAAAGGAACCAAAGTCGTGGAACGGAAGTGGAACGAAATGTCGATGGAACGATACTGATTAACCGTTATTGTCCAAAAACTAATCAGTTCTTTATGCTCATGCTAAAGTGTTACACATGAAATTTGGTATTAATATGACTAAGTACTTTTTGAGTTAGAGCGACCACAATCACATACATACACACAGACATCATTCCGAAAATAGTCTAAACGAGTTCTAGGGACCTCAAAATGTGTAGTTCCGTTGAAATCTCGAAGTCGATTTTTTTCGTGATCACAATACTTTCCAATTACTACGTATGGAGAAACTAAAAATGAATATAAGGCTAGTTTATTCTAGGCAACTTTAACAATAATTCGATTTTCTTAAAAAACGGCTCTAACGATTTTGATCAAATTTCGTACAGTTACTTGAGTATACATCTACAATAATGCTACGTATTTCATTTCTCTCATGAATGAATACACGTATAAGGCTAGTTTTTCCCTGGGCAACTTTAACAAAAATCGGATTTTCTAAAAACCGACTGATGCGATTTTCATTTTCTAAAGATAACTAAATGACGCATTATTATGTGAGAAAGCTGGTACAATGTATGTTGTACCGATTTTTTCTTTCTCCATACGTGGTAATGGGAAAGTATTGTGATCACGAGAAAAATCGACTTCGAGATTTCAACGGAAATACACGTTTTGAGGTCCCTAGAACACGTTTAGCCTTTTTTTGGAATTCTATCTTTGTGTGTGTGTGTGATTGTGGGCGCCCTAACTCAAGAAGTACTTGCCATATTCTTACCAAACTTCATATATAACAGTTTCGCATGAGTACAAAGAACCGATTAGTTTTAGGACAATAACGGTTAATCGGAAGTCGAGGTTTATTCGAAACTCAATTCGGTTTTTGCGATATTTCTCCGTTAAAACTTCATTATTGTATATACAATTCTATACAAAGGTTATAGAGAATGTACTTTCCTACAACTTTCATTTGAAACAATTTTCCATAGCAGTTATTGTTTAGGAATTATTTATAAAAAATAATCGGTTTTTTCAGTTTCCGTCAAATATCTCCTTAAAAACGTCGTAATTGGTAATCTTCGTGAGGACTAACGTTGTAGAGAATAATATTTCTTCCAAATTTTGTTTGAAACAAATTTTCGTAGAACCATCCATTTCGGAGATATTCAACTTTTTTCGTCATTTCCAGTATGCAGCGCCACCGCCATGTAGCGGTGAATTCTGTAAACATATTCAAAAATACGTAATTTACGGCAATAAGGAGGACTGTATTCTTTTACTTTACGAAATGTAAATTTTGCCTCATACTGCTATTCATAATAATTTAAATATGTATACCCCAAGTATGGAGAAATTCATGTGTTGGCCACATATTTTTTACGGAATGGGACAACTGGCGACGGCCGACTGGCACGGGGTCGACTGGCCGCGAGACAACTGGCCGCGAATAAGTATTTCAGTAATCGCAGACCATTTTCGAGAAACTTATTCGCGGCCAGTTGTCTCGCGGCCAGTCGGTCGCGGCCAGTCGGCCGTGGCCAGGTGTCCTAGACCGGATTTTTTATGCTTGTGCGAGCCTCCATGTCCCAATGAAGAACCACTGCCATGGGGATTTGGTACTAATTTACGTTTTTTGTCGCCAATCCTCATTCATGTCGGCTGTTCAAAACTCTCAATAAAACAAATATGGCAAGCAATCGATGCGCTTCAAAATGAAAACTTGGCATATCCATACATTTTTACTTTCTCATATACGAAGTATATTGAGAAAGTATTGTTCTCACGAAAAAATTTGACCTCGAGAATTTTACGGAAATATACGTTTTAGGTGTAGCTGATACCGAAAAAGTGGTACCGCAATGCCGTCTGTCTGTCTGTGTCTGTCTTTCTGTTACTGGCTCTACAGCCTAAACGGTACAGCGAAAATGAATGAATTGCATTTTCTAAAAACCGGCTGATACGATTTTCATTTTCTAATTATAACTAAACGACGCATTAGTATATGAGGAAATTTGTACAATGTATGTTGCACCGATTATTAGGCGCGTTTCGCTTCCGGCGTGAGCGCCTATTATCGACGGTCTGTCCGTCCGTCCGTCCGTCCGCATGTTCGTTCTCGGCTTCTACCGAACGGATTTTCATGAAAGTTGATATTAAGGACAAAACCAAAGATAATAAGAAAATCGCAAAAGTAAATCACGTACTCCAATCGGGGATACCACTTTACTGGCGATAAAAAATTAAATTTCCGTCATATGTCGTACAGTATTAGTTATATCAAAATATCTTTCAATTAAAAGATGTAGAACTAGTACTATATATTTTTATCGTAGGAGTAGCCGTTACCAAGAAAGTCAAACAAAAATGTCTTAAATCGAGTTGAACTTGGGAAATTTCTTGCATGGTTACTTCTTCATTGTTGCTAACATAAACAATCTCACAAACAAACGTTTAATTTACGTGTGCATGCACTATTTTTAAATAGGAAGAAAATGGATTATTTATGAGGAGGAAAAGAACTTTAAAACGCAATTTACCTTACGTACAGGTATACAATTTCTTTCTAATACTCCATTGCACGATACGTTGTACACTTTCCTAACCTGTTTATTTTGTTTCGGTCAAAATTCTGTGCTAACGTTCACTGAGGACTTTTTGTACGGTCTGCAGTTTTATTGATCGTTATCTATAAATTCTTAGTAATAATAAATGTATTATTCATAATAGTAAGTGATCACTAGCCAAATTAAGGCGTGTTGCATTTAAAATTTCACTTGGTTAATTTAAAAATGACAATTCCCATTGCTCTCATCCCACGAATTGAAGAATTCAAATGTTGCTTTTTCTATTTCATTTTCCAGCAAACGTTTTTTTTCGCCTACGGCAATTAATGAATATAAAAGCGGTTAATTTCCATGGCATCAAGGTACAATTACATATATGAATATTAATAGTATAAATTGATGAATTATAACTATGGCAGGCATTATGTACTGCCTTAAGTACTTTGTCATTAATTCCAGTATTTATTAAACCCGCCATTTCAATCCCTAAGCTACAGGATTTCGTATGATAGACAACTGAAGCTTGGATTGCCTCTTTAGGGCTCTGCGTTTCACTGCAGAAATATTCAGGTTAGTAGACGAGTAGCGACTTCAACCAGTTAATTACCACGCCCATTGTTCTTCAATATTATGATATTTTCTAAATGAAAAAAAATCTGTATTTAAAACGTTGGCATCTCGCAGCTTATTTGCATGACTGTGTAATTTTGTCGCTATAATTAGTGTTACGATCATTATAAAATTATATCGAGACTCCAGCTCGGCTGTAAAAAATTTAAAAAGTGAGAGTAGACAATAGAAATACCGTGATAATGGAAATGTGCATATTTAAAAAAATCTTCAAAGATTTTCAAATTAGATTCCATTAAGAAGATCATACAAGTTAACTTTTAAATAAAAAAGCAGTTTAAACAACAGATGAAAGTTTATTGCAATAAATATGACGGATAATGGAACATGTGCGTAAGCCAAGAATCATGCCATCTCGCAGCACTTAGTAAGGTCCCCTAGGATAGCCTCCCTTGGCTTCCTCGTACTTGATTTCGGGCTGGTATCCGTCCTGGTTAGCCTTGTAGGTGACGATGAGGGTGCGGCCGTCAGGGAGGAGGACACTGTATTCTCCCAGGGCTTCGTCTCCCTCGCGCTCCTCCTGGTGACCAAAGTCCAAACCAGCCTCGGCGTCCTCCACCTTGTAGCTGAACTTGTAGCTGGCAGGTTCCTATAGGAGGTAAATGACTCTCTTGTAGCTTGCTGAATTCGTGTTAATTTCTGAAATTGTGTATTATTACAAAGGCAAGATAAAATTTCCTCCTAGATTGGAAATCCAACCGGCGTCTTCCACTTCCACTAAACTACCGAACCAAAGTAACTCTCGTGTGCCAGAATATCGTGGAAGGTCCAGGTTCGAGTTATGGTCAAGGCACAATTTTTTTCCTACTTTTGAAGAATTCACCACAAAATGAACGAATATAATAATGATTATGATTAGGAATGTTCAGTGTACTAGCAAGAATTCACGTTCTGCGCGCTTTAAACTCACGGCAAGAGGATCCTCGGTGGCTCCAATGGGCGCTCCGCTCTGGAACGAAGGTGGTCCGTACTTGGCAGAGGGGGGTCCGTACTTGGCAGAGGGAGCTCCGTAAACGGGAGAGATTCCGTTGGCCCGTCTGTGTCCGTTGGAGAATCTTCCGGTAAGGGGAGCCTCTGGGCGGGCTGCGGCCACGGCCAAAACGGCGAGGAGGATGACGGCCTGCAATGAGAGAGGGTGGTGATCCACGGAGTGTCGGTAGTCGAGGAGTAAGTGTCTATCGGAAAGACAGTGAGGGTGGTTACCTTCATGGCGAATCGGTGGCAATGTGTTGGGAAGATGCGCGTTTTTCGGTAGTCCAAATGGAATGTTCGGTTTTAGTGGTGGTCGGATGGTATTTATATATGTAGTGGGGGACGGGCAGTGGTCGGAGGAAGAGCCATTGGGAGTGGGTCGATCTCGAGGGAGAAAAGTTGAGCAAAGGGATCGTTGGTCCATCCTTCGATGGTGACGGCAATGGGAGGCCTCGAGGGGATTGGATTGGTCGGGAGGAGGAGGTGGTCATCCTTTGGTTGGAGTAGGTACTTGGAGGAAAGCGGGAGGGAGAGATTGGTGTGGCGGGCGGCCGTATGGACTTGACCGGATCATTAACGAGGTTTAAATCGAGGGCACCTGTGGTCTTTCAGGGAATGATGACATATAGAAATCTGATTTAGACAGGGCAAAGTTAATATCTAAAGCAATATTTCCGAATCCTGTTTTCAACATTAACTTTTAAGAGGAATCTTGGTGGGAGAATGACATTTTAGATCGTTTGACCTAATTGGGTACATCTTACTTCACTTAAAGTACTTGCTTGTACTTTAAAATGTATATCTATTATCCTGAATTAACTTAACTACTTAAAGAAATGTGAAAGACTGAAACCAACTAAGTAAGTATTTTTTTATTTAAAATGTGTATTAGTTTTCATGAAGCAACTCAAAATTTTTATCCTATGTGTACTGATATTCTCGCGTCTTTTTCACAGTTCTGTTTACTTAAAAAGGAAATGGGGAATCCACTAGATCTGTTTTTTCAACCGAGGTGCTGCAAAAGTTCTTGCTTGCCCATGTTTTGACATTTTTTGATAATTGATATTTTGGCCTCTATATCTTACAAATTTCTGCATGATTCATTATCGTTTTAAATTTTAGTGGTATTTCAATATAGAAGTGAAATTTCTTTTATGCAGCTAAGCTGATATTACTTCATCCTTACCTTCCAGTAAAACTTATGTTACATTTATCTTCTTACACTAAAACTAGATAATGTGGCATTGAATTTACATTTGCACCTTTTAATAGTTTTCGTTATTTTAAATTTACATTTCTTTCTTTGAGGGTTTCATTACATGCCCTTTCGTTGGTTGTGTGATTTTTATTACCATTACCAATTCCAAGGTTAACTTTCCAGTTAATTATTTATCATAACAAATGTATAATATGTATCACGCATTATTTAGCAGAATAAATAATTATAAATATTGGATTTCTTTCCTAAAATATATTAATAAAAAGGATTATTACAAATGAGGAGGAAGAGGATGCAGCCATATTTTGAAACGTTTGCATAGAGTGCCATGACTATAAAACGGTCGAGAAACATTTCCGTAGTTAATAACAGCAGCCTCTTGCGTAATATAAAAAGATTTTTTCGTAATAAAAATGTGAGATAAAATATTTGTGCATAGGTATTGAAGAGATCACAAATAGAGAAAATATCAAATTGCGATGAATGCCTAATAAATTCTAAAATGAAACGAAATGACATTCTGTAATAAGCAGTCATCTAACGCTACTTTTGTCATCCAAACATTGTTACATCGATAAACCAAAAGTATTGCCTTTTCGAGGGCGCGGTTTTTCTGTGTATTAAACCGAAATTTTTTCACTTTAAATCAGCAGATTTATTTCTATAGAAGAGAAGAGTTAAGATTTTTTGAACCCCATGAATCCGGGTGTTAGGTACCATCTGTTCCTTAAAAATAAATCTCCTGTACATACGAACGAAGCTCCATAAGGTATCAATAATGTAATAAATGGAGCATAGGAGCGCCAATTCGCACGTACTACATTACAATACAAAGTAGTCCTACCTTTCAGTAGGTTTTAGAACAGACCACTAAATTCTTTCTCTTAAAATTGTCATATCCCATCCGTTCTTTTAACTAATCTATATTTTACATAATACGCCTAACCTCTTCCTACGTCTTTCCTAGCATTCTTCCTTCTGTGACGTCCTTCAGTAAACCGTTTTCTTTCAAATTTTGACCCATCCATTTCTTCTGTCTGCCAACTCGCACGTATAAATTAATCTTTTCTCTCGAGAAATACTTGCGACGGCGTAGCGTGACATCAGCCCTCAGCGGGAGTGTTCTTCGATACAGTAATCCGTTACACCAGGGGTCAGCAACCTACGGCCCGCGGGCCTCATGTTGCCCCCGAGAGCGTTTTATGCGGCCCGCGAAGCCATTTTGAATAAGTGATCGGCATAATTTAATCCAGTCAATTCCATATTTTTTTGGTGAAGTTATGTCCTCAAAACCTTTTCTCGTGGTGTTTTAACGCTGGTAAACTAATTATAATTGATTTTCACGAAGATGAAACCAGGAAATCTCTAGGTAACTTCTGATTTAAACGCCCATCCGGACCGCCGAAGCTCTCGCGATTTACAATGCGACCCTCTGAAGCATTCACAACAACGAATGTGGCATGCCATATAGAAAAGGTTGCCTACATCTGCGTTACACTATAAGTAATATTTTTGCTGGAAAAACAAAACGGAGATTTACAACAGGATTGTTTCCTACTGTAATTAATAGAAAATATACATTATTTCAATTTTATTGTGGGTGAAATAGACATATTGGGCTGACTTTGGAATCTAACGTGTTTCGGAAAGGAAGGTCATGTGAAACCTAGCTTGCCCTGTTCGAGAATGATTTGTTGCAATGCGGAGAGAAAAACACTGGTTGACGCCATTTTCATTGACTTTAGAAAGGCATTCGATAAAGTACCCCATTAAGTAATTAATAGGAGAGCTAGGAATGTACGGCATAAACCCGAATATTGTGAGTTGGATAAAATACTTACGTTCTGATAGAGAACAGATGGTAGTCATTGATGGTAAATATTCCTACCCAGTTCAACTCGCATCAAATGTTCCAGAAGGAGAGAAAAACACTCAGGTTGATGCGATTTTCATTGATTTTAAAAAAGCGTTTGATAAAGTACCCCATAATACATTAATAGGAAAACTAGGAAAGCACGGCATAAACCTTAATATCGTGAGTTGGGTAAAAGACTTCCTCTCAAACAGAAAACAGATAATAGTTATTGATGGGAAATCTTCATACCCGGTAAAGGTCGCATCAGGTGTTCCACAGGGAAGTGTCATAGGCCCACTACTATTCCTGATATATATAAACGATATCTGCTCGGTAGTTCGCTGCAAAATAAGACTTTTCGCAGATGTCACCGTTGTATATAAGGAGATAATGAGTCAGGATGACCAAAAATCGCTCCAGGAAGATTTAAACGCCCTTTCAGCATGGTGTCAAGATTGGAAAATCGAAGTTAATCACAGAAAATGTTCCCTGTTGAGTTTCTGGAAGAGTAAGAACAATGAAATAGACTCGGAGTACAGAATTGATAGATTGAATATCCAATCTGCAGAGTACGTTAAATATTTAGGAGTCACCATTTGTCGTGATCTATCGTGGAATATGCATATTCGAAGGATCGTAGGCGCAGCTAATAAGAAACTGGGCTTCGTAGGCAGAATAGTAAGAAGTAGCACAGAACAGGTACGAGAAACGTGTTATTTATCATTGGTCAGATCTCAGGTCGAATACGCTTCCAGCATATGGGATCCATACGAAAAGGGACAAATACTTGAGTTAGAAAGAATCCAACGCAGAGCAGCCAGATTCGTAAAGCAAAAATATGAGCAAAAATTAAGCGTCACATCACTCTTGAAGGAGTTGAATTGAATATCGTTAGAGGATAGCAGAATTAGCGCTAGGTTAAGGCTTCTGGAGTAATTTAGGTCGGAAGTTCTGTTAGAGGAGGTCTCAGGAATATTAGAGGCACCTACGTACATGGGCAGGCACGATCACGAGGATAAAATACGAGAGATCGACTGTAGGACAGAGCGATATCAGGGCTCGTTTTTCCCAAGGACCATTCGGGATCATAACAGGAGAGTGTTTCCCACGAGGGGCGTTATTATGTAGGTTTTGGTGTGCTGCACCCCCTGCCACCCACCAGTCTGATGATTTTCAGGATATTATGTAGATGTAGATGAGATGTGCCATAGGCCTAGGGCCGGATTATGCAGTACATGGGCCCCACGCAAAGCACACATTCTGGGCTCCGGCCCAAGATGGGGCCGGATTAATTGAGAGAACTTATAATACTTTCATAATTGTGACTAGAATTGATTAGTTTTTGGACAATATAGGTCAACCGGAAGGGGATGTTTACTGCGGTCGTTTTTCCGTTTTTTTCAAATATCTCCTTTAAAACTCAATTTTCATAAATAGTTGATATTATAAAAGTTGTAGAGAATAAAATTTGCTACACGTTTTGTTTGAAACAAGTATTCAGAAAGCCTATAGTTTAATAGATATTTTGATTTTTCGTAGTCTTTTTCCAAATATCTCTTTTGAAACTCAATTTTCATATGTAGTTGTTATTATAAATGTTGTAGAGATTAAAATTTTCTGCAAGTTTTGTTTGAAACATCTTTTCATAATGCCGATAGTTTAACAAATGTTTTGATTTTTCTTCTAAATTTACGTTAAATACGTCGCTAAGTGATACCATTGTTTCCGCTGCTATGACAAAACTTTCTAATTGTTGATAGCGGTGCGTACGCTTCCAAGGGTAATATTAATTACTCTTAGGTATTTTGTTTTTTATAGAAGCAGTTAATTTTCTTTACTTGTTTTCTTTACGTAATAAAGTCCATTGAAAATATTTTAAAATTATTCTCGAACGTAATCGCTGATAATTATTTATGAGTACTCTGACGTCGAGAGTATCATATTCGTTACTCAGTATGGAGAAAGTCATGTGCTGGCCAAATCAGATTTTTAAGAAAGTTCAAAGAATGTACATAAGCATGAAATTGAGGACATTAACCACAATATAAGTATTAAACGATTACATCTATATAAGTGAAATTGTAACCTCTGTCTGTACATTTATTTTTTTGTCGGGGTTTTACTTTTTTGTGTGTTTTTCATCACAAGAAGACGTTTGAACCGGTTTGCAGAATTGTTGTCTGTCTGTCTGTTTGTTTGTTACCTCATCAGGCAAAAACGGCTGGTCGAATTTTTATGAAACTTCCAGCGTATCTTTATACTGGTCCAGCTTAAAATATAGGCTCTGTGGTGTATCTTAAAAAGAGATTCAAGTGGGGGTTTGGGGGGGGGGGGGGCATCGATTTGGTTTTTCGACGATAACTCTCAAGTAAATTAACTTAGGAAGTTCAAATTTTATATTTGTCACTTTCAATACAAGTTTAAGATCAAGTTTATAGATGATCAAAATCAGATGAAGGGGAGGGGGGTTGTGGGGGGGGGGGGGGGGGGGCACCCATAAGAGAATTCGCTGATTTCAAGGTAACGGTTGATTACATCGAAGAAGTCTAATAAGAAATATTTTAGGAAAAAAAATTGGTTAAATATTTTAGGAAAAATATTTTAAGGAAGTCTGTTTTTCTGTTTGTTTGTTACCGCATCACGCAAAAACGGCTTGTCGAATTTTTATGAAACTTGCAGCATATCTTTAGACTGGTCCAGCTTAAAATATAGACTACTAGCTGAAACGCCCGGCTTCGCTCGGGAAAGTTTTCTTTTAAGTAGCAAACGATTTTTATTGCTCGGGGCAATCGTTCCCCATTCCTTAATTACGCAAGCCATGCTTACATTAACATTTACTATTTTATGTATTGTATTATAAAGTTCTACCATTAATATAATTACGTATTAACGTCTTACTTAATATTCACACGGATAGATGCACCGAAGCCTTTAAAGCAGCAATAAAATTATGTGGATTATGTCAATACTATTAGCCAAAACGTAAACAATAAACAACATCTTGGTTACCGAACAAATGTAAGTAGATGTATCGATTTATGCTGCGATAAGTCTTTCAATGTTAATGGTAAAAGATAACAAAGTTCTAATATTCCTTAAAAATCATTTGACTCACTTCAAAAGTATTCATAGACTATATTTAGGCATGAATCCATTTGTACCCTTTATCTTGGAGTTAGCTATTCTTCCTCCACAGCGTGGATATCTCTAACTTTGAAGAGGACAACAATTAAGAAATTCAGCTTTGTTGTCGCCTGGAAAATGGTCATCTAAACCGATAAATTTTGCGCTTAAAGGAAAAATTCGAGCGATATGGCATGTAATATTACAAAACATGGATAGAATTAAAATATTCAGTCTTTCTTGCGTAAGATAATCCATTTCTCGTGATCGTAAGTTAATATTTAGGTATATTTATATCCACATCATTGAAGGGCTGCATGGCATTTTGAGGTTTCTCTACACCATTTCCCATGAATTCTTATGGAAATAGTATTTTGTTTTCGCCGTGGAGTATAAGAGACTCCACGGTCTGCAAACCTAGACCAAGTTCTTCCTTTGGTTCATGGGATGGCCCATGAAAATATATAATTCGGTGTAAAAACGTATAAAGAACATGCACACACACATACACACTAAAATATTTATAAGATGTGGTGTGTCTCAAAAAAAATTTTAAGTGGGGGTTTGGGGGCATCGATTTGGTTTTTCGATGATAACTCTCGAGTAAACTAACTTAGGAAGTTCGAATTTGATATTTGTCACTTGTAATACAAGTATAAGATCAATCTCCTATATATTTATGAAAGTCTGTTTGTTTGTGCATCTATACATTTCCACACCGTTAAAGCTAAAATAATCAAACTGTCAACAAATACTTTCTTCACAAATAGGAAGGTCGTAGGCTAGTTTTTAATTCCAAATGTTTTATATTAATTGTACGAAAAGCAAAATAACTTTGTATGCAAATACATTGCCTTCTAGAGATGTGTCAGAAAGAACGGGACAGTTCTTTTCGAACTGTTCTGATGCCTAAACTGTTCAATAAGGAAACTTCTGATAAACTTCCTTTTCTCAAAGAACAGGTAACTCTACATCTTATACACAGTGAGAAAGGTGAGAAACGACTACTTCCTTATCCGTAATTGGACGGCGGGGACTGATTAAACTGATTAAACTACGCGTATTTTCCTAAGTTCTACTATTGATTTGAATCAAATTTGGTACGAATGCGGAGGGCTCCCAGAAATAATTCATACGTGGTTTTTATTTCTCTCTGCCCGTTTTATTCAAACGGCGGCCGAGTGAATTCTGAAATACCATGAATTTCGATCGGATTTGAACCAAATTTCCCCGGGCAACGCCGGGAATTTCTGCTAGTAGTTTAATAAATACATTGGTTTATTTAAGGCAATGCAAAGGTGTATACAGAATGTATAAACGTTGATAACAAAGTTAATGTATTGCAGGCAATAGCGCACAGCTCTCAATTGGGGAGGGGTCCGAAATATTGACCAGCACAGAAGTTGTATGCAAGTAATATCAATGTCGCTTATTGCGGTGTTCATTACCTTTAAGTTAAAAACAAAGGGGGCAAACCGTCTCCTATTCCTCTCTGACGGCGCCCATGAACCCAGATTTAAAATAACGATGTTTCTCTACAGTTTAGATAAATCACAATTTTCCGGACCCGGTGCCCCCCCCCCCCCCCCCCCCGTGTGTGCACTACTTATTGCAGGTATTGTGATTCATCTTCACGGGAAACTTTTTCCTGAGAGCGGGCCCCCCCCAATAAACCCGGGCCCCAGTTATTTGCACCGGCTACCATCTCCTCTTCCGGGCCCTGTGTAAGATATACATATATTTTGTCCTCAAACAAGAGCAGTAACCAATAAACCTAGAATTCTGAACGTGCCTGAATGAATGCACGTGGAAAGAAAGAGGAACCGCAGGAGGTAGGGTCTTGGGAAATCCCGTATCTTCCTCGGACTTTCTTGCCTCGGGACTGCAAGGGTTAGGGGAGGGGGGGTGAGAAGGCTCGAGTTGAAGAAAACCAAGGATGGCATAAATATGAGACAATTGGAACAGACAGACACAACCTCAGTAAAATACTTTGCCTCCACTCAGCCTAGTGATGTTACCGACGCACTCTGGGCTGCCGCCGTCTTACGTGCGTAGATGAAATAGCTTTGGGATACGGAAAAGCAACAACTCCTGTACGAGGCAGCAACCACTCAGGCAGCTCATGCCCATGGACAGCATCGCCTCACCAGGACTTTTCCCGATGCTCTGGCTGCCCAATCCGCCCCTTGAGGGTTCCTTTGTCATCTGGGCCCCACGCACTTGCGTGTTTTCCGTACCGCTTAATCCGGCCCTCCATAGGCCCACTACTATGCTATTATACATAATAGATATCTGCTCTGTAGTTCGCTTCAAAATCAGGCTTTTCGCAGGTGACACCGTCTTATATAAGGAAATAAAGGGCCAGGATGACCAAAAGTCGCTCCAGGAGGATTTAAACGCCGTTTGAGCATGGTGTCAAGAATGGCATATCGAAATAAATTGCGATAAATGTTCTCTTTTGAGTTTCTGGAAAGTCAAGAACAATAAATTAGATTCGGAGTACAGAATTGATAGACTGAATACCCAATCTGCGGAATACGTTAAATATTTAGGAGTCACCATTTGTCTTGATCTAATTCGTAAAGCAAAAATATGAGCAAAAATTAAGCTTCACATCACTGTTGAAGGAATTGAATCGGATGTCGCTAAAGGATCTCAGAATTAAGGCTAGGTTAAGGCTTCTGGAGAAATTTAGGTCGGAAGTTCTATTAGAGGATGTCTGAGGAATATTAGAGGCTACTACTGACAGGGGTAGATACGATATCAAGAGGAGAGAGATCGACTGTATGACGGAGCGATATCAAGACTCGTTTTTCCCAAGGACCGTACGAGACCATAACAGGAGAGTGATACCCGCGAGAGAAGATATTATGTAGGCTTTGGTGCGATGTACCCCCTGCCACACACCAATCCGATGATTTTCAGGGTATTATGTAAATGTAGATGTAGAAGTAACCACAATTTATAAAATATTGTCTATGGTTCCAAGTTCCGAACTAAAAACTTAAATACAGACTTGTGGAACGCAACCCGTTCGTAACTCGGTGACATCCATGAACAGCCATGTACATCCATCTCTGCTTCTCCTCTTCCCTCTCCTCCATTCCTTCCATCCATCCACTCTCTCCCCTTCCCTCTCCTCTCTTCCTTAACCCTTTCCTCCCTCCCCTCTCTTCCCTCTCCTCTTGAAATGGAGGAGGACCTTATGATGTCAGTTTCTCCATGAAAATAAAGACATCCTCCCCGTCTCCCTCTCTCCTCCCATTCTCCCCTCCCCTCTCCCAGTCCCCTCCCATTCTCCCCTCCCCCTCTCTCCTCCCATTCTCCCCTCTCCCAGTCCCCTCCCATTCTCCCCTCCCCAAAATTCATTACAAAACATTGTGACAAGGGAAGCAGTTAGAGATATCACTTCCTCCAGAGCGAGCGCACCTTATGTACAACTTTACTCCTAAGGTCCATGGATATATTTAATTCATTCAAGTTCGACAATAACTGCTTCCTGCAACTTTTAAACCGCCAGTATAATTGAAATATGTATCAACGTATTTGAACTGAACTGCCGGTCCTAAGCTTAGTTAGACAAAGTACGAAATATACCTTACATATACGAAAAAACAACACATTGGAAAAAGTGTGAAGAAGGAAAGTTTAATAACTTGCCGCAATGTTTAGTAGAGGTCATAAAATCCGACATAAAACCGTCCGCGAAATACGATATAGAAATACGAGATATAGAAAGGAATCGAAGGCTGACCATCCGCGTAACCTTAACCTTAGGCAGTTACACGGAATTCGACCCTGTCCCTTACGATACCAGAGAAGGACCCAAACTTGACCGTTCCGCTCAGCTCGTACTGAACCCCTCCAATCGCCTTCCCTCCCTCTCTTCCCTCCCTCCCTTTCCTTCCAATGTCTCCCCCCTTCTTCCGTCGGATGCGCATTGTCGGTCACATAAAATAATTTAGCATTATCGAGTAATTGACATTTGTACGAAAATATGTTCCTAGTTGCTTCAATTGTGACTTCTCACCTATTAAACAATGTTTTCATCTATCGAGAAAACCTATTTAGAGCACAGTTTGTGTATTAATATTGCATTATGAAATTATATATTCATCTATAATGTAACATGCTCTCATGGTGTTTGAGAAATATTAAGGTATTTATAATGTCGGAGATTTCAGCCCTGGCGGATGTTTGGCAAAGAAAGCTAGAGCAATTCAAGAATGACAGAAACGTGACGAGTGAGTGAATTAGAACTAAGCAATTGAGGATTTTCTGATTCTTCACTGGCTGTGTGAATCTCGTTAGTGATATTCGTATTTAAGATGTAAATTAAATAGTCAATCGAAAGCTACGTTTAAGATCCAACATAATTATACTAATGTCTCCTCTGATCCTCGGATCTTTAAAAGTGTCTTGATTTTCTTATCCGGCTGGGGTGATTAACATTCAATGCTTTTATGTCGTCAACCCTACATTTGATTGTTGATTTTATGACTAAGTTTCGTAATTAGAACATTAGCCATACAAATGTTTTGAAAAAAATCCAAAATTTGATTTAATTATCGCTGCAAAGGAAACTGCTTGCACACTTATACGAGATGAAGTTCTTCCAGTTTATTAAGTTTAAATAGCGGCTAGTTTATTTAAAGTAAAAAATATACAATCAGCTGTCCGTTGCTCTAAAGGCATTGAACAAACGTTTTTCAAGTTATTCATTCAAGTGTTAAAATAATTTTCGTATGAAGACGCTATTAAGTGGAATGTTGATTGTAAACACGTTAAAGAGTGGATTGGAATATTAAGAAATGAAAGCTCGAGTTAATAGAATGGTAGTCCATATTATATGGCAGAAAAGGGCACATGCTGGCCGAGAATGCTAAGTATACACAAGATACGTATTTAAAATTTTTAAATAAGCCTCTGTAGAATTACTAATAACTGTTTGTTGCTTAATTCCTTGTCGATGTCGTCTTCAATAATATTTAGTATGTTTCAAGTTACTTTTCAATAAAAATAATTCAACTTATATTTTAGATTATGTATATTTATTTCAATAAATAAAAGAGATACAGGAGGAACTAGTAGAATTAGGAGACTTTCTCACAAACTCCACTATATTAATTGAAAATTCCTTTATATTGCGTTAGATGTCTTCCTAGTAACCGTTGGGTCCCTTAGAATAGCCTCCCTTGGCTTCCTCGTACTTGATTTCAGGTTGGTATCCGTCCTGGTTAGCCTTGTAGGTGACGATGAGGGTGCGGCCGTCAGGGAGGAGGACACTGTATTCTCCCAGGGCTTCATCTCCCTCGCGCTCCTCTTGGTGACCAAAGTCCAAACCAGCCTCGGCGTCCTCCACCTTATAGCTGAACTTGTAGCTGGCGGGTTCCTGTGGATATTTAATGGATTTATTTGATCTAACAATAATTGGTTCTATTTGAGGGGTTTTATGGTTGGGAATGTGTAATTTTGCCATATGAGCACGGCGGATATCATTTTTATCGGATTTCAGCTTGCTAATGTAAGTCTGTGATCCATTTATTCATTCGATAAAGAATATGACGCAATAAACGTCATTCTGCACGCTTTACACTCACGGCAAGAGGATCCTCGGTGGCTCCAATGGGCGCTCCGCTCTGGAACGAAGGTGGTCCGTACTTGGCAGAGGGGGGTCCGTACTTGGCAGATGGAGCTCCGTAAACGGGAGAGATTCCGTTGGCCCGTCTGTGTCCGTTGGAGAATCTTCCGGTAAGGGGAGCCTCTGGGCGGGCTGCGGCCACGGCCAAAACGGCGAGGAGGATGACGGCCTGCAATGAGAGAGGGTGGTGATCCACGGAGTGTCGGTAGTCGAGGAGTAAGTGTCTATCGGAAAAACAGTGAGGGTGGTTACCTTCATGGCGAATCGGTGGCAATGTGTTGGGAAGATACGCGTTTTTCGGTAGTCCAAATGGAATGTTCGGTTTTAGTGGTGGTCGGATGGTATTTATATATGTAGTGGGGGACGGGCAGTGGTCGGAGGAAGAGCCATTGGGAGTGGGTCGATCTCGAGGGAGAAAAGTTGAGCAAAGGGATCGTTGGTCCATCCTTCGATGGTGACGGCAATGGGAGGCCTCGAGGGGATTGGATTGGTCGGGAGGAGGAGGTGGTCATCCTTTGGTTGGAGTAGGTACTTGGAGGAAAGTGTGCGTGAAAGAGAGAGAGAGATATTGAGGGGAAGAGTGAGGGAGGGAGGGAGAGAGGGTGAGTGAGAGTGTGATTGGTAAGGGGGTCTGTATTTAGAAGGGCGGGCGAAGGGACTTGGCGAGATCTGAAACGTGGGCATCTATGGCCTTACAGAGAATGATGGCATCCAGATATCTGATTTAAATAGATCTGCTTAAATATCTAGCAATAGGTGTTAGAGTTCTTTATTACGCTAAACATTCTTCTAAATAATTAAAAATGATCGGATGAGTTACTTTGTCGCATCTAAGTTTACTTATGTATCTCTTAAGCCATACGTTCATCTAATCGCCTGTCTGTCTCTCCAGATTTTTCAGTGTATCTATCATCTTTTTCAACGCTTGCCTATGTGTTGTATTTCATTTCCTTTTTAATTTAACTTTATTTGATTAATAATGAAAACGGCAGCGTTATTTAATTTTAAAACCAACTATTAGCAATGTTGCTAATGTTTTGAGTAATTTTTGTTTATATTATCACAATTCCAATTGTTTTCAATTGCTTAATGTCCTCAGCATTTTTCGCTCATCTTTATGCAAAATAATATGGAATTGGCTTAATTCTTTACTCTTGAAAAAGGTGCTACTGATGATAAGCATAGTAAAGAACCACTAGTTCCATTCAATAAATATCCTGTTGTTTATCTTCGTTCATTTTATCCCCAAAGTTGCATAAAGAAAAACAAGGGGCGTGCTAAGTATAGCAATATAGTAATGCAGTGTCGTAGTGAAGTGTTCGGGCTCCAGAAATTTTCGGACCCCGGCGGTCGTCGGTTCGATTCCCGCTCAGCGTTTGTGTTGTCTGTTAGTTTATTTGCTATCGTTCTTATTTAAGGTAAAAGGCCAGTAACGTCTGTTCATGAGCTATTTTTAAAAAATATTTAATATCGGATCCCTATAATACTATACTTGCCGTTTCTTCGTTGGGTAAATGCTGACATTTTAATCACTGTCGAAACGTTTATATTCCTAGTTGGTTTCAAACGGAACAATCGGTATTCAGATAGAGCAACGCCATTTCG
Source organism: Uropetala carovei (assembly GCA_036926305.1). Classification (NCBI taxonomy): domain Eukaryota; kingdom Metazoa; phylum Arthropoda; class Insecta; order Odonata; family Petaluridae; genus Uropetala; species Uropetala carovei. The sequence goes on along the minus strand of JAXCHB010000010.1, from coordinate 8,957,515 downwards.
AAAACAAAAATCTCCCAACTTCTCCATTCATCAATTATAACCTGTTCAGTAAATTCCTGTTGCATTTTATTCTATTAATATAGCACGCAGATAATTCGTCTGAGAGAGGTGTAGAAATTCAGGTTTTATTTCACGGAGAAAGGTATTTCGATGTCCATTTTCTCCTCCTCCTCCGCCCCCTTCTCCATTCGGCGCCAATAACTCCTCTCCTTGGCCCAGTCCATTAAGTAACCGAAAATCATTCTCTTCACCCTACTCCTCTTTCCTTATCACCTTCGTATGCTACCGCGTTCTTTACAGCCTTTCTTGTAATAAAACCTCGAACTTAAAAATTTTGTTAGTTCAAATTAAACGTTCAACTCTTCTTATTGTTTGTGAGCGGATACTTTAAGTATACATTTCTATAAGTAATATATGCAGTATAATTATGCAGAAAGCATATTTGGATAACATGTACTCTTATTTAACCCCTCTACGACGGAGGAGTTTTTAAGAATTCTCTCCTCAGCGGACGAAGGAGTTTTTTGAAAAACCACGAAAAAGTTGCGAAAAACTTTAAAAAATCATAACTTTTGATGTTTTCAATGTTTTTCGATGAAATGTTTTATATAGTTACATAAAAGGTGACATTTTTAAACAGTATGATTTAAAATATCATACGTCACACACAAACATTGCTACATAGAAGCGAATGAACAGTAATCGCCTATTGTTACGGTGCGCGTTCGCGGTTTATATAACTTTCAGCATAGCGTAAACTATGAAAGATATTGACATGAAATCATATTCAAAGAAACACTTAAACATTACTAAACCTCATTCGCTGAATGTACCTGTCTAAACCAATTAGGTAAAAGGTTTGTCGCATGCCAACTTTTCCATGTCGTGACTGGAAATTTTTAACTAAGTGTTGTATTTATGATTTTTTTAAAGGCGTTTCATTAATAATATAAACGTTTTAGTTACGCAGTCATCATTCTTAATCATTACATAAGTCAAATAGAAAATTGGTTACATTTCGTTCATTAGAAGCGGAGATATGGAGTTGTATTTATCATGAGATTTCAGACACAGAATACGGAAAACTTTTAAAAGTTACATATTAGCTCACAGCTCACAAGTCCTTTCCCAATTGTTTTAGAAAATGTACACATGCGTAATTGGATTCAGCATGAAATTTACATTATAGCATCGTCAACATATCTCTTGTAAGCGAAGTCTTTGAAAAGATACAGTGAATCGTATCCGAGCGTGACCGTTTCCTCGTCGACACGCACTATATGGGTCAACTTGAGAAATCGAAACTGCGTAGGTCCGTGGAATACGAAAGACAAAAACTGTGTATTATTATTATTATAGATTGTCCATAAATTGCATTTATTATTATTGTATTCGATAAAAAATTTATATTTATGTCAAAAATTGATTTTAACGCGCTGTTTTATTTAGTTTTCCCTAATGTCAAATATGGATAAAACATACGTATTGATTCACTCAAATATCAGTCATGTTGCGGTTTTGAGTTAGCCTTTCATTTTAACGCGCCGTTTCGTGTGCCTGGAGGACTGAAGGACTTGATAAGTAAACACAGCAAACAATACAAATAGCGGAACAAACCGGTCGTTGAAGTTCTTTGAAGGATCGCCGAAGAGGAAAGCATTCTTGGTGAATTGAAAAGCGATTTTTAGAAGCATCCGAAGTGGGTTGTGTTTATTTATTATATAGGAGACATATTTCTTTCTCAAGCGGACTACCGCTTTTCTCACAAGACTCCACAAAGACACAGGGGAAAGGATTATATTTCTTCTTCGAGAAAGTGAAAAGAGGAATCGTAATTTCATGGGAAAATGTGAATTTCATCGCAAACTTTCACGTTGATTATAAAATGTTAGAACAATAGTAAAATCACAATTCATGCATTACTGAAGAGGTCAAAGCTTCCTCTATAAAAGTACGTATACCTTATTCAGATCGACGAATATGCCTTCCGTATTTAAACAAAAGTATGTGGTTGCGCTCCAACTTCTCGGCGCAGAAACGAAAATTTCACCGCAAACTTTCACGTTGATTATAAAACGTTAGAGCAATAGTAAAATTACAGGTCGTGCATTACTGAAGAGACCAAAGCTTCCTCTATCAAAATACATATATGTATCTTATTCAGATTGACGAATCTCCGTTGCGTAATTAGCGAATTTTCGGGGCAAAAACGAAAATTTCACCGCAAACTTTCACGTAGATTATATAAACTATATTAAAATTACAATATATGCATTACTATAAAGGTCAAAGCTTCCTCTTTAATAATATATAAAGGTTATTAAGATTTACGAATATCCCTTGCGTCAATCTATATTCCCCTCCCTTCCACCCTCTCTTTCCCTTCTCCCCCTCCCACCCCTCTCTCCCTCCCTCCCCTCTCTCCCTCTCTCCCTCTCCCTCCCTCTCCCTCGCTCCCTCCCCCTCGCTCCCTCTCTTAAATGTAAGAAGGGACTATATAGTCTCAATATAAATGCATTGAACTCTCAACTTCGGCAAGAATGGGAGTTGTCATCGTAGCTTATAATTGGTATTGTAATAAAACATTAAATCACGTATTTTATTGATTCTAACCCTATTTCTACGCGGATTCGACCAGAATTCGGATGCTATCTTTAATAAAAATATAATTTGTTCTTTCCCGCAAAGAAGTATCTAAGCTTCAAGTTTGGAGCGTGATTTTAAGTAATTTCAAAGTGCACATTTAAAGTAGTCTACACTCATCCCTGTTTTTCAGTTGCAGGACGCGGCAAAATACGTGACGTTCGATAATTAAATCGTTCGCCATTTCGAATCAAACCAACGGACAGAAACAAAACCTTGACCATTCACTACGTACGAAATTAGGTTATTCTATCTTTTATCGTTTAGGCGGAGTTCCATGAACAAACCAACAAACACACCCTTCAAAATATATTTTAGTAGATGTGTTGTATCTCAAAAAAATTTTGTCGGGGTTTTGGGGGGGCATCGATTTGGTTTTTCGACGATAACTCTCGAGTAAATTAACTTAGAAAGTTCAGATTTTATATTTGTAACATTCAATACAAGTATAAGATCAATCTCCTATATATTTGTGAAAGTTTGTTTTTATGTGCATCTATACATTTCCACACCGTTAAAGCTAGAATAATCAAACTTTCAACAAATTATTTCTTCACAAATAGTCGTAGGCTACTTTTTAGTTCAAGATGTTTTATATTAATTGTACAAAAAGGAAAATAACTTTGTATACTAATGCATTGCCATCTAGAGATGGGTCAGAAAGAACGGGACAGTTCTTTTCGAACTGTTATGATGCCTGAACTGTTCAATAAAATAACTGTTCTCATAAAATTCGTGTTCTCAAAGAACAGGTAACTCTACATCTTATAGACAGTGAGAAAGGTGGGAAACGACTACTTCCTTATCCGTAATTGGACGGCGGGGACTGATTAAACTACGCGTATTTTCCCAAGTCCTACTATTATTAATTTCTATCGCATTTGGCATGATTGTGGAGGGCTCCCACGAATAATTCGTAATCGGTTTTTGTTTATCTCTGCCCGTTTTATTCAAAACGGCGGCCGGGATCATAATAGGAGAGTGATTCCCACGAGAGACGTTATTAGGTAGGTTTTGGTGCGCTGCACCCCCTGCCACCCACCAGTCTGGTGATTTGCAGGGTATCATGTAGATGTAGATTTAAATACCATGTATCATCTAGAATTCCTATCGGATTTGAACCAAATTTCCCCGGGCAGCGCTGAGAATTTCTGCTAGTAGACAATAAAAGGTGGTGGCGCACCGATTTTTCAATGAAAATTTCATTGCAAACTTTAACGTAGATTATAAAAACTATATTATAATTATAATATATGCATTACTAGAAAGGTCAAAGCTTCCTCTTTCAAAATATATAAAGTTTATTAAGATTTACGAATATCCCTTGCGTCAATAGACAATAAAAGTGGTGGCGATCCGTATTTTCTGCGCAAAAATGAAAATTTCATCGCATACTTTGACGTAGATTATAAAATATGGAAACAATAGTAAAATTATTTGGCATGCATTACAGAAAATCGCAAAATTTCCTCTTTCAAAATATATTATGCCTTTATAGATGTATGATATATTAAGTGAGTTAAACAGTAAAGAAAGCAAGCACTACCTCGGACGTGTAGGACACGTCGCTCGGCGTTGAGGGGTTAAAGGAGGTGGAAACGTGCGAATAGAAACAATTTTATATTCAATGGTCTTTTAATTTCTCATATACGAAGTATATTGAGAAATTATTGTAATCGCGAAAAAATTCGACCTCGAGATTTTTACGTAAATATACGTTTTAGGTGCCATTGAGTCCGAAAAGGTGGTTTTCGCAATGCCGTCTGCCTGTCTGCCTTTCTGTTACTGGCTCTAGATCCTAAACGCTAGAGCGAAAATGAATAAAATATCCTACTTAGGCATTTTATAATACTGATCAGAAGCTATGAAGAAATGGTTGATATTTTCAACTAGCATAAGTGCCCGTTGAATTTCAGCGGGTTTAAAGAATCTAAATTTTCGTCAATGCAACATGTAAAAATCGCAAGAATAAAATTGTGCACTGTGTTAACGATCGAATATTTCTATATTGTAAGTCTGTTTTAATGAATTAACTAAAATCTCACAGAAATTCCTTGTGAATAGAATAGTACCTTTCTTTCTACTAAAATAGGTATTGTTATTAGTTTTAAATTGATTATAGCATTAGGATTTCAATTTCATTAAATAAGCAGAATTCCGGTTCCAAAAAATTGGTTCAATCTTCAATTGCCTCTGATAATACTTTAAATAGATTTTGGAATATAATGTACCTCAATATCGTTTATCGTCTGCTCGGCACTCTTGCCTTCTCATTTTCCGAAACAACCACTTTCACCAGTTTTAAATGGATTTCAAACTTAGAAGAGAACTTGATTCAATTCAGTTAAAATAACCACATAACAAACTTCTTATTCAAAAGAAAATCCTTTTATAACATGCAATGTTAACCTAGAATTCATTCATTCTGAAAAGTGAATAAAAGTACCATGCACATATATTTCTTTCAACTAAAATAGCCACTCTTAACAGATTTTAATGGATTAATGCATTAGCATTTCAATTTCATGAAATAAGCAGAATTCTGGTATCAAAAAATTTGTTCGATCTTCAGTTGCCTCTGATAATATTTTAAATAGATTTTGGAATAAAATAGCGTCCGCTCACCACTCTGGACTTCTCAGTTTCCGAAACAACAACTTTCAATAGTTTTAAATTGCTTTTTGCTTTGAAATATATGTACTTGAGTCAATTCAGTACAACTTCCACTTTACATACTGTAAATTCCAAAGTAACTCCTTTTATAATAGGCAATGCTAGCCTAAAATTAATTCATTATGTAAAGTGAATAAATAAAGTTCTTTATTTAAACTATAATAGCCACTGTTATTAGATTTAAATGGATTATAAGCCTTAGAACTTACTCTGTATTAAATAAGCACCAAAATTCCTTTTATAAAAACAAATCAAGTCATTAAAACATCCACTGTTGTTTCTTCGAAAATTACCTGTTAACAGTTTTAAATGTCCTTTTAATTTTAATTGAATTTTAATTTATAGTCGTTTCCAAACTTCGGCCATTGTTACGAAATTAATTCGAGGAATAAAAATATAAATACGTAATCACGTATGGTTTACAAAGAATTTAATTTAAGAATGCTTTTTATTTCAAATTTTTGTAAAATGACACTGTTGATACTTAAAATTTTTTATATTTACGTTAATATACTTATTTTCCGCAAAACACGCCACTCTCTCCCCTTCCTTCCTCTCTCTCTCTCTCGTATTCAAGCTAACAATGATAATGGTCGACATAGCAACATCACGTTAAAATGGCGAGATTTCCACAAAATATGCAAATTAAACGTTTAACATGGAATATTTCGAACTGTGGGCGAAAAAAGACAAACGGGATAAGAAACTTTATAACATTTTCTTCAAAATGGTTAAAATCCGAAGGTCGTCTGGTAATTTCTTCTAATTTTAATTTCCAAATGAATAAAAGCCTGCATGTCGAAAAATGGCGTTTTACATGTAAAGTAATGGGAAATGGAAATGCCTCTCTTGGAGGCGAACCAAGGAATTTTTCACGATTTAAATTTGTCATCACCTGTAAAAGTGTTAATCAAGCATCCCTACCAAATTTCGAGTTTCTATCATTATTATTTCTGGAGTTATTAGCGTTTGCATAGCGTGACCATCCAAGTGACGACGGCTATTATTATATAAAATAATTAAGGAAATTTATTCTAAGCATTTTTAACAACAATTTGTCTCCAAAACGGCTCTAACGATTTTGATCAAATTTTGTACAGTTGAGTTTACGTCATCAATAATATCAAATAGTTCATATTTCTCAAAAAATAAATATAAGGCTAGTTTATTCTAGGCAACTTTAACAATAATTCGATTTTCTCAAAAACGGCTGAAACGATTTTGATAAAATTTCGTACAGTTACTTGAGTATACATCTACAATATTACTGCGTATTTCGTTTTTCTCAATGAATGAATATAAGGCTAGTTTATTCTTGGGCAACTTGAACAAAAATTGGATTTTCTAAAAATAGGCTCATACGATTTTCATTTTCTAAAGATAACTAAACGACGTATTAGTATATGAGAAAGTTTGTACTATGTATGTTGTACCTATTTTTTCAGTACTATATATTGTCTTTACTTTCTGTGTTCTTGCTCTTGAGTTTATTCATTGAAAATGCCACTTTAACAAGAATGTGTTCAAACATTAAGTTAGCTGCACGATTAAATGCAGAATCAGTGAGATTAGCGATTTAAGTAGTTATGAGTAACCGTAATCAGTCGAATTGTCAGCGAATATGTATACATTTTATATCTTGCTGGTTAGATATGTACGTAATTTGTCTATCCTTCTGAGTGGCACTTGTGAAATCCTAATGCAAACAGTAAGCGAGGTGACAAAAAATATGGTGAAGTTGATCAGTAGACATAAACAGCGGCTCTTATGGAGTGGAAACCTCGGAAACTGGAATTGAAATAATTATGTTGTGAGGCAGTAAAGGTGCGGGGATGTTGCATAACTGGGGTATTTCATCATGCGCGATTGATGGACAAATTTTGGGCGAAAAACTCTCACGATTTTCCTTTAAATTACATTTAAAATTCATACTCAGAAATGCATAGGTATAAATAAAACGTTCTATGGAGAAAAAGTAGGTAAATTGTTATGCAGAGAGTGAATCGAAACCAAGGTATTCGTAGAAAATAGAACTGGTTTCGATTCACATAAAAAATTGGATTATTTCTTCTCCTCACTTTCACTCGAATTTATTTCTGATCATTCCTAAATGACTAGATTTTTGTTTGTCCATTCGCTCTTTAGTCTGTCACAACCAATTAATATACAGGGTCTTTCAGAAGTGTTTCATAATTCAGATCTTCAAATTGAACAAAAAAATTCTGTCTAAATGGGTCAACAGGTACTTATGTACTGACCATTTTATGTTTTCGATGCTACTGACACAAATGAAGACAGATATAATTTAAATGAGCCATTTATTCTTAACTATGAGTTGCATAAGGTGTTATACTGCAAAAGATTGACTCATGTGCTGGAAAATGTCTTCATAAACATGTATCGTTTCACAAGTCTCGCATATGATGCCATGGTAGCATCAACAGACACAAATGGCTATAGTCTGGTCAGAATGCGTTTGTCGACCCATGCAGACTGTAACTTTTGCTTCTGTTAGTCCTTTGAATTCAAACATGAATTCAAATTATGAAACATTTCCGAAACCCCGCATAATATAGTATACAGTAAGATATTGCAATAGTAATCTACTGTAATATATTTTGAAGTGTGTGTTTGTTGGTTTGTTCATGGAACTCCTAAACTGTAAAACCTAGAATAACCAAATTTGGTACGATTCTTCCTTACATCCTAACTTAGTGAATGGTTAAGGTTTGGTCAACCGCGATTAATCAATACTGCCAATATAGGAGATTAACTTTTTTCCATAAGGAAACACGTATGAATCCATTTCTTGAATTGCAAGGTATTCTTCCATCAAGTATTAAATACGTAAATATGGACCGATTTTTTTGTTTTTGCTTTATTCGACGAATAAAACTATCTCATTCCTACGAAGTTTACATGTTACACGGTCGAAGTTTTCAGAAATACGCTAGTTGTTTCGAAATTATGTGGATTTTTCGTACTCTTTCCGGGCGTTGCCAAGGCGGCCGTCATTGTTACCTCCGATTCAGTTAGCCCCAATGAAGCTTACAAATAGACGAAAGTTTAGCGTTATTCGATTCACACTTTTGTTTAAGCAACGAAACGATCGATATTTATGGATAGCAACATAAATAGATACTGAATATTATTCAGAAAGCGTTTATAACGATTGATGAAAGTAATTGAACCTTCTTTCGTCTATTGAATACTGGAATCTTACATTTATGTAAGTAATGTCATTATGTTCTACATTATAATGTTAATTTACGTAAATAAGCTCAAGTATCTGGTGTACATTTACCAGTCAGTGTTCAATCATGGACAACTGTACGTTGCTTTTTCACGGGTTTCATGCTTACATTTCATAGGCACAATTACACAAAAAATGAAGCTGGATTTGGCGAAAGTAGTATGATAGGAAATACAATTATCGTTATATTTGAATTCAATACGTTCGGAAACGGATTGTTACAGGCAAATATGATTCATTCTTAAGAAAAGCTAATTGTAATTTAAAAAATATCTACTATATAGGTATTTTAAAGAGTTTGTATGTTGTGCTGTAGTAGCTTTATAAATCCGTTGAAATTCAACGGGAAATTCTGCTAGTACATGATAAAGTTTTCGAGTAAAATATCAATAGGAAGAAGTATATTATTGATGGCTCAACTCGAAGACAATTTCTTGAAGCAATATTCTTTTTAAAGGCTTATCATATCAAACCTGTATAGTTAGTTTTAAGAGTTTCATATTTGACTTAAAACATGGTATTTGGAAAATTCTCCTGTTTACTAAATGAGTGTAAACATGTTCCAATAATTATTTTCTCATTCCACGTTAGCATGCAGCCAAACCATGAGGGAGGGAAAACAAAAATGTGCCACGTTTACGTGTGCTCTATAATATTTAATATAAGAGAGGAGGATATATTTTTATTTCCAAAGCCATATCGCTAACGAAGTAAAAACACTTGGAAATAATCAACACCTTTTTAGCGATATGTATTCACTTTGTTTGTCTGTCTGTGCAGCCGATATCTCTGAAACGGTTCAACTTAGAGAAACCAACCTTTCAGGGAAGGTTACTACATATGAGAGCTACACGTGGAAATTGTTAAATTTCCAGTTTTCACGGGGTAATTTTCTCCCATTATTGACCCTTAAAAATAGCACGTGAAGCGGTGTAAAGGTTTTTATATTTGCATTTTAATATTATTTCCCGTCAAGATTATAACTCAGGAATTAAACTATCGGAAAGTTTAGATATTGTAGTTTCTTATTTTTAAGACATAATTAAAATCACTGTAGATTTAGCGTAAATTTGTAGTTTTTACCGAAAATAAGTGGGAATTTTTCTGGATTCCAAAAATCTACAACCATTGCAACGAGCTCAATTCTTTAATATGGGTTGTGTTTCAACGGGAATCAGAGGGATATACTATAATGTCATTAATGTTAAACAAAGATTATATTTCGCGTAAATATTTAGTTTTTATCGGAAAAAGTGGGAGTTTTTCTGGGTTTCAACAAAGGAAATACTTAACTACCATTGAAACGAGCTCAATCCTTTTATTTGTACAGTGTACCTTCAAAATAGTTTTAAATTCTTGAAGAATGGGGATGACTCTATATCAGACTGTGTTTTAATGGGATGTCTCGAGAACCATATTCTTGGCACAATATTTCTTGTTACAATTGGTCTCGAACTGTGCAATTTTTATTTTGATTATGCCGCTAACAATTTATATTAATGTACCCTTTAAAATTTGAATCTTAGATTTTTACTTTCTCATATACGAAGTATATTGAGAAAGTATTATAATCGCGAAAAAATTCGACCTCTAGATTTTTACGGAAATATACGTTTTAGGGTATTCTACGCAACTTTAACAATAATTAGATTTTCTCAAAAATGGCTGGAACGATTTTCTTTTTATAAAGATGACTAAAGGACGCATTAGTATATGAGAAAGTTTGTACAATGTATTTTGTACCGATATTTAAAAATCGGAATTGGTACAACGTATTTACCCATATAATTTCTTATGATTTTCAGCGATTATTTTCGTATCCCGAATCTCCGAATAACCACGCTGAGAAGTTATACTAATATCATAAAATTTCCTCTGTTTCCATCTGAAAATACGATTACTATGTTGCCTACGATGCTTCAACTATTTAATGGTGCTATTCGACTTAATGAAATTATTATAAAAATAATTTACTAGGAAAAATAGCAAAAACTGTTGATGTAAACATGAAAATTGTTTCTATTGTAGTTAAGGATGTGAATTATTGCTGTGTATTCGGTTATACGAGTAATTTTATTTGGAAGGAAATTGTTTATGATATTAGCCGTAGCACAAACGCACAAACGTGCTCACACTCGCATAGTATATAAAATATCATTATCGAAAATTCAGCGGTCTCAACCACCTACCCAAATAAATAAGTCACCGAAGAACACGGCTCCTAATTTGCGGCATCTAGGAAACCTTCACCAAACATTCCAATGCCAATAAGAGCGTCTAACAATCTGCCGCTCAGAATTCCATTCCCTAAAATGTCGGTTCCTAACGTTTTGGTTCGTATATATTTAACCACATTCTAAAACTTCTGGCGCCCAATAGTCCTGCTTCCATACTTGAATTATGGACATTGAAGTCTGTTTTCAGAAGTGAACTAATTTAAAATCCAAGGAATATGTCAGAACGTTGTGGTAATTGATATTCATATTAACGAAAAACACTTGGATATTTTCCATAATTTTTTTAATTTCATTTAAAAAATTTTATTGCACTACCGGTTTCGCTAAATAACTAACATCATCAGGTGAGGAAATCGCTCAAAATATCCTTTATATACTAGGTTGGCGGAGGGGAGGAAAAAACACACACGGGGTAATTGGTGGTAACCGTTAAGGACAATGTAGTAGAGCAACCAAAGGTGGCGAAGGAAGGAAGGAAGCGGGTGATAAGTGGAAAAGGACGAACAGAGACACGGTATTTACAAAGTATTTATACAAACGAGTGAATTTGGGCACACACAATAAAAGGGGGAGAGGGGATTTTGAAAAACAAACTCGTTAGTAAGTAAACTTTTTGTCTCAAATTTTCCAATTTCCAATTGCTCCAGAGCGTCCAACCTCTGAGGGTTTATGACAGTTCGGCACGACAATTCGGCACGACCAGTTCGAAGACGGACTATTCGGCGATGGGACTATTCGGCACCGGACAGTTCGGCACCAGTCGTGTTCCGCACGGCAAAATTCCAATAGATTTTGGAGGGAATGGTGTCATGATAATATTAATATTGCAACTATTAAGTTACCGAATCCATTACGTAGAAATAAAAATGACTATATTTGAAAGAAAATAGATTTAAATTAACTTTCGTGAGAAAAAGTACACGATAAAAATTAGTATACGACGAAAATATATATGCATAATGATTTTGCACAATTTATTATTTATATTAATGTTAATTGAATACCAAGCTCCTCACGTAAAATTATTTAAAAGTTTAACTGTTTTAAATATAGCCATGTTATTGGTTATTGGTTCGGTGAAGTCAAATCAGCTAATTTAACTTAACAGTAACATTTGTATTAAATTAACCTTTAAAGGACCAATGTTTTGCAACGGTATGCACGTCACAGTGCTATTCTGCGCAGGGCGTTTCCGAATCGCCCAATTTTCAAGAAAATGCTTTCTTCACACTTTAGAAAGATTCCTTTCTCATCCTTAGTCAACGGAATTATATTATTTCGTCCTCATTTTTTTAGCTTCCGATTGGTTACCAAACATTTGTACAATTTTTCCACCATCCGTAGGAATTACGGCTTCTAAAAATCCCTATACAATATTGAGATGAAGCTTATCTCGGCATGAATGCTGCTGCAAATTGAAAGTTGTTATACCTCTGATTGATTATCTTCCACAAACATCTCTCTTTTTCGTTTGGATGTATTTGTGTTTTCCTTATGCGTAAACATTTGAGTGAAAATGGATGAGGGAGGAGTGGAAAGGTTCTTTGGGTCATGTGCTTGTTCGGCATCTCTTGAGAGAGAAAGGGAGAGAGACAAGGGTCGAAACAATCGCTAGAACAAAGAAATACTACAGATCCTTTTTCCCAGACGCGATAAGACAGTCCAACAGAGGAATTAGTTAGAGTTCACTTGGTGTTGTGGCACCCCCTGCCAAACGCTCTGGCGGCTTGCAGGGTTTTGATGTAAATGTAAATGATGTAACAGGTTAGTTTACAATCGCCCCTGAAAGATTTACCATCTCTCCGAGAGAGGTCACTCGAGTATTCACGTAGTTGGGTCGCAAAAGAAAGAAATTATCTCGCATTTTGTTTGGAAACCTTTTTATGGCTTTTGGAGAAATCTAATTGTGATTAATTGGAAATCAGCCATAAGATGAGCTCGAATTTTCTCATTTGAATTTTATTTTTTCTTATATTGTGTAAGAGAAATCGGTACGCTGATCGGAAGAGCTCTCGCTTTCAGTGTCACGTGTTACACCTAACGCCATAACCAAACGCCAGCTATAATGTGAGAGAGCGAAAAAGCTCCTCTGCGACCGACGACCTCCTGGGTACACTTTGTACCTAAGTAATAAATCTGATGTGGCCAACACATGACTTTCTCAATATTTGGGGTATAGATATTTAAATTATTATGAATAGCATTATAAGGCAAAATTATTATTTCGTATCGTAAAAGAATACAGTCGTCCTTATTGCCGTAAATTATATTTTGAATGTTTACAGAATTCACCGCTACATGGTGGTGGCGCTGTATACTGAAAATTGACGAATAAGCAAAATATCTACGAAAATTTGTTCCAAACAAATCTTGGAAGAAATATTATTCTCTACAACTTTGGTCCTTACGAAGATGACCTATGACGTTTTTAAGGAGATATTTGACAGAAACCGAAAACACCGTTTATTTACAAATAATTCCTAAACAATAACCGCTATGGAAAATTGTTTGAAATAAAAGATGTAGAAAATTATATTTTCTACATTTTTTGTAATGGTCAATCTATACAATAATGACGTATTATCGGAGAAATATCGCAAAAACCGAATCGGGTTTCGAATAAACCTCGACTTCCGGTTAACCGTTATTGTCAAAAAACTAATAAGTTCTTTGTACAAGCACTCGTGAGATCTGTACTCTTGAACAAATAGAAGAGTACGTTCCTCAGACCACCTATTGCTCATATTTGCCTTCAAGAAGAGAGCGAAATTAAATAGCGATGGGCTCTTTGCGACTGGGTCCCAAATAACGACTTGGCAGACATGTTCAAACGTGTTTAGTTACAATGTAAGCAGAGTAAAGAGGAGTGAGGGAAGCTACTCGCGCGAGTAAATAGACCAAGTTTTTATTTACTCGACTAAAAAAGTCACTAAAAATACGACTCGCATTAGTGCTAACTTTATTCGTTTACATGTAGAGAGCTACCAAAATTTAGTTACTTGCTTTAGTAACTCGCGCGAGTACTAAACACGTGTAAAACCGCCTTACGTTTAGTGTTCAAGTTTAGAAAAACATATTTTAAAGAAATGATTTACTATGTTAATGAACAATTCTTTTAAAAAAATACTTTTTTCTACAAAAGACTATTTGTGATTTTTTCTTTATTTTATTTTTGTTGAACATAATAAAGTTAAACAGCCTAATAAAAGCAAGATTTCTGTAAAATATATTTTTTGTTTTAAGAAAATATCTCTGTATTTCTCTAATGTAAGATACAAATTATTTATTGAATGTCAACATTTTGAGGAGATATTGGGCATTTAAATTCGGTCCATGAGAACCCTATTTTCCATTTAAAAATGGGTCCTATAAAGGTGAACATTAATATAATTAATAAATTATGCAAAATCATTATGCATATCATCCGGTGATTTTTCGTCGTATACTAATTTTAATCGTGTACTTTTTCTCACGAAAGTTAATTTTAATCTATTTTCTTTTAAATATAGTCATTTTTATTTCTACGTAATGGATTAGGTAACTTAATAGTTGCAATATTAATATTATCATGACACCATTCCCTCCAAAATATATTGGAATTGTGCCGTGCGGAACACGGCTGGTGCCGAACTGACCGGTGCCGAATAATCCGATCGCCGAACCGGTCCTGCCGGATCGGTCGTGCCGAACTGTCACTTTCCGCCAACCTGTAAACCCCTTCGTTTCCACAAACATGGAGCACTTTCGAGGTGAAATCAATGTTGTGTCTGTCCTCCATAAGATGCTTGGCAAAATGTGATGATGGATTTTTCAAAACAAAGCACCGTTTACGTTCATTGCACTTTAGTTCGTAAACCCCGCTCTTCGAGAGTTTGTCAATAGGATCTTTAACCCTAACAAGTATTTCTGCTAAGTTGATAGGGGTGTAGAAGGCGGGTCTAGGATCGTATTTAGGAAACAATTTCGCTAGTTTAATGTCAAATTGCCAAGGAGCGGGATTTTTCGACAGCGTGAAACCTTATTAATTTCCGGGGGAATGGCAATAATTTTCTGAGCTGCAATTCGTTTAATTTTAATGGATCGTTTAATTTGGTATTATAACCATTGCTGACCGCTATTTCCTTGGTGGTGTTTAGTTCTTTTGTGAAATTGGAAAGGGAGAGTGTAGGGTTGCCATCTCTCCCGGAATCAAGCGTATGTATATATAAAATCCGTTGTTGTAGGCGTTACTTTGTGGAATAAATCCATATTTGGAGAATAAATAACTGTAGCACTAGTACTTTTTCCACCATTTTATTTGCATTTAATAAAAAGAGACGACCATGGTTTCGCCACACAGTAGCATCATCAGGTGAAATGCAAATAAAACAGTGGAAAAAGTACTAGTGCTACAGTTATTTATTCTCCAAACAAAGTATGTAGATACGTTTCTCCTGTCTGCAGACGGACCTTGCCCGAGAGGCCGAAATATCCCGGAAATTAGTAATCTGCAGATTAATTGCTCTATTTACGTAAATAATATTTTAAAATTCGATATGGCCATTACATTTAATTGAAATGAATGGAAATTTAATTTAAAAATCTGATGTGTCCAGCACATGACTTTCTCTTTACAGAGCAATGAATATGAATGCCCTCTCGACATCAGCGTCCTCGGGAATAATTATCAGCAATTTCACTTGTGTATAATTTAAAGTCTTTCTTAAAAAAGAATAATTAAGAAATTGTTTAGCTGCTTTTATGTAGATAATAAAATGTCGATGCGGGATTAAAATTACCCTTTGCAGTCTACGCAAGACTATCAAATTTAATCATAGTAGCGGGGGAAACGGTATCACTTAGCGACGTGTTTAACATAAATTTGGAAGAAAAATCAACGTATGTCTTAAACAATTGGTTTTATCAAAACGTTTCAAAAACATGTACAAAATGACATTGTCTACCATTTTTCTAATAGCAAATAATGACAATTTGAGTTTTAAAGGAGATATTTAGAAAAAATCTTGTGGGGGCAACACATGACTTTCTCCATATTTGGGGTATAGATATTTAAATTATTATGAATAGCATTATAAGGAAAAATTATTATTTCGTATCGTGAAAGAATACAGTCGCCCTTATTGCCCTAAATTAGGTATATTTTGAATATGATTGCAGAATTCACCGCTACATGGTGGTGGCGCGGTATACTGAAAATTTACGAGTAAGCAAAATATCTCCGAAATGGATGGTTCTACAAAAAAATTCTTTCAAACAAAAGTTGGAGAAATTGTTGTTCTCTACAACTTTGGTCCTTACAAAGATGACCAATGATGTTTTTAAGGAGATATTTGACGGAAACCGAAAATACCGTTTGTTTATAAATAATTCATAAACAATAACCGCTATGGAAAATTGTTTGAAATAAAAGATGTAGGAAATTATATTTTCTACATTTATGTAATGGTCAATCTATACAATAATGAAGTATTATCGGGGAAATATCGCAAAAACCGAATCGGGTTTCGAATACACATCGACTTCCGGTTAACCGGTATTGTACAAAAACTAATCAGTTCTTTGTGCTCTGCTAAAGTGTTATATATGAAGTTTGGTAACGATATGGCAAGTACCTTTTGAGTTAGAGCGCCCACAATCACATCCACACACACAGACACACGCACACGCACGCACGCACGCATACATCAAGTAAAAAGGAAAATCGACCAGAATAAACCTCAACTTCCGGTTCAGTAGTTTCAGCCAAAACCATTCCATGTCTTCATTTCCTAAAACAAATCGTAAGTAGAAAGTTTTGTGCCGATTTGAATGTTAGTTTTCGAGTTAGAGCGCCCACAAAATTTTGTCACATACACATCATCGCAAAAATAGTCAAAAAGTAATCAGGGAACCTCTAAACGTGCATATCCGTTAAAATCTCGAATTCGATTTTGTTAACGAATACAATAATTACTACTATATGCACTAGGTATGGAGAAAGTAAAAATGTATACTTTTACACAACATCGCACAGGTGATAGCTAAGATGCTTCTCAACGGGGGCGCCGGATTTAAACCTACCCACAAACATTTATTTATCTTATTTCATTAAATTAAGTTGGGTGGCGTAAAATCAGGGGCGGTTGGTGTGTGTTTGGTGGTATACATTTCAGGGGCAGACCAGTGTTGGTTGCGTGGCATGAAATCAGGGGCATTAGATCCCATTTGGTGGTATAGATTTTAGAGGCAGCCTAATGTAAGTTGATGACGTAAAATCAGGGGAACATTTGGCGTAATTTAGTTAATGTAGGCTTCAGAGTGAAAATAGAGTGAGATGGAGGGTTGAAATCTCTCCTAGAAGCAGGCGTATGTAGATACGTCTCTCCCGACGGACCCTGCCTGGGAGGCCAATATCTCTCGGAAATTAGTAATCTGTAGATTCTTTCCTATATTTACGTAATTAGATAACATATTGAAATTTTGGTATAGCCAATAGATTTGATGGGAATTAATGAAAATGTAAAAATGTATACTTTTATACAGCATCGTACCGACGATAATTCAGGTGCCGGATTTAAACCTGCCTACAAACATGTATTTATTTTATCTCTTGATCCTTCATAATTAATGATAAAGAGAAGTTTCTCTTTAATCTTTATCATAGTTGGCACTTTTATGTGAGTACCAGCAATGCAGCGGAATTTTTCAGTCTGCTTATTATTAACGTTTATTTGTAAATTAAAGTCGCGTTTTATCTCGCGTCAGAAGACAGGTTGGCTTGGGAATGTCCTGCTTATACAGATCTTGCAGAAAATGCAATTAACTTAGCTGTACCTGTGAAGACATTGTTCTCTTTTTCACTGCGGGTGTGGCCACTAGAAGGTAGCTTTCCGTGAGAAATCATAGCAAAAGTTTGTACTCCTCGTTCCAGTGTCATAAATCGAGTCAATATATGTTTTAGCGTAAATAAAAGATTATGCAGTAAGTATTCCGTTCAGCTACTATTGACTAATTTTTATTTTTAATATGCCAAGAGAGTAGACACAGTGGATATCTCCAAGAACCTGCAATTGCTGATGTGGCAACCCTAGTTTTTGCAGTTAACTCTCTCTCGTTTCGGTGATCATAAGAGAAGTCAATTTATATTCTGGCAAGTCGATGTACGGTATTATCACAACAAATTTCAGGTTGAATCCTCATTATATGTTTACTATTAAATAAATAACCAAAGTTTTATTGCTCAGATTAGTTGTTTTTTGGCCATGAAATATCTCCCGGAATTTACTCCTCCAAAGATGGAAATCTCCCGGAATAACCCATCATAAGGTGGTAACCCTAGGAAAGTGGAATGTTTACTAGACGATTTAACATTTGGTGGAAGGAGGAGGCGTGTTAATGAGAATGATGATGGGAGGAATGGTTCGGGATAACCTGGTCTGTTGTGGAAGGTTTCCGGTATATGGAAAAAACAGGCTTGTTGTTTTTGAGGGATATGGTTAAATCAAAAAAGTTAAAGAAACCATTGTTTTCTATTTCTATTGTGAAAAATATGGATTTATGAAGGGAAATTGATAAGATCAAGGAAGTCATGCAACTGTTCGTCTGAACCGGACCAAATACATAAAATATTGTCCACATACCTAGGAAAATTTAAGCAATGTGTTGTTAGATTTAAAATGAGCGTTTTCTAAATTGCTCATAAAAACATCTGATAGCAGGGGAGAAAGGGGCGAGCCCATTTCCAGCCCCTCCATCTCTCTATAAAATTTATTAGATTTAAAATAATTTTGACCCACACACACTTTAAGGGAAGTTTATTCTACGCATTTTTAACAACAATTTCATTTTATCATATACGGCTCCAACGATTTTGATCAAATTTCGTACATTTATTTGAGTGTATGTCTGCAATAATACTACGTATTTCATTTTTCTCTATATCTGAATATAAGGCTAGTTTTTTCATGGGCAACTTTAACAAAAGTTGGCTTTTCTAAAAACCGGCTGATACGATTTTTATTTTCTAAAGTTAACTAAACGACGAATTAGTATATGAGAAATTTTGTACAATGTATGTTATACCGATTTTTTAAATCAGAATTAGTACAT
Organism: Uropetala carovei; assembly: GCA_036926305.1. Taxonomy (NCBI): domain Eukaryota; kingdom Metazoa; phylum Arthropoda; class Insecta; order Odonata; family Petaluridae; genus Uropetala; species Uropetala carovei. The sequence continues at coordinate 8,938,621 of JAXCHB010000010.1, read as the reverse complement.
CTTAGTTACATGATTTCTCACGATTTTCAGCGATTATTTTCGTAAGCAAGATAGTAGAAAATTATGTGGACCACATCGTAACTAGGTATTTTAGTGCCCGGGGAAGACGACTATCAAGTGTCTCTTGTTTATTGAATTATTATTTGGATATTTTTGCTCTCCTTAGTTGTCCCGCCATAGTCACAGTACTGTATATGAATATTTCTCACGTGAAAATTGTTATGTACGTACAGTACGTAATGCCTTCTTTTAAATGGACGTCAGTAAGCTGCAGTTTAAGGAAAACTACCCCTGGATTTAGTTTTGGAAGCCTACGATTGGTTACACTTACTCTATAATTACAACTACCAATGATAGCAAGCGTCATGGCTTTTAGGTGGTAAATTCTACTGTTTAACAAGCTGTTGTATAATATTTCCTTTCTATTCATTCCCTGCTCAAATCTTGACTTGCGCGCAATATGACTGCAACGTGATCCGTCTCTTATTTATTTTATAACAAAATGTAGAGGAAATTAGAAGACACTTATGTCGGGAATAACTTGACTAAAATGGCCATTTTATAAGCACTTTGTTAAATATTTGTGGTGGTGGATAGTGAAATCCGTACTTGTACAGAAGATTAACATTCTGAAAAATGGTATTGAACGTTCCTTTTTTTCAATCAGTATTTATCATTCTCTAGTTTCATTCCCGTCGTATATCCCTCGGTTAATAAAGGACTCCTTTCAGAGTTCATTTTATCTAGGTTTACTCTCGTAAACAAGTAAGAATTTTTTAAAACTCAAAAAAATCTTTTTGCTTTACAAAATAGGCGGTCTTAAGAGGATAAAACAAGATAAATGTCAGACTGTTTGTTCGTTATATAAGAGTTTGGTGTCACGTTATTTTCATTACCATTGCTTTACATATCATTTCTCTTTGATCGGAGGTTTTCATGGTTGAGCTTCAATAAAAAGTCGGTACAATATACATTGTACAAACTTTCTCATATACTAATGCATCGTTTAGTTATCCTTTGAAAAATATGAACTATGTACAATCATTATAAACATCAACTTAGTAACAATTCGAAATATGATGAAAGTCGTATTAGCCTTTTTTTTAGAAAATCCAATTGTTACTAAAGTTTTCCAGGAATTAACTTGAATTTTCATTCATTTTTTGAGAAATTTGAACTATGTAGTATTATTGCAGACGTAAACTTAAGTAACTATACGAAATTTGATCAAAATCGTTGTAGCCGTTCTTGAGAAAATCAAATTGTTGTTAAAATTGCCAAGAATAATCGGTCTTCAATTATTTCTGAAATGTCAACCAATTCTTCATAACTTTGATTCTGTAAGGAAAAATGCCTCAGAACGAGATTTCATTCATTTTGTTCTACCCTTTAGACTCTATAGCCGCGACATATGGACGGAGAAACGGACGGAATTGAGAAAACCACTTTTTCGGACTCAGGCACACTTGAAACGCATATTTCCATCAAAATCTCGAGATCGAATTTTTTCGCGATTACAATACTTTCTCAATATACTTCGTATATGAGAAAATAGAAATGATTGCTACTAACTTTGTATTCATTTATTCCATTTATTCCCGCTTATGGATTGAGATTATTACGTGAATGATATGCAAAGCAATGCTAATGAAAAGAATATTACACCAAATTTTTTTATAACGAACAATTAGTCTGAAAATTTTCTTGCTTTATCCTTTTAAAGCCGCCTATTTCTTAAAGCAAAAACATTTAATTTTTGATTTTTTAAAAATTCTTGCTAGTTTTCATCTTTTAAGTGCAAAAATGAATAACATTCGATGAAAAATAACGAACATAAATAATTTACCTCAATCGCTTTATTACAATGATTGATGTCAAAGTTTGCGATTTGTGGAACTTTGTGACTTCAGACGACTCTAGTGCTAGTTGGAGGCTCGTCAGTCTAAATCACAAAGCAAATAAGATGAGAAACCCGTTACCGGCATTAGCCTACTGTTTTCGAAAAGCACCAAGGAGGACCAACGACTTTATGTCCCTTCCAAAGGATGAAGCTTTGATTCGAGCGCTCTCCTCTAAACACGCAAATAGGGGGCCGCAAGATATATTGAAAAAATCTGATGTGGCCAACACATGACTTTCTCCATAATTGGGGTATAGATATTTAAATTATTATGAATAGCATTATAAGGCAAGATTATTATTTCCTATCGTAAAAGAATACAGTCGTCCTTATTGCCGTAAATTTTGTATATTTTGAATACCTTTACAGAATTCACCGCTACATGGTTGTGGCGCTGTATACTGGTATTAAGAAAAAGCAAAATATCTCGGAAATGGATGGTTCTACGAAAATTTGTTTCAAACAAAACCTGGAAGAAATATTATTCTCTACAACTTTGGTCCTTACGAATATGACCTATGACGTTTTTAAGGAGATATTTGACAGAAACCGAAAACACCGTTTATTTACAAATAATTCCTAAACAACAACTGCTATAGAAAATTGTGTCAAATAAAAGTTGTAGAAAATTACATTCTCTATAACAATAGTGTAGAATTGTATATACAATAATGATGTTTTAAAGGAGAAATATAGCAAAAACCGGATCAGGTTTCGAATAAATCTCGACTTCCGGTTAACCGTTATTGTCCAAAAACTAATCAGTTCTTTGTGCTCATGTTAAAGTGTTATATATGAAGTTTGGTAAGAATATGGCAAGTATTTTTTGAGTTAGAGCGCCCACAATGACATACACACGCACACTCATACGCACACACACACAGACATCATTCCGAAAATAGTCTAAACGTGTTCTAGGGACCTCAAAACGTGTATTGTAACGTTGAAATCTTGAAGTCGATTTTTTTCGTGATCTCAATACTTTCCCATTACTAAGTATATATACTCGTCAACCTATGTTTTCAATGGCTGCTTGTGAACTGCTTTTAAGCTTCGTAATTATTTCTTTTGCTCTCAGCTAACCAGATAACCGGTTACACAGGTTAAACTTACCTATTACATATTAACACCTATTGGTGTCCGAGTTGTATTATCTGATGTATGCTTGAACCTTTTCCTACAAAAATATTACGTATTCTCCGTGATCTTGTTGATATTGCACAGAGATATCGCTTTTACGAGTATTAGGCTTTCTTCTAAAAAGCGGAAATATTTGGTTAATATTGACATTGTTGACATTTGAGCTGGCCAAAAATTAAACCTCTAATGAGTGTTGACTGCAGCAAAGGGATGGGACGAGTCAAACTTGCAGACCAGTGCATCGTCACCTACTCTACTGCCAGGAAGACACTAAAAATATTACGTGAAAATGTTTCACCATTTATTGGATATAACAATTTTATTGTAAATGTAATATACAAAAAACGTGAGTAATTCAGTCACCTAAATTTTAAGCTAGTGAATGCCAGGAGAGAAAAATACGGTGAAAGTAAACCAAAAGCAAAGAGGGCAAGATAACCATCTATAGAAACACCATTACGACCTACTGTACGTCTAATCAGTCGCATTCAGGAAAAAGGAGTGTAGTTTGCATCTCAAAAAAAAAGAAATAAAGAGAAAAGAAGCAATTTATTGGTGCAAACAATGTGAGGTACCTTTATGTGTTGTACCATGTTTCGAAAACTATAATACAAAACATATTTTTAAAATTTGAGCTTCTACTGGCTAAAATTAATGTATAATAATCATCGTCCCGCGTTCCCCTTCTCATATTCTTAAATACTTCCCTCCCCCCCTCTTACCCAAATATTTCTTTCGTGTTTTGAGTTATTCAAGAAAGAACAACTTAGGAAAGTGTACAGCGTAAGGAGTATTAGAAAGAAATGATATACCTGTACGTAGGGAAATAGCGTTTTAAAGTTCTTTTCTTCATCATAAATAGTCCATTTTCTTCCTATTTAATAATACTGCACGCACACGTAAGGAAACCAAAGGTATTTTTGTGAGATTGTTTATTTTAGCAACAATGATGAAATAACCATGCAAGAAATTTTCTTAGTTCAACTCGAATTAAGACTTTCTTGTATGATTTTATTAATAACGGCTACTCCTACGATAATAATGTATAGGAAAAGAAATACTCTTCTTTACTCGTTCTGCAAGTTTTATTCGAAAAATATTTTGATATGAGCAATACTTTACGAGATATGACGGCAAGTTCATTTTTGTCACCAGTACAGTGGTACCTCTGATTGCCTTACGCCATTAATTTTTGCCATATTCTTATCATCTTTGATTTTAAGCCCTTAATATCAAATTCATGAAAATCCATTGGGTAGAATCCGAGAACGAACATGCGGACGGACAGGCAGACAGACGGACAGACAGACGGACAGAAAGACGAACAGACGAACGGACTGACCGACGACAATAGGCGCTCATGCTGGAGGGGAAACGCGCCTAAAAATTAAGATATCATAATTATTCATCTAAATTCTTAAACGTTGTTTACTGTCAAACGGCTGCAGAAAAGAAGTAAATATATTATGGGCACATTCTAGCTAACTGAATACTTACGCTACTCTAGAGTCCTGCGGGGATGCCCCTCGAACGTGAAGGAAATTGCATACTTTTCCCAAATACGTCCCATCGTGGAATACTGTTGCGCCGTCTGGGACCCTTTCGAGGAGGGCCTAACTAGAGAGCTCGAAATGGTTCAGCGTAGAGCGGCTAGATTTGTAAAAGGAGAATATCGGTATGATGCGAGTGTATCAGAGTTATTGAGAGATCTGAAATGGCAGACGTTGAAGAGTAGAAGAATTGAATACAAGAGGAAACTATTTGAAAAATTTGAAAGTTCCGAATTCGTTGAAGACGTACGCGGCATAGTCGTCCCCATCGGTGTTAGTGAACGTAATGTTAGATCACAGTGCAGGAGAAAATATCTCGAAATTACCGCTAGAACAGAGAAATACTACCGATCCTTTTTCCCAGACGCGATAAGACAATCCAACAGAGGAATTAGCTAGACTTCACTTGGTGTTGTGACACCCCCTGCCAAACGCTTCTAGCGGCTTGCAGGGTATTTATGTAAATGTCCCCTTCCACGCCTCTCCTCTTTCCAACTAGTCTCCTTCCCCTCCTCTTTCCACCGAGAAAGAGGACAAGAAAGAAAACATGGGCCGCACGCGTTCCGTCTTCTTCGTCCTCGAAACCTTGAGAAGCGTACCGTATTAGAGCTCTGCACGGGCCTAATTTTCTGGGCTCGGCCCGGCCCGTACGATGTAATTGTAGGCCCGGCCCGTGAGACATTACGGAGGAGGACTTCCTTGATTTTTAAAGCACGGGCCCGTAATTAATCCCAAGGGATCGGCCCGTACCCGGCCCATGCAGGACGGCTATACCGTATGGACGCATATAGTGACTATATTTCGCCAGCTTGTTTATCCTCTCTTCTTGCAGTTTACCCCGCTATTCTCTCCAGCAATGAATGCGTTAAGATAAAAATCTTGCCTCCTCTCTCGTCGCATTCCTATTCTCTCTTCTTCTCGCACTTCACCAATGGCGGTGAAGCACTCCCAATTTCTACTTTCTCATACGAAGTATCGAGAAAGTATTGTTATCGCGAAAAAATTCGACCTCAAGATTTTTACGGAAATACACGTTTTAGGTGTCGCTGAATCCGAAAAAGTGGTTTTCGCAGTGCCGTCTGTCTGTTACTCGCTCTGGAGCCTAGACGGTAGAACGAAAATTAATGAAATCTCGTACTTATGCATTTTATCATACTGAGCAGAGTATACATAGAAATGGTTGACATTGATCAATAATTAAGAGTAGTTTATTCTACGCATTTTTAACAACTATCCGATTTTCTCGAAAACGGCTTTAACGATTTTGATCAAATTTCGTACAGTTACTTGAGCTTACGTCTTCAATAATACTGTATAGTTCATATTTCTCAAAAAATGAATATAAGGCTAGTTTATTCTAGGCAACTTTAACAATAATTCGATTTTCTCAATAACGGCTCTAACGATTTTCATCAAATTTCATACAGTCACTTGAGTTCAATAATAATGTATAGTTCATGTTTCTCAACAAGTTAGGAAAGTGTACAACGTATCAAAAATGGGCGCGTTTCGTGCAATGGAGTGTTAGAAAGAAATCAGATACCTGTACGTAAGGGAAATAACGTTTTAAAGTTCTTTTCTTCATCATAAATAATCCATTTTCTTCCTATTTAAAAATAGTGCATCACACGTAAGGAACTTAAACGTTTGTTTGTGAGATTGTTTATGTTAGCAACGATGAAATAACCATGCAAGAAATTTTCTGTTCAACTCGATTTAACACTTTCTTGTTCGATTTTATTTATAACTGCTACTTCTACAATAAAAATGTATAGGAAAAGAAATACTCTACTTTACCGGTTCTACAAGTTTTTTTTGAAAAATATTTTGATATGTGCAATACTTTACGAAAAATGACGGAAAGTTCATTTTTTGTTACCAGTAAAGTGATACCCCTGATTGGCGTACGTGATTCATTTTTGCGATTTTCTTATTATATTTGATTGTAAGTCCTTAATGTCAAATTTCATGAAAATCCATTCAGTAGAAGCCGAGAACGAACATGCGGACGGACGGACGGACGGACGGACGGACCGACGGATGATAATAGGCGCTCACACTGTAAGCGAAACGCGCCTAAAAATGAGTCGTACCAGCAAAATTATGGGTATATCGTACGATAGAAAGGAAATGAATCTAAATTACCACCTATGAAGGATAACCAAAGCCCATGTCACAACTAAGTAACACTTAGCAGTATATAATTAAATTAAGAAAAATTGTGTATTGTGTTATATTATAAACTCGTTTTCAGCTTCAGAAGCCACAATTATTTAAATTTCATTTGGTTGCAGTATACATTTTACTTGTAAAAGCCATGAATTGTATTACATGCATTAAACCTAAAAAAATCCACAAATTTATTTTATAAAGAATGTTTCATTTTACGCTTTTTAGTGAGCAAAACATTTCTATTTCAAATTATAACTTTTGAGAAAAATCGTCTAACTCACCGCATTGAAATAGTTTACGACAGCTTATACGTTAACAACGTAGAGAATCCTTACTTACATTGTCAAATACGACGATTTATTTCGTGAACAAGAATTAAAAATCCATATTTTCCTCTTCCTAGCTCTTATATGATCGGTGACATACCGATTTAAAAAATTATTCGGAGAGAACAACATTTGCCACAAAAAAGTATGCGAGAGCACATATTTATATAAAATATAAAATAAAAATGAGAAAGTCCAGCTATTTTTATTTTTTAAATAAAGCAAAAAGAAGATTTCGACAAACAAAAAAGAAGCGTTATGTGAAAGAAAAATGCTCTACCTTTTTCAAATACGTCTGCCCAAATATGGAGTTTTGAAGTGATAAAAACTATGAATTGTTTTCATGCATGCTTTTTTACTTTCTCATATACGAAGTATATTGAGAAAGTATTGTTATCGCGAAAAAAATCGACCTCGAGATTTTTACGGAAATATACGTTTTAGGTGTTGCTGAATCCGAAAAAGTGGTTTTCGCAATGCCGTCTGTCTGTCTGTCACTCAACCATGCATGGTTAGGCTGAGGGTTTCTTCTACGAATGTGCTATTGTCCAACTAAAGGTCATCTCAATATAAAAACGAGTTTTTGCAGCATTGTTCAAAAAGGAATAAACGATATCGAAAAGATCATGAATATACATTGTCAGCTCGAGATATCATATTATGACGCCCGGCCAATCAAACAAACAGCGCCCCCTTTTGCATATAAAAATTTCACAAACATACTGTTAATTTTTATGTTCAACTATACGCTTTGTTGTAATAAATACGAAGTTGCCACTTCGTTAATGTGAGATTCAGTTTTGAATACAAAAGAGAAATTTGCAATAATGGATAGATATATAAAAGTCGTTTAAACTCTCTAACTATATTGACGCCTCGGGCGCGGGCTGGCCTTATGAATTTATTTTGAGAGGTTTTAATTTTTGTCAAATTTTGGCGCCTCCCTTCGAGAGGCGGTTGCCTCGCCGCCTCACCCATCGGCCCTGTGTATAAATATATATATAGTATATATATATATATATGACTCGGCCATGGATTTAAGAAAAGTAGCATTAGAGGTCCGACAGTGCCGAAATTTTTGGCCCGGGCCTAGTCCGACCTGACTGGTGCAGCCCTGACCCGGCCCGAACCCGAGCCTTGTCAGCTTCGCTGATACCCGAGGCCCGATTTTTTCCTCTACTTACCCGCTAGGCCCGAACTCGGCCCTAAAGGCTCTGATGTTCAGGATAAGGATGGAGGCAAGATGGAGATAAACCGCTTAAGACGTGCGCGTGTTTATGCCCCCCGAAGTCCGGAGAAGATTTAAATATTGTTATTGTTAAGTAACAAGCATTATAATGTTATGTAATAAAGGAGTTTAAATTTTTTAAAGTGGAAAATCGGCCCTAGAAAAGCCCGAGTTTTTACGGAAGTCATTGATCACAAATGATTTTTCACAAGCTCGAGCCCTAGCCCGAGACAGCCTCGCATTACCCGACCGGGCCCTAGTGCTGCGACCCTTGCAGACCTCTTAAGTGGCATTCCTTCTCTCACAGTCAGTATGAATAATACGGGTTTCACCAGGGCCGGCAAGTGCTGCACAGAGCCCCGCGCGGTCTGCTTTCACATCGAAGCATTGCAGACAGGCAAGCGCCAAAGTGAAACTATAACAGCATATTTTTTAAACGCCCTAAAAAGAAGAAAATTAATACTATTGATTGTACCTGCCGAAATCGCATATTAAATTCTTACGTATTTTTAAATTAAACATTATGATCTCTGTAAGTAACTGTTAACCCAAAAATTTTGTAATATAGTATAACTTATGACCTCTTTTATTTACAGACGGAAAACAGCGAGGATTGCTGAGTGTGGCAGAAAGCTTGGAGAAAAAGCTTACTTTACCTTCGATTGGAAAAATAGTACGCAATTCTCGAAAAGTTTCGGAATTTGGAAACCGGGGAATGATGCTGGTAATGAAGTGAAGGGGGCTATACAGGACGCATTCAGAGAAATTTGGAATAAAGGGAATGTTGGCAGAAATTATAAGGAAGAGGAAGAAGAGTTGGGTATAAATTTTTCTGAGAAGTGCTTCGTGGTTAACTAAGTGATCTAAAAAAAACTTAAACGCGAAAAAGGAAGAGAATTCTACTATTGTGCGATTTGTAATTCGGGAGCGTTGCGTTGAGAAAATCAGTAATTTCTTATTTAGTGTGTATTCAAAAGTGAAACTGAACCAAAGAACGAACAGTGTTATTTTTTCGGTGCCAAATCAAGGCTTCGGAAAGACTGCAAGTCGCATCGTCGACGTAATGGGACTGCCGAGCGTCCAAAGGATTCGCCGATGGAATGAATTTTCCCTAAGGTCAGTAATTAATCGACGCAGATGGCACTCCCACCGATGGACGACGGACGATGCTCCGGCCCCAGCGAAAGGTAGAAGAAAATTTCTGTACCACTAACCTTTACTGACTGATGATGACTAGATATTAGTCGAATACGGTCGTTTTTCTGTTAATAAAAGTGGAAATTTTACTAAATTATCCTTCTTATTCTTTTATGATGGAGTTCCACCAAGTAAAGGCTTCCTCCGTCGATTTTATTACTTTCCAATTTCTCCGATAAGTGGTGTCGCTTTGAACTGTAATTTTATGAATATGTTAAATATCTCCAAAATAAATGGTTCTGCGAAAAAATATTTCAAACAAAACTTTGAAGAAAAATTATTCTCTATAACTTTAATACTTATAAAGATTATCAATAACTACGTGTTTAAGGACATATTTGACGAAAACCAAAAAAAATCAATTATTTATAAATAATTCCTAAACAATAACTGCTATAAAAATTGTTTCAAATAAAAGTTGTAGAAAATTACATATCCTACAATTTTTATATAACTGTATATACAAAAATTATGTTTTAACGAAGATATATTGGAAAAACCGAATCGGGCTTCGAATAAACCTCGACTTCCGGTTAACCGATATAACCTAAAAACTAATCAGTTCTTTGCGATAATACCAAAGTGTTATATGTGAAATTTTGTTATGATGTGATAAATATTTTTCGAGTTAGAGCGCCCACCATCACATACAATTAGCATATTAGCATACAAAGGCGGAGATAAAGAGAACCCCGAAAATTATAGACCGATTTCCTTGACGTCATTATCGAGTAATAATCTAGAGCATATAATCGTTAGCTCTGTTCTGCGTTATTTACATGGTCGTTCTTCGCTAAGTAAAAACCAACACGGGTTTTGGAAAGGTAGGTCATGCGAAACGCAGCTCGTCCTGTTCGTAAACGATTTGTTGCATTGCGGAGAGAAAAACACTCAGGTTGATGCAATTTTCATTGATTTTAAAAAAGCGTTTGATAAAGTACCCCATAATACATTAATAGGAAAACTAGGAAAGCACGGCATAAACCCTAATATCGTGAGTTGGTAAAAGACTTCCTCTCCAACAGAAAACAGATAGTAGTTATTGATGGGAAATCTTCATACCCGGTAAAAGTCGCATCAGGTGTTCCACAGTGAAGTGTCATAGGCCCACTGCTATTCCTGATATATATAAACGATATCTGCTCGGTAGTTCGCTGCAAAATAAGACTTTTCGCAGATGTCACCGTTGTATATAAGGAGATAATGAGTCAGGATGACCAAAAATCGCTCCAGGAAGATTTAAACGCCCTTTCAGCATGGTGTCAAGATTGGAAAATCGAAGTTAATCACAGCAAATGTTTCCTATTGAGTTTCTGGAAGAGGAAGAACAATGAATTAGGCTCTGAGTACAGAATTGATAGATTGAATATCCAATCTGCAGAGTACGTTAAATAATTAGGAGTCACCATTTGTCGTGATCTATCATGGAATATGCATATTCGAAGGATCTTAGGCGCAGCTAATAAGAAATTGGGCTTCGTAGGCAGAATAGTAAGAAGTAGCACAGAACAGGTACGAGAAACGTGTTATTTATCATTGGTCAGATCTCAGGTCGAATACGCTTCCAGCATATGGGATCCGTACGAAAAGGGACAGATACTTGAGTTAGAAAGAATCCAACGCAGAGCAGCCAGATTCGTAAAGCAAAAATATGAGCAAAAATTAAGCGTCATATCACTGTTTAAGGAGTTGAATTGGATATCGCTAGAGGATCGCAGAATTAGCGCTAGGTTAAGGCTTCTGGAGAAATTTAGGTCGGAAGTTCTCTCAGAGGAGGTCTCAGGAATATTAGAGGCACCTACGTACATGGGCAAGCACGATCACGAGGATAAAATACGAGAGATCCACTGTAGGACAGCAATATCAGGGCTAGTTTTTGCCAAGGATCATACGAGATCATGACAGAAGAGTGATATCTGCGAAAGAAGTTATTAGGTAGGTTTTGGTGCGCTGCACCCTCTCAAAAAATATATTTCCATTGAAATATCGAAGTCGATTTTTTCATGAAAACTATACTTTCTCTATACTACGTATATGGAGAAAGTAAAAACGCCCCCTGCTATTGCAGTGGTCCGCCTCCGCCATTTACTCAATGTAGGTAATCCCGCAGTACACGCCGTGCACGTATTTTAAAACGTATTTGAACAAAGAAGATATATGATTTAAATAAAACCAATGCACTCATGTTTGACCAAAATATGTCTGTTCGTTTATTTTAGCTCAAATAAATGGCATTATATTAAAGAAAAATTTGATATATAGGTTGCTGAGGGAACTTGTTCATGCAGGTCAATAAAAACAGTAATCAAAGCACGTATGAATTTATTATATACACACTCAAAAAAGATGTACTAAAACCAATAGACCATAATGAGAATGAAATGAAATACATTATGTGGATGAAATATTGTTTTGAAAACATAATCTGATTTGCAAAAAAAAATATTTAAAGTAATACGCTTTTCTAATATACATATAGGAATACATATTGAAATATTTCAGACAAAGAACTTACTTTTGCATATACATATATACATTTTGTTACAAATTGTAGTTATAAACTTTATAGATAAAAATATAGCAATATAAAATAACGTTTTTACAAATAAGAATACATAAAAATAATGCCATTTTCAATTACATATATATTACATTAAAAATTATATATATAATTACAAATATAAATGCAAGTAAAAATTTCAATCACTTCGTCCATGGTATTCTTTGAAACACCCTTCTAAACATAACATTCCGGACAATAATAAATTACTTGCTTCCTCACTCCCTTTTTAGTGCATACCCGGCACTCTTTTTGTTTTCTCCTGCCACCCGTACTTAGGGGTGGGTATTTGGGGAAATGTAAATGTTGGGGAGTTATTCGAGGTGAAGGGTTTGATTGGGTTGGGTTGGGTTGGTGTTTGTCCATGTCCTATGTTTACTAGTCGTCCTGTTATATACAGTCTGAAGTTGTAAAAATTGTATTTTTCATCTGTTGAAAATGTCTTGTGTAGCTGGTAGCCCTTTCTGTGATTACCAAAAAACTTTGGTTTCAATTAAACATCTCCAATCCCACTATTCCAAGGATGTATTGCCTTCCCAAAATACATAAGAAAGACATTCCTCTTAGACCTATTGTTTCTGCTATAAATTCCCCAACATATAAAATATCCATTTGGCTAAATAAACAATACAAATCATGGCCCCTTATTCAGAACTCAAACATTAAGAACAACATTCAATTTATTAATTTAATTAAAGATTTAAACCTTAATGACCACGAGATTTTAGTCTCTCTTGATGTTGTTTCCCTTTTTCCCAATGTTCCTTTAGAAGAAACTATGAAATTTTTAGAAACATGGCTCAAGGAACAATACCTTCCCCAAGTAACAGTCAGGGATTACATACACCTGACTCGCCTTTGCATGAAACAGAACTTGTTTAAAGTTAACAATCATATTTACCAACAAACCCATGGCACAACCATGGGTAACCCCATTTTCCCATTTTTAGCAAATCTTTTTATGACATATTTTGAAAAACAATGTAAAGACATCTTCTCCTACTTTCCAAATACTTGGTTTAGATATGTTGGTGATATTTTTACCGTTTTTGACACATCTAAAGACAACATTTCCAATTTTTTGGAAAATTTAAACAAACAATATGGAACCATTAAATTTACATATGAGCAAGAAAAAGACAACTGCCTGCCCTTTCTTGATTTACTAGTTACCAGACTAGATAATAAACTTAAATTCAACATATATAGAAAACCTACACACACAGACATTTACATACCTTTTAAGTCACACCACCACATTTCACATAAGTTAGCAGCTTTTCATTCCATGATACATAGACTCCTACATATACCACTTTCCAAAACAGATTTTCAAAAAGAACTGATTCACATTAAAAATGTTGCTACACTTAATGGCTATGACACAAACATAATTTATAATATATTACGAAAACATAATTATACAGTTTTTCTTAAAACACACAAGACTCTCACTAACATTTCTGCAGCCAAATTAAAATACATGAAAATTCCGTTTTCCCCAAGGACAACAAGCAAACTATGCAAAATTTTTTCCAAACACGGTTTTATAACTGTACAAGTTAACCGAAATAAACTTACTAACCTCCTCCACAATCCGAAAGACACCATTCCTTCTTTACAGAAATCAGGTATTTATAAAATTTCATGCGGGTGTTGTGACGAAATTTATATTGGGCAGACAAAACGAAAACTGGAAACTCGTTTTAAGGAAGATTTGGCACATTTTAAATTCGGGAGGTTTGTTAATTCCAGTGTAGCATCTCACATACAGGAATACAATCATCCCATTACCATTGATAACTTATCACTCTTGAAATCTGTACAAAACGATTTTAAACTGGACGCCTACGAAAGTATGCTCATCGCTAAATACAAAGGAACTGTTATGAACAGAGATTTTGGCCCTCTCCCCCACTCCCTTCTTTATAGTCTAACGGTCCATCCTTCCCCCTCCTTTTACTCTCACCTAAACACTTCTCCATCAACACTTTTAAACCACACACCAGACCTTCTTTCAACATCTTTCTCTGATGATGGCCGCTTCGCGTCCGAAATACGTATCAGTGTTTTGTGAATATTTAGAGATACCCTGTTTTGCGAGAGTGTGCGTATAAATGTGTTTTTCAAAAACTTGTTTTCTTTAGGAGTGAATGTTTACTAGGTTTCCCGCTTTTTTTTCTTTTGTTGTTTGAGTGCGTGTTTGAATGATTGTTCTCCTGAAGGAAAAAGTTTTTTTTTTCCTTTGGGGAAGGATATGTGTGCATGAACTGGTGACACCAGGCTACCTGCGAGGTTTTTTTCCCCCGTAAAACCTGTAAGTTTTACTTTTGTTTTTCTTTTTAACCCGTTTTTTTTAAAACCACGAACAATTTCTGTTTTATTTTTTAAATATATTTTTTGCTTTTTTTATTTTAATTTTTTAAAAGCCCTATTTTATTGTTTATTTTGTCTCTAAATATTCTCACTTTGTACGGTTAAGGAGTATTTATGTTTCAATTTAATTAGCTGGTAGCTATTCATGATCATTATCTGAATGATATGAATTGCTACCTTTTTGTACCTTCGTAATGTCTTCCTGGAAGATAAATGATATGAAAGTAATTGGTCCATTCTGTCCACTCCCCCAGTGTATTTGTTGTATTGTTCTATTGCCTTAGGTTTGTCTCTTGTCACATTCCGTTTGCTTACTGTGGGTACCAGTTCCCCACAGTGCTCAGATGAAATCATGAGGACGTCACGTTTGTCTTTCCATTTGAGGACGCACACTCCATCCTCATTCCACCTTTTTTAATTTTTTCCTCAAAACTTCGACAGGATTCGCTTTTCGATTGGGCCGAAGTGTTCCCGTGCAATATATTTTCTTTTCCTTTAGACTTTTTACAATGTCGACACTGGTGAAATAACTGTCCATATATACACTGTGGCCGACCCACTCATTTTTTTCCAAAAGTTTGTGCACAACGCAGCCTGCATGCCCGAGCTCACTGATTTGCTGTCCCACACCCGTATGCACTAGCATTTTTGTTACTAAACCAGAGGGTTCGGCCAGCATATAGACTTTTACGCCGTACTTGTGCCTTTTCCCCTTTATAAATTGCCTAAAAGCTAGCCGGCCTCTTCACAGAATCATCGAAGTAGTAGGAAAGTAAGGCTTTCAGCACAGTTGCGCGCGGCGGCCATCTTGGATTTTGGAAAAAAAAAACAAAAGCGCAACGAAATGCGCAAGCAAAAAAAAAACAAAGGCGCAACGAAAAATGCGCAGGCGCGGGTTTAACCTATCTTCGTAGGGGAGGGGGAAGGGGAAGGAGGGGGGGGGGGTGGGGTGGGGGGGGAGTTAGGGAAGGGGGAAGGGGAAGGGTGAGGAGGAGAGCCAGTGTCGTCACAGCTCGAAGGTAAGTAAATAAAATATATAAAACAGGTTTTTTACAAGTTTATTTAAAACAAAATTAATTACATTAACATTATCTTCCACGCCTTTGTAAACAAGCTTAGGGTTTTTACAAGTTTATTTTAAACAAAATTAATTACATTAACATTATCTTCCATGCCTTTGTAAACAAGTTTATATTTAACACTTCCAGAGTTATACTGATGCAGTTCTTCTGTCGTGAACTCGCTGGGTCTGAATCGTCGTGGAAGGAACACTTTTATCCTTTCTCCGTTGTCGTCCAATAATGCTATGATGGTTTCTCCGAACCTGGTGTTGATAGTTTCTAAACAGACTACTAAATATTCCTTCTCGATCACTAAATCATCCAACTTTTTCACGGCAGGTGTTGCGGATAGTTTGTTCAGCTTTAGCTTAAGAGACATCTACGGAGAAGAGGAATACGAGATAAACGAAGCCTTACGATTGTTTATACAAATAAAGGTACAAAAGAAATCAGCGCTTACCTTGCAAAAACACGTATGCGAGAGAGATGGTTAGAAACACTTCCTTATCCTACCGCTGCAACGAAAGGTCTGCGCGGAAACGAGGTCAGCCGCTGCTAGAACGGCGCGAGGGGCCGCGGTGCAGCGGGGAGGATAGATCTGCAGCGCGAAGGTCGGGCGAACGGTGCGCTCGCCGCTAGGCAACTGTGCGAGGCCTCGCGGTGTAAAGGTCGCTTCCGGGTTGAGAGCTTAGGGTGGGCCGAAGGACATTCACGGGGAGCGCGATGGAATATGATTTGTAAGAGAGTCTCGCCTAGGACGTACGGGGATGTAAGTCGCGTTTATAGCTCAGTTCTAACGATAAAGTCTTGATCGGTGTCAATTTATTTACCTTTTTGGAAAAAGAATACATTTGTAACAAATAGTTACATCAGAAAACCCAGCATAAATAAATCCAACGGCAGCCATCTTGTTCACATTGAAGATAAATTTACTTTTTGGAAAACCGTCGAATGTAGAAAGTCTTTGGTTCTCACTTTGAGTGTTCACACTGTCCAGTAACAACAGTTTAAGTTTATGACAATTGTTCAATGCACAGACGAACTCGCTACCTCTATTCTGAGGTAACATGCAATGGACGTCCAACGGCGGTAATGTTTTCATAGACGGACATCTGAAGACCTGTAGATTTATCACTTTGTATCCTAAAATCGACGAAATGAATTTACATTTTTCTAAACCCATAACAAAGACAAGGCGGTAACCCCTAGTATACTTCAATAGCATGGTTTTAAAAATTGCATAAGGAACCCATCTCCGATTATTTTAATTCCGGTAAGAAAACAATTATCTCAACCAGTTTCCCCATAAGTTTGGCAAATTACTTTGGAAAAGACATGTGCTCATTAAAGTCGATCGATGCTCGATAACCTTGAACGAGGAGGAATGGGATAAATTTTTGCTATGTGCGAGACCTGTGGGTTTGGCTTTGGAATTTTTAAACAGCGAACAGGCAAATGTTAAAACATTTACGAACGGTATATGAACACCGCTTGCGTAATCGGCATTAATAACGTCGATAACGTTGAAAAACCTGCAGGAAGTAAAATCGACTACGAACGCTTGAGGCTTGAATTTCCATTGCTCTGCTCAATTGGTGAATATCTGATAAACTGTATGTAACGCAGTCACTGGCGCGGAATTAAAACTCCCGTAAACTGCGTGTGATGGTCCCTGGCGCGGGTTTAAACACCTCGCAAACCAACTGTGTGTGTGTGTGTGTGTGTGTATGCTTCGGAGTTGGTCCCTGGCGTTGGAGCTAATAACTCTCGTAAACCAAACTCCTAACGATGGAAGTTATACCGTTGAAAAGGTGTATCGTGGATTTTCAAGCCTATCGCGATTGCGAGACTAAGTTCGTAGTCAGAGAGCTCGCTATTTGCGACATCGATCGCGATTGCTATCAATCGTGGGTTTTTCAGCCCCCGAGCGATTTACAATTTGAAAAACAAAATGCTTGGCTCACGCGTAACTATCACGGAATTAGATTGTCGGATGGTGAGGTTCCTTATGCAATTTTTAAAACCATGCTATTGAAGTATACTAGGGGTTACCGCCTTGTCTTCGTTATGGGTTTAGAAAAATGTAAATTCATTTCGTCGATTTTAGGATACAAAGTGATAAATCTACAGGTCTTCAGATGTCCGTCTATGAAAACATTACCGCCGTTGGACGTCCATTGCATGTTACCTCAGAATAGAGGTAGCGAGTTCGTCTGTGCATTGAACAATTGTCATAAACTTAAACTGTGGTTACTGGACAGTGTGAACACTCAAAGTGATAACCAAAGACTTTCTACATTCGACGGTTTTCCAAAAAGTAAATTTATCTTCAATGTGAACAAGATGGCTGCCGTTGGATTTATTTATGCTGGGTTTTCTGATGTGATCATTTGTTACAAATGTGGCTTAAATATATATTGTTGGAAAAGCGAAGATGATCCTCAGGAGGAGCATGATAAATTTTCAATATTTTGTCCTTTATTAAAAAGGACTGAAATGTCGTAATTCTCCTTTTGTACAATGTGGAATAATAAACCTGTTAAAACTTGTCTGCTACTCTTTTATTTCATCAACTCACCTGAACAGAACGAACTAATAAGCTGTATAAATCTTATTTATTTCTTTATACGATAAGAGCCTTCGGTAGCTCAATGGGTAGAGCTGTGGATTGTAAATCCAAAGGTCGCTGGTTCGATTCCAGCCCGAAGGATTTTATTCTTTTTCCAAAAAAGTAAATAAATTGACACCGATCAAGACTTCATCGTTAGAACTGAGCTATAAACGCGACTTACATCCCCCGTACGTCCTAGGCGAGACTCTCTTACAAATCATATTCCATCGCGCTCCCCGTGAATGTCCTTCGGCCCACCCTAAGCTCTCAACCCGGAAGCGACCTTTACACCGCGAGGCCTCGCCCAGTTGCCTATCAGCAGCGGCCAGAGCGCACCGTTCGCCCGACCTTCGCGCTGCAAAGCTCTATCCTCCCCGCTGCACCGCGGCCCCTCGCGCCGTTCTAGCAGCGGCTGACCTCGTTTCCGCGCAGTCCTTTCGTTGCAGCGGTAGGATAAGGACGTGTTTCTAACCATCTCTCTCGCATACGTGTTTTTGCAAGGTAAGCGCTGATTTCTTTTGTACCTTTATTTGTATAAACAATCGTAAGGCTTCGTTTATCTCGTATTCCTCTTCTCCGTAGATGTCTCTTAAGCTAAAGCTGAACAAACTATCCGCAACACCTGCCGTGAAAAAGTTGGATGATTTAGTGATCGACAAGGAATATTTAGTAGTCTGTTTAGAAACTATCAACACCAGGTTCGGAGAAACCATAATCGCATTATTGGACGACAACGGAGAAAGAATAAAAGTGTTCCTTCCACGACGATTCAGACCCAGCGAGTTCACGAGAGAAGAACTGCATCAGTATAACTCTGGAAATGTTAAATATAAACTTGTTTACAAAGGCATGGAAGATAATGTTAATGTAATTAATTTTGTTTAAAGTAAACTTGTAAAAACCCTAAGCTTGTTTACAAAGGCGTGGAAGATAATGTTAATGTAATTAATTTTGTTTTAAATAAACTTGTAAAAAACCTGTTTTATATATTTTATTTACTTACCTTCGAGCTGTGACGACACTGGCTCTCCTCCTCACCCTTCCCCTTCCCCCTTCCCTAACTCCCCCCACCCCACCCCCACCCCCCCATCCTTTCCCCTCCCCCTCCCCTACGAAGATAGGTTAAACCCGCGCCTGCGCATTTTTCGTTGCGCCTTTGTTTTTTTGCTTGCGCATTTCGTTGCGCTTTTGTTTTTTTTTTCCAAAATCCAAGATGGCCGCCGCGCGCAACTGTGCTGAAAGCCTTACTTTCCTACTACTCATCGATTCGTCAATACTCATCTCCCGGGAGGGATAATACACCTTCTCCATTATGTCCTCAAAATGTTCCAATACGGGCCTTATTTTATATAAGCGATCTGTTGGAACAGGATCATTCGGCTCCGGATTTTGGAAAAAACGTAAAGCTCGCAATATTATCTGAAACCTATCCCGACTCGTATTTGATGAAAAGAAAGGAATCCTAAAGAACGGTCTGTCCTCCAGTAATCTTCAATTTGGGAAATTTGTATGATACCCATATGCAAAATTAACCCGAAGAAAATATAGAATTCATCCTTTGTTAAGGGTTTCCAGTCGACTATACTCACCCGAGGGGTAGACTTTTCAAACAAAATATTTACTGCATTTTTATTTGTCTGGTCCACAACATTTTGCACAAAGTCGTCAGTTAAAAGCGTTTGAAAATAATCCCATGGAGTTTACCCTCCTACTGGTCTCATTTTCAAACACCTTTGTCTAGTAAAAGGAATGGGAGATGCCGTTGCTCTTTGTTCTGTCCAGGTATGTCGGTCCTGGTCATGAGAGGAGGTAACGGAGCAGAGGTGGAGGGAGGAGGAAGGAGAATGGGGGTGGGAGGTCATTGTCTTCGATAAAGATATATTCTTCCTCATATTCGTCGTCTACCTCAAAATCACTTTCAATATCAAAATTTTCATACGAAAATCTTCAATTAAAATCTGAATATCATTAGCCCAAATGCATTGATTTAATGTTCTGGATAAGTAATGAACACAAAGAACGGAATATTTCGCATTATTCAGAATGATTGGGATCGAGTGTAATACTTAAATATATATATATATATCATTGGACATTTTCAAATATTATGCTGAAATAACAGTAATAGCATTTGGAAAATATATGTATGTACAGGCAGTGCCCGCAGATACATCAGGTTGCGTTCATGAAAACTGCGACGAAAAGCGGATCACTGTTTCCATAGATATTCGGCATTAAATTCAGGGTTAAATTCACTGTGAAATGAACGAATAAAATCGGTACAACATACATTGTACAAATTTTCTCATATACGTACTAATGCGTCGTTTAGTTATCTTTAGAAAATGAAAATCGTATGAACCTGTTTTTAGAAAATTCAATTTTTGTTAAAGTTGCTCAAGAATAAAATAGCCTTATATTCATTCATGGAGAAATATGAAATACGTAGTATTATTGCAGACGTATACTCAAGTAACTGTACGAAATTTTATTAAAATCGTTAGAGCCGTTATTGAAAAAATGAAATTGTTGTTAAAAATGCGTAGAATTGAGCAATGTCAAACATTTCTTGATAGCCTCTGCTCAGTATGATAAAATGCCTAAGTACGAGATTTCATTCATTTTAACTCTACCGTTTAGGCTTTAGATCCAGTGACAGACAGACAGACGGCATTGCAAAAACCACTTTTTCGGATTCAGCGACACCTAAAACGTATATGTATTTCCGTAAAACTCTCGAGGTTGAATTTTTTCGCGATTACAATACTTTCTGAATATACTTCGTATATGAGAAAGTAAAACGCGTCAATGTGTCAAATAAACGGATCACGAGCACGGAAGAATGAAACAATGTTGTTAATTAGGAACTGACGTATGAGCGGAATGAAGAACGAGCGTGGACTGCCTGTATATTTGGAGTTTAAGACTCTTGAGATCATTTCCCAGGGCTGGCTGTTTAGTTCATGCGAATCTTTCGTTAGGATAATCCTGAAATTGCTATAGCTTAGGAATTTTCGAATTTTATTAATGGAACAACTTCCAAATAAAATCGAGATCTTGAAGAAATAAATTGGTATTTAATGCAATAAATAAGAGGCATAATTTATTTATTGATTTATTTACGGAGAAAACTCCATTTATAAGTAAAAATAAAATACAATTGAAAATTAAAAAAATACATGCATTTTACATAGTAGAATATGGATTATAATCATATTGTAATATTACAGATAAATAGAAATTATAAACTTAATATAAATGAATACAAAACAGTCAAGAAAAAGGCAAAAGAAAAGGATAAACATAAGTATGAGGAAAATCAAGACAATGAATATATAATGAAAAACAAGAAAAAAAACTGACCATCTTAATATCTGAATTAAAATAGAAAAAGTGGAAAAAACTATTAAAACAGTAAAAACACTGTCATATTGCACCTATTAATAATTTTCATAAAACATTTTATCTAACTGCTTAAGATTAGACTTAGCATTTTTTAAAAATTGGCTAAATGAATACATCAACGTTTGTCATGTTTGCATTAAACATTGCTCTATCTAAAGGTGAATTGACACCATAATTAGTTTTTTGCCAGTTAGTTTTAAATTGGACATTAGTTCTTAAAACTCTAGAAGAAACAAATTAATTAACTCAAGTAGATCAGGACAATCAATAAAATTGTTGACCAGTTTATAAAGAAAAATTAAATCATTATATTTGCATTGGAATGATAAAGTATTAATATAAAGTAATATTAGTAAATCATTATAGTTATACTGGGGATAAGTTATACCCAAACGGTAGGCATAAGTTCTAAGAAATTTATGTTGTATCATTTCAAGACTCAAAGTAAGTGTTGAATGATGAGGAGATGAAATGGGAGTGCAGTATTCTAGAATAGATCTTACAAGTGAGAAATATAGGAGTTTAAGGGTATTTGGATTTTTGAGTTCAGCACTATGTCGTGAAATAAAACCAAGCAATCTAAGGGCTTTATTTCGACATTGGGTAATATGACTAGTAAAAGATAAATCATAAGAGAAAATTACACCAAGATCAGAAATCTCCTTAAAAGATTCAAGTACGTAGTTATGATTGAGGGAGTACTGAAAAGTAATAGGATTACGATTTCGGTAAAAGGAAATGGATTTACATTTTTCTGCATTCAAATACAAGTCATTTTTAGTGCACCAATGTTTTAAGTTAAAAAGATCGTGTTGCAGTAATTGACAGATAAAGGGGTAACTAGTTTGAACATTTTTAAATCATCAGCGAACAAAAGAATCTTAGAGTACTTAAAAAATGTTGCAACATCATTAATAAACAAGGAAAATAAAATAGGTGCAAGATGTGACCCTTGCAGAACACCAGAGGTCACCAAAATAGGTCTTGAAATAAAATTATTGTATTTAACATATTGTATTCTATTAGATAGATAACTATATAACCAGGAGAAAAATGGTTCCAAAATCCCATAAGCTTTTAGTTTAGCCATAAGGAGAGGATGGTTAACTTTATCAAATGCGGTTGAGAAATCAGTGTATAAACAGTCAACTTGAAATCCACTTTCAAGAGCATTCAACAGAAACTGTTCATGGTAGAGAAGATTGGTGCATGTTGACTTCCCAGATAGAAAACCATGTTGTTCCTGAATAATTAATGGTTTAATGGCAGGAAGTAGTTTATCATAAACTAAAGATTCAAAAATCTTAGAAAAGTTAGACATGATGGAAATGGGACGATAGTTGGAAACATTAGCCTTCTCTTTATTTTAAAAAATGGGATTTACATAGCTCATCTTCCAATCATCAGGGAAAATACCACTGTTTAATGACATTGAAAAGATTATATGTAATGGAATTGTGAGTTGATAAATACACCTCTTAATAAAATACATGGAAATACCATCAGGGCCAGTAATGTTAGAGGCTTTAATACTTTCAACTTTTTTAAAAACTTCAGATAATTTGATATTGCAGTGATTAAGGCCTATAGATATGCAATCAGTATCAAAAGAAGTATCAATATCACAATTATTAGTATAGACAGAGCCAAAGCGTTCAGCAAAGAGATTGACAATAGTATGACCATCAACACCATTTTTGTCACCAAAAAACATACAACTAAGTAATCCACATTTCTTCTTTTTATTATTAACAAAAGACCAAAATTTTTTAGGATTATAATCAATATCACGTTCAACACAGTGTAAGTAATCATTATAGCAACAGGAGGATAACTCGCAACATTTTTTCCTCATCTCCTTAAACAGAGCATAATCCTCAGATCTATGGGTAACTTTATATTTACTATGGGCTTTCCTTTTTTCATAAACAAATGATTTAAGTTCAGGACTGAACCAAAAAGGAAATTTGTTGGTTTTACTTCTTTTCAAGGGAGTATAAAGTTCAATCGCTTGAAGAAGAACGTAATACAAATTATTTAAAGCTGAATTAACATCATAGTCTAATATCACATTCCAGTTTACCTGGGGCAAATAAGAGCAAATGTTATCAAAATCACAGTTTTAAAAACATGGTAAAAACTCTCATATTGAAGAGATGCAAAGGGGACACTTAAACGGATATCAAGATCAATGGGAGGATGGTGGGAATCAACACATAATAGAGCATCAGAAGAGTGGGCAATATGTACATTAGTAAAATTAGTGAATATAAGATCAAGTGTTCTACCATTATCGTTTTTAATACTGTTGATTTGGTCCAGGTTGACAAAGTTAAAAGTGTCAAGTATAACCTCAGACTGTGGTGATGAGGGCCCAGTTGGCAGGAGGCCATAATTATCAGAAACATCCCAAGATAGTGAAAGCAGGTTGTAATCACCACAAATTAGATAATTAAGACTTGGATATAAAGAAGCAATATGGTCAACAGTATTGCAATGCTTCTGATAGTATTCAACATCTGATCCTGGGGTTGCATAAAACAAACCAACAATGAGAGGAGAGCGCAAACCATGAACACGCACAAAAATATGTCCAACATCAACATTGGGAATACTAATTAACTCAGAGGGAAGACTACTTCTAACAGCAACTAATACCCCACTTTCACGAGAAGTAATACCAGAGGAAGCATAGCGATCTTTACGAAAAATCGTAAAATCATGGAGACCTAATTCAGCATCATTAATATCAGCATATAACCAAGTTTCAGTGAAAAGTGAAATATCATATGAAGATACTGAAGTAGATGATGGTAAATAATTCACTATGAAATACAATTTGACACATGCCATCATTAAAATTGATATGTAACCAAATTTTTATGTGATTAAACTTTAGGAAATGCTACACTGAAAGTTTAGTATACAATATTGGTGGCATAGCTCTGTCCGAGATTGACAAAGTTGACATTCTGCTGACAGACTATCACGAATTTCATCATATCGTCCATCATATATATATATATGTGCGTGATGCCCATCCTACAAAATGTTGCCAAGCGATTTGTATTCTTAATGACCATAATATTTTTCGTGTCAATGCGTTCACAAAATTGAAATCGAGTAGTAAACACGCTAAGTTTAGGAGAGGACTGCAATATTAAAAATTAATACTCACATTATTAGAAAGGGAGAGCACATCAGGCGAGGAAAAATACTCATACCGGCCGAGAAATGCTAAGTAGAGTATACGCAACAGTACTAATTGTAAGTCCCATTTAGGCTCAATAATGTCTGTTTTTTGGTTCATTCTAAGAATACCAAGGGGGAAAGAGGGACTCCGAGGTCGCTACTTGTTTTTTGTATATTTCACTGCAATAAAATTCGCGAAAATTTTTGAAAAAATAATTACAATATCCATACCCTTGTTATAATCGAGCAGGAATAGTTTTCAATCGATTTTTACACCTATTTCTAGTTTATACAATTATTTTCGACGATGGCCGCGTGCTATGGCAAACGAGCGGTTGAAATTAATTGTCTCTCCAGTGTGATGTATCAGACGACTCGGAGTAAAACGTTCTTGCTTTGAATTTGTTATTGTTTCTGTAAATTCCAAATTAGTTTGCATTCTTATTGTAATATGAATCCGAGCATGCAAACATAGGATAAATGTAAAAAAAACTTTCATTCGTGTATACTTCTGCCTTTTATGTTAAGAGAATATATCAGATAAATTATGAAAAATGTATATTTTTATTCCTATCATATGCTTTAAATATATAAAGCAATCCTATGACTTTTTACTAAATCCGAGTCCCACTTTGGTAGTGCCGCGGGACTGAAAATAGTTTGGTATTCGTAAGGTTGATTCCCTGTCGATGTCTTTCTCAATGATATTTAATGTTTTTCATTTTGCTTTTCCTTATAAATAATTAAACTCATGTTAAATAGCATTTATATTTATTTCAATTAATAAAAGAGACACAGGAAGAACTAGTAGAATTAGGAGACTTTCTTACAAACTCCACCATGTTAATGCGCACATATTATATGACACAAAAGGACACATGCTGGCCGAGAATGCTAAGTATACACAAGATACGTATTTTAAAATTTTAAATAAGTCTATGTAGAATTACTAATAACTGTTTGTTGCTTAATTCCTTGTCGATGTCGTCTTCAATAATATTTAGTATGTTTCAAGTTACTTTTCAATAAAAATAATTCAACTTATGTTTTAGAATATTTATATTTATTTCAATAAATAAAAGTGATACAGGAGGAACTAGTAGAATTAGGAGACTTTCTCACAAACTCCACTATATTAATTGAAAATTCCTTTATATTGCGTTAGATGTCTTCCTAGTAACCGTTGGGTCCCTTAGAATAGCCTCCCTTGGCTTCCTCGTACTTGATTTCAGGTTGGTATCCGTCCTGGTTAGCCTTGTAGGTGACGATGAGGGTGCGGCCGTCTGGGAGCAGGACCCTGTATTCTCCCAGGGCTTCGTCTCCCTCGCGCTCCTCTTGGTGACCAAAGTCCAAATCAGCCTCGGCGTCCTCCACCTTATAGCTGAACTTGTAGCTGGCGGGTTCCTGTAGGTGAACAGTTACTCGCATGAACCTTGATATTCTATCTAAATTGCACAGGCTATATTTACTGTATATATAAATGTGTTAGTAAATTTACGTCTTATGGAGGTCCAATTTCTTAGGATTATGGTATGCTGCCCTTTGGTATGCTAAGTTAACCGCCTATGCTCTAGACCAGGGGTTCCAAAACTGTGTGAATCTACGCTACACTTATGTTGGACTGTTTTTTCTGCAGGAACCCTAACTAAGAAGTGATTAGCCGAATCGCAATAAAATTAACGTTGTAATCATTGTAATTTTAATTATATAATTTATGTATATAACATTATGCAGTTTATAATTGAATCTCATATTTCCTGCTGTAAATAAGAGGAAGAGGAGAACTCCTCTGTCAATCACGGAAACACGTGTAGCTCTGCGGAACTCTTGGGTTCCGCGGAACAGTTTAGGAAACCCTGCTCTCGGCTAATTTCATGCGATTAGTTGAGATAGTATATGAAAGACGGATTTAGAATTTAATGTCAGTTGAATGTGAAGGAAACCGCATATTTTTCGCTAATCCATACTATCATAAAATACTAGAGTTGAGGGGTGCACTACAGCAAATTACTATATAGAAATATTAAAGTAGTCCTTAATTTTAACGTAGGACATTGCAGTGCAGTTTGAGACGTTTTCGAGAAGGGCCTAACTAGGGTCTTCGAAATTGTTCATTGAAGGGCGGTTCAATTTTTAAATGAAAAGTGTTGATATGAAGCAAACGTGTCATAGCTTTCGAGTGGCATGCAACGGAAAACAGTGGAAAGTGGAGGAATAGAACCCAAGCGGCTTAATAACTTCTATTCTACATCATTTTTCCCAGAAGCGATAAGGCAGGCCAAAGTGAGCTTTAGATATAGCTTGTTTGATGTAGTGGCATCTTCTGCTAAACGCTATTGACGGTTACGGCAATTTAAATTTATGCGTATTCCTGACAGGCGTTCAAGGAACAATGCAGTTTTCGCGCATGAATTCTCGATTAGAACTTTTCTTGCCCTCTACGACTTATAATGTTCAATTCGTGAAAAAACATGGTCCACGAGTCATACTCACGGCAAGAGGGTCCTCAGTTGCTCCAACGGGCGTTCCGCTTTGAAACGAAGGTGGCCCGTACTTGGCAGAGGGAGGTCCATATTGTGGAGAGGGCCCACCAAGGGGAGCCTCTGGGCGAACTGAGGCAACAGCCAGTGCGGCGAGGAGGATTATGGCCTAGAAATAAACGTAAGATACATATAACGTAATGGTTTTCCAGTCATCGAGGACGGAAGGGTTTGCTGAATCACAAGGGTGAATACCTTCATGGCAAGTTGTTGGTATCCTAGGGAGAGACGAACAGTTTGGTAGTTCCAGATGGAATGTTCGATGCAGATGGTCGGCAGATCGACTTTATATAGGGAGAAAGATGGGCAGTGGTCCGTGGATGAGAGTAGATTTTGGAGGGGGTTGTAGGGAAAAGGAGGAATCTGTCCATTCCCCAAGGGTAACGACGACGAGATGCCTCCGGGGGTTTGGGATTGGTTATAAGGGGGTTCGAAAAGGAGGACTGAATTTCTGTGGGCTGTGAATGTGTTAAACTAATCGAAGAGAGAGTAAATGGGACGAGTCCGTAGGGTGTGTGTGTGTGTGCGTGCGTGGGTAGGTGGATGGGTAGCGATGCTGGACTGGACCGTTGGCGGTGGATTTAATGAGGGCATCGATGTGGTGATGAAAGATGATAACAGATTTGCATTTCGCAGGGCGTTTTAAATGCGCAATTGGTTTTTATTGTTGCGCCATAATTTTAAATGGGTATTGTATGAGAGTTTTTTTTAAATAAAATATGCTGAGTATTGTATTTATAGATTCAGCAAAAGTTTTAGTGTCATTACTTCGGCATGCGGCCCCTTGCATGTATTTAAAGCAAAATGTGACCCGTCATTTCTTTCGAAATTATCCGTTTGGCCCTTTCAATTCTTAGGACTACCGATTTAAAATACAGCCATCGACTTTTAATTTAATTCGCAGTTTGTAAACGTTGACGTTTCTTAATGTATCTCGCGCTTTCGACGCGATTCCCCTCCGGGGACCACTAGTACTGGCGCCCTCGTAAAACCGCATATGTGCTAACCTATCATGTGAGGAATATTTATGTACCTTATGTAACAGCTGCTGATTCTCCACGAAGCTCGTACATTGCGCTTTTAATTGTGTGGGCATGAAGTAAAAGATGAAGCGATCGAATTACGTATAATTTTTAGATTTTACATGTGCTTTAGGATTTCTGTGTTATTGCTGTGCTGCAAGATGCCAAATATAAGCCAATTGGATGGCTCTGAATTTGATCCAACTATATGAAAAACTTAAACTTAATTAAATCCATCGAAAGAGAGACAATTTCTTTAAATAAACCCAATAACGGCGCTAATGCAATTTTCTTTTTCTCGTCATTAACTTAATTTGTACTCGAAAATGTCGCATGGCATTCAGCGCCACAGAACTATTCCACTTAAATCTATTTATTGAATATGGAGAATGTGCTGGATTCTTCTTAATGCCAGCTTTCTATTGTCCATCTTAGAATTAGACGCTTTGTGCATAAAAACGGAATATTTTCATCAATATTATTCTGCAGAAGAAATGTCTTAACTGTGTTGCGCATAATGGGATCTGGCGACTCTTTGTAAATACTATTGCATTCCCTCTATTAATATCGAATTTGTTGTTTTATCTGCCTCCATAATATCTTATTCGATTTGAATTTGACAGAAGTATCAGAATAACTGGTCGACCATTCCACAGATCCCTCGCATAACAATCACAGTATCCATTAGGCTCACCTCGCAATTTCTTCATGTGAGTTTTCATATGAGGTCTTTCTATGACTTTCACCTGGTTGAGATTTTTGCGGAAGTCAGGCGCTCTAGTAACCTTTTAATTACCATGCTATATATTTTAAGAAGTGAGGCGAACTCGTTCCATATTACATGCCAGGGTGCAGCGTATTTTTCTTAGCATTTAAAAATGCCAGAAAAAAGGCATGAGCCAGAGATTTGAGGGTTTTTAAGTACCCTGCTTAAAATCCTAGTTACGTTCCAGAAAAGTTGGAAGTTAAGCGAGGAATGTTCTCCCATAAGTATCAATGGGATAATGGAAGGATTAGGTTTTACCTCATTAGAAGTATGAGAAGGACTTATTTTTATCTTGCATTACCATTACGTTTAACTTTTCAACCACATTTTAATAATTACATAGACTAAATACATTTATATTTCTATAATCCCGCTTTGGTTATTTAGCAAATTCTACCGTTCGAAAAAAATTCAGCATTGTAGTACAATTAGAAATACATAATCAATTATTTGTTTAAATTTAAAGATTTTTTAACGGCCTAAAAATAAATATTTTTGTAATTTTTGATTTTTCTGGTCGGTTTTGCCACAAGACCTAACTAATTGCCAAATTTCAAGTATCTAGCACATCTGGAAATGCCTCATAATTTGTATCCTCCTATATGCTATACTCTCCTATGTACGTAAGAAGCGACTATATATTATAGACTAGCCGCCTGGAAAATGATCATCTAAACCGATATATTTTGCGCTTAAAGGAAAATTTCGAGCAAATTAGCATGTAATATGACAACACATGAACAGAATTAAAATATTCAGTCTTTCGTGCGTAAAATAATCCATTTTCTGTGATCGTAAGTTAATATTTAGATATATTTATATCCACATCAGTGAAGGGCTGCATGGGATTTTAGGGTTTCTTCACACCATTTCCCATGCATTCTTATGGAAATAATATTTTGTTGACCCCATGGGGTATAAGAGACTCTGCGGTCTGCCAACCTAGACCAATCTCTTCCTTTGGTCCATGGGATGGCCCATTAAACTTTTTAATTCGATAGCTTAAATGGTGTAAAAACACTAAAATATTTATAAGATACTAGCTGTAACGCCCGGCTTCCCTCGGGAAAGAGTTTTCTTTTAAGTGGCAAACGATTTTTATTGCTCGGGGCAAACGTTCCCCATTCCTTAATTACGCATGCGATGCTTACACTAAAGTTTAGTATTTTATGTATTGCACATATTGAAAAGTTGTACCATTAATATAATTACGCATTAACGTCTTACTTAATATTCACATGGATAGATGCATCGAAGCCTTTAAATCGGCAATAAAATTGTGGATTATGTCAATACTATTAGTCAAAACGTAAACAATAAACAACATCGTGGTTACCGAATAAATGTAAGTAGATGTATCGATTTATGTTGCGATAAGTCTTTAAATGTTAATGGTAAAAGATAACAACGTTCTAATGTTCCTTAAAAATTATTTGACTCACTTTAAAAGAATTCATAAATTATATTTTGGCATAAATCCATTTGTACCTTTTATCTTGGCGTTAGGTATTTTCCTTGCATTAATCTTTACGTGTAGATATATCTCCCTTTGAAGAGGACAACAATTAAGAAATTTAGCTTTGTTTCCGCCTGGAAAATGGACATCTAAAACGATAAATTTTGCGCTTAAAGGATAATTTCGAGCGACTTAGCATGTAATACTAGGAAACATGAACAGAATTAAAATATTCAGTCTTTCTTGCGTAAAATAATCCATTTCTCGTGATCGTAAGTTAATATTTATGTATATTTATATCCACATCAGTGAGGGCTGCATGGCATTTTGAGGTTTCTCTACACCATTTCCCATGAATTCTTATGGAAATAGTATTTTGTTTTCGCCGTGGAGTATAAGAGACTCCACGGTCTGCAAACCTAGACCAAGTTCTTCTTTTGGTCCATAGGGTGACCCATAAAACTTTTGAGTTCGATAGCTTCAACGGTGAAAAAACGTATAAAGAACATACATACATACACACACACACATACACACACAATACACACAATACACACACACACATACACTCTAAAATATTTATAAGATGGTGTATCTCAAAAAAATGTTAAGTGGAGGTTTGGGGAGCATCGATTTGGTTTTTCGACGATAACTCTCGAGTAAATTAACTTAGGAAGTTCAAATTTGATATTTGTCACTTTCAATACAAGTATAAGGTCAATCTCCTATATATTTATGAAAGTCTGTTTGTTTGTGCATCTATACATTTCCACACCGTTAAAGCTAGAATAATCAAACTTTCAACAAATACTTTCTTCACAAATTGGAAGGTCGTAGGCTACTTTTTAATCTCAAATGTTTTATATTAATTTTACAAAAAGCAAAATAACTTTGTATGCTAATGCACTGCCATCTAGAGGTGAGTCAGAAAAACCGGGACAGTTCTTTTCGAACTGTTCTGTTGCCTAAACTGTTCAATAAAGAAACTGTTCTGATAAACTTCCTGTTCTCAAAGAACAGGTAACTCTACATCTTATACACAGTGAGAAAGGTGAGAAACGACTACTTCCTTATCCGTAATTGGACGGCAGGGACTGATTAAATTGATTAAACTACGCGTATTTTCCTAAGTTCTACTATTGATTTGAATCAAATTTGGTACGAATGCGGAGGGCTCCCAGAAATAATTCATACGTGGTTTTTGTTTCTTCCTCGATGCCCTCATATCCCCCCCCCCCCCCCCCCCCAAACCCGCACTTAAAATTTTTTTTGAGATACACCACATGGCCTATATTTTAAGCTGGACGAGTCTAAAGATACGCTGCAAGTTTCACAAAAATTCGACCAGCCGTTTATGCGTGATGCGGTAACAAACAAACAGACAGACAGACAAAAATTGTACGAACCGGTTCAAACGTCTTCTTGTGATGCAATACACAAAAAAAGTAAAACCCCGACAAAAAAACAAATGTACAGACAGAAGTTACAATTTTATTTATACAGATATGAATATATCATGTGTAAGAAGCGTCAATATATTATATTTACTATGTACAGGATGTCCCAAAATTCGCATGTACGGACATAACCATGAGAATCCTTGTGAAATTTCAAGTCGATAATGTTCTCTGTCAAAATTATATATATGTGCTACGGTAGCAGAGGTGGGGTGGGTGGTTTACAGGAAGGGGAGGGTTGGTGGTGGGATGAGTTTTGTTGTGGCATTCGTCTTATCATATTGTTTACTATCACTGGGGTCCAAGTGTTGTATCAACTTCGAGCCGCTGTCTCTGTTGAAATTCTTTCCGCGTTTCCTTATTTCTGATGCCACCCATATTACTCGTTTTCCGTAAAGTTTTTCTTTCGCGAGAATTCTTGTGTTTTCGAAATCTATTTCGTGTCCCTCGGCGGCGTGTTCTGCTACTGCTGATTTGTCGGTATGTTTGAGTCGAATGGCTCTTTTGTGCTCTTCTACACAGTAACACCAAATAGTTCATATTTCTTAAACAAGTTAGGAAAGTGAACAACCTATCACAAATGGGCGCGTTTCGTGCAATGGAGTATTAGAAAGAAATTATATACCTGTACGTAAGGAAAATAGCGTATTAAAGTTCTTTTCTTCATCATAAATAATCCATTTTCTTCCAATTTAAAAATAGTGCATGCGCACATAAGGAAATTAAACGTTTATTTGTGTGATTGTTTATGTTAGCAACAATGAAGAAGTAACCATGCAAGTAATTTTCGAAGTTAAACTCGATATAAGACATTCTTGTTTGATTTTCTCGATAACGGCTACTCCAACCATAAAAAAGTATAGGAAAGGAAATACTCCTCATTACCAGTTCTACAACTTTTATTTGAAGAATATTTTGATATGAGCAATACTTTACTAGATATGACGAAAATTTCATTTTTTGTCACCAGTAAAGTGATACCCCTGATTGGCGTACGTGATTCATTTCTGCGATATTCTTATTATATTTGATTGAGAGTCCGACGATAATAGGCGCTCACGCTGGAAGCGAAACGCGCCTATAAATGAATATGAGGGTAGTTTATTCTAGGCAACTTTAACAATAATTTGATTTTCTCAAAAACGGCTCGAACGATTTTGATCAAATTTTGTACAGTTACTTGAGTATTTGTCTGCAATAATCTACTATAATATATTTTGAAGCGTGTGTTTTTGTATTTGTGTGCTTGTTCATGGAACTACTCCTAAACGATAAAAGCTAGAATAACCAAATTTGGAACGATTCTTCCTTACATCCTAACTTAGTGAATGGTCAAGGTTTGGTAAACCAGGATTAATCAGTGCCAATATAGGGGATTAACATTTTTCCATAAGATAACACGTATTAATCCATTTCTTGAATTGCAAGGTATTCTTCCTTCAAGCATAAAAGAACGTAAATATGTTCCGATTTTTTTCGATTTTTCTTTATTCGACGAATAAACCTATATACTATCCCATTCCTGCGAAGTTTACATGTTACACGGTCGAAGTTTTCAAAAATACGCTTTGTTTCGAAATTTTGTGGATTTTTCGTACTCTTTCCGGGCGTTACCTCCGATTCAATTAGTTTCAATGAATATTACAAATAGACGGAAGTTTAGCGTTATTCGATTCGCACTTTTGTTTAAGCAACGAAACGATCGATGTTTACTGATAGCAACGTAAATAGATACTGATTATTATTCAGGAATCGTTTATTGATGAAAGTAATTGTACCTTCTTTCGTCTATTGAATACTGGAATCTTACATTTTTTGTAAGTAAAATCATTATATTCTACATTATAATGTTAATTAACGTAAATAAGCTCACGTATCTGGTGTACATTTCCAGTCAGTTTGCAATCATGGAC
Source organism: Uropetala carovei (assembly GCA_036926305.1). NCBI lineage: Eukaryota > Metazoa > Arthropoda > Insecta > Odonata > Petaluridae > Uropetala > Uropetala carovei. The sequence continues at coordinate 8,904,749 of JAXCHB010000010.1, read as the reverse complement.
AACTGTACGGTGCTTTTTCAAAACATAAAAGTAAACATTTTAGCGAGGCATAATTACACAAGAAATGAAGCTGGATTTGGCGAAAGTAATATGATAGGAAATAAAATTATCGTTATATTTGAATGCAATAGTCTCGGAAACGGATTGTTACAAGCAAATACGATTAATTGTTAAGAAAATCTAATTGTATTTTTAAAAGTATCTACTATGTATTTTAAAGAGGTTGTATATTGTGCTGTAGTAGCTTCACTAAATCCGTTGAAATTCAACGGGAAATTCTGCTAGTACTACATATTTCATTTTAGTCAATGAATGAATATAAGGCTAGTGTATTCTTGGACAACTTTAAAAAAATTCGATTTTCTAAAAAAAGGCTCATACGATTTTCATCAAATTTCGTATAGTTATTTAAGTTGATGTATATAGTAAATTTACATAGTTCATATTTTTCTAAAGATAATTAAACGACGCATTCTTATATGAGTAATTTTGTACGTGTGTTGTACCGATTTTTTGAAAATCCAGTTGTTATTGAAGCTCCATAGGAGTTTCTGTGCAAAATTCTCCCGACAGGTAATTTGTAACCCGTGCGTTCAAATCCAGGTAGGGCGGGCGGCAAGCTTTAGGTGTCGAGTAGCTTTGAGATCGTTGGGTGTGGGTAGAACGAGTGGATATCGAGCAAAAGAATAATTGTGGACACGGATGTTACCTTTCTTTTCGTGGTAGTATTAGCGGGTGACGTTCGCAACTCCGAATGTACGGAGCAGTGCTTCGTGTTCTTTGAAACATCACGGCACAATTTTCGACCCCGGCGGCTCAACGGAGGGAATCCGCCGATTTTGGGTGGGACGTTTTTATGACTAGGTAGTGTAGGAAAATACGCCAGTAGCACGCGGGTGGAGTAAATTATGGCTAAGACACGCATTGTGGAGTAACTAAAATATTTAATTCGGATTGGGAAACGATGTCCGAATGAAATTCGCCGTTTCTCTGACTGCTAGGTAAAATTTTATCAGGTCGAGGAAAGCGAAATGGCGTAACAACTTAAGAGGATGATTGTTCGGTCTCGGGTTAAAAGTAATAACGGGCAGCGACATTATTTCCTTCGCAGAAATTGCAAATGTGCCCGGGCACTGAGGTTAGTTACTCCTCCCCTGCATTGCGGGGCGGAAAAGGGGAAGCGCATGACCTCGAAAGAGGAGAGCTCTCATTCACAGGTAAGGTGCAGCGTCGATGCAAGTATATTAGGGAAGGGTCTCTGGATGAGGTTCGTGTTAATTAATGGAAGGTGGGGAATTGATTCGCGGCGATTACATTTGAGTTAATTGTCCTTAAATGCCTACTTAGAACTGTGGGATAACTTACAAAATACGATCTGGTTCGTGTAGATGTTGTTGCCGGCTTCCAGAATGACACGCGAGAATTCTCTCTCTTGCTTCCAACTACGTCATTCTCGTGTTGGATTGGTGAAAATGACAGGCAGTGAAATTCACGAATGAACATCGTAGTTTGAGGAAATGTCCTCTTAACGGATGTCAACGTAGTTGACAATCGATTGCAAGGTGTATTTTATATCCCCCAGGATGGAGAGATCAGCGGGGTATTGAAATAACTTACGAATAATATGCTTTCGGATTTTATTATCTTCTTGAGTTTCAATGATCAATAATAATAATTTACAATTTATTACATACACTTGGTCGGCCTCTTTTCGACGTTATGGTAAGAGTTGATCTCTTTGGTTTCTCGACGGAGATGGCATCGGCCACCCGGAACTCGTATTTTCTGTACGCGGTGATTTGCTGTCACTTAGGATACACTCAACTCCTCATTCGAATACGATTTCCGGTCTGTAGCCGTTGTGGTCAGCGGTATAGGTGACCGCTATGGTGCGTCCGTCTGGGAGCGGCACTCTGTATTCTCCATTGGCTGCACCTCCGTGGCGCCCTTCCTCGTGGCCGAAGTTCACACCAGCATACGGGTCCCCCACCGAGTACTTGTACTTGTAGGGTGCGGGTTCCTGTGGATAGAAAATGGTTCGCTATGAGGAAATTCCTGCAGCGCATTGAGGGAATTTTCGCGGCGCGAGCGGTGCAATAGCATAGTTACGGTAAAGGATATGCGCTGACGGCGGAGACACTGTTAATTAGGAGAACGGGATTTTCCTGGATTGGGTTTTTGCTTGTACAGTAATACACCGCAATATGTAGGAGATGCGTTCCTGAAAAATGCGACCTATAACAACAACGTATAGCGAAACAATGATTCCCATAAGAACTATGATAAAAGTAGGGGTTATGTTCCCGACGGATATTTTGTGACAGAGTTGTGTCCCAAATAATACATAATACAGTACATTAGACATACTATGTTACCACTATGTGTTTACCACTCATTGCTACTAGGGTTTAATATACATTTAATCATAACAACGAGTAACCAATTGCAATAATAAATTCAGAAATAACCGAAAATAATTGTCTATAGTGTGATGGAGCACAAAAATTGCTTCTTTACTTACACGTACACTGATACGCATTTTAGAGTACTTTTCATGCAATTGTCGCAATCCAAAGTATATCGAATATCTCATGAGATATCAACGAAAACGTGAACCGCGATTAAAAGACACCCAAAATGTTAGACAAAACTGCTCACAAAGCTCTTTTATAGCTGACTGTCGCACAGAAATAGGTTTTTACAGATCGTCATTAAAACTGGGATAGTCCCTTTTATCCGCTGTGTGACTTGTGGAACACCCAAACCACCGTGATGTCTCAAACACATGGCCAGCAAGTGTTTATTCTGAGTATGATTTTACACCAATTGGTAAACACGAAATTAAATTAATTCATATAAATAATAGTAACCATTAAATTAAAAGCCGAATATATGGTTTTTATTGTGATAGTTATAATCTATGCACCGCAATTAGAATTTCTGAAATTTTGCTGCATTTCACAAAGGACGTATATGCGAAGCGACGCAACTTAAACATGTTCCTTAATTGATTGGCGACGTATATGCGAAACAAAGTATAGCGGGGTTTTACTGTACTTGATTACCGATACTATGGCTGTGAAACCTTCGGGTTCCTTTTAACGATACTTAAAACGGTGATGCAAACCATGGCACCGGTGTCAAGCGTTCATGGAGGTGTTAGAATTTGGAGGTTTCGTCCTCGAAGCTCTTAGATTTACGTGCGGTTATGGAACGCGGAAAAACTGAAATAAATTGCTGCATCTCAATGCTTCGAATTCATCACTCGGGTGTATGAAAGACGAGGAGGTTATCACAAGGGCGCCTGTAAGTCTGGAGAAAAAAATCCCGCAAGGTGAGTCAAGCGCGCGCTCTCAGAACTCTCTGCAGAACCTGTGTGTGAGCGTCGTATTCCGGGGCAGGTGGTGGTCCGTACGTCTTCGATGTGTCGTACTCAATGACGTTGTAAGCGGGTGGGGCAACGTATGTGGGAGGGGGCTTGGTGGTAGTAGGCGGTAGGTATTTAGTTTGGGGTGTGGCAGTGTAGGTGGGAGTAGACTTGATGGTATGGTAGGTTTGGTATTCAGGCTTGGGGGTTCGGTAGACGGGCGGGGTAGGGTAGTTATATCCGACATCGGGTGCGGGTGTGGTGGTAGTCGGTGTTCCGTATTCAGGTGGTGGTGGGCCGTAAGTGGTTGGAGGAGGTGTTGTCTTGGCGTATTCGCGTTTGGGAGTGTCGTAAAAGGGTGAGGAAGGGGGGATGTAAACGTCGTGGTCGGGAGGGTGGTATTGGAGGTGGTCATGAGGCTGGGATCCGCCGTTGGCGGGAGGGGCCGTGAGGTCCACTTGGGGAGGCAGCTCTGGGCGCGCTGCGACCAAGCCGAATACGGCGAGCAGCACGACGGCCTGTCAGTAGAGACGGAGGGGGTCAGTCCGCGGCGGCGGAGGGATTATGGTAAGGGTATTGGGGTGGAGAGCGGTAAGGCGTTACCTTCATGTTGGTTCGGTCGTCGTGTCTTCTGCGTTCGGTAGGGACGGAGGAGGATGGAATGCTCGTCACCGTATTCGAAGGCTGGGTCTTATATAGTCGGATATGGGATCTGAGGGGTCGAACTTTGAGGAGGCATCCATCCCTCAAGGGTGGCGCATAGCCCAGGGCAGTGGAGTGGGGGGGGGGGTGAAGTGAGGCTGAGGACGTGTCCGTAGTGGGGTGGATGTGAGGATGATTTCCCTGGTTTGTGTTTGTTCGTCGTGGAAATGCAGTGCGGCGGGATGAGGTCGCCAAGGTGACGGTTAAGGATCAAAATCTTTGCAAGGCGATCTGTCGGTTTCGCAACCGCAATTGCAAAACATTAACAGACGTTCAGTGCGTGTAATTACACTTTGGGAAATATCGTGACATTTTCAAGCGGAGGACGGCGGTATGAAATTCGGATTTACTCTGTTAATTTTTCTAGAAATAAATCGGTACGACATACATTGTACAAACTTTCTCATATAATAATGCTTCGTTTAGTTATCTTTAAAAATGAAAATCGTATTAGCCGGTTTTTAGAAAATCCAATTTTTAAATTTATTCAAGAATAAACTAGCCTTATATTCATTCATTGACAAAAATGAAATATGTAGTATTATTGTAGATGTATGCTCAAGTAACGGTACGAAATTTTATCAAAATCGTTGTAGCCGTTTTTGAGAAATTTAAATTGATGTTATAAATGCGTAGAATAAACTTCCCGTAATTATTGAGCAATGTCAACCATTTTTTCACAGCCTCTGCTAAATATGATGAAATGCCTAAGTACCAGATTTCATTCGTTGTCGCTCTACCGTTTAGGCTCTAGAGCTAATGACAGACAGACGGCATTGCATAAACCACTTTTTCTGACTCCGAGACACCTGAAACGTGTATATCCGTAAAATTCTCGTCTTCGAATGTTTGCGCGATAACAATACTTTCTCAATATACTTCGTAAATGAGAATGTAAAAGATACTACCGCACGGGGTCATTCAGTTGGGCTTTCCCCGGCTGTCCGTCGCATATTCGCCGCAAAATCGCCTCAGCCGAAGCATCGCGGAAATAATGCATTTGAAAGAGTTCGTGGGAAAGTCAGTATTTGGATTTTAATTTTTCGATTTAGTTTCTTCACCAATGCCCTTGCCTTCGCAGACCTCAAAGCGGAACATAATGAATCTTTGCATGCGCTATGCAATTTAATCATACGCGTCATGCGTTCGACGGCGTTGCTTGAGAATGGACGTCGGAGAGGCTTCAAAGCGCAACGCGGTGTTTTCGATTTCGCAGCTGTTATAAGATATCCGCGAGAACGATTTTCGAGAATAAAAAACATTGTTGTGTGAGAATTTTGATTAAAAATCTTTTCCTTGAATATTAGTTTGGGAGGTTATGATTCTAAAATATTTTAAAATTAACTTTAATTAACATTTATCGTACGACAATTAAATTCATTTTCCATTTAAAGTAGATTCCATTGGACAATTGGGAAAGCAATGGACAACCAATCTTATTTTACTTATGAAGAATTTTATTCTATTTTTCATTGCAGGAAAAATTAATGGTAATTACATACATCCTAAAGTAAACGTTATTATATTTTACCTTCATTAAATTCTCTCGTCGGTTCTTACAAACTTAATTTATATTCAATAACACGAAGGTAAGAAAATAATATTAGCATTGTGGGAAAAACAGGAAAGAAAAGTCACTCATAAAGAAATATGTACTATAATAATGACAAAATAAAATTCATCAATATTAAGGTGATAACTAATCTTATTTTTATAAATAAAATACCTGTTATGGTCTAATAATGCACGTTACATGGAATTAATTTTGAAATGAGCAACATATTTGTACTTTTTAAATGTATTTTATCTTTATCTGAATCATTAACAAAGTTCTTAAGGTATTTAAGGGTCAGGAACAAAATAATTATATACACATATTAGTTTTCGCTGGATTACAGGAAGTAATTAAAAATATAACACCGACAGTCTATTGATTTATCTAATATTCTAACCCTTGTATTGGAGACAAAGTGTCCGGAAATAGAGAAATTCCTTTCATTTTGAATAGATGTCGGTTTAATTGTACTTGAAGCATTTCTCAGTTGTTCCAAATTGTTTGCTGTTTTTCAAGTTGCTTTATATATATTTATTTCTTTCGATAATGACCGTAAATCATCATCAATTATTTGGTTTGGCTCCAGGCTTTGAGGGATGGATTCCTTCAACTACCGTCATGATCCACTTTCAAAATTTTTTCATCTGATTCTTATCGTCGCTAATAGTCACAGCATTATTATTATTATCGTTGGAATAATTAAAAAGTGTTTTCATTATTGTTTTAGCTCTCTTGACAATTTCGTTTTTTGAACTAATAGCAACAATCGTCTTTTTAGCGAACAGGAGGCAAGTAAGTTCTTGAAGAAATTTTATCAAATAACTGAGTGACGCATCTCTTCTTCTGACAATTTGGTGTTTTATTTCATGGAGAAGTCTCGTACTAATTTCTGAGTTATTCTCCACGATATACTTGATAAAAATTTGAGAATCCGCTCACCAGTTAAAGGGTTAGCAACTTTGCAACCTAAGAGCTCCAATCGCTATTCTGACAGGTTTTAAAGTTTTCAATATATTCGATGCCATTCACTTCTTCTGCTGTCCTGCAATGATCTTACAATAGGAGGCTTAATTCTAAGAAATCTCTATCATAATTTCTATAGTGTTGCAGCGAGTTTTGAAATTTGATTGCAGCTGCAATTCTTTTCTCTATAGCTTTTAATACAGTGCTCCGTATTGGGGATTTTATGAATAATTTAACAACTCTACGAATTTTATGTACCCTGTTGTAAATACGTACATACATGCAAACATTTTCTGCAGCAAATTCGCTTTATTTTCCGAAACGAATTCATCTTCGCTTTCATGATCAGTTTCCGAGGAAACATCACTTGAATCTTCGCTTGCTTCCTAATTCTTTTCCTATAAATCAGACATATCCGCTAAATGAATAGCGTGGTTACCTGTTGGTAAGCCGGGAACAGTTTCCCAATTTTTACCATCGCTTGTGGGGGAAACAATGCCTCTTTCAATACTAAGCCCGAAATATTTAAGTTGTGAATCCAATAGTTCGATTGCATTTTCGGCAGAACAATACCTTGAATTCGCATTAAACCCAAGTTTTCTGAAACTCCATCGTAATTATATATATATATATATAAACTTACGGAAGAGGAGAAAGGTAAATGAGGATATTTAGGGCAACTAGGTGTTGAAGGAAACCCATTGAGCACTTACCGGAAGTAGAGCCGCTGGGGTGTTGGAGAAACACATTTGTAGAAGCTATTGGAGTTAAATAAAAATATACGAAAAACCTTTTTTAAATTATAATCTTTTTTAAAGCGCACTGAAAAATGTAAAATAAATTTTTGAGTTCAAGAAAATATCTAGATCTTAAGGAAAATTTTCATTGTATATGATCATGAATCTCTAATAAAGAGGTATGGCATATGTTGACTAAATTATTCACTGCCATATAAATAGTCTGGAAATTCTTGTTTAATCAACGTATGCCATACCTCTTTTTGAAAGGGCGCAGTTTGTTTTCAAACGTATCGCATTTTCTTGCCGCTTGGTGTCACTACGTGTGTGATAACCAAGGATATCGATTTGTTCTTAAATTTCAAAGTAAAATGAAAATATCTAGAACGCGAGAATTGTTTAAATATTTTTAATCGTGGGACGTCCTTTGAGCAAGAATTTTCTGTGAAACTTCTTTAAGTTGGTCATTCTATAGTTTTGAAATGTATTTGTCGATATTTATGATCAAGTTAGGAAAGTGTACAACGTATCACAAATGGGCGCATTTCGTGCAATGGAGTATTAGAAAGAAAGGTACTTAGGTGTTATCTCCAGGACCTTCGCAGGACTCCGATAATACGCAAGTACCAAAGATTTTTATTACTGATAACGATCTTTCTGAATAATTTATGTAATGATTATAACATTCTAAACTATACTATTTATTTATTAATTTTACCATGTTTTGGTGGAGAGAACAAGGTTGGATTGCTTTCTACCAAGATATCTGTAGTCTACAGAGGAATTATATCTCGATTGACTTAATTTAAATCTTGCTAACCCATGACTGATCGGCCTGTCGCGACATTTACAAACCCCATCACCGGACAACGGGGAGGGATACTTTGGTTCCAGCGAGGCGAAGGGCGCGGTAGCGCCCGGAGACGACTACTAAAATAAAAACAAAGCGAGCCGATGGCTCGCCAATATCCTCTCCATTTGCAGCGCAAGAGTAAAGCGAGATATAATTATGATTATAACATTCTAAATTATACTATTTATTTATTCGTTTTTACCATGTTTTGGTGGAGAGTACAAGGTTGGATTGGTTTCTACCGAGATATCTGTAGTCTACAGAGGAATTATATCTTGCCAGTATACTCGGTTACTTGTAAATAAAAAGTTTTTTTTGACAATTTCTTAGTTTGTTTTAATGTTTTACCCTTACATACAGGTATATCATTTCTTTCTAATACTCCACTGCCCGAAACGCGCCCATTTGTGATACGTTGTACACTTTCCTAACTTGTTTAAGCTAAGCATAGGTATAGCAAAGCAACAAGTTTATATTCAGGGATAGTTTGCGTTTTTCTATTAGCTTAGCTCCTGTATAGTCTGCCTAACGGTACTACATTTACAAGTGGAATAAGTTTTCTTTCACTTTCACAAATTAGTTTCTTTCTGAATAACACTCAATAAAATATTTTAAAACACAATTCCGTTAAATAAATAAATGTACATAACATTTTTATAATACAATATATCAGCAGTAATGATTTGTTATTTTCTAAATTTCCTGTTTGGTGTTTTACTTTTTGTGGAATACAAACCATTACTTTGGTTTAAAAGTGAGGAAAGAAGTTTTTCCATAAAATCCAAGGAATTTGGCTCAACTTTCTGGTAAGTGATTTAAGAGAAAAAAATATCTATGTTAGCTTCACAACTGTGAAAGTAAGATGACACAGCACGGCTCCTTAAGAGAGATCTCGATAGTTCGGTCTCGGTTTATATGTAAAAACAGCTAACCTAAGCTAATCGTACTCAGGCTACAATCAATCGATGTTGATTATCGATTGGCGAAGTAGTGCAAGGATTGTCAGCTGGACGTGAATGGTGGAAAATTTCATGCCATGGAAATCAAACGCTCCAGTAAATTCATACCCCGCGGCGTATGAATTTACTGGAGCGGAAGAGCATATATGTTAGCCTATTGCTGATCCAAGGGTTTCGGTTTCTTTCACCGACCATTTTGTGTAAGAGAAGGAATTGCAAAAAGTAGCGTTTAATGAGTTCGATGGGCTGATGGAATTCCTTGGTTGGCATCTACTGCTTTTAGATTGATGTCCAGCGTGCTTAGCGCGATGTAATTACGTCTGCGTAAAGTCAAACCGGTGGCGTAATTGGGTGTTTTGGAATATAAAAATGCATTTTGAGTATCTACATAAATATTTAATGCAATAAACAAGAGAGAATTATAGCACGCACGCTAGGAAAACACGTTTACAAAAGATAAAGCGTCCCAGTTTGTGTTCTCCACCTTCTTAGTAACCGTTGGATCCCTTAAAGTTGCCTCCTCTAGGTTCCTCGAATCTGATTTGCGGCCTGTAGCCACTTTTGTCAGCGGTATACGTAACAACCATGTTGCGGCCGTCCGGGAGTAAGACTTTATACTCTCCCTTGGCTTCATCCAGGTCGCGCCCCTCTTTGTGACCAAAGTTAACACCAGAATACGGGTCCTCCACCCGGTAACTGTACTTGTAGTGTACTGGTTTCTGTGAATAGAAAATGATTCGCAATGAAAAACGTAGTAAAGGATTCATGGAACAAATTTGTTGCGATACGACTGCTATAATATTGCTTCCGTATCTTAACTATTAACGAGATACATGAGCTGCACGAGGAAAATGTTCGACTGACAGTGTGAAGAAATGTAGAACCTTAGCGATAGTCCTTGAGACTAATTTATTTTACCCAAGGGTACTCGGGTATTTCCTCATTTGTGAAAACTGCGGAGGAAACTATAGCTGAGAAAGCATGAATTTGATTATGTACCTTTTCCACAAATAACTAGGAAATTGGTAGTTTTCAAGAAAGTTACAAGATATAGAAAGTAATTGGGGTGATGATACGAACCTCGCTTGTAGTGGACGTTCCGTAATCAGTTGGGGGTAGATATCCGTCGTTGACTGGAGGCAGATATCCGACGTAGGGATGGGGATTGTAAGGTTTCTGGGTGGTAGTGTACGGTCTGTCAGTAATAGGTGGAAGGTATCCGGCGTTGACTGGAGGCAGATATCCGACGTAGGGAGGGGGATTGTAAGGTTTCTGGGTGGTAGTGTACGGTCTGTCAGTAATAGGTGGAAGGTATCCGGCGTTGACTGGAGGCAGATATCCGACGTAGGGAGGGGGATTGTAAGGTTTCTGGGTGGTAGCGTACGGTCTGTCAGTAATAGGTGGAAGGTATCCGGCGTTGACTGGGGGCAGATATCCGACGTAGGGAGGGGGATTGTAAGGTTTCTGGGTGGTAGTGTACCGTCTGTCAGTAATAGGTGGAAGGTATCCAACGTTTACTGGTGGCACGTATCCTACGATCACGGGAGGGACACAATTGACGTATGGAGGGGGATTGTAAGGGTTCCGTGTGGTAGTATATGGTCTGTCAGTAATAGGTGGAATGTATCCGACGTCCACTGGTGGCACGTATCCTACGTTAACGGGGGGCACGTATTCAGTGTTAGGATAGATCGTGTAAGTTTCCTCAGGAGCAACGTATTGTATTTCGGGAGTATCAAAAAGGGGTGGTTGAGCCTGCTGGTCTCCATCGTTGTCATGGTGCACGTGTCCCACGTGGTTAAGGTCGTTAGGACGGCCTGCGGCAAAGGCGATTATGGCGAGCAGGATGACGGTCTGTAAGGAAAGACGAAGTTGGTCAGTCATCGGCGCCTGAGGCTTTTCGAGAGCGTCTTCTATTTGAGAGCGATAAGCGAATACCTTCATGTTGATTCTAAGGCAGCAGGGGCCGTCTCCGTTTAGGGCGATGCTCCTGGTTGTTCGAGACGGAATGTTCGATATTGGTGCTCGAGGGATCGTCTTATATATTGGAAGATGAAACTTTGCCGGAGAATAAGGATTTCGGAGGAGGTGTGAGATATGGAAGCGGAATTGTTGTGTAATACCTTTCTCGGTTCCATGCTCAAGGGTGCCACCCATGCGATAATTCGGGGACTTGTCAATTGGTGGTGGAGGGCGGCGCAGAGGGGAATGGGACATTTAGCCGCGGCCACCTCGCCGCGGCCTTCTCGCCGCGAGGAGTTTTCTCGCCGTGATTGATTAAAAATTAATAGAAAATCACGTTGAATATTCCATATTAGTTTTATTTTACATTATACGTTTGTTTTTAAGTAGGTATATATGAAAATCTCACGGCCTATGCGAGCAATGTTGAGTTTTCTTTCTGTAAAACATGAATTTCACGTCTTTGTCTGATTTTCGTCTTTTTAGTAATAATAAATGTTTAACATAATATTAATATTAAACGTGCTGATTATCCTATGCAATTAACATATTTCTCTACCGTAGCAACCAAACTCTGACGGAGTTTTGAAGTGATAGAAACTATGAATTGTTTTCATGCATGCTTCTTACTTTCTCATATACGAAGTATATTGAGAAAGTATTGTTATCGCGAAAAAATTCGACCTCGAGATTTTTACGGAAATATACGTTTTAGGTGTCGCTGAATCCGAAAAAGTGGTTTTCGCAATGCCGTCTGTCTATCTGTATGTTACTGGATCTGGAGCCTAAACGGTAGAGCGGAAATCAATGAAATCTCGTACTTTTATCATACTGATCAGAAGCAGGGGCGCGCCTACCCGGGGTGCAGTGGATGCAATGCACTCGGGCGCCAACTTGCCCGGGCGCTTCTCGTCAAAGTATTTCTATCTAGATGTTATTGGAATTCGACTTGGGAATGTTTCCTCCTTTGTCCGAGTGAAAAGGGAAAGTTGGAGATTCTAAAATGACACAAAATCTTCCAGGCAAAATTTTTCTGATCCCTTGCGGTACGCGGTCGCATGACTCAGGGTCGCGCGAACACGCATCACACGAAAATGGGTTCACCGTAGGAGTCGCCAAGAGGTGGGGTCGCTACTCCGCTAATTGCTATCCCGACCCTAGCGAGGAGTTCCAGCTGAGGCGGCAGTCCTTTCGTAAAGTACCATCGACCTTTACCACAAATCCTTTCGCTGGAAGAATACCAGGTGCCTACCCTTTTTCTCTTGGAAATCCCAAATCTGTTTTGAATCGGCTTGGTATAGCTTTTGCAAAAACTAGCATCCATGGAGTTGCACTTCCGGGAAAGCGTTCCTTATGGCTTTGAACGCCGCGATTTCATAATCGCAGGAAATTGATTCCGGGTTGACTTCAGGTTGCACTTCTTTGATAATTTCGTAAACTCTTTCATATGTACGTGCTCTCTTGTTCGACAACAGAAAATACAGCACTTGATGAACACCACAAAATCTCTCCGCAAGCACGACATATAGCTGTGCAAAGAGAGATGGCGCGGGACGAAATGTTCCGTCCACATACCACCTTTTCGAATCCTTTAATATGCCTAAACTCCGCTGAGTTCCAAACAGGAGGATACGCTCTGGGCCATGTCCACTGTCCGACATTAAAAAGTTTTCGAAAACACCTTGTCGCACTTCGTAAGTTGTATAACTTTCCGGTATTACAAGTAGTTCGAGACTCTCAGATACTGAAGGCGCTGAAGCCAATTTTTTTCTGTGTCTCCTAACAATTTCTTTTAATGCTGCACCACTCGGGAGTAATGCCTGCGCTGCTTGCGAAATGCCACTTACACCCTCGTTAATAAGTTGTGCCGTAGGCTCCATTGTCTCGTTGGCACGCCGCTTTATTCTCGTAACAGATTTTAGCATCTCCACTCTTGCTGCTGAAGCATCATGTGAATGTGTACCGAGTTTTAGAGTCACAGATTCACCTTCAGTGTGTATTCTTCACAACACCAAAATTTCTTACGCTCATCGCTACTTAACCGCTCAAACACATACACAAAACCGTCCACTATTAGTTTCTCCTTTCCACGGATAGACAGAATAATTTCCATTTTAAGGTATTAGTAAAAGTTAGAAAAACTTTCGGAATGTTATTGTAAAGTGAATAAAAATGTTCACTGAGCAAGTTAGCAAGGATCCACAGACGATATCACACCGTGAATGGGAACTCGGAGGACGGATGCTTACCATACGGTAGCAAAGGTAAGACTGCCATAATCATGGTCGATCTTAGGATATAGCTCGATTGATTAGCGAAAGGCCGAATTGTCCTACCTTCCACGGTCATCGCCACCCTCACGCTCCCATACCCTGTCGCCATGGGGTCCAAACCCCAACCAAATTCACTAATCCTCAAGTCCCTTGGTTCGTTCCACGAATTTGACATTAAGATACTGTCTAACGACTTCCAGAAATTCCATGGGGAAATTTACCCATTTGAGAATTCCTTGAACCTTATGAATGCATAATGGGAGGAGTTTTATTTTCTAGTTCAGTTCCTCCTGCAGGTGTTCAATAGACGAGGAAGCTTCTTTGGTACAAAGTATAACAACTACTGAAATATATTTTTAAGGAAACCTTTATTTATCATTTTATACATTGCAAAATATAATAGTTACAATAATAGTAAATAATAATTATTATTTTGATATTTATTAGTCACTTGCTTCAGTGCTATCACTTTCATTCTCCGAATTTATATTAACAAGTATTTCTTCAATTCCTTTCATTTCACATTCTCTTTGAATGTACTCATTTTCTTTATTTTTTCTGGCATACATTTCTCCACTCATTTTCACCTATTAAATTACATTTCTCCTCCACTAACTCGTGTGTCGTCGCCTGCCATTGTAAAACGATCGAGCTATAACCACGACAAATTATGCATGAATCTCTTCGAGAGAATTTTTTGAAGCCATTAGTGTTTACCAATAAGTCGATTTTAAAAAATAGGGTATCCTCTCAGAATGACAAATGTATTCAAATGGTAATTATACAAAAACCTTGTTTTTGTGCTTTTTGATAGGCAAACTCATGCAATAATTTTCAAAAGCCAATGCTTTTAAGACAACTTCTCTACATTAATGGCCGCCAGTCAGCCATTCCTATGACTGCTGATATCAAGCACGTACACAATATTGGAAGTCCAATTTGGATTATACCCCTAGTTCGATTATAAACTCAAATGATACAAAAAATAATTTCTTCAGAATACGAATAAAATGTACTGAATAGACGCTTTAATAAAGTTTCTAGATCAAAAGAGGAGATAATAATTTGCGTAAAAGCACATTTTATAATTATATGCATTTCAAAAATGAAGGTGTAACTCATGATGATCATTCATGCGGGTTGACTTAAAGAATTTAATTTTACAGTCAAGATAACCTAATAAAAAGGAATTTCGGAATACTTATTGGTTATTCTGACTTTTAGAGTTTCGTTTCTAGTTTAACTCACAAAAGTTTACCATAAAAATTCCCTTAAACACTCGACTTACTAAAATTCAAAGACTTTCTCTCAGTTTATAAATACATACTCATGTTTTTCAACTTGGACTCGCTTCTAGGAAAGTAGAAACATTAAACTATTCCACACTATACATTTTATATGCTTTGTATATCGTTTGTATTGCAGATAATACGATAGGTATAAATTACAATTCGGAAGTAAACTTTTATCAGTCTTCTCTAAAAATTCAACTCCGGAATGCACTTAAAAACATCCGCCGCAAAAAGACCCCGCGGCGAAACGGCTGCGGCGAAAGGTCTTCGCGGTAAGACGGCCGCGGCGATATGGCCGCGTCGAGATGTCCTATATAGACCCGGCGCAGAGCACGTTCGTCGTCGTCTTCTGCGGGTGTGATGCTAAAGTTCCGTGCTTGTCAAAGTTGTGGAAATGTAATGCTTATATATGGGGCCACAGTATTAAGTTACGATTATGTATAAACGAGGCTTTCTTTTTCCTTTATATGTATGTATGTATGTATGCATGTATGCATGTACGCACGCACGCACGCACGCACGCACGTATGTATGTATATATAAAACTTTTAGAATTGCTCGTAAAAATTTAATGGAGAATTACGATCATTCGATTAATTCATAAAGCGAAACGCTTCAAATATAATATGTTCATACAAATACTCTAAATAAGTATTCTATAAAATCATTTTATTATATACGTATGGACCTTGTTATTTTTCTTACGATGTGATTTGCCAGTCTCTTTCTCAGATGTTCTTTTTCGTCGTTTACCCGATTATTTCTTAGCCTCGCGACTTGATCTGAGACAGTCCTTTAGTTCGATGTTTATTGGTTTTAATCGAATTTTTAGTGTTTTTCTTAGAGCTTCATCTAACTTTGTGCAGCTAATTTCATAACATTTCATAATCATAATGAAATTCAATATACACACAATAATGAACAAAGTCAACAATACAGCGAATCGTGAATAAATATTGAAATAATTAGATAATCTAATTTTATGTAGTTTGTTTAATTTTATAATTATTATAACGGATACTTCGGACGTTAATGGCCATCACACGGTATGAGTATATTATTGATACTTTTGAGCATAATATTAGATACGGAATATATGATTGTAATTATTATACAACAACACACAGAAAAAATAACACAATATTTACTGCTTTCCTAGTACGCAAATTCAATGTAAAAATTTGTTAATTTGGGGTTTTTATTTAAAAAATACAAATATTTACATACCCTTATGTTTACTTCGTTTACACTTTCGTAATAATCAGAAGAAATATTAAATTGTATTTTTGTTTAACTGTGCGTATTTAAAAAGTTAATTAGTTGGTCAAAAATAAAAAATATCGATCTAAAGATACTGTCACCACGATGTACATGTTTACAAACAATCCGTTGTCAAGCTTATATTTATAAATCTTATATATGTTACAGGCAGAGTGTAAATTCCAGGCATCTATACAATGCCTAGGCAATGTATAGAATGTCTAGGGATTGTATAGAATACCTGGCAGTTTTTAGGCAAAGTATGAAATATCAGAGTTGTGATTGGATTTTTATATTTTACCCAGGCATTCAATATAATTCCTAGGTATTCTATAAAAAGGTGCTAATAGGACATAATTTATCGATACGGTGTACCGTAAAAAACGGGATAAACTTATTTTTAATAAACATCTCCGCCTATATATTTTAGTAAGGCAGTCTTCTGCCTGTGAACTTATTCACGTCCACATTTCTCAACCGATTCCTTCCAAATTTGACACGCTTGTAGGGGGTACTAAAGGGAAGGTCACTGCGGAGTTTTAATGTCCTTCTGCCTGCCTGATTCAAAATGTCGACCAATTGTCTGTCACTTCCTTTAAGCATTTCCCAATCGATTCCCTTCCTGAAGCCGTGTTCAGAATTCTCTAACTATGAATTACTATCAAGAAAACGCATTATGTTTCTAACGAGTATGCGCTCAAGTATCTTGCATGATATTGAGGTTAGGGAAATCGACCTGAAGTTTTCTGGGTTCTCTCTGTCGCCGCCCTTATGAATTGGAGTCACTTGCGCTAACTTCCAGTCCTTCGGACCTCTCCGTGGGAAATGGATGTGTCAAATATTATCCTAAGAAAAGGTGCAACATCTTCGGCTAATTATTTCAATATCCGAGCGGGAATTCCTTCGGGGTCCGGGGGTTTGTGAGGTCTAATTTCCCTTAATTTCATTGCTATTCCCACTTCAGCAAGTACTATTTCGTACTACTAACAAGGAGAGGCTACGGAGTGTAACTCTCAGATTTGATTCATCTTCTACCAGTGGAAAGTTTAGGTCAAAAAAAATACCTTTTCGGAATTAGGGGCCAACGCCTTTTAGTTTAAGAGAAATAATTAATTAAAAAGTACAAAAATAGGCCAATCTTAATAAATCCTAGTAACTTTTCTATTTCGTTTATTAGCGACCGTAGCCTAGGGGATAATGAGTAGGATTTTCGATGCATGGTCTCGGGGTTCGAGACCAGCGTCGTTCAACTTTTTTTCTCGTGTAAAATTTCATTTTTCGTGCTAGTTTTTCTCCAATTTTTTGGAAATTCTTATTCACCGCAATTTTTATTTTTTTCACACAGGATAATTGTTTTTAATCACTAGACCACTATTTTCTCCCATTTTTCAGAAAATATTTATACACCGCTATTTGCGTATTTTATTCCCAACCTACTCCCTCAAGAAATTTAACCGCGTCTGTCCATCACTACATTGACACTCTCCGTAGACATTGGCGTATTCTTTAAGCTGTGATATTCCGCCGTAATTGCACTTCCACCCTTTACATCTAGTTTGCGTTTTTCACGCATTCCTTTGGATGGTAATCGTCGAAAAAAACGATAGTATAAATATTCCTGGCAATAGGGGCAGCATATAAATAGCTGCGAGCGGCGCGAATTATTTCTTAATGCAAATGAAGTTTCGTTCACAGACGAAATTAAAATAAATCCTTGCAACTGTGGAAAGCGTTCATTTATATGTTGCTGCTGGTGCCATGAATATTTATGTTTTCCGTGTTTCTTCGACGATTATCATCCAAAGAAATGCGCTGGAAATTCATACTAATTTTGAAAGGTGGAGGGTGTCAACCCAGCGACGGGCAGATGCAGAGCGAGGAGCTCGCAGAAATTATTCTTCGCAATCATAACTTCCGATGCCTGTACCAATAATAACTAATAAGATGGGTTTCTTTATTATTATCCGCAAATATATTCTTTATCTTTAGGTCTCGTAATAATCATCTTCACGCAGGAAAAATGATTAAAACTTATGATAATAAATTCACAGGATTTTTGAGGGTGTAAGTTGGGAATAAAATGCGCAAATAGCGGTGTATGAATATCTTCTGAAAAATGGAGGAAAATAGTGGTCTAGTGATTAAAAACAATTATCCTGCGTGAAAAAAATAAAAATTGCGGTGAATAAGTATTTTCCGAAAAATTGGAGAACTAGCACGTAAAATGAAATTTTACACGAGAGAAAAAGTTGAACGACGCTGGTCTCGAACCCCGAGACGATGCATCGAAAGTCCTACTCATTATCGCCTAGGCTACGGTCGCTAATTAACGAAAGAGAAAAGTTACTAGGATTTATTAAGATTGGCCTATTTTTGTACTTTTTAATTAATTATTTCTCTTAAACTAAAAGGCGTTGGCCCCTAATTCCGAAATGGTATTTTTTTTTGGCCTAAACTTTCCACTGGTAGAAGATGAATCAAATCTGAGAGTTACACTCCGTAGCCTCTCCTTGTAAGTTGTTCCTCACAGCGGATGTATAATTTACGCATTTGTAGTTGACGGCTGTTAAAGCAAATGACTGTTGAGCAGGTTGGCTTTCTTTACGTTATCACGAATAAAGATATTATGCAGGTAAGATATGGTAGGAATTCCCTCACGTAAGACCAAAACGCTTTAGGGTTCTCCTTATAATAATTATTTAATACATTATTCCTCAAATTAATAAAAGCCTTGCGCATAATATTTGTCGCATTTGTGCTCGCTTCCTTATACATCTGAACTTTAGTTGCTCTGTAGTCGTCGGATGCTGTAGACGGTATATTTCTTATATTCGCATGGCTTATTCTCTTACGCCTAAGCGCACTCATAACTTCTTTATTGTACCAACGAGGCTCTTTACTGTCGGCCTTCAATTTGATTGGCACGTACCTATCGGTACTCTCTAGCATTATATCCTTGAATATTGTCCACCACGACTCATCGCCTGATCGTTTGGTCATGTCACGGAAGCTAGGCAAAATGCATCGTAGGCGCGACCTGAAACTTGGAAAGTCTGCCTTGGCATATATATAAAGCTTTCTTGGAGGCTTACTATGTAGTAGGGTGTCTCTCGATCTTTAACTTACACTCTGCATACACAGCCTGATGATTCCATCCTCTACGGTAATTTTGTTTATTCTCTCTGGGACGTTGGTTGATAATAAATCGAGTATGTTGCCCTATCGCGTAGGCTATTTGACTAATTGAATAAGAGAGTGCCCGCAGAATGTTTCCATAGATTGAGGGCATGTTAAAGTCCCCGCCAACTATAACGATACCATCTTTATTAGTCACTCTAACAATAAGCTTTGTCAGTTGCTGCTCGAGATTTAAAATATGTTCAACGCCTGCGTTAGGTGGCCTGTAGAATGAACATTAACTTTTTGGTGCAATCTTTGCCTGTTATACACCAAAAACTCTCGATGTCCTCGTCAATTATCGGGGTCTGACAGATTATATTTTTTCATCATCCATGATTTGTACATGGCGATTAATAAATTAATATATATGTACTTCGAAAATATCTAAACGATCATTTAGGGGTCGCCGGAATGCTATCTAGCACTGGGGCCAACATTTCTCAGGCCGCACCTATTGCTGGGTATTACCGTAAAAATGCAGAAGTGCTTCTAATTTCCTATTACTGAGTTTGCTGAGCTTAACGTGGATAATTGTGAGGCGCTGGAGCAGAAGGAGGGCAAAGTTGACGCTCTTAGCGCGTAGAAGCGGAGCCCACAATCACATTACATATCTAATTCTGAGTAGATTTATCGCATAAGTAGATCTATGTTAATTACTTATGAACTTTAATTAAATATTTATGTGAAGCTGTTTTTTCTGCGGCTGCTGCTATTTAAGACGAAATATAGAATAATGTGGTACGGGACATGAGAGTGTCAGTATTTAAATTCATAACACGTTTCGATAAAGCGTACATTGCTAAAGAACGCCACCCGTCTCATTATTTGGGCACCTTACCTATAAGATTTACGGTAAATATTTCCATATAACGATTACCAGTAGTTCATAATCGAAATTAAAATTACTATTTGATTTTATATCAGAAATGAAGAGAGAGAAATTTAACATCATACGGGGAGGAGGCCTTCTTCCACAGTTTGAGAACCACTGCCCTTCTTTGTATCTACCGTAATTTCTTTATCTGCAATATCTCATAAGGATCCCATGCGTCCGTAGTGTATATTATAATATAGGCCTAAAAATGATTTATATGCTGTTATGTTACCATAGTAGTTTGTTTTGGATTCCGCCTCACGCTATGCAAGGGTTATACGCTTTTCCTGCGATTTTATCGAAATGTATATCCCATTTTTGGTTTTTTTATGTGAACGCCTATGGATGTGCATTTATCGACTTTTTGTACCGTTTTCCCATTGAGAGTGCAGCGAAAATTGCTCTTCGTCCCTTTATGTGTGAAATTGATATCCTTCCCATTTTACTCCTCTATACTCATTTTGTTCAACTTAATCCAATCTGATACACGACACGTATCTTCCTGCAAAATTTACAGATCCTTTGCCGTTAGAATTCCTCCATAGCAGGAATGTCAAACTCGAAGAGGCGTCAGGGCCGCATTAAAGCGATGGATTTTATAGAATTGGTTAGTTGTTTAAAGAAAAATTGATTTTATATCGAAGATTATACGTATACAAGCTGAACCCGAACAATATTTGCGCGTTTTTTTAAAAGTTACTTTATCAAAAATTAAGGATTGTGTAAAAAAAAGTTAATCTCAATAATTCACATTTAACTATACTAATGCATTTTCCAGGTATTGGTAAGGTACGCGGGTTCGCATCTCTGCGAGGGCACGGCTGTATGTGCGTATTGACAATTTATTATGCGAAGTCAATCAGAAATCTGCAATTTAAATTTCATATTAGAGAGAAAATTAATGCTACGCAGTAATTGATAGCGAACTTTTCCATTTCCCATAAAATAACACGTAAAAATGGAATTCTCGACATGCAGGCTTTCATTCCTTTCGAGATAAAAATAATAAAGTATTGACCTACAATCTTCGGTTGTGAAACATTTTTAATAAAACATTATAAAGTTTCTTATTTTGTTCATCATTTTCCGCTTACAGTTCGAAATAGTTCAAATTAAACGTTTAATGCATGTAATACTGGAATTCAAGTGGAAAATAAAAGGGTAATTGAAATGGTAAGATCAGTTTATAGAGGAATGTAAACAATGGATGACAACTCCACAGAGGTATATTTTTCCATTTGTAGAGAAGAGAAGATAACCATGTAATGTGTCAAAAAAATATTCATTATTCCATTCGGGAGAATAACCCATAAGTCGGTCAGAAATCTGCATTTTAAGTCATATTAGAGAGGATATTAATGCTACACAGTAATTGATCACGAACATTTATATTTATAATTTTCTTTGTTTCTTATTATTGAATAATATGTCCTTTCTTTTTTATATAAGAATAAATACAACCGGTTAATTTGATTATTAATGAAGAGAAGATAACCATGTAATGTGTTAAAAAATAACGTATGTCCCTATTCTCATTTAATTTATAATTTATGCGTGTCTTTTTGCGTTAATAAAGATAATAGATGTATAATATAATGGCTCTACTTACAAAGAGATAGGATTCTAGCATTCAAACGATGAAAGGAAGGTTGGGAAGATTCAACTGCTTTGATTAAATCGTTATAAACGCTTCCCATACGAAGTCAACAGAATAATTATCCGTAAATATTTGTTGCTGTGCATCATTAATTTCGATGCTTAAACAAAAGTGCGAAGCGAATAACGCTTTTATTTCACCTATTTGAAGGTTTAGTTGGTATTAATTGAAACGAAAGCAACAATGACGGTCGCCTTAGCAACGCCCGGAAAGAGTACGAAATATCCGTAAAATTTCGAAAACAATTGCGTATTTCTGAAAATCTGGACCATGTAACATGGAAACATCGCAAGAATAAGATAGTATAGAGTTTTAGCCATCGAATACAGCAAAAACGAAGAAAATCGGTCCATATTCACGTGTTTTAACGAATGAAGGAAAAAAACCTTGCACTCTGAAAAATCGAAAATCCCGTGTAAACTTATGGGAACATATTATTGTCTCCTGGATTCGAACCAGGGACTTTATGAAAATGAGAATAGTTTTCTAGGGACCTCCTATCTTGTAGAAACAAAACGCAGTTTATCGCATATCTCTAGGACTTCTGAGATACCGGGGGCGGGGGGGGGGGGGCGGACGGACGGACCCACACTTCCAAAATTATATATAGGGTACTAGCTGATCCCGCGCAAGGATTGCGCGGTGAATTTTAAAATTGATTTATAAAAAATGATTAAGTATGTAAAATAAGTTGATCTCAATAATTCACATTTAACTCTAAAATGCTCCTTACACAGTAATTGATCGCGAACTTTTATGTTTTTCTTTTTATTCAAATATATGTCCTTTCTTTTTATATAACAATCAATGCAACCGTTTATGTAGATTATCAATGAAGAGAAGATAAGCATGTAATGTGTTTAAAAAAATAACGTGTCCCTATTCTCATTTAATTTTAAATTTATGCGTGGGCCTATTTGCAATTATAAACATTATGGATGTATAATATAGTCGTTCTACTTACAAAGAGATAATATTCCAGCATTCCAACAATGATAGGAAGATTCAACTGCTTTGATTGAATCGTTAGAAACGCTTCCCATACGCAGTTAACTGTGGTTAACTGAATAATTATTATCCGTAAATATTTATGTTGCTATGTATAAATGTTGACATTGCTACAGCAATAATTTCGATGCTTAAACAAAGTGCGAAGCGAATAACGCTATTCTTTCACCTATTTGAAGGTTTAATTGTATTAATTTAATTGGAGGCAACAATGACGGTCGCCTTGACAACGTCCGGAAAGAGTACAAAATATCCGTAAAATTTCGAAAATAATTGCTTATTTCTTAATTATTCGACCGTATAAGATGTAAACATCGCAAGGATAAGATAGTATAGAGTTTTATCCGTCGAATAAAGCAAAAACGAAGAAAATCGGTCCATATTTACCTGTTTCAATGAATGAAGGAAGAAAACCTTGCATTCTGAAAAATCGAGCATCCCGTGTAAAGTTATGGGGAAATATAATGTCTCTTGGATTCGAACCCGGGACTTTATGAAAATGAGAATAGTATCTAGGGGCCTTCCTAGCTCTGTAGAAACAAAACACAGTGTACCGCATATCTTTATGAAGAACGGCTTTTGAGATACACGGTGGGACGGACGGACGGACGCGGACGGTCGGCTATTATAGATATAGATTTTCCGTTAAAAACAAGAATATTCAGAAAACACGATCTTTGGACCTCACAATCAGTAAAAAAAAGCCCAAATATCGTGTTCTTTTCATAAAAATAAAGCATTTATGTACGGTATCGAGCACTTTTGTTAAGATATAAACAAACATTCGGGCCGCAGTTAGGACAAATGCGGACGCGGGGCGCCAGTTTGACATACCTGGTCTATAGAGTGGGATATAACAGACTTGTCGGGATTCGATTTCAATCTATAAACGTCGATTTTTAAAAAAGTTCGAATTCGATGAAAATGAATAGCGTCGATTTTCCAAAAACTATTTCATTCTGCGCATGCGGCTATTTGAGGAATGACCTGCGGCTCCCGAAGCTCATTCTCCCGCTTAAAGCGCACTAGACGGCCACCCGACGACAGACATCGACCCGCTGAAAAACAAATGATGAGCAGTCTGATTTGGCGGGTGCCAGAAACGGGCGTCGCCAATGGTCTCGTCAGAAATTGTTACTCTCCTTCCATGTTGTAACTTTTTAGTGAAATACATACTATATAAGTTTCTATACTCTTTAGAACACAGACGGATAATACATTATTTTTAAAACAATTGCCGTCTTTTGTAATATTAAAGGATCAAATTCCTGTAACTCGTCTGTAAACGTGCTTGAGCCGGGCCTTCTCCATGTGATCTGAAATCGATCTTTTGGCAGTATCTCTCTATCAACTGACCCAGAAAGGTTCGTTCTCCTCTCGTGTTTTTTGGCCCTTTCATTCTTTGCTGCAGGTTACTATATTTCAATAAATATATATAATGGTTTAAAAAGTTGCACATAAATTAGCAACTGCTACTTAAAATTGAAGAGGTATTAAGGATTGATATGAATTTGCTATTTGTAGTAAAATATTTGTCTATTGGACTAACATTTTAATCAGTAGTTGAGGCAAGACTTTTGATCGACTGATGATTAATTAAGTCTAATTTTTCTCTGTGTATTTTATGTTAAATACAGAGAATATTTAGTACAGTGACGAAAAATACAAACTCATCCAAAGTAAAGTAATAGGTAGTTCTTTTTTGACGGCTACAGTATTATGTGTTAATTATGTCGTTAATGTGTTTGCCTTAATTAGTCTTTAATTGGCATTAACGAATGTCTAAAAGCCTTCAGTCTGAACTCGAATATGTACCAACTTACGATATTTGAGGTTAAAAATACAGTTTCAGTGTGATAAAACAACAAAAATATTCTCGAGTTCAATATGCAAGGTGCCAATCTTGTTTAGTCATCTAGGTTCAGTAAAAGGTGTGAATTAACTATTAATACGTAATACATGTTTTCTCAATTGGGTTGGTTCTCGTTTGGAAAAATTTGGAAGGAAAAGAGTTAAAAATATAAGACCAAGACATATTGTTTCGTATTTACACAAGTCTTTTCTGCACTAACTATTATTTGTTACTTAAAAAGGTAAGCTTTTCATTCAAAATATTCTTATATATCACTCATGAAATGATATCACCTAAGCTACAAATATTTGATTGTAGGCTGTGCATAGTACGTCGCACTAACACGTGTAATTTCTTGACTCTGCACGGCTCACTATGAATCTTTATTCCAATATTTTACATTAAAACAAGGATAAATGAAGATTTTAGGCGCATAAAATTTTTCATGTAAAATTTTATAACATGGACCGTAAAATAAAAACACTGGAGGAGTATTGTACAGAATTTGATGATCTAGAACTAAAGAGCATAAAAATGCTTAAGGTGAAAGTATAAAAATGTTGAGGTGTAAATATTGTTGTGTAGAAATAACCGTAAAGTTCAACAGGATTAATGAGCACTTAAGTTCATCAAAGCATTTTAAGCTACGTGATCAAATAAAAAACAGAATACGATCGAAAAATGTTTCAAACGCAATCGAGAAAAAGCAAGTGTTGCTGCTGATTTTCCGCACGATTTAGTTCGCGCCATATGCTTTGAAGGCATTCCGTTTAATTCTGTACGAAAGGAAAGCTTCTCGTATGCTCTTTTAAAAAATCGGTAAAACATACATTGAAAAAACTTTCTCATATGCTAACGCGTCGTTTAGTTAATCTTTAGAAAATGAAAATCGTATCAGCCGGTTTTTAGAAAACCCGACTTTTGTTTAAGTTGCCCAAGAATAAACTATCTCTCAATGAGAAAAATGAAATATATAGTATTATTGAAAACGTAAACTCAAGTAACTGTACGAAATTTGATCAAAATCGTTATAGCCGTTTTTTATAAAATCATTGTAAAAGATGCTTAGAATAAACTAGCCTTATGTTAATTTTTTGAGAAATATGAACTATACAGTATTATTGAAGACGTAAATTCAAGTAACTGTACAAAATTTGATCAAAATCGTTAAGGCCGTTTATGAGAAAATCAAATTGATGTTAAAAAGGCGTAGAATAAACTACTCTTAATTATTGATCAATGTCAACCATTTCTTCATAGCTTCTATTCTGTATGATAAATGCCTAATTACGAGATTTCATTCATTTTTGCTCTACTCTTAGGGCTCTAGAGCCGCATACAGACAGACCCACAGACAGAGGGACGCCATTGCGAAAACCAGTTTTCGGACTCAGGTACACCTAAAACGTATATTTCCATCAAAATCTCAAGGTTTTCGCGATAACAATAATTTCTCAATATACTACTTCGTATATGAGAAAGTTGAATGATGTGTAACTCGAAAGGGAAGCGTTTCCGGAGCTCTGTCCATATGAACTTTTTTCATCCTTATGTTAAGTAGAAGACGCTCCCAAAGTTTGACGAGACCTTTCAGAAACACCCTGTTATATTTAGTGGTCGTCTTCAGATTTATCTTTGTAGTTTATAATAGAACCATTGAATTAAAATCTGGTTAATCTTGTATCTCATAGAATAAGCGAAGAAGTCACCTCCTATTTTTACGCGACATACCGTAATTATCAACTAGCTGATCAATTTTGATCCCCTCAATAAAATGTATTACCTCTTGATTTTTGTATATTTTTGTTGTGCAGGATAATAATTTTACTTTTTTGTGGCATTGTGAAACAAACATTTTTTACAGTGGAAAACTTCTTTTTGGAAGAAAGAATATTTCTGCTTAGCTTTTTTTGTCATCAAGTATTTTATCATTCAATCACACGAACCAACTGTCAACAGGTTGCTCCTGGAGCCGTGAATACCCGCGATTTTGCGTACATACTACATAATGAGAGATCCAATTGGGGATCTGCCCTCTTTTCCCAAGTAAGGCATTGAATTTTATCATGTAGTAGTATTATTTGGAATCGTAATTTTCAGGACATATCTGTCGGGTTTGGATGTGATATATCCTGAAGAGTTTCCTCGGAAACCTAGTAGCTGTTTCTCCATATTACATTACTCACCAGGGGTGTAACTTTCTGTACAGTTTATATGAAGCTCTCCAAGAAAATATCTCATTTGAGTGAATTCGTTTTGCAGTGGTGAACCGTGATCAATTTCTACGTTACTTTAAGTGCCACTCCCTGGATATCTTAGTTGGTCGTCAACTTCCGATAAAAATCTATAGAATTTCGTCTTATTCAATGTCTAAATATTCATATCTGGATCGTCCATAATAATCCTAACAACATCGGAAAACTATGGAAAGACGGCCGTACAGGAAGGCAAATTAACAAAAAATTACAAAATAAATTATTTAAAAAATGACTAATGCACTATGACCTCGAGACCAAAAGAACGTAAAAGTCATTTCCGTGCCAATCACTACCTACCATACGCAATTTAAGAGTACTGGAATGCTGAAACTATACGTACAAAGAGACACCTCAAGTATACTTTCGTAGTTACTGGTAATGATTGTTGGGATTCAGTTGGATCCTGTTATGCATTCCAGAGTTAAATTTGATTTCTTAAGTTATAAATTTATTCAGACTCTTTATCACTAATTTAGGAATAAATGATAAGAATTAATCGGAACAAAAATTCACGCAGAAAAGAAATGAAACGGAACATAGCAACAAACCGCATTCAAGTGATGAGATGGATCACAAATTTTCATTCGATGCTGGTCGTTTTGCATAATAATGTAAGTACATTTTTGCGCATTAATATTACTCAAAATTTAGTATGTACTGCCGTCTCTTCGATAGTTTTGGAAGGCATTAATTTATCTTTGATGATTGTTTAATTGTTATTCACGAAATGTTTTCGAATATAATAAATGACATAAATAAACCTGCTTGCAAAACGCTTTCCTACTGATGCCAGAGCATTTTAGCTAAACTGTAGTTCTTATCCTAGTAAATGATTATTTGATCCTATATCTCCGAACCATAACTTTCGAGTAATCCATCCTAAGAATTAATATTTATATATAAATTACAAAATGCAAAAACGTAATGACAGAAACTTATTCAGCCGCAAGAACGTTAATTATTATGCTGATGAGAAATTTAGAACGCTTTGTAGAAACGTACTTTCAGCTTGATCAATTTTGGAATAAGTCATTAGTAATATTAAGATAAAAATTAACAATTAAGTTATTATGTCAATGTTAATCACAATTGCTTTATTATTATTGTGAATTCTCAAACTCGTCTATCCCGTACCTGCTGCGCTGCTGAATTTAACCATCAAACAAAATTCCGATCAAAATTTATTACAATTTTACTGCCGAACATATATTTAAAAGCAAGAAATTAAACCAATCAATAGTAAAGAAAAAGTCACAGGTATAGAAAATTCCAAGTTAATATTCTGATAGCAATACGAAATATTGTTGTATTGACTCATGTTGAAAAGATACCATATTTGCATAAATAAAGGATTGATGTACAAAATAGATACTCAACGCAGACTTTATTCAGCATTGTGCGTTTTATGTGACCAAACTATCTTAGCATTGCCATGGAATCGCTCTCTCACCTCCTCAGACAAGAGAATATTATAATAATAATAGGAAAGTCAACTTTTTCAGGGCGGATTTAAGCCAACATGTGTTTCGAATTATTTCATTAATTTGAATGGACTTTATATTGAGAGTGGAGTTAATTCAAGGAATGGTATTAGTGAAGGGAAAGGTCCAAAGTGAAAGGGCATGGGATGAAATTGGAAGAATTCGCGTTTATTTTATCTAATTAACTGAAAACGCCGATGAATTAATATTTATTGCTAATTTGTGCTAATGTGATTACATTTCTTCGATACTATACGAAAATAATTTATTCCACAAATCGCATGCTTAAAAAACGTTTGGCTTTTGTGTCATCATTGTAGATAAAAGATATTGTATGTATAGGATATTTTAGGAAATCAGACAAAACTACAAAATTTTAGAAAATTATTTAAACAGATTGTTAAGATAGTCACATTGTTATGAAGACGTGCAACTGTATGGTTAGTGATGTGTTGAATAAAAAATTTTGTATTGTTCTATAAACATGAGGGTCACCTTGGATGCAGATGTTTTAATCCACAGATTTATGATAGTTCCTTAAAAAAGATTTTTATCGTTAATTGCCATAATTTCTGCTAAAATTATTCCTGCCAATTTTTATTCTGGATTGGTGGAGAAACTTTAAAGTTTGTTTGTACGTAGTTAGGCAAGTTGTAGGGTTCGTAATGAAAATCAAGAATCAATAGTCACTTATTTAATAATATATATCATTTATTTTCTGCCACATATGACATTTTAATATATTACAGGTTTTGTACAAATCTTGTACTAGAATAAATAACAGCGTTATTTGAATCCATAAGAAATCCAAGTACATCTACGGCAAAAGAAGATAATTAAGGCTCATTCATAAAAATAAAAATATTTATAGAGTAAAGCGCATTTTGGCACAGTGAGCACCGTTAGGATTTCTATCGACTCCGCACAGGGGCGATCCCAATCGGAAACCATTTCAACCGGAGCGAAGGCGAATAGCGATAAGCTTCGGTTCTTCTCTTCAATATCCGTTGTGTCCTCCGGCAGGCCCTCGTCCGTAGCCTCCTTGGGGAGCTTCGTACCTGATTTCGGGCATGTATCCCCTCAGGTCGGCCGTGTACGAAACCACTTGGGTCCTGCCGTCTGGGAGAAGGACGTGGTACTCGCCCTTGGCATCATCGCCCTGGCGTTGCTCTTGATGGCCGAAGTTGTTGCCGGATTCCAGATCGGTCACTTGGTACTGGAACTGGTAGTTGGCTGGCTCCTATGGGCAATGACCATTAGACAAAATGTTCTGGAGTGAATTGGGATACAGGATTTGGTTTATTTTAGTTTCTGTTTTCTGTATAACGCTTTGGCGGCAGCATTATACTATTTATTATTTACGATATTATTGCTTAGTTTTAGATCATTGTAAACATGGATTACCGTAAAGTTGACTCATTCGGTTCATTAAATATTTTAGCGTCTGAATAAGTAATTAATCGATTTAGTGACGTAGTGAATGCACATTAGAATGCACTAAATTCATTTGGTTTTGGGTTAAATTTTTAAATATCCCGGTCAGCAATTGCAAAGCTTTAAAACAATGATCCTGAAAGCCGTCTAAGTGGGACCAGAGCCGGCTGAAGACGTTTTGGCACCACAATCGGTTAGAGTTTCTGACACCTTCTCCTTTATATAGTTAACAGTCTCACAATCAGTAGTAATTTGATGGAATTTCTTCATATTGCAGAAATAAAAAAGATTTGCTTGGTAATTCCGCAAAAATTAATTTTTAAACATAAACGAATAAATAAATTTTAGTGGAATTACCAAGTAAATCTTTTTTATTTCGACCTTCTCCTTTGTGTCTATCAATTATTAACGTGCTAATTATGTGCTTATAAACGTAGAAATTAATTTATTAGAAAAAGTGAGGTTTTTCTTTATATCAAGGTGGGACCAGGGATTCTTGAAAATGTGGTAGAAGGGGCGCAAGAGGGAAAAAAGTTCGAGAACCACTGCTGTAAAGAATGTTTTCGTCCCAATTACCTAATTTAGATGTTTTTTGGTCTTGCCAACAATAAATTGGCCTCCGCAGGCAGAAAAGGGCGACAGATCTGCTATCTGTCTTTGGGTGTGCCGCAGGTCCTATACGCCTCAAGTATTTTGGATCCGCAGGAGAATTATTCAGAAAAATTTCAAACCTGAGCAGCTAGATTCGTGGAACTCTAAACAAAGCGTTAAATCGTTAAAAAAATTGCTGAAAGATTGCCGAGTGAACGCTAGTTGATGTTTCTGAAGAATGATTTCTTAGTAGAGGAGATTTTTGGAATTGTGGAAAGAAGAGTTGATGTAGAGAGACGCGATCATATATATATGTGATATCTATTGGTGGTCAGAGCGATCGAATCTCGCATTTTCCAAGGTTAATCAGGACTTAAGATAGGAGAGTCCTACCTGTAAGCGAAAACTGTTAGGGACATTACATCCCATGCTACCCGGTAGTTCGTTTAATGGCAATATATTGAAGCAAATAACAAAAGCGTATTCAGGTAATGTGAAATATTGTGTCGTGTGTTATCGCATCATGCAAATGAAAGTTGCTTTCTTATATGAGATTCGTTTTGATTTTATGAATTAATATATTTTTTGAAATAACGATTCCATTTGTCAACATTGGATATATGTATTTGAAACTTATCTTTTTATCTCAGGTCTAGCACCGCACCTCGGTTCTGGGAATGCGGAAGTGTAATTTTGAAGCGCTGCAAAGCAGAGTGAGGCGTTCGCAAAAAGAATAAGGGAAGTTTTTATAAGAAATCTCCGCGCTTGCGATGCGACCTACTTGGGTCATCTTTGCCGCGAGAAAGTTAAAATAAAACTGGGCCTCTCCATTAAGAGAGATGTAATGCCACTTTTGAAAAAAGACTTTCGCGCGTTCGCTTTTTATCTCAAATGAAACCGAATCGGTTCGGTACGGCACAATTGCAGAATAAGATTGATTAGGATGACTTTCCCTCTTTCCATCCAGTTGAAAACATTGCGATTTTCCGAATATGTTGTAGGAAACGATAGCCTGATATTATGACGAAGATTCTGACTTTCAATTGACTATCTGAAGCGATTTAGTGGGTTAGATGAGCAAAAGAAATTTTTACTTAGCTTGGTCCAAATATGTAGGAGATACTAGACTGCTAACTAACTTAAATTGGAAGATAGAATACATGGTTTTCTGAGTTTTATTTTATCTATGGCAATTTAATCTAAGAAAATGAAATTGAATTGGTGAAATTTATCAAGGAAATGTTTTTTTTCGTTTATAGGTAACGTGGAATTACGGAAGAATGTTTATTTTCTATACGATAGACATTTACTGCAAGGATAAAAACTTGATAAGTGATTTGCTCGTTTTTTGTTTAAACATTCCACTATATAACGGGGTTATCCCGGAGCAGTATAGATTATGCTAACCAATATAAAATCGGAGATTTAAACGCTCCATGAATTTCATTATTAGGTGTGACCTAAACACAGGACATCTTATGTTGAAAATAGAGCTGCTTCAGTATGCAAAGGCGTTATATTGCTCACTGAAAGGGGATCCTCGGTGGCTCTAGCATATCCTGGGGGTCCGTATTGGCTGGAAGGAGATCCGTATTGGGCCGATGGCGCCCTGTATCCTCCTCCGGTCCTTCCTCCTGACAATCCGCCTCCAAATCCGCCTCCGAATCCTCCTCTTGATCCGCCTCCAAATCCGCCTCCGAATCCGCCTTCGAATCCGCTTCCAGATCCGCCTCCGGATCCGCCTCCGAATCCTCCTCTTGATCCGCCTCCGAATCCGCCTCCGGATCCGCTTCCAGATCCGCCTCCGGATCCGCCTCCGAATCCGCCTCCGGATCCGCCTCCAAATCCGCTCGGGGCGCCATACTGAGCGGAAGGCGGGAGGTAGTTCCGTCCGACCGGAGGCTCTGGGCGAGCGGCTGCTAGAGTGACGGCGGCGAGGATAAGGAAGACCTAGAAAGAGGAAGAGCGTGGGATCTCATAGCGAGAGAATGCAACTTGCACCTGCTGCTACTCGATTGACGAACTCAGCGCACCATTTTTAGCGAATGGCTGAGATTTAACCGCTCGATTTCGAATGAAGAAAATCCGCTTCGAAATTCCAATGCGCGAAGAAAATCTCTTTTATGTCGACAATCGCTTCAAACTTAATTGGTCGTATCATATATCGTGGTGGTTTTCCGTTGCCTTCCACAGCAGACACACACACACAGAAGGGAGGGAGGAAACCCAGTGGCGTCATTAGCCTACTCTTCCGAAGAGGGGGCCAACTGCTTGAACGTCCCTTCCGAAGGACGGAGCACTTATTCGCGTTTTCTCCGCTTAGTCACTCCCAATAGCGGAGTATTATTCCTAGCGCTGAGGTGGGAACCGGATTGAGGTATACTATACAACAGTACTACAAGGCATTTATTCATAACATTTGATTTTCGATAAAGTTATTTTTTTAGTACCTCACTTTCATCTGAGAAAAATTTTAAGAAAATTTATAGTATAAAAATACTTCTATATTTATGGGAACTTTGAAAAAAACTATATTATTTAATTAATGCGAAAGCTTACTTTATGGCTGGAATCCAATCGATGAATTTGATAGAAACTATTGCTATAACAATAGAGGAAAACGAATCTGCTTTTCGTTTACGAATCTTTGGTTATTAGTGAGTAAATATCTATGGTAGATTATTTTTACAATCTGCTATGAATGAATCGCCACCGATGACGGCTGCTTCAAAGCGGAGAAGCACATCTGGTTTTCGTAACCTTTTTATGGATTTTGGCGATCAATATTTATCAAAACTGAAATATTTGCCGCTATTTTAGTTTTAATAAATATTGATCGCCAAAATCCATAAATTATAATTTAAATAAATATTTACCGCTATTTGTTTAAATTATAATTTAAATAACTCATTAAATGTAAACATAAGATCGGCAAAATATAATTCTCCCTTCGAACGAGGAATAGTTTCATTATGATAAACACCATTTTATTTTTTCGTTTATTGACTTTATTATTGAATTTTATTGGGATATATATTTGATATTGCGTGCAATAGTGTGGTATAATACCAAAATTAATTTGAATTGCAAAACTAACAAGATATTTCGCAACGCATCCCTGAAATAACTCCGCTATAATTCCCAAACGCTCTGATTCGGGGATACAATTCATTTTTATAAAATACATATTTATTTGCTGCTATTACTATTCATGCACCTTAAAAAAGATTTAACTTAAGAATTTGAATGCAGTGAAAAATGTTGAAATTAGTTGGATAATTGGATTTAGTGATTGACACAACATTAAAAAATATACGAATTCAAATATAAAGTGCATTAAATCGCACAAAACTATATATTATCCATAAAAGTTAAAATTTTCGATTGTTATAATTCTATAATTAAATGCTATCAATGAAAAGCTAAGTTAAATCAAATTTCTCAGTATTAATAATTTGTAGTTAATCGCTAAACTGGATTTCATTCTACATTGGCACTGTTAAATTTAAGCGTTGCTTTGCGCATTTCTAGATCGTAGCTTAAAATCGATTAACTTTCATATGGCTGGATCGCACTTTTTCCAGCCTAAGGTGGTTCGCGGCTAATTTAATCTCGGCACAATAACAATCCCTTTTAACAAAACAAGAAAACAAAAAAGGGGGAATCGGTCCCTATTACCTTCATCGTGTTCGGCTGCTCTCTTCTCTCAGATGATCTTTCGAAGTGTTCCTCGGTGGAAGGACTGGAGGTGTTTGGTGTCCGACTGCATTTCCCTCTGCTCTATATATGTGCCTCCGCTCTAGGATGCAGCGCCTGGAAGAGGAGCGGAGGAGGAAAGGGTGTGCTTCACGGAGAGGGGGCCGCACCCATTTGCTCCTCTTCTAGTCGCTTGCGCAACGAAGGGAGAGGAGGAGGCATCATCTCATTCTCATTTCGATCAGACGGGGAGGTCAAGAAGGTGCCCTCTCTCTCTCTTTCTCCCACCCCACTGGGACCATCCCTCGCTTCCGCCGGCCACCTACCATCGACTCTCTACGTCATTTCTCTGTTTGTCTCTTTCACTCACTCCCCTCTCTCTCTTTATCCCTCTCTCTCTCCCTTCGGGTCCCTCCATACACCTCCGATCGGGCCATACTTTGACGGGCCCCCCTCCGTTCACCACCTCCTCGCCATTCTGTTGGGGCCCTTCTCTTCGAGGAATGCAAAAAAAAAAAACCGATCGTATTAAGCCAAAGAATAAATGTCTCCCGTCCCACGCATCCGCTGAGGCGCGTGGGCGAGCGCATTAACTAACGGTGAGGGCAAATCGGAGATGCTATAAAACATTTGCTTCTTTATTGGTTAGATAAATATTTTTTATTTTCAACTACGCGTTAGAACGATATATCTGCCAATAGGGCGCTGACTGGATTGTTCCGCAATTCGAAAAATGAATAGGTTTCTGGTCACGTAATGTAGAATCGGTCTCTTCGAATAAAACTCTAACGCAAATCAATCGTTTCGTTAAAACCGCTGTTTCTTTTATATAAGTGTGTAAGAAACAATCCTATATTTAACATAAAATCGAAAAAATTCAAGAGTAAAACATAATTCGTGTATATTTCTCAGTTTGAAATTTTGCCCTCCAGGTAAATAATGAATGGAGATTAAATGCTAAAGTCACTCGTCGTCTTCCGTTACAATTTGAATACATGTTAAGACGTTATTCCGACGGTATGAAAATTAAATTTGGCGCGTCATAGGATGTTCATTCTGTTACCATACTAAAAATCGAAATTAATTATTATTATAGTTATAATTCACTCGGGAAAATTACTAACAATAGTAATTGTAATTTTTACAACTAGTAAAACAAATATCGGAGAAAATCATGACTCCTAATTTCCGAAATATCGCTCTTCTAGGTTTTAAAATGATAGGAAAATCTTTTTCTCCCTCTTCTGACAGATGATTAATTAAGTAGAAACATAATAGCTCTTAATGAATTTTGAAGTTTTGAGCATAATCAGACGCGCAGTAGTTGTTTTCCTTTTAACTTACCCATCTTTTATAGGATACATTAATCAACTGACTTTACGACATGTTCAATTTTTTATGCCGCAGATATTTTTTTGACCTAGGAATTTTCAGCGAAATTTATGCCCTGAGGTCAACGTGAGGATAATGCGGTAATGTTTTTTCTTTTTTGAAAGTCTACTCCGTGCGTTTACGCAATGCATTTCGTGTTTCAGCGTCTTTCATGGCCGGCTGCGTCGCATCGCCGGTAATTCAGTAATTTAGCCGAAAATATAAAAAAAATTCATCTCCAGTTATGACGTCGAGGAACATCTCATTACGAGAAGACATATCATTTTCTCTCTCTCTCTCTCCCGTCCATTTGCAACAACGTTACCGTTCCCACCCTTTTTGGAATCTGCCTTTCTCCGGCCGCAACTCGAGCGTGTTTCTCAGGAGGCAGCCAAACGGGCGATCGTTGCTCCAGTTACCTGTTCTTCATGTCCTTGGAACCATCCTCTCACTCAGACGCTCCCATCTCATCTGCCAACCCCCTCCCTCCCCCCTCCCTCCCCCCCTCCCTCCCCCCTCCCGCTCCCAAACACACACATTCTCAAAGAGATCCATCTGACGAGACTGGTGCGCAACGGTCGCGATCATCTGATGCTTCTTTAGGAATCCGGGCTTTCGACGCACGTCCTCTCCCCCGCGACCCTGACGAATCGAGGTCTATGCGTTTCGCTATTACTCGCCCCCTCCCTTCCTCCCCCCCTCCCCCCCTCCCCCTTCTTTTCCCCCCCCTTCTCCCCTCATCTAACTAATTTTCCACTCTCATACTATCCTCGTCTTCTTCCTGTTTCATTTTTCTCTCATTATATTCTTCCTCCTCTCTCTGCTTTTCTCCCCCTATTTATCATCCTTCTCAGTACACACGCTTTTCCCTTTCATTTTCCCAAACCATTCTCTCTCCTGCACACTAAAGCAAGCACATTATTCTTCTCTCCCTCCTCGCACATCTCTTCTCATTTTCCTCCCCACCAACCCAACCCCCTCTCTCTCTCTCTCCCCCTCCCCCTCCCTCAGTAGTCCGTCTCGTCTCTCTTAATTCTCTGAATTCTTCGCGTCACCTCCCCTATCTTAACACGCCCCTCTAGGCCCCTAAATGAAGACGTGTATGCCAAAGTGTCCATGGTGTGGGAGAGGGGGGATGTAGACACCTTTCAAAAGGAGTTTTCTTTTCTTACTCATGTGCTCTTCAGTCACGTTCGTCCATTTCCCACTCTCGATTTAGTTTCTATTCTCTCTCCTTCTAACACACACACACACGCGCACACACACACACCCATACACACACAGGGTGTATTTAAATTCCACCGACAAACTTCAAGGGCTTGTAGGTGGGTTCGAGGTATGATCCGAAAAATTAGTCCGAGTTGTCTGCGTCGCTTCATTACCGAGATACACGCCGATGAATGTACCGTTGCCCCTGTAGTGTTTGCAACCATCCTCGCGCCGCTGTCGCTGCTTGTAGTTACGTAGTTGGGATTGCTATGCGCGGTTCAACGTCACTTATCTGGCCGCATTGAACTGCACTCCTTGATTTGTCGATCAGTAGCCGGAAGGTATTAGGTTCACTTAACTAAATAAGACTCTGAGAGGGCAGGATATGCACAATCTATATGATATGATTATGATCAGGCCTTTCAGCATTAACACGGAAACTACAGCAGCTGTCTCGTAGAAGATGTCTCCAGACGAAAAAGTCAAGTGGATTTAGGTCTGGTGAGCGAGCAGGCCAGGAAACAGGACCACCGCGCCCAATCCACCGCGCAGGGAAACAGCTTTGAGGTATTGTCGTGCATCCATGCTGAAATTTGCTGAGGTCCCGTCGTGCATGAACCACATCCTTCGGCGAAGGTCTAAGGGCATATCCTCCAGCAGTTCTGGCAGTGACTGCTCCAAAAATCCTTTTAGCCTGGTCCTGTCAAGCGTGGAGTAAGAACGTAGGGGCCTATATAAAAATCATGAACAATATCACACCAGACATTGATGGAAAATTTTTGCTGATGGCCTTGTTCGACTGTCGTGCTGTACTGCGGAAGTCGCCGATTAGGAAAGCGTCCCTGATACAGCCACTGAGCCTTCCTGCCATTTCCGTCTGCTGCACCGAACGCAAGGAGCATGTCTGAAATTTCTTCCCACGTATACGCATCCATTGTTGAAGTCACTCGTGCACTAATGCAAACAAACTCACAACAGAGACGTGGTGACACGTGCCAGACTAACAAGTTACTGACGAGGTATCAATGAGTGCAGTTCACTGCGGCCAGATCAGTCACGTCTAACTGCGCATAGCAGTCCCAACTACGTAACTACAAGCAGCGATATAGCACGGGGATGGTTGCAAACCCTACAGGGGCAACGGTACATTCATCGGCCTGTATCTCGGTAATGAGGCGACGCAGAGAACTCGGACTAATTTTTCGGATCATATCTCGAACCCACCTACAAGCCCTTGAAGTTTGTCGGTGGAATTTAAATACACCCTGTATATATACACACAGTGCGGCAAAAATGTAATGAGACTGAAATATAATAAAAACAACGACGCATAGGGCAACATGTTTATTAATCATTTCCCCCAAAATAGTCCCAGAGGGACCTAATACACTTATTACAGCATTCATATAAACTTGTGAAAGACTTGTAAAACTCGTATGTTTTGATAGTATTCAACTCTGTCGTCACGTTCTTCTGAATGTCAACGATCGTGTAAAATCGGCGATTTTTCAATTTCAATTTCAACTTGAGAAACAGAAAAAAATCTGCTGGATCCAGGTCAGGGGAATACGGTAGGTGATTGAGCACTGCAACCTCATTTTTGGATAGAAATGTCCTTAAATTTATCGCTGTGCGAGCAGGCGCGTTGTCATGCAAAATCCGCCAACCAGAAGTCTGTGTTAATTATGGATCTTATCGATTCCTTATTCACCTTTAGTTCACTTGTCATCATTGTGAGTGTCAGTCGGCGGTCTCTTGCAAGTAAATTGCCCACTTTGTCCGCCAATTCTGGGTTGGAGGTCGTTTTTGGTCGTCCATGGCGAGGGTCACCTCCCACATCCTCTCTGCCCCCTTGAAAACGTTTAAACCGTCGAAATGTTTGTGCTCGGGACAGAGCTTTATCCCCATAAGCTGTTCGTGACATTTCACGGGTTTCAGTTGGGTTTTTCCCCAGCTTTACACAAAATTTCATGTTGACACATTGTTCCACTTTGGGGTTTCTGACGGCGCAGTAATACACGATGCAAAAAATACGTCCATACGAAACAGCAACACAGTCCCGTCTGGTCATCGCTAGCGGGACAGCCAGCGTCACACTTCAGTGCGTCTCTAGCAGTCTGTCGCGGAACTATACTCGTACTGGATATTTATTTTTATTTATTTTATTTCAGTCTCATTACTTTCTTGTCGCACTGTGTATATATGTATATATCATCATAGATAGTCTGTCCGTAGACAGGCCCGTGATTAAACTAGGTTAAACTTGGTTCTCCATATTGTACTCCTGTTTTCCGCAGTTTCCTTCATGTCTTGATAGCTCTCTTTCCCTTTCAAGTCGTCTACTAGCTGAAACCTTTTCCCACCTCTTTCTCTTTTTCCATCCAGTTTTCCTTCTAGCACTTTTTTAATCATGCACTCTCTCCTCAGGTAATGCCCAATCCAGTTCGCCTTCCTCTTTCCGATAGTCTGTATAATCGTTTGCTTCTCTCCTATTCTTCGTAGTACTTCCTCATTTTTCACCTTATCTGTCAATTTTATCTTCATCATTCTTCACCATGTCCACATTTAATATCTGCTCGAAAGCTTCAAATTAGTGTTGTTTTTTGTTTCTTTCTGTTTTTCTTGTCTTCAGCACCCCCAGCGGCTCTCCAATTTAGGTAAGTGCCCACTGGGCTCCCTCCAGCACCTTGTTGCCACCTTCATTATTACATTTCCTTTTCTTTAAGCACACACACACACACATACACACACGCAAATGCCTCTCGTGGCGATTTTTCTTTAGAATGTAAGTTTTTGGGGTGAATATTGATCTTATCGATCGTATTTTTTTCGCTTTTTTAATTTAGATTCGATACGATTCCCTGGATATAGGGAGGATATTTCAGGCTAGAGGGATAGTCATTTATCACGCAAAGAGAAAATGAGTTTATGATTAATGGTAAAAAGGAGACGTGGATGGCCATTTCTAACCGCATTTAAAGTTACAATTAGTCTCTGCAGCAAGGAAGAAGGCATCTGTAATATTGATCGGCCATCAAAGATGCTGCAACATTTTACGTGGTGTTATTGTTGGTTGCGTGATTAGCGTGTCTTAAAATTGTTTGAACTTCGAAAATACCTGTGTTTTTAATGAGTTAAAATATGTACGGCTTATATCTAATGGGTGGTGTTACTTAAATGTTAAAAGTTAGCATTTCATTTTCAAAGCGATGAATTATCGGCATTTAACGATTAATTATTTACTAGGTGAGCCCGCGCAAAATTTTCGCGTTTAATTTTAAATTGATTCATAAAAAAAGTAATAAGTTTGTAAAATAAGTTGATGTTAATAATTCATATTTTACTCTATCAATGAATTTACACAGTATAGGATACTTAGATATTTGACTCCCAATGTAAGGTTTGCGTGTTAGAATCTCACTGAGGGAAAGGCAGTGTGCGCATATTAAAAAAAATGTTATCCGTAGGTAATCAGAAATCTGTATTTTATAAGTTATGGTAGAGAGTAAATTGATGCGGCACAGTAATTAAATTGAAATGATTAGTGATCGGAAGATTCTTACGCGACAGGCTAAACTGTAGTGATGTGAAATGAGGAAACAAAAGAATAGAACTGCTAAGACCGGGAGTCAAACTGGGTCTTTCTGAACCAAAACCACTGAATGTATACAATGTATACCTACATATACGTGTGGTTATTGCTCAATTAATATATTAAAAACATTAAGAAGTCTGAGGAGTAAGTAATTATGGTAGTAATAATAGCGCTAAATCTCCATTTTTTATATTTAATTCCACAAATGACAAAAATTTTTGTCACAACATTTTTGATAACAGTTCTTAATCTTAATTATTTACCTTGAAGTATATTAGACATCTTAATTGTAACACAACATTTTACAATAATAGTAGTTATTCTTAATGATATACATTTATAACAATAAAACTTTAATTAAAGCAAAAATGTAGCGTATAAGAATCTTACTAACTTAAGAATTCCATTTTTACGTCAATATGAACGTTTAATCGATGGTAACTGAATCAGAGGCAACAATTAATGTCGACTTGGCAACGTCCCCCGAAGGAGAACAAAAAATCGGCAAAATTTCGAAAACAATTGTGTATTTCCGAAAATTTCGACCGCATAGGGTATAAACATAGCAAGAATAAGATAATCTAGAGTTTTAGCCGTCGAATAAATCAAAAACGGAGAAAATCGGTTCATATTTACGTATTTCAACGAATGAAGGAAAAACACTTTGCACTCTGAAAACTCGAAAATCCCGTGTAAACTTATGGGAACATATAATTATCTCCTGGAATCGAACCCGGGACTTTAGGAAATTCAGAATAGTTTTATGGGGCCTCCTGGCATGTAGAAACAAAACGCCGTTTACTGCAAATCTCTACGGCAAACGGTGTTCGAGACAGAGGGGGGGACGGACGGACAGACGGACGGACGAACACTTCAGAAATTATATATAGGATTTATGATGTACCGGCATAAAAACCTATATTTCGCCTTCTTTATCTATCTTTTTACTTATTTCTGACTTCTATTTCAGTCACCTGTTACGTTATATCTCCGGCTCTCTAATTTATCCCAAGTTTCGGTTTAGTTGAGCAAATATTCATGGAGTTATATAAAATAAGCAGAGAGTGGCCAGACCAGTGCTCGAAATGAGCCGGAACGCCCCGGAACGCCGCTCCGTTCCGTTTCATCAGACATTTAGAAATACTGTCCCTTATAACAAGCGTTCAGTTCCGTAAAATATTTCCGTTCCACTGCTAATACAAGCTTTCCGTTTGGTAACATTTTCCATTTCGAGCACTGGGCCAGACCCATATGGCGCCGTTATTACTCTCGTTTAAGCTCGCTTTGAGCGATTCTATTAATTTTTCTGTATTGAGTTTCCGGTCTCATTCCTGTCGCATCATCTATGTATCGGACGGTCAAAATTAATCCCGTGATCACAGCGATGGAATGGATATTGGAACAGCTTTACTATATCGAGGCCAGCATTCCCAAGCTGATCTTCTTTTGTTCATTATTTCTTCGATTTGGAAATTATTTCCTTGGCAACTCTTTGTTGTATTTCTCAAAAAATCCTCTTTGAAACTATATAACTGTATTATTCTCTCTGTGGAGTCTCCTTTTGATAATTCTTGCGTTAAAATTATTATCCATTCTTCCAACGTTAAATTACTTTTACTGAACCATGATCCCCATCTAATCCTTTTAATACTTGTGCATTTCATGTTGTCTCTTTTATCACACACCCACCTCAATCCATCTTTCCCTTTACTCTGAAGCCTGTAGTTTCATCGTTTTGCAACATCTTAATCATTTCAATGTCCGTTATAAAATCTCGAAGCGTCTTCTTATTGCAGGATAGCATGTTCTAAAATATTTTCGAGGGTTTCCTTTCTTCACCTAAACACACATTAATCCGACGATATCTGGTAACTGCATAACATTTCTCCAATTCTGCTGATACTTCGCCAATACTTCTTTCTGTATTCTCTGTATTCTCTGTATTCTGAAAGGGTTTATAGGTTCCATGCTCTCCATTTAAGAATGCTTTATTAAAATATTGTTAATTCCGTTTAAATCAATTTCAAAGAGGATTTGTTTGAGGAATACATCTAACAAAGTGTTGCCAAGGAAATAATTTCGAAAGCTCAGAAAACGAAAAAAGATCGGAAATCAGTTCGGGTGTGCTGACCGCGAAATAGTAAAGCTGTTCCTGGATATTGTTCATTTATTCACCCCATAGGTTTCCTGTAGAATGCCGTATTTAAAAAAAGATTCCTTCTTGTGACGCAATTGGTACGCGTGTCGCGTGTTTCACAGCTGTGATACTAATTAAGTCTTGAATGCGGCATCTGTTATACTCACACCGATATTCAATTACTTTTTTTTGCGTTTGTGTTAAATTCCATTAAATATAAGATTTTCCTATCGTTGCAGCGTTTTAGACGAATGCGGAAAATATTTATCATTTTTTCTTGCGTATCTTGTATGTTTCCATGGCTGTTGATTTATAACACAAAACTAGCGCGCTAACTGTGCTTGTAACTCGATGCTAATACGGTCCTTTCTTGGCTGATACGAGCAAATCAATCATTCGGTTTGTATATGTTGCCGGCCTCTGCTATGAGGTCTTCTTCGTGACTGTGGGGTCGAGGGTTCAAATTTTGCCACGGGCACGGATGTTAGTGATGTTTTCATCATCACTCATCTTCTCGTTTAACGGCTCTCAAAATAAGATTCCGATGGAAGAGCACAACTTTCCGAATTTTTATCATAATTAACGTACCTAT
Organism: Uropetala carovei; assembly: GCA_036926305.1. Lineage (NCBI taxonomy): Eukaryota > Metazoa > Arthropoda > Insecta > Odonata > Petaluridae > Uropetala > Uropetala carovei. The sequence continues at coordinate 8,861,891 of JAXCHB010000010.1, read as the reverse complement.
TCACTTTCACCAATATTCACATTTTGACTAAATTGCAGCGACAACTAAGTATGATCCTATTCAAAATAGTCACCTAATTATTACTACAGTTAAAAATTTGTTTACGCATCGCTTGAGTATAGATTTAATCTCCCTTAATATACATAAGGACGCGGAGAATCAATAGATAAAAAAATTCGTTAGTTACGTTTGCGCTTATTTTGTTTTCTATAAACTGAATTTCCTCCGTATTGGTTTTATATTCGTAGAAAGGAGAAAAGGATGGCTATTATTCCAATAGTTTTTTATATTTAATATTCATTTTAGAAACTACAGTATCACCTATGTCATTGTTTACCTGCAATACCTTTCTTAACGGAGATGTTTGTGTATGGATACGTAAAAGAAAGATACTCTTAAACATACACTGCTTGAATAACACGCGATGGAGGATTTATATGACGTCAAGAATCGTGTTGGGAGAGAGCTCGTTAAATGTTTCTTTTTAAAATCGCAACTTATTAAGTTGGCTGTGTGCAATGAGGATGAGAAATTTAATTCTCACTGCGGAAATTATCATAAAGGATTTCATTTAAAAGGAATTCAGGTAGGTAGCTTCGTGAATAGTTGATCACGATCAAGTGATCTCCGACGGCCGAGATATATAGGGAAAGTTTGATTAGATCGAACCAGCAAATGATGCGAGAAAGCTAAATGCCGATTGGAATGCTTTGTTTTTTTTCTTGATTCCCTTTGTTAATGTTCCATAGCGATTTTTTAATGTTCCATAGCGATCGTTACTTCTTCGACCAATTAATCGGGAAGGTAAATAAGAACAATGAAGCTAAATTAGTAATGATAATTTTCTTTAAAATTACTTTTTGCATTTCAAGCCATGCGTTTTCCGTCATTGCAGTATTTTGATCTCTTCTTGTAATCAGATTCTGATCGATAAGCTCCTAGTTACGCGTTAAAACATATGTGTGGAAGTGCGCACGAAGCCTAAATCTCCGTCGAGCCCAACCATGGCAGGAAAAAAGTCCGTTATACCAGAATGTTTAATAAATTATTGCTCCTTCTATTGCGCTTCCATTATTCTCATAAAAATATTAGTGACAATAAAAAGGGCGATCTAGAATATTTATGGCTTCGTCCATTTTTACTTTCTCATATACGAAGTATATTGAGAAAGTATTGTAATCGCGAAAAAATTCGACCTCGAAATTTTTACGGAAATGTACGTTTTAGGTGTAGCTGATACCGAAAAAGTGGTTTCCGCAATGCCGTCTGTCTGTCTGTTAATGGCTCTAAGAGCCTAAACCAGGGATGGCGAACCTTCCATTGCACGCATGCCAATATTACTTAAATTGTAGAATCCTCTCCGTCTTGCGTGCCACAATAAGTCTGACTTTTCTTGCGTGCCAACTAAATTAAATTCGTGATCAAGACATAAGAGACTGGAATTTGTAACCATAAAACTAATGTTTACAATAGTCAACTAAATAACACAAATGTTTTTGCGACACTAAATCAGAAAGATAAATGCTTTGATTGGTTTTCGCCTTTCGTTGGCGTGCCTACCAAAATCGTCTTGCGTGCCACTTATGGCACGCGTGACTTAGGTTCGCCATCCCTGGCCTAAACGGTAGGGCGAAAATGAATGAAATCTCGTACTTGGCATTTTATCATACTGAGCAGATGCATTGAAGAAATGGTTGACATTGATCAATAATTAAGGAAAGTTTATTCTATGCATTTTTAACAACAATTTGATTTTCTCAAAAACGGCTGTAACGATTTTGATCAAGTTTCGTACAGTGACTTGAGTTTACGACTTCAATAATACTACATAGTTCATATTTCTCAAAAATTGAATATAAAGCTAGTTTATTCTAGGCAACTTTAACAATAATTTGATTTTCTCAAAAACGGCTCTTAACGATTTTGATCAAATTTCGTACAGTTACTTGAGTATACATCTACAATAGCACTACACATTTCATTTTTCCCTATGAATGAATATAAGGCTAGTTTTTTCTTGGACAACTTTAACAAAAATTGGATTTTATAAAAACCGGCTGATACGACGCATTATTATATGAGAAAGTTTGTACAATGTAGGTTGTACCGATGTTTTAAATATGGTTTCACTCATAATACTTGCTCGCATATTACATTTAAAATAAATTTTGAATTTATGTATGCGGAAGTTTCCCATGGTATTTGCAACATAAATATTTTAGAAATGGATGAAGCTCCTCCAAAAAAAAATCCCTTCATTTTGAGGCAATTCCTGATCATCCATAACGACCACGTATACGGAACGGGTGTTGTGAAACGACTTTAATGCGTTATTATCAGCTGTAAATCTTCCAGATTGACTAGTTCAATGAGGACACCAACTGCTGAATAACGTGTTCCTTGCATGCGAGTTTTATTCGCCTATGAGGTACCTAGTATGATTCATTGAAGTCTATTTCTTGGTAGCAGTGCTACGCGTTTTTTATCTACTCGTAAAAATATATATTGTTATTTCTTCTCAGTTGATCTGTAAAATTTATTTGGTTTAATTATGTGATATGATTCTTAACGGAATATTAGTTTAGTTCCGTTAAAGTTTGCAAAATTCGTCTCATTTATCGTTAATAATATAATTGCTGCCGATAGCAGTTAAAGTGAAAATTTGCGTTGGCCATCACTTTTACCGGTATTACATTGGAGAGTATTTTCCTGATACTATTTGGATTTATAAATTGCGGAGATTAAAGCATATTGGGGACAGCTTTTAATAAAGATTTAATATTTAGGTCGGGAAATTTTTATAAATCTGTATATTTATCTATTATTGGATAAATTGTATTGAAAGTGAAAGGAAATAATTGAATTGTTAACCAAATATTTCTTCCTCATAAAACCGTTAATTTGTGTCTTCATTCTTTAAGGCTACGGATAGGAACAGATTGTGAGATTAAATCACTCCGTGTCTTTAACAGGATTAATTGAAATTTGGAACACGGATTAATTAGTTAAACGTTAAGCATTTTACTATGCTTTTTAACGTAAATGCCATAAAGGTAAGATTTTCCATCGTATCTCGAAAGTTGCGCATGGTTAAAAACTGTTGCCAAATAAAGGCCTATTTCTGCTGAGAGACCAAGCAGAGACAAGAAGAAGAAGGGCGGCTTTCTTAACGCTTTAACTTATTCCATTTTCCGACCGTCTAATTTTCGAGTTTCACTGCAAAGTTTGTTGATTTGTAGTTTTATTAATTTATTTAAATCCGGCAGAATAGACAAACATGCAGGATAATTTAGCAATAAGATAAAATGCGATCATTTGACGGCTTGTAATGACGTTTTTCCACCAGAAACTGAAATAGTGATTCCATCTAGGCTGGTAATGAAGTTGCTTCATTATTTATATTAGCACTCGGCGAGATTTATCGGGTTGAAATTCTTAGATACTTAACCACACGATCTAACGCGCACTATACAATCGTTCCATCTTTGTGTGTGCGCGTACCTGATCGCTCGATGTAGTTCGCTTTAACTGCATTTATTCTTTTTGGGCAACAAGTGGGACGGACTATAAATAGTTAACGACTCGCGCCGCGATTCTTTCTCTCGCAATCGCTTCTCGCAAGAGAAAGATGGTGTAAATTTCTCTCGAGCTATTTAGAAAGAAGGGGCGAAAAATCTCTGCCCTCAACCTAATACTGATGGAATGAAGTGGATCCCAGTTTCACTCGGATATAAGAGGGCGTATATGGAATTCGACAGTTTCATCCCTTTTAAACGCGTTTCTAGGAAAACAAACCTTTGGTAGATACATCTATTAGATTAGTTCACAATTTCGTTCCCTTTCTCTCTTCTGTAAGCAATATTAAGGTACGAAGTGAACGATTGAATTTTGTCATTAACAGAGTGAAACTTCTAGGTTAGTGCTAATACAAAATAAAGCGTCATTCGAAGAACTATACTGACCTCTTGCGGAAAATTGAAAACTACGTATAGATTTCGTTGAGATATCAATACGATTCGGTTAAAAAAATGTGCCATCTTGAAATAAAATTTCCAACCTTCTTCATAAAAGAGGAAATGTATGCAGTAAAATTAAATGAGTCAGCAGTTGCATTAAAACAGCGGCCAGAGTCCGTGTAATCTTGATTTCGCTGACGTCAGAAAATTTTCGAAAGGACTTCAAGACCGAAAAATAAAGCATATGGACTGGCATCTGTAAGCTGAATGCTCGTAAACGTAAAGTTGTTGAAGCTGAATTGGTAGAAACGGAAAAGTTGGTTGTCATCGGAGCTCCTCTGCCAAGAGTTTTAAATTGATGACCCATAATAATAAAATTATCTAAAATTGTTTAAATGTTTAAGAAAAATGGATGCTTTGCTTGTTGATTATGTTCGTGTGACAATTTGCATTTGCTTCATTCTCTCTAGCGCACTTCTTTCTCTCTCTCTCTGTCTCTCTCTCTCTGTCTCTCCTTATTACTAACTTTCAGATTTCTTTAGAACAAGTTTCTCCTCCGTCAAATCTCACCCGATGACCGCAACCCCTCAATGTGTTCCTTCGCCTCCTCCTCGCCCCCCTCTCTCTCTCTCTCTCTCTCTCTCTTCCCTCCACCCTAGGCAAAAACTTCTCATCTTCTTCCCGCCTTTACCTCATTTCACTTCTATATTCGCATTGGGTGCCTTTTAATTGTTATCCATTGAAGAATTAAACAATCTCGAGTATTCCATCATCTCTGGAATATACACACATAGTAGTTCTCTTTTCCGTATCATATTTTACGACTTCGCAAATGCTGTAATTCTTGATTCGTGGTCTCAGATATTCGCCGCTTCGATTAATGAATCGGGAGGTGTTGACAGGTTCGTATTCATTCGCGTATCGATGGAAACTCGCCCATCTGTTTAGATCGGCTAATTTTGTGCCTATGTTTAATATAACAGAGTTTATGAAAAAGTAAAATTGTTTTTTAACAGATATAATAAGCTTTTCATAGTGATCTATTATGTTTTGACTGATTTTTTGAATGAACGACACATGCACTTAAATCATAATGTGTAAATTGTCAGATCGAATTTGCTAACACAATTTATCAACAGAATTAGTTTAATTGTCTCTTCCTGGAAGTGTAAGTGCCATTAAATATGTTTGTGTTTACAAAATGTTTATTGTGAACGTACATTTGTAATAATGTTTCTCAGTGACGCAGTTGCTTTTATTGCTCTTATTATATAATCTTGTAAAGTTGCGTAGATTTTAGTACCTATGTCAACCATATTCGATTCATTGTAATATTCTCTTTATTTTTGTTCTTGTGTCATGTTGCGGCACAAGAGGGTAATTACGGCCGTGTAACGATGCAGATGATTAATGCGAATGTCCAAAAAAAGATGAAACAAGCGGCGGCGACCCTTTGAACCTTGAAAGCAAACACACTATGTAACCCCTCGGCGACCTGGGACATCCATTTCTTGTCCGTTCCGCGAAGCACTAAGTGGCCATAGATGGATTCGCACCAGGCGCCGCTCCAAACTCTTCCTTAAATGAAAAGGAAATTGGATTTAACATTTACAGATGGAGTGCAGCACAGTTGTGCGACATATCCTTTTAGATTTTTTCTTTTATTTGCAATTTGTCTTTTAGGAAGTTATCCCAAGTACTGTTGCGAAGAAACCGAAAGTAATGTATAAATTAAGTAAACGAAAATTACCGATGAGTTTTTTTATGATGGAACGTTTGTGAATATACGTATATTTCGATAGTAGCGAGCTATTCAGATGGAGAATGTAATATCTAAACTATCTCAATTCGTTTATTGTGGCTGCGTGGTTTAAACCTTTGGCCATTGCATGGAATCGCCCATTCTTGGTCAGCATGAACGTTAACTCCCGTGAATAAAGCTCTCCCACAAAGACCGAGTTACGGGTCCTATTCTTCATGATCGTGAGAAATAAAAATTATCTCATTATCTCCATTAACGGGTTCGTAAGATGTAGCGCTGCATTGTTGGAAAACGATTTCTGGCTGACATTAAAACTAAAAGAATATCGCTAACACCAATTACATAAATTAAAACTATTCTTATACCTAAGACTATAAATTCAAGGAATGTATCGCCAAAAGCGTCAATATAATTGCAACGAATGTCGAAGAATATTTTTGAAGTCTGCAATTATAAGGAATTAACCGAGGGATCAAGATATCTGCTAAAAAGTGAAGAAAATTAAGGCGTCTTTTAATGATAAATCGAAAGTGGAGCTCTATATACCAATCAGAGAACGAACTGTCGAACGCACAATAAAGATGATTGTCGGAGAAATTTATGGAAACTACAAAAAGTTTGTAATTAAACAAAAGAGCCACTTATTGCCTAAAAAACGAGAGTGACCGAGATTAGAAACCCAGACGATAATGGAGTGGCAAGACGAAAAGAGGAAAGAAGAAAATAAGGCACTAAACACTGAATCGTAATGTAGTAAAAGAGATTCTGTGTGTAGAAGTGGTAGGTAGAGGTAGTTCAGGAAACGAAGGATGTCGGGAGTTATTTTTAAAAATCTGGTGAGGAACCGAAATGCTTTACAACATGTATTTCAAATCTGTCGGAACCGGAGAGTCCTACTCGAAGGATGGAGTGGTGTGACCGTTCTCTTGATACATTGGAAGGGGACAAGGTAAATAAAAGGACTATCTAAACTATACGTACGTTCTCATTCCATCATTGCAATGGGCCCATGAAGAAATACGAATATCTATAGTTAAACATCTTTTCTCTCATTTTACTCGATTCAAAGAATTACTTTCTAGCATTATGTCATTATGACGCAGCCATAAATGATTATAAAAGGGATACACTATTCACTTCACATTCTCAGAAATGACACGAACATAGAAATCACGAATACTAAAAGATTACGAGAAATGTATCTTTCGCCTTCTCACTTTTCTCACAGTATCATCCATTTCACATGCTTTTGTTTTAGGCCGTAGTTCCATCACAGCGTTTCATGTGCAAAAATATTGTCAAAACTACAATTAATTACGCGTGTGCAAACGGAGAGAGAGTATAATTAAGAGTATAACATCAAGTGGGAATTTCGCAAGCCACTCCTCCCACTGGCTGTCCGCGTGCGTCACTACTGTATATAGATGTTATGTTGTAGGAAGAAAACGGAATGTGTTTAATGGATTTTACAGAAAAAGCAGTGTATGCTGCGGTTTGAGGGTTTATTTAATTGAAATATACCTTCCGCGAACCTTGAAATTTGCTATCATAAGTTCATCGCGAACATAATTCCCGCGAACATCGATGGGTTATTGCGTAGAATTTCGTGATAACTCATTGATAAAATAAAATTTTATCGAAAGCGCAATTTTAAAACCTTTTCTTTATTGATTTGAGGTATCTCACATAATAATTACATACATTCGCACTCGACGCTCTCAGATTCTGTGGAGTTCGCTTCACTCGTTCCAGTTTTAGTATCCTTTTTGAGAGTTGGATGGTCCTCTCGCATATCCTCCTTGGGGTTCCTCGAACCTTATTTCGGGAATGAAACCTCTTTCATCGGCTGTATAAGTGACCACTTGGGTCCTTCCGTCTGGAAGAAGGACGCGGTACTCTCCCTTTGCGTCCTCTCCATCGCGCTGCTCCTGGTGACCAAATTCGGCTCCCTCCTCCAGATCCTTCACTTGGTATTGAAACTGGTAGCTGGCGGGTTCCTATGGGCAGAAGAGGAATACAATGAATAAATAAAATGTTGAAGCCGTTAGTCATTCAGAAAGTAGCTAAGGAAATGACTTAAAAGGCTATCACATATAATGTTGCTTGTTATTAGTACAACATAAGGAGATGAAAAAATAAGACAATTCTGAATGTGGAAATGAAAGCACAGTGAGTGAGGCCATCCCACGGATCATCTCATTATTTGACGGAATACCTCACATTCCCCCTTTTACGGGGGAGTATTCCCTCTTCAACGGAACGTGTTGGAGGTACGTTAACCTTAGAGTAATTTAGAAATCTCAGGATGTACGAGCAAACGGACTCAAGGTGAGTGAGAAGAGCATCGCTCGCGGCTCGAGGACCGTGACGCTGGAGGACAAGGCCAGAGCATCTTCCCGCTGCGGGCGGTGTTATCGCTTACCGACATATCGTCATCGCTGGTTGCGCCTCCGTAAGAGTATCCGGCGGCCGATGGGGGTCCGTATCTGGCAGAGGGTGGACCATACTTGGAGGATGGTGCGTCGTAAGCGGAAGAGGGTGCTGCGTATTGGGCGGAGGGTGCTCCGTATTGGGCTGAGGGTGCTCCGTATTGGGCTGAGGGTGCTCCGTACTGCTCGGAGGGCGCAGAGTGAGCAGATGCTCCGATGATGACTGCGGTCTGAGCGCGGGATGCCGCTCTATTGGGTGCTCCGTATCTAGAAGATGGTTTTGCAGATTTGCGGGAAGAGCCGAAGCTGATGCTGGAGGAGGACGTTGCCGCTCCCTGGCGGTGACTGGATTTTCGGGCAGGTGCGCCGTATTGAGGAGAAGGAGCGCCGTACTGAGCTGGTGGTACTCCGTGTTGGCTGGAAGGTGCACCGTACCGTGAAGATGGTGGTGCGCCATATTGGGCGGAAGGTCCACCGTATTGAGGAGATATTGCTCCGTGTCGAGAGGAAGGAGCGCCGTACTGAGCTGATGGTGCTCTGTGTTGGCTGGAAGGCGCACCGTAATTTGAAGATGGTGCGCCATATTGAGCGGAAGGAGCACCGTACTGTGAAGAAGGCTGAGCAGATGGTGAGCCATACTGGGTGGATGATTGGTCGTACTGGGAGGAAGGTGGGCTCATGTAATCCTGGATTTCGGCTGGTGCTCCATACTTCGATGAAGGGGGTAAATATTGACGTGGAGATGGGGGCTCGGCGACGGCAAGGGTCGTAAGCGCAAGAAACAGGAAAAACTGCGAACGAAATATGAATTTTAGGAATTCGAGAATATTATAGAAAAATAGCGATGGTACTGAGTTTGACTATCAAGAAAGCGAATGAACGACACGTATTTATCATTTCCACAGAAATTGCCCAACTATTATTATTAAGTCATACATTTTGTGGCAGACCTTAGGTTTTAGTTATGAAATTATATTTATTAAAAACCAAGAAAATAGCTTGAGGTTTCAATAAAATAAAATCCAAAAATATCGTTAAATTTCTCCAATTGATTTTACATTTAGTGCCATTTCCAAATCAACAGAATTTGCTGAAAGATAATACAATGAATGTTTTCGTGGAGTTGTATTACGAGGCTTGCGGTTAGGTAATTAAACAATGTAATTGTACTGTTTTCCCGATGATGAAATATATCCTTCTTTGCTTCGTAACGGTAGCTTACCTTCATGATGCAGGCGTTGAAATCACCGAAACACTTATATCGATAGACTCTGTAGGATCTAAATATCTTCCCGGATGAGATGCTGAGACTGGATGCTCAATCCAGATATTCGATGGGTTTATATAGCGATTGAACCTGACTGTAGGAGGAGGGGTTTTCGGAAGGGGGTGGGACAAAGGGGGGAGGCGTGGATTGACCACCTCGCTCGCGTGCGTGGGCGGGTTGAGGGCGTAGGGAGAGGGGACGCAGTACGGGAAGGGCGTCCGGAACTGTCGAAAGAGAGGGGCGATTCGCTTTTACGCTGCCGCCATAACGCGAGGGAAGCTCCATATCGTACGCAATTGTGGAGCGTCTCAAGAGAGGCGGGAACCCTTTGAAATTAGGCCACGGAGGTGTGGGTTAAAGCAATCTCTCTCTCTCGCGGACGCTCTTTGAATCTCTTAGTTTCGCAACCCGAGCATCCTGAGTTGGCTCTTTCCAGATTCCCTATCGACGAAGTCTTTGGCGTTTACCAATCTTCATCCTTCTACCGCCGCACCCACCCACCCATCGACCTGATCGCTTACGCTTGATGAGGAATGGAAATTGCTCCAATTCGCTCCGAAGACCCTCTTTCGGATTCTGTTTCCATTCCATCATCTTTTTTTCATCGACTGGCTTCTCCTCTTTGATAATTTGTAGCTTTTTCCTCAGAGTAATAAATCTTTTGCCATTTGATCTAATTACATACCACGAGAATGCTCGATTTTCAAGAATGATGGCCTTTATATTGCATTGGTGAAAAGAATAGTTTTTTGTTGGGAGAATGTGCAATATAGTATCGATTTTAGTTAACAGCTACCATATACCTGATACATATACACCTGAAAATAGAGACATTTATCTAACTATATCTATATCTACTATAATATATTTGAAGGGTGTGTTTGTTGGTTTGTGTGTTTGTTCATGGAACTCCTCCTAAACGATAAAAGCTAGAATAACCAAATTTGGTACGATTCTTCCTTACGTCCTAACTTAGTGAATGGACAAGGTTTGGTCAACCGGGATTAATCAGTGCTGCCAATATAGGGGATTAACATTTTTCCATAAGATAACACGTATGAATCCATTTCTTGAATTGCAAGGTATTCTTCCTTCAAGCATAAAAATACGTAAATATGGACCGATTTTTTTCGATTTTTCTTTATTCGACGAATAAAACTCTATACTATCTTATTCCTGCGAAGTTTACATGTAACACGGTCGACGTTTTCAGAAATAGGTACGCTATTTGTTTTTAAATTTTGTGGATTTTTCGTAGTCTTTCCTGGCGTTGCCAAGGCGGCCGTCATTGTTACCTCCTATTCAATTAGCTTCAATGAAGCTTACAAATAGAGGAAAGTTTAGCGTTATTCGCTTCGCACTTTTTTTAAGCAACGAAACGATCGATGTTTATGGATAGCAACGTAAATAGATACTGATTATTATTCAAGAAGCGTTTATTGATGGAAGTAATTGAACTTTCTTTCGTCTATTGAATACTGGAATCTTACATTTTTGTAAGTAAAATCATTATATTCTGCAATATGATGTTTATTAACGTAAATAAGCTCAGGTATCTGGTATACATTTACCAGTCAGTGTTCAATCATGGACAACTGTACATTTTTCACGGGTTTCTTTCTTACAAGACATAAATGTAAACATTTCATAGGCATAATTACACAAGAAATGAAGCTGGATTTGGCGAAAGTGATATGATACGAAATACAATTATCATTATATTTGAATGCAATACGTTCGGAAACGGATTGTTACAATCAAATATGATTAATTGTTAAGAAAAGCTAATTGTAAGATAAAAAGTATCTAATATATATTTTAAAGAGTTTTCAGTTGTGCTGTAGTAGCTTCACTAAATCCGTTGAAATTCTGCATATCTACATTATGTAATTTTATAGCTCTGCAACTACAGCATGTAGAAACAAGAGAGAGGTATCATTTTTACCGGAATAACGAGTACGGGCGTGTAGTAAGGTTTTTATATCGATTTGATAAACCTGTCTAATTTTTAAAAATATTTTCTTTTTTAATTTGAATAACATAGGGACGAGTGCTGCTTATTTTTCATTTGAATTTTAAAATTACTTAGCAACGTGGTACGAACTTGAGACTAGAATGTTTCTATGAAGAAAAGAGCAAAGTTTATTTTTATTGAAGACAGAATCCGAATCCTGATCTGATTAGCATAAAAATGCATTTAGAATCAGTAAAATACGTGATTTTATCAGGTTTATTACAATACCCATTATAAGCTACCATGACAACTCCCATTGTCGCCAAAATTGAGAGTTCAATGCATTTATATTGGAAAATTTTCAGCTCTCAAGCTCTACCGAAAGTGCATAAACATTTGTCCATTGGTTTAACTTTGATGAATTTTTAACAGCCAAATAAATAAATTATTAAATTTAAACTTCTTTAATCCCCATTTCGTTATTTAGCGATTTATACCGATAGAAAAGAATTCAGCATTGTAACTGATTTAAAAATACCTACAACTTTAACATTTTGAGATTTTATAACGGCCAAAAAATTAATATTTTTGTAATTTATTCTCGTCGGTTTCGACACGACCTACGTACGTACTAAATTTCAAGTTTCGAGCTTATATATCTGGATGTGCCCCATAATTTGTATCCTCCTCTAAGTATCCTATTTAAGAAGCAGCTATATATATAATAAACGTAAGAAGCATCTATATATAATAGTTGTTTTTCTTCGAACGAGTTTAATACGTTATACTTGTTTACGGTTTTTTCATCTCGAACAAGTATACATAAAAAACATTTTATTTTGAAACAACTTTTAGGAAGTATATAGAGTAAAGATGAAACACCAACCCAACGATTTGATTCGATGGTTTTACTTTATATTAAAAATTTTAGTCTTTTCTTAGTCTCCAAACATTCGCATAAATTCTTCAAACGTCGGAATCTCTTTTAAGGGCAGGTAGTGGAATGTAGTTCGATATGTGGCCGTTGCCATTTGTGGCGCCACAGTCAAGAGATGCCATTTGTGTCAAGCCAGCAATGAGAAATCCATATTTTACTCTCCCTTGTCCTAATATGATATGTAAGGCATCGATTAATAAATTTAGTCGGTTAGAGGACAACATTTTCAACAAAAAAACCCCGAAAGTAGATAATTACGACTTATAGTTTAGGAGATAAAAATTCGAGAAGGTCTCCCGCTCATGTTATCCAATTGGGGGAATTAAACGTCCCTGGAATCGAACTCGGGTCGTTATTTTGCACGGATATTAGACATAAGAGTCTTTACGTGAATCGAACAAATTAATTATTGTATCTAAAGGGAAACTTTGCTATTCACAGTATCCAGTAATTTGATTATAATAGAATCAAGTAATTTCATTTTCCAGACGGCGTCATCAAGAAATGGTATGGGGAGTGGTCGAAAAAGAATTGTCCTCTGAAGTTGTCCTATGTCACTGCCTGAGTGTTCCGTTTCTTTTATTATCCCGGCAAATGATATTCGCGCAACCTTCAGCTCTTATTTTCGTTTGAAGGACACCATTTTGGATAAGAAGGCCTCGATTCCCTTCGATTTTTTCTTGTTCATTCCAGGTCATAAGTGAAAGGCCCTCGAGGAATTTTGATTAACTCGATGGATCCACGAGACATTCATTTGATTCACTTATCGCACGCCTTTTTAATTTCGACTCTGTTTTAGGCATGTTGCGTTCGAGTCAAGCTATGTACACACTATGCGAACAATGGCGAACGAAAGAATTCGTTTGTGTGTACAGTGAAACGAATGCTTATGAATGCATGCGTTCGCCTTCTCTAGGGTTCGCTAGCCGAGCAATAAATCAAGAGAATTCGGTGTGGACGGAAATCGTTAGCATTCGCTTGCATTCGCTGTTCGGTCGCACAGTCTAGTTGCCAAACAAACTCGCAGTCTTGCAGGTGTTGTAAATAAAGAAATAAATAATTGAGTGTTCAAATGACATCATACTTGAATTAATTGAATTATTTCGGGAAAGACCATTTTTATGGGACCCGACAAATAAAAACTATAAGTTAACATAAAAAAATCTGATGTGGCCAACACACGACTTTCTCCATATTTGGGGTATAGATATTTAAATTGTTATGAATAGCATTATGAGGCAAAATTATTATTTCCTATCGTAAAAAAATACAGTCGTCCTTATTGCCGTAAATTAGGTATAATTTGAATATGTTTACAGAATTCACCGCTAAATGGTGGTGGCGCTGTATAATAGAAAAAGCAAAATATCTCCGAAATGGATGGTTCTACGAAAATTTGTTCCAAACAAAACTTGGAAGAAATATTATTCTCTACAACTTTGGTCCTTACGAAGATGACCAATTACGACGTTTTTAAGGAGATATTTTACGGGAACCGAAAAAACCGATTATTTTTTATAAATAATTCCTAAACAATAACTGCTACGGAAAATTGTTTCAAATAGAAGTTGTAGGAAATTATATTCTCTATAACCTTTGTATAGCATTGTATATACAATAATGATGTTTTAACGGAGAAATATCGCAAAAACCAAATCGGGTTTCGAATAAACCTCGACTTTCGGTTAACCGTTATTGTTCAAAAACTAATCAGTTCTTTGTGCTCATACTAAAGTGTTATATTTGAAATTTGGTAACGATATGGCTAGTACTTTTTGAGTTAGAGCGCCCACAATTTCGTTAAAAATGCGTATTTACATAGTGAAATTAATTAGGGATGGTTTGGTGTGCCGCGATGTTCTTAAGCATGCAAGAAGGTGTGCCGTGGAGCAAAAAAGGTTGGAGAGCACTGCCCTAACCCACACCTTGACACCAAAAACGAGTCATAACGTTTCAAACTCCTAAACCTCAAGCGGTCCAATTCGTTTTTGAGAGAGTGGAACATCTCTCTTTGGAAGGAGACTTTTTAGAACTCGTCGCAGATGGCGCTCTTCTCTCTCTGTCACATTGGTTACGACACTCCATCTCATACCTCATTCAAAACGCAACCTGTATGTACTCGAATTCAACTTTCAGAGTCCAAACGACTGACTGCCTTAAACGGGTTTTCTGAAAGACCATCCGAATACTGCCCGTTTGTTCGGTGCTGATTTGTGCTTAAGGATAGCGGATAACGCGTACTCATTTTAGAGTTACACCATCAGAATTATTAATTGGACTGAATGCAGTCCATGGAAGCTTTATTGCTTGCAGCATTATGACTTGGACTGACCCAATAAAATTTCAAAATAAGCACCCAAGTACAAAAATTGAAAAAAATTAAAAGCATATCTTAGGTATCTCCAAGGTTATTTATTACCTAAGTGCGTATTCTGGAATCTGTATACAGCCATAAGACGAGCTCGACAAGTGAATCAACGAAGTTGGATGAAATATACAACTATTCCATTCAATACTCATATAAATTCTTCTTAACTTTTTCTGGATTCCTTATTCGGTGAATCAAAGAATTATGATGGATAAATTAAAATTTAAGGTGTGATATCATTTTATTCTTGACTTTTCTTAAATTTGCTGCCGTAAAATTTGTGCGTGTTCGCGCGTTTCATTTCCCTTGACCTTCGGGAACAGGTTTTGGATCAAATTTCACATTTTAGCTTATAATGTAATCGAGAAGATTCAAATGTAAATCAAAAAATTCTTTAGATGTCTTTACGTATGTCTTCTGTTTATTCCTTGAAAAAAGAAGATTTACGAGTAAAGATTCCAATGTTACAGGAATGAGAAGACTCAATTTATACCATTAAAATTTCAAATTTAAACTTCAGTTCATCCGACGCTGGAATATTTTCTTGCAATTTAAGATTTTTAAGAGAACATTTACTCTAATTCTTACCATTTTTAATCCGCTTTTGCTCGCTTAATAAATTTTAAACTTTAATGAAACATAAATCAATAAAAATTAATATTTTATTTAAAATCCAGCCGTAAAATCCCCGGCGCTTCATAGTTAGTAACACGTGCATCCAATCTACTATATCGACAGAAACCGTTTCACTTTAAAGATACTGCGTAATCAAGAAACAATTTCGACTCCGTTGCGATAAGAAACTACGATCAATCTTTTAGATTTTTACTTTCTCATATACGAAGTATATTGAGAAAGTACTGTAATCGCGAAAAAATTCTACCATGAGATTTTGACGGAATTATACGTTTTAGGTATAGGAATTTATAGAAAATGAATGAAATCTCGTATTTAGGCATTTTATCATATAGAGCAGAAGCTACGAAGAAATGGTTGACATTGCTCAATAATTAAGGGAAGTTTATTCAGTACATTTTTAACATTAATATGATTTTCTCAAAAACGGCTCAAACGATTTTCATAAAATTTCGTACAGTTACTTGAGTATGCTTTATACTACAATAATACTACATATTTCATTTTTCTCAGTGAATGAATACAAGGCTAGTTTATTCTAGGCAACTTTAACAATAATTCGATTTTCTCAAAAACGGCTCTAACGTTTTTGATCAAATTTTGTAAAGTTACTTAAGTATACATCTAAAATAATACTACGTATTTCATTTTTCTCAATGAATGAATATAAAGCTAGTTTATTCTTGGGCAACTTTAACAAAAATTGGATTTTCTAAAAACAGGCTCATACGATTTTCATTTTCTAGTGATTACTAAACGACGCATTAGTACCTGTATATGAGAAAGTTTGTACAATGTATGTTGTACCGATTTTTTAAAAATGTTGACACATGCTTTAAGAATTAAATTTAAAGGAAAGCTTTCACAATTCATTGTTACTTTCTAATAATGCTTTATATTAAAATCGATT
The DNA here is from genome assembly GCA_036926305.1 of Uropetala carovei. Classification (NCBI taxonomy): domain Eukaryota; kingdom Metazoa; phylum Arthropoda; class Insecta; order Odonata; family Petaluridae; genus Uropetala; species Uropetala carovei. The sequence goes on along the minus strand of JAXCHB010000010.1, from coordinate 8,845,672 downwards.
TATTAAAAATCTCATATTTAAATAATTCTGAATATGATGTATGTTCGGAATTTATTGGAAACATTTAAGATAATCTTCGTTTCTCTCCGTATCGTCTTCCTATTCACTTCTCCATTCCTTTTCATCGCGCCTCTGTCTGTTCCCCTTCCCCTCTTCGTCCCTCCATCTCTCTCTCTCTCATCCTTACAAACAATCCCGTTCCCACAGTCATACGACCCCTTCCCCTCTTTCCTCCTCTTCTCCTGCCCACCTTTGCTTCATCCGTTGCCAGCCAACCCTCGCCTACACAATCACTCGGCTACCCGCGTAGCAATTACCGTGAACAGCCGTCTCTCTCTCTCTCTCTATGCGGTGCTTTCGGTGCACTTTTTGTGGTGCCGACAAAACAAATGCCGAATTGAGCGTCGCTCTGTCTCTCTCTCTCTCGGGATGATTTATTCAACTCCTAGGGTTTTATGGGAAAGGACATGAATCTTTCAGTACACACCTCGCTAGAAACCCAATCGTGACGATGTAGTTTGGCAATGAAGTTATCTTCAGTGACACGTATACGTACTGCACTTTTTTCTTAAATTTTAAGTTGCAGTTAAGCAGAAAGAATCGATTGCTTTATTTATGCCCAGCATTCATATTAGCCATACTAATTTTAAATATTCAGCTGTTTCCGTAATTATTCTAAAAGGTACTATGAAGTTGTGTACAGAAAATTGCTATCAAATTTGATTTTTTCGTCGAAGGTTACTGGATAATATCTTATAATGCTTTATAAGTTCGCTTGTAGTATAATATTCGAAGTGAAATAAACTCTCTAAAGACTGTATTCGCATGAGATATATTCAGCTAAATGTTTGTGGACATCAAATGTAGTCAGCATAATTTAGACGCATAATCATTTAAGTATTAAATAGTTGAATAGTTTCAGAAAAAATACATAATTGGGAATGCTGCCAACATTTCCCTCTGCAATGTACTTTGGCATTTTAAGTAACTAATGTATTCTTTAAACCCCATGAGCTATACAGTATGTGCCACATAACGTGTTTTGTAAAAAGGCTAAATCGAGCTCTAGAACGTGAGCTGCACTCTTTAATAATTAACCATTGATATGTTGCATGAATTTTTAATTTGGATTCAAGTATGTTTTATAATTTCATTCATAAAATACCTTTGTAAAACCAGGGATGGAAGTAAAGTCGAGCTCCGTTGTCTAATCAGAACTACGCTAAAAAGAACTTCAGTGAATATGCTCAAACAAAAGAACAAAAATGACCATGTGAAAACATTTATTCTGGCGTTCAACAACAAACGAACTTTGAATAAAATATTATGACGCGACTGATTACATAAACGCGATCACAGAGCGTAATTAATAAATAAAAGAATCCCTTCTTCCGGAACTCGTTTAAGTTGAATATAAGCGTCTAATTAAGTGCGAGAACACTTTCCTCTCCTCCGCAGGTGCGAAATTGAAATTGGTTTTCGCAAACCCAAATCCATTTTGCGGAATGGTTTAGCGTGGCTGAAATGTAAAGCTGATCGGATTTATGAAACAGCGAGAATTTCTATAATTCCGTTCGTCACGTGCTTCGCAGTCTCCCTGGCATGTTGCAACGGCTGAGATTCGAACGCTGATTTGCTAAAGATCCCAAAGCGGGTATTTATGATGTTGAAATATATATTTTACGTGATCTTATGAAGAAATCTGAATTTATGGTAATAATTATTTAAAATTATTTAAAAGAATGATTACTGAATTTTTATTTCATAATATTTTGGAAAATTAAATTTCATTTTCACTGGAATTCTCCCCATTTTGAATTATGTACGTTGAATGATTGAGAAATATATTCCTAAATGGCGCCTAACTGCGAATAATCAAATAATATTCTGCGCGTTATTAAGTTTATACTATGGTCATTTAAGAAAGCGAAGCGATTCCCGCAAACGAGCGAAAAGATCGCCATTCTCTCTGGATTAGTTTTTGAAACAAAGTTTGCATTTTAAAATTCTTTATATTTACGGATTTGCTTATAAAACAGAACAATTTATTTTAAGCTGAGCATAATAGTGCACATTTCATTTGTTACTTAAAACGAGAAGTAGTTATTTTCGAATTTAATTCGTCAGCGTAAATCGATAATTAGCCATCTCTTGTAATATATTGCTTCTTGCAAGTAGGTCACGAAACGCACCAAGGGCACTCTTACCGCAACCAACGCTCTTCTTCAGATTACATCCCGCGAGTCAATTTCAAGTTTCTCCCGAGGAAACGGTTTGCCTCTCAAAAAACATAATTAATAGAGATGTAATTAACTAATGCTTCGGCTTACGAGCGCAATTGTCTTTTAAATACTAATTACCTCGCCAGGGTTCTATGCAGAGGAAAATCAGCGCACATTGGTAAAACGACGAACGGTGGCTTAAACGCGCATGCGCACATTAGATTGAAGACACATAGGCATATCCCTCGTACGGCTTTCGATTTTTCGCCCTGAGGCGTCCGTCGCAGCGAAACAAAATGGGTCAAAATACGTTTCCGTGGAAACACGTCCGTGACCGTGTTGAATCTCGCACACGCTCGATCGCCTTCAACAAACACGCGCACACACAGTCACGTTATTCGCATTGCGATGTAGAATCGAGTGAGGACGAACACTTCCGTGGTCGAGACGTAGGTAGTGGTTTCGACTAATTGAATGGAATACGCATTTACTGATAAGAATATTTGTCCTTTTATTTTTTTTCATTTCGGTCACTTTCTTTATTTAATTATATTTTAAGATATCTATTCTGTAGACATGACTTATTCAACGAGAAAATAAAATACGGGGTTATTAATACTTAAATAAAATCAAATAAAATTGAGCAATTATTCGTTGCATTATGTTTCAAAGAGATTTATTATGCTGGCACATTGAATTCTTAATAAACACTATTTACTAAGGTACTTTTCGTCCCCTCATTTTTAAGTGTGAAAAGTAGAAAAATTTAATTGTGATATAATCCTCATAGCCCGTTTTTTCCTCTTAAAAGGCAGTTTCAACTAGAAAGACGGAAATAAATTTCGAGGAAGAAGAAAATCTGATGAAGATAAACTTAAAAACAGTGCTACTGGTCAGGAAATCAGTAAGTCTGATGCTGTATAAAATGACTTGAAATTTATTTCTTATATTTATATTTGGAGATTATCCTGTGTCGGGAGAGTTTCCCTGCATTGCCGTAGATGTTAATGCTAAAGTTGTGGCACTTTAGTACTTGTTAAGCGTGACGATGAAATAATGTTTTCTTTTCTTTACTAATTTAAGGAACATAACTTGTTTGAAAGAAATGAAAATGATAATATTTTAGACCTAAAAATGTTTTAAAAAGTAGATTTCGTATTACAGACACAAAATATTACTACCTTATCTGGTTTCTTCTGTACCAGCGATGGAAAATGATTTTTGAATCGCTTGCCAAGAAAGTAACGTGAACCACGAGAATATTTTTTCGCAGGCCACTAGTTTACTCCTTCTCTAAGAAAATTCATATTATCTATACAGAAAATACAAGCTTGCGCGTACCAAGTAAAATCGTAACCGTGTCACTTTTGGCACGCATGCCATGTATTTGCCATCCCTGTCCCATTCAGTTATCGAAACTGTGTTGTATGAGGGTATGCATAAAGTGACCATTTTTTCGATCCAAAATCAACATAGTTAACAAATGTTGCCAATAAAGAGCAGCGAATCCGAGAATACCGTCTGAATAGTAGATCAGTACAATATTCTTCATCTGAAATTTCTAGGCTCAACTTTGATATCTATAGAAATAATGGAGCTAAATATGTTGGAAAACAGCTTTTAACATGATAGGGACATAAGTCGAGAATGTCAAAATATCGATATGTGATTTAAATTTTCGTATTAAGACAATTCACAAAATAAGAATATTTAGTGTAAGTAGATCAGTACGGAAAGTCGATCAGTACGATATCGTCAAAATCATCTGAATACAGAATAAATATGCCAAAAGGGACCATTTATTTTCGCGCTCATCTCAGTACAATTAGCGTCTGTTGCTCATGAAAATCGCCAAATTCTGGATTAGTGTCTCGACAATGAGACAAATCAGCACAACAATCTTTTGTTAAAATTCTGACTGTTAATTTTGTAATATGTAGAATTATTTTTATTTAATTAATTGTTTTTACAAACATTGCTATAAAAGTTTAGTCTATTACGGAATATCAGTTTAAGTTACTTATGACAGGAACGGAACATGATGTAGTCAAATATCGAGAAAAGCAAAATACCGATAAGTGAGCTACCGCATTAAGACGATATTTCGAGTAAGGAATTATAATATTCGGAAATTAGTACAATACTTACTACAGATAGACGATCAGTACAACATCGCCAAATCAGTACAGTACTTGATGAATCGGTATTATTGGTCAATTTAATCTGGTCAATTTATCTGCTAGTCCCGAATTATCATTTATCATTAACACATAAAATAAATTAATTTTATTAAAATTTATTCTTAGATAATTTACGCTTTACGTATATATTGCGTCAATCTAATTTAAAAGAACTAATATAAAATAAAATAAATACGTACGATAATTTATCGCCCTTTCACGAAACTAAATTATTTCACTTATAATGAACTAGTAATATATAGTTAGATAATGATTGAATCACAGAGAATGTGGTAGACAGATGACTAATATTTCGTAAAGTGTACTCGTTTGGTGTACGCTCGCGTCGATTTCCACCGATTTGATCCCGTATAAAAAATACGATATATAATAAAAACCGATGTTCGCATTCCTGCCGCTCAACCCATTTAACACTTCCCACCAGAGAAATACGTTCCGCATCGAAGCGATCTAATTTAAGGCCAATATAGTATATATCTTATTTTTATTAACAAGGAAACCGAGACGGCAAAAGCTCCCAGCAAATTTAATTACGAGCACATTAGAAGCCCACGCGTCTCATGAATGCATCTTCATTCCCATCCGCGCGGCGCTTAATATTTTTACCTTCCTCCCTCCCACCCTCCGCTGCCGCCGCCGCCGCGTTTACTCTCCCTTTCACCGGAGGCGACCTCACTCTCACGCAAATCTCTCTCTCTCTCTCTCTAGAAAGAAGATCGGCTTCAAAGATTTACCAATATGGAGTCGTGCCATTATTTCTCCCTCTCCCTTTCCTGCGCTCCAATTTCCACACTTGAATATGTGGAACGCTGACCGAACCGCGCAACTCTTCCGCCTTTGGCGATGTGCTCCCTTGTCCGGAGGATGGCCTCGTGTGGGTCGCCGGTCGCGTCCTTCGTTGGCTTCATTGTTGAGGGCCTTCTTTTCCTCCCTCAAGAGGACGTAGTCGTGTTGATCACGCATCTCTCTCTCTCTCACGCACGCACACTCCCGAGCGTTGGAATCTCCGCTTCATCATTGTTCCTCTCATCACTTTCTGATGCCCGCAAGGTGATCCTCTTTTTTTTCTTTCCATCGTTCTGATGTCTTTCGCAGAGGAGAGTGTATGGGCCGGAGATCCTTGTACTGTCTCCTCGCTGTATTGTTGCGTGTTTTTTCAGACATCTCCGCCAAAAACTTTTTTTTTAACCTGCCGCATGTTTCCTGGAAGCCTGAATTTCCGTTTTTTATTTTAATTTTCTGCCTCGATAATTCAACATCTGACCTTGCCGCTCTGTTAGATTTTTAAACAGTTTTTAAATTGACAATTGAACTAATTACGGAACATTTTGGATGGAAATAGTTTACACTCGAGTTCCTATTATTTGTAAAGTTTTTGGGCCAAGGCTGGTTCGAATAATTGGAGGATTGAGCGTTATTAAAAACTATGTTTACATGCATCAATGCAGCAATTAAAATGAATGCATAAAGTTAATGTAATAAGTAAAATGCAATCGATTTCAGGAAATAACTAAAAGATTGATAGCTGCTTAAAAGAAGATAGGTTTTGTATCGGCAGTGCGTAATAAAAAAATCATATACATAAATATAGATACTTACTATATCTGCAAACGTTGATCTGTAGCGTAAAAACATATGAAAACCTCTGCATGTGATGGCCCTTCATAATATTTGCGATAATATTAGCAAATCATTTACTTTCTGTTGTTATTGGTGATTATTATATTCTCTTGTTAAATTTAGATAAATCGGAACGTAAAGAAAATAAACATATCATAAAATTAATATACAGATTAATAGTTTTCTACAAAAAATGTATTTCTCATCTTCATAATTCTATTAATTGAAAATGCGGATAATGCGCTGGAATAGAAATACCAAATTAAGGAGGCCTTTAGAGAGTGGAGTATCAAAGATAGACGGTTGCGGAAAGGCTATAACAAGTGGAACATTTTACTTGCTTATGTATGTAGACTCAGGCTATTAAGGTACGTTTACACTTACGATTTTTGTTGGCAACTTTTCTGTTTTAGACTGATTGAGCTCTGAAGGGAAAGAAAGCGTTTGAGGAGCGGCCATGTTGCGGGATAGAGAAGGCAAGTAGATGGAAATGAAAACAAATGAGGAAGTATTGATTGAAATAGTATAGCAAGAGACGATCGTAGAGGAAACAAGAAGGAAAGGTATATTCCATGACTGGAATACACAGAGATTTCAAAGGTGTTCTTTATTATATTTACGCGCAAAACGGTATCGATGATGACTTACGGTTTTCGAATTTTTAACTCCGAAGATTTAACTCGTAATTATGTGATAATGCAGACTTTTTGGAGGAAAAATGTTGTCTTCTATCAGAATGAAAATTTGAATTTATGCCTTACTGATCGTATAAGAACTAGGAAAAGAGAAATTTGGTATTAAAATGTCGCGTAACGGATGCCATTTAACGAGATACGAGTATACGTTTAAGTACTTATGTTAAAGTGAAAGTTCTAATTGACGGATTTTTTTCAAAATCATAAATCGGCAATAAATTTAATAAGAATCACTCATGCTTAATTTAATCAAAACCCGTCAAGTGGTTCAGAATATAAAAGTCGCGACAGACGGACGGACGGACGGACGAGACGTGCCCGTAAAGGACCCCTAAAATTCGGATGTGTCCAGCGTATGACTTTCTTCATCATCATCCTAGGTAGTCTGTCCGTAGACAGATCCGTGATTATTCATGGTTAAACATATTGTACTCCTATTTTCCGCAGTTTTCTTCATGTCTTGATAGCTCTATTTCCCTTTCAAGTCGTCTACCAGCTGAAACCTTTTCCTACCTCTTTCTCTTTTTCCATCCAGTTTCCCTTCTAGCACTTCTTTAATCATGCACTCTCTCCTCAGGTAATGCCCAATCCAGTTTTCCTTCCTCTTTCTGATACTCTGTATAATCGTTTGCTTCTCTCCTATTCTTCGTAGTACTTCCTCATTTTTCACCTTATCTGTCAATTTTATCTTACTCATTCTTCACCATGTCCACATTTAATATACTTTTTCCTTAGCGCCCACCTTTCTGCCCCATACAAAGCTATACTCCATACATAGCATTTTATCACCTTCTTGCGGATATCGTCCTTTATATTTCCCGTTAGTAGGAGTTTATTTCTTCTGAAAGCAGCTTTTGCTTTTGTTATTCTAGTCCTGATTTCATCGGTACAATTTGCTTCTCTCGTTATGATGCTTCCAAGGTATAAATTAATCTGAAACTTGTTCTAAAAGCTCTCCTCCAATACTTATGTTCAAATTTTCTTCTTCTTTGCTTGATGTTCGCATGACATTGGATTTTTCTGTATTTATTTCCATACCGTATTTTCTACCTGATATCACTAGTCTATTTATCATTTTCTGGAGTTCCTTTTTCTTTCCTGATAGAAGCACTTGGTCATCTGCATATTTCACTCTTCTTATAATCCTTCCTCCAATTTTGAAATCTCCCGTGTCTTCTAACGCTTCCCGCATTAACCTCCATATATATTGAATAGAATCGGCAATAGAAAACAGCCCTGTCTTACTAAGGGAGAACAACTGTTTTTAAAGATGTCATGCATAAGTTAACGTAAGCAGGCTGTCACCAAAATTTCCTTCAGTTGGTAGTAGGCATTTTAATTTTTACTTTCTTATACGAAGTATATTGAGAAAGTATTGTTATCGCGAAACAATTCGACCTCGAGATTTTTACGGAAATATACGTTTTAGGTGTCGCTGAATTCGAAAAAGTGGTTTTTGTAATGCCGTCTGTCTGTTACTGGCTCTGGATCCTAAACGGTAGAGCGAAAATGTGTGAAACCTCGTACTTTCAACGGAGAATGCGTCAGTATACGAAGCACTTTTGAAATATAGTCTAACCGTGGAAAGCGACAGGGAATTCTAAAGACGCTCTCTTGATTAGTAATCTATTGTGAGTTATAATTGAGAAATGGAGAAATCCGGAAGCGTAAAAGCGCCTTTTCTCCAAAATGGCCTTGATCGGATCGGCGCAAGAGGGTCGCTACACGCTCACCGTGTCCTGCGAAATAGAATGACCAGTTGAAAACCGTTTCTCGAACGAATGATCGAATTTTTTGCTTCAACCATCACGGATGACTTCATAGATGTTCCGAATATGAAGGTCGGAGTCCATCAACATTTTTTTCTTAACTGACGACCAAAAGGTCATCGGAAACTGATTGCTTCGGATGTTTCCAAAGCCTTAAGCGTTTTTTTATTCACTCAAATCGAGGACAAAGATTTTAATCGCTTAACGATTAATGAATTTCGTTCATTTTTATAAAGAACAAGAAAATGAAATGTAATTATATTTTAAACAACTTTATGAAAGCTATTACATTAAATTTTACGGATTGGGATTTTCATATCAGTCTGCAATATTTCTATTATCTTTTCACAAGTTGTAAATCATGATTAAATAAAATCTTTAGTAAAAATTTGGTTCACACATAGTAAAACTGAGTAGTGATCCTTATAAAAAGCTTTTAAATTAATTTAGAATTCACAACGTTAAATTAATGATAACAAAACTTAGATGTACCAAGTTTGTAGTTATTGAGACCCAAATTAAGTATCTAAAACAAGTAAGTTGTATATATTATTTCAATAGGACATCTTTCAATCCCAACAAATGTAAGGTTTCCTCCTTCGAGCAATAGTTATGCAGCCATTAAATTGTCTTTAATGATAAAGATTAGTGAACAGGACTTATTGTTAAACAGAGACATCTGAATAGAGAAACTAAGAGTGAGCGTTCTCAAACTGCCCATAAGTAAATAGCGAGAAATTAATTTGGTTCGACCTTCATTATTTTTATACGCATTTACATTTTTCAAGTTGGATAATTTATTTACTGTTAAACTGTAATTGACTGTTTTAATAAAACTTTTACGTATGTTCACTAAGAGTTTACGAAAAATTATATTATTTATAATGACCCCTGATTTTAAATATTTTTGAAGTATCTTAATGATAAATGCTAAAAAAATGTACAAAGATTTTAAGAGTTATTGAAAGGTAATCATTTCTTTTCGTTATTCTTTTAATTAATCGATCTATATGTACCATCAACTCCTTCGGTAGATCTTTGAAATAAATTTTCAAGGAGACATTTTAAACCATTAAATCTTTATAGATTTTGACGAAACTTGTAATTAAGAGTTTTAACGATAACAAAATTATTCTTTTAAATTTTGAGTAGAAAATATTTCGTCAAATACAACCGAATTTTTGCTAATTTCCCGAAATTACGTTAATTAAATTGGAAATCCTTGATTTTCCGAAACATTTTAACTTCACCGGGGATCGAATCTGGGTCTCCTACTTTAAAAACAGTTTCCTTAGCTAACTAACCTTCCTCGCCGGTGTTCTACCAATTCGAGAACGACGAATAATGCTCGGTAGCTTAGTTGGGTAATGTAATTTCCGGTGAAAGATCAGGTTCAGGATTTTCTCCTTTATGCATACATTTATACTCAGCAGTATGTGTTAGTGCACGAAACTTCATTTATTTACATTCTGTTTCGTATTTATTTTCGACACTAAATTAATGTTAATAACAATTGCTATTCGCGGCCCAAGTAAATAGTTGCTGGTATGATTAGCTATAAGGTGAAAGTTATTACTTCATAATTAATATACTTTTAGCAACACTTCCTCTCAATTTTGGCGCGCATCTTAAAAAATAGAACGCTTTTTGCATTTGCCCGTCTGCTTTACTGCGCTATGTATTTAGATAAAATTTGTTAATTAGTACTTTAACGTCCAAGTAGAAGACAGAATTACTCGGGAATTTTCACAGAAAATTTATACACACACATACATACATACATACATATATATATATATATATATATATATATATATATACACACACGGAGTATATTAGACTTCTTAATCCTACAACAAAGCTTAATGAATTTAGGTGTTTAGAAAGGTATGAAACATCCAGCGACCTAATGGTGTACTCGAACTGCGTCGGTTCGTTCAAATCTTTCAACTTAATGGGTTTAAAATTCAAAACATCGAATATTTCCCGAGAGAAGCATGTCGAGTTTTTGCTTGTATAAGGCATCATTCATAGTTTTGATGAGGAAAGCAGTGATTTTGCAAGAACACTCGCTGGAAAATCGTATACAAGAGCGTATAGTTTGGAGTTATTTATCTTCCTTAATGTTCTTCGATGACATTTTTCTTACCCGTCTGAGATGACAGTGTTTTTACATTTGCCTGTTTATCATGTAAATTAATCGACAGCATACATAAAATATTAATTATATCTCGAAATTGCACATAATCTACTTATATGGAAGGAAAAAATCGTACGACATAGAGACGAAGTGAACTCGTACATGTGGCACCTCATAATTTCCATTAATAATTGAGGTTTTTGTAAAACCTAATTACTTCCAGGGAAGCAAAGGTTATCTATAAAGAATATAAATAAACATTTTAAATATGAAAGAATAAAAAGCCGTTTTCAAGAAATAATCAGGAAAAACACTTTCTTCTGGATTCTTACATGTTAATACTCATTTATGTGTAACTACGCTTGTACTTTTATAAATGCTCTGCGTTTTTAAAGCTCAACAAGAAATGTTTGAGTAATTTTATGTAGTTTTGGGGAAAAACGAGACCTTTATAGTGCGGGGCAGGGTTCATTTCTGTCCTTTGGCTAAGTTTGCTGCTTTTGTGGCATTGTAGTACTAAACAATATTCTCTGTTGTAGTCCGTGTCTAAAAGGTCTCTTTTTGTAAAAAAGGAACATTCTGATTGAACTTTAATGCCCTCGGGTTTATTTCCGCTTGAAATAGTTTGCACATCTTTGGAAAATTGTTACTATTCATTAAATATAATACAATTATTTTCGCACTCATATTGCTTTTATTCGGTTATCATATTACATGATTTCATATACATACGTTACACACACCATCCAGACTGACGAAGCATTGATGAATCATCTACAGAAAAGTATTCACACACATTTTTTCATAAAGTTAAATAAGATTACAAATATTTACACGAACAGCATTTTTTCTTTATTGGGACTAACCCTAGCATCCTTTGCAAAAGCCTTTTCCCCCTGACCCCCATAAAATCCCGTGTGCGTCGCCATGCGGCCCTCCGTAATCTTCTTTTAGTAACCGTTTTGTCCTCCGGCGCCTCCGCGGCCGCGGCCATATCCTCCGTTGCCCGCTCCGGTGTCTTCGTAGCGGATCTCAGGTTGGTAGCCCTGTTGATCGGCGGTGTAGGACACGATTTGCCGTCTGCCGTCCGGAAGCAGAACGCGGTATTCCCCTTGAGCTTCGTCACCTTCCCTCTGCTCCTGATGTCCAAATTCGGTTCCTTCCTGGTCGTTCACCTCGTATTCGAACTGGTAGCTGGCTGGTTCCTGTGAAGTTGAGAATGATTTTCTTATTTCCCTTTTATGAATCAAGTAATTAAATATAGAAATAAATATCTCATGTATTTATAATATGAGGATTGATAATCACGGATAGCTACAATAGAATGATCATTTATAAAGTAATTTTTCTTGTTTTATATCGTTCTGAATAACCGCATCGATGAGCGATAGCTGTCGTTAATTACATTTGCGCAAGTAATCTTACGATAACGTTACAAAGTCGGTTAAGTAGTTGTCATTCTTGGAGTATTATAGTTTTAGGTCGATTAACCCCAAAGAGAAACGAAGATATCATTGACTGTAATGCTACGACTCATCGAACGGGGTCGTATCGATTTTTATTTCCACGCTACGATAGTCGAGGATAAATACTCAATGAAGCGTATCCGCTCCCATCTCACCGAAAAGTCGTCGCCATTTCCGCCTCCATATCCTCCGGCTCCCCCCGCGTACCCTCCAGCGCCCCCTCCGTTGCCGCCGTTAGGTGCTCCGTAAGTGGAAGATGGGCGTCCTCCATTGCCTCCGAAACCGTTGCCGTTGGGGGCGCCATAAGTGCTGGAGAGTCCATTGCCGCCGAATCCACCTCCGTTGGGGACACCGTAAGTACTCGAGAGACGACCTCCGTTGCCTCCGTGACCGTTGCCGTTGGGGGCGCCATAAGTGCTGGACAGACGACCGCCGTTGCCTCCGAGACCGTTGCCGTTGGGTGCTCCATAAGTGCTCGAGAGACGTCCGCCATTGCCGCCAAATCCTCCTCCGTTAGGGGCACCATAGGTGCTGGAAAGCCGTCCTCCGTTACCGCCGTTACCGCCGAATCCGCCGCCGTTGGGAGCTCCGTACGTGCTGGATAGACTGCCGCCGTTAACTCCGTTACCGCCGAATCCTCCTCCGTTGGGGGCGCCATATGTGCTGGATAGGCGTCCTCCGTTACCGCCGAATCCTCCTCCGTTGGGGGCGCCGTATGTGCTGGATAGACGCCCTCCGTTACCAGCGTTACCGCCGATTCCTCCTCCGTTGGGGGCGCCGTACGTGCTGGATAGGCGGCCGCCGTTTCCTCCGAAGCCGTTTCCGTTCGGTGCTCCATAAGTACTAGAGGGGCGTCCACCGTTGCCTCCGAATCCTCCACCGCTCCTTCCTCCAGGAGCTCCGTATGTGCTGGAGAGGCCGTTTCCGCCGAATCCTCCTCCGTTAGGAGCGCCGTACGTGCTGGAAAGCCTGCCGTTTCCGAGGCCGCCCCCGTTGCCGCCGAATCCTCCGCCGTTGGGGGCGCCGTATGTGCTCGATGGCCTTCCTCCGTTGCCACCGTTACCGCCGCCGTTGGGGGCGCCGTAGGTGCTGGAGAGAGCTCCCGTCAGACCATTTCCGCCGGAGTACATGCCGCCCCCTCCGTTAGGAGGAAGGTACTCGGGGCCCACGGGTGGCTCTGGGGCCGCCAGGACGAGCGCCAAGGCGCTGAGAGCGAATACGAGCTGGAATAGAATGAGCAGAATCCTTTGTAATTAGCCGACTCAAAGTTAACATTGCTTATACAATTTCTTTGAAATCAGGATAGAACTCATTAAGAAAAAATCTCACTCTTCAATGCGTTGGTGACGTAAAATTTTGGAAAGCACGCAAGCGTATTCCTATATAAACCATTTATGTCTGCATTAAAGAAATATCAAATATCTGGGGAGGATGATAAAACATCAAAATCTTTCGAGACATGAAAAAGCCTCAAATATCTTTTACATTCAAAAGTATATACAACATGATGGAAGAATCTAAATTCTTATTTTATAAGTAAAAAATATTTACTCAACAGTCCAAAAGTGACTTTTTTGTGAAATAAATATTACTTTTAACATAATTATTAAAATAGTTTAAAATTAAGGAACAGGCTATACTTTCGATGAAGACGGAAGTTAATAATTCAATTGCTTTGTTTAATGAATTCGTCTAAAAATCATTACCTTCGGCATTCATAAAAATATTTGCAAAGACTCACTTGATAGCTGAGAAATTCAAATTTTCCTAATATTGATATTTTTCAGAGCTGAACATAAACATGATATATACGAGTGTGTGTGTGTATATGTGTGTGTATGTATGTATGTATGTATGTATGTATGTATGTATGTATGTATGTATGTATGCGTGTGTGTGTGTGTGTGAAATCTACTGAAAGGCTGAACAAACTTCTGACTCAGAAAATTTGCCGATTCAAAACGCTTTATCTTATTTAATTTCACGAAAGAAGTAATCCAAATAAACAGTTTCAAAAAATTTCATTGTGATCTCGGATAAATGGCTATTTTATCATTTTGGTTTATTGGAAGGGATTTATAATATTGAAAATTATTTTTTATCTTTCTTTAAAAGTTTTCAGAGCAATTTTAATATGATGATATCATGAGTTACTTTTTGAAATATGCCTGAACGACAGTTGCAACGTTTAAACAGACTATATGGTTAAATTCTTTGTAGAATGTATAGTATTTTACTTCACAAGCATTATTGTGGATTTGAAATTTGAAATTTTAAATTTTAAAATGCTTTTCTTCTTAAGAGCTAAACGGAACCCTTCGTACCATTCTCACCTTATTCATTGCTGGTAGGATATTGATTCCAGGAGATGTTCTCGGAAACTGCGTGGTAATCGAAGTTCAACGGGACTTTGTCCGAAGTTAATATATTCGTATGGATTCCGTTTAGACGGTGGGATGTCGAGGGCTTCTCAATGCACCACCTTTAGAAGTGAAGCTGATACTGCGATGCAATTGGAGTGCCTGCGGCTCCTTATATACGGAATCTCATAAAGGATGTTAGATACCCCTCTTACGGAGATGAGCAGAGTCACCGGGAGGAGGATGCTCTCTCCCTTAGGAGGGGGGTAACCGGAGCGGGAGGGGGGTAACCGGAGCGGGAGGGGGGTAAAAAGAAACGAAAAACTGGGGCGCGCGTTCTTCGGTGGGAAGTGAACGCATTGAGGAATAGTCTATAGCTGCTTCGCGGTTGCATCACCCAGACTCTTCTTCTGTTCGATACCTTCCAACACCATTAACCCCCACTCCGTACACCACACTATCCAGATACATCCTATAACTTCCATTGCCTTGCCTAACCCGCCCCATGTTGTCATTGCGAGCGTTGAAATTTCCCGATCATCCAACCCCATAAAACACCCCACCAACCTTCCGCCGGGATTCCAAACACTTCCCCTCTCCCCAACACATCTTGACCCCCGATTTAGCGAAACTTCCAACCCCCTCGCCGCGCCTGTTTCCACCTCCTCATCCTCTGTCGCCACCCCCCGCTCTCCGTCTCTCCCCTGTCTTCCTCCCCTTTCACCCCTCACTTTAACCCCTATCCCGATTCGGTCTGCCCCACTCTCTCGGGCTTCATTCATCCTTCTACTGGTTTTAAGCATACATCAATCACTCGGCGGACGCTCGACCCCTTTCCCTCCTGCCACCCACCCACTCATGCTGTTCCAATCGATGTGACTTGCTTAACCGTCCCCCAATCGCCTTCGCGCCCTCGCCACCCACCCACCCATCCACCTCCTCTGCTTTCGCATCCTTCCCACGACGTATTCCTTTCTCCTTCCCTGCGATCTCGCCTCTTCTAAAATCAGATCGAATTTTTTACTTTCCGATTTTTTTCATTTTATTTGTTATACTTCGTCGGTCGTGTTTTTTCCCCACTTGTTCCGATGACAAGGTCTTAGGCACCGATCAAGCGATAAATCTTCTCTATGAATTTACAGTTAACAGTTTAGGCCATATCTTAGGATAAATTTTCTTTTTCTTCCGCCTCTCTCGATTCCTCTCGCCAGCGGTTCAATTGTATTTGTGTTGTTCTAGAATCGCGTTTAATTTAGACTTGGCGTGAGAATAAATTTATGCCAAGTATTAAAATTTGGATTATTCCTCATGTAGTCCTTAAAATTAATCGGTCTCAGAATTAGAATTTTGCTATTTATCCAATGCAGTAGCCGGTTTCTTGTTTCCGCCTAATGTGAGTAAATTTATTCTAAAGCGGAAATTTTTTAGGGAACGGCTCAACTCAAGGGAAAAATATAATTTTCGCGTAATAATAAGTAGCAATTGTTGAAAATTTTCTTTGCTTAGAGACAAAGTTCAGTGCAAGATCGTGATTATTCCGCGAAGTTCAACATCGTCGCGTCCGTATGAGATGCAAAAACCTACATATTCTATGTACTATCAACCGTAAGCCAGCAGACATTTTTTAATGAAATTTCCTTCTGTAGTCAAAAGTTTCTTTAAATCGACGAAACTACATAATTTAAACAAGTCGCAAAGATGGCAAAATTTCTGTTGTATCAAAACTGAGCATAATGAGATCGATGCTTTATAACTGAAGTCGCCATTAATTTTACACAGAGAAGCTCATTGGTCTTCTTTTTATCGAACTGAAATAAATTAACGCTTTTCATCTATCTCGATAAATTTCATAATTTTGTTATAAAATGCATGTTTAACGATGATTTATTAAAGACTTGTAGCAAGAATTTTCTGTGGAACTTCTTTAAGTTGGTCATTCTATAGTTTTGAAATGTATTTGTCGATATTTATGAAAAAATCTCAAAGAAGGTAATTTTGCCTGAAAATTCTTGATTTGAAATATTTTTTTATATTATAATTATAGTAACCGTTATGGAAAAGACTAGTTCACTGAAAGGTTTCGTTAAAAGTAATTAAGTATTCTGCAATTCAATACGCTTATAAATCGATTACTATTAATTGAAAGTGGTTTCCAATTAAAACATTTCTTTCGAGTGTCGCCACGAACAATTTGTTATAACATATCAAAATATACCATTACTCGTGTCAAACAAAATATTCTTAATATTAACTTTTTGCATCCTGATATTTTAAACACGGTTGTGATTTGTTGTATAGCTGTATACGTATTTGCCCATGATCGAAATAATTAAGTCACACTAAGGTCTTTTATTTGCAAGAAATAATGTGCACGCATTTTAAATACCTAATTTTATTCATCATTACAGGTAGAAAATACCTCAAAATTTTTATGCCGAGGAGTTGCGCGTCGAAAATTCGGTCGTCAGTTTTCTTAAGGAAGTACATTTTCTTCAGTAAATTATCTGATCGGTGCGTCTTCATTTATTACTTTTTGACTGCTTACACTCTTAAAGCGAAACCACATTTTTTGCCCCTCACGGAAAATTGAAAAAACAAGGAGAAAGGTATGATAAGGCGCCGATAAAATAGTCGCTTCTAGCGTTAAATCATTTTCATTCACGCTTTTTCCGAGGCATAATCTAAACCATATCTTTGGAAAGTGGGTTGGCTTACGGTCCGGGTTCTCGAACTGGGTTTCTACTGCGTCCTTGCAACCTCTTCGTAGGAGTCTGCTGGATGAGCAAGTGGGAGAAGGGAAGAAAAGGAAGGAAAGCTCCCGCATCTTTGATACTCTCTCGATAACGATCTTTTCCATCGCGAAACGCCGAGGTGTATACATCAATCCAGGCTCCCTTTTTTACGCTCCCATATTCTCCACGCTGGCTCCTCTTTTCGTGGAAAACCAACAGTTTGAATCATGTTTTGATATCTCAATCTTAAGGACTTTCTCATCTCTTGGCGATTTTCTTTTGTCGGCCAACCCACGCGGCTCCCATCTCACCGCCGTATAGAAGACGCGCACGGAGCGTGGCCGCGTGTTGTTTTGCCATCCGTGGCCATGCGAAGACTTCCGTCAGCTCTCTTCTCCCTTTCAAATCACTCTCCCTCGTGATCTGACCCTGAGCGAGTTTATTTCATCGCCCACTCAAACGCCGCTTCTCATTCCACGGTCTCTCTTTTCCACTTCTCACCCTCTCTCTCATCATTCTCACACACAATCAATAGGAAGCCTTCTTTAATTCCTTTTCGGGATTGGAAGCGATTGTAAATCTCCCCCTCCCATTACCTAACAGCGCGTGTATCTATTTTCCTCCTCTCTCCTTCTCCCTCGACTCATCTCGTCAAAGAAACGGAACCAAGTCGTTCCCATAGTAAACTATAAATATTCCCACGAGGCATGCTTTCGGTCAGACTTCGCCATGATCTCGAAGAGGTAACATTGTTCGCTTTGGAGAGCTTACTTAGTTTACACATCGAAACTACTATCATTTTTGTACATTAAAATTTTAGCAATTCTATATACACATAGTAGGTAGTCACACCGAATACGAATACAGAGGAGTTTATTTGCATTAGCACCGCATGCACAGCTTTGTGCTTGGTAGGTATTCTTAGTTAAAAAAGGTGTTGGAGAGTACAGCGAGATGGATATTTCAAAATTAATTTTGAAATGTATTCTTAGGAAACATACGACCTGGCTATTCGTATAAGATACATTCATGTCAGTTATAACAAACAGCTGCTATTCATGAGGCTTTTGTTGTCGGTAAGTTTTAACTTTTGTACAATTGTGACCTATTTTGATCCAACGTGTGGTTTTCAGTTTTTAAGCTCGTAAAATGTAGATTTTTGATACATATTCTGTTAGTTTTATGCAATGTTTTTACTAAATCCTAGGTTAGCTCTTGCGGAACATTACCTATGGTCAAGCACGCCCTTTAGTTTTATTAGGCATAGACCGCTCTCCCACTGGAGCGACGCGACTACGATCCGATCTCAGTACAAATCGCCGAAGCGTCGCCTCAGAGATCTGACTCGTGCTTTCCATGGACGCCCACTGGCACTGGCACGCCTAAGACGCGATGGCGACGGCGACCCGTCGCTTACGATCGACCATGCCAGTTGCCTCCGCTCAGTCATCTGGTGATCGCGCCCGTTCAGTACCTTATTTTTTGTTTCTAGATGAAAATTTTATGAACAAATAATGGTGAAAAATTACAATCAGGTTATTATCAAGTAGTGGAAACAGTTGAACATTATCCCTGTCTATATAATTATAAAAGGTACCTACTTGAAGAATTGTACATCACGTCATTATGCCTACATAAATGGAATATTTGTTTACTATAATATTTTTAATATTTAATTATTTCCTTTATCTTTTGTACTAAACATCGATTTAAACCAAATTTGGAATCGGTTAACAGATTTTAGTAAAACTCCCCAATACCAAATTTCATCAAAATCTGTCCAGCGGTTTATGAATTGAAACATACGGATGGACGGACGGAGACGACCTTCCCTATAAGCGTTCACTTTGTGCAAAGAACTCATAAAAACGGGAGCTTGTGGAATTGATATAATTTGAGTAAGCATTGCTTCGATATCAACATATTTCATGTCAGTGTTTTTAAAAACTATGACTTGTTAGGCAAATTTATTGTATTAGTATCTGATATTTTAAAGTTAAAGGTAGTGATAAACTTTAAATTATTTATGAAACATTTTATGTAATACTTTTGAATCAAATTTATTAGATTACTAGCTGGGGTACCCGGCGTTTCCCGGGATAGGCAACACTAAAAAACTGATTTTATTCACATTTGTTGTCATTATACACACATAAGTAATTTTAAAATGCAAATGAAAAATATGCTACATTACTTCCCGATGCGAAGTTTCAGTTCTTTAGTTTTTATGACCGTTTATTTAATTTTTTGGCTCCCCCCTTTCAAGTCAGTCAATCAAATAATAATAATAATAATGATAGGTTGAAGTTTCTGTCTTTTTGTGTGTCTTTGCAAATAATATTTAAACTCATCGATTGGTGCTGCCACCTTGCGGCAGTTATTATAACTGCTAGGAGCTTTCAGAAGACGGTCAGGCTATTTCCTCATTGTTGCCCGGGGAAAAACACAAAAAATGTTGTAACAAAAATTAACGTTTTATTTCAGTGCTTCGTTGTAAACGTTTTTGGTTTTTTGATTATTTATAAGCATACTAGCAGGAGTGCCCGTTGAATTTCAACGGATTTAGTGAATCTCAAACTTCGACCGTGTAACATGTAAGCATCGCAAGAATAATATAGTACACAGTTATACCCGTCGAATAAAGCAAAAATGAAGAAAACCGCTCCGCATTTTCCTATTTAGATGAATGAAGGAAGAAAATCTTAGGAAAATAACGTATAAACTCCCTCCCTCCCCTCTCTCCCTCCCTCCCCTCTCTCCCACCCTTCCCCTCCATCTCCCACCCTCCCCCTCCATCTCCCACCCTCCCCCTCTCTCCACCCCTTCCCTCTAATTCCCTCTCTCCATCCCCCCCCTCCGTTACCATCCATCTCTCTCCCTCCCTATCTCGTATTAAAAGCATTCAAAGCGAACAAACTTACAAACATTCTCCTTTATATGTATTTTTTTCCGGATCCAACTCTTGATACTGCAACATACAGCTGACCATGCGAAAAACAATCTTCCCATAAATCAATTCCTGAAACTTTAAGTGACAGCCCTTGTGCTTTATTAATTGACATAGCAAATGCAAGCTGAACTGGAAACTGTAATCTCTTGAATTGAAATGGCATGTCCTTGGGAATCATTGGAATTCTCGGTATGAAAACGTCTTCTTCTTTTGCACATCCAGTAAAAATTGTTGCTTCAAGTAAATGTGGCATTGTCTTTGTAATGCTTAATCTTATGCCATTAGCATACAAAATTATTTTGCTTTTTGTACAATTAATATAAAGCATTTGGAATTAAAAAGTAGCCCACGACCTTCCTATTTGTGAAGAAAGTATCTATGGAAATCTTTAACGGTGTGGAAATGTATAGATGCACAAATAAACAAACAAACAAACTTACATATATATATATATGTAAGTTTGTTTGTTTGTTTGTATATACATTTATATATATATATATATATATATATATATATATATATATATATATATATATATATATATATATAGTATATATATCACGACTTGTATTTTGAACCTAAAATTTGTAAATATATGAAAATTACCATGACTTAATTAATGTTAGGTGTAAAAATTATTATTTCTCAAGATCATATAACATTAGCTGTGTATGCACAAAGATGTTATACACATTTAAAACTGTGAATGATTGTAGATAAGATTACATTTTGTTTAAAAAAACAATGGTGACGGTGTTCATATATTCGTATAAGCCGGGATTGAAGGTTGATAATTTATTTTTTTAAATTGCTGTTAATACTGGCAATATTAATACTTTAATTATAAGAAGAAATGTGAATGGATGTTGCAAATAGTCTTTGAAGGCCCATTCTATTTTGGAGTTATCTCTCAATTGTCCTATATCAAATAAAGACAAAGAAATTTTACTGTGCAAGATTAATAAATTGGATCAGTTTATCCTTTCTCGTCAATTATACATTATACATGCACGTCGCATACAAATTCGTTTCGCTATATGCATTTTCGAAGTTACGACGGTCATCATTTGTTACAATTTTCGCGCTTAACGTCAAGACTTCTCGAAGTTGGGTCGTTTTATAAATCTTTTGTATCAGTTAACAGAATATTTTCGCAGGAGAAGTTGTCTTAAAAGGGTTATGGTCAAGAAGTCAAGACAGCAGTAGTTGCCAGCTTATTTTTATAGTGCCGAAGTTATATAATGAGTCTGTGTTTATGTATTGCCATCCTCATGCTATTTACAGATCAATAGACAAGGTCCTCTCAAAGCCGTGGCTCTCCCTCCTTTATCTGGACGTGTGAGAAGGCTAGCAGCATGAATATAATTATCGTCTCGCGCTTTATCCGTCTTCCTCACAAAGCACACCAACCCAACCAACACTTCCTTTTATTCTTAGCCGTTTTTACTTTCTCATGTACGAAGAAATTCGACCTCGGGATTTTTACGTTAATATACGTTTTAGGTGTCACTGATTCCGAAAAAGTGGTTTTCGCAATGTCGTCTGTCTGTCTGTTACTGGCTCTAGAGCATAAACGGTATAGCGAAGATGAATGAAATCTTGCACTTAGGTATTTTATCATACTGAGCAGAGTATATGAAGAAATGGTGGACATTGCGCAATAATTAAGGGAAATTTATTCTACGCATTTTTAACATCAATCTGATGTTCTCAGAAACGGCTCTAACGATTTTGATCAAATTTCGTACAGTCGCTTGAGTTTACATCGTCAATAATACTGTATAGTTCATATTTCTCAAAAAATGAATATAAGTCGTTTATTTTAGGCAACTTTAACAAAAATTGCGTTTTCTGAAAACAGGCTGATGCGATTTTCATTTTCTGAAGATAACTAAACGACGCATTAGTATATGAGAAAATTTGTGCAATGTATGTTGTACCGATTTTTTTCTAATGCAGTGATTTTCAAATTTCGTAACCCATTTCTTGGAAAATGTAACACACGCCTCACGGTTTGGTGATGTACGAGGCGTGACAATAAAATAACTGGATTTTTCGGGAATGCAACTATAACACCAGCTCTATATTCTTTTTAAAATGTTGTGACTATTTGAATTTGATTTTTTAAGGTGAAGGCCCCATCATTAATTGTTGCACCGAGAACCACGAAGTCGTAGATATGCCACTCTACGTAACAAAGTTAGGAAATTGTATCGACCGAGCTGAATTTAAAAATCGGCCCAATGGAATATTTTAATTCTCTAATTAAAACGTTGAGTCTATCATACAGCTGGAACCCATTTGATATCTTCAAAACTGTTGGAAAAAATGGTTGTGTTTTGCTAAGAAGCAAGTCTCCTCAGAGTTGTCCATTGGACTTTTATTCTAAATATTGATCGTTTTTTTTAGCTAAAATGTGCATATGGTTTTCTTAACCGTTTTATTGTTCAGTTACTTTGATTATTATATTAAATTTTAATTAACATAAATTTTATTGTGTATAAATTGTACCAAAATATGAGAAAGTTTAAGTACTAAGTAATTAATTATTAAGAATAATTCTAACGGTTATAAATTATATGCTATTCTCTTTCTAAATTTCGAAGCATTGAGTTTTATATTATCCATTTAAAATAGTAGTCACCAGAGGAATATTTCTACCATTATTTACAATATCTGGCGGTTATTTATTTCGCCGACGACGTTCGGTTAACACAGTGGACATTTATGATGAAAACATGTTAAAGAATGGTTTGTGTGTATTCAATTAGTTTTTCACGCATTTCATCTTTATACGTCACCTGCAAGCATATCTGAACTACCTACCCATGAAATAGATTCTTGATATTTATTACGGAAGACAATGGTGTAATCTATTTTCCTATGAAATAGGACGACTTGGAGCAACTGTTAATAAGGAAGGCGATCCATCATATAACCTCTCTCCCATCCTTCTTCCGGGTGAGCGTAATCTTGGAACCGATCTTTTTGCCATTTGAATTTTAGAAACTCGTGATGCGACGAGAAAATCAAATTGTTATTGTAACTGTACGGTTTGTAAATCACTTCATGTACTTATATCATTCATTTCAAAGCATGTGAATTAGCGATGGACACTGCTCGGTCGTTTAAATAATGGAAAAACAAAATAATCTACCATTTTCCTATTTGTTAAATGAGTAGCAGAAAATTTTAACCGGATATAGATTCTTATTTTTCAATATTCCTGGGTATTAATAAGAAAATGATATTATTGATGTTTAATTTATTTATTACCACAAGCTCATAAACAGCACTTACGGCTCTTTACAATGAGCGTAACAACAAATAACAAGGACGGACACAACACAAGATCCATGCCCGAAGCGGGATTCGAACCCGCGACCAGTCTAACCCGGCCGGCATTGGTTTATGATAATATACTTCAAAATATGTCGCAAGGACTTTAAATTTATAATCGATACTTTATCATCTCACCATATACTTGTGGCTAACTGTAAATTATGAGGTAATGTCTTTCATACAATAAGACTTAGGAACATACGGTGACTAATGCAGATAAATGTGACAATGCAACAGTTGAGATTGTGATTTTTTTCTGTTTTAATTCTGTTATTTTCTTTCCTGTGCCAAAATATTCCCATTTTCGATATTTTTATTATTAGCTTTTACTATCAACTATTAAAATATATACGAACTACTAATTCACAGTTTTTTGCGATATGTATACGAAAGGACAATTTCTTATTTTTATTAAGATTAATGATAAATGAAGACTGTAAGATCGCAGTAAACAAGGCATAGCTATTCATGATAGAGAATTAGCAACGTCTCTAAGTGTTATAAGGTTTATTAAATTAATAATTTAATTAAAAATCTAAGTGAATTTAAAAAAAACTCAAAGGATAGATCTACGAAATATCTTTAAAAATAAATGTTGGAAATTTAAATTTTATTTCCAATACCATGATGCATTGATAAGATTTTTCACTCTCATATGGTGTGAATGGCAGGGTTTGAGCTCTAAGAGCGGCCTTTCATGAGTTTACAAATAGATGTAATAAACTAACAAAGATATCATTTGATCAAAATATGATTATCGTATCAATTTTAGTAGACTGTTTAAAAAGCTACTGAAATCGATATTAAAAAATTAAAATTATTATTCATGTTTTACTAACCTGCTGTACATAATGAACAGTTGGTATTCATGAAGTCTAACCACTTTTATTATCCAAGGAGTTCCAAGCTGATGAAGTTTAGTCACTTTTATTCTAAAGGGGTTCCAAGCTATAGTTCAGTCACTTTTATTATGTAAATGGATATGTATATTGTATACTTCAAACAACAATCAGTTCATGTTGCTATAAATAAAATATTTCACGCAGCAAATTATTCATTCATATTAAAAATAAATAATTAACTTATATACTAGAAAAGTCTCCATTTCAAAATTGAAATGGGTACTGGTCTGTTATCCCCCGCAAATTACATTGGTTCCATTTGCGGTGCAACAGTCAAGAGGATATAGCATTGAAAGGATATATTGACGAGCCTTCTGCTGACTTTGTTTTAATGGGTAGTCGTCTCCGGGCGCTACCGCTCTCTTCGCCTCGCCCGGAACTGAAATATCCCTCCCCGTCGTCCGGTGATTGGGTTTGTAAATGTCGAGACCGGTCAATCAGTTTCTGTTAATGTTGTCTAAAATTTCCCCCTCAAAGTTATTGGTCGGTTAACCCCGCAAATTACATTCCATAATGACCCTAAAATAACTATAACTATAACTATAATAACTATAATAACTTAAATGTTTTATTTTTCGAAAATTTTAGACAACATTAACAGAAACTGATTGGCCGGTCTCGACATTTACAATCACGGACAACGGGGAGGGATAGTTTGGTTCCGGGCGAGGCGGAGGGCGCGGTGGCGCCCGGAGACGACTACCCATTAAAACAAAGCGAGCCGAAGGCTCGTCAATATATCCTTTCATTGTTACATATATCCTCTTGACTGTTGCGACGCAAATGGAACCAATGTAATTTATTTGGCGAAACGCATTTCGTGATTCAGATCTTTTCAATAGCTTTTTACTTTGTGTTATTGAAGAGTATGTTTTGTGATTCACTTGAATTTTTATTAAACATGAAAGTAATAAATGTTTCAAAAATTGAATTTGGATTTTCTTGACTGCTAAAACCTCCTTTATAATAAAAGTGACTAAGCGTCATTAACTTGGAACTCTTTGGATAATAAAAGTGACTAAACTTCATGATTACCGAACAGTTTATTATGATGCAATTATGAGACTCTTAAATCGTTATCCTCATCAAATAATTCCTTACCATGAGTTATTCTAAACTATCCCAATACAAAAAACATTCGGTTGTCAAAATAAACAAAATTTGTTTGGTTAAAAAGGAAAGAGACAACAATACCGGTGGCCATGGTAGTCATAATAAAATGGCAATATTTAACATAAATTTGCGTTTTTAATGATTAATACGAGAAATTTCAAATTTCTATCGGAAAAAGACGAACAGAAGAAGAAACCTTATAGATTTTTCTTTACTTTAGTACAAATACGAAGTTCGCAGGTCAATTATTTCTGATTTAATTTGGCAAAAAAATAAAACCCTGCACGTCAAATTTTTTATTTTTACGTGTTATCTTGTGGGAAATACAAAATTATCCCCTGAGGGTCGAACCCGGGTCTTTTTGCCGTATTTTGTTTTGCCTAAAACCTTCTCAGGGATGACGTAAAAGCATATGTAAAGTTTGAAAGTTTTTTGGCCTTTGTATTCTTGAGTTATTAAGGTGCACACATATAAACATACAACCATTCCACTTTATTTATTTTATATATATTATATATATATATTCATTTGAAATATTTTAAAATAGGCTCTCTATAAAACTACTTTTCAAAAGGTAAGCTAAATAGATAAATTACAAATATAATTTCAAATACTAGCAAACAAAATGTTTGCAAAGTAGAAAATTCGGTCGACCAAAATGTATGTCACATCTATCGTTTTGCCCAGGCACGTATTGTCCTATTTATTGTAACAGCTAGTAAAGACATCGGTCAGGGTGAAAGCCCTAAACTGTTGAGTATAGCCATCAAAACGATTCCGACGTGAGTGGATACTAGGGATGAAATAATACCAACAGTTTTTAATACCGGTATTGGGACAGTTTTTTGCTGATACCGGTATTGAAACCGGTTTTGTGCAGAGAACAGTTTATAATCATTTAGTATATTATTTTAATAATAATAATAATCCTTTACTAACGGGATAAACCCTCTTTTTTACAAAATATCAAACGGAGTTCAAAAGCAAGATGAGTATTTCAACAACTACAAAAGCCTGGACTTTTAAAAAACATTCTTGCTTTCAAAATAAGGTTATAACTAGATAACTGCCCTGTTCAGGGCGTTTTTACCACTCTTCAAAACGGTAACACCCATCCCGATAAGGGGTATTTTTCAATCCCGGGCTAAAACATATTTTTTCGAAAAGAAAACTCTTCATATTCCACAAACAATAACGGCAGAGTAAGAAGAAAGGACTACACTACAGAAAATAAATTTATAAACCAAACTATATGTTTGATATGAAAATAATGAGTTAATTTGAGGACCTGAGGTCAAAAAATACCGCGCTTCGGGACCGAAGGGTTCAGGAACGCATTTCAGGAGGACGAGACCATATCCAATCGTTTTTTCTCATCGAACTAGGTAATATAAAAAACTCTCATTCCGATCCGTCGGAGTCACTTTTCGGAAGAATCCCATCACTTTATTTCTACTCACACAGGCAACAAATACATTTTTGGAAATTTGGTACTACTCGCACAAAGTGCACTTTTCAATACCGAAACCCCGGTATTGTAAATCGCGATATCGGTATTATGTGTCTAATTCAATACCGGTATTAATTCCAGTTTTCCAATACCGGTATTCATCCCTAGTGGATACGCCATCGAATCATGTCGATTGATGGAAGTGCGCGTCCACGAATACTCCTATTGGTTCGCAATTTGCTTCCAGTCAGTATTTGCATCCCTAGAATATATATATATATAGTGTAGTGGATTGTTTATTTGAATAGCGGCAACAATTATGGTCATTGTTTGTCCAAAATTATTAATTTGTGTCTTTCGCAAAAATTATTCTTTTCTTTGCTAAATAATAGGTAACAGAGTTTAAAATAGGAAAAATTACATGGATCCATATTATTTTTTGAAAGCTTTTTACGATAGAGGGAATGTTTTATATCCTTAAATGGATTATTATGTCTGTGGTAAGTTTATTTTAACAAATTGCGGTTACGCAAGGCAAAGAGCAGTTTTCCCTCGTTAAAAAAAAGAGAAGCGCAGAAGAGTAAATATGTGTCAAACTTCTCAGTTTACTTAGGTAAATTCCAACCAAAGAGATATTGTGCGGGAGAAAAACATTACTTAGCATTTTCGTGCGATTCGGTGCGATTATTTCGTCCTCCGATAAAATTAAAATAAACAGAAACACTTTCTCTTCCCTCGTCTTATTTTAATTTACAACGCCATGGATCCATTCATCGAACACGCTGCTAGACTAAAAGATGATTAGCAGCGATACGGAAGCGACACCGAAGGATCGTGCCACACGAAAGCCATTCATAAGAAGCGACAGAGATTGTGGGGGGGAGGGTAAACATCTTAAATATTCCTCAGAAACCGAGAGAGAGATAGAATTGGACCAATCTCGAAGCTGTGAGGAACTCTCGTTCGGACTGATATCCTATCTATCGTGGTTGCTCATTCTAAGAACCACGATGTCTCTCCCCTATGACCCCTTTTTACCGCTTTTTTTTTATTAAAAAGTGCTTATGTATTCGGTTCTACCGTCTGTCTGCCCGTCTGTCTGTCTGACCGTTTACAAAATAACTCAAATATTACGTAAGCTACGAGCACCAAATAGGATACTATATAGTCCTATATTCGGACTAGACATGGAAAAAATTGGGGTCCGTCCGTCTGTCCGTTTGCCTTTTAACAGTATATTAGAAAACGCCTTACGAACTATCTGTACGGGTCCATTATGGTTTTAGTATTGTTGGCCGTATTCACTGCAACGAATGTAGATAAACAAGTATGCTTTCAGGCGAAAGTAAGTGAAATTACACAATTCTAAAATTTTATTCTATGAAATATTTTG
Organism: Uropetala carovei; assembly: GCA_036926305.1. NCBI lineage: Eukaryota > Metazoa > Arthropoda > Insecta > Odonata > Petaluridae > Uropetala > Uropetala carovei. Next base: position 8,817,317 of record JAXCHB010000010.1, on the reverse strand, counting down.
TCGTTTTTATTTAATGCCAATTGTTTTTGAAGAAATGTTTACGTTATATGCTGCTTAGCATTGTAACGGTATAACTCGTTGCTTTGGTATTGGTTAATTAACTTTTCGAAACAAAAGTTAAATTACATATAAAACATAGAAATGTATTAAAATAATTAATGTATTGCATATTATTAAAGATGCAATATTTTCAAGATAGGTTGTTCTGCAGGAGAGTGTTTTTTTAATTTTAGTATTCTTTAAAAAATCGTGTCATATAATTTGCTCTGCAATTCTTTCTTCGCTTTTTGAATGAATTTTTGATCCGAGGGCCAGGTACCAATTTTCACATTATCACACGGTTCGTCCCCTTTCCTTTCCGGTCAACGGGAAGGTCCTAGAGCCCGATTTATGTTCCATTCGTGTTTCTCTTGCGTCCGTCGTCTGTATGCTCCTCCGTATGTTTTTTTTCGCCCGCGGGGAGAGAGTGTCTCTTGTGAGGGTCGTGCAATAGGGCGCGTCACGCCCTAGGTCTTCGTGCCACGTAGCCGCGTGCACGCCCGATAAGGTGGGCGGTTGAAGAGGTGGGTTGGGTTGGTGGCTCTCTCGCTAAGGATATCGTTTCTAAATGTTCATGCAAACCTTGGCTAACTTGCTTCCTTCTGTCCCCCGGTCCCCCCGCCCCTCTGCCCCTCCGCCCCTCCACCACTCTCTCTTTGCCTGCCATTCGGATTCGATAAAAAGAAATTGAATTGTATTTAATCTCTTCTTCCATTTAATCTCTGAAGAGAAGTTGTCTATATAGTTAGGTCCGCTCCTATATTTTATACCTAAGCTATTTTTTAAGGGAATACACTATATTTGGATTAATGTATGCGTAATTTATGTTAACGACTGTTAGGATCATTATAGATTTTTTCGTATTCTCTAGAAAATATATTGTCTGATTTTATTCATGTTTTTCTCCTACTCATGGTGAATGAGTCGTATTTTTCAGTCTTATTTTATAGTTTCCGTTTTTCTTTGGTTGTAACCTTGACTTACCCTGGATAATTTATCTTTTAATTATTTGGGAATACGAGGAAAATTTGGGTTATTTAGACAAAATAACTGAATTAATAAATGGAATTAATATTCATCACCGGTTTTGAAGGAGATTCCCCACATATTACGTTGTTAAAAGAAGTAAAAATCTGTAATTTATCAATTTAGCTATCTCTTTCGTGATTCTTAATATGTCTCACCAAATTCCCAATCAGATGTCTCTCTCTCTTTATGATAGCAACGATGCTTATTTAGCTTGAATATTTGGATAAAACTATCGTGAGAACCGATAATGAAACATAAAGTGTCATCATCAGTAGCATTCACGCCGCAGACAGGTCCGTGATTATAATATGTTAAGCCGACCTGTCCACATTCTCCTGCTCCCCGAAAGCTTCTTCTTCTTGGTAGCTTTCTTCCTTCCTTTCCTCTCTCCTATATCGGCAGAAACATTATTCTTTCTTTCTATCCTTTAAGTTTTACTTTAATCGCGTCTCCTAAGGTAACGCTCGCTACAATTCCTTTCCATTTATTTCAATTGTAAATTTCTGTTATTCTTCTTATTGCATCATTTTAAATTTATTTTCTTCTTCATTAACTCCGAGTATGAATGCTGTGTATGTCTGCAATACTCGATGGATAAATCCTAGTAATTAACCTGCAAAAGCGGAAATATAAACAGTTCTATTCTTTAGTAAAACAAATGAAAATCGCGCCACATATAAAGCAGGTCAAGTTTGGGGCCGTGCCTGCTCAGTGAACGACCCAATTGAGAAGATTTCTCTGCAATCCATACTTCAAAGGATTTTTCAGGGCTATCGGCTGTACATGAATCTTGCAGTAGACTGTAGAGAACTGAGGCAGTTTTTTGATGTATTGCTCTAGCCTTGGTTACATGAGTCACTTTAAGATTGGCTTCTGCACTTGCTTCTGTATTTATGCCTGAATTGGTAATCACACCTACCCAGCCACTACCTTGAAGGATTTGTCCAAGCACTTTCAAAAAAGCCTGTTCAATGTGAAAAGGAGCAAACAATGCTACGAAGGTGGACTCCCCATAAACCTCAGGCCAGTTCCACTGAACTAATTTAGTTTAAGCGTACAAGGGTTGGTCTGCACATATGACAGGAACTTGCCCCGGATTCAGAAAATTTGTTAACTTCCTGATATGGTCCATTGCGTGTTTGAGCATCGATGCTGAAGAAGAGTCTTCATTAAACAGGCGCAGAAGAGAAGTAAGGGCTACGTCGAAGGAGCAATCGGCCTGATTTGTGGCATGGAAAGCAGCCCAGGTGAGATCTAAATGGCCATCCTTTCCGTCAGTGAGCACATGATCTAGCCACTCTCTTTCATTTTTCCATTCCAGACCTATGACAGAAGGTAACATTTTGTCATAAATGAGCTCACAGGCTGTTGGCGCAGATGGCTGCTTGGTGTGAAGGGTTACTGCCTTTACGACACCGTAACTGTCAGGAAGCTGAGGAACTGTACGACTCCTTTGGCTAACTTGGCAGAAATTAGTAAGAAAGTTTTGAGGATCTCCCGTTTGGCCTTCGACAGGTATTTGAAACAAGGAAATCTCTTCCATGGAAAGATGACTGTCCTGTGGTGCTGCTATAGTTGTGGTCTATATTGTCGTAGGCTCCAACTGTGCTTTTAGCACCTTTGTGGTAATGTGCCTTCTTCAATGCTTCTCACTGGTGCTTTCTTTTGTTCTCCGTGGAATTCCCCAGGAGAAATGCATTCAGTGACCATGGTTAAGAGCGAGGGTCGACTTTACTTGACAGCTGCTGATTTCTTACGTAGATAATGGTTTTTGACATTCACCAAACATATTAGTAACAGAATATTTGAGAATGAATAAATTCGTAGTATTATGACCTTAAGAATGACAACCTGGTTTGCGTAGGTGGCTCTTGCCCGAGTCCAGAAATACGCTCTTCCGCTGGTTTTCCTTTAATTACCGCGGAAGTTTTCATGGTAGCAGCGCATAGGCGGTATTAATGAAAAGCTTAAAGAATTTTCTTTTTGTTTGTTATAACACAAAAAACTGGAATTTTGCGTTATATGGAAGTTATGAAGCAAAAAACCTGAGATAAATTGAGAAATTTTCAGTTTTCCGCAATTTCTGGGAAAACCGTAAGATTTACAGAAAAATGCAAATTGTAAAAAAAAATAACATAGCTCACAAGCTTTCAGATAAAAGAACTAAAATTACAATCGGATGAAAGATATCCGAGATATTAACGATTTTAATAAAGCCTCCGCCGCCATCTTCAATGGCCGCCATTACGGTGTTCTACAGAGAATTTGAGGTGGCTCCCTATCTGAAAAATTTACTTTTGCACATATCTATCCGCACACCAAGTGGCATATTCCAATCAAAAAGTGCAGGGTTTTTCAGTGTACCGGACCGACTAATTTAGTCTGTGTTGGTCAAACGGGAAAAATTTCATTCTTATAAAAGTCGCAATCTCAGTTTCATATCGATTAATTTCCCTAAAGTAAACATATAGAGATGCCAGATGAAGTTACCGATGGAAAGAACCACTTTGGATTGTAAACATGGATAATTCTGTTTAGATTATTAGATAATTTTACTTTTAGAGCAAATATATTAGTTCGATGTCATGGACACGATTTCATTTGTTTTACTAAAGAATAGAATTGTTTATATTTCCGCTTTTGCAGGTTAATTACTAGGATTTATCCATCAAGTATTGCAGACATACACAGCATTCATACTCGAAGTTAATTCAAATTTTAACTGTAATCTATATAAATAAAATTGTAACCTCTGTCTGTACATTTGTTTATTTGTCGGGATTTTACTTTTATTGTGTGTTTTGCGTCACAATAAGACGTTTGAACCGGTTTGCACATTTGTTGTCTGTCTGTTTGTTTGTCACCGCATCACGCAAAAACGGCTGGTCGAATTTAATGAAACTTGCAGCGTATCTTTAGACTGGTCCAGCTTAAAATATAGGCTATGTCGTGTATCTCAAAAGAAAATTTAAGTCGGGGTTTGGGGGGGAGGAGGGGGGGGGGGGGGGCATCGGTTTGGTTTTTCGACGATAACTCTCGAGTAAATTAACTTAGGAAGTTCAAATTTGATATTTGTCACTTTCAATACAAGTATAAGATCAATGTCCCATATATTTATGAAGGTATGTTTGTTTGTGCATCTACATATTTCCACACCGTTAAAGCTAGAATAATCAAACTTTCAATAAATACTTTCTTCACAAATAGGAAGGTCGAGTGTTACTTTTTAATCCCAAATGTTTTATATTAATTCTACAAAAAGTAAAATAACTTTGTATACTAATTCATTGCCATCTAGAGATGGGTCAGAAAGAACGGGACAGTTCTTTTCGAACTGTTCTGATGCCTAAACTCTTCAATAAAATAACTGTTCTCATAAACTTCCTGTTCTCAAAGAACTGGTAACTCGACATCTTATACACAGTGAGAAAGGTGGGAAACAACTACTTCCTTATCCGTAATTGGACGGAGGGTACTGATTAAACTACGCGTATTTTCCCAAGTCCTACTATTTATTTGAATCAAATTTGGTGCGATTGTGGATGGCTCCCAGAAATAATTCATACATGGTTTTTGATTCTCTCTGCCCGTTTTATTCAAAATGGCGGCCGAGCGAATTTTAAATACCATGTATCATGTAGAATTCAGATCGGATTTGAATCAAATTTCCCCGGGCAACGCCGGATATTTCTGCTAGTTAACGATATATTTGAACAAGTTAGGAAAGTGTACAACGTATCATAAATGGGCGCGTTTCGTGCAATGGAGTATTAGAAAGCAATTATATACCTGTACGTAAGGGAAATAGCGTTTTAAAGTTCTTATATTCTTCAAAAATAATCCATTTTCTTCCTATTTAATAATATTGCATGCACGCGTAACGAAATTAAACGTTTGTTTGGGAGATTGTTTATGTTAGCAACAATGAAGTAACCATGCAAGTAATTTTCTAAGTTCAACTCGATTTAAGACATTCTCATTTGATTTTCTAGATAACGGCTACTCCTACGATAAAAATGTATAGGGGAGAAAATACTCTACTTTACCAGTTGTACAACGTTTATTTGCCAAATATTTTGATATGAGCAATACTTTACGAGATATGATGAAAATTGAATTTTTTGTCCCCAGTAAAGTGGTACCCCTGATTGGCGTACGTGATTCATTTTTGCGATTTTCTTATTATATTTGATTTAAAGTCCTTAATATCAAATTTCGTGAAAATCCGTTCGGTAGAAGCCGAGAACGAACATGCAGACGGACGGACGGACAGACGATAATAGGCGCTCACGCTGTAAGCGAAACGCGCCTAAAAATCGATTCGAATATATTTAACATAACATATTTAGAAATAATATATTTGTAACTTAACGTCTTCATGATGCTGGTAGGCCAGAGTACCAGAGAGTGAGACCCAAAAATTTGTATCGAATGCCGTTGAATGGTTACAAGAAAACTACTTATCATCAGAAATTTACGGTAGTTATTTCACATGCCTTATCCATGTTTTCAGTGGAAATTTTTATGATATCAACGATATGATTTGGATATAAAGTAATTTTCACATTTAAAGCTAAAATTAAACTTAATTGTGAGTGAAACACATTTAGACGTGCTCCTATAATATTTTGAAAGGAAGTGTGCTCGTGGAAGGGGATATTCAACTCTCTCCACCTCGCCCATAAGCATCGTACACAACGCTAAGTGCAATGTATCATTTATTTACCGTATCTCAGTTTCCATGGGAACAAATGCCTCCGTCTTGTATTCGCTCCGTTAGCATCGTCTCGTCAGGCAAGCAGTGGGAGGAAACCATTCATTATTTCCAGAATACTGTCTCGATCACTGCTTCCTCGAAAATGTGCTTACGTTGTTTTATTATGAGGGAAGATGCTTTAAAATCGATCTGCTGCTATTTCATCGCATTCATCTGTTTATAAGCCATTAAAATTGATATCAAGACACGGATAAAAATGATTCAAAGCGACTTTTATTTCTTCCACTCTTTCACCGATCGATGTTTTATAACACTTTTATATACTATTTTACCAGACGAATTATTAACATTTCTGTTAAGACAATTAATCATTGGTTTTGGTTGATATTTTCATGAATTGTTAATGTAAAAGGATATTAGTTTCGTGTTGATATGCTGATATCAATCCACTTAACTTTAATTAGACTTTCTCTGTTATTATTTCTATGCATTTCTATTTCCCGTAAGTAATTTATCTTTATTTTTGTCAATATGGTAGTTTTGTTTATTATGGTTTGTAGTTTTTCCCCGATATGATTGGTATTTTGCTGAAAATTGGTCTGCAATTTTAATACTCCTTTTAGAGGATTCCTGTTACTATTTAAGTAAACAAAAATATTCATTTGAGAATTTATTCACTAAATGTTTTGTTCATCGTAAAAGAAGGATATCGTATATAAATAGCAGAACGTGCGACGATTTCCTTATTATTTATAAAATAGTTGCGCGCATGTCGCGAATTACAATCCTCGCTTTCCTTAACCGTCGACAGTTTTCCGTATAATAATAAAGAAGAGAGATGAAATTTTCCGTCGTCGTTTGGGACGTTAATTATGGAGCCACTCCCGTGATTTATAATTGCGTGTCAGATTCCAAGAAGAAGGATCCAGAAAGGATAAGAAAGAAAGCGAAATTTTAATTCTCGTTTTCACCGCATCAATTCCTCACCCGTCCTCGGTTCATCTCACGTTCGTTCTCACAATTAAAGCGATTTTCAATTCGAAATTATGCGATTAACGTGAATTATTTGGATTAAATGAGGCCCTAGGTTTTGCAACTGCGCTCCTCCTGCTTTTAATGTTATACGAGCATTCTTCGAAGGCAGAAAGTGGGGCATTGTGGAACTCTCCCCGCTCTCAAATCGAATTTGAGCTGCGCGCAGCGAGTTTCTTTTATCTCAAAGTTTTCAATTTTATGTCAACTCTTTTGACTTTTCAACAGGATATAGAACATTATATTTTTAATATTGGGTGCTGCAGGTTTTAAAATAAATTACGATGGATTTGCGGCAATATTTGTTTCCTCTGGTACGCGCAGTACAGGTGGGGTGTCCGTAGGTCCCGGTTGTCCGGGATTTATCCCGGATTTTATTCATCTGTTCCGGTGTCCCGAAAGATTTTTTCGGGACGTCCAATTGTTTCGGTTTATAGGAGCGCTCTCCGTACTTGTTTTCAACGATCGATATTTCCAATGCATACGTTTTCTTATTAATTAATTGCGTGTATATTATTTTCACGCAACGTTTAAAGGAGTTATGTGATTTTCTTGATGTAGAATATAGTAATTTGCTACCCCATTCGGAAACTCGTTGGTTATCACTATGTACTGCAATTGAACGAATTTAAAAATTTTTGAAGGCTTAAAATATTATTTCATGTCTGATGAAAAGGCTCCTATTTTTATTTTGAATTTTTTAATTAATGCTTTGTGAGAAGTATATTTGTGTACAGTACTTCTTGCAATTCATGAATGGCCGGATATTAAAGATTGAGAAAACAAACATCACTATTATAGAGGTAAAAAACATTGTTGAAGAAACAACTGAAATGACTGCTAGTAGAATATCTGATAAATTTTTGCATATTGAAACTAAAAGAAATATTGCAACTATGTAGAGATGAAGACAAAAATAAATTTAGCAATGAAGTCATCGAATTTTATTTACCAGCAATGGTGTTGTTATTAAATTGGCCTGAACAATTAAAGCAGTATACATTTCTGAAATCGCTGACTTTAAAATCTATTCCAAAGTGTGATGATGTTGCATATTCCTGTGCATTCTTATGCGATAACAATTTGGATGTTTCAAAGGGTAATACTCGCTAATTCAGTGTTTCTAAATCGAAAATCTTCCGTGGGCCGGTAAATGTTGTGAACGTTCCACCAAGGACAGGTAAGATTCAGCAAACTACATCATTTTTAGGCGCGTTTCACTACCAGTGTGAGCGCCTATTATCGTCGATCTGTCCGTCCATCCGTCCGCCCGTCCGTCTGTCCGTCCGTCCGTCCGTCCGTCCGCATGTTCGTTCTCGGCTTCTACCGAACGGATTTTCACGAAATTTGATATTAAGGACTTTAAATCAAATATAATAAGAAAATCGCAAAAATGAATCACGTACGCCAATCAGGGGTACCATTTTACTGGGGACAAAAAATTAAATTTTCATCATATCTCGTAAAGTATTGCTCATATCAAAATATTTGGCAAATAAACGTTGTACAACTGGTAAAGTAGAGTATATTCTCCCCTATACATTTTTATCGTAGGAGTAGCCGTTATCTAGAAAATCAAATGAGAATATCTTAAATCGAGTTGAACTTAGAAAATTACTTGCATGGTTACTTCATTGTTGCTAACATAAACAATCTCCCAAACAAACGTTTAATTTCGTTACGCGTGCATGCAATATTATTAAATAGGAAGAAAATGGATTATTTTTGAAGAATATAAGAACTTTAAAACGCTATTTCCCTTACGTACAGGTATATAATTTCTTTCTAATACTCCATTGCACGAAACGCGCCCATTTGTGATACGTTGTATACTTTCCTAACTTTTTATTTATTTTCTTCAGTGAAATTTTATTAAATGATAAGTATAAAGTCACATAACTTTTTAAAGATTTAACTGTTAAAATAAGAATAAATTTATCTTAAACTTTCCAACAAAGTTTTGCAGACCGAAGGTTGAAATACGCTGCTATAAACCACAATTAATTTGCAATTTTTGTTCCATTCGCATCAATAATTAATATTTTTTATGTCGTAACCATTCATTTTGAACAGTCTGTAAGATAATTGACTTCTTTATGCGATCATGACTTCAATTTTCTTAAGTGTAAACTACAATATGTTATGCATTTCATTTTAAGTGTATAAATAAAAATTGCAAAACTTTATAACAAAAATAAGTGTGAACTAATCCTATTTTCTTAATAAAAGAGTTGAAGAAGCAAAACATACATTAAAACAATATTTTATTACCTCGAACTACAGAAAATGAGTAAAAATGCATTTGTCCAGGTTATGTCCCGGTAATTTCCCGGTTATGTCCCATTTGTCCCGGATTTTCCATCCTCAAAATAGGAAATGTCACGGTTTTGCATCTTCGACCTCTGGACACCCTAAGTACAGGCCGTTCCCGACTTACGACTTTAATGAATTCCTAAGTCATATTATCGTAATTCGAATATCAATTTCCCATAGACTTGCATGTTATAAATTGAGATGTTTCAGGACCTTGGAAAAAATATGCACTAGGTCTTATTTAGACTATAAATTGGTAGTTTGAGAACAAATGAGTGTTTTATATTGTATAACAAACATTTTAATGATTTAAATCAATCAATAAATCATACCTACTATATCGTATTTCTCAATGTCGCGATTCCGGTTTGATCGTAAGTCGAAACATCGTAAGTCGGGAACGGCGAGTACCTACATATTAGTCTCGGACGCGTCATCTGATCCCCGAATATCCTGCTGATGAATGTTAAACAAATCGGCACCAATGATAATGGAAGACAAATTTATTTACGGCTTTAGACGCTCCTAAATGTAATTTTATATGAAGCGTCATTGAGTTTTGTCGTCTGCAAAAGTGAAATATCAAGTATTTTATGGCTGTAGTCCAATCCTTGACGAAGGCTACTCCAATAGTCACTTTCATGCACTATCGATGGATCGCCGCCGTTGAGAAAAGTTAATTTGTAATCTAAATGCGCGTATTGTTTTCTCAACCGTTAATGGCTATTGGAGATGACCTAGTGACCGATTCAGTTTTTAATTTTCAAAACGATTCCTCCGTGACGAAGGCATCATTTTTCAAGTGATGCTAATTGAATAAAATGGTTCATCGACGTGGGTCTGTGGTCAGAGTTACAAATTAAGAGCATTAGTTTAGAACCGGTTCTCCAAAAAAAATGAGCCGGCCAAGATGATGCATTATGCTGACGTCGTATGCATGTGAGATTCGTCTCTCCATTTTTTCGTCTTATAGAGGAACAACTCATTCTGAAGATCCATCCATCCTTCGGAGAAAGTTAATTACTCAGACGGCGTGCAATGGCCGCCTACAGCCATGGCAATACACCCCAGGGGGTTCTCTTCCTTTGTTTCAGTTTCGCTCCTCGGTCGCTTTGTATGTGCGTGTGTGTGAATGTGTTTGTGTATGTGTGGGCGAGGGAAGGGGCTCGCTCTACAGCAAACAAGATGATTCCATTTCCCAATAGTAGCATTTTATAGACTTTCACTTTATCATTCAGAAATCTCGGTTATCAACTAAGTATATCGTCTGAGGAGGTCCATAAAATTGATTTTCATGTTTAATTCCGTGCCATCGGCTCTAAGACACGCGAATTTCTTATCATTATACAAGTAGAAAAGCCCGTTGTGGTAGTAATACAACGGGCCTAGCGTTTCCTTTGTTTGCGGAAACATTGCAAGATGTTTCACTTCCGCTTGCTGCCTTTTTTTAAATCTTTATTTTAGTATTTTCATTTTTTTATATGATACTTATTTTGGATTTTTGATAAGTAGATAAATTTAATTCCGAAAACTCCCATTAATATGTACACCATTCGTGAAAAACCTAAAAATTAAAATAGATTTGTTTCAAAAATTTATTTCAAAAATACCCTCTGTTATGGAAATATGCTTATAATTTTTTTACAAAAATAAAAATATTAAGTACAAAAAACAACATTTAACAAACAAAAAACATTTATTTTTATAATTTGGTTTGAATTTCAGCGGATTTAGTGAATCTAAAACTTCGACCGTGTAACATGTAAGCATCGCAAGAATAAGATAGTACACAGTTATATCCGTCGAATAAAAAACTTGTAAGATATACCTATCAATATAAACATATTTAAAAAACTTGTAAAATATACTTATCAATGTAAACACATTTAAACTACTTAAATGAAATCAAACGCATCTTTTCAATCGACAGCACACGTTAACAAAACTGTTTCTACGATAAACAAACGCCTTAACGACCCGTGTTTTTAAATTTCGTACGATGATTCTAAGTAATTTTAAAATGCAAATGAAAAATATGCTGCACTCGTTCCCGATGCGAACTTTCAGTTCTTTAGTTTTTATGACCGTTTATTTAATTTTTTGACTCCCTCCCCCCCTTCCAATATAAAAATTAAAACAATAAGCCCGAGGTGCACACCCTCAGGTTTCCCTAAGTACACATGCCAAGATTCAGCTTTATATGTTTATTGGTTTTGGAGTTAAAGCGTTAACACTCAAACATACTAACACATTTTCTTTTATTTATATGATAAATCAAAATGTACAACTTTATCTGCGTAAATGTAGCTACGAAGAGAAAATAACTACGTAACTTTCAATATTAAATTTAAGAAAACGTACGCCCCTATTCTCATCTAACTTTAAATGTATCCGTGAGCCTATTTGCGTTAGTAATCATTACAGATGTATAATATAATAGTTTTACTTACAAAAATGTAATATTCCAACATAAAATTAATGATGAAATGCCTTGATTAAACGCTTCCCAGACGCAGTCATCCTCGCGACACTCAACGTTAAGAATGAGGCACGAGTAAACAACCCTATGTCGCCTAAATGCCTTTTGTGGGATTTTCTATTGGTTCTACGTTACTACATAGTCAACAACTACGTAAGCAGCCCCTCCCCTCCCCTCTCCTCCTCGCCCTCCCCTCTCTTCCCCTCCCCTCTTTTCTCCCCCGTCATGCGGACCGCTTTTAGCAGGTACCGGGAATTTTCCGTAAACCAAATGAAGTTTAATTTTTCCATAAATTTGACGCCATGATCCTCCAATTTTTTTCAGTTCTTAGAACAATTTACTCCATCAAATGTTTTAGCGGGAATTTTTTAGAGAACCAAAAGAAAATTAAGTAAATACAGCGTCAAAATTATGAAAAAATGAAACTCCCTTTGGGTTACCTGAAAATTTCCTGTACCTTTATAAGGATGTGGGGAATTGGTACACACTTCTGAAGGAAAAGAACATATATTCCTTTACAGATTTATTGAGAATAAATTAAGGCAAATTTACAAAAGATAATTATAATAATAACAATCACAATAATAATAAGTATATTTATTAGTCTTTCGATCTGTATAATCAGATATAAGACAAGTCAAGATTGACATAGTATAAACATGAATGGATATATCATAAGAGCTTCTCTATTTGCGCATCATAAGCAGAAACAATAAATGCTAAACATTACTGGTATAATAAAAGTGCATACATTCAAAGGCAGGGTCGGCCTTTTAGCGTATACAATCGTTGCCTCCATATAGAACAATAAATGATTGGTCCATGGAGAGTAGGTTAGGATCCCCAACCAGCTTTACCCAAACATTTGAGTCGGAAGTGAGATGAGGGAACCTGGATCATTTATAAAATATAAAGACTTATATTTTGTGTCATTGTCTTCATAAAATTTAAACGTATTAGCAATACTCATTTTTATAGCACTCTCTATCAAATTCTTTTTTTAAATGTCTACATACTTGAATCTGTCTCTTCAATATATTCTAAATATTAAACTCCATTCGCTGACATACAACTCCAAGCCATTACAGAACCACCCCCATACTTCACTGTGGCATGCAAATTTCAAACATTTCACTCAGTACTCCACACTATAACCATCACATTGGATCTAAAAATGTTGAACTTACTTTCGTTTGTAAAGATTATGTCGGACAACAATCGAAACCGACAATGTAAACGAATACTTTTGTGGCAATGAAATCGTTAAAATTCATTAAATTTAGACGTAATTTATCAGAAACACACGATTTTTGAAGTTCTTTCCCATATTTATTGCATACTTTGGGTTTTACTTTCATACATTTTTGTAAATTGTATAGAACATGAATATGCATTGTATACTGTAACGTTATGTCGGACAACAACCAAAACAACGTATACGAATACTTTTGTGGTAATTAAATCGTTAAAATTCATTATATTTAGACGTAATTTATCAGAAACACTTGATTATTGGAGGTCTTTCCAATATTAGGCTTGCTAGATGAACATTTCGAAAAAATACGTACATTTTTCCTAAAAAAGTATTAATTTTGCTAAAAGATGTTTGATTTTTGTCAAAAAACACCTAACTCGAGTAACCAGTTTTTCGCGGCAATAGGGGACACAGCACTTCGTGACAACCATTCTTTCACTTCTAATTTATAAATAAAACTACTACAACAAAACACGTTTTATCACGTTGTATCTACTCGAACTGTTAAAACCGCTTCAACTGATTTGAATCAACATAGCCGCGACTTCAACGAACCACGTGACGTGACGTCAAATTACCCCTCCATCCCCTCCAACGCCTGTATCTATTGTGGGATTTTCTATTGGCTCCTCAGACGGTCCCCAGTCTGCTATGTAAGAGCCAGGACCCTGGACGCAGTCAACAGTATAATTATCTTTAAATATTTATGTTGCTATGCGTCATTAATTTCGATGCTTAAGCAAAAGTTCGAAGCGAACAGCGCTTCTCCTTCGTCAATTTGAAAGTTTAATTGACACTAATTGAATCGGAGACGACAATGAAAGACTTCTTGGCAACGGCCGGAAAGAGTACGAAAAGTCCGCAAAATTTTGAAAACAAATGCGTATTTCTGAAAATCTCGACCGTGTAACATGTAAACATTGCAAGAATAAGACAGCATAGAGTTTTAGCCGTCGAATAAAACAAAAAAGAAGAAAATCGGTCCATATTTACGTTTTTAATGAATGAAGGAAAGAAACCTTGCACTCTGAAAAATCGAAAATCCCGTGAAAACTTATGGGAAAATATAATTGTGTCATGGTGCTGTTACAAGCCAAAAATAAAAAAATAAGCCCGAAGTGCACACTCTCAGGGTGCTCTTAGTATGTGTCCCAAGTTTCAGCTTTCCAGGTTTATTGGTTTTGGAGTTACAGCGTTAACACACAAACACATTCAAACTTGCAAGTACACAGGCACCAAAAAAAGCCACGGCGCACGCCGGTCGGTTTAACCAAATTATATTATAGATAATTTGTCGATTGAAGCCAAATAGCAACCAGAAGCATGGTGACAGAATAAATAAATGAGTAAATAAACAAGTCACTAGCAACACTGAATAACAAATAGGTAAAACAAAACAGCATATCAAAGTGTACACATGTAACAGATTACATGATTGTTATTGGTTCAGTCAAAGTATTTAAGAGTGCGATTTGGAAAAGAGTATTCAAGATACACACAGGTATAATAAAACATTTTATTTCTAATAATTATAATAGTAATGCCGGTAAGCACGGTATCAAAATTCTTTTGTTTTGATTTAAAATTTAAATTTTAGATAATTTCGATATTTAAAACGTTTGAGGAGAGATGGATAATACTGGATCTTCTACGTCAACGGGAAAGAGACGTCGTAACTTAACTCCAGAAAACAGGAAAATGGTCGGAACGGAAGCACAGAGAAAGCGACGTGAAAATTCAACACTAGAGCAGAGGCAACATGAAAGAGGCAAAAATTCAAGAGCGCGTAGAGTAATTAGACATATTTTTAAGAAATTTCTTTGAAGAAAGGCAAGAAAGTAACAATGTTAACACAAAACGCAGATTAACAACAAAACATTCTGACGTACTAGACAATGTAGTTTATAAAGAAATATTTGAAAATTAATAAAGAAAATTCATGATTTTTTAAATGGCTTGTGATTTAAAGTTACGTAGTAACGGGTATTTGACTAGTTAGGATAATTACTTGATTTACATGTATAATCTACCTTGATTCAGAATCTGTTGAATTGCCTAGATATGATAACGATCTCTACTAGTCTAATTTCATCAAATCGTATATGTATATAGGCCTGAATAGCCATTACATATAAAGCGTATCTCCTTGGTTACATCGAACGCCCTTGATCGTTTCGTGCGCCCTTCTTCGTGGGGACTCTCTTCATTTGTTCTCAGAATCATTACTCACTTAAGGATAACTTTTATCGTGGAAACCCATATAATTTTTTAATGAAGCGAATTTTATCTTCAAATTATATAAATAAATAATAATTAAATAATCTATTTAGTGTCACATGAAGAAATGTGTTGTCGCTCTCTCTCTCTGGACGCGTTTTTATTCAATCGAAGTGAGAATGGAATTGGCTTAGGGAACATTTTCATTTTAGTTGGAACTTCAGAAGAAACAAACAGCCGAAATGTTTCTTGAATTCGTGTCCTATTCTACCCTTTTCCTCATCCAATATGTTTCTATGCCATACTTATTTTTATTTACCATGGTTTTACACCTTTATCTCGTCACTTTAATTTATGCTGTTGATAGTTTTAGTTCTATTGTTTACTTATATAAATAATATGATGAATATTCTATTGACAATTTACTGTCGCAGTTGAAAGTTTTCGGCAGCAGTTCAAACTGAACTTTGGCGTAGAAGTAATTGCTTGCAGAATGCCTTAATGCCATAAAAGATAGAGCGAGATCAGGAATCTTGCAGCTTTGATGTTTTCCAACATATCGTTTTTACTTTCTCCATACGTAGTAATGGGAAAGTATTGTGATCACGAAAAAAATCGACTTCGAGATTTCAACGGAAATACACGTTTTGAGGTCCCTAGAACACGTTTAGACTATTTTCGGAATGATGTCTGTGTGTGTGTGTGCGCGTGCGTTTGTGTATGTGATTCTGGGCGCTCTAACTCAAAAATAAATTTTAATTGTGTAGTGTTACGACACGGCGTCTGATTCTCTTTCTCCGTCGATAAATACGTTTCGGATGGAAAATGTTGGCCTTTATTTGGAATTTTCAGCCGTCTCTCTCTCTCTCGCTCTCTCCCTTCCTCCCTCTCTCTCTCCCTTTTGGTCTCAATTTCGCCCTGAAAATAAAGACATTTATCTATCCCTCTCTCGCTCTCTCCAAGAGGTGTCTACTTTCGATCACACCGCTAAGGATTGAGTTCTCGTGTTCACGCGGATGGATGCGCAGAAGGCTTTCATCCCACGCGACCGCTTTCATGGAACTTGGTCGTTTTCTAATGAGCCGCAAGGACGTCTCGCAGATCACTCAAAGAAGGCATTCCGCTGCAATCCGTTTTCATAGGAATTCAATGGAACTCGCCATCACGTTTCCCTTCGCAACATTCGATTCGATCGGATGACCCGATTGCAGGGAAGGAGAATATCATCGAACCGCGCACGTTCGCTCTGAGTGAGCATCTATTTGCTGGGGCCACAGACGCATTCCGGTTGGCTGGTTTTTGGTATTACTCCTTCTCGTTTTATGGACCGTTTTATGTAAATTTGGGTTTCAGACTCAATTACGAGAGGTCGTGAAACACTGTTTTTGCAAGCGTGAGAATCGTTTTAAACGACGTTCGTAACGAGGCGTAAGATATCAACGTCACCTGTTTTTAAATCTCCAAGAAAGTTATCGTCTGATCCAATGTTGGAAAGTAATCCTCTGAATTTCGACCGTAGAAGTAAAGGTATTTCGTTCGTTAAACAACTGTCATTTTAGCTTGATACATATTAATAAGAGCGTAATTCAGAAGAGTGTAAAACTAAACATGGGAAGATTAATTGGAAATTGGATTTTTGTTAATGCCATTTGAGACGCAATATGGAAGTTGATGTTGAAAATTCATTTCGCTTTTTTATCGCCTAGCACCGTTATACTAATTGGTAGCGAAGGCAAGCAAACATAAAAAGGCCTTTCCTGACTGCTGCGAATGTTCCTTCACTCTCAGCATAGCATAGTACTTTCCGCCATTGCCACGCAGAATATGCTAAACCAGGGCTGTCCAATAGAAATTTGACGAGAGCCACACTTGTAATTTAAAATTTTTCTATTAGCCACATTATAAAAATGATTCAAAAATATGCAGGTGAGATTAATTTTAATAATATATTTTTATGAAATCAACGTATTACGTCATATATATATATATATATATATATATATATATATATATATATATATATATATATATATATAATCCAAAGTATCACATCAATGTAAAATTACTTGGAATTAATGTTATATTTTGCACTCTTTTTTTCGTACTATATCTTCAAAGTCTGGGGTGTATTTCACACTTACAGCACATCTTAATTCTAAATTTTCATCGGAAATACTTGATATATATTTAGATTTAATGAAATTTACATCCCAAAAAGTAGCTTCACACACCCATGTTGTTCCGAACATGCTGAAAAGCTTTGCAGTAGCTGAGTCGAGCACCAAAAACCCATTTTCTTTTAATAATCGAGTCCACATTAACAAATCTGACTCATCTTTTGTAGGACATTCGATTTGGCTTTGAAGCAAAAGCATATCTGCTTCAAAACTACGCCTGTCCAAGCTAAGCAAATTTACTAGCCCTTGTGACAACTCAGAATTACTGACATCAAATCCAAAGGGATCTTGCATAAGTTGAAAGGCAGGTCTAAATTTGTCAAAATCGACAAAGCGTCCCTCAAATTTTGCTTGCAGTTTCTGCAGCCAACATACATAACGCTGTCGATTAAAATTAGGAACTTCTGCATATTGATTCATGTTAGGAAAATGTGTAAAATCTTTATTATTCATATGTGATACGAAAAGTTTTAATTTCGTACATACCTAGCCAGATCACATATAAGCTTTCCCTTCCCTTGAAGCTTCAGATGTAGTTCGTTCATGTGTAGTGTGATATCGCTGAGAAAACGTAAGTCACACTGCCATTTTTTATCTACGATTATAGAAAATTTTGCAAGCATTTCTTTTGTTTCAAGAAAATCTCGAATTGGAGTCAATAGTCAATCTTTGCAAAACCTTTCCACGACTCAATTAACAAGCATTGGCAAAGAATACGAGATCATTAAATTCATTGTCCTCTATTTCTTTCAACAGTTCTATAAACTGACGGTGATTCATAGCATTTCCACGAATATACTGAACGATTTGAACAACTGTATCCATGACACTTTTCATAGTGTCTGTTCCAGACAACTGAGCACAAATATTTTCAACATGTAGTATCATGCAGTGGAAAGAAGCAATAAGCAAAACTTCAGTTTCTTGTTTCAAAATTCCAATAAATCCAGATTTTTGACCGTTCATCGCTGGAGCACCGTCCGTCGTAGCAGAAACTAATTTTAGCTAAACAGTTTGTGAGTTGTTTAAAATTACTGTTGTCGTATAAAGACGTTGTGTTACGGAAATTCGACTCATTAGTCGATGCGAATGATAATTATGAATATTAAGAGACGCAGAATATTATTGGAAGCCTTCAAAAAAATCTTTTCAGCTAATAATTCGAGGAAGATCGTGAATTTGAGACATTTTTCATATCTCTAGTCTTTTCCGACCGATGGTTAATGCCGCTTTTGTCGCCATCGCAGAAATAATACAGGCGGTTCCCGATTTACGATGTTTCGTCTTACGATAAACCCTAACTTGCGACATTAATATGTACGTTGATACCTCGAAATCGATATATGATATCGTACCCCGGACATACGATATTCGACATCCGATGTGCTATTCCAGTCTATTTTCTTGTTCGTATTTTCGGCCGATAATGTTCAGTTGGACGATACGACTAGTCCGCATTGTAGGTATTAATTTATTGATTGATTTAAGACTTTAAAATGTTTATTATGCAATATATAACACTCATTAGTTCTGAAACTAATAATTTATAGCCTGTAAGGCCTGGTCCTGGAACGTGTCTCAATTTTTAACAATTAAGTCTATCGGTAATTGATATTCGTACTTCGATAATTCGACGTACGATGCGATTTTCAAGAACGCATTAGAATCGTAAGTCGGGAACACGTACAAAATTTGAGTGCAGCCGGATAAGGATGACGTCTAAATCTTCTGAGGTCTTCGGGAGCACCGTGTGCAGGAAGACACACTCTCTCTGTCGTTTCCTCCCCCCCCCTTCCCCCTCCCCTCCCCCCATCCCCCTCCCCTCCCCCCATCCCCCTCCCCTCCCCCCATCCCCTCCCCACTCTGGGACGTCACTTGCGCAACGGAAGGAGAGCAACGGCTTCTAGGCGTCGTGATCGCCTTGCGTAGATTTAGTCGGATACAGAGAGAATGGGTGTTGAGGTGGGTGGGGAGGGGGGGGGAGGAGGGGGGGGAGAAGAGGGGGGAAGGGAATGCAGGGCAAAGGAGGGCTTCGGATCATTGGCTCGCCCTCCTAACGTTCACTTTCATCTCCATTCCAACGGCGGCGTTGGGTTGGTGTCGTGGGAAATTAAAGAGTATAAAACGAGATGGTCGACGGGAAATCTGCTGAGCGAAAAATAATTCCCTTCAATCAGTGGACGGATGAGCGCATCTTTTGTTTCTCATGCAATCTCCGCGATGGCACCTCGTAACGGGTTTTTTAGGGTCGCTCCTCTTGCCCACTCCCAGCCCATCGTGGGTGTGTTTGTGTGCGCACACACTCACGCGATGGCTCGAAACTAGTGGGAACCGTAGTATGAAACATATCGATGGAGGCGGGAACGATAAATCACCTTCGATTTGTCGAGGATTTCAGTTGCGTGCGTCAGAATTATGGAGGTTCGGCCGCTTATATTTGTTTATTTATTTAAGAGAATTCCCACGGGCGCGAGGCGGCGAGAGGAGATGACTTCGTCTGGCGATTCATACGGACCGATTACATCTCGAGTCTCTCTCTCTCTCGCATTCCCGACGCGTTCTCGCCTCGAGCCGGCCATAATTATTACTATATATGCCACGAGACCGGTTCCCGTGAAAAGGAGAGCGAGCGAAAGAAAGAAAGAACCTTTTGCTTCCATTTCGATTCTTCTCTTTCTCACTTTCTGACTCTCTCTTTCACTCGCTCGAAGAAACCACTCTAACTCGAAGGTGATGACTGTGGTTAGGCGACCGAGAGGCCGCTTACACGCGCGTGCATGCCTTTTAGCGTGCGACCGTGTCGCCCTCGCGCCCCGCACGAGGCGAACGCCTTAACAAGTTCTTCCACGCCGCTATCTTAAACGTCTCTGGTGACAAATGTCTCAGGAAACAAACTCTAATGTGACTCATAATTTCTCATTCGCTGACATTAATTTTACGACTGTACACACATTCTACATTAGATAGATTGTTGTTTACGTACCTAAGCGTTTATTTTCACGAGCGACCCAATGATGTTATCGATGAAAATTAATTTTACAAGTGACGCGGCCCTGTATCTTTTAAGTGATAAGTAGTTGGAAGGAATTTCGTTCATCTTTTATTTTATGGTATCTTAAACCCCTATGGTAACTGTTGATTTACAAACGGTGAGAATTTTCTTCTTTAATTTTCAAGTTCTAATCGATAAACCATGTATTTATACAAAGCGATAGCGAAGACGTTCTCAAAAGATCATTTGGATTCTGTCTCTTGGCTCTTTATTAACACCGTTCGATAGTTATAATACGATTTATATACTCATTTATTGGGATGCAATATTTGATTCAAAACAAATGCGTGTAAGACATTCAGCGTAAACTAGACTTGGAAAGTGAGCTTTTGTAGTTATCCGAATCGTAGTTAATTTGAGTTTCTTAAATTTTCTCATAAGCCCATTGTATCTAAACATACCATTTCTTTCCTATGTTTAAGAAGTATAGTTCTTCCCTTTATCGATGCCTTTTACTCCGATATATTTGACTTCTAAAGCAGGGTACACACTTGTTACGTTGCAGCGTATCGTATCGCCGTAGCGTTGCAAGTGACTGATACGCTACGGTGCCACGACCTAAACTTGCATCCCGTTGCCTCACGGCGTTACCGTATCCTCCAAGCGTTACACCATGGGGTTCCCGGTTTGATACGGGAGCCCGAATGAGAAATGTCTTTGCAGCTTCGTACGTTTATATACATTATCAGATAGTGTAAGATATGCTTTACTTTGTGCATATCGCTCTCCAAGTGGTTCCTTTAGTGATTTTCTGTCTGCTTTCAATGAAGCTATTCAATATATGCTTGGTAAAAAGGTGGACAAATTATTAATTAAATTAAAAGAATGGAGAATAATTAATTAAATAAAGGAAACTGAAATTACAAATATTATAAAAGTAATAAAAAGACTACAAATTAAAAGGAGATTAACTTTTTTCCATTTTGTTTATTGATATTTTGAGTTTGATTTCGAACGTTGTTCAAGAACTAATTTGTTATGTTATGAGTAAGTTCTGTCGTCCTTCTCATTTTATAACATTTAAAACAAAATGACGAACAATAATTATGTTTTGTAATTAGTGTCTAAATGAAAACTAATACATGCGAAACAGATAACTAGCTCTCTAACAATTTTTAATGCTTTCCTTTTCGTATAAACTAGAATTCCTACGTGCGACGTATATGTCACGTTTAAGCAAATGGTGAGAATTTTGAAATAAACTGAATTTGAGGCAATGATATCTCAAAAACGAGTTCGGGTGGAAGCGTGTATTTTTCCATAAAACAAATTAAATAGCACTGATTATTTTAACGAAGTATTTTTAAAGGCGGCGTTGGGTTCCCTTCACCCTCCCTCAAATAAATATTTTTATACTTGTCGGTGAGGATCTACTCATAAGGGGCCATGTTAAATATGTCATTTTAAAGGACGATTTACAGAAAATTTAGCTCGGTAAGATCAGGTTTTTTTTAATGGGACGGATAAACCGAGAGTTCGGGAATGTATAACGTGATTTTCAGAATTTTCTTGGATAATTTACTTTATGGAGGAACCACGGTGGCGTACGTGACACGGTGAACGTCCACACTTGTTCAAGCGGTTACCGTATCTGTCATCTCTTTGAGGCGACGGCCAAATACCGACTTCGCACCGATGCGTATCCGCGTGACCAACTTATGATACGCGACACTGCAACGCGTCCCGTCCACACTGCCGTGATGATACGGTGATACTATACGAGAATACGCAACAAGTGTGTACCCTCCTTAATGCTCTACGCCAGCGTTTCTTAAACTAGGGCCCGCGGGGACCCCCGTGGGTCCCCTGAAGTAGTCTAAGGGTCCGCGAGTAATGTTCGAGAATTATCAATAATAATTAAAAATAATAAAACGTGCACCCTTACTAGTGCACACAGGATTCCAAGTATACGTTACTTTCAGAGAAGAAAATGATGCCACAGAGCGATGGTGATTTTCTAAAATCGTAGGAAAAATAAATACTCTATTAGCTATAAATATAGATATATAGCTTCGGGGTCTGCAAAAAATATTTGAATGATTACTAAAGTTTAAGAAACGCTGCTCTACGCTGTCTTGAAACACGGTTGTTCTTTCTAATTGACTTTATTCCACTATCACGGTAATTTGGTTATCGTTGCAATTTACAGTCACAGTTCTCTGTAGTAATTTTCCCATCGTATATTATAATATCACCCCTGATTGCCGCTACTTATTAGTTGAAATACTGGCTTAAATTAGTCATTTTTATGGGCAGAGCGGATATTTTATTTTATTTGATACTAAATACAAGATATATCTCATTTATATAACCATATATCTTGTGGTTAAGTCGTTTCGCCCCTCCAGTGTTTTTAATGAGTTTTTATAGCTTGCCTCAAAACATAAATAGAGTTGCTAATAAAGATTACTCCAAAAATCTTGAAACTATATAGTAAACGAGATGTGTATTTTAGATGTACAACAAGCGGCTACCCACAAAAAAAGTTCGAGGGCCCGAAGGGCGAGAAGGGAGCATGCCAGATACCCTGTGATTCCTAGGAGTCCGTTGCGGAGACTTTTAGAAACGGAAAATTAAGGTTTCCGATATGTAAAATTTGCATCTTCAAAGAGCTAGATGTTCAGGGGTATAATAATAATAAACAACTAAATATTGCAGAAATGTGTAAAACAGGACTCGGTAGATAAATCAAAAGGAGAGAGAACCTTTGAAAGCAACCGACGTGTTATTCGTCGTCCTTGGAAATCAAAAAGCAAAGATTGACCGAAGACGTGGAGGAGACTTCCCCCTTGGACCTCTTCGATTAGGTGTTTCATATCGGCCGCCAACGAAAGTTTGGCCGATTTCGCAAAACACGCTCAGGCATTTAGCATTCGATCGAAACGTCCATGATAAATATTTAAGAAGAGTGGTATATGCGTTCTGGTAATGAAAAGAAGCTGCGGAGCATATATAACGGGTTTGAAAGGGAAAGTGGTTGTTCCGGATGGATGCGGCCGATTAGAGAACGGAAATGCGGAGTATTATAGGGGAGAAGAGCGGATAACGCGAGTCTATGTAGGATGAAATAGAATGATGATTTGTCCGCTTTCGCTTGGAAATCGGAAGGGAAATAATACATCAGACCGATGTATGCCGCGCGGAAAACACTGCGGTCTTTGGAATTACGTCCACCATAAATAATAATGCATGAAATGCAGAAAATTACGCAAAAGATGCGTTTTTTTTCTAGCAAATAAAATACTTCCGTCGAAAAAACTAATTCGCTATATCGACCCCGAAATATAAATCGAAGAAAGCATAAAGCTGCGGGTGAAATGGGAGTCTGTCTCGTGGACCGCGAGACGGATGGCCGAATTGAAAGCCGTTTTTCGTTGGCCTTTCTGAGAAACTCGGATTAAACGACGCGTCGTCCGAGAGGAGGACGCATCTTTTCATGCATCTAACGAGCGCCAATCGCCCGCACTCTTTCTGGATAACTAGCCATCGACCGCTCCTTGAGACGTTCATTCTTCTCTCGAATCTCGTCAAATTGCTCTTTAAGTTGAAATCGTTTCGCTTGGAGAGAATTAGCTGGCGGAAAATGCGAGCGTGTGGCTTTTGATGGTCGACCTCGCGTAAATAAGTCCTGGAGAGAGCGGAAAACTCTAATAGATCCAAGGAAATCGGAGTCGTGGATCAGAGTGATTTTTCGAAAGATCCTAATTGGAAATCGCTCGTTAACGAGAACGTGGCACTTCGCCCCGTTCGTTTATTTTTTCCAAGACTTTTGTAAATCCGATAACCCGTGCGATGTTTTCGGTCTCTCGAGAAGAACATTCGCAGAATAGGATTATTTCGCTTTGTTTGCTGCGTGGCACTCGTTGCGATGAATCGGCGGTGAGCGGCGAATAAGTTATCGCTTCTTCGTATTCCTTCTCTATAACAGTTTTCTGAAGTGAAATTTCCATTCCAGCTGAATTCCTCACAGTCTCCGAATTGTGAAATGAAATCGCAACCGAGATTTGTGTGAAATAAATACACGGAATCCTCCTTCGTCTTCCGTGAAACACTGTCTTAAAAATCCCGCGTCGACCAATAAAATCTTTTTCTTTACGACTTCTTGCGGATTCTTCCGTCAACGGAATGCAAAAAATTGTTTTGGATTCCGCATTTAATGCTTTTAGAAAGTGAGCAATTACTTGCGCAAATAGTATCCAGAAGAAGATGTTTCTGTTTTTTATTCTACAATTGTAAATCCTTTAACTATTTATGAACCTATGGATTGTATTATAATATTTGGAAAAAGTTGGCTAACAAGAATCGCGGATACGGGAAATATATAGGCTTCACAGCGGGTAAAAGATAATTCTGTATCTTTCTTAATGAACTTATAGAAAGGGTCTCAACCAGGTGGCTCGCAAGGACCGAAACTTAGGCCCCCTGTTTATAATATACCGTAAGTAGGCGAAGGGAGAAGCGTGTACAAGATATTTATGCAGTATCTATATAAATAAAATTGTAACCTCCGTCTGTAAATTTGTTTTTTTGTCGGGGTTTTACTTTTATTGTGTGTTTTGCATCACAAGAAGACGTTTGAACCTGTCTGTCTGTCTGTTTGTTTGTTACCGCATCACGCCAAAACGGCTAGTCGAATTTTTATAAAACTTGTAGCCTATCTTTATATTGGTCCAGCTTAAAATATAGGCTTTGTGGTGTATCTAAAAAAAAATTTAAGTAGAGGTTTGGGGAGGGCATCGATTTGGTTTTTCGACGATAACTCTCGAATAAATTAACTTAGGAAGTTCAAATTTGATATTTGTCACTTTCAATACAAGTATAACATCAAGTTTGTAGATGAGAAAAATCAGACCAAGGGGAGGGGGGGTCACCCGTACGAGAAATCATAAATAAACGCAAGTTACAAAATATGAACACATCATAAACAAATTTCCAAAATAATAATTGAAGTTTTTTTCTTTTCTTTATGCAGTTTAACTACAAATAGATAAGTTTATGGGTTACCATCTTTTTGCCACACACCCCTCAATTATTGTAATTGCTGAGCTATCCTGAAAATTATGCAATATTGCTTCAAGGCATCATTTACATTTAGCATTTCTGGATTTAATACCTATCTCCTATATATTTATAAAAGTGTTTTTTGTTTGTTTGTTTGTTTATTTGTGCATGTATACATTTCCACACCGTTAAAGTTAGAATAATCAAACTTTCAACAGATACTTTCTTCACAAATAGAAAGGCCGTACGCTGCTTTTTAATCCCAAATGTTTTATATAGGTAATTGTACAAAAAGCAAAATAATTTTGTATGCTAATGCTAATGACAACCCATTATTTGTCGGCTCCTTTATGCACGCCCACAATCAACCGATTCCAACCAAATTATTAGTATTTGTATGTCCACTTCATTCAAAATGGCGGTCGATTTAAACATTAAACTACGCGTATTTCCCAAGTCCTACTATTGATATGAATCAAATTTGTTACGATTGTGGAGGGCTCCCAGAAATAATTCATACGTGGTTTTCATTTCTCTCTGCCCGTCTTATTCAACACGGCGCCCGAGTAAATTCTTAAATACCATGTATAATCTAGAATTCCAATCGGATTTGAACCAAATTTCCCCGGGCAATGCCAGGAATTTCTGCCAGTTAAATAACAATATTTCATTATTTTTAATGTTTTGTGGTTTTAATCATTTCAAATATAGACAGGAAACGGAGAAATTATAGTAATGTAATACATTTATATGTAAAATGTGGTAAGTCACAAAGAATATCCATTAAATATGGAAATTAATGATTTCTTTATATTTTGTAATGTTTAAAAGGAAAAAGTTAAATTAAAGCATCTTTGATGATTTAGCGTTAGTTATGATGACGTTATATACAAATACACATCGTTAAAACGAAAAAAAAATTATTAACTCAGCGACGGTTTCGAACCCCGGAACTTAGCATCCCACGTCCAATGCGCTAACCATTACACCAACAGGACCGGAGGCCTATCGGCGCAGTTTAAACTTCCGGTTACGTTGGTGTAATGGTTAGCGTATCGGACGTCGAACGCGAAGTTCAGAGGTTCAAATCTCAAGATAATTTTAAAACATTTTTTTTCGCTTTAAATGTGTATATTTATCTAGAATATTTTCTTAATAAACTTTGCGTATATAATGTGACATTTTCAGTGAAATATTATCTTTAGAAAATTAATTTTCATTAAGTTGCATAATATGCGTGTAGTAACATATATACATATATACGTGCGTACGTACGAACAAACACCTTTTTCGATATCTATATATTCCGACTCTTAGTAGGTTACCTTTGAGTTCTTAGAATGACATTATCTTAAAATATTTCTATTAAATTATAATATTTCATTAACTTTAATAATTTGAGCTATTAATCATTTCAAATATAGATAAGAAACGGAGAAACTATAGTAATGTAATACATTTATATGTAAAATGTGATAAGTCACAAAGAAAATCCATTATATATGGAAATTAAATGATTTATTTATATTTTGTACTAGCAGAAATTCCGGGCGTTGCCCGGGGAAATTAGGTCCAAATCCGATCGGAATTCTAGGTGATACATGGTATTTAACAATTCAGTCGTCCGACGTTTTGAATAAAACGGGCAGAGAGAAACAAAAACCAGGTATGAATTATTTCCGGGAGCCCTCCACAATAGTACCAAATTTGATTCAAATCAATAGTAGGACTTGGGAAAATACGCGTAGTTTAATCAGTCAGTTTAATCAGTTCCTGCCATCCAATTACGGATAAGGAAGTAGTCGTTTCTCACCTTTCTCACTTTCTTTGAGAACAGGAAGTTTATGAGAACAGTTATTTTATTGAAGAGTTTAGGCATCAGAACAGTTCGAAAAGAACTGTCCCGTTCTTTCTGACTCACCTCTAGATGGCAATGCATTAGCATACAAAGTTATTTTGCTTTCTGTACAATTAATATAAAACATTTGGGATTAAAAAGTAGTCTACGACCTTCCTATTTTTGAAGAAAGTATTTGTTGACAGTTTGATTATTCTAGCTTTAACGGTTTGGAAATGTATAGATGCACAAACAAACATACTTTCATAAATATATAGGAGATTGATCTTATACTTGTATTGAAAGTGACAAATATCAAATTTGAGCTTCCTAACTTAAAAACTCAAAAGTTATCGTCGAAAAACCAAATCGTTGCCCCCAAACCCCCACTTAAAATTTATTTTGTGATACACCATATCTTACAAATTTTTAGTGTGTGTATGTTCTTTATACGTTTTTACACCGTTTAAGCTATCGAATTAAAAAGTTTCATGGGCCATACTATGGACCAAAGGAAGAACTTGGTCTAGGTTTGCAGACCGCGGAGTCTCTTATACCCCATGGGGTCAACAAAATACTATTTCCATAAGAATGCATGGGAAATTGTGTGTGGAAACCCTAAAACGCTATGCAACCCTTCACTGATGTGGATATAAATATACCTAAATATTAACTTACGATCACGGAAAATGGCTTATTTAACGCACGAAAGACTGAGTATTTTAATTCTGTTCAAGTTTTGTCATATTACTTGCTAATTTGCTCGAAATTTTCCTTAAGCGAAAAATTTATCGCTCTAGATGACCATTTTCCAGGCGGCAACAAAGCTAAATTTCTTAATTGTTGTCCTCTTCAAAGTTAGAGATATCCACGCCGTGGCGCGCCGTAGAGGAAGAACAGCTAACTCAAGATAAAGGGTACAAATGGATTCATGCCTAAATATAGTCTATGAATACTTTTGAAGTGAGTGATATGATTTTTAAGGTATGTTAGAACATTGTTATCTTTACCATTGACATTGAAAGATTTATCGCAGCATAAATCGATACATCTACTTACATTTGTTCGGTAACCAAGATGTTGTTTATTCTTTACGTTTTAGTATTGAAATAATCCAAATAATTTTATTGCTGCTTTAAAGGCTTCGGTGCATCTATCCATGTGAATATTAAGTAACACGTTAATGCATAATTATATTAATAGTAAAACTTTATAATACAATACATAAAATAGTAAATGTTTATGCAAGCATCACTTGCGTAATTAAGGAATCGGGAACGTTTGCCCGAGCAATAAAAAGCGTTTGCTTCTCAAAAGAAAACTTTCCCGAGCGAAGCCGGGCGTTTCAGCTGGTCAAAAATAAGAAACAATATGAAAATGCTCATGTATTTTTCGAGGCGAATATTCCCATGTTCGGCTATAGAGACATTTAATGCTTTCACTAGATCAGTACTCCCCAAGAACCTTCTTTGCTCAACGGCACACCTTCATTCATGCTTAAGAACATCTCGGCACACCAAACCACCCCTAATTAATTTCACTGCATAAATACTGATTTTTAAAGATAAAATCTAGCGTAGCAAGTAAAAGCCGCAGTTATATTAGATCGTTACGATTGGTGAAACAATAATCGTGTAATTTTATTGTACATTAAATAGATACATAATTTTAAAATTAAATATCTTCGGTGTGTGCGGCACACTAGTCCCTTCCTCGCGGCGCACTAATGTGCCGCGGCACTCCGGTTGAGAACCACTGCACTAGATGTTCAAAACATTATATTTCCTCTGAACGAGCGGGTCGTAATCAGGCGCGCACCCAGAATTTTCTCTTGGGAGAGGAGGGGGGGCTCAATTCCAACAAAAAATATTCCACCGGACGTTTGGACAATTTGGGGCCCCCTCAAATCCAGGCAGGAGCAAAGGCTCCTCCCTGATTCATACAAACTATTAGAGCTTAAGGTTCTTGAGTCAGCAAATGACTCGTTTTGGGGGAGAGGGGTTAAGCCCTTCGCCGCCCCCTCCCCCCTCACCTCACCTCCCCTGGTTCCGTGCCTGGTTGAAATTATAAGTGCGAGTTGTTTTTGTAGATGGAGTCAGTTTGATTGAAAAAGGCTCTGAGCATGGAACTGCGAAACATGAGTAACGAGAATGCATTTCGCTAATCAGAAATGCACATTCTTAAGGCATCATCGCAATCCGATCCAATTATTCATCTTCGCTCTCTCGTCCCTTCTCCTCACCCTCGCTTGCCTTCTCTTCCCCTTTTTACTTTCTCCATACGTAGTAATGGGAAAGTATTGTATTCATGAAAAAAATCGACTTCGAGATTTCAACGGAAATACACGTTTTGAGGTCCCTAGAACACGTTTAGACTATTTTCGGAATGATGTCTGTGTGTGTGTATGTTATTGTGGGCGCTCTAACTCAAAAAGTACTTGCCATATCGTTACCAAATTTCATATATAACACTTTAACATGAGCACAAAGAACTGATTAGTTTTTAGACAATAACGGATAACCGGAAGTCGAGGTTTATTCGAACCCGATTCGGTTTTTGCGATATTTCTTCGTTAAAACATCATTATTGTATATACAATTCTATACAAAAGTTATAGAGAATGTAATTTCCTACAACTTTCGTTTGAAACAATTTTCTATTGTAGTTATTGTTTAGTAGTTATTCATAAATAACCGATTTTTCGGTTTCCGTTAAATATCTCCTTAAAAACATCGTTATTGGTAATCTTCGTAAGGACTAAAGTTGTAGAGAATAATATTTCTTCGAGGTTTTGTTTGAAACTAATTTTCGTAGAACCATCCATTTCGGATATATTTCGCTTTATCTTAATACAAGTATACAGCGCCAACACCATGTAGCGGTGAATTCTGTAAACATTCAAAATATACGTAATTTACGGCAACAAGGACGTGTCTTCTTTTATGATACGAAATAATAATTTTGCATAGTAATATTATTCATAATAATTTAAATATCTATACCCCAAATATGGAGAAAGTCATGTGTTCGCCACATCAGATTTTTTTCATTATCTCCTTTCGTCATCCCTTCCACTCTACTTTCAACCACCTCTCATGAATGCATCTGCCTTTTAGCGTCCTCTCCGCTCTTTATTCTCTCTCTCTACCTCACTTTCTGTCTAACCTCTCTCTTTCTACTTTCCCTCTCTCCCCCCTTCTCTTCTGCTACTCTGTCTTTCCTTCCCTTCATCTCGCACGTCATTCCCAATGTAGTACATACATCACTTTTAATTCTCACTGTCTCTGTCCGTTTCTTGAGTTCTCGCACCATTCTCTCGTAGCAGATGGCGTCTTTATGCGCGCCAGTATAATTGCTCTCGAGATGAAAGGCGGTAACTTTCCGATATCTGAGGCTCATTTAGCACCCTCCTTCGTGCTTTTCACTAATTCACGGGTACTTAGCGCCGCGCGTACCAGCGGCAAAAACGTGAAACGGCTCTTTTTGGATTTTGGCCTCTCACCAAGGTCCGACTCAGGTTCCGGGTATATAAATATGACTTTTACCTCTCTGACACTAACGATACTCAGGGTCGGAAACTCAATGCACGCGTGTCTTCCTGTGGCACGCGAAGAGAGTTTGCATAACACTCTAATTGAAAACAAAATCAGTTAATGTAATATTTAAAAACATTAAAAGATTTTTCTGCTGTTTTACTGGTATTAGGCATTTTATTTTCATTATAGCAGAACATCAGACTAGTGAAATAAATAATTTTTCAATTTGACGCATTTAAATTTATGCACTTCTAAAGAGACCAGCTTATATATATATATATGTGTGTGTGTGTGTATGTATGTATTTTTTCAGATTATTTACATAGCAAAGCGAAAATATTATACATTACATTAATTAATAGATTTCTCTCTCATCTATCACTGCAGTGGTCTGCAATAGTCGAATTAGCAGTTATTAATATATTATGCGTAAATCATATCAATTCTAATTCAGCAAAATATTTTCCCCCTCTGCAGACTCGGCAAATTACTTTCTCATACGCAGACTTGATCAGCCCCAGAATCTAGAGGATTACCGGAATGGTGCTATTTAAGTTCGAATTTAGCAAATGCGAATACAAATCCCCTCCCGCTTCGAAGAGACATTTATGACGACAATTCTCCTCCTTAACGTAAATTTTCCACTCACAATATTTTGCAGAAAAAAATTTCCATAAGGAAGTTTCTTTATCTTTATCGGATTTATTACTTTTGCCGACAAACTAATGACGTTGTTATCAAGAAAATGAAACATCCTCCGGAATGTCAGTAAGTTCCTTTTTCATACTCACACCATTCATTTAAAGACAACATTCCCCATACTGAATATTATGTACCATTTGGAATATCATACAATTATCATTTTAAGAATGAAACATAACTCCTATAAACGTCATAATCTGTTTACGATTACAAGAAATAACCTCGGTGATTTTATAACGATGTTTGAGATTTTAAAGCAGTTTCGGTAATCCAAAAAATGCGCAGATTGTAATTATTGCAACTGGAGGACCGGAAAGCTTATCTAATTTTAAGATTTGCAATATCAAATAGTTAATATTCGATTTAACTCCCTCGAAAAAAATCGGTACAACATACATTGTACAAATTTCTCAAATACTAATGCGTCGTTTAGTTATCTTTAGAAAATGAAAATCGTATCAGCCGGTTTTTAGAAAATCCAATTTTTGTTAAAGTTGCCTAAGAATAAACTAGCCTTATATTCATTTTTTGAGAAATATGAACTATACAGTATTATTGAAGACGTAAACTCAAGTAACTGCATGAAATTTGATTCAAAATATTTATGTAGGTATATGTGAAAATATTGATTTAAAGTGATATAAGAGTCCACCCTACCTCCTACACCGGGTTTATCTCCTCCCTTGCCCCGTGACACAATAACAACAAACGAGCCTTTCCTGCTAAAGGTTACCGCCACTACCTGATTACATACCCAGAATTACCACGAATATCCAGACGGGCTTATAGCGCAAGGCTGGCAGCCTGAGTATTCGGGGCCACCTGCTGTGGTTCCTAACCCCCCGAGACGCATGCTAAATGCGTTTATGGAAGACAGGGTGGCGCGGGTACAAAATATGAGGAAGATAATTTTGGTGGGCCCTTTAACAGGAGACTCGCGATGTTTTATTATTGTTATTACGGTTGCCCTAATTATTTCCAGCGCCGCGATCGAATTATTTCTCTCTCTCTCTCTCTCGTTGCTCTTCGGAAAGAGCGCTCTCATCCGATGATCGCCATTAGTTCAGTGACGTCACCTTTTGCTCACTTTCACACTGTTGGCTAATCGGTAGCCGGTTTCTTTGACGATGGCCTCAAACAATCAGGGCCGCGACGAATAACTCATCCACCCGTTGGCCAATCTTCGCTTCGATGCACCCTACCGCTAAATATGGCCGTAATTTTGATTCTCCGCGCTTCGAATACCGATTAATTATCGTCTTAGGTCCGAGGGCTGCATCGCGATTTCCAAGTTTCGAAGGTTATGTTGCGTTATTTGGTCAGCTACAGATCGGCAACTTCCTTTTTCGCCCCTTCTCATTTTCTCGAATAGCTCCATACGGTCGGAATTCGTGACGCAACTAATTGCTGCGCGTCTTATGTGTCTCGCTCACGCGTTCTTTAAGGTGCGTTCATATCCGACGGTCTTCTTATGCTATTCGGCATATTTTGGCAAACAAGCATCTGCCGAGGGATGAACCGATGTTGTTAGGCCTTCGTGCAACGGCGCTAATTCTTTTCGCTTATCTATTTTATGTCACGCGCGCTTAATTTATTTTCAGAACAGCCGACGATCGGTTAGGCCAGTGTGGGCAACCTTTTCCGCATGGTGGGCCGCATTGGTGGCAGTGAACCCTTCGGTGGGCCACATTGGACGTTGTCAATGGATTATAGTTAAATCATAAGTTACCTAGATTTTCTTAGAAACCATATGCGTGGAAATTAAGTTAGAATTAGCTTTTTAGGGTTAACATTTCAATATTAAAAATCTGATGTGGCCAACGCCTGACTTACTCCATATTTGGGGTATAGTTATTTAAATTATTATAAATAGCATTATAAAGCAAATTATTATTTCGTATCGTAAAAGAATACAGTCGTCCTTATTGCCGTAAATTACGTATATTTTGAATATGTTTACAGAATTCACCGCTACATGGTGCTGGCGCTGTATACTGGTATTAAGAAAAAGCAAAATATCTCCGAAATGGATGGTTATACGAAAATTTGTTTCAAACAAAACTCGGAAGAAATATTATTCTCTACAACGTTGGTCCTCACGAAGATTACCAATTACGACGTTTTTAAGATATTTGACGGAAACCGAAAAAACCGATTATTTTTATAAATAATTCCTAAACAATAACTGCTGTGGAAAATTGTTTCAAATGAAAGTTGTAGGAAATTACATTCTCTATAACCTTTGTATAAAATTGTATATACAATAATGATGTTCTAACGGAGAAATATCGCAAAAACCGAATCGGGTTTCGAATAAATCTCGACTTCCGGTTAACCGTTATTGTCCAAAAACTAATCATTTCTTTGTGCCATGCCAAAGTGTTATATATGAAATTTGGTATCGATATGGTAAGTACTTTTTGAGTTAGAGCGCCCACAATCACATACACACGCACACACAGACATCATTTCGGAAATACTCTAAACGTGTTCTAGGGACCTCAAAACGTGTATTTCCGTTGAAATCTCGAAGTCGATTTTTTCGTGAATACAATACTTTCCCATTACTACGTATGGAGAAAGTAAAAATCATGATGGAATTCAATCTAATTGTTAGATATATCTATTTTTAACAGTTGAAATACTCTTGCAATTTCTTATATACGAAGTTAAAAAAAGTATTTTCTACGTGAAAAATTCTGCTCTGAAATCCTGATGAATACATAGACGTTTAAGGCGTCCCCGAGTAGAGAAAGTGGTTTTCACCATTACTTCTCTCTAGCGTCTCTGTTTAGATCCAGTGGTTTGAAAGACTAAACAAAACCTGATGAAATCTCCTATATAATATTTAGTATCAACCGGAATAGAACCGTTCCTTAAATGCCGCACAGAAATGAATCGTTGGTTACATATATCCATTTTTACAAAATACCGCTTTACTTTAAAATACTAAAATATGTTTGATCGTAACTTATCCATTTATAGAGATATCTGTCATCAATATTACATAAGCCTAAGTCTAAAAAAAATCGGTACAACATATATTGTATAAACTTTCTCATATGTAATACTAATGCGTCGTTTAGTTATCTTTAGAAAATGAAAATCGTATTAGCCGGTTTTTAGAAAATCCAATTTTTGTTAAAGTTGCCCAAGAATAAACTAGCCTTATATTCATTCATTGAGAAAAATGAAATAGTTAGTATTATTGAGGACGTAAACTCAAGTAAACGTACGAAATTTGATCAAAATCGTTTTATCCGTTTTTGAGAAAATCGAATTATTGTTAAAATTGCCTAGAATAGAGTAACCTTATTTTAATTTTTTGAGAAATATGAACTATACAGTATTACTGAAGACGTAAACTCAAGTAACTATACGAAGTTTGATCAAAATCGTTATAGCCGTGTTTGAGATAATCGAATTGTTGTTAAAAATGCGCAGAATAAACTACGCTTAATTATTGAGCAACGTCAACCGTTTCTACATTTACTCTGCTCAGTATAATAAAATGTCTAAGTCCGAGATTTCATTCATTTTCGCTTTACCGTTTAGCCTCCAGAGCCAGTAACAAACAGACAGACGGCATTGCAAAAACCACTTTTCCGGATTCAGCGACACCTAAAACGTATATTTCCGTAAAAATCTCGAGGTCGATTTTTTTCGCGATAACAATAATATTATATTACGTCCAATGATTTTTGAACATCAAATTTAATAGTCTTCCTGCTCATATAAAAAACTCTGTTATTGCCTTAATAGGTTTTTAGGAAGTTAGATTCTTATAGAAATTTACCTCTTATGAGTGCTGTTAGATCCTATGGCCTTATGGTCTTTGTTCTTGCACCGGAAGGAAAATTTCCCCTAAAAACTTTCTCCTATTAGGGTATAACGTATCGAGTTATACGACTAGCTACCGAAAACTCTTCGTCCAACAGAGATATTATTTAATCTATGAGAATTCAATCGAAGTGCTTTACATCGATATTATTTCAATTTTTTAGTTCAATAATTCAAGTAAATTGAGGATCATTATATACAGAGTAGGGAGGCCCTAGAGTTGAGGGAATCTGAAGGCGATGGATAAGGGGCCCCTGCGGTCAGGCCATAATGGATATTCTTAATTTGTTAGCTAATATTTTGCATGCCACACAAAGGCCGATTTTCCCCTTTGCCATTACTTTGCTCTGTCCGCATGTAAAATATAAATAAATAGCGTGGCTTTAAATATGTTATTATTTATCCATTGATATAGTCCTTCGCTCTAATCTCATACGCCTCCAGAAAAGATTAGGTAAACGAAAAGGACTAGTGGTGTCCAAAATTACCATTTTCCAAACATTCAGTCGCCAACTCGTGTAACTTGGCCCTAAAAAACCTACACAACCGTTATGAACACATCCCTTTTGTAATAAAAGCCTTTTTACATCATTCTGTAACCCTGGCGTCGTTAAGGACAACTGCATTGTTGCCATCTTCGTGGGATTATGTACATCATTTTGTGATGCAATTATACCAGTTTAAAAATAACCTCTCTACTGGAGCCAAAAGCGCTCAATTAGCAAACTGCGAACTTCGTTTCCTCCGCCAACCGCCAGAGGGGATAGTGACGCTCTCTACCCGTGTCGTAAACGCACTCCCTCCACCATCTCGCCCCCGTTCCCCAGTGAGTGCAGCTTCTTCCCTTTCACCGCGTGGTCAAACACGTTCTCTCGTTTCGCTCGTCAGGGAATTATACTATTGATTCATTTGCTTTTCTTTTCGGGAGTAATCCTCGATTCGAACGTCGTTTCCTCCTGTCTGCCACTCTTTCTCTCTCTCGGTAAGTGATCAGATGAGGAAACGGGAATTCCCCGAGGGGAAAAGAAATCAATTCCTCTTCCCTGCACCTTGACCCCAACAGCTGTGTCTTCTGAACTGCATCTTCTCAATGGCGATGGCAAGGTCCGTAAAATATTTCACGGACCTTGGGCGATGGTAGTGTCATTTGTCGGAAGGGTGTGTGACCATTCTATCTGGATAACTGGACAGCCACTCCACCACCTCTTTCTTCCCGTATTGGTTTGGCAATTTGTCAGACGAGATCAGAGAGAGATTCCTTGCGTTTTGTATGAGGCATTATTTTCATCGTTTAATTTTTAAAATCAACACTAATTAATTTCACGGTTATTTTACTCGCCTTGTATATTGAATTTTCGCATTACTTCTTCCCATAAAACTTAACAACTCTGGTGAAGTGGAAGGTTTCTGTACTAGATGCTTATTAATGTCGCCTTCTTTCCTTTAATTCCAAATAGAGCCAGTGGCACCGTGGCTCCTTAGAATTGAAAATATTCGAGCTTAATTTCAATATTTTGTCATTGATGTACGAATATGCCATCTTTGTACACGCAATGTTAACTAAATGACCTTTCTTTTACCTTCTAAAGCAGGGGTCTCAAAACTTTTTGTGGTGGAGTTTCAACGCTAGTAAACAAATTGGAATTGATTTTCACTAATATGAGACCACAAAATCTCCAGGTAACTTCTGAATTCAAGGGCTTTCCTCTAGAGTCCTGCGGGGATGCCCCTCGAATGTGAAGGAAATCGCATACTTTTCCCTAATACGACCCATCGTGGAATACTGTTGCGCCGTCTGGGACCCTTTAGAGGAGGGCCTAACTAGGGAGCTCGAAATGGTTCATCGTAGAGCGGCTAGATTCGTAAAAGGAGAATATCGGTATGATGCGAGTGTATCAGAGTTATTGAGAGATCTGAAATGGCAGACGTTGAAGAGTAGAAGAATTGAATACAAAAGGAAACTCTTTGAAAAATTCGAAAGCTCCGAATTCGTTGAAGACGTACGCTGCATAGTCATCCCCATCGGTGTTAGTGAACGTAACGTTAGGTCACAGTGCAGGAGAAAATATGTCGAAATTACCGCTAGAACAGAGAAATACTACCGATCCTTTTTCCCAGACGCGATAAGACAATCCAACAGAGGAATTAGCTAGACTTCACTTGGTGTTGTGACACCCCCTGCCAAACGCTTCTAGCGGCTTGCAGGGTATTGATGTAAATTTAAATTTAAACGCCCATACGGCACGCCGAAGCTCTCGTGATTTCCAGTGCGGCCCTCCGAAGCATTCACAACAACGAATGTGGCCTGCTTTATAGAAAAGGTTGCCGACTCCTGTTCTAAAGCATACATATCCGTTTTCGAGAATAAATTTTTCGATATCCGAGGTCGATGGGACCGCACCGAACTCGGATAATCAAAAACTCGGATAAAACGGAACGTTGCCCATATCGGACAAATGTGTGACAACTATCGTCCGATATATCACTAACGGAAGGCGTCACATATTTTTCCAATATCTACGTTTAATATGTTGGCCTATATATTGTATACAACAAAAATACCTAAGTTGCACTGTGTTTAAATAAATAAAAGTACAAACAGATTACTGTGAAATAAATTGGATTTATTATCATAATATCCTAGTCATTAAGTTCACTTTGATACAACTGTATCAAATATGATAATTTCCAATTGAAAACTTTCAAAATGACACTTTGCTACCTTTTTCTCATGAGTCTCAATTAATGCAAACCTCGGATAATCGAGATTCGGTTAATCGGGACTCTAATGTATTTCAAAACAGCTTTTTAATCAGTGGAATAAATGGCTTAGTGTGTTTCATTAATTGAATTATGACATCATGTAGCTTACACATGTAGTAAAAAATAAAGAGGAAAGTTGTTTTCCGAATGAATCGGTTTTTTGAAAACGATTTTCAAATAGCGGAGAATGAATCAGTTTCGCTGGAATTGAAACGAGAAATTTTCACTTTTATTGAGTGCCATTCCAGAAATAAAATGTCGATTTGTATTAAAATCTCCCGATATGTCACCTGCTCAAATAACGATAGAGAAAATCTTCTTAACGAGCTTTTTAAGTCAGTTCCATTCTTGAGATATGGCTTCCGAAATTGCATCGTGTTCTCCGTCTTCTTTGATGATGTATAATATCAAAACAATTTCCTAGAAGTTAAATAATGAGAACACCACGATGGATACTGTGGAATGAAGGCGTCTTTCTCTGTCGAAACGGTATTACCATCCATTTCACGTGCCATTATTTGATCGCTTCTTTGAATCCTTTGCATCGGAAAATAGATAATTATAAAGGGAAATAACCAGGAATTCTCAGCAAAATATCATATATAAAACTGGAAATTTAGAAAAAAAATCCATTCTTGCCTGTTGAAGAACTTTCCATATAAATATTTGAATTAAATTTCGCAGTTGTTATCAATTTGATGAATTAGTTGTAAAATAAAATAAAAAATTGCAAATGTAAAAATAACGGCAAATAAATGTTACGGATCACTGAAAAATGCGAACATTTATTGTTTTAATCGATAAAAAATTCCAAATCTGAAACAAAATTTTTAATTCCACTCATAGTTCGGATAATTTAACTTGCGTGCTCAAATGAAGCATCACTCCCATAGAAATTATGAGATTTATTTATTTATGTAGAAGAGTAATTTGAGTTACTCAGACCCCTGTCACGTGTGATCACATTCACCGCATAAAAAATATCGAAAACCGATGGAATTTCGGCCAAATTAGATAAAACTTCCATATTCAGGTCGAGAGCGATGAATGTCTGAAGAGGCGGTGGAGAGAGAGGACGGCCCAAAAAGTGAGGAAAAACGGCGGGGGAAGATTCCGTATAGTACTGTGAGCGCCATCGCGACTGTGGTTCCTTCATCGAAATTATTGAGGAACTGGAAATAATCACCTAGTATACGCCTCTGGCGGGACGTGAAGTGAGAATCGAAAGGTTGGATAATACCTAAACACGCTGTGAACGGCGTGATTAAATCCAAACGGCCTTCTGCTGATCGAACCTTTTAAACGACCACATTCTCATAAGATATACAATTGCATTAAAATGTCGAGACATTTTTACCATACAATATCTTTATACGCGTTTTTCAATTAATACTACAAAAAATCGGTACAACATACATTGTACAAACTTTCTCATATATGGATACTAATGCGTCGTTTATTTATCTTTAGAAAATGAAAATCGTATGAGCCTGTTTTTAGAAAATCCAATTTTTGTTAAAGTTGCCCAAGAATAAACTAGCTTTATATTCATTCATTCAGAAAAATGAAATACTATTATTATTGTAGATGTAAACTCACGAAATTTGATCAAAATCGTTAGAGCCGTTTTTGAGAAAATCGAATTATTGTTGAAGTTGCCTAGAATAAACTAGCCTTATATTCATTTTTTGAGAAATATGAACTATACAATATTATTGAAGACGTAAACTCAAGTAACTATACGAAATTTGATCAAAATCGTTACAGCCGTTTTTGAGAAAATCGAATTATTGTTAAAGTTGCCTAGAATAAACTAGCCTTATATTAATTTTTTGAGAAATATGAACTATACAGTATTATTGAAGACTTAAACTCAAGTAACTATACGAAATTTGATCAAAATCGTTATAGCCGTGTTTGAGATAATCGAATTGTTGTTAAAAATGCGCAGAATAAACTACTCTTAATTATTGAGCAATGTGAACCATTTCTATGTATACTCTGCTCAGTATGATAAAATGCCTAAGTACGAGATTTCATTCATTTTTGCTCTACCGTCTAGGTTCCAGAGTCAGTAACAGACAGACGGCATTGCGAAAACTTTTTCGGATTCAGCGACACCTAAAACGTATACTATTTCCGTAAAAATCTCGAGGTCGAATTTTTTCGCGAAAACTTCGCGATACTTCGTATGAGAAAGTAAAAATGATAAGGTTTTTACTTAGTTCGTTTCCACTGGAAAAATTATCCTCTGCGTCACCAAAGAATTTATTTAGAAATGCGATCTTGTAGCAAATACAGAACATATCAGAATCACTCAAGCAATTTAACTCTTTTGAATACATACGTGGAAGAGCCCTAAAATTCTTTTCTCACCTACAATTTCAGGAGTAATTATTACGTATGGTTCCGATTGTTAGAGTTGCTGGTTCGAATTCTTTTGTAGGTAATATATGCTTATTATAGTTGTTATACTTATTCTAGAAGTCAATCAGTTTCTCTTAATGGATATCTATGAAAACATAATTATTTTCTCGACATCATTTTAGATTCATAAGAAAGCTAAATAAACGTTAGACTTCGTTCTAACATAAGATAGAAAAATATCTCTCTCGTATTTTATCATGTTCTAACTTCGCTTTATTCCTCCGTCGTAAATAGTGACATTTCATCCACCACATTTACATCTACATCTACATGATACCCTGCAAATCACAAGACTGGTGGGTGGCAGGGGGTGCAGCACACCGAAACCTACACAATAACGTCTCTCGTGGGAATCACTCTCCTATTATGATCCCGTTTGGTCCTTGGGAAAAACGAGCTCTGATATCGCTCGGTCCTACAGTCGATCTCTCGTATTTTATTCTCGTGATCGTGCCTGCCCATGTACGTAGGTGCCTCTAATATTCCTGAGACCTCCTCTAAGAGAACTTCTGACCTAAATTTCTCCAGAAGCCTTAACTTAGCGCTATTTCTGCGATCCTCTAGCGATATCCAATTCAACTCCTTCAAGAGTGATGTGACGCTTAATTTTTGCTCATATTTTTGCTTTACGAATCTGGCTGCTCTGCGTTGGATTCTTTCTAACTCAAGTATCTGTCCCTTTTCGTACGGATCCCATATGCTGGAAGCGTATTCGACCTGAGATCTGACCAATGATAAATAACACGTTTCTCGTACCTGTTCTGTGCTACTTCTTACTATTCTGCCTACGAAGCCTAATTTCTTATTAGCTGCGCCTACGATCCTTCGAATATGCATATTCCATGATAGATCACGACAAATGGTGACTCCTAAATATTTAACGTACTCTGCAGATTGGATATTCAATCTATCAATTCTGTACTCCGAGTCTAATTCATTGTTCTTACTCTTCCAGAAACTCAATAGGGAACATTTGCTGTGATTAATTTTGATTTTCCAATCTTGACACCATGCTGAAAGGGCGTTTAAATCTTCCTGGAGCGATTTTTGGTCATCCTGACTCGTTATCTCCTTATATAAAACGGTGACATCTGCGAAAAGTCTTATTTTGCAGCGAACTACCGAGCAGATATCGTTTATATATATCAGGCATAGTAGTGGGCCTATGACACTTCCCTGTGGAACACCTGATGCGACTTTTACCGGGTATGAAGATTTCCCATCAATAACTATTATCTGTTTTCTGTTGGAGAGGAAGTGTTTTACCCAACTCACGATATTAAGGTTTATGCCGTGCTTTCCTATTTTTCCTATTAATGTATTATGGGGTACTTTGTCAAACGCTTTTTTAAAATCAATGAAAATCGCATCAACCTGAGTGTTTTTCTCTCCGCATTGTAACAAATCGTTTACGAACAGGGCGAGCTGCGTTTCGCATGACCTACCTTTCCGAAACCCGTGTTGGTTTTTACTTAGCGAAGAACGACCACCTAAACAACGCAGAACAGAGCTAACGATTATATGTTCTAGAATCTTACACGATAATGACGTCAAGGAAATCGGTCTATAATTTTCGGGGTTCTCTTTATCACCGCCTTTGTGGATGGGCGTTACGTATGCTAGCTTCCAGTCTTTTGGAACGGTACCATGTGCAACAGATCTCTGTATTGATGCCGTATCATTGACCTCTGTTCCTCTGTGACTTTTGAAGAATTACTATTTAAGCGACCGTGAAGTTTTCTTTGCCGTCTTGCACAGTTTTATATTCTGTGTGTGTGATCTTATTCAAAGTCCATTATTTGTGAATATTCAAAAATCAAAGGTCTCCAGATGTTTTAGTTGAATTAAACGTATTTGAAGCGACGACAAAAATTTTAGTCATATTTTTCATATCACGTGATGATATGTTAGCTCCATGTGCTGACAAAATTCCAAACCAAAAGTTTGAAAATCGGTGAAATATCCTCCTCATGTCTGATCAAACGATAGAGCGATTGCACGTCGGATACTGAATTCGACCTCGGAAACCGTAAATGTCGGTTAATTGTAGTATTAATTGGAGGTCGCGGAATGTGTGACTTACTGCGAGCGCAAGGTGCTGATCTATATCTTTCCTTTGTAACACTAAATTTCCATGGGGATAACCAGTGAGAATTTGCCCCTCAGGTGCGATGATTAAAAATCGTATCAGGTGAGAATTAACTCTCGTTAACTGCTCCTGATTCTGCGACCGAAACCTTTGTTGTACGATAAATGCCTTTCGGTTTCGATTATGCCATTTAAAAATTTTTAAACGCCATAAATTTTGTCTTGCTGCTGATTTGAGGTTGGATTCAAAACAGGAATTTCACGCTTCGCTTGCCAACGGTGATTTCGCTCCGAATTCATTCACCAAAACCCTCGGAGTTTCGTTTTATGGTTTTATTTTAAGCCGTAATTCGAGGGCGCGGCAATTACACGCCATTATGCGACCAAACATATTTTTTTTTGTTTTCCGAGAAACTCCCGCTTCGTATCTCGGTCCGATCTTTAGGGTTTAATTGCTACCTCAAGAGAGAGAGGGCTCTTTTGTTTTTTTACGCTGTTTCTTTGCTACGCGAAGCTGAAAGTTGTTTCCAGCCGTGCGGTCCGGAAACGGTAGCCGCATGTTTAATGAGATTTCGGGTTTTGATTTGAATTCAAGGCCTTCTTACTTATTCTATCAGGAACGGGCTCTTGGGGTAGCCTAGACGTTAGAACCATGCGAATGCCCCTTTGTACTCGTCTTGATGATCAAAGTGGTTGCGGTTCTATTTATTTTACGAAATTATGAAAATAGCAATCGTCTGAAAGCGATACTTATTTGGGAAAGAATTGTTAAAATCGAGAATAACAATCTGTCATGGCGTATTTCATCACTTTATCTATCAATATTGAACGGAGTATGATTTTAAGTTGAGTTAATATGAGGTATTTAAGCGATTAATTCCATACTTGTGTTCGTTTTTACAATAATTGAATAAACAGCGAAATAAATTTTAACTATTCCTGTTTTTAGAAAATAACTCCTTATGAACAGATGACACCTGCGATGATATAATATTCAATATCGAAGAATGTATTACCGTTCTCAATTGAATTGAATTGGGACCCTGTGACTTCAAACGACGACGACCAGCGCTTGAAGGCTTCTCAAACTAAATCACAAAGCAAGTGAGGAGAGAAAACCGATTGCCGGCATTAGCCTAATCTTAACGAGAAGCACTAAAGGCTTTAGGTCCCTTTCCGTGCCCGCGCCGGGTGTGCTCAGCGTAGCAGGCCAACGCCCTCGCCACTACGCCACGGCACACCCTACTCGCTAGACGAGTCTCATACATGGGTTCCCAACCAGGGATGTGAACCGAATCCGAATTCAAACATTTGATTTCAGTTCGGAGTTAATCTAAATGTACAGCCTGTATTTTAATTTAACTCCGGAGTGAATTTATATCTTAATTTTGTAATATAGATTCGATCCGGAGTTTATTTATTGACTCCGGAGTAAAATGCATCTGAATATTAATTTAACTCATTTTGGCAGTGGAATGGAAAGGAGTTCGGAGCTTAAGTCTTTGAAGCTTCACAGAAATAGATTCACATTCAACTCTGGCTATTTAGATTCAAAAAGGGAGGTCGGGACTCTATGCTTCAGTGTGAGGTGGGAGACCTGTATGTATTATGTTATCAATAGGCTGGGAAG
This sequence comes from Uropetala carovei, assembly GCA_036926305.1. Taxonomy (NCBI): domain Eukaryota; kingdom Metazoa; phylum Arthropoda; class Insecta; order Odonata; family Petaluridae; genus Uropetala; species Uropetala carovei. Next base: position 8,773,183 of record JAXCHB010000010.1, on the reverse strand, counting down.
TGCATAGGACGCGGGAGGGGCGGGAAGGACACTTTGCAAAGTGTGATTCATAGTTCGGGCGGGTTGTTGTTGGCGATAGTAAAATCGTTATGCCATTGCGTTTTGTTAACCAACGTTGTGGAGGTCAGAGGTTCTTTAAACTCGAAAATGGTTGTAAGTGTACGCCAAAGTGCACGTACACATATTGTACATAAAATTTTAAATGGTATTCTTACTAAAAACAAAATAATATTTAATATTAATCAGATAACCTCTTCATGTAACTGTCGGCCATCTGTTAGAGTGAACCCCAATTGAAATAATATAAAACAAAAAACAGAATACATACTTTTTCTTACATTTCGTAGGAACCGAAAAATGATAAGTATGCCTGAAAAAAAACAGTAAACATTCTTTCTCTTTAAATTGCAAACGAAATTAGATATGATACACCTACGAAAATCAGACGCCATTAGTTCTTTTAATTTAAGAGGAAATTAATTATAACAACCTCCCCCCTCATACAGAAAACCTCCTTTCATTACATTTCATACATATCAAATTCAAATAAAATCAAATTCATACATATCAAATTTATTTCTCTCGTCAACAATGACGTTTCAAGGCCGGGAGCCGTATGATGTTGTAAAAATTTAAGTGCGAAAGTGATAATGCGAACGTTAGGAGGCGAAACCGCGGCAACGACAATGTTTTGATTGAGTTGGTGCTGAAGAATAAGAACCCGTTGGAGAGTAAAAATACCGTTGTGTATGAAGCCTTCTTGGTTCCTTTTCACTTTTTGCGGTTCTCGAATCATACTCTCGTAGAAGAATAAGTTCAGTAGTTTCAAACTTCCTTAGACCTTAAGGAGCAAAATTTATCTTCTTTTAACTCCTTGAAAGCAGAGGAGTGAATTAATACTATTCTGAAAAAAATCACTCCAATAAATTCCGAACTAAATAACTTCGAATGATTTAACTCCACTTTAACTCCGCAACGTTTCGATCCTTTATAAATTCACTCCGAAATAAATTCACTTCGACTAATAGCTCCGCGGAGTGAAATTAATTTGGAGCGACTCCTTGCAATGACTTCGGATTCGGTTCACATCCCTGTTCCCAACCTGGTGCTCGCGAGCACAGCTGTGCTCTTTGAAAGCCTGACTGCACTCTTCTACGGTGATTAATGTCCCATTTCTTAGGACCAATAATTTAATTTGCTCGGTTGGTTGATTTATTTCTGAACCTATTTTAGATCATTAAGAATAACTTTGATTGGTTGGTTTGATTTTATTCATAACCAATATTAATCTAGCGGAAGTGTCGTGGTGTTCGCTTGATATTATAGGATACAATTTGATGTTCGCCATACGAAACCGTTGGGAACCAGTGGTCTAATACATCGCAAAGACGGCACTCATAACGATACTGGATATAAACCATCGAATCTTCACGTTTCTTCGATTCAAAGATTATTTTTTATGATCAACTGTCGGCGAGTTATTACCGAGTGTGTTTGTTTTGAAGCCAAAATACGTATCTGGTTTCTCCAAACTTGTTAACCATACGAGTTACTCGTTATTAATAGGAGTCTAGCCGATTTATATTAATTTGAGTGAATTACGTCGAATTTCCTTAGGTAACCATAGCTTACCTAACTGAAATGATTCTCTAAAATTGATTTCCGACGAAAGATTATTCGGGCGTTGTTTTTCCCCAACGTAATTATCGCTATACACGGCCATAGAATAAATTCCGAAGAAGTATATGACTCATCTATTTATTTTTATTGTCCCAATCGGAAGCCCACTTTAATAAACTTCGCATTCGACAATTAATCGCTTTTTGCGCGCCAATGGAGTGATTCCCTTTTCGAGTCCTCTAGCATTCCACTGTTTCACTTTCACTCGACTTGGAAACTGTCTCCCTGAGTCCTTGTCCCGCTTCTTCACCGCGATGCACCGGACGAGAAAAATCGCCTATTAGAAAGGCCCAAAATGGAGACGATTCCTCCACGTCGACGACGCTAGACCCGGATCTTTGAGAGGATAGTAATTGGAATTTGAATCGACTTCTCCACTCATATTCCTATCCATTGTCCTTGTGTTCCAGACATCTAAACGAAGGCCGTGGTTTCTTAATGACAGTAATGTTGGAATAGCTTATTTTGATGTTTTCGGATGAAGACAGAAAATTTCATCCGATTTATATTAAAAAAATTTAGTTGGTGATAGTAGTAACTTTTCATTGCCATTGAGGTGGAGTGACGTTGAAATCGTGAATGTGAAGTTGTTTATCTCATTAAGACGGCACTATGGGTGACCCGGAAAAAGAGAATAGAAAATCTTCCGTTGTAGTTTCGAAAAAACTGTATTAATGTCGCCAAACAATCAAGTTCGCGAAAAAGAGTTAATAAAACGTGTATATCTGTATTTTACATTGGATTGCACGGATTTTTACGTTCTGTTTAATTTTTTTTGCAGATTGAGGAATAATGTATGTATGTATCATCATCATCATAGGTAGTCTGTCCGCTGACAGGTCCGAGATTATTCATGGTTAAACTTCATATTGTACTCCTATTTTCAGCAGTCTTCTTCATGTCTTGATAGCAAGTCCTCTATCAGCTGAAACCTTTTCCTACCTCTTTCTCTTTTTCCATCCAGTTTTCCTTCTGGCACTTCTTTAATCATGCACTCTCTCTCTCCTCAGGTAATGCCCAATCCAGTTTTCCTTCCTCTTTCTGATACTCTGTATAATCGTTCGCTTCTCTCCTATTCTTCGTAGTACTTCCTTATTTTTCACCCTATCTGTCCATTTTATCTTCAGAATTCTTCTCCATGTCCACATTTCGAAGCTTTCCAAGTATTTAATATCGTTTTTCCTTAGCGTCCATGTTTCTGCTCCGTACAAACCTATACTCCATACATAGCATTTTTATCAACTTCTTACGGATTTCCTGCTTTATGTTTCCCGGTAGTATGTATAGGGATTGCAAATTTACCGAATTTTGATTTACCGGTAATTAGGTAAAAGTTTTCACAAATACCGGTTTACCGGTAATTTATCGGTGATTTATACAGTTTCAAAATAATGCTAAATTGAAAGAAAAATGATAGGTCAGTATTAATGGAAGACAAATTTTATTCAAATCAACTATAAAACTAATATAAATAAAACAAATTTTATTCAACTCATTTATTCCAAACATAATTTTAAGTTTAATATTAATATAAACAAGAACACTGAACAAAATTTTATTCCAAACATAAGTATAAGTTTAATATTAATATAAACAAAACACTTTGAAAGTCTTTCTTATTATGTATTTTTGGTTAAAATAGGTTCGCAGAAAACATAATTTATCGAGACTTATGGTCACCTAACCGCAACCTTATTTTAGTACATATAAACCCAGCCATTGAAAAAGCTCGTTCAGATTCAACACTTGTTGGTCGACTGGTCATTAGGAAATCGAAATCCATTTTTAAATATTTTCCTCTTTATTTTTACTTTCTCATACGAAGTATCGAGAAAGTATTGTTTTCGCGAAAAAATTCGACCTCGAGATTTTTACGGAAATACACGTTTTATGTGTCGCTGAATCCGAAAAAGTGGTTTTCACAATGCCGTCTGTCTGTTACTGGCGCTGGAGCCTAGACGGTCGAACGAAAATGAATGAAATCTCGTACTTAGGCATTTTATCATACTGAGCAGAGTATACATAGAAATGGTTGACATTGATCAATAATTAAGAGTAGTTTATTCTATGCATTTTTAACAACAATCCGATTTTCTCGAAAACGGCTATAACGATTTTGATCAAATTTCGCACAGCCACTTGAGTTCACGTCTTCAATAATACTGTGTAGTTCATATTTCTCAAAAAATGAATATAAGGCTAGTTTATTCTAGGCAACTTTAACAATAATTCGATTTTCTCAGAAACAGCTCTAACGATTTTGATCAAATTCGTACAGTTATTTAAGTTTACATCCTCAATAATACTGTATAGTTCATATTTCTGAAAAAATGAATATAAGGCTAGTTTATTCTAGGCAACTTAGCAATAATTCCATTTTCTCAGAAGCGGCTCCAACGATTTTGATCAAATTTCGTACAGTTACTTGAGTATACGTCTTCAATAATACTACGTATTTCATTTTTCCCAACGAATGAATATAAGGCTAGTTTATTCTTGGGCAACTTTAACAAAAATTGGATTATCTAAAAACAGGTTCATACGATTTTCATTTTCTAAAGATAACTAAACGACGCATTAGTACGTATATGAGAAAGTTTGTACAGTGTATGTTGTACCGATTTTTGCTTCTTGAAAATACATTAGTTCCTTTCCTACGACTTGTGTTAGGTCTTTTGTGTTTTTTTGTTTTTGAGATGAATCTTCATAGGCCGAGTCAGTTTTTTTCTTTATCGCCAGTTGAAGTTTTTCCTTCATAGACAATGCAGTTGATGACGAAGGAACTGAAGTCGGTGCATCCTCAGACTGGGAGTTGGAATCGTTGACTACTGTTGATTCAGTTTGAGAATTGCGTTCAAGTAATTCTACAGTTACCTTTGTTATTGTGGCCTTGCTGGTTTTATTGAAAATTCCATAATCTTCATCAATTGATTTCTTTGGATCATAAAGAAACTGTAGAACATCAGAATAAGTTGTTCGTCTTTCCTTTATGAGAGCTATCAATGCTTCTTTAAGGTCATTGCTTAAAAATGTGTTTTGATTTGTTAGTTCATCAAGCATGAATTTTAATGTTACATCAGCAATATACAAATTTACATTTTTGGAACATAGTGCTTCTACAGCAACTTTTATTGGCTGCAATGCTAATATTATATTAGAGAGCAGTTCAAGTTCATTTTCAGTAAAGATCACCATATATTAGTGGTGAGATAGTGACGTTTATAACGCATTATCTGCATTAAACATATTCCAGGAATAATATTAAAAACAGAAAAATAACTACTGACATTACATCATCATAAAGAAATATTTTACGAAGGTTTAAAAAGTTCATGTAGGAATGAATCACTTCGTAGGAGCCGCCACTGTACATGATCAAATACTGCGGGAAAATTACTTTCGATTTACGCCATTTTCGATTTATGCCATAAACTTCAGAACGTATCTATGGCGTAAATCGAGTGTCGCCTGTACTTTCTTGAATACTGATTATTGCATCAGCCTTCAGCGCATGCACAATTGTCTGCCGAGAGAATCAGGACTTGAGAAACATTGAAACATTCAAACACGGGAATATTATTATTTTTTTAAACATGCATTAAAAACATTTTTTATTTACCGAATTACCGGTAAAAAATTACAAAATTACCGGTAAATGTTTACTGGATTTTTGAGCTATTTACCGGTAAACCGGTTTACCTGTATTGCAATCCCTAAGTATGTAGGAGTTTCTTTCTTCTGAAAGCGGCTTTTGCTTTTGTTATTCTAGTCCTGATTTCATCGGTACATTTTGCTTCTTTCGTTATGATGCTTCCAAGGTATTTATAATCTGAAACTTGTTCTAATGGCTTTCCTCCAATACTTATATTCAAATTTTCTTCTTCTTTACTTGGTATTCGCATGACATTGGAGTTTTCTCTATTAATTTCCATACCGTATTTTCTACCTATTATCACTAGTCTATTTATTATTTTCTGGAGTTCCTTTTCCTTTCTTGCTAGAAGTACTTGATCATCTGCATATTTCACTATTCTTATAATCCTTCCTCCGATTTTGAAATCTCCCGTGCCTTCTAACGCTTCCTGCATTAGCCTCTCTCCATATATATTGAATAGAATCGGCGATAGACAACAGCCCTCTCTAACTCTTCTACCGATATTTACTTCGCTGGTGTCCGCATTCTCCAACCTGGCCTTTACAACTTCATATATAATATATAAATAAAATCTAAAATCTATATCATAAGTTAAATCATTATTAAATTTAATCTTTATACGAAACCCACATACACATTTCTGAAAATAAATATATATTTATCTGAAAACCTGGCGACCAATTGTTTACCTCAAATTTTATTGCCAGAAAAACTTCACCGAAGACAAAAATTCTGTCGTATCTTAAAATGTACTCTTATCCTGTCAAACACTAATTTGTCCAGCAGATGCTCCAAAGATAACTTAATATCAAATATCCTTTTCTTTATTAAAGTTAAATATCACACTAGGACCAGAAATTCCACACGATATAGTGTATAGATTGAAAACGAATCGCAAAATTCCAAACGAAACACACAGAAGAAATATTTCTTTTAATAATGATTCCGTCATGTATGGCGCTCCTCGCTGAATTATTTATGATTGGTTGCGGCTTTTATCATTGGAATGTCTTTTTAGGACACTTAGGCTTAAAAAGTTTTGACATCCAAATTATTTTAATTTTACCTCATAAATACTACGCTAAAATACTTAAAAAGCAGAACGGAGTTCAGGGAGAAAATTCATCTATTCCCGGATGCCTTACATTTACTCTCTCATGTTAGGCTGTGACATTGGCATAGTAATAATGGGACGCAAATTTGGAACGAAGGACGACCTCTTTGGTCGGTCGGAGTAGTGAACAGACACGTAAATTGCGTAGTTTGCGGAAAGTTGAGATTTAAAAGTTAATAAAAGGGTTTTTTATAATGCTAATGAATAACTTTTTCTGTTATGAGATCCAACAAAAGCGATTTATGCGGCCCGCAAAGTTATTTTTGAGAAGTGGTCGATAAAATTAACAGAAAAAGTCATATTTTGAGCCAAATTATTGTATCAAAACCTATTCCAGTCAAATTTAAATCTATCAAATTATCTAGATTTAATTCTTACGTATATGAACCCACAGAATCTCTAACATAAGTAACTTTTAATCTAAACACTCATCCGGCTCTTGTGATTTCATATGCGGCCCTCCGAAGCATTCACAACCGCCAATGCGGCCCGCCGATCCCCGATCAAACCGGAAAGAAACTAGAGAGTGCCACAACTCATACTTAAGAGATATGTTGTTGATACTTATAATAATATGAATAATCCGGTTTTAAAAGTTGATTTGAATTATGAGGTCTTATCCGAAAACGTTACCTTTCAAATGTTTCATTTATATATATATATATATATATATCGGACATGTTTCATAAATTACATTTTGTTATTTGCAATGTTATAGCTGTCACGTGTAGCTAGAATTACAAATTGGCGAATAAAAATTATGGCAGATCAATTTTCTCGAATATGGCTCATAGCATAAAATATTTTGATAACATAATGAATGTGCTTTTTTATTATCTGCAATTCTAAAATTAAAAACTCCAATTATTAATATTGTGACATTTCGAAACCTTTTGTATCGGTACATACATATCTCACGCGACAAAATTCGTTTCAAAATTCGAGTCACCTCTGGCGGTGTTGTTGTTTATTTCACCGAATAAATTTCATTTTTTTTAAAAAAAACCTCGGAATATAATTGATATCTGCAATTAAATACTCTAAATTCCGATTTTTAAAATTATTTTGAATCATAGCTGATAAATTTTATGCTTGAATTAATGCGGATTTATAATGAACTAGCAGGAGTGCCCGTTGAATTTCAACGGATTTAGTGAATCTCAAACTTCGACCGTGTAACATGTAAACATCGCAAGAATAAGATAGTACACAGTTATAACCGTCGAATAAAGCAAAAATGAAGAAAACCGCTCCGCATTTTCCTATTTAGATGAATGAAGGAAGAAAATCTTAGGAAAATAACGTATAAACTCCCTCCCCCTCCCTTCCACCCTCTCCTTCCCTTCCCCTCCATCTCCCACCCTTCCCCTCCATCTCCCACCCTCCCCCTCCATCTCCCACCCTCCCCTCCTTCTCCCACCCTCCCCCTCCATCTCCCACCCCTTTCCTCTAATTCCCTCTCTCCATCTCCCCCCTCCGTTACCATCCATCTCTCTCCCTCCCTATCTCGTATTAAAAGAATTCAAAGCGAACAAACAGAAACATTTTCCTTTATGTTAGATTAGAAGATAATTCACTTAAAAACAAGTATTTGGTTTCCATGTAAACAAATTAAAATCGTTCACAGAAATTGACTTACGATATTACGTTAAAAATTTCCCAATATAAATGCATTGAACTCTCAATTTTGGCGACAATGGGAGTTGTCATGGTAGCTTATAATGGGTATTGTAATAAAACTGATAAAATCACGTATTTTATTGATTCTAAATGCATTTTTATGCTACTTTGATCAGGATTCGGATTCTGTATTAAATAAAAATTAACATTTTTTCATTTCTTCGTAGAACCATTCAAGTCTCAAGTTCGTACCACGTTTCTAAGTAATTTTAAAATTCAAATGAAAATGAAATAAGAAAATATTTTTTTAAATTAGACAGGTCAATAAAATCGATATAAAAACTTTACTCTACCGCCGTACTCGTTATTCCGGTTAAAATGATACCTTTCTCTTGCTTCTACGATATGTAGCTTTCGAGTTTTAAAATATGATACACATTAATTTTTATATATTAGATATGAATTTTGCCGCCTAAAAGAGCGTCGCTTCGGTGTAGAGTTAGTTTTGTGCTTCTCTTAAAGAGGTCAGCAGTGAACGAGGAGTTTCGCACGCCACCACTTAGTTTACAGAAATACTGTTGGTGTCGCTAGAGTGCAGAATAAAATCGAAAGATTGCGAGATTTTCGTTTTTAATTCGCTTCAGCAAAGAAATGATTTGCTATCTAGTTTTAGATATTTGTTTTCCAATTGGATTACATTAATATTACTAACTTCCGATGGAAACGTTACGAAATTCCAAAATAGCCTTTAAATTTATTCTCATTTCATCTTTATTATTCTTCTTCTGTGGCGCTTGAGAAGCGCTATGCGTTTATGATAGAAAAATATGTATATGCTATTTGGAAAAACTTTCTTAGACACAAACAAAATACGTTTGAACGCGCCTTATCGGTTACGTAAATAATTTCCATTTCCGTTGGTATCATTATTCTTTCAAGGACTGGAATGGCATTCTCTTGGAAGACTCGCATTCACATGAAACTCTCCCATAGTCACCCGTGTGAAATTTCGAATAATGCTGCAATTTATAAACCTAGGTATTAATTTTTATTTCTACAAGCCATTGCATAAAAAATAGGGTGTCTTAGCAGTTAGAAAACGTGAAGAGGTCATCGAGTGAAAATTAATTACATTTAATGAGTGAAGTTGGTTTTTGAGAACTTTATGTTGCGACAAAAAGTATTATAATGGGCATAAACAGTACAGGTATTCTCCGCTCAACACGAGAGATACTTTCCTAAAAGGTGTCGTGTTAAGCGAATTCGTGCTAGGCGAATACCATAAGAAGCCACGTAAAAGGTTAGGGTTAGAGGGATTAGATTAGATTATAAGAGTTAAAATGGTGGAAGTTAACTAATATGCGTGAGTGTGATAAACTGAGTGTATATAAATATATTTCAAACCACAAATGTATGTACGTAGAATACAAATTATGTCAATTTATATCAGTACGGAAGACCAATATCACCTCTAACAAAGAGCGAACTGACGACCAATAGCGGATACAAAAGGGAGGGTAACGGGATAAGGTGTAGGGATAGGGAATGAAGTTTCGGGTGCAAGACTCCCAAAGATCCCGCTATCTCCTAATGCAAACAGAACCCTTTTGATGGTGACGTAAGTGGTTGTTTAAGAGATGGTAGGAATTCGTGGGTGCTCTGGTGGCGGCCTGGGAGATGTGTCGCTTGTAAAGGAGAGAATGGAGAACTCTCCCTAAAAGAAATGGTGAAGACGAAACAATGCACAGCGGCGCAAACATGAAAGGGGTCCATCGGGTCCTCGACTGGCCCGAACGGGAAAGGCGTCGGATAAAGCCCGGCCCGAGCCCATTGCTTTTCAGTCTTACCCGGCCCGTGCAGACCTCTACAGTGAGGTGCGTCTCAAGTTACTCTCTGGCAGTACACCCTCCCTCAGCACTCCTTCTCATTCCTCTGATGACCGACAGATTCGCGAGCGGCGTTTTACGTATGTTTACTTTAGTTGTATCCAAGAGAAATACTTTTTATTTCGTTTAGCTTATGCCTGTGAAGCCAGCGGCACTCGAGCTAAATGAGTGTCCGGTTGCTAATGTATCCTCTCGTATGATTCAATCTGTAGGCGTGCCTTATCGCATCAAAGGTCCTCTTGTTTTGTTTTAATTCACTGTTATGACGTACTACGTATGTACATTTGCACAGGGACTTCTAATCTCACAAGCATCGCTGACTTTCCCTTGGCGATATTCGGTTCTAGTTTCACCCAATCTTTCATAGGCTTCCAGTCCACTCAGTATAACAGTACGAGAACAGTTATCATCTGTTGACATCCGACTGGACAGTGATTCTTTAGCACGATATGACCAAGGGTCTAACCTAAATTCAGTTCATTCAGTTACGCGTCAGCCCATTTTCGGTTCCATTACCTTCAAGTCGCCTTTAAAGATAAATTGGACTTTTTCTACCACATCATGATAACATTCTGGCATATATATAGGCACGAGTGTTTATTCTCCTGGTTTTATTTATTTTTATATATGCCAGACTCTGATACACTGAATTTATCAAATATTCGCGTCACCCCCTCAATAACCGTCGCGTCACCACCCTGGGGTGTGGTGTCATCCCGGTTCCAAACCACTGGTCTACCGAAAGATGGAATTATGCACAGTTTCCCATTTTTATCGTCAAACGGTTGCTTTTCAACCAAATTATTGTTTCAAAACTTTTACAGAATTTGTTAAACCCTTTATTTAAGACTAAATAAATAGGTATATATTATAACTTCTCCTTTTATAAACATTTATTTATTTATGAGTTGCAAAGAATATTAGATAGTATGGCTGAAGTTACAGGGAGAATGGATCTGAAGATCAATGTGTCAAAAACAAAGGTTGTTGTATTTGATAGAATGAATGAATTGAATGACTGTAGGCTGCGCATAAATGGTGAAGCTGTTGAACAGGTGGATGAGTTTGTGTACTTGGGAAGAATGTTTTCTAAGAATGGAAGAATAGATGGAGAGATAGAAATGCGTGTGAATGCGGGTAGAAAGTGGTGGGTAGCATGTGGTCAGTACTAACTCGTGAAGAAGTGTCTAAGGAAGCAAAAATGGCTGTGTATAGAAGTGTGCTTGTACCCACCTTGTTGTTTGGTAGCGAAATGTAGGTGTGTCAGGAGAAACACATGAGTAAGGCGAATGCAGTTGGAATGGGTTATATGAGGAGCATGTATGGGAAAACCAGGAGAGACAGAGTCAGGAATACTTGGGTGATGAATGAATGTGGAATGAAAGAAACTTTAAGAGGTCAGTATGAAAGGGGTGTGCTGCGATGGTTTGGGCATGCGGAGAGAATGAATGAGAACCGGGTGACTAAATTGATATATGATGGTAGAGTATGCGGATCAAAAGGGAGAGGAAGACCAGGAAAAAGCTGGCTGAATGTGGTGGAGGAGACTCTCAAGAAAAGAGAGATCAGAAGTTTGAGGAATGGAAGACGATGTATGAAACGATGCATGGATGTGTTTGAAGCGAAAGGAGTATGTAAGGATAGAAAGGTGTGGAATATTGTGAATGATATATTGACGAGCCCTTCGCCTCGGCTGGAACCGAACTATCCCTTCCCGTTGTCCGGTGATCGGGTTTGTAAATGTCGTGACAGGTCCATCAGCTCGCCAATATCCTCGGTTATTTATAATATTTACATAGCGATCCCATGAGCCTCTCGACAATAAATATTTACCATGAAAAATATTTGCGGGCCCAAAACAGGATAGTACCGAGAAACCTAACGAAGCAAACAAGCGCTGTACAAGTAATATCTGCCAATTCATAAGCGGGACTCCCTGGCTTAATCAGCAGCGAGTAACGCAATGTAAATACTCTGCTCAGATACGGCCATTCTACTAAAATTGCATGGCATTTCTTTTCATTGGCGAAAGGAAGGATGAAAACTGGAAAAAATAAAAAATATTAAAGTAGGATTGTCCTTCCCAAAGGAGGACATCTGGTCACCTTGTATATTGTCACTAAATGAAGGGATTGAAGCCAGTTGTTACGACGAATAATGTGAGGGACTAGTTAAGTAGTGCTAATTGTTGGATTATGCACCAGTTATGTTGTGGAGGAGCACCTCGTATGGTCCGTGAATAACAATTGCGTCGTCATCGGGCGTTACAAAAGAGCAGATTATTGCAATGCCTGCAACGCGACTGTTGACTGAAGGGTCTACTGAAACATACAGTGTGTGTAACTTCGGGTTCTTTACTAAAAATAACTCCTAAAGCGCAAATAAAAACCTTTACATACTTTAATGAAGTAATATCATTGATGAAAATAATTTCACATCGTCAACTGTATTCATTGGTTAAATCAAATTTCACGAATTTAGGCGCTTGGATTTCGAGCTCGCCTTTAAATCTATTACATTGAAATATCGTCATCGTAATAATTAATACTCTTAAAATCATTTTTTACTAAAATCGAATGGAATATAAATGAATTAATTAATTTATAGTCCATTCTGTTGAAATAGAATTTCTTGGCTTTCGCATATTCTTGATATTTAATTTAACGCCGATTTTATTTAATGACAACTGACCTGAGGAAACTGCTTGTATAAAACCAATAGATTAATTTTCGTCAAACTTAAAAATAACAACGGAAAACAAGAATGATTTTTTCTTTCACATGATATACAACTGACTGGTAAGAAAGAGAAATATGAATCTACTGTTAATTTATTGAACACTATTGCTAATTATTGGCACTTTTCATTTTTAATGCAACATTTTCTCTATTTAGTTTTTAGTCAATGATATTTAAAATTCTTTTGAATAATTAAATAATTAAGTGAAACCTAATTAATACAAAAAGATCGTTTATGTGAAATATTGCTGTCTCCTTCTGAATCATAGTTATATAGTATTGGGATTTTATTTAAATAAAATATAGAAATTTAAATGCCTTGAAATTTGTATTATCGAAATGTTATTGTCAGGACAACTAAATCTGCCATTAATGATTCTAATCGTTTTTAGCTGTTTAGTTTGGAAAAAAATGCTTGTAGTTTATCAAAGCATAACATCTTTAAAATACACTATTCGAATACCTACAGCTCGCGGGGGCATTTTTACGGACTGTGACAATGCCCAAAATCGGTCATAAAAACATAATACAGACAAATTCATAATGTCCCTTAGAATAATTGCCATGGAATATTGCCAAATATTAAAGCTAAAAGTTGTTAATGTTTAGTTATAATTATTATAAATCCTCGTATCTCTTACGTAACACATCCTGTGTACCGAAATGCTCCCAGTGCGTTCTGCAGTATACATGAGTTTAGTTCTTCCAAACAAATCAGGTCACATTGACACTAATTTTTTTGGAATAACTTTAAATACTCTGAAAGTGTACAAAATTTAGATATCGCGGCAAAAGAATCTGACGCGCAAGAATTTTCTTTGGCGATTTCAACAACTGCACGTTGCATTATCAACTTGTTAACATTTTTTAACGACAGTGAGAAATTAAAGAAATCGTTTGGTTATATTCGAAGCTTATTATAATAGATCATCTATTTCCTTAAGTGTCCTCAACCTGAGATATCTGCTATTTCTGCCTTCGATGCGACTCGCTTTCGCACTCTCGGTAAGCACTGATTCTATTTAATGTTTCTTTTGCTTCCGTGCTATATAGCATCGACCACTCCGCGGGCCGTATATTTAACAAGTATCGTCAAGGCCAAGGTCAAGCCCGAAAGTGGTTTTACGTTCTTCCGCTTCTCTCTGATGGCGCCTTCGAGAAGAGAAATCGGCAAAAACAGAGGACGACTTCGATCAGGCATCGTAACTTCCAAGAGACTGTTATCAATTATTTTTTCACCCGATTGTTACGAATCCTTTCGTCGAAGTTGGCCGCTACCCCTCTTTCTTTTTACTTTCTCCATACGAAGTAATGTGAAAGTATTGTGATCGCGAAAAAAATCGACTTCGAGATATCAACGTAAATACACGTTTTAAGGTCCCTAGAACACGTTTAGACTATTTTAGGAATGATGTGTGTCTGTGTGGATGGATGTATGTGATTGTAGGCGCTCAAACTCAAAAAGTACTTGTCATATATGAATATCAAATTTCATATATAACACTTTAGTATGAACACAAAGAACTGATTAGTTTTTGGACAATACTGGTTAACCGGAAGTCGAGGTTTATTCAAAACCCGATTCCGTTTTTAGGATATTTCTCCGATAATACCTCATTATGTATACGTTAACCATTACAGAGGTGTAGAAAATATAATTTCCTACATCTTTAATTTCAAACAATTTTCCATAGCAGTTATTGTTTAGGAATTATTTATAAATAATCGGTTTTTTCGGTTTTCGTCAAATATCTTCTTGAAAACGTCGTAATTTGTCATCTTCTTAAGGGCCAAAGTTGTAGAGAATAATATTTCTCCCAAGTTTTGTTTGAAACAAATTTTCGTAGAACCATCCATTTCGGAGATATTTTGCTTTTTTCTTTCTCCATCCGTAGTAATGGGGAAGTATTGTATTCGTGAAAAAAATCGACTTCGAGATTTCAACGGAAATGCACGTTTTGAGGTCCCTAGCATACGTTTAGACTATTTTCGGAATGATGTCTGTGTGTGCGTGTGTCTGTACGTGTGTGTGTGTATGTGATTGTGGGCGCTCTAACTCAAAAAGTACTTACCATATCGATATTAAATTTCATATATAACACTTTGGTATGGGCACAAAGAAATAATTAGTTTTTAGACAATAACGGTTAACCGGAAGTCGAGATTTATTTGAAACCCGATTCGGTTTTTGCGATATTTCTTCCTTAAAACATTATTATTGTATTTACAATCCTCTACAAAAGTTATAGAGAATGTAATTTCCTACAACTTTCATTTGAAACAATTTTCTATTGTAGTTATTGTTTAGGAGTTATTTATGAATAACCGGTTTTTCGGTTTTCTCCTTAAAAACATCGTTATTCGTAATCTTCGTGAGGACCAAAGTTGTAGAGAATAATATTTCTTCCAAGTTTTCTTTGAAACAAATTTTCGTAGAACCATTTCGGAGATATTTTGCTTTGTCTTAATTTGCAGTATACAGCGCCACCACCATGTAGCTGTGGATTATGTAAACATTCGAAATTTACGTAATTTACGGCAATAAGGACGACTGTATTCTTTTACGATACGAAATAATAATTTGCTTTATAATGCTATTCATAATAATTTAAATAACTATACCCCAAATATGGAGAAAGTCATGTGTTGGCCACATCAGATTTTTCTATTATACAGTGCCACCACTATTTACCGGTGAATTCTGTAAACATATTCAAAATATACGTAATTTACGGCAATAAGGATGACTGTATTCTTTTACGATACGAAATAATAATTTTGCTTTATAATGGTATTCATAATAATTTAAATAACTATACGCCAAATATAAAGAAAGTTATGTGTTGGCCACATCAGATTTTTTTCTCATGTAAAACCCAAATACCGTATTTTCACGAATCGAAGAAAATCTCGAATTCAAGGCGACTCTAAGAAATGCAGCCATGGGAAAGTACTTATTAAACAAATAACGCTTATGGTGTTGATAATTATGTAATGATTATTACGCAGGACATAGGGTTGTGTTCTGTTATCAACAGACCGGCGACCACATTTAGGTGTTGATTAGAAATAAAAAAGGAATGAGGGGAAGATTATCGAAATACCGATATCTCATTTCTTTTTTTCGAATTATTGATTTTATTAGCGCCTTTTTTACTTTCTCATAAGAAGTATCGAGAAAGTATTGTTTTCGCGGAAAAATTCGACCTCGAGAATTTTACGGAAATATACGTTTTAGGTGTCGCTGAATCCGAAAAAGTGGTTTTCGCAATGCCTTATGTCTGTCCGTCTGTGTCTGTCCGTCTGTCTGTCTGTTACTGGCTATGGAGCCTAGACGATGGAACGAAAATGAATGAAATCTCGTACTTAGGCATTTTATCATACTGAGCAGAGTATACATAGAAATGGTTGACATTGATCAATAATTAAGCGTAGTTTATTGTACGCAGTTTTAACAACAATTCGATTTCCTCAAAAACGGCTATAACGATTTTGATCAAATTTCATACTGTTACTTGAGTTTACGTCTTCAATAGTATTGTATAGTTCCTATTTATCAAAAAATGAATATAAGGCTAGTTTATTCTAGGCAACTTTAACAATAATTCGATTTTCTCAAAAATGGCTCTAACGTTTTTGATCAAATTTGGTAAAGTTACTTACGTATACATCTACAATAATACTAATTGTAAGTATCTCATTTTTCTCAATGAATGAATATAAGGCTAGTTTATTCTTGGGCAACTTTAACAAAAATTGGATTTTCTAAAAACAGGCTAATACGATTTTCATTTTCTAAAGATAACTATACGACGCATTAGTATATGAGAAAGTTTGTGCAATGTATGTTGTACCGATTTTTTATAAAAAGAGCTTATGTATTCGGTTCATCCGTCTGTCTGCCCGTCTGTCTGTCTGACCGTTTACAAAATAACTCAAATATTACGTAAGCTACGAGCACCAAATAGGATACTATATAGTCCTATATTCGGACTAGACATGGAAAAAATTGGGGTCCGTCCGTCTGTCCGTTTGCCTTTTAACAGTATATTAGAAAACGCCTTACGAACTATCTGTACGGGTCCATTATGGTTTTAGTATTGTTGGCCGTATTCACTGCAACGAATGTAGATAAACAAGTATGCTTTCAGGCGAAAGTAAGTGAAATTACACAATTCTAAAATTTTATTCTATGAAATATTTTGTCGTTTTTATTTAATGCCAATTGTTTTTGAAGAAATGTTTACGTCATATGCTGCTTAGCATTGTAACGGTATAACTCGTTGCTTTGGTATTGGTTAATTAACTTTTCGAAACAGAAGTTAAATTACATAAAACATAGAAATGTATTAAAATAATTAATGTATTGCATATTATTAAAGGTGCAATATTTTCAAGATAGGTTGTTCTGCAGGGGAATGTTTTTTTTAATTTTAGCATTATTTAAAAAATCGTGTCATATAATTTGCTCTGCAATTCTTTCTTCGCTTTTTGTATGAATTTTTGATCCGAGGGACAGGTACCAATTTTCACATTATAATACAGTTCGTATGGGACAGGCGCGCAATCTGGGGGGCTGACGGTATATTGTCTGACTTAAACTTTAAGAGTTTGTATTAACCAGATATGTAGGTACTCTGGAGGAACCTTTGCTCCTGCCTGTGGTTGAGCGGACCTCAAATTGCCCAAATGTTTGGTGGAATATTTTTTGTTAGAGTTGAGGCCCTCCCCCCTCTTCCCCCCTTAAGTGAAAATCCTGGGTGCGCGCCTGGTATGGGATATTAATATTCGCATAGCGTCGTTTCTTCCTGGAACGAATAAACCTCGTTATGAGACTGTGTATGAAAACTGCGAAGCATCACATCAGTATCAAAACCGGATCTAGGACAATTCACCGACCACAATTCACCGAAGGAAAATTCCCCGACCACAATTCACCGACGGAAAATTCACCGAATCACAATTCACCGAAAGGTAAATTCACCGACCCACAATTGATCGAATGTAGTATTCACCGAAATTTCCAATTCACCTTATGAAGACGGGGAAGAGCGGAAGTAATATAAGCGGAATGTTGGCAACAATGACACGTAGCAATAAACCATTAACGTTTAAGGAGGAATGGGTATGGGGAAGATAGAAGGAAGATGGAATAGTATGACAAAATGAAATAATGGCATCATGGATATCCTTCCATTACAAATAAGTCGTACATGAATAATAAATAAACAAATTAAACTCACGGGAGTATGGGGAGAAGAAGGGGAAGGTTAAACATTAAAGAAAGTAATACTGGCACCATGGGTGTCAATCGATTGCAAATAACTCGTAGATGAATAATTAACAATAAAAAAACAAAAGGGTTATGGTAGGGGGAGGGAAGGGAGAAGGTTAAACATTTAAAAACAGAATACTAGCACCATGGGTGGCATTCGATTGCAAATAACTCGTAGAGGAATAATAAACATTTACTCAACAAATTACGCAACCAAGGCTTATGGTAGGGGGAGGGAAGGGGGAAGGTTAAAATCCAAAAACAGAATACTAGCACCATGGGTGTCATTCGATTGCAAATAACTCGTCTGTGAACAATAAACAATAAATAAACAAATTACTCACTCAACGCTTATGGTAGGGGGAGGGAAGGGGGACGGTTAAACATTCAAAAACAGAATACTAGCACCATGGGTGTCATTCGACTGTAAATAACTCGTATGTGAATAATACACAATAAATAAACAAATTACGCACTCAAAACTTATGGTATGGGGAGGAAAGGGGGAAGGTTAAACATTTAAAAACAGAATACTAACACCATGGGTGTCATTCGATTACTAATAACTCGCAGATGAATAATAAACACTAAATGAGTAAATTACGCAAACAAGACTTATGGTAGGGGGAGGGAAGGGGGAAGGTTAAACATTTAAAAACAGAATACGAGCACCATGGGTGTCATTCGATTGCGAATAGCTCGTAGAAGAATAATAAACAATAACTCAACAAATTACGCAACCAAGGGTTATGGTAGGGGGAGGGAAGGGGGAAGGTTAAACATTTAAAAAGAGAATACTAGCACCATGGGTGTCATTCGATTACAAATAACTCGCAGATGAATAATAAACAATAAATAAACAAATTATGCACTCAACGCTTATGGTAGGTGGAGGGAAGGGGAAGGTTAAACATTTAAAAACAGAATACGAGCACCATGGGTGTCTTTCGATTGCAACTTACTCGTACATGAATAATTAACAATAAATAAACAAATTACGCACTCAAAGTTTATGGTATGGGGAGGAAAGAGGGACAGTTCAACATTTAAAAACGGAATACTAGCACCATGGGTGTCATTCGATTGCAAATAACTCGCATGTGAACAATAAACAATAAATAAACAAATTACGCACTCAACGCTTATGGTAGGGGAAGGGAAGGGGGAAGGTTAAACATTCAAAAACAGAATACTAGCACCATGGGTGTCATTCGACTGTAAATAACTCGTATGTGAATAATAAACAATAAATAAACAAATTACGCACTCAAAACTTATGGTATGGGGAGGAAAGGGGTAAGGTTCAACATTTAAAAACAGAATACTAGCACCATGGGTGTCATTCGATTGCAAATAACTCGCATGTGAACAATAAACAATAAATAAACAAATTACGCACTCAACGCTTATGGTAGGGGAAGGGAAGGGGGAAGGTTAAACATTCAAAAACAGAATACTAGCACCATGGGTGTCATTCGACTGTAAATAACTCGTATGTGAATAATAAACAATAAATAAACAAATTACGCACTCAAAACTTATGGTATGGGGAGGAAAGGGGGAAGGTTAAACATTTAAAAACAGAATACTAGCACCATGGGTGTCATTCGATTACAAATAACTCGCAGATGAATAATTAACAATAAATAAACAAATTACGCACTCAACGCTTATGGTGGGGGGAGGGAAGGGGGAAAGTTGAACATTTAAAAACAGAATACGACCACCATGGGTGTCATTCGATTGCGAATAGCTCGTAGATGAATAATAAACATTAAATGAGTAAATTACGCAACCAAGACTTATGGTAGGGGGAGGGAAGAGGGAAGGTTAATTATTCAAAAGCAGAATACTAGCACCATTGGTGTCATTCGACTGTATATAACTCGTATGTGAGTAATAAACAATAAATAAACAAATTACGAACAGAATACTAACACCGTGGGTGTCATTCGATTTCAAATAACCCGTAGGTGAAAAAGAAATAATAAATAAACAAATTACGTTCTCAACTCTTATGGGAGGGGAGGAGAGGGGGGAGGTCAAACAATAAAAATCGTAATAATGTCACCATGGGTGTTATTCGATTGCGAATAACTCGTAGATGAATAATCTATATATATATATATATATATATATATATATATAATGTTTGTATGTAATTTTAAAACGCAATAACTACGTTACGTAGAAACAAGTGTAAGGTAACATTTTAATCGGATGAACGAATACGTGTGTGTAGTAAGGTTTTTATTTCGATTTGATTGGAATGCCGAATTAAAAGACAATAATTTATTTTTTCATTCGAATTACAAAGGGACTTGTGCAGCTTTTTTTCACTTGAATTTTAAATTTACTTAGAAATATGGTACGAACCTGAGACTTGAATAATTCTATGAAGAATAGAAAAATGTTTATTTTTATCGGAGGCATAATTCGAATTCTTATCAAATTAGCATAGAAATGCAATTAGAATCAATAAAATACGTGATTTTATCAGTTTTATTAGAATACCCATTATAAGCTACCATGACAACTCCCTTTGTCGCCGAAAGTGACAGTCCAAAGCATTTATATTGAAAATGTTTTAGCGTAATGTCGTTTTTCAATTTCTCTGTGCCAGATTACATTGTGGCGTACAGTTCTCCAAAGCAAGATATTTTTAAAACTACGTAAATAACTTAAATATTTGGACGTAGATTTTCCACAGATTGTGATAGGATAAACAGTTTCATTGTTTCCTAAATATTGTTGATGTAGACAATTTTCTTGTTACAGAACTCGTGGATGAGAGAATCGAGCTAATGGTCTGAGGGTAATATTCACTCTTTTTCTTAAACGTTCCCTATTTACTTTTTTGTCTTTCATTAAATTTAATCATTTCGTAAGTTCCTTTAGTGATTTATTTTTTGATGATTATTGTGTTCTTGCTGATTTTACTTAGTTTTCGTTTTTAAGAAATCGTCACAAAACTTCGCATAGGTATATAATTTTACCGTGCAGGTAACATAGGTTATAATGATGGCGATAAGAATTGCGAAGAAAGAAACACAAAGTGTGGCATAGAGTTCTCCAAAGCGAACTGTTTTTAAAACTACGTAAGTAACTTAAGTAATCATGAAGTTTAGTCACTTTTATTATTCGAGGATTTCCAAACTAATTAAGTTTAGTCACTTTTATTACAAAGGGTTTCCAAGCTCAAGTTCAGTCACTTTTATTATGTAAATTGATATGTATACTTCAAACAACAATCAGTTCATGTTGCTATAAATAATATATTTCGGTACTGGTCGGTTATCCTCCTGCATATTACATTCCATAATGAAGACACTAAAATACATGATGACCAAAATGTTTTATTTATGGAAAATTTTAGACAACATTAACAGAAACTGATTGGCCGGTCTTGACATTTACAAACCCAATCACCGGATAACGAGGAGGGATACTTTGGTTCCGGGTAGCGCCCGGAGACGACTACCCATTAATACAAAGCGAGCCGAAGGCTCGTCAATATATCCTTTCTATGTTATATCCTCTTCACTGTTGCGCCGCAAATGGAACCAATGTAATTTATTTGTCGAAACGCATTTCGTGATTCAGATCTTTTCAATAGCTTTTTACTTTGTGTTATTGGGATCTAGGAAAATTCACCGACCACAATTCAATTTTCCGTAAGCCATGTTATTGAGGAGTATGTTTTGTGATTCACTTGAATTTTTATTAAACATGAAAGTAATTAATGTTTTAAAAATTGAATTAGGGTTTTCTTGAGTGCTAAAACCTCCTTTATAATAAAAGTGACTAAACTTCATTAGCTTGGAACTCCTTCGATAATAAAAGTGACTAAAGTTCATGATTACCTTAACTTACCTGAACGAGTAACAGTAAGTGTTGTACCATTACACAGTCCTCTCAATGGCATTAGGTTTCTAAGAAGCATGATAATGGCTTCAGTTCATGAGGAGGCATTCTGGCTGTACCCGCATAATGTTTTAATGTATTAATAATAATGTGAATTAATTAATGATGCAAATGACATCCCCATAGAAAACTATTCTATTAAAGACGTATTATACTATTTTCTTGCACTACTGATACATCTTCCTCTCTCTGTCTCTCCCCTTTCCCCTCTCTCCTTTCCTCCCTCTCTCACCCTGTCTCCTTTTCCCATTACCCTCTTTATTATTACATTCCTGCATAACCCTTCTTCTCCCCTAATTCCCTCCTCTCTCTCTCTCTCTCCCCTCCCTCTCTCTGCCCCCCACGCCGTGCATCATCGCCATTGGAAAGCAAGAAACTGTCTACTTCAATAATTAAATGTATCATTCAATCAAGGAAATCTTAATAGAGGCTCACGGAAAAGAGTTCTCCTAATCGACGAATTGTGTTTCGGTGAATTGTGGTCATTGAATTTTCCTGGACCGTTGATATATATAGCGAAGAATTTTTATTTTGTTTTTTATAAATGAACCAAAGAAATAACGCTTTGTAACTTCCATTGTTTTTATTTCTCTTACGACTGCATAACAATGCTATCGTCAGATGCAGATATGGTGAGAATAGAAAGTATATATGGAGAAAAATGGGTGGAGAGGGGGGAGGGAGGGTAGTGTGTAAGACGGAAAGGAATGGAGGGGAGGGAAAGGAGGAACCAGTCTCAGAGGGTTATTGCGGTAGGTTGTAAAGGGATAAAGGGGAGGGGAAAGGAAAGGCTGAAGGCGGGAGACCACCTCGGGAGGGTTCTGGGAAAGACGGGGGAAGGACTAAAAGAAAGGTCTTGTGGAAGACGGAGAGAGGGTGAACCCCAGAGAGAGGAGGGAGGAAATTATCAATGCGGCACTGGGTGTGTGTGTGTGTGTGGGAATAAGGAAAATAAAGGCAAGTGCCGGTGGTAGAACTAAAGAGGTTAAATATTGGGAGACGGACGGTAAGGCCATTGTTATAAATCTTTTTTCCTCTAAATAATCTGTATTACAGGTAAAAAAAAGAAATAAAGATGATGATGGTATTGTAATATATTTAAACTATAAAATTTTCCTTTCTTTAAGTAAATTCTTCTTTCATTTAAAATAATAATGACTGCGGATTGATTTACTTACAGATTGATACTGAATGTGTAATTTGTTTATATTGGATAAAATATTTCTGAATAGTATTTCAAATGATTAATTTAGTTGAACCGAACCACTTGTCAAAATTCTCGTCTGAACCGAACCACTTCCAAAAATTTAGAACCGAACCACTCCCAAATGTTGAAGTGGTTTGCAGCTCTGGTTTGAATTTATAGCTCAAATGGCATAGGTGTGCATACCAATAATGACATTTCACAATCTTACAGTAGAACATAATAGGAGTCCTTTAATTCTAAAAGTCATATTTTATTATGCAGTTCATTCATCTAGAACGTTTTCTTTTTATTTATACGTAGAATCGTAATAAAGGCCAATCCCGGGATCCCAGGATTGGAGAAAGTGAATCCCGAAATCCCGGGATTGAAAAATCCCGCCGGGATTGCAATCTCTGGTGTTAAGCATCTTACCGCATAATTAATTTGTTCATGTTAAATCATTATCTATTAGTTCTAAAATTCATAATATATATCCAAATGACAAAAAGATATTCATCTACAATGGAAGTAAATAACAATACACTATTTTAAATTTTATTCCAATGAAATGCAAATAAGCAAACGCAGATATAGCAAAAATCTTATACGTTGAGTTGTTCATTACATTATACATAACAAGCAAGAATTTCGTTGTTAAGGATGGAAACATTCCCAAGCCTTTTGATGGATAGATTTTTTTTTAATTTTACAACTGTAATTTCATTAATTTAACAATTTATTTCTGTATTGTTTAATACGTTTCTTTCATTTTTACATATCACTTTAATAACCTATATTATGTGCAATACCACGTAAATAATCATAAATATTTCCAACATCAAAATTTGAAGCAAGCCGATTTATTCTTTCCGCACAATCTCTATATTTTTTACGGCTAGGAGGAACTTCTTGGCCGCGTATATATTGCTCGATTTGGATTTCGTGAAAGCTCTGTTCCCTTTGGATGGCAGCAATAAATTTCCATATACTAGGATGTTCGGCAGAAATTTGCTGCTCAAAACCACGATGCCATCCTTCAATTGAATTATTGGTTTTTGGCAAACCTTCCACTACTCCGTCAAAGCAGTTCCACACGTCGTGAGAAAAACGTGGTTGGCGGCGACGGTGACCTCTTTGTGGAAGACCAATCCACGTATCTTCGTAATAATCCACTACAGCTTGTGCTTCTGGAGGAAGGAGATTATTGTCACAAAGTGATTCGAATGCTTCCACGACGTGTGCTATAGGTACAAATGCTATTGCAGGTAATAGGCGTAGTTGCAAGGCGAATGCTGCCTCTGTTTCATACCTTTTTTGAAGTCCATGGGATTGAATCTTACGGTATATGCATTGGGAGAAGTGAAAATAACATCCGCGATTCCTTGTTTGGGGGAATTCGCGTTTTATTGCATTTGTCATTGCAGATTCAAAATCTGTCAGTATTACTAGAAATAAGAAATGAAGACGCTGCGAAATTTTGCCTAATTCTTATAAATGCTCTAAGATAAGAAATTTAAAATAATAAGTTATTTAAAATAAAGGAACGTTATTGTATATTGGTTACCCAATACTGTAAAAGAAGGTTAAAACCTTTATGTATATTGTAAAAAGAGAAATTTCATTTGAAGAGTTGT
The DNA here is from genome assembly GCA_036926305.1 of Uropetala carovei. Lineage (NCBI taxonomy): Eukaryota > Metazoa > Arthropoda > Insecta > Odonata > Petaluridae > Uropetala > Uropetala carovei. The sequence goes on along the minus strand of JAXCHB010000010.1, from coordinate 8,748,471 downwards.
TACAAAAAAATTCCTCCATAAACAAATTCGGTTGAAGCTTTCAATATAAACCTACGTAAAATGTTTACAAAACCTTCCTTATTAGATTTATCATTGTATGAAGAACAAAGCAAAGCTTATTACAGAATAATTTCCAGTTTATAATGGCAAATCTAAATTTAACAACAAGAACACGCTATTAAGAAAAGAAAAAAAAACTAATTGAACTTATTAAGAAATATAATGCTTATTTTGATTTACGTTATTTAAATGCTATTTCATATTGTTTTCATTGGAATATTCAGAGCGGGCGGAAATTTGGCATTTGGTTTTATATATTTTAAATTTAAAAAATAAAAACACAAATTAACTATATAAACTAAATTTGAATGAGTGGTAAGTAATTTTCTGATAAATTTCCCATAGGATTTAAAAATATTCATCGGAAATTTTGGCACTTGATCACTTTATCGGAAATTTTGGCGTCTGGTCCAAACGTTTAATGCAAGATATAAAAATTATATTTAACTACCTTTATAACAACATTTTTCTCGATGTTTATTTTAATCGAAATTTTAAAATTATTTTTATTGATACATATTTAAATTTGAAAATTAAGACAATTTTATACATTTTTTAATAATTATTTTAAAACGGGTAAAAATTAATTAGACGAAATTTCGCCGGCCTTACTAATAAATAAACGGAGGTGTACAACACATGACTTCCTCCATACATAAGTTGTCAAATGCAAAATATTATTAAAGGAAAGTTTCCAAATTTAATCTTTAAAAAAATATTTTGAGGAGTTTTTATGACTCGGAATATATATGCATAATAAATAAATAATTATATGATTAAAGAATGAAACATAAGGATATTAGAGTGACATACCCACGAAAATTGTCAACCACCAAAGGTAGTTTGTAATTGTTGTAATAAAACTGATGAAATCACTTCTTTTTTTCTGATTCTAAACCAGAGATCTCTAATGCAAATCGTTCGCGGGCCAAAAATGAGAAACTTACACTTCAAAAGGACTAAAAATATTTCCAAAATGGAAAAATTGTTCGACAATGAGCCGGGCCGAATAATATAATTAGAAGAAGATCAGTGAGAAGGCCGCATAAAATGAACAAGCGGGCCGCGAATTTGAGACCCTTGTTCTAAACGCATTTTTCCGCTAATTCGGTCAAGATTCGGTTTCTGTCTTCAATAAAAATTAGTGTTACCCGTGAGGAGGCTATTTTAAATGTTTTCCTTTCCGTTTCAGCGGGAAGGAACATTTTCGATTCTGACCATATACCATTGGTCTACCCTTTCAACCTCGAAGTGTATCCCCCCCCCCCCCCCCCGTGATTAGGGTGTGGAGGAAGGTTTGCCTCCTGACGTGGGACGCGCTCCTTCATGTATGTACTTATCCCTGAAAGAATCTTTCGACACTTTCTACGACAAAGGTCTTCAAACTGTGACCCGAGGAAATCCAAGGGTTCCGCGATAGACTTATTTACAGCAGGAAACTTGAACTTCACTTGTAAACTGTATATTGCAAGATACATATATTATGTAAATAACAATTATAATGATTATAAAATAAATTTTGTTGCGATTTCTTTATTAGTGAATTCGGGATTAGTCAGTGCTGCCATTAAAGGGCATTGACATTTTTCCATAAGATAACAAGTAAAAATCGATTGCTTGACTCGCAAAATTTTATTCTTTTGCAAATTTATATTTCTTAAAATGAATGTATGAACTCGGGATAAAAACCTATTAATCTGAAAAAATCAACTTTATATTTCTAAAAGACATAAATCCCATCAAAGCCGATTTCCGGTAAAATGTAGTATTTAATCATGAAAAAAGGTATTTATTTTAAGTTTTTAACATTGGAAAGTGCCAAATATCATATCAACCCGAGCAACGCCGGGCAGTTTTGCTAGTGGTTAAATAGTAATCTGCATCTATCTACCTATCTCTAGTCTATCTATAGTCTATAGATATCTATAAAGAAAAGTGTTTATGTGTGTGTTTTTCTATAAATCAGCAATTGACAGCACTTAGAAGCAAGAAAAGGGTATCATTTTAACCGGAATAAAGAGTTAAGTGGTGTAGTCGGGTTTTAAACCGATTTGATTGATCATTCTAATTTTTTTTTAATATTCCCTTTTTTAATTTTCCCCATTTGAATAACATGGGGGTGACTGCAGCTTATTTTTCATTTGAATTTTAATATTACTTAGAAACATAGTTCGAACTTGAGACTTAATAGTTCAGAATCCGAATCCTGATCGAATTATCGTAAAAATACATTTAGAATCAGAAAAATACGCGATTTTATTAGTTTTATGACAACACCAATTAAAAGCAGCCATGACAACTCCCATTGCCGCCGGATTTGAATCCAATGCATTAAAAATGGTAAAACATTTAACGTAGGTAATATCGTTTTTACTTTCTCATACGAAGTATCGAGAAAGTATTGTTTTCGCGAAAAAATTCCACCTCGAGATTTTTATGGAAATATATGTTTTAGGTGTCGCTGAATCCGAAAAAGTGGTTTTTGCAATGCCGTCTGTCTGTTACTGGCTCTGAAGCCTAAACGGTAGAGTAAAAATGAATGAAATCTCGTACTTAGGCATTTTATCATACTGAGCAGAGTATACGTAGAAATGGTTGACATTGCTCAGTAATGAAGAATAGTTTATTCTACACATTTTTAACAATAATTCGATTTTCTCAAAAACAGCTCGAACGATTTTGATCAGATTTCGTACAGTTACTTGTGTTTACGTCCTCAATAATAATGTATAGTTCATATTTCACAAAAAATGAATATAAGACTAGTTTATTATAGGCAACTTTAACAACAATTCGATTTTCTCAAAAACGGCTCTAACGATTTTGATCAAATTTCGTACAGTTACTTGAGTATACATCTACAATAATACTACGTATTTCATTTTTCTCACTGAATGAACATAAGGCTAGTTTATTCTTGGGCAACTTGAACAAAAATTGGATTTTCTAAAAACAGGATCATACAATTTTCATTTTCTAAAGATAACTAAACGACGCATTAGTACCCATATATGAGAAAGTTTGTACAATGTATGTTGTTTTTTAATTTTGCTTTGTTTACACGGAAACCAAATATATGCTGATTTCTTGAAGTAGTACTAATAAAAGGTTTCTAATGATAATATTGTCCCATACGAGAACAAAAATTATAAGGCACTTTCAGCTGAACTTGAAATTTGTAACGGTTATATGTTTTTGGATAAAACCGTTTCGAAAAATTCGAAATTGCAAAAATTCTGAATTTGAAATATGCTTGCAGTGTAGGATTAATAATAAATAGTTTCAATGATATTTTCGTGTTGAATAGAGTTCTTCATAAGCAAACAGTTTTTAAAACTGCATCAGTAACGTAAATAATTAGACGTAGACTTCACAGATTGTGATTTCCACACCTTTGAAGATATCGCGACCACACTTCGCATAGATCTATAATTTTTCCCCGCGGGTAACATAGGCTATATGACGATAAAAATAATTGTTCATATTGGAGTGATTGAAGCTGAGATATGACGTTTAATGTTTAAGGAAGTGTAAGTGCTCGTTGAATTTCAATGGATTTTGTGAATTTAGTTTCGCTATCAGTTCTAGGGCGTATGCAATATATACGAAAACATTTTATTCTACTAAAAACTGGGAACCACCTATAAAGAATACTTTTTCACTTAGCTTTTCTTAACAATTGACCAAATTTATTTGTAAACAATCCGCTTCCAAGTGTGTTGCATTCAAATATAACGATCATTTCATTTCCTATCGTATCACTTTTGCCAAACTCAGCTTAATTTCTTGTGTAATTATGCCTTTCTGAAATGTTTTTATAGCACTCTCTTACCAAATCTATTTTAAAATATCTACAAACTTTAATGTCTATTAAATATATTGTAAATATTAAACTCCATTCGCTGACATACAACTCCCAGCCATTACTGTGAAGCGAAAATTTCAAACATTTCACTCATTATTTCATTTACTCCACACTATAACCCTGACATCGAATCCAAAAATGTTAAACTTACTTTCGTTTGTAACAATAATGTCGGACAACACACGAAACAATGTAAACGAATACTTTTGGGGCAATGAAATCGATTAATTCAATAAATTTAGACGAAATTTATCAGAAACACGATTACTGAAGTTCTTTCCCATGTTTTACTTTCATACATTGTTGTAAATTATATAGAAGATCATTATACATTGTATACTATAACGAATATGTCGGACAGCAATCAAAACAACGTATACGAATACTTTTGAGACAATGACATCGTATAATTCATTATATTTTAACGTAATTTATCAGAAACACAAGATTATTAGCGTTCATTCCAAAATTAGACTTGCTAAATGAAAATTTCGAAAAAATACGTACATGTAAGAGGTTTTCGTAAAATACATTTCGTGAAAAGAATGATTGATTTTTGTCAAAAAACTTACCTAACTACAGTAACCAACTTTTCGCGGCAATTGGGGACACGGCACTTCGAGCCACCCATATCTTCACCTCTGACCAATACTCCAACTCACTTTAAAAATTAGTTTTAACACGTTACACAACGCTATACCTCCTACAACAGTTAAAACCGCTTCAACTGATTTGAATCAACAAAGCCGCGACGACAACGAACCACGTGACGTCAAATGTGGAATTTTCTATTGGCTCCTCAGACGGTCCCCATCCTGCTATGAAAGAGCCAGGACCCTGCATACAACACTCGCTATGACTGGAGCTCCGACCCCTCTTTCTATCCCACCCTCCCCGCTTGCTCACGACCTTCCCCCCTCTCGCTGGCCTCGGTTCGGAAGAGCCAGGCCAACTTTTGCACGACTTTTCCATGTCGACATGGTGGAGTAGTGGTGCGTGTGCCAGTCTACTAGTACTCTACATAAGCGGGTTCGAATCCTGTCCGCGACTCTTGCGAGTTCTGGAAAAAGGCTTTCCTTAATAGCCGCTCCTATTACGGAGACTTTTTCCCAGTAGCGCAGTGTCAACGATTGGGTTCGGGCCCGCTTATTGTACTGGTGGCTGTCACTTTGCCCATTACTCCTGGAGTGTCGACCCCGGGACGGCCGGGCACGCATTTTTTTTCAAGTTCGATTTTACTTTTGCCGTCTTTAAAAAAATTCTATTTTTTCCATTTTTATGTCTTTAATGAGTTAAACCCGAAAGACCATTAAAATAATAGTCTTTCGGGTTTAACTTATTAAAGACATAAAAATGGAAAAAATAGAATTATTAAGCATGAAAAAACCTGCGCAAAACTTGTGTGCGAGTAAAACGACTGAGAAAGATAAATTTCGAAACGAAAAGATGATTGGAAAGAAAAAATTATGAGCGATAAAGAAAATAATATGAGTGATAAAAAGTAACAATTCGAGGGGAAAATATTATTTTCGAGTGATAAAATGAAAAATGCGCGTGAAAAAAAGAATGGGCCTGAAAGAACACGAATGGGCGTGAAAAAATACGAAAGGGCGAGAAAAAATAGAATGCGCGTGAATCGTGAAAAATAAGAATGCGCGATAAAAAAAGAACAAGGAAAAAAAAGTGCGAGGAAAGAAGACGAAAAATAAAGAGCGAGGAAAGAATGTGCGCGCAAACAAATGCGGGAGAGAAAAATATGCGGGAGACAAAAAATGCACGACAGAAAAAATGCGGGAGAGAAAAAATGCTCTCTGGGTCAGTGGTAAGCTCGCCATGGGAGATTCGATGTCCAAGGAAGGTAATGGATTCGTGGGTCAATTTCATCTTCTCTGGATGGACCGTGAGACCAGCTGCCCTTAGCTTCTCCAATACCAGTTTGACATGACGAAGATGTTCTTGGAGGCTCTTGGAATAAATGCATAAGTCATCAATATATGGATACACACAAGAATATTTTAAATCACCTAGCACCTTGTCAATCAACCTCGAAAAGACTTGAGGAGATGTGGTTAAACCAAATGGAAGACGATTATATTGATACAGCCCAAACGGTGTGACGAAGGCGGTGTACTCCTTTGAAGGCGATGTCAAAGGAATTTGATGGAAGGCAGAATTTAAATCAAGAATGGTGAAATATTTGGCAGAGCCCAAATATTGTAGGGCGTGTTCTATCGAAGGCGTAGGAAAATTATCGGCCTTGACCTGCTTATTGAGTTTACGATAGTCGACCACTAGTCTTTCGGAGCCATCTCTCTTGGGGATGAGAAAGGCAGGTGAACTCCAGTTTGATAACGAAGGCTGGATAATACCGTCAGCGAGTAACTTATCGACATGAGCCCTCATCATGGCCAATTTTGGCGGTGAGCATTGATATGGAGGGGATCTGACCGGAGTTGAATCGAGCAATTCAATCTCATAACACATCAGGTTGGTTTGGCCTAATTGTGAAGAGATTACATCGGAATAGCCATCGACGAGACATTTTATTTCGTTTGTTGGACGACTAAGGTTATCTTCGCCGCCGAAGGAAACCTTTTCCCTGTTGGCATGGGTTTTGCTTGCAAGTGGGGCATTTTGGCATTGCATATGAACAATTGATGACGGGGGCGAATCGGACGACGCTAACGAAGTGTAGGAATTGAAGTGGAAAGGGAATTTCTTATCTGGACAGTTTTCAAAGGAAAACGCGTCGTGGTAAAGTACGATTCGCGTCCTTTTGATGAAATCCTGACCCAATATCATTGGGACAGGCAAATCGGACAAATAGAATGTATGTCGCCACGATAAGTTTTGAATGCGGACCCTCAATGTAACATATCGTGTCAAGATAATCCGAGCTGCAATGATATTCCGACACGTAATGTCACACTGTTGGGTTCGTCCCGTGCGGGGAATTTTACGCCAAGTATTAATGTCAAGCATCGATAAGGAGGAGCCGGTATCTAATAAAGCTGGAATTTTTGCGGAATGAACATCGCAAATTACAAAAGGCATCTCAAGTTGGTCATTTATATTGGAAAACGAAATGGCTGGCCGGTTTCTTGCGGATCTCGCGGAGCGATTTTCACTAGCTCTTCGCCGACAGTCGCGGAAAGAATGTCCGCGATTATTACAAAAGGAACAAATTGTTACATGGGGGAATGCAACCGACTGTGAATTGGGAGAAGGATGCGAGTTTGCTAAGTTTAACGGCGCATGGGAAGCAGAATATTCGAGGCGATTCATGAGCCCCTTAGCTGCATGACTCATCAACCCCTCCAGCTGACCGAGCGTCTGGGGGCGGGTAGCGAAGGTCAACGTTGACTGCGACATAGGATTGAGCCCTTCCAATACCAATTCTATAAATTCTTCATCAGAATACATTTTTCCGAGTGCTTTAGCGGCAACTTGGACGGAATAATAAAAGTCGCGAGGGGACTCGTGCGGCATCTGAAATCGTTTGACTTTGGTTGTCAGAAGTCGTTCGTATTCCCTTTTTGAGACGAAAGTATCCCATACTTTAGTTATTATATTATCCCATGGAAGTCTCTGGTTAACGACCGCGAGCCAGCATTGGCGACAATTAGCCGGAAGTTTAGACAGCAACAGAGTAAACAAATAATGTTCTGGGATCAAAGACTAAGACAAGACATCGCATACCGCTGATATGAATTTAAACCAATTCTCCGACGTGGGTTCATGGAAAGGGGAAATTTCAAGCAACAGCTGATTAGCGACTTTTACACAATCCGAGAAATGAGGCTTCATTTCACCCCCGTTCGACGGGGTCTCTTCTGCGGGTTCAGGAAGCAATCCAACGCCCCTTTTACCGCGTTCTTTAGACATATTTAATACGAAATAACAGGATATTAAACAAAGAGGGATCTCGAAAGGAGATGGAATGAATGAGATGACAAAGCGGAATGATTCACAATATAATCAAATACCAGGAGAACTATACCACCAAAAACCAGAAATACCCTTAAACAAACTAAAACTATTCCACAAATTGTAGATCCCAAAATAAACCGAACATATAGCAACCTTATAGTTAGAGTTACAGAATACAATCTCTCCGGTGCTTCCATTTATGTGGCGACCAAAAATTAACGCCACATACTGCTCCAACTAAATGCTATATCGTACACATAACAAAATAACATAAAGTATTAACAACACTTAACCACTTCAGAAACTGTGGACTTATCGTTACCGTCTCTCCGACAGGAAACTTTTCACACTCTCCTTTGCGAGGAACAACTCTTCTCGCTTTTTTCTCTGTCCCTCGTCCACCCGGCGACACCTCGCTCTCCGCATATCCCCGTGGTCTCCTTCGTTCTCTCGACAGCCGCTCTAGCCTGACGTCGCCGCTCGAGGGGGGGGGGGGGGGGTTAAATGGGCGACTCCTCGACTTCGTATTGGTTAATTTCGTGATTATGTGATATAACCCTACGAAAAGGAGGGAATGGGAAATAGGGGTAATATTCGCCCTATATAAAGCGCGTTGCTGTGGGACCAGCCATTCGGCGGGCCATTCGGTGAGGCCTCAAAATTTATTCGTCTTCAACAAAGAGGTGGGATCTTCTAATTAAGACAAACACAAAATTAAATTTTACATTAAAACGAATCAGTGATATCAGATGGTCCGCAAGTGCGGATGCAATATTAGCTGCTAAGGTAAATTTTGTAGCCATAAAAGAAAAATTATCTGAACTTTCTAATGAACCAAATGAAAAACCTAACGAAATTAGAAGCAAAAAACTATACAACTGTTTTGAAGATTATGAAAGAGCACTTTTGTTGATTTTATGGAATACACTTCTACAACGAATAAACGCTACTAATAAAAATCTGAAAAGTAAAAATTGCAATCTACAAGAAGGTGTAAATCTTCTTAAATCATTGTCCTCATTTATTTTTGTAAGTTCGAAACAGTAACGCGTTTGAAAGTATGGAAACAGAACTACAATCATTGCCAGGTAATAAAGAATACAAATCTGATAAAGGAAGAACCCAAAAAATGAAACTACAGTTCGGCGAAAACAGGGATAACGTAGCAATATTAACTGGCAAAAAATTAGTTATTGTGAGTTGCCTTAATGTAATATGCGAGTCTACTATCAGAAATTAAAGGACGCATTCAGGTGTACGAAGACGTCTTACAGCAATTCGCAATATTTATACATTTAAATTTACGCGATACATCACCGAATGATTATGACAATTGTATTGTAAATTTAATTCATAATTATAAAGATGACATTGATGAAATTTTGTTTAGAGATGAAGTAGCCCAATTTCTTCATTTTGCAATGATTGAGAAATTAAGTACACCGATGGAAATGTATATAGCAATTCAGGGAGGGCTAATTTCAGCCTTCCCAAATGTTTACATAAGTTTAAAAATATTTTTGTCAATGCCGATCGCGAATGCATCTGCGGAAAGGTCATTTTCCGTGTTAAAAAGAGTAAAGAATTATATGAGAAATATATCCTCTCAATTTTCGGCGCAACAGTCAAGGGGATATAACATTGAATAAGAGCACGTTTCTAATAGGGACGATGTATTTTTGTCGTGGACGACTAATAACAGACCTGTTCCATAATTTCTTTCTAATACTCCATCGCACGAAATGCGCCCATCTGTGATACGTTGTACACTTTCCTAACTTGTTATTAATTGTCCAATTACTTCAGCGTTTTACAGTACAACCAAGCGCCTATTTAAAGTAACATTTAACAGAGGAAGAAGAATAACGGCGATCTGATCGCGTAGGAAGGAATCTTGTAATCCCTAAGGATTTCATATGAATGTTTTTCTTTTCAATATTACTATCCAAGAAAAAAACTATGAAAATCAATCGCGATTCCTAAAGCTATACGGATCTCTCCGTGAGATTATTTCATGCCTTCGGGGCGATTAAAGGCGATTTGAGAGGAATTTGTTAAGGCAGGTGGTCCAGCATGCTCCTATCCAGATAATGATAAAATTCGAACGAGAAAATTAATTTACGGCGTTCTACGATGCTATACACCGCAATTCTCCTACGAGATTCCTCAGTTTCTCTTACTTTGGATGCGTCATTCCAGTAAGGTTTTATGATACGTATGCGGATTCCACGGTAAAGTTTAAGTAGCATCATTAGAGTATTAAATGTATTATATCATTAACTGATATAATACTCTCGTCAAGTAGTCTTGCTATCTAACTTTGCAATTGCGGGCACAAAACACGGGTGAGCATTTAAGTATTAAATTAAAATAAGTCATGAATCCAATCGAATTACGACGAATATTCCCCACATAAAATCATGCGGAAGTGCGACGACGATGCTGGTTGACATGGCTGTCACAATTTCTCAATAATACAAAACGCGAAAAATTTCCAACTAATTTCTATGGTATTTTAACGAGTATCACAAACGGCCGCGTTTCCTGCAATGGAGTATTGGAAAGAAATACGTATGTAAGGGAAATAGCGTTTTAAAGTTTTTTCTTCACCATCAATAATCCATTTTCTTCCTATTTAAAAATATTGCATGCACACGTAAGGAAATTAAACGTTTGTTTGTGAGATTATGTTAGCAACAAAGATGAAGTAAACATGCAAGAAAATAAAGTTCAATCCGAATTAAGACATTCTTGTTAAATTTTCTTGATAACGGCTACTCCTACGATAAAAATGCGTAAGAAAAGAAATACACTAATTTACTAGTTCTACAAGTTTTATTTGAAAAATATTTTGATATGACTCTTTACGAGGTATGGCGCAAAGTTCATTTTTTGTCACCAGTAGCGGTGCCCGTTTGGCTTACGTGATTCACGCTGGAAGCGAAACGCGCCTAAAAACGGATTGAAGTTCTCTTAGCAAAAATAAAACTTCACTTCCTTCTATTTCTCTTACGGTGATTTGAGTCTCAAAATCTTATCTCGCCCCTGACCCACTTTATAATGGGAATAATTATTATCCTGCACTCGCTCCAATAATGGTACATATTAAAGAGAAAACGTTCCTGAAAATGAACCGTAGAATCTTGTGGAAATTTTTACTTTTCCTGGTCATATACGATCATCTTACGTATCTGACACTAATTCCAGCTGAAAGTCCCTATATAGCGTAAAGAGTGATACAATAGGTACACTACTAAAATTTTGATGAGTGCAATGTGAAATGACTATGAGCGCGTAACCATCGTTAAATTATAATAACTTACAAAATAAGAGATTAATAAGCTTACCTCTAATTTCTCTCTCTCTCTCATTGTAAACCTAACCTCACAATGTGACAATAACTGTCCTAAAATTATCTTCGCTAAACGGCTTAATTACATAATAATTACGGGAGATTTATACCAAACAGAAGAGTGCGAAATTAGAAGAATGAAAAACTGACCAATACATACAGTAAGATTCTACTGAAGAGAACAATTATGGAAGATTTCCGACGGAAAAGCCTTTCTCAAACGTATTCTTCAGCAAGAGATTCACTAAACGCACGCACTGGCGTACAGAGCGCGCCTACGCATTTAAAAATACTGGCAATTTCTAAATTTTGCTTCACATACATTGTTCTTTTATTTAACCTATCGACATTGCCTGAGATGTCGAACATGTTGTTCAATAACGCTATTTTTAGAATTGTTTATTCTATTGTTAAAACCTTTGGCCTAAAATTGCGCTTATTTTAACATTTTATAGTAAAAAAATTTTAATGCCATTGTCCTAAATATATCAAAAATTTCGATCGTATATAATGTAGAAAATACTAACAATAATTTTAACAATAAGAATTAAAAGTCAATACATACATTACAAGACTGGAAAAACAAAAATTAGAATGAATTTGTCGTTATTACTACTGTTTACAGCCGCGTTTTAAAAATAATACAATGGCGCACTCAGTACTCCGCGCGACGTTACGTGAATTTTTTTTACACGCCCAGTTAAGGGTTAATTAATGCCCACAACGTCCCCTTGAACATTACTTCATATCGAAGGAGAATTAACATTACAATGCACAATTACGTACAGATAAAAAGTATACTACGGTCCTATTGAGAAAATCGCTTTTATTACCAACTTCCATAAAGTTAATCATAAAGCGAGAAGACCGGCTTTTCATATCACTATACTTTTCATAGAGTGTTATTTTCCTTGCGTTTTAGCAAGTGCCTCAGTTATGAACAGAACCAAACCTAAACATTTAGAGCAGGGATGCACAACATACGGCCCGCGGGCCAAATGTGGCCCGCCGACACCTTTCGTTTTGCCCGATTGAAGCTGGGAGTAACTCATCTGGTTAATTCCTTTTATGTAAAAAATACAATTAAAAAATTGTAAGTAAATTATATTTGTTTGCCACATTTTTTAAACATAAAAGTTGCATGTAAAATTTGTTATGGTACTTAATAAATCGACGACAGTGTATTTAAGTTCTAATTATGGACAACATTTTCAAAGTGAGATCCGCTTAGGTCCAATCATGGTCGATTTTGGCCCGCGTCAACCTTTGAGTTGTGCAGCCCTGTTTTAGAGAAACGTAAACCGACCTTCGGAATGTAGAAAGATACGAGCGCATTTTTCCACTGAATTCGGAGACCCTTTCTTCTCCTCGCGTTTAAGCTATACCCAGCAGACACACAAATAAGCGAGCACCTGAAGGTCACATTCAAGTTGAAACGGACCGATAATGCATTACATAATAGCCGCTATTATAGGACCATGTAAAATTGGCTCATTCTCTATGGCTCATCGTGCGGCGATTGAACGCAACAACATAACCTTTTTGAAGACATATAATGTTTGCGATTATAACGGTCATCATAGACAAAATAAGCATTCGCTCGTTATCTACGCCGAAAAGTTCCCATTTTATTGTACGTACGTTCATAATAAATCGCAAAAATAAAAGCATTTATATGGTGTTTAAGAAAAAAGTTAACCGAATAAAAGTAGTCGGTTAAATAAAAAATACAAAATTTATTAAAATTTTCATTTATAATTCATTGTTTGATTTTCACATAACAATAAGTTTCCGCTAAAATTTTGCCAGTTTTCAAAAGCATTGTTAACCAATATTAAATGTTTATAAATCATTCGCGGTCCACCTCAAACTTATTGCGGCCCACCAATTACGAAACGCTGTATTAGACCACCTCACGGCAATCCTTTCAATGTCCCTTTTTTTACTTCCACCACCGCAGCAATAGGGCCCGTTTTTGTGGAAATTTCCAGAAATAACGCCTTCTTAGAACGAACGTGACCGAGAGACTTGCGATGCCGACATCACCGCCCGGTTTCTACATATGAGGAATCAACACGGACCGCATATACCCGCCCCTCCGACAACGGATATCTGCTAAATGTATATTTTTCGTATTATATGGCATAATCCGAAGATTCATTCAAATTTCAATTGGCGAATCTGATCACCCATAAAATCCTACGCTCGATGTCATCAGATCTATTTCGATGGTTGAGCATCGATTTATCATAACTGCACTATATAATTAAGTAAATTTAGTACCCAAAAATACGCCACCATATTTTCTTAAGTTATATCTCAACATGGAAACCTTTAATTACACTTATCTACGTCTTGTTCATTTTTCAGTAACCAATGTATAACATGGGAAACGTTAGCCCAAATTCGAAAGGGATAGTGGAAAAAGGGGGTAGAGGAGAAGGGGGTAGGGGAGAAGGGGGTAGGGGAGAAGGGGGTAGGGGAGAAGGGGGTAGGCGAGAAGGGGGTAGGGGAGAAGGTGGAGGAAGGCTGTCGTCAACCACGTGGCTCAAGAAACTTAATACAGAAGCGCCAATGACAGAACCTTCGGAAGGCAGTTAGGATATCTCTGAATTCCGTGGCAGTCCCTACTACTTATGTTAGCGTTTTGACAAGCAGGGGAAGGTCCAAAGACGAAAGGGTCTCAAAATGCCTGCTTCGAGTCAGTGGCCAACGATAAGAACGGTCTTATTTCTAGGAAAGGTATCGGGAAAGACCTTGTAAAATTGGTCCACTCTCGCTAGTCAATGGATCAAAAGTTAAAAAGTGCATACGTGTGCCAAAAAAAGACGCGACCCTCAAATTTTGAAGGTAAGCAGGAGGCGTGATAAGAAAAGCCAGCACTACAACAGAACGACGATTTCTTAAAAACGAAAACTAAGTAAAATCAGCAAGAACACAATAATCATCAAAAAATAAATCACTAAAGGAACTTACGAAATGATTAAATTTAATGAAAGACAAAAAAGTAAATAGGGAACGTTTAAGAAAAAGAGTGAATATTACCCTCAGACCATTAGCTCGATTCTCTCATCCACGAGTTCTGTAACAAGAAAATTGTCTACATCAACAATATTTAGGAAACAATGAAACTGTTTATCCTATCACAATCTGTGGAAAATCTACGTCCAAATATTTAAGTTATTTACGTAGTTTTAAAAATATCTTGCTTTGGAGAACTGTACGCCACAATGTAATCTGGCACAGAGAAATTGAAAAACGACATTACGCTAAAACATTTTCAATATAAATGCTTTGGACTGTCACTTTCGGCGACAAAGGGAGTTGTCATGGTAGCTTATAATGGGTATTCTAATAAAACTGATAAAATCACGTATTTTATTGATTCTAATTGCATTTCTATGCTAATTTGATAAGAATTCGAATTATGCCTCCGATAAAAATAAACATTTTTCTATTCTTCATAGAATTATTCAAGTCTCAGGTTCGTACCATATTTCTAAGTAAATTTAAAATTCAAGTGAAAAAAAGCTGCACAAGTCCCTTTGTAATTCGAATGAAAAAATAAATTATTGTCTTTTAATTCGGCATTCCAATCAAATCGAAATAAAAACCTTACTACACACACGTATTCGTTCATCCGATTAAAATGTTACCTTACACTTGTTTCTACGTAACGTAGTTATTGCGCTTTAAAATTACATACAAACATTATATATATATATATATATATATATATATATATATATATATATATATATATAGATTATTCATCTACGAGTTATTCGCAATCGAATAACACCCATGGTGACATTATTACGATTTTTATTGTTTGACCTCCCCCCTCTCCTCCCCTCCCATAAGAGTTGAGAACGTAATTTGTTTATTTATTATTTATTTTTCACCTACGGGTTATTTGAAATCGAATGACACCCACGGTGTTAGTATTCTGTTTTTAAATGATTAACCTTTCCCCTTTCCTCCCCATACCATAACCTTTGAGTGCGTAATTTGTTTATTTATTGTTTATTACTCACATACGAGTTATATACAGTCGAATGACACCCATGGTGCTAGTATTCTGTTTTTGAATATTTAACCTTCCCCCTTCCCTCCCCCTACCATAAGTCTTGGTTGCGTAATTTACTCATTTAATGTTTATTATTCATCTACGAGCTATTCGCAATCGAATGACACCCATGGTGCTCGTATTCTGTTTTTAAATGTTCAACTTTCCCCCTTCCCTCCCCCCACCATAAGCGTTGAGTGCGTAATTTGTTTATTTATTGTTTATTATTCATCTGTGAGTTATTAGTAATCGAATGACACCCATGGTGTTAGTATTCTGTTTTTAAATGTTTAACCTTCCCCCTTTCCTCCCCATACCATAAGTTTTGAGTGCGTAATTTGTTTATTTATTGTGTATTATTCACATACGAGTTATTTACAGTCGAATGACACCCATGGTGCTAGTATTCTGTTTTTGAATGTTTAACCGTCCCCCTTCCCTCCCCCTACCATAAGCGTTGAGTGAGTAATTTGTTTATTTATTGTTTATTGTTCACAGACGAGTTATTTGCAATCGAATGACACCCATGGTGCTAGTATTCTGTTTTTGGATTTTAACCTTCCCCCTTCCCTCCCCCTACCATAAGCCTTGGTTGCGTAATTTGTTGAGTAAATGTTTATTATTCCTCTACGAGTTATTTGCAATCGAATGCCACCCATGGTGCTAGTATTCTGTTTTTAAATGTTTAACCTTCTCCCTTCCCTCCCCCTACCATAACCCTTTTGTTTTTTTATTGTTAATTATTCATCTACGAGTTATTTGCAATCGATTGACACCCATGGTGCCAGTATTACTTTCTTTAATGTTTAACCTTCCCCTTCTTCTCCCCATACTCCCGTGAGTTTAATTTGTTTATTTATTATTCATGTACGACTTATTTGTAATGGAAGGATATCCATGATGCCATTATTTCATTTTGTCATACTATTCCATCTTCCTTCTATCTTCCCCATACCCATTCCTCCTTAAACGTTAATGGTTTATTGTTACGTGTCATTGTTGCCAACATTCCGCTTATATTACTTCCGCTCTTCCCCGTCTTCATAAGGTGAATTGGAAATTTCGGTGAATACTGCATTCGATCAATTGTGGGTCGGTGAATTTACCTTTCGGTGAATTGTGATTCGGTGAATTGTGGTTTCGGTGAATTTTCCGTCGGTGAATTGTGGTCGGTGAATTTTCCTTCGGTGAATTGTGGTCGGTGAATTGTCCGTAAGCCATCAAAACCACCCTTTAGGGTGAAATACTCGTCGAAATTTTCGCACTGAATGCAGTGTTGAGGAATTTTTTTTCTTAGTCTATGTGGTGAAATTATTTTCTTCTTCAGCCTGCTGTTTTTATGGATGACCTCGAACGAATACATTCCCTTGTTTTCTTCCTATCTTCACAATAGTCCCGCCTTCCATCTCAAATCAATCACTTGGGCGACAGCAGTCGGCTGTAGATACCGGAAACTCCCTTAAGGAATTTGCGAAGATAGTTGTTGAAAAAGAATGCCGATGTAGCGCCGCGAATGTGTAAAACCTGTCGCAATTTGTCACTTAACTTTTCAATTAGGAGGAGACGCAAATTTACCTACCTTTCAAGTCGTATTGCACAATGATGGCGTCGACGAAAATATTCTCGCGATGACGCCAAGACGGAATGTGTCGGTCAAGTGCTTGAATTTGTATAATCTGTCGCGTAGAGAGATTTATCAAGCGAAAAAAAACAAAAACGCCTAATGAGCGCCGAAACGCAACTCACGATGGGAAAGTAGCAAATCACCACCTTGAAGCGAGTTATAGATGATAGGAAATCCACGTCTGCGAGAAAAATCGCCAGAAGTCTGAAGGATATGATAAGTTTTCGTGGATTTAAGAGTGGAGAATGGAATGCGGAGAAGAGCGCTCAGGTGACGAAGCGATCGGTCATGAGGACGATAGAACGATCTCCATGGAACAGAAGCAAATAATTTATTACAAGTGAAGATCGGAGAAGAGAAAACAGCCTTAAATGAAGAGAGACGAATTCTTGAACAAGAAGTTGGAGGTAATATTTTCTGCCGTTCTCTGTCTGTATTTCTTCCTTTTATTAAACGCCATGTAAATAAAAGAATTCATGAGCCATGAGCCTTTGGACTAAGCAATCGCTAGTGAGTATACTAATCGCGAGACTCTAAACCCCAAACATAGGCAAAAGAACCATAGTGATAATCTTTCCGTTATCTACACATACCTATCACTACAGACTCGAACAGTATTACTATTTTTTTTTTAAGCATTCCCTTATATCCAGGTGTTCTGTAAACAAGACAATGTGCTAATTTGAGCAATTACAAAGTGAAAGAATTCGATCCGATTCATTTCCGATGTATTCGCAAGTAAAAATGCTGCCTTATTAAATTTCCAATAATAAGATCGCCGAAATTCTGACTCGTCAAAAATTATTATTTTCTCTATTTTGACTATCATTTCATTTCGCATCATTTTTCTCAAATCTGTTCGACCAGAGTATCGATTACTTTCAGTTTAATAGTTTCCCTTGTTGCCATTTAAAAAGGAATTAAATGTTTGCTTATAGGTTCTATCAGAAATCCAGCGTAAATTGGAATACAACAATAGTGAGTGTTAGATTCGCAAGGTGCGATGCAATCCTAAGGATCGGCTAGGGATCATAATTGTAAATAGATAAATGAGAAGTGCTCGGGACAAGTATGGTATATTGCACCCCCTGCCATCCACCTTTAATGTGACTGTAGGGTCGCCGTCCCGGTCCCTCCTTGGGAAATTTCTGGATGCATGCATGTAAATGGGAGGAAATGGATTATCCGCCACTAAGGAAATAACGTATAAGTAAATATTACAACTACTTAACTCAAGGTAGGTGTGTTTGAATTAATTTTCGATTACACCCGATTAGAAAGTAAATCAGTAAATATTTCACGGTTTCCTGACATAATTCGTGATGCATCGTTTAGAAATACTTAGTCATTATAGTATGATTACGTAAATACGTTTATTAATGCAATAACTTATGCTAGGGAAGATATTTTTAATAGACAGACCTAATCGGGTGTTTCGCTGTGTGCGTTCGTTCAAATTGTATATTTTAGTTTAAAATACTCTATCACACGAAACTCTATACAATTTACTATTACAGAAACCATCTCATTTTTTTACATAAATAACACTACGAAGAAAAAATATTATTTACGATGACTGTATAAGTTACACTTGCTCATATGCGGATGCGTATTTGCCTGTTTATCCAAATGACATGTGAGATAACTACACCAATTATTTTCCGAGCCATATAGCTGAGTAAAAGCATTTGAATAATTGGTAGCTAGTTAAAGTATTTCCGTTTAATTTAAATTGAGCTCCTATTCTAGTCTGGTCACATTTAAATAGATCATGTTGGCACCTGGCATTAATGGATTGGATAAATAAGTTGTTGTAGATAATAAATGAAACACCATTGACGACGGCTCCATTGAAGCCGAAAGACGTCACTGCTTATCGTACTTGTTTTACTTTCTCCGTACGTAGTAATGGGAAAGTATTGTATTCACGAAAAAAATCGACTTCGAGATTTCAACGGAAGTACACGTTTTGAGGTCCCTAGAACACGTTTAGACTATATTCGGAATGATGTATGTGTGTGTGTGTGGATGGATGTATGTTTGTGATTGTAGGCGCTCAAACTCAAAAAGTACTTATTATATCGTTACCAAACTTCATATATAACACTTTAGTATGAGCACAAAGAACTGTTTAGTTTTTGGACAATAACGGTTAAACGAAAGTCGAGGTTTATTCGAAACCCTATTCGGTTTTTGCGATATTTCTCCATTAAAACATCATTATCGTATATACAATTCTATACAAAGGTTATAGAGAATGTAATTTCCTACAACTTTCATTTGAAACAATTTTCCGTAGCAGTTATTTTTTAGGAATTATTTATAAATGATCGGTTTTTTCGTTTTCCGTCAAATATCTCCTTAAAAACGTCGCAATTGGTCATCTTCGTAAGGACCAAAGTTGTAGAAAATAATATTTCTTCCAAGTTTTGTTTAAAACAAATTTTCGTAGAAACATCCATTTCGGAGATATTTTGCTTTTTCTTAATACCAGTATACAGCGCCAGCACCATGTAGCGGTGAATTCTGTAAACATATTCAAAATATACGTAATTTACGGCAGTAAGGACGACTGTATTGTTTTACGATACGAAATAATAATTTTGCCTCATAATGCTATTCCTAATAATTTAACTATCTATACCCCAAATATGGAGAAAGTCATGTGTTGGCCACATCAGAATTTTTGGATATCTGAAGGATATATTTTTCAATTTTGAAACGAAGATATTTTGGTAAATTAGTAAACTATTATATCATCTAAAATCGCCAGTTAACACCCCAAGTCTTTGAAGAGGAAATATTCACCGTTAAACATCACGATAAAAGATTCTTCTGTTGCCTAAAATTTTACAGGGAGATAGACGCAACAAACACGTGTAATTCCTACCCTTTAATCCTTCCTGTTTATTATTTCCCTTTTAAAATCCTCTCACTCAATGCCTAAAACATACCCTGATTGAATTCCCACTGGCCAGGAGTCTTAATGCTCTGAGAACGGCGGACGCGCGGCTTAATGCTTTAAAGCAATGAGTAGTAGAGATATTCGGTGGATACACTAGTACAAATTTGTTTATAAAATTGTTCATCCTTTCTCAAAGAAACGCCGGATGTATATTTTTGCTGATAACTAGTAAGCATTTCCGATAGTAAAATATAGACACCTTGCCGATAAGCTAGCACCAGGCGTCACAATATTACGTAATGCCTCTGATGCGAGCAAAAAGTTGTCCTCTAGATATCTCTCTCCGGATGAAGGATGAAGATGAGTTAGCGTGGAAGGGGATGGCTCGGGGGCAGATTCCTATTCCGGAGGTGTTCGTCCGAGGGATATACTGTCAAATAATGCCAAATGATATCTAGAGAGCCTGGGGCTTGATTGCATTCCTTTCCGCGACCTTAACGCCCTCGTGAAATATCTTAGTCATGAAATACCTGAATAATTGTCTATAATAAACAGTGACGTACGTTTGTGCTTTTTAGATGTGTATGAAAAGTTGGAAAAAGTAATCACAAGCGATGAAAATGAGCGATCGTCGAGACTCGTACAAGGGTTTTTTTGTGAGCCAGGAAATAAGATAAGGCGAAGGGCGGAAAGAAGGCAGAGAGGGTGACATGCACCAAGGAATGATCACCAAAGGAAAGAGTTCTTGAGATGTGCGAATGGTTCTTCAAGGATGTGCAAGGCGAGTGGGAAAACTAGGAAAAGCTCTTTACTACAGCATTCTCAAATTATGATTACTTTTATGGAACCGCTTAAAGACGATTTATAATCAATTTAAAAGTACAAGGCACTTTTAACAGGTACAGTAAAACCTCGATTAACCGGCCTATATAGGGCGGTGTGTCGGCCGGATAATCCGAGAATCCGGTTAATCCGGGGTAAAATCGATATAGACCACCTTAATAGAAATGACACCAAAAAGTTTTTATTTTATGCTGGAACGATTATTTAATAATTACGACGACTTTATCAGCCTATTTGCTAGTGTTACTTCAACATAATGCATACATCTGATTCCTTTTCACTGAGTATTTTCCGGCAATGTCCTCTAGAAGAGTCTCGTTTCATCAGCATTGTACAGCTGACTAAACTGAATACCTGTAATAATTAAAAGTTCCCTTAACATTTGTCTAAATGGCTCTACACTCCTTTCATCGGCACTTAAAGCTTCACCTCGCGTTTTTTTATTTCTAATCCCGTGTCTATTTCGGAAGCGCCACAGCCAACTGCTGCTTGCCTTAAAATTGGGCACTTTCAAATGATCAGCAAGTCTTGCAGCTGCTGCTTGAATCTCGACACCACGAACGCATACATCGCAAGATCGCTGTTGCGCGTACCACTTGTACACTGCTTCCTCCACGTTTTTATCGCTCGGTAGTTTTAAAGTTTTCCGAACGGACATGCCACTTTGTCTTTCACTGGCGTCGAAATTATTCGTGAATTTCCTAATTCTTTCTTTGTCTCTCTTTATGTCATTCACCGTTGATTTTCCGATTCCGTAATCGAAGGAATTGCAGCTGAAACATCGGATTCTAATTTCAATATGATCTCTAATTTATCCTTAATGCTGAGCACCGTACGCTTTCTTTTTATTTCGACACTGTTCAGCTACGTAATAATAAAACCACAACCGATCACAATAAAACACTCGTGAGGACAGAGGAGAAGAGCAGCCACACCACGAGCCCACTTTCAACGCGAGTCGTCAGTTTTATGAGTGATCGTCTTCACCACCCTGAGGCAGCTATGTTGCGAACTATGCAATTTGGTAACAAGGCCATATCACCTTTTATCAGATAAACAGAGGATAACCAGCACCTCTTGGACCGATTCATCACTTTGACTGTGAGCGTAAGCAACATTTTAGCAATGCAACACAACAAATCTCAGTGGGCATATTCATTTTCCCTGCTACATTGTCGTTTTCTTCTCAGATGTCTCATTACGACTCCAAATTAAAATGAGTAACAGATTCACAAATTAAAATGAGTAACAGATTCATTGGATTTCATGCCTCACTAATAATGCGTCATATATTTACGAAAATTGTCTTACCGGAAGCTTTATTGACACAAATGTAGTATAAATTCAGTTACCAATTTTAAAAATTACATATAATACCAGAAGGTAAAATGTTTAATTCCGTTTATTTTCAAATTAGCCAGAAAAAATAACAAAACGGGGCGCCATTGATAAAGACATCATCGCGGCCAACCGGCCGGTTAAAGCGGGGTCCGGTTAATCGAGGGCCGGATAATCGAGGTTTTACTGTATTTATGGCGATTACACTTTCTTGCGCTTGCGAATTAATTTCCATACGACTGACATTCTTCCATTGTTATCACAAAAACACCGATGCTTTATTGCTGCTGTAGATTTAAGGAATCATGTTTTATATAATTTAGTGGCTATATTACCTCAAATAATCATTTACACAAGCGGCACCACTGTCCATTGTATTACAATTTTCATGATCGCATTTTTATGAAGCAGGATAGATAAAAGGTACTTATTCTGTAAACGTTTTGAATAACAATAACCTATTTTGACTCTTCGTTTTGATACAAGTATTTTGCGGCGATATTGAATTGTCATTCGTGTCTCGCCGCAGTTATGTAGATGGCGATAAAACAATCTTTTTCATTTCCACTTTCAAAACATTTCTAGTGAGTATTCAAGGATTGGAAACCCTGACTGATTAAGTTTTAAGTTTAATATAAACCCTCATTCGTAGTATTTACTACAGCCTCGCTAAAATGGAAATGGACAGGTAGACGGTGGCATTGGACGAATGCGAGGAGTTACAAAACACCTCTTGTTCCAAACTTAATTTGCCCTCAAGACTTTTGACGTATTCACCTCGACAGATCTCCTCTCATCTCATCTGTTAGGTTCCTGACGCTAATGACTTTACGGTAGTGTTTTGGAATCTCCATTTTGCTTGGACGACCATTGGATAATTTCAGTATTCTCGGGAAAGTATTGATTTTCCTAGCAAATCCTAATGTATTGTATAAGAACAAGGATACCAAATTGAATCCCAGTTGTACGTTAATTTAGATGATGGATTGATATATGAAAAATACACATATATACATTATTATAAATTAATGTTGGATCGGCTACTTGTTTTCATATTCCAGAGAGCATTATTTTCGTGCTTAGCTATAATTGCTATGGTCTACTAACACTCCACATCTTGTGACAAATTATTGAACTTACTTTATGGTTGTAAACCAATTAAATATATTTTAATATGCAATACGTAAACAGTAGTGTAAAAATGAATTTGATCATATAACAACATAGAACACTTGATAAAATTATTTCGCATGCAGATTTTCACGCATTACGTAAAATTGTATTAATAGAACAGTGAGAAATTCGAAATGAGGTTGTGTGTACACAGCTGTGGTGAGATTTGGCGTAGCTGTCTTTCATTCCCACATTTTCACGCAATTTCGAGAGTTCTCCACAATCATTCGGGCAAGTGAAAAATATAATTGATAGAATTATTATGCCTGTTTCAGTTACAATATTTTAACGATTTAAAAAAGTGGTGCTAAAGTGCAGTGGTACGTAAACTCTTTGCAGGCGCGGCAACCTTTCGAAGATAAATAGAATTTCGCGGCGCCCCATTCGTGAAAACAAGGCTTTTATATTACTATATTTACACACGGGTATTACAACTTTTGAATACCACTCCATAATCAATTTATTAAATAGCCATAGTAACCTATCAACACATCTAACATCCGTTGATTTATTTAATAATAAGAAAATGTTTTTCGCGGCATCCTGTTTAGTAATCGCTGCTCTAGACTGTCATATTTTGTGATGCGTTTCTTATTTGGATCCCAGTTTATTTCAAGTTGCTCGTCTTTTATGCCAATTTATTTTCTAGGAAAACGTTCGGTTTTCCTTCATCATCGGCGTTTCATTCTTCACTTGTCACATATCAAGTAATCGTTCAGAATAACGTTCACACGGCGCAATGCGAACGTCGGTCAAATAAATTAATACGCAAGGCGTTGTCATGCGATACTCAAAAGTCAGCGTCACCTTCCAACCGGATTTTTAATCGGGTAATCTAAATGTTACGTCGAATTCTAGTAATGAATTAAGAGTGAAAACGTGGATCGTCGTCTTGCAATTCATTAATACCTTTGACCTTCCGAACGAGAAAATCCATTTCCTGTCCACTTTCGGTTCCTTCTATCTCGAATGGCCTTCAACGGAATATGAGGTTCTTGAGGTAACTTGGTTATTCCTTGTTTCGTTATTTTGACTACGGATGCAAAATCTCAGAAATTGCATCGGCGCCATGCTTTATCTCATCGAATGGGAATCGTTTATGTTGTTGCATCGGCTTGCTTTATTGATGGGAAAATGTTACATTATTCACGCTAAGTATTCATTCTTATGTGCAGCTCTGTTTACATTCCCGAAATTTGGGGATCCTGGGAACAATCATTTCAACCTTTACTGTCGAAAGCGAGCTTTCAAAAAGTTGCATAAAACAACGTCGTGAGAAATTACGTGTCAACTTCGTTGGTGCACGTGAGGGCGCACAAATATGAGAGCTGTAATTCTTTACCGATATCCAATTGATGCGCCGCGTTACGTCATCATCTCCCCGCCAATCCAGTGTCGCACTCTCCGTAGTGTCAGTGGCTTTCGGGAAAAAAAGGAAGGCGATCGAAGCGAGGGACTGTACCAGGGTTGGGGAAACTTTGGACGTTGTGGTTGCTTAGGTATGCCGCATTGACATTTGAAAATGCTTCGGCGGGCCGCATTATGGTCCACATCGGAAGTTATATGAGGGAATGAGTATGTTTTTATCCGTGAAAATTGATATTTAATAATATTTTATCATCTAAACTTTACAAGAAGGGTTTTTCCATTTTTAATTTTAACAAAAAAATAAGAAATTGTCTGTGCTACATTTCATGGTTCGCTTTCGTAATGACATTCAAAGTGCTCTCGCGGCCGTAGTTTTCCTCTCTTACACGATCATTTTTCATTTTTAACTATGTGCGAGATGTCGCTGGCGTCGCCTCCTCCGCGGCCGGAGGCAATCACCTCCGGGGCGAGAGTGAGAACTGGGTCAAGGAGGCTGAGGGCGGGAAGAGGGCCGTAGGCGAGCGGAATGGGATTCTTTGCCATTTCGCCGTTCGCTTTTAACCCGCTCTCCAATAAGGCATCTCTTTCTCTACCTCCCCCCTAACACACACCCCCCTCTCTCTCTCTCTCTCTCTTTCTTTTTGCAATGCGCTTCATCGTGCCCTCGTCGGAGAAGATGTCTCATTTGGAATGAAAGCGCCAGAACATTTAAGGGAAATACGACAAAGTCAAAAATCGCAGGAGATGCGTTCCAAAGAATATCGCCGAGACGGAAATTGCGACTATGGAAACCTAGTTTTGATGGGAAATGGTTTCCGACTTCGGCATGTTTAACTGTATTTTGAAAATAATAAATGATGTTATGGTGAATTTAACTGCTGATGTCGGTGATGTTAAAAAAACACGTATATATAAACTATGAGGAATACGACGATGGTAAAAAATAAGCGACAATCGTTGACTTCGATATATTTCAATGGCTTTCCGGGGTAATTATCTGCTACCGCATAAACCTTATACGCCGATTAACCCACCAAATGAACTTTACGTAGGCTGTACCTCGTAAATTACTCCTAACATCCCTTAACACCAAATGGCGTGGAACTAGCAGTACTACACTCACAAAAAGTTTGCAGGCGCTTTGTCTTCTCACATGTAACATGGTCGCTCAAGGAAGCGTTTGTATTCGCCAGATCCTCGTTTCACAAGTTGTGAAATGAATTTTTTGCGTTTGGAAATCCAATTTCCTTTCTAGAGGACTCGGCTCCTAATTGATTCCAAATGGAATTGAGTTTCAAATAGAGTGATTTAAAAGAGAAAAATCCCATTGAATTTCATAGAAATTTATCAGAAGAAAAGTTTTTCGACCTTAAAACATTTACGAGACAAGTGAAAAGTATACTTGGCTATACGTGCGTGAATTTATAAAAATATTTAGAAATACGTTGTCCGCTGACAATCTGAAAAATCTTCCGAGAATTTTTGACAAACAAATTGAATCCAATTTTTTGCAACCAACCTAGTATAGTGTAAAATCACTTGGCTTATTGGATCACATTCATGTTTACTGAATTTTATTTTATTTCCTTTATTTCAAATTCTTATTACATTTAATGCTTCGAGACACGATTGAAAAAATCTCTTTATATCAATAAAGAATACAAAGAGTGAATTAATTTTCAGTTTCAAGTCAATTATTTTAAACTAGTGTAATGCTCGTTGAAATATCAACGGAGGAATTATAGATAGATAGATAGACCATTATTATTTTCATTTAAAATAATTAATATCACACTTTTACATATGAATTATTTTGTCAAATACAAAATTTCTAGTGAGTATTCTGCTGTTGTCGGGCTATCTTTAGTTAAACTTAAAATAGTTGCCTCTGTTATCCTCCCTCTCCCCCCCCCCCCCTCTCACACCCTCTCTCTCCCTCCCCCTCCTCATTTCTCCCCCTCCCTCTCGCTCCCCCCTCTACCTCTCTCTCGTATTAAAAGCATTCAATGCACGTTTATACCCATAACAATTGAATTAATATGATATAGAGGTCTAAAATTAGAATTGGTAGGCAAAGCAACATCCCGTTAAAATGGCAAGATTTCCTCAAATTGTGTGAATTAAACGTCTACACTGTAAAATTTCGAACTGTAGGCGGAAAAATATGGACAGAATAAGAAACTTTATAATGTTTTCTTAAAAATGGTTCATATCCGAAGATTGTAGGTCAATTATTTATGATTTTAATCCAAAAATTCTGATGTGGCCAACACATGACTTTCTCCATATTTGGGGTATAGATATTGAATTTATTATGAATAGCATTATGAGGCAAAATTATCATTTCGTATCGTAAAAGAATACACTCGTCCTTATCGCCGTAAATTAGTTATTTTTTGAATATGTTTACAGAATTCATCGCTACATGGTACTGGCGCTGTCTACTGGTATTAAGAAAAAGCAAAATATCTCTGAATTGGATGTTTATACGAAAATTTGTTTCAAACAAAACTCGGCAGAAATATTATTCTCTACAACTTTGGTCCTTATGAAGATTACCAATAACGACGTTTTTAATGAGATATTTGACGGAAACATAAAAAACCTATTAATTATAAATAATTCCTAAATAACTGCTATGGGAAATTGTTTCAAATGAAAGTTGTAGGAAATTACATTCTCTATAACCTTTGTATAAAATTGTATATACAATAATGATGTTCTAACGGAGAAATAACGCAAAACCCGAATCGGATTTCGAGTATACCTCGACTTCCGGTTAACCGTTATTGTCTAAAAACTAACTATTTCCTTGTGCCCATACCAAAGTGTTATATATGAAATTTAATATCGATATGGTAAGTACTTTTTGAGTTAGAGCGCGCACAATCACATACGCACACGCACACACAGACTTCATTTCGAAAATGGCCTAAACGTGTTATAGGGACCTCAAAACGTGTATTTCCGTTGAAATCTCGAAGTCGATTTTTTTCGTCATGGCAATACTTTCCCTATACTACGTATGGAGAAAGTAAAAAGTGTGGTCCGCCTACATACTAGCAAAATTAAAACTGGCACTCTATAATAATCGTGAATTTATATATGCTTCTATACCGCAAAATTGAGTTATATAGAGAAAGGAGTTTAAAAATTATTGACGAGTTTTGCGTTCTACCGCATAAACTTTTCAGAAGTCATACATATGGTTTTGCAATGCTTAGCGTCTGTTATCAATTATAATATTTTGGAATGAATGTGAAACAAATTTAAATTTGTCGTCATTTTTACTTTCTCCATACGTAGTAATAGGAAAGTATTGTATTCGTGAAAAAAATCGACTTAGAGATTTCAACGGAAATACATGTTTTGAGGTCCCTAGAACACGTTTAGACTATTTTCGGAATGATGTCTGTGTGTGTGTGGATGGATGTATGTGATTGTGGGCCCTCTAACTCAAAAAGTACTTGTCATATATGAACATCAAATTTCATATATAGCACTTTAGTATGAGTACAAAGAACTGATTAGTTTTTGGACAATACCCGTTATATACCCGAATATGGAGAAAGTCATGTCGGCCACATCAGATTTTTAATTTCCCCATACGAAGTAATGGGAAAGTATTGTGATCATAAAAAAAATCGACTTCGAGATTTCAACGGAAATACACGTTTTGAGGTCCCTAGAATACGTTTAGAGTATTTTCGGAATGATCTCTGTGTGTGTGTGTGTGTGTGTGTGCGTGTGTGTGCGTGCCTGTGTATGTGATTGTGGGCGCTCTAACTCAAAAAGTACTTACCATATCGATATTAAATTTCATATATAACACTTTGGTATGGGCACAAGGAAATAGTTAGTTTTTAGACAATAACGGTTAACCGGAAGTCGAGGTATACTCGAAATCCGATTCGGGTTTTGCGTTATTTCTCCGTTAGAACATCATTATTGTATATACAATTTTATACAAAGGTTATAGAGAATGTAATTTCCTACAACTTTCATTTGAAACAATTTCCCATAGCAGTTATTTAGGAATTATTTATAATTAATAGGTTTTTTATGTTTCCGTCAAATATCTCATTAAAAACGTCGTTATTGGTAATCTTCGTAAGGACCAAAGTTGTAGAGAATAATATTTCTGCCGAGTTTTGTTTGAAACAAATTTTCGTATAACCATCCATTTCGGAGATATTTTGCTTTTTCTTAATACCAGTATACAGCGCCAGCACCATGTAGCGGTGAATTCTGTAAACATATTCAAAATATATGTAATTTACGGCAATAAGGACGACTGTATTCTTTTACGATACGAAAAAATAAATTTGCCTCATAATGCTATTCATAATAATTTAAATATCTATACCCCAAATATGGAGAAAGTCATGTGTCGGCCACATCAGATTTTTATTACTTGTTTACTTTCTCATATATACGAAGTGTATTGAGAAAGTATTACTATCGCGAAAAAATTCGACCTCGAGATTTTGACGGAAATATACGTTTTAGGTGCCGCTGAATCCTAAAAAGTGATTTTCGCAATGCGGTCTGTCTCTCTGCCTATGACTAGCTCTAGAGTTTAAACGGTAGAGCGAAATTGAATGAAATCTCGTACTTAGCCATTTTGTCATACTGCTATGAGGAAATGGTTGAAATGGATTTCGAGTAAATAAGCAAATAAATGCTAGTTCTTGGATGATGGATCGCCGCTGGAGTAGCGAGATCGATCGAAAAAAATTCCTAAGTGGAAATTGTCGCCTAAGTTTCAACGTGTTAATTACAGACTTTTACTTTATTATGAAAATTGGATTAATTCGTTTGTTATGCCTAGGAATTTCGTAGAAATTACGTACCTATTTCAGTTTGTCTATAAAATAATGCGATGCGTCTGTCGTATGAATGTTAAAACCTTTTCCACATGGCGTGCCCCATAAGTGATGGCGAATCCTTCGGGGAGCCGTATTGGAAGTTGCCAATGCTTTGGCAGGCCTGATTAGAGTTTAAAATTGAAGTTACTTAGTGGTTATAAGCTATCATATAAGTGGAAATCAATTCTAAATTCGAGTATTTAGGAGTAACATTTCAGTGTTAAATGCCTTATTATCATTATTTGGATTAAAAAATATGAGTTTTTGTGTTCAATTTTACGGATCTCTTTTTCATGATTGCTTCGCGGGTCACACAAAACGCTCTCGGGGGCCGCATGCGGCCCGCGGGCCGGAGGTTCTCCACCCCTGTTCTAAAAATGAATGATAGTTTTAAAGTGATTGCAGAGGAACTAGGGTAGAATTGGTCTTACGATGAAATAATCAAATCTATAATATGATCTGATTGGCCTTGGTATTCGTTAATTTTACGAACTGAGCGTTTCCCGAAATCGGTGCAATCCCGATATGATTTACCTAATTAACTTGGGCATATTTCGTTAGAAGTCAAACGAGGGCGCTCATTTGGATTTGTAAATATGTGCGCCGCATTTATTCCGATAACTCCGGTTGTGTTGATATCCGCCGTTTAAAAATAAAAAGAGAAACCTTTTCCCTTTTTATCTGCACGAACCCCGCATTCGGTTTTTTAATTGCGTTCCCGTCTACTCTCCAGGCGTAATGATTGCGCAGCGTCGCCGATCTTAGCATCCGTGGATCAATCTCGGCGATCTGCTGGGCGTGTCTTGAGAAAAGGCCTTCCGGTTAGGCTCGGACATCCTTTGGACAGAAAAGGTGAAGTCAGGAAAAGGTTTTCTTCCTCGTGACACTGGCATGCCTGAATCACAGCACCGTGAAATTGAGCCCGCTTTTGTTTTATTTGCTTTAAGTGCGTAAACATGGGCAGTCCTTTCCTCTGTCATCTCGGACTGAGTAGCCCAACTACTGACCTCCTTGGCTGTAGGGAACATTTGCATAAGGAGCCTCTCTCCCGCCCCACCACTTCCCCGCCTCAGCCTCCTCCTTTCACCGTGTTTATAATACAACCTCGGGCATCAGCGGCCATTTTGTTTTGATATACACCTCTCTCCTATAACACGGATTCTTATAACGCGGATTCGCTACAGCGCTGTTTGTTTTTTACTAACAAAAACTCATACAACGCGGGTTATGGTTCTCATCAACGCGGTTTGGTCGGACTTGGGATTCCAGATTGCTGGCCGAGGGAGAGAGACGAGCTGGAGGGCTCTTGCTCTTCTTACCTTTTAAGTTTTCTTCCTTTTATCATTAGGCGCGTTTCGCTTACAGCGTGAGCGCCTATTATCGTCCGTCGGTCCGTCCGTCCGTCCGCATGTTCGTTCTCGGCCTCTACCGAACGGATTTTCATAAAATTTGATATTAAGGACTTACAATCAAATATAATAAGAAAATCGCAAAAATTAATGGCGTAAGACAATCAGGGGTACCACTTTACTGGTGACAAAAATTAACTTGCCGTCCTATCTCGTAAAGTATTGCTCATATAAAAATATTTTCAAAGAAAAGTTGTAGAGCTGGTAGAGTATTTCCTTTCCTATACATTTTTATGGTAGGAGTAGCTTTATCGAGAAAATCAAACAAAAACGTCTTCATTCGAGTTGAACTTATTGTTAGAGAACTTCTTGCATGGTTACTTCTTCATTGTTGCTAACATAAACAATCTCACAAACAAACGTTTAATTTCCTTACATGTGCATGCACTATTTTTAAATAGGAAGAAAATGGATTATTTATGATGAAGAAAAGAACTTTAAAACGCTATTTCACTTACGTACAGATTTCTTTTTAGCACTCCATTGCGCGAAACGCGCCCATTTTTGATACGTTGTACACTTTACTAACTTGTTATTCATGCATTCGTATCTTCATTTCTTCTTAATGTTTAATACATATTATGGCTACCCCATGAAGAAATCCAGGAATTCACTAATTCTAGAACAGTGCTTCCCAAACTTTTGAGCTCCGCAGACCACTACAGCCACCCTCCAGGCTCTGCGTACCACCTCATTTCTGACACAAACGTACTTACTGTAGCCACATTAATGAAAAGGGGTTAATTTGACTGCAGAGAGGTGAAATCTGGAAATATGAAGGCGTAGAAACATCTTTAAGCTAACTAAGTACATTACTAAAGTATTGAATACCTGTGATAGTGTATGAAATGATTAACTTTTCCCAAAAAAAATCAATTAAATATGCGATTAATTCTAAAAAAATTACATTTTGGAAACCTTCGCGGACAACCAACGAAACCTCCGCGGACAGCAAATGGTCCGCGGACTATAGTTTGGGAAGCACTGGTCTAGAATCAAAGTTCAACATTATTCAACGACTTGGCAGTGGAGAGACAGCTTCGTCGCTTGGGCATTTGTATAACGTGAACGAGTCAAGCATACGCACAATAAAGAACAAGTTAGGAAAATGTACAGCGTATCACAAATGTGCGCGTTTCGTGCAATGGAGAATTAGAAAGAAATGATATACGCGTACGTTTTAAAGTTCTTTTCTTCATCATAAATAATCCATTTTCTTGCTATTTAAAAATTTTTCATGCGCATGTAAGGAAATTAAATGCTTGTTTGTAAGATTGTTTATGTTAGCAACAATGAAGAAGTAACCATTGAAGAAGTTTTCCAAGTTCATCTTGAATTCAGACATTCTTGTTTGATTTTATTGATAACGGCTACTCTTACGATAAAAATGTATAGGAAAATAAATACTCAACTTTATTAGTTCTATAAATTTTATTTGAAAACTACTTTACGAGATATGACGGAGAGTTCATATTTTATCACCAGTAAAATGGTGCCCCTGAATGGCTTACGTGATTCATTTACATGACTTTCTTATTGTTTTTGACTGTAAGTCCTTAATAACAAATTTCATGAAAATTCGTTCGGTAGAAGCCGAGAACGAACATGCGGACGGAGAGACAGACGGACTGACAAACCGAGGACAATAGACGCTCACGCTGGAAGCGAAACGCACGTAAAAACGCAGAGTCGTGCTCAATAGCTGCATCGAAAATGGCAAAAGTGAGAAACCTATTGTTGGGAAAGATGTTGGCCATCTGGATGGATTACAAGAATCAAAAGAAAATGGCGATTAGCTCTAACACCATCCGTACAAAGGCGCTGAAGCTTTACGATCATTTACAGAAAGAAGAGGCAGGTCCTTCGGCTGCCAAGCAATTCTTAGCAAGTGAAGGTTCAGAAAGCATCAAAATCTCCATAATATCAAGCTTAAGGGTGCGGATGACTTTGCCGCTTATATATTACCAGACGCGTTTAAGGCTATTGTGAAAGATGAAGGACACGGCAAGTTTTTAACGCAGATAAGACTGCCTTATTACATGAGTGTGCATAAGAGAGAGATAAGCTTTGGAATTTTTGTTCTGGATAAGGATGCATGAAAAGGTATGGAACACAACCCCAATTTCACTATGTACAACGGGGTTCACATAACGCGGATTCACATTGCATGGTGCTTGTCCAGAATGCATCCCCCGCGTTATAGGAGGGCCGTGTGTATTCGTCGTTCAGAGTCAGCGGAGAAGAGCGATTGCGTCGGGTTTGAACGTGTAGAAGTTGATGATTTTTTCTTTCTATTGGTCGACACAAAGTATGTCTGCTTAAATCCCAAACTTTTTTGGACGCGTACCCCTTAGAACTCAATCAATTAATAGAAGTAAAAAAAATACTCAAGTATTACAAAAATATACTTATTTAAAAACGAAAGTGTGTACATGTAATAAATAACATTTATTGAGATGTGTCTGTTGTGGCTAACGTATCATCCTTTTCGGCACATAACACAATATATTATTATTAAAAATAGGACTTTATACAAATACAAGGTTACAGTGATAAACAATAACGATTTAAATTAGTTATTAGTCAAATAAATAATTAAATTCAAACAATATATTTTAATGTGCTGTTTGACAGTTCATTTGTCTAAGTAGCGCAGTGAAATTTATCCTAAAATCCACACTCATTGTCAGTGTGCATCTCAACTCTCCCTCAAAATTTCCATGCACCTACACCTTGATTTCGTTAAGGTTACTGAGGAAAAATTTGATTCACAGAGCCAAGTTGATCCGAAAACAGTTTTGGAATTACTATATTGAGAACTACGAACTCGTTTTATTTTAAAATACGAATCCACGTCATAACAATCGAATCATCTTTCAATTGATGATTGCTCTAACTTTGCAGCAAAGGCATATCCGTTTCGAAAACGCGCCTGTTCAAAGAAAATAAACTTCCGAGCTCTTGAGATAGTCGAGAATCATGGATGTCAAAGTGATATGAATCTTCCACTAATTGAAAGACAATCCTGTACTTCACAAAATCTGAAAAGAGCTGGGAAAAATTTTGTAGCAGATTCTGCGACCAATCCACACAGCGCTGACCCTCAAAATCAGACTTTTCTGCATATTGCGGCATGTTAGGAAAGTGCATGAAATCTTGAACCTCTAATGTTCCACAAAAAGTTTCAGTTTTGATATAAATTCTCCTAAATTCTGTGCCAAATTATAAATTAGCTTTCCATTTCCCTGAATTTTAAGATTCAATTCGTTCGTGTGAGCATTGCTGTCATTCAGAAAACGAATGTCACATTGCCGCTGTTCATCCTCGATCACAGAGTAAGTTGTTATCTTTTCATTCTTCACAAGGAAGCCTTGGATTGGTGTTAACAAGACAGTAAATCGTTCCAAGTCTTTTCCACGACTCGCTCAGCCACCGGGCATTTAAAAATACACGACATCTTTAAAACTAGCGTTCTCCACTTCATTCAATAACTCTATAAATTGTCGATGGTTCAGAACGCAGCCGTGGGTATAATTTACGTTTCAAATAACCGTTTCCATTACATCTTTCAAAATGTCTTTCTCCGCCATTTGTGCACAAAGTTTTCCTTAGTGCAAAATGCAGTGAAACGATCTCAAAGCATCGCTATTAAGGCTCGTTGAGATGCCGTTTCCGAAGGCTGATAATTCCATATTTGCGTCCAACTATCGGACGTCATATTGTAGGCTGTGTATAACGTAGCAGCGGTAGCTGAGCGTGAGAAGGTGCGAAACATTATTGTGCAACACTGTAACCGTAAGTATATTTGTATAAAATCCTATTTATAAAAATAATATTTGGTATTATGTTGCGAAAATGCCGTTGTATGGAATATGTACACGAATTTAGTACTATAAATAACTAATTTTATATAATAATAACCGTCATCCGTTGGTTGGTTGGTTGATCACGCTATGCAAACGCTAATAACTCGAGAAATAATAATGATAGAAACTCGAAATTTGGTAGAGATGCTTGATTAACACTTCTGCAGAGAATGACAAATTTAAATCGCGAAAAAATTTCTTGGTTCCTCTACAAGAGAGGCATTTCCATTTCCCATTACTTTCCATGTAAAACGCGATTTTTCGACGTGCAGGCTTTTATTCATTTGGAAATTAAAATTAGAAGAAATTAACACACGACCTTCGGATTTGAACCATTTCGAAGAAAAAACTATAAAGTGTCTTATTCCGTTCGTCTTTTTTCACCCACAGTTCGAAATATTCCATGTTAAACGTTTAATTTGCATATTTTGTGGAAATTTCGCCATTATGACGTGATGTTGCTATGTCGACCATTATCATTGTTAGCTTCAATACGAGAGAGAGAGAGGAAGGAAGGGGAGAGATTGGCGTGTTTTGTGGAAAATAAGTATATTAACGTAAATATAAAAAATTTAAGTATCAACAGTGTCATTTTAGAAAAATTGGAAATAAAAAGCATTCTTAAATTAAATTCTTTTTAAACCATACGTGCTTACGAATTTATATTGTTATTCCTCGAATTAATTTCGTAACAATGGCCAAAGTTTGGAAAAGAATATAAATTAAAATTCAGTTAAAATTAAAAGGATATTTGAAACTGTTAACAGGCAATTTTCGAAGAAACAACAGTGGATCTTTTAATGAATTGATTTGTTTTTATAAAAGGAATTTTGGTGCTTATTTAATACAGAGTAAGTTCTAAGGCTTATAATCCATTTAAATCTAATAACAGTGGCTATGATAGTTTAAAGAAAGAACTTTATTTATTCACTTTACATAATGAATTAATTTTAGGCTGGCATTGCCTATTATAAAATGAGTTACTTTGGAATTTACAGTATGTAAAGTGGAAGTTGTACTGAATTGACTCAAGTATTTTGGGTACTTTCCTGTTAACGGGAATACCTCAAAAAATAAACACGTATTGTTGTGATATGTAACGACGTATTTGTTTGTTAACAATGCGTAACAACGGGGGAATTACTTAAAAATCAAACTTTTTTGAAACTTATTTATTAATGAAAGCAACATAATTACTAATACAATCAAAATTTATGTTACCAGGGGGCCCATATGTCTTTATGGCATGTAAAATAGCTGGAAATATGTCGATTTCTTTGTTATGTTGTCGCCAAATGAATTCTTTTGCTGACAGGCTTTCGCGTTGCATTTCCAAAATATTCTGTCACAGAAGGAATGTGTCATAATATGATCCTTCTTGCACATTCGCCCTTTAGATAAAATACCATGGTCTTGAAGCAAAGATACAGCTTCTTCTTCACTCCTCGGCAAGCTCCACAAATTCATCATTAAGGGATCAACGTAAATATCTTAACGAGATTTGTTACGCATTGTTAACAAACAAAATATCACAACATATCACAACAATACGTGTTTATTTTTTGAGGTATTCCCGTTAATAGGAAAGTACCAATTCAAAGCAAAAATCAATTTAAAACTATTAAAAGTTGTTGTTTCGGAAACTGAAAAGTCCAGAGTGGTGAGCGGACGCTAAACGATATTAAGGTACATTATATTCCAAAATCAGAGGGTCGAATTATAGTATTTAGCCGTTATATATTTTTTTAACGCGCGAATGTGAAAGTGGCTCCTTATTAGTTAAGAATCGCTGTCAAATGCTATCGTGCGAAGGCTGTTTTTAATGCGCTCGCATATTTGAATGGAGGAGCGTCGCTATGAAAAGACACCGAGTTTATTTTTAGCCTCTGGAATGCTGTCCTTTTTGTCTTTTGTTTTCGAGTCCTGCTCTCACGTTGAAAATTGTGATCCGTAGCTGTTAGGACAGGAACGGCAAATGGCACGCGTGCGATTTTACTTGACACACGTAAGCTTGTATTTACTGTGCTAGTATATAACCCGTCAAAAATGACGGAACAACTTAAGGTATTATAATAAACTACCTACACAAATATTTTGACTTAAAAAATTTATTGCAATAGTTCATGTAAGACGATTTATCGTCATCAACTTAAAGTAATTTTAACAATAGTGCAGACTATATTGCAAAACGGCGTATATTACCATATTGACCATTACACTGAATTGTATAATTGCTATAAATTTATTGCTTATACTACCCTATAAAAATACAAAGGCATAAATCTAATATTTCAAAGAACGCCTAAAAAGGGCGGCCAATCGGTGATTTGCACAGGGGCGGCCGTGAGGCACGGCGTGCTCCTGGTCATATCTTAAAGTCAATCTTTTTTCTTCCTTCGTTCTTTTTAAGGGTTAAATGTACGAAAGGAATTTTAAGTCTCAATTTCGCACTCTCCCTTTCACTCAGCCTGTCTCTAGCGAGCGATGAAACGGCCGGCGATGAACTGGGCCCGGCAATGAATTGGCGGTCATGAACAGGCGGCGCTGAAACGTCCCATTCCGTGTGGCACTTGCTCTTCTTCTTCGTTATCACTTGCACTGTTCAAATACTCACTCAAATCAGCGTAGTGTCGCCCATTCACGACAAAACCCTCACCCGACATTTTCATTGGCCCAATAACGAGAGGAAAAAAATTACGACACAACTACTATGTAGGTACTACAGTGGGGTCAAAAGTGATCCAAAGCGGCAGTAACTCGAAATCAACTACCGTGTACGTTAAAGCTTCAACGTCAACTGAAAGACAACATTTAAGTAAGAGATTTCATGAACTAACAAAGCCACTGCGCGTGCCATCATCGAGTAAACAGAGAAAATGTTTTCTCTCGGGTCATTTTTGACGCCAGGATAGTAGTAGAAGGTTAAGTATGACTCGCGGGACTAAGTTTTAATCTTAAAACTCTGAAACTCAAGTTTACTTTGTTTTTGCCTTTAGCGCTAGCATAGTTGCAAACTCTTAATTATTGTGGTACTATTTGTTATCACCCAAAATGGACCGTCTTGGAAATGGAATTCAACTACGGAGATTTATATATATAATATAGCGTGAATGTTACCATTAATCGTCTCAGATCAAAATAGTGTCATCCCGCGCGAGTTAATCGTTTATTTCGCGCATGTTAATTTCCTGACGTCGCAATGACTTCAGTGCGAGGAATGCACGCAACACCTTCGTTCCGAGATGGCGCAAAAGGGGCGTGTCCTTGGTGGGGGGAGTCATAATCTCTCTTTCAAAAGCACTGACTTAACATAATGGCTTTCCATTGTGAGAAGCGAGAGATTCGCAGAGGGTGATTCAAATGGCAACGCACACACACACACACACACACTACACGTGTTTGTAGAACGCCTTGGAGTCCGTATATCGTCATTGTGATCGGTATGTAGCATCGCGGAGATATGCGTTCGCGATTACTCTGAGAAATAAATCATCGGCTATTTCTTTTCTGCAGCTAGTCATCGAACCAACGTTCTCCATCCTTGAACGGTCCGTAGTTCGCATACAGTTTTGAAATATTCTTATGGTACATTATTCGGTCAGAGGGCGACCACCTCCTCACGTGAATTCGAATCACGGCAGTTTCCCCAAGGAGAGTGATTGCAGTTTACTAGGCGACAAAAACGATAATGGAATTGATTTTTCTTTGGAGGAGAGCACAGGCTAATTAGGGGAGAAGGACAAACTATATGTTTTATCTCGATGCGATTTCGCTCAAGCGCTCAGATTACGAACTGACATCTATTTTGGCACTCGAATAAAACAACGCGTTATTCTTTTTCCTCATTAATCGCTTGCCCTTTTCGCGCTCGTCAGTCTGACCGCAGCGTAAGTCGTGTTATATGCAGACAGGTCGCCGGCCTGTCGTAGCATCGCTTCTGTGAATTATACAGCACACTATATTTCTGGCAATAAAATATACTTAGAAGTTCGATTATATAAAAATAAATTATTCTATCATCCCAAACCCTAGAGATACTCATTAAATACCAACGTGATAGAACCAATGCAATCTTTCGTTATATTTGGCCCGCTGGATTCAGTAAATATTGTGTGGAACTCGCTTGATTTGTTGACAGTGGCGTATTTAGACATTCTGAGGCCCCTGGCACTAAACAATAGAGGGACCTGAAATCTAAATACATGCTCAAACCTCACCCTAACGACCATCCCTTTATTTGACTCCCCGTTTTAATATATTAAGTATCGCAATGCACAAAAAATTCCTTCGTGCCTTTTAAAATGAGGTATTTAATTTTTCTGAGATTATAAAAACATTTTTTGGGGCCCCTTACTTCAAGGGGCCCATGGCACGCGTCAAGTGCGACGCCCCTTAAATCCACCACTGCTTGTTTGTAGTGAAAGGGTTAATGCTAAATTCAAAATGTAGACAATTTTTATTAGAAAAATTAATTTGAATTGTTCTGCAGCAGTGCGATACAGTGTCTCGAGTTCGCTTCATGCTGGCAGTAAAATTTTTACGCTGATCAATAACGCTTCACGGGTAACGTTTTGAATTGTGGTTTTCAAAGCTCATTATGATTATGTATATGCATTAAACTCCTAACAGCTACTAAACTTCGTAATAACGGCAGGTATGATCGCCCTTAGAGAGGCGCAGGGGCCGGTGCAAACACGGCTTGTGCGGCACCCTCTTAACATTCATCACTTTATTTAACTTGGTCTTATCTTATGGCTGCGTTCCAATTTATAATGAAGATAATTCTTAAACTCATAAGAAGGATGAATA
This sequence comes from Uropetala carovei, assembly GCA_036926305.1. Taxonomy (NCBI): domain Eukaryota; kingdom Metazoa; phylum Arthropoda; class Insecta; order Odonata; family Petaluridae; genus Uropetala; species Uropetala carovei. The sequence goes on along the minus strand of JAXCHB010000010.1, from coordinate 8,708,992 downwards.
AATGGCTCAATAATTTTATGGCTAAAGGAATTATCTTGATAATCAAATAAGTCGCCGACGCCTTGATTCTCGCTTTATACCATAGGCAATGTAAAGGCATTTTCACGAACCCTGAAAGGATATTTTAAAACACAAAGCAAGCACGTGGCAGCAAAAATTCAAAGGGAGGATAGGAAGGCAGCAAGATGTTATTTTTAATTAAAAATAATAAAAACGTTTTCTTTAGAAGATTTTGTTATGATATTCTTGACGTAACTTTCGTGGATGCAGGAATTCATAGATAATAACTTATTTTTAAACTTACAGAAAATTTCAAATTCCGTCTTTTATACTTTTCGTAATTGCGACGTTCTTACTTTACAGAAATCAAGAAGCACCGCATCAACACGAATGAACATCGCTTTGAATATCGACAAATTTTATCAACAGAAAAATAGCTGAGATTTACAGGATACATTATAGCGGTAAATGTGTAATGCAAATTTTTTCTTCTTTATAAAATGGATTATTCATTTAGGGCGCAGTACATGCAAGGGTGCGACGAATGATAATAATTTGAACTTTTAAGTTTAACGTATTATATACTAACAAAAAATACCCGGCGTTGACCGGGGAAATTTGGTTCAAATCCGATCGTAATTGTAGATGGTATTTAAGAATTCAATCGGCCGCCGTTTTGAATTAAACGGGCGGAGAGAAACAAACACCACGTGTGAATTATTCCTTGGAGTCCTCCACAATCGCACCATATTTGATTCAATCAATAATAGGACTCCAGAAAATACGCGTAGTGTAATGTTTAAATCGGCCGCCATTTTGAATCAAGCGAACAGACGTACGCTAAAACCCAGTGTCTCGACCTTCCCCTTACTGCCCCCTACATTCGTACTAAATTTGGTCGGAATCGATTGAGATATATGGGCGTGCATAAGTCCACAGACAGACAGACTTACTAAAATATAGTTTTGGAGATTATGAAATGTAATACGTATATTTTATTTGACCTCCATATTGTAAACAATAGTTTTGAGAGATCAAACTGTGATATAAATATACGTATGTGTGTATAATCCAAAATTATTCCTCGCCTTATTTACAGCCCGAGATTGTCGCCGTACCATAATTATCGTACCATCGATAGATTCGTTGAGTGCAATCGTGGGCGCCTTAATGCGGCTGGGAGTCGTCCTCGAGTGAACCGGGATCGATCTCCTCCTCTGTATGTATGTTATAAAAATGGGACTGCAATCCGTGCGTCATCGTTTGCTTATGAACGGCGCATGTTGAAAGGTCAATACCTAGTTGACTTCCTCTCGAATTTCTTAGCGCCCTCACGCGGCAACAATGAGTGTTCGAAAGGGGTTCGCTTCCCTCCACTCCCTCCCTCCCTCCCTCTCTCTCTCTCTCCTCCTCCTGCCTCTTCGAGGTGACGTGGTCCTTTTTGTTATTGGGGGCGTGTTCTCATAGGATCGCGTCAAAATGGAGTGACAGAAATTTTGTTCCGATATAACGAAAGGACATTATAATTCGACGAATGATTTCTTTTGCGCAATTCACAGTTTGCATCATTTTTTACGGCTCACGTTTATGCTGCCGTCCGGTACAACGAGTCTTCGCTTTTCTGAGAAAGCTGTGCGAAACATTTTACCGATTTAGTACAATATGGCCGATATCTAAGGTCCCTAATGACAGCGTGTGAAAGCACATCAAGCAAACTCTCGATGGATTCGGCTCGACTACAGCTTCTCTATTCAACACGATTCTTCTAAGCAATATAAATTTTCCATCCAACTTAGGGATCATTCAAGTTTATCTAAATCCCCTTTACACTAACTTAGCGACTCCAGTCGTCCTTAACTAGCATCTTAACGCTGGACCATATCTAGGCTCCTAAACAGCCCCTCGCAGAAGGTGTTCCAGATCGCGCAAACTACTTTCACTCTGGTTCGATTCCCAGTCGAGGTCGTTCGGCATCCTTGTGCAGCGGGCGGTGCCTCTAAACACGCGTGACAGATGGAACCAAGGTGCGTCGAAAGCGTGATCTTTCGCGTCCTCGGATATTCCATCCTCTCTCGATTTGCACTGATCAACTGCTCATTTAAGATAGGAACACGATGAAGATCTTTTCGAAGTTGTTCTTGAAATATATGTTTCGACTGTTCTCTAACGATAGATAAAAATGAATTACTAGTGGATTACATTTTGTTGAAAATGTATTTTTGTAATAATGTTTAGTTTGCTTTTGTAACGTGAAGTAAATTTCAGATAAAACATTTACTGATATAAAGTCACGAATACAGATAAAGATAAATTGGAATCCATGACTATGTTTTCAAATCTATTGTAAAGCTTTTATTCTCTCAAAAATTTCATCGAGGAAAACTTCGTCACATATTCATAATGCAGATTTCTTGATCGCAGAATAAAACTCATTGATAATTTATGGCTGTAGTGTCGCTCGTGTTACATACCAAATTGTTATATTAAATACCATCACATTAAAGAAACAGAAAAGGGAGAATACTCTTTCCTCATTTTGGAAGCAATTGAATTATGATGGCCTATGTTTAAATAGGAACTGCACTGTTGAAGTTTTATACGTTGGAAGTAAATGAATATGTATATCCTAGGAGAGTATTCAGAGGATATTGTTGATAGCGTTATAAAATATTTTTATTTGAGAAAAATTATATTGAACAAAAGTAATCGGTGATGATATACTTTTTATATTATTCCTCTTAAGTAATATACGTGAATTGAGTTGATAACAGGATGTCTATTTTTTAATATTTAATTTTTCATCTGCGGAGCACAAAGGTGATTCTCGGAAAATTTAAATATTTCATTAAGTTCCGAACTTTGTGCCGAGTCACGAATGAATAAGTTATGAGTTTCAGATCAAGGTGGATTATTTGTCCAAATATCTTCAAATTCCTTCATCATCATCATATATCCTTTGTTTTCCGGCACTTACAAGGCCACAGGTAATTCATTCCATTTATCATGTTTTCTTTCAATTCCTGGTATTGCCAATCATGTGGTCCAACATCGCCATCTCACCCTCCATTTAAACTCGACATCTGTCCTTCCAACAACGATCTTCGGAAAATTATTCTTTCTTAAAATTAAAAAGAAGCCCATCTCAAGCCCTTCTTCTCGCTTATTTTACTTGTTTGTTCATTTGACCATATTTATCTAATGCCCATTTTCTCTTATGTAAGGGACCATTAGGTGAGCGTGTTTTACCATTTTATTTGGCTCTTCAAATTGAACTCACTTTGAGGCTCACTTCTGGTTGTAAGATATTCGATCGTTGAATGGGATATATGTGTATGTATTGGTAAAACATTATACTTGACTCCGTTTTTTGCACAAATAGTGAAACATTTTTGTACGTCATCTCAATGGTAAAGAGACAAAAGATAAACTTGACGTAGGTATTAATTATTCTCATTTGGCACAACCAGACGCGCACCCAGTATTTTCTCTTGGAGGGGAGGGGGAGCTCAATTCTAACAAAAAGTATTCCACCAAACGTTTGGACAATTTGGAGTCCCTTCAACGACTGGCTGTTCTAATAAATGAGGGACTTGGAGGAATGGATCGTTTCGACGATATATTAGAAAATTCATTTATTTCAGGACGCAAAATGAAGTAAACAGCGCGTAATTTAAGAGATATCTGTATAATGATTATAAAGTATTGGTAAGAGAAATACTGAATTGAAACAGCAAACCTCCTGAGTACCTACATATCTGGTTAATACAAACTCAAACTCTTTTAGAGTTTAAGATTCTTAAGTCAGAAAATTTAGCGTTTTGTGGGGGTGGGAGGGGTAAGCCCGTCAGACCACCTGGTTGCTCGCCTGATCACTACTATTCCTGCGATAATAGTGCATGCAGAAAGTCATATCGGAAATTGGAAGTGTTCCTTAAAATGTAATTGAACGCTTTGCGGGACTCCTTTTGTAATGTTGGCAGCCGTCGAATTTTTTATTTGTAATACTTTCACGGTATGATGTATTTTATGTACTTTTGCCCTCTTCGTAACACATCATCATCATCATAGGTAGTCTGTCCGTTGACAGGTCCGTGATTATTCATGGTTAAACTTGGTTCTCCATATACTCCTACTTTCGGCAGTCTCCTTCATGTCTTGATAGCTCTCTTTCCCTTTCAAGTCGTCTATCAACTGAAACCTTTTCCTACCTCTTTCTCTTTTTCCATCCAGTTTTCCTTCTAGCACTTCTTTAATCATGCACTCTCTCCTCAGGTAATGTCCAATCCAGTTCGCCTTCCTCTTTCTGATAGTCTGTGTCAGGGGTGCCAACCTTTTCCTACTCGCGACCCCAAATTTAGAGATGACAATCACACGCGACCCCCATCTATTTGCCTAGGGAACAATATATAAAATTTACGTCATTTATAGGTTTTGAATAATATTAATTATATTTATACAATTAAACTGGTACAATATAAAGAATAGAAAGGAATAATGGCACAACATATAACATTAATAGAATGAATACATTTAATGTGAAGCCTGAGCCTGGATTGTTGGTAGAATTTCGTCGAAATTTGGTAATATAGTTGAAATTGCCAATCGTAAATCTGGTTCTACCTCGAGTCTAGGACGATGCTTTGTCTTGATTATAGTGAGACAAGAAAAAGCAGTTTCGCATAGATATGTTGAACCAAAAGGAAGCAGTGACATTAGAGCTTTTTTTGTAATTTCTGGATACTCACTTTTGACGAAAATCCAAAACATTTCTATTGTCGTCTCTTTAAATCTTGTTTGTAGATTTTCGTCACATGATAACTCGATCAATTGTTCTGTTTCTTTAAGGGTGTTATTATTCGAACTTGAATTATCAAAAGAAAAGGGGTTACGGATCCACCCCAAATCTTCTTCCGGAAAATTTTCAAATTTTAAATCAAAATTTTCTATCAGATTTGTCAGATGAATTGAAATTGTAGTTTTAATTTCATGTAAATCAATATTGTTGTTCAGAATAAAATCGGCCAGATATGAAAACATTTCAAAATTATCTCGTGTAATTTCATTTTTCCATAAAGCTATTTTCTTTTTAAAATATTCTACCTTGTCGCTGAGAGTGAAAATTTTGTACATCGACCCTGCAAACTCACATTTAGATCATTTAGTTTTCCGAAAATATCTGCAAGATAACTAAGAATAGCTAGCTATTTTTTGTCTAAGAAATATTGAGATAGTTTGTAATTGTGATCCAGAAGAAATATCGTAACTTCGCCTTTCAGATCAAGCAATCGTTGAAGCATTTTTCCACGTGACAACCACCTTACTTCAATGTGAAGAAGAAGCTTGTTATAATCAGATCCCATTTCAGTACACAGCATCGCTAACAATCTACTATTTAAAGATTTCACTTTAATAAAATTCACCACATTTGTAGCTTCCCACAGTACTTTATTTAAAATTGGCTCTAATGATTTTGCAGCTAAGGATTCTTCTACATCTACATGATACCCTGGAAATCACCAGACTGGTGGGTGGCAGGGGGTGCAGCACACCAAAACCTACTTAATAACGTCCCTCGTGGGAATCACTCTCCTGTTATGATCCCGTATGGTCCTTGGGAAAAACGAGCTCTGATATCGCTCGGTCCTACAGTCGATCTCTCGTATTTTATTCTCGTGATCGTGCCTGCCCATGTACACTCATTTCCAAAAGTCAAGCGACACGGCTCGGTCACGCCACACATAGTCCGGAGCTGAAAGTTCCGAGTATGTTGGTACCCATTGCTTGAGGGGTAGCAGAAGAGGGGCATGATAGTGAGGTGGAAGAGTGAGGAGGTGAGTTTCGAAGCCTGGGTTGGCGTGCTGGAAGAAACGAACGGAATCAGAGCCTATGAGACAAAACCCATTCAACAGTGCGAGGGCATCCAATCCAACTCGGAAAAAAGGAGTCTTGGTGGTTGCCTTCGCATGCCAAGGGTAACAAGAAAACCTCCGAGAGAAGGAGGCGTGTAAACGGTTCGAAGTCCACAGTGATGTCTTAAAATGGGATAGGGAAACATAAATGAATATGCCGCGGCTAGAAAGCACTTTCGGAAAAGATGCAATATTTTCATCTTTGTGAGCGTTATTAATGCGAAATGCTAGGCTGCACTTCACTTCGGAAAGCGTAAAAAATCATCAATGGGTCAAGGGCAAAAATTATATAATACTCCATAAATTAGGATAACAAAAATGAGAGCTGTTGATTTAGTGGAGATCCTGAATGAGCATCTTCTGCCTATGTCAGACAGATAGTGCCAGATGGCGAAGACGTGGTAGTAATACAAGATAATTCGTCGTTTGTTACGGCCGGTGTAACTCGACAATTTTTTTGACCAGAACTGGAATATCAGTGTTCTGCCCTGGCCAGCTCGCTCGCCGGAATAAAATTTTTATTCCACCGTACTGTATCACTCAAGCGTCAAGAAATTGTTAGCACGAAAATTGCTTTTTCGGGAGAACATTAGGAAATATTTACATTCTCTATCCAATCAGTTTTACCAAAACTCCAATAAATGGCAATTTATCATATGTAGCACTTTTCTCACAGATAGTGGATACATTTTATATTGACTTTATTTAAATTTTCTAATAAAAATTTTATTCTAGCAGCATTTAATAGGCAATGAAAACAATGAAAGATTATTTAGTGTTTTATTTTAGTATTTAGTGAAGTCTCAGCCTGAGTCGATCACTCCTTGCATTCGACGGTTAATGAACCGTACTAAATTTTCACATATTTGTGGCCGTCGTCCGATTGAGCCCCAGAGTTCCATAACATTCTCTTCAAGAGCGGCTGCCGTCCTCAACTTTCCTTCCGTCCACTCATTCACCATTATACCCCATAAGTTCTCAATGGGATTCCTATCCGGCAAGCGAGCTGGCCAGGGCAGAACATTGATAATCCAGTTCTGGTCAAAAAAATTGTCGAGTTACACCGGTCGTATCTAAAGATGAATTAATTACCTTGTATTACTACCACGTCTCCGCCATCTGGCACTATCTGTCTGACATAGGCAGAAGATGCTCATTCAGGATCTCCACTAAATTTTTGTTATCCTAATTTATGGAGTATTATATAATTTTTGCCCTTGACCCATTGATGATTTTTTACGCTTTCCGAAGTGAAGTGCAGCCTAGCATTTCGCATTAATAACGCTCACAAAGATGAAAATATTGCATCTTTTCCGCAAGTGCTTTCTAGACGCGGAATATTCTTCATGTTCCCCTCTCTTCGAACCGTTTACACGCCTCCTTCTCTCGGAGGTTTTCTTGTTACCCTTGGCATGCGAAGGCAACCTCTCAGAGAGTCCTTTTTTCCGAGTTGGATTGGATGCTCTCGCACTGTTGAATGGCGTTTGTCTCACCGGCTTTGATTCCGTTCATTTCTCCCTGCAAGCCTACCCAGGCTTCGAAACCCACCTCCTCACTCTTCCACCCCTCCCTATCATTCCCCTCTCCTGCTTCCCCTCAAGCAATGGGTACCAACATACTCGGAACTTTCAGCTCCGGCCTATGTGTGGCGTGACCGAGCCGTGTCGCTTGACTTTTGGAAGTGACTGTACGTAGGTGCCTCTAATATTCCTGAGACCTCCTCTAAGAGAACTTCCGACCTAAATTTCTCCAGAAGCCTTAACCTAGCGCTAATTCAGCGATCCTCTAGCGATATCCAATTCAACTCCTTAAACAGTGATATGACGCTTAATTTTTGCTCATATTTTTGCTTTACGAATCTGGCTGCTCTGCGTTGGATTCTTTCTAACTCAAGTATTTGTCTCTTTTCGTACTGATCCCATATGCTGGAAGCGTATTCGACCTGAGATGTGGCCAATGATAAATAACACGTTTCTCGTACCTGTTCTGTGCTACTTCTTACTATTCTGCCTACGAAGCCCAATTTCTTATTAGCTGCGCCTAAGATCCTTCGAATATGCATATTCCACGATAGATCACGACAAATGGTGACTCCTAATTATTTAACGTACTCTGCAGATTGGATATTCAATCTATCAATTCTGTACTCCGAGTCTAATTCATTGTTCTTCCTCTTCCAGAAACTCAATAGGAAACATTTGCTGTGATTAACTTCGATTTTCCAATCTTGACACCATGCTGAAAGGGCGTTTAAATCTTCCTGGAGCGATTTTTGGTCATCCTGACTCGTTATCTCCTTATATAAAACGGTGTCATCTGCGAAAAGTCTTATTTTGAAGCGAACTTCCGAGCAGATATCGTTTATACATATCAGGAATAGTAGTGGGCCTAAGACACTTCCCTGTGGAACACCTGATGCGACTTTTACCGGGTATGAAGATTTCCCATCAATAACTACTATCTGTTGTGTTTGTTTCTTTATGTATAATGCAGTGGTGAAAAGTTATATGTGGAGCAATCTCTTTAACTTTAGCCTTAAAGCCAATGTTGTTGCCAACTAATGCATTTTCACCATCTGTACAAATCGCTACGCAATTGGACCATAAAATGACGTTTGTTTGGAAAACTTATTTACAACATTGAAAATTTCCTCACCAGTCGTTCTTCCTTTCAGAGGCTCGTAGAATAAAAAGTCTTCCAAAATATCACCATCGTAACAGTATCTCACATATACAAGATGCTGAGCAAGTTTAGCAACATCAGTGGACTCGTCCACCTGAATTGCGAAACATGAGGAATCTTTCTATCTGTTTAACAGTAGTAATTTTACATTATCTGCGAGTACTGTAATATGCCGGGATACAGTGTCTCTTGATAAAGGAACGCATCTTAAATCGTTACCATATTTTTCACCATGAACATTCGAAGACATTTTTATTGCGGTGGCAAAACGAGAGTTTCACCAATATTATGCGGTTTCATTGTTTTTCTAATTCAATATGAAACTTCTAATGACGCCCTTAACCTTTTTTCCGAAACTGTTGTATGCCTGCTCATTTATAATGCATTCGCATGTCTTTTAAAAAAGTTTCATTCTTGCCCATTACATCGGCATGCTTTGTTTCTGTCTCTTAAGCTTGGATGGTTTCATACTCTCACCCGATAATATTTCTAAACATATTACAGACTTCGGGCGTTGTTCATTATTTATTACGGTATAAGTAAAACCATACTTAATGTAATGTTCTTGGTATTTCCTGACCCTCTTGTCCGGTTTAAACTGCGATGATTCTCCTAATTACATGAAAGTTTTTGTTTCCACTTCACTTCCTTTTTGACGTCTTACTGGTTGGACTTAGGTCCTCACACTCGCCACTTGCTGATCGTTTAACTTTTATTAGCCATTTATCCATGTCGATGATATGGGTATTTTAAAGTTTAATATATATCCTATTATAGTAAAAACATAAAATATAAATATAAAAACACTGTTAATAGAAATATAACGACAAACATGGAGATGAAAATAACGAACTCAGATCTGATGGAACGGCCACAACACTCCAGGAAAGAGACACTTACTTGAAAGGGAGGGACGGGGGCGTATGCCGCTGACAAAAGTTAATGTGAGCTCAACAAAACACAACTGAAATGCGGGAAAGTAGATGAGACACTTTCGGGTGCTCTCTCTCTATCTCTCACACTTCACTGTCCGCGAATTTAACCAAGAATGTCCCGTCCATGAAACAGACGAACAAGTTTCAGTAACAAGTACAATAACAGCATGCAGGTCTTATTTCTCACCCCTCGCGACCCCTCAAACTTCTTCCGCGACCCCCAATGGGGTCGCGACCCCTGGGTTTCGCACCCCTGGTCTGTATAATCGTTCGCTTCTCTCTTATTCTTCGTAGTATTTCCTCGTTTTTCACGATATCTGTCCGTTTTATCTTCAGCATTCTTCTCCAAGTCCACATTTCGAAGCTTTCCGAGTACTTACTTAATATCATTTTTCCTTAGCGTCCATGTTTCTGCCCAATACAAAGCTATACTCCATGCATAGCATAGGATTTCCTGCTTTACAGGTTGTATCAGAATAACCCCGAAATATTTTGTAGGGTTATAGAAGAGACCTAAAAAAACATTTTGAGGTAGGAAATGAGAGGTCGGCAATGCCTCCGTTAAGCACAACAGAACACCAAACGTCGAGGTTGCACTTGGAAGATATACAAACCCTCAAGTATACCTGGAGGCAAACAAACTCTCAAACATTCCACCCCTCTTCCCCTTTCAGGCCTCGTAGCTACTATGACGTTGTCCGAGTCAGCTGATGCTACTTACTCGACATTAGACGTTTATAACTGAAGAGGTTAGCATGGCTCAGTACACAACTGCGGAACTTGCTGACACCGTTTTTGTGTATGGTGAAGCTAAAGAGAGTGCATGGAGATCTGCGCAGCTTTACAGGGAAAGATTTCCCAACAAAACACATCCCCATCAGACCACATTCACAGCAGTGTTCCAACGGTTGCGGGAGACAGGATCGGTGAAGCCATCAAAACAGGACTGCGGTGCAAAGAGGTCAGTCCGAACCCCCTTGTTTGAGGAAGAGGTGTTGGAGCGAGTAAGAGAAGAGCCATCAACAAGTACCCGTGCTATTGCACATGCTATGGATGCTAGCCACATGTCTTTGTGGAGGGTCGTTCATGAACAGCAGCTTCATCCTTATCATCCACAGCGAGTTCAGGGTTTGTGCCCTCATGATTTTGGACCCAGACAGGAATTTTCCCGCTGGATATTATACATCGTTGTGCAGAAGTCCCTGGTTTTCTCAGGTAGTATGTTTTGTTTACTGACGAAGCCTGTTTTACCAGGGAAGGAGTCTACAACTGCAGAAACAGCCATGTGTGGGCCGATGATAATCCACACGTGACTTCCATCCACCACCATCAACAACAGTTCTCTGTGAACATCTGGGTTGGCATTGTGGACGATCACCTCAACGCGTTGACTTCAGTGCTCTCTGGCGCATAACAGAGGCTTCTCCGACCACTCATTCCCTATCTCAAAATGGTTTTTTAGGTCTCCTCTATAACCCTACAAAATATTTCGGGGTTATTGTGATACACCCTGCATATTTCCCGTTAGTAGGAGTTTCTTTCTTCTGAAAGTGGCTTTTGCTTTTGTTATTCGAGTCCTGATTTCATCGGTACATTTTGATTCTCTCGTTATGATGCTTCCAAGGTATAAAATAATCTGAAACTTGTTCTAATGACTTTTCTCCAATATTTATTTTAAAATTTTCTTCTTCTTTACTTGATTTTCGTATGAACTTGGAGTTTTCTGTATTAATTTCCGTACCGTATTTTCTACCTGTTACCGCTAGTCTATTTATCATTTTCTGGAGTTCCTTTTCATTTCTTCATCCGCGTATTTCACTGTTCTTATAATCCTTCCTCCGATTTTTAAATCTCCCGTGCCTTCTAACGCTTCCTGCATTAGCCTCTCTCCATATACGTATATTGAATAGAATTGGCGATAGACAACAGCCCTGTCTTACTCTTCTACCGATATGTACCTACTCCGCTGGTGTCCGTATTCTCCAACTTGACCTTTACAACTTGATTCACATATAGATTCCTGATCAGTCTCCTGTCTTTCCAGTCTACACCTATATCCTTTAATATCCTCGTCAGCAGTACCCAATTTACTCTATCAAAGGCCAGTCGACGAAACGTAACACATAAATTTATAAATGTATCTTTCATTATGCTTTCATAAGACTTTGGATTAACGAATAACTATAACGAATCTCAATATAATTTTCACAATGAAATCACTAAAATATAAAATGAAAAAACTGTTCGTTTACAATTACAGTATTAATTTGCACAAAGTCTTCTCTGCATTACTAATCTCAAGTAGCCTTTCTAATCGTGTTCGAAAAAATTAACGCTAATACCAATCGCTTCCTTGGATTATTTATATATGTTTTAATATAAAATACGGTCCACTATACTTATCATCACCAATATTTTTACTACATGTTCCCTGATTTTCCTGAATAGATTTCGGACCAGTTTTTTTGGTCGAAAAGTTTCAATTTATTCTCAATCATTTTACAATGCACTGACCTCCATCTCAAGTTCCTCAAAGGGAGCCTCTCTGCCGTGGACCATGTCAACGTCCTTATATAGGTAGGTTCCCATCGATTAGGCTCCAGACAGCATCGCAGACAGAATCAGTGGAACGGACGCTGTTTTCTTCATACTTCATTCTCACCTCATCATTCTATTAGCAACCAATTATACTTTATTCGTCGAATGAACTAACAAAGTAAACTCCCTATCCCAAATTGCAGTCAATGAAAATATAATAAATCAGATTCTCCTATCTAATTATTATTTTTTTAGATTTCCGCTTATTTTTATCGGCAACTCCATTTTAAACATCTTCTGGATGATGTGATTTAAATTTAAGTTAGTAGTAGCCAGTCCCGTAACTAGATACTTTGGCGCCCTGGGCAAACTATTAAAATATGCGCCCTCTCCCCCTTGAAGAAATTATTTTTTCTAGTTTATTTAGTTACTATTCGAGTATTTTGCGCCCCTTGCTTGGTTGCGCCCGTGGCAGATGCCCCGCCCGCCGTAGTTACGGCACTGGTACTAACTGACTGAATTGGAGCGCGGATCTGTCAAATGTCGGCGTCTCTATACTGTTCCTTCGCAATATTTGTTGTAGTTCGCATGAACAAATATTAGCTGGGAACTTCGAGCAACGGGAGAAACTTAGATGAGATGCCTCAAAATGACATTGTTTTTACTTTCTCCATAATGGGAAAGTATTGTGATCACGAAAAAAATCGACTTCGAGATTTCAACGGAAATACAAGTTTTGAGGTCCCTAGAACACGTTTAGACTATTTTCGAAATGATCTGTGTGTGTGTGCGTGCCTGTGTTTGTGATTGTGGGCGCTCTAACTCAAAAAGTACTTACCATATCGATATTAAATTTCATATATAACACTGGTATGGGCACAAAGAAATAATTAGTTTTTAGACAATAACGGTTAACCGGAAGTCGAGGTATACTCGAAATCCGATTCGGGTTTTGCGTTATTTCTCCGTTAGAAGATCATTATTGTATATACAATTTTATACAAAGTTTATAGAGAATGTAATTTCCTACAACTTTCATTTGAAACAATTTCCCATAGCAGTTATTTAGGAATTATTTATAATTAATAGGTTTTTTATGTTTCCGTCAAATATCTCATTAAAAACGTCGTTATTGGTAATCTTCGTAAGGACCAAAGTTGTAGAGAATAATATTTCTGTCGAGTTTTGTTTGAAACAAATTTTCGTATAACCATCCATTTCGGAGATATTTGGCTTTTTCTTAATACCAGTATACAGCGCCAGCACCATGTAGCGGTGAATTCTGTAAACATATTCAAAATATATGTAATTTACGGCAATAAGGACGACTGTATTCTTTTACGATACGAAAAAATAAATTTGCCTCATAATGCTATTCATAATAATTTAAATATACATACCCAAATATGGAGAAAGTCATGTGTTGGCCACAACTGCTTTTTTTTTCAGGATCATTCCTTACAATCGAATTCTCATCTCACCACCTCGGCAATTTTTTAGGACTCCACCCTAAGCGTTATCCTCTCTGTGATAGACTTTCGTTCTTTGCTCCCTCAAAAACCTATCATGGCATCCATCCTATATTTTCACATTCATTTTGTGCCTCTTTATTTTCCTCCCTTCTCCTCCTTCACCGATAAAAGCAGCAATTTCGAAATTATGGATCCTTTTCGAGTCAAATCGGAAATTCCCAAAGTCTTCGACGAGGTGGAATAGGATCTCGGACGAAGGAGCATGCGTGTGAGGTTCTGATCGACCGATGTCGTTATCTTTCCCGCTCTCCGGCTTTCGTGTGGGTCCATCTCATCCAAACGTCGCATCCATCATCAGAAAGCATCCACGATCGTGTTTCCTTCGAAATCCGAATCGTGAATCCGGCGAAATTTTGCACTCACTCTAATGCTTGGCATCCAATGACTCAATATAGGGATCAAAATGGCGAAGGTCCCTTTTTTCCCGAGAGTCATTCCGTTTCCCAATCCGCATTCCCCTTTCACTCTCCTCTCATTCTTTCCCTCATCTCTCTTTCTCTTTCCTTCCTCCTCCCATTTAGAATTTGCTATTTTGCTTGTATGTTCTTCTAGTTTTTTTTACTTGCAGGTTCTTTTCTGAGAAATTATTATTGTATTGTTTTTTCTATTGTCCCTTGTAATTGTTGACGTAGGGTAAAATATAAGAAGGTACTATATAGTCTCAATTTCGCCATATTAATGTCGTTTGTCTGTCTTTCCGCACTCGCGAATTTTCCCTTCAAATTCGATCACTTTTTCTCGGTACTTTGTGTCATTTTCGCCAATATTAACAAATTTTGTCACTCCCTCGCTTCGTATTTGTTTCGACACATTTTCTGGGATGATTCGAAAAACACGAGCGCCTCTTAAGTCTTCTTTCTATTTTCTCTCGTAACCCGTCAATTGTCTTGCCTTTTATCATTTGTGTAAAATCTATTAATTTTTTTAAATTTTAATATTCTGAATTTAGTGGAGTCGTAATCAACAACACCACGTTCGGAGCACTTTTTCCCGTATAGCTATTATTACAGATCCCAGAGGTAATGAGCGAATTGCTTTTGTTGTATTTCTCAGAAGAAAGGCACGACTTGATTCGAAAAATTCGAATCCTCGAATTTTGTAATCAACGGAAGTAGGTACTATACTTTTTTGTTTTTACAATTCGTCATAGGTCGATATTTTCCTTTCCTTTATCCATGTTAGAAAATTTTCCGCGTAAGAAAATGCTAAGTAGAAATGAACGTAAAACACCTTCATTATTACATTGTTTATAATAAATATTTGTATATTCACAAAATCGTATTTTATCTCCTTTTCCTTGGATGATTAAGGATCATTTTACCGTAAAAGATGGATAAATTAGCATAAAAAAAGTGTTCACGTTTTCGGTGAGATGTTTGATAATATGGAACGACGAGAGAGTTGTAAAAGAATCTTATTTTGGAATTTATATACACGACGTTCGAGTTAGGTCCAAGACAGAAAGTGGTGCTCTAATATCTAACCAGAACAAGTACAGTTTAATTGCGAACTATGAATTGAAAATAAAACTCATCGCAGTAATTTTACTTTTGTACTAACTTTATAACGCGTCAAGAAATCGACACAAATCTCGTCAGTACGATTCGACCGTAAACATTACTGCGGCTTCCGCTGCAGTAATTTATCAAAGACTGGGATGTATTTAAAAGCTTATAAAGGCCGCATATTTAACACAGAAAACTGTCAAGGTCTTTAAACGAATCGCTGTGTAGAGTTAATGCGCGATGAAGCGAGACGTCGATCTGACACGATGCAGTCATCCGCTTCTGCTTCTTTCGTCTTGTAAGATGGAGTCGTGGGTGGGTGGGGGGAGGGGGGGCAGGCGGATGAGACTGGAGAGAAGGAGGGGGGATTGGAGGGAGCGAGGGGAAGTCTTACCTTTCTCACCGGGGAATGAGAGTGAACTCTTGATCTCTTGATAAGTGGAACTACCTTCTCCCTTTCAAAGCCAGCCCCTTAACCTTTTCCTCCCCCTCCTCCTCCCCCTCCTCCTCCCCCTCCCTCCGACCCCCTCCCCCGCCTCTCCCCAACTCCCCCTCCCTTCGTGAGCGACTGTCGTGGGATTCTTAAGACCTGTGGGAGGTGATTGTTGCGTGTTGCTTGCTTCTTTGCTAACCCTCCTCCTCCTATTCTGGCCAGCCTCAACATCACCTTTTGAGAACCGTTCCGCGCCTGCGGCGGTACTAATTGGTTGAGAATGGAGTGGGAGGGGAGTGACGTGGAAGTGAGCAGTTTAGGGAAAAAAACCAAGGAAATATTCACCATATCGACCTTTGTTGGAAGGATAACTCGATCTTGTTGCGGAGGACTATTTTTCTCTCACACACAATTTTCCCATGCTTTACCGCGCTATGGAAGGTTTCCTTCGAGTGTAAGTATTTGTAAGGATTTTTATATGGAGTGAAATGTCTGGAAAGGATGTTTTCATGCATATTACCAATAATAAAACTTGTCAAATATTTGCTCTTGACGTGGTATCCAGGCTACGAACGAGTTATCCTTTTGCACGGACGAATGATTAATTAAAGGAGGTGCCTGATATTCCTCTACGTGTTATATAGGCCTCTAGGTCGTATTTACCACAAAAATTCAGAGAGAATCTATTTATCAGAGTTTATCGATGCATGGTAATGGAGTATTTTTCGACTGGGTCGCTAGGAGTGATTTGCCGATAGAGCTCGAAGCGGGTCTGATTTTCTAGGCCTGGCCTATACAAATTCGGGCCCGGCCGTTACGATGTCGAAGAAATTGTAGGCCCGGCCCGTGAGACTTTACAGAGGACCATGATTATTAAAGCCCGACCCGGGCCCGTAATTAATTCCAGGCCCTTGCAGTATTCTAAGCCGCCATGCGCTGAAAGATATCAAAACAGCCAAAGTGCTTCTTCCATTGAATGATGAATGGATTCCGTCCATTGCAAAAATTATCCCTTGAGTTCGAGTTTACAAAAAACTGGTTGGATGATTTTCTGTATTGGAGAGGATCTGTATCTCTTCATATAAGCCGCGAGATATATAATTATATATGTAAACTCGTATATCCAGTGCCTTATTAAAAAAGTAACATTTGAAGCCTTGGTTCATTTTTTAATAAAATCGATATCGATTTCCTAGTAGTTTCTGCAGTCCTGGTAATTTATATTTCAAATCAATCTAGAAGTACTGCATCAAAGAGACAGTCTTACGATTTGAAAAGATGAAAATGATGTTATCTCATCAGCTAGTTCCATACCACCAAGGAGTTTGGAAGAGTAATCATTTTTATGAGCCTGGGGTAAAATAGTTGGAAAAAACACAAGGTGAGCAAAATTTGAATTCTTCTAAAATGCAATTTTTTATTCACAGAGTGGTTATTTTTCCTAAAGTACATTAAACACACAATCACTCAAGCAAATGCATATTTTGCCCAAAAGGCTTTAGATATTTGTAAGAGAAATTTGTATATATATAATATATATAAAAATGAAAAATTCTTTTTCAAAAAAATAGATTACTATAAATGTAAAAAGGTGTCGTTTAAATAATGAAAAAAAGACGTTCTAAGGATTTCAATCCCAGCCCGGTGCAGCGGGCGAGACTCGCTGACTGATGATGAATTTGAAAATAATGACATCGACCTCTACTTCTTATGACTGATTTTTGGGATGGGGTCTCCGGCATGCAAACGAACGTTTTTTTTTAAAGAAACACACGAAAGAATATTTTCTTACTAATTTACACGAAACAGTCACCAGAACTTCTTCGTTTCCAAATTCTCTCAAAATTTTTCTTTCTCTCGATTTTGTCGTGATGCAAGTATTTAACTTTTTTTCTCTAGTCGTTTATCAGAAAACAATCGTCTTTTAAAAAAATCAGTTCGTTCACAAAATGGCGTTGGCATCGTCAGTCTCTGGCAATTCCATCGACTCGTTTTACCAGATAAAATTCATTCGTTTCACGGGTCGATCTCGAGGTCCCCTTCACGCGCGCCCTTTTAGGGTCTCAAGACGTGGTTTTCGGGCGAACGATGCGTTTAGGCGCTGTCCTGGTCGAATCAATAGTTGGTGTTGCCGAGGGAGTTGGACTCGTACGCCGAAGGGTTTATGTTTCCTTCGTAGCTTACTTGGGCGTGATAGCCGGTCGCCCAATCCGCCGTGTAACGCACCACCTGAGTCCTTCCGTCTGGTAGAAGCACCCTGTACTCTCCGTTGACGGCGTCACCGTTGGACACGGCGTTGTGGGAGTAGTCGTTGATGGATCCTCTGGGGTCGGATTCCCTTACGGCGTAGTTGAAGTCGAAAGGCATTCCTGGTTCGTGGTGATGGTGATGTTCGTGCTGGAAAAAGAACAAGCATATGTGAAGGGGAGCGGACGAGGGCCTTTGCTCTTTCGGACCCTCCGCGTGCTCGAGAACGAGGAGCACTTGAAGATTCTCTTACGCCCTTTTTAAGATTTCCGAGATTATCGGCGGTCCATACTATAATCAGTATATACAAATTCCCAAGTGTCCGTCTGTCTGTCACGGTACTTTTTTGGACATTTCGCAATGGAATTAAGAGCTGAAACTTTCAAAACCGTTAAACCCCATGAGATGGTACCTTGAAAAATCAAACATTACCGAAAAAGTCCTGGGTTCGACTCCAGAAGACGATTATATTTTCCCATAAGTTTACACGTAATTTTTGATTTTGCAATGTGCAAGATTTTCTTCTTTCATTAATCTAAATAGGTACATATGTACTACCGATTTCCTTCGTTTTTGGTTTATCCGACGGACAAAAATGTAAACTATCATATTCTTGCAATACTTGCATGTGACACGGTGGAATCTTTCAGAAATACGCAATTGTTTTCGAAATTTTGCAGATATTTCGTACTCTTTCCGAGCGTTGCCAAAACGACCATCATTATTGCCTCCGATTCAATTAGGTGAAAGCATAGCGTTATTCGCTTCGCACTTTTAAGCATCGAAATTATTGCTGTAGCAACGTGAAACTTTATACACATCAACGTAAATATTTACGGATAATTATTCAGTTAACTGCGTATAGGAAGCGTTTCTAACGATTTAATCAAAGCAGTTGAATCTTCCTTTCGTCGTTTGAATGCTGGAATCTTACCTTTTTGTAAGTAGAACCATTATATTATACATCTACTAGCAGAATTTCCCGTTGAATTTCAACGGATTTAGTGAAGCTACTTCAGCAGAACATACAAACTCTTTAAAATATATAGTAGTTACTTTTTAACTTACAATTAGCTTTTCTTAACAATTCATCATATTTGCTTGTAACAATCCGTTTCCGAGCCTATAGCATTCAAATATAACGATAATTTTATTTCCTATCATATTACTTTCGCCAAATTCAGCTTCATTTCTTGTGTAATTACTTATGCCTCGCTGAAATATTTACTTTTATGCCTTGTAAGCAAGAAACCCGTGAAAAAGCAACGTACAGTTGTCCATGATTGAACACTGACTGGTAAATGTACACCAGATACGTGAGCTTATTTACGTTAATAAACATTATAATGTAGAATATAATGATTTTACTTACAAAAAATGTAAGATTCCAGTAATCAATAGACGAAAGAAGGTTCAATTACTTTCATCAAACGTTATAAACGCTTCCTGAATAATATTCAGTATCTATTTACGTTGCTATCCATAAACATCGATCGTTTAGTTGTTTAAACAAAAGTGCGAATCGAATAACGCTAAACTTTTGTCTATTTATAAGCTTCATTGAAGCTAACTGAATCGGAGGTAGCAATGACGGCCGCCTTGGTTACGCCCAGAAAATTTCGAAACAAATTGCGTATTTCTGAAAACTTCGACCATGTAAATGTAAACTTCGCAGGAATAAGATAGTATAGAGTTTTATTCGTCGAATAAAGTAAGAACGAAGAAAATCGGTCCATATTTATGTATTTTAATGCTTGAAGGAAGAATACCTTGCAAGTCAAGAAATGGATTCATACGTGTTATCTTATGGAAAAATGTTAATCCCCTATTTTGGCAGCACTGATTAATTCCGGTTGACCAAACCTTGACAATTTACTAATTGTAAGTTAGGATGTAAGGAAGAATCGTACCAAATTTTATCGTTTATGAGGAGTTTCATGAACAAACCAACAAACACACGCTTCAAAATATATTATAGTAGATAATGCTTATTAACGCAAATAGGCTCACGCATAAATTTAAAATTAAATCAGAATATGGACATACGTTATTTTTTAACACATTATATAGTTATCTTCTCATCGTTGATAATCTAAATAAATTTATTGTTATATAAAAAAATGGTACTTCAATAAAAAGAACCAAAGAAAATTAAAACATAAAAGTCCGAGATCAATTGCCGTGTAGCATTAATTTCCTCTATAAAATATAGATTTCTGACTGACTTCGCAAAATAAATTGTTAGTACACACACACAGCAGTGCCCTCAGCGAGATTTGATCCCGCGAACCTTAGGTTGAGAGCCAAATACGTTAAAATCCTGTACCAGGGAAATGCATTATTAGAGTTAAATGTGAATTATTGAGATCAACTTATTTTACGCACTTCTTAATTTTTATAAACTAATTGAAAATAACTGTGCAAACATTGCGCGAGTACAGCTAGTATTATGTAATTCACCGAAGATGTCTGCTTTTCGGCAAAATGCGCAACCGGTTTCCCCGACTTTTTTTATTAATGTATTTGAGTATTGGATTCCAGCCATTAGAAGATCTCTATAATACTTTTCTTTTTGGATGAAATATAGATGTTCAGCTCGATATTCAAGAGGTACCTATGAGAAAGAAACTTGTGAAAAACTACTTGATCGATCAATACCGTGTTAAATTTCTCAAGTAGACATCTAATTTTAATTCGTACGCATGACAAAGAAGATCCTGGGTTTCAAAATGCGACATGCGTGGAAACTCTTAACACGGTTTCCTTTCCTTTTTGAGCCAAAAAGTGAAACGAGGCAAAGGGCCACATAATATCGCTTTCATTGTTCGAGATCTTCCCAGAGCGATTGCGCCGCACCCTTCAGATGTTTTGTAACCCTTTATTTATTTTTGAGAGATCCGCAGGACGTTGGGATTCGTGAGACAGACGAGTTTCACTCTTTTTTTTTACCGTTTGCAATTCCCTTCCCCGTGATTGCGGTTCGTGCTTGAATTCTGCAGTGCTCTGCCGTCCACACGAGATCTGCGTGATAAACTTGAAGCAGAAAATTGCGAAAGGTCCATCCGATGTAAACTGGAATTACATTTGTGTACCCGGTTCTGCCTTACTATTTACTATCTGCGTTTCTATGGGAATTTCAATTTGCTCCCTATTTTTAAATTTTAAGTTCAACAAATGTTGCTAGGAAATTTAAATACGTAAACTTTGATCCGCTTCGTTCGTTTTACTTGAGAGTTTCGATTAAAAAGTCAGAATTTTAAAAACTATTTATCAAAGGGTTTTTGCCATCTGGCATTATTTCAGTTTTTAGTTGTTATCTTTAGCTCTTTCGGTGAATGGCAGAGTTAATTAATTTTTTAAAAATATTTCGTTGGAGACATTTTAACATGAAAATTTATTGCTTGGGAATTAAAATTTCAAGCATGGTAAAGTTGATACGACTTGTTAAGATGTTCAATTCACGCCCAAAGGGCTTGGAAAAACTCGCTAATGTTTAAGAAGAAGATTTTTTAAAGTGGTGTTTAACTTATCGGCAAAGGCATAGGATAACTCTTAAGCTGAGCACTTATTATCAATTCTTCTTCTTAATGTTTTGGAAATATATAAATACTACGGAAGAGGAAAGGTAAGTAAGGATATTTAGGGCAATTAGCTATTGAAGGAAACCCAGTGAACACTTACCGGAAGTAGAGCCGCTGGTGTGTTGGAGAAGCACATTTGTAGAAGTTATTAGAGCTTTCGGGATGATCCCTTCGTCAGCACAAGAGAGAGACAACTCTCTTGTGCTGACGAAGGGATCATCCCGAAAGCTCTAACCTCTAGAAATGTGTCTCTCCAACACCCCAGCGGCTCTACTTCCGGTAAGTGTTCACTGGGTTTCCTTCAACACCTAGTTGCCCTATATATATATATATATATATATATATGCTTCACACCAATTTTGTTTAAAGAAATTTACAAACTTTTCTTCGCGCATATGTTGCATACAGAGTAAATCAGGCTAATATGTAACATATTTATTGACTTTTTTTGTGGTTCACTGGAAATATCATTTTACGCAAGGCTGAATATTCTGGTAAATCTCCGGATTCCATAAAACCGTCTTTAGTGTATTTCCGCGCACTTTGCGCTTTTTTCGTCTCCGAATCCATCGAAAATGCCTTCGTTTTCCGGTGAGATTTTTCGCTTTTTGTCTTTCTAGCGTAGAGATAGAAATGATTCGTCTCTCTCGAAACCACAGCGGAATGATTGTCTCTTTTTTTCGTCAGATTCGCGGCACTGAGTTATTTTTTCTTTCGCCTCATCCTGCGATAATCGAACAGCCGTGCGAACTGTCGTTGTGGCCAGGAGTCGCCTCGAGGACGCGTTGCGAAAATTCGCCTAAAGGTCGAATACCGTTTTCGGTCATCGTCTCATTGCCCCGGGCGGCGGCTACGGTGAGTGTCTCGAGCGATCGCTGTCGCTTAGTAAGAGTATAAAATGCTAAGCATTACGGCCGCATTCACTTTTTCCAATTATGATGGCACCTCTTTTATAAAAAATGTCTGCATCTAAATATTTATAAATATCTTTCACATGCTCGAAAGTCCTTGAATCCGTGAGTGAGACACACGCGAAGGCTCCGAGTCACGTCACTGGTCGGCGGTGTTGTATTTTTTTTGCTTTTAATCTCCGAAGGAATTTGAAGCTAAGTCGCTCCCTGAAGTTTAAAAAAAAAAATACCGGAATGGTATGCAGTATAATAAGAAAACTAATGGTATCACACCCGCTACTACCTCGCTACGTGTTTTTATCGATTCGGGTTTTTTGTCCGTGGGCTACTTATAGGAAAGCAAATTGATGATCCTCAAATAGACTTTCGCAAACGTGGAGACTCCGAAAGGAATGTTATCGCTTTATAATAGGCATTCGACGTTATTGAGGGACCTAGTGTTACGTCCGCTGCGGGCTTCCAATCGGATGAGAACGATTTACTACTGGCTAACCGATCGTGCTGTCCTGTCGAACTAATAATTACTGTTTAATCTGCGGTAACGTACAATTAACGTTGATTAAAACTTTAAGTCACCTCGAAAAGCGGATTTTAGATTTTATAGCTTTGAAAGTTATCAACAAGAACATATAATTTTAATTTTTATAGCTGAGAGAGTTATTTCTAAATAGAAGAATCCTTTAATAGGCGGAGAGATATAAATCAGATGTTGAGAAAATATCGGATCAAAAATGGCTCCATAGAATTAAAGTGTAATCTCTCACGTTTTGTTTTCTTCCGATTTTTGTTCTCAAGACTTCTCCGGCGCACATTAATTAATTTAGCTTGGAGAGAAAGTGGGAAGTTACGTCATCTGTAATGCAAGGACGCAAAAAATTAAATGATATTAACTAATTGCATGAGTTGCCAATTACGTGTTTGACCGCGCGGGACTCGTCCGCTCCTTACGAGAGAGAGATTGAAAGAGTGAGTGTGTGTGTGACGGATTGGGTACGCACGAACCAGAGGCGAGAGTTGTTTTTAATTCGAGAGTCAGAATGTTTCTTTTTTCCTCGTTTTGGGAATTGATGGGCGAATTTACTCGTACAATCAAAAATCTCTCTTTTGTGGTTTTCTCTGAACTTTACTTTTTATGAATATTTTAAATTGCTTTGTTGTCTAATGTTTTCAAAGTAGTATGAATAATTATGAGCTCTTTTTCTCAGCAGAGGTGGAAATTAGCTCCTCTATCGACTATTCTAAAAAAATCATATCTCTCTGAATATTAGAACAGGACGATTTTCGGTTAAGAATGTATTCTTGTCGTTGCAGTTATGCTTATTATATGTTTAGTAAATCAACTTCAATTTTAATGCTAAAGTAAAAATTATATCAAAATATTCATCGCATACCGGGTAAATATAAACGCAGTGAAATTTAACTGGAAACATTCAAAACATTGCTCAGGTGAATATTTTTTTGAAATACAGGAGTCTACCGAACACGAGACGCCGAAATACTTGAAAACGCGTGTTCGCCTTATTTCTTCCCCCTACCCCTTCTTCCCCCTCCCTTTCTCACCCTCCTCCCCCTTCTTCCCCCTCCCCCTTCTTCCCACTCCCCTTCTTCCTCCTCCCCCCTTTCTTACCTTCCTCCTCCGCGTCCTTTTAAGCGTCTCCCCATTCTCCTCCTTCCATACACGTTCGCTGTTGAGACCTGTCTTCGTTTTACCGTTAGGAGGAATCCAACGAAAGGGAGAAGAACCATAACTCGAGAGTAAAAGGGGAAGCGGCCTGAGGTTTTTTTCTTATCGCCGTAGCGTAAACAAGAAATTAGCGATTCCCCCATCTCCTTCCTCTCTCCTTCCCTCACTCCTCTCTCCCTCTGCCTCATCCTGAAGGAATGGGGTCGAGAGTCGCCGCTGTTGAGGACGGATCGGACCATTTGTACCTTTATTTTTTTTCCCGTCCGCGTTGATTCAATGGAGTTGGAGGATTTGTAATAATTAAGAAGCCACGGAGAGCGCTGTAGAGGGGCTCTCAAAGTTGCGGGAAAGGCGATTTGAGGGGGGAGGGGGAGACGGGCAACAGGGTAAAGGTCGTGTGAAGAGTTCTCGGGTCTTCCACCGGGTGACTTGTGTCCATACCGACGTTTCGACGTCTGCCTCTGCCGTCGTCTTCAGGGTGAAGACGACTCTGCAGAGGCAGCCGTCGAAACGTCGGTATGGACGCTAAGCCACCCGGTGGAAGACCCGAGAACTCTTCACACAGAAATTCGCCGGGAAAACCTGAGATCATTTATCAGGGTAAACGTCCTTCGCGGAACCGTGGAAGGCGCGTATGGGAAAATCGGCGACGTCCATCCCCGTTTCTTGTGGAAGGCCGTCCTTTATGAAGAGTGACGCGCGTAAGGGCGATGGGGAGGGGGAGGGTGAGGGCAAGAAGGGCAGCCAAAAGTCTTTCTTTTTTTAGGGAAATGGTAATCTGGACGATCCCAAAGTCGATATATGGTCGCTTCGAATGGACTCTCTTAAATATAGATCAAGTGCTATATTCAGGAATGTTCAGGAAAATTCTGTTCCAAGTAAAACGACACATCCGATAACTGCTGTCTAGCATAAGAATGAGTATGAAAAAAATCGGGTGTAGGTATGTTAATTTACGTTTTGTTTAGCTAGAATATTAGCTACAACGGTGTCAGTGCAATTTTATTTCTCTGCAGTTTTAGATAATGTTTAAATTTAATAATATCACCACCTGATATCTACTTTTATGGAAGCGATTCGTTTTTATCTGCTATAAATTACAGAGATGCGACTTATGCGATTTCAAGATGTTGCAGATTTGTTTTTACTTCTTAAAATAAAAACGTTAAAAAAATCTCTAAAAAACTTTTTACTGAGTTAATATTTTACATGCATTATATTCAGATAGAGCGATAACCTATCTGGCGCTCGTAAATTATTTAATTTTTCACTAGGGCAGGGTGGAAATTTTTCCCGAAATTTACATACTAATCTCGGCATAATTTTTTACCACCCAAATGAGTGAAAATTCAAATTTTCGTGCCCATGAAAGGAAACGCTCTCCCACTATCTCTCACTCCGATCTCCAAGTAATTTATTTCTATTCTTTCAAAAGAGCGCGAAATTTCAATGTCGGCCCTGGAAGAAGACCTTGATAGGATCCCGACTAAATAAACAATCTGGCGATGCAAATGCTGCGCTGTTTCTCATGCTTAGCAAAAAAGTACAGGACACAGGAGGATATTGGTTGCAACTGCATTTTGCAGGTTCTATTCTACGATGGATGTCGTAAAATATCTTGGGGAAAAAATATTTCGCCGTAAGAAAGGTAAAAAATTCAGGAAAACTAAACAAAATAATGCCAGAGAATTTCAGCTAAAAGTAATGTAATATTATTTAGGTGTTGGAATTTATAAGGTAAAAAAATAATCAGCCCTGCATGGAACATGCGAGTCAAGAAACACAAGGTATCAGCGGACAATGCCTCCTTTTGGTGTGAACTGCGCTTAAAAATTTTCACCGAGATTATACGAAAGAGATAATCCTCGTAAACATGGGAAAATTTTAAACAGGTTACGTTTCTGCATGCGTATGGCACCGTCGAGGTATATTCGAAGAGAAACCGAGTCAAATAAGAAGGGAATCTCGATTAACTGGACGTACGCAAAGATAGGCTGCCGAAAGCAGAATCCTTCCGAGGTCGCACGTCCGAAAGGCTACTTCGGTCTTTCCTCGGCTTGTCACCTCGGAGACCCACTCGCCAGCGGGAGTTATGGATACCAGTCTGGGGAACGGGAACAATGGGGGAACTGCCCGGAAGCAGCTAGATGGTACGCCTCTGTCGTAGTATTCACTTAGTGTGCCAAGGCAGTCGGTGAGAGGAAGATTTCCCGTGATGCGGGGCCAAACATCCGACACCCCCCCTCCCCTCTCCCCCCTTCTTCCTCCCTCTACAACCTCCTTCCGCGTGCTCGTTCCTCTTCCCCCTTCCACTCCTTCTCCGCCTCCTCTTTTTTTTAATATTGCGGTATTAGCTCAAACGTGCGCTTTTTTCTTTAATAGAAGTGGGGCGTTGTTAAAGTTGCGCATTATCGGCTCGGGCTATTGGAAGCGATGCTCTGAGGTCATATTAACAATGACAATACCCATACTCGTCACCTAGCGCTGTAAAGAAAACTTATTCGACCAGGGTCGAGATCGCGCACACGCTTTTAGCCACAGATTCAACTGAGTTCCATCGTTTAGACAAAACTAATTGGAAATCCAAACGCCTTAAAAAAAAACATTCGAGAATAAGAACTTGTGATTGAAGAAGTACTTATCTGAGGCATGTCTCAAATGTTTTGCCTGAAATAAGTATATTTTCAATTTTTCGAATCTTAAATTCTTATTCTTGAATTTTTTTACTTATAAGTCAAACTCAGTAATTCCCTGGTGAAGCCGTAAGACATTTGCAGTTTAAGGTGCTTTGTCATGTCCCTGCGTTCGTGTGAGAGGTGGAGCGTACATTTCATTGGTACATATTCCCTTTTTCGCCGCAACGCGGAATCACGAGAATTTCGAATCCTTAGACCAGTGTTTTTCAATCTTTTTTGAGTGGCGGAACACTTTGGAATGAGAAAAAATTGGCGGAACACCTATATACATACGCATTTATATTTACATATAACCTTTTTATGCACTTAATAGAAGTTATTTCTGCTTCTGCTATAGATGGAGTTATGGTGTGAGAGCAAAGTAGAAATACTTTTTAATTTTAAATTCATTAAAAAATCTAAGTTAATAGAAAAATTATTTTCGGTGGAATATTTTTGAACTATCGGAACACCAGTGTTTCGTGGAACACCGGTTGAAAAACATTGCCTTAGACTGATGATTTTGGACTTGTCTGCTGTCCTTTGAATACAGAATTGCTATGCGGTTGGCGCTAATTACACTTCACCGCCGCTTTGTAGTTTTAAAATTACCGTCTTCCAAACGCTCTGTCAACATACAAATTAAGTTCTGTGAAAATTCGCTGAGTCGCTTGTCGGAGACGCACGAGAAAATGTTTTGAGCGAGTGTTCGGGCGATTTTGAGTTGTATTTATTTAGAGTTGGATTTCTCGCTCTAAATGCGACGTTTAGAAGACGATATTTTTTCATTGTGAATTTGGGCTATTCTCTTAAATACTTCGCCGTTTATACAATGAAAAGATGATGTTACAAAGAAATCCCATTGAATCTCATCCTGCTCTCAATTAAATTTTTTTTAATGGAAAGTTTTTAAGTCGTGCACCATTAAAAATGCACATTTATTATGATGAACAGCAGAATTTAATTATACAAACCAACTTTATTCAGTGATACGTAATTATTAACAATTTTACATCAGATACGTGTATATGTGAATGTTTTCATTTTTCCCACGACGTATCTTTAAAAATGCGATCATAAATTATAAATTACTCAGAATTACTTTTGCCGAATAGGAATCTCGGTTCCTAAGTATGCCATCTTACCACCTGTGCCAACTCGCTGTGAGACAGAACGATGGGAAACTTAAGCATTTATTTTATTAAAAGCGGAAATTCTGCTTGTAAGATTTTTTCAATAGATTTTAAAAGTATGATAGATTTGAGCTGCAAACTTTATCTGTACTATTCTACAAGCAAAGTAGAAAATGTTTCTTGTAATATAAAAATATTTATAAAATAATTGTTTTTATAACCATTACTTATTCATACAATTTAAGGCATATTCAGTTTAATTTATAACGCTTAAAGAAAAAATTTTAAAGACGTATTATACAAAATTTTCAGAATTTCCTATAAAACGAAGGAAACATTGCCGAATTTTAAAATTTTTACTTGTATAAATATTAATGACCAGGTAGTTACAAAGGTAAATGAGTTTTACATAACTGAAGTCTATTAAAATGTATTGAATAACATTTTCATGCTAGCAAATTGACGTGAAAATCATCTCGATTCAAAGAGGAATTTTTTGGGCGATTAATATGGCATCGATCATCTTCTAAATATTTTTATAAAAAAAGACACTCGAAAATCGAATCTTTGTCGTCTGCTAACTCACCCCATCTGGTGAAGGAGTCGTGGGCCTGGGCGGTGGTCTTGGAGTCGGCCTGGTTGGCGTTACCGTCGGTGGTCCGTAAGTCGGTGGCCTTCCGTAATTGGGCCTATTATTATCGGGCAATCCGTAGTCGGGGATGCTAGGAGGGAGGGTGAACGAGGGACCTGTCACCGGAGGATTGTAAGTGTATGTTGGGGGTGGATTGTAGGTGGGTGGAGGTGGAACGAATGTCGGAGGGGGCGGCCTGTATGGAGGCGGGGTTGGTGGCGGGTATGTGGGTCTAGATGGGGTTGGGGGCTTGTACGGAGGCGGGGTTGGTGGCGGGTATGTGGGTCTAGATGGGGTTGGGGGCTTGTACGGAGGCGGGGTTGGTGGCGGGTATATGGGTCTAGATGGGGTTGGTGGTTTGTATGGGGGAGGGGTTGGTGGCGGGTATGTGGGTCTAGATGGTGTAGGTGGTTTGTACGGAGGCGGAGTTGGTGGCGGGTATGTTGGTCTAGATGGGGTTGGTGGGCTGTACGGAGGTGGGGTTGGTGGCGGGTATGTGGGTCTAGATGGGGTTGGTGGTTTGTACGGAGGCGGGGTGTATGTCGGTGTGGGAGGCCTGTACGGAGGTTGGGTTGGTGGAGCGTAAGTGGGTCTAGATGGGGTTGGTGGTTTGTACGGAGGCGAAGTTGGAGGTTGGTACGGCGGAGAAGTTGGGAAAGGTTTCGGAGGTGGCGGGAATGGGATTGATGGACGATCGTAGTGGTATCCTTGGTCTGGAGGCAGATACGCATTTTGTCCCGGGGCTGGAGGTTCTGGAGCAGCATTTGCAGCGTGGAATGCCGCGAGGATTGCCACCGTGACCTTTGAACCATGAAAAAGAATTAGTATAATTAACTAGAATATCTGATGCACTCTTCGCGAAGAGCAATCTAAGGAAGTCTAAACGCCCTAACGAGATATAGCAACGTGACTGCGAGGGGAGAATTAAAAGTAATCGAAATGTTCGTCTACTTCACCTTCCTTTTCCCCAATCTACTTTTGCTAGCAAAATGATCAAAATACGAGTAGGTGACATAAAACGATGTCATAATTTTTGCTTCGTTAGTAGTGTGCGCCACGAGAAAGGCGAAATCATTTTCTTTTCAAAAATGTCGCAGGAAAAATAATATTATCTACGTTCTCCTCTCATTATACCACTGAAGAATCAGACACGTAAAAATTAAACGTTAAAATTTAATTTCGTTGTACTTTCTTATCGTATAGAATTTATTAATTAAACGTTAAAATTTAATTTCGT
The DNA here is from genome assembly GCA_036926305.1 of Uropetala carovei. Classification (NCBI taxonomy): domain Eukaryota; kingdom Metazoa; phylum Arthropoda; class Insecta; order Odonata; family Petaluridae; genus Uropetala; species Uropetala carovei. Next base: position 8,679,359 of record JAXCHB010000010.1, on the reverse strand, counting down.
TGTACTTTCTTATCGTATAGAATTTAATCCTTCACTTTCGTAAGAACTTGCCTTGAATTAGATTGACATAAATTTTTGTTATTATTATCAATCATCCAGTTAGTGCTAGAGCGGGGGACATGAAAACCAGGCGTTGAAGTCTCCCTGAATCGTCATGCTTTAATGTTAGAAGCGCATCGGTCTATAATAGCAAGAGATGTACACACCTAAGGAATGGGATTTAGCTAATTCGCGATGCTTGCGCTTGGCGACTCGCGCTTCTCCTCCCCTCCATCACTCCCTCCCTTTCCCCTCTTTCTCACCCTCCCCTCTTTTCGCATTCCTGTTCGTGAGTATCCTATTCCGTTTCCCTCTTTCCGCAAGCATATCCTCGTTGAAAAGTGATGCACTGCTGCCCCTTGCTTTCTCTATCCTCACAAATGCATTCCATGAGTGAGCGGAGGCTTTCTCGATTTCGTCCCTTTAATGAAGCATGCGGGAGTAAAACGCAAAAGGAAGCCGCGGATTTTTTTATTCTAATTCGTGCCTGATGTAATGAAAAAGGATCTTTAATAATGTGTGGTATAATAAATTCTTTAACAACACATAAAAGAGTATTTTACGTTGAATTTAAATTTTATAATAAATTTGCTGAATATAAAGTAGTAGAGATACTATTGGCGTTTTGACGTATTTCATTAAGGAAAAGAAAAACTGAGGAAGTAGTACCCATACGCATTGACGAAGATTTCAATGAGAGAATATATGGTGACTTTAAAAAATATATCGATAGAAATTAAATCGAATATTTATTGGCAATAATTAGGCTCAAAATATTTATTTGAAAATTCGAAATTTCGTACTCTTTTAAGTAACTTTTTTAGGATGTTATTGGTGTATTTGATGACGGCGGAACGTGTAGTATCGCTCTATGTCATAGAATATTATTGAAAATATGTACTACTCAAATATGCCGTAGTCGAAAAATTATGCAGATTATCTCGTTTGAAGACAGGACGACATATAGAATTTCTGTCAGAAATCAATAAATGAAGTAATATTTGCTAAACTTAAATCTATCCAGTAAGATTACCAGTTAAAAAAGAAATTTACGAAAGAAGAAAATCAAAATAGTACCATAATAACTAAATCGCTCCAGATTTCAGAGGATAATAAATAAAACGACTTAAATGTATTGAAATCAATTAAAACTCCCCTATGACTCCGTTGAAGATACTATGCTGCAAAAAATATCAAATTTGGCATTTCCTTCTCTTTCCTTTTCCGAATTTAGGAGGCGGCCTTATTAACTAACTCAGCAGACGCACCTTCCGCTACAATCTCCTTTCCTTCCATCCACTCTCCTCCCTCCCTCTACTGCTCTTCCTCCCCTCTTCCTCCTACATTCCTCTCCTCTTCATATCTCTCCTTTCTAATTCCGCTGCCTCGCGAGCGCGTCGTTTTCCAATTTCCGCCTCCGTAACATATACGTGCGTATTCTAATTTTAACAGTACAGACCGATTTGAGCTGTTTTCGCAGTCGAAATCGCCGAAAAGGGTTGCATATGTTTTACTTCTTGGGTCAAAGCACTTTGGTGGAAATAATAAAACGCTTCCGCAATTTTCTACCCTACATTTCTTTATACCTCCGGAAGGTGAATGTAGGTAATTAAATTCTCATAATAGTTAATTCAGCAACATATTATGCAATAAAATACATGTTGAAGAATTGTAACATGTTCTGAAATCTCTAGAAAATAAATAAGTTGCGTAAGAATGGCCGAGTTCGCTTACGAAAAGTATTATAATCAGACATTATCTCTCAATAATTGAATCTACATGTTCTCTTATCTTATCGAGAAGCAATAAAACTACTCGTGCTGTAATTCGTTATAACCATAAATCAATTGGAAAATCCATTTACTGATCGCGTTTTCTGTAATCATATTTTTCATTTATTTCAAATAATATGCTCCCTAGCATTTATTCCTACTTTAAATTTCCAGCTCGGCTGAAAGATACGGATTTTCGTAAAAAATGCTAATATTTCAAAATACGTTTAAAGAGTCCCCCTATTCTAAATGAAATATCAAAGATCCAATCGAAGATGAAAGTAACTCCGACACCCACCGAATTAGTTGCTGATATCGGTATTGCCTCCGTCAAGAATCGAACTCCAGATGCAACGTGAGCTCGATATTTCTTTTTGGAATCCAGTAAATAGCCATAAAATATTTTAGTATTTTAAGTATGACATTTTCCCCGTCATCTCAATATAATTCACTTCGCATGCGTCACAAATATGGCCAAACTCGATCGCGAAATCCAGCAACTGCAACTGCGAGGCCTAACACTTACAGATCACTCCGAACCAAATGAAAAACCTATCCCACGGACGGACTCTCATGCCGGAAGAGATGGGCCCTTTAAAAATCAATGTAACTCCACATGAATCCTTATTATCTGCACCTGGATGAGGGTCTTCATGGTGGCTGCAGACGTCTTCTCCTTGCGGAGACCTCCTACTCTCACTGGGAGCGCGATGTCCTCACTTCTTCGGCGGTGAATTTTTCTTCGGAGGTGGTGAACCCTCCAACAGGGACACTGTGTGTGTTGTGTATTTGTGTATGTTATGAGAAGACGCCTTCTTCTTCTTCCACCGACACGGTTCTGACTGACTTCCCGCCAATCCTCCGTCCTTTTTATCCCCCCGAGGGGACGGAGGGGGGGGGGATGGGGGGAGGGAGGGGAGGGAGGAAGGAGGAGGTGGGAGGCGGAGGAGGCAGGGGAAGGGTCACCGAAGACTCTCTTGGTGAATCCTACCTTCACTGTCTGTTGCAGAGAGGGAGAGTGAGTGAATGGAGCGCTGGAGGAGAGGGGAGAGAGGGGGAGTGGGGTGGTGGGCGGCCTGGGGAGGGAAGACCGAAAATGCGGGCGAGGTAGGGGAGGGGATGGTGTGGGAGGGGTGATGCAAAGGTTGCTATATGCCTGAAAGGGCGGAAGGGGTGGGGTGGGTTGGATGAGGGGGAGATGGGGTGAAAGGATGCGGCCGGGATGTCGAGACAGAGAGAGAGAGAGTGGGGGGGAGGGGGAGGGGAGGGGAAGAAGATGAAGTGGGAGGTAAGGAAGGTTGAGGGATCGCTCTTACCGAAAGAGGAATCCGACGAAAGATTTTCGTGGTATGAGGTGCGAGAGGCGCTCCATTGCTTCAGGCTGTCAGGCGGATTCCTTAATTATTCAGATCCCTTTTACTTTTTTTAGGTTATCATTTCAATATTATGGAATCCAAAACACTCGCTGCCGCCACAGAAAATGCGATCATTACTCGTTTTGATATTCAGTGGATTGATTTCTCATTTGGGATCATTAAGTTTAACCTTTCTCTTCTATGCTCTGTTTATTTGTGAAAGAGTAGACCATAGCAGTATTAGAGAAGATAAATCTATGCGGACGTTGTAGTTGGATTGCGGTCTTTATTTCCATTCTATAAATTGAAGGGAAATGTACTAAAAATAATTAAAACATTTCCCTTTTATAAAATTGTAGGAAAATATACTACAATTGATTAAAACTATGCTTTTTCCTTATATTTTAAATGAACCCACATCAAATGATTTGGCTTTAGTGTTCAAAATCGGTTGTTGAAGTGCTGCATGATAATGTAAAGAAGGGGAATTGATGAATGATTATAGGGAAATATTTTTATATAAACGATTCATTAAAATAACTGAAATTTCTTATTTATATTTACAGCGTATCGAGATAATTCGTGATGATATGCCATAGAATATAAATTTAAATATAAAAGAATTAGTGCTTCAGCAGTTGTTTTTATCTTCCCTGTGACTTTTTCCCGAAATGGCATTTTTTTCGTTTGTGCGCGAATAAAGCAAAGGCAACTATTATGCGTAACTCTTCGATGCTATATTGGAAGTAAAGTCCTCAAGAGCTGCTCATAAATCTCTTATATCTTAAGTGAAACTGGTTTTATTGAAATCTTGATGATTTTCTTTCGTGAAAAATCACATTTTTCTTCTTATTCGCAAATTCTTATAAACTTTTTATCAAAAGAGATGTGCAAGTGTATTTTTCCAAATTAAATATATATGGAATTCTATAATTCCAAATAAAGAGATATTAAAAAGAATAAACGAAGAGGAAATTTTGATTAACTATATAAAACAAACTGTATTTCTCACAGATTTTCAGCATTTTCGAATGCTTTTGAATTAACATGCAGGAATGATTTACGGAATTTATAATGGTTTCACAGAGTTGGCCTTCATAGAGAGAGAGGTCTTCTAGGAGAGTTTTAAACCCCTATATGTGAAGGTTAATAAATACAACTTTTAAAGACCGAATATGAAAATATCTTTTATCGAGAAGCTTCCTCTAACACATGATTTTATTACAAAGTATTTCATAAAATATTTAGGGCAAGAATACGCGTTTAGAAATCCTTCGGCCTATACTTCAACGCGGTCACTCAACTTATTTATTTTAGATCCGTGAATTTAATTTGCATATTGCTTTTCCGTCAACACTGTTTTTTATTCTATTATGATAATTTATGTGGCTAAAGAAAACAAGAAACGGACTAGAATTCGGGAGTTAGTTGACAAGTTTTAAATGCTTTATGACATTGTGAGATGACAGATAGAATGTTCTGGAGGTCAATAACAGCTAGTTTTGAAAACAACAGTCGAATAGCTCTAGCAAAGTTTCAATAATCGATTGGCCTATTCCAGCTGAAATTGACGCCTTTATAAAGCGGAGAAGAAAATTATTCTAAAGCGCGTGTCTCCCGCCTTCACTGCTTTTGTACATGTAGTAATAAAATGATAACAAAGTGGAAATTTAGGTGTCGTTTTGAGAAAACTTTACAGATTTGGACATTTTGGTGCATAAGAAACTGCTGGAGATTTACTGCCTGTGCTGTATTGCATATAAGACCACCACGAGACGCGTAGTCTGTAGATATCTACAAGCTAAGAATTTTAATTTATATAATGTACGCATAGTTAACACGTTTAGCTAAAAAGTGCGCGGATGAAAAATAATTTCATAACGTAAAATAAACATTGTTTAAATATACAGGGGAAGGAAGAAATATAAATGGAAAATTCCTCTCGTTGCAATTGGCGTCTGGATGATACAATTCGGCAACATAGGAACTGATGGACTCATAAATTGATTATTATCGATTCGAGGCCCGGGCGGGTCGCGAATGCGGAATTATCGAAAGAGAGGAGGCGAATGGCATGCGATTGGACCGCGGCGAGATGGGATGGGCCTCGTGCATATTTGAGCGGTCGCCTCGTGCACGCGGCAACGGGCGTGACTTCGTCCCAAAGATGGGCCTTTCGGATGGATAGAGGTGAAGGGAACGAGTCTCCTCCTCGTAGGATAGAACGGAACGGGTTGTTCCCACAACGGATGCTCGCGCTCGAACGGGGCGATGTCGCGTTCGCAATGACCTATTTAAGGGATCGAACTTCGCATTATCTACCAAACATCTTCGCTGCCGTGCCTTGCCATGAAAACGCCGAGAGCAAAGCGCTGCGTAATGTGCGATTACGTATTTTGGGCGTGCGTTTTGTGTCTTTTGCGACTTTTATAGGCAACGGAGATATTCGATTATTCTACACTCGCGGTAATGATGCGCATTTATGTGCAGATTCATCGCGGGTTTTTGCATTTAAATCTAGTTAAGTAATGAGTTAACGGAAACTGACTTTAATTGATCGCTTGTAACTCTCGTGACGCGAGTGATATGATTACGTGAACCTGCCAGCTGGCAGATGCAACTGTATGGCGGGAGTATCGGTAATTATATAATATCGACTTCTGCCTCCGGATGAAGGAGGTTCGCTAAAAAGATCTGGTTCCGTTAGACTACAGTTTGGTAGCATTCATTGCAAATATTCTATGCAAATCGTATTATTTTCTGTTTCAATAGATGCACCTACGAGTTAAATAGTATTTTCCACTGTCATAACATAAAATTAACTCTTAGTACCAAATTTAATAAAAATTCACTTGATATTTTCGAACATATGAACAGACGGATTCGACCTGACCATAAAACGTTCATTATTTTACTTTTTGTAAAAAAATACCAAATAATAGAGTAATTAAGCTAATTTGTTTTGGCTATTTGTGTTTTTGTAAGACTATAGTAGTTGTCGACGTTAGATTATGGCTTCGGTAAAGTCTGGTCAGATTTTCTTCGCATTAAATTTTCACTTACAAAAGTCGGTTATCTTTATGGTAGATCTGGCACAGTCAGTATTTATTGAGAATTAATTATCGTGCATCTATTAGAATTTAACCGTTTAGATTAGTTACTCCAGTTTAATCAATAAAATTCAACATAAAATCTTTTTCTATCGAAGATGTAGTGTAGTAGGACGCGAGTTGAATCGCTCTTCTCGTGCAAAAGGGCATGAATAGAATGGATGTAATCGTCGTATTCAATTGTTTTTCCATAATCGTTGCCGTAATAGCTTGAAGATTCCTGATCTTGAATCATTTAATTTATTGCGATGAACTTTCCCGAATAGAAAGCTGAGTAGCTTGAAAAAAACATTTCTTGATCGAGAGATGGAAGAACGGTGGCTGTTGAGCGCATTCACCTTTTGAGGGGTTAGGCGAATTCTCTGATCTCTTCTGGAAAGAAAGATAATCTCTTGTTCGGAGAGAACAAAAGAAAGACGAGAGCACTCTCAAGTTCCTGTTGTTTTTCATTAAGTTCCGGAGAAGACGAAATTGCGGAAGAAGACTCGGCCATGTGAATAGAAGTGAAAAGGTAAATCTAAAAATTATACTTTCCGGGGTCTCTTCTCTCGAAGCGGCGCTCGAACATGTTTTTTATATCCACGATGAGTAAAATAGAGATAGACAGAAGTGGCGTGTTTTCAAGCGAAGCAAGGCTCTAAAAAACGAAACGAGATAAAGAGGATTGGAGGTTGAGTCGGACGAAACGCCTCACATGCCCACAATGGGATTAATGAGGCTCTGACATTAAGGAGATTTCAACGAGTGGTACGGTTGGGAGACTTTAACGCCTGCTATGGAAATGAGACCGTTTGGTCTTTAAAAGGTGAAGCGGAATATAGGAGAAAAGAATATTGCAGGGACACTTAGGAATAACCCATAAAAGAGGCATGGAAGTATGGGAATTTCTGAGAATATTTTTCGACGTGTCGTAAAGTAGAACCATTAGCACTTAATGAAATTAAATTAAAACTTATGACCTTCGTAAAACTTGGATAACTTATTGACTAATCATATACTCGATGAAAACTTTTAGAATTAAGGATTTACCTGAATCAGTTAAATTTCAACATAGAAAATTACTGGTATTATATCAAATAGAAAACCTTATATAATGCATGTCGAAGGCATCCATATATTCCGCCGTTGACCTGAGATCACAGGCTTAATCGTCCCTCAAATCATTTTTAGTTTATGTAAGTCAGAAGATATGAAGGATAATTTGTATGAGAAAAAATAAAAGCTCTAATAGACAGCTTGAGCTTTTAAATGCTACGGTTAAAAACGTGGGCTGATTCATTGAAGTTAAATGAAATAATAATGATTAGGAGGGTAAAAGAAAACTATTTTATAATGGAAAATTTTGAATTATTGACATTTCATGATGGAATAAAAGAAAATGAAGGAATAAAAAGTACAGAATTGTAGTTGCTTGAATATATTGCAAACTACAACAGATTGAAATCATTAAATTATGTCTAAAGTAAGAATCACATCAAACTCTTAAAATGGGATCCGATGTGAGCAGAGCTATTTCAATTACGATAAGTAGTAATATAGAGCTGAATAATTTTCAAGAAAGATTAGACGAAATTTGAAGTCGTGAATAGGAATCAGTACGTCTAATTCTCGAAGAAGGCATCACAAAGCTCAACTAGGATGAAATTTTAGCGTCTGCCATTAACTTCGCACAGGGATTATCCTCAGAAAAATATCCACGAATAGCTTTCAAAGATGTAAAGGGGTGACCATAAGATATGGGCTGGTAAATTACGGAGATGCGCTAGTGAAGAGGAAATTCAGCGTGAACTAATAAATAAGAATAAAAGAGGAAAAGATGAATATGCCGAGAGAAAATAGATTCAAAAAGTAATGAGTGGGAGGTTGGGGTCAGTTTAAGAAATTTATGCTTGGAATGAGAAGGATAGGAAGAGTATAACTAATGAACTAGTCTCAGGAGAGAGAGAGAAATATACATATATATATACCCACATATATGTGTGTGTGTGTGTGTGTGTGTATGGGAGGTGGAGGTGATTGGAGGGAGAGATAGGCCGAGGAAGAGAGATGGGGTGAACGAAATGAAGGCGAGTTGTAGAGGATGGCGAGATGAATTTTAAAGGGAGGACAGGAAGAAAGAGGAGAGAGGGGAAAAGGGAGAGAGGGGAAAAGGGAGAGAGGGGAAGGCTTAAAATGAGAGAGAAAGGATGAGAGCGAGGGCATGAGGCGGCAGGGATTGCGGAGGAAGAGAGTTAGTTGCCTTGAGAGATGGAGAGTGAGAGTGACTGTGAAGGAAAGGGCGAGAGGGAGTGGGAAGTAGGAGGGGGGAGGAGGAGGAAAGGGTATCATCTGGAGAGGAATTGGAGGGGGAAACACGGCCCGGATGGCGGCAATGAATGCCGTAATACCCCATGACATACATTCCTCTACTTTTTCCTCTTTCTTCTCTCTGCGTCTCTCCTTGCGCTTCCCGTTCTTCCATTCCATAACGTATTTCTACCGTTATCTCAAATCCGACTTCCTACTTCCGCTTTAAGAGAAGCGAATTTTATTTCTTGGCATATAGACTTGCATAATTCCATCGCAGATAATAGCACTCGTATTGATTAAATAAAAACCTTTTCTATTGATACCTACTAAATAGACGTTTCTCTAATTATCATACACACACACACACACACACACACATATATATATATATATATAATGTATATGTATGTGTGTGTGTATACTCGTATATACCCATTTTATAGGCATGAGTAAGTGAGGGTAATAAAATAATATCCGTGTACATTAATACATTTACATCCCATAATAGTTGCGTCACCGTTTCCTAATATATTTTGTCTGGGATTTCGCAAAATTTACCTGTGACATTCGCGAGGCACTTCAGAAGTACTCCTGAAGCGTTTCGCTATCCTCTGCATGGCCTTAAGGATATCAAATACAGGCGTGGCGCTATGCACACATGGCTAATGGGCGACCCGAATATCTCTCTTAGATTTACAAAATCCCAATTCTCTTGCATTAGGATTCCATTGTGGATTCTTTATCTTCAAAATTTTAAGTATCCCTCCGAGGGTGATCGCGCTTGAAATTCAGGAATAGGATTTCAAAGGCGTCTTATCGAGAAAAAATAGGCGCTCTTTCAAATATTTAAGTATGATTACGGCTCCGTATCCCTCGTGATAATGAAAAGGGATATTCATTGATGCTAAAGTGAGTGCTTTACTCAATTGCTGCTTAAAGTGAGCATTTATTGTGTCTCCGCTCAAAGTATGTCTTTTGACCTTTGGATGTGTAATTTTGTATGACGTGAAACTTTCTATCCGTCGTATCGCATGAGCCCTATGGCTTCGAGATTTTTCACTTCTGCTTTAAGTGCACATTTTGCGTTGGACTAAAACTTACAAACTGGTAGTTATGCCAACATAAGAGTATTCTTATGAAAATGTTGATTTTGTTTCGCATTTCACTAAAATTCCGTGGTAATATAAATTCATTTTTATATTATCTCATGTACTACTTTGAATTTCAGAGAACTGGAAATTATATAATCGAGATGCTTACCCTTAAATACACATAAATGATTCATTTAATTCTTATATCCATAGCAGTAGTAATCCATTGGCTTTTCAACTTCAATGTATTCGTCATTAAAAGAGAAACACCGATCACTAATTCTAGAAGAATGTATTGTTCTTAGAAACAAGATTAGGTACGTTATTTATTCGAAATGCGCAAAACGATTATTCTGCATTGTTTGGCTAAAAGAATTGAATATATTAATTTAAAAGAGCTGAGTTAATGAATATAATGTTCAAAGTATATATGAATCACTTTATGTCCTGATGCCATATATGCAATGAATCACTTTATGTCCTGATGCCATATATGCAACTCACCCATGGATACATTTCGAACATGTCGAATATTTTAACATGCATATTTATTGAGTAGCGTATAGTTCCGAATTTATTATAAAACGCTTCCCCCTCCCTTTATATTTATAAATGTATGATCCAAAGCTCAGGAACATTTTTTTGAACTTTAGAAAGAAAATTTAAAGAGTTTCGATATGTTCTGGTTTTAAATTTGTTTTGCTCTAATTTAAATACAATTTTGGAAATCGTTCCTTTCCCTGCAAGTCATGTACGCAGAAATAACTCTCACGGATAAAAATGGCAGTCGTATTAAAAACCACATTCCATCTCAACGTGAACCCAAAAGGAGTGCGATTAAAATAAAAAAAAGTAAACACCCTGCGCGATCATTCACTTCGTTCGATTTTTTTTACATATTTCCCGCTCACTTTTTAGCAGTGACCTCTCGCTCGAATTTTATCTGGATCGCGGCATTGCACTTGAGCGGTGAACTTGTTCGCACTTGGCGCTTCAACGTTGGTCCAGATCAAGGTCGAAAAAACATTAGCACCGCGAGTCGTTACTCTTCCCGACGGCCTCGTCGACTGTAACTGGAGCGCAGCGCTCGGAATCTTGATCTTGGAGAGTGCCACTCTTGAAAGTGACTGACCGTTCGCTTTCACAAGACTTATTACGCTTTCTGCACTTATGGCAGTTTAATCTATTCGGTTCATCTGGAGATATATGAGTCATTATCGTTGAATCGATAATGATTCGAAGATACTACTCTTTTGGAATGAAAGCGCAAACTTTGGGCGATAGATTAAACAAGTTAGGAAAGTGTACAGCGTATCACAAATGGGCGCGTTTCGTGCAATGGAGTATACACACGTGTATATAAGGGAAATTGCTTTTTAAAATTCATTTCTTCGTAGTAAATAATCCATTTTTTTCTTATTTAAAAATAGTGCATGCACACGTAGGTAAATTAAACGTTTGTTTGTGAGATTTTTTACGTTAGAAACAATGATGAAGTAGCCATGCAAGTAAATTTCTAAGTTCAACTCGAATTGAGACGTTCCTGTTTGATTTTCTTGATAACGGCTGCTCCTATGATAAAAATGTGTAGGAAAAGAAATACTCTACATTAATAGTTCTACAATTTGTATTTGAAAACTATTCTGATATGACCAATCCTTTACGAGATATGACGGAAAGTTCATTTTTGGTCACCAGTAAAGTGGTACCCCTGATTGGTTTGCGTGATTTTCTTATTATCTTTGACTGTAAGTCCCTAATTTCAAATTTCACGAAAATCCGTGCGGTAGAAGGCAAGAACGAACATGCGGACGGACGGACAGACCGACGGTAATAGACGCTCATGCTGGAACCGAAACGCGCTTAAATAAAGAAGATTCAACCATTTTTTCTCCGCATTGGTCGCTGAAAGGATTTTGCTTCCTTATCTTGTATCTCTGATTCCATAGAACGTTGAAATAAATGTGGTATCATGAGTAAATTTAATTGGTCATAAAAGTCTTTCTACTCTTTTTAAATAAGTATGTTTAAATAACTCCTCTTTAGCTTGGATGGTGAACGATAAGTGTTAATGCGTAAATGCTAAATTATATTTATCAGCGAACGACACTAAGGAAACAAATAGTAAACCAACGTCTCCATTGGAAAGTCACTATTGGCTTTCATCTCGACGGTATATTCACCCAAATCAAATATAAAGTCAAACCTTTAAATCCGATTGTAAAATGAAGGCCTCTACCAGACTTGTCATTTTGCCTGCCACTTACCGTATTTTTCCGATTATAATACGCATTTTTTCCTCGAAATAGTTGACAAAAAGTTATGGTGCGTATTATATATGGTTATAAATGCATACAAATTTTTTCACTACGGAAATAATTTATATTTTCGAACGTTTTTACCAATAAATCGTACATTTAAATGCATTTCCTTTAAATATTGTTTTTCAAAACAAAAATAAGAATATTTATTTATTTACTTTAGCTGTCAGAATTACTAAAGCCTAGCGGTCTCCAAACTACGGCCCGCGCAGTGATTTAATCCGGCCCGCCAGCCGTACCCAACTCAACCCCCTCCCTTGAAACTTGCTCTTTGAAGTTTTCACACGGCCCGATCAGTCATTTGAAAAAGTCTTTAGTGGCCCGCGCTGTCGTACATAAAGCTTAATGTGGTCCTTTCAATAAAAAGTTTGGGGACCCCTGACGTAAACGATGTCGTCGGGCGGCAAAGGTCGAACTGTTATTCCAACGGACCAGGTTAATACAAAAGGCAACATTGAGGCTGGTTTTTATACATTGTATCGATCTTAAACGGTAGTCAGAACATAACGTGATATTTTCCTAAACTCTCTCAAGGTTATCTAGTTTGGCAGCAAAGCGCGAACTCGTATTCCAACCGACCAGATTAATGCAAAAGGCGACATTGAGACAAAATGTTTTTATACAGCATAGCGATCTTTAATGGGAGAGTCAGAACGTACCGTGATATTCTTGTAAACTCTGTCACACGTATCTCATTTTGCGGCAAGGCGAGAACTGTCCCGATACTACACATAGTCAAGTAAAATTACATTGATCTTTTACAGAAAAATAGGTGCGTATTATACATAGTGATAAGAGAATTTTTACATTTCACTCGTGAAAACATGGGTGCGTATTATATAGGTTGCGTATTATAATTGGAAAATTACGGTACTCGAATTTTTATCCACCAAGTGCCGAATAGGTCGGCTAGTTGATTGTAAACATGAACTTCATAAGAAGTATGAAAGCAAAGTGTTTATTATTCCATACCAATAAAATTAGGAGGATTAAAATATTATCCGAAAGATAAGCAAGCTGTTGTTTAATATTTTGAGGATTTCAGTGTTAATGTATATGATCAAACGGTCGACTGATGAGTTGATTGATCATGCGTCCGACAAGTGTTCGCCTAAAAATCACAATTATATATTTGAAGAGATATAAGCGTTTAGTTAAAATGAGAATTATACTTAGTATAGCACGCAGGAGGTATATAATTTAGAATGTTTTAATAGAATATTGTTATTTTTACGACTTCTCAACAATAGTTGGAGTCCTTTTGGAAGAGATTCTATCAAAAAATGTTTCTTACCCTCAGTTCGCATGATATGGCCACCGTCTAAATGTTCAGAAGCGAAATGTTGGTCAGCTAAAGGTCCAGATTAGCAATTAAAAATATTTGAAGGCAGAATAGTAAAAACGCTATAATTTGTAGTCAGTAGCTGACAGTGTGTTACTACAAATTTATTTGATAGAATTGAAAATTTTCAAGCATCTCATATCAGTTTAATTATGCCATGTAAATTATTATCCATGATTTTTTCCATCAAATTATTTATATCAGAGAATTATATTAAGATATAATATCTGAATTTCATTAAACTATGACGATTGTTTTCTCCATGAAAGGGAATAATAATTTTGAAAAATTGGTCTAACCTTCTTTTCACTTAAAAGATTTTATAACCATCTTGATGCCGTTTTTTAGGAAGTCAAGAAATTCTCATATTTTTAACTTCTGAAATGGGCTTATGTTAGTCCACGGCCACCTTCGTTTTCCTTCACTTTGTCTATTCGCTCGCGTGGTCCTAGCTTCTAGGCTTCTCTATTGTTGTCACGCTCCTCTCCTATGGGAGAGAATTCCATTCTAAACTAACCGAAAAATTACTTAATCTAATTGCGCCTCTGAACCCGAAGTTAACGTATTTCCGATTCCCATGAAAAACAAAAGGCTCTCTAATAGAGGGAAATCTTCAAGTTTTACGCTGTCACTCGTAGTTATTATAAACACAATGTATTGCCTTCAAGTAATACTTTGCGTGAAAGATTCGTGACACCAGAAATACTATCGGACTTTTCCACAAAACACTTGAGATTATACAGCATTACCTAACATTTAACCCATAAGATAGATAACCTTTGTTACTACCATTTGTGTTTGACGTCCATATGTTCCATGAAGAACATTAACGAAACTGCCATAGCAGCATAGCTGTTTTAGTAGTTATTCAGTTGCTATGATTAATATTTTTCTATTCCTGTAAAATACAAATATTTTGACTTTTGAGTCTGGTTCGATGTATTTACATGAAAGTTTTTCATTTGGATGCTATTTATGAGCGGATATATTTTTACACATAATTTAAATAGTGCATTATATACATTGCTATTAACTTTACCTTTTGTGGAATATATAAATCGTCCTTGACGTTCAATTGCAGAAGTCCTCTACTTTATTGAAAGATATTATTCGTGAAAATACCTTCACCTACTGTATCCAAGTGTAGTTTGGATTTAAGTTCTTTGAAATAACTTACGTTAGAGGACAAATGCGATACCTGGCGAAGTAGGTTTTTGGAGCATCCTTGAAAGCTGTACCTATATATCTATACCTAGGGCTGGCCCGAGGTACGGGCGCCTTCCCGGGACGCCAAAGTCTTGGTGGCGTTATACTGATCAGTGGGAACTTGACATTCTCCGCTCTTTCCTTCCCTGGTGTGAACGTCCGATAATAATCACGCTTCCAACATTCCAATTTTCCCGTTTTACTGAAACCTGTCCTTTTTCCACTCTATTCAACTCATCTTGACCCCAGTGAGACAGTTTCAGGCTCCTTTTTTCCTTTGCCAAAGAAGTGCGCGCGTATACCTGAAAGATTTTTCGGTAACAAGCCTTCCACTATGTAAGTGCCCACAATACGCATACACCTTTATATATAGAATTAAACAGTATTTCACAACGCCCGAGTTTCGTAGCTATGTACGATCATCGGTTTACCTTTTGCATAACATTTGATAAGATGTGTGCCTTTAGGACGCAAGTGAACATTCCGAAAATCAGATAAACATTTCGTTAAAATATTTTTAGACACTATTATGCATCTGCATTCATTATATGCCAATGATCAATGGAAACACACATTCACGGAAGTTAGAGTCTATAAAACGTGTATGCGCAGTGTACATGAAAGTGTCTGAAAGTGATCTGTGATATTACCACATCCTTTCACTAATCTCTCCGAGGACGACACGTCCTTAAGTTCTCCATACTGAATCGATGCTGCGATATTTATTGACATAGCAAAATGATCCATTCGGAATCTGCTCATAGCCTCATACATGATCGAGAAATGGTAAACATTGTATGGTAATGTATGCTTATGACAACCCGAAGAGAAGTAAAAGCTTGCGGAATTTAATGAAAGGGTTTCTTATATAATTGCGGATGGTGTTTCGCTTCATTTTAGCGTCATCTGGAACGTCCGGTGAATCTTTCCCAATAGAGGAGTCATTTAGGGCAGCGTTAGGCATGTTCGTGAGTTAACGCATCGAACTCAGAAAGGCGTAGGCATCGAATATCTCCACCGATGACCCCATGGGGTCAACTGGATGGGATCTCTGCAATTCATACACCCGCACCCGGCCCGTAAATACACGTTTCTATGACATTCTAACTCAAAAGAGACCACGTCAAATGATTCCGTGCTCGTATCAGCTGACACGAGCGTGATGCACCCGAATGATTTGCTTTATTTCTTCTACATACTAACTTTTCTAATGCTTCCCAGCGTTCATGCCTCGGAGTGATTCACTGTTTGCGTTACGCGGTGCCTCATGCGTCTACACACGGTCGAAAGGCTGTTTTGAGATGGGAACAATGGCACGCATCTCGCTCCTTTGGAGAATGTGTTGTCACTGAAATGCTCACAAATTATGAAATACGTTGAAAATCCTATTCTGACAAATAGAATTATACTACGTATAAATTATTTTGCAGTTATTTGTATGTTTATTTATAAAGTAGAAATACAGATAAGTGCTGTTTAGACTTGTAGGTAGTGTGCCTGCCTTCTAACCCCAAGGTCGCGAGTTCGAATCCTGCTTCGAGCATGGACGTTGTGATTCGTCTTGGGAACTGCAGACAAGCCCTTGGCTTTTCGGGGAAGGCATTATTAAAAAAAGATTAAAAATACAATTTTTTGAAGCATATTATCTAAAATTGTTTTTTTCCTGCCAGAATGAAGATTTCTTGCCAAATGTTTTATTATACTAATTAAATTTCACTAACAGTGTTTTATAAAGCAATGTTATAGCTATATCTATACAATTACATAGATATGATATAAACTCTCTGAAAGTGTAAGAGCTTCAGAGGGCAATGTATGCAGTTTTCCCCACATTCAAAATGCACGAAAGCTTCTTTCTCCTCTTCTGTCGAGCCTTCATCCACGCTCTTCTTAACGAATGGGCTGAAGCTGCCGCATTCCATTCTTAGGCGAAGAAATCACGCAACTCACTTGGAAATGCAGAACGCACGATTGCGCATGACTTTTCTAGTTAAACCAAAAACGTTAAAAGCGATTGCGACTCTGAGAAACGTAGTCAACTGTTTTGCATATCTATACTGACATGCGACTGCCTCAAGAATTTAGAGCTTTAACACCAATAAAAAAATATAACGACGGGGAAATTAAAATTTCATTTAATTTTACTTGAAGTCCACGTCCACCCTATTTTCATTCTTTAGCTGGTTGTGATTAAAATGAAGACCATTGGAGCACATTGGAAGGTAACTTATTGCTGAAATATTTATACGCTGGCTTATCATTAGCTTCCTACTTTGTTTCTCATTAGAAATATTGTATCTCGTTTCTTTAAAAGGGTTCATTGGGAATTTTAAACTAAATTCTTTAGAATCAGCGTATAGAAAAATTTCTATTACGTGTTCGTGAAATTAGACTCATCTATTCAAATTTAACTTCGGCATCAAAATGTAAGTAATTTCTACTTAGATTGACGCACGCGGTCCGCTTGTTCATTTTATGCGGCCCTCTCACTGATCTTATTCTAATTACATAACTCAGTGTCGAAGAATTTTTTTTTATTTAAAGACAAAAATGTTTTTAGTCCTTTTGAAGTGTATTTTTTCGTTTAGACATTGTTATATTGAAATAGTGGAAAGTTGTTTTAGATAAACCGTGATATATGTTTAAAAGAATTAGCTCTCCATTTTATCTCACCAAAAACAACACAATATGAAACATTTCGTACTGACATGACATATTCGGTAGTAAGATCAATAGAAGATAGTGTTGAATATAATGAATTAAATTTCAAATAATGTATTCTCGTAATATGATAGCCATAATATTTCTTCTGAACGTGTTATCGATCAATGATAAGCCATGTTTATAATGTAAATTTCAATGAACTCCATTTATTTCAAAAATTAAGAACTCCTTAACCGTACAATGTTTCTTAATTTTTTGAAATATCGATCTCGCCGTAGTCTCCAACACTTTTTTAATTAAGCTCCATTTAGATTCAAATATCTTGTGTGAAGTTTGTAATCTAAAGTCGTTGTCGTGGTTTTAATCTCTGTTATGATCTTATGCTAAGATCGCATCGAAGGCGAGAGAAGATGAATCATTTCAGAGATTAAGTTTTCCCAACATATAAGCACCGAAAACAATTATCTTCACTGGAAACCGCTAAAGACGTGTGTTTTACACGCAATAAAAATCAGATTACATCTAGATTTCACCTTCTGAATTTCGCAGGGAATTGAGCAGAGTCACGTGGCGTTAAGAAGTCGGTTGGGGGCGAGAGGCAATGGGCGTGTCCTTCGTTTCATCGCCGAACGCGCACTCCAAATGGGATGATGATACTCCAAGGACAATAGGCTAAGAAGGAGCGACTCATTTTTTCTTGGGAATATTGTATGCCCGCTCGTCTGCTCTGACCTTTCGACCCCTGGCTGACGCACGCGCACGCACCTTTCTCGTCTTCGCTCTCCTTTGTTAACATTCGGAGGGAAAACGCGTTCCCTTTCTTTTCCCTTGAACGCCGAAGGACGGAACCCTCGCCGGAAACCATCAACCCAACCCGAGGGGTCTTCCACTCACTCTCTTCCACCTATGGGCACATCCGCCTACTAAACACCGTTCCTTTATTGCAACACCGAATTTGCATCAGTTTGTTTTTCCAAGCAACTTCTTCGGCTTAACTTCTTTGGTGGAATGCTATTTAGTTTTTCCCCGCATTTTTACGAACGTATCCGTTGTCCTTGAGTCGCACACGCACAGTAGTCGATCTTTCTTTTGACCCCGAGGTCATCGTGAAATGTTCCGGCTACAAATGGTGGGACATGGCTTTTCGGACAGTTTGAATAAAAATTTCTGCAGATCATAAACGAATTACAATATTCTTTTTATGCATCTCACGTTGCAACTCAACCAAAGTTTTATCGGACGGTTTACAATCGTATTATTTTTGAATTTCGATAAAAGTTGAATTATTTTGGACTTATTTTAGTAACAAATCTTCTAATATCAAATTGCATTAATATATGAAATTTGATCATTTCTAACGTCGATAAAATAAATTCTCCTATTATTTTTTACTAGTAAGTTTTATAATCTTAAAAGTTTTGGATTATCTTTCGGTTAGAATCGATTATTCGATACTAGCTTAAACGCCTGGATTCGCTCGGTAAAAAGTGGCAAACGATTTTTATTGCTCGGGGCAAACATTCCCCATTCCTTAATTACGCAAGCGATGCTTACATTGTACGCATTAACGTCTTACTTAATATTCACATGGATAGATGCACCGAAGCCTTTGAAGTGGCAATAAAATTTATGTGGATTATGTAAATAGTTTTAGCCAAAATATCTTGGCTACGGAACAAATGTAAGTAGATGTATCGATTTATGTTGCGATAAATCTTTCAATGTTAATGGTAAAAGATAACAATGTTCTAATGTTCCTTAAAAATCATTTGACCTACTTTAAAAGTATTCATAGACTATATTTAGGCATATCTTGGCGTTGGCTATTCTTCCTCTGCGGCGGCGTGCACGGCGTGGATTTTCCTTGCATTAATCTTTACGTGTATATCTCCATTTGAAGAGGACAACAAATAAGAAATTTAGCTTTGTTGCCGCCTGGAAAATGGACATCTAAACCGGTAAATTTTGCGCTTAAAGGAAAATTTCGAGCGATTATCATGTAATACTACGAGACATGAACAGAATTAAAATATTCAGTCTTTCATGCGTAAAATAAGCCATTTCCCGTGATCGTAAGTTAATATTTAGGTATATTTATATCCACATCAGTGAAGGGCTGCATGGTATTTTGGGGATTCTCCACATCATTTCCCATGAATTATTATGGAAATAGTATTTTGTTGACCCCATGGGGTATAAGAGACCCCACGGTCTGCAAAGCTAGACCAAGTCCTTCCTTTGGTCCATAGGATGGCCTATGAAACTTTTCAATTCGATAGCTTCAACGGTGTAAAAACGTATAAAGAACATACATACAAACACACACTAAATATTTATAAGATAAAAGAAGATAAATGCATCAAAACAAGGATAGATCAATGAATTACATCACTGTTAAATTTAAAAAGTCTATTGTTGTTATGGTGTCAGAAGTGAACATACTCTTTTATTTATTTAATGTTAAATTCTTTTATCCGTCTATTGATGTATTTATTTATACTACGGATGCCTTGTGGAGGTTTTTCGGGGTTTCTCTCCCGGCTCAAGGCGAATGCCATCGCCCCTAGCAATTGGCCGCACTAATGTTATTTAACTTTCAACCGGATCTAAGCCTGAAGAAGCCCTGAAACAGGGGTTTCCTTATACAGGTACATGCACCAAAATGTATGTCTGCTAAGGAAATAAAAACACATTTTGAATCGGATTGATCGATATCCGTGGTATCGTTTCGTTTTCTGCGAGTAGATTTCCCCAATAGAGCTCATCATGCAATCCCGATTAGAAACAATCGATTCTCAGGCGATTGTCGAGAGTGACTTCCTCTTTCGATTCGATTCTCTCGCAATATCTCATTCGATCCCGATGAGATCCTTCGCGGCTCCTCGTTCGGCGCAATCAATCTCTAACATGATCGCGCCCTTGGGATGACTTTCAGAATGTCTTCGCTTGAAGAATCGTTTTTTTCCCTCGGAATTTTTCAGGAAACGACGCATTATGTATCGCGCTTGTCACCGACGCGCTTTTCGGAAGACGGATTGGAGTCCGGGACTCTTTTTATACTGCCACTAATCTCCTAGAAGAGGAGGGAGACAGACTAGGGTCGTGGGAACCAGAGACAGACGACGGCAAAATCGTTTCGATGGAAATAGTGAGGCCGTGTAAGCACGTGTTGATCGTTGCGTGTCAGGGTTCGCATCCGGTGGATAATACATTTCTAATTATCCTTTAGATCTCTTGCATATTAAGGACCAGGCGAAAGAGGAGAGTTTTGTAACATGAACGTAAACGATTTTTTTTTAAATCTAAAGATGGATGTTTCCACAAAATTGTAATTTATTGAATCATAAACACCAAATTTAGGTAAACTAAATAACTTAATTGCATTTGTAGAATTCGAACTTTTAAGTACTAATAAATAAATTATAACCCAGGATATTAACGGTTTACCCACAAGTAACGATAAACTAAATTCACTGCTTGGCAATATCGTGAGAGTATGATTTAAGACGTGGCTGATAATTAAATCCTTGAAGCCAAAAATCTCCAGTGAGATGTGTTTATTTTAGCTGAAATCGATTCGTTTTGAATGGTATTTGCAGATCGCTGACTTTACAATCAGCAATCTTTGAATAGCCACCGATAACGAATGTCTGTAACTGGAGTACGCATTTATTTTGCTCAACCAGTCATCTATTTGATAAATCTGATTCCCGAAATTAGCCGATATCGCCAATTCAACCCTTCGCTGGAGCACGCGGATAACATATTAGATGCGAGACGCTGATTGCTGTCCTTGACAAATGTCGCCTAGAAATCTCCACTCTCCTTATTCTAAAATTAAATCCTTATGTTAGATGACGCTTATGGAATTATTGCCGGCGTTGGTTAGCGAGTCTATACCCCAATACGCTGGTGGCGAATACTGTTGTTGGCATGGTACCCTGTTGTTACTTTTCACCAGGTATATTTTAAAGGCTGGATGTAATTTTAAAAATGAAAATAAATTAGTCCCTATGCCACTTAAGGACTACTTCCACACAAGAAAGAAATTTACCGTCAATATTTTATTTACCTTCCAGTTTTTTTAACGAGCTATATTTTTATGCGTCCTTGATGCGTTTTAGTGTTCCTGTTGCTTTTTAAAACTCACGACAAGTTTACGTTCCGACGGTTAAGATGGGTCACTTTCGTGTGCTTCCCATTAACAGCGGAGTGACGAGGTAACCTTCCGAACAACTTTAGCAACGTGACACAATTCGACAAGGGAAGGGATTTCGGCGAGATTATGCTTTGTCAAGGACGCCTCTCACGATGTCTGGTAGCGATGTCTCTTTGGCAAATGCGTCTTTTTTTATTCTCGATATTAGTCGGTAACCAGTGACACTGGCGCTAAATTTGCATTTCGGCGTAATTGATGAAGGAAGAGCCGACCACACGTCCCGCAATGAGTGTCAATGCACAAAAGACACTCAGAAATTTGTTTTTCTTTTATTTGTTTGCTAACAACTGATTTTACACCAAATGTTAATCATTTTACTGATGGTACCTACTTAAAAATAGCGTACTTGTTCGTTGATTCGACTTGTAGTGAGCATTGCTACCTTTACCTTTTGATTAAACTGTCACTTTCATAATTGTTATTCTAACAATGGAACTTGCACTATTATGAGGATTTTATCTCTGTATATTATAAAATCGTAATGGTCATCATGATGCGTGACGCTCTAATTTTGTGAATAACTCGGTTAGAAATAAATATAGAAGCCTGAAATTTCTCAGGATTTCAGTGTCAATGAATCTCTACGTTATGACTAAAAAATTTCGAAAAAGGTCACGGGTTCAACTCTAGAGGATGAATGTCCTTTCCCATAAGATAACACCTTTTTGGTTTAAAGGCTTTCATTCTTTTACTCTTAAAAATATCTTAAAATTAAGTTATCGACACGAAATTTGCGCTAAAACACACCAAAATGAATGAGGATTCTTATTCCTACCGTCGAATACACAATATCATTCAAATTCGCTCATATTTTGAATTTATACCCGAGTTTTTGGTAATTTTTTTAATATTTCAATAATAAGATTCCACGGTTACCGGTATTGTTGTCCTCGGTAATTTCCATGAATATGCACTTAAATAAAGGCTTAAAGATCGAAAAGAAGATTAAAACTTGCTCGAAATGACCGAAGAAATAAATCGAACATTCATGTTATTCATATTTTTTATCTTTATTACTAATTCCTATTTCTGGTTTTCTCTCTCTCTCTCTCTCTCTTTAACGCTCTATATCTCAGCCATTTTTAAACTCCGGGAATTTTAGCCCTCTGAGTCTATTTTTTATCGAGTTATTCAACTAATTTTCTTAATCTGCCCCCTAGTAATATAAATAAATTTGTTTCATAAGCCAAGATTTGACGCCAAGTTAGAATTATATGTAAATTGTAAATAATACCAAATTAAATAAAAAATAAAGGGATTCAAAGCTGGAATTCAGATTATGTATAGAAAAATCGAGAAAATAATGAAAATGTGCTCTCAGGAGATCTCACAACGTGTATTTCTGTTGAAATCCCGAATTAGATTTTTTTCAAGAATACGATACTTTCCCTTATATGTACTTCCAATGAATAAAGTAAAAATTGTGTAAGCTCATTGCATAAATGTTTCAATGGCGAAATCTTATGTGTATGTATTTTTGGACACCTTAAGCAGCTTATTGTAAATATTTGCAGGCGCAAATGTGTCTTTGAGACTATATGTTAAACTGTGACGGACGTTGAATCAGAATTCATTTATTACCTAACTGGGATGCGTCTTCATTTACTCTTTGGAGCGCGTGAGTCGAGAATAATCGAAAATGAGAAGTTAGCACTTTGGAATATCATGAATTTGCGCAACACGCAATAACTAACCAACATTTTTTTCTCCGAAAACATTCGTTTTCTCCGCTTCTTTCAGGATAAATTTTTATCGAAGGTCCAGCCGGTAATAAGATTTTTTTTTAATTAAGGGATTATAACACAGCCATAACATTAAGATTAGACGTTAGAAAGGGAAATTTATGTTCTAATATCATTCGTGGGCTTTGAGAAGCGCATGAGAACATGAGGACTTGTAGGAGAGATGTGGAGGAGAGACGAACGACCGATAGGGAAGTTGTAATGCACAGTAGACGACGCTTTATTTACATGGCAGCATTGGGTGGTTCTATTCGATTGATAACGTTGATCGGCCGATTACAATCAACTTTTTTTAGTTTCATTTACATTTATGTTGCCCGTTCTATTTAAAAGCATAGTTAAACGAACTCAAGAAACGTCGTCTCTTCGGCTGGTCTTGACGCTTTATCCAAGCGACATAATCGCTTTATACGCAGTTAATTGCGTATTTGAACTATATTTGGTGTTTTTAATTCATAACGTGATACATTCTAATTGGCAAGCGATAATAATCCTGTAATTACTACCATTTTTAAGTGCTTTCATTTGACCATTAATTAATTATTTACCGAGAGTGCTGACACACAAATTTGTTTTGAAAGATCTTGTCTTGGCCATTTGTGTTGCTTACACAATCACATTTACAAATTCTTGTCAGAGGAAGAATTAAGTTAAATATAACAGAGAAGATCAAATTAGTGAAAGACGTTTCAATGAGAATCTGTTAGCCAATACGTTTTTACGTATGTGTGTTTGTGTATGACTTGGGAATACGCGAGTGAGCAAAGAGCGGATTTGTTTGGCGGATCTGCAAACAGGCGCGACCTCTTTAATGCCGATTGAGGGAAGAAGTATTTTCTTTGAATTTGTTTTGTTCTTCAGTTAATAAGCTCCTTGTATTGATCCGACTTTTGTTTACATTCATTTCCATCGATCGAATATTTGATTCGATATTCAACAACGAATCATCGTTTCTGTGATGGTTGATTTATGATATAAAGGATTAATTCACCCTTTGTTGCATATTCATATTTGAAACGCCATAGATAATACATTTCCTTGCTATTTCGCTGAATTCACATTTAGTTAGAATTAAAACATTTAACTTCCATTCAGGGGAGATTTATCGAACTCACATGATTGTTGTTGTTTTTGTTCCAAATTGCTGGAACCTTTCTATGGCTGAACGCACTAATGAATAATATAATTAAGGCTAAAAAACTATTTTGAAATCACAGCAAATATGTTCATTCTAAATACCAAATAAGAACCACCAAATAGCGTTGATTATATATATATATATGTATGTATGTATGTATATATATATATATATATATATATATACTACGGAAGAGGAAAGGTAAGTAAGGATATTTAGGGCAACTAGGTGTTGAAGGAAACCCAGTGAACTCTTACCGGAAGTAGAGCCGCTGGTGTGTTGGAGAGACACATTTGTAGAGGTTAGAGCTTTCGGGATGATCCCTTCGTCAGCACAAGAGAGACACCCCACCGGCTCTACTTCCGCTAAGTGTTCACTGGGTTTCCTTCAACACCTAGTTGCCCTAAATATATATATATACACATACATATACAGGGTGTGTCTTAATTACATGCCTTAAATATAAGCATCATGTTCTACACCTACAGACAAGCAAAAAAGTTCACATAAACATATGGTCGCAACCGCTTCGTTAGCGAGATATAGCAACAGGAAGCAGGAGGAAAGGAAAGTAGACAGATAACGTAGTTTTGGATCAGACGATTATAAGCTGTGAACAGAACGGCATCTGGTCAATTACAAATGGTTTACAAAAGATGTTCAACCTGTCCACCATTACAGTCAATGCACAACTGAACCGTGTTCCGCCAAGAATTCCTGGCTCGCTGAAAGACGTCAGGCATTTCGCGTATTGCCGTCCCAGCAGCTTCAATGACATTCCATAGCTCGTCCAGCGTATTACATCCTTGAGCGTTAACGATGCTCTTTAGGTGGTCCCACAAGTAGAAGTCGGCAGGAGTGAGATCGGATGATCGCGGAGGCCACACAACTGGTCCGTTTCGTCCTATCCATCGACCTGGGTAGTGACTGTCCAAATACCGCTTGACATTGCGAGCAGAATGGGCAGGAGCCCCATCATGCAATACCCACCTTGTCTGCCGCGTTCCTGGGTACTCCGTCTAGTAGTTGCGGTAATTGTAGAGATAGAGACTGTAAATAGGACCACCCTGATAGTTGAGGCGGTAGCTCTTAAGTACCTAGGAGGAGATCGCCAATTATTCCCGCCCAAACATTAATTGCAAACTGCTGTTGGAATCGTGTTTCCTGAAATGAATGTGGATTTTCATCAGCCCATGTGTGCTGGTTACGACTATTCAAAATCCCATTCCTTGTGAAGCATTCTTCATCCGTCACCAAAACTTGGCTGAGAAAGTTCGGATATGCTGCATCCTGCTTCAGTAGCCATTCGCAGTATGGTCTTCGACGCTCATAATCCAGCTGCGGTTGCAGAGCTTGAACACGCTGTACATGAAATGGATGCAACAACTGATCATGCAATACCCTCGCCACTGTTCGCTGAGAAATCTGGTGACGAGCAGCCAACCGCCTGGTACTAGTACCAGCAGGGGACCGTTCAACATCCTCTTCCACATCGGCGCTCCTTTGACTTCGTGATCTACCAGCGTTTGTCATAATGGGCCGCATACGATCGCTTTCTCCCAGACGACGTTCCAGAGAGATGAATGTGCTGCGATTTGGATGCCGTCGTTGCGGATACCTTTCGGCGTAAAGACGTGCAGAGACTGCACTGTTCCACTCTGCTTCTCCGTAGAGCAGTATCATATCTGTTAATTCAGCTAATGAATTGTCACCATTATGCGCCATTCTTCGATATGTAACGTGTCTACCAGAACAGTTACCCTGTGTGACGGAATGATTGCTTTCTTCGTGTCGCGGCGCTGCCTCGTTGTTGCCATTGTTGCTGACAAAGCACGAGAGGGGAAGGGGAAGGGAAACGATCGAGTTTTTTTTATAATACATATTGCCATATCTCGGTAACGAAGCGGTTGCGACCATATGTTTATATGAAGTTTTTTGCTTGTCTGTAGGTGTAGAACACAATGCTTATATTTAAGGCATGTAATTAAGAATCACCCGTATATATATATATTATACGAATGGAGCAATCTTCCTGCAGAGGTGCTGGAGCCCTTTCCTCAGCATATAGGCCTCTTCAAGGCAAGAATACAAAAAATGTGATTCAGAACTGCAATTAAAGATATTTAGATATATTAACTATTTTGAGGAGAAGTGGGTGATAGCCTGGAGGGGTGATGTACGGTGGGGATTTCGTGGGCCCAGGGACCGCTTCGATAGCTGTGAAGACCCTCCAGGAACCCTGAAAATCCTCGCATTACGTTATCATTACATTAGTTAGTAGGTGCGAATTTAAATTTACTATTAATTATTGAAATCGTACATTCCAGTTGGACGTAGTATAATATTGTAATATTTAAGAAGGATTTGGAAGGGGAAAAGGATTTTGAACTATGTTTGTTAATCAGTCTGAAAAGCTTCACCTGGCCTAATGGCCAAATTTTAACTTCTATGTAATAAAAATAATAATTTCCAAAATAAAAAATTAGGATTTACAAGGATACTTTACTGCTTCGCAACCGAGGCAAAAAGATATTCCATTTTTTCAATCTCAGAAAACTTTTCCACTCAAAAACTGAACCATGAGGCAGATAAGTTCCGTGTATTACAGAAGAAATGATACGTTTTCTTTTCCAAAGCATTTGGCCTTGGTTCTCATCGGCGACGCACATTCCCATTCATTCTCATTCAGTCAGCATCTCTTTCCCTCCCACGAAAATCTTTTCACTCTGAATCTACATGCTCCCTCCCTCTATCTCCAACCTTATCTCTCTCTCTCCGATCTCCCCCTTCTCCTCTTCTTCGTATTAGGTACGCCCGATTATACCGTTCTTGCATGATTCCATTCGTTTGTTCTGCTTCCTTACAGTCACGTCTTTCCCCTCTCTCTCTCTCTGCTTCTCCCTCGTTCGGATATCATGCTCCTATCATTCCTCCTACGTCATCTCCACTCTCTCCCCCACCTCCATGTTATTCTTCTCCTTCTTCTCTCTCTCTACGAATACGCTTCCTCAAAAGTCGCAAACACGGCTCTCCTAACCGCCTTCTGTCTGTCGCATGCGAATCTCCTCTCGTGCTCGCTATCTCTGCGACTCGATCAGCGTTTCTCTGCTTGTATTATCCTGAGGAATGAAGGGGTGTGGGGAGAGGGGTTCTGTGGCGGGAGAGGAGGAGGGGAGCGTGAAGGAGCGAGACGGCGTGGAGGAATTGAATCTCAAAAGGCTGAGGTTTCCCACGGATGTGTTTTCGCAAATTTCGACTGGAAATTGTACTTCTTCACGTATCGTTTCAATGATGCGATATCCTGCAATCCTCCTTGCACCGGGTCAAATCATCCCTTCCACCACTCTCTGAAATCGAAACCGAGGGAAATGGGTAATTAAATTTTAAGATGTACCAAGGAGGATATTGGATAACTAACTAATGCACATAACAATCCATACGACTAGACAAAAATGAACAAAGCACATTGCTACGTGGATAGAAACGTTACGCACGGAACTTTTCACGTGTGTTACTTCATCGTAGGACTGTCAGCTGCAATTGGATATCGCAAGTAAGAGTCCGATATAGACGTTAGCTAGAGTTTATGTTGGTGTGGTGACACCCAGGGGTGCTGCCTGGGCGAGATAGCACTCTAGCGCCCCCTCAATAAATTTAATGTTTGTTGAAATAATTACGAAGTACATTTTAATTTATTCGTGACTCTGTAGCGATTGTAGATAAAGGAAAACAGAATGATTGCCGTAAACATTCCATCCTTTTTGGCGATATAGTATAGCGGTATCCAATATTTATTCACTTGCAAGTAATGCAGAGATAGATGGCCTGAATAGCGTCCCCAAGATTTTGGCTCCCCGGGCAACTATTGAGAGCTTTACGGGCAGCCGCACAGTCGCGGCACTCAACGTTAGATAACGAAGCCCGAGTAAACGTGACGTCACAGTACCTCTCCGCCGCCTCAGTGTTCCAGGTGAACACTTCTACATCTACATAATACCCTGCAAATCACCAGATTGGTGGGTGGCAGGGGGTGCAGCGCACCAAGGCCTAACTAATAACTTCTCTCGCGGGTACCACTCGACCGTTACGATCCCGTATGGTCCCCGGGAAAAACGAACCCCGACATCTCGCGGTCCCACAGTCGATCCCTCGTATTTTATTCGTAAAGCAGAAATATGAGCAAAAATTAAGCGTCACGTAACTCTTGAAGAAGTTGAATTGGATGTCGCTAGAGTATCGCAGACTTAGCGCTAGGTTAAGGCTTCTGGAGAAATTTAGGTCCCATTGGTCCAAGGCGTTGCCAGGCAACGAGCTACGTAAGCAGTCTTTTCTCCTCTCCTCCCCCCCTCTCGCCCCCCTTCCGTCATGCGGATCGCATTTCTTAGGTACAGGCAATTTTCCGTAAACCAAACGGAGTTCAATTATTCCCTAAATTTGACACCGTAATCCTCCAATTTTTCAGTTCCGAGGACAATTTACCCCATCAAATGTTTGAGCGGGAATTATTCAAAGGGAATGTTTTCCGGAACTCATTATAGACATTGGTCTCAAAACTCATGATTGAGTTGACACTGACCGCCCCCCCCCCCCCCCCTCAGCTTGGTGCGCCACTGTAAATGAAGTTATTACGAAATATGTTGAGAAGGGAACTTCCCTTAAAACAGATATGTGGAGGGGATACGTAGGGTAGGCGGGGTTAGTGTACTGCCACCAAACGGTGAATCATTCATTGAATTTCGTCAGCCCAAAGGACTAGCAAACTCACACACAAAATATCGGGTGCTACTGGGCCAAAATCAAACGTGATATGAGGAGACGAATAGGGCGTACTTCGGTGGAAACCTTAGAGTAATATCTTGCAGAATACGTATGGAGAAGCAAGCACCAGACGGTCGAGGACTTGTTCCTTGATTTTGTAAATGCCATTAGGTGCTTTTATCCTCATTTACAAGAATGGTGTGGTTAATTTCACAACGCCGTAATACTTTGACAAAACTCTTTTCAGGGCTGCTGAATGCTTCACTCTGTTTGGCTTTAAACAAATAGTCATGCATTTTGATGCTTACAGCAGAAATGAAATTACTCAGCAATCAACAGTGCCCTCTCCTTGGCTGCAGTCGACAAGCTATGATTGAAAAACGTGTCTCCCCCGAATCTGATAGTGCAATGTGTTAAAGAAAATCATCATTTGTTCGTTTTACAGACCGCGAGCATAATGCTGACTTTCGGCGAAATTTGTTTAATTTTCTATTCGTTTTAACTAGCGTAAGGAAGTGAAACAACACACCATCTTACCATTTGTATGTTATTACGCACCATCATCACGTGCTTTGTTTTGGAATTGTGCCTTGAACGTCATATCCGAGATTCTCCCGAGTTTTATCCCGTAATATGTGTGTGCGTGTGTATTATTAGTGTGTGCACATGTGAGATATTTATGTGTGCGCCTGTTTTCCATTCGGAAGGATTGAAATAACAATATGATATCGAGGTCTAACAATGGAACTGGCATGCGAGACAACATCACTTTAAAATGGCAAGATTTACTCAAACTGTGTGAATTTAACTTATAAATTGACCGATTTCGAACTGTAGGCGGAAAAAGATGAATAGAATAATAGACTTTATGTTTTCTTCAAAACGGTTTATATCTAAAGATTGTATACCAATTCCTTCTAATTATAATTCCAAAAAGAATGAACGTCTGCACGTCGTGAAGCCGAGTTTCACGTGTTACTTTATGGGAAATGAAAATGCCTTCCTTGGAGTCGAACCCAAGACTTCTTTCGAGATTTTTTTTGCCATCACCTTAAAATTTGTATATCGAGCATACCTGCCACATTTAGAGTTTCTATATCATTTTTCTATGATCACCAACCAACCAATAAAAAATTGTCTATTATTATAAGTGGCTAGCGTAATTTCCCGTGAAATATGACGGGTAGGCGTGAATTGCGTATTACGTTAAAATAAAATAAAAATTAATGACACCAATTGTTATGTACACTAAAATGCAAAAAGAATAAAAAGTCCACATAATGGAATGTTCCAGAGAATAATAATAGTCATGGACATATAAAACCCGATTTTATCAAGACGAATTGAATAAATGCGTAAAAAATCACAGAAAATATTAATTAAACCTAATTTTTGGCTTTTTTCGAATGAGATTTGAATTTCTACGATAAGGAAATTCATTTCCATACTTTTTTCGGCCTAACTGTGAAAATACCGCGTCGATATCTCATTTTAAAGATATTTGAAAATGCTAAAGAAAAAAGGCCTCGCTTCGATTCAGCTCTGCCCATGTTATTCAAATGGAGAAAAGATATGCTCCTGAAGTCAAACCCAGGACTACTATGTACACGGCAAGCAGTTTCAAATTGAAAAGTTGAATAGTCAAGCGATTCCTGAAAGTTTGATCGAAAAAGGTTGTAAAGCTTTTTTGTTATGAGCGGTTTTCCTTTTCTCCCATCTAACACCATATAGCAACCAAGCGTTACACCCTCCGCACCGTCTCGCGAATGTCTGCTTTCGTTACAATCCCGTCCGAAAACTCTGCAGAGGTTGGTATTCCTTGGCGTCAAGATTAGAAGTTGTGAGCGTAAATATGTTATTATTTATCGTAGAATTTCGTTAAAAAGACGCTCTTGATCAGCGCATTCACCCGAATATGTTGCTTGAGTCACAATCGCACTAAGTTAACAACATAAAATAGTTTAAATTTTATTGCAAAAGACGTGGTCGGCTAGTGCCCCCCTGCTGAGAGGGTAAAGACATCTGAGCTCGGATTTGAGGATGGGCCTCGAGGTATAGGCCTCTAACCCGAGTTAATGACGGTCGAGAGGTCGCGGTCAGTTTTGAATGTGGTCCCAGTTTGTCGACACAAGCCCACACTTCTGAAGGAATTTTATTGATAAAAAAGGAAATTTATTAATAAAAATGAAGGCAAATCAATTTACAAAATATAATAATAGTAGTATTAACAATAATAAAAACAATAATAATAATTATTATCACTCTCTGCCTCGGCCGAGTGATGCCTAACCCCGGTCGTTACCGTTTCCTTGGGAAAACGAGCTCTGATATCGCTCGGTCCTACAGTCGATCTCACGTATTTTATTCTCATGATCGTGCCTGCCCATGTACGTAGGTGCCTCTAATATTCCTGAGACCTCCTCTAAGAGAACTTCCTACCTAAATTTCTCCAGAAGCCTTAACCTAGCGCTAATTCTGCGATATCCAATTCAACTCCTTCAAGAGTGATGTGACGCTTAATTTTTGCTCATATTTTTGCTTTACGAATCTGGCTGCTCTGCGTTGGATTCTTTCTAACTCAAGTATTTGTCCCTTTTCTTACGGATCCCATATGCTGGAAGCGTATTCGACCTGAGATCTGGCCAATGATAAATAACACGTTTCTCGTACCTGTTCTGTGCTACTTCTTACTATTTTGCCTAGGAAGCCCAATTTCTTATTAGCTGCGCCTACGATCCTTCGAATATGCATATTCCGCGATATATCACGACAAATGGTGACTCCTAAATATTTAACGTACTCTGCAGATTGGATATTCAATATATCAATTCTGTACTCCGAGTCTAAATCATTGTTCTTACTCTTCCAGAAACACAATAGGAAACATTTGCTGTGATTAACTTCGATTTTCCAATCTTGACACCATGCTGAAAGGGCGTTTAAATCTTCCTGGAGCGATTTTTGTTCATCCTGACCCGTTATCTCATTATATAAAACGGTGTCATCTGCGAAAAGTCTTATTTTGCAGCGAACTACCGAGCAGATATCGTTTATATATATCAGGAATAGTAGTGGGCCTATGACACTTCCCTGTGGAACACCTGATGCGACTTTTACCGGGTATGAAGATTTCCCATCAATAACTACTCTCTGTTTTCTGTTTGAGAGGAAGTCTTTTACCCAACTCACGATATTAGGGTTTATGCCTTTCTTTCCTAGTTTTCCTATTAATTTATTATGGGGTACTTTGTCAAACGCTTTTTTAAAATCAATGAAAATGGCATCAACATGATTGTTTTTCTCTCCGTATTGTAACAAATCGTTTACGAACAGGG
Source organism: Uropetala carovei (assembly GCA_036926305.1). Lineage (NCBI taxonomy): Eukaryota > Metazoa > Arthropoda > Insecta > Odonata > Petaluridae > Uropetala > Uropetala carovei. The sequence goes on along the minus strand of JAXCHB010000010.1, from coordinate 8,646,978 downwards.
CGAGCTGCGTTTCGCATGACCTACCTTTCCGAAACCCGTGTTGGTTTTTACTTAGCGATGAACGACTATCTAAATAACGCAAAACAGAGCTAACGATTATGTGCTCTAGAATCTTACACAATAATGACGTCAAAGAAATCGGTCTATAATTTTCGGGGTTCTCTTTATCACCGCCTTTGTGGATGGGCGTTACGTATGCTAGCTTCCAGTCTATCGGAAAGTTACCATGTGCAACGGATTATTATTTTCAAGTAAGGTGCGATTACCGAAGCTAGTTGTTTCAACATACGCGCGGGTATGCCCTCCGGCCCGGGAGACTTATTTTGCTTAATCGACTCTAGCTGGTGCGCGAGCTGGTTTCAGAGAATATCAAATCTTCCATCGAATTTCCCTCATCATTCAAAGCTGGTTCCTCAAATTCGTTGCTCACTGAAGTGAACGCTTTCTGAAAGTGTTCATCTAACAAGTTCGCTTTTTCCGGGCTATCATGTACTACATCACCTGCCTCCGTACTCAATGACGCTATGGTGGGCCCTCTGCCATGAACCTCCCTAACGTACGAACAAAATGCTTTCGGATTTTCTTTCAAATTACTATGCAGAACTTTCTTTTGGTAATCATTAAATGCTTCTCGCATTGTTACTCTAGCTCTTGATCGAGCCTCTCTGTATTGATGCCGTATCATTGACCTCTGTTCCACTGTGACTTTTGAAGAATTACTATTTAACTTCGCGTGAAGTTTTCTTTGCCGTCTAAGAGCGCATCTAACTTTCTGGTTGTACCATCTTGGTTCCGCACCATCACGTTTAACTTTATGTGGAATGAAATTATCCGTACCCTCTCGCATGATATCCCTGAACACGCACCATAATTCCTCTGTACTAGCGTCGATAGATGCCCCGCAGAAATCAGGGAATTGTGTCAGTAAAAAAGACCTAAATTTCGAGAAATCGCCTTTGGCGTACATATATACGCGTCTTCTAGCCTTAACCTGTTTCTCCGCCTTTAGCTTAAATTCTACGTACACAGCATTATGATCGCTTATTCCTTCCTCTATGGTAAGCTTGTTCATACGCTCGGGGTAGTTCGTTACGAGTAAATCTAATATATTCTTCGATCTCGTGGGACATCTTACTAGCTGACACAACGAGTGTTTAACGGAGGTTTCTATAAGTGCTTCGCATGATTCACGCTCTCTACCACCGGGATCAAAGCAATTATGATTCCAGTCTATTGAAGGTAAGTTGAAGTCTCCTCCTATTATAATGGCCCTCTCTTTATTTTTCGATATTACCGTTGCTACTTGTTTCTCGAGATTATGAATCATTTCTAAACTTGCATTGGGAGGCCTATAAAATGCGCGTATATTTGCTATAATGTAATCGTTTCCCCTATCTCCACACCAAACACTTTCTATTTCGGCGTCATTCATCAGTAGTGGAAAACTTTCTTATGCCTTGCTGACTGCTATAAATACTCCACCTCCCATCCGGATACTACGATCCTTTCTAAAAATTCTATAGTTTTGAGGGAATACCTCCTGACTTGCAATCTCGTCAGTGAGCCAACTCTCTGTACCGATCACGACATCAGCTTCTAGACTGCGAATAATATGCTCAACATCGGCAATTTTCTTACGGATGCTGCGGCAGTTCAATACGATGACATTGAATTTCTCCCTATCGCTTCTCAGATAAACCTCAGCCTTACCTTTCGTAATCGTTTTAGGAATACATCTACATGCGTTCTTCATACTATTATTCCGCCAATTGGTTGATATAGCATTTTCTTTCTGATCGCGTTTTATTTCACCATTTTTATCGAAATCCCAAACGTTAACACTATTGACATCACGGATGTCAGCGCCTTCATCGCTCGGTAACTCTAATTTATTTGCGGTATTGGCCGGATTTCTCGTAATATTGTTCTGTGTTACCCTCTCAATTACACCCTTTCCCCTAAGTAAGACGCCTACACTCTACCCTGCTCTCTAGCCTAAAAAAGCCCTACTATGCTCAAGGATCCTACGCGCTACACCCTGGGTTGCCTCCGGCGTGTAATGAACCCCCGAGCCATTTAGGGGTGCCCCACACGATCCAAGAATCGGACGAAGGTCAACCAAATCCACCCCCATGTCCCTACAGAAAGACCATAACCTTCGGTTTAGCCCCTCCACCCTACTCCAAACCTCAGAGCCAAGTCAATCCGCGGGACAATGCTGCAGATGGTTAAACGCACATCAACCCCAGACTCCTCTCGGACACGACCGACCTCGGAGTTTAAGTCCCTAAAGGAACTCAAAATCTCCTCGGAGCCGCGCTTCGAGGCGTCATTGGTGCCAGCATGCGCCATCACCCGCAGACTAGAGCAGCCCGTGCCAATGGCCTCTTCCCGAACCACCTTCGTCACCTGGGGCACCGTACCTCCTGGTATACACCTGGAGAACACCCGCTCCACCACTCCCTCCCGGCGGGCCCTTGATAGCACAGGCGCCATCACACGCCGGACATTAGAGCTACCTATCACTAACAACCCGACTCCTCTTAGGTGGTGTAGGTACGGTCACAGTGTTAGTTGAGCTATCCTCCGACAGCACCGCAAACCTGTTGCTAACAGGGGTAGGTTCACATACCACCTGCTTCCGCAGCACCACCCCACGACTACCACGTGTAGCCACCCTCCACTCATCAGGCTTTGTGGAGGGAGTCGTCCCTACCCGTGGAGAGACCGCGCAAGACTCCTCGATCACCCAGCCGGCGTTAGCACTTGGGCGAACCCGAGCCGCCATCCCGGCGCGGAGGGATCTCGAGGAGCGCCTCACGCGTCCCACCCGGACACAAGACTCCTCGCAACCTTCCACCCTAGAGCGGAGCTCCGCAACTAACTTCTCAAGCTCCGCGACCCGGGCCCGCAAGGACTCGCAATCAGCAGCACTCTTGAAGAGAGAAACAGAGGGCCTAAGGGGAGTCATCCTATCTTTTCCAAGTACTAATGTAAAGTATTAATGTAAAGTAAGCGTCCGTCCCATCACAGTCTCAGTACCTAAATTGCGTTACTCGGATTAAATACAAATGAACCTGTGACTCGTCTGGATTATCTTTAAATTAGACGGTGGCATAGTTTTTTATTGTAAATTTGAACCACTTTACGGTTAGATTCCTTTGTATGCTCTCATAATGGCCAAAAGACATCTTTCTGTCCCTTTCCCCGTTTCTTCCGATGACGTGTTTGTTCTTTCACTTGTTCTCTTATTTCCAAATTTGTATTTTCGTTTAGTAACTTAAAGGTTGGAGTCCAGTGGTCCTCTCCCTTGGTTTGCAAATATGCTTTCTTCAATCAACGGGTTGCAAGGTTTGCCGCTTTCCGTCTAGCTTCGTGATTAACACCTTAGAAATTTTCACCTCTATAATTCTGACAACTGCATTCTCCTTCCAATAGAGTTTAATACCACGTATAATATAGAAATCGCTTAAAATTATCAATTAAATCAATGTTATTAGTCTTGTGAAGTTTAAAGTGTTCAAACGTATCTAAAAACATGTTTAGGGGTAAGATAAGAGTAGCAAAGTGTGCCTTGCTGTGCGACGCTTAGTCTCGCTAGCGTCTTAAAAATTGCTCATTATAAGTGAATATTTCATCGTATGAAGACTTTGATATAGCGGGTAAAACAAATTAGGAAAGTACTGCGAAATCAAATATTATAAGGCGATTTTATTTTCAAAAAACAAATTTCTGCCAATGTAAAAAATCGCTAAAAATGCCATAATGGCATATTTTTATCCAGAAATTCAATCGTGCACATTTTTATGATATGATTATATGCCGGTATGAAGAATTTTAGCTTCTCATTCGTTGCCAACGTCTCTGGTAATGTAGTTCCACTAACTGTGAGTATAAAATATTTCAATTAAAAAAACGGACAACGATGGTTTTCATAATAGAATTAAAATTTATCCCGCTGTTCGAGGCATCAAAAATAGACGATTTTTCAAATAAACAATAATTTTTATCTGATTTGGAGGGGATTTAAAATATCATCTCAGTTAACTTTGCTCTCTTACTCAAACGGCGAAACACAATGAAGGCCTCTATTTCGGGATTTTTTTTGTTTTATTGATATATTGTGACAATTTATGCTTTATACAGTTTAGAATCAGCATTATTTAAGCTTTGAAGTTCAAGCATAATTACCGATCTCACCTTATGACTTGAATCTAATCGATAATTTAGACGGATCCAATTGACTTTAAAAGGCTGGACAAACCGAGATTTTTTTGGAATCTTTGAAGGATGAATAATCACGGACGACTAAAATGTGCATTTGATTCGACAATTATTTTTAACTAAGGGAGATATCCAAATTATTCATTACATCGGGAAGAAAAATGTGTTATATAGTTGTATTTATAGATTATCACGAGTTACCAATTCATTACCTTTCTTTGTACCTCAAAGTGAACTGGAAGATACGTGTAATACATTATAAATAAACATTTATCGAATATTAAATAAATTATTTTATTAAGATTTAAGCACTTTTCTACAGAATTATCTCAATTCAGTTGAAGAAGACGATTCTTTTTGCTAATTGAGACGAGCTCTGCTCTGTACAGCTTTAGTTTCTCCGTTTGCATTTAATTTCTTCGTAAATCCGGTCTAATTTATCAGGATATGTGTTGGTACTGGCCAATCCATATGGACAATATTTGCGGAGTCATTTAACGTCATTTAAGGTTAACACATGAACGGAACTTGAAACGAAAATCCAATTACGTTCTCTTTTCGAATTTTACGCTTATTTATACATATAGTTTTCATGCGAATTATTGATCCATTCGCGTCGCCGTGTTGCCTTTCATCCTTTCCTATCAATAAACCCGAATGGGTTTGGATCGAATGTCTTATTCACTCCATCCGTCTCCAACGAGGCTCTATCCTCACACTCCGTTACTCTACTGTCATTCTACTCCACCCCTTCCAATCTCCATCCCACTTCTGCCTCCACGCCCAAAATCCCATCCCATTCCCACCCCAAACCCCTTCTCCCACCTCTCCGTATCCTATAGGAGGAGAAGCATCTTCGCCGCCTCCCCCTTCGTACTCTTTATGCCCCACCCCCACGCCCGCTCTCTTTCCTCCCTCCCTCTTGCCCCACTGGCCTCGAGGATCTCACCTCTCCTTTTCTCTATTCTCTCCCTCCTCCTTTCTTCCCTTCCCCCCCCAGATTCCTTCTCCTACTTCATATTCTCACAGTTTCTTAATATTCTCCAACCTATCTCTCTTTTCCTCTCTACCGCTCTCTCCCTCTCCTCCCTCCCACCCTTCTCCGCCTATATAACTCGTCTCCACTTCACTTTCACTTTCCTCCTCTGCATTCCGTTGTGATCGCCCTCTGGTCGTGGGGAAGTGGTTTTTCCCTCCCTATCCTGTTTCTACGAACGCGCCTCTTCCCCACGGCCCTATCTAAATCGTTACCTTTGGCGATGGGTCGTGTGGGGCGGGCATTAAGAAAGAACGAATTATTTTTCGGCTGTATCGGGATCATAATCGAGGCGACCTCCCTCGGGGGCTCTTTCATCCTTTATTTTTGGCATTTGCATCTTCAGGTAGCGAGAGAGAGAGAGAGAGCTGTATGGAGGACGAGAGGAATTGAGGGAGGATAGTGTTGTGTGCTCTCTGTTGCTTCACAATCCTTAATGGACGGCGTGATGGAAAGGGGGTGAGATGTATCTCTGAGTTGCGATCTCAGAACCAAAATGTTGCCCTTAAACTCGCGGCGGTTGGAAGGGAAATGATTTCGTAATTACTCTTAGACGGATGAGCGTTCCGAGTTGTTGTTTTTTCGGGTAGATTATTATCGTTCGATATTTCCCGATCGGCCACCCAGGTGGCTCTGTCTTCTTCTTCTTCTTCGAGTTGAAGGGATCGAAAGATGAACTTCCATTTGCTGCGCTCGAGATAACGCCACCGATTTTGACTTCCTATTTCGTAAGGATTTATCACGGATTGGACTCGTTTGATACATAACTTTTATAGGCAATGGCTTTGATGAATCACCGCGTCTGAGAAACAGATAACTCTTTCGATGGAATGGAAATCCATTCATATCATTCGTCAAAAGATCCCGTAGAAACCTGATATGTTATAAGAAGTTTAACTCGTGAAGGTCACAACAGATTTTATCAGTATTTATGTTGGCATGTGTCTGATTTGTTAATTATAATTACCACTGTGGAAAAATCCATCGCGATAAAACTATATTCTATGAAAAAAATCGCCTCGAACCACTAAAGCAACGATTTCCATCTAAATCGTGTAAATTATTTTCGGTAGCAATTTACCTTTTCATGAAACTCTTATACGATTTCCACCTTTAATTATAGAATTCATTTCGTATTGTTAATGTTGCATTGATCGAGTGCGAGAGAAAGAGGAAGGTCGCAATGGGCCTTTCTTCCTCGTCCACTTACCTGACCTTTTATCCTCGGAACATTTATAATCGGCTCTGGATTCACCCTTGGCGTCGCGCACCACTAACGCCCAGACATATTTCTAAGATGCTTCCTTTCTCTCTCAGGATCGAAAGAGGAAATTTATTTATCCAGCGAGAGATATCGAATACTGTATAAAAAAAAACGTCGTTAGTCACGTTGAGCCTATTGGACACTAGTTTTTCGATATGTATATGTTGTCGAGAAGGTGAAGGAATTTTCGTGGTAACCCACGTTCCCAGATACCGCGGATGTTACTCTCGTTAGGGAAGATGGAGTGAATTACCAGCGATAGTAGAAGACTTGTGTTTTAATGGACGAGAGGAAAGGCAGACAGAGAGCGGCTTATCTAAGAGGAATTCGAACGACTTTCACGGAGGTTGATGCCGGAAACACCTGGAGGGTCAGAGAGCCACGGGGAATGGATTTCTCTGCGGAAGAAGCTGTTAATTGCGCAAGATTCTCGCGTCTGTTCGCAGCGTGGGCAGTGCGAAGCTTCACTGTGGTGAGCTAGCTTTTTATAACGGCGTCAGAAGAAAGGCGGGCGTGATTCGGGAAGTTGTGAAATTATATGGGCAACTGGGATGATCTGCCGAGGCTCGGTTCGTTATTAATTTGTCTGTTTTTTATCCTGACTGTCATTGGGCTTCGTAGGCAGAATAGTGAGAAGTAGCACAGAACAGGTACGAGAAACGTGTTATTTATCATTGGTCAGATCTCAGGGCGAATACGCTTCCAGCATATGGGATCCGTACGAAAAGGGACAGATACTTGAGTTAGAAAGAATCCAACGCAGAGCAGCCAGATTCGTTAAGCAAAAATATGAGCAAAAATTAAGCGTCACATCACTCTTGAAGGAGTTGAATTGGATATCGCTAGAGGATCGCAGAATTAGCGCTAAATTAAAGCTTCTGGGGAAATTTAGGTCGGAAGTTCTCTTAGAGGAGGTCTCAGGAATATTAGAGGCGCCTACTTACATGGGTAGGCACTATCACGAGGATAAATACGGGAGATCGACTGTAGGACCGAGCGATATCAGGGTTCGTTTTCCCAACTACCATACGAGGTCATAACAGGAGAGTAATTCCCGCGAGAGAAGTTATTAGGTAGGCTTTGGTGCGCTGCATCCCCTGCCAACCAGCAATCTGGTGATTTGAAGGGTATTATGTAGATGTAGATGTATTTCGCCATTGCAATGGAATAAATAGGTTGTGGTGCGCTGCACCCCCTGCCACCCACCAGTCTGGTGATTTGCAGGGCATTATGTATATGTAGATGTAGCGGATACATATAGCTGAGTTATGCTGTTAGTGAAAATCTGCTCGTCTACACGCTCCCGTGAACTTGCTGTAGCCGTGTTACGTCATAAGCTGCATACTTTTTATGTAACGATGGATACTCGATACTTATTATTTTTTACTTTATTCGACCGTTATAATTTCTAAATCTTCCTTTATATTTAAATTTCTGAGCTTTCTAAACTTTTTGCAATATTTACCACAGACGTCTTTTTGTTTCTGTCTCATTCTTGGCGATACTATCCGCGTGCCATTTCCCTGGCTTCTTCCCTAATTCTTCATTCATTTTTCTGAGTGAAGGAATCGCTTTCATTAGTATCGTCTTTTCATTTGAGCATTTCATTTTGTAACGCTTCCAAGGCAAAAGATTTGCTCGAATTGTTTTAGCAGATAACTTTTAATCCTGTTCAGTTTTTCATCTCTCGGAATTTTCATAAATTTCTATTTTCTTATATTCATGCCCTCTCAATACTTTATTCGGAAAGGGAATGGCCCAGTTCCATATCAGCGCAAACTTTATTTCAGATTAATTTTAAGAGAAAGCAAGGGAAATACCGAAGATAACTAAATCTATTTTTGTTTTTTTCATACGCGAAAAAGCTTAGAAATTTTTTAAATTAGATAAATGCATTGATATTTTTAAAACCCCATTATTATAATATATTATGATACATACCAAAAGTGATGTGGACATGGATAAAGTGGATGTAGGAAGAAAAATATTTATTTAGTTCCTTGTCGAATAATTTTGCTTTGTTAATTAAGGATCATCATCTGCACGTCCTTTTAGGAATTCCTTTATAAGTTTCGGTAATCCGACCGATCTGATAATACAAACTTTCTTTATTTTTCTAGGCATGTAAAGGAATAATTAGATGGGATAACTACAGTATTCTAGCTCTAAAAATTGAGAAAAATATTCATCTCTTAAATTCGATCTATATTGTGGGCTCAATTACTGATCTCTTAAATTATTTATTTATAATTTGATACTTGGGGAGGACAAGGATACTCTGATATCCTAACTATTAAAATGAATTATGCAATTTTCACTTCATTATAGGATTGCAATAGTTTTTTAGTTTGTCGTGTCCTCAATTCGTTGCCTTATCAAGACTCACGCATTACATGGATTTTAATTTCCCTCTTTGAATTAATCCTTTGAAGAATTATTCCACGCGTGTCGTCATTTCTGCACGACTATTTGGGTCGCGCGTAACAATAATAAAGCGCTCTTATTCTCGTGGCCGTTTGAGTTCTCTTTTCCGCCGCACCGCGGCGCAACGCGTTCTCTGGCCGACTTTTAATTCGAATGCATCTCTCGGAATCTCCGACGTTTCTCAGTTAATGAGATACAGATTCGCGTAAAGTGGACATTCCCACGAAAATTCGGCTTCCTCTCCGTTGGGTCAGTACGAGAAGCATTTCACTACCCACATTCCCACGAGTCAATCGAGGAAAAATCCTTGAACGCCGCCTTCTTTTGTTACCGAGACGGAATTATTATATTCAGCTGCTCGATGACAAAATCTGAGAGCGCTCTCATTACTCAAGTTCGTATGAGTAATTTTATAATGAGATTTCTTCTATTCCCTCTCCACCCAATACCCAATTTCTTTGTTCTCAGAGAATGTTTAGGGAAGATAGCGGAAGATCGAGAAGTAGAAAAATAAAATCGCTAGATCAAGTGGCGGGGAATGGTGAAATAAAACGCGAACTGAAAGACTGAAAGTAAATGCTATAATAACCAACCAGAGAAATGATAGTATGGAGACGATTACGAATGCTAAGGCTGAGGTTTATCTGAGAAGCGTTAGTGAGAAATTAAATGTCGTCGTATTGAACTGCCGCAGCATCCGTAGGAAAATAGCCGATTTTGAGCGTATTATTCGCAGTCTAGAAGCCGATGTCGTGATCGTTACAGAGAGTTTGCTCACTGACGAGATTGCAAGTCAGGAGATATTCCCTCACGACTATAGAATTTTTAGAAAGGATCGTAGCATCCGGACGGGAGGTGGAGTATTTATAGCAGTCAGCAAAGCATACGAACGTTTTCCACTACGTATTAGCTACGTCGAAGTAGAAAGTGTTTGGTGTAGTGTTAGAGGAAGCGACTCTAAAATAGTAAGTATATGCGCATTTAAAAAGTCCTCCCAATTCAAGTTTTAAAATTATTCATAATCTCGAGAAACAAGTAGCACCGCTAATATGGAAAAATAAAGAGAGGGCCATTATAATAGGAGGAGATTTCAACTTACCTTCAGTAGACTGGAATCATAATTGCTTTGATCCCGGTGGTAGAGAGCGTGAATCATGCGAAGCACTTATAGAAACCTTAGTGAAACACTAGTTGTGTCTGCTAGTGGGATGCTCCACGAGATCTAAAAATGTATTAGATGTACTCGTAACGAACTACCCTGAGTGTATGAACAAGTTATCGATAGAGGAAGGAATAAGCGATCATAATGCCGTGTAAGTAGAATTTAAGCTAAAAGTGGATAAAGAGGTTAAGGGAGGAAGGCGCGTATACGTATATTTTCGCCAAAGGCGATTTCTCAAACTTTAGGTCTTTTTTGCAGAAGTAATTCACTAATTTCTGCTAGGCATCAATCGACGCTAGTACAGGGGAATCATGGTGCATGTTCAGATAAATTCATTCCACATAAACTTAAACATGATAGTGAGGAACCAAGGTAGTACAACCAGAAAGTTAGATGCGCTCTTAGACGGCAAAGAAAACATCACGCTCGCTTAAATGCCAATCCTTCAAAAGTCACAGAGGTCAATAATAAGGCATCAATATAGAGAGGCGCGGTCAAGAGCTAGAGTAACAATGCGAGAAGCATTTAATGACTACAGAAAGAAAGTTCTGCATAATAATTTGAAAGAAAATCCGAAAGCATTTTGGTCGTACGTTAGGGAGGTTCATGGTAGAGGACCCACCATAGCGTCATTGAGTACGGAGGCAGGTGATGTAGTACATGATAGCCCGGAAAAAGCGAACTTGTTAAATGAACACTTTCAGAAAGCGTTTACTTAAATTATAGACCGATTTCTTTGACGTCATTATCGTGTAAGATTCTAGAACATATAATCGTTAGCTCTGTTCTGCGTTATTTAGATGGTCGTTCTTCGCTAAGCAAAAACCAACACGGGTTACGGAAAGGTAGGCCATGTGAAATACAGCTAGCCCTCTTCATAAATGATTTTTGCAATGCAGAGAGAATAACAATCAGGTTGACGCCTTTTTCTTTGACTTTAAAAAGGCGTTCGGAAGGATAGTACAGAATATACCCGAATATCGTGAGTTGGATAAACGACTTCCTCTCCAATACAGAACAGTTAGTAATCATTGACGGGAAATCTTCCTACCCAGTTAAAATCGTATCAGGTGTTCCAAAAGGAAGTGTCATAGGCCCACTACTATTCCTAATATATATAAACGATATCGTTAGCTCTGTAGTTCGCTGCAAAATCAGTCTTTTCGCAGATGACACCGTTTTATATAAGGAAAACCAAAACTCTCTCCAGGATGACTTAAACGCCCTTTCAGCATGGTATCAAGAATGGTAAATCGAAATTAATCACGGCAAATGTTCCCTTTTGAGTTTCTGGAAGGGCAAGGACAATAAATTTGGTTCGGAGTACAGAATTGATGGATCGAATATCCAATCTGCGGAATACGTTAAATATTTAGGGGTCACCGTTTGCCGTAAACTATCGTGGAATATGCATTTTCGAAGTGACATATGAGTAGCCAATAAGAAACTGGGTTTCGTAGGCAGAATAGTAAGAAGTAGCACAGAACAGGTACGAGGAACGTGTTATTTATCATTGGTCAGATCTCAGGGCGAATACGCTTCCAGCATATGGGATCCGTACGAAAAGGGACAGATACTTGAGTTAGAAAGAATCCAACGCAGAGCAGCCAGATTCGTTAAGCAAAAATATGAGCAAAAATTAAGCGTCACATCACTCTTGAAGGAGTTGAATTGGATATCGCTAGAGGACCGCAAATTTAGCGCTAAATTAAAGCTTCTGGGGAAATTTAGGTCGGAAGTTCTCTTAGAGGAGGTCTCTGGAATATTAGAGGCGCCTACTTACAGTCGATCTCCCGTATTTATCCTCGTGATAGTGCCTACTATCACGAGGATAAATACGGGAGATCGACTGTAGGACCGAGCGATATCAGGGTTCCTTTTCCCAACTACCATACGAGGTCAGAACAGGAGAGTAATTCCCGCGAGAGAAGTTATTAGGTAGGCTTTGGTGCGTTGCATCCCCTGCCAACCAGCAATCTGGTGATTGGCAGGGTATTATGTAGATCTATTTCTCCATTGCAATGGAATAAATTGTAGTATCTATTTTGTAAATAAATCAATCTGTAGATAATAATAGTCCTCTTTGTGGAAGGTTTTAAAAGAATACCTTTTAAAAAGGAGGGCGAGAAGGAAGGAAGGAAGGAATGATATTTCGTTAATCTACATCTAAATCTACATCTACATAATACCCTGCAAATCACCAGACTGGTGGATGGCAGGGGGTGCAACACACCACAACCTACATAATAACGTCCCTCGTGAAGATCACTCTCCTACGATCCTTCGAATATGCATATTCCACGATAGATCAGGACAAATGGTGACTCCTAAATGTTTAACGTACTCCGCAAATTGGATATTCAATCTATCAATTTTGTACTCCAAGTCTAATTCACTGTACTTACTCTTCTAGAAACTCAACAGGTAACATTTTTTTCGAAAATTATTTTCAAAATTTTTTTCGAAACTTTTTTTTCGAAATTTTTTTCGAAAATTATTTTCAAAATTTTTTTCGAAAATTTTTTTTAAAAATTTTTTTCGAAAATTTTTTTTCCAAAATTTTTTCGAAAATTTTTTTGAAAATTTTTTTTCGAAATTTTTTCCGAAAATTTTTTTCTAAATTTTTTTTCGAAAATTTTTTCATAATTTTTTTCGAAATTTTTTTCAAAAATTTTTTTCGAAATTTTTTTCGAAAATTTATTCAAAATTTTTTTTGAAAATTTTTTTCGAAAATTTTTTTTTCAAAATTTTTTTGAAAATTTTTTTTCCAAAATTTTTTTGAAAATTTTTTGTGAAAATTTTTTTTGAAAATTTTTTTTCGAAGCTTTTTTCGAAATTTTTTTCAAAATTTTTTTCGAAAAATTTTTTCAAAATTTTTTTTGAAAATTTTTTTTCGAAATTTTTTTCGAAAAATTTTTTATAAAATTTTTTTCGAAAACTTTTTTTCCAAAATTTTTTCAAAAATGTTTTGGAAAATTTTTTTCGAAAATTTTTTCCATAATTTTCTCAAAAAGTTTTTTGAAATTTTTTTTCACCATTTTAGTCGAAAAAATTTTTTCACCATTTTTTTCGAAAAAATTTTTTCGAAATTTTTTTCGAAAAATTTTTTTCCAAAAATATTTTAGAAATTTTTTTCGAATTTTTTTTTCAAAATTTTTTTCGAAATTTTTTTTCAAAATGTTTTTCGAAAATTTTTTTTTGAAAATTTTTTTCTAAATTATTTTCAAAAATTTTTTTTCAAAATTTTTTTGGAAATTTTTTTTTTCGAAATTTTTTTCGAAAATTTTTTTCAAAATTTTTTTCGAAATTTTTTTTCAAAAGTTTTTTCAAATTTTTTTACGAAAATTTTTTTTTGAAATTTTTTTTCGAAATTTTTTTCGAAAATTTTTTTTCGAAAATTTATTTCAAAATTTTTTTCAAAAATTTTTTTCGAAATTTTTTTTTTAAATTTTTTTCGAAAATTTTTTATTAAAATTTTTTTCTAAATTATTTTCAAAAATTTTTTTTCAAAATTTTTTTGGAAATTTTTTTTTCGAAATTTTTTTCGAAAATTTTTTCTAAATTTTTTTCGAAATTTTTTTTCAAAGGTTTTTTCAAATTTTTTTACGAAAATTTTTTTTTGAAATTTTTTTTCGAAATTTTTTTCGAAAATTCTTTTTCGAGTTTTTTTCAAAATTTTTTTCAAAAATTTTTTTCGAAATTTTTTTCAAAATTTTTTTTGAAAATTTTTTTCCACAATTTTTTAAAAATTTTTTTAAAAATTTTTTATCGAAAATATTTTTCAAAATTTTTTTCGAAAATTTTTTTTCGAAATTTTTTTTGAAAATTTTTTTCGAAAATTTTTTTCGAAAATTTTTTTTCGAAATTTTATTCGAAAATTTTTTTCCAAAATTTTTTTTCGAAATTTTTTTCGAAAATTTTTTATCAAAATTTTTTTTGAAAATTTTTTTCAAAATTTTTTTCGAAATTTTTTTGGAAATTTTTTTGGAAATTTTTTTCGAAAATTTTTTTCATAAATTTTTTCGAAATTTTTTTTCAAAATTTTTTTCGAAATTTCTTTCCAAAATTTTTTTTCAAAATTTTTTTCGAAAATTTTTTTTTGAAAATTTTTTTCTAAATTATTTTCGAAAATTTTATTTCAAAATTATTTTTGAAAATTTTTTTCTAAATTATTTTCGAAAATTTTTTTTCAAAATTTTTTTCAAATTTTTTACGAAAATTTTTTTTTTGAAATTTTTTTTGGAAAATTTTTTTCGAAAATTTTTTTTCGAAAAATTTTTTTCGAAATTTTTTTTGAAAATTTTTTTCCAAAATTTTTTCGAAAATTTTTTTTCGAATTTTTTTTCGAAAATTTTTTTCGAAAATTTTTTTTCGAAATTTTTTTCGAAAATTTTTTTCCAAAATTTTTTTTCGAAATTTTTTTCGAAAATTTTTTTGAAAATTTTTTTCGAAAAATTTTTCAAAATTTTTTCGAAAATTTCTTTCGAAAATTTTTTTTCGAAAATTTTTTTATTTTTTTCGAAAATTTTTTTTCGAAATTTTTTTCGAAAATTTTTTTGAAAACTTTTTTCGAAAAATTTTTTTCCAAAATTTTTTAGAAATTTTTTTTGAAAATTTTTTTCGAATTTGTTTTTCAAAAATTTTTTTCGAAATTTTTTTTTCGATTTTTTCTTCGAAAAGTTTTTTCCAAAATTTTTTTTTGAAATTTTTTTCAAATTTTTTTTCGAAAATTTTTTTTCGAAATATTTTTCGAAAATTTTTTTTCGAAAATTTTTTTCAAAATTTTTTTCGAAAATTTTTTTTTGAAAATTTTTTTTTTATTATTTTCGAAAATTTTTTTTCAAAATTTTTTCCGAAAATTTTTTTCAAAGTTTTTTACGAAAATTTTTTTTTTCAAATTTTTTTACGAAAATTTTTTTTTTGAAATTTTTTTTGGAAAATTTTTTTCGAAATTTTTTTCGAAAATTTTTTTAAAAATTTTTCTTCGAAAATTTTTTTGAAAATTTTTTTCGAAAATTTTTTTCAAATTTTTTTACGAAAATTTTTTTTTTGAAATTTTTTTTGGAAAATTTTTTTCGAAATTTTTTTCGAAAATTTTTTTAAAAATTTTTTTTCGAAAATTTTTTTGAAAATTTTTTTCGAAAAATTTTTTGAAAACTTTTTTCCAAAAATGTTTCAAAATTTTTCGAAAATTTTTTTCGAAAATTTTTTTTCGAAATTTTTTTTTATTTTTTTGGAAATTTTTTTTTCGATATTTTTTTCAAAAATTTTTTTGAAAATTTTTTTCGAAATTTTTGTTTCCAAAATTTTATAGATATTTTTTTTGAAAATTTTTTTCAAATTTTTTTTCAAAAATTTTTTCGAAAATTTTTTTTCGAAATTTTTTTTTCAAATTTTTTTTCAAAATTTTTTTCGAAAATTTTTTTTCGAAAATTTTTTTCAAAATTTTTTTCGAAAATTTTTTTTCGAAATTTTTTACAAAAATTTTTTATCGAAATTTTTTTCAAAAATTTTTTTCAAAATTTTTTCGAAATTTTTTTCGAAATTTTTTTTTCGAAGCTTTTTTAGAAATTTTTTTCAAAATTTTTTTCGAAAAATTTTTTCAAAATTTTTTTTGAAAATTTTTTTTCGAAATTTTTTTCGAAAAATTTTTTAGAAAATTTTTTTCGAAAACTTTTTTTCCAAAATTTTTTCAAAAATGTTTTGGAAAATTTTTTTTCGAAATTTTTTTCAAAAATTTTTTTGAAAATTTTTTTCGAAAAATTTTTCAAAATTTTTTCGAAAATTTCTTTCGAAAATTTTTTTTCGAAAATTTTTTTTATATTTTTTTCGAGAATTTTTTTTCGAAATTTTTTTCGAAAATTTTTTTGAAAACTTTTTTCGAAAAATTTTTTTCCAAAATTTTTTAGAAATTTTTTTTGAAATTTTTTTTCGAATTTGTTTTTCAAAAATTTTTTTCGAAATTTTTGTTTCCAAAATTTTATAGATATTTTTTTTGAAAATTTTTTTCAAATTTTTTTTTCAAAAATTTTTTTCGAAAATTTTTTTTCGAAATTTTTTTCGAAAATTTTTTTTCAAAATTTTTTTCGAAAATTTTTTATCGAAATTTTTTTCAAAAATTTTTTTCAAAATTTTTTCGAAATTTTTTTCGAAAATTTTTTTTCGAAGCTTTTTTAGAAATTTTTTTCAAAATTTTTTTCGAAAAATTTTTTCAAAATTTTTTTTGAAAATTTTTTTTCGAAATTTTTTTCGAAAAATTTTTTAGAAAATTTTTCTCGAAAACTTTTTTTCCAAAATTTTTTCAAAAATGTTTTGGAAAATTTTTTTCGAAAATTTTTTCCATAATTTTCTCAAAAATTTTATTGAAAATTTTTTTCACCATTTTTTTCGAAAAAATTTTTTCGAAATTTTTTTCGAAAAATTTTTTTCCAAAAATATTTTAGAAATTTTTTTCGAATTTTTTTTTCAAAATTTTTTTCGAAAATTTTTTTAAAAATTTTTTTCGAAATTTTTTTTCAAAATTTTTTTCGAAAATTTTTTTTCGAAATTTTTTTCGAAAAATTTTTTAGAAAATTTTTTTCGAAAACTTTTTTTCCAAAATTTTTTCAAAAATGTTTTGGAAAATTTTTTTCGAAAATTTTTTCCATAATTTTCTCAAAAATTTTATTGAAAATTTTTTTCACCATTTTTTTCGAAAAAATTTTTTCGAAATTTTTTTCGAAAAATTTTTTTCCAAAAATATTTTAGAAATTTTTTTCGAATTTTTTTTTCAAAATTTTTTTCGAAAATTTTTTTAAAAATTTTTTTCGAAATTTTTTTTCAAAATTTTTTTCGAAAATTTTTTTTTGAAAATTTTTTTCTAAATTATTTTCAAAAATTTTTTTTCAAAATTTTTTTGGAAATTTTTTTTTCGAAATTTTTTTAGAAAATTTTTTTCAAAATTTTTTTTCAAAAGTTTTTTCAAATTTTTTTACGAAAATTTTTTTTTGAAATTTTTTTTCGAAATTTTTTTCGAAAATTTTTTTTCCAAAATTTATTTCAAAAATTTTTTCAAAAATGTTTTTCGAAATTTTTTTTAAAAATTTTTTTCGAAAATTTTTTATTAAAATTTTTTTTAAAATTATTTTCAAAAATTTTTTTTCAAAATTTTTTTGGAAATTTTTTTTTCGAAATTTTTTTTGAAAATTTTTTTCCAAAATTTTTTTTCGAAATTTTTTTCGAAAATTTTTTATCAAAATTTTTTTTGAAAATTTTTTTCAAAATTTTTTTCGAAATTTTTTTGGAAATTTTTTTGGAAATTTTTTTCGAAAATTTTTTTCAAAATTTTTTTCGAAATTTTTTTTCAAAATTTTTTTCGAAATTTCTTTCCAAATTTTTTTTTCAAAATTTTTTTCGAAAATTTTTTTTTGAAAATTTTTTTCTAAATTATTTTCGAAAATTTTTTTTCAAAATTTTTTTTCAAATTTTTTTACGAAAATTTTTTTTTTGAAATTTTTTTTGGAAAATTTTTTTCGAAATTTTTTTCGAAATTTTTTTTTCGAAATTTTTTTTCGAAATTTTTTTCAAAATTTTTTTCGAAAATTTTTTTTCGAAATTTTTTTCGAAAATTTTTTATCGAAATTTTTTTTGAAAATTTTTTTCAAAATTTTTTTCGAAATTTTTTTGGAAATTTTTTTTGAAAATTTTTTTCAAAATTTTTTTCGAAATTTTTTTTCAAATTTTTTTTCGAAATTTCTTTTCAAAATTTTTTTTCAAAATTTTTTTCGAAAATTTTTTTTTGAAAATTTTTTTCTAAATTATTTTCGAAAATTTTTTTTCAAAATTTTTTCTGAAAATTTTTTTCTAAATTATTTTCGAAAATTTTTTTTCAAAATTTTTTTCAAATTTATTTACGAAAATGTTTTTTTTGAAATTTTTTTTGGAAAATTTTTTTCGAAAATTTTTTTCAAAATTTTTTTCAAAAATTTTTTTCGAAATTTTTTTCCAAATTTTTTTCCAAAATTTTTTCGAAAAGTATTTTAAAAATTTTTTCAAAAATTTTTTTTCGAATTTTTTTTCGAAAATTTTTTTCGAAAATTTTTTTTCGAAATTTTTTTCGAATTTCCAAAAATTTTTTTCGAAATTTTTTTCGAAAATGTTTTTGAAAATTTTTTTCGAAAAATTTTTTTCCAAAATTTTTTAGAAATTTTTTTTGAAAATTTTTTTCAAATTTTTTTACGAAAATTTTTTTTTTGAAATTTTTTTTGGAAAATTTTTTTCGAAATTTTTTTCAAAAATTTTTTTTCGAAAATTTTTTTGAAAATTTTTTTCGAAAAAGTTTTCAAATTTTTTTCGAAAATTTTTTTTATTTTTTTGGAAAATTTTTTTCGAAATTTTTTTCGAAAATTTTTTTTCGAAATTTTTTTTCGAAAATTTTTTTCAAAATTTTTTTCGAAAATTTTTTTTCGAAATTTTTTTCGAAATTTTTTTTCTAAATTATTTTCGAAAATTTTTTTTCAAAATTTTTTTTGAAAATTTTTTTCTAAATTATTTTCGAAAATTTATTTTCAAAATTTTTTTCAAATTTTTTTACGAAAATTTTTTTTTTGAAATTTTTTTTGGAAAATTTTTTTCGAAAATTTTTTTTCGAAAATTTTTTTTAAAAATTTTTTTAAAAAAATTTTTTTCGAAATTTTTTTCCAAATTTTTTTCCAAAATTTTTTCGAAAATTTTTTTTCGAATTTTTTTTCGAAAATTTTTTTCGAAAATTTTTTTTCGAAATTTTTTTCCAAAATTTTTTTCCAAAATTTTTTTTCGAAATTTTTTTCGAAAATTTTTTTGAAAATTTTTTTCGAAAAATTTTTCAAAATTTTTTCGAAAATTTTTTTCGAAAATTTTTTTCGAAAATTTTTTTTCGTAAATTTTTTTTCGAAAATTTTTTTTATATTTTTTTCGAAAATTTTTTTTCGAAATTTTTTTCGAAAATTTTTTTAAAATTTTTTTTCGAAAAATTTTTTTCCAAAATTTTTTAGAAATTTTTTTTGAAAATTTTTTTCGAATTTTTTTTTCAAAAATTTTTTTCGAAAATTTTTTTTCGATTTTTTTTTTGAAAATTTTTTTCCAAAATTTTTTTTTGAAATTTTTTTCAAATTTTTTTTCGAAAATTTTTTTTCGAAATATTTTTCGAAAATTTTTTTCGAAAATTTTTTTTCGAAAATTTTTTTTATTTTTTTGGAAAATTTTTTTTCGATATTTTTTTCGAAAATTTTTTTGAAAATTTTTATCGAAATTTTTTTCGAAAATTTTTTTTTCAAAATTTTTTTTGAAATTTTTTTTCAAAATTTTTTTTCAAAATTTTATTCGAAAATTTTTTTTCGAAATTTTTTTCGAAAATTTTTTTCGAAATTTTTTTTACAAAATTTTTTTCGAAAATTTTTTTTCGAAATTTTTTTCAAATTTTTTTTCGAAAATTTTTTTTTGAAATTTTTTCTAGAAACTTTTTTTCGAAAATTTTTTTTCGAAAATTTTTTTCGAAATATTTTTCGAAATATTTTTCGAAAATTTTTTTAAAAATTTTTTTCCAAAATTTTTTTAAAAATTTTTTTTCGAAAATTTTTTTCAAAATTTTTTTTCGAAAATTTTTTTCAAAATTTTTTTCGAAATTTTTTTTTCGAAAGTTTTTTCGAAAATTTTTTTCCAAAATTTTTTTTTCGAAATTTTTTTCAAACTTTTTTTCGAAAATTTTTTTTCGAAATTTTTTTTCGAAAATTTTTTTCAAAATTTTTTTCGAAATTTTTTTTTCGAAATTTTTTTCAAAATTTTTTTTGAAAATTTTTTTCAAAATTTTTTTGGAAATTTTTTTCGAAAATTTTTTTCAAATTTTTTTCCAAAATTTTTTCGAAAATTTTTTAAAAAATTTTTTCAAAATTTTTTCGAAAATTTTTTTTCGAATTTTTTTTCGAAAATTTTTTTCGAAAATGTTTTTTCGAAATTTTTTTCGAAAATTTTTCTGAAAATTTTTTTCGAAAAATTTTTCAAAATTTTTTCGAAAATTTCTTTCGAAAATTTTTTTCAAAAAATTTTTTTCGAAAATTTTTTTCGAAAATTTTTTTCGAAAATTTTTTTTCGAAACTTTTTTTGGAAAATTTTTTAAATATTTTTTTCGAAAATGTTTTTTCGAAATTTTTTTCGAAAATTTTTTTGAAAATTTTTTTTGAAAAATTTTTTTCCCAAATTTTTTAGAAATTTTTTTTGAAAATTTTTTTCGAAAATTTTTTTTTGAAAATTTTTTTCTAAATTATTTTCAAAAATTTTTTTTCAAAATTTTTTTGGAAATTTTTTTTTCGAAATTTTTTTAGAAAATTTTTTTCAAAATTTTTTTTCAAAAGTTTTTTCAAATTTTTTTACGAAAATTTTTTTTTGAAATTTTTTTTCGAAATTTTTTTCGAAAATTTTTTTTCCAAAATTTATTTCAAAAATTTTTTCAAAAATGTTTTTCGAAATTTTTTTTAAAAATTTTTTTCGAAAATTTTTTATTAAAATTTTTTTTTAAATTATTTTCAAAAATTTTTTTTCAAAATTTTTTTGGAAATTTTTTTTTCGAAATTTTTTTTGAAAATTTTTTTCCAAAATTTTTTTTCGAAATTTTTTTCGAAAATTTTTTATCAAAATTTTTTTTGAAAATTTTTTTCAAAATTTTTTTCGAAATTTTTTTGGAAATTTTTTTGGAAATTTTTTTCGAAAATTTTTTTCAAAATTTTTTTCGAAATTTTTTTTCAAAATTTTTTTCGAAATTTCTTTCCAAAATTTTTTTTCAAAATTTTTTTCGAAAATTTTTTTTTGAAAATTTTTTTCTAAATTATTTTCGAAAATTTTTTTTCAAAATTTTTTTTCAAATTTTTTTACGAAAATTTTTTTTTTGAAATTTTTTTTGGAAAATTTTTTTCGAAAAAATTTTTTCGAAAAATTTTTTTCGAAATTTTTTTCCAAAATTTTTTTAAAAATTTTTTTTCGAAAATTTTTTTCAAAATTTTTTTCGAAATTTTTTTTTCGAAATTTTTTTTCGAAATTTTTTTCAAAATTTTTTTCGAAATTTTTTTTTCGAAATTTTTTTTCGAAATTTTTTTCAAAATTTTTTTCGAAAATTTTTTTTCGAAATTTTTTTCGAAAATTTTTTATCGAAATTTTTTTTGAAAATTTTTTTCAAAATTTTTTTCGAAATTTTTTTGGAAATTTTTTTTGAAAATTTTTTTCAAAATTTTTTTCGAAATTTTTTTTCAAATTTTTTTTCGAAATTTCTTTTCAAAATTTTTTTTCAAAATTTTTTTCGAAAATTTTTTTTTGAAAATTTTTTTCTAAATTATTTTCGAAAATTTTTTTTCAAAATTTTTTCTGAAAATTTTTTTCTAAATTATTTTCGAAAATTTTTTTTCAAAATTTTTTTCAAATTTATTTACGAAAATGTTTTTTTTGAAATTTTTTTTGGAAAATTTTTTTCGAAAATTTTTTTCAAAATTTTTTTCAAAAATTTTTTTCGAAATTTTTTTCCAAATTTTTTTCCAAAATTTTTTCGAAAAGTATTTTAAAAATTTTTTCAAAAATTTTTTTTCGAATTTTTTTTCGAAAATTTTTTTCGAAAATTTTTTTTCGAAATTTTTTTCGAATTTCCAAAATTTTTTTTCGAAATTTTTTTCGAAAATGTTTTTGAAAATTTTTTTCGAAAAATTTTTTTCCAAAATTTTTTAGAAATTTTTTTTGAAAATTTTTTTCAAATTTTTTTTCGAAATTTCTTTCCAAAATTTTTTTTCAAAATTTTTTTCGAAAATTTTTTTTTGAAAATTTTTTTCTAAATTATTTTCGAAAATTTTATTTCAAAATTATTTTTGAAAATTTTTTTCTAAATTATTTTCGAAAATTTTTTTTCAAAATTTTTTTCAAATTTTTTACGAAAATTTTTTTTTTGAAATTTTTTTTGGAAAATTTTTTTCGAAAATTTTTTTTCGAAAAATTTTTTTCGAAATTTTTTTTGAAAATTTTTTTCCAAAATTTTTTCGAAAATTTTTTTTCGAATTTTTTTTCGAAAATTTTTTTCGAAAATTTTTTTTCGAAATTTTTTTCGAAAATTTTTTTCCAAAATTTTTTTTCGAAATTTTTTTCGAAAATTTTTTTGAAAATTTTTTTCGAAAAATTTTTCAAAATTTTTTCGAAAATTTCTTTCGAAAATTTTTTTTCGAAAATTTTTTTATTTTTTTCGAAAATTTTTTTTCGAAATTTTTTTCGAAAATTTTTTTGAAAACTTTTTTCGAAAAATTTTTTTCCAAAATTTTTTAGAAATTTTTTTTGAAAATTTTTTTCGAATTTGTTTTTCAAAAATTTTTTTCGAAATTTTTTTTTCGATTTTTTCTTCGAAAAGTTTTTTCCAAAATTTTTTTTTGAAATTTTTTTCAAATTTTTTTTCGAAAATTTTTTTTCGAAATATTTTTCGAAAATTTTTTTTCGAAAATTTTTTTCAAAATTTTTTTCGAAAATTTTTTTTTGAAAATTTTTTTTTTATTATTTTCGAAAATTTTTTTTCAAAATTTTTTCCGAAAATTTTTTTCAAAGTTTTTTACGAAAATTTTTTTTTTCAAATTTTTTTACGAAAATTTTTTTTTTGAAATTTTTTTTGGAAAATTTTTTTCGAAATTTTTTTCGAAAATTTTTTTAAAAATTTTTCTTCGAAAATTTTTTTGAAAATTTTTTTCGAAAATTTTTTTCAAATTTTTTTACGAAAATTTTTTTTTTGAAATTTTTTTTGGAAAATTTTTTTCGAAATTTTTTTCGAAAATTTTTTTAAAAATTTTTTTTCGAAAATTTTTTTGAAAATTTTTTTCGAAAAATTTTTTGAAAACTTTTTTCCAAAAATGTTTCAAAATTTTTCGAAAATTTTTTTCGAAAATTTTTTTTCGAAATTTTTTTTTATTTTTTTGGAAATTTTTTTTTCGATATTTTTTTCAAAAATTTTTTTGAAAATTTTTTTCGAAATTTTTGTTTCCAAAATTTTATAGATATTTTTTTTGAAAATTTTTTTCAAATTTTTTTTCAAAAATTTTTTCGAAAATTTTTTTTCGAAATTTTTTTTTCAAATTTTTTTTCAAAATTTTTTTCGAAAATTTTTTTTCGAAAATTTTTTTCAAAATTTTTTTCGAAAATTTTTTTTCGAAATTTTTTACAAAAATTTTTTATCGAAATTTTTTTCAAAAATTTTTTTCAAAATTTTTTCGAAATTTTTTTCGAAATTTTTTTTTCGAAGCTTTTTTAGAAATTTTTTTCAAAATTTTTTTCGAAAAATTTTTTCAAAATTTTTTTTGAAAATTTTTTTTCGAAATTTTTTTCGAAAAATTTTTTAGAAAATTTTTTTCGAAAACTTTTTTTCCAAAATTTTTTCAAAAATGTTTTGGAAAATTTTTTTTCGAAATTTTTTTCAAAAATTTTTTTGAAAATTTTTTTCGAAAAATTTTTCAAAATTTTTTCGAAAATTTCTTTCGAAAATTTTTTTTCGAAAATTTTTTTTATATTTTTTTCGAGAATTTTTTTTCGAAATTTTTTTCGAAAATTTTTTTGAAAACTTTTTTCGAAAAATTTTTTTCCAAAATTTTTTAGAAATTTTTTTTGAAATTTTTTTTCGAATTTGTTTTTCAAAAATTTTTTTCGAAATTTTTGTTTCCAAAATTTTATAGATATTTTTTTTGAAAATTTTTTTCAAATTTTTTTTTCAAAAATTTTTTTCGAAAATTTTTTTTCGAAATTTTTTTCGAAAATTTTTTTTCAAAATTTTTTTCGAAAATTTTTTATCGAAATTTTTTTCAAAAATTTTTTTCAAAATTTTTTCGAAATTTTTTTCGAAAATTTTTTTTCGAAGCTTTTTTAGAAATTTTTTTCAAAATTTTTTTCGAAAAATTTTTTCAAAATTTTTTTTGAAAATTTTTTTTCGAAATTTTTTTCGAAAAATTTTTTAGAAAATTTTTCTCGAAAACTTTTTTTCCAAAATTTTTTCAAAAATGTTTTGGAAAATTTTTTTCGAAAATTTTTTCCATAATTTTCTCAAAAATTTTATTGAAAATTTTTTTCACCATTTTTTTCGAAAAAATTTTTTCGAAATTTTTTTCGAAAAATTTTTTTCCAAAAATATTTTAGAAATTTTTTTCGAATTTTTTTTTCAAAATTTTTTTCGAAAATTTTTTTAAAAATTTTTTTCGAAATTTTTTTTCAAAATTTTTTTCGAAAATTTTTTTTCGAAATTTTTTTCGAAAAATTTTTTAGAAAATTTTTTTCGAAAACTTTTTTTCCAAAATTTTTTCAAAAATGTTTTGGAAAATTTTTTTCGAAAATTTTTTCCATAATTTTCTCAAAAATTTTATTGAAAATTTTTTTCACCATTTTTTTCGAAAAAATTTTTTCGAAATTTTTTTCGAAAAATTTTTTTCCAAAAATATTTTAGAAATTTTTTTCGAATTTTTTTTTCAAAATTTTTTTCGAAAATTTTTTTAAAAATTTTTTTCGAAATTTTTTTTCAAAATTTTTTTCGAAAATTTTTTTTTGAAAATTTTTTTCTAAATTATTTTCAAAAATTTTTTTTCAAAATTTTTTTGGAAATTTTTTTTTCGAAATTTTTTTAGAAAATTTTTTTCAAAATTTTTTTTCAAAAGTTTTTTCAAATTTTTTTACGAAAATTTTTTTTTGAAATTTTTTTTCGAAATTTTTTTCGAAAATTTTTTTTCCAAAATTTATTTCAAAAATTTTTTCAAAAATGTTTTTCGAAATTTTTTTTAAAAATTTTTTTCGAAAATTTTTTATTAAAATTTTTTTTAAAATTATTTTCAAAAATTTTTTTTCAAAATTTTTTTGGAAATTTTTTTTTCGAAATTTTTTTTGAAAATTTTTTTCCAAAATTTTTTTTCGAAATTTTTTTCGAAAATTTTTTATCAAAATTTTTTTTGAAAATTTTTTTCAAAATTTTTTTCGAAATTTTTTTGGAAATTTTTTTGGAAATTTTTTTCGAAAATTTTTTTCAAAATTTTTTTCGAAATTTTTTTTCAAAATTTTTTTCGAAATTTCTTTCCAAAATTTTTTTTCAAAATTTTTTTCGAAAATTTTTTTTTGAAAATTTTTTTCTAAATTATTTTCGAAAATTTTTTTTCAAAATTTTTTTTCAAATTTTTTTACGAAAATTTTTTTTTTGAAATTTTTTTTGGAAAATTTTTTTCGAAAAAATTTTTTCGAAAAATTTTTTTCGAAATTTTTTTCCAAAATTTTTTTAAAAATTTTTTTTCGAAAATTTTTTTCAAAATTTTTTTCGAAATTTTTTTTTCGAAATTTTTTTTCGAAATTTTTTTCAAAATTTTTTTCGAAAATTTTTTTTCGAAATTTTTTTCGAAAATTTTTTATCGAAATTTTTTTTGAAAA
Source organism: Uropetala carovei (assembly GCA_036926305.1). Lineage (NCBI taxonomy): Eukaryota > Metazoa > Arthropoda > Insecta > Odonata > Petaluridae > Uropetala > Uropetala carovei. Next base: position 8,621,445 of record JAXCHB010000010.1, on the reverse strand, counting down.
TTTTTTTCAAAATTTTTTTCGAAATTTTTTTGGAAATTTTTTTTGAAAATTTTTTTCAAAATTTTTTTCGAAATTTTTTTTCAAATTTTTTTTCGAAATTTCTTTTCAAAATTTTTTTTCAAAATTTTTTTCGAAAATTTTTTTTTGAAAATTTTTTTCTAAATTATTTTCGAAAATTTTTTTTCAAAATTTTTTCTGAAAATTTTTTTCTAAATTATTTTCGAAAATTTTTTTTCAAAATTTTTTTCAAATTTATTTACGAAAATGTTTTTTTTGAAATTTTTTTTGGAAAATTTTTTTCGAAAATTTTTTTCAAAATTTTTTTCAAAAATTTTTTTCGAAATTTTTTTCCAAATTTTTTTCCAAAATTTTTTCGAAAAGTATTTTAAAAATTTTTTCAAAAATTTTTTTTCGAATTTTTTTTCGAAAATTTTTTTCGAAAATTTTTTTTCGAAATTTTTTTCGAATTTCCAAAAATTTTTTTCGAAATTTTTTTCGAAAATGTTTTTGAAAATTTTTTTCGAAAAATTTTTTTCCAAAATTTTTTAGAAATTTTTTTTGAAAATTTTTTTCAAATTTTTTTACGAAAATTTTTTTTTTGAAATTTTTTTTGGAAAATTTTTTTCGAAATTTTTTTCAAAAATTTTTTTTCGAAAATTTTTTTGAAAATTTTTTTCGAAAAAGTTTTCAAATTTTTTTCGAAAATTTTTTTTATTTTTTTGGAAAATTTTTTTCGAAATTTTTTTCGAAAATTTTTTTTCGAAATTTTTTTTCGAAAATTTTTTTCAAAATTTTTTTCGAAAATTTTTTTTCGAAATTTTTTTCGAAATTTTTTTTCTAAATTATTTTCGAAAATTTTTTTTCAAAATTTTTTTTGAAAATTTTTTTCTAAATTATTTTCGAAAATTTATTTTCAAAATTTTTTTCAAATTTTTTTACGAAAATTTTTTTTTTGAAATTTTTTTTGGAAAATTTTTTTCGAAAATTTTTTTTCGAAAATTTTTTTTAAAAATTTTTTTAAAAAAATTTTTTTCGAAATTTTTTTCCAAATTTTTTTCCAAAATTTTTTCGAAAATTTTTTTTCGAATTTTTTTTCGAAAATTTTTTTCGAAAATTTTTTTTCGAAATTTTTTTCCAAAATTTTTTTCCAAAATTTTTTTTCGAAATTTTTTTCGAAAATTTTTTTGAAAATTTTTTTCGAAAAATTTTTCAAAATTTTTTCGAAAATTTTTTTCGAAAATTTTTTTCGAAAATTTTTTTTCGTAAATTTTTTTTCGAAAATTTTTTTTATATTTTTTTCGAAAATTTTTTTTCGAAATTTTTTTCGAAAATTTTTTTAAAATTTTTTTTCGAAAAATTTTTTTCCAAAATTTTTTAGAAATTTTTTTTGAAAATTTTTTTCGAATTTTTTTTTCAAAAATTTTTTTCGAAAATTTTTTTTCGATTTTTTTTTTGAAAATTTTTTTCCAAAATTTTTTTTTGAAATTTTTTTCAAATTTTTTTTCGAAAATTTTTTTTCGAAATATTTTTCGAAAATTTTTTTCGAAAATTTTTTTTCGAAAATTTTTTTTATTTTTTTGGAAAATTTTTTTTCGATATTTTTTTCGAAAATTTTTTTGAAAATTTTTATCGAAATTTTTTTCGAAAATTTTTTTTTCAAAATTTTTTTTGAAATTTTTTTTCAAAATTTTTTTTCAAAATTTTATTCGAAAATTTTTTTTCGAAATTTTTTTCGAAAATTTTTTTCGAAATTTTTTTTACAAAATTTTTTTCGAAAATTTTTTTTCGAAATTTTTTTCAAATTTTTTTTCGAAAATTTTTTTTTGAAATTTTTTCTAGAAACTTTTTTTCGAAAATTTTTTTTCGAAAATTTTTTTCGAAATATTTTTCGAAATATTTTTCGAAAATTTTTTTAAAAATTTTTTTCCAAAATTTTTTTAAAAATTTTTTTTCGAAAATTTTTTTCAAAATTTTTTTTCGAAAATTTTTTTCAAAATTTTTTTCGAAATTTTTTTTTCGAAAGTTTTTTCGAAAATTTTTTTCCAAAATTTTTTTTTCGAAATTTTTTTCAAACTTTTTTTCGAAAATTTTTTTTCGAAATTTTTTTTCGAAAATTTTTTTCAAAATTTTTTTCGAAATTTTTTTTTCGAAATTTTTTTCAAAATTTTTTTTGAAAATTTTTTTCAAAATTTTTTTGGAAATTTTTTTCGAAAATTTTTTTCAAATTTTTTTCCAAAATTTTTTCGAAAATTTTTTAAAAAATTTTTTCAAAATTTTTTCGAAAATTTTTTTTCGAATTTTTTTTCGAAAATTTTTTTCGAAAATGTTTTTTCGAAATTTTTTTCGAAAATTTTTCTGAAAATTTTTTTCGAAAAATTTTTCAAAATTTTTTCGAAAATTTCTTTCGAAAATTTTTTTCAAAAAATTTTTTTCGAAAATTTTTTTCGAAAATTTTTTTTCGAAACTTTTTTTGGAAAATTTTTTAAATATTTTTTTCGAAAATGTTTTTTCGAAATTTTTTTCGAAAATTTTTTTGAAAATTTTTTTTGAAAAATTTTTTTCCCAAATTTTTTAGAAATTTTTTTTGAAAATTTTTTTCGAAAATTTTTTTTTGAAAATTTTTTTCTAAATTATTTTCAAAAATTTTTTTTCAAAATTTTTTTGGAAATTTTTTTTTCGAAATTTTTTTAGAAAATTTTTTTCAAAATTTTTTTTCAAAAGTTTTTTCAAATTTTTTTACGAAAATTTTTTTTTGAAATTTTTTTTCGAAATTTTTTTCGAAAATTTTTTTTCCAAAATTTATTTCAAAAATTTTTTCAAAAATGTTTTTCGAAATTTTTTTTAAAAATTTTTTTCGAAAATTTTTTATTAAAATTTTTTTTTAAATTATTTTCAAAAATTTTTTTTCAAAATTTTTTTGGAAATTTTTTTTTCGAAATTTTTTTTGAAAATTTTTTTCCAAAATTTTTTTTCGAAATTTTTTTCGAAAATTTTTTATCAAAATTTTTTTTGAAAATTTTTTTCAAAATTTTTTTCGAAATTTTTTTGGAAATTTTTTTGGAAATTTTTTTCGAAAATTTTTTTCAAAATTTTTTTCGAAATTTTTTTTCAAAATTTTTTTCGAAATTTCTTTCCAAAATTTTTTTTCAAAATTTTTTTCGAAAATTTTTTTTTGAAAATTTTTTTCTAAATTATTTTCGAAAATTTTTTTTCAAAATTTTTTTTCAAATTTTTTTACGAAAATTTTTTTTTTGAAATTTTTTTTGGAAAATTTTTTTCGAAAAAATTTTTTCGAAAAATTTTTTTCGAAATTTTTTTCCAAAATTTTTTTAAAAATTTTTTTTCGAAAATTTTTTTCAAAATTTTTTTCGAAATTTTTTTTTCGAAATTTTTTTTCGAAATTTTTTTCAAAATTTTTTTCGAAATTTTTTTTTCGAAATTTTTTTTCGAAATTTTTTTCAAAATTTTTTTCGAAAATTTTTTTTCGAAATTTTTTTCGAAAATTTTTTATCGAAATTTTTTTTGAAAATTTTTTTCAAAATTTTTTTCGAAATTTTTTTGGAAATTTTTTTTGAAAATTTTTTTCAAAATTTTTTTCGAAATTTTTTTTCAAATTTTTTTTCGAAATTTCTTTTCAAAATTTTTTTTCAAAATTTTTTTCGAAAATTTTTTTTTGAAAATTTTTTTCTAAATTATTTTCGAAAATTTTTTTTCAAAATTTTTTCTGAAAATTTTTTTCTAAATTATTTTCGAAAATTTTTTTTCAAAATTTTTTTCAAATTTATTTACGAAAATGTTTTTTTTGAAATTTTTTTTGGAAAATTTTTTTCGAAAATTTTTTTCAAAATTTTTTTCAAAAATTTTTTTCGAAATTTTTTTCCAAATTTTTTTCCAAAATTTTTTCGAAAAGTATTTTAAAAATTTTTTCAAAAATTTTTTTTCGAATTTTTTTTCGAAAATTTTTTTCGAAAATTTTTTTTCGAAATTTTTTTCGAATTTCCAAAATTTTTTTTCGAAATTTTTTTCGAAAATGTTTTTGAAAATTTTTTTCGAAAAATTTTTTTCCAAAATTTTTTAGAAATTTTTTTTGAAAATTTTTTTCAAATTTTTTTACGAAAATTTTTTTTTTGAAATTTTTTTTGGAAAATTTTTTTCGAAATTTTTTTCAAAAATTTTTTTTCGAAAATTTTTTTGAAAATTTTTTTCGAAAAAGTTTTCAAATTTTTTTCGAAAATTTTTTTTATTTTTTTGGAAAATTTTTTTCGAAATTTTTTTCGAAAATTTTTTTTCGAAATTTTTTTTCGAAAATTTTTTTCAAAATTTTTTTCGAAAATTTTTTTTCGAAATTTTTTTCGAAATTTTTTTTCTAAATTATTTTCGAAAATTTTTTTTCAAAATTTTTTTTGAAAATTTTTTTCTAAATTATTTTCGAAAATTTATTTTCAAAATTTTTTTCAAATTTTTTTACGAAAATTTTTTTTTTGAAATTTTTTTTGGAAAATTTTTTTCGAAAATTTTTTTTCGAAAATTTTTTTTAAAAATTTTTTTAAAAAAATTTTTTTCGAAATTTTTTTCCAAATTTTTTTCCAAAATTTTTTCGAAAATTTTTTTTCGAATTTTTTTTCGAAAATTTTTTTCGAAAATTTTTTTTCGAAATTTTTTTCCAAAATTTTTTTCCAAAATTTTTTTTCGAAATTTTTTTCGAAAATTTTTTTGAAAATTTTTTTCGAAAAATTTTTCAAAATCTTTTCGAAAATTTTTTTCGAAAATTTTTTTCGAAAATTTTTTTTCGTAAATTTTTTTTCGAAAATTTTTTTTATATTTTTTTCGAAAATTTTTTTTCGAAATTTTTTTCGAAAATTTTTTTAAAATTTTTTTTCGAAAAATTTTTTTCCAAAATTTTTTAGAAATTTTTTTTGAAAATTTTTTTCGAATTTTTTTTTCAAAAATTTTTTTCGAAAATTTTTTTTCGATTTTTTTTTTGAAAATTTTTTTCCAAAATTTTTTTTTGAAATTTTTTTCAAATTTTTTTTCGAAAATTTTTTTTCGAAATATTTTTCGAAAATTTTTTTCGAAAATTTTTTTTCGAAAATTTTTTTTATTTTTTTGGAAAATTTTTTTTCGATATTTTTTTCGAAAATTTTTTTGAAAATTTTTATCGAAATTTTTTTCGAAAATTTTTTTTTCAAAATTTTTTTTGAAATTTTTTTTCAAAATTTTTTTTCAAAATTTTATTCGAAAATTTTTTTTCGAAATTTTTTTCGAAAATTTTTTTCGAAATTTTTTTTACAAAATTTTTTTCGAAAATTTTTTTTCGAAATTTTTTTCAAATTTTTTTTCAAAAATTTTTTTTTGAAATTTTTTCTAGAAACTTTTTTTCGAAAATTTTTTTTCGAAAATTTTTTTCGAAATATTTTTCGAAATATTTTTCGAAAATTTTTTTAAAAATTTTTTTCCAAAATTTTTTTAAAAATTTTTTTTCGAAAATTTTTTTCAAAATTTTTTTTCGAAAATTTTTTTCAAAATTTTTTTCGAAATTTTTTTTTCGAAAGTTTTTTCGAAAATTTTTTTCCAAAATTTTTTTTTCGAAATTTTTTTCAAACTTTTTTTCGAAAATTTTTTTTCGAAATTTTTTTTCGAAAATTTTTTTCAAAATTTTTTTCGAAATTTTTTTTTCGAAATTTTTTTCAAAATTTTTTTTGAAAATTTTTTTCAAAATTTTTTTGGAAATTTTTTTCGAAAATTTTTTTCAAATTTTTTTCCAAAATTTTTTCGAAAATTTTTTAAAAAATTTTTTCAAAATTTTTTCGAAAATTTTTTTTCGAATTTTTTTTCGAAAATTTTTTTCGAAAATGTTTTTTCGAAATTTTTTTCGAAAATTTTTCTGAAAATTTTTTTCGAAAAATTTTTCAAAATTTTTTCGAAAATTTCTTTCGAAAATTTTTTTCAAAAAATTTTTTTCGAAAATTTTTTTCGAAAATTTTTTTTCGAAACTTTTTTTGGAAAATTTTTTTAATATTTTTTTCGAAAATGTTTTTTCGAAATTTTTTTCGAAAATTTTTTTGAAAATTTTTTTTGAAAAATTTTTTTCCCAAATTTTTTAGAAATTTTTTTTGAAAATTTTTTTCGAATTTTTTTTTAAAAATTTTTTTTTGAAAATTTTTTTGAAAATTTTTTTCGAAAAATTTTTCAAAATTTTTTCGAAAATTTTTTTCGAAAATTTTTTTTCGAAAATTTTTTTTATTTTTTTGGAAAATTTTTTTTCGATATTTTTTTCGAAAATTTTTTTGAAAATTTTTTTCGAAAACTTTTTTTCCAAAATTTTTTAGATATTTTTCTGAAAATTTTTTTCGAATTTTTCTTTCAAAAATTTTTTTTCGAAATTTTTTTTTCAAATTTTTTTTCAAAATTTTTTTCGAAAATTTTTTTTCGAAAATTTTTTTCAAAATTTTTTTTTCGAAATTTTTTTCGAAAATTTTTTATCGAAATTTTTTTCGAAAATTTTTTTCAAAATTTTTTCGAAATTTCTTTCGAAAATTTTTTTTCGAAATTTTTTTCGAAAATTTTTTTTTGAAAATTTTTTTCTAAATTATTTCCAAAAATTTTTTTCAAAATTTTTTTGGAAATTTTTTTTTCGAAATTTTTTTTCGAAATTTTTTTTGAAAATTTTTTTCAAAATTTTTTTCGAAATTTTTTTTCAAAATTTTTTTCAAAATTTTTTTTCAAAATTTTTTTTCAAAATTTTATTCGAAAATTTTTTTTCGAAATTTTTTTCGAAAATTTTTTTGAAAATTTTTTTCGAAAAATTTTTCAAAATTTTTTCGAAAATTTTTTTCGAAAATTTTTTTTCGAAAATTTTTTTTATTTTTTTGGAAAATTTTTTTTCGATATTTTTTTCGAAAATTTTTTTGAAAATTTTTTTCGAAAAATTTTTTTCCAAAATTTTTTAGATATTTTTTTGAAAATTTTTTTTAGAATTTTTCTTTCAAAAATTTTTTTTCGAAATTTTTTTTTCAAATTTTTTTTCAAAATTTTTTTCGAAAATTTTTTTTCGAAAATTTTTTTCAAAATTTTTTTTTCGAAATTTTTTTCGAAAATTTTTTATCGAAATTTTTTTCGAAAATTTTTTTCAAAATTTTTTCGAAATTTCTTTCGAAAATTTTTTTTCGAAATTTTTTTCGAAAATTTTTTTTTGAAAATTTTTTTCTAAATTATTTCCAAAAATTTTTTTCAAAATTTTTTTGGAAATTTTTTTTTCGAAATTTTTTTCGAAAATTTTTTTTCGAAATTTTTTTCGAAAATTTTTTTCAAAATTTTTTTCGAAATTTTTTTTAAAAACTTTTTTTCGAAATTTTTTTTTCGAAATTTTTTTCGAAATTTTTTGTCAAAATTTTTTTCGAAATTTTTTTTCCAATTTTTTTTTTAATTTTTTTCGAAATTTTTTTTTCCAAAATTTTTTTTATATTTTTTTCGAAATTTTTTTTTCGATATTTTTTTCGAAAATTTTTTTCGAAAAATTTTTTTCCAAAAATATTTTAGAAATTTTTTTTGAAAATTTTTTCGAATTTTTTTTTTTTAATTTCTTTTTCGAAATTTTTTTTCGAAAATTTTTTCAAAATTTTTTTCGAAAATTTTTTTCTAAATTATTTTCAAAATTTTTTTGGAAATTTTTTTTCGAAATTTTTTTCGAAATTTTTTTTTCGAAATTTTTTTTCAAAATTTTTTTCGAAATTTTTTTCGAAAATTTTTTTTCGAAATTTATTTCGAAAATTATTTTCGAAAATTTTTGTTCGAAATTTTTTTCGAAAATTTTTTTCCAAAATTTTTTTCCAAAATTTTTTTTTGAAATTTTTTCAAAATTTTTTTCGAAAATTTTTTTTCGAAAATTTTTTTTCGAAATTTTTTTCGAAAATTTTTTTTCGAAATCTATTTCGAAAATTTTTTTTCGAAATTTTTTTCGAAAATTTTTTATTGAAATTTTTTTTGAAAATTTTTTTCAAAATTTTTTTCGAAATTTTTTTTCAAAATTTTTTTCGAAATTTTTTTTCAAAATTTTTTTCAATTTTTTTTTCCAAATTTTTTTTCAAAATTTTTTTCCAAATTTTTTTTCAAAATTTTTTTCGAAAATTTTTTCAAAATTTTTTTCGAAAATTTTTTTCAAAATTTTTTCCGAAATTTTTTTTTGAAAATTTTTTTCTAAATTATTTTCGATGATTTTTTTTCAAAATTTTTTTCGAAAATTTTTTTACGAAAATTTTTTTTTTGAAATTTTTTTTGGAAAATTATTTTCGAAATTTATTTGAAAATTTTTTTCCAAAATTTTTTCGAAAATTTTTAAAAAATTTTTTTTCGAAAATTTTTTTCAAAATTTTTTTCGAAAATTTTTTTGAAAATTTTTTTCGAAAAATTTTTCAAAATTTTTTTCGAAAATTTTTTTTCGAAATTTTTTTTTTTTCGAAAATTTTTTTTCGATATTTTTTTCGAAAGTTTTTTTCAAAATTTTTTTCAAAAATTTTTTTTTGAAGTTTTTTTCGAAATTTTTTTTCAAAATTTTTTTCGAAATTTTTTTCAAAATTTTTTTTCCAAATTTTTTTTCAAAATTTTTTTTCCAAATTTTTTTTTTAAATTTTTTTCGAAAATTTTTTTTCGAAAATTTCTTCAAAATTTTTTTTGGAAAATTTTTTTCAAACTTTTTTTCGAAAATTTTTTTTTGAAAATTTTTTTCTAAATTATTTTCGAAAATTTTTTTTCAAAATTTTTTTCGAAAATTTTTTTCAAATTATTTTACGAAAAGTTTTTTTTCGAAATTTTTTTTGAAAATTTTTTTCCAAAATTTTTTTCCAAAATTTTTTCGAAAATTTTTTTAAAATTTTTTTTTCGAAATTTTTTTCAAAATTTTTTTCGAAAATTTTTTTGAAAATTTTTTTCGAAAAATTTTTCAAAATTTTTTGGAAAATTTTTTTCAAAATTTTTTTCGAAAATTTTTTATCGAAATTTTTTTCGAAAATTTTTTTCAAAATTTTTTCGAAATTTTTTTCGAAATTTTTTTTGAAAATTTTTTTCAAAATTTTTTTCGAAATTTTTTTTCAAAATTTTTTTCAAATTTTTTTACGAAAATTATTTTTTGAAATTTTTTTTGGAAAAGTTTTTTCAAAATTTTTTTCAAAAATTTTTTTGAAAATTTTTTTCGAAAAATTTTTCAAAATTTTTTGGAAAATTTTTTTCAAAATTTTTTCCGAAAATTTTTTTTTGAAATTTTTTTTGGAAAATTTTTTTCGAAATTTATTTGAAAATTTTTTTCCAAAATTTTTTCGAAAATTTTTTTCAAAATTTTTTTCGAAAATTTTTTTGAAAATTTTTTTCGAAACGTTTTTCAAAATTTTTTGGAAAATGTTTTTCGAAAATTTTTTTTTCGAAAATTTTTTATTTTTTTCGAAAATTTTTTTTCGAAATTTTTTTCGAAATTTTTTTTCAAAATTTTTTTCGAAATTTTTTTTCCAATTTTTTTTTTAAATTTTTTTCGAAAATTTTTTTTCCAAAATTTTTTTTATATTTTTTTCGAAAATTTTTTTTCGATATTTTTTTCGAAAATTTTTTTCCAAAAATATTTTAGAAATTTTTTTTGAAAATTTTTTCGAATTTTTTTTTCAAAATTTTTTTCGAAATATTTTTTCGAAAATTTTTTCAAAATTTTTTTCGAAAATTATTTTCAAAATTTTTTTGGAAATTTTTTTTCGAAATTTTTTTCGAAATTTTTTTTTCGAAATTTTTTTTCAAAATTTTTTTCGAAAATTTTTTTTCGAAATTTTTTTCGAAAATTTATTTTCGAAATTTATTTCGAAAATTTTTTTCGAAAATTTTTGTTCGAAATTTTTTTCGAAAATTTTTTTCCAAAATTTTTTTTTGAAATTTTTTCAAAATTTTTTCGAAAATTTTTTTTCGAAAATTTTTTTTCGAAATTTTTTTCGAAATTTTTTTTTCGAAATCTATTTCGAAAATTTTTTTTCGAAATTTTTTTCGAAAATTTTTTTTCGAAATTTTTTTCGAAAATTTTTTATTGAAATTTTTTTTGAAAATTTTTTTCAAAATTTTTTCGAAATTTTTTTCGAATATTTTTTTTCGAAATTTTTTTCGAAAATTTTTTTCAAAATTTTTTTCGAAATTTTTTTTCAAAATTTTTTTTGAAATTTTTTTTAAAAATTTTTTTCGAATTTTTTTTCCAATTTTTTTTTCCAAATTTTTTTTAAAAATTTTTTTTGAAAATTTTTTTTCGAAAAGTTTTTTCGAAAGTTTTTTTTCAAAATTTCTTTCGAAATTTTTTCCAAAATTTTTTTTCCAAATTTTTTTTCAAAATTTTTTTTCCAAATTTTTTTTCAAAATTTTTTTCGAAAATTTTTTTTCGAAAATTTTTTCAAAATTTTTTTCGAAAATTTTTTCCGAAAATTTTTTTTTGAAAATTTTTTTCTAAATTATTTTCGATGATTTTTTTTCAAAATTTTTTTCGAAAATTTTTTTACGAAAATTTTTTTTTGAAATTTTTTTTGGAAAATTTTTTTTTGAAAATTTTTTTCTATATTATTTTCGAAATTTTTTTTTCAAAATTTTTTTCGAAAATTTTTTTACGAAAATTTTTTTTTTGAAATTTTTTTTGGAAAATTATTTTCGAAATTTATTTGAAAATATTTTTCCAAAATTTTTTCGAAAATTTTTAAAAAATTTTTTTTCGAAAATATTTTTCAAAATTTTTTTCGAAAATTTTTTTGAAAATTTTTTTCGAAAAATTTTTCAAAATTTTTTGGAAAATTTTTTTCGAAAATTTTTTTTCGATATTTTTTTCGAAAATTTTTTTGAAAATTTTTTTCGAAAAATTTTTTTCCAAAATTTTTTAGATATTTTTTTTGAAAATTTTTTTCCAATTTTTTTTCAAAAATTTCTTTTGAAAATTTTTTTTCGAAATTTTTTTCGAAAATTTTTTTTTTAAATTTTTTTTCGAAATTTTTTTTCAAAATTTTTTTTTAAAATTTTTTTTCAAAATTTTTTTCGAAAATTTTTTTTCGAAATTATTTCGAAAATTTTTTTTCGAAAATTTTTTTCAAAATATTTTTCGAAAATTTTTTTTCGAAATTTTTTTCGAAAATTTTTTATCGAAATTTTTATCGAAAATTTTTTTCAAAATTTTTTCGAAATTTTTTTCGAAAATTTTTTTTCGAAATTTTTTTCGAAAATTTTTTTCAAAATTTTTTTTGAAATTTTTTTTCAAAATTTTTTTCGAAATTTTTTTTCAAAATTTTTTTCGAAATTTTTTTTCAAAATTTTTTTCGAAATTTTTTTCCAAATTTTTTTTCCAATCTTTTTTTAAAAAATTTTTTTCGAAAGTTTTTTTCAAAATGTTTTTCAAAAATTTGTTTTCGAAGTTTTTTTCGAATTTTTTTTTCCAAATTTTTTTTCAAAATTTTTTTTCAAAATTTTTTTTCAAATTTTTTTTAAAAATTTTTTCGAAAATTTTTTCAAAATTTTTTTTGGAAAATTTTTTTCAAAATTTTTTTCGAAAAATTTTTTTTGAAAATTTTTTTCTAAATTATATTCCAAAATTTTTTTTCAAAATTTTTTTCGAAAATTTTTTTCAAATTTTTTTACGAAGATTTTTTTTTTTAAATTTTTTTTGGAAAATTTTTTTCGAAAATTTTTTTTTGAAAATTTTTTTCTATACTATTTTCGAAAATTTTTTTTCAAAATTTTTTTCGAAAATTTTTTTCAAATTTTTTTACGAAAATTGTTTTTTTGAAATTTTTTTTGGAAAATTTTTTTCGAAATTTTTTTTGAAAATTTTTTTCCAAAATTTTTTCGAAAATTTTTTTAAAAATATTTTTTCGAAAATTTTTTTCAAAATTTTTTTCGAAAATTTTTTGAAAATATTTTTCGAAAAATTTTTCAAAATTTTTTGGAAAATTTTTTTCAAAATTTTTTTCGAAAATTTTTTATCGAAATTATTTCGAAAATTTTTTTTCGAAAATTTTTTTCAAAATATTTTTCGAAAATTTTTTTTCGAAATTTTTTTAGAAAATTTTTTATCGAAATTTTTATCGAAAATTTTTTTCAAAATTTTTTCGAAATTTTTTTCGAAAATTTTTTTTCGAAATTTTTTTCGAAAATTTTTTTCAAAATTTTTTTCGAAATTTTTTTTCAAAATTTTTTTCGAAATTTTTTTTCAAAATTTTTTTCAAAATTTTTTTTCCAATCTTTTTTTAAAAATTTTTTTTCGAAAGTTTTTTTCAAAATTTTTTTCAAAAATTTTTTTTCGAAGTTTTTTTCGAAATTTTTTTTCAAAATTTTTTTCGAAATTTTTTTCAAAATTTTTTTTCCAAATTTTTTTTCAAAATTTTTTTTCAAAATTTTTTTTCAAATTTTTTTTTTTAATTTTTTTCGAAAATTTTTTCAAAATTTTTTTTGGAAAATTTTTTTCAAAATTTTTTTCAAAATTTTTTTCGAAAATTTTTTTTTGAAAATTTTTTTCTAAATTATTTTCGAAAATTTTTTTTCAAAATTTTTTTCGAAAATTTTTTTCAAATTTTTTTACGAAGATTTTTTTTTTGAAATTTTTTTTGGAAAATTTTTTTCGAAAATTTTTTTTTGAAAATTTTTTTCTATATTATTTTCGAAAATTTTTTTTCAAAATTTTTTTCGAAAATTTTTTTCAAATTTTTTTACGAAAATTGTGTTTTTGAAATTTTTTTTGGAAAATTTTTTTCGAAATTTTTTTTGAAAATTTTTTTCCAAAATTTTTTCGAAAATTTTTTTAAAAATTTTTTTTCGAAAATTTTTTTCAAAATTTTTTTCGAAAATTTTTTTGAAAATTTTTTTCGAAAAATTTTTCAAAATTTTTTGGAAAATTTTTTTCAAAATTTTTTTCGAAAATTTTTTATCGAAATTTTTTTCGAAAGTTTTTTTCAAAATTTTTTCGAAATTTTTTTTCAAAATTTTTTTCAAATTTTTTTACGAAAATTATTTTTTGAAATTTTTTTTGGAAAAGTTTTTTCAAAGTTTTTTTCAAAAATTTTTTTCGAAATTTTTTACGAAATTTTTCTTGAAAATTTTTTTCCAAAATTTTATCGAAAATTTTTTTAAAAATTTTTTTTCGAAAATTTTTTTAAAAATTTTTTTCGAAAATTTTTTTTCGAAATTTTTTTTGAAAATTTTTTTCGAAAATTTTTTTTCGAAATTTTTTTCGAAAATTTTTTTCCAAAATTTTTTTCAAAATTTTTTTCGAAAATTTTTTTGAAAATTTTTTTTGAAAAATTTTTCAAAACCTTTTCAAAAATTTTATCGAAATTTTTTTTTCGAAAATTTTTTAAATATTTTTTTCGAAATTTTTTTTTCGGTATTTTTTTCGAAAATTTTTTTCGAAAAAATTTTTCCAAAAATATTTTAGAAATTTTTTTTGAAAATTTTTTCGAAAATTTTTTTGAAAATTTTTTTCGAAAATTTTTTTTCGAAATTTTTTTCGAAAATTTTTTTCCAAAATTTTTTTTCGAAATTTTTTTCGTAAATGTTTTTGAAAATTTTTTTCGAAAAATTTTTCAAAATTTTTTCAAAAATTTTTTTTATATTTTTTTCGAAAATTTTTTTTCGATATTTTTTTCGAAAATTTTTTTGAAAATTTTTTTCGAAAAATTTTTTTCCAAAACTTTTTAGAAATTTTTTTTGAAAATTTTTTTCGAAAATTTTTTTTCGGAATTTTTTTCGAAAATTTTTTAAAAAATTTTTTTCGAAATTTTTTTTCAAAATTTTTTTTCAAATTTTTTTTCAAAATTTTTTTCGAAAATTTTTTATGGAAATTTTTTCGAAAATTTTTTTCAAAATTTTTTTCGAAATTTTTTTGGAAAATTTTTTTTCGAAAATTTTTTTCAAAATTTTTTTCGAAATTTTTTTTCATAATTTTTTTCGAAATTTTTTTTCAAAATTTTTTTTAAAAATTTTTTTCGAAAATTTTTTTCTAAATTATTTTCGAAAATTTTTTTTCAAAATTTTTTTCGAAAATTTTTTTCAAATTTTTTTACGAAAATTTTTTTTTGAAATTTTTTTTGGAAAATTTTTTTTGAAAATTTTTTTTCGAAAATTTTTTTCAAAATTTTTTTTGAAAAATTTTTTCGAAATATTTTTCGAAAATTTTTTTGAAAATTTTTTTCCAAAATTTTTTTAAAAATTTTTTTCGAAATTTTCTTTCGAAAATTTTTTTCAAATTTTTTTACGAAAATTTTTTTTTTGAAATTTTTTTTGGAAAATTTTTTTCGAAATTTATTTGAAAATTTTTTTCCAAAATTTTTTCGAAAATTTTTAAAAATTTTTTTTTCAAAAATTTTTTTCAAAATTTTTTTCGAAAATTTTTTTGAAAATTCTTTTCGAAAAATCTTTTTCCAAAATTTTTTAGATATTTTTTTTGAAAATTTTTTTCGAATTTTTTTTTCAAAAATTTCTTTCGAAAATTTTTTTTCGAAATTTTTTTCGAAAATTTTTTTAAAAATTTTTTTCGAAATTTTTTTTCAAAATTTTTTTTAAAAATTTTTTTTCAAAATTTTTTTCGAAAATTTTTTTTCGAAATTATTTCGAAAATTTTTTATCGAAATTTTTTTCGAAAATTTTTTTTCAAAATTTTTTTCGAAATATTTTTGGAAAATTTTTTTCAAAATTTTTTTCGAAAATTTTTTTGAAAATTTTTCAAAATTTTTTCGAAAATTTTTTTCGAAAATGTTTTTTCGAAAATTTTTTTTATTTTTTTGGAAAATCTTTTTTCGATATTTTTTTCGGAAATTTTTTTGAAAATTTTTTTCGAAAAATTTTTTTCCAAAATTTTTTAGATTTTTTTTTTGAAAAATTTTTTCGAATTTTTTTTTCAAAATTTTTTTCGAAAATTTTTTTGAAAATTTTTTTCGAAAAGTTTAAAAGTTTTTCAAAATTTTTTCGAAAATTTTTTTCGAAAATGTTTTTTCGAAAATTTTTTTTCGAAAATTTTTTTTATTTTTTTGGAAAATTTTTTTTCGATATTTTTTTCGAAAATTTTTTTGAAAATTTTTTTCGAAAAATTTTTTTCCAAAATTTTTTAGATTTTTTTTTTGAAAAATTTTTTCGAATTTTTTTTTCAAAATTTTTTTCGAAAATTTTTTTGAAAATTTTTTTCGAAAAATTTTTTAAAATTTTTTCGAAAATGTTTTTTCGAAAATTTTTTTTCGAAAATTTTTTTTATTTTTTTGGAAAATTTTTTTTCGATATTTTTTTCGAAAATGTTTTTGAAAATTTTTTTCGAAAAATTTTTTTCCAAAATTTTTTAGATTTTTTTTTGAAAAATTTTTTCTAATTTTTTTTTCAAAATTTTTTTCGAAATTTTTTTTCAAAATTTTTTTCGAAATTTTTTTTCAAAATTTTTTTCAAAATTTTTTTTCCAATCTTTTTTTAAAAATTTTTTTTCGAAAGTTTTTTTCAAAATTTTTTTCGAAATTTTTTTCAAAATTTTTTTTCCAAATTTTTTTTCAAAATTTTTTTTCAAAATTTTTTTTCAAATTTTTTTTTTAAATTTTTTTCGAAAATTTTTTCAAAATTTTTTTTGGAAAATTTTTTTCAAAATTTTTTTCGAAAATTTTTTTTTGAAAATTTTTTTCTAAATTATTTTCGAAAATTTTTTTTCAAAATTTTTTTCGAAAATTTTTTTCAAATTTTTTTACGAAGATTTTTTTTTTGAAATTTTTTTAGGAAAATTTTTTTCGAAAATTTTTTTTTGAAAATTTTTTTCTATATTATTTTCGAAAATTTTTTTTCAAAATTTTTTTCAAATTTTTTTACGAAAATTGTTTTTTTGAAATTTTTTTTGGAAAATTTTTTTCGAAATTTTTTTTGAAAATTTTTTTCCAAAATTTTTTCGAAAATTTTTTTAAAAATTTTTTTTCGAAAATTTTTTTCAAAATTGTTTTCGAAAATTTTTTTGAAAATTTTTTTTGGAAAAATTTTTCAAAATTTTTTGGAAAATTTTTTTCAAAATTTTTTTCGAAAATTTTTTATCGAAATTTTTTTCGAAAGTTTTTTTCAAAATTTTTTCGAAATTTTTTTTCAAAATTTTTTTCAAATTTTTTTACGAAAATTATTTTTTGAAATTTTTTTTGGAAAAGTTTTTTCAAAGTTTTTTCAAAAATTTTTTTCGAAATTTTTACGAAATTTTTCTTGAAAATTTTTTTCCAAAATTTTATCGAAAATTTTTTTAAAAATTTTTTTTCGAAAATTTTTTTAAAAATTTTTCTCGAAAATTTTTTTCGAAATTTTTTTTGAAAATTTTTTTCGAAAATTTTTTTTCGAAATTTTTTTCGAAAATTTTTTTCCAAAATTTTTTTCGAAAATTTTTTTGAAAATTTTTTTCGAAAAATTTTTCAAAACTTTTTCAAAAATTTTATCGAAATTTTTTTTTCGAAAATTTTTTTTATATTTTTTTCGAAAATTTTTTTTCGGTATTTTTTTCGAAAATTTTTTTCGAAAAATTTTTTTCCAAAAATATTTTAGAAATTTTTTTTGAAAATTTTTTTCGAAAATGTTTTTGAAAATTTTTTTCGAAAAATTTTTCAAAATTTTTTCAAAAATTTTTTTTATATTTTTTTCGAAAATTTTTTTTCGATATTTTTTTCGAAAATTTTTTTGAAAATTTTTTTCGAAAAATTTTTTTCCAAAACTTTTTAGAAATTTTTTTTGAAAATTTTTTTCGGAAATTTTTTTTCGGAATTTTTTTCGAAAATTTTTTTAAAAATTTTTTTCGAAATTTTTTTTCAAATTTTTTTTTCAAATTTTTTTTCAAAATTTTTTTCGAAAATTTTTTATGGAAATTTTTTCGAAAATTTTTTTCAAAATTTTTTTCGAAATTTTTTTGGAAAATTTTTTTTCGAAAATTTTTTTCAAAATTTTTTTCGAAATTTTTTTTCATAATTATTTTCGAAATTTTTTTTAAAAATTTTTTTTCGAAAATTTTTTTCAAAATTTTTTTTGAAAAATTTTTTCGAAATATTTTTCGAAAATTTTTTTGAAAATTTTTTTCCAAAATTTTTTTAAAAATTTTTTTCGAATTTTTCTTTCGAAAATTTTTTTCAAATTTTTTTACGAAAATTTTTTTTTTGAAATTTTTTTTGGAAAATTTTTTTCGAAATTTATTTGAAAATTTTTTTCCAAAATTTTTTCGAAAATTTTTTAAAAAATTTTTTTTCAAAAAATTTTTTAAAAAATTTTTTTTCAAAAAATTTTTTTCAAAATTTTTTTCGAAAATTTTTTTGAAAATTCTTTTCGAAAAATCTTTTTCCAAAATTTTTTAGATTTTTTTTTTTAAAATTTTTTTCGAATTTTTTTTTCAAAAATATCTTTCGAAAATTTTTTTTCGAAATTTTTTTCGAAAATTTTTTTAAAAATTTTTTTCGAAATTTTTTTTCAAAATTTTTTTTAAAAATCTTTTTTCAAAATTTTTTTCGAAAATTTTTTTTCGAAATTATTTCGAAAATTTTTTATCGAAATTTTTTTCGAAAATTTTTTTCAAAATTTTTTTCGAAATATTTTTGGAATATTTTTTTCAAAATTTTTTTCGAAAATTTTTTTCAAAATTTTTTTCGAAAATTTTTTTCCAATCTTTTTTTAAAAATTTTTTTTCGAAAGTTTTTTCAAAATTTTTTTTCGAAAGTTTTTTCAAAATTTTTTTTCCAAATTTTTTTTCAAAATTTTTTTTCAAAATTTTTTTTGGAAAATTTTTTTCAAAATTTTTTTCGAAAATTTTTTTTTGAAAATGTTTTTCTAAATTATTTTTGAAAATTTTTTTTCAAAATTTTTTTCGAAAATTTTTTTCAAATTTTTTTACGAAGATTTTTTTTTTAAAATTTTTTTTGGAAAATTTTTTTCGAAAATTTTTTTTTGAAAATTTTTTTCTATATTATATATTATTTTCGAAAATTTTTTTTCAAAATTTTTTTCGAAAATTTTTTTCAAATTTTTTTACGAAAATTGTTTTTTTGAAATTTTTTTTGGAAAATTTTTTTCGAAATTTTTTTTGAAAATTTTTTTCCAAAATTTTTTCGAAAATTTTTTTAAAAATTTTTTTTCGAAAATTTTTTTCAAAATTTTTTTCGAAAATTTTTTTGAAAATTTTTTTCGAAAAATTTTTCAAAATTTTTTGGAAAATTTTTTTCAAAATTTTTTTCGAAAATTTTTTTCGAAAGTTTTTTTCTAAATTTTTTCGAAATTTTTTTTCAAAATTTTTTTCAAATTTTTTTACGAAAATTATTTTTTGAAATTTTTTTTGGAAAAGTATTTTCAAAGTTTTTTTCAAAAATTTTTTTCGAAATTTTTTACGAAATTTTTCTTGAAAATTTTTTTCCAAAATTTTATCGAAAATTTTTTTAAAAATTTTTTTTCGAAAATTTTTTTAAAAATTATTTTCGAAAATTTTTTTTCGAAATTTTTTTTTAAAATTTTTTTCGAAAATTTTTTTTCGAAATTTTTTTCGAAAATTTTTTTCCAAAATTTTTTTCAAAATTTTTTTCGAAAAATTTTTCAAAACTTTTTCAAAAATTTTATCGAAATTTTTTTTTCGAAAATTTTTTTTATATTTTTTTCGAAAATTTTTTTTCGGTATTTTTTTCGAAAATTTTTTTCGAAAAATTTTTTTCCAAAAATATTTTAGAAACTTTTTTTGAAAATTTTTTTCGAAAATTTTTTTGAAAATTTTTTTCGAAAATTTTTTTTCGAAATTTTTTTCGAAAATTTTTTTCCAAATTTTTTTTTCGAAATTTTTTTCGAAAATGTTTTTGAAAATTTTTTTCGAAAAATTTTTCAAAATTTTTTCAAAAATTTTTTTTATATTTTTTTCGAAAATTTTTTTTCGATATTTTTTTCGAAAATTTTTTTGAAAATTTTTTTCGAAAAAGTTTTTTCCAAAACTTTTTAGAAATTTTTTTTGAAAATTTTTTTCGAAACTTTTTTTTTGGAATTTTTTTCGAAAATTTTTTTAAAAATTTTTTTCGAAATTTTTTTTCAAAATTTTTTTTCAAATTTTTTTTCAAAATTTTTTTCGAAAATTTTTTATGGAAATTTTTTCGAAAATTTTTTTCAAAATTTTTTTCGAAATTTTTTTGGAAAATTTTTTTTCGAAAATTTTTTTCGAAATTTTTTTTCATAATTTTTTTCGAAATTTTTTTTCAAAATTTTTTTTTAAAATTTTTTTCGAAAATTTTTTTCTAAATTATTTTCGAAAATTTTTTTTCAAAATTTTTTTCGAAAATTTCTTTCAAATTTTTTTACGAATTTTTTTTTTTGAAATTTTTCTTGGAAAATTTTTTTTGAAAATTTTTTTTCGAAAATTTTTTTTAAAATTTTTTTTGAAAAATTTTTTCGAAATATTTTTCGAAAATTTTTTTGAAAATTTTTTTCCAAAATTTTTTTAAAAATTTTTTTCGAAATTTTCTTTCGAAAATTTTTTTCAAATTTTTTTACGAAAATTTTTTTTTTGAAATTTTTTTTGGAAAATTTTTTTCGAAATTTATTTGAAAATTTTTTTCCAAAATTTTTTCGAAAATTTTTAAAAAAATTTTTTTTTAAAAATTTTTTTCAAAATTTTTTTCGAAAATTTTTTTGAAAATTCTTTTCGAAAAATCTTTTTCCAAAATTTTTTAGATATTTTTTTTGAAAATTTTTTTCGAATTTTTTTTTCAAAAATTTCTTTCGAAAATTTTTTTTCGAAATTTTTTTCGAAAATTTTTTTAAAAATTTTTTTCGAAATTTTTTTTCAAAATTTTTTCGAAAATTTTTTTTCGAAATTATTTCGAAAATTTTTTATCGAAATTTTTTTCGAAAATTTTTTTCAAAATTTTTTTCGAAATATTTTTGGAAAATTTTTTTCAAAATTTTTTTCGAAAATTTTTTTGAAAATTTTTTTCGAAAAATTTTTCAAAATTTTTTCGAAAATTTTTTTCGAAAATGTTTTTTCGAAAATTTTATTTCGAAAATTTTTTTTATTTTTTTGGAAAATTTTTTTTCGATATTTTTTTAGATTTTTTTTTTGAAAAATTTTTTCGAATTTTTTTTTCAAAATTTTTTTCAAAATTTTTTTCGAAAATTTTTTTTAGAAATTTTTTCCGAAAAGTTTTTATCGAAATTTTTATCGAAAATTTTTTTCAAAATTTTTTCGAAATTTTTTTCGAAAATTTTTTTTCGAAATTTTTTTCGAAAATTTTTTTCAAAATTTTTTTCGAAATTTTTTTTCAAAATTTTTTTCGAAATTTTTTTTCAAAATTTTTTTCGAAATTTTTTTCAAAATTTTTTTCCAAATTTTTTTTAAAAATTTTTTTCGAAAGTTTTTTTCAAAATTTTTTTTCGAAAATTTTTTCAAAATTTTTTTTGGAAAATTTTTTTCAAATTTTTTTACGAAAATTTTTTTTGGAAATTTTTTTTCGAATTTTTTTTTGAAAATTTTTTTCCAAAATTTTTTCGAAAATTTTTTTAAAAATTTTTTTTCGAAAATTTTTTTCAAAATTTTTTTCGAAAATTTTTTTGAAAATTTTTTTCGAAAAATTTTTAAAAATTTTTTCGAAAATTTTTTTTAAAATTTTTTTCGAAATTTTTTTTCAAAATTTTTTTCGAAATTTTTTTTCAAAATTTTATCCGAAAATTTTTTTTCGAAATTTTTTTCAAAATTTTTTTTCCAAATTTTTTTTAAAAATTTTTTTTGAAAATTTTTTTTCGAAAATTTTTTTCGAAAATTTTTTTTCGAAATTTTTTTCGAAATTTTTTTTCGAAATTTTTTTCAAAATTTTTTTTCCAAATTTTTTTTCCAAATTTTTTTTCAAAATTTTTTTCGAAAATGTTTTCAAAATTTTTTTCGAAAATTTTTTTCAAAATTTTTTTCGAAAATTTTTTTTTGAAAATTTTTTTCTAAATTATTTTCGAAAATTTTTTTTCAAAATTTTTTTCGAAAATTTTTTTCAAATTTTTTTACGAAAATTTTTTTTTTGAAATTTTTTTTGAAAAATTTTTTTCGACATTTTTTTCGAAATTTTTTTCGAAATTTTTTTTGAAAATTTTTTTCAAAATTTTTTTCGAAAAATTTTTCAAAATTTTTTGGAAAATTTTTTTCGAAAATTTTTTTTTTTCGAAAATTTTTTTTCGATATTTTTTTCGAAAATTTTTTTGAAAATTTTTTTCGAAACATTTTTTTCCAAAATTTTTTAGATATTTTTTTTGAAAATTTTTTTCGAATTTTTTTTTCAAAAATTTGTTTCGAAAATTTTTTTTCGAAATTTTTTTCGAAAATTTTTTTAAAAATTTTTTTCGAAATTTTTTTTCAAAATTTTTTTCGAAAATTTTTTTTTCAAAATTTTTTTCGAAATTTTTTTTCAAAAATTATTTTTGAAAATTTTTTTCGAAAATTTTTTTTGAAAATTTTTTCTAAATTATTTTTGAAATTTTTTTTTCAAAATTCTTTTCGAAAATTTTTTTTCGAAATTTTTTTCGAAAATTTTTTTTTGAAAATTTTTTTCTAAATTATTTTCAAAAATTTTTTTTCAAATTTTTTTGGAAATTTTTTTTTCGAATTTTTTTTTGAAATTTTTTTTCAAATTTTTTTACGAAAGTTTTTTTTTGAAATTTTTTTTGGAAAATTTTTTTCGAAAATTTTTTTTCGTAAATTTTTTTCGAAATTTTTTTTCATAATTTTTTTCGAAATTTTTTTTCAAATTTTTTTCGAAAATTTTTTTTTTAAAATGTTTTTCTAAATTATTTTCGAAAATTTTTTTACAAAAATTTTTTTTTGAAATTTTTTTCAAAATTTTTTCCAAAATTTGTTTTCGAAATTTTTTTTCAAATTTTTTTTCGAAAATTTTTCAAAAATTTGTTCGAAATTTTTTTTCAAAATTTTTTTCGAAAATTTTTTTTTGAAAATTTTTTTCTAAATTATTTCCGAAAATTTTTTTTCAAAATTAATTTCGAAAATTTTTTTTCAAAATTATTTTCGAAAATTTTTTTCCAATTTTTTTACGAAAATTTTTTTTAAAATTTTTTTTGGAAAATTTTTTTTGAAAATTTTTTTTCGAAAATTTTTTTCAAAATTTTTTTCGAAATATTTTTCGAAAATTTTTTTCCAAATTTTTTTAAAAATTTTTTTCGAAATTTTTTTTCGAAATTTTTTTCCAAAATTTTTTTTCGAAATTTTTTTCAAAATTTTTTTCGAAAATTTTTTTTCGAAATTTTTTTCGAAACTTTTTTTCGAAAATTTTTTTTCGAAATTTTTTTCGAAAATTTTTTTCGAAAATATTTTTTCGAAATTTTTTTCAAAATTTTTTTCGAAAATTTTTTTTTTAAATTTTTCTCGAAAATTTTTTTTTGAAAAAGTTTTTAAAAAATTTTCGAAAAAAATTTCGAAAAAAAAATTTCCAAAAAAATTTTGGAAAAAAATTTTGAAAAAAAAATTTTGAAAATAATTTAGAAAAAAATTTAAAAAAAAAAATTTTCGAAAAAAAATTTTTGAAAATAATTTAGAAAAAAATTTTCAAAAAAAATTTTTCGAAAAAAATTTTTTAAAAAAATTTTGAAAAAAATTTCCAAAAAAATTTCGAAAAAAATTTCGATAAAAAATTTTCGAAATAATTTCGAAAAAAAATTTTCGAAAAAAATTTTGAAAAAAAATTTTGAAAAAAAATTTTGAAAAAAAATTTTGAAAAAAAATTTTGAAAAAAAATTTCGAAAAAAATTTTTAAAAAAATTTTCGAAAAAAAATTCGAAAGAAAATTTTCAAAAAAAATTTCTAAAAAATTTTGGAAAAAAATTTTTCGAAAAAAATATCGAAAAAAAATTTTCGAAAAAATAAAAAAAAATTTCGAAAAAAAATTTTCGAAAAAAATTTTCGAAAAAATTTTGAAAAATTTTTCGAAAAAAATTTTCAAAAAAATTTTCGAAAAAAAATTTTCGAAAAAAAATTTGAAAAAAAATTTTCGAAAATAATTTAGAAAATTTTCAAAAAAAAAATTTCGAAAAAAATTTTCAAAAATAATTTTTGAAAAAGAATTTTTGAAAAAAAATTTCGAAAAAAATTCTGAAAAAAAATTTCGAAAAAAATTTTGAAAAAAATTTTCGAAAAAAATTTCGAAAAAAAATTTTCCAAAAAAATTTCGAAAAAAATTTTGAAAAAAATTTTCGAAAAAAATTTCGATAAAAAATTTTTGAAATAATTTCGAAAAAAAATTTTCGAAAAAAATTTTGAAAAAAAAATTCGAAAAAAAATTTTAAAAAAATTTTCGAAAAAAATATCGAAAAAAAATTTTCGAAAAAAATTTTTGAAAAAAAAATTCGAAAAAAATTTTCAAAAAAAATATCTAAAAAATTTTGGAATAAAATTTTTCGAAAAAAATTTTCAAAAACATTTTCGAAAAAAATATCGAAAAAAAATTTTCGAAAAAAATAAAAAAAATTTTCGAAAAAAATTTTCGAAAAAATTTTGAAAAAATTTTTGTAAAAAATTGTTGAAAAAAATTTCGAAAAAAATTTCGAAAAAAAATTTTCGAAAAAAATTTTGAAAAACATTTTCGAAAAAAATTTTGAAAAAAAATTGGAAAAAAAATTTTGAAAAAAATTTTCGAAAATAATTTTGAAAAAAATTTTCAAAAAAAAATTTCGAAAAAAATTTTCAAAAATAATTTTTGAAAAAAAATTTCGAAAAAATTTTGAAAAAAAATTTCGAAAAAAATTTTGAAAAAAATATTCAAAAAAAATTTCGAAAAAAAAATTTTCAAAAAAAATTTCGAAAAAAATTTTGAAAAAAAAATTCGAAAAAAATTTTCAAAAAAAATATCTAAAAAATTTTGGAATAAAATTTTTCGAAAAAAATTTTCAAAAAAATTTTCGAAAAAAATTTTCAAAAAAAATTTTTAAAAAAAATTTTGAACAAAAATTTCGAAAAAAATTTTTAAAAGAATTTTCGAAAAAAATTCAAAAAAAAATTTTCGAAAAAAATTTTTGAAGAAAAAATTCGAAAAAAATTTTCAAAAAAAATTTCTAAAAAATTTTGGAAAAAAATTTTTCGAAAAAAATTTTCAAAAAAATTTTCGAAAAAATATCGAAAAAAATTTTCGAAAAAAAATTTTCGAAATAAATTTTCGAAAAAATTTTGAAAAATTTTTCGAAAAAAATTTTCAAAAAAGTTTTCGAAAAAAATTTCGAAAAAAAATTTTGGAAAAAAATTTTCCAAAAAAATTTTCGAAAAAAAAATTTCGAAAAAAATTTTGAAAAAAATTTTCGAAAAAAATAAAAAAAATTTTCGAAAAAAAATTTTCGAAAAAAATTTTCAAAAAAATTTTCGAAAAAAATTTCGAAAAAAAATTTTCGAAAAAAATTTCGAAAAAAAAATTTCGAAAAAAATTTTCAAAAAAAATTTCGAAAAAAAATTCTCGAAAAAAATTTTGAAAAAAATTTTCGAAAAAAAATTTTTTAAAAAATTTTCGAAAAAATTTTGGAAAAAAATTTTCAAAAAAAATTTCGAAAAAAATTTTCCAAAAAAAATTCCAAAAAAAAAATTTTCGTAAAAAAATTTTCGAAAAAAATTTTGAAAAAAAATTTTCGAAAATAATTTAGAAAAAAATTTTCAAAAAAAAATATTCGAAAAAAATTTTGAAAAAAAATTTTCGAAAAAAATTTTGAAAAAATTTTCGAAAAAAAATTTTCGAAAAAAATTTTGAAAAAAAATTTGGAAAAAAAATTTTCAAAAAAAATTTGGAAAAAAAATTTTGAAAAAAATTTCGAAAAAAATTTTGAAAAAAAATTTCGAAAAAAATTTCGCAAAAAAAATTTTCGAAAAAAATTTTGAAAAAAAATTTTCGAAAAAAATTTTGTAAAAAAAATTTCGAAAAAAATTTCGAAAAAAATTTTGAAAAAAATTTTCGAAAAAAAATTTTGAAAAAAAACATCGAAAGAAATTTTCAAAAAAATATTCGAAAAAAATTTTGAAAAAAAATTTTGAAAAAAATTTTCGAAAAAAAATTTACGAAAAAAATTTGGAAAAAAAATTTTGAAAAAAATTTTCGAAAATAATTTTGAATAAAATTTTCAAAAAAAAATTTTCAAAAATAATTTTCGAAAAAAAATTTCGAAAAAAATTTGAAAAAAAATTTCTAAAAAAATTTCGAAAAAAAAATTTACAAATAAATTTTGAAAAAAATTTTGAAAAAAATTTTCGAGAAAAATTTCGATAAAAAATTTTCGAAATAATTTCGAAAAAAAATTTTCGAAAAAAATTTTGAAAAAAAATTTTTAAAAAAAATTTTGAAAAAAAATTTCGAAAAAAATTTTTAAAAAAATTTTCGAAAAAAATTTCGAAAAAAAATTTTTAAAAAAATTTTTGAAAAAAAAATTCGAAAAAAAATTTGAAAAAAATTTTCGAAAATAATTTAGAAAAAAATTTTCAAAAAAAAATTTTCGAAAAAAATTTTGAAAAAAAATTTTCGAAAAAAAAATTTCGAAAAAAATTTGAAAAAAATTTTCGAAAAAAATTTCGATAAAAATTTCGATAAAAAATTTTCGAAAAAAATTTTCGAAAAAAATTTTCAAAAAAAATTTCAAAAAAAAATTTCGAAAAAAAATTTCGAAAAAAATTTTCGAAAAAAATTTCGAAAAAAAATTTTCGAAAAAAATTTTGAAAAAAATTTTCGAAAAAAAAATTGGAAAAAAAATTTTGAAAAAAATATTCGAAAATAATTTTGAATAAAATTTTCAAAAAAAAATTTTCGAAAAAAATTTTCAAAAATAATTTTTGAAAAAAAAATTTCGAAAAAAATTTGAAAAAAAAATTCGAAAAAAATTTTGAAAAAAATTTTCAAAAAAAATTTCGAAAAAAAAATTTCCAAAAAAATTTCGAAAAAAATTTTGAAAAAAATTTTCGATAAAAATTTCGATAAAGAATTTTCGAAATAATTTCGAAAAAGAATTTTCGAAAAAAATTTTGAAAAAAAATTTTTAAAAAAAATTTTGAAAAAAATTTCGAAAAAAATTTTTAAAAAAATTTTCGAAAAAAATTTCGAAAAAAAATTTTTGAAAAAAAAATTCGAAAAAAATTTTCAAAAAAAATTTCTAAAAAATTTTGGAAAAAAATTTTTCGAAAAAAATTTTCAAAAAAATTTTCGAAAAAATTTTGAAAAATTTTTCGAAAAAAATTTTCAAAAAAATTTTCGAAAAAAATTTCGAAAAAATTTTCGAAAAAAATTTCGAAAAAAAATTTTCGAAAAAAATTTTCGAAAAAATTTTCGAAAAAAAAATTTCGAAAAAAATTTTGAAAAAAATTTTCGAAAAAAAATTTTGAAAAAAATTTTCGAAAATAATTTAGAAAAAAATTTTCGAAAATAATTTAGAAAAAAATTTTCAAAAATAATTTTTGAAAAAAAATTTCGAAAAAAATTTTGAAAAAAAATTTCGAAAAAAATTTTGAAAAAAAATTTCGAAAAAATTTTGAAAAAAATTTACGAAAAAAATTTCGAAAAAAAATTTTCCGAAAAAAATTCGAAAAAAATTTTGAAAAAAATTTTCGAAAAAAATTTCGATAAAAAATTTTTGAAATAATTTCGAAAAAAAATTTTCGAAAAAAATTTTGAAAAAAAATTTTTAAAAAAAATTTGGAAAAAAATTTCGAAAAAAATTTTTAAAAAAATTTTCGAAAAAAATTTCGAAAAAAAATTTTCGAAAAAAATATCGAAAAAAAAATTTCGAAAAAAATAAAAAAAAATTTCGAAAAAAAAATTTTAAAAAAAATTTTGAAAAAAAATTTCGAAAAAAATTTTTAAGAAAATTTTCGGAAAAAATTTCGAAAAAAAATTTTCGAAAAAAATTTTCGAAAAAAATTTTTGAAAAAAAAATTCGAAAAAAATTTTCAAAAAAAATATCTAAAAAATTTTGGAAAAAAATTTTTCGAAAAAAATTTTCAAAAAAATTTTCGAAAAAAATATCGAAAAAAAATTTTCGAAAAAAATAAAAACAAATTTCGAAAAAAAATTTTCGAAAAAAATTTTGGAAAAAAATTTTCAAAAAAAATTTCGAAAAAAAAATTTCGAAAAAAATTTTCAGAAAAAATATCGAAAAAAAATTTTCGAAAAAAATAAAAAAAATTTTCGAAAAAAATTTTCGAAAAAATTTTGAAAAATTTTTCGAAAAAAATTTTCAAAAAAATTTTCGAAAAAAATTTCGAAAAAAAATTTTGGAAAAAAATTTGAAAAAAATTTTCAAAAAAAATTTTGAAAAAAAATTTTCGAAAATAATATAGAAAAAAATTTTCAAAAAAAAATTTTCGAAAAAAATTTTCCAAATAAAATTTCAAAAAAAAAATTTTCGTAAAAAAATTTGAAAAAAATTTTCGAAAAAAATTTTGAAAAAAAATTTTCGAAAATAATTTAGAAAAAAATTTTCATAAAAAAATTTTCGAAAAAAATTTTGAAAAAAAATTTTGAAAAAAATTTTCGAAAATAATTAAGAAAAAAATTTTCAAAAAAAAATTTTCGAAAAAAATTTTGAAAAAAAATTTTGATAAAAAATTTTCGAAAATAATTTAGAAAAAAATTTTCAAAAAAAAATTTTCGAAAAAAATTTCGAAAAAAATTTCGAAAAAAAATTTTCGAAAAAAATTTTGAAAAAAAAATTCGAAAAAAATTTTCGATAAAAATTTCGATAAAAAACTTTCGAAAAAAATTTCAAAAAAAAATTTCGAAAAAAATTTCGAAAAAAAATTTCGAAAAAAATCTCGAAAAAAATTTTGAAAAAAATTTCGATAAAAAATTTTCGAAAAAAATTTCGAAAAAAAATTTTCGAAAAAAATTTTGAAAAAAAATTTTGAAAAAAAATTTCGAAAAAAATTTTTAAAAAAATTTTCGAAAAAAATTTCAAAAAAAAATTTTCTAAAAAATTTTTGAAAAAAAAATTCGAAAAAAATTTTCAAAAAAAATATCTAAAAAATTTTGGAAAAAAATTTTTCGAAAAAAATTTTCAAAAAAATTTTCGAAAAAAATATCGAAAAAAAATTTTTGAAAAAAATTATCGAAAAAATTTTGAAAAATTTTTCGAAAAAAATTTTCAAAAAAATTTTCGAAAAAAATTTCGAAAAAAAATTTTGGAAAAAAATTTTCGAAAAAAATTTCGAAAAAAAAATTTCGAAAAAAATTTTCAAAAAAAATTTTGAAAAAATTTTCGAAAAAAAAATTTTAAAAAAATTTTCGAAAAAATTTCCATAAAAAATTTTCGAAATAATTTCGAAAAAAAATTTCCAAAAAAAATTTTGAAAAAAAATTTTGAAAAAAAATTTCGATAAAAATTTTTAAAAAAATTATCGAAAAAAATTCCGAAAAAAAATTTTCGAAAAAAATTTTCAAAAAAATTTTCGAAAAAAATATAAAAAAAATTTTCGAAAAAAATTTTCGGAAAAAATTTTGAAAAATTTTTCGAAAAAAATTTTCAAAAACATTTTCGAAAAAAATTTCGAAAAAAAATTTTCGAAAAAAATTTTCGAAAAAAATTTCGAAAAAAAATTTTCAAAAAAAATTTCGAAAAAAAATTTTCGAAAAAAATTTTGAAAAAAATTTTCGAAAAATATTTTGAAAAAAATTTTCGAAAGAAAATTTCGAAAAAAATTTTTAAAAAAAGTTTGGAAAAAAATTTTCAAAAAAATTTTCGAAAAATATTTCGAAAAAAATTTACGAAAAAAATTTCGAAAAAAAATTTTCCAAAAAAATTTCGAAAAAAATTTTGAAAAAATTTCCATAAAAAATTTTCGAAATAATTTCGAAAAAAATTCTGAAAAAAAATTTTGAAAAAAAATTTTGAAAAAAAATTTTGAAAAAAAATTTAAAAAAAAAATTTCGAAAAAAATTTTTAAAAAAATTTTCGAAAAAAATTCCGAAAAAAAATTTTCAAAAAAAATTTCTAAAAAGTTTTGGAAAAAAATTTTTCGAAAATTTTCAAAAAAATTTTCGAAAAAAATATCGAAAAAACATTTTCGAAAAAAATATAAAAAAAATTTTCGAAAAAATTTTGAAAAATTTTTCGAAAAAAATTTTTAAAAACATTTTCGAAAAAAATTTCGAAAAAAAATTTTCGAAAAAAATTTCGAAAAAAAATTTTCGAAAAAAAATTTCAAAAAAATTTCGAAAAAAAATTTCGAAAAAAAATTTGAAAAAAAAATTCTAAAAAATTTTCAAAAAAAATTTCTAAAATATTTTTGGAAAACATTTTTCGAAAAAAATATCGAAAAAAAATTTTCGAAAAAAATATAAAAAAAATTTTCGAAAAAAAAATTTCGATAAAATTTTTGAAAAAAAATTTGGAAAAAAAATTTTTAAAAAAAATTTGGAAAAAAAATTTTGAAAAAAATTTCGAAAAAAATTTTGAAAAAAAATTTCGAAAAAAATTTCGCAAAAAAAATTTTCGAAAAAAATTTTGAAAAAAAATTTTCGAAAAAAATTTTGTAAAAAAAATTTCGAAAAAAATTTCGAAAAAAATTTTGAAAAAAATTTTCGAAAAAAAATTTTGAAAAAAAACATCGAAAGAAATTTTCAAAAAAATATTCGAAAAAAATTTTGAAAAAAAATTTTGAAAAAAATTTTCGAAAAAAAATTTACGAAAAAAATTTGGAAAAAAAATTTTGAAAAAAATTTTCGAAAATAATTTTGAATAAAATTTTCAAAAAAAAATTTTCAAAAATAATTTTCGAAAAAAAATTTCGAAAAAAATTTGAAAAAAAATTTCTAAAAAAATTTCGAAAAAAAAATTTACAAATAAATTTTGAAAAAAATTTTGAAAAAAATTTTCGAGAAAAATTTCGATAAAAAATTTTCGAAATAATTTCGAAAAAAAATTTTCGAAAAAAATTTTGAAAAAAAATTTTTAAAAAAAATTTTGAAAAAAAATTTCGAAAAAAATTTTTAAAAAAATTTTCGAAAAAAATTTCGAAAAAAAATTTTTAAAAAAATTTTTGAAAAAAAAATTCGAAAAAAATTTTGAAAAAAATTTTCGAAAATAATTTAGAAAAAAATTTTCAAAAAAAAATTTTCGAAAAAAATTTTGAAAAAAAATTTTCGAAAAAAAAATTTCGAAAAAAATTTGAAAAAAATTTTCGAAAAAAATTTCGATAAAAATTTCGATAAAAAATTTTCGAAAAAAATTTTCGAAAAAAATTTTCAAAAAAAATTTCAAAAAAAAATTTCGAAAAAAAATTTCGAAAAAAATTTTCGAAAAGAATTTCGAAAAAAAATTTTCGAAAAAAATTTTGAAAAAAATTTTCGAAAAAAAAATTGGAAAAAAAATTTTGAAAAAAATATTCGAAAATAATTTTGAATAAAATTTTCAAAAAAAAATTTTCGAAAAAAATTTTCAAAAATAATTTTTGAAAAAAAAATTTCGAAAAAAATTTGAAAAAAAAATTCGAAAAAAATTTTGAAAAAAATTTTCAAAAAAAATTTCGAAAAAAAAATTTCGAAAAAAATTTTGAAAAAAATTTTCGATAAAAATTTCGATAAAGAATTTTCGAAATAATTTCGAAAAAGAATTTTCGAAAAAAATTTTGAAAAAAAATTTTTAAAAAAAATTTTGAAAAAAATTTCGAAAAAAATTTTTAAAAAAATTTTCGAAAAAAATTTCGAAAAAAAATTTTTGAAAAAAAAATTCGAAAAAAATTTTCAAAAAAAATTTCTAAAAAATTTTGGAAAAAAATTTTTCGAAAAAAATTTTCAAAAAAATTTTCGAAAAAATTTTGAAAAATTTTTCGAAAAAAATTTTCAAAAAAATTTTCGAAAAAAATTTCGAAAAAAAATTTTCGAAAAAAATTTTCGAAAAAATTTTCGAAAAAAAAATTTCGAAAAAAATTTTGAAAAAAATTTTCGAAAAAAAATTTTGAAAAAAATTTTCGAAAATAATTTAGAAAAAAATTTTCGAAAATAATTTAGAAAAAAATTTTCAAAAATAATTTTTGAAAAAAAATTTCGAAAAAAATTTTGAAAAAAAATTTCGAAAAAAATTTTGAAAAAAAATTTCGAAAAAATTTTGAGAAAAATTTACGAAAAAAATTTCGAAAAAAAATTTTCCGAAAAAAATTCGAAAAAAATTTTGAAAAAAATTTTCGAAAAAAATTTCGATAAAAAATTTTTGAAATAATTTCGAAAAAAAATTTTCGAAAAAAATTTTGAAAAAAAATTTTTAAAAAAAATTTGGAAAAAAATTTCGAAAAAAATTTTTAAAAAAATTTTCGAAAAAAATTTCGAAAAAAAATTTTCGAAAAAAATATCGAAAAAAAAATTTCGAAAAAAATAAAAAAAAATTTCGAAAAAAAAATTTTAAAAAAAATTTTGAAAAAAAATTTCGAAAAAAATTTTTAAGAAAATTTTCGGAAAAAATTTCGAAAAAAAATTTTCGAAAAAAATTTTCGAAAAAAATTTTTGAAAAAAAAATTCGAAAAAAATTTTCAAAAAAAATATCTAAAAAATTTTGGAAAAAAATTTTTCGAAAAAAATTTTCAAAAAAATTTTCGAAAAAAATATCGAAAAAAAATTTTCGAAAAAAATAAAAACAAATTTCGAAAAAAAATTTTCGAAAAAAATTTTGGAAAAAAATTTTCAAAAAAAATTTCGAAAAAAAAATTTCGAAAAAAATTTTCAGAAAAAATATCGAAAAAAAATTTTCGAAAAAAATAAAAAAAATTTTCGAAAAAAATTTTCGAAAAAATTTTGAAAAATTTTTCGAAAAAAATTTTCAAAAAAATTTTCGAAAAAAATTTCGAAAAAAAATTTTGGAAAAAAATTTGAAAAAAATTTTCAAAAAAAATTTTGAAAAAAAATTTTCGAAAATAATATAGAAAAAAATTTTCAAAAAAAAATTTTCGAAAAAAATTTTCCAAATAAAATTTCAAAAAAAAAATTTTCGTAAAAAAATTTGAAAAAAATTTTCGAAAAAAATTTTGAAAAAAAATTTTCGAAAATAATTTAGAAAAAAATTTTCATAAAAAAATTTTCGAAAAAAATTTTGAAAAAAAATTTTGAAAAAAATTTTCGAAAATAATTAAGAAAAAAATTTTCAAAAAAAAATTTTCGAAAAAAATTTTGAAAAAAAATTTTGATAAAAAATTTTCGAAAATAATTTAGAAAAAAATTTTCAAAAAAAAATTTTCGAAAAAAATTTCGAAAAAAATTTCGAAAAAAAATTTTCGAAAAAAATTTTGAAAAAAAAATTCGAAAAAAATTTTCGATAAAAATTTCGATAAAAAACTTTCGAAAAAAATTTCAAAAAAAAATTTCGAAAAAAATTTCGAAAAAAAATTTCGAAAAAAATCTCGAAAAAAATTTTGAAAAAAATTTCGATAAAAAATTTTCGAAAAAAATTTCGAAAAAAAATTTTCGAAAAAAATTTTGAAAAAAAATTTTGAAAAAAAATTTCGAAAAAAATTTTTAAAAAAAATTTCGAAAAAAATTTCAAAAAAAAATTTTCTAAAAAATTTTTGAAAAAAAAATTCGAAAAAAATTTTCAAAAAAAATATCTAAAAAATTTTGGAAAAAAATTTTTCGAAAAAAATTTTCAAAAAAATTTTCGAAAAAAATATCGAAAAAAAATTTTTGAAAAAAATTATCGAAAAAATTTTGAAAAATTTTTCGAAAAAAATTTTCAAAAAAATTTTCGAAAAAAATTTCGAAAAAAAATTTTGGAAAAAAATTTTCGAAAAAAATTTCGAAAAAAAAATTTCGAAAAAAATTTTCAAAAAAAATTTTGAAAAAATTTTCGAAAAAAAAATTTTAAAAAAATTTTCGAAAAAATTTCCATAAAAAATTTTCGAAATAATTTCGAAAAAAAATTTCCAAAAAAAATTTTGAAAAAAAATTTTGAAAAAAAATTTCGATAAAAATTTTTAAAAAAATTATCGAAAAAAATTCCGAAAAAAAATTTTCGAAAAAAATTTTCAAAAAAATTTTCGAAAAAAATATAAAAAAAATTTTCGAAAAAAATTTTCGGAAAAAATTTTGAAAAATTTTTCGAAAAAAATTTTCAAAAACATTTTCGAAAAAAATTTCGAAAAAAAATTTTCGAAAAAAATTTTCGAAAAAAATTTCGAAAAAAAATTTTCAAAAAAAATTTCGAAAAAAAATTTTCGAAAAAAATTTTGAAAAAAATTTTCGAAAAATATTTTGAAAAAAATTTTCGAAAGAAAATTTCGAAAAAAATTTTTAAAAAAAGTTTGGAAAAAAATTTTCAAAAAAATTTTCGAAAAATATTTCGAAAAAAATTTACGAAAAAAATTTCGAAAAAAAATTTTCCAAAAAAATTTCGAAAAAAATTTTGAAAAAATTTCCATAAAAAATTTTCGAAATAATTTCGAAAAAAATTCTGAAAAAAAATTTTGAAAAAAAATTTTGAAAAAAAATTTTGAAAAAAAATTTAAAAAAAAAATTTCGAAAAAAATTTTTAAAAAAATTTTCGAAAAAAATTCCGAAAAAAAATTTTCAAAAAAAATTTCTAAAAAGTTTTGGAAAAAAATTTTTCGAAAATTTTCAAAAAAATTTTCGAAAAAAATATCGAAAAAACATTTTCGAAAAAAATATAAAAAAAATTTTCGAAAAAATTTTGAAAAATTTTTCGAAAAAAATTTTTAAAAACATTTTCGAAAAAAATTTCGAAAAAAAATTTTCGAAAAAAATTTCGAAAAAAAATTTTCGAAAAAAAATTTCAAAAAAATTTCGAAAAAAAATTTCGAAAAAAAATTTGAAAAAAAAATTCTAAAAAATTTTCAAAAAAAATTTCTAAAATATTTTTGGAAAACATTTTTCGAAAAAAATATCGAAAAAAAATTTTCGAAAAAAATATAAAAAAAATTTTCGAAAAAAAAATTTCGATAAAATTTTTGAAAAAATTTTGAAAAATTTTTCGAAAAAAATTTTCAAAAAATTTTCGAAAAAAATTTCGAAAAAAAATTTTGGAAAAAAATTTTCGAAAAAAATTTTGAAAAAAAATTTTCGAATAAAATTTTCAAAAAAAATTTCGAAAAAAAATTTTCGAAAAAAATTTTTAAAAAAATTTTCGAAAAAAAATTTTTAAAAAAATTTTAGAAAAAATTTTCGAAAACATTTTGGAAAAAAATTTTCAAAAAAAATTTCGTAAAAAATTTCGAAAAAAATTTTTGAAAAAAATTTACGAAAAAAAATTTTCGAAAAAAATTTTCCAAAAAAAATTTCAAAAAAAAACTTTCGTAAAAAAATTTGAAAAAAAATTTCAAAAAAAAATTCGAAAAAAAAATTTCCAAAAAAATTTCAAAAAAAATTTTTGAAAATAATTTAGAAAAAAATTTTCAAAAAAAAATTTTCGAAAAAAATTTCGAAAAAAAATTTTCGAAAAGAATTTTGAAAAAAATTTTTGATAAAAAATTTTCGAAAAAAATTTTGAAAAAAAATTTTCAAAAATAATTTAGAAAAAAAATTTCAAAAAAAAATTTTCGAAAAAAATTTTGAAAAAAAATTTTGAAAAAAAAATTTTGAAAATAATTTAGAAAAAAATTTTCAAAAAAAATTTTCGAAAAAAATTTTGAAAAAAAATTTTCGAATAAAATTTTGAAAAAAAATTTCGAAAAAAATTTTGAAAAGAAATTTCGAAAAAAATTTTTAAAAAAATTTTCGAAAAAAATTTCGAAAAAAAATTTTGAAAAAAAACATCGAAATAAATTTTCAAAAAAATTTTGAAAAAAATTTTCGAAAAAAAATTTCGAAAAAAAATTTTCGAATAAAATTTTGAAAAAAAATTTCGAAAAAAATTTTGATAAAAAATTTCGAAAAAAAATTTGAAAAAAATTTTCGAAAAAAATTTCGAAAAAAAAATTTGAAAAAAAACATCGAAAGAAATTTTCAAAAAAATTTTCGAAAAAAATTTTGAAAAAAAACATCGAAAGAAATTTTCAAAAAAATTTTCGAAAAAAATTTTGAAAAAAAATTTTGAAAAAAATTTTCGAAAATAATTTAGAAAAAAATTTTCAAAAAAAAATTTTCGAAAAAAATTTTGAAAAAAAATTTTCGAAAATAATTTAGAAAAAAATTTTCAAAAAAAAATTTTCGAAAAAAATTTTGAAAAAAAATTTTCGAAAAAAATTTTGAAAAAATTTTCGAAAAAAAATTTTCGAAAAAAATTTTGAAAAAAAATTTGGAAAAAAAATTTTGAAAAAAACTTTCGAGAAAAATTTCAAAAAATTTTTTCGAAAAAAATTTCGAAAAAAAATTTTCGAAAAAAATTTTGAAAAAAAATTTCGAAAAAAATTTTGAAAAAAATTTTCGAAAAAAATTTCGAGAAAAAATTTTGAAAAAAAACATCGAAAGAAATTTTCAAAAAAATTTTCGAAAAAAATTTTGAAAAAAAATTTTGAAAAAAATTTTCGAAAATAATTTAGAAAAAAATTTTCAAAAAAAAATTTTCGAAAAAAATTTTGAAAAAAAATTTTCGAAAAAAATTTTGAAAAAAAATTTTCGAAAATAATTTAGAAAAAAATTTTCAAAAAAAAATTTTCGAAAAAATTTTGAAAAAAAATTTTGAAAAAATTTTCGAAAAAAAATTTTCGAAAAAAATTTTGAAAAAAAATTTGGAAAAAAAATTTTGAAAAAAACTTTCGAAAAAAATTTCAAAAAAAATTTTTCGAAAAAAATTTCAAAAAAACAATTTTGGTAAAAATTTCGAAGAAAATTTACAAAAAAATTTTCGAAAAAATTTTGGAAAAAATTTTCAAAAAAAATTTCGAAAAAAAAATTTCCAAAAAAATTTCGAAAAAAATTTTGAAAAAAATTTTTGATAAAAATTTCGATAAAAAATTTTCGAAAAAAATTTTGAAAAACAATTTTTAAAAAAAATTTCGAAAAAAATTTTCAAAAAAAATTTCTAAAAAATTTTGGAAAAAAATTTTTCGAAAAAAATTTTCAAAAAAATTTTCGAAAAAAATATCGAAAAAAAATTTTCGAAAAAAATTTTCGAAAAAATTTTGAAAAATTTTTCGAAAAAAATTTTCAAAAAAATTTTCGAAAAAAATTTCGAAAAAAATTTTGGAAAAAAATTTTCGAAAAAATTTTCAAAAAAAAAATTTCGAAAAAAATTTTGAAAAAAATTTTCGAAAAAAAATTTGGAAAAAAAATTTTGAAAAAAATTTTCGAAAATAATTTAGAAAGAAATTTTCAAAAAAAAATTTTCGAAAAAAATTTTCAAAAATAATTTTTGAAAAAAAATTTCGAAAAAAATTTTGAAAAAAATTTTCGAAAAAAATTTTGAACAAAATTTTCGAAAAAAATTTCGAAAAAAAATTTTCCAAAAAAATTTCGAAAAAAATTTTGAAAAAAATTTTCGAAAAAAATTTCGATAAAAAATTTTCGAAATAATTTCGAAAAAAAATTTTCGAAAAAAATTTTGAAAAAAAATTTTAAAAAAAAATTTTTAAAAAAAATTTGGAAAAAAATTTCGAAAAAAATTTTTAAAAAAATTTTCGAAAAAAATTTCGAAAAAAAAATTTCGAAAAAAAAATTTCAAAAAAATAAAAAAAAAATTCGAAAAAAAATTTTTAAAAAAAATTTTGAAAAAAAATTTCGAAAAAAATTTTTAAGAAAATTTTCGGAAAAAATTTCGAAAAAAAATTTTCGAAAAAAATTTTTGAAAAAAAAATTCGAAAAAAATTTTCAAAAAAAATATCTAAAAAATGTTGGAAAAAAATTTTTCGAAAAAAATTTTCAAAAAAATTTTCGAAAAAAATATCGAAAAAAAATTTTCGAAAAAAATAAAAAAAAATTTCGAAAAACAATTTTCGAAAAAAATTTTCGAAAAAAATTTCGAAAAAAAATTTTGGAAAAAAATTTTCAAAAAAAATTTTGAAAAAAATTTTCAAAAAAAATATCGAAAAAAAATTTTCGAAAAAAATAAAAAAAATTTTCGAAAAAAAATTTTCTAAAAGAATTTTCGAAAAAATTTTAAAAAATTTTTCGAAAAAATTTTGAAAAATTTTTCGAAAAAAATTTTGAAAAAAAATTTTTGAAAAAAATTTGAAAAAAATTTTCGAAAATAATTTAGAAAAAAATTTTCAAAAAAAAATTTTCGAAAAAAATTTTGAAAAAAAATTTTGAAAAAAAATTTTCGAAAAAAATTTTGAAAAAATTTTCGAAAAAAAATTTTCGAAAAAAATTTTGAAAAAAAATTTGGAAAAAAAATTTTGAAAAAAAATTTGGAAAAAAAATTTTGAAAAAAATTTGGAAAAAAATTTTGAAAAAAAAATTCGAAAAAAATTTCGAAAAAAAATTTTCGAAAAAAATTTTGAAAAAAAAATTCGAAAAAAATTTCGAAAAAAAATTTTCGAAAAAAATTTTGTAAAAAAAATTTCGAAAAAAATTTCGAAAAAAAATTTTGAAAAAAAACATCGAAAGAAATTTTCAAAAGAATTTTCGAAAAAAATTTTGAAAAAAAATTTTGAAAAAAATTTTCGAAAATAATTTAGAAAAAATTTTCAAACAAAAATTTTCAAAAAAAATTTTGAAAAAAAATTTTGAAAAAAAATTTTCGAAAATAATTTAGAAAAAGAAATTTTGAAAAAATTTTCGAAGAAAAAATTTCGAAAAAAATTTGAAAAAAATTTTCGAAAAAAATTTCGATAAAAAACTTTCGAAAAAAATTTCAAAAAAAAATTTCGAAAAAAATTTCGAAAAAAAATTTCGAAAAAAATTTCGAAAAAAATTTTGAAAAAAATTTTCGAAAAAAATTCCGATAAAAAATTTTCGAAAAAAATTTCGAAAAAAAATTTTCGAAAAAAATTTTGAAAAAAATTTTCGAAAAAAATTTTGAAAAAAAATTTTGAAAAAAAATTTCGAAAAAAATTTTTAAAAACATTTTCGAAAAAAATTTCGAAAAAAAATTTTACTAAAAAATTTTTGAAAAAAAAATTCGAAAAAAATTTTCAAAAAAAATATCTAAAAAATTTTGGAAAAAAATTTTTCGAAAAAAATTTTCAAAAAAAATTTCGAAAAAAATATCGAAAAAACATTTTCGAAAAAAATAAAAAATTTTCGAAAAAAATTTTCGAAAAAATTTTGAAAAATTTTTCGAAAAAAATTTTCAAAAAAATTTTCGAAAAAAATTTCGAAAAAAAATTTTGGAAAAAAATTTTCCAAAAAAATATCGAAAAAAAAATTTCGAAAAAAATTTTCAAAAAAAATTTCGAAAAAAAATTTTCGAAAAAAAATTTTGAAAAAAATTTTCGAAAAAAAATTTTTAAAAAATTTTCGAAAAAATTTTGAAAAAAAATTTTCAAAAAAAATTTCGAAAAAAATTTTCCAAAAAAAATTTCAAAAAAAAAATTTTCGTAAAAAAATTTGAAAAAAATTTTCGAAAAAAATTTTGAAAAAAAAATTTCGAAAATAATATAGAAAAAAATTTTCAAAAAACAATTTTCGAAAAAAATTTTGAAAAAAAATTTTGAAAAAATTTTCGAAAAAAAAATTTCGAAAAAAATTTGAAAAAAATTTTCGAAAAAAATTTCGATAAAAATTTCGATAAAAAATTTTCGAAAAAAATTTCGAAAAAAAATTTTCAAAAAAAAAAATTCGAAAAAAATTTGAAAAAAATTTTCGAAAAAAATTTCAAAAAAAAATTTCGAAAAAAAATTTCGAAAAAAATTTTCGAAAAAAATTTCGAAAAAAAATTTTCGAAAAAAAATTTGAAAAAATTTTTGAAAAAAATTTCGAAAAAAATTTCGAAAAAAATTTTCGAAAATAATTTTGAAAAAAATTAAAAAAAAAAAAATTTCGAAAAAAATTTTCAAAAATAATTTTTGAAAAAAAATTTCGAAAAAATTTTGAAAAAAAATTTCGAAAAAAATTTTGAAAAAAATTTCGAAAAAAAAATTTCCAAAAAAATTTTCGAAAAAAATTTTGAAAAAAAATTTTCGAAAAAATTTTGAAAAAATTTTTGTAAAAAATTTTTGAAAAAAATTTCGAAAAAAATTTCGAAAAAAATTTCGAAAAAAATTTCGATAAAAAATTTCGATAAAAAATTTTCGAAAAAAAAAATTCGAAAAAAATTTGAAAAAAATTTTCGAAAAAAATTTCGATAAAAAATTTTCGAAAAAAATTTCAAAAAAAATTTTCGAAAAAAAATTTCGAAAAAAATTTCGAAAAAAATTTTGAAAAAAATTTCGAAAAAAAATTTTTGAAAAAAATTTTGAAAAAAATTTTGAAAAAAATTTTCGAAAAAAAATTTTCGAAAAAAATTTTGAAAAAAAATTGGAAAAAAAATTTTGAAAAAAATTTTCGAAAATAATTTTGAAAAAAATTTTCAAAAAAATTTCGAAAAAAATTTTGAAAAAAATTTTCAAAAAAAATTTCGAAAAAAAAATTTCCAAAAAAATTTCGAAAAAAATTTTGAAAAAAATTTTCGTAAAAAATTTCGATAAAGAATTTTCGAAATAATTTCAAAAAAAATTTTCGAAAAAAATTTTGAAAAAAAATTTTTAAAAAAAATTTTGAAAAAAAATTTCGAAAAAAATTTTTTAAAAAATTTTCGAAAAAAATTTCGAAAAAAAATTTTCGAAAAAAATTTTTGAAAAAAAAATTCGAAAAAAATTTTCAAAAAAAATTTCTAAAAAATTTTTCGAAAAAAATTTTCAAAAAAATTTTCAAAAAAATTTTCGAAAAAAATATCGAAAAAAAATTTTCGAAAAAAATAAATAAAATTTTCGAAAAAAAATTTTCGAAAAAAATTTTCGAAAAAATTTTGAAAAATTTTCGAAAAAAATTTTTAAAAAAATTTTCGAAAAAAATTTCGAAAAAATTTTCGAAAAAAATTTCGAAAAAAAATTTTGGAAAAAAATTTTCGAAAAAATTTTCGAAAAAAAAATTTCGAAAAAAATTTTGAAAAAAATTTTCGAAAAAAATAAAAAAAATTTTCGAAAAAAAATTTTCGAAAAAAATTTTCGAAAAAAATTTTGAAAAAAATTTTCGAAAAAAAATTTTTTAAAAAATTTTCGAAAAAATTTTGGAAAAAAATTTTCAAAAAAAATTTCGAAAAAAATTTTCCAAAAAAAATTTCAAAAAAAAATTTTCGTAAAAAAATTTGAAAAAAATTTTCGAAAAAAATTTTGAAAAAAAATTTTCAAAAAAAAATTTCGAAAAAAATTTTCAAAAATAATTTTTGAAAAAAAATTTCGAAAAAATTTTGAAAAAAAATTTCGAAAAAAATTTTGAAAAAAATTTTCAAAAAAAATTTCGAAAAAAAAATTTCCAAAAAAATTTCGAAAAAAATTTTGAAAAAAAAATTCGAAAAAAATTTTCAAAAAAAATATCTAAAAAATTTTGGAATAAAATTTTTCGAAAAAAATTTTCAAAAAAATTTTCGAAAAAAATTTTGAAAAAAAATTTTTAAAAAAAAATTTTGAACAAAAATTTCGAAAAAAAATTTTCGAAAAAAATTTTTGAATAAAAAATTCGAAAAAAATTTTCAAAAAAAATTTCTAAAAAATTTTGGAAAAAAATTTTTCGAAAAAAATTTTCAAAAAAATTTTCGAAAAAATATCGAAAAAAATTTTCGAAAAAAAATTTTCGAAAAAAATTTTCGAAAAAATTTTGAAAAATTTTTCGAAAAAAATTTTCAAAAAAGTTTTCGAAAAAAATTTCGAAAAAAAATTTTGGAAAAAAATTTTCCAAAAAAATTTTCGAAAAAAAAATTTCGAAAAAAATTTTGAAAAAAATTTTCGAAAAAAATAAAAAAAATTTTCGAAAAAAAATTTTCAAAAAAAATTTTCAAAAAAATTTTCGAAAAAAATTTCGAAAAAAAATTTTGGAAAAAAATTTTCGAAAAAAATTTCGAAAAAAAAATTTCGAAAAAAATTTTCAAAAAAAATTTCGAAAAAAAATTCTCGAAAAAAATTTTGAAAAAAATTTTCGAAAAAAAAATTTTTAAAAAATTTTCTAAAAAATTTTGGAAAAAAATTTTCAAAAAAAATTTCGAAAAAAATTTTCCAAAAAAAATTCCAAAAAAAAAATTTTCGTAAAAAAATTTTCGAAAAAAATTTTGAAAAAAAATTTTCGAAAATAATTTAGAAAAAAATTTTCAAAAAAAAATTTTCGAAAAAAATTTTTTAAAAAAATTTTGAAAAAAAATTTTCGAAAAAAATTTTGAAAAAATTTTCGAAAAAAAATTTTCGAAAAAAATTTTGAAAAAAAATTTGGAAAAAAAATTTTGAAAAAAAATTTGGAAAAAAAATTTTGAAAAAAATTTCGAAAAAAATTTTGAAAAAAAATTTCGAAAAAAATTTCGCAAAAAAAATTTTCGAAAAAAATTTTGAAAAAAAATTTTCGAAAAAAATTTTGTAAAAAAAATTTCGAAAAAAATTTCGAAAAAAATTTTGAAAAAAATTTTCGAAAAAAAATTCGAAAAAAAATTTTGAAAAAAAACATCGAAAGAAATTTTCAAAAAAATATTCGAAAAAAATTTTGAAAAAAAATTTTGAAAAAAATTTTCGAAAATAATTTAGAAAAAATTTTCAAAAAAAAATTTTCAAAAAAAATTTTGAAAAAAAATTTTGAAAAAAATTTTTCGAAAATAATTTAGAAAAAAATTTTCAAAAAAAAATTTTCGAAAAAAATTTTGAAAAAAATTTTCGAAAAAAAATTTACGAAAAAAATTTGGAAAAAAAATTTTGAAAAAAATTTTCGAAAATAATTTTGAATAAAATTTTCAAAAAAAAATTTTCAAAAATAATTTTCGAAAAAAAATTTCGAAAAAAATTTGAAAAAAAATTTCTAAAAAAATTTCGAAAAAAAAATTTCCAAATAAATTTCGAAAAAAATTTTGAAAAAAATTTTCGATAAAAATTTCGATAAAAAATTTTCGAAATAATTTCGAAAAAAAATTTTCGAAAAAAATTTTGAAAAAAAATTTCTTAAAAAAACTTTGAAAAAAAATTTTGAAAAAAAATTTCGAAAAAAGTTTTTAAAAAAATTTTCGAAAAAAATTTCGAAAAAAATTTTCGAAAAAAATTTAAAAAAAAAAAATTCGAAAAAAATTTTCAAAAAAAATTTCTAAAAAATTTTGGAAAAAAATTTTTCGAAAAAAATTTTCAAAAAAATTTTGGAAAAAAATTTTCGAAAATATTTTGAAAAATTTTTCGAAAAAAAATTTCAAAAAAATTTTCGAAAAAAATTTCGAAAAAAAAATTTGGAAAAAAATTTTCGAAAAAATTTTGGAAAAAAATTTTCGAAAAAACTTTCGAAAAAAAAATTTCGAAAAAAATTTTGAAATAAATTTTCGAAAAAAAATTTGGAAAAAAAATTTTGAAAAAAATTTTCGAAAATAATTTAGAAAAAAATTTTCAAAAAAAAATTTTCGAAAAAAATTTTCAAAAATAATTTTTGAAAAAAAATTTCCAAAAAAAATTTTGAAAAAAAATTTCGAAAAAAATTTTTAAAAAAATTTTCGAAAAAAATTTCGAAAAAAAATTTTCCAAAAAAATTTCAAAAAAAATTTTGAAAAAAATTTTCGAAAAAAATTTCGATAAAAAAATTTCGATAAAAAATTTTCGAAATAATTTCGAAAAAAAATTTTCGAAAAAAATTTGGAAAAAAATTTCGAAAAAAATTTTTAAAAAAATTTTCGAAAAAAATATCAAAAAAAATATAAAAAAATTTCGAAAAAAAATTTTTAAAAAAAATTTTGAAAAAAAATTTCGAAAAAAAATTTCGAAAAAAATTTTTAAGAAAATTTTCGGAAAAAATTTCGAAAAAAAATTTTCGAAAAAGATTTTTGAAAAAAAAATTCGAAAAAAATTTTCAAAAAAAATATCTAAAAAATTTTGGAAAAACATTTTTCGAAAAAAATTTTCAAAAAAATTTTCGAATAAAATATCGAAAAAAAATTTTCGAAAAAAATAAAAAAAATTTTCGAAAAAAAATTTTCGAAAAAAATTTTGAAACATTTTTCGAAAAAAATTTTCAAAAAAATTTTCGAAAAAAATTTCGAAAAAAAATTTTGGAAAAAAATTTTCAAAAAAAATTTCGAAAAAAAATTTTCGAAAAAAATTTTGAAAAAAAATTTTGAAAAAAAATTTTGAAAAAAAATTTTCGAAAAAAATTTTGAAAAAATTTTCGAAAAAAAAATTTCGAAAAAAATTTTGAAAAAAAATTTGGAAAAAAAATTTTGAAAAAAAATTTGGAAAAAAATTTTGAAAAAAATTTGGAAAAAAATTTTGAAAAAAAATTTCGAAAAAAATTTCGAAAAAAAATTTTGAAAAAAAACATCGAAAGAAATTTTCAAAAAAAATTTCGAAAAAAATTTTGAAAAAAAATTTTGAAAAAAATTTTCGAAAATAATTTAGAAAAAATTTTCAAAAAAAAATTTTCAAAAAAAATTTAAAAAAAAAAATTTGAAAAAAAATTTTCGAAAATAGTTTAGAAAAAAATTTTCAAAAAAAAATTTTCAAAAAAAATTTTGAAAAAAAAATTTGAAAAAAAATTTTCGAAAATAATTTAGAAAAAAATTTTCAAAAAAAAATTTTCGATTAAAAAATTTTGAAAAAAAATTTTGAAAAAAAATTTTCGAAAAAAATTTTCGAAAAAAATTTTGAAAAAATTTTCGAAAAAAAATTTTCGAAAAAAATTTTGAAAAAAAATTTGGAAAAAAAATTTTGAAAAAAAATTTTGAAAAAAAATTTTGAAAAAAATTTCGAAAAAAATTTTGAAAAAAATTTTCGAAAAAAATTTCGAAAAAAAATTTTCGAAAAAAATTTTGAAAAAAAATTTTGTAAAAAAAATTTTGTAAAAAAAATTTCGAAAAAAATTTTGAAAAAAATTTTCGAAAAAAATTTCGAAAAAAATTTTGAAAAAAATTTTCGAAAAAAATTTCGAAAAAAAATTTTGAAAAAAAACATCGAAAGAAATTTTCAAAAAAATATTCGAAAAAAATTTTGATAAAAAATTTTGAAAAAAATTTTCGAAAATAATTTAGAAAAAATTTTCAAAAAAAAATTTTCAAAAAAAATTTTGAAAAAAAATTATGAAAAAAATTTTTCGAAAATAATTTAGAAAAAAAATTTCAAAAAAAAATTTTCGAAAAAAATTTTGAAAAAAAATTTTGAAAAAATTTTCCAAAAAAAAAATTTCGAAAAAAATTTCGATAAAAATTTTGATAAAAAATTTTTCGAAAATAATTTAGAAAAAAATTTTCAAAAAAAAATTTTCGAAAAAAATTTTGAAAAAAATTTTCGAAAAAAAATTTACGAAAAAAATTTGGAAAAAAAATTTTGAAAAAAATTTTCGAAAATAATTTTGAATAAAATTTTCAAAAAAAAATTTTCAAAAATAATTTTCGAAAAAAAATTTCGAAAAAAATTTGAAAAAAAATTTCTAAAAAAATTTCGAAAAAAAAATTTCCAAATAAATTTCGAAAAAAATTTTGAAAAAAATTTTCGATAAA
The DNA here is from genome assembly GCA_036926305.1 of Uropetala carovei. Lineage (NCBI taxonomy): Eukaryota > Metazoa > Arthropoda > Insecta > Odonata > Petaluridae > Uropetala > Uropetala carovei. The sequence goes on along the minus strand of JAXCHB010000010.1, from coordinate 8,576,964 downwards.
AATTTCGATAAAAAATTTTCGAAATAATTTCGAAAAAAAATTTTCGAAAAAAATTTTGAAAAAAAATTTCTTAAAAAAACTTTGAAAAAAAATTTTGAAAAAAAATTTCGAAAAAAGTTTTTAAAAAAATTTTCGAAAAAAATTTCGAAAAAAATTTTCGAAAAAAATTTAAAAAAAAAAAATTCGAAAAAAATTTTCAAAAAAAATTTCTAAAAAATTTTGGAAAAAAATTTTTCGAAAAAAATTTTCAAAAAAATTTTCGAAAAAAATTTTCGAAAATATTTTGAAAAATTTTTCGAAAAAAAATTTCAAAAAAATTTTCGAAAAAAATTTCGAAAAAAAAATTTGGAAAAAAATTTTCGAAAAAATTTTGGAAAAAAATTTTCGAAAAAACTTTCGAAAAAAAAATTTTGAAATAAATTTTCGAAAAAAAATTTGGAAAAAAAATTTTGAAAAAAATTTTCGAAAATAATTTAGAAAAAAATTTTCAAAAAAAAATTTTCGAAAAAAATTTTCAAAAATAATTTTTGAAAAAAAATTTCCAAAAAAAATTTTGAAAAAAAATTTCGAAAAAAATTTTTAAAAAAATTTTCGAAAAAAATTTCGAAAAAAAATTTTCCAAAAAAATTTCAAAAAAAATTTTGAAAAAAATTTTCGAAAAAAATTTCGATAAAAAATTTTCGAAATAATTTCGAAAAAAAATTTTCGAAAAAAATTTGGAAAAAAATTTCGAAAAAAATTTTTAAAAAAATTTTCGAAAAAAATATCAAAAAAAATATTAAAAAATTTCGAAAAAAAATTTTTAAAAAAAATTTTGAAAAAAAATTTCGAAAAAAAATTTCGAAAAAAATTTTTAAGAAAATTTTCGGAAAAAATTTCGAAAAAAAATTTTCGAAAAAGATTTTTGAAAAAAAAATTCGAAAAAAATTTTCAAAAAAAATATCTAAAAAATTTTGGAAAAACATTTTTCGAAAAAAATTTTCAAAAAAATTTTCGAATAAAATATCGAAAAAAAATTTTCGAAAAAAATAAAAAAAATTTTCGAAAAAAAATTTTCGAAAAAAATTTTGAAACATTTTTCGAAAAAAATTTTCAAAAAAATTTTCGAAAAAAATTTCGAAAAAAAATTTTGGAAAAAAATTTTCAAAAAAAATTTCGAAAAAAAATTTTCGAAAAAAATTTTGAAAAAAAATTTTGAAAAAAAATTTTGAAAAAAAATTTTCGAAAAAAATTTTGAAAAAATTTTCGAAAAAAAAATTTCGAAAAAAATTTTGAAAAAAAATTTGGAAAAAAAATTTTGAAAAAAAATTTGGAAAAAAATTTTGAAAAAAATTTGGAAAAAAATTTTGAAAAAAAATTTCGAAAAAAATTTCGAAAAAAAATTTTGAAAAAAAACATCGAAAGAAATTTTCAAAAAAAATTTCGAAAAAAATTTTGAAAAAAAATTTTGAAAAAAATTTTCGAAAATAATTTAGAAAAAATTTTCAAAAAAAAATTTTCAAAAAAAATTTAAAAAAAAAAATTTGAAAAAAAATTTTCGAAAATAGTTTAGAAAAAAATTTTCTAAAAAAAATTTTCAAAAAAAATTTTGAAAAAAAAATTTGAAAAAAAATTTTCGAAAATAATTTAGAAAAAAATTTTCAAAAAAAAATTTTCGATTAAAAAATTTTGAAAAAAAATTTTGAAAAAAAATTTTCGAAAAACATTTTCGAAAAAAATTTTGAAAAAATTTTCGAAAAAAAATTTTCGAAAAAAATTTTGAAAAAAAATTTGGAAAAAAAATTTTGAAAAAAAATTTTGAAAAAAAATTTTGAAAAAAATTTCGAAAAAAATTTTGAAAAAAATTTTCGAAAAAAATTTCGAAAAAAAATTTTCGAAAAAAATTTTGAAAAAAAATTTTGTAAAAAAAATTTTGTAAAAAAAATTTCGAAAAAAATTTTGAAAAAAATTTTCGAAAAAAATTTCGAAAAAAATTTTGAAAAAAATTTTCGAAAAAAATTTCGAAAAAAAATTTTGAAAAAAAACATCGAAAGAAATTTTCAAAAAAATATTCGAAAAAAATTTTGATAAAAAATTTTGAAAAAAATTTTCGAAAATAATTTAGAAAAAATTTTCAAAAAAAAATTTTCAAAAAAAATTTTGAAAAAAAATTATGAAAAAAATTTTTCGAAAATAATTTAGAAAAAAAATTTCAAAAAAAAATTTTCGAAAAAAATTTTGAAAAAAAATTTTGAAAAAATTTTCCAAAAAAAAAATTTCGAAAAAAATTTCGATAAAAATTTTGATAAAAAATTTTCGAAAAAAATTTTCAAAAAAAATTTCAAAAAAAAATTTTGAAAAAAAATTTCGAAAAAAATTTTCGAAAAAAATTTCGAAAAAAAATTTTCGAAAAAAATTTTGAAAAAAATTTTCGAAAAAAAAATTGGAAAAAAAATTTTGAAAAAAATTTTCGAAAATAATTTTGAATAAAATTTTCAAAAAAAAATTTTCGAAAAAAATTTTCAAAAATAATTTTTGAAAAAAAATTTCGAAAAAAATTTGAAAAAAAATTTCTAAAAAAATTTCGAAAAAAAAATTTCCAAATAAATTTCGAAAAAAATTTTGAAAAAAATTTTCGATAAAAATTTCGATAAAAAATTTTCGAAATAATTTCGAAAAAAAATTTTCGAAAAAAATTTTGAAAAAAAATTTTTAAAAAAAATTTTGAAAAAAAATTTTGAAAAAAAATTTCGAAAAAAGTTTTTAAAAAAATTTTCGAAAAAAATTTCGAAAAAAATTTTAAAAAAAAAAATTCGAAAAAAATTTTCAAAAAAATTTCTAAAAAATTTTGGAAAAAAATTTTTCGAAAAAAATTTTCAAAAAAATTTTCGAAAAAAATTTTCGAAAATATTTTGAAAAATTTTTCGAAAAAAAATTTCAAAAAAATTTTCGAAAAAAATTTCGAAAAAAAAATTTGGAAAAAAATTTTCGAAAAAATTTTGGAAAAAAATTTTCGAAAAAACTTTCGAAAAAAAAATTTCGAAAAAAATTTTGAAATAAATTTTCGAAAAAAAATTTGGAAAAAAAATTTTGAAAAAAATTTTCGAAAATAATTTAGAAAAAAATTTTCAAAAAAAAATTTTCGAAAAAAATTTTCAAAAATAATTTTTGAAAAAAAATTTCCAAAAAAAATTTTGAAAAAAAATTTAAAAAAAATTTTTAAAAAAATTTTCGAAAAAAATTTCGAAAAAAAATTTTCCAAAAAAATTTCAAAAAAAATTTTGAAAAAAATTTTCGAAAAAAATTTCGATAAAAAATTGTCGAAATAATTTCGAAAAAAAATTTTCGAAAAAAATTTTGAAAAAAAAATTTTAAAAAAAAATTTGGAAAAAAATTTCGAAAAAAATTTTTAAAAAAATTTTCGAAAAAAATTTCGAAAAAAAATTTTCGAAAAAAATATCGAAAAAAATAAAAAAAAATTTCGAAAAAAAATTTTTAAAAAAAATTTTGAAAAAAAATTTCGAAAAAAATTTCGAAAAAAATTTTTAAGAAAATTTTCGGAAAAAATTTCGAAAAAAAATTTTCGAAAAAGATTTTTGAAAAAAAAATTCGAAAAAAATTTTCAAAAAAAATATCTAAAAAATTTTGGAAAAACATTTTTCGAAAAAAATTTTCAAAAAAATTTTCGAATAAAATATCGAAAAAAAATTTTCGAAAAAAATAAAAAAAATTTTCGAAAAAAAATTTTCGAAAAAAATTTTCGAAAAAATTTTGAAACATTTTTCGAAAAAAATTTTCAAAAAAATTTTCGAAAAAAATTTCGAAAAAAAATTTTGGAAAAAAATTTTCAAAAAAAATTTCGAAAAAAAATTTTCGAAAAAAATTTTGAAAAAAAATTTTGAAAAAAAATTTTCGAAAAAAATTTTGAAAAAATTTTCGAAAAAAAAATTTCGAAAAAAATTTTGAAAAAAAATTTGGAAAAAAAATTTTGAAAAAAAATTTGGAAAAAAATTTTGAAAAAAATTTGGAAAAAAATTTTGAAAAAAAATTTCGAAAAAAATTTTGAAAAAAAATTTTCGAAAAAAATTTTGAAAAAAAAATTCGAAAAAAATTTCGAAAAAAAATTTTCGAAAAAAATTTTGTAAAAAAATTTCGAAAAAAATTTTGAAAAAAATTTTCGAAAAAAATTTCGAAAAAAAATTTTGAAAAAAAACATCGAAAGAAATTTTCAAAAAAAATTTCGAAAAAAATTTTGAAAAAAAATTTTGAAAAAAATTTTCGAAAATAATTTAGAAAAAATTTTCAAAAAAAAATTTTCAAAAAAAATTTAAAAAAAAAAATTTGAAAAAAAATTTTCGAAAATAGTTTAGAAAAAAATTTTCAAAAAAAAATTTTCAAAAAAAATTTTGAAAAAAAAATTTGAAAAAAAATTTTCGAAAATAATTTAGAAAAAAATTTTCAAAAAAAAATTTTCGATTAAAAAATTTTGAAAAAAAATTTTGAAAAAAAATTTTCGAAAAAAATTTTCGAAAAAAATTTTGAAAAAATTTTCGAAAAAAAATTTTCGAAAAAAATTTTGAAAAAAAATTTGGAAAAAAAATTTTGAAAAAAAATTTGGAAAAAAAATTTTGAAAAAAATTTCGAAAAAAATTTTGAAAAAAATTTTCGAAAAAAATTTCGAAAAAAAATTTTCGAAAAAAATTTTGAAAAAAAATTTTCGAAAAAAATTTTGTAAAAAAAATTTCGAAAAAAATTTTGAAAAAAATTTTCGAAAAAAATTTCGAAAAAAATTTTGAAAAAAATTTTCGAAAAAAATTTCGAAAAAAAATTTTGAAAAAAAACATCGAAAGAAATTTTCAAAAAAATATTCGAAAAAAATTTTGATAAAAAATTTTGAAAAAAATTTTCGAAAATAATTTAGAAAAAATTTTCAAAAAAAAATTTTCAAAAAAAATTTTGAAAAAAAATTTTGAAAAAAATTTTTCGAAAATAATTTAGAAAAAAATTTTCAAAAAAAAATTTTCGAAAAAAATTTTGAAAAAAAATTTTGAAAAAATTTTCCAAAAAAAAAATTTCGAAAAAAATTTCGATAAAAATTTTGATAAAAAATTTTCGAAAAAAATTTTCAAAAAAAATTTCAAAAAAAAATTTTGAAAAAAAATTTCGAAAAAAATTTTCGAAAAAAATTTCGAAAAAAAATTTTCGAAAAAAATTTTGAAAAAAATTTTCGAAAAAAAAATTGGAAAAAAAATTTTGAAAAAAATTTTCGAAAATAATTTTGAATAAAATTTTCAAAAAAAAATTTTCGAAAAAAATTTTCAAAAATAATTTTTGAAAAAAAATTTCGAAAAAAATTTGAAAAAAAATTTCGAAAAAAATTTTGAAAAAAATTTTCAAAAAAAATTTCGAAAAAAAAATTTCCAAAAAAATTTCGAAAAAAATTTTGAAAAAAATTTTCGATAAAAATTTCGATAAAAAATTTTCGAAATAATTTCGAAAAAAAATTTTCGAAAAAAATTTTGAAAAAAAATTTTTAAGAAAAATTTTGAAAAAAATTTCGAAAAAAATTTTTAAAAAAATTTTCGAAAAAAATTTCGAAAAAAAATTTTTGAAAAAAAAATTCGAAAAAAATTTTCAAAAAAAATTTCTAAAAAATTTTGGAAAAAAATTTTTCGAAAAAAATTTTCAAAAAACTTTTCGAAAAAAATTTTCGAAAAAATTTTGAAAAATTTTTCGAAAAAAATTTTCAAAAAGATTTTCGAAAAAAAATTTCGAAAAAAAATTTTCGAAAAAAATTTTCGAAAAAATTTTCCAAAAAAAAATTTCGAAAAAAATTTTGAAAAAAATTTTCGAAAAAAAATTTGGAAAAAAAATTTTGAAAAAAATTTTCGAAAATAATTTAGAAAAAAATTTTCAAAAATAATTTTTGAAAAAAAATTTCGAAAAAAATTTTGAAAAAAAATTTCGAAAAAAATTTTGAAAAAAAATTTCGAAAAAATTTTGAAAAAAATTTTCGAAAAAAATTTCGAAAAAAAATTTTCCAAAAAAATTTCGAAAAAAATTTTGAAAAAAATTTTCGAAAAAAATTTCGATAAAAAATTTTCGAAATAATTTCGAAAAAAAATTTTCGAAAAAAATTTTGAAAAAAAATTTTTTAAAAAAATTTGGAAAAAAATTTCGAAAAAAATTTTTAAAAAAATTTTCGAAAAAAATTTCGAAAAAAAATTTTCGAAAAAAATATCGAAAAAAATAAAAAAAAATTTCGAAAAAAAATTTTAAAAAAAAATTTTGGTAAAAAAAATTTCGAAAAAAATTTTTAAGAAAATTTTCGGAAAAAATTTCGAAAAAAAATTTTCGAAAAAAATTTTTGAAAAAAAAATTCGAAAAAAATTTTCAAAAAAAATATCTAAAAAATTTTGGAAAAAAATTTTTCGAAAAAAATTTTCAAAAAAATTTTCGAAAAAAATATCGAAAAAAAATTTTCGAAAAAAATAAAAACAAATTTCGAAAAAAATTTCGAAAAAATTTTGAAAAATTTTTCGAAAAAAATTTTTAAAAAAATTTTCGAAAAAAATTTTCAAAAAAATTTTGGAAAAAAATTTTCAAAAAAAATTTCGAAAAAAAAATTTCGAAAAAAATTTTCTGAAAAAATATCGAAAAAAAATTTTCGAAAAAAATAAAAAAAATTTTCGAAAAAAATTTCGAAAAAATTTTGAAAAATTTTTCGAAAAAAATTTTTTAAAAAATTTTCGAAAAAAATTTTCAAAAAAATTTTCGAAAAAAATTTCGAAAAAAAATTTTGGAAAAAAATTTGAAAAAAATTTTCAAAAAAAATTTTGAAAAAAAATTTTCGAAAATGATATAGAAAAAAATTTTCAAAAAAAAATTTTCGAAAAAAATTTTCCAAATAAAATTTCAAAAAAAAAATTTTCGTAAAAAAATTTGAAAAAAATTTTCGAAAAAAATTTTGAAAAAAAATTTTCGAAAATAATTTAGAAAAAAATTTCCATAAAAAAATTTTCGAAAAAAATTTTGAAAAAAAATTTTGAAAAAAATTTTCGAAAATAATTAAGAAAAAAATTTTCAAAAAAAAATTTTCGAAAAAAATTTTGAAAAAAAATTTTGATAAAAAATTTTCGAAAATAATTTAGAAAAAAATTTTCAAAAAAAAATTTTCGAAAAAAATTTCGAAAAAAATTTCGAAAAAAAATTTTCGAAAAATATTTTGAAAAAAAAATTCGAAAAAAATTTTCGATAAAAATTTCGATAAAAAACTTTCGAAAAAAATTTCAAAAAAAAATTTCGAAAAAAATTTCGAAAAAAAATTTCGAAAAAAATCTCGAAAAAAATTTTGAAAAAAATTTCGATAAAAAATTTTCGAAAAAAATTTCGAAAAAAAATTTTCGAAAAAAATTTTGAAAAAAAATTTCGAAAAAAATTTTTAAAAAAATTTTCGAAAAAAATTTCGAAAAAAAATTTTCTAAAAAATTTTTGAAAAAAAAATTCGAAAAAAATTTTCAAAAAAAATATCTAAAAAATTTTGGAAAAAAATTTTTCGAAAAAAATTTTCAAAAAAATTTTCGAAAAAAATATCGAAAAAAAATTTTTGAAAAAAATTATCGAATAAATTTTGAAAAATTTTTCGAAAAAAATTTTCAAAAAAATTTTCGAAAAAAATTTCGAAAAAAAATTTTGGAAAAAAATTTTCGAAAAAAATTTCGAAAAAAAAATTTCGAAAAAAATTTTCAAAAAAAATTTCGACAAAAAATTTTCGAAAAAAAATTTTGAAAAAAATTTTCGAAAGAAAATTTTGAAAAAAATTTTCGAAAAATTTTAAAAAATATTTTCAAAAAAAATTTCGAAAAAAATTTTCCAAAAAAAATTTCAAAAAAAAAATTTTCGTAAAAAAATTTGAAAAAAATTTTCGAAAAAAATTTTGAAAAAAAATTTTCGAAAATAATATAGAAAAAAATTTTCAAAAAAAAAATTTCGAAAAAAATTTTCCAAAAAAAATTTCAAAAAAAAAATTTTTTAAAAAAATTTGAAAAAAATTTTCGAAAATAATTTTGAAAAAAATTTTTCGAAAATAATTTAGAAAAAAATTTTCAAAAAAAAATTTTCGAAAAAAATTTTGAAAAAAAAATTTTCAAAAATAATTTAGAAAAAAATTTTCAAAAAAAAATTTTCGAAAAAAATTTTGAAAAAAAATTTTCGAAAATAATTTAGAAAAAAATTTTCAAAAAAAATTTTCGAAAAAAATTTTGAAAAAAAATTTTCGAATAAAATTTTGAAAAAAAATTTCGAAAAAAATTTTGAAAAGAAATTTCGAAAAAATTTTTTAAAAAAATTTTCGAAAAAAATTTCGAAAAAAAATTTTGAAAAAAAACATCGAAAGAAATTTTCAAAAAAATTTTGAAAAAAATTTCGAAAAAAAATTTTCGAATAAAATTTTGAAAAAAAATTTCGAAAAAAATTTTCATAAAAAATTTCGAAAAAAAATTTGAAAAAAATTTTCGAAAAAAATTTCGAAAAAAAATTTTGAAAAAAAACCGAAAGAAATTTTCAAAAAAATTTTCGAAAAAAATTTTGAAAAAAAACATCGAAAGAAATTTTCAAAAAAATTTTCGAAAAAAATTTTGAAAAAAAATTTTGAAAAAAATTTTCGAAAATAATTTAGAAAAAAATTTTCAAAAAAAAATTTTCGAAAAAAATTTTGAAAAAAAATTTTCGAAAATAATTTAGAAAAAAATTTTCAAAAAAAAATTTTCGAAAAAAATTTTGAAAAAAAATTTTCGAAAAAAATTTTGAAAAAATTTTCGAAAAAAAATTTTCGAAAAAAATTTTGAAAAAAAATTTGGAAAAAAAATTTTGAAAAAAACTTTCGAAAAAAATTTCAAAAAATTTTTTCGAAAAAAATTTCGAAAAAAAATTTTCGAAAAAAATTTTGAAAAAAAATTTCGAAAAAAATTTTGAAAAAAATTTTCGAAAAAAATTTCGAGAAATAATTTTGAAAAAAAACATCGAAAGAAATTTTCAAAAAAATTTTCGAAAAAAATTTTGAAAAAAAATTTTGAAAAAAATTTTCGAAAATAATTTAGAAAAAAATTTTCAAAAAAAAATTTTCGAAAAAAATTTTGAAAAAAAATTTTCGAAAATAATTTAGAAAAAAATTTTCAAAAAAAAATTTTCGAAAAAAATTTTGAAAAAAAATTTTGAAAAAATTTTCGAAAAAAAATTTTCGAAAAAAAATTTTCGAAAAAAATTTTGAAAAAAAATTTGGAAAAAAAATTTTGAAAAAAACTTTCGAAAAAAATTTCAAAAAAAAAAAAAAAAAAAAAATTTTGGTAAAAATTTCGAAGAAAATTTACAAAAAAATTTTGGAAAAAATTTTCAAAAAAAATTTCGAAAAAAAAATTTCCAAAAAAATTTCGAAAAAAATTTTGAAAAAAATTTTTGATAAAAATTTCGATAAAAAATTTTCGAAATAATTTCGAAAAAAAATTTTCGAAAAAAATTTTGAAAAACAATTTTTAAAAAAAATTTCGAAAAAAAATTTCGAAAAAAATTTTCAAGAAAAATTTCTAAAAAATTTTGGAAAAAAATTTTTCCAAAAAAATTTTCAAAAAAATTTTCGAAAAAAATATCGAAAAAAAATTTTCGAAAAAAATTTTCGAAAAAATTTTGAAAAATTTTTCGAAAAAAATTTTCAAAAAAATTTTCCAAAAAAAATTTCGAAAAAAATTTTGGAAAAAAATTTTCGAAAAAATTTTCGAAAAAAAAATTTCAAAAAAAATTTTGAAAAAAATTTTCGAAAAAAAATTTGGAAAAAAAATTTTGAAAAAAATATTCGAAAATAATTTAGAAAGAAATTTTCAAAAAAAAATTTTCGAAAAAAATTTTCAAAAATAATTTTTGAAAAAAAATTTCGAAAAAAATTTTGAATAAAATTTTCGAAAAAAATTTTGAAAAAAAATTTTCGAAAATAATTTAGAAAAAAATTTTCATAAAAAAATTTTCGAAAAAAATTTTGAAAAAAAATTTTGAAAAAAATTTTCGAAAATAATTAAGAAAAAAATTTTCAAAAAAAAATTTTCGAAAAAAATTTTGAAAAAAAATTTTGATAAAACATTTTCGAAAATATTTTAGAAAAAAATTTTCAAAAAAAAATTTTCGAAAAAAATTTTGAAAAAAAATTTTGAAAAAAAATTTTCGAAAAAAATTTTGAAAAAATTTTCGAAAAAAAATTTTCGAAAAAAATTTTGAAAAAAAATTTGGAAAAAAAATTTTGAAAAAAAATTTGGAAAAAAAATTTTGAAAAAAATTTGGAAAAAAATTTTGAAAAAAAATTTCGAAAAAAATTTCGAAAAAAAATTTTGAAAAAAAACATCGAAAAAAATTTTCAAAAAAATTTTCGAAAAAAATTTTGAAAAAAAATTTTGAAAAAAATTTTCGAAAATAATTTAGAAAAAATTTTCAAAAAAAAATTTTCAAAAAAAATTTTGAAAAAAAATTTTGAAAAAAAATTTTCGAAAATAATTTAGAAAAAAATTTTCAAAAAAAAATTTTCGAAAAAAATTTTGAAAAAGAAATTTTGAAAAAATTTTCGAAGAAAAAATTTCGAAAAAAATTTGAAAAAAATTTTCGAAAAAAATTTCGATAAAAAACTTTCGAAAAAAATTTCAAAAAAAAATTTCGAAAAAAATTTCGAAAAAAAATTTCGAAAAAAATTTCGAAAAAAATTTTGAAAAAAATTTTCGAAAAAAATTCCGATAAAAAATTTTCCAAAAAAATTTCGAAAAAAAATTTTCGAAAAAAATTTTGAAAAAAATTTTCGAAAAAAATTTTGAAAAAAAATTTTGAAAAAAAATTTCGAAAAAAATTTTTAAAAAAATTTTCGAAAAAAATTTCGAAAAAAAATTTTCTAAAAAATTTTTGAAAAAAAAATTCGAAAAAAATTTTTGAAAAAAAAATTCGAAAAAAATTTTCAAAAAAAATATCTAAAAAATTTTGGAAAAAAATTTTTCGAAAAAAATTTTCAAAAAAAATTTCGAAAAAAATATCGAAAAAAAATTTTCGAAAAAAATAAAAAAATTTTCGAAAAAAATTTTCGAAAAAATTTTGAAAAATTTTTCGAAAAAAATTTTCAAAAAAATTTTCGAAAAAAATTTCGAAAAAAAATTTTGGAAAAAAATTTTCGAAAAAAATTTCGAAAAAAAAATTTCGAAAAAAATTTTGAAAAACAATTTTTAAAAAAAATTTCGAAAAAAATTTTCAAGAAAAATTTCTAAAAAATTTTGGAAAAAAATTTTTCGAAAAAAATTTTCAAAAAAATTTTCGAAAAAAATATCGAAAAAAAATTTTCGAAAAAAATTTTCGAAAAAATTTTGAAAAATTTTTCGAAAAAAATTTTCAAAAAAATTTTCCAAAAAAAATTTCGAAAAAAATTTTGGAAAAAAATTTTCGAAAAAATTTTCGAAAAAAAAATTTCGAAAAAAATTTTGAAAAAAATTTTCGAAAAAAAATTTGGAAAAAAAATTTTGAAAAAAATTTTCGAAAATAATTTAGAAAGAAATTTTCAAAAAAAAATTTTCGAAAAAAATTTTCAAAAATAATTTTTGAAAAAAAATTTCGAAAAAAATTTTGAAAAAAATTTTCGAAAAAAATTTTGAAATAAATTTTCGAAAAAAATTTCGAAAAAAAATTTTCCAAAAAAATTTCGAAAAAAATTTTGAAAAAAATTTTCGAAAAAAATTTCGATAAATAATTTTCGAAATAATTTCGAAAAAAAATTTTCGAAAAAAATTTTGAAAAAAAATTTTTAAAAAAAATTTGGAAAAAAATTTCGAAAAAAATTTTTAAAAAAATTTCGAAAAAAAAATTTCGAAAAAAAAATTTCAAAAAAATAAAAAAAAATTCGAAAAAAAATTTTTAAAAAAAATTTTGAAAAAAAATTTCGAAAAAAATTTTTAAGAAAATTTTCGGAAAAAATTTCGAAAAAAAATTTTCGAAAAAAATTTTTGAAAAAAAAATTCGAAAAAAATTTTCAAAAAAAATATCTAAAAAATTTTGGAAAAAAATTTTTCGAAAAAAATTTTCAAAAAAATTTTCGAAAAAAATATCGAAAAAAAATTTTCGAAAAAAATAAAAAAAATTTTCGAAAAACAATTTTCGAAAAAAATTTTCGAAAAAAATTTTCAAAAAAATTTTCAAAAAAAATTTCGAAAAAAAATTTTGGAAAAAAATTTGAAAAAAATTTTCGAAAAAAATTTTGAAAAAAAATTTTCGAAAATAATTTAGAAAAAAATTTTCATAAAAAAATTTTCGAAAAAAATTTTGAAAAAAAATTTTGAAAAAAAATTTTGAAAAAAAATTTCGAAAAAAATTTTTAAAAAAATTTTCGAAAAAAAATTCGAAAGAAAATTTTCAAAAAAAATTTCTAAAAAATTTTGGAAAAAAATTTTTCGAAAAAAATATCGAAAAAAAATTTTCGAAAAAATAAAAAAAAATTTCGAAAAAAAATTTTCGAAAAAAATTTTCGAAAAAATTTTGAAAAATTTTTCGAAAAAAATTTTCAAAAAAATTTTCGAAAAAAAATTTTCGAAAAAAAATTTGAAAAAAAATTTTCGAAAATAATTTAGAAAATTTTCAAAAAAAAAATTTCGAAAAAAATTTTCAAAAATAATTTTTGAAAAAGAATTTTTGAAAAAAAATTTCGAAAAAAACTCTGAAAAAAAATTTCGAAAAAAATTTTGAAAAAAATTTTCGAAAAAAATTTCGAAAAAAAATTTTCCAAAAAAATTTCGAAAAAAATTTTGAAAAAAATTTTCGAAAAAAATTTCGATAAAAAATTTTTGAAATAATTTCGAAAAAAAATTTTCGAAAAAAATTTTGAAAAAAAAATTCGAAAAAAAATTTTAAAAAAATTTTCGAAAAAAATTTCGAAAAAAAATTTTCGAAAAAAATTTTTGAAAAAAAAATTCGAAAAAAATTTTCAAAAAAAATATCTAAAAAATTTTGGAATAAAATTTTTCGAAAAAAATTTTCAAAAACATTTTCGAAAAAAATATCGAAAAAAAATTTTCGAAAAAAATAAAAAAAATTTTCGAAAAAAATTTTCGAAAAAATTTTGAAAAAATTTTTGTAAAAAATTGTTGAAAAAAATTTCGAAAAAAATTTCGAAAAAAAATTTTCGAAAAAAATTTTGAAAAACATTTTCGAAAAAAATTTTGAAAAAAAATTGGAAAAAAAATTTTGAAAAAAATTTTCGAAAATAATTTTGAAAAAAATTTTCAAAAAAAAATTTCGAAAAAAATTTTCAAAAATAATTTTTGAAAAAAAATTTCGAAAAAATTTTGAAAAAAAATTTCGAAAAAAATTTTGAAAAAAATATTCAAAAAAAATTTCGAAAAAAAAATTTCCAAAAAAATTTCGAAAAAAATTTTGAAAAAAAAATTCGAAAAAAATTTTCAAAAAAAATATCTAAAAAATTTTGGAATAAAATTTTTCGAAAAAAATTTTCAAAAAAATTTTCGAAAAAAATTTTGAAAAAAAATTTTTAAAAAAAATTTTGAACAAAAATTTCGAAAAAAATTTTTAAAAGAATTTTCGAAAAAAATTCAAAAAAAAATTTTCGAAAAAAATTTTTGAAGAAAAAATTCGAAAAAAATTTTCAAAAAAAATTTCTAAAAAATTTTGGAAAAAAATTTTTCGAAAAAAATTTTCAAAAAAATTTTCGAAAAAATATCGAAAAAAATTTTCGAAAAAAAATTTTCGAAAAAAATTTTCGAAAAAATTTTGAAAAATTTTTCGAAAAAAATTTTCAAAAAAGTTTTCGAAAAAAATTTCGAAAAAAAATTTTGGAAAAAAATTTTCCAAAAAAATTTTCGAAAAAAAAATTTCGAAAAAAATTTTGAAAAAAATTTTCGAAAAAAATAAAAAAAATTTTCGAAAAAAAATTTTCGAAAAAAATTTTCAAAAAAATTTTCGAAAAAAATTTCGAAAAATTTTTCGAAAAAAATTTCGAAAAAAAAATTTCGAAAAAAATTTTCAAAAAAAATTTCGAAAAAAAATTCTCGAAAAAAAATTTGAAAAAAATTTTCGAAAAAAAATTTTTTAAAAAATTTTCGAAAAAATTTTGGAAAAAAATTTTCAAAAAAAATTTCGAAAAAAATTTTCCAAAAAAAATTCCAAAAAAAAAATTTTCGTAAAAAAATTTTCGAAAAAAATTTTGAAAAAAAATTTTCGAAAATAATTTAGAAAAAAATTTTCAAAAAAAAATATTCGAAAAAAATTTTGAAAAAAAATTTTCGAAAAAAATTTTGAAAAAATTTTCGAAAAAAAATTTTCGAAAAAAATTTTGAAAAAAAATTTGGAAAAAAAATTTTCAAAAAAAATTTGGAAAAAAAATTTTGAAAAAAATTTCGAAAAAAATTTTGAAAAAAAATTTCGAAAAAAATTTCGCAAAAAAAATTTTCGAAAAAAATTTTGAAAAAAAATTTTCGAAAAAAATTTTGTAAAAAAAATTTCGAAAAAAATTTCGAAAAAAATTTTGAAAAAAATTTTCGAAAAAAAATTTTGAAAAAAAACATCGAAAGAAATTTTCAAAAAAATATTCGAAAAAAATTTTGAAAAAAAATTTTGAAAAAAATTTTCGAAAAAAAATTTACGAAAAAAATTTGGAAAAAAAATTTTGAAAAAAATTTTCGAAAATAATTTTGAATAAAATTTTCAAAAAAAAATTTTCAAAAATAATTTTCGAAAAAAAATTTCGAAAAAAATTTGAAAAAAAATTTCTAAAAAAATTTCGAAAAAAAAATTTACAAATAAATTTTGAAAAAAATTTTGAAAAAAATTTTCGATAAAAATTTCGATAAAAAATTTTCGAAATAATTTCGAAAAAAAATTTTCGAAAAAAATTTTGAAAAAAAATTTTTAAAAAAAATTTTGAAAAAAAATTTCGAAAAAAATTTTTAAAAAAATTTTCGAAAAAAATTTCGAAAAAAAATTTTTAAAAAAATTTTTGAAAAAAAAATTCGAAAAAAATTTTCAAAAAAAATTTCTAAAAAATTTTGGAAAAAAATTTTTCGAAAAAAATTTTCAAAAAAATTTTCGAAAAAAATTTTCGAAAAAATTTTGAAAAATGTTTCGAAAAAAATTTTCAAAAAAATTTTCGAAAAAAATTTCGAAAAAAAAATTTGGAAAAAAATTTTCGAAAAAACTTTCGAAAAAAAAATTTCGAAAAAAATTTTGAAAAAAATTTTCGAAAAAAAATTTGGAAAAAAAATTTTGAAAAAAATTTTCGAAAATAATTTAGAAAAAAATTTTCGAAAAAAATTTTCAAAAATAATTTTTGAAAAAAAATTTCCAAAACAAATTTTGAAAAAAAATTTCGAAAAAAATTTTGAAAAAAATTTTCGAAAAAAATTTCGAAAAAAAAATTTCAAAAAAAATTTTGAAAAAAATTTTCGAAAAAAATTTCGATAAAAAATTTTCGAAATAATTTCGACAAAAAATTTTCGAAAAAAATTTTGAAAAAAAATTTGAAAAAAAAATTTTGAAAAAAAATTTGGAAAAAAATTTTGAAAAAAATTTCGAAAAAAATTTTGAAAAAAAATTTCGAAAAAAATTCCAAAAAAAAATTTTCGAAAAAAATTTTGAAAAAAAATTTTCGAAAAAAATTTTGTAAAAAAAATTTCGAAAAAAATTTTGAAAAAAATTTTCGAAAAAAATTTCGAAAAAAATTTTGAAAAAAATTTTCGAAAAAAATTTCGAAAAAAAATTTTGAAAAAAAACATCGAAAGAAATTTTCAAAAAAATATTCGAAAAAAATTTTGAAAAAAAATTTTGAAAAAAATTTTCGAAAATAATTTAGAAAAAATTTTCAAAAAAAATTTTGAAAAAAAATTTTGAAAAAAATTTTTCGAAAATAATTTAGAAAAAAATTTTAAAAAAAAAATTTTCGAAAAAAATTTTGAAAAAACATTTTGAAAAAATTTTCGAAAAAAAAATTTCGAAAAAAATTTGAAAAAAATTTTCGAAAAAAATTTTGAAAAAAAATTTCGATAAAAAATTTTCGAAAAAAATTTCAAAAAAAATTTGAAAAAAAATTTTGAAAAAAATTTTTCGAAAATAATTTAGAAAAAAATTTTCAAAAAAAAATTTTCGAAAAAAATTTTGAAAAAAAATTTTGAAAAAATTTTCGATAAAAAAATTTCGAAAAAAATTTGAAAAAAATTTTCGAAAAAAATTTTGAAAAAATTTTCGAAAAAAAAATTTCGAAAAAAATTTGAAAAAAATTTTCGAAAAAAATTTCGATAAAAAATTTTCGAAAAAAATTTCAAAAAAAATTTACGAAAAAAAATTTCGAAAAAAATTTTGAAAAAAATTTCGAAAAAAAATTTTCGAAAAAAATTTTGAAAAAAATTTTCGAAAAAAAATTTTGAAAAAAATTTTCGAAAATAATTTTGAAAAAAATTTTCAAAAAAAAAATTTCGAAAAAAATTTTCAAAAATAATTTTTGAAAAAAAATTTCGAAAAAATTTTGAAAAAAAATTTCGAAAAAAATTTTGAAAAAAATTTTCAAAAAAAATTTCGAAAAAAAAATTTCCAAAAAAATTTCGAAAAAAATTTTGAAAAAAATTTTCGAAAAAAATTTCGATAAAAAATTTTCGAAATAATTTCGAAAAAAAATTTTCGAAAAAAATTTTGAAAAAAAATTTTGAAAAAAAATTTCGAAAAAAATTTTTAAAAAAATTTTCGAAAAAAATTTCGAAAAAAAAATTTCGAAAAAAATTTTTGAAAAAAAAATTCGAAAAAAATTTTCAAAAAAAATTTCTAAAAAATTTTGGAAAAAAATTTTTCGAAAAAAATTTTCAAAAAAATTTTCGAAAAAAATATCAAAAAAAAATTTTCGAAAAAAATAAAAAAAATTTTCGAAAAAAATTTCTAAAAAAATTTTTAAGAAAATTTTCGGAAAAAATTTCGAAAAAAAATTTTCGAAAAAGATTTTTGAAAAAAAAATTCGAAAAAAATTTTCAAAAAAATATCTAAAAAATTTTGGAAAAACATTTTTCGAAAAAAATTTTCAAAAAAATTTTCGAATAAAATATCGAAAAAAAATTTTCGAAAAAAATAAAAAAAATTTTCGAAAAAAAATTTTCGAAAAAAATTTTCGAAAAAATTTTGAAACATTTTTCGAAAAAAATTTTCAAAAAAATTTTCGAAAAAAATTTCGAAAAAAAATTTTGGAAAAAAATTTTCAAAAAAAATTTCGAAAAAAAATTTTCGAAAAAAATTTTGAAAAAAAAATTTTGAAAAAAATTTTGAAAAAAAATTTTGAAAAAAAATTTTCGAAAAAAATTTTCGAAAAAAAAATTTCGAAAAAAATTTTGAAAAAAAATTTGGAAAAAAAATTTTGAAAAAAAATTTGGAAAAAAATTTTGAAAAAAATTTGGAAAAAAATTTTGAAAAAAAATTTCGAAAAAAATTTCGAAAAAAAATTTTCGAAAAAAATTTTGAAAAAAAAATTCGAAAAAAATTTCGAAAAAAAATTTTCGAAAAAAATTTTGTAAAAAAAAATTCGAAAAAAATTTTGAAAAAAATTTTCGAAAAAAATTTCGAAAAAAAATTTTGAAAAAAAACATCGAAAGAAATTTTCAAAAAAATATTCGAAAAAAATTTTGAAAAAAATTTTCGAAAATAATTTAGAAAAAATTTTCAAAAAAAAATTTTCAAAAAGAATTTTGAAAAAAAATTTTGAAAAAAATTTTTCGAAAATAATTTAGAAAAAAATTTTCAAAAAAAAATTTTCGAAAAAAATTTTGAAAAAAAATTTTCGAAAAAAAAATTTCGAAAAAAATTTGAAAAAAATTTTCGAAAAAAATTTCGATAAAAATTTCGATAAAAAATTTTCGAAAAAAATTTTCGAAAAAAATTTTCAAAAAAAATTTCAAAAAAAAATTTCGAAAAAAAATTTCGAAAAAAATTTTCGAAAAAAATTTCGAAAAAAAATTTTCGAAAAAAATTTTGAAAAAAATTTTCGAAAAAAAAATTGGAAAAAAAATTTTGAAAAAAATATTCGAAAATAATTTTGAATAAAATTTTCAAAAAAAAATTTTCGAAAAAAATTTTCAAAAATAATTTTTGAAAAAAAAATTTCGAAAAAAATTTGAAAAAAAAATTCGAAAAAAATTTTGAAAAAAATTTTCAAAAAAAATTTCGAAAAAAAAATTTCCAAAAAAATTTCGAAAAAAATTTTGAAAAAAATTTTCGATAAAAATTTCGATAAAGAATTTTCGAAATAATTTCGAAAAAAAATTTTCGAAAAAAATTTTGAAAAAAAATTTTTAAAAAAAATTTTGAAAAAAATTTCGAAAAAAATTTTTAAAAAAATTTTCGAAAAAAATTTCGAAAAAAAATTTTTGAAAAAAAAATTCGAAAAAAATTTTCAAAAAAAATTTCTAAAAAATTTTGGAAAAAAATTTTTCGAAAAAAATTTTCAAAAAAATTTTCGAAAAAATTTTGAAAAATTTTTCGAAAAAAATTTTCAAAAAAATTTTCGAAAAAAATTTCGAAAAAAAATTTTCGAAAAAAATTTTCGAAAAAATTTTCGAAAAAAAAATTTCGAAAAAAATTTTGAAAAAAATTTTCGAAAAAAAATTTTGAAAAAAATTTTCGAAAATAATTTAGAAAAAAATTTTCGAAAATAATTTAGAAAAAAATTTTCAAAAATAATTTTTGAAAAAAAATTTCGAAAAAAATTTTGAAAAAAAATTTCGAAAAAAATTTTGAAAAAAAATTTCGAAAAAATTTTGAAAAAAATTTACGAAAAAAATTTCGAAAAAAAATTTTCCGAAAAAAATTCGAAAAAAATTTTGAAAAAAATTTTCGAAAAAAATTTCGATAAAAAATTTTTGAAATAATTTCGAAAAAAAATTTTCGAAAAAAATTTTGAAAAAAAAATTTTAAAAAAAATTTGGAAAAAAATTTCGAAAAAAATTTTTAAAAAAATTTTCGAAAAAAATTTCGAAAAAAAATTTTCGAAAAAAATATCGAAAAAAAAATTTCGAAAAAAATAAAAAAAAATTTCGAAAAAAAAATTTTAAAAAAAATTTTGAAAAAAAATTTCGAAAAAAATTTTTAAGAAAATTTTCGGAAAAAATTTCGAAAAAAAATTTTCGAAAAAAATTTTCGAAAAAAATTTTTGAAAAAAAAATTCGAAAAAAATTTTCAAAAAAAATATCTAAAAAATTTTGGAAAAAAATTTTTCGAAAAAAATTTTCAAAAAAATTTTCGAAAAAAATATCGAAAAAAAATTTTCGAAAAAAATAAAAACAAATTTCGAAAAAAAATTTTCGAAAAAAATTTTGGAAAAAAATTTTCAAAAAAAATTTCGAAAAAAAAATTTCGAAAAAAATTTTCAGAAAAAATATCGAAAAAAAATTTTCGAAAAAAATAAAAAAAATTTTCGAAAAAAATTTTCGAAAAAATTTTGAAAAATTTTTCGAAAAAAATTTTCAAAAAAATTTTCGAAAAAAATTTCGAAAAAAAATTTTGGAAAAAAATTTGAAAAAAATTTTCAAAAAAAATTTTGAAAAAAAATTTTCGAAAATAATATAGAAAAAAATTTTCAAAAAAAAATTTTCGAAAAAAATTTTCCAAATAAAATTTCAAAAAAAAAATTTTCGTAAAAAAATTTGAAAAAAATTTTCGAAAAAAATTTTGAAAAAAAATTTTCGAAAATAATTTAGAAAAAAATTTTCATAAAAAAATTTTCGAAAAAAATTTTGAAAAAAAATTTTGAAAAAAATTTTCGAAAATAATTAAGAAAAAAATTTTCAAAAAAAAATTTTCGAAAAAAATTTTGAAAAAAAATTTTGATAAAAAATTTTCGAAAATAATTTAGAAAAAAATTTTCAAAAAAAAATTTTCGAAAAAAATTTCGAAAAAAATTTCGAAAAAAAATTTTCGAAAAAAATTTTGAAAAAAAAATTCGAAAAAAATTTTCGATAAAAATTTCGATAAAAAACTTTCGAAAAAAATTTCAAAAAAAAATTTCGAAAAAAATTTCGAAAAAAAATTTCGAAAAAAATCTCGAAAAAAATTTTGAAAAAAATTTCGATAAAAAATTTTCGAAAAAAATTTCGAAAAAAAATTTTCGAAAAAAATTTTGAAAAAAAATTTTGAAAAAAAATTTCGAAAAAAATTTTTAAAAAAATTTTCGAAAAAAATTTCAAAAAAAAATTTTCTAAAAAATTTTTGAAAAAAAAATTCGAAAAAAATTTTCAAAAAAAATATCTAAAAAATTTTGGAAAAAAATTTTTCGAAAAAAATTTTCAAAAAAATTTTCGAAAAAAATATCGAAAAAAAATTTTTGAAAAAAATTATCGAAAAAATTTTGAAAAATTTTTCGAAAAAAATTTTCAAAAAAATTTTCGAAAAAAATTTCGAAAAAAAATTTTGGAAAAAAATTTTCGAAAAAAATTTCGAAAAAAAAATTTCGAAAAAAATTTTCAAAAAAAATTTTGAAAAAATTTTCGAAAAAAAATTTTTAAAAAAATTATCGAAAAAAATTCCGAAAAAAAATTTTCGAAAAAAATTTTCAAAAAAATTTTCGAAAAAAATATAAAAAAAATTTTCGAAAAAAATTTTCGGAAAAAATTTTGAAAAATTTTTCGAAAAAAATTTTCAAAAACATTTTCGAAAAAAATTTCGAAAAAAAATTTTCGAAAAAAATTTTCGAAAAAAATTTCGAAAAAAAATTTTCAAAAAAAATTTCGAAAAAAAATTTTCGAAAAAAATTTTGAAAAAAATTTTCGAAAAATATTTTGAAAAAAATTTTCGAAAGAAAATTTCGAAAAAAATTTTTAAAAAAAGTTTGGAAAAAAATTTTCAAAAAAATTTTCGAAAAATATTTCGAAAAATATTTCGAAAAAAATTTACGAAAAAAATTTCGAAAAAAAATTTTCCAAAAAAATTTCGAAAAAAATTTTGAAAAAATTTCCATAAAAAATTTTCGAAATAATTTCGAAAAAAATTCTGAAAAAAAATTTTGAAAAAAAATTTTGAAAAAAAATTTTGAAAAAAAATTTAAAAAAAAAATTTCGAAAAAAATTTTTAAAAAAATTTTCGAAAAAAATTCCGAAAAAAAATTTTCAAAAAAAATTTCTAAAAAGTTTTGGAAAAAAATTTTTCGAAAATTTTCAAAAAAATTTTCGAAAAAAATATCGAAAAAACATTTTCGAAAAAAATATAAAAAAAATTTTCGAAAAAATTTTGAAAAATTTTTCGAAAAAAATTTTTAAAAACATTTTCGAAAAAAATTTCGAAAAAAAATTTTCGAAAAAAATTTCGAAAAAAAATTTTCGAAAAAAAATTTCAAAAAAATTTCGAAAAAAAATTTCGAAAAAAAATTTGAAAAAAAAATTCTAAAAAATTTTCAAAAAAAATTTCTAAAATATTTTTGGAAAACATTTTTCGAAAAAAATTTTCGAAAAAAATATCGAAAAAAAATTTTCGAAAAAAATATAAAAAAAATTTTCGAAAAAAAAATTTCGATAAAATTTTTGAAAAAATTTTGAAAAATTTTTCGAAAAAAATTTTCAAAAAATTTTCGAAAAAAATTTCGAAAAAAAATTTTGGAAAAAAATTTTCGAAAAAAATTTTGAAAAAAAATTTTCGAATAAAATTTTCAAAAAAAATTTCGAAAAAAAATTTTCGAAAAAAATTTTTAAAAAAATTTTCGAAAAAAAATTTTTAAAAAAATTTTAGAAAAAATTTTCGAAAACATTTTGGAAAAAAATTTTCAAAAAAAATTTCGTAAAAAATTTCGAAAAAAATTTTTGAAAAAAATTTACGAAAAAAAATTTTCGAAAAAAATTTTCCAAAAAAAATTTCAAAAAAAAACTTTCGTAAAAAAATTTGAAAAAAAATTTCAAAAAAAAATTCGAAAAAAAAATTTCCAAAAAAATTTCAAAAAAAATTTTTGAAAATAATTTAGAAAAAAATTTTCAAAAAAAAATTTTCGAAAAAAATTTCGAAAAAAAATTTTCGAAAAGAATTTTGAAAAAAATTTTTGATAAAAAATTTTCGAAAAAAATTTTGAAAAAAAATTTTCAAAAATAATTTAGAAAAAAAATTTCAAAAAAAAATTTTCGAAAAAAATTTTGAAAAAAAATTTTGAAAAAAAAATTTTGAAAATAATTTAGAAAAAAATTTTCAAAAAAAATTTTCGAAAAAAATTTTGAAAAAAAATTTTCGAATAAAATTTTGAAAAAAAATTTCGAAAAAAATTTTGAAAAGAAATTTCGAAAAAAATTTTAAAAAAAATTTTCGAAAAAAATTTCGAAAAAAAATTTTGAAAAAAAACATCGAAATAAATTTTCAAAAAAATTTTGAAAAAAATTTTCGAAAAAAAATTTCGAAAAAAAATTTTCGAATAAAATTTTGAAAAAAAATTTCGAAAAAAATTTTGATAAAAAATTTCGAAAAAAAATTTGAAAAAAATTTTCGAAAAAAATTTCGAAAAAAAAATTTGAAAAAAAACATCGAAAGAAATTTTCAAAAAAATTTTCGAAAAAAATTTTGAAAAAAAACATCGAAAAAAATTTTCAAAAAAATTTTCGAAAAAAATTTTGAAAAAAAATTTTGAAAAAAATTTTCGAAAATAATTTAGAAAAAAATTTTCAAAAAAAAATTTTCGAAAAAAATTTTGAAAAAAAATTTTCGAAAATAATTTAGAAAAAAATTTTCAAAAAAAAATTTTCGAAAAAAATTTTGAAAAAAAATTTTCGAAAAAAATTTTGAAAAAATTTTCGAAAAAAAATTTTCGAAAAAAATTTTCGAAAAAAATTTTGAAAAAAAATTTTGAAAAAAATTTTCGAAAATAATTTAGAAAAAAATTTTCAAAAAAAAATTTTCGAAAAAAATTTTGAAAAAAAATTTTCGAAAAAAATTTTGAAAAAAAATTTTCGAAAATAATTTAGAAAAAAATTTTCAAAAAAAAATTTTCGAAAAAATTTTGAAAAAAAATTTTGAAAAAATTTTCGAAAAAAAATTTTCGAAAAAAATTTTGAAAAAAAATTTGGAAAAAAAATTTTGAAAAAAAATTTCGAAAAAAATTTCAAAACAAATTTTTCGAAAAAAATTTCAAAAAAACAATTTTGGTAAAAATTTCGAAGAAAATTTACAAAAAAATTTTCGAAAAAATTTTGGAAAAAATTTTCAAAAAAAATTTCGAAAAAAAAATTTCCAAAAAAATTTCGAAAAAAATTTTGAAAAAAATTTTGGATAAAAATTTCGATAAAAAATTTTCGAAAAAAATTTTGAAAAACAATTTTTAAAAAAAATTTCGAAAAAAATTTTCAAAAAAAATTTCTAAAAAATTTTGGAAAAAAATTTTTCGAAAAAAATTTTCAAAAAAATTTTCGAAAAAAATTTCGAAAAAAATTTTGGAAAAAAATTTTCGAAAAAATTTTCAAAAAAAAAATTTCGAAAAAAATTTTGAAAAAAATTTTCGAAAAAAAATTTGGAAAAAAAATTTTGAAAAAAATTTTCGAAAATAATTTAGAAAGAAATTTTCAAAAAAAAATTTTCGAAAAAAATTTTCAAAAATAATTTTTGAAAAAAAATTTCGAAAAAAATTTTGAAAAAAATTTTCGAAAAAAATTTTGAACAAAATTTTCGAAAAAAATTTCGAAAAAAAATTTTCCAAAAAAATTTCGAAAAAAATTTTGAAAAAAATTTTCGAAAAAAATTTCGATAAAAAATTTTCGAAATAATTTCGAAAAAAAATTTTCGAAAAAAATTTTGAAAAAAAATTTTAAAAAAAAATTTAAAAAAAAAATTTGGAAAAAAATTTCGAAAAAAATTTCTAAAAAAATTTTCGAAAAAAATTTCGAAAAAAAAATTTCGAAAAAAAAATTTCAAAAAAATAAAAAAAAAATTCGAAAAAAAATTTTTAAAAAAAATTTCGAAAAAAATTTTTTAGAAAATTTTCGGAAAAAATTTCGAAAAAAAATTTTCGAAAAAAATTTTTGAAAAAAAAATTCGAAAAAAATTTTCAAAAAAAATATCTAAAAAATGTTGAAAAAAAATTTTTCGAAAAAAATTTTCAAAAAAATTTTCGAAAAAAATATCGAAAAAAAATTTTCGAAAAAAATAAAAAAAAATTTCGAAAAACAATTTTCGAAAAAAATTTTCGAAAAAAATTTCGAAAAAAAATTTTGGAAAAAAATTTTCAAAAAAAATTTTGAAAAAAATTTTCAAAAAAAATATCGAAAAAAAATTTTCGAAAAAAATAAAAAAAATTTTCGAAAAAAAATTTTCTAAAAGAATTTTCGAAAAAATTTTAAAAAATTTTTCGAAAAAATTTTGAAAAATTTTTCGAAAAAAATTTTGAAAAAAAATTTTGGAAAAAAATTTGAAAAAAATTTTCGAAAATAATTTAGAAAAAAATTTTCAAAAAAAAATTTTCGAAAAAAATTTTGAAAAAAAATTTTGAAAAAAAATTTTCGAAAAAAATTTTGAAAAAATTTTCGAAAAAAAATTTTCGAAAAAAATTTTGAAAAAAAATTTGGAAAAAAAATTTTGAAAAAAAATTTGGAAAAAAAATTTTGAAAAAAATTTGGAAAAAAATTTTGAAAAAAAAATTCGAAAAAAATTTCGAAAAAAAATTTTCGAAAAAAATTTTGAAAAAAAAATTCGAAAAAAATTTCGAAAAAAAATTTTCGAAAAAAATTTTGTAAAAAAAATTTCGAAAAAAATTTCGAAAAAAAATTTTGAAAAAAAACATCGAAAGAAATTTTCAAAAGAATTTTCGAAAAAAATTTTGAAAAAAAATTTTGAAAAAAATTTTCGAAAATAATTTAGAAAAAATTTTCAAAAAAAAATTTTCAAAAAAAATTTTGAAAAAAAATTTTGAAAAAAAATTTTCGAAAATAATTTAGAAAAAGAAATTTTGAAAAAATTTTCGAAGAAAAAATTTCGAAAAAAATTTGAAAAAAATTTTCGAAAAAAATTTCGATAAAAAACTTTCGAAAAAAATTTCAAAAAAAAATTTCGAAAAAAATTTCGAAAAAAAATTTCGAAAAAAATTTCGAAAAAAATTTTGAAAAAAATTTTCGAAAAAAATTCCGATAAAAAATTTTCGAAAAAAATTTCGAAAAAAAATTTTCGAAAAAAATTTTGAAAAAAATTTTCGAAAAAAATTTTGAAAAAAAATTTTGAAAAAAAATTTCGAAAAAAATTTTTAAAAACATTTTCGAAAAAAATTTCGAAAAAAAATTTTATTAAAAAATTTTTGAAAAAAAAATTCGAAAAAAATTTTCAAAAAAAATATCTAAAAAATTTTGGAAAAAAATTTTTCGAAAAAAATTTTCAAAAAAAATTTCGAAAAAAATATCGAAAAAACATTTTCGAAAAAAATAAAAAAATTTTCGAAAAAAATTTTCGAAAAAATTTTGAAAAATTTTTCGAAAAAAATTTTCAAAAAAATTTTCGAAAAAAATTTCGAAAAAAAATTTTGGAAAAAAATTTTCGAAAAAAATATCGAAAAAAAAATTTCGAAAAAAATTTTCAAAAAAAATTTCGAAAAAAAATTTTCGAAAAAAAATTTTGAAAAAAATTTTCGAAAAAAAATTTTTAAAAAATTTTCGAAAAAATTTTGAAAAAAAATTTTCAAAAAAAATTTCGAAAAAAATTTTCCAAAAAAAATTTCAAAAAAAAAATTTTCGTAAAAAAATTTGAAAAAAATTTTCGAAAAAAATTTTGAAAAAAAAATTTCGAAAATAATATAGAAAAAAATTTTCAAAAAACAATTTTCGAAAAAAATTTTGAAAAAAAATTTTGAAAAAATTTTCGAAAAAAAAATTTCGAAAAAAATTTGAAAAAAATTTTCGAAAAAAATTTCGATAAAAATTTCGATAAAAAATTTTCGAAAAAAATTTCGAAAAAAAATTTTCAAAAAAAAAAATTCGAAAAAAATTTGAAAAAAATTTTCGAAAAAAATTTCAAAAAAAAATTTCGAAAAAAAATTTCGAAAAAAATTTTCGAAAAAAATTTCGAAAAAAAATTTTCGAAAAAAAATTTGAAAAAATTTTTGAAAAAAATTTCGAAAAAAATTTCGAAAAAAATTTTCGAAAATAATTTTGAAAAAAATTAAAAAAAAAAAAATTTCGAAAAAAATTTTCAAAAATAATTTTTGAAAAAAAATTTCGAAAAAATTTTGAAAAAAAATTTCGAAAAAAATTTTGAAAAAAATTTCGAAAAAAAAATTTCCAAAAAAATTTTCGAAAAAAATTTTGAAAAAAAATTTTCGAAAAAATTTTGAAAAAATTTTTGTAAAAAATTTTTGAAAAAAATTTCGAAAAAAATTTCGAAAAAAATTTCGAAAAAAATTTCGATAAAAAATTTCGATAAAAAATTTTCGAAAAAAAAAATTCGAAAAAAATTTGAAAAAAATTTTCGAAAAAAATTTCGATAAAAAATTTTCGAAAAAAATTTCAAAAAAAATTTTCGAAAAAAAATTTCGAAAAAAATTTCGAAAAAAATTTTGAAAAAAATTTCGAAAAAAAATTTTTGAAAAAAATTTTGAAAAAAATTTTGAAAAAAATTTTCGAAAAAAAATTTTCGAAAAAAATTTTGAAAAAAAATTGGAAAAAAAATTTTGAAAAAAATTTTCGAAAATAATTTTGAAAAAAATTTTCAAAAAAATTTCGAAAAAAATTTTGAAAAAAATCTTCAAAAAAAATTTCGAAAAAAAAATTTCCAAAAAAATTTCGAAAAAAATTTTGAAAAAAATTTTCGTAAAAAATTTCGATAAAGAATTTTCGAAATAATTTCAAAAAAAATTTTCGAAAAAAATTTTGAAAAAAAATTTTTAAAAAAAATTTTGAAAAAAAATTTCGAAAAAAATTTTTTAAAAAATTTTCGAAAAAAATTTCGAAAAAAAATTTTCGAAAAAAATTTTTGAAAAAAAAATTCGAAAAAAATTTTCAAAAAAAATTTCTAAAAAATTTTTCGAAAAAGATTTTCAAAAAAATTTTCAAAAAAATTTTCGAAAAAAATATCGAAAAAAAATTTTCGAAAAAAATAAATAAAATTTTCGAAAAAAAATTTTCGAAAAAAATTTTCGAAAAAATTTTGAAAAATTTTCGAAAAAAATTTTTAAAAAAATTTTCAAAAAAAATTTCGAAAAAATTTTCGAAAAAAATTTCGAAAAAAAATTTTGGAAAAAAATTTTCGAAAAAATTTTCGAAAAAAAAATTTCGAAAAAAATTTTGAAAAAAATTTTCGAAAAAAATAAAAAAAATTTTCGAAAAAAAATTTTCGAAAAAAATTTTCGAAAAAAATTTTGAAAAAAATTTTCGAAAAAAAATTTTTTAAAAAATTTTCGAAAAAATTTTGGAAAAAAATTTTCAAAAAAAATTTCGAAAAAAATTTTCCAAAAAAAATTTCAAAAAAAAATTTTCGTAAAAAAATTTGAAAAAAATTTTCGAAAAAAATTTTGAAAAAAAATTTTCAAAAAAAAATTTCGAAAAAAATTTTCAAAAATAATTTTTGAAAAAAAATTTCGAAAAAATTTTGAAAAAAAATTTCGAAAAAAATTTTGAAAAAAATTTTCAAAAAAAATTTCGAAAAAAAAATTTCCAAAAAAATTTCGAAAAAAATTTTGAAAAAAAAATTCGAAAAAAATTTTCAAAAAAAATATCTAAAAAATTTTGGAATAAAATTTTTCGAAAAAAATTTTCAAAAAAATTTTCGAAAAAAATTTTGAAAAAAAATTTTTAAAAAAAAATTTTGAACAAAAATTTCGAAAAAAAATTTTCGAAAAAAATTTTTGAATAAAAAATTCGAAAAAAATTTTCAAAAAAAATTTCTAAAAAATTTTGGAAAAAAATTTTTCGAAAAAAATTTTCAAAAAAATTTTCGAAAAAATATCGAAAAAAATTTTCGAAAAAAAATTTTCGAAAAAAATTTTCGAAAAAATTTTGAAAAATTTTTCGAAAAAAATTTTCAAAAAAGTTTTCGAAAAAAATTTCGAAAAAAAATTTTGGAAAAAAATTTTCCAAAAAAATTTTCGAAAAAAAAATTTCGAAAAAAATTTTGAAAAAAATTTTCGAAAAAAATAAAAAAAATTTTCGAAAAAAAATTTTCAAAAAAAATTTTCAAAAAAATTTTCGAAAAAAATTTCGAAAAAAAATTTTGGAAAAAAATTTTCGAAAAAAATTTCGAAAAAAAAATTTCGAAAAAAATTTTCAAAAAAAATTTCGAAAAAAAATTCTCGAAAAAAATTTTGAAAAAAATTTTCGAAAAAAAATTTTTTAAAAAATTTTCTAAAAAATTTTGGAAAAAAATTTTCAAAAAAAATTTCGAAAAAAATTTTCCAAAAAAAATTCCAAAAAAAAAATTTTCGTAAAAAAATTTTCGAAAAAAATTTTGAAAAAAAATTTTCGAAAATAATTTAGAAAAAAATTTTCAAAAAAAAATTTTCGAAAAAAATTTTGTAAAAAAATTTTGAAAAAAAATTTTCGAAAAAAATTTTGAAAAAATTTTCGAAAAAAAATTTTCGAAAAAAATTTTGAAAAAAAATTTGGAAAAAAAATTTTGAAAAAAAATTTGGAAAAAAAATTTTGAAAAAAATTTCGAAAAAAATTTTGAAAAAAAATTTCGAAAAAAATTTCGCAAAAAAAATTTTCGAAAAAAATTTTGAAAAAAAATTTTCGAAAAAAATTTTGTAAAAAAAATTTCGAAAAAAATTTCGAAAAAAATTTTGAAAAAAATTTTCGAAAAAAAATTCGAAAAAAAATTTTGAAAAAAAACATCGAAAGAAATTTTCAAAAAAATATTCGAAAAAAATTTTGAAAAAAAATTTTGAAAAAAATTTTCGAAAATAATTTAGAAAAAATTTTCAAAAAAAAATTTTCAAAAAAAATTTTGAAAAAAAATTTTGAAAAAAATTTTTCGAAAATAATTTAGAAAAAAATTTTCAAAAAAAAATTTTCGAAAAAAATTTTGAAAAAAATTTTCGAAAAAAAATTTACGAAAAAAATTTGGAAAAAAAATTTTGAAAAAAATTTTCGAAAATAATTTTGAATAAAATTTTCAAAAAAAAATTTTCAAAAATAATTTTCGAAAAAAAATTTCGAAAAAAATTTGAAAAAAAATTTCTAAAAAAATTTCGAAAAAAAAATTTCCAAATAAATTTCGAAAAAAATTTTGAAAAAAATTTTCGATAAAAATTTCGATAAAAAATTTTCGAAATAATTTCGAAAAAAAATTTTCGAAAAAAATTTTGAAAAAAAAATTTTTAAAAAAACTTTGAAAAAAAATTTTGAAAAAAAATTTCGAAAAAAGTTTTTAAAAAAATTTTCGAAAAAAATTTCGAAAAAAATTTTCGAAAAAAATTTAAAAAAAAAAAATTCGAAAAAAATTTTCAAAAAAAATTTCTAAAAAACTTTTCGAAAAAAATTTTCAAAAAAATTTTCGAAAAAAATTTTCGAAAATATTTTGAAAAATTTTTCGAAAAAAAATTTCAAAAAAATTTTCGAAAAAAATTTCGAAAAAAAAATTTGGAAAAAAATTTTCGAAAAAATTTTGGAAAAAAATTTTCGAAAAAACTTTCGAAAAAAAAATTTCGAAAAAAATTTTGAAATAAATTTTCGAAAAAAAATTTGGAAAAAAAATTTTGAAAAAAATTTTCGAAAATAATTTAGAAAAAAATTTTCAAAAAAAAATTTTCGAAAAAAATTTTCAAAAATAATTTTTGAAAAAAAATTTCCAAAAAAAATTTTGAAAAAAAATTTCGAAAAAAATTTTTAAAAAAATTTTCGAAAAAAATTTCGAAAAAAAATTTTCCAAAAAAATTTCAAAAAAAATTTTGAAAAAAATTTTCGAAAAAAATTTCGATAAAAAATTTTCGAAATAATTTCGAAAAAAAATTTTCGAAAAAAATTTTGAAAAAAAATTTTTAAAAAAAAATTTGGAAAAAAATTTCGAAAAAAATTTTTAAAAAAATTTTCGAAAAAAATATCAAAAAAAATATAAAAAAATTTCGAAAAAAAATTTTTAAAAAAAATTTTGAAAAAAAATTTCGAAAAAAAATTTCGAAAAAAATTTTTAAGAAAATTTTCGGAAAAAATTTCGAAAAAAAATTTTCGAAAAAGATTTTTGAAAAAAAAATTCGAAAAAAATTTTCAAAAAAAATATCTAAAAAATTTTGGAAAAACATTTTTCGAAAAAAATTTTCAAAAAAATTTTCGAATAAAATATCGAAAAAAAATTTTCGAAAAAAATAAAAAAAATTTTCGAAAAAAAATTTTCGAAAAAAATTTTGAAACATTTTTCGAAAAAAATTTTCAAAAAAATTTTCGAAAAAAATTTCGAAAAAAAATTTTGGAAAAAAATTTTCAAAAAAAATTTCGAAAAAAAATTTTCGAAAAAAATTTTGAAAAAAAATTTTGAAAAAAAATTTTGAAAAAAAATTTTCGAAAAAAATTTTGAAAAAATTTTCGAAAAAAAAATTTCGAAAAAAATTTTGAAAAAAAATTTGGAAAAAAAATTTTGAAAAAAAATTTGGAAAAAAATTTTGAAAAAAATTTGGAAAAAAATTTTGAAAAAAAATTTCGAAAAAAATTTCGAAAAAAAATTTTGAAAAAAAACATCGAAAGAAATTTTCAAAAAAAATTTCGAAAAAAATTTTGAAAAAAAATTTTGAAAAAAATTTTCGAAAATAATTTAGAAAAAATTTTCAAAAAAAAATTTTCAAAAAAAATTTAAAAAAAAAAATTTGAAAAAAAATTTTCGAAAATAGTTTAGAAAAAAATTTTCAAAAAAAAATTTTCAAAAAAAATTTTGAAAAAAAAATTTGAAAAAAAATTTTCGAAAATAATTTAGAAAAAAATTTTCAAAAAAAAATTTTCGATTAAAAAATTTTGAAAAAAAATTTTGAAAAAAAATTTTCGAAAAAAATTTTCGAAAAAAATTTTGAAAAAATTTTCGAAAAAAAATTTTCGAAAAAAATTTTGAAAAAAAATTTGGAAAAAAAATTTTGAAAAAAAATTTTGAAAAAAAATTTTGAAAAAAATTTCGAAAAAAATTTTGAAAAAAATTTTCGAAAAAAATTTCGAAAAAAAATTTTCGAAAAAAATTTTGAAAAAAAATTTTGTAAAAAAAATTTTGTAAAAAAAATTTCGAAAAAAATTTTGAAAAAAATTTTCGAAAAAAATTTCGAAAAAAATTTTGAAAAAAATTTTCGAAAAAAATTTCGAAAAAAAATTTTGAAAAAAAACATCGAAATAAATTTTCAAAAAAATTTTGAAAAAAATTTTCGAAAAAAAATTTCGAAAAAAAATTTTCGAATAAAATTTTGAAAAAAAATTTCGAAAAAAATTTTGATAAAAAATTTCGAAAAAAAATTTGAAAAAAATTTTCGAAAAAAATTTCGAAAAAAAAATTTGAAAAAAAACATCGAAAGAAATTTTCAAAAAAATTTTCGAAAAAAATTTTGAAAAAAAACATCGAAAAAAATTTTCAAAAAAATTTTCGAAAAAAATTTTGAAAAAAAATTTTGAAAAAAATTTTCGAAAATAATTTAGAAAAAAATTTTCAAAAAAAAATTTTCGAAAAAAATTTTGAAAAAAAATTTTCGAAAATAATTTAGAAAAAAATTTTCAAAAAAAAATTTTCGAAAAAAATTTTGAAAAAAAAATTTCGAAAAAAATTTTGAAAAAATTTTCGAAAAAAAATTTTCGAAAAAAATTTTGAAAAAAAATTTGGAAAAAAAATTTTGAAAAAAACTTTCGAGAAAAATTTCAAAAAATTTTTTCGAAAAAAATTTCGAAAAAAAATTTTCGAAAAAAATTTTGAAAAAAAATTTCGAAAAAAATTTTGAAAAAAATTTTCGAAAAAAATTTCGAGAAAAAATTTTGAAAAAAAACATCGAAAGAAATTTTCAAAAAAATTTTCGAAAAAAATTTTGAAAAAAAATTTTGAAAAAAATTTTCGAAAATAATTTAGAAAAAAATTTTCAAAAAAAAATTTTCGAAAAAAATTTTGAAAAAAAATTTTCGAAAAAAATTTTGAAAAAAAATTTTCGAAAATAATTTAGAAAAAAATTTTCAAAAAAAAATTTTCGAAAAAATTTTGAAAAAAAATTTTGAAAAAATTTTCGAAAAAAAATTTTCGAAAAAAATTTTGAAAAAAAATTTGGAAAAAAAATTTTGAAAAAAAATTTCGAAAAAAATTTCAAAACAAATTTTTCGAAAAAAATTTCAAAAAAACAATTTTGGTAAAAATTTCGAAGAAAATTTACAAAAAAATTTTCGAAAAAATTTTGGAAAAAATTTTCAAAAAAAATTTCGAAAAAAAAATTTCCAAAAAAATTTCGAAAAAAATTTTGAAAAAAATTTTTGATAAAAATTTCGATAAAAAATTTTCGAAAAAAATTTTGAAAAACAATTTTTAAAAAAAATTTCGAAAAAAATTTTCAAAAAAAATTTCTAAAAAATTTTGGAAAAAAATTTTTCGAAAAAAATTTTCAAAAAAATTTTCGAAAAAAATTTCGAAAAAAATTTTGGAAAAAAATTTTCGAAAAAATTTTCAAAAAAAAAATTTCGAAAAAAATTTTGAAAAAAATTTTCGAAAAAAAATTTGGAAAAAAAATTTTGAAAAAAATTTTCGAAAATAATTTAGAAAGAAATTTTCAAAAAAAAATTTTCGAAAAAAATTTTCAAAAATAATTTTTGAAAAAAAATTTCGAAAAAAATTTTGAAAAAAATTTTCGAAAAAAATTTTGAACAAAATTTTCGAAAAAAATTTCGAAAAAAAATTTTCCAAAAAAATTTCGAAAAAAATTTTGAAAAAAATTTTCGAAAAAAATTTCGATAAAAAATTTTCGAAATAATTTCGAAAAAAAATTTTCGAAAAAAATTTTGAAAAAAAATTTTAAAAAAAAATTTAAAAAAAAAATTTGGAAAAAAATTTCGAAAAAAATTTTTAAAAAAATTTTCGAAAAAAATTTCGAAAAAAAAATTTCGAAAAAAAAATTTCAAAAAAATAAAAAAAAAATTCGAAAAAAAATTTTTAAAAAAAATTTCGAAAAAAATTTTTTAGAAAATTTTCGGAAAAAATTTCGAAAAAAAATTTTCGAAAAAAATTTTTGAAAAAAAAATTCGAAAAAAATTTTCAAAAAAAATATCTAAAAAATGTTGGAAAAAAATTTTTCGAAAAAAATTTTCAAAAAAATTTTCGAAAAAAATATCGAAAAAAAATTTTCGAAAAAAATAAAAAAAAATTTCGAAAAACAATTTTCGAAAAAAATTTTCGAAAAAAATTTCGAAAAAAAATTTTGGAAAAAAATTTTCAAAAAAAATTTTGAAAAAAATTTTCAAAAAAAATATCGAAAAAAAATTTTCGAAAAAAATAAAAAAAATTTTCGAAAAAAAATTTTCTAAAAGAATTTTCGAAAAAATTTTAAAAAATTTTTCGAAAAAATTTTGAAAAATTTTTCGAAAAAAATTTTGAAAAAAAATTTTGGAAAAAAATTTGAAAAAAATTTTCGAAAATAATTTAGAAAAAAATTTTCAAAAAAAAATTTTCGAAAAAAATTTTGAAAAAAAATTTTGAAAAAAAATTTTCGAAAAAAATTTTGAAAAAATTTTCGAAAAAAAATTTTCGAAAAAAATTTTGAAAAAAAATTTGGAAAAAAAATTTTGAAAAAAAATTTGGAAAAAAAATTTTGAAAAAAATTTGGAAAAAAATTTTGAAAAAAAAATTCGAAAAAAATTTCGAAAAAAAATTTTCGAAAAAAATTTTGAAAAAAAAATTCGAAAAAAATTTCGAAAAAAAATTTTCGAAAAAAATTTTGTAAAAAAAATTTCGAAAAAAATTTCGAAAAAAAATTTTGAAAAAAAACATCGAAAGAAATTTTCAAAAGAATTTTCGAAAAAAATTTTGAAAAAAAATTTTGAAAAAAATTTTCGAAAATAATTTAGAAAAAATTTTCAAAAAAAAATTTTCAAAAAAAATTTTGAAAAAAAATTTTGAAAAAAAATTTTCGAAAATAATTTAGAAAAAGAAATTTTGAAAAAATTTTCGAAGAAAAAATTTCGAAAAAAATTTGAAAAAAATTTTCGAAAAAAATTTCGATAAAAAACTTTCGAAAAAAATTTCAAAAAAAAATTTCGAAAAAAATTTCGAAAAAAAATTTCGAAAAAAATTTCGAAAAAAATTTTGAAAAAAATTTTCGAAAAAAATTCCGATAAAAAATTTTCGAAAAAAATTTCGAAAAAAAATTTTCGAAAAAAATTTTGAAAAAAATTTTCGAAAAAAATTTTGAAAAAAAATTTTGAAAAAAAATTTCGAAAAAAATTTTTAAAAACATTTTCGAAAAAAATTTCGAAAAAAAATTTTATTAAAAAATTTTTGAAAAAAAAATTCGAAAAAAATTTTCAAAAAAAATATCTAAAAAATTTTGGAAAAAAATTTTTCGAAAAAAATTTTCAAAAAAAATTTCGAAAAAAATATCGAAAAAACATTTTCGAAAAAAATAAAAAAATTTTCGAAAAAAATTTTCGAAAAAATTTTGAAAAATTTTTCGAAAAAAATTTTCAAAAAAATTTTCGAAAAAAATTTCGAAAAAAAATTTTGGAAAAAAATTTTCGAAAAAAATATCGAAAAAAAAATTTCGAAAAAAATTTTCAAAAAAAATTTCGAAAAAAAATTTTCGAAAAAAAATTTTGAAAAAAATTTTCGAAAAAAAATTTTTAAAAAATTTTCGAAAAAATTTTGAAAAAAAATTTTCAAAAAAAATTTCGAAAAAAATTTTCCAAAAAAAATTTCAAAAAAAAAATTTTCGTAAAAAAATTTGAAAAAAATTTTCGAAAAAAATTTTGAAAAAAAAATTTCGAAAATAATATAGAAAAAAATTTTCAAAAAACAATTTTCGAAAAAAATTTTGAAAAAAAATTTTGAAAAAATTTTCGAAAAAAAAATTTCGAAAAAAATTTGAAAAAAATTTTCGAAAAAAATTTCGATAAAAATTTCGATAAAAAATTTTCGAAAAAAATTTCGAAAAAAAATTTTCAAAAAAAAAAATTCGAAAAAAATTTGAAAAAAATTTTCGAAAAAAATTTCAAAAAAAAATTTCGAAAAAAAATTTCGAAAAAAATTTTCGAAAAAAATTTCGAAAAAAAATTTTCGAAAAAAAATTTGAAAAAATTTTTGAAAAAAATTTCGAAAAAAATTTCGAAAAAAATTTTCGAAAATAATTTTGAAAAAAATTAAAAAAAAAAAAATTTCGAAAAAAATTTTCAAAAATAATTTTTGAAAAAAAATTTCGAAAAAATTTTGAAAAAAAATTTCGAAAAAAATTTTGAAAAAAATTTCGAAAAAAAAATTTCCAAAAAAATTTTCGAAAAAAATTTTGAAAAAAAATTTTCGAAAAAATTTTGAAAAAATTTTTGTAAAAAATTTTTGAAAAAAATTTCGAAAAAAATTTCGAAAAAAATTTCGAAAAAAATTTCGATAAAAAATTTCGATAAAAAATTTTCGAAAAAAAAAATTCGAAAAAAATTTGAAAAAAATTTTCGAAAAAAATTTCGATAAAAAATTTTCGAAAAAAATTTCAAAAAAAATTTTCGAAAAAAAATTTCGAAAAAAATTTCGAAAAAAATTTTGAAAAAAATTTCGAAAAAAAATTTTTGAAAAAAATTTTGAAAAAAATTTTGAAAAAAATTTTCGAAAAAAAATTTTCGAAAAAAATTTTGAAAAAAAATTGGAAAAAAAATTTTGAAAAAAATTTTCGAAAATAATTTTGAAAAAAATTTTCAAAAAAATTTCGAAAAAAATTTTGAAAAAAATCTTCAAAAAAAATTTCGAAAAAAAAATTTCCAAAAAAATTTCGAAAAAAATTTTGAAAAAAATTTTCGTAAAAAATTTCGATAAAGAATTTTCGAAATAATTTCAAAAAAAATTTTCGAAAAAAATTTTGAAAAAAAATTTTTAAAAAAAATTTTGAAAAAAAATTTCGAAAAAAATTTTTTAAAAAATTTTCGAAAAAAATTTCGAAAAAAAATTTTCGAAAAAAATTTTTGAAAAAAAAATTCGAAAAAAATTTTCAAAAAAAATTTCTAAAAAATTTTTCGAAAAAGATTTTCAAAAAAATTTTCAAAAAAATTTTCGAAAAAAATATCGAAAAAAAATTTTCGAAAAAAATAAATAAAATTTTCGAAAAAAAATTTTCGAAAAAAATTTTCGAAAAAATTTTGAAAAATTTTCGAAAAAAATTTTTAAAAAAATTTTCAAAAAAAATTTCGAAAAAATTTTCGAAAAAAATTTCGAAAAAAAATTTTGGAAAAAAATTTTCGAAAAAATTTTCGAAAAAAAAATTTCGAAAAAAATTTTGAAAAAAATTTTCGAAAAAAATAAAAAAAATTTTCGAAAAAAAATTTTCGAAAAAAATTTTCGAAAAAAATTTTGAAAAAAATTTTCGAAAAAAAATTTTTTAAAAAATTTTCGAAAAAATTTTGGAAAAAAATTTTCAAAAAAAATTTCGAAAAAAATTTTCCAAAAAAAATTTCAAAAAAAAATTTTCGTAAAAAAATTTGAAAAAAATTTTCGAAAAAAATTTTGAAAAAAAATTTTCAAAAAAAAATTTCGAAAAAAATTTTCAAAAATAATTTTTGAAAAAAAATTTCGAAAAAATTTTGAAAAAAAATTTCGAAAAAAATTTTGAAAAAAATTTTCAAAAAAAATTTCGAAAAAAAAATTTCCAAAAAAATTTCGAAAAAAATTTTGAAAAAAAAATTCGAAAAAAATTTTCAAAAAAAATATCTAAAAAATTTTGGAATAAAATTTTTCGAAAAAAATTTTCAAAAAAATTTTCGAAAAAAATTTTGAAAAAAAATTTTTAAAAAAAAATTTTGAACAAAAATTTCGAAAAAAAATTTTCGAAAAAAATTTTTGAATAAAAAATTCGAAAAAAATTTTCAAAAAAAATTTCTAAAAAATTTTGGAAAAAAATTTTTCGAAAAAAATTTTCAAAAAAATTTTCGAAAAAATATCGAAAAAAATTTTCGAAAAAAAATTTTCGAAAAAAATTTTCGAAAAAATTTTGAAAAATTTTTCGAAAAAAATTTTCAAAAAAGTTTTCGAAAAAAATTTCGAAAAAAAATTTTGGAAAAAAATTTTCCAAAAAAATTTTCGAAAAAAAAATTTCGAAAAAAATTTTGAAAAAAATTTTCGAAAAAAATAAAAAAAATTTTCGAAAAAAAATTTTCAAAAAAAATTTTCAAAAAAATTTTCGAAAAAAATTTCGAAAAAAAATTTTGGAAAAAAATTTTCGAAAAAAATTTCGAAAAAAAAATTTCGAAAAAAATTTTCAAAAAAAATTTCGAAAAAAAATTCTCGAAAAAAATTTTGAAAAAAATTTTCGAAAAAAAATTTTTTAAAAAATTTTCTAAAAAATTTTGGAAAAAAATTTTCAAAAAAAATTTCGAAAAAAATTTTCCAAAAAAAATTCCAAAAAAAAAATTTTCGTAAAAAAATTTTCGAAAAAAATTTTGAAAAAAAATTTTCGAAAATAATTTAGAAAAAAATTTTCAAAAAAAAATTTTCGAAAAAAATTTTGTAAAAAAATTTTGAAAAAAAATTTTCGAAAAAAATTTTGAAAAAATTTTCGAAAAAAAATTTTCGAAAAAAATTTTGAAAAAAAATTTGGAAAAAAAATTTTGAAAAAAAATTTGGAAAAAAAATTTTGAAAAAAATTTCGAAAAAAATTTTGAAAAAAAATTTCGAAAAAAATTTCGCAAAAAAAATTTTCGAAAAAAATTTTGAAAAAAAATTTTCGAAAAAAATTTTGTAAAAAAAATTTCGAAAAAAATTTCGAAAAAAATTTTGAAAAAAATTTTCGAAAAAAAATTCGAAAAAAAATTTTGAAAAAAAACATCGAAAGAAATTTTCAAAAAAATATTCGAAAAAAATTTTGAAAAAAAATTTTGAAAAAAATTTTCGAAAATAATTTAGAAAAAATTTTCAAAAAAAAATTTTCAAAAAAAATTTTGAAAAAAAATTTTGAAAAAAATTTTTCGAAAATAATTTAGAAAAAAATTTTCAAAAAAAAATTTTCGAAAAAAATTTTGAAAAAAATTTTCGAAAAAAAATTTACGAAAAAAATTTGGAAAAAAAATTTTGAAAAAAATTTTCGAAAATAATTTTGAATA
This sequence comes from Uropetala carovei, assembly GCA_036926305.1. Classification (NCBI taxonomy): domain Eukaryota; kingdom Metazoa; phylum Arthropoda; class Insecta; order Odonata; family Petaluridae; genus Uropetala; species Uropetala carovei. Next base: position 8,538,769 of record JAXCHB010000010.1, on the reverse strand, counting down.
AAATTTTCAAAAAAAAATTTTCAAAAATAATTTTCGAAAAAAAATTTCGAAAAAAATTTGAAAAAAAATTTCTAAAAAAATTTCGAAAAAAAAATTTCCAAATAAATTTCGAAAAAAATTTTGAAAAAAATTTTCGATAAAAATTTCGATAAAAAATTTTCGAAATAATTTCGAAAAAAAATTTTCGAAAAAAATTTTGAAAAAAAAATTTTTAAAAAAACTTTGAAAAAAAATTTTGAAAAAAAATTTCGAAAAAAGTTTTTAAAAAAATTTTCGAAAAAAATTTCGAAAAAAATTTTCGAAAAAAATTTAAAAAAAAAAAATTCGAAAAAAATTTTCAAAAAAAATTTCTAAAAAACTTTTCGAAAAAAATTTTCAAAAAAATTTTCGAAAAAAATTTTCGAAAATATTTTGAAAAATTTTTCGAAAAAAAATTTCAAAAAAATTTTCGAAAAAAATTTCGAAAAAAAAATTTGGAAAAAAATTTTCGAAAAAATTTTGGAAAAAAATTTTCGAAAAAACTTTCGAAAAAAAAATTTCGAAAAAAATTTTGAAATAAATTTTCGAAAAAAAATTTGGAAAAAAAATTTTGAAAAAAATTTTCGAAAATAATTTAGAAAAAAATTTTCAAAAAAAAATTTTCGAAAAAAATTTTCAAAAATAATTTTTGAAAAAAAATTTCCAAAAAAAATTTTGAAAAAAAATTTCGAAAAAAATTTTTAAAAAAATTTTCGAAAAAATTTTCGAAAAAAAATTTTCCAAAAAAATTTCAAAAAAAATTTTGAAAAAAATTTTCGAAAAAAATTTCGATAAAAAATTTTCGAAATAATTTCGAAAAAAAATTTTCGAAAAAAATTTTGAAAAAAAATTTTTAAAAAAAAATTTGGAAAAAAATTTCGAAAAAAATTTTTAAAAAAATTTTCGAAAAAAATATCAAAAAAAATATAAAAAAATTTCGAAAAAAAATTTTTAAAAAAAATTTTGAAAAAAAATTTCGAAAAAAAATTTCGAAAAAAATTTTTAAGAAAATTTTCGGAAAAAATTTCGAAAAAAAATTTTCGAAAAAGATTTTTGAAAAAAAAATTCGAAAAAAATTTTCAAAAAAAATATCTAAAAAATTTTGGAAAAACATTTTTCGAAAAAAATTTTCAAAAAAATTTTCGAATAAAATATCGAAAAAAAATTTTCGAAAAAAATAAAAAAAATTTTCGAAAAAAAATTTTCGAAAAAAATTTTGAAACATTTTTCGAAAAAAATTTTCAAAAAAATTTTCGAAAAAAATTTCGAAAAAAAATTTTGGAAAAAAATTTTCAAAAAAAATTTCGAAAAAAAATTTTCGAAAAAAATTTTGAAAAAAAATTTTGAAAAAAAATTTTGAAAAAAAATTTTCGAAAAAAATTTTGAAAAAATTTTCGAAAAAAAAATTTCGAAAAAAATTTTGAAAAAAAATTTGGAAAAAAAATTTTGAAAAAAAATTTGGAAAAAAATTTTGAAAAAAATTTGGAAAAAAATTTTGAAAAAAAATTTCGAAAAAAATTTCGAAAAAAAATTTTGAAAAAAAACATCGAAAGAAATTTTCAAAAAAAATTTCGAAAAAAATTTTGAAAAAAAATTTTGAAAAAAATTTTCGAAAATAATTTAGAAAAAATTTTCAAAAAAAAATTTTCAAAAAAAATTTAAAAAAAAAAATTTGAAAAAAAATTTTCGAAAATAGTTTAGAAAAAAATTTTCAAAAAAAAATTTTCAAAAAAAATTTTGAAAAAAAAATTTGAAAAAAAATTTTCGAAAATAATTTAGAAAAAAATTTTCAAAAAAAAATTTTCGATTAAAAAATTTTGAAAAAAAATTTTGAAAAAAAATTTTCGAAAAAAATTTTCGAAAAAAATTTTGAAAAAATTTTCGAAAAAAAATTTTCGAAAAAAATTTTGAAAAAAAATTTGGAAAAAAAATTTTGAAAAAAAATTTTGAAAAAAAATTTTGAAAAAAATTTCGAAAAAAATTTTGAAAAAAATTTTCGAAAAAAATTTCGAAAAAAAATTTTCGAAAAAAATTTTGAAAAAAAATTTTGTAAAAAAAATTTTGTAAAAAAAATTTCGAAAAAAATTTTGAAAAAAATTTTCGAAAAAAATTTCGAAAAAAAATTTTGAAAAAAAACATCGAAAGAAATTTTCAAAAAAATATTCGAAAAAAATTTTGATAAAAAATTTTGAAAAAAATTTTCGAAAATAATTTAGAAAAAATTTTCAAAAAAAAATTTTCAAAAAAAATTTTGAAAAAAAATTATGAAAAAAATTTTTCGAAAATAATTTAGAAAAAAAATTTCAAAAAAAAATTTTCGAAAAAAATTTTGAAAAAAAATTTTGAAAAAATTTTCCAAAAAAAAAATTTCGAAAAAAATTTCGATAAAAATTTTGATAAAAAATTTTCGAAAAAAATTTTCAAAAAAAATTTCAAAAAAAAATTTTGAAAAAAAATTTCGAAAAAAATTTTCGAAAAAAATTTCGAAAAAAAATTTTCGAAAAAAATTTTGAAAAAAATTTTCGAAAAAAAAATTGGAAAAAAAATTTTGAAAAAAATTTTCGAAAATAATTTTGAATAAAATTTTCAAAAAAAAATTTTCGAAAAAAATTTTCAAAAATAATTTTTGAAAAAAAATTTCGAAAAAAATTTGAAAAAAAAATTTCTAAAAAAATTTCGAAAAAAAAATTTCCAAATAAATTTCGAAAAAAATTTTGAAAAAAATTTTCGATAAAAATTTCGATAAAAAATTTTCGAAATAATTTCAAAAAAAAATTTTCGAAAAAAATTTTGAAAAAAAATTTTTAAAAAAAATTTTGAAAAAAAATTTTGAAAAAAAATTTCGAAAAAAGTTTTTAAAAAAATTTTCGAAAAAAATTTCGAAAAAAATTTAAAAAAAAAAAATTCGAAAAAAATTTTCAAAAAAAATTTCTAAAAAATTTTGGAAAAAAATTTTTCGAAAAAAATTTTCAAAAAAATTTTCGAAAAAAATTTTCGAAAATATTTTGAAAAATTTTTCGAAAAAAAATTTCAAAAAAATTTTCGAAAAAAATTTCGAAAAAAAAATTTGGAAAAAAATTTTCGAAAAAATTTTGGAAAAAAATTTTCGAAAAAACTTTCGAAAAAAAAATTTCGAAAAAAATTTTGAAATAAATTTTCGAAAAAAAATTTGGAAAAAAAATTTTGAAAAAAATTTTCGAAAATAATTTAGAAAAAAATTTTCAAAAAAAAATTTTCGAAAAAAATTTTCAAAAATAATTTTTGAAAAAAAATTTCCAAAAAAAATTTTGAAAAAAAATTTAAAAAAAATTTTTAAAAAAATTTTCGAAAAAAATTTCGAAAAAAAATTTTCCAAAAAAATTTCAAAAAAAATTTTGAAAAAAATTTTCGAAAAAAATTTCGATAAAAAATTGTCGAAATAATTTCGAAAAAAAATTTTCGAAAAAAATTTTGAAAAAAAAATTTTAAAAAAAAATTTGGAAAAAAATTTCGAAAAAAATTTTTAAAAAAATTTTCGAAAAAAATTTCGAAAAAAAATTTTCGAAAAAAATTTTCGAAAAAAATATCGAAAAAAATAAAAAAAAATTTCGAAAAAAAATTTTTAAAAAAAATTTTGAAAAAAAATTTCGAAAAAAATTTCGAAAAAAATTTTTAAGAAAATTTTCGGAAAAAATTTCGAAAAAAAATTTTCGAAAAAGATTTTTGAAAAAAAAATTCGAAAAAAATTTTCAAAAAAAATATCTAAAAAATTTTGGAAAAACATTTTTCGAAAAAAATTTTCAAAAAAATTTTCGAATAAAATATCGAAAAAAAATTTTCGAAAAAAATAAAAAAAATTTTCGAAAAAAAATTTTCGAAAAAAATTTTCGAAAAAATTTTGAAACATTTTTCGAAAAAAATTTTCAAAAAAATTTTCGAAAAAAATTTCGAAAAAAAATTTTGGAAAAAAAATTTCAAAAAAAATTTCGAAAAAAAATTTTCGAAAAAAATTTTGAAAAAAAATTTTGAAAAAAAATTTTCGAAAAAAATTTTGAAGAAATTTTAGAAAAAAAAATTTCGAAAAAAATTTTGAAAAAAAATTTGGAAAAAAAATTTTGAAAAAAAATTTGGAAAAAAATTTTGAAAAAAATTTGGAAAAAAATTTTGAAAAAAAATTTCGAAAAAAATTTTGAAAAAAAATTTTCGAAAAAAATTTTGAAAAAAAAATTCGAAAAAAATTTCGAAAAAAAATTTTCGAAAAAAATTTTGTAAAAAAATTTCGAAAAAAATTTTGAAAAAAATTTTCGAAAAAAATTTCGAAAAAAAATTTTGAAAAAAAACATCGAAAGAAATTTTCAAAAAAAATTTCGAAAAAAATTTTGAAAAAAAATTTTGAAAAAAATTTTCGAAAATAATTTAGAAAAAATTTTCAAAAAAAAATTTTCAAAAAAAATTTAAAAAAAAAAATTTGAAAAAAAATTTTCGAAAATAGTTTAGAAAAAAATTTTCAAAAAAAAATTTTCAAAAAAAATTTTGAAAAAAAAATTTGAAAAAAAATTTTCGAAAATAATTTAGAAAAAAATTTTCAAAAAAAAATTTTCGATTAAAAAATTTTGAAAAAAAATTTTGAAAAAAAATTTTCGAAAAAAATTTTCGAAAAAAATTTTGAAAAAATTTTCGAAAAAAAATTTTCGAAAAAAATTTTGAAAAAAAATTTGGAAAAAAAATTTTGAAAAAAAATTTGGAAAAAAAATTTTGAAAAAAATTTCGAAAAAAATTTTGAAAAAAATTTTCGAAAAAAATTTCGAAAAAACATTTTCGAAAAAAATTTTGAAAAAAAATTTTCGAAAAAAATTTTGTAAAAAAAATTTCGAAAAAAATTTTGAAAAAAATTTTCGAAAAAAATTTCGAAAAAAATTTTGAAAAAAATTTTCGAAAAAAATTTCGAAAAAAAATTTTGAAAAAAAACATCGAAAGAAATTTTCAAAAAAATATTCGAAAAAAATTTTGATAAAAAATTTTGAAAAAAATTTTCGAAAATAATTTAGAAAAAATTTTCAAAAAAAAATTTTCAAAAAAAATTTTGAAAAAAAATTTTGAAAAAAATTTTTCGAAAATAATTTAGAAAAAAATTTTCAAAAAAAAATTTTCGAAAAAAATTTTGAAAAAAAATTTTGAAAAAATTTTCCAAAAAAAAAATTTCGAAAAAAATTTCGATAAAAATTTTGATAAAAAATTTTCGAAAAAAATTTTCAAAAAAAATTTCAAAAAAAAATTTTGAAAAAAAATTTCGAAAAAAATTTTCGAAAAAAATTTCGAAAAAAAATTTTCGAAAAAAATTTTGAAAAAAATTTTCGAAAAAAAAATTGGAAAAAAAATTTTGAAAAAAATTTTCGAAAATAATTTTGAATAAAATTTTCAAAAAAAAATTTTCGAAAAAAATTTTCAAAAATAATTTTTGAAAAAAAATTTCGAAAAAAATTTGAAAAAAAATTTCGAAAAAAATTTTGAAAAAAATTTTCAAAAAAAATTTCGAAAAAAAAATTTCCAAAAAAATTTCGAAAAAAATTTTGAAAAAAATTTTCGATAAAAATTTCGATAAAAAATTTTCGAAATAATTTCGAAAAAAAATTTTCGAAAAAAATTTTGAAAAAAAATTTTTAAAAAAAATTTTGAAAAAAATTTCGAAAAAAATTTTTAAAAAAATTTTCGAAAAAAATTTCGAAAAAAAATTTTTGAAAAAAAAATTCGAAAAAAATTTTCAAAAAAAATTTCTAAAAAATTTTGGAAAAAAATTTTTCGAAAAAAATTTTCAAAAAACTTTTCGAAAAAAATTTTCGAAAAAATTTTGAAAAATTTTTCGAAAAAAATTTTCAAAAAGATTTTCGAAAAAAAATTTCGAAAAAAAATTTTCGAAAAAAATTTTCGAAAAAATTTTCCAAAAAAAAATTTCGAAAAAAATTTTGAAAAAAATTTTCGAAAAAAAATTTGGAAAAAAAATTTTGAAAAAAATTTTCGAAAATAATTTAGAAAAAAATTTTCAAAAATAATTTTTGAAAAAAAATTTCGAAAAAAATTTTGAAAAAAAATTTCGAAAAAAATTTTGAAAAAAAATTTCGAAAAAATTTTGAAAAAAATTTTCGAAAAAAATTTCGAAAAAAAATTTTCCAAAAAAATTTCGAAAAAAATTTTGAAAAAAATTTTCGAAAAAAATTTCGATAAAAAATTTTCGAAATAATTTCGAAAAAAAATTTTCGAAAAAAATTTTGAAAAAAAATTTTTTAAAAAAATTTGGAAAAAAATTTCGAAAAAAATTTTTAAAAAAATTTTCGAAAAAAATTTCGAAAAAAAATTTTCGAAAAAAATATCGAAAAAAATAAAAAAAAATTTCGAAAAAAAATTTAAAAAAAAAATTTTGGTAAAAAAAATTTCGAAAAAAATTTTTAAGAAAATTTTCGGAAAAAATTTCGAAAAAAAATTTTCGAAAAAAATTTTTGAAAAAAAAATTCGAAAAAAATTTTCAAAAAAAATATCTAAAAAATTTTGGAAAAAAATTTTTCGAAAAAAAATTTCAAAAAAATTTTCGAAAAAAATATCGAAAAAAAATTTTCGAAAAAAATAAAAACAAATTTCGAAAAAAATTTCGAAAAAATTTTGAAAAATTTTTCGAAAAAAATTTTTAAAAAAATTTTCGAAAAAAATTTTCAAAAAAATTTTGGAAAAAAATTTTCAAAAAAAATTTCGAAAAAAAAATTTCGAAAAAAATTTTCTGAAAAAATATCGAAAAAAAATTTTCGAAAAAAATAAAAAAAAATTTCGAAAAAAATTTCGAAAAAATTTTGAAAAATTTTTCGAAAAAAATTTTTTAAAAAATTTTCGAAAAAAATTTTCAAAAAAATTTTCGAAAAAAATTTCGAAAAAAAATTTTGGAAAAAAATTTGAAAAAAATTTTCAAAAAAAATTTTGAAAAAAAATTTTCGAAAATGATATAGAAAAAAATTTTCAAAAAAAAATTTTCGAAAAAAATTTTCCAAATAAAATTTCAAAAAAAAAATTTTCGTAAAAAAATTTGAAAAAAATTTTCGAAAAAAATTTTGAAAAAAAATTTTCGAAAATAATTTAGAAAAAAATTTCCATAAAAAAATTTTCGAAAAAAATTTTGAAAAAAAATTTTGAAAAAAATTTTCGAAAATAATTAAGAAAAAAATTTTCAAAAAAAAATTTTCGAAAAAAATTTTGAAAAAAAATTTTGATAAAAAATTTTCGAAAATAATTTAGAAAAAAATTTTCAAAAAAAAATTTTCGAAAAAAATTTCGAAAAAAATTTCGAAAAAAAATTTTCGAAAAATATTTTGAAAAAAAAATTCGAAAAAAATATTCGATAAAAATTTCGATAAAAAACTTTCGAAAAAAATTTCAAAAAAAAATTTCGAAAAAAATTTCGAAAAAAAATTTCGAAAAAAATCTCGAAAAAAATTTTGAAAAAAATTTCGATAAAAAATTTTCGAAAAAAATTTCGAAAAAAAATTTTCGAAAAAAATTTTGAAAAAAAATTTTGAAAAAAAATTTCGAAAAAAATTTTTAAAAAAATTTTCGAAAAAAATTTCGAAAAAAAATTTTCTAAAAAATTTTTGAAAAAAAAATTCGAAAAAAATTTTCAAAAAAAATATCTAAAAAATTTTGGAAAAAAATTTTTCGAAAAAAATTTTCAAAAAAATTTTCGAAAAAAATATCGAAAAAAAATTTTTGAAAAAAATTATCGAATAAATTTTGAAAAATTTTTCGAAAAAAATTTTCAAAAAAATTTTCGAAAAAAATTTCGAAAAAAAATTTTGGAAAAAAATTTTCAAAAAAAATTTCGACAAAAAATTTTCGAAAAAAAATTTTGAAAAAAATTTTCGAAAGAAAATTTTGAAAAAAATTTTCGAAAAATTTTGGAAAATATTTTCAAAAAAAATTTCGAAAAAAATTTTCCAAAAAAAATTTCAAAAAAAAAATTTTCGTAAAAAAATTTGAAAAAAATTTTCGAAAAAAATTTTGAAAAAAAATTTTCGAAAATAATATAGAAAAAAATTTTCAAAAAAAAAATTTCGAAAAAAATTTTCCAAAAAAAATTTCAAAAAAAAAATTTTTTAAAAAAATTTGAAAAAAATTTTCGAAAATAATTTTGAAAAAAATTTTTCGAAAATAATTTAGAAAAAAATTTTCAAAAAAAAATTTTCGAAAAAAATTTTGAAAAAAAAATTTTCAAAAATAATTTAGAAAAAAATTTTCAAAAAAAAATTTTCGAAAAAAATTTTGAAAAAAAATTTTCGAAAATAATTTAGAAAAAAATTTTCAAAAAAAATTTTCGAAAAAAATTTTGAAAAAAAATTTTCGAATAAAATTTTGAAAAAAAATTTCGAAAAAAATTTTGAAAAGAAATTTCGAAAAAATTTTTTAAAAAAATTTTCGAAAAAAATTTCGAAAAAAAATTTTGAAAAAAAACATCGAAAGAAATTTTCAAAAAAATTTTGAAAAAAATTTCGAAAAAAAATTTTCGAATAAAATTTTGAAAAAAAATTTCGAAAAAAATTTTGATAAAAAATTTCGAAAAAAAATTTGAAAAAAATTTTCGAAAAAAATTTCGAAAAAAAATTTTGAAAAAAAACCGAAAGAAATTTTCAAAAAAATTTTCGAAAAAAATTTTGAAAAAAAACATCGAAAGAGATTTTCAAAAAAATTTTCGAAAAAAATTTTGAAAAAAAATTTTGAAAAAAATTTTCGAAAATAATTTAGAAAAAAATTTTCAAAAAAAAATTTTCGAAAAAAATTTTGAAAAAAAAATTTCGAAAATAATTTAGAAAAAAATTTTCAAAAAAAAATTTTCGAAAAAAATTTTGAAAAAAAATTTTCGAAAAAAATTTTGAAAAAATTTTCGAAAAAAAATTTTCGAAAAAAATTTTGAAAAAAAATTTGGAAAAAAAATTTTGAAAAAAACTTTCGAAAAAAATTTCAAAAAATTTTTTCGAAAAAAATTTCGAAAAAAAATTTTCGAAAAAAATTTTGAAAAAAAATTTCGAAAAAAATTTTGAAAAAAATTTTCGAAAAAAATTTCGAGAAATAATTTTGAAAAAAAACATCGAAAGAAATTTTCAAAAAAATTTTCGAAAAAAATTTTGAAAAAAAATTTTGAAAAAAATTTTCGAAAAAAATTTTCAAAAAAAAATTTTCGAAAAAAATTTTGAAAAAAAATTTTCGAAAATAATTTAGAAAAAAATTTTCAAAAAAAAATTTTCGAAAAAAATTTTGAAAAAAAATTTTGAAAAAATTTTCGAAAAAAAATTTTCGAAAAAAAATTTTCGAAAAAAATTTTGAAAAAAAATTTGGAAAAAAAATTTTGAAAAAAACTTTCAAAAAAAATTTCAAAAAAAAAAAAAAAAAAAAAATTTTGGTAAAAATTTCGAAGAAAATTTACAAAAAAATTTTGGAAAAAATTTTCAAAAAAAATTTCGAAAAAAAAATTTCCAAAAAAATTTCGAAAAAAATTTTGAAAAAAATTTTTGATAAAAATTTCGATAAAAAATTTTCGAAATAATTTCGAAAAAAAATTTTCGAAAAAAATTTTGAAAAACAATTTTTAAAAAAAATTTCGAAAAAAAATTTCGAAAAAAATTTTCAAGAAAAATTTCTAAAAAATTTTGGAAAAAAATTTTTCGAAAAAAATTTTCAAAAAAATTTTCGAAAAAAATATCGAAAAAAAATTTTCGAAAAAAATTTTCGAAAAAATTTTGAAAAATTTTTCGAAAAAAATTTTCAAAAAAATTTTCCAAAAAAAATTTCGAAAAAAATTTTGGAAAAAAATTTTCGAAAAAATTTTCGAAAAAAAAATTTCAAAAAAAATTTTGAAAAAAATTTTCGAAAAAAAATTTGGAAAAAAAATTTTGAAAAAAATATTCGAAAATAATTTAGAAAGAAATTTTCAAAAAAAAATTTTCGAAAAAAATTTTCAAAAATAATTTTTGAAAAAAAATTTCGAAAAAAATTTTGAATAAAATTTTCGAAAAAAATTTTGAAAAAAAATTTTCGAAAATAATTTAGAAAAAAATTTTCATAAAAAAATTTTCGAAAAAAATTTTGAAAAAAAATTTTGAAAAAAATTTTCGAAAATAATTAAGAAAAAAATTTTCAAAAAAAAATTTTCGAAAAAAATTTTGAAAAAAAATTTTGATAAAACATTTTCGAAAATATTTTAGAAAAAAATTTTCAAAAAAAAATTTTCGAAAAAAATTTTGAAAAAAAATTTTGAAAAAAAATTTTCGAAAAAAATTTTGAAAAAATTTTCGAAAAAAAATTTTCGAAAAAAATTTTGAAAAAAAAAAAATTTGGAAAAAAAATTTTGAAAAAAAATTTGGAAAAAAAATTTTGAAAAAAATTTGGAAAAAAATTTTGAAAAAAAATTTCGAAAAAAATTTCGAAAAAAAATTTTCGAAAAAAATTTTGAAAAAAAAATTCGAAAAAAATTTCGAAAAAAAATTTTCGAAAAAAATTTTGTAAAAAAAATTTCGAAAAAAATTTTGAAAAAAATTTTCGAAAAAAATTTCGAAAAAAATTTCGAAAAAAAATTTTGAAAAAAAACATCGAAAAAAATTTTCAAAAAAATTTTCGAAAAAAATTTTGAAAAAAAATTTTGAAAAAAATTTTCGAAAATAATTTAGAAAAAATTTTCAAAAAAAAATTTTCAAAAAAAATTTTGAAAAAAAATTTTGAAAAAAAATTTTCGAAAATAATTTAGAAAAAAATTTTCAAAAAAAAATTTTCGAAAAAAATTTTGAAAAAGAAATTTTGAAAAAATTTTCGAAGAAAAAATTTCGAAAAAAATTTGAAAAAAATTTTCGAAAAAAATTTCGATAAAAAACTTTCGAAAAAAATTTCAAAAAAAAATTTCGAAAAAAATTTCGAAAAAAAATTTCGAAAAAAATTTCGAAAAAAATTTTGAAAAAAATTTTCGAAAAAAATTCCGATAAAAAATTTTCCAAAAAAATTTCGAAAAAAAATTTTCGAAAAAAATTTTGAAAAAAATTTTCGAAAAAAATTTTGAAAAAAAATTTTGAAAAAAAATTTCGAAAAAAATTTTTAAAAAAATTTTCGAAAAAAATTTCGAAAAAAAATTTTCTAAAAAATTTTTGAAAAAAAAATTCGAAAAAAATTTTTGAAAAAAAAATTCGAAAAAAATTTTCAAAAAAAATATCTAAAAAATTTTGGAAAAAAATTTTTCGAAAAAAATTTTCAAAAAAAATTTCGAAAAATATATCGAAAAAAAATTTTCGAAAAAAATAAAAAAATTTTCGAAAAAAATTTTCGAAAAAATTTTGAAAAATTTTTCGAAAAAAATTTTCAAAAAAATTTTCGAAAAAAATTTCGAAAAAAAATTTTGGAAAAAAATTTTCGAAAAAAATTTCGAAAAAAAAATTTCGAAAAAAATTTTGAAAAACAATTTTTAAAAAAAAATTCGAAAAAAATTTTCAAGAAAAATTTCTAAAAAATTTTGGAAAAAAATTTTTCGAAAAAAATTTTCAAAAAAATTTTCGAAAAAAATATCGAAAAAAAATTTTCGAAAAAAATTTTCGAAAAAATTTTGAAAAATTTTTCGAAAAAAATTTTCAAAAAAATTTTCCAAAAAAAATTTCGAAAAAAATTTTGGAAAAAAATTTTCGAAAAAATTTTCGAAAAAAAAATTTCGAAAAAAATTTTGAAAAAAATTTTCGAAAAAAAATTTGGAAAAAAAATTTTGAAAAAAATTTTCGAAAATAATTTAGAAAGAAATTTTCAAAAAAAAATTTTCGAAAAAAATTTTCAAAAATAATTTTTGAAAAAAAATTTCGAAAAAAATTTTGAAAAAAATTTTCGAAAAAAATTTTGAAATAAATTTTCGAAAAAAATTTCGAAAAAAAATTTTCCAAAAAAATTTCGAAAAAAATTTTGAAAAAAATTTTCGAAAAAAATTTCGATAAAAAATTTTCGAAATAATTTCGAAAAAAAATTTTCGAAAAAAATTTTGAAAAAAAATTTTTAAAAAAAATTTGGAAAAAAATTTCGAAAAAAATTTTTAAAAAAATTTCGAAAAAAAAATTTCGAAAAAAAAATTTCAAAAAAATAAAAAAAAATTCGAAAAAAAATTTTTAAAAAAAATTTTGAAAAAAAATTTCGAAAAAAATTTTTAAGAAAATTTTCGGAAAAAATTTCGAAAAAAAATTTTCGAAAAAAATTTTTGAAAAAAAAATTCGAAAAAAATTTTCAAAAAAAATATCTAAAAAATTTTGGAAAAAAATTTTTCGAAAAAAATTTTCAAAAAAATTTTCGAAAAAAATATCGAAAAAAAATTTTCGAAAAAAATAAAAAAAATTTTCGAAAAAAATTTTCGAAAAAAATTTTCAAAAAAATTTTCAAAAAAAATTTCGAAAAAAAATTTTGGAAAAAAATTTGAAAAAAATTTTCGAAAAAAATTTTGAAAAAAAATTTTCGAAAATAATTTAGAAAAAAATTTTCATAAAAAAATTTTCGAAAAAAATTTTGAAAAAAAATTTTGAAAAAAATTTTCGAAAATAATTAAGAAAAAAATTTTCAAAAAAAAATTTTCGAAAAAAATTTTGAAAAAAAATTTTGATAAAAAATTTTCGAAAATAATTTAGAAAAAAATTTTCAAAAAAAAATTTTCGAAAAAAATTTTGAAAAAAAATTTTGAAAAAAAATTTTCGAAAAAAATTTTGAAAAAATTTTCGAAAAAAAATTTTCGAAAAAAATTTTGAAAAAAAATTGGGAAAAAAAATTTGGAAAAAAAATTTGGAAAAAAAATTTTGAAAAAAATTTGGAAAAAAATTTTGAAAAAAAATTTCGAAAAAAATTTCGAAAAAAAATTTTCGAAAAAAATTTTGAAAAAAAAATTCGAAAAAAATTTCGAAAAAAAATTTTCGAAAAACATTTTGTAAAAAAATTTTCGAAAAAAATTTCGAAAAAAATTTCGAAAAAAAATTTTGAAAAAAAACATCGAAAGAAATTTTCAAAAAAATTTTCGAAAAAAATTTTGAAAAAAAATTTTGAAAAAAATTTTCGAAAAAAATTTCGATAAAAAACTTTCGAAAAAAATTTCGAAAAAAAATTTTCGAAAAAAATTTTGAAAAAAATTTTCGAAAAAAATTTTGAAAAAAAATTTTGAAAAAAAATTTCGAAAAAAATTTTTAAAAAAATTTTCGAAAAAAATTTCGAAAAAAAATTTTTGAAAAAAAAATTCGAAAACAATTTTCAAAAAAAATATCTAAAAAATTTTGGAAAAAAATTTTTCGAAAAAAATTTTCAAAAAAAATTTCGAAAAAAATATCGAAAAAAAATTTTCGAAAAAAATAAAAAAATTTTCGAAAAAAATTTTCGAAAAAATTTTGAAAAATTTTTCGAAAAAAATTTTCAAAAAAATTTTCGAAAAAAATTTCGAAAAAAAATTTTGGAAAAAAATTTTCGAAAAAAATTTCGAAAAAAAAATTTCGAAAAAAATTTTCAAAAAAAATTTCGAAAAAAAATTTTCGAAAAAATATTTTAAAAAAATTTTCGAAAAAAAATTTTTAAAAAATTTTCGAAAAAATTTTGGAAAAAAATTTTCAAAAAAAATTTCGAAAAAAATTTTCCAAAAAAAATTTCAAAAAAAAAATTTTCGTAAAAAAATTTGAAAAAAATTTTCGAAAAAAATTTTGAAAAAAAAATTTCGAAAATAATATAGAAAAAAATTTTCAAAAAAAAATTTTCGAAAAAAATTTTGAAAAAAAATTTTGAAAAAATTTTCGAAAAAAAAATTTCGAAAAAAATTTGAAAAAAATTTTCGAAAAAAATTTCGATAAAAATTTCGATAAAAAATTTTCGAAAAAAATTTCGAAAAAAAATTTTCAAAAAAAAAAATTCGAAAAAAATTTGAAAAAAATTTTCGAAAAAAATTTCAAAAAAAAAATTTCCAAAAAAATTTTCGAAAAAAATTTTGAAAAAAAATTTTTGTAAAAAATTTTTGAAAAAAATTTCGAAAAAAATTTCGAAAAAAATTTCGATAAAAAATTTTCGAAAAAAAAATTCGAAAAAAATTTGAAAAAAATTTTCGAAAAAAATTTCGTTAAAAAATTTTCGAAAAAAATTTCAAGAAAAATTTTCGAAAAAAAATTTCGAAAAAAATTTCGAAAAAAATTTTGAAAAAAATTTCGAAAAAAAATTTTTGAAAAAAATTTTGAAAAACATTTTGAAAAAAATTTTCGAAAAAAAATTTTCGAAAAAAATTTTGAAAAAAAATTGGAAAAAAAATTTTGAAAAAAATTTTCGAAAATAATTTTGAAAAAAATTTTCAAAAAAATTTCTAAAAAAATTTTGAAAAAAATTTCGAAAAAAAAATTTCCAAAAAAATTTCGAAAAAAATTTTGAAAAAAATTTTCGAAAAAAATTTCGATAAAGAATTTTCGAAATAATTTCGAAAAAAAATTTTCGAAAAAAATTTTGAAAAAAAATTTTAAAAAAAAATTTCGAAAAAAAATTTTCGAAAAAAATTTTGAAAAAAATTTTCGAAAAAAATTTTGAAAAAAAATTTTGAAAAAAAATTTCGAAAAAAATTTTTAAAAAAATTTTCGAAAAAAATTTCGAAAAAAAATTTTCTAAAAAATTTTTGAAAAAAAAATTCGAAAAAAATTTTCAAAAAAAATATCGAAAAAATTTTGGAAAAAAATTTTTCGAAAAAAATTTTCAAAAAAAATTTCGAAAAAAATATCGAAAAAAAATTTTCGAAAAAAATAAAAAAAATTTCGAAAAAAATTTTCGAAAAAATTTTGAAAAATTTTTCGAAAAAAATTTTCAAAAAAATTTTCGAAAAAAATTTCGAAAAAAAATTTTGGAAAAAAATTTTCGAAAAAAATTTCGAAAAAAAAATTTCGAAAAAAATTTTCAAAAAAAATTTCGAAAAAAAATTTTCGAAAAAAAATTTTAAAAAAATTTTCGAAAAAAAATTTTTAAAATATTTTCGAAAAAATTTTGGAAAAAAATTTTCAAAAAAAATTTCGAAAAAAATTTTCCAAAAAAAATTTCAAAAAAAAAATTTTCGTAAAAAAATTTGAAAAAAATTTTCGAAAAAAATTTTGAAAAAAAAATTTCGAAAATAATATAGAAAAAAATTTTCAAAAAAAAATTTTCAAAAAAAATTTTGAAAAAAAATTTTGAAAAAATTTTCGAAAAAAACATTTCGAAAAAAATTTGAAAAAAATTTTCGAAAAAAATTTCGATAAAAATTTCGATAAAAAATTTTCGAAAAAAATTTCGAAAAAAAATTTTCAAAAAAAAAAATTCGAAAAAAATTTGAAAAAAATTTTCGAAAAAAATTTCAAAAAAAAATTTTCGAAAAAAATTTTGAAAAAAAATTTTTGTAAAACATTTTTGAAAAAAATTTCGAAAAAAATTTCGATAAAAAATTTTCGAAAAAAAAAATTCGAAAAAAATTTGAAAAAAATTTTCGAAAAAAATTTCGTTAAAAAATTTTCGAAAAAAATTTCAAGAAAAATTTTCGAAAAAAAATTTCGAAAAAAATTTCGAAAAAAATTTTGAAAAAAATTTTGAAAAAAATTTCGAAAAAAAATTTTTGAAAAAAATTTTGAATAAAATTTTGAAAAAAATTTTCGAAAAAAAATTTTCGAAAAAAATTTTGAAAAAAAATTGGAAAAAAAATTTTGAAAAAAATTTTCGAAAATAATTTTGAAAAAAATTTTCAAAAAAATTTCGAAAAAAATTTTGAAAAAAATTTTCAAAAAAAATTTCGAAAAAAAAATTTCCAAAAAAATTTCGAAAAAAATTTTGAAAAAAATTTTCGAAAAAAATTTCGATAAAGAATTTTCGAAATAATTTCGAAAAAAAATTTTCGAAAAAAAGTTTGAAAAAAAATTTTTAAAAAAAATTTCGAAAAAAAATTTTGGAAAAAAATTTTCGAAAATATTTTCGAAAAAAAAATTTCGAAAAAAATTTTGAAAAAAATTTTCGAAAAAAATTAAAAAAATTTTCGAAAAAAAATTTTCGAAAAAAATTTTCAAAAAAATTTCGAAAAAAATTTCGAAAAAAATTTCGATAAAAAATTTCGATAAAAAATTTTCGAAAAAAAAAATTCGAAAAAAATTTGAAAAAAATTTTCGAAAAAAATTTCGTTAAAAAATTTTCGAAAAAAATTTCAAAAAAAATTTTCGAAAAAAAATTTCGAAAAAAATTTCGAAAAAAATTTTGAAAAAAATTTCGAAAAAAAATTTTTGAAAAAAATTTTGAAAAAAATTTTGAAAAAAATTTTCGAAAAAAAATTTTCGAAAAAAATTTTGAAAAAAAATTGGAAAAAAAATTTTGAAAAAAATTTTCGAAAATAATTTTGAAAAAAATTTTCAAAAAAATTTCGAAAAAAATTTTGAAAAAAATTTTCAAAAAAAATTTCGAAAAAAAAATTTCCAAAAAAATTTCGAAAAAAATTTTGAAAAAAATTTTCGAAAAAAATTTCGATAAAGAATTTTCGAAATAATTTCGAAAAAAAATTTTCGAAAAAAATTTTGAAAAAAAATTTTTAAAAAAAAATTTGAAAAAAAATTTCGAAAAAAATTTTTTAAAAAATTTTCGAAAAAAATTTCGAAAAAACATTTTCGAAAAAAATTTTTGAAAAAAAAATTCGAAAAAAATTTTCAAAAAAAATTTCTAAAAAATTTTGGAAAAAAATTTTTCGAAAAAAATTTTCAAAAAAATTTTCAAAAAAATTTTCGAAAAAAATATCGAAAAAAAATTTTCGAAAAAAATAAAAAAAATTTTCGAAAAAAAATTTTCGAAAAAAATTTTTGAAAAAATTTTGAAAAATTTTTCGAAAAAAATTTTCAAAAAAATTTTCGAAAAAAATTTCGAAAAAATTTTCGAAAAAAATTTCGAAAAAAAATTTTGGAAAAAAATTTTCGAAAAAAAATTTTCGAAAAAAATTTCGAAAAAAAATTTTGGAAAAAAATTTTCGAAAAAATTTTCGAAAAAAAAATTTCGAAAAAAATTTTGAAAAAAATTTTCGAAAAAAATAAAAAAAATTTTCGAAAAAAAATTTTCGAAAAAAATTTTCAAAAAAATTTTCGAAAAAAATTTCGAAAAAAAATTTTGGAAAAAAATTTTCGAAAAAAATTTCGAAAAAAAAATTTCGAAAAAAATTTTGAAAAAAAAATTCGAAAAAAAATTCTCGAAAAAAATTATGAAAAAAATTTTCAAAAAAAAATTTTTTAAAAAATTTTCGAAAAAATTTTGGAAAAAAATTTTCAAAAAAAATTTCGAAAAAAATTTTCGAAAAAAATTTTGAAAAAAAATTTTCGAAAATAATATAGAAAAAAATTTTCAAAAAAAAATTTTCCAAATAAAATTTTAAAAAAAAAATTTTCGTAAAAAAATTTGAAAAAAAATTTCGAAAAAAATTTTCGAAAATAATTTAGAAAAAAATTTTCAAAAAAAAATTTTCGAAAAAAATTTGGAAAAAAAATTTTGAAAAAAAATTTTCGAAAAAAATTTTGAAAAAATTTTCGAAAAAAAATTTTCGAAAAAAATTTTGAAAAAAAATTTGGAAAAAAATTTTCGTAAATAATTTAGAAAAAATTTTCAAAAAAAAATTTTCAAAAAAAATTTTGAAAAAAAATTTTGAAAAAAATTTTTCGAAAATAATTTAGAAAAAAATTTTCAAAAAAAAATTTTCGAAAAAAATTTTGAAAAAAATTTTCGAAAAAAAATTTACGAAAAAAATTTGGAAAAAAAATTTTGAAAAAAATTTTCGAAAATAATTTTGAATAAAATTTTCGAAAAAAAATTTTCAAAAATAATTTTCGAAAAAAAATTTCGAAAAAAATTTGAAAAAAAATTTCTAAAAAAATTTTGAAAAAAAAATTTCCAAATAAATTTCGAAAAAAATTTTGAAAAAAATTTTCGATAAAAATTTCGATAAAAAATTTTCGAAATAATTTCGAAAAAAAATTTTCGAAAAAAATTTTGAAAAAAATTTTGAAAAAAATTTTCGAAAAAAAATTTTCGAAAAAAATTTTGAAAAAAAATTGGAAAAAAAATTTTGAAAAAAATTTTCGAAAATAATTTTGAAAAAAATTTTCAAAAAAATTTCGAAAAAAATTTTGAAAAAAATTTTCAAAAAAAATTTCGAAAAAAAAATTTCCAAAAAAATTTCGAAAAAAATTTTGAAAAAAATTTTCGAAAAAAATTTCGATAAAGAATTTTCGAAATAATTTCGAAAAAAAATTTTCGAAAAAAATTTTGAAAAAAAATTTTTAAAAAAAATTTTGAAAAAAAATTTCGAAAAAAATTTTTTAAAAAATTTTCGAAAAAAATTTCGAAAAAACATTTTCGAAAAAAATTTTTGAAAAAAAAATTCGAAAAAAATTTTCAAAAAAAATTTCTAAAAAATTTTGGAAAAAAATTTTTCGAAAAAAATTTTCAAAAAAATTTTCAAAAAAATTTTCGAAAAAAATATCGAAAAAAAATTTTCGAAAAAAATAAAAAAAATTTTCGAAAAAAAATTTTCGAAAAAAATTTTTGAAAAAATTTTGAAAAATTTTTCGAAAAAAATTTTCAAAAAAATTTTCGAAAAAAATTTCGAAAAAATTTTCGAAAAAAATTTCGAAAAAAAATTTTGGAAAAAAATTTTCGAAAAAAAATTTTCGAAAAAAATTTCGAAAAAAAATTTTGGAAAAAAATTTTCGAAAAAATTTTCGAAAAAAAAATTTCGAAAAAAATTTTGAAAAAAATTTTCGAAAAAAATAAAAAAAATTTTCGAAAAAAAATTTTCGAAAAAAATTTTCAAAAAAATTTTCGAAAAAAATTTCGAAAAAAAATTTTGGAAAAAAATTTTCGAAAAAAATTTCGAAAAAAAAATTTCGAAAAAAATTTTGAAAAAAAAATTCGAAAAAAAATTCTCGAAAAAAATTATGAAAAAAATTTTCAAAAAAAAATTTTTTAAAAAATTTTCGAAAAAATTTTGGAAAAAAATTTTCAAAAAAAATTTCGAAAAAAATTTTCGAAAAAAATTTTGAAAAAAAATTTTCGAAAATAATATAGAAAAAAATTTTCAAAAAAAAATTTTCCAAATAAAATTTTTAAAAAAAAATTTTCGTAAAAAAATTTGAAAAAAAATTTCGAAAAAAATTTTCGAAAATAATTTAGAAAAAAATTTTCAAAAAAAAATTTTCGAAAAAAATTTGGAAAAAAAATTTTGAAAAAAAATTTTCGAAAAAAATTTTGAAAAAATTTTCGAAAAAAAATTTTCGAAAAAAATTTTGAAAAAAAATTTGGAAAAAAATTTTCGTAAATAATTTAGAAAAAATTTTCAAAAAAAAATTTTCAAAAAAAATTTTGAAAAAAAATTTTGAAAAAAATTTTTCGAAAATAATTTAGAAAAAAATTTTCAAAAAAAAATTTTCGAAAAAAATTTTGAAAAAAATTTTCGAAAAAAAATTTACGAAAAAAATTTGGAAAAAAAATTTTGAAAAAAATTTTCGAAAATAATTTTGAATAAAATTTTCGAAAAAAAATTTTCAAAAATAATTTTCGAAAAAAAATTTCGAAAAAAATTTGAAAAAAAATTTCTAAAAAAATTTTGAAAAAAAAATTTCCAAATAAATTTCGAAAAAAATTTTGAAAAAAATTTTCGATAAAAATTTCGATAAAAAATTTTCGAAATAATTTCGAAAAAAAATTTTCGAAAAAAATTTTGAAAAAAAATTTTTAAAAAAAATTTTGAAAAAAAATTTCGAAAAAAATTTTTAAAAAAATTTTGGAAAAAAATTTTTCGAAAAAAATTTTCAAAAAAATTTCGAAAAAAAATTTCGAAAAAAAATTTCGAAAAAAATTTTCGAAAAAAATTTCGAAAAAAAATTTTCGAAAAAAAATTTGAAAAAATTTTTGTAAAAAATTTTTGAAAAAAATTTCGAAAAAAATTTCGAAAAAAATTTTCGAAAATAATTTTGAAAAAAATTTAAAAAAAAAAAATTTCGAAAAAAATTTTCAAAAATAATTTTTGAAAAAAAATTTCGAAAAAATTTTGAAAAAAAATTTCGAAAAAAATTTTGAAAAAAATTTCGAAAAAAAAATTTCCAAAAAAATTTTCGAAAAAAATTTTGAAAAAAAATTTTCGAAAAAATTTTGAAAAAATTTTTGTAAAAAATTTTTGAAAAAAATTTCGAAAAAAATTTCGAAAAAAATTTCGATAAAAAATTTCGATAAAAAATTTTCGAAAAAAAAAATTCGAAAAAAATTTGAAAAAAATTTTCGAAAAAAATTTCGATAAAAAATTTTCGAAAAAAATTTCAAAAAAAATTTTCGAAAAAAAATTTCGAAATAAATTTCGAAAAAAATTTTGAAAAAAATTTCGAAAAAAAATTTTTGAAAAAAATTTTGAAAAAAATTTTGAAAAAAATTTTCGAAAAAAAATTTTCGAAAAAAATTTTGAAAAAAAATTGGAAAAAAAATTTTGAAAAAAATTTTCGAAAATAATTTTGAAAAAAATTTTCAAAAAAATTTCGAAAAAAATTTGAAAAAAATTTTCAAAAGAAATTTCGAAAAAAAAATTTCCAAAAAAATTTCGAAAAAAATTTTGAAAAAAATTTTCGAAAAAAATTTCGATAAAGAATTTTCGAAATAATTTCAAAAAAAATTTTCGAAAAAAATTTTGAAAAAAAATTTTGAAAAAAAATTTTGAAAAAAAATTTCGAAAAAAATTTTTTAAAAAATTTTCGAAAAAAATTTCGAAAAAAAATTTTCGAAAAAAATTTTTGAAAAAAAAATTCGAAAAAAATTTTCAAAAAAAAATTTCTAAAAAATTTTGGAAAAAAATTTTTCGAAAAAAATTTTCAAAAAAATTTTCAAAAAAATTTTCGAAAAAAATATCGAAAAAAAATTTTCGAAAAAAATAAAAAAAATTTTCGAAAAAAAATTTTTGAAAAAAATTTTCGAAAAAATTTTGAAAAATTTTCGAAAAAAATTTTCAAAAAAATTTTCGAAAAAAATTTCGAAATAAAATTTTGGAAAAAAATTTTCGAAAAAAATTTCGAAAAAAAAATTTTGAAAAAAATTTTCAAAAAAAAATTCGAAAAAAAATTCTCGAAAAAAATTTTGAAAAAAATTTTCGAAAAAAAATTTTTTAAAAAATTTTCGAAAAAATTTTGGAAAAAAATTTTCCAAAAAAATTTCGAAAAAAATTTTGAAAAAAATTTTCGAAAAAAATTTCGATAAAAAATTTTCGAAATAATTTCGAAAAAAAATTTTCGAAAAAAATTTTGAAAAAAAAATTTTAAAAAAAATTTGGAAAAAAATTTCGAAAAAAATTTTTAAAAAAATTTTCGAAAAAAATTTCGAAAAAAATAAAAAAAAATTTCGAAAAAAAATTTTTAAAAAAAATTTTGAAAAAAAATTTCGAAAAAAATTTTTAAGAAAACTTTCGGAAAAAATTTCGAAAAAAAATTTTCGAAAAAAATTTTTGAAAAAAAAATTCGAAAAAAATTTTCAAAAAAAATATCTAAAAAATTTTGGAAAAAAATTTTTCGAAAAAAATTTTCAAAAAAATTTTCGAAAAAAATATCGAAAAAAAATTTTCGAAAAAAATTAAAAAAAATTTCGAAAAAAAATTTTCGAAAAAAATTTTCGAAAAAATTTGAAAAATTTTTCGAAAAACATTTTCAAAAAAATTTTCGAAAAAAATTTCGAAAAAAAATTTTGGAAAAAAATTTTCAAAAAAAATTTCGAAAAAAAAATTTCGAAAAAAATTTTCAGAAAAAATATCGAAAAAAAATTTTCGAAAAAAATAAAAAAAATTTTCGAAAAAAATTTTCGAAAAAATTTTTAAAAAAATTTTCGAAAAAAATTTTCAAAAAAATTTTCGAAAAAAATTTCTAAAAAAAAATTTTCGAAAAAAATTTCTAAAAAAAAATTTGGAAAAAAAATTGAAAAAAATTTTCGAAAAAAATTTTGAAAAAAAATTTTCGAAAATAATATAGAAAAAAATTTTCAAAAAAAATTTTCGAAAAAAATTTTCCAAATAAAATTTCAAAAAAAAAATTTTCGTAAAAAAATTTGAAAAAAATTTTCGAAAAAAATTTTGAAAACAAATTTTCGAAAATAATTTAGAAAAAAATTTTCATAAAAAAATTTTCGAAAAAAATTTTGAAAAAAAATTTTGAAAAAAATTTTCGAAAATAATTAAGAAAAAAATTTTCAAAAAAAAATTTTCGAAAAAAATTTTGAAAAAAAATTTTGATAAAAAATTTTCGAAAATAATTTAGAAAAAAATTTTCAAAAAAAAATTTTCGAAAAAAATTTCGAAAAAAATTTCGAAAAAAAAATTTCGAAAAAAATTTTGAAAAAAAAATTCGAAAAAAATTTTCGATAAAAATTTCGATAAAAAACTTTCGAAAAAAATTTCAAAAAAAAATTTCGAAAAAAATTTCGAAAAAAATTTCGAAAAAAATCTCGAAAAAAATTTTCGAAAAAAATTTTGAAATAAAATTTTGAAAAAAAATGTTGAAAAAAAATTTTGAAAAAAAATTTCGAAAAACATTTTAAA
Source organism: Uropetala carovei (assembly GCA_036926305.1). Taxonomy (NCBI): domain Eukaryota; kingdom Metazoa; phylum Arthropoda; class Insecta; order Odonata; family Petaluridae; genus Uropetala; species Uropetala carovei. The sequence continues at coordinate 8,516,166 of JAXCHB010000010.1, read as the reverse complement.
AAAAATTTTCGAAAAAAATTTCGAAAAAAAATTTTCTAAAAAATTTTTGAAAAAAAAATTCGAAAAAAATTTTCAAAAAAAATATCTAAAAAATTTTGGAAAAAAATTTTTCGAAAAAAATTTTCAAAAAAATTTTCGAAAAAAATAACGAAAAAAAATTTTCGAAAAAAATTATCGAAAAAATTTTGAAAAATTTTTCGAAAAAAAATTTCAAAAAAATTTTCGAAAAAAATTTTCGAAAAAAATTTCGAAAAAAAATTTTGGAAAAAAATTTTCGAAAAAAATTTCGAAAAAAAAATTTCGAAAAAAATTTTCAAAAAAAATTTCGACAAAAAATTTTCGAAAAAAAATTTTGAAAAAAATTTTCGAAAAAAAATTTTTTAAAAAAATTTTCGAAAAAATTTTGGAAAAAAATTTTCAAAAAAAAATTTTCGAAAAAAATTTTCCAAAAACAATTTCAAAAAAAAAATTTTTGTAAAAAAATTTGAAAAAAATTTTCGAAAAAAATTTTGAAAAAAAATTTTCGAAAATAATTTAGAAAAAAATTTTCAAAAAAAAATTTTCGAAAAAAATTTTGAAAAAAAAATTTTCAAAAATAATTTAGAAAAAAATTTTCAAAAAAAAATTTTCGAAAAAAATTTTGAAAAAAAATTTTGAAAAAAAATTTTCGAAAATAATTTAGAAAAAAATTTTCAAAAAAAATTTTCGAAAAAAATTTTGAAAAAAAATTTTCGAATAAAATTTAAAAAAAAAAATTCGAAAAAAATTTTGAAAAAAAATTTCGAAAAAAATTTTGAAAAAAATTTTCGAAAAAAATTTCAAAAAAAAATTTTGAAAAAAAACATCGAAAGAAATTTTCAAAAAAATTTTGAAAAAAATTTTCGAAAAAAATTTTTTCGAAATTTTTTTCGAAAATTTTTTTCAAAATTTTTTTGAAAATTTCTTTCGATGTTTTTTTTCAAAATTTTTTTTTGAAATTTTTTTCGAAAATTTTTTTCAAAATTTTTTTCGAAATTTTTTTTCAAAATTTTTTTCGAATTTTTTTTTAAAAATTTTATTCGAAAATTTTTTTTAAAAATTTTTTTCGAAAATTTTTTTTGAAAATTTTTTTCTAAATTATTTTCGAAAATTTTTTTTCAAAATTTTTTTTCAAAATTTTTTTCGAAAATTTTTTTTTGAAAATTTTTTTCTAAATTATTTTTGAAAATTTTTTTTTCAAAATTTTTTTCGAAAATTTTTTTTTGAAAATTTTTCGATAAAAATTTCGATAAAAAACTTTCGAAAAAAATTTCAAAAAAAAATTTCGAAAAAAATTTCGAAAAAAATTTCGAAAAAAATCTCGAAAAAATTTTTCGAAAAAAATTTTGAAAAAAAATTTTGAAAAAAAATTTTGAAAAAAAATTTTGAAAAAAAATTTCGAAAAACATTTTTAAAAAAATTTTCGAAAAAAATTTCGAAAAAAAATTTTCTAAAAAATTTTTGAAAAAAAAATTCGAAAAAAATTTTCAAAAAAAATATCTAAAAAATTTTGGAAAAAAATTTTTCGAAAAAAATTTTCAAAAAAATTTTCGAAAAAAATAACGAAAAAAAATTTTCGAAAAAAATTATCGAAAAAATTTTGAAAAATTTTTCGAAAAAAAATTTCAAAAAAATTTTCGAAAAAAATTTTCGAAAAAAATTTCGAAAAAAAATTTTGGAAAAAAATTTTCGAAAAAAATTTCGAAAAAAAAATTTCGAAAAAAATTTTCAAAAAAAATTTCGACAAAAAATTTTCGAAAAAAAATTTTGAAAAAAATTTTCGAAAAAAAATTTTTTAAAAAAATTTTCGAAAAAATTTTGGAAAAAAATTTTCAAAAAAATTTCGAAAAAAATTTTCCAAAAAAAATTTCAAAAAAAAAATTTTCGTAAAAAAATTTGAAAAAAATTTTCGAAAAAAATTTTGAAAAAAAATTTTCGAAAATAATATAGAAAAAAATTTTCAAAAAAAAATTTTCGAAAAAAATTTTCCAAAAACAATTTAAAAAAAAAAATTTTGTAAAAAAATTTGAAAAAAATTTTCGAAAAAAATTTTGAAAAAAAATTTTCGAAAATAATTTAGAAAAAAATTTTCAAAAAAAAATTTTCGAAAAAAATTTTGAAAAAAAAATTTTCAAAAATAATTTAGAAAAAAATTTTCAAAAAAAAATTTTCGAAAAAAATTTTGAAAAAAAATTTTGAAAAAAAATTTTCGAAAATAATTTAGAAAAAAATTTTCAAAAAAAATTTTCGAAAAAAATTTTGAAAAAAAATTTTCGAATAAAATTTAAAAAAAAAAATTCGAAAAAAATTTTGAAAAAAAATTTCGAAAAAAATTTTGAAAAATATTTTCGAAAAAAATTTCAAAAAAAAATTTTGAAAAAAAACATCGAAAGAAATTTTCAAAAAAATTTTGAAAAAAATTTTCGAAAAAAATTTCGAAAAAAAATTTTCGAATAAAATTTTGAAAAAAAATTTCGAAAAAAATTTTGATAAAAAATTTCGAAAAAAAATTTGAAAAAAATTTTCGAAAAAAATTTCGAAAAAAAATTTTGAAAAAAAACATCGAAAGAAATTTTCAAAAAAATTTTCGAAAAAAATTTTGAAAAAAAACATCGAAAGAAATTTTCAAAAAAATTTTCGAAAAAAATTTTGAAAAAAAATTTTCGAAAAAAATTTTGAAAAAAAATTTTGAAAAAAACTGTCGAAAAAAATTTCAAAAAATTTTTTCGAAAAAAATTTCGAAAAAAAATTTTCGAAAAAAATTTTGAAAAAAAATTTCGAAAAAAATTTTGAAAAAAATTTTCGAAAAAAATTTCGAGAAAAAATTTTGAAAAAAAACATCGAAAAAAATTTTCAAAAAAATTTTCGAAAAAAATTTTGAAAAAAAATTTTGAAAAAAATTTTCGAAAATAATTTAGAAAAAAATTTTCAAAAAAAAATTTTCGAAAAATATTTTGAAAAAAAATTTTCGAAAATAATTTAGAAAAAAATTTTCAAAAAAAAATTTTCGAAAAAAATTTTGAAAAAAAATTTTGAAAAAATTTTCGAAAAAAAATTTTCGAAAAAAATTTTGAAAAAAAATTTTGAAAAAATTTTCGAAAAAAAATTTTCGAAAAAAATTTTGAAAAAAAATTTGGAAAAAAAATTTTGAAAAAAACTCGAAAAAAATTTCAAAAAAAATTTTTCGAAAAAAATTTCAAAAAAAAAATTTTGGTAAAAATTTCGAAGAAAATTTACAAAAAAATTTTCGAAAAAATTTTGGAAAAAATTTTCAAAAAAAATTTCGAAAAAAAAATTTCCAAAAAAATTTCGAAAAAAATTTTGAAAAAAATTTTTGATAAAAATTTCGATAAAAAATTTTCGAAATAATTTCGAAAAAAAATTTTCGAAAAAAATTTTGAAAAAAAATTTTTAAAAAAAATTTCGAAAAAAATTTTCAAAAAAAATTTCTAAAAAATTTTGGAAAAAAATTTTTACGAAAAAAATTTTCAAAAAAATTTTCGAAAAAAATATCGAAAAAAAATTTTCGAAAAAAATTTTCGAAAAAATTTTGAAAAATTTTTCGAAAAAAATTTTCAAAAAAATTTTCGAAAAAAATTTCGAAAAAAATTTTGGAAAAAAATTTTCGAAAAAATTTTCGAAAAAAAAATTTCGAAAAAAATTTTGAAAAAAAATTTCGAAAAAAAATTTTGAAAAAAATTTTCGAAAATAATTTAGAAAAAAATTTTGAAAAAAAATTTCGAAAAAAATTTTGAAAAAAATTTTCGAAAAAAATTTCGAAAAAAAATTTTCCAAAAAAATTTCGAAAAAAATTTTGAAAAACATTTTCGAAAATAATTTTCGAAATAATTTCGAAAAAAAATTTTCAAAAAAATTTTGAAAAAAAATTTTTAAAAAAAATTTGGAAAAAAATTTCGAAAAAAATTTTTAAAAAAATTTTCAAAAAAAATTTCGAAAAAAAAATTTCAAAAAAATAAAAAAAAAATTCGAAAAAAAATTTTTAAAAAAAATTTTGAAAAAAAATTTCGAAAAAAATTTTTAAGAAAATTTTCGGAAAAAATTTCGAAAAAAAATTTTTGAAAAAAAAATTCGAAAAAAATTTTCAAAAAAAATATCTAAAAAATTTTGGAAAAAAATTTTTCGAAAAAAATTTTCAAAAAAATTTTCGAAAAAAATATCGAAAAAAAATTTTCGAAAAAAATAAAATAAATTTTCGAAAAACAATTTTCGAAAAAAATTTTCGAAAAAAATTTCGAAAAAAAATTTTGGAAAAAAATTTTCAAAAAAAATTTCGAAAAAAATTTTCAAAAAAAATATCGAAAATAAATTTTCGAAAAAAATAAAAAAAATTTTCGAAAAAAAATTTTCGAAAAAAATTTTCGAGAAAATTTTGAAAAATTTTTCGAAAAAGAATTTCAAAAAAATTTTCGAAAAAAATTTTCAAAAAAATTTTCAAAAAAAATTTCGAAAAAAAATTTTGGAAAAAAATTTGAAAAAAATTTTCGAAAAAAATTTTGAAAAAAAATTTTCAAAAAAAAATTTTCGAAAAAAATTTTCCAAATAAACTTTCAAAAAAAAAATTTTCGTAAAAAAATTTGAAAAAAATTTTCGAAAAAAATTTTGAAAAAAAATTTCCGAAAATAATTTAGAAAAAAATTTTCATAAAAAAATTTTCGAAAAAAATTTTGAAAAAAAAATTTGAAAAAAATTTTCGAAAATAATTAAGAAAAAAATTTTCAAAAAAAAATTTTCGAAAAAAATTTTGAAAAAAAATTTTGATAAAAAATTTTCGAAAATAATTTAGAAAAAAAATTTCAAAAAAAAATTTTCGAAAAAAATTTTGAAAAAAAATTTTGAAAAAAAATTTTCGAAAAAAATTTTGAAAAAATTTTCGAAAAAAAATTTTCGAAAAAAATTTTGAAAAAAAATTTGGAAAAAAAATTTTGAAAAAAAATTTGGAAAAAAAATTTCGAAAAAAATTTTGAAAAAAATTTTCGAAAAAAATTTCGAAAAAAATTTTGAAAATAATTTTCGAAAAAAATTTCGAAAAAAAATTTTTAAAAAAAACATCGAAAGAAATTTTCAAAAACATTTTCGAAAAAAATTTTGAAAAAAAATTTTGAAAAATATTTTCGAAAATAATTTAGAAAAAATTTTGAAAAAAAATTTTGAAAAAAAATTTTCGAAAATAATTTAGAAAAAAATTTTCAAAAAAAAATTTTCGAGAAAAATTTTGAAAAAGAAATTTTGAAAAAATTTTCGAAGAAAAAATTTCGAAAACAATTTGAAAAAAATTTTCGAAAAAAATTTCGATAAAAAACTTTCGAAAAAAATTTCAAAAAAAAATTTCGAAAAAAATTTCGAAAAAAATTTTGAAAAAAATTTTCGAAAAAAAATCCGATAAAAAATTTTTGAAAAAAATTTCGAAAAAAAATTTTCGAAAAAAATTTTGAAAAAAATTTTCGAAAAAAATTTTGAAAAAAATTTTCGAAAAAAATTTTGAAAAAAAATTTTGAAAAAAAATTTCGAAAAAAATTTTCAAAAAAAAATTTTCGAAAAAAATTTCGAAAAAAAATTTTCTAAAAAATTTTTGAAAAAAAAATTCGAAAAAAATTTTCAAAAAAAATATCTAAAAAATTTTGGAAAAAAATTTTTCGAAAAAAATTTTCAAAAAAATTTTCGAAAAAAATATCGAAAAAAAATTTTCGAAAAAAATATCGAAAAAAAATTTTCGAAAAAAATAAAAAAATTTTCGAAAAAAATTTTCGAAAAAATTTTGAAAAATTTTTCGAAAAAAATTTTCAAAAAAATTTTCGAAAAAAATTTCGAAAAAAAATTTTGGAAAAAAATTTTCGAAAAAAATTTCAAAAAAAAAATTTCGAAAAAAATTTTTAAAAAAAATTTCGAAAAAAAATTTTCAAAAAAAAAATTTTGAAAAAAATTTTCGAAAAAAAATTTTTAAAAAATTCTCGAAAAAATTTTGGAAAAAAATTTTCAAAAAAAATTTCGAAAAAAATTTTCCAAAAAAAATTTCAAAAAATAAATTTTCGTAAAAAAATTTGAAAAAAATTTTCGAAAAAAATTTTGAAAAAAAATTTTCGAAAATAATATAGAAAAAAATTTTCAAAAAAAAATTTTCGAAAAAAATTTTCCAAAAAAAATTTCAAAAAAAAAATATTCGTAAAAAAATTTGAAAAAAATTTTCGAAAACAATTTTGAAAAAAATTTTGGAAAAAAATTTTGAAAAAAATTTTCGAAAAAATATTTCAAAAAAAATTTAAAATTTCGAAAGAAATTTTGAAAATAAATATTTAAAAAAATTTTCGAAAAAATTTTGGAAAAAAAATTTTCGAAAAAAAGTTTCGAAAAAAATTTTTTAAAAAATTTTCGAAAAAAAATTTTCGAAAAAAATTTTCTAAAAATTTTGGAAAATAAATTTTCGAAAAAAATTTCGAAAAAAAATTTTCGAAAATAATTTAGAAAAAAATTTTCGAAAAAAAATTTTCGAAAAAAATTTTGAAAAAAATTTGAAAAAAATTATCGAAAAAAATTTCGAAAAAAAAAATTCGAAAAAAATTTCGAAAAAAAAATTTCGAAAAAAATTTTTAAAAAAATTTCGAAAAAAATTTTGAAAAAAAATTTCGAAAAAAATTTTGAAAAAAATTTTCGAAAAAAATTTCAAAAAAAATTTTGAAAAAAATTTTCGAAAAAAATTTCGAAAAAAAATTTTCGAAAAAAATTTCGAAAAAAATTTTCGAAAAAAATTTCGATAAAAAATTTTCGAAGAAAATTTAGAAAAAAAAATTCGGAAAAAATTTTGAAAAAAGCATCGAAAGAAAATTTTCCAAAAAAAACTGGAAAAAATTTTCGAAAAAAAAATTTCGAAAAAAAATTTTCGAAAAAAAAAAATCAAAAAAAAATTTTAGAAAAAAAATTTTTCCAAAAATTTTCCAAAAAAAATTTTCGAAAAAAAATTTTCAAAAAAAAATTTTCGAAAAAAATTTTGAAAAAAAATTTTGAAAAAAATTATCGAAAAAAATTTCGAAAAAAAAAATCCGAAAAAAATTTCGAAAAAAAAATTTCGAAAAAAATTTTTAAAAAAATTTCGAAAAAAATTTTGAAAAAAAATTTCGAAAAAAATTTTGAAAAAAATTTTCGAAAAAAATTTCAAAAAAAATTTTGAAAAAAATTTTCGAAAAAAATTTCGAAAAAAAATTTTCTAAAAAAATTTCGAAAAAAATTTTGAAAAAAATTTTCGAAAAAAATTTCGATAAAAAATTTTCGAAGAAAATTTAGAAAAAAAAAATTCGGAAAAAATTTTGAAAAAAAGCATCGAAAGAAAATTTTCCAAAAAAAATTTTGGAAAAAATTTTCGAAAAAAAAATTTCGAAAAAAAATTTTCGAAAAAAAATTTTCGAAAAAAAATTTTAGAAAAAAAATTTTCGAAAAAAAATTTTCAAAAAAAAATTTTAGAAAAAAAAATTTTCCAAAAATTTTCGAAAAAAAATTTTCCAAAAAAAATTTTCGAAAAAATTTTGAAAAAAATTTTGAAAAAAATTATCGAAAAAAATTTCCAAAAAAAAAATTCGAAAAAAATTTCGAAAAAAAAATTTCGAAAGAAATTTTTAAAAAAATTTCGAAAAATATTTTGAAAAAAAATTTCGAAAAAAATTTTGAAAAAAATTTTCTAAAAAAATTTCGAAAAAAATTTTGAAAAAAATTTTCGAAAAAAATTTCGAAAAAAAATTTTCGAAAAAAATTTCGAAAAAAATTTTGAAAAAAATTTTCGAAAAAAATTTCGATAAAAAATTTTCGAAGAAAATTTAGAAAAAAAAAATTCGGAAAAAATTTTGAAAAAAAGCATCGAAAGAAAATTTTCCAAAAAAAATTTTGGAAAAAATTTTCGGAAAAAAAGTTTCGAAAAAAAATCTTCAAAAAAAAATTTTAGAAAAAAAATTTTTCCAAAAATTTTCGAAAAAAAATTTTAGAAAAAAAATTTTTCCAAAAATTTTCGAAAAAAAATTTTCCAAAAGAAATTTTCCAAAAAAAATTTTCGAAAAAAAATTTTCAAAAAAAAATTTTCGAAAAAAAAATTTCGATAATAAATTTTCGAAAATATTTTTTCGAAAGAAATTGTTGACATTCATCAATAATTATGAATAGTTTATTCTTCGCATTTTCAAAAACAATCCGATTTTCTCGATAACGCCTGTAAGGATTTTGATCAAATTTCGTACAGTTACTTGAATTTACGTCCTTAATAATGCTATATAGTTCATATTTCTCAAAAATGAATAGGGCTAATTTATTCCAGGCAACTTTAACAACAATTCGATTTCCTCAAAAATGGCTCTAACGATTTTGATCAAATTTTGTACAGTAGGTTTCGTCTAGAAAAGTGGTAATATGTGAGTTACATATTTTTCTTTTTATTGTATCTCGTATTTTATTTTATAGCGTATATATGACGTACCAAAAAAACACATCAATCTGTCTAAACTATAAAAAAATGCTCGGTCACTAATTTATAGTGTCATAGAAGAATATTAAAACATTAACACAAAAATTACTTTCGATTTTTGGCCAGCTTTTTGGTATTATGTCCCACTGTGCACTCGGCTGAACTTTGGAATTTTCCGAAGCGAATCCGGAAATATCCTAAAATAACGATAATTATAAATTGCGAAGTTGATCGTTAGCGGAAAAATAAAGATTTATAGGGGCACCATAATGACCATCTGTATTGTGTGCGTCAAATAAATAAATAAAACTCAGACGAGAATTTTGAGGGCACGCGATGCGCGGTCGTATAGCGAACCGTAAGGAGCGAGTTTCTCCCTCTCTGTCTCTCCCTCCCTCCCTCTGAGAACACTGAAGGGAGGCGAGGGTTCATTGAACTCTTTAAGGGGATACTGATTGTCGGCAAAAGCGAAAGAGTCAAAAGGAAAGCTCAGAGCAGTGATTAAGGCGCTGAAAGAGGCATAAAGGACATGCAACGCTAATATCCAGCAACCTTAATTTAGCAGGTCGTAGGTCAATTTCAGTCCTGGCGAAGATGATTGACACACTAAATATCAATTAAAGGTGGAATGTGACGCGAAGGGAATGTTCTAGAGCGCTCTCGGAGGAGAAAGAAAGCAATCGTCTTCGCATATTCCGCGCAATTTTCGAAGAAAGAGAAAATGATATGCGAGCATTCAAAGAGGTAAAGAAAGTGCGCTCAAACGTAACTTTTTGTAGGAATATCACTTTCAAATAGCGTTATCAAAAAAGATGATGATAGCTTAAATAAAATTAAATGCGATGTGATTAAATAAAAAACTTGTATACGTACTTACAATTAGATATAAATTGATGGAATGAATGATCCGAAGGTGTTTCATAACGGAAATAGTTGCTTGGGTTTGGACCAATCCAAGAAAATATTCCCGTTCTGAAGCAGGAGAATAAGTCTGCTACGGTGGTTCAATGGTAGAATATGCGCCCGACACGTGGAAGACCCGGGTTCGATTCCCTGTCATAGTAGATTTTTTCATCTGTTTCCACATTTCCCATCACGTATTTAGGTAGTTAAAAATATTTGCGCCTAAACAATGCCTAAATGTGTTTGGAAATAATATCTCCGTACGTTGGAGAATTATAGGAAAGCCGTAACGCCCTCATAAAAGATAAGCACACATTCTTAATACCGTAAGTCAATTTTAGGCACGTGCTTATGCTGTGAAGGTGACATAGCAATATTAAAATGTTAGCGCTTTAGATCTGTCCGAGGATTCAAGAGTAAGCACTCATAAAATACTTTCCTTAGGTATCTCCAATAGCCACAAAAATGTTATAAAAACAAATGCGCATTTCGGCTAAAAGCAACAGTCTTCAAAAGGTAATTCGCCGAAAATATTTTCTAATAGAATTTTTTTCAGCCATAAGACAAACTCGATAATTTTCTGTTGAACTATCGGGGAATGTTTTTTTATGCATTATCTCGCGCCGTTGCTACGTGGCCCTGAATAATACATTTTTCAAATGAAATTTTAAGAATAATGATATCCTTAATTTCGTTCTTCGTTCTAATTTTTAAGCGCCTCTAATGATTAGATAAACCCCCCTTTAAAGCAGTTATCATAACTGACGAAGAATTCAATACATGTTTCAGATTGGAATCGAGCTAGCGCTCCGAGAGTAAACCTATATATTTCTGAAAGCGATTATGAGCGGCCGTTTCAGGACACGGATCGTCGTATTTCTCTCCCACGAAACCTCCATACCACCAAAACCGACTCTATGGACATAAATATCTCTCTCTATACAACGAGGAATATTTTTTCGTGATTTATTTCTCGCCCATAAATAACAGGAAGCGATTTTTAACTCCTGTCCCGACATCCCTGCCAGCACACACGATGACAAGTTGCGCATTTCGCCAGTCGATTGTCATGGGGTTTGTTTGGGGCGCACCGAAACACATTGGCGACATCGAAAGACGAGGAGGCGAGGGGGAGAGGTAGAAAGGGGAGAGATGAAATATTATCTACGATATAAGGGAATTGGAGAGAGACCTTGGCGTGCTCCTGTCATCGCGATGGATTGGATTGGATTGGCTACTCCTCGCGGTACTCGTCATTAAATCATTAGGGACGATTATTAACGCTTTCCAAATAGAGAGGTCCGGGTGAACGACGGCCTTTGATGAATGACGTCGCCAATGGAAGAGACGGAGGGGCGACGATGGCCATACGGTAGAAAGATCGAATGCGTCCTCGTCAATTTCAGTGTTGGAATCGTCGCCCTCTGGAATAATTATTCGTTGATGCGGAGGAGTGGGTACTGATAAAAGACTCAACACTTCAGGACCGACACTGCGTTTTATCGGACGATTAATTGATGAAATCAGAGGATCTGAAGACAACAGAAGTCTGTAGAAAAGATCTTGAATTGTCACTATTCTAGAGGACTTTCGAGTGCGATGTTCCCGGAATGCCTTATAGTCTTTATTTCGCGATTCCTGCGCTTCCTCAGAGAGCTGTCCAATTGGTAGAAGAGCAGCGGACACTCTCTGCACCATGGATAAGGATGTAGTGAACAGAATTGGGCATATAAAACCGTGGATAGAGATTCACGAAAAGTCTAGCCGTTTCCAATGCGTAATCACTGAACGCATCCACATGGATTTCATATTTACATGACAGAGTTTTTAAAACCACAGAAACATTCGTCGATCCCGGTGAGAGAGGCAGATAACTTAGGATCCTTAAAAGAATTGCGAGCGGTATTGCCGTCGTTACTTGTTCCACTTCCGCCTGGCTTCGGCATACGCACTAAGAGACCCATTTTTTCCGATTTTCAGCTGAAGAAAGGATTTTCTTTCCTGTAACTTGGCCTTGTCACTATGGTCCCGTACCTGCCATTTTTTAATCTCTAATCGGTACGAAACGTGAAGAAAGCATTCAAAAAATCTGATCCACGCATGTAATGTGGACAATCCGTACTTAAAGGTAGTGACGTCCACTTCTCTCTTCACTACTCGGTCGATATCATTCATGTTTTCCGGTGTTGCTCCACATATACATACAGCACGTCTGAGTTGATGGGGTAACATGACAAACATTTCCGTCCACCATTGTCATTTCCATTCTGTGGGTAACACTCAAGGTAACACCCCGTTTTCACTTGTAATTAGGGATGGTTGAAGGCGTTGAATCTGCTTCTCAATTTGATCTTTCACTTTCAATGTTAGAGTGACCTTTTTCAAATTGAAATGTAATTGGTCGACAAAACCTCCGGAACTGCCTATCAAATGGTAAAGTTGGAGAGGCACGAAGGAAGTGATGAAAATATCGCTATCGGAGGATCCGGCTTCTGTCAATGTTTGTATGTATTGCGAATGGCCACTGCTTCCATCGAATCCCCATTTAGATATTAAATTTAGGTTGGAGAGATGACATTCTGGTAAAGATTTTATGACTGGTTCCTGCACTAACAAGACGCGAAGTGCTGTGTGGTTCATCAACTCTTGAAGCTTCACCTCTGCAGATGTCTCGGTGAATGTCATTGATTCTCTCGGAGGGTAGCAAGATGATTTAGCCTCTCTAATGCGATGGTATGCAGGGTAGATATTGGCGCCTCTTTCTTTGGCCTGATTTCGAATAAGAAGGTATTGCTGTTTACTCAAATTCGCATTTACAAGCAGTGAAAGGGCTTCGTTTGGTGTGTATGGTGTCATTGTTGCATTTTCTCTAGCCGATTTCCATGTTCTATTAATTTTTTTGGCTCTTGTGGGTGTAGTGAAGACGGCTTCATCAACCAATTTCGCAGTTTCTTCCTCTTTCTCCTCACGTAAACTCATTTTGGCAGCGAAAGCGAGCTTAGAGGAGGCATTGTTAAGGCGAAGTTCTTCTGTTTTTCTCCGTTTACTCCTTAAACTACTCTTTTCAAAATCTGAGCACCTGATGTACTCGCTGCAATATTAGGTGAACCTTCTTCAAAAACAGCGAATGAAATGTCTGTTTCGAGCCAACGTGCATTATCTTTAAGGAATCTTTCTTCCACTCTGCAGCATTTGTCGAGTCGTATAAACAACTGTGAGCAAAAATTTATCACTTTCCGACGAATTATAGCTTTTTCATTCTTATGTAAGTCCTCCATGCCCGCCTGGTTGATAACAAAACCACTTAAATGCCCTCTCTGAATGGTCCTACCTTCACCTCTTTTCTCTCTCAGTAGATTGTAAAGTTCTATTTTAGTTCGCGTAAACGCCACGATGTACCTTGATTCATTAATTTTAGTGACCGAGCATTTTTTTATAGTTTAGACAGATTGATGTGTTTTTTTGGTACGTCATATATACGCTATAAAATAAAATACGAGATACAATAAAAAGAAAAATATGTAACTCACTTTTTACCACTTTTCTAGACGAAACCTACTGTACAAAATTTGATCAAAATCGTTAAGAGCCATTTTTGAGGAAATCGAATTGTTGTTAAAGTTGCCTAGAATAAATTAGCCCTATTCATTTTTTGAGAAATATGAACTATATAGTATTATTGAGGACGTAAATTCAAGTAACTGTACGAAATTTGATCAAAATCCTTACAGCCGTTTTCGAGAAAATCGGATTGTTGTTGAAAATGCGTCGAATAAACTATTCTTAATTATTGATCAATGTCAACCATTTCTATGTATACTCTGGCTCAGTATGATAAAATGCCTAAGTACGAGATTTCATTCATTTTCGTTCTTCCGTCTAGGCGCCAGGCCACCGCACACCGGGCGCTATACTATGAAGATATAATATAAAGATATATCGCTAACTTTTGTGCTACATGTAGTTCAATGTAAGCCCGCAGACTGAAGGAAAAATATAGCGCGCTATAAGCTATAAAACCCCGCTATATAGCACGCGTTGTGGTCTTGGCTATTTTAACAAAATATAGCAGAACTGACGCATGCTCCTAGCGTCATATAGTTGAAGTCTTTACTTGAGTAAGTATCGGGCTGCTTGTTTTTTTCTTATAAAGTGTTTGACATGGAAGACACGCAATATCTCTTCAAACTGCGTTTTTGTTAAACGAAAATACTGTCGGAACTTTTCGTCATCGTTTGTAGATCCTGAAATAAATGATGGAACTCTCCAAGTTCCTCTCTACTAATATTAATTTCATGAATCCACTTCCTCTTCTTTGGCTTCAACCCTTAAACCGAAGTATCTACTTTTTGTCTATTATTAGAAGTATGTGTATGTCAGACACGCATATAAAAATATTCAATTTTTATTGTTTTATTATTAAGTGTAATGATACATTAAGCTTATTCATTTATTACATATAATTACTATTCGCCATATACCAATGTAATATCTACATATTAATATTTTAAAATCTTTGCATTGAAAGTATACGTAATGTAAAAAATAGTTTGCGCTTACAAATCTCTACAACATATGTCACAAATCTTTTTGAAACATTGTAAGTAGATTGGCCTTTGACATTTTATGCATTTATATCTGGTATTTCGATTGTGTATACGGACATTAGCTACACTTCCTCTTTCTTTCAGGTCTGTCGCTCTCAGATTTCTGTTTTGGTTTCGGTGTGCTATCCTTATTTGCTTCTTGTAAAACGGTTTCAATGACTTTTTTCAAGTCTGAACGCAGATTTGGAACAGCAAGTCTGTTTCCTAGGTGTGGCTTCAAAAGTACTAGAGTTAATTCTTTCAAAAAATTGAATCTCTTTATATTTTTCCGAATTTTTGAAACATAAGTAGACTATGTAACTATTCACCACAGATGTTTACAAACATATAAAATACTGCTAATGGCCAACGTCGACTTCTTCTGTTAGAAGAATAATTAGCGCATTTATGATCCATTACATCGACGCCTCCTTTTGTTCGGTTGTAAAATCCCACTATTTCCGGTTTATTTGTGTCGATGCATGGTTGATACCATCAGCACCGCTTTATTCTTTTTTGGAACGTAACTGAGCAATGTGATATCATTACTAAATCCATGCAATGTCGAACCAACTTCTCTTTTCCTCGATGGTAAAAACTTTTGGAATTTTCGTTTTTTTCTCTTCAGTGTTCCTACGTACGCTAGCTTTTTTCTCGTAGTATTTGCACCAATTCTTTGATGTACTATCGCCTTCCGAGGTGCTAGGGCCTGCATCCATCCTTACTTCTGTAATAAATCTAAATTATAATTATATAATTCTAAAAATTGTTAAAAAAAGAAATGAAAATAATATTTATTTGTGTGTCCACCAGACATGCGAAAAATATACGTTATGAGAAGTAGGTGTCCACGAGACACTATAACTTTTGAAAAACGATTTCTTACGAACGGTTGAGAAATTGCGACTGCAAAAACGATGTATCACCCGCAGCAGGAAGTAATTTGAGGAAGGTACTGTGAGGTTTGGGCCGCCAGCTCAATCAGTGCAGCCACACTAACAAAATGAAAAATCGTATGTGGTTGTCAGACACATACTTCGGTTTAAGGGTTAAAGCCAATGTTAACAACAGATATGCCTCTGCCATTTTGTAGAACTAAGCGATTTTCCGGGAAAAAATAAAACATATTATAGTATCTGGTGTGCGCATATTTATATCTTATCGCTAGCTATAACATCGCACAAAAATATAGCGCTATATAGTATAGCGCCCGGTGTGCGGTGGCCTTAACAGACAGACAGACGGCATTGAGAAAACCACTTTTTCTGATTCAGCGAGACCTAAAACGTGTATTTAAGTAAAAATTTCGAGGTCGAAGCTTTTCGCGAAAACAATACTTTCTCGATACTTCGCATGAGAAAGTACAAATCGGTACAACATTGTACATCGTACAAACTTTCTCATATACTAATGCGTCGTTTACTTATCTTTATAAAATGAAAATCGTATGAGCCTGTTTAGAAAATCCAATTTTTGTTGAAGTTGTCCAAGAATAAACTAGCCTTATATTCATTCATTGAGAAAAATAAAATACGTAGTATTATTTTAGATGTATACTCAAGTAACTGTACGAAAATTGATCAAAATCGATAGAGCCGTTTTTGAGAATATCGAATTATTGTTAAAGTTGCCTAGAATGAACAAGCCTTATGTTCATTTTTTGAGAAATATGAACTACTAGCTGAAAGTACCCGGCGATGCCCGGGTTATGTCAGACGTCTTTGGCGACTAAATTATGTATTATATGATAATACAATCATATCTCCCTTTGCGCACCTCAAACGTGTATTTCCGTTGAAATCTCGATTTCGAATTTTTTCAGGAAAACAATACTTTCTCTGTACTACGTTTATTGGAGAAAGTAAAAACTAATTCTGAGATATCTCTGATACCTATGAATTGGGCCGGGACGGTCCATGGAGGTCCGGAAAGAACGTGAGCATACGTGAGAGAAATAGGATTTCGAGTTTAACAATGTAACCTGTTGGCAAGGCAACTTCACGTAAAAACGCTAAATTTTGTCAAAATATGATATTAAAACGTTAAATTCGAAAAACCACCAAGAAAAAAGAAATGAATTAAACGCTAACCAATACCCGGCAGAAAAGGATGTAAACCGACAAATAAATAATCGTGGAACATAAATTAAGACTACAACCAAAGAATATAAGTTCAATGTAAATACCACCAAGAAAAAATCGGTACAACATACATTGTACAAACTTTCTCATATATTAATGCGTCGTTTAGTTATCTTTAGAAAATGAAAATCGTATGAGCCTGTTTTTAGAAAATCCAATTTTTGTTAAAGTTGCCCAAGAATAAACTAGCCTTATATTCATTTTTTGAGAAATATGAACTATACAGTATTATTGAAGACGTAAACTGGAGTAAATGTAAGAAATTTGATCAAAATCGTTAGATCCGTTTTTGAGAAAATTGGATTGTTGTTAAAAATGCTTAGAATAAACTACTCTTAATTATTGAGCAATGTCATTCATTTTCGCTCAACCGTCCAGTTTCCAGAGCCAGTAACAGACAGACAGACGGCATTGCGAAAACGACTTTTTCGGTATCAGCGACACATAAAACGTATATTTCTGTAAAAATCTCGAGGTCGAATTTTTTCGCGATAACAATACTTTTTCGATACTTCGTATGAGAAAGTAAAAATGTGTTCTGTTTTTCGGATTTGATGATTTAATTCTCTCTTCTCTGGAGATTTATCTCTAATCCACAGCGAGCGCTTATTTTCCACTCATCCGTCATTTTTCTCCACACGGGAGTCGAATCGCTGCGGGGGTGTTGATGGTGGGAGGCCTGGTCACGTGACGACTACGCGTCAAACCCCACGCTCTGGCATTTCGGTTCACGTGGAAGGATCCCGAGGCGATGCGCTCTCTTGCTTAAGCGAGCGTAATGTATGTGCATCTCGTTCGGAAAAGATGTCGGATGGAGCGAACAGCCTCCTTTCATCCTTCGTCGTGAGCGGAAAATATGTGTAAACGACGCCGTGCGTTATATACTTCATTATCAACGACGCGTAAGGTAATCTCTTTGAATCGGCTTTTGCGGTACAAATTTGTAAGTTAAATTCGTACCGCTATTTCATGTGATCTGACTTAATGGGCACTTCGAAAGGAACTCAGTGCCGTAGTAGGATTTTGGAAAAAATATTTATGATTAATTGTAACAGAGAGAAAAATTTATGTCTCTATTGTTTGCATCTTAGGTATTATTGGGAAATATTTTTTGTTTTTATTTATGGATTGAGAATTATCGGAACATATGCAACAATCACCAAATTTCTATTAAGAAATAAGCGTAATTTATAATCTCAGTTTTATGTGATATTTAAACTTAAACGAATAAAGGCGTATCATTGTATTCGCGTGCAAATGTCTAAATACGCATGTACATATACTAGGGTGACTAACTCTCAGATTTGAAGGAACAGCCATTTTTTAATGGCTTCTCCCGCTTTGTTAAAAGTCACGCTTTTTGTAAAAACATAAATCTGTCATATAAATTGTCCAGGAACATCATCACTGGTCTCTTAATAAATGCACCGTAAATATTCCTCTGCAATGTCTCTCTCTTTATATTAGCTAAATATTTTAATACGATCCTCCATAGACTCGTGAAAATTAGGTGACATCAGAATGCATGTAAATATTAATTTTGCCTGATAGCGTAGTGACTTGATAAGGTTGCATCGTGCTCCTAATTTCGGAGGAATTAGAAACTTCGATTAGGATTCGCTAGATAAAAATTCATTCTAAGCAGAAACAAGGTCTCATTTGAAGAAAATAAACATGCATCGCGCTTTGCCGATTTAGTTTCTACCAATATACGCACATAATACTGATAATCGACCGATAATTCATAGTCACGGCTAATTTCTCTAATCACTCACGCGTGGAGCAGAGAGACACGCAGGCGCTCTGTCCGGCGTGCGTCATCCCATCGCTATTTCTCTTCATTTTCTCGGTCTTCTAGGCCTTCCTCCCCTACACGCCTCGTCCTTTCACCTCGCCCACCGAGCGCCCTGCACCCGCAGATACCGATACTGCCGCTCCCGTGACCGCATCGGCCGGCGTAAAGAATCCGCCCGTGGATTCCCCGCGGCCTTGACATTTGCGCGCTGGAAAAATACCTCTCCACGAAACCATAGCTATCATCCCGCGAATTAAAAAACGGGAGATGATGGCGCTTTCCTTTGCGAGCGTAATTTTCCCTCGGTTGATGCATTGCTTCTCGCTTTTCTTTTGCTCTCTCGGAGGACCTGCATTCGAAAACTAATGATAGACTCTCGAATCTCGAGTTAAAATGAACGTCAGAACTTTGCGACCCGCTTCGTAACTCACCCGAGATGACAAGTAACGTTATTTTAATGACCGCAGTCTTTGCAGTTCGTTTTAATGCATCTCGCGGTGTCTGGGTGGTGCTCACTTGAATAAAAAATCGGTACAACATACATTGTACAAACTTTCTCATATACGTACTAATGCGTCGTTTAGTTATCTTTAGAAAATGAAAATCGTATGAGTCTGTTTTTAGAAAATCCAATTTTTGTTAAAGTTGCCCAAGAATAAACTAGCCTTATATTCATTCGTTGGGAAAAATGAAATACGTAGTATTATTGAAGACGTATACTCAAGTAACTACGAAATTTGATCAAAAGCGTTGGAGCCGTTTCTGAGAAAATGGAATTATTGTTAAAGTTGCCTAGAATAAACTAGCCTTATATTCACTTTTTGAGAAATATGAACTATAAAGTAGTATTGAAGACGTAAACTCAAGTGACTGTGCGAAATTTGATCAAAATCGTTAGAGCCGTTTCTGAGAAAATCGAATTATTGTTAAAGCTGCCTAGAATAAACTAGCCTTATATTCATTTTTTGAGAAATATGAACTATACAGTATTATTGAAGACGTAAACTCAAGTAACTGTAGGAAATGTGATCGAAATCGTTAGAGCCGTTTTCGAGAAAATCGGATTGTTGTTAAAAATGCGTAGAATAAACTACTCTTAATTATTGATCAATGTCAACCATTTCTATGTATACTCTGCTCAGTATGATAAAATGCCTAAGTACGAGATTTCATTCATTTTCGCTCTACCGTCTACTGTCCTTTCAAAAAGTCTAGATACCCGAGTTTAAAGAGGTATATCTCGAAAACGGTAAAAGCGATTTTGATGCGGTGAAAATTAGTGGGTATAAAATTTATTTCTGCATTAATTGATATACATTCCAAATTTTTATTTTGCATTAAATATTTTATACTGCGCATTATTTGAATAAAAACACGTTTTTTGGGCATGCAAACAATTCCGAAACCCTACAATGAATCAAATTGAGACTTTAACAGTACTTAGCTAGATCTATTGTATATAAGTATGTGGAAGCGTTACTTTATAACATTATTATTGATATCCGATTTCGTTAAATTTCTGAAATCCGGCTATCTTCGCCATTTTTTTTATTGTTTTCGAAGTATGAAGTACCGTTGTCAGTGGATAGATACATATAATACATATATGCAAAAAAGAACATAAGAAATTAACCACCGAAAAAGATATAGATTTTAATTTAATATTCATTCTGCGCGTGCCGGAGGGAATGAAGTCTCTGTGGCAAACGGAGGGAGAAAGGGTTTCTGAGCACGCTCTGTGCCACGTCTTCTACATTTATTGCTAGACATGACATTTAATGAGTTCTCCTTTGTTTTATATAAACTATTATATTGCAAGTAGTGAATTTTATAAATTAAATCAAAGATTATATGACAAATGTAATAAATAATTATGTAAATTACTTTTAAAATTTTTTAAAAAGTATAAATAAGTTTCGTCCTTATAAAATATTTTATAACCACCATTCCGTAAGAATCTAATTCCTCGCAAGAAATTGTGCCGACTTGCCGCTACCGTGTGGGATTCCATTAAAACCGGCTTCTTGTTTAGTTTTTTGTAACGAAAACCTTAATCGTTCCTTATAATCGATCTGAATGTACTAATGGATATCTCCGGAAAATCTGGCATCGAGTGTTGCAATTTTTGTTTGACATTATGGAGAGTAGGAAACATTTTCTTCAAATAAAAATCATGAACGGCTCTCCGAATCACACCAACAGTAAATTGGTCATTAAAAAGCCTCGGACGTCCTGTTAAACTCTGCCTTTTTTTAGGCGATGGAGAATCACCAAAAGAATTTTCTTTTTCACTTTTCCTGTGATTTGCACCAATTCTTTTCACAGATATCAAACTTATTCCAAGACACTTTGCCACAAACTTATCTACTGGATAACGTTTATTACCGCTTATATACTCCGCCGATTGAAAAAAACATATCGCACTCAAAATCATGCGAATCTCCCGATCGGAAAATCGCGTTCTGGGACACATGTAACGTCCGTAATGTCCCAGTGAAAAATAGTAAGAGCAACATAAAACCACATCTCACACGAAGGGGTTTGGACTATTTTTACTTGCATTAATTACTTCTACGAAATTTGCTTTCACCAACATACAGAGCCAGACGTGGTAACAGCGCGCGCTCGGAAACCCTTTTTCCCTCCGTTTGCCATAGAGACTTCATTCCCTCCGGCACGCGCAAAATGAATATTAAATAAAAATCTATATCTTTTTCGGTGTTTAATTTCTTATGTTCTTTTTTGCATATATGTATTATATGTATCTATCCACTGACAACGGTACTTCATACTTCGAAAACAATAAAAAAAATGGCGAAGATAGCCGGATTTCAGAAATTTAACGAAATCGGATATCAATAACAATGTTATAAAATAACGCTTCCACATACGTATTTACAATAGATCTAGCTAAGTACTGTTAAAGTTTTAATTTGATTCATTGTAGGGTTTCGGACTTGTAAGCATTCATAATAGTCTTATCGGGTTTGCATGCCCAAAAAACGTGTTTTTATTCAAATAAAGCGCAGTATAAAATATTTAATGCAAAATAAAAATTTGGAATGTACATCAATTAACGCAGAAATAGATTTTCTACCCACTAATTTTCATCGCATCAAAATCGCTTTTACCGTTATCAAGATATACCTCTTTAAACTCGGGTATCTAGACTTTTTGAAAGGACAGTAGGCTCCAGCGCCAGTAACAGACAGACAGACGGCATTGCGAAAACCACTTTTTCGGATTCAGCGACACCTAAAACGTGTATTTCCGTAAAAATCTCGAGGTCGAATTTTTTCGCGAAACAATACTTTCTCGATACTTCGTATGAGAAAGTAAAAATCGGTACAACATATATTCTACAAACTTTCTCATATAGAGGTACTAATGCGTCGCGACGCATTAGTACCTCTATATGAGAATGTTATCTTTAGAAAATGAAAATCGTATGAGCCTGTTTTTAGAAAATCCAATTTTTCTTCAAGTTCCCAAGAATAAACTAGCCTTATATTAATTTTTTGAGAAATATGAACTATACAGTATTATTGAAGACGTAAACTCAAGTAACTGTAGGAAATGTGATCGAAATCGTTAGAGCCGTTTTCGAGAAAATCGGATTGTTGTTAAAAATGCGTAGAATAAACTACTCTTAATTATTGATCAATGTCAACCATTTCTATGTATACTCTGCTCAGTATGATAGAATGCCTAAGCACGAGATTTCATTCATTTTCGTTCTACCGTCTAGGCTCCAGAGCCAGTAACAGACAGACAGACGACTTTTTCGGATTCTGCGACACCTAAAACGTGTATTTCCCTAAAAATCTCGAGGTCGAATTGTTTCGCGAAAACAATACTTTCTCGATACTTCGTATGAGAAAGTAAAAATTCCACAAAGATATAGCAGCGGGCACTTGTCGAAGAACGCCAAAAGTGGCTTCGCACCACTAGTATTACCATCCCTACATACAAAAATCGCCTAACTTTTTCTTCGGAAATTTCTCCATCAAAATGGCCTCACGGAATAAAACTTCAAACATCTGGAACCACTTTATGATATATTTGTGATGATAAACCAGCTGATAATGCGAAATCTGGACCAAGGATTATACCAATTTCGAATCGCAAGTTTTCCGCAAAGGCACGCTAAGAGATCTATCCTAGAGACTAGGATCGATGTTTTTTACTTTCTCATACGAAGTATCGAGAAAGTGTTGTTTTTCGGTGTATTTATCACTCCGCTCGAGCATTTATTTACGTTGTAGACGGAGAAAAGTGACTCATTTACGCGGGATTTGACCTTTCACCCATCATGGATTTGTGATCGTACATCTCGGTCGCAATTTTTGAACTCACAATACAATATGTTTAACTCTCAGCTTTTCGATATATATATATATATATATATATATATATATATATATATATATATATATATATATATATATCAGTGCAGTGCCGGCCCTAGAAATTGCGGGGCCCAATTAGAAAACTTTTGGCGGGGTCCCTACATCTTAAAGGTGTAGTTTGAAAAAAAAGATTCGGGATGGGCACAGCAAGCGAGGTCCAAATGACCGAAGCAACGAGGCCTTAAAGGCCGAGCCAGGGGGTGGGGTGCATCAGGGTGGATCCCAGGCCGCCAACGCATTTCCTGCATTCTGAGAGCGTCAGATAGCCTCTCATGAGACCACTTGGGTATGGATGGGACTATGGATAAATCTAAAAAGAATCAAAAGATGGGACTATGGATAAATCTAAAAAGAATCATCACCAATAGATAGTTTGGAGCCCCTACGCCATTGCGGGGTCCCCTTAGCCGCGGGGCCCGATTGGGTCCAATGGGTACAATTGGCCTAAGGCCGGCCCTGTATCAGACTGGTGGGTGGCAGAGGGTGCAGCACACCAAAACCTACCCAATAACGTCCCTCGTGGGAATCACTCTCCTGTTATGATCCCGTATGGTCCTTGGGAAAAACGAGCTCTGATATCGCTCGGTCCTACAGTCGATCTCACGTATTTTATTCTCGTGATCGTGCCTGCCCATGTACGTAGGTGCCTCTAATATTCCTGAGACCTCCTCTAAGAGAACTTCCGACCTAAATTTCTCCAGAAGCCTTAACCTAGCGCGAATTCTGCGATACTCTAGCGATATCCAATTCAACTCCTTCAAGAGTGATGTGACGCTTAATTTTTGCTCATATTTTTGCTTTACGAATCTGGCTGCTCTGCGTTGGATTCTTTCTAACTCAAGTATTTGTCCCTTTTCGTACGGATCCCATATGCTGGAAGCGTATTCGACCTGAGATCTGACTAATGATAAATAACACGTTTCTCGTACCTGTTCTGTGCTACCTCTTACTATTCTGCCTACGAAACCCAATTTCTTATTAGCTGCGCCTACGATCCTTCGAATATGCATCGATGGTGCATGTACGGTTACGGCGGAAAAAAAAGTTTTAATGAGACCCCTACTACATCAAGGAAAAATCCAACTGCCATCTATATTATATCTACTCCTTCAATATGTCCTGGCATTTATCCCGTAAAAATAGAATACATCGCTCGATTTTTAATGTGGTTTTCTTATAAAAATTGGTTACATGTAAAATGAAATGTTTAAAATCTAATGCGAAAGAACAAAGCATATTGGTAAAATGGAAGTATTGTGCCTACATTTACACATACAGTCGCCAGAATAACTACAAACTGAAGTCCGTTTCCAACTTACGACTCTATAAACGTTCCTGAAAATCGCAACGTGAGCCAAATATCAATTTCCCATAGGCTTACATGTTATAAATTGATATGCGTTTTAATAGTTAAAGAACCAACGAGTTATATATGGTATAATACAGGTCAGCTTAGTATAAAAGTTGTATAATAAACATTTTTAAGACAAAACAATCAATAAATTAATACCTACAATTCTGACGAGTCGTATCGTCAAACTGAATATTGGCCGAAAATACGCACAAGAAAGTAGACTCGAATAGCGGAAATCGGATGTCAAATATCTTACGTCCGGGGTAAGATATCGGATAATCAAAAGGATCTGTTTCAAAACTAAATTTAACGCATGAGCACAGCAATGTGTAAAAAGCGCTAAACTTTGCTCTGTAAACCATTTAGGTACATGTCCACTCATTACATGCCCTATGATAGGGCATGTGTAAAGAGCGTGCTTAAAAAGCGTTGGATTTGTCTGGATTGAAGGCCTCAAACTATCAATGTGATTCCGACACATCAATGGACATCAATACATTGTAATTATGACGTAACTGTAAATATGGGATACATTTTTAGTGACTGCTCTTACCGTACATACACGCTCTCGAAGAGTACTTCGGGTGCGCCTAAGTCTTCTCCTATTTATTTTATTTCTATACTGAATACATTTCTACTTCAGGATAAAATAGTCACTACTTTAGTAAATCATCTGTTTTTTTAGGCGCGTTTCGCTTGCAGCGTGAGCGCCTATTATCGTCGGTCGGTCCGTCCGCATGTTCGTTCTCGGCTTCTACTGAACGGATTGTCATGAAATTTGATATTAAGGACTCGCAATTAAAGATAACAAGAAAATCGCAAAAATTAATCACGTACGCCAATCAGGGATACCACTTTACTGGAGACAAAAACAAATTTTCGTCATATCTCGTAAAGTATTGCTCATATCAAAATATTTTTCAAATATAAGTTGTAGAACCGGTAAAGACGAGTATTTCCTTTTCTACACATTTTTATCGTAGGAGTAGCCGTTATCGAGAAAATCAAACAAGAATGTCTTATATCGAGTTGAACTTAGAAAATTTCTTGCATGGTTACTTCTTCATTGTTGCTAACATAAACAATCTCACAAACAAACGTTTAATTTCCTTACGTGTGCATGTATATAATTATATATACAGGTATATAATTGCTTTCTAATACTCCATTGCACGAAACGCGCCCATTTGTGATACGTTGTACACTTTCCTAACTTGTTCAAGATTTGAAGTGATCTGTTCACACAACAGTTGTCATATTATCTGCATTAAAAAATTGAAATTTTTCATTTCGGTTGCTTAATTTTTATCGTATTTAAAGTTCTCTTTGATAATTCATTCATAAAACTATCATAGTACATGTTTTTTTCGTATTTTAGACTATTTACTTATTGTTAGTTCCGCATAGCTAATCATCTCCGTTGGAATGATAATTTTTATTTTCATCAAAGATGTAATATCTTCTGATAAATCTTCTTAATCGTCATTAAATTAGCCCCTCCATTTTAATTTCACATTATCTTTCCTTTTCATCCGCGACCTTAGTTCTAGTCTTTTGGCACAGTAATGAGATTCTCCAGATAAAGTTGGGATTCCTGCTGACGTCATCTTGTTTCGATAGCCGCCGAAATTTCTTTTTACAGCTTTCCACTAAAATGGGCTCTGCGCATCACTCGTTTCATTTCTGTTTGTTCTGTTCATTCCAAATGGACATCAAAAAATAATGTTACCCTTGGTTTTAAGTTTATTTATTATGATTGTATAACATCAAAGAAATTAAGTACGCAGAAATATTCTATGTCGTTTTAGTGAATTTAAAAAACGGATAAATAAGTAAATCAGTTAAGTCCATCAATAACTAGTAGTTGCAAATTTAAAAGGCTCTCCATATTTTCAGTTACGTCATAATTACAATGTAATGATGTCCATTGATTTGTCGGAATGACATTGATAGTTTAAGAGGTCTTCAATCCAGACAAATCCAACGCTTTTTAAGCAATAAGTTTCCCAATAAATACGATTTTTGTATTCTGGTTGAATTAGTCATGGGAAATATCATTTATCTTCAGGAAATTGTTATTTTTATGCGCTTTGGCAATCTATCCGACATTTTGTACCACTGTAACGATTGCTTATACATCCAAGACGGAAAACACGCCGAGGTATAGTATTTAAGTGCCGTAACAACAATCAACATTAAATACTCATAACAACAACCACGATAATAATCATATAATATATAGATCTAACTAAAGCGCTTATCGTCGCAATACTAATGTGAAAGGTTCTTCTTCAGATTCGAACGGATGTCATAATGCATCATCAGGGAAACTCGCATTTCCTAAGTCGTTTTCCATCGCCGATGCCAGATTGCGATGCGATTCTCCCGCTCACTTCGGAGCCACGACCAACGAGTGAATGCCTTCCTTCTCCCCATGAATAAAAGATCAGCGAATCCTTATTTCTTTATCTTTCCACCCGTTTCATTCACTGAACCTATGATCGTTTGCTGCGGTAATGTTACCGAGTCTCCCTCTCTCTCTCTCTTCCTTCTCTCAGTACAACGACTCTTTCGTTTCTTTCTGGTTACAATCCTCTCCACCTCCTCAACTCTCTCTCTCTCTTTTCCTTTAATTATTACTCCAATCAATTGCCTCTCTTAGCTCAATCGCTGGCTTTCTTCTCACCTCTTTCATCACATGACTCATTTATCTTTCAATACCTCTCTGTTCTCTTCATCCCCCGTTTCTTCTCCTCCTCTTAGCAAGCGTGTGAATATGTGGGTGCGTGAAAAGAGAGACAGCGCCTCTTCCTTTCTGGTCGGGTCTCGGATGGTTGAGACCTTTAAATGTCAGACCAAGCGGTAGAAATGGGATGGGGGGGAGGAGGGGGGTCGCCCATTGGAATGTAGGAGGGGTAGATGAGTTGCCTAGGGCGCGATCCCTGCTCTCGACTGCATTGCGTTAGTTTGGCAACCCCTCTTGTTAGACCCTGTCGTAACATAGGGCAGTGGCCTTCAAACGGGGGTACCTACATGTACCCCTGCGGGTACATGAGGACTTTCCGAGGGGTACGCGGAGAGTTCCAAGGTGGGTTTTGCCATCGGCTGTGGATGCGTTTATTGCAAGCCGCCCTCGCATTCCTGGTTCGCAGCACCTACTTAAGAAAATGGAAAGGGGTAACTGGGAACACCAGCACAGCCGCTGACATTGGTATCCCCATGTCGTTAATTTCTTTGATAAGTCTTGGTAAAGCCGTTTTGGTATACTTTCCCGAAATTGAGAAAGTGGATGGCTCTAATGAATGCGTAACAAATCCTTTTGCAAGTCAAGCGGTTTCCAATCCTTCACTTTCAACAAAATTGAAGGACTTAATCGAGTTGTCAGCTGACTGATCATTAAAAATAATTTTTGATGGTAGCTTACTCTGTGATTTTTGGCATATGTCTCGGAAGGAGTTCAAAGAATTGAGTGGCATTGCTATAACAAAACTCCTTCCATTCCCATCTACGTATTTATGTGAACAAGTTTTTTTAGCGCTTACATCTATAAAAACGAAAAATAGAAATAAAATTGATGCTGAGCATCACGGACACAGGAACTAATTGAAAAAACAGCCCCATCCATCTCATTAAGGGACGTATTTCAAATAAAACTTTGATTTTGATTTATAACAATTGTTTCATCAAATTTGTAGCATATTAATATTGTTTTCATGCCATATAATAAAATGTCAGATAACAAAGCTTTTTCTGTATATAGAAGTGCATAATAGAATGAAATTTCTGTTTCCAGGATACATCATTTGATCGCCAAGTAGCATTTCTTTTATTTAAAAATATGTCAACATTTATAATACGCCGGAAATTATATCCTTTATAATTATTTTAACTTATGGTGAATATGTAAATAAACATACTCATTGAAGGATAATCATAATATAAAAGTGCACAAAACCATAAGATACTTATAACTACATAGGTACCTATTAATGACAAAAATGTTGGATCTTAACTTCAAAATGTACCAGGGGGTACATACATTTTCAAAATTCTTTTAGGAGGTACACGAGCGAAAAAGTTTGAAGGCCACTGACATAGGGGATCTACATAGGGGATCTCTTTATAGAGTTTATAGCATGTACTATCGATTTGCTAGCGACTTTGTTCAATTTTTTCTCTAAGAAATTATAATACGGATAATGATTTGTTTGGGAAAATTCATCTTTGATTGTACTTTTACTTCAAGATTAAAATGATGACCTCACCGTAAGTCTGGAATCCGACTGATAAATAAGAAAGTTCGAATAGCTATACAACGATTAGAAAAAATCGGTACAACGTACACTGCACAAACTTTCTCATATATAGGTACTAATGCGTAGTTTAGTTTAGAAAATGAAAATCGTATGAGCCTGTTTTTAGAAAATCCAATTTTTGTTCAAGTTGCCCAAGAATAAACTAGCCTTATATTCATTCACTGGGAAAAGTGAAATACGTAGTATTATTGAAGACGTAAACTCAAGTAACTGTACGAAATTTGATCAAAATGGTTTGAGCCGTTTTTGAGAAAAACGGATTGTTTTTAAAAATGCGTAGAATAAACTACTCTTAATTATTGAGTAATGTCAACCATTTCTATGTATACTCTGCTCAGTATGATAAAATGCCTAACTACGAGATTTCATTAATTTTCGCTATACCGTCTAGGCTCCAGAGCCAGTAACAGACAGACAAAGGGCATTGCGAAAACCACTTATTCGGATTCAGCGACACCTAAAACGTATATTTCCATAAAAATCTCGAGGTCGAATTTTTTCCCTATAGCAATACTTTCTCGATATACTTCGTATGAGAAAGTAGAAATGGGCGATCTATCGAGTGTTGACATTCTTACCACTGATCAAGACAGATTTTCAGCCGAAATGTTCATCTGTATTTTTAAACCCTTTTGTTAATAACGGAGTTATCTTCGTCATAAAATCTTTTCCTTGCTTCTCTCCGCAAAATCTGTAGTTATAATCCATAAACACTTGACGCGACCGAAAATCGTTTGCCTCCACGACCACTGGACCTAAATTTCGATTCGTCGGAATCCATTAATAGCTTATCTCCCTCGAATCTTTGCTGCGGTCCGCGTTGAACTTTCTCAATAAACCAACGATAAAAATGCCTCTCCCTGGGACCTCGCAGTCGAATCTGAAGACGCTCGGTGCTATATTCGGAGAAAATATGAAAAATTGCCAAAGGTTCGAATGTTGTCTTATAGTGGTTCAAAAACTTTTCAAATATGACCCAGTGACAAGAATGCGGTAAATACGTATATGCCAACATGCAACTAGAACCCCCATCCAAATAACCAAATGTTTACTTCTTCTTTATAAGGGCGACCGCATTCATTCACAGAGTGAACGCCATGTCTCCTTATCGTAGTATAATAGTGGGTAAGGTTCGCTTTGATTCGATTATTATAATTGTATTCTTTTTTCGTTATATTTGAAATAGCACAATGAAATGTATTTATTCAAATCCGAATTTTAAGTGTCGTAACTGGCACTCTCCTGCTTTAAAAACGTAGATAAAAAGCTGGGCCCAGTTTTCCAGAAAGTTTAATCATCAATATTTATATTCTACGTCAGGGGTGAGCAATTTCTTTATAGCCGGTCGCATCGAAGGTTGCGAATCCTACGGAGGGCCTTCTTTAGGGTTTAAATCAGAACTATATATATATATATATATGAGTAATTTATTTATTGAATACACAGGAATCCCCCAAGTAACATGTTTAATTATAATAATGAGTAGGAAAAACGATAACAAATGAAAATCTATGAAAACACGCAACAAATAAGATTAAAATTAATTAACACAATAACAATTTTTAAACGCAAAAATTATATTATGAGGTGCCATATAAGGATTTTATGGTAAACATTTCAACATTAAAAGTTTTATTATAAAAATGTGTAAATTTTTGGGTAAAACTGTTCGGATTGATTTTTACTTTCTCATTCGAAGTATCGAGAAAGTATTGTTATCGCGAAAGTGGTTTTGCAATGCCGTCTGTCTGTTACTGGCTCTGGAGCCTAAACGGTAGAGCGAAAATGAATGAAATCTCGTACTTAGGCATTTTATCATACTGAGCAGAGTATATATAGAAATGGTAGACATTGCTCAGTAATTAAGAGGTTTATTTTACGCATTTTTAAAAACAATCCGATTTTCTCGAAAACGGCTATAACGATTTTGATCACATTTCGTACAGTTACTTGAGTTTACGTCTTAAATAATACTGTATAGTTCATATTTCTCAAAAAAATGAATTTAAGGGTAGATTATTCTAGGCAACTTTAACAATAATTCGATTTTCTCAAAAACGGCTACAACGATTTTGATCAAATTTCGTACAGTTACTTGAGTATACATCTACAATAATACTACGTATTTCATTTTTCTCAGTGAATGAATATAAGGCTAGTTTATTCTTGGGCAAATTGAACAAAAATTGGATTTTCTAAAAACAGGCTTATACGATTTTTATTTTAGATAACTAAACGACGCATTAATATATGAGAAAGTTTGTACAATGTATGTTGTACCGATTTTTCATCGTAGCTTTGCATTAAGCTCATGGGCCGTAGGGTTGGACAATCAAGTTTTAAATTATTGTAATATCCTCTTGGTGGATGGAACATTTTATGTAAACGTTTAATATTTTTATTATTTATTTTTAGTGGTCATCTCTGAAAAAAGTGGCTATAAGTATATAAGGAAAATGAACGACAGTTATCGGTAACTGTATTACAACAGAGAATCAAAACTATTCCCAGGCGAAAGTTTCTCGATTTCTGTGCAGGAAAAGATATTCCACGCCACAAAAATACATGGAATATTTTGGTATAAATAAATATTAATACGTCTCTCTCCGTCGCTGTTGAAGGGCTTCGGCCCGAAAACTTTCGATTTTGTGTTGTTTTTCGTGTGTGCTCAGCACCGCCAGGGGCTCTTCAACTTTGGTAAGTGTCCACTGGGCTCCTTTCAGCACCTTGTTGCCACCTTTACAATTACCTTTCCTCTTAATTAAGCATATATATTAATAAATATGTATAAATAACAATATTAACTGTACAGTATCTGTTGGACTGCTATTATAGATTCGCACGTTAAACTGTTTACATTCTTCTGTAACACTCAGCATTTTGCTTTAAATATTTAGGTTTTCAAGGAGATATTAAATTATGAAGAAAACGCCGCGATGCGGTCAAGCGAACATATTGCGATTAGCGTAATTTTAGAAGTGACCTCGCATAAAAGCTATAAATACTTTGTGATAGAAGAACAGAGCTATTTAGATATGCTTTATCTTGAAGTTCAATGAGGAAATGGTGCGATAAAATTTGTTTGGCAATCGATACAGGTAACGCGAATAACTACCGCCTTGAAATGTCGCCGACGCGTCGATGAGTGCACAATTTATTTAATCGAAGGCTTTTTAACTTTAGCCTTCACCACCGGTTTTTCTTGGAATAATTCTCAAAGACGTTTGCAGAATTTTTCGATTAATTTAATTTATCCGATAAAAGTTTTTGTCGACACTAATAGAAAATGTTTCGTACTGAAAAGATGCCAAGTTGCCTTAACCTCGTCTGCTCCAGATGTAACTCGAACGTCCCTCAAAAATGTGACCTGGAAATTTATCCGCATTCCATGTTTGTAGCAACTGTCTCTCGGTGTTTGGAAAACCGGATAAATATATGAAAATGGGAAGAGTAAATAGAAAATTCATGCTTTATTATTACGTGCTGAAAGAACATGTTTGAACTGCATTTATCTCCCATCATTAACACCTTCACCGTCTTTAAAAGCCATTATTTGCTTAAGAACTGTTCAAACCGACAGTCCAAAAGAGACCATATGTATTTATTATGGGTGCACTCTATTACGCTTTTTTGGGACTAAAGAAGCATTCTGCGTGAAAAATACTGCCTTTTCCTTTTCGTATGTAAAATAACCGCTTGCCATGAAAACAAGTTAGGAAAGTGAACAACGTATCACAAATGGGCGCGTTTCGTGCAATGGAGTATTAGAAAGAAATTATAGTATACCTGTACATAAGGGAAATAGCGTTTTAAAGTTCATTTCTTCATCATAAATAATCCATTTTCTTCCTATTTAAAAATATTGCATGCACACGTAAGGAAATTAAACGTTTGTTTGAGAGATTGTTTATGTTAGCAACAATGAAGAAGTAACCATGCAAGAGATTTTCTAAGTTCAACTCGATATAAGACATTCTTGTTTGATTTTCTCGATAACGGCTACTTCTATGATAAAAATGTATAGGAAAGGAAATACTCTACCAGTTCTACAACTTTTATTTGTAAAATATTTTGATATGAGCAATACTTTACGAGATACGACGAAAATTTAATTTTTTATCATCAGTAAAGTGGTACCCCTGATTGGCGTACGAGATTCATTTTTGCGATTTTCTTCTTATATTTGATTGTGTCCTTAATATCAAATTTCATGAAAAACCGTTCTGTAGAAGCCGAGAACGAACATGCGGACGGACGGACGGACCGACCGACGATAATTGGCGCTCACGCTGTAAGCGAAACGCGTCAAAAAAGGCGTAACACCGATTCTCTTCATAAATGTTGACGTCAAAAGTTGGTGGTACCGCCAGGGTCGGATTAAGCGGTTCATGGGCCCCACGCAAAGCACACGTTCTGGGCCCCGGTCCAAGATGGGGCCGGATTACTTAAGAGGACCTATAACACTTTCATAATAGTGACAAGAGATGATTAGTTTTTGGACAATATAGGTTTACTACTGTCGTTTTACCGTTTTTTTTCGAATATCTCCTTTAAAATTCTATTTCCGTAAATAATTGTTATTATAAAAGTTGTAGAGAATAAAAATGTCTACACGTTTAGTCCGAAACAATTTCTCGTCAAACCGATAGTTTAATAGATATTTTGGTTTTTCGTAGTTTTTTCCAAATGTCTCCTTCAAAATTCAATTTCCATAAACAGTTGTAATCATAAAAGTTGTAGAGAATAAAATTCGATTGAAGTTTTATTTAGAACAGTTTTTCATAAAGCCTATATAGTTTAAGAGATATTTTGATTTTTCTTCTAAATTTACGTTAAATACGTCGCTATGTGAAACCATTGCTTCCGCTGCTATGATAATACTTTCTAATTGTTGAAGGCGTACGCCTCCAAGGGTGATATTTTTTTATCAAAAGAAGCAGTTAACAATTTTCTTTACTCGATTTTTTTACGTAATAAAAACTATTGAAAATATTTTTAAATTATTCTCGAATTTAGTCGCTGATAATTGTTTCTGAGAACGCTGACGTCGAGAGTAATCATATATTTATTGCTCTGTATGGAGAAAGTCGTGTTGGCCAAGTCAGAT
This sequence comes from Uropetala carovei, assembly GCA_036926305.1. Taxonomy (NCBI): domain Eukaryota; kingdom Metazoa; phylum Arthropoda; class Insecta; order Odonata; family Petaluridae; genus Uropetala; species Uropetala carovei. The sequence goes on along the minus strand of JAXCHB010000010.1, from coordinate 8,483,076 downwards.
TTTTATGAAAAGTTCAAAGAATGTAAATAAGCATGAAATTGAGGAAGTGACATTAAAAACAATACAAGTATTAAACGGTTATATAGTTTAATGAAGACGTTGGTTTATTTAAGACGAAGCAAGTGTGTATACAGAATGTATAAACGTTGATAACAAAGTAATGGATTGCAGGCAGTAGCGCACACTAGATTCTCTCAAGAGGGGGTGGGTCCGAAATATTGACAAGAACAAAAGTTGTATGCAAGTTATATCAATGTCGCGTATTGCATTGTTCATTATATTTGAGTTAAAAACAAAGGGAGCAAACCGTCTCCTATTCCTCTCTGACGGCGCCCATGAACTCAAATTTAAAATAAGAATGTTTCTGCACAGTTTAGAAAAATCACAGTTTTCCAAGGGAGGGGGGTCCGGACCCGGTCCCTCCCCCCCCCCCCCCTCCCCCTCCCGTGTGTGCGCCACTTATTGCAGGTATTGTGATTCATCGTGACAGGAAAGCGGGCCCCCCAATAAGCCCGGGCCCCAGTTATTTGCACCGGCTATTATCCCCTCTTTAGGGCCCTGGGTAAGATATACATTTATTTTGTTCTCAAACAAGAGCCGCAACAAATAAACCGAAAATTTTGAGCATGGCTGAATGAAGCACGTGGAAAGAAAGAGGAACCGCAGGAGGAAGGGTCTTGGGACATACCTTATCTTCCTCGGACTTTCTTGCCTCGGGATTGCAAAGGGAGGGGGCGGGTGAGAAGGCTCGAGTTGAGGAAAACCAAGAGGGATACATTAAGCGAAGAAAATGTGCATAAATGTTGAAATTTACTTCTGGAAAAAACACCAATCCAATGCCTTTTGTAGTTCTCATGATATGGGTGTATAAACAAAAGCGCGGTCTGCGCCGACCGATAAATAGACTGAAGCGATATTTTCACCTTGGGCCTACGTAACTTTTTTTAAAAACCAAGGTTACCTAAAGCCATTCAACATTTTGTTGTACCCGCTTTATAATTGAAATAATAAAAGCTGAGCCTTATTAATTTTAATTATTCACCTGAAAAATAATGCCAAGTTATATTAATAAATATGTATTTGCAATTTGATGTATACTTTTGATAATTTTATAGCGCTACTTGCGAAAGTGCCAGTTGAATTCCTACTTCGACCGTCTAAAATGTAAACATCGCAAGAATAAGATAGTGCACAGTTTTTCCGTCGAATAAGGCTAAAATGAAGAAAATCGGTCCATATTTAGGTATTTTGATGATTGAAGGAGGAAAAATCTTGCACCGTGAAAAATCTAAAATTACGTGTAAACTTATGGGAAAATAATTATTGAATCAAGCACCCTCCAGCCCCCAAATCTTTTATCGTCCGTAATTCGGTGTAGAGGTTTTTAAGTTTGTTTTTAAAATTATTTCCCGTCATGTTTCGAACTCGTCATTTAAATTATCGTAAAGATTTAGCGTAAATTGTTAGTTATTATCGGAGGAAGATGAATCAAAGCCAGCGTTCAATCATGGACAACTATTCACGAGTTTCATGCTTACAAAACATAAAAGTAAACATTTCAGAAAGGCATAATAACACAAGAGACTGAGCTGGATTTGGCGAAATTGTTAAGATAGGAAATGAAATTATGGTTATATTTGAAAGCAACACACTTAGAAGCGGATTGTTTACAAATAAATTTGGTCAATTATTAAGAAAAGCTAAATGAAAATAATTTATAGGTGGTTTCCAGTTTTTAGTAGAATAAAATGCTTTCGTATAATCTGCATATGCCCTAGAACTGATAGCGAAACTAAATTCACAAAATCCGTTAAAATTCAATTGGCACTTACCATTCTTTAAACATTAAACGTCATATCTCAGCTTCTATTACTCCAATATGGACAATTATTTTTATCGTGCCTCTTGAAAGATTGCATATTACAACCGTAGAAGTCAAAAAGTTGCCTTATACCGCACAGCTAATGATTGAAATTCTGACACACCTGCTCGCTAGTAAATTCAATCTTGTATCCCTATTCTGCTAAATCACAAAATTTATAACTTCGAGGTTATGTGGCTTCCATAACTAACTTCCAATGTACGCAAAGACGAGCGCAACTCCGCTATCTCCTTTGTCAAGTCGCCAAGGGATCTTTATTAATTAGTATTTAATGGAATATAAAAAAAAGTTTCTATCGCTGTGTGTTTAATGTAAATTTTCGCTTATTTCCCATGAAAATTTAATCTATAGGTGGTTTAGATTAAGCAAAAATATGTCACTATAAACAATTCCCTACTTTCAATGTTTGCAAATAAATCCACACGTGTTGTAACGTGCCTTAAAACTTATTAATGTTGCTCTCCTTTCTAAATTGTGTTTACTAAACAGTTAAACACATTATATATATATATAGCAAGTGAAATGTTAAATCAGCTGTTCCAAATTTAATTATCATATCTGGGAGTCACTTTACGATCAATAATCGACGTACAATTATGATTGGGCAACATAAATTTTACGAGACAAGACTTCCTCTAATGATTCAAAGCTACTGGGAAAAATTTGTTAAAAATAGGAACATTGTATTATGATATTGAAATTTCCACTATGTTAGAAATTGTAACACCGTTAGGCGCAAGGCAAAAGAAACAGCGAATTATACTGGATAAAAGAATCATTTAAAACATACGAACATTAGTTTTAAAAATTGGAAGCAGGTGAACCAATAGGTAAGTTTTTCACCTATAGATATTAAAACACATTTCATTCATCAGGAATAATTTCGTCTTGATTAAAAACATGATACCGTGATAAGAAACGCTATTCCTGCTTGACAGGCTTTCCCTAAAACACAGATTTTCTTTGTCATTAGACGAGTATTTGAAGATTCGAAAGTTAGCATAATAGATATAACTGGATTGATCAAATTTTTAACATGCATGCCATAGACGTGTTATCACCTCAACTGAACGTGGAGTGGGAGAAATAAACAGATGTGGCTGCACTCGAAACTCCGAAAAAGGAATCACTAGAATTCCTAACAGGGGCGAACTGTGTCATGGGAGGGTTAAACTTACAAAATTACAGTTGTAGAGTTAGCTTCTTTATATAGTTTGAGTAAAAGTGAATGAAAAATCTATAAGAGAAAATACTTAAATTAAAAAAGTCTCTCAAAGTTAGACAAACAAAACATAGTAACTAACCTTGCGAAGATTGGTATATAATATAATATATAAATATAAAAGCGAAGAAATTAAATAATAAATGGTAATTAACTTTGCTGAAAGTAAAGTCAAATGAAGCAGTCGCAGAAAATATGTGCAACCATAATATTATTGGGTAAAAGAGTCCAACTTTTATTAGTTTGAAGGGATACAAATTTAAATAAAGCATCAGATTTAAAATTCCCAATCACAAGTCAATTCTACAACACTATTAGAAGGTTCCTATGCCTTTCAGTCCCGTGAATGGGAAAAAGTTCGTCACCAGAACTCTTGCTTAGCTCACGAATCGAACTTGAAATGACCCTGTGAAGAAGAGTGACGAGAATTTCAGAATTCTGCGTAGCAGCACAATGAGTCCTTTCGATGGAACTTCTCAATTGAGGCATGCATGTTCACTTCAATGCTATTAATTACACGAAATTTATGAAATCCCGGTCAATCCTTTGGAACATGAAGATTGCTACCGAACTGCAACCGGCACTCGAGATTTTAAAAAATAATAAAAATTGAGCAAATATTTTTTCACGCTATAGCTTATGGTACGAAACAATATCAAAGCCATTATTTGGCAATTATAATGAAAAATCGGAACCGCGAAAAAATAGGAACGTTTGTAATGTATTTTTTATTTTAACGCGACGCACAGCACTCAAGTGGCACAATACTACAGGGCTTGAAATCGTACATAAACCACATCTGCTCGGATTAATGTCCCCAATCGTTTCTTCTGTAACAATAGCTACCAATAGGCCGCCATCTTTGAAAAGACAACTAATCCAACTTTAATAAATGAAACTTTCTTATCTTTTCTGAGGTTGTGTGGTATCTCCGCAAGCAGCAGAAGTTCCTCTCTCTAGACGAACATCAATACGTGCACTTCACCATAGCAGTAAAATGGCCACGATGCATGGCAAGATGAATTGAGACGAAGCAGATACCTTTAATCACGTAAATTCATATTCTAAAACGTTTTCAATTCGCACTGCAATAAAAGAAATAAATTACCAACTTAAATGTGACACGGTACTTCACTAGTCATCTGTTCCCGATTCACTACCGAACGCACCAAAAACTTGACTAAAGTAGTGCCAACGGAAAACCGGAAGAGGTCACTAGCTCTTCCTAAAAAGGAGGGGAATGGTGGGTGGGGGGAGGGGTGAGGTTCGAGCATGTAAATGGGAATGGTAAAAGACAGTACCTCTTCCCCGCGAAGGGTTGTAAAATTGGTCCATTTCGATGGGTACGCCGGAGGTTCGGTTCCGTACAAGTCACTCAGGGAGAGGAATAGTAATGGTCCCGGGTTAGTAAAAAACACGGGAAAGAGTCGAGTTGTCTCCCAAGAAGGGAAAATTACCTGATCACTAAAAAGGTCGGGACCGAATTGTCTCCCAGAAGGTCCAGGTATATTTTACCGCGTAGGCCGAGTTGTCTCCCGGTCACTAAAAAGGTCGGGACCGAATTGTCTCCCAGAAGGACCAGGTATATTTTACCGCGTAGGCCGAGTTGTCTCCCGGTCAAATTTTAAACTGCTGTCATTATCAGGATTAAGTTCATGGCCTTCCCTAACTTTCTCTTCAGTTCCATTATAGTCGTTTCACCAGCTAGTCTCTTGGCGTACGCCAGTTAGCAGCAGCCAATAGGAGACGGTTTGTTTGGTTGGCAACGCGCACCGGTATCTGCTGTCCCGCACGAAAGTTTACATTTACATTTACATTTACATTTACATAAATACCCTGCAAGCCGCTAAAAGCGTTTGGCAGGGGGTGTCACAACACCAAGTGAAGTCTAGCTAATTCCTCTGTTGGATTGTCTTATCGCGTCTGGGAAAAAGGATCGGTAGTATTTCTCTGTTCTAGCGGTAATTTCGAGATATTTTCTCCTGCACTGTGATCTAACATTACGTTCACTAACACCGATGGGGACGACTATGCCGCGTACGTCTTCAACGAATTCGGAACTTTCAAATTTTTCAAATAGTTTCCTTTTGTATTCAATTCTTCTACTCTTCAACGTCTGCCATTTCAGATCTCTCAATAACTCTGATACACTCGCATCATACCGATATTCTCCTTTTACAAATCTAGCCGCTCTACGCTGAACCATTTCGGTTGAGAGGTTGAGAGGGGCGATGGAAGGGGAAACGTTCGTGATTGGCTACTTGCTCTAAGTAGGCCAAGAGACTTTAGCTGGTGAACCGACTATAGATATAACTATGTCCCCGAGCCGATTCTTGACGGTCAGTGGCGGGAGAGTCGGCAGCCAATGGGATGCCAACGGCAGTAACAACTCCAACCCCCACATATAAAAGGGCTACTGCAAGGCATAAATTTAATTTTGTGTTTCCCGTCACTGAAATATCACCTTTCAAGATGAGCGCTGCTGTTTTAAGTGAAAAAGGAAAACGTCTCTTACTTATCGAGGGATATAAGTTCAGTTTTCATAAAGTGGTAGCGGGAAATACCATGAAAAGGTGGTCGTGCATTTCAAGAAAAACTTTATGTAAAGCATATGTGAAAACGGAAGGTGTGGAAAACGTTATAGTGGAGTCGGTGCTCGTGCACAATCACGAGAAAATTTCCGAAAAAGTGATCAACAGACAAATTTTAAGTAATAGTGTCAAACGGGCAGCAATCGACGATATGAGTGAACGACCAATGAAACTCATACGGAAGGAACTAAAGAAATCAGACCCTGAAACCATCACAACCACAGACATTGTTCGAGTTCGGAAAAATGTGTACCATGCAAGATCTTCTCATCTGCCGAAATTGCCAAAGAATTCTGGTGAATTTCATGACTAGAAATAAAAACCAACAAAGGTGAAAAATTTCTTATGAAAAATGATAAAGTTAACAACATTGTGATTTTTTCGTGTAAAAGCAACTTACTTGTTCTGTCCACTTTATCGCATTTATATGTAGACGGTACGTTTGAATATTGTCCTAAGTATTTTTTGCAACTTTTTACAATTCATGGACTGAAGAATGGACATTATATTCCCCTAGTGTTCTGTTTGCTACCTAATAAAATCGCTGCCAGTTATGAATTGAGTTTCAGTTTCTTGAAAGAAGAATGTACGAAACTGGGCTGTACCATTTCCCCAAGTATCATCACTGCAGACTTTGAAACTGCTATACATACAAGTATAGCTGAAGTTTTTCCAGAGAGTGAGATAAGAGGTTGCCGCTTCCACCTACGACAATCATGGTAAGGAAAAATTCAAGAACTAGGTCTGTCCACCGAATATAAAAAGAAAAAGGAGAAAGAAACAGAAGTGTCAAGATACCTTACCTACGTTTTTGGCCTACCATTTCTAAAGTCAGAAGATGTTAGTGATTGTTTTGCACTGGATTTCGCTGAATTTAAACCAGACAATGATTTAGTGACAAGATTTTCGGACTACTTAGTGGATACCTACATCGATGAAAATTCTCGATCTCCTCCACATATGTGGGCTGAACATTCCTCCTCCTTGCAGAGAACTACTAACGTATGCGAGTCTTTCCATTCGAAATATAATGCATCCTTTTATACACCACATCCTAATATACATCAGTTTTTAAATGTTTTATTAGATTTTCAAATCCACACTTATATTAAAATCGGAAGTGTTGACAATGTAATGAAAATAAACGATACTAATGTATTGAAAAGAAAAGCTTTTGTAGAATCGAAAATTAAAGAACTGGAACAAAATGTAAATTTTAAAAATATTGATTTTGTGAAAGCTATTTCTTATCATTTTAAGTGCCTCAATTGAAATAATAATTTTAAAGAAAAAAGTATTCTGGATTAAGAACTTTAAATATTTCTATGTTTAACTTGGTTGACAATGTGATGGCATTATTATTGGCATATGTATGTGTAATATGTTTTATTATGACATTTTTGTTATTCAGAGATATTTTAAAAATAAACAACATAAATTTATGCACTATGTTTTTAAGTTATGAAAGGTCATGAACTTAATCCTGATGACAATTCGGTCCCGACCTTTTTAGTGACCGGGAGACAACTCGGCCTACGCGATAAAATATACCTGGTCCTTCTGGGAGACAATTCGGTCCCGACCTTTTTAGTGACCGGGAGACAACTCGGCCTACGCGGTAAAATATACCTGGTCCTTCTGGGAGACAATTCGATCCCGACCTTTTTAGTGATCAGGTAATTTTCCCTTCTTGGGAGACAACTCGACCCTGCCCAAACACGAAGCCCGTTAAACCAGTGCTACTCAAGTGGTGGTCCTCGGACCGGCGCCAGTCCGCGAGCCATCGGCTGCCGGTCCGCGGCAAGTTCTTAGGGTAATGTAGGTACAGATGTTAACGAAGCATTGCCTCGAGATAGACTAATGAGAGTGAGACCCGGACCTGGATTAATAAATGTCTTTATATACATTTAATGCAAAATGCAAGCTTTTTTTCTTTTCCTGGGACGACGTGTTGTCCTTCCCGTTTATTAAACCTCTCTTTTCTAAGCAGATTTAAATTGGATAGTGCCGCAAGAATTTTAACAGACATATACTTAAGCTAATGATACCTACACCTGCGACTAACAGAGGAACGGGGGTGCTCTATGGCCAACAGTTTGGGTCAATCCAAATCGTAAACAGATTAAATTTATCCCGAATGTCGTTTCAAATGTCACGACGCTTCAAAACGTTTGCTGACAGAGTCAAATACCCGTTCTCGCCTTTTATGAAACAAATCGATCATGAGAGTCCCGTAGTTTCTCATTCTCACGTGGATTTATTTTCTTGTTATCTTTCTCCACGAGACAAAGAGTGATCCATCGAACTGAGTTTTTGTAAACAACTGTCGAAGAAATTGGAGCGTTGTTCTTGGTTGATGAGAAGGCCATTAAAGTAAGGAGAGTTAGGAATATCTCACTCAGTTGCCTTTGAAATCTTTCTGAGGTGAAGTGTGGCTTCTTCAGAGATCGCGATCCTTGGAGGACCTTAGCTCGTAATAACTGTAAGTAAGATCACCGATATTTTGCATAATAATATGAAGTTTAAATCGTATGATCTACTGCGGTATGTGCAGTATCTTTCATATGAAAGCATTAGAAATTTGTAACATGAACTTTAAAAATGCTTGGATTTAAAGCAACTAACTCTGAAATATTTGAGTAAAAAACACCACCGTATGTTTTAATAACATCTTGTTGGACGCCGTTAAATGTGTTACAATTTATTTTACGAAATGATTTGGCTTCCAATTAGGGGTGACTACCAGTATTGGAAAACCGGAATTAATACCGGTATTGAATTAGACACACAATACCGATATCGGGTTTTTGGTATGGAAAAGTACTTTTTGGAAGCAATACCAAGTTACCATAAACGTGTATATTAATCAAATTAAACTTGATATTGATATCTTTTATGCCTTTGTAAATCAGGAAATTTAAACTTTTTCTGTACGACCATACTTACTACGTAATATTTATTTTTTGAATGTTTAAGAATTTTATAGCCTGTGTCCATATTTTTTAAACAATTCATGCAGTTTATTGAATATTTAAGAGTGAGGTTCAATCTTATGGTTAATGTGATGAAGTCATGATATGCGAACTTTTTAAACTAATATATATTTAGTTTTTTCAAAGTACAGATTTATGTAGTTACTGAAATATTCATATCTTGCTTTTAAACTCTATTTGATATATTGTAAGGAGGGTTTATTCCATTATTAATATCATATCTGAGTGCTTACGTTCGTATGTGCGTGCGTGTCTGATGAATTGCCGAATGATTATTTGTAACAGTTTTAGAAAGCTTATGCTTTGGCATTGACGCTAATGTCTATTTTCAATACTACTAGAGTCCCGAAGTTCCTACTGCATTTATTCGGTTTTCATCCTAATATCAGAAATGAAGTATTTACTTGAAGTATAGATTTATAAAAAAATCTTTTTATCTCCTATGTACAGATGATGATAGTGGAATTCCAAAACCGGAGTGTGTTATTTGTGGATATATGTTGTCTAACGACGCAATGAAACCGTCAAAACCCAAAGAGGCATTAAATACAAAACATAGGGAAATGAGTTCAAAGCAGAAAAGAGTTCTTTGAAAGAAAGCATGCCGATCTGAAATGCCGTCAGAAACAGATCTTCAAAGTGTCACACACAAATATTTACATTTACATTTACATAAATACCCTGCAAGCCGCTAGAAGCGTTTGGCAGGGGGTGTCACAACACCAAGTGAAGTCTAGCTAATTCCTCTGTTGGATTGTCTTATCGCGTCTGGGAAAAAGGATCGGTAGTATTTCTCTGTTCTAGCGGTAATTTCGACATATTTTCTCCTGCACTGTGATCTAACATTACGTTCACTAACACCGATGGGGACGACTATTCCGTGTACGTCTTCAACGAATTCGGAACTTTCAAATTTTTCAAATAGTTTCCTCTTGTATTCAATTCTTCTACTCTTCAACGTCTGCCATTTCAGATCTCTCAATAACTCTGATACACTCGCATCATACCGATATTCTCCTTTTACAAATCTAGCCGCTCTACGCTGAACCATTTCGAGCTCTCTAGTTAGGCCCTCCTCGAAAGGGTCCCAGACGGCGCAACAGTATTCCACAAAAGTGCTATGCGAGCTTCTTATAAAGTAGCGCTTCGAGTTGCTAAGAACAAAAATCCATACACAATTGGTGAGACGTTAGTGAAAGGCTGTATTAATGACGTCTGCATGGAAATGCTGGGCGAGCAGGCTGCAAAGAAAGTGAGTCAGGTGCCACTTTCAAATGACACTATAGCTAGACGAATTTTAGATCTGTCTCAAGATATGAAAGATCAGCTCATAGAACAGATTAAATTAGCAAAGTACTTCTCTTTACAGCTTGATGAGTGTACAGACGTTTCAAATGCGGATATACTGATGGTGTATGTGCGCTTTGAATTTAATGGTGATTTGAAGGAAGAGTTCTATTTTTCTGCTTCACTACCGACAAAAACAACTAGTTCTGAAATTTTCAAAACTTTGAAGGACTACATCGTTAATAAATGTGGGTCGGACTTCAAATTTTGTGTAGGCGTATGTTTTGATTGCACTGCCGCAATGACAGGACATTCAGGAGTTGTTACCCAGATTAAGGCGTCACTTATTGCAGGTATTGTGATTCATCTTCAGAGGAAAGCGGGCCCCCCAATAAGCCCGGGCTCCAGTTATTTGCACCGGCTATTATCCCCTCTTTAGGGCCCTGGGTAAGATATACATTTATTTTGTTCTCAAACAAGAGTCGCAACAAATAAACCGAAAATTTTGAGCATACCTGAATGAAGCACGTGGAAAGAAAGAGGAACCGCAGGAGGAAGGGTCTTGGGAAATCCCGTATCCTCCTCGGACTTTCTTGCCTCGGGATTGCAAACGGAGGGGGCGGGTGAGAAGGCTCGAGTTGAGGAAAACCAAGGGTAGCGTAAATATAAGACAAATGGAAGAGACAGACACAACGGTACATGGCTCCCCGTAAAATACTTCGCACCCACTCAGCCCATGGTACTACTATATACGGTAGGTCGTTCCGGTGAACGAAAACGAGACCATTTCGCGCATGACGTCACTTGGTCCGCAAACGAAAGCGCGGCGTTCAAATTAATACGGGCACGTATTAGATGTCGACCGTAATTAAGATTCTTTTCAGCCTGCGATTATTAGTAATTATGTCGCATTATAATAGAAGTCATAAATACATTTCTTGCTTTTCGTTTTTTATTATGTCACACTGTATTTTCAGGTATTAACTGTGATCCTAAAGAGTTGGGGCACCTCTGCCAATTGATGCGTATTCATTTCTCGTCCGCCATACGCGCAATTAATTCCTTTTGTCTAACAACTGCAAAGCTTAAAGATGCTCTCCGTGGTCAGAAGGACATAATAATTTTATTGACACATCAGGGGGGCTTGGAAAAATTGGGCAGGTCACATCTTCTATTATATAAAGTCGCTTCTTACATGTAATTATCTAATTATATAAAGCTGCTTCGTACATAAGTCAGATAGGATGATACAATTTTTTTTATTTATTTATTCGTCATAAATACATGTCCAGTGAGCCTAGGCTCTTTAGGACTATATGAATCACAAAATACAGTCATTTGTACAAAAGAAAAATCACAGTGAGTGTTTGAATACCTTATATCAGAGATTATTTACCTCATTTAATCCATTTAGATTCCTATTTAAAACCCAAACTTTATAAACAAGTGCATAAACTTTTTGTATATCCATCAAGAAAAGAGCAATGTAAATGAACAATATTATGCTTCTAATTAAAAATGTTCACTTGAAAATGTTGTCAAATGCCATTATAAAATTAAACAAAACAGAATAAACAAAAGAAACTTTCAAGTTGGGTAAAAGTATAGAACCTATTACTTAATACAACAGATTAATGGCAAAAAAATTACATAAATCATATACATATAGCTGAGAACAACAAAACATAAAACAAATATAACAGTCTTATATTGAAGTAAAAGTAAATTACATTACATAAATGTGACTATAAAAAGAAAGCAGTAGAGTAGCTATAAGTAAGTAATTGGTAACCATATAAAGGAATAAAGAAAAACAATTAGGATTCTAGGTATTCAGCCCATAATGTGTCAATGAGTCTTTTCTTAAATACAATTACATTTTCAGTTTCTTTCACATGTAGGAACAAGTTATTATAATAATAAATAGCTTTGTATTTTAAACTGTTTGACCCGTATTTACTTGAATGGGGAACTTGAGTTTTCACATTAATGTCATCCTTCCTTCGGCATGCCTGAATCCACTTCTTTTGGACCAAAGCTTCTCTAGGAAAACGAAAAGACCTCACATTTCCTTTGGTATTGCGATCCGTATTGTTGCAGCCAAATACTGCACAAATAGTCATATCTAAAAATCGCTTTCACACTCTCGCAGAAAAACGCACTTAATTGAGACATGTAAATAAACTCGGTAACCACATAAAACAGCCGACTACTTGCGGACCAGGTGACGTCACGCGTTCGAGACTATCGCATAGCACAGCTATCGATTCTTGACACGGATGCGCAACGACCTACCTATATATTAGTATCATGACTCAGCCTAGTCATATTACCGACGCAATATGGGCTGCCGCCGTCTTATGTGCGTAGCTGAAATAGCTTTAGAATACGGAAAAGCAACAGCTCCTGGCCAAGGCAGCAACCACTCACGCAACTCATGCCTCACCAGGACTTTTCCCGATGCCTTGTATGCCCAATCCGCCCCTGGTGGGCCCCTTTGTCATCTGGGCCCCACGCACATGCGTGTTTTGCGTACCTCTTAATCCGGCCCTGGGTACCGTAAGTTCTCTAAGTCAGGAGAAGGGCGGTAAAATCACGCTAATTGCGAAGCCGGGCCAAAAATCCTTTCGTGAGATTATTCCCAAAATGTCACTGAAACGGATTGGCTACGAAGCAATTCAGGAGAATCAAAAGGGAGTTTTTTCTCCGCGGTAAGCTATTTAATGGCTCACGGTTGCGCTGAATGTGATCCATAGAAAAAGACGGTGATTACGACCTGGATGGGATTCTCCCCGTGAGGAAACTCTTTTTGAGTGCTTCATCATTTCGAAGTGACAAAAAACTCCGAGATGGAGTTTCACGGTTCGATGCGAATGAGTCCTTGGGCCATTATGTATATATATACGCCGCTCCCATCTTTTACTCTCGCTTTCTGTAATTCCCTTTTTCCGTTACTAATTTTTATGACTCCGGGAAGCATTCCCATGAGTCTGCTAGATCAACAGTTTCTCACCGATCATTTTTCCAGGAAAATTTAATTTAAATTGGAAAGCGCATACGCTATGGAGTATTTAATCGTTTTCTGCGTATTTAGAGAAGTCACAGCGAACGCGTTTTATGTTCCGTGAACTTCAACGAGCCTTGTTCCAAAGAATAAAACGGTATTAACGCAATTTCGAGGGCAGCGCCATAATTCGAGCGGTTACCTTTACCTCTGCCAATTACCTTCTTATAAAAAAATGCCTCGGGCGAACTCGTATAAATTTTACCGCTGGATAATTTTAGACAAAAGAGAGGAAATTATAGCGGAAAGTATTTGATTCCTCTTTGAATGATAATTGCTTCGAGGAGAGGAAAAAACTGCAGTACTAGAATCCTTGGCCGAAATTCAACACAGGGATCAACACGGCTCATTAATCGCAGTTTGACTTGTTCGAGGACTTTAAAAATTCATCCTAAAAAAAGTTTCAGGACCATTAACTCTCCAACATTTCTTATAGTTCTCGTTTTCAGGATCATTAATTTCCCAATTTCTATTGCCCTTCCAATTTCATGGATAGATTTATCCGTTATATTCTTGCCTTATAAGTAAATAACTTAATCAAGCAGCTTTACTTGGAAACTACTCAAAGATTAGCTAAAGGCATAATTGCTTTTATATGAATGAGAGCCCTTATGATACTCAGCGGAAGAAATAACTGTGATTTTTTTATTTAGCACCCATTTTGCTATTCGCAATAAAGAAAAATGTCTATATTTCATTGTTTTACAAACGGATTTGGTGTGTTCGTAATTGCCTCAGGCCTCAGACAGAGACTTCGAATTAGCCATTATAGGGATTCAAAATTTCATCAATGCCCTAGTTAACCGGCAACTTTGGATGAATTTAAAATCAATTCGTGTGACTTAAGCTCAGATTTGAGAAAATTGAGTTTTTCCGTGATTCTTGAGTCAGAAAAAATCCACTCGTATATTTCCCGAAATCATGGAATATAATTCTTCCATCAAGGTAGATCGTGTATTGATTGGGTTGAGGAAAGACACGGAAACGGCCTTATTCGACTGCAATGAACGTTGTATGGTTTTTAAACAGTACATTAGCTGAAGAAGGCTTTATCGACAGAGAGAATTGTTGTTTTCCCAACTTTTGATCTTTATTGCCTTGTAAAAAAAACTGAAAAATATTATTATCAAATGTCGAACGGCAGTGCATATATTGCTGTATCTATCTGTTTGAGCGTTTGAAACTAGATGGAAAAGTTAACATCCCATCTTATGCAAGCATCGTGAATATACAATAAGAAACTATAGATGCGATGCAACTCAATCAGTGCTTTGCTGGAGAGAGAAAACTTTAGAACCAGTTCTTCTCACCTTCTTCATTAGTTAAAGGTAAACCTTACAACAAAGAACGCCAAAATCACTTATTATCAGAATATTATAGGAGAGAACAAAGTCGTTGAATTTAAGCCGAAATTTTAAGGTTATGTGAATTTCAACGTGTTTGCAATCGTTTCGAGTAGCAAAACGGTTTTGTTATAAATAGTATGTTGATATCAGTTGGGCAGTGATTAACGAAATACATTAATATGTATGATAAATGCCACGCAGGGTATAAAACGTTCTTTCTCTTCGCTATGTGTTTCCTTAATGCCCTTCTCTATGGAATTGTTTAGGACACAGTGGTGAGGTGTTAAAGGGGGAGAGGGGAGGGGGGGAGGAATGAGGAGGAGGAGGAGGAAGAAGGCGAGACAGAGAGGACAAAGAGGATGGCGAGCACAGGACACAGTGGTGAGGTGTTAAAGGGGGAGAGGGGAGGGGAGGAGAGGAATGAGGAGGAGGAAGAGGAAGAAGGCGAGACAGAGAGGACAAAGAGGATGGGGAGCACAGGACACAGTGGTGAGGTGTTAAAGGGGGAGAGGGGAGGGGAGGGGAGGAATGAGGAGGAGGAAGAGGAAGAAGGCGAGACAGAGAGGACAAAGAGGATGGGGAGCACAGGACACAGTGGTGAGGTGTTAAAGGGGGAGAGGGGAGGGGAGGGGGGGAGGAATGAGGAGGAGGAAGAGGAGGAAGAAGGCGAGACAGAGAGGACAAAGAGGATGGGGAGCACAGGACACAGTGGTGAGGTGTTAAAGGGGGAGAGGGGAGGGGAGGGGAGGAATGAGGAGGAGGAAGAGGAAGAAGGCGAGACAGAGAGGACAAAGAGGATGGGGAGCACAGGACACAGTGGTGAGGTGTTAAAGGGGGAGAGGGGAGGGGAGGGGGGGAGGAATGAGGAGGAGGAGGAGGAGGAAGAAGGCGAGACAGAGAGGACAAAGAGGATGGGGAGCACAGGACACAGTGGTGAGGTGTTAAAGGGGGAGAGGGGAGGGGAGGGGGGGAGGAATGAGGAGGAGGAGGAGGAGGAAGAAGGCGAGACAGAGAGGACAAAGAGGATGGGGAGCACAGGACACAGTGGTGAGGTGTTAAAGGGGGAGAGGGGAGGGGAGGGGAGGAATGAGGAGGAGGAAGAGGAAGAAGGCGAGACAGAGAGGACAAAGAGGATGGGGAGCACAGGACACAGTGGTGAGGTGTTAAAGGGGGAGAGGGGAGGGGAGGGGAGGAATGAGGAGGAGGAAGAGGAAGAAGGCGAGACAGAGAGGACAAAGAGGATGGGGAGCACAGGACACAGTGGTGAGGTGTTAAAGGGGGAGAGGGGAGGGGAGGAGAGGAATGAGGAGGAGGAAGAGGAAGAAGGCGAGACAGAGAGGACAAAGAGGATGGGGAGCACAGGACACAGTGGTGAGGTGTTAAAGGGGGAGAGGGGAGGGGAGGGGAGGAATGAGGAGGAGGAAGAGGAAGAAGGCGAGACAGAGAGGACAAAGAGGATGGGGAGCACAGGACACAGTGGTGAGGTGTTAAAGGGGGAGAGGGGAGGGGAGGAGAGGAATGAGGAGGAGGAAGAGGAAGAAGGCGAGACAGAGAGGACAAAGAGGATGGGGAGCACAGGACACAGTGGTGAGGTGTTAAAGGGGGAGAGGGGAGGGGAGGGGAGGAATGAGGAGGAGGAAGAGGAAGAAGGCGAGACAGAGAGGACAAAGAGGATGGGGAGCACAGGACACAGTGGTGAGGTGTTAAAGGGGGAGAGGGGAGGGGAGGGGAGGAATGAGGAGGAGGAAGAGGAAGAAGGCGAGACAGAGAGGACAAAGAGGATGGGGAGCACAGGACACAGTGGTGAGGTGTTAAAGGGGGAGAGGGGAGGGGAGGGGAGGAATGAGGAGGAGGAAGAGGAAGAAGGCGAGACAGAGAGGACAAAGAGGATGGGGAGCACAGGACACAGTGGTGAGGTGTTAAAGGGGGAGAGGGGAGGGGAGGGGAGGAATGAGGAGGAGGAAGAGGAAGAAGGCGAGACAGAGAGGACAAAGAGGATGGGGAGCACAGGACACAGTGGTGAGGTGTTAAAGGGGGAGAGGGGAGGGGAGGGGAGGAATGAGGAGGAGGAAGAGGAAGAAGGCGAGACAGAGAGGACAAAGAGGATGGGGAGCACAGGACACAGTGGTGAGGTGTTAAAGGGGGAGAGGGGAGGGGGGGAGGAATGAGGAGGAGGAAGAGGAAGAAGGCGAGACAGAGAGGACAAAGAGGATGGGGAGCACAGGACACAGTGGTGAGGTGTTAAAGGGGGAGAGGGGAGGGGAGGAGAGGAATGAGGAGGAGGAAGAGGAAGAAGGCGAGACAGAGAGGACAAAGAGGATGGGGAGCACAGGACACAGTGGTGAGGTGTTAAAGGGGGAGAGGGGAGGGGAGGGGAGGAATGAGGAGGAGGAAGAGGAAGAAGGCGAGACAGAGAGGACAAAGAGGATGGGGAGCACAGGACACAGTGGTGAGGTGTTAAAGGGGGAGAGGGGAGGGGAGGGGAGGAATGAGGAGGAGGAAGAGGAAGAAGGCGAGACAGAGAGGACAAAGAGGATGGGGAGCACAGGACACAGTGGTGAGGTGTTAAAGGGGGAGAGGGGAGGGGAGGGGAGGAATGAGGAGGAGGAAGAGGAAGAAGGCGAGACAGAGAGGACAAAGAGGATGGGGAGCACAGGACACAGTGGTGAGGTGTTAAAGGGGGAGAGGGGAGGGGAGGGGAGGAATGAGGAGGAGGAAGAGGAAGAAGGCGAGACAGAGAGGACAAAGAGGATGGGGAGCACAGGACACAGTGGTGAGGTGTTAAAGGGGGAGAGGGGAGGGGAGGGGAGGAATGAGGAGGAGGAAGAGGAAGAAGGCGAGACAGAGAGGACAAAGAGGATGGGGAGCACAGGACACAGTGGTGAGGTGTTAAAGGGGGAGAGGGGAGGGGAGGGGGGAGGAATGAGGAGGAGGAGGAGGAGGAAGAAGGCGAGACAGAGAGGACAAAGAGGATGGGGAGCACAGGACACAGTGGTGAGGTGTTAAAGGGGGAGAGGGGAGGGGAGGGGGGGAGGAATGAGGAGGAGGAAGAGGAGGAAGAAGGCGAGACAGAGAGGACAAAGAGGATGGGGAGCACAGGACACAGTGGTGAGGTGTTAAAGGGGGAGAGGGGAGGGGAGGGGAGGAATGAGGAGGAGGAAGAGGAAGAAGGCGAGACAGAGAGGACAAAGAGGATGAAGAGCACAGGACACAGTGGTGAGGTGTTAAAGGGGGAGAGGGGAGGGGAGGGGGGGAGGAATGAGGAGGAGGAGGAGGAGGAAGAAGGCGAGACAGAGAGGACAAAGAGGATGGGGAGCACAGGACACAGTGGTGAGGTGTTAAAGGGGGAGAGGGGAGGGGAGGGGGGAGGAATGAGGAGGAGGAAGAGGAGGAAGAAGGCGAGACAGAGAGGACAAAGAGGATGGGGAGCACAGGACACAGTGGTGAGGTGTTAAAGGGGGAGAGGGGAGGGGAGGGGGGAGGAATGAGGAGGAGGAGGAGGAGGAAGAAGGCGAGACAGAGAGGACAAAGAGGATGGGGAGCACAGGACACAGTGGTGAGGTGTTAAAGGGGGAGAGGGGAGGGGAGGGGGGGAGGAATGAGGAGGAGGAAGAGGAGGAAGAAGGCGAGACAGAGAGGACAAAGAGGATGGGGAGCACAGGACACAGTGGTGAGGTGTTAAAGGGGGAGAGGGGAGGGGAGGGGAGGAATGAGGAGGAGGAAGAGGAAGAAGGCGAGACAGAGAGGACAAAGAGGATGGGGAGCACAGGACACAGTGGTGAGGTGTTAAAGGGGGAGAGGGGAGGGGAGGGGAGGAATGAGGAGGAGGAAGAGGAAGAAGGCGAGACAGAGAGGACAAAGAGGATGGGGAGCACAGGACACAGTGGTGAGGTGTTAAAGGGGGAGAGGGGAGGGGAGGGGGGAGGAATGAGGAGGAGGAGGAGGAGGAAGAAGGCGAGACAGAGAGGACAAAGAGGATGGGGAGCACAGGACACAGTGGTGAGGTGTTAAAGGGGGAGAGGGGAGGGGAGGGGAGGAATGAGGAGGAGGAAGAGGAAGAAGGCGAGACAGAGAGGACAAAGAGGATGGGGAGCACAGGACACAGTGGTGAGGTGTTAAAGGGGGAGAGGGGAGGGGAGGGGGGAGGAATGAGGAGGAGGAGGAGGAAGAAGGCGAGACAGAGAGGACAAAGAGGATGGGGAGCACAGGACACAGTGGTGAGGTGTTAAAGGGGGAGAGGGGAGGGGAGGAGAGGAATGAGGAGGAGGAAGAGGAAGAAGGCGAGACAGAGAGGACAAAGAGGATGGGGAGCACAGGACACAGTGGTGAGGTGTTAAAGGGGGAGAGGGGAGGGGAGGGGGGAGGAATGAGGAGGAGGAAGAGGAGGAAGAAGGCGAGACAGAGAGGACAAAGAGGATGGGGAGCACAGGACACAGTGGTGAGGTGTTAAAGGGGGAGAGGGGAGGGGAGGGGGGGAGGAATGAGGAGGAGGAGGAGGAGGAAGAAGGCGAGACAGAGAGGACAAAGAGGATGGGGAGCACAGGACACAGTGGTGAGGTGTTAAAGGGGGAGAGGGGAGGGGAGGAGAGGAATGAGGAGGAGGAAGAGGAAGAAGGCGAGACAGAGAGGACAAAGAGGATGGGGAGCACAGGACACAGTGGTGAGGTGTTAAAGGGGGAGAGGGGAGGGGAGGGGGGGAGGAATGAGGAGGAGGAAGAGGAGGAAGAAGGCGAGACAGAGAGGACAAAGAGGATGGGGAGCACAGGACACAGTGGTGAGGTGTTAAAGGGGGAGAGGGGAGGGGAGGGGGGGAGGAATGAGGAGGAGGAGGAGGAGGAAGAAGGCGAGACAGAGAGGACAAAGAGGATGGGGAGCACAGGACACAGTGGTGAGGTGTTAAAGGGGGAGAGGGGAGGGGAGGAGAGGAATGAGGAGGAGGAAGAGGAAGAAGGCGAGACAGAGAGGACAAAGAGGATGGGGAGCACAGGACACAGTGGTGAGGTGTTAAAGGGGGAGAGGGGAGGGGAGGGGGGGAGGAATGAGGAGGAGGAAGAGGAGGAAGAAGGCGAGACAGAGAGGACAAAGAGGATGGGGAGCACAGGACACAGTGGTGAGGTGTTAAAGGGGGAGAGGGGAGGGGAGGGGAGGAATGAGGAGGAGGAAGAGGAAGAAGGCGAGACAGAGAGGACAAAGAGGATGGGGAGCACAGGACACAGTGGTGAGGTGTTAAAGGGGGAGAGGGGAGGGGAGGGGGGAGGAATGAGGAGGAGGAGGAGGAGGAAGAAGGCGAGACAGAGAGGACAAAGAGGATGGGGAGCACAGGACACAGTGGTGAGGTGTTAAAGGGGGAGAGGGGAGGGGAGGGGGGGAGGAATGAGGAGGAGGAGGAGGAGGAAGAAGGCGAGACAGAGAGGACAAAGAGGATGGGGAGCACAGGACACAGTGGTGAGGTGTTAAAGGGGGAGAGGGGAGGGGAGGAGAGGAATGAGGAGGAGGAAGAGGAAGAAGGCGAGACAGAGAGGACAAAGAGGATGGGGAGCACAGGACACAGTGGTGAGGTGTTAAAGGGGGAGAGGGGAGGGGAGGGGAGGAATGAGGAGGAGGAAGAGGAAGAAGGCGAGACAGAGAGGACAAAGAGGATGGGGAGCACAGGACACAGTGGTGAGGTGTTAAAGGGGGAGAGGGGAGGGGAGGGGGGGAGGAATGAGGAGGAGGAGGAGGAGGAAGAAGGCGAGACAGAGAGGACAAAGAGGATGGCGAGCACAGGACACAGTGGTGAGGTGTTAAAGGGGGAGAGGGGAGGGGAGGAGAGGAATGAGGAGGAGGAAGAGGAAGAAGGCGAGACAGAGAGGACAAAGAGGATGGGGAGCACAGGACACAGTGGTGAGGTGTTAAAGGGGGAGAGGGGAGGGGAGGGGGAGGAATGAGGAGGAGGAAGAGGAAGAAGGCGAGACAGAGAGGACAAAGAGGATGGGGAGCACAGGACACAGTGGTGAGGTGTTAAAGGGGGAGAGGGGAGGGGAGGGGGGGAGGAATGAGGAGGAGGAGGAGGAGGAAGAAGGCGAGACAGAGAGGACAAAGAGGATGGCGAGCACAGGACACAGTGGTGAGGTGTTAAAGGGGGAGAGGGGAGGGGAGGGAGAGGAATGAGGAGGAGGAAGAGGAAGAAGGCGAGACAGAGAGGACAAAGAGGATGGGGAGCACAGGACACAGTGGTGAGGTGTTAAAGGGGGAGAGGGGAGGGGAGGGGGGAGGAATGAGGAGGAGGAGGAGGAGGAAGAAGGCGAGACAGAGAGGACAAAGAGGATGGGGAGCACAGGACACAGTGGTGAGGTGTTAAAGGGGGAGAGGGGAGGGGAGGGGGGAGGAATGAGGAGGAGGAAGAGGAGGAAGAAGGCGAGACAGAGAGGACAAAGAGGATGGGGAGCACAGGACACAGTGGTGAGGTGTTAAAGGGGGAGAGGGGAGGGGAGGGGGGAGGAATGAGGAGGAGGAAGAGGAGGAAGAAGGCGAGACAGAGAGGACAAAGAGGATGGGGAGCACAGGACACAGTGGTGAGGTGTTAAAGGGGGAGAGGGGAGGGGAGGGGAGGAATGAGGAGGAGGAAGAGGAAGAAGGCGAGACAGAGAGGACAAAGAGGATGGGGAGCACAGGACACAGTGGTGAGGTGTTAAAGGGGGAGAGGGGAGGGGAGGGGGGAGGAATGAGGAGGAGGAGGAGGAGGAAGAAGGCGAGACAGAGAGGACAAAGAGGATGGGGAGCACAGGACACAGTGGTGAGGTGTTAAAGGGGGAGAGGGGAGGGGAGGGGAGGAATGAGGAGGAGGAAGAGGAAGAAGGCGAGACAGAGAGGACAAAGAGGATGGGGAGCACAGGACACAGTGGTGAGGTGTTAAAGGGGGAGAGGGGAGGGGAGGGGGGGAGGAATGAGGAGGAGGAGGAGGAAGAAGGCGAGACAGAGAGGACAAAGAGGATGGGGAGCACAGGACACAGTGGTGAGGTGTTAAAGGGGGAGAGGGGAGGGGAGGAGAGGAATGAGGAGGAGGAAGAGGAAGAAGGCGAGACAGAGAGGACAAAGAGGATGGGGAGCACAGGACACAGTGGTGAGGTGTTAAAGGGGGAGAGGGGAGGGGAGGGGGGGAGGAATGAGGAGGAGGAAGAGGAGGAAGAAGGCGAGACAGAGAGGACAAAGAGGATGGGGAGCACAGGACACAGTGGTGAGGTGTTAAAGGGGGAGAGGGGAGGGGAGGGGGGGAGGAATGAGGAGGAGGAGGAGGAGGAAGAAGGCGAGACAGAGAGGACAAAGAGGATGGGGAGCACAGGACACAGTGGTGAGGTGTTAAAGGGGGAGAGGGGAGGGGAGGAGAGGAATGAGGAGGAGGAAGAGGAAGAAGGCGAGACAGAGAGGACAAAGAGGATGGGGAGCACAGGACACAGTGGTGAGGTGTTAAAGGGGGAGAGGGGAGGGGAGGGGGGGAGGAATGAGGAGGAGGAAGAGGAGGAAGAAGGCGAGACAGAGAGGACAAAGAGGATGGGGAGCACAGGACACAGTGGTGAGGTGTTAAAGGGGGAGAGGGGAGGGGAGGGGGGGAGGAATGAGGAGGAGGAGGAGGAGGAAGAAGGCGAGACAGAGAGGACAAAGAGGATGGGGAGCACAGGACACAGTGGTGAGGTGTTAAAGGGGGAGAGGGGAGGGGAGGAGAGGAATGAGGAGGAGGAAGAGGAAGAAGGCGAGACAGAGAGGACAAAGAGGATGGGGAGCACAGGACACAGTGGTGAGGTGTTAAAGGGGGAGAGGGGAGGGGAGGGGGGAGGAATGAGGAGGAGGAAGAGGAGGAAGAAGGCGAGACAGAGAGGACAAAGAGGATGGGGAGCACAGGACACAGTGGTGAGGTGTTAAAGGGGGAGAGGGGAGGGGAGGGGAGGAATGAGGAGGAGGAAGAGGAAGAAGGCGAGACAGAGAGGACAAAGAGGATGGGGAGCACAGGACACAGTGGTGAGGTGTTAAAGGGGGAGAGGGGAGGGGAGGGGGGAGGAATGAGGAGGAGGAGGAGGAGGAAGAAGGCGAGACAGAGAGGACAAAGAGGATGGGGAGCACAGGACACAGTGGTGAGGTGTTAAAGGGGGAGAGGGGAGGGGAGGGGGGGAGGAATGAGGAGGAGGAGGAGGAGGAAGAAGGCGAGACAGAGAGGACAAAGAGGATGGGGAGCACAGGACACAGTGGTGAGGTGTTAAAGGGGGAGAGGGGAGGGGAGGAGAGGAATGAGGAGGAGGAAGAGGAAGAAGGCGAGACAGAGAGGACAAAGAGGATGGGGAGCACAGGACACAGTGGTGAGGTGTTAAAGGGGGAGAGGGGAGGGGAGGGGAGGAATGAGGAGGAGGAAGAGGAAGAAGGCGAGACAGAGAGGACAAAGAGGATGGGGAGCACAGGACACAGTGGTGAGGTGTTAAAGGGGGAGAGGGGAGGGGAGGGGGGAGGAATGAGGAGGAGGAGGAGGAGGAAGAAGGCGAGACAGAGAGGACAAAGAGGATGGGGAGCACAGGACACAGTGGTGAGGTGTTAAAGGGGGAGAGGGGAGGGGAGGGGAGGAATGAGGAGGAGGAAGAGGAAGAAGGCGAGACAGAGAGGACAAAGAGGATGGGGAGCACAGGACACAGTGGTGAGGTGTTAAAGGGGGAGAGGGGAGGGGAGGGGGGGAGGAATGAGGAGGAGGAAGAGGAGGAAGAAGGCGAGACAGAGAGGACAAAGAGGATGGGGAGCACAGGACACAGTGGTGAGGTGTTAAAGGGGGAGAGGGGAGGGGAGGGGAGGAATGAGGAGGAGGAAGAGGAAGAAGGCGAGACAGAGAGGACAAAGAGGATGGGGAGCACAGGACACAGTGGTGAGGTGTTAAAGGGGGAGAGGGGAGGGGAGGGGGGAGGAATGAGGAGGAGGAGGAGGAGGAAGAAGGCGAGACAGAGAGGACAAAGAGGATGGGGAGCACAGGACACAGTGGTGAGGTGTTAAAGGGGGAGAGGGGAGGGGAGGGGGGGAGGAATGAGGAGGAGGAGGAGGAGGAAGAAGGCGAGACAGAGAGGACAAAGAGGATGGGGAGCACAGGACACAGTGGTGAGGTGTTAAAGGGGGAGAGGGGAGGGGAGGAGAGGAATGAGGAGGAGGAAGAGGAAGAAGGCGA
The DNA here is from genome assembly GCA_036926305.1 of Uropetala carovei. Taxonomy (NCBI): domain Eukaryota; kingdom Metazoa; phylum Arthropoda; class Insecta; order Odonata; family Petaluridae; genus Uropetala; species Uropetala carovei. The sequence goes on along the minus strand of JAXCHB010000010.1, from coordinate 8,459,516 downwards.
GACAGAGAGGACAAAGAGGATGGGGAGCACAGGACACAGTGGTGAGGTGTTAAAGGGGGAGAGGGGAGGGGAGGGGAGGAATGAGGAGGAGGAAGAGGAAGAAGGCGAGACAGAGAGGACAAAGAGGATGGGGAGCACAGGACACAGTGGTGAGGTGTTAAAGGGGGAGAGGGGAGGGGAGGGGGGGAGGAATGAGGAGGAGGAGGAGGAGGAAGAAGGCGAGACAGAGAGGACAAAGAGGATGGGGAGCACAGGACACAGTGGTGAGGTGTTAAAGGGGGAGAGGGGAGGGGAGGGGAGGAATGAGGAGGAGGAAGAGGAAGAAGGCGAGACAGAGAGGACAAAGAGGATGGGGAGCACAGGACACAGTGGTGAGGTGTTAAAGGGGGAGAGGGGAGGGGAGGGGGGAGGAATGAGGAGGAGGAGGAGGAGGAAGAAGGCGAGACAGAGAGGACAAAGAGGATGGGGAGCACAGGACACAGTGGTGAGGTGTTAAAGGGGGAGAGGGGAGGGGAGGGGGGGAGGAATGAGGAGGAGGAGGAGGAGGAAGAAGGCGAGACAGAGAGGACAAAGAGGATGGGGAGCACAGGACACAGTGGTGAGGTGTTAAAGGGGGAGAGGGGAGGGGAGGGGGGGAGGAATGAGGAGGAGGAGGAGGAGGAAGAAGGCGAGACAGAGAGGACAAAGAGGATGGGGAGCACAGGACACAGTGGTGAGGTGTTAAAGGGGGAGAGGGGAGGGGAGGGGAGGAATGAGGAGGAGGAAGAGGAAGAAGGCGAGACAGAGAGGACAAAGAGGATGGGGAGCACAGGACACAGTGGTGAGGTGTTAAAGGGGGAGAGGGGAGGGGAGGGGGGGAGGAATGAGGAGGAGGAAGAGGAGGAAGAAGGCGAGACAGAGAGGACAAAGAGGATGGGGAGCACAGGACACAGTGGTGAGGTGTTAAAGGGGGAGAGGGGAGGGGAGGGGAGGAATGAGGAGGAGGAAGAGGAAGAAGGCGAGACAGAGAGGACAAAGAGGATGGGGAGCACAGGACACAGTGGTGAGGTGTTAAAGGGGGAGAGGGGAGGGGAGGGGGGGAGGAATGAGGAGGAGGAGGAGGAGGAAGAAGGCGAGACAGAGAGGACAAAGAGGATGGGGAGCACAGGACACAGTGGTGAGGTGTTAAAGGGGGAGAGGGGAGGGGAGGGGAGGAATGAGGAGGAGGAAGAGGAAGAAGGCGAGACAGAGAGGACAAAGAGGATGGGGAGCACAGGACACAGTGGTGAGGTGTTAAAGGGGGAGAGGGGAGGGGAGGAGAGGAATGAGGAGGAGGAAGAGGAAGAAGGCGAGACAGAGAGGACAAAGAGGATGGGGAGCACAGGACACAGTGGTGAGGTGTTAAAGGGGGAGAGGGGAGGGGAGGGGAGGAATGAGGAGGAGGAAGAGGAAGAAGGCGAGACAGAGAGGACAAAGAGGATGGGGAGCACAGGACACAGTGGTGAGGTGTTAAAGGGGGAGAGGGGAGGGGAGGGGAGGAATGAGGAGGAGGAGGAGGAAGAAGGCGAGACAGAGAGGACAAAGAGGATGGGGAGCACAGGACACAGTGGTGAGGTGTTAAAGGGGGAGAGGGGAGGGGAGGGGAGGAATGAGGAGGAGGAAGAGGAAGAAGGCGAGACAGAGAGGACAAAGAGGATGGGGAGCACAGGACACAGTGGTGAGGTGTTAAAGGGGGAGAGGGGAGGGGAGGGGGGGAGGAATGAGGAGGAGGAGGAGGAAGAAGGCGAGACAGAGAGGACAAAGAGGATGGGGAGCACAGGACACGGTCGTGACGGTGGCATTACGGCAGTGCAGAAGAGGCGCGTGCTGGATAAACTTAGCGACCGCGTCCCAAAGGAGGAAACGGCTTTGAGGTCAGCGTTTCATATTCATCAAGTGGTCTGCGCGGATGTGTTTGAACGCGACGGATATTTATGGGATGAACTCTTAAGAGATTCGCAGAGGTTTATAAATTAACTCGAGAAAAGGTGCGTCCCACGCGCAATCGTAAATGCGAAGCTAGCGCAAGAAATGTAATAAAAAAGTGGATTCGATATGAAGTTCCAAAAGCTCTGGAGATAAAAAATAACTCTCGAAACAAAACTCTTTGAACGATGCGTCCTCTATTTAAAAGGAATATTGCAAGATCCTGTATTACTCATCACATATTAACTATGTCTTCTCATTGTTTACGTGCATTACAATGGCTGATGTGTTCCTGACGCAGTCGTAATTGGTTAGTGCGGCTTTACGTTTTTTCTGTCCATCTTCGGCGTCTAAAAGCCGTCGTCAGAGAATTAATCCGTCTCGGACGGATCGGACGTAACGTAAAACGGTACTCGAATGACTTATGCGTCAAGTTCATAAGGAGCGAAAATGTAAGCGACCATTAATTACCTTCGGCTGTCCCTTTTTCCTCCACCCCTAACACCACAACTCATTTTTAATTGAATTCCCCATTCAGCCGCGTAATAGATGCCCATAGGAGGATTGAAATCGTGACGCCTTCATCTCCACGAGAATTCCCCTCTTCCTCCCTACCCCTCTCCAATCTTCCTCATTCTCATCGCCACCTCGTTTTCACCGAAGGACCCTCTGGAGCCCTTGCGGGAGGTGTCATTCCATTAGAACCCTCTTCAAAGGTGCTCAACTCACACTCTTGGCCTTTCACGAATTAATAGGAATTCAGTATCCCCCTAGGCTTCTAAGCCTCGGGCGGCAATGACTCGGAGGCTGGATATTGTGCAAACAAGTGACCAGTCGCTTTCGATGCGAGACGTCCCTCGCCGTCCATCATTTTTGATTTTACCTCCAACCGTCAAATCCCTGAAGTTACGTGACGAAAGCCAGCTTTTTAAAAAAATTCGATATTTGGGGCCGGTAATATGTACCTACGGGGCCAGCTTTGCCTCACTTTTCTTTACCTTCGAAGTATATCCATCCCTTATGTAATCGATTGCTGCTCAATGACAACATTCGCAACAATCGTATCCGTTTGGAGAATACTGGTATCGATCCATCGAAATGTTCGATTTTTTGGTAAATGTCATTGAAATAAATCTTTCATTCGCACTTCATCTGAAGCAATGAATGTGGTGAACCCTTTTTGCTCGAAAATATTTATCGAAAGAAGAATCTTTTAAACTGCATGGAAGGTAAGCATACGCCATTCATAGGGATATCTTTAAATTATTTTTTAATTTAAAGAAAAACTAGTGAATTTTTGGTATTTCGAAATAAAATGGAAATTGCATGAATTCTTCGAAATAATTTTTCTCTTCCTTGCTTCATTACCAAAAAACGTAAATGGATCAGTTGAAACTTGTGATTTTATCAACGTACTCCGACAGCGCTTTTCCATTAGATCTGCAGCTCAAGGAAGGTTGTAATCTGGCGCGCAAAAGATTTATTATCAACTCACTTATAATCCTCAAATGAAAAAATTAAATATCTGCCATGTGTATCGTCACCGTGGGCTTCGTATCGGTCGACATCCTTCGTATGTTGCACAGACAACAAGGTTAAGAGTGTTGGTGTAAGAGGTCCAGTGGACGCTTGCCTGAAAGTGGTACGTGGGTCACAGGCGTGCCTTGGAGAATTTTAGTGCTTTTGGGCAGCTATTTTTTACCGTCTCCTTTACTACTGAAAGCCGAAATATTCTCAATCCTACGTCTTATCTGAGGACCCTGGAGAGAGAGAGAGAGAGAGAGAGAGAGAGAGAGAGAGTGAGAGAGTGAGACAGAGAAAGAGAGAGAGAATTCTAGGTCAAACGTCCATTTTTCACATTCCATCCATTTCTAACACCTGGTGGCCTCAATGAGCCGAATCTTCTCCGTCAACGTGATTCATTCAGTCGATATCAAAATCATTTATAAAAGTATATTCCAACTTCTACTCACAATAAACGATTTTAAGTCAATATAATCTCATAAACCCGGATAAGTAGGAGTTCATCTTTGAAAAAAAAAGAATGAAATCGCTAAGAACGCTTCTATCGTGAGAAAATACTTGTGATTCACATTCACAGTGAATGTTTTTCCTCGAGCACCTACCAAAATATCATCATTCAACTAATAGATAGGAAAATTTTACAAAAAAAATCCACAATTTGGCAACTCCTCGAGGGGACGCGAAATTCACTCTCCCCTCGCACGTAGGAGTAAACTAACTTGCGAATCGCCATTTAGTGCTAAATAGTGTCTCAAGGTGGGGTCGAATCGCTATCGCGGGCTGTCTTCAGGCCAATCACCGATCGTCGTCGAGGGGGTGGGAGGGGGCGGTAATCGAGGGTTGGTGGAGGCGCGTGGGGGCGAGGGATGTGTGTGTGTGTAAGGAGCTAAGATGCGAGGGGGGGGAGAGAGAGAGAAATAAAGAGACGGGCCGCAGTCGAACTCTCCAGGGGTCGTGTGACTCGATTATAATCTCGAAAAGGATAGAGCGATTTCACCGCGTTTAATTTTGTAACGATAAGAGTAAAATTGTTCTTTTCGCCTTTGCGATTATTTAATAAATTTTCTCTTTTGCTATTTTGTTTGAATAAATACCTTAACATTCATTCGATCCTCGTTCTCCTACGCATCGTTATCTTTCATCGGGTTACCCTTTTCGGTCACTTGGTTCGATAGTGAGTGAAAAAGGGTTCCGGTCCACTTTTCCTCATCTGGAATTCAAATTCCCTTCGAGCTATCTCATACGAATTAATAAAAGTGCGCATATTTTGCAACTTTTCTTTCTCTTTTTTTAACCGCTGGTTTTTACCATTTTCCACTAAAGAAATTGGACCCGACAGAGATCGAAAGAAAGGAAAAGGTTTTACGTGAGGATTATCCAAATCAGTTCTTGTGGTTGGTCCCTGCAGCTTCCTTTTTATTTCGCTAATTTCTCCTCGAGTGAGTCCCTTTATCCCTCACTCACTCCTTCCTGCGCTCCGGAAACAAGCATCCGCACTAAAACTCGATCGTTTATTTCGAGGCTTTTATAGGCGAGTGCCTGGATTCCGTGAATTTTATCATTGAATCTCGCGCAGATTATATTTTTTTCTTCATTTTCCAAGCAATTCCTCTGTAACGCAAATCGTTACGAGGAATCGAAACGTTTATCTTGATTGCGCATATCGTGTCAGGATTTCTAACCTTATAATTAATGCGATTAATCACAATCATGGAATATGTGTTGAGTTATGCAAAATATTTTCTCTTTGGTTAAGTATGTTTAATAAATGAGCGCCATCCGGACTTTCAAACCTGAAGTGCCGAGACTTTATTGTTATTCACAACATGCTGCGGAGGCAGTGAGCTGGGAACACCTCGGTGGACCCTCTTCCTGTTCATAATAGGTTTGCGGTGTTGTTGGAGCCGTTGCGCCCGCACCCGCTCCCGTCTCCTCGGTGGGGACCGGGCCCAAGGGGAGCTCGTGGGGAAAGAGGGGGCTGTTAGTGTTAGGGAGCTCCAATGTCCGGCGTGTGGTGGCGCCTTTACTGTCACGGGCCCGCCGGGAGGGTGTTCTCCAGGTGTATACCAGGAGGTACGGTGCCCCAGGTGACGAAGGAGGTCAGGGCGTCGGTTTTGGGCACGGGTTGCTCCTCGTTGCGGGTGGTGGCCCATGTTGGGACCAATGACGCCTCGAAGCGCGGTTCCGAGGAGGTTTTAAGTTCTTTTAAGAACTTGGCCGCTGAGGTTGCTCGTGTCCGAGAGGAGTCGGGTTCTGATGTGCGGCTTACTATCTGCAGCATTGTCCCTCGGACGGACTGCGGTTCTATGGTTTGGAGCCGTGTGGTGGGCTTGAACCGTAGGCTGTGGGACTTCTGTAGGGGCAATGGAGTGGACTTCGTTGACCTGAGGCCGGTGCTGGACTCATGTAGGGTACCCCTAAACGGTTCTGGTGTCCACTACACGGCCGAGGCAGCGGATGCGGTAGCGCGTAGGGTTTTTGAACACGCTAGGGTTTTTTTTAGGTTAGACGAGGATAACACCAATATATCTGTTAGAAAAGAGTCCGCCAACATTAACCCTAGGGAGTCCAAGAATAGCGGTAGAGAAATAAAATTGTTAGATCAAGTGGCGGGGAAATCCAGAACGAAAATATCCGTAGAAAACACAATAAAAATTATTATTATGAACTGCCGAAGCATTCGAAGAAAACAGGCTGATTTTTGCCACTTAGTTAAAAGCCATCGTGCAGACGTTGTATTGGGAACTGAGAGCTGGCTATCGGGCGACATTAATTCTAACGAGATTTTCCCACCAGATTACGTAATTACGGAAACATATTAGATCTGCTAGCCACTACCCACCCACTATCGACTAGAAACCTACAAATCGACAACGGCATAGGTGTTCATAAAATAGTAATTGCCGACTTCAAATACACCCCTGCGACAATATATAATCCAACGCGATTAGTCTATATCTTCAGTAAAGCAGATCTCCCAGGCTTAAAATATTATGTTACAAACCAAATAGCGACATTTATCAATTTTGCGAATAGTAACAGCGTAGGTGACTCTTGGACGGAAATTTTGCGAATCATTCGAGAAGGGATAAAAACGTTTGTCCCAACTAAAGCAATTCGTGATCGCAAGAACCCGCGGTGGGTGAAACCGAAACTCCGTGCCTTGCTCAAGAAACAAAGACGGCATCACGCGCACATAAAGCACCTTAAAGAAGTTGGTAGGGACCACGCAAACGAGTATTTAATATACAAAAATAGTCGTAAATCTGCAAGACACGAAGCGCGTAAGGAATTTGAAGCTTACCGATCCACGACACTCTCGGATTCACTCAAAAACGACTCGAAAGAATTTTGGTCGTACGTGCGAGAAATGCGAGGAGGTCAGTCCACAGTACCTCTTCTACGTACAGACAACGGTGAAAGTGTACACGATTCATTTACTAAGGCTAGTATGTTAAATCGGTTCTTTGAAAATTGCTTCACAATAGACAGCGGTGATTTCATTGATTTCCCTACTCGTATAGACTCAAATATGAGCGACATAGAAATATCCGAAAGCGGTATCGTCAAATTACTAAGTCAGGTCCATAAAAGAAAATCGCCAGGGCCTGAAGCCATACCTGCATTCATTATAAACTCGTTAGCAAACGAATTAGCTCCGTACCTTAAGCTTCTATTCAGGAAATCTTTAGATGAGGGTGTAGTTCCTTTGATATGGAAAACAGCCCACGTTACACCAATACATAAAACGGGAAGTAAATTAAAAGTGGAAAACTACCGCCCTATATCGTTGACGTCAATCTTCTGTAAGGTTTTTGAGCACATTATCGGTAGCTCAATAATGCGATTTCTCGAAAGCAAAGAAGTGCTTAACAGTAGCCAGCATGGTTTCCGGAGAGGCAGGTCATGCGAGACTCAGTTAGCTCTACTCACACAAGATATTGTGAAAGCAACGGATAAAGGAATAGGAGTTGATGCAGTATTTTTAGACTTTAGGAAAGCCTTCGACAACGTTTCTCACGTGAAAATAGTGCAAAAATTAAGGGCTTATTCAATTAACGAGAAAGTTGTAAATTGGATGGCCTCGTTTCTTTCCGATAGAACCCAGAGGGTAGTCCTCGATGGAGTTGCATCAGACGTCGTCAAAGTGACTTACGGCGTGCCTCAGGGAAGTGTAATCGGACCTCTGTTATTCTTGATATATATAAATGGTTTAGCGGATAATATGAAGTGAAAAGTTAGACTCTTCGCGGATGACACACTTGTGTATGGAGAAATCAACACAATACACGATCAGGAGAATTTGCAAAAGGACCTTCAGGCTATTACGAAATGGTGTAAAGATTGGCTACTCCATGTGAATATTAAGAAATGCGCCGCAATGAACTTCACGCGCTCCACGAATTTCAACCGTTACCCGTACCAAATATCTGAACTAAGGCTAAAATATCTCAATAGCTACAAATACCTAGGAGTAATTCTCAGTAGCAATTTATCTAGTAGAGAGCATATCAAAACCGTTATAGCATCGGCAAACAGAATTCAAGGGCTTTCCTCTAGAGTCCTGCGGGGATGCCCCTCGAACGTGAAGGAAATTGCATACTTTTCCCAAATACGTCCCATCGTGGAATACTGTTGCGCCGTCTGGGACCCTTTCGAGGAGGGCCTTACTAGAGAGCTCGAAATGGTTCAGCGTAGAGCGGCTAGATTTGTAAAAGGAGAATATCGATATGATGCGAGTGTATCAGAGTTATTGAGAGATCTGAAATGGCAGACGTTGAAGACTAGAAGAATTGAATACAAAAGGAAACTATTTGAAAAATTTGAAAGCTCCGAATTCGTTGAAGACGTACGCGGCATAGTCGTCCCCATCGGTGTTAGTGAACGTAATGTTAGATCACAGTGCAGGAGAAAATATGTCGAAATTACCGCTAGAACAGAGAAATACTACCGATCCTTTTTCCCAGACGCGATAAGACAATCCAACAGAGGAATTAGCTAGACTTCACTTGGTGTTGTGACACCCCCTGCCAAACGCTTCTAGCGGCTTGCAGGGTATTGATGTAAATGTAAACATAATAATTCACCATTCAGTGGTAAAAGCAACCAGTGGTGCACACAGGATTCTCTCATGGGTGGCCCGAAATATTTGGCAAGCACAAAAGTTGTATGCAAGTTATATGAATAGGAACCTACATGTCGCGTATTGCATTATTAATTATATTTAGGTTAAAAAAACAAAGGGGGAAAACCGTCTCCTATTCCTCTCTTATGGCGCCTATGAACCCAAATTTAAAATAACTATGTATGTTTCCACAGTTTAGAAAAAGTCACAATTTTCCAAGGGGGGGGGGGGGGGGGGGAAGTCTGGACCCGGTGGAACCCCCATCCCCGTGTGTGTGTGTGTCACTTAAAGTTACGATGTTTAAGATATGAATGGCAAAAACTGCTAATTTATTCGATATTCAGTCGATTATTTGTAGAATTTTCGCCAACGTATGACAAAATATACAAATAAAATTCGCAATCACCTTTCCTGATATCACCTGATAGTCATACCTATGCTAATAAGATTATGTACTTTTATCTTACATTAAAGTCTATCGCCGTAATCCGTGGTATTAACTTGTTAATATCGCATTTTCGCTGCGCAAGTTCCACCTTTCTAAGAGAGAATCCTCGTTTCTAAATCGAAGATTCACAATGGAATGGGGAAGCAACTTAAGTTTCGCCTCATCATCAGCGCAAATTATAGGTTTGGAACGTGCGGGAAGGCGGGAGATAGAGAGAAAGGGCCTCTGCATCTCCTCTCTCTCTCTCCATTTCTCCAATGATTTATTATATATATATAATTATAATGTTATTTCATTGGATTTGTCTTACTCCGGGCTATTTGTTCCTTTGGATGGAGTTTTTATCGATATTCTTCAAGGTCACGCTATGAAATTACTGCAGTCCTTGGCTACTGATAGCGTTTAGCATTTCCCTGAAGTAATAAAGTAATAAAGGATCTAATCTTACTGTAGGCGGGTTTGATTTACTATCTTGGAAATCGATTCTATCTTCTCATTGTCAGTCATTTCTTTGTTTCTTCGTTTCACATAAATCGCTAATTATCATCTATAAAACTGACATAAATTTATCCCTTCTTGGAATGAAAGACTAACATAATTACTGAAATAATAGGTATAGGTTAGATTCCTATTTAGAGCGAAAATCATAAGAAGACTCGCGCGGTAGGAACTTTTCCTAAATGTCGCAATTTTGCGCTCCGGGAAATTCAGCACGTAGCGAGTTGTTAAGCTACTCATCTTCTTCCGTCTCGACAGAGCGCCCTCTCGCCTCCTCACCTTCCCCTAAATTCCCACTTCCTTCCCACAAGAGCCTCCTATCTGTCTCTCTCTCTCCCCCTCCCTCCCTCCATCTCCCTCCCCCTCTCCCCCCTCTCTCCCTCTCTCCATCTCACTATCTCCACGTCAATCCATTCGCACCTGCATGCACATCTATCCTCACCCGCTCGCTTCTTCCATCCTCCTATCTAACTCACTCCATCGCACACTCTTTCCCCTTCATCTTCTTCCCTCTTTCCATATCCTGTTATCTCTCTCCTTCCGTCCTCACCTTCCTCTTTACACCAACCCAACTCCACTCCTATTCTCTCCTTCCTATTCATTTCTCCCTTTGTTTCCTTTCTCACTCCATTTTCCCCTTCATTTATCTCTCTCCACCTCCCCCTCCTCAACGCCTTCCTACCTGTTTTCCCATAAATCCTCTCACCCTCTCCCTTCGCCTCTCCTCTATATTTCTTTGCAAAACTCCTCCTACACTCTCTCTATCTAGCTGTCTCATTTCCTCGCCTCTTTCATATTTCTCCTCCTATATAGCAATTTCCTCCTCCATTCCGCATGGCTTTTCTAATGGCGAGCCAAATCGTTATCTCATTCACGCGTCCGAAGCGACGGCGGAAGAAGCGAAGGCGTTCGATGGTCCTGGAGGAAGTGCAGATTTAGTATGGGTTTTTGGGAGTTTGTAGTGGGTTGAGAGGAGGAGGTGAAGGGACGGTGGGAGGCGGAAGGGGAAGATTTAAAGCCGCTTCCTCTCTTTCTCCCTGCGCGAGAAGACAATGGGTGTCGAGCGGTCTGACACAATTTCCTTAGAACGCCAATTGAGACTTTGAAATCGTGGCTCACCAGTAATTACGGTTTGATCGATTGTCTCTCTTTTTCTTCTTCTTTGAGCTGCAAACGACGTATAACAGATGAAGATTGATTGGCTATTAATAAGAGGCACGACGAAGAGATTGTCATAGCCTGAAGCTGTGTAGCCTGATGATTTAAAAATTAGATGGCTAAATTTGCGAATGTGAAGTCTTCATATGCTCCCAAGATTTGATCCTTTTCCTACATTCCATTTACTAAAATATCTATCCATAACAGGAATAGTGCTGTTTATTATTTCCACTGTATCATGCAACAAATATAATATCAAAGGCTTTAGTTAAACGATGTATTGAGCCGATTATCTTTTTCATTCATAATGCTTTTGAACTTTTAGGCGAGTTATGAATTTTGATTATTCTTCTTTGTATGTAATTTGTCGGTATGACGGGAATCGCGATGATGAGCAGGACGTTAAATTAACAAATAAAATTAATTACAGAGAGAGATAAATAGTTTCGTCAGTATAGATTACGAAACACAAACAAGAGTGGCATATTGAATGTTTACATCGAATTTTTACAAGCGTTTTTTTTTAAACGTTTCCGAGGCGTCTTATGACCTCTGAATCATCGATTGCGTAGAGTTTAACTCCATAATAAATGTGTTGCAATATCCTATAGCAACTGAAAAGGCAGACATTACGTCTTAACCTAAAAAAAAATCGCTTCTTACATTATCTTTAATTCTCTATATTTAAATTGTTATCTTGTGAGTCAAAATAAATGGCAGGCATTGAAATGGAACCATACTTATATTCTATTGAATATCGTAATCTTCGCCTCTATGGAAAATGACCGATTGCATACGTCGGTTCTAGTATTCAGTTTATTTATTTACTGTGGTCAACCACTGTACTTATTAAAAGCAGCCGGTAGAAATATTCAACGAAAATTCCGTTTAATGAATTTGGCGCTATGAAAATTTTCTAATAGTTTTCCTTTATATCAAATTCTTCCATTCTTCATAGGTATACTTGATCGCAATTCTTCCCACTCGGAGGGATTTGCACCCATATATAGGTACTCTTAACTAGGTACATGTATGTGCATTGGTCAGCTGCAAATCTCACTCAGTCTCCCACTTCGTTGCTTTTTGCGTTCCATTCTAGTGGAAGTAAAAATTACGATAAGATTATTTTCCGAGGCATTACTGGAGTTATAAATTTCTCATAATTTCCTATTACGGAGATAATATTGTCTTCCGAGCCCGATAAGTTTGAAAATAATTGCAGCTTAAAATTGGTAGAAATGCGTCACCGAGAGCGGAGAGGTTGGGTTGGCGTGAGAGATATCGCAAGATTCAATCTGCGAAGAATTCTTCCGAGGCACGTTTCCCATTCCATCAATAACATGCGTCACTCGGAAAATTTCGCGTTTCGAAAGCAAGCAAGCGTTTTTTCTGGATATGTTTTCACGCGCAGAATTGTACCGAAAGGAGGAAGGAATGGGATTTTATTAGCGACGAATTAAGTAAATGTTAAACAATTTCTTTAATATTTGTATATTTGACAGCATAAAGTGACATTAGATATCATTTATTAAATCTGAACGATATTTTTCCAGCACTTTGATGCGATATACTATTAATATGCGCTTGTAACACATTATACAGACAAAAAATGATTATAAATAGCTCTCTGAAATTAGTCCTTTGAAAGATGGTATGAGGACCGTGAAGTGTTATGCAAAGCCTAAATAGTTGCGTTTAGTAAAAGGTTTCATTACTTCTTATTTAAAATCTATTTTTAGAAAAGAAACTCAAGACAATCACTGAATGAGACTTGTGTAAACAGATTGAATATTATCCAAAATAGACGCGCAAGATAAATCTTTCTGCTAAAAACTGACTGAACAAACCAAATGTACATTTCAATCCTAGGTGGCTATTCAACGATATTATGTTGAAAAATAATCTTTTCAACTTCAAAGTAGATCAATTGTGCACTCGAATGTTATAATTTTTACCAATGTCTGTTAAATTAGCAACGAGAGAGGATAACATGCGCATGGTTTACCGGTATTTTTCACGAATAATTATAGTTCTCTTGATCACCAGTTCGATTCCAGTCATTTGATAATCTCGGTAGGTCATTATTAGATCTAAGGATGTGAAAATTTGGTCCTAGAATGTTCGATGGATGAATTCTTTTAATTTCCTCTAAAATTGCAGATGAAAGTATTATGACTATGAAAAATTCATTTAATACAACGAAATATAGAATAAATACATAATATCTGAATATGAATTTAAAACGTCTGACAACTATGCGTCCTATCATTTTAGCGAACTTTGTCGAGGTGTTTCAGAAGCAAATAGGAAACAAAAAGACAAATCCATGCAAGAAATATTTAATTAATGCGCAGTTAATTTTGATGGTTTGATTTCTCTCCTTATCGCTTTGTTATCCGATCATTATGAAATGAAATGTTCTTGTCTCGTCAGATTTCCCAACCAAATGAGCGCTTTGCTTCCTCTTCACTCTCACCATAAATAGAATTATTTTTGCCTGGGATGAAATGAGGCTTTATTTTTATGCCGATTCTCTTAAAAGAATTTAATATGCAACATTTTAATGGAGTAAATTCGGCAAGAAAATTCAGTAAAGATTTTCTTTCGGGAGACGTGACTCGTCACGATAAATTGCATCAACTCTACAACCGAAGGAAACATTGTGATAAATCGCCATTAATAAAAGACAAATACCTCTTTGCCAGTGGTAAAATGATAAATTTTGTGATCCAGCCCATAACGGATTTTTGAAATTATGTGACGTTTTGATAGAAGCATGTTTTGCTGTTATCAATAGCACCCGAGTCCATAATGTTGTATTACGGTCGGACGCGCCAAGAATCTATCAATGGGCGATATAAGCATAGGGATTTCCAAAGCATTGACGATTTTCAGGGGACATAAGGCAAAATTTCTTTTTGAGGAGAGATGAGGATGGATGGAAGGGGGAGGGAAGTGGGTGGGGTGGGGGGGAGGGAGGGGGAATGAGAGCCTGCGAAGGCAATTTTTCGGAGATCCCTCCATTTTCGCGTCGACTACAAGAGGAGGAGAAAAAGAAGAGAGATAAGGAAGGGATGGGTTGGTGTAAGAACACGCCGCGGATCTCTCGAACGAAAGTAATTACAACGGTCTCAAGGGCTATCGGAGATATGGAATGGGCAGATGATGGTGGAGTAGGAGAAGAGAGTACGTAGTAGTAGTAGTGCGTAGCGTGGGGGTTGAGAGGGGGAAAGGTGAATGCTAATGCTAGAACATTAACCATGTCCATGATGAGACTCCATATTTATTTTCATAACAGTATTGTTCGAAGTAATATGATGCCGTTTGAGAGAATTACGTCTGCTATACGTTGTACGTACCTACAAGTGCAACTGATTGCATTCGCGCAAAAGACTTCAAAGGGAACCGCATGAGTTCACCCCCACCGATTCAGGGCCAAAATATGTACCTACCAGGTTTTTCCTACGTATTCGGGTAATTGCGTTATCTTGGTCGAGAATAAGATTATCTCTAAAGAGGAAAAGAAAACATGCGGCACTTTTGTTCAATTCGTCCTCACGCGTGCCAAATTGCCTTAGCACGCAACATTTTAGAGCAGTTGAGTTCACATACAGTGGCTTCTTTAATAAATTTGCAAACTGCTTCATCTGTATTTGAGGAACATGTAAAATGAAAAAGAAGAACATTTCTCTTTCAGAAACATTTCCTCACTGTGCGTCTCAACGTAATTATGCGTAAGGTACATTCGCTCGATGAAACGTAATTTCTCCAAAGCGTCAGAAGTTTTAAATATGTTCTTTTCGTTCGATTGGATCAATTCAGAGAGCTAGTGGCTCATCAAAAGATAGCTTGTGTTCTTTCGAGTTTAATAAAAGGTTCTGTGCCAGGAAGTACTGCAAATGATTGGCGTCAATCCGATTTCCAAAATAAACAGCATTCCTCAAATTAAATTGTCAATTCGGTTTCAATGGTAAAATACAAAAAATCTCTATCTTTGGCTTGCTCTAAGTACCATTTTCTTTAAAATGCTTCCCGTTACAAGTCTAAATATACTTTTTGTAGAAGTGCTGTTTTGCCATTACGATATGATTCGCTTTGAGGTTAAATTGATCCACATTTGCACCTCCGGTGCTGAACATGTTTAGCCTCTTGGGACGCACACACGCACGGCACAAATTGAGCGTCGTGTCGTCCCCGAAGGAGTTGTCTGCTTATCATCACTATTCCTATTATCACTATCAAATTAATCTTTTTAAGCCGCATTTGCAGCGAATAAATGCGAGAGCTTCATACTTTAAAAGTAGCAAACTAATTTAAATGTTCTTCTACAAAGCGCTATTCGAAGTAATGCGATCATGTATGGTGTTTATGACCTTAATCCATGTCTAATTAATTGCATAGTGCCTGCTTTGGTGAAAATTTTGGTTCAATTTCAACTCTTTGTCTTTATTATGGGAATGAGACTTGGTTTGGGCAGGTGGGATGGAGAGCAAGGAAAGAGGTTTTTTCGTCACCGAATAAAAAAAAAGAAACATGAGACGGATCATTGTTAAGGCGCGGCGAGATCTACACGCAGGTACACACGCACTCACAGGAAATTCGCTCGCCGCGCAGCTCCGAGAAGCGTATTCGTATTCTACGCGCGTAACCCGAGTCGCGCTTTTATTCCCATGCTCTCTCTAAAGCTGCCATAGTTGAGTAAGCGGCGAGTTATTGCGCCTTCGAATGTTGCGCGAAAGATAAATGTGAGGGAAGGGGTGGGTGAGACTCGGAATTCTTTTCTTTTCTCCGCTCTAAGACATCGACTCCCACGCCTCCTCCAACAGCAGCTGACGACACCTCAAACACTCTTAGTCGCTTTTTGCTCCCCTCTAATGCGCAACACGGTTTCAGCTCGAAACGACAATAAAAAACAGTTCTAATGCAAGAGTTTTCTCTATCCGATGGTTTCCCGTTTTGCTCGTTCTGATGTGTAGCAATCAGATAATAATCTCTGCTCCTACTTCCTTCAAATATTTATACAGCTCATTCGAAAAGCACAGAGGAGGACATTTACGTTCTAATTAATAAAATAATGCTTCGAATTATTTTGTTAACTTACTACCACATCAATTAAAAATAATTATAAAACAAATAAACAATCGTAACCATAGAAATTTAATTTATTTTTAAATGATTGGGATTTCATAGGAGAATATAACTAGAAAAAGTTAACAAATAAGTAGTAAATCTTCAATAGAATGATTGTAACACCAACATATAAATTAAACTCGGCATCATTAAAAACAATAAGTTCGCTATTAATCTATTTCCCAAAATAAAACTTAAATGAAAAAGTTAAAATTGTCTTTCCTCGCGACTATAATATTTTCTCCTTTCGACCCTTAAATATTACAAGGGACGAAGAGCTCAGTGCCCCTCAACCCTTTTTAGACGAGGAGACCTCATTTATCGCGTCATGTATACGATATGTATTATATATTTTTTATTTAAGGCCTAAAACAGCTAATGTTAGTTCCTAGCGAGGTTTATGTAAAAATCAGATTATATACGTTCATATCAATAACTTGGTTTTGGTTTAAAAACCCTCCTTAGCTGTATTTTAGGAATATATAGCCAATAATTTTTCCTCGATGCTATCTACGTTTTGTGTTTTCATTTAGTGTCCGAACAACATTTGCTCGTTATTTAGTTTATTTTTTATCGCTGATGGTAATCGCTATTACTCTTCCGAACCGTATTAATCCTCCGAATCTGACATTATTCCGTAATAGGCTTTTATATTTATTCTTCTGAAATAATGAAATGTTTCTCTTACAAATCTTCTTAATTGAAGGGATTTGTAATGTTATTTCGTGTATAGTTTCTTCCACAGTTATCTATGTAGAATAAACGAATAGTATATCCTTGATCATATGTAAGTTCGGGGTTTGGATGGATTTGTCTAGTTTATATGCTTTTATCGATAAAACTAAAATACGAGGAATCGATTGCACAACATAAAGTTGTTTACACCGCATTATTAAAACATATTATTTGGCGGAGATTGGCATAATAAACTCTCCAGTCACATGCATATATCTATAAACCATTTCATAATTTCTTAGAAAATGAATTTTTATTTAATTCATCACCAATCAATTTTCATTTTATCGTTGTTAAAGATGTCTAAATCATAATTGTAAATTTCTGAGCACGGTAGTTGTAATTGCGTTAATTAAGTCGAGTACAACCACTCGGGACTGAGATAGGAGAGGTTCTGCCTGTAATTAAGACTATGGAGCTTGCGCTATACTCTCTTAAACATAATGATAGAAAATTAATGACTTCTCAGATAAATTTTATTGTGTTATAACAGTTTTTCAAATGTCTGATAAAAGATATTCAATTATCATCTGTGAATAAAAAGATTACAATGTATACGAGTTAAAATTTGAACTTCGAGTATTCATTAAAAGTTCTATAGCGTAAAAATAAATTCGTTTTTTTTAATTGAGATCATAAAATAATCTGATACAACCAAACCTCGTTTATACTCGTAGTATGCCACGAAGGAGGCCGTAGACTGTATCGCTTGGTTTAAATTAATTCAATTTTAAGAACACAAAATCCTTTCATTTTTCCAGATGCCACGCAAAAAGCAATCGCTCCCTTCAAGCTAAAAAAAAGCAAAAAAGGATTCCTCTGGAACGAATCGCACTTCGATTGCCTCACGGGTCGGAGCGGATTTCAGGTTTGCGATTTCCTTTTTAACATTTCGTGCATTGAGTGGTCCATCACGTGAATTACCTATGTGTGAAGACAATTTCGTTGGAAGGAGGTATCGCTTCGTGAACGGAAAACGAATCGGACACGAATCGCGGGTTTAAGATGTCTTGTCAACAGACATTTCCGCGCTCTACTAAGAGTGAACGAAGCGATTGGCAATAGAAACGTGAAACGACGTGAGAGGTCGAATAGGGATAAAATGGCACCTTGCGAGGAGAAAATGCATGTGATTTCCTTCTGATTTGGAAAAGAAATGGTGAAGGTGAGGAAATAACGGGAGAAAGGTGAAAGAATTGCTGCGATTGAAGGTGGCAGAAACACGCGGTATCACAGAACACGGTTTCACGTATGCGCGATTTATTAAGTGTGGCCATGGTATCATAGAACGGGTTCACGATTACACGACTTTCGATACCGATTTCTCCGTGTTTTTAGTAATTAATTGTATTACAGGCTGTACACGCTGTAATTTACAGCGTGTACTTTACTAGAAATTTATGCCATTCATACCCATTTATAACTATATTAAGCCAATTTATTATCATATTAATCCAATTGTGTTGTAAACATTTGTATTAATTTTATCTCTTTATATAATGAGCTAATAAATCAAGTCACGCTATACGGAGTTAGATGGGAGATTAAGGAAAGCCGTCCATAACTAAAAAGCTTTTCAATCTTTTTCGATCAAACTCTCAAGTATCACTTGGTTTCTCAGCTTTTCAATTTGAAACTACTCGCCGTGTACACAGTAGTCCTTAGTTTGACTCCAAGAGAGCATATTTTCCCCATTTGAAAAACATGGGCAGAGATGAAACGAAACGAGCAAGCCTTTAGCGTATTAAAATATCTTTAAAATGAGATATCGACGCGGTATTTTCACAGTTATGTCGAGAAAACAATGGAAATGAATTTCCATATCGTAGCAATTCAAATGTCATTCGAAGAAGGCCAAAAATTACGTTCGACGACAATTTTTTCGTGACTTCTACGCATTTATTCAATTTATCGCCATGGCAACTTCAATTGTTTATTGTTGACTCGATCCAAATGCGTAAGAAATGTATAAAAATTTTGAAAAAACCGTATTGAAACATAGTTTTTTGGAATTTTCGGATGATATATGAGTTTATACGTTACGGAACTTACTCTTTATAATTTTCTCCGAATGACTGCACAAGTTTCGGGTCAAAATCTTATTTTTGAGATATTTTAAAATGTTATCGAAATAATGTCTGCACGTCAAAAAGATCGATTTATGCATCCTATCTTATGTGAAAAAGAAACGGTACTACCACATTATGACCCCGCAAATTAACACGTCGCTAGGGTCACGATTAACATTTGAGGGATCTAAGTTTTATTTGTAGATCGAGTTACATAGGGTGAATTGGTTTCTACCAAGATATGTGTAGTCGGTACTATACCACCCGCAGTAGCTGTTCTATTATACCACCCGCAGCAGTGAAATCAATTATATTAGATCAATGTGTAATATATCCACCGTTACAAAATAGTGAAGAAGATGCGGTAGCTTTCCTAACTTTCGGTTGTGTTTGTGCATTTTAGAAGAGAATGCGTTTTATTCTAATTGACCCATAAAACGCTCTTCAGCTTCCTCGTGGTGTCGCCGCAGAAAATTAAAGACATCGCAGAAACAGTTGGAGAGGGTATTCTACATTGTATCACGTTCAGTAAACGGCATTAATGTCCTCACTGCGCATGCGTAATGTTCCCTGCAATACCATCACTTGGTTTGTCTTTCCTCCGCCAGGAGCCGTCTCATCGCTCTCGACTCGCAAGGCGCCTTCGAAGTAAAACCTGTTTTCGGGACGAATTTCCGAGTTTCCCCGTAATTAGATGCAAGTGCATGCGAATCGTCTGAATTCTGCCGAAAAAAGGGGGAAAGCGGTCGTTTCATAACGTGATAGATGTTCCCGCGCGACCTCCCTAGCGAAGTTCTCTTTATCCCGGCATCGCTTTCAATTGCGTCCTGTGACGGATCTAGAATTGCCCACAAGGAAAGGAGTAGCGATCGCCTTTCCTCCCCCTCTTTCGAATCCATAACTGTCCATAACACTTTATCCTTAAAATACATACAGAATCCTATCAGAATATTTCTCTTCATTGTCTGATAGGTCTAACCGAGATATTTTGCGCGGAATGGGTAATAGAATGCATCCGATGAAGGGTAATGTGGACGGACACTCGAGGTTTTTGCATCCTCATAGCCACTCGAATTACCGAGAGGAAAGATGCGCTAGGGTAATTGACGCACTATTGACGTTTCATTTTAACTGGAATACCTGCAAAATTTAACAAGAGAGGCCGCCGTAAGAGTGTGATTTTTAAATTTGCATTATCACCGAAAGCGCATATATATATCAGAAGTTTCCACTTAACACACTAAAGAAAAATATCCATTACTTGCCTTATTGGAAAAGAAACGCCATTATTTTACACCCATCTAGAGATGATTTCGAGCATTTACTGCCACACTATTGTTAAGCACAGTGACCATTAGCACAGTTAGGTACAATTTTCCATTCTGTTATTCCTGATTGGCCTAAGAAAAAACGAATCTCTGTTTCATTTTGCCCTAAAATCAATCTCTCTTAGCAACCTCGTCTTTATTTAACTGTCTAATGTTAACTTAGCATACGTAGAAGTTTGGTGTCACGGGAAAATTTCTTTTTTACCTGATTTACAGTTACCGAATATTGAGTTTTTAGTTTACCTCATCGACGACGATCCATTAAGGAGGATGAGTAATAATTTAAATATTTTTTTAACCACAAAACGAATTTTGAGCTTTGAAATCGCCAACGAAATCATTTGAGCAGCAGAGGATTAAACTGTTAAATGATTTAATCCCCTCTAAGTTATAACTTAAGATAAAAGATTCAAGCATCGTCATTTAAAGATGAACGATATGTTACATTAATTTATTAAAAATTTCGATCAACTATGCCGAATGGACTTTTTGTAGTGATTCTGTGTAGGTACATACACACATTTAATTATTTGAGTTATATTGAGCATTTATTATCTGGAAGCATGGATCTTCCTTGTGGCTCAGTTGAGTTGCAGTGTTTGAAAGAACAAATGTTTCTATCCGTTTGCAAATAAAATTTCGAAAATTTCTTTACAATATTATATTTAATCTAGGGACCTGCGAAGCTTCGTGATTCGATTCGACTTCGAATCGGGGGTAGGATTCGGATTCGATTCAGATTTAAGGAGACCGATTCGTAAATGTTTAAAATATTTAAATGTCGAAATTAAATGGGTTAATTTTTAAATTTGAACAAGAGGATTTGCAAAGATTAAAGTTACTAAACTACCGATTTCTAGTTTTCTTTGTTTCAGTCTAAACTGCACTGTAGCTTAATATGCATATCTCTATATTTTCAAACTTTATCTAAAGGTCGGGTGAGATCATAACGGATCTTAATTAGCAAACACAACCGATATTATAATAATTTATTTTAACAATAATTAAACTATCTTCCAATCAAATATCACTTGAAAATAAAATTCACACTAATGTGGTTAATCACGACATTAATCAGTTATATCACCATTCAACATATGTATGTGACACGAAAAGCATGCATATTTGTAATTATGTAGGTGTTAGTATATAAAAATGCATAACTGTCTTATGCCCCTCCGATTCGAATCGAATCGAGATTATCGATTCGATTAGAGATTCGATTCGAGATTCGATTCGAAAGAAAATTAGCGATTCGCAGGTTCCTAATTTAATCATACTTTTTTAAACACCGACGTTTTATTTACTTAAACTATTCTCAATAAAATATTAAATTCATTTCTCGTTGAATTAAATGTACTTTTATAGCACGATAAAGGGAATTAAATTATATTCGAGGAAATTCCGATGATAAAAAATACAAGGTCGAAAGAAAGATGTTAGATTTTGAGGTTGTCGGCCATCAATTTAGAGGAAGAAGACACGGGGTATTTACGGCAGAGAGGACTTAAGAACAAGCCGCGTCCAATTAGAGCGTTTAGGGTGACTTCTTAAGTAGTTCTTGCACAAAAACCTGTTGAAGTTTTCTTCGCGAACTGTTCTTAAAAAGTTGACACGTTGGGGTTTTTTTGTATTACCGGCCGTGAGAATATAAAGCGAATAGAACCACGGTCATCTCTAGAGGTCGCTTTTCCGTGTTTTGGCCGAGTGTGTGCAAAATTCGGTCTGGATAACAGATGTGCTTCGCAAAAGGACGCTTTGATTAGGGCCGCATTCCGACAGAAGCCGACATAAACACACCGTGTTTCGCAACAATCGCCTTTTTCTCTTTTTCGAAATTAATTTAGAGTTAAGCTACGTATTGACGTACGTCTTCAAAATCACATTCAAAGTTTACTCACGCAAGATACGATCTGCTTTTATTTAGTATGCGATATTATCGATTAGTAAAGTAGGACTATGGGTCTTTTAAAATAAGGAAGACCTTTTAAAAGCGCTTTCGCTTCGGGAAAATTACATATGCTTTGGCGTTCGTGTTTTTTTTTACAGTATGCTCAACATTTGATCGAAATAAGCAATCTTGGAGAAACGATTCTATCCTAATATCATCCATCCGCATACATAGAATGTAGGACGCTTTGCGGAGCTTATTAAATCAGCATTTAGGATAATCGTTTTTACTTTCGTTTCCCATCACTCGGATGAAAAATAACAAGTTAATTTCAGTGAAATGGAAAAGGTTATGAATATTTTAAGAATTTAGAAAACAGCTTACAATTCAATTGGCGGTTTCTTTTTCGTTGCTTCATGCACCGTATATTTATCGAAATTTATTTTTAACAACTTTTATATTCACTTACCGCGATATACAGGGTGTATTTAAATTCCACAGACAAACTTCTAGGGCTTGTAGGTGGATTCGAGGTATGATCCCGAAAATTAATCCGAGTTGTCTGAGACGCCTCATTACCGAGATACAGGTCGATGAATGTACCGTTGCCCCTTTAGTGTTTGCAATCATATTCGCGCCTCTATCGCTGCTTGTAGTTACGTAGTTGGGACTGCTGTTCGCGGCTCAACGTTACTGATCTGGCCGCAGTGAACTGCACTCCTTGACACCTCGATCAGTAGCTTGTTAGTCTGGCACGTGCCACCACGTCTCTGTTGTGAGTTTGTTTGCATTAGTGCATGAGTGACTCCAGCAATGGATGCGTACACGTGGGAAGAAATTTCAGATATGATCCTTGCGTACGGTGCAGCAGACGGAAATGGCAGCAAGGCCCAGCCTGATCGGCGACTTCCGCACCACAGCATGACAGTCGAACAATGCCATCAGCAAAAATTTTCCATCAATGTCTGGTGTGATATTGTTCATGATTTTTAATAGGCCCCTACGTAATTCCTCCACGCTTGACAGGACCAGACTACAAGGATTTTTTGGAGCAGTCACTGCCAGAACTGCTGGAGGATATGCCCTTAGACGTTCGCTGAAGGATGTGGTTCATGCACGACGGGGCTCCAGCAAATTGCAGAATACCTGAACACTGTTTTTCCTGCGCGGTGGATTGGGCGCGGTGGTCCTGTTTCCTGGCCTGCTCGCTCACCAGACCTAAATCCGCTTGACTTTTTCGTCTGGAGACATCTCATATGTCTCTTCTATCATATCATACTACCTTTGCACAATTAAATTTCCTACCCTTGTCCGTTTTCACCATCTAAGTCGGGGGTCCCCAAACTACGGCCCGCGGAGTGATTTAATCCGTCCCGCCAGCCTTACTCAACCCACACCCCCCCCCCCCCTCGAAATAATTTGTAACGGTGAAACTTCCCCCGATGACCACCCCACCCCCCCCCTCCCTGGCCCGCGCTGTCGTACATAAAGCCTAATGTGGCCCTTTCAATAAAAAGTTTGGGGACCCCTGATCTAAGTACACTAAGGGACTTTCATTAATAACGTAAGGGATCTTAAGTCACGTTTAGAAACTTCATTCCTACCACTGAAGAAAACGATATTTACCATCCCATGTTATTCCTACATTAGAACGTAAAGATTGTTCATATCCTGCCCTCTCAGAGTCTTATTTAGTTAAATGAACCTAATAACTTCCGGCTACTGATCGACAAATCAAGGAGTGCAGTTCAATGCGGCCAGATAAGTGACGTTGAACCGCGCATAGCAATCCCAACTACGTAACTACAAGCAGCGACAGCGGCGCGAGGATGGTTGCAACCCCTACAGGGGCAACGGTGCATTCATCGGCCTGCATCTCGGTAATGAAGCGACGCAGACAACTCGGACTAATTTTTCGGATCATACCTCGAACCCACCTACAAGCCCTAGAAGTTTGTCTGTGGAATTTAAATACACCCTGTATGTAACTTTTAAGACACCACAAATAATGTCTAATAACTCGAGAACGGCTGCATCATGTTTCAGTTTTAAAGAGTGTTACAAGTAAAGAGTCTTATGTGCAATCACCGTGCAAAATAACGACCGAGTTCGATTCCAGGGACGTTTAATTCTCCCAATTGGATAACATGGGGAGGGGGGGGGGGGGGGGGACCTTCTCGAATTTTTATCTCCTAAACTATAAGTCGTAATTATGTGATCTCGCGGACTTTTTTTGTTGAAAGTGTTGTCCTCTATCCAAATAAATTTATTAATCGATATCTTACAGATCATATAAGGACAAGGGAGAGTAAAATATTGATTTCTCATTGTTGGCTTGACGGAAATGGCGCCGCAAATAGCAACGACCACATACTGAACTACGTCCTAATATAAACCCTTAAAAATTATCTGACTCCTTAAAAAAAACGGCGGCCTTGGAAGAGGGATCCATAGCTTGTCTAGCTCATAATGTTACGGTCGCGGGTTCGAATGCTGCCGAGGGCATGGTCATATATGTTCGTCTTTGTTTTTGTTGTAAAGTGCTGTTTGAGAGCTTGTGAAAAAGATATTTTTAAAAAATAAAAAATTTCCCGAATGTTTGGAGACGAAGAAGAGACGGTAAAATTTTTAATTGAAAGTAAAATCATTGAATCAAACCGTTGGATTGGGTTGGTGTTACATCTTTACTCTATATACTTAATAAAAGTTGTTAATTAAAAAAGTTGTTTTTTATATATAGGTACTTGTTGAAAAACTATCTCGTAAATAGCTGTTGCCTGCCATTTACAACGAGCTTAATAAAGCTAACGAAAATCAACGTATATAACCATGCCAATGTTCAACCACCTCATCACCAAATATAATGTTTTTAGTTTTTTTTCGAAACTTGCATCACGAGCATATTCAATATAGCAATTTGAGCATCGGGAGCTGTGACAAACAATGCACTTGTAAATGAAAGAATAACATTTGATTAATTTGACCACAGCTGAGTTGTATTACGAGACCATTAATTAAGTTTGTGATAGATTCTTAGTGCGAAATTCATTTACGTAACATGTTTTACGATTAATTTTTCAATTAGTCCGCTTCAGTGTAATTTAACTCTATGGAATTTTGGTCAATATTTCTCTCTACAGAAACATACTGTTATTACGTAAAAGCTTCGAATGAGGAGAAATGGATGAAAATTTTCTTTTGTTATCGAAGGAATTGCAAAACGCAACTTTTTTTATTTTAGTTATTAAAATCCAAAACCTGTTTCAGTAATTTCAAAAGAAGGAAAACCATATTGCGTGTTTCATTGGTCTATTGCTCTCAGATGTTGATTAACCGAAATAAGAAAAAGAGCCGCATTGATACAATCGTCAAACTCTACAACGATAAAATTGACATTCTTCAATCTAGAATTTTTGGTACGTAAACTCAATCCTTCGATATATAGGTAAATGCATCTATGTGTGGTTCGTGGCAAAATTGCTATTTTTGTGTGATTTTAGACGTCCTTAAGGCGGATGAAGTGAGACCGAGAAAGCCCGCAAAATATGCTGGCCTCTTGGCGATTTTTCTCTAACAATAAGACGTAACTGTCGAAAGAATTAAGGTACGCACTTAAGATAATTCTGACACTTTCGTTAGTTCTCGGAAGTTCGGTTGCCTTAGAAGTTGACAGAACGTGAAGGAAATCGCATACTTTTCTCTAATACGACCCGTCGTGGAACAATGTTGCGCCGTCTGGGACCCTTTCGAGGAGGGCCTAATTAAGGAGCTCGAAATGGTTCAGCGTAGAGCGGCTAGATTTGTAAAAGGAGAATATCGGTATGATGCGAGTGTATCAGAGTTATTGAGAGATCTGAAATGGCAGACGTTGAAGACTAGAAGAATTGAATACAAAAGGAAACTATTTGAAAAATTTAAAAGCTCCGAATTCGTTGAAGACGTACGCGGCATAGTCGTCCCCATCGGTGTTAGTGAACGTAATGTTAGATCAGAGTACAACCGCTAGAATAGAGAAATACTACAATCCTTTTTCGCAGACGCGATAAGACAGTCCAACAGAGGAATTAGTTAGAGTTCACTTGGTGTTGTGACACCCCCTGCCAAACGCATCTAGCGGCTTGCAGGGTATTGATGTAAATGTAAATGTAAAAGGTGTCTTGGCAACTAGCCACTATTTCCAACGACGAATTTTTGTTCTTGTTCCTTTTAAATATTTGATGTTTTAATATTTAAGCTTTAGGGCATTCTATGCTAAACAATTGTTAAATTAACATTATTTTGAAGAGTATTTTGCTGTTAAAACTTTTCCATTCATGCCAAAGGCTGCTAATATCTCTACCGATTTCGTGTTAAATGCTTTACAATTTAACCATAGTATAATTTTCCGTAATAACACTGGAATGGCAATAAAAGCTAAAATCATTTGCGGTTATCTTAGTGTCTTTGCGTTCGGTGTCTCTTTTTTAACAAGTCTTCGACTGCTTTTAATTACCAGTTTTGGTCTATTAATATTATACTCTTCGAGAGCGTCATTAAATTTTGTCGCTTAAGCGAACTAATTACTATTCTAGTTAAACGATAATAATAGGCGCAGTGATTTATTTAGTTCGAAATCCATTCAAGAGAGATTCGGCAAGGACAGTCTCTGATTAATGTGTTTTATTCATCTCATTCTCATTATCTCGCGTCGCTGCAGCGCTGTCGTCTTCCTCCCTTTTATTCCGGCCGATGCATAATTAATTAGCCCCACCCATCGCGATGGGTGGGGCTAATTAATTATTAAGGAAATGGGTCACGGCCGCGGGGACGTGATAACGCGACTTGGATGCCGACGGAGAAAAACCCGAATGTGCTTCCAAGTGAATCTTAAGAGAAGAAGATCATCCGCCCTTTATATTTCAAATAATGAAAGAATCCAAGGGGACGAGGAGTAAGCAGGTGCAGAGAGAGAGACAAAAGCTTCTTACTTTCCCTATTTCCTTCTCCTCCGCTCCCCCTCCCCCTCCGCCCCCCTCCCCTTCCCCCCTCTCTCTCTCCCTCCTCCCTGCCCTTCCCTTATCTTCCCCACCCATAATGCACAGCGCGGTAGAGGTCTGCACGGGCCGAAATCTTCGGCCGAAGCCCGGCCCGGCCCATTCATAATTGAGTCAGGGCCCGGCCCGGCCCGAAACTTCTCCCCGAGGCCCGAATTCTTTTTAACTGGCCCAAATTCAGCCCGACTGTGGACATTTTGTACATTCTTCAGTAAACATATAGGTACACAAATGTACGTAGAATACAAATTATGTCAATTCCTATCAGTACGGAAGACCAATATCACCTCTACCCAGAGCGAACTGACGACCAATGGCGGATACAAAAGGGAGGGTAACGGGATAAGGTGTAGGGATAGGGAATGAAGTTTCGGGTGCAAGACTCCCAAAGATCCCGCTATCTCCTAATGCAAACAGAACCCTTTTGATGGTGACGTAAGTGGTTGTTTAAGAGATGGTAGGAATTCGTGGGTGTTCTGGTGGCGGCCTGGGAGATGTGTCGCTTGTAAAGGAGAGAATGAAGAACTTCCCCTAAAAGAAAGTGAAGATGAAACACTCCCTTTGCACAGTGGCACAAACATGAAAGGGGTCCATCGGGTCCTCGACTGGCCCGAACGGGAAAGGCGTCGGATAAATCGTCTAGGCCCGAGCCCATTGCTTTTCAGTCTTACCCGGCCCGTGCAGACCTCTACAGTGAGGTGCGTCTCAAGTTACTCTCTGGCAGTACACCCTCCCTCAGCACTCCTTCTCATTCCTCTGATGACCGACAGATTCGCGAGCGGCGTTTTACGTATGTTTACTTTAGTTGTATCCAAGAGAAATACTTTTTATTTCGTCGTTTAGCTTATGCCTGTGAAGCCAGCGGCACTCGAGCTAAATGAGTGTCCGGTTGCTAGTGTATCCTCTCGTATGATTCAATCTGTAGGCGTGCCTTATCGCATCAAAGGTCCTCTTGTTTTGTTTTAATTCACCGTTTTAGGCTTCCAGTCCACTCAGTATAACAGTACGAGAACAGTTATCATCTGTTGACATCCGACTGGGCAGTGATTCTTTAGCACGATATGACCAAGGGTCTAACGTAAGTTCAGTTCATTCAGATACGCGTCACCCCATTACTGAAAAGTATGGTTATACTCAGGCCGCCAAGAGCCAGCCCGGGCCCTGGGGCAAATACCCTCGCCGGGCCCCTTTTTACTTTCTCCATACGTAGTAATGGGAAAGTATTGTATTCATGAAAAAAATCGACTTCGAGATTTCAACGGAAATACATGTTTTGAGGTCCCTAGAACACGTTTAGACTATTTTCGGAATGATGTCTGTGTGTGTGTGTATGTTATTGTGGGCGCTCTAACTCAAAAAGTACATGCCATATCGTTACCAAACTTCATATATAACACTTTAACATGAGCACAAAGAACTGATTAGTTTTTGGACAATAACGGATAACCGGAAGTCGAGGCTTATTCGAAACCCGAATCGGTTTTTGCGATATTTATTCCTTAAAACATCATTATTGTATACACAATTCTATACTAAAGTTATAGAGAATGTAATTTCCTACAACTTTCGTTTGAAACAATTTTCTATTGTAGTTATTGTTTAGTAGTTATTCATAAATAACCGGTTTTTCGGTTTCCGTTAAATATCTCCTTAAAAACATCTTTATTGGTAATCTTCGTAAGGACCAAAGTTGTAGAGAATAATATTTCTTCCAAGTTTTCTTTGAAACTAATTTTCGTAGAACCATCCATTTCGGATATATTTCGCTTTATCTTAATACCAGTATACAGTGCCGACACCATGTAGCGGTGAATTCTGTAAACATTCAAAATATACGTAATTTACGGCAAGTACGTGTCTTCTTCTACGATACGAAATAATAATTTTGCCTCGTAATATTATTCATAATAATTTAAATATCTATGCCCCAAATATGGAGAAAGTCATGTGTTGGCCACATCAGATTTTTTGTTTTAAGTTAAAAAATCTGATGTGGCCAACACATGACTTTCTTCATATTTGGGGTATAGATATTTAAATTATTATGAATAGCATTATGAGGCAAAATTATCATTTCGTATCGTAAAAGAATACAGTCCTTATTGCCGTAAATTACGTATATTTTGTATATGATTACAGAATTCATCGCTACATGGTGGTGGCGCTGTATACTGGAAATTAAGAAAAAGGAAAATATCTCCGAAATGGATGGTTCTACGAAAATTTATTTCAAACAAAAGATGGAAGGAATGTTATTTTCTATAATTTTGTTCCTTATAAAGATTGTAAATAACAGCGTTTAACGAACATATTCGATGAAAACCGAAAACACCGATTATTTATAAATAATTACAAAACAATAACTGCTATGGAAAACTGTTTTAAATAAAAGATGTAGGAAATTATATTTTATACATTTGTTGTAATGGTCAATGTATAAAATAATTAAGTATTATCGGAGAAATATGGCAAAAACCGAATCAAATTCGAATAAACCTCGACTTCCGGTTACCCGGTATTGTCCAAAAACTAATCAGTTCTTTGTCCTCATGCTATAGTGTTATATATGAAATTTGGTACCGATATGGCAAATACTTTTTGAGTTAGAGCGC
This sequence comes from Uropetala carovei, assembly GCA_036926305.1. NCBI lineage: Eukaryota > Metazoa > Arthropoda > Insecta > Odonata > Petaluridae > Uropetala > Uropetala carovei. The sequence goes on along the minus strand of JAXCHB010000010.1, from coordinate 8,430,021 downwards.
CTACAATCACAGACATCCACACACACACATATACATACAGATATTCCGAAAATAGTCTAAACGTGTTCTAGGGATCTCAAAACGTGCATTTCCGTTCGATTTTTCATGATCTTTTTCATGATCACAATACTTTCCCATACTACGTATGGAGAAAGTAAAAACATTGGATAAGAAATAGTGAACATAGCATGCACAAGTGATAGTTATTAGTGTGTTAAAACCAACTAAATAACAAGGACAAAATCAGAGTTATGCGTTTAAGTTTCCCTAAATATTATTTCCTAACGTGCCTAACATGAAAACAATTCGCGCCTAGAAGACACGAAATACGAAAGTGACTGACGTGTACAGATGTTCTGTTGCGTCGGTCTTACACTAATGCTACTCTAAGTCAGTGGTTCTCAACCGGTGTTCCGCGAGGAAGGGACTAGTGTGCCGCACTCTCCGAAGATATTTATTTTTTAAATTATGTATGTATTTAATGTACAATAAAATTATACAATTACTGCTTTACCAATGGTAACAATCTAACATAACTGCGATTTTTACTAGTTACGCTAGTTTTTTTATCTTTAAAAATGAGTGTTTACGTAGTGAAATTAATTAGGGGTGGTTTGGTGTGCCGCGATGTTCTCAAGCATGCATGAAGGTGTGCCGTGGAGCAAAAATGGTTGAGAAACACTGCTGTAAGTTAGTTAAAGCGTTAGTTAAAGGTTAGTGGTACAGAAATTTTCTTCTACCTTTCGCTGGGGCCGGAGCATCGTCCGTCGTCCATCGGTAGGAGTGCCATCTGCGTCGATTAATTACTGACCTTAGGGAAAATTCATTCCATCGGCGAATCCTTTGGAACCTCAGCTGTCCTTGCGTCAACGGACAGACGATCTCCAATGTGACTTGAAGGATCTCCGAAGTCTTGATGTGGCACAAAAAAAAACACTGCACAGGAACTGTTCGTTCTTTGGTCCAGTTTCACTTTTGAATATACACTAAATAAAAAATTACTGATTTTCGCAACACAACACCCCCGAATTAAAAGTCGCACAATAGTTTTTTCCAAGGTTTCTGCCCCACTCAGCAATCCTGGCTGCTTTCCATCTGGAAATACAAGAAGCCTAACGTTATATATTACATAATTTTGGTTAACAGTTACTTACAGAGATCATAATGTTGCATTTTAAAATACGTAAGAATTTAATATGCGATTTCGGCAGGTACATACAATCACTAGAATTAATTTTATTCTTTTTGGTGCGTGAAAAAAATGATCTTATAGTTTCACTTTGGCCTGTCTGTAATGTTTCGATGTGAAATCAGGCCGCGCGGGGCCCTGTGCAGCCGCACCGATGGAACGTGCCTCAAGCCCTCCGTGCCCTCGATAAGTGTAGATTTCTCATCATTAAATTTTTTGCGAAATTACGTTATGGTTTTTTAATTTGATTTTCCAAATCAACACCTAATGTATTTTGGTACCAAAAAAGCAAAGCGTATAAGAAAATTGGTGCTTGTCATAACAGACGACCACATTTGAATCGGAATTTCCTACACTTTGCATTGTGAGGTCACCGTGACATTTTTAAGAAGCTGCGTATCTTGCGCTGCAACATAGTTCAAAAGTGTGAATTAAAGGACAGTAGATCTTAGTATGAAAGAATACCGATCTCCATATGTCCCTATGGTATTTTAAATGACAAACATACCGAAAATCCATCCCCGAAGGAGAGTTTCCCATTCATGTGAAAGAATCATCGTTCCGTGTTTGCGTTCTAAGCATTTTTCCTCCTGAATTGTTACCAACCTGACAACTTTTTTCTTCATAATATTTAAGTATAAATTTGTTTGTATATTATAATAACACAACATTAAGTTTGTTTTTGAATAGTCGCGATTTCGTAATGGCGCGATTCAACGAATAAAATTTACAAATGTGAAGAGGAGAAAAATTACGAATTTGACCCGGAATCGAACCCGGGCCTCCTACGGGCCGGATAGATGCTTTAACCAACTAAGCTATCAACACAATCTTGAAATAATGGAAAATTAAATTTGTGATCAGTCTTAAGGTCGGTTTATAAAAATATCTGATGTGGGCAACACATGACTTTCTCCATATTTGGGGTATAGTTATTTAAATTATTATGAAAAGCATTATAAGGCAAAATTATTATTTCGTATCGTAAAAGAATACAGTCGTCCTTATGGCCGAAAATTACGTATATTTTGAATGTTTACAGAATTTACCGCTACATGGTGTCGGCGCTGTATACTGGTATTAAGATAAAGCGAAATATATCCGAAATGGATAGTTCTACGAAAATTAGATTCAAAGAAAACTTGGAAGAAATATTATTCTCTACAAATTTGGTCCTTACGAAGATTACCAATAACGATGTTTTTAAGGAGAAATTTAACGGAAACCGAAAAACCGGTTATTTATGAATAACTACTAAACAATAACTACAATAGAAAATTGTTTCAAACGAAAGTTGTAGGAAATTACATTCTCTATAACTTTAGTATAGAATTGTATATACAATAATCATGTTTTAAGGAAGAAATATCGCAAAAACCGAATCGGGTTTCGAATAAACCTCGACTTCCGGTTATCCGTTATTGTCCAAAAACTAATCAGTCCTTTGTGCTCATGTTGAAGTGTTATATATGAAGTTTGGTAACGATATGGCACGTACTTTTTGAGTTAGAGCGCTCACAATAACACACACGCGCACGCACGCACACACACACGACCCACACACATCATTCCGAAAATAGTCTAAACGTGTTCTAAGGACCTCAAAACATGTATTTCCGTTGAAATCTCGAAGTCGACTTTTTACTTTCTCCATACGTAGTAATGGGAAAGTATTGTATTCATGAAAAAAATCGACTTCGAGATTTCAACGGAAATACATGTTTTGAGGTCCCTAGAACACGTTTAGACTATTTTCGGAATGATGTCTGTGTGTGTGTGTATGTTATTGTGGGCGCTCTAACTCAAAAAGTACATGCCATATCGTTACCAAACTTCATATATAACACTTTAACATGAGCACAAAGAACTGATTAGTTTTTGGACAATAACGGATAACCGGAAGTCGAGGCTTATTCGAAACCCGAATCGGTTTTTGCGATATTTATTCCTTAAAACATCATTATTGTATACACAATTCTATACTAAAGTTATAGAGAATGTAATTTCCTACAACTTTCGTTTGAAACAATTTTCTATTGTAGTTATTGTTTAGTAGTTATTCATAAATAACCGGTTTTTCGGTTTCCGTTAAATATCTCCTTAAAAACATCTTTATTGGTAATCTTCGTAAGGACCAAAGTTGTAGAGAATAATATTTCTTCCAAGTTTTCTTTGAAACTAATTTTCGTAGAACCATCCATTTCGGATATATTTCGCTTTATCTTAATACCAGTATACAGTGCCGACACCATGTAGCGGTGAATTCTGTAAACATTCAAAATATACGTAATTTACGGCAAGTACGTGTCTTCTTCTACGATACGAAATAATAATTTTGCCTCGTAATATTATTCATAATAATTTAAATATCTATGCCCCAAATATGGAGAAAGTCATGTGTTGGCCACATCAGATTTTTTGTTTTAAGTTAAAAAATCTGATGTGGCCAACACATGACTTTCTTCATATTTGGGGTATAGATATTTAAATTATTATGAATAGCATTATGAGGCAAAATTATCATTTCGTATCGTAAAAGAATACAGTCCTTATTGCCGTAAATTACGTATATTTTGTATATGATTACAGAATTCATCGCTACATGGTGGTGGCGCTGTATACTGGAAATTAAGAAAAAGGAAAATATCTCCGAAATGGATGGTTCTACGAAAATTTATTTCAAACAAAAGATGGAAGGAATGTTATTTTCTATAATTTTGTTCCTTATAAAGATTGTAAATAACAGCGTTTAACGAACATATTCGATGAAAACCGAAAACACCGATTATTTATAAATAATTACAAAACAATAACTGCTATGGAAAACTGTTTTAAATAATTCTCTATAACTTTTGTATAGAATTGTTAATACAATAATGATAATTTAACGAAGAAATATCGCAAAAACCGAATCGGGTTTCGAATTAACCTCGACTTCCGGTTATCCGTTATTGTCCAAAAACTAATCAGTTCTTTGTGCTCATGCTATAGTGTTATATATGAAATTTGGTAACGATATGGCACGTACTTTTTGATTTAGAGCGCCCACAATAACATACACACACACACATCATTCCGAAAATAGTCTAAACGTGTTCTAGGGTCCTCAAAACATGTATTTCCGTTGAAATCTCGAAGTCGATTTTTTTCATGAATACAATACTTTCCCATTACTACGTATGGAGAAAGTAAAAATTTAAGGAAAACTTAACTCGAATCTTCAATTCAAATTAACTTAAAACTTAAATGTGTTCATGATAAAAATTAGCGTGGATTAATGCCATCTGTTTTTCTTTAGTTGAACCTATAACAAATACTATGCGTTTATCAAATTTGGCGGTGAATGTTGAGGTAATTGGCGATTAGCATACCGTATTATCGCGGACCGTAAGAGTTTTCGGCACAATGGACCAACTGAAGGAAGATGACATCGTTGATGGCGTGTCGGCAGTGTTATTGATTGCTTCTGCAGCTCTTCTGGTGAAAAAACGCCGTAAGGCCTATTAATCGGGACAGGAACAGCAGAGTACAATGCTGTCCGTTTAAGGGTATGAAAATATCTGATCTTGAACAATTTTTCTCAGATTTCCCACAAAACCACTAACAAGCGAGCAGCTGCCAACAGGGAACCGCGAAATAACTGACTACTACAAGGCGCTTTTAAGTTAATTTCACGTTAATTCAAACTCATCCGAATGCTACGCTAATTTTTTTCGTAACTTAAGGCAGTTTTTAAGTTAAGTTGTGACATGAACGTTGCCACTGGCTTTAAGGCATTGAAATATCACGTTAAGTCTAAGTTCAAGCTAATTTGGCGTTAATTTCTTTTATAAACGGACTTTTATGCAGTCATGCACATAATTTTCCATCATTTCTCTCTTGTTGAATAAAATTTAGTTTCCCATTTATTTCCAGGTAAATGGTTGTCACATTTACTATAATTTACAGAATAGCAGACACGAAGTAAGTCATATATTTATGCGCTTTCAGTGAAGTTTAAGTCGATGGAAATTATCGTCGTGATAGCCTTATATGCGATATTAAATGTACTTAAATATTCCAAGTTCAACATCATAAAATATGGTCAATAAAAAAAGAAAAGGTACCATATCCCCAAAAAATATGGAGTAAACAATATTTTTTTTTAGAACTGATCGTACAATGACGCTCCGAGTGCTTGTGGGTCCGGACCTCGGACCCAAAGACGGAATTTCCCGAAGAGGAGAAAAATGAGAGTAGTGGGGAGGAATTTCAGGGTGTTAAGGGGTGATAAAAAAAAGCAGTGGGTTGGGTTGGGAAAACACAAATCCAAATTTGAGAAATGGAAATGGGAAATGGAGAAAACGCCGCCCTTTGGTATCGGTTAACTATGTTCCTTGCACACACATATTGCGATAAGTATACCTTATAACCGATCCTAATACCGGGCCCCTCAGAAGCCCGGGCCCCGGGGATTTTGCCCCGGTATCCCCGCCCTCTCGGTGGCCCTGGTTATACTATCCATGGCGCAAACATTGACTTTGTAATACCGTGTTTTGTATTAAACGAATTTTTAACATGAGGATGCCTATCCCTTTTGAAGGAGAATGAGATCTACTTTGTATAAATGAGAACTTTGATTAACCGATATTGTATTAACGAGGTTTTCCTGTGTGTGTGTGCATATATATATATATATATATATATATATATATATATATATATATATATATATATATACATATACATATATATATATATATATATATATATATATATATATATATATATATATATATATAAATACTAAGGAAGAGGAAAGGTAACACCCCAGCGGCTCTACTTCCGGTAAGTGTTCACTGGGTTTCCTTCAACACCTAGTTGCCCAAAATATATATATATATATATATATATATATATATATATATATATATATATACACACACACACACACACACACACACACACACATATATATATATATATACACATACATACATATATAATCTTCATACCAGGGCATCGAACCGTAATTGTTTTCGCTCCGGTTCACTCAAAACAAAATTTCAGTTCGGTTCCGGTTTCTCTTCGGCTATCATCAGTGAACCGGTTCGAACCGGTTTTTTTCACTCCGACATTATAACGTTTTTAGGAAACTTTCAATCTCCACATATCAAGGAAACAGGGACCGAAAGAACGAAAAGACAAGAACTCGAATCGTGGAATGGAGGTCCATGGTGGAAACATTTCAGCTCAATTACAACCACTATACTCTTTTTCTGATTATACATCTTCGCGCCCCTCCAACTGATGGTAAATTCGTCTTGCAAAACATTTTACAGTTATGTATTTCATGTGTCGTTCAGAGACTCGTTTTGTCGTTCCTCCCATCTCCCCCTTCTTTTCCCCTTCCACCCTTTCTCCCCCTCCCCTACGATCCCACCCCTATCCTCATCACATCGACTCCCTTCACTAAATCACCGCTTCTATAAACACCCCCTCTTTCCTATCCCTCATTCTTTACTTCCACAGCACATCTGAATATTCATTGAACCGTGTATTCGCAGGATGAATATCGGGAGATGTTCTTATAGCCGTGGGTTCTGTGACGAAACGCGAATAAAGAGTTACGACACGAGGTACATAAAAAACTGCCACAAGTTTTTATTGCAAGTGGAAGATTTATTTTTAACGGTGATATAAATTTTTTAAGTGGCACCTTAAAATGCTAATGCTGTCCTAGATGTGATAAAAAGGGTCGCGTAACTTAAATCAAGGGCATTTGTAACGATTCGAAATTCTAATACTCTGATAGTTATTTAACGTATATTGTATTTGTTTCTTTCTCCGCTTGCGTAGTGACTGACAACAATGTCTGATTTTCAGAGTCATTTCGGATTCGCCTCTTTGGAATTTTATACAGGCTTATTTGTCATCGGTCGCCTGACACAACTTTTATTCCAAAAAATACTTCCTTCCCAAGTAGTCTCGCAAAGCTGCTTCTCGAAGAAATGGGATACTTGTGCATTCGTCATCCTTGAAAGGATTTTAACCTTTAAACCAACTTTTTTAGGGTGTTCGAGTGTCTCTTTCTATTTTCAGCGGTTGACACTCGAGTCTGACTCTAACAGCGTCCTGTTATGATTTTATTGAGTAAAATTAATTTAAATATACCAATAAAAAGTTGGTACATCACTTTCTTACGTAAGTATGGTTCAATAACGATTAGGTTTTTTACTGTAGTCGATTATCTAACTCAAAACTCCTCGTATCACCAAATATCATATTTTTTGTTCGTTGTGGGTGTGTTCCTCAGAGACACGACGTACAACAGGGCTGAATAACACATTTGCATAAAAGATATATTCCGACGACTAAAATGTTTATATAATGCACTCTTTGGAAGAATTTTACTCATTATTTTTATAAAAATCTCTTACAAAATGCATTAATGTGCAGTATTGTCAGAAAAACTATATTACTAATTAATTTAATTAATATAAATCATCGACCCCACAGGTAGCGAAGCGCTGATAGAAACCTTCGTTAAACACTAGTTGTGTCAGCTAGTAAGATGCCCCACGAGGTCGAACAATATATTAGATTTACTCGTAACGAACTACCCTGAGCGTATGAATAAGCTTTCCATAGATGATGGAATAAGTGTGTGTAGAATTGTGTACGTAGAATTTTAGCTAAAAGTGGAGAAACAGGTTAAGGCTAGAAGACGCGTATATATGTACGCCAAAGGTCTTTTTACAGACACAATTCCCTAATTTCTGCGAGGCATCTATCGACGCTAGCACAGAGGAATTATGGTGCGTGTTCAGGGATATGATGCGAGAGTGTACGGATAAATTCATTCCACATAAACTTAAACGTGATGGTGCGGAACCAAGATGGTACAACCAGGAAGTTAGATGCGCTCTTAGACGGCATAGAAAACTTCACGCTCGCTTAAATACCAATTCTTCAAAAGTCACAGAGGAACAGAGGTCAATGATACGGCATCAATATAGAGAGGCGCGGTCAAGAGCTAGGGTAACAATGCGAGAAGCATTTAATGATTACAAAAAGAAAGTTCCGCATAGTAATTTGAAAGAAAATCCGAAAGCATTTTGGTCGTACGTTAGAGAGGTTCATGGTAGAGGCCCCATCATGGCGTCATTGAGAACGGAGGCAGGTGATGTAGTACAAGATAGCGCGGAAAAAGCGAACTTGTTAAATGAACACTTTCAGAAAGCGTTTACTTCGGAGAGCAACGAATTTGAAAAACCAGCTTTGAATGATGAGGGAAATTCGATGGAAGATTTGATATTCTCTGAAACAGGTATCGCGCACCAGCTAGAGTCGATTAAGCAAAATAAGTCTCCCGGGCCGGAGGGCATACCCGCGCGTGTGTTGAAAGAGCTAGCCTCGGTAATCGCACCTTACTTGAAAATAATATTCGAAAAATCCGTTGCACATGGTACCGTTCCAAAAGACTGGAAGCTAGCATACGTAACGCCCATCCACAAAGGCGGTGACAAAGAGAACCCCGAAAATTATAGACCGATTTCCTTGACGTCATTATCGTGTAAGATTCTAGAACGTTAGCTCTGTTCTGCGTTGTTTAGGTGATCGTTCTTCGCTAAGTAAAAACCAACACGGGTTTCGGAAAGGTAGGTCATGCGAAACGCAGCTCGCCCTGTTCGTAAACGATTTGTTACAATGCGGAGAGAAAAACGCTCAGGTTGATGCGATTTTCATTGATTTTAAAAAAGCGTTTGATAGAGTACCCCATAATAAATTAATAGGAAAACTAGGAATGTACGGCATAAACCTTAATATCGTGAGTTCAGTAAAAGAGTCTGGTCTTTCCTAGGTTTTTACCACAATTACTGTCTTTATATAGAAATTTTCCAAATTTGTAATCTGGTGTTTTGCTTGTGTTTTTCTATTTTTTATTTTTATTTTATTTTTATTTTATTTTATTTTATTTTTATGGTTCTCATTCTATCATTATCATTTGTAACTGTTGATGAAGGGTTAAATGTAAGAAGGGACTTCACAGTCTCAATTTCGCCCTGAATAAAGTCGTTTGTCTGTCTGTCTGTCTCCAACAGAAAACAGATAGTAGTTATTGATGGGAAATCTTCATACCCGGTAAAAGTCGCATCAAGTGTTCCACAGGGAAGTGTCATAGGCCCACTACTATTCCTGATATATATAAACGATATCTGCTCGGTAGTTCGCTGCAAAATAAGACTTTTCGCAGATGACACCGTTTTATATAAGGAGATAACGAGTCAGGATGACCAAAAACCGCTCCAGGAAGATTTAAACGCCCTTTCAGCATGGTGTCAAGATTGGAAAATCGAAGTTAATCACAGCAAATGTTCCCTATTGAGTTTCTGGAAGAGTAAGAACAATGAATTAGACTCGGAGTACAGAATTGATAGATTGAATATCCAATCTGCGGAATACGTTAAATATTTAGGAGTCAACATTTGTCGTGATCTATTGTGGAATATGCATATTCGAAGGATCGTAGGCGCAGCTAATAAGAACTTGGGCTTCGTAGGCAGAATAGTAAGAAGTAGCACAGAACAGGTATGAGAAACGTGGTATTTATCATTGCTTCCAGCAAATGGGGTCCGTACGAAAAGGGACAGATACTTGAGTTAGAAAGAATCCAACGCAGAGCAGCCAGATTCGTTAAGCACAAATATGAGCAAAAATTAAGCGTCACATCACTCTTGAAGGAGTTGAATTGGATATCGCTAGAGGATAGCAGAATTAGCGCTAGGTTAAGGCTTCTGGAGAAATTTAGGTCGGAAGTTCTCTTAGAGGTCTCAGGAATATTAGAGGCACCTACGTACATGCGCAGGCAATATCACGAGAATAAAATACGAGAGATCGACTGTAGGACCGAGCGATATCAGAGCTCGTTTTTCCCAAGGACCATACGGGATAATAATAGGAGTGTGATTCCCACGAGGGACGTTATTAGGTAGGTTTTGGTGTGCTGCACCCCCTGCCACCCACCAGTCTGGTGATTTGCAGGGTATCATGTAGATTTAAATGTAGATTCACTATGCGTAACAACCACCTGTGATGGTCTTTTGGAGCTCGGTACCGTAACTGGCCTCCCGGGACAAACTACTAAATATGCGCCCCTCCTACTTCTAAAAATATATTCTCTAGTTTATTTAGTTATTGTTTGGACATTTTGCGCCCCTTAGTTACGTCCGAGGCAGACACTTATCTTACTCCGCCTTACTTACGGTACAGCTCTCGCAAAAGCTTATGGCACCTGCGCAATGGTCACTTTTTTGAATGGAAGGGTCTACTTTCTGAAAAGGGGCTCGATAGGGCGAAGGGTAGTTGCAGTGAGCCATTCTCTTCGGTGATCGCCACCACGTGCCTTCGTTGCCAACTGCGCTGTGTTCTGCGCTCTTTTATCGTTGAACTGATACTTTTCGAAGTCTTTATCTCAGCCAACTATGGATCCCGGATCATCCGAAATCGGTAACAGGAAGGTGCTTCATAGTCAAGCAAGAGAACTGCTTTATAACGTTATTACGTTGATGAAGAAAGAAGCCGAGGAGGGAATTTTGATTCCTACTAAAAGCGTATTTGATAGGATTGTGGCAGCAACAGGGGTGTCCAAGCGGACTGCTTTGCGAATTTCGGAGGAGGGAGATGAATGCAAAGAATCCCCCGGAAGGACTTTCAAGAGTCCGAGGAAAACAAAGCCTCAAGTAAGTCCGAAATCTTCGGCAGATGATTTCGATGTTCAAGTCATCCGGAGAACTGTCCATGATTTCCACTTGAGGGAAAAAAGGCACCCTACCTTTGAGTCTTTGCTTCCTATAATAAAGGAAGCAACTGATTTTAAAGGGCAGTCTTCGTCACTTCGAGCTCTTCTTAAAAGAAATGGATTTAGGTAAGTCACATTTACAAGGAAGAATGTTTTATTGGGCTCACGAAGTAATTTATCTACATTAATGACATACATTTGAAACTTACGCTAAGTTACTTTATTTTTTATAGATGGAGGAAGACTGCTAATAATAAAGGAATTCTTTGTGAACGGGAAGACATCAGATTAAAAAGAATATATTATTTGAGGAAAATAAAAAAATTTAGGGAGGAAGGAGGAAATATTGTATACACAGACGAAACCTTCATCCACTTGACCCATTCTGCTTCATCGCAATGGTCCAGCGAAGATAATTTCGGCCTTAAAATGCCAATTTCAGAAGGACAGAGACTCATAATTGTCCATGCAGGTATATACCGATGCTTTTTATAAATGTTATGCCATGCTGTTGCCATCGACTGCCTTAGCACCGACGGAGCCGAGTGTATAGTATTAACTGCGTAGTGTTAAATAGAAATAATCGAGCTCTTCCTTATTGCTGAATTATCAAAGTGACACAATGTATCTCCAAATGCCATAAAACTGTTAGAAAATCAGATGTCTTCAGAGCCGAAATTCTCATATGGTTTTAAAGCCCTTTCATGGTTGTTGGAGAAACATTGTGTCACTTTGATAACAGTATCGTATAATTATTGTACAGTTGCTTTACGGTATGGCTATTTATAACTTTCTCGAGTCGATATAAAATATATATATAATTAATGCTCAAAATACAGATTAACAAAACGGCAAACAACGGAGCGGTCAATTACGTGGACTTATTGTAAAGGCTAACAAATTTGGGTACATTGATATTTTAATTAAAATGTTATTTTAAGTGTTAAGAATACAATATTTATTTCTACATAAAAAAAGGTGCGAATTCGACGTTTTACCCACGCAAAGTAATTGTCATCGTTTCTAACACAGTAAAAAAATTCCTTCGATACTTTTTAAAGTAGAATTCAAAATCTCTATAAATCTCTTATTGAATCTTAAATTTACGCGCGGTAGTTATTCTCACCACTTTTACTTTTTCGTCTGATTTATATCGTCATTCGTTTTTTCCGATATTATCCTCTTTATGTGAAATGTGTATTTATTATAATGTTTCGATATTCGAAAAAATATTTTTTTTGAAATTATTAAATAAAACATCGCTCGAGTTTCATTGCGAAAGAGGCAACGATTCGCACCAAAGAGTGAGCGAAAAATTTGAACTTTCTTGCGGTTTGCGTCGTGTTTTTTTTTTTACGGTACCCGAACACGTTTCCTTCCCTCCGTCAAAATAAATGTTTTATCATCACCCTGGAGACCGCGAGAAATAACAGCGGCCGCTCTCCCTGACGTGAGAGGGTGGCAAAGCGAAACCTGAGTGAAGAGGGAAACCTCCTCCCCCGCGGGGGGGCCTTACGGATAAGACATCCGTCTTACACCACGGTGCGAACCAGAGGCACCACTTTCGCAACATTCGCAGAGGGGGTCGTTATTTAGAGAGGAGGGGGTTGTGAGGACTCCACCACCAACTGAAAATCCCCTTTCTCCAACGCTCGGTCTTAATCTGCCTATAACCTTTAAAACGGCCCCATAGGCACTGTCCCTCCTTCCCACACCTTCGTCCCTCCCTCCCACGCCCTCCTACTTCCCGCAACCTCCCTACCCACCCTCTGCTTTGAGAACGTGATAAGGAATGATTTTTTCGCGTAGAGAATAAGAAAGCAGGAGCGCGTAGGCCGTGGTCAAGGGTCGAAGGGAGGGGTGGAGGAGAGGAGTGTTGTAATCTGTGTTCGGATACTGAAACCATCGAGTCAGAATATGCGTTGGTGTTTTGGAAGAGCGCTTGAGAATCGAAATGAAGGGATGCGTGAAAGTGGAAGGGATTCTAACTCAAAAATGGAAAATTGGCTACGACAACACCCTATAGGACATTTACGAAGCTACTAAAGCACATGCTTTCCAAACTTCTAACATCTTTTGTATATGCAACATATTATGTATGTACGTGGGTCTCTCAGACCCCTACGCACTAATACAGCGTTATCCAAAACAACTCCAAAAAGAAGCAAAAACGAAAACTGATTTAAAGAACCACTTTTATACTGTTAGGAACTTCCCTAACGTCTAATATAAGGAATTGCCACTATAGACTGTTAATAAAAGAAAGGCACAGAAGTGATATTGAAAGGGTGAGCTGCGTGGATAAAACGTAATAGTAGATAAAGTATGGTGCATCGACAACACAGGTCATTTCGCACCGTCATAACTCAAAATTGTACCTTACAAGTTAAATAAAATAATATAGGTTAAAATACGTACGTTAGAATAAATAAGTTAAAATAGGTTGACATAAATACAATATATATATATAGGTAAAAATAAAAAAGATACATATATTATAAAAACTGTACATCTACATCTACATGATACCCTGCAAATCACCAGACTGGTGGGTGGCAGGGGGTGCAGCACACCAAAACCTACCTAATAACGTCCCTCGTGGGAATCACACTCCTATTATTATCCCGTATGGTCCTTGGGAAAAACGAGCTCTGATATCGCTCGGTCCTACAGTCGATCTCTCGTATTTTATCCTCGTGATCGTGCCTGCCCATGTACGTAGGTGCCTCTAATATTCCTGAGACCTCCTCTAAGAGAACTTCCGACCTAAATTTCTCCAGAAGCCTTAACCTAGCGCTAATTCTGCTATCCTCTAGCGATATCCAATTCAACTCCTTCAAGAGTCATGTGACGCTTAATTTTTGCTCATATTTTTGCTTTATGAATCTGGCTGCTCTGCGTTGGATTCTTTCTAACTCAAGTATCTGTCCCTTTTCGTACGGATCCCATATGCTGGAAGCGTATTCGACCTGAGATCTGACTAATGATAAATAACACGTTTCTCGTACCTGTTCTGTGCTACTTCTTACTATTCTGCCTACGAAACCGAATTTCTTATTAGCTGCGCCTATGATCCTTCGAATATGCATATTCCATGATAGATCACGACAAATGGTGACTCCTAAATATTTAACGTACTCTGCAGATTGGATATTCAATCTATCAATACTGTACTCCGAGTCTAATTCATTGTTCTTACTCTTCCAGAAACTCAATAGGGAACATTTGCTGTGCTTAACTTCGATTTTCCAATCTTGACACCATGCTGAAAGGGCGTTTAAATCTTCCTGGAGCGATTTTTGGTCATCCTGACTCGTTATCTCATTATATAAAACGGTGTCATCTGCGAAAAGTCTTATTTTGCAGCGAACTACCGAGCAGATATCGTTTATATATATCAGGAATAGTAGTGGGCCTATGACACTTCCCTGTGGAACACGTGATGCGACTTTTACCGGGTATGAAGATTTCCCATCAATAACTACTATCTGTTTTCTGTTTGAGAGGAAGTCTTTTACCCAACTCACGATATGAGGGTTTATGCCGTAATTTCCTAGTTTTCCTATTAATTTATTATGGGGTACTTTGTCAAACGCTTTTTTAAAATCAATGAGAATCGCATCAACCTGAGTGTTTTTCTCTCCGCATTGTAACAAATCGTTTACGAACAGGGCGAGCTGCGTTTCGCATGACCTACCTTTCCGAAACCCGTGTTGGTTTTTGCTTAGCGAAGAACGACCATCTAAATAACGCAAAACAGAGCTAACGATTATATGTTCTAGAATCTTACACGATAATGACGTCAAAGAAATCGGTCTATAATTTTCGGGGTTCTCTTTATCACCGCCTTTGTGGATGGGCGTTACGTATGCTAGCTTCCAGTCTTTTGGAACGGTACCATGTGCAACGGATTTTTCGAATATTATTTTCAAGTAAGGTGCGATTACCGAGGCTAGCTCCTTCAACACACGCGCGGGTATGCCCTCCGGCCCGGGAGTATAAGTGTATAAGTGAAACACAAAATAATTTATTCATAGAGCGCTTAAAAGATTTGTTACACTCAGGAATTTTAGATTAATGTTAATTTTCTGAGGATCGTCTGATAAAAGTTCAGAAAGATTGCCCTTCATATTTAAAATTCGACGGGTACCTCGATATTTGGCACATTCCGTCAAGAGGAGACTAATGGTTACCAGGCAGTTGCAGGTAGGGCACATGGGAGGTTCATTTTCCCGTGTAAAAAGGAAAGAGTCCGTCAAAGCGCAGTGGCCAATTCTAAGTCGGGTGACTGCGACTTCTTCCCGGCGGTTGTTACGTACAGAAGTTGGCCACGGAGTAACACTTGCTTTGATCGCTCTCAGCTTGTTACCTGTAACTGCCTCCCAGGACCTTTGCCAATTCTCAAGCAGGGTACTCTTAAAAAGGCGTTTTAGGTCCTGGGATGGTACCACGTTAATGTCCGTATCCTCTTTGCACACAGCTGCCTTTACAGCCGAGTCGGCGTTTTCGTTCCCACCAATTCCTACCTGCCCAGGGACCCAAAGGAAGAATATATCCACATCGTTTGCCATCAGCCGCAATAGGGAGATATGGATCTTCTGTACCGTGGGATGGCTGTGGTGTGGATTTAGGACGGCTTTCAAGGCACTCATCGAGTCCGAATATACGATGTATCTCGCACTCCTGAGGGCAATGCCCTCGAACGCCCACTGGACTGCGATCAGTTCAGCAGTGAATATGCTGCAGAGGGGATTCTGCTTGAAAGCATGAGTGCCATGTCGGGAAGATGTGTATGTACATGAAAACCATCCTCCGATTTCGAACCATCTGTGTAGATGGAAATATAGTCGGAGTACTCCATCATGATGTCCTGGTGCATGACCCTGTAAAATAATGGGCCTGTGTCAGATTTGGAATGACTAGACAGTTTGGTCTGACACTTTATTTTAGGTATCTGCCATGGTAGAAATTTGTGGAACCCTCCAGGACAGATTTCTGGAAGTTGGAGGTTTTCTCCGTCGATAAAATTGTTAAAACGGATGCCTAAGGGTAAATTTTCTCTTTGTCCTCTGCTAAAAAGGTCTTTAAAACGCGGTTTAAAAATTATTTTAAAACACGGGTGGGTTTTTAACGCTAAAATTTTCGAAACTTATGTGCACATTAAAAGCGTTATACGCATCCCTAAGGGAGGCTCTCCTGATTCGCAGTAAATACTGGGAACAGGGCTGGTTCTGAAAGCACCAGTAGCCAGCCTTAGAGCTGTGTTGTGCACGGTCGCCAAACGGCGCAGATAAGTAGCGCGTGCCGAGGCGTATAAAAAGGACTTATAGTCCAATTTAGACATTACCAATGCTCGGTAAAGTGTGAGCATTGATGTACGGTCAGCACCCCATGATGAATTTGTTAAATACCTTAAAATGTTTAAACCTTTAAAACATTTGTCTTTTAAAACAGTAATGTGGATCCGCCAGTTTAGTCTTCTGTCTAAAATCACACCAAGAAAACGGATTGTCTCCACGAAATGTAATCTATTGCCTCCTAACTTTAAAACAGGTTGAGAAAAGATTCCTCTCACCCTGTAAAAATGGAGGCATTTGGTTTTCTCGTTGGAGAAGCGAAAACGATTTGCCCGTGCCCATTTGTTTAGGCGACTGATAGTAAGCTGTATCTGCCGCGTTGCTGTAGATAGGTTGGATGATCTGCAGAAGATAGCAAGATCATCTACGAAGAGATGCCTCTACCGGTGTCTTGATACAGCTATATCGTTTGTCGCCACGGCAAACAGGGTCACGCTTAAGACAGGTCCCTGTGAAACACCGTTTTCTATGGTGTAGGGTCTTCATAGGGTGGTTCTTATCCGTACCCTCGCTACCCGGTTTGATAAAAAATTTTTATAAAAAGGGGCAGATTTCCTCTGAAACCCCACTCATGTAGTGTGCTTAAAATCTTGTAGCGCCATGTCGTGTCGTATGCTTTTTCGAGTTCGAAAAAGACTGCCACGACATGTTGACGAAGAAGAAAGGCCTCCTGGATGAAGTTTTCAGTCCGTACCAAGTGGTCGATCGTGGACCTGTTTCGCCTGAAGCCGATAAAACATTACGGCTTTCCAGGTACCAATATAACCGTCGATTAACCATTCTCTCTAAGAGCTCGCATAAGCAACTCGTTAGAGAGATAGGGTGGTAATCAGAAAGTAAGGCCTTGTCCTTTCCCCGTTTTGGGATGGGTATGAATAAGGATCCCCGCCACTCATTGGGAAAACGCCTTTCCTCCCGCAGTTGATTAAAGGTATTCAGAATCTCCCCCTTCGCCCTTTCGGGCAGGTTTTTAAAAACAACACCCGGAGAGGTATTTTTAGACTCCTTTGCTGATTCTAGTTCCACCAGGGAAAAAAGATCTTTGTCGGGATCTCTATTATTTCCTGAATTGAAGTCTATCAATCTCTTTTTCTTCCCCGATGATTTCGGGATGCTCATTTCTGTGGCAGTTATAACGGCATCAGTAAAGGATTTCGTGTTGTGTAAATAACTGCGACTGGCATAAAAATTTAAATTTATTCCATTTTTAAAATATGTCCTGTTAGGTTTCCGTAAAATCCACTTGCTAGGATAGCGAAAGCTATTAACTGGGCCTCTCTTAGTGATTAAAATGGGAAAGTGATCGCTTCCGCAAAGATCTGGGTGGACGGACTTGGAGAACAGTGGAGCTGTTACACCTGTACTGATAAAAAGATCAATGGAGGAATAAACAGAAAAAACGTTTTCTCACGGTCATTCGATGAAATCAGGTTAAAATCTTATAAAAAATTTTCCGGAAGACGCCCTCTACCGTTATTGTCGGCCATCGTGTCTCCCCAGAGGGTGTTATGGGCATTAAAATCCCCTGAAAGCACGAATGGCCTAGGTAGCTGACAAGTTCTTCCAGGTTGGTCCGATTTACGGCTGCCCCTTCCGAGAGGTATATATTACAGTATGTAATTTCCTCCGGAGTGGCTTCGGCAAGGGCTATTACCTGGAAGGGCGTCTGTAGGTTCACATGGGAGGTGTAAAGGGCCTCCCTGATGGCTACAGCCACTCACTCTCGAGCCCTATTACCGTGTAAGTCATCCTTCCTAAAAACATTAATACCTTTCATTTTGGCCTTGACGTTAATTTTTTAAATGCGTCTCTTGCAAAAATCTGAATGCAGGGTTGAGATCAGATATAAGGATCCGTATAATGCGTAAAAAACCGTTGCAGTTCCACTGTATGGCTAAGAACATGTTTAAAATTGAATATATAAATAAGTAAATACTAGCTCAAAAATTTTCCTGCTTAAATTTTTAAAAGGCCGTCTCACGGGAAGCTTATCTTTTTATTCTTCCCATCCTCCATTTCTTCCAGTGAGTTACGAGAGAATTCTCCCACTCACCCCCTGAAAGCGTGTCCTCCTCCATCCTCTCTTCGGATTGTGAAGGAGGTTTTCGGGATGAGCCAGGTGAGGGAGTCTTGTCTAGTCTCCCTCCAGCAGTTTTCTCTGGTGACCCATTTTTCTTCTGGGTCATAACAGGGGCTGGTGCATTGGGCCCCTTCTTTGTAGTGCTAACAGTCGTAGGTCATTTGTCATTTCTATTTTCATCCTTTATATTTTCTTTTTGTTGCAGTTTTTTCAGCACTTTTTTCTCTGTTAACTCCTCAGTTTGGGTTGGAATGGTACTCTTCATTATTGGTTTAGCTGCGAAGGACACAAAGGATTTAGAAAAACATTATGCGACGAGCGTCCTGTACTTTTCCTGGGCCTCAAAGTACGATATTTTTTCTGTCGTCTTTATTCCATTATCTTCTTTTAATTTAGGGCAGTCTTCGGAGGACGGGTGTGGACCTTCACAGTTGACACAATGCAAGGCCTCCGTTCATGCTTCCTGATTGTGCTTTTCCCGGTTACACGGGGGGCAGATTGCTTTGCTCTTACACCGTGGTGCGGTGTGACCAAACTTTTGGCACTGGAAGCAGCGCAGGGGACTTGGAATGTAAGGTCGAACTGGACAGACCTCGTATCCAACTTTGACCCTCTGCGGCAGCTTATCGAGGGAGAAGGTGAGAATCATTGAGGAGGTATTAACGACCTCACCGTTTCTCTTGGTTGTAAGTCTTCTACAGTCGATGACCCCCGGTGGGACCATGTCTCGCTTGCTCTCCTCGATATATACCTACATAGAGAAGGTTAGGACCCCTGACATGTATTGAGGGTTCTATGAGCGTCCATCTTGACTGGCATTTCATGCAGCATTGCCATACCAAGTAACTTGGTGTTCTGCTTCTCATTGGTTGTCTGTTTGAGAAGAGTACCATCCCTTAGTTTCTTTACTGACTGTAGCGGTCCAGGAACCTGCGAGGACAAAGCCTTATATATTAAGAAGTGGGTCACTTTGGTAAATGTCTCACCTTCTGTTTCGCGTCTCATAATAATATACTCATTACGTACTTGAACTAAATCTCCCCCCTCCGTGTCCGGACGGGATATTCTCCCGTACGCGTCCGGGTGGGATCTCTTAAGGGGAGGAAAGTTTTTTCCGCCATGTTAAGATATTTAAATTTTCGTCCTCTGGTCTCCCCACCCACCGCGGAGCCACAAATGGGACGCCGCACCACAAACTGATGCGGTCGCCAGGGCTATCCAGCGGGATATAGCACCTCTGACTCGGTTGTCTGCTTCGGGTAAGATCTCCAGTGCATGGGCCCTCTAAACCCATGCACCTTTGACCCCCTTACACTGACCCTCGTAGCCTCAGCACTCGCCAACCGGAACGTCGAGACGGCAAGCCGATTCATCGGGCGTGGCTAGCACTCGGCGCCCCGTTTACAGTGAATCCGAGGTGGAAGTGGTGTGTTGCTCACGGACTGCAACTTGGGCATCCGAAACCCAGATGAGGTCCAGAGAGCTAAACCACCAGGCATCTCTTCTCCACCTTACGGGTCTCCACGCACGGAAAAGATGTTGTGGCAAAACGCAAGCAGCAGACCCACTTGCTGTCTAGAAACTTCCCCGAGTTGGCTGTGGGTTTTTTTCCGAGGTTGTGTCCTCGCCCATTGGTCGCCTCTTAGGAGCAGCAGAAGGGCTGCGGGAATATTCTACCCCCCTACCCGCAGAGGGAGTATTTTGAAAAGATCGCTAATTTAATTTGTCATATTTGTTGCAGATTTCTAACAAATGAGATGTTTTTCGAAACGTGATTACTATAAATTGTGTAAGTTGTGGATTATTTGTCCATTTGACATCAGTGGTAATATGGATAGCTATGTACAATTATAATAATGATATTTTGGGAAGGTTCCCTTTGTTTACGATATTTATAAGATATGGTTGTAACATTTAGAGAAAGAAAATAGAAACAGATGTGAAAAATGAATAAAGCATAAGATAGCAACAACTAAGAAAAGATGGGATTAATATTAACGGCTGGTAATTTTAAATTAAACGCATCGTAAAGAAGCATTCAGCCTTTAAAGAGGTTCGGAAAGTTAAACGATAGCTTTCCTAAGAAAATAATACGCGTACCTATATCGGGACAAATCGCTTTCTATTTAAATGTCAAATCGAAAGTGAATTACTTTGCGTTACACTGTCATTGGGGGATTTTCGGTGTATTACGAATTAAGAAAAGGACCAAATCCTTTCTATCGGAGAAAGACATTAAGCGAACAAAGTAATTTAATTACCTAAGCACGCTTTTAACCGCTAAAGTTGATAAATAATTCACACAAGTCGTCCAAAAATGGGAAATATATTTACGAGTGACAGAGCTCACCGTATGGCTCGTAGCCACGAGATTATTATAATATAGAAAGCCTGCTTATCCATAAGTGGTCGAGGAACGCAGAGCATACCGCCGAGAAATTAACTCTGTGCCACGAGGGATATTCGACATTTTAGTGTCTGTAAGAGTCTACCCAACATGCGTACTCGTACTGTACGATAGGTCATTCTTAGCACATATGGTTTTAATTGAAATTTCTGTGCTTACATTCATCCCACAAGCGTCGCGATGAAATAATATAAGGATTTACATCGTTATTAAGCGGAGGAAAATTAAACAAGTGAAAACCTTATTTTAAAAATCGTTCGACGACAACGGCGTGCGAAACCAGTTTGCAATAAATTATCCCGTTCCATCGAAGAAAATTTTTTAAATCCCCACGAATACACGTCATCGCGCCTTTAGAGGTACGTATATAAGATTTAGAAGAAGTTTAAGGAGTTTTGAGTGACAAGTGAAGGGGCGTTGCGTGTATCGAGGCGGTTATTGTGCTGGAATTGAAGAGGAACAGGGTGAGACGAAGACGTGTGTTTGTGTATATAGTGCAAGGAGGAGAAAGAGATGCGAAGAGGGAGAGAGCGAAAGAGGGAAAAGGCGAAAGAGGGAGAGGGCGAAAGACGGAGGGAGGGAAGCATAGGGAGAGAGGTAATGAAGAAAAAGAGTGAGAAATATGGAGGATGGAAGAAGGGAGGGAGGAGAGATGATAAAATGAGGGAGTCTTTTAAGCGGTGTGGATTGGAAGGTGAAAGGGTTCCGTCCTCCCTCACTCCCAATCCCTCCGCCGCAGGGTGGAGAAGGGGGAGAGGGCGATCAGGGGGAGGGGGAGGAGTCAGGAGGAGGGAGGGGGAGGCAGGGGTTAGGCGCGCGGGTCACCGGCTGGCTTCGGGTGAGTGGCTCAATCCATCCGAGGGCTAATGCAAACGGTTCAGGGGGAGGGGGATTGGAATGGAGGAGGAGAGGGAGGGAGGGGAATTGTAATGGAGGGGGAAAGGGAAAAAATTGTTGTTAAAGTTAACTTTGACCAAAATCGTTGGAGCCGTGTTTGAGAAATCAAATTGTTACAAACTGCCAAGAATAAACGACCCTTAATCATTCTGCAATTTTAGTCATTTCTTCATAGCATAATGCCAATTACGAGATTTCATTCATTTTCGTTCTATCGTTTAGGCTCTAGAGCCGCGAACAGATGAACAGACAGATGGAATTGCGAAAGCCACTTTTTCGGACTCAGGTCCACATAAAACGTATACCTATTTCCATCATAATCTCGAGATCGAATTTTTTCGCGATCACAATACTTTGCATATGAGAAAGTAAAAAGAAAGCAGCTCAAAAGGAAAGGGTTCCTGAAAGAGAGGCGTGTGCGTGTGTTGAGAAACGCGTCCTTGTGTCGAATATTCCGAGCGGCTGTGGCGAGCCGCTTCTTCAACATCCCCCCTTCGTCGCTTTTTTATTTCGCCTCCGCCCGCCCTTGAGATATCTCCTTCCCCCTTACCCTCCCTTCCCCCCTCCCCTCCCCCTCCCTCCCCCCCATTCCCCCTCCCCCCATTCCCCCTCCCCCCAACAGCACTCTCACTGCGTGTGCGGGCCAGCCTTTGCAATATGACTTTTCCAACGGTGGCTCCAAGGGGTCCATAGGTCGATTGGCTGTTCTTCGCCATCAGACCTATCTCCTGGAAAGGGGGGATTTCCGGGAGGTCTTTTTCGGGCAATTTCTGATTTCTAGTAGCGTTCGTTTTGACAAGAGGTGCCCGATTTCGGAGTAAGATCCAAGAGTCTTTTTGCTTGGAATGATCGAGCATATTGAATAACATGTATCGTCTAATAATAAAAAGGCACGCTATTTCTTTATAGCTGTAGTTTTAGATTTCATATTTAATGGAAATTCCGGCCGAAAAAAGAAATGTCGAGCTTTACCATATGGTTGGAAATTATGATAGCAACGAGGATATTCGTTCTAGAATCGACGAATGATGGATCACCAACGAGAAATAGGGCTTTTGACTAGACATGTGCACGTTATTTAAATGTTTTATCAATTGACTCTCGGTACGAATGGTGTTAATGACAATTATTTTTTTGAGAAATTTTGACGACCCGGGCACTCCGGCGCCCCTTCCGAATATGCTTATTGGGATACTTTCGAAGTACATTTTCATTTATTCATCGCTACGTAAAAATTATTGATAATGAAAAATAAAAGGGCTAACAGCGTGATTATAGCCTTTCCCGCGATATAAACTGGCAACTTGCAAGTTATGCATAGATCGGTAGGTATAGCGCTCTCAAGACTTAGGCGAACCGGGCCCATATCTCGGGCCGACCCTGATGACAAAATTATTAAATATTAATAGCTATTTCTGATGTAAAATACTGAGCACAAAAGTTTGAGTAGTATGACGCGTATTCACGATTATATCATCTAAAATTGTTGTAGCAATCTAGAAGTGAAGTATTTTAGTGTTTGCATAATTTAAGTTATAGTTATTCCATGGAAATCATAAATGGAAATCATAAATTTATTTAATTAGAACGTTATCATTTTAGAACATATATTCCTGAAGCTAGAAAATTAAGATAAATCTATTATCTTGAATTTTATGGCTGTCACGTAAAGAAATTAATTAAATGCTTGAGTTTGTAAGTAGTGACGATTCCTTTTAATACCATATAAAACGGTAAAAAATTCAATGTTAATCGGGATTCAGGGAAGAATTTGATTCAGTTAATAAAATTTATCCTCTAGCTAGAAAAGAATGTTTCAGGGTCGTTCGCAAAATTTAATTTCGCGTTCTTTCCTTCTGATTCTGAATATTTCCCGCGGAACGACGATGCGACCGAACACGTTTCATTTCAATCAAAATTTGGCGCCCCTATATATGAATCTTAACCATTGCAAACTTATAAACATAAACTTAAGATTTCGGCTAATGCTCTCCCTGTTTGATTCCCATGCACACATTTGTAGTTGTAGTTGTTTTATCGAATTTAAGAAAACTTTAGGGACAACTACAAACGTCGTATACAAAAACCCAAAAAAAGAACCAACAAATAACGAACCATTAGCGATCTAGAAAAAGCAAAACATTTAAACAACAGCGGGGACAAGGCTACGATAAAGGTGCAAAGATGATCGGAAAAAAGAACGGTGTACAGAAATGAATTCTTGATAAATATAAGCAGGCATTCTTAATTAACTGTGGATGCCACTCATGAAATTTGGTCATTGGAGACGCAGTCAGTTGCGTGAACGAATCAGTAAACTTCTTTGGCGTGTTGCAACCTCTATACAATATTTTTTCGCCGCCAGCCCGATGGAAAATTTAAAAAAAAATCATATTGATGTTTACTCATTAAAACCACATTTTACAACCAGATGGGAATGTCGTATTGATGCGGTAAAAGCTCTTAAATTTGAGTTGAAAGGAGTTTTAACCGCTCTTGAAGATTTGTCTGGAAATACAAGTTTAGAATCTTCTGTTTGATTTTTGGCAAAATCATTGGCAGATCAAATTTGTAAATTGGAATTCATTTTCCTGCTAGGATTTCGGTATGATTTACTCTTCCAAGTCAATATTTGTAGCATGATGCTCCAAAACGAAAGTACGGATATAGGAAGTGCAAAGGAAACTTTAGCCAACTGTAAATATTTTGTTGAATCTATTAAGAATGAAGCAAGTTTTGAAAAATATTTTAACTTAGCTAAAACTGTTGCCGATGATATAGTTGGAGAAACTGAGTTTAAAAAACGAATGGGAGAGAGGGAAACAGGAACCATCAAGATCTGAATGTTGAACTACGTGAATACCAAAATGATGATCCCAAAGAAGAATGTAGTTGACGAAATTTTATCAGTTGTTCTAGACACTCTTAATGAGCGCTTTTTGCAAATACAAAACTTTTATGGAAAATTTTCATTTCTCATTGATTTGAAAAAGTACCAAATGACGAAGAGTTAATGGAAAAATTTGGAAAATGATTCGACCGATAAATCAGACTCGGATATCAACGGAGAACAGCTATTTTATGAAATAAAAAATATAAAAAGTCTCATTCCCCTAAATAAAAAATTAACTTTGAGTCCTTTACATGTTCTCAATTTTATTAGAGATCACCATTACGATACAATGTACCTTAACAAACGTATGGAATGCATTCACAATCTTTTTAACCGTACCTGTTACTGTTGCTAGTGGCGAAAGATCGTTTTATAAACTTAAATTGATCAAAACATTTTTAAGGTCTACAATGCATCAGCAAGGGATGAACTCATTGGCGCTGACTTCAATATAACAGGGATCCTTTGATAAAAACAAAATAAGAAAACAGGCCATAGATAAATTCATTGATAAAAATTCTAGAAAATTTTTTTATTAACTGTAATATGCTTGGCAACTATAAGATGTTTTGAAAGTTTGGATTTCATAAATAAACAATTTATTTTTTGTATTAATGATTTTATTTTCTTGATGTTCAAGTGTTAATCTTATTGAAGGTCTCGCTCTACGGACTGCATTAAGACAACGTTCTGCAGCTAAGTGCGCTGAGCCTATTAGAAAACTTATCGCGCGCCCATTGTTGTTTCAGACTTCAACTGCGGATATGAGGTTCGCCCAAGTTTTCAATTTCTCTATTCATCTTTTAAATAAATACAAGATATCTCGGCTCTTTTATCACGATGATCGAAACTATCTGACAAATACTTTCCTTCAGCTCTTATTTTAGAAGAGGGTTGTTTTGACACTACGTTTTACATCATAAAAAATAAACCGTCTTTTAATAGAAGACCCGCGAAATAACATCTAGCGGACGACGTTTCGTAGCTGGCATAGCGCCCTCATCTGCCAAGACGTCACACTCAAAATAAGAGCGGTAAAACGACCATCTTGTTGTTAACATAACATGTTTGCATATGAAGAAATCAGTGCCGTAAATGGAAATTTGGCGCCCGAGTAGCAATAGTGAAGCGGTGCTTCCTACCCTCACATTAAAAATCTACTTAAAATGTTTATTTTCCGTGTTTGGTATCCCTTGGGTTTCGTCGGCGGTAGTGGACGGTGACGAGACGAGTGGCTGGAGCACCGGTCGCACCACCCTTCCGGCGCGCCCGCTCTGCTTCCACTTACTTGGAAATATTCATGGGATATAACACATATCGTGCCCCTCCCTAAGGACCATTTTCTTCTCTCCATCCATCGTTTGCTTGTCTAGTCACGCTCTCCCTCCTAGCTACCAAAAAAATGGAACCTCATCTCCGACTCTTTTGTAATTCGACATTCCGGTTCGCCTCCGGCTCCCACTTAGATGGCCAAGCGGCTTGCGATGAAAGGCATTCCTCGGATCTGATTTGGAAGCCAACACGCAACTTGTACTTATGTAAAATGTGTTCGGTAAATCTTTTGAAGATGAAGATCCACGATTTAGTGATGTATTTGTCTTGATTCTGGCACTGCCCGAGTAAGTGTCTATTCAATTTCAAATTTATGGCTTTGTTTTCAATGTAAAGTTAAAGTACTTTTTAAATTTTATTATGTTCCTAGTGTCGCTGCTGACTGCACAATTAATTCCGATTTACCCCTTCTTTACCCGCTCTTCTCTACGTTTACCCCGATGCTCCCTTAAAATTGGTCTGAATACAAATCCGTGCAAAACCCTCTTCTAGAGATAAAGCGTGTGAGAGCAGCGATAAAGGCATCCGAAGTAAGATCAGCTACCACCTCTTAAGTGGACAGCCTCCTTTGTAGAGAAGCATAAGAACAGGCACAAACAGATCTTTATTATTTGAATTCTTTTCAGGCTGCGAATCTTAACTTGGTAAGGGCCTCCATAATCCACACCACTTTTAAGGAATGCCCTAATCGATTGAACACGAGGATCAGGCAAGTCTCCCATTAAAGGGGGAACATTTTTAGGTTTGCGGCGAAAGCAACGTAGGCATTTAAAAATCCTTGCACGAATTATTGAACGAGCTGAGAGTATCCAAAATCGCTGGCATAAAACAGATTGAAGAAGTTGAAGTCCTGCGTGTAAATGCTTTAAGTTAGGGCTGTACAACTGGCGGCCCGCGGGCCACATTTGGCCCGCGGCATAATTTTATCTGGCCCGCGATTAATGATGGAGACAGGCCGGCCCGAGGTACGGGCGAGCCGGGCGGCCGGCCGAGACGCCAAAGCTCTAGGACCTCTTACCCGTCGGTTCCTTTGTATCTGTTAAAGTGATCCCTTTTCTATGTGCTTTCGTTGAAAAATTATCAAACTGCGGAATAAGTGACTTGTTTCAGCAAGAAGGAAGCTTTCTACGAAGGCTTTTGTGCTTCGTAAGCTGAAGTGACAATGTCATATCCTACATTTAGAATCAACGTGCAAACGCACTCTGCTAAGTACTTAATTTTTTTGTAAAATCATATTAAATCCCATTAAATTGTAGTTGAAGAAGGTTCAAAAACCTTTGGCGTTTACTCTCGAGTGATGACATTTAAGCCATGAACTGTTCGTATTTCAAATGATACGAGAAAATAATCTTTTTAAAGAGGTCATATTAAATTAAATCTAGGGTTTAGAGTCGTAATCAGGGCCGACATGTTGGGGGATGCAGCAGATGCTATGCATCGGAAAACAAAAAGCAAATGTTAAAAATAAAGGGAAAAAACAATTCGTAAACGATATTAGAGCTAACTGTGCATGTGGATACCATGCAAAACCGAAGATATATTCAAATTAGAGAGTGTTACATATATACAGACTAGTGGATCTGCAGATCAGTGGCATGGCATAACATTTTGGTTATTAACATGTATTATATGCACTATGAATTTTGGTGAATTTTCACCGGGGCGGCCGCTATCGATGAACATACATACAGAGGAAGTGCACGAGCTCTCAACAGAGAGTTCTCGCTTCGCTAGGTCAATAGCAGTAACTTATAAAAGGTTAAAAATAGGTACAGGCATATACCCGGCTTTTCATTTGTTAGTTGATAAAAATAAGATTACCATACACTATCATTATATTGATAATTTTTTCACATTGGGTCTTTTTGTAATTTTCGTTGCAGATGCAGATTTTTTTCTGAAATTTTATTGTTACCACATGTACTTGTTCCAAGTATAATATTTTTATTTAGTTTTAATATATTTTAATTATTTTTAATTTAATATTTTAATTTAAGTTTTTTCTTTTTTAGTTTTGTCACCATGTCAAAACCTATGGAGAGGAAGCGTAAAATAGCAAGAGAAAACAAAACTTTTCAGGAAGATTGGGAAAGTGAATATTTTTTTACTGAAATTAATGGAAAGCCGACGTGTTTGGTGCGCTTACAGGTTGTGTCAGTCACAAAAGAATACAACATCCGTCCTCACTATCAAGCATCACACGAAGCTAATGTACTTTGGTGATTCTCGGGCGGCTGTTGTACAAGATTTGAAGAAGAAAATAAAGAAACAAGATTTTTTACCTCAGTAAACGCACAGCAAATATGTAGTGTTGCTGAATCGTATGCTGTGTCATTAGAATTGGCAAAGTCTAAGAAGCCTTTTTAGTGACGGTGAAATATTTCAGAAATGTGCTATTAAAATGGCTGAAGCCTTCAGAGATAAAATGCCTCCAGAAATTTTGAAACCGTATCAATGTCTCGTCAAACAGTTTCTCGAAGGATTGCAGACATGGACTATCTTGTTTCAAAAAAATTATTGGATGTGGTACAAGGTTGCAGTTTTTTCTCTCTGGCTTTGGATGAGTGTTGACAACACCGACATAATCCAACTGCTCATATTTATCAGAACGGTTCAACATGATTCTTCTGTAAACGAGTAGCTTTTGCAATTAGCTTCTCTTAAGTGCAATACGAAAGGGTCAGATATTTTTGTTGCTGTACAAAAGTGTATTTCTGAGTACGGTGGCTTTGAGAAATGTTCTTCTATTGTGACTGATAGAGCCAAAGCTATGGTTGGAACTGGCACTGGTTTAGCAGGACTACTAAAAAGAATGGAGTGAATTTTTCTACAATTCACTGCATTATTCATCAAGAACAGTTATGTTGCAAATCTCTTAAACTTCTTAATGCCATGAAGGTTCTAGTGAAAGTAACTAATCTGATTCGAGGAGGTAAAAGATCTTTGAGTCAACGTAAATTTCGTTCTTTTTTAGAAGAAGTAAATTACGGAGATTTGCTCTTGCATTCAGATATCCGGCGGCTTAGTGCAGGAAAGTGCTCGGAGAGATTTTTTAGTCTCAGAAAAGAAGTGCTATTATTTTTTAAAGAAGTTGAACGAGACACTATTGAATTTGAAAAAATCTCCAAGATCTTTCATTTCTTTGTGAACTGGCATTTTTAACTGACATTACAGGACACCTTAATAATTTGAATGAGAAGCGTATGGGTAAAAAAACAAAATATATCTCTCTTATATGGGCATTTGAACGGGTTTCGTAATAAACTTAAACTTTTCAAATCAGATCTCAAGAGAAATGATTTGACACACTTTCCATGTTGTCAAGAAATCTCTAAAGAAGATTATGGAAAGACTAACTTCACAGTATTCTCTTCAATTGTAGAAGACCTTTCAGAAGATTTCAACTCCCGGTTTAAAGATTTTGACAATATGAAGGAGACTATCTATGTTTTTAACAACCCTCTAGGAGCAGTAATAGAAAACCAACCTAAGGAGCTCCAATTGAATTATGTGATATACAAGCTGATCCAGTCCTGCAAACAACAAAAGAAAGAGGAGAAGACTTTTTAAAACTTCTTTCCCAAGATGAGAAACTTTGGATTACGGATGACTTCAATGTTTGGCAGCACTTACATATGTGAATCCACTTTTTCCACAATGAAGTGCGTAAAATAATTAATAATCACACCAACCGTAAATTAGTCAATAAAAAGCCTCGGACGTCCTGTTAAACTCCGCCCTTTTTAGGCGATGGAGAATCACCAAAAGAATATTTTTTTCACTTTTCCTGTGATTTGCACCAATTCTTTCCACAGATATCAAACTTATTCCAAGACACTTCGACACAAACTTATATACTGGATAACGTTCATTACCTCTTTTATCCGCGTCCGATTGGAAAAAACTCAAAATCATGCGAATCTCCCGATCGGAAAATCCCGTTCTGGGACACATGTTGTCAATACCCGTGTAACGTCCGTAATGCCTCAGTAAAAAATAGTAAGAGCAACATAAAACCACTGCTCATAGGAAGTGGTTTGGGCATATTTTTACTTGCATTGATTACTTCTATGAAATTTGTTTCACCGACATACAGAGCCAGACGTGGCAACAGCGCGCGCTCGGAAACCCTTTCTCCCTCCGTTTGCTATTGAGACTTCATTCCCTCCGGCACGCGCAAAATGAATATTAAATAAAAATCTATATCTTTTTCGGTGTTTAATTTCTTATGTTCTTTTTTGCATATATGTATTATATGCATCTATCCGCTGACAACGGTACTTCATACTTAGAAAACAATCAAAAAATGGCGAAGACAGAAATATAACAAAAACGGTATTAATAATAATGTTATAATATAACGCTTCCATATACTTATATACAATAGATCTAGCTAAGTACTGTTAAAGTTTCAATTTGATTCATTGTAGGATTTCGGAATTGTAAGCATTAAAATAGCCTTATCGGGTTTGCATGCCTAAAAAACGTTTTTATTCAAATAACGCGCTATATAAAATATTTTAATGCAAATTAAAAATTTTTAATGTATATCATTTAACGTAGAAATAAATTCTCTACCCGATAATTTTCACCGCATCCAAATCCCTTGTACCGTTTTCGAGATATACCTCTTTAAACTCGGGTATCTAAACTTTTTGAAAGGGCAGTAAGTACGAGATTTCATTCATTTCCGCTCTACCGTTTAGGCTTCCGAGACAGTAACAGACAGACAGTCGGCATTGCGAAAACCACTTTTCGGATTCAGCGAGACCTAAAACGTATATTTTCGTAAAAAGCGTCGTTTAGCTGTGAGGGAAGACTCTCCCAGAAGGGGTTGATTTTTTTTAAAGGGAGACGAACAATGAAGTGTCCTGTTGAGTCACGCGAATGAGTTGAGATGGAATGGTATTCGCAATATTTGTCCCCAGGGAGGAGCGTGGGATGAGGCGGTTCTTCAAGCTGCCAAAATTTCTGCAGAGAAGCATGAAGATCCATATCATCCGTAGCCAAGAGAAGTGTATTGTCTTCGAGGCCTTTTAGAGTAGGTGCGATAGGACATGACCCAATAAGGATAAAACGAAAAATTGTACCAAAAGCAACAGGCATATCTTCACCCCGAGTACAACGTTGTCCTGTCAGGGCATGAGCGATGAGATCAATACGTCAACAGGACACGGCACATCAAAGGTGGGGTCAGCTAACACTAAAGACAACTCTTTTTTTACTTCTGCTGATATAACTGACCGCGGTAAATTAGAACTGATTTTCTCCACCATTTGCATAGGATGAGATTGAGCCAAACGTGCCATTCAACGCAAAAATATGTAAATGAGTTAATCCTCGGGTTTGTACTTGGGCTAGGGATAATCCGCTGATGGAATTCAAAATTTTAATACGCTTCACTCTTAATAGCTGCGCGCAGTGCTCTGTGATGCAGCTGGTTTGAGCGGCGGAATCCAAAATTCCTCTTAACCTTCCGTCGCGTCGGGCGCAATAGCTGGTGGAACACGATCGTGCGCAATGTATCTCACAATCAGAGATAATTATTACTTTTTGTTTCTTTTGAGGCTAATAAATGATCACATTCAAATAAAACACTGTTGTGTTTATTATTAGGAACAGAAGTTATGATCACAGACATAATTCAACCCCTTTAACTCAATATTCTCATTTTTATACAGGAATGAAAAAAATACGACAAAACACTGTCATATACAAAATATGGTTAAAAATAAACACTGACTTAAACATAAAACTTAAAACATAAAAAACCAAATGAGAAATAAAAATTAATATTATTAAACAGTAAACATGATAATATAAAATTATTATATGAAAAGAGCATAGCGTGGGAAAAAGTCACACGAACGGGCGCAATGTATCTGTGAGATAAAACTGTGAAAACGGAGCAAGCACACAATCAAGGTCGAACCGACACTGACTAGTGATACAATTTTATACAGGAAGGTACTCATGAGGAGACAGACGTCGCCTGCCCCACTGATGACGGATCAACAATGTTGCACCCTCCGTATCTCACAGATATATTGCGCCCGACGGAGGGTTAATATAAGCGATTCGCCCTTAGGTGTTGAGACCTTAATAAGAGTGATGGCCAGAAGAACCGAGGTGGTTGGCTGCGTTGCCGCAACTCCAACAAATGTCGCAGCCTCCGTACCTCCCGCTTTCGGAGGTGATATATCACAGTGCAGTAAGGAATGATGTTTCTTACTGCAAGTTCTACAAGCACGATGAGATTTACAAGTCTTTACGTTATGTGCTGTGCCTAAGCAATTAAAACACCATTCCTTTGAGCAAACAAACGAGCGACGATCATCTACCGATTTCTTGAGGAATGAGTTGCAGTTATAAATGTTACGATGAGGATAGTTACATTATTTGCATGAGCTTCTTTCCACGGAAAGCAGAACCACTTTAGAAGCATGTACACTTGCGGCTTTTGATAACGGCATTGGAGAACGAACAATGGAGGCATCTTCGAGATGGGTAAATTCCTTTTCAAAGAAATTGTCTCGCCGACGGCATGTCGTGATTTAAATCTCTCGAGTCTTCAAACCTTTTTCTATTTTCAGAGTCTAATTTTCTGAGAAGAAGCGTTACCAAGAGTGTGCTTTCTTTAGTAATGTCATGTTTCAAAGCGATCAAGTCCTGAGTATTTTCTTCGTAGACGCATAGGAAATTGCGAAAGCTTTTTACTGCCCCAGATATAACATTAGACAAATGTACGATTTTGCTGACGTAGTAAGAAACCAAGCGCCTAATATTGTGGTATCTTTTATGTAGTAATTCCAGAGCTATTGGATAATTAGGTGCTGAAATCGGCAAACCTTTTACGATATTCAGCGTCACCCTGCAGGTAAGAGAGAAGATATTGAAACTTCTCAACGTCCGAGAGAGAGAGAGAGAAGTTTCGGTGAACGGTATTTTCAAAAAGAATAGAAAAACATACCTACCCATTCATTTATATCGCCCGAGAAGTTAGGCAAGTCAATTTTTGGAAGTTTCTCAGACAGAACGGGCGATTGTATCATTTGTATAGCGTTCGTTTTATCCTCCTCTTTAATTTGAATTTGCACAAACATCCTTAGTGTGCTTTTCGCGTTGGCATATATTTCCGAAATTTCCTCTGTATATACTCCAATTGCGATGTCATTTATGGCCTCTGAGTCCGATGCAGCTTCGCCTGAGTAAAGGTTATCTACAAGTTTATTGAACGCATTATACCTTTCTTCTAATTCTTCCAAAACAGTTTAATTGTTCAATTTTCTGCGTAGAAGGTGATGACGTTTCAGCTTTGTTGAGCAAAGTCCCTTATCTTAACGATCCTATTTTAAATAAGATTCGCTTGTCGGGTAAAGACAACGTAACGCGTCTTGAATAGATCGCGAGCCGAATTTGACGAACAGTTCTTCCTCGCACTTCCGAGAAGCGAAGTGGTATGGGAAGGTAGAAAAAGGGAAAGCGCCTTCGATGAGGAAGGGGGAGAGGTGGTTGAAGGAAGGAAGAGAGTGCCAATGGATAAGCCTATGTAAACGCACACAAGGGAGGTGGAAGTAGGAATGTTAAACCCTCGAGTCAGAGAGGCCGTCACAGAATTTTACGAGACGAATCGCGACATTTGTTTAAAGGCATTAATAACCACAAAACAATAAAAAACAAATTTGTGAGCAGTTCGTATTTTCCAAGAGCATGATTTCAAAACACAAAAAATCCGAGCCCAAGGACCATGTTTCGGTAGTCTCCCAAAACAAAAATACACAAAAATACACAAAAATAACAGTTTTGGTAAGAGTACTTACCACACTATCAGTAAGTTGTGTAGGCCTCAGCACACTTGCAGAGAGATGTGTAGACCGGCCGACTTGAGGAGGGCACACGCGCACCGTGGTAAGGGGAATGGTTCACTTCCCGGCGACTCTTTCGCTTCTGGTCTAGTTCGACCCGTAGGTCAGTTTTATGGGCGACACCGCCCTCCCGTGGCAAACTTACACAACACACAAAAAAAATCGGTACAACATACATTGTACTAACTTTCTCATATACGTACTAATGCGTCATTTAGTTATCTTTAGAAAATGAAAATCGTATGAGCCTGTTTTTAGAAAATCTAATTATTGTTTAACTTGCCTAGAATAAACTAGCCTTATATTAATTTTTTGAGAAATATGAACTATGCAGTATTATTGAATGCGTAAACTCAAGTAACTGTACGAGATTTGATCAAAATCGTTAGAGCCGTTTTTGAGAAAATCGGATTGTTGTTAAAAATGCGTAGAATAAACTACTCTTAATTATTGATCAATGTCAATATACTCTGCTCAGTATGATAAAATGCCTATGTACGAGATGTCATTCATTTTCGCTCTACCGTCTAGGCTCCAGAGCTAGTAACAGACAGAAAGACGGACAGACGACAGACGACATTGCGAAAACCACTTCTTCGGATTCAGCGACACCTAAAACGTGTATTTCGGTAAATATCTCGACGTCGAATTTTTTCGCGATAACAATACTTTCTCGATGAGAAAGTAAAAAAGAAAAACACCCATCGCAAATACAGAAACAAAAGAGAAACAAAAAATACATTGCCTTTACCAAACAATTATATAAAATCAATTCTGAACTAAGATAACCATAGTAGTAGTTGTTGTTTGTAAGGTGCTTCGACAGCTAAGGTCATTTCGCACCGTCTCAAATCTAAAAGTGTACCTTGCAGGTTAAAATGAATAAATACACGTTAAAAAAAAAAAGGTCCACAAGAATAAATAGGATAAAATAGATTAATAAAATTGCAAGATAATATATAATAAAGGCATAAGCTAAAAAATGGGCAAAGGTCTATTCAAAGAGTGCTTAAAAGATTTGTTAACCTTAGGAATTTTAAAATAATGTCCATTTTAGGAGGATCGTCTGTTAGAAGTTCAGAGAGAGTGCCTCTCATATTTAGAAGTTGACGGATTCCTCTATATTTGGCACATTCTGTCAAGATGTGATGTATGGATATGGGGCAGTTACAAGTAGAGCATATGGGGGGTTCCTTTTCCCGCGTAAATAAGAATGAGTGCGTCAAAGCGCAGTGGCCAATTCTAAGTCGGGTGACTGCGACTTCCTCCCGGCGACTGTTTCTAACCGAGGATGGCCACGGAGTGACACTTGCTTTGATCGCTCTCAGCTTGTTACCTGTAACAGCCTCCCAGGACCTTTGCCATTTTTCAAACAAAGTGCTCTTAAAAAGGCATTTAAGGTCCTGGGATGGAACCATTTTGATGTCAGTATCCTCTCTTGACAGAGCTGCCTTCGCAGCCGAGTCGGCTTTTTCATTTCCACCAATTCCTACATGCCCAGGAACCCACATGAAGAGTATATTCACATCCTTTGCCTTCAACACCGATAGTAAGGCATGAATTTTCTGCACTACGGGATGGCAGTAGTACGGGTTTGAGATGGCTTTCAGTGCACTCATGGAATCAGAACATATAATATAGTTCGCACTCCTAGGCTCAGTACCCTCCAATGCCTTTTGAACTGCTATGAGTTCAGCAGTGAAAATACTGCAGAGGGGATTTAATTTGAAAGCCTGAGTGTCATGTCGAGTGGATGTAAAAGCACATGAACAGCCATCCTCCACTTTTGAACCATCTGTGTAAATGTGAATATATTCGGGATATTCCATCATTATTTCTTGGAATTTTATTTGGTACAGTGCTGGGTCCGTTTCAGATTTTGAATATCTGCACAGTTGGGTCAGGCACGTAGGGAATGGTATCTGCCACGGTGGAAACTTATGGAAGCCTCCAGGACAGACTTCCGGAAGTTGGAGGTTTTCTCCGTCAATAAAATTGTTGAAGCGAATACCTAAGGGTAAAGTTGCTCTTTGCCGTCTGTTAAAAAGTTCTTTAAAACGTGGTTTAAAAATTATGTTAAAACACGGGTGGGTTTTTAAAGCTAAAATTTTTGAAACGTAGGTGCACATTAAAAGCGTCCTACGCATCTCTAAGGGTGGCTCTCCTGCTTCGCAGTAAATACTGGGAACAGGGCTGGTTCTGAATGCACCAGTGGCCAGCCTTAGAGCGGAGTTGTGCACTGACGCCAAAGGCCGAAGATACGAAGTTCTTGCCGAGGCGTATATAAAGGATCCATAATCCATTTTGGACCTTACCAATGCTCTGTATAGCGTGAGCATTGATGTACGGTCAGCACCCCATGATGAATTTGTTAAAAACCTTAAAATGTTTAAAACTTTAAAACATTTATCTTTTAAAATACTTATGTGGTTCCGCCAATTTAGCCTTCTGTCTAAAACCATACCAAGAAAACGGATTGTTTCCACGAGATCCAATCTATTGCCTCCCAGTTTTAAAACAGGTTGAGGGAAAATTCCTCTCACCCTGTAAAAATGGAGGCATTTGGTTTTCTCATTCGAGAAACGAAAACCATTTACCCGTGCCCATTTGTCTAATCGATTGATAGTAAGCTGTATCTGCCTTGTTGCTGTAGACAAGATGGATGATCTGCAGAAAATAGCCAGATCGTCTACAAAGAGAGATGCCTCTACTGGAGTCTTGATACAGCTTACTATATCGTTTATTGCTATAGCAAACAGGGTCACGCTTAAGACCGATCCCTGTGGAACTCCGTTTTCTATGGTAAAGGGTCTAGATAGGTCAATTCCTATCCGTACCCTAGCCGTTCGATTGGTTAAAAAGTTCTTAATAAAAACTGGAAGATTACCTCTGAAACCCCAATCATGCAGTGTGCTTAAAATTTTGTGTCGCCATGTCGTGTCGTATGCTTTCTCCAAGTCAAAAAAGACTGCCACGACATGTTGGCGAAGAAGAAAGGCCTCTTGGATAAAGTTTTCAGTCCTTACCAAGTGGTCGATCGTAGACCGGTTTCGCCTGAAGCCGCACTGAATGTTAGATAAGAGGTTACGGCTTTCCAAGCACCAATATAACCGTCGGTTAACCATTCTCTCTAAGAGTTTGCATAAGCAACTCGTTAGAGAAATGGGACGATAGCTGCTTGGTAAGGACCGATCCTTTCCCTGTTTTGGGATGGGTATAATCAGGGATTCCCGCCACTCATCGGGAAAAAGCCTTTCCTCCCAAAGTTGGTTGAAGGTCATCAGAAGCTCCCCCTTTGCCTTGTCAGGCAGGTGTTTTAAAAAGGTGTTGTGCACCTCATCAACACCTGGTGAGGTATCTTTGGACTCCCTTATTGCAGACTCCAATTCCCAGAGAGAAAAAGGATCATTGTAGTGATCCCGTTTACTCCCTGGGTTGAAGTCTAGAAACCTCCTTTCCATTTCATTTTTTATTACCTGAAATGAGCCTGAGTATTTCTTTGTACTACTCATTTCAGCGTAATACTTTCCCATTATGTCTGGAATCTCGTCAATGGATTTTATTAATTTCCCATTGTAATTTATTGCACTGATGTATGATGTTCCATGGGTGCCCGAGATTCTTCTGATCTTATTCCAGACTTGTTTGATGGGTGTGCGGTGGTTTATGGATGACACATAGGTCATCCAGGATTCCCTTTTGGCATCCTTTATCACCTGTCGAGCCTTTGCCCTCAGTCGCCGAAAAGCTGCCAGATTTGTTGCAGTGGGATGCTTATTAAAAATACGCAGTGCCCGTTTCCTTCTTTTTACAGCTGTTTTGCATTCATCGTTCCACCATGGAACTGGTGGACGATGCGGCTTTCCTGATGATTTCGGGATGCACCTTTCTGCAGCAGTTATGATGGTGTTTGTAAAACACTTTGTATTCTGTACTGCATTGCGACTGGCATCAAAATTAAAATTCACTTCACTTTTAAAATCCGTCCAGCTAGCTTTTCGTAAAATCCATTTACGTTGATAGCGAAAGCTATTAACTGGACCTCTCTTCCTGATTAAAATGGGGAAGTGATCGCTTCCGCAAAGATCTAAGTGGACGGACATTGAAAACAGTGGCGCTATTACACTTGTGGAAATAAAAAGGTCGATGGAGGAGTATTCTCCATTAAAAGCATTAAAACGTGTTTTTTCACGGTCGTTTAATAAAATCAGATTAAAATCATCTAAAAATTTTTGCAAGAGACGCCCTCTACCATTATTGTCGGCCATCATGTCTCCCCAGAGGGTGTTATGGGCATTAAAATCCCCTAACAACACGAATGGCCTAGGTAGCTGACTGACTAGATCTTCTAGGTTGGTCCGAGTTACGGGTGCCCCTTCCGGAAGGTATAAATTACAGAACGTAATTTCCTCCGGAGTGGCCACAGTAAGGGCTATCGCCTGGAAGGGCGACTGCAGGTACACCTGGGAGGTGTAAAGGGCCTCCCTGATGGCTACAGCCACTCCCCCTTGAGCCCTATTGCCACTTAGGTCGTCCTTTCGGAAGACCTTAAAACCCTTTAATTTAATCTTATCATTTGCTTTAAAATGAGTCTCTTGCAAAAATATACACGCAGGGTTGAGATCAGATATAAGGATCTCTAACTCTTCCCTGTGAGTGTAAAAACCGTTACAGTTCCACTGCATAGCTAAAAACATGGTTAAAAGGTCAATAAATAAATAACGATTAAAATATCTCTGCTAAAAAATTTTTAAAATGTCCGTCTCACGGGAAGCTTATCTTTTTAACTTCCCCTTTCCCCCTTTCTTCCGGAGAGTAGTGTGGGATGTATCCCACTCACCCTCGGAAAACGTGTCCTCCTCCATCCTTTCTTCAGTTCCTGGAGGAGGTTTGCGGGAGGGACCAGGTGACGGAGTCTTGTCTGGTCTCCTTCCAGCTTTTTTATTTGGTGACCCAGTTTGTATCTGGGTCACAACAGGGGCGTTGCCATTAGGCCCCTTCTTTGGTGTACCTGTTTTAGAAATTTTAACAACGTCTGTTTCCTTATTTTTTGTCTCTTTTGTTTTTTCTTTATTTCTCTTTTTCTCTGTACTTTGGACTGGTGGGTCATCAGTCTGGGTGGCAATGGTACTCTTTCTCACTGGGGTTGCTGCCAACGATGCGAAAGACTTTGAGAAGACTGGAGCGATGAGTGCCCTGTACTTCTTCCGAGCCTCGAAATACGGCAGTTTCTCAGTCGTCTTAATCTCCATAACCTTCTTCTCCTCTTTCAATTTTGCACAGTCCCGGGAGAAAGCCGGGTGCGTGCCTTCGCAGTTCACACATGGCAAGGCCTCCTTGCATGCTTCCTCGTCGTGTTTTTCCCGGTTACACCGGGGACAGGTTGGTTTACCTTTGCACCGTTGTGCAGTGTGCCCGAATTTTTGACACTGGAAGCATCGCAGAGGACTTGGAATGTATGGTCGAACTGGACAGACCTCATATCCAACTCTGACCATCTCCGGCAGCTTATCGAGGGAGAAGGTGAGTATCATCGAGGTGGAATTGATGACCTCACCGTTTCTCTTAATTGTAAGGCGTTTGCAGTCAATGACCCCCTGCGGGGCCATCTCTCGCTTACATTCCTCAATATCTACATAGAGAAGGTCATAGTTGGTTATGACCCCCCGGCAGGTGTTCAGGCTTTTGTGTGCCTCCACCGAGACTGGCATGTCTTTCAGCATCGTCATTCCCAATATTTTCATACTCTGTACCTCGTTGGATGTCTGTATGAGTAGAGACCCATCTCTGAGTTTCTTCACTGAGTGAAGAGGCCCAGGTACATGTGACGAGAGAGCATTATATATAACGAAGGGAGACACTTTGAGAAAGGTCTCACCTTCAGTTACGCGCTTCATTAAAAGGTATTTAGTACACCTACGTACTTTATCTCCCCCGTCCGTTTCCAGACGGGTTCTTCCCCCGCCTGTTTCCGGACGGGATCTTTTTAGAGGAGGAAAGTTTTCCGCCATAATTAGATATATAAATATTCGTCCTCTGGTCTCCCCACCCACCACGGAGCCACAAATGGGACGCCGCACCACAAACTGATGCAGACGCCAGGGCTAACCAGCAGGATATAGCGCCTCTGACTAGGTTGTCTGCTTCAGGTAAGATCTCCAGTGCATGGGCCCTCCAAACCCATGCACCTTTGACCCCCCTACACAGACCCCCATAGCCTCCGCACTCGCCAACCGGAACGTCAAGACGCGACGGCAAGCCGATTCGTCGGGTGTGGCTAGCACCCGACGTCCCGTTTACACTGAGTCCGAGGCCGAAGTGGTGTCTTGCTCACGGATCGCATCTTGAGCATCCGAAACCCAGATGAGGTCCAGTGAGCTCAACCACCAGGCATCCCATCCCCACCTTACGGGTCTCCACGCACGGCAAACACGCGGGCGGGCCGATAGCCGGATGTTATGGCAAAAACTCAAACAGCAGACCCACATGCTGTTAGGAAACTACCCCGAGTTGACTGTGGTTTTTTTTACGAGGTTGTCTCCTCGCCCATTGGTCGCCTCTTACGACCAGCAGAGGGGCTGCGGGAGTATTCTACCCCCCTTCCCGCAGGGGGACTAAGATAACCATCAATAACCTATTATTTACCTGTATCCTTTAATTACTTAATATAGTTCATAATTATGGAAAGTAATGAAACTCAAGATGAAAGGAAAAAAGGACATAAAAGACGAACACGAACTCGCTGGAGATCTCACCAAATGGAAATATTGCTTAAGATAGGAGAAGAGAAACGGAACGGGATAGACAGAAAATATTTAACGATCA
The DNA here is from genome assembly GCA_036926305.1 of Uropetala carovei. Lineage (NCBI taxonomy): Eukaryota > Metazoa > Arthropoda > Insecta > Odonata > Petaluridae > Uropetala > Uropetala carovei. The sequence continues at coordinate 8,389,395 of JAXCHB010000010.1, read as the reverse complement.
GAACAAACGAAAAGCGAGGCATAGAGCTAATGAGTGACTAAAAAGCAACAGTAAATTCATTGCTTTAAAAATGTAAGAAAACGAGCAAATGAAAGTTATTTACAATCTGAATATCAATAATATTGTATATTAGGTTATTTATATTTATGTAACAAAATCCTTATAGAATTATTTAGACTGTTTTAACAAATAAATCTTCATTAACATATATCATTGCCAAACAACTTTTATATACTATTATTACTTTCTGGAACATTCGATTATGTGGATTTTATATTAATTTTTTCCGTTTTAGTGCACATAAAAGTTGGTGTCATTAATTTTTATTTTATTTTAATGTAATACTTACTTCACGCATACCAAAAAAATTTGACGGGCAATTACACTAGTTCTAAATATTGAGGAATACATTCTCACAACGGGGAAAATACAGAGGTAGAGTAAAATCTTACTAATTAAGCTCCTCTATATTTCGGACTGCATTCTTTATTTTATTTACGCAGAACGGAGATTTTTCTTAAATGGCCGACACTAAGCTAAAGAAGTCGACTATCATACTTATTCTTTACGATATGTATACCAAAGAATGAGTTAAGTTACACGAATCCAGAAGCTGCCTTGTCACTCATTAAATTTGGTGATTCTGACAAAGAATTCGAGAAATATTTTTACGTTCTAACAAGGGAAATGAAGAATGACGTTATACGTAAAAGGGCATTATTACAATAGGACCTTTACTAAACAGAAAATTTCTGATTTCTTGAAAAAAGACACAATTTGGGAGGGGCAGTCTACATCGGATTAAATTTGTAGTTATCAACGTTTAACCCATGAATTGGTTTGTTTTTTAAAATATCATATTATTTATGTTCCATTTAATATGAATTCTTTGTGTTCAATTTTATCATAAACCAAGACAGACACATCCATGCCCAAAGCAGGATTCGAACCCGCGATCTTATGATTGTGGCAGACACGTTAACAACCCTTCTACCACGGCCGTGATAAGAAATCAAATATGATATGTGAATAACTATTGTATGAAAAAATGCGATTATTAACATACGTTGCTGTATTTTGAAAACATTTGTTCGTTTTTATGAACTACGACTTGAAAATACATAATTACTATGTCCTATAATTCGGACTTTTCATTAATTCGGACTACCCCTTCCCCCGATTAGTCAAAATTTGTGAGGTTTTGCTATACTAATTTTACTTTCTAACGCAGATATGCCGAAGTGCTGATTAGCGGAACACATTAGACCATATCTACGTCTTCCTCCGATAATGGTTTTCACAGAAAAAATACGTATAATGAGAAACTTATCATCTTGAAGAAGATTCTCATTTAGTGCCAGCAATAACTAACAACAGGCTGAATAGTTAAACTAATATTTTCGTTGCAGTATTCTAAAAAAAAAAAGTCACGCCAATGCAGCTTTAATTCATCACGGAGTAGGTCTTTCTTCCTTTAAGAGACTCCTTTTAATCCTTCCTCGGGAAAGGAATTCCTCTTTACCTCTCTTCTCTCTTCCACATCGGGTCCCCTGCTGACGCGCCATGTTGGGAGTCCTTCTATACCTGAGTAAATAGGGGAGGAGGAATCATTTCTTGTCGTTCAGACTGTAACTGCAGTAGTAGTAGTAGTAGCATAAAATTACATGGTGCATCGACAGCATAGGTCATTTCGCACCGTAAAAACTCAAAATTGTACCTTACAAGTTAAATAAAACAATATAGGTGAAAATAGGTACATTAGAATAAGTTAGCTAAAATAGGTTGACATAAATACAATATATAAATAGGTAAAAATTAATAAGATAAATATATTATAAAAACTGTATAAGAGAAACACAAAATATTTATTCATAGAGCGCTTAAAAGATTTGTTACACTCAGGAATTTTAGATTAATGTTAATTTTCTGAGGATCGTCTGATAAAAGTTCAGAAAGATTGCCCCTCATATTTAAAATTCGACGGGTACCTCGATATTTGGCACATTCCGTCAAGAGGAGACTAATGGTTACAAGGCAGTTGCAGGTAGGGCACATGGGAGGTTCATTTTCCCGTGTAAAAAGGAACGAGTGCGTCAAAGCGCAGTGGCCAATTCTAAGTCGGGTGACTGCGACTTCTTCCCGGCGGTTTTTACATACAGAAGATGGCCACGGAGTAACACTTGCTTTGATCGCTCTCAGCTTGTTACCTGTAACTGCCTCCCAGGACCTTTGCCAATTCTCAAGCAGGGTACTCTTAAAAAGGCGTTTTAGGTCCTGGGATGATACCACGGTAATGTCCATAGCATCTTTGTACAGAGTTGCCTTTGCAGCTGAGTCTGCTCTTTCGTTTCCATCAATTCCTACGTGCCCAGGGACGCACATGAAGAGTATATTCACATCTTTTGCCTTCAACACCGATAGTAAGACATGAATTTTCTGCACTTCGGGATGGCAGTAGTACGGGTCTGAGATGGCTTTCAGTGCACTCATGGAATCAGAACATATAATGTACTTCGCACTGCCAGGCTCAGTACCCTCCAATGCCTTTTGAACTGCTATAAGTTCAGCAGTGAAAATACTGCAGAGGGGATTTAATTTGAAAGCCTGAATGTTATGTCTAGTGGATGTAAAGCACTTGAACAGCCATCCTCTGATTTCGAACCGTCCGTATATATCTGAGTATGATCAGGATACTCCGACATCAGGGCCGGCCTTAGGCCAATTGTACCTATTGGACCCAATCGGGTCCCGCGGCTAAGGGGACCCCGCAATGATGTAGGGCTCCAAACTATCTATTGGTGATGATTCTTTTTAGATTTATCCAAAGTCCCATCCATACCCAAGTGCTCTAATGAGAGGCCATCTGATGCTCTCAGAATGCAGCAAATTCGTTGGCGGCCTGGGATCTACACCGGATCCCCAACTCCTGGCACGGACTTTTAAGGCCTCGTTGCTTCGGTCATTTGGACCTCGCTTGCTGTGCCCATCCCGAATCTTTTTTTTAAACTATGCCTTTTACATGTAGGGAACCAGCCAGAAGTTTTCTAATTGGGCCCCGCAATTTCTACGCCCAGCACTGTCCAACATTATATCTTGGAACTTTAACTTGTAAAATGATAGATCCGTTTCAGATTTTGAATATCTGGATAGTTGGGTCAGGTACGTTGGGAATGGTATCTGCCACGGTGGAAACATATGGAAGCCTCCAGGACAGACTTCCGGAAGTTGGAGGTTTTCCCCGTCAATAAAATTGCTAAAACGAATAACTAAGGGTAATGTTGCTCTTTGCGGTCTGCTAAAAAGTTCTTCAAAACGCGGTTTAAAGATTAATTTAAAACACGGGTGAGTTTTTAACGCTAAAATTTTCGAAACATTAAAAGCGTTCTACGCATCCCTATGGGCGGCTCTCCTGCATGTCAGTAAATACTGGGAACAGGGCTGCTTCTGAAAGCACCAGTAGCCAGCCTTAGAGCGGAGTTGTGCACCGACCCCAGAGGCCGAAGATACGAAGCTCGTGCTGAGGAGTATATAAATGATCAGTAATCCATTTTGGACGTTACCAATGCTCTGTATAATGTGAGCATTGATGTACGGTCAGCACCCCAAGATGAATTTGTTAAAAACCTTAAAATGTTTAAAACATTAATCTTTGAAAATACTTATGTGGCACCGCCAATTCAGTCGTCTGTCTAAAACCATCCAAAAAAAAGAACGGATTGTTTCAACGAGATCTTATCTATTGCCGATTAGTTTTAAAACAGGTTGAGGGAAGATTCCTCTCACCCTGTAAAAATGGAGGCATTTGGTTTTCTCATTGGAGAAACGAAAACCATTTGCCCGTGCCCATTTCTCTAAACGATTGATAGTAAGCTGTATCTGCCTTGTTGCTGTAGACAAGATGGATGATCTGCAGAAAATAGCCAGATCTTCTACAAAGAGAGATGCCTCTACTGGAGTCTTGATACAGCTTACTATATCGTTTATTGCTATAGCAAACAGGGTCACGCTTAAGACCGATTCCTGTGGAACTCCATTTTCTATGGTAAAGGGTCTAGACAGGTCAGTTCCTATCCGTACCCTAGCCGTTCGATTGGATAAAAAGTTTTTAATAAAAACGGGAAGATATCCTCTGAAACCCCACTCATGCAGTTTACTTAAATTTTATATCGCCACGTCGTGTCGTATGCTTTTTCCAAATCGAAAAGGTCTGCCACGACATGTTGGCCAAGAAGAAAGGCCTCCTTGATGAAGTTTTCAGTTCTTACCAAGTGGTCGATCGTAGACCTGTTTCCAAGCACCAATATTACCGTCGATTAACCATTCTCTCTAAGATTTTGCATAAGCAACTCGTTAGAGTGATGGGCCGGTAACTACATGGTAAGGACTTATCCTTTCCTTGTTTTGGGATTGGTATAATCAGGGATTCCCGCCACTAATCAGGAAAAAGCCTTTCCTCCCAAAGTTGGCTAAATGTCATCAGAAGCATCTGGCAGGTTTTTTAAAAAAGGCGTTGTGTACCTAATCAACACCTGGCGACGTATCTTTAGACTCCTTCAGAGCAGACTCAAGTTCCCAAAGAGAAAAATCTGATGTGGCCAACACATGACTTCTCCAAATTTGGGGTATAGTTATTTAAATTATTATGAAAAGCATTATAAGGAAAAATTATTATTTCGTATCGTAAAAGAATACAGTCGTCCTTATGGCCGTAAATTACGTATATTTTGAATATGTTTACTGAATTCACTGCTACATGGGGCTGGCGCTGTATACTGTTATTAAGAAAAGCAAAATATCTCCGAAATGGATGGTTCTACGAAAATTTGTTTCAAACAAAACTTGGAAGAAATATTATTCTCTACAACATTGGTCCTTACGAAGATGACCAATTTCGACGTTTTTAAGGAGATATTTGACGAAAACCGAAAATATCGATTTTTTATAAATAATTCCTAAACAATAACTGCTATAGGAAATTGTTTCAAATGAAAACTGTAGGAAATTACATTCTTTATAACCTTTGTATAGAATTGTATATACAATAATGATGTTCTAACGGAGAAATATCGCAAAAACCGAATCGGGTTACGAATAAACCTCGACTTCCGGTTAACCGTTCCTGTCAAAAAGCTAATTAGTTCTTTGTGCTCATGCTAAAGTTTTATATATGAAGTTTGGTAACGATATGACAAGTACTTTTTGAGTTAGAGCGCCCACAATCACATACACATGCACACACACATCCACACAGACATCATTCCGAAAATAGTCTAAACGTGTTCTAGGGACCTCAAAACGTGTATTTCCGTTGAAATCTCGAAGTCGATTTTTTTCATGATACTTACCCATTACTTCGTATGGAGAAAGTAAAAATGGGGAAAAAAATAAAATAGTAAATTACTGGCCCATCTCAAGTCTCTCTACATTATCTAAAATATTTGAGTCAAATATACACAAATGTGTTTACTTTCAAATAAAAAGTCAGCTATGTAATGAACAAAATGCTTTTCGTTTAAACAGATCAACAGTAACCAATTTGGTAAATTTTACCGATTACGTCTTAAAAGCACTAGAGGAGAATAACCAGGTGGATGTTATTTATATAGACTTCAAGAAGGCATTTGATACTGTTGATCATTCTATCTTAATTAGTAAACTTTATGATTTTGGTATAACTGGTTCACTGTTAGAATGGTTCAACTCATATTTATGTGAAAGAAGACAATATGTAGTATATCGAAAATGTACATCAGAGGAATATGTTGTTAAATCGGGTGTACCACAAGGCGCCAATTTGGGACCCTTGATGTTCCTAATGTTTATAAATGACTAATCAACTTGTGTCCAACAATCCAAATGTCTCATGTCTGCTGATGACGTTAAGATATTTAGAAAAGTAACAGGGATACATGACCATATTCAATTTCAGACCGATTTAGATAACTTAATGGAGTGGCCTAAAAGGAATGTTGTTTTTTAATATTCAGAAATGTTGTAACATGTCCTTTATAAGAAAGAAGACATATTTTGATTACTCTTATAGTATGGGAGGAGCGATGTTAAAAAAAATAATGAAATAAAAGATTTACGTGTTATCTTTGATACGGGTATGACTTTTGTAAAACATATTGTTTCCATAGTATCTTCTGCCAATAAAATGTTAGGATTCATTTATAGAAGTACTTATAATTTTAAGTCAGATTTTGTATTAGGCTTATGTGAGATCCAAATTGGAATATGCATCCATAGTATGGACACCATTTGTAAAAAATATATATTATTAATTGAGAATGTGCAAAATAAGTTTTTAAGATGTGTTCATGTTAGGAAGTATGGTGTGCACCCTAGTTCTGAAAATTATATTACATACGAGAATCTGGTAGTTATGTATAACTTTAAAACTTTAGAAAATATAAGGGAAATGTTTGACATGCTATTTTTATATGATACTATTAATTCAGGTGATGATGAGCCATTGGTATCTAAAATAAAAATATATGTGCCGAACATTTGTCTTATTGTTAGGCCCAATAGACTCTTTAAAATAGATTGTATCAAAACAAGCTATTGTTGTAACTCTCCTATACATAGAATGTGCAACAGTTATAATAAACGTAGTAGCATACTTGATATATTTTAAAAAAGAGATTGTTTTTTTAAAAACCTATTAATGTATTGTTTATAAAAGTATATGTTGGTAAATTCTATATACTGCATAAATATGCAACATAAAATATGTAATTCTTAGAATAATTGCAGTTTAATTGTAAGATGTAATTAGTCATTATCGGGGTAATGTTTATGTTATTGTAATATGAACAACTGGTTCGACTTTTTATAAATAATAGCTGAACTCTAAATTTGTCAAATAAATAAATATGTTTTGCTCTCCCGGATGTTCTAGGTACATTCGCAATCCCATAACTCAGCCATTCCATTTTACATGCTTATGGCTGTTTTCATGATTTAGATAGTGTTTTGTCATTTCTGAAAAACTCTCCGGTGCATCTCAAACAGGTAAATTATCAAACGCCAACAGATTGCCAACTGAACTCGAGGATTTTTTTCACATCTGTATGGTCCGAAAAACTCAATTTCGACCGGATTACAGAGTTTTTTTTTTCGAAGCCATTCTTAAAAAATAACAAAATGCATTAAAACAAAGTTCGATAAACAATTGTGGTGAAACGGTGGTGCAGTAACCGATGGTCACTGGGATTTGGTGTGGGTTGGTGTCCGCTGACCTCTCCGCTACGCACCACTCAAGTCACTCGCCCCCCCTCTTCTCTCTTTCATTCTCCTTGTCTCACGCGATCTCGCCGTCACTTCCTATCTTGCCCTCCCAAACATCCCCCCCTCTTCCCGATCGTCCCAGCCCTCTTGTCAACCCCCTCCCAATGGATAGTGTGTACGCGCTCGTTCCCTTTTCTCTCTCTCTCTCTCCTCTAACACTCCTTTTACTCTCATCTCTCTCGTAGCGAACCTATTTCTCAATCTCGTCTTCCATTCCACTCTTTCGGGATTTTTTCTAGATAGTAAAGTTCTATAAATAAAGCGAAACTTCTACAAAAAAATCTTACTTTGATTTTTCGTTTGTTTTATGGCCAATATTCACATATTAACGTCTCCCGATATAATTTTCCTCTCCGCTTCGTTAATCCTCCTCGCCCCTCTTTGCCAAGCACGGTGTCTCCATGCCCCTGCGTTTTCACCCCTCGTTGACTTTCCTAATTGGTTCGCAGCATCCGCTTCTGATATCCGATACGACACGGCGATCGAGCAAGCGTATCGCTCTTTTCAAGTGGACTCCTGAATAAGGTCTATCTCATAAGGATCCAATACGCTACACGCATAGGTACTCAATTAGCGGTCTAAATAGGGAGAAATAACAAACCTCACAGGTCTTTTTATCACATACATATAATATTCTACGGATAAATCCCAGCATTTTATGAGTTGCCCCCATTACCCGTCGAATATGCACTTTCCGAGATAAATCACTAGGTTGGTGGCTGTGCCCCTGCCACCCACCAACCTAGTGATTTGCAGGGGATTATGTAGCGGTAGATTATGTAGATTAATATGCTCCTTCCAAGAAAAATAGCTCGTTAATAAGATACAAAGATATTTCTGCGTTTTCACCGTTTTCTGAGGCCCGCGTCGACTATTGACAACTCGTTGCTGTCTACCCTGCCAGAAACTAACTATCACACTTTAATTCTAACTGCCACTTTTAATTCTAACTAGCACAGGATATATTACATGTAATGTGATAAGTTAGTCTATTGGAGGATTTTCCTAAAGTCCTTGAAGCTAAGTCTCTGTTTGTTTGCGTTTCCTAAGGCACGTAAAAGAAGTGGGAGTGGCTGACGTTTTTTTTTTTTTTGAGATGAGGAATAATCTAATATTTTTAACAGAAAATTTCACCTAGGTATTCACCTAATTAATCTTTCCTAATCATTGCCTCTATGTATTACATTGTAATTCTTTCCACGGAGACATTTATTTTACTTCTGTCTGCATTACCTCATAGCAAGTTGCTTTTAGATCGAGATAAATAGAAATAGTAAGAGGGAATTTTAGTGGAGCGAGAGAGAGTGAGAGAGAGAGTAAGAGAGAAAGTGAGAGAAAGAGAGAGAGAGATAGGCCTCTCTACTGTCATACGCAATTCGGAATTGAATTATTGAATGTGGGAATTTTGTCGAACGGAATGTGGCCTCCACTTGGAGCGCACCACGTGCCTCTTCTTCTTCTTCGGATGGCCTCTGTTGCCGCTCCTTCCACTGGTTTCTTCACCAAACCAATCAATCACTCCTTCTCACTCTTCGAACGCCCCACCCATCTATTTCAACGCCATTCATTTTCTCACCCCCATCCCTTTTCTGTTTTATTTATTCCCTATTAACTATCTCCTTCGGAGCCGTTTCTCAAGAAATAAAAGCCTCTGCAGCGAAGCACCGCGACCACGCCCTCTTACGACGACGGCCGCGACCTCGTGCTCCGCTACGCTACTCGTTCTTTTCAAGCCCCACACAGAGATTCACTTTCTTTTCCACTTTGTGATAGTTGAAGAAGAGAGAGACCGAGAAAGAGAGAGAGAGAGAAGAGAAAGGGAGGAAAGGGAGAGAGAAAAAGAAGGAATGCCTCACTGATATACTTCATGACGCAAAATGCTAATCATTTTCCTCTTACCGACTCATCGCCTCACACCCTAACTTGTTCCTTCCTCAGAAGCGGTGGCAAATGCTCGTGCCCCTCCTCCCCCCCCTCCCCTGGGTGCGCCATTGCTCAGAAGATTACCCTTTAGTACAGGAATGTCAAACTCGGAGGGGTACCAGGACCGCATTAACGCGACGGATGTTATGGAAGGGCCGCATTAGGATTATAGGCATTTAACGAGAGCCAATTTTGGCTAAATAGATCCTTTATCTAGAAGGTTTGGCGTCTGTTTAACAATTAAACGTAATGAGTTCGAAAATAACTCTTATTGTACGACAACAGCTATGAAAAATCTCATCTCTCTTTCACAAAAATAAGATATTTATATCCGATCTCAAAGGATTAAGTTGAGATAAATATCGGCATGCGGGCCGCCATCAGGCACAGAAAGGGCCACATGCGGCATTCGGGCCGCCATCAGGCACAGAAAGGGCCACATGCGGCATTCGGGCCGCCATCAGGCACAGAAAGGGCCACATGCGGGCCGCCAATTTGAAATGGCTGCTTTAGTCTGGCCACAGACAGAATGTTTCCCACGGATTCTTTGAAGGAGTTTCCCTCGTTGAGCGGTTCCTCATGAAAATATAGATTGAGAATCTTAACCAAATAAAGAAAATCGTTTAGAATCGGCTTTTAAAGAGTGCTATGGTCGAAAATTTCAGTTGGAATGCACTTAATAGTGTATTTTTTTATATTAGCTCTATTAATCTTATTATGTCGGTCGCAATGAAATTTTTCTCAATTTAAGATGATATCTTGAGCACTAAAATTAGATTAAATGTTTCTTCAAATGCAAAGCTGTTCCAACATTTTTGTAAATGGAGGAATGAAATATTCTTTCCTGGATACAAAACTTCGACCTCTCTCTCTCTCTCTTTCCCTCGTTCCATCCCTTTCTCCCCATTCATCAGCCCTCCTCATCATTCCCACCAACCCGCCCCCTGATTCCTGCTCCCTCCATGGCCCCAGAATGAGGCAGATCAGAAGGCGTAGGGCGGCTCCCAATGCCATAGCATGCCGAGCACCGAGGGAAATGTTTTGATTGCACCGTGGATAAGGCGCGTGGGACTTTTACAGCGCCTCTTTCTTAGATTGGATCGATTTAAAAAGACAGTTTGTTCCTTGAATGTGTTGTAACACACCTGAAAGATATTTATTATACCAATCGCACCTCAATTACATGTGATACACAGTACATCACCGCTGCGACATCACGACTTACAGACCTATACGTCTTTTAAGCACTTCTTTATTGGGCACTTAATAATTGCATGCTTAATCTAACCCCAATCACTATAATGCTGACTTCTAGTTATGATATTGGTAAAATTTCACTTATGTTCCTTAAATTTCCAGTTTGGTATAATGTATGTCCCTGTGCACTTTCCATTATTTTTTCAAGGGATTGCAACTATCTTAGTCTTATTCTGGATATGTTAAAATTGTGTTTGATATGCAAATCTACGACATATTTGTACTTACTATTGATAATGACAATTGATTCAAAGGTGAAGAATTTAAACAAATTATTCATACCAGGGGTAAGCAGCCTACGGCCCACGGGGCGCATGCGGCCCCCGAGAGCTCTTAATTAATACGGCCCGCGAAGCTTCGATGAAATACTCTTTCGGTAAAACTGAATATAGACAATTTTATATTCTTTCAACAAAATTATGGTATCAATACAACTTGCTGGTATAGTCTTTACGATAGTAAGTTATATAAAATAATCCCTTTATAACTTCCGATGGAAACACTCATCCGGCCCGCCGAAGTTCTCCTGATTTCCAATGCGACCCTCCGAAGCATTCACAACTACGAATGTGGCCCGCCATGCAGAAAAGGTTGCCGACCATTGATTTATACAATTAGGTTTGTTTTAATAATAGTTTTTTTTTTATTTCGGAAGAAAAGAATATCTATGTTAACTTCCACGAAAAATGTTTATTTCACGACCGCTTTCGCTAAATAACTAGCATCATCACATAATACTGTTTTTTATGTTTTATTTGTGCTCCACTTGTTAGGATTCATATTTGTTTGTAAAATAATTTATATGTTAATGTTTAGAATTGATCATTTATATCCCTGGTTTCCATGTTTCTCAATTAGATATACAGGCAATGTGAGGCGTTAATCATTTCCAAGCATAAAAGTATTTTAACAATATAGATAAAATATTTTTATAACAACATATGATAAACTTAAATTATTCTGCGAATATTACTTAATATATTAACTTCAGACCTTGAATAATTTAGACATTGCTTTCCTTAAAAGCGAGGTTAAGCCACCCCTTCGCGTATCGGTTATACCGCTACACGAGGATGCCATAAATAATGGTTTAATTACTTTATTGCTCTCGTGAAGTAATTCGCGAATGAATAGCCATGACTTCATGTCGGTCAGACGTTTGGTGTGCGCTGCGAGGGAATCGTGATCTCCGTTTCCTCTTTCTCCTGGGGCGATTAGGTACTTGCAGTCGCGAAACGGGACGGACTCCATTGGAGAATCACGCCGACCGACGTCCTCTCCAATCTCATTTTTTCTCCGTTAGAGAGAGTGCTGCCATCTCCTAACGGATGACCGTAATCAAATTCGACCGGTCGTGGTTTTCTGAAGGCCACCTTGGGGCCACGCGTTGTTTACACGACGGTGAAAGTGGACCCAGTCTCCTTTAATCATTTTCGTGGGAGATGTTCTCCCTCCATTTCCCCCCCCTCCCCCCACTTCCCCTTTACCCTCCCCCTCCCCTCCCTACTCCTCCCCTTCCATTACTCCCTCCCCCATCACCTCCAACCTTCTTTTCATCTCCATTCTCCTGATAATGGCGCTGATTCGTCCCTTGCACCGGGATTACGTCATGTTTTTTTTATTGAGACCTTGTGGTTTATTTGCAGAAAGAGTCGCGTGAACCGTTGAGACACCTTGTAGCTATCCATCAAAGCGTGGAGGAATTGACATTGAGGTAAGACTACATGCAGTCAGAATCGATGCACGCCCTCCTTCACAGCCAGCGATTAATCGGATTCTCAACTCGTGAGCGCGAGTATATCAAGTACAAATGCTATTGAATTGTATTTTTTGAAATGGGGAATGATTCGTTCGAAGAAATATTTTTAAATTGGCAGGTTTTTGGACATGACTAAACGTTTCCTTTCAAAGTAGCAAATCTGGGTTTCTTGATATAATTTATTGAATCTAGCGATTTGGAATATTTTCTGCGCTTGTTTTAGTTAGTTTAGATAGTTGAGAACCATTCCCCGAACTTCGAATCTGCGGTTGGAAAAGTATTCTCTGTGAAAAGCGAAGGATGGAATTTTATAGAAAAATAGTGAAAGTAAGTGCGCATCTTTCTTTTATATCACGGTTCAAATTGCTAGGACGTTCAGATACGCATGAATGTTTCTTTAGAAGAAATTTAGGAATAATTTATTCGGTAGGTGATAAATAGAACCGAGGCTCTATATTCGATGGATAGGCATTATATATTAAAAACACGCTCCGTCTATGCAAAGAAATCTTAAATGGATTCTCCCAGAGACACTTTGATGTTTGCAGCAATGGAAAATTGAACTTTATATATACGGCACATTTCTCGTGACTTCAACTTTCAGTACGGTCAATTAAAAAACTGTATTCTTGTAAAACAAATGCTGACACATAACATATAATATATTTTTTGTTTTAGAAGAAAATAGAAAGCTTATTCTAATAATATGAGTAAGAATTATGTGATACCTTTGTAACTAGCGTGAAAAATCTCCGCGCGAGAGTTTGTAGAGAAAAATATGTTTCACGTGAATAAGCGAATAAAAAGCCTTGACTCCGCTTTCTCTATCTTTTTATTAGGCTTCTAATAGAGTGTGATTATTTTTCACGCGTCTTGTTACGTTACGCAGCGAGCTGATTCTTTTAATCCGGTGGATGGTTGGGAAATAGTCGCGGACGTGATGAAGCGGGTTAGTTTATCATTAGCATATTGTTCCGCCTCCGGCTTACGAGGATAAAAGGGCTATATTGACCGTTGGAAAAGATGTGCCGTGGGAAGATATTAATTCGGATTTCAAATGTCCGAATTAAGTCGCAATGGATGCATCTCTTATTCCTTTTGAAGTAACGTTGGCAGACATATGGCTCAAAAATAAAATTCATTGCATAATTTTGTTCATCATTTAAGGCGGATTTGTGAATATTTTATTATGTAAAAGAAATTAAAATACTTTTATAATACTAAAAGTACTTCTCCGTTCTGACGCGAAATATGTCTCGATAAAACAAACCCTTTACTCAAAGCAAAAAAAATTCGTTTTCGAAATAGCCTACAGATTTCATAAACAGACACATACTTCCAAATATGTCTTTCTCATTAACACCGAGAGGAGCGATTTAACATTGATTTTATGCCGTCAAACGAGTTTCTCATTCAATATTAAAAAGGTTAACAAAAACTTATCTTTCAAATTCTGGTGTGTTTTAAGAGTTTGCTTAACTCTCCATTTCGAAATGTTACCGGAAATTTGCTGGAAATTTCGGATATGGGAAAATCCAAAACGGACGAATGTCTAATTTTCATAATCACGCACTGATATACACAAAGTCAATGTTGCAATTTAGTGCTAAGGATTACGATAATTAGTCCAGGTGGGAATTTAAGGGGTGCGTGGAACATAGGCAATAATGCCTCGCTATTCATGAAAATACGATTAAATTTTAAGGAATAAAACAGGCTTCCGAATTAATCACTGATTATTTAATAAGTAGGTATTTCAATACGGATGGTGAGACTCCTAGGTATGTTTTAGGATACTAACTCTCTTTCGCCCATATAAACAAGAGGCAGTTGTTTCGTTAAACTTACAAAGCAATTGGTAAGTCGCCTTCCAAACTAAATGCAACAGAAGAGCCTCTCGGCGTTTCACATCCTCGGGATATTCTTCTGGCGCTTCATAAAGGCATACGAGTACTTGCTATTTTCCAACTTCAACCATAAAACTGAACTTTTATATTTTCAAGATAATTCGAATGGTAAGACTGTTTGAACTATTCGCGCAAAAATAGGAGAAATTTTCAGAATTTGAAAAACAATTCTCATCTGCCCTCGGAGCTGCAACTGAGATGAATTAGTTTGATATTTGGGAGAATATAATTTGTGGAATTGGTAATAGGAAATGTTTCCCTTTTGCTACAACCATTAAATCATCTGAAGAACTATCGAGCTGATGTAATATTCCACATATTTATCAATTCTATATGATAGAAATGTTTTTATTTTCTGTAATATCTGTGTTTCAATAATGACTGAACGAAACTCAAATTGCACTGCGTAAAGTATTGCTCATATCAAAATATTTTTCAAATAAAAGTTGTAGAACTTGTAAAGAAGAGTATTTCCTTTCCTATACATTTTTATGGTAGGAGTAGCCGTTATCGAGAAAATCAAATGAGAATGTCTTAATTCGAGTTGAACTTAGAAAATTTCTTGCATGGTTACTTCTTCATTGTTGCTAACATGAACAATCTCACAAATAAACGTTTAATTTCCTTACGTGTGCATGCAATATTTTTAAATAGGAAGAAAATGGATTATTTATGATGAAGAAAAGAACTTTAAAACGCTATTTCCCTTACGTACAGGTATATAATTTCTTTCTACTACTCCAGTGCACGAAACGCGCCCATTTGTGGTACGTTGTACACTTTCCTAACTTGTTAATTTATTAATTTAGGCCCAGGGGAAAAACTTTCATCTTGAGATATACACCTAGTTCTCGTAGTTACGCGATGGATATGGCCGCGTAATTGAAAAACGCGCATAAAACATATATTTCAATGTAGGGCGTATTAATAATTTCTTAATTTTATTATAATCGAAAAATATTGGAAAACAACGTTTATTTAAAAAATATTGAGTACAGTTCATTTGATATATAAGCATATGACACAAAATTAGTCTGACTTAGGACTAGAATAATATTATTAATTAAGGACATCTTGAGTAGAAAGAACATTTTCTGCAGTAAAAAGATAAACAAATATAGTACAATAAAGTAAAAGAGTACAGAATTAGAATAATCGTGGGCCACTTAATGACGCAGTATCTGCGCCTGGAGAAGGAAGACTAGGTGCTGCATCTCGAACGACATCACCTGCCATGTTGCTATGGGAATCTGAATGTTGGAAGTTCATATCCTCGTCATCAGAGGGCAGAACACTGACACTTTCTTCCGGAAATGATTTGAGACAAAAGAACTTGACGGACTTGAAGTCTCCATGCTTTTTCTGATTGGCTCTTTCATCAAGAAAGACTAAAATGGTGACACTTGATATACAGCATATTGATATGAAGACGTGTTATGAATTTATACCCTTGTTTTGTCACAATATTTATACTGGAGCGGAAAATTTCTTTGGATGAAGCAACCATTTTCTGAACTATGTGTATAAGTTCATATTACTGTATTTTTTCACTCTGACGTATAAGAATACTATCCTACCCAATATGATGTTATGAATCTGAATAAATACCCCGAAAGCCACCGCATTAGTTAAACCACAGGAATTTCATCGAGAATCTACTTTTGCTTACATTTAGATTCAATGTAGGATTTGTATGAATGTTTCCGCTCGTTAAAATTTCAAGTTAATGATAATTTTTGTTTTAATTTAATCGATGTACATATTATTTAATTTCTTACAATCAATGTTTATCACAAAAATTAATGCGAAATAATTATTTTGTATAAATATGCAAGAAAGACCGCTATCTTTTTACCGAGACAAACAAAATGACGATTTGGCCTTAAATCATGGCCAAAATGAAGTTTTTTTTAAAAGCCGTCTGTTACTCCCAATGTCTTCTCGAGCGAAACCAGTTTCGGAATCGCGATGGCAGGTGGCAGCGAATAATTTTGCACGCCTAAAATTGCATGTTTTTCCTCCATCAAGATTATTAATTGGCAGCGTTTCATTTTTCAAAGGCAGGCAAAACAAATAGCATGTGCGAGAGAGTGAAAAGATCATTAAACTAAAATTAAGGCAGCTCGTTACGGGATCACGTTTTGGAAGAAAAAAACATGTCCTTAAGAGGCTATTTTATTCAGATACCTTGAATTTGACGTTGTAATTTCCACTCAAAAACCACCGATTTTCGCATCGAGTTTAAGCAACACCGCTAAAGGTAATTTGAATGACGATGTTGTTTTTTTTACGGGAAAATTTTCGTTTTCGGTTATTTTAATCGCGTGCACGAATAACGTGCATGACTCGTAAAAATATGGAATGTAATTTCGTAAGGTTATGACGCAGCCCTAACACCACGAGCTTTTCTACATACATAACTATTTGATTCGTCATTTAGAGTTTCCAAGTGAGCAACAGTGCTCTATTATATTAGAGAAAGTTTATTTTTAGCAAAAAAATCTTGCTCGAAACACGAATAATTTGCAAAGAGTTTGTCTTTTAGTCAATGCCTATAAACGAATTCGTACGTTTGAACAAGCTCGAACAATTTGCTGAATTAAAATACAAGTGTCACAATTTCAAAGCGCTTGCTCTTTTTCATTCAGAGTTCTCCCCGGATAAAAAGTTATACCTAAAAGTCATTTTCGATGAATGGAATATGAATGGAGGCGTTATTTTGACGCGTCACGTTCTCCTGCTATTTATGCTTGGCGTAATATCAAGGGGGGAAATCGGTCTCTCTTTCCGAGAGGAAGCGGACGAAAAGAAAAAAGAAACGACAATGGGCGCATCATTCTTTCGAACGGTTTTTTTCCCTTCTCCTACTCCAACTGCTTCAAGACTCTCTTTCATTACCTTGGCCCGAGTATTCACTCGGCTATGCCACGGATGACGACGGCATTAACATAAAACACAAGAAGCGTTCCGTGCGAAGGAAGAAATTAAAAAAAAGAAAAACGAAATTTAGGGTTCTTAAATTTTGATGCGGCGGCGCCATTGTTCTCGTTGTCAAGTGCGTGGGCGTTTAAGAGGCGGGAGGAGGTTGAAACCTGATACGCGAGGGGAGAGAGAGCGTTTTGAAGATGGGCGAGAGGAAGAAAGGGATAAGGAAGAGAGGGAAGTCTAGCGATAGGAGAGCAAGGTTGTTGTTGAAGGAGGCTGGGCTGAAGGGGGCAAGGGAGGGGCAAAAGAGAGGGGCTTCGGAGGGAGGCTGGAGTGGGGGAGGGGAGAGGTGAGAGAGTACGGGTTGCGCAACGCTAATAGGTCGTTCGTTCGCGAACTTGCGATGCGGTGACGTCACAGGAGGATCCGTGTCCCTTCCTAAGCGCAATGGCATGATTGGAGGCGAGCTAGGATTCCGTCTCCTCGCATTTTCGCAATCGGAACGGTTTTCGGACGAAAATCCTCGATGATGGAGGATGCGAGCTTGAGCTCCGTTAAATTCGGTAAATCTATGTTTTTCGTGTAGAAAGTTTGAAATTTAAACTAGAAACAATAATAACACCGACTTCTCATATTATGTACACGACAAAAACTAATCTGTACAAAAGAGTTGTAAATGTCATGGCTGAAGTGAGTAATATTTCTACCATATGGTAACTTTCTGTGTGGTGAATGCTATGAGTTAATGCGTTCTTTCATTTGACGAGAGACTGAAATCGATTCAAAACCGAATTCATAATTAACTAGCAAGCGATCGCATTTTCGGATCAAGGATCCTTTCGATTATCTAATTAGTTTCGCGTGTTCGCTCAAATCGTCGCTTTCGTGCTCTTTGAGACGAAAACAAATGCATTTGTAACTGAGTTATCGATTAAAGTCTCTTGCGTACGCTTGTTCGTCCGCATGTTCACGGGACATCATTTTCATTTAGTAAACATTTCAGAAAAAAGAATTATGGAAAATTCTTTTATATTGGCGGGTTAATGCTATTTGATATTTACGGGACTTTGGGAAGAAGAGTAATTTGTTATTATATGGGAATAAATTTCATTTTATAGAACAACTAAAATAAGGCCATTTGGACTTAATAAAGCGAGTTGAAGCATCAGATTGCACTTAGTCTTTAAGTGTAAATTTTAAGAGCTACTAACAGTCTTTACATTTCTGTCTATCGAACAATTTACGGTTCTTCAGCTACACGTTGCTTAGCGTACTCAACTCATTCAGGATTATGTTAGAGTTGCCTCAATATTTGCTATTTCTGCGATAAAGTCATTAATGATGAGACGAGGCAATTTACAATATTAAATAATACTTCAAGTGACGTTTTGAATTTATGAAGATATAGCGCAATTATGGCTTGGAAATGTGCTAATGGTTATGAAACGATCATGTTCGCAGATACATGTTAATGTGCGTATAATTAATGTAATTTCATTGTACATACGGACATTGTGTAATTTTTTCCCTAAGAGCATCTCATCCTTCAAATATGCCGAAGTGCCGTCTATTGTGTGCAAATCCCATCAATTAAACATTCAATTTCTTGGCGCATGCGCGAGCGATGCGAACGCAACGTACGACGCACTACATACGTAGTGTATCAAACCCGACGGAAGTCAAATCACTCGACTAATCTCAAACTAACAATGGATCGCAATTACTCGAATTATGTCTGGCGATATTTCCCGTTGGTTAATTGCCGAAGGAGTCTATTGTCGCGAATTTGAGTCGTTTTCCGCTCTAATAACTAGAAAACATCGAAGGAAAACCTAAATCCTTGCGAAGGTGAATACCAAAGTTACGCTCTTGGGATTAGCCCTCAAGTATTTTGAGGGGGTTCTTTTCGAAATGTGGACATGGAGAAGAATGCTGAAGATAAAATGGACAGATAGGGCGAAAAACAAGGAGGTACTACGAAGAATAGCAGAGAAGCGAACGATTATACAGACTATCAGAAAGAGGAAGGCATTACGTGAGGAGAGAGTGCATGATTAAAGAAGTACTAGAAGGAAAACTGGATGGAAAAAGAGAAAGATGACTATTAAGTAATGAGGAAGACTATGGAAAAAAGGGGTATGTGGAGAACCAGGTCTAACCATGAATAATCACGGACCTGTCTACGGACAGGCTACCTATAATGAAAGTACTCTGAACGCTGCTTATATTACGACTGATATTCCTAGAAGATTAATCTCTTACACATCGAACATAAGACGTAGCTGTTAAAACTGTTCCGTCAACGTTGTTAAACTGAATCATGCGTTTATAACATAGGAAAAAATGAAGATACCATTTACGTGAAAACATAATTGTTTATTTTCTTATATTCATAAAATGAACAAAGTGAGATCGGTGGCGGTCGGTTTTATGAATAAATTACGTCAGATCCTTTCTAAGTAGTAAACGATAGCCGTCAGAAGCATTTATTTAAGGATTGGGTTAATTTCGTACGTGCCTTTTGTGTGCGCGCGCGTGGGTGTACGTGCGAGCCCGTGAGCTTGTATATAAACATACATTTCCGTTCGACATTTAAATCTTTTTACCCGTAATCTCCTGAGATCCGCTTCAATAAATAGTATCGAGGAATGTTGCACACCACCTACAGATATCGTGCAGATGTTATAAGTAGGGCTTTGGAGCCAGGGTCTTGGAGCTTGGCTCCAGCTCCAGTTCCTGTTCCGGGGAATTTCCTGATGATGACTATGACTAGTCGAAACGTCGTAATTTTTACTTTTATACTTCGTGGAACTTTTACCAATTGTTTTTATAGTTTCTACGGTTTTATGGTTTTACTGTTTAACGGTTTTTACTGGTTTTATTAAATATGACGCAGTTCCACCACATGAAAGCTTCTACCGTTGATTATACTCATAATCATTATTCAGATGTGCAACTAGATGAGTCATATATTCATCTTTCATGGAGATAAACCTGTTAAACAAATGCAGGCGAAAAATATCTCAATCTGAGAAGAATAAACAAGTTAGGAAAGTGTACAGCCTATCACAAATGGGCGCGTTTGGTGCAATGGAGTATTTGAAAGAAATTATATACGTTTACGTAAGGGTAATAGCGTTTTAAAGTTCTTCGCCATAAATAATCCATTTTCGATTCTTTTCGGGGCTAAAATGCAGTATAGTGGACCACTTACCTATCGCCGTCTCTTGGCCAATAACAGAATTACAATATGTTTATTTACCTTAGATACGTATTAGTTTAGTGCATTATTATCACTTACTTGAATTTAATAACTTTCACGCAAAACTGATCACTGATCGGATCAGGCCTGTCGCGACATTTACCAACCCGACCACCAGACAACGGGGAGAGTTAGTTTGGTTCCAGCGAGGCGAAGGGCGCGGTAGCGCCCGGAGACGACAACTCATTTAAAAGCAAAGTGAGCCGAAGGCTCGCCAATATGATTCTGAAATTTCCGTCATAGATTATTTTGAATACGTTTCTAAGGTAAATTAACAAATTGTCTCGACATTTACAAACCCAATCACCGGAAAACGGGGAGGGATAGTTTGGTTCCGGGCGAGGCGAAGGGCGCGGTAACGCCCGGAGATGACTACCCATTAAAACAAAGCGAGCCTAAGGCTCGCCAATATCCTTTCCATTTGTTTTTTTCTATATTCTAACTTATCACCCATCTTACTCTTTGCATATGTTTCTAAGGTAAATAAACAAATTGTAATTCTGTTATTGGCCAAGAGACGGCGATAGGTAAGTGGTCTACTATACTGCATTTTTCCCCTTTTCGGTTATATCCCCACTGATCCCCACCTCTAATTATTTACTAATTATGTTTCTAAGGAGATACTTAATAAACAATCAAATAATTATCACACTATTATACAAAGAACCTTGAAATAATATTAATATTTATTTCTAAACCCATCGTAAATCATAATGAAAACAAATTTAATTCATTTAATATTGACCTACTGAGGAAAGTGTTATGCGATTTTTAGAAGAAAAAGGAATCATCTATAGAGATCGATTTTCTGAGGAACTACATCCAATGAAGTTGACTGTGACAGGAAGTATGTGGTGGAGATGCAAAAGAAAAGAATCCATAATTGATTACTCTTTGCGCAATTCTTGTGGCGACACAGTATAAAAAATGAATGTCCTTTTGATTGTATTTTACAAGATATTGCCTTGTACTCTCCACCGAAAATGAATAAATAAATAATATAATTTAAAATGTTATAATCATTATTTGATTGTTTATTAAGTATCTCGTAGGCAACTATAGCATAATTAGTAAATAATTAGAGGTGGAATATAACGGAAAAGAACCCCATTTTCTTCTTATTTAAAAATATTACATGCACACGTAAGGCAATTAAACGTTTATTTGTGAGATTTTTTATGTTAGCAACAATGAAGAAGTAACCATGCAAGAAATTTCCAAGTTCAACTCGAAGTAAGAATTTCTTGTTTGATTTTATTGATCACGGCTGCCCCTAGGATAAAAATGTATAGGAAAAGAAAAACTCTACTAGTACTACAAGTTTTAATTGAAAAGTATTTTGATATGACCAATACTTTACGTGATGTGAGGGAAAGTTCATTTTTTGTCACCAGTAAAGTGGTATCCCTGATTGACGCACGTGATTTTCTTAGTCTATGGAACAGGTCTGTTATTAGTCGTCCAAGACAAAAATACATCGTCGCTATTAGAAACGTGTTTTTATTCAATGTTATATCCTCTTGACTGTTGCGCCGCAAATTGAGAGGACATATTGACGAGGCTTCGGCTCGCTTTGTTTTTATGGGTAGTCGTCTCCGGGCGCTACCGCGCCCTTCCCCTCGCCCGGAACCAAAGAAACCCTCAACGTTGTCCGGTTTGCAGATGTCGAGACCGGCCAATCAGTCATGGGTTAGCAACAGTCATACGAGATATAATAAATGTAATATTGTTGTTGCTTTAATTGTTAAATCATTTAAAAAGGCGCATGTTATGATCTTGGACGACTAATAACAGACCTAATCCTTGTCTTTGACTGTAATTCCATAACATCAAATTTCATGAAAATCCCTTAGGTAGAAGCCGATAACGAACATCACGCTGGAAGCGAAACGCCCCTGAAAACGGTAGTCGGAGCCGGGAAAATTTTGCAACATTTTAGAGTTCCGACTCCAGCTCCAGCAAAAAAAGCTGTTCCGGGAAGCTCCGGCTCCAAGGCTTTGGTTATAAGTAATTTAAGTATTATTATAATTGCCTGTAAGAGTGCAAAAACAGTTAGCTTTGTTCTTGCCTGTGGAATGTCAATGATACTGCAAATTATAATTAATGAAAAATTCCGGCTCGAATGTAGAAACACCTTTCGAAGAAAATAAATTCCTCTTTAGCGCATATTTTTAAGCAGAAATCGTTAATGTTATATTTGTCTGTATTTCTGCCAGTAGAGTAGCTACGCGAAGGCAACCATCGCAGAGCTCGGGAGTCTAAAATTATGAAGTATAATATCTGTTTATACACATTATTTTTAATTAGTGTATGATACCAAAATAATAATTAATAAGACTAGGTGATTTATCCCGTTAATCATGTGCTCTTTTGATTTAATCTAATATTCAATTGTTCTCGACCTCAGGCTTCTAGCCAACGCCCATGCTTTCTCGCTCTCTATATTTTATGAGAGTTTTGCGCATTAGCCAAAAATTCATCTTCGACGGAATATATTTGGATATTTTGCTATTATGAAAAAATCGCATAACTAGCGTATTTTTCCTTGCCATAATTTTGGAAAATACCTATGAACTTTATGTATCAACAGCGTTTTGGCAAAGATTGGTTCTGCCGATATCAAAGAGAGATTTTTTGTTTTTAGGCTTTCTGAAAATTCTTTCTATATCTTCAGTGCTAGAATTTAACTCCGGTTCATAAAAACGCCCATGCTACTTCTTCCTTCTGAGATAATAATTTCCTGTATATGTTAATATATTGCAGAAATAAATAAAATGGATTTGGAAATGTCTCCAAGGATACGGCGTAATTCTCATATCAACCCTTTTAGCAATTTAAAACTTTTAAAGTTATATTTTTCTTGGAATGCCACGAACTGCGCTCAATGCGTACAGAGGGATTTTGTGCCGTCGCAGTTATTTTTAACTCGTTCGTGATTCGATTTCTCTTTCATCTTAATTTCGCGGGCGCCATCTTTTTAGCGCCTTTCTAATATTTCTAATTTCGGGGCTCTCGAACGGATAGGGTGGCATCACTGTATGCGATCCCATTCGCCGCCGCGCCTCCACACGATAAGGTCACAAAACACGCACGCACTCACGCCTCTTCGTACCTACAATCCCTCTCGGGTCGTCCTCCGGGACAGAGAGAGAGGTCAACTGGAGCGCCCTCTCACTAAATCCCCCTCACGCGTGTTGCTCATCCATCCACATCCACCCCCTCCCTCCCTCTCCCCTCCTCTCGCATACATAAATCCTCCCCCCCCCTCTCACTCACTCACTTATGCAGCCACATCCTACCTTCTTTCAAACACTCAATCCCCCAACTCCATTTCTCCTGTCACTCCCCCCCTCACTCTCCTCACCGCAATCCCTTTCTCTCCCATCCCATGTTTCTCCACCTCCCCCAGGGCAGATCCCTCTTCGACATCCTCCTCTTACACTCCGGCATCCTTCGCTTTTGGCACCTCTCTCTCCCTCCCTCTCCTCTCTCTCCCTCCCTCTATATCTCTTTCGTCACACTCCAATCTCAACCCCATTCTCCCCATGAAATTATCCTAAGCCATTCTCTTTGAAATGCTCTCTCTTTTCCTTTGAATCTTACCAACTTCTTCTTGTAAATTTCCGTCTAATTTATTAATTTCCACATTCCTTGTTTTTATTCAGTGAAATTGTCACTAAGGAACATTAATCCCGTTATTTTGTTTGGGTACAAAATATTCAACTTTTTTATTTAATTCTGTATATTCAATCCATCTTACATTAGGTGTAGCATTTTTCCATTCCCTTCGTCTCCTCCTCTTCGCCGCCCCACCCCACATATATCTCTGTCGACCCTTTCCCATCTCTCTCTCTCCCCCCTCCCTATCCTTCCTTCTCTCCCCCTCCACTCACACTGCCTCCTCTCCGTTCTTAAGCCTCCTCACACCCACATTCCATTCCCGGATACAGCCTCCAACGCATCTCAACTCGTTTCATCCCATCCCTCCCTCCCTTCCCCTCCATCTTCCTTATACATAACTCCCTCCTCCTCCTCCTTACGACTCTCAAGGCCCTCCGCAGTCGGCCGAACGCTAAAGTAATCCACTTTCACTTCCTTGTTACGTGCAAAGATCGCGCGCTCCCTCATTTGCGGCGGGTTAGGCGTGAGAATCTCCGTTTGGCGCTGTCATCGCTCCATCGAGAGGGTTTTTTTTTCGAACGCCGGATTCCAAATTTAGGATCAAGATTAAGTTATCGTGAATACGTCTCGTTTGAATTAATTATCGCATCTAAATAATGAAAAGTAATTCAACAGTAGTGAATATAAATAAGACTGAAAAGATGACGCGAATCAGTTTCGCTTTCTGAATCGTCCTATCATATTTATCTCCATGGTGATTTTACTCGCCATCCCTTGAGAATAATTCGAATGTGCTTGTCGCCGAAATTTAATGTTTCACGGTGCCGTGGAAATCTCTCTACTTATGGATGTTGTTTTTGTGGGTGACGAGATTCAATTTTCATTTGCCCACAGTCATTTGAGCATGTGAATCGTGGTATTTTAATCAGTTTTGCCTAGCAATTTTTTAAAATCGATTTTACTTATTAGAGAAGGAAGTTTGTTTACTTCGACCCTTTTGTCGGATTAAAGATGAATGATGATTGGTGGAATTATTAATGCGAAATGCATAGCTAAAGCTATTAAACTGGTTTCCCCCGATATAGGGGCAGATTGAATCGAACAATGATATACGTATTTGCAAATGCGCCTAAGTTAATCTACAAGTTGTTATAGCGTTCCTGCGTTTTATTAAGCAGTTATAATGTCGACGTAATCTAATCCCGAGCACACACAAACACACGTATATATTCATGTGAGGAAGTAAAAAAGAAGCTTTCATAAATTCAACAACATTATAATAGAAATTTCATATTCTCTTTCCGCATTTTCTGCTGCTGTTCGAATTTCTAGGGAACACAAGCGCTCTAATCGGAGTCTTGCTCATTTCCCAGAAGTTCTTATGTGAACGCAAAGGGAGAGATTACTTTTAGTGAAATTTCAACTGTTTTACGTTCGTTGTTACTTCGCCCATCTAGTTCCTTAAATCTGACTTCCTTGTGTTGATAAATTTGCATTAGTTGTCATAAAACCGTCGCAAATTATTTCAGCTTGTTATTGTGTGTTTCCACCTTAGAATTTTATATGATATTTTCTATATATCAACTCAGTATTGGATAATTAATGGCGTGGTTGTCATGATTTTCGATGACAAATTGATAATTAGCCTGTTGCTTCGGATTCGTGCCTAACTGCCGAATGTCTGAAATATTTTCTGTTTCGTAAGGATGTTAGTACATCTGCTTCACTTTTTTCGAGGAGAGTATTTAACTCGGATATACCTCAACTATTACCCAGAGAATGAAGTATTAAATTTTCTGAGACACCTTCGCCGATAAGTGACCACTGAAAAATTTCATCTATAAGTATCTGAAAGAGGCAATGATTCTGATTTTTGTGAGTTGATCATTTGAGACGTTACGCACAACGCTTTTTTCAGTTGAAAACGTTTCCCAAAGACAACATTCAGCTTCTTCAGGTCAAACTAATTCCCCTTGGCTCCTGTTTTGATGTCCCCTTTCATGTGAAATACTTATTATTTCGCAGTCAGTTGCCAGCGATCTCATAGCAACCATTGTTTTTCTTCTAAATCATCCCCAAGTAAAGGTTGATGGCTGAAAGGAAAAGGAATGAGAGAGAGAGAGGGGATAACGGCCCATGAGAGGAGATGACTACGGGAGACAGAAGCCATGCAAATCACTTCGACTCGAAGAAGATTACTATTATAATGTTGCTGAAACGTTTTAGATAGTGTTGGGAATTGGTCTCGCTCGAGACTGACGTCATAGCGCTCGAGAGTGTCGAGAATTTACCGAGATTGCAATTACAAAGTGTTGCTATGTGTGTTCGAGTTTCGGAACTATATGAACGACGATGTGCCAGCCTCAGTAGGCTGTCCACACAAATCTTACATACTCCAAACGATGTTATCACGAAAGCTAGACTTGCTACTGCAGCGTGCGTGAAAGTTTATCTGAAAACAATCTATAGATTTCAATGTAATTCTTCTGGCATGTCCTTTTACAAAAGCAATAATACGTGTTTAACAAATAACCAAACATCTTCAGTTGCGTTCTTTTATTAAAGCAGTGATACGTATTTGAAAAATATTCAAAATTCTTCTGTTATCTCTTATGCAAAAGTACTAATACATATTTGAAAATAAAGAAAATGCTTCGGTAATGTCCTTTTACAATCCGAAAAATAATATAAATTGTTCTGGTATGTCCTTTTATAAAAGCAGTGAAACGTGTTTTAAAAATGATCAACATTCTTCTGCCACTTATTCAACACCCGAGAGTTGCGTAAAAACACCTATCGAGATCGGCTTTTAAACGAGGGTCTCGAGATTCTCGGGTCCGATATCCCATCGCGGCGTAATATCTCGAACACTCTGCTTACCATGGAACAATGCTACGAAGAAAGCCTTCCTACCAAAGTTAATATTTTTTAAATATTTATTCTCCTCTCCTTTGTTCTTTATAATCAAATGTAATATAAAATTTTGACATCAACTAATTACACCGAAAAAGTGTTTATTTCGTTTATTTTTTTAAATTTTCGTTCAGCTATTATAAGGTAATGCCGGAGTCGAGAAATATTAGTTAAATTAAAAGTTAAAAAATTTAGTTTTCTCCAATCATACGTGCATATGATGTATAGGCGAATTCCAAACTCTCATGGTCACGGCAGGTTTCGAACTTTTGACCTTAGTTTTTTAGCCGGAGGAGTCTACCAAGGCTGGCATTCGTCTTCAAAAAACGATTGCGTCTGTTCTTACTTTCCCGACTTTAATGTTCGCATAAATGTTTGGGTCGAGGTTTGATTTGTCCTCTACCAATTTGAAACGCAACGTTGCTCGAAGCGGTTCTTTTTAAAGAAAACGCGGCAGATATTGTTGAGACCGGTTTATTTCATTCGGAGGCGACGAGAAGCGTGGGAAGGAGAATAAGGAACGGATTTCCACGAAGAATATTTATTTTACGGAAGCATTTTATGTTTGTGATTGCGCTATTGAAATCCTGCCGCTCGGTACTATGGGAAAACCTTGCCAAACGTTCGCGATTTTACAGTTAATATAAAACGAACACACACAACTAAATGATAATCGCTTACCGTGGTGTTCCTAGAGTTAATTAGCGAGGATGGGAAATCATCCTTACGTCACAATCGCCTGCATTCGTTGTGACACGATGTTAGACCCAGATTCTGGTGGATAAATCACGTGATGAACAACTTCGTCCACTAGTCAGCAGATGTTGAGAATAATTAATGGAGAGTCTGTCTCCGTATAAACGTGCAATCATTCTTAATATCCGTATTTCTGTTTGAAAACACCCCTTCGAATTGGTAATGTAACGGAAGGCACGTGAAGATGAATGTCGGAGTACTGCATTCGTTCAATGTTCCGATGACGTGTCTATTCGTTTGAGCAATAGGCTGAAGGCTTGAAGAGTTGGAACTCTCTAACTGTCAAAATGAATGAATGACACAAAGCTTTCAGGGATTCCAATACCTTACATTTAAATTTTTTCAAGCTCAGGAAACTATTTTTAAATGTTTATTTTTATAATCAGTGAAAAAATAGTCTCGAGACTTTCAGTTAACTTAGATACATTTTAAATGCTTCTAATAAAATGAATTTTTAATCTTTTAACGAATATAGTTTATAATTTTTAACTTGTTAATTAAAGCAAAACTGAATTGAATCGAACTATAATTATTATAAACTTATCAAAGTAGCAGTGTTTAAAAATAACGTATAGCATCGCTTGAACATAAAAACTTGCATTTTCTTGTATAATTATCACATACTGAATTTTATATATAGTTATATATATATATAGTAATAATTTGATTTTAAATACACAAAGGAATTACTAGACGAACGGTAAAACTGTCGAATGAAGCACGTGACTTTCTATTTTCAAGGCACTTTAGAGGAAAAGCTAAATCCTAATTTGTTTATTCTGGTAACGACGTACGTATTGCTGAACAATATTATATGAAATATACGAATCCTCAGTTGCACTGGTGGCACATTTCCTGAGCCACCGTTTCCGCACAACGGATGCACAATATGGTAATATGTACATACATACAAACAAACGCCCTCGACCTGAGAAGATGCTCAGGGACGTTTTATTGCGGCGCATTATTCCTAAAATGACTGGAACTTGTTTCTTCAGTAGACAGGTGGCGCTATTAAAATAGTACCCTTATTTTACGGTCAGATTGCTCTGGACGTAAAACACAGGGAAGTTTCTCTCGCTTCTTCGTTACATTTTTTCTTTTAAATCTTAAAGCTGCCTTCTGCGCATCTTTTGAGCAAATTTAGAAAAAGTGTTTGATTTTTCTGTTGCTAATATCAAAAAGGCGACGGTCCAACTGTCAAAGATACTGGGAAAGAGGCATTAAAAGAAGAAGGCGATGACCAAGAGAGAAGCCTTTAGTGATACGCAGTAGTGGGCTGAGTGTGTCATCAACTTAGCGAAAGCTGGAATCATTAAAACGCTCTTGGTTTGTCATGCAATGTATAATAGTATGAGTATATTTTTTTAAATCTCCGTGGTATTTAGTGCATTTAGCACGTTAAGTATATGGCATAATTAAATAGAGTTACAATGATAGAATTATAATTTTAATAATCAAACCTAAAAAATTACGATGAAAACTGAGTTAATTATTTAATTTGGACAACCTCTGCATCAAATAGAAATATTAGCACTTTAACGAAGACATGTTTTCGTTCAAATCTCCGGAAAAATAAATAATTCTCTCCAGAAACATTAAGAGGAAAAGAATGGATATTACTTTCCTTACTTTGACCGAGAGACCGTTTATAGTGTCATCATTCGAGACGGTTTGAATGTAAAATTAGCCGCCGATGAGTTCCGAAAGCTATGATGCTAGGATACGCAGCGTAAGATTGATTGCGGATAAACGAGACTTAAAGTGGTGTTTCATTGCCACAATTCATGTTCTGGAAAGTTCGAGGACGCACTGGAAATTTTTTGCGCCGTGCATCCGGTATCGAAGACGTGGGCGAGGTCTCTATGGTCTTCCCCGTTGCCAAGGACGCGAGGGATAAAGGCGTCGCAAATGCGTGATCGCTCACGCTAAAGAATTCCTCGACCCCGCCTCCGTTTTCGCGACCGGGGGCTTTCCACGGATTTAGGCGTTTCAACAACAGCTGTCAATGCCATGCGTTCCGAAGATTACTCAAAAGTATGTTTTCGAACTACGAGGTGAAATATTGCTAGGAAAAAATTCCGTTTTTTGTGCTGCATGCCGAAGGATATCGCACCGATATGCATCAAACCTGATTTGAGGCATAGGATTAATATTCAGTGCACACGGAGAGGAAAACACAGTTATAAATGAGTAATGTTTTGATTAAGTAAGTAAAATTTTAATTAACATATTTGTTAGCTAATATATACGAGGTATTTTCGGGAAAGATGCTCCACCTGGTGCACTTCAAAATGAATCAATCAGAAATGTTCATCCGGATCTTAAGTAGTAATAGTAGTAATTGAATTTCAAAGGTGCGTCGACAGCTAAGGTCATTTTGCACTGTCAAATTCTATTAGATATAAAATAAATATGTTATAATACTAAATAACTAAATGCAAAGAAATAGGTTAAAATAAATAAGATAATAAATTAAGTAAAAACCATAAAAGAATAAAGACCTTTCTTTTTTTAAAAAAAAGAAAAGAAAAAAAAGAAAAGAAAAAAAAGAAATGATCATAGAGAAGTTAAAAGTTTCGTTACACTTTGGAATTTTAAAATAGTGTCAATTTTTCGAGGATCATCGGCTAAGATTTCTGAGATATAGCCCCTAATGTTCAAAGATTGGCTAGTATCGCCATATCTAACACATTCAGTCAGGAGGTGAGTTATAGATACCGGGCATTTGCATGTAAACTTTTCTCGCGTAAATAGGAATGAGTGTGTCAAAGCTCAGTGGCCAATTCTAAGTCGGCTGACTGCGACTTCTTCCCGGCGATTGTTTCGTACCGAGGGCAGCCACGGGGTAACAATTGTTTTGATAGCTCTCAGTTTGTTGTTTGCAACTGACTCCCAGGACCTTTGCCATTTTTCAAACAGCTTTTTCTTAAAAAGCGGTTTTAGGTCCTGAGATGGCACCGTTTTTAGATCTATTTCCTCCTTCGGCAAAGCTGCCTTCGCAGCAGAGTCGGCTCTTTCATTTCCCACTATTCCAGCATGAACAGGGGTCCACATGAAAATTATAACCACATCTTTTACCATCAGCCGCGATAGTAGGCTATGGATTTTCTGTACCGCGGGATGGCTGTGGTACGGATCTAGGATGGCTTTCAGTGCACCCATCGAGTCCGAACAGATCACATATTTCGCAATGCCCTCTGTACTGCGATAAGTTCAGCCGTAAAAATGCTGCAGAGGGGATTTAGCTTAAAAGCATGAGTGCCATGTCGAGAAGATGTGTACGCACATGAACACCCAATATCCAACTTCGAGCCATCTGTGTAGATGAGGATATAGCTGATATATTTCATCAGCATTTCCTGGTGCTTGACTTTGTAGAATAGTGGGTTCATTTCAGATTTTAAATGACTAGATAAATCACTCAGGATCCTTATTTCCGGCACCTGCCAGGGTGGAAGACTATAGAAGACTTGAGGATTGACTTCAGGGAATAGGAGGTTTTCGTAGTCGATAATATTGTTAAAACGAATACCTAAGGGTAAAGTTGATCGTAGTCGTCTGTTAAAAAGTTCTTTAAAACGTGGTATAAAAATCAAGTTAAAACACGGGTGGGTTTTTAACCCTAAAATTATTCATACGTATGCGCACATTAAGAACATTCTACGTGTTTCTAAGGCCGACTCTCCTGCCTCGCAGTAAATGTTGGGAACAGGGCTGGTTCGATAAGCACCAGTAGCCAGCCTTAGAGCGGACTGATGTCAAAGGGCGCAGATATGACGACCGTGATGAGGCATATATAAAGGATCCATAGTCCATTTTAGACCTTACCAATGCTCGGTAAAGTGTGAGCATGGACGTACGGCCAGCACCACAGGATGAGTTCGTTAAAAACCTTAAAATGTTTAAAACCTTAAAACACATCTTTTAAAATATTTACATGGCTCCACCAATTTAGCCGTTTGTCTAAAACCATACCTAGAAAACGGATAGATTCCACAGAGTCTAACCTATTGCCCCGTAGTTTTAAGACAGGTTGAGGGAAGATTCCTCTCAACCTGCAAAAATTGAGGCATTTTGTTTTCTCTGTCGAAAAACGAAAGCCGTTGTTGCGTTCCCATTTGTCTAGACGATTGATAGTGAGCTGCATCTGTTGTGTTGCTGTAGACAGGCTGGATGGTCTGCAGAAAATTGCCAGATCATCTACAAATAGAGACGTCTCTACTGGTGTCTTGATACGGCTCACAATATCATTTATCGCTATGGCAAAAATGGTCACGCTTAACACTGATCCCTGTGGAACTCCGTTTTCTATGGTGTAGGGCCTTGATAGGTCTGTTCCTGTTCGAAAGGAAATTTTAATAAAAAGGGGGAGGTTTCCTCTGAAACTCCAGTCGTGCAGTGTCCTTAAGATTTTATATCGCCATGTTGTATCGTAAGCTTTTTCGAGGTCGAAGAATACTGCGACAACGTTGGCGAAGAAGAAAGGCATCCTGAATAAATTTTTCGGTCCTTCGATCGTAGACCTGTTTCGTCTGAAGCTGCACTGGATGTCTGATAATAAGTTGCGGCTCTCCAGACACCAATATAGCCGTCGGTTAACCATTCTCTCTAACGTTTTCCATAGGCAACTCGTCAGAGAGACGGAACGGTAGCTGCCCGGTAAGGACCTATCCTTTCCCTGTTTTGGAATTGGAATAATCACAGATTCCCGCCACACATCGGGAAAACATCCTTCCTCCCACAGCTGGTTGAATGTCTTCAAAAGCTCCCCCTTTGCTCTTTCGGGTAGATTTTTCAGGAAAGCGTTATGTACACCATCATAACCTGGCGAGGTTTCTTTTGATTCTCTTATAGCCGACTCTAGTTCCCTCAGAGAGAAAGGGTCATTGTAATGATCCCTTTTACTCTCTGGGTTGAAATCTAAGAACCTCTTTTCCTGGTCTGTCTTCAATACCCGAAACGGGTCCGAGTATTTATCTGTAATACTCGTTTCTGCATAATACTTACCCATAACGTCTGGAATTTCGTCAGGGGCCTTTATTAACTCGTCATCGAAAGTTATTGCACTAATATGTGATGTTCGATGGGTGCCCAACATCTTTCTGACTTTATTCTAAACCTGTGTTATGGGTGTATGGTGGTTTATGGATGATATGTATTTCATCCAGGATTCTTTTGGCATCCTTTACCACCTGTCGAGCTTTCGCCCTCAGTCGTCGGAATGCTCTAAGATTTGTTGTCGTAGGATATTTATTAAAGAGTTGCAGTGCCCTCTTCCTGTTTTTTATAGCCGCTGCACTGTCGTCGTTCCACCACGGGACTTTCCCGATGTTCTAGGGATGTTCTTCTCTGCAGCAATTATTAAGGTGTCAGTAAAAGATTTTACGTTTTGTAAAGAACTGCGACTCGTATCAAAATTAAAATCAAGTTCGTTTTTAAAATCTGTCCAGTAAGCTTTCCTCAAAAATCATTTTCTAGGATAGTGAAAGCTATTCAATGGACCTCGCTTGGTTATTAAAATGGGGAAGTGATCGCTTCCACAAAGGTCTGTGTGGACGGACATAGAGAACAGTAAAGCTATTGCACTGGTAGAAATAAAAAGGTCGATGAAGGAATATTCTTCATTAAAAGGGTTAAAACGTGTTTTTTCATGATCATTTAATAAAATCAGGTTAAAATCTAAAAATTTTTGCAAGAGACAACCACTACCATTATTTTCAGCCATCGTGTCTCCCCATAGGGTGTTATGGGCATTAAAATCCCCTAACAACATAAATGACCTCGGTAGCTGATTGACTAGATCTTCCAGGTTCCTCCGGTTCACTGGTGCCCCTTCTGGCAGGTATAAATTACAAAAAGTATTTCCTGCGGGGTGGCAATGGTAAGTACTACTGCTTGGAAGGTAGGTACACCAGGGAGGTGTACAGGGCCTCCCTGATGACCACAGCCACTCCCCCTCAGAGGCGTAGCCAAGGGGGTGAGGGGGGGTTTTATGGGGTTCAAACCCCCCCATGAGAAAATAGAAAAATTATTTGTTATTATTATGTTTTGCCTGTTTTTATTACAACTATGACATCCAGTGAAAAAATCCCACGAATTTCATTATAATTTAAGAAAAATTTTAATTTCGGTGAGGCAACATAATTTATTCTTTTTTAACAAAAATATCTATATAGGGATTTACGGAACACGTGTGTAAATCGTTAAATAAAGTACAAATGATTTGCCTTTGGCGCGCCGCGGCGGTGTAACCCCCGTCCGTATATAGCTCTGAACCTGAACACCTCCCCCCCTCCCCTTGGTCAAATCCTTTCTACGCCACTGTTCCCCCTCTTGAGCCCTATTGTCGTCGTTTCGGAAGTCATTAAAACCCCTCGTTTTCATTCTGCCAGTATCTTTAAAATGCATCTCTTGCAAAAATATGCACGCAGGGTAGAGATCAGATATGAGGATCTCCAACTCTTCCCTGTGCCTGTAAAAACCGTTGCAATTCCACTGAACTGCTAAAACATTTAAAATAAATAAATAGATAAATAAATGAATAAATAAATATCAGTTAAAACGAATCTTTAAAAATGTCCGTCTCAGAGGAAGCTATCTTTCTAGTCTCCCCTTTCTTTCGAAGGGATGCGTGTTCTCCCACTCATCCTCCGAAAGTGTTTCCTCCTCCATAGATAAATAAAATGAAGAACTCACGAGTCACGGTGAAGACAATGAATAGAATTGGAAAAACAAAAAAACTCAAAATCACCGTAAAGGCGGTACTTACGTGTCAAGGCACAGAAGACTCGCAGGACCACTGGACGCGCGTTTCGACAGCAACGCTGTCATCTTCAGCAATGTCAAAGTGTGTAAGGTTAGGCGGAGTATTTATACTATTGTTGACTGTTCTTGGGTTGGAGGGGGGATTTCCGAGAGGGACCAGGTGACGGAGTCTTGTCTGGTCTCCCTCCAGCATCTTTCTTTGGTGACCCAGTTTGTATCTGGGTCACAACAACAGCATTTCCATTGGGCCCTTCTTTGGTGTGCTTGGTTTAGGCATATTTGATTTTTCTTTTTCATTATTGCTATTCTCTTTCGCTTTTCCTTTCTTATGTTTTTTTTCTGAGCAACCTGGATTGGTGGATCATCCGACTGTGTAGCAATAGTACTTCTCTTAATTGGAGTTGCTGCCAACGACGCGAAGGACTTCGAGAAGACTGGAGCGACGAAAGTCCTGTATTTCTTACGGGCTTCGAAATAGGACAGTATCTCTACCGTCTTTATCTCCATTAAATTCTTCTCCTCTTTCAATTTTGCACAGTCTCGGGAGAAAGCCGGGTGTGGGCCGTCGCAGTTGACGCAGGGTAAGGCCTCCTTGCATACTTCCTCCTCGTGCTTTTCCCGGTTGCACCGGAGGCAGGTTGGTTTGCTCTTGTAACGAGGTGCAGTGTGGCCAAATTTCTGGCACTGGAAGCAGTGCAGAGGACTCGGTATGTAAGGTCTGACTGAACAGACCTCATAACTAACTCTGACCTCTGACAGCTTATCGAGGGAGAAGGTGAGGATCATCGAGGTGGAATTGATGACATCACCGTTTCTCTTCATTGTAAGCCTCCTACAGTCTATCACCCCCTGCGGGGCCAGCTCTCGCTTACATTCCTCAATGTCTGTGTACAGAAGGTCATAGTTGGTTATGACCCCCTGGCAGGTGTTCAGGGTGTTATGTGCCTCCACCGAAACTGGCATGTCCTTCAGCGTCGTCATTCCCAGTACTTTTGCGCTCTGCAATTCGTTGCACGTTTGAATCAGTAAAGTTCCATCCCTGAGCTTCTTCACTGAATGAAGAGGCCCAGGCACATGTGACGAGAGAGCATTATAAACCAAGAAGGGAGACACTTTGGTAAAGGTCTCACCTTCTGTTATGCGCTTCATTATCAGATATTTAGTACACCTACGAACTTTATCTCCCCCATCCATTTCTAGATGGGTTCTTCCCCCGTCCTTGTCCGGACGGGATCTTTTAAGGGGAGGAAATTTGTTCTCCGCCATAACAGATTTTTAAGATTCGTCCTCTGGTCTCCCCACCCACCACGGAGCCGCAAATGGGACGCCGCATCACAAATTGATGCGGTCGCCAGGGCTAACCAGCAGGATATGGCACCTCTGACTAGGCTGTCTGCTTCGGGTAAGATCTCCACTGCATGGGCCCTCCTAACCCATGCACCTTTGACCACCCTACACAGACCTCCATAGCCTCCGCACTCGCCGACCGGAACGTAAAGACGCAACGGCAAGCCGATTCGCCGGGTGTGGCTAGCCCCAGACGTCCCGTTTACACTGTGTCCGAGGCCGAAGTGGTGTGTTGCTCACGGACCGCATCTTGAGCATCCGAAACCCAGATGAGGTTCAGTGAGCTCAACCACTAGGCATCTCTTCTCCACCTTACGGGTCTCCACGCACGGAAAACGCGTGGGCGGGCCGATAGTCAGATGTTGTGGCAAAACGCAAGCAGCAGACCCACATGCTGTTTGGAAACTACCCTGAGTTAACTTTGGGTTTTTTTACGAGGTTGTCTCCTCGCCCATTGGTCGCCTCTTACGACCAGCAGAGGGGCTGCGGGAGAATTCTACCCCCCTACCCGCAGGGGGACGGATCTTATGTAAATGCCTCGAAATACGACGAAAACATGAAGCTCCTCTAATACAGTGGTCTTCAAACTTCATGAGGCCGCGGAATCATTTCGTCGTTTTTTTTCCTGTGAACCCTAACACCGAGAAAGCGCGCCAAAGTTGGTATTAGGAAGTAAAATTGTAAGAAAACTAAAATGTATAACAAAATAAAAATCGAATTATTCATAACAAAAAAAATTTTTAAATTAAACTAAAAACCATTAAAAACAAAGACTTTTAAATTCATTATCCACTGAAATTATTACAAGTATTCAATGGCTAGGATGTGCTTGCGTTTGTTTGTAAACGTGGTCAAAGTTTAGAACAATTGTTTATTAACACAACCAGACGTGTGCGACCACCACTAAGGCCTTTTTCACAGGATACGGTTTTTCGCCGGTCCGGCAAAATCGCCGGAACGGGAATCGGATTTGAAGTGTTTTCACACGATCCGTTTATTTGCCGGACAACGTCACCGGCGATGCATAATCAGTGTAGCGACGGACGCTCTGGTATTCAGATGCTTCAAAATGGATCGGAGAACCCGTTTAATGGCTCTTTACATTTTATACCGTCGCAGAAAGTCTCGAAAATCTAGAATTTATTGGGTTCACCCAATACTAGAAAAAAGAGACGGAGCCTTCAGGACACTTTTTGAGGATTTAAGAGATGACGATATGAAATTCTTAGTTATTTCAGAATGTCCATTTCGGTTTTTGATGAACTGCATAAACGTTTAGAAAGAAGTTTGCAACGTCAGAACTCCAAAATGAAAAATTGTATATCTCCTAATTAAAACGGGGGTTTGGAGACTACGGCAAAATGGACGTTTAAAAAAGAAACTCCTTTTACGGTTAAGGAGTTTCTTTTATAAATGTATATCTTCTGCTGAAATACTGCCTGTTAGTATTAGTTAAGAGACAATTAGTTACATTTTTTCAATGAAAATATTTTTTTTAATACCGCTACCTGTTTTTACATTTTGAAGGACTAAATAAAAATGTACTTATTTCATTTTTTCTTTGACGCCCAATGTCTCAAAATCTTCTTTAACTATAATATTGCAAATCTCCTTCCAGGCCTCTTGAGTCAAATTCTTATCTTTGTAAATATCCAGCGTCCTGTCCCATAAGACTGGTCTTTCTTGCGTTAAGGATATCAACATCTCGATATCAACTTCGAAGTCACACGGGTTGAACGTCCGAACAAATGTACAATCTGATCAAGACTAAACAAGATGGCTCTATTGCCCGATCCTGCGAACTCGCCGTGGCGTGTGAAATGAGTCTTTGGCAACAATGCGCTTCTAACAATCGGTCCGTGCCATCAGCCGCATGCGGCAGCCGTTAATGCAGTCGACGATCCGGCGGTGCAACTGCGCCGGGCCGGCAGTTTTGCAGTCGCCGGACCGTGTGAAGGTGCCCATGAGGACTAATGCTCAACTATGAAATCCGATTTTGCCGGACCGGCGAAAAACCGTATCGTGTGAAAGAGGCCTAACTGGTATAATTACTTTTCTATTGAATATTCCAATAGCAGCCGGAGACAGTATACATATAGCAATAAATCAGGTGATTTTCCCCATTGCTCATACCGTGTCTATTTTCGGCGGCCACGGGCGACCGCTCGGCTCTGGATTTAAATAAAATATTTTTTATGTGAAAAGCCTACGGAACCATTGCGATAAGTCCGCGGAATCCTGGGGTCCCGCAGTTTGAAGACCACTGCTATAATAGACAAATGCGCTGTCATCCGGTGGGTATATCCTAAGTGTGAAATTGTGAAAAAATTGAATGTGGAATTTTTCAAAAATTCCATCTACGAGAACTGAACATTTATAAAAATCTTTATTAACTTTTTTGTTAAATTAATACTTTTATCCGAACATTTTTGGAAGTCTATTCTCAGAAAATATTTTCAAATCTTATTGTGTAGTATAGCTTTATGAAGAGTACTCCTGGTGCCCGACTCCGCACCTCGCTTCGCGAAGCGTTTTCACTCGCGAATTTTATTAATTTCGGATTTTTTCTTCGGCGCTTCTATAAACCTATAATCTTGCCAAATTTCAAGTCTGTAGCTCTTCAAGAAGTGCCTTCTATTTTGTATCCTCGTGTGGGACAAAAATGGGGCAAACAGCCACTTAAAAGTTGGAATTTTTATAATTTCGGAGTTTTTCCTTGGATGGTTACTAATAACCTACAATTCCGCCAAATTTCAAGCCTGTAGATCTTCAAGAAGTGCCTTATAATTTTTACTTAGTGTATAGCCCGTCAAAAATGACGGGAGTAAAGATTCGATCGTTCAAGCTATTTTTGGAGATCAATTTGGCATCAGAAACATAAATTGTATTGAAAGTCATTTCCCTCTCCTCCATTCCCTCTCTCTCCCCCTCTCTCCTTTCCTCTACCTCCCTCTCTCACCCTCCCTCCCTTCCCCCTCCCTCTCTCGTATTAAAAGCATTCAAAGCACGTTTACACCCATAAGGATTGAAATAACAATATGATATCGAGGTCTAACAATGGAATTGGTAGGCAAGGCAGCATCCCCTTAAAATGGCAAGATTTCCTCAAACTGTGTGAAATAAACGTTTAAATTGAGCGATTTCGAACTGTAAGCGGAAAAAGACGAACAGAATAAGAACCTTTATAATGTTTTCTTGAAAATGGTTCACATCGGAAGTTCGTAGGTCAATTCTTTATAATTTTAATCTAAAAATAATGAAAGTTTGCGCGTGGAAAAGTTCGTTTTTACGTGAAACTATGTTAATTTATTGGAAATGGAAATTATCCCCTGGGGTCGAGCTCGGGTCATTAAACATGAGTGCCATACATTAAAACGTTCTGTTATTATCTTATAAATATTTTAGAGTGTATGTGTGCGTGTATGTTCGTATGTTCTTTATACGTTTTTACACCGTTGAAGCTATCGAATTAAAAAGTTTCATGGGCCATCCTATGGGCCAAAGGAAGAACTTGGTCTAGCTTTGCAGACCGTGGGGTCTCTTATATCCCATGGGGTCAACAAAATACTATTTGCATAAGAATTCATGGGAAATGGTGTGGAGAAACCCCAAAATGCTATGCAGCCCTTCACTGATGTGGATATAAATATACCTAAATATTAACTTACGATCACGGGAAATGGCTTATTTTACGCATGAAAGACTGAATATTTTAATTCTGTTCATGTCTCGTAGTATTACATGATAATCGCTCGAAATTTTCCTTTAAGCGCAAAATTTATCGGTTTAGATGACAATTTTCCAGGCGGCAACAAAGCTAAATTTCTTAATTGTTGTCCTCTTCAAAGTTAGAGATGTCCACGCTGTGGCGTGCCGTAGAGGAAGAATAGCTAACTCCAAGATAAAGGGTACAAATGGATTCATGCATAAATATAGTCTATGAATACTTTTAAAGTGAGTCA
Organism: Uropetala carovei; assembly: GCA_036926305.1. Classification (NCBI taxonomy): domain Eukaryota; kingdom Metazoa; phylum Arthropoda; class Insecta; order Odonata; family Petaluridae; genus Uropetala; species Uropetala carovei. Next base: position 8,349,702 of record JAXCHB010000010.1, on the reverse strand, counting down.
AATGATTTTTAAGGAATATTAGAACATTGTTATCTTTTACCATTAACACTGAAAGATTTATCGCAACATAAATCGATACATCTACTTACATTTGTTTGGTAACCAAGATGTTGTTTATTGTTTACGTTTTGGCTAGTAGTATTGACATAATCCACATAATTTTATTGCTGCTTTAAAGGCTTCGGTGCATCTATCCCTGTAAATATTAAGTAAGACGTTAATGCGTAATTATATTAATGGTAAAACTTTACAATACAATACATAAGAGAGGAAATGTTAATGTAAGCATCGCTTGCGTAATTAAGGATGGGAAACGTTTGCCCCGAGCAATAAAAATCATTTGCTACTTAAAAGAAAACTCTTTCCCGAGCTAAGCCGAGCGTTTCAGCTAGTATCATAATACTATTCTGAAAATTTCATCAAATTCGCTTCAGTCGTTTGCGAGATATTAAGTTCAAAAAGCATTACTGACAAAGTGGCAGTCTTTTATATTAGTTTAGATAATCATCACAGCATTTCTTTAAATTTACATTTTTACCTCGGTTCAATTTATACGTTTGCTATTATTTTTTTAAAACAAAAAATCAAGAATTCTCCAGTGAAATAATGAAGCGACAGAAGCATTAGCATAATAGGCTAATTTGTCTGTTCTGCGGATCGGCCTTTTTAAAATGGCGCGTGCTGCTTATAATATTCGTAATTTACATAATCATTTAATTTCCCTCTTTTAACATTCTAAGGCATCAAAAACTTCTCTCAAGTGGTAGGCGTAAATATAACGGCTCATCATGCTTTTGTTTCTTTAATTCGAGTGTTTATATATTTCTGCGAAACTAACAAGTATTTTTCAGACAAGCATTCCTTCATATTAACCCATTTCCGCCAAAGCCATTAAAAATATACTTTTTGATAATTTCTTGAAAAAGTTTATTCAATTTTAGTTTGAATATTGATGTTTAACCTTTAAAAAAATATTTTGCGCTTATTGTTAGTTACGGCATAGAAAGCAGTTGCGTTGTCGCAACGTTGGGCGTTAGGGACTAGCAAAAATGAAAATGATCTCCATATCTTTACATAACAGTTACTTTTGAAATACAGGCAATAAATTCCATTTTATGTGGCTTAAATAATACTTATTTAACAATTAGGCATCTTAAGGAAAACATTTTTACTTTCCCCATACGTAGTAATGGGAAAGTATTGTGATCATGAAAAAAATCGACTTCGAGATTTCAACGTAAATACACGTTTTGAGGTCCCTAGATCACGTTTAGACTATTTTCGGAATGATCTGTATGTGATTCTGGGCGCTGTAACTCAAAAAGTACGTGCCATATCGTTACCAAATTTCATATATAACACTTTAGCATGAGCACAAAGAAGTGATTAGTTTTTGGACAATAACGGTTACATGGAAGTCGAAGTTTATTCGACAACCGATTCGGTTTTTGCGATATTTCTCCGTTAAAACATCATTATCGTATATAAAATTCTATACAAAGGTCATAGAGAATGTAATTTCCTACAACTTTCATTTGAAGGAATTTTCCATAGCAGTTATTGTTCAGTAATTATTTATAAATAACCGGTTTTTCGGTTTCCGTCAAATATCTCCTTAAAAACATCGTTATTGGTAATCTTCGTGAGGATCAAAGTTGTAGAGAATAATATTTCTTCCAAGTTTTGTTTGAAACAAATTTTCGTAGAACCATCCATTTCGGAGATATTTTGCTTTTTCTAGTATACAGCGCCAACACCATTTAGTGGTGAATTCTGTAAACATTCAAAATATACCTAATTTACGGCAATGACGACTATTCTTTTAAGATAGGAAATAATAATTTTGCCTTATAATGCTATTCATAATAATTTAAATAACTATACCCCAAATATGGAGAAAGTCATGTGTTGGCCAATCAGATTTTTTGGTATTTTAATAACATGATAAGTTAAATTTACAACTATTTGCAGCCATATATTCACATATTTTTACATAAATTCGTCGTAATCCGAGTCAAAACTAATTATGTTAACATCAGAATTTGATATTTTTGGACTTATGGTGAAAATATATTTCCTTTCTTCGACGGAAGTGGTCTTCTTGAAGATATAATAAGGTCAGAAGTAATGAATAGTCGATGGAGCAGATCTTCATTAGTTGTGATTCGTGATAATTTTCGCGTTAAGTGCTCTCGGAAAAACTTGATAGCTTTATTGCGCGCCTCTTGAGCATCTTCTGCAAGTTGTCCAAAGGGAATCATAAAGAGGTTTATTACATCAGCACCGTGTATTAGTACTTGGTGAATGCTAAAGGGCATATTATACCAGTTGTAATGTTGGATATACAGTTTTGCTGTGTCATTGGCGTATTCTTCAAATTCATTTATGTTAATTTCGTATCCACTCGAAATTTTACCTAATATGACTGAAAATCTTGATATTAGTTCTACGTTTATGCCCGTAATTTCTGCTGACTTACACAGTTTTTAAAAAATCGACGCTCTGTATTTCGTCGTTTAGGGTGCACCTTTGATAATCGTTGCAGCATGTCGCATACCAGAAGATCGTAAACTCTAGCGCGCAGAAAGATAAAGTTCTGGAGTTCTGTGTGACCGCAGTAAACATTCAACTCTTGTTTTTTGGTTTTTATGCTGCTTTCATGAAAAAATTTTCTTGAACGAACCATACTGCTACCTCCACTAGACCTTTGTGTAATCGGAAGAGTTAACTGCGTTCAAGCCATGATGAATATTAATAAATAATTTGGTCGAACTTCTTTCACAGTCTTTCCATTTTTTGTGAAAGTTAGAAGAGTTGACGAGATTTTTTCTTTCACATTTTCCGCAGCATCTTCTAAATTCATCTTTGACGTTATATATTCGCACAAAACTCGCCGCGACCGTGCTTGCAGTACTTGTACTTGTCGGGAGCAGACAAATTCTTCGAAAATCAGTTCTTCGAAAATCAGTTCTTCGAGCGAGCAGTTCTTCGAATGACAAATTCTTCGAAAATTGACAAGATTTCGGAAAGATATTAAAATATATAGAAAAATCTTAACTTAAACAAAAATTAAGTTATCGATAAACTTTTTCTGATTTCAAAGTATTTACCTTATTAACCGCTTCATCGATTATCGTGACGATGTTCGGCAAATGAGATCGTATATAAATACTTTTATATATAAATACTTTTAAAAAGGAAGATGCTGGACCAGCTATTCCAATTTCCCGTCGCGATATTGTGCTTCAAGAAGAGTACAAGCGGACTGAAGGAGGAGAAGAGTTTCTTCTATATGATTCTGGACCTCTAGACGACCGCATTTTAATATTTTCCATTAGGAAAAATTTTAAATTACTTAGTCGTTCCAGAAATTGGTATTTTGATGGAACCTTTAAGACTGTACCGCCTCTGTTTCAGCAGCTTAATACCATCCATGGGTTAGAAGCTAACAACTCCATTCCTTTGGTGTATGCTCTTCTACCAGATAAGTAGGAAGAAACATATACCTGTCTTCTGAGAAATGTTAAGGAATTCGAGCCAGCTTCTGACCCTCTCTCTTTTTTGACCGACTTTGAAATGTAAATGATTAATGCAGTGAAGAGTGTATTTCCTCTTGCTAATCATCGTGGATGCTTCTTCCATTTTTGCCAGTGCATTTTGCGTAGAATTCAAACAAACGGTTTAAAGGAATTATATGAGAATGACGCGGAATTTTCTCTAAAGCTCCGTATGCTTCCGGCTCTAGCTTTTGTTCCCACTGCAGAGGTTGTGAACTCTTTTGAAACTCTATGCAACAGCGACGTTTTTCCAGAAGAAGCACAATCAGTTATTGATTAATTTGAGGACACGTGGATTGGGCGTCCGGATCATCGTTTGGGTCGACGTCCTCCAATCTATAAACATCAAACGTGGAACTGTTACGAAAGCGTGCTTAACGGACTGTCAAAAACAAATAACAATATTGAAGGATGGCACCGAGGATTCCAGCAACAAATCGATGGGAGTCATAATAGTATCTGGAAGTTCATTTGTGGAATCAAGAAGGAACAGAGCCTGAACGAACTACGCTTAGAGCAGTACACCAGTGGTCAGGAACCACCGCGTCAGCGGAGAATTATCGGGACAGTGCAGAAAGATTGAGGCGAGTTGTTGCTGATTGGGATGAAACTATAAACGTTTGTGATTGTTTTCGTGCTGTTGCACATAATATTGGATATTGATAGGCCGATAAAATGTAGCGTTTCCTTCTGGTACGATAAAGTGTAGTTATAAAGGTAGCATAAATTGTATTTTTGTAATGAATTAGAAACAAAAATAATTTCCATATGCGAACCCAAAACTTGTTGTCTCTAATTCTTTATAACATGTTACTCTGTGTGAAAATAAATAAAATGTGTCCTGTGAATGAATATTTTAATGATTTGAAATATTTACCAAAGTTAATTAACACTTGCCTGACCTTTTCATTCTTTCAAAATACCAAATAATAAATGCTCTAGCCGACAAAAGACACAAGTCTCTCTTGTGCTGACGAAGGGATCTTCCCGAAAGCTCCAATAACTTCTACAAATGTCTCTCTGAAACACCCCAGCGGCTCTCCTTCCGGTAAGTGCCCACTGGGTTTTCTTCAACACCTAGTTGCCCTAAATATCCTCACCTACCTTTCCTCTACCGTAATTTTATATATATACACACACACGCACGCACGCACGCATGCACACATATATGCTTTGATTAAATTCGAACTGTGGGAAACCGTTTTTCCTGTTAATTTTCTAAATGATTGCATATGGAAAAATCTACCTAAATTTACTATTACTTTCAATGCATATCTTAAATTTAATCAACTTCAAAATTAAGAAAATTTGGAGGAAACATATTATTAGAATTTGGATGGCAATTAGTGAAGAATTTCGAATAAATTGAGTAAAAATGGAGACACTCCCAAAAATTTATTCATTATTTTGAAATTCATTGGGATTGCAGTGGCCAAGAAATTCTAAAATGGGAGATACAGTTATCCTATATACCTATCCTAAGGTTTTGAAGTGATGCGTAAGTGCCTCTTATACAGCTCGAATTCTATTGAATTTTGACATAAGGGGATCTTGCTGATATTTTTAATGGAATCCGCATGCGATAATTTTATTATTCTTACTACACATTCTTACAACACGTGTTTCCACGATATTTGTGGACATGAATTAAACATTTTTATAGTTTCGCGTTCAATGCAGCCTCTTTATTGCGAACATTTCTTTCAATGTTTTAATCAAGACATGGAGGCCTGGGTTTGGTTACATTATTACATTTCATTTACGATCAAGGCGTTTTTCTTTGAGATTTTCTGTCTGTCTCTCATTATCCGGATAACGTCCGAAATGTGTATTTTACGCTTATTATTTCGGATATTAGTCAGATGGCGCTGGCTAAATACAAATTAGCTAGTTTCGTGCAATGGCTGTAACATACGTATGCAGCATATGGTTCGCACACACAGGAATCGTATCCGCCCCAGAGGTTTACATTCGGGCCGCTAGATGGCGTTCATTCTTAAAAGATATCTTTCGGGAGATGCGGATGCGAGATGCTGTAAAGGCGAACGTTAAGCTTCGTACAACAGACGGGACATGATCTCTTATCCTTCATCTCTCCTACCTACTACCCTTTCTCCTCTTTTATGCCCGATAGGCATTTGTTTTTTTTACCTCTCCTCAAATTCGTATTTTTTCACCTTTGCGTACAAGCGGGCGTAATTCTTCAACTCTCCCTCCATTTTTATTTGCTCGTCGCTCGTTCGCCCTCCGATATTTTACTGTCTTTTATCTCCCGCCGCCAATCTCGGCCCTAAAGACGTTTGCTAGAGGGAAAGGGGTGGGGGCGGGATAAATAATCCCCCCACCCCCGTGCCTCCATTCCATAATACGTTTCGTTTGAGTGTGTGCCTTTGAGATGCGTCCATGGACGGGCAGCAGTTCATGCACGAACAACACTTAGCTATACATTCACTCATCTGTTGTTTATTTATTACCGATAAAGCCAAATAAAGTCTGGGTTTCTTATGATGGAATTTTTTACAGCATTGGAAAATATATGGCGGGAAAAACGGAATGATATAAATCAAAGTATTTCAAAAGAAAGTATATGGCAGGGGTCGGCTACTTAAAATCTCCGGATCACAGACTGCCCCCGAGAGCGCTTCATGTGGCCCACGAAGCTTTACTGGAATAGCGATCGGGAATATTTCACATGGCCAAAATTTCACATTTGTTAAATGATGGTTTCAAAACCTTTTCTGGCGAAGGATTAGCGCTAGTAAATTATTTTGGCTTGATTTTCGCTTATATGAGACCACATAAACCCTAGATAACCTCTTATTTATTCACTCATCCGGCCAGTCGAGGCTTTCTTGACTTCCAATGCGGGCCTCCGAAGCATTCACAACTTTGAATGCGGCCCGCTATGAAGGACACGTTAAACCTCCGTGTATGAATTAGCGTGCTAGAGATATGGAGAGAGAGGTAGAGAGACATAATTGGAGGGCGTAGTTCTCCATTTGCAAAATACAGGCGAAATGAATCCTATACAAATCAACTTTCGGCGGACGCCCGAGGTTTCGAAAACTGCAGTCTTAAAGCTACCGAAAATTTGAGTAAGCAAATATCAATTTTATCGAAAATTCGAGTCATCAACTTTTAAGTGTTAAACTATCTATAGCGCGTCAGAAATCCCTCAAATCTTTGAAGGCGAAAAATATGTATTTGGCATTTTTTCGTCAAAATTTCTCAACTTATAGAAACTATTTATTGAAACAATTTAAAGAACAATCCTCTCACTATATAACTTAACTATTTAGCTACAAAAATAGCTCTTCGTATTGGAAGATCTCCAATCCTTTACTCTCTTGGCTCGGTGGCTTGTCCGCTCCTGCGATTCAATCAGTCGATGCACGAACCGTCATGCGGGTGTAGAGATTACCAAAGTACGTTCCTCATAGCATTTTCTATTAACTAAACTCAACGGTTAAGTCATCTGCACGAATTAAGCGCAGCCGAGCGGCGAGAGATAGAAATGCAGACATCGGATTCTCCACGTGGTCGCTCGAGAGACGTCTATATACTTCACGGAGACGCCGCTTTCCCTCTATTATGTTCGCCTAGTAATTTATGGAAGCGGATACAGAGGTCAAAAAGTTAAAAAGAGATAGAGTCATCGCCGCGGAGGTGGGCGATTCAGAGATGACGTAATTTGGTCGTCTGTCGCGAGGTGTCGAATGCGAGAGGCGATATGGATAATTAGACGGGCGGTGTGGGATTCCTCGGAGGGGTGAGAGGGTCACGCCTCCGGTTGGCATGGCAGATACGGGGAGGTGGGAGGAATGCACCCAACGAGAAACTTCTTTAATCGATAAGTTCGATTCGTTTCGTGTTTCTCTTTTGTGCACTCAAGTCTCTGTTTACTTGACGTACAACAGGTTCGTATTTTCTTTAGTCAGAATTAAATAATATTTTATTGATTTCGTTCGATACTTTGTGTGTGTTTTAAATTTGCCGTTTATTCGATAAATAAACCAGTTTTTAATATTGGTTACCAGAATAAAATTCTGCGCATCCAATCAAGAGTCAGAGCAGGAGATTGAGTTCACTGCTGCTGAGTTATATTCATTAGGGCAAAGTTTGTTCCGGCTCAATTTAGAAATCAAATCATGGAAACCAAAAACAACAAACAATAAGTCCATATTTTGGTGAAAATGAGGAAACATTGAAACTGCCATGTTGAGTACATGTTGAAACCATAAAACACATAAGTCCGTGGATAACTACTGCCATAGGGACCTTAAAATTTAAAAAAATATTGTTGGCATTGCTATTAAATTTTAGCCTTGACACAGCTTTTAGTGTCTCCTGAAAAAATTGGTTTTCTGGACTTACGGGGTTTTTATTTCCATGATTCAATTAGTGTGCGCAATAACTGTGTTCAAAATACTTTCTTGGCGCGACTTCTTTTTTTAGTAAATAAGCATTATTACCTGAGCATAGCTTTCCCACATTTCTATCCAAGTCCTGTGTAAGTAGAAAACGAAAAATACAGCAAGAGGGATTTGTGTTACAGGAGAATTAAGAATTGCAATACTATACAACTTGCGCTAATAACAGCATTGCGTGCCTTATTTTCCAACAAAAATAACAAATATTTACAAAGGCATATGAATAGTCAGGGACGCAACATATCTCATCTCATTAAAAACTTTCGGAAGGCCGATTTAATTAAAATTGTTGGATGAAAACAGCGGACATCATTTGCCCTGAAAAAGAAAATGATTTCCAAAATATCCCACTCCCTAGAAACAGTGGCTGAAATAATTAATTACGCTGCTAATGACTAAAAAAGATCAAGATTTTCAATCGTTTTTAATATCGAATGTTGAAACAGCACATGTTCAAGATACTGCTCAGCTTGCCACGTGTGGTGTGACTCAAATGTAATTGTCAACGAGGAAATTACGGAATTAATTCCAATTGAATGACACCATCATTGGGCGAGGAATTTTTTTCATATAGAGCAAACGCTCGAGAAATGTAGACTTCAATTTGATAAAATTGTGTGCCTAACGGTTCTCCGGCGATGACTGGTTATAAAAATGACGTTGTGTGAAATTTTAACGACAAACGTGGTGGTAAAATCCACCTGAAGTACGAAAGTATTGAAACGACTCATTACCGCATTCAACAACTATATACGAACGCAGTTTGTTTCGTTTCTGCAGGACGTTGAAAGCGAGTATGAAAACTCGCTACGTTGTAGCACCTTTTAATGTATACCTTTTTATGTCGAAAATAAAAATAAGAACTCATATAACATGTTAATTCAAAAAAGGGTAGAAGATAATTCGTAAGTTAGCATTAATGCAGTTGGAATATTGTTGACAATGACCTCTGCATAATAAATCTATTCTTTCTCGTGATATCCGATTTTTTCTTTCTTTTTGCATTACGTATTCTATTTTCACTTGCTCTTTCTATTTATCCCTCCCTCCATTATTCTCTTTTTTCTCAATCTCCCTGTCTTTCTCAATCTCCCTTCTGCCCTATCATTTTCTCTGCTCTTGCTTTCTCTGCGCCGATTCGAGGTTCTCACCCAAACCCCTCTCCTCTGCTCCTTTCTCTCTCTCTCTCTCTCTCTCTGTCCTTGACATATGCACCTGTCACTATGTGTAATCGCAATCTTCGGCCGCTTTGTTCCACTAACTTCTCCTGATTCATCCTCCTCCAACTCTTCCCTTTGAAATTCAATGCCCTGAATTTACGTTTTACCAAGGCGTCGAGGCCTCGAGGTATTTATGCGTGCTTTTCAAGCGTCTGCGTTCCATCTTTCCAATGGATTCGCCATGCGATTTGAAAGCGGGAAGTTAATAGGTCCTTTCGCAACATTTGTCCCGAAAGGGAAAAGGGTGGTTACAAATCACCGATGCTAGGGTCGCGAGTTCGAATCCTTCGAAAGGCATGGTCTTTGTTACGTCGTTGCGCTCGTTGTAAATGACCCTTAAACGATATTTATGAGCTGGTTAAAAATACATAAAAACTAAAAAAATGTTCTGCTCGTGCGTTATGGCTCCATCGAGATGAAAAGCGAAAGCGGTCGCCTATGTCAATGAAAATCGTCAGAATATAGATTCAAAATAGGAAAAAAATGCAAACTCAAAGACAGGGACATCGGATCGGGAAATGTTTTTTTAAGCGTATGTTATCTAAACCTCGAAAAATTTAATTGCAATGAATTTATTGAGAGTTTGCGTGGAATATTTGCACTTACGTACAGGTGGTGACAAAGAGCGTAGGACAGCACAGTGGTGTGAAAGTTAGTACAAATAATTAATCGCTAGAACGGATAACTACTTCGGTATTAATCCTTTTTTCCAGATTTAATAAGATGGAAATAAATATTTTCGTTGAGATCCTAGTGAAATAAAATTCTCTCGACAACGCGTTATTCAGTTTTTATGGTAACAATATAAATGTTAATTTTAAGCGGAAACAATGTTCGTATTATCAATTAACAAAATTTCTTGTCGAGTGTCGCGCTTTTAATTTTAGAAACAGTTATCATAAATGAACATGTTATGCGATTTGCTTGAATATTTTATTAAATAATTATACCGAATCATATTATGCTTTCATTTATAAGTGACTTGTTTGCATAAAAATAGCAACATAATGACATTCTAACCAACTGAAATGAAGGTGGTACCAGAATAAACGTACTCAGTGATAGAAATTGTCAATTTTTCCATCCACGCAAATCACGCCAAATCCTACAAACGAAATAGCATCTTGAATTTATTAAGCATATATTTAATTTATGGACAATCATTGTACTTTAATCGTAAATATAATAGAAAACAGCGATTTTACTAATTTCATTTATACAATTGGATAAAAGAACTCCAAACTCACACCTTAAAGATGATGTTTCACATTATTTATGTAATTAATTCAAAAATTCTACGGTAAAGCAAAATTAAATTTTTCCTTTTTAATTGTCAATATTAAATCGTCGTACATTACTGAAAGATTTTGTGATTAAGATTTTATGTTGAATTTTGTGGGATTCGTGATGTTTCGATGCTTCTTAGTTCTTCTTATAAGGTTCCCCTATGATTTTATTATATTTTCTCATCGTTTAATTTAATATTCCTGCATCTATATTAACCTCCTCCAACGCTAAGAGTGACGACGTAGATCAAAACTCCATTTATTTTACTTAAACAGACAAGCTTTGCTATCGCTATGACAATGTTTCACCCCATGTGTGCAACCTTCTATCTCGTTTCTTCTTTCTATATTAATATACCTCCACGTTTCATCTCGATGTACAAACTCATCTGTCTATACGACCTCGTAGCCAGATGGCAAATCGCCATTCTCGGTTCCTCCGTTTAAAGCTTGAGAACATACCGGCATTTGTTTTCACTAGCTGCGTAATACTCTGCTCCCAACGAATCGTCGTTTGTAACGCCTTGAAGCGCACCGTGGGGTCAGATCTGACCCCAGCGTTTAGTTTTTACGTCTTTTTCTTATTATCTACGAAATTGGCGTGTATGTCCGTGACTTTGTCTATTAGTATCTCTTGCATGTACCCATATATGTTTTTTCAAAATATGAATCATATTTGTCACATTATAACTGGTTTCATACGATGGAGGTCAGATCTGACCCCACAGTGCACTTCTTGAACGAAAATTGTAATGTAGTCAACTTTTGATTTTTTAATTTTTGTCCAATAAATATGTATCAAATAGGTCAAAAATCTATATCGTGTTGCTTATAATTTGTACATAAGTGTTTATATTATATACAGCTAGAAGGTTTTCGTTTTTATTTCAGAAAACTGTTAACTAATCATGGACAGTAAGGAACGAATACTGCAAGATGATGATATCCACAAAATTCTGGAAGAATCTTTTCATGATGACGAAGAAGGATTCGTTAGTGGTTCAGAAGATGAAGAAGATATAAGTGAGCAAAATGAAACTGATAACGAGTCTGAAGAAGGTGAACCTGATGAAGAAGAAAGTGTAGATGAGTCCGAAGATGTTGATGCCGACCGTAATGACAGCAGAAGTCACCAACTTTTTCATGGCATAAAAATCCTTTCCAAACTGGATGCATTCGTACAGAAAACATTGTTTTTACTTACCCAGGGGCAAGAAATGCAGCAAAAAATGTAACTTCGCCCTCGGAAGCTTTCTCGCTGTTCATTGACGATAAAATTTTGAATATTGTGCTTCAACACACAAAGGAGAAAACTGAAGAATATCGACATGCATACAGAGGTGTTTTGTTGTCTTATATGAAGGAGGCATCATTAGAAGAAATACGTGCATGCATTGGTTTACTTCTTTACAGTGGAACATTTCATTCACCTCACGAAAATATTGACGATATGTAGGTACAACACGGATGGCACTGGGAGATTGATATTTCCTGCTATAATGGGGACGCTTGAAGTTTCTTTTAGCCATGTTTCGTTTCGACGATAAATCAAGCAGAAACGAGCGCCACCAGCAAGACAAATTAGCACCTATGAGAGATATTTGGAACACATTTGTAGGAAACTGTAAAAATATGTACATGGTAGGTTCAGGAGTGACAGTGGATGAACAATTATTACCTTTTCGAGGTAGACGCTCATTCCGGCAGTACATGCCAAAAAAACCGGCTCCTTACGGAATTAAAATTTGGTTGATAGTTGATTGTGTTACAAAGTATATGATGAATGCAAAAGTTTATCTTGGTAAAGAGGGTCCAACTGTAGCTAAAGGTTTAGCCAAAAATGTCGTTTGTTTTCTGGTGGAGCCTATTTGTGGTCCTAAACTAGGGGGTAGAAATGTAACTGTAGACAACTATTTTACATCTATTGAACTGGCAGATGAGCTAAAAAAGCGGAATTTGACTCTAGTTGGAACAATGAAACAGAACAAAACTCAAATTCCAAAAGAATTTAAAGCTAGTGAGACCCGAGAAGAAAAGACATCTATTTTTGGGTTCACTAAGGACTATACTCGTACGCTTGTGTCATATGTCCCGATAGAAAAAAAAAGCTGTAGTTCTTCTTCTGTCCTCTCTCCATCATGATGACAAAATCTGTCAGGAATCGGGAAAGCCAGAAATTATAGAATACTATAATAAAACGAAAGAAGGCGTGGATACCCTGGATCAGCTGTGCTCCGAATATTCAGTTCAAAGACGGACTAGAAGATGGACAATGGCGCTGTTATTTGGAATTCTTAACATTGCTGGAGTAAATGCTTTAGCTATACACTCATTGTCTATTAGGAAAAAGTCCTGAGATGAAAATAAACAGGAAAAAGTTTCTAACAGACATAGCTCGCCACCTTGTAGCGCCCACTGCAAGACTGCGGTATGAGAAGCCAAATATCCGAAAATCGGTGAAAAATGCTATTAATTTTTGTGGTTTCATTAATAATGAATGTGTGGAAAAAGAACATGATGGCACCTATGAGCCCATTAGCAAGAAAAGGGGAAGATGTCACCTCTGTGAAAGGAAAAATGATACGAAAAGTCCGCATGTGTGCAAAAAGTGCAATTCGTATGTAAAACGCGCATGGACATGACTGTTCTTTGTGAGTCATGTGCCAATCACTCAGAAGGGGAAATGAGTGATTAACTTTTCTATGGTGAAAAACGTCTTGTTCTAAAATACTACAAAGAAAAATATTTAGTTTTTACATTGAATAAATAACGTTTGTGATACTAATGGTAAGAACAAAACAAATTTGATTTCAGTTTTGATATTGTTCTTAAAATATAAATTAAATTAAAAAATAGTGTTTGTTTTAATTTGTTAAAAAAGGTTGCACGATAAAACAGGTGATTAATAAACTAGTCTTCATTTTAATATCCTTAAAAAATCAAAAACGTTAATGGGGTCAGGTCTGACCCCACAGTGCACTTGACGTTACAAAACCTCACGGTGCACTTCAAGGATTAAGGCTCGAGAACATATCGGCATTTGTTTTCATTAGCTGTGTAATACTCTGCTCCCAACGAATCGTCGTTTGTAACACGATCCGAATGGGCTTTCGCGAGCTGTTATCCCTCCTCCTGGGAGCGTAAATACGCACGCGTTGAACAGAAATTTCCACGTTCCCGCCGTGTGAAACATCTTCGTTCTTCGACCGTTTCATTTCACTTTAGAATCGCTTCATCGGGCAGCTTAAAGGCGCTCATTTCTCCGACATCTTGTTCTTAAAAGCGCATGAAGGGGAGACCTGAATAACATAAGTCCTTCCACTCGGTAATCTCGCACTAGCATATCTACCCATTTGTCATTCTGAAAAGCACTCGAGAGAATGCTCGCAAAGGCTCGCCTGCGTAAGCCACTCGGAGATTCTCTACGACTTAAAGGCTCTGGAAAGGCAAAGCGTACCAATCCTCCTCAGAACTGTAAAAGAATGTTATTTAAATCGATGGGCATGTCTTCTCGGATTTAAAGAATGGTTTCTCGAGGAATTTAAAGGCGTCCGTGTCGGATAAGGCGCTTCGTAATTAGTCGAGTGCGAGGGAAGAAGCGCAAATGCACAATTTAAATTCTTCGAACGGATAGGGTAAAAAAGCCGAAAACGATACTTTATGTCAAGAGCTATCCCTTTTCCCATGGTCAAATGCACTTGTGACCTCCTGGCAAAAAATGCGCATCGAAAACTTTTTGTATTTGGATGTCATTTGTCTTTTAGAAGCTAAGAAACGTCTTCAATCAAACTTGGTAAAAAATTCTTACAATAACGATAATTTCTTGAAAATAGGTAAATATTCCATCTTTATAAAACGACTAAAATATAAAGAGATGACTTCATTTCTAAAATTTGTTGAATAGATATTTTATTGCATTAAAGAACTGTAATTGTCTCAGTTCGCCCGTGCAAGTTTCTAAACTTTAATTCGTGCTTTAATCATTGAATTTATATTATTATATATGAAATTCGGGTATCGTGAGAGAAGAACGAGGGGAACGCCATTTTAATAATTTCTCAGAGTTAACCTCACGGATCGCTCACACTGACCTAACGGCATCAAGTTTTGGAAATCCTGTTTTTAAGTGGCGCACGTAAATGAAATACGGGATGTCAACTTATGAATCGGGGTCGCGAATTCTAGTTCCAGGAAAGAGGGATGGACGTTAGTGCCCGCATACCCGAATATTCCAGCCATATAACCTTTGACCCTGTTGGAAATAGCCATTTCTGCAAAATACTTCAAAATCGATTAAAATCGGGGGCCTTGCGGATATCCTCTCAAAGGAATGTTATACCAAACGTTGAAAGAAATGTGAAGTTTCCCATTCTATAATTCCTATTTGTTCCAACTTTTCCACTCTAATTTTGTCGATTAACGCTGATTATTTTCTCCATATTAACTGGAACGTTAGTTGAACGATCGCGCCAATTCAAACGAGTTGGATAGATTTGTGCCGAGATGAGATGGCTGCAAAGAGTGGAATCGAAAAACTTGCATTTTGTAAACAGTTATCATACGCAGAACAAACCTGAGGGTTTGCAAAGGGTTATCTATAGACTTATATTATCTTTCGAAAGCGGCATCGCCGGAAACAGACGTTGAATGAAATAGTAACGACTCTGTGCGCATCAATCAAGTCTAAATTCGAAGATATGACTACTTTTATGTTACACAGCGAATCGAAGCCGTGCATTCCTACGTTTGATGTTTAAGTCCATCAAGAAGACGCTTCCTCGATTCAACTTTGTCTTCTACGCGATAGTATGAATGCATTTCGCTTATTAATGGGCATGCCATTGCAGCTTATTTCTTCACGTTCTCCGCCTCCTTTACACACGACGTATTTATTTAAATTTACTCTGCAAGTTTAATGTGATCAATAAAACCATGACCCCAAAGATATCTCTACAATTAGTATAATCACCCTTCCAGAAAATTAATTACATGAATACATAAGTCGCGAGATTTGCACGCGCATGCAAGCGTGTACGAACTAAAGATTATCAAGTCTTTTTATCGGCCAATTTAAAAAACAAAAGACGATACGAAGTTTCCCGTTCTGATGCATGCAAATAAATATTTTCTGTAAACATTTTGAGGGATTGTCCGAGAGTTACGTAATCACGCGCGTATCGTGTTCGTGATGATTCGCTGTCCTCTCCCTGTGACAAGACTGACACGCGAGAGTAATATTACACGCTTTCGCGACGCCTTTTTCGAGATTTTTTTGTTTTATTTTTTCGCGATGAATATCATTAATAACACGTTTTCCTGCGAGGTGAAAAGATCGGCCCTGAGCCACAATCGGCGCCTCGCGTATAAAATTTTAAAAAATTCCAGGGAATCCGCGTAGCGATTAATCATTCGCCTCCCGCGCTTCATTTATTTAATTCATTTAAGGAGTATCCTTTTTTTCCTTGAAAAATAGCACTACCTCTTTCATATCCTCGGCGTCATTTCCCGTGCAAGTTCCACGGCGCCGGTCACGCATAACAAATTGTTGAATTTTCGCAAATTCTGTTGGAGAAAAATATTCGTCCTCCAACCCCTTGAGTCGCTGTCCCTCGAAAGAGGAAAACCAGTTTCGTTTGACAAATGGATTTTCGTGACAATGGTCTCTCGAGTGACTCTTTCATAACGGTGGAGTACGCTTGTCTCGAGGGCGAGAAAAAGACTTTTAAGCTTCGCTATGCGCGTTACTTCGAGAACGTTTAATCCTCTTTACAAGCAGCATAGTAAAAAGTAATCACGATATTTGGTTTAAAGTTACGTTTTTGCTCTTTACATTTCTGTTTACATATCCACGGCATAGTTTTTACCTCTAGACGTAAATGTCTTCGAGCGGTGTGGAAAATTTTAATAATTCCCTCGTAATACGATCCGTAGGAATCCCGAGAAGGAAAAGAAGATACGCTTGCATATTTTTCAAATGGATTCATTAACTTATTCTGACTTTTTGAAAAATGCCGTGGAGTTTAAAATAATTCCCTGTGGATTGCAAAGTGAAAAAATGGAAGAAATAATGAAAATCACGGTTTATGAAACATTATATATGAGACATGATGAAGAAATAAAACGGAATATTTTACAAATTGTCCTTTGATGCCTTAATATTAGCCAAAAGAGAAACTAGCGTATATAATTGGGCGTTAACACGTCTTTATTTACATCGGATTAACGCCTCCATGTCGCCTATATAAATGCGTGTCACTCACGCCCAATCCAAAGTGCACACAACACGCAGGCTCGATAATTTCATCAGCAAATAACACTCAAGCTTTCTTTTTCTAAATAGCCACAATTCTGAGAAATTTGGAAATCTGACTTTTGTTAATTTAGCGGACGTGAATTATGGAAGAATCAAAAAATAATAATTACAAATTTTAATAATCGAGAATTCTAATTTAAACAAATACAATTGCTCCATATAAATAAGTGCGGGTTAGTAGCCGCCATATATTTTTACAATCGAAGATTTGTGAATTAGCTCTGAAATCGCCTCGTTTGTTGGACACAGTTTTATTGATATTGGAGTAATATCTATTGGTTATCGGTTTAAATAAGAAGGATGTTTATAATTGAATTTTGAACTTCAATTGTAAAAAAATGGATGGCTAACAAGGATGTTTATTCGAGATTCACGCCAAAATAATGCGTGTTAACCAGAAGCGTGCCATAGCGTTATGGCGCCTATGGCAAAATTTTACGAAACACCTTGTTTATGCAGGTCATCATTTTTTATGAATTTTAATAAAAAATAATAGCGATTTTATTATAAATAAATCAAAGTTTGAGTGTTAAAATAATACTTATGGGAAAATTAACTTTACGCACTTTTTACGGGAAACTTTGGCGCCTTTTGCAAGCGGCGCCTATGGCAAATACCACCTTTGCCTTACTGTAGTTACGGCACTGGTGTTAACTATAATTTAAACAATATTAATGCATACTAATACAATATTTCCGTCTCGGTGTAGCGCAAATAATTGGTGTTAGTTTCTAACATATAGTGGCCATGGTTCGACCAATGACCATTACTCCAGCGAAATCCTAGAACATATCGATAATAGAAGAACAGACGGCGAAATTTGTTACTGTTTGCATCTTTATTTCGTTTCAACTACTGTCGCTACGAGTATTCTTTTGTTTCGGTCTTTAATATTTTTAATCACTCTAGAGCAGTATTTCTCAACCTTTAGTATACAGCGGAGCACCTAGAGGTATTTATTAACTTAGGAGGAGCACTAGAACAAACTTTTCAGGAAAACATTTGTTACCTACCAGCTGGAATGTCCATCACAGTAAGTAGGTACACTTGTCAGCACAAAAACGATCAAGGAAAAAAAATGGATGAATGAACTGAAAAATTGGGATGAAGTTAAAGACAATCTCACACATATTATATATTGGTTATTAAATTTTTAAAAAATAAATCCATGCAAAATGGTGAAGCATGAAAAGCGCGAGAAGCACCTACCTAACGGTTACGGAGCACCGGTTGAGAAACTGCTCCAGAGATTGTTCGAAAATGCCGCAATAGTAATCTCTTTTTTGCCTAGAAATGATTTCCTTTTAACATGAATGGATGATGATATCGACGAGAGACAAGGAAAGGAGTTGAAATATGCCGGGACAATCGTTAATAAATTGAATTTGTCCAAAAAATTCACATATTTTTTTACACAGTATTCCTCGTCTTTTCGCAGTTAAGTTTCCGATTGAGAGCTTTTCTCCGTCGTCTCGCGTCTCTTTGCTTCCAAATTCCTTCCGCTTTCGTTTTCGCCATCAAAATGCTCTTTCTTCTTAATTTCCCATTAGTCTTTCCCAAAATAGCACGCAAATCTCTTGCATCCTACTTATTTCGTAATAATTTTTTGTTCTCTATCCCATTTCATTAATCACACTTTGAGATATACTACTACCTATAGTACCTATATAATAATAATAATTAAAAGTAGTCTTCAAATTGTTTTTTTTGTTCTGAGATGTAGGTGATTTTCTTACAAAACGTACATGATAGAGATTGCAATCCCGGAGGAATTTCACAATCCCGGGATTATAAATTTCCAATCCCGGGATCCCGTTTTATTAAATTTTATAAAAATATTAAAACCATGGTTTTAGCTACAGAAACTAATGTTTTATTTATCTCATTTCCATAACGCATATAAACTGCTTCACTGTAATAGGTGAAGGCAGAAAACAGCAACACAGATGAAACAATAATAAAAAAACATACTATAATCTTATAAAACGCCAGTGGTTTTACTGTATGCTACTATGCGAAAATGAATTCAATTTACACTTTCACTGTATAATCAGGTGCACTTATATTATAAAGCACAAGGGTGGAACAGCGACGAAGATGTTGGGCCGAGCAACACCAAAGAATGCCACCAACTAGCCATAGCAAGCGTTCTATCTTAAATGTGAGCAAAGCGTTTGAGAGAGTAGTTCCTTTTGTTTATACCGACGTGCCCGGCCTATCTTTCTCCAACCGGCACAAGAGTGAAAATATTTTCAACTAACTAGAGCTGGAGCAGATTTTCGACTGTGAAGTGAGAAATAAAAATGAAAAAATACTACATTATATTCACAGATATCTCGGAGCCACATAACCAATAAAGAAGATACGAATTCGTTAAGGGTATATGAGAGATGCAGCACTTGAGTTCAAGAGCTGAAAGAAATATTAAACTGCCCCAAAGCGGTACTATGGGAATTCGAGGGTAAAGTTAGAATATACCTTAACGTAAATAAAAACATCTTAAATGTAGTCGGACTAAACTGAAAAGAAGATTCGTTGAGGGTACTCGAGTATGAATGTGATTAATGCCTAAAGGTAAGCAAAAGAACGGAATTTGAGAGCGGTGCAACGTATGTATCACGACTAGGACAAAAGTGATATTGTATCAGCCAAATCTTACACGCCACAGTTTGGAAACCACCAACCTAAAAAACGATGTTTGAGGGAATTCGTAGAATCAACTAATTTGGTGTATAGAAGCAGAGAAAGATCCGAATGTCGAAGCAGAGGATTGTGAATGCTCATTCATTAACAAAAACATTTCGGTTCATTTATACATAAGCTTGAAGCCGAACAATGTCGGATAATTCTTTATTAACAATTAATATAAATACAATAATTATATTTTCAGATTAGTCTCGCTATAGAATTGAACCACTGATATGTTAAAACAGCGTATCTCAGCACAAAAGGACTAATATTAAATATATGTAAATCCCGAAATCCCGGGATTTCCTTGAAAAGAATCCCGGGATTTCGGGACTCGGATATTTAGCGGGATCCCGGTATCCCGGGATTCGGGGTCCCGGGATTGCAATCTCTAGTATGTACATGATATATTTACAATATTTCTATGTTCCATTCCAAATTCTGTTTTCTCTCTTCTATTGAGATTTTTCCTGTTACTGCTCTTTTCTGTTTCGGTTTGTCCCTAGTTTTTTCTGGGGAATTAAACTATTTTTAACCTTATTCTTCATCGTCTATTCAAGTCGTCTACCAGCTGAAACCTTTTCCTACCTCTTTCTCTTTTTCCATCCAGTTTTCCTTCTAGCACTTCTTTAATCATGCTCTCTCTTCTCAGGTAATGTCCAATCCAGTTCGCCTTCCTATTTTTTATAGTCTGTATAATCGTTCGCTTCTCTCCTATTCTTCGTAGTACTTCCTCGTTTTTCACCCTATCTGCCCACTTAATATTTTGCATCCTTCTCCGTATATATATATTTTGAAGTTTTTCAAGTATTTATATATAGTTTTTCCTTAACATCCATGAATCTGCCCCACTGAAAACATTTTATCAACTTCTTGCTGATATCCTCCTTTATATTTTCTTTTAGTAGAAGTTTATTTCTTCTAAAAGCGGATTTTTCTTTCTCTATTCTAGTCCTCATTTCATTTTGGATCTCTCGTTACGGCGCTTCCAAGGTATATTCTGAAACTCAATTTAATGACTTGCTTCCAATACTTATGCTCAAGCTTTCTTCTTAATCCGATGTTCGCATGACCTTCGATTTTCTGCAATTATTGCCACTGCGTATATTCTACCTCTTATTACAATCTATTTATCATTTTCTGGAGTTCCATTTACTTTTTGCAGGAAGTACTTTACCATCAGAATATTTTTATGCTTTTATAATCATTCTTCCGATCCAGTAATATCCATTTCTTGCATTAACTTTTCTGCATTTGTATACATATCCTTTCTTTGAGTCTTACAATTAGTCGCGTATTTAATACTAACCTGATTAATGCTAAAGAAAAAATGGAACCAAAATATATTTGATCCGCGCGTAGGAGTATTTTTTCAGGAATATTTATTCAAGCACCCTGCTCAAGTATATTGCATTTAATTGCGTAGTTATATTTCACAATGTTTTTTTAAAGGAGGACATTTGCTGTTGAAACGCATTAGGTACTCTCTATTTTAACCCGGTTAATGGCCGTACTCATTAATGTTTTCAGAGACGCTGATTGCAGTTGCACTGGCCGCTAGTCAATCATGCCGAGATGACCGTCGAAAATCCCATTTGTGTCATGAGAAATAATGGTTTTTTTTGTATTTTTTCATTCGCCGCTGTCCCACTTTACCGTGCACGCGGATAATGACGCCACAAAATGAGACGAGGCTCGTGTCCACGGAGGTCGTAGGAACATCTTCAAAAGCAGAATGACTTAATAAATGACCGCCTGAAAAAAAGTACGCATTGCAAAACCAATGCATGAAAATGCATTCGAACATTTACGACCCATTTAATTCAGACGTCTATCCAGAGAGGACACTACTTTTCAGTGGCGGAGCGTGGGTTCAAGGGATTTGTTAGCCTAACCCCCCTTCACCCCTACTTCCGAAATGACAATTCATGTAATATGACGGAAGCATGTGATAATCCGCGTTCCAAGTTCATCTTATTTATAATATCTTTTTAAAAGTCGAATTACTCGAAAACTACTGAAGGTAAAACATTGAAACAAAAACTAAAATATAGGAAAGATAACAAATATAACTCTAGTGCAATTAAGTAATTCTAAAAAATATCATTTGCTTCGAATTACCATACATGTTATTTGAGAGATCAATAATATTATTAGTTCAACATCAGAGACGAGACTATGGATGACATTATCCTCTAAAACATGTTCAAAATTATGTCCGGGATTTTCCATGCAATTAAATATGATAGGCATAGGTACTTACTTAAAAATTTCTTTTCCTGTGATATAGGCGAAAACCCGGATCGACACAGTCCAGCACTTCACTTCGCGCACCGAAAGTTTGTGCGCGTGGTAATTTTTGGCACCAGACTTGGGAGCCTATTAGGGATGAAATAATACCGAAAGTTTTTAATACCGGTATTGGGACAGTTTTTTGCTGATACCGGTATTGAAACCGGTTTTGTGCAGAGAACAGTTTATAATCATTTAGTATATTATTTTAATAATAATAATAATCCTTTATTAACGGGATAAACCCTCTTTCTTACAAAATTTCAAACGGAGTTCAAAAGCAAGATATGAGTATTTCAACAACTACATTAATCTAGACTTTTCAAAAACACTCTTGCTTTCAAAATAAGGTTATAGCTAGATAACTGCCCTGTTCAGGGCGTTTTTACCACTCTTCAAAACGGTGACACCCATCCCGATAAGGGGTTTTTTTCAACCCCGGGCTAAAACACATTTTTTTCGAAAAGAAAACTCTTCATATTCCACAAACAATAATGGCAAAGTAAGAAGAAAGAATTACACTACACAAAATATATTTATAAACCAAATTATATGTTTGATATGAAAATAATGTCAATTTGTGGATCTGAGGTCAAAAAATACCGCACTTCGGGACCGAAGGGTTCAGGAACGCATTTCGGGAGGACGACACCATTTCCAATCGTTTTTTCTCATCGAATTAGGTAATATTATAAAACTCTCATACCGATCCGTCGGAGTCACTTTTCAGAAGAATCCCCCACTTTATATCAACTCACACAGGCAACAAATACATTTTTGGTAACTTGGTACTGCTCCCACAAAGAGCACTTTTCAGTACCGAAAATCCGGTATTGTAAATCACGATATCGGTATTATGTGTCAAATTCAATACCGGTATTAATTCCGGTTTTCCAATACCGGTATTCATCCCTAGTGCCTTTAGCGACTTCCGAAGCTGAAACTTTCCCTCCTTCGACTATTTCGGCCGTAAGTTTATTTTCGCTGGTCCGATCTTCGTGAATCTGGGCTTGCTGTATTCGCGAAAAGTTGCACTTTCAGAAGACATAACATTGTGAACAATCCACCAAAAATTTTTCAAAAAAATGACGTCGTCTGAAATGGCGAAATGAAGCTTTGTGAAGCTTTTAAACTGGCGGCCTATAACTTGTCGAAAAGTTGTCCGATTTTCGAGAGTGTACATTCGTTGGATAGATCTTGCCGAACCCGATCCAATAGCGGCCTTTACACGTACACTCTTTCCCGCGCGATTGGAACGGCGCACGCCAATCGCGAGTGACTTGGAGAGGACAAAACCGTGGCGCTCCAAGACTTTTCTATCAAAATTGACCACGCTCCAGTCGCGCGCTCCTTCCCCTGGTCAGAAGCGGGAGACGACAAGAGCGTGCGTGTAAATGCCAAACCCGCGCTCTTTCCCGCGCGATTGGCGTGGCGCGTGGAGTGTTGGAAATCTCAACAGGATTGGCGAAAGGATTTTAGATTTGTCGAAGAAGCCATGGAAAGTGCACGTAATACTCGACTTCGTGCTGTCGCGTGTGCTGCAATTTATGTGCAATTTCTAAGTGACAAACGAAAACGACGCACCTGGATTAAAACATACCGACGCAGCTTCGGGCATATGCCATTAAGAAAAACCACATCGGCCGTCGGGAAGGTTATGAAAATCGAGCCAGAAATTTTCAGAATTTTTTTTCGGCCGAATATTTTCCATCACTACTCCGAAAGTATAAGTCGGACATAGTTGAGTGATATGTCGTTGGATTCGTCAATTTATGTAGAATAATAATAAAAAAGAATCATCGAGATCGGTTGGACGAGTCAAATGTTATTACGGATAAACTAAATGTCCAACGCCATACGCGCTCTGTGACGTCATCGACTCGCGTTACTCCAACACTAGATATACACTGCGTCGGCTCCCGTGTGGTCGATTACTTTCATCGCAAGTTGGGCGTTCTTTTGCTCAACCAGGTCGACTTAAGCACAACATATGAACAAACGACGATAGATGCAGTCTTCGCGAAGAATATCCCGAATGTTAAAGTTTCAATTTACCCGGCTTACTGGAGTTATAATATGGCATTAATTGTACAATTTTGAATTAATAAAGAACTCTACTCTATTGAGACTTCATTTTGTTTTAATTTCCTATACCCTCTCAAGCACCCACCCAAGTGTGGTGCCGCCGAAGGCGTCTCAACGTGAAACGAAGTTCACGTTCCTGTAAGACTTTTTTTCGCTGAGCAAACATGACACCGCAAATTTAATTTTCAAACATAAGTTTATTTTATTTGGATTGTCTTAACTTTTTCACTCATAGTCTATAATACAGCTCAATTCGACAGTTCTTCTCAATGAAAACCTCGATCACAGAATCAGAAAAGTTAGGGCTTTTTCTAATTCCTGAAGTAGCTTCTTCTCGATTGCCATCAATGCCAACTTCCTCAATCTTTGTTGAGCTTGCATGCTACGCATGTAAGTTAGAATTCTTCTCAAAGCAGAGAATGACCGCTCGACTGATGCACTGGATGTTGGAATAGTTAACAGCAGTGCAGTTAATTTTGTGATCTCGGGCAATGCTGTGGTTTTTACATTTACATTTACATTTATACCCTGCAAGCCGCTAGAAGCGTTTGGCAGGGGGTGTCACAACACCAAGTGAAGTCTAGCTAATTCCTCTGTTGGATTGTCTTATCGCGTCTGGGAAAAAGGATCGGTAGTATTTCTCTGTTCTAGCGGTAATTTCGAGATATTTTCTCCTGCACTGTGATCTAACATTACGTTCACTAACACCGATGGGGACGACTATGCCGCGTACGTCTTCAACGAATTCGGAACTTTCAAATTTTTCAAATAGTTTCCTCTTGTATTCAATTCTTCTACTCTTCAACGTCTGCCATTTCAGATCTCTCAATAACTCTGATACACTCGCATCATACCGATATTCTCCTTTTACAAATCTAGCCGCTCTACGCTGAACCATTTCGAGCTCTCTAGTTAGGCCCTCCTCGAAGGGGTCCCAGACGGCGCAACAGTATTCCACGATGGGTCGTATTAGGGAAAAGTATGCGATTTCCTTCACATTCGAGGGGCATCCCCGCAGGACTCTAGAGGAAAGCCCTTGAATTCTGTTTGTCGATGCTATAACGGATTTGATATGCTCTCTACTAGACAAATTGCTACTGAGAATTACTCCTAGGTATTTGTAGCTATTGAGGTATTTTAGCCTTAGTTCAGATATTTGGTACGGGTAACGGTTGAAATTCGTGGAGCGCGTGAAGTTCATTGCGGCGCATTTCTTTATATTCAGATCGAGTTGCCAATCTTTACACCATTTCGTGATAGCCTGAAGGTCCTTTTGCAAATTCTCCTGATCGTGTATTGTGTTGATTTCTCCATACACAAGTGTGTCATCCGCGAAGAGTCTAACTTTACACTTTATATTATCCGCTAAATCATTTATATATATCAAGAATAACAAAGGTCCGATTACACTTCCCTGAGGCACGCCGGAAGTCACTTTGACGACGTCTGATGCAACTCCATCGAGGACTACTCTCTGGGTTCTATCGGAAAGAAACGAGGCGATCCAATTTACAATTTTCTCGTTAATTGAATAAGCCCTTAATTTTTGCACTATTTTCACGTGAGAAACGGTGTCGAAGGCTTTCCTAAAGTCTAAAAATACTGCATCAACTCCTATTCCTTTATCCGTTGCTTTCGCAATATCTTGTGTGAGTAGAGCTAACTGAGTCTCGCATGACCTGCCTCTCAGGAAACCATGCTGGCTACTGTTAAGCGCTTCTTTGCTTTCGAGAAATCGCATTATTGAGCTACCGATAATGTGCTCAAAAACCTTACAGAAGATTGACGTCAACGATATAGGGCGGTAGTTTTCCACTTTTAATTTACTTCCCGTTTTATGTATTGGTGTAACGTGGGCTGTTTTCCATATCAAAGGAACTACACCCTCATCTAAAGATTTTCTGAATAGAAGCTTAAGGTACGGAGCTAATTCGTTTGCTAACGAGTTTATAATGAATGCAGGTATGGCTTCAGGCCCTGGCGATTTTCTTTTGTGGACCTGACTTAGTAATTTGACGATACCGCTTTCGGATATTTCTATGTCGCTCATATTTGAGTCTATACGAGTAGGGAAATCAATGAAATCACCGCTGTCTATTGTGAAGCAATTTTCAAAGAACCGATTTAACATACTAGCCTTAGTAAAAGAATCGTGTACACTTTCACCGTTGTCTGTACGTAGAAGAGGTACTGTGGACTGTCCTCCTCGCATTTCTCGCACGTACGACCAAAATTCTTTCGAGTCGTTTTTGAGTGAGTCCGACAGTGTCGTGGATCGGTAGACGTCAAATTCCTTACGCGCTTCGTCTCTTGCAGATTTACGAATATTTCTGTATATTAAATACTCGTTTGCGTGGTCCCTACCAACTTCTTTAAGGTGCTTTATGTGCGCGTGATGCCGTCTTTGTTTCTTGAGCAAGGCACGGAGTTTCGGTTTCACCCACCGCGGATCCTTGAGATCACGAATTGCTTTAGTTGGGACAAACGTTTTTAGCCCTTCTCGAATGATTCGCAAAATTTCCGTCCAAGAGTCATCTACGCTGTTACTATTCGCAAAATTGATAAATGTCGCTATTTGGTTTGTAACATAATTTTTTAAGCCTGGGAGATCTGCTTTACTGAAGATATAAACTAATCGCGTAGGCTTATATATTGTCGCAGGGGTGTATTTGAAGTCGGCAATTATTATTTTATGATCACCTATCCCGTCGTCGATTTGTAGGTTTATAGTCGATAGTGGGTGGGTAGTGGCTAGCAGATCTAATATGTTTCCGTTACCGTTGTTGTCATATCGCGTCGGCTCGTTGACGATTTACTCTAGCGAGTTTAGAGTGAATGCTTCAATTAATTCACGACAAGCTTCTCTATTTTTTCCGCCACTAACATAGGTTACGGATTTCCAATCGATCGATGGAAGATTAAAGTCTCCTCCAAGAATGATTACTGGATCGTTCTTTCTCCTAGCTATCACCTGCAATGTACGACTGAGTTCTCTAATGTTCTCGACTCCCGAGTCAGGTGGGCGGTAAAATGAGCAAAAAAATAATTTTTTACCATTTCTCGTACGAAGGGAGCACCATATCGTTTCGCAGTGTTCGCTGACGTTAATCTCCTCTAATTGGCTTGATATACTCTTTCTGACGGCGATGAAAACTCCGCCTCCGACTCTTTCCCTCCTGTCTTTGCGATACACCACGTAATCTGGTGGGAAAATCTCGTTATAATTAATGTCGCCCGATAGCCAGCTCTCAGTTCCCAATACAACGTCTGCACGATGGCTTTTAACTAAGTGGCAAAAATCAGCCTGTTTCCTTCGAATGCTTCGGCAGTTCATAATAATAATTTTTATTGTGTTTTCTACGGATATTTTCGTTCTGGATTTCCCCGCCACTTGATCTAACAATTTTATTTTTCTACTTCTCACTCTACCGCTATTCTTGGACTCCCTACGGTTAATGTTGGCGGACTCTTTTCTAACAGATATATTTGTGTTATCTTCGTCTAACCTAAAAAAACCCTCGCGTGTTCAAAAACCCTACGCGCTACCGCATCCGCTGCCTCGGCCGTATAGTGGACACCAGAACCGTTTAGGGGTACCCTACATGAGTCCAGCACCGGCCTCAGGTCAACGAAGTCCACTCCATTGCCCCTACAGAAGTCCCACAGCCTACGGTTCAAGCCCACCACGCGGCTCCAAACCATAGACCCGCAGTCCGTCCGAGGGACAATGCTGCAGATAGTAAGCCGCACATCAGAACCCGACTCCTCTCGGACACGAGCAACCTCAGCGGCCAAGTTCTTAAAAGAACTTAAAACCTCCTCGGAGCCGCGCTTCGAGGCGTCATTGGTCCCAATATGGGCCACCACCCGCAACGAGGAGCAACCCGTGCCCAAAACCGACGCCCTGACCTCCTTCGTCACCTGGGGCACCGTACCTCCTGGTATACACCTGGAGAACACCCGCTCATGAACACCCTCCCGGCGGGCCCGTGACAGTAAAGGCGCCACCACACGCCGGACATTGGAGCTCCCTAACACTAACAGCCCCCTCTTTCCCCCCGAGCTCCCCTTGGGCCCGGTCCCCACCGAGGAGACGGGAGCTGGTGCGGGCGCAACGGCTTCGGAGTCGTCCTCCGACAACACCGCAAACCTATTACGAACAGGAAGAGGGTCCACCGAAGTGTTCCCAGCTCCCTGCCTCCGCAGCACCACCCCACGATCCCCCCGAGTGTACACCACTCTCCACTCATCGGGTTTCCCGGCCCGAACACCCTCAGCCCGCGATAAGGAGTGACGGACAACCCCGATCGCTCTACCGGCTTCCGCACCCAGGCTAACCCGAGCCGCCAATTTGGCGCGGTTTGCTTTCAGGGATGACCCCGCACCCCTCACACGCACCAAAGCCGCCTCGGACTTTTCCACCCTGGTTAGATTTGAGTCAGTCAAGTATTTATGCAGGTCTGAAATATGGTTTTTAAAAAACTCCTCCGATGAATAGACGGCCGAAAGCTCACTTTTCAGAAGAAGGGAATCGAAATATCTGCCATATGATTTTAATAGTGACCGAAAAGCAGAATCTGGAAAATTATCTGAGTTCCGACGAAATTTTTCAAAATCAAGTAATGGCAAAAACTCTAATTTTTTTATTTCAGAGAATCTACTGGAAAGCTGTAATTTCATTGTATCGATAATTTCATAGAATAATCGGCGATAAGAGGCTTTTCTGTCGTTAGAAATTATTGCGATTCTTTGCCATTTAGCTGGCATTATATGTTCTCTTTCTCCCTGGTAACATTTTTCAACTTCTGACCAAACTGTTTCAAAGTCGTTGCGTTTATCGTCCAAAATCTTCTGAAATTCTTCCACTTTTCTTGAACAATAACTAACGTCATTACTCTCGCTTTGAATTATTTCGAATAGTGTTTTGGCTCGAGATAATACTGTTGAAAATATTTTCAAATGAAAGTTAAAATCAAAATCATGAAGGGCATCATAATATCCTCGGAGGATAAGCGAGTTTCTCCGTCCCATTCATTTTTATCATTCATCAGTGATTCAAAAAACTGGATAAGTTCTGTTTTTCGCTCTGAAACAATTTCAACTAGTCTTTCCGTGTACAACCTTCTGGTTGGAGCAACTGAAAGAAGGCGTCTACTTACAAACTTATCAAACATAGATAACCTCTTTGAGGATCTTGTGAGAAATGCCGAGAATCCGGAGAGAGACTCAAAGAAAATTTTGCACTCCGATATACATTCTACAGACTGTCTTAAAACCAAGTTCAGTTGATGAGCGCAACAATGGACAAAAAAGGCTGTCTCATATTTGTCTCTGATTATCTTTTGCAACCCGTTACGCTCCCCTGCCATAACCGCCGCCCCTTCATTGGTTTGGGATAATAGCTTTTCACCATACTGAAACTCTTTCATCAGGTCGAACACATGCTCAGATAACGTAGAACCAGTGCGATTTGCACTTACATCTGAAAATCTGATAAATCTTTCCTGTACATCACCACGAGTAACATATTGGAGAACGCATGAAAGTTGAGACTTTCGAGATACGTCCACAGCTTCAATCTTCTATTACAGCCACAAACGCGTAATGGAGGATGAATATCCTGACTATTCCTTTACTTGTTCTTACTAACACTCATGGTTGAAAAGCCAATCTCGCACAGGTGTGTTGAAGGAAATGGTAGAAGAGTCTTAAGAGAAATCTCAGCAAGCTCTGGGTATTCTGCTTTCACTTTTATCTAAAAGGAAGCTAGTGAGTTTGTAGTCTCAAAAATCATCTTCAAACCTCCGTCAGCAGCCAGCTCCAACAATTTTTCCTCCATAGTGACAGTTAATTCATCTTTCAATGGGATAAATGGATTTCGGATCCATCCATTCCCTTTCCGTGGATCTTCTTCTGTTGGAAAGTAAAACTCAAAACGTTCTGCCAAATTCCTCAAGTGTTCACTGATAACCTTTCTTAGAGATGTAATATTAATCTCTTCGCTTGCATCGGAGATGACTGTTGCTAAATTGTGAAACATGTCATAGCAATCTCTTGAAACTCGACTATTCCATGCTTCTAGCTTTCGTTTCTGTCCATCGATCTTGTCAGCCATCGTAAAGCATGAAGCCATCCTTCCCCGCATGGAGGTGTTGAGATCATTCATGACGGCAAAGATGTCAGCCAAATAAGCCAGCTTGACTATCCAATCCACATCTCTGAATAACTGGGACCATTTTGGTTTTTTGTCTTGAAAAAACAGGGCAAGCTCGTTTCGTAACTCAAATACTCTTGACAAAACTTTTCCCCTCGATAACCAACGTACATCGGCATGCAACAGGAGCTTTTTATGATCAGCTCCCATAGCATCACATAATGCAGAGAATAGTCTCGAATTTAAAGAATTCGCCTTTACATTGTTAACAATTTTCACAACTTCGTTGAGCACACTATTTAGTTCTGGTGACAATATTTTTGTTGCAAGACTTTCTCGGTGAAGAAAGCAATGCGTCGACTTGCAATTCGGAGGAAGCGCCTTAATCTGGGTAACAACTCCTGAATGTCCTGTCATTGCGGCAGCGCCATCAGAACATACGCATACACAAAATTTGAGTCCAACCCATATTTATTAAAGATGTAGTCGTCCAAAGTTTTGAAAATTTCAGAACTAGTTGTTTTTGTCGGTAGTGAAGCAGAAAAAAAGAACTCCCTTCAAATCACCATTAAATTCAAAGCGCACATACACCATCAGAATAGCCGCATTTGAAACGTCTGTACACTCATCAAGCTGTAAAGAGAAGACTTTGCTAATTTAATCAGTTCTATGAGCTGATCTTCCATATTGAGACAGATCTAAAATTCGTCTAGCAATAGTGTCATTTGAAAGTGGCACCTGACTCACTTCGACAGTTGTTTACAAAAACTCAGTTCGATGGATCACTCTTGGTCTCTTAGAGAAAGATAACAAGAAAATAAATCCACGTGAGAATGAGAAACTACGGGACTCTCATGATCGATTTGTTTCATAAAAGGCGAGAACGGATATTTGACTCTGTCAGCAAACGTTTTGAAGCGTCGTGACATTTGAAACGACATTCGGGATAAATTTAATCTGTTTACGATTTGGATTGACCCAAACGGTTGGCCATAGAGCACCCCCGTTCCTCTGTTAGTCGCAGGTGTAGGTATCATTAGCTTAAGTATATGTCTGTTGAAATTGTTGCGGCACTATCCAATTTAAATCTGCTTAGAAAAGAGAGGTTTAATGAACGGGA
This sequence comes from Uropetala carovei, assembly GCA_036926305.1. Taxonomy (NCBI): domain Eukaryota; kingdom Metazoa; phylum Arthropoda; class Insecta; order Odonata; family Petaluridae; genus Uropetala; species Uropetala carovei. The sequence continues at coordinate 8,318,557 of JAXCHB010000010.1, read as the reverse complement.
AGGACAACACGTCGTCCCAGGAAAAGAATAAAAAGTTTGCATTTTGCATTAAATGTATATAAAGACATTTGTTAATCCAGGTTCGGGTCTCACTCCTATTAGTCTATGTCGAGGCAATGCTTCGTTAACATCTGTACATTACCCTAAGAAATTGTCGCGGACCGGCAGCCGATGGCTCGCGGACCGGTGCCGGTCCGAGGACCACCACTTGAGTAGCACTGCTCTAGAGTACATCGTACCTGGCGGTAGCGTGTACTCTAAGAGTTCGGCATGCCTAAACACAAGCCCAGGCATAGCGTACTCTGGCAGGTGATTTGGACTCTAAGAGTCCACGCTACCTGAGATCCTTGTTAGGTAAGATGTACTCTATTTTTAAATAAATTTTTAATTGTCATATATTGATGTACATATCATACTATACATGTTGACTGCCAATTTACAATTACTTATTGAAAATTTCGTCAGTATATTTATGGAAAATCACAGCATAGACCCTGAAGCATCTTCTTACTAACATTTTGGATTCAAATGAAATGAGATTGAATGATTAGAACATTACTGATTGGAATTGCTCAACTGATACTTAATTCGATTAAATGTTACTTTTAAAATAGGTTAGAAAAATACTTTCATTCCAAACATATAGTCTAAATCAAATTTAAATGACTTTTAAATTCTCTGGTATATAAATGATGGTATGCGGAAGATTCAACGCTATCAACTCACCGCCGGAAAATTTATCACCAGCAATTCGCCGCGGAAAATTCACCGCCGCGAAAAATTCACCTCCATGTGAAACTAATAGAATTGTATGGATTATCTATGGACGCTTCTTATGTATAGGAAACAGGAGGACATAAATGTCTTGGTACTTCTAGATGTGCTAGAAATCTGAAAGCGATGGCCGAAACAAAGGATGACTAATAGCAACGCTCAGATTTAGACGCCCATAAAAAAACCCTACGGTACTTATGAAAATTGAAAAAACTTAATCTTTAAACTTTTTTACTTTCACCTAAAGATTTTAGTTTAATTTATGAACAGTAATTATACCCGGTGTAACTCCTGTTCTTAAATCAATGCAAAAAACGGTACAACATATGTTCCGACGGTGACTCGTTGTGGTAAATGCAAGTGGACTGTATAATTTAATAAGGCTAAACATAGGTGGAACAATCTCCAGATTTATATTTCTTCGACACAATTAAAGGGTGAAAAACAGACTTTCAAAAAAACAGAACACTTGAAATGAATCCTTGTTAGCACTGTGTATCTAAGCACGTTGATAGTGTTTGAATCGCAATGTTTAAGAGGATAAACACTACCATTACACTTGGTGTGTGGAGCTCACCGAAAACACATCTCGTCGTGAGAGCGATCATGTATAAGGCAACCAACAGTGTTGCCTTCCCTTTCACTACAAAGTAACTCACATACAATGTAATTAATATACATGCAACTCACAACATACATTGTACAAACTTTCTCATATATTAATCCGTCGTTTAGTTATCTTTAGAAAATGAAAGTCATATCAGCCGGTTTTTAGAAAATCCAATTTTTGTTAAAGTTGCCCAAGAATAAACTAGTCTTATATTCATTTTTTGAGAAATATGAACTATTTGGTATTATTGAAGAATTGCGAAAACCACTTTTTCGGACTCAGCTACACCTAAAACGTATATTTCCGTCAAAATCTCGAGGTCGAATTTTTTCGCGATAACAATACTTGCTCAATATACTTCGTATATGAGAAAGTAAAAACAGACATATTTCCAGACTTTTCTTGATTCAATTAGTTAGGGACCGGTTTAAAAATGAAGCAATGTATCGTATTATTTCTGGGATTCGGTATCCATGTCATTATATTTATACTAGTATATAGCCCGTCAGAAATGAAGGGAATAAAGAAACTTCAAAATTATGTTATCATACCGTAATTTCAAAAGTGAAAAAAATATATCTTAAACTTAAAATAGTTGCGTATATTCTTCTACAAAGGGAATGAATGTACAGTGAACCATCGGTATATCGGACCTCGATAGAACGGACTTCGGATATAACGGATAGATTTTCCAACTGATCTAAATTTTCGAAAAAGTATCCCAAGTTCTTGGAATAATTCCGTTTGAAATACGATATATGCGAAAATCAATTTTCATTTCGCAACTCCCAAATTAAACAATTTTTGAGTGATTTAGAATTAAATGCGAAATCCTTTCAAATGGTTAAAAAAAATTTACTCATTTCTTCGTAGGATGGTATACACTTCGCGTAGATAGCTTAATTCTTAATTTTGTCACCTTCAAAAAAGCATTCACATGATATTCAAATGGAAAACAAAAATAATTATTTCAACCTTTCACCCAGCATATTTCGGTGTGAAAAATAGCGCATTCGACTAGTTTAAGCAGCAGGATAGTTTATACAAAACTGTAGGTTATCGCTAGAGTACAAGATGCCGGTAGAGTCCACCCTACCTCCTACACCGGCTAACACTGAGGGGATTCCTTCCGCTACGTCATCTCTGGCTATGAGTCGACTGCGCATGCTCCCGACGGGGTTCAGCGCTTAGACGGGGCCCTACAAACGTTAGCAAGAATCAATTGGCTAACATTGTAAAAGCTCAAGAGGCCGCGTTATTATTGCGCTTTATTGGCATTCACATATGTATGTATACATTGTATATGCACAGGTGAACAGCAAATAAGCAAGGAAACAGTTTCAGAAGTCGCAAATGGAAATAAAGAGCTTTCTTCAATTTCGGTTTTGTGTTAGCCGGGTTAACACGAACGCTACCTTTAAAGTTTCCATTAAGGCCGAGTTGCGAAATTCCAAAATGAAAGAAGTGCTTCGATTACTGATTTTTTAAAATTTTCAGTGAAAAACGCCGTGAAAAATCAACCGGATGCGTGCTTTACCTACGATTTGGACGTGTTTAGAATTATGTCTGCGTCATATACCGTTCGTCAGAAAGTTTATCGGCAACTTCCCTTTTTAAGCATGTGTGGACGCGATTTTTCAAACGAGAAATAGAAGCTCAGTTGAATTATCCTTTCCATTGTATTACCTATCTGCAAATTAAGAGATATTTACGGCATAATAAATATACCAAACTTGAAGTGTTGATCATTCTGACAATCTATTTCGTCATACAATAACAAGAGTATCGTTTCAACTGTCTTGTGTCTATCTTATTGTTAGAGCCATCTTCCGATGCGTCCCTCAAGTGGAAAAAGACGAAATATTTCTGTAGCATTTCTCAGATCCTACTGCTTTCTTATAAACTTCACTCTATATTTCATTTTTCCTTCTTTCGTATTATATTTCATAAAATATTTATTTTCTTATTTTCTCATTTTTTCGGGGATTCCTGTCTCTCCTATTAAAAACAATCGCGTATGTGTCTCTACATTTATAGCCATTCCTTATCCTAGATATCTTAAATATCTCCTATATATTTATGAAAGTTTGTTTGTGCATCTATACATTTCCACACCGTTAAAGTTAGAGTAATCAAACTTTCAACAAATACTTTCTTCACAAATAGAAAGGCCGTAGGCTACTTTTTAATCCCAAATTTTTTATATTAATTGTACAAAAAGCAAAATAACTTTGTGCTAAAGCATTGCCATCTAGAAATGGGTCAGAAAGAACGAGACAGTTCTTTTCGAACTGCTCTGATGCCTAAACTGTTCAATAAAATAACTCTTCTCATAAACTTCCTGTTCTCAAAGAGCATGTAACTCTACATCTTATACACTGTGAGAAAGGTGGGAAACGACTACTTCCTTATCCGTAATTGGACGGCGGGGACTGATTAAACTACGCCTATATTCCCAAGTCCTACTATTGATTTGAATCAAATTTGGTACGATTGTGGAGGGCTCCCAGAAATAATTCATACGTGGTTTTTGTTTCTCTCTGTCCGTTTTATCCAAAACGGCGGCCGAGTGAATTCTTAAATACCATGTACCATCTAGAATTTGAACCAAATTTCCCCGGGCAACGCTGGGTATTTATACTAGTGTAATTATAAATTGTACACAATCCTTATTTATTATAACTAGGCTTGCTAGGATTCGACGTTTAGTTTTTTTGAAAATCGACGTTTATTTTCCCAGGAGATTTTCGACGAATATCGACGAATATCGACGTTTAAAATTACTACATAGACATGGCTGGCAGTTTTCGGACTCTCAATTAGATAAATCTAACTATATATTAATTTTACGTTGACGTCTGTAGACATTTGTGTACAATTTATATCGACGTATTTCTTGAGAACAGTTCGTCGTAAAGATATGGGGTAAAGACGTTTTGTTTCTACTGGCTATGAGGTCCCTGAAAAAATATTTTCGTTTCTCAAAGCGTCCCGGGTTCGAATCCAGGAGACAATTATATTTTCCCATAAGTTTACACTGGATTTTCGATTTTTCAGAGTGCAAGGTTTTTTCCTTCATTCATTAAAATACGGAAATATACTCATACTCATTAAGCGTTTGATAAAGTACCCCATAATAAATTAATAGAAAAACTAGGAAAGTACGGTATAAACCCTAATATCGTGAGTTGGGTGAAAGACTTCCTCTCCAACAGAAAACAGTAGTTATTGATAGGAAATCTTCATACCCGGTAAAAGTCGCAACAGGTGTTCCACAGGGAAGTGTCATAGGCCCACTACTAAGGCCCACTGAAGGGGCCAAAAAAACGAGAGCAGAACGATCCTTTCTGGGTAACTGAGAGAGAAAAACTGCCAAAAGATCGATATCCAATCATACGGAGAAGCCCCGGTGTAGGAGGCACCGACCACTTAACAGGTACGAAGCACTGTACAGTGTCTGGTACCTAAAGGTGGCACTCATTTGACCAGTTGTTCTTAACTAGGCATGCTTCACTGTACCCAGGCAGCTATCACTGTACGTATAAAAGTTTATATCCTTGCAGTTCCGTACATTCTAATTCGCAAGGTTTTTATTCCTAATTCTCAGAGGTTAATTTTAGACAAATTGATAATTTGTATAGATTGTTGTTAAGGTAAAACATTCAATTTGAATTGTAAATAAATCAGAAAAGTTACTTTTTAAAATGAATTTTGAGTCAGTATGAACACACTTTGAGTTGATTAACACTCGGACGGCCAAAACCGGGTCAAAAATGACCCAGAAAACTAATTTTCCGGAATATTTCGTAAAATAATTTTTTCAGCAATATGATCCTTTAGGTATTCTCCTATTATATCGTTATAAGAATATTGCAAAAGGTTTTAACAAATTATTTCTTTAAATTTCACGTATATTCGTTCAATTTTGTTATGGGTCAGTTTTGACCGTTCATGTACCCTTTCCATAGATGTTGGTAATGGCTATGTTTTTTTTTAGAAGATGGCCTGATCCAAGACGAGTCTATCTTCTGGACAGGATTGCTTATGCGGGAGGTGGCTTGCATTTGCAGACATTGCCTTTGTTCGCATCCTTGCTTCTGAAGTTCTCTTTTACCACCAAATTTTTCCCTTCCCCCCTCACTTTCCGGTCGGCAGGGTCATAAAACGCCTTCTCTTTGCCTTTCAGACCCCTTTTCTTTGTTTCCAGAATTGCCATCCACTCCTAAGTAACGGTATTTGTGTAAGAATGCTCCTCTTTGAGTAGATCTGTTTAGTTTCATTTTAGATTTTGCCTTGTAGAGATCAGTGTGTACGAAAACAACTTGGAAAATGGATCGAGAGTTTTTTTCCACAAGTGAAGAAATACTATCCAAGTTGAGAAGGGAGGAAGATGATGTTCCTTCAAGTGATAGAGAAGTCTCTTGTAGTGATGCTGAGGACTTTGAAATAACAGATGAGCAAGATGACCTCATCACATTGGACGAAGAAAGTTCGGGAGAAATCGGCGATGCTGGAGAGCAAGTATCCGACACCGACGAACCTCTCACGTGGAATTGGAAGTACATACCAATTTCACCTGCTTTCTTCAGAATAAATTGTCTGTAATATTCATGCTGTATTGATACTCCTTGGTGTCCTTTTCCTTTATTAGCCTACTTTCCAAAAAATGGAAAGTAGTCTTATGAGATCGCCAGCGTGTCTGTATGTGTCTCTCTAACATCTTTTTCATGGAATGACCGATTTTCACGAAATTGGGCGGATTAGTCCTAACCAAGTCTACAAAAAATGTATAGTTTTTAGAACGAAAGGGTTCATGGGTTCGACTCCAGAAATTCCAAAAGATGTTATTTTCCCATAAGAAATGCATTAAGGCACTTTCTGAAATTTAATTTCGGGCACTTCCAGTATAGTCAAGAGGTATAAAATCTTATATGACGCAAGAGAGGCATAAACACTTATAGAAAATGCCATTTTCTTTACCAAAACTATCCTGGGTTCGACTCCAGAGTTCTCCGAATACCTGTCATAAGAAATGCAGATAAAATTATTTTCTCTCACTTGCAGGCTTTGCTTCTTTCGCAAAATAAAATTAGAAATAATTCATCTATGATTTTCGGACATGAACCATTTTAATTTAAATTAAATACAAATTCTTATTCTTATCATCGAATATTGTTTTACATTCTAAATCGTTCACATTTTGCTTAAGAAATCAAAATTACATCAATATTTGGCATTTTTAGTCAAGCGTTCCCTTGACAACCAAAGGCATTGTTGTCTCACCTACCAGAAGAATACATGGGAAATATGTTCCGATATGAAATCATGGGGAAAAGATAATACATTATAAATAAGAGACTATGAGGTATTTCCAACTAAAATTTTCAGATTTTGAGGATGAGATTTTTCTGAATAAGACATTTAACGAAGAAAATGTATTAATTTTGAAGGCAGTGTTTATATATTAAAATTGTATTACAAGGAAAGTAGACGAATTAGTTCATTACAAGACTAGTACTTGTTTTTAAAATTTGGTATGTAAGTGCTTCATACCCAGGTTGAGTTTACCTTACCTGTACATTAGATGGTGCCTAGGTGTAAAGGACTGTACAGTGATTGGTACCGCCCGGTAAGAACCATTGTACAGTGATCGACACCGAAAGTGGTCCGTACCTGCCATACCGGCTCAAGCACGTTTACAGACGAGTTACAGGAATTTGATCCTTTAATATTACAAAAGACGGCAATTGTTTTAAAAATATTGTATTACACTGTTTTTGATCCGTCTGTGTTCTAAAGAGTATAGAAACTTATATAGTACGTATTTCACTAAAAAGTTACAACATGGAAGGAGAGTAACAATTTCTGACGAGACCATTGGCGACGCCCATTTCTGGCACCCGCCAAATCAGACTGCTCATCATTTTGTTTTTCAGCGAGTCGATGTATGTCGTCGGGTGGCCGTCTAGTGCGCTTTAAGCGGGAGAATGAGCTTCGAGAGCCGCAGGTCATTCTTCAAATAGCCGCATGCGCAGAATGAAATAGGTTTTTGGAAAATCGACGCTATTCATTTTCGTCGAATTCGAAATTTTTAAAAAATCGACGTTTATCGATTTAAATCGAATCCTACCAAGCCAAATTATAATTATTAATTAGTCTTATTCATTTCCCTGTACATTTTTCCACTATATCGTTTTACTGTTTCCTAAAGCTCCACGATTAGCGCGGAATAAGTTATTCGCATAAAAGTTCTTTTTTTCTGTGCTGTCTTCAAGTCCTCTCCTTTGCTATAATTAATTAGTCCACGACAAAGAGAAAAGAGAACAAACTCCTTTGAATTCCATATTCGCTTGAGACGGAAGCCACCTAATTTTAGCCCATCGCCATTTTTACTTACGAAAGAACTGAAACAGCTAAATGATATTCATGCTAAAGGTCTTTTATTCCTTGACGACGTTCTTACAAATCCCTCTTTGTGTTCAGTACGAGTAAACGGCATAAGCATAATGGCCGGAGGGTCGTTACATAAGATACCGTTTGCGATGCATTCATTTTACGGAGAGCGCGTCTCGAACGCGGCCTTCATATATAACGGCTCTCCTCGTCCTAAATGAGTCCTGCGTCTGCAGACTCTCGCGACCGCCATTAGCGCCTTCGCCGTCCAATAACGTTCGACGAGTCGTTCTCCCTCCTCCTCCCGCCCGCTCGTAGTGGGCACCCTTCCATTATTCATCCGACGACGCAGCGGAGAAAGCAAGAGGACGACCTCTGACCTCTCGGCGCGTGTCGTCTCAGCGGACCGCGTCAATTTCATTTCCGTTTTCTGCCTTTTACGGCCCCGGGAGTTTTTAAGGAATTATTTCTCCCCCATCTTCCCCTCTCTCCCATTGTTCTTCTTCACTTCCTTTTGATTCACGCAGATTTGATGCGTGTGTGTGTCTGTGCTCCTGTGCGTGTGTCCGCATGTGGACGTGTGTGTGCGTGCGTAGGTGGATGTACGCGTCGCTTGCCGCCGCGGCAACAGTTTGACTGAGATATGGAACCACTTAAGCACCAACTCACGTTCACCGTTTTATCGCTGTAAATTTCGATCTTCTTCACTCCCCTCTTTCGTTTGTTTTTCTATTTTGGCCTTCGGTTCCGTTTTCAATGGCGACGGGTGCTATTTATCTTTTAGGGTGGACAACTGCAATACACACACACACACACACACATATATACACACACGAGAAAAGCAACGTATAAGTGAAACTTCACGTGTCGTTCCATACGTTGCTATATGAAATTTTATTTTCTTAGACTGTACAGGAACAAAATGTTAATCGTTAGCTAAAAATGGAAAAATGCACAGGACGCATTACAAAAATTATAAGTAATATAGAAAGTATGAACGTTTAAAGTGGCTTGAAGGAGCTGTCCAGAGTAATCTGCTTCTTAGCTTTCACTGAGCACTCGTACATAAGGCGGCTGTACGAACTCAGTTTTCATGCTATCCTCATCCGACTCTTTTGACATTAAAAGGCGCTGGGTTATTTCCAGTGCTTGAAGGACCTCGTCAAGGCTGGGAATGGGTGCCGGCTCTACAGGAGTGTCTTCTGAATCGTCAGAGTCTTCTGAGCTGGCACTGTCGTCCCGTGTATTTACAGCTGCGATAATATCGGCTGTGCTTTGGGTAGCACATACCGCAAGACCGTCACCAAAATCCGCAAAGTCGCCGAATGCAAGTCCGTTTGAGACGCGAGCCCACTCTGCAGCCTCGGGAGCCTCAAAATCAATGTTTTGTTCCTCTTCAGGGACGAGATCAGGATTGTCCTCCTTGGCAATTCCAGCTCTCCGGAAGCATTTACGGATGGTGTCTGGTATGATTTTATCGAAAGCATTTAGGATGAAATGCATGGCCCAAATCAAACAAGAAAGAAAATGAAGTTACTGCACTGTAATTTATGGATAGCAAGCTGAGTATGCACGGCAAAATTTCTTAGCTACTATCTTTCGAAAGTTTCTTGATTCTGGCTCTACTGAACTCCAGTGAAAACCGATTTGAATACATATGAAACCATAAAAAGTGCACTTAAACCATACCTGGAGAATGTTGATTTTGGGGCTCTCCTTTCCAGCGTCGATATCTGCCACGGTGCGCTGCACTAGAAACTTGCGACAATAGGCTTTTGTGGCTGCGATTATCCCCAAGTCCAGTGGTTGTAGATGGCTGGTGCGATAGGCAGGAAAAAAAGGCCATATCTACATTGCTGTAGCGCTGAGCAGGAGGATGAGCGGGACAGTTGTCGAGGAGGAGCAATATTTTTCGTTTCTCGCGACGCATACTTTGGTTAAGCTTTTCCACAAATGTCGTGAACAGAGGGCCTGTCATCCATGCCTTCTTGTTTGCTTCATAATCAGTGGGCAATGACTTCACTCCTTCGAAGCACCGAGGCTTCTGAGATTTCCCAACGACAAGAGGGCGGAGTTTGTCGCTGCCGTCAGCATTTGTGGTGAGCAGGACGGTGAGCCTTTGCTCCTTTTGCCGCCATGGCAGGGATCATCTTTTAAGGCTAACGTCTTGCCGGGCAAAAGATTAAAGAACAATCCCGTCTCATCAGTGTTGTATATGTCACTAAGCTTGTAATTCTTGAGAATCTTTGGCAAGTCTGTTTCTTTCCAGTGTTGAACGCTAGCCTCATCTACACTGTTTGCTTCGCCGCAAATCCTGCGCCCAACTATACCAAACCTGCTCTTAAATCTATGAAGCCAGCCCTCTGACGCTTTGAAGTCACCAGGGACGTTCATTTTCTTCGCGAACTCTCTTGCTTTTTCCTGCAACATAGTACCGCTAATGAGAACATTAGCCGCACGTTGTTGATTGAACCACATGAAGACACATTTCTCCATATCCGGAAACTGCCCATCTTGAATGCGTTTCCGGTTGTCTGAGCTTGGACCAGCTTTAGAAGCGTTTCGTTTTATTTCGGCCTCATTCTTGATAATCGTGGTTAGCGTAGAGTACTTGACGCCAAGACGCGCCGCGATGCCTGTTTTGGTCTCATGTGGGTTGTCTTCTACCTCTTGTATAATTCTCAGTTTTTCTACAAGCGTGATGGACTTTCGTGGTCTTTTTCTGTCCGGTGAGCTTGCTGTACTGCTAATTTTCCGTTAAAAGAACCTTACACACAATGTGTGAAATCCAAACTACACGTTCTCTTCTTCGCTCCACTTGCTGACGAGCTGACGCACGGATAGCCCTACATTTCCCCTCCCCTCCGTCTAACTAAACCCTGGTGTGGCGGTGACATCTGACGCTTCAACGGCGAACTTCGAAAGGTGCTGAAATGGGAAAGGGTTTAGCTAAACCCCTCCCGTACCTCCCCGCCTGCCGTGTTGACGTATAAGTGAGGGAAAAGTGCCAGTGGGGAACGAAAAATGTAACGTATAAATGCGAAAACGTATAAATGAAAGATGTATAAGTGAGATAATTTTAAATGGGAATCAGTCGGTGCCAGGAAAAAATGGCGTAGAAGTGAGAGAAACTTATAAGTGAGAAACGTATCAACGGGGATTTACTGTGTGTGTGTGTATGAAAGCGAATGGCAGAGAAGGATGTTTGGCTGAAAGCGTTGACGGTGGAATGCTTTTGATAGATCTTTTTATGATTCCTCTACAGGGATGATACTCTAATATATCGTACTTTTCCAGATACTTAAAATATCTGAGCGAGGTTATAAAACAGAATGCTTGTCACGGATTCAAATTTAAATAGAATGATTCGTTGACGTTGTTTAAAACTATTTAAAAATATATCTTTGTTGCGCTTTCTGTCCTTACCCAGATTTTGCGCAGTATGTAGCATAAAAACATTACTTTTTAGTACATATATCTATGTAGTAACATAATTATCATATTATGGAAGCACAGATATTAATGTTAAATCGCGTAGGCAATAGCAGCTGCGGAATTTGCCGTCGTGCTTCTCGAGCTTAAAATAGCGGCGAAGGACTTTGCTCAATTAAGAGGTACGTACTAGATTGCAACGCTGAAATAGAAGCACCTTCTTCGGAATGAATTATCGCGAAACAAAATGTCATTCCACTGAATATCAATCAAAACTTTATGAATATAAAAATGCTGATGAACACTTCATTGTCAGACCAGGATATGTAAAAACAAATGGCGAAAGGCAAGCAAGCATCATCCCTTCAATCCGATGTTTTTCATTATTACAAACATCCCGCGATAACGAATTTTTCCTTTCGATTGACGGGACTTTTTATTCCCATACAATGCGTTCAATGAAGGTCATTAGTCAATGTCACTTGGTGATCTTTCAAAAGGTCGTCTCCGTCGCTTCGGCAACTCAACAATAGAGGAATCGGTAAGAGTGGCGAGAGGCAGCACCCTCGGTCCGACCCACTCTTGTTTCGGAGATCAACCTTCCATAGAAGGGAGCACATTTGCCGTGAATAAATTCATTTCCGCTTACGTTTTTTCACCGCGATCTTCTCCCTCATGTGGCCTCACAATCGCTCCATCCTCAAAGTGCTTTTACCTTTTTATTTATTTCGTTTTTACCGGCGACCTTCGCTCTTTTTCACACAACCATCGTGGCGACCCTCCCAAGAGAAGAAGAAGCGGATCCTCCCCATCTCCAAAATAACATACGTCTTCCTTGGAAGCGAGCTCGCTAATGACCTCGTCCCCCTTCCCTTAAAATCTCCCGACCGAAGAAATGACTCCACCCATCGCTGCTTCGCAACGCCGCAATAATGCCAAAGAGAAGGAGAGGGAGAGAGAGAGAGGAGCTCCCTCTCAACACGCCCGCCGCTGGCAATTATCCTTCCAGGACCCTGAACACGCCCCCCCTCCCCCCCCCTCTCTCTCTCTCGAAATGGAAGTCTCCAAATAGGTAATATTTTATTCAATTTGCGGAGGACTTTGGGATATTCTTCGGTGGCGGAGAATTGTGCTTTTCCCACTCCTATGAAGGATAGGAGGAAGAGAAAGGGAGGCGAGGAGTAAGGGAGGCGAGGAGTAAGGGAGGCGAGGAGAAAGGGAGGCGAGGAGAAAGGGAGGCGAGGATGGCGAGAATTTGGGAGAAAATGAGAAAGGAGGGGGAGGAGGAAAGCGAGGGGGAGGGTGGAGGAATTATGGAGATGGTTGGAAATAGAGATGGGGAGAGGGAGATAGGAGGAGGAGGAAGGGGATTGGAGTGTAGTTTCCAATTATTCCGCTCTGTAAATACCGGCTGCCGGATTACCTTCGTCTCGAGGATCCGCGATGGAACGTTTCATTCCCCGCTGACAGTCGAGTGACTGGCAAGATGTAATTGAATCGATGACGTCTGATACAAGACAAGGCATCAAAGGACCGATATTACTGTCAGTATTAATGATATGCGTTTTCCATCCGACCGCTTCATCTGATTTGCGCACGTTTCACGCACCATTCAATTGTTCGGCCCAGAGTACGCCACGGAGTTTTTCATTATGATTCTCTTTATGGCGAGAGAACGAATTTTTCGTGAAATACTTACTTTTGCACGAGACTTTTACTTTTTCAAGAGCAAAATCCCTTTATGATATAAATGCACTTCCTCCCTCATCGAATAGTGATGTACCGGGTACTAAAAAATACCGGGTACCCGGGGAAGCAAAGAAAAATTACCCGGCCGGGTATCCGGGTACCCGGTCGGGTAGGTTGAACCAAAGATGGATGTGCGTACTGACAGCAACAATTCATGCGCTCATGTTATAGGTGTAGTACAATATAAACCTACAACACAACGTTAGCTTTTTATATATGAGCTAGTTTTAGGCTTCTAGAATGAGCAGTGCTCGTAAAAAGAAGTTTGTAAAGTAGATGTTTGCTCTGATACGGGCAGCTTGGCATCTGATGTGGAAGAAAAGATCAACATAATTCCCAGAGGCTATTTTTTAGGAAAACATGGCCAAAACCTAAGGTAACGAACATCGGCTTAGATAGTAAGTAAACATTGTACAAGAAAGAGAGACTATATGGGAACAATTTAACGTGAAACATATCCACATATTGGATCGCATTGCGGCGTAAAGCTAATCCAAAGTTGATGTCGTTAGTGTCACACGTCAATGCGCTTCGTAAGTGCATCATCCTGAGAAGTTTTTCTTGTGATTTAAGCGCTTGGGTGAATTGTGATAATATCGATTCGATACCTGGAGGTATGTTAAACATTTTTACATAAATATGGTTTTACTTTCGCTTTTATTTTTATGAACTAGCCCATCAAGCCTGAAAGCACGTGAAAATGTTCTAATATGGCATTTGCATCGTAACTTTTAGTAATGTATTCAGCTGCATTCAGCTCTATTTCAGGCATGGTTTTATAGAATAATTCGTGTTTTATCTAAAACCATCAAAAACTCCTGCTAATATTTGCGACTCTTGTAGAAAATGTGATTTATTTGTCGAGCGTCCCCTTATTTTCATTTGACGGAATAACAATTTCATCGCATCTTTGAGTCTGTGTTAGAGATTCAGCTATTTTCGACAACAAAACACAATTTTCCTACAGGATCCCGTAGCCAGCACATTACCTTGAGCAAAAAGGAGTTGTTCGAGAGCATGCGCGAAAGCTCATCGACGGAATTCAAAGATCAATGTGAACATTTGCGTGAACGAGTCAGAGAAATAACTCATTACCCGGGAACATTACCTAGTGAATTAAACAAGCTTTATCAAGTTATATTTTTCATTTTAAATCAAAGTGGCAAGCTGCTTCAAGAAACTGAATATTTTCTTCGCAAAAATAAAGAGTGACTAGAAAGTATTATAACGTTTCCAGTGCTCGCGAAAAAAAGGCGGCCGCCCATCAACTGACTTTAGTGAAAGCAGTGAACGATCAAAGCGACGAAAAACCAAGACAATATCTTCGTCAATTACAGGTGTGGACTAAGAAATCATAAAAAGATTTCAAGTTGTAGTCCTGACAATATCAAGAGGCTACGACATAAATATAGATAGTTTCCAACGATATGCTTTGGAAATGCGAAAAAGTTCGTGGACAAGTATTCTTGGTATAGTATGCGAGCAATAGTTCACAAAATATTAATGCACAGCTCTCAGGTTATATCGTCTGCAATATTACCGATTGGGCAACTGTCTGAAGGAGTCCAGGATGCGCGTAACAAGACATTAAAAAATATCGTGAAGGATTTTCACGCAAGTTTTCCAGGGTAAACACAATAGAGGATATTTTGTACCACCTTTTGATTACATCTGATCCATGCTTCTCAAGTATAAGGATGCTTCCGAAAAGAAAGTTTAAACATTTTTCCAAAGATGTTTTACAGCTCCTACAAGCACCTGATGTCTATACGTCTGCAGCACAGGATGATGCAGATGAAGATCTACCTTTTGCAGGCACATCAGCAGTGACTGACAAAGACTCTTAGTAACTCAGATTAAACTAAATGTAAATAACTATTTGTAAATATAATTAACTTGAAACATAAAATATAATAATTTGTCAACTGGTTGTTATGTGTGGTTTTAATTTTTAACTGCGCATTCACCATCCTAGTGTCTTTGTAATGATGTTATAACATTCTAGGAAACAAATAAAGATTCAATGTGGTCAGTAAAGGTTTTGGCATGTTTTCCTAAAAAATCGACTCCGTGCGGCGGTTGGCAAATCAGCGGAGAGGGAGGGTGGAGTGGAGTGAGCGGACCCGGCGCGTGCGCAGAACTATTTATTTTGTTTTTCCGGGGAACCCCATGACTTCTACACCAGCGCCTACTGGCATTGATTCGTACCAGCCCCGTGCAAGAGGACCTGAAATGACGTTACAAGTTCCGCATGTTCGTTCTCGGCTTCTACGAAACGGATTTTCATGAAATTTGATATGAAGGACACAATCAAAGATAAACGAAAATCGCAAAAATAAATCACGTACTCCAATCAGGGATACCACTTTCGCCATTTAGATTAATTATTCCGTGGGTGGAAGTTGTCTCTCGTTAGTGTACTGCTCTTCATAAACAAACTATAAACCCTCATCACATAAGCACTACTTTTTTAGTTTTAACTATCCATTGAAACGAACGTATATGTCAAAAAATATATAGTATTTAAGCATTGTTGGACTTACACGGTTTTCAACTTACACGGCGACCTTCGGAACGAATTAACCGTGTAAGTTGGGGACTTACTGTAATAGTTATATCAAAATATGTTTCAAGTAAAAGTTGTAGAACTAGTACTATATATTTTTATGGTAGGAGTAGCCGTTACCAAGAAAATCAAACAAGAATGTCTTAATTCGAGTTGAACTTAAAAATCTTCTTCCGTGGTTACTTCTTCATTGTTGCTAACATAAACAATCTCACAAACAAACTTGAATTTCCTTATGTGCGCATGTAATATTATTAATTCGGAAGAAAGTGGATTATTTATGACAAAGAATAGAACTTTAAAACGCTATTTCCCTTACGTACTGGTATATAATTTATTTCTAACACTCCATTGCACGAAAGGCGCCCATTTGTGAACGGTTATTGAAGTTATCTGCGTAATTCACAAAGCAGAATGCGCCTCTATAAAGGAGTTATATCGCGTTCATTCTTAGAATCTTTCAATGATGAATGAATGCCCTGCACCACCACATCGCATTGCGCTTCAAAGAGGAAATTTCATCGATACAATATCACCTAAAATCTTCCAAGACTACTTTCATTTTCTACATAAGGTATTTATGGATCTCATCGGAGAAAATTTCATGGAAAACAAATAGCTTTCTCCATTATAGGAAACAGAACAGGTAAGCTGACTGATTCTTACGGTCCACGGCTTTCTACTCTGATCGGTTTTTGTCTTCTCCCATTGGAAATTCATGAGGAAAATCACACCTAATCTTCCTTTCACCAATTCCTGAGAAATCTAGTTACAAGTTGACACTTGAGCACATCAGGAGCTTCTTTCACCGGCCAAAATGAAAGAGGTACTCACCAACAAGCTCTGGGCCAACGTGGTGTTTTAAGGCCCACAATCCCTCCATGACATATACACCCACAAAAAACGGCCTTCATACCCCGGAGGCTGGATTGCCTCTGGCCGTGGCAGTGGTCAGGAACAAGGCATGAAGGCAGAGGATGCTAAGAATCCCCGAAGGTTAAACACCTACTGCCACTCTTTCTCATCCTTACCCAATTCCTTTAACCTCAACCTAACTACCTTTAACTGCCAGACTTTGTCCAGCGAAGATAAACTTCAAGACCTCCGAGAATACCTGAAGAAGATTAAGTGGACTTAGTGAGGTGAGAAGAAAAGGTGAAGGCCTATTAGATTATTCTTTTTTACTACAGGGGAACTGACACAGGAAGAACAGCAGGAGTTGGATTCATCGTCAACAAAAAATTGAAGAATAATATCGTAGAAATGGAAAGTTCATCCGAGCAGGCAGCTAGACTAGTGCTTCAAATAAATAAAAGATATCAACTTCAAATGGTCCAAGTTTATGCGCCAACATCGTCATACTCTGATGAGGAAGTGGAAGATTTCTACCAAGAAGTTGGAGAACTGCACGACAAAGGAAGCTGCCATCTAAAAGTGGTCATGGGTGATTTCAATGCCAAGGTAGGAGAACAAAAGACGACAGCGCAGTTGGAAAGTGGGGCTATGGAGACAGAAATGAATGAGGGGACCGACTTGTAGACTTTGTTGAATGTACTAGTCAATATATAAATGAACACCTTCAAAAAGAGTTCCCATATAAAACGGACATGGAAGGGACCCAATGGCATAAAAAACGAAATTGAATACATACTAGTCAATAAAAAGCATGTTGTTAAAAAGCATGTTGTTGAAGACTGCTCCATCCTCAGCCAGTTTAAAACTGGAAGCCACCATCGATTGGTAAGATGCAGAATAAGGTTCAATTCAAAGTTGAAAAGACAAACTTATGAAGAAGCATAACTCTGTTATCAATACGCAAGTGCTAAAGGAACGAATAATTTCAGTTCCAACTGAAAAATCGATTCAGTGCGCTAGAAGACCAAGAAGTTGAAACACACAATTAATAAAGATACTCAAGTAACCACTAAAATAAATAAACGGAACAGTTAAAACAAAGCCAGAGAATAAGTTTACCGAAAAAACAAGACTGCTGATGGAAAAAAGAAGGAAAATGAAAATTACTAATGACTCTAAAGAAATGATCCATTTTGCAGAACTATACAAAACTATAAGGAAGTGCATGAAAAAAGATGTGAAGAAATATAATTATGAGCTAATCGAGAAAACGATAGCAAACAATAGAAGCTACAATAAAATGAAGCAACAAAAGAGACAGCTGGTTGCTTAGATGCTAGAAGACGGCTCCATAACCTATAGTAGGAAATTAATTCTAAAACGGGTACAAGAATTCTACACCAAGTTGAGGATTCTCTAGCACAGCGGTGCCCCAACTACGGCCCGCGGGCCAGATCCGGCCCGCCGCGCACTTGAATCTGGCCCGCGAAGATATTTGAAGCATAAGTCATAAATGATCGTAAAAAATTTAGGAATCGTATAATTTCTACGATTCCTAAATATGCTTCACTACACTCAAAGTATATTTTGTTTTTCCACGTAGGCTTATGCCTTTCCTTTTCATCTTACTTTCTCTCCACTTAACCGGTACTTTGTTTTCACTGAAGAGTAACTTAATATGACCCCCCTCACCCCCTTCCAATGCCTTTATCTTACTTTGTATATCATTGTTCATGAATTGTTTTTCATAGCTATCAGATACTACTATTTTTCATGATACTTTCTGGCCGGATAATATACCCCTAGCGCTATAAATCGTTAATGAAAGATAAGTATGAAAGTCCACAAAGTTGGTCTCGAACAGGTTGATTTTATTTCTAATGCTGGAGGTAATCCCATTTGTTTTGCTTTGTAGTAAAGTTTTGCTAAATATTTCTCACATTTCAACCAACAAGTGATAGTTACCTTATTTTCTTGCATTCCTCAGTCTCCCTTAGCTAACTGGTGAAGGTGCATCATTCTGTGTTTTCAATTTGGGCTGTTTTTATTTATTCTTCGTCACAGGTTATCCAAAAAGTTAGTTTCTCTTCTTCGAAGTATTAAAATATACATTTGACTGTATTTTATGGCCACAAAATTTTATTTTGTTTGTTGAGATGCTTCAAATCTCGCGGTTCCAATACGCGGGTTGTATATTGTTTCCCGGAGTACTTCCGGTTTTTTCGGTTTCCCTTACTTACGTAGTAGTTTTCGTCATACCAGTCTTCCTGTCGCCATCGCTGTGATAGCACGTTTTTCCTTGCCAATCTGTATCGAAGTGAATCCTGTCCATCAGTTAATACTGGACACTGGACTTATATAATATAATAAACTGAATTCTCATTATCTGTGTCAAGTTTATTTAAACCTTCTTAACAGGTTATTGGCCCAGATACGTTTAAAAAGGATCGCGAGTGAAAAAGTGTTTGAAGTTGAGATCGTGCCACGAGGTGATGAAAAGTCCGTCACGAATGTGAATTCTGCCCACATCGAGATGCTGTCGAAAGTGAATTATGACACGTGGAGGATGCAAGTAGAAGCGTTATTGAAAAAAAATGACGCGTGGGGATATGTGAGTGGCGAAACTCCGTTGCCACCGGAGGCGACCGGCAATGGTGCGTCGGCGGCGGATGCTCGACGACAGGCGTGGTTTGTTGCTGACAAGGAGGCCAGATCCGATATAATATTGTCCATTAGTCCATCAGACCTTAAACAGATTCGTGGCTGCGACACATCCCGCGAGGTGTGGCTCACGCTCGAATCTATCCACGCGTCGAAGGGACCTGCGAGGAAGGCGACACTCTTAAAACAGTTGACGCTGCAACGCATGCAGGAGGGCGACGACGTGAGGGACCACATGACAAAATTCTTTGATGCTGTGGACAAGCTGGCAGCCATGGATGTAGAGGTGAACGCAGACCTTGCAATTATGCTCTTGTATAGTCTTCCAGGGAGATATGAAAATTTTAGGTGTGCGATCGAATCGCGAGAAAACTCTCCACACCAGAAGAACTCAAAGTGAAGATTCTGGAAGAGAGCGATGCGAGGAAGCAAGCAAGTGTCCTCGATAGCGAGTCGGCAAAGATGGAGGCCTACGAGATCGAGGAAGGAAAAGAATGAAGGGAAGGAGCCTGAAAAAGGAAAATTCAAATTCCGATGCTATCGTTGTCATAAGACCGGACATAAAGCGGTGGAATGCAGCGAAAGGAAGAGTGGCGAGAAGTCGCAATCGCAAGGGAAGGCCAAGCTCGTCGAAAACAGCGCGGATGACACTTATTCTGCGTATGGCGCGCAGGTATCCAATGCTGAGGAATCGAGTGACGACGTGAGATGCAACTCTGCGAATCATGCATGGATTTTGGACAGTGGGTGTACTTCTCACTTGTGTGGCGATAGGGAGTGCTTCGAGTGGATTAATTCGTTGACTCAGGGCAAACTGAACCTTGTTAACACGTCATCAACAAACGTGAAGGGAAAGGGAGCTGTCAGAATCTCTGCAGTAAACGACAGAAGTCGAAGGTTAGTTGAGCTCCGAGATACTCTGTATGTGCCCGATCTGACTAACCTAATTTCAGCGGCAAAAATCACGGATCAGGGGAAAGTCGTGACGTTCCGAGACAAAGTTGTTGTTGTTACCAACCAGGACGGAGAGGTCACATTGACGGCTGACCGGAAAGGTGATTTATATTACGTCCGAAAAGAAACTGATGGTGCTAATGTGGCGACGTCGCAGCAACGGTCAGATGCTATCGTTGTCATAAGACCGGACATAAAGCGGTGGAATGCAGCGAAAGGAAGAGTGGCGAGAAGTCGCAATCGCAAGGGAAGGCCAAGCTCGTCGAAAACAGCGCGGATGACACTTATTCTGCGTATGGCGCGCAGGTATCCAATGCTGAGGAATCGAGTGACGACGTGAGATGCAACTCTGCGAATCATGCATGGATTTTGGACAGTGGGTGTACTTCTCACTTGTGTGGCGATAGGGAGTGCTTCGAGTGGATTAATTCGTTGACTCAGGGCAAACTGAACCTTGTTAACACGTCATCAACAAACGTGAAGGGAAAGGGAGCTGTCAGAATCTCTGCAGTAAACGACAGAAGTCGAAGGTTAGTTGAGCTCCGAGATACTCTGTATGTGCCCGATCTGACTAACCTAATTTCAGCGGCAAAAATCACGGATCAGGGGAAAGTCGTGACGTTCCGAGACAAAGTTGTTGTTGTTACCAACCAGGACGGAGAGGTCACATTGACGGCTGACCGGAAAGGTGATTTATATTACGTCCGAAAAGAAACTGATGGTGCTAATGTGGCGACGTCGCAGCAACGGTCAGATGCTGAAATGGCATGAACGTTTGGGTCATCTTAACGCCACGGACGTGATGACGGTGATAAGGGTTGGTGCGGTGGACGGGGTCAATGTCGGAAGTAACGATGATATCTCCCGGTGCGAGATATGTCTGCAAGGAAAAATGACCTCCACACCATTCCCAAAGGGAAGGAAGCCCTGCTCAGAAAAGCTGAAGATCGTGTTTTCGGACGTTGTGGGACCGATGCGGAAGGAGTCTTCAGGAGGGGCTAGATTCTTTGTGACCTTCATTGACGATAGTACAAGGTGGTGTGAGGTGTACCTGCTTAAGCAAAAGAGCGGTGTTCTTGACGCGTTTAAAGTCTACAAAAACTACGTCGAGAAGCAGACTGGAAGACGTATCAAATGTTTGCAGTCCGATAATGGACGTGAGTATTGCAATGCAGAGTTTGACAATTTCCTCAGGCAGGAAGGCATCGAGAGGTTTACTGTTGCGCATACACCGCAACAAAATGGTGTAGCAGAGCGCATGAATCGAACGCTTCTCGAGATGGCCAGGTGCATGGTGTTGCAGTCGGGATTACCGAGTTCGTTCTGGTCTCCCGAATGGCCGGCTTTAGTTCACCCAAAGAAAAAGGGGCATTGTAGTGATTCCCCTTATTCCCTGGGATGAAGTCAAGTAACCTCCTTTCTTTTTTAAGTTCCTGAAACGAGTGTAGATACTAGTGTGTACTGCGCGTTTCAGCTTAATACCTTCCCATTGTGTCCGGAATTCCATCAGCGTGTTTTATCAATACCCCATCAGAGTTTGATGGGTGCCCGAGATTTTCCTGACCTTATTCCAGACCTGTGTCATAGGCGTGCGGTGGTTTATGGATGACACACATTTCATCCAGGATTACTTTTGGCATCCTTCACCACCTGTCGAGCTTTCGCCCTGAGTCGCCGAAATGCTGTTAGATTTATAGCTGCTGGATATTTAGGAAAGATTCGCAGTGACCTTTTCCCGTTTTTAATAACCGTCGCACAGTCATCGTTCCACAATGGAACTGGTAGACGATGTGGATTTCCTGATGTTTTCGGGATGCACTATTCTGCAGCAGTTATAACAGCATCTGTAAAGCATTTCGTTTTCTGTAGTGCATTGCAAATGGCATTAAAATTAAAATCTAATTCGCTTTTAAAATCTGTCCAGTTAGTTTTCTTTAAAATCCATTTGCTTGGATAGCTATTGACTGAACCTATCTCTGATATCAAAAAGGGGAAGTGATCGCTTCCGCAAAGATCTGAGTGGACGGATATGGAGAACAGTGGAGCTTTGCACTCGTTGAAATAAAAAGATCGATGGAGGAATACTCTCCATTAAAAGAATTAAAACGTGTTTTTTCACAGTCGTTTAATAAAATCAGGTTAAAATCGTCTAAATATTTTTGCAAGAGACGCCCTCTACCATTACTGTCAGCCAACGTGTCTCCTCAGAGGGTGTTTTGGGCATTAAAATCCCCTAACCACACGAATGGCCTAGGTAGCTGTCTGACTAGATCTTCTAGGTTCCTCCGATTCACAGGTGCCCCTTCCGAGAGGTATAAATTACAGAACGTAATTTCCTCCAGAGTGGCCATGGCTATCGCCTGGAAGGGCGAATGCAGTTTCACCTGGGAGGTGTAAAGGTCCTCCCTGATGGCTACAGCCACTCCTCCTTGAGCCCTATTGCCATTCAAATAATTCCTTTCGGAAGACGTTAAAAACCTTTATTTTCACCTTATCATTTTCTTTAAAATGCGTCTCTTGCAAAAATATGCACGCAGGTTTGAGATCAGTTATAAGGATCTCCGACTCTTCCCTGTGAGTGTAAAAACCGTTGCAATTCCACTGTAGAGCTAAATATATCGTTAAAAGTTAAATAAATATATAAAGATTGATTAAAATATCTGCTTAAAATTTTTCTCACGGGAAGCTTATCTTTTTAATTTTCCTTCCCCCTTTCTTCTGGAGTGTAGTGAGAGAGTACTCCCACTCACCCTTGGAAAGTGTGTCCTCCTCTATCCTCTCTTCGGTTCCTGGAGGAGGTTTGCGGGAGGGACCAGGTGACGGAGTCTTCTCCGTTCTCCCTCCAGCTTTTTTATTAGGTGACCCAGGTTTATTCTGGGCCATAACAGGGGCATTGCAATTTGGCCCCTTTTTTGGTGAGCTTGGATTCGTTACCTTATATGCTTTCTTTACACTGCTAATTTCCTCTGTGGTTTTTTATTTTTTCCTGCTTTTTTTGTCTTTTTTGCCGGTAATTCATCAGTCTGAGTGGCTATTGCACTCTTCTGAATCGGGATTGCTGCAATGGACGGGGAGGACTTAGAGAAGACTAGCAATAAGAGATATTATTTCTTTTGAGCCTCGAAATACGGAAGTTTATCGATCGTCTTGATTTCCATCACTTTCTTCTCTTCCTTCAACTTTGCGCAGTCTCGGGAGAAAGCAGGGTGTGGACTTTCGCAGTTGACGCAGGGTAAGGCATCCTTGCAGGCTTCCTCCTCGTGCTTTTCCCGGTTATACCGGAGGCAGGTTGGTTTGCTCTTGCAACGACGTGCAGTGTGCCCGAACTTCTGGCACTGGAAGCAGCGAAGAGGACTTGGTATATAAGGTCTGACTGAACAGACCTCGTAACCAACCCAGACCCTCTCCAGCAGCCTATCGAGGGAGAAGGCGAGGATCAACGAGGTCGAATTGATGACCTCTCCATTTCTCTTAATTGTAAGCCTCCTACAGTCTACCACCCCCTGCGGGGCCAGCTCTCGCTTACATTAGTAGAGAAGGTCATAGTTGGTTATGACCCCCTGGCAGGTGTTGAGTGTTTCATGCGCCTCCACCTTGACTGGCATGTCCTTGAGCAGTGCCATACCTAGAATTTTCGTGCTCTGCGTCTCGTTGAATGTCTGAATTAGTAGAGTACCGTCCTTAAATTTCTTTACGGATTGAAGCGGCCCAGGTGCCTATGACGACATAGCATTATATATCAAGAAGGGAGACACTTTAGTAAATGTCCCACCTTCTGCTTAAAGTTTCATAATCAAGTATTTGTTGCATTTGCGAACTTTATCTCCCCCATCCATTTCTGGAGGGTTCTTCCCCCACCCGTTTCCGAACGGGATCTTTTGAAAGAAGGAAAGTTTACCGCCATGATAAGGTTTTAAGTATTCGTCCTCTGGTCACCCCAACCACCACGGAGTCACAAATGGGACGTCGCACCACAAACTGATGCAGACGCCAGGGCTAACCAGCAGGATATAGCGCCTCTGACTAGGTTGCCTGCTTCGGGTAAGATCCACAGTGCACAGGGCCTCCAAACCCATGCACCTTAGACCCCCCCCCCCACACAGACCCCCATAGCCTCCGCAATAGCCGACCGGAACGTCAAAACGCGACGGCAAGCACCCGACGTCCCGTTTACACTGAGTCCGAGGCCGAAGTGGTGTGTTGCTCACGGATCGCATCTTGAGCATCCGAAACCCAGATGCAGTCCTGTGAGCTCAACCACCAGGCATCTCTTCCCCACCTTACGGGTCTCCACGCACGGCAAACACGCGGGCGGGCCGATAGCCGGATGTTATGGCTGAAACTCAAGCAGCAGACCCACATGCTGTTTGGAAACTACCCCGAGTTAACTGTGGGTTTTTTTACGAGGTTGTCTCCTCGCCCATTGTTCGCCTCTTACGACCAGCAGAGGGACTGCGGGAGTATTCTATCCCCTTTCCCGCAGGGGGAAGAAAGCATTGAAATTTGAAGAAATAATGAGAACAGTTATATCAGTTGTAAACTACATACGATCAAATGGGGTGAACCTCAGAGGAAATGTGCTCCACAGATTTTTTCAATTAAGAGGAGAAATTGAAATATTTATGACAGAAAAAGGGCGTGGAATTGATTAAATAAATAATCCTCTTTGGGTTGGGAAACGTGCTTTTTTGTCAGATTTGGTAGAACACATTAATGAAATTAATCTAAAGCTTAAGGGAAAAGATAAATTAGTGTGTGATATGTTTTCTTATGTTAAAGCTTTCGAAACAAAATTATCCCTTTTTTCAAGTCAAATATTAAAGAAAAATTTTTCACATTTTGAATCATGCGAACAGTTACTGGAAACAAACGAATTGCAAGAAATTTCCGAACGATTTATTTTTGGAAGCAATGCAATTACTACAGGAGCAAATGAATGAACGCTTCGGAGATTTTAAACCAATGGCAGATAGAATTACATTATTTGGCGATCCAATTTCCTTTCCTGTGGACGCTGCACCAAATGAACTCCAAATGGAGTTAATCGAGCTTCAAAGTAATGAGAAGTGAAAGACTCGCTTTAAACATAACAATCTTGCAGAATTTTATAAACATTTATAAGAGGAAGACTTTTCCAATTTAAGAAAATTTTCTAGGCGAATGATTGTTATTTTTGGTAGTACATATATGTCTGAATTAATATTTTCAAAAATGAAATATATAAAAAATATTTCGAAATAAGTTGGCCGATGATCATCTACAAAATATTCTGAGAATATCGGTCACTGAGGTGGAACCTAATTTTTTGCAGCTCTGTAAGGAAATGGATCACATTGATGTGTTTATTACTTTTACGTATTAACCTATTGATTTCCAAATCTTCCTTAAACTTATTTGTACTTTGTTACTGTATTTGCTTTTTAATGTAAAGTTTAATAATCAATATGTTGTTGATTTTTATGAATTCACTACGAATACATAAAGTACATTGTTTCAGTTTCAAATATAAATATTTTTTAATTTAAATTGTACAATATGTAATTTTTCCTTAGAAAAAATATTTTTTATATACAGGAGTATATTTAAAAATCTTTGTGGCCCGCCTACTCATGAGTAAAGTTCAATCTGGCCCGCCGATAAAAAAGTTTGGGCACCACTGCTCTAGCAAATGATAAAGTAAATGAAGTAGGAAATTTGCCCAGCGAAGAGGTTCCTGTTATTCTTCCAGAAGAGGTGAGACACGCAATCAGAGGTGAGACACGCAATCAGAAGTATGAAGAATGGAAAAGCATCTGGAGTGGATGGTATCACAGCGGAAGTATTCAAGGCAATGGGTAATTATATGGAAAAGATTCTCGCTAAGATTTTTACATCGTGACTGAGGAGGAAAAAGATACCAGAAACGTGGAACCACGCAAGTATCATCCTTTTGCACAAGAAAGGTTCCAAAGAAGAGTTGAATAACTACAGACCGATCAGCCTACTCCCAACAGTCTATAAAATATTCACCAAAATACCCACTATGCGCCTTCAAAACCATCTTGATTCTGCGCAACCCAGAGAGAAAGCTTGATTTCGCAGTGGGTATAAAACGATGGACCACATTCTAGTCGTGAGAGATGTAATCAGTCGGACTAACGAGTACGAATTACCTCTTCGTATGTGCTTTATCGACTACGAGAAAGCATTCGATTCTGTCCGAACTTCGTCGGTGCTACGTGCACTGAAGAAACAAGGAGTAGAAGAAACGTACATAACCTTGATCAAGAATATCTACGAAAATGCGACAACATCTGTCCAGCTGCATGAAGAAACGAGTGCCTTTTAGACCAAAAAGGGAGTGAGACAAGGAGATACTATGTCCCCTAAATTATACACAGTAGTTCTGGAGGAAGTATTTCAAACGCTAGACTTGGAAGAAAACGGCATAAGGTAAATGGAGAACATCTGAGTCATCTGCGCTTTGCAGATGACATCATACTGTTCGAAGGAAGCCCAGAAGAGCTCCTTAGAAGAACTGAAGAGCTTGAGCAAGCAAGCGGAGAAGATGGGCTTAAGATGAAACTCAATAAAACAAAGGTTACGTACAGCTCCTTCACAAATTCGAGAAGATACATATCAACGGAGCAGAACTCGGAGAAGTAACCAGCTATGTTTACTTGGGTCAACTCATCGCTGCTGATGGTTCGCTTCTTGGAGAAATCAACCGGAGAGTGAAGATTGCCTGGGGTGCTTTTGGAAAGAATAGAAACATCTTTAAATCAAATACTCCAGTCTTCCTAAAAAGGCGACTGTATGACCAATGTGATCTGCCTGTTCTGACATATGTATGTGAAACATGGACCATGAACGCCTGAATGATACAGCGCCTGCAAAAACACCGAGGAGCTTGGAGTGATGCATGTTAGGGACCACCCGGAAAGACCGCAAGAGGAACGACTGTGTAAGAAAGAAGACGGGAGTCTGTGATGTGATTAGAAGCTGCTAAAATGGCAGTGGGTGGGCCACATTGCTAGAAGAAATGACCAGCATTGGACAGCCAGTGTTATCGAATGGATCCCAAGAAACATCAAGAGACCGAAAAGAAGACTGAAAGACAGGTGGGACAGAGAGCTTGTTAAGTTCTTGGGGCAAACTTGGAGGAGGGAGGCAGTTGACAGGGAAAACTGGAAGAATCGGGGGGAGGCCTTCATCTGTCAGTGGACTGAAAAAGGCTGATGATGATGATGATATATATATATAATCGAGAATCGATTTCCCGAATTTACCTTCTTTGAATCATAATACCAATATGCGTTAGAAAAATATCTTTGCGATAATTTCATTTTATTCTCCAATCAGGCGAATCATTTTTCGAAACTTTTATTCAGATCTTATGATAGTAATATTGCGGGAATAAAAACATAGATGTATCCATATTCTCCAAACTCATTTTATTCAGCATATCAATCACAACATACCTTTTGCAAATATAAATAAATAGCACATTCAAGGTATATATAGATGGCAGTTATGCATTCACAGAGGATAATTATAAGATTAATAATTACAGACATGGACCTCCTAGGCTGCGAAAATGAGGTGTTTTTTGTGTAGTTCATTACAAACACAATCCCTAATTTTTTCATCCATTCCAACGTTCTCCCGTAAACAAAGCAATACAAAATATAAGCCGGTATTCAGATAAATAAATTTTTAATAAGAATCCAGAGTCTGCAAAATAAGGATGATATATACAACACGGAAATAAGTTAGCGATAAATAAAAGGACAGTAATAGGCTTAAATCGACTCGTGCACTCAACATTTGCACTCTGATAACACGCGCATTCATTCCGTTTGAAAATATTTATTAGAGCAATTATTCTTCAGCATAATATGTTAGTGCTTAGCATAAATATGTATATATTTATAAAATGACGCATCTGCATCGGGAATCGGTAATAGAATAATAAATCATCTTCTTGCGTCGGATTTCCTCCGAAGCGCTCGAATCCGTTGTAAATTATTTTCCGGGAGGTAGGTAGGTGTTTCCTGGATCTGCCCCGGAGCCTCCGGCGGCATCCGACGGCCCGCCGTATCCCCTTCCGCCTCCGCTTCCACCGCCAAAACCACCTGAATCGCTTCCTTGGTAGCCTCCATCGGCAGACCCTCCGGCCCCCGCAGCCCCATATTTCGCAGACGGTCTTCCGGTACTGCTCCCGGAATAACCGTCGCCCGCGCCACCTCTACCGCCTCCTCTTCCTCTGCCTGCTCCGCCTCCTAGTCCAGGGGCCCCGTATTCGCCCGAGGGCCGACCTCCTTGCCCCGAAGACCCGGCGTAACCGTCGCTCGTCCCTCCGAAACCTCCGCCAGAACCTCCGAGCCCAGGGGCCCCATACAGAGCGGAAGGCCCTTCGGACCCTCCGAAGCCTCCTCCCGACGAACCCGCGAACCCTCCCGCGCCGCCTCTGCCCCTTCCGGAAGCTCTCGAACCTCCGACTCCGGGAGTGCCGTATTCTGCAGAAGGCCTTCCCGCGCCGCCGCTTCCTCCGGCGTAACCTCCGTCCGACCCGCCGAAACCGCCTCCGGCACCTCCGAATCCTGGGGCACCGTACTCGGCCGAAGGTCCGCCGCTTCCGGCCGAACCGTCTGATCCCCTTCCACCCCCGGCGCCTCCCCTGCCTCCGGCTCCACCCTGTAAGTTGGCCTCTCCGTCATACTTCACGTCCGCGTTGAATCCCGCCTCGTCGGCCGTGTATGAGACAACCTGGTTGCGTCCGTCCGGCAGAAGGACCCGGTACTCTCCGGTCACACGCCCTTCCTCGTCAGCGCTCTCGCGTTGCTTAAAGTCGGTACCGGTCTCTGCGTCTTGCACCTCGTACTGGAACTCGTAGGGTGAGGGCTAGGGGGTTGATATGGGTATTGGTTGAAGAGAGAGAGGGATGGGCAGAGAGAAAGAGAGAGAGAGAGAGAGAGAGAGGTGGAAGAAAGAGGCAGTGGCGGGAGATGGGTTCTAAACGGAACTAGGGATTTCCTAATAAGCTGGGTTAAAACGAACTTTCTAGGGTATGTATTAGAGACGCCCACATCACCATGGTGATATCTGCGATGAAATGTATTTTTTTGTGCTTCTTTGCGTTTAAACTAAAAAAAATCGAACTAGTTATGTTTTATGGACGAAGTTCGAGTTTTCCAATGTCTCAAAAGTAGATATTTTACTGTTCCTTCGCTATCTTTCTTGAAAATTTTATGGATCGCAACCATAATCCGAATTTTCGAGGATATAGTTGTTTCAAAAATAAAAAATTATGAGTCTTAACGTCGTAGCGAAGGTTTAGATTATGGAAATGTATGCCCAAAAAAATGAAATTTAAAACATGTTGATTACATCTACGTTTATGAATATTTAGGTATTCATATCATTCTTAAATTATGCGAAGATCGCTTGGCCATAATATTCTATGGGAGTTCTTCGAATTCCATTATGCGATATATATCTCACCTGCCCACCGTCGCCATCACCACCCAAGCCGGACCCGTAACCACTCGATTGACCTCTTCCAGCGCCGCGACCTCTTCCTCCTCCGCTTCCTCCAGCATATCCTCCAGCACCGAATGCGCCTCCAGTAGCCCCTCCACGACCCCCTGCCGGACCTCTCGAATAGCCATCTTCTACCCCTCTACCTCCGGAACCAGTACCTCCACCAATCGCTGATCCTCCGGAATATCCTCCAGATCCTTTAGCGCCGCCTCCAGAATAACCTCCTGCTCCGCCTCCGTTCCTTCCGCCGCTTGGCCCTCTCGGATATCCTCCGGCACTGGAACCTCCGGAAACACCGCTACTAACGGAGCCACCCGCAATACCACCGCTTCCTGATTCTCCGGGGTATCCTCCTCCACTGGAGCCTCCAGCGTACCCTCCGGAACCTGAGCTGCCTGCACCGGTACCACTGCCTGAGCCCCCAGGGTAGCCTGCACTGCCTGACCCGCCGGGATAACCTCCGCTTCCTGAGCCCCCCGGATAACCGCCTCCTCCTGAACCCCCTGGATAACCGCCTCCTCCTGAACTTCCAGGATAACCGCCTCCTCCTGAACCTCCAGGATAACCGCCTCCCCCTGAACTCCCTGGATAGCCACCGCCTCCGGCACCTCCTGGATAACCTGCACTTCCACCGCTTCCTGCACCTCCTGAATGTCTTCCGCCGCTAGGTCCCCTGGGATACCCTCCTCCCCTTCCTCCTCCTATTCCAGAACCACTAGAGCCACTTCCGGAACCGCCAGGATATCCTCCGGATCCTCCACCGCTACCAGCCCCACCCGGGTATCCTCCAGCAGCCGAACTGCCGGATCCTCCAGGATAACCGCCCCCACGGGAACCCCCTGGATAACCTGCACCGCCTGCGCCCCCCACCCCGCTCCCTGACCCTCCGGGATAGCCTCCGCCGCTTCCAGCCCCTCCAGGATATCCTGCGCTACTGGATCCTCCCGCAAATGCTCCGGAAATTGCAGAGCTCTGACTGCCAGAATATCCCCCGCTTCCTCCATCACCACTTCCCGGAGCACCCCCTGAATACCCTTCACCTCCGCTTCTTCCTGCCGGACCGCTAGCCGGAGCTCCGTACAATCCTGTAGGGAGGTCACATCTGACGCCGTGGATCAATAGAGTTGCAGCCATTAGAAGGCACACCATCTGTGAATGAGAACCAAAAGATATTCATCCATTTAGAATACGGTTATAATCTCTGCATTGCAGCGATCGACTAATACTTTCTTAGATATTACCATCATAATATACATAATTGCGTAAAATCCTATATCATCTTAATGCTTACGTAATTTAGTTTTATCTAAAATGCATTAGCTCAAAGTAGAGTGATCTAAAATATTCAGTTTTTGATATACGAATTTTAAGACAGTTTGTTCCCTATAAATATGTGAAATAGAATTTTCAGCGGATCCAAACGATTCAAGACAGAACCGTGTCGTTTCATGCTAGTAATTTATATCGGTTCAACAAGAAATGCCATCGTTTTAGTTTAAATCGATTTATTGGGTTTATTATGCATGAGGAGGTTTAGAATTTCTTAGGCAATGTTATGCTTCATTGCAGCTGATTTCCGTTACCCTTGAATATTTTCTACGCGAACTATCATTTTTATTTTAACGTAAAAAATCTTCAAATGTCCTTACCTCCTTGGAGGGCCCCATCCTCCCGTCTGCTGCCCTTATCAAGTCCTTTGGAATTTCAAATCTCTTCCACTCCTTAGCCAGTCGACGCTTCTTTCCGGTCCTTCTCGATTCTCTGTATATCCCGGATGAAATGTGCTTCACCGAACCAGAGACAAACTGATGCCTTCGTAGATCCAACGGTCCCTTTATATACCCGCTGAAGCGAACAAAATCGTGCAATACCTATTGGAATGGGGATCATCATCATACTTTGGAGTTTTTCCATTTTTCCACATTCGGAACCCATCGAAAGAATCGCCATCCTCGCTCAGAGTGGGAGGGGGAGGAGGACGCTTTCAATGGAAGCGACGTGATCGCTTCTAGAGTAGAGCATCATCCCCGTTGCCGTGGGGATGCGTGCACCTCCCCAACCCCATTCCTTGTTAGTCAACTCGGCGAAAGTGTTTGTGCATCGAGAGGGAGGGGGTGGAAGAGGGTAAAGCCGAGGAGGCAATGGTTGAGAGACGCGGAAATCGAGGCATGGAGGTGAAGAAAGAAAGAACGATTGTCGCAGGTTTTGGATAAAAAAGCACCGGTATTGGGAGAAAAAGATAGATCTCGATGAGTCGCAAGACTGAATGAATAATTAGCGTTCTTTACTAGTAGGAATTCGAAAATGTGCCATCGATCGATGATCAAAAGATTGGAAATTGCGGGCGGGAAAGGATGGCCGTGGCGGCGAACATGTTGAAATTCGCAGAGTAGTTGACAAGTAGGGCGATAGGATCGCTCTACTAAAGAGATCGAAAGAAATACTCCTGCACGAGATCGTTAATTCCTCATTAGCAGAAGGAAATAAATCGCTGCTTTGCGGCGATAATTTGGATTAAATTTTTATTTGAAACACAAATAGCATAGGTGTGTTTGGTGAAAAGCAAAAATTAGTTATTTCCTGTTGCTAATTAAATGTCATTAAGAGTTAGTTTTGGTCAGAATGGGATTCGGTATATTCAGAGAGATATTTTTTAAACAAATGCTGTAATCGTCCAGACGTGAAGTTTTAATTACTCGAAACTTCTAACAATGGTAGAAAAAAATCCTAGGATTGGAGATGCTACGTTAATTCTGCAAAATTAACGCTACAAAAATGCATCCTGTTTTATCTTTATTTAGTGAAAGTTCCTTGAAATTTGGCGTTATTCATAGGCGTCTTGTGTCTATAGATTGCGAGTGATTGGAAGTCGTTAGGATGCTTACTTCATCTACACCGATGTAATTTTCTTGTCAATAACTCAACTATGAGAGAGACAAATGAACGTAGGATATTATATGGGAGAATCCTTGAAGTCATCCCCGGGAGATTGTTTCAGAATCATTGCCAGATGTACTGCAGCGTGATCCATTAACGAGAAGATTCTCATTATTTTTTAAAAGAACATTTAAAACGCATGACTAAGCGATATTGGCTGTCATTTTCGATGTTATGGAAAAGGTACGCCTGCGGCCTGCAGACACTTCTGATTACAAAAATTTTACGAAACTTCTCAAAGTACTTCACGGCAATTTAAAATAAAAAAATAATGATACAAACCAGATAAACATATTTATTGTTGATGCAGACAAAACATGATTTAATCTTATTGAAACAAATAGCTATTTATTTGTTTTTCTGGATAGCATTTTTAAGATGCTCCCATAGGAATTGTTCACATTTACTTAGACATTAATTTATTAAAATAAATTGAAATTTAAGATATAAAGCGTATAATTCTCCATCTTTGTTATGTGAATTGTCAAATTTCTTAATTAATGTTTAGCTTTATAAGTTCAAAAAAGGCATTATTTCAAAAAGCTATAATTTACAAATGCTCTGATTCATTTCGTGTATCCTATATTTTTCTGTGACTCATTTTCATGTTCAACTAAGGTTTTATCCTTCTCTCACACATTTAATTACAAATTCTTCGCCTTCCACTTTCAAAGCCTTTGTATTAAAATTCCTCGACTCTACTATTCTTCTCAATAGTTCCTTAATTTATTTTCAGAAAATGTTGGCAGTTTTCCAAGTAAATTTTATTATATTTCATATAATTTTTTCCATACATTTGCGAGTATTCCGTTAATTACTAATATTTAAACTAGATTTGAACTTATTTTTCAATGGAGTAGAAATAACATTTAGTTATAAAAATACATTTTTATTGTTTGATATTCACTTTGTATGGGAGACGACGAATACGAACTTGAGGACATACGAATCATCCTATTTTCGAATCAAACTTTTTACCTCTTCAGGTTTTTCATTCAGAGAGAAAATTTTAATTGCTCTGCCAAAGCAATTTATATTTTTTATTCCATCTCAAAGGCCGATGCATTTTCTAGTACCAGTATTAATCCAGATTTTTTCACATTTGTACGCTTCAACTGGTGCATCTCATCCAGCGCAGTTTGTCACATGGATGTTAGCTGTTAATGATCCGTTTAACATATTTAGTATGCGTCTTCTTTATTTCGTACATGGATATAAAAGAACTATCGTTTTTTTTTAGATAAGCCACCGTAACGTGAAAGTGTATTTTTATAGTAATTCAAATGACTATATTTTGGTTTAAATAGTCATCACGTGATTACACTTTATATCAAAATCTCTAAGATTAGTGAGAATTGTTTTAAAAAAATTTATTGAAAAACGTTATTTCGCTGGTGTAATTTATATTCGTAATCCACGTTATACGTTATGGAGAACACGCCTTAATATAAGTTTAAACTGAATGTTTGGATTAATTAAGAATACGGATAGCAATTTCCATTTCATACTGTATTTATTTCAAACTGTATTTATTCATTAATTACGTTTTCATTCCTTAAACACCCTTGATACGAACGGTAAAGAAAAGGAATAGATATTATCTCCGCTTAAGCATTTTCCTTCATTCACGATATCCGAATCCGCGAATAGCGACAGATATAAACAGTTTAACGTCGGCAAAGAGAAGTCGTCGAGAGCTGCGGGTGTTCTGAAGGTGATGGATCGGCGTTTGGATTAAGAGCTCACGGTTTAGGGGTGAGAACGATGGCCATCCCAGAGGAGTTGCAAGTGGGAGGAGAGAGGGAGTAGGAAGGAGATAGGAGGGAGGCGGCGTAGTGCGGAAGGAATATTATTCCCGGCGAGCGACCCCCGAGGCGGAAGGGAAAAAGGAGGCAGGAAGGAGGGGAAGGTGTTGGAAGTAGTAGGGGAAGCCTTGGACCGTGACTGAGATGTAGTTGCCCCTCGCGAATCCTTATCCCGAAGCCGGTAGCGCCCAACCCTTCCTTTACGTGTCGCCGTGTGACTTTGCCCCCGAAACGCCACCGATCCTCTCTCGTGAGGCACGGCTTCCTCTTCTTGTTCACTTAAGGACTTCGTAGTCATCGCAGTAGTAAGAAAGTAGGATTTTTCCCTAAGATATTCGATCCATTCGACTCGTGTTCGTCAAAGTGACTTTTACGAGACTTCTTCGGCTACTATGGAAAACGATTTCCTCGGATATCGTCCTATTTATGTGCAACATTTAGGAAACTCTTCCTCCACTTTCCCAGTTTTAATGTGGAGATGCTGGAATTAAGTGGAAAGTTTCTCGTGTGGTGTTAAAAATGTATTAAAATCCGCAGATATTTAGTTTATACACCTAAATGGCGAACACTTACTAAATTACAAGTTTCTTCACTACATGTAAATCGTCTGTAGTCTCTACTTAAAATTTCAATTTTCCAATGCAAAAAAATCATATGGCAATTGCTCAGCTTTAACGTGCAATTCATCAGCGTTACAAGTATCAATTTCACTGTTAGAGAAATAAACTTTTCATCGCTCAACTTGCGAATTTTATCGTAACGTGTTGATTAAAACTATATTTTACATTGAAATAATGGCAAATGTGCTTCTGCGATAGTTTTTTGTTCTTTCCAACAGCTTCGAAATTCAAAAAGTGCATATAATGAGTATTACCTCTTTCTATTCTTTTGACAAAACTTCCATTTAATATTAAAATGATTCACCGCCTCATATAATCTGAATATTTAGGAAAGTCCGTGCTGAATCAACAAATAAGATATTCAATAATTGAGAATTTAAATCATACGTATACTTCTTATACAAAAGCATTTATTTTTATTAAAGGTTCAAAACAGATGAAAGTGAGCATCCTCATTTTTTGTGGATGAAAAATAATATAAATGTATATAATTAAATTGTAATGATATCTGCATTATTTAAAAAAACTTCCATCTAAAATATCAGGAAGAACATTATTGCACCGTGTCATTTAATCCTTATAGATTCACACAACATCCAGTTATTTTTATAAGAAATCATGCCTCTTGGATTTGTTTAATTCAACTCAAACCATAAATATTTTAGAATAATTCGTATAAATGAATAAAAACGGCCATCTCTTCGTATGAAAATCCTCTTATGAATACGTTTAAACGTAAATATGTCCAATTACGTAACGTTGAAACATTATCGAAAGGATCACCTTTGATTCAGTCAATCTTCTTGAATGAAAACAAATTTTAAACCTTGGAATAATTTCTAGTTTCAAGTATCATTAATCTTCGCCGGATATATCCAAAAACAGTTATAAGTTATGTCCCTTACTACTTTCGAGGGAAATAATATTGAAGAATGAGCGTGAGTAGTAGGATTCTTGTATTTAATTAATAAATACATATACAATAATTTATGAAAATGGATATAATCCGACTGACACACTAAATAATATATAAAAGAATTGGAAGAGAAACAGTATAATACTGTTTTTTATGACAGGTATAGGGCAGGGGAGTACGCAACCATGCAAGTTTAACGAATTGTTACTTGCAATCTTAGCCAATTAATTACTTGTCTGGCGACGTTTATTTTGTGGCGGGAGATTTACGTATACATATCCTGTCAGAGCGAATATTATCTCGGCAGGTAATCCGTTTCCATATCAGGATGTTTTTGGAGCGTCATCTCTGAGAAATATTAGATGTAATTTTTTTAAAGATAAAATTTAAAGCAACTTAATCTTTTTACAAAAATAATTAGTTAATTATGAAGATAATAATGAGTTGTTAGAGGAAATTTTCAAATGCGCTTTCACATGAGGCCTACTGTTTTATTTATTTTAAAAAACGTTCAAATATTTTTTCTTAAGAAAAAGCGTCGCGTTCATTAAGCATGATTTTACGACACTTCCGCCACTTAAAGTTATTTTAGTTTTAAATATTCGTTCCGTGAGTATATAAGCTATTTGCTTAACTTTACTTTTTTCAATTTAAAGCAGTGAAAAAAATAGATTTGAAGAGGTGACATCATCAGATTCCGTGGATGTTAGAAATAAAATCACTCAGAATGTGAGAAAATGTTTTCTTTCGAAGTGCCTACTCTTTCTCCCTCCACTTCCATTTTTCCCCGGGAGCCGATTAACATTCGTCACACGTGACACCTTCTCATCTGATGTCTCCTCATCTATGCTAAACCCTGAGGACACAAACATCGCGAATCGCAGAGAGAACCCGACACGACAATCACTTTCGTGTTTCTCTCCCAGCATTTGACTTTGCATTCCAATCTCTGTGGAATTCCAAAACGAATTGCAAAACGTTCGCCATTTACCAGTTTAAGTCGTGAAAAATTAAAATTTTGCCTTTTCGACGCCATTCCTTGTATTATTCTATTTTGTGTGGGGAATAATTATGTTACTTCATATCGAATTATACTGTTGCCACCTGGCCGTATGGCCAACTTGTAACACTGTACTTAGCAATAATAATAATTTCTTAAATATATTAGATCCGTGGTAACGCTTTTGGCTCACTGACGAGATTGCAAGTCAGGAGGTATTCCCTCAAGACTATAGAATTTTTAGAAAGGACCGTAGTATCCGGACGGGAGGTGGAGTATTTATAGCAGTCAGCAAGGCATACGAAAGTTTTCCACTACCGATTAATGACACCGAAATAGAAAGTGTTTGGTGTGGAGTTAGAGGAAGCGATTACACTATAGCAAATATATGCGCATTTTATAGGCCTCCCAATGCAAGTTTAGAAATTATTAATAATCTCGAGAAACAAGTAGCAACGCTAATATCGAAAAATAAAGAGAGGGCTATTATAATAGGAGGAGATTTCAACTTACCTTCAGTAGACTGGAATCATAATTGCTTTGATCCCGGTGGTAGAGAGCGTGAATCATGCGAAGCACTTATAGAAACCTTCGTTAAACACTCGTTGTGTCAGCTAGTAAGATGTCCCACGAGATCGAACAATATATTAGATTTACTCGTAACGAATTACTCCGAGCGTATGAACAAGCTTTCCATAGAGGAAGGAATAAGCGATCATAATGCTGTGTACGTAGAATTTAAGCTAAAAGTGGAGAAACAGGTTAAGGCTTGAAGACGCGTATATATGTACGCCAAAGGCGATTTCTCGAAATTTAGGTCTTTTTTACAGACACAATTCCCTTATTTCTGCGGGGCATCTATCGACGCTAGTACAGAGGAATTATGGTGCGTGTTCAGGGATATGATGCGAGAGGGTACGGATAAATTTATTCCACATAAACTTAAACGTGATGGTGCGGAACCAAGATGGTACAACCAGAAAGTTAGATGCGCTCTTAGACGGCAAAGAAAACTTCACGCTCGCTTAAATAGTAATTCTTCAAAAGTCACAGAGGAACAGAGGTCAATGATACGGCAACAATACAGAGAGGCGCGGTCAAGAGCTAGAGTAACAATGCGAGAAGCATTTAATGATTACAAAAAGAAAGTTCTGCATAGTAATTTGAAAGAAAATCCGAAAGCATTTTGGTCGTACGTTAGAGAGGTTCATGGTAGAGGCCCCACCATAGCGTCATTGAGAACGGAGGCAGGTGATGTAGTACATGACAGCGCGGAAAAAGCGAACTTGTTAAATGAACACTTTCAGAAAGCGTTTACTTCAGTGAGCAACGAATTTGAGGAACCAGCTTTGAATGATGAGGGAAATTCGATGGAAGATATATTCTCGGAAACAGGTATCGCGCACCAGCTAGAGTCGATTAAGCAAAATAAGTCTCCCGGGCCGGAGGGCATACCCGTGCGTGTGTTGAAAGAGCTAGCCTCGGTAATCGCACCTTACTTGAAAATAATATTCGAAAAATCCGTTGCACATGGTACCGTTCCAAAAGACTGGAAGCTAGCATACGTAACGTCCATCCACAAAGGCGGTGATAAAGAGAACCCCGAAAATTATAGACCGATTTCCTTGACGTCATTATCGTGTAAGATTCTAGAACATATAATCGTTAGCTCTGTTCTGCGTTATTTAGACGGTCGTTCTTCACTAAGCAAAAACCAACACGGGTTTCGGAAAGGTAGGTCATGCGAAACGCAGCTCGCCCTGTTCGTAAACGAATTGTTACAATGCGGAGAGAAAAACACTCAGGTTGATGCCATTTTCATTGATTTTAAAAAAGCGTTTGACAAAGTACCCCATAATAAATTAATAGGAAAACTAGGAAAGTACGGCATAAACCCTAATATCGTGAGTTGGGTAAAAGACTTCCTCTCAGACAGAAAACAGATAGTAGTTATTGATGGGAAATCTTCATATCCGGTAAAAGTCGCATCAGGTGTTCCACAGGGAAGTGTCATAGGCCCACTACTATTCCTGATATATATAAACGATATCTGCTCGGTAGTTCGCTGCAAAATAAGACTTTTCGCAGATGACACCGTTTTATATAAGGAGATAACGAGTCAGGATGACCAAAAATCGCTCCAGGAAGATTTAAACGCCCTTTCAGCATGGTGTCAAGATTGGAAAATCGAAGTTAATCACAGCAAATGTTCCCTATTGAGTTTCTGGAAGAGTAAGAACAATGAATTAGACTCGGAGTACAGAACTGATAGATTGGATATCCAATCTGCAGAGTACGTTAAATATTTAGGAGTCACCATTTGTCCTGATCTATCGTGGAATATGCATATTCGAAGGATCGTAGGCGCAGCTAATAAGAAATTGGGCTTCGTAGGCAGAATAGTAAGAAGTAGCACAGAACAGGTACGAGAAACGTGTTACTTATCATTGGTCAGATCTCAGGTCGAATACGCTTCCAGCATATGGGATCCGTACGAAAAGGGACAAATACTTGAGTTAGAAAGAATCCAACGCAGAGCAGCCAGATTCGTTAAGCAAAAATATGAGCAAAAATTAAGCGTCACATCACTCTTGAAGGAGTTGAATTGGATATCGCTAGAGGATCGCAGAATTAGCGCTAGGTTAAGGCTTCTGGAGAAATTTAGGTCGGAAGTTCTCTTAGAGGAGGTCTCAGGAATATTAGAGGCACCTACGTACAAGGGCAGGCACGATCACGAGAATAAAATACGAGAGATCGACTGTAGGACCGAGCGATATCAGAGCTCGTTTTTCCCAAGGACCATACGGGATCATAACAGGAGAGTGATTCCCACGAGGGACGTTATTGGGTAGGTTTTGGTGTGCTGCACCCCCTGCCACCCACCAGTCTGGTGATTTGCAGGGTATCATGTAGATGTAGTAGTATTTGTTTATAAGGTGCTTCGACATCTAGGGTCATTTCGCACCGTCCGAAATCAAAACTGTATCTTGCAGGTTAAATAGAATAAATATTAGTTTAAAAAAAGGTACACAAGAATAAATAAGATAAAATAGGATAAAATAAATTTATAAAATAAATAAGTTAAATATATAATAAAGGCATAAGATAAAAACAGGAAAAAAAAGTTTATTCAAAGAGTGCTTAAAAGATATGTTATCCTTAGGAATTTTAAAGTAGTGTCAATTTTAAGAGGATCGTCTGTTAAAAG
This sequence comes from Uropetala carovei, assembly GCA_036926305.1. Taxonomy (NCBI): domain Eukaryota; kingdom Metazoa; phylum Arthropoda; class Insecta; order Odonata; family Petaluridae; genus Uropetala; species Uropetala carovei. Next base: position 8,278,555 of record JAXCHB010000010.1, on the reverse strand, counting down.
TTCAGAGAGAGTGCCTCTCATATTTAAAATTTGACGAATACCTCTATATTTGCTAAATTCTGTCAGCAGGTGACTTACGGTTACGGGGCAGTTGCAGGTAGAGCATGTGGGAGGTTCCTTTTCCCGCGTAAATAAGAATGAGTACGTCAAAGCGCAGTGGCCAATTCCAAGTCGGGTGACTGCGACTTCCTCCCGGCGGCTGTTTCTAACCGAGGATGGCCATGCAGTGACGGTTGCTTTTATCGCTCTCAGCTTATTGCTTATAACTGCCTCCCAGGACCTTTGCCATTTCTCAAGCAGGGTGCTCTTAAAAAGGCGTTTTAGGTCCTGGGATGGTACAACATCAATGTCCGTATCCTCTTTGTACAGAGCTGCCTTTGCAGCCGAGTCGGCTTTTTCATTTCCAGCAATTCTAACGTGCCCAGGGACCCACATGAAGAGGATATCCACATCGTTTGCTGTTACCCTTGAAAGCAAGATATGGATCCGCTGTACAGTGGGATGGCTGTGGTAAAGGTTAGGGATGGCTTTCAGAGCACAGATGGAGTCCGAGCATATGATGTATTTCGCACTCATGGGTGCAATGCTCTCCAACGCCCTCTGAACTGCGATTAGTTCCGCAGTGTAAATACTGCAGAGGGATTCAATTTAAAAGCCTGAGTTCCATGTACTGTGGATGTAAAAGCACTTGAGCAGCCATCCATCGATTTTGAGCCATCTGTATAGATGTGAATATACCGTTGATACTCCATCATTATTTCTTGGAATTTCAATTTAAACAATAATGGGTCCGTTTCGGATTTTGATAATCTGGACAATTGAGTCAAGCACGTTGGGACTGGCACCTGCCACAGTGGAGACTTATGGAAGCCTCCAGGAAGGACTTCCGGAAGTTGTAGGTTTTCACCCTCGATGAAATTGTTAAACCGAATACCTAAGGGTAAGGTTGCTCTTTGTCGTCTGCTAAAAAGTTCTTTAACCCTAGAACACTAAGCATTCGCCTGTCAGTCTACCCGCCATCCATTTTTTGTTAGTTTCCTCTTTTTTCTCAAAGGAGCGCGCTGGTGTCATCAGTAGCTGCCTTCTGCCGTCTACCAATAAGTATGACAGTCCGTTTTTGTCGATCAGTGTGATAGCAAGCGTGCTTCCGTGACTCGTTCGCCCGAGAGACGAATGCTTAGGGTTAACGTTCCGATTTGAAAAGGTACTATTTTATATTAGTGTTACCTATTTTCTTGGTATTAAAGTTACGCTTATTGTCGTACAAGATTTATTTGTTGTTATTTTTACGGATGGCCAAAACCTATAAATGATAATGATTTTTATTATACAAGTGACCATGCTGTACCTATTCTGTTGTATTAATCCTCAATTTGGATCGAAATCTTTATCATAAAGGTAATTTATTGGTTGGATCATATATTTTCCTTATTATTTGTTTCTTTGCTTCCCTATATGCATTTTTCTTCATATAATTATCGCTTTCCTGCTTTACATTGAGTGTTTCATTGCTTTTTTTGGTAGATGAGTGACCGGATTGATTATAATGACGTAGAAGGAATTCAGAAAGTCTTGCGAGAACTTGAAGCGCAGGAGGAAGAAACTGGGTACGCCGATTTCTCAGAAAGTGAAGATTCGGAGGAAGAAGAGGAAACCGAAATTCATTATGAAATGGACAGTGACGACACTGTTGCTGATCCGAATTTTTTGCCGGAAGATGATGAACTAAACCCCATAAATGATGATGAGTTTGAATTCCGTCGAGATCTTCCGTCGACGTCTTCTTTGCAAACAGAAAATGCGTCTGCTTCTTCCTCCGATAGCAGCCTGAAGACTCGCAGTGGGTCAGATGTTTCTCATCCTTTTCCATCATCCCATCCAAATATAATTTATCCCAATAAGCGAAATTTAAGAGGGAAGGATGGCCATAAATGGTCATCCACACCATCATCGCGTTCTAGCCGAAGAACACCTGCCAGAAATATAATACATATTATCCGTGGCCCACAAGGATGTGCTAAGGAAGGAGTGCTTCTCATTATTTTTTACTCAGACGACGATGACAACAATTTTGACTCACAAATTCAGAAATTACTTCAAAAAGTGGTAATTACAATATGCAATCCTCGACTATTTCTCAAACTTCTTCAGAAGAAATAAATGCTTTCCTTGGCATCCTTATTCAACAGGCTGCTATGAAAAACAACCACCTGACAACAAAAGAAATATTGGACTCGAGAAGTCGCGGAAATATTTATATTTCAGCAATGAGTAGAGAGCGATTTGATTTTCTGATAGCTTGTCTTCGTTTCGACGATAAAACGACTAGAACCGAACGGAAAAACACCGACAAGTTTGCTGCCATCAGAGATATATGGAATGATTTTATTTTGAATTGCCGAACATGATACAAACCTAGTTCATATACAACGACCGATGAGCAATTGCTTGGCTTCAAAGGTCGGTGCCCATTCAGAATGTACATTCCCTCGAAGCCAAAAAATATGGCATAAAACTGGTTGTACTCTGTGATGTAGGTACTAATTATATGATAGACGCAGAGCCATATTTAGGGAAATCGACTTTAACAAATGGATTGCCTTTGGCGGAGTATTTTGTGAAATTGATAACACGGTCCATTCATGGCTCAAACAGGAATGTCACAATGGATAATTGGTTTTCTTCGATTCCATTAGCTGAAAACTTGCTGAAAGCTCCTTATAATTTGACAATGGTAGGGACTTTAAGACCTAACAAAAGGCAAATATCGCCAGAACTTTTGGATCCGAAGAGAAGGAAAATTGGAACGTCAATGTTCGGTTTCGACAAAGAAAAAACTATTGTATCGTACAAATGAAAAGCAGGTAAAATAGTCACTTTACTCTCAACGGCACATGACCAGCCAGTTCTAAATAACCGTAGTATGAAATCAGAGATAATAGAAACGTATAATGCCACTAAAGGAGCGGTGGACAGTATGGACCAAATGTGTGCTAACATTAGCTGCAGTAGAAAAACTCGCAGATGGCCTTTGTGAGTATTTTATGGCATGATTAATATAGCTTGGTCAATGCGTACTTCATTCATGCGCACAATCTTGCAAGAAAAACTGAGGTTCCTCCCAGTAGAAGAGAATTTACGAAGAGGCTTAGTTATGAGCCCATGCGGCCATGGATGGAGAGGCGGTTGCAGATTCCAACTCTACAGCGAACATTGAAGCGTAAAATTCAAGAAGTACTGCAGGTGAGCATTTACTTTTCTCAGTGGCATGATATCTCGTTTATCATGTTTATTTGTGGAATTGTAATAGTATTCAGCATGTATCAGCAGCTTCCGGATAACATTTACGGGGAACACAGTATGATAACAGATGCAACGATTATTCAATGCAAAAGAAAATAAAGTTATATATTTTGCAGATTCCTGATCCTGAAGAGGCACCTGCAATAGAAAGACCATCGGGGAGGTCAATTTGCGAATTTTGCCCCTACAAAAGACGAAGAATGACCCGCTATTCATGCCGTAAGTGTAATATCGCCATATGCGGAGAACAAGCAAAATATATTTGCCTAATATGTTCATCTAATATTTAGGATGTAAAATAAAATATTTTTAAATTGGTTATATATAAATGACATTTTAAAAGAAAAATTTGTTTAAAAAAGTTTATAATAAATTTTTGATTATTTTTTTTGAAAACACAACTGAGGTTATATTTTCATTACTCTCCTCATTAAAAAGATATGAGAAAGCATATATTAATTTTTTTCAATTTCTTTCCCTTCCTTGTAATTGTATCAGATAAACAAATGAGTTCTATTAATATATCTTATGTGCATATGATAAATATATGAGAGTAGTCTGAGAGGCAAGTGCTTAGAGTTAACGTTTCTCCTAGACAAACTTAGCGTTCTAGGGTTAAAACGATTTAAAGATCAAGTTAAAACACGGGTGGGTTTTTAACGCTAACACTTTCGAAACATACGTACACATTAAAAGCGTTCTACGCATCTCTAAGGGCTGCTCTCCCGATTCACAGTAAATATGTACTGGGAATGGGGCTGGTCCTGAAAGCACCAGTAGCCAGCCTAAGAGCGGAATTGTGTACGGACGTCAAAGGACGCAGATACGAAGCGCGCGATGAGGCGTATATGAAGGACCCATAGTCCATTTTGGACCTTACCAATGCTCAGCAAAGAGTGAGCATTGATGTACGGTCAGCACTCCATGATGAGTTCGTTAAAAACCTTAAATTGTCTAAAACTTTTAAAACATTTATCTTTTAAAATACTTATGTGGCTCCGTCAATTCAGTCTTCTGTCTAAAACCATACCAAGAAAACGGATTGTTTCCACGGGATCTAATCTATTGCCCCCTAGTTTTAAAACAGGCTAAGGGAAGAGTCCTCTCACCCTGTAAAAATGGAGGCATTTAGTTTTCTCGTTGGAGAAACGGAAACCATTTGTCTAAACGATTGATAGTAAGCTGTATCTGTCTTGTTGCAGTAGACAAGTAGGATGATCTGCAGAGAAATGCCAGATCGTCTACAAAGAGAGATGCCTCTACTGGAGTCTTGATACAGCTTACTATATCGTTTATCGCTATGGCAAACAGGATCACGCTTAAGACCGAACCCTGTGGAACTCCGTTTTCTATCGTAAAGGGTCTAGATAGGTCAGTTCCTATCCGTACCCGAGCCGTTCGACTGTTTCAAAATTTTTTTATAAAAATGGGAAGATTTCCTCTGAATCCCCAATCGTGCAGTGTGCTTAAAATTTTGTATCGCCATGTCGTGTCGTATGCTTTTTCCAAATCAAAAAAGACTACTGCCACGACATTTGGCGAAGAAGAAAGTCCTCCTGGATGAAGTTTTCGGTCCTTACCAAGTGGTCGATCGTAGACCTATTTCGCCTGAAGCCTCACTGGATGTTCGATAAGGTGTTACGGCTCTCCAGGCACCAACATAACCGTCGATTAACCATTCTCTCTAAGACTTTGCATAAGCAACTGGTTAGAGAGATGGGACGGTAACTGCTTGGTAAGGACCTATCCTTTCCCTGTTTTGGGATGGGTATAATTATGGATTCACGCCACTCATCGGGAAACATCCTTTCATCCCAAAGTTGATTAAAAGTTCTCAGAAGCTCCCCATTCGCTTTATCCGGTAGGTTTTTTAAAAAGGCGTTGTGTATGTCGTCAACAACTGGTGAGGTATCTCTAGACTCCCGTATTGCCGACTCTAATTCCCAGAAAGAAAAGGGGTCATTTTAGTGCCTGGGTTGCAATCTGAAAACCTCCTTTCATTGTCTTTCTTCATTACCTGAAATGAGACAGGGTACTTGTTTGTACTGATCGTTTCAGCGTAATACTTTCCCATAACGTCTGGAATTTTGTAAGCAGATTTTATTAATTGCCCATCGAAATTTAATGCACTAATGTGTGAATACCATGCTTTTTGTAAGTAGAGGGATATTTAAAAGTTGTTTCTGTGATATATGTCATTTCTTAGTAAGTCTCTCGTAAGATATTTGAATTAGCGCTTATCATATCACATTGAACCCCTTTTATCATCATTGTATAATTAATATGCCGATGATCTACTTGACCCTGATAGGAGAAGTCATAATACGATATGCATTTTAAGCTGTTTAATCAATTTATACATTTTCCGTTTATATGTTCCAATTTTTAACTGCAAAATCTTTATAATAATCCTTATAATAATTACTACGCAATACTCTTAAGCGTCCCTGTGTGATGACAAGCGCTATGGTGCAGCCAAGGATGAATCGAATGACGCATTGAACCGTATAAAGGGACATAATGTTTAGTGAAAAATAGCGCTGCATTCGTTCGTCACGAATCCACTGGCGATGTTGCTCAGGAAAGCGTGTCAAATCGACTCCTCGAGGTCTCCTCCCATCGATATTTACGGCGTGCAAATTCAGAATATTCCCTCACTTACGTCTGCCTTTATCGTTACTTATCATTCAGACGCGTTTCGCCACGAACCATTATATCGAGAAGCCATGTTGTGAAATAATAACGCAATAACATATAAAGACTATATTTTCCATGGTTTTGTGAAAATTGAATTGAATATTACTGTTCTTTTTCTACGGTTGTCACTATTTGTTAAATGTCAATCGCTTTCGGGTCGCGTAAAAATTAGCCCTTAAAAAGATTTTTAAAAGACATCAGGTTACGTCAGACATTAAAACATAGGATATCAATTCTGAGAATTAGTATTATAATATACTAGCAGGAGTGCCCGTTGAATTTCAACGGATTTAGTGAATCTAAAACTTCGACCGTGTAACAGGTAAACATCGCAAGTATAAGATAGTACAGTTATAACCGTCGAATAAAGCAAAAATGAAGAAAACCGCTCCGCATTTTCCTATTTAGATGAATGAAGGAAGAAAATCTTACGAAAATAACGTATAAACTCCCTCCCCCTCCCTTCCACCCTCTCCTTCCCTTCTCCCCCTCTCTCCCTCCCTCTCCATCTCCCACCCTCCCCCTCCCTCCCTCCACCCCTTTCCTCTAATTCCCTCTCTCCATCTCCCCCCTCCGTTACCATCCATCTCTCTCCCTCCCTATCTCGTATTAAAAGCATTCAAAGCGAACAAACTTACAAACATTCTCCTTTATATGTTAGATTACAGGATAATTCAATTAAAAGCAACAAATATTTGGTTTCCATGTAAACAAAATCGTAAAGAAATTGACAAAAGATAGTACGTTAAAATTTTTCCCCTATAAATGCACTGAACTCTCAATTTCGGCGACAATGGGAGTTGTCATGGTAGCTTATAATGGGTATTGTAATAAAACTGATAAAATCACGTATTTTATTGATTCTAAATGCATTTTTATGCTACTTTGATCAGGATTCGGATTCTGTATTAAATAAAAATAAACTTTTTTCATTTCTTCGTAGAACCATTCAAGTCTCAAGTTCGTACCATGTTTCTAAGTAATTTTAAAATTCAAATGAAAAATAAGCTGCACTCGTCTCTATGTTATTCAAATGGAGAAAATGAAAAAAAGAAAATATTTTTTAAATTAGACAGGTCAATCAAATCTTTCTCTGTTCTAACGATTGTTTCGACATATTTTCTCCTGCACTCTGATCTAACATTACGTTCACTAACACCGATGGGGACGACTATGCCGCGTACGTCTTCAACAAATTCGGAGCTTTTGAATTTTTCAAATAGTTTCCTTTTGTATTCAATTCTTCTACTCTTCAACGTCTGCCATTTCAGATCCCTCAATATCTCTGATACACTCGCATCATACCGATATTCTCCTTTTACGAATCTAGCCGCTCTACGCTGAACCATTTCGAGCTCTCTAGTTAGGCCCTCCTCGAAAGGGTCCCAGACGGCGCAACAGTATTCCACTACGGGTCGGATTAGAGAAAAGTATGCGATTTCCTTCACATTCGAGGGGCATCCCCGCAGGACTCTAGAGGAAAGCCCTTGAACTCTGTTTGCCGATGCTGTAACGGTTTTGATATGCTCTCTACTAGACAAATTGCTACTGAGAATTACTCCTAGGTATTTGTAGCTATTGACGTATTTTAGCTTTAGTTCAGATATTTGGTACGGGTAACGGTTGAAATTTATGGAGCGCGTGAAATTCATTGCGGCGCATTTCTCTATATTCAGGTCGAGTTGCCAATCTTTACACCATCTCATAATAGCCTGAAGGTCCCTTTGCAAATTCCTCCTGGTCGTGTATTGTGTTGATTTCTCTATACAAAAGTGTGTCATCCGCGAAGAGCCTCCGCAGCACCACCCCACGATCCCCCCGAGTGGACACCACTCTCCATTCATCGGGTTTCCCGGCCCGAACACCCTCAGCCCGCGATAAGAAGTGACGGACAACCCCGATCGCTCTACCGGCTTCCGCACCCAGGCTAACCCGAGCCGCCAATTTGGCGCGGTTTGCTTTCAGGGATGACCCCGCACCCCTCACACGCACCAAAGCCGCCTCGGACTTTTCCACCCTCTGAAGGAGGTCCGCAACCACCCTCTCAAGCTCCGTGATTCGAGACCTCATGGCCTCCAAACCAGCGTCGCGCAAAAAGGAGGAAACGGGAGTCCTCGGGGTAGCCATCCTAAACTCTAAACTAATCTGAACTAGCTAAATGTTTTTAAAATATAACTTAAAATACTCGACTAACTTATTCGTCGGCTGACTTAAGCGCTGTAATCTAGGGTTGACGCAGGTATAAAATAACTAAATGAGTGGGAGAGGGTGATTCACTACCCAAACAACGAAACAACGTTAATATAACACAGGTTAGCACACAAACAGCGTACAATTCTAAAAAGAGGAAGAAGCTACGTGTACCTAAGGGTCTCGACCTGCACGCCTTGAGTCAAGGTCGACTACAAGAATAGGAAGTGAAAGGAGGGTTCCGAACTACACAAATAAAAATATAAAACCTTTGCTTTACTAAATTTTATGCACGGGAATGAAATCTGTTAGTTAAAACTAAATATTACATCTACGAGAACGAAAATAATACTAGTGAATGTTAAATAAAATAACTTATCCCTAAAGTAGGTGTTAGTAGAGCTTAAGCACTTAACACCTTTCTTCGTCTCAAAAACATTCGTATAAATTCTTAAAGAGTCGGAATCATTTTTAAGGGTTTATGGTAGAATGTAGTTCGGTATGTGGCCGTTGCCATTTGCGTCAAGTCAGCAATGAGAAACCATATTTTCTCTCTCTTGCCATTATATGACCTGTAAGGTATCGATTAATAAATTTATTTGGATAGAAAACAACATTGTCAACAAAAAAGTCCGCGAGAGCATTTAATTACGACTTATAGTCTAGGAGAAAAAAATTCGAGGTCTCCCGCCCACGTTCTCCAATTAGGGGAAGTAAACGTCCCTGGAATCGAACTAGGGTGAGTATACGTCTTTATGTGTGGAACTCTTTAAAATTGAAAGAACGACTAAAATACATACAGCCGTTATCGAGTTATTAAACATTATTCGTGGTGTCTTAAAACTTACCTACATACATATATCGCGGCAAGTTAATACAAAAGTTGTTTAAAAGACTTAAAATACGGTAGAATTGGCTCTGATGGACTGACTTGTGTGCTTTGAATGAGCTACGCTGAACACATTTAAAAATGGAAGAAATCACGATACAGACTGTTGTATGGTTATCGCGCTTTCGTAGGGGTCTCGATAAGAAGCATCCGCTAGAAAATATAAAGCAACATAAAATACGCATTCGATTTCGAATTAAGTAAGTAAAAATTTCTCTTCTGAGATTATAAGAAAACTTTTACACTCACACACAGCGTTAAAATGCAGAATTTTATTCCGATAACATTTATCATCACGAGACAGTTTCCCAACCGGAAGTCCACGTTACGCTAAATTTAACAGCAAAATCAGTTTTCGGAATCTCGCGTCTATGTCCAGAGATGCTATCGATGCAAAACAATGGCGACTCTATATCGTTCACAATTAAGTGGCTTTTAGAAGCGTTCCATCGAGCGAATTCATCTCTCCGATTGCGAAGGGCTTTTTTAATTCTTCGAGTAACTTTTCTCCCATTATAAAATCCCAAGCCTCGGAAATATGAACTCCGCGCCTCATCTGGAGACAATTTAAAGCAGTCGGTTAATTAATTAATGCGGGAGCAAGCGAGGTCATCGAGGGTCGATCGACGCCCTCCGGGATGCGTGGCCTCACGGAGAAAGTTTCCTCGCTTCTCGATCTAATTTTCATTTGTCACCGCAATCTCGCTTGAATATCTCCCGTTACCGTGTCGAGTCGTCCTTCAAGAGGTTCGCCTCTCCTTTGCTTGAGCACGCTTCGCCAGTGGGGATAGATATAATGGGAGGAGGAGGCCTCCCCAACGGAGGTAGCGGTCGTCGACGCTCAGGATGAGTCGTCGAAGCGAACGGGTTAGCGATGTCGTTTTGTTTTTATCGCCAGCAGCGCATTTCGCGGTCGTGACTCGTAGGTGTATTCTCGAGGGAAATGGAAATAGAGAGCGTAGGAGAATTGAGATAAAAAAGAAATAAGAGGGGGGAGGAAGGTGATGCCAGCCACCCGGTTAAGGTGTGGAAGGGTGTCTTCAATTTATGCCTCTGCGGAGGCGGAGATTGCAAAAGGGTTTAATTCAATCGCCTCTGAGAGTAAAAGCGTATTTATTATTCCGCTCTGTACGTCATAGGGCGTTTTCTAAGATAACTAGCTTTTTTTCTCATCTTTAATGATCGCGCTCGAAAATACACAACCATGAATGATATTAGAAAACTTCTGTCATTCATTCACTTTTCGCTTCTTTTATTTGACAAAAGAGCTTCGTTTGACAATAAAAAAAATCGGTACAACATACATTATACAAACTTTCTCATACACTAATGCGTCGTTTAGTTATCTTCAGAAAATCCAATTTTTCTTAAAGCTGCCCAAGAATAAACTAGCCTTATATTCATTCATTGAGAAAAATAAAATATGTAGTATTATTGTAGATGTATAACTCAAGTAACTGTACGAAATTTGATCAAAATCGTTAGAGCCGTTATTGAGAAAATCCAATTATTGTTAAAGTTGCCTAGAATAAACTAACCTTATATTCATTTTTTTAGAAATATGAACTATACAGTATTATTAAAGACGTAGACTCAAGTAACTGTACGAAATTTGATCAAAATCGTTAGAGACGTTTTTGAAAAAATCGAATTGTTGTTAAAAATGCGTACAATAAACTACGCTTAATTATTGAGCAATGACAACCATTTCTACCTATACTCTGCTCAGTATGATAAAATACTTAATTACGAGATGTCATTCATTTTCGGTTTACCGTTTAGGTTCCAGAGCCAGTAAACGACAGACAGACGGCATTGCAAAAACCACTTTTTCGGATTCAGCGACACCTAAAACGTATATTTCCGTAAAAATCTCGACGTCGAATTTTTTCGCGATAACAATACTTTCTCGATACTTCGTATGAGAAAGTAAAAAGCAGCGAAAATCTTCTTCACCGCTCAGCATGTGCCAGTCATGGCAGTTATTGTGATTTTAGATATGATATAAAGGGCTATTATTTATATCAGGGAAATGGGATACACTAAAAATAGAATATTTATAAAATTCGAATTGTGGAAACAGCTCAGTAAAATACGATTTCATTTTATGCGCCTTAATTACAGTCCTTGTGGTTTAATGGTCCGTAATTCAATAGATTAAAATATAGCACCCATACACGTTCATAATAACGCTATGATTGTGCGTGCTCATTCCATACTTCGTCATTATTTCTTGCAACGGTTATGAGTTTTCCTGTGCGTCACAATAGGCAGTGTCACTAGTGCAACGAGAATTTTCTCGCGCAACAATTATGGGTCTTTATAATTTCTATTAAAAAGCAATCAGTCCACTATAGAATTCCTGTTTCCTCTGGAAAATGGTAATTTTTATATAGGAAGAAGTTAGCTATCATACAATATAATTGGCGAGTTTTGAATAAATATTGTCCCAACCGTATCCCATCAATCATGGGCATATCTATGGCAAAAGTATTAACTGCTTCTGTATTCCGATAGCGATTACACCATTTCTCTCTTAGTTTGAGAGAGGTAGAGTGAGAGAAAAGGGAGAAAGCGACTCAGATGCGCTTTTCGTATTTTTCTACGGCCGGCGTCTGTTTTTAGAACCTTTCCGGATAGAGAGCAGCCGAGTCGTGCTCCTCCGCTGTCCCAAAAAATAAATAAAACCACGCACACGGCCGTTCTCCAAATAAATCACACGGGCTTTCATTTTTCTTACGAAACGACCTTTATTGCAATAATATATAGAGGCGAGCGAGTATCAAAAGTGGGGCGGCGGTTGATGATGTGTATGGACGGATTGACCAATGGTGCTTCACTTCCGGTACGGCTGTGGCGCTCCGTACGCGGGGGACGTGTGTTGCTGCTGGCCTCCGAAACCGCCGCTTCCTCCGCCGAAGCCTCCCTGGCTCGCTCCTCCGCCGAAGCCTCCCTGGCTCGCTCCTCCGCCGTAGCCTCCCTGGCTCGCTCCTCCGCTTCCGTAGTAATTGCCCTGTGGGGCGGGTCGCGCCTCGCCCTGGTACGTCACCTGGGCGTTGAAACCCGTCTCGTCTGTGGCAGTGTAGGTGACGATCTGAGTCCTGCCGTCCGGAAGGAGCACCCTGTACTCGCCGCTCACTCGCCCTGTGCCGTCTCCGTTCTCCCTGTGGCTGTAGTCGTTGCCAGAGGGGGCGTCCAGCACGGAATAGGCGAACTCGTAAGGCTGAGGTGGCCACTGGAATGCAAGGGAGCGTTTATATGCAAGTAAATAAACATTGGCCAGGACGGACTACTAAAAGATGAAGTGCTTGCAATGGGAACGCAAGAAATGTCAAATAAAATGCATAGATGTACGAACAGAATCATTTGACAATTTCAAATTGTTGGCTAAGAATACAACGTATATCTATCTCGATTGCTTGTTCTCTCCGTTCCTCGATTTTATATTGTCCTATATTAGGGAATATGGCGAAATTTGGGCCGTGGAGTTGCTCCGAGTATCGTCACGAGTTAGTGCAAGTGCAAGTCTTTAAGGAAATTATGGTGGAATTCTCTAAAGTAATGCCAGTGCTTCCGGAAAATGTTGGCAGCTGCTTTAAAGCATGGCTGTCTCAGCAGAATTCTGCTAAGGATACCATTGGGCGATTCGAATTTGCGTACAAATGGCCATTAAGCCCAGGACGAATTGGTTAAATTAGATACTATGCCACCTTTCATCGAGCGCCAATAGGAATCTATTGTATATGATTCTGAGGTAAATTATTGACAACGGAAATATTTAGATAGAATATTATGAATTTGATCCGCATTGCTGATCAAGTGTTAAGCAATTTAACAAATTATAGTATTGTAGGGGCAAACTGGTCGTAGTGAGAATTTAGATCGCTGCTATAACGCATATTTTTGTCTAGTTTCAATTGCCTTCCACTGTAGCAAAATATGATTAGGATTGAAGTTAAGCCCTAATTTTGGTAGGTGTTTTATTTTTCATAATGTCCTACTTCTGGAAAATGCCTACTTTTTCCTAAATAAATTGCTTCGCCAAAGAAATTGTCGAACAAATTATATCCTAATTATAGCATATGCACGTACCTAGTCATTTTTATTTAATATAATCAGTAAGAATGGAGTTTGCTATTAATAATTGTCCTGATGTTTTTAAAAAATGTCCTATTGATTGGTTGAGATGAAGTGGGAACTCTATTCAAACTCTTTGTTAAAAAAATAAAAATTGATGATAGTAAAAACTTTCTCTTTTTAATAACAAAATCTACAAAGGATGAAATGAAAGCTTAATCTCAGTTTGAAGGGTTCATAAATGCTCTTTCAGCGTAAATATATAGGAAATATGAATTATAAAAAGCGAGTCTACATCATTTGGGATGACAGTGACGTACTCAAGATTAATGTGACCTAAAAAACAATGCAGCCATCTCACCAGTGACAAAGGCCAAAAGAAAATGAAGCTCGTAATGAAATGCCTCACCTGCTGATCCTGGTGATGGCTCTGAATCTGCTGGCTGTGAGAACCGGAATAAGATGGAGGTGGAGGTGGGGCAAATCCTCCAGTGTGTTGTTGACCAGCGTTCTGAAAGAAACCTCCGGAGTGCTGCTGCTGTTGACCTCTGTTCTGGGAAAATCCTCCAGAGTGTTGCTGTCCTCCGATAGGAGCGAATCCTCCGTGTCCAGGGGGGCCGTATCCTGACTGGGGAGGAGATGGAGCGCCATATGCTACGGTAGAGACATCTCTTGGCCCTCTGACTGGGGGCGGTGGGGTGGATTGCGAAGACAGCTTCTCACCGAAGCCGGCATCATCTCCTGTCGCATTGGCTAGTGCCAGCAGGCAAGCAACCAATGGAGTGATGATGAGCTGTAGGAATAAATGGAGCTATTATAGCGAACGGAAGACTATTAAGATTGACTAAAGGGGATTTAAAATTTAAACAGTAAAATTGCTTCTACTTTTACGGATCAGCGTCAGCCATAACAGTTGAAGAAGTATCAAGGTGAAGATTAGTGCGCATTGAAATGCTTTAAAAAACGCATTTCTGAAAATCAATACAGTTTTAATCGCAATTCAAATTCTCGTTTCGTCCGGAATAAACTATTTCGGAATTCTACGAAGATAATTAGTCAACAAAATGCACAAGCTCGGAAAATAACGACGCTAGTGCATATGTTTTGAATTGTAAATTAAATGCAACAAATATTAAAAGAAACTCAGAGACAGCGATCGACTTAATTGGATGAGTTCCACTTAGCCGTCGTTTCGGTGGTTCAAGACTGGCGATTGAGTCAGTAGAAGATCTAGTTCTAATGTTTAACTGCCGTAACGACGAGGTCACTCTCGAAGACACCTTCCATGTAATCTTCAAGTACATATCCACTAAACGCGAAGGCTGTTGTGTTCCTACCTTAGTCTTTGCCATGTTTGTCTTTTCCCTGCGATCCCTTTGGAGCTGGATGTTCGAATGATGCTCCTGCAGCAATTTTTTCTCCTTTTATACCCGGTTAACACTCCATTTCCTTTCGCTGCTACCCAGAGGCAGCGGAGCTTAACCCCGTGAGAAGAATACATTGAAAGGGTTTTCCCTTGGCCCGTCTCCTCTCTTCCTTCCCTTTTTGCTACACATCATGCGTGAGATGAGCGAACGTGGCGCCCTTTCGTCACAAGCGGAAGCTCTCGCACTATTCTCCCTCTTCCGTACGTATGTACGATAGGAACAGATCCAATGCTCTGGATTTGAATTTCGCCGCTCTCTTTTTTGTCTGCCTTGCTAGCCGATTCCCACGTTACGGGGAATTAAATGAAACCATCTTCCCGGCGGGTGGGAACGAGAATCCTCAAGTGAGAGTTGATTTTTTGTTCTTTATTTTAAAGGGCAGGGTGTTGTTGCGATGTCTAGGAAGCTTACAAACGTTACGTCAACAAACTAGGAGGAGAAATAACGCGTTTCCGCCATTTATTTGCCTACAAAGTGACTCAAGTTCCAGAATCTGGGAATATAGGGCGACTTGAGGAGTTAGGAAGGATTCTCCATCTTGATAAAGATCCATTTCTCTACTGACAACCTAGGTCACGGGCAAATTGGTTGGTTGGGTTCCCAGGGAACGAAGAATTTGCCAGCGGCGATTTAATTTGTCTATATGTAGTTCTTAATTCCACAAAAGAGTTTTCGAATATATTTAGTTTTTAAATGCTTTACTCTCGACACGAATATTCAACTATTAATGTGTCACAATTGTCTTAATTGCACTTACATTAGAGCTTATCGACCTTAATTTACTACTTATTTAACGTAATACGAGATTTTTTCCTATAAAACGTACCTTCTTTTTTATATATTAAACGAAAATTGTTGGTAAATGCACATTGTGGAGTAATATATGTAAAACTTATTAGGGCCGCCACACGTTTTACCCCTTACCCCTGTCATTAAACGTGGGAAGATAATTTGATATTTTCACAACAGAACGCTAACAATAAAACGGAATATTGTTTCCAGAGACTGGAATAGAAGAATGGAAAGTGGATTATCTTTATGATTGGCGAAGTTCTTCCGCTTTGTTTTAATAGAGCAGTTTCGGCCTCATAAAACATGAGTTTTTATCTATAATCAATTTCAGATAATGATGATGATTGCCCTTTGGGCCAATTTTATATTACATGTAGCCAGGCATGCATGCTATTTTGCTTGCGCCTGTATATGACATGAATAGCATTAGAAATACAGTTCAAGGTTATGCATTTTATTTCGAATGATGATTTCTGAAAAAGCCGGAGAAATTATATTCAAGGTTCGCGTATTAAATTGTAGAGAAGATGACTTCAAAGTCTCATACCGTCTTTTATTAGGGTATATGCGATACTTAATTCATTAAAGTAACCGAATCATTTCTATTGGCTCTCATAATCTATATATTATTTTAACCAATAGCATCCACGTACATGTAAACGAACGGTAGATTCGTTGTGATTTTTCTTATTTTGGGAAAACGATTTGTTGCCTTGTGTTAGAAGAAAGGGCTATTTTAACCAAAATAATCCAGGAATTCTCAAGCAGGTGATGTAATTTTTCATTTCATAGGACCTCCATTGACGAAAATTAGAACCGAAACTTAAAACTTTCTGGTTGATTATTTCCGCTACAAGAAAAATTCATGCAGGCTATATTTCGCGTATAAGTTAGTTTTGCGGGCGTTCGTTTGTGTAGTTTAACCACTATATGATGATCAAAAAGTCTTTACTTTCACAGAATGTATTTGTATGAATGAAACGCATTATTATAATTCTAGTGCATTGTTTCTCTAACTGTCCGCCGCAAAAATATTTTAGATGTTAGGTGAAATGCCAAAATATAAAATATTCACCAATAATAACATTTCATCGGGAAAGTTTAGGAAATACGATTTGATAAAAATTATTAACAGTTATATAAAATAAAGGAATTTATATTAAATTTATTTTTACTATTTTTCAATTCAAAAGGGGCGGCATAACATTACGCGTATCAAATTGTAGAGAAGATGACTCCAAAGTCTCTTATCGTCTTTTATTAGGGTATATAGGATACTTAATTCATTGAAGTAACCGAATCATTTCTATTGGCTCTCATAATAAAAATTTCATCACAAATTCTCCTAATTTATGTTTCAAGAATTGGTACCGAAAATATTAAGACAACAGTCAAGGAGGCCGCGACAGTTGAAAGTTTGATAACCACTGCCCTAGTGCACACTTCATACTATTATAAGAGCCGGATATCCCAATTACACAGTGAAAGAAATATTATAAGGAATTATGGACTTTGTCTCATGGATGGAAATCAGTGGTAATTCACCGAAATCAGAATCTAAAAGAATGGTTCTATTAGAACTATTCTTTTAGAATTACCACTGAAAACGGCTGCTTTATAGCCCTTTATTACCCATCTTGTTTTCCATTACCTTGTTGAGGATAGCTGATAAAAGTACATCTTTTTTTGGTTCTGGTTCTTGAGTTATAAATAATGTTGTCATTTTACTAAGCAATCCTGGTTCCGCAAACGTAAAAGAAAATTTTAATAATTTTGACCATTTTCGAAGAAACGTAAGCGTTTAAAAAAGAGGTGAAGAGGATTTTGAAGAAACCCTTTGGATGTGGAAATGACGCGAGAGAAAGTAATCAACTGCATGAAGAACCATTGGACGGTTTGATGTTATGTCGATGTAAACAGTTTATTACACGCAGAGAATGTTAAGGGAGGAGAGAAGGCGTTTGACGAAAGGCAAATTCGCTATCATTTACTACGATAGAGAAATGTTAATTTGCCTTGAAATTACCAGATATATGATAAATTGTATTAAGTGTGAACTGTATGAGCCCTTCGAAGTTCAAATCCCATTTCTTCTTATTTTACGATATGCAATCATTAGAGAAATCCGAAATTATAAATATATTTACAAGGTTTACCAAACACAGAATGACCGAGTGTTTATACGAAGTGCGTGTCATTGTGTGCAAATAGAAATTTACCTTCTCGACAATGCATGAAATTTTAAGCGCCTTGAAAGAACAAAACGTTTTTTTATAGTAGCGATAAAAATATTCAGAGGGTCAGTTGGATTTCTCACCTCGAAAACCCTAAGGGTAGTGGAATCACAATGCTCTATTGTACGAAATGTAATCATTCTACATGAGATACAGCAAATATTTGGTTATCGATAAAAATTTCCTGATTTCAAACAGGGAAAATCCTTCCACGAGAAGATTTTGATTCAAGGTGAAAATGTTTTTAAAAACAAAACTCTTCCATTTTTTAAACAGACGCGCGTTTAGCATAAATAAGACATTTATTTCATAGAAAGTGTTTGGGGACTAGAGAGCGTAGTGACACGTGCATCCGCTTGTTCCAGTGTCGAAAAAATAGAAATGATTTGCTTGAATAAGTAACAAATATCTGCCAAGGATGCTTGTGATTTCTTTTAACTAGATATTTGCCTCGGCTGTTACAAAACATCAACGAATCCTTCAGCTTTTTCGGAAGAAATTTGTAAAAAAAATCCTCTTACTTGTACAGTATTAGCACATGATAAAAGAATCTGAATACGTGTTTACATGCATATGTACTTTTGCTACCTTAAAAAATCTAACGAGTTTTAATAACATTTGTCAATACAGTTTAAAGTCAGTTGGAAGGAAAGTAATCATCATTATACAATCTTTAAATAAGAGGTTCACATATATTACAAATTTAAACTTTCATTCGTCCATAGGGCACGAGTGGTTGTTAATGGCCCACACACTCTCTCTCTCTCTCAACATCAAACGTGATCGCAACATCATATTCCGCAACGCGGCTAATTTGGCATATGTCACTCGGGAGTTCAAGTCTCCAGTTTCCCAGGCGCTTGTTTTCTTCGGATGGAACCACGAAGTAAATTTGCTCTTTTTCACCATGAGAGAGTACACTTTCACCTTCTCGTTCTCCGTTAATTAAACAGCAGTAAAAGCCACAGTGACTTAATAGAGTTACAACACTACATGCTCCGGAATATCTCACGGAGATTCACGTGGAGTGTGAGGCGCGCGTATTAATCATGGAAGCGTCCGTCGTCTAGCATTCAGCAGAAATATTTATTAGTTTGCTTTTTTCCGCTCCTCCTCCCTAGTTTCCATCTCCCTCTCGTTTCCTCCATCCCTTTTCTCTTCCTCCCCCAATCTCCTGCTCTCACGCACTTAACTCTTTTCCCCGACTGCCCTGTGAGAATGGACGAGAGTCAGTTTTAGTTAATACGCGGTTGCGGTCGAGTCTTAATTGAAGCTAGGACTTTGTCCCACGAGACACAAGTAGTTACATCATATTATGAAATGAATAAAATGGCGCAGTCAGCGGTCTTAATCGTATTAAAGTTGCGAAACGGGATCGCTGGAAAGTGGAACAAATTCATCAAATCTTCTTTCGGTGTCCGATATTGTCTGGTAATTCACGTAACAACTCCTATGGATTCAGACATTAATATGTCTCCTTCTCTGATTTTGTTTCTCAATTTGACTTATACCATACGTCAATCCAGTGGTTTCCAAACTTTACAAACTAAGAAAAATATCTTTGCACCCCTTTATATGTAATGCACATGGGAAATGATAAGCCCTAGCCACTTGAGAGCTAGAATTCGGCGACTGCATATTGAAGGTATCACGATTGTGACAGTTAAAACGACAGTAAATGCAATGTGAAGTCTTTTTGCGCACCCCTGACCTACCCACCGCGCCCCTCCAGGGGGAGCCCCCCACAGTTTGAAAACCACTGCGTCAATCTATACTTGAAATGGTTAGATCTTCGCTTGACTTCAGTATTCATTTTTAACCCTCAGCAGGTACCATGGGGTCTATATGACCCCAGGTATATTAAAATGATTGCTGTACTAACTAGTTATCCTTGAAATATAGTATGCTCCCTTGTATTTTTACCTTAATGACTGAAAATATTGCTCACAAATTTTTGTGGTCCTAGAGCAAATATTTACGAAGCTATAGATAGTTTTACAATGAATGGAGTCTATTTGACCCCATGGCGCCAAGTGTGTAACAAATTTTTTTTTCTTTTTCAGATATAATAATCTCTCTGTAATAAAAATGTCAAAGAAAAGAAAATTATCCGAATTTGAAATATTGGAACGCTTAGATAACATCCATAATGATGGTGATGTTGAAGATTCTGCAAGTGATAGTGAAACAGATCATGATTATGAAGAGACTGTAAATGATTTTAGTGAACAAAGTGCCGAAGATTTAGAAACAAGTGATATCGAGGGCAATTCTGAATATATTGGAAAAGAAGGATATGTTTGGAAATTAAATCCTAAACTAGCACGTAGAACACCTCAAAGAAATATTGTTTCGCAGAGACCTGGACCGAAAAATGATGCTATTCATGCCAAATCTCCTGAAGAAGGATTTGCGCTATGATATGCTAGAAGTAATTACTAAATGGACGAACCAAAGAATAAGCCAAAGCAGGGAGAAATTTAATAGCAGACAAGGATTCACATATGATACAAGTAAGCAGAATTGAGAGCTCTCATAGACATATTGGTATATTTGGGCTCTACAAAGAGCTCAAAGGAATCATCGTCAAGCATATGGACTGAAGATGGAACTGGCAAGCCCATATGTATAGCTGCTATGGGTCAAAAGAGGTTCATTTTCCTTCTTTGTTGTTTTAGATTTGATGAATACACTACTAGATACGAGCGTAGATCAAGTGAGAAACTTGCTCCTATAAGAGAAGTTTACGATAAATTTGTGACTGCTTGTGAGTCAAATTACACTCAAATTGCACAGTTGATGAATCTCTTTTAGGATTTAGAGGAAGATGTAGCTTCAGGCAGTATATCCCAAGTAAACCAAGCAAATATGGGATCAAAGTATATGTCTTAGCAGATAGTAAATCATCATACTTTGTCAAATCAAAGGTCTACATTGGAACTCACTCTGACCAAACAAATTCAGATCTCCCAGTACCAACAAAGGTAGTACTAGATTTAGTAGATTGCACTGAAGGGACTAACAGGAGTATAACTACTGATAATTATTATACATCAGTTCCCTTAGAAAAAGAATTGAAATCACGAAATTTAACTCTGGTAGGCACTATGAAGAAAAACAAAAGGTGCATACCTAAACTGTTTTTGGAAAAAGCAAAAGGTACTGTACATTATGGATTTGACTATGAAAATGGTTTTACTTTGTTATCCACAACTCCAAAGAACAACAAAAAGTAGTATTTCTTTCCACCATGCACTTTGTAAAGAGCAAAGATGATGCAACTGGAAAAGAAGAAATAAATGCTTATTACAACAAAAACAAAAGAGGAGTTGATTGTCATGATCAGAAATGCTCTCTTTTCAGCACAGCTAGAAAAACAAACCGCTGGCCAATGCGAGTATTCTATGGAATCTTAGATAGCGCCTTAGTAAATGCTTATGTAATTTTGCTACAGAGTGATCCTAATTTTGCAGCAAACAGGAAAGATAAAAGATTGCGTTTCATGAATATGGTGTCCTGATCTCTGATCAAGCCATATGCACAAAGTCGATTGATGGCAAAATAAACCCCTCAAAAGATCAAGCTTATCATAGAGAGTTGTGGCATTAAAAATTCTAAAACTGAAGTATCTGAATGTGCGAGAGATGCTCCAACGAGAGAGATGCAATTTGTGTCCAAGAGCAGCTGATAGAAAAGTCAAAACTCTATGTGCTAAATGTCAAAATTACACTTGTGGCCCTCACACAGTTTCAATATGTTATAACTGCAAAGATGAATAAATATGCAAACAAATTTATTCCCAGATAAAGTTTCATCTTTATTTTCAACTTTTACCTTGCCTAGTCTTCAGGAGAAAAAAACACCATTTATTTCGTTCATCTATAAAAGGGATTCGTTAATTTTCATTTTTTTATATGTGGTAATACTGATAGCAATTTTATGGAGTTTGATATTAGTTTATTGCTAATTACTTGTAAAATGTGAAGAATAAAGGTTTTCTTTTCAATTAGTATCATTAAACTTAACAAAAAAACCTATTTTTAACGAATTTTTTTACATGGGGTTATGGTGCCAAATGAGTAAGTATTTTGATGGTACCCGCTGAGGGTTAAGGCTGCTTTCATTAGGCGAGCGGTTAAAAGTGCATCAGTATACGAATGTCAGCTTTCGACATTGCCGCGTCTATTCTTTCAGCGTGGTGTCCTCTCCTACATGTGCCCATTATCTTTAATTATTCTCTTAACCACGACGATTTTTCCGACAAAAAATGGTTTTGGTCTGGCAAACTTCGGTAATAGCGTATCTAATCCTACCCCTACAATGTGAATCATTTTGATAGTCATTAATACATCGACATTCAGTCGAAGTTGGGTAGGTTCCGTGATATTTCTGACTCCTATTTATCGACTTTCTACTACATCGGTGGTGTCTAAACGGTGGGGCGCGATGGGTTGGTCTGTCTGTTTAAACATCTTTATCTTGAGACCTGCAACAACCGTGAAATTCTAGCACTCATGTGGCTAGGACATATCGTTTGCGTTTTTCATAAAACGTTTAAATTAATGGCAATGTTATGCCCAGTAGATATTATTTATGAATTGTGATGGGGCACGTTATAGAAGGAAGCAGGCATTGAGATATTTTTTTTAGGTTAAGGTTTTGTAGTGCTTGGAAACCACTGCACGACAGGGTTATGAAGGTTATTTTGCAAACCGCTGGCCAAGACCTTAACAATAGAACGGAGAAATTGGTACTTTAATTCTTTAAGTTATCGTTGCATTCTCTCTTGCGAATTTATATCTTTCTCATCAAAATCCTTACAATCCCTAAACGACCAAGTTCGCAAATAGATTAGCGAAATGCATCAAATCATGGGACATAACAAATATTCCCGGTGTGACGATCCCTTCTTTTGCTGTGTTCTAATATACCGTATATATAGCCCCACACATAGGACGCAGGCAGGTTTTTGTCATTTATTTAAAGGTTTGCCCCTTCTTCGAAAAGCTTTGAAGAGGAGATCAAGTTGAGCAATTCGCTCGATTGGCAATTGAAAGCTAATATTAAACAAACGTAGCAAAGCTTAACTGTAAAAATTACCGATAAATTATTTTTAAAACAAAGGCTGTCCATAACACGAACAAGAACAGACATATTCGCTAACATTTATGTAGGGGACTATGGTGGTCTTTTTTACTTTCTCCATACGTAGTAATGGGAAAGTATTGTGATCACGAAAAAAATCGACTTCGAGATTTCAACGGAAATACAGGTTTTGAGGTCCCTAGAACACGTTTAGATTATTTTCGGAATGATCTGTATGTGACTCTGGGCGCTGTAACTCAAAAAGTACGTGCCATATAGTTACCAAATTTCATATATAACACTTTAGCATGAGCACAAAGAACTGATTAGTTTTTGGACAATAACGGATAACCGGAAGTCGAGGTTTATTCGAAACCCGATTTGGTTTTTGCGATATTTCTTCGTTAAAGCATCATTATTGTATATACAATTCTATACAAAAGTTATAGAGAATGTAATTTCCTACAACTTTCATTTGAAACAATTTTCCATAGCAGTTATTGTTTAGGAATTATTTATAAATAATCGGTTTTATCAGTTTCCGTCAAATATCTACTTAAAAACGTCGTTATCGGTAATCTTCGTTAGGACCAAAGTTGTAGAGAATAATATTTCTTCCGAGTTTTGTTTGAAACAAATTTTCGTAGAACCATCCATTTCGGAGATATTTTGCTTTTTCTAGTATACAGCGCCACCACCATTTAGCGGTGAATTCTGTAAACATATTCAAAATATACCTAATTTACGGCAGTAAGGACGACTGTATTCTTTTACGATAGGAAATAATAATTTTTCCTTATAATGCTATCATAATAATTTAAATATCTAAACACCAAATATGGAGAAAGTCATGTGTTGGCCACATCAGATTTTTTTAGGATTCACAGGTAGTCACTTTTAGGGAGGGAAGGGGGGTGGTGTTGAAGAATTATTTTGCGCCCGGGAGGCCCTAGACACAAGGAGATTTTTGGGATAAAATTCTAGGAATATTTCACGTCCAAATATATGACGCATATGTATTCTAGCGAATGATCTGCGTAGCAAACATTTTATTACTTAAAGATTAAACTTAATAGCGAATTATTGAATGTCTTTGTTGTACGAGAAATAATTATATGAAAATGAATGCTCTCTGTCTCGTATTGAGTTATCGACTTCGAATCCGCAAGTTATTTCTCGGAGGTTCGCGAGTTAGGTAGGGTATAATGCTTGATTTTACCTGTAACTTACAACTGTAACTTAATATTTCAAAGTGAAAGAATGAGACAACCTATTAAATTTTCATGGAGAAATGGTCCGCAGAAATCGAGAGACTTCGTGGTACAAAAAACGTTGAAATTGCATAAGCTATAGATCAAATGACGGTGAAGACGACATGCAATGGCATGAAATAAATGACGATTTTCACTTGTTCGGCAACATCATCGAGGATGAATTGGTCTTTGAGTAGAAATTCCAAGCTTTTTCTTTCGTGTTTTTTAAAATAGTTTGCCGTTCGTGATATTTAATTAATGCCTTATAATGTATACGTCTAACATAACTAATCAACAAATCTTAGCTACCTTTTGATTTTCGTATCTTATTCAAGACTTCGCTGAGGAAAAACCAGAAGTACCATGTTCCCGTTTATAGGACGCGCTCCAATGTTTAGCCCAAAGATTTTTTAAATGTTGCGTCCTATAGGTGGGTATTTACGGTATTTTTCTTTGCCATGGTTCCCCAATAATTATTCATTGTTATCTAGAGTTAAGCATTGTTTATTTTTGATGAATAGGAATATAAGTTTCTTATTTTCTGCTCTAAAGATCTCCGAAAAGTTTGTTTGTATTCAGATTGGTCAATCATCTACAGACCGTAATTCGACTCACTTATCGTGTAAAGAAGACAATACGACATGCTTCCATGCATTTAAAAGATAATGAGAACGATTTATGCTTGTAACACCATTTTCAAAATAATGGAAGGAGAGGGTTTCGTCTTTTTAATTAAAACATATTGCTCTGTATTTAAATTCCTTTCGAAAAATAAAAATACATTTATTCAATAGATATAAAATTTATTTCATCATGCAAGTCAAAAAAAGCCGAATCTTAAGTTCAAATGAAGATTTCGCAATGCAGAGATAGGTATATTTTTTCCCAACGAATGGAAAACATACCACCAAATCTATTGTTTCGTAAATAAAATCCACGTGGCTTGATTCAGTCAATTTGACTCGAATTCCTTGTATGTAATAGCGGTGCTTGGACGGAGAGAGAATATCCTAAATGCATATTTAGTGCGCTGAATGAAAATGTATGCCATGTATCAATGACAATTCTCATAATATTTACCTCTTAAATCTAATGTTTTTTTCGTGTGACCAATTCACGTTTACAGTATACGCGTAGCTTCTCGTTCATTCCGCCGAAGCACTTGTGACTCTCTGCCGCGCGAAGATCATTTCCCTACGGCCTGAAACACTTGCCGCTCTTCTTGACGACAGAAAAACAAAGTTCCCCGCATTTCAGTCCGTATGTTTTTGGTACACTAGAAACAGATTTAAATTGTACAATAAAGATAAATTTTAATCGTGCATTAAAAAAATGCTTTACAGGCGTCAAAACTTTTTATTTATTATTTCAGTCGACAAAACGTTTCGTTTGTGTTATGATATAAAACTTCTTTAAACTGTAACCGACGTATGCCATCCCTCATTCCTAGTTGCATCGATCAGAAATCCAAAACTCAAAAGGTTTTCTATATCTAGCGGTGGGCTCGCTTTACTGAGTCAGTTTTACTTTATAGATTTGTTTCGCATAATGAGGAAAATTTTCTCTTATATAATGTTTTAAGGTTATGCTTATCCGAAATGGTTTAGCAATCTTTAGCATAGAGCCCTTATAATCCGGAAGAATCTGCAATTAATAATTCCTGTTTTTGGGGAAGTGATTTATATAAGGCTTCCTTTGTCTATTCATTGGGTTGTGACACAAAACGTCACAAAACCGGAAGTGTGACAAAGGAGACGCCACAATTCGAGGGAAGCATTTCTTTCACTCTCAGGCAATTATCAAAGTATTTTCCTTGCTTTCACACTCTCTCTCTCTCTCTTCCTCTCAACCATCCGAATTCCCTTTGGGTTCCAATGGCGCCCTCCATCTCATGTCCGTTTCCACACACTCATTTCTACATTTTTCAGCAATGGCAACCAATTTTGCGCATATATCCGCAAATGGTTCTCCTCTCCTTTATCTACAATGGGTTAGGTTGTACACACGATTACTCGCCCAAAGTTCTTATGCTAAATTAATTAAAAAGAAGTTTTTTAAAAAACAACTTTTATATTATGTACCTACTAAAAAGGAAAAAAATAAAATTTTATTTATTTATCGATCGTGAGTTCGGCTGATAAGGAGAAACAAAATTTACAACAATTTCAGTGGAATAAATTCCTTCTTGCTCAACAATGTTGATTAACTAAACTTTATTTAGAGCTTTTGTAAAAGTTAAATGGCGCAAGATAAGGATAAAAGTTATTTTTTAAAAAACCTTTTTTTAATTAATTAATTTTTTCTTTTTAGTCTCAAACAATGAAATTTCACATTCTTCCATCGTTTCTATTGGTAAGGGTGTTAAATTACAAATTTTATCTCTAACTAATTGTTGATGTAACTAAAAATGTTAACAATCACCATTCAAGCCCTCTAAACCAGTATCAGGGAAGAATGACAGGAAGCGCAGCTCCCATAAGGACAATGGTAATACGTTGACGGCAGAGCGATCTAGCGGTCAATACGAACTGAAGCGCGCCTAATTTAAACTCAAGCGGCAGACCAGGTTTTGGCGGTACATTTGAATTAAGAAGCTAGATGACGTATTTAACATAAGTTTAGGATTCAAATTAAAACAAAACAACTGGGTGCAAGATTTTTTATTTACTCACGTAAAGAATAACAATACAACATTTATAAAATCACAACATTCTTTTCCGGATAGAAATACATTCATAAATAATAATATTTGTTCCGGCGACTCGTTGGTAAAGGCAAGTGGACAGTATAAATTAATAAATGCTAAAATTTTCTAAAACTTACCAAGATAGTTTGGTGTTGAGTGAGCTTTGGGAGAATGTAAAACATCCTCAGAATCCCTCGGCTCATCTACAAGAATTAGTATACGACAGGATTAAGTTAACGAAATTCGAAAAACCGGTACCTATATAATAAAATCGAAGTTTCACTGTATAATACTCAAACTTGTTTTCATACCTTCAAATACACTAGGAACGGCATTCGTTTTTAGGAGAGGCCGAGGGAATCTGCTGCGGTAATCATCATCTGTAAAATGATCAGTGCAGACCCTATACTTCTTCATACAGTTGATACCCGCAGACATTAAATCCTCCCTCAGGCAAAATGTTGTCCTAAATTATAAAGCAGAAATGGGCATCAAGACTAATAACAAAAACACGTAAACTAAAGTATTCCGTTTCATGCGGTATCTCTTCTTTAAGCTCACCTCGAAATATCCTTCGGAAATCCGAAATCTTCTTGCCTACCCTGCAGCCGTTAAAATTGTTGCACCAATATGCTGCACAACACTGCACAATAAGCATTCCGTTCCATTTCAACAATTAGAAAAACACGACGCTGGAAAACCCCACCACTTTCCCGCGCGATTTCCAACGAGCTGGTTTGATCAGTTTGAATCATGGAAGAATAATTAATTATTATTATTATTAATTATTATTAACTAGCATAAGCGCCCGTTGAATTTCAACGGGTTTAATGAATCTATATTTTCGTCAATGCAACATGTAAAAATCGCTATAAAATTGTGCATTGCTTTAACCATCAAATATTTCTATATTATGTCTGTTTTAATTAATTAATTAAAATCTCACAGAATTTCCTTGTGAATAAAATAGTGCCTTTCTTTATACTAAAATAGCCATTGTTATTAGTTTTAAATTGATTATAGCATTAGGATTTCAATTTCATTAAATAAGCAGAATTCCGCTTCCAAAAAATTTGTTCAATATTGAATTGCCTCTGATAATACTTTAAATAGATTTTGGAATATAATGTACCTCAATATCGTTTATCGTCTGCTCAGCACTCTTGCCTTCTCATTTTCCGAAACAACCACTTTCACCAGTTTTAAATTGATTTCAAACTTAAAAGAGAACTTGATTCAATTCAGTTAAAATAATCACATAACAAACTTCTTATTCCAAAGAAAATCCTTTTATAATATGCAATGTTAACCTAGAATTCATTCATTCTGAAAAGTGAATAAAAGTAGGTACCATGTACACATATTTCTTTCAACTAAAATATCCACTCTTAACAGATTTTAATGGATTAATGCATTAGCATTTCAATTTCATGAAATAAGCAGAATCCCGGTAACAAAAAAATGTTCAATCTTCAATTGCCTCTGATAATACTTTAAATAGATTTTGGAATAAAATGTACCTTAATATCGTTTAGTGTCCGCTCACCACTCTGGACTTCTCAGTTTCTGAAACAAAAACTTTCAATAGTTTTAAATTGATTTTTGCTTTGAATTGGTACTTTCCTGTTAACGGGAATACCTCAAAAAATAAACACGTATTGTTGTGATATTTTGTTTGTTAACAATGCGTAACAAATCTCGTTAAGATATTTACCTTGATCCCTTAATGATGAATTTGTGGAGCTTGCCGAGGAATGAAGAAGAAGCTGTATCTTTGCTTCAAGACCATGGTATTTTATCTAAAGGGCGAATGTGCAAGAAGGATCATATTATGAAACTTTACTTCTGCGACAGAATATTTTGGAAATGCAAAGCGAAAGTCTGTCAGCAGAATAATTCATGCGGCGACAACATAACAAAGAAATCGACATATTTCCAGCTATTTTAAATGCCATAAAGACATATTGGCCCCCTAGTAACATAAATTTAGATTGTATTAGTAATTATGTTACTTTTATTAATAAATAACTTTCAAGAAAGTGTGATACAAGCCTTGATGAAATGGGCACAAACCGCTATACAGTGAGTCTCTTTATTATTGGGCCAACATAAAAGTAATTTTCAAAACACATATATTTTTTTAATGAATTAGAGTAGGTTTTTCGAAACCTATTCACTTCTTTATTGTTGATTTCCTTACAAAAATAGGAAGGTAATTAGTAGCATTCGACTACTATGGCAACATATATAAACATGTTTATTCAAATAAACAAAAATATGACATCACAAAATTATTGGGCCAAACCGTCATTAGATACCATCGATATCCAATTCATTACCGATTAGTGTATGCTGTCAGTGCAGTATCGTGCTTCTTGAACATTTGTGTGCAATTCACAATTTTTTTAGTAAAGAAAGAGCTGAAATAATCTACGTGCACAGATAATGGGACGTAAAAATGCAAACACTTCTTTTAATCAGCGTCAACTGGTTATTTTCCATCATGCCAAGGGCAAAACAGAACGGGAAATTGCTGAAATGCTACAAATGCCTAGAAGTACTGTGGGTAATATTATTAGACGTTTTATAAATGTGGATCGTATAGATTCGAAGCCAAATCCTGTAAGACCAGCATTACTCAATGATCATGACAAGCGTTGGATTATGCAAAAAGTAAAAGTAAATCCCCGTTTAAGCACTCCAAAAATTGTAACTGAATTGTCAGCTTATTGCGACACACATGTACATCCAGAAACCATTCGGCGTTGCATAAGGGAAAATGGTTACAATGGTCGAGTAGCTAGAAAGAAGCCATTCATTAGTGATGCCAATAAGAAAATCAGAATAGCATTTGCAGAAGAGCAAGTGGATAAGAGCGGAGATTTCTGGAATCAGGTAATATTTGCTGATGAAAGCAAGTTCAATGTTTTTGGGTCCGACAGTCGTGCCATGGTGTGGAGAAAGCCAAATGAGGAACTAAATAAAGAGAACCTTCGACTGACAGTAAAACATGGTGGAGGATCTCTCATGGTATGGGACTGTTTGTCCGCTTCAGGAGTCGGAAATTTGGTCTTCATAGATGGTAGTAGTAGTAGTATTTGTTTATAAGGTGCTTCGACAGCTATGGTCATTTTGCACCGTCCGAAATCAAAAACGTACCTTGCCGGTTAAATAGAATAAATAAGAGTTAAAAAGGTACGCAAAAATAAATAAGGTAAAATAGGATAAGTGAATTTATAAAATCAATAAATTAAATACATAATAAAAGGCGTAAGATAAAAACGGAAATTAAGTTTTTCAAAGAGTGCCTAAAAGATTTGTTAACCTTAGGAATTTTAAAATAGTGTCAATTTTAAGAGGGTAGTCTGTTAAAAGATCAGAGAGTGTACCTCTCATGTTTAAAATGTGACGGATACCTCTATATTTGGTACATTCTGTCAGGAGATGACTTATGGTTACAGGGCAGTTGCAGGTAGAGCATGTGGGAGGTTCCTTTTCCCGTGTAAATAAGAATGAGTGCGTCAAAGCGCAGTGGCCAATCCTAAGTCGGGTGATTGCGACTTCCTCCCGGCGACTGTTTCTAACCGAGGTTGGCCATGGAGTGATGCTTGCTTTGATCGCTCTCAACTTATTTCTTGTAACTGCCTCCCAGGAACTTTGCCATTTTTCCAGCAAGATGCTCTTAAAAAGGCATTTAGGTCCTGGGATGGAACCATATTGATGTCAGTGTCCTCTCTTGACAGAGCTGCCTTCGCAGCTGAGTCGGCCTTTTCATTTCCTGCAATTCCAACGTGCCCAGGGACCCACATGAAGAGGATATCCACATCATTTGCTGTTAGACTCGAAATTAAGATATGGATCCGCTGTACCGTGGGATGGCTGTGGTAGAGGTTAGCGATGGCTTTCAGAGCACTAATGGAGTCCGAGCATAAGACATATTTCGCTCTCCTGGGAACAATGCTCTCCAACGCCCTCTGGACTGCGATTAGTTCCGCAGTGAAAATACTGCATAGGGGATTCAATTTTAAAGCCTGAGTGCCGTGTACTGTTGACGTAAAAGCACTTGAGCAGCCATCCACCGATTTCGAACCATCTGTATAGATGTGAATATATTGTTGATACTCCGTCATTATTTCTTGAAATTTTAATTTAAAAAATAGTGGTTCCGTTTCGGCTTTTGAAAAACCGGACAATTGAGTCAGGCACGTTGGAACTGGCACCTGCCATGGAGGAGACTTATGGAAGCCTCCAGGAAGGACTTCCGGAAGTTGTAGGTTTTCACCCTCGATAAAATTGTGAAAAAGAATACAAAAGGGTAAAGTTGCTCTTTGTCGTCTACTAAAAAGTTCTTTAAAACGTGGTTTAAAAATCAAGTTAAAACATGGGTGGGTTTTTAATGCTAAAATTTTTGAAACATATGTACACATTAAAAGCGTTCTTCGTATCTCTAAGGGCGGCTCTCCCGATTCACAGTAAATACTGGGAATGGGGCTGGTCCTGAAAGCACCAGTAGCCAGCCTCAGAGCAGAATTGTGTACGGACGTCAAAGGGCGCAAATACGAAGCTCGTGCTGAGGCGTATATGAAGGACCCATAGTCCATTTTGGACCTTACCAATGCTCGGTAAAGAGTGAGCATTGATGTACGGTCGGCACCCCATGACGAGTTCGTTAAAAACCTTTAAATGTTTATAACTTTAAAACACTTATCTTTTAAAATACTTATGTGGCTCCGCCAATTCAGTCTTCTGTCTAAAACCATACCAAGAAAACGGATTGTTTCCACGGGATCTAATCTATTGCCCCCTAGTTTTAAAACAGGATGAGGGAAGATTCCTCTCACCCTGTAAAAATGGAGGCATTTGGTTTTCTCGTTGGAGAAACGAAAACCATTTGCCTGTGCCCATTTGTCTAAACGATTGATAGTAAGCTGTATCTTTCTTGTTGCAGTGGACAAGTGGGATGACCTGCAGAAAATTGCCAGATCATCTACAAAGAGAGATGCCTCTATTGGAGTCTTGATACAGCTTACTGTATCGTTTATTGCTATGGCAAACAGAGTCACGCTTAAAACTGATCCCTGTGGAACTCCGTTTTCTATGGTAAAGGGTCTAGATAGGACAGTTCCTATCCGTACCCTAGCCGTTCGATTGGTTAAAAAGTTTTTAATAAAAAGGGGGAGATTTCCTCTGAAACCCCATTCGTACAGTTTACTTAAAATTTTATATCGCCATGTCGTGTCATATGCTTTTTCCAAATCGAAAAAGACTGCCACGACATGTTGGCGAAGAAGAAAGTCCTCCTGGATGAAGTTTTCGGTCCTCACCAAGTGGTCGATCGTAGACCTGTTTCGCCTAAAGCCGCACTGGATGTTCGATAAGAGCTTACGGCTTTCCAAGCACCAACATAACCGTCGGTTAACCATTCTCTCTAACAGTTTGCATAAGCAACTCGTTAGAGAGATGGGACGATAGCTGCTTGGTAAGGACCGATCCTTTCCCTGTTTTGGGATGGGTATAATCAGGGATTCCCGCCACTCATCGGGAAAAAGCCTTTCTTCCCAAAGTTGGTTGACAGTCATCAGAAGCTCCCCCTTTGCCTTGTCAGGCAGGTGCTTTAAAAAGGCATTGTGTACCTCATCAACACCTGGCGAGGTATCCTTAGAATCTCTCATTGCCAACTCAATTCCCGGAGAGAAAAAGGGCCATTGTAGAGATCCCTTTTACTCCCTGGGTTAAAGTTTAGATACCTCCTTTCCGTTTCTTTCTTCATTACCTGAAACGTGACAGGGTACTTGCTTGTGCTGCTCGTTTCAGCGTAATACTTTCCCATAACGTCTGGAATTTTTGCAGCAGACTTTATTAGTTGCCCATCAAAATTTAATGCACTAATATGTGATTGTTGATGGGTGCCTGAGATTCTCTTGACCTTGTTCCAGACTTGTGTTATAGGTGTGTGATGGTTAATGGATGAGACATAGTTCATCCATGATTCCTTCTTGGCATTTTTCACTACCTGTCGAGCTTTTGATCTGTCGCCGATAGGGAACCAAAGAGATTCAAACACTCGACTGACATCGGAAAAGATTTGAGATACACACGGGAGAAAGAGAGCGGACTCAGCGCACCATCCGAGTTGTACGTCCATAGCATTCTCGGTGATCCGGTACACGATCTTCGTACACAATATTCAGGGTCTCGACGCTCAGTTTGCCGATATCTCACAGGATCGTATCGCCCTATCGAGCGACGTGATCTTTCTGTCGGAGGTCAAAAGAAAATATGCAGTAACAGAATTGGAAATCCCGGGATACAGACTATTCACCCAAAACGAACATGCAACCGGAGGCATAGCATCGTATATTAATAGAGAAACAACAACCGCTACGACAATATTTTCCATTCTTCGCAACTTCGTCGATATATTTGTACCACCAGCCATCGACTATCACATACAGACGTATTTCCTCGCTCGACCTTCAGTGAAAGATAGTAAACGACGGCTAGCTGTTAACATTGCCAACTGCTATTTCAATTTTGTAGAAGGCGAAGGTTTAACAGACCGTGTGAACCATTTCAAAGAGTTCATAAATTCATTCTCCAACAGTGCTACGTTGAACAACAGCCCACTGATTATAGCTGGTGACTTCAATATAAATTTTAGGACCGCCGCGGGGAGAGAAACTATCGCTTATGCTAATCAGAAGATTGGATTAAAAATGTTAAACCAAGTAGAGTGTTCAACTACCTACGAGAGAATCATTGATGCTAGTTTGCCAAGGGACTACCTCTACTTAAATTCTCATTGTATCCTGCGTATTAGTTTCATCATTTGGCTCTGATAATATAAATTGCTGCCAGCGAACACTTCGAGATTAGTGATAGTTAGCAGTAAGCTGACAACATGTGTTTGCTTTGTTTAAAAATATGTATCGCAAAACTTTTGTTTTCTTCACTTGTCCCTGACATCAGCCAACATTCCACGCTCCCCACACATTGGAAACGCACTCGTGCCCCGCGTAGTGTTGCAAACTTGCAACTCTCTCGTGAATTTTTTAGTTCATCAATAATGTTTCTTTTCACTTTTTCTACCATAATATGATAATTTCTTCGTATTCAGACGATGGCAGATAAGAAGTTCTTCCGCTCCCTGGATTACCATGTTGTTTAATATGTTCATTCAAAAATGGTTCGTATTCTGAAATTAATTCTAAGGCCATAAGAACATTTCCATTGTTCAATTCTCCAAACTTTTCTACCTTCCCACGAAACGGAAGTGCTCTACTAGCTAATTTCTTAATAACCAAAATCACTCTTTGCAACACTTCAATCCAATGTTTTTTTCCTTTCCTTTCTGGCCATCTAAAAGTTCACATAAACTCTTTGGAATTTTCGCCAATCTTTCTTTAAAAATGAGTTCACGATGCTTATGTTGAGAGGAGTTTTCATGTTTTTGGATACTGGAATTAATGTTCTTCCAATCCGAAAACCCAGTACTGGCAAGTTCCGAAGCACCTCCAAAGAGTTTACTAGGTCCACAAAAAACGGATTTTGTAATTTCTGAGTATACCAAATAAAATCGAGGAGAAATTCCTGCATTTTTCGTTTTTTCTCATAAAAACATTTCCATATACACATCTTTCTCTATCTGAATATTTCTTCTTTGTTTTAGAAAAATCAAGGTCATTATTCTGTTTAACACTGTGTTTGGCCAAAAAACTCAAAACATTTCCATTATTTGGCTTCCATGTTACTGGATCAAAGGTACTGCTTTCATGTTCGGGAAAAGAATTTTAGATGGACATGCCCTCATTTATATTACAGCATAATGGGAAATTATTGCCTTCATCTTTTTCATTAGAATTCTTTGAACATTCTTTTTGACTACTCGAAACACTTGCACATGATGAGACCTCAACTTGGTTAATATTCATTTTGCTATTCAAAATTGTTTCGTCGTATGAACCTTGGACGGCGGCAACTTGATTGATGCTCAAAGAATCGACATTAAAATTTGCTCTCGTTACAAAATGATCTATCTTTAGCTTTGCCCTGAGCATTTTCTGAATGTTTTCTGATTTCTGTTTTGCAATTTTACGGTATTCATTACCGCTTTTACTTTTACGTTCACTCATGGTTTCTAAGGTTTAAACAAAAAAGGATTATTTAAATTAATTATACAATACTACTTAAAGTTTTAATTAAAAACTAGAATTAATTAATCTCCAAATCTGAGTCATAACTCATATTATGTATAACAGTTTAGCATAAAAATACGAAAGAACTCGCCAAAAGTTCTTGGGACTCAAAGGTAAGCAGTGATTCACAGGCTAATAATTAACTTTTAATTATCAAGTTACTTAATTGCTTTTTTGTCATTTATATTTTAGAAAATGAATAGCCATCACGGACTCGGTACATGTATTTAGAGATCACAGAAAAGGAAGCGATGAAAATTCTGTATGGTTTTACTACATGGTAGAGAAGAACGGTCAGGTAGCGAAATGTAAGAAATGTTCAAAAGAAATACGTTGTGTAGGCGGATCTACAAGTGGACTGCATACTCACTTAAAGACAATACATAATATAGATTTAAGAAAAAGGATTGTGACATATACTAGTTTAGATGACGATGAAAATGAACCACGTCATTCTAAACAAGGCAAGGTACAGTTTCAATCTCAATGTTTAATAACAAATTACTTGCAAAGTGATAAGAAGGAAACATTGCCAGAAGTATTAGCTCGTATGACAGCTCGTGAAGGTTTGCCTTTTAATATCTTTTGTACATCTGTTGATATCAGAAAAGGCTTAATTGCAAGACAATTTAATGATACTCCAAAATCTGCAAATACTATAAGAAATATGGTTTTGAATTACAGTAAAAATATTCGAGATATTTTAATTAATGATATAGCTAAAATTAAGGCTGAAGGAAAAAGGTTCAGCTTGACTTTTGATGAGTGGACTTCTACCAGAAATAGGCGCTACTTAAATATAAACGTCCATTCCAGCAATGGTACCTTTTACAACATTGGATTAGTTCGTGTGCATGGAAGTTTGCCAGCAGAAAAGTGTATAACACTAGTTGTTAAGAAATTAGAAGACCATGGTCTCCGGATTTCTACAGATATAGTATGTGTTACTACAGATGGGGCATCAGTTATGACTAAAATTGGAAGACTCATCAGTGCAGAACAACAGCTTTGCTTTGCTCACGGAATTCATTTGGCTGTTATGGATGTCCTGTATAAGTCCAAACAAAACAAAGAAATATTTGATAAACAAGAAATATCAAATGCTGAACATACGCACCATGAAGGCGAAGAAAACGAAGAGGATGACGATGATGTTGGAGATGGTTTAACCATAGAGACAGATTATACGGGCGTTCCCAATAATCTCACTCACAATGAACTTTCCCCACTTAATTTTATTCCTCGTATGGTGCAATAATAGCGCAAAAAAGGCCCTAAGATTTCGAATTCTTACAATATCGGATTTCTTCCTAACTAAAAACCCATAATTCTGCCAAAATTGATGTTTATATCTCATTAAGAATTGCCATATAATTTTCACACTGGTATGGGGCATAAATGAGGTAAAACCGCCCTTAAAATTTGGAATTTTTGCAGTATTTTATTTTATCTTTGGTTGCAATGAAATTTTTATAATCGTGCCAAATTTCAAGTCTCTAGGTCATATGGAGCTGCCTCACCTCACCATAGAAACTTATATCATTGCATTTCATAATAAAATATAACCATACCCATACACCCATAACACAGGTTTGGAATAAAGTCAGAAAGATCTTGGGCACCCATCGAACATCACATAGTAGTGCGATAACTTTCGATGACGAGTTAATAAAGGCCCCTGACGAAATTCCAGACGTTATGGGTAAGTATTATGCAGAAACGAGTATTACAGATAAATACTCGGACCCGTTTCGGGTATTGAAGACAGACCAGGAAAAGAGGTTCTTAGATTTCAACCCAGACAGTAAAAGGGATCATTACAATGACCCTTTCTCTCTGAGGGAACTAGAGTCGGCTATAAGAGAATCAAAAGAAACCTCGCCAGGTTATGATGGTGTACATAACGCTTTCCTAAAAAATCTACCCGAAAGAGCAAAGGGGGAGCTTTTGAAGACATTCAACCAGCTGTGGGAGGAAGGATGTTTTCCCGATGTGTGGCGGGAATCTGTGATTATTCCAATTCCAAAACAGGGAAAGGATAGGTCCTTACCGGGCAGCTACCGTTCCGTCTCTCTGACGAGTTGCCTATGCAAAACGTTAGAGAGAATGGTTAACCGACGGCTATATTGGTCTCTGGAGAGCCGCAACTTATTATCTAACGAAACAGGTCTACGATCGACCACTTGGTAAGTAGGTACCGAAAACTTTATCCAGGAGGCCTTTCTTCTTCGCCAACATGTTGTCGCAGTATTCTTCGACCTCGAAAAAGCTTACGATACTACATGGCGATATAAAATCTTAAGGACACTGCACGACTGGGGTTTCAGAGGAAACCTCCCCCTTTTTATTAAAAATTTCCTTTCGAACAGGAACAGACCTATCAAGGCCCTACACCATAGAAAACGGAGTTCCACAGGGATCAGTGTTAAGCGTGACCATTTTTGCCATAGCGATAAATGATATTGTGAGCTGTATCAAGACACCAGTAGAGACATCTCTATTTGTAGATGATCTGGCAATTTTCTGCAAACCATCCAACCTGTCTACAGTAACGCGACAGATACAGCTCACTATCAATCATTACAAAAATACGAAAAATAGTCAAAATTTTTAAACAATCAGCTACTAAAAATGAGAAATATTTGCAAAGGTACGTTCAAGCAGAATTTGGAAAAGAAATTGCTTTACTGCTTGATTCAAAAACTCGATGGAACAGTTTACTTACCATGATTGAAAGATTTTATCAGTTAAGATACTGCGTCCAAAAGGCATTAATAGACAAATTCCGGAATAAATTTTTGTGATGATGAATTTCATTTATTATCTGCAACTATTTCTGCTCTTATGCCAATCAAATTAGCTGTGGAAGCACTATGTCGCAAAGATTCTAATCTTTTAACTGCAGATGCAACTCTAAAATTCATGATGACAACTCTTCACGAACAAAAGTCGGAAATAAGTAATAGGTTACAAACTGCCTTGAAATTCCGTATTTGCCAGAGAAGTACAGATCTGTCACAAATTCTTCAGTATTTGCATGCTGGATCACATGATGAAAGTGAATTAGGATTAGCTTTATTTCCACGACTAAGTAAAACGGCCATCATAAAAATAGTAACTCGTGTAATAAGAAGACTTCATTTGTCTTGTGTAAAAGATTCTGAAGAAAACGTCGGAACAGAATCAATGTATTCAGCAACATCTTCCACATCAAACTATAACAGTAAAAAACAGGGAACAGTATTAATGACATCCGTCGATGGCATGTCTTTGAAAGAGAGACTACAATTAGCTATACAAGAAAGACTTAAAGTTCAAATTCCTAACGTTCAAGAATCTCAAGGATTGGAACAGATTATTCAGAAAGAGATCGCATTTTTTGAAGACGAAGGTATAAGAGGCTTGAATTTAAAACTTGTG
This sequence comes from Uropetala carovei, assembly GCA_036926305.1. Taxonomy (NCBI): domain Eukaryota; kingdom Metazoa; phylum Arthropoda; class Insecta; order Odonata; family Petaluridae; genus Uropetala; species Uropetala carovei. The sequence continues at coordinate 8,240,307 of JAXCHB010000010.1, read as the reverse complement.
TACGACTATTTATTTACAATTCCGCCGACAAGTGTGGAAGCCGAAAGGCCCTTTTCAGCGCAAACCGATTTTGCACGAAAATCCGTACACGTCTGAATGATGAAACTATTGACAGCCTCTGCTTTTTAAGAGCATACTTCATCAATACTGATACCGATAATTGTGATTCTTAAAATTATTGATGACATTATTATATTGATATTTTATTAAGAATCCTCGTGATGATCTTCGAAGTGTGTGACGGTAGGCTTATTGTTCTGTAGTCTTTACACTCCATTGCCTTTGGTGTGTTGGCTTTCCGTTACAAAATTGTGGGGTTTAAACCCCATGAATATACTATCATCGGTGCATGACAGTAGGCAGCAGTACTGTCAGTATGGTATAGGACCGAAAATGAATTATGTTGGCTGGGTCTATATCCAATAGAGATGTAGGCATGATCGGGACAATTTGAACGACTACAGTACTGCGATGTGGAAAGCAAGAGGGAAACTACCACATTAAAATTCCCTAGTAATGATTATATGGTTGAACAATATGAGTTCTCTCAAGGTAAAATGTTCCGGAGGTAAAATAGTCCCCCAATCGGATCTCCGGATGGAGACTGCCTTGAGGAAAGCATTTGTCGAAGGTAACTTATGCTTAGATACTTGGAATGTAAAAACCATGAGGAAGGCAGGAAAGCTAGAGAACCTGAAAGAAGAAATGAAAAGAAATAGGATTGATATCATAGGGCTGAGCGAAGCAAGATGGGAAGGAGAAAGACAGTTCGACTCCGAAGAATTCACGGTAGTTTACTCTGGAGGAAATAGTGGGGCAAGGGGAGTAGCTCTGGTACTTACGAAAGATATGATGAAGAGCGTGACAAAAATAACAGCAACGAACGATAGATTGATGGCAATAAAGCTAAAAGCAGTCTCAGTGGACATGTTGATAATCCAGGTATATATGCCAACATCCACTCAAGAAGAAAAAGAAATTGAGGAGATGTATGAACAAATTAACGAGATTTATGAAGAAGACGGAAGAGGAAAAGTAAACTGCATAATAATGGGAGATTGGAACAGCATAGTTGGTGAAGGACAAGAAGAAAATGTTGTCGGTCAATACGGACTTGGGAAAAGAAACCGAGGAGGAGAATAACTGGTAGAATTCTGTGTTAATAACGACCTAGTAGTGAACCAAAAAGCATGAAAAAAATGTTACGTGCAGCTACAAAGAAATTTGCCCAAAATTAAAATTAATCAGACTATTTATAAATTATGTAAAGTGCATTTTGTTATAAATACTTTAATTCACCGTAAGTAAAAATCGTTTTATATTTATTTGTATAATTTCTGTATTATTTTTCAAGTTATTTTATGCCGTCCTCATATGAGGACATTAGGCGCTTATACATGTAATTGGTTTTGCACTGTAGGTACAGTATTTTAATAAACTCTATACAATTTACCATGGATAGAAGGGTTTTTTCTCAAGAAAAGAACTTTGATGGACTAGAGGAGGCCATTCCTGCAATAATGGATGAAGAATCTAGTGATTATGAAAATGTTGAAGAGTTTCAAGTCAATATTATTCCACCAAATTTAGACGAACTGACGGACTGTGAGGAATTTGATGATGACATCTTATGTGGACCTAATTCATTTCCGCACGATATTCCTGGTTCCATTGAAGTCTTGGTTCCGGAAACTATTACAGAAGAAGATGATTCTACTAAGAAATTAGCCAAAGAGGATATCGAAGGGGATGAATCTGCCGGTGTTTCAGGTGATGAATATTTTGATTTTGTGAAGCCAAGATGGTTAAAAAAACAACCCATATATTCTGCTTTTGGAACAAATGATAGTGTTTTAACTGATGAATTTCATACTGTTATAAATGAACTGAAAGAATTATCTCCGAGATGTATATTTGAAAAGCTTCTTACGTTAGTGATGAAATCGTACAATATGTTTGTGACCAAACTATTTTATATGCACAACAGAAAAACCAGCATGCCTTCAACATTAGTGTGAATGAAATGCGAACATTTTTTGCCGTTTTATTGCAGACAGGTTATAATTGTTTACCGCAACAGCAAATGTATTGGTCTCTCGATGAGGACCTGGGAGTTTCACTTATTTACGATAGTATCTCACGAGATCGATATTTAGAAATCAAACAGTTTTTGCACATGGCTAATAATAGCGAAATAGGGAAATCTCAAGACCGAATGATCAAAATTAGGCCACTTATGAATATGCTTATAAAAAGTTTTTGCCAATGGGGATTCTTCCACAAAGACTTATCAGTAGATGAATCTATGGTCAAGTATTTCAGACACAATCCAGCAAAACAATTTATAAAAGGAAAACCTGTAAGGTTTGGGTACAAAAACTGGATGTTGAGCAGTTCTTCTGGGTATTGTTACGTCTTTGATGTTTACTGTGGAAAAAATCATAATCAACCGGAACATTCCAAATCTTTACCTGTAGGCACTAGAGTCGTGATTGATTTGTTAAATCCCTCAAATCACGCGGTTTTCTATGATAATTATTTCACCACTTATGCATTACTGGTATACCTCAAAAGGAAAATAATCACAGCAATGGGAACTGTAAGAGACAACTGAGTTCATAATTGTCCTATTATGCCTTCAAAGGATATGAAAAAAAAGAACAGAGGAACTTACAATTACCGTTTTGATGATTATAAAGTGGAAGGACAACAATGTCAGCTCTATCCTAACAAACTATGATTTCGTTGAACAACTGCATATGTAAAACGATGGTCCAAAGTGGAAAAGGCTAAAATTAACATTCCTCAACCTGCATCATTCGCTACATACAATGGTGGTGGCATGGGTGGTGTGGATATTCATGACCAACGTATTGCTTTGTATAGAGCAGCTGTAAAAGGAAAAAAGTGGTGGTGGGTTCTGTTTACAAATATGCTAAACATGACAGTCACTAATACATGGAAATTGCATCAAATGGCCGCAAAGGACAAAATGAACCAACTAGATTTTCGCCGCATCATAGTAAGGAGCTATCTAAGAGATGCCAGGGCAAATAAATGCAACAAAAGACGCAAAGCAATAGCAATCTCGAGTTGAGCAATGGAAATCATTTACCTGAAAAACTTGAAAAACAGTTAAAATGTTGTGTGTGTCACATGAAGGCTAGATGGTCCTGTAAAAAATGTAAAAAAACTTTATGTATAGAAAAGGGATGTTACGAAAAATACCATGTATCTGCCTAACTTCCTCATTTGAGGACGGCAATTTTTCTAAAGAAATATAGTAAATTTCGTTGATTTTTTAAATATATTGTTTTATTTAGCATTTATCTCACCAGTGTATGAATAAGAACAATTTTCGTCCGGCCATTTCCTCACCGGCATTAATGGGTTAAAAGAAAAATCAAGAACTGGTTGTTATATGAAACTGGAGACAAATAAATACCTATGGAATTATAAATTAAATACTAAGTAATAATGCTATTTTATATAACTTTGTTGTTGTACAATTGCACATAACTAATTATATGCCTAAGAAAAGTATCCATTTCGTGCAGATAAAAATACTGTCCATATTTTAGTTCAAAAAGAAAAAAAAATTAAAATTACTTGTTATGTAAATGATTGAAATTTATGTAAAGTGATTGATATTAAGATTGTATCTGTGGAAAAATTGTCAGATTTATTTTGGAATATTAATTTCATGCATTATTTCCCTGATCTATGGAATGTTCAATGTATATAAACTTACAGTTGTTGATTATAAATTAATATGCTAAGTAATTGTTAATTTGAGTGATTTTTTGTATGTTGGACAAATTACGTTAATATGATTGAGACAATAATTATATTTACTGTTTTTGCAAATGATTGAAATTTATGTGAAGCGATTGATATTAAGACTGTATGGGATTGGAACCCCCAGACAAGCTGATGGCTTAGGGAAACCACTTTTCTAATTTTTTAAGAAAAAAATCTGTGGAAATCTGTGGAATCTCTTGTAATGCTATTTTTTTAATTCAATATTTGGATTTTTGTGTGTGTATATCTTGCTTTTAAAGAAATGAAGCAAGTGTTTGAAATTGGAAAAAAAATATATATATCTCTGCCACTGCACGAGATTTGGAGATGCTGAATGAGTATGGCAATGTGCCTTGTGCCGCACATGCCATTCAACTGGTCATCAATGGGGCGTTAAATGCTGCAGGCTCTCAGGATTTGCTACGTAAAGTGCAGGCGATTGTTACACACTTCCACCATTCTACTGCTGCGTCAAACGCACTAGCAAGAATGCAGAGCCAACTGGGACTACCATCAGACAAGTTAATTCAAATTTGCAAAACAAGATGGAATTCCACCTACTACTGCTTGGAACGCACTGTGAAACATCGTAGGGCAACAACAGCTGTGTTAAATGACCTTGATGTAACACCTCCCTGCATTATGCTCACATTTGAGCTTGCCGAGATCGATTGTTCAGAAATAGAGATGCTTTGCGCAGTTCTTAAGCCCTTGGATGTGGTAAACACTTTATTGTGCTCAGAGGGAAAAGCCACTCTATCTATGGTATGCCCTATACTGCGAACCATAGTTGACAATCACCTACACACTTCAGACGATGATGGTCGGATGACCGTTGCAGTGAAGAATTATTTGGCTACCGATCTCATCAAGAGATTTATGCTTGAGTTCAATGCGGACAGTAAGGCGCTCCCAGCTCAGATAGCAAGCTTTTTGGATCCTCGCTACAAGCACTTGCTATGCGAGTCTACGGACAGCGAGCATAAAGAAGTTCAAGATGTGGTAAAAGAGCTCTTGAATGTGATGCCTACAGCATCAGACGGCGATGCCAGTGACGATAGTCATGCTGGTATGGATGCCCGAAACGCAATAGATTTTCTGTTCAACATTCCCACACACAAGGATGATGACTTTACAGCCTATCTGGCTGTTCTGAGAGCTGACATGCATACCGACCCCCTGCAGTGGTGGAAACTTCCCCCAAAAAGTTACCCGAGGGTGGCTCATACGTACCTGGCGATTCCTGCAAGTTCTGCAAGCTCAGAACATGTTTTCACTACAGCAGGCAACGTCGTAACAGCAAAACAAAGCTGTTTATCATCGGACAATGTGAACATGCTCGTGTTCATGTACCAGAATCGCGACTTGTTGCATCAGTAGGTGTAGGTATTGTTTCCAGTGCTGAGAGCATTTCCCAATTTTTAGGCTATGTGCCTTGTCTTTTCTTCGCACCATAATTCTCTTTTGTAAAATAAAAGTGCTTTATCAATTACTATTAGTTGTATTATTTGTTATAGATAGCAGATGATAATCCGGATTTTGCAGATTTGCGGATGGTTTGGAATTTGCGGATTTTCGGATAATCCGAATTTAGTGGATTTGAGGATAGTCCGGATTTAGCAGATTTTAATTCTCGCAGCACGACACTATCTGAACATCCGAATATTCAGATTATGAATATCCTTTTCATGCAAAATCCGGATACACGGAGTTTTTAAATCCAGATAGTTCCAGCTCTACACCCGACGTCCCATTTACAGTGAGTCCAAGGCCGAAGTGGTGTGCTGCTCACGGATCCCATCTTGAGCATCCGAAACCCAGATGGAGTCCAGTGAGCTCAACCACCAGGCATCTCTTCCCCACCTTACGGGTCTCCACGCATGACAAACACGCGGGCAAGCCAACAGCCAGATGTAATGGCTGAAACTCAAACAGCAGACCCACATGCTGTTTGGAAACTACCCAGAGTTGACTGTGGGTTTTTTTACGAGGTTGTCTCCTCGCCCATTGGTCGCCTCTTACGACCATCAGAGGGGCTGCGGGAGTATTCTACCCCCCTTCCCGCAGGGGGAGTGTGGGATTTAATAATTGGAAACACACAGACCAAATTACGCACCATGAAAACTCCGCTCTGTATAAAGAAACACCCAAATATTCGTAAAGATTAAATAATCAACAACAATATTTTAAAAATTATTCCAAAATGGAGATGACCAAAAATATAACTACTGGAAAAATATATTGCTTCGAATAGTTGAAGTTATACAATTTTTAAGTTCGAGAGGATTAGATTTTCTAGGCAGCAATCAAACTATTGGAAATAAAAATAATGGAAATTACTTGGGATGCATAGAACTATTGGGAAAATTCGATCCGTTGTTACAACAGCATTTATCATATTTCGAAAATAAAGGTACTGGAAATGTATCATACCTGTCAGCAGGAATTTGTGATGAATTTATTAAGATTTTGGGAAATAATGTCAAGAAATTTATTGTTTCCAAATTAAAGGAAGCCAAATACTTTCATTAATAATTGACTCGACACCTGACATTTAACATTCAGACCAGGTAATGATTGTGATTAGACATGTTAATACTGCCGGAATGGCAGTAGAAAGATTTTTGAGTTTTGTTGAAAATGTAGGCCATAAAAGTGAAGAAATGGAAAATTGTGTTATGAAAATTCTAACAGATTTAGACCTTAATTTGCAAGATTGTAGAGGACAATCTTACGATAACGCTCTCAAAATGTCAGGTGTTTATAGTGGCCTTCAAGCTCGTATAAAGTCACAAAACAATCTTGCTATTTATGTACCATGCTCAGCACATTCAGTAAATTTAATTGGAAAATCTGCGCGGAAAGTTGTCTAGAAGCCATGAAATTATTTTTGTTCATTCAAAATTTATATAATTTTTTTGCAGCTTGAACAGGAAGGTGGGAAATATTGAAAATCTAAAAGAAGTATCTGACAATTCTACACAGAAACCTTCTGCCAAAGTCTAAGCAAAAGGCTTGGAAAATCAGCTAAATTTATTGGAAACTGCCTTGATGACCATGAATTATACTAATACTACCCTACAGAAAATTAAAACTGAAATTGAAACTGTAATAAATTTATATAGATCATTAGAAGGATACATACAGGATAAGCGCAATGTATATAGTTTTAATTATTATAAAGTAAAAGGTGTTGAATTATCTGGATGCAATAGTACAAAATAACAAGAAATATTAAAAGAAGGAGACAGTTCGACGAAAGTAAATCAGCAGATATAGAATTCGATAAAAATGAAGATTTCCATATAAATAAGTATTATGTAATTATTGATAAGCTTCTGACAGAAATTAACAAAAGAAAATGTGCTTATGATGACATTTATTCTAAATTTAGCATTTTAATTAATTTAAAAGAAATAGATGATGATATGATTAGAGAGAAAGCTACTAATCTGTATAACGCATTCCAAGATGATTTGGAAGAGAATTTTATTGAAGTGCTTGCAGTAGTAGTAGCATAAGATTATATGGTGCATCGACAGCATTATATCTATTTCCTCCTTCAGCAAAGCTGCCTTCGCTGCAGAGTCGGCTATTTCATTTCCCACTATTCCAGTGTGACCAAGGAGCCACATGAAGATGATACCCACATCTTTTACCATCAGCCGCGATAGTAGGCTATGGATTTTCTGTACCGCGGGATGGCTGTGGTACGGATCTAGGATGGCTTTCAGTGCACCCATCGAGTCCGAACGGATCACATATTTCACACTCCTAGCAGCAATGCCCTCTGTACTGCGACAAGTTCAGCTGTAAAAATGCTGCAGAGGGGATTTAACTTAAAAGCATGAGTGCCATGTCGAGAAGATGTGTACGCACATGAACATCCAATATCCAACTTCGAGCCATCTGTGTAGATGAGGATATAGCTGATATATTTCATTAGCATTTCCTGGTGCATGATTTTGTAAAATAGTGGGTTAGTTTCTGATTTTAAATGACTAGATAAATCAGTCAGGATCCTTATTTCCGGCACCTGCCAGGGTGGAAGACTATGGAAGACTTGAGGATTGACTTCAGGGAGTCGTACGTTTTCGTAGTCGATAAAATTGTTAAAACGAATACCTAAGGGTAAAGTTGCTTGTAGTTGTCTGCTAAAAAGTTCTTTAAAACGCGGTCTAAAAATCAAGTTGAAACACAGGTAGGTTTTTAACCCTAGAATTTGTTATACAAATGTGCACATTAAAAACATTGTACATGTTTCTAAGGGCGGCTCTCCTGCATCGCAGTGAATGCTGGGAACAGGGCTGGTTCGATAGGCACCAGTAGCCAGCCTTAGAGCATTGTTGTGCACTGACGCCAAACACTGAGGATATGAAGCTCTTGCCGAGGCGTATATAAAGGATCCGTAATCCATTTCGGACCTTACCAATGCTCTGTATAGTGTGAGCATTGATGTACGGTCAGCACCCCAAGATGAATTTGTTAAAATCCTTAAAATGTTTAAAACATTTATCTTTTAAAATACTTATGTGGTTCCACCAATTCAGTTTTCCATCTAAAACCATACCAAGAAAACAGATTGTTTCCATGAGATCCAATCCATTGCCCCCTAGTTTTAAAATAGGTTGAGGGAAGATTCCTCTCACGCCGTAAAAATGGAGGCATTTGGTTTTCTCGCTGGAGAAACAAAAACCATTTGCCCGTACCCATTTTCCTAAATGATTGATAGTAAGCTGTATCTGTCTTGTTGCAGTAGACAAGTTGGATGATCTGCAGAAAATTGCCAGCTCGTCTACAAAGAGAGATGCCTCTACTGGAGTCTTGATACAGCTTACTATATCGTTTATCACTATGGCAAACAGGGTCACGCTTAAGACTGATCCCTGTGGAACTACATTTTCTATAGCAAAGAATCTAGATAGGTCAGTTCCTATCTGTATCCTAGCTGTTCGACTGTTTAAAATTTTTTTTATAAAAAAGGGGAGATTTCCTCTGAAACCCCAACCATGCAGTGTGTTAAAAATTTTGTATGACCATGTCGTGTCGTAGGGTAGAGTGGGGCTTTTCCGATCATGGGGCAACTCCGATCAAAATAACAAAGTTGGCTATACTGAAGTCGTTGTACAAAGTGTGGAATCTATTACACCGCCAGTAGTGTGTTGGGAGTCTTTGCTTTCACTGCGTTAAAGTGTGTCATCAATATTGTCAGTTTTCTAGACACACTGGGAGCTCTACCACAGCAAGGTATGTAACATTCCATGTTCACTGTTTCTGAATAACATTTCACTCTCTGAAATAAGGCCTAGCAGTTACATTATGATATATTTCGACGTTATTTTCAGCCACATTTGTGGCTTAACGATTGTAGTTCATATTTTGTGCAGCAGATGGCATCAGCTTCTATCCTCGCTGACAGTTTAGCCAACAGAACCAAAACACGATGTCGCAGGGCAATTCCAATCAACATTTTGGGGTAATTCCGATCAACGGGAAACAAATAATAGTTACAAGAAAGAGGAATGGAACAACCGAATGGGTGATTTTAGTAATTAGACAGTGGTATGCAGAGATAATAAAAATAAATCAAGATGAAAAGTATGCCTAAACTTTTGTTCTGGTTAAGGATTTCTCCAATATAAGGCAATTGGTCCACGTAACCTGAGAAAAATAGTGGAAACTATAGAAATTTAAAATATTTTGTAACTGCACAGGCATTTCAGCAATTTTATAGACTTCACAAGAAAAAAATGTTTCCTGTAATAAATTCCTGACAATTCATCTACATTACTATTTTTTGTTTTCCAGATGGTGCGAACATACAAAAGAAAGAACACCACTGTTAAATGGTGTGAGCAGTCTATGTCACGTGCTATTACTGGTATATTATGCGGAAATGTAGGAATTAGAGCAGCTGCTAATCTGTATAAAGTACCCCTCACAGCACGTCAATATCGCATAAAGAAACTGAGACTCAAACAGGCATTAGGAGACGAGGACAAACACCACAACAAGATAGGACATCCTCCTGCACTAAGTATTGATGAGGAAAAGGAGCTCTGTGACAGACTATCGAGTCTCGCAAACAGAGGTTTTGGTTTGACTCCAGTTCATGTGCGAAGTGCAGCTTATCTCTATGCTGAGAGGAAAGGAATAAAAGTTACTTGGAACAATGCAGAAAAATTAGCGGTTCTCAAAATTCATGAAAAGGAATCCTCAAATGTCACTTAGAAAACCACAAGGGCTATCTAAAATGAGAAAGCGGCAATGAGCAAAAATATTCTGATGATTTTTATCATATTTACTCTAGAATTGGTAACTGAATTGGGGTTCAGTAAGAAGCCAGAGAGAATATTTAACGTTGATGAATAGGGATTTCCCTTTAACAAAAATCATCGAAAATAGTCTGCGAAAAGGGAAAAACAGAAGTAGTCAAACTTACTAGCGTCAAGCGAGGTGAGAATGTTTCAGTGGTGGCCTGTTTTAGCGCTAGTGGAGTTTACATTCCACCATTTGTGATTTTCAAGGGCGTTAGGTACAGAAAAGCATACCGCTCTGTAGCAGAAATGTCAGAATCTGGCAACATTAATGAAGACTTGTTCCTTAAATGGCTGCAACATTTTCAAATGAACAGAACAGCAGGAAAATGCCTGCTAATATTAGACGGGCACGTGTCACACTGCTCTATGAAATGTTTAAATTACTGCTCGGAAAATGAAATCGAACTTCTGTGTTTGCCTCCTCACATGAATCACGTCCTCCAGCCCCTTGATCGCACCTTGTTCAAGCCACTGAAAACATTTTATCATCAAGGAGCAACTGCATACATCCATAACCACCCCACTGCATCAAATTACAAAATCTGATTTTGGAAATATTTTCACAGCAGCATGGAACAAGGCTGCATCCCATGGAAATGCCACTAAATGTTTTCAGTGTACTGGCCTGTACCCAATCAATCCTAACATCATTCCCGTAAATAAGTTTCTACCGCCATCAGCCTTCCAACTTGACTGTCCTTCAGTATCTACTGAAAATTTCCGTGATCCATCCACTCCTGGTACTTCAGATGTTTCTGCCGAGTGATCTTCGGTTGTCGCTGAAAATGGGTCTCGGCCTATTCACAATCCCACCCCTCCTGAACTAACCATAGTTTCTGCTAAAAATTCGTCTACTCCTGGAAACTACAGCATTTATGTTTCATCTCAATCACCAAACCGCCCTAAACTGTCTCCTTTCAGTGACATCATACCAACTTCAAACACATCAAACTCTCGGTCCAATGCCCGAAAGCAAAACCGGAAGAAGCAGTTGGCCCATCACCTCACCTCAGAAAAGCATATCAACGAAACTGCTGAAAAGCTGAAACTGAAGACAGAAAAAGAGCGTCAAAAGAAGGTGAAAAGGCGCAGGCTGTTCGAAGACGATGAAGTAAGTTCCAGTGGACATGAACTCTAAGTGTTGGAAGACGAGGAAGATGTATCATGTGGTTTCTGTGACATAAAATGGAGTCAGTCTGCCAGCAGAGGTGACTGGATCAGGTGCCAAAAGTGCGAAAGGTGGTTCCATGAAGTTTGTGTGGGAGCCAAGAGGCGAAAACAGTTTACTTACAGAAAATGTGAGTGATTGGATTTGCCTCACCTGTGATCTGAATTATCCCGCTATTTTGTGTAAGCGCCAGTTTTCCGACTTTGTACTTATCTGTAAATAAACCAAAACGTTTCCGATATTCGGATTCATGATACTCAATGCAGTAAAATAGAGTTGTTTATCTTTCCGTTACATATTTTGTAAATTAATAAAAAAAAATCCAACAGAGTTATTTGTGTTCTAAGTTGAAATGATCGGAATAGACCCGCTATACCCTATGCTTTTTCCAAATCGAAAAAGAGTGCCACGACATGTTGGCAAAGAAGAATGGCCTCCTGGATGAAGTTTTCAGTCCTTATTAAGTGGTCGATCGTAGATCTGTTTCGCCTGAAGCCGCACTGGATGTTCGATAAGAGCTTACGGCTTTCTAAGCACCAATATAACCGTCAGTTAACCACTCTCCGTAAGAGTTTGCACAAGCAACTCGTTAGAGAGATGGGACGTTAACCACATGGTAAGGACCTATCCCTTCCCTGTTTTGGGATGGGTATATTCAGGGATTCCCGCCACTCATCAGGAAAAAGTCATTCTTCCCAAAGTTGTTTGACGGTCATCAGAAGCTCCTCTTTTGTCTTGTCGGGCAGTTGTTTTAAAAAGCTGTTGTCTCTCTAACACGGTACAGTCAATTGAAAAACATGAACGGGGGTTCCCACCTCTACCAAAGAGATGAAATGTCAGGAATTCTTCTTTGCAAATGGGTTGATAATTCCATTTTCACAGTGGCATCAACCTGCCATGGAGTAGTAGTAGTAGTATTTGTTTATAAGGTGCTTCGACAGCTATGGTCATTTTGCACCGTTGGAAATCAAAAACATACCTTGCAGGTTAAATACAATAAATAAGAGTTAAAAAGGTACGCAAAAATAAATAAGGTAAAATAGGATAAAATGAATTTATAAAATCAATAAATTAAATATATAATACAAGGCATAAGATAAAAACGGAAATTAAGTTTGTTCAAAGAGTGCCTAAAAGATTCGTTAACCTTAGGAATTTTAAAATAGTGTCAATTTTAAGAGAGTCGTCTTTTAAAAGATCAGAGAGTGTGCCTCTCATATTTAAAATGTGACGGATACCTCTATATTTGGTACATTCTGTCAGGAGATGACTTATGGTTACAGGGCAGTTACAGGTAGAGCATGTGGGAGGTTCCTTTTCCCGTGTAAATAAGAATGAGTGCGTCAAAGCGCAGTGGCCAATCCTAAGTCGGGTGATTGCGACTTCCTCCCGGCGACTGTTTCTAACCGAGGTTGGCCATGGAGTGATGCTTGCTTTGATCGCTCTCAACTTATTTCTTGTAACTGCCTCCCAGGAACTTTGCCATTTTTCCAGCAAGATGCTCTTAAAAAGGCATTTAGGTCCTGGGATGGAACCATATTGATGTCAGTGTCCTCTCTTGACAGAGCTGCCTTCGCAGCCGAGTCGGCTTTTTCATTTCCTGCAATTCCAACGTGCCCAGGGACCCACATGAAGAGGATATCCACATCATTTGCTGTTAGATTCAAAAGTAAGATATGGATCCGATGTACCGTGGGATGGCTGTGGTAGAGGTTAGCGATGGCTTTCAGAGCACTAATGGTGTCCGAGCATAAGATATATTTCGCTCTCCTGGGAACAATGCTCTACAACGCCCTCTGGATCGCGATTAGTTCCGCAGTGAAAATACTGCAGAGGGGATTCAATTTAAAAGCCTGAGTGCCATGTACTGTGGATGTAAAAGCACTTGAGCAGCCATCCACCAATTTCGAACCATCCGTATAGATGTGAATATATTGTTGATACTCCGTCATTATTTCTTGAAATTTCAATTTAAACAATAGTGGTTCCGTTTCGGCTTTTGAAAATCTGGACAATTGAGTCAGGCACGTTGGAACTGGCACCTGCCACGGAGGAGACTTATGGAAGCCTCCAGGAAGGACTTCCGGAAGTTGTAGGTTTTCACCCTCGATAAAATTGTGAAAACGAATACAAAAGGGTAAAGTTGCTCGTTGTCGTCTACTAAAAAGTTCTTTAAAACGTGGCTTAAAAATCAAGTTAAAAAATGGGTGAGTTTTTAATGCTAAAATTTTTGAAACATACGTACACATTAAAAGCGTCCTTCGCATCTCTAAGGGCGGCTCTCCCGATTCAATGTAAATACTGGGAATGGGGCTGGTCCTGAAAGCACCAGTAGCCAGCCTCAGAGCAGAATTGTGTACGGACATCAAAGGGCTCAGATACGAAGTTCTTGCCGAGACATATATAAAGGATCCATAGTCCATTTTAGACCTTACCAATGCTCGGTAAAGAGTGAGCATTGATGTACGGTCAGCACCCCATGACGAGTTCGTTAAAAACCTTAAAATGTTTATAACTTTAAAACACTTATCTTTTAAAATACTTATGTGGCTCCGCCAATTCAGTCTTCTGTCTAAAACCATACCAAGAAAACGGATTGTTTCCACGGGATCTAATCTATTGCCCCCTAGTTTTAAAACAGGATGAGGGAAGATTCCTCTCACCCTGTAAAAATGGAGGCATTTGGTTTTCTCGCTGGAGAAACAAAAACCATTTGCCTGTGCCCATTTGTCTAAACGATTAATAGTAAGCTGTATCTGTCTTGTTGCAGTAGACAAGCGGGATGACCTGCAGAAAATTGCCAGATCGTCTACAAAGAGAGATGCCTCTACTGGAGTCTTGATACAGCTTACTATATCGTTTATCGCTATGGCAAACAGGGTCACGCTTAAGACTGATCCCTGTGGAACTCCGTTTTCTATGGTAAAGGGTCTAGATAGGTCAGTTCTTATCCTTACCCTAGCCGTTCGATTTGTTAAAAAGTTTTTAATAAAAGGGGGAAGATTTTCTCTGAAACCCCACTCGTGCAGTTTACTTAAAATTTTATATCGCCATGTCGTGTCATATGCTTTTTCCAAATCAAAAAAGACTACTGCCACGACATGTTGGCGAAGAAGAAAGGCCTCCTGAATGAAGTTTTCAGTCCTTACCAAATGGTCGATCGTAGACCTGTTTCCAAGCACCAATATAGCCGTCGGTTGACCATTCTCTCTAAGAGTTTGCATAAGCAACTCGATAGAGAGATGGGACGGTAACCACCTGGTAAGGACCTATCCCTTCCCTGTTTTGGGATGGGTATAATCAGGGATTCCCGCCACTCATCGGGAAAAAGCCTTTCCTCCCAAAGTTGGTGAAGGTCATCAGAAGCTCCCCCTTTGCCTTATCAGGCAGGTGTTTTAAAAAGGTGTTGTGTACCTCATCAACACATTGTGAGGTATCTTTGGACTCCCTTATTGCAGACTCCAATTCCCAGAGAGAAAAAGGGTCATTGTAGTGATCCCATTTACTCCCTGGGTTGAAGTCTAGAAACCTCCTTTCCATTTCATTCTTTATTACCTGGAACAAGCCTGAGTATTTCTTTGTACTACTCATTTCAGCGTAATACTTTCCCATTATGTCTGGAATCTCGTCTGTGGATTTTATTAATTTTCCATCGTAATTTATTGCACTGATGGATGATGGTTCACGGGTGCCCGAGATTCTTCTGATCTTATTCCAGACTTGTTTGATGGGTGTGCGGTGGTTTATGGATGACACATAGGTCATCCAGGATTCCCTTTTGGCATCCTTTACCACCTCTCGAGCCTTTGCCCTCAGTCGCCGAAAAGCTGCCAGATTTGTTGTAGTTGGATGCTTATTAAAAATACGCAGTGCCCGTTTCCTGCTCTTTACAGCTGTTTTGCATTCATTGTTCCACCATGGAACTGGTGGACGATGCGGCTTTCCCGATGATTTCGGGATGCACCTTTCTGCAGCAGTTATGATGGTATTTGTAAAACACTTTGCATTCTGTAGTGCATTGCGACTGGCATCAAAATTAAAATTCACTTCACTTTTAAAATCCGTCCAGCTAGCTTTTCGTAAAATCCATTTACGTGGATAGCGAAAGCTATTAACTGGACCTCTCTTCCTGATTAAAATGGGGAAGTGATCGCTTCCGCAAAGATCTAAGTGGACGGACATTGAAAACAGTGGCACTATTACACTTGTGGAAATAAAAAGGTCGATGGAGGAGTATTCTCCATTAAAAGCATTAAAACGTGTTTTTTCACGGTCGTTTAATAAAATCAGATTAAAATAATCTAAAAATTTTTGCAAGAGACGCCCTCTACCATTATTGTCGGCCATCGTGTCTCCCCAGAGGGTGTTATGGGCATTAAAATCCCCTAACAACACGAATGGCCTAGGTAGCTGTCTGACTAGATCTTCAAGGTTTCTCCGATTCACAGGTGCCCCTTCCGGGAGGTATAAATTACAGAACGTAATTTCCTCCGGAGTGGACACAGTAAGGGCTATCGCCTGGAAGGGCGACTGCAGGTACACCTGGGAGGTGTAAAGGGCCTCCCTGATGGCTACAGCCACTCCCCCTTGAGCCCTATTGCCATTTAGGTCGTCCTTTCGGAAGACTTTAAAACCCTTTAATTTAATCTTATCGTTTGCTTTAAAATGCGTCTCTTGCAAAAATATACACGCAGGGTTGAGATCAGATATAAGGATCTCTAACTCTTCCCTGTGAGTGTAAAAACCGTTACAGTTCCACTGCATAGCTAAAAACATTGTTAAAAGGTCAATGAATAAATAAATAAATATCGATTAAAATATCTCTGCTAAAAATTTTTAAAATGTCCGTCTCACGGGAAGCTTATCTTTTTAACTTCCCCTTTCCCCCTTTCTTCCGGAGAGTAGTGTGGGATGTATCCCACTCACCCTCGCAAAACCTGTCCTCCTCCATCCTTTCTTCAGTTCCTGGAGAAGGTTTGCGGGAGGGACCAGGTGACGGAGTCTTGTCTGATCTCCCTCCAGCTTTTTTATTTGGTGACCCAGTTTGTATCTGGGTCACAACAGGGGCATTGCCATTGGGCCCCTTCTTTGGTGTACTTGTTTTAGAAATTTTAACGTCTGTTTCCTTATTTTTTGTATCTTTTGTTTTTTTCTTTATTTCTCTTTTTCTCTGCACTTTGGACTGGTGGGTCCTCAGTCTGGGTGGCAATAGTGCTCTTTCTCACTGGGGATGCTTCCTACGATGCGAAAGACTTTGAGAAGACTGGAGCGACGAGTGCCCTGTACTTCTTACGAGCCTCGAAATACGGCAGTTTCTCAATCGTCTTAATCTCCATAACCTTCTTCTCCTCTTTCAATTTTGCACAGTCCTGGGAGAAAGACGGGTGCGTGCCTTCGCAGTTCACACATGGCAAGGCCTCCTTGCATGCTTCATCGTTGTGTTTTTCCCGGTTACACCGGGGACAGGTTGGTTTACCTTTGCACCGTTGTGCAGTGTGCCCGAATTTTTGACACTGGAAGCATCGCAGAGGACTCGGAATGTATGGTCGAACTGGACAGACCTCATATCCAACTCGGACCATCTCCGGCAGCTTATCAAGGGAGAAGGTGAGGATCATCGAGGTGGAATTGATGACCTCACCGTTTCTCTTAATTGTAAGTCGTTTGCAGTCAATAACCCATTGCGGGGCCAGCTCTTGCTTACATTCCTCAATATCTACGTAGAGAAGGTCATAGTTGGTTATGACCCCCCAGCAGGTGTTCAGGCTTTTGTGTGCCTCCACCGAGACTGGCATGTCTTTCAGCATCGTCATTCCCAGTATTTTCAAACTCTGTACCTCGTTGGATGTCTGTATAAGTAGAGACCCATCTCTGAGTTTCTTCACTGAATGAAGAGGCCCAGGTACATGTGACGAGAGAGCATTATAAATCACGAAGGGAGACACTTTGGCAAAGGTCTCACCTTCTGTTACGCGCTTCATTAACAGGTATTTTGTACATCTACGAACTTTGTCTCCCCCATCCATTTCCAGATGGGTTTTTCCCCCTCCTTGTCCGGACGGGATCTTTTAAGGGGAGGAAATTTGTTCTCCGCCATAACAGATTTTTAAGATTCGTCCTCTGGTCTCCCCACCCACCACGGAGCCACAAATGGGACGCCGCATCAAAAACTGATGCGGTCGCCAGGGTTAACCAGCAGGATATAGCACATCTGACTAGGCTGTCTGCTTCGGGTAAGATCTCCACTGCATAGGCCCTCCTAACCCATGCACCTTTGACCCCCCTACACAGACCTCCATAGCCTCCGCACTCGCCGCCGGAACGTAAAGACGCAACGGCAAGCCGATTCGCCGGGTGTGGCTAGCACCCGACGTCCCGTTTACAGTGAGTCCAAGGCCAAAGTGGTGTGTTGCTCACGGACCGCATCTTGAGCATCCGAAACCCAGATGCAGTCCTGTGAGCTCAACCACCAGGCATCCCTTCCCCACCTTACGGGTCTCCACGCACGGCAAACACGCGGGCGGGCCGATAGCCGGATATTATGGCTGAACCTCAAACAGCAGACCCACATGCTGTTTGGAAACTACCCCGAGTTGACTGTGGGTTTTTTTACGAGGTTGTCTCCTCGTCCATTGGTCGCCTCTTACAACCAGCAGAGGGGCTGTGGGAGTATTCTACCCTCCTTCCCGCAGGGGGAACATTTCATAAATATTAAAATTTTAATGCATTAAAACCAAATTAACAAGTTAGGAAAGCGTACAACGTATCACAAATGGGGCGCGTTTCGTGCAATGGAGTATTAGAAAGAAATTATATACCTGTACGTAAGGGAAATAGCGTTTTAAAGTCCTTTTCTTCATCATAAATAATCCATTTTCTTCCTATTTAATAGTATTACATGCACACGTAAGGAAATTAAACGTTTGTTTGGGAGATTGTTTATGTTAGCAACAATGAAGTAACCATGCAAGAAATTTTCTAAGTTCAACTCGATTTAAGACTTTCTTGTTTGATTTTCTCGATAACGGCTACTCCTACGATGAAAATATATAGAAAAGGAAATACTCTACTTTATCCGTTCTACAACTTTTATTTGAAAAATATTTTGATATGAACAATAGTTTACGAGATATGACGAAAATGTAATTTTTTGTCTCCAGTAAAGTGGTACCCCTGATTGGCGTACGTGATTCATTTTTGCGATTTTCTTATTATATTTGATTGAAAGTCCTTAATATCAAATTTCATAAAAATCCGTTCGGTAGAAGCCGAGAACGAACATGCGGACGGACGGACGGACGGACGGACCGACCGACGATAATAGGCGCTCACGCTGTAAGCGAAACGCGCCTAAAAATGAACGATGTAAATAATTTTTAATTCATGTTTTCTTAAATTTCTTTTATGCATAGTAACAATGTTGCATTGTCACCATAAACAGTAATGACTTTCCCTAAATCTTTATCTATCTTGTAATACCTAACTTTGTTGGCATAGTTTTTAGGCATCACTCAGTTCCAGAGAGTCGGAACATACACGTATTTGCCTTTGATTAATATAATAATTAAGGGCCATACCGCCATATTGCCCCCCAGTATAATAACCCTCTTTTTTCTTTTTCTTTTGTTTTTAAACATGATAAACAAGGCAACAATAGAGTTTCTTAAACAACAGAAATTATTATTTTAATTTGAAAGGGTTAATTTCTTGGGTACTGTCCTGTTATATCCCCACAAACAAACTGTCCCATAAAAACATTATCACGTTGTTAGGATCACGATTAACAATTGAGGGAACTACGTTTTATTTGTAGTTCGAGTTAATATCAGACCTGATTGGCCGGTCTCGACATTTACAAACCCAATCACCGGACAACGTGGAGGGTTTCTTTGGTTCCGGGCGAGGCGAAGGGCGCGGTATCGCCCGGAGACAACTACACATTAAAACAAAGCGAGCCGAAGGCTTGTCAATATATCCTTTCAATGTTATATCCTCTTGTTGAGACCGGCCAATCAGGTCTGATATTTAAGTATCAATGCTTGAAAGTTCATCTCCACGTTACTATGTTTCTTATTTATTTAACGCTTACTTAGCGATAATGTTTTTATGGGACAGTTTATTTGTGGGGGTATAACGGGACAGTACCATTTCTTGTTTTTTAGAATGAATTTTAGGTGACTGATTCATCTAATAGATCAAAGAGAAAGAATGGTTAACTTCCTAATCGAAAAAGGTTTGTTGATGAGAATGCCATCGCGCCGTGTTTGTGGTGACGATATGAAGATGCGTCGTCGACAGGACCGTGGCTCTATCGAATATAGATGTCATAAGCGTGGTGATAATCAACATGACATCTCTGTTACTTCATCAAAGAATTCTTGGTTTTATAATTCAAATATTGCAACTGATCGCATTTTAATTATTACTGCTATTACTGCTATTATTGCTGTTGGTGACATTAATTATGATCGCATTATAAGAGAAACTTCAACTGACATGATAACAACTTCTTCAGAAACAGTAGCTGATTGGTTATCTTATTGTCGCAAAGTAACAATGGAGTGGTGCATTAAACACCAGTCTCAAAGAAAACTTGGTGGAGATGGAGTTGCTGTTGCAATTGACAAAGCTAAAATTTGTAAAAGGAAATACAATCAAGGTCGAATGGTTAATGTAACATGGATATTAGGATTGATTGAGATCACGGTTGGTGATGTCCCTCGTCGTGTTGGAGATTTTCGAATTGAAATGTGCCCAGACAACCGAAGAGATGCTCATGTTCTTTTGCCAATAATACAAAAACATGTAGAAATCGGAACTATTATATGCTCACACCAATGGAGAGCATATTACCATTTAACAGAACTTGGATTTGAACATTTCTTCGTAAACCATTCACAAGAATTTATCAACAGCAGCATTGGAGCAAACATGCAAACTATTGAATCACATTGGCAAAGTTTAAAAAGAAAATTAACCCCTGGTATAAGAAAGAACAACAGAGCGCCTGCCTTCTAACACAAAGGTCGCAGGTTCGAATCCCGCTTCGGGCATGAGTGTTGTGATATATGTTGTTTTTCTGTATGTTTGTCTTTGTTACTGTTAAAAGCTCTCTGTAAAAGGCCATATATGTGCTGTTTAAGGGCTATTGAAAAATAAAATAAATAAATAAATAAAAAATAAAAATATGCACATTTATGAATTTGTTTGGCGTAGATTTGTGTCAATTAATAATCTTGATTCTTTTGATTATTTTTTATTATGTATTAAGGATTTATATGATCCAAATTCTCTAGAAAATAAAGTACTGAATAAAATGATTGTTTACATAAATTTTCTTAATCTTCATATTATTGTTTCAATATAGGGTGGGGGGCAATAAGGAAGTGGCCCCTAATTAAGTTCCTGCATATTTCGATGTACACTTTGAGTCATGATATAATTTCTGCTTTACCATAACTATGCCATCGTATCTCTTCGCGGACTGTCCACACGTCCGCTCACTTCAGTAGAGTAGTTGATGAGTGCCAGTCACAATCAATGTTGATACAGAGCATTTAATTAGTGAAGTTGAAGTGAGATCCTGCTTGTGGGACACCTCATCTGAGGAATACAAAAATCGAAATATTCGATTGAAAGGATGGGAAGAAATCTGCAATAAGCTGATACAAAATTTTGACGACAAAGGTGAAGATGAGAAGAGAAAAATAAGTAAGTTCCGTGTTTTATTTAATTTTTAGTAGCAATACAATTTTAAAACTTGTAAACTGCCAGATTTTCGTGTATCATTATTATTTTTTTCTCGTGTTTAATTTTTGTTCTTATTTGTTAACATTAAATTTTCAATATCAATAAATGAGTGATTTGTGCTAAAAAGTGGACCAGCTTGCGCCTTAAAATTTTTGATAACATTTTTCATTCTTTAACATTTTTTATTTTGTTCAGAGCATATAGATAACATGCTTGGTTAGTAATAACTAATTTTTGATATAGTATGTAATTAAAAGTTTAAATTGTAATATTCAAACGTCAAAGAAATTTATAATGTGTATCTAGTGCATCCAACAAGTTTTTTTATTGTATTAAATTTGGAATTTATATATGAACATACTTGTCTCTGATTTCTTGTTATTTTCGCTCTTCCAAATGTTATTGTTCCCTGTAAATATCATTAGGAGTATAGTTTTTTAATACTAAATAAATAGTAAAAGTGTCTGATAAATATCCATCAACATTTCTTCGGTAGTTACTCTCTACCCTCTGTGCGGCATTACCCTACCGTCTGCGTGGTTTTACCCGACCGACGGGAAATAACATGCAGATGCACTATCCAGAGTTTTTAACTATTACAGGGTAATTTGACATCCAAGTGAAAAACAAGTCTCACGGTTTTAAAATGATATACCAGACATACTATCCTCAGAATATAGGAATTTTTGCTACCATATTGAAGAAGATATCAGAAACTTTCCTTAAGTGTGCGGTATTCCCCCACTCTCCCCTACTTGGCACAGACATAACAGACGACATCATTTCAGGACTATTTCCTGAACTTGATGGAATGGACCTCAACCAATTGTTCTGAATGAGCAGATTCGCCAAAAGAGCAATGACATTTTTTCTTAAAAATGTAAATTAAAAAGTTATGATTTTTATGGACTTTTTCCTTATATTTCTTTTTGATTTTTTTTAAGATGAAAATTTTTATGGATTGCTTTCGACGACATTTGAAAAAGTTTTTCTTCATCGATAATTTTAAAATAAATGTTTTGCTGATTTAGAATAGAATAGAATATGTAAGATAATATATGTATATACTTATGTTTTTTAAGGTAAAAATTTTCATGAATTGCTTACAATTTTTTAAAAATTTTCCTGATAGATAATTTTAAAATAAATGTTTTACTGATTTAGAATAGAATATGTAAGATAATATATACTTACATTTAATAATAAAATATTAATTATAAAAGAGAGTAATTATTTCCTCGTCAATTTCCTTCCAGCAAATAATGGATTAGTATTATCTTTATTGAAAGTTTACGAACCAATGAAAGAAATGATCTGATACAATTAACGATGCAAAAGTGTAAGAATTGTAATCAGCGACTCGTTAAAATCATATCACATCCTCAAAATGTCATGACATATCATCGTTTCGCGTAAACATTCACATAGGTTTTAAGCTTAACTGACAAGGGGAATGCGTGACATAGGGATCATAGATTTTCTTCTAATTTCACAAGCGTGTAGTACCTGTCTAATAATGTGAAATTACAAAGGGAGACGATGCACCTCTCAATCGTTTTAAAGAAAATCGAGGAAGAAGTTTTGCTTGTAGATTAGGAACAATTATAATTGACTGAAGATCAACTTACTAGATGTTCAAGCGGTTAGAAGCGTTAGAAACTATTTTAACTATATCGGCAGCTTGGGTGGTTTGTATCCCTCAATCGCTATTTTTTTTCGTGTTTTGTGTCTTTTGGTTTGGACAGTTACCTGTTGAGAATATCATTTGCCCGCAAATTAACCTTTTTTTAATTTTTTTTCTTATACTAACTGCTATTTATATCTGTTTTACACAAAAAAGACATGGTATGATTTTCGTGAATGTTGGCAAAGGGATAGCTTCAATTTAATTATTTAAACATTTCTTTTTTAAATATTTTATTTACTGCAGGAAAATTGAAAAATATGTAACAGGATGTCAATAATATATACAAGGCAAACAATTTTAATAATTATTTTGCAGGGGTAATTGGTGAAGCCACAGATTATCTAAATTCTGTAAATAATGTTGTAAGTAACTCAAGCAGCGAAAACGTAATTACCATAGGGAATAAATCCATCTTGCAAAAGATTAATAAATTGGGTTCCCATAAGTCTAAGGCTCCTGACGACATTTTGGGCGAAATGTTAAAATTTGGATCAGGATCGAAAGTTCAATATTTGAGGGCATAAAATATGAGTGGTTCAGGGCAAGAGTGGACCAAGTCCATTTTTTTTAAATCCAACTTTTTGGTTTCCAAGACACTTCATGAGGCATTCTGTTCAGTGGAACAATGCACGAAGTCCTTAGTTCATCGATTGCCTCACTGAGTGTAGTAGATGTGATTGGCTCTGAATAAAATTATAAAACCTTCAGAGCAACAATGAACCAAGTCCTCTGAACAATGTAACAGGCATTATAACCTACCTCTCAGCACCTTGTTTGGGCTTAACTTGCTGTCTGACTCACTTTCTTTGTGATCTTTTTCATTTTAACGTTTAAATAAGTGCCATAATGGAAGATAATTCAGATGAAGACGTGTTATCACGTGGGAACGGTGAACTATACTCACCTTCTGATTTCGACAGCACAAGTGAGTAAAATTATTTCATGTATGTTGTTGAATAATATTTGTGAAGGTAAAACACTAGAAAGTACAACTAACATTAATGAAACAATAATTTAATAATGTTTACATTTTTAGGTGACTCTTTATTATGTGACAATGAATCTAGTACACCAGAAAATATTGCCTTGACTTCGTCTACGATGAATGTTTGTAACACGAACCTCACAATGGCTTCAACTGATCTATCTGAAGGTAGGAATTTTGTGTATTTTTCACTGAATAGATAATATTGGTTTTCTTGTAGGACTTGATTTTATTTTCTTCTGCTATTTCAGTTTCTGAAAATGGACAAGGCAAAATGAGAAGCTGCAAACGTTTGATTAATGCCAACAGCTGGAAAAGAAACGTGCAGAAGAAACTACGAAACAGCGGGCAAACATGTTCCGCTCAGCTGAGAAGTGCAGTCTTGGAAGGGCCATAGGGTATAATGAGATCCAATACAAGAGATTTTTTGAAAATTTAAATATGGTCATGGAAGAAAAACAATTTCCTTCCCACCAATTGTTTAATGTCGATGAGAGCGGAATTTCTACCGTCCCGAATCACATTCCGAAAGTGATTTCAACCAAAGGAAAACAGCTTGTAGCAAAAGTGGTATAGACCGAACGGGGGCAAACTGTGACTATTGTATGCTGCATGTCTCCAACTGGCATTTTTGTTCCTCCTGCCATCATCTTCCCTCGAAAGCGACTAAATATTGAACTCTACAGAGACGCTCCTGAGGGAACCCTACCTCTCATTTCTGACTCAGGGTAAAAAAATTCCCTAATGGCTTCGTCAAATTCCAAAAAGAACAGGAAAGAACATCAAAAGAAGAAAAAACGTCTCCTTGACCCCACAGCTCCATCAACATCAACAACAGTTAACAAAAATATCTACTGTCCTGGTTGTGGAGAGAAATTTGAAGAACCCATAACTGAAGACTGGGTTCAGTGCAAAGACGGTGAGCAGTGGTGGCATGATGCCTGCTCCTGCTACAAGGGTGCTGGTGTGTTTGTTTGCGATGCCTGTTAATGCGCACTCTTAGAGGAAGTACTGCGCACTCTTTGAGGCACATGCCTTTAAGAACGCACATTTCATTTATTTATTTCAAAGAATAAAAGCATATCTTATAATTTCAGCAGTTGCCTTTAATTGCATTCGAAGTGAAATATTCAATAAATATTTCCATGAAAATGATTTGTGTTTTTATCAGTTCTTAACCTTATTATGAAGGTTTTAAAGTTAAGTGCGTACTCTTAGAGTAACTTACCCTACCAGCTCCGCTCCGCGCCGCTGTATATGTGTTTTTACACTTCGGTGACCGGTCGGCCAAGAGTACGCAATTGTACTTTTTGCCGTTTTTAATTTTTGACAACCTATTATGTGCTCTTTTTAATTTTTTAACTGCCTACGTTTAAAGTAGAGATATTAGGGAATGTATTGAATTTATAATTTTGTTTTTTAAGATTAATAAACCTTTTGAATTTTGCAAATAAAATTAGGTGCGCACTCTTCCCCCTTTCCCTATCTTATTTTCTGAAGATTGGTCTCTGAGACCGATGCAACCATTCGTGTCTTCATATATGATGCAACCACTAAAAGGTTAATAATGTGAAATCATGTTCGGTGTTCTTTAATAATATGAAAATAATGCTTAACCCTTAAGTAGGCACGTGAGGTCTTTAAAGACCCCATGCATTTTAAAAACTGTATTTTTCTTGCAATTACTTGTATGAGGTAGATTTTTTCAGTACCTTCCTAAAATAATTATCTTCTTTAGTTCGTGTAAAAATATTGGCAATATGTGCTATGGCCTTCCCTTAAAAATTAATTTTTTAACGTTGGGGTCATTTAAGACCCCAGGCGCCTACTTGCGCGATTATTTCAAACATATATATTTTTCTCTTTATCTCTCAGAGAAAGGTACCTCTCCATATTTCCTTTTATAAAATGAAGCATTTCCTTATCGCCAGGGCTATGTGAAAGCCTTTAGCAAGGAATATAATGCCTTCCAAGAAAAACGACAGTAGTGGAACACTGGCAGCATTGCAGTTATTCCATAGTATTTTAGATTTTATCTCTTCCTTTGACGTGAAACCTGTGGAAATACCCTTCTGCATTCTGGTTTAGGAAACCAAGCAACTATTTACCAGCATGAGGAAAACCCTTGGCCTGAACACAAGCGAGGGATATGACCTGCACAGTTCCTTTCCTGGAAGACCACGTAAGTGTGCACTTGTCCTGAGCTCCTATCTTTTCACTGGTTTCCTCAATTTCCTCGTCAACGCTATTGTCAATTTCTCACACTAATCCTTACGACCGTCCATTTTATCCATTTTATTATGCGATAAATTTTGTTTCCACCACCTGCCTGTGTGTTTCAAGCTACTTCGTGTGTCTCCCACATCTCACGCCAACACGTGTCCAAACGAGTACCTGTGAGTTTCGTCGTTATGCAAAAGGGTAGCATCTAAGTACATATGTGCCAAGATCACTCCGCAAAAAAGCCTGTAAATTAACGGGATCGCCACCATTGGAAAAACGCATTCATTTAGACCCCAAAGTTCAAGCTAGGTGCACAATTTGCCCCAAGAAATGTGGACAAAAAAACGAATAAGCATTGCAATTTCTATACCAAAACAATGTGCTTATATCACATGAAAACTACATGCAGTGATTGTGTTGTTAAATTTCAAGAGGTTAAATAAACATACATCTTGTTTATGCATCCAAAGTGTTTTCTAATTTATTGTTTTGGCCCTCTAGTTCAATGAAACATCAAGTACTATAACCGTATATTTATTCTAAAAAAGTTGAGAAGGTGGAGATCGTACATGAGTGAGAGAAAAACAAATTCATGTATCCAAATAAACGTTTATAAGTTGTTGTACATTTATTTGCAAAGATTATTCGAATTTCATTGCAAAAAACTAATAATGCACTCGAGTTTAGTGTAATCATATGCAAGGTAACGATTCTTTGGGAGGAAAAAGAGGTGCATATTACAGGAAAGAGTTCGCCCATTAAATAACGTACAAAACGAATATAATAATTATTCAATATTTAAACAAAGTTTATAGAAGACCTCAGTGGAGATTAAATTAATTTAACTCGCTCTAAATTTACACAGAAGATTATGTATTAATGTGCAAAAGCGACACCTGAAAATAGCAGCTAACATAAGTATTAGAAATAATTAAATGCCATTAACAATATAAAAAATCGGATGGATGCACTTTGTTATATAAGGTATTAGACTTCTCATCTGAAATAATTGTTAAGAAAATCGACAACTCGGCATAAATATAAACATTTTCGTGGGGTCTTTAAAGACCATACGTGCCCACTTAAGTTATGAAAGGCTTAATAATGTGAAAATGTTCATATAAATACCATTACCACCAGGCCGTAGCCTACTGTAATGTTCTCTCTCCCTCTAAATAAATAAGTGACCGAGAATTAAACTATTAATAGATAATATAAATAAAATTTTTAGATGAAATTGTGTTATAAAATTTGTCTTTAATGATTACTCTTTAAATAACAAACAATTTCCTAATAAAACAGGCGAGGGCAGAAATGCCGAGGGAATACATAATGCATTTTTTTTAGTTTTGGTTTATGATGCTGTCATAAGATTACATCTTTCACTTAGATCCTTTAACTAATTTATTTTACAAGTGCCTGTCTGTCCCCATTTGTATCTCGAGAAACGTTTGGCGCAGAGATATGCGGTAAACGGCATCCATTATGGCTTTTGTATTGCTGGCCATATTCACAGCAACGATTGTAAATAAACAAGTATTCCATTAAGCGAAAGTAAGTGAAATTACGCATCTAAAATTTTATTCTGTGAAATATTTTGTCGTCGTTATTCAATGCGTTGTTTTTAAAGACGTTTACGTCATATGCTGCTTAACATTTTAATGATAAAATACATGGCTGTGAGATTGGTTAACAGATGCCCCCAAACACGTGCAAAAACCACGTTTCAAATATCTTTGCGACTGAGTGAGAGAGAGAAGAGAAAGCATCCCAAAGCGTGACCAACGAGAACCAATAGGAATGAAGGAGGCAGAGCGTCACTGGGCTCAATTTCATTCTCTCTCAGGCCTCCGTCACGTCAACTTCAAGTCTCTCTGTCCTGTGTTGCCTTTTGCTTCGCAAGTCCACCGAAAAGTGCATTCCAGTGTAGAAGATATGGCAATGCCGAGTTTGAGTTTTCTCCCCAGAAGACCTCCCCCCACCTCCTAGCAGCGGAGACACGCGAGCAGTACCGAGTAAGTATTTTCATAGCGGCAACGCACCGTGGTTGCTCTTAGCAAAACTTCCCTCCCCTCCGCCTGTGATTGGCTGTGAGGGAGAGGAGCCTTTCCCGCCAAGCCCCCACCCCTCCCCTAACCCGAAGTTTCAATACCAAAGTAATTTCGTCCAGACTGTAGGCCTAAAATGTGTTTACATAATTTATTGAATATTATTAAAGATGCAAAATTTTCAAGATAGGTTGGTCTTAAAAAAACATCTTATGTAATTTTTTCTACAATTCTTTCCTCACTTGTTTTTAAACATCCGCTTCATCAGAAACAGCGAGAACAGTCACAATTCTTTTAGATGTGAATTTAGCCAGTGCCTGGTTTTAATTAACAATCGAAAGAGAATCTATTTTGAAAGCATTTCCTCCAATTTCGATAGTATTTTTCAAAAGGAGGAGGAGTTAGCCGACGAAGAAGTCAAAGAAAATGAAACGAAAAAGAATGAGAAAATGTTTCTCATAGTAGACGACCATTACGAATGCATTAAACGCAAATGGAAGGAAAATGCTCTGAGCTACGAATGGAAAGATTTGTCAAAGACATTCAAAACTTGATAATGCAGAAAAAAGTGAAGTTAACAAAAGACAAGGTAGCTGAATGAGATAATCACAGAAAAAAAATCATTTCTGAAATCATCAACTCCAAAGATTTGCTGTGTCTGACGAATCAGTATGACTTAGTATTTGACGATTTTATTGACAGAAAATCCAAAGGGTATAATCAAAATTACTACATTAAAAGATCTTTCAAGAATCATACAATAGACAGTTCCATTTTCAAAAAAGCAGGAATTCAACACTTGATTATAATAACTGGATTCATTGACAGGCTTCTTGAAGAACTCAGATTTGATGAAAGTAAATGCCAATGGATTAAAGAAAAAGATGAAAAAATGAAAGAGGGAACATTCATTTTTTTATTCGATGACGAAGAAAGAGCTGAGAAGGCATTCAATGGACCTCTTGCAAGAAAAAGAAGTGAAACTTATTGGCTCCAGTATATGTACTCGGAAAGTATTAAAATGCGAACATGAAACAAGAAGCATCGTGAGGAGGAGCTCAAAGTTTTAATTTCGTGCCATTTTTCTTTTCGTAATACCTCCCGGATGGCGGTAATATTGACAGTTGTGAAAATGGCGTCTGGAACAGGGAAAGCGTATTGCTTTAACGTACCACAACACAAAATCATTTGTTACAGTTCAGAGCAGTTTCGTGCTCGTTATAGCAAACATCCTCCAAGCAAATCGTCGACATGTGTGGTACAGAAAGTTTGTCGACGATGGCTGCCTCTGTCAGAAGAAGAGTTCCGGTCGGCCATCGGTGAGCGATGAAAGTGTTGAACGGATTAGGGAAGCGTTTGAGTGCAGTCCCTGCAAATCCATACGGCATGGCAGTCGGGAGATGCATTTACCGAGATCAACCATGTGGAAAGTGGCACACAGGCGCCTGATATTGCGAGCATACCGTATACAAATGTTGCATCATTTGAAACCTCAAGACAAGAGACTACATTCTGCATTTTGCTTCGAATTCCTAGACGACATGGCTGAGGATGAGACCCTCATGGACCGCCTTCTGCTCAGTTATGAGCAACTTTTCATGTTGGGTCGTGTTAATCGCAACAATGTCAGACCGTGGGGAACTGAGAATCCATGACAATCATTTGAACACGAAAGGAACAGTCTAAGAGTGAACGTTTCTGCTGCTCTTTTGAAGCAAAAAGGTTTAAGGAAATTTTTTCTTCGTCGAAAACATGGTAACAGATGTAATTTTCCTCGACAGTGATTAATTCTGCAGCTAGATGAAGATCTGGACACCGCTGTTTACCAACTGGATGATGCCCCAGCACATTGGCAGCATGAAGTGAGATTGTTCCTGGATGAACTTTCCACAGCGATAGATTGGGTGAGGAGGTCATAAGCAGTGGTCACTAAGATCGCTGGACCTAACACCTTTAGATTTTTTCTTTTGGGGTTTTGTAACGGATGCTATGTGCCTCCTCTACCAGCCACTGTGGATTAGTTAAAATGATGAATTACTCAAGCCTGTGCACAGATTGTTCAGTGGACCCTTGACAAACTATGGCGGGAGGTGGAATACCGATTTGATGTTATACGAGCCACACGTGGTGCTCATATTGAACTAGATTAAAATTTGAATAAAACTTTTTGAGCTGGTCTTAACAATGCTTCTTGTAGTAGTAGGGTCGATTTACTCGTGCGTCGACAGAGAAGGTCATTTTCCACCGTCAAATTCTATTAATTACAGTTAAAATAAATAGATAAATTGAAATAAATTAAAATAAATAAGCACATAAGTTAGGTAAAATATTAAAAATAATCATGTAAAACCAGAAATATTTATAGAGCACTTAAAAGTTTCGTCACCTTTAGAAAGGTTAATATTACATCAATCTTTTGAGGATTGTCGGCTAGAATTTCAGAGGGGTTGCCTCTGATATTTAAAATTTGACAAGCCCCTCCAAGTAGTAGTAGTAGTAGTAGTAGTAGTAGTTGTTGTTTGTAAGGTGCTTCGACAGCTAAGGTCATTTCGCACCGTCTCAAATCAAAAAGTGTACCTTGCAGGTTAAAATGAATAAATACACGTTAAAAAAAAAAGGTCCACAAGAATAAATAGGATAAAATAGATTAATAAAATTGCAAGATAAATATATAATAAAGGCATAAGCTAAAAAATGGGCAAAAGTCTATTCAAAGAGTGCTTAAAAGATTTGTTAACCTTAGGAATTTTAAAATAATGTCCATTTTAAGAGGATCGTTTGCTAAAAGTTCAGAGAGAGTGCCTCTCATATTTAGAAGTTGACGGATTCCTCTATATTTGGCACATTCTGTCAAGATGTGATGTATGGATATGGGGCAGTTACAAGTAGAGCATATGGGAGGTTCCTTTTCCCGCGTAAATAAGAATGAGTGCGTCAAAGCGCAGTGGCCAATTCTAAGTCGGGTGACTGCGACTTCCTCCCGGCGACTGTTTCTAACCGAGGATGGCCACGGAGTGACACTTGCTTTGATCGCTCTCAGCTTGTTACCTGTAACAGCCTCCCAGGACCTTTGCCATTTTTCAAACAAAGTGCTCTTAAAAAGGCATTTAAGGTCCTGGGATGGAACCATGTTGATGTCAGTATCCTCTCTTGACAGAGCTGCCTTCGCAGCCGAGTCGGCTTTTTCATTTCCACCAATTCCTACATGCCCAGGAACCCACATGAAGAGTATATTCACATCTTTTGCCTTCAGCACCGATAGTAAGGCATGAATTTTCTGCACTACGGGATGGCAGTAGTACGGGTTTGAGATGGCTTTCAGTGCACTCATGGAATCAGAACATATAATATAGTTCGCACTCCTAGGCTCAGTACCCTCCAATGCCTTTTGAACTGCTATGAGTTCAGCAGTGAAAATACTGCAGAGGGGATTTAATTTGAAAGCCTGAGTGTCATGTCGAGTGGATGTAAAAGCACATGAACAGCCATCCTCCACTTTTGAACCATCAGTGTAAATGTGAATATATTCGGGATATTCCATCATTATTTCTTGGAATTTAATTTGGTACAGTGCTGGGTCCGTTTCAGTTTTTGAATATCTGCACAGTTGGGTCAGGCACATAGGGAATGGTATCTGCCACGGTGGAAACTTATGGAAGCCTCCAGGACAGACTTCCGGAAGTTGGAGGTTTTCTCCGTCAATAAAATTGTTAAAGCGAATACCTAAGGGTAAAGTTGCTCTTTGCCGTCTGTTAAAAAGTTCTTTAAAACGTGGTTTAAAAATTATGTTAAAACACGGGTGGGTTTTTAAAGCTAAAATTTTCGAAACGTAGGTGCACATTAAAAGCGTCCTACGCATCTCTAAGGGTGGCTCTCCTGCTTCGCAGTAAATACTGGGAACAGGGCTGGTTCTGAATGCACCAGTGGCCAGCCTTATAGCGGAGTTGTGCACTGACGCCAAAGGCCGTAGATACGAAGTTCTTGCCGAGGCGTATATAAAGGATCCATAATCCATTTTGGACCTTACCAATGCTCTGTATAGCGTGAGCATTGATGTACGGTCAGCACCCCATGATGAATTTGTTAAAAACCTTAAAATGTTTAAAACTTTAAAACATTTATCTTTTAAAATACTTATGTGGTTCCGCCAATTTAGCCTTCTGTCTAAAACCATACCAAGAAAACGGATTGTTTCCACGAGATCCAATCTATTGCCTCCCAGTTTTAAAACAGGTTGAGGGAAAATTCCTCTCACCCTGTAAAAATGGAGGCATTTGGTTTTCTCATTGGAGAAACGAAAACCATTTGCCCGTGCCCATTTGTCTAATCGATTGATAGTAAGCTGTATCTGCCTTGTTGCTGTAGACAAGATGGATGATCTGCAGAAAATAGCCAGATCGTCTACAAAGAGAGATGCCTCTACTGGAGAAGCCCCTCCAAATTTGGCGTATTCTGTCAAGAGGTGACTTACAATAAAATCAACGGAGGATCGTAGAAATAGACCTATTTTTATCTTATCTCTCCTCAATAGCTTACATCCGTGCATTAAATTCACCTAAGAGATTGAAGTAGATTACTCCCTCAACTTCCTTGATTTAACTATACATAGATACACACACACACCTTACAATTCGCAATTTTCCGGAAACTGACTTCTACCAATCACATCATTCACTCTTCTTCTTTCCACCCCACTCCTCACAAACACGCGGCTTATCACGCTCTTATACACCGGTTAACCGATACCTCTCTCTCAAAGTTAGAATTCGTTAAAGAATTAAATGTCATTAAACAAATAGCCACCGCCAACAGTTTTCACATAAATTAATCGACACAATCCTATTTAGGAAACAGAGGAAACTAACTCTTGAACATTGTTATAATACTCCGCCTTCTGTTAACAAACCCCAATGGTGTAAATTACCATACATCCACCATATTTCCTGGCTAACTGCGAATTGCTTCCAAAAAAATAAGTTACGTACAGCATTCTACACCCTCAATAATGTAGGAAAAAGTAGTAGTAGTATATAAAGTATGGTGCATCGACAGCATACGTCATTTTGCACTGTCATAACTAAAAATTGTACTTTACAAGTTAAATAAAATAATATACGTTAAAATAGGTACATTAGAATAAATAAGTTAAAATAGGTTGACATAAATACAATATATAAATAGGTAAAAATAAATAAGATAAATATATTATAAAAACTGTACAAGAGTAACAAAATAATTTATTCAAAGACCGCTTAAAAGATTTGTTACCCGTAGGAATTTCAAATTAATGTTAATTTTCTGAGGATCGGCTGATAAAAGTTCAGAAAGATTGTCCCTCATATTTAAAATTTGATGGGTACCTTGATATTTGTCATATTCCGTCAAGAGGTGACTAATGGTTACCAGACAGTTGCAGGAAGGGCACATGGGAGGTTCTTTTCCCGTGTAAAAAGGAACCAATGCGTCAAAGCTCATTGGCCAATTCTAAGTTGGGTGACTGCGACTTCTTCCTGGCGGTTGTTACATACAGAAGTTGACCACGGAGTAACACTTGCTTTGATCGCTCTCAGCTTGTTACCTGTAACTGCCTCCCAGGACCTTTGCCATTTCTCAAGCAGGGTACTCTTAAAAAGGTGTTTTAGGTCCTGGGATGGTACCTCGTTCATGTCCGTATCCTCTTTGCACAGAGCTGTCTTCGCAGGCGAGTTGGCTCATTCGTTTCCATTTAATCCGACATGCCCAGGGATCCGCAGGAAGAGTACATCCACATCGTTTGCCATCAGCCGCGATAGGAAGATATGGATCCTTTGTACCATGGGATGGCTGTAGTGCGGATTCTGGATGGCTTTCAAGGCACTCATCGAGTCCGAACATACAATGTATTTCGCACTCCAATGCCTCCTGGACTGCGATCAGTTCAGCAGTAAAAATGCTGCAGAGGGGAATTAGCTTGAAAGCATGAGTGCCATGTCGAGAAGACGTGTATGCACAGGAACATACATCCTTCGATTTTGAACCTCTAGTTGAAACTCTAGTTCCGCCAAGGAAAAAGGATCATCGCAGTTAACCATTCTCTCTAAGATTTTGCAACTCGTTAGAGAGATGGGACGGTAACTACATGGTAAGGACTTAACCTTTCCCTGTTTTGGGATTGGTATAATCATGGATTCGCACCACTCATCAGGAAAAAGCCTTTCTTCCCAAAGTTGGTTAAATGTCATCAGAAGCTCCCCCTTTGTGTTTATCTGGCAAGTTTTTTAAAAAGGTGTTGCGTACCTCATCAACATCTGGTGAGGTATCTTTAGACTCCTATATAGCAGACTCAAGTTCCCAAAGAGAAAAAGGGTCTTTATTATAAAATTTTCGTCCTCTGGTCTCCCCACCCACCACGGAGCCACAAATGGGACGCCGCATCACAAACTGATGAGGTCGCCAGGGCTAACCAGCAGGATATAGCACCTCTGACTAGGTTGTCTGCTTCAGGTAGGATCTCCAGTGCATGGGCCCTCCTAACCCATGCACCTTTGACCCCCCTACACAGACCATCCCATGGCCTCCGCACTCCCCGACTGGACCGTCAAGACGCGATGGCCAGCCAATTCATCGGGTGTGGCTAGCACCCGACATCCCGTTTATACTGAGTCCGAGGCTGAAGTGGTGTGTTGCTCACGGATTGCATCTTGAGCATCCGAAACCCAGATGGGGTCCAGTGAGCTTAACCACCAGGCATCTCTTCCCCACCTTACGGGTCTCCACGCACGGCAAACACGCGGGCAGGCTGATAGCCGGATGTTATGGTTGAAACTCAAACAGCAGACCTACATGCTGTTTGGAAACTACCCCGAGTTAACTGTGGGTTTTTTTTACGAGGTTGTCTCCTCGCCCATTGTTCGCCTCTTACGACCAGCAGAGGGACTGCGGGAGTATTCTATCCCCCTACCCGCAGGGGAGGGAACGAACCATCAAGTACTTGAAAGGAAAGGGTTTGGACATAAATGATTCGCTGATGTTCAACCAAAGCATAAATTTGATTAGCTTTTTGGTGGAAATGGAACGAAATCATGAATTTTGAAACAAACTGTGTGCTGATAAATGGGTAGCGTATTTTAAAAACCGAAATCCCAGCACATCGGAATTTTTGAAACTTTGTAATTTTTGTTCTGCCATACCAGCTCACAATGCAAATTTGGAGAGTTTTCAGTTTAATGAAAAGCCAGTGAACTGATGACAGAAACATACTTTTGCCATACTCTGTCAAGAGTATTTTGATGGTGCAATTTAATTTTAAGCAGCTTAACAGTGTGCAATTTTATGATTATTGTCTACAGAATAAGGGCCTACTATCAGAAGTGCGTAGCAAGATGAAATACCAATTTGAATAAGGCAACTTGTTCAACTATTTTATTTTTTGTTTAAGTCCATGTTTAATAATACCTGGTTGTATAGCTTTATATATTGGAATTCTGCATTTTTGCAATGTGATATATTCATATTATAAAATACATGGTGGAGTCAAAAATAAACCGAACTTTGCATACTGCACATTAAAGGCGACAGCTATGAAATGCGCATGCACACGGGATGTTTGTTGACATGTCGTGACAAGTTCACCAAGCGGCAGCTAGTGTATCTGTCTCGTGTAAGATGCAAGACCACATTTAGTAGAACACTGTTAGTGTGTGCTGTCGGTTTTCAGAGATGACGGATCTCGAGCAGCAGATAAACATTAAGTTTTATGTTAAACTTGGAAAAACATTTACTGAGACTTTTAACATCTTTCATGAAGCATATGGTGATGAAACAGTTTCGCGGACACAGGTCTATGAATGGCACAAGCGCTTCAAAGAAGGGCGTGTATCAACAGAAGATGATCCCCGTCCAGGCAGACCTGCTACAGCAAGAAATGAACAGATGATCACTCCAGTACGAGAAGGGATCAGACGAGACCGCAGACAAACGATAGACGACATTTTGACATTTTGGGAGTCTCTCATGGCTCTGTTCATGCCATTCTTCATGACGACTTGAAGATGCATCACGTCTGCCAGCACATGGTTCCGAGGATGTTAACAAACGATCAACGGGAAGATTGTGCCCTAGTTAGTGGAGATTTGATTGACAGGGTAGATCGCGATCACGCTGTTGAAAAGAGTGATTACCGGCGACAAAACGTGGTGTTTTCACTAAGAACCACAAACCACATGCCAATCATCGACATGGAAATCACCCTCTTCACCACGACAAAAAAAGTTTCGTGCAGACAGATCAAAAGGGAAGGTGATGAATATCTGGCAAAGCACAAGATACCTCTACTTCTACAGCCTCCTTGCTCTCCGGATCTGGCCCCGGCAGATTTTTATCTGTTTCCGAAATTGAAAGATTTGATGAAGGGTCGCACTTACAGAGGTCACCAAGAATGGTTTGGAGGACTGTTTTGAGATGTGGTACGGACGCTGGCAAAAGTGTGTCGATGCCAAAGGTGGTGTAGTGTAAAAATTTGTAATAACAATTTAATTAAAGTTCTGTTAAAAGTTCGGTTTATTTTTGACTCTACCACGTATAATAAAAATGATTATAAAAGATAGAAAAATTTCAAATTTGCATTTAAATTTTTCTTTTTTTAAAGTATAATGCAAACGGTTCCAATAAAAAGATGATACATTTCAACTAATTTTATATCTTCATGTACTCTTTTTAGGTTTGACAGATTGGGCAACCCTACCCTCATGTACTCTTTTTAGGTTCGACAGATCTGGTAAGCCTATGGGAGACTATGAGGCTAGAAAAAATGATGCGGGAGGTTTTGATGGGGAAGGATAATATGATGACATGCGATCGGATTCTGATGAAGAGGATATACTGGAGATTAGAGAAATGGACAGCGATACTGAACAGGAAAATTCCGAATCTGATCGTTCAATTGAAGAAGAAAATGAAGATGAGTGTAGATTGTGGTATGTAGGAAAAGATAAAGTGATATGCAAAACAAAGCTGTAAGAACTAGGTCGGAAAATAAGGTTCTTCGCCTACCAGTCTCAAGATTAGATACAAGGTCACTGAAGGAACCACTGGAAATTTCGAAATATTTTGTCCATGATGAAATGTTGGACCTAATAGTTGACAGTACAAACATTTTCATAAATTCGGTAGCAGATAATTATTCACATGATAGCGACGCCAGGCCAATGAATAAAACAAATTTGTGCTTTGTTGGGATTATTGTACTTTGCAGGAATCCTGAAAGCTAATCATCTGAACACCAGGGACTTATGGAGAACTGACGGGTCAGGCGTCAAAATTTTTCGATTAACTATGTCCTTGAATTGATTTCAATTTCTCCTTGGCAGTATTATATTTGACGATAAATGGACACGTGTAGGTAGGTAGAAAAAAAGTCGACAAACTTGTGGCCGATGCAGACTTCGTTCACCCATTCAGGCACCTATTCCATATACACCTAAAGAAGCCCTAGTGCTTTATGTTGATGGGAAAATGACTTAATGTCAACACATCTTCATTCAATACCAAGTGAAGTAGCAAAATGCGAACATATACCTGCCTTATCATGCCATTATGGAGGCTAAAGGAAAATGTTATCCACCTGAATAAACAATACCCATCACTGAGAATTTTGCGGAAATCCAATTGCAGGCGTTACTGGACCACACAACTCAGTGACTTGTAAGTGTTGTCTGAAGTGATCACGCAATTAAATATCGGATTTGAGGCACCACTATTACTGACTTACAAACGGGGGTGCGATGGTAGCTCCGGTCAAAGTACTTATAAACAGAAAATTAGGGGAGAAGGAAGCGAAACCCAGCAGGATTCAGATTTATTTATTGTAAGGACAACCAAGCTGGTAAATGCTGTTAAGCAACGAACTGCTAGAAATCCTGTTCGAAAGCATAGACTAATGGCATTTGAGATGAAGGTCTCTGCCAGATCCATGTCTTGTGTGCTTAAGAGTGACCTTGGGCTTCATGCTCACCGCCGCAGTACTGGACATTTCTTGACTACCCAACTTAAGCATCGGAGAGTGGTAAAATCAAAAGCACTTCTAGCGATATGCGAATGGAGGACATAGGAAAATCCTTTTCACAGATGAAAAAATGTTCACGATTGAAGAGGCTTTTAACCGTCAGAATGACAGTGTGTATGCCAGGGATAGTCATTCAGCTATTGCAAATGCTCCAAAGATCCAGAGCCCACCATCCAGCCTCGATTATGGTTTGGTGGGAGGTAAGCTACGATGGAATCAATAAGCCTCATTTTTGTGAAAATGGGGTCAAAACATCTACTAAGGTCTACAAAGACACTGTGTTAGAACCAGTCATGAAGCCTCTTAACAACACGATGTTTAATGGTAGAGTCTGGAGTTTCCAACAGGACTCAGCCCCAGTCCATAAAGCCAGGACCACACAAACTTGGTTGATGGCAAATGTACCAGATTTAATCTCCCCTTCTGAGTGGCCTTCTGGAAGTCCGGAATTAAACCCATTGGACTACAATTTATGGTCTGTGCTAGAGGGGATGGTATGCAAGAAAAGACACCCTAACATTGAAAGTCTAAAAGGTGCTTTAGAGAAGGCAATTGAAGAATTTCCAATAGAAATAGTGCGTAAATGCATCGATGCCTGGACAGAGTGACTAAAAGCTTGTGTGGAGGCGGAAGGAGGACATTTTGAAAACTGATGTCCAAAATATATATACCGTGCATTTGTTCAAATTTGAAGAAACAATAAACATTCATTAAATAATTCAAGAATAATTCATTGTAGATGTTGTAACAGTATTTAGGGCAGGACTAGGTAAATTAATTATGACTATGATAGATGGCAAGATCTGTGGTGTCGTAACAGGCAAGTCTGTGCAGAAGTGTTACGTGTGTGGGGCTACCCCCAAAGAAATGAATAACATAATCACAGTTCAATCAACAAAACTTCCTGACATTACGACATATGAATTTGGTTTATCTACACTCCACTCGTGGATTCGCTGTTTCGAGTGCCTTCTTCATATTGCCTACAGGTTAGACGTGGAGAAATAAGTAAGGAGTGCAGAGGAGAAATTAAAAATAAATGAAAGGAAAGAGAAAATAATATGAAGATTTAGTTCAGAAATGGGTTTGTTGGAGGATATGCCTAAGCCTGGAAGTGGCATAACAAATGATGGGAATAGTGCCAGACGTTTTTTCTGTGATCCATCAACCTCATCATCTATTATTGTCATTAACGAGGAATTTATTAAACGGTTCATGATAATTGTCAAAGCAACATTAAGCAGTTATGACATCAACGCAGCTGCATTTGACACTTATGCTAAAAAACAGCGACATTATGTGTCGAACGTTATTGATGGTACTATATGCCAGCTAGTGTCCACAAGTAACTGATACATGGACCAGCTATAGTTAAAGCGGTTTTGTTGCCTATCAGACAAATGTCTGAAGAGGCACATGAAGCCCGTAACAAAGATTGCAAAAATTTCAGTGAGGGTCATACACACAAATTTTCAAGAATAAGTACTATGGCGGACTTAATACATATGTTGCTGATTACATCGGATCCTGTGATTGCTCATTATAGAAAGAAATCACAACGGAAAAAGGTATATCTAAATGCAAAAGTACTGAGTTTACTTGAAAATCCTGGTGTACCAGCCACACCTCAATCCCAAAATTTAACTGCAGAGGATCAGGAGTTCAAGTCCGAGTCTGATACAGATAGCATTTAAATTATAGTAATGATAAAACGTTTTCTGCTAGATGACTTTTTAAACAAATGTTTTTTTGTAAATAACTAAAGATAAATTATTGTATTTAACACTATTACAACAGTTCAAATCCTATGCAAAAAATGCAGGTCTTATTATTATCTTCATCACTATAGATCATGTATATATGTTACATTCCTTTTGTACAATGTTTATATTGTGTATGTTTTATGACTCTTGAGATACAATGATGATTATTAAAAATATCATAAAAAGTACATTTGTTTCAACTATAATTTTGACCAGCTAGATTTCAATTTTCAACCACTGTGCACTGGTGAGCCAGCGGGACTGTTTGGAGGCACGGAGAGAGTAATAGTCATTGCGTAACTCTCACTGCATCAGTTCGTTTGAGTTTTTGAGTGATAGCTATCTATATTGGAAGATAGAAATGTCCCTTAAACGTTGTCCAGGAACCCCGTTCAATCCTCAGTGAGAGGAGGATTTTTTATTCACTGAGTCCAATAGTGGAGCATAATGTCTCGTGTGCAGTATACAGGTCAACTCAGTGAAAAAATTTAATATCGAGAGACATTATAGAAATGCCCACGTCAACCAGTACAATAACATGACGGGGGATGACCAAATAAGTTTAAACAAAAGACTTGAGGAGGAGACAACACAAATACATGTTAGTACCCAAACAGACAGATGTGCTGAGAAATTTGAGCTGTGCTGTGGCACAGTCTCACCACTTTGATTGACGTTTTTTCAGGGCGGCGATGCAGTTCTCCGAATTAGCTTCAAAGTTGCTTTGCTGTTAGCACGTTCCGGACGTCCATTCTCAGATGGAGAATTTATAAAAGAATGCCTAACTACTGTTGTGGAGGATTTAAGCCCTGATTTGTCAAGAACAGTTGAGTCCCTCAGTTTGTCAAGAAGGTCAATCTTTCACCGAACTATAGAGCTCTCTGGCGATTTGTGCGACCAGCTTTTATCGTTGGCAGGCAAATTCACTGCATATTCGCTGGCTTTGGATGAGAGCACGGACATAAGTAACACCGCTCAGCTTGCTATCTTTGTTAGAGGGGTAGACAAGAATCTCGTGGTTAGGGAAGAACTTCTGGATCTCGTTCCCATGAAGGACACAACCACTGGACTTGATAGTGTGGAGTGCGTTGAGGAGATTCAGCCGTTTTGGCTTGTCATGGGAAAAACTGGTTCCGGTTGCCACAGAAGGGGCTCCTGTCGGGTCTGGAAAGCAAATAGGCTTTGTTGGGCGCCTGAAGGACAAGTTATCCAGTCAAGGCTTTTGTTGTGTCCCAATACATTGTATTGTTCATCAGGAGAATCTATGTGCCAAAAGTGTGAAAATGGCACAAGTGATGAGTGTTGTAGTGAAGACCTTAAATTACGTACGGGCACAGGGGCTTAACCACTGGTAATTCAAAGTTTTCCTCGCTGACCTAGATTATGAATATGATGATATTCCATATTACAAGGAAAAGTGCTTAGCCAGTTCCTTGACTTGGTCGAGGAAATAGCCTTGTTCTTTGAGATGAAACAATATCCTATTCCTCAATTGTGAAGCCTG
Organism: Uropetala carovei; assembly: GCA_036926305.1. Classification (NCBI taxonomy): domain Eukaryota; kingdom Metazoa; phylum Arthropoda; class Insecta; order Odonata; family Petaluridae; genus Uropetala; species Uropetala carovei. The sequence continues at coordinate 8,199,016 of JAXCHB010000010.1, read as the reverse complement.
GAATGGGTTTCTGATCTGGCCCTTTTAGCAGATATGACGGAACATTTAAATGTTCTGAATTTACAATTGCAATGCAGGAATATACCTATTACCAACCTCTTTGACTGTTTATGGCAGTCCACTTTCAAAAATGGAAACTGGACACTTTCCCTAACTGACCTCTCATATACACTTGCTGCGGCCGAAATAATTGGGACACTTGAAGAGGAATTTGGCAAGCGGTTCGATGACTTAAACTCCTTGGAAACAGATATGAAAATATTTGCGATGCCATTTTCCATGTCTCTTACTGTAGATGACGTCTCTGTCCGACTGCAGTGTGAATATCTGGAGCTTCAGTTTTCATGCGAAATGAAGGATAAGTATGAGAGGAGGACAAGCTTGTCGCAATTTTAAGAAAACTTTCCCAGGACACGTTTTACAAAACTGCACAAGTTGACAAGCAAGGTGCTATGTATGTTCGGCTCAACACCTATTGCAAGCATCTTTTCTCACTACTGAAACTGAATAAGTCCTGCCTCAGAAATAGACTGTCAGATGGCAATCTTACAGCGCCCAATCTATGACACAGCGAACCACAGAAATCATTTGGTAATGCATCAAAGAAACCAAGGGGATTCTGGCACTAAGTGAATTTCTGATTATTTAATGGTAATCTGCTTTTAAGTAAAGCGACGTTTATGCTTTCCTGTCAATAAAAATAAAGTAAGTTAAGTAATTTTGGTAAAAGTTAATAAAAACCAACAATTGGTTGCTGAGTTTGAATTAGTTTGGAAAATCCATTGGCAATGAAACTTTGAGAAGAGCTTTACGGAAAAATAATTTACATGAAGAATAAGTATAGAATAAGTATAGAATAAGTATAGCCTAAGTGATGGTGCTTATTCAACTTTACAGGTACTTGAATCTTAGTATTATTTACGCTTAATGATATAATTAACATTTTAATTTATTAATTTCTAACCTTGCCACATTTATAATATTAAAAAATATCATAGTTAAAAATATTTTAAATTTATTTTTAGATGTCTGTACCTCCCTGTATGAAGGAAATGCTAAACAGAATGGAGCAAGGTGATGTTTATGCAAAATATCCCGTTGGGCTAAGAAGTTTTGCATTAACATTAAATTTTTACAGTAGTAAGGCTTATAGTTATGTTCGAAAAACTTTTAATCTTAGTCTGCCTCATCGTAATACTCTTAAAAGGTGGTACAGTGTGGTCAATGGAGATTCTGGCTTAACCTCAGAAGCCCTGGCAGCATTAAAAATGAAAGCAGATGAAGCAAGTAAAGGTAAAAAAAGTGTACTGTGCCATGTTTGATGAAATGGCTATTAGAAAACATTTTGAGTGGGATGGTTCTAAATTTAGTGGTTACATAGACTATAGCACAAACCTGGATGATGATGAATTGCCAGTGGCTAAGGAAGCACTGACGTTTATGGTAAATGCCATCAATGGAAGTTGGAAAGTACCTGTTGGGTATTATTTGATTGATGGAATTTCTGCCTACAAGAAGGGTAACTTAGTACTGAAAATTTTAGACCATTTAGCTGAAATTGGTATTGAAGTGATTACTCTCGCTTTTGATGGAACGAGCACCAATATTTCAATGGCCAACATACTTGGAGCTTCTATTAATTCTGTTAATCTGTCCACAGCCTTCAAACATCCTACAACAGGAAAGAATGTATGGATTATATTGGACCCATGTCATATGTTAAAATTTTCAAAATTCAAATGCCACCATTACGTTGCCTAAAATCACGTGACATGAAGACCTTTTATGTTTACTTTGCTGGCTGCTATTCAAGTGTAAGGAAAGCGCCATCTACTTATTCCTTATCTAGGGTTTGGACAGGCATTCTGAGTCTACTTTGGACAAGCATCCTGAATCAAGAGTGGACAAGGAAGCAGAGATCCAAACGTACAAAATTCCAGAGGAAAGAAAAAAGATTAGGAAAAAAGTGTCGTCAGTAAATGCAGCCGATAAGGCTTTAATGGAATATATTGAACACAGGAAAAATAATAAGCCTAAAGAGGATGACCCAAGAAAAATGTTTCTGTTAAGTTTATTACTGGACGTACAACTAAGCGATAAACAAATGCAAATTTTTTGTAGAAGGGTTTTAGATACACTGGACTCATTATTATTGGAACCTGCAACTCCCTACAACTCTGCTACGTCATCAGATGGAGGTTACCATAATGTTTCAACAAACCAAGTCTTCACGGTATCTCCACCTACTGATGACATGAATGTTGCTCACTTTTTTCAAAACTTTTCATCCCAACATAGTTGCAATCAGAAAATTTCAAATCAATATATGTATGTTTTGTTTTATTCATTTTCACATGGCTTAGACTATCATTATTATTACTATGTTAATTAACATTATTGCTGTTCTATGTTTCTATATTCTATTAAAATAAATTGATAAATTGATAATAATTGATAAATTGATAATAAATACATTTCCTTACCTGAGAGTTATTAACAGCCTTCTTCAACACCTACACAGCCCCTGAATCTGGTATCGATTTTCTTTAGGGCCTACTAGTTTAACCAGTTCACTGAAGCTTTCTGGACTCATCCTGTACATAGCCTTAAATTTTATCATCTGAAGCCTCAAACAATCCTCGTTCAAAATATGGATGAATCCAGCAGCGTTTCTTCTTTTTCCTTCTTAAAAACGCCCACAAAAATAAAATCATCCTCTTCGGAGGAAGACTTTACTGTTGATGAAACTGCTGATCCAGCAGTTCCATAGAGGTGTGAAAACCAACACGCAACTGATCGCGCTAGTGTGAAAGCTGCCTAAGGGGTCATTGTATATTATGAAATGTAATTTACCTATGACTCCTAATACCTACAATGAATAACACGGTATAAAATAACTCAAATATATCTCAGTTGGAATAAGAACTGTGATAAATAATTTATAATTTTTCATACTTGGTCTACTCAGTGCGTTAATAAATTCGTGTTCCTTACAATGACACTTGTTCAGAGTGAACTTAATTTTCTATTAATTTTCAGTAAACATTGTAAGAATAAGTATGCCACGGACTTATATCCAAAAAATAATCGCCAGTATTGGACCGAAGAGAATATGGCCAAAGCAATTGATGAGGTACTAAACAACACAATGGGGTATAGGAACGCAGCTTCTGCCTATGACATTCCTCAATCAACATTGGAGGACCAGTGATCCAAACTTGAATTGTGTTATATTATATTTAAAGAATGAACTAGATGTTAACCATGTTGATTACACAATATATTGTAAAATAGCAAAATCATGTAAATTACGTAATAATGTTCTGTTTAGAAATGTGAATCATAGTAGTAATAGGTGGCATGTGTGGGTGACAAAAGATTCGTTAGCCCATCAAACATACTGCATGGGGACTCTTAAGGGTCAACAGGCGAGAAAATCCAAAAAGGTCATCGATATGAAATTAAAGAAGAGGGAAATAATTGAGCAATGGACGGATGAGGGCAGCTGTGTACTCAAGTGGAAAGACAAGTGAGACATCCAGAAGATTTCCTCTGAATTCGGAAATAGGTTTGTTGAAGTCAGAATTACGAGGGGGGTTAAGGAAAAGCCTCAAGCTGTTGCCGAATATATTAAATTCATGGGTGGTATCGATCACCTTGATCAGTTTATGGTGTATTACCCGTGCAAGAGAAAATGTTAAAATGGTATAAGAAGCTGGGTATAATGTTTTTCAGTTTATGATGATAAACAGCTTTATTTTATACATGTATAGTGGAGAAAAGAAGAATCTTTATGATTTTAGAATAGTTTTGATCAAATCCCTTTTTTCACTTGGATCTGGGCATTTACCGTGTGTCACACCAAAGAAATATAAGGATTCTCACTTCCTAGACCTCACTGAACTTGGGGGTAAGCACAGGAGGCAGAAAAGATGCAGTTTGCACTACCAAAAAGGGATCAGAAAGTTAGTTACTTTCATTTGTCCGATTGTGAGGGTCAACCAGACCTTGGCCTCAGACCTTGCTTCCAGGAGTACCATAAAAACTGAATAATATGCCTAGGAATATGATTTTTTAAATGTAATGCAACAGTGATGTTATATTTCTCGTGAATAAAATATGACTACCATAATACACACGTTTCATAATTTCCTGCTTTTCTGTTATGCCTGCCTATAAACATTTTTCCATTTAGAGACGTAATCTCCGATATATGACTCCAGCATTCATTTTGACCAGAGGGAAGATTTCTGAGGAATATGCTGGGAGAATTTGCAAAGTAGAAAATTTTATTATTATTTTAAGTATAGCTGTAACTCATTTTGTAATCAAATTATGCTACAAAAACATTGAAATGAATGGTTTCACCCATCAAAGGAGAGCTGTTGTCGAAAAAATGGGAGTAAAACTGAGCTTTCCAGTCATACTGCTGATTCAAATAAATTATAATAGAATACATTTTGCCATAAAAAATGTTGAAGCAGTAAAAAAATAAATATTATACTTATAGTCAATAGATTAAGCTGCAGTAACTCATTTGCCTATGCAGGTTGTGGTGGAAAACACCTGCACAGTTATTCCTGACACTGCAGTTGGGCAAACTCCCGCAGTTATTAATATGAAGAGGCCGATACAGAGATGCCGGCAGAAAGTCAAAGGATACCCCGTCAATCCTTGTAATTTAGATGAACTTGTTTTAGAAGCGCCATTCACACTTACGATGGATGTGTGGCATTTTCTTTTGTTTGACAATCATTCTGCTGAAAATCGAACATTGATATTTGGAACCAAGAGATGTCATGATCACCTTGTTCTCAGACTGCACTGGTTTGTCGATGGTACTTTTAAGACGGTGCCATTTCTTTTCAGAGAACTATATACAACTCACTTCATAGGGGATAGTCATATTTTTACAGGTCTTTATGTTCTGATGACCAGGGGGACAGAGGTGTCATATAATGATGTCCTAACTCATGTTAAAAGCCTGCGGACCGAATTAAATCCATCCACAATAATGGTGGATTATGAGAAATCAGCAATGAATGCAATCCGGAAACTTTCCTGTGAACAGAATCCGAGGCTGTTTCTTCCATTTTTCACAATGTATATGGAGGAAAATTCAGGAAAATGACCTTCAAAGAAGAAGAACACCAATGTTTCCTCCATAACTTTGGAATGTAAAATCCTCAGTATTGGATGGACTACTAAGAACAAACAATGCAGTTGAGGGATGGCATAACGCCTTCAGCTCAATCTTAGCAGTGAGCCATGCCTCAATTTTTTTTTAAGCAGTCCAGAGGGAAAAAGTTTTGACAAACCACCACCTCAGAGAAAGGGAATGTGGAGACACAGGGTGCAAAGAAAAAAATCTATCAAAAGACAGCAAAGAGGGTGCAAGCTATTGATAGTGAATATGCATCCTGACGACGTCTAGCATACCTAAGAGCACTAGCAAATAACTATCATTTGCAAATATGAATGCATGTATTTTTTGTATGGCCACCATCATTAATACATTTACGTTGTAATTTTTTAAATTTGTAATATGATGGTCAGTACGAAAGTAATGCATTTTTGTTTTTCTTCGACACCAAGTGACACAGAAAACTGCACGCGTCTCTCAATGAACAGTTGGAGTCTCTAGCTCCTGTGAAAGTGAGTGGCACTGAAATCGGTTATATGACAACAATGCCAGACTTGTTCAAAATGCCAGCCATGCAAGTTACACATACAAAGCAGAGAGTGGTGACTGAATTCCTTACCATCGAAGAGGTTAGTTTCATAGAAATTCATAGGCATCTGAAGAGTGTGTATGGTGAGTGTACTGTACTGATGTTAGCACAGTGAGGCATTGAGTCAGGCATTTCAAGAGTATGAACAGCGGCGACAAGCCCCAAAGTGGCCAGTGTGTAACGGCAGTGACAGTGGACAACAAGAGCCGGATTTATGTGCTCATTAAACGGAACCGCTGCATCACAACATGTGAGTTGTGCGATGCCGTTGTGATTGGAAAACCAGCAGTCATAAGCATCGTAAGTAGTTTTAGAATTGCTTGCTTTTTCCAAAGTGATCAATATATTAGCCAAACTGTAACCCATTAGTAACAATAAGATAGATCAATATGTACAAAAAATCCAATTTGCTGTGCTATAATTTTTATAACAATAAAGGGATGTGTCTGAGTGTATTAACTTTAACTCTTGCATGAGTAATTTAAATAGAAAATGTGTAACAAAAATTACTAAACAATATCCGGTCATTTCTTTGTTATATACGGTTAATTTATCACAAATTATACAATTTCCTTAAAAGGTAAAATCAGAAAAAGTATATCAGAATATGCATTTTTATTTTGTTGCTTATGTTGTAGAAGGACGTTTAAAAATTTAAGGATATTCACATTTCATGAATTGTTTGACACATGCATTTCTTTCTTCCTCAGGCAGCCATTGTTGGGTATCGAACAAAAAAGTTCTGTTCATCAGTATTTATAATAAATATTGCAGTGTGTGCAAGATATGCAAATAAGGGAGAGGACTCAAAGCCTCATGCATGCTTCAAAAATTGGGAGAGTACTAAAAGCTCCAGCAGTACGGAGGCTTCCATTATTGTTGAAGGTTTTAAGAAGAGCAAGGAAATGTATGGAGTGTGCTACAATAAATTGATTGCTGATGGAGACAGAAGGTATATTCGGGGATTTTGAAAGCATGCCCATGTAGAAATACCCCAATAGAAAAAATTGAATGCAAGAATTATTTGTTGAGGAATTTTTGAAAGAAACTGCATCATCTTGCTTTGAGCAACACGAGCGGGTCTCTTGAATTACCGAGGAAAATTGGAGGGAATATTCTAAAGATCTGGGGGTCCATTAATAAAGCAATCCTATATAGGAAAAAAGAAAATGGTCCTCTCTCCAACTGAATATCATCCCTCTGTAAAGGGATATTCAATGTTCTACTGCTTATTTTTGGTGACCATGCACGGTGACAAGTACTTTTGTATTGGCTCCAAAGAAGGGGAAGATAATCTTGTGTCTAAATTGTTGAGCGTAGGATTATTCCAGAAGGCGGAAGAAGTTATATCTGTAACCCTTGCCAGGCACAGTAAGAGTCTGATTCCAAACCTTAACAGCAAATGTGCAGAACATTTTAATTCAATAGTGGCGAAATTAGTTGGGATAAAAGGGTAAATTATTGTTTGATGGGACCATATCAGGCTACAACAATGACAGCCATTATACCCCACAACACGAAGCTCCTGCACACAAAAATCCACAAGCGATTTTGTTCCTCAAGCCCTGAGAAGTTCACTAAGCAAATGGAAGCTCAGCGATAAAAAAGATGGTGAAAAAATAATTTGTATAGGTGCAAGCCAAGAAAGCTGCTCCCTCATCTTCTTGGCCGGAGTAAGCAAGATAAAGATTATGGACCATTCTCTTCAAAGCCAGATATCAGCGAATCAGACTATGATCAGGAAGCGGCAGAATATTCGATGAGGCTGGAATTGTCTCCAGAACAAGGGAAGCTTCTGGAGAGGTCCACACAAGACCAAGAGCAAGATATTATATGGACTGAATAAAGGAGAAAGAGATTGACAATGTCCAATTTCAGGCAAGTTTGTCACCTCCGACCTTCAACATGCTCTTCCAAGCTTATCGATAATCTTTTATACAAAAAGTTGACAAATACAGCAATGTAATACGGCTCAAAATTTGAGACAATAGTGCTTTGCCAACTAAGTGAACAGCTAAGAGTCGAAATTTCCAGGTGCAGCTTTTTTGTTGATCCTTACCTTCCGATCTTGGGAGTTTCACCCGACGGGATAATCAGGAATAGTGGAATCGTAGAAATTAAATTCCCATATTCTGCAAGACATGAGTCCAGATGAAGCAGTAGAAGCAAGGAAGGTAACGTAGTAGTAGTATTTGTTTAAAGGTGCTTCGACAGCTAGGGTCATTTTGCACCGTCTGAAATCAAAAAGTGTACCTTGTAGGTTAAATAGAATAAATACGAGTTAAAAAAGGTACATAAGAATAAATAGGATAAAATAGAGTTATAAAAAGGATAAGTCAAATATATAATAAAGGCATAAGACAAAAATGGGGAAAAGTTTATTCAAAGAGTGCTTAAAAGATTTGTTAACCTTAGGAATTTTAAAATAGTGTCAATTTTAACAGGGTCGTCTGTTAAAAGTTCAGAGAGAGTGCCTCTCATATTTAGAAGTTGACGGATTCCTCTATATTTGGCACATTCTGTCAAGATGTGACTTATGGATACCTTTCAGTTGCAAGTAGAGCATATGGGAGGTTCCATTTCCCGTGTAAATAAGAATGAATGCGTCAAAGCGCAGTGGCCAATTCTAAGTCGGGTGACTGCGACTTCCTCCCGGCAGCTGTTTCTAACCGCAGATGGCCATGGAGTGACGCTTGCTTTGATCGCTCTCAGCTTATTGCTTGTAACTGCCTCCCAGGACCTTTGCCATTTTTCAAGCAACGTGCTCTTAAAAAGGCATTTAAGGTCCTGGGATGGAACCATGTATCCTCTCTTGACAGAGCTGCCTTCGCAGCCGAGTCGGCTTTTTCATTTCCACCAATTCCTACATGCCCAGGGACCCACATGAAGAGTATATTCACATCTTTTGCCTTCAGCACCGATAGTAAGGCATGAATTTTCTGCACTACGGGATGGCAGTAGCACGGGTTTGAGATGGCTTTCAGTGCACTCATGGAATCAGAACATATAATGTAGTTCGCACTCCTAGGCTCAGTACCCTCCAATGCCTTTTGAATTGCAATGAGTTCAGCAGTGAAAATACTGCAGAGGGGGTTTAATTTGAAAGCCTGAGTGTCATGTCGAGTGGATGTAAAAGCACATGAACAGCCATCCTCCACTTTTGAACCATCTGTATACATGTGAATATATTCGGGGTATTCCATCATTATTTCTTGGAATTTTGGTTGGTACAGTGCTGGGTCCGTTTCAGATTTTGAATATCTGGATAGTTGGGTGAGGCACGTTGGGAATGGTATCTGCCATGGTGGAAACTTATGTAAGCCTCCAGGACAGAATTCTGGAAGTTGGAGGTTTTCTCCGTCAATAAAATTGTTAAAGCGAATACCTAAGGGTAAGGTTGCTCTTTCCCGTCTGCTAAAAAGTTCTTTAAAACATGGTTTAAAAATTATGTTAAAACACGGGTGGGTTTTTAAAGCTAAAATTTTCGAAACATGGGTACACATTGAAAGCGTTCTATGCATTTCTAACTTTCCCAACACCCAAGTTGTCAGTTGGATCTGCATTTTATTGTAGAAAGATCTGAACCTACAATCTGGGAGTTCATGACTGCTCCACTGATTTGGGTTACATGTTTGTGTGGAGTGAAATTGATCTAAATGAGGATCAGACAAAATAGGCAGTTGCTTGTTGAAATACCAATGATAGAAGTACAGAATGACCCAAAAAAAACCATACCGGGCTCATTTTTGGCCACCCTATATAATTCTAACCATCTAACCCTCTCAATATATTTCAGATGATAGAAGATGAAACCCCTCAATGTACAGAAAAACCAAATTGGAGTCTACAGCGAAGGATCTTCTGCGTGGAAAATTACTTCAGGCATGGCTCGTACATTAAGGTCCAAGAGCTGTTTTGTATGGAGTACGAAATTGACAAAGCGCCCAATAAATGCGTGGGTTGCTAAGTTTACAACTTATGGGACTGTGGCTAACCTAAATGCACAATCAGATGACTGTTCAACTCACTCAAGAAGGCCTAAGAAGCAAACAGCGGAAGTCATAGAGGTGGTCTGAAGGAAGAACCAAAGTGACTATCACCAAAGAGCAATACGTGGCGATACTTGAAAGGTTCTGGGATGAGCTGAAATCACTGTATCCATCTTTAATGGGCAGATTTTGGGTTCAACAGGATGGGGCCACCCCCCATACAACGATTCTAGCCAAGGAATAGCTCAAAAACCACTTTGGAAACCGACTCATCAGTCTTCAAACAGATTTTGAGTGGACTCCTCATTCCCCCGACCTAAACCTCCCAGATTTTTATCTGTGGGGTTATCTCAAATATTGTGTATATGCCTAGGACCATCACAGAACTGAAGGAAAAGATCTGAGAGAAGATCAGATCAATTCCAAGAGATGTTTGTGTGTCAGTGTCATGAACAACTTTGCCCAGCAACTAAAGAAATGTAGAGCTGGGAGGAGGTCAGTTGGAACATGTCCTGTAACTTCTAAGCCACATATCAAAGTATCATGATTTTTTAAATATTTTACCATCAATATTTTCTTTACAATACGCCAAAGTTAGATCGTGTTTTGATAAAAACTAATAAAGTTATGGCTTTTCAAGGTTTGGTATGTTTTTTTTTGGGTTGAAATATATACCTAGAAGTAGGTGAAATACTTAGAAGTAGTTAAACCTGTAGCTGACCACCTACACATTAAGCGATAAATGCAAGGGTCAAAATAAGAATTGGTGTGTCGTTGGTTTAGAGAGAGCTTTAGTTGAGAAGAAGATATTTAAGTGTGTAAATCACAGGTTTCCCCAAGTGGGACATACAAGACTGTCATGTGATAAGAGATTTCGGCAGGATTGAGAAACATGATAGACACCATAACAACATATACAATCCTGATGATTGAACTAACACTATTGCAGAAGCATCCTCAAAGTTCACTATCACTCGAATTACGAGGAACAATTTCAAAGACATTCAATCCTTACAGCAAAGCATTTCAAAGAAGACAATGATTGACAAAAATACTCCTCTAAGATTTTCTGAGGCAGTCAAATTCAGACTTGAGGAAGAGATCCCATTCATTCTCAAAATTGTCTACACACACTCTGATGTAGAAGTTATGAGCAAAGTAAATATAAGGCGGAAAGATTGATTGTTTCAAATTGATATTTCCCACTTGCCAGAAAAGTACAGACCAAAATTGAAAGTCAATCAAACAAAACTGAATGATGTAATGTCTCTCGTGGACTACATCCCTAAAGTAAATCAGACATTTTTCCTAGATATTAATGTTGAAAACTCTTTTGATTATAATATCAAAAGTGATTTAAAACTACGTTTTTCTGTGTAATTGTGTATCTTGTGTACTTTATGCTATATTTTTTAAAATAATAACACTCATGAACAAAATACATTTTCTTTCATTAATATTATTCTATGCCACAAAGTTGAACTCCTTGGTTCTGAAACAGAGATAGTCATAAGCAGTGCTGTTTTTCTGGGAGTACGCGGGGATACGTCATATACCCACCTTTTCATACTTACAAAAAAGTAGAATTTCATAATTTTCTTATATTTGAGAAGGATTTTAGATTTTTATTTACATAGTTTTAAAATTTTTGTGTTTAATTAATGTTATAGGCTTATAGCTACCCAAACATAAAGAATATTGCTTAAAATTACTATTTCACTTAAAACGATTGTAATAAAAAAAGATTTAATTTAAAGTAAAAAATATTTAAACTTAATAAATGCTGCTTCCTAAGTCCATTGTAAAATCCAACTTTAAACCGGGATCGTGTTGCACCATCTAGCAAGTCTAGTTTTCATGTGAGCGATCGCACTGTTTTGTTTTGTGCTAGAGTTTGTATTGAAAGGTGTTGTGTCATCTTGTGTTTCATTATGTGATAATAAAACATTTATTAGCGTGTAAACTAGAGCATTTTCACATTTTTATAAAATGCCTAAAATAACGGATTTTTTTCATCGCCCATGTCTAAAAGGATGAAATATGATGAGTAGTAGTATTTGTTTATAAGGTGCTTCAACAGCTAGGGTCATTTCACACCATCCGAAATCAAAACTGTACCTTGCAGGTTAAATAGAATAAATATGAGTTAAAAAGGTACACAAGAATAAATAAGGTAAAATAGGATAAGATGAATTTATAAAATAAATAAGTTAAATATATAATAAAAGAAATAAGATAAAAACAGAAAAAAGTTTAATCAAAGAGTGCTTAAAACATTTGTTAACCTTAGGAATTGTAAAGTAGTGTCAATTTTAAGAGGATCGTCTGTTAAAAGTTCAGAGAGAGTGCCTCTCATATTTAACCTTAGAACGTTGGGGTTGAAATCAACCCTAGCGGTTTATATTCTGTTGTGCACAGCTGCCCAACTATCTCAAGGTCGCTGCTCTTTCAGTACCTTTCGCTTCAGTCATCCTCTTGTTTTATTCTTTTCAGTGGCAAAGCAATGGCCCATAATAAGCTATTTAAAAGCGATGAAGACTTTAGGGATGAGCCGCAGAGACAACTAGCGGAAGAAGAAAAAGAAGATGAAAGTCTTGATGAATCCTGCAGTGAGTCAGAGGACGCTATTCTTACGAATGATGACAATGAAGAATTTGATGTGGGTGAAGCCATGGAATGTGATGCTTTTGAGGTTGATGAATCATTATTATTTTCTGAAAGAAACTTCATCCTCAGAAAAGAAAATGAGACTATATGGACAAACCAACCTTTACATACCAGAAACTCTAGGACGCCTTCAAAAAAACTTGTAATTCGCCTTCCTGGTCCAAAAGGTCAAGCAATTGGACTCACAAAGGAGGTCGATTTATTCTCATTGTTTGTGACTGATGAAATGATAAAAATGATAGTGCTCCATACTAACGAAGAAATCCAAAGAAAAGCTTCTAAATACACGACAGAGCAACGATACGTTTTCCCGACAGATCTGTCAGAGATAAAAGCCCTGCTAGGGCTACTATACTTCTGTGGAGTCCTAAAAAACTCCGGGCTAACTGTTGCAGATATATTTTCTCCCATTTATGGCCCTCCGATGTTCAGATGCACCATGACAAAAAACCGATTTGAATTTCTGATTAGTGCCCTTTGTTTTGACAACAAAACTACCCGTCAAGAACGAGTTGAAAAAGACAGATTCACACCATATAGGGAATTTTGGGATTTATTTATAAGTCATTGTCATGCATATTATACGCCAACTGAATATGTTACTATAGATGAAACTCTACTAAGTTTTAGAGGTAGATGCCCATTCAAGATGTACCTTCCATCAAAACCAGATAAATATCGGTTAAAGATTATGTCAATGTGCGATGCCAAAACATGTTACTTTTGCTGTGGAATTCCGTACATTGACAAACAGAAGAAAAGAAAGAAAGGTGATTTGCGATTACCAACCCAATATGTATTGGGTTTGATTGAGTCCATCAGAGGAACAAATAGAAACGTTATGATGGACAATTGGTTTTCATCATATGAGGTGGCTGAAGAACTAATGAAAACTAAACTAACAATGGTTGGGACATTACGAAAGAACAAAAAGGACATCCCCGAATCGCTACTAAATGTAAAAAATAGACCAGTGATGACATCTCGTTTCTTGTATGAACCCGATAGAATGTTAGTCTCTTTCACCCCCAAGAAGAATAGAAATGTAATTTTGTTATCTTCTATGCATACTACTGGTGAAATTAATGAAAAAACTAATAAACCAGAGATTATCCAGTTTTATAATAAGACTAAAGGTGGGGTGGATGTTTTTGACAAACTGTGCCATGGTAAGACAACCACAAGAAAGACTAGACGTTGGACAATGAGGTATTTTTATGGTACCTTGGACGCTGCAGGTATAAATGCATACGTCTTATACAACTTCAATGGTGGGATGGAAAAGCATTCCACATTCCTAAAAAAACTCGCCTTTTCTTTGGCAGAACCCCAAATGAGACCGAGGATGCAGAATCTACATTTTCCTCAAGAGCTTCGAGCATGCATAAGAAAGCTTCTGGGTCAAGAAGAAAGAAGCAATGATGGACAGATGGACCTCAGCAACCTTCTCAAAAAAATCGAAGATGTGCAATTTGCCCCAGAAGCAGAGACAGAAAAGAATTCATAACCAGCTGTTACCATTTGCTATATTATACTTAGATTTGACACTAGATATTACATTGATATCAGATTTAGACACTAATGTTTTATTTCAGCGTTTTTTCTTTTTTTACTAATTTCAAGTTCCTGAGTTTCAATTTTTTTAATATGTATTTTGATATGTATTTTTTGAATGGTACTGTTCATGCCTAAAAACATTATTTTTTGTGAAATAAAATATTATAAATAATATATATTATAAATTTTTTGTAAAATAAAATATTGAAATCAATCACGTGTTTCTGACGATCCATTTTGGATCAAACCACAAAAAAATTGCCTGGGGTCGGATGCAACCCCATGTTGTATTATGCATCCTAAACATTCACGTTGTAAGTCTAGGGTTAAAATTTGATGGATACCTCTATATTTGGCACATTCTGTCAGCAGGTGACTTACAGTTATGGGGCAGTTGCAGGTAGAGCATGTGGGAGGTTCCTTTTCATGCGTAAAAAAGAATGAGTGCATCAAAGCGCAGTGGCCAATTCTAAGTCGGGTAACTGCGACTTCCTCCCGGCGGCTGTTTCTAACCGAGGATGGCCATGAAGTGATACTTGCTTTGATCACTCTCAGCTGGTTCATTCATAGCCAGGCCTCTTCAGTAAATTTACAAATATTAAAAATTGAAAGGAAAAATAAATCTGTAATGGAAGTTTTCGATGTATTGAAAGACACAGCAGTTATGTTTGAAGAAAGACACAAACAGTCCTTTTTTCCAAAAAGCGTAAACAATTTTAAAAGAAAGTGAAGTCCGGTATTCTCACTAAGAATGATATTAATAAGTTTAAATTAGAAATTTCTCTCTTCTATGAAACCTTCATCGATTATTTAAATAAGTGGATAGACCCACTAGAACACTGCAATTTTTTCATGGATGATGTTTAAGGAGAAGCCAGAATGGAAAGATATCGAACAAACTTTAGATTATTTCAAAGATAAAAATATTGAGATAAATGATACTTTTCTGTTCAACCAGATAACAAGAGTGCGCAAAATTTTTGAATTAGAAGTAGCAGAAAATAAGGTCTGGAAATCTAAGACCGCTTCAGAAAAGTGGACATTAGTTTTATCCAAGATGGACAAAGAATTTCCAGAACAGTATTTAGATATTCTAAAAATCTGCGAATATGTTTTTTCTATTCCCGGACACAATGCAAACGTCGAACGTATTTTTTCCCTAATGGAAATTCAATGGACCAACGAGCGTAATTCATTATCTTGTAACACTGTAGAAGCTATTTTACAGTGCTTGGTAAATTTTGATTTTAATTGTACTGAAATGTATGACTACATTCTAACAAAAAAAGACTTGTTAAAAGCAGCCAAATCAAATGAAAAATATTCATAAATATGTTAATTTTTTATGAATAGGTATAATATGGTAAATATTTATATACCAACTACTGTTATTTTTCTGTAATAAGAAACCAAATATATATTGATTTTTTTTATTTCTATTTGATTTATATAAGTGATTCGGGGAAAATGTGACATTTTCTTTCTGTGTTAAATGTTATTTTGTTTTTCTAAAAATAGCAAATTATTAATGAAAATGAACATATTATTATACTAACACAAAAACAATAGGTCCATGTAACACCATTTTTCTCACACTTTTGTTTTACATTCCCCCCGCTCAACTTAATTTGTCTCGGTTTGTTCTGTCGGCAATCTGAGAGCTCTACTCTGGATGTACTTTGATAAATGTACTGGAAAGAAGCCAAATCAGATTAATTAAACTGATAATGTGTACTGTAACCAAGTCTGAAACAGAAATGAATGAAAATTTTAAGTTTTTGAATATATTACCAGTTAAAAAATTATTTTTGTATATTGTACTTGTAGATAATTACTCTTCCTCTTCATACAAAACAGAAAGAATTAGATACACAGATGTAAGATTAAGGTCTGCTGTTAATTTTGAAGTGCCAAGATCTTATACTGAAAAAGGGAGTAGGCAATTGAAGGTAATTATCCCAAAGATGTTCAACGCTCTCCCTAGTGATATAAGGAATATTACTGGTATTGCGAAGGTTAAAAGTGAAATTAAAAAATGGATATTGAACAGTTTGTGATACAATACTATATTACTAGATCTATATACTATACAAGATATGGTTTACAATGATCAATGCTATTTATATCAGTGAAAGAATGTATGTTATTTAAGTGCATTATTACATAATCCTGTAATCAGTTTCTTACAAAAAATTTTCATTAAAATGTATTGACAGACAATTAATGTTATATCTACCCATGAGAATATATGCCTTAACCATGACAATATGAAATACAGTGGCACCTGCTGACAAGTCCATGAATGGACTTAGCAGGGCCAGAATTGTCTGTATCATTGACATTTTGATGATGAATGTATATGTTATCCTTATGTATATGTTATCCTTATGCTAAATAAATTTTAATTCATAAAAAAAATTCATTAGGCTACAACAAAGTTTCCACTCATTGGGTGCCAAAGATGCTAGCAGATCATAACACAGGCGTACGAATGATATGTTTGGAAAATTTGCAGCACTATCAAGATGAGGGCGATGATTTCCTTTACCACATCGTGACAGGTGATGAGTCATGGGTATGCCACTTCACACCTGAATAAAAGGGGCAAAGCATGGTATGGAAAACATGAATTCCCAACCCCCAAAAAAGTTCCGTACTGTCCAGTCAGCACAAAAGGTGATGCTTACTGTTTTTTGGGATCGCCCATGCCCTATCCTTGTGCATTTCCTGCCACACAGTTCGACAATCAACACTGCTGCATACTGTGAAACTCTTTCCTGCCTGCGTGCTGCCATTCAGGGAAAGCAATTGGGACATGGAGACATTGGAAGACGTAATCCTGTTGCACGAAAATACTCGACCACATATCGCAAACACGAGTCCAGAAAATCATGACCTGGGGATGGCAAATTTTGCAGCATCCTCCCTACAGTCCCAATCTCACCCCCGGTGACTTCCATCTGTTCGGACCTCTGAAGAAGTTCCTGGCTGGTAGACATTTCAGCACATGATGACAAAGTGAAGGAAACGGTTCATTGTTGGCTACATGACCAGTCGCCACAGTTCTATGCAGACGGCATAAACAACCTGATATGGCATTGGAATAAGTGCTGGGATAAGAGCCGGGATAAGAGGCTGGATAAGTGCAGTAACTGTGTGGAAAAATAGCCTTATAACAGTTCCAAAATATTTATATAATGAAAATGTGTTAGTATGTATTTTGGTAAATAAAAAAATAGGCAAAAAGACTTTTCAATAAACCCTCGTAAAATTACATAATTTCATTTATTCAAAATAACGCAAAGAATGAAAATTATGACCATAAATATATTAGCATTGTTAGTGATAGGTATGTTGTCCTAGATTGTTGGTGGCTAAATATTTAGCCACCTCCTATTTCAACATTAGTGAAAGACATCAGTCCAAATGTGCTTTCTATAAAATTTTTATAACATAATGACGTACTTCTATAAGAAAAAAATTGAAAAAGGCTAATATAAATAATTTGAGAATACAGGAAAAATTGAGGTGACTAAATATTTAGCCTCCAAGGCTTAAAAGGTTAAATATCATTCTATTAGAGAATGTCTAATGGTGGTGTGAGGTTGATAAAGAAGTATCTCAAAAATTATGGTACTTCCGGTTCCGGTTTTTGCAGGACGTGCTTTCGTTATTCCTCAGCTATTTCATTTATAACTTTCTATTTTTTAATCGTATTGGCGTTAATTCACCATGCCCTTGGTTACAGTGAAGGACTGCTATGTTTGTAGTAAGTCAGTTAGCATAGATAAGGACATTTTCTGTGATAAATGTAAATTACCAGTTCATGGTATGTGCGCAAAGCTTTCCCGCCAAGAAGTGCATCTGCTAAAAGCTCCCGACAGACGTATTTACTTTTTCTGTGAGAGTTGTGACAAATCCCGGAATGAAATGTTTGATTTTCATGATGCCTTCCTAAAACTAAAGGAGGAAATTATTAGTGAGGTGAAGAAACTCATGGAATCAAATCGCCCGAATAATCTTGGTCCTCAGCAAATGGAAGACATAATTTCGGAACTAAAGGATCGGCAGAAACGGGCATCCAATGTGATAATTTACAATTTAAATGAATCGACTTCTGACTCTATTGACGGACTGATTGCTCAGGACATTGAGAAGGTAACGGAAATAATTGCTTAAGTGGCCAGTGTTCCTACTGAACGTATTCATGTTCATAGGCTTGGCAAAATACGTAATAGTACTCCTCGACCTGTAAAAGTTATCCTTCGTTGTGAAAGTGACGCTAAGAACGTTCTGAGAAGGAAAAATAATGATGCCCTAAGAAACGAAGGAATATCTATTGGACCTGACCGTACTCCCATGGAGCGTTTGTTTTTCAGTGATCTTCGTAAACAACTAGAAACACGCATAGGTAAGGGTGAAAATGACTTGATTATTAAATATATTAATGGCTCACCAAGGATTGTTGAAGCAAGGACTAATAAAAAAAACTTGTAAACATCCCTCAGCTTGATCTGTATTATCAAAATGTAAGAGGGATACGGACCAAACTTAGTCAATTTCGTGATATTAGTCATTCTCTTGATTACGCAGTTATTGCCCTTAGTGAAACGTGGTTATGTGATGGTATTTTGACTCCTGAATTAGGACTAAGAAACTATGCAGTTTTCAGATGTGATCGGAGTGTATGCACTAGCAGTAAAAGTATTGGAGGTGGTGTATTGATTGCGGTTAATAAAAAGTTCCCAGCTTGCCTTTTAAATGTTCGGAATAGAGAAGTTGAACAAGTGTTTGTGAAAATATCAATTGGTGGCTTCAGATTAATTGTATCTTGTGTGTATATTTCTGGTGATTCTAAGCCTGATGTTTACTCAAAGCATTGTGATGATGTTACCCGTATTTTAACTTATATCCTGATGCTAAACTTTTACTCTTGCGCGATTATAATATTCCTAGTGTTAAATGGAATAGTGATTGTTGGAATGCGTCTATTAATGATCTACCTGCTAATTCAGTAATTGAATCTTTCTGGGATCTTAATTTACATCAGTATAACCATTTTCAGAATGAACATGGTTCTTTACTTGATCTGGTATTTTCTAATTCAGACAATGTATTTGTCAAAAAGTTGCCAAATTCGTTGTTACCTTTGGATTCTTTTCATCCTGCATTACTTATAACCATGAAAAAGTCTTTAATCTTTAAACCTATGACCTTTGATTATTTATCATACAATTTCAAACAAGGCGATTATGGGTCTATATCTTCATTTTTATCTTCCATCAATTGGGCGGCTGAGTTCACTAACTTGTCATTGGATGATGCTTTGCATAAATTTTACACCATTACTAATCATGCTATTTCTTTGTACATTCCAGTCATTAAATTAGGCTCCTCTAATTTCCCTAGGTGGTATTCAGTTGAGCTCAAAAAATTGATTCAAGAAAAGAAACTAGTTCATAAAATGTTCAAATCGACAAATTCTTTGCAGTATTACAGTCGCTTCTCTGAGTTAAGAGCTAAAGGTAAAACTCGAAGTAGAGAATGTTATCATAAGTATATTAGTGAAGTGCAACTTGCCATACCAACCAACATAAAATTGTTTTGGAATTATATTAATTCATTGAAGAAAGATAATGAAATTCCCTATGAAATGTATTTGGATGATTTTATGAGTAACAATTGTGCAGATATTGTTAATATGTTTGCCAACTATTTCTCTTCAGTTTTTAGAGATGAACTATGTGATTTTTTACCTTTGCCTAGTCGTTTTGATCTCCATTGGTCATCCTTTGAAGTCTCACCCCAGGTTATTTTATCTAAACTTAAAGGTTTAGATGAAAACAAGGGTATGGGGCCTGATGGAGTTCATCCAATGATTCTTAAGCATTGTGCAATATATTTTGTTGAACCTTTACATATGTTGTTTAATAAATCGTTTGCTCAAGGGTATTTCCCAAGTGAATGGAAAAGTAGCTATATTCGTCCTATTTTAAAATCAGGTGATAAGTCCAACATTAGAAATTATCGACCTATTTGTACTCAGTCAACTATCCCTAAGATTCTTGAAAGCATTGTTGCAGACTCTTTGTCCAAATTTATCAAAAATATTATTATACCTGAGCAACATGGTTTTTTATGTGGAAGATCCACTCTAACTAATTTGTTAACCTATAAGGACTACATCGATGATGCTTTGGAATCGTTTCATCAAGTAGATGCTGTATACACGGATATTTCAAAAGCTTTTGATACAGTAAACATTCCCTTATTGATTTCGAAGCTGTCTTGTTTAGGAATTCATGGCAAATTACTTCATTGGTTTTCAAATTATTTATCCAATCGTAAATATGCTGTCAAAATTAGGTCTTTCTGTTCTTTAGAATATCCAGCAGTATCTGGGGTACCTCAAGGGTCCCACCTTGGTCCCTTATTATTCATTATTTTTATGAATGATGTCGTTTCTGTATTTACTAATGTTAAATTCCTAATATTTGTGATGACCTAAAAATCTTTAAATCCATATCTAGTATTAGTGATTCTTTGATTCTCCAAGACAATATAAATAAGTTTTATGTATGGTGCAAATCTAATGTTCTTTCTATTAATGGTGACAAATGTAGATTTATTCAGTTTTATCGGTGTAAGAATCCTTTGAAATTTGTATATTCCCTTGATAATACTCCTTTAGTTGAAGTCACAGTTATGCGTGATTTGGGAATCCTCTTCGATAGCAAATTAACTTTTAGTTATCATGTGGAAATGATTATAAACAAGGCCAGGAGAATGCTAGGTTTTATTACTAGATGCAATAAGAATTTCAACAATGTTCATTCATTTAAGTATTTGTATTGTGCGCTAGTTCGCAGTCAATTGGAATATCTCTCAATTGTTGGTCTCCGTCTTTTGCAAAATATATTGAGGCCCTTGAACGTGTTCAACGTAAATTTCTTGATATTATAATTTATAGGAGTGGACTTACTGTAGAAGATTCTCATCGCTCTACTCTGTTAAATGTCCTTAATTTACTGTCTCTGGAAGCAAGAAGAAAACATGCAGATGTTCTTTTTATATATAAATTACTTAAATCCAAAATCGACTGTGCTTATCTACTTCAAAAAATTCCTTTACATATCGCCCCTTACCCAACTAGGTTTAGTCACTCCTTTGCTGTTAATTACCATAAAAGTCTATGGATATAACAATTCTTTTGATAGACTTTTATGAGAGTGTAACAATTTGGCCCCTTATGTTGATTTATTCGGTTGTAGTGAGTTAGATTTAAAAAAGTACTTTTATAATTTCTCCTAGCACTAAATAGCAATTGTTCTATTGGCACTATTACATTTTTATCTTCATCAGCATGTACTATGTCACTTTTTGCTTGGAATATGTTTTTTGTATTGATGTATTCATGTATTTACTGGGTATCTCCTTACTTTATAGTTATATCTTTATCATACATCAAATTATTTGCTAATTATACTGATCTTCTTTTCTTCTCTGGGATTTGTTGTATTCATGTTGTTTAACCTACATACCCTTATTATATTTAGCTGTCTTATCATTGTATTTTTATGATCATTTATGTATTTTTGATGCTGACATATTTATAGTCTATCTTTAACTACATGCATTATGTACTTTTAAATAGGCCTTGGCCTGTATATTGGCAAATAAATAAATAAAAAGTAAGAAGTGGATGAAGAGAAACTGTTACAGACATCATATGAGAGAAAGGACAGAGTCATCCTTATTTCAGGTGTTGCTGGATCAGGAAAATCCACTCATCTCAAATTTAATAAGGAAAACAAAGGGGCCAGATGTGTGGTGGCCATGATTAATTTCAACGATTACACAGACCTTCCATACAATTCTAACTCCTTGGTGAACATAAAAAGAGGAGAAGAAACAAAAGACTTAATGGATTACTTCTTTTGCATTCTCACTATACGAGGTGTCTGAAAAGTTTCAGGATTGACTTAACAGATGGCATTGTAGAGTGAGTAGGAACACAAGCTACCTCACCCCGATACATTATAAGGTGGAATCTCCATCTACCAAAGACCATTTAGGTATACCGACTGGTTCAGTTGGTGCGTTACCTTTAATGAGATAGTGTACACGTGTGTTGTCAATGGAGCAAAGAGTAAATATTAAATTTTCCCCTAAAATGGGGAAAAGCATGGCAGAAACCCATGAAATGTTGTAAATAGTATGGAGACCAGACTTTATCTCAAGCTACCGTCGTAGCCCAATTGGCATTCATCACATTCCCATTACAATGGCAACTCTTGCTAAGAGTGCTTTAAAACATACTTTTGTTATTAGTGAATAATAATAAAAATCATCTATTTGCACTAGAGGACATATTAAATGTTGCCTACTTTGCATTCATCACATTTTCATTACATTCAGGGATCTCTTGTGGTAAAACCAATACATAACTTCATTTTTTTTACAAGATGGCCGAAAGTGATGAGTGTCTTGTTTGTAGGAAGAGAGTAGATTCTAATAATCCGCATATTATCTGTAGTAATTGTGATGGGATTGTCCATAAAAAGTGTTCAAAACTGAAAGATAGTGTCTTTAAATTATACATCAATCAGCCAGACATTGATTGGTTTTGTAGTTGATGCAATCCGAAATCTAAACCAGTGCCATCCACACCAAGGCAGCATAATAACGGTACTAACGAAGTCAAAGTAGCTTGTGATGCATGCTGTAATTGACAAACTTGAGTCACTGGTGTTGGAGCTGAAATCAGAAATTGATCTATTGAAGAAGCAAATTCTGCCAACATCACATCCAGCTACTACAAGCACTGAAGACGACTTTTTCGAATCAGTGATTAGTGAAGTAAACGATTGTAGATTCCGAGCTAAAAATGTAATTTTACATGGCTTAGCTGAATCTAGTTCAGTAATAACTGATGAAACGGTTCAACATGATATCGAAAAGGTGGCAAGTATTTTGAACGATTTATTTAAAGAACCAAATAATTCACCTCGTTTTAATCATGTGATACGGCTGGGACGACCTAGAAATACTGGTAACAGATCACTGAAAGTTCTTTTTCTGTCAGATGAAGATGCTTCTTCCTTCTTTTTTAAGATTATTTCTATGAAGAAGTCCTCCCAAGCTTATCAAGAAGTTGCAGTTTCCAAAGACCATAGAGAACGACCAAGAAGGCAGTACATCAGCCAAACCATAAAAGATGTTGGCTGCTCCACATATAGAGAAATGAAGGAAAAGGCTAGGAATCGGGAAGAATGGAGAGCTGCAACAAACCAACCCGAAGGTTGATCACCAAAGAAGAAGTTCTTTCAAAAGTTGAAAGAAGAAATTCGTAGTAGAATTTTCTGAAAAAAAGTGTTCATTCCGTAGTCCCTCAGGTCAGTATGATAGCTCCGTTACTGTTCTTAATATTTATTAATGACATGCCAGAAGTGGTAAAGTCAAAACTTCGATTATTTGCAGATGATTGTGTGATATACAGTATAATAAAAATGGAAGAAGACTGTTCATTACTGCAACAACATTTAAACTAAATTTTTGAGTGTTTGAATGATAATTTATTGAAGGTTAATTGTAAAAAAAGTAAATTAATTAATTTTAATAAAAACAAGTATACTTATGTTTACGAAATAGGTGGGAAAAATTCCAATAGTTGATAATTGTAACTATCTGGGTATACATTTCTCAAAGGATCTGAAATGGAAGCATCACATTGAAATTATGGTTAATAAGGCTTACAAAATCTTAAATTTTGTGATCAGAACCTCGAGAATTGTAGCAGAAAAACAAAAGAAAGAGGTTATCTTACTCTAGTAAGACCAATTTTAAAGTACGGAGTGTGTGTATGGGATCCTCACAATAAAGGGTTACAATTAAAAATAGAAGGAATACAAAGGAAGGCTGCAAGATTTGTTCTAGGTAAATATGGAAGGGAAGATAGTGTCACAGAAATGATAAATCAGTTGGGCTGGGACAGTTTGCAGTTTGTATCGGGAATTACGCATGTGCGGTGATAAACTGCGGGAGAATCAAGAGGTGGTTCGACAGGAATGTGAAAACCGAAGACGTCGTGTCCAAATATAGGAGCCGACTTCCATATCTGCGGTGTCTTTTCCGCTCCCAACAGCTTTCCATGGCCGATGCAACGCCGTGGCGAGATGATGCCAGCCGCACCCATTTCTGCTCCCAACGGCTTTCCACGGCTGATGCAACACCGTGGCGAGATTGTGGCAACCGCACCCACTTCCGCTCCCAACGGTGCAAGCGAAAGCGTGCAGCAGGCGTCAGTTCCAACACGGCGGCCAAGCAGACTACACCTCTCCGAGATGAGCTCCCACGCCGAAGATAACGCGCTGACTTCCTTTCCACCGACGGTGAAGATTGGTGGTCGCAAGTTGGACGTGGACAGGAAGGTAGGCTGCGAGGACACCTTTGTCGTAACCATCCCCAGTAACCGCCTGACCGGTGACGATCAGGATCTTGCCATCACGATCAATTTCCAACAACCGGTGTGCTGCATCACTCGCTTTTCCAAACGCAAAATATAGCTGGCCGGAAAGCAGATTGTCTTTTCGGGATTCCTTAAAAAAAGACCGGTGTTGTCGAGAGAGTCAACGTCAGGCACCCTCCGTATCACCCAGACGAGCGATTCAGGAGAGCCGAGAGGCGGGAAGCGATCATCTGGATGGATGTCTACAAAGTGGAGCGACCACCGAGCTTGGAATTCAACGGGGGATCCTGCGACGTGATGGGTGATGGATGGTGTCTCTTTAGCTTGCTCCGTGCGACTTTTACGTGTTACACAGATCACCAACCGTCTCCAACCCGGTACTGGACGGTGAAGATTGATGAACGACTAAAAACTTTGAAATTCGTGCTCCGTATGGAAAGCAATACAATAACATTTCTTTGACGAGTGAGGACTTTGAAATTTGTGCTATGTTTGGAAAGTAATAAAAAAATTACATTTATTTGATTTTCATCGATGAATATGTACTGCTGTGCTTAATTGTGAATTATAAATTACTGCTGACAATGGTGGATGGAAAAGTATGCAATTGTCTGACAGATACAAGATCAACCCAAGTATGTTACATATGCAAAGCAAAGCTGTCAGAAATGAATGATATACAAAAAATATCTGCAAAGATTTCCGACGAACGAAATTACACTTTTGGTCTTTCCATCTTCCATTCCTGGATTTGGTTTTTTGAATGTTGCCTACATACTAGTTATCGTTTAGAAGTTAAAACATGGCAGGCAAGAGGGCCTAACAAAAATAAAATTGAGAGCAGAAATAAAGAAATAAATGAAAAATTAAGAGCTTGGCCTCTGTTAGTGGATCTACCAAAACCTGGTTTTGGTTTGACCACTGATGGGAATACAGCGAGGAGGTTTTTCCGAGACCCAAAACTGTCTTCCAGTATCACTGGAGTAAGTTAATAAATAATAAGGCGCTTCAGTGTTATACTTCGTGTCATCTCAAGTGAATCTGAGATCAGTCACGAAAAATTTGATATATATATATATATACTAGTTAATGTGTGCTTGCATTCTGCAAGCATTTTTAAAGTTTAGCATATTTACAATTTAAAATTATTCCCAATCAATTTTGTACAAAATCATATAACTGTATCAAATTTCAACTTTGTAGCTCATTTAGAAGTGCATTATAATTTTATTCGTTGCATAGGACAATTATGTGGCAAAATGGTCGCTAAGATTTCGAATTTTTACGATATTGGATTTCGTATTTCTGTTGTAACTAAAAACCCATAATTCTGCCAAATTTCATGTTTGTATCTCATTAAGAATTGCCGTATCATTTTCACACTTGTATGGGTCATATATAGGGCAAAACCGCTCTTAAAATTTGGAATTTTTGCAGTGTTTTATTTTATCTTCGGTTGGAATAAAATTTTTATAACCAGGCCAAATATCAAGTTTCTACGTCATATGGAGCTGCCTCATAATTTTTGTTCTCGTAGGGAGCAATACTGGGGCAAAACAGCCCCAAAAATAGGGATTATTACAATATCGGAATTCCTTCATTAGGCATAGTTTAACATTAAAGACATTAAAATATATACCTCTGATTCCCATTAAAAGCTTACCCATATGAAAGCATTAAGCCTGTTGCTAGAAAGCCTATTGTTAGACCTAGAAAGCCTATTGTTAGACCCAGAAAAATTACCACTTTTTGCGATAAAAACTATAAATTTATGCTAATTCTACTCAGATTTGAATTCTGTCTTCAAAAATAAGAAACTACAATTTATATCCTATCCGACAGTTGAAATCTCGAGTTCGTATCTTGATGGGAAGTAATTTAAAAATGCAAATATAAAAACCTCTACACCAATTTAAGTTTTCTTATGGGCAAAAAATGGGGCAAAAAGGGGTGAAAATAGCCCCTCATAATAGGAATTTTGCCAGTTTCGGATTTTTTCCTTCGGTTGTGACCAAAAACCTATAATCCTACCAAATTTCAAGTTTCTAGCACATCTGGAAGTGCCTCAGAGGATTTTTGTGCAGGAATACCCATGGTATTATATGCCCATGAGTGTGCATAAAGTCCTAATGCATGGCTCGGAATTAAGAATGCTATTCTTCCTATAGGACAATTAAGTGAAGAAGCACAAGAGGCAAAAAACAAGGATTTTAAATATGTGAGAGAACACCACACGCGAAAGATGTCGCATTCATCTACTAACGAAGACATTAATTATTTGATATTGTTCTCTGACACCATTATTTCAACAATTTCACACAAAAATTTGCCAAAATATAAGAATATTTCATTTACTACCTAGGTAATAAACCTACTCGCCAAACCCAATATTCAATATGATGGGCAGGATTTTGATGAATAATTAAATTACAAATTTATTTAGGTTTCTTCATCACATTTTTAATTTATCTGTATAAATATACCTACAATATGTTCATGAAATTAATATGAAAATCTATTGTTGTTATTGGTTTATAATAAATAAAATATTTATGTATGATCTAACATTTTGTTTTATTGAAAAATGTCCCTCATGTGAAATTAGAATAATACAGCCACTATTAACATGATAAGAGCAAAAGCAGATTTTATTCGTGCTGGATCTTTATTCTAAACCACTGTGCAGCAGTACAAATTATAAGTGATTCATTTTCCTCCTTTGAATTAAAGCAAAAACACCCAATATTTAATTCCAACAGTGAATTATTAGATTTAGTATTTTTCTCTTCAGAGGAACTTAAAATATTAAAAGCAGATGAATTTCTTTTCCCTTTAGAGCGTTACCATCCACCATTATCTATAACTATTAAAATATACAATTTGTGGTTAATTTATGTATTGACCCTGAAATCTTGGATTTTAGAAACTATGATGTACAAGAATTATATAGGGTGTTATCTGATGTTGAATGGGATACAACTTTTATGGGATGTGATCTGGCTGAATCTTTTTGTAAGCTTGAAGAGATTATTAATGCAGCCATTGTTTGTTGTACACCTAGGAAGAGAGTTGGCAAGCGTAACTTCCTCTGTTGGTTCATCCCATTACTCATTAAAATTGTTCTTATTAAAAACAATTGCATAAACAACATACAGTAACAAAATCGAACAGTATCTATATGAAGCTCTGTGAAGCACGAAAAGGTCAAAGAAATTAAAAGATGTTATAATAATTATATTCAACATGTGCAAGGATCCATTCCCCATAACTTAAAATTCTTTTGGAATTATTTTAACTCAAACTGGAAAAATACGGCTCTACCAAATATAATGTATTATGGACACACTAAAGCACATGATCCTAAACAAATTGCTGATATCTTTGCAAATTATTTTTCTGGTTGTTATATACCAAATTCTTCTGGACATGTTAAATACTATAGTAAAAGCCCATTCTAACGGCACCCACGGGACCAAAGTCGTGCCGCTAAAATGAATATGCCGCTATAACGAATGGTGCTGCAAAATCATATTCCAGTTACTTTGAGGGCATATTTGGTATCTTTTAACATTCTTCTTCTCTATAAGATATTCTATATGTTGTTCTTCGTTATCTAATTTACTATTTCTTGCCATAATTATTACGGTGTAATAAATCTATCTAACTATATATTAAATTTACGTTGACGTCTGTCCACATTTGTGTACAATTTATATCGGCGTATTTCTCGAGAACCATTCGTCGTAAAGATATGCGGTAAACAGCGTTTTGTTTCTGCTGGCTATGAGACAATTATCTCACATCCTTGAAATTAGCAAAGTACCTACTAGAGAAGTCCACAAGTATAGTAGGGACGCTGAACAGAGTAAGGAGGGAGGTACCTAATATGGTGAAGAAGATGCGTCAGTCATTGCATGACACTAAGATTCTAAAGCATGAAGGCATAACACGATATATCAGGGCAGTGAATAAGGATGTCTTGTTGCTGATCACCCTTCATCCAAATGTCAAAATTGTGAACAACGAGAAGAAAACTCCGGAAACAATATCATTCTACAATGAGACGCAATATGGAGTAGACATTGTAGATCAAATGGCCAGGAAGTACTCCGTGAAATCGAGTTGTCGCAGGTGGCCTATGCACACATTTTTCAATATCCTTGATCTTGCTGCCATAAATGCATGGATAATATATAAGGAAGTAACCGGAAAAAAGATATCACAAATAATCTTTATACAAAAACTTTCCGAAGAACTTAGAGAGGAGTACATCAAAACTCGGCGAAGCCATCAAAACTCGGCGAGGCCTTTCCTCAATACATGAAGATAGCACTACACGCCGAAAATGCCAAGAAGCAAAATGCAGGGGAAACATGACAACAAAAAAATGTTTCGTGCAAGAAGATGGTTTGAGGCAAATTCATAAGAAAGACTGAATACACCTGTTCTGGGTGTGAATGATGGAAAATCCATTCAGAAGAAAAATAAGTGATGTTTAATCTTTAAATGCCGAAAGGGACACCAGTGTCCCAGCAAATTTCTGGGTAAGCCTGCCAAAAGGGACACCAGTGTCCCGGCAAATTTCTGGGTAAGCCTGCCGAAAGGGACACTGGTGTCCCACTTAGCTCCGAGGCCACTCACAGATGTCATTTTTGTCATAGAATCAAAATTTTTGGAGGAGAAGAAAGACAAGGCACCCTTCTTTTCCATCTGCTCTCCCAAGGCCGAAGATCTTGCATACTGGGGGATGGGAGAGTAAACAAACAATCGAGAGTGCCTCACTAAAAGTGTACGTCTCTGCCAAGGTGAGACACTCTCTCGCAACACAAATAGAGGCAATAAACTGAACCCCAAAGGTCCCTTCCCTTTGTTATTCTTCCTTTTCCTCATTTGTGTTTTATTACGTTGCAACCCAAAGAGATGCAGAGCGGAGGGACCCTCTTCGCAACTGTGCACTCCTGGGAAGAAGAGGCAGAGAGAGAAAAGAATTTCGTCGATGGACTCCTTCCAAGAAAATGCGATACGTCAACATGTGTATCAGTACTTCAGAAGAAAGGAATATCCCACGATCCAAAAGCTTCTCGTCACATTGAAGGAAGCTGGATTTTTTCCGGAGGATGAACAACATTAAGGTTAGCCATGAACAAACTGGGATTCCAGTGGCAAACATTCTCCGGAAGAAAAATTCTTTTAGAGAGGCAGGATATTGCTTCTTGGCACGGAAAATTTTTGTGTATAGGGAAAACAAAAATAGAAGAAATTGTTTGGCTTGATGAGACATGGGTGAATTCTGGACATTGCCTTAAGAAAACTTGGGTGGACTCTACAAGTGAAGGTACAATTAAAACTCCAGTGGGAAAAGGTGGGAGACTGATATTGCTACATGCAGGTACTTCAAAAGGATTTGTTGCGAATGCTCTTCTTTTATTTAGATCTAGAAAGACTGTAGATTATCACGAGGAAATGACTTCTGACAGATTACTAAGCAGTTATTACCTAATACTGCCAAAAATTCAGTGATAGTTATGGATAATGCTTCGTATCATTCAGTACAAACAATAAGGCCCCAATGCAAGCAAGCCGAAAGGATGAAATTTTCAAGTGGCTTAAAGACAAAAATGTGAGTGCTGTGGAAGAAAATATGACAAAAGCGGAAATGCTCCAATACGCTGCCATGTACAAAGAAACACCAAAAAGATATTGCATAGACGAACTTGCAGAAGACAACGGCCACCAAGTTCTATGTTTACCGCCTTATCATTGCCATTTCAACGCTATTGAACTGGTATGGGCACAGGTGAAAGGATATGTTGTGAGAAACAATAAGACTTTTAAATTGGGCAATGTGGAGAAATTAATTTATAAGGGAACTGAAGAGGTAACTCCACAGAGGTGGGCAGACGTAGTAAGGCACACCCAAAAAGTGCTAGAGGAAGCATGGAAAACTAAAGGTATTCTCGAAGAATGCATGGAAGAAATGATTATTAAACATTCGAGTAGTAGCAGTAACGAGAGTGAAGCCGAAAGCCAAGAAGAGGACGACGAAGATGAAGAATTTATTCCAGTAATAAGAAGGTACAAATAATTCTTGAGCAAATTAATATTCATAAATTTATTATACTTTTCTTTTATTTATATAGTATTAATATTATTTCAGGCGACTGGATGAGTCGGGTGCTTCAACTTCTTATGCTTCAGTGAATGAAGATTTAGGGGTCTCATAATTATCAGATTAAATCAAGAATGTTTCCGTGAATGTTTTACCTCCATTTCGACGGATCAGCCGGCAAATAGAATAAACCCGGAGGCTCTTGTCTCTGAAAGCGCTCTTCAATTGACAACCTTCACTGATCCACCCTTCTGGGCCTCTCTAACTCTCTCCCACCCCCAAAATCCCAACACCCTCACCAAATCCCTTCCCTAACTCCCCAAAACCGACCTTTTTTCGTTTATTGCATGAGAACGTGCTACCCCGAGGAGCATTGCACCCTTGCAGCAATCAACGTAGGACGGCAGCAAGGAAATTTCAGCCGAGAGTAACATGTATCGATGGATCCTTTACCAACTTTCTTTTCTGTCTCTGCATTGGTTTTCGGGCTTTCCAGGGTGGCCATAACCTATCATAAAATTTTATGGTGCCACATGTTCAAGGGTAAAATTTTGCCGTAGTGTCGGCAACAAAGGAATTCGGAGGTGAATGGGAATGGAAGGGGAGTGCTTGATGTATTTCCTTTGAGTGAGGATCTACCGACTGGCATGGCGATCTGAAGAAAGAGGGGGAGTAATTGGTGGTCTCCAGAAAGTGCCTGAAAAAACAATTTCTCTCCCGTGCTAACAAAGTAAGTGTGCCAAATGTGTGAGACGGAAAAGGACATCAAAACCAAAACAATGTCAAAATTATATTAATATATTTTCCAAGAGCATTGCTCTACCATTTGTGTAAATTGTTTTCGAAGGACAATATTTTAAGAAGTTGAAAGTTTGGATGACGACTGAGTAGTAGTAGTAATTGGATTTCAAAGGTGCATAGACAGCTAAGATCATTTTGCACTGTCAAATTCTATAAGATA
Organism: Uropetala carovei; assembly: GCA_036926305.1. Taxonomy (NCBI): domain Eukaryota; kingdom Metazoa; phylum Arthropoda; class Insecta; order Odonata; family Petaluridae; genus Uropetala; species Uropetala carovei. Next base: position 8,167,533 of record JAXCHB010000010.1, on the reverse strand, counting down.
TAAAATAAATAGATTATAATAAATAACTAAATACAAAGAAAAGGGGTTAAAATAAATAAAATAATGTTAGGTAATACCATAAAAGCATAAAGACCTTTCTTTTTTTAAAAAGGAAAATAATGATCATAGAGAATTTAAAAGTTTCGTTACCATTAGGAATTTTAAAATACTGTCAATTTTTTGAGGATCACCAGCTAAGATTTCTGAGAGACTGCCCCTAATGATCAAAATTTGGCGAGTATCTCCATATCAAACACATTCAGTCAGGAGGTGAGTTATAGTTACCGGGCAGTTGCATGTATGGCATATAGGAAGTTCTTGTTCTTGTGTAAATAGGAATGAGTGCCTCAAAGCGCAGTGGCCAATTCTAAGTCGGGTGACTGCGACTTCTTCCCGACGATTGTTTTGTACCGAGGAGAGCCATCAAAACACTTGTTTTGATAGCTCTCAGTTTGTTGTTTGCAACTGCCTCCCAGGACCTTTGCCATTTTTCAAACAGCTGACGCACCGGGGGCAGGTTGGTTTGGCCTTGCAGCGATGTGCAGTGTGGCCAAATTTCTGGCACTGGAAGCAGTGCAGAGGACTCTGTATGTAAGGTCTGACTGAACAGACCTCATAACTAACTCTGACCTCTGGCAGCTTATCAAGGGAGAAGGTGAGGATCATCGAGGTGGAATTGATGACCTCACCGTTTCTCTTCATTGTAAGCCTCCTACAGTCTATCACCCCCTGCGGGGCCAGCTCTTGCTTACATTCCTCAATGTCTGTGTACAGAAGGTCATAGTTGGTTATGACCACCTGGCAGATGTTCAGTGTTTTATGTGCCTCCACCGAGACTGGCATGTCCTTCCGTGTCGTCATTCCCAGTACTTTTGTGCTCTGGAATTCATTGCACGTTTAAGTCAAGTTCCATCCCTGAGCTTCTTCATTGAATGAAGAGGCCCTGGTACTTGTGATGAGAGAGGATTATAAATCAAGAAGGGAGACACTTTGGTAAAGGATTCACCTTCTGTTACACATTTCATTAGCAAGTATTTAATACACTTTATAACTGTTTCTCCCCCGTCTATGACCAGACGGGTTCTACCCCCGCCCGCATCCGGACGAGATCTTTCGATGGGAGGAAAGGATAAAATGAAGAACTCACGAGACACGGTGAAGACAATGAATAAAATTGGAAAAATACCTCCAAATCACCGTAAAGGCGGTACTTACGTGCCAAGGCACAGAAGACTCGCAGGATCACTTAAGACGTGCATTTCGATAACCACGCTGACATCTTATATACACACCTTACACACTTTGACATTGCTGAAGATGACAGTGTTTCTGTCAAAACACGCGTCCTAAGTGATCCTTGCGAGTCTTCTGTGCTATGGCACGTAAGTACCATCTTTACAGAGGAAGGGAGTTCTCCGCCATGATAAGATTATTAAATATTCATCCTCTGGTCACCCCACCCACCACAGAGCCACAAATGGGACGCTGCACCACAAACTGATGCAGACGCCAGAGCTAACCAGAAGGATATAGCGCCTCTGACTAGGTTATCTGCTTCAGGTAAGATCTCCAGCACACAGAACCTCCAAACCTATGCACCTTTGACCTCCCTACACTGACCCCCATAGCCTCCGCACTTGCCGACCAGAACGTCAAGACGCGACGGCAAGCCGATTCATCGGGTGTGGCTAGCACCCGATGTCCCGTTTACACTGAGTCCAAGGCCAAAGTGGTGTGTTGCTCACAGATCGCATCTTGAGCATCCGAAACCCAGATGAAGTCCAGTGAGCTTAACCACCAGGCATCTCTTCCCCACCTTACGGGTCTCCACGCACAGCAAACACGCAGGCAGGCCGATAGCCAGATGTTATGGCTAAAACTCAAACAGCAGACCCACATGCTGTTTGGAAACTACCACGAGTTGCCTGTGGGTTTTCTTATGAGGTTGTCTCTTCAACCATTGGTCGCCTCTTACGACCAGCAGAGGGGCTGCGGGAGAATTCTATCCCCCTACCCACAGGGGAGATGACGACTGAATTAAAATTTTTGGTCTCACACATATTTGCATAAACATTCTTCAATAACTTATTTAAAGTATTTTGTTTTTGTTTTCCTTTACTCTTGAAATAGTTGAGGAATTTCTAATAATTTAAAAAATATTCTGGAAATCTATCTTTTTCAGCTTCAAAATACATTTGGTCGATTCGATCCAACGCGAATACTAACGTATTTTGAAGAGTAATCGAAGGTTAATGTAGGTATTTTTGAAGGAAAAAGCCTCTTTTTAGAATAAGGCAAACATGTTGGCAACCCTTTACATATAGCATTTCTAGGTCATAAACATATTTATAAGTTATATTCGAATCATACAAGACACAATATCGTTTAACATAAAATCTTGGTTGCAAATGCCACGGCGTGCCTCGTAATTCCTAAGGGTTGCCGTCAACGCGCATGTGACAGTTTCATAAATAGCTATAACTCGTGGCTCGAATAAGATAAAATGAAACTTTCAGTAAAAACATATTTGCTATTCACCCAAACTCTCATATGCATCATGTGAATGTAACCTTGATAGAACAAGATTTAGCAGGTTGCTACTTTTTTCATGACGTTGACTCAAAAATCTGCGCCAGACTAATCTAAAAGTTTTTATCATCTTAACAATTCAACTAATGCACAATAAATAAACGTTAATGGTAAGCTAAAGCAATGAGTAATATAATATAATTTTCTCAACCTAGAAGGTTGTACCATTTTTCCGTTTATTGAGGAATAATAACGAGCAATGAAAAACGGATATTAGGATTATCTTATAAAATAATATTCTGTAAATTAAATAGAAACATTTTCACAAGAATAATACCAGAAATGAATACCATGTTAGAATTTACAGAGGAAAATATTTTTTATTATAAGTTATCTCGAAAAGCACAACTTGGAAACAAGGCCTCCTCCGCCAAAATAAGCAAATGGGCAGGACATGGATCACACTATAGTGGCCCAAGTATAGTGAATAATGATAAAAATCGAATATTTGCACTAGAGGACATATTAAATGTTGCCTACAAGGCATTGATCTCATTTTAATTACATTCAGGCATCTCTTCTGGTAAAACCAATAAATAACACACAACTTCTATGTCAATGAACAACAAAAGAGAACCCATGCTGAAATCCAAAGAAAACTACACTAGGCATATCCCAAATATCAATCAACACATTCTCATTACATTGGCAACTTTCGCTAAAAGTGCTGTAAAACATACCTTTTCTATTACTGAAAAATAACAAAAATAGTATACTTGCACTAGAGGACATATTAAATGTTGCCTACTAGGCATTCTTCCCATTTTCATTACGTTCAGGGATCTCTTCTAGTAAAACCAATAAATTACAACAACTTTTCGTCAATGACCAACAAAACAGACCCCATGCAGAATTCCTAAGAAAACCACAACAGGCATGTCCCAATTGGCATTCATCACAGTCCCATTACATTGGCAGCTCTCGCTTAAAGTGCTGTAAAACATAATTTTTTATTAGTGAATAATAATAAAAATCATCTATTTGCACCAGAGGACATATTCAATGTTGTCTACTACGCATTCGTCCCATTTTCATTACATTCAGGGATTTCTTCTTGTAAAACCAAGGCATAACACCCAACTTCATTCTCAATGAAAAACAAAAGAGAGCCCATGCTGAAATCCAAGGAAAACTAAAAACCCATTTTCATTACATTCAGGGATCTCTTCTAGATAAACCAATAAATAACACACAACTCCTTTGTCAATGAACAACAAACGAGACCCCATGCAGAACTCCCAAGAAAATTACACTAGGCACATCCCAATTGGCATTCATCACATTCCCACTACATAAGCTACTTTCGCTAAAAGAGCTGTAAACATACCTTTTCTATTAGTAAAAAATAGTAAAAATAGTGTACTTGCACTAGAGGACAGATTAAATTTTGCCTACTAGGCATCCTTCCCATTTTCATTACAAAAGGGATCTCTTCTGGTAAAACCAATAAATAACAAAAGAACGACAAAAGGGAACCCATGCTGACTCCAAAGAAAACTACACTAGGCATATCCCAATTGTCATTCACCACATTCCCATTACATTGGCAACTTTCGCTAAAATGCTGTAAAACATACTTTTCTACTAGTGAAAAATAATAAAAAGTCTATTTGCAGTAGAGAATGTATTAAATGTTGCCTACAAGGCATTGATCTCATTTTATTTACATTCAGGGACCTCTTCTGGTAAAACCAATAAATAACACACAACTTCTATGTCAATGAACAACAAAAGAGAACCCATGCTGAAATCCAAAGAAAACTACACTAGGCATATCCCAAATGTCATTCAACACATTCTCATTACATTGGCAACTTTCGCTAAAAGTGCTGTAAAACATACCTTTTCTATTACTGAAAAATAACAAAAATAGTGTACTTGCACTAGAGGACATGTTATATTTTGCCTACTAGGCATTCTTCCCATTTCATTACATTCAGGGATCTCTTCTGGTAAAAACCAATAAATAGCAACAACTTCTTTGTCAAAGAACAACAAAAGAGAACCCATGCGGAAATCCAAAGAAAACTGCACTAGGCTTATCGCAATTGTCATTCACCGCATTCCCATTAAATAGGCAACATTCGCTAAAAGTGCTGTAGGACATACCTTTTCTATTAGTGAAAAATACCAAAAATAGTGTACTCGCACTAGAGCACATATTAAATGTGGTCTACTAGGCTATCTTCCCATTTTCATTACATTCAGGGATCTCTTAAAGTAAAACCAATATTTAACACACAACTCCTTTGTCAATGAACAACAAAAGAGAACCCAAGCTGAACGGCAAAGAAAACTACGACAGGCATATCCCAATTGTCATTCACCACATTCCCATTACATTGGCAACTTTCGCTAAATGTGCTGTAAAATATACCTTTTCTATTAGAGAAAAAAATAAAAATAGTCTACTTGCATTATTGGACAGATTAAATGTTGCCTACTAGGCATTCTTCCCATTTCCATTACGTTCAGTGATATCTTCTGGTAAAACCAATAAATTACAACAACTTCTTCGTCAATGACCAACAAAACAGACCCCAAGCAGAATTCCTAAGAAAACCACAACAGGCATATCCCAATTGGCATTCATCACAGTCCCATTACATTGGCTGCTCTCGCTTAAAGTGCTGTAAAACATACATTTTTTATTAGTGAATAATAATAAAAATCATATATTTGCACCAGAGGACATATTCAATGTTGTCTACTAGGCATTCGTCCCATTTTCATTACATTCAGGGATTTCTTCTTGTAAAACCAATGCATAACACCCAACTTCATTCTCAATGAAAAACAAAAGAGAGCCCATGCTGAACTCCAAAGGAAACTAAGACAGGCACTTTCCCATAAATTTGGAAGCTTTTGTTAAAAGTGCTGTAAAACATACCTTTTGTAGCAGTGAAAAATAATAAACATAGTCTATTTGCACCTCCGGACAGATTAAATATTGCCTACAAGGCAATCCTCTCATTTTCATTACATTCAGGGATCTCTTCTAGTAAAACCAATAAATAACACACAACTTCTTTGTTAATTAACAACAAAAGAGACCCCATGCTGAACTCCAAAGAAAACTACACAAGCCATATCCCAATTGGCAGTCATCACATTACTATTACATACGAAATTCTCGCTAGAAGTGCTGTAAAACATACGTTTCTTAGTAGTGAATAATGATAAGTATCATCTACTTGCACTCAACAACATATTAAATGTTTCCTAATAGGCATTTACCTCATTTTCATTACATACAGGTATCGCTTCTGGTAAAACCAATAAATAACAACTTCTTTGTCGATGAACAACAATGAGACCCCATGCAGAACTCTCAAGAAAACTACACCAGGCGTATCCCAATTGGCATTCATCACATTTCCACTACATTGGCAACATTCGCTAAAAGTGCTGTAAAACATACCTTTTCTATTACTGAAAAATAACAAAAATAGTGTAATTGCACTAGAGGACAGATTAAATTTTGCTTACTAGGCATCCTTCCCATTTTCATTACATTCAGGGATCTCTTCTGGTAAAAACCAATAAATAACAACAACTTCTTTGTCAAAGAACAACAAAAGAGAACCCATGCTGAAATCCAAAGAAAACTACACTAGGCATATCCCAAATGTCATTCAACACATTCTCATTACATTGGCAACTTTCGCTAAAAGTGCTGTAAAACATACCTTTTCTATTACTGAAAAATAACAAAAATAGTGTAATTGCACTAGAGGACGTTATATTTTGCCTACTAGGCATTCCTCCCATTTTCATTACATTCAGGGATCTCTTCTGGTAAAACCAATAAATAACACACTACTTCTTTGTCAAAGAATAACAAAAGAGAACCCATACTGAACACTAGGCATATCCCAGTTGTCATTCACCACATTCCCATTACATTGGCAGCTTTCGCTAAAATGCTGTAAAACATACTTTTCTATTAGTGAAAAATAATAAAAAGTCTATTTGCAGTAGAGGATTCATCAAATGTTGCCTACAAGGCATTGATCTCATTTTCATTACATTCAGGGACCTTTTCTTGTAAAACCAGTAAATAACAATTTCATTGACAATGAACAACAAAAGAGACCCCATGCTGAACTCCAAAGAAAACTACACCAGCCATAGCCCAATTGGCATTCATCACATTTTCAGTCATTTTGCAACACTTGCTAAAACAGTCCTTTAAAACTGAAATTCGTTATTAGTTAATAATATTTAAAAAATCTACTGCTGTGCACCTCCGGTCATAATAAATATTGCCTACTAGGCATTTATCATTTCAATCAACTTCAGATAACTCTAATGATAAACATACTTGGAAATTAATTCTATTTCCTGGTAGGTTTTAGGCACAGCTACCCAAATCGTTAACATTCTTATGCTATATCCTAGCATAAAAACAATTTCTTTGGAAATGAATGACAGAAGATTTGGCGCTTGACACTAAAACAAACTTCACTGCAATGTCCTTGGCATTCCTCACATTTCCATTAAATTGACTTTTCGTAAAACCAATATAAAAAACATTACTTCATTGACAATGAAAAATAAAATAGTATTGCAAGACAGTGAAAAAACATTTTCATAATTATTTCCTACAACATTGTTTTAAATTAACAGAATACAAATAAAACATACAAATATAAACTTGCAATAATATGTATTGGCGACTCAAATTCCACTACATTATTACAAGTTATAGCAGTTTCCTCAATTTTATATAAATAATACAATCTGCAGCATTTGGTATAAATTAAACAAATAATCACACAAATCAAAATGTCAGATGGCACTTTCTAAACAATCTCATAGTAAAGTGATAATAATATTTCTGCAGATGAAGCTCAACTTCTTACAGAAAATTTTAGAGAAATACCTGAGTCCAAGAACTGGCAATTAAATTAAATATCACCGAAAATGTTACAAAAAGCCATTACAGAGCTCTTGACATCAGAAAAGGAACCAATGAGAACATTTAAAAACTGATGAAAAATGTTTCAACGATAGAGAAGAATGTAAAATATTAGAAAATATCATACAACCGTTACCAAGTTACATCACAGATATGTATATTGTCCAGCCTATTGCTAACAAGCTGCAATCAAGTGCCATGGATCGAGTTTATTACCTCAGTTCCAAATAAGCGAAGACGACATGATTACTCATTTACACTATCCAAAGGTGTTTGCTAGGTAGGTTTCTCAAAAACTTTTATCTGAAAAACTTTGTAAATGTTCCCTCTTTTGTGCTCACCATTAGCCAGAGGAAACCTTTTTATTGAAGGTGATCAAATCAAGATTCATTGTGTTAAGCAAGAGATTCGATTTATGAATGAAGCTGCTGCTGAAGTATTTCCTCTGCAACTAAAAGCACGGCCACTAGGAAATAATGGACCCATTTACAATAACGACAAAATCACAGCCCAACAACACTGCCATAAGGAAAGTTTGGATGGGTTTACAACAAAGCTGACCACTGACCAACATGACAGCCTACTTCAGCATGACAATGTACAAGTTTTTAAAGCATAAAACTGCAGAGGACTGCACTGTCCCGTCCATAATGCAGCATAAATTTGACTAATACCCTTTCAATGCCTTTAAACCTTTCATTTATTAATTCTTAATGAAGCGACTTAACTCCATAAATGAATTATGGCCTTATTAAGATTTGCCAAACAATTTAGTTACACCCATTTGTTGTTTAAACTTATAATGTTAATGTGACAAAAGAACTCAACCTTAACCAACATGGAATTCTCCATAGGAGTGACCACAGTTTTCGCCAGAGCACAAAAGTTCATAGCACACCAATTACTTTTTTAATTAAAAATTATTCACTTCAACGTATAAAAAAACAATTAGCTGAGAATACATACCTCAAATACAAAACAGTAATTAATCCACTTTTTTGTACAAGGTACTGATGCGACATACAGCACGTCGACGAATCCCGATAGCCGATAACAAATCAGGGTTTCAAATATTAATATTTTAAAAAACTTTTACACATACATTCATAACAACCTCCGACACAAATCTAGAGACCAAAAGGTCATTATTACCATACAAAGCATACAACTACTAGATCATGAAACGTTAAGAATGCTTCTGTTTCCAAGCACGAGTCGCTTACGACTGTAATTCTCATTGAAGAAAACCATATGCAGTAGCTCCACAAACCAATTTGTAAATTTCAGACACGACAATTTGTTTCGATTTAATAAAATAATACAATAATAATGCTAAGTTCAAACAAAAACATGAAATGCCATCAAAAAGTAATTCCATGGAAGAATAATAGTAACCGCAGCTCCCATAAGGACAAGAGCCGTTCTTAATGCAGACAAGGGGTACCAAAAAGGTTAACCTGCGATACTAGCGCCAAATGCGGCCATATTACAAATTAAACGTAAAGAATTCCCTCAGAGGTTAACCTGCGAGACTAGCGCCATTGCGGCCATGTTATAAATGAAAGATGGTGAATAATTCACTGTGGACAACTAAAAATCGGCACAACATACTTCAAAAATAACCACTTGAAAAAATATTATCCGTAATTATTACCCATATCTTTATTATTAAGTGAATTAGCCGTTTTTAAAAGTTGATTTCAGTTGATTTTGGCGAATGAAAAACCAAAACAAATTGGACATGCACAACCGTTTCGTTCAACCTTTGACATGTATATGTATAGTAATGCACTATAAAAGAAGTAATTCCGACGCCATATATTTTAAAAAATCACCATCTTAATAAATTAGCTACACACAAATTGATTTTGGCGTTTCTAAAACTTAAATCTGACATGGGGAACCTTTTCGGTCAACCTTTCACATGTATATGTATACACATCAGATTCTCATGAAATGCACTACGAAACTAGTAATTCCGACGCTATATATCTTAACAAATCACCATCTTAATAATTTAGCTACGCATAATTAATTTCGGCGTTTGTAAGGTCCGTGAAAGTCATTTCATTCAAGAGAAGCACTTGCATGTAGAGTTGGAATTTATGTTCGAGGAACGTTTTGTAATATCCACTAACATATCTTTATTTTTTATTTAGTTAGACACGGGTAAAAACCCAATCAGAATTTAACAAAGGTTACAAAGAAATTCTTAAACTATAAAAGTATAAAGCATAATACCTTTTGAACATCATAATATAATTACAAAAGTTCAGCCTATCCAATTATGTCATCTAAATCATTGTTTGATGGCAATACATACACATAATCTATAAATTACAAACATTACCATACAAACTTTAAAATAAACATTCAAGACGAACATTAAAACAAAAAGAAAAACCTTGGAAAAAAATAATATTTAAAAAACTCAGTAGATATAGGAGTCAACATTTAAGTGTTTTATTACAGGAATGGTAGTATTAAATGTCTAGCTCACTTCTAAAATGGTTTGCAATTTGTTGTACTCTATTTATTGGGCTATGAAATGCATAATTCTGTTTGTGATATTGACAAACAAATGGAAAAGAATCACGTACAAAATGACTTGGTACTCTTATATTGATTAACTGTAGTAGTTCAGGGGCATCTATCAAATTATTCATTAACTTATAAATAAAGATTAAATCAAATTTAGTTCTATTAGAAGATAAGGGAGATAATCCTAATTGATATAAAAGTGATTCATAGCATACATTATTATCGCCATTACCCAGTTTATAATATACATGCCTTAAAAATTTGTGCTGTACCCTTTCAATAAATTTTATGTAGGTTTTTATATAAGGTGACCAAATAATACTTGAATAATCAAGATGCGAACGTACGAAAGATATATACAAAATTTGTAGATCTTATTATAAATCCTAATAATTTCAGCGATTTCAATGTCACAAATTCCAAGTGATAAGAAAATGATAAAGTTGAATCAAAAACTACTCCCAAATCTTTTATCGATTCAACTTTGGGTAACCTCTCACCATCTAAAATATTAACAGAATTTAACGGACATTTTATTTTGTTAAAAGTAATACTTGTGCATTTCTCTACATTTAAATAAAGCATTTTACATTAAATAATATTTAATACATTATGCTTTGGATATGATAGTGAATTTCTAAAGTATTTGACCATAATACTTCCTGAGGATCATGATTTTTCAACATTAATAAGACAAGCCTGAATAAGCACTGAATTTCACAGACTGCATTTCTGAGTCAGCCAACCAGGTTCGACTCTGAGACAATCTTAGGCAGAGGTGGTTTTGAAGTGAAATTTGGCACAAATGCTTTATAAAAATATATAATCCCATTTTATTGCAGATAAAATTTTACACCACTTTTTATTCAGTTTAAAACACAGGCCGTTCACAACTTTTTTAATGAATTACTTGGACTAAATTCTCAAAATCACAGTATACCTCTAAGTATATACATAAAACAATTTGAAATAACTGAGTTATTTCAGCTTCGGCTCCCCATCGGTCTTCTCTTATCTTCTTTTAACTTTTTTAATGAATTACTTGGACTAAATTCTCAAAATCACAGTATACCTCTAAGTATATACATAAAACAATTTGAAATAACTGAGTTATTTCAGCTTCGGCTCCCCATCGGTCTTCTCTTATCTTCTAGCCACCTCCGATTTTTGCCTCCTTTTCATTTCTGTTTCTGCTAGTAGTCAATTATCCTGGCAGGCAAGGGAAATAAAAAGGCGGCCACAATATTTTGTGGTCTTGTCAGCGATAGAACTGGGAGTCCCCAATAATCAGCACTCTAGGAGCAGCCATCTCAATGCCTGGAAAATGATTCAACCACCACTATCTCTCTCATGAAGAGTTGTTATAACCTGCTTGCTAATTTTTACTACTAGCTGACTCTCAATTCTGCTGAGTTGTACAATCCCACTCAACATAAGAATATAATTTTCGCATAATAATGGATCAGCTAACTCTATCCACCATTTACATTCAGTGAAAAAATATTTATAATAAGTCTTAGTGGAAAAATCTTGCTCTCCTATAGCTACCAATGTTTGTTTAGGATTTACATCTGATCACAGTGAAATGATAACTTTTAACACGGCAGTAGCTGAATAATAGCACTAAAACTTAATTCTCAATATAAAGGTAGAATCACATAAAGCACACATCCATAAGATCTCAGAATACAATATTATAATATTTAAAATGAAATTATTGACAGAAAGTGTCATTTATAATTATTTCATCTGCAGACATGTACATCATTAGAACTGAATGGAGTATGTCCTTTATTCCCGACAAAGCACATACTTTCAGAATTTGTAAAGCATGATCAAGATTAGATTAGTATTCACTCTTATGGTTATATAAAACTTTTCACCCTCATCTGTGTTTCCATGAAAACTCCAGGAACTTGCAATTTCAATTACAAAGTACTAACTAACACTAACACCACAGTTAATCAAATGAATTAAATCCAATCCAAACAATGTCTGAAAATATTTAAGATTAACATCTAAAAAAACTACCTTGTGCAAAGGGATATCGTTAAAGTCAAAGTAAAATCGAAAAGCCTAGAATTAAACTAAGATGCAAAACCATGGATTTAGCGGCAACTTATAAGTAGCATCCACGTCAATTACATTATTGTTAATAATAAAAAGTTACCTAAGAAATATTTGAAAACGATCGACAGGAAAAAGGAGCAAAGTAATCTGTAAAACAAGGGCCAAATTAGGTGATTGTGAATCAGTACACAGCAATTCACGTCAACGAGTCGAACCGAAATCCGAAGGAATCTGTAAAACAAGGGCCAATTAGGTGATTGTGAATCATTAAACAGCAATTCACGTCACCACCACACGACAATCAAAGAAAGCGTGAAGCACCGGAAACGGAAACGCAAGCGATTCGACCGGAAACGCTAGCTAGCAAACCTAGCAACGTATATAGTGTCGGAATTATCCGTTTTTAGAAATTTTGGCGCTAGTATCGCAGGTTAACCTCTTTGGTACCCCGTGTCTAAACCTGGGGGTCCCCTGGCAGTAACCTGGCTGTCCCCTTAGCCAAAAACGGTATTTATAGTCGCTAAGGGTCCCCTGGGGGCTACCCAGCGTACCCCTTACCTGGGTATCGGCGAGACTTGACCCAGCAGTTCCCTTGCGACGTAGTACGTGAAGCAGCGAAAATTCGTACTATAATATCATACAATTCGTATGTACTATAGTATAATTTTCAGTAACAGTTCTTAATCTGAAATGTTCATATTTAACAATATTAAAGTCATTTATCATCAAATATAATTTTTTGTAACATTTCATAATCTCAATTATTCACATTAAAGTATATACATATATTGAAAACTGCTTCATCTTTTCACAGCATTTTTCAATATCTCCAGTTTAATATTTAATTTTCTTTAAAAACTGAATCATATCACATTTTACGAATTTACACTGGATTATATTTTATAAACAAACTAGCTGAAAGTATCCGGCGATGCACAGATTATGCCAGACGTCTTTGGCGAATAAAATTGTTTTATATGGTAATACAATCATTTCACCTTGTGCGCATTTTTTTACCAAAGGATGAAGGCGTTATAAATTAGGAAAATGTTTTTATATTTATTTCAAAGCTTGTTTGTAAACGTGTATTTCCGTTGAAATCTCGATTTCGAACTTTTTCATGAAAACAGTACTTTCTCTATACTATGTATATTGGAGAAAGTATAAACTAATACAATACTAAAAAAATACGCGAATTTTAATAAGCAAAATAAAATAAGGTTGCCGGTGGAAATATCGATTATTCCATGTTGTCTTATGAGGAATGGAAATTATTCTAGGGAATTTGGAATTTTTTTTTCGTAAATGGCTTTACTTTAAGAACCGAACATTCCTACCAAATGTCAATCTTCTAGCTACTCGGAAAGTTTGTTAAAAATAGCATTACTCTACATAAGGTTTGATGGAAATCCGTTGGAGCAAGTTAGAGAATACAGATATCTTGGTAGCTTAATAACTAGAGATGCCAAATGCACAGATGAAATCCTTAGTAGAATAACGAAAGCAAAAGCCTCCTTCAGAAAGAAGAAACAGTTGCTTTAACCACTTTCTCATTTGACAATGTGAAATTTTTGGATGGAATTAATTAATTAGAAACAGATTAATTTCATTCATTTTATTAACTTATTAGTATATTTACATTACTGTATTTACATATGTAAAATATATATTGTTTATACAAATAAATAAATGTAGGATAATATTTACAGAATTCACAGATTTAATATTTACAAAGGAGTGGAGGCTTAATATTTAGGCTTTAAATGGATAAGAAAATCATTTGCAATCATCTGATTCGGTCCTTTGCAAACATCCAGTAACGCATCTCCTGTCTTCTGCTTCTTCAGATTTGTCTTCAGCTTTTCCCAGTATCTATTTCAATGCCCATGACAAATATTATTTAGTCATACAGAAACTCAAAATATCATCATATTTAAATTGTATAACTTGAAAAACATTCACTATGGAATTCCTATGCCATGCCCACAAACTTGTTTAAATTAATTAAAGCAATGCACAATAAAAAGAAGTCATACAAAACTTGTGCCTAACTATAACAATTTCATACGGGAATATATGATGGTACCCGATTTCTTCCTCTAACATAGCAAATTCTTGACAAATAATTTGTCCTCACAAATTCAAAGCAAATTTAATACAGCTATTTAATGAATTGTGGAGGCGAATAATGGAACTGAAATGGATTGTAAATTAAAATATTATGAATTTGCAATCATAAGGCACAGGAAGCCCAAAGCAAAATAGCTTGAGTTAGGCAAACGTGAACAAATTAGACCGTCCTTAAATATCATACATACATGCAGACCCATCACATGGTTTCTTTTGTGGTAGGCATAGAATAAAGCCAAATATCCCAACAAAAACTACCTCTATACATTTACATATTGACTCCCTTTAACTTATCTAATCCAGAATGTACTTTCCTTACACTGCTGTTACCACTGCTTCCAATATTTCCCAAGCATAATGTGCGCTTTCAATCTAGATAACCTTATCCCATCACTCATGGTGATATTAATTTAACTCCAGCATGCGCACATATTGCAACCCCAACTCGGTGGTATCTTTCAAGTTTTCACTTGATCATAAGAAGATAAAATAATAATTCTTCCAATACCACCTTTCATGCAAACCCACACTGATTAATACTGCACTAATAACTCACATTTCCTGACATGCATATTGGCCATTTCATATAAAATCAGACCTCTGATCAAAGAGTCAAACCACCATAATCATAACAATGGGAATATAATTAGTTTAGAATTAAAGCACTCCACCCGTCAAAATAACAATTTGTTCATTAGCATTTACCTTGATGTTGTCAAGTCGTTTATACTGATATTGTGTTAAAATGGTATCAATATGGTTATTATGGTCGTTTCAGCCATCATAACCATATTGAGAGTTGCTGCACCCGTCAAAAGAACACAAATTCATTAACTTTCCGTTAATTAGTTCATAGCTTACCTCTTCAGCTGTTTGTCGTCCCTCCTTGCGACATCCCGATTGCTGTTAAACTCGCTGCAAATGTTTCTCCAGGCTGATTTTTTGGCCTCGCATGAAGTTGGGTCCGTCCTTTTATTTTCTACGACGTTCTTATACCTTTCCACCAAGTCACAAATGATTTTCTTCTCCACCATCGAAAATGATACATTCCTCGACGCCATGTTAATAAGATACAGAATGCGCGTGAAAACGTCAAACAACTGAACGGCGAAAACGACCGTCGATTTTTCATCACATTGTTGCAATATCTCTTACCTGACAAGCCCCTACCTAGGGGTCCCCTGGGTGTCGACTATAAATACCGCTGGGAAGCAATCCCCTGGCAAGCTCCTAGCAAGGGACTTGCCAGGGGAGGATCTGGGGGATGACTATAAATACGGCCCTAAAACTCCAATGGTAATACCATGGAAGAATAATAGGAAGCGAAGCTTCTACGTTCTTTCGTACCACAGTAGATGTCTCACGACACCGCAATCGCAACGACATCTGTACGTCAATTTGGCATTGTCAGTTTCTCCCTGGTATCCTGGAAGAAAGGTAGAGTCGTTTTGCTTAGAGCGAGTTTTTTGGGTATGGCCGCCATGACGGACAGCGAGAAATACTGCGTTAACAATAAACGCAAACGCAGTGTTTATTGTGCGGCTTCATGGCGCGGGAACTTCTTTGGATGTAGGACAGATATGCCAATATCCTTTTTTTACTTTCCTAAGGATCAAAAGAGGTATTTTATGATGCTTTATTTTATTCAATAGGATGTTACTGATAGTTTGGCGCCATGTGCTTACATGAAATTTATTTTTAGAGCCCATGAATGGTTAAAATTTTCACTCCGAGAAGATCGGTTTGGCTCCGAAATAAAAAACCTTCGCTTATGTAGCGATCATTTTAAAGATGATGATTTTAAATGTAGGCATCCTCGCCCGCTACTGAAGCAAGACGCAATCCCCAGCGTGACTGAGGCCGCAGCATGCTCTCAACACGGTACGTATATGAAAATTATTTCTGATTATTCAATTACGCATTCCTATAACTTACGTGTATTAATGCCTTGCACTAGTATTAATGTACTTTTCATTATCTATTAGCTGATAACGAAAATGTGGAGGAGGTGATTGATACACCTAGTGTTAAAGAGGTGGAAAGAGAAAAATCATCTGACAGGAGAACTGAAGAAGGAATGAGTAAGTTTTGTGTTTTATTAGAAATAGCTCAAATTCTTAGAGGTTGCTTTGTAAACTACATATACCAATTTAGGCATTTCTTTTTTTGGGATACACCCAAATTAGTGAGAATAATGTATTCTGTAAAGTGTTAAAAAGTGTGTATCCTTGGTGATTGATAATGTCCTACTACTACTGTTATTACAGTCATTCAGCAGAGTTCAGATGAATTCTTGAATGCTCCAAGTACTCCTACCACCCCAGCAAAGAGGAATGGAATGAGTAAGTTTATGCAACAAAGGTTTTGCATTTATAGGCTTGTGAATATTTTCAGAAAGATTCGTTATCAATGAAATGTTTGTTACAGCAAACTTGAGTTCAACACCAAGGTGTAATCGGAGCAGACCTACACCAAGGACTGCTAAGCGGCTGGTGTCATACCGCAAAAAATTGGCCTTGTTTAGATCAAGGCAGCATAGATTTAGTGATAAAATAAAAACAGAGAGCTCCAGGGCAGAAAAGGAGAATTTTATGGCAAATTGTCCACAAACAACCATGCCTAAAACGGTTTATCTTGTAAATATGTTTTTTGTATCTTGTATCTATATTTTAATTTGAGTAAAAGTTGCTATATGTAAGCTCTACGTATATTATTACGTAAAAGCACATAGATGTTGTTCAAATCTATGGTCTTTGGTTTTTACGTGTTTTTCTATATTTCGTGCGTTTTTATATGTAGTAATGTACGGTCCAGTTTTTTGTAATTTCAATCATCCTATTTTGTTGCTTTAATTTTTCTTCGTTGTAGTTAATAAAATGGTGTATTTCATACTTTGATCCATAATTTATACTGTTTTCAGAGATTACAGTTGAGGTATACTCAATTGCATATGTTGTATTTATATTGCTTTTAATCATGTTAGTGAATAAAATATCTTTTAATTAACTCGAATCGACTTTTCAAGATTTTTTTAACCCTTAAAAATTGGGAAAATTCAATTAGCGCCATACTCGACCATAAATTTGACAATCATGAATGGAGAATTGCGTTAATGAGGATTCAAGTGATTGGTTTGTATGAAGCAGGAAAGCACCCTGAGATTTGAATTGCCGCCAACGAAACAAATTGGCCACCAGAGCGCAGCACTGAAAACTGTATTACCATTGGCCTTATGGGAGCTGCGCTTCCTATTATTCTTCCATGGTAATATGTTGACGGCAGAGCGATCTAGCGGTCAATACGAACTGAAGCGCGCCTAATTTAAATATATATATAAATACTACGTGTCTACGTGTTATATGGGATGTATAGGCGAAAAACCATTTTTCTCATATATAACGAAGTCACTCTTATATCGAAGCAAGGAGTCGGTCCACTCAAATACGTAATAAACGAGTTTTACTGTATTTACCAGGGTGTTTATTATAATGGACCAATGTTAGAAAATGTCATTGATTTTAAGTCCGCTCGATATTGGAATGATAGTAAACGTTCTGAGGGTATTCTCATGCATTTTTTCAGTAATAACTTGAATGAAAATGCCAAATTTATTAAATAATTACACTTGATGTACAATTCAAGAGATTTCAACTAAATTAAAAATAAAGAAAATTATGAAGATTCGCAAAATCCAAGAAATTCTTGATCATTGCCCCATTCATCGGCGATGTTATCGGAATCATCTTCCGAGGAAGATAGTGTTATGTTTTCTACATTGTAATTTCCTCGTGTTTACATTTTCGTTGGTGACTAACATGTGAATAACGAAGTTTGCTATAACAAATAACGGAGCCAGTCGACCTCAACCAATTGGTCCAAAGTGCAGTTGAACTGCTGTTTCGACTGATATTTAAAACTGTTGCCTTCACACTGGGAAACCGCTAAACTATGTAACAGCTTCTTTCTTAAATGTTGGATTTTTATAACCGACTTGACTGAAGTGCTGTCTTTCTTATTGTTACTACGAACTGAAGTACGTGTATTTTCATTAATTTAATTATCTCAACGATATTGACAATATAACGAATAATTTTGCCGTTGAATGATAAGCATGTGACAGAAATCGTATTCTAGGAACATATGCGTGCTATGCATGGGTACATAAAAAAATTGCAGAAAAACATCCCTGCATGATATACGCAGGTGCGTTTTATAGGTGGGCATTTTATGCCTAAATATGCATTTTCAGCCTGAAAAATCAAGGACGTCTTATATGCCACAGTATACTATTTACTAAAACTTTATTTTTCTATAAAAATATTGAAATTTTTAAATTGTTTTAATTATTAACCTCTTGCATCCCACTTTACACGGCACCATGCAGGCTTTGTCGCCATCTGGTGTAAAGGCATGAAAAGATAGCTGAAGGCATCCTGCATTGGATGATCCAGCCATATGTGCAGCACAACGTCAACTATGTAGTCAGCTTAATCTTGAACATAGCTACGAATGTGGCTCGTAGCATAGCTGTCTGGTGTTGCGCTACTGCTACAAGTCAGTCTTGTTCTTAGGACAATTTTTGATATTTATGTAAATTTTGCAGTTTTTGATTTTTTTAATTTTTAAAAACTCACATTTATCCTATTTCTATAATTCTTTTATTTCAATTGTTTTTTTTTTCAAGTTTAAAAGCTTTTGAATTGCTTAAATTATTTGAAATCTTCAAAACATTCCTACTTTTTTCGATTTTTCTGCACTTTTGAAAAATTTTAATTTCTTTTCCTTTTTTAAATTTTCATATTTTTAACATTTTAGAAAAATTATTTTAAAAATTAAATGAGGAAACAGGTGAAAAAATCTGCCATGACCGGGAATGTATCTCCTTGACGACATCCGTTGGGGCTGATTGATACTAGCATAGCTAGCTTGGTCCCAACCTAAGAAAATATTCCCGTTCTGAAACAGGAGAATTAGTCTGCCACAGTAGTTCAGTGGTAGAATATCCACCCAGCAAGTGGAAGGCCCAGGTTCGATTCCCGGTCATGGCAGATTTTTTCACCTGTTTCCTCATTTCCCATCATAACAGCTCATGCCCGTTGCACAAGGATCTTCGGATCATCCTTTCTATCAATTTAAAAAATTAAAAGTAATATTTTTCATATTTCAAAATTTTTTAAATTTTCAAGTTTTGGTAAATGTTTTTTATTTGTCCTTATAAATAATAACTGTTATTTTTTCTGTTTTACTGAACAAGAAATAAAAGTACTAATTAAAAATATCAAACATGGAAATATTCTTCAAAACCAAATATCTTGCAGGAATTTCTTTTTGTTAATCATTTCCTTGATGATATTTGTAGCATCACATTTATCAATTCCTGAAATAAGATGTTGCAATTATGAGTTTAGCAATTACAACAAATGCATACACACAAAGATGAAACATTCACGTAAATTATAAGGAGACAATTTCAATGATCCATCATACACAAGAAAGAAATTCATAATAATTAAAAACATCTTAAAACTACTGTTCAACAATTATTTGAAAGTTCAAAGTAAACAATTCACAAATCTGAAATACAGTCAGAAATGCTGAGAAACAATTTCACAAATGGGAACAGATTAATCTAATTAAAGTACTGAAAAAATCATGAATATCAGATAAAAAAAAGACCACTTCTCCTCCTACAATTTTATGATATAAATAAAGGTTATTTTGTAAAAACAAGTACAGGCAGACCCCGACTTATGAAAGAGTTACGTTCTTCAAAAACCTTACATAAATCAAAATTTCGTAAATCAAGGTATAATTTCTCATTGAATCCCATTATAGAAGGCGAAAAATCTTCCCCTAAATATAGTAAAATAACACTGTATATGTTTCTTAGGATATTTATTATGGAAAACAATTATTCTAAACATATTATTGTTGTTAAATATTACAAGTATCCGTAGCTTAGCATTGTGGTTGCATTCCTTAAAAACGCGAGTCTAAGAACAAATACGTTAAGCGAGAGAATTTTCTCCATGAGAAATAACTAAAATAATGAAGGTTACGTTCCTCCTGAGTAGAGGCCACCTATTATCATCATTATTACCGGTTATTTTTAACAGCCGCCTGTTGTAAACAAATGCAGATTCTAAAACCAAACATTTTAACATGAAATTCCCTCTGCATAATATGATCACGCCTGCCGTCTATTATGATAAATCCCACGGTCAGCTGAAGGAAAGAAATATGGCTCTTTGCACACAATTTTCGACAACATTATATGATGCATAAAACCTCACAAGAGTATGCATTCAGATGATTTTTTTTTCAAAGAAAGCGAATTACATCTGGACTATTCGACCATAGATCATAATAATAAAAGATATTGGAAATGATAACAAAAATATTCAATGCATGCAGCAATAAGTTTATTAAATTAATATTCAATTATTGTAATCAACTTTCTTTTATGTTATAGATTCCAAATTGTTACAGCTTTAGCAGATTACTTTTTAGCACTCGTTAAAATAACCAACGTTATCCTAACTACTATTTTAGGAATATAAATTGACAGGACAAATTAGCTTAATTCAAATCTGTTTAATTTTTCTCATAATTACCATGTTATATACAGTCGCGGTTCATCATCAAATAATGTTAGATACAAATTTAGGAGGTGCTACATAATTCATAAATATTTATGGAACTGTTTCTTGTTGTACTAGATCGTTGATGTAAATGTAGGATCATCTGGTGCAGCAGAAGAGAATCTAAATCGTCATCATCGGTTGAATCATCTGCTTCAACAGGAGGAGGAAGCTGAGTGTCTCAGTCAGTTGGAAGAGCTTGGGTAGGCCTAGGTTTACTCAAGAATGAAGTTAAGGTTGTCTGCTTAGAATGCATTTTCTTTTCTTAGCATAATTCCTTGTACAAAATGAGAGCAGTTTTTACCATTCCTTCAAATTTGAGGCTCTGTCCATGATTTGGGTTGTTGTCTATAAGTGTTGTACAGCCTTGTTGATAAGGGCAAAAGATTCTGACAGTATTTTTGTTGTTAAGAAACGCTGTGACTCTGGTTCTTCATCATCTTCATCCTCTTCTGCAGCTGCACATTCTTGTTCTATTGTCATTAGATCTTCATTTGACAATTCCTCATGGTGTGTTGCTAATAACTCGTTTATATCAGTTACTTCAATCTCAGCAAATAAAACGTGATGGGCAAGGGTCACAATATCTCTCACAATGGGTTCAGTTTGGGAGAATCCTTTCAAGTCTTTCACACAATCTGGCCACAGTTTTCGCCACACACTGTTCATATTTGACTCGGTTACTGCCTTCCAGAAGTCGGCAATATTGTCTAAGGCATCTTTGATAATAAAATTTTTCCAAAAATCCTTAATTGAAATTTTACAGTCATTATCCAATACCTTGATCATCTTCTGGAATGTGAACCTCACATATATATAATATAGCCTACTCACTCGTTGTGTCCAGGTAAGGCACACCACATTAGCAAGGCAAAGCAATGTGTTCTGCTTATCCATTCTACTTCTCTGTGCCGATTTGTTGTTTGTACTCCAATAATATCCACTTCACCCATGATGGAAGTCACCATAAAAGGTGGTGTTGTGGTGTATTATCCAGATGTCTTTCGAAATGCGTTTTTACTTGAGTATTTTCCATACTGAATTCCCTTCCTTTACCAAAAGGGATTCTTTTGGCTAACTTATTGTTTTGTATAATGCAATCTTCCACCTTTATCTCTCTCTCTCTCTTACTACCTCACCACCCACTCTCCCTCTAACTATCTTCCTAAGTCCTTGTTTACACATTCCCGTTTTTGTGCCTGAAAACAGGTGCCTGACTGACTTGCCAGGAATGAAAAAAAGCCTGTCTGTTTACATGTTCCCGTTTTTGTGCCTGTAAACAGGCGCCTGGATGACTAGTCTGCTTGCGGTAGCGTATGTAGTAAGATGGATTCAGAAAGAAAAGCTGCCCTTTTGACTGCCGCTGCATGTCGCCTGCATCACGCGGCAGTCCTCAGCCAATCGACGTGTTTTTGGCAGGCTTGGAATCGGGAGACATGCCCGTTCTGTGCTTGATGCCTTTCTTTGGCAGAATTTGCTTGTGGGCATGCACAGAAGTTCAGGCGGCTGTTTTCAGGCACAAAAACGGGAATGTGTAAACAGGGACTAATAGCTTCTCTCTCTCCCCACCACTTCCTAATTCAACCTTCCTTTCTATTTAACAGGGAAATGAAACTTAGCCTACACTCTTTACTGTTGAAATCTAATGGTCAGTTCGTCATTGTAGGCAGCAATTATCCATGGTTCTCTTATTGATGAAATTTTTTTCATTTTCTATTTAATCTACAGGGTGTCCATTTAATCTCTCTGGTATTTTCAGAAGGTATAGTTTTTAAGCCAATGCAGATATAATAGAAAATGAAAAAAAAATAAAAATGTAGAACTAAAAAAGTTTAAAACCTGAAGATAATAAACTTCTATGTATGCTCCTTTTGTCCCATGGCAGATTTCTAGTCGATAATCAATTTCGGCCAGGCTGCTTTGTTGGTAAGACACTACCCATTTCTTTAAACTTTTGATACCATTGCCTAATTGTTTTATCCGTGGAAGGATCTTTGTTGTATGTCTACCTGAATTCTCTTTGCACATGAATTCACTGATTTAAATTTAGCAAATCCCAGAACACACTCTGCTTTCACTTGTGGAGTCTCCATTGCACTCAGGCACAATGACACGTAGGTCAGACAGTGGTGTGCTGCACAGACAACAATGCCCACAACCAAGTTGCCAACTCCCTATCTAAAACTGTTAGAGATAGGCTTCAATTCGCAATTTGGCTTTTTTTGATATTTCTAATTGTTAAAAAAATATAGCTTATTAAAATACCAGAGAGAATAAATGGACACCCTGTATTTAAAAGTAGGTAATTTGGCAAAAACGGTAACTTTTCTCTTTGCTTTTCACCACTCAAAACAAAAGTTTTTGTGTTAAAAACCAATGTTTGGACCAATTCATTAATTTTTCGTAAATACTCTTATCAAGATGCTTATTTTGTACAAAAAGTTTATTTTCCCTGACGTACCATCTCCGAAATATAACTTTTATTAAATATTTAAACAGTAGGTATATTATCTCAAGATAGGTGTAAATAAAAAGTCATCGTCGTCTTTAAATAAATTTCAAGATTCCATACACGAGATTCTGCCTATTCGTGATTCCATCCATTCACGATTTCGTCCTTTTGAGATTGTGGGTTTTAACTAGGATTTTTAAGTATAATAATTTAAAGTATTTTAAATTACATGTACAGTAGTCCCTTGCCATTCGTGAGGGTTAGGTTCCTGAAAACCCTCGCAAATGGCAAATTCACGAATGGTAAATAATGAGGTATATGGAAAAAATAGGGTTAGGTTCTTAGAGCCCCTATTCCACTACGTAACTTGCATTTTACCCCTTAAAAATATTATAGCACGGTACATACATTTATAAAATAGTAATGGAAGCAGATTCACTATGTGCAAGCCTATCTAAAACTTCAATTTTCTTCTCCAAACTCCTCACTTTTTTTGCCCTTTTTATCGACTTTTCTTTCATTTAACTCATCACTCTCTTTGGGGCCATGATTAAGCAATATTACTAATAAAAATCTGATGTGGCCAACAAATGACTTTCTCCATATTTGGGGTATAGATATTTAAATTGTTATGAATAGCAATATAAGGCAAAGTTATTATTTCGTATCGTAAAAGAATAGTCGTCCTTATTTCCGTAAATTACGTATAGTTTGAATATGTTTACAGAATTCACTGATACCACAAACACTACTCACTAACATACATCCTATGCTTAACCAGAAGAAAGATTATGTCACTAAAAATAAAAGTGTTAAAGTGTATTCAATTGGGGAAAATATTTATTGTAAAACTCAAGAAAAATTCTGAGAAAAGGGTTGTGTTGTTGAAAAAATTTCTGCTCTTGTTTATCTTTTTCGTCTTAAATCAGGAATTGTGAAAACATTCCATGTAGACCAACTTCGCAAAAGGTATAAAATAAATAAAGAGTCTTTTGAAAATGATGTACAACATGTTCCGACTGAAAAAAATATAACTAGCACACAGGATTTAGCGCATTGGCAGCCGCTTTTAGGTGAAAATACCCCTCGGGACATGTCTGGGAGGGAGGAGAGTGAGTCCGTGAGAATCGCGGAGCCCCTTTCAACGGGTGATCCAATGGTTATGGGGGAAGGAGGTCGGAGTTTCGACCGTTCTACCTCATTAGAACCTGGATCGGTCCCAATACCTGCTCGACCTTTGAGACGTTCAGAGCGGGTTCGTCGCCCTCCTCAAAGATATGGGTATTAAAAAGGATTGTAAATATGTTTTTGTTTATCTGAAAGTGGATGTAATGTTTTGTTTCCCATTGTAAGCGGGGAAGGATGAAGTGTATGACGTATGCCATACGCTTCATCGTTGCCTGCCGTCATATTGCATGACGTATGTCTCGAGGCATTGGCAGTTGTTGCTTGCCCGAGCCAGTCGTAAGCCGACCGACGAAATAAAGGTCTCGCTTCAGTAATGGTCTTGTCATTCAACCCTCATCGAATATAATAATCCTGAGACCTGATGCATCCCTAAATCTTCGGTTAAAATTGTGACATGAGCCAATGGATATTCAAGTCTCTTCTACAGTTTCTTTCCCCAGTTTGAAACAAAATTTCATGCAAATTCTTTGCTCCTTTGTGGACATCATATCAAAACGCGACATAGTGGAAAAAAACTCAATCACAAAACCACCTGTAACTCTATAACAAAACACCCAAGCAACTTCAGACATGCTGCTATTTGTAGGTTACAGTCAGGTTACTAGTCACTCCATGCACATCCAATGTGAGCATTACAGGTCACACTCTGCACCATCATTTCAGGAACTTTTTGGTAACGCCTTATATGATCTTTCTTTCTTTTCATATTTTGCAACTAGAATCTGCCCATTTCCATGATCATTCATATTTTTATACTGTGAGCATGGTTATACATGTTGATTTTGAAATTGAAAGTGATAATTTTTAGTTGACTGTGATATTGTGTTTCATTATTAGACCACCCCCATTTAAGGCATTCCTCAATTTAATGTACAAAAATCCTGTCCCTCTGGCAAACCTTAAATAGGGATTCCACTGTATTTATATGTTTAAAATAAATGTTTTAGCATACCTTTATATTCTTGGATTGCAGCAATAATCACGTCCATTACATCCTTGAACATGTTCTTTGCATCACCAGAAACATAGACAATGGCTTCTTTATCCAAAAGTTGCTCTGCAAATTTTTCCCCCATACTTTTGATATTGTCCTACAACAAAGAAAATATTCATTGTCAGACATTTAGTTATAATTCTAAAACAGTCATTTTGGGGTTGCATGTTATTACAGGTTATTGTCAACATGTCCTCTGCCTTGTTGCTGAAAAACTAACCTACCAAAGTCAATGACACAACTTAATAAATTGATGTGTCCAACACATGACTTTCTCCATATGTAAGTTGTCAACTAAAATCAAATAAATACGGCGATAGGAACAGTTCAACTTACATGCTTCAGCGCTAGTGATTGCTGTCACTACCACGTGCGTGAGCTGCCCACTAAACATCAATTTCAAAGAAAACTGAATATCTCTTGAAATATTCCTCATATGAAAATTTAGTTCAAACAAAAGTCGTAGAAAAAAATAATATCTACAACTTTTATATACATACATATATATATACATACATAAATATATATATATATATATATA
This sequence comes from Uropetala carovei, assembly GCA_036926305.1. Lineage (NCBI taxonomy): Eukaryota > Metazoa > Arthropoda > Insecta > Odonata > Petaluridae > Uropetala > Uropetala carovei. Next base: position 8,141,466 of record JAXCHB010000010.1, on the reverse strand, counting down.
TATTTTGGGCAACTAGGTGTTGAAGGAAACCCAGTGAACACTTACCGGAAGTAGAGCCGCTGGGGTGTTGGAGAGACACATTTGTAGAGGTTAGAGCTTTCGGGATGACCCCTTCGTCAGCACAAGAGAGACACAACTATATATATACAGTGGAACCCTCTTAAGATGTCTTTCAAGGGACCAAGTGATTTGAACATATTAAGCAGGAAAACATCTTAAAAGGGTAGAACCAAATTTACTTCTAATTGAAATTTTTGAAGGGAGGGGATAGAATTTAATGTTTTGATACTTTCCAAAAATCATACATAGGTGTTAACATTTATTAACTTTATTTTAAATAAACAAATAATGAAATATTTTCTAAGTAGGAACCATATAGTAATTGCACTTACAAAGATTTTATTAAATTTCCAAACGAAAGTAGAAAAATAACTTCATTTTTTGAAAAAACTGTCCAGTGTACTCTGCTTAATATTTTTCTCAAATGCTTTTAAAGTAAAATTTTCTAAGTCTCTTAATTTTTGCATTATTGAGCTAGGTACATCAGGGATGCTAACAAGAAATCTCTTGTACTCTTCTAAATTTTGTATAGCTTCAGCACAAGTTGGCACTGATTTGTGTAGATCTTCATTTTCATCTTCTTATGTTCCTGAATCATCTTCATGACAAAGTTCCTCAACACTTTTAACCCCACAAGGTACAAGATTGGCATCTGCATTGATGTAATCCTCAAATGTGGCATTGAAATCTAGCTTTTCCTGAAGAACGTTCCATACGTCATCATCCACTCTTTCCTCCTCCACCTCTTCACTTTCTGAGCATGTATCTCCAAATCCTGCTTTCCAAAAGCAATTTCTTATAACCTCAGGAGGTACTGTCTCCCAAGATGCCTCCAGGAAAGATACTGCTTCCAGCGAGGACAATTTGTTTTTTTTATATTGCCGCTTAAATTGCGGAATAGCTTATACACAAGGCGCTTTCGAAATCTTTCTTTTAAGACTTTTATAATGCCTTGGTCCAAGGGCTGAAGTACAGATGTGGAGTTGGCTGGAAGAAATTCTAAATGCACATTTTTCAGATGGTGAACACCCTTAGGATGAACTGCACATTGATCTATAAATAAGACAATTTTTCGGTTCCTTGATGCCATTTTTCTATCTAAACATGTCATAAATTCTTCAAAGATTTTACATGTCATCCATGCAGATTTATTATGCCGATAGGTGCATGGGAGGGACTTCACATTTTTGAAACATCTTGGATTTTCAGACTTTCCAATGACTACTAGTGGCAGCTTTTCAGATCCATCCATATTGGTACACACTAGAACTCACTCTTTCTTTGCTTCGTTTTCCCCCATGGCAATTTTCTCTTTTAAAAGCAAACGTTTTCTCTGGGAGCAAATTAAAAAATATGCCAAATTCATCTGCATTAAATGTATCTTTCTCGTTGTACTTCTCCATTAGTCTAGGAAGTACAGCAGCCTTCCATGCTTCAACTTTTTCAGTATTTACACTTTTTGACTCACCACTAATTGTCTTATAAACGAGTCCTGCACGTTTTTTGAACCGGTCAATCCATCCATTCGATGCAGTGAATTCCAAATTCATTTTAAGAGCTATCTTTTCCGCTTTTTCTCGTATAACAGTTCCACCAATAGGAAGGTTTAACGCACGCGTTTGTTTAAACCATTCCAACAACACACTTTCCAGTTTCTCGTTTTTTGCAGATTTCATCTTCTTTCGACTTGGTTGCTGAACAAGGGAATCGTTCAGGATTTTTTTCCGATTAACCATGATGTTATTGAGCGTAGTTACAGGAATATTAAGTCATGTTGCCATCTTCACACGCGTAGTTTCGGTTGGCATCTACTTTACTTATAATCTCCAGTTTTTCATTTAGTGAAAGTGGTTTTCTTTTAATTCCCTTTTTAGATGACATCCCTATTCAAAAATAATATACTTGGGTTAATAAACTGAATTTAAAAAAGGAAATCTACGACACAGCCACAAACACACAGAACACTATGAATACTTCGAACACGTTATCGTAACTGAATGGTCAGAGCCAAAAACTACAATAACATAGGAAATTAAAATACTGACCGGAATATAAGTTGATGGTTTTTTTGTAATTATTTGAAACATCGCGTCCAGTGATTTCCCTCTTTAAAATTTTACCGCTTCGTAAGTTAGCCTCTTGCGCTTGTCGCTTCGAGTTTGTCAGCTGTTTCGTCTGTTCTGCGACGTCACTTGGCATAATGTGTTCGTTGTAATGTTGTGTCATAGAAACAGTATTAGGTGGCAAGGTGTTTCATTCCAAAATGAATGAATGACTGGGATATTAGATTTCTTTTTACAGAAAAGTTTTTAAAATATTTAGAGAAAAATTACATTTCGACTAATATGGAAAATGCACACGGGAATGTGAAAATCGCATTCATTTTTCATGTAAGAAATGAAATTAAAGTTTCTGGCATATGTATACTTGAAACATTTTGGTGGACGACTCGTGTAAAATGTAGTCAAAAACATATAAAACAGTTACATTTCCATTTTTTAAGGTTCGTTATGACCATCTTAGGCGGGAAAACATTTTAAACAGAAACATATTAAACGGGAAAAAATTACGTTGTACTTATGAGGAAATTTTTGGGACCGAAAGATTTGAACATCTTAGGCAGGAAAACATCTTAAGCGAGAACATCTTAAACGGGTTCCACTGTATATAAAACTGCTTAAGGAAAAGGAAAGGTAATAATAAAGGTGGCAACAAGGTGTTGGAGGAAGCCCAGTGGACACTTACCTAGACTGAAGAGCCGCTGGGGGTGCTGAGGACACACGAAAAACACAAAAAAACAAAAACAACACAAATAGAGCTTTCGAGCTGACGCCCTTCTTCAGCGATGGAGAGACATATACCTATATATGTGTGTCAGTGTGTGTGTCTGTGTGTGCGTGCGTGTGCATGTGTATGTGTATATATGTGTGTGTGCATGTGCGTGTGTATATATATATATGTATGTTAACAAAAATTCAGTTTTAAGCGAAATATTTAAGAAAAACTAAAATTTTACAAGAGTAAACCGCTACTTCCGGTTGACCGATTGTTATCAAAATCTGTTAAAATCTTAAGAATATATATAAAATCACAAATATAGAATTTCATGCTGATCTGATGAATAGTTTTTGAGTTAGAGCACATGCAAAATTTCTGCCACACACATAAGGACACACACACAGACATAATCCAGAAAACAGCCAAAACGTGTTCAGGGGACCTCAAAACGTGTATTTCCATTGAAATCTCAAATTTGAATTTTTTCATGAAAACAATACTTTATATTACATACTATATGGAAAAAATAAAATCAACTAAAATGTTAAAGTAAATGATGATTTTTGATGATATTACAATCAAACCTCTCTAATATGGCATTCCCATGATCTGGCAACTCTCCTAATCCGGCATAGTTCCCAAGTTCAGCGTTATTATCATGAACCACTTTTTGATGTCTTTAGATCGTCATTTGCGACGCAGGCACAAATACTTGAAATGGTGTGATTGAGAATGACAAAACAACTTCTAATGCATAAGAAATGTAGTTAAGAAAAAAATTAAAATGTAGTGTTGCTTGTAAGTGCAAATAAATGTCGACCATCGCCACTTTTCCTATATATTTTTAGAAATTGGTTAGAATAGTATAAAATCATAGTTTTTCGATCGATAAATACACTTATTAAAAAGACTAATAAAGGAAGTTAAGTAAAGAAGAAAGCATTGCACATTGCAAGCCTCAAAAAGAAACATTCCGAGCTACCTCATGACTAAACTGCTTAATTAACCAATCAGTATTTGGTAATGTTTACGGTTGCGAATTTCTGGGATTTTTTCAATTGACTTTCCATACTGTTAATTTTGAATGCTATCTGAAAAAATAAAAATCTGCCAATGTGCATAGTTAAGATTTTCTATCCAAACTGACACAATTTCCGCTACCTATACTTTAACGGGCAGATTTTAAATGGGCGTTTCAATTGTTTGTTTTATAAGTCCGTAAATAAACTGAGATTAAACTGAAACTGCCCGAATCATCAATCAGAAACCAATATACGTGGCAAACAATGGTTTTCTTAGTCATCTTCAGCAATACTCGTTTAATTAGATTTTCAAAAATTTCGAAAGAATACGATATTTACACACAACTTTGGAATAAGAATTAAGACAGCAATTAAAATACAGACTACCATAAAATAAAGATTATGCATACTTTAAATGCTTTTTTTCTTTTATTTTATTATTATAAGCAAATGTTTAAATGACATTCCATGCAGTTCACTTGTTTATTGTCGTATCTACAGTGCTACAAAACTTGATATTTTAAAGTGATTGGCTAGGCTTAACTTAAGGGTTATGTAACTCCCGTAATCTGGGGCAAATTCCATATTCCAGCTCCGGGAATTTCCCGAGCTTGACGAATTAGAGAGGTTTGACTGTTAATCTTTCTCAATGATTAAAAACAAAAAGGAGTTAAAACTTTAATCATGAAAATATTTCATATTACATTTAAATGGGCTTCAAAATCTGCTGGGAAGAAAACATGATTAAAGTAAGCCCTCTAAGCTATTAGATATTTTATGGAGAAAACATTACATAGTTTAATATTGATATTAATTTTACAAAGAGTACATTCTAAAAGAACTTTGGTATCTACTTTTGGTAAATTACCACAGCTGGATTTCTATAACGTTGTTTTGGCTATTGGGGACACCTGAGGTGAGTGTTTTTTTCATTCAACTTTTGATTTTTAAGTACTGTATTTACCCGAATATAAGATGAGTTTTTTCCCCCAATTTTAGCACCTGAAAAACTTTGAGTCATCTCATATTCTCGTAGCATGGAATAACTTCACGTGAATCAATCGTATCCCGTAAAAGCAGATAACCTTCGTTTTGATGCCTGTGGATGTAATTCTATCTTATCACAAAGGGAAGCTGGGGTTTAGAAACCTGATATTTAATGCACTACAATGTAGCATAGTGTAGCAAAAGCTAATTAGAACAGTCCTTGTTGAAAGCGAAAACATTCATTTCGGCACCAGCAAATGTCATTCTATCCTACTGTGGGTGTACGAATAATGACGCTGGTTTAAAGAAAAAATATTAATTTTGAGCCCTATGGTTAATCAATGAAGATGAATGGAATAAACTCCTAAAATAACCACACAAATATTTTTTAAAAAAGGAAAATACTCGCATGCATTCTGGTTTAGGGGAATCTACTCAACGCCAGTGACCAAACACACCCGCAATCTCACCCACTCCGGGTTTAGGGGAATAACTCCCATGCCAGGGACCCTCCTTTTCTTTGTTCACACTCACAAATATACACATAACAAACAAACACACACACAAGAACTTCCTTTCCAAAAAATTGCCTAAATACGTATTTCGGAATCAAGGATTCCATCATCAGTAGGCCAATCAAAAGAGACACTGGTTTCTATAATGATTTAACAACAAATAACAGTAACAATGATAGCAGAAACATGAGAGGGAAATGCAGGATACACTAGAAAGCTCGTGCGTGGATGACTCGGCATCACTGGTGCCCTTCTGTGCTGCCAGGAGCCATGTCCTGCAGCAGGAAAAACAATCTCCATACGAGGTCACTCAGCGGCCTAGGTATTTAATAATTGTAATTACCATTTGAATGCAAAAATTGTAATAACTGCATATAACCAGATAGTAAATTTGTCAAAATTACTGGTTTAATATTTTTCCTTAAATATATTAAGTTTAAAAAGAGGGGGTTGTCTTATATTCAGAGTCATCTTACATTTGGATAAATATGGTACTTGTTCTTGAAATTACATCTAATACATCATCTAACATAGTTAATTAAAACTTGACATCGTTATAGAATGACTAATGATCTTGTTAATACAGTGGGTTCTGCTTTATAAAATCATCGGTTAATTGAATCAGCTGCTTTATTGAATCAAAATAGGAAAACCGAAACCATTTTGTATCCAAAGTACTCAGAATTCTCCTCTAATTGGAATCACTTATTTCGGTTAATTGAATCACGTGCTAATGGCTGGCTATAGGGTTTTAGGGCATTCTTGGGATTAACCCCAAGAATAATTCCTTTCTTTTCCTAAGAATATCGAAATTTCCATTAGCTGTCGGCAAAATAGTACAGGAACAACACTGTTCACAAAAAATTGCAACGAGAGAAGCAAGATGCAAACCACCATCAGCTGAAGAGTGGAAAAGGTCTGTTCTCCCCGACCTTTTGAAAGAGTACAAACTGGATGAAATCTATAACACAGATGAAACGGGCCTTTATTACAGAGTGTTGCCAGATTCCTCCTTAGCAATTAAAAACACTTCCAATTCTGGAGGAACGAAACAGAAAGACCATGTAGCACTTAACACCTTCTATCAATGAGATATGAGAAAAACAATCATTGAAATTATTGACGAGAAAAATAGTGAAAAAAGTGCTTCTGAAATTTCCAAAAAGATGAAAGCGTTAGATGCCATTCACATGCTGAAGAAGGCTTGGGAGCAAGTATCATCCATAACTATTGCTAACTGCTTCAGAAAAGCTGGTTTCTTCTGGTTGAAGAAAACAATGAAGCAGAAAATGATGCAGAGGAAGTTGATGAAGAGCTGAATAGATGGAATTCAATCGATGATGACATCGTTATAGCTCTTGTATTAACAGAAATGTTGCTGAAATATTAAGTAACAAATCGAGTGTTGATGAAGATATAGAGGAAGAAGACCAAGAAGTGCAGTCATTACCAGCCCTTTCCTCTCAAGAAATCACACATGCATTGGCTGTTCTTTGACGAAACCTCGAGCTGAGAGGAGGACGGCCAGAGGAGTTCAGCCGCTTGTACAAGGTGGAAATTGTCTCATATTAATGACAATTTGATTCAAAATATGTTGTAAAATTTTTTAAAAACTAAATAATATGTATATTGGATAAAGTAAGCTTTTAAAATTAATTTAAGTACATATGTATAAATTATATTTTAGCATTTTCTTATTTAACATGCCTAAAGTACTCAACCTCCGCATAATCAAATCAGCCGGTTAACTGAATCAAATAATGGTTTCCCAACTTGATTCTAATAAGTAATTGAATGTTCATATACAACCATTTTGTCTGTAATGAGCATGCATTCTTTGGAATCAAGAAGAAATATAGCTGATCTAAATTTCCTATACAATATTATTAATAATCGTTTAGACTATCTATAAACTTTTATGTCCCACACCACAAATCAAGAACATGCACAATTTTTAGTATTGAACATTGTAATACAAACTATGCTTATAATTCCTTATTTAATAGAATACAAAGAAGAGGAAATGAATATGGTCACTTAATTGATTTCAGCTTTCCCTATGTAAAATTTAATAATATTGTAAGAAATATGTTATGTTTTCCTAAATAAATACACACGGCCGAATTCAGAGTTTTCTTAATCAGTTATTAAGACCCACTAAGTCCCCTTAGTAGCGCACCACTACATATGCCCTATTCAGAGCGTCCTACTAGGGGTGATTTGCTTAGTCATTGAGTATGGTAGTCAGCCTTAGTCACACGCCACGCTAAACAAGCTCCCGCGGTGTTTAAGGGCGTGACTAGTGTGTCTTCCGCTCCAGCTTGCGAAGTGTAGTGAAAGCGGTAGTTGAAAATGAGTCTTTTTTAGGTATAATATTGTTACTTTATTTAGTTTGTTATTAAGTAATTTCTATATGAGAGTTTTATATTTCTCTGTAGTTCATTATTTCGTCAAATTAGTTTAATTTCGTTTTATAGTAGAGTAGGGTACGTAATTTATTGTTACATTATTTCTTTTAAACGTCAGTCATTGTATTCTTATTTTAATTATTCCGCGTTTTATCATTTTAGCTATTTTCATTATTGTCGTTTCTACTTTGTTTTCATGTTAATGGCCAACGAAGTTTGTACGTATTGCGTAGAGTTTTTGTGTAGTCGATATTTGTGTAATCACGTAGATCATGGTCCTTCAATAGTTGTTAATATGTTTCTATAGGAGTGTTTTATATTTATGTGTAGTTCATTATTTCGTCAAAATAGTTTAATTTCGTTTGATAGTAGAGTAGGGTACGTAATTTTTATTGTTTCAGTCCTTCTTGTAAAGGTTAGTTATTGTATTCGTAGTTTATTTATTCCGAGGTTTATCAATTTAGTTATTCAGTTGTATTCATTATTCACTTTTCTACTTTGTTTTCATTGTAATAGCCAACGAAATTTTTACGTATTGCTTAGAGTTATTGCGTAGTCGTTTTTTGTTATAATCACGTAGTGCATGTTACTTCAGTAGTTGTTCAGACTTTGTGTTACTTTGTGCTACAAAGTACGGAAAGTGCTTCTTCCCCTTTTGTAGTTTGCGCATCTCCCAAGCGTAGCGTGAGATCGGAGGATACCGACGCGGGAGTAGCTGGTCAGGGGACATGTGAGACGGTGGTGTGTTGTGCTACTCCGAGTGTTTGGTGCTTCTATTCCCTCGATTGGTTAATTATGTTTTGTGTTGTGCTACTCCGAGTGTTTGGGGCTTCTATTCCCTCAATTGGTTAATTATGTATTGTGTTGTGCTACTCCAAGTATTTTGGGCTTCTATTCCCTCAATTGGTTAATTATGTTTTGTGTTGTGCTACTCCGAGTGTTTGGGGCTTCTATTCCCTCAATTGGTTAATTATGTTTTGTGTTGTGCTACTCCGAGTGTTTGGGGCTTCTATTCCCTCAATTGGTTAATTATGTTTTGTGTTGTGCGGCTCCGAGTGTTTGGGGCTTCTATTCCCTCAATTGGTTAATTGTGTATTGGGTTGTGCTGCCATAGACCATTAGAGATCCAGCGACCAGTTAATAGTTATTTATTTCTTTGGTGTTAATACAGTCCACTTTTTACAACTAATGTGTTTTTTATTATTATTACGATTTCTCACGAAACAGTAGTTGTTAGTATATTTCTAGTTCTTGCTATATTGATAGGTGTATTATAGTATTGCATTTAATAATATTGTAGATGGCCGGGTCAGATTTTGAGTACTATGAAGAAGCGCTGGAGGTGATGGAATTAGACGACTTCGTCACCTCCAACCACTGTTTCTGCTTTTCGCGTATCTTCCGTTCATCGCAACTTTTGCACTCTATCACGTCAATACGTTCCTGTATCAACGATAGTAACGTCTCCTTCTCCTCCTGCGACCAGTTCACCGCCCTTACCCGTTTTGCTTCCATATCCGTGTCTACAACTAACCCAACAAATCGAAATAACGTAACACTAATATCACTACACCTAACCAATTACCTACAAAACTAGCTAAAGTAAATATTAATGATGAAAACTAACCTAACTGAAATGTAACTTACGTAATAGAACAAATAATATCACTACACCTAACCAATTACCTACAAAACTAGCTAAAGTAAATATTAATGACGAAAACTAACCTAACTGAAATGTAACTTACGTAATAGAAGAAATAATATCACCACACCTAACCAATTACCTACAAAACTAGCTAAGTAAATAATAATGACGAAAACTAACCTAACTGAAATGTAACTTACGTAATAGAAGAAATAATATCACCACACCTAACGAATTAACCTACAGAACTACGCTAACACTAATTTAAATACACTAAAGGAAATAAGATTCAAGAATTTACACAACTCAACCGCACAAAAGCCCAACCACAGGAGGAGTGAAGATGGCCGCGGCTTGTCGACCTCGAGGTATCGATTACTGCGCATGCGCAGTAGGTGCTTCACAATGTTGCCAAGCGTTCCATTTCCTCTTGTCCAGCTTAGTGATGCTAGGTGGAGCTCTGCGTTAGTGGACCTTAGTCAACTCTCGTTAATCGCTCGATTGGGACTCTGCATACGACCTTTTAGTAGCTCTTTGTTACTCTCTTAGTAGGTGACTAGGAAGTAGCCCTTAGTCATGCGTAAAACAGAAAATCTCTGAATTCGGCCGACAAGAGTTTAATACTTTAACTGGTGCTAACTACACTTGACCGATTAATGTGGTTTTTTATTGTGGTTTTTACTGTGCCGATTAATGTGGTATTTTATTGAAAATTTTACTTTAAACTTAGTTCTATAGGCATTGTGGTTGGTGTGCACAATTGTTTTTGTACGATTTAAAATATATGTTGAAAGGTTTTTATTAATGTGATTACTACAAGTATTTATTTTTAAATTGTGTTCAGTGTGCATGATTGTTTATGTAAGATTTAAAATATATGTTGAAAGGTTCTTATCTTTGTGATTACTACATGTATTTACATTTAAAGTGTGATATTCTTTAAAGTTATTGTACGTAAGTGAACTTTGCATTATGTTCTCTTTCTATGTTAATATGAATTAATAGCTATATGTTATTATTTTCTACATTTTCTGGTAATATAGTATATACTTTTTCTCTGTAACAAATACTGTTTTAATAATGTAACAGGACTTTTGCCCGTAATATTCTAGAATAAAAAAAGAATAATAAGAGGAACTCACTGTACTTAACATTTTATATCTATATAATTGCTTAGTGTCCGTCACGCTAAGATTCATAAAGCTAATAACTCGAGAAGTAATGAAGATAGAAACTCGAAATTTGGCAGGGATGCTTGATTAACACTTTTTCAGGTGATGACGAATTTAAATCGCGAAAAAATTCTTTGGTTCGACTCCAATGGACGCATTTCCATTTCCCGTTACTTAACATATAAAATGCGATTTTTCGACGTGCAGCCTCTTATTCATTTGGAAATTAAAATTAGAAGGAATTAACATACGACCTTTGGATTTGAACCATTTTGAAGACAAATTTATAAAGTTTCTTATTCTGTTCATCTTTTTTCGCCCACAGTTTGAAGTATTCCATGTTAAACGTTTAATTTATATATTTTATGCAAATCTTGCCATTTTAACGGAATGTTGCCATGGTGACTAATTATATTGTTAGACCTCAAAATCCTATTGTTGTATAAATCCTTATGGATGTAAGCGTGCATTGAATGTTTTTAATACGAGATAGGGAGAGAGGGAGAGGGGGGAGAGGGAGGGAGGGAGAGGGAGTGAGACAGAGAGAGTAAGGAGTGAGAGAGAGAGGAGACAGAGAGGGGGAGGGAGGGAGAGATAAGAAGGGAGAGAGAGGGAGGGAGACAGAAAGGGAAAAAGAGGGGAATGGAGGGGAAGGGAGAGAGGGAAGGAGGGAGGGGGAGGGAGAGAGTGGGAGAGGGGGAGGGAGAGAGGGAGGGAGGGAGGGAGAGAGGGAGGGAGAGAGGGAGGGAGAGAGGGAGGGAGAGAGAGGGAGGGAGAGAGGGAGGGAGAGAGGGAGGGAGAGAGGGAGGGAGAGAGGGAGGGAGGGAGAGAGGGAGGGAGAGAGGGAGGGAGAGAGGGAGGGAGGGAGAGAGGGAGGGAGGGAGAGAGGGAGGGAGGGAGAGAGGGAGGGAGGGAGAGAGGGAGGGAGGGAGAGAGGGAGGGAGGGAGAGAGGGAGGGTGGGAGGGGGAGATAGAGAGGGAGGGTGGGAGGGGGAGATAGAGAGGGAGGGTGGGAGGGAGAGGGAGGGAGGGAGAGGGAGGGAGGGAGAATATAAAAAAGAAATGGTTATAATATTTTATACATTCCGTGTTTTTTATAAAATTGCTGGCGAAGCTGCAACGGGCTACTAGTATATAGTAAAACCTCACATAGTGCAAATTCACAAGACGCTATTTCACTAAGAAGCTGTACACATTTCCCTACCAAAGCTCAGAAGATGTGTTGGTTCATCTCACTAAGATGCGGTTTGACAAGTCAAAGCCAAAGTTAAAATTTAAATTTCTCGTAAACTATAAATGATAAAAACTTCAAATTAAAATATTTTAAAGAATAATATTGACACTTTGAATCATGTAATGATTTTATATTATAAAAATTTGGCGTCGAGAGATTCATATGTGCACTTCTGATATTGTGCTGATATGGTAGAGTCCTGCAACCGGTGTTCCACGATAAAGCTCTTGTGCCACGGTATATTTTACATTAATGTGTTTTATTATCCCCAGCTATCACCACGGAAAATAAATTTTTAATAAACAGCAATACATTATGGCCAAATTTTTTACACTGTTTCAGTTACTTGAATCTTCTACAGTTACTTCTTGGAGAAACTAAGTCATACGGAACAGTTTCAGGTAACGAGATCTCCGCAGTTTTATATGTAACTGAGATGTTGTCATGTGAAAATTGAGCAGTTTTTCTACTCTATTTATGAAAAATTCAGGATTTCTTTATTACTCACATTGTTCTGTTGACAATAGCATCGATTATGTTTGTCTTTTCTCTATAACTTTCTTCATTAGTTATAATTATCAACTCCAAAATGAAAGTGAATCATTTTAATCATAATTTATCCCATCTACATAGAAAGTGATTTTTTTCTCTTGCTGCTGTTAGTAGTCAGTAATAAAAGTGTTCCACACAATATCGGCATGAAATCTGGTTCGTTGTGCCATGAGAATTGAACAAACCTGAAGGTGTGCTGTGCATAATTCACACACCTTTTTTCAGGATTTTGTGACGAAAACTTTAGGTGCGTATTATTATGTTATTTTTTCTTAATTCCACATATAGAAATAAGGTTGCATGAATTACGTGATGGCATGGATTATGATAGTAAATACGGTATTATATTACGTATTTAAATAACGGTCAAAAAATTATTCTAAAAAATGTAGAAAATATGAGATCCTAGAACACAACTCCCTATTTTCTATTAACTTAATGCTTAATATAACGCGATTTCAAGGAACACAACTACCTCGCTATGTGAGGTTTTACTGAATTGATGTGCACACCAATTTTAATGACAGGAAATTTTGATAATGTTTAAAAATTTCAAAATGTTTTTAATTTTTATTTGAACAAAAACAGTTATAGAAAAAACTACATAACTTATAAAAACTACAGCTATTTAACATTAAAACGAATTTTTTTATGGACCTGAATTACAAATTAAAGTTTTTGTGAATTTTGGAAAACAGGTTAAAAATTCCACAAAAAAATATTTGAATATTTTGAGATGCAATACCAAAACAGTGTGAGAGCGTAAGCATAAATCAACATGATTTTATTTGTCCTATAATCCCCAAGAACATAAGCAATCTGTCCTCTTTCACTCATTGAATAAATTACCTGAACATATTTGGTTCCATTCCATCCATTATAAGAGCCAGAAAATCGGGAAAAAGATAAAAGCAGCTTTTCCAAAACTCCATCATCAACAAACCCCTTTAGTTTATTCTCACAAATGAAGTCAATTTCTGGATGTTGGCAGCCATAAAAAAGCCATGCTTCTCCAAGTGGTATTGACATTTTTTGCTTTTTCAGAGCTGTGCGATGTTCAAGAAACCCTGTAAAAATATTTTCCATTACTTAAGTAGAGAAATTCAATTTCTTTCTCATTGAGAAATTTTAAATAAAATGCACTAAATTCTAACAATAAGATAGAAAGGATACAATTGAATTAATATAATGTTCCTAATTAAAATGAAGATTCAGATATAATGCAGGCAAAGCAATGGCAGATCACAGGTGGCCTCGATCTCCTCTCAAAAGGAGTATCCAACTATGAATACAATGGAAACATAAACACTTGCAAATATTTTTATATCATTTATTCCTAGAATGGTTTTTTCACGTTTCAAAAATCATCTTTTAAGTGTTTATAGTGAACTGGCAGGAATTATTAATACTAATAATAGCCTATGTCTGTCCGTTTGTTGATTGGTAACGATATTGCATAGGTCAAGCGTCTGGTAGTGCATTATGATTTAACAGGAATAATTCGATAAAGAATCAAGACAGAAACTCTAAATTTGGCAGGAATACTCGATACACATATTTTAAGGCGATGACAAAAAAATCGCGAAAAAAGTCCTGGGTTTGACTCCATGGAAGATATTTCCATTTCCCATAAAATTACACATAAAAATTGACTTTTCCACATGCAGGCTTTCATTTTTACTTTCTCCATACATAGTAATGGGAAAGTATTGTGATCACGAAAAAAATCGACTTCGAGATTTCAACGGAAATACACGTTTTGAGATCTTTATAACATGTTTAGACTATTTTCAGAACGATGTCTGTCTGTGTGTGTTTGTGTGTGCGTGTTGTGTGTGCGCACGTGCGTGTATGTGATTGTGGGCGCTCTAACTCAAAAAGTACTTTCCATATCATTACCAAATTCCAAATACAACACTTTGGTATTGGCACAAAGAACCGATTGGTTTTTGGAAAATAACGGTTAACCAGAAGTCGAGGTTTATTCGAAACCCGATTCGGTTTTTGCAATATTTCTCCATTAAAACATCATTATTGTATATACAATTCTACACAAAGGTTATAGAGAATGTAATTTCCTACAACTTTCATTTGAAACAATTTTCCATAGCAGTTATTGTTTAGGAATAATTTATAAATAATTGGTTTTTTCGGTTTCTGTCAAATATCTCCTTAAAAACGTCATTATTGGTCATCTTCTTAAGGACCAAAGTTGTAGAGAATAATATTTCTTCAAGTTTTGTTTGAAACAAATTTTCGTAGAATCATCCATTTCGGAGATATTTAACTTTTTCGTCATTTCCAGTATACAGCGCCACCACCATGTAGCGTTGAATTCTGTAAACATATTCAAAATATACCTAATTTACGGCAATAAGGACGACTGTATTCTTTTACCATATGAAATAATAATTTTGCCTTATAATGCTATTCATAATAATTTAAATATTTATACCCCAAATATGGAGAAAGTCATGTGTTGGCCACATCAGGTTTTTTAAAATTAAAATTGGAAAGAATTAACCTACGATCTTCCTATCTGAACAATTTTGAAGACAAAATTATAAAGTTTCTTATACTGTTCATCCCTTTCCGACTACAGTTCAAAATCACTCATGTTAAACGTTTTATTCACAGGAGGAAGGGAGAGGGGGAGAGAGAAGTGGGGGGAGAGAGGGAGACAGACAGACGACTTTATTGAGGGTGAAATTGAGACTACAGTAAAACCCACTATACACTGCCCAAGAAAAAAACATTGTGTACAATGTTGCAAAGAACGTTCTTTTAAGTATTGATACTGAGTACAGTAAAACCCCGCTACACGTTACCCTGCTATACATTATTTCGCATATACGTCGCCAATCAATTAAGGAACATGTTTCGTTATAAGCTGTGTCGCTTCACATATGCGTCCTTTGTGAAATGCTAAAAGCAAAATTTCAGAAATTCCAATTGCGGTGCATAAATTATAACTATAACAATAAAAACCCTCTATTCGGCTTTTAAATTCATGTTTATTATTATTTATATGAATTAATTTAATTTCGTGTTTATCATTCGTGTTAAATAATACTCAGAATAAACATTTGCTGGCCATGTGTTTGAGAGATCATGATGAGTTAGGTGGTTCACAAGATACACAGGGGATAAAAGGGACTGTCCCAATATTAATGGCGATGTGTAAAAACCTAATTCTGAGCGACAGACAGCTATATGAGAGCTTTGTGAACATTTGTGTCTAACATTTTGTGTCCTTTCATCCCAGTTTACATTTGCGTTGATATCTCATGAGATATTAGATATACTTTGGATTGCGACATCTGCATGAAAAGTACTCTTAAAGTGCGTATCAGTGCAAATGTAAGTAAAGAAACAATTTTTGTGCTCCATCACACTATAGACAATTA
This sequence comes from Uropetala carovei, assembly GCA_036926305.1. Lineage (NCBI taxonomy): Eukaryota > Metazoa > Arthropoda > Insecta > Odonata > Petaluridae > Uropetala > Uropetala carovei. Next base: position 8,125,683 of record JAXCHB010000010.1, on the reverse strand, counting down.
TTTTCGGTGATTTCTGAATTTATTATTGCAATTGGTTACTCGTTGTTACGATTAAATCTATATTAAACCCTAGTAGAAATGAGTGGTAACCACATAGTGGTAACATAGTATGTCTAATGTACTGTATTGATATGTATTATTTGGAACACAAATATGTCACAAAATATCCACCAGGAACGTAACCCCTACTTTTATCATAGTTCTTATGGGAATCTTTGTTTCGCTATACGTTGTTTCGTTGTGTCAAATTTTTCAGGAACGCATCTCTGACATATAGCGGGGTATTACTGTAGACAGGGAAAAAGAGAGAGGGAGGGAGTAACTAAAGATAGCCTGTCATATTGAGGGGCTTTTATACTAGTAGTATCAGAATTCCTAAGCATGCATACGTAGGAAAGAAGAGTCACTCTTGTACATAGCATAACATTGATGATACAACTCCCAGTTTATTTATTTCCTGTAACCTTTAAATGCCAGATTTATTTTGAGATATTTAAATTATTTTTGTCTGTTTTCTGGAAAAACTGCATATCTCGTGGACTATTGCTGATAAAATGTTGCAATAAAAAGCATTTTATAGCAAAAATACTGAATAATTGCAGATACTTGCTTATTCTAAAAACTGAAGGAAAATATCCCTTCTGTAAAGTGAACATAAGATCCTCAACATTAAAATAAAAATAAATGTCAAGAATGGCAAAACACATCAAAATTCTCTATTCTCAAGGAGCTGTGTATTTTATAAGATATATTAGTGTAATGCCCGTTGAAATATCAATGGAAGAATTATAGATAGATAGATTATTATTACAGTGAAACTTCGATTTTACATTTTTGAAGGGACCGATTTAAAAAAACGTAAAATCGGAGAAAAAGTAAAATCGCAAAATTAAAATTCTTTACTCTGAAGAAAAATCTTACACTGTTTAGTATATGTGAACTTTTTTCATATCTTATATCATAATGACCTTCTGTGTACTGACAGTCTCATCGACTCAGCAACATAATATAAAACATGAATATTTAAATACGATAATTTTACAATATAAGTAACTTTAGAAATTAATTTATAGAATGCAAATGATTTACATACATACCAATCACGCTGTTCCCTTACGGGGTAAGCAAACAAATGAGTTATAAACTATATTATTGATTATTTATTCAAATACTTAATGATAATTGTTCAAAGAAAGAAGTATACGATATCATTCAGAAATTTTTACTATCAACGAAGTTATTAGCGATTTGTCTGTCATAAGAATCGAAAGGATCCTTTATTGCAATTACGTTGTGAAAACAGTAATAAAAATAATATAAATGGAATCTTCTTAGGTCTAGCGGCTGGAGATGACTGGTGCAATTTGGTGGGAAGAAAACAACTTTGATGTTTGCCAAATGATGTACGTCTCAGGATGAGTGGCACATTGATCGACAGAAAGAATAATTTTGTGGCCTTTAGCTCTCATTTGTGCATCGAGTGCTATTAAAAGGTCTTCAAATATTTGAATAGTGATCCAAGGTTTTTTATTAGCCACATACTTAGTAGGCAGATTCTTAACATTCTTAAAACATCCAGGATTTTTAAATTTACCAATAATCAAAGATGGTAGCTTATCACTCCCATCAGCATTGCACACAAGAAGAACAGTTATCCTTTCTTTAGACTTTATACCTCCATGGCATGATTCTCCTTGCACGGTAAGAGTTCCATTCGGTTGCAAATTGTAAAACAACCCAGTCTCATCTGCACTGTAAATGTTACAGAGCGCATAACATTTTATCTCTTCCAATAACTCCCCTTTTTTCCATGTTTCAACTGTTTCTATGTTAACACTCTTTCCCTCACCTGATATAGTATTACAGACAACATTATAGCGCCTCTTAAACTTGTCAATCCAGTCGTTGGATGCAGTGAAATCATTCATACCAGGTCTTGCAGTCAAATGTAATGCCTTCTCTTTCAAAAGAGGACCACTAACGGCAGTGTTACTTGCACGTACCTGCTTGAACCAAACAGAAAGGGGTCTCCAGCTCTTCTAGAGGTGAAAATTTCACAGATTTTCTTTGTTTAGAAAAATGTCCACACTGTAAATAACTCTTTTCTATATCCTCACGATTATGTTTAGCATGGACACAGCAATTCCTAAGCGTGAAGCTAATTGAATGCATGTTCCCATATTTGCATCAACTTCTGCTAAAATGTCAATCTTCTCATGTATAGTGAATGCTTTGTATTTTTTCATGCTGTTATTCATATTACGGGTTATTAACAAATTTTGAAAAACTACACGTATTATAATAAATTTGCTGTGCAGAATGTTTGCAATTTTGTCAAAATAGCTGCAGACGAAAGAACAACCTTATGTTTCAGGCATCTGCAACGACTTAATGCTGTTATCGGTGTAGACACATAGTAGGGATTTAGTTTTATCTCTAGTGAATAATAACGCCTCACACCTGTCATAAAAGCGGAAGAAAAAAAATAAATTTTTTATCCTCCTATAAATTTGCAACAGAAATGTATGAAAATGAAGTTTATTAAAGATTTTCACTTAATGAATTAACAAAAAATTAATACATTAAAAATCCTGGACACTAATGACATGAAAAGGAAGAGAAGGTATGGCTTCCCTACTGTGCAAAGGTGCTGTTACAGGTCACTTTCAGAAAGAAAGAGGCAGGAACAGGAGATGAGGAACCTAGCAGCGAGGTTCTGCGGTATTTTGAAAAGAAGATAACTCTTAATGATGTAAAATCAGCTGCAAAATGTATTACCCGGACTTCAATTTTGTGTCGTAAATTCGAGGAAAATGGAAAATCGGGGAAACATAAAATCCGTCAAATTTTAGCATTGCTTTTACGTATCATTTGTCGGGATCAAGAGAAAAAAGCGTAAAATCAAGGAAAACGTAAAATTCGATATCGTAAAATCGAAGTTTCACTATATTTTCATTTAAAATAATTAATATCACACTTTTACATATGAAATATTTTGTCATATACAACATTTCTAGTGAATATTCTGTTGCTGAAGGGCTATCTTTAGTTAAACTTAAAATAGTTGCCTCTCTTACCCTCTCTCCCCTCCCATATCCCCCCCCTCTCACACCCTCCCTCTCACTCCTCCTCTCTCCCCCCTCCCAATCTCTTGTATTAAAAGCATTCAAAGCACGTTCATACCCATAAGCCTGGTTGACACGGTGCGAGTGTACTCGGCCGAGTCCAGCACGAGCGAGTGGACTCGTATATCAGTCCTGTTGACACTACTCGGTTGTGTTAGAACGAGTAAACATGGCGGAAATCGTTCGTGTCGGGGTGTACCTAGTTGCAGAATTACTTTTACAAGAGCTGCAAAAGTTGAAGAAGAAAAGGAAAAGAAAACCTCGTTCATTATGGATCCGTGAATGGATAAAGAAAAGGGATACGTTGGGAGTTTCTGCATCTTTTATGAGATCTTCAGATGAGATTTGTACTCTTCATCTGGTGACATACCGGATTTGACGTACTTCATTTTTGAAACTTCTTGAGCATAAGTGCTCCTAATATTTTTAATTTTATTTTTTAGTCCCGACTCTCCAAAACCGGGAACATTCATGGACTCAATAATCCTCTTCATGGCAGTGTCCCTGGCAGTTCTGTTCTTATAATCAGAATGTCTAAAATTCCATAGGCATTCCATTTCTTCGTATAATTCTACGAATTTCATTGTATCGCTTTCACTCCATTTCTTATTTCCCGCCATCTTGATAGTCTGCGAGTGCTACTCGTACGGATAAAATTTGGAAGACAACCGAGTTATTCGGACGGATCCACCCGACTAGCACTGTACTCGTAGGTTTCTGTTTACACCCTGCGAGTAGCTGCGCGCGCAACCATTTCACTGGACTCGCACCGTGTCAACCAGGCTATAAGGATTGAAATAACAATATGATATTGAGGTCTAACAATGGAATAGGTAGGCAAGGTAACATCCCGTTAAAAATGTGCGAATTAAACATTTAAATTGAGTGATTTCAAAGTGTAGGTGGAAAAAAGATGAAAAGAATAAGAAACTTTATAATGTTTTCTTCAAAATGGTTCACATTTGAAGATTGTACACCAAATCTTTCTAATTTTAATCTAAAAAAGAATGAAAGCCTGCACATCATAAAGCAGATTTTACGTGTTAACTTATTGGAAATGAAAATTATCCCTTATCCCCCAGAGTCGAATCTGCATCTTTGATCTCAAGTTCGATACATTAAAACGTTTTGTTATTATATCATAATGCTATCCTGAAATTACCATCATCAAATTCAGTTCAGTCATTTGCAAGATATTAAGCTTCAAAAAGCATTACATGACAAAGGGACACTGTCATTTATATTAGTTTTATGATATAACCCAAAGTGCTACAGTAGAGACACCAAATTGATAATTTACCCCTTAGGTCTCAAACATGCTGCCAACATGTCTCAAAACACCTGCACAGAACAATTAAGTAAGATACTTTGTATTATGATGCAGGCCAAAATTAAATGTATTCCTTAAAAACACTCGAAAATGTATTAAACCAACACTTCCTGTTTAATTTTGTTTTAGTTTAATCTTCATTTTACTAACCTATGAATGAAGAAACACCAGTTCCAGGCCCAATTAAAATAATAGGTGTGGATACATCATCAGGCAAATTAAATCCAACACTTTTTCTAAAAAACAGCGGGACCTAGAATATTTACTAATATTAGAGTAATGAAAAAACATACTGGTGCATCTTTACATTAAAAAAATAAAAATGATCACTTAATTATTCTATAACAAAAAGATAATAAACCCTTCCCTCGCCAACCGCAGGGGTTACGTTCCTGAAAAGTGCCGCGGTTGGTAAATACTTAAGTATATTGGAAATTGGGGGTTCGGGTTCTACTGTTCGTATTACTATACCATATATTATTGATCACTTACATTACTCGCTTATTTCTCACTTAAATTCATTATATAAATATTATGAATATAATAACATGCTGTTCTTTCCTTACGAGCTCTCTGGTTTGGCATAGTCGAAACTCCCGTAGATGAAAAATACATGACGAAAAACAATCACCGCCATCTATGTGCTATTAAATGCGAGAAATAGCTTTCCGCTGCATTCTGCTGTTCGGAACTACATATTCTATCCCAGAATGAATTCTTTTTTTAAGAATTACTTCAAACGTATCACACTATGCATAAGCCAAACTACTGAGTAAAACAATTACCGACTGAAGGATTACAAACGCCCCATAGGTAACGAAGAAATTACGTGCATACTATGACATACATCACATCATTTTATACAATTTACTACGGTCTTACCCGGCGTTTTTTTGCATTTAAACATATATTATTACGTACAAATTCAGAAAAATATTAAACGTTTAATTTATTTAGTATGCTGATATGAATAATACACAACTAAACACGTCGTGTGGACTTGCGGTGCGTGAAATGCATGCATATGCTGATGTGAATAATACACAACTGATCGCCTTGTTACTTTCTCATACGTAGTAATGGGAAAGTATTGTATTCATGAAAAAAATCGACTTCCAGATTTCAACGGAAATACGTTTTGAGGTCCCTAGAACACGTTTAGACTATTTTAGGAATGATGTCTGTGTGTGTGTGTGTTAGTGTGGGCGCTCTAACTCAAATCGTTACCAAACTTCATATATAACACTTTAACATGAGCACAAAGAACTGATTAGTTTTTGGACAATAGCGGATAACCGGAAGTCGCGGTTTATTCGAAACCCGATTCGGTTTTTGCGATATTTCTTTGTTAAAACATCATTATTGTATATACAATTCTAAACAAAAGTTATAGAGAATGTAATTTCCTACAGTTTTTATTTGAAACAATTTTCCATAGGAGTTATTGTTTAGGAGTTATTTATAAATAACCGGTTTTTCGGTTTCCGTTAAATATCTCAACAACATCGTTATTGGTAATCTTCGTAAGGACCAAAGTTGTAGAGAATAATATTTCTTCCAAGTTATGTTTGAAACTAATTTTCGTAGGACCATCCATTTCGAATATATTTCGCTTTTTCTTAATACCAGCCTACAGCGCCAACACCATGTAGCGGTGAATTCTGTAAACATTCAAAATATACGTAATTTACGGCAAGGACGTGTCTTCTTTTACGATACGAAATAATAATTTTGCCTTATAATGCTACTCATAATAATTTAAATATCTATACCCCAAATATGGAGAAAGTCATGTGTTGGCCACATCAGATTTTGTGGAATGTAGAGACTTGTGGCGGGCGAAAAGCGTAATCGTACATTACGGCAACAAAGTAATAGCAAGCAAGTTAGAACAACAACATAGTCTTTGTGAGTGGGTGCAGATGACAACAAAGTTATACAATGCGCAGGATTATCATGCTGAATGCAGTGACTTGTGGCGCACGAAAAGGATACGTAATCGTGTCAGTATCGCAACAACGTAATAGCGAGCAAGTTAAAACGACAACAAAGTCTTTGTGAGTTAAGATGACAACAAAGTCATAAGATGCGCAGTATTTAAAAGTCTTGGTCCAAACCGTGGATACGCAAGAGGTCCGCGGTTGGGAAGGGTGGGACTCAATATGTAGACCGCATATAGTCAAGGGCTGCGGTTAATAAACCCGCGGTTGGAGAGGGAAGGGTATACCTACATGATAACCAAATGTGCATTCTTTATAAAGCATTGAAGTTTCCTTCACAATTGCTATAAGTACAAATTTTAAAAGTCATTTCAAATATGGCACCTTTTATAAAATCATAAAGAATCAAATTTCAACTTCCAAAGAAACAGGTATAGAAACAATACCAAAGAATTAGATACTTATTTAGTGAGGGTTAATTTTATCTCACAAATGTTATTATAATAATTAAGAGGGCTGTGCAAACCCTCAACCATAAAAATTATCCATTATGACTGGAGGAATATGAAAGAAGATAAATTATTTACAATGCACCAATTGCAGAAAACTTCAAATATGAAAATTTAACATATAATTCACATAAATAAATGCCCAGTATAATCTTTGAATTGATAATAAAGAAGTTCAATGTTGACTTTTGCTAAGAGAATGGAAAACCGTCACCCTGTGTGTGTTCAAACATTGAAACCACTGCAGCACTGGTCTCCCGCCCCGAGACAGTGCTGTAGTCACATTTCTTCCATTCCACAAACAACTATGATTTTAATAGACAAGGCCAAGACTTTGGGGAATTCCATCATAAAAGGATGGGATGAATTATTAATATGAATGATTCGTATAACAAAACAACTTTAAATGAAACTTTTACAGATTCCACACAATTTTTGGCACTTGGTGCCTGATGACAGTGATTATTCGCCAAAACCTGTCATATTTTTAAAAAATTATGTGGAATCTGTAAAAGTTTCATTCTAAAGTTGTTTTATTATATGAATGATTCATATTAATAATTCATCCCATCCTTTTTTAATAATAATTTTTTCTAAATTTATAATGTTTACTATTGCTCTTGATAAGGTCACCTAACAGGAAAGTACTTGACAAGGGAGTGACTGCATTTAAGAGAAAGGTGATGAATTTAAAGGAGTAAGTGGAGTTATGATGTACTTGTAGTAAGTGTGGCATCAGTGGGCAGATGTTATGGAATTAACGAGTTGAGCAAGCATTACGGTAGGAAAATATAGCATAATTAAGTATCCCACAAAGTGCATAAGTTCCTTCTTATGCTCATAATCCTAAATATAAAAAGCATTACGCTTGTGGTTCAAGGATGAAGCACATAAGAACTCCCAAGCAGCCATATAATATCCCAAAAATTCAAAGTTCCTTATAGTGCAAAAGGCTGTTGGTGGAATAGCACTGTTAGTTACCATATTTACTGATTGAAAGCCGACCTTTTTTTATTTTTTACCTCCTTAAACATTACCACTCTGCTTAGAATCGGGTCTTAAAAATCAATGACCGAAAAAGTAAAGTAATCAATGCAACAGTGCCTTTACTTACATTATAACTCTAGATATAAGTGTATTAATGTACAGGTAAACAATCTACTTTAAATGTATGTAAAAAGAATCACAATAATTGAATAAGAAGAAATAAATGTTTCGATAATTTCACTCCCGAGCCATCTCTAGTATGCACATGCACATAATCTTAGGATTCCCCGAGCATCAATTTTTGTCATTTATTTGACGAGTTTTTCAGTTTTTTCTTAATAATCCCATAATGGAACGAACGCATTATTCTGCGGACTTTAAGAGAAAAGTGGTAGCATATGAGGAAAAAATATCAAATCTTGCTGCACAATGGCGCTAAAGGATTGAAGAGTCCAATGTGAGACGTTGGAGAAGACAGAGAGAGAATATTTTTGTTGGGAGATTAAAAATCTGGGACATAACCAAGTAAAATTACATTTTAGTAAAAATTGTATTAAATGCTTCAATATAACATAATTTGTGTTGTCGTAATTTTAGTTGATACCTTTTTTATTTAATTATGAATTGAAAATACCTTTTGGTATTTTTTTCTCGACAAATCCCGGAAAATCTGTACACCCAACATGGAATTTTTCTTGCATGCCCTTGTGAAAAGTCGGGGTCAGCTTACAATCGATTAAATACGGTACATGTACTTTGGTGAGAGAGTAATTTACAAGCAACTACAGCCTACACCAGCAGTTCTCATTCAAAAACCTATCAAGAACCAGTGGATTTACTCATTATACTAACAAGGACAAATTAAATCAATTTTTTATCGCCATTTGAATATTCTACACTTTGAGAGCCAGTAGCTAACTGAAAACAAATAGCCCTTCCATTAACCAGTGTTACTCATTACTCAACTTGAATGAGAAAAATGGAATACCAAGGACTGGCAAATAATGATCTTTGGACCAACGGTTGAGAAACACTGGCCTACATATTGTTAAGTTGGTGATTGAATATATGACTGCAGTCTATGTGGTAGGAGAGAATTAACTCATGTAGCTATAAAAATGCATAGAAGACAACTATTACAAGTCGGCAGATGTTTTTGATGCAGACAAGACTTTAGACCTTCCAAAACACTTTTGTCCAAGGTGTAGAAAATAACTGTTGGCTTTAAGGCAAAGTTAATCTTTCTTTTTTTGGGGACTGTCATGATGTGCCAGGTGTTTCACTCCCATTTACTGAAGGGAAAACACATGGAGCACGGACTGCCTGATTTTTGGAGACCTCACCTAAAATTTTAGGTCACAATTGTGCTGGTCTTGGAGTGATTTCATAAATATAGGTCATGCTCCAGCTTCCTACCAAAACATAATGCTTGCAGCCATTAGAACAAGGTGTAATTCCTGTGTTCAAGGCCTGCTAACCTAGGTGCACTCTCAGTCACATTTCAAATGTAATGGAACATGACAACTTATGTCAGACAGTGCTGTTAACGAGTAGAACATCCCCCGCTAGATAATTAACATCAAAGTATTCCACCACAAATGGAGGAAATTTGGGAGAGAGGCAGCATATAATTTTAAAGGTTTTCCATCTGTTGATGAAGAAATGCAGAGGAGGTGAGGTATTCAACAATATAGCAACAAGTCTCATAACAAGGATCTAACAGAGAAGGAACTCATAAAATCAAATAAGAGAGGGAAATTTAAGTGGTCAAAAATCTGCAGATACTGGCAGAGATCTTTAGGAGAAAATCTCCGAGGTAGACTCCATTATGAAGTGGAGAACAAATATCTATATAGAGAATGAGGCTGTTATGATGATGCCCTAAGGTAAACTTTATAGAAATACTAATGCGCCCAGTGAATTTCAATGGATTTAGTGGATCTACTCATGCTGCCAATTCTAGGGCATATGCGGGATATACAAAAGCTTTTTAGTCAATGAAAAATTCAAAATCATGCATAAAGAATACCAAGGGTGGATCCAGAAACTTATCAAGGGGGGAGTTTCTCGTATGACTATCACTAGTAGCTTCTCTTTTGTTCTAATAACAATGCAATGTAAGGGTTAACTTCGTCCAACCTTTAGGATTTTACGACAAAAAATATTGTTTCCTTGTCCGAGAAAAGGAAAGTAAATATCCACACCCAGCACAATGTATTAGCAAAAATTCTTGAGGTAAATTGATACACAGGTAAACACAGTTAAGCGGCCTTTATTTTCTTTAAAACCTTCACCACGAGTCTCATTTAAACTAGCCAGAGTTGAATGTGGTAAACCTTGCCAAAATAAGCCAGTCTCGGTGGCATTATAAATTTCATCAGGGGTTATGCCATGTTCCTTAACTGTTTTAAGAAAGTCACAAAATTTGTGGACAGCTCCTTGGTCGGTCGATTTTTTATCACTCGAAATATCTAGACGTCTGACCCTATGCCTAATCTTAAAAAGTGTTAGGCATCCAACTGAAAATGTACACGGTTCTCTAATCTCCATTTGTTTATACAAATCTTGGGCCTTTTCCATCAACACTGGGTCAGAAATAGGTGCTTTCTCGGAACACTTTATAGAAAACCATTCATAAATACCAATATCCATTTACTCAAGTTTCTGCTTACGAATACTGCACCAATATTCATTTCCTCTAGTTGTCTCAGAAGACATAATGAATTTCATTAACTGTGATTTCTGTGTCTTAATGTCATAAATAGTGGAAGAACAGACATTGAACTCTTTCATTAAAACATTGCAGTTCTCAACTTTCTCTAAACGTTTTATTATATCAAGTTTAAAGTTAGCACAACCCATTTCCTTTTATTACCTTTAGCACATATTCGAGTTTTAGGAGGCATTTAAAAGGGGCATGCGAAATATTTTACTTAACATAAACAGTGTGCAAGAAACATGCACAACTGTATAGTGCCAAAAATGCAAATTTTAGCGGTAACATTCTGAATTAGATGTAAACAAAAAATTGCAAAAAGTGCCAATTTTAGAGTGTACATTCGGAACTTGAAGTAATAAAAAAATCAAGATGCAAGAGATGCCGGTTGCTTGAGAATTCTGGTTGCATGAGTGCCGGAGAACTGTACTTGTATTATATTTAAAGCTGATGTTAGTTGTGTCTAGTTTGCGAAAAAGTAGGCTTTGGTGAAATGAATGCAATGAATATTATCATCTAAAAAACTTCAAAAAAATACACATCTGTTTATATGTGAACAAAACAAAAACAGAATTAAACATAGCAAGGATATTTGTTTCCTATTTATAAGCATTGGACTCCCATTGGCGACAACAATGCGATTAAATTGTCATATCATTGATAATTTCTCACTGTTTGAGCCATGAAAAACTGAGTTTTTAAGTTTCAAAATGTATCTTAAATATAAAAAAATCTCGACAATCGCTAGCCTCAGACAATGAGCTGCCACACCAATGCCATAACTAGGGCGGGGTAAGCACGTCATCTGCCCCGGGCGCAACAAAACAAGGAGTGCAAAAAATACTAATAGTAACTAAAGAACCTAGAGAAAATAATTTCTTCAAGGCAGAGAGGGCACATATTTAGTAGTTTGCCCTGGGCGATAAAATATCTAGTTATGGGACTGTGCCACAATACCAAGAGCAGTCAGGATGTAGTTACAAAGGAACACAACCAATAACATCATCTTCATTATCTTAATCAATGTCTTTGTTATTTCTCAATGCCATCAGCATTAAAGGTAAGTTCAGCTTCACATCATCTATTGTTGCCAAATATAGTTACATTTATAATTTGGGAACCAAGTCCCTCTTCCCTATGGTTTCAATTGTTGCAGTTTCCATTTTCACAGTATTTTTAGAAAAAATCCCTCTCAAAGCTCAAGTTTTTAAAAAATTACAAAAATAATCCTTACCACAGGCATACTTCCATTCAGGTTCAACGAATTTAACTTCTCTTCCAAAGATAATGGAGGCAACAAATTTTCCAACCATGCTGTACAAACTCCTTTACGATCTTTTTGTGTGTATACACTAAATAATATCCTTAAACTACAGGAGAAAAACTTTATTATTAAATAAAATATTTAATGAATATACATTGTGCTAAATACAAAAAGTGAAAATGTCTCTCACCTGTTGCTCACTAGAGGAGAAGAAGCAATCGAGTAAGGCCTTGGCTTAAGCCGAGGTAAGTGTTGCAAAACTACGCTTATGGGTGGAGAACACGATGGAAAAGTTCTTAGAAGTTTCAGCAATCCAAAACCAGGTCCAATATTGTTACCGTTAGAAAGAGAAAATTCTTTCTCATACTCTGACGTTCCTTCCTTACTGCATAACTCCAACAGTCTATTTTTCTCAATTTGATCGGAAGTGTACTCGGCAAGCGCTCGAATGAAAAGCTGAATTTCACAAAATAAGGAGGGGCATTCATTCAATAAGAGACAATAAAAAAAGATCTTAATATATTGCTATGCCTTAAGAATTATCTTATAAGCAATTATAAAACACTGGAATGGAACACTACGTAGAGAGGAAAATAAATTTGACAAAAATTATTTGAGGAATTTTCAAATACTAATGCCATAAGAAATTTTAAATAAAAATTTTCTTAAATTTTGATTTTTGAGTTGTAAATGCACGAATGTTGCCAATGGCAAGTTATTTAAGTCCTTTGATATATTTGTCACTTTATCGCAAAACATAAGATGGTCCATAGATGCGCAAAATAGTTTACTGGAAATGCAATGCGCCAGCTCAAAGAAAGATCTGGATAAAGAAGCCATGTTAATGTTGAGTAAACCATCAGTACATTTCCACTACAATTAGACAATCAAAGCAATAAATCACATTCACAAAAAATACTTCAATTAACATTACCGAAAATTTTGTTTCCTTCAAAGGTCTATTACGTAATAACGTTATTAACCTTTTTGGGTGGTCCACGAATCTCAACGCAATTTTCAAAAATGTGCCGCAGAGTAGACGAAACAGGAAGGTGGGGTGGAATAGACTTCTTTTTGGCGTTTACACCAGCACTTATGATCGACAGTTCGCATTTAATGTCCAATTTATCATGCAAACCGAGAATATTAAAAATCTCTTCCACTTCTAACGACCCATTAGATGGAATTATTCCTATTGTGTTTCCTGGAAGATATTCATGAGTTACATCCTGAAAAATGGATAAACCTATATTACTGCAAATGCGAACATAAAGACCTTAAGAAAAATAAATCGAACATAAATAAATGTTTAATTTAACTGGTTTTCAATGGAAATATAGAACCACAACAATAAATGTAACATTTAAGATTCTTTGCTAAATATTTAATGCCACATTACCTTAAGATCAAAGTTAACTTCAATTATATTTTTATCCGGTCTTCTTGAAATCAACTTCAAACTTTGAACAGATGAATACAGTATAGGGCTGGCAGCTAATGGAAACGGAAATCCGTTTTGAATAAGGCAATCCGAAGTAACCTATAAAACATAAGTTGAAATAGGTATTCCTTGTTGGAGTGAAAAACGAGAAAAGAAAGTCATACTCGTTCTCATTGTTCGTAACCTACTTCTTCGTCTCCTGATTTAAAAGTGACACACAGATATTCTGCTGGTAACGTCGGTAATGTTATATTTTGCATCGCAGAATTATCTGAAGGTAAACCCCTATTAAAAATACTGATTACAAATGAACGTCTACGACTAACAAAATGTTCACTAATTCGTACTTCAGTATTACTTTTAAAAAACTGACTAACAAAATGTTCACTAATCCGTACTTCAGTATTACGTTTAAAAAAACTAACTTTCAAAGTTATTTCAATTATTTAAATTGCAAAACACCAACTTTTCGAACGTCTCGCTGTCAACATACCGTACAAGCGGTACACCACCCTACATGACCCTACACACAAACGTCCGCCAACGTCGTACGCGCAAATTATATCGTTATGCTTCTATTACTTACTTGCCTTTCTTGTAAATTCAGTAGTTTTCGGAGATCAAATTGTAATTTCCTTAAAATATTAATCTTTGTTACTCTCCAGTTTTATTTTCCATAAATATATCTGATTTAATTTTATTGAGATCATAGTAATTATTATTTTGTTCCTGGTATTGTTTTCTGATAAAATTATCAATTCCTACACTATATTGCCTAAGTTTCAAAGAATATCCTATATATAATTTTGGAAATGTCCGTCCCCCCCTGTATCTCAGAAGCCGAGATATGCGGTGAACTGTGTTACGTTTCTACAAGGTAGGAGGTCCCTAGAAGACTTCTCATTTTCATAAAGTCCCGGGTTCCAATCCAGGAGACAACTATATGTTCCCATAAGTTTACACGTGATTTTCGAGTTATCAGAGTGCAAGGTTTTTTCCTTCATTCGTTAAAATACGTAAATATGGACCGATTTTCTTCGTTTTTACTTTATTCGACGGCCAAAACTGTATACTATCTTATTCTTGCAATGTTTACATGTTACACTTTCAATACTTATACTCAGCGGTGAGCTGCCAATCTGGTAACAAGGGGCTCGCTATATGCAGGGGTATGACGGCAACCTGTTAAGAATGGTCTCGCTGTATTTTAACAACAAAGAGATGGGTAGAAATTCGGAAGAAGGTCTGATACCGAATTTCAACATGGGAAAACAAGATACCCTCAGAAAATGTGTTTTTCGGACTTTTATTTCTTAAAAAAATTATATTTATTTTCCATTGATAACCGTATTTAATACTTTTTTCATATTTTTAGGTTAGGTTTGCTATATGTACTAGAAGGCCATAAAGCGAAATAAATCCAAGAGAGGAATTAGGAATAAATTTACATAAGAATACAATGTTTTATTTGTCAATTTATATTTACAATTATTTATTGAAATTATAAATAAATAATCAACTTTTGGGTATAAGTATAATGCTGTTAAATGTCATCAGAATATCATGAATCCTGCATTCCTCCACTGTATTGCCCCCATATACTTATGTAATTTTTATCTCCTCTATTATATAAATTACACTTAAATTTTGTCTAAGTTATTCATAATAAGGTAATCTTTTTCGTCTAATTTGTAAATTGTTTCATGCGGACTCCTACACCTACAATAATACATTATTCACTAAAACATCAATCTGATGTATTTTTCTTCTACATAATATACACATCATAAGCTAATAAGATAAAAGAGAAAAATGAAATAAAATGCATTTATTTAGTGAACAATTATACTTTAAATTCGTAAACTTTAAATGTGTTTTCTGGAGTTTATAGTAGTTGTCGCTTTGTCTAGTTTTTGCAAGGATAGGCTCAATTTACATCATACATTTACAATTTATAAAAGGTTCCATATTGCTTTTTGATTATCTGTTGGTTGCACAGCAACCTTGGGTCGAAGTCTATGATCATCTGTAAGACGATGTTGGCGTAGCCAAGGTACTGCATCCCAATCTGTTAATGATTTACTTCTTTCACAGGTGGCTATATCATTCATTACACTCAAACCTCGTTCAGCTTCTGCACTGCTGGTTGCAACTGTGTTAGCGATTTTCATAGCTTTTGCAATTGTAGGAGAAATAGGAGCATGCGGTTTTGATTGGAGATTTGAGTCCACAAAATCCCTGAAGTCATTAATATCTATTTTAAATTTTAACAACATTTAGCTGCTGTAATTTCTTTTCCCCTTCTAGCCATGGAAAAAGTATTTCCTCAAAGTTTCAAGAGGTTGGTTCCAACATATCAAAGAGCGATAAAAGGTACTCGTATTGCTTATGATTATTTAAATCGTTCCCATATTCAATGTACGCTAATTTGAAAAAAAATGATTTGTCAATAAAAGTCTGGCTGTCAAATTATCAATTACACTTTGAATTAGTTGACCTCTAGGAAGAGAGTTAGCTAACTTCAATGAAATGCTTTGAAATGATATGCATTTATAAGTATCGGATTTAATTAACTGAGAAATTTCTTCTTCGTGTTTACCAATACTTTCCTTGAGTGAATGCATTGCTCTTATTGTGCGTCTTATAAGTTTGTCGGCATTTTGTAAAGTTGTTGACCGTGATTGTAAAGAATTTGATAACAATGCTATCTCATCCAAAATATCTATCATTAGAGCTAAATCACTGAGGAAATTTATGTTAGACAATCTTTTTGCCATTCCTTCAAATTCTTTATGTTTTTTAAAATGAGTATCTGCTTTCCAGACTGCAGTAGCCGCTCTTATACTGCATGCTGCCAACCTAGGACCTAGAACACGTCCAATTTTTATCATTTCGATCCCGAAATCGTCTGCAAGTTCATGTTTGACTGGTGATAAATTGAGTACACTTTGTCCAAAAATATTTTAAAGTAGTTTACTTGATTAATATCTTTGATAGCATCACCTAAAGCTAACTGCAAGCGATGGTTCAAACAGTGCCAAATAATGATGTTTGGAAATAATTCTGTTAACTTTCTGGCCACTCCTGATTTCCTACCCAACATTGCACTGGCACCATCCGAGCAAAAAGCTATCAGGTTTTTTGACAAATAGTCTTTATTAAAACCATGAATATGAAGACATTCCATTAATGAACTGAAAATGCTGTCCGCAGTTGTTGAGGAAAGCTCGGTGTGACCTACAAAAACTGTTATTGGTTCTGCCGCAAAGTTAATTTCACATTCATTCATCTATTATAAGGCATACCTTTGCGTTTTCATGAATTATGTTTGCAAATAGTGTTTCTTTAATTTGATTGGAAATGTTCCACAATTCAAATTTCTGAAAACCGTGAATGAAGGCAGTTTCCTACATCAACGCCATTCTTTCTTTGCAATTTAAGTGCAGTATCAATGTCTGACATAGGTCTATTTTGTTTAGCTAGGCTGTACACTACATTAAAAATCCTAACGGTAGTGTCTATAGCTTTACTATTGCTATTGTCTATCACCAAGGGCAATGCCTGCTTTTTTGATTCTTCTAAAATCTTCATCATTTTCAGATGTGAAGTCGCAAATGAGTGTTTTTTACATTTCTTTCTCAAAGATGCTTGTTTTGTTTCTTTACTGCTTCCATTTGCAATAACGGAACAGTTAATCCATTCATGAGATGCATGTATATGTTTTTCCTTCTCTGAGCCCAAAAAACTAATATCTGAACATATTTTACAGGCTAATTTTTTTTTTTAACAATTAGCCATTTATACTTTTCTTGAAAATATTCACATTGTGATAGAGACCAACAATCTGGTCCTCGGAGAGATTTGTCGATTTCAGTAGTTTCAATGGGTGCCGATGAGGAACTAACTGCAGTTATTGTTTGTTCCCGGGAAAAAGTTTGACTTCTTTCTTTCAATTCTGATACCTTCGTTTGCTTAGCATTAAAGAATGATAATAACGTATGTTGTCTTTTCATCCTGAAACCAAATAAAAAAGGGTGTTGGAATTTTAAAAAAATATATCAAGACGTATGCTAAATGTTCTGCCTTTTGAAATATTTTTACATTCTGTGACAGAGTTAAACTTTTAGATACGTTTTTAAAAAATCACAGTACCTAGGAAGTTGAAAATATTCAAGTTTATAGAGAATTTTGTAAAATTTTACTATACAATTTCTATAAACTTTTTAAAAAATTGAGACGATAAAAATTTTTTTTAAGCAATTAACTTAAATTTATGTTATATAAACCAAAACTTTGATTTTAAAAGATTAAAAAGGTTTATGTAAAGAAAATTTGGTTTATGTAATTTATAGAATAAATAGATATGAAAAAAATGTAGAACAATGTTACTTAGCACAAGGGGCCACAAATTTTCTATAATAGTGTGAAGAGCATCGTGGAGGAAAAAAATATTCATTCCGTCATTTCAATGGAAATTTTAACTAAAACTTAACTTTTTTTTAACCAGATCTAAAGCACCTAAGCGGACCCGACCCATGGTTATTTGACGCTGATAGTAAATAGGATGATCGCACTTCTTAAAATAGCGAATTAATACAACTACTAACCTTTTGAACTACGATGCTGCATTGGTCCCAACAGGTTAGGTTCGTTCTCCTAGTGTGCACTATTTTACTGAAATATGGTCAAAATTGATTTGAATGACTAACGAGTACTCGCAGTGAATATTTTTCATTATTATAATTTAAAACACTGACCTGCTATACTCAACAAAAATTCTGCAAATGTAACGATACTGTGGTGCTTTTTCCTCAGTAGAACAGATGCACACGCCACAAAAAATACACTCACAATTCACTCGAAGGCAGTTTTGTTACAACTGAAGGGAAGTGAACGTTGCGCGGTTTTTAGAAACACCAAAATGCTACAATGTTGGGAGGCTCCCGACAGTGTAGCAGTGGAAGAAAAGGGGCAAGTTCTTCGAGAAACTATTCTCAGGAAGTCTGTCCTTTGCGTTTTAGCGGGATAATTTATGAATTTACATTGGAATGGCCCAGTATATATCCTTAATATACATATAGTACATACGTCCGAAAAGTTTAACAAAGGGCTCGTTGGAAAAGTCAAATTTTAACAAAGGGCTCGTGCGAACCTCACCGAGCCCCCTCCAGCTCACCCCTGAATGGAGGTATTGGTTGAGCCTGTTTCACATTTTATGATAGACCAGGCAGCTTTACATTTATTAGAAGCACAGTCAATAATTTTTACATTGGCATTTTGTTTTCCATGTAATAATTTAGCATGATATTCCTTTTTCAAAGCTTTATACCGTTCTTCAAAAGTTTTAGTGTGTAGATTTATACTCACTATAACTAGCCCTTAATTATTTCTTAACTGCATAAGTTCAGGGGTAAACCAGCTGGATCTGAGATTCTTATTATTCTATGGCTGAATTAATTTTGTAAGAAATGAATGGTAAAATAGGGACATGAAGTTATCGAAGAACAGGGAAAAGTTTTGCTGACTGTCATCATGGATTAGAATAGACAGCCAATTAACACAAGAGAGTAGATATTTAAAGTTATCAAGACAGTAGGGAGTAATCTACCTATATATATCTATAGTGTTTACATGTAATTTTATAGCGCAGTAACTACAGCACGTAGAAACAAGAGAAAGGTATCATTTTAACCGGAATAACGAGTACGGGTGTGTAGTAAGGTTTTTATATGTTTGATTGACTTGTCTAATTTTAAAAAATATTTTCTTTTTCATTTGAATAACATAGGGACGAGTGCAGCTTATTTTTCATTTGAATTTTAAAATTACTTAGAAACATGGTACGAACTTGAGAATTGAATGGTTCTATGAAGAAAAGAGCAAAGTTTATTTTTATTGAAGACAGAATCCAAATCCTGATCGAATTAGCATTAAAATGCATTTAGAATCAATAAAATACGTGATTTTATCAGTTTTATTACAATACCCATTATAAGCTACCATGACAACTCCCACTGTCGCCAAAATTGAGAGTCAAATGCATTTATATTGGAAAATTTTTAACGTAATATCGATTTTCAATTTGTGTGCAAGTTTGCTTTGTTTACATGACAACCTAATATTTGTTGATTATAATTGAAATATTACCAATAAACAGTTTTTAATTAGTATGTTTGTGTGTGGCATAGAGTTCTCCAAAGCAAGATGTTTTTAAAACTACGTAACTTAAATAATTGGACGTAGATTTTCCACAAATTATGATTGTATAAATCGTTTCATTTCCAGAGTATTGTTGATGTGAACAATTTTCTTGTAACAGAACTCGTGGATGAGAGAATCGAGCTAATGGTCTGAGGGTAATATTCACTCTGTGATTCTTAAACGTTCTCTATTTACTTTTTTGTTTTTCGTTAAATTAAATCATTTCGTAAGTTCCTTTGTTCATTTATTTTTTGTTTATTATTGTGGTCTTGCTGGTTTTACTTACAGTTTTTGTTTTGAAGAAATTGTCATGAAAGTTCGCATGGTATATAGTTTTACCCTGCAGGTAACATAGGCTATATGGATGGCGATAAAAATTGCGAAGAAAGAAACACAAAGTGTGGCATAGAGTTCTCCAAAGCAAACTGTTTTTAAAACTACATAAGTAACTTAAATAATTAGACGGAGATTTTCCACAAATTGTGATTTTCAAACCTTTGAAGATATTGTCACAAAACTTTGCATAGGTAAATAATTTTATCCTGTGGGTAACATAGGCTATATGGCAATAAAAAAATTGGGGGAAGGGGGTGCTTAATTCAATAATTACTTTATCATAAGTTTAAATGTAATTTTTGATTTTTCAGAGTGAAAGATTTTCTCTTTTCATTTATCAAATAGGTAATTTCAAACAGGTTTTCTTCATTTTTGCTCCATTCGATGGTTAACACTGTGTACTACATATTCTTACGATGTGCACGTGTTACACAGTCGAAGTTTTAGATTCAATAAATCTGTTGAAATTCAATGGGCAGTTCTGCTAGTGGGTCTTATAAAAATAGGTTTAGGAGTCTTGTTATAATGATGGC
The DNA here is from genome assembly GCA_036926305.1 of Uropetala carovei. Taxonomy (NCBI): domain Eukaryota; kingdom Metazoa; phylum Arthropoda; class Insecta; order Odonata; family Petaluridae; genus Uropetala; species Uropetala carovei. The sequence continues at coordinate 8,105,301 of JAXCHB010000010.1, read as the reverse complement.
ATTTATTTATGCCATTTACCTGGAAGATGATAGCACTATGGTCGGATAGTAAAGGATCAATAATCTTAATAAAATAAGACTGCTGACTAAGATTGGTTAAAACATTGTCAAGACAAGCAGAATTTCTGGTAGGTTCGGTATTGGCACAATACAGGTTAAAAGACCTAAGGAGATTGCTGATTTGGGTGCTATACCTACATTCAGATCAGTTCCTATAACAATAATAGCATTAAATTTCTGTAAGGAAAGGAGTACCTTTTCGAGTATATGTGATGCAGGAATAAAATTCACCATAATACGGATTATAGATGACATAGCTGCTGATTGTTTCTCACAATTGCCTAATCAAGTAACATGGGCCATGTCCAGAAGATGCTTAGCAAAGTGCAAAGACTTATTCTCACTCAAATATCGTTTCTGTGAGAGAAACAATTTTTCAATAATTCTTAATGGAATCATTCCACAAAGTTGAGCACGAACAGTATAGCAATGAAGATCAAACTTTACCGAAAGCTTTCCATTAAACTTACAACCACTTCTTTAAATATCTTTTTAATCAGAAAGTGCCTAAAATTGCGTGTTTATCCCAAGTTTGTGAACATCAAGACAAAGTGGTCGTCTCCTGCAGCATTGCACTTGGTCAAGACATCAAAGATCATCTGACTGAAAGAGTTGGAATACTGGTAATACAAGACACTCTTTTTCCTATTATTTCTTGTTTACTCCATTTGGATCTGTTCCAATTTGACTCTAGGATGGAATTCGCGGTCATTTAGTTTGGTAGAGAAAGCAGATTCACGTCAGCAAGTGTGGTTATTAGAGAAGGTGCAAGTTTTTTCATTAAAGTGATCAATTTTAGCTTAGCCTTTTCACTAACTAACAGATTGTCTAACACTGTCATAAAAATGTTTCAAATGCCTCTTTCTCTATTGTGAAAACCCATTTAGCTTGTGTGGAACCCTTGGGTTCCATGGAACACAGTTTGGGAAACCCTGCCCTTGGCAAATAATTAGATTCAACATTTTGTGTAATGAGGATTTATTTCAGTTACAAACAATTGCCATATGGCATGGATTTTGACTTTAGTTAACAATGCATTGTAAAAAATATTTCAGCACCCCTTTTTACAATAAACAGTTCTGCTTAACAATATTGTGAATATGTAATGATCAAAATCCACTGCATTTAATGGTATTGTTTTAAGTCTGAGAATTCCAAAAGACAGTATAAAAACATCAAACAACTTTGATCAATTGTTAGTTATAGAGTAATATCTATGATGCACAAATTTTTACAAATATTCAATCATAATGAATGTGAGGATCACTTAACAGAGGCGATATATTATTTCAGTGAAAGACTTTCAAATGGAACTCTGTTATTAGAAGGACAATAATCTTAATTTAAATTGTAACCTTTCAAAATTACAATAGGAATTATTCTCTAGGGTGAACATTTTCTCAATCTTCATTGGCAACTTTCAAATACAGTATACACAAAAAAGAAATGTTCTGCTCTCATTAATCAATACAAATATAACCTAGTGCAAAAGACTCAAATGAAACAAACATTGGCACAGTGATTAAATAAACACTGGATATTTTGTTTCTCCATAACACTATTGTTTTTGGTGTTAAAAAGGCTTTTTTAAAATTTGTTTCTCAGTAAAACCTTTAACACTGGTTAATAAATTCTTCAGGCCTGGAATAAAACCTGAAATTGAGACCTAAAAAAGTCTTATTTTTTATCAAAAAATTTTTTCACACAAGATAACTTCTGGTATAAAACTTTTTAAAAATTAATATTCTCCTTATTGCATTTTATGAAAAATTCAGTTTTGATTTTAAACTGTATTATTATTATCATTAAGAAGATGATAAGGTATATGTAAAGATGAAAGTGAACTAATATGATGTGATTGTAATTAGCCTCCTCCTCCTCCAAGTTCATCTTCATATTGCTTTCTGAAGCAGTCACCAACAGGGAAAAAGTCCCAACAGCGTTGCTGGTACATATTCCAAACATATGTTTCTTGACCAGTATATTCAGTATCTGGCTTGTTGATAAGATGCATGAGGAAAAACCTGTTCAAATAAACATTGCAATTTCAATCACGTATACATTTACATATCAAGAGAACAAGAAAGTCCACACCTTTCAATGGAGAACGACAATGAAATAAAGAAAGCATGAGGGCTGCTTTGGCATCTTACTTACATATAATTTGCAAGATTGTGCTCTTGTTGGACATGAGTGTCAAATCCATGTGGAACTTTATCCAAATAATCTTTTCCAATGCCACAAATGAAACAGTTAGACTCCATATCTTCTTTGACACTCTCCAACTGATCTCTCAACTCACCAAAAGCATCAATAATCAAACCTGTAGGTATACATAAATTTGCATTAAATATCTTTGTTCATAAATGAATAAATCTATTAAATATCTTTCAAGACACAGGCAGTCCCCTACTTTCGTACACACGTTCCTGAAAACGCGTATGAAAGTCGAACATACATTTATATGTTATAGGGGGGGTTCCGTTCCCGGAGAGCCAACAAAATATTATAAAATCTCTAATTATGGTATAAATCTTTAGTTTTTGGAGCAGGGACCTTTTAGACACAATCGTCGATTTTATAATATAGAGAGGGCAAAATGCAATGAAATATTTAAATAATTGCACAGATAAACACTGCTGTACAGACAAATATGGTGACGCAGCAGAAACTAGCGGCTGGCAACCAACACCACTTGAAATATTCGTTCGTCATTTTCCTGATGCACAAAAGTCAGAATTCGGTGTACGGAAGGTGGTTTAGGGAAGTCAATGTATAATGTACGAAAGTGCGAGTTTTTTTCATCAAAGCATTTTGCTATTTTCATAGTCTTTTTGTAATATTGCCTAATCATGGCCCCAAAGAGAGTGATGATTGAAATGAAAGAAAAGTCGGTAAAAAGGGCGAAAAAAGTGATGAGTTTGGAGAAGAAAATTGAAGTTTTAGATAGGCTTGTGCATAATGAATCTGCTTCATCGATTGGTAAATTACTTGGTGTGACTGAGTCCACAATAAAATCGATAAGGAAAGTGAAGAAGCGATTAAAGCTAGTGTTGCAAGTGGTACTTCAACGAGTATAAAAGTGTCTTTTGTACCTAGGAATCCGTATGTAGAGAAGACAGAGAAGGCTTTAAACCTGTGAATTGAGACCCAAACTTGCAAGAAAGTCTTGCTGAGAGTTCACCTGTCATTCGCGAGAAAGCCAAGCAACTGCACAATCATTATGTCTCAAATTGTTTCGTGGTCTTCTAACGGGATATCGCCAACGTCATCGAAGCGTATGTAGATCGGTTCCTTGCTCTTTAAAAAATGTGCCGTTTATTCAGAACACCACAGTACGTATTGTATTATTATATTTCGTACATATTCTTTAATTTTGTCCTTCTCCTTCACAATTGAACACTCTCGCCTGGCTTAAGTTCAATGAGCATCCGATTGAAGCTAAAGATTCGCTGCTTTCGGCACGCCTAATTATTTCCATCTTTGTCTCAATCGTGTTCAGTTTATGAGTCCTACGTTTCTTTTCACTTGTATCAGCACTTTCAGTTTTCTGTTTCTCACTCATCTTTATAAAATAATAGGTGTAAAATGCATAAACAAAGAAAGATGTACAAACAAAGATGGTAACATTGCAGAGACTGAATAATAATAATAATTTATTCATTATTAACAGACTTTACAATGGTATTAATCTTGTCAAATTTCAGTACAATATTAGAAAACATTATACACAAATCTTACATTACATATAATACGTATATTATTACGCAGCATAAAGTTAGTTTTGTCTTCAGAAATTTAATTCTGTTAGGTCACTTTCTAGAAACTCATCAAATGAGTAGAATGATTTATATTTCAGCCATTAAGCCATTACTCTTTTGAATTTTATTATATTTATGCATTTTGCTTCATTTGGTAATTTATTAAAAGTGTTACCTTGGCTGACAGACTATGAGACAGCTCAAAATGTTTGTTCGTCCGCTGACGTACGAAAGTCCGAATTCGGCATACGAAAGGCGGTTTAGGGGTGAGAATGTATAATGTACGAAAGAGTGAGTTGTATGAAAGTTGAGGACTGCCTGTAATCATTTTCATTAGATCGGTTTCCAAAGGAAACACATCCTTATAAAACGGTTTTGCCTGTGTGTGTGTTTCTAACAATTTTTGCTTCAATGAATTAATCTTCATGAAATTTGGTATGAGGCCTATGCTACCACAGCCATATTTTATTAGGTGATATTTAATTTACATAGGCAGTCTCAAATTCATTGTGCATAGATCTTTTCTTTGGTATTTTAAAATATCTTAGAATTGTGATAACGGAGCACTGTTTGTACTGTTCTAAAGGAAAAATAACGTACATTCCAATTCTTATCACAGAATGTTGATAACACGGGCCTGCGAAAATGAATTTTTTTTTCTGCTGTTTCAAGTTGAATATGTGATTTTTATTAATTTGAACATGCTGAATTCAAATCAAATGCCCGTTTTTCTGTATCACGTCAGGATTTTTCAGAAATTACAAAACAAATTTACGCTAAAATCATGCGTTTATGAATGTATATGTACAGAGACATGGAGAAGTCATATGATATATAGTCTGACAGCCCCATATAAACATCATCTAAGGTAAGAAGTTATTTAAATACCTTTAAATAGGATGATTAGGGTCAGGATGTTTCTGTTTTCGCTTTGTTCCAAATGAGCGTTCCATAGATTTCCTGTTATGTTCTTGACGAGTAACTTCTCTTTTTAAGGTCCAACAATAGTCGGCCATCATGGACACACCATCTCTTTGATGTCCTGATGATATCTTTTACCCTGTTCTTCACTGAGGGCTCCTAAATTTTCGGGAAAGTAATCGAGATGAGGGTGTAAAAAATGTAATTTAAACTCATGGTAAATCTCAGTTTCTGCAGCTTGTCTAACATATTTCCCACGATTTTTTCATACTGGGGATCTTTTACATTGCCGAGGAACTTCTTAACGACGTTGCTGAATGCATCCCATGCCTGAAGTTCTATTTCACTCATGGTATCAGTAAATTCGGTGTCCTTCATGATTTGTTGAATTTGTGGTCCATCAAGTATGCCCTCTTTCACTTTAGCTTCGGATACAGATGGAAACTTATGGTAGAGATATCGGAAGGACAAGCAACTCTTGTCCAGCACTTTTATGAATTGCTTCATGATACCAAGTTTTATATGCAAAGGTGGCAATAAAACTTTCTGTGGGTCAACTAAACTGGCATGTTTCACATTTTTCATTCCTGGTATGAATCTTTCCCTTTTCGGCCAATTTTTATTTGTCCAATGTTTGTCCCTCGCTCTACTATCCCATTCACATAAGAAACAAGGGAATTTAGTATAGCCTCCTTGTTGACCCAATAAAATCCTGGAAACCTTTAGATCACTGCACAAAGACCACTCATGTTCATTATATTTAATTTTTTGTAATACTGTTTGTAAATTTTCATGTGACTCTTTTAGGTATATTGAATGTGCGACTGGTACGGAAGCAAATTTGTTTCCATTATGCAATAATACAGCCTTTAAAATCCTTTTTGAAGAGTCAATAAACAAACGCCAGTCCTTCAGGTCGTAGGTTTCTTCTCCCAACTGCTGAATCAAAGCAGGAATATCACAGCAGAAAACCAGTTCACCTTCCATTCTAAAATAATTCCGAAACTCGTTCTCGCGATTTATAAACCAGTAAAAGGTTGTTCCTGGGGCTAATAGATTCTCTTCTTTTAATCTTGATCCCAATAATTCACTCTTTTCCTTAGTAAGACCTAAGTCCCGGACTAAATCGTTCAACTCACTTTGAGAAAATAGCTGTGGAGTTATGTCTTCGTTGTCAGATGAGAAATACACATATTCCTCTGCTGTAAACTCCGAGCTGGATGAGGATTCGACATCCTCCAACTCAGCCGGCGGTGTAAGAATCGAGACGTCTGGTCCATGCGGCATAGGTCTTACAACTGATGACAGGTTATAATTCATAGGCAGCAGAAGCATTAAGTCTATCCCACTTTAGGGCGACAGTAGTGTTGAATTTTTTATAACATTCTATTCAATGTTCAATGCATTAACGAAATTGTATAACACTGTACATATATAGGATTCGATAATAGCCATATAATATCGAATTGTGTAAAATTTGTATGTGATAAGCCAAAACGAATGCCATTTTCGAATTCAGCGCATCAATATTTATATAAATCACATATGTTTACCAAAACAGCGAAATCCTCGCAGGCCTGTGTAATTGATTGTATATCCTTGAATTTATAGTAAACAACAGCATTTTTAGTATTTGAAATCAGGGCTGGACAAACTGTTGATCATAGTCTCCCGGTGGACCACAAACCAATTTTGGGTGGACCATCAATGCATGCGAGAATGGTAATATGTAATCATGAGCTCAGGACTAAACTCAAAGTCAAAAATTTATCACTTTAATACAGAGTGTGAAGAACAGTTCTTTTTATTAACTTTTATATTAACTTGCCACCTATGTTCAACCAAAATTCGCTTAGAAAAACTTTTGCCACCCTCGGGATTTGAACCTCCAAACTTTGAGTTGTGAGTCTGATGCTCTATCCCCTTTGCCAAATAACCAGTTATGTAAAAAAAAATCGGTACAACGTACATTGTACAAACTTTCTCATATACTAATGTGTCGTTTAGTTATCTTTAGAAAATGAAAATGGTATCAGCTGGTTTTTTGAAAATCCAATTTTTGTTGAAGTTGCCCAAGAATAAACTAGCATTATAATCATTCATTGAGAAAAATTAAATATGTAGTATTATTGCAGATTTACACTCAAATAACTGTACGAAATTGGATCAAAATCGTTAGAGCCATTTTCGAGTAAATCAGATTGTTGTTAAAAATGCGTAGAATAAACTACTCTTTATTTTTGATCAATGTCAACCATTTCTATGTATACTCTGCTCAGTATGATAAAATGCCTAAGTACGAGATTTCATTCATTTTCATTCTACCGTCTAGGCTCCAGAGCCAGTGACAGACAGACGGCATTGCAAAAATCACTTTTTCGGATTCAGCGACACCTAAAACGTATATTTCCGTAAATATCTCGACGTCGAATTTTTTCGCGAAAACAATACTTTCTCGATACTTTGTATGAGAAAGTAAAAAATGGAGTATTTATATTAACTACGTGGAAACTTTCTTGAAGATGATAAATTTCATTTGAATATGTTCACATTACTAATTTGTGGCATAGAATACCATTTATTTGGCTGTGAAAATTAATAACTAGCCATTGTTAGTGTATTTTAGTATTGTTTAGAATCATAGAGCAAATATTAGCATAAGTTGTAACGAAGAGAATTGTTGGTTTATTTCTATTGATAACTAAATCTTAAATAGCTAGATTTCTTATTTTTTAAATATTTTAGAAAAACTATTTCATCATCTTGTTCTATGACTGCATTTTTCACATTTTTCCTGCATATTGATTATTTATGCAACATTTATTGTAATTGTTATCTATTCTGTAGTCCATTTAGATTAGGCCAGATTAGGCTAAGAAGCCATTCGAGGAAAGAAAAATATTGAAATACGCATTCCTGGAGGTGGGTGATTCATTGTTTGATTCTTTCAAGAATAAAGGTGAAATTATGTCTGCTATTCAAGACTTAAAGCTCTCATGCAGAACTGCTGTGCACTGCATGTAAGTAATAAATTGCAATTTGATTGAGCTATTTAAACAGGACCTCAATGATGGTTTCTTTTTTACTGCAATTTGATGAATCCAAGAACATATTTGGTACCTCCCAGCTTTGACTTTTGATGACATGAGTGCAAAAGAAGAACTTTTAAAAATCATACCTCTTAAGGGGAAAACTTGTGAAGATGTTTACCATGCTTTTAAAAAATATATGGAAAAGAATAATTTTTCAATTTACAAACTTGTGTCAATGACTACTGATGGAGCAGCTTCAATGACTGGCAAAATAAATGGATTTCTAACTTTGTGCACGAGTGATGATGATTTTCCAAATTTCTTATCCTACTATTGCATTATTCAATAACATACACTCTGTTGTAAAATGTTGAATATGCAACATATTATCGATGTCTGCATGATAACTGTTAATCCCATTCAAGGAATAAGCCTTCAGAGGAGATTATTTAGGTCCTGGAAGAAAATGAGCCTGAGCATGGAGAACTCTTGTATCAAGCAGAAGTTTGGTGGTTAAGCAGGGAAACATTTTAAGAGACCTACTGCATTAAGTTAAGGAATTGCTATTGTTGAGGGGCAAGGAGTATGTTCAGCTTGATGCCCACGACTAGCTGATGGATTTAGCTTTTCTTGTGGACATTACTGGCCAACTCAATTTGCAATTGCAAAGAAAATCCAAAACAATTGCTGACATGATCGGTTATATGAATTGTTTCAAGAACAAATTGAAATTACTATCTTCTTAGTTGAAAAAGAAAGAATTGAGGAATTTCCCAAATATGACTGATGAATTGTTAAAGGAAAAATATGCATTCAACAAAGAAGAAAAACATTGTGAGCAATACAAACTCTTCCCAGTGAATTTGAAAGATGTTTCAAAGAATTTACAAGACTGGAACCATTTGTTAAGTTCATGTGTTATCCATTTGGCACTGTTGAAGAGGAAGATGTAGCAACAAGGATCAAAACCTTATTTTTGTTAGATTCATGTACTGTTGTAACTGATATTCTCCTTCTTCAAAGTGACATACAGCTGAAAGCACGAAGATCAAAGTTAGTTTTTGGAGCCTGATGAGCGATGAAAAGTATCTAAATCTTAGATAAGTGGCCTTCTAATTAACATCCTTCTTCAGCTCTACTTACGTACGCAAATCTGCCTTCTCAACGTTGAATACCATCAGACCAAAATATCGCTTCTGCCTCAAAGACGACCACTTGGACTCATATTTAAGGTTAACAGTTACCAATTATAGTGTGGCTTCTTCTTCTGATTCATTAAACATGTGTTTCATATCCTTTTATTTTAACATAGAATCTTTTTTTGAAAATGTTTGTATTCTTAAATTTTCATGTTATTAAAATTTTATATTATGTATATGTCGGTATACATTCTGAAATAAAAATTACTATTTGAGCTACAAGTTGCACTCAGCATATGAAGCATGTGTTACCTGTGTTAACTACTAAGAAAACTCACTATATGAAATTAATTAAAGGAGTGGACCGCAGAGTTCTGGAAATTTTGAAAGTAGCACTTGTCATGCAGAAGTCTGCCCAGCCCTGTTTTAGATCATATTTTACTGGAGGTGATTATTGTCAAAAAGTTTGAGCATAGTGCTCAAATGGATTATTTTCCATTCAACTAAACTTCAACCATGGACTGTTGATCTGAGTTTATGAATAGTACATAGTAAAATTATGAAGCGAAAAGAAGGAAGGAAAGTTACTGCTATTACAAATTTGGAATATGCTTTGATCATTTTACTGTAAATATTCATCAACTAGCCTGCATTAGTCCTGGCATAGACTCATTGTTTTAACAACAATTTTTGCAATTTTTTGCCTCTCTTTTGCATGTCAAAGGATTTCCCCTGTTTACTGAATAGGATGGTAAAATAATTGGTGCATTTTGTTAAGGATAATGGTTTTTATCATAAAATTATTTCAAACTAGACATTCAAATTGCAAATCCTTGCAATTTAAATAGTCAGTATTAAGATATTATCTACAAGCCTAACTATAAATACTTGCTTAATTAATTTCTTATTGTTACCTTGAATGATAGCCAATAGAATGACAATAACAAAGAAGAAAAAGGTGATGTCAAACATGATGCGATAAACTTCATAATCATCTCCATCTGGTGGTTCAATTTCATCACCTATACCACCTCCAGCCCTCACTCCTTTGTACAAATGAAACACAAAGCACTGAAAGAGATAATATTGACTGTTATATATATATAGGATAACATTTTCATTCAAAAAAACTAAATAAGAAAGCGTAACTCATGAAAAACTTTAGCTTAACAGTAAACTTACTGTTAGCATGTTATGGCACTTCTTATCAACTTGCTCTTCTTCTTCTTGAACATAGAATTTTCTAAAGAAATTGAAAGCAATAACTGTGTATATGTACACAATTATGGTGAGAAGCATCACAGTCAAAACCAGCTGGAAAGAAAATTGAGTTGCTCAAATACAGTGGGTAAATAGGTTTTAAGGTTTCTTAAATTATCTAATCATAGTTTCTACTCCATAATTTAGGTACAAATTCAATTACATGATTTATATATAGAAAACATGAAATGATACTATAAAATTGCAATAATGCAAAAAATGTTGAGAACAGACAGAAATGCAGATAAATGAAAGGATAAAATTCTTGGTAAAAAAAGTGGCTACGAATAACTACCTGTTTTCCATTGTGCGTAACGGACTGAAGAATCGTTCTCAATGTCTTGAAACCAACAGCAACATCAAGTAAGTGAGCAGCAAAGAAGAAATTGTTAAAATTTCCCAGAATTGAGAAAATGAAATACCAAAGACTGTATAAAAATGCCTGTAACCAAATGAGTCCCATTAGTGGTTAAGTTTAACCTAATTAGTGGTTGATAATATTGTCTTAATTGCTAGAATTTTCATAAAATTTCCTTACATTATCTGTTATAGTGACTCCAGCTTTCCATATTTGATATCTCCAGTCAAAATTCAAAATGCTGCAAAAAAGTGGAAAATTATTAAAATTTCAACACAAACCAACTTTTTGGTTACCACTTCATTACTGAATGTCAGAGCCTCAATTATACTATACACCAGCTGCTAAATAACCAGATTGGATACACTTAAATAAATAAAACACTTTGATAGTTGAAAGTATTAAAAACTTTTCACCACGTTGCATGGTATATAAAATGCAAACTCAAAATGCCAGTTCCCTGTTTTAATAAGATGGAATTTAGCTCACAAATTGATGATTCCTTTCTTCTCTTCTTCTTGTGCACCAAAAGATGTTCTCTCCATGCCAAGCAGATTGCTTATGGAATCAAAATCGTACGTCTCACTGTACTTCTGCCTGACCTTCTTCTTCACAAACTTATCCCAGTAACTGTCTGGAAATGACCTATTACGGAAATAATAATTTACATTTTATTTATTGTCATTTACATAACAGCCAAAAATAAAGTCCACATTTCTCAATCTTCAAAAGTGTTATAATAATCATTTATTTAACACAAACAGGTTCCCCCAATTACGTGTTGTAATACATTTCTATGACAAGCACAAACGACCATGCCCTTGGCAGGATTCGAACCCACGACCCTTGCAGTGGCTAACCACCCCTCATTCATGCTGGTATATATGTACGTATATTCAATAGCCTATTCCAAGAATCCCAAAATTCAGCCTGCAGGCCTTATCTGATTGTTTGTATGTTTTTCTGGCTTATCAGCCCCTTGGGCTACCTTATATCTTGGCATATAAGTCAACCCAGCTGTATAAGTCGAACCCCATTGTTTCACTCAAAAATACTTCTCATGAAACTTTTTTCAGACAAACTCAAGGTTCTGTACAATCCAAGTTTTAACAAAACACAGAAATAAACAATAATAAAAATACATAAATATTGTTTAGAGTCCACTATTCTACTTGAGCCTTCAATGTGGCATAGGTGTTTTAATTTCAACCAATAAGAAACATATTCTCAGAGAGCTTAACACACTAAATAAAGTTTCCTATAATTCGATTGATGTCAGCTGTTATAGTCTGTTCACTACCTAAAGTCTCTTGGCCTTGAAAATGGGGCATATACCACTTAGCAGCAGCCAATAGGAGACGGTTCGTTTAGGAAGGTGGTGGGGGGAACTCAGTGTTACTCTTGATTTCGAAGCGTTCACATTGGTCTGCGTTGCCATTTCTACTGCCGTTTCCTTGCTGTTCGTGATTGGTATCTGTCTTCCCGCGCGAAAGTTGTGAGGGGCGATGGAAGGGGAAACGTTCGTGATTGGCTACTTGCTCGATGAAGGCCAAGAGACTTTAGATAGTGAACAGACTATAACGATATTATCGAAACTTACTATACCTAGTGATCGCAATAACTGATCTCTACAATAGTGAAATTCAATAAAATATCGCATATGTTGGCAGCTGTAATGACGGTTTTGATAACTGCCTTTTCCCCTATCCAAAAAAGAAAATGTTTTTTATTGGAATCGAGATTTTGCAGGACATTTTATGAATTTCTCCAGAACTAAGGAAAGAATTTAAGGCAACAACTAGTTGTAGGGTTGTCGACTGGCTGGTTTTTGACCAGCCTGGTCATTTTTTAGGCACATTTCGCTTCCAGCACGAGTGTTTATTAGCTTCAGTCTGTCTAAGTCTGTCCACTTGTTCGTTCTTGGCTTCAAACAACGGATTTTCATGAAATTTGATATTAAGGACTTAAAGTCAATGACAATAAGAAAATCACATAAATGAATCACATAAGCCAATCAGGGGTACCACTTTACTGGTGACAAAAAATGAACTTTCCATGATATCTCGTAAAGTATTGGTCATATCAAAATAGCTTTCAAATAAAACTTGTAGAATGAGAAAAGTAGAGAATTTCTTTCCCTATACATTTATTATCATAGGAATAGCCGTTATCAAGAAAATCAAACAAGAATGTCTTAGTTCGAGTTCATCATTGTTGCTAACATAAACAACCAATCAAAACTATGATTTGAATTTCTTATTAACTATTAAAATTAATTATTTTAAATCTTCTAAAATAAATGTCATAAAATGTAAATACTGGCGTAGCTGATTCAAAACGGCAATCACCTACACCAAAAGATCAACTGTCTTTGTAAATAACGATGTCATTCATCTGTAATTTAAAATTCACATTTTATATTCGGCATATAATTCGGCTTTAACCTTTATTATCCTGGGTTTTTCCCCTGAGAATTCTGCACTAGCCGAGGTTTATTTCCTCCTCCATCTCACTAGGTGTAGCATTCAGCAAAATAATTTATTTTAAATGTACCATATAATATAAATCGTTGAATAAAAACTATTTCCTAATCAATAAAATGCGCATATTTTTACCTTTTTGTACTTTTTTCACCAATTTACAAATCAATTAAAATAAATTTACATTATTTCAATGGTCATATATTTCATGTAATAATTATTAGCAGGAAAATGGACAAAAAGAAAATGGACAAAAAGAAGAACAGAGTAAACCCAAACAGCACTCTCTCTAGGATAGCAAACTCATGAGAAGCAGAGAGGAATAAAACACCTCAGGTGACCCACTCACTCCAAAAGGGTTTAGTCTCGGCCAAAGGAAAGGTCATAATTCATTCCGAAAGGCACCAAAAAATTGTTTTTTCCTCTTAGGCATAAATGAAGTCCCGGTAATATAAAAGTGTTAACACAGACCTATGATTCATGCTGTATAGGAGGCATCTAAAGATCATGATGATGCATTGGGACGATTGTACATACTCGTCCGTATAGGGATACTTTTTTTGTGCCAAAAGTACATGCTCAGACCATAAAGGTTAAGTTTTAGGAAATTTTTTTTAAGCTTCAAAGGTAAACTTATATGCCTTCCATACTGGATACCCAGTGCCAGAATTAGCCTACTCTTTACAAAGGTAACCAACTGCTAACTCCATCCTTCCAAAGGATGGAGCTCTGACTTGCATGCTCTCCTCAAACCACACAAGTTGGGGGAAATGCAATCCCAGGTTGAAAAATCCGACCTCTGCCAGATTTGAACCTTTCTGGCCTAAACATTGATTTCACCAGTTTCTTTAAGGTATGCATATTCGTAAATTTGCAAACAGGAGGTGTTGTTAGATATCACTTTTGAAATTTAAATGATATTTTTCTAGCATGTACCTAAATCCAATACACTTTTAATATGGGCATATGGCACATTATATGTTTAAAAAGATTCTGAAAACTAGCTCTTTAAAATTTATACATGGCCCAATCAGTCATTTGAAAGGCTGTATGTGGCATGCACAGTGGTATATAAAACACCATGTGGTACTTTCAGTAAAAAAATTGGCAATTCCAAATCTAGTAACATTAATGCATAATCAGCACTTATAGTTATGACTGATTTTCCAAATGATGGATTAAAAGTGTTGGTGTTTATATACTGAGCAAAGGAAATCTATTAACTTTCACAAAAATGGTCTAAAACTGCTTTCATTACCAACGATATGGCGAACTAGGTATCAGTTAGGGAGAGAATTCAGTTAGCTGAAAAGATAAGAAACAGCTCTAATGCCATGATATGTTAAATTTCTCAGATACTCTTAAAGTGATGATACAATATTTATCAGCCACCTGAACAAAACTTGCTTATCTTTAAATTCATAGTATTCACTGCATGCACTTCTTATAAGTCTTCCAAACTTATTTTTTATAGTAATCTTTGAGTGAAAAAATAAGCATAATCTCATTCATGAATAACAACTAGGGTTACCAATCTTCGGCTTTCAGGCCAGAGATCTCCGGGTCATCGTCATAATCTCCAGTCTCCAGGTGAGTAGCACAAATCTCCGGTTCAATTTCGATTGCAGCGGAAAGCCCTTTTTATGACTTTTTTGCATTTTATATAAACGATTCGAATTAAGATAGTTTGCACTTTAATTTCCATTGTATTTTGTTTTATACAAAAACAAATTGACGATGCTCTTACAAATTTGTTAATTAGTGATATTTTTAAAAATCAACTATGATTTTTAATCATATGTCCTAAAATCATGAGTGTCTTTAAGAATATTGAATATATTTATCATTACATTTAATTCCTCTTGGGTTTCTTCTAAAGTAACGAGGTTTCAAGCAAACTCAGGTTCATGAATACCTTAAAGTAGGCAACCCGCAACAACATCTCCAGTTCGTGAAGATCTAAAAGTTGGCAACCCCAATAGCAATGTATGAATGAATGAATGATGATGATGAATGAAGAACCCTCCTAATAAGCATAAAAATATTTAAAAAAGAAGGGGAATTTGTACGGGTATGTAAGTACTTTCCTTTTTTAAATATTTTTATGGTTATTAGGAGGGTTCTCCATTTGTCATTATTATTTAACTATAGGGTTCATAAGTTAAATATTTTTTGTATGAGTGAATACTTTAACTTTGCTTCATTGCTTTTTAACTGAGAGAAAAATTCTATTTTCTTAGAACTGAAATACAGGCAACTCCCGAGATTCGACCGGGATGCGTTCCTGAAAACGTGGTCGAATCTCGAACAGTCGAATGCCGAACACCGTTTTTCCATAGACTTGCATGTTATAATCAGGGGATACGTTCCCGCATCTTGGGAAAAAATTATTAAGTCTTCCCTCACGTTATATAAAAATAAAATAACATTACTAATGTGTTAATACAACAATATTAAATTATGAATAAATTAAATAAAAATTATTTTAAATGTATAACTTATTTTTCGCACTAAAAAGGAAAAAATAAATTTTTGTTTGTATGATTATTTTATGTAATTTTAAAATCCAAATTAAATCAAATCCGCCTCATCCATTCCCATGTCACTTAAACGGAGGAATGAGTAGTATTAGTATTTTACCAACAAAGTTAATGAAAGAGTGACGTGCAACATTTGACTTGTCGAGTTTCAAAGATTTTAACAAACGACTCATGCGAGCCGGACCAGGCAGCTGCAGCACATCCCTGCATACATCTACCTATACATACAACTATATATCACAGCGAAATTAACTTGAGGTTGCATCAGTATTTGCACTTGCAGCCTCGCCAGTTACTTTAAGGCTATGCAAACCTGCCCTTCTCTTAAATCTGCCAAACTTGAACTTAATGGAGGCTCATCAACAGACATTTCATCCATCCTTTCCTTCAAATTATCATACAGATCCTTAGCCTTTGCTCTAATCATGGCCTCACTAATAGGAATGTGTTTCTGACACTGATCATCTACCCAAAGTTTTAAAAGTTTTTCCATTTTAGGAATGACAACACCGCGCCTAGGACTGTTTATTGTTGTTATCAAATTACCTGAATTTATCATGTTCTAGAATTTTCTCTTTCTGTTTCACAAAAGTGCTAACAGTTGAACGACACATTCCCAACGATCGTGCAATTTCAGCATGGCTTTCACCTTTCTCACCATGATTTAAAATTTCTAATTTCAATTCATAACTATGAGTCTTATGCACTCTTTTATTTGATTCACTTGCATTATCACTATTTCATTTCCTTTTAGATGCCATGTCAAGTGATAAATTTATAAATAAATAAAATAAATAAAACATTTACAGAAAAACGAGTGAAATCAGCACAAATTCCAACAATTAGAGCAGAAATAACCATGAAACTAAACCTTGTGTGGTTGGGCAAGGCAAAAATTACTTCATGCTGAGTTGGTCGAATCTCGAACGGTTGAATCTCGAGAGTCGCCTGTACTTTCTTAGAATGAATCAATGTCTATTGACATGAAAGCATTAATACTAATAACGTATCTTTGGTGATGAACAAAGGTTTATGCATGAAAAGTTAATAAAACCTTAAATGAAATAACCATTCTTACAAAATATATGATGATAAAAATCACAGTTTTGAACATAAGATTTTCTGTAAAAAAACGGAAATACACTTACTTGGCTGATATCACTAGCTTATCCCAATGAGATTTAATATCATCATCTTCCGGCTGTTCAGCAATATACAAGCCATCAAATTCAAGCCTCCTGGCAATTTCCTTTTCCCGCTTGAATATAGCCAAAGGTACCTGTGGAATGAATTATATTAATGCAAGTTTTAATTGAAAGTTTAAACTTAACAAAAGATAATGCTCTGAATAAATTGCAATGGTTTATCTTTAGTTTGATAGCACTATAGTAAGAATTGGAGCTTCATTTGCTGAGGCAATATGAACAAATATATTTTATTTATATGAGGTTTATTTAGAATATTAAACTTAAATTTATTTATAAATTTAGTAATATTACAATTACATGACAAAGTATTTTATTAAAAATTAATTAAGAAATTTTAACCTTCTCTCTGTAAGCATTGGTTCAGAATCTTAATTTGAAAACTTTAATATGGTATCGTAGATCACAGTTGGGGATCACTTTCTCGAAAACCCATTTCCAGAATGCCCACTTTTTTTTGGGAAAATGGGCCATTCTGTAAAGTGGGCATTCGGGAAAGTGGCTTTTGGAAAATTGGTTTTTGGGAAAGAGACCTTATCCCGTAGATCATATACACTGTGCAAATTTCAGTTTTCTATCTCTTACACCATTTGCTTTCTATCTTAATATAATCAATTGCATATATGGAAGACATACAGACAGACAAAGCACAAACATAAGCACGGTTATAAAATAAAACGCGCTAAGGACAACTTTGAAATCTTGATACAGTTCATCCTTATTCATCAGTTTCCAATGCATCAACAGTCATACAGTCAAAGTTAGCCATGAAGCATTAAGAAGTTTAACCTAAAGCAATCAAGTACGCTTTTTTGTGAAATAAGATGAAGTCCATTTTCACCTTGAGGTGATAATACGCTATTAACATAGCCAGAGAGACAAGGGAGTGCAGCAAAGCCATTAATCTCATAACATGCTCCATGTAGAAGAAATCCTCATCAACGTGAACCAGCTCAATAGGATCCTCTTCGTCTTCACCACTGCCATTTTCACCACTACTTCCCCCACTCGCACCACCGCTCGCCCCGCTCACCCCACCCCCTTCCTCTTCACTCGTCCCATTTAGTTCAACAGAAGATGACAGTTCCTCAAGAAGATCGGCATGTCCATTGCCATCACCGACGCCACTATCATCATCATCCTCCCCAAGAGTCGTCACCTGAATTAATAAAAACAAGCGAATGTCAATTTAACCTCTAAAACAAAAGAGAAAATAATTAAATGACATTGGATAATAATGAACGGGTCACTAAAATACCACATTTACCCGAATATAAAACGACTCCGAATATAAGACAATCCTCCTTTTTTAAACTCAGTATTTAAGAAAAAAACATTTAAACCAGTAATTTTGACAAATTTACTGTGATTATTTTCAATTATTACAATTTTTGCATTCAAGTCATAATTACAATTATTAAAATTGCAGGCGTGATGAGATTGTTTCCCGGCGCATACCTTGGCCACCGAGCGACTGCGTGCGGGGATCGATTTTCCTGCTGTGGAACCTGGCTCCTGGCAACGCAGAAGGGAACCAGTGATGCCGTGTCATCCACGAGCGAGCATGAGCTTTCTAGCACAGGGTTTTTCAAACTTTTTTCTCTACATCCCAATAATAATAATTATAATAATAGAAAATAAGCTATTCATCCCACCAAAATTATACCTTAAAAAATATTTATAAGGATGTCTTTTCAAATCAAAATGGTACAATTTAATAAGCTTTTAATCCCATTAGTGGATTTTGACTAATTTGGCAACTATTTGGCCAAAATTTTGCATCAAAATATCTTGGATCGATTCTTTGAGGCCTTTATTGAACATACTTTGAAAAACCCTGTTCAAGCATACCCTGTATTTCCCCCTCCTGTTTCTATTATCGCTGTTACTTGTTTTTAAATAAACTATTATAGAAACCCAGCGTCATTATTCACACAGCCACAGTAGGATAGAATGACATTTGCTGGTGCCAAAATGAATGTTTTCACTCTCAACAAGGACTGTTGTAAATAGCTTTTACTATACTATCCTACATTGTAGTGCGTGAAGTATCAGGTTTATAAACCCAGCTTTCTGTTGTGATAGGATAGAATTACATCTTCAGGCATCAAAACGATTGTCATCCACTTTTACGACATATGCAAAGTTATTCCATACTATGCAAATATAAGATGACTTGAGATTTTTCAGGTGCTAAAATTGGAAAAAACCTTGGCTTATACTCAGGTAAATACACTATTTAGTGATATCTATAAAAATTGAATGTTTAATTGCTTTACTTAGGGAAATTAAGTAATGTTATACTCAAGTAATAAATTTATACAGTGTACTCTCGATTATACGGGCTAATGACGTGGAGAAGAAGCATGAAAAATCAGAAAACACGATAATCGAAAATGTAACTTTATTTTTCACATTCTGTTGTATTACATGCTATTCAGCCGGTTTTGCACTTAACACGGTTTACTTTTCTTTCAGTAAATAGTCTGTAATCTTAGCTTGTTTTCTTGACTCATTAAGGTTTCTCTTCACGATCGCTCGGATTTTCCTTGCATCTACAGTTGTATTGATAATTCTACTGTCCCATGCAATCAAGTAAATTGTCAACGTACTGGAGAGCCAGGCTATGATTCTTGCACTCAGCGTTTCTTTGCTTTCCCCACTCCTGTCCTCATCCTCTTGACCTGCTGCGGCATTCACGATGTCTCTATCACTCATGTGCCGAAAACCGGATTCACAATCATCACTTTTAATCCACTCATCAAAGTTCTCCTCGTCAACATTTTCAAACTCATTCATAACATTTATTATACCAATCAACTCAGAGTTGTCCACTTCTACATTAGAGAAACCCTCAAAATCTTCTTTCATTACTGAAAGAAGTTTCCTCCACGACCGAACAAGTGTAATAGGATTCACGGAAAACCATGCCTGAGAGACACCGTAAATAGCGTCCAATATTGTCTTTTTTTCCAAAATGTCATTAAGCTGTCACCTTCATGGTGAGAGTTCTGAGAAGGTCAGCCCGGTAGTGTCTTTTCATCGATGCAATGATGCCTTGATCCATCGGTTGTATTATGGCGGTGACATTAGGAAGAAAAAACTTAGTTACATTTGGACCATCATCTGAAGTCAGTGTTCTTTCATTCGGGTGGGAAGGGGCACTGCCTATCAGTAACACGGCTTTCTGATGCAGTCCCTTTTCTTACAAAAAAGGTCCAACTTCAGGGACAAACTTTTTCTGGAACAAATTTTCAAAAATCTCACGATCTATCCACGCTCCTTTCTGACTATAATAATAAACAGGAAGGCTATTGCTTTGGTGCCATCAAATGACGATGGTCTTTTTGCTTTACCAATCACCACAAGTTTCATTTTGTGAGTTCCAGATGCATTTCCACAACACGTGACTGTAAGAAGTTCCTTAGGTGACTTATGGTCGGGAGCATGATTTTCTCATACAAGTTCAAGGGTTCTTGTAGGTAAACCTTTCCAATATAATCCGGTCTCGTCAGCATTATAAATTTGGTTAGGCATCAAGTTTTCCTTAACCCATTCGTGCCTAGCGTGACCATATGGTCACAGCATGCAACTACTTTGTATTTACTTTATCATATAATCCCCAAGAGCGTACAATGTCTTGCGGCGAGTTAACATTGTTAGGAAGTAATAACTTGATACATTTCATGCAGACACGATACCAATGTGCTCATAACAATCGTCCAGTGAAGCTGTGAAGAGGAGCATCTTTTCTCGGGACCCTCGAAGCGTGTGGCGATGGATTTACGCCTTGTGTAAGTACGATCCTACTTTTGTATTTTTGTGTGCAGCCATGTGGTACTGAGCTAGTATGTTACGGAAAGAATAGGTACATTACCTATTCGCATGAATTTGTGAATCATCTCTACAAAAAGAACCTTTCAGTGAATATTTCGCATGTGTGACCATTTGGTCATGCTAGGCGCTTGTGTAGTCAAATCGTTTTTTATGAATGACTGGTATTCTGATTATACATATTGCGAAAATAAATATAGTTTTATATTGTAATGCCTGCTTTTCTTCGTTGTCTATTATTTGTTGTACTTTATTTTTAAATATAAAATTTAAATTCTTTTA
This sequence comes from Uropetala carovei, assembly GCA_036926305.1. Classification (NCBI taxonomy): domain Eukaryota; kingdom Metazoa; phylum Arthropoda; class Insecta; order Odonata; family Petaluridae; genus Uropetala; species Uropetala carovei. Next base: position 8,084,429 of record JAXCHB010000010.1, on the reverse strand, counting down.
GAGATTTGACTCTCCAAGAAGCTCTTGCTGGAGAATGATGACGTTGATGAAATTTTTATGGAGCCTTCAGATGCAAACGTTTTAACTGACAAGGATTCAGCTGATGAGGACGATGGTGGTCTCATCGATAATCTTAGTGGCCGACAGCTAAGGAGCCAGGTGGAAGTTGTTCTATCCAGCACATCCACATCTACCGGTATGGAGATCAAGACTAATAGTAAGCCTTCTTCAACAAACAAGAAGACTAAGAAATTCATGAACAGACAATGGAGTGAAAAACAACTAGAGAAAATTGTCCCGATTTTTCCTCATCCTGACCACACTAGTGAAAGGGATTTGTCACCTATAGAAATATTTGAATCAATTAATGATGATTTCATGATGGATTTCCTTTGTTCCGAGTCAAACAGATATGCTCTATTTAAAAACTGTCCTGATCCAAAAATATCTAGACAAGAAATGAAAGTATTTATAGCAATTCTGCTCCTTTCTGGCTATAATACTGTTTCCTCCAAGAGATCATATTGGGAAACGAAAAAAGACATGCGCAATGACCTAGTTTGCAATGCAATGCGTAGGGACAGATTTCTCCAAATATGCCGCTTTATTCACTGTGCAGACAATACAAACCTTGATCTCAAAGATAAAATGTGTAAGTTGAGGCCCCTCTCAGACATGTTGCAGAAGAAATTTATGTCTAAATTCAAACCTGAACAGCATCTCAGTTACGACGAATGCATGGTACCATATTATGGTAGGCATGGATGCAGACAGTTTATCTGCATCAAACCTATCTGATTCGGATACAAAATTTGGTGCATAAATACACCCGCAGGATAACTCATATCCTATAACTTCTATCAGGGAAGGTCTCCTACTCTAAATACTGAGTATGAGAGTAACTTTGGCAAAGCAGCATCTCCCATGCTTATAATGCTGGATGAGTTTCCTCAAGAAATCAAACCACTGCCATTTCAGATTTATTTCAACAATTTGTTTATGGGTATTCCCCTTCTTGTGCATCTAAGTGAACGTGGGTATGGAGGAATGGGAAAAATACGTGAAAATCAAGTTTCCAAAGACGTCCCAATTACTCCTGTGAAACTGATGAAGAAGATGAAAAGAGGTTCTTTTCGTGATATTTCTAGCAATGATGGAATTACCATCGTATGTTGGGTAGACAACTCAGCAGTCACAATTGCATCCACTTCATCTGGAGCAAATCCAGTGGTACCTGTTGTAGGACGATATTCAAGGGAACTGAAAAAAAGAAAACTCATTCCACGTCCCCATGTCTTTGGTGAGTATAACAAGTTCATGGGAGGTACCGATCGGATGGATCAAAATGTCAGCTATTCCCGGATTGGAGTAAGGAGTAAAAAATGGTGGTGGCCTCTCTCTACCTTAGACGCTGCAACTCAAAATGCATGGATTCTCGCAAAAAAAGCTGGTAGTAAGATCTCACAGTTAGAATTTCGAAGGGAAATTGTAGAGATCTACCTCACCAGGTACCAAAACTTGCCTCGTGGTTGTGGGAGACAGCCAGTGGATCATAGCTCCATACAAAGTCGCGTGATTGACAGTGTGCGCTTGGATGGCCTCAACCACTTGGTAAGTTGCTGTACAAGTGGAAAGCACCGTAGGTGTGCGGTTCCTCAATGCGCACTGAATGTGTAAAGTGCGACTTAGGTTTGTGCATGGATTGTTTCATTGAATTTCACATGCAATAACTTTTTAAAATGTGAATTTGTAATTATTATCTGTGAATGCGAACATTCAAGAACTAATGCCTTTTTTCCATTGTCATGTGAAGTTCTGTTCTAGGAAATATTTTTACTGTAAATGTTTTGTTCGTTTTTTTAGTCTAGTTACTGTTATTCTAGTTACGTTGTCGTTTCCTTGCATAACTCTGTAAGGTTCTAGTAAAACTCTTATTTGTATTTACGCAATGGTATGTATTCTACTATACTGAATTATATTTGTATTCCCAATATGTAATACTTTTTTTTGTCAATTATTCAAAAAAATAAAAATATTGTAAACATTTTCATCGTATTTTAATTCCTAATCATTGGAGAAATAGGTTAAGACAATAAAAGATACCTGAAGCTATCGATAAAACCAAGGTATGGAAGAAAACAATTAACTATGTAAGCACCTAGCGTGACCATATGGTCACACCCTATATCTTGAAAACTGTGAAAGCTATCCACATAAAATTTTGCACATAAACACTCCTTGTAGTTCTTATTAACATACTTAAAAAGCAAAATGATTGGAGATAAAAAGATTTCTCTGCATTAAAGGGTTAACACATTGAAGCCGAGCATCATCAATAGATGACGCTCGGACTTTTGCCGAGATCTGAGCGCTATCAATAGATGACGGGCAACTATGCAGTTCTGCTTCGGCTTTCAAACTCTCGTCCCCTCCCATTTCTGCAGGTAGAACTCCCGAACCTTCACAGCGGTCACATTTGAGGCCTGCCTTTCGTGTGCTATGTGTCGGTTCTCGGTCCGAGTTTTTATTTTTTGTAACAGAGGCATTTTTTAATAGGCATTTCTGTCAAGGTGTTTTATTTCTCCGTATTTTCCTAACTTTTACTATGTTGTTTTAATATTCCGTTTTTTGTTGATAAAAGCTTTTAATATTTTCTTTAATTTTTTATTTCAGTGACGTTAATAAATTATCCAGTACAAAAAATTCAGTTATAATAAAATGAACTTGTACGAAAACAGATTGTCCACCATAGACACCCTCGCAAAGGAAACTACTCAGCAGAATTAGTCTGTATTTTGGAAACCCTCTATAATATCAATAGATTCAAATTTTCCAAAATACCGTGAAAAAAGAAATGATAGGAGGGTCCAATAGAGGTGTAGGCACTGTTCAAAAAGCAAAAGAAAAAGTGCAAATTTCGACAAAAAACTGTTACTTTCAACAACAAAAAAGTAATTTGCATTCGAATAGGATAAGTAGACTATTAAGAAGGAATATCACAGAAAAAAAATCCTCGGATTTCAGAAATTCTCGGAAAATACTATTCGGGCTGAAAGTGTTAATACAATATAAATCATTTGAGAAATTAGTAATGATAATATCTAAACATGACATGCCTCTAGTAGGCTCAAAATTAGTACAGTGAAGGCCAAAAGAAATAAACAAATACTATTCGGGCTGTAAGTGTTAAGCATGAATTTCTCAAATTTTCTATGAAACACGTCAGCAGCAGAAGGCATTTCCCATGAATAGCAATTTCACGAATACCATGTCTTTGCTTGAATCTAGTCAGCCACCGGATGAGGCATTGAACTCACCTTCTAATCCCAATTCTTTGTGAAAAACTTTGCTTTATGTGCACACATTGGGCCAGAAATAGGTGTACCATCAGCTTGTTCCTGGTTAAACCAATGAAGCACGGTGACATCCAACTCCTCGTAGGAAGATTTCTTCAAGTGTTTATGCTTTGAAGGTCCTGCTCTACTATCACAATTCATTACAAATTCAACCAATTTAGTTTTATTGTTCTTTATGTCACATACAGTTTGTATTCCTATGCCATAATCTTTGGCTAGTTTAATCACTGATTCCCCCTTCTCAAGTTTAACACTTAACTAACGTATAGTCCGTCAAAAATGACAGGAGTAAAGAAAATTCAAAATTATGTTATCATACCATAATTTCCAAAGTAAGAACAATTATATCTTAAACTTAAAATAGTTGCGTATATTCCTCCATGAAAGAGAATGAATGTATATTCAATATAATAATTTAAGAAGGTTATTTACTTTGACTGCCATGAAAATCATTTCCTTCTCCTTCCTTCTCTATCTCTCTTGTATTAAAAGCATTCAATGCGTGCTTACATCCATGATAAGGATTGAAATAACAATAGGATTTCAAGGTTTAACAATGCAATTGGTTGTCAAGGCAACATCCTGTTAAAATGTCAAGATTTCCCCAAAATATGTGAATTATAAAGGTTTAACGAGCGATTCTGAAATGTAGGTGGAAAAAGATGAACAGTATAAGAAACTTTATAATTTTAATTTAAAAAAGAATGAAAGCCTACATGTCGAATAGTCGATTTTTACGTGTTATTTCATGGGAAATGTCTTCACTGGAGTCGAACCCAGGGCTTTTTAAAGATTTTTTTCGTCATCACCTTAAAATATTTGAGTCGAGCAATCCTGTCAAAATTAGTTTCTATCTTGATTCTTTCTCGAGTTATTGAAAGGGGTGGTTAACGTGTTTAGCTCCCAATGCTAGGGTCATGGGTTCGAACCCTGCCAAGGGAATGTAAAAATAAATATTATTATTCGCATTTTTTCTAGTGAGCGGGCGTAGCATTACATAAGACAAACCAACCCACAAACAAGCAAAACAACCAACAGATTGTGGAAACTATATATAGAATTCTAGTTTCTGTTTTATTATCAACTCAATTTTCTAGAGTTTTTCTGCCATCTCTTCTGGGGTATACACTTCCAAGTGAGTACGACAGTGTGTGTATGACTTTCCAAGTGAACTACAACACAGTGGACTGATAAACTACTACAGAGAAGGGAAATTTTCATATGCATGGGGAAAATGTAAGCACAGTAAAACAATTTGTGTGTACACTACACTCCGCAAAAGATATGATTTAATATAAACGGCAGTAAAAGAGCATGATATCATTTTGCGGTAGTTTTACCTTAAAAAGACCTTATGTATGATCCTTTTTATGCAATATGTCTTCTTCGCATAAGTTAGTGAGTGAAAATATTATGCGACTCCATATTCATTAATGCATGAATAGTGCAAAGCGCAATTTTCATAAATAAAAATTTGTGAGAAATACAGATAAATCATGCACAGATAGATAATCGAGAGCACACTGTACTATGAATCAATAGATAAATAAAAAACTAATGCAGATAGGGAAGATATTTGGATAATATGGATTGGGATACAGATTTTACATAGTAATTATAAAAATCTTTTACCAAGGATTGAAATATGATGTTATAGCAACATAATTTTCAGTATTATTCCAATTTTAATATATGTACAACCAAAGTTTACCATTATGCAATAATGTCAAAATATAATTGTCATAGCAACTTACTGTAATATCACCCTCTTTAATTAACTGTAGACTTCAGCTGGCATTTTAATATTTTTTAGAAATGAAATAAAATTTTAATGTATTCAATTAGTTCAATGCAATTTGGTTATATTTATCCAAACTGTAACATTTCTGGAATTTATTCACAATGACCCGTGGAATCGATATTTGTTTTTTTTGTTAAAATACAGGCGACTCCCGAGATTCGACCATTCAAGATTCGACCAACTCGAGAATTCCACCAGTCTAATCAACCCAGCCAATCGATAAGTCGAATTAGAAACTAGTTTACACGAAGTAATTTTCAGCCCGCCCGACTATGAGAGGTTTAGTTTCAATCTAGACATTGATATTTCTGCTCTAATTGTTTGAATGTGTGCTGATTTGACATTTGACTGTTCAAGATTCGACCACGTTTTTGGGAACGCATCCCGGTCAAATCTCGGGAGTAGCCTGTATAAGGGTATTTAAAAATAGCATTTCTCATACCACATGTTAACAACAGATCTAATACAGCTACGTACATATGAAATATTAGCCAAAGTAAATACAAAATAGGAATCCATGGTAATGTAACTGATAATTTCACAATTAAAACACCAAATGCTATATAATCTACCATTTGATGTGTAACTTCATGGATTGCAAAGTAAAATTTTAAAATACTTTATTAAGCAATCAAATTATTTCTTATTATTACATACTGCATCCTATTATTAGAAAACCCAAAAGAAAGACTGACCTTATAGAAGAGCAATATGAAATTGATACAGAAAGCCAGTACAAGAGCCACATATTTCAAATTGTAAAAATTTCTTGCCAGGAAACTCACAGCCCTCTTGGTATATTCACTGAAATCAATCTGAAACAGAAATACACTTAGTATAAATACACATATTTTAAAATGCAAATAGAAAACTATTATCATGCATATTCATTTTAATAAGTTAATGATAATTTTGTTATGAACATTTACAAAGTAGAAACAAAAATGGTATTTGGGATTTTATAATACTAAATCCGTGCTTTAAGAACTAATCACTAATATTTTCTATAACTTTATAGGAAAAAGGTTCAAAATATTTTATAGCTTATTCATGTGCCTTTAAGACAGTAAAGGTATTCATCATGAGGGATTCAAATATAATAAGATTGCCACATAATGAATTTTTATATTAGATTAATCAACCTGTGAAAAAGCAGATGGTTCAGTAACAACTTCCTGCTTGGATTCTGCTTCTACTGCTGCCATGGCTGCTTGTTGCTGTACTGCAGCCTCAGCATTTAATGCTGCCTGCTTTCTAGCTGCTTCCCCACTAAGCAAAACAAAAAAATATATTATATTATTAAGATGTAACTGAACTCAAAAAGTATTTTAATTTCATTGACAACTGCATAACTCTTAAAATTACAAAAAAAATTTAGTGAAATTCCTATTTAATTCTATTTACCGTATTTAATTGATTGTAAGCCGACCCCCACTTTTCACAAGGCCACGCAAGAAAAAAAATTTGATTTTAACCCACTCACGACCGGACCACCCGAGAATGCCCGTAAATTTTTATACTCCCGATCGCGGGACCGCCCGGAAAATACGCTTTCAAATTTACCTCTGAAAACGTTGACTGGATGGCTTCTCTCTCGGAAATGACGTAGTATACCATATAAACACGAGATTTAGATCGTGTTTGGCAGATTTTTCTTAACTTTGTATACGAAGAATTTTTTTTAAATATTCGATCGAAATTCGCTATTTTTTTGGATCCTGAACAATCTAATATGTCTCACAGTAATTCTTCTACTTTGGAGATTTTTTAAAATATATATTTTTGGAGATTAATGTATAATTGCTTTAGTTAATGTTTCCCATTTGGCGGCCATCTTGAATTTCTCCGGACTTTTAATGCCAGCAGGTGCCGCACACCTCAGGACGTGAGAGGGTTAAAGTATTAACTAAAATTACGGTGACATAAAATACATTTTATTCACTTATTCATAACAACTTATACGAAAAAAGTAATTTGACCATGCGGGATCATAACATAATAATACCCCAGGAATAAATTATGTAAATAATACGTGGTGCGTCAAAGTCTTAAAGAACGCAGCGATAGCGCTCGTATGCGTAAGGAGCTAACACAATGTTTCATTTTACTCGTGAATCAAAGCATTTGCCCTCCCCTGCTCTCCCTCCTCCACCTATCATGTTTCAGTGTTAGCTCCTTACGCATACGAGCGCCATCATTTTTTACGACTTTGACGCGCCACATATTATTTACATAATTTATTTCTTCGTAGGTGTTCAGTCAATTTGATTCTTTTTTTTGCATATATTTAAAGATCTCGCGTTATAATGTAACTACGGACATAAATTTATTGACTACTTTTTTTTGCCTCTGACTCTAAGCCGAGTGGCAATTTCTGAGATGGTAAAAAGGTAAAAAAAGGTCGGCTTATAATCGATTAAATACGGTAATTCTCTGGGTGAATAACTTCTTGCACACTAAATTCGGGTAAACACTAAATAGAACTTATACACCATTACAGCAAATAACTGTTAAATTTATTACAGTGAAATTCATTTATATTATTTTCTGTGTATATGCATTTATTACAAATTTTAAATATATGTTAAGGTTAGGGCACCATGTACAGCCACTTTAAGTTTTTCTTAAACATATCAAAATACAGTCGAGTCTCGATTACCCGAGCCCGCTTATCTGAGGTTCCATGTTGACAGGAGACATGATAGTCGACATGGTGGACGAAGGAGAACAGAGTGAGAAAGAAGATGATACCCCGAAAATCAATCATATCTCGCATACTGAGGGACTTGGTGTACTGGAGAAAGTGCTCCAATATGTGGAACAAGAAGAAGAATCAACACCAGCTGATCTTCTATTGCTAAAAAGATGGCATAATGTGGCAGCCAAAAAGCGATTGACCATAGTTGGGCAGAAATCATTAAGACTATTTTGTTTAAGTAATATCAATAAATTGTTCTTTTAGTTTAGTTACGTATGCATAAAATAAATTTTCTGAACATACATATACATAGACCTATTTTTAATACCTAAAATGAACCTTCCATTTTATTATTTCGTTCTATCAGTGTGCACCTGGCCTAAGAATAGAAGACGAAAGTGGTAGATTCAGTCCATAACCAATATAAGACTGACAAAAAGGAAATTTTATTTATTACCGTATTTGCTCATGTATCCCGCGTAGCCCGGTTTTTGGGCTGGCTCTAGGGGATAAAATTTAATTGAGCCAAAAAAGGGTTTTTTTAAATCACCAATTCCTATTTCTCAAAAATGCTACACTTAAGTTAAGCATCTTCATACTCCTATGTGACGAATTTATTGGGTGATCTCTTTATATTGATACTAGCAGAAATCTCCTCAATAGTCCTTTGTTAAACACTTAACTGTTTTTGTCGTCATATTGGTCACGTTCGGCAGAAATCTCTCCGGAAGCGATCACCAAACATTCTGCTGTACATAATTTTCCGGCCATATGGTCACTGATCGCTACCGTAGCGGTCGTCATTTTTTTGGCGAACTAAAATTATGATCAGTGATCATTCAATGATCAGTGATCATTCAATGATCACCATGGTGGCCATGACTTTCATAGACATATCAGAGAATAAAGGAAGCATGCCGTATCTGAACATGGTAGGCATTGTCTGCTATGAGCACAACACCCCCACCAACTCAAACTGGTCGCGCATGCGCCATGGCTCCCATGATGACTGCAGCAGAAGACTTTGTCGAGTTTGGGGAGCACCCATTAATAAACTTAAAACTCATTAAAAATTTTTATACAATGAATGAAAATGACTAAATACACCGAAATTTAGAAATAGAATAATAGATGTGGCATGGGTGCTAGCTTAACGTATATTTGTTTACCGACACAACATTTTGGGAAAAAAGGTGTGGCAAATAAAAGAATTCAAGTAAGATGCGCACCCTCTTTTTTTCACAGGCGTTTTGGGAAAAAAGGTGCACAGCTTACACTAGCAAATACGGTATTATTGTAATGAACTCAAGTCTCACCATGAATTATTTTGAGTTCATCAAATTATCTATTACATATAGTGAACAAAGAACTGAGGAAATACACTATACAAATATGTGATCTTTCTTTGGTTTGCAAGAAAAAATTGCAATTACTTTGGTTTGACTTACTTGATTGTTATTGCTATAAGACAAAATAACAGTCAAATTTGGGTCACAGTAATGACACCAGGTAGTTGAGATTGATTGACAGATAGTAACTTAAGCTTTCAAAATAACTTAACTAATAACTCTGAGGTCAGCTCGGGCATGAAAACATCGTTCATGTGCCCAGGTGTTCCGAAAACAAAACAATGCCCACGTGAGGAGAATTGCTTTGTAGAACCACTCAGTTGCATCTGAAAATCAGATTAAAAATGCAGTATGTACTGTTGCAATCTACTGCAGATGACTCAGAGATGCAGCACTTGTTTACTCAGATGGAAATGTATGGCCCCTAGCACTGTTTACATTGGATCCAATGCCTGTGTTTTTTCCTGTCTGAACTCTGTCATTTAAAAAAATGCTAGTGTGGTAGTAACCACCAATTTGCTTTAAATCGAGGTAGATTTTTAATGAAGTGGTGGAAAATTTATTAGACTAAATCCAGGTAAAACACCAAATGGAGAAACATTGATTCAAAGAAAATAATATATTGCTTAAATGGGATGTTTGACAGATATACAAAAAATAAACACTAAATGTAGGAAAACATTAAATCGGGGTTTCACTGTATATCCAAATACCTTAACTCAGGGATGCACAGCTCGAGAGCGTGCGGAGCGTCCGAGCGCCTGCGGGTGCGCCCGAGGAGATGGCACGCTCTGCCTGAGTGAGACAGACAGTGCGCGAGAGAGAATGCGTTAACCCCAGCACGCGACTTCAGAAGACAGCTAGGGATGCATCTTCTAATATTATCACGGATATTGTTAAGATGGGAGATGATTCATGAGTGACCATGGTGTTGTAACAAAAATACCTTTTTATTCAGGTTTGTAATGTGTTAATAATAACAATAATTTCTCATTAATTCTCTTTTATAGTTCTGACATTCACTAGTTTAATTTATTTATTAATTTACACTTTCTGGTGCTTGTTAAGAACTAATCTGTCAATATTTGGTACAATACTACTATGCTGTTCACATCGCTCCTAGTTCGACAGTGTTGCCATATCTACCACGTTTACGCTTCCTTCCCATGCCACTATCAAGAGTAGATCGCTGGCAACTTGGCAAAGGTGTACTTCATATTCGCGCCTCTCGAAAGCTTAAAGTGGTGGTGGAGGGGGAGAACGCTCTAATAGGCTACTCTCTGTGTCATAAGACTAGAAAAGGACAATAATAGCAGGAGAGGGTGAGGAGAGTGCAGGGAGAGGGGAAGCTTCCCCTCCACGCTATCACCACAATATATGCTCTACCGTGCGCCCGCGGGCGCGCTTGGAGCGCGCGCACTCTGGGAGTGCTGTTTGTGCATCCCTGCCTTAACATAAAAGATAAAAGTAGTTTGTACATTTTTACTTCCTTTCTAGAGAACAATATTGAAATAAAATTACAAGATGAATAATAACATATTTCATATAAAAAAGTGTGTAAGAGGGACTCACCCCAAAAGATCGACTAGGGAGAGTGGGCTGCTGCTCTCTCCTTCACCTTCAGCCTTGTGTTCGCCATCAGCACCTTCTTCTGGAGTTGTTTCCCCACCACCTTCTTCAAGGCTCGACTGAGGGGATGGAGGGACACTCTCGTGTGGTGCCAGGTGAAGTCTAGCAAAAGATGCACATTTGGTTATTTTAGAAGTGTTGGAAAAACTAACATTTTCTGAAAGACGAGATTTTATTAAAATTTCAGGTTTAAATAACTCAGGTCGTCTTAAATGTGTTTGAAGTAAAATTACTCCTTGGTTGATGTGGGTTGATCTGGTAAAAGAAATTTATTTTCACCACAGGTGCTAACCTTTGAGTTTACTTATTATTACAAGTGAAAAATTTCATGTGTCCAGCACATGACTTTCTCCATACAGAGTAATGAATATGATTTCTGTCAACATCGCCATCCTCAGGAATAAATATTGGCAATTACAATCGTAAATAGTTTTTTAAAACTTTAGAATCATTTTCACAGTGAAAAATACCATGAATCACTTTTCACATTGAAAAATGATAAGTAAAGAAAATTGCTAGCTGTTGCTATGGATAACAAAATATCGATGCAAAATTAAAATTATCTTTGGTAGTGTACACATCATTATCGACGATTAGGAAATTTTATCATAGCAATGGAAAAAATGGTATCACTTAGAGACGTATTCAACATAAATTCAGAAGAAAAATCAAAGTACCTCTTAAACTATCAGTTTTATGAAAAAATGTTTCAAACAAAACTTGTAGAAAATTTAATTCCCTGCAACTTTGGCATTGACAAATATTTACGTAAATTGAGTTTTAAAGTAGATATTTGGAAAAAAAAAGAAAAATGACAAGAATAAACCTTCACCTCCGGTTGACCAGTTTCAGCCAAAAACCTTTTCAGATCTTCTTTTGCTAATGAAAATTTTAAATGTATAGTTTTGTAAATTAATGGAATGGATGATCTGATGATTCTTATGTGACAGGCCTAAGCTGTAATGATGGGAAATGTGGAAACAGGTAAAAAAATCTGCAATGACTGGGAATTGAACCTGGGTCTTCCACATGCTGGGAACCTAAGACAATATTTCCGTTCTGAAACAGGTGAATTTGTCTGTTACGGTAGTTCAGTGGTAGAAGATCTGCCTGGCAAGTGGGAGACCCGGGTTCAATTCATTCATGGGCCCCTTGGCTGCTGCTGTAGCCATTAAGGCCTGTCATGAACCCACAAAAATCCACCACTGGAATGTATGTATTAATGGGAACAAGAAAGAAAAAGTTTTAAAAATTATACACCGCATTTACATGTGTACCCCGCACACCTTTTTTCCCAAAATGCCGGTGAAAAAAAGGAGGTGCGTGTCTTACATGAGGATTTCTGAACAGGTTATATAAATTGTATGGATAGTAAATTCATTGCAATATGTTTGCGTCTATGTTTATATTCGCAAATGTGATAGTGATAATGCAAGTGAATCAAATAAAAGAGTGTCGTTCAACTATTAGCACTTACGTGAAATAGGAGAAAATTCTTGAACATGTGATAAATTCACGTAATTTGATGGCTGCTTTGACAGATTTAAGAGAAGGGCAGGTTTGCATAACCTTAAATTAACTGACGAGGCTGCAAGTTATTTTGTGCTTTTTAATAACTTTTATATTAATTTCGCTGCGATATATAGTTGTATGTATAGATGTACGCAGTGATGAGCTGCAGACAGCCCGGTCCAGCTTGCGCGAGTCGAGATGCGGGAACGTATCCCCCGATTATAACATGCAACCCTATGGAAAAACGGCGTTCTACAATTCGAGATTCGACCATGTTTTCAGGAACACATCCCTGTCGAATCTCGGGAGTTGCCTGCATATGCCTATTTATGCGACGGAGCAAGTGTTTGGACTTGTTTTTTCCTAACCTTTCAATATTTACTCATGAGAGCCTACGCGAAAATACTCCACATCTGTGTAAAGAAGTTCCCATTCATAGATGACATGAGTTAGAACTGTTTTGGGCTTCCATTTCCTCTGAGAGAGGGCATCGCTGTAGAGGCTATAAATGCTGAACTACATATTATGTCAAAAACAACCAATACGTAAATCTCCATATCGGTACGTAATATTACGTCAAAAACAGTAAAGTGGGGATGAAGTTTCCCATCCTAACTGGCCCATAAATAGGGATGTGTGGGGTACACGAGAGTGCAGGTTATGCGAGTAAATACGGTATATACAGTGCTTGAGGTGGGACAGTGTGGCATACTAGTTCTTCGTAAGATCCATCACCATTTAGTAAAGTCAAATCATACCAGTACTTTGTGATTTCATTAACACACTAGTGCTTTAGCAGTGGAACCTTTCACATTTGGTTTCCAATTACAATAAGAAGAATTAAGTACAGTTTGGCCTCTAATAACTTTCAAGATATTGTACAATTTCAAACCTGAAATAAATGGGTGACCAAAAGATGGGAGTTTTCCATCGGTATATTAGTAAATTTGTTCATATCAGGTTAGTTGTTAGCCTACCATGGCATATTTAACACAACATATTAACTTCGATAAGTAATAAACTACCGTATTTACTCGTGTATCACGCACACCCCTATTTTTGTGCCAATTCAAATGGAAAAAAATAAATCCGTACTGGATTAAAAAAAAGCCAACCTCTTCACCGATTCATTTTCCCTGAACAAGGTCCACCCAAGTTAAGAGTATGGATACGCATATGCAGGGACAAATTCACGAGGCAGCACCGGCCTATCGGGACTTAGCCCGGTTTCCCAGCGGCCAAATCAGCTCCTGCGCCTATACTTCGTAGAATTTGGCAAACGCCAGTTAATAAACTTAAAACTCATTTAAAAGGTACAATTTTAATTTTATAAAAACATATCTTTCTCCAGTCCCTGATGCACGATTCTGATACATTGTATTTAGCCCTGCTGCACGATTTCCTATTACCTCTGCCTCCCTTATAATTTGCAATTTTACACTAACGGTAAACGATCGCAATCTCTTCCCAAGATTCATTGTAAGGGTAATGATTAATTCACTTAAAAAGGCAGACTAAATCTGTCTGAGCTTTATCCCCCAAGGATACGATACTTGCCGCTGTGGAAAAATCCCGTGCATTTCCATTGTAATTTAATGTTTGCGTTTAAAAGTAGCTGGTATTAACAATGTTGCGGCAGAATATGTAATACTGTAACCGGTGTTCCTATTATGTAAAAAGACATTGTGTTTAATTTATATCACCGCTATAATATTGTGACTGTTACGCTCTTGCGACGTGTTCAATCCGTGGTGGCGATGCTGACCCAATCTTTGTGCCTATCACTATAGACTTAAAATTTATATACAAAGAACAACGTGTCAATACGAAGAAATTTAGAAATAGAATAATAGATGTGGCATGAGTGCTGGCTTAAGATATATTTGTTTACAGACATGACATTTTGGGAAAAAGGTGCGCGAGGTATACAAATAAATGAATCTCGTGTAAGATGCGCACTCCCTTTTTTTCACCAGCGTTTTGGGAAAAAAAGTGTATGGGTTACATGAGTAAATACAGTATATAGTTCGTATTTTACTCCAATATATGCTAAACCAGCCTAAAGTTACATATATGCAAAATAGGTAAGTCCCATATATAACTTGTATGTAAAATTTACGAAGTTCATGAACCATGCATTAATCTCATTTTTGGCATTAAAAATCATGGCAAACAATACCACTGTAAAGGTGCAAACACACATGATTTACTTTTCGCAATCCTTCCCCTGTCCTTCCTTCCATTCCGGTGCCAGGAAGTTGCTCCTCACATTACCATGCTTCATATCCTGCTATCGGTAGGAATGCTTACCCAGCCACCCCACCCACTCTACCAGCCTTTGTACACCTCCCAGTAGCAGAGTATGCACCGAACTCTGAACATTAGTGGCACCTTTATTAACCAGTGGAAAGAATCCACGGGGGGTCACATGCGGACGCCACAGATATGATGGTAAGGCACAGTGAAACAGTCGACTATATATAATTTTTTTCTTGTTTGCTTAGTCTGCATATAAATCGTATAATTTTGGATAATATCAATTATACAATGTATTATGTTGAATATTATAATGTTTCCACTTGGTCCTTTGACAAAACTGTAACATTTTACTATAATAATAATAATTTGAAATGTTTCAAATTAGTATTCATAAGACTGAAGATCAAAATATTGCACTCACTGCCCATCATCTTCTTTTGTTATATCAAGACCAAAAGCTTGCATTTGATTTTGTGGTTGGCCAGACTCCTTTGTTGGTCCACCTCCTGAATCATCCACTGGAGCAGGAAGTGCAGGCAGCATTCGTAATGGACCTATTTTCTCCCCTCCCTTCTGCTCAGCTACAGGCTCCTCAGGTTGAGGGCCTCTCATTAGGGTTAGCATGACTCCAGCAAATTGTCTTAATTAATGATAAATGCAAAATGCTTATAGAAACTATAAAAATCATTTTCAGAATAACTTTTATAAAATAAACAAATTATTAGTCAGTTTTGTACTTATGTTTGTAAATTATACAACTTATCAAACAAAATGGTTTTGTAGGATAATCTCATTGTTGAAAAGAATATTCAATTACATTACATTAGATCTGCTGATGAAAAAATATTTCAAACATTAGGAAGTCTCATTAAACAGAGTAACAATTTATGTATGAAGAACGAAATATCAAAAGCGCACTTACTTTAAGACAATGGAAATGCCAAATCCAGAATAGTAAAATGCATAAAATATAAGCTTGAAAAATCCGACAATGAGTTCAAGATATGACATTTTCTGCATCTCTTGAAACCTATGCTTTATGTTGGATGGAGAAAGCATACTTAGAATGAAGAAGACTGTATCTTTGACAGCTTGTATTCCACGTCTTACTGGATCTCTTGCAGCTCTATATGAATGAAAAAAGCAAATCATTAAAGGATAATTTTTTAAACAACTACTTTAGATCTTACTAGCAAGGCTAGTTGATACTTCTGAAAATAGGATTGTTATATTTAGCATAAAACTATGCTAAACATAAAAAAATCATTTAAATAGAGGCGCAAATATTTCAAAAGCAGCCAAGAGAATGTACAAATATGCAAAATGTCACAAAAAAATGGTATATGTAAAAAACAAAGAACGGTAAGTGGGAGTAGAATAGTAATAAAAAATATAAATAATAATGAAATATAATAAAAATAAATTAATATTAACATTTCACAAGCATTGCTAAACTTAAAGAGATGCGATGTTTAGACATACTGCAATTGTGATCATTTCCAACAGTTTTCTGAAGAGCTTATTGAATTATTTTAAAAATTTATATGAATATAAAAAATCATCAGTAATTAAGTGCTTAAAAAGATAATATGAACATTTTGTCACATTACTCCACTAAATTAAGTTAATATAATTATAATAATGTTGATATATTCAACTGATAATGTGTTAAATTATTTAGCTGTCTTTAAATGACGTAAATCTTCATTTCACAAGCATTATTGTTTGCACAAGTATGGTGTTTATATCAACAACTGTAAAAATTGTGGCTGTGATGTTATTTGTCAAGTGAATAATTATACATACTTAGGGATTAACATAGATGAAAATTTTAAATTTCATCTACATGTTGATATCTTACGCAGCAAACTCAGAAAACTTTCTCACTTATTTTATGTAATTAAAAATTTAGTGCATACTGAGATAAAAATCATGGTTTATCATGCCTTGGTTGAGAGTATTTTAAGATATGGTGTCTATGTCTGGGGATGCTGTACAAAAACTAGGAGGAAAGTTCTTGCTTACTGTCAAAGGCAAATACTTAAACAAATTGACAGCAAAAACGTCATTGATGAAAATTCTAAAAGCCTAAGAGAATTATGTGATATATACAACGTGTTACCTGTGAATGTATTAAGAAATTATATAATTATATTAGATAATTATTTTTGCAACACATAAAATACCTTATAATAGCACCCACAGTTTCACCTTAAAGAAAAAAACCAAGTACAAAATACCTAGATACCATAATAATCATAGTAAAAACTGCATTAACTACTCTGTACCTGAACTATTCAACAATCTAAGTGATGATAATAGTGCCTTGGAATCTAAATCTGTTTTAAAATGTAAACTTAGGAAATGGGCTATAAGACATGCTGATGGCACTTGGATTATGTGACTCTTTATTCGATTTGCAATTTTGACAATTAAAAAAATATATGTTGAATGTATTAACTCTGTTAAAATATGTTAAGTGTAGGTTCTCAGGAACCCTATGGTTTTCTCAGGCGCTATCTGTAATGCTTCTGATATATTTCTCTTTGTTTATTTGTTTTTCAGTTTGATTTTCTTTTTTTCATTATAATATTTTGATTACCTTGTATTTGGCATGATTTGATACTTAAAGTGGCACCTCCCTCCAGACGGGCATATGCCTTGGAGGACCAGGATGACTAGTACAGTTAATTTTACTTTTGGTGTGTTTTCTTTCTTGATTTTATTTATATGTATGTATTTTGTTGGAAGTATTATGTATGTAAATTTTGATGTAGGTTTTTGAGTAGGGTTTTTTGAAATGAAAGTAAGTTTAAGAAGTTACCTGGACTGGATTTATCTATGATAACTGATTAAGGAACTCATGGACTCTGGCACACATTTTTTCATAATCTTTCCTCGCATACTCCACTCAGATGTCTGGGGCCTCCGTGGGACCCCTATAATCATAGGACCCTGGTACAAATGTGCCACAATACCCCAGTTAATCTGACATTGATACCAGATATCCCTAAGCCAATTAAAAGTTTTGTCGGCTGTACTTTATAAGTTGAAAGCATACTGATTTTAAAAATGCACACTGAACAATTTAGGAGTTTTACAACTGTGCATAGAAATCAAGCCAGTTCAATCTAAGTGGACAATGGCAATAGTTTTGAAATGCTTACGTAAAAGATTTCTACCTGAGGATTATTAAAGTTAACATGAAACTTTCCATGAAGTGATTTTAGAAATGGTGAGCAAAGCAGTAAAGAGGGCACTTGAACTTAAATGAGCAAGAAAAACTTAGAATTGGATTGGAATACAGAACCGCAGCAAGAAAGAAAAAATTAAGACAACTAGCATCAAATTCAACTTTCTCAAAGAAAAGAAGCAATCTGTTTTCAAACACTTTACCTTTCCTCATCATCCTCTGACAGGTATGAATACGATGCCTCCCTAGCTTTTCCTCCTGTGGTACTCTCCTCCACAGCCATCAAGCCACTTGCATGCTGCATTTCAAAGATGGCATCCTCGCAAAAATTAACAAATGCCTCCAACTTTTCTTTATCACCACCTTCAGTTACGATGGAGTAGAAGAATGCTCGCTTGGATTCCTGGACAGGAGTTATTGTATTTTTCATTAGGAAATAAAACACCCAAAACATTTGCAAATATTTGATTTTTAGTGAGACATTCAATTCAGAGGTTTCCAACCTTTTTGCATTCACCCATTCCCCAGAAGAACAAAATATGTATAATCACAGATCACAATCATATGTATTTCTGTAGATAGGTTCAATTATTAGCATCTGAATAGTTACCCTTTTGGACTTAACTTCATCAAAATTGCTTTCTGCTTCCATCTTTTATCTATATTTTTTTAATTGCTAACTTGGACCACTCAAAGGAAGTTGGGGAACCACCAGGTTCCACACAACATACTTGGAGGACCTTAGATTTATCATGTTTACCTAAATATAAGAAAACTCCTGAAAGAACTTCCTATTTACAGAAAAAATATTGAACAGAGTTCTAGGAATACCTCGTAAGAAATTGTGGCCAGTCCTTGACTTTTCTTTTGGCATTAAGCAACATTGTATATTTGCCTCGGTAATTCAAAACTTTTGTGCTTTGGCAATTTTTGTTTCTTCGGTCAGTTTTGCAACCATGGACTTAAAGTTCACATAGAAACTAACAATTATTTGAATTGCATTATGGCTGCTTTTCTTAATGCACTCACCCAAAATTTACTGTGAACATTAGAAGTTTTCAAACAAAACATTGCAATATGTACTATATGTAAGCAATTTGTAAAATTCTGATTGATTTTATGGTTAGCTCATGTGATTGAGCAAACTCAAGTTTGTTTAGAATTACCTGCCAGTTGTTAAAATTATTCCATGCAGTTATCTATTTCATATGATGAAAATATGACACAATATAGAGCTTTTCAAATGCTGTAAAAGGAAAAAATCCCAGTCTTCCTCCTCTCAGGTAAATATGATGCAGTGGAGCCCCGCTATAATGCGAATTCGGATATAACGCGATCGTGACATGGCTCCCAAAATAATTTCAGAAGAGTCTCATAGAAAAAGAAAATGAAATGGCGCCAAAATTGACAGTTTCTAACACAACGCTACCAATGTGCGTGGAAGAACAAGGAACTACATGCTCTGAAGAAGAGCATGTGCTACAGTAGCTAGTGGAAGGGGGAACTTTCCCTATGCGCTTTAGAAGGTTGTTCTGTTTGCGGACAAACTACAGTAAACTTCCTGTTATCCGGCATGCTCAGGGAATTGGGTTTTCCAGTTAACTGAATATTCCAGCTGCTTGAGAGTTTAATTGGATAGGCCTTAATAATGCATTTGGAAACCAAAATATGGAAGAGATGCAAAACTATACATATACCTTGGAATTTCTAACCCATAGAATCGATATTCTACTAACAATTATTCTTACATAATGTCTTGACATTCAAGGAAGTAACGAAATTAAAATATACAAGTATTCAATACACTTAATAGCAATATTTTAATAATTACTAGCTACATTAAACCCAGCAGTTTCTCGAATGCCAATCACTTTGTTTTAATAACAAGGGGAGGTAAGAATTAATTTAGTCCAACCATTAGAATTTTCCAACAACAAAAACTGTTTCCTTGTCCGAGGAAAGGAGAGAAATTATCCTCACATAACTCAAAGTATTAGCAGAAATTTTTGAGGAAAATTGATATTAAACAAAAGACGAACTTGAGTAAAGTAGTGTATAAATAACCAATTCCAAGACGACAGTATGATTCTGCATCTAAACCCCAAAATAATAATGCAATAAAGTAATGAACTATTATAATGCATAAAACTGTCTCACTCTTAAAACATTACTAAATAGGAGGTTTGATACAAGAACGGAAACCTATGACACTACGCCTACGTAGTTCTTTTTTCTGTTGTAAGCTGTTGCCATCTACGAACCAGATTATAAACTTTATGTGGGAAAAAAATGTCAACTTACGTCTTTTATTTTTTTACTAGCAGGAGTGCCCGTTGAATTTCAACGGATTTAGTGAATCTAAAACTTCGACCGTGTAACATGTCAGCATCACAAGAATAAGATAGTACACAGTTATGCCCGTCGAATAAAGCTAAAATGAAGAAAACCGCTCCGCATTTTCCTATTTAGATGAATGAAGGAAGAAAATCCTAGGAAAATAACGTATAAACTCCCTCCCCCTCCCTTCCACCCTCTCCTTCCCTTCTCCCCCTCTCCACCCCTTCCCTCTAATTCCCTCTCTCCATCTCCCTCTTCCTTTACCATCCATCTCTCTCCCTCCCTATCTTGTATTAAAAGCATTCAAAACTAACAAACTTACAAACATTCTCATTTATATGTTAGATTAGAAGATAATTCAATTAAAAACAAATATTTCAATGAAATAAACAACAATTTAAACAATTCAACAACAATTTTTATGTAAGATATGGAATGTTAGTAAATTTCTATACTTCAATAATGCCATAAATGTGAAAATTATGTTTTACAGAAATAACTGATGAAAAATTTATATTTTTAAACCTATTTCAATTCATTGCCGAGATATATACTCAAAAAACCAAAAATTTGAACCAGCCATTACATTAAGACCTTTCGACCCAGTGGACTGATTTTGTCCATTTTCAGCTATAAAATGTACATCATCAAAACATTGATATTGGTGTAGGATTCATCAAAATCGGTCCAATAGTTGCTGAGATATCCTCAAGAAACTGAAATTTTGACCGACCGATCCGTGACCTCCAGGGTCACGACCCTGTGGGCCGATTTGAATTATGTTCGGCACTGCAACTCCCATGATCAACCTGAAGCTGCTGTCAAAATTTCACGCTCCTAACTTTATTCTCTGATGAGTTATGGCTGTCACAGACAGATATCCTCTTTTATTTATTAAGAAGATAGATTAACAATAAAATTGGACTTGAGAGAGTAACAAGTAGAATAATACTTGAACTAGCCAGAGTTGAATGTGATAAACATCACCAAAACAAACCGGTCTCATCAGCATTATAAATCTGATCAGGGTCATGTTCCTTAACCAATGTTTAAAAAAAATCAAAAAATTTATCGGCAGCTTCTTGGTCACCCGATATTTTATCACCCGAAATATCTAGACGTCTGATCATTAAAACGTGTTTACCATCCATCTGAAAATGCACACGGTTCACTAATGTTCATTTGTTCATAAAAATCTTTGGTCTCTGCAATCAACATTGGTCCAGAGATAGGGGCTCCCTCGAAACGGTTTATAGAAAACCATTCATACACAGCAATATCCAAATGCTCAAGTTTCGGCTTATGAAGAGTACGCCAATATTCAAGTCCTCTAGTAGTCTCAGAAGACGTAACAAATTTCAATAACTGTGATTTCTGTGCCTTAATGTGATAAATAGTTGTAGAACCGACATTGAACTCTTTCATTAAAACATTGCGATTCACACCTTTCTCTAAACATTTAATGATATTAAGTTTCTGGGTTAAGGCTAGTACAACCCGTTTCCTTTTATCACCTTTAGCGCATATTGCAGTTTTAGGAGGCATTTAAAAAGGGTGGATGAAATATTTCATTTAACACAAACACTGATTCCAAAAAAAACATACATAATTGCGTATTGCGACTGCCAACGCGAACGTCAAATTTATTTAAATTAGTGGTTTTCGTTTAACACAAACACTGATTCCAAAAAACATACATAATTGCATATTGCGACTGCCAATGCGAACGCCAAATTTATTTAAATTAGCGGTAGCATTCCGAAATAGATGTAAAAAATCGCAGAAAGCGCCAATATTAGCGGTAACATTCCGAACTAGACGAAATTTTTAAAAAAATCGAGAGGCCGGAGATGCCGGTTGCTTGAGAAAGCTGGTTGCTTGAGTGCCGGATAACTGGAAGTTTACTGTACATACATATAGTACATATTGTGCATCTATTAAAAAGCTGTTCAAACAATAGCGCACGACAAGGAAGGTAAGTGTATGAAAGCGGCACTTATTGTTAGTAGAAACCGCGGTTTTCCTAGGAACTTGTTATTATTATTATTAATTATTATTAGTATTAATAAAATTTTTTTAAAATAAAATAAAATTCTTAAAAAAATAAATTTTCTTAAATTTCCTATTTATTAAAAAATACAGTATGGAGAAGCCAGTTCGCAAACGCAAGTCATTCTCTGCCAAAGAGAAATTGTACGCCCTGGATCAGTTCAAGAAGGGCAAACGGCAAACTCAGCTTGCCAGAGATCTAGGAATTAGCAAGTCCACTCTGCGAGGGTGGAAAAATGAAGAAGAAAAGCCTACCCTGCATTCTAAAAGAGGAAACTGGTTTACAGCGTAAAAAGGTCAAGTTTGCAAATGATGAAAGCCTAGATTCAGCCTTGTAGCAATGGTTTGTCCAGGCTCACTCAGAACGAGTTCCCATTTCTGGCCCTATTCTGAAAGCTCAAGCAGAGAAATTTGATCACCTTATCAATGGAGATGAATTCAAATTTAAGGCGAGTAATGGCTGGCTGGACAGGTTCAAAAAAAGACACGCTATCAGCTAAGTTCTTGTGTCTGGGGAAATCCACTCAGCTGATAAAGAGGCTGCCGATTCCTACCCAACTGAGCTTAAAAAATTGCTGAAAGAGGGTTGCTACACAGCCGATCAAGTTTATAACTGTGACGAGACTGGTTTATGCTTTAAAATGTTACCTGATCGCACCATCGCAACCAAGACTGATAGTCACAAACGAGAAGGCTTTAAGCAGACATAGGAAGGGCAGAGTCTCTCTTGTTTTGCATCAACAAGACTGGCAGCCACAAAGTCAGACCTCTGATGATCGGAAAATTGAAGTCTTTCCCTTCGAATACACCAACAGCAAAAATGCTTGGATAAATAGCTCCATATTTAAAGACTGGTTCCATAAAACCGATACACAACTCCCCGCGAATTACTCACGACCACCTATGTTGTTTATTTAGGATGGTGCATTGAAAATGATATTTCGAATAACAACAAAACTCACAAGTGATAATAATACTATCCTTTTCAAATTTTTTCGAGCACGAGATACACGAACCTATTTGGCTCTCTGCCATCTTTATCCACAATTATTATTGCTTCCCAAAAAATATTTTGAATAAATTTGAGCCTACAGCCTTTTAAAAAAGATACTTTAAAATGCTAAATTTATGTTATTTCATACTCTTTAACTAATTCTATAAAGCAGTTCTGCACAACCATTTAAATTTCCCAACACAATTTTCGAACTTCATAGCACAGCAAACCAAATAACTTGAGATTGCGTAGAACACTTTCATCACCATGTAGCCAAAGAAATGGAAGAAAATACAGTGGAATCCCCATTTAACGTTTGCGTCTGGGACAAGTTTTTTGTACCTTAAATCAAGTAATACAATAAATGGGGGTTATCTAAAATTGAAAGGCTAAACAGCAATTCATTAATGTCAAATATGTTTTATTAGTTAAAACACAAATATTAAGTGTATAGATTAATTACGATCAATTTTTTCATTTGTAAAATTTCACAGAATGAAGATGGTTGAAATAATACCAACTGTAAGTCCTCTGGCGAAGGTGATTCTTCTAGCTTATGATTTTTCTGTGAAATTAGTGGTCATTTCATGGCTGTGACCCTCATTGCACCTCCTAGCAGTGAATTTGCGATCTTTAATTTTTCCGAGACAAACTTTCTTAAAAATTTTAAGCAAATAAACACTTAATTGAAGCGCTCCTATATAGGAGGAATCAATCAAGCGTGCATATCCTTTCAGTTTTTTAAGTTCGCATGCTATAATGAATACATGATATAATTGGGCTCGCATGGGTTATATAAGATAATACCGTAAAACCCCATTATAACGTGGGTTTCGGGGTTCGGAGGTTATCGGCAACCCGCAATATTTCGGGAAATAATTTTAAAAAACGTGAAAGTATATGTGTTATAACAAATTTAATTGCAAAATACTATGAAAACTGATATCGTATTTTGATTTAAATGCATACCTTACTTTAATCGGTGTTTTTAAAATAGTCCAATATTTTCTTTTGGCGCGACAGCTGATGGCATTATTTCGTCACATACGTCTTAATGTTTTGCAAACGTAAAAGATGAAAATGATCGCAATCACTCTGTCTCTCCATCCAATTCATCACTTCACTGATGTTATCCAATACTTTGTTTATTTAAGGGGTCTCAACCTCAGACATCTCTTCATTCTCGCTGTTATCTTCAGATAATTTTTCTGCTCTTCTGCGGTTCTGGACTTCAGCTACAATTTCTTATCATTCTTATAGAGAGTGATGGGAGTTTAGCATCGCGGTAAAATTTGAACCAAGTTGTTTACGAAGAATATAAATCGCGGTAAAATTTGAAACAAGGATGTTTACGAAGAAAATAAATGGAATCATTTTGGGAGACATGACTAGACCTGCGGTATATCCGAATCCACGGTATAGTGAGGCGCATTATAACGGAATTTTACTGTATTTACGAGTTTCGAATAATTATCCCTCAGTATATTCTCGAGTCATGGTGTAAACGCACCTGAAATCGAGGCAATGCCCCGCAAGGGACCAGAATTTTGTCCCTTAATTGCGGGCAATTCACAAAATCGAGAAACACTAAATCGGGTGATACAATACATTATTTAAATGGAGCTTTGGTCGGGTCCACAAAAAAACCACCTTAAATGCGGGTAAACCTTAAATGGGAGAACCTTAAATCGGGATTCCACTGTAATTGCCTTTCTCACATAGATTAGTAAATTTATTGCTGAAATCAGCATTGTTCAAATTATTTAAATATTTAGTCTGCATTACAAAATAAATGAATGATAAATATGGCAAATTTTCTGGTAATGAAGTAACTTGGTTTTATATTCAAGCAAATGAAAGAACATAACAAATCCCGCTATAAACTATTCTCTTAGATTATGTTTCCGTAGTCTTATGTAGATAATAAGAAAAGAGTATTTTCTTTGTCTCTCTAATTGCAAAAGTACTGTGGAACACTAAGTATGTTTTTGCAGCTTGATAATGTGCTGCAGCACACCAATGCTATAAAGAACTCTTTCTTGGGTTAAAAAGCAAAGTATACACTTGACAAGTATAAAATTATGGAATGTAAATAAACACTTACTTTGATTTGTGGCTTTTCCCATTGCTCAATATTTGATTCCTTGATTTCAAAGTAAACTCTCTCGATCTTCTTACTACCTCCCATGATTTCAATGCGACCCAAAAATGGCTCAAAGTAATTCAGAACACTTCCAGCTGTTTCTAAGAATCTTGCCAGCCTATAAATCACCTTGTTAGTTTTTATCCATGTTTCCACATAAAAACACCTTAAATAATAACATCATATTTTTCAACGTATATCCTTTATTTTGTTTGACGTGTAAACTTACCTAGGTTCATTTGGCATATGCTCTGACAAGTTTGTAAGAAGTAAAGCGAGATTGAAACCAATCTCCTTGGCAGGATTATGGAATCGATCAGTAAATTCGACATAATCAATTTTTCCGTCATGATTGGTATCACAACACATAAGTAAGAAGCTGATTTCTTCCCTGAGTATTAATTAAAGGAGAACATTTAATTAACAAAAAAATTTGGAAAAATAATGCAATGAAGAACTGAAAGCATGTAAAACTCACTGTGTATAACTTTTCTGCTGTTCCATTTTATCTTTGAAATCTTTGGGTGTTACCCAACCATCCTTGTTGATATCAATTTCCTAAGCAAAGAAGACAAAGATGTGAATTTTGTATCACTTTTTGATGTAAGCAAATTATTTGAAATATTGTTCAATTTGTTTCGATGAATCTTTCAGACTCAGGAAATTGATTCATCTACATACCTGGAAACCGGGGGCTGACGTTAAATCCTTAAGCTTGAGAAACATGTCAAAGTATTTAAGGATCAACTGAAAAGTAGGATTTAGCTTGTTAACTTTGGAAAATCATATTATATCAATAGCATTACTATAAACTAATTCAATCTTCATGTATTGTACATTTTTTATGACTTGCATCCCAAGTTAGAACAACTTTATGGAGATATCCAAAACTCAAAGAAGTATAAGTGAGTTTTGTTAGTAATAAATAATTTTTAACATGTTATCATCTGTTTTTTGAACAACATGCTTTATGAAATAAATTTTACAAGAGTAATTAAATGTAACTCATTAAAAAATTACTCTAATTAGAAGATCTATGTTGAAAAATATAATATAAGAAAGAAGTCATAATAGTAAAATGTTGTCAGCAAAATCAATGTGTTAAACTTGGAAAATTTATTGTAGCTGAAAAAAGACATACCTCTACATTAGATGCAGACTCCACCAAAGTGTCCACCATTTGCTTTCCAATGGTCCCATTCACAACATTACCTGAGGATTAACAACAGTTTCATTCATTACTTTAACTCTTTGACAACTTAAGTGATTCACCAATAATTTTACTCGTCTATCAATAAACACAAATATTGCAAACAAAGTGTCATTCTTTTTGGCATTTATTCACAATGAGTACATGCATACTGCCATTAATTCAATGTTTTTTAGATGTCTATATTCATCATACAGTTAATATAAAATAGCTTAAATGGTTTTTGACTCATTGTCAGTATAGCAAATACCACTAATTACATATTCATGCACTACATAGTCTGCAAATAGCTTCAATCCAAATATCCCTCTGGCAAATTATTTTACACCATAGTTATTTCTGCCATGATTGATTTTGTTTGGATGGACCTATTCATTTTAATGGTGTTAAATTAACATTCCAAGATGTGAAAATTTCTCTTGTTGACAGCATTGCCATACCCTTACTAAGCATCCCATGCATATCAGTTTCTTTCATTAAGCATCCTAACCTAAAGACCCAACTCAAATCTCAAAAGCCTTTAAATTTTTTCAAATATAAAATAAAAACTCATCTTCTTTTTCTGAATCATTTTATTCCATGGGAAGACATGCAGAAAGAATGTGTTAAATACGAATGAAATTTTTGCACTTTAAAATGTTACAGTAATCTGGGAATACAGCTAGATGAAGTTTGAGATATAAAACAATTAAAAGATGCAACAGGAGTTCATATAAATAAATAATGTTTCATTTGCGAGACAGATTTCTAGGTAGACAGCACTCTCATCGAGGAACAATTTGGATCTTATAAATGAGTTTTATTATTATCACCGAAATACCTTCATATCATGCACATTTTTTTCCCAATATTTTGGGGCTGAAAAGCAGGGTGTGTGTTATACAAGGGTACATATTCATTGGGGTATTTAAAAAAAATTAATTACATGCGCAGATAAAGAGAAGAAAGGTTGATTTAATATGTATATTGACCATAATAAGCATGTTAAGTTAAAGTGAATTTGATTATATATGATATTAACTTTAATCTACGGGAATAAAATATGTAAGCTAATACTATACGCAAACGCGAAGGTCACTTAAGTAAATATTTGTCATACTTATAAAGTATCAATGTGTCATAGTGAGAGAGATTGCTTTAGTTATTATAATTTAGTATTAAAAATTTTTTATGTGCACACTTAGCACTGGGCCTCGCTATTTTCCTAGCCATCTCTGACGTCAGTTTTAATTCATTGTTTTATCATATTACAATGATAATGACAATTTAACACAATATTATTCGCAGTTAAATGATAAATTTGTAAATGAGACAAAAATTCTAGGAAAATGTGAGCGCTATATGCGGGTATATAAAAAATTGCAGAATACGAGGCCAAAAACCTACCTGCATGTTATACGTAGATATTTATGGTATACATTGTTTCATCAACTAGCAGCAATATTTTATCTATATATATCTATAAAATAAAGTGTTTGTATGTAATTTTATAGTGCAGTACCTACAACACGTAGAAACAAGAGAAAGGTATCATTTTAACCGGAATAACGAGTAAGGGTGTGTAGTAAGGTTTTTATATAGATTTGACTGACCTGTCTAATTTTTAAAAATATTTTCTTTTTCATTTGAATAACATAGGGACGAGTGCAGCTTATTTTTCATTTGAATTTTAAAATTACTTAGAAACATGGTACGAACTTGAGACTTGAATGGTTCTATGAAGAAAAGAGCAAAGTTTATTTTTATTGAAGACAGAATCCAAATCCTGATCGAATTAGCATTAAAATGCATTTAGAATCAATAAAATACGTGATTTTATCAGTTTTATTACAATACCCATTATAAGCTACCATGACAACTCCCACTGTCGCCAAAATTGAGAGTCAAATGCATTTATATTGGAAAATTTTTAACGTAATATCGATTTTCAATTTGTGTGCAAGTTTGCTTTGTTTACATTACAACCTAATATTTGTTGATTATAATTGAAATATTACTAATCAACAGTTTTTAATTAGTATGTTTATGTGTGGCATAGAGTTCTCCAAAGCAAGATGTTTTTAAAACTACGTAACTTAAATAATTGGACGTAGATTTTCCACAAATTATGATTGTATAAATCGTTTCGTTTCCAGAGTATTGTTGATGTGAACAATTTTCTTGTAACAGAACTCGTGGATGAGAGAATCGAGCTAATGGTCTGAGGGTAATATTCACTCTGTGATTCTTAAACGTTCTCTATTTACTTTTTTGTTTTTCGTTAAATTAAATCATTTCGTAAGTTCCTTTGTTCATTTATTTTTTGTTTATTATTGTGGTCTTGCTGGTTTTTCTTACAGTTTTTGTTTTGAAGAAATTGTCATGAAACTTCGCATGGTATATAGTTTTACCCTGCAGGTAACATAGGCTATATGGATGGCGATAAAAATTGCGAAGAAAGAAACACAAAGTGTGGCATAGAGTTCACCAAAGCAAACTGTTTTTAAAACTACATAAGTAACTTAAATAATTAGACGGAGATTTTCCACAAATTGTGATTTTCAAACCTTTGAAGATAACGTCACAAAACTTTGCATAGGTAAATAATTTTATCCTGCGGGTAACATAGGCTATATGGCAATAAAAAAATTGGGGGGAAGGGGGTGCTTAATTCAATAATTATTTTATCATAAGTTTATGTGTAATTTTTGATTTTTCAGAGTGCAAGATTTTCTTCTTTCACTCATCTAAATAGGTAATTGCGAACAACAGGTTTTCTTCATTTTTGCTTTATTCGACGGTTAAAACTGTGTACTATCTTATTCTTACTATGTTTACATGTTACACGGTCGAAGTTTTAAATTCAACAAATCCGTTGAAATTCAACGGGCAGTTCTGCTAGTGATTTATATAAAAACAGTGCAATTTTAAATAATAGGATGTTAATCTCATATAAATTGATATAATTTGATTCATTAGCTTTTAAGATGAGGGTATTCATTTTCCATAAATACACTAGAGAAAATATTCTCAAAATGAAGAATAACTTTCTTCTTACCTTTAAATGGATTATTTCACTTATCAATTTTTTCTAACCTAATTATCATTCTTACCTAAGTTATATAAGCATGTAAAAATAAATTAAAGAACAAGGACTTCGATATTAAAAAAATCAGAAAATTAAGTACCGTATATTCCGTTGTATAAGTCGACTCCTGCTTTTTTGAATGAAAATAGATGATTTGGCATATGTTTGCTGTATAAGTCGATCCCCACTTTTTCACTTAAAAATACTTCTCATGAAATCGTTTTCTGACAAAATCAAAGTCATGTACAACCAAGTTTTAACAAAACAGAAATAAACATAATAAAAATATATATAAATACTGTTTATACGCATTTTCTACTCTTATGAAGCTTGACCGTGGCGCAGTGAATAGCCAATCCTTCCCCTTCCAGCACCATTTGAAGTTTTTGAGAGGTGCAGGAAAGTAGTACGCTCTTGCCCGATATCCGTTCTTGAAGAAAGTCGCATGCGAATGCTAAGGCGTAAACGCAGTAGATCTGGCAACACAGTCGAGCTCGGAGTGATGTGAACAGCACAATGGTGAGAAGCCAACTGACTTTCTCCCCACCCCATCGACAGTCTCTCGAGCTTTCATTGGCTGCAGCAGTAAGCATACAACTAGGATTTTCAAGGTCAAGCTTCATAAGAGTAAAAAACGGGTATAGAGTCATGCTATTCTTCTTGAGCATTCCATGTGACAGATGTTTTAATTTCAACCAATAAGAAACTTATTCTTGGAGAGCTTGAACCACTAAACAAAGTTTCCAATAATTTGATTGATGTCAACGGCTAATGATACTATCGAAATGATCTATACCTAGTAGTGATGCACTGGAGCTCGGCATCGGTATTCGGCCAAAATCTGCTATTCGGCTTTGGCCTCGGCCTTTGGATGGCCGAATAGCCGAATACTACATATTTTTTTGATAAAACGAAAAATGATAATGACATAATAGAAGAAAGCTGAAAACACTAAATAAAAACATAATACATTGAGTTGTTGCCAATACAATTCACATATCTCGGATTCAGCCTGACAATTATGTGCTACTCGTTTTTATGGCCTACGACGTATAATATATTAGTGTGTTCCAATATGTGGACAATTCGTTTATTTAGAATACTCCTCCTCATTAGTTGGAATTTTTGACATTTTTACTGTTCTGTGTAAGTAGCAGACAACCTCTGACATCTGGTTCACATTTTTGCATGACATAATATGACGTATAAACAGCAGCGCCATTGTGCCAAAACCAAAATGACACAATGTCGAGTGAGTTTTCGTTTCATTTTTGAATTTCATAAGTGCAGACATTTTTATATAACAGAATATATAATAAACTTAACAAGGCTGCGATTCTTTGTATATATCTTCATATTAACAAAGAATTTAAATAGATTTCTATAGAAAACATTAGTGTTCATTAGTTGGTACTTCAGGTTGGTAGTGTTTTAAAAACGATTTTGGAAATTCCCTGGGAGGAACATTCTTGCGATTGTAACCAACTTTCACAGTCAACATTGGGGATGTGTGCAGATTTTTCGTAAACTCGCAACTTATTAGTAATATCATTTTAAAATTTAATAGACGAGGCTAAGGCTCCATCCCACTTACAAGCGACGCGGGCGGTGCGAGCGACTAAGCGGAAAAACAATACAATGTAATGTTATGGTGGTGTCCCAAGTTCTGGCGTCAATGTGTGTACTCCTGTAAGCAGTGAGTGAGAGTCTTCGAAGCGATCAACACACTTTGTTTTCGAAGCAAGCGACCAGAACCGCGGTTGTGGCAAATACTTTGTATTTCAGCGTTTTCTTTGTAGTTTTATTGCCGTTTTAAGTTGTGTTCTTGCACTGTTATGGAAATGGACGAAAATTTAATTTCCGAGATCCAAAAGAGTTCCATCTCATAGAATTTAAAAGATAAAAATTATTTTAATCATTTTTGGCCGATTACCAGGTCCGAAGCCGATATTCGGTGCATCACTAATTTATGCTTATGGAGATATTCGGCTTTGGCCATAGCTGAATACTGATTTTAATATTCAGCCATTCGGCATTTGGCCAAAATGAGTATTTGGTGCATCTCCAATACCTAGTGATCGCGATTGATCTCTACAGTGGTGAAATTCAATAAAATATCACAAATGTGTACCCCGTGCACCTTTTTTCCCAAAATGTCAGTAAAAAAAGAGACAGCTCATCATACATGAAGATTTCTGACCAAGTTTTAAAAATTACGAGTTTTGATAGTAAATTTACTGCAACACGCTTGAGTATACATTTATACTCGCAAAAGACGAAGAATTCTATGAAGTTTACGCATATCTACACGACCAAGAAATGCTTAGGGTTTAAATGCACTGTTTATGCTGCTGTCGGTGCATCTTAAACATTGACATGACAATATTTTTATAATATTAAAGCTGTACCTTTTAATTGACTTTTAAGTTTATTATTGTTACTCTAAAAAGCAGTTCTGTCATTAAAAATTTACTATTAGTTTCTGCCTATACTTTTTGCCGGAATAAGTTGGCATCTGGTATCTGTATTCGCCGAATTCATCGCGAGTCGCTGATGCTCCTTTAACCTGGGAGAGAGCCATAGTTCCCTCTAATTTTTTTCATCCAGGGGCAGAATGAATATTGCTATGCACGCCTACATGATGATAGTGCACGGACGTGCGCCGGGGTTGATGCAGCCCTATTCCAATATATTCTAAGATACACGCAATAGTGCACGCTTAAAAAATTTAGTGCGCGGCACTTCAAAAACTTCTGCGCAGCCACGCAGCTTAGAGGAAACCATGGAGAGAACACACCTACAGGGAATCCCCATACTTTTTTGATTTTTTTTCTAATTTTCCGCCGCCGTAGGCATCAACTTATTAAAGCACGGATTTATTTTTTCTCCTCGAAGTGGTCCAAAAATAGGGGTGTGCATGGTACATGAGGAAGCGGATTACGTAAATACAGTAGTAAAATTAATTATTATAAATCTTCCAAAATAAATGTCATAAAATGTAAACACTGGAATAGCTGATTAAAAATAGCAATCACCTCTACCGAAAGATCAACGGTCTTCGTAAATATCGATGTTAGTCATCTGTAATTTAAGGTTCACATTTTTATGTTCGGCATATTAGTCGACCTTCAGTTTTAGGAAAATTTTTTTAGGCTTCAAAGGTTGACTTATATGCCGGAATATACGGTATGTACTGTATCTCTTCGAGTATAAGTCAAGAAATTTCTTGCTTTTTTTAGGCCGATCAAACCCTACCTTTGGCTTATATTCCAGTCGCAAACTAGATGAACATTTTTCTGGGTCAATAATTAAACATGACTGGTGAAAAACATCTGACTGACTTTGAAGTGCATTAGAATGAAAAATTCACACTAACTAGTGGAAAATGCGAAGACTAATGATAAAATAATAAAGCATTGCCGTACTTATGTAGTTTCAAAGGGAAACAAAATTTATATTTTATCTTTGAAAAACTTATCCAAATGATTGGATTGAAGAGAAGAATCAATTCAGTACTCAAGTGTTGGTTTTTTTTATTTTCCTGAATTCAAATTGTTAAACACCATTCCATTTCTTCAACAACGGCATTTCCTTTTTTACTTATAATCACGGACTGAACAGAGCCTGCATTGCGAATATGATCACCAATTTTTCCTTTGTCTTTTAAAATGGCTGCAATTGTAGAATGATTGATATAATAAACACGACCAATCAAAGCTGGGGATTCACCTTTTTCTTATCTATTTATTATGTCCAATTTAGTTTCCATCAAAAGCATCGATGTTTTTTTTACCACTCGTAGCACTTTCACAAACACTACGTTTATGATTGTTTTCCATATTTCAAGGGTAATAAAAACAATATGTATATAAACACGTGCCCGTACGGTTTCGAATACAAATGACAAATGAAAAGTGTTGACAGGTATGCACGTTCTTACTGCGACCGATGTTCGTAAGTGCAGAGGGTGTATTATTAAATGAAATGCGAGGCGCAATTCATTGGTATGTGGAATATTTGTAAATACGAATTGTTTGTTTCTTGAATGCTTGTAAGTAGAGGTTCACTTGTATAAATATTAACTTTTTTGTAAATTTCAAAATTATCTTGTTTTCATTTTCTTTGCTTCGACTTATACCTGAGACTTCGATTTTCGATGTTGTTTTAGGCTAAAAAGTACACTTCGACTAATACTCAAATCGCCTTATACTCAATGATATACGGTACTTATCTTAGAAATCACCAAGGTGATTCAATAAATCACCACTGAAGGCAGCTGCACTGTAGCTGAAATACTCATACAGGCAGTCCTTGACATCCGTACATTCGACATCCGCACAATTTGCTCTTTCGTACATTATAAATTCTCGCTCCTAAACCACCTTTCGTACTCTGAATTCAGACTTTCGTACATCAGCTGACGAACAAACACTTTGAGCTATCGCATAATGGCGCTGTCTGTCAGCCAAGCCAACACTTTCAATAAATTACCAAAATAAAGTATGCTATGTAACAATATACATATTGTATGTTATGTAAGATTTGTGTGTAATGTTTTTTAATATTGTACTGAAATTTGACAAGATTAATACCATTGTAAAGTCTGTTAATAATCAATAAATTATTATTATTATTCAGTCTCTGCAATGTTACCATCTTTGTTTGTACGTACAGCAGTGTTTCTTTGTTTGTGCATTTTACATGTATTATTTTATAAAAATGAGTGAGAAACAGAAAACTGAAAGTGCTAATACAAGTGAAAAGAAATGTAGGACTCACAATTGAGACAAAGTTGGAAATAATTAGGCATGCCGAAAGTGGTAAATCTTTAGTTTCAATCGGATGCTCATTGGACTTAAGTCGGTCGAGTGTGTGTTCAACTGTGAAGGAGAAGAACAAATATAATAATACAATACATACTGTGGCAATCTGAATAAACGCCACATTTTTTTAAAGAGCAAGGAACCGATCTACACATGCTTCGATGACGTTGGCGATATCCCGTTAGAAGACCACGAAACAATTTGAGACATCATGATTGTGTAGTTGCTTGGCTTTCTCATGAATGACAAGTGAACTCTCAGCAAGACTTTCTTGTGAGTTTGGGTCTTGATTCACAGGTTTAAAGCCTTCTCTGTCTTCTCTACATACAGATTCCTAGGTAAAAAAGACACTTTTGTACTCGTTGAAGTACCACTTGCAACACTAGCTCTAATCGCTTCTTCACTTTCCTTATTGATTTTATTGTGGACTCGGTCACACCAAGTAATTTACCAACTGATGAAGCAGATTCATTATGCACAAGCCTATCTAAAACTTCAATTTTCTTCTCCAAACTCATCACTTTTTTCGCATTTTTACCGACTTTTCTTTTATTTCAATCATCACTGTCTTTGAGGCCATGATTAGGCAATATTACAAAAAACTATGAAAACAGCAAAATGCTTTAATGAAAAAATACTCGCACTTTCATACATTATACGCTGACACCCCTAAACCACCTTCCGTACGCCGAATTCGTAATTTCGTACATCCGCTAAATGACGAATGAACATTTTGCAATAGTGCTGCCAGCCACCAGTTTATGCCGCATCGCCATCTTTGTCTGTATAGCAGTGTTTATTTGTGCAATTATTTAAATATTTCATTGCATTTTGCCCTATCTCTCTATTTTATAAAACTGATGATTGTGTCTAAAAGGCCCCTGCTCAAAAAACTAAACATTTATACCATAATTACAGATTTTATAATATTTTTTGTATCTCTGGGAACGGAACTCCTCCTATAACATGTAAATCTATGTTCGACATCCGTACATTTGACTTCCGTACACGTTTTCAGGAACGCATTACGTACGGATGTCGAGGTTTGCCTGTATGGTTTTCATAACTTTGTTATGACTATAGGAGATACGTATATGAAGTACCTATTTTATATCTTTTTAAATATTATAGTGCTTATTCTTGAATTATTTTTTTCTATAAAGTGAGCTTGATGATCCTCTAGTGCTAAAATAAGTCAATCATCAACTGATTCAATTCACTCAGAGAAAAAATTTCATATTAACATTTAAACTCTATGAGAAAATAATTTTATTAGATTGTTAAAACATACCTTCAAGCATGGACAACATCATAGTTATCATGTCCTTCTGCAGATTAAGCAGCTCTTTGAGGAGATCCACTTGACTGGAGTGTTTTGACAACTTATCCTGCATATGTGAAAACAAAAACAAGAAACCTCCAACAGCATCCCATAATCTACACAATAAAAAGAAAAAAAACTATCAGAGTACAGATTATAGAATTTAAAATGTGGCAATATCAACCATTCTCTATTAAAATTATGCCATATTACAATATATTTACCAACTTTTGGATTTCAAAGACTTGAGAAATTGACACGTCATTTGATCATTATTTACCTGGAATGGGCTAAGGCTTGTTGATTTTGTGTGCATGGACCTTGGATGACTTCTGTTAGAGTATTAAAAACTTGGCTAGCTACTCCTATAGCCTTGAAAAAATTCGCTTTACCAGCAGGGTCTATTAGCTCTTTACTAGAATAATGCCAATAGAAATCCATAATTGATTCCTGAAAATTATAAATGAGAATAATTGAATGATATGGAAAACCAAATTACAGATCCATATGCAGTGTAAAAAAAAGACGAGTGACCCCATTATCATAAATGTTTTATTACTGCATTTATAGAAATATAAAAATTTCTTATAATATCATGCAATAATTATATGCTATAATAAAAATTTTAATTATATGATTTTTACAACCACATAATATAATTATAATTACCTGCAGCCTAAGAAGGTAATCAACAGTACAAATGACAACATTTACTGTTGTAGTATTTCCAGCTTGAGTTCTGAGGTAGTTTTGCCACTCTGAAAAATAACAATATTAAACATAATATAGTTAACTAAAAGAATGAAACTATGCCAATACAAAATTTTATTCTATAAAAAACAAAGAAAATACTCAAATATCCAAATTGATTAAAGTATTAGAACTAACTAGAACTTAAGTGCTCATAACTATGGGATACTCTATGGGCAAATTCTAAAAAACAGCTGAATGACTTAACAAATTAAACTGTAATATAATTATAAAATTCAAAGTAGCAGACTATTTGTGCTGCCAGAATAAATCCATCATTATAATAAAAAGCAATTCTCTGTCTATAACACTAACTTAAATGCTAATAACTCGAGAAATGCAGAAAAGGGGCCAAATTGGCCCCTTGGACATTCTAGTGTTAAGAGAGAGAGAGAGAAAGAGGGAGAGGGAACAAGGGGGAGAATGGGAAGGAGAGTTAAAGAGAGGGGGAGGGAGGGAGGGAGGAGGAGAGAGAGGGAGAGAGAAAGAGGAGGAGGGGGGCAACTATTTTAAGGTTAACTAAAGATAACCCATCATATTGACGGACAATTATGCTAGTATTTCAATAATAAGTGTAAGACATTCTCATTTACTAATGGACTGTATAAAATAATTACATACAAAACGCAGTGTATAATATGCAAAAATTCTGCATAGACTTTGAATCCAAATTACTAAATAGTAACTTGAGAAATTTTCACTTTCTCTTTTATCTAAAGCATAAATAGTTACAAATCTTACAACTGAAACTGCTTTGAGATAAAAACTATTCAGTATATGGTAAATATTATCCAAAACAAAGAGAATGATGGAGATGACAAGGCAAAGTTCATTACAGTGACAGTCGAGCAAGGAAATCCCAGTGCAGAGATAAAATTTTTCATAATTTGTAATAATACTTTCCAATATTTCCATGTAAAAAATGCTTCGATTTGACAAGTTTAGAATGTTTTGTCTGATATGCTTACAAACAACTTTTATGTATACAAAATTACAACATAAACAATGGTGTGAGGCTAACAGCAGTGTGATGAATAACTGGCTCCCAAGTCAAATGAATTTATTTCTCACCTAAGTTATGGCCTTCACAAGTGAGTTGAATAAAACGGAATAAAGCACAAGTAAACTCAGCATCATGCATATTCTTTTCACCAGCTGCACCTTCGGATCCAACGCCTAAACCCTCAGCTTTTGTATTCCTCTCAAATGCATCCAAATCCAGCACACTAATAAAAAGAAAGAATGTTATTCACCAGAAATTCTTTCAGTTTTAATTATTCATCTGAATTTATATTTTATGGATGAGGAAATAATAGTCATGATTTCTGAAATATATTTCAAAATCAGATGAGTGACACGATAAACACTAAGAAATAGCTGTATCTTTTAGATTCCTTACTCCAGATAACATTAAGGGAAACAATTTGATAAAGCCCTACATAATTGTAAGAAATTTAAAATACCTGCAAGAATTCATGAGACCAGCTATTGAAGTGAAGAAACCAACATCCTTCTTTTCTTTAAGATGGTTGAGCATTCCCTAAAAGGAAAATTACAGTAATGAGTAAACAATAAATGCTGAAACATAATTTCTATAAAAGATTTTATCATACCAGTTTACAACATTAAGTTCATTCATAAAATCTACAATCCAATGTTTGTATTTATTTTTTTAAATGAAATAATCAAAATGTACCCTTAACTCTAAAGAGGTCACATGGTGTAACTTAACATAAGAAGTAGAGTGTGATCATTCTGACCATATTGGAACATCTGGCAAAATATTCACTTTGCAAATAGTTATTTAATTTTTCATTCATTTCAAAACAAATTCCATTCATAACATAATTTTTTATTAATGTAGCTATGCTTAATCTTTGTCATTTCTCACGTAGTAACACACTTTAACGTTGTCCTAGATCATCATTGCTTCTATCTTCATTCACAGACTCACTGGATTCTTCAAGACATGTGTGAAACAAGAGCCCTTCTTCATAAAAAATAACTGTAGTTGCACAGAAATAATGAAAAATGTGATAAAAGCAGGGTGTGCTGCACCCGGCTCTGTCCGGCTCACGAGAGCCATTTGTTAAAAATTTTGATGCACGGTGAGCCAGTTGTTGAGCTAAGCATTCCACATTATCCTGAGGTTAGAGACACATCATGGTCTGACAATACTAATGGGATGCCAAAAGTTTAAGGGCTTTTTCTAGGTAGTGTTATGCAGTAATTTTTTATCTGAAAGATGCCAAACAAATGTGTATGACATGTGACTATTAGAAGCCACCACCCTTGATATATTAGTCATTAATGATATGAAAACATTTCAAATAAAAATGTGATTTTTATTTACAATAGTATCTTGTATTTTTATTGGAATCCCTTCTAATTCCTACAAATAGAGCCGGTCTTATGGGCGGGCGAGCCGGGTGGTTGCCCGGGGCCGCCACTTTTAAGGGCTGCCAAATTGTACATTATGCACTGTGTCCCAAAATTTTTGTACAGATATTTTTATATTTCTCCTGGCTGTGATTAGAAGATTATGTAGAAATACAAATTTTATTGCTTAGTAATAGTTAAACCTCTATACTGGTGGCAGATAAAAAGAGCGATGGGTGGATGTGAAGAAGCATTAATGAAAAATATTATTCATTTGGGAATGTCCATTTATAATTGCCGTGATCAAGGTTACGATAATAGAGCAAATATGGCTGGTTCAAAGAATACTGTACAAGCTCAAATATTGCGTATTAATCGGCGAGCTCTTTATGTCCTGTGGTTGCCATAATTTAAATTTAATACTCGGTGACATGGCAAAGTCATCTCTAGCTGGTTTGACACAATTATGGCAGGTTTTTAAAAATCATCTGACTAAGTTTACAATGAAACAATTATCAGAACCCAATGTTAAATTAATTGTTAGAGTGATTCAATTTCAGTTGGGCAACATTTATGACGTGTTATTTGAGGTTTATGAAACTGCAAATGACCTAAAACGCCGGACAGAATCACTTTCATTAGTTAAAGAACTGAAAAACTTAAAATTTTTGGTAATTTTAATAATTTGGTATGATATTCTTGCGCAAATAAATGTTGTTAGCAAGATGATGCAAAGCAAAAACATGCAGTTAGATCAGGTATTATCACTTTTACAAAGTACAAAAGTTTCTAAATTCAATTAAAAGAAAATGACTTTGAAAGTTCTAAAACCGCAGCAAAAGAGCTAGCAAAATAACTTGAAGCGGATCCAGAAGAAGCCATTCCTAGGGTGGAATCATCTGTTCAGCGAAAAAAAGAAACAATTTTCATATGAAGCCAAAGACGAATCAATAAATGATCCTGGGGAAAAATTACTAGTTGACTTTTTAATAATTTGTTGGACCAAGCAATTCTCTCACTAAGAGAACGTTTTCAGCAAATAAAACATTTTAATGAAACCTTCGGCATTTTGTACTGTATTTCGACACTGAAAAACATGTCTGATGGTGATTTGCTTAAACAGTTCAAAGACCTAGAATTATTGCTTTCAGAGCAATGTGGTGAATTTGAAAATGACATTCAAGGATTAAGCCTGTTTACTGAACTTAAGACTTTGTCATGAATTATGCCAGGCCATTGTGAAACGGCATTGGATACCTTGTGATATATTTGTGGCAACTGTTTTATTGAACTTGTGCCAAATTATTATACTGCACTTAGAGTGATGAATGTAATTTCTCAAAGCTAAAATTAATTAAAACATACTTGCATTCAACGATGACATAAGGAATGCTGGTTGATCTTGTGTTATTTCAACTGAAAATTCTTTAGCATCATCACTTGATTATTCCACTTTAATTGTTCATTTTGCAATTTGTAAAGCAAGAAAAATAAACCTTTGATTGATGGAAGTTTATTATAAAATACATTCAACTTAACAAATATTGTACCTTATAATGATTTTTTTGTTTTGAAATAAAAATTTTCATCCAGCTATTATCCCTTTTTGTTTGTATCAGTTTGCAGTTGTTTCTCACAATATCATGCAATTAATAATGATAAATGGGGCTGCCAAATATAAGTTTGCCCGGGACCACCAGTTTCCTAGGGCCAGCATTGCCCACAAATATAAGAAAATCTCAGGGCCGCAAAAGAAAGGTCATGGGTCATGAATTTGATGCTGGATGGAATGCCTAACTGCCAGGGATGGCAATAATAGAGGGCCAGTTGTTATATATTTGGCAGCACATCCCTGGATAAAAGTAATTAATGGTCTTGATGGACCATACTTGAAAATGGCAGTATTTGGCAAGGTCTTTTCTTAAATGTGGAATGTTACAAGTTTTAGTGAGGATGTGGTAAGTAAACATGTATACACAAATTATTGGTGAGAATAACAGCTGACATCATAACGAATAGTAAATAAAAGTATTCAGTCTTTTATATTGTGTGCGACAAGTAGACATAAAGCAACGCAAGTTGCATGAATTATATAAAACTCATAACTTGTCGCCTTTTAATATTATTTTTATGAAATTTTTTGAGGATTTATGAAAAACATGATCTCTTAAAACTATAACTTTTACCTATCATAAGTACAATATCTTTGCTGAAGAGAAACGATGACATACCAATCACTTACATATCCAGCATGTGCCCACACTGTCATTTATTCATCAATATTGTGAAAACTAAAAGTTACTGACATGGAATCTTCTTCAAAGATATACAGTAAAGCCCCACAGAACGCGGTAGTTGCATTCCTTGAAATCACCGCGTCTTGTGAAATCGCGTTATATGAAGCATTAAATTAATAGGAAATAAGGGGTTAGGTTCTTATAGGGTGACCACATGTCCTGTTTTTCGGCCAATTTTTCCTCAAATGTCCCGTATCCCGTGTGAAATCAATACGGGACGCAGTTTGTGCCAAATTTTTTTATTATAAGAAATATATTGACTTCTGATATGTTCAGTGGAAAATTCCATCGATACTCAATCAATATCTATTTAAGAAAACAAATATACGTGGCGTGAAAAAGAAGTCTTGCTTTTGTTCTCACATTACGATTTTTTCTAAATTTCGTTCCTCTATAAGTCATAACAATGAATCTTTTTGTATGCGTACATACCTTGAAGACAATAAGATCACCTTGGACTCCACCTTAGATTTCACTAGCCATCGAGAACATATATGCGATACATTGTTGTTATGTCATTGAAGATTCATACATTGTTGCATGAGCATTATAACATCCTGAGAGAGAGGGAGAGCAACAAATGAAAATGTTTTCCTGAAAAAACTACATCCTTTGGCAATCCAATCAATTTCCTTCATGCTTTCTCTTATTTTGAGGAAAATATTATGACATTTGAGGCAAATGTAACATTGTAGATTATCATTTCCTGAGAAATCGAGTTACATTCGTTAGTCCGACAGTCAGGCGCTAACATCTTCTGAGGAACTAGAACCGTAAGGTTAAAAAAGTCCTGTAAAATTTTTAACAGTCCCATTTTTTTGAAGGATTTGACCCGTAAAATCGTCAAACATATGTACGTAATTCATGCAACCTTATTTCTCAATGTAAAATTAAGAAAAAATAAACCATGAAGTCAAACCTTATGGCCATAATCCAATCAGCTGTTGTCAGCTCAAAAAAACAGAGAAGCCTTTAATCCGGGTGCTGTTTGCTCCTCCTTTGAAATGTACGTTCTCTCCGGCAGTCGCTTCCAAAATAGGGCGGTTTCATCCGCATAAAAAATTGTTGTGGCTTATAACCTTTTTCTTTGATTAACCTAGTAAATTCTGGTATGAAATTTTTGGCTGCCTGATGATCAGCAGAGACGGATTTGCCCACTAATTTTACGTTGTGGTAGTTGAAGCGTTTTGTGAACTTCTCAAACCAACCTGCACTTGTACTAAAGGGAACGTTAGTGGATGATTCAGCATTATGTTTGCTTACTGTTTTATAAAGACGCAATGCTTTATCACTCAGTGGTGCCCTCTTCAATCCACACGCATAGTAACTTTTCCAGTGCTTAAGTGCACATTTCGTTTTGACATTCTTTTAATTTTTCACCTGCAGAAGTTGCTGCACTTACACTGGCTCTTATTTTTTCTTCATTATTTCGTATGGAACGAATAGTCGTCTCATTCATCCCATAATTCCACCCTAGCACTGTGCTTCTGTGTCCTGATTTAAGTTTATCTAAAATTTCAAGTTTTTGGCTGTGCGCTGAACTTTTTTCTTCTCACTTGAAAAATCACTATTTTTTGTTTACATTCCATTTTCAATAAGAAAGATAAATATTAAGGATAAGAATAATAATTTAAATCACAGGAGGCAAGGTTAAGACAACCACTTACGATAAGACACACAGAGAGCATGCTGATTGAACGAACAATACGAACATGAGGTTACTACCAGGTTACTCCCCAGAATTCTTTCAGCTTGGAAATTATCGAGTGCCATGCGATAGATCGAGATTGTAACACGACATTGGTAGACAAAAGGGCAGAGGAAGAAGTAACATTGCTGCAACTTCAAGTGAAACAGTGTAACAAATTCGACCATAAGGTATCTAGAAGCATGCATACGAATCTCTCGATGTAACATTTCTGTAAAATGATTAAATGAATCACTTTGTCAGTATTTTTTCTTTAAAATGTTTTAATTTGAAGTTTTATCATTTGTAGGTTACACAAAATTTGAAGAATGACTTTAGCTTTGACTTTTCAAACCGTCTTGTGAGGTTTGGTTGTGAAATGTAAACCGCGTCTTGTGAATTCGGCTATGTGAGGTTTTACTGTATATAAAATATTCTGAACAATTCAGTCACTGAATGTACCCCTCTAAACTAAATAGGGTAAAAGTTTTCTGCAGGTCAGCTTTTTCATGTCTTGACTGAAAATTTGAGATCAATGTTACAATTGTTATTATTTTAATGACAGTTAATAATTCTTATTTATTTTTAAATTACTTTGTTGTTATTTAGAATCATTACAGGAGTCACATTTAAAAAATTGTACATTTTTATTCAATAGAAGCCAAAAATATGTTGTACGTATAAGTTAGATATATGCAGAATACAAAAAAATGATTAAAAATATTTTTAAACTTTAAAGGTATTTCCCAATTTTCAGAATGTTTATACATGCATAATCAGATTCAGCATGAAATTTACTGAGAATACTGTTATAACTTCAATCTATCGTCCATAATAATTTTTTTACTGGCATTTACTCTTATTCTGTATAAGACTCACAGCAAAGTCTTAATTCATCACTTCATCGCCCTCTTACAAAAGTGAACTCGGTCTTTTTACGAGTTGGTCTGCTTAAGGTATTGCATCCAAAATTTCTTAGAAGATGATCTCTTAGCAATCTTTCTGTATGCAGATCTATGTTTACGTGTAGTCCTTGTTGGGACGTGCAGAGAAGACTGCAGTAAAAAACAAACAGGAAAAAAAGTGCTCACACAACTAACCACAGCGAACACAAAAGATTATATTCCGTTCATGTTAAATGCGTCTGCATGAATAACTCAATAGCTAAGAGAAGTGAGGAACATAATCTATTCTCATACTTCAAGACATTGAGTCATAGGTCTCTTTGAAGTGGACTTTCTCATTCTTTTTCAATATACACTGACACATAAATCCTAACTCTTGGTTGGCAGACCCTAACAAAATAGGCAGGCTAAAGCAAACCTCATATGATATTCTTTTCACTAAGCATGTTCTTTGCTCAAAGATAGGAATAGCTTCAGCATTTCTTTGTGATTTTCTAAAGTAAGGAATAACACTATTCGCATGGCAAAAAAATGTATTCACAAAATTTCAACTTGTTAGAAAAAATAAGAAATACAATAAAACTTGACGAATAAAATATAGTTATTAATACCAAAACTTCCTCTTTTAAAATATATCAAGGCTTATAAGATAGAAGAAATTTCAGCACTGCAAAAAATAAAGAAAGCTAGCAATGATGCTCAACGTATATATACATTGGAAGGCGGCATACGAAATTTTCATTTGATGAATATATTCAGATGGTGTTGAGGGATTAAGAGTTAACAAATAATTTATCATTTACTTACCATCTGTATGTCAGAGTTTCCACCTC
The DNA here is from genome assembly GCA_036926305.1 of Uropetala carovei. Classification (NCBI taxonomy): domain Eukaryota; kingdom Metazoa; phylum Arthropoda; class Insecta; order Odonata; family Petaluridae; genus Uropetala; species Uropetala carovei. Next base: position 8,039,837 of record JAXCHB010000010.1, on the reverse strand, counting down.
GCAATATAGATATGCCAAGCTGTAGGGTTTTCATAACCATCTCAGAAGGAACACCTTTACATGCAGATATATGCAAAAGAACCATTTCAGCCACACCCCTGTTGGCAAGCCTTGCTTGGTGGAAGAGCAACTTCTGCTTTTCCATCTCTTGCTCCTGAAACAATTACAGTTTGATATTCACAAGTTGAAAATAGCATGTTTCAAACTGTTGCATATAAAATATTAACTTTAGCATAAAATTGCATATGTTAAACAAATAGCTATGCCCTAAATTGTAAAAGGCATTCAAAATAAAATAAATGAAAGAACAATAGAAACCATCCATAATGAAAAAAGTTAATGTTAATCCCATTTAAAATATTCACTCATAAACAATGAAAATATCAACAACCAATGATCCATTTTTCATCAGAAAGAAAATTCATTACAATTAAAAATTAATAAAATGTATGTCATATAACACATTATCTTACACTTCAACAGAGGATTATAGGTTGATATCTGAGACCAGCATTTTTAATTGTTTGCTCTTGAATTCATCTCCATTGTTTAATGAAAACTTCATTGCTTATATCAAATTTTTATTTAATAAAAGAATTGATGGGAAAAGAATTTCCATTGGGATATCATATATTTTGAATTACCTCATTTTGAATCTTAAGTGGCTCAGTTTTGTTTGTTATATGGATAAAGAAAGCTAGTGGCCCTGATAATGTAAAGAACAAGTCTTGGCATGCACTGCATTCAGCTAAAGCAATGATGACTCTAACATGTAATATCAGTACAAAGGGTCGAAACATCAACTGTAAAATTCAATCATACATACCACAAGTTTTTCCATTGATCTCTTTTAAAATTAAAGAAAAAACACAATTATTAAAAAATGTCAACCGTGTTAAACCAAGTTTAATGCTACAAGCTGAAGTGATAACTAGATGAAATAAAATGCACCTTCATTTCAATATAATTATAATAATAATAATATTCTTTATTACGGGCTTCTGCCCTCTTTCACCAATGAAATACAAACACTTAATATATTAAAAATTATAAGTATATTTAATGGTAAAATAAGTATATATTAAATATTTCAACATATCATATGGTCTGTTTATATTATATCACATGTTACTTCTAATTATAATACAATGCAAGATTAAAAATGAATAAAAACTTACTTAAGAAACACTTTGAACATTAAATATAATATATTATCAATATGCCAGATAAGAACGTCACTATATGTAAATGCATTAACAGAGAAAAATTTATTGTTTTAGTATCCTTTTAAAGCAGTTCTGTGATAAGTTAAAAAAGTCCACATTATTGCACATTAGGTTGGCTTCTCTCATCATTCTGTATAGAGGCACATATGTAATAAGTATAATTTCTTTCCAGGGAAGGCACATAAAAAGTCATATTGGATCTTGTATTAACTCTGGGTAATCGGAAAGCAATTTGCTCTAGCAATGTTGGGTAATTTACTTGGTTGTTTAATAGGCGATATAGGAAAAATTTGGTCAGCATTCTTTCTCCGAATATTAAGAGTTAACAAGTCAAGCTGTAGCATTACCTCATCATAATTTACATTGAAGGTGAAGATACCAGATCTGTGTAGTACCATTCCAATAAATTTGTGCTGAACCCTTTCCAGCACATTTATGTTAGTCACATAGTATGGGGACCAGACTGAAGAGCAGTATTCCAAAATTGGCCTTACGAGTGAACAGAAAAGTATTTTGAAGCAATAAATATCACTGAAGTTCCTGGTAGTTCGATAAATGAACCCGAGCATCTGACATGCCTTCAATGTTATATTCTCAATGTGTGCTGTAAAATTCAATGAGCTGTCAAAAAGAATTCCAAGGTCAGATATTTTATTCACTCTAAGAAGGTTGTTTGGTCCCACATAGTAATTATGCATTATTGGAGACTTATTTCTGGTATAAGACATTATATAGCACTTACTAACATTCAATTTCATGTAATTTATGTCACACCAGGTCATTATCCTATTTAAACAACTTTGTAATCCAAAACAGTCAATTGGCGACTCAATTTTCTTAAATATTTTTAAGTCATCTGCATATAGAAGGTGGTTCACTGGGTTAATATAGGTGCTTATGTCATTCATAAACAGAATGAATAGCACTGGTCCGAGGTGAGAACCTTGAGGAACCCCAGAAGTAGGTATAAAAGTGACAGAATTATTGTTATTTACTTTAACTATCATTTTTCAGTCAAGCAGGTAACTCGAAGCCATTTTAGCATTGTTCCAAAGATCCCCAATGCCTCGAGTTTAGCCAGTAAGATATGATGGTTGACTGTGCAAAGGCGTTAGAGGCAACTAACAAGGAGAGTAGGGAGGCTAGTACCCTCGGATTTTGTTCAAATTTCACATGGTGATAGCTGATGTGTTCCGATTTAACGTGTAACTTGCCGTTTGTGTGAATAGGCCTTGGTTGTCGAGATATCGCAGTTTGAATTTCGGCCGATTTCCGCGTGCGCGTTAAGACTCGTGAAAGTCGTTGCTAGGATAAGTACGCCGTAGCTGAGTTGGTAAGGCGTTGGGCTAGTAACCCAGACGTTCGGGGTTCGAGTCCCGGTTGTGGAATTTTTCGTTTTTGATTTTTATCTTTTTTAATCCTGAAAAAATGTACAATTCCCATTATTAATTTATTACGACTGTAAAAATTTAAATTGTACTATTTTTCTCGATTATAAGAATATATTTTTTATCTTATAGTTGCGATTCAGCAATCTTTTTAAATAAATTCTTACACTTTTTATTTCTACAAAATAATTTGCATCATTATTTTGTATTATACATCAATACCTTATAAATTAATTATTCAGATTCTTCTTTTGAAAAAAATCTGTCATGCGTGCCGGCAAAGTGGGGGATGAAAACTGTCATAAAAACAAAGCACAAATGTTCCTGGCACCATGAACACACAACAAACGCAACATTTTCGCATTCACATTTCCTCTTACGCAGGCTATCGTGGAAACAAACTTCATTTACGTTCATAAAAACACTCCTTGTCGTCGTAAATTTTGACGCAAACCACGCATATTTAATCATGTCTTCGAAAATGGGTGCACGCAACTGGTGATGAATGATGGAGTGAATTTTCAATGCGTCGTCTCTTGTATTAATCGGACTATTCTCTCGCAATAAATACGTACTGTTTTGCAGGCGCTTTATGAAATTTTTGATTTGCCTGTAAAAATAGACGTCGCGCGGTTGGCAGAAAGGCATACAACCCAGCGGAATTATCTTTACTGGATCTTCAATTTTTGAAGTACTTGGATCGACTTCCAAAACTACAGGAAAAATTTCTCCCAGCGTGTGCGTCCTGCTTTTTCAAAAGAAGAATCTGAATAATTAATTTATAAGGAATTGATGTATAATACAAAATAATGATGCAAATTATTTTGTAGCAATAAAAAGTGTAAGAATTTATTTAAAAAGATTGCTGAATCGCAACTATAAGATAAAAAATATATTCTTATAATCGAGAAAAATAGTACAATTTAAATTTTTACAGTCGTAATAAATTAATAATGGGAATTGTACATTTTTTCAGGATTAAAAAAGATAAAAATCAAAAACGAAAAATTCCACAACCGGGACTCGAACCCCGAACGTCTGGGTTACTAGCCCAACGCCTTACCAACTCAGCTACAGCGTACTTATCCTAGCAACGACTTTCACGAGTCTTAACGCGCACGCGGAAATCGGCCGAAATTCAAACTGCGATATCTCGACAACCAAGGCCTATTCACACAAACGGCAAGTTACACGTTAAATCGGAACACATCAGCTATCACCATGTGAAATTTGAACAAAATCCGAGGGTACTAGCCTCCCTACTCTCCTTGTAAGTATATTGCATCTACCTGTTTATGATCTTCCAATGCATGAGTTGTGAAATGCTGAAAAACTAAAAGGTTGGTTAACGTCGATAATCTTGGCCTGAAACCATGTTGCTCCTCAGCAATTATTGAATTGATGATCGGGCTCAGTTTGTCTACTACCAGGCTTTCTAAAACTTTTGATAGTACTGACTGTATTGCAATGGGTCTGTAATTACTTATATTACATTTATCTACAGCTTTGTGGATAGGTGTCACATAGCTGGTTTTTAAAAACTCAGGAAAAACACAACAGCTGAGAGATTTGTTACATAATATATACAATGGGTACAACAATGAGTCACTACATTTTTTAATAAAAAAGAGAGAAATATTATCTGTACTTTCTGAAACATCTATGGATAAGAGTTTGTTTTGGATTTCTTTAGTTGTAACTATTATTGTGCTAAAGGAGATTGTGCGATCAAATTCAAAAGTAGGTATGTTACCAGGCACCTCAGCACTGTATACTCTGGAAAAATATCTAGCAAAAAGATTTGATATATCAGTGTCATTATTAGCAGTTTCATCATTATAGTACATTTGATTTGGCATTTTGTCTAGTTTGTGATGGCTTTTAACGTTTGACCAAAAATGTTTTCTAATTTTGGAGGATATTATTTTCTAGGTTTTTAAAGTAAGTTTCATAACAAGAGAGGAAAAGTTTTTTACATTTTTTGCGTAATTGTGAGAATTTTTCATAGTCTCTATGATCACCGGTGATTTTGAAAGTCTTATGGTAACTCTTTTTGCATCTAATGTATTACTCTGTGGTAAACCATCTGGGGCAATGTGACTTTTTAATGGTAATTGTAGGAGTAAACATTTCAATGGCTTCATATAAAAGAGAGTAGAAAGACAAAATAGCATCGTTAATTTCTAAATTACACAATATACCTGGCCAATTAATTGAGTCCAAGTGACTAGTCATTAAATTAAAATCACAATTTTTATAATAAAAAATGGGAAATATCTAGTTACTATAATCTAATTCTTTGGATAATTCCATGGAATAATGAATGGCAGGATGACAATTATCACATTTTACGAATGGATTAGGATCCTTATTAGATTTTACATGTTCTGAACTAGAGAAAACTAAGTCCAATTGTGTATTATGGCTATTGTAGACAGAATTGACCTGAGTTAGTGCCAGTAATGAGAAATGCTCTTGCACGATTCTAGCCTGGGCATTTACAGATTCCTCAATATTACCTTCTGAGGACCAGTAGGTATATGCAAGATACATACACAAAATCTTATGCTTACAGTGAAGCCCTCATAGGAACATTTCCATGAGGACTGATATTAAACAAGTACAGGTGACCCCTACTTAATGTACCCCCAGCCAACACAGATTCGTTATAACGCATTTTTTTTATTATAAAAAAATTGAAAAATTTCAATGGAAAGAAATTCAATCATAAATCCCTCTCTAGAATAATATAAATTATTATAGAGTTGATGGAAAGGATGATCCAAAGATCCTTATTCAACAGGTATAAGCTGAAATGATGGGAAATGTGGAAACGTGAAAAAATCTGCCATGATCGGGAATCGACCCCAGGTCTTCCACTTGCCGGGCAGATATTCTACCACTGAACTACCATGGCAGACTAATTCTCAAGTTTCAGAATGGGAATATTTTCTTGGGTTGGGACCAGGCAAGTTATGCTAGTATCAATCAGCCCCAACCCATGCCCTCAAGGAGATAGATCAAAGAAAACCCCTATCCTCTCAAATGATGAGAATGCCTGATATAAATTGATGGAAAGAGAACCCAAGAAAATATTCCCATTCTGAAACATGAGAATAAGTCTGCCATGGTAGTTCAATGGTAGAATATCTGCCCAGCAAGTAGAAGACCTGGATTCGATTCCCGGTCATAGTAATTTTTTCACCTGTTTCCACATTTCCTATCATGGAGTTGTTGCTGAAAAGGATATGTTTATTGAAATACCAGGAGGTGAATAGGAAGTTTACAAAATATCATCAAATTCTAATTCTTGAAAAAAGCAGGCTTTCCTTTTATGGCAACTAACATAAATAAGGATTCTGCATACACATGCTGCTTCAGCAATATAAATAGCACAAAGTCCAATTGTGACCCAATTAATATTAGCATAACAATTGGTTGAGTGGCCAATAACCCATTCATGCAAAATATTATTTTTAAACAAGTAAGCATCAAATATGTGCCGAGACAAAAGGATCCTGTTGATAAAAATTCAAAATCTAATATAAATAATTCACTATGCATAATTTATCTTAAGTATGTTGTCCCTCCTCCCAAGAGAGGTGAAACGCCTTACAAAATTTTCTGGATACATCCAAGAATATGATAGACATTCTAATTGGATAAAGCATCATTAATTGGGCAAGATTCTTAAAAAGGCCAAAAGTCAATCCTTACATGAATCGAGGCTCCTCCCTCTTCCTCCCCTCCTTCATCATCACCTTCCTCCTCTTCCTCACCACAAGACCTTTGGTAAAGAAAATTATGCAGGTGTTATAATTGCAAAATAAAGGAAACCCAAATCATCTTTAATTTTCAAGTTCTCTAATAGGTGTTACAGAATCCAAGATTCTATCACAGAAGAAATATTATTAACTAGCAGGAGTGCCTGTTGAATTTCAACGGATTTAGTGAATCTAAAACTTAGATCGTGTAACATGTAAGCATCGCAAGAATAAGTTAGTACACAGTTATACCCGTTGAATAAAGCAACAAGTTAGGAAAGTGTACAACGTATCACAAATGGGCGCGTTTTGTGTAATGGAGTATTAGAAAGAAATTATATACCTGTACGTAAGGGAAATAGCATTTCAAAGTTCTTTTCTTCATCATATATAATCCATTTTCTTCCTATTTAAAAATATTGCATGCACACATAAGTAAATTAAACGTTGGTTTGTGAGATTGTTTATGTTAGCAACAATGAAGAAGTAACTATGCAAGAAATTTTCTAAGTCCAACTCGATTTAAGACGTTTTTGTTTGATTTTCTCGATAACGGCTACTTCTACGATAAAAATGTATAGGAAACGAAATACTCTTCTTTACCAGTTATACAACTTTTATTTGAAAAATATTTTGATATGAGCAATACTTTACGTGATATGATGGAAATTTAATTTTTTGTCACCAGTAAAGTGGTACCCATGATTGGCGTACGAGATTCATTTTTTCGATTTTCTTCTTATATTTGATTGTAAGTCCTTAATATCAAATTTCATGAAAATCCGTTTGTAGAAGCCGAGAACGAACATGCGGACGGACGTATGGACGGACCGACCGACGATAATAGGCGCTCACGCTGTAAACGAAACGTGCCTAAAAATGAAGAAAACCGCTCCGCATTTTCCTATTTAGATGAATGAAGAAAGAAAATCTTTGGAAAATAACGTACAAACTCCCTCCCCCTCCCTTCCACCCTCTCCTTCCCTTCTCCCCCTCTCCCTCCCTCCTCCTCCATCTCCCACCCTCTCCCTCCCTCTCTCCACCCCTTCCCTCTAATTCCCTCTCTCCATCTCCCCCCTCCGTTATCATCTATCTCTCTTCCTCCCTATCTCGTATTAAAAGCATTCAAAGCGAACAAACTTACAAACATTCTACTTTATATGTTAGATTAGAAGATAATTCAATTAAAAACAACAAATATTTGGTTTCCATGTAAACAAATTAAAATCGTAGATAGAAATTGACAAACGATATTACGTTAAAATTTTTCCCCTATAAATGCATTGAACTCTCAATTTTGGCGACAATGGGAGTTGTCATGGTAGCTTATAATGGGTATTGTAATAAAACTGATAAAATTACATATTTTATTGATTCTAAATGCATTTTTATGCTAATTCGATCAAGATTCGGATTCTGTCTTCAATAAAAATAAACTTTGTTCTTTTCTTCGTAGAACCATTAAGTTTCAAGTTCGTACCATGTTTCTAAGTAATTTTAAAATTCAAATGAAAAATAAGCTGCACTCGTCCCTATGTTATTCAAATGGAAAAAATGAAAAAAGAAAATATTTTTTAAATTAGACAGGTCAATCAAATCAATATAAAAACTTTACTATACCACTGTACTCATTATTCTGGTTAAAATAATACCTTTCTCTTGCTTCTACGATCTGTAGTTTTCGAGTTTTAAAATTATGATACACCCACACATACATTTATTTTTATATATTAGATTGGTAATAGCCCAGTCAAATCATGCCGAGAAGGTTAATAAAGATATGAAAAGTAAAGTGGATATTATTTATATAAAATAAAATATGCAATTAAGATATTGACTATATTTATAAATAAAACATGGCCTTACCAATAGTTATGCGTGAAATCTCCCTTTATTTTCTCATAATGGTTTTTAAGAACAAAATTTCATCATACTGTATATCATAATGATGCACTACTTTAGAGAACAATCAAATGCTATTGCAAATAAATAACACTACAAAATAAAGATTTTAAAATATTCTATGCTTTAATAATAAATTTGGAGTATTCTTGAGAACACAAGTCAATTTTAATTAAGACATACCATTAATAGTCAACACTGAAGTTTAAAATACCAGAGAAGAGCTACTTTCACAAGGAACATTATTATTGTTTTGTATATGAAAATTTTTTGCCTAAATTGACAATCAGATATTGTAGCATGATGGCCATTGTTTTGCATTTGTTTTGGTCATGTGACCGCTTTAGATGCCACCATTGGCAATATTATGTATTATAGGGAGTCTGTCTTGCGCTGCAAAGCACGTAGCACATATATTTCGTTTTGTTTGTTGTTTGGCAAATTAAAAGACTAGTGGTGGCTGATTTTGCCGTGTTTTTATTTACTCCTACTATGAACCCTGTTACACTTGGCGCCCAACTCGGGGCAGGAGTGTTGGAGAAGATACAAAGTGCGAATTTGCAAACCACGTGTTCGTTCGCTCACAGAGCTACGCCGTTTGCTGAACGACGCTTCATCTGCTGAGAGACGCCTGCATTTAGTGTTAACGTCCCCCTAACAGTGCGTAATTTCTTCGGTACATGAAAGTGCTAGCATAAAGTGGTTTTTCAAGTTATATATTGCGCAGATAGCCGGTGATGCCACAAACCACGTGATGAGTTTCTATCACTCTCCGAGTGCGAAGCTAGACGTCCTTTTACCCTCGCAGTATCGAGGCGCATCCACCACGAAATTTATTGCGATATTGGTGTCCATGAGTTTTGTGGTGTGCTTTATTATTGTACATAATATTTTGTAATTATTTTGTGTATATATTTTTAATTTAGGACGTTGTAATTACTCGCGATTCTTCCACGTGGTAATATAGTGAGGTCATTGACCTAGCACCGCTTCTTTTTGTGTTGTTTTACTTGCTTAGTAGCGTGTGCATTTTGCGCGGTAGTATTTTGCTTTAGCGAGAGAAAATGCCGCCAAAACCGAGACCCACAGGTGAAGAGGGAGTTGTGCCACCCGCTGTAACGCTATCAAATGAACAGTTTCAGCTTTTGATGACGGACGCGTGAACAATTTTAGTGGTGCCCCGCTTTCGGGGAATTTTGCAAAGTGTACTTCACATTTTGATGGCAACGATTCGAAAGACATGGACGTGTTTCTAGAATCGGTGCTTACTTATAAGGACTGTGCTAACGTGTCTGACGAGAATGCGCTTAGGGCATATAAATGCTGTTGGAAGGCATTGCTGCTACGTGGTGGCAGGGCATCAGAGGGACAATACTGGACTGGGAAAGTGCTGTTATCGCATTCCGTGAAGCGTTTTCGCGAAAGTTGCCACCTCACTTAGTTTTTCGTGAGATTTTTGCTCGTGAACAATGCAATGATGAACCTAGTGATTTGTTTGTGTGCCATGTTCATGCCTTATTGGCCCAGTTGCTGTATACGTTACCCAAGAGGGCACAATTGGACATAGTGTATGGCCTGATGAATAGGAAAATCTGCAAAAGACTGCATCCTAGTGATATTGGGTCGTTTGCATCACTTTTGAAGCGAGCGAAGGACACAGAGCTTTCTCAGCGTGAAGCTGCCCCTCCACCGAAAGCCGTCTGTGATCCGCTGTCCAGCAAGGCCCTTCCAGGGAAGAAACTTCGCCACCAATGTGCCTTCTGCAACAACTTCGGGCATCTTGAAGAGGACTGCAGAAGAACGAAGGCAGTGAAGGTAGAAGCAAGGAATGCAGGCAAACCGCCGCACTTCCAAAATCCCAAACCCCAGGTTATGTGTTTTGGATGTGGTGCCCCAGGGTATGTGAGGAGCAACTACCCTAATTGCGCTCCTCCATCGAAGGCTGCTGAGAGTACAGCATCTTCCGCGATCTATTGTGTGCACACGGTTTTCTCTGGTGACAAGGAAGCATTTCGTCCCATGTTACCTGTGAGAATCATGGGGCTAAACGGGATAGCGTGTGTAGATACGGGTTCCAAGAAGAGTATCGCGGGTGCCCAGCTGTATTGTATACTAGTGTCTCAGGGACACCCGTTTATGGAAACCGCCATGGACATGAGATTCATAGACAGGAAAGTTCGTAATGTTATGGCCAGGGTATTTACTGTGGACCTGACTGTGACCAATCGGACTTTTAAGACTCTGCTGATTGCAATACTGGAGCATACGGAGGGCCGGATGTTCCTGGGAATTGATTTTATCCACAAAGCAGGACTATTGTTGGACTGTGCAAGGTGAGAGTGGTGCTTCAGTGATGAACCTCAAGTTTGCCACCCGTTCGCTCCAGGGGGAGAGGCCTCCGGGAGCGTGACTATACAAACAATGAAAGTCGAACTGCCTCTACAGGATGATGAAGGGCAAGATCTGGACGATGGCAAAAGAAGACGTCTCAGTGCTTTCATCACTGAATACGATGGCTTATTCTCTCCAAACATGGAACCAACTCCGTTTGCAGAGCACTCGATCCGAGTCACTGACGATACTCCGCCTGGTAACTCTCACATGCGCCTCTCCAGCATGGACATGTACATGAGGGAGCACCACCACCAACACCAACACTTCCCCGCTGCCAACCCAATGGGGCATCATCCATACGCGATGCACTACCACCAACAGTTCCATCACCTGCACCACGCGGGTGTGATGGCGGCGGCAGCTGCTGCGATGAGTCACCACGTGCTACAGCCATCCCCGCACCACCATCCCTACCACCCTCACGGGGCATTCTTCAGGTACATGAGGCTACCGATAAAGACGGAGATGACGTGCATGTGGGTGGATCAAAATGGTCCCCCACTCGGGATGGGCTTCCCGCACCATCATCACCACCATCGCTTTCAGCCGCTGTTGAACAAGCTTTGCGGCAAGGTGTTCACATCGATGCACGAGATAGTCATGCAACTGACAGTAAAGCAAGTTGGAGGGGCCTAACCCACCTCCTGTCTGCCCCAGGGAACGAGGTCACCCACGGAAGCAGCCTGTTAACCTGGCGCCGCCGCCGGCTGAATAGGACCGACATTCTGGAAGAAGGTGCAGACCACCTCAAAGGCTTTCATTATAGAATTGCATTCGAGGCCGTAAATGCAATTCTAAGGGGAAGGATGTAGCATGACGGCCATTGTTTTGCGTTTGTTTTGGTCATGTGACCGCTTTAGGCACCACCATTGGTATTATTACGTATTATAGTGAGTCTGTCAAAATTTCGGATTACCGAGGTTTGGATTAGCGAGGCTCTACTGTACTACCACAACGGTAAACACAGAAGGGAGGACGAAAACCCTGTGCCAGCATTAGTCTACTCTTTATGAAGAGGATGAAGGGGACCAACTGCTTAATGTCCCTTCCAAAGGACCGAGTGCTGCTTGTGAAGTCAAACCACACAATCAGGGGACGGGATGATCCCAGGTCGAAAAATCCCATCTCTGCCAGATTTGAACCCAGGATCACTGCATGGAAGACCAATGCTCTAGCCACTCTACCAGTGCAACCCCTCCCATAGGTGGTGCTAACCTTGTTGTGAGCACTATGCTTGGCAGAGAGCTAGCTAGCGAGGTGCAGTGATATTACAGTGCAGTGTCTTGCTGTCAGCTTCCACTGTCATGCTACAGTTTGTGAACTGTACTGCAGCATCTTTTCTCTAGATTAAAATGAACAGGTAGGGCTTAATTTCTAGATTTGTTTAAATTCCCCCCAGGTGGTTCAAAGCACACAGTAAGTGGTAGTGTTTCCAGTGGTAATCTGATCAGGAAAAATGTTACTCTTTGAGGTGAAGTTATAGTCTGTTCACTATCTAAAGTCTCTTGGCCTTCATAGAGCAAGTAGCCAATCACGAACGTTTCCCCTTCCATCGCCCCTCACAACTTTTGCGTGGGAGGACAGATACCCAATCACGAACAGCAACAGCAAGGAAACGGCGGTAGAAATGGCAACGCAGACCGATGTGAACGCTTCAAAATCAAGAGTAACAATGATTTCCCCCTACTACCTTCCCAAACGAACCGTCTCCTATTGGCTGCTACTTTAGATAGTGAACAGACTATAGCAGTGCTTAACAGTTTTAAAGCTGAAGAATGGGCTGTTGATATCAGTTGATACATGGTTTACCTATGACCACATTGAGAACCATTTAAGCTGATAGAATCAAAGAGAGTGTAAAAAATGTAACACCCATAGATGCTAAATACCCTTACCAGAAGTGCTCTCATGGAAAACATGGAGTCCCTGCTGTCCAATAAGCTTGAAGATCAAAACCAAATAAACAGTTTTCATGACTTTAACATCAATATTTGTATTTTAGGAGAGGAAGAAACCAATACATAGTTCACAAATTCTCAGTGGTAACATATGACAGCTATTATTATTATTGTTTATCAACTATGTAATTGCTATATAAAACTGGAAATTAGTAGCTGAAAAGTTTTGCTAGAAAACTAGGAGTTCACTTAGTCCAGAGAACATATCGAATGCAAAATTACATCACATCGTTTGTTATAATTTGTTATATATTTCAGGGATGGTTGACTTTTGTCTTAAAATGGTGGATATCACAGACTAAAAACAAAGCTTCACTAACAGATTTAACATTTGCCAGTGATGCCCTGTATCTACACATCCTTTTGCAATGATGCAAATTAACAGTTTTTATGACCTCTTCTTTAACCATGATATACTTCATGACCAGGAAGTTTCTTTTAAAAAGAATGAAAGTTCTGATGAGTCTGAGCTTCAATTTTGCATTTATATTAGAGAAATCAAGTCTAAAAGAATTCAAATTTTATGAATTGCTTGACTTTAAAAGCCATTCCAATAAAGACTCACTTTGCAACAATCTCAGCATAGGACATATAGAGTGGATCCTCTTGGAGGGCGCCACTGCGTTCCGTCATGGCTCCACGACAAAAGGTTGTGACCAACTGAGTCAGAGGATCAGGCTTTCCTTCCTCTTCTTCAGTGTCCCTCTTTTTCAGCTCGGCATCTTCAAATGATTGCTGAAAAATAAAATAGTTCATTAAAATGCTTACCACGAAAAACTTAATAGAAAACTTTCAAATAGCTTTTTAAAGGACTCACAGTCAAATCTTCAATCATTATCTCTTGACCGATATTCTCCTCCTGAAGCCAAAGCTCATAGTATGTTCTGAGGAAGATATTAATGGATCGATGCCTACAACAAAAATAAAAATATGACAAGATAAATGCTGATGCAAAACAAAGTTGAACTAAGCATGACAATAAAATCATATTAATTGGTTGAAGCTTTCATGGGTGCTTGTCATGCTGAAATTAGGTTTTTTCAGGTTATCCCGCATAAATTTTTTGTGTTAACCACCAACGTTTCCTCTCCTTTGCCGGAGACTTCTTCAGGGCGATCTGGCCGGGTGTCATCATGTATACTTTATATATACTATGGTAGCAGAGGAGGAGTGGGTGGTTTATATTCTTACCATGCTTCCTTATCTCTAATGCCTCCCGTATTACCCATTTTCCATAAAGTTTTTCTTTTGCGAGAATTCTTATATCTTTGAAATCTATTTCGTGTCCCCCGGCGGCGTGTTCTGCTACTGCTGATTTGTCGGCATGTTTGAGTCGAATGGCCTGATAAATCGGGCGATCAAGAGAAAACTAAGCGCAAAACAAAAAGATGGAAGAGAAAGAGAACGAGAGAAAGAAAAAAGGGCATATCTCCCCTACGTCAAGGAAACAACGGACAAACTGGGACACGTATTAAAGAAATATAACATTACAACAATTTTTCAGCCCGTCAACCAAGTTAAGAGGACATTAAAAACCACTAAACATAGGATGCCACTACAGGTGGAAGGGGTATATAGGATACCATGCAGGACTTGCGATCATGTTTATATAGGGGAAACAGGGAGAATGATCAAGACACGAGTAGAAGAACACAAAAGAGCCATTACACTCAAACATGCCAACAAATCAGCAGTAGCAGAACACGCCACCGGGGGACACGAAATAGATTTCGAACATAAAAGAATTCTCACGAAAGAAAAACTTAATGGAAAACGGGTAATACGGGAGGCATTAGAGATAAGGAAGCACGGTAAGAATTTCAACAGAGATAGCAGCTATAAGTTGAGCAACACTTGGACCCCAGTGATAGTAAACAACATGATAAAACGAATGCCACAGCAAAACTCACCTCACCACCAACCCTCCCCTTCCTATAAACCATCCACTCCTCCTCTGCTACCATAGTATATATAAAGTATACATGAAGACACCGGGCCAGATCACCCTGAAGAAGTCTCCGGCAAAGGAGAGGAAACATTGGAGGTTAACGCAAAAAATTTACATGGGATAACCCGAAAAAACCTAAGTTCAGCAATAAAATCATAGTTGGTTTAGATTTCACTAAACCCACAGCTATGACAAGTACGTGGAACAACATTTGATTTGAAATAACTTTGTTGATACAATGTAAAAAGTGGAAAGAAATTTATAAATTATTTCTTATTAGTAAACTCATTTGAAAGATATATTTTTGTTGCCCTTGTACTTTGTGATATTTTTTTGCTTGTATAGAGCTATAGGAAGTGGGTGGGTCTCTTGTGGGTAATTGCTTGAATCCTTTATTTAACATTCTCATCTAAAATTTTTCAAAAGTTTAAGAAGGTAGATTCTTCAAAAAATAAATTTAATCATTTGTTGAAAAACAAGAACATAGACTGGGTTACTGGTCACTGAGATATGGGTTTCTCTTCATCTAGCCAAAAACTGAAAGTGGCATCCTTTATGATAGATTTATCAGGAATATTCTCTTGGTTTACATGTAGAAGTTAAATCATTCCCCATCAAATATAATTGTGGAAATAAATTTATAATGATTGAAACCAATGATATAGTTTCATAGTATTATAAAATAAATCTTATGCAAGAGATGGCATTAAAATATAAAATTTAGGCATAACAATGAAATTCTATCAGCACCAAAGTTTTATTAGATGTCAGCCATATGTATCTTCTGAAATTCCTGTTTTCATTGAAATGTTGCCCTAAACCTATTACTAAAAAGTAATGCCTTGCATTTCCATGGAGATATTTTTTCTAATTATGGGTAAAAACTGATGTCATAGAACTAATATAACAATCTTGCTATTATATAAATATTTTTCTATAAAGGACTCTTTAAGTAAATAAAAATAATGGGCAACAATTTAACTGATTACAGTACATTTCCTCAATCACCAAGGAAAATAATTAAAATCTCTCCTATGACTGAAGGATTACTACACTCTTATGGAAAAAATAATTTTAGCAAAATATTTTGCAGTCAAAATTGTCCACGAGACCCATCCACAGAACATTACCTCTTGAGCGAGTAGAGTGGCTCACTGCGAAGGCAAGCAATAGCTGCTCTCTTTCGAGCAGCAGAGAGAACCCTCTTCCAGCCAGAACGGGCTGGCGATGGGCGTCCTGCCTGCTGTTCCACCATTTCACAATGCCATTGTTGGACAGGGGGATCATTCACGTTGCAAGGTAAGTAACGAGAGAGGATGTTATGGGTGAAGTTAAAACATGCTTATTAGCTGGTTATGGTTTGTTCTAAAGCTATGATACAAGTAATAAGTAAAATTACTGACAATCCCATTCATACAAAAGACTGCAATGACCACTGATTGGCTATCAAAAATATACCTTACTTGCAAAACCAAGGCATGTGAAAAAAATGAGAGCAAAATCAAATTAGAAATGGTGTTAGTCGAATGCATCTGTATATCTGTATAAGAGATACTTTGGTCCATTTTTTTTCTCATTTAGGATGTAGAAACAGATAATATTTCAGTAGTTACCTTTTTTTAAAACAACTATTTAAAATTTTAGTTTTTGCTAAATTAATAGCAAACACAGGCAAATGATTTTTAATTTTTAATATGAAAAAATCTAAAATATATGCATGAATTTAAGATTGCTCCCTTCATAAAACTGTGAAATTAGTCATCTGTATAATAAATTTTATTTGAGTTTTTTCATGAACTTTTAGAACTTGAAATAATATTTAGCTTAAAGTATAATAATAAATGGACACTTTAATTGCAATAAGTTATTGCAGAAAAGATGTTCATAGATATACCTACACTGCTGTAATTATTAGCTAATTAAGGTAATTATAAAATGATGATAAATAAAATTTTTTAACCTATAACAATTTCTTCCAGATTACACATGGTGATTCATTATAAAATAAAACCTTTCAAGATTCCCTGTGCATCCATGGTATCATTGTGCCTATAAGTTTCCCTAATAAGAATTAATATAAAACAAGATGGAAATTTTACTGATATTAAGAAGTGTTTAATAAATTATGGAGGAAAATTGATGCATTTGTGAAATGTTCTCAATTAAAATGAATTCTTTGAAAAGACATGGAAACAATGCACATGGTGAAATGCACTACTTTGTGTTTAATAAGAAGGGTAGAATGAAAATTCAAAAAGCTTCTGGAATTTTAAATAATTGAGAGCAAAATTTTTAAATAAAAGAGTCAACAAAATCAGCTATAAGGCACACAGAAAATGCTTCCAACAGTGCAAAGATTTTTGCAGTGAACAAACATCCACAATGTTATCATGCTGTTGTGTAGCAACACCACGTGATCAGTGAATACATCCATGCAAACAATGAAAGTGAAGTCAGTGACATGAAATTCCAATATTATTGGTCCATTTTCATCCATGAGATAATATCAGCTTCTTTTCTAAATTTAAGAATAAACTCACCTTCATTAAAATGAATTGTGATGAAAAACCACTTAAGGTATAAGTCAAATCAAGTATTACCTTTCATACCAACTACAGTTCTAATATCCTAATGCTCTTCAATACTGTGTGTTCTAAGGATGGTTGTGTGTCCAAATATAAATATATAAACCAAAATCAAAATACCTATTGCAAATAAAATCCACATGAAAATCATGTCACTTACAACTTTCCGCCACAGTCACTACATTTTGCAAAAACAAGGATCATAGGGTTGTGCAAGTAGGATGTGTAACTACCCATGGAAAAGAGGACTAGGTTGCATTTGGACAAACAAGAGAAAATCGCATGATAACTAATTTCCACACTTTCTTTTCTCATCTAATACCTTGGAAGAGAATGCAGTGACGTTTGGCGGAAACAGGCAATCACGGCTCGCTTCCTCTGCGTGGAAACAACTGAGCGATAGCTTCCCTTACTTTGCTGTTGAGGGTGGTCAATCTATTCAGAAATAAACAAAACTATAATTTACAACAGCTATAAAAACAAAATAAGATAGAAACAAGGAAAATATTTAAGTGCAGGTTTTACAAAGCTTAAATGAAATTATATGAAAATATTTAAGACAGGAATCTTGATGATTAGGAATTCTATAACACTCTTTTCAGCATTTCTCAGACATCAAACATTTTAGTTTTAAAAAAATAGCTGTCTGAAGCCCAAAAATACAATAAAATAAATTGTATGAAGCAAAATAAATATGCTTTAGAAAGTATATTTTATACTACACTGAAGCTTGGATTTTTCAACTTTTGTATTTGAATAACATTAAAAATATAAAAGTATTACACTGATAAGTTAATTCATAAGGTTTTTGGACAAACTTAACAATATTTAGCAAAGTAATTTCTGTAGGAGGAAACAAAATACTAAATGATAACTTAAATAAACACTGAGAAAATATTCAGTAACAAATAGAGAAATAATAAAATAATATCAGAAAAAGACAATAAATGGTTCATTCATGCACCAAAAAAATTTCAAATGACGCTTTTAGCTAAAAAAATAGGATGAATTGCAACATCTCATGACAAAATGGCATATTGTGCTGGCCATATATGTTTCACAAACATGCTACGGTTTTCATCCTAACCTAAACTGTCCACCCTGATGACCACTAGTGTGCTTTTCCACTTACATAATACTACCTCCATAATGATGTGCCATCTATTTTGTTTAAAAAAATATTGTGCTGAATGTGACGTTAAGCTATCAATATTTCTTTAAAATAATTTTATCAGGAAAGAACTTTTCAAAATGTGAATGATTCCCTTTTTACCCTCCAAAGATGAACTAATCAATACAAGTTTATGTATTATTAAAGAGAAAAGATAGCAAATGAAGGAGAAGTACTAAAACAGATTCTATAAGTTGGGAATAAGAATATACAATCAGCACATACACTGCATTACACTGAATTATGGGCAGGCAAAGGTTTTTATAATTTGGCAGGCATAGCTCATGGAATTAATTCTACAAAGGAATAATGTCAGCTGGCATCTACTCCACTACTGGTGTTTATGTATGAGCTTATTATTCTTATCCATCATTATCTTCTTTTTATTTTTCACTAAGCTGTTTATTGGTTCACTGGGTTTCAATGCCAACTGTTTGCTCACTGGAAAAGGATCATGTGTACATATGAGTATTAAGGTAAGAAAAACTGAAGAAATACACGGCAGAGATTTAGAAGGTAAACCAAAAAAGTTCTGAATTTTATTTCAAAAAATTTCCTGGATTTGATTTATAAGACATTTCGTGATGCTACAATACATGATATAATAAAAATTACAACTTAAACATGTGGCTCTTAGAATGTAGGCACATGAAATTTATTTCTTTAATAAGCATGCTGAGGAAATTCATCAAGCACTTTTCCACAGCATATACATAATTAATGTCCTATAAAAAAACAAAGTCTCTAAAACCTACATAATATAGGTAATCATTTTGTTTTTCTCTCATTTGGAAAATGCATCCCTTCAATAGCAATCATGATATTCACAATCACAAATGAGAGATATCGATTTCTAAGAGGAAATAGGAAATCATCACTCTAAACCACGTTTACAGAACTTATATGAGATCTTCACCACCTACCGTCATTTTTCGATTATAATACGCAACCTATATAATATGCACCCATGTTTTCACGAGTGAAATGTGAAAATTCTCTTATCACTATGTATAATACCTATTTTTTGTAAAAGATCAATGTAATTTTACTTGAGTGTAGTATCGGGACAGTTCTCGCCTTGTCACCAAATGAGATATGTGTGAGAGAGTTTACAAGAATATCACGTTATGTTCTGACTCTCCCATTAAAGATTGCTACGCTGTACAAAAAGATTTTATCTCAATGTTGCCTTTTGTATTAATTTGGTCGGTTGGAATACGAGTTCACACTTTGATGACAAACTAGATATGTGTGAGAGAGTTTACAAAAATATCACGTTATGTTCTGACTCCCGTTAAAGATCGATACAATGTATAAGAACCTGTCTCAATGTTGCCTTTTGTATTAACCTGGTCCGCTGAAATAACAGTTTGACCTTTGCTGACCAGCAACACCATTTACATGAACATCAAGTCCAGTTCATACAAGCCGATCGAGGTGTGTAAAATGTTCTCGGCGATGTAAGTTACGTAGACGATGAGCGAGAATACACGATCGCTGAGGAACTGTTTGAGGACAGTGAGGGGAGTGGTAATGAATTCCTAGGCTTTAGTAATTCTGACAGCTAAAGTAAATAAATAAATATTCTTATTTTTGTTTTGAAAAACAATATTTAAAGGAATGTTATCAAAATGCATTGAAATGTAAGATATTTTTGTAAAAATATGTTCGTTATCGAAATGCATTGAAATGTACGATTTATTGGTAAAAACATGTTCGAAAATATAAATTATTGCTGTACTGAAAAAAGTTGTATGTATTTATAACCATATATAATACGCACTCGAACTTTTTGTCAACTATTTCAAGAAAAAAATGCATATTATAATCGGAAAATTACAGTAATTCCAATTAATTCCAATATAAAATTAAGCAGAGATAAATTATAGCTTAGAAGAAAACTAAGCTCAAAAAATAAATAAAAAGAAAGTTACACTCCTTTACTATTCTATTTTAATTAACCTTTATAAAAAGCATAGTAGATGCATAAATACACCTAATGGAATCATTAATTCCTAGCATCATTCTGGATTCAGACAAAAGTTTTTAAAAAAGTAGTTAAAAGTTGAAATAAATCAACCATGAGGTAACAGCAGCATTTTTCTGTCACAGACTAATAAACCAACAAAGAATTATTCAGCTCATTTTATGTCTGATAAAATTCAAGAACAAGCACTTAAAAAAGTACCTGTTTCAGCCAAAACATGGCTACTGGAGACAGCGGAGACAAGTGCTTTTTTAAGTACTTGTTCTTGAACAGACTTATAATATTCTTGGAATAATACATCAAAGCCAGAAATAATTTTTGAAATTTTAAGTATTTATTGCACAGCTTGTTTTTACTTTCTCCATATACGTAGTATAGAGAAGATATTGTTTTCATGAAAAAAATCGACTTTGAGATTTCAACAGAAATACTTGTTTTGAGATCCCTAGAGTACATTTAGACTATTTTCGGAATGATGCCTGTGAATGTGATTGTGGGTGCTCTAACTCGAAAGGTACTTGCCATATCATTACCAAATTTCATATATAACACTTTGGTATGAGCACGAAGAGCTGATTAGTTTTTGGACAATACTGGATAACCGGAAGTCAAGGTTTATTCGAAACCCGATTCGGTTTATACGATATTTCTCCATTAAAACATCATTATTGTACATACAATTCTATGCAAAGGTTATAGAGAATGTAATTTGATTTGAAACAATTTTCCATAGCAGTTATTGTTTAGGAATTACAGTAAAAGCCCATTCTAACGGCACCTATGGGACCAAAGGCGTGCCGCTAAAATGAATGTGCCGCTAGAACGAATGGTGCCGCAAAATCACATTCCAATTACTTTGAGAGCATATTTGGTATCTTTTAACGTTCTTCTTCCCTATAAGATATTGAATATGTTGCTCTTCATTATCTAATTTACTATTTTTTGCCATAATTATTACGGTGTAATAAATCTATCTCACTATATATTAATTTTACGTTGACGTCTGTCGACATTTGTATATAATTGAAATCGGCGTATTTATCGAGAACCGTTCGTCGTAAAGATATGCGATAAACGGCATTTTGTTTCTACTGGCTATGAGGTCCCTGAAAAAATATTTTCGTTTGCTATAGTGTCCCGGTTCGAATCCAGGAGACAATTATATTTTCCCATACGTTTACACGGGATTTTCAATTTTTCAGAGTGTAAGGTTTTTTTTCCTTCATTCACCAAAATACGTAAATATGGACCGATTTTCTTCGTTTTGGCATTATTCGTCAGCTAAAACTCTATACTATTTTATTCTTGTGATGTTTACATGTTACACAGTTGACATTTTCAGATATACGCATTCTTTTTCAAAATTTTGCAGATTTTTTGTACTCATTCCGGGTGTTGCCAAGGAGACTCTCATTGTTGCCTCTGATTCATTTAATGCCAATTAAACCTTCAAATTGATGAAAGAAAAGTGTTATTCGCATTGACCTGTTGTTTGAGCATCGAAATTAATAAAGCATAGCAACGTAAATATTTAAGGACAATTATTCTGTTGACTGCATATTGCTGAGTATGGCAAGCGTTTCTAACGATTTAGTAGAAGCAATTGAATCTTCATTTCATCATTTCAATGCTGGAATCTTACTTTTTTATAAGTAGAACCATCATATTACAAATCTGTAATCCTAATTAACGCAAATAGGCTCACGCATAAATTAAAAATTAGATGAGAATAGGGACGTACGTTATTTTGTAAACGCATTATATGGTTATCTTCTCTTCATTGATAACACAGGCCTGCGAAGATTTTGCTGTTTTGGTAAACATATGTGATTTATATAAATACTGATGCGCTGAATTCGAAAATGGCATTCGTTTAGGCTTATCACATACAGATTTTACATAATTCGATATTATATGGCTATTATCGAATCCTATATAAGTATGTACAGTGTTATACAATTTCGTTAATGCATTGAACATTGAATAGAATGTTATAAAAAATTCAACACTACTGTCGCCCTAAAGTGGGATAGACTTAATGCTTCTGCTGCCTATGAATTATAACCTGTCATCAGCTATAAGACCTATGCCGCATGGACCAGACGTCTCGATTCTTACACCGCCGGCTGAGTTGGAGGATGTCGAATCCTCATCCAGCTCGGAGTTTACAGCAGAGGAATATGTGTATTTCTCATCTGACAACGAAGACATAACTCCACAGCTATTTACTCAAACTGAGTTGAATGATTTAGTCCGGAACTTAGGTCTTACTAAGGAAAAGAGTGAATTATTGGGATCAAGATTAAAAGAAAAGAATCTATTAGCCCCAGGAACAACCTTTTACTGGTTTAGAAGTCGCGAGAACGAGTTTCGGAATTATTTTAGAATGGAAGGTGAACTGGTTTTCTGCTGTGATATTCCTGCTTTGATTCAGCAATTGGGAGAAGAAACCTACAACCTGAAGGAGTGGCATTTGTTTATTGACTCTTCAAGAAGGATTTTAAAGGCTGTATTATTGCATAATGGAAACAAATTTGCTTCCATACCAGTCGCACATTCAATATACCTAAAAGAGTCATATGAAAATTTACAAACAGTATTACAAAAAATTAAATATAACGAACATGAGTGGTCTTTGTGCAGTGATCTAAAGGTTTCCAGGATTTTATTGGGTCAACAAGGAGGCTATACTAAATTCCCTTGTTTCTTATGTAAATGGGATAGTAGAGTGAGGGACAAACATTGTACAAATAAAAATTGGCCTAAAAGGGAAAGGTTCATAACAGGGACGAAAAATGTGAAACATGCCAGTTTAGTTGACCCACAGAAAGTTTTATTGCCACCTTTGCATATAAAACTTCGTATCATGAAGCAATTCGTAAAAGCGCTGGACAAGAGTGGCTCGTCCTTCTGATATCTCTACCGTAAGTTTCCATCTGTATCCGAAGCTAAAGTGAAAGAGGGCATATTTGATGGACCACAAATTCGACAACTCATAAAGGTCACCGAATTTACTGATACCATGAGCGAAATAGAACTTCAGGCATGGGATGCATTCAACAACGTCGTTAATAAGTTCCTCGGCAATGTAAAAGATCCCCAGTATGAAAAAATCGTGGGAAATATGTTAGACAAGCTGCAGAAACTGGGATGTAACATGAGTTTAAATTACATTTTACACTCTCATCTCGATTACTTTCCGAAAATTTAGGAGCCCTCAGTGAAGAACAGGGTGAAAGATTTCATCAGGACATCAAAGAGATGGTGAGTCCATGACGGCCGACTATTGTTGGACCTTAAAAAGAGAAGTTACTCGTCAAGAACTTAACAGGAAATCTACAGAACGCTCATTTGGAACAAAGCGAAAACAGAAACATCCTGACCCTAATCATCCTATTTAAAGGTATTTAAATAACTTCTTACCTTAGATGATGTTTATATGGGGCTGTCAGACTATATCTACAGAATTTGTGAAAAACCGGGTAAGTCAACTTTTGATGAAAAACGAGTTTACTGAGAGTAAAGATGGGTCTTGACCAGTTCCATCTTGTGTAAAACCGGGGAAGTCGTAAATCAATTTAATGCCATGCTACGGCTGCTGGAAATAATGAGGTAAATCAATTTTGGTGTACGATTACTGGTAAGTCTACTTACACCATTTCATTCACAGAAACCTCACAAAGGAAAAAGCGTTGAACTCTAGTTGCATCGTTTTGCTCTGTTTTGTGTTTTCTATTTGCGTTAGTGAAAAACCGTGCAAGTCTGGATATTTTGATTTACTATTTGATTTCCAACGCCGCGGTGCGCCGGAAGATGGGAAGGCAGACTTACGACAATGTAACATTTGTAACATTTTTGATAGTATAGAAGATACTGTTACATGCTATCAATTATTGCCCATGTGCTCATATTTACCGCATCGCCACTACTGGGCGCTTTTTCTCGAGTCATTTAAGTCGTGGTCTTTTACGGCAAGCGTTCAGCTATGTTTAGTCGTTCGCGGATTTTGGTAAATTTGGCGAAACGATCATACAGTGGAGATTCCTCAGATTCTGACGCCAATAACAATAAGGAAAAAACATTGTGTTAACGGAGAAGGAGATGAAGCCCGCAATGTTAAGTATAATGCTATACATAGTTATTTTGAATTACTTAATTGCCCAAGAGGCATAGTGCACTACTAGAAGAGAGTGCTTGCAAATTGCAAGCATAGTATTTATTAAGCCTGTATTTCACGAAAACTTAGTCAAGGACACTTGTAAATAATGAAAAGCATCCAAGAAAGCTCGTAAAATAATTCGTAGCGGTGTAGGCTTTAGCGATTCTCGTGGACTTTAAATTCTTCCGGTAAGATCGTCTTTCCTCAATTAAAAAATCAATAAATAATATTTATCGGAATTTATTTGAGTGTACTAGTGAATATATTTTATATGTACTTTGAAATCGTAATGAATGCATTCCCATAACTGAACTTTACAATGAGTTAAAATCACGAATGTTCTGTGTGTCACCCGTAAGCGTAAAGACTGCCGCGTGTTTTGCCTATGTCAAATGTAATTTCGCATAATTCGAGAACAAACCAAGATATCGGAATGAATCTTTCACTGAAAGTCGTATTAGTTCTTCTTATACAATCTATAGGAAACACTTTGTGTCTATCTCTAATAGAACGTAGTCATAGTATGTAGGGAATGCTTCCGAAGAACGTTTGGTGAGAAGACAGGTTTCATAGAAAGGGTGGCCCAGAAAAAGAGAATTTCACAGTCTGGTGTCATTTCATCTGATGGTAGAGGGAAGGCTACTCCTTCAAACAAAACATCAGAGGAGGCCCTACAAGATGTTAGGGATCACATTCTCTCCTTCCCAAGCTACAAGAGCCATTACTGCCGAAACAGGACTACTAAGCGATTCCTATCTTCTGACCTAACCATTTCCAAAATGTATGACTTATACAAGTAAACTACTACAAATCCTGTATCATTAACCCTTTATAATAGATGTTTCCACGAACTCGATCTGGCATTTAAGAAACCGAAACAGGATACCTGCCACAAGTGTGACTTGATGAAGATGAAGATAAATATTGTGGAATGAGATGCTAAAGAAACAGTGATTCAGGAACGTGATGCTCACCACAAGGCTGCTGAGGAAGCTTACGAAGCCAAGCGACGTGATAAGGAACTAGCTCAAGGGAATGATACTATGGCAGTTTTTGCTTTTGATCTGCAGCAGTGCCTACCAACTCCCTACTTGACAACATCTGTGTCTTTTTACAAAAGGCAACTGTGAACTTACAACCTTACTTTGCACAACTTGAAGACAAGCGAGGCTGCCTGTTTTATGTGGGATGAAACTGTATCTGGCAGAGGGGTCAATCAAATAGCTTCATGTCTCTACCAGTTTATTCTCCAGTTACCAGCCCATATTCAATGCATTATATTCTACTCAGATACTTGTGGAGGACAGAACAGAAATAGTATTGTAGCGTCTATGTTCTGTTATGCTTTACAAAACAGTGCACATATTCAAGAAATTCACCATAAGTTCTTGGTCAGTGGTCACACACACATGGAATGTGATACGGGTCATTCAGTCATTGAGAGGGAGAAGAAGCGAACAGGAATGAAAATAAACCACCCCAATGACTGGTATCAACTTGTGAGATCCTGTAGGCGTAAGAAACCATTCAATGTTTTTGTTATGGAAAGTAAGCATTTCTTTGACTTTCGAGAAATGGAATGGTCCTTTCCAAATGAAGAAAGCTGACACCGAAGGAAGAAAATTCCTGTGGAAGAAAACTCACTGGCTGAAATACACAAAAGAATCGGGAAGCATTTTTTAAAAAATTTACTGGCTGAAGAAGAATCGTTTCGAGAAATGTCCATCCTAAGACGTGGTAGGAAATCATTGCCCGCTTCTCTACCATTACTTCATGACAGTCCTGTACCAATCAGCAAGGAGAAAAAGAAGGACATCTTAGATTTACTGCCATTAATTGACAGTGTATTTCATGATTTTTACAGAAGCTTAAAAGTGGACAACATCCCCTCGACTGATCCAGACTTGGAAGAAGTAGATGCAGATGCAGAAAGTATTCAGTGATACTAAATTAAACATTAAAGTGATTACAAAAATGAAAAAACTTGCTTGAGAATAATTTATGTTCATGATGTTGATTAAATTTTGATCATTTAGAATTGTTAGTCACGTTCAAAATCTGTGGTATGTATGCAAAATATGTTTTTCCACTTCACTCAAAACTGTGTAATTCGATCATTAGTGTCAATGATAATCGGCAAAAACCGGGTAAGTCACGATTTTAGCGTAGCTAGAACAGGAAGGTAAGTATTTTATCCAGACCATAAGACGTGGCAAATTGTACTTAATTCCCCTCAAAATAGACATACATGAGGTTCATTTCCTGAGAGAATCACATTTCTATCTTAATTACCCGATTTTACGTCTCATCTCAAACTTTCTTTTCCTTCTCCTGTAAAATTTGGTTTTGAATACTTACCTGGTTTTTCACAGATCTTGTAGATATATCGTATGACTTCTCCAAGTCTCTGTACATATACATTCATAAACGCATGATTTTAGCGTAAATTTGTTTTGTAATTTCTGAAAAATCCTGACATGATACGGAAAAACGGGCATTTGATTTGAATTCAGCATGCTCAAATTAATAAAAATCACATATTCAACTTGAAACAGCAGAAAAAAAATTCTAAATAAACGGTTGCATTGACGTCACTTTTATAGTAGGTCCTGTAAGAAGTTAGCACTTGAAGGAAAGCAACTGTTTGTGAGTTCGTCTATAAGGGTGCAACAATAATCATTGGAACTAAGGTAGGGTAGATTTGAAAATTTTTCCCCTTTGAATATACCGTAATATTAAACTAGCATTGAGTAACTACAGGGTGGCGCACGAATAGTTGACACATTTTAATCCTTCAGAAAAATTTATTTACAGTTAATATTCCAATAAAGTTTATATATCTTGATTTCTAATACCTTGCGAAAGTTATTCACGATATTACTTGTTCAATATGTCCTCCATTTTGTTTAATAACTTCTCTAAGTCGAAGAAGCATATTTGTGATGACCCGGCGGCACATGTCTTCGCCAATCTCACTGCACAACTGTATAATCATTGCTCTCATTTCCATAACATTACAGGGTTTCATCGAGAACAGCTTATCCTTCAGGAATCCCCACAAAAATAAATCACAGGGATTCAAGTCTGGGCTAAGCGGTGGCCAAAAATGTCCGCAATCGTGACGCTCTGGTTAACGGTGCGACATGACGCGACAGGCGAAAATGTTGTGCAGGAAATCCAACACGACGTTAGCTGTGTCTTGCATAAACCACTGAGTCTCGATAGGCAGCTGAGTTGCCATAAGCTGCGGTACAAAGTCATTTTGGAGTATATGCAGATATCGCTGAGAATTCACTGTCTCACTGAAGAAAATTGGTCTGATTAATCCGTGACTGGAAATGGCTACCCAAACCGTCACTTTTGCTCCATAGCTTCTTCTTTCGTGAAAGTTGCGTGGATGTTCTCTTGCCCAAAAGTGCACGTTCTGTTTATTGACAGTTCCATCCAAATGAAAATACGCCTCATCAGAAAACCACGTATTGTGCAGTGTTGCATTTTACCCATCCGCCCATGTTGCAAATTGCAGCCTTCTTTCCTTGTCATGTTGGGAAAGTTTATACAACTATATGGTGACCTCTAATGATTTTTGCAGGAGCTATTCAAGTATACCGCGGAATTTAAATGAAATGCAAAGGAATTTTTTTTAATTGAATGAAAAAATGTGTCAACTATTCGTGCGCCACCCTGTATGTGACATTGTGATCATGTAATTACTCTAACATATTGCTGTAAAATCGCAGAAAATTAAAAAATGCCAAGGGGTAGACCAGTGAAAAGGAGAGCTATTAGCCCAGCTGCAGCTGCCAGAGAAAGGAAGAGGAGACAGAGATCAAAAGAAGAGTATTGTAGGAAATAGAGAGAAAGAGATGCGGAAGCTCATAGGATTGCCTGTGAAGATGAGGAGCGGAGAGTACAAGAAAGACAAAGAAATAGGGAAACACGTCAAATGAATAGGGAACAAAGATCTAACCTACGGCCGAACTACCTATTTAGATTATTTGCATTTCATTTATTTCGTCAATTATTCAGTAAAAATTATTTCATTAAACCTTCAGTTTAATTAAATCGCGTTGAGGATCAGAGATCCGGGGCTGCCCTAGTAATTTTATTAATTTTTGTAATGCTCATTCTGGGAACCAAAAGGGTCCATCGAAAATAACATTTTTACTTCAACCATCATTTATTATTCACAATTAACAGATTATTTTGCTTTTTTCGTAAATATCAACAATTTGTATATTCACGAATGTGCAGCCTCACTATCAGCTGATTTAAGTTCACCCGAGACATCCAGTTTTCGTATCCCGTGACGATGTTTAAAACGAGATAGCCTCCCATCAGAAAAAATACATCGCTGATAAAAGTATTTTGTCTTTTCAATTAACAGGGGATCTGTGATGGGGAAACCTTCAGAACATTTCACTTTAAACCACTCATATAATATTGCATCCAATTGTTCTAGCTTTGGCTTCCTTAAATTTTTACGTTATTGGATATTTTTATTTGACTCAGATCCAGCAAAATTTTTTAGAAGTTGCTGTTTTCTTTCTTTAATACCATATATCGTAGATGAGCTTATATTGTACTCATTCATTAATATACGTCTATTTACCCCATTATCCAGACGTTGGCAAATGTCAATTTTCTGTTGTAAAGTAAGCAACATTCGCTTCTCTTGTTTTCTACTACTGCTGCCACTACTCATGTTCTTTAGGGTTTCTTTAAATGATGAGGTTAATAACAAATAAAATTATTACGCAGTACGTCATGACTGTTGACACCTTGAAACATAAGAGGAACTACTCGCAATATGTGGTTAAGCTTACGGAGATCGGTCATGACTGTGGCGACATCTATTAGACATTGGAAAATGTAAGTTCACCGAAGATGCCGTAAGAGCGAGTTTGCCACTAGAATGGGTGCCGTTAAAACGAGCTTTTACTGTATTTATAAATAATCAGTTTTTTCAGTTTCCGTCAAATATCTCCTTAAAAACGTCGTTATTAGTAATCTTTGTGAGGACCAAAGTTGTAGAGAATAACATTTGTTCCAAGTTTTGTTTGAAACAAATTTTCTTAGAAGCATCCATTTCGGAGATATTTAACTTTTTCATAATTTCCAGTATACAGCGCCACCACCATGTAGCGATGAATTCTGTAAACATATTCAAAATATAATTTATGGCAATAAGGATGATTGTATTCTTTTACAATACGAAGTAATAATTTTGCCTTATAATGCCATTCATAATAATTTAAATATCTATACCCCAGATATGGAGAAAGTCAGGTGTTGGCCACATCAGATTTTTTTATTTATTCAAGGGAAACTACCATGGTGCTTGGCCTGCCAGCAATTTTTAAGTTGTACTTGTAAATTACACATGTGGATTTGCATATAAAATACTTAGTACATAGCAGCTACTAAATAGAGCAAACTTTTAAATTATATATAAAAAATGACAAAAATGGAAGATTAACCACAAAGAAATGAACATACCTATGATCATCACTCCCATTATGCTGACCAAATTTGATAATTAATTATACTTTTCTACAGCAAATAGGCACCAAAAATTAAAATCAAAGCCAAATATAATAAATGAGCAAAAGCTATTGCCATGCTCATATTAGAGTTCATGCCTAAAAATTTCAATAAGCATTATGGCTAATTGAATACTAAAAAGTGAGTAAATTATTTAATACGGTTAAAATACTATCCTATCTGAAGCAGTATTTGGGATAGGAAAATTTGTAATTTCCAATATTTTAAACTAAGCACCATATCTTTAAAACATACACAGTGATGAGCTGAAGCCGGCTCGCGCGAGCCGTTTGTTATTTTTTTCCAGAATTTGTGCCGGTTGTTAAACTTTTAGAAAATTTGAAAATTTATTGATTTTGCCCTTTCAAGTATATTTTGCTGACATTCAATTACCAGCAATGTATCAAATAGAATATATTACGAACAGAACACTTGTGAAGCTAGCGGAATGGTATTACTAAACTAGAGCAATCTGGTGCCCCTGGCATGTAAGCCTCCTGCCACCCTTACCAAATTTCCTTACGATCTTTTTTTTTTTTAGAGAGCGGGTCCTTAATTTTTTCCAGCTCATCACTGAATATACAACTTCATATAGTATATCAGAAGCAAAAAAATACTCAGAAGTGATTTTAAAGTTGTCTTTTTCATTTTATTTTATGAGCTGGTAAACTTGATCAAAATAAAAGAAAATTTTTTTCAGTGATGTTCCTAAATCAGGTTAACATAACTACAGTATAAGTTGGTTTACAGTTTCCAATTTACAGTAGCACATTACATAAAGAACAGGTTGAGAATTCAATGCTTGGTATCAACAAATGAACTATTCAGAAACTTTTGACCAATAACCATATGAGAAATTCTACTAATCATGATATTAAACAATGGATAATAAGATGATGTCAATTGAATAAAATTTAGTAATAATCATTTTTCCAACAAATCTAGGAGATAGAGAAGTAGATTATTGATCTCAAAGGGATGCACCATCAGCCTTCAATATTATCAAAAATATCTAACGATCCTGAAGTGTCCAAGCACCATCTAGAGATTAAAATACCTGCATCAATGTAAGAGCCTTTATCTACCAATATTTCTCAAGTTGTTTATTTTGGTGATTTTAAATGCACTTTAGTCAAGAAAGTCCTATTTATCTGTGGAAGGTCACCTAAAAAAATGAACCAAAAACTCAAAATGCTCTACAACAATTTTGTTACTCTAAATAACTTATTCAAGCATAATCACAAAATTATGTCAGGGGTCTCCAATCTTTCTGCACCGAAGATCTACTATTCATTTGCAAACTTACCAAGGATCGACCCACCAGAGTGAGTCTTGATATGAGAAACACTGTTGAGCAGGGGGGGTGGGGAAGTGGAGGGAGGGATCTCTGCAAATTTCTCCCAAACAGATATCGAAACCAGCATCATAACATTAAATGTCCTACTTAACACGCCAATCCAATTTAACCGCAAACAACTTTTTATTCGAGTTAAACAAGCTCGAATAAAGTTTTATTCGATTTTTCGTTCTGTGCAAGAGAATATTTTAGTTAAAATAAAATTTATTACAATTTCATCCACCAGGATAATTCAATGTATTACTAAGTTTTAAGCTATTAGAAGTTGAAGAAAAAGGCCATTAAATAAATATGCAAATGGACAAAATCAACCAAAACAACTTGAATTAGTTAATAAAGTTACACATAAAGTTGCAGTTAACCTCAAACTTTTGCCTTTTGCAGTAATACGTGCTTGGAACACCACATGTTGAGCAACACTTAAGCATACTCAGGGTCGATAAACATCGATATGCATCTGCCTCATTGCAAAAACTGATATCGAGAGATATCTGCATTATTTGATTTATGATTTCCAATTGCTCTTAATTTTTGAAAGATTATAAAATCACCTGAACAGCTAGGTAAAAAAGTGCCAACTGTAAGTTCAAAATCTATATCGGCTCAACATTTCTCACTTGATTCAATAAAAAGTAATAGTACTGAGGCAAGATTCAGCGATCGACTTTAAAAGGGCCAAAGATAGATCGGCCGATCGTGATCGACTGGTTGGAGACCCCTGATCTATATCATCTCTTCTCAGTTATAAAGATAAATATATTTTAATATTAATTTGAAACAAGTATCCTGAAATTGACAGCTTCATATCTCCAAAATAAAAGGTTTATAATTTTAGCATCAAAATAAACATTTTTAATGAGATAAATTTGACAGGAGATTTCTTCTGATAAATCTTAGTGTAGTCAACTAATAAAAAAATGAGAAATCATAATTTTAAATATTATTGGAGGTATCTAAAATGTACAAATCCAAAAATGTGCACTTTCATGTAATAATTCGATCCTGGATATGACAGAAAAAAAAGCTTTGCAAAATATGGATTTTTTTCCAATTTTTAGAAAAAAATAAGTCTACCACTTATGATTAATGACAAGTAGCATAAAGAATAATATCACCATCACTGATAACATGTTTGCAACACCCGAGGCATTGAATCCATGTAGCAACTTTCATTTATTAAAATTCTTTTATTGCAACTACATTAACTCAGTTGAATCATCAACCACAAATTGCAATTATTTCTACAAGGTAATTCAAAAGACCCTATGCACCTGTAGTAACAAAAATTTATTTTTCTGTAATAACACAAATATATTTAACACATATTTCCTTGCTTCAGATTACAGCAAATGTTAGAAATGGCCCACATCTGTTTGTAGACAAGCATCTAAATGTTTTATTTTGTTTATGAAGATGCACCAACTCAACAGGAGAGATATTCCTAACGAAATTAGCTATTGCTTCCTTCAGATCAATGAGAGTGTAAGGATTGTCTTTATAGACTGATGCTTTCATTGCTCCGGAAATATACAAATCGGGGAGACTGAGATCATGCGATCTCTATGGCCTATCTCCTTTAAAATTACCCATTCTCCAAACATATTGAGGAAAAGTGCCACTGAGACCCAAGCCATGTGTGATGTAGCATCATCCTGCTAAAAGTAGCCGCAGACAACCTCTTCCACATTTAAATCTCACTTGAAAGGGAACAGAATCAATTCAAAATAATGATGTGTTGATAGTGTCCTGAAAAAATATAGAACTTATTATCTGCTTTCATGATATGGCACCATACACCAACCTTCTGATTGTGAAGTGGCATCTCCATGATCTCATGCAGATTAAACACTGACCACACATGGCCGTTTTGGGAGATTGTATATTCAGATAAATGAAACCATGCCTCATTAGTAAAAAATTTGAAGCCAAGAATATCTTCTCCCTTAGAAGTGATGAAATCCCAAAACCAGGGATGGCAAATGATTTTTGTGTCATGTGCCAAGAAAGTGGTATGAATCACTGGGATTTATTTTGTTCGCCACTATTTTTAATCCTTCTCTACGGAACTTCACATTTTATACACAAAATACAAGCTTACACCATGTGATATCACCCTCATGCTACTTCTGGCACATATGCCATACATTTGCCATCCCGACCCTAAACCACTGGTAATATGCACATTCTTGCAGTTGTCCCTTACTTTCAGCTAATGCACTACTGTTATCTTGTATCTATGCAGGTGCAATTGCTGCTTAAGCACTCTTTGTGTGGAGCTATACGAGACAGATCTGCGACAAAAGCCCCACCCGACAGAATCCCCACCGACAAAAGCTCCACCGACAAAGCCACACTAACATAACCCACCCCTAACCATCAAAAAGTGACAAAAGCCCCACCTGGCATTTTTTTGCCGATGTTTACCACTATCAATTTAGTTAAACAATTAAATGGATTATATTTAAAAAAATTAACTTACATAGTAGTATCCTGATTGTGTCAGTATACTGCATGTACCTCCTAGTGGTAGGATGCGGGAAACATATTGCTGGCTTGCACGGCAGTCTCTAATAGGGATCCTAGCTTGTACATAATAGTGTAAGGGTGCTTGGGGTAATACTGAGCTTCGGTTGTATTTGTGGCAGTCTGGCCGAAATGTGTCAATACTGACCGGTAATGTGCCTTACCGTTAGCAGGGAATGCTGCGTCGACACGGGTACAACTTAGGCTGGTAACCTAGTCTACTCTAATTTACCATTACTAACAAAGCTATAAGAAAAGCCTCGGATGACCAAAGCCATGGTGGGCGGCAGAGGTCAAAACTGGATGGCCCATCATTAGACGACTTACGCGAGTGGAGTTAGGCATGTGGAATGTTAGAGGAGTGTATGGCAAAGAACATGAGTTGGTGAATGAAATGAATGTACGAGGATTGGATGTGCTCTGTGTATGTGAGACAAAAAGGGAGTGATGCTGTGGTAATGAATGATGGTAGTTTGGTTCTGTGGTCTGGTGTGGATGTGTGTACATATGGGAGTCAAGGAGTTGGTTTGATTCTGAATGAAAGAGCTAAAATGTATGTGAGAAAGTATGAATTTGTGTCACCCAGATTGTTGTGGGTTCATATGAAAGTAGGAATTCGTAGAATTCTGTTGGTTGCATGTTATGCTCCTGTGGATAGTGAGAGTGAAACAGTTAGAGATGAGTTGTGGGATAAATTGAGAGACGTGTTGAATAATTGTGATGCAGGTGAGAGAATAATTGTACTCGGTGATATGAATGGGTGGGTAGGTGTCAGACGGGAGGGCACTGAGAAAGTGGTGGGCCCCTTCGGTGACCCCAGAGTAAATGATAATGGTGAGAGTTTGATTGGAATTTGCATGGAAAAGTTTGTGTTTCAAATAGATGGTATAAACATAAGAACATCCACATTTATACATGGCAGAGGGGTGACTCAAAAAGTATGATTGATTTAGTTCTGTATGATGAAAGACTGAGAGATCTGGTGAAGGATACAAGAGTGATGGGAGGAGCTGAATGTGGGACAGACCATTTTTTGGTTGTCTCTAGAGTGGATCTTGGAAGGAAGTGGACCTGGAGGAAGAGTAAGGGTGTGAAACAGACTAGAGTGAAAGTAGAGAGAATGCAAGAGTGTGAGGTAAAGATCAAGTATATGAATGTGTTGGAATGTAAATTAACTGCCCAGCAGACTGAATGGGAAGAGGATATAAGGAAAGGAAATGTGGAAGATGCAACTGAAAGAGAATGTTACAGTGTGCTTCAGAGATGTGTGGAATGACTTTAGTGGGCTGTACAGGGCCGGATTAAGCGGTTCATGGGCCCCACGCAAAGCACACGTTCTGGGCCCCAGCCTAAGATTTTGCCGGATTAATTTAGAGACCCATTCATTCACAGCACGCATTTCTTATTCGTCCTTTTTTATTTTCCTCTCCCTCCCTACATTTCTCTCCCGCAGTTCGTTCCTCCACCTCAATCTTTCCATGAAGTCTTAGAAAGTAAGAAATGAACTAAATTCCCGTGTTATAAAATCCAATGCAATGTCTGCAACATAATGGTTGCCATTGACGACAAAAGGATTTCAGCTCAAAAAACGTTAAAGTTTCGCTCCAAAAACTAAATTGTAGATGGATTCGATCCATAGTCGAAAATCGACGATAAAAATTTTATTCATTTTCCAATGAAATAGTCCAGATCCGAAGATTCTCTGTGTAGTTTTTCCAATTTAAAATTGCAAAAGAACAAAAACTTGCACGTCGAAAAACTTATTTTTATGCCTTATGTTATGGGAAATGCAAATTATCCTCTGGAATCGAACCCTGGACATTACTTTACAGGTTAACTCTCCAAAATTGCCCCAATGCATCACGATTACAAAACACTGAAAGAATGGTCGAAATCAAATCATTATTGATACTTTCGTATTCAGTTCGAGACGAACATTCCATCTCTCCCTCCCTCTTCCCATTTCTCTCTTTTTACAACGAGACATGAAAATAGACTTGTAGGTGCACCAAGTTGTTCCAACAGTAGTTTGTAGGTGGATTTACACAAAGTGAATTACAAGCTGTCCTCGGCTTACGACGCTCCAGACTTACGACTTTTACTGATTAAGGAACGTGCTCTGGACTTAAGGCGCCGCTCCACAGTTACGACGGTCGGCCGCCAACCGGGCTGAAATGACATTTAACGTCTTAAGGTAGATTTAGACTACAATATACATATGCAGCAAGCAACGACAATGGAATTTAATGCGATTTCACATGAAAATCCGTGAAGTCATTGTCTACTTAAATCCCTTCTACATGAGATATTAGACTTCAGACAAAGAAGGAAATTCAGAGTGATTCCATGTATGATTTAAACTTATGGAGGTAGAAGGGAAGGAAGTAGCATTGGTGAAACGTTTTTTTATGTACGTGGGGCAAATTCGATTTCGGCAGCTAAATGGTTAAATCCCTGGAAAACAAAATAAGAAAAGTTATTTTTAGTGTGTCGGTCCATGATTTACAAGTCATTAAGTCTATGTTACGACGCTATTGTGCTTGTGGAAAGCTACATACCGTTTGCATTACTTTTTAAAACTTTAGTTACCTTTAAAAATGTCTGATAAGAGAAATTCAAGTGGTGGAGGTGTTTCTGGTTCTAAGAAACGTAGAACCATAACAATGGAAACTAAAATTGACGTAATTTAGCCCTCAGAAAAAAGTGAGGCCCCTGCCAACATTGGTCAGGCCTTTGATATCCCTTGTACATCCGTGGTGACAATCACCTAAAACGGCAACATTATAACCCCCAATTTTTATAAGTACATATTGTACCCCGACTAAAATAAAAAGATGTCTAGTCTCGAACAAGTTATATTTATGTTTATCTTTGTCTGAGTACAATATTATGGGTCATTTTATAAAAATATATTATCTGGCCATTGTGACAGGAACGTAACTCAAATTATTAGCATTGCTCATATGGGAAAACGTACTTCGGCCTACAACGCGACTTCCAGGAACCAATTATGTCGTAAGTGCGAGGACTGCCTGTACATGGAATTATTGATAAAGTAGGAAAGCGTTTTGCTAAGAAAGGTGTGACATTTGATACAAAAGAATAAAGGGAAGCAAGTAACAGATTTCTGCCCACCGTGGGCTCCCTTGTCCTCTGGGCCCCACGCACTTGCGTGTTTTGTGTACTGCTTAATCCGGCCCTGGGGCTGTATGAAAAAGGATGCTTGGTGGAATGAAACAGTGAGTGAAGCAGTTAATGAGAAGGAGGAGGCATATAAGAGGATGATTGCTGCAAGGAATGATAATGAAAGAAGGATTCTGCATGATGATTACAGGAAGAAGAATAAGGCTGCTAAGAATGTAGTTAAAGAAAGCAAAGAACGAGTACATTTGAATGAGGCTGTAAAGATGCAGAATGATTTTGAAGGGAATAAGAAGTTATTCTGGAAGTGGATAAAAAGGACGAGACAGGGCAGCAACAATGGAATGAATGGGATTGTAAGTAAGGATGGTGAAACTGTGTGGAATGAATGTGAAGTGACAGAATGTTGGAAGGAGTATTTTGAAGACTTGTATGGAGGTAGTTCTGAAGTGTCTGGCATCCAAAGTGATACTGACTATGAATGTGTCCAGTAAAGTTGACGAATGTGAGATTAAGGCATGTGTGAAAATGTTGAGGAATGGGAAGGCTGCAGGTGTGGATGGAATTATGGGTGAAATGCTGAAATGTAGCTTACTTATGAGTTGGATGAGCGATTTATTTAATTTGTGTGTTAACATTTCAGTTGTACCAGATGATTGGAAGAATGCCATCATTGTTCCTTTGTACAAAGGGAATTACAGAGCTATTAGTTTATTGAGTATATCTGGGAAAGTGTTTGGTAAAGTACTTATTGAAAAGGTTAGAATGGCTACTATGAGTAAAATTTTGGGAGCACAGTGTGGTTTCATGCCAGGTAGGGGATGTTCTGATCAGATTTTTGCTCTACAACAAGTAATCGAGAAGTGTATGAGTGTGAGAAAGAAAGTGTATTGTGCATTTTTAGATTTGGAGAAGGCCTATGACCTGTGGAATGTTCTGGCTGAGTATGGAGTGAATGACTGGTTAGTGAATGCAGTGAAAGCAGTCTACTCAGGAAGTAAGGCTCGAGTAAGAATAAATGGTGTGCTAAGTGACTGGTTTAAGATTGAAAGAGGTGTTCAGCAAGGGTGTGTGATGTCTTCTTGGTTGTTTAATGTGTTTATGGGTAAATGTGTGAGGGAAGCCTGTGCTAATACGAATGGTCTGAGGATTGGGGAAATGAATGTGCGGGTGCTGTTGTGTGCTGATGATGCTGTGTTGACATCTGAAATGCCGAATGATAGATAGTATGGCTGAAGTTACAGAGAGAATGGATCTGAAGATCAATGTGTCAAAAACAAAGGTGGTTGTGTTTGATAGAATGAATGAATTGAATGACTGTAGGCTGCGCATAAATGGTGAAGTTGTTGAACAGGTGGAAGAGTTTGTGTACTTGGGAAGAATGTTTTCTAAGAATGGAAGAATAGATGGAGAGATAGAAAGGCGTGTGAATGCGGGTAGAAAAGTGGTGGTTAGCATGTGGTCAGTACTAACTCGTGAAGAAGTGTCTAAGGAAGCAAAAATGGCTGTGTATAGAAGTGTGCTTGTACCCACCTTGTTGTTTGGTAGCGAAATGTAGGTGTGTCAGGAGAAACACATGAGTAAGGCGAATGCAGTTGGAATGGGTTATATGAGGAGCATGGGTGGGAAAACCAGGAGAGACAGAGTCAGGAATACTTGGGTGATGAATGAATGTGGAATGAAAGAAACTTTAAGAGGTCAGTATGAAAGGGGTGTGCTGCGATGGTTTGGGCATGCGGAGAGAATGAATGAGAACCGGGTGACTAAATTGATATATGATGGTAGAGTATGCGGATCAAAAGGGAGAGGAAGACCAGGAAAAAGCTGGCTGAATGTGGTGGAGGAGACTCTCAAGAAAAGAGAGATCAGAAGTTTAAGGAATGGAATACGATGTATGAAATTATGCATGGATGTGTTTGAAGCAAAAGAAGTATGTAAGGATACAAAGGTGTGGAGAAATATTGTGAATGGTAGAGGCAATTAGCTTGCTTACCCCGTAAGGGAACAGCATGATTGGTATGTATGTATGTAACTTACATAGTATATAAACTATAGAACGGAAAATATTAACACCAGAAGTATAAAACAATTGAACAGGTAATGTTAAACAACAGATGTATAAAAATTTGAACATGTTGCATTATGACCAAAGTTAGTGCAAATAGTTGTTCCATATGTCTATTATAGTGAAATGCAATCACTTAGCAAATTTAGATTGCGGTGGGGGCAGGGGTATTAAGAGGGAGGGAGGGAGAAATCCTAATGAATCACAAGCAATATAGGTGTCAATTGACAGGAAATGACATATACTTGAATATTATGCTATAAATTAAAAAATTCATATTGTGAAGGGGAGGGAGAGGGAGTGAGGGGGAGGGTGGAAGAAATCCTCATAAAGTACAGGCAATATAGGTGTCAATCGACTGGAAATAACATATAGATGAAGATTATGCTGTAAATTAGCAAATTAACATTACGATGGAGGAGAAGTTAAGGGGGAGGGTGGGAGAAATCCTCATGAAGTACAGGCAATATAGGTGTTAATAGACTGGAAATAACATATAGCTGAAGATTATGCTGTAAATTAGCAAATTAACATTATGATGGAGGGGGAGTGGGAGTTAAGGGGGAGGGTGGGAGAAATCCTCATGAAGTACAGGCAATATAGGTGTCAATCGACTGGAATAAGATATACAGGCAGTCCTCGACTTTCGTACAACTTGCACTTACGTACATTACACATTCTCACCCCTAAACCACCTTTCATATGCCAAATTCGGACTTTCGTATGTCAGCGAAATGACAAACGAACATTTCAAGTTACTGCGTGGTGGTGCTGCCTGCCAGTCAACAGTTTCAGCTGCATTGCCATCTTTGTCTGTACAGCAGTGTTTATTTGTGCAACTCTTTAAATATTTTGTTTCATTTTGCCCCATCTCTCTATATTATAAAATCGTAATGGTCATCATCATGATCATGCGTAACGCCCTAATTTTGTGAATAACTTGATTAGAAATAAACTTAGAAGCCTGAAATTTCTCAAGATTTGTGTTAATGAATCTTTACGTTATGACTAAAAATATTTCGAAATAGGTCACGGGTTTGACTCCAGAGGATGAATGTCCTTTCCCATAAGGTAACACATACAAATCACCTTTTTGGTTTGAAGACTTTCATTCTTTTACTCTTTAAAATATCTTAAAATTAAGTATCAATGCGAAATTTGTGCTAAAACACGCCAAAATGAATGAGGATTCTTATTCTTACCGTAGAATACTTGATCTCATCCGAATTCGCTGATATTTTGAATTTATACTCGAGTTTTGGTAATTTTTTTAACATTTCAATACGATTGCATGGTTACCGGTATTGTTGTCCTCGATAATTTCCGTGCATATGCACTTAAATAAAGGCTTAAAGATCAAAAATAAGGCTAAAACTTGCTCGAAATGACGAAAGATATGAATTTATGAATGAAGCGACAAATCTTTAGCCTCAATCGGCGCTCACTGAACTTAAGCCGGTCGATTGTGTGTACAATTGTGAAGGAAAAGAACAATATTAAAGAACATGTACAAAATGCTGGAAATATATCGTCGACGATTGTGTCTAAAAGGCCCCTGCTCAAAAAACTAAACATAATTAGAGATTTTATAATATTTTTTGGCTCTCTGGGAACAGAACCCCCATTATAACATGTAAGTCTATTGTTCGACTTTCATACACGTTTTTAGGAACGCATTATGTACAAAAGTAGGGGACTGCCTGTAGTTGAATATTATGCTGCAAATTAACGTTATGATGAGGGGGTAGGGGGAGTAACGGGGAGGGTGGGAGAAATCCTCATGAAGTACAGGCAATATAGGCGTCAATCGACTGGAAATAATATATAGCTGAAGATTATGCTGTAAATTAGCAAATTAACATTATGATGGAGGGGGGAGGGGGAGTAAGGGGGAGGGTGGGAGAAATCCTCATAATTATATGAGTTTGTTAGAGAAATATAAATAACCTAATTAGATTATAATGAACTTTCATTTGCTCATTTTTTTGCATCTAAAAATCTGTTGCTTGTCAATCGATTTACTGTTGCTTCTTTATGACTCATTAGGTCTATGCCTCGCTTTCCATTTGTCCTGATCGTTCAATCTTTTCTATCTATCCTGTTCTGTTTCTCTTCACCTAGCTTCAGCAATATTTCCATTTGGCGAGATTTCCAGGGAGTTTGTACTCCTTTGTTAAGTTTTCTTTTCCTTTCATCTTGAGTTTCATTACTTTCCATGA
Organism: Uropetala carovei; assembly: GCA_036926305.1. Classification (NCBI taxonomy): domain Eukaryota; kingdom Metazoa; phylum Arthropoda; class Insecta; order Odonata; family Petaluridae; genus Uropetala; species Uropetala carovei. The sequence continues at coordinate 7,998,506 of JAXCHB010000010.1, read as the reverse complement.
TTATTAACTCTATTAATTAAAAGATAGCGGTAAATAATACTTATAGGTATTGTTGTTCAGAGTTGGTTTTATATGTGAGTATTCATGGTAGTATACTTTGTATTGCATTATAAACTTCTCGAGAAATTGTTAATTTCTACAGATATTTCCTTTCGACTCTTAAGATAATAAAAAACGATTTTCACGTGAAACTTGTGCAGTCATTCGTAGAAAATTATAAAGATTAATTTCCATATAGTAGAAGTTCATATCTCATTAGAAAAAAGTCAAAAATTATGTTTTATGACTGTTTCTCCTGATTTTTACCCATTCATTCATAGCAACTGCAATTGTTAAAGTCTAATGTTGGCTGAATTCTAATGAGTAAGAAATGCATAAAAAATTGTGAAAAAATCATAATCTTTCGAGATTTTTGGATATTATTTTAATTTTTACGATATTGAAATTAATCTTTACAATTTTCTTAGCATAACTGCTCAAGTTTCGCAACGAAATCGTTTTTGTGATATTTTAAATGTCAGCAGTCAAAAAAGTCAATTTATATGTCTTATCTTATGGGAAAAAGAAAACATCCCCTGGGGTCGATAGGATATATCTATAAAAATTAACAAATTTTAGAGAAATCTACAAAGCCAAAAGCATACTTCCATCAGTGCTGTCAATATATGGGCTTAACAATTTTATACACTTAGCATGTATAATCACAGATATTCTATTATATAAAACCAATTATGAACAATTAATATGTATTTTTACTGTTATCTTTTAATTAATACTACTCATAATCATGCAAATTAAATGAAAATCAAGATTCTGGTAAAAAGCTGTTCAAAGATTACAGTCAATTCCTTTGATTATTTTTATTATTGTGAGTAAACTTGAAAAGCTTTTTTCAGAGAGGTACGTCGACAAAAACGAAAGAATGATATGCGGCACATCTCCCCAACTTTTGAGTCAATTGGGAAATATTTTACCAAAAATTCCTCCGAGCTTGAGTTTTCAAAATTATCTTTAGCACTTGAATTGTATTTCAAATTCATGTGTTGGCCACATCAGATTTTTTTATTTTTAAATTACGAATTGAAATTTTTGTTAAAAGGTTGGATGATGGTAAAGAATAAGTAGGAGACGTGAAGGTTTCTCAAAAATCAAAAAGGGGGCATGATGCTGAAAAGTCTGGGAACCGCTGATTAAGATTCAAATACTGATTGTCAATAAGAAAAAAAATCCGATGTGGCCAACACATGACTTTCTCCATATTTGGGTATAGATATTTAAATTATTATGAATAGCAATAAGGCAAAATTATTATTTCGTATCACAAAAGAATACAGTCATCCTTATTGCGATAAATTACGTATATTTTGAATATGCTTACAGAATTCACCGTTACATGGTGCTGGCGCTGTATACTCGAAATTAAGAAAAAGTTGAATATCTCCGAAATGGATGGTTCTACGAAAATTTGTTTCAAACAAAACCTGGAAGAAATATTTTTCTCTACAACTTCGGTTCTCACGAAGATGACCAATTATGATGTTTAAGGAGATATTTGATGGAAGCCGAAAAAACCGATTATTTATAAATAATTCCTAAACAATAACTGCTATGGAAAATTGTTTCAAATGAAAATTGTAGGAAATTGCATATTCGATAACATTTGTATAGAATTGTATATACAATAATGATCTTTTAACAGAGAAATATCGCATAAACCGAATCAGGTTTCGAATAAACCTCGACTTCCGGTTAACCATTATTGTCCAAAAACTAATCAGCTCTTTGTGTTCATACCAAATGTTATATATGAAATTTGGTAACGATATGGCAAGTACTTTTCGAGTTAGAGCGCCCACAATCATACACACACACATCATTCCGAAAATAGTCTAAACGTGTTCTAGGCATCAAAATATCTAATAAACTATCAGTTTTTCAAAAAATTCCTATCACATATACACAGACAACATCGAGAAAATAGTCTACATGTGTTCTAGGGAAGTTAGTGAAGAGTTCTCTGGTTTTCCACTGGGTAAAGTCTCGTAGAGCGTTCGATGTTTAGGCATCAGACACATCCACCATCTTCAGGAACTCCTGATGTGTCTGATGCCGAAACATCGAATGCTCTATGAGACCTTACCCGGTGGAAAACCCGAGAACTCTTCACTAACAACATTCGCCAGGAAATATTGAAATCCATGTTCTAGGGACCTCAAAATGTGTATTTCCGTTGAAATCTCGAAGGTGATTTTTTTCATGAAAACAATACTTCGTATATGGAGAAAGTAATAAGGATTGTGAATACTATATGTTATTAAATATATCAAAGGTAACATATTTTAATTTTTCAAGATTTACATTTTTGACGTTCAATCTAACTGTAATATGAGGTTAGGCTAGCTTTGCTTAATAAATGTCTTCTATCATAGCAAATTGAAATGCTAATGACACTGACAGGATCATGAAAAGACAAACCTGAACCTGCAATAATATTTATTATATAATATTAATATTTTCCGTTCAATAGTTTATATACTATGTAAGTTAATTTAAAAAATACAACCTGTTTAATTGTTTAACTAAATTGATAGTGGTAAACATTGGCAAAAAAATGCCAGGTAGGGCTTTTGTTGCTTTTTGATGTTTAGGGGTGGGGCTTATGTAGGTGGGGCTTTTGTTGGTATCCCATACGAGACACCTGCCTGCTGTGACAGTTTGCAAATGGACTTTCTCAGACTTTGCATCATGTGGTCAGAAATATCCACCACTTTGTCCTCTGTTAACATTTGTGGTATGCCATATCTCAGTGTGTCAGCAACTGATTCAGCTGCACAAAACTTGTCAATCAACTGCGATGTGGCACTTGAAATTCAGGTCATTTTTCCGAAAACTTGTTTGACCTCTTCTGTGTATTCACTTCCACAGTGAAACACGTGTTCTACCAAAAACACATGGGCCTCAAGAGACAAAATCAGTTCCATGTACTTACGTCTGAACAGCATGCCTCTTAGAACACAACTGATTGAAGGAAGTGGTCCAGGTCACTCACAAATACCGTAAGCCATGTCTGTATGTGGACAAGTCACATATGCAATGTCTGTTTATTACAGGGACCATTCATCAGTGATATATACTTTTTATTACAGGTTCACATGGGCTTTTGAATCACCCTGTATTTTAAAATAAAACAACACTACAAACATGTACTTGAAAAGGCTAAGTAATATTCTAAAATATCTGACAATCATATTTTAATGAAGTGAAAACGAAAAAATTTCTGAAATACTAACCAATCTATTAACTTCATAAAAAGCTAACTGCCCATACAGCTCTGAAATTGGAGCTCTGTTAGAGTATTATAGTAAGAAGGCCCTCTGCTACCCAACCTGCATGCCCCTGACCCATGCACCCACAATGCCTGCTGCCCTGTGCTGCCGCCACTGCGCACTGAGACTCGAAGTCCTATTCCAACTATCCGCATGCCCCCTTGTGCCCCGCACATTTCCTTCCTTTCCACTTCCCCTCAAGGGTGGCTAAGTGAAAGTGGAGGGGAAGCTTCGCTTCAGGTTGTGACTGACAGAGGCCTTCCCTTACTCAATTAATATATTCGTTGACTATACTAAGATAATCATTTACTGCCTGTAAAAATTTATAAGTCAAAACCTTGAACAATGCATAGCATAAATCTCCAAAGATCAAGAGAAGGATAGTCTCTTATAAGAAAGGAAGTACTGGAAAAATATTATACCCAAAATAAATCCCTAAAAAGACTATCACTCATTATGATATATAGATTTAAAATTAACAAATCTATTTAGTTACCACGAAAAAGTTTTAGCTCATCAAATTTTTTCTGAACTGTCCCATCCAAGAATTATTAAACTTCATTTCCACATTAAAATTCAATAAAAAATTAACATTAAAATATTTTTTATTTTCTCACTATAGGAAAAATAATTGATACAGGATTACTTTAAAATCACCCCTTTTCCAGCTGGCTTTTAAATAAAATAATGCAGTAAGAGATATTTTCAGATAATAATAACAAACAAGCCAAGAACGGAAGCATTAAACAATGCATGATGACTGAATAAACATATTTATAAAAGAAAAATAATATAAAACAAATTACAGCACAAAGGAATTATCATAGTCTTTTTAATGTACTTTCCAATTACTACTTACTTTCTTTAAAACAAGAGACTAACATCGATATGTATTCCACTGAAAAAGATATGAATAAAATGATAAGTTATGGTTTCAACAAGAGAAATTGGCAAAAATACTCACCATATGAAGTCCATATAGAACCTTAGCCATTGCCACTATTCTTTCCACAACCTCATCAATTTGCTGTTGGCCTTTGCCTTCAGACGATGTGATACTTAAGTTTCCAGAGGTAGATGTTGGTGTATCTGAACTTTTCTTTGAACCAAGCTTTGAATATAAATAATGCTGCCATGACATCTCATCAGCGGGATCAATTCTGTCAGGCAGAGTGAGCTGAGTCTTTGCAAATTCCATTATTTCGTATTCGGGCATTTTCTGAAATATAATTTTAATCTTATTATAGACTCAAAGAAACATTAAAATTCTTACAGGTCAAGGAGATCAAAAGTTTTTAAACTAACAATGTACACAGGCAAAACTTCAAAGCGATACAACCTATGCCATCGTAAAATAGTTACCTTAAGGAATTTGTCCTTGCAATGCTGAACCATCTCCTGTTCTCGCCCAGCAAAAAGGTTGAGTCCAACAGGCAGGAGTCTTTTCAGGCAAGCAACCATCAAACTGGCCTGCACTTCCTTATCCTTGTCTCTCTTCTTATCCCTATGTTTCTTCTTCTTCTTGCCACCACCACCAGAAGCACCTGATGCCTCCGCTGATGATGCAGTTCTCCTTGTTGCTGATGTTGGCATTATTAATACCATATTATCAATTTCGTTGACAGAGATGAAATTCTGTTCCTCTCGCAAGAAGTACTACAAAAGAACAAGAAAAAAAATACATTTTCAGAATTTCAAATTAACAGAATGAAAATTTCATTGTATTTTTTAGTTGTGTTTTAGTTTAAACTATTTCAAAACAATTATCATACTTTTTAGCTGACAATCAAGGAGATATTCATTGACTACAACCATTAAAGAAGTACCATACAAAAAATCGTTACTTTCGATTACAAATTACCAGAGATATGAAAGTTTTGGTTTTCTATCAGTGTTAACGCAGGACAAAAATGTAGTTTTCAGTTATTATGCTATTTCAGAAATTTCCTTATAATTTTAAAATTCAGAACTATTAAAGAACAAATTTTCTTCTATAAATCACGAAAAATGAAATAAAAAACAAAATAGAGCAATAAATAATGATTTTGATGGCAAGATTTGCTTATCCGCAACATGCGTAGAGGCTAGCTTTAGAGAGAGATAGAGCTTTACGAAGAATAACATGGGATTGAGAGAGAGAGAGAGAGAGAGAGAATCTCCTATACCTGTCCATATTGCACGGAAATGGTAGAATGTACAATAGTGTAGAATTTTTGCTTGAAAAACTGGTAGATAGATGTAAACAATTTTTTTGTTTTTCATTGTTAAATACAGTTATATTGTAGAAAATTGCTTAATATCTCATATGGAATGCATCTTTAGATTGTCAAGAGCTCAATTTTTCTACCTTACTTTACTTCTTGAGGATTAAAATATAGTTACAAATTTTAAAGATTCTTTCAATTATTTCGTTTATACAAACCTGGGATTTTGACCAAATATTGAATATCTCAGCTACATAGTTGTATAATTCTTCGGCCTCCACCACATTGTGGCGAAGCCAATGATTTCTTTGCAAATCAACATACTTAATAAGCAATGGATAAAAAGCATAAATATCTCTCACAAGAAGTTGCCAGTCTTCTTGTATTTGTGTTTCAACCTGAAAAAATCAAATTAAATAGTATATTATATATAAAAATAATGCCAAAAAAGAACTACTTATGTTGCACCAAACAACTTAAAGCTGTAGTCTTTAAAATATTCTGTGAAATATTATCTTAAGATTTTCCATACCTGAGATGTATCATCTGTAGAAGATTTGATGAAGCCTCTGAGTGATTCCTCCTTGTGAAACATACTATCTGTGCGTTTCTTTACCCTTTCCGCAAGAGGTAGGAATGGATCTTTTAGTAATTCTTCTGATGAATTGATGATTATCTGCTGGGTGTATGCTAAAGAATAATACATATTTGTAAGAAACTGGTGACTTAAAAAAAGCTAATCAGAGAAATACTCCAGCATAAAGACCTAACTCTCAAGTACACATTCTGTCATTACGAACAATTTAATTGAAAAAGGAGCACTTAAAAGCATACCAGCAATTCTTGTCATCCATGGAGCATTATCATTGCCAATATTCTTCTTAATCAATTTCAAAACGCTCTTCAATAGCTGATTCATATGCTCACTTGTAACCATTGTTACATGATTTCTGCAATGAAAGAAACAGATACCAAATTAAATGTAACTACAGCATACTTTCTTACAGAGATTTCATTGTTCTCAACTTACCCTCCCGTTGGGCTGACATTATCAGGGCCTTGTGACCACCAGAATGGCAGGTACGAGCATAACATAGGCATGATAACATCAATTACATGGGGTATATCAGCATATACCTTATCTGATTCAACAAATTGGTCCACTTCACTTAAAATTGCCTCCAAAGTAGGCATACTTGATTCCATTTTTGCCATTACATCTGTAAAGGATAACTCATCTTAAAATTAAATCATAAAATCAAAAATGAAGCTGCGAGGACTATGTTATAAAAGAAACTTTCTCTTTCAATTTATTATTTATTAAATGTGCAGTGATAAAAAACAATTACCATATTTTTTGGGCTATAAGAAACTTTTTTCCAGAAAATTTACTTCCAAAATCATCCTGCATCTTCTAGACTGAAGGTAAGATTATTACTACAGTAGACTCCCGATTATCCATGATGGTAGGGAATAAACTAATCCCGGTTTAAAAAATCCTGGTTAATCTAACATCCATTTGATATACAGGAAGTCCAAAAACAACAAGATTAATTCGTTCACAAAATTCCCATGCAAGTCGAAAATCATGTAAATTAAACAATAAATAAACCAATACCATTTTGAAAGCAATGCAGTCAGCTGTGCGGTACTTGCGGAAATGTAAAGAGAGTGAAACGTACGGCAAACGTGATCTTTTGAGCGTCAGTTCAAATAACCTGATTCATGCGGCAATTCAACAAATTTGTTTGAATACAGTTACGAGATAAACTTCACGCACTTGATTAAAAAAAATGAAGTTAACAATATCACTTGTCTGCTGATTTTCCTGTGCTTAGCGCTATGTATTGAGCGACTGTCTAACACACGGCAGTTAAACTACTGCGATTAAATGTGCTCATGAGTTACGCCGTGTTTCCATGTCTGGTTTTACTGTATTAAAACAATAAGATTATAGAAAAAAATTTAAATGAAAAATGACATGCACCCATTATGACACATGAAAATAAAGTTAACGCTCAAAACATTCTGATCCAATTTTGCGTGAGCGATCAGGATCTACTTCACGGCGATCACGCGCCGTCTACGCGATGTTTTTATAAGTGAAATGCATACAATGTGATAATATGTATGTATCTCTAGCTCACACGAAGTAGCGGGAACTATGTAGGTATCTTGTTACTTGCCTTTCCCCCTCCTCCCCTCTTCATTCCTTCACTCTGCACATCGCCCGTGGTTTCAGTTACGCTGTCGCATCATTTTTCAGCGGCCGATTTCTCATACTATGTATTCTAAATTATTTTCATATTACGTTTTTTTTACATCCTGGTTAATCCGCATCCCAGTTAAGCCGATTCCGGATAATCAAGAGTCTACTGTATATTCAGTACTGACACTCATGAACCTACTGATCTCCAAAATGGAATAATTCGCAGTCATTCATTGCAAAAACATTAAAATATGCATTTAAAGTAAAACTTGATGTAACATGAATTCCTACGATGCATTTTCATTCTTACTCTGCTCATATGTAATTTAATTTAATTTTTATTATTTTTCCGTCGGTTACAAAATGTATCATGGCAATCATCCAATATACAGAATTGACAATAATACATATTCAGTCAATTACAGACATAAAATACAAAATGTACAGAAAAAAACAAAATAAAATGGACAAGCAGTGAAATAGATACATAAATAACAACTAAATTAACAGCTGAATCATCCAGATACACACAAACTATAATAATTATTAGACAAATAAATAATTTTACATTTGTACAGTAGGGTCAATAACACAAATTTCGTGAATTACAGACATAAATATAATAAAAATGACTAGAAAAGCACAAGATATAGTAGAACAACCGTAAAATAGATACTAAATAACAATTGATTTTACAGCTGAATCATGCAAAAACACACACTATAATAATTTTTGGATAATAAAAATTATTTACAATTGATTTTAAACAGAACTAAAGAATTAATGGATTTGATGGTTCTTGGGAGTTGGTTAAAAATTATGGATGCAACATGATAAGGGCCTTTCAAACAAGAATAATAGCCGTAGCTGTTGATATGGATGTTATTTCTAGCATGAGTTTTATAACTATGGAAATCTGCATTAGTGATGAACTGACTGACATTGGATTTAATAAAAATGGCACACTGAAGGATGTAGATAGAGGGCAAAGCAAGTATGTTGAGAGAACGGAACTGCGGCCTACCAGGGGTAAGGTATGAAACCTGAAGCATTGCCTTAATAGCATGTTTTTGAGTTGAAAAGGCTTTGGGAAAAGAACTGGAGTTACCCCAGAATATTAATCCATATGTTAAGAGGGATTGTACTTTAGCATAATAAATCAATTTTAATATGTCAACTGAAACAAGAGGAGCAAGTCTCCTAATCATAAAAGTACCTGATGCAATTTTATTTACCGTGTCATTAATATGGATTGTCCAGTGAAGTGTTTCAGATATAATTAGACCATGAAATTTAGCTGACTCTGATCTTATTAAACTGGTATTATGTAATTTTAGCAAAGGACTACGGATTAAGGGCAATTATGACAAATGAAACATCATAAAAGTTGTTTTACTAATATTCAGCTTTAACTTATTATGTTTACACCAATCATCCATTTCACTAATGGACTTTTTGGCATAGCTGGTGAGGTCATTAAAATCATTTGCAGTTATTAGGCAAGAGGTATCATCAGCATAAAGAATCGGAATACTAGTAGAGAGATGTTGAGGTAGATCATTTGTAAAAATTATAAAAAGAAGGGGTCCAAGAATAGATCCTTGTGGTATGCCATAAGCCACTTTCAGGGGATGTGATTGAATAGAAGATATGCCAGATGTTGTCTTATCAGAATAAGATACAATTTGGTAACGATTTTCAAGGTAGTGGTCAATTAATTTCAAGGCTTTACCAGTGATGCCAATATTGATGAATTTTTGATGTAGAATATTATGGTCTAAACAATCAAAAGCTTTACTAAGGTCATAAAATATTCCTAAAGCATGTTGTTTGTTATTAGTGATTACTAGAGCCCGGAAGTTCAGGTACTAAACAAGGGCAAAATAGGTAGGCAAATAGGCAACAAATTTTCTCAAAAAAGGCACCAAAAAGGAAAAAATCGGTACAACATACATTGTACAAACTTTCTCATATACTAATGCGTCGTTTAGTTATCTTTAGAAAATGAAAATCGTATGAGCCTCTTTTTAGAAAATCCAATTTTTGTTAAAGTTGCCCAAGAATAAACTAGCCTTATATTCATTCATTGAGAAAAATAAAATACGTAGTATTATTGTAGATGTATACTCAAGTAACTGTATGAAATTTGATCAAAATCGTTACAGCCGTTTTAGAGAAAATCGAATTATTGTTAAAGTTGCCTAGAATAAACTAGCCTTATATTCATTTTGAGAATAAGGACATAAGTTATTTTTTTAGGTTGAGAATTTGATTTTTACATGTTATTTTATGGGAAATGGAAAAGTTCGCAATAAATTACTGCATAGCATTAATTTCCTCTCTAATATGAAATTTAAAATATAGACTTCTGATCGACTTTGCATAATAAATTGTCAATACGCAAACGCAGCTGTGCCCTCTGCGAGATTCGAACCGGCGAACCTTACCAATACTTGGAAAATACATTAGTATAGTTAAATGTGAATTATTGAGATTAACTTTTTTTACACACTCCTCAATTTTTGATAAATTAATTGAAAAAAAACGCACAAATATTGTGCAGGTCCAGCTAGTAAGCTATTATTTCTACTATGCAATGGAAATGAACTCATAAGTGAGAAGTAGATTTAAAAAGCATAAGTATCATTATTACATATGCATTCCATTTATTAGGAATCAAAATCTTATCTTACACTTAATTTTAAGTAAATACTATGGGTAAGGGATATCTATACTTGTGTAGCATACTCTAACAGCGTAAGTAATAGAACTGCAGATGCAGAGCACATTTAGCTATACATGTATTTAGGCAATTATTTATTTTAGATCATCCTTATTTACGTCCATGTGTAAAGTTTATCTAAAACATTATATTTATCTTTTAACAGTCCATGATACTTTTTATAAATGTTGCTGGCAGGACCGTACTTAGGCATGATGAGGCCCTAAGCCAAAGCATGTGAGGAGGACCCCAAATATGTAATTATAGATTTTTATCCTCACAAAAGGAAACAGAAAAGGTAATAATGGAAGATAAAATTTATTATTGATTATAAGCACAATGATCATTTTGCAAATGAAATACATAATTAGAATATGCATTTTTCAATAAAGTTCCGTATATTGCAAGCATTCTTTTTTGTAATTTTGGAGGTGGCGAGGCCCCTCAGATAGCAAGACCCCAAGCCATGGCTTATTTGATTTATGCCTAAATCTGGAACTGGTTGCTGGATATGGACTTAATCATGGCTAGAAATGATACACAATGTAGCCATTCCTAAATGATGACCCAAAATATTTTTTTCAGAAAAATTTTTTGAAAAATATGGATGCATCTTATAGCCTAAAAAATATGGTATTTTTACGTAATATAAAAGTTAATTTAATGATATGAGTGACTGCACTACCTTGTGCTTCTAAAGAGTGATCTGCTAAGCGATGATGGATGGAGAATAGATTATGCTTATTAAGGTGTGGCTCAAGATATGCCACTGGAAATGTGGAAGCAAAGGCTCCAAGACAGCTTCCTAATGCAGGACGATGTCTTTCTATTTCAGTTTTAAGGTACTTCCTAAAATTTAAAATAATACATTTTGTTAATATTAATTGAAATGAATCTACATTGTTACAAACATGTACATTGCTTTTCTATTATATATTTTAAATAATAATGATATCACTGTACAAGTTTATTGAAAATTGATCATTGACTGCTATGTATTTATTCTTTTTTAAAATCTATCTATAACTACTTATCATTTTGCTACAATTTATGCTGGAAATGGTGTCTTACCTGTCACGAGTTAAAGTAGCATCAATTCCCAAAGTGTAGAGACTGTTCAACATCTTATAAGAAGCTACCTGAATATCATCCACTGAAAGTACAAACATTTTAGATACATATAATAGATACAAAAGATGATCCTGAGGACAAATATAATCATTGCCCTTGAAATTGAAAACAGTCAAATTTTATAACTACCATTTATGCAACATCAACATTAATTTGATTTATTATTAATTATTTGTATATTTCTCAATTTAAAACAAACTTACATAAGAGATCACTGCCATATTCACATGCTGCCAAATGGTCAAACAAAGCAGTTAAAACAGGCAGAATCACTCCATTTATGTATGACAGCGAGGTAGACGTTTTAAGATGTGTTCCTCGTAGATGGCTATATTTGCCCTGATTTTTGAAGAATGAAACATCAGATTAAAATCTAATTGTTGAATATATCATTTTAATGTAGTTGCAGAGAGTTACCCATTTACCTCTTGCAGATTCAATATTGTGTGACCCAGATCCTCAGCAGTGTTATTGAAGAATGTGAGCATGGAAGTCCGAATGAATTCAGGACAATTCTTTACTAAAGATCTGAAATATATTTTTTGATTAATCACTATAGTGAGTATATGATTTAAGTTTTGAAACATTAGATAGGGAAATGAATTACAATGAGCAGAGGCAAAACTATGGCAAGACATTGCCTTGGGGCCTCGGCTATGGGGGCCCTCAAGAAGGCAAAACAATTATTGTAATATTATTGTAATATGAAATAAAACAAAAATGTTATATTTTTTAATTTCTAAAATGTAAAATAAAAATTTAAACTATATGTATAAATATTTAATTCTGTTATGTGGGCTTCATTTTAATTATTTGCCATGGGACCAAAACTGAAGTTATGCCTCTGCAATGAAGTCAAATGCTTAACTTTAAAAGAATAGAATGCATTAAATATTTTCATTGTAAAATTAACAATTTCAATTCAGCTTGCCAGTTGATTAATCCAAATTCAGATTTTGATGATGTCCTCAAAATATAAATTACTGCAATTTTCCGATTATAATACACATTTTTTTCACGAAAAATTGACAAAAAGTTAGGGTGCATATTATATATGGTAAGAAGCGCATACAACTTTTTTAGTAAGGAAATAATTTATATTTTTGGGCATATTTTTACCAATAAATAGTACATTTCTATGCATTTTGATAACATTCCTTTGAACATCATTTTTCAAAACAAAAATAAGAATAATTATTTATTTACTTTAACTGTCCAAATCTTAGCTCTGAATTCATTATTGCTGTCCTCAAATAGTTCGCTGGCGATTTTGTTCTCTCTCATCATCTACATAAATGGCATTGCCGAGAACATCGTCTTCATCCTCACTATCCTGTTCGGCGAAATCATCATCCCACATGATGTTGTCTTCCGAACCATCCATGGTGTTTGTGAGGCAACACCTTTTAAATCCACGCTTTTTAAGAAAAAATCAATGCAGGTAGCGAGCAACAAATATTATTTTACATACCTCGACCGGCTTGTATGAAGACAGAGTCAGAACCAGACGTGATATTCACGTAAACTATCTCGCTCAGCGGCAAGGCAAGAACTTTTATTCCAACTGACCAGATTATTACACAATGCGACATTGTACAGAGCTTCAAAGTGAGAGTCAAAACTATATAGACGTGAAGTTTTTTGTAAACACTCTCGCACATAACTTGCTTGGCGGTAATGTGAGAACTGTTATTCCAACTGACCAGATTATTACAGAATGCGACATTGAGACCTGTTTTTATACATTGTAACAATCTTTAAAGTGAGAATCAAAATTATATGGATGTGAAGTTTTCGTAAACACTCTTGCACATATCTCACTTTGCGGCAAGGCGAGAACTGTCTCCATACTGCTAATAACCAAGTAAAAAACTACAGTGATCTTTATACAAAAAATGAGTTGCATATTATACAACGTGATAAGACAATTTTCACATTTCACTCGTAAAAACATGGGTGCGTATTATATAGGGTGCGTATTATATAGGGTGCATATTATAATCAGAAAATTATGGTACTTCTTTGATGAACAACATAATTTTGATTCCGGTAATAACAACAATAAATTTAAGTAAAGTACTTACTTGGCATCAATGCCTTTCACTAAGACTTGTAAGCACCTCACTGTAATTCTCACATCGCTGCCAAATGCTGATAATCTTGACCTCAACAAATTTGCCAGTTTACAAAACAGACTAGCGACCATTTCCTTCTCTTTTAGAGATGCAGCTCCAACATTATTTGTTGCAGTAGCAACGGCTATGAAATAGTTTCTGTGTGTACTGAAATACTTTTCCATTAATGGCAGCACAACCTAGGAAAACAATGTGAAATCTCAATTGCATAAAACTGATTTTAATAATGCTTATTATAATTTCAACCAAGTAGTTCAAAGAAAAAACTTGTGAAATATACTCAAATAATATTAAACAATTTTCAAAATATGATTGAAACAAAAAACATTTTTAATACCTTTATTCTCCTGAATTATAACATTTTTCTATTCAATCACATAGAACATTAAATAAACTCAATACAATATAGAGTAAAACCCCATTATTTTGATCCCGGATAATTCAAAGTACGGTGTAATTTGAAGCTAAGATTAGTCCCCGCCAACACCAAAGGATTTTGCATACTTTTTGGTACGGATTATTCGAAATATGCCTACAATGAAATTCGAAGTCATGGTCTGGCCTGGTGACCCATGAACAGTTCATTTAATTCGATACCTTGATTCTGTGTAAGCGGAAGGTTCGCATGCAATCACATCACGTTTTCGTTCCCCATTTCTCGCACACGAAATACATATAGCACCCCAAACAGGTGACTCCCTTTTACTTATTTAATAGTAGGATAACCAAACATCCCATTTTCGCCAGGACAGTCCCTTTTTTTTATCACAATCTCAATCAGATAGAAAATTTGGAGAACCAAGCTGAAATGAACAGAAGTTGCAAGAACCCCTATTATATCAATCCTCATGCTCTCTCAAACCTGGGAAAGGTTTTTCTCATGAGAAAGTGATATGCTTCAGAAAAGACCGTGCAATATTGATTTCTGTTACTGAACCAATCTTAAGTAACGTTGCACGAAGCTATACCGAATGACATCACTAAAATGATCATGTCTTTGTTTTATCCAAGAAAAACAAAAACCTAGTGGTTTTACCCAGTGATGAGTTGGAAAAATATTAATAACTGGCTCTCTAAAAAAAAAAGTTGTAAGGAAATATGGATAATGGTGGCAGGATGCCTACATGCCAGGGACCCAAGATCGCTCTAGTTTAGTAATACCATTCCGCTAGCTTAAGAAGTGTTCGATTCGTAATACATTCCATCATTCCATTTTATACACTGTTGGTAATTGACTATCAGATAGGGGAAAATGTACCTGAAAGGACAAAATCAATAAATTTTCATATTTTCTAAAGATTTAACAACCGGCTCGCTTTAGCTCATCACTGGTTTCACCATAACGTCATACAAGACGAGCACAATATAATATATATGCAGCAGTATGGAGTATAGATGAATGATAATCTTTCGGTGCGCAGTTGAACGTCTTTTCTTCGCGGCATAAAAGAGTAACTTGAAATGTGCTGGGAAATTCGGACTTTTTTCATACATGGTGGTTTTTGTGAATCGCAAACTAAGTGTTCACTTAAGCTCTGTTTGAATTCACAATGTATACTAACTTGTACGGTCAATTCATTTGTAGAATGGATAGATAAGATTCTGTATTGTGGTTTTGCTGCCCAAGTAGCTGATCGTAATAAAGTTCGATTTTTATGAAAGTTTGTTCATTTCGAATCCGGATATTTCAAAGTCGTAATTTTTTGGTCCCTTGGACTTCGATATAATGGGGTTTTACTGTAATGCCTAATTAGAAGTTAAACACAAAACTAACCTTAGAAAAAAATTTGATGTCACGAGTTGATGTTTTGAAGCTGTTTCTACGGCTGAAAGTAGATGAAGGCTTATACATTTTCATATTAATTGTTGCCATGTCAAGATAAGCAATTAGTTTTTCTAGCAAAGAATAAGCAAATCTAAGTTCTACAGATGCTCCAGCAGCTGCCTGCTCTGACTCAGTACCTCCCTTAACTGGCCTGTATAGGAATATTTAGGTTCAGGATTAGATGACAACTTACTTTAAATATCATCTTAAATAGCATAAAATTTTATACTGTGGCTACATACCTGTGAAGTTTGTATCCTTGATACTGTAGGTATTTCAAGAATTCTTGTGATCTTTCACGATCTTTTCTTTTCTCCTTATCCGTCAGAAGATCATAGGGTACCAGTTGAGGGTGAATGCCACCACCTGGGATACACCACATGAACCTCATTATATACTTTAATAAATTCAAATGACAAATGCAGAAGTTAACCAAAAAATATTAAACATTTTAGTTTATTAAGTCTTCATCTTACTAGAGAAATTCAATAAGCTTTATCTCGAATTTAACATTGTAAAACATAGTTCAGAGGCAACTGTGCCATACAAGTCTGAGAAGAGGAAGAAAATACAGGATTGGGAGAAATTGAGCGATGAATAAAGAAAAAAGTTCAGCTGTTGTATCTTTAATGTCAAATCGCTTTATGCCCTAGGATCCCAAACTGGGGCTCATGAAAAGTTTACAGGATCACAAAGACAATGTTTTTGTTTTATTTCTTAATTTTAAGTATGAATATATTCCTTTATCTCCTATATAAGTTTTTTCCTCCCTAATGTTCAGGAATGGAGGGAAGGTAAAGGCAGGTGAATCCTGGTGGGAGGAGTGATAATAGTGTCCCTTACTATACCCAAAAAACTACATGCTGTGGTTAATGTGCTTAATATATAATAACATTGTAAAATTCACACGTCATGGTAGGAAGAAAGGAGAAGGGAGGGAGTGTGCGTTTGTGTGTTTTAAGCGAATCAGCTTCTTGGACTTCAGAACACTGGCTGCTCACAGAAGGAAGGAAATCTGATGCCAGCCTACTCTTAACAAACAACACCAAAGGGGCCGACTGCTAAGCATATTAATAATAATTTGAAGTTAATAATAATACATTTCATATTTATTGGTTGATGGATGTGATTAAGGGGGTTGCAATAACACCAGCTGCCTTAAGAGAGGGTTACTGATGCATAGATTTTGGGAACAACTGCTCTAAGTAATTAGGCAAGTATAATATTCATTTCCAAGATAAAAAATTTTCACAGAACAAAAGTAAAAATTTAACAAAAATCGATCATGTAGACAAGAAATTATGAAAGTTTAATCAAATGCAGTACACTATAGTAACATGCATGAAAAATAAATGTGTTAAACCATCAGACAATATTTTAATTCTGTGAGAAAGGTTAAAATGTATTGCAAAATAATAATGAAATTATTATTTTGTGGATTATATCTTATGGAAAAGTACTGTTTTTTTATCATGAATAATAAATACACAATGAAACTCATTTAATTACTTTTAAAATTATGTTATGAAATTTTTCCTATGTCATTTTACCTATGACATTTATGATAATTTTAAGTATAGCAGAAGTAGAAACATTTGGTTCAATTGCAATGTATAAAAAAGTGAATGTCATCAGGCATACCACACGTCATGAGTTCCTCCTTTTTCTTCTTAGCCCAAATATCATGTGAATTCTCTGCAAGCCTCTCAGCCATATTCTGCATTTCTCTACTTAAAGTAAGATTAGTCATGTCTACTGGGTGTGGATGGTAGTTGAAAGGAGTTGCAGATGCTTCTCCAGGCTGTAAATATAAAGAAAATACATCAGAAAATAACTACTGCAAAAATTAGATAATAGTGTAATACTGCCTACATTATAATTCAACACTGGGATATTATTCACAAAAATGGGTATCAAAAGATATCTTAAATTTTTAAACATTGATCCAAGTTCCTGGAATTGAACTTGGGACTTTGGGAATGGAAGCAAAATCCCTCGACCTTCCTTCTCTGTGAAAGTGGATTCCATGCAAAATATGCTTGCCCTGACTCTCAGAGTGTCCAAATGCAGAGAGACTAAATAGACACTATTCTTTAATTATGGGATACCACCAAAAATTGTCATTATTGCCAACAATTTTTACCTTTTATGTCATTGTGCATGTTCCCTTTAAAATTTCACAACTAACTTAAAGTACTGACAATATAAAAGGAATATGGAATTTGTAAAAAAAGATAACTGAAAATCTTGAAAATTTATGAGAAAAATAACCAGTGTCTATCATTTTCGAGTTAGCAGTAAACATCTAAAAATGAATACAGGCGACACTCGATTTACGCCATGGATACGTTCTGAGGATTAAGGCGTAAATCAAAATTGGCATAAATCGAAAGTAATTTTCCAGCAGTATTTGATCATGTACAGTGGCGGCTCCTACCATGGGTATAGTGGGATTTATCCCTCCCAGAACTTTTTAAACCTCTGTAAAATCTTTCTTTATGATGATGTAATGTCAGTAGTTAATTTATTCCTGTATTTAATATTATTCCTTGTACATGTTTAATGCAAATAATGCATCATAAATTTCTCATGCAAGCAGCCTTTTAAAGCTTTTCTTTAGGTTTCACTGTCCTGCAAAAAAATTCTAAATAGTAATCTGTGGGTTCCAAAATTACGCTCTCTCGCTTACACGAAATTATGACAATTTTGTGTCTATCCCCACCAGTTAAAAGAGATAGGAGCTGCCACTGATCATATATACTTAGTTTATCAAATACGCAGTATAAATAAAGGTAAAGTGCTGAATTAAACAAAAAAGTAAATCTAGGCATTATTTTATTAAAATAGATGCAGATATTAAAAGATTTCATATTTATGCAACATATAAATAACGCTTGCAATATTCTGGCTCTGCAGTGTACTTGGGACGACCACATCTGAAGATTTACCGTGAAACTTCACAATGTAACATTCTAAGGTAGCAAAGGCGTATAAACAAGCACAGTGGCACAAATAGGATGTTATTTGTACGTTCATTATAAATGGCATTAAAATGAAAGCTCGTAAATCGGATTGGCATAAATCGAGCGTCACCTGTATCACCAATGAAGAAGTAGGAAATAAAGACGATGAGGATAGCCATTTGAAAGGATAAATAAAAAGTCAAATTTTATGCATCGAAATAAGTAAATGATCAGTTTCAACATATTCAGAACTACAAGTCATGTTTAGAGGGTAAAACAATGGAAACAAGAAGAAAAAATTTGTAAAAATCATTCCGATTACTATAGAGATTGTACCTTTGATGATCTCCTTCCTGAATTTCTGTTGTTGGATGGCACATCAACTTCAGAATGTTCCACACTCCATCCCAGGGCAAGAAGTCCTTTTAATGACTCCCTTACTGGCTCCTTATATCGTTCTTTTTCCTATTGTTTTCATTAAGAAAAATTAAATGATAATTTTACCATAAAATTAAAACTACAGAGACAACCTTCTAAACCAGTTATTGAAATATACATAACATATTATTTCGTAACTATCTACTCTGTTTCAAAGTAGCAGAATATGGTATATTTTTAAAAAATATCAGGAAAATGATACCAATATAGGGCAGTGATATATAAATTCTGTCTTTACATTAGTAAAAGCCTGACAAAATTCAATTTGTACATTTTGAGTTAAACTAATTCATACAACAAAATACAGTTCTAATGACATTCATCAACACTTGGAATAATGGTTGAAATTTTACTTACATATTCAGTCAGCATAGTAGTTGGTTTCAACCTCGGATGTGTTTTCCCGCTGTCTGACCACTGTTCACCATATACCCAGCCATTCTCAAGCTTACGACTAGCCCAAGCGTCATGATAATGCTCAGAAAACTTTTGCACAATGCTATTCAGGTCATTATTAAGGGTGACTCTGCAAAAGAATTTTTTCAATACAATCACTGAGACATAAATAATATTAAGGAAAAACTAAAAATTGCCCAAATACTAACGATCCTGTGTTAATTGGTTGTGGGTTATATGGTCCTCCAGGCCCAGCAGTTGTTTTCGATCCATACCACTCATCATCAAAATTCTTTGATAATGAGTAATCTGGTGGCAAAGCACACCCAATAGCTGTAAGGCAAGGTAAAGCCTTTCCAAAAAGCTCTGGATCATAATCCTGTTAGGACGAAAACATACAATTTTTAATAAGAAAACTGAATAAATCATGTAAAACATGAGTTGCTTTGAATTGCAATACAACAAAAATAATTAAATACAAGTAGGTATTACAAGAAAACATAATACATATTAATCTTTCATTAGGATGTCATGCAAGAATCAATTAAATTGAAAGGTATGTAACTTACCATCTTGGACAAAGAATCAAAAATATTGCTAAACAGAACCATTGTGAGTCTCTTTTCTTCATCACTTGATGCTCCATATTGGCCTTGTCCGGTGGTTGATCCATAATATTTGGCACACCTGTCATAGTGCAACGTCAGCAACTGAAATGTATGAACAATCATGAATGCCTGAACTATTGTACTGTGAATAGTTCATGAGAGAAAAAACATCTTACTTACACGGAGTGCAACAGTGGTATATTCTGATAGATTTGATACATCAACAGTCAATTTCCTCAGCAGTTTCAACAGCATGCTTGGCTGCATTTGACTGAAATTAAAATTATTCCCAATTAAGTAAGAAAAATAAAAATCAGCATAAAAACATGCAATATTCTCAATGATTTTTTTTACCTTGTTAAGGCAACTAAGAAATCTGAGACAGCTTCTCTTTGTCCTTTGGTTAACATTCGATTCTTTGACAGGCGATAGACTGTGTGCAATGTTGCATCAAGTAAGCTGGCATAGTTATCTGCTTCATTGTAAAAGTTGGTGTGCTTGATGAGGAGAGGGAGAATGGAGTTGCCAATATAGCGATTCATGGCGAGGCCCATATCTGATTCAACGCCATCAGTCTGAAATGATCAATAAGGTGAGAAAAAGTTAAAATTTTTACATAAAAGAGACATGCAATTTTATAACAAGAAGACAACAAAATGGTAACTTCATAATTAGCCACCAAAATATTTCGATATATTTGATAAGAAAATGTAAGCTTTCACTGGCTAAATTGAATGTAAAAAACAGAAAAAGCTCAGGAGCAAAGTAAGTACAGTAGAGCCTCCAAATTTGTGGCTTCCCAATTCGTGTGCTTCGCAGTTTCGCTGCCATCTTTGAAGGGATGAGAAAAACACTAAACAAATGAATTTTCACGTCCATGAGATTTCTTTTATCACGCTGTGGCCCCGTTTTACAAAAATGCCTACCAAGAGGAAAGCAAGTGATAATACCAATAATACAGAAAGCAGAAAGAGGAACAATAACCTTCATTTTAAGGTATGATTATATTGCTGAACATAACAGTAGCATAACGGTATGCTCGGTGAGGGGTTCATTTTCTAGTTCTCACCAAATTTAACGCATGCATTTTTTTGCCGTTTACGTGATTCAATAAATTTTTTTTTGGTATATTCTTTACTAATCATGGTTTATGCAAAATTATCTCTTTAAACCTACTGTATGGCTACGGCAGATTTAAATGCCACACTAGCAGCTCGCTGCAGCTACGCTTGCAAATAATCTAAATAGTTCAGTCCTACGTTAGATCATATCGTGGTATATTCAAAGGGGAAAAATTTTTAATTCTACCTTACTTTATTTCCAGTGATTATTGTTGCATCCTTATAGACAAACTCACAAACAGTTGCTTTCCTTCAAGTGTCTATCAGCTACTGCTTTTAACTTCTTCCAGGACCTAATATAAAGGCGACGTCAATGCAAGCGTTTATTTAGATTATCAATGAAGAGAAGATAACAATAATGCTTTTCTTTCATCTATTTGAAGGTTTAATTGGCCTTAAAAATTAAGGCCAATTAAACCTTCAAACTTAAGGCTGAAATGAATCGGAAGCAACAATGAGAGTCTCCTTGACAACGCCCTGAATGAGTACGAAAAATCTGCAAAATTTTGAAAAAGAATGCATATTTCTGAAAAATTCGACCATATAATGTGTAAACATCGCACAAATAAGATATTATAGACTTTAGCCATTGAATAAAGCAAAAAAGAAGAAAATCGGTCCATATTTACGTTTTTAATGAATGAAGGAAAAAAACCTTGCACTCTGAAAAATCGAAAATCCCGTGTAAACTTATGGGAAAATATAATTGTCTCCTAGATTCAAACCCAGGACACTATAGCAAACGAAAATATTTTTCCAGGGACCTCATAGCCAGTAGAAACAAAACGCCATTTACCGCATATCTTTACGACGAACGGTTCTTGAGAAATACGCCGATATAATTACGCGAGGCTTCATACACATGCAGCAGCCGCGAACCTAACCCCCATTTTTTCATAAGGCCTTTGCTTCTATTTTCATGGATTCCAAATTCGTGGTGCTGTCAGGAACATAACCTCCACGAATTTGGAGGTTCTACTGTATATACTAACTGGCTTCGGAGCTTTTTCTCCATTTTCTACATGTATGAATATTTGTTAGGATAATAATTGTTTCAAAATATTTAAGATTTACCATTTCTGTTTGGAATAAAAGTGAACCAAGGAATATTCTAAATAGTTCAAGTATATTAAATGAATACAGTTGAACCTCCCTAATCTGGCAACCTTGGGAATTGACCAAAGCCAGATTAGGAAATTTGCCGGATTACAGGAGGTATCTAATCCTAAAGTTAAGCCTAGCCCATCTCTTCATGATATTACACGTAATATAGTAAATATTAAATGAAATGTACAGAATGTTATTTAAACCTAAGTTAGAATAATAAGGTAATAAAAAATTAAGATATGCAGTGCATTTTCTTTTATGGTAACTTGGTACTTATCATGTTTTTTCAAAATTTTGGAAGCTCACATAAAACGGATATTGTTGAAGATAACTGAGAAAATCAGCATTTAGCGAGTATATTGGTGTCCAAATTACGATTTTGACAGTTTCAGCGTAATCTCAGTTTCTTCAGTTTATTTATGCACTGACACCATAAACAATTGAAAAACACCACTGTTAAAGCTGCTCATCAAAATAAAGGTAGCGAAAAATAAGTGCGAATTGCACAAGAAATTTTTAAGTACGGCGATTAGACAGATACGAGCTTTCTACTGTAAAAGGTGGTTGCATGATAGGCAACCACTCATGGGAGGTGAAGTGATGTGAAACCTGTTTGAGGAAGATTTTTCCTGATATCTGAGGGGTTGAATATATATATAAATCATATACATAACTGGCAAAGTTAATATAAAAGTTGGTAATAAAGGAAATCATATTAAAATCCTTTAATCCATTGAGGGGTTAATAAATAATGCATTGAACTTGGCAATCGACGGTTCTAAACATTGTGGCTCACGGGAAACAAGGTTAACTCGGAGACTATGCCAAATTAGGGGAGTTGACGAATTACGGAATGCCAGATTATGGAGGTTCAACTGTTTTACATTTCATATTTTATTTTTTTCTTTATTAAATAACACATTTAAATTATATTTTTCATTTAGTTATTTATTTTACACAGATTTCAACCCCTCTCAGATAAAAGTAAAAATCTCCCTCTATGGAATTGAATAGAAAAATTGTTAAGTAAAATAAGGGAACAAATGGTTCAAAGTTATGTGAAGATAGGTGAAATATGATTATACCTGAATGATTTGGAGAGCAAAAATTCTCTTACCATCTTATACAGACCCGTATTTGCAAGCATGTCCTTAGTTTGTCACCAAAATTTCTAGAAAATTCTACAATACTAACATGTCATGACAAATTTGTAATTTTTTACCTATTAATTACAATAAAATTATATTAATCTTTATTTTCATATTAAGTTTTCACTTCCTTGTTCTAAAATTCTTATGTGACTTTATCTGTTCACACAAGTGAAGGTTTTTGCAGTGGGATTGATTGATAGTCACAACACAAAGAAAATTCTTATGTTCAATGTTTTAAATGCCATTACTGCTAAGATTATTCAGGATTATTATTAAGTCTCAATTTTTACATAGCCAATGACCTTTCACTTTTTCACTCCCACTCTTGAATCTGGGTTCTGTTGGAATAACCATCAATAAATGTGGGGAAAATGGAAACCTGCATTTTTTCAATGTTCCATGGACGTTTTGATCTATTACCTGGCAGATAATTTCTGGGAAATAGTGATTATCTTTTGAGTGTAATTTAGTCCTTGTGAAGACCATTTTGTGGTATGGTCCCAAAAGAATGCTAAAAAATTGCCAGCTCTCTGTACAGTCTGCTTTTGAATGCTTATCTGTGCACCTTTACACTGCACCATATACTACTGCATCTATCAATGATAAATTATATTTTTACTAACAAGGGGAAGACCAGGTTTACGGGTCACCGATCTAGCTGAAATTTGGTAGGTATATAGCCTGCAACACCACGATAATGAATAACCCCCCCTTTGCGGTTATATGAGCAATAGTTTAGCAATAAAATGCATTTGTAGTTTGGATTTTCAGAGATATCCGCCTGTCTCTGCTAGACACGTAAGGTACGGCGTGGCGGAGGGGTAACATGGTAGGCTACGGAGGTGAAGGTACGGAGTTCGCATCCAGTTGCTTTTTTTTTCGCTTGTTATTGACATTAATTTTTGTTTCATTTATGCAACGATGCTACATTATTATGAAAACCATACTTTTTACATTGTTTCTGGAATTTTTAATTTTTGTTTTTTTTCAATTTTTTCGTTTTTTCCGTTTTTTTCATGGACTTTTCTACATTTTTATCTCTTCTTTTGGTATTTCATTCATCTTGATCTTATTCCGTCTCATTCTCATAACAACAGTATGTGGGGTGATACAAATCAAAAAAACAACGGAAGCACGAATATTTTCTATGGTGGGAACACCTGGCAAAGCACTGCTCTCCACAGCTGCATTTCTTCTTCAATACTTCCTCAGGGAAAATTATTTGGTTCACGTTATAAAAAAATTCCCTGCTTTTCGTCAACCGAGATGCAAACCATGCATATCGTATCATCGGTTTAAATACAGCAGAAGACAGCTGATGATGAATCAGAGAATGGATCCTCATCATGTCCATCCTGCTCATAATTTCGCGATTTTCAAGCAATAATATCGCAGCATTCTGCAGACGGGAAACAAAATTCTTCACTTGACTATAGAAGTAGACGTCACATGGTTGGTATTTTGGCGGGATCACTTTCAATGTGCATATTGGTTCATTTGTTTCATTTATGAATCGTTCATCGTATAGGGCCTGGTTTGTTTGGCCGGACCAAGAATCTATGATTAAAAGAAATTTTTTGTCCCTTGCGTATGGCTTAAGAACATTGTCCAAATACATCTCATATGTGTTTGTCTGCATTTTCCCAGACTTTGTACGTCACATATAGATTTGAAAATCAAGCCACTGCTTCCTCTACTTCGCCTTTACCCTTGGCCCAAACTTTCCAGTTGGTTCTTGAAGGCATATGAACACCAATGGAAGTAGTTCCCAGGAAAACGCTAATCCATATTGAGCTGTATATGAATGTGTCATCTTATTTAGCTGACTGACATACACCTCCGTATTTTTTTCACCTCTGTGCGACAGCGTCCTTTTGATGTGTGCCCTGTACTCACAGCCCGTTTGGTCCGTATTGATAACCAATGCACCCTCAAATTGTGGTATCAACTTTTCCAGCTGTTCTTGAAAAAGAATGGCAGAATGCATTATTTCTTCTGCAGTTGCCCTTTCTCTCTGGGAAACATATCTTGTAACATGTCACTGTCGAATTTTATTTTTTCTTTTGAATAGCGTCACCCAAGATGAAGAAGCTTCAAATTTGAAAGCATCAGACATGAATTGAAATGCTGCCCCTATTGCCCACTGCTTCAGCATCCTCGTTGTCACATGTTCACTATTAGATCGGAACTCTAAAAGGCGATCATATGTCCACTTCTCAATGGTTTCGTATTTATCCCAGTGCGTACCTCCTGCTATGATATCCTTCTCCCATATTTTGATGCTGTCCATTCTTCTGATTCTTTGGGTCATTCTTGCACGAAGGTATTTGATAGTCCAATTGGGATGCATTTTCGCTGCTGTGACAGCTTTTATTTTAATGTCCAGCGGAATTCGTGACATTTTTTTGTGTGATGGCTCAAAGCAATCATCAGAAGAACTGGATGAATGAACTGGTTCGTCTTCGTTGTCTTCTGATGCATCCATAGTATTAGGAATGGGCTCCAAATCATTCCCAACGAAAAGTTCATCATCTTCCTCGATGGACATTTCCTCCATCATGTTAATAATACGCATGTACATTTCACGTCCCACTGCAATCACCTGTTCAGACATCACTGGATTGACACGATCCGAAATAATGCGTTTCACGTAAAAGTTCGGCACAAAAGTGCAAACCATCGGCGAATAATTCACGCTTATCGGGATCATTTGCACCGATGGCTGGCAAAACTTCTACGTCTCTGGTGATTTTTTCCATAATTCCAATGAAACTTTCTTCCTGAAAATTTCCAAATTTCAAGATATGAAATACTAGCTCTGATAATTGACAAATTGTGTGATGGAAAAAGCAAAATTACACGTAGTATTTTATCGGCAAAGCCATGTAAATTATGAAAGATACCTTACCACTACAGTGAAATGAATGAAAGGAGTCAATCCCGCAGATAGGTTTTCGACCAAAGAATCTCCTTTCTTACATCCAAATCGTAAGTTATTAAAAGCGAAGAGAACAGCTCGTTTCAAAAGTAACAAGCGGAATGGCTTTGCCTACCCTTGCTCTTCTACACAATTTGTGAAACCATCTGTCTACAATGTCATTCGAGTCCTACCTCCCTAACCTTCGACCTTTACATTGTCGTCAATTGTGTGAAGATGTTATCAAAGGGACAAACAAGCAACTGAGGAAAATACGAATGTGCACAACAACATATGACTCACATAGTCACCAGGGGTGCCCATTATGTCGCCCGCGGGCGACCGGCCTTTAGGAAGATTGGAGTCGCCCGCAAAGGCAGTGAGCTGCTACACTGTAGAAAATATTGGTGCTTCCCTTGTTTTTTTGATTTGTATAACCCCACATACTGTTGTTATGAGAATGAGACGGAATAGGATCAAGATGAATGAAATACCAAAAGAAGAGATAAAAATGTAGAAAAGCCCATGAAAAAAATGGAAAAAAATGGAAAAAACGAAAAAATCGAAAAAAAAAAAACAAAAATTAAAAATTCCAGAAACAATGTAAAAAGTATGGTTTTCATAATAATGTAGCATCGTCGCATAAATGAGACAAAAATTAATGTCAATAACAAGCGAAAAAAAGCAACTGGATGCGAACTCCGTACCTTCACCTCCGTAGCCTACCATGTTACCCCTCCGCCACGCCGTACCTTACGTGTCTAGCAGAGACAGGCGGATATCTCTGAAAATCCAAACTACAAATGCATTTTATTGCTAAACTATTGCTCATATAACCGCAAAAGGGGGGTTATTCATTATCGTGGTGTTGCAGGCTATATACCTACCAAATTTCAGCTAGATCGGTGACCCGTAAACCTGGTGTTCCCCTTTTAAGTTGACAAACTAAGACTTACCCTGTCAAGCATGGTTGCTGCTCTTAGATCAGGCAAGAATGCTTCCTCAAGTAGTCTAAAGAAGAGTTCTTGGGTTTCAATACCATATACTCTTTCAAGGAAGAGAACCACACTTTGCTTGTGACCAGGAATGAGACCAGATGGCATGTCACTCTTTGGGGGCTCTTCACCAGCTGCAGGATTTAGTAGAGTGAACCGCAAGCTCAAAACTCCATGAAGGTCCTCGAGTGGTACCAGAGAGCGGAGGATAGCACGTGCACGTAATGACTCATTCTTGCCCTATGGCAACCAGAAAGAAAGCACACAAAATGAACAGTTTTAGAGAATCAAAATTATTTAAAAGAATGTAGTGTTAAGACTGGTGGCCACACTTGCAACCAAATACTCTTAAATTTTCATTTTACTCGTGGTATTTATTAATCACATGCATCTGCATAAAATTAACAACTGTCTTCCTTTGATGAAATTAAAACACATTCTCATAAAATTTTGTAGATAGATGAGCTCAAATTCAAAATATTTAAAAATGAAATCATCTTGTTGCATTGCTTACATATAGGTATTCTTAATTCTCCTTGTACTGATAATGAATTTTCTATTTTCTCCTTGTAATCTAATGCATGCTACGAGGAGATGCTGATACAAGACACCCATCCTAATTTTCAAAGAAAAAAATGTGCATCCAAATGTAATACCTGTGCTATTACAGATGCATCAGGAGCACATCTTCCTAACAAATCAACCAAGGTGCAATAGAAATTTAAGATTGCTGCTCCAGTGTCTATATAGTCTTCATCATCCTCACTTTCTGGCATAGGGTGTTCTAAACCAACACCAGGAGGTAGTACAATTTGTCCTTCAGCTTCATCCAAAACTTTTCTTTGAGCTGCTATACGCTCTGACATCTAAGACAAATTCAAACAAAGAATTTTGGTCTGTTATATGGAATGTTTAGTAGTATAAAAGATATACACATAATACCTAGAGCAAGTAAAAAAAGTCTGATATGTTCAGCACTCCATATGGAGTAATGAGCATGACTGCTCATGACATCAGCTTCCTCAAGAATAATTATCGGCAATTACACTTGTGAATAATTTTTTTTAACACTTTGAATAATTTTCATATTGAAAAAACAATAAGTAAACAAAATTGTTAGCTGTTGCTGTGGAAAACAAAATATCAATGTTCAATCAAAATTACCCTTGGCAGGGAATTAACAGCTATCAACAATTAGAAATTTTATAATTCAAATGGAAACAATTGTAACACTTAAACAATATGACTAGAGGACAGCTAAAACTCAATAAGCATTATTTCAGAAGAGGAACAGAAAATGATTGATGATGTACCTTATTGGCATCAATGATAGCTCTCAGCAAGCCTTCTCCTTCACCTCTAAGAGCTGGACCAAGACATTCAGGACGACGAATGAGTAAACGAATTACCAGGTTGGCATTTTCTTCAACACTCTCACCTGCATGGGTAAAATTACACTTCTAAGATCTAATATAGGCAAATTATTTTACTTATACTAAACATTTTCTATTGTAATACTAAGTCTATAAGTGCATCATTTGAATGAAATTTCATCGGTACAAATATCCTTTATCTAATTTTACAAGTGTCCATCCATCCATCTGTCCCCATTTGTATCTCGAGAACCATTCATCATAGAGATATGGGGTAAATGGCATTTTGTTTCTACTGGCTAGGTGATCCCAGAAAAACTATTTAATTTTCATAAAGTCCCGGGTTCGAATCCTGGAAATAATTATATTTTCCCATAAGTTTTCACAGGATTTTTGATTTTTCAGAGTGCAAAGTTTTTTCTTTATTCATCAAAATACCTAAATATGGGCCTATTTTCTTTGTTTTTGCTTCATTTGATGGATAAAATTGTACACTATCTTATTCTTGCAATGTTTACATGTTACATGGTCAAAGCTTTCAGAAATACGCAATTGTTTTCGAAATTTTTCTGATATTTCGTACTCTTTCCAGGCATTGCCAAGGCAACCATCATTGTTGCCTCCGATTCAATTACCGTCAATTAAACATTAAAATGGGTGAAAGAATAGCGTTATTCGCTTTGCACTTTTGTTTAAGCATCAAAATTATTGCTGTAGCAATCTCAAACTTTATACATAGCAATGTAAATATTTACGGATAATTATTCAGCTAACTGCGTACGGGAAGCGTTTCTAACGATTTAATCAAAGCAGTTGAATCTTCATTTCATCGTTTGAAAGCTGGAATCTTACCTTTTTGTAAGTAGAACCATTATATATTATACATCTATAATGCTTATTAATGCAAATAGCCTAGAGCAGAAATTTAAAATTACGGTCATGCCTCGTTTAGCGCAAAGGATACGTTCCGAACGGTCTTTGCGCTAACCAAATTTGCGCTAAACAAACCGATTATAACATGTACTTACCATTTCTGTTTGGAATAAAAGTGAACCAAGGAATATTCTAAATAGTTCAAGTATATTAACTGAATCAGTTGAACCTCCCTAATCTGGCAACCTTGGGAATTGACCAAAGCCTGATTAGGAAATTTCCGGATTACAGGAGGTATCTAATCCTAAAGTTAAGCCTAGCCCATCTCTTCATGATATTACACGTAATATAGTAAATATTAAATGAATTGTACAGAATGTTATATAAACCTAAGTTAGAATAATAAGGTAATAAAAAATTAAGATATGCAGTGCATTTTCTTTTATGGTAACTTGGTACTTATCATGTTTTTTCAAAATTTTGGAAGCTCACATAATAGTGATCAGTTCGCAAAATTGCAAAGTTTGCTAATGTTACTTTTTTATTTATTTAATATTAATTATTATTAAAAATCAATATTAACACAATTTTAAATCTTTCACAGCGGTGCTGACATTTATGCAAAGATCGCTAGGTTCTGCGAGTTATCATTTTCATCACTGCAGCGCTCAAATCTACGCGTAAATTACTTATTATATGTATGTGTGGGGGTATTCACCATTTTCAATAATTGCTTGAAACTAGTGATGGGCACTACCGTTTGATTTCACTACCGAATGTTC
Organism: Uropetala carovei; assembly: GCA_036926305.1. Lineage (NCBI taxonomy): Eukaryota > Metazoa > Arthropoda > Insecta > Odonata > Petaluridae > Uropetala > Uropetala carovei. Next base: position 7,968,230 of record JAXCHB010000010.1, on the reverse strand, counting down.
ATTCGATAAGAAAAGTATGAAAAACTGATGGAAAACTGCACTATAATGCACGTTGTATGTATAGCTTGTGCTTGACAATTGCCTACAATTAGAGGGAATATTACGTTACATGGAAATTATTGAGAGATTAGGGCATGTGAATTAAAAATCAAATAATATTAAATTCGAAATAAAATTTAATATAAATTCTACTGGGTTACTTTTTACTATCAAAATGTCCGTAGTTTAAGGACCAAACTCACGGAAATCAGACTGACTTTTCACTCCATAGACACTGTTGTGTTTATTCTTACAGAAACATGGTTAGTTTCGGACATATCAACCTCTGAATTTGGATTTAACAATTATAATATCTTTAGACTGGATAGAAATGGTGCATATAGCGACAAAAGTGACGGTGGTGGTGTACTGATAGCTATTAAGTCAGCTTATCCCTCTTGTGAAATAACGCGTTTTTATAATGACATTGAACACATTTGTTCTTTGTTCTATAGGATCTGTGAAATTGTTAATTCGTACAGTCTATATGCGTCCTAGTTCCTCTCCTGAAAAATGTTCTCACCATTGTGAGGAAATTGAAAGAATTGCTGGTAGATATACTGATGCGCTAGTCATATTGGCAGGTGACTATAATCTTCCCATGCTTCGACGGAATAAAAATGATCCTCATGTTTCTGGGTCATCTGGCTGTGCCGCTATTACACTTGACATGGTTAATTATTTAAACTTAACTTATATTAATTAGTTCTCCAATTCTTTTAATGAAATTCTTGATCTTGTTTTCACTAATGAGTTTTTAGTTGTGTGATAATAATCATCCAGCTCTGTATATTGAATCTAACCTCACTGATAGTTTTTGCCCACTTGAATCTGATATAGTTGCATTTGAATTTTCCAAAGGTTAATATGACAAAATTAACATTATCTTAATTCAGTAGATTGGTTATTTATTAATATTTATGGGTTGGAGGAAGCTAGTTACTTCCAGTGGTAGACGCAGTTTGCACCGATGAAGATGGTATTTCTATATTGGTGCCGATATTGCCTGCATGCGAATCATTTGACCCAAATTCACTAGTATTTGCAACTGTAAAAACTGACCAATGTTTTCGCTTCAGATGATCTCGCAGGTTTGAATTGTTGTTGAGACACTTAAACTGATTTTTACACAATGAACATAAGGCTAAGCTGTCTGTTTTTTTCTCAAAATATTGCCAAACTGTCGATCACCTTTTTCTATTCATTTTTAGAATGTTAATCTACATTTCTTTAAATATTTAATAAAAATTAAAAGTTTAAAAATATAATAAAATAAATATATTATTGAAGAAAATGTCGCAGTATTTTGTAACTTAATAATTAATTCGTACAATACACAAATAATTTTTTATAGATCTATGTTTTGTCTATAATAAGATTATTTAACAGTAAATGAATAACCAGAATAAAATAAAACATACCATTGACCCAAACACAGAACCGCAAGAAATCCAAATATCTTTCACCCTCCACAGGATCCCAACCAAGATCAGGGTAACCTTTCTCAATGAGCTCCGAATTTGATTGAAGTCCACAGCGTGATAAATAAACTGCAATCTTTTCAAGATAATGTTCCCTAAATAAATTTAAATATTTACAATTAGCTTCTTAAATTATGTATATAAAGTCAACCAGTAACTTCCATCATCAAAACTATGAAAAAACCATTTTATATGACAGACATGTCAAACTCGAAGAGGCATCAGGGCCACATTAAAGCGATGGATGTTAAGGAAGGGCCACATAGGAATTACAACTGTTTAATGAGGGCCAGATATAGTAAAAATCTATAAGATTGGGCATCATTTTTTGCCATTAAAAGCAACACTTTTACCCTAGTAAGAAAGCCTAAATAGCATCCCCTTTTCATAAAAATAAAGCATTTATATAAAAAGTATGAGTGCTTTAGTTGAATCAGAAATGAGCATTCAGGCCAAAGTTAGGCACAGAAAGGGCCTCATGCAGCCCACGGGCCGCCAGTTTGACATGTCTGTTATATGATGTGACTGCCATCAAAACAAATGCACTTATAAAATCAAAAAACTTCCACATAATCTGAACCTTTGCAACAAGAATTAAATTTAATCTAAAGAATTTGGCTCAACTTTGTGGTAAGCGATAATCGTATTTTAGAAGAAAAAACAACTATCTAACTTCCACATAAATTTTATTCCATGACTGGGTTTGCTAGATAACTAGTATCATCAGGTGGAATAAAATTTGCATGGAAGTTACGTAGTTGTTCTTTTCTTCTAAAACAAGACATAGGTAAATGTTTCTTTTAAAAAGCACTATTAAAACAAACTTTAATAAATTTTATTTTTACAACACAGAGTTAATTCCATTAATTTACAGGAATATTCTTAATCAACTTCCTCGAGTTTTAAATGTGTAATTTACCTTTTATAAATTTAAGATAAGTAAATCTAATTTTCATCATTAAAAAAATTGAAATTTACCTGAGTGCTAATGCAAGTTCTGTGTTTTCCATAAGTGATGAATATGCAACATCCAGGGGAGTGGATCCTCTAAGTGATGGTCTTGAGAGAAGAATGTTCGAGTTCTCTAGCAGAAAACTTAAATGATCAAACATTGCCTTTTGGTTTTGACGAGAAGTTCGACAGAAGTAACATAAGAACCGGCAGCATGCCACAACCATCTCATGAGAAGTGTCCTGTTTGATAACCAAATACATATTACCTATTATTATAAGATTACTCTCAACATGTGAAAAAGTCTCAAGCTAGAAGCATATGGAAAAAATATACCGTATATTCCGGTGTATAAGTCGACCTTTGAAGTTGAAAAAATTTTTGCTAAAACTTAGGGTCGACTTATACACCGAACATAAAAATGTGAACCTTAAATTAAAAATTAATAACATCGATATTTAAGAAGGCCGTTGATCTTTTGGTGGAGGTGATCGCTATTTTGAATCAGCTGTTCCAGTATTCACATTTTATGGCATTTACCATATTTACTCGTGTACCCTGCGCACAATTTTTCCTGAAACGCCGGGAGATAAAGGGGATGCGCATCTACACGAGCATTTCTGAACAGGTTATATAAATTATGAGTATCAATAGTAAATTCTCTGCAACATAATTGTGTCTACGTTTATATTCGTAAAAGACGTCGAATTCTACGAAGTATATGCGTATTTATGAGACCAAGCAAACGTATAACTTACACCCGTGCTGCAGGCAAAAACTCGCAAAAGTAGGCAGAAAGAATACGCCGACTATAACTGATAACTACTGTTCAATGACTACTGAGGGTTTGCTGGCTTGAAAATAGGTAGGTTCAAGTTTGGTCCTTTTCCCTCATCCACTTCAAGGAATTCGGAGTGGTAAAATATTGTTGTGAATGAAAGATTTCATGGTTTGAAAGGAAGATGGAAATCCACATCTCAAGTGTTTCGACTCATTTGTTCCTAACCTTCCAATATTTACTCATGAGACTATAAGCGAAAAAACTCCCCATCCACGTAGGGAAGTTCCAGTTCATAGATGAAGAAATATTTTGTGAAGCTCCACATCGGTGCGTAATATTACATCAAAAACAGTGAAGTGGGGACGAAGTTGCTTAATATTACAACAAAAACAGTTAAGGGGTTAACAAAAGGGGGTTAACAAAAATATCAACTTAGTGAACCATTTGTTAACTAGGGCTTTAGAAACACTAAAAAATTAATTAATGCAGTATAAAAGACATTTTATATTGGAAAATGTTTTTCTACATTCATATTAAACATTTGTAATGAATTATTTAAGGAAATTCCTGTGAGATTACGCGAAAATAACGCCAGAAAACGCTGCCTTCATGGAGTTCTTTTTCCTCGTTTTTGCTGCATCCCAAAAATGCTCGTGTGACTGAAGCTTATGAAGTTTAAAAGGCTGTAAAGAATATTGAACGCCCAAATAACTGACAAATAAAACATTTTAATCGATTTTATGGAATTAGTTATATAATATTCATTGTTTTAAAATAATATTTTCTGTAACTATTTTTACGGCTAACATTTGGTTTTTGGAGGAGCGTGTTTAATTCGATTTGTTTAGAATGCGTAGCATACAATCTTCTAATTGTTGTGTACAAATTCTATTCAATAAGGAACAGAGAGTATGATCACAAAACAAGTTAATTGTTATTACTGATTGATTTATTAATTAACGTTTTTCTTAGCGCGAGATTGAGAGTAAAATGTAGCCGCTTCCATCCAACTCAAATTATTAGGCAATGCCGACAAATTATTCAGTTATGGAATAGAGAGAATTCCCCGATGTATACTATGTAGCTTATTATTGTTATGGAACAGTTCGCATGCAAAAATTTACGGAGTGGATGTGTTCTTTTAGTGCAAAGATTGAGGATTTTGGAATATGGGAAGAGATATCTAGTGCCAGTGTTTTGTTGATTTTCTACATTCTGGATCCTAATTCATGGAATATAAGAGAAAGACATTTTCCTTGATGAATAATATTTGCAGTCTTAAAAGAGCAAGTTTATCATTCGAACATATTTCGGACTTTATATCCATAACTTTGCTAGGTAAACCACAAAATTTTTTATGGAATCCCGAACCATATGTTCAAGCATGGTTGAGAAATTATGAATTCTTAGTCCTATAACGTTTGCTTTTCGATAGATGGCTTTCAAAAACATTGACAATTTACTTAATTGCTTAAGAGAATTGTTTTCAACAATTATCTGAATATAATTTATAAATCCTTGTAATATAACGATATTACTTAGCTATTCTGTGATTTCTTTTCATTTTATTTCATGTTTACTATGGTTAATTTACAATTCTCATTCAAAGGACATTATTTGAAACGATAAGCTCTCCTAAAATATCTCGGGTTAATATAAAAATATGTGAATTTCTTGCAGCATACTTATCATAACATTTTTAACAAATACTTTTTGTACCCTTGTTTTAAATAAAAGTAATATAGTAGATATATACATTAAGTGCTTGATATGAAAAAATTATGTCATTTTTACCTTTATGTGCACTAAATTTTGCAATTAAACCAAAAATTTTAAATTGTTATGTATATTAAATTACATTATATATTTATTGTACAAGACCCACAACTTATTGTGAAATTTGTATTTTTATATGTAGATAGACATATGACTAAAAATATCAATAATAAACAATTAAAAATGTGTACATTTTCAAAAATATTTTTGTCTTCTCATTAGGAAAGAATTAAAAGAGAGAACCATTTGTTAAATTTATGGAAGTTATATTTGATGTGAGAGAACCGGTTGTTAAATTTTTGGCAACTCACCACTGATTATAGCTATACTGTGGTATTTTCATTTTAAAATGTTCTTATGTCAATGTTACCTGTTGTTTTCTGTAGCCAAATATGGTAGTTCCTTCCTTCAAGGTTATGCATTAACAAAAATGACCAAGATGTTATTAACATTTCTTTAAATACAATAATTTCTTGTAAATTATTATAAATTACATAGATTTAGTTGAATTAATAAGATTAAAGCAAAAAACCAAGGTGCTGTACTAGCAAATGGAAAATTTTTGAAAGTTAGAAAACACTTTCCACTTTAATACTACCAATTAGGTACTCTTCAAAGTTAAGTTAGGAATCTTTTAGCCCATCTTTAATTAAAGTCAAATACACTTTTTTCTTTGTGCATTCTCATCAAAGACTGACACCTTAGATTCATGCAAATATCATATTTACAATATATACTTTAGTTTTATAATTGTCTAAAAAACAAATGAGTTTATAAAACTTTAAATATATGTCATTAGATTATTGTATCACCTTCTTTGGTCCAGAGTCTGCACCTTCAGCCACAGATGCCCCACCACCACCTTCTCCGGCAGCTGCTTGCTGAGGATTTTGCTAAGGATGATGTTTTTTTTTGAGATTTTATGGTTATATTTAAAAAAACATTAAATATGATGATCAGAATTCAAGTTGCTTATATACCTGAGCATCAGACTGAGCTTGAGCCCTACGGCCTAGAGTGTTCATCATTACTGCCATTACATTCTCGTGAACACAAAGAATCCTAATTTGATCAGGGTGCTGGAAAAATGTATGAGTATTCACCAATTTCCTAAAATGAGATTAAAAATTAAGGGATTAATTGCTCTGAATAATAAATACAATTTAATATTCAAAACCAGCTTTACTTCAAGTAGCCAATACTCAAAGTGAAAACAAATAGTAAAAAAAGAGCTTTAATGATTATAAAAGTAAAAGCTTCATATTTTCACAAGATAATTATTATGGTATATAAACAACTAGATAGCTGTTAAGGTTAATAATGAGTTAAATACCAGAGGCGTTCTCTCATCAAGCCCTCCTCTTCTTGAGACATCTGCACAGGCAAAAGCGCTCTAATTTGAGAGAGGCCAACCCACATTTGAGCCATATCTTCCTTTGTCTTACTATCAATTACATATGTTTTCTGCATGGCACGTATAAGCTCACCAATGCTGTCATACTGGCGAACTAGGAGGCTAAAGAACAATAGAGCAAATATACAAGTATTATTTTTAATAAAATTATCAACAAGCTTTTATAAATGAGTAAAAATGCACAACTAACCTAAACATTTCCTGAACTAATTTAGGTGTTTCTATCATGGACTCTTCTGCCCATCTCACAATAGTTTTGATCAGAACTTTTCGAAATACCTCTGAAAAGAGAGATTAAAAAATAAATGTATTTTGAATTATCATTGATAATAAAATATAAGTCATGCATATAGAAGAAGAGAAAATCAAATTTCAATTGGAAAAGTTCATGAAAATATAATTAACTGATGCATTCATTTTGTGGAATTACATAATAAATAACATAGGAAGCCAATTCAGTAACTTTGTAAAAGATTCCACTTCATTATAAAATAACACGATCCAGGTTTTTGATGTGACATCATCATCAGGACCATGTCATAACCCATTACCCTCCAAATAAAATGCTTATTCTCTGACTCAGCGTAATGCTTTTTTAACATGTTTTAATAAACATCCTGACTAGGTAGAAGATTGAAATTTAGCAGGAATGCTTCAACCATGCATTAAAAGTCAATGACAAGAAAAGCCCTATGAAAGATCCAGGTTCAACTCCATTTCTCTTTCCCATAAGATAACACAAACAATTTGTCAGAGGGTAAGCTTTCATTCTTTTGCAAATTAAAATTAGAAAAAATTGACCATCGACTTTTGGATAGAGACTGTTTTAAAGAAGAATGAATAAGGTTTGTTATTCTTATTGTCAAAATTTGCCATATATTCAAAATTGCTCAAATTTATCATTTAAATATCAAAAACATTTAACTGATTAATTTATTTGTCTGTAAAACCTCACCCTCTATATAATTGGCTTGGTCATGCATGAAAGTGTAATACTCGGTCTGCGTTTTCATTGGTTGAATGTTAAGCTAATCAGGGTTCTGGAAATCATTTATGTCATTGACACTCGACTGCAGCACCGTTACTAAGGAGTGGAAGAAACATGATCTAATAGAATATATGTTATGATATAATTCAAAGTTAGGTATTTTCCGCTAGAATTTTGAATAAATTTTTGATATATGAAAGATATGAATAAATTGTTTATAAGAATAATAAGTAGGAGATTTTAAGTTAAATAATATATTCCTTCCTGTCAAATTGACGGGCTTATATACAAGTCTTCTATATAAATAAAATTGTAACCTCTGTTTGTACATTTGCTTTTTTGTCAGGGTTTTACTTTTTTGTGTGTTTTGCATCACAAGACGATGTTTGAACCTGTTTGCAGAATTGTTGTCTGTCTGTTTGTTTGTTACTGCATTACGCAAAAACGGCTGGTCGAATTTTTATGAAACTTGCAGCATATCTTTAGACTGGTCCAGCTTAAAATATAGGCTATGTGGTGTATCTCAAAAGAAAATTTATGTGGGGGTTTGGGAGGGTAACGATTTGGTTTTTCAATGATAACTCTCGAGTAAACTAACTTAGGAAGTTCAAATTTGATATTTGTAACTTTCAATACAAGTATAAGACCAATTTTGTAGATGAGCAAAATCAAACCAAGGGGAGGGGGGGTTGTGGTTGTAAGAGAAATCATGGTTTATGTCTTAGATCTGGGGCCATGTTTTGGAAGACTACCTGCTCTTCGTGTATGACCATCATTAGAATCCCTTGCTCGGACTCAGGCCCCGACCATAGCTCGGTGTAGTCTACCTTCACAGCGGGTAGTGAAATTACCGATCTATCATTGCAAAATTGCAATACTTTTGCAAATAAGATGATTGAAAGTTACATCATTGCATTGCGGTGAAAATCCTGATTATTGGCAATTTTTCAACAAAATTCTACGATACATATCAACGGAGTTAGGAAACAGGCAAGGTAGAGGGTGGGGGGGGGATGAAAACTGAAGGGAGAGTGAGAGGTACCAACGTAATCGCTTCTACTTGCCTTAAGCTTTTTAGGAGGGAAATTTGAAATCATCATTGGCTTTCCGAATTATAACACGTACAGCAACTCTGTCCTTTCGGCTATCCCTTTCAAATAGTCTACACGACCCAGAAAATATTAAATACTAGCAGAACTGCCCGTTGAATTTCAACGGAGTTAGTGAATCTAACAATAAGACTGAACGTGTAACATGTAAACATCGTAAGAATAAGATAGTACCCAGTTTTAACCATCGAATAAAGCAAAAATTAAGAAAACCTGTTCACAATTACCTATTTAGATGAATGAAAGAAGAAAATCTTGCACTCTAAAAAATCAAAAATTAAGTATAAACTTATGGGAAAATAAAGATTTGAAACTTTCCCGGCAAATGATCGTGATGAAATTTTCTGGGGTTTCTAGCCAGGTTAACTAAAACTGCGCAAGAATAAAAAGCCTTTTCATGTGATTACAATAAATTATTGAAGCTAATTCGACACAGATTTTAATTCTGCTTTCAAGAATAAGCAACTTCATTCTTTTTTCTATATAACAGTTTTTGTCCAGAGTTCGTATGTTAATTTTAAGTAGGTAATTTAAAAAAGTATTTTTGTACTGGCTTGCACAGAAACCTGCTACTCTTATGGCCTACTGAAATTGAACAATGGGCTCAAAAATAACCCCATAAAAAATGTTAGGTTGACCAAACCTTGACCATTCACTAAGTTAAGATGTAAGGAGGAATCGTACCAAATTTGGTTGTTCTAGCTTTTATCTTTTAGGAGGAGTTCCATGAACAAACCAACAAACACACCCTTCAAAATATATAAGAAATAAAGCAATGAATGAAATGAAAAAAGTCTCATATGTGCAAAATATGAGTTTTTCACCAGACATAATTCAAGTGATTCAATAAAGGCCAGATATGTGCTGAAAATATGAATGCAGTTTTCTGTGGATCACCATATCGCTTTGAAATTCGAGTTCTTCTATAAGTTCATGTTTTTACAACATGCATTTTAGAAAAAGGATAGCATTAATGAAATATGTTGTGGTGCCTCGCCTGTTCACTAATTCCAGTCTGTCCTCGCCTTTCGTTTCTCTCCCTCCCAAGAGGAGACTTTCCGAGAAGTAATGAGCAACTGGTTTTGTTGGTCGTTGGTCTATGTTTCATGATTTCCTCCAAATTTTTCACTTACAGCGAATGAGATTTCTCCTTTTCAAGAATCTCTTTTCATTTCATTGGCTCTCTGGCAGTACTCCCCGATTTGTAAATTCTCAGAATCAGCCATCGTTGTACAGCAGTGCAGTGAGCGATCCCAACTTAGTTAGATTTAGATGCTGAGAGGCAGATCACTCTTTAACAGGAAAATGGAATACCTCCAAAGTATTGCAGCATTCAAGAGCCACCTTTCTCCGGCTGGACTTCTGCCATTTTTAATATCTTTTGATATAATAGTGGAGCAGAAAATTTGTGTGTGGCCGATGGAGAGGGATCAGCCACAATGGCAGAACAAATATTCAACCTGTATATAGGTGCACAAGGATAGGCTACAGAAAAAAGACATCCATTCGCAGCGGGACTTTTTTTTGCAGCATGGAAGATTCCAATTGAGGACATATTAAGTGTAATGGTGGCTTGGCTATTAAAATATCCCACAGCCATCACAGTTAGGGAGACGGGGTTAGGTAGATGTACCGTTGGATGTCTACTGTCATGCTTCCTCAAGCTTCTGTTGATGTGGCTGTTAGAAAACAGCAAAAGAATTGTACTAGCTAGGAAAACGGTGGAAATCAACAAGAGCGCGTTTGGAAGGTGCAAGTATAATTGCAGCTGCTTGACGAAGACGAAGTGGATGGTTGGGGGCGTTGACAGGGAACACGCCGATCATTCTTGTGTCTTGCGGACAAGAGGGACGTGTTGACCCTGGAAAAAGTTATACAGGAGAATGTTGAAGTGGGGTCCAACGTAATTACTGATATGTGGAGGGGTTATGGATGTTTGCGGCAACTAGGCTACGCTCATTCCACAGTTAACCACTCCTCCAACTTTGTAGATCCTGCCAATCGTTCGACCCACACTCAAAATATTGAGGGATACTGGTCCGTTATAAAAAGAGATATGCAGAGAAGAATTGGCTGCATGTCAGAAGAGTGTCTGGAAGACTACCTTTTAGAGTACGTGTGGCGAAGAAAACACTGTAGCAAGGATGATTTGTTTAAGGACTTTATAAAGGCTATTAGGTGTTTCTATCCCAAGTTATGACTTTTATGTGAGTTTTACATTTAGTATATGAGTAACATATGTAACAACAGAAGTTTTAGGCTAGGTTCATCTCTTTAGGTTTAGGTAGGACAAAGCCCTCTTGAGGGCTGCTTAAAGTATTGATTGACATGGATTGTAACGATGACAGTTCATGTTTTTTAATGTTTTTAGCAGCCTTCAAAATCAATCTTCATATTTAAAACACTTTCCCTCCTTAGAGCTCTTTAGGATGAAATATGTAAATATAATTTGAATGATAATAAATTAAGATAAGAGCGATCAAACTAAAAAAGCAAGTCCAAATTTTGCGCATATGAGACTTTTTTCATTTATAATATTTTATTGAATGCAAACAGGTACATACCCCAATTACATGCATTATAATAAAATACCTAACACATAGAATCAACACAGATACATAAAATAACATATGATTAAGACAGAATTGCACATCACACTTACTTTAACGAGTAAGACTTATAAATTTTATTTTTAAAACAAATACACAAATCAATAAAAACATCAATACCGTCATTAATTGACAAAATTTCATTCATGGACCTTACGATCCATATTATTGGAGAGTGCTTGCATACATCAACTCTCGCTGATGCTTCCCTAAGAAGTGGAGTATGTATTGATCTTCGCACTGGGATATTAAAATCAATAGCACTCAGCAAATCACTACATTCAATAAAACCTGTTAAAATGTTTCTACAAAAAATAATGTCTGTAACTTTGCATCTAATTTTTAAAGGAGTCAATTTATACCTGTGGCAAAGGTTGGTGTAATCACACCTATGATAAGGAAAACCCTCTTTATGCATGTTTAGTTTAATAATTTTTATTATATACCAAGTTTATATTGTGCAAAATATTATTACCTTCAGGAGTTTTCTTTTCTGGCTCGGGAGCTTCTTGAGGTTCTTCTTCCATCTCTTTGACAGCATTGATGAAATTGTACAAACGTCGAAGAGGCCCTTGCTTTCCACCTTTTCCATTGCCATCTGTTCCTTCTCCTTCGGCACCCTCAGCATCAGCTGCTTCTTGCAAAGCATTTAGTGAAACCTAACAGGAATCATAACACTTTGATAATATAACCCCCTTATGTATTCATTCAGGATAAAACTATTTTTAATCCTCAAAAGCAAATTACTGCATTTTCCAGTAGATAATGCGTACATTATCTAAAAGAAAAATTTCGAAATCTAGAAAAAACAGATGTGCATGTTATACACAGGAAAGGAAATGAATACCTTAAAAGTGACAACAATTTATTTACACCTAGCACTATTCCTCATTTATTTTTGATGACAAATTCACGATATTTTTTCCCATTCTTTTTAAAAGCCTGAAAGTATGTAATTGTTGAAAATTATATGATGACTATAGACTTTTCTCCACTAAATATATAAATTTTTCAAGTTCCATGGTTATTTATTGACAGATTTAACATGTAATAGAAAATCAGCGGTTGGAAAAAGAAATTTTATTCAGTGAGGCCCCGATTACAGTCCCAAGTTTTTACTAAGTAATTTATAAATGTAAAAACATGCATCTCTTCCCACACTGTACAATTGTAGGAATGAAATGCATCTGTACTCAAACCAGATCAATTTCTAGCTTCGAGTAAAACTCAAGTATTTGAGATTCTAAAACCTTTAGACCTTTCTAAAAACAACCCAATCATAATTTGCCCAGTTCTGGCCAGAAGCACTTTTGGCATCACACTGCACATTTCCTGCTATGTAAACTTCTCAAATCCGCTTCACTTTTTCTCCATTCTCAAACACTGAATTCTCCTACGTTAAAATTTCTTCCATCTTCCCGATTCCCTTTTTCTTGAGCTAGTTTCACCACTTCTAATAATTGCCCAATGTATGATTTCCACCTTGATTTAATTTCATTTTCCATGGACTTTTTTATTTAATAACGAAGTACGGCACGTGTCATTTAAGATAAAATCGGGAAAAAAAAGCCTTACATCATTATTCATTTGATAAAAGACTAAACAAAACCGTAAAGACAGAAATCAGTTTATTCTGTTATTTATTTATTCAAAGAACCTCTAATTACCAATCTGCAGAGAATTTTCGACTGTGCCTTATCTATACATTTTAATGGGTGTTAAAAACACTGTGATGCATGTTATCTACTAGGTGTGTGTTATCGGTGGGAAAATACGGTACTAACTTTTCCTAAATAAAGAGGGTTATTAGTCAAGAAATATAATTATAATGCTTATATTGCTGATTACTTTTGACATCAATTTTTCATGGAATGAATTTAACAGTTCTCTGATTTCCTCTCCACATGGGCAGTTCTCTTTGTCTTCTTCTTCCAAATTTTTGAACCCAAGAATTGCATTCATTTGTTCACGTGGTGGGCACCTAGAAATTTAAATTAAACAATTTTCAATAGTAACACACAATTATATTAAATTTTGTTGATAATAGGGACCGATTCAGACTCATTTGTTAGATATCTCAATTACCGGAATTCCCTAGTTTTTTTAGCAGCCACAGCAGATGGTAAATCTGATTGCTTGATTTCAACATATCTTCTAAGCTGGTCATTTTGAACTTCCAAAACAAAGTCATGACTGAAAGCAACTGTCGCTTCCACTCTGTGACGTAACTGAATATCACAAAGATGATGAAGCAAATAGCACATCTGCAGTTTTGCTCCTTCTGCCATCTAAATTGGTACAAAAAATATCATCAATATTAAAATATCATATTTTTTAATGAAATTATCTATGAAAACATACAACATTAAATCATTTTTTACATGTTTTGAAATATTTAAAAGCCTTGAAATTGATAACATGGAAAATTAGAAAACCTTCATTTGAAGAAGTCCTTTGCGATGCTCATCTTTGCCATCCTTCTCAAACGTTGGATCCCAAGTTTCTGGATCTATCATTATCAATAACTTTTCAACATCTTCATCTCGTAGCATTCCAACAAGTAACAGTCTATCGACTAATTTTAACAGAGGTCTGAGAAAATAAGGTTTTTTATGTTTATTAAAAACAAGATTAAATTATTTATGTCATTAAAACATAGAATGGATAAATTAAAATAGATTGGCTTAAATATTTTACAAAAAGATAAATATATTTTCTTAAAGTAGCCCCCAATAATAAGAAATAAATTTATCTGTACATTTTCGCATCATTTCTCTAAACATGTATGCACCATGATTCTTTAAGACCTTTTATTCAGTTTTGGAGCCTCTAATCAGCTTTTGAGTCCTGTATCCCACAAACCCCGCATTCCCATAATTCTATCAAATTACACAAATTCCTTATTGTTCTAAAAATTTTAATCAAAGGAGAAAATTGTTGTCCAGAACATGCTAACATAAAAATTCCAAACTGTTATGATGCTAAATAAACAGTAAAAATTTTAAAGATTTTTCTCTAAAATATATAATGCTACAAATTAATTCAAATACAACTTACAAGAAGAGATTTTCATTGCTTCCTCCAATAGGATCCCTATTATGAACTTGATTAATGCTAACAGCTTCATCCATAGCCATCATCACATAATCACGAACAACATCAAGAGGAAAGTAGGGGCTATAGAGACTGCGAATATTGTCCACATTTTCCCTAAAGTACAAATATATATATATAGAGAGAGAGAAGAAAATAGATTATGATGATAGGTGTGCTCAGTGTCCTCATCTAGTTGAAATCATGTAATGATATTTAAGAAGCCAAAAAACAGTACAGATATTAAATAGCATTAATCATTCACACAGATGTGGCAAATATTAATAAAAAATATTGATGAATTAAAAAATAAATTTTAATTGCAGGAAAACCTATAGGTACAATAACTTTTCAAAAGTATGAATTTAAAATTTTTGGAAGACTTACGCAATATCAGTCATTTTCATTTGTGGCCTAATAGATTCTGTTCTCAGAGATCGAAGGCTATGCCCCATATGTGGATTTTCATAGAGTTCCTTCAACTCGGGTCCCAATGGAATAAGGTACTCATTTTTACAAACCTCCCTATAAAATTTTAAAAAAACTATTTTATCACAAACATTAAAAATCAACAAAAACAAGCACATTATTGACACTTGTGTAAACATATGTATGCACATCACCAAGCTCACAAATACTCATATACTTACATAGTAGTAGCATGTGATTCAATATGCAATGCTATCAGTAGGTCATAAAACCCTTGGCGTAAGGGACCTGACATGTATTCTGATCTAATGGCATACAGGAGTTGCTTTTGGTCAACATGCCGGCATAGAGCATGGGCAGCTCTGTAGTTTGATTGGTAACACAATGCAGCATATAAGGTGAGAGTATGAGCATGAAAACTGGAAGAATAAAAAGAAATAATATGAGCTGCTATATTCAAATATAATTTCAAATTAATATAAACATTGGAAAAATTGAGATATAAATTTATGATAGGAATTTTTTAGCTAAAATTGATTATTTTTTTACCTGAGAAGTCGCTCCATTTCAATAAGTTCTAAAATGTCAATGCAACGATCTTCTTCTGGTAGATGAAGAGCTAACATTGAAATTGGATCTTCACATAACATACTCCAGCCACGAATGTCAGAAAGTTTCAGTGCATGTACTTGCAGGGACTGATTAGGAACCCTGGCCCATTGATTTGGTTTTAAACACTGCACTTTAAGACGAGGTGGAAACTAAAACAAAATATAAAAATGATTTAGCTGTTAACTTCTTACCGCTGATGTACACGTATTAACAACAAATTATTTTCAGATCTTAACCTGAGGAATGACATGCTTGGAAGAATTTTGAAGTACAGCAGCAGAAAGGGGAAGAGTTGTAGACGTACGTCCAAGCTCAATCTGTAGAATCTCTTTACTGGTCGCTTCAACAAATATTGCAGGAAATAACTTGGTTTCTGGCTCCATCTAAAAGAAAAGATCTTTAATTAGAATAAATTCTTAATGATGCAACTTTTTATCTTATATTGTACAACTCCAAAATTATTTACCTTGTAACGATGTCTTGTTTCCTTTCCTTCACAAGTAAACGTGACGTAACCAGTAGCAGTGTCAACAAAACACCCAACAAACATTCCTTGGGATGCTCCTTTTCCAGAAGCATCTTGAGTAACTTCATTATAAAGTTCATCAGCTCGCACCATGTAACAGCTCTGACGATCAACACTTTTGAAATTCAAAACAGTAACGGCACATAAAAATTATGATAACATCTCTCACAATCAGTAAATACATATGTCATATAACCTTTTAAGGGACAACAGACTATTCGCTCTGGGTCAAGTAGTCCAATACGGAACCACAGTAACTTGCATCCATTCAGAAAGTTATCTTTCCTTCTGTGAAGACATTTCACTTGCTACTCCATAAACATACCAAAGATACTTAAGAAAGCTTCCCATTTGAGAATTCTCATTAGAGACCCCAGCTCTCAATTATACTGCATCAATAAACTCATCTCAAAGTATGAACTATGTCATCATTAATGCATCAAAAAGGGGATAATGGAGAGGGAAAAAAGCAGCAGGCTGATTGTAAGTAAATGCTCTCATACAGGAATTTTCCTTCACTTTTTCTAGCAGTTACGTTGTAATACTTTTTGATTTTGTTTAGGGTTTGTATGTATATACCTTGAAAGAAATTTTTATTTATTTTACTATTATTGCTTTTATAGTTCTGGTGAAATGTATACAAGGTGCTATCAGAAAGCTTCCATGCCATCACCCTCAAAGTAGTCCCATTGAGACTTGATAGAACAAGTCCAGCAATTCTTTCCCTGTTGGAAGCACTTCTGGAATCGCTGTTTCATGATCTCTTTCAGTATGTCCTGCAATTTTTCCTGGATCTCCAAAACGTCTTAAAATCTAAGCCTGCGGAGTGAAAATTTTATTTTTAGGGACACATCACAGCGAACAAGATCTGGAGTGTGTGAAGGGTGGGAGACCACAGCCATGTTGTTCTTGGTGAGAAATTGTAGCACAGATAGGGCAACATGGACGGGATCGTTATTGTGAGGCAACAATCAATCACCAGCGTGCCATTTTTCAGCATATTTTTGACACACCTCCTCCTACAAATGTTGCAGAACTTTAATGCCAAAATGCTGATTAACAGTTTGGCCCTTTGGAACAGATATATGAGGCACGACACCATCAATGTAAAAAAACAAGTTAGGAAAGTTTACATTGCATCACAAATGGGTGTGTTTTGTGCAATGAAGTGTTTGAAAGAAACATTACATGTATACATAAGGGAAATGGCATTTTAAAGTTATTTTCTTTGACATAAATAGTCCATTTTCTTCCCATTTAATAATATTGCATGCACACGTAAGGAAATAAAATGTATTTTTGTGAAATCAATGGACGAAGCCTTGACTTTGTGGAACTCCATCATGAATAAAATAAGAAAGATCACTTGGAACTTATATGTACCAAGTGATCTTTCTCATCTTACAAATATTTTAGAGTGAGTATATGTGTGTGTGTGTATATTCTTTATACGTTTTTACACCGTTGAAGCTATCGAACTCAAAAGTATCATGGGTCACCTTATGGACCAAAGGAAGAACTTGGTCTAGGTTTGCAGACCGTGCGGTCTCTTATACCCCATAGGGTCAACTAAATAATACTTCCATAAGAATGCTTGAGAAATTGTGTAGAGGAACCCTAAAATACCACGCAGCCCTTCACTGATGTGGATATAAATATACCTAAATATTAACTTACGATCACGAGAAATGACTTATTTTATGCAAGAAAGACTGAATATTTTAATTCTGTTCATGTTTTGTCGTTTTACATGCTATATTGCTCGAAATTTTCCTTTAAGCGCAAAATTTATTGGTTTAGATGTCCATTTTCCAGGCAGCAACAAAGCTAAATTTCTTAATTGTTGTCCTCTTCAAAGGGAGAGATACCATGTAAAGATTAACGCAAGGACAATCCATGTCGTGGCGTGCCGTAGGGGAAGAATAGCTAACGCCAAGATAAAGGGTACAAATGGATTCATGCCTAAATATAATTTATGAATACTTTTAAAGTGAGTCAAATGATTTTTAAGGAATATTAGAACATTGTTATCTTTTACCATTAACATTGAAAGATTTATCGCAACATAAATCGATACATCTACTTACATTTGTTCGGTAACCAAGATGTTGTTTATTGTTTACGTTTTGGCTAATAGTATTGACATAATCCACATAATTTTATTGCTGCTTTAAAGGCTTTGGTGCATCTATCCATGTGAATATTAAGTAAGACGGTAACGCGTAATTATATTAATGGTAAAACTTTACAATACAATATCATCATCATCATAGGTAGTCTGTCCGTTGACAGGTCCGTGATTATTCTAGGTTAAACTTGGTTCTCCATATACTCCTATTTTTTATATAAAATAGTAAATGTTAATGTAAGCATCGCTTGCATAATTAAGGAATGGGGAACGTTTGTCCCGAGCAATAAAAATCGTTTGCTACTTAAAAGAAAACTCTTTCCCGAGCGAAGCCGGGCATTTCAGCTAGTTTTATTCATATTTAAATGAATTGTTTATGTTAGCAACAATGAAGAAGTAACCATGCTAGAAATTTTCTAAGTTCAACTCGAACTAAGACATTCTTGTTTAATTTTCATGATAATGACTACTCCTATGATAAAAATGTATGGGAAAAAAATACTCTACTAGTTCTACAAGTTATATTTGAAAACTATTTTGATATGACTAATACTTCGTGAGATATGACAGAAAGTTCATTTTTTGTCACCAGTAAAGTGGTATCCTGATTGGTTTACGTGATTCATTTATGTGAGTTTCTTATTATCTTTAACTGTGTCCTTAATGTCAAATTTCATGAAAATCCGTTTGGTAGAAGCCAACAATGAACATGCAGATGGATGGAAAGACCGACAGACTTATGCTGTAAGTAAAACGTGCCTAAAAATGATCAATATGCTCTTTAGATTTGAGCAAACCTGTCTAGCCTTCTTCTGATGTGGGTTTTTCCATCAAAAAGACTGCTACTTTGTTTCCAGATTTTACCCATACACCCAAGTTTCATCATGTGTTGACCAGGGCCTGGGAGATAAATTCCAGGCCCCAGTGCTTTTTCCGCTCCTGGGATCCCTTTAAGGTACTGTGATTCAGCTTCACAGGAAACTTCTGCCTGAGAGTGGACCTCCCTTAAGCCAGGGTTCCAGTTATTTGCACAGTCTGCCCCTCCTCCCTCCTGGTCCCTGGTGTTGACTTTGAAAAGGAAGTTTGTCCTGGAGATCCCAACTCACAATGATCCTATTTTACTTCTGCTCGTCAGTGAGCAGACACTAATTTGTTAAAATGGCAGCTCTAACTCAGGACGATATATGCTATCATCACCTGAAAGCAGAACTCCATAGTAACATCATGTGTCACCAGGAACATTCTGATAGCATCTCGTATTAATTAGAGCAATTAAACAAATCTCTGGGTTTTCAATTCTAGCAACCATGGGTAACTGGGTGATTTAAACATTGAACATCAAAGATTAAATTACTTCAGTTCCTTAGAAGTAATTCTTAAGAAATTGCTTCTGATTATGTTGGTTAATAACAATATTTAATAAATGTGATATAATAAAAGAAATGAAAATACATTATAATTATGCTAATACCCAACTTTCTCGTCATATATTCCATTACAGTAATACCCAGATTTACATAAATTGGAAGTTACGCCGCTAATCAATTGATACCTGTGTATCAATTTACACAATTTTGAATCGAAGTTACATCATTAGAGGTCTAAGGTTCTTTAAAAAGCTGTTATCTCATTAAAACACTAAATAAAAATCACATACTGCAATTTAAATATCTACTCCCTGTAAGATAATATCTAAATAAACTACACTTTAAATATATTACACTGCTCCAAACTCAGGTCAATGCTCTCTAAATTATTGTTTTGTATTTTGCCTTTGAAGGGTTTTTAATGAGAGAACATAGTGATAAAAAAATTGTCAACTCGGAAGTCAAACGCTTGGAACACCAGAGCACAACATAGATTTTTTCACGTCCGAGCTGACCACAGAATCACACCATGTCCAACTAATAGCTTCCCTCTACTGAATTTGTCATGATTATACTCAATCGTAGCAAATTTCACAGTGAATCTGATTAGTTATATTATAATTCTCCAAAAATTTGGTAAACATTTAGTATTAGAGAAATTAAGAGTATTGGCATGTTAACAATTTAATAATTCTAATTCACTTTATTAATTCTGCCCCTATATTCTTAAACAATATTATTCCAAAGAATAGTCACTTTTCTAATTCACTGATTAATAATTCTCTGCAAATAAGACGTACATGTTTCCTGATAACAAAACAGTGCCTGCGCCAGGAGAATTGCCTCATGTTGCCAGGTGACAATGACCGAAATTTGTATTAGAAATGTAGCAGTGTTGCGATCTTATTGCAGGTGACCCTGAGAGGCAGCACCTCTGTTTACTCAGATAGGGAATTTAAGTCCGTGTCGCCACCTAATAATGTTTCCATTGAATCCATTTCCTGTCCAAACTCGTACTTAGTTTGACGAATATCTAGTACCAACATTGAGGGATTACTGCAATCAGTTGTTCCAACTATCCTTAACTCCTGTATGTATTCCCTTTCATATCACTGATTCTTATGAGAAAAACTACTTCAATTTATGTCAATTTGATTACGCTTTGATTTACATAAATTCGATTTATGTCAATCTGATTTACGTTGATTCTATTTACATCACACCTTTCAGGAATGCATCTCCAACATAAATCAGGGTATACCTGTATAACAGAGTGGACAAACTTTTTACGAGGTGGGTCACATTAGCAGTTGTGGACAGTTAGGCAGGCTACATTTGGTATCACATAGAAAGTAACTTGAGAGAACACAAACGGTCCTATTAGTGAAAATCAATTATTAACAAATTTTTAGTACCATAACTTCACTGTATAAGGTTTTCCAGCCATAATTTTTACCACCAAATGTGAAATTTTATCGGTTTACATTTCACGGTCTTACAAAAAGGTATCGTGGGCTGCATAAGATGATCTCGTGGGCCTGTCGTGGCACATGTGCCATAGTTTGCCCACCCCTCCTGTATAATCTCACTTTCCCAAATTCTCACTTCCCAGAATGATTCATTTTCCAGAAAGTAATTTTCCCGAAAATTATTTTTCAGAAACATTTTTCTGAAACTCAATTGGAGAAATGATTTTTGAGACAGGCTCATATATTGGCAGATATTTATAGAAGTCATAAGATATGTTATTGTGATATTTATACAATTTTTGATAAGAACAGGCTGACCAACTTAAGAAAAATTTTGGGTTGGGCATGAATAGCAAACCATTGAAACCGTGATCAGCAAAGGTCAAGAATGATAAGGGTATGCTATTTTCCAGAAAATGAATCTTCTGAGAAAATGACTCTTGGGTGAAACAATGTTAAGGATAATGATCATTCGGGAAGTGATTTTTGGGAAAACATACCCAACTGATTCTAATCATCAAAGGAAATACTAACCAATCCAAAACTCTTCCAAAGTCGTCAGTAATAGCGACTGAAGAAGTGCGAACCTTCGATGTGCTAAATTCTTTAGTATGCAAATGGTATTGTGTAGTCACCCAACCTAGGTATACATGAGTTGGATCTTGTCCTGGGAATATTCTTACTCCATAGAAGTATTCATTGATTAGTCTGAGGCAGTCTGCATCATAAACCTGTAAATAAAATTGATATTATTCTAATTTCTGCAAACATCAACATCATACATAATGTTTTTTCACATACATAATTTTGTACCATACCTATATATTCAACAAAATAATGGCTTAATTTTAATGATAAGCTAATAAGATAATGCACAGATGGTCTTCAAATACTTTGGAAATGTTTAAACTTAAAAACTGAGGGATATTTTAATACACACTAATTTACTGTATTTCGTCAATGGTATTTGCTGTTCTTCTGTCAATGTTGGTGAGAACACATATTTGTTTGCAAAACATTTTATTTACCAACAGGGAACTAAATATCTGGGCAAAGATGTGAGGTTCCAAACTGGTCCTTGTAATAATAATTAATTGGGATTTGCAGCAGAGAAAAATAATATTTCCTATTCAGTGAAATGAAAAACCTTCCACTACAGTCAAGTACATATAGACTCATAAGCAGTAGTTCATAAGCTTTTTGTAAGTGTAGAACAGTTTTGAATACAAACAAATTTGACATCCTGATCTTGAAGCAAGATTTTATATTTTTACATACAGATATAACAACCTTTGGACAAATCCATTTGTTGGTACAACACCACTATCAATTTATTACAGGATGTTATTGCCCAGACGATCTATAAACACTTCCGAATCGTTTATATTTATAATAAAGAAAGTTTTTGTGGCATATGTGAAATCCCAGTGTGCCACCGCATCCAGCTTGAAAATCATTGCTCTAAATATTAATATAGGCTGAGATATTTCACTTTGTGTTTCTATGGGGGGACATATGGTTAACCTTTATCATTTGAATGATGCTGCTGGCATTAGCCTCAATTGCCAGTCACAGCCATGAGACACCATATGGGATCACCATGTGAGAGTGTTTTCATTGGAATCAATTTAGATTCATAATTTAAGATATAGGAATAACATCTTGAATATAGAAATTAAAAATAAAAATAAAATCTGCTTGAGAGTGGCAACATGGAAATTTACGTTTTGGTAGATAAAAGTAAAAATCACATGGTTTTGAATAATGTGAACTTTGGAGAAAGTTTTCTCGGGTTTCCAGCCGAGTGGTATGGAATATTCCACATCACCCGGGTGGAAATCCGAGAAAACTTTCTCCATATCATTCGCCGGGAAAGACTCAAATCTTTTCTCAATGTGAACTTTATCTTAACCCCTATTGTTGCTTTATGAGGTCAGTATTGTCAAATGTTGCTTGTCAACACTTTTTAGTTGGTGATTGAATCAGTTTGAAAACTGATTACATAGATTCTAGTGAATGTAGGTTACCAGATTTCCTCATCCTAACAAATCTAAATTGCAGCACTAACAGGTAGTACAAAATCCAAAGCCCATTAGTTTTCGTTACAATAGAAATAGTTAGTATGAACGTCATGCTTGATGAAAATATTTTTAAGGTTATGGATGAAATAGATTCTGATGAAAACTTCAGTTTTAGTGAAAGTGAAGATGGATGGATGAATGCTTATAAATATAAACAAATTTATGAGTAAAAATATAACAAATAAAATTACAATATTTAAAAAATGGCTGAGTGAATTTAAAACAAGAGTTGTACATAAAAGAGGGTGAGTCAAATACAAGTACAGGCAACTCCCGAGATTCGACAGGGATGCGTTCCTGAAAACGTGGTCGAATCTCGAACAGTCGAATGTTGAATCAGCACAAATTCAAACAATTAGAGCAGAAATAACGATGTCTAGACTGAAACTAAACTTCTCGTGGTCAGGCGGGCCAAAAATTACTTCGCGTAAACTAGTTTCTAATTTGACCGATCGATCGGCTGGGTCGATTCGACTGGTCAAATTCTCGAGTTGGTCGAATCTCGGGAGTCGTCTGTATAAGCATGTAAATATAAGTTAACACTTTGAAAGAAAGTGGGAGCTGGTGAGCCAGAACTAGCCCAGTACTGGGTGCAGTGCAGATTACACACATCATAGCAGCTAAACGGTTAAGATGTGATCCATTTACATTATTCAGCTGAGCAAGATGACTGTTTATATATAGACTACACTTGGAGTCATGTTTAAAAGCATACGATGAGCAAATGAACATGGCAGAATGCAAAGAATTGGTTCTATGACATGAGCCTCGTATAAGTGGATTGTTGGAAACCAGGGTATGAGTGAATACGTAATTTCTACTTATACATACTTAACATACCTACTTATTAACAAAGTAATTTGGAGTTACCAAAAGTCATGTAAATAGTAACTGTGGTTGTTTAGAGCAAATATGCAATTTTTTACTTGTGCATTGACTTTAACTATTAGCATATTTTTGGCATAATATGGTATAAATATAGCAAATCAAGAAATAGAAAAATGATACAAAATACTTGGAAAGTTTCGAAATGTGTAATGTGTACATGGAGAAGAATGTTGAAGATAAAATGGACAGATAGGGTGAAAAACAAGGAAGTACTAAGAAGAATAGGAGAGAAGCGAACAGACTATAAAAAAGAGGAAGGCGAACTGGATTGGACATTACCTGAGGAGAGAGAGCATGATTAAAGAAGTGCTAGAAGGAAAACCGGATGGAAAAAGAGAAAGAGGTATGAAAAGGTTTCAGCTGATAGACGACTTGAAAGGAAAAGAGTGAAGACTGCAGAAAATAGGAGTGTGGATGACAAGGTTTAATTATAAATACTCATGGACCTGTCTATGGACAGACTACCAATGAATGAATGAAAGAAATAGAATTCCATTTTGATAAAATGACCATTCATCCACAATGCCTCTGGTCATGACTGTAGGAGATGAATGCTGCTCAGATCCAAGATATAAAATTGAAAAAAACCTGAAATATACAAACACATTATAACAAATGTAGACATATTACCTCATTCCCAATGCATTCCACTGTAGAACCACCAAGTTGTCCGCCTGACATCTGCTTAGGGGAACCAGCAGTTCTCTCTGGGACTGAGGGTGGTATTAGCTTGAGGTCAGTCTGAAATAAGAAAAATATTTTATACTTTAACTCTAGATGTATATGACTGTTTGAGATATATAAATCTCAGCATATCCTGTCAGACATTAATAGATTCTATGGCCGTAGTTGAAATCAGTTCACTATAGACTACTACTAATAATAATAATAATTTATTTACCACAAACAGGTTTCCCCAATTAAGACAAGCACAAATGACATGCCCTCGACAGGATTCAAACCCGCGACCCTTGCATTGGAAGCTAGACATGCTAACCACCCTTCTACCAAGACCGGCAGATAGTTGATCCCTAAAATATAGAATAGTCAATAGGCCTTGCCATCTTTTTAATATGCTATGATGGTGTCAATCTTGATTCAGTTAGGCGTAAAGGACAATTCACGCTGAAACTATGCTGGTGTTGCTGTTTATACACTTTGACTTTTAGAAAAAAATTACTTGACTGTTCTATCAGACAAGCTATTTTTATACTATGAAACATGATATTTTTCTTTTGCTCAGTTATAAGATGTCCATGCAGTATTTACTGTCTTTGGTTGAGACTCATCTAGGTGTAATAATGGTCAGAAGAAAACCATAATATATTTAGTAAGATGATGATGATGATCTGAATAAATTAAATATTGACACAATTTAACCTTATCCACTATATTTCTATTGAGTCACTAAACAGCACTCCTCATTTGATCTTTCACAATTTGTTTTGGCCAATTATTTTTGTTCACCAGTGCCAAAGAGTAAAATCACCTCATTGATTGAATTCCCTTCATACCAATGGCAAAGTCAGAACTTTATATATTGGTTGTCCCATTATTTTTTGATTCACAAGAGAATTATCAAGCTCATCTTATGGTTGAAAACAAATTCAAAAATAAGTACTTGAAAATTTGAAAAAGTACTTATCTCAGCTATCTCCAATAGCCACAAGGTTATGAAAAACTATATGCACCATCTTCAGTGGTAATTCACCAAAAGTAAATTCTAAAAGAACATATATGTATGTTGGTATTTTTGTTGATTTTATGAGTGGGGTATCTATTGAGGGTGCACATGAGAGAGGGACGTGTGAATAGTTATTTTACTTTAACATCAAGGAGGGTTGGTAGCCTCAGTTAAACCCCTTAGCTTTTTCTAAGAAATCGATGTCACATGTTTTGCCAAGAAAAACAGCAGAGATCTTGGAATCACACCAATATCAATGTTAAAGGGCTTGGTTCCAGTTTTGAAGATGTGTAAGCACTTCAATGCATTCAGTTTTCAACTCCAAAATGACATGTTTCACTAGAAACGGGAATAAAGGTTTTCCAGTGCCAAACGGTGCTTACATACAAGTTTCAACAGATAGCGAGTACAAAGGAATAAAATAAATTATCCAGTAATTCCAAAGTGGTGGGTCAAAATATTGCTTAATTAATAAGTATTTAATAAGAAATGTTAATGATAACTTACTGTGGCAATAAACGGTGATAAAAATATTTAATAACAATGAAAATAATAGGTAAAACCTCTACATAAAAAAGTGCTAAATTTTTCGAAGCACTAGCCTGTGATACTCGTACTGATGGTCCCTTAACGATGAGATTGCCAGTACGACCCATTCCCAGAGGTTTCCCTCTTTCAGGTGACATTTCCATAAGAGTTGAATGAGGATCAGGAGTGCGAGCCTTCTTCCCACGGTCACCGCTTATATCCCGCTTGCGAGAGAAAAATCTAGGGAAAAAGTCCCTACATATTAATCACTTTAACACATCTCACACAAAATTCAGTTAAAATATTTTTTATAGTATTTTTTTTTAAATGCCAGTCAAATCAATTAGTTTTTTAAAAATTAAAATCAAATTCTGAAAGCACATCTTCAAGTAACCTAGAATGCCATATTGCCTAAATTTAAAGAAAGCAAATCGATGAAAATGTATTTAATCACCAAGCATAAATTTTACTTCGCTATGAAGGAGTATAATCATCCGCATAGGAAATACATTTATAAAAATATGAAAATTTTAAAATTATTTTTGAAAAAACAAAAATCACAGACCTAAAAGGTGATCGACCTCTCTTCTTCTTGTCATCCTTGCTTGCATCAATTGAATTCATTTGTCCATCCATAAGGTTGAGGTCCAGCTCACTAGTTGCCCGATGCATTTTCCCTGTATTGTAAGACACTACTTGAGCTATTTCTACTCAAACTTCCCAAAATGGATAAATACATCATAATTTATTACATCTTTTGAGAAAAAGTTATAAATAATAAAGAAAATGCCCTAAATGCATTTCAGTATCATAGTTTCTTTACATAATTCATGAAATGATGATAATAATTGGTTAAGACTGAAAATATGGGACAGCCAAATAACTGGAATAGAACAGATAAATACTAAATAAATCATTAGAAAATAATCAACTTCACTGAGTATAAAAAAGCCAAAAACTTGCTTGGTTCAGGATGACCATTAATCATATTTTGAACATTTTCCGATGTCTCGAAGCTTTGAGTCTTGCTAAGGGACCCTTTTCTTGGTGGGCGAGATGGTTTCTGCTTTACATCGGTTATCACTTCATCTGCTTCAACACCATCCTCAGAGTAACCTCTGTGAAGACCTATATAAAAACAGATTTTTCAAATGAAATCAACCTAGTTAACTCCATCAAAATATTTACAAATCATGGGAAATGTGAAAACAGGTGAAAAAATCTGCTATGACTGATTGTGAGAAACGAACCTGGATCTTCCACTTTCCAGGAAGATATTCTACCACCGAACTACCATAGCAGGCAAATTCTCCTGTTTCAGAATGGGAATATTTTCTTAGGTTGGGACCTGGCTAACCATGCTAGTATCAACCAGCGCCAACAGATATCCTTATGGTGAGAATGTCTATGTTATACGTTGTTGGAATGGATGAACCAAAGATTCTTATGTGACAGGCTTAAGCTGGAATGATGGGAAATGTGGAAACAGGCAGAAAAATCTGCTATGACTGGGAATCGAACCTGGGTCTTCCACTTGTCGGGCGAATATTCTACCTGTTTCCACATTTTCCATCATTCCAGCTTATGCCTGTCACATAAGGATCTTCGGATCATTCATTCCATCAATTTATTTACAAATCAGTTAAATTATCTGAATAAAAGTGTAATTTTAAAACTGACCCCAGTCTACCACTGACATTCAATGTCAAATATAAAACAAAGGAATGCTAGATAGGGTGAATCTGAATCGTTACCTCATGAGCTCTGTGACCACTATGATAAACTTGAAGGCCTAGCTCAAACAAAACACTAACTATCAAAATAGGCATAGTATATCATGGTGTACAAGTTGATCTCGATATTTTGGCTTGAGAAGGTATGTTTAGACATATACTTGTCATATAAGTCAAACTTTTTCCACTTTAAAGGTATTAAAAATAAAATATTATTTGTAGGCAAAATCCAGGCTCTGCCTTTGAATAAAACACAAATATAAATTATGATTGCTGGAAAATATGTAAGTAAACTCCAGTGTTCATATGACACGTAATACAGTGCATTGTATTACTTAGAACAAATTGGTACCCTTATCATACAAAACTGCTTTTAAGCTAAAAGTTATGGAATTCATCTAAAATCAAAAAAACTATTCTGCAGCGAGGGATCTAGGGGTCTGCTAAATAAACTGAAACAAATGATACAATGCTTATGCAATGTGTGCCACTGCACTTTGAAGCAAACCAACATAAATCGGTACACAGGTACTAAATGATTGATGATGTAACTTTGAATCAATTTAAATAGGGGCAACATAAATTGGGATATTACTCTAGATACTTTTTTCATCTGACAAAGGAAAATTATCAGTCAGCCAATCTGAGTTTCATCCTCTGTTTCTTATCACGTAAACAAAAAATATTATATTTAAGATGACAACTATACCTCCACCAATATAACTGTGAATTTGTGTTGCCGTAGTGAAAATGCAATTATGATCAGTATCATCAATTTATGGTCATAATTTATAAATTCCGCTTTGGCATGTGTAATGTGGGTGTCTTTATTGCAGGAGGCCAGGTCACTGTTCTATTCAACATCAATCGCATGGAATTTCAAGGTTTGCATTTTATACGTGATGTATAACTTGACCCTAGAGTTTTGGAAAATTAAATGCCAATCTGTATGCCTAAATATATGATGCGCAATATTAGTGATGAACAATGTATTACACAAAATGTACAATGTTATTAGCAAATATTAACAGTTGTTACCACCAGACTTTCAGCACACTTGCAACCATGTAGGATAAATACCGTATATACTCGTGTATATGCCGACTCCATGTATAGTACGACTCCTGATTTTTTGGTGAACAAACCTGATTTTTTCATGTCTCGTTTATAGTACGACCCCAGCTTTCTACCATGGTCGATATATTTCGTTTCGATAGCTCGATGGTTACGAGCGAGATATATCGAACAACCTTGATTTTCCACACCACCATAGAATAGACCGTAAATGTCGTAAATAGTATTTCTTGCGAGTACACTAAAATTCGGATAAGTTAAGTATCTTACTCCTAAAATATTTAATAAAAAGTGTTATGAATCATGATTGCACAAGATGAAATAAAATCGTTTCAATTCTAGTACGTCTGGATTACGTTCCGCGTACATAATGGTTCCACTTGCTCATCTATTTAATAGGTTGGGATAAAGGGCAAAAAGAAATTACTTTGTAATATTCCACATTCTTTATTGTTTCTTCAATCACACACCGACCGGTTTCCAATACAAAATCATTCTAATGGTGTTACCAACCGACGTAACACCTTTAGAATGACTTTGTAGTGGAAACCGATCGGTGTGTGATTGAAGAAACAATAAAGACTGTTGAATATTACAAAGTAATTTCTTTTTTCCAAGATGTCGAAATTCCATAAAGTTATGCCGTCTACGATACTTGTAGTTCAACTCGTTCCAATCCATCCCTTGTGAAAAGATGCAAACAAAGATGTACATACATAAAATTCAAGAAAGGAAATGCCCGTAAATCGTCACTTATATCAAGTATTTGTGAATTTGAAGCTGTATATATGAAAAAGATTCTACTTTTCACGAAGCAACATAACAACGATAAAGGACCTCACCGCTAAGGTTAGCCTACCATTAGAATTCGTGCAGGTGGCATAACTTCACCGAAAATGCCCGTGAAGATACATGAATTTTAAATTCTCAAATGCATTACTCTTGTATAGTACGATCCCCAATTTCTGCAATAAAAATTTGGTCGTAAAAACTCATACTATACACAAGTATATACGGTATATATAATTCTACAACATACCGTTTCTAATTCTTTTTCATTTGCTACATTAATAGAATTAAAATATGAGAGATGCCATTCATATTAATAAGTACATATTAATAAAAGAACTTGTTACTGAATTTATCTATTTATACTATGAACATCTGAAAGCAGATTGTTTTGAATTAAATTTCCTATTAGATGTTTATAATTTATTACTTGGGAAATATATTACCTTTTATGTCACTCATGGTAAAACCTGACTTCATTATTTGTTCAATATGAGCTGGTGCCACTTGCTCAGTTTCTGACAATAACCTATGTTGGCGAATCTTGATTTCTTGCCAGCGTCTCATCTTTTCAGATTCTCTATAATGGAGATTTACAAAAAATATTTAGAGCAATAAAACAAAAATTTAACCATGTTAAAAGGAGAGAGCAACTCAAAGCTTACTCAATGAATGACGACTGACAAATCACAGGCAAGGAGAGTCGCAGAAATTCCCAATTTGCCTTCTCCATTGTTTCAAAAGTATTGTGACTTATTTTTAAGCATGGTGGTGTATCTGATCCAGCTGGTATTCTAGTTACATCTATTCTTGTATCAATCATATCTTCAGTGTTTTCAAATATTGGCTGATCCTTGGTATACCAATAAGTCACTGGCCTTTTCATATTTCTGAAAGAGAATGAAATAACATACATGTGTGTGTGTGTGTGTATATAAAGATGGCAACAAGGTGTTGGAGGAAGCCCAGTGGACACTTACCTAGGTTGAAGAGCCGCTGGGGGTGCTGAGGACATGCGAAAAACACAAAAAACACAAAAACAACACAAATATGGAGCTTTCGGGCTGACGCCCTTCTTCAGTGATGGAGAGACATATAATTTGAGTATATCTCTCTCCATCGCTGAAGAAGGGCGTTAGCCTGAAAGCTCCATATTTGTGTTGTTTTTGTGTTTTTCATGTGTCCTCAGCACCCCCAGCAGCTCTTCAACCTAGGTAAGTGTCCACTGGGCTTCCTCCAACACCTTGTTGCCACCTATATTATTACCTTACAGTGGGTTCCGCTTATTAGAATCAGCGGTTAATTGAATCAGCCGCTTTATTGAATCAAAACTGGAAAACCAAAACCATTTTGTATCTAACATTTTAAAAAACCTCCCCTTCTTGGAATCACGTATTTCGGTTTATTGAATTGTGCGGAAATGCAGGGTTGTATACCTAAAGTTGCTAAATGCTACAGAAAAGCGGATTTTCATCACATCGAGCAGAAATGAAAACTGAAGAGAAGGAAGTTGAGGAAGAGTTCAGTAGGTTGAATTCGATAGATGACAATATTGTTGTAGCTCCTACTGACAGAAGATGACATTGTAGTTGACATTCGAAATTACAATTCAAGTGTTGATGAAACAGTGGAGGAAGATTACCATGAAGTTTACTGTTTACTGCTGAAGAAGTCAGACATGCTTTGGCTGTCCTTAGGAAAAAAAACCTAGAATTGAGAGGAGGATTGGCAGAGAAGTTCGTTCATTTTAAGGAGGGCACAATTCAAACGATTTTAGATAACTCTTTTTAAAATAACACGAAAAGTGGAATTCATGCTTAAAATTTTGTTTGTTGTAAACTTTCTTATATCTCTCAAAAATTAACATAACCATGAAATTTTTATATTATATGAAAGAGATATGAACTTTATTCCAACATTTTCTTATTTGCCATAACTAACATACGCAGAGTTAAATGGTGGAAGTTAACTTATATGCGTGAGTGCATAGTACTGATGACAAATGGCAAGACTGAGATTGATTCATCAGTACTATGCACTCACGCATATAAGTTAACCTCCACCATTTAACTCTTATTATTTAACATCTTCTCAATGTCTGGGATAAGTGTGGGGTGTTTTCCTGCTGTGCCTCCGTGAGGACATCTAGTGTCGGAAGATTTACTAACTGAGTTAGCTCTTTCTTCACCGAAAATACCCCAATTCGAGATTGGAGATTTAGTCTGGCTTGATAGCTTAGTGGTTAGAGCACCTGCCTGGCATGTGGGAGACCCGGTTTCAATCCCCGGTCAAGTTCAGAATTTTTTTCCTTCTCAATCTTTCCACTTAAAATATGCAGAATCCGGATTATTGAATCAGCTGTTTAATTGAATCAAATAATGGATTCCCGACTTCAATCTAATAAGCAGAACCCACTGTAGTTTGTGTAACCTATGGGTAATTGAGAGATTTTCAATAGGATTAGCAGTAAAGGTTTTAGCCTTTAAAAAATGCATACCAATTCAGCAGCTAAATTAATTAATATGTCTTGCAATTAGATGTAATTGTCTTGTTTTAATCCCATTATCAATTTTACTTCAAAGAAATAATATTTTTTTCACTCAATTAGTCAACTGACATCAGAGTAAAGTTTCACAACAATTATATTTTAAAATATTTTATACTCTAGTCCAGTGGTGCGCAACCTTTTCTGGTAGGCCGAATCGGTGGTTGTGAATCCTTGGGCAAGCCTCATTGGAAGTTGAAAATTATTTAGCAAGCTGGATTAGAATTTTAATCAGAAGTTATCTACATATTATGAGGTGCCATTTAAGTGAAAATATAGTATTAATGAGGTTTTTATAGTAAACATTCTGATATTAAAAGATTTGTTAGAGGAATTTTCAAAAAACTGCATGAATTTGTGTGTTAAAATTTTTGGATTGCTGTATCATAATGGCTTCATGGAATGCATAAAAACCCTTCATGGGCCAGATGTGGCCCATTGGCCAAAGGTTGGACACCACTGCTCTAGTCAAAAATATCGATGGTGCTACACTTACACACAGAATGGCTCATATCCTTCTTGCAAACCACAAGTTGTGAAAAACTTTAGTGTATTGACATCCTGCCCAAATGTAAGTCTAGCCTTTTGGCCAACACCTAATGTGAATGCTGGCACAAATGCTTCTCCCTGCACATCACCAAAAGTAGTTTCTCCTCCAAGTGCATCCATAAGAAGTTCTCCATTGAGAGAGAAGCCTATTGACAGAATAGCATATTAAATTATACGATATAGGTTTAGACAAAAAAACCATGCCTACAGTTTACTATCGACCTTATGCAAAACATGAAGGAACTGTAGCAAAAACTGAAATGATTACATGAGCAAAGGCCAAATATCTAAATTTGCCTTAAGATCCAATACAAACAAAACTTATTTTTACTCACTCACACTATCTACTGTCATTATATTGCATAACAACTTTCTCAAACATTAGATTATGTAATTAGATAGCTTTGAAAATAGCATACTAAGGTGCTAACCCCCTAATGGGTATAACAGTTTACAATCACAAAATTCACAAAACTTAAATGTAATCTCAAAAACAAAAACTAGTTAATAACATATCAACACAACAAGGATTCACAATAATTATGAAACAATTCATTTCCTTACAATATTAATCAAATGTTTATATTTGTTTAAACCAAAGTGTATTTTGTTAATAGACAGCAAGAAGTTAATGTAGATAAAGCAAACAAGCTAATGCATTTGAAAGCTTAACATAAAAAGCACAAACAGAGACAGGATAAAGCATAAGGAAAGAATGAATGATAAAGTGATGAAAAATAATGATGTAAAAAAATAAAAGATTTACCTCAACAGAATACCATTCCAGAGTCAAGCTTATAGTCTAGCCAAGATGGAAAGTATGTACAAAAAGTTTCATATACAGTGATTATTCTACGCAAAATTTCATACAAACGAATTAAAATAAGTTACTTCAATCAACTACCAATTAAAAACTGTCATAAATTCACTTGGGGCTTTATCATACAATCCACAGCAATAATGCGCACTGCCAAATATGTATCAATATAAAAATATTCCTTAAAACATGCTCCAATGCTTGCCATGAAATCTAATTTTTGTACATTTTACATCTCGAACTAATGTTCCCGGAAGACTTACTGATGGTCCGATCAATCAAGTCGAGGAACACGCCCACAATGTCCCCAACTTGCCACTGTTTGCCAAATGTCTCAGCTGTCCCACAATAAACTTTCTCTTCCTTTGAGGGCATAAAGAAAGAAACAATGGAAGGCCTTGCAGTTACTTGAACACAGCACAACAGGGGATAAATGTTAATTACAACTCATGGGAGATGTAATGAAGCAGTTGAGAAACAACTTGGTGATAGTTTTTACATGAAAGATGGAAACAAATTTACAAAAGTAATCAAAATGGTGTAATTTCTAGCTCATTATTAATTTAAATCAATGAATATAATCAATG
The DNA here is from genome assembly GCA_036926305.1 of Uropetala carovei. NCBI lineage: Eukaryota > Metazoa > Arthropoda > Insecta > Odonata > Petaluridae > Uropetala > Uropetala carovei. Next base: position 7,934,183 of record JAXCHB010000010.1, on the reverse strand, counting down.
AAATGATTTCTACAACAAGGAGTTGATACTTTTTTGTTGCTTTCATATAAATTGAGCTCACCAAGTTATTGAAGAAACAATGGATTTTAAATGGGAAGGGGTGGAAAAAGTATTAACCCATCAATTGAATGGAGTTAAACACAGTAACAGAATTCAACAGGAAAGTACAACAATAAATTATTAGAAAACTTGCAGCCAAATGGGATGGTCAGAATATAGGACTAACTAAACGATAAAAATGAAAGAGAAGCCTTTATTCAATGCTCGTACTTACTAATCATTTTATCATGTAAGTCAAGCATACAGCCCACTACGTCGCCCACTTGGCACTTTTTACCAAAGGACTCACCAACCCCTAGGTGATATTTTGTACCCTAGTCAATGCAGTAAATCAAACCAGTTTGAGAAATGAAAAAATAATCAATTCAAATGTCTTGATAGGTACAAGGCTATAAAAGATTATCATTATGAATAAATTATTAAATATATCCTTGAAGCAGGAGACTCTGAGTCAAAGGAAATAGAAAAATTTACATCCAATATTAAAGAGATGGATATAAAATCCAAGTAAACTTTTGCAATACTTTTATCAGAAAAGGTAAGCAATTGAGGTTTTTAACAAATGGAAAAAATGATGATTTACTGTAATTCAAGGACAATCTATACAAATCAAAATATACAATGACTTTCTCACACTTTATGTATAATATTTTTGATTTTATTAGATTCTATCAATTTTAAATGAAAATAATAATTAAAAAATGAATCACAAATGCTAGAGAAAATTGATTAGTAAATTTGCACAGAAATGTATAATCAAATAATGAATTTAAAGAATTGCAAGCTTATGTTTATAAAAGAAACAATGATATATATTCAGGCAAGCCCTTTTTAGTGTACCCAATCTAATGTTTACCAGCATTTAGTGTTAATTTCCCAGTCCTGACAAATATTACAGTTATAGTATATAGCCCCTACTTAATGTAATAAAATGTAATCTCCCAGAGAAACATTAGATAGGGGTTTCACTGTGTGTGTGTGTGTGTATACACACACACACATACACACAGTAAAGAACCTTTTATCTGGATTCCAGTTATCCAGAAATCCAGTTAACTGGCTATTTTTAGAAAATAATTCATTTTTCCCAAATTTGCTAGGAGAAAGAAATTAAAATTTAAAGCTTTGCTAGTAATTTGGGCACACTCTGGTGAACAAGTGAAGAGAACAAGGAGTTTATATTGAAAAGTACCCAGCTAAGAAAATCGTAGGACCCAGTGCAAAGTGTACACATCAAACATTTTTAATAGTAAATTTTAATAAATAAAGCAGTCTCTCTCGCTATGACACTTGGATATTTTTTCAGATTTTCTTTAAAAATGCGTGTACTTTATAAGTATGACAAATATTTTTTAGAAAGCATGGGGGCTCTTTAAGTGCTTTGCCTGGTGCAGTTGCACCATTCACACTGTCACCAAGTCTACCCTGCCAATTACTGTAGTATTACTATTACTGTACAATACAGTCAGCTGGAATAAAATTAAGAAAAAGAAAAAAGTAAAGAAATTTGGATAAAGATGGCAGGGGAGGCCTACATGCCAGAGGCACCAGATTGCTCTATGTTAGTAATACCGTTACGCTAGCTTAGCAACTGTCCTGCTCGTAATATATTCCATTTCATACACCGTTGGTAATTGAATGTCATAGAGGGAAAAATGTACTTGAAAGGACAAAATCAATAAATTTTCTAAAAATTTAACAACCCACAAATTCAGAGGAAAATTAACAACCGGTTTGCACGAGCCAGCTTCAGCTCATCAATGAGTACAGGTATGTATTATAATAGTGCTCGAAACGGAATGCACGTTCTGGTAGTGGAACTGAAAGCAGTGAATGCAAAATAACTGGTAGAACATTTACAATCGAGTTAAATTTTGATTTATTCCTTATGTATTACGTTGAAGAAAAGTAAAGAAAATTTTTTTATATTATTTTTATAAAATTAAGTTAACAAAACGGTATTATTAAATGTTTGATGAGACGGAACAATATTATCAACACATGCAACGGACCAGAACACTGTTCCAGTGAACTGTATCTCTTTCCGAGCATTGTTTATGAGTATATTCCAGATAACCGGCTATCCTCATATCCCAAGCTTGCTGGGTAAAAGGTTCTATACTGTATTACAATTTGAATGCTGCCCCCAAAATGAAAAATAAATATTATAATGATGACCCTAGGGCAAAACTACCCTAACTCTTGATGGCTAATACCAAGGTAGGAAAGCAACAGGAGTTTCTGTAAAAAAAACATTTTGCATAAAATATAAATTCTGGTCACCAATATGTTTAGCAGGATAAAATTAAAATTTCAAAAGAAAAGCTTTCCAAGAAAGTTGAGAATTGAGTAACAAATTTATTATAAAAAATAATCTAAAATGAAAAGATGAAGATAGGAAAGGGGATCGGCCAATGAAGATATGGTTGAAGGATTTGGAGAGAATAAATAGGGAGTGATTGAAAGTAAATGGTTTAGACAGATACAAAGAGAAGAAAAACTATGTAAAGGCCAAAAATTAAAACTGAAAGAAAATTCTATGACAAAAACTCAAAAATTATAGTTCTTATTTTGATTCATTTAAATCCACCAGGGATTAAATTTAAAATGAGCATTAGAATAAATTTCATATTATCAAGTCTTTATTTAAACAGATGCTTTCATAAATTAATGTACAAATATCCTGATTTCCATCTATGCATATATTTCACTCTTACTAACATGTTTTTTGAGAGGTGAGAGTAAGTAAATCGCAGGATTTGCAAAACAGTGCAAAAGTGGAAGTGATTATCAATCAATGGCATTTTTTGCATAAGTAATTATTATCATTAGATTGGCACCACCACCAAGTTTGCCCTCGTGTGGCTTATTGCCCCCTAATATTAATTAACATAAAATAGCCCTTTGTTCATTTCCCTGGCAAGTACATGCATAAAATCAAAGCAATAACATGAACAAACAATGTTCTTAGATAGTATGCCTTCCAAAATGCATTATATGTGAGCATTAATACAGTATTTATTTTACTGCCAACTAAAAATAAAAATAGGTCTAGCAGATGATCTAAAATTACATACAACTTTAAATGATTAGGTTGTATGTACATGAAAACTGAATTTCTCTATGCACTGTACATAAATGTGCAATAAATATGGATGAAAATGCTAGATATAAAAATGTCAAAAATATCTGAAATTCATAATAACCTCATAACAATTTTTAAATGATAAATATTTATAAAATTTAAAACTTGAAAATGTAAGAAAAATGCTGGAATATTATATCACTTACATTATATCCATCAAAAGCCCAGGTGTCTTCGTCACTACCTAGTTGGCTACCAGGGCTACAGTCTGCACGAGCCCAACCAACCCTCATTGGTCCATTAGTCATTACTTCATACTCAAAGTACCTTAAATAATAAGCACAGGTGGTTATAAATTAAATTAAGGTTTTCTTTAAATATTATTTTCATCGTTATTTATATTTTTTGTATTAAAAAATTTGCATAAATGAAAAAGTTAAATTTCCTTTGTAAATCTAAAAAATCTGATGTGGCCAACACATGACTTTCTCCATATTTGGGGCATAGATATTTAAATTATTATGAATAGCATTATAAGGCAAAATTATTATTTCGTATCGTAAAAGAATACAGCCTTAAATTATATTTTGAATATGTTTACAGAATTCACCGCTACATGGTGGTGGTGCTGTATACTAGAAAATACGAATAAGTTACATATCTCCGAAATAGATGGTTCTACGAAAAATTGTTTCAAACAAAAGTTGGAAGGAATGTTATTTTCTATAACTTTGTTCCTTATAAAGATTGTATATAACAGCGTTTTAACAAACATATTCGATGAAAACCGAAAACACCGATTATTTATAAATAATTCCTAAACAATACCTGCTATGGAAAATTGTTTGAAATAAAAGTTGTAGGAAATTATATTCTCTAAAATCTGATGAGGCCAACACATGACTTTCTCCATATTGGGGGTATAGATAATTATATTGCTTTTATGAATAGAATTATAAGGCAAAATTATTATTTCGTATCGTAAAAGTATACAGTCGTCCTTATTGCCATAAATTACGTATATTTTGAATGTTTACAGAATCCACCGCTACATGGCGGTGGCGCTGTATACTGGAAACTACGAATAAGTTAAATATCTACGAAAAATTGTTTCAAACAAAAGTTGGAAGGAATGTTATTTTCTATAACTTTGTTCCTTATAAAGATTGTATACAACAGCATTTTAACAAACATATTCGATGAAAACTGAAAACACCGATTATTTATAAATAATTCCTAAACAATAACTGCTATGGAAAATTCTTTCAAATGAAAGTTGTAGGAAATTACATGCTCTATAACCTTTGTATCAAATTGTATATATAATAATGATGTTTTAACAGAGATATTTTGCCAAAACCGAATCGGGTTTCGAATAAACCTCAACTTTCGGTTGACCAGTATTGTCTAAAAACTACTCAGCTCTTCATGCTCATACCAAAGTGTTATAGTGTGTTGATAGAGAGGGAGGAAGAAGTTAAGAAGCTGCAGGCGGAGTTGGAGGAGGCAATGAGGAGAATTATCGAAATCATCACCACTAATGAGGAGTTGAGAAGAAGGTTAGCTGGGAGTACACGGCAGAGAGGGCAGACAAAAAAGAGAAGAGGAGAAAGGATGGAAGGCAGAAATGACGGGGAAGTGATAAAAGAGAGAAAAAATCTTGTGGAGATGGAGAAGGTGGCTAGCCCGAAGAACACAGGCCACTTTCACAGGCAAGCCAAGGTCAGTTGCACCCACGCTAGGATTAGTGAAGGGTGCAATTCCGGGAAAACGGGCGAGGGTGGGAGAAAGGAACAAGATGCAGAGCAGGAAGAACGTCACGGCGGGAGGGCACAGATAAGAAACCAGACCCCGAGGGCAAGAATAATGGGTGACTCCATGGTGCGTTTCGCAGGGGAATTTCCAAAGAGGGAAGGAATTGCTGTGGATTGTTTCCCAGGAATGAGGGTGGAGCATACGGAAAAGAAATTGGAAATGCTGAGCGGTGAGAGGAAAGAGGAAGTCGTTGTCATCCACGTGGGGACAAATGACGTTAAAAGAGAACAAACGGATGACCATGCTATAGGCCTCATATGGGACATGTGTACTGTCGCTAAGAAAAAGTAAACATTCAAAATATACGTAATTTACGGCAACAAGGACGTGTCTTCTTTTACGATACGAAATAATAATTTTGCCTCGTAATATTATTCATAATAATTTAAATATCTATACCCCAAATATGGAGAAAGTCATGTGTTGGCCACATCAGATTTTTTACTGTTGTGATCATGAAAAAAATCGACTTTGAGATTTCAACGGAAATACATGTTTTGAGGTCCCTAGAACACATTTAGACTATTTTCGGAATGATATGTGTGTGTGTGGATGTATGTGATTGTGGGCTCTCTAACTCAAAAAGCATTTGTCATATTAACACAAAATTGCATATATAAGACTTTGGTATGAGTACGAAGAGCTGATTAGTTTTTGGAACCGGAAGTCGAGGTTTATTCAAGACTCGATTCGGTTTTTGCGATATTTCTCCGTTAAAACATCATTATTGTATATACAATACTATACAAAGATTATAGAGAATGTAATTTCCTACAACTTCTATTTGAAACAATTTTGCATAGCACCAACCAATTGGGGGGACCTTGTGACTCCAAACGACTCCAACGCTAGAAGGTTCTCAGTCTAAATCACAAAGCAAGGGAGGAGTGAAACCCGGTGCCGGCATTAGCCTACTCTTAACGAGAAACACCAAGGGGACCAACGGCTTTACGTCCCTTCCGAAGGACGGGGCACTGATTTGCGTGTTCTCCACATAACCATGCAAATGGGGAGCCGGGCAACCCGGTTCGCACCGAGTTTGCTAAGCGTAGCAGGCCAGCGCCCGCACCACTACGCCACGACTCCCCGATACTTTTTTGCATAGCAGTTATTGCTTAGGAATTATTTATATATAATCGGTTCTTTCGGTTTCCGTCAAATATCTCCTTAAAAACGTAGTTATTGGTTATCTTCTTGACGATCAAAGTTGTAGAGAATAATATTTCTTCCAACTTTTGTTTGAAACAAATTTTTGTAGAAGCATCCATTTCGGAGATATTTAACTTTTTCGTAATTTCCAGTATATAGCGCCACCACCGTGTAGCGGTGAATTCTGTAAACATATTCAATATATAATTTAGGGCAATAAGGACGACTGTATTTTTTTACGATACAAAATAATAATTTTGCCTCATAATGCTATTCATAATAATTTAAATATCTATACCCCAAATATGGAGAAAGTCATGTGTTGGTCACATCAGATTTTTTTCAAACAGCTCCTTAAGAAATCAATTTACCTAGATATGTGCTATAACAAAAGTTGTAGACAATGCAATTTTCTACATGTTTTGTTTGAAACATTTTTTCATAAACTAGATAGTTTCAGAAAAAATTCAATTTTTCATCTGAATTTACATTGAGTACATCTCTAGCTTGTTTGATTGCAGTGCCACGAGTTCGAAATGCGAAAAACACCAAATAGATTACAATTGTTTTGCATAATGAATAGGGCAGAGGGCCGAATATGGCCAATGAGAACTCTTCTTACAGCCCATAAATCTATGATAAACAACTATTGAGAGACAGATATTTGAAAAAATAAGAATACCACAAGTATGGAGAAAGTTGGCCACAGATTTTTTCCAAACATCTCCTTTATAACTCAATTTTCATAAATAGTTGTTATTATTAAAGTTGTAGAAAATTACATTTTCTATAAGTTTTGTTTGAAAACGTTTTTCATAAAACTGAGTTTAAGAGAGATTTTGATTTATGTTAAATATGTTGCTAAGTGATACCATTGTTTCCGTTGCTATGACAAAATTTTCTAATTGCTGATAGCATTGCATATGCTGTCAAGGTCAATTTTAATTGTGCATTGACATTCTGTTACCCACAGAAAATGCTAACAATTTTCTTTACCTACTGTTTTTTTTTTATTATTGAAAATGTTTTAAAATTATTCACAAGTGTAATCGCTGATAATTATTTCTGAGAAGGCTGATGTTGAGAGTAATCATATTCATTGCTCTGTATGGAGAAAGTCATGTGCTGGGCACATCAGATATTTTAATTTAAATAATCAAAATACAAAGTGTATTAGCATTTAAAGTTAAACTAGTGAATATAAACTTCATTATGCATCTTTTTCTTAAAAGAATGCTCTTAGACATTGATCTATTAATTTTAATCGCATGCCATCAGTGCCAGATTACCCACTAGGCACGGTAGGCATGTGCCTAGGGGCCCCCAAGCTCAGGGGGGCCCAAGCTTAGGAGGTACTTCAGTTTTGTGTAATAATAAATTCGCAAACAGTTAAATTAATACATAATACATTTATTGTATAGTATGTCCCAAATAGTCATTCGGGGTTTTAAGAGGCTATATTTTCAAAACTATCTGAGTTAACGGAACGAAAACAAACAGTAAAATACACTGACACACTCACACCGTGTAGGAACGATGTCTCGTGTTACTTACAACTAGTCGTTCAATTGATGTGCATGTACAGATTGACAGAATATCATTGCCACGGAGACCATAGTACATGTTAACAGTCGCACATTGCAACATTGTCATACTGTCAGTATTAACTGCATTGCGAGCACGGCGATATATCACAGGCAGTTCGGCTGTATAGTGTGTGCCAAAATGTGCGAATCAGTTTTGTTTTTTTCTGGAAGATTGTGATTCTTTTAATATACAGTAGTAAGTATCTATGTTCATTTACTAATTCATATGTATGTATCTTACTACATATAGGAATATGGGTGTCCAAAGCGTAACTTTTAACAAGATAGCTTTATTATATTTTTTTCTTGTAACTTTATTATTATTATTTTTACTCAGTTATAATATAATAATGTTCAAACTGTTTGTAATTGAAATGAATGCATGACTACAATTCGTATACGTAAAGTCCATTTGAACAAAGAAAGGACTATGCGAAGCTCCCCTTTCGGAGTGATTTAATAATCAAATTTAATAATAAAAGAAAAGCATAAAAAAAATTCATTTAATATACAAAAATGACATAGGAGAAGATTTTGAACATGAACTCATCCATTTCCATAAACATGTGATGAGTGAAGTCAGAGAATTAGAAGGAAGTGATAAAAATTCTTCATTGATATTACGAAACGGATTTTATCAGAGAAATGCTTTCCCAATGTTGCCATTGCCTTCAGAATTTACTTAACAATGCCATTTTCAGTGTGTGAAGGAGAGAGAACATTTTCTAAACATCCACTCATAAAAAAAACGAAAAAAGGACAACAATGAGCCGGAATCGTCTAAATGCATTGAATTTACTATGCATTGAAAGCGATTTTGTTAAAAAATTATATTTTTCTTGGTTAATCAAAAAATTTGCTGCTTCAAAAGTCAGAAAAGTGAATTTTTAATTAAAATTGTAATTACAGTGGAATCCCCATTTAATGTTTGCGTCGGGGACAAGTTTTTTGTACCTTAAATCAAGTAATACATTAAATGGGGGTTATCTGAAATTGAAAGACTAAAGGGCAGTTCATTAATGTCAAATATGTTTTATTAGTTAAAACACAAATATTATATGTATAGATTAATTACGATCAATTCAATCAATCAAGTTGTATAAGAAGAAAATAAATCGCGGTAAAATTTGAACCAAGTTATTTACGAAGAAAATAAATGGAATCGTTTTAGGGGAAATGACTAGACCCGCGGTATATTCTAATCCGCGGTATAGTGAGGCTCGTTATAACGGAGTTTTACTGTATTTACGAGTTTCGAATAGTGAGCGTTGGCAGATGTTTCGACGCCTGTTGTCGGCTGACCATGCATAAAATGACAACGTTAACAGTTCCAACGTCCTTTTAGTCTCATTTGTTACATTTCGGCCCTTTATGCAAAGTGGGCTCGCAAATTTGATTGCGTGTCTTGTGCGGTGTAAGGAAATGCTACAGTGACTGACGAGTAAGAACATACATCCAAAGTTTTAATAACATCGCCACCTCGATGTAATAATAACATTGTTGTGAATACGACTTCCCTTTTTTTGGGAGATTATCTTCCTTTCGGGTTAACAAGGTAAATATGGCTGTGGTAAACGCGGGTGGCCCAACTAGCCAACGCGTCACGTTAGTGAGCGAGCGCCTGCAAACTGAAACGTAAAAAAATCCGTGTTCACGTGATGATGTCATCGCAACTTTCGTGAAGCACGTAACAGATTAGGACATTTAAGGTGGATTGACAAAACAGCACAACTAAATATTAATTCTTTTGAGTTTATTTAATGTAGTAACAACGCCAGTATGTGTTGTGCCATTGATGGTTAGATTGAATTAATGTATTACATCTCCACCAAATGAAATATTCTCGAGTCACGGTGTAAACGCACCTGAAATTGAGGCGATGCCCTGCAATGGACCAGAATTTTGTCCCTTAATTGCGGGCAATTCACAAAATCAAGAAACACTAAATCGGGTGATTCAATACATTATTTATATGGAGCTTTGGTCGGGGCCACAAAAAAACTGCCTTAAATGCGGGCAAACCTTAAATGGGAGAACCTTAAATCGGGATTCCACTGTATTTGTGTTTCCTATTTCAATAAAATAAAAAATTTTCTGGATATTCTAGTTTTTTTATCATTACAAACTATAAGGAGGGTGCAAAATGTCTGCCTAGGGGCCCCGGAGTCTTAATCTGGCACTGCATCCCATATAAATAGAAGTTTAAATGCAGATATTTTACATGAAAGAAATATACAGTTCTGTTAAAAATATGATAAAAAATATTCACCATTTGCCACTGCTAACTGCATAATTCTTTTCCACTCTATAAGTTCGGAAAGAAATTTGCTTGCTTTTGCTGGCCTCAGCAAGCAGAGCTAGAAAAAAAATAGAAGTTTCATCCTAAATTTCTCCAATGGAAATTTCACATTACAAATGAAATGAAAAACATAATGTTGTAACCAACAAGAAAAACTCCTGCACCTTTTAAATGTGTGTTTTAAAGAAGGATAACAGAGAAGCAAACTTGATACATGAATGCAGAAGTAGCCAAATAGATCATTTCAATATGTTTCTCAAGACCGTAAAAGGTGATTGATTCCAAGAAAGCTGTCAGCCTTAATAACCTCAGTTTCCATGAAAATTTACATATAGCAGCCAATTTTTCAAAAACTGAATAAATTACTGCGGCTGTGCAAGTATTTATGATTAAATAGGTTCCTGTACAAAATAGAGTGAAATAAATAAATAAATAATTTATGTAAGATGTAAGATACAACTGCAGAACTGTAACTCTATCAAACACTCTTCTGATTCAATTCTAATTTGATTTATACACTTACTTCAGTTCTCTGGCAATGAAAAATAAACATGTCAACAAATAAAATTAATTTCAACAGCATTCACTTTGTTAAACTATATCAATGCTTTTCATAGGACTTGCCTTCATTAGCTTCACCAGTGGGTGGATCTAAATTGTATCCATAAACAAGAAGTGTTCTAACTGTTTCACTGGCTGTATCCCTATTAGCCTTTTTGATTGCATCATCAACTTTGATGTATGGAACAAGATGAGGACTTCTTTTCATATCAGGATCCTGTAATTAATAAAGATCAATGACTTGAGAATTTTTCCAAGTTAAAGCTAATCAAAAATGATTGATCCATTCACCAATGTATCATTACTAATACAGTCAAACTCCAAAAATCTGGATTCCAAAACTCCAGAACTCTAAAAAATCTGGGAATCACTGGGATTGGGAAGAAGATTCAGAAATTATATGCTCAAAATGCTTGCTGTCATCACCCACATTTACCTTGCTGCTTGCTAGTGTGTGCATTTTACTGACTTGTTAAGGAGTAACCTCAATTTCAGGATTCTCCGATTAAGTATATTGAAATTCACACATGCTAAAGTTTAAAATTTTTTCTCTTTCTGTCACAGACAACAGTTGTGGTGCTGTTGCTAGTTTTGGGCTCATAGTTTTAGAATTATTTTGTATAAAGCTTTGTGTTTATGTTTATTTTATGCATTGAAATAGCATTAAAATAAATAATAAAGCCACAATTTTCTTTTAGTTTCATTTTACAAGGAACTTATAATCTATTTAGCAATATACCTTCAAATTAAAAACGATATTGGAACTACAGTAAACTCCCAGTTATCTGGAATACCCAGGGAATTGGGTTTTCCGGTTAAGTGAATATTCCGGTTGCTTGACAGTTTTATTGGATAGGCTTCAATAAAGCATTTGGAAACCAAAATATGCAACAGATGCAGAATTGTACATTCACTTTGGAATTGCTAACCTGTAGGCTAGGTACTCTACTCAATTGTTCTTAAATAATTCCTTGACATTCAAGGGAGTAATTAAACTCAAATATACAAGTATTCAACACATTTAATTGCAACATTTTAATATTTACTAACTACATTACATCCTACAGAGTTTCTCGTATGCCTTTTGCTATTAACTTCTCTTTTGTTCTAATAACAACGCGAGGTAAGGGTTAACTTCGTCCAACCTTTAGGATTTTACCACAAAAAAATTGATTCCATGACTGAGAATAGGACAGAAATTATCCACACCCAACACAATGTATTAGCAGCAATTCTTGAGGCAAATTGATATTTAAAAAAAGAGAAGTGAATAGTGGCACGAAATCATGACACCATTACATACAGTGCAGTCAGTGTTGGATAGTTATATAATCCTTAACTAATTTTTCGAAAAAGTCACAAAATTTATCAGCAGCTTCTTGGTTGGCCAATTTTTTATCACCCGAAACATCTAGACATCTGATCTTAAAACGTGTTAGCCATCCATCTGAAAATGCACACGGTTCACTAATCTCCATTTGTTCATAAAAATTGGTCCAGAAATAAGGGCTCCTTCAGAACGCTTTATAGAAAACTATTCATAAATACCAATACCCAGTTGTTCAAGTTACGGCTTATGAAGACGGTGCCAATATTCAACTCTTCTAGCTGTCTCAGAAAATGTAACGAATTTCATTAACTGTGATTTCTGTGCCATAATGTCATAAATAGTGGAAGAACCTACATTGAACTCTTTCATTAAAACATTGCAGTTCTCACTTTTCTCTAGACATTTTAATATATAAAGTTTCTGGGATAAAGTTAGCACAACCCGTTTCCTTTTATTACCTTCAGTGCATATGGGAGTTTTAGGAGGCATTTAAAAAGGGTGTGCAAAATATTTTATTTAATAGAAAAACTGAGCTCAAGAAACATCCATAATTGTGTATTGCTGAAAATTCAAATTTTAGCGGTAACATTCCGAATTACACGTAAACAAAAAATATTAGATATAAACAAAAAATTGCCGAAAATGTCAATTTTATCGGTAATATTCTGAACTAGATGTAATAAAAAATCAAGAGACAGGAGATGCCAGTTGCTTGAGAATTCTGGTTGCTTGAGTGCTGGATAACTGGGAGTTTACTCTATATGGAAGAAAAACTGATAAAAAGTAGTTTTTAAGTGAAAGAGGTGCATCAACTAATACAGTGAATATATGCCTAAAAAGACATTTTCAAGCTGAAAATCAATGCCAACTATTATGCCAAGACATACAAAAAGTAATTACTTCATAATGTAATACAGTTTTGACAGGTAATGACAAAATTAACTTTTTTGCTTATGTTTTTTAAATAATGTGACTACAACATCAGTACTACTTTCATTGGATTTAGTGTATCTATTACAGCACAACATAAAACACTGGTTACTTTTATTTTGTATCTTATCACTATGCCAACAATGCTCAGCCCTAAACAAAAATATGAATGGCACTCTGTCAACACTTAATAAATCTTACAAAAAATGCTAATTATATCGTTATCATTATATTAGAATTATATTGGAAGTTGATTTAAGTCACGTCTAGTTTTCCAGAGGGTAAGTAGGCTTTAATAAATGTTGCAATCACTCTTTCATTTTACCAAATGACAAAATACTTACATTTTTACGCTAAAATATTATGAACTTGGTTTGTATGGCATGTTTGTTTTTGCTGCTACAACAAATCTTTCTCTCATTCACTATATCTTCTGCAGGACACAATAACCTGACTATATAGATTATGAACTTCTAACATAATGCGAAAGGCCATTCATGTTCAGAAAACATGAGAAGCAAATGAATTAAGTAAATTTTGCATTATTCGTCAATTTGTTTAAAATCACATTGAAATCGAGTGATATATTCGAAAGCCAACAATGCATGTTGCCATGGAGAAATCCACAAAATCCACAAAAAATGGTGATAAAATTGCCTCAAATCCAAAAATAAATAATTTTTAGCAAAATTCTACCACATGACTAAGAAACTTTATTCAATTCCCTGTAGGATGGTATAAACTTCGCATCTATAACTCAATTCTATCTCCTTTTAAAATGCCAATGAAAAAAGTCCTGCACTCCGAATTTCAGGAATTCCCATATAATTCAAATGTAAAACAAAAATAAAATTGCCTCAAATCTGAAAATAAATAATTTTTGATCAATTTAGCAAAATTTTACCAATGACTAAGAAACTTGATTCAATTCCCTATAGCAGTCGTTCTCAAACTTTTTCAGTCTGCGGACCACTTCGACAGGCAAAACATCTTGCGGACCACTTACCTCATCCACTCCCGTCTTGCCACTGCTAAACTTTAATAGAGTAACTATTTTTTATTGTTCCAAACAAAGGAAGGGAGTAGGAACAGTTGTTAGGACGTTTCGTTGTATCCACTGAGATTTTACGCTGTGAAGAATTTAGTTAACTTTAGTGGTATTCACTTAATTTGTTTTGGTCAAAATTAACTGCTTGAAGACTAATCAGGTGAGCTACACAAACGAATTAATTTAAAATGCTATAGTTATCCTTATCACTATTGTATGGCCTCGGCGTTGTGTGTCATTAACTTGCATTTTGGACCAGCCAGCGGACCACACTTTGAGAACCACTGCCCTATAGGATGGTATAAACTTCGCATCTATAGCTCAATTCTATCTCCCAGGCATTCTCATATAATTCAAATGGAAAAAAAATAATTATTTAAACCTTTCACGCAGCATATTTCAGTAATAAAAGTAGTGCATTCAGTTAGTTTAAGAGGCAGGATTGTAACTGTAGGTAATCATGAAGTATGACTTTATACGAAATAAACACCCTTCAAAATATTTATGTAGTGATTTCATAAAAAATGATACCTCATTAAGCCCATAAGTCCAGCCCTGAGTTATTCTTTCTTTAGCCCATAGATTGTGTGTATTTTCTGCAAGTTGATCCACCAGCTCTTCTAACTTTGGAGTAAATGTTATAGCTGACAGATCCAAAGGAGCTGGCTTATAACCATTAGCCTGCATAAATGGTTCATTCGGCAAACGTACAGTTTTTATTCGAGACGGAGGCTTATCCATCGTTATGTAATAGCCCAATGCCAATATTGTTCTGTAAATAAAAAATTTATATTTAGTTAGGATCAATTTGATCAGTTCAACAAGTTTTTCAATGAATCGACTGCAATATTAATAATTTAATTTGTATGAGAAAGAGCTCACTTAAGCGTTTGCACAGCCAGCTGTGAATCGTATCGTTTCTCCGCAGGAGGGAGTCGTTCGAATTGAGTAAGGCATGGGTGGATCTTGCGCACATCATCTCTCCTCTCACCCCAAGCCCAGCCAGCCTCAATCTTATTCATTGCCCACATCTCATGAATATTCTCTGCAAGGCGATCACGAATACTCTCGATGTAACTGGGCAGAGTTATCTAAAATACAAGTAAGTTCATTCAATGCACACAAAGAAATTGTAAAATAAAAAGTCTAAAAACCATCAAAATGAGTACAAAAAGGAAAATTCATTTTAACTTTTAAAAAATAAATACGATTTTAGTTGAAGGTGAACTGCATTAATAAGGTGCTTTATGGAAAGATTCAGATTTCAGCAATAATGGAGTGATATAAATCTCATACCAAATTACTTACATTAGTAGTGTCCACAGGGGTTGGCACAAAAGCGGTGTCATCTTCCACCAGCCATGGTCCAGCAAGAACACATTTGTTCAAGTTTCCAAAATAAAAGCATGGATCCAAGCTAAGTATCTGGCTTGGAAGGAGACTTTCAACAAGTGGAGAAAACTCTTCCGGAGCCACATATTTCAGTCGTCCATGATCACCTCCCAAAAGGAATCGGCAACTAAATAAACATATGTTCTTTATCATTATATTTTTATCAAAATACAACATTTTTTTGTCATAAGAAGTTTATAATGAATATTGAAAATATTTCAAATTTATTAGAAATAGTTCCACATTACATTAAATTTTAGTAAAGAATGAAAAATACAATTTTATCATGATTAAGCTATTCCTTAAAAGACGAAAAGGAAAAATTAACTTCTATTGGATATCAACAAACCAAGTTCAGTTAATTAGTTTACATAATACACAAAGCAACCAGATAAAATGTATTATATCAAATATACCGTATATACTCGTGTATATGCCGACTCCATGTATAGTACGACCTCTGAATTTTTGGTGAACAAACCTGAGTTTTTCATATATCTCGTTTATAGTACGACCCCAGCTTTCCACTAAGGTCGATATATTTCGTTTTGATAGCTCGATGGTTACAAGCGAGATATATCAAACGACCTTGATTTTCCACACCACCATAGAATAGACCGTAAATGTCGTAAATAGTATTTCTTGCGAGTACACTAAAATTCGGATAAGTTAAGTATCTTACTCCAAAAACATTTAATAAAAAGTGATATGAACCATGATTGCACAAGATGAAATAAAATCGTTTCAATTCTAGTACTTTATTTATTTATACAATGATAATATCATTAGAAATTAACACTTTTATTTATTTATTTATTAATATACGTATACAAATCAGCAAAGTTCATTTTCCTTGCCTGTTTCAGGGCAAAGATCCGAACTTGCCCACGAGAAGCACTGTTTCCATTCTGCCGAGTTTCAGTGACAAATTTCTTTACTTCATCATCCAACTGTGGCCACCTACTAGTCTTACCTCTATTTGCACATTTGTTCTTAGGCATTTGCATAAGCTGTGTAGACAGCTTCCTCCAATTCCTAACATTTTTCTCCGTGGTACCAAATTGTCTTGCAGCAGCACAATTGTTTGTCTTTTCTGCATACTCAATCACTTTAAGCTTAAACTTAGCAGTATATTTATTCCTTTTTGAATCCATTTTCATAGACAATATGGGTTTACAGTTTACAGAAAGAAAACAAAGGCACACGGATGAAAAATATAAAGATTATAAAGAATTCAGACAAAAGCCATCCAGAAAAAATATATGAACGTCTGGATTATGTTCCGCATACGTAATGGTTCCACTCGCTCATCTACTTAATAGGTAGGGATAACGGATAAAAAGAAATTACTCTGTAATATTCCAAAGTCTTTATTGATTCTTCAATCACACACCGGTTTCCACTACAAAATCATTCTAATGGTGTTACTAACCGACGTAACACCTTTAGAATGACTTTGTAGTGGAAACCAATCGGTGTGTGACTGAAGAAACAATAAACATGTTGAATATTACAAAGTAATTTCTTTTTTCCAAGATGTCAAAATTCCATAAAGTTACGCCGTCTACGATACTTACAAGGAGAGGCTACGGAGTGTAACTCTCAGATTTGATTCATCTTCTACCAGTGGAAAGTTTAGGTCAAAAAAAAATACCATTTCGGAATTAGGGGCCAACGCCTTTTAGTTTAAGAGAAATAATTAATTAAAAAGTACAAAAATGGGCCAATCTCAATAAATATTGGTAACTTCGCTCTTGCGTTCATAAGCAACCATATCCTAGGGGATAACGAGTAGGACTTTTGATGCATGGTCTCGGGGTTCGAGACTGGCGTTGTTCAACTTTTTTTCTCAAGTAAGATTTAATTTTTCGTGCTAGTTTATCTCCAATTTTTTGGAAAATAATTATTCACCGCAATTTTTATTTTTTTCACACAGGATAATTGTTTTTAATCGCTAGACCACTATTTTCCCCAATTTTCAGAAAATATTTATACACCGCTATTTACGTATTTTATTCCCAACCTATTCCCTCAAGAAAATTAGTCGCGTCTGTCCATCACTGCATTGACACTCTCCGTAGACATTGGCGTATTCTTTAAGCTTTGATATTCCGCCGTAATTGCACTTCCACCCTTTATATCTAGTTTGCGTTACCTGCGCGTTTCTTTGGATGGTAATCGTACGAAAAAAACGATAATATAAATATTCATGGCAATAGGAGCAGCATATAAATAGCTGCGAGCTGCGCGAATTATTTCTTAATGTAAATGAAGTTTCGTTTACAGACGAAATTAAAATAAATCGCTGCAACTGTGGCAAGCGTTCATTTATATGTTGCTCCTGGTGCCATGAATATTTATGTTTTCCATATTTCTTCGACGATTATCATCCAAAGGAATGCGCTGAAAATTCATACTAATTTTGAAAGGTGGAGGGTGTCAACCCAGCGATGAGCAAATGCAGAGCGAGGAGCTCAGAGAAATTATTCTTCGTGGTCATACCTTCCGATGCTATATGCCTGTACCAATAATAACTAATAAGATGGGTTACTTTATTATTATCTGCAAATATATTCTTTATCTTTAGCTCTTGCAATAATCTTCTTCACGCAGAAAAAATGATTAAAACTTACAATAATAAATTCACAGGATTTTTGAGGGTGTAAGTTGGGAATAAAATATGCAAATAGCGGTGTATAAATATTTTCTGAAAATGGGGGAAAATAGTAGTCTAGTGATTAAAAACAATTATCCTGTGTGAAAAAAATAAAAATTGTGGTGAATAATTATTTTCCGAAAAATTGGAGGTAAACTAGCACGAAAAATGAAATCTTAAACGAGAAAAAAAGTTGAACAACGCCGGTCTCGAACCCCGTGACCACGCATCGATAGTCCTACTCGTTATCCCCTAGGCTACGGTTGCTTATGAACGCAAAAGTGAAGTTACTAATATTTATTGCGATTGGCCCATTTTTGTACTTTTTAATTAATTATTTCTCTTAAACTAAAAGGCGTTGGCCCCTAATTCCGAAATGGTATTTTTTTTTGACCTAAACTTTCCACTGGTAGAAGATGAATCAAATCTGAGAGTTACACTCCGTAGCCTCTCCTTGTTAGTCCAACTCGTTCCAATCCATCCCTTGTAAAAAGACGCAAACAAAGATGTACGTACATAAAATTCAAGAAAAGAAGTGCCCGTAAATCGTCACTTATATCAAGTATTTGTGAATTTGAAGCTGTATATATGAAAAAGATTCTACTCTTCACGAAGCAACATAACAACGATAAAGGACCTCACTGTTAAGGTTAGCCTACCATTAGAATGCGTGCGGGTGGCATAACTTCACCAAAAATGCCCTTGAAGATACATGAATTTTAAATCCTCAAATGCATTACTCGTGTATAGTACGATCCCCAATTTTTGCAATAAAAATTTGGTCGTAAAAACTCGTACTATACATGAGTAAATACGGTAATCTAAAAAAATTAAAAACTTATATTAGACAGACTATATACATCCAGTGCTTTTTTCTGTAGCAAGATATCAGAAAACTATTTGCACTATCATTACAGAGGCAAAGAGTAATTATTATCAATTTCATTTTGATATTTTTGTCCAGTTATAAAATAAAATTTAGCATAAAGCCTTTAAATTTTAATGCTCTAAAAATCATCCCTATAACCATTGCCATTTATGTTGCAAAGGATATTAAATTTTTCTGCAGTCTAACAATTTTTAGAAAAATACTGAGTATATCAATTAAATTCCACAAACAAACCTGAGCTTCGAAGAGCAGCTGATGACAGGGAAAAACATTCCATCAAGGTTAAAGTTACGGAAGCTTCCTTTGACCTTGTTTCCATTAAAGGTGAATGTTATCATAGGAATGGTTAGGTCAAGGGCACAGCCTATGACATCGCCTTTTTTTATAAAAGGACCTGATGCTGAAGGTAATGAAGGACCAACAACAGTGTTACGGCCACCTGTTAAGTTAACATTGAAAATCATAAAAAAACTGAGCAGAGAGCATATATTAATCATTAACACATCATATTCTAACAGTCAATTTAAATAGTTGAAATTAAAAGTTTTATTTTATGATATGAATTAAAATGGCAATACTTAGGAATTATAGTATCATTCTCTAAATACAATAAATAATTTACTTCAAAAGAAAAGAAAACATTCCATTATATTTCCTAAAATGTTGTAACTACAGTGTGGCCTCGGTTTAATGTCGCCTCGATTAACGTTGATTCGTGTTAACATCCTTCAAAAATTAATTCCCATATTTGAATTAATGTTGTCAATGATTTGAGTTAATGTTGCCCTGACTCGGCGCTGAAATTATGGACGAAAATAACTTCGTATCTGTTGCAGAAGTTGTGGCTAATCGCCTTGAGTTGGAAAAGCGTTCTGGATTGATGCATTTTTATTAAATTTGCTATAATTGCATGGTGAAATTTTGTTCAAATGGGTCCAAAGAGATATGATAGTAATGGCAGTATGTCAGCAGTGAAAAAATCACGCAAGACAATTATTTTGGAGCAAAAACTTAATATTGTCATGCACCATGAGCGAGGTGAAACAGCTGCAGACATAGGCAGAGTTTTGGGGTTGCCAGCTACAATGGTAAGGACAATTCTGAAGGACTCTGACAAAATTAAAGAATTTGGAAGAGAATAACTTGAATTTAACGTCCCCTGATTTCATTTTCATTTGTATCAGCTGTGGCTCGACAAAGTGAATAAACAAAATCCTTAGTAAAATAAAAACAACTAAATACAGGCAAACCTTGTCTTTTGCAGCTTTAACATTTGCATACTTCGATTTTTCGCGGTTCCACATTTGCGACCAGTTTTGCCTTTTGCTGAAATATCACTGAAAAGGCTGTGAAATTTTCTAGATAGGGAATAACTTGCATTTTCCTAACATTTTCTCTCACAGGCCTAACAAATATTGTTGCATTATTCTAATATGTAAAAATATTTACGTGTGTATTAGTGTAATATATATGCATAAAAAATTAGATACGTGTCTTATACATAATTTTAAATATTTTTAGGATGCAATCCTCCAACACTTTTGTGCCCCTTCACATGTGAAAAGCTGCAAAATATAAGTTGGTATCACCATTCAGGAGCTTTCTTTCTTTTTGACAACAGGGAAGTCTCGAAGGGAAAGACTCAACCCACAACTCTTGACCCTTCCTAGTCAGGATCATTGGGGTATTTGCCCAGGTTTGACATAGTTTGAACGTTTAAGCTTTGAATTTTATGCATCATATATTATTAGTGGAGTTTCGAAAAGTTTTTCAGATATGCAACTCCAGAGAAAGATGAGGTTTGACGTAGTTTGAACGTTTAACCTTTGAATTTTACGCATCATTTATTATTAGTGGAGTTTCGAAGAGTTTTTCAGGTATGCAACTCCAGAGAAAGATGAGGTCTGCCGTATTTGGGAAATAAGCTCCTGAAAGTTATGCAACTGCCATTCATTTTTCTCAATTCTACTACAGAACTTAAATGACATTTTATCTGCTAATACTTTTTTTGTGTTCTCTTATCATGTTTAAGTTTCCCTTTCACTGATGTTCAATTTTCCGTCTCTTTCACTTTTTTTCTCTGAGGTCACCAATACAGAGGACAAATGATCCATTCTTGCTGGGATGGGAACCAAACCCTGTACATATTTCCCATTGCCTTAATTACTTCTCTTTCGCAATATTTTCAGGAACATAACTCCTGTGAAAGATGAGGTCTGCCTGTAAATGTTTTATTTATTCTATCTTCACATTTGCATATTATGTCTTTTTATTTTTCGAGGGGCTTTGCGTCTGAGATTTTGGAACCAATTATATTGTATAACATGGGTTCTTATGGGAACTGTTGATTCATTTAATGCTGTTTCATTCAACGTCGTGAATTTCAAGAATGAAATAACGACATTAATCGAGGACACACTATATAAGGTGTAAAATATTATTTTTTCAATATGAAAAATTAATGATTAATTTTCTAAACAGCCTGTACCAAATGAAAATAAAAATGGCATTGCAGGATATGTTCCTTACATGTGATATATTTCATGTAAATCATGGTTGTTTCCTTTACAAATAATGAAGAAATAAAAAATACTGAGTTCATCTTATGACTGAAAACGAATTTTAAAATAAGCATTTAAGTATAAATAATTAAAAAATAAGTATTTATTTTTTCAATTTTTCATAATGAAGTGCTTATTCTTGAAATAATGAAGACTTAAATTCTCAAAATTAAGCTTTTTTGGCTATCTTAACTTGATCAGGTAAAACATAATTTAAAGAAAGCATCAAAAATTTATTGGATCAAGTCTTCAAGTTGATCAATTTTATATATTTTGATAATGAAAATTACATATTTTACCTGTCCACAGGCTTCCTCCATCATAACCAAACGAATACAGATCATCTCCAACACCATTACCACCCCACTTCTCTCCACCACCTGGATAAGGCACATAGCTGAAATATTATTGAAAACTAATTAGAAATTGCTATAAATTTAATAAGCAGTCTTTAGAGATTTATCAATGTTATATTCTAAAACAAAAGAATAATTAGATAAAATAGTTTTTAAAAGTAAAATGTATAATCTAGCTTACTTAAAAAGCCTGAATTTCCTAAGAAAATCAAAAGATAATAAATAGGAAGGCATTTTTAATGTGTGGTTCTTATTTCACCAACAATAATGTTAAAACAAATAAATTTTCTCATCAAAATATATTTTGGTCAATTAATTAAAAATCCTTATCTTTAAAACCACATAAAACATACCCAGCTGTGTTTGCCCAACCAATCCTTAAATGAGGCATCATATGGGTTGTCTGCTCCACATGGTCTAATGTTACCTCAAAGTACCACTTTTGATAAATTGCTGAGCCTTCCACACGACCCACAAATATATTTGGCCGAATACTAAAAATGAAAAGCATATTTAAAAATTAATTTAAAATTATAACCTTTTGTTTTCAGAGGAATACAGTAAGGCATTGCTTATGTGATATTTCAAGTGTAATTTATCATAGTAAATGAGCATGGAAAAAAATTGTTTGGAACGATTAAATTAAAATTAATTGAATCAAATTCAAATTTAAGACGATGAATGCCCACAAATGTAAATTTAAGAAAAATTATTATTGATGGTGTGAAACAAAGACTTCAATCTTATTAAAATCATAAATCTCAGTTTTGAATGACTGTATTGATTTAATATCAGTGATGCGAAACTTACGGCCCACAAAGGGCTTTTTTTGCGGCCTGCAAAGCCACGATGAAAAATCAAACTGAAAAATTTACACAAATTTATACAGTTTTATGAACATTTTTATAATAAAACTTTTAACATTGGAAAGTTAACCATAGAACAGCAAAAAAGTATCCCACTAAAAGGTGTGTTATGTGATATAAAAATGGAACTCGTAGAGATATAAAATATTGGTGTCAAAATTGCGGTGTAGGTTTATGTCCAGCACCATGTTTCCACATGCAAGTGGATGTATGTTTATAAATTGTTATGGTAAAACATTATTATTATTTGCTTCATTTGTTAATTAAAAAGAAAATAATTGTTTAATGAACATTTAATGTTTTTTTAAATGAAGTATTAGCAGAAAATAACCTATTTCTATGAATTAAGTACCCAAACGAGATGCGCTCTTTGAAAAAAAAAGTACCCACTCAAGTGGTTAAGAGATATTTTGATTTTTCATCTGAATTTCCGCTCTAAGTGACACCATTTTTTCCATTGCAACGATAAAATTTTCTAATTGTTGACAGCAATGCATACACTGCCAGGGGTAATTTTTCCACATTGACATTTTGTTGTCTATAGCAACAGCTAAAAATTTTGTTTACATATTGTTTTTTCAATGTGAAAAATATTCAGTGCTTAATAATTATTCATAAGAGTAATTCTCGATAATTACTGTATTTACCTAATCGATTGTAAGCCGACCCCTACTTTTCACAAGGGCACGCGAGGAAAATTCCATGTTGGGTGTACAGACATCCTAGTTTTCTGGGATTTTTCGCGAAAAAATACCGAAAAGTATGAATGCCCTAGTTTTTTCAATTCGTAATTAAATAAAAAGGTAGCAATTAAAATTAAAACAACACAAATTATGTAATATTCAAGTATTCAATGCAATTTTTCTAAAAATGTAATTTTTCCAGGTTATGTCTCAGATTTTTAATCTCGCAACAAAAATATTCCAGTTTCTGTCTTTGTCTTCTCCAACGTCTCATATTCAACTCATCAATCCCATAGTGCCATTGTTCAGCAAGATTTGATGTTTCTTCCGCATATGCTATCACTTCTCTCATAAAGTCCGCAGAATAATGCATTCCTTCCAAGATGGAATTATTAAAAAAAAACTGAAAAACTCGCCGAAGTAAATAGCAAAAATTTACGCTTGCAAAGGAATGAGGAAATGATGGTTGGCTCGAGGAATCCCAGGATTCTACTAGAGATGGCTCAGGAGTGAATCTATCAAAACATTTACTTCGATTTTTAAGAGTAGATTCTAAGCAGAGTGGCAATTTTTAAGGAGGTAGAAAAGTAAACAAAAAAGGTCGAATTACAATCGAATAAATACTGTATTTTTTTAGGACAGTGATGTTGAGAGCAATCATATTCATTACTCTACATGGAGAAGTCATGTCTTTGGCATTGCTTGTAGTTTTAAACACTTAGGTCTAGGTATTCTAAGACCCAGTATGATGTAGAGTTTACTTTTTGACCCATGTTGAACACCCAATACATTAATTTATCACTTTCTCCTAAGTAAATAAAACAAATTCCCTCAATTATATCAAGAACTTTAAGAAAATGAAACTGGTGAGTCCTCAAGAGGATCAGGGAAGATATGCCACAGCACAACACTCTCTTGCAATCAGATCAAATGGAACAGATGTCTTGAATCTTTGGAGTGTAAAAGGCCTTGGATCTGCAAGTTAGGACCATGTGTGTCATGTTTCATTTTCATTAACGCTAGAGCAAAAATCAGTTAGGAAAGTGTACACATATCACAAATGAGTGCATTTCATGTAATGGAGTATTTGAAAGAGATGATATATGTGTACGTAAGAGAAATAGTGTTAAAAAGTTCTTTTCTTCATCATAAATAATCCATTTCTTTCCTATTTAAAAATATGTATTGCATCCACAAGTAAGGAAATTTAACATATTTCTGAGAATTATTTATGTTAGCAACAATGATGTAGTAACCATGCATGAAATTTTCCAAGTTCAACTCGAATTAAAATAATCTTGATAATGGCTACTTCTATGATAAAAATGTATAGGAAAAGAAATACTCCACTTTAATATTCTACAAGTTTTTTTGAAAACTATTTTGATATGACCAATACTTCACGAGATTTACGAGTTCATCTTTTGTTACCAGTAAAGTGGTACCCTTGATTGGGTAACATGATTCATGTATGCGATTTTCTTATTGTTTTTTACTGTAAGTCCTTAATATCAAATTTCATGAAAATCCATTTGGTAGAAGCCGAGAACAAACGTGGACAGACAGACTGATGCTAATAGGCATTCATTCTGGAAGTGAAATGTGCTTAGGGACTATAAGTGGGGCTTGCAAGCAGGGGTGGATTGGGCCACCGGGACACCGGGCAAAGTCCCGGTAGGCTGATGCTGCTCCTGGGCCAGGGCTGCCTGTGAGTGGTTGCTGCCTCGGCCAGGATCTGTTGCTTTTCTGTATTCTTAAATAGTGTTTCTCAAACTATGGGCCGTGGCCTCCTAGGGGGCCGCAACATTATTTTAGTTGTTACGTGAGGTGATATCCGAGTATTTGCCCGGACCGATTTTTGCTCCCAATCCACCCCTGATTACAAGTATGAATTTAAGAATATTAAAAGAGACTCCATGAAAGTGTTGTGGTGCTTGCAAGCACCAGATTAGGAAACCATGTTCTAAATCAATTTGAATGGATTTTTAAGTGAAGACATTAACAAAAATAAAATTTTCAGGTTTTTTTTGTAAGCTGAATTTGAAGAAAAATGATTTGGAGGATACAACTCTGGTAAAATTTAGGTATAACCAAAATAAACCATACCCTACTTATAAGAAATTATAGATGACAGTTTATGAAAATGTTATTATGTGAAACGTGAAATAATATTTTCATAAATTTTAGTATTTTATCATTCTTCAGAAATTTTGTCTTCATACCTTGCAACATGGTCCACAAGTTGAGTTTGAAGTAAAAGGTTCTTTCCAGGAAGAAGAAAATCACAAATATTATTCTGAGAGCTTCTTACGGCAACTCCATTACCAACACAAAGCGAACAGAGCACATCAAGTACTTTGGGATCTCTTCCATGTTTTTCCAGCAATGATATAATGACCTTTATATGTTCATCCTGTCAAGAAAATTAATATTGTTTCATTAAATCTACATTACACATATAAACATATAGAATTATGAAATGCATGCAGAAATTTAAACATGCTCAGTGAAGAATCTATACATAATGATAAAACAAATGAAAGAGCTAAAATTCTAGGAATTCGATAAGTACTTGATATTTTCACAAAGGCCTGAAATTTACTCAAGTGTTATATTTAGTATTAATCATGATTCCTGGTACAATTTCCAGCATTACTCCATTTTCATTGGGAAAGATCAATTGCAAATGAGTACAAGAAAAAAGAGTAATTATGAGGTACTTCTTAGTTCTTCTCTCTGTGACAATATAATATATAGATACATCATAAAAATAATTTCAATTATAGTAAATTATTACCCTTATAATTTCTATGACATTTGCTTTACTACTAATATTTAAATAAATGCATGCAATACATTCACTTTTCTCTTACTTTAACACATTTGAATCAAAGAGAATTAATTTACTGATCTAAAACCACAATTAAAATCCTATATATAATTTTGGAAGTGTCTGTCCGTCCCCCCCAGTATCTCAGAAGCCTTTCGTAGTAGAGATATGCGGTAAACTGCGTTTTGTTTCTACAAGATAGGAGGTCCCTAGAAACTATTCTCATTTTCATAAAGTCCCGGGTTCGAATCCAGGAGACAATTATATGTTCCCATAAGTTTACACGGGATTTTCGAATTTTCTGTGTGCAAGGTTTTTTTCCGTCATACGTTAAAATACGTAAATATGGACCGATTTTCTTCGTTTTTACTTTATTCGACGGCTAAAATTCCATAATATCTTATTCTTGCAATTTTTATATGTTACACGGTCGAGATTTTCAGAAATATGCAATTGTTTTCGAATTCTTACGGATATTTCATACTCTTTCCAGACGTTGCTAAGGCGACTGTCATTGTTGCCTCCGATTCAATTGCTATCAATTATACCTTCAAATAGGTGAAAGAATAGCGTTATTTGCTTCACACTTTTGTTTAAGCATCGAAATTAATGATGCATAGCAACATAAATATTTACAGATAACACTGTTTGACAGCATTTTTGTTTCCTGAACTTTGAAGGGTTATTCTTTATGATTTCGGCACGCTGAAAACAAATCCGCAATCCGTTTTCTTCCATCACCCTCCATTTTTTTTAAAATTGCAAAAATCTATTTTTTCAGTCGATTTTTTCTCGAAAATTCTCAGATGGCAACAAAAAATGATAACGCAATCTGATTTGCGGCTTATTACTCCAAAGGTTGCTACTATGAATAAAAAAATGCATCATTTCAAAAATAAATTACTGTAGAAGCCACAAGCACAAAACTCTGACATTTTTGTGAAAAAACGGAAATTTCTGAAATTGAAAATGACATAACTCTCCGAAAAGAAATCGTAAAAAATTTTGGTAAGCATAAATTTGAAGCTTATTTTCCCTACTTTAAATCACTTTTTCAAGGACTGAATTACGATTATTTGTTAAAAAGTTATTAGCATTTGAAGCACCGAGATGCGCATGGCTCGAAGAGTCCACGGTTAGATTCGTCGCCGCTATAACCACCGCTAGGCTGCGACGCAATCTATCCGAGTCTTCTCAGCTCACGCATTGTGCCGCATCAAATGCAATAACTTTTCAACAAATAATCAAAAATAAGTGTTTTTCTGTTGTCCAGTGAATTATTCTTCATCAAATATTCTTTTAAGTATTAAAATTATTTTTGCACATTGAAAACAAAGTAGATTTTTATTCCTCAAAGAAATGTTGTAATAGGTATAGACGATATTTATTGCCAGGATAATTATATAAACTGCATCATTGAGTTCGATAACGACAATTCTATAAAATATAATAAAGGTTAATATTATAACATAGAAAATATTTCAATATTATTACGTAGAATAAAATAAGGTAAATCTCTTTAGTAGAATCATAATCTTATACCGATATATTTTACTTTGATTAAAAGAGCGATGTCGTGTTCGTGACTGTTTCTTTGCTTTTTTTAATCGAAAAATATTTCTGTGTCAGACACGTAAAAATAACACTGTTAAACACAATTTTTGTTTCCTTAAAAATCTTAGGTGATTTTTTTACGCTGAATCCGAATATACTTTAAAAAATTTTGTATCACGTATAGATTTCGAGAAATGAGAGTAGGTGTATTTACTCCGTGATGATGGTGAAATTGTGCCTAATATTGCATCAGCCATTCGATCAGTTCCACATTCTGTTGACTTACCAGTGCCAAGACCACCAACAAATTCAGATTTGGAGAGCAGAGATGAAGAGCCGATGTTTGTAGAAAAAAATAGTTATGATACAGATTTTGAAGCTGATGATTCAAAAAGTCCCCATTTAGTTACTCAATCAGAGTTAAACGATCTTGTCAGAGATCTCAATCTGTCAAAAATTCAGGCAGAGCTTTTAGCCTCTCGCCTTCAAGGATGGAATCTTCTTGAAAAGGAAACCAAAGTAACTGCTTTTCGGAACCGACAAAAACACCAAATTAACTTTTTCTCAGAATGCGGCGAACTAACTTTCTGTAACAATGTAAATGGATTAATGAAATGCCTGGGACAAGATCTTAAACCAGAAGAATGGCGACTTTTCATTGAATCATCAAAAATAAGCTTGAAAGCTGGACTTCTTCACAATGGTAACACTAAGCCATCCATCCCACTTGCACATTCAGTCAATATGAAAGAAACTTATAAAGATATGAAGTCCCTCTTAGAAAAAAATAATTATGATAAGTATAAATGGAATATATGTGGTGACCTTAAGGTAATAGGAATTCTTCTTGGATTACAAAGTGGATATACAAAATACTGTTGTTTTCTCTGTGAATGGGATAGTAGAGCGAAAAAGGATCATCACGTGGTTAAGCAGTGACCTGATCGTGAATGTTTAATGCCAGGAGAAAAAAATATTAAAAATAAACCATTGGTGAACCCACAAAAAGTATACTTGCCACCATTACACATAAAGCTTGAGCTTATGAAAAACTTCATGAAGGCAATGAATCATGATGGTACAGGTTTTCAGTACCTCCATAGTAAATTTCCGAAGATTATCGAGTCCAAACTGAAAGAAGGCATTTTTGTTGGCTCTCAAATTAGGCAACTACTTTTAGACACAAAATCTGAAGAATCTTTAAACCAGAAGGTACGTGCTGCCTGGACTGGATTTAAGCAGGTTACAGAACATTTTTTGGGAAAAGTGAAGTCTTCAAATTATGAAAACATTGTGGCAGCAATGCTACAGGCATATCATAATTTAGGTTGTAATATGTCCCTTAAATTACATTTTCTGGATTCCCATCTGCATTTTTTTCCTATCAATTTGGGCGAGGTCAGTGACGAACATGGAGAAAGGTTCCACCAAGATATTTCCCCCATGGAACAACGATATAAAGGAAAGTGGAGTTCTTCCATGTTAGCTGATTATTGTTGGTGTCTCATCCGAGAAATTCCACAGTCATCCTACAAGATGAAGTCATCAGCCAAAATATTTTAGGTAAGAGAAGGCATATTTCACTTTTCTTATCGTAAACACAACTATGTTCATTTCTCAAAAAGTATATGTGATACAAAACTTTTAAAAACAGATTAGTATTCAGCACAAAAATGTCTATAAGAAACACCTATTTTAGCAAAGGAAACAAAAAAAACTTTTCATTTGTTGGACTGTGTAATTATTCTGTTGACCGCATATGGGAAACTTTTCTAACGATTTAATCGAAGCAATTGAATCTTCCTTTCATCATCTGGATGCTGGAATCTTATCTCTTTGTAAGTAGAGTCATTATATTATACATCTTTAATGCTTATTAACGCAAATAGACTCGCACATAAATTTAAAATTAAATGAGAATAGGGACATACGCTATTTTTAACACATTACATGGTTATCTTCTCTTCACTGATAATCAAATTAACCGGTTACATTGATTCTTATATAAAAAAGAAAGGACATATTATTCAATAATAAGAAACAAAGAAAATTATAAACATAAATTTTCGTGATCAATTACTGTGTAGCATTAATATCCTCTCTAATATGACTTAAAATGCAGATTTCTGACCGACTTATGGGTTATTCTCCCGAATGGATGTGGAAAAGAGACAGAAGACTTAACATACAATCTCTTAAACAGAGCTAGAAAGGTATGCTTTATTTTTGCCACCAATTTCACGGGTGTAAACCGGACAGCAGTAAGGGGCAGAGCCCCTTTACTTAAAGAAACCTCTAGCGGAAGGAATTGAATTGAACTATATGATCATACGACCTGAGTGCATAGTTAGTTACTAAAAAAATACTTCAAACTTTAGTATACATAGAAAAGTAAATATTTATGGATAATTATTCAGTTAACTGTGTATGGGAAGCGTTTCTAACGATTTATTCAAAGCAGGTGAATCTTCATTTCATAGTTTGAATGCTGGAATCTTACATTTTAGTATGTAGAACCATTATATTATATATCTATAATGCTTACTAACGCAAACAGACTCACGCATAAATTTAAAATTAAATGAGAATAGGGACATACGTTATTTTTTTGACACATTACATGGTTATCTTCTCTTCATTGAGATAATGGAAGTGGAAAAATATGCCTCTGTGGAGTTGTATTATCCATTATTTACATTTCTCTATAAACTGATCTTACCATTTCAATTACCCTTTTATTTTCCACTTGAACTCCAGTATTACATGCATTAAACGTTTAAATTGAGCTATTTTGAACTGTAGGTGGAAAATGATGAACAGAATGAGAAACTTTATAATGTTATATTTAAAATGTTTCACAACCGAAGATTGTAGGTCAATACTTTATAATTTTTATGTCAAAAAGAATGAAAGCCTGCAGGTCAAGAATTCCATTTTTACGTGTTATTTTATGTGAAATGGAAAAGTTCGCAATCAATTACTGTATAGCATTAATTTCCTCTCTAATATGAAATTTAAAATGCAGATTTCTGACTGACTTCGCATAATAAATTGTCAATACGCACACACAGCCATGCCCTCACAGAGATTCGAAGCCGCGAACCTTACCAATACCTGGAAAATACATTAGTATAGGTAAATGTGAATTATTGAGATCATCTTTTTTTACACACTCCTTAATTTTTGATAAATTAATTGAAAAAACCTCGCAAATATTGCGCGGGTTTAGCTAGTAAATTTAAAAAACATTGGGAAGACAGAGATACTTTAACAGAATTTATTAATCAAACAATTATGACACTGAAATGACAACGTACAGATTAGGTGAAATCATTACGTAGCATTCACCTCCCAGAGGTGAAGCATGGAGCTTTAAACAATTTTTATAAAAACATTACTTTTTCATTTTTAAACTACCATAAAAACCCATGCATAGGATACACCCGCATATAGGACATGGAGGTTTTTGGCATCAAATTCTGAGAATTTTCTGTTCCTGTGTATAGGATGTAGGAAGGCTTTTTTTTAATTCTAGGAATTTTATATAATAATAGCCGTCATCCGTTGGTTGGTTGGTTGATCACGCTATGCAAACGCTAATAACTCGAGAAATAATAATGATAGAAACTCGAAATTTGGTAGAGATGCTTGATTAACACTTTTACAGGTGATGACGAATTTAAATCGCGAAAAAATTCCTTGGTTCGTCTACAAGAGAAGCATTTCCTTTTCCCATTACTTAACATGTAAAACGCGATTTTTCGACGTGCAGGCTTTTATTCATTTGGAAATTAAAATTAGAAGAAATTATCAGACAACCTTCGGATTTGAACCATTTTGAAGAAAAAGTTATAAAGTTTCTTATTCCGTTCGTCTTTTTTCGCCCACAGTTCGAAATATTCCATGTTAAACGTTTAATTTGCATATTTTGTGGAAATCTCGCAATTTTAACGTGATGTTGCTATGTCGACCATTATCATTGTTAGCTTCAATATGAGAGAGAGAGAGAGGAAGGAAGGGGAGAGATTGGTGTGTTTTGTGGAAAATAAGTATATTAACGTACATATAAAAAATTTTAAGTACCAACAGTGTCATTTTAGAAAAATTGGAAATAAAAAGCATTCTTAAATTAAATTCTTTGTAAACCATACGTGCTTACGAATTTATATTGTTATTCCTCGAATTAAATTCGTAACAATGGCTGAAGTTTGGAAACGAATATAAATTAAAATTCAATTAAAATTAAAAGGACATTTAAAACTGTTAACAGGCAATTTTTGAAGAAACAACAGTGGATTTTTAATGAATTGATTTGTTTTTATAAGAGGAATTTTGGTGCTTATTTAATACAGAGTAAGTTCTAAGGCTTATAATCCATTTAAACCTAATAACAGTGGCTATTATAGTTTAAAGAAAGAACTTTATTTATTCACTTGACAGAATGAATTAATTTTAGGCTAGCATTGCCTATTATAAAAGAAGTTACTTTGGAATTTACAGTATGTAAAGTGGAAGTTGTACTGAATTGACTCAAGTATTTTGGGTACTTTCCTGTTAACGGGAATACCTCAAAAAATAAACACGTATTGTTGTGATATGTTACGACGTATTTGTTTGTTAACAATGCGTAACAACGGGGGAATTACTTAAAAATCACACTTTTTTTAAACTTATTTATTAATAAAAGCAACATAATTACTAATACAATCTAAATTTATGTTACTAGGGGGCCAATATGTCTTTATGGCATTTAAAATAGCTGGAAATATGTCGATTTCTTTGTTATGTTGTCGCCACATGAATTCTTCTGCTGACAGGCTTTCGCTTTGCATTTCCAAAATATTCTGTCGCGGAAGTAAAGTGTCATAATATGATCCTTCTTGCACATTCGCCCTTTAGATAAAATACCATGGTCTTGAAGCAAAGATTCAGCTTCTTCTTCACTCCTCGGCAAGCTCCACAAATTCATCATTAAAGGATCAACGTAACTATCTTAACGAGATTTGTTACGCATTGTTAACAAACAAAATATCATAACATATCACAACAATACGTGTTTATTTTTTGAGGTATTCCCGTTAACAGGAAAGTACCATTTCAAAGCAAAAATCAATTTAAAACTATTGAAAGTTGTTGTTTTGGAAACTGAGAAGTCCAGAGTGGTGAGCGGATGCTAATCGATATTAAGGTACATTTTATTCCAAAATCTATTTAAAGTATTATCAGAGGCAAATGAAGATTGAACAAATTTTTTTGTTACCGGAATTCTGCTTATTTCATGAAATCGAAATGCTAATGCATTAAGCCATTAAAATCTGTTAAGAGTGGGTATTTTAGTTGAAAGAAATATATGTACATGGTAGGTACTTTTATTCACTTTTCAGAATGAATGAATTCTAGGTTAACATTGCATATTTTAAAAGGATTTTCTTCGGAATAAGAAGTTTGTTATGTGGTTATTTTAACTGAATTGAATCAAGTTCTCTTCTAAGTTTGAAATCCATTTAAAACTGGTGAAAGTGGTTGTTTTGGAAAACGAGAAGGCAAGAGTGCTGAGCAGACGATAAACGATATTGAGGTACATTATATTCCAAAATCTATTTAAAGTATTATCAGAGGCAATTGAAGATTGAACCAATTTTTTGGAACCGGAATTCTGCTTATTTAATGAAATTGAAATCCTAATGCTATAATCAATTTAAAACTAATAACAATGGATATTTTAGTAGAAAGAAAGGTACTATTTTATTAACAAGGAATTTCTGTGAGATTTTAGTTAATTAATTAAAACAGACATAAAATAGAAATATTCGATGGTTAAAACAGTGCACAATTTTATTCTTGCGATTTTTAATGTTGCATTGACGAAAATTTAGATTCATTAAACCTGTTGAAATTCAACGGGCACCATGCTAGTATTCAATAAATCACCATAAAAGATTCATATTCATTCTATTGGATGATTTCTGTTGAATATTCTTTTTACTCGGTATGAGCTGACAAGTGAATTTACTGAATGATTTGTAATACAAGATTAAAAAAATGTACGTCCTTCATTTTTTAATATGCATGGTAACACAGATGTCAAAACTACATACTAAAGGATATAGTAAAACACTTTGGTAAGCAACGTAGAAAAAGAAAAAATGTAGCAAATTTTCATGGCTCCTACCTAATTGAAATTAAATACTTGGTCAAATTTTCTTCAATCGTCTGTGAAACTCGCAGTAAAAATATAATATATAAAATTACTTTTTAGCCATTACCAATGAAGGTGGCAAAACTTTCTCTGGTGATGACAATTGTTCCAAATGAAACCTTTTCAACCATTCCTCCATGCGATACATGAGCAGCAATACAATACATAGTAATTTTTAGGAAGTGAAGGCGAAGCTGGTGGTAATCGGAATAAATTTGCAGATTTGTTCAAACACAAAATACCGAGAGAAAAGGAGTCGGTGTGAAGTCTTCATAAAGGTACAGACAAGAAAAAATAAAATCGGGTAGGTGAAAATAAAATGTTGAGCTCTGGATTCGAACCCTATGCATAGTGCTTTGCAAGCTGGCACAATAACCACTACGCTATGTCTACTGTGAGTTACGGAGTGTTCATAATAGGCTTTTAGGAACCCCAAAGTAAAAGTTCACTTTCTGGATAAACTATTAACCCTCTACAGCCAAAAGAGGGGTGATTCGTAAATCTCGTCTCGATTACTACCCATTTACCAAGTTTCATCAAAATCTGAGATTCCAATAAGTGGCCCTCCCCTAGTTAGTTTGAATTTTTTCCGCATCATAACAATGATGCTTCAGTCGTATGCGTTCATATTTGTTTTGTTATTTACTTTTTAAGAATGTATTCACATATTACCTTTTAATACAATAATATGATAAAGAATTAGAACTGATCGCTTGATATCACTGTCTAAAAATTTTTACACTAGCGACTTATTTTAGTTTTATTTTTTTTAATTTGGTAATTATTAATTGCATGGTTTTCAAATTTTAGCTAACAGATGTCTCATTTTCATTTTGCACTGAAGATTCCATACAGAAAAAATGAAAAATGTTTAGTAGTAGGATGAATCAGCTAATGGCCAAGAATTTCTTGGATATACAATTTTTGTTTGTAAAAGTGCAATCTGTTTTAATACTAAACGGTTTAATTTTAATATAAAAACTTTGATGGTTATTAAACACTAGTTTGCAGCTGTTTGATTATCAACTTCTGATGAACATTTCGTAGATAAAAAAACGTCAAATATTAAGTACCTGTGTATAAAACGCACTCTACTTTTCAGCCTCAAGAATTTGGGAAAAAAGTACATCCTATAGATGGGTTTTTACAGTATGTCTAGGATTTATAATAATGATATCAAAATTTTATTCTATTTTACTCTGCTGTATTGGCTTTATGTGCGAGTTAAAGATGGGATTGATTATTATTATTATAACAAAAGCAAGTTTAGCATTAACAAAATGACACTGGAATAACAGTGGCCGCTAGGTATAGAGTTGAGCAACACTTCAATAGATCAAAACATATGAAAATATCAACTTACTCTCATCATATTAAGAGCCTCTGGTGAATCAATTAGAACACAATGAAGCACATCAAGCATCCCAGTGCCCTCTCCTGATGCTTGAGAACCTAGCCGACTGAACAACCAATTTAGACGGTTTGAGTTTGCAAACTGAGCACAGTTAGTGTGATTTCC
The DNA here is from genome assembly GCA_036926305.1 of Uropetala carovei. Classification (NCBI taxonomy): domain Eukaryota; kingdom Metazoa; phylum Arthropoda; class Insecta; order Odonata; family Petaluridae; genus Uropetala; species Uropetala carovei. The sequence goes on along the minus strand of JAXCHB010000010.1, from coordinate 7,898,815 downwards.
TTTGATGATGGCAGCTATAAAAAAGCAAATAAGTAGTATTAAAGCAGGCTAAATTCTAAGCTTAGTATTTTAATAAAATATATAATGAAGAATGAGTAAAATCATCTGGGGATAAGAAAATATGTGACAGGAATTCCTTAATTTTCCACGTCTACTTATCCATGAATAGCTGATGATTAAAAATAATAGTGAAAAAATGTTAATTACTCCAGTGAAACGGAAAGGTATCTCATGAAGAAGAATATTTTAACAAGATGAAAAATGAAACAAGAGATATATTTAACACCCAATTTGACTTCACTATTTACAAGCTATTCAGTCTTAATCATAAAAATTTTCAAATATTGATTAAAGAAAGTTTTTTTTATAGATTTTCAATAAATTTTCAAAGAAAATAATGCAGGTAAATGAAGTTTATATTTTGTGTGTATGTGTATAAATAAATAAATAAATATATATATATATATATATATATATATATATATATATATATATAACTTCTACAAATGTGTCTCTCCAACACACCAGTGGCTCTCCTTCCATTAAGTGCTCACTGGGTTTCCTTCAACACCTAGTTGCCCTAAATATCCTCATACACCACACCAAAAAATCCCTCCCTTATTCCCTCGCCCGCCGAGGATATAGGATATGTTTGGATAGCACTTCGCTATCTGAATATTGCACAAAAACTCATGAGGCATTCCTCAACCGAGGCTATCCTCCAGAATTAATTCAACATGAAATACACCGCGCCATTTCTTCTTCCCCCCCTCCAGAAAAACACCGAACCCAAACTCACATACTCTAAGCGACACCCCCCTGACTCTCACAACAACCTTCCACCCAGGGCTACACGAAGCCCCGAAAAACATCCTTGCCGCCGCCCACCCCATTCTCACATCCTCACCCATCACCTTTACACTCTTCCACAAGCCTCCCATCATATCATTCCATCGACCTAGGAATCTCAGCGACTTGTTGTGACACAAAGAACTCCCTACAGGTCCAACACCACCCCCCGCAGGGTCTTTCCCATGCGAAAGACCACGGTGCCTCACTTACCCCATCATAGAGACCTCCTCCACGTTCACCAGCCCGAAAACAGACATCACCTACCCGATTACATCCCACGGAACCTGCACCTCCTGAAACATTATATACCTTTTAAAATGCACAAAATGCCCGGCGTTTTACGTGGACCTTACCACCACACCCCTCAACATCCACATGAACGGTCATCAGGACAGTGTCGCTCACAAACGCCCCCTTCCAGTAGCCGATCATGCGGTAAGCCACTCCCTACCCTTCAATAGATGCTTTATAGTAAAAAGAATCCGGGCTCTCCCACAAAACAACTCCGCCAATGGGAACTCGCTCACATTTAAATCCTCCGCTCTCTTTCCTTTCCTGGTTTAAACCTTTGCTGACACCCCCACCTCAAATACCATACCCTCCTTTCCATGAACCCCATCCTCTTCCCATCCCCTCTACCCTTAGACTCTACACTTAGTTTTAGTTATACTCTTGTGCCGAAAAGCTCCAAGAAAAAGTCTTCCTCTATCACCATGGACGTCCACAACACCAAGTAAGTGTCCACTGGCTCCCTCCATTGACAGGTCCGTGATTATTCTAGGTTAAACTTGGTTCTCCATATACTCCTATTTTCCGCAGTTTTCTTCATGACTTGATAGCTCTCTTTCCCTTTCAAGTCGTCTACTACCTGAAACCTTTTCCTACCTCTTTCTCTTTTTCCATCCAGTTTTCCTTCTAGCACTATATATATATATATATACACACACACACACACACACACTAGGTGTTGAAGGAAACCCAGTGAACACTTACTGGAAGTAGAGCCACTGGAATGTTGGAGAGATACATTTGTAGAGGTTAGAGCTTTCGGGATGATCCCTTCGTCAGCACATACACACACACACACACACACACACACACACACACATACATATACACACACACACAGTAAAACCTCATTATTTCAATGCTCAAGGGACCACAAAATTACAATTTCAAAGTATCTGGGTTTGAAATAAACAAACTTTCATAAAAATTGAACTTTATTACGATCAGCTACTTGGGCAGCAAAACCGCAATACAGAATCTTGTCTGTCCGTACAAATGAATTGGTCTTACAAGTTAGTATACATGGTGAATTCAAACAAAGTTGAAGTGAACACTTAGTTTGCGATTCACAAAGACCACCATGTGTGAAAAAAGGCTCCAGTGAATATCTCGAATTTCTCAGTACATTTCAAGTTACTCCTTTACGCCACGAAGAAAAGACGTTCAACCACGTCCCAAATGATTATCACTCATCTATACTCCATACTGCTGCATATATATTACATTGTGCTCTTCTTGTATGACATTTTGGTAAAACCAGTGATGAGCTGAAGCAGGCTTCTGCTGGCTCGTGCGAGCCGGTTGTTAAATTTTTAGAAAATATGAAAATTTGTTGATTTTGTCCTTTCAGGTACATTTTCCCCTATCTGATAGTCAATTACTGACAGTGTATGAAGTGGAATATATTACAAACCGAACACTTCTTCTGCTAGTGAAATGCTATTACTAAACTAGAGCGATCTGGAGCCCCTGGCATGTAGGCATCCTGCCATCCTTATCCAAATTTCCTTACTTTTTTTTTAGAGAGCCGGTTCTTAATATTTTTTCCAGCTCATCACTGGGTTAAACCACTAGGTTTTTGTTTTTGGCTCATCACATTCTCGAGTAAAATGAAGTCATTCAGTATAACTTTGTAAAATGTTATTTAAAGATTGGTTCAGTATCAGAAATCAATATTATACAGTTCTTTCTGGAGCATATTACTTTCTCATTAGAAAAACCTTGCCCAGGTTTGGGAGAGCATAAGGATTGAGATAATAGGGGTTCTTGCAACTTCTGTTCATTTCAGCTTAGTTCTCGAATTTTGCTATCTGATTGTGAATGTGAGCATTCACAGTGAGGCAAAGTTAAGCTGATTCATTTATTTGAATCATCTACAACTTTTATTTCATGTTGACCATTAAATAGGGTGACCATATTCTGACAAGGTGAAAACAGAACATTTCCCGTTGTTGTAAGAAAAAACATGACAAAATTTTTGCATGATTTTTTAATGGTGGATCTATCACTATCACGATCTATAGCGAAAAAGGCAAATACGAACTTTCCTTACAGTCTGGTGCATAAACATGCCAGACGAGGACAAAGCTCACAATCAAAAGAGAATCCGACTAGCGTCGTCGTCATCGAAACTCGAAGGGAATAATTTAGGGTAAAATCCAGGCAGGATATTATACGCAGAGACCAGGTTTGCCAAATCAAATTTATCAATGACCCTGAGGTTTCCTAATCTGACAATTGCGACTGTAATTAACATTTGTTGTTCATTTGATAACCTCCATGTTTTCGGGAATCCTACATTTCTAATAGGAATATCAGCTATACTATCAGATAATCTAAATTTTATTTGCGATGGGTTTCAAAACGGTATAAAATGGCTTTTTTGATAAAAAACGGAACTGTCTTGGCGAAAATGGGACGTTTGGTCATCCTACTATTAAATAAGTAAAAGGGAGTCACCTGTTTGGGGCGCTACAAGTATTTCGTACGCAAGAAATGAAGAACAAAAACGTGATTTGATGGCGTGCGTGTGAACCTTCCACTTACACTGGATTGAGGTTTCGAATTGAATGAACTTTTCGTGATCCACCTGACCAGATCATGACTTCGAATTTCATTGTAGGCATATTTCGAATAATCCATACCAAAAAGCATGCAAAATCTTATGGTGTTGGCTGGGGACTGATCTTAGCTTCAAATTACACCATACTTTGAATTAGCCGGAATCAAAATAATGGGTTTTTACTGTACTTCTGAACCAAAGTTATCTTACGACTAAGAATAACATTGTAAAACAGATAATTATGCCAATACTATAAATATTAACATTATAAGGATGAGTTAATCTAGTTCAAGTAATCTCACTGTGTTGAGAGTTAGTAAGGGATTTTTCTAACATGCCTCAGTGAGTGCATTCAGTGCTACTACTCTTGACTTTCCTCACAATAAATACCACAATTCAAGAGTAGAGAATTACACTGGCTTGGCAGCTCATTTGGTTAAAGCACTTTCATAGACAGTCAGAGGCCTAGTTTTCATTCCTGATGAATTTCAGAATGTTTCTCCTTCTCTATGTTGGCATTTTCAAAGCTTTATTTTATGCAGCAAAGAAAGAAATATTTTCACAAATAAAATTTTATGGAAAAGACATAACAAAGAATTACCAAGTAGTTGATATAGATATGCTGATATCACATCCCAGTTCTGACCAGATTCATCCCCAGCCAGAGAAACGAGGAAGCCTTGCGATGTGATCACATTAATTTTATCAATTGCTTCAAGAATAAGATTTAGTATCCCCTCTTCTTGAAATAAGTCCTGTCTATTTCTCAATGCTCTGAGGCGGTTCTGTTTTTCTTCATGCTCTGAAATTTAAAAAATATAGCTTTACTATTTCATATTTAACAAATGTAAAAATAATCAGTGTAGGTCTAAGTTATAGAATGTAAAAGCTTAACACCAAAATGTGGCTAACACCAATAAGAGCTGGCTTATCTTGACAGTAGATAACTTTGTTATAGTCATAAAGATATTAGGGGTTTGCTGTTTTCCCACCTAATGTGTGTGTGTGTGTGAGTAACAATTTAATGATATATTTATTAAATTTAGACGTCCTTGTTATAGGAGTGGTTAACATGCTGGGAACATTTTAAAAGGCCTGTGTTGGTAGTTTCTGAGCTAGTTTAAATTAATAAATAGATAAATAAATTTGTTTACTTCATTCTACATCTATGTCAGATTAATGAGACAATGATTGATTTCATTACCAAAACCAGAAAAGCCTCTGCAAGTACGATATAGAACCTTTTATCCTGATTCCACTTATCCGGCAATCCAGTTAACCAGCTATTTTACAAAGTAAGGAATATTTTGAAAGGAGAAAGAAATTTAAATTTAATGCCTGGCTAGTACTTACTCAGTTCACTACCGTGCACTGGGTGCACTCTGGTGAACAAGTGAACACATAATTTGGAAGAGAAAAAGGAATTTATATTGGAAAGTACCTGATTACTGTGGAATTTCTATTACTGTAAAGTACAGGTATATATTATAATGGTGCTCGAAATGGAAAATATTACAAATGGAATGAATGTTCTGGTAGTGGAACTGAAAGCAGTGGATGCAAAATAACTGATAGAAAATTTACAATCGAGTTAATTTTCAATTTATTCCTTGTGTACTACGATGAAGAAAAGTAAAGAAAATTTTAATATTATTTTTATTAAATGAAGTTAACAAAACAGTATTAATAAATGTATGATGAGATGGAACGATATTATTGTCACATGCGACGGACCAGAACACCGCATTGTTTATGAATATATTCCAGATAACCGGCTATCCTCATATTCTAAGATTGCCAGATAAATGGTTCTATACTGTACTACTTTTAAGATAACTAAATCATTTAAAATGGTTTTATGCTGAGATTTTATTTCTATCTTCAAAAAAGTCAAGAAATTAAAATTTCAGAGAGTATCTAGGAATACCATAATAATAACTCCAAGTAATTTATAGAGTCACCAAAGGTAACTACTGATTTATCATGAAAGCAAATGTCAAGATAAAATATAATTTCATAGAGGCCTCAAAATCAAAACTCTTACAGTTGTAAAATGTCAAGTTCAGTCTGACAACGGAACAGTAAAAGGTAAATATTCAGATTAATTTATTTTCATTATATGTTACCCATATCTTCCTCTGGCTGGGCAAAATAATTGATGAGATCTTCAAGGCACATAACCATCTCTGTTAGGTTCACAGTATGGAAGAACAAGGAAGGCCGTCTGTTCATCTGCAGTGTTTCCAGTCCACTACAAAGAGATTTTTAATTAATTTCTAAATCTAATTTACTAAAATTCAAATTGTTGCCATATTTAAGCACCTAGTAAGCTGAAGTCTGGCAAAACTTACACTCTATAAAAATTTTGATACCTCAAGGAGATGGAAGCAAAAGGGGCAGGTAGTAAAGTTGTTAGATTGAAACTCATACAAAATCAAAACAATGATGCAAATGAACACTCTAAATAACAATATTAAATCATGTACAGGCTTGAAAAGAGTACCGTAAATACCCATGTTTAACATGTACCCGCATATAACGCTCAATGAGGTTTTTTGCCACATTTCAGTGATTTTTTTGTATACCAGTGCAAAGCAAGCATTTGTTCATAGAATTTTACATCAGTCACTTATTTATCATTCAATGGTGAAAATGTAGCATTACATTTTCAATATCATTGCGATACCAGCATATTAATCTGTCAATATGATGAGCTATCTTTAGTTAAGCTTAAAATAATTGCCTCTCTCCCTCTCCTCCCCCCTCACTCCCTCTCTTCCTCTCTCCCTTTCTCATATTAAAAGCATACCCATAAGGATTGAAATAAAAATAGGATTTCGAGGTCTAACACTGTGATTGATAGACAAGGCAACATCCTGTAAAAATGGCACGATTTCCTCAAACTATGTGAATTAAACATTTAACATGAGCGATTTCAAACTGCAGGCAGAAAAAGATGAACAGAATAAAAAAATTTGTAATTTTTTCTACAAAATGGTTCAGGACTGAAGATTGTAGGTTAATTATTTCTAATTTTAATCTCAAAAAGAATGAAAGCCTGCAAGTCGAAAAGTCAATTGTAAATGCATAAGGTTTTATATGGTAAAGCGTTACCAACAAAATGCAAAATAAAGACAGTGAATATTATTATAACAGATGATAAATCAATCTATAAAAACTTACATATGTCCTCAATTTCATACAAAATAAGTTAGTACTTCTATCAATTTCGTTATAAACAATGCCATTATATTGATGAGCGATTGCAGACCTAGATTTCATGGTGCCCCAGGGGAATGTGGCATTGTTACTGATTGAAAACATTAGTTCAACTGCACTTAGGACGTAACTGGAGAAAGCTTTATTCACTCGCTAACTACCACCATAAATGTTGGAAGCCATCTAGAAGAAATACAACAAATTTTATGGTGAATCTGGGTAAGAGGTTTAGATTCATACATGAGTGCACGTGCTTTTTTAATTTTTGGCATTGTTGTTACAAGGGTTGTCTGGAAGTTATACTGCCTAGTTAGAAAATTTAATGGAACCCACTACATTATAGGTAAATTTTTTTTCAGTAGCTTTGGGCCTTAGTTAACAGCATGATTATGAAATGGGCATGTTAATCAAAATCGCAGTAAATACATAAACATGCTTCACACTTACATCTGATATGATGTCAGAAACCATGGTAAATGAAAAAGGTGCTAGGACTGTTCAGATGAGAGAAACAGACAATGAAAAGAATAGATTCACAGTGATGCTTGCATGTATGGCTGATGGGCAATAAAACTGCCTCCGTGTCTTCTTCAAGCAAAAACATTGCCCAAAGACAAGTTTCCCTCTGGCATTATAATGAGAGTGCAGGAGCAAGGTTGGTTTGATGAGAAGATCACAATGACTGGATTGAAACAGTATGAAAAAGAAGACCTTGTGGTATGCCGAAGTGGAGATCTCTGTTAAGCTCAGATGCATTTTGAAGTCACACTAGACCTGAAGTAACGAGGAAGCTTAAAAAAAATAAACAAACCTTGTGATAATTCCTAGGGAAATAACAACAATTCTACAACCTACTGATGTCATTAATAAGTCATTCAAATGAATGATGAAATGAAAGTGGTCCAATTGGATGGTTATTGGCAACCACACATTCAACAAAGGCAGAACAAGGAAAGTAGACATCACCACCATCTGTCAATGGATTGCTGAAGCATGGAATAATACTAATCAAATAATAATACTATAATCAAAGGTTTTAAGAAATTTTGCATCATTCGACAGCACTGAAGATGACTTGCTGTAGGAGGATGATGATAACAGCACTAAAGTGGAGCTAAAACTAGCCGATTCCGTCAAATACTTAGGCATTACTTTAACAAGCAACCTCTCGTGGGATATGCACATACGAAATATATGCGGGAAGGCTAAACAGAAACTAGGATTCATCAAACGCATAGTAGGTAAAAGTGAGGAAAAAGTCAAAGAGACATGTTACTTCTCATTAGTAAGATCGCTATTAGAGTATGCGGCAAGCATATGGGATCCGTACGGGAAAGGATCAATCTCAGAGTTAAAAAGAGTGCAGCGAAAAGCTGCTAGATTCGTCAAAAATTGTTACGATAGAAACAAAAGTGTTACAGGCTTGTTACAGGACTTAGGATGGGAATCACTAACTGAGCGCCGATCACGTTCTAGGTTAAAACTACTTGAAAGATTTAGAATGCATATATTCTCCAGCGACATTGAAGAAATAATAAGAGCGCCAACTTATATTGGTAGAATGGACCATCCTCGTAAAATAAGAGAGATAGCCTGTAGGACTGAGAGGTACAAGGGCTCGTTTTTCCCTAGACCGATAGCTGAGCAGAACAGAAGTTATGATAAGAAATCAGCCGACGTAGGGTGATATTATTCATTATTATGAGCTTTCCCTTGGTGCTACTGCACCCCCTGTCACATACCATTGCGGTGGCTTGCAGGGTGAACTGTAGATATAGATATATACATAAAGTGACTGCAATGGCAGGTACTAATGCTTTGGTAGAAGATGATGATTCCGAAAACACCGAAGAATGGGTCAGTGACCAACAACTTCTTGGATTTTGTGATAATTAAAAAGTTCCTTTATAATTTTCATATGAAACAAAATACGAGGGGTGTCTGAAAAGTAATGTAACTAGCAATGGCCTAGAATCGATAAGCCACATGTATCAACTTGCAACTTGACATCCTATGAGTCAGTAGAGCAACAGTTATTGTTGTGTTCCATTGTGTGTGTGTGTTTCATAGCTGTTTTACATAACCTTTTTTCAATGGCGGCAGGGAACGATATTTCGTATGTATTAAGACAAAGATGTACTATAGAATTTTGTATGAAGCTCGGAAAAAGTGGTCAAGAGATGTTAGAGATGTTACGGAATGCCTATGGACCAGAAGCAATGAGCAGAGCAACAGTATTCAGCTGGTGGAAGCATTTTAAAGATGTTACAAAACCATGGTTGACTAGGCTCTAGATGAGAGACTTAGCACCGCTTTTATAGATCTGACTATCGAGAAAGCTGATCGATTGTTGGAGGAGGACAGAAGACTATCGCTATGGGAATTGTCTGCCAGTTTAAATGTGTCACTGGAAACGGTTCACCACATTGTTACAGTGGGATTAAACATGAACCAAGTGTGTGCAAGATGGGTGATCTCAGTGATGAACAAAAACAAATGTGCGTGGAAGTATGCCAGCAAAATTTGACTCTTGTTAAACAAAACTCTGATTTCTTTGTTGTCCATAATCACCTGTGATGAGTCTTGGATTAGATACTACAACCCAGAATCAAAACAGCAGTCTAGTGTTTGGAAACACAAAAACTTGCCTCCACCAAAGAAATTTCACATGGCACCTTCGTCTGGAAAAGTGATGCTGATGTTGTTTTTTGACTCCTAAGGCAAGATTCTTCAGCACTGGTACCCCAGAAGCAAATTGTGACTGGTGAATATTATGCAAAGACACTTAAAACTCATTTTGGTACACAATTCAGAAAAAAAGACCAGATTTCTTGACGAAACAATAGCTTTTGCTTCAAGACAATGCACGGCTGCATACAGCACATGTGGGGATGGAGGCACTGGCGGCCATCGGTGGAACATCTGTAGAACACCCACATTACAGTCCTGATTTCACCCCATGTGATGTGTTACTTCTGGGCATTTCCAGCGCTTAAACCAGGGTTGTTAAACGAAACCGAACCCAAAGAATAGTTTCGGTTCGGAACGAAACTATATCTTTTCTCTTGCCATTTAGTTTCGGTTCGTAACGAAACTGTATGTTCCGTGATGGGTTTAGTTCCGTTCCGGAACGAAATTGTTTAGTCGGAACGAAATATTTCGTTCCGGAACGGTTCCTTTTCTTGAATGGGTTCGGGTTCAAATTGAGAGTTATTGGGAGATACGTTCAGTAGTTTCGTTCCAAGCAAACTGCACCATTATTCTGGTCGTGGGGCGGAGAAGAGAGTGAGGTACTCACATAGAGTAGAAGCCTTAGGGGCTTAATTAGGCTTAATTTTATTCTTCTAATGTAAGCCGTTTTAACGCATTCAATATCTTCTTGGTTTTTTAGATCCATCCCCAATGGCCGTCCGAAATTTCACTTTTTTTTTAAATATTGTTTTTCCGGAAAAATTCGCACTAAATACAAACTAACCGATGAGCAAACTGACAAAAACTAAACTGAGGAGCCGGCTTCCTACGAGGAGCCAATGTGCGAAGCCATCGCTTAACGGTATGGTTAGGGGCCGTCCATATATTACACGTAAGACGTTTGGGGGGAGGGGGGGTACGGATGAGTCTTACGTTGTCTTACAAGGAGGGAGGAAGGGTCTACGATTGGTCTTACGTAAGATTTTACTTTAGCGAAAACGCAGTTTGCATCCCAGAACAATACTCTGAATGAAACGCATTTAACACCGCTAATGCGGCGCTCCCGCACTCCAGCGATAGCAGGACTCACTGTCAGTCGAAGCGGGCGCCGATGCTCGGCCACATGGGGGCGCTGCACTTTTATTGCTGAGCTTTCTTGTACCCCCACCCCGCTCCCTGAGTCCCACTCTGCGTGACGCACGTGCTGCAAGTTCCAACCTGACGCAAGCCGCTACCGGCAGACAGGAGTGCTGCGCGAGGGTACCGCGGGTTTAAATGACTTACTTTCGCTCGAATGATGGGGTCTAGAGCAGATCTCTATAAAAGGCTCTTTGAAGCTTTCAAGAATTGCTACCCAAGCAAAACTCCACAACAAGCCCAGGAGGAGGCAAATGTCATCTGGCGAAGAGCTAAAACCGAATTTGGGAAGGATGGTATGGCATTTGAAAAACACATTGACAGTAAAAGTCAGCAACTGAATCAAGAAGCTACGAAGAGAAAAGCTACTCTCAAGAGCTTTTTTGTGAAGGTAAGCATTGCGGATGACACATTTCAGACATGTTATGCAATTACAGCCTGTCTCTGCATGCACGAATGTCTCGTAGAATGCCCCTCCGCATGTCTGGCCCATGTTTATTAGTTTTATTCGATGTCTAGGGGGCTCACCACAACAGGGGTGCCAATACGTCGACGTCTTTATTATTGTTTCGATGCTCCAAAATCTATGGAAGGTTTTTATTACCTATTTTTTTATGTTGTGAAAAAAGTTTACCTTTATGTGACTGTTAGCCAAGTACGGCTTCTCACTGAAATAATAAACATTTGTTTATAAATAATAGGGGAATTATTTACTAGACCAGCTGACTACCACCCCTGAAAATTATCTAATACTCATTCGAAGTGAAACATCAGTAGTGGTGAGCTCGCAAGTGAAAAAAACCTCAGATTTCTTACGTAAGATTTAGGAGGGGGGGGGGGTCCCATTGGTTATGTTTTCTTACATGGGGGAGAGGGGGGGGGTCAAAAAGTGGCCTAAAACGTCTTACATAATATATGTATGGTCCCTTATTACGGAGCGGGAGATGCGTCGACTACGCTTCGACGCTGGTCTGCGCGCGGTAGCAACCGTCGACGGCGGCATTGAATGTGTTAATGATATGGCGATTTTTCTGCGAACACCCATTTTCCGTCAGCGAGAAAAACAAATCCGTACGAGGTCGGCGTTCACTACTCACTGCGCATTCTACATCTTCCCGGTGGTGATATTAGGAACTAAGATCCCCCGCCTATCCCCGACCTCCCCTCTCGCATTCCCCCCTCGCCCTCTCCTCTCGCCGTTAGACGCGAGTAAAAACCATTGAAAACTGGCTGGAACCAAAGTAGAAGGAGCCGGAATGAAACTATTTCATGTGCGAACCCGATTCGGAACGGTTCAGTTTCGTTCCATCGACATTTCGTTCTGAAGATTTTGTTCCACTTTCGTTCCACGACTTTGGTTCCTTTTTCGGTTTGGTTCCTGTGAACCGTTCCTTGAACCGAAACCTATCTGGAACCGTTCCTCTTCAGTGGGTTCGGTTTCGTTTAACAACCCTGGCTTAAACATGAGCTATGAGGAAACAAATTTGGCTCTGACACAGAAGTGAAGCAAACCACCACTGCTACCCTAAGCAAGATGTCCCAAAACGACCTAATGCACGTGTTTGAGAAGTGGATGGAGTGGTGCAAAAATGTATAGCATGTGAAGGACGTTATTTTGAAAAGGAAACCATTTACTATTAGCCCAAAATCAGACCAATGTAAAAAGACATTTGAGTCTGTCTTTTGAGGTAGGGCATCATAAAAATACATTGGTTACTGTGTACCCTTGTATAAGATGCACCCTGATTCTTAGCCCATAATTATCAGGAAAAAGTTTATGTAATATGTGGGTATTTACAGCATCATCAAAGAAATATAATACATAGTGGAAAAATCTTTGAGATTTAACCCAGGAATATCAAAGTTGACTTTAGATTGCAATTCCACTGTGTTTCTTGAAATGCTTACCTCTAATTAAGACCATAAAATCTTTATACATAGAAATTTTTGATTCAGAACATATCATTATAATGATTTCTTATGGGAAATTGATTTTTGTGTAGCATGTTTTTGATTAGCATGGTGTTTCTCTGGAATGCATCTATCATGCTAAACAAGGGATAGAGATGAGTTTTTGTGAATGATGATAGTGTCATTGCTCTGCTTCTTGCATGGCAAGATATTAATGTCATTCTGTCAATATAGTTGTAGTTTAACAAATTTTAAAAGTTTTATAAGCTAATAACCTAACATTCCTGAATCTGATACTGTTCAATAAAATATACTAGGGACGTGTTCCTCCTTTGGTCTCTCTCTACTCCACATGGTGATTTCCCTTCTAGGATGTCAGCGCACCTCCAATGCCCATCTTTTCCAATGGAATTCTACATTTTCCCTCCAATCTCCAAGGTGTAAGGTAGCTTCTAGTAATTTTCAATCGCTACGTTAGGGGGAACTACCTGTATTCTGAATACACACTCTCTACTGGAAGCTTAGAGAATGAACTCCAACTGGCAAAAAGTGTCACCTCACCTTCTCTAATAATATAAAGGATGACACTGTAAATGTAGTGTCAAATGTCTCACAAAACTAAAAACTAATGACAAAATATACTCACTTTATGAATTTGTTGAATAAGGAGCTACATTTTCTGATAACTCTTGCTGTTCTAGACTCTTCTTCTTGACTTCTACTGAACTCTAAACCATCATCCATTTTCCCCTCTTCATGAAGCACTGCTTGTTTCTCTTCTACTTTGCCAACACCTTTCTTCTTCGTTTCATAGGACTGCCAAAAAAAAGAAGACCAAAAGTGATAACTCATACATTGCTATTTTTGAATTACCATTGAGCTTTACTTACCAATACATCAAATTATCATAAGAGTTAATTAGGCAATGTAAAAAATAAAATATTTCCTTAAGTAATTTTTATATTCCATATAACATTTTTAGTTTAAAACTACTTGGTGGTTGATATGTATTGCTGACAACATATGACTTAACCCTTTTGCTCTCAAGGTATTTTCCGCTGTTCGCCCCAGAAAGCCCATTTTTTAAAAATTTCATGCATTTCTTAAATTTTTTTTGCGATTCTAATATTTGCTCCAGGAAAGCAAACATTTTCATGCTAGTGTAAAATATATTGCAGTTTAAATCAAAAAAGCTTCATGAGAGACAAAGATAGAGAAAAGGAAATATTTTACAGAAATTATTGACAAAAATAAGCATGACAGTAAAAAAATGTGGAAAGAAATAAAAAGGGTGATTGGGAGTAAAAATAACCAAAACATTTGTTATAAAGACAAAATTCGATGATGGTAATGTTGTAGAAAAGGAAGAAATGTTTGTGAATAAGTTGAATGAATACATTGTTAATAGTGTCCACAAGATTGAAAAAGAGATTAATGATGTAGATGGACCTGATAACATTATAGGAAAACAAGTTAAAAGAAAATTTTTTAAGTTTCAATATATGACAATGAGGGACCTGTCCAAGATAATATCCAACTTAAAAAATAATAAAGCAAATCCGGACCATATTAATGCTGAATTATTAAAAATAGCATTCAGTGAGTACAGCAAACAATTGTTAAAACTAATTAATTTATCTCTAGAAAAAGGTGAAGTATAAGATGAATGGAAATGCACCATGATAAGCCCCATAGCAAAGGTTAATAACCCTAGAACTCCAGAGGACCTTATACCCATAAACTTGTTATCATTACTAGACAAAGTATTAGAAAAAATAAATCAACCGAAAGTGCATTCCAAATAGTAATATCTAAATGGAGGGATGATATTGACAAAGGAGATACTGTTGTGAGTGTGATGTTAGACCTCAAAAGGGCCTTTGAAACCGTAAATAGGGAAAGACTTATAGAGAAATTAAAATCTTATGGTTTGGATGAAATTGTATTAATGTGGTTTAAGAATTACTTTAAAAACAGGTATCAAGTAGTTAAATTAAATGGATATATATCTCATAAAATAAAATGTGACTTAGGAGTCCCTCAAGGTGGTGTACTTAGTGGATTACTATTCCTTATTTACATATATGATATGAGTGAATGTTGTAAAAAATCTTTTTTAAATCTTTTCGCTGACGATGCTTTAATATCAATATCTGGAAAAGACTTCCCAAGTGTGTGTAATGCAATAAATGAAGAATTAAAGCAGTGATGGGCAAGAGAGCGCTCTAAGAGCACGCTCAAAGCATGACCGTAAGGGGGAGCAACGTTGAGCGAGAGGGGGAGCTAATGGGAGGAGGGAGGATATGGAGAAGGGCGAGGACGTGACGCAGAAGGCAGGCTTAAGGTTGGCGGATATGTAGTCCTTAAGTAAATTTTACAATGGAATTTTATTTTGATGAAAATTACATTGTGCTCGCATTACTTTGATTACGTCTACGTAACACCAAATCATTTATTCGCGGGACTATAGATCGTGCACTTTTGATGCATAGCATGGCTGTGAGATTTCCATCTGTGACTCGGTTCCTGACATTGGACTTCGTTAGTTTCATGAGAGAAAAAAGCTGTTCGCAAATGTAAGTTGAGCCAAACATAGATATTATTTTGCTCGCTAACGTGTGCAGTTCGGAAACGTGTCCTTGGAAAGTTCTCGTAGAACTGCACTAAACTCATTCTTCTCTCATATTTGTCCTTCATTTCATGATCACAATGAAGATCAAGAAACTCACACTGCAGTGCGACTGGGACATCATTTGCATCGAAGGAATTTGAAAATGGTGTCGCGAAGATTTTTATTACTCTTTCTAATGCATTCCAGTCGTCAAATCGTTTGTTAAATTCTTTACGAACTGTGCTGAGTATTGCAGCATACTTCTCAAGATCATGCTGCTGCAGCAAGTGTACACAAGAGGTCAGCTTTGGGAAGCTCTTATTCTCTGCTTCCGAAGCACACGAAACATAATACTATTTCATCTTGAAGCAGGCTGCGACTACTGAAGGAATGCAAGGGAAGCGCTAGCAACTGATAACGCACCTTACAACTACCTGTCAAATGCACCGCCTTTTCCACGTACGAAATACCTAGAATTCTTAGGTCAAAATTGTCTAAAAGTTTCCCCCTCCGCAGCTCTTCGTTCTCAAGGTCAGAGCAAGGAGCGCTCTGGGAGCGCAACCTGTCATTTGCCTATCACTGAATTAAAGAGTATAGTGATATGGTTAGCTAGAAATAAATTAAAACTTAATGTAAATAAATCAGTATGTCTATCAATTACTGGGTCGATCAAAAAAAGAATGAAGCTACTATCTGGATATGATAATAAGGTTGTAATAAACTCTCAGATCTTAGAATTCCAAATGTGTGCCAAATATTTAGGAGTGATAATTGATAGTACATTAGTTTTTGAGGAACATGTAAAATATATAAACTAGAAGATTACAAAAAAGATAGGGTTATTTAAAAGAATAGGAAAGTTTTTAAGCCAGTGGGCAAAGTTATTAGTATATAAAGCGATTATAACCTCTCATTTTGATTACTGTGCAACTGTGCTATTTAATACTAACAAAAAAAATAAAACTACATTACAAAAATTACAGTGTACAGCAATGAGGGTAATACTTGAATGTCACACGAGAACCCACAGAGCAGAAATGCTAGAAGTTTTGGGTTTTTTAAGTGTGGAACAAAGAATATTGTATAAAACTATGCTGTTTTTACATCATGTTATATTGAATTATAATGATGATAGTTTTATGTGTTTTTTAAAAAGAAATATGGACAACCATATGTATGAAACTAGAAGTAGATGTAGCTTTTATTTGAAAAGTCAACGTATGTCATGTTCACAAAAGTCAATTTTTACAAATGGTTTAAAGTATTATAATAAAATACCTCAGGACTGCAAAAATAAATCTGAAGATGTATACAAGAGATATTTATCTAGTTTTGTAAAAATTCAAAAACCTGTATAAGCTGAATCCTAATATGATGTTAACGCTGTGGCTGTAGGCATTACCAGAAGATTTTGTGTTTTTTTCATGTATTGAAATATGTATGGTGTATTATTTATATGTATTTTTTAATCTGTATGATCTATTAGTTTTTTAAACTAAAAAGAATACATGTTACTTACTTACTTACTACTTACTTACTTACTTTTATTATGTGTATAAAAATTAAAAGTTAAAAAATTTTTATTGAAAAAAAAATTCATTTTCAATGTTATATAATTTCATAAGCACTATATTCATCATATTGTTGTAAGTAAATTCTAAAAGGCTATTTTATATTTTATAACACACCCAAAGTTCATTCAACTAAAGTTATTTATACCGGAGATATTGAATATAATGTGAAATGACGTAAAACACGTCTCATTTAAAGCTAGAGACTATATATCGGCAGGTTGAGCGTTTTAAGGTGACTAGGTGGGACCGATGTATCGGCACCTTGAGCATCTAATGGTTAATATTCTTTGAGATACATTTGCCTGAGAAATTTTTTGTGGCAATATTGACATAAATAAAAAATAATTAGCCTAATTGCCCATCAAACATGACAAATATGCATAAGGTGACAATTTTCTGAAATACAAAATACAGGACATATTGCTTGCTTTTTAAAGCTACTTATAATTGACATAGAAATTAGAAATTGAATCAAAGTACATGCAAAAAATCACAGATTCATTTTCCTACTTTAGATTTTCAAATACAATTAGAATTGGCTCAGAAAACTGTATTGAAGATGAACATTTTAAGTTTTTTGTGAATAAAATGTTTTGTTGCCAAGAGCAACCAACATTATTACTGTACTCATAAAATTACATAGGACCGTATTAGGATAATGGAAGAGGAGAGTAAGGAAGAAAGGGAAGAGTGAAACAGAGAGAGAGAGAGAAGTGAAAGGGAGGGGGAGGGATAGAGGGAGGTAGAGAGGAGAGGGGGAGATGGATGAATGGAGAGAGAGAGATATAGGGTGAGAGGAGGAGGAGGGAGAAGGCCTGAGAGATAGGGTGAGAGAGAGAGAGGCAGTAAGGAGGAAGGGGGAAGAAGACGTCAATTTATGATAGGTACGTCAAGACATTTGCTATGATGATAAATAAATCCCAGGGACAAAGTTTTGTTACTATTGGCTTGTATATCAATCCACCCCTATTCAGTCAGGAACAGTTAAATGTTGGATTATCCTGTTGATGTAACCCATATCATTTTAAAATTCAGAATCTCATGGACAATAAACCATTAGCCAAAAATAAAGTATGGAAGGAAGTCTTATAACAGAAAGCGATAATTGGGAATTATTTCACCGATGGATTTGGAGGTAAACTTGATACTGACTAAAACTTTTGCGAATCGCCTTTTATTTTCAATGTCATTTTTAGGCACATTTCACTTCCAGCGTGAGTGCCTATTATTGGCGGTCTGTCCGTCCGTCCATCTGCATGTTCGTTCTCGGCATCTACCAAACGGATTTTCAAGAAATTTGATATTAAGGACTTACAATCATAGATAATAAGAAAATCGCAAAAGTGAATCACGTACGCCAATCAGGGGTGCCACTTTACTGGTGACAAAAAGTGAAATTTTCGTCATATCTTGTAAAGTATTAGTCATATCAAAATATCTTTCAAATAAAAGTTATAGAACTAGTAAAGAAGAATATTTTCTTTCCTATACATTTTTATCATAGGAGAAGCCATTATTGAGAAAATCAAACAAGAATGTCTTCATTCGAATTGAACAAATTTTCTCGCATGGTTACTTCATCATTGTTACTAACGTAAACAATCTCACAAGCAAACGTTTAATTTCCTTACTTGTGCAAGCAATATTTTTAAATAGGAAGAAAATGGATTATTTATGATGAAGAAAAGAACTTTAAAATGCTATTTCCCTTACGTACAGGTATATCATTTCTTTCTAATACTCCACTGCACGAAACGTGCCCATTTGTGATACGTTGTACACTTTCCTAACTTGTTTTGTAAATGTTATAACTTTTTATAAAAACATCCATCGTTGACAGTATGGCTTTAAAGCACTAGTGAAGTGAAGAGTGGTGGGGTTAGTGGGCATAGGCTGCAGGGTAAAATTTTAAAATTATAATTTGAAAAGTTTAAAATCACCTTGTATGAAATCCACAGACCAGTTTCAGAATGCTGAACAATGACAGTGCTGTCTCCATATTTAATTATGGCTGCACCGATCACTTCTAAATCTTTATCCTCAAGCACCACTTTCTGGTCATCCTTCTCTTGTCGTAGGCAAAATGTAGACGAAGCAGTGGTCGCATCATCCCTTAGTGGATAAATAGCAATAAAATACAGAATGAATATTAAAAAAGTATTTGAGGAAGATGAGCAGAGAACTATGATCAAACAACTCAAAAAAAACAAAATATTCACTATAGAACGTTCCATCTTTAAGTTTCAGTATTGGGTAAATGTCGCATGGTGTTGCCACGTCTCACTACCCTAACGCTAGCAAAAGTTTGGTAATTTAAAATTTCCTTTATGTAACTTATTAAGTAAATGTTATTGTTACAATTTTTGCCGTAATACACGATTTTCTAAACCAAAACATAAATACTGCGTAATAAAATTTCTCTCGCTACTTACCGCGTGTGGTATAGTATGTGCGTTTTGACATGGCTGCCGGTGGGTAAGGGTGAGACGAGTCCATCCTCAAGTTGGGATCGCTCATAGGGGAGGCGTGGGCAATAGATGCTACTGCGCATGTCTGTGACGTTGGCTTTCCCTTCCCATAGAAGGGTACGTTTCTTGTCAATCTCTTTTTGAGACCGAGCCTTGGCTGACACTTCCTGCGTAGCGTGCTATCTTTATCATTGTTACTTTTTGTTACTGTTTAATACCATTGTCGTTTTCAATTCTTTGTTAGTGCTTGTTATCGTTTTCTTGTTCGTTGTTATTGACATCCGGCTGCTGAGAATTCAGCATTTGAGAACGCTCAAAAGATTCAGAGATGAAGGACGCATGATAGTTTATATGGATGAAACCTACATCCATTCGACTTGTACCAAAAATTACGAATGGTCCGACGGATCGCTGCATGGTCTAAAGACACCCATTTCAAAAGGGCAGCGGTTAATCATAGTTCATGCAGGTAAATGTAATTTCCAATTGAATGAACATCGCTGAAATATTTGGTTGAACCACATTAATTGTTATTTTTCTTGTTTTACAAGGTGGAGAGTTTGGATTTGTCCCCAATTCGTTATTTATTTTTAAGTCCGGATTAAAAACAGGGGACTACCATTGTGAAATGAACACTGACAACTATATGAAATGGGTAAAGAATCAATTAATACCCAATCTTCCCCAAAACTCAATACCTGTAATGGACAACGCTGCATATCACAACATGCAGCTGGATCGCCCGCCAAGCAACAATTCCAAAAAAGATGAGATGAAGGCTTGGCTGGACAGCCGCAGAATAATTTATTCCTCAGAAGAAACAAAGCTCGAGCTTTATGAGAAAATTAAGACCCATAGGCCACATAGAAAGGTATTTGCAGTGGATAAGCTACTAGCCGAACATGGACATACATTGATTAGGTTGCCCCCATATCGCGTCAACAGTAACAAAATTTAACGACAACGATATTAAACAACAATGAAGATTAACAACGACAACGATATTAAGCAATAACAAGGATTAACAACGACACTGGAAATAACAAATGTTAACAATAATAAACAATAACAATGAACAAGAAAACAATAACAAGCACTAACAAAGAATTGAAAACGACAACGGTATTAAACAGTAACAAAAAGTAACAATGATAAAGATAGCACGCTACACGGGAGGTGTCAGCCAAGGCTCAGTCTCAAAAAGAGATTGACAAGAAACTTACCCTTCCCTTCAAGATTGAGGGGGGAAGGGAAAGACTAGGGGAAGGGAAAGCCAACATCACAGACATGCGCAGTAGCATCTATTGCCCACGCCGCCCCTATGAGCGATCCCAACTTGAGGATGGACTCGTCTCACCCTTACCCACCGGCAGCCATGTCAAAACGCACGTGATCACAATACTTTCCCAAACTAGATATGGAGAGAGTAAAAAAGGAGCTTAAAAGAATAGAATCCCTTTGAAGTGTCGTTGTTTTCCCTATCCACTCAGATTTATTTATTCTGTGCTAGTGTTCAATTGTCTAAACCAGTCTTAGGTAGTCCTTTATCTTGTGATGTAAAGTTACCTACCCTTGCGAAAATGTCAAAATAGTAGAAAAATTAAAAAATATTTTTAATGTTTTATAAATGGAAAAATCACTCATGATAAAAATGTGATAATTTCTGAACAAATAATTAATTATAGAAAAAAATTGAAATTTTATAAATTTACAAATGGCGTAAGTTCGTTAATATTGTAAAATAACCATTACCAACTTCACAGAACATCATATCATAACAAATTGATCAAGAAAAAGTCAAATTCAAATAATTTGAAAGAAAGGAATAATTCCCCAGAAACTGAAAGATAAGAAAAATTAATTCTCCAGTTAAGGGGTTAAATGTCCTTCAACCTGTGGGATTAGTTTGATTTAAATGTGTTACGTGATTGAGGGGCTTATTATGTTAAACTAGCAGAATTTTCCATTGAATTTCAACGGATTTAGTGAAGCTACTACAGCACAACATACCAACTCTTTAAAATACCTATATAGTAGATACTTTTTAAATTACAATTAGCTTTTCTTAACAATTAATCGTATTTGCTTGTAACAATCCATTTCCGAGCCTATTGCATTCAAATATAACGATAATTTTATTTCCTATCATATTACTTTCATCAAATGCAGCTTCATTTCTTGCGTAATTATTCCTCACTGAAATATTTACTTTTATGTCTTGAAAAAGTAATGTTCAGTTGTCCATGATTGAACACTGACTCCGGTAAATGTACACCAGATACATGACCTTATTTACATTAATAAACATTATAATGTAGAATATAATGATTTTACTTACAAAAAAGATTCCAGTATTCAACAGACGAAAGAAGGTTCAATTACATTCGTCAATAAACGCTTCCTGAATAATAATAAGTATCTATTTACGTTGCTATCCATAAACATCGATCATTTCGTTGCTTAAACAAAAGTGCAAATTGAATAACGCTAAACTTTCGTCTATTTGTAAGCTTCATTGAAGCTAACTGAATCGGAGGTAACAATGACGGCCGCCTTGGCATTATAGATAATGTTTCCTTAACAACAGCAAGATATATTATGCCGTAAACTGCCTAAAAATTAAAAATATATTTTCCCAGTCAAAAATTATTTCATTTGAAAGGCTATTGAAATCATAAATAAAAGTTTAAATAGTACATATTTTTAAAAAATGCATAGTTTAATTTGTAAATAATAAATTAGCGTTGTAGTTGCCATTTTCATTTTTATACATAACTCGATAAATATTTCGTTTAGAGAAAAATATACAGAATAAACGTTGTAGGGCGTTTTAAAATAGGTAATCATTTTATGTTCTAAGCTAATTCGCGGAAAAAGCACCCAAATGATGTAAATTGGTATTTAACAAAATCGTAGCATAGTTAATTGAATAAATGCGAGTTTGGAGGTACATCGTGTTCACATCTCATTTTTGGATTAACTTCCTCGCATATACTAACAATAAGATTAGATGTAATGTGATTAGAGGAAAATAGTTAAGCATGTTTGTATGAGAGTAATTGCTCACAAAATTCCTAAGTAAAAACAACAACTGGATTATTTTATGCTGATCACTATACATAACGGAAATTAAGTTGCAATTTAGGAAATTTTTACCTGCCCGACATTACAAATTCATTTTCTTCTTTTTTAATCTTGTAAATTTTACTCTGAGACACACCACATAGCTTGCTCGACCTACTAACGGCAGATGACAGGCTTTCATTAGACTCATTGAGGCAACTACTAAGAACATTCAATATTGTTTGTTTTTCCGAATTCACCTTGATTTCTTTTCCTCGCTGAGACGTCCATTTTCTCACAAAAGCCACAATGTCAATATGAAAATACATTCGGGGATAATCAACGTGTGATGTACATCCACAATATTTTTAAAAAGGGGACACTATAAACATAAAACCTGTAAACACAACGTATCTCTACATTTGAACCATATTACACACTTCAGTTTGAAAACGTTTTGAAGAATTGTTAAAACAACTAATTTGCAATACACAATAAAATTGTCAAAATTTGTAAGTACTTTCCCACAAACTTATGAGCAGATAAAATGACAAAAGCACAAGACAGTCCAACTGCTGAGTCGTAACTGGGGGAGAAGAGCAGGCGAGGGTTTGACCAGACCGCAATAAAACTTTCGCATTGTTCACCCTCCCCTTGGCGACCCAACCCCACATCTGGGTGCACCAAAAATAACTTCAAACATTTACCTACAACTTTCTTGCTTAGACCATGAAAGTATCTTTATAAATAAAAAAGTTTCTCACAGACAAACTTTTTCAAGTCAGGCTGGAACACACAAAAGGAACTTTTATAATTAAATGCAGGAAACAAATATTTAAAATCAATTTATTAAACTTTCAGTAGCAACATTACGATCCTTAAAAATTCCTGAACCTAATAAAAAAAACTGCATTACATTATTGTAAAACAGAACGTTTATATCATCGACTGAAACAAACGTGACCGTAAAATGTCCATTTCAGGTCAAATATTGTTTATAGCATTTTGTATAGAATATAATTTTTAGGTTTCATTTAAAAGTATATCATCAGATTCTGCGTTAAAAATAATGCAATTAGATATTTGAATTTTTATTTTAATGCAACTTTAAATTATTAGTGAGATTTGGCAATCCCGGTGTCGTAGAGAAGGAGGGGGCGATTGGAGTTTTAAGTCTGCAGGAGAGGGGAGAAACGATGCCATTTGAAACCATACTGAAACTTTAAGGTGGAACGCTGTATATTAAGAAATTATGAGATAGCTACAATAATTAACAACAGTAATACTATTTCACTTTATATTTTCTGAGATAAGGTTTGAAAAATGTATATCAGGAATTTGAAATATTCCACTAAATCATAATTACATTAATATTAATTAAATGCTGCATTTACAATGATTAAATAAGATTTAATAACATTCAGTAATATGATTCTGTAAAATAATAAACTGCAACACCAACCTTCTCGCAAGGTAAAGTTCATTTGCTTCATTCACACCCAAGTAGCGCCCAGTGGTGATATGTCGAATACGCATTGGATGGTACCAGTTGATGAATCCACCAGCCCACTTGGTCCGCGCAAGCTCTAATCTCCATAGCGATCTAGCTTGACTCACTACTGATCCTCCCTCATAAATCACAATACTAAAAATGGAAGATATATGTAATAGGGAAAGCTGGCCAGGAAAAAGCATACACTAAATTTCATGAGAAATAGTAATCCTTACTTCTGCCCAGGTTGTTCACTCCACGTGGAAGGTATTGTTAAACATTCATCACCACCATGGAAGAATCGTAAGACATCACCTCCAAATACATAACCTACAGGAAGAAATATGATTATAAATATATCCTCTGGATAAATAATAAAATTCAAAGCAATAATGTAAATAAATACACCTAATAAAACTGCATAGTCTTATTCTTTATAGGGGAAAAATAGTTAGTTCAGCAATCATCCATTACCTACCTACATACTTCATTTTACTGATACCAGTTCCATAGGGTTGAACAGACCAATGTGTGACATGGAAAGAGGCATTCACTACCGAGAGATCATTTTCTTTCGTGGTGTGCTAAGGAAAGAGTATTTTTTAAACTTGTTATTTTGAAAGATCCAAGAATGAAATTCACATAGTAACATAAACAATGTTATTTAATAAGTTGACATAAAATTACCTTATAATGCCAAGATAAATAATTCATATTTAATTAAAACTTTTCAATGGAGAATTTAGAGTTTCAGTTTCTGTAAGTTATAGTTTCATATGTGAGCAGATGCAAGATAAGTTTCTCTTTGGAAATTATTATTAAACTTCTGATAATAAATAAAGGCAGCCATTATATTGTGATAAAATTATCCAGTAAATGAGGGCAGGCAACAAATTTATAAATCATGGGTGGGGAACCTGTGTCCCACGGGCCACAAGTGGTTTTATCAACCGCACCCGTCCATGCCATAACCAAATCCTGGAAGAGCGAGGGTGCAGCCCAATCTGGGTGTTTCCCGCTATAGCTGGCGGGTTTTATGCTCATTTAGCAGGAAACATTTTCATTTGGCAGCTGGCAGGAAAACTGGCAAAAAAGATGTAATTTTTGGCTTTTTCGGGCAGAATTTAAGAGTTAAAATTGGTAAAGGATATGGTCACAATGCAGCGATGACCGGAAAATACCCCACCCCGAATGGGGAAGAGTTGCGGAAGGGTCAGGCCCAGCTGAAGGCAAGTGCAGGCGGTGCGATCCACGTAATCTTACTTTTTTGATAGATATTACTCAGTATTTAGCAGAGTTAAACATTAAGCTTCAAGAAGGGTCTCAGTTATCCAACACATTATTTTCAAACGGTAAAAGATTTAAAACCAAGCTTCCTTTTTTGGAGTCTCGACTTCATCAAAGAAATTTTCCTGGCTTTCCTACTTTGCGAGAATACACTGATGAATTGCTATCATTGCATCAAGAATTTCAGAAGAGATTTGCAGACTTTAGGGTGCATGAAAATTACTTTCAGTTTTTTTTGCCCTTTTGATGTAAACATAGATAGCATCGAAGATGAAAATTTACAAATGGATCTTATCAAAATTCAAAGCAGTAATGAGTTGAGGAGAAAGTACAATGGAATGGACATCATTGATTTTTACAAAAAAAATATTTTGGATAGCAATTCCCCTCGTCTGAGAGCTCACGCTATCAAAATAACAGCATTGTTTGGGGCCACATATATTTCTGAAGTTTTTTACAAAACTGAAACAGATTAAGTCTAATCATAGATCTAGAATCACTAACAAAAATTTAACCTTTATCCGCCATGTGTACCCAGAGAAGGTACGCTGGGTTTCGTCACCGCTCCTACCTTATCGAACGGATGAACTCAAACAAAAAGTAAACAGAAACATGAGTCATCTTCTCACTCTTAAGTTCCTGACCTCTGCTCTCAGACCCAATGAGAGTTAAAAAAAAAAAAACCCCCCGTGAGAGAGCTCTAAGACCTACATAATTCTTTTCTTCCATTAGGCTTTGGAAATTGGTCTCACTTATTCAGTCATCTGCAAACCACTAAGTAGTGCGATAGTTGGCTGCATAAGTTAACAAATTTGTCTTCAGAATGTTTTACTTACTTTACTGCATTTTTATATATAATTTTAATGCTAATACTTTTTTCGACCTATTTCTTTACTTTAGAAAACAGATTCATGTGATGTTTCAATATTTTAACTACAAAATGCTTTTTATTTGAACAATTTATCTCCAATAGTTCATGAGATATAAGATTTTATCAGAACAAAAACATAAATTATTTAAATACCCCAAAATAATTCTGGCAACCGGATCCTACGGGCAGACATTTAAATCTGGCGGTTAAAGGTTAAGTAATCAGCTGAGAGTTGCCATGTCTAACATATTTCCAGATATAGATCACCATGTAAAAAATATGCAGCATCAATGGTCTCATTAAATAAAAAAAATTTTCAATACTGTAAAAAGCATTTATTTTTTATTTTGGTAAGGGTTGGTGTTATTGGCCCTCGGGGTCGGATATGAAGTTTAAATGTGGCCCTCGGGCAAAAAAGGTTCCCCACCTATGTTATAAATGAATTTAGTTATAAGCTTCTGCATATCAACTCACCAAATACCTCTCGGTGGCAACAGACACGAGAATAAGGTCATCTCCCACTCGTACTTTCTCTCCTTCAGACCTCTGTTTTGAAGCAGGATGAACAGTCCACCAACATGCTTCACCTTGAGAATGCTCTTGCAAACCCACATCAAATGAGAGTTTATCATTTGAAGAGCTAGTGGACAGGCAAGCAAGATACTGAAATATACATCAACCACAAATACAGTTGATAAACTCGAGAAGCAGATACAATAACCTAATAAAAAAAACAAAAGTTTTATTTATTCTTAAGTGTGAATACAAAGAATAAGAATGTTGGTTAAGTTTATTAGCAAAATAAAATAATTTTTGCTATTTCTTATTCCATTTCACTAGTTGATTTCATTTTCTTACCATCTAAGTTTTTTTATAAAATTTTATCTAGATAATAAAGAAAAGAATTGCTCCAAGAATAATAAATCATAACTAAAAAACTTTCTTGTTGAATTATATACTGAAACAGTCAGTGGTGCACACACAGGGAGGGAGAGGGGGTCCACCAAGTCCCGACACCCCCCTTGGAAAATTATAATTTTTCCTCAACTGTGGAAACATACATAGTTATTTTAAATTTGGGTTCATGGGTGCCATCAGAGAAGAAAGAATAGGAAATTATTTGCCTCCTTTGTTTTTTTAACATAAATGTAATTAATAATGCAATATGCAACATGAAGGTATTGATATAACTTGCATACAACTTTTGTGCTTCTAAATATTTTGGACCTCCTCCCCCTCTCCCTTGAGAGAATCCTGTGTGCGCCACTGGAAACATTCAAGTGACACTTTCTAAATTACAGGTATGTAAGAATGTATAGCTTAAGAGAAACTGCAATTCTACCATTACATATTCATAGATATAATAATAATCATATGATTTCTAATATATTAAATTTTATGAAGCTACTAACCATATTACTGTTCTGGTGCCTTAGAAGTACTGCATTTCCATAAAGTAAAGTTCTGTGCCCAGATCCTGTGCCTTTACCCTGAAGAAAGGAGTGGTAGATCAAAAACTTGAGGAAAGATTTCATTTTATTGTGAGTGCCAAAGTCACAAATTACCAATCCAAACAAAAACAGCAAAATGAAATAAAAGTTCAGTTAAATGCACAAAGAAATTTAGTTAAATTGTATTTTCTGTACAAGTATTCCTGTTAGAAAAAACCAGCTCCTATTCTAATGATGTTATTGTAAATTTACAATTATACTCAGAATAATCCTACACAACCACTGCACTAAGCCAATTCTACAGTATACTTTAAAGCCTATTTACTAACAAAAGCAGACCTGAAAGGTAAGGGGCAGTGTTAGGGCCCTTGTTGACTCTAATAATGCCACAGTCTAAAAAATAATTACAAATAATCTACTGTAAAATTTAAGACTTTTAAATTAGTGATTATATATAAGCAGCATGAAAACAGATGCTCGTTACAGCTCTGGTGTGATCTCTGATTCAACAAAATATTTACATCTTAATGCATTATTTGCAACTACATACACCTCTCTCAGAATTTAGCAGCCATACTAATGAATGTCCATGCAAAATATTTCCATTTACATTATGTGTATCATGATGTTACGTAAACAGTAATATTCACTAATAAGCAAAATAATTCTCTGGAGATGTCATTTGCATAGCTAAAAATCACACTTCAAAAACTCCTTTAAAGGTAAGATTTTTAATTATACAAAAGTATCGCTCAAATGTTAGAGTTTGTGAGGATGGCATGTAAATAGAAAAAAATCATAACCATACTTATGGAACTTATCAAAGCGCAAAAAGAAAACTTCCGATATTAACAATGCAAGTCACCTACGAAGCCTGATCCAGTACTTACAAGTGATTCCTGCTCCTGTAAAGAAAATAATAATTGATGCATAAAAATAATTGATTGATAGTGAAAACTATTTGAAATAGGCAAGTTATTTAAAGATAAAATAATTCCAAGAAGAAAAATATTTAAGGTTTTAAGTAGCTCAGACAATTCAAACTAAATAAAATACTTTTTGTTTTACATACATAGAATTCAATAATATTAAAAACAATTAAAGGTGAAGGATATTCTAAAAATACTTCATTATTCAAATTGATAGCTACATAAATATAAATTAAACATATTTGGGTGATAAACATAACATTAAAGATACACATTTGTAATTCAATAAAATAAATGCTTATTTATGTGACCAATGTCATACTTATGAACAAATTCCACATTTGCTGCTCAACTGTGAATCACTAATAGAATTGACAGAAGAATTAATTTATATAATGAATAGCAAATAAACTAATTGTTCATGCTACTATATCTGGCACTTATTTCGTTAAATTTGTTGAAATTAGGACTTCTAAAAAGTCTCCCTTAATCTCTTCCAACTAATAACGGTACTTTCCTGTTAATAGGAATACCTTAAAAAATGAATATGTATTGTTATGATTCTTTTAGAGGATATAACATTGAAAGGATATTGTGACGTAATGTTGGATTTACGATATTTCATTTAAAAACAACATTAACAGAAACTGAATGGCCAGTCTCAACATTTACAAACCCAATCTCCGGACAACGTGGAGGGTTTCTTTGGTTCCGGGCGAGACGAAGGGCTCGTTAGCGCCCAGAGACGACTACCCATTACAACAAAGTGAGCTGAAGGCTCGTCAATATATCCTCTCAATTTGCAGCACAACAATCAAGAGGATATAACATTGAAAGGATATAATGACGAGCCTTTGCCTCGCTTTGTTGTAATGGATAGTCGTCTCCGGGCGCTACCGCGCTCTTCGCCTCGCCCGGAACCAAAGAAATCCTCCACGTTGTCCGGAGATTGAGTTTGTAAATGTTGAGGCCAATCAGTTTCTGTTAACGTTGTACGTAAGTATGGCATGGGGATAATACATAAGTACCAGGTCCTGCGAAGGGTCCTGGAGGTATTCCCGTTAACAGGAAAGTACCCTAATAACTCTTATAAAAGTGGCATATGCAGGATTTCATGGAAAAGAATTTCATGATCAATAATGCTAAAGTGATATGACAGGTTCTTAATCCCAGAATCATCACCCAAAATTGGGCTGCCAAGCCATTTACGGTGTGTCACCTACGGTCATCTGTGGGTGTCTTAACCAAAATATGCCTATCTTCTTATCAGCTTGTTAAATGCTACTAGATTTTAAGCTTTAAAAAATTCATTTAGTTATTTAATTTTATCATTCATCAAAAGTGAATTGCTTGAGGGCTTGAGGTTGTCACAACTGGTAATTGAGTCAGCCAAAAAAAGTTAAGAATCACTGGAGTAGGAGGATGAATCAAACCAAATTTTATTGCTAAACATCATGTTAAGATGTTATACGCAATTGGGTTTAGTTTTTTGTAGTATCTGAACCGCATCCAACAGTATATCACTTTCCCTGAATAGCCAACTGCTCAAGTATTCTAAACACCACTTCCTAATGACAGTGTTTTCAGAGATCTCATGCTTGAAATTTGATACATAGAATTTGATGAGATGAAACACAACAAAAACAGAATGTGTTAATGTAAAACTTCTGCATATCATTTCTGCTTCTATCAAAAAGTAGTTCACAATGATTCAAATATTTGCAATTTAAATTCCATCAACTAAGTCTATGAGATGTATAGATGATACCTTTATGTTAGGCAGGGGAAAAATGGAAAAGCCCAGTGGCTTCAGTGGCTTATTAGGATCTGTCAGCTGGTTAACAGACATGGTGGGGAGTAGTTGGGCCAATTATGTGGGGCCACTTTTATTAAGGCCCAGTGGATTTTTTCTCCACTCACCACTGATCTTAGGTAATTCATATATTTCAGTTACATATGTTGTCTACAATTACATTAACTTTGTGTTAATTGAAAAATTATATCCTAAGATTTTCTATTGTACACTACTTATTTGGTTAAATATAATTTAAACATTCTTATTTCATATTAAAAATAAATGAATATAACTAACGAAACATTTTTATACAGGTCCATAGAAAAATCAAATGTTTATTAAAATAGAGGAAATTGATCAAAGGATATGATTTTAAAATAAAAGAAAATACAATATTAGCAACATTACTTGAAGATATGGGATCTTCGATAATTCACATTGTGAACATTTAAGTTAGAAGAAGCTCAAATTACATTAATCATTAATCAAAGTTTATGTATTTCAATGACATAAAAGATAAAAGCTAGCACAAATAATTTTTAATATAAGAGAAAGAATTCCAACACATAAAAAGGTACCAAAAAGCTTTCATATCAGCAGGGCCATCGTGATTATTTGTGGGACTATTTATGTATGTATGTATATATACCCAGTGGTGCAAAAAAATGTTTTTTTAAGACCAATGATAATTTCTCACAAAAAAGAAGTGAGCTTTTTCACAAAAGACTCTATGACATTCTTTTATTATTCCGCTTGTAGTGTCTCCCTCCCTCCCCTCTTGTGATGGACTCTTTTTGTTGTGGAATTTTTGTTGAAGATAGCCCGCCAATTCCCGCCCTACATCCAGAATGTATTAATATGTAATTAAAAAATTGCCTAAATCTCAATACATGAGAACTGAGCCATGCGCAGGGCCCCCAAATAAAGCATGTGGCCCTGCTCGAGGGAACTCACTGCATACATATGTGGGCAATAGGAATTTCAAAAAATTTCATGACATAAACAATGGCATGCATTTCACACTTGTGCTTAAAAAACATTTTTATTGTTTTGTTAGGGAATTTAACCTTTAAACGCCAGACTTATTTTGAAGTACCTATTTAAATTATTTTGTCTGTTTTCTGGAAAAATTGCATATCTCATTAACTATTAGTGATAAAATGTTCCAATAAAAAGCATTTTATAGCAAAAACAATGAAGAATTGCATGCTTCTGTGTTTTAGAGGAAAGAAAAGTAAGTGTTGAAATAATATTTTGAAAAAAATCACAATTAAGATAATTTCACTCGCCTTAGCCACTACAATAGTTGGAAGACTGTAAAAGACAGCTAAAAAACACAAATCCCCAAATGGAAGAAGAAAGTAACAGGAGGACATTATGTGTTTGTAGCTCCATCATGTGGTTATGTTTAATGCTTTGTGAGCGTGAAAATGGTAAGGAGTGCTTGGGCCTAGATAAGCATTTGTTTACTGTTTATCTGAGATCTACCCTTCACTAATCCTTTGACTTTAGGCAATATTGCCTCTGTCTGCCATGACTTAATTCTTTTTAGAGTTTCCATCCAAATCTCATGACTCCAATGGCTGCAACGTCCTTCTATATGCAGACGACTGCAAAATTTTCCGAAAGGTGGATAATCGTCGAGATAGTGGATCTCTCCAGGTTGCACTGGATTCCATAAAAAATTGGTGTTCATTGTGGAAACTTAAAGACAATCCAGTTAAATCTATCTCCCTAACCTTCACACTCGATAAGAATCCCATACCCATCTCCTATCGTGACTCCAATCAAGGATTTCCACCTCACATAACGACTTGGGTGTTACTTTCAATTCCAAAATCACATTTGCTGATCACATCAGCAAAATCACATCCAAGGCCATGTCAATAGTTGGCCTCCTGTATAAATTCACTAAACTTAAGGATCCCCACACTCTCAAATCCATTTTCACCGCCTGTGTTCTATCCCTTCTTGAGTATTCTTCCCCCACATAGTCCACACCATCTCCATCAAACCTCACACTCCTTAATTGCACACTAAACTTTTTTCTCGCAGTAGTTTGATATCGTGACCCCAATCTCCGCATCTTATCACACAACCAAATTCTTACCACCCTCTGTTTTACTCCTCTCTACTTCATAGACAAAAATCACTGATGTGAAATTCCTTTACCTTGCCATTAACAACCGCTGCAGATCAAAAGACATCACCTCCTTCTACTCCCTTCATGTACCACACCTTTAACTGCAAATTCCCTTATCAGCCCAAATCCTGCCTCTCCATATCCCATAGATCCTTGTTTTACCATACCCCACAACCTTAAACTCCATATC
Organism: Uropetala carovei; assembly: GCA_036926305.1. Taxonomy (NCBI): domain Eukaryota; kingdom Metazoa; phylum Arthropoda; class Insecta; order Odonata; family Petaluridae; genus Uropetala; species Uropetala carovei. The sequence continues at coordinate 7,866,280 of JAXCHB010000010.1, read as the reverse complement.
ATCCCTCAATCATTTCTTCTGCCTATTTTCATTTCTTTCCTCCACAATTCTATGAGAAACTTGCCAGTAGTTGTTCACAGCCTATTACTATTTCATGTTATTTATTTTTCACTGTTGTTACAGTTGACTGTTATTGTTGATAATGTTATTTTCTCCACCTTGTTATAATATCCTTTGTAAAAGGCCAAGTCTAGTTGTTTTTGGATACATGTTAATAAATAAATAAATGCAACTACTGTTAGTGATCTTGAAGCTTGGCGTTTCAAGGTTTAAAGCTATTTTTCAATCACAAAAAATGCTATAGGTTGAGAAACAAACTTTTTTGTACAATTGAGTCCATTTACAGAATATCCATAAAACAAAAATTTTGAATGAGTAAAAATGAAAACTGTCATACTTAAAATAAATAAATGAGCTGCATAAGTTGCTTGAAAAACTATTTTAAGTATAATAAAAACAACATATATTATCCTCTGACGAAGAAGTGCTTTAATGATGTTAAAAATTTACACTTCTTTTTAAACAGTTCAAACAGGGAAAACATAGTAATATAGTTGTTTCTGCATCAACTACTCCTCAACCAGTCAATTTGTAATAGCTCTGATATATTTCTTATTACTTCCATGCATATGCACTATATTAATTCTAAAAGCTTTATATGTTTCTTTCTTGAATCACATTGAAACATTTTATTCATGCAAAACGATCTCCATTAAAGCTTGTTTCTCATTTGATCTGCATTTTTGTAAAATGTAACAAATATTAAATTCTAAAAACAGAATACTTTATTATTAAATAAATGAAATAGTTAAATAGCATATAAAATATTTTGCTTTAAAACAGAAACAAAATTTTAATAAATCTTTGAAGATTCTCACTATATAGGCTTTGCCTTTAGTTCAGAAGAAAAGAATAATTCAGTAATTTACCGTTTCTGACCCAGCTGCAGTCACTAGTTCCTGAAGTGCACGGACTGAAAGAGCCTGCTCTATCACAAAAACACATTGTGACAGATCTGGAGGAATATTCTGAAAAATGTTTAAATAAATGTAACAATTTCTATGACAAAAAATAAGATTTGAAGTGTTTTTCTTAGATGACTCTAAAATTACAATTTTAATAATTATAGTTGATTGCTTAGCACTGGTAATATAATATTTTGCATAAGATTATACATAATATCTATGGAGAAAAAATATCAATTACACAAACAAAGAATTTAAATGCTAATTAAAAAGATTCGGCACTTATACAATTAACTAGTAATGGCTAGGTTTTATGCTACTCTATTGCTCTGTGCAAAGAAAACTAGGGTTTATTAATTAAGTGGAGTTGGGTTGGTTGGAAGAAACGTTCCAAAAAAATATCTTTCAAATATATTTATACTCTATTTATAAAACGTGTTGACGTTTCACGAAGGTAAAACAAAATATGATTGTTCAGTGCATTTCCTGAAAGTCATTTTACACGAGGGAGGTAAACTGCATCCAAGATTCTATCAAACATACCCAGGAATTATTTTAATGAACATATTTTTCGCTTTTGGCATTTAGTAGATTTCATTTCCTGATGACGGGCAGGAAACATCAATACAAGTCAACAAGCTGAAAAGAGCTATCAAATAAAATCTACAAAAGTTAATCAAATGGAATAGTAGTACCTAACGTGCTTCTGAGACAGATTCATACCAACTGATATTTCTTACATAAAACTATTACCATTTAAGAACACACAATAATAGAGGAAAAATTAACAAAAATTTGCCATTAAAAAATTAAAGGAATTTCATATAAAAACTCATTCAATAATAAAAATGGATTTTAGCAGTTTATTACACATTGGCCCAAGAGAATAAAAATTAAGCAAATGCTTTTATTTAAAATGTATGCGTTTTTAAACAAACACAATTTGAGTTGGAGAAAAAGTAACATTTACTTTAGCTTGAAAGAAATAGCATTCGCTTATTTTTTTAAATTTCTTATAGCAAATCCTTTAAAATGTGAGCATAAAACTGTTCCTATGCTAAATTCTTTAAGTATATGCTTTGCATTTTTAAATGAGGTGAGGAGCTCACTAAAAATTTTTCAAGTTCTTTTTTTATATTATCATCTTGCCGAATTTATGATTACACCGAAAGTGAGAAAATATGAGAAAACACAATGTCAAAAACTAACAATCATTAAAATATTTTATCGTATTTCAAACGTTTCTAATACGATAAAGTAATGAGAAACGTGTAAAAAATTTTATCACTATTTGTTTTAATTTAAATCAACTTAAATAATTTTTTAATGCTACCCAAAATTTGAGGCGACTATCAAATTCAAATATCACAATTAACTATCAATATTCAGCTACATATAACAATCAGTCACTTGTTTTTTTAATGTAAACAATAACAAGTGAATAATTGCAGAGTAACTTATGTATGGCGCGTTTTTTTAAATATAAGAAACCTGTTTATGTAAAACAATTAACTTATACTTCCTTTCTTTTATAAGCTCATGATAACTAAACAAAGATGCTAACATTTCGAGCACAAGGCAAGAAAAGCTTATCCTGAAAATTTTGGTAATCTACATCCAATATTTCTTAGGATATAATAGTCTGTTTGATGGAAAGGCTAAATACTTATAAGCAAAAGCAAACGTTTATTCACTCAAAATGAAGCAAATACTTTAAGGATTTGCTTATGGTTTTAGCAAATGCTTTTCTGTTTTCTTTAACAATTTGCTTTTTTACTCACTTGATTTGCCATAAAAAAGCATTTGACTGAATGGATAAATCAGTAGATAAACATAAAAACACGTTCTATATCAGTGAATTCCTTTATATTTACACTGGAAACAAACTGGAAGACATGACTCAAGAATTAAACATTTTTTCAACGGATTAAATATATACGCTATTCAGGTTTCAGATGTTACTTATGAAGAAATGTTTTAAGAAATTTGTTTACACTCATATCTACGAATTATTCATTTTTATTTTATCGCAACCTTTTTTCTTTCACATTTACTAATAATTCTTGGTAATACAACAATTAGTTTACTCTCCAATTTATAGAAACAAATGAAATCAAGAATCTGTGAATGAATTTACGGGCAAAAACAATAACACCTCTTCCCCATGGTCAAAAATGAATTAATTCTGGAAAATATCCTCAGAGTCAATGTAACATTTCACGTAGGCTCTAAAAATTAGCATGCTTGAACAAATGTTTTAAATTAATAAAAACATTAATCCGGCATCAATGTAACATTCATTCATGCATAAAGTGACAATGTCATCTTCTGTCAAATGGGAATAAATCTTCAAGATCATGCCAAATGAAGTGGAAGGGAGAGGCGATCTTCCAAAGTGGGGGAGGAAGAAGGGGGAAGCAAACGATAGGATTTAAAATAAGAACTCGGGTAGAGGTTCCTAGGAGCCTTGAAGAAACTGCGAGGGTCGGAGGGGGAGGGGATCCCGCTGTTTACCTTATCTGCTATGTTTTCCAAAAAGCAGTGCCTGTTACCGAATCCTTCAGCAGCCAGACAAACTCTTTCACCTGTGGCTGTACAGGAAAGACACACCATGTCTTCCTAAATTAGGAACCCGTAAAAATAAAAGTTTTAATAATTTCATACGGCATACACTTCGTCATAATTGCATGCTTTTAGGTCAAGTTCATTTTCATATATTTTGATTTTAAATAATTTTAAAAAATCTCAAATTATTTTATTCGCAAAAAATACGGGACTTCAAATTATCATTTTATTGAAGGGACATGCGTATAAGATCATTTTGGGGGCATTGGGTTTCGTTATCCAATACAATGTTAACTTATATCGGATAACTTCCAGTATTTTTGTCGCGGAATGTTGCTCGGGGAGGATCAGCATAAAATAAGTCCAAGAGCCCAGATGTGAGCCGAGCTGGATGCGAGCCCACTAGCAGAAATAGCCGCACCGTATCGCCCTGCTGGCGACCGACGGTGGCTACAGGCTATCATCACGTATGAATTACCTTCTTAAATTTCGTCTCAATAACTAAATAATTTTGAACTCGTTATAAAATAATAAAAATGATCATTCATAAACTGCGCAACAAAATCTCAGATAATCATTCTATTTGTGCATACTTTATATTTATGCAATGACTCAAATGAGTATCCTGTTCTTGACTGGGCATAAACAGTTACGAAAATGACTGTGCAACACCCGTAAGGAAAGATTGCAACTATCGAATCATGTCTTATTTATGATATACTCACCGTACGAAGGAATGAAACATCATCTTGCTCAGAACTTCCCTCACTGTCTGCCATGGTGGTTTTCCTTAAGTTTATCCACTACACAGAAAATATAAAAAACAGCCACAACAATCGCAAATCCAGATGCATTCACACACTAGTTTTAAGTCATTTTTCCTCGTCTCAGCTGATTCACTGTTTCACGCCGTTGCACTGCGCGAGAGGTTGCGACAGTTGTTAACTCCGAATCGTTTTTCGGGATCGATGTTCGTTCCTAGCCGTGCCCGAGTGATACCACTACTAGCGACAGCAGCCGAAGAGGCTGGCGGAATCCAACGCTTTGTCCAACTGTAAAGAATCGGCTCTTACGGGGCTGTTACTATTATTAACAGTCTACCTCTGTCATTGAGTCGGTATCCTAGTGCGTGAGGAAATAATCTCGCATCAAAAAATTTGTACAGCCGACGAGATGAGACGACAATTCATCGAAAATATGAATTCTAATATGAGAAAGTGTGGCTACATAAGGTTAATGGCCGAGACCCCACACAATGCAATACTTGTCATTTATGAAATAGTGCGACGTTATAACTTCATATTTTTTCGTGTTTTAAAATGGTTTTTGCATATTTTATGCAGTATAATATATTTCAGCGGAGAGTGATGAACCAATCAACTTAATAAAGAGCTAATAAATCGACAAAATATTTAAAGTCAACGCACTTTTAATTTGTTGAACATACTTTAAATAATAATCTTACATGGTGTTGATTGCCTTTATTCTTTTATTTAAATGCTTACGAATATACAAAACCTTAATTTTCTTGAAATATACTTCCTTTTGTTAGAAAAATGGCATTTTAAAGCCAACAATATGAAGCAGAGGAGATGTTTAAGAATAATTCAAGTAAATTAAACTCCAGCTGGAATATCTAATAACTGATAAGAAATTTATTGGTCTTTTTATCAATGAGAAACAAACTCCCACTTACAGAACAATCTTGACAATGCATACACCAAAATAAAATCTTAAAAAAGGCAATGCATAAGAAAAATTAATTAATATTATAAGAATTAAGATACCTACTTGCACTAATTTTGAAAAACCAGTAAGAGGAAAATATAGCTTTTTTAAATACATATACGGTACAACCTCATAAACACTGCATTCAAAAACCTGGCATTCTCAAAAACTTTTTGGAAAGTTATATGTAAAAAATTCTAATACTCTAGAAATTACTTTAAATTATGTACACTTACCTTTTTCATTGTTTTGTTTACCTCATTAGAACCACATGTTTAGATTCGTGGCAATAGCAGTTGTTTTTCGTTAATGCAATTAGTACTTTTGTTAAGTTTTATTTTGACATGACTTCAAAAAAACAATATAACCCATAAGTGGTGCTACAAAATGTAAACAGAAAAATCTCACGATTGAAAAAATGTGGAATTACCAAGGAAACTTGAAAAAGGTACTTCAGTGAAGTGACTTTGCGAAGAATATGGCATTGGTAGTTCCACTGTGTTTGATTTAAAGAACAAAAAAACGAAAATATTGAAATTTTATGCAGTGATACATCTAAAGCTTTGTGTAGCCGTAAAACATAACACGTCCCGGGTAAATATCGTTGATAAGGTATTGTTTGAGTGGTTTCATCAGCGAAGAAGTGAAGGTGTACCTATTTCAGGCCTAATGCTGATACAGCAAGCGAAAATTTTTCACAATAGCAAAAAGAGTGGTAGAAAATAATGAAAACCGGGTTGATATCGACAATGATGCGCCTTCAATAGATCGCTCTATACAGTTGGTCACAGATACAATATCTGTTTTAGAACAACACTCTTGCATTGATTTTCAAGAGATTACGTGTTTGTATCGAATACAAGATAAACTTATGAAGGAAATATCAAAATGCATGAAGCAAGCTAGTTTGCTTGATCTGTTAAAAAAAACCCAGAATGTATGATGAAAATAATGCTGTAAATGCGTATTAGATATACTCTTTATTTTACATTTGTTATTTACTTTTTAATGGTTCATTTATAATTACTCATTTTAGTGCATGTATAAGCAATAGTCTTTATTGATAATGGGTTCCCTTTTAATTGCTGTTCATCATTTGAATTATATAATCAATTACCAAAAATGTACATTACTTAAGGATTTTTTATACATTTTCAAAAACCCGGCAAATGCTAGGTCCAGAGGTTGCCGGGTTTATGAGGTTCTACTGTATATGCATAGCAAAAAGTTCAACAAAGCAAATTTCCCTTTTATATCAGCAAATAAAAATTATTTGGCATCAAAATCATTACTATGCTTAAAACTTAATTGTTTAAGAAATTCCTATGTAATACATATTATTTTTTCTTTGATCAAAAGAGTACTCATATTTATTTTTCTAAAAACAGGTTTAAATTTACAAAATTAAACTGTTTTTATATAAATACCATCAAGGGATTACTGCAGTCGGTTGTTCCGAACTATCCTAAACTTCTGCATGTATTCCCCATGCGCCTGTCACATGAGAGGCATTTCAGAAAATCGCACTAATGCAAACTGTATGCCAAAAACTGTGTTCTTGATCCCACAGAGTGGATCTATCTAGCATTATATTTTCATTTTATTATAAACTGTGCTATTTACAGTGATATAGATGCAATTAAGTTATGGTGATAACCAGTAAATTTGGTGCAAATATGCATGCAAACAATACATTAAAAGAGCACGTTTTGAGGAATTTTTTGGTGCAATCGAATAGGAGACATTTTTTCAACTTCGGTGAAATAAAAATCAGTTAGTGCTTCATAAACATGATATTTTATATAACTTTTTGTAAATGAGCATAAAAACTTCATTTTAGGGTTGTGTTAATACATAAAAAAATTAATACAATCAACAACCACAAAACTTGAAAAGACATATCTGAGCAACGATTTTAATTTTTAAAGGGAAATAAAACTTATCCAAAATTTGTTTATAATAACATCAAATATAAAGACGAGCTAATTTTTTAAGACAAATTTCAAGGAATGGCTGCGGCAAAAGAAAATAGTAGTATAAAACTCAAATTAAGAATTAACTTTTTACTTTTTGTGTCCATAATTATCAAAGACAATGAGAACAGCAAGTGAAATTAAAATGTCTTTAAATGCTCTAAAATGTATCTTAACAGCTTAGAGTTCTAACATGAAACTTTTTTGGGATTTGGAGGTATTTGAAATTTCTTTATAATGAGAAAGCACCACACAAATTCGCAAATACTTTTTTTTAGCATTTACATATCCATAACAATATGAAACTTAAACTAAAGGTCACATTGAGACTGATTAAATCTACGGAGATATTTCATTTAAAAAATCCAACTTTTCACTTATCTTCTCAAATATACATATATACAACTTATCTACACCATTCCCAAGAAAAAAATTTAGTAGAACCACTTACAACATCACATTGAAAGACTCCTCAAGAAGTTATGGCAATAGTTACACACTCATTACACTAAATCATTCACAAATTTGTGTTCAGTATATCACTTAATAGCCATTTTTGCCTATTTAATTATTTCAAAATTTTTGGACAAAATGCATTACAGGGTTTTGGCAAACAAACCTTTAATCCTACAGCTCACAAAAAGGAAATTTAACAAATTAACTTGATTACTTTCTCAATTGGGAATAAAATAATACGCGCATAAATTATAACTTCTCTATCAAGTATTATAAAAAATGAGGCAGTAATAAATTTAAAGAGATATGTCATTATTTTTGGCAAATAGTAAAGCATAGTTCAGGAATAATAGACAAGAATGTTATATACAAAATATTTACACAAGAGAGACAACTCACGGTCATCTCTACCAAATACAAAGGCGAGAATATTAATTCTAACCTTTGAGTTTAATCAGTCCCATCTTACCACTTTCTTTGGCTCCACTTTCATCACAAGGCAGTCTTCATATCTAATTGGTGCAAAAATATTAGACCTCCCTTAAAACTTCAGTATCCTTTTCCTTTTTATTTTAAGGTAATATACCCTAATTTCACTGCCATTCTAATTGTTCAATGTGCATTACGTCAGCTTGGTTCATGCAGAACACTACCATTGACTTATCTAATAGCTTGCTTCATGGCCTGCAAGAATATAAAGGTCAGCTCCTTCTTCAGTCAGAGTGCCTTCCCTTTGGATTGGTCGACAAAGATGACTTTCCAGCACAACCACCCTTGAAAAAGGACAAAACGCTATTAGATGTTAAAGACAATATATGTATTCTATAAACATAAACACTGATTTACATTCCTGAAAAGTGCGACATAAATCAAAGCATTTTTCGCTTAAGAATCAATGGCATGAGGGGGGATACCTGCAGAAGTTGCAAAAGATTAGGATAGTTCGAAACCACAGATTGCAGTAGCCCCTTGATGTTGGCACTAGATAGTCCACATACTGAGTCCGAGTTCTGACGAGAAAAAATCTCAGGTAATGGATAATTCCCTGTCCAAGTAAACAGTTGTGCTACATTTCAGGTCCTCCCACAATAGGATCGCAACTCTGCATTTCTTATCCGAATTTCAAAAATAGTTGTCTGGGCGCCTGAGACTTTTCACCTTGCAAAGGCATTGCTTTGTTATCAGCAAACGTACATCTTATTTGCAGAGAATTATTAATTAGTGAAATAGAAAAAGTGGCTATTCTTTATGATAACAGGGTTTAAGAATGTAGAGGCAGAATTAATAAAGTGAATTAGAATGATTAATATTGTTATCATGCCAATATTTTAGCTTTTCTAATAATAATTACATTTAATGAAATTTTAGAAAATTGTAATATACATAATCTGATTCAGCATGAAATTTACTCGAGTGAATGTCGTGATTTCACATAAATGACAAATTCGCCATAGTCACAATAACTTTTAGAGGTGGAAGCTAATAGTCTCTGCGGTCATCTCAGACATGAAAAAATCACTCCTGTGCCCAGATGTTACAAGCGTTAGAATGTGATGCAAAATTGCAAAAATAGCAGTGGCACTTCTGGATATACCCACCAAAATAGCCGTGGCACAAAAAGGGTTAATGCTCCTGCTCGATTTGTGCAGCGTGTGATCAAGACTTATTTTGTAAAACACTATGTATGTTCTTCATTTTTATTCACATTTTACTATTCAATTTTATATATAATTTAAATAAAATGTACGACCTATTCTGCACTACCTTGTATGTTTAAAACAATTACTTTGGCATATCTCTCTATATTATAAAATCGTAATGGTCATCATGATGCGTAACACTCTAATTTTGTGAATAACTCGATTAGAAATAAACTTAAGAAGCCTGAAAATTCTCAGGATTTCAGTGTTAATAAATCTTTACATTATGACTAAAACAATTTCAAAAAAAGGTCATGGATTTGACGTAAAAATCACCTTTTTGATTTTACTTTTTAAAATATCTTAAAATTAAGTTATGGACACAAAATGTGCACTCAAGCATGCCAAAATGAATAAGGATTCTTATTCTTACTATCGAATTCGCTCATATTTTGAATTTATACTACAGTTTTGGTAATTTTTTTAACATTTCAATGACGAGATTCCATGGTTATCGGTATTGTTGTCCTCGGTAATTTCCATGCATATGCACTTAAATAAAGGCTTAAAGATCGAAAATAAGATTAAAATTTGCTTGAAATGATTGAAGTTATTAATTTAATGCAAATAATTCAAACGCAGTATTCATGTTATTTATATTTTTTTATCTATATTACTAAAATCCTATATCTGGTTGTCTCTTTCTCTCTTTAACGCTCTATACCTCAGCCATTTTTAATCTCCGGGAATTTCAGCCCTCTTTGAAACTATTGTAATTTTTCGATTATAATAGCACCCATGTTTTCACAAGTGAAATGTGAAAACTGTCTTATTACTATGTGTAATATGCATTTAATTTTTTGTAAAAAGATCAGTAATTTTTCACTTGGTTATTAGCGGTATCGTGACGGTTCTCACCTTGCCAACAAGTGAGATATGTGAGAGATAGTTTGCGATAATAACGTGGCTTTAAAAAAAACATGGATGCATCTGAATCATATGGAATAAGGATTTCACTGAGGTGGATAACGTAGACGAAGATGACTTTCACGGTGACGCCACTTACACAGACTATGAGAGAGAGCACAAGATTGCTGACAAACTATTTGAGGACAGTGATAAAGAATTCAGAGGCTTTAATGAAGACAATGGCAAGAAGTAATTAAATGATTAATATTATTATTTTCAGTTAAAAATTTTTTTAAAGCAATGCTATCATAATGCAATGACAAGTACGATTTATTAATAAAAAGGTGTCTGAAAATATCAATTATTTACCAACTGGAAAAAGTTGTATGCATGTGATAAGAAAATTTGAGCTTATGCTGGCTAGATTTAATGTAGAAATAACCGAGAAAAATCTCAGGAGCCAGAAAGTATTGAGAAATTTTGGGCCGATGCGTATTTCAGCTACAATGTAACCATCATAAGGGCCGGGACTCGAGAGCATGTAAACTGGTGAAAAGAAGAGTCCAGCGGCACACTTGAGAGCATGCCACTGGACTCTTTCTTGGTTTTTTCTACATTTTATGCAAGTGTTACCAAGTATAATATGCACCATAACTTTGTCAATTTTTCATGAAAAAAATTCGTATTATACAGGGTGTCCCAGAATTTGCGTCTACAGACGTAACCATGCGAAATTTCAAATCGAAAATGTTCTTCGTAAAAATTTCGGAAGATGCTCTGTTTCCTCAGAAAACGTGTTTAAAGTTTGCATATATGTGGCAACACTGTACTGAGAAAAGGTTGGTTACGATAATGACTCTAGAGTCTAAAATGACGACACTACTATGTTTATCACTATTTGCTTGCAATCTTTAAATTCCTTAATTTGCTTTTATTTATTTCTGTTTTGTTTTTATTTCCTTCTCTTGACCTGTTTCCAATCTTTCAGTTAAATGGATGTTTGTTGCCATATATCACTAGGCAAGCAAAGAATGAAAAACATAACAGAAATAAATAAAAGCAAGTTAAGGAATTTAAAGATTGCAAGCAAATAGTGATAAACATAGTAGTGTCATCATTTTAGACCCTAGAGTCATTACCGCAACCAACCCTTTCCCAGTATAGTGTTGCCACATAATGCCAACTTTAAACATGTTTTCTGAGGAAACAAGAGCGTCTTCCAAAATTTTTACAAAGAACATATTCGACTTAAAATTTCCTAAGGATTCACATGGTTATGTCTGTAGACATGAATTCTGGGACACACTGTATAAGGAAAATTACGGTATTTCATATACTCTGTTACTGTTACCTCTAGGATGGGAACAAGTGGATTGAGTCTCTTTTCAAATTGCACCAAATAAAGACGCATTTCACCTAATATTCTTTTACATTGACCTACATGAACAACGAACACTTTCTCCATATAAGGCAGACAAAAACCACCTTGATTAACAAATCCAACAGTAAAATTTTTAACTCTAAATCATAAAAACTAAACTTACTTTCAATCTTAACATTAATTCAAAATAAATAAAGCTTTAGACAAAATCTGCCATCTGACTTACATTGCATTGGAATATTTTTGTAAATAAAATAATAATAATTTATAACAAAGTTCAATCATCAAAGAAAATTCATATTCACTATATGTGAATATAATGTTAGTTGTTAATATAAGCAAATGAATATTATTGCTTACTTATCACTTCCAAGAAGCCTGTATACTCGACTTTTGTCCACTATTTCTTGCGTGACTTCTCCATTTTTAAAACTTCTACCTTGCATACCATGTTTGTGGAATGCCAAAACACTATCAGGAAGACAAACTACAAAAAAAGAAATTGACACTGTAAAAACAATGTAAGGAAACAATTTAACATACTTCAGTACTGTGTATGAAAAATGACACCTTACCAACTGATTCAATTTGAAAATCAAATCTAAGTTCTGACAACTGTTTTCGAGTATTTCTTGGTTTTCCTTGAAGGTTAACAATTTTCACAACACCTGGAAGGAATTCAAGGCTGTGATTAAGCAATAATCCAAAAACAACATACAACATGAACAGACAAAATATATTTCAATATCACAGATAACAGATTAATCAGTAAAATTCAATCAAATGTGTAACAGCCTAACTAAATTAAGAAAGTATGTTAAATTAAGACTTTAACATTATTTTTCAACCTTGACATTTAAAATGTGATACATTAAACAATGAGTTAAACAGATTTATTTAACAGGAGACAACATTCCTTTTTATTAAAGTATTAAAAATAATGTCAATGAATTTTATTATAAACTATTTGACTTAGATATGTTGCATACACATCAACCATATTTTCTCACAGAAAACTGAAAAGAAATCAGAGGCTATATACTGTTTACAAAAAACCAAAATACCGTATATACCCGAATATAAGAATAAGATAGTATAGAGCTTTAGCCTTCGAATAAAGCAAAAAAGAAGAAAATCGGTCCGTATTTACGTATTTTAATGAATGAAGGAAAAAACCTTGCACTCTGAAAAATCGAAAATCCCGTGTAAACTTATGGGAAAATATAATTGTCTCCTGGATTCAAATCCGGGACACTTCAGCAAACAAAAATATTTTTCCAGGGGCCTCATAGCCAGCAGAAACAAAATGTCGTTTACCGCATATCTTTACGACGAACAGTTCTCGGGAAATACGCCGATGCAATTACGCGAGGCTTCATACGCACGGATGCACGCAGCTTCATCACGCGCATAATATATAGGATAAAACTCAAAAGAGTATTTGTATTCGAATACATCTGAATCAAATATTTCGATTATAGCTAATTGATTCTTCCCATCTCCAGCTATCTCCGGCTTCGGTTCCTCTGTCAGTCAAACTATTATGCACTGTGCGATTATAAGACAACTAGCGATTTTCAGGTCATAAAAATTGGAACAAAACCTCGTCTGATATTCAGGTATATACGGTAAGTGAATTACAACATTAAATGCAGAAAACTATGAGAGAGAGGTACAAAGTTGCTAGTGAGTCAACAAATTTAATAGGTAAAAAGTTACAGATTCTATGGTATTACTGGTGCACTCTCACAAAACCAGGATGCTCAGACTCAAGAGGTTGCCAGATTTCCATTTTTTAAAACACACTGAATTTCCATTGAATATGCTAAACTGAATACCACTGCCATCTGATAAAATTCCAATGTGTCAGTTCATACATAAAGTTTGTTTACGTTCAACAAGGAACATAATGAGTTTGTTCAAATTCAAACATAAACATGTGGAAAACTTGAAAAATGCAACATTGGTTGCAAAGTAATAAGTAGGCCGAAAGCTATTGTTGATTACTAAAAAAATACAATAGGAGTAAACCCAGCAGACCAAAATTTGGCTGATCACCACATCCATTGGAATCGCAATAAAAAATGACAAAAGATGCTTTTCTTTCAGCTTCTAGATAACAGCAGTGTGGAATTCTTTTATACATACTGCCAAATGAAAAGAAGCAGAACCCATCAAGTCGGTATGCATAGCATGGTCAAAAATGAGATGCAAAGGGGGGGGGGGGGGGGGGGGGGGGGGGGGGGGGAAGAATAAGGAAAGAGAACAGGTATTTTTGTTCTACAAGCAAAGCATCCCTGTCTCTATGCTACTGCATTTTATTTCACATATTACAGTAAAACCCCGTTATTTCGATCCCGGATAATGCGAAGTATGGTGTAATTCGAAGCTAAGATCAGTCCCCGGCCAACACCATAGGATTTTGCATAGATTTTGGTACCGATTACTCGAAATATGCCTACAATGAAATTCGAAGCCATGATCTGGTGTACATATAGTGCCCCAAGCAGGTGACTCCCTTTTACTTATTTAATAGTAGGATGACCAAACATCCCATTTTCGCCGAGACTGCCCTGTTTTTTTTATCAAAAAAGCAATTTTGTTCCAGTTTTTTTTACAACAAAGGGAAATGTCCTGTTTTCACCTTGTAGGAATATGGTAACCCTATTTAATAGTCAACATGAAATAAAAGTCGTAGATGATTCAAAAAATGAATCAGCTTACCCTTGCATCACTGTGAATGCTCACATTTACAATCAGATAGCAAAATTTGAGAACCAAGCTGAAATGAACACAAGCTGCAGGAACCCCTATTACCTCAATCCTCATGCTCTCCCAAACCTGGGCAAGGTTTTTCTCATGAGAAAGTGATATGCTTCAGAAAAGACTGTGTAATATTGATTTCTGTTACTGAACCAATCTTAAATAACGTTGTACGAAGTTATATAGAATGTCGTCTCTAAAAAGATCATGCCTTTGTTTTACCCGAGAATAAGCGATGAGCCAAAAACAAAAACCTAGTGATTTTAACCAATGATGAGCTGCAAAAAATATTAAGAACCGGCTCTCTAAAATAAAATATCCTAAACCACGTACCACACCTTCATTCCACATCAGCTACCGATGATGAGAGCATCGCTCTCAAAATACGTATATAGCATTCTACCGGATATCTAGAGAGTTGCATTTGTTTTCTTGAGTGCATGTGAGGGAGAGTGTTCTGTCTGACAGGTCCGTCACTGTTGGGAGAGACATAAACCTGCAGACATCGTGTGCGATACTGGATCACTGGCGAGGAGTAACTTCCCGTAAACCTGGTATTAATTCCTTATCAACCCCTTCCTCCCTATTTTTCCTTTCCCCTTCGTGTGAACATGTGTGGTTGCTGATTAGGTCCCTGTCGTAATCATACAGATACATAAACTTACCACAACAGTGTGAGTAAGGGTCAATGGCGCAGGTTAACGCCTCGTAAACTCTTCCTTTTAACCTTTTCACCTTAGGATTAGTTCTTGTGTGAGTGAGTGTATGAGTGAGTGATTTCGAGTCCCTGGCGAGGATTAGAACCCCGCAAACCTGTAAGTAGATATTTTTTGTTTCCTCTCCTATTTTTTTCTTTTTTCTGTGTTTTCTCTTTCTTTGCCTCCCCCCCTCCCCCACCTTTTTACTGGTTATTGTGTCTCTAGATATTCACCTTGTACGGTTAAGGAGTTTTTCTTTTTTCATTAGGGAAGAGGTTAGGTAAATATTAATTTCTTAGCTTTAAAATATTTTCTATAATTCTCACCAATGCAAACTAAGCAATATGATCTGAGATAAGTTATAAGCTTAGACAAAACTATAGATCTTAAAAGAAATTTAAATGAAACATATACAATACAGGCTATACACCTTGCATCTTAAAATACCCATAAAGAAACTATTGCTAGGTGATTATCCTCATTTTATTTTATAATACTCACTATCATAACAAACCAAAACAGAGTCCTTGTCCAGCTGGCTAACACTGATGACATTGATAGTTTCTCTACGTGGAAGAACAGTAGCTGTAAAAAATTAATAACATAAAAATTAGAATTACTTTTGAAAGTAAAAAGAATTGTTTCATCTTAAAACTATAAATAGCCGTTTTTGTAAATGAAAAAGAAACATCAACAAATTCAATAACTGATAAATATTTTAAAAATTATAATTACGATCTCGTGAGAAATAATACTCTCCTCCTTTAATTCTCCCTCTCTTCCTGAGAGAAAAGGGTGACATAAACAGCTTAAAGATTAAAGAAGCAACACACACACCAGTTCCATCCATATCCTCGAGATCTGCTTCAGTCGATCCACTTCCCCCATTTGCATGGAACCATGAGGAAGTGACAGATCCTGTTACAGGAGCTGTGTTTATGTTGATGAGGTCTAGTTTGAGACGACGCTCTTGCTCATATCCCCTCTTAACACCAACACACACAGATGGATACTCGCCCTCATCAGGTGTGAGAATCATCTCGAAAACACTGATGGGATTCGGCAAACTGCACTCAAAGTGCTAAAAGTAATTGTTAAGGGATGAATAAAAAGAAAAATAATTAGTCAATTTGATACTTGGAATGAGAAGGATTTAAAAATGGGCTGCACAAGTAATTACAATTTGAAAACATTACAAAGGAAATGAGAGAATTTGGAAATCAACAAGGAACATCCATCAAGAGCTGTAAGGAAACGAATTATTCATGCCAAAGAAACATTGTATAGCAAATATTTCATGAACTATTAGGAAAATTATTACACCCTATTTGCTCATGTAATATTTAGGTATATTTAATGCTTTCAGAATTCATTTTCACTAAAAGAACAGGAAAATACTAGAATATTTGAGTCCATTAAAATTATAAACCTATATAGCTCTAATAAAAAAGTAGAATACCATAAAAACTTCAATTTTTATGAATTTTTACAAATAGCATTGCAGTTTGTATTCAAACCCAATCTACTGGCAACTAAAGGGTTAAAATAATATTCCATCAATAGAATGATGCTACATATCTAATATATAGCTGCTTCTTACATAAGACTAGCTGAAACACCCCGCTTCGCTCGGGAAAGAGTGGCAAACGATTTTTATTGCTTGGGGCAAACGTTCCCCATTCCTTAATTACGCAAGCGTTGCTTACAAAAACATTTACTATTTTATGTATTGTATTGTACGCATTAACGTCTTACTTAATATTCACATGAAAAGATGCACCGAAACCTTTAAAGCGGCAATAAAATTATGTGGATTATGTCAATACTATTAGCCAAAATGTAAACAATAAACAACATCTTGGTTACCGAACAAATGTAAGTAGATGTATCAATTTATGTTGCAATAAATCTTTCAATGTTAATGGTAAAAGATAACAATGTTCTAATAGTCCTTAAAAATCATTTGACTAAATTAAAAAGTATTCATAGACTATATTTAGCCATATCTTGGCGTTAGCTATTCTTCCTCTATGGTGTGCCATGGCGTGGATTTTCCTTGCATTAATCTTTACATGGATATCTCTAACTTTGAAGAGGACAACAATTAAGAAATTTAGCTTTGTTGCCGCCTGGAAAATGGACATCTAAACTGATACATTTTGCGCTTAAAGGAAAATTTCGAGCGATTTAGCATGTAATACTACGAAACATGAACAGAACTAAAATACTCAGTCTTTCTTGCGTAAAATAAGTCATTTCTCGTGATCATAAGTTAATATTTAGGTATATTTATATCCACATCAGTGAAGGGCTGCATGGAATTTTGGGGTTTCTCTACACCATTTCCCATGAATTCTTATGGAAATAGTATTTTGTTTTTGCTGTGGAGTATAAGAGACTCCACGGTCTGCAAACCTAGACCAAGTTCTTCCTTTGGTCCATAAGGTGACCCATGAAACTTTTGAGCTCGATAGCTTCAATGGTGTAAAAACGTATAAAGAACATACACACACATACACACACACATACTCTAAAATATTTATAAGATATAGGAGGAGAATGAGGAGGAGGATGAAGCACTTCCAGATGTGCTAGAAACTTAAAATTTGGCATGATTATAAGTTTTTGGTCACACTTGAAGGAAAAATTCAAAATTCCAATTTTGAAGGGCTGTTATTGCTTCATAAGAAAAGCATGTAAATTGGCATAGAAGTTTATATATTTTCATTTAAAAAAATTATTTCCTGTCAAGATTCGAACTCGGGACTTGATGGTTTAGAAATTGCACATTCTTATTTTTTAAGAACGAATTGAAATGTTTCTATTGAAAAAAGTGAAATTTTTCTGGGTCGTAACAATCGACTGCTGTGGCAACAAGCTCAATGCTTTTATATGGGTAAGCTTTTAAAGGGAATCAGAGGGCATTGATATAATGGAGGACATCTGTTGTTGTAAAAATTCAAAATTTTAGGGGTTGTTTTGTCCCAGTTTTGCCCTATATGAGGATAAAAATTATGAGGCACTTTTAGATTAGCTATAGACTTGAAATCTGGCATGATTATATATATTTTTGGTCACAACTGATTGAAAAAATCAGAAATTGTAAAATTTCCAAATTTTACGGGTTATTTTCCCCATTATTGCTCTATACGAGGATAAAAATTATGAGACACTATTAGATGATTTAACCCTTTCCCCTCGAATAAATATTGCTCCTTATTCTCCACAGGTTGTAATTAAAAATCAGAGTAATTGTGGTAGCAGAATATCTACACTTGAATAGAACACCACTAAAACAGAGGCAAAAATACTCGTGAATTATGACGAGATATCATCGCCAGCGTCTTTTCCAACAGTGAGCAGACAACTGAACTGTTTTCTTCAAAGTGCTCTCAAATTTATATTCTCACAATAGAAAGATGATACTTAGTTGCAGAGATATACAAAGTACATATTGCAGAAGGGTAGATTATCAATTGCACGAAGATTTCTCGTGAGGAAAATGTGCACATTGAAAGAAACGACGATGTCGGGGGAGCCCCGACATGCGAGCGGAAGGGGAAAATCACAATGTCGGGGCTCCCCCGACATACGAGGGGAAAGGGTTAAAGACTTGAAATTTGGCGTGATTTTAGGTTTTTGATAAAAACTGAATGAAAAACTCTGAAACTAAAAATTTCAATTTTTAGGGGCTGTTTTGCCCCATACTAGGATAAAAATTATAAGGCACTTCTAGATGAACTAAGGGCTTGAAATTTGGCATGATTATATATTTTTGGTCACAACCAACGGAAAAAATCTGAAATTGTTGAAATTCTAAATTTCAGGGGCTATTTTTGTACAATTATTGCCCCATACGAGGATAAAAATTATGAGACACTTCCAGATGCGCTAGAGACTTGAACTTTTGCATGATTAGAGGATTTCTGTAACAACTGATGGAAAAAATCCGACATTATAAAAATGATGAGGCACTTCCTGATGAAATAGAAATTCAGCATGATTATAAGTTTTTGATCACAACCAATGGAGAAAATCCAAAATTGTTAAAATTTCAAATTTTAGGGGTTATTTTGGCCCATTGTTTGGTGTTACAAATTAGACAACTTTTTAGGTGTCATAAGAGAACAGATATATCATTTTTTCTATGATGGTGCTTCTTCTACTGAGAGTGGGGCACACACATTCAGGCATTTCTGCTGATTCAAACATCATTCCCCAACTTTCCTTTGCTTTTGCCTGCTCCTATACTTGAATCGGCATTGCTTTTGAATACAGAAAGATAAATCCAGTAACAATGTTAAGGATGAAAACATACATACTTCACTTATGAATATCAAGACGTCACGCGAAACTATTTATATAATGAGGTAAATATGATAAATGTTTACATGAAATTGTCATTTAAAACAGCACGAAATGATGTTAAATCAAAATAACAGAAAGTTAGAGAGAAATGGTGGTAGAAATAATTTAACTACTTTCATGTTAAATGAGCCGATATTGTGTGAGGACAGGGGAGGCTAACTTGGCAAATATGATGTAGCCACCAGCTCACTTTCGTCCTATAAGTTGCAAAAGTATTCTAAAACAATTTTCAATGAAAAAATACATGTCAGGTCATAAAATAGGACAATTCATTTCTCATCATTCCATCACGATGTTTTCTGTGTAATTTTTATTATCCATTTAGTAACAGTTGAGGATAGATTTAGCTACAATGAAGCTAGTTACCACAGTGGCAAAGCAGCACAATGTAGTGCCACGGTGACAATAGGAATTTTTGGCAATGACATTATATCAAAGTGATGTAAAGCAGGATGACAAATCAGACACTGTATATTCTTCACTTTCAGTAAGTAAAAAAACTGGATATCAAACTACTTCTGTGACATACCTTGAGCAACATAAACTTGTTCAGTGGATCATACCACTGCATCAAAAAGATTCCTTGAGGGGTTGCACCACATAGGTATTTGTAACCATTGTAGGGATTGCGCCCAACACAAGCTTTTGAACAGCCCTTAGTGTCTGGTACTTTAGTGGTCAAAGCAAACTTGCGGGGGACTAGCCTTTCTGGGATTCGATTCACGTGCAAGGAAAACCTGTGGCTCTGCTTCCCGACCAAGCCAGGCAAATCATGCCGATACAGTTGTGGTGTTTTTCCTTAAGTCAAATAGAGAAAAACTTGGATGAAAAATCAGCAACAAAAATATTAATTTAAGATTACAAAAACAAACTTTGGCTGCAATTACCTGATAGGGACATAAGAATGTCCTTTATGACATAAATCCAGAGTGTTCGTCTGGGATAAAGTTGGTCAATGGTGGTCTCATGCAACTCATTTAGATTAAGATGATAAATTCCTTCCTCGGCTGCAATTAGAATGTGCTCATCTCTCGTTTCAGGATGAATCCAGGATGCTGTGCAGTGTATTCGCAGTGGGCAGCCATTAAATACTTTTGAAAAGCAAGCTCCCATATGTACCTACAAAAGCAACAATTACAAAAATCCTGATTATCGAAAATAGGTAGATTTCAAGAAGTAATGCATAGAGGATTTTCTCTAAAGGGTATGAGATTAAAATCTGGCATGGGAGAAAAACTGCAAGGTATATTTCATAACTTCTATAAAATACTGAAGTCATTGGAATAAGCAATGAAAAAAATCTTAAACCAGTAGATGAATTTAACTTGAAGTATTTTTTTAAACTTTGCTTTTATTATTAATAACTTTTATATTAACCTCACTCGATATATATATATATATATATTTTGTATCTTGCCAATGTGGTTACAAACCACTATATTTACCTATATATATATATATATACACACACACACACACACATATATATATATATATATATATATATATATATATATATATATATATGTATGTATATATATATATATGTATATAGGTAAATATAGTGGTTTGTAACCACATTGGCAAGATACAAAATTGAGGCACTTCCAGATGCGCTAGAAACTTGAAATTTGGTAGGATTATAGGTTTTTGGTCACAGCCGAAGAAAAAAATCCGAAACTTTCGAAATTCCCACTTTGAGGGGCTATTTTGGCCCCTTTTTGCCCCATTTTTGGCCCATAAGAAAATGTAAATTGGTGCAGAGGTTTTTATATTTGCACTTTAAGTCTCGAATTCGTATCTTGACGGGAAATAATTTTAAACTATCAGATAGGATATAAATTGTAGTTTCTTATTTTGGAAGACAGAATTTCAATCCAAGTAGAATTATCGTAAATTTATAGTTTTTATCGGGAAAAAGTGGTAATTTTTCTGGGTCCAACAATCAGCTACCTAGGCAACAGGCTTAATGCTTTCATATGGGTAAGCATTTAATGGGAATCAGAGTCTTATATTTCTCCTTTAAAACGTTACTAGCATAATGCCCATTGAAATATCAACGGGAGTAAAGATTCGATTGTTCAAGCTATTTATGGATATCAAATTGGCATCAGAAACATTAATTGTATTGAAAGTCATTTCCCTCTCTCACCCTCCCTCCCTTTGTCCCCTCCCTCCCTCTCTCTCTTGTATTAAAAGAAATCAAAGCACGTTTATATACACCCATAATGATTGTGTAATAGTACCGATTACTTACCTTTGATACTACTCGTGTTGCGCTTCGTTGATTTGTATACGACAAGAAATATCTGCAGCCTTGATATCCAGATTAATTGAATATAACACCGCCTCCACCAGTAATAGGTAACTTATGCAGGTATTCACCAAATTTGAAGTAATGAATATAATAAATGTTAAAATATAAAAGTTATTTATAAAAATTTATTTTTTCACCCATTACTTGTTTCTTTTTTTTTGTTTGAAGGGCATGTAAATCTAATGTGTGCACATTTGCTTTGGGCTTGTATTTAATTCTTAACAAAATGTGTTCAGCACGTGACTTTCTTCATACATAAGAGTAATGAATATGATTGTTCTCAGCATCAGCATTCTCAAGAATAATTAGCAGCAATTATACTTATGAATAATTATTAAACACGGAATAATTTTTACATTGAAAAAACAATAAGTAAACAAAATTGTTAGTTGTTAATATGGATAACAAAGTATCGATGCACAATTAAAATTACCCTGGCAGCATATGCATCACTAACATTTTGAAAATTTTACCACAGACACGGAAACAACGGTATCACTTCACGATGTACTTCGCATAAATTCAGACGAAAAATCAAAAAGTATTCTGAAAAGAAAATGACAGAAAGAGAACATAGACAGAAATAACAAGTTTAAAGAGAGTTCACCTTTGGTGTTGGAGGAAGGCCATTGCTGACAGGACGAGGAGGGGTGTGTCGCCTGCCCACACCACCCCTTTCTCGCCTTCTCGGTGGCACTGGTGGAGTATCTGAAAGGAGGTCAGGGCCATCAGATGGCGTGCCCCTCCCACTCAGTCTATCTTCCTCCTCAACAGCATGCGTTGGCACTGCTACTCCTTCTCCTTCTCCTGTTTCCCCTGCAAATGCCATAAGTTGTTGCAAAAATTGATTTAATTGATCTTTCACTAATATCTTGGAAAATGAAAATTACATCTTCAAAAAAACATGCAAACTATACCATTCTTTCAAAAATGATTTTTATAGCACATCTAGGATTGAATCTATGGCCAAAGAGAAAACAGTTATGTAGCTAGACCAGTGTTTTTCACACTCTTTACTTTGTGACATTATAATAAATAAAAATAATCACTTCAACATCCCAAAATGGAGAAAATATTCTAACTGTAGTCTTCATAAGCTCACAATAAAAGGCAATAAGAAGAAAGAATTTTACAAGTAGTAAGTTCTTTGTCTGATTTGATCTTTCATATGTTTATAAAATTAGCCCTCTTTCAGTGTGGCCTTTCATGGTCATCAACTAGCCATGATCTGTACTTTGGAAGACTATCAATCCCATTAATGAACAGAATTTGATGGGAAGAAATTTTTAACACTGTAATACATATCCTTATTCTATATTATTTCACAATTTTAATTTTATTTGTATAAAAATAATTTTATCACTTGTAAAAGATAACTTTCAAGTGATCCCACATCTTGAAGTCATTTCTGGTTGACATTTTGCCTTCATTAAAGGAGTCTTTATAAGAACCAGTGCAATAGGTCATAGTCCTTTTATATGTAAGAGGGAGGGGAGGGGGTTGGGTTCCTCTAATGCAGGGGTTCCCAAACCTTTTGAAGCCACAGAACACTTATATTAAAATATTTTTTCAGAAAAAATATAACGCGAGTGCCACTTTTGCAATGCTGTTTAAAAAAAAACCACGTTATATTCTGGATATACCTTAGGCCTCAAATATAACGTGAGTCACTTCTGGGAAAAAACATTGCATTATATTCACGCCAATATGGTATCTGAATGAAAATTTTCAGAATATAATTTTGTTTTTCTTAGTTGTATGATTTTCATATCCCTAACCATCAGGTTAATGGAACAGCATCTGATGAAATGGGATTAAAAATGATGTCAATCAATTTTATTACAAAATATTTTACTTATGTGAATTGCCTGAAAATCTGGCTGACTTGGGAAATTTTAAATCAATTTTGTGAAACTACTCATTCAAAAATTGCTTAATATGCAGCGCACCAACCATATTTTCTCACAGAAAACTGAAAAGAAATCAGAGGCTATATATTGTTCACAAAAACCCAAAATGTGTATTACAACATTAAATGCAGAAAACTATGAGAGAGAGCTACAAAGTTATTAGTGACACAATGAGATTTAATAGAAAAACATTTACAGATTCTATGGTATTACTGGTACACTCTCACAAATCCAGGATGCTCAGGACTCAAGAGGTTGCCAGATTTTTCCTCAAAAAGGGCAGTTATGCACTACGTTGGTTTTCTCATTAGACACAATAATAAATAGCATCATAAATAGCATACATTTAAAAATCCAATTTTATAGTGTTACAGCCAGGATTTGGTTTAAAATGATAAAAGTCAATAAATACTGAATTCACAAAAATTTCAAAATTCTATGGAAATGAATTATTGTCAATAACTGTTGATTTTTCACCACTACATTTTCCAAAAAATTATTCATCGTGACTACTGAATTTGGTTTGCCACACATACTTAACATATTTTAGCACCAAACATCCAAAATGGAAGAGAAATCAATATTTGTCATACCAAACAGCCACACCATTTGTAATTCCCTACACTTTGCTTTCCAATATCCCTTATGTCATCATCTTAAGCTGCCGTAAGGTCCAAATGCAAAGGTAAGGGACTAAAGAATATGAACTTTACCCTAAGATAGATCTGATAATCCATATGCATTTGAGATGTTTTGATGATATGATCAGCTGCCTACTCTATTTACAACAAAGTCAGGGGATGACTCTAGTGCCTTTTGTGTGACATGATCTGCCGACCTCCTCCAAAATTCAAAAAGAAAAATGAATTCCAATCACCAATATGTCCTAATGGTATTTTAACAAACACACTGTTATAAAATTTATTTTTTCAAACCCACAATCCACCCTCCGAGTGTGTCCCAGGTTTAATTTCTCTTGCATGGTTATCGAAAGAACATCATTCCATGTTTGCATTCTGGACTTTTTTCTACATTTATTGTTGTTGCTCAACATGGTTTTTTCTTCAAATCATACATGAATGCATTTGGTTGTGCATTATATTCACTTAAACCAATTTTGTTATTGAATGGTCACAATTTTACAAATGAGAGGTACAGTTAAACGAGTAATTACATTTTCTATTTTATTAAAAGAATTTTGCTAATCCAGGTTGGTGGTCGAATTCAACAACAACACATTTACCAAAATTTAGAGAACAACAAACAATCCAGCATACAAGAAGTCTTTATTTTTTATATAAACACATTTAGGAAATTTATTTAAAAGGAATTTAATTTATTCATTTTTCTAGATAGAAATTAATAAAATGTATTAACCTTTAAGATACAAGATTTTTTTATCATATAGCTCACCTGCTGAGGCATTTTCTCCTCCACCAGGTAAAAGTTAGCATTTTGGGAAAAAATTTTTATTTCAAATTTTGATCTTTGATAGAATGAGAGACATTGAAAAAAGTGCCAAGGCTGCAGAGTTTTAAATACCATATATACTCGAGTAAAGGTTGAGTTATTAAGATCAAATTTTTAGCGAAAAACTCAGAGGTTGATTATACATGAGTTACCTTTGTGTTAGGTTAAAACACACGATGTTATCTGTCCTACGGTGGTTAAAATTTGATGGAATTGAAAATATTGTTGTATTTAAACTGTATTGATAACTATCAAATATTTAAATAGTGATGTACACGAAAGAATAAAGTTAATATATAATTCAGTGATCCTAAATTGCTTTGCAAGTAATTAAGCAATTTTCATTAATGCAACGTTTGGTAATGTGACGGCGGCAGGACAAAGAATGACAGCAAGACAGAGGGGCAATATGTAAACTCCATAATATGTAAACAAAGAAACACTTTGTCTGGGTGAAGCATTGCACTACTTCGCTGCTACTTGACACCACGTATTTAATTTGATATTCAAAGAATTATAGAGATGCAACAAAGAGTCTTTTTTGGATTCTTTACATGGAACTAAATGGATTAATACGCACTGAATAAAAATATTTCGTTTTACTACTCGTGAAAAACTGAGGTTGACTTATAAACGAGATATTTGAAAAGACAAAAGTTTTTAATAAAAAAGTTGCAATCGAGATATACATGAGATTGACCTATACACGAGTATATATGGTAAATGTCCTTGAAAACTCTACCAGTGCCTACAGATTTGATGGAAATTCCATACGATAAAGGTTAAATTAAACGCCGATATTCTTTGCCAGTTTTTATGAAAAATAAATATCGATATTAATGATTGCTTTATAAGAAATACAGGTGACTCCCGAGATTTGACTGGGATGCGGTCCTGAAAACGCAGTCGAATCTAGAGTCGAATGTTGAACACGCCTAAAAACGAGTGAAATCAGCACAAATTCAAACAATTAGAGCAGAAATAATGATGTCTAGACTGAAACTAAACCTCGCGTGGTTGGGTGGGGCCAAAAATTACTTCGCGTAAACTAGTTCCTAAGTTGACCGACCGATCGGCTGGGTCGAATAAGCGAGCTTCGACCGGTCGAATTCTCAAACTGGTCGAATCACGGAAGTCGCCTGTACAGTACAAACTCTTAGTGAACCTCCATATATCGCAAACCACTATATTTCATAATATCCTTTTGGCCCTGCCCAAACTGTACGTAATGGTATTGACCAGGAGAACACAAAGAAGAGCCCGTGGGGCACATGCAGTCCTCCGTTGACATTTGTATGGCCCGTGGAAGATTTTGCATCATAATATTGAACAATGTTTAGTTTAGGTTAATTTGGTAAATCATAAAGTGAAAATTATAGTATTTAATTCTCTGCTTTTAGCAAATTTGTACTCCAGAAAAATTTTACTCCTTTATTGCTTCTTTCAAAAGATTAGCGCACGTTTTCAAACTCCCACTACATTGTATATTTGTGATAAGTTTGTGTTTGATTATTGATAGATAAAAATGGATTAACTGAAATGATATCTAAAATTTTATTCTTGTTTAATTTGCTACATTATTCAGCTTTTATTTAAGTGTGGTCCACAGATAAATATAACCCATCAAATGTGTCCCACGGAGGTATAAAGTTTTTGCACCCCTGGTATAGACAAACCTCTTTATATTGTACCTCTGTATTTTCGTAATCCTCCCTATTTCGTAATGGGAATATGTACTGCTGACAAAGGTACAACCTCCATATAGTAGAACAATGTATTCCTATTCACAGATAAAAAAATTGAGCTCATGTCAGGGAAAATTTGCACGTAAAGAACCAATAAGAATGTTATATACCATGCATGCCCGAATATAAGGTGAGGTTTTTCTCCAAAATTGTCCCTCAGAAAAGGGAGTGCCACCTTATATTCAGGCCCTTAAATGTGAAGAAGAAAGAAAGAAAGAAAGAAAGAAAGAAAGAAAGAAAAACATGGTTTCTTCCCACAATAAAGTACTTCCTATCTGTGGCATCTTTTGTCAAAGAGTAAGGGTTACAAATACAATGTTTTGCTAAAAGTCACATCTGCTCCAATACCACTGTTAGTTCCCACTACCTACTCACCCTCAATAATGAGGGTGAGTAGGTAGTGAGTGAGTGGGTAAGCTGTAGAAAACATTGTAAAGAACAGTATACTGATACATGGTACACTTACAGTATTGTCTCACAGGAAAGGCATACTCTTACCAGCCCGTTCTACCCAGTAGTCAGTTCTGAGGTTTGGTGTAATGTGTATACTGTTTTTTATTTGCTGTAACCAGTGCTGGCAAACAAAAAAAAATCAATTCGTTGAGTTTTTCGTTACAGCCAAAAAAGCAATTTCGTTTTTCGTTACGTTTAACGTTATAATGAAATAATTGCTTATGAGTACTTTTATTTGATATTTATACCTCATAAGTTTAAGTTTTTCATTTAGAATTATAGTTAAAAAATTTTTCTAAACATATGTTGCAGATAAGGAAATACTGCAATGCTCATGTTGCATCGTAGAATTTTTTATAAGTAACTAGGAAAGTACACCAGCTGTACCAATTCTAATTCTTGCAACGGACTTAAATTTGACAAAAACAAAGAAAATTGTCGAAATTTCAAGTTTTCCTCTATCTGGTTTATTTTTGATAGCTTTCATCCTTCTCTTATACCCTATAAGAAATACATGTAAATCATCCATGGGTTTACAATATTGCATTTAATAACATTTTAGATATTAACAAAAGGATTGTTTTATTAAGTAAATATATGAAAGAAGAGAAAGAGAAATGTGCATAGTTTGATAAAGTTTTAATCCACTGTTCAGAACCATGAATATAGGTAATTTTTCAGGTAAAACAGAAAAATATGGAACCTTTACCCAATGTGAGCAGGGCCGGTTTCAGGCATAAGTGACGTAGGCGGTAGCTTACAGGTGCCACTTCAGAGGGGCGGCAAAATAAATATTTCTGATTTTGACATTTCCTTTTTTTCCAAAGATGTTTTGCACAGAACTTCAAAACATCGCAAAAAACTATATTTTATGCCATGATAAGTCATTAACATTCAGGGTTGGTTCAAGGTATAAGAGATGTAAACCTATCCTTTAGAGGTGTCACTCAAGGATGGCAAGACAAACATTTTAAAGTTTTACATTGTCTAAAAAACATGCTGATGCACTGTGGACGTTACTTAACCTCTTCAGAGGAATAAAAGGGAAGGTTTTAAAGGGGGGTTTAAAAGGGGGCTTTAAAAAGGGGGGTTTAAAAAGGAAGGTTTAAAAAGGAAGGTTTAAAAAGGAAGTTTTAAAAAGGGGGTTTCAAAAGGGGGATTTAAAAGGGATGGTTTAAAAGGGGGGTTTCAGAAGGGGAGGTTTAAAAATGGGGTTCAAAAAGGGGGTTTAAAAAGGGAGGGTTTCAAAGGGGGGGTTCCAAAAAGGAGGGTTTCAAAGGGAGGGTTTCAAAGGGAGGGTTTCAAAGGGGGGGTTTCAAAAGGGGGATCTCAAAAGGGGGATCTCAAAAGTGGGATCTCAAAAGGGGGGTTTCAAAAGGGGGTGTTTCAAAAGGGGAGGTTTCAAAAGGGAGGAGTTTCAAAAGGGGGGTTTCAAAAGGGGGGGTTTCAAAAGGGGGGGTTTCAAAAGGAGGATCTCAAAAGGGGGATCTCAAAAGGGGGGTTTCAAAAGGGGGGTATCAAAGGGGGGTTTAAAAGAGGGGGTTTCAAAAGGGAGGGTTTCAAAAGAGGAGGTTTCAAAGGGGGGGTTTAAAGGGGGGGATTTCGAAGGGGTTTTCAAAAGGGGAGGTTTAAAAGGGGGGTCTGAAAGGGGGGTTTCAAAGGGGGGGTTTCAAAGGGGGGGTTTCAAAGAGGGAGGTTTCAAAGGGGGGGTTTCAAAGGGGGGGTTTCAAAGGGGAGGTTACAAAGGGGGGGTTTCAAAGGGGGGTTTTAAAGGGGATTTCAAAAGGGGGGTTTCAAAGGAGGAGGATTGAAGGGGGGGTTTCATGTGCTTTTAGGGTTTAAGCATTGTAATTTCAAATAACCTTCCTGCCCCAAATACAGCGAACCTTCAATACTAGACATTTTGATTACTCAAGGGTTTGTCTCTTTGTGCAAAAGCGTGATCATAAAGTTACAATATAAAAATATTCGGTAATATAATCATTACATAGTCATTTTGTTATAACGTCAGTAAATGTTTTATTTATATTTTCTGAAAATATTCAGCTGAATATATTTTTGAAAAACAAAACTGAGTAAAATAAGTTTATTTTCCTATTTTAATATATAATTAATATTATTTCATGCCTTTGATATCTAGAGGGGCAGAAAATCTTTACCCCGCTTACACACATTTTTTAACCGAAACCGGCCCTGAATGTGGGTAAATACCTATTCTAAATTTAAATCGATAAAAAGTTT
The DNA here is from genome assembly GCA_036926305.1 of Uropetala carovei. NCBI lineage: Eukaryota > Metazoa > Arthropoda > Insecta > Odonata > Petaluridae > Uropetala > Uropetala carovei. Next base: position 7,836,698 of record JAXCHB010000010.1, on the reverse strand, counting down.
ATTATGAAATTTTTATGGAATGCTTTCAATGGGATACAACTATGTTCATCTAGGTTTTTTCTGTAAACTACTTAATTGCTGTAAAATTAAGAACTATTAAAACTATTTTTTTATAATTAGACCGGTACTAGCATAAACCACCTAGTCCCGGGTTTAACTGGAAATCTATGAATTCGGCCGATAGTGTCTGAATCGTAAAAGCACTGATTGTAAGATCTTTCTCCAACAGCTTAAATAGACTGATGAACAAATGACACAGTTCAGGATCCAGGGGTGGAGAGGATGAGACAGTAACTTGGAGAGCACCGACCTCTAAAAGAGGAACTTGAGTATAACGAGTAAGTGGAAAACCCCAATCCTAATGAATATTGAAAACAATAGTTTGAAAGGACGATATACTGGGAGGGGGAACAGTGAATGTTAAAGCGGCATATACATTTAAGATCAATACTTTATCTTCCTCGTTTCTTCTCTTATGCTTCCTGAAGGAATCCTTTCTTTTATAAATGTGGAAAAACCCAAAAGGACAATGGGTGATGGGCAGGGTAGGGCTCCTTTCGCAACAAGGCGGTAGAAATGGCTCAGCGGGTGACAAAGGGTTTTAACCCACTTTCGCTCGCCCAAATGCCGTGTATGAATGTCCCTACAAGCTTTATAGCCAGCTAGAGCAAGTAGTAACGAATCTGTTAATGAAATTAAATTTTTGGTTATCGTTATGTTTTTCGTTACAGCTTTTTGAAAAATTTTGTTAATGTTTTTTGTTATGTTAACTCAAAATTATTTTGTTTTTTCGTTATTTCGTTACGTTACATGTAATGTTTTCCAGCACTGGCTGTAACGAATCTGTGAGTTTTATAAACCTTAAATATGAATGAACAACAAAGAAGTAAAAAAAGTCAGCTTAACAGAGGAATTCGACGAAGTTACGATTCCAATGTTAAAATTACAGTAATATGTGAAGCAGAAGCAACAAATAACTGCGCTGCTGCAAGAAATTTCAGTGTCACTGAAAACAATGTAAGGCAATGGTGGTAGCAAAAGGATCAACTGTTAAATGCCCATTTTACAAGAAAGGTATTCTGAGGGTCCAAGAAGAGGAGGTTCAAAGAAATGGATGTCGAAGTAGCGAAATACGTCACCAAGATGTGAGAGCAAGTATTTCCTGTGACAATGGAGGCAATTCAGATTAAAGGACGAGAAATTGCACAGAATTTGAGCATCTCTGAAGATGAATTTAAAGTAAGCTTGGGATGGTGTAGGAGAATGATGCACCGGAATGGTTTGACTTTGAGATGCCGCATTACATTGGCACAAAGAGTACCGAAGAAGTTCAAAGAAAAATTATGGTCATTTCAAGTGCATATTTTACGCCTCAGAAAAAAACATGATTACCCCTTACATTTGATATGCAACGCTGACTAACCTCGTTTTCTTTGATATGCCTACAAATGTCAAGGTCAACAGAAAAGGTGAACAATCCATTCTAATAAAGACAACCAGACGAATAAAGAAGCCAAATGTCACAATATTATGTGAATGGGTATTGCAGGCTTGAAATCAAATACAGGCAGTCCTCGACTTACAACGCTCCGGACATACGATGCTCTGGACTTACGACTTTTACTAATTAAGGAACCTGCTCCAGACTTAAGGTGCCGCTCCACAGTAACAATGCTTGTGCTGCCAGCTGAACTGAAATGATATTTGACACCTCAAGGTTGAATCAGGCTTCAATTTATACACTAAATAACAATACGCTACATAAAATGTCGTACAATGTAACTTAACACGATTTCAAATGAAAACCAGTCAAGTCTCTGTCTTCTTAAATTCCTAATACGCGAGTTTCATATTAGATTTCAGACAAAGAAAGATATTTAGAGTGATTTCTCGTGTGTGTAAGGCAGGGGAAGGGAACGTAACTCAAATTTTTTACATTGCTCTTATGGGAAAATGTACTTCGACTTACAACCCTTTCAGGAACCAATTGCGTCGTAAGTCGAGGACTGCCTGTATCCAGTGATAGTATCATCCATGGGTTTAAGAAGTGCTGCATTTCTAATAATCTAGACAGCACTGAAGATGATGTGCTGGGGGAAACTGTGCCAGATGATAAAAGTGACTCAAGTGATGAAGATGAAACTGATGTTGAAGATGCTGCTGATGACTTTGAATAAAATTCCTTTGTGAATGTACAATAGAACGTCATAAACCCGGCATACTCAAAAACTCGGCACTTTTTAGGCGCGTTTCGCTTACAGCGTGAGCACCTATTATCGTCGGTCAGTCCGTCCGCATGTTCGTTCTCGGCTTCTACTGAACGGATTGTCATGAAATTTGATATTAAGGACTCACAATTAAAGATAATAAGAAAATCGCAAAAATGAATCATGTATGCCAATCAGGGGTACCACTTTACTGGAGACAAAAAATGAAATTTTTGTCATATCTCATAAAGTATTGCTCATATGAAAATATTTTTCAAATAAAAGTTGTAGAACTGGTAAAGAAGATTATTTTCTTTCCTATACATTTTAATCGTAGAAGTAGCCATTATCGAGAAAATCAAACAAAAACGTCTTAAATCGAGTTGAACTTAGAAACTATTTCTTGCACGGTTACTTCATTGTTGCTAACATAAATAATCTCACAAACAAACGTTTAATTTCCTTATGTGTGCATGCAATATTTTTAAATCGCAAGAAAATGGATTATTTATGATGAAGAAAAGAACTTTAAAACGATATTTCCCTTACATACAGGTATATAATTTCTTTCTAATACTCCAATGCATGAAACGCGCCCATTTCTGATACGTTGTACACTTTCCTAATTTGTTTAAAAGTTATATGTAAAAAATCCTAACACTCTAGAAATTACTTTAAATGATGTACACTTATCTATTTTCGTTGTTTTGTTTACATCATTACAACCACATGTTTAGATTTGTGGCAATAGCAACTCTTTTTTGTTAATGTAATTAGTACTTTCTTTAAATTTTATTTTGACATGGCTTCAAAAAAGAATATAACCCATAAGTGGTGCTACGAAACGTAAACAGAAAAATCTCACGATTGAAAAAAAGAGGAATTACCAAGGAAACTTGAAAAAGGTACTTCAGTGAAGTGACTTTGTGAAGAATATGGCATTGGTAGTTCCACTGTGTATGATTTAAAGAACAAAAAAACGGAAATATTGAAATTTTATGCAGAGAGTGATACATCTAAAGCTTTGTGTAGCCGTAAAACATAACATGTCCTGGGTAAATATCGTTGATAAGGTATTGTTTGAGTGGTTTCGTCAGCGAAGAAGTGAAGGTGTACATATTTCACACCTAATGCTGATACAGCAAGCGAAAATTTTTCACAATAGCAAAAAGAGTGGTAGAAAATAATGAAAACTGGGTTGATATTGACAATGATGCACCTGTCATACTTCAGCTAACTGATATGAAATAATCGAAATAGTGGACATGGTTTTGAAACCTGAGCATGAAAAAGATGAAGAAAATGATAGTGGCGATGATCAAGAAATAGTTAAGGACAAACCTTCAATAGATCGCTCTATACAGTTGGTCACAGATACAAAATCTGTTTTAGAACAACGCTCTTGCATTGATTTTCAAGAGATTACGTGTTTGTATCGAATACAAGATAAACTTATGAAGGAAAAATCAAAATGCATGAAGCAAGCTAGTTTGCCTGATCTGTGTTAAAAAAATTCTTAGAATAATGTGTGATGAAAATAATGTTATAAATGCGTATTAGATATACACTTTATTTCATGTTTGTTGTTTACTTTTTAATGGTTCTTTTATAATTCCTAGTTTTAGTTCATGTATAAGCAATAGTCTTTATCGATAATGGGTTCCCTTGTAATTGTTATTCATGATATGAATTATATAATGTTATGAAAAATGTACATTACTTAAGGATTTTTATATTTTTTCAAAAAATCCGGCATTTTCAAAAACTCGGCAGATGCTAGGCCCCGAGGTTGCTGAGTTTATGAGGTTCTACTGTATATGTTACATAAAATGGTGTCTATGTATATGTAATAGCTTACTAGCATTTTTCAATAATAAGATTTTTACATATTTTGATTATTTTTTAGATCCCTATCTCTCAAACTGATTATTCAAGTTTTTATAAAATAATTTTTTACTAGTTTACTCTGTGGGAAAATGAGAGGTCGCCCTATATTCGGGGTTGCCTTATTTTGGGGCATATATGGTATGTATGCAAAAGATTTTATCATCAAAGCAACCACCACAGTAGTCTCTCAAAGGAGTCGCCAATACAGTGGAATCCCGAATTAAGGTTCTCCCATTTAAGGTTTACCTGCATTTAAGGCGGTTTTTTTGCGGCCCCGACTAAAGTTCCATATAAATAATGTATTGTATCACCCGATTTAGTGTTTCTCGATTTTGTGAATTGCTCGCAATTAAGGGACGAAATTCTGGTCCCTTGTGGGGCATCGCCTCGATTTCAGGTGCGTTTACACCGTGACTCGAGAATATTTCATTTGGTGCAGATGTAATATATTAATTCAATCTAACCATCAATGGCACAACACATATTGGCGTTGTTACTACATTAAATAAACTCAAAAGAATTAATATTTAATCTAGATGTTTTGTCAATCCACCTTAAATGTCCTAATCTGTTACGTACTTCACGAAAGTTGCGATGACGTCATCACATGAACACGGATTTTTTTACGTTTCAGTTTGCAGGTGCTCGCTCAATAATGTGACGCATTAGCTAGTTGAGCCACCCGCGTTTACCAAAGCCATATTTACCTTGTTAACCCGAAAGGAAGATAATCCCCCAAAAAAAGGGAAGTCTTATTCACAACAATGTTATTATTACATCGAGGCGGCGATGTTATTAAAACTTTGGATGTATGTTCTTACTCATCAGTCAATGTTGCATTTTCCTACACCGCACAAGACACGCAATCAAATTTGCGAGCCCCCTTCGCATGAAGGGCCAAAATGTAACAAATGAGACTAAAAGGACGTTGGAACTGTTAGCGTTGTCATTTTATGCATGGTCAGCCGATAACAGGCGTCGAATCGTCTTCCGACACTCACGACACTGCTTCACTGAGGGATAATTATTCGAAACTCGTAAATACAGTAAAACTCCGTTATAACGCGCCTCATTATACTGCGGATTCATATATACCGCGGGTCTAGTCATGTCCTCCAAAATGATTCCATTTATTTTCTTCGTAAACAACCTTGTTTCAAATTTTATCGCGATTTATTTTCTTCGTAAACAACTTGGTTCAAATTTTACAGCAATTTATTTTCTTCGTAAACAACTTGGTTCAAATTTTACCGCAATTTATTTTCTTCGTAAACAACTTGGTTCAAATATTACCGCAATTTATTTTCTTCGTAAACAACTTGGTTCAAATTTTACAGCAATTTATTTTCTTCGTAAACAACTTGGTTCAAATTTTACAGCAATTTATTTTCTTCGTAAACAACTTGGTTCAAATTTTACCGCAATTTATTTTCTTCGTAAACAACTTGGTTCAAATTTTACAGCAATTTATTTTCTTCGTAAACAGCTTGGTTCAAATTTTACCGCGATTTATTTTCTTCGTAAACAACTTGGTTCAAATTTTACCGCGATGCTCAACTCCCGTCAGTGTTTATAAGATTGATGAAGAAATTGTAGCTGAAGTCCAGAACTGCAGAAGAGCAGAAAAATTATCGGAAGATGACAGCGAGAATGAAGAGATGTGTGAGGTAGAGAGCCCTTAAATAAGCAAAGTATTGGATAACATCAGTGAAGTGATGAATTGGATGGAGAGACAGAGTGATTGTGATCATCTTCATCTTTTACATTTACAAAACATTAAGACGCATGTGACGAAGAAACGCCATCAGCTGTCGCGCCAAAAGAAAATATCGGACTATTTTAAAAACACCGATTAAAGTAAGGTATGCATTTAAATCAAAATACGATATCAGTTTTTATAGTATTTTGCAATTAAATTTGTTATAACGCATATACTTTCACGTTTTTTAAAATTATTTCCCGAAATACTGCGGGTTGCCAATAATGCGGGTGTACATTCTGCCTCCCGAAACCCACGTTATAACGGGGTTTTATGTATTATCTTATATAACCCATGCGAGCCCAATTATATTATATATTCATTATAGCATGCGAACTTAAAAAACTGAAAGGATCTGCACGCTTGGTTGATTCCTCCTATATAGGAGCGCTTCAATTAAGTGTGTTTATTTGCTTAAAAGTTTTAAGAAAGTTTGTCTTGGAAAAATTAAAGATCGCAAATTCACTGCTAGGAGGTGCAATGAGGGTCACAGCCATGAAATGACCACTAATTTCGCAAAAAAACCATAAGCTAGAAGAATCACCTTCATCGGAGGACTTACAGTTGGTATTATTTCAACCATCTTCATTCTGTGAAATTTTACGAATGAAAAAATTGATCGTAATTAATCCATACATATAATATTTGTGTTTTAACTAATAAAACATATCTGACATTAATGAACTGCCCTTTAGTCTTTCAATTTTAGATAACCCCCATTTAATATATTACTCGATTTAAGGTAAAAAAAACTTGTCCCCGACCCAAACGTTAAATGGGGATTCCACTGTATATGACTATATTGCTAAAAAGATACATCATTTAAATATTTTAAGTAGATGTTAGGTTGCATAGTTTATTTCCTAAGCTGGGCCCTTCTGGGTAAACTACCTTTCTAAAAAAAGCTGCAAGCACCAACCTTCAATTCTTCCGTAAATCTCAGTTTGCAAACATATGAATTTTTTCCACCTCTGAAAAGAGCCCCAAAAATATGGCTATAATGCCACAAAGATGCATAATTTAAACCAGCGGTTCTCAACCAAAAGTTTACCACATGCCGATGTATTATGTGACTATTCCACCAAGGACTGATTAAATCAATTTTAAACCACCAAGTATTTGATAATTTTACACTTTTACAACTGAAAACACAATCCTCTCATTAATTAGACCTTTACGAGAAAAATGGAATACTGCTGACCAGCCAATGCTGAAATGGGAACCGGCAGCGGTCTGGTGGTTGACAAATGCTGATTTAGGTGTCTTTACAAATTTGATACAGAAGCTTCTGTAAGTATAACCGTTGAAAAGGAATGGAAAGAGACTTTGCGTACAATTTTAATGTCCTAAAAACATTTTCAATTCAGATGAAGCTGGATTTTTTTATAACATATACTCAGACAGGACTACTGCAGTAAAAGGAGAATCTTACCATGGAGGAAAAAAGGAGATAATTATAGCCCTGTTACATTCCAATGCAGATGATAATAAAAAATTAGAGACACTTGTAATAGGAAAATATAAAAAACCCAGGTGTTTTAAGAATATAAAAAAATTCCCTATTTATACAGGACTTCAAGGAAGTCATAGATAACCTCAGCTCTATTTAATGAGTATAATGAGAATAAAAAAATTCCCTATTTGTACAGGACTTCAAGGAAGTCATGGATAACCGCAGCTCTATTTAATGAGTGGCTAAACATGCTTGATTAAAAGATGAGAATGAAAAATAGACGAGTCTTTTTCTGGATCAGTGCACTGCACGGACATGTGATGGGATTATGTTGCAAAATTTTAAAATAGTATACTTTCCTCCAAATACCACAAGTAAACTGCAGCCATTAGATCATGGCATAATTTATAGTGTTAAGAGAAATTACAGACAACAGTACACCCAGATCTCACATGATAGATGCGTTCCTGAACAATTTCATGTAAGGTGAAATCGTGTTAGTTGGACATGAATTTCCCATAAGTAATGTAAACCAGATAGTATGCGTTCCTAGGATTCCTAGCGATGGGCATAATTGGAAGGCAATAATCGATTCATTCGATTATTGCTATCATTCGAGATATTTGATTACTACAAGAGATCGTTCGAATGTTCGTGAAGGATTATTCTCTCGCAGTCTAAACGATTATCGCTTGTTGTTAATAATTCAAATGAATCTCGGTTTCGTCTCACTCATAACGTCAATACTAAAGGTGTGAATGAATATCTCGTTTGTTATCTCGTTAGTGATCATGTACTTCATTTGAATGAATATCTCGGTTACGGTGCAATATATTTTACTAGTTTTACTATATCTCACTAAGTAATGATTACCTCTCAGTACGAATGATTGTAACAGCTGGTTGGGGGATTGATAAATATAAGAATTAATTCATCCATTCAAAACAGCCAAATCAATAAAATTTCGAATTTTCTTAACAAATGAATATCTTGATTATTGAAATATCTTGATAACTAAACATTTGATTATGCACATCACTATACGTACCATGGAAACAATGATAAACATAGAAAAAAACGGCTAAATACAGTTGAACTTAAATATATGGAATTGTTTATTTACATTTTAAAGAATTTTAACGTCACAGATGATGTAGATAAAAGATTAATGATCAGAAATTTATTCTTAAGGTGCTTCCTCGCATTCCAAGTCGTAGTTGTTTCACTGCCTTCCTTTTCTCTGCCAACAATTCGTAATACTGGTGTAGTATGCCTTTTACACTTCTCATAATGTTCGATGAGCGCTCGACTTGGCAATCGTATTCAGTGAGTTCATCTAAAGCTTCTTCGATCTTGTTGATGTTTCTCATCAAAACATCTTTTGTCAGCTCACGCAAAGGTTCTTCTTCCTCGATGAAGTCTGTCTCTTGATCCTTATCAACAAGGCTAAGTTCTTCATGCAACTGCATTAACTCTTGATTTGAGAGTTCTTCGTGAAACTCCAACAAGTCCACCACATCTTCCTCCTCCACTTCATCAAAGCCAATTTCTCGTGCTAGCTGAACACATTGCTGATAAACTTTCTTCGTTTCATGATCAAGCTTAAATCCTCTAAAATGCACAAATTCAGGAAGCAATTTCTTCCAACTACCGTTCATGCATGAGTGAGACACCTCTTCCCAAGCTTCAGCTATTATGTCTATAGCATTTTTAATATTAAAAGATTTCCAAAATTCTTTCACAGTAGGCCTATTTTCACCATCAGTTGCCTCGATAAGTTTTGCAAAGGTTTTTCTGAAGTAATAAGCCTTAAATGTCATGATAATGCCTTGGTCCATTGGCTGCAGACGCACCGACGTGTTGGGGGGCAAAAAAATAACTTTAATATGTTTGGATAATGTTTTCAAAACTGGAGGATGTCCTGGAGCATTATCCAACAATAACAAAATCTAAAAGTTTATATTTTCAGCCTTGCAGTACTCCTTAAGTTCACTATGCAGTTGTCCAGTGAACCATTCATGAAATAGTTGTCCTGAAATCCAACCCTTCTTCGTGGACCCCCAATAAATTGGAAGGGATGGTTTGAGAAAGCCCTTAGATTTTCAGCATGATAGATCACAACAGGCTTCAATTTTTTATCACCGTTTGCATTCCTCCCAACATCACTGTCACATGATCATTTGCTGCCTTAAATCCTGGCACCTTTCGTTCTTCAGTTGAGATGTATGTTCTTGTCTGTATTCTTTTCCAAAACAAACCCGTTTCATCGACGTTAAATACTTGCTTTGATGTATAACCACCTCCTTCAATTATCTTTTTTATTACTTCAGGAAACTGTTCTGTTGCCAATGTATCTGAACCAGCCACTTCACCAGTAAACCGTATGTTGTGAAGTTGCTGGCGAGCTTTAAAGCGATTAAGCCAGCCAATGCTTGCTGTGAATTCTGTCTTTGTCTCCTCAGGGTAACTTTTCTTCAAGTTTTCAAAAAGACTTAAAGCCTTTGCCTTTATAGCGATGAGGTCGGCCGAAGAATTTCTCTTTACTTGATTTTCTATCCAGGTCACAAGCATTTTTTCCATCCTTTGCATTATAGTGGGCCTTGCCTGGGATGACCGGCTTGCACCTAGAGGATTTGCACATGCACAGCTTGCCTTAATCTTCTCGGCATTAGTGCGGATGGTTCGTAGTGTGCCTTTATTAAGTCCTGTATCACGAACGATGTCACATGTTCGTTAACTGTTCTCGTAGCGCTTAAGCACATCTAGTTTTTGCTCTAACGCTATAACTTTTCTGGATTTCTTACTCTCATTACCACGTTTCTGATCCTTACCACTCATGATTTTACGTTGAGGGTGAATGGACTGAAGTTATGTGAATTAATAATGTAAGTCGCGAGACCACCGGAATTCCGAGATAAACATATGAGCCATACGACGGCATACTGACTGATAAGAAGCGCACCAGCCTGGTATCATTTGGAGCAAGTAGCCCAGCTAGTGGTTCCATATAGCGATCTACCCCAACTACTTTTCCTCCACTCGACAATTGTTACAGGGTTTCATAGCAGTTATGTTTACATATGGGAAGTTAAAGAAACATTTCTTCAACGATATTTTAATTGTTATAGTGTGCATTTGCTGCAATGTAGACTCCATTAATGGCAATTCACTGTGTATATTGTGACAAGAACTGAAAAATTAGGGTCAGTGGAAGTGTTTAGCTAATTTTATCTTCATACTTTCTTAGACTTGAAATCACAACCGGGAGTTAAATTTACTCACTCGATGATATAAACTTCAATTTCTCTTTTTTCCAATGAAGTTCATGGTTGATATGATTGCAGATTCAATTGTTAATAATATTATCTATGATGAAAAGATGTTGTTATATACTAATATAGTTAAGAGTTTTAAAAGTTTTTCTAAATGCTAGTGAGTCATTTCGACTCCGCGTTAGTATTACAACATAATTTTCGTCTCCAGGTTGGCAATGACGCAATAAAATTGGGAATTTACTACGTAACTTTAGTAGTATAGCTATTTTTTCGCTGGGAATTGTAATACTTAATTGGAAACAAATATTGTTTTAGAGATCATAACAATAAATTATTTGTTAAGATTTTTTGTCCGCAACTAGTCCTTTCCACAATCGTGGACAAATTGTGTTAAACCGGATAACCAGTCGTGTTAGTCGAATATCAGCCCTATTTTGAAAATTGTGTTAAACCAAAATAGTGTTAGTAGAACTCATGTTAGTCTGGGACTGGGTGTACTTTATATTTTAAGAAATGTGGATGAAGCAAATGATTTTACAAGATGCAAATGGAATATATTGCAGGCCACTCATAGGCTCTGCCAATCACGAAATTCTGTTCAATCAGGCTCGATTAATAAATGATATATAAAGGAAGGATTTATAATGGCAACATATAAGGAAGATGAAGTAAAAGATGATGAACTTTTGGAATCGGCTGAAATCAACAAGATAATTCATCTTCAAACATCGTTTAATGATTTTGTTGATTTTCCCTAGTAACTTGTGCAGCAACAGGGGGAGAAATGGCAGAGGATGTCGGCATTGAAAATGAAGGAGAGAATGCTGCTGATAATAATAAAGAAGAAGAAGAATATGATGACGGGAAAATAATTCCACCACCGAAAAAACAAGAACTGCAAGAGGTTTTGAATGTGCTAGAAAAGCTTTTCTATTAATATGGACGATTACACTATGATAATAAATAATCTCTTGCTATTCAATATTTATTAGCTACAGAGTTTTTTCTGTTATTCTACAAGCAATAGGTAGATCACGTGTATTTTTGTTCAATTTTTTATAATTACAATAAAACTCGATTGCATGTGTATATATATGTGTTAATATCTATAATAACCAGATGTCTGTCTGTCCCACCCTGTATCTCAAAAGCCGTTCATCGTAGAGATATGCAGTAAACTGCGTTTTGTTTCTACAAGCTAGGAAGGCCCCTAGAAAACTATTCTCATTTTTCATAAAGTCCCGGGTTCGAATCCAGGAGACAATTATATTTTCCCATAAGTTTACAGGGGATTTTCGATTTTTCAGAGTGCAAGGTTTTTTCCTTCATTCATTAAAATATGTAAATATGGACCAATTTTCTTCGTTTTTGCTTTATTTGGCGGCTAAAACTCTATACTATCTTATTCTTGCAATGCTTACATGTTACACGGTTGAATCATTCAGAAATAAGCAATTGTTTTCGAAATTTTACGGATATTTCGTACTATTTCTGGACGTTGTCAAGGCGGCCATCATTGTTGTCTCTGATTCAATTAATACTATATACTGTTTATTAACGCAAATAGGTTCACGCATAAATTTAAAATTAAGTGAGAATAGGGACATTATTTTTTTAAACACATTAAATGGTTATCTTCTCTTCATTGATAATCTACATAAACGGTTGCATTGATTGTTACATAAAAAAGGACATATATTTGAATAAAAAGAAAAACAAAAGTTCGCGATCAATTACTTTGTAAGGAAATGCATTTTTAGAGTTAAATGTGAATTATTGAGATCAACTTATTTTACATACTTCATTATTATTTTACTTTCTTCATGCGTAGTATGGGAAAGTATTGTGATCACGAAAAAAATCGACTTCGAGATTTCAACGGAAATACATGTTTAGACTATTTTTGGATTGATGTGTGTGTGTGTGTGTCTATGTATGTGATTGTGGGCGCTCTTAACTCAAAAAGTACTTGCCATATCGTTACCAAACTTCATATATAACACTTTAGTATGACCACAAAGAACTGATTAATTTTTTAACAATACCGGTTAACCAGAAGTCGAGGTTTATTCGAAACCCGATTTGGTTTATGCGATATTTCTCAGTTAAAACATCATTATTGAATATACAATTCGATACAAAGGTTATAGAGAATGTAATTTCCTACAACTTTTATTTGAAACAATTTTCCATAGTTGTTATTGTTTAGGAATTATTTATAAATAATCGGTTTTTTCGGTTTCTGTCAAATATCTCCCTAAAAACGTCGCTATTGGTAATCTTCATGAGGACCAAAGTTGTAGAGAATAATATTTCTTCCAAGTTTTGTTTGAAACAAATTTTTGTAGAAGCATCCATTTCGGAGGTATTTAACTTTTTCGTAATTTCCAGTATACAGCGCCACCACCATGTAGCGGTGAATTCTGTAAACATATTCAAAATATAATTTACAGCAATAAGGACGACTGTATTCTTTTACAATATGAAATAATAATTTTGCCTTATAATGCTATTCATAATAATTTAAATAACTATACCCCAAATATGGAGAAAGTCATGTGTTGGCCACATCAGATTTTTTAAATTTATAAAACAATTGAAAATTCACCATACAAAGATTGCGCAGGATCAGCTAGTAGTAATTAAACAAGACAGTATTTTTCATTACCAGTTTGTGCATTCACAAAAAATAATATGGAGGTGTTACAGAAAACCTATTTATAGTGAACCTCCAGCAAAATTGCCAAAAACCTGATCCTCCCATTTTGATATACAGAGGTTTTACTGTATAATCATAAAAAACTAAAAGCCTAATAAATGAATTAAAATAAACATTGATATTCATCAATTATGTTTAGGAAAACTAAATAAATTTAAAACCACTAAAAAATTTTCTCCAATGCCTTCTGTCAAAAGGCACACATTCTAATTTTCAAAGAGTGACAACTAATGGAATAAATGAAATTTTAGTACTGATAATAGTGGGTAAAAGTGCCACTTCTCAAGCAGAATTTTCTAACAGAGCTACAAATTACATGCAATTTAGTTCACTTTAAATTTTTAATGAATTACCATTAGATCGCAAGTCATTTGGTCCACTGTCACTGAGTGAGCGCTGCCTTGTTGAAGGTTGTTGAAGACCTCCAGGATATGTCACCCCTGTACTGGTCTCATTCCCTTCCCCACCGTTCACCGTGAGCAATGTGGTAAGTGCCTCATCCAAAGATGTACCGCTTGTGCTATGCCTACGACTTCCACTTCCACTATGAGGTGACGGTGAGCTCCTACTTCCCTGACCTGATCATGTGCAATAAATAATTTCACACATTAATGGATAGATGCTTTAAAAAGGCAAACCTATTTCCATATATTATCTTTTGCAAAGAATGCTTTATGAAAAACAAAGAGTAAATACATAAACTAAACTGATCCTCCTTCCGGAAATTTTATTCCATATGTATTTCAACATTACTTTTCTGAGTTAACCCTCTATGGCCCAGTGTGACTTCAAAGTAACATAACGTTTATAGTATTCATTTTCAGTTTTTTACGATGATATACCACTATGGCCTGTCGTGACTTTAAAGTAACATCATGGTGGCTGTTTTCAAAACAATGTTTATCTTTTTAGTTCTCTCTGATCTCACCAGAGTGCAGTCAAATCTACACTTGTGAGCATATGTCAGAGGAGGTGCACATGGTAGTTTTCTTACTCTTCATTTATATTGAGTACGAAGTTAAAACTGAAAGAAAAAAATGGGAAGCACAGGTGTGTGTTAAACTTTAATTCTATATAATATTTGTTTGTATATGATAATTTGTGATTTTATAAAGAAAATAGTTTCGTTACCTCCAGGTAACAATGGACCACAAGGTCACTTCTGCAAATGAAGTTATGTACAAACATTTCATTGGGAGTAATGTTGTATTTATTTCACTAACTACAATATTTATTATCTTAAATACTACAGATTTTATATGTAGATGCATTTATTTATATTTATTTTTAAATAATGATGAATAGGCATGTATTTTAATTTTTTAATTTATTATATGTTGTAAATTTCCCAATATTCTTGTAAAAGTCTTAGCCTAATATAAATGTATTATAAAATTTATATGAAATATGTATATATTTATTTTGTTTTTTGTTCTCTATATTTGTAGGATTGCTGTCATGGATCCTGAGATTTTCTGTGGTAGAAGACACAATAAGAAAATCATCACACGACCGATAAATGGTTATACGTACATCTGATGATTCTGTTTTAGAATCTGGCAGTGATGAAGAAACAGAAATTGAAACAAATTTACCATATCTAACCATAACTGAATCTAATGACAATGAAGACAGTGAACAGAGCATTTCTTCTTCTGATGAGGCTGATACAAATAATAATGCGCCATCAACTTCAGCTGCTGCAATCCCAAACTTAGATTCTGTTGAAGAAGATGATTCCATTATGAACTACAGTAATATTAGTTGGAGAATTTTGAGGAATCGTATGGCCCATCCAATTAATCCATGGACAGGAGAGCTTCCTTCAGGTCCCGAGTCTCCAAATTCACCAGTTGAATACTTTAAGAAATTTATTGATGATGACTGCATTTCTAATATTAGGGAACAAACAAATTTATATGCCATTCAGAGGAATGTCCAAGTATAGTTTTACGATATAACAAGTTTATGGGAGGAGTCGACATGATAGATTCCTTGATTGCTCTTTACCGCACCAAAATAAGATCTAAGAAATGGTATCATCGTATTCTTTTCCATTTTCTTGATCTTGTAGTGGTGAATTCATGGTTACTCTATAGAAGAGACTGTGATTCTTGCAAAATAAGCAAGAAAGACCAAAGCAGTCTTCTGGATTTCAAAGCCTCTATTGCAGCATGCCTCTCTAAGGAAGGTGTAGCTCAACAGAAAAAAGAGAGAGAGACCAAGTTCTCACTCTGTTGAGACCCAAATTCAGAAAAAGCAGAAGAGAGAAAACTCAGCAGCACTTCCAGTTGCTGAAATAAGAAAGGATTCAGTAGGTCACTGGCCCATTTATGAAGAAAAATGAGGTCGTTGTATAAGACCAGGATGTCACAGGGTACCAAAAGTGAAGTGTTCCAAGTGTCAGATTTACCTTTGTTTCACACCTACTTCAAATTGTTTTGTAGAATTCCACACACAATAATATATTGAAGTTTGTTTATTTTATTTTATTGTTTTATTATAATTTACTTAGAGCTTGAACTCAATAAGGACAGACGAAAGAAAACATGAATAACAATATGATAAACTGCTTCACACTCTCTGTGTTACATATTATAGAATTTTTTATTATAGAATTTATGTGTATTTTAATGAATAATAAATGCTTTATACTCTACATAACTTAATTATTAATGTTTCCTATGGACACTAATGGTACAAGTAATGAAACCTCTGTGGCCCAGTGTGACTTGAAAGTAACAAACTCAAATTTTAAATTTAATTTTTTTCATATTTTGTATTTTATATGTTTACTAATACTATTTTAACTTAAATTCTTAGGTACAACAATTTTTTTTCCAAAAATATTAAATGTGGGCTATTGAGGATTAAAATTTCAAATTTTGGTGTTATTTCAGATATATACTATTAAACATGATTTGAAATTTAGTTTTCTTAGTCTTCAAAAAGGGTGTTCCTTTGAAAACAGCAGAAAAACAATATTATTTGGCAATAATAACAAAAAATTTATACCATTGCAGGCAATGGTTCACAAATATACAGAGCAAGATTTGGCAACCTATCGTACATGTGCCAAAAAGTGGCATGCAAAGAGGTTTTAAGTGGCATGATATTTCAGAGAATAATTACAAAAAGTATATATTTTTAAAATAATTTCATTATTATTTCAATTTTATTTTGTATTTTAATTATATCGCTATATATTCAGGATTCCTTAAAATATAAGAACCGTTTTTTGCAAGCGTTACAGAGAAAATGAATTTAAGAGTGGTACGTGCAGAGAGTCACGGATTATGAATATTGACAAAGAGTGGTACCCAACAGAAAAACGTTTCCGACCCCTGATATAGAGGATACAAGAGCTATTCCATTAAACCTACAAATAACAGCTTTAAAAAAATTTGGTAAAATAAAAAATGCATGTAACTCCTGAAGCATTTATATTAGATTGTTATTACTTATTTTTGAAGCTGTAAGCCTTGCCTGTCCTGTAAAACAATAATTAAGCACATCATTCGACATGCGACTTTTATATAAAAATTATATAAAGATTCCCTGTAATATATATCTGATTTGCTTATACACAAGTATCGTTTACTTTAAAATTTAGGAACAATTGCAAATCCGCTGCATACATTTAATGTATTACAATTTTAAGTTACTTTGTGCAAAATTTTAAAGATTAATTTGATTATTCTTCATGTCTAGTA
The DNA here is from genome assembly GCA_036926305.1 of Uropetala carovei. Classification (NCBI taxonomy): domain Eukaryota; kingdom Metazoa; phylum Arthropoda; class Insecta; order Odonata; family Petaluridae; genus Uropetala; species Uropetala carovei. Next base: position 7,819,685 of record JAXCHB010000010.1, on the reverse strand, counting down.
TAGTTACGAAGAAGAAACGCTTATAAAAAAATGACTGTATATATCATTTCCCACCTGTTGCATCGCTTCCTATTATGTACTCTTATTCCCTGACACTTCCCTCCTGAAGGCCTGTCAAATGCAGTCTCCAAAACTCAAGAGGCATTCATTTCATCCACTGAATTGGAGTAGCAACTCAGTTCTACTACATCATTGTTTCTACTTTATATTCTACTTCATTATCTAGATTCATGTTTTCTGAAACAGAATCAAAACTGCTAATACATCCATCATCTATTTCACTTACTTACCTAACTTTTTTCTTCAAAAATTACTGCTAACATATCACTTTTGGTGACCAAAACAAAATTATGACTTGTCATTTTGATGCACATGAAATTCTTAAGGGTAAAATTAATGAATTACAACCATCTTGTCAAGGTGAAATTTACCCCAAAAGATTGCAGGTGCATGGAGTTAATATTGAAATTTTAAAAAATGACACATCAAGACAGTAAATATCGAGTGTTGTAAGCATCAACATTTTTGACTCAGTCGAATTGGTTAGCACTTAGAGGGTGAATTCAGTTATTCCCAATATTTTTCAAACAAGACTGTATATTTATACATTTGGATATTGTAACGTTCAGGTTCATTCATTTATCAATTTAATAGAGAAAAATTTATGGTACTTAGGGAGTAAGCGGCTCGCACTACCTAGTTCAACGTTTAGCCGCTAGATGGCACTTCTCATGTGCCCTGTTGTGCCTCCCAAGAACTTCATATTTTGGCCATTACGTGACACTGTGTGCATTATTCACTCTGTGATGTTTCTGTGTTCTCATTCCAGGTGGAATGAGATTTTCCCGAGTGCATGCGACACTGGGTTTTTTAGTACTCTTTTGTTATGTGCAAAGGAAAATAGGCGGCTAAAGTGCAGTATATCCTCCCCTGACTGTGGCGCTGCAAATGGAGCCTATTTAGCTTGCAAACCAGGTCTCAGGGTTAGGTTCCACTTCAAGCACCAGTAATAACTTTCACGCAAAATGTAATTCCTCTAACAAAGCTTGCAGACCTATTTAGCTTGCAAACCAAGCCTCAGGGTTAGGTTCCATTTCAAGCACCCATAATAATTTCAAATGTAATTGTTACAGCACTACTGTCGCACGTCGGGGTCTCAAAAAATGGGTGGGTTGTGGCATTCTCTGGACTCGGGAAAATCCCATTCCACCGGGAATGAAAACACAGACATATCACGGTCAGAGCGAGTAATGCATGCAGGGACACATAATGGCCAAAATAGGAAGTTCATGGGAGGCACAAAGGCGTGCATAAGAAGTGCCATCTAGTGGCTAAACATTGAACTAGGTAATGCGAGCCACTTACTCCCTAATCATCCATAAACTTTTCCAAATTGTTGATATGTTTACTCAACAAAGTTATTTACAGTACTCCTAAGAATCAGTTGTGGTGTTCCATCATGCTGTAAGAGCCCAGTTTGGAAAATGCTAGGTTAATGTACTTAAAAAATAAAGTAAAAAATGTTGTTTTGGTAGCCTCAGAAGGCTCCACCAGAAGAAATTTGTCATCAGCTGGTTCCTGCTTGATTACACAGCCCAACCTCAGATGGCACATGCCATGATTGTGGTTTGGTCATTTTGGCATCCTTCAATTTATATTTTAGGTTTGCTTCTGATTGATTGTCACAGGTTTGGATGGACGAAATTACAATCTGTTCACCAGTATATGACATATTATGACACTAGCAAGATGTTTAGCAACAGTCAGAGTATCCAGGGCCACAGCTTAAACAGGTATTCATCACTTAATGTTGAAGTTGTATTTCTGAAAAATATTCCTATTATCAAACACATTAAGCAATAATCTGCAATAATATTGATGCCCTGATAGATGTTGAATTTGTGACAGAATTCTTAAATGGAAGGCTCAGCCATCAGTTTCCTTGATCAGAAGTTTAAATGTTTCACAGAGGTAATAAGCCTTAAACATGCACTCTGATCAATGAGTTACAGCAACAATGCCATGTTTGTTTAACATTCAGATGCAAAAATCAAGGATCGTGAGAAGGCCTCGGGGGCATAGTCAATGACAAGCGATATTCTCCGTGACACAATATTTCTTACCAAAAGGCACAGCATGTATAATTAACCAGTTGGAGAACACTTGCATTCCTACAGCCATTTTTATTTAAGTGCCATGCCATTTGCAATCATTATCTAATTTTAAAACGTCACTGCAATGTCGTCAGAATTACCAAATGTTGTTTCATTAATTCAAAGGGATATTTTTCAGGTGTCCTTATCATAGCCCTGTATCGGGTGGCTGCACCTGAACTCGTGGCTGACTCGACATGAACGGGTTGGGTTAGGATTTTAAAATTTTGGGTCACCTGAAAAATACCGTATTTAATCGATTGTAAGCCGACACTGATTGTAAGCCTACCTCCACTTTTCACAGGGCCACGCAAGAAAAAAAATTTGATTTTAACCCTTTCGCAACCGGACCGCCCGAGAATGCCCGTAAATTTTTATACTCCCGATCACAGGACCACCTGAGACCACCCGGAAAATACGCTTTCAAATTTACCTCTGAAAACGTTGACTGGATGGCTTCTCTCTCGGAAATGATGTAATATACCATGTAAACACGAGATTTAGATCGTATTTGGCAGATTTTTCTTAACTTTGTATATGAAGAATTGTTTTTAAATATTCGATCGAAATTTGCTATTTTTATGGACCTTGAACAATCTAATATGTCTCGCAGTAATTCTTCTTCTTCGGAGATTTTTCAAAATATATATTTTTGGAGATTAATGTATAATTGTTTTATTTAATGTTTCCCATTTGGTGGCCATCTTGAATTTCTCCAGACTTTTAATGCCAACTGGTGCCCCACACCTCAGGACGTGAGAGGGTTAAAGTATTAACTACAGTATTAACTAAAATTACGGTGACATAAAATACATTTTATTCACTTATCCATAACAACAACTATGAAAAAAGTAATATGACCTCGCGGGATCTTAATATAGATAATAATACCCCAGGAATAAATTATGTAAATAATACATGGTGCGTCAAAGTCTTAAAGAACGCAGTGATAGCGTTCGTATGCGTAAGGAGCTAACACAATGTTTCATTTTACTCATGAATCGAAGCATTTTCCCTCCCCTGCTCTCCCTCCTCCACCTATCATGTTTTAGTGTTAGATCGTTACGCATACGAGCACTATCGCTGCATTCTTTTACAACTTTGACGCGCCACGTATTATTTACATAATTTATTTCTTTGTAGGTGTTCAGTCAATTTGATTCTTTTTTTGCATATATTTAAATATCTCGCATTATAATGAAACTACAGACATAAATTCATTGACTACTTTTTTTTCCCCTGATTCTAAGCCGAGTGGCGATTTCTGAGATGGTAAAGGTAAAAAAAGGTCGGCTTACAATCGATTAAATACGGTATATAGGGAAAAAAAAATTTTGATTGACATGCACAGAACCTTGAATTTGCCTTCATTAAACTTCAAACTGCCCATTTCACCAATTCTTTCTTTTCATTTTGAACTGTCATGTATTTTTTCCTCCATTATAAAACTATGATATTAAAACTATTGACATATCTGAAGACAAGGGGGGAAAAATGAAAAATGAAATAAAAAGGGAAATAATGAAATGGATATTTAAGGAGAAGAAAGACATCAATTTGAATTTTCTTATTTTATTTATTTTTTTTCAAATTCGGGGAATGGTGACTTTATTCATTCGTCTTACGACCTGCCAAATATGTCAGGTTCAGGTGGACAGGTTCAGGTACAGTGGAAAATATATTTTTGGGTTTGGATTAAAAGAAATTTTGAGTTGCAGGGCACTGGTCATTATATAAAAATTCCTTTAAGATGAATTTATATAATATAAGGTATGCAAACTCTAGGAATACTCAATGCAGATGAGGCTGGGTATTCTGGAAAAGGATGCCATCAAAACTTATACAAACTTGCATACCTGTTGCAATGGCTTATTTGCATCTCAATTCCAATTGCTGACAAAATGCAACTTTTAGGATTTGATTCCAATGTTTTTCTTATTAGAAATTTCAAATTTTAATAACTTCTAAACTTGGACACTTTTTCAAAATTTTTGAATAACAATCTGCTTTACTATACCAAGTTTTGGCTTTGACTTCCATCTACAAACAAATGAATTCTCAAGCTTGACAGAAAGAAAAAAGATCAGATATAGCTTTAATTGTATTCTATTGGAATAATTGGCTAATTAAACATAAGGTAGAGTCTCGATAACCTGAGATAAACAGGACCAGAGCCAACTCGGATTATATGGAATGATCAGAAATACCGTATTTACTCTTGTATGCTGCACACCTTTTTTCACATCTTTTTTCCCAGAAATGTCATTAAAACAAATTAGAAAAAAGTACAGCGTATGAAAAATGGATGAGTTTCGTGCAATGGAGTATTTGAAAGAAATGATTATATATACTTTTTTGAACTTGTTCATTCGTTGAAAATTATTCACTTCTTATCACTTGCAAAACTAGTTGAGTGTACGTAAGGAAAATAGCATTTTAAATGGAAAGATTGAGAAGGAGAAAAATTCTGAACTTGACCGGGGATTGAACCCGGGTCTCCCACATGCCGGGCAGGTGCTCTAACCACTAAGCTATCAAGCCAGACCAAATCTCCACTCTCGAATTGGGGTATTTACGATGAAGAAAGAGCTAACTCAGTAAATCTTTCCACACTAGATGTCCTCACGGAGGCACAGCAGAAAACACCTCACACCTATCCCAGACATTGGGAAGATGTTAATTAATATGAGTTAAATGGTGGAAGTTAACTTATATGCTAGAGTGCATAGTACTGATGACAAATGGCAAGATTGAGAAGGAGAAAAATTCTGAACTTGACCGGGGATCGAACCCGGGTCTATGTGAGATTGTTTATGTTAGCCACCATGAAGAAGTAACCATCCAAGAAGTTTTTTAAGTTCAACTTGAATTAAGACTTTCTTGTTTGATTTTCTTGATAATGGCTCTGACTGTATGACACTCAGATTTGCCTGAAGAGTGCATAAAAATATTTGTTAAGGGAAAGAGATTGGTACATTTATACAGCAGATATTGCCATATTATTTAATCATAAATTTAACTAATATAATGAAAAAACATCATAGCACTATACAGCATTAACCCTAGAGGATGCGTGCCATACTTAGTAATGTAAGGATGTGCATTGGGTATATTTTACCCAAAGACTGAAGAGCTTTTATACATTGCGTCAAACAAATTTAAATTTAATTAATTTTCTAACCATTTATTAATAACATTATCATTCGCTTTTGGTTCAACATAAGCTAGTAATCTGACACTTTTTGAATCAGCTGTTACAAACTGGAGAAACATGTTTTTTGAATATCAGTTGCTTACATTTCAGGCAAGAAGTTACCGTGTTCCTTCACATCTTCCCTCCATAAAACAGACTAGTCCTATAATTCGACTCTGCATATAAATTGTTAATTTAACTATTTTTGCACAATAAGCCAAATGTTTAGTGAGCTCCAGGGAAATACTTTAAGAAATTCTCGTTATAAACAGGTTTAGCACTTGGTTGTTAGCCTTATGGATCACTAATGCTTTTCTATTTTTGCTGTATAAAACATTCCTGCACATGCGTTAATAAATATTTTAATGCCATATAATGGAGGAGAAAAAGAAGATAGTTTTTGTGACATAGAGGCTAAAAATATATCAATACAACTTCCACTGGGGACCCATAAGCCTTTAGTGTTAGAAAGAGCTGATTTCAGAACCTCAACATAATAAAGAAGCCTAAAAATGTCCAGTATTAATTTTGTTTCACATGAACACGTGTGAAAAATGCCCACTCTCTGCTTTCAGTCTCAATACTCACAATAATTGACCATCACACAGTGGGATAGAAAGTCAATTTAGCGGGACAAAAGTCGTTTTTCCGACTAAGTTCTTCTCAATGAAACCTATGGGAATGTTAACTTAAAACATCAAAGTATTTAGCAGAATAACAGTTTCGTCGCTTTGGTCCCTAGTTTCTGCAACTCAGGCCCCATAAGTAATGCATATCGCACATCTGCCTTACACACTGTAACGTGAGCCCGTTTTCTCATGGTCATCATTATGGCTACCGCGATTCTTTTTTTTATTTTTGTTTTTAATTCTTCTTACTGTCTTTACTTCAAGATTTAACCAAATATTCTTTTAAAATAAATTCCTCATTTCATCACTTCATTGAGCAAAACTATTTGAATGCAACAATTTAAAAGTAATTGAATTTGAGCTACAAAAAATGTCCCGCTTTGTCCTGACGAGTTTTTCTGCACAATCAGTAGTGCGAAGCAATGACATTATGGTGCAGAAAGATTTAGCTGCTACTAACTGCTACTTTGTGAAATTATCAACAATGAAGCCAAGAAGATACAGGCCGCAGCACGGCCGGTACCTTCTTGCTTCAAGAAGTGCGTCCGTTTATGATACACTTGTAGCAACTTGATCACTTGCGGGCATCTGAACAGACTCATCCTCCATCCAGATTGCATCAGTTGCTATCCTATGGCAATTAGCAGTGCTGCTCACAGTGCAATCCAGTGGATATAAAAGTACATAGCAATGGAGTTTAATTACACCAAGAGAGAAGTATTCGATATTTTGCACGGATCAGGGCATCTGAATGTTTAATCCATGTCTCCTACCGTTTAGGCATTAAAAAATGGCAGAAACAAACAATGGAAGAAAAGAAAAGTGTAGAAGAGAAAAAGGCCTTAGTTCAAGAACGGTTTCGTGAGGAAATGGGATTGATAGTCAACACTCCTAAACAAGGAAGTGGCTGCAGCAATGACGGCAACACAGCTCGACAATTTTTTGCAGACCCCAAATTGTCATCCTCTATTATGGGAATCGACGAAAATTTAATAATAAGATTTTCAACAATTTTGTGTGCAATGGCTAGTGGAAGAGAGGTTGACGCAAAAAAGTTTGGAAAATATGCTTTGGAAACCGCACGGTATTTCATTCAACTCTATCCATGGTATCCCATGCGCCCATCGATACATAAAATATTAATTCATGGCGCAGTTCCAATTGGACTTCTATCAGAGGAGGCATCAGAGTCGCGCAACAAAGATTGTAGGCGATACAGGGAGAACAATGCGAGGAAGATTTCGAGGGCAGCTGCCAATGAAGACCTTCTTCATATGCTTTTCATTTCTTCCGATCCACTGATAGCATCACTCAGGAAGACAACCAAGAAAAAAAAGAAAGATCTAACGCAGGACGTATTGCAGCTTCTCCGTGAATAAAAGGACAGCATTAGCTCTGATAGCGATTAATTGTGCAGTGCTTAGTTTAAAGAAAAAATGTTGTGTTTTGTCTTAACAGAAAAAGTGATATCAGGCAATAAAGAATTATAATGTACCCTGATGATTATTATTTTAATAAATAGGAGTCCCAACCCATTTGTCAGCCATTACAAAGACGCAATGTATAAGAAATTAACTCACTGCTCTCATGCTGACAACTTGATTACATACGCCTCTCATTGTTGATTCGTATAAAAGGAGATCATGTGACACTGATGCCTTAAGCACAAAATATAATGTCCAAATCATAAGAAAAAGTCTTTAATACACAACAGAAATTGATTTCTAAAAGAATAATTCACAAAAACCACATCGAGATTTTTGTCCCGCTAAATCGGCATTCTATCCCACTGTGCATCGGTTCTAAATTTTTCAGTTTGGCAAAATCTCTTCTTTTGGGATTTTGGCAGCATTCTGCAGATCTTTTCATACTAAAGATAGAAGATGCCTTCAAAGTTGATGTATTATGACATCAATGAGCATGAAGTAGTTATACTTGAGTCATTTATGGATGAAAGCATACGTTAAAACAACAAAAATCTTTTATCGGGACCTCTGAAGTTCATACGTAGCATTCAAAAGTAAGTTAAGTACGTTATTTTGACATATTTATACAGTATTTATACAGGAAAATTGACAGGGATTTCAAAAGTATGTTAATTTGAAACATATGTAATTATGAAGAATGTTATAATGAGATTTCACTGCATTAACTGGTGAGATAGGGAGCGAAGAGAAGGAATGCTGCAGCTTCTTAGCACACTGTTCGTCACATAACATCAAAGGAGTGGTTACACAAAAGCATAAAATATTTCTCTGTACTTTCAATTACCCAGTGATATTGTCAATTTTGCGACAAGCGTACGGATAAGTTTGTGTAACCTATTTTGCATAATAAACAACAAACCTACCATCCTACTTATGGCGTTTAATTTTAGGTAGCTTGTTATGTATTTTTATAAACTTATTCAGTGTTTTCTCTATTTACAGGTGAGCTGGTCATGTTTTTTGGAACCATGATTATTTATTTTTATTATTGTTTTCGTTTGAACCCAAAATATTCTCAGAAATGCAGCATTTTTTCATCAGATTATGCACTTATGTGCGAAAATGGGAGGAGAAAAGATGACACTCCTGCTATGCCCATTCTCCCTCTATACCACTTGCCCCTTTTCATCCCCACCGCCATGTTCCTATTGCCCAGGGCAAGCACGGCTGTAAGATATGTTTTTGAAGAGGACGACAACCTTACAAAATCCTCTCCCTCATTTTTTTTTAAAATGCCCTATACAAAAAAACGTGTGCACAGATGCTGTTTCCTTCTCGTAAAAGCAACATCTTTCTGAGACTGTAGACAAGATTTTGTGGGGCAGCACAAATCGAATATTGTGTTTTTGCTAAATTGTTACCGTTGGTAAATTTTACAATACCTTCTTCAGTGCCATCACGTTGACTTATATGGATATTTGTTCCAAGAAAAAAAAAAGAGATTTATATTGGAAATTTTTACGTGAATCACTCTCAAATGGAAAGGGACCTTATCCTCACGAATATTATGAAATATCACAGAATCCAGAGTGCAATAGGTGTCTATTATTTTATTTCATGTAATTTGTTTTTATAAAATATATAAAAATAGTGAACTTTATGGAGAATTGCTCTCATTAATTCTCATTAATTTTGTCAAATTGCCTAGGATTACATATTTTTCTTCCAATATTTTCCTAAATAAAATACTTGTTATTTTATTATTATTATTTACACATTTTCATTTCTCTATTTAATTTTAACTTTTCCCCTTTAGCATGGCTTCACAGAATGGAATAAAATATAACTATCGTATCTTATGTCCCAAAAAAAAAAGAGCTGTGATACTTATATCGAGCATGCATCACCATTAGAGTTTTGGAACCGGGAATTCCCATTTCCTGATTCCGGGGAATTTACTGAACGTCTCTTATTCCCGATTCCCGGGAGAATTTTCAATAATTCCTGGGAATTCTTTTGTTTGAATTTTTAAATGAATATGAGATTTGGCAGTGAAGTAATTAATACATTAAAATATCATTCAGAAGATGGTGACAGAGTTAGTTGATATCTTTAATGAAATATCTAGGAAATCCTGTGTACTGAAACAAATCTAGGCGATATATTTTAAAAAATAAATTTTAAAAATAAAATTGGAAAATATGCCCAAGATACAATAAAAACTATTTGAAGATACATATACTGACATCAACAAAGAAAGTGGTAATGAAAATACTCCCTTCTTCAGAAGAAGAAGTCATAATGTCACTAGTTGATGAAATGGAATACGAAATTACAGTTTGAAAAATGCTCTCCACCCATGAACGAACCATACAGTACGTACATTAAATAAAGAATTTAATTCATATGAAAAAACTAGAAAAGTAACACCAAATTTATTGTCATTATTTAATGCATTAAAAACCTACTTCTACCAAAAGTGAATGAGTGTTTTACACAGCAAGCAATTTTATGACCCAAAGAAGAGCTAATTTGAGTAACAAATCAGTCGATGCCTTATGCTTTTTAAAATCTTTTTTTAATAAACAAGTGCGATTCATTATGAGAACACAAATTTATTATTTTTATAAGAGGTATGTTAAGAAAATAAGAAAATCTGTACATAACTATCAATTGTTTGAGATTTTGTTTTTAATTTTATTTATTTTTCTATATTTTTTCACTTTAGTCGTCACTTTATATTTCTAAGAAGGTAGCCTACTTCTTTTTTAATTTACTTAATATATTTCATTTATAAGTAGTATCGGCATTACATTTTGTAATGGGATTAATATTTACATTTATGTTGTGTATTTACGTTATATCGATAATAAATATTGTTTCAGTAAAAAGTTTATTTAATAATAAAATTAAGATTCCCAGATTTCCCGGGAAATTTGTAAATCTAATTCCCGTTTCCCAGGAAAAAAATATTGCCAGGAGCCCAAAATTCTAATCACAATGCTAAAATTGGTGAAAGGCAGGATGATCTCCGCAAACCTGAAATTGTAATAATGTACAATGCTACAAAAGGGGGCAATGATACGTGTGACCAGCTGTGTGTGACATACAATGTTAGCAGAAGAACTAAGAGGTGGCCATTGGCTGTGTTTTTCCATTTTTAAATGTAGTCGCTATCAACGCATTTGTCATTTACAGTCAGGGGGCAAAGAATTCAGGAAAGATGGCAAAGCAAACCTTTTTAAAAACTCTTTCTACAGAATTAGTGAAGGAAAGATAAAGATCCTGATGCTACGATAAATATATTTCAAAAGAACTCAGGAAACGCATATGCACTCAGCAGGATATTGCTGAAGAATTTCCGCGTCCATCCGTTGTAGAGGGGCCTTCCAGGGGAAGATGTAAATTGTGCCCAAGAAACAAAGACAGTAAGTTCTCCACAAGATGTACTAGTTGCATGGCATTCATTTGCAAAGCACATATGTCTATAAAATGTTTAGATCATGATGCCAATGATAATAACTGAGAAAAATGTATCAAAGTATATATGAATGTTAAATGAGTTATTTTTATAAACATTTTCAAAAACTTTTTAATAAAAATAATGAAATAATGATGGACAAGTGTTTTTATAAGCACTCACTGCCATAAAAAATTAATATTCTTTTGCGAGAATAAACGAAATTTGCTGTGGGGTCACGCGACTACACTCCATTCCAAACTTGTTTGCCATAATGTCATGTGTCTTCGTCGCCGACTTCACTCTAGCAACTACGAGAACACATGAGAATCGTTCCCCCTCATTTGGGCATGCATCCCGTGAAGGGGAATACAACAATACGCACGAGAGCACAGTCATACGAGGAATGATTAGTGGGGGAAAGTAGGGGAAAAAGGAATGCGCAGAAGCGATTGCGCAGGGAGCTCCTTCCCTCCCTCCCGCCTTGGAGAGAGGTCAGTAAAGCCGGATCACATGAACAATAGTTGAAAACACGCAGGCAGGCGTTGTGACGTCATGGAATGGAATTTAATTGCCTAACTTTTTTGATGTGACTAAGGGTTAAATATATGCATTTGTTTCTAACACAAATGATAAGAAATGTTTTGCATAAAGTAAAATGATCTTATAAATCATCCAGGAGGTGACATTAATAACTCTGTAATTTTACAAGTAAATATTTTGAAAGCAAACAACAGGACAAAGAAAGGAAAATTTAAGCATAAACAACTAACCTGAAATATGACTTAAGCAGTTCATTCCTCGGTGAACAATGCATTCCCTATCATGACTAGTTGGACTAGAAGACTCTCCTACTGGTAAGGTTGCTCTGTAAAAAGTGACACAACATTAGTATTTTGGGGCTCATTAATGCAAATGGTTGACTAAAACAAAATACCAATATGTCAAATAAAACCTAAGTTAATTATCACAATAATTTCCGACAGAGGAGGTGAAACAAAAAATGCCAAACAAAACTACACCAACAATAATTAAAATGATTTTTGATTACCGACACTTTGTGGGTAAACAGTTTTTAATGAAAACATAATGATACAACTTAATTTTATTTATGAAATAAAATTTTGTTAAAATTCACTTGAAGGATTAAAGCAATAACCTTAACGCGTTTAAAAAGTCAATTGCAGATGGGTACTTTGACCAGAATTAACCCTACACAAACTGTTTGCACAAACAGTATTATTTCCCAGACAGCATTATAAAAAAACAGTAAAATTATAGCTCGATAAACATATTATAGCACAATATGGTTCATTCTATTCCTAAATGGAAACCGCCACCAAATCTATGTAAAAGCACTAACTTTCTTAATATCATAGTATTTTATTTCTACAGAAAAAAATAATAGCCAGACCTAAACAATTTATTGGCTAAAACTGGCTTTTCCCAAGACTGCAGAGTAATATTTTCACCTCAGTAATTGAAAAAATAGGGAAGTTTAAAAAGGAAGGAACCCAGAGAAGAAACGAGTAACGTTGTGATAAGTCACTCACACATATTAGTCACAAATATGTACTGCTTTGTTCAAAAAAAAAAGTAAAGTAACATAGTTCACATTTTGGAATACAATTTCATTAGATCAAGGGCAGATCTAAGAAGAGAGCAAAGAGAGGCCAACGTATGCAAATATACAGAAAAATCATCAGATCCATAGATTCAAATGTAAATTTTGTACTTGCAGAAAACTCATCCACTATTTTATGAATGTTTATAAGAATTTCATATTTGATTTTGTATCTTAAATTAACATTTTATGGATCTGCCCTCGCATTCAAGCAATTAAACTTTATTCAATATTAGACGGGCAGATCAAAGATTTCATAATTGTTAATGATAATTTTTCACCACTCTTTCCCCTCTAATTTATTGCACAGCCTTACTTACTGTTGGGAATAAACATGATCCCGATCGGCCAAGTGTCGATGTCGGCTACCCCTGGGGGTAAGGAAGAAATACAGTGGAGTGCCAACATCCATGTTGGAATTATATATCTCAATACAATTTGTAGTTTTAATGGGTCACCAATAAAAAATGCTTTAGAGACATTTCAAGTCAAGGGTATACAACTTATTGAAAAACGGTACAAATTATTTTAAGCAAAGTAGAGAGAAAAGCTTGTAAAGGCATTTCAGATCATTAACCTTAAGAGAGTTCTTGTATGAAAAATAACTTTCCTCAAAAAAACAACACCACTAATAATTGTAACAGAGCACATTTCATATAATTTACTCAAGAACCATATTTAGGATTAATAATTAACATCAACTTAATGGAAGCCTTATTAATTCACAGATATAAAAGGACTTCCTCTTTAATTTAGAGCATTAGGTGTTATATTATGCATGCTGTAACTCAAAGACAAGATTGAAATGTATTTATTTTATATATACACACATGCTGAACCTCTCTAATGTGGAATTCTGTTTAAATGATTATAGAATTTTGACTAATCAGAAAAAATCCCGGGTCTAGAAACAACATGAATGGGGTTTAGATTCTCAGAGCCTAAGAAAGAATTATGAATACCTGAGGGTACATTCTGCTTGAATAATCCAATTATAACTTATGTACTGAGAAAATTACAGTGATAATTTAAACAACTTTGAAGTGGCTTAAATGGGAGTAAAATTCCCATGAAATAAATTTAAATCCTAAAAGTAATTACCAAATCTAATATATAAAATTGACTCTGTCATCGTCGTTATCGGTGGGAAACTCTGTAATGCTATTTTTAACAAACTTTCCGAGTAGCTAGAAGATTGACATTTGGTAGGAATTTTGGTTTTTAAGTAGAAGCCATTTACGAACAAAAAATTTCCAAAATCAACCGGGGTTCAATTCCCGAGAATGATTTCCATTCCTTATAAGATAACATGGAAAAATCGATATTTCGACCTGCAAACTTATTTTATTTTGCTTATTAAAATTTGCATATTTGACCTACAAATTTCGGACTTGGACTGTAGTAAAGAAAAATAAATGCAGTTTCTTGTTCTTATCGTCTTTTATCGCTTTCGAATCTAAATCTTTTGAATTTAACGTTTTAATATCATATTTTGACAAAATTGAGCATTTTTAACGTGAAGTTGCCTTGCCAACCGATTACATTGTTAAACTCGAAATCCTATTACTCTCACGTATGCGCACGTTCTCTCCGGACCTCCATGGACCCTCCCGGCCCAATTCATAGGTATCAGAGATATCTCAGAATTAGTTTTTACTTTCTCCAATATACGTAGAAAAGAGAAAGTATTGTTTTCTTTAAAGGTGGCTGGCATTAATTTGGAAAATCAATGTTTTTCTCATGACCAACTCTATGTTGCATGTTCACGTGTTGGATCAAGCAAAAATTTGTTTATTTATGCTAATGAAGGAAAAACAAAAAATATTGTTAGGTATATTCATAGGTATCAGTGATAGCTCAGAATTAGTTTTTCTTTCCCCAATATATGTAATATAGAGAAAGTATTGTTTTCATGTAAAAATTCAAAATCGAGATTTCAACAGAAATACACGTTCTGAGGTCCCCCTGAACATGTTTTGATTATTTTCGGGATGATGTCTGTGTGTTTGTCGGTCTGTTTGAATTTTATTTGCCAAAGACATCTGACATAACCTGGGCATCGCCGGATACTTTCAGCTAGTACTTTATAAATATGTGCACCTAAACTCTGCTCCTCAACCCCTGCTACCTCACTCTGGTCTACACAAACGTTCTTGAGTTTTGCATATTTTCTTAATACACTTTGGACATCACCTACTATTTACAAGTATAGATCGAGTTTTTAAGACCAAATTTTTAACGAAAAACTTGAGGGTCCAATTACACAACAGTTATCTTTGTGTTAGGTTAAAACGCATGATGTTATCTGTCCTACGGTGGTTAAAATTTGATGGAATTGAAAATATTGTTGCATTTAAACTGTATTGATAACTATCAAATATTTAAATAGTGATGTACACGAAAGAATAAAGTTAATATATAATTCGGTGATCCTAAATTGATCTCTAATGCTTTGCAAGTAATTAAGCAATTTTCATTAATGCAACGTTTGGTAATGTGACGGCGGCAGGACAAAGAATGACAGCAAGACAGAGGGGCAATATGTAGACTCCATAATATGTAAACAAAGAAACACTTTGTCTGGGTGAGGCATTGCACTACTTCGCTGCTACTTGACACCACGTATTTAATTTGATATTCAAAGAATTATAGAGATGCAACAAATAGTCTTTTTTGGATTCTTTACGTGGAACTAAATGGATTAATACGCACTGAATAAAAATATTTCGTTTTACTACTCGTGAAAAACTGAGGTTGACTTATAAACGAGATATTTGAAAAGACAAAAGTTTTTAATAAAAAAGTTGTGATCGAGATACACACGAGATTGACCAATACCCAAGTATACACGGTATTTAATTTTCATATTATTTCATCTTCCAATGACTCATAATTGCTCATAACCTTGCATTAAAAAACAAAACTGTGTTTTAAGTAGTATGCACAGCAACAGTAGTCATTATATACTAACCACCCATGGTTTAAAAAAGTCACCAGTCATGAGCTTTCCAGATCGGAGGTTCAACCTGTTTGAGTGTATGTACGTACGGTTGTGTGTGTGTACAGACACACACACGTACGTACATATATACACACACGCACGCGGGCACACACACACACAGAGATATATATATATATGGATGGCAACTAGGCGTTATAGGAAGCTCATCATGGAAACTTACTGTATGGAAAGTCTCAGAGGATGTCATAGAAATACACATAAACAGTAATTCAAGGCTTTCCAGGTAAGACCCTCTTCAGCCGTTGAGAGAAGACAACTTGTCTTTTCTTCATGGCTAAGTAAGTGTAAAATGGACTTCTTACAACATCTAATTGCCACTGATCTTATTTTTACCTTTTCCCATACTCATACACACACACACACATGCACGTGCATGTGCGCACACACACATATATATATATATATAAGAATATCATTTTACTTGCTTTATAAGAATATCACTGTTACTTCTGATCACAATTAATTGATTTCACTTGGCATAATTTTTTTTTGTTAATCATAATCATTAACTTAAGTAATCATGTATTTTTCAAACATAGAAGTTTCCTAATAAGACATACAATCTGTAACATCTTTATGTAATAACAATGATACATTATAATTCCAATGGTGTTCTATTTCTACTCATGAAAAAATACCGCTTCTTCAGTTTGAAATGTAAAATTACATAAGCTAGAGAAAAATAGGATATTTAAATCACATTTCAGACAATGAATAATTTAATTAAAATGTAAATAAAACAGAAATAGAATAATTAGCTTTTAAAGTCAGAGTTGAAAATTACTTCCGCTCATATGAATCTTCAATCCAAAGATTGAAATACAATGTTGAGAGATAAAAGCAGCCACTGCTTTGATTGATACTGAAAATAACTTTGATAGCCACAAAATGGTTGAAAAGAAAATAAATGTTCCTTAAGAACTTGGAGCAGCTGCCCTTAGAGGAATGTCCAGCAGCTGCCTTCAATGCCAAAATCTAGATATTGCTATACCAAGCCTATATCAGGTGTTTTCAATCTGTAGATCCCTACTAGAGCACCTGAAATCTCACGGACCCCCTGCTACAGTAATGAATAATATTTAGTTATGTAACTGTTAACAATCTTTAAAAAAGATAAGAAAATAAAAATGACAATAAACATATTAATATTGATTTATTGCATTACTATATTGCTAACACATAGGAGATCCTTAGCTAAAAAACTCAAATTTTTTTTCATATTTAATGTGAAATTTGCTCTTGATGGTTTCTGCAAAGCAAATCAATCCATAGTTTTTGGTTGGTCAGAGCCAGTCTAATATCTGGAACAACATTCAGGCATGTTCAAAGTTTTCCCATGACAGTAGCCAATGCTTAAAATCCATTCTCACAAAGATACATCACTGAATATGGTAATGTCATTTTCATTGCTCTCTGTGCAAGTGCAGGGTATTCTGTAGAGATGGCTGGCCAGAATTTTGAAATGTTGCTTCTTACAGACGAAAAATAATTTTAGTAAAATTAATTCTTCTTGAATATGAGCCGTTTTCACTTTGCAGAATTTATTCAAAGCCGGGAAAAACACAATATTCTCTCTTCTGTTTGTTGTTTCCACCTTATCATTTTCTTTTGAAATGCTGTTATTTTTTCAGCCAAATCAAAGAAGTAAGATCCTTGTGTTCAACTCATTTAAAATGTCCATTAACCCTTGAGTGCCATGCAACGATATATCGTCGTTTGCTTCTCATGCCAGAAGTGCCAACGACGATATATCGTTGTCTCTCTGTAATGTTGTTATTATGTATTATTAATCATGCTAGTACTTTTCACCCTTTGAGTGCCATGCGAACGATATATCATCGTTTGCTTCTCATGCCAGAAGTGCCACAATGACGATATATCGTTGTTCACGTACACCGAATTTCTAATCGTCAAAAACGTCAAAAAAGCGTGGCACTTCTGGAGATCCCCACTGAAATAGACGTGGCACTCAAAGGGTTAAATATGCCAACTTTAGTATAACTCTTTGTTTTTCAAATTACTTGCAAGGTCACAAGCACATTTTTCCAGGGGTTATGCAATGTTTAAAAACTCTGCTAAGAACCCTCCCTTGTGACAACCAACTAACTTCAGCATGCAAAAGAAGGCCAGTGTGGTCATCTCCAGGAGCTTGACAGAGCAACAACAATAGTCTTGATTTTAGAGGCCTGAGTTTTATGAATTTCACAATTTTCATAATAGTTTGAAAAAACATGAAGTTCAGAGCATAAATTTTTTGGAAGCTAAAGACTCCCGCTGTAGAAAACGATGTGTTCATATAGTACCGAGATAGACATTTCTAATTAAAGCAATAAGTCCACTTTGAACCCCATTCATTGCATGCGCTCAAACCTTGCAAAGCCCCATGCATTTGTCCCACACTAGTATATGCCTATCAAGTAGATGTCAAGAACTTTAAATATTTTGTCTGAAATAGTTCGCAATGGAAATTATTCGCAGAACAAAAAAATCAAATATCTCACATAATAAGTTGACTGCCAATGCTCAAATCTGTAGATTCATCAACTTGCAAGGCTAACATACTTCTCTCCCTTACTTTGCTGCAGAACATTATTTTGACATCCTGTGACATATCCGAAATACGTGAATAACAGTGTTGTCTTTTAATCTTACAGATAGCATAACTTCACATGCATCAATCACTGAATGTAATATTAATGATTTTGTGATGGTGTGCGGTTTCTTACTCTTTGCAAATTGAAGCGCTACATATTAAGTAAGAAGCTTTTAATGTAGATTCACTTACTGTCATGGTGTCTTTAAAAACCTTTTGTTTGGTATTAACTTCTATATTAACTTGCCTCCTATGCATGTGTGTGTGTGTGTGTATAAAACTTCAACCCCCTATGCCCTAGCACACAGAGGGCGGAGAATCTGCTCAGACAGAGACTCATTCTCCGAGTACTGAACCATCCTCCAAAAAGCATTCCTCTAACGCGGATACCCGCTGGACCTGATCCGGGACCAAATCCGAAGAGCAGTCATACCCAGGACCCCTAACCTGTACTCCAACAACTCCGCAACCCCAACTCACCCTAATCACCACTTTTTACCCCGGCAAAAGCATTCGACTCTGTGGAATATTACTCAGAAAATTAAAGTCCTATGGCATATCTGGAGTGGCAAATAACCTGATCAGATCCTTTCTAACAAATAGGAGACAGGCTGTTACGATTTATTCTTCCAAAGATAATAAAAAGTTCTCATCAAAGTATCTAAATGTTGAAAGAGGTGTCCCCCAGGGATCTGTGTTGGGACCATTGTTATTCCTTTTATATATTAATGACTTGCATTTATTTATTAATGGTGATCTGTATATGTATGCAGATGATACAAACCACTTGTTAAGAAATAAATATGATATTTCTGTTGCAGCTCAATATGCTATTCAAAGCATGGAGGACTGGTGTAATTCAAACTATGTCTTCCTAAATAAGTGTAAAACAACATCCTTGCAATTTCACCCACCTCAGAAAAAAATCTGGATTATTGTAATCTAAATTTCATTGATGGTTCCATGGTTAGGTCAACTGTCCATAAATGCTTAGGAGTTGAAATAAGTGATACCCTGAACTGGGAACCTCACATTAACTCTGTTTGTACAAAAGTGACTTCTGGATGTTTCATGCTGAGAAGGCTTATTACTGTTACAAATGAAGAGACTGTCCTTACTGTTTATTTTCCTCTTATTTATAGTAGGCTTAAATATGGCATTGCTCGGGGCCACTCTCATCACGCTCTGCGACTTTTCAAGCTCCAAAAAATGGCAGTTAGAATCATTGCTAAAGCTAAAAGCCGTGCTAGCTGTAGAGGGATTTTCAAAAAATTTAAATTACTGACTTTACCATGTATATATTTTATTGTGTTATGTTTATTAGAGAAACATAAATTATTAGAAATTAAGTGTAACATGGACGTTCATAGTCATAATACTAGAAGAAAAAAGGACTTGACTGCAACCTCGCATAACTTATCAATGTATGGTAACAGTCCTATATATATGGGTTGTAAACTTTTTAATAAGCTCCCTTCATCTATCAAACAAGAGACCAGCATAACAAAATTTTACTCGATTGCTGAGTTGGCCAATTAATGTACGTTTAAATGTTTCTCCTTCTTTTTTGACTTGTCCTATATTTGTATGAACAAATCCCTGGATTAATAAAGTATTATTATTATTATTATTACCCTAAAAAAATATCTTAAAGGTAGCCTACCCAATCCTCACTTCTTCCCCCAACCAGGTCTTCTTCCCCACACTCCCAATCCTCTCCTTCTGCAAAACTCCCAACATAGCCAACATCTTGTGGAGACATGAACCCCCATTACCTACTCCTCTGCACCCTGCAGGGTCCCACTCCTGCCACAAACCCAATGCCTAACATACCCTATAAACCCACCCTCCAATTCATTCTCAAACCCCACCTCTAACCTCACCGACCCCATAACTTGAAATTTAGCACGATTATAGAAATATTGTTGCAACCGAAGATAAAATAGAAAAATAGCAAAAATTCAAATTTTTAGGTGCGGTTTTGCCCCAATTCTACCCAATACGAGTGTGAACATTATAAGACACTTCTTAATGAGATACAAACTTGAAATTTGACACGGTTATATGGTTTTGCACATAATCGATTAGGAATAATTCAGAATTGTAAAAATGCTAATATTTAAAAATGCTTGCATAATGCAATCACATATTATAAACATATAAACAAACGTTTCATGGTTTAGTTACTTATAATTGTGCTACAATGCTGAAATTTTTTATAACAGTTGATCTTACCAAGTAACGAAAACGGGATTATAGAAATTTGCAAATGTTTATTTATTGATCCGTAAAACATTCATAAATGTTAATAAAATTTACTAATGTTTATGCACTTTTATTGGAGCTAGGGAGCTGAATATTTTGAGAAATTAGGGAATGCTATTACAGGGGTAAATAATATTGAAGAATAAAGTTTATTATTGTGGCTGTTAAACATTCATCATTTTTAAACAATTAATTTTATATAACTACACATTTAGAGGTGCTACATCGATGAAATTTTGCAGAAATGTGAGGTATTTGTATCAAATGATAAAAACTATAGAAGTTTTACAATTATAAATTATAGGGGTTGTTTTTATTCCAATATTGTCCATAATGTAAAACATTAATCAGCACAGAGGTGCAAACTTTTGCATTTAAAAATTATCTATTCTACTCTTTATATTAAGATGAGACAAAACGCTTGCAGAATGCAAGCACACATTAACTAGTATATATATATATCATGTGTAAGAAGCTTCTATATATTAAAGATATATATATATCATATATATATATATATAGGAGGATACAAAATTATGAGGCACTTCCAGATGTGCTAGAAACTTGAAATTTGGTAGGATTATAGGTTTTTGGTCACAACCAAAGGAAAAAAACCGAAACTGGTGAAATTCGTATTTTGAGGGTCTGTATTGGCCCTTTTTTGCCCCATTTTTTGCCCATAAGAAAACGTAAATTGGTGTAAAGGTTTTTATATTTGCATTTTAAAATTACTTCCCATCAAGATACAAACTCGAGACTTAAACTATCAGATAGGATATAAATTGTAGTTTCTTATTTTTGAAGACAGAATTCAAATCCGAGTAGAATTCGCGTAAATTTATAGTTTTTATCGGAAAAAGTGGTAATTTTTCTGGGTCTAACAATAGGCTTCCTAGGCAACAGCCTTAATGCTTTCATATGGGTAAGCTTTTAATGGGAATCAGAGGCTTATATTTTAATGCCTTTAATGTTAAACTATGCCTAATGAAGGAATTCTGATAATGTAATAATCCCTATTTTTGGGGCTGTTTTGCCCCAGTATTGCTCCATACGAGAATAAAAATTATGAGGCAGCTCGATATGACGTAGAGATTTGAAATTTGGCCTGGTTATAAAAATTTTCTTGCAACTGAAGATAAAATAAAACACTGCAAAAATTCCAAATTTTAAGGGCAATTTTGCCCTATATATGACCCATACCAGTATGAAAATGATACGGCAATTCTTAATGAGATACAAACATGAAATTTGGCAGAATTATGGGTTTTTAGTTACAACAGAAAGACGAAATCCAATATCGCTAAACTTCGAAATCTTAGCGACTGTTTTACCAAATAATTGTCCTATGCAACGAATAAAATTATAATGCACTTCTAAATGAGCTACAAAGTTGAAATTTGATACAGTTATATGATTTTGTACAACATTCATTGGGAATAATTTTTAATTATAAATATGCTAAACTTTAAAAATGCTTGCAGAATGCAAGCACACATTAACTAGTATATATATAAATATAAAATAGTAGACGGTGCTTGCGTTCTGCTAGCATTTTTAAAATTTGGAATTTTTACAATTTGTATTTTTCCCATCAGTTTTGTCCAACAACATATAACCGTGCCAAATTTCAAGCTCATATGAAAGTGCCTTATAAATAATTTTAATCCTCATATGGGGCAATAATGGGGCAAAATAGCCCCTTCAAAATTGAAATTTTTAGAATTTCTGAGTTTTTCCTCGGTTTTGGCCAAAAACCTAAAATGGTGCAAAATTTCAAGACTCTGTCACCTGGAAGTCTCATAATTAATATCCTTGTATGGGGCAATAATGGGGCAGAATAGCCCCTAAAAATTGGAATTTTTGAATTTTGGATGTGACATAGAATACAATTTATTTAACTGTGTAAATTAAGAATTATCCATAGTTACTGTATTTTAGATTGTTTAGAAGCATACAGCAAATATTAACCCCTTAAGCGGGGAGAAAATTTTCCTTAACTTTCAGCTGGTGGGGAGCTAATCTACAGATGTAATTAATTTAAAAACGAACTTTTATTAATGCTTATGGTTGTTTATGACTTACGAAAACATTGTTTCATAAAAATTGAAATTTTTTTTTGCATATTTGTTGTTTTTTGGAATTGGTGTAATTCTCTCAAGTTAAAAAGTTTACATAAAACGTCACATGAACGTAAATAAGAATGAATACATATCCAGACATGCATTTTGCAACCATATATATATATATATATATATATATATATATATATATAATCCATTCAAATATTTTGTCGTTAAATAAAAATAATAATTATAAAAACATAAACATCTTTATTTCCAGTCCTCATGTCTCAAAGTATTTGTAGGAATCCACTGCTTTGGTCCATTTCTGTCTCTAACGATGATTGTTCTATATACACTATTTACACATTTAAACCTTCTTTGAATAATCTGTCTTACTATGATACATTTTAAAGCATGGAGCTGCACAAAGGGGCACATCACACTCCTTGCAAAAGTAGATGGTCTCCTTCCGCTGCTTCTGGGACGTGCAAACAACACATCTTTTGGTCGCGTTTTTTTCCCCCTGAAGGTTGATTTACTTCAGGAAAATGCCTTCCAGTTAGTCTCCCGGGTGTTTGCACATTTGACCTTTTCTTTCTGTGGTGTCCCCTTAGAAGATGTTGAGTTTCCATATTTGTCAAACAACTTCTGAATTAGCTCCAGCCTAAACTGTAGATGATTAAAGCTACCTCCTTGTTTTTGGTATATTACATAAGAATTAAAAGTTACTAAAACTAAGAAATGGTGGAAAATCTTCTGATAAGATTTTTCCATCCTCTTTCTCACTGCGCGATATGTGACCATGTATTGGTCTGACAGGTCTACACCACCCATAGCGTCATTGTAATCAATGCAGGCTGTTGGTTTCTGCGTCATTTCTCCTCGCTTGTTTTTTAATATTTTCATACTGTCGTCATGGATACTACTCAAAATGCAGACGCCTCTTTTATCTTTCCATTTCATTGCCATCAATTTTCTTCTAAACCCAGCCACTACTTTCTTCAGAGTCTTTTTCATTACGTTCTTAGGGAGGTCTTTTCAATTCTTCGTCACGGTTCCAACCGCATCAGTTTCATATTTATTTAAAAAATCAAACAGCTCAGGGCTGCTGAAATAATTGTCCATACCAATCAAATATCCTTGCTTGAGCAGTTTTTCTGCTAATGAAAGTACAATCCTTGAAGGTCTAGTAAATCCTGACATATCAACCCCTTCCACATTGCTTATTAGTTCTGTCTCTTTCCCTGTATATATGAGCATGTTCCAAACGTAACCAGTTTTCGCTTCACAAATTTTGAAAGACTCTATTCCGAATCTAGATCTCTTCTTTGGAATGTATACCTTCCACCCCAGATGACCCTTCCATAGCAATAAATTTTCATCTACAGATAACTTACCCTCAGGAATATAACTTTCTGAAAACTTTTTCGGCAAATGTTCCATCAGTGGTTTGATCTTATATAGTTTAGCGGAAACCTGGCCTTTTCTGTTATACGTCTCATTATCGGCAAAGTGAAGGAATTTCAAAAGCAGAAAAAATCGTCTTTCGGTCATCATTTCGTAAAAAATTGGGGTCGCTAACAATCTGTTCCTAGAAAAATAATGTCCCATTTTAGGCTTTTGAATAATTCCCTGTAAGAGGAGGATCCCAAAAAACAATTTTACTTCTTCTTTGTCTGTTTCAACCCACTTTTTTTCGCGACTTCTCCTTTTCAACTTTTTCATGGCACTTTTCTCAGTTATCTTCTGTTGTGCATAAAGATTTGTTTGACTGGCTATATTCTCGCAAATTTCTTCAACAAAAAAATGTTCAAATATATCCAGCGGATCTTTTTTGTTACAAAGTTCACCCATAGTCCCTGTGACATACCTAGCAGGAAATCTCGATCCAGGTTCGCCGCTCGCTAGCCACTCAAAATTACATTCCTCGTAAGAAAGATTTTCCACACTGCTTTCTTCCCTAGAGTGACTATCAGATGGAGATTCTCCTTGTAACTCGATCACTCCTCTTCTGATTGATGGATCAACTCCACTAGGACCAGCTATGTCTTCTGCAGAAACAATTACTTCATCTACACTTTCACCGCTTCCCTCACTATAGGAACTATCTTCGCTAAGGACCAACATGTCGGCGGAAATATTATCTGGCAGACCAGAACTACGTTTCACCATTCTGAAGGGTTAAATAAGTTTTTTCAAAGAAATCAAAAACTCAAAATCAAGTCCGATAAGCATTCAGTGCCAAATAAGAAATAGAACTGACAAGACGAAAACGAAGGACAGCATGGGGGGTTTCTCTCTTTGGAGTGTTTACTATTTAGAAAGGGATTTTCCCTTTTCTTAGGGTTTAGGGAAAAGTCAAGGGCAAGGGGACCCATTGTGCCAAAGTTTGCGGAAGAGATGGTTGGGAGTGGAGGGGAACTTAGTACGCGATGCAATATTTTGAAAAGTTAGAAATTTCGATAAAAAATTATCACTAATAGTGGAAATTAATAGGAAAAACAAAATTAATTGCAATACATATGTTAGAAGTCAAAACATGCATGATAAACTTGAAAAATTTTGAAAGTAATTCATTATGAAAACTCATTCATAATCAGCGCCGAAATCGCGTGAACTGGCCCAACTAAAACACTTACAATGGGTTTTTCTTCGAAGCATAGAAGTAAAAAAAGATTCCAGAAGATGGCAGAGGCATACAGAATAACCTATGAAAGGATCTGCTACTATAGTCGCTTTCTTCCCAAAAAATCAGCATTTTTCCGATGCGTGACTATAGTCGCGCTCCCCACCTGGGGATAGACTTCAGTTCGCGACTAGAGTTGCTTACCCCATCCAAGGGGTTAACATAAGTTGTAAAGAAAGGAATTGTTGTTTTATTTCTATTGATAACTAAATCTTAAATAGTTAGATTTCTTATTTTAATATTTTATATAAATTATTTCATCTTCTTGTTCTAACTACGATTTCATTATGCATTTTTCCTGCATAGCAACGATTTATTCAACATTTAATGTAATTGTTATCTATTCTGTAGTCCATTTACGTAAATATTATGCTAAGGAATAAACAAATAAGTGTGCAGGTAATATTTAAAAAAATTAATTTATAATGTGATAAAAATTTAGCATTTTTAAAAAGTGAAGAAATCAAAAGTATATAATAGGTGAAATGAATCAAGTAATGAGGAACTGAGGAGGTGGAGGGAGCAATAACATAAGTAACTGAGGGATGCATAACCGGAGGCTGAGATGGTATTAATTAACACGCGATTACTAGAATGGATGAAACGAGATGACTAAAGAATATTTAAGCATAAATGGAGAGGCTAAGACAAGTTAAATTTTCAGTTTAGTAGATGAGTTATGTATTTATATTATTTTAATATAAAATAAAAATTAGTAATCAAAGTTTAAAATATAAAAGTCAATTGTAAAAATTTATTTTACCCATTACTTATTATTTATTGGCATATTGGTTATGCTTAGTGGTCAAATGTCTCTCTGATTTGGAAAACTTCATTCCATCATTTGAAATAACATCAAAACAAATAACACATTGCGGAAGTTGCTTTATTTCTTTTACAATGTAGGTAAATCCATATTGTAAATATTTTTTGTCGTATTTGCTCTTTTTTTTGGATTTTGAGCAATTTTTCAACTTTCACACTTTCAACAGGATCTGCAATACACTTTCTTTTATTGCAACTTGGGTTTGATAAAAACTTCTCCATAGTTGAAAGGTAATACGATAAAAATTCTAAAACAAAAAAGAGAATTCTAATCAATTTAGTAAAACCAAACTTACTCTGTCACCTGAAATCATATAGGAGAAGTTAAATGTAATAAATATATTAATCTCCTCACAGTATTAACCTCACTTTGTCAAGAGCTCAACAAATAGAAAGAATAGAAACCTTTCATGAACTACAATTAGCAACTGGCCCAAACAAAGGATCATGAGCTTTAAACTGACCCCAGACAGCCTAAGATGAAAAGAGGGAGAATATTGCCGATGAGAGAGAATATTGTTCACAATGGACAACAATGTTTATGGGGTAGAATACTGTTGCCAATTCTTGTACAATTCCAACACACTAAGGAATAAAAGCACGTGGTTTTTATTTGAAAGGCCTGACAACTGAGTAATGATTCCATGGCAATAGAATTATTTTAAATTATTACTAAAAATAAAAAAATCTTTTCCATTTATTAAACGGTGGCGGACCTCCATCTGGGAAACCGTTCTACATGCATACTACTACAGGTAGATGATATATACTGCCTAGCAGCTAATGTCATTGAACAGTGATGACATAGATGGAACTTTTTTATTTTTTGTTGATATTGTTTAAAATGTTATCAGCTGATAAAAGCTGCAATAAATTAATTAATACATCTCAAAATGAGTAAAAATTTTTATGGAGTGCTGCATTTCCTGACCCATATGATGCACCAAGATCTTAAGACAAATTTTTAAAATTTTAACGCCTGCAACGTATGTTGTAACAATTACATTATTTATGTGAAGAAAGGCAGCAAAGGCCACTGTTTCACCCACTGGTGGAGACACTTTTAGACCTAAACTATTCTTATGCAAACTTTATGATGGAGATACCTTTACCTTTAAAATGCACTGAAATATATACTAAAAAACACCTAATTATATCAGGCTTTCCATTTCCCTACCAATCACGTATTCTAAAAATCTAATTTCTGGAGTCAATTGGTTGGATGACTGCTTTCACGCCAAAATAATTACATTGTTTACAAATTGCTATGTGACTATCATAGTTATCTTCATATTTTATTATTTTTTTACTTTTGCATTTTTTTTATCTTCCATAATAAAAGTATACAATTGTAAAAAGAAAAATTGGGATGAAAAATGTAGCAAATTTAACAACGTATTTCAACAGTTGAATGTCTTTGGGTTCCTCCCAAGAAAATTGATGACAAATTTGTGTGACACGTGATTCTTCTTATTTCTTAAGGTCATGCACTCTCATGCAGTAAAAACAACCATACTAACTACAAAAATAACTTTCCAAAATTTATGTAAAAAACTTTTTCATTCAAAATTGCTTTCATATTTCAGCCAAACATGCATGCCACACCACTTTCACTACTGAGGAATGTATACTTCTCTAAATTACCTTAACACAAGTTCTTCATCAATATACTGCAATAGACTCCTGTTGGTAGAAAAATGAACTACAATATATGATTGAAAAATAATGTACAAAATTAAAATTAAAGAATATATCAGTCAAATGCACACTTTAACAAACGTGCAGCATGAGAAATAGCAAATAAAATTTTAAACAAAAAATTACAATGACATCTGTGCAAAAATTTCTTTCAACAATTAAGTATACCAAATCTATTGTTATAAAATGTTTAGTCTAATTCTCTGACTAATGGGATGATTACAAAACCAAAACAATCCAATGCATAAAATTATCAGATTTATAAATTATACAAAACTCTAGCGAGAAAAGAATTTAACAATAAGAAATAGAATTATACTCAAAAGATATCAAATAAACACTAAATTTTAAAATGAATGACCAATAAACTCATGAGCCTTTTAAGAATCAATTTCATAAAGCTATTCCATGAAATAATATGATGATGCAGGTTTGCAGGCACACCAGGACATGACAAATACAGCTATAACCACATATATTTAAAAAATCCACAAATCTGATCTTTTACATTTTTAATGCCAATACATGTATTAGAAAGTTTACTTTTATTGAGCTACACATAAAATGATGATAAAGAGCTACATAAACGCAGTTAAAGTAATCAAACATCCTTACTTCTACAGTTCTTGTTTGATGCACGAAACATGCAGGTTAAAAATTTTAAATAAGATGCCGAGAATTACACATTTATTAACTGCCGCCTTCAAAATTATTAGAGATCCTTAACGAGATTAAAAAAGAATTTTCCTAAAGAAAACATGCAGTCAAACACGTTATCACACAGAATCAGGACCCAAAGACAGAAGAAACTGCTTTTAAATATGAGTACTCAATGAAAGGTTGGTGGTGTCGTTATAGGTTGAGTATGGAAACAATAAGTAAATGTGACCAACAAATAATTAGGAAACAATTAAGTTTTAGGATTAAAAATCTTATTTCACAAATCCAATATGAGTGAGTCTTTCACAAGCGCAGACGTATCTACAACACAATCCACAATGGAATCACTTTACCTCAAAGGCATGCGCAACACTTGGGTCCCAGTCAAAGGACGATGTTGACGAAATCTCTTCTTAAACCACTCCTTTTGATAATCTAAGTAGACATTATCACCAATTGATGCATCCTGAACACTAAGGACAATGTAAGACAATGACACCAAATAAAGAATACCAAGCCAAATACAGAGGGAGATTTATAAGGCTATCCTCTATGCAGAGGGGGCTATTTACAAGAAAGCAAAAGCAGTTTGTTGGGAATAAAAATCAAGAGGTGAAAACAAAAGACTGAGAAATACATCTGCTGTCTAATTACGTGCATTTTAAAATTTACTTTGAGATATGACCATATGATATGACAACTGAAGAAACGGACACAGCTGAAGTGAGCTGCAGCTAACAATTAGTACCAAGTGCAGACTTTCCTAAATAATGTGTAAATACTTTGACATCAATTAATAAACCACTTGTAAACTATTAATTTAATTAAAACTGAAAAAGACTTACTTCTCGTGAGTCTCTTCACACGCTTCACCTTTCACCCACTCAGAATTTGTATCACAATGATGCACAGCCTAAAACAAGTATAGGAAAAAACAATTTTAAGGTTTTATTGCAAAGTATGAAGATGCATTGTTAAATGCTGTGACAGAAAAAAGCAATGCTCTTGAAAATAAAGTAAATACATTTTATCATTAGCCTATAAACTATAAATTCCAAAAATGAAAGGTTAAACACATCGCTAATTATAGTTAATCAAGAAGTATGTTAGTTGAAGTACAAAAAGATCTGACAATCAATAAATATAAAATTCAAACTGGAAAATAATATTTTAAGATAATTTGTAAAATTTTATGCATTTTATTCCAATATCCAAACTTAAAAGACATCCCAAAGACTACTAATAGATGGACCAGTGGCACACAGAAAGGGATACAGACCGCCCCGCCCCTGGAAAATTTTCTAAACTGTGGAAACATACATAGTTATTTTTAAATTTGGGTTCACGGGCGCCATCAGAGAGGAAAAGGAGACGGTTTGACCCTTTATTTCTTAAAATGAATATAATTAATAGTGTGATACTCGACATGTAGGTATTAAATAATTAATAGGATAAAAATAAAATTAAAGATAAGCACACTTTTAAAAATGAATTTTATAGGGCTACCTTAACCTTCTTTTATAGTAGGAAGGCAATTAGTCGCCTTCTGGAAGGGTTATGCATCACAGTGATGTCTTCATCGTATGTGATTAATCCAAGGAAAAAAGAAGTAAATATGTATTTAATCGTGTAACCCATGCACCCTTTTTCCCAAAACACTGGTGAAAAAAAGGGGGTGCGCATCTTACACAAGGATATATTTATTTGTGTAACTCGTGCACCTTTTTCCCAAAATGTCATGTCAGTAAACAAATATATCTTAAACCAGCACCCATGCTGCATCTATTATTCTATTTCTAAATTTATTTGTATTGAGACATTGTTGTTCTTTGTATATAAATTTTAAGTCTATAAAGATGGGCACAAAGATTGGGCCAGCATCGCCACCGCGGATTGAACACATCGCAAGAGCATAATAGTCAATATTGTAGTGGTGATATAAATTAAACACAATGTCTTTTTACATAATGGGATCACCAGTTACATCACATATTCTGCCACAACATTGTTAATATCAGCTACTTTTAAATGCACAATTAAATTCGTGCAGCACGGCTAAAATACGATGTATCAGAATCGTGCATCAGGGACTGGAGAGAGATGTTTTTATAAAATAAAAATTGTACCTTTTAAATGAGTTTTAAGTTTATTAACTGGCGTTTGCCAAATTCTACAAAATATAGGCGCAGGAGCTGATTTGGCCACGAGGAAACCGGGCTAAGTCCCGATAGGCTGGTCCTGCCTCGTGAATTTGGCCCTGCATATGCATATTTATATACTTAACATGGGTGGACCTTGTCAGGGAAAAGGAATTGGTGAAGAGATTGACTTTTTTAAACCGGCATGGATTTATTTTTTCCCTTTGAATTGGCACAAAAATAAAGTACGTGATACACGAGGGTGCGGGTTACATGAGTAAATACGGTATTTTTATCCAGTCTGTTTGACCTCACATGCATTGTCATGATTACGATTTTTTATATTTCTTTCTTTGTGTGTCTATGAATAGGGTTATAATTATTTACCTAAATTATTTACCATCTCACTTTGTGAGAGAGTAAATCATTTAAAAAAATTTTCATGCTTTGACTTGGTTTGAAGGCTCATCATTTAGAGTTGTTTTTCATTAGCTCTTTGTGTATCTTTGGATGGAATCTGGTGTTACCCTTAATTAAATTTTCAGTCTGATATAATGCACAATGTTGTATACTGCTGGCCAGCCTTCAGTCAAAAGATTTCTTCTGTGTGAAAAGTCTAGGATTCCTCATACGATCGACACACATTTTTTGAAGTTATGTGACAAGACTGGTGGAGACAAGACATCATGACGAATGACCGGTCAGATTAAGTTGCAAAAACTGACAATTTTATATAGAAAAGATGATGATATTTATAGAAGAGCTTTTTTTGGCTCCAGGTTTAGCCTCTGTAAAAAATTCCACTGGCACCCATGCTTGCCTTTTTTTTATTAAAAAATGTTTTACTGTGTAATGAGCTGACAGTGAGGGGACAGGTAATGGCCCATGAATGGAGGGTAGCAACTCTTTTGTGCTGTATCAGTGGTGTAGTTGTCTAAAGAAGCACACTAAAATATAAGTACACCAAAGAAGTGCGGTTTCGAATCCTGTTGGTGAAACGAAACCTGTAACTCTTTCTGGAGATTTAGGATTTTTCTGGGGCATAACCTATGACCACCTATATGTGCAAAAAATTTAAGAAATTAATTTCAAAGTGAACAGCCTAAAAAGCATGATGGCTGCAGTACAGACAGACAGAAGGTTGAGTTTCTTAAATATATAAAGTGATTATTATTATTGCTATCATTATTCACTTTTTAAAATTAGTGAACCAAAATAAATGCAAACTAATACCTTTATGTTATTCATTATATCCATGATGTCCCATGCACGAGACACATCTGCAAAATGAGCTGACTGCTGCGTTAAAGGTACATCCCTTTGAAGAGTCTGCTCTGTCTCAGCAATTTCAGCTATAAAAACAAATTAAAGTTCACTACCACCAAAAATTTACAGCCTGTAATACAATATCGTAAATACATCAGTTTGATTCCGCCATATGGTGCAGTGAAACCACATATGTTTGAAGGTGAAGGGAAAACAATGACTTCAAATTATGCAGGCTCAAACTATCAAAAATACGTATAACAGCCATACTTACAATCCACTATTCTGACTGTAAAATATGTGAAATGAGGACTTGTGTAGCTATCTATATGAATTGAAAAAATTCAATGACTTTGCCTATGATTTACTATAGTACCTACTGCTAATGCATAATTAAGCATTTGATATTTTGATCATAACTATTTATTTATCAGAATTTCTGACATTCTGTATCTAATCAACACACACACACTGATGCACACATGCAAAAACATGCAGATAGACACAATAATTTGAGCAAATATTCACCATATACTACATCAACATAAACCAACACAATGCAAAAAATGCATAGCAAAATCCATAAACAAAACATACAACACTTCCAATAAATGAAAACAATAATAGAATATAAATAGATACTGAATTACAAGATCTATTAACTTGAATCTATTTATGATCTCGAAGAATAAACAAAAGACATATATACCATATTTGCTCATGTTTTTCACAACTGAATATCTGGAAAAAAATTCCGATCTGTGAAATACCCACATTGCAACCTTTGAATGTTGACAACACAAGGCCACCTCTGTGTAGTAATCTATCAGGAGCAGAATTTGATAATGTAATTAGGGTAAAGATTCAATTTTTTAAAGCTACTTTTTGAAAAAGCTTTTTTCACTTTTATTTAAGGTACATATAAGGAGTGCTTTTTTGTGATGGTACCCACCGGTACAGCATACCGGCACCTTTTTTCAGAGCGATGTTGACACCCGTCTAATTTCAGTCCATTTTCATTTTTTAAATTCTTTAAAACCTAAAGTAATAAATGGGTTCTATAAATGTTAAACACTTTGATTTTAATTATCAACTTTGTTATTAAAAGTTCATCAAAAATTCAATAGAGAAGGGAGAAGAGGGTGCAGGAAGAGGTGGAGGGGGTGGGAGTACCAGCACCTCTTTTTCCACAAAAACAGCACTGCATATTAATATGATAAATCTTAATCTTGGGCCATTATATTACATGGAGATTACGCAAAAACTTCTTCAGAGGTCGATTTCTTGAAACTTGAAATATCGATTAAAATAGATTCCACTGTTTAAGAATGATGTAACCCTCAGTCGAGTTCAAACGATATGAAAAATTAATTTCAGAGTTGAGAATTATCACCAGGTGTATTAGGTATATCCCCAAAACATCGGAACCTTTCTCAAATAGTTTCCATAATTATAAATTACCATTCATGGCTATCACAAAGTAATAAAAATAATTATTACATAAATTTAAAAATTAAGGTCTATTGTTAAATTACTTCCACTATTTCTATAGAATACAGTTTCAGTGCAGGCATTTTCCTTACTTTTCTGGTCAAATTGGCATGTTTATCAAAGAAATTTAAGAAATTTTCAGTATGTAGAGAAATAGAAAATGTCGACCATATATACATGCTATAGGATGTTTGAATGCTTCTCATGGACAAAACATGCAGGAAACATTCTGAAAGAGCAAAGGAAAAATCCCTCTTAATGCCCACACCGCATATATTGATGGATTTTTGTGAAAAAAGTGCATACATCACAGGAGCAAATACGATACTATAAAATCGATAAACCACATAAAGAGGCTCCCAAACAATTGGAGCCTTCACATGATTGATTATGAGAGCATGTTGGGTGTGATGTCACATGGCATCATTTAGCACTGATGAGTGAAAGAGCAATCCAAACTACACTAAAGCAATCAATGCTCTGACCACTGTAGAGAAATTAAGTCACAATGCCTGTTATGCATCAGTGTGGTTGAGGATTGATCGACTGAGGATTTTTTTCTTATCTAAGTATTTTTCCCTTTACAAAATTTTTTAACATTGGATCTCTGGGAAAATTTTAAGGGTTTCACTATATTTGTTTCATTGGTACCGTATTTACTCGTGTAAGCCGCGCACCTTTTTTCCCAAAACGCCTGTGAAAAAAAGGGGGTGCGCATCTTACACGAATTCTTTTATTTGCCGCTCACCTTTTTTCCTAAAATGTCGTGTCGGTAAACAAATATACGTTAAGCTAGCACCCATGCCGCATCTATTATTCTATTTCCAAATTTCGGTGTATTTAGTCTTTTTCATTCATTGTATAAAAATTTTAAATGAGTTTTAAGTTTATTAACGGGTGCTCCCCAAACTCGATGAAGTCTTCTGCTGCAATCGTCACAGAGGCCACGGTGCATGCGAGACCAGTTTGGGTTGGTAGGGGTTTTGTGCTCATGGCAGATGATGCCTACCATGTTCAGACACGGCATGCTTCCTTTATTCACTGATACGTCTATGAAAGTCATGGCCGCCGTGGTGATCATTGAATGATCACCAATCCTAATTTTAGTTCGCCAAAAAAATGACGACCGCTATGGTAGTGATCAGTGACCATATGGCTGGAAAATTACGTACAGCAGAATTATCGGTGATCACTCCCAGAGCAAATTCTGCCGAACGTGGCCAATATGACGACAAAAACAATTAAATGTTTAACAAAGGAGGACTATCGAGGAGATTTCTGCTAGTACCGATATAAAGAGATCACCCAATAAATTCATCACGTAGGAGTGTGAAGATGCTTAACTTGAGTGTAGCATTTTTGAGAAATAGGAATTGGTGATTTAAAATACCCTTTTTTCGGCTCAAATTTTTTCCCCTTAGCCGGCCCAAAAACCGGGGTGTGCGGGATACATGGGGGCGTGGGATACACGGGGGTGTGGCTTACACGAGTAAATACAGTATATTGTGAAAGTAACAAATCACCATTATGGGAGGCATTCCATTAAAGCTTCTTGATCTATAACTAAAGTTAGAAATATTGATAATAATTCTCTACAATAAAAACGTTGTTCTGTAAGAAACACAAGATGGCTGACAGTGAAATTTAATTAGACGACTTGAAAATATGTTTTGCAGTTATCTAATACTGAACGCATTCTATCACAATATATTTTTGGCAGTTGTTAATATTCGAGTGGCACATTTTTTTGTTAGTGTAAATATCATACCTACCCATGAAGAAAATAACATAAATATTTTAAAAAATAACCATGCTATCAGAAATACGTGACAATAAACGCGACGCCAC
The DNA here is from genome assembly GCA_036926305.1 of Uropetala carovei. Classification (NCBI taxonomy): domain Eukaryota; kingdom Metazoa; phylum Arthropoda; class Insecta; order Odonata; family Petaluridae; genus Uropetala; species Uropetala carovei. Next base: position 7,784,644 of record JAXCHB010000010.1, on the reverse strand, counting down.
AAACCGTAGTTCTCATTCTGCCCTACGTTGGCACCACATGTACGTCAACAACTCACCTTTCTTGTGGTGAAAACCACGGGAATATATAATAAACACTTGTTTGTTTATGTAACAGTTTCTACGATAAACAATTAGTTTATTTTTTTGTCAATAAGGATCTCCAATACAATGATCCATTCAATCGTCAAGAGAACAGTTTACAATGTTGAAATAAATTGATGATTTGTTTTTGTTCAGACAGTACTCAAAGAAATTATTCTGCTGATTAATTAGTTAGTTTTTCATTTAACTCTTTTAAAGAGTTTATTTACATAATGACGGAGAACATTATTGAGGATTCGAGTAAGATTTCTTTCTCCGTAAGTACAGAGTACAATTTTAAAACAATCATAACGTTTAGTGCATGAAATTTAATTATTTTCCCTACGTTATATATGTATACATATAATTATTTCCGTCTTTGCACACGGACAATTATATGTAGCATTGACGAGAACAAGGTGGGAAAAGAATATCAGAATTTTATAGCCAAAAATAAAAACCCAAGGCATTTACTAAACGACAACAGAATATTCTCCAGATATGTAATATATGACGAAATATTTCATATGTAACAGTGTGCTATTAATTATTTTAAATGCAAATATTAATTATTTATTTATTATTATTATACGGGAAGCCCCACTTACAAAATGTGAAGTAAATAAGGGGCCAGTTCCGTATTGCCTCCCACTGCTATGGGGCCACTTCCATATTGCCCCCACCCTATATTCAAACAATAATATGAAGATTAAGAAAATTTATGTAAACAATCATTATTTTATTCAGTACTTTAGTCAAGAGGATATAACATTGAAAGTATATATTGGGGGGCCTTCGGCTCGCTTTGTTTTAATGGGTAGTCGTCTCCGGGTCCTACCGCGCCCTTCGCCTCGCCCGGAACCTAAGTATCCCTCCCGTTGTCCAGTGGTTGGGTGTGTAAATGTCGAGACCGGCCAATCAGGTATGACATTAATTCGATCTACAAATAAAACGTAGTTCCCTCAATTGTTATTATTAATTTATTTATATCAATAAGTCCATAGAAACGGAGTGGGGGGCAATACGGAACTGTAGCCTAAATAAGATAATATACATTACAACAAAAATGAATATGATTTACATTGAGTGAGTATACAATAATTAAAGATTAGATGTAACAGAGTCATAAAAGCATAAAAATGCAATACAATACTAGGATTAATTAAACAAAAGTGTACAAATACAAAACGTGATAAGAATTTACTAAAACATAATATCACAAGTACAGCAATTATTAGCTGTTTGTGAAATTAGTGATGGATTAAATGTGTTTAATACTGGTGTTGAAGAAATCGATGTTATTAAGAGCTAGAATAGAATTACCAAGTCTCTGCATTCTAGTTAATGGTGCATTATACCTATAATTAGTTGAGTACACTTTAACAAAAAATGTATCATCTGATCTGGTACAGTATTGAGGTATCCGAAAATAAATGAATGATAATAATTCTGGGCAACTGATGTCGTTATTATACACCTTATAAAGTATAACTAGGTCCATGATAATATGTCTATGGTACAAAGTTTGCAGATGAAGTTTGTGTAACAAGAAGTCATATGGAGTATTTTTTGCTGAATTTCCCATCTTAAAATTAATAAAACGTAAAAATTTGTGTTGAATTTTTTCAATCTCTTTGATGTGGATCTGACACTGTTGAAGCATATTCAATTTTAGATCCCACTAAAGAACAATATAAAATTTTCAATGAAAATATGTTTTTAAAATGATAAGTATTCCGAATTATAAAACCTAACATCTTTAGTGCTTGTTTTGTAATGAAAGTGAGATGAGTCACGAATTTTAGAGAGGAATCGCATAAAATACCCAAATCCTTCACAAGTGAGACACGAGAAATTACTGAATTACCAATCTTGTGATCAAAGAAAATAGAATTTTTATGTCTATAAAAAGAAATTGTGTTACATTTTGAAGTATTTAACTGCATTAAATTTCTATCACATCAATACCATTTTGAAGGTACTGGTAGTCCAAACGGCTTTTTACAGTAGCATAAATTTTTAGATCGTCTGCAAATAGGAGAAAATTCACTCCAGACAAATCAGCACCAATGTAACTGTAATAGGAGAAGAGCAACATGGCCTTTCCCACAATCATTCTCCTATTAGCAATCTGTTAGTGCTTGAGGATTTTATATTTAATAATTTCAGTAGTGGTCAGCAAGTGGATGTCATTTATATGGATTTAACCCTTAAGTAGGCGCGTGGGGTCTTTAAAGACCCTATGCCTTTTAAAAACGCTGTATTTCTCTTGCAATTACATATATGAGGTTGATGTTTTCAGTACCTTCTTAGAATAATTATGTCCTTTTGTTCATGTAAAAATATTGGCAATTTGTTGTATAGCCTTATCGTAAAAATTCATTTTTTAACGTTGGGATCTTTTAAGACCCCACGCGCCTACTTGTGAGACTATTTCTAACTTATATATTTTTCTCTTAATCTCTCAGAGAAATGTACCTGTCTGTATTTCTTTTTATAAAATGAACCGTTTCCTTTTCACCAGGGCCATGTGAAGGCCTTTATGAGGAAATATAATGCCTTCCAAGAAAAACAAGTGTAGTGGAGCACTGGCAGCATCGCTGTTATTCCATATTTTAGATTTTATCTCTTCACTTGATGTGAGACCTCTGAAAATACCCTTCTGCATTCTGGTTTAGGAAATCAAGCAATTCTTTATCAGCAGTGGGAAAACCCTTGGCCTGCACAGACCTTTCCCGGAAGACCGTGGAAGGGAGGAAGGACCCCCGCGAGTGTGCACTTGTCCCGAGCTCCTATCCACTGGTTTCTTCGTTTTCCTCGTCAACGCTATTGTCAATTTCTCACACTAATCCTTACAACCGTCCGTTTTATTATGCTAGAAATTTTGTTTCCACCACCTGCCTGTGCATTTCAAGCTACTTTGCGTGTCTTCTACATCTCACACCGACACGACTCCATATGAGTACCTATGAGTTTCATCTTTTCGCAAAAGGGCAGCATCTAACTACATATGCGACAAGATCACTCCGCGAAAAAGCCGCTAAATTGACGGGATCGCCACCATTGGAAAAATGCATTCATTTTGACCCCAAAGTTTGACCTAGGTACAAAATTTTCCCGAGAAATGTGTACAAAAAAAGAATCAGCATTGCAATTTCTGTACCAATATGATGTGCTTAAATCACATGAAAACTCTATGCAGTGATTGTGTCATGAAATTTCAAGAGGTTAAATAAATGTACATGTTGTTTATGCATCCAAAGTGGTTTTGACCCTCTAGTTCAGTAACACATCGAGTACTATAACCATATTTTTATTCTAAAAAAGTTGAGAAGGTGGAGATCATACACAAGTAAGAGAGAAACAAATTCATGTATCCAAGTAAATGTTTATAAGTTATTGTACATTTATTTGCAAAGATTCGAATTTTATTGCAAAAAACTAATAATGCACTCGAGTTTAGTGTAATCATATGCAAGGTAACGATTCTTTGGGAGGAAAAAGAGCTGCATATTGCAGGAAAAAATTCACGCATTAAATAACGTACTAAACGCATATAACAATTATATAATATTTAAAGAAAGTTCATAGAAGACCTTAGTGGAGAATAAATTAATTTGTTAACTCGCTATGAATTTACGCAGATGATTCTGCATTAATGCGTGCCAGCGACACCCGAAAAAAGCAACTAATGTAAACGTTAGAAATAATTAAATGCCATTAACAATATGCAAAATCTGATGGATGGACATTGCTATATAAGGTATTATACTTCTCATCTAAAATAATTGTTACGAAAATAAACAACACGGCATAGATATAAACATTTTCTTTTGGGTCTTTAAAGACCCCACGTGCCCACTTAAGTTACGAAACGCTACGCACCTACTTAAGGATTAAGTAAAGCTTTCATGCAATTTTATTAAAAAAACTGGAAGCAATTGGTTTCACTGGTTCTATATTATCTTGGTTAAAAAGTTATTTATCAAATCGAACTCAATCTGTGAAAAATAATCAATCTATCTATAATTCTTCCATTGATATTTCAACGGGAATTATGCTAGTTTATAATAAGAATGCTTATTCGGAAATGATGAAAGAAGGAGAAATCTGAAACTCACAAGAAGATTCCATTGCAGCTCTATGCCTTTGCTGTGCTGTGTGCTTGGAAGCTATTCTCTGAGGAACATTAGGGATAGCCTGTAACGATATAATTTCCTGTAAGTAGCTATCATCCAGCCAGATTAGCAAAATATGCATACGTTAAGTGTAGATAATATACCATGGGGGCCGAATGCAAGGCTTGCAAGTCTCATAAGCTAAAATAACTTACCCCTTCTTCGTCTGGCTCCAAATCAGCAAACATGTGAGAAGGATTGCTGACCTTTTGGAGCAATTCTAATGGCAGTCTTTTTGTTAGATCTCCTTGGAAAAACGGATGCTAATTTGGGAGAATATAAAACATTTAGAAATTGCACAAAATAACAATAATGGAAAAATCATATTGCAACAACCTACCATCAATAGTCTCTCAGCAGTTGGCCTCTTTTTTGGGTTTTTTGTTAGTGCCACCTTAACAAAATTGTGAAATGTTGGGCTCCTATAATTAAAAGGAAACAACTGCAGTAAGCCCCTGTTGTTTTTCACCCCATTATTCTTCATTTCATCATTTAAAAATATAGGTAATTTTTGGTTGTATGGGCTGTTTAAAAAATCATTCCGTTTTCACTATTTCCATTATTCCCAATGAATACATAATCAATTTAAAAAATAGAAATACATTTTACACTTTGATATACCAAATTAGAATGATATTTCTCCAGATTTCTCTGAGTTCTGATCTTTTGCCTGAACCACCATGTACACATAGCTATATCATATTCACTCTTGTAATTGCCTCCATCTCAAAACTGACCCACCAAATTATGAGAAGGATATGAAAGACTTTTTTTTTTGCACCACTCTCATTTATTTTGACAAGATGTACATATTTCCAAAGATCAGGTTTGCATCTCACTTTAAACAAATTTAAAAATAATAATTTCACTCTTAGCATGCAGAAAGAGCATTAAAATCACTCGGTAACAACTTTGTTCTTCCTTTGACATGACAGTTATCATTGTTTGTGTTGCATGACTTACTTGAAGACATTGTCAAATTTTGATAAAAGAAAGTTTTCTTATAAAGTAGTTTCTGCAGGTGCAAAATACCAGTACAGGCTCCAGACTTATGATGTTTACTACTTAAGGAATGTGCTCCAGACTTAATTACGACGTGGAAGTTTTGTCAAGATTCTAATCTAGAACATAAAAATATTTTTTGAATATCTCGTCAGAATTAACAAATTTAATAAGAGTATCGATGCAGCTTCTGGCTTCAAGTAATTTAACTATCTCTTCTTCTTCCTCACTGCCCGCTTCACCTACAGATTTTTCCCCTTGAAATGCTGTTGCTATTTATTCTTCTGTCGCTATATGATATCCAGCCTCATCTTCAACTTCTTCTAGCCACCTTCTTACATCTCCCAAATTAATATCCATTTCACCACTGTTGTGCAACACATGTTGGTACTCTTCATCTTCGATTCCATCTAAATCAATAACAACATCATCATCATTTAATAGTTTTTTCCATGCTTTATTCTATTTCAACTTGTAACCCAGCTGTAAATAACACATCCTGTTATAATTTTTAATACTGGAAAATTTATTTTCTCCTCTGAGTCCTGCTCACTGTCAGTATTGTCAAAAAAACACTCTTCCAAATGTTTCCTTCAATACAAATGTTTACAGCTGAGTATGACTCCCTGATCCATAGATTGTATGAGGGCTGAGGTATTGGAAGGTAATAAAACGTCATTGATAAAATTTCAGTGGAAGGATGCGCAGATGCATTATCTAACAATAGCAATGCTTTAATGTTTTTATTTGCTTTTAATTTTTCGTTTTGAAATGATTTTACTTCTTTTACAAAGTGATTGTAAAACCACTACGAAAAAATTTCTCCTGAAAACCACGCATTTTTATTTGCAAAATGAAGAACAGGTAATTTTTAGTAAGCGCTCTCTGTTTTTCGATTTACTGATGTCAATTTGTAAGAGCCATTAGAATCTGCACATAATAGTGCAGATAAGTTTTTTTATTTATTTGCAGTCTAGTGTACTGTCTAGTAGACTTGCATAACTTAGTGTCGGTGCAGTGGTCTGACTTCAAAAGTAATACATACATATCTTTATTAATTTCCGTTGGAAGTCTTCTTTTTAAAAGTGGAGAATTGCATTGTTTTTAGTAATTATATATTAATTTCAATACTTATCCAAGATGACAGGAAGTAGAAAATTGTATCATTAAATTCTCGTTTAGGAAAAATCTTCGTTCTGCATAAATAAAATATGTAATTAAATCAAGAAGGCAGTCTGAAATATAGAGGGTCTGAATTAGTGAGGTTTCACTGTACCACTGTACATCAATCGCTTAGAATTCAAGATTTTCATTTAATAAGTAACCCTAGTTTTGCTTTAAAGGTCGAATTATACACTGAGATATACAGAATGTTTTTTAATCAAATGTGCACCTTTAACACTCAGCCAAGCTAAAATATAGTGTATTTAATGCAATAGATCCTTCATATTCTCTATAATAAAAACGTTGTTCTGTAAGAAACACAAGATGGACGACAGCAAAATTTAATTAGACCACTTGAAAATATGTTTTGCAGTTAGCTAATACTGAATGCATTCTTTTGCAATATTTTTTGGTAGTTGTTAATATTCGAGTGGCACATTTATTTGTTAGTGTAAATATCATACCTACCTATGAAGAAAATAACACAAATATTTAAAAAAATAACCATGCTATCAAAAATACGTGACGATAAACGTGACGCCACAGACCGTAGTTCTCATTCTGCCCGATAGGTTGGCGCCACATGTACGTCAACAACCCATCGAGATAACCATGCTATCAGAAATACGTGACGATAAACGCGACACCACAGGCCATAGTTCTCATTCTACCTGATAGGTCGGCGCCACAAGTACGTCAACAACTCACCTTTCTTGTGGTGAAAACCACGGGAATATATAATAAACACTTGTTTGTTTATGTAACAGTTTCTACGATAAACAATTAGTTTATTTTTTTGTCAATAAGGATCTCCAATACAATGATCCATTCAATCGTCAAGAGAACAGTTTACAATGTTGAAATAAATTGATGATTTGTTTTTGTTCAGACAGTACTCAAAGAAATTATTCTGCTGATTAATTAGTTAGTTTTTCATTTAACTCTTTTAAAGAGTTTATTTACATAATGACGGAGAACATTACTGAGGATTCGAGTAAGATTTCTTTCTTCGTAAGTACAGAGTACAATTTTAAAACAATCATAACGTTTAGTGCACGAAATTTAATTATTTTCCCTATGTTATATATGTGTACATATAATTATTTCCCTGTCTTTGCACACCGACAATTATATGTAGCATTGTGCGAATAAGGTGGGAGAAGAATATCAGAATTTCATAGCCGAAAACAAAAACCAAAGGCATTTACTAAACGACAACAGAATATTCACTAGAAATGTAATATATGATGAAATATTTCATATGTAATAGTGTGCTATTAATTATTTTAAATGCAAATACTAATAATCAATCTATCTATAATTCTTCCACTGATATTTCAACGGGAATTACACTAGTAACTAATAAAAATCCTTAAATCAAACACAACAGAAACTCATTTAACTTACATTAAAAATAAACAAATGCAGATCATCGTCATAGGTAGTCTGTCCGTAGACAGGTCCGTGATTATTCATGGTTAAACTTGCTTCTCCATACACTCCTATTTTCCGCAGTTCAGGTCTTGATAGCTCTCTTTCCCTTTCAAGTCGTCTACCAGCTGAAACCTTTTCCTATCTCTTTCTCTTTTCCATCCGGTTTTCCTTCTAGCACTTCTTTAATCATGCACTCTCTCCTCAGGTAATGTCCAATCCAGTTCGCCTTCCTCTTTTTTATAGTCTGTATAATCGTTCGCTTCTCTCCTATTCTTCCTAGTACTTCCTCGTTTTTCACCCTATCTGCCCATTTTATCTTCAGCATTCTTCTCCATGTACACATTTTGAAGCTTTCCAAGTATTTTATATCATTTTTCCTAAGCGTCCATGTTTCTGTCCCATACAAAGCTATACTCCATACATAGCATTTTATCAACTTCTTATGGATATCCTCCTTTATATTCCCCATTAGTAGGAGTTTCTTTCTTCTGAAAGTGGCTTTTGCTATTCTAGTCTTCATTTCAGCGGTACACTTTGCTTCCTTCGTTACGATGCTTACAAGTTATTTATGGTCTGCAACTTATTCTAATGGCTTTCCTCCAATACCGTAAATACCTGCGTATAGTGCAGAGGTAGGTTTTCGGCCTCGTATTCTGCAATTTTTTATATACCTGAGTATAGCGCGCACATTTTCCTAAAATTTTCATCTCAGTCACAAATTTATCATTTAACTCATTATTACTATGCATTAAATTGTCAGTATCATTGTGATATGATATAACAATGATACAACAAACAGAGACGGCTAGGAAAATCGCAGGGCCCAGTGCAAAGTGTCCGTGCGGGGCATCTTATGCGTCAAAATTTTTTAATAGTAAATTATAATAACTAAAGCGATATCTCTCTCACTATGACACATCGATATTTTTTAATAAATGCGTGTACGATAAATATTTCTTAGAGAGCGTGCGGCCTCTTTAAGTGCAGAACCTCAATCATACCATATATTTTATTCGCGTAGATTAAAGTTAATATCATATATAATCATATACGATTTAACTTAACGTGATTATTATGGCCAATATGCATATTAAATCCACCTTCTCTTTATCTGCACAATTAATTTATTTAAATACCGCGATATATATGTACCCTCGTATAACACGCATCCCGCTTTTCAGCCCCAAAATATCGGGAAAAAAGTGCACGTTGTACATGGGTATTTACAGTAATTATATTTAAGCTTCCTTTTTTACCCAATATTTGCATGACCTTGGATTTTTCTGTATTTATTTCCATACCATATTTTCTACCTGTTATTACCAGTCTATTCAAGTTAAATTAATAAAAGAATACAAACCATTTGTCACGATCTTTTAGAGCTGGGGGCTTGAATCCACTCTTTGACATTAAAAAAAGTGCCCTCATTGGGTGCAGGTCAAACATTGGTGGCTGAAGTTCAGCCAACTCAATGGCAGTCACTCCTACGGCCCAGATGTCACAAAGTTGATTGTAACCACCTTTCCTTTCAACTGCAGCAACCTTAAGAGACCAAAAAATAGTATAAAGGCATAACATTAGGCATAAATATGCTACATGCTTGTTTTGCATTAAAAAACTAACAGCTGAAATTTTAACAGACAAAATATCAACAATAATACAATTTTACAGATGATTAGTAAAAATTTTTAAAAGTCAGTTTGTAAGCTTTTTCTATTGATATAAATCAAAGGATGCGTATCTATGAATAATGTGAGAACCACTGGTTTAATTTCAATCAAACTTTCATAGTTTAATCAGTGGCAACCAAACTAAAGCTTTAGTGTATGTTTGTCTTTAAAAAAATATGAACAATTCCTCTCTCAATCCAATTTTAAGAGGGAAGATTAGGTAGTACTTTTACTTTAGATTTTTAAAATAATTAACAACCTATATATAATTTCTGAAATGTCCGTCTGTCCGTCCCCCCCTCTATCTCGAAAACCGTTTGCCGTAGAGATTTGTAGTAAACTGAGTTTTGTTTCTACAGGCCAGGAGGTCCCTAGAAAACTATTCTCAATTTCCTAAAGTCCCGGGTTCGATTCCAGGAGATAATTATATGTTCCCATAAGTTTACACGGGATTTTTGAGTTTTCAGAGTGCAAGGTTTTTTTCCTTCATTCGTTAAAATACATAAATATGGACCGATTTTCTCCGTTTTTGATTTATTCGATGGCTAAAACTCTAAATTATCTTATTCTTTCAATGTTTATACCCTACGCGGTCGAAATTTTCGGAAATACACAATTGTTTTCAAAATTTTGCCGATTTCTTGTTCTCCTTCAGGACGTTGCCAAGTCGACCTTAATTGTTGTCTCTGATTCAATTACCATCGATTAAACGTTCATATTGACGTAAAAATGGAATCCTTAAGTTAGTAAGATCATTATACGCTACATTTTTGCTTTAATTAAAGTTTTATTCTTATAAATATAACAATGGATGAATTCAATAAGATAATGATTTAACTCGAGAACATCCAGTAAGATTATTTTCTGTGACTAGGATGCGTTTATCATAGATTTTGGTAGAAAAGCAAATTTATTTTTTTAAATACTGTATCTGAGTATTCAACCTTTTGGAAATACCAAATGTTTTTGTTTTCGTGACTGAAGCGACCAAGAATCACCCTGTCAGTGGAAATATGCGTAAGACTCTGCCATTTCATTACGAAGACTTTGGTGAGGAGGAATCTTCCTAAACCCCGGTAAGTTTATACTCCGCATTATTCTACAATCGTTTCAGCGCTTACTTTTTTAATACTTTCGCCTGGCTTTAGTGGATAAATAATTATTTTTTGTGGCATCGCTTTTACAAGAGTTATGTTTTGTGATTGATTAAGTGGATGACATTTCCTGTAAACTACAGAAAGTTCACATCTTTCTTTTCCCAATATTTGCTTTCTTTGAGGTGTTAAGACCCAGTCAGTCCCGGTCTTAGCAGTTCTATTCTTCTGTTTCCTCATTTCACATCACTACAGTTTATGCCTGTCGCATAAGAATCTTCCGATCACTAATCATTTCAATTTAATTACTGTACCGCATCAATTTACTCTCTACCATATATTATAAAATACAGATTTCTGATTACCTACGGATAACATTTTTTTAAATATGCACACACTGCCTTTCCCTCAGTGAGATTCTAACACGCATACCTTACATTGGGAGTCAAATATCTAAGTATCCTATACTGTGTAAATTCATTGCTAGAGTAAAATATGAATTATTAACATCAACTTATTTTACAAACTTATTATTTTTTTATGAATCAATTTAAAATTAAACATGCAAATTTTGCGCAGGCTCAGCTAGTTGACATAAAAACCCATCAATTACAAGCAAAAGGGAAAAGTTTACTTTTACTCCTCAAACGATTTAAATACATTATGAATCAGCCTAAAAATTTCTTTTTAAACAAAAAACTTTTATTTTTTTAGCCTTCAACAATGAGAGAAATGTAGCTGCATCTATGCTAGAATATATCCTGCAAATCTTGATGTACACTTTCCACATTGGACAAAAATGGATCAATAACCCTGTTATACTGCGTTTCCAGAGATCGTACGGGTGAGGCGTGGCTACGGTTAGACTTGTAGGGTGAGGGAGAGAAAGTATCAGCCAATAAGAGGTCTTAAATTTCCCACGCCTTTCAAAAATTCTTGACGAGCGCTGTTGACACGATTGCTCTCAGAACTTCACTCGTCCACAGCTGCTGTTGAAATTGGCGAAATTCGAAATGTGGCAACATTGGGTCGTAGCCTAAGCGAAATAACCCGAATGCGGACGGAATACTGCGAATCTGACCCATACGACTTCGGGAAACGCACTATAGGTGCTACATATTATTTATATTCCTTTAATCTTACCAACAACTGCTTTTTCAAGTTCCCACCTGCCATGCCCAGTGCCCCAAAAAAAATCCACAATGCCCCTTTGGTACTGCCCACATTGAGAGCTGACCGTTTAGATTAATGAAACACTTCAAAGTTAACTTTATAAAACAAAATAATTCTATTATGTGATTTGGTTGGCCACCGTTTTATTTATTTAAATTTAATTTAAAGCAATATTCAAGCAGAATAATTGTGCAATGGGCTATAAAAAATTCAAAATGAAATCTTATGTAAAATATTCTATAAAACATCAACTGTAAGATGGTGGTTAGGTATAATGACAAATGTTTATCATTTCTTTTTATCCCAATATTATTTTTCCCCTTTGGTGTCCTAAGTTGCTAACGGTTGATATTGACCTATTTATGATAAAATTCAGAAGACTAACCGATGCAAAGCAAAGGACTGCTCTACTATAAGAATAAGGAAAGCATTACCACATAGACAATAATAAAATCATATAAAAGAATGACAGTTATATATAATTATGAGTTATGGAGTGGTTGAATATTAGTTATAAATATCCCTTCCACAACTGGGTATATTAAAAAGAGATTTAAATTATTGAGAAATTACCTCTGGGGCCATCCAGTATGGAGTTCCAATAAAAGATTTTCGTTTGTTTATCGTTGCAGTAATTTGTGCAGATACACCAAAATCTGCCAATTTAACATCACCAGATTCTGTTAACAGAATATTTGCCCCCTGCAAACAGAATAAAGAAATTATTCACTTAAAGTCTAAGTAACAAATGATTAACTTTCATAAATTTATAAATATGAAATGGTCTAAATAAATTAAAAAGAAACTATAACAGTAGCAATAATAATTTTAAAAAGTAAATTTAACTGTAGTGTTCATATACAGGAAAATTATTCATTATTATGGAAACCTGGTTTAGTCCTCAGTCAGTCCAATTAAGATATGCAACACATTTCACATAAGAAATTAAAAAATCTAAAAAATTATGATCTAAAACTACCCAAAACAAACATTCAAACAAACTCTCCAATGATCAATTCGGCCATTAAAGAATCTTGAGGCTTCATTAGCTGTTGTTTATTTAATGCACAACATAACTTTTATTTAGTATTAATATAAATAGTATTATAAAGGTAATCCATTATATACAAGGTGGTTTTCAAGATTATATAAAAATCAACAAGTTTTATCAAGATACATATGCAGTTAAATGTCAAACAATGATACAAATAAAGTTCGAAAAACAAATTCGATTCCTAAGAAAACATCTTAAAACCACAAATGAAATAAACCTAATTTTAACCATTTCAAAGTAAAAATATGAATACAAAAATCATATGTTGTTTAAATTAATAAAGCATTCAAACTCAACAGATTTTCTATTTATTATTATTAAATACTTTTTCGCAATGCAATGGTGAATAGAAAAAAATGGAGTTGGTGAAAATTTGGAATGAAGAACTGTATCATATTAAACAAAAGATAAAAATATTACAAACTGGGCAAATTCAGCAACAGATCCTGGGAAAACATAACTTTTAAAATTATGCTAACGTGAAAATGGGGCGGCTTGCTGAATAAAAATACTAATCAAATGGAAAAATTTACTTTCGGGGTTAAAAAGATGTAATCCTTTATATACATGTACTTCCCGTGTATTCAATTCAACTCCTTTCATAACTATGCCAAAGTTATTACGGTTTCATTTGAATAAGCGAAAAAATATCTTCTAGTAGAATTTATGGAAATGCCACTGCCGGCTACATTACAGCTGTTTCTTATACCAACCTTTATGTCTCTATGCATTTTACCCATTCCATGTAGGTATGCGAGTCCATATAATGTTTCCCGACACATATAAGCAATTTGAAGTTCCGTTAGTGGGCCTGTAACTAAAAAAACAACGGAATTTAACACAATAATTCAGTTACAAAGATTCATAAAATAATAAACCAAACACATACTATGATATATATCTTGCAAGGAACCACCCCCACAATACTCCATACAAATCCAAAGCTTGTCACGGCGTAAATAACTTCCATAATATGCTATAATATTAGGGTGTCGACAATCCTTCATCATAAGTATTTCTTGTTGAATGATGGCAAAGTCATCACCTATGGCATAAAAAATGGAAAAATATACTATATAACTTTTAAAGCAGTTCATGAGTAAATAAAAGATTAAATTGATTAACTGCGTATTCTACACGAAGCAATGACATCTTACCAGGTTCTAACTTGATCACTTTTATCGCTGCTAAATCATTAGTGGATATCCTCTTCGCCTGTTTATAGAAGTAAATATTATTTTTGTAACTTGCCAGAAAGTAATCCTTCAAAGGGACTGAACGTGAAATGGTACAAACCTTATAGACATCGCCGTAAGTTCCACTCCCAATTCTTTGGATGAGTTCGTATTCATCCTGTGGATTTCTTCTACTAATATCTGACGATAGCATACCCGTTCCATGAGCCATTACGCGAGTAATTCAATGATAACTATCACTAATAATACACTTCTACATTACTGTTGATCACGTATTTTACCTGCCAATATCTCCTTAGACAGTTTTCCGACTTTCGGATGTTATTGAAGTTTCAACTATCGAAGAAGTTCACACTCGAAGTCGAACATTGGTGGAATAAACAAATGGTAAGCGATTTATGAGCTCAGGAAGATAACGTTCAACAAAAATAAATGGATAATGTTGCATTTATAAAAATTGAATGAACATGCTCATCCTACATTTGTTTTTAATATTATTAAAACTTTATTTTCATCCAATGCTGAATAATTGGTTAAAAAAATTACGTAAACAAGTTCTGGCAAAAGTTTAAATTACCAGGCGTTCCTTAATGTTAATAAATATTTTATTTATACTTTACTTCTAGTTCATGATTAAAGGAAAAATACTTATGTCAGAGATTTATTTGCAATTACAACAAATCGACTAAGGGGCGTTGCTCTTTATCTTAGTAATCTAGAGACGCTTCTCTTATGTCATTTTAAAGCATTTGGGAAAGGGTATAACATTGTGGCAGTAGATATCAGGCGTAACGTTACATTATAACGAAGAGGAAATACAGTGAATAAAACTGATTAACCAACACACCCATCTTCCAGCTTTTGTAGTTAAGTCGACGTCGTAAACTTCTTAACATTTGCAGTGAATAGTGTCATTGCTTTGTAGCCATGATGGTAGGAAACGAATTTGAATAACTATATTTGTATTTTTATGTATTTGTTCCGTTTACATGATTTTTTTTAATAGGATGGTTTGGACGATGGCCCCGAGTTGTTAAACGAGGACAATAGAAAGGCATGTTTCATTATTGTCTTTGTGTTTTGAAGTGACAACTCATTATTATTTTCGCAATTATTTGTCTTACAGCCCGGTAGGTCTGAGACAGTTGACCTGACAGATAATTCTCTTGTTGTGGATATAGCGGACGCATTGAGCGAAAAGGATAAAGTCAAGTTTACTGTCCACACAAAGGTGAGAGTATAAACAGTTACAATGTTTGAGAAAAAATAATAAATAACCATACATAAGGAAAATTTTATATTTTTAGACAACATTACCGGAGTTCAAGAGTTCCGAATTACAAGTGGTAAGGCAGCACGAAGAGTTCGTCTGGCTTCAAGATAGATTTGAAGAGAATGACGATTATGCTGCTTATATCGTAAGTAATGAAAGACTAATCTTTAATAAATAAATATAAGAAACGAAAGAAAACCTTGTTCGAATCTACCATTTACTTCTTCATTTTAGTAGTTAATTTTATTTTAATAAATTATATTTTATCCCAATTTTAAACGTATACGCACAAATACTCTGAATAGTTTATTCATGTTATTACTTACTGCTGTTAGATTCCACCAGCACCCCCAAAACCAGATTTTGATGCATCTAGAGAGAAATTACTTAAGTTAGGGGAAGGAGAGGGTACTATGACTAAAGAGGAGTTCACAAAAATGAAGCAAGAACTGGAGGCGTAAGTATCAACCTAAAGAAAGTTGATATTTGAAAAAGTGTGATCATAATTCCTATTGGTCATCTTTCCAATCGTAAAAGTGATTTCTGCATTGAAATGGCTATAATCATATTGTGTTGAAAGGCAAACGATGTCTATTTAACAGACCAATGATTTTATTTGGTTCCCTAGATTAAGAAACTCTTTTTTCTTCCAGTGAATATTTAGCCACATTCAAGAAAACAGTTGCAATGCATGAGGTATTCTTGTGTCGTCTTGCAAACCATCCTGTTTTCAGAAATGATCACAAGTTTAGAGTTTTCTTGGAATATGATCAAGATGTGAGACACTTTATTAACTTATAAAAGTATTTCATAATTACATGTATCTAATATTGCTGATTAATTTTGACAAATATTTTCGTCCCTTTCAGCTCTGTGTTAGAGGAAAAAATAAAATGGAATTTCTGGGGGGCCTTGTACGATCATTTTCTAGTTCAACAGATGGCTTTGTACTTTCCACCACACAAAAAGATGATGATAAGTTTTTTGAACAACAAAAAAACTTTTTGGTTGATTACCATTCGCATTTGAAAGATGCAACCTCAAAGGCCGATCGAATGACTAAGAAACATAAAGGTAAAGTATTTAGGCCTGAATTAATAAGATTAAAACCATCTGAAGTGTTTGTGTTGACTTTTATTGTGGATGATTAATGTTGAACTTTTATGCAGTTTTTGTCTCTGAATATTGCTTAAAATTAAACTCTTCTGATACTTTAAATGGTTAAATTTATTAATTATACTGCTTTTTGACATTATGATTAAAAATACAGTATTTTTTATTCATGACTGCTGAAGATGTTAAACTATCATCACAGCATAAAATCTTTCTCTTTCTTTATAGCTGTATTGTTTCATAAAATTCAGATTAGTTTTTTAAAAAATTCTAATTACATATTAAAATTTGTCACTTTGAATAGTGCATTGAAAGATCTTTTTAAATTGATGTTTACTTACTGTAGAAAATTATACAAGTTGCTTACCATCATAATTTATGATTCACCTAAAATTAACATGTTTACTTTCTCCATACATAGTATCAACAAGTTAGGAAAGTGTACAGCGTATCACAAATGGGTGCATTTCTTGCATATTAGAAAGAAATGATGTATGTACCTGTATGTAATGGAAATAGCGTTTTAAAGTTCTTTTCTTCATCATATATAATCCATTTTCTTCCTATTTAAAAATATTGCATGCACACGTAAGGAAGTTAAACGTTTGTTTGTGAGATTGTTTATGTTAGCAACACTGAAGAAGTAACCATGCAAGATTTAAGATTTTCTTGTTTGATTTTCTCGATAATGGCTATTCCTACGATAAAAATGTATAGGAAAAGAAATACTCTAATTTAGCAGTTCTACAAGTTTTATTTGAAAAATATTTTGATATGAGCAATACTTTACGAGATATGACGGAAAGTTCATTTTTTCTCACCAGTAAAGTGATACCCCTGATTGGCTTATGTAATTCATTTATGCGATTTTCTTATTATGTTTGATAGTAAGTTCTTAATATCAAATTTCATGAAAATCCATTTGGTAGAAGCCACAGAACGAACGTGCAGACAGATGGACAGACTGACGACAATAGGTGCTCCAGCTGGAGGCAAAACATGCCTAAAAATCAATGATCAGATCAACACAAAACTTTACATTTAAAATTTTTATTAGTAAATGAAGGTGCGAAAAGGTTTTGGCTGAAACTGGTCAATCGGAAGTTTATTCTGGTTGTTTCTTTCCAAGTACATATCTCCTTTAACACTCAATTTATGTAAATGTTTGTCATGATCAAAGTAGTAAGGAATGTAATTTCTTACAAGTTCTGTTTGAAACATTTTCTCATGAACCAATTCTTTAACAAGTATTTAGGTTTTTCATTTGATTTGATTTTAAACACGTTGCTAAGTGATGCCATTGTTTCCGTTGCTATGATAAAATTTCCTAATTGTCGATAAAAATGCTGCCACGGATAATTTTAATTTTGTATCGATATTTTGTTATCCATAGCAACAGATAACAATTTTATTTACTTCTTTTCAATGTGTAAAGCAATTAAAAGTATTTTTCACTATGAAAAAAATTTAAAAAGTTAAAAAACTATTCACCAGTGTAATCGTTGATATTTATTCATGAGGATGTTGAAGTCGAGAGCAATCATTACTCTGTATGGAGAAAGTCATGCACATAAGAGACAACAGATTTTTTAACTTTTGAAAAATCAAGTATAAATTACAATTTTAGATGTGGCTGACTGCTATATCAAGATATCATCAGGATTGATTTTGCTATCTACAATAGATAAGGGTCCTTTGGAAAAATTCCTTGCCAAAGTGGCTGATACTCTAGAGAAAGCTAGGGTAAGTATTTCATTTAAAATATTTGAAATGATATTTATGTGTCAGTGGCATACGAAATGTGTGTATGACATTTTTCAGTTTTTCGAATTGTTTTTTGATGAAGAGCTCGTTCTTCTTATTTCCAATGAAACAAATTGGTACGCAACTCAGATTCTGAGTGCAAGGCCATCAACCTCCAGGACTTCTGTGCAGCGTCAGTGGCATCCCGCCAACACATCTGAAATTCGTGTTTTCCTTGCTCTTGTAATGCTGCAAAGTATTAATTATAAACCTGATCAAGAGCATTATTGGTCGACCAGACCAATACTTTTTTCCCTGTCTTTTGAACAAACCATGTCGTATAGAAGGTTTGTAAAAATACGTCAGTATCTCCACTTCGCTGATAACAAAACCTACAATGCTGACAATCATCCCAACCCTAAATTAAACAATCAATCTTTGAGTGAGAAGTTTTGCAAACTCTACACCCCTGAGAGAGACTCACCGTCGATGAATGTCTTCTTCTTTTCAAAGGAAGATTGGGTTGGGTTCAATACATTCCAACTACTAGATTTGGGATAAAATTTTTTGTTTGTGAGGCGAACAGTGGATATGTGTGGTCCAACATTATTTATATGGAAAAAGGGACTGTTCTTGATGTGGACTTGAAAAATCTTCTTGTGACATCACAAGTTGTAATGACGCTAGTGAAGCCATTGTTGGACAAGGGCTACTGCTTGACGACGGATAATTTAGCAGGTTTGTTGGTTTCACACTCAACTGACACATATGGAACAGTGTGCCTAGTCAGAAAAGGAATTCCCAGTAGTCTCAGGGAGAAAAAATTGAAGAAAGGAGAAATTGCGGCTTATAGGAAGGGGAAAGTTATTGTGATCCGATGGAGGGATGTGAGAGATGTTTCAATTCTCTCTACTGTTCACAATGCAGAGATGGTGACAGTGGAAGGAAAAAGCAGAAAAATGGTGAAAAAACTGAAGGCTGTAGTTGATTATAATAAGACAATGGGAGGCATCGATAGGATGGATCAGCATTTAACTGATTATCCTATCCCACGAAAGCGCGGAAAAAAATATTATAAGAAAATTTTTTTCCACCTTCTCGATATTGCCGTGTGGAATTCCTTTGTGCTCTACAAAAAGACTGGAGGAGAGCATGAGCAATAAGAATACCGAATGAGGCTAATTGAGAAAATTATTGAGGTGTATAACCCCAGTGTCACTTCCCCTAGGGTAGGACGTCCATTATCCACACCACATCCCCTTAGCCTCTCGGGAAGGCACTTCCCAGACCTCTTACCACCCACAGAGAAGAAAAAGGCACACAGTAAACAGTGTGTATTGTGCGGCCAAAAGCGAGATGCTAGGGGAAAGCCGATTAGGAAGGAAACCAGGTATTTTTGCCCAACATGCAACGTATTGCTCTGTGTGGTTCCATGTTTCCAAATTTACACAAATGTAAATATATGAAATAATTCTAATTTTAAGTGTTCTGTATATGGCTCATGTTAATTATTTAAAAGTTTGAATTAGTTATAGTTTTTCATTAATAATCAACCTTTTTTAATTGTAAAATTTTCATGTTTATGGCAATTGTGGAAGTAATTTCTATTGTATGTGCGTAATATATCATATTCATGAGTATTATAATGGGTTTTAATAATGTATTACAATAAAACTCGTTTAATACGTATTTGAGGGGACCGACTCATTGCTTCGTTATAAGCGTGACTACGTTATATACGAGAAACGTGGTTTTTGGCCTATACATCCCATATAACACGTATACACATACAGTAAAAGCTGTGCTATCCAGCTATTTAGAACCGGTCAGCCTTAGATACCGGCAATTACACAAATACAATTCATTTTGTATTTCTTTTTCTTTTTTATGAATTTTTGTGTGAATTGTATACGTGTAATACCACAACTTCCACTTTAAAATTTCTTAAAATATAAGGTGTATATATTACGTATTTACTCCGTATACTTCTGTGGCTGCCGAGTAAGCATGGCGTTTTTGGTTACGTAAGCCATTTGCATTGTCTAGATGTTTTGGTGTACTTCTACAATTTCCAGTTTTATCGCTTTTTATTATTTTAAAAATTACCCATCCATTGAATATGGCATCAAAATAAATACCTAAAAGCAAGGAACAGGAGAGAAAAGGTTGGTTTAACGCTAACACAAAAGCTGGAGTTGATCAAACGAATTAAAAAAGGAAAAAATAGAGCAGCCATAGCAAAAGAATTCAACATCAGATCTTCCACGCTCTACGATATCAAGGCTCATAAGGCTAAATTAATGAAATTTGTGTCATCTTCTGAGACGAGTAAATCAATTAATAAACATCATACGCTTCGTAAGCCAAAAATTGAGGAACTGGATAAAATATTATATGACTGGTTTTCATAGAAATGTTCAGAATAATTAAATAATTTCGTCCTTTTCTAATAGAGTAAATAAAGATAAATAAGAAAGATATAATCCAATAAATTCAATTTTGGGAACAGGTTCACTGCCGTAATCCCCAAACATCCCGGACGTCCTAAACTTTTCAATAGTCTTTTTGTTTTGCATGTAAGGGTAGCAACGTATTAAATAATAATGGGTAAATAGTGTCTATATCTAACTACGCATGGAAGAATTAAAATGAAAAATGCAAACCCCATGCATAGTTATGTTTGGGGAGTACGATAGTGAACGTAAGCCCAATTTTTTTGGTTATTGCTAAATTTGCGATGTCAAAATCAAAAATCGCTCCCCTAACCGGATATTTCTCCTAATCAGCTTTCCACAATCCCCAAGATAGCCAGATAACACAGCTTTTACTGTATTTGCAGTGAGTCGACTTCAATGCCGTACTTACATATACAAAGAGATGCTTATCACCTTCGCGGCATGTAAAATGTTCGACTGCTATTACATACGATTTTTTAAATGGTCAATTAATATTATTATTATGGTCATTAATTTACATAAACATTTCACATTTTTAATATCAATTTCAAAACAAAGGGAGCATGGAAATTTGTATGGAAGGGGTAGATGGAGGAAGGGGACCTCTACGAACAAGTGCGCGGTAAACGGGTGGAAACTATTCATTACTTATCGTCTGCTCGCCAAAATTTGTTATATATGGGGCATTTTTTGCCACGGGACCAAACATTTGTTCGTTACAGCCGAGAATTCGTAAAATTCGTGTTCATTACATCTGAGAAATTTAACCAATACCCTTATGGAGAAGTTCAAGGGACCGAGACATTTCTTCGTTATAGCCGAGATTTCGTTTTAGGTATGATCGTTATAAACGAGTTTTACTGTATATATTATTATATTGCTTTTATAGTGTTTCTGCTAAAAATCGAAGATTAAAAAATGTAAATGTAAGGTGCTTGATTTTTGTAATAAAATCAATTAATTTTCTATGTGCAATAAAATTAGTTATAATTGGAAAAAAAATTAAATGAAAGCATTTTTGTATTTGTCTTCCTATGATGCATCCGAAACTAAAATTAAAAAATATGACTTTTTTTGACCAGATATAGTAAATAAATCCGTCAGGGAAGCGGTTAAGAATAGAATTTGGACTCCCCTTAGGAAAATTCTGTGTACGCCATTGTTATGTGTTTTGTTGTTATGGGAATGATACATTTCTTCTTAAAACTTTGTAGAATTTTGCTATTTCTGTCCAAGTTTGTAATTCTCAAAAGTATTTTATAAATTTAAAGTCACATTTAAATGATGATAGAAAGAATGCCAAGATCAGAATCTTTTTTCTTGTTACAGAATTTAGAAGGAAGGGTTGCTAGCGACGAAGATCTGAAACTCTCTGATACTCTTCGCTACTACATGAGGGACTCAATGGCAGCAAAAAAACTCCTTTATAGGAGGTTGCGATGCCTAGCAAATTATGAAAATGCCAACAAAAATTTGGAAAAAGCAAGAACTAAAAATAAGGATGTCCATGCTGTGAGTGACTATTGGCATTTGATTTTAGACACAAATTTCACTTGATTATCTGAGCATGACTATAGTTATTCTTGACTTAGTGAAGTGCTTAAAGACGTTTTTCCATAAACTGACTTTTGGTAAATCAATGTTTATAATATGCTGGATAAATTTTAGTTGATTTTTCCATGTAAAATAATGTACATGCTACATATGAATTATTTGACGTTTTTAACATTTTGTGGTTTTTTGCCAACCCTCAAAAGGCCTTGGAAGTGGCTGATGTGAGTATTCACTAGTTAAGATTTCGGCATCTGTAGGTTTTGAAAGTGCATGGTAGTCTTTAAATGAATAATATTGATACAATATAAGTTTTGCTATGTTCTCATTTGACTGCAATGGTTTTTTTAGTTTAAAATAATCAATACTTTTTAAATAATGGATGTTTTTGATTTCATTTCACAGGCTGAATTGGCCCAACAGCAGGCATGTTTAAAATTTGAACAAATGTCACAAAAGGGAAAAGAAGGTAAATATTTTTTAATAAATGAATTTTTGTGGATATTTAAGTATTCTCTTTTCACAACAGGTGGTAATATGTCTACTTTCAGAGCTGTCTGACTTTAGATCTCGAAGAGTTGCATTGTTCAGGAAGAATCTAGTAGACCTTGCTGAATTGGAACTGAAGCATGCTAAGGTTAGATAAATAATTTTTATTAGCTAAAATGATTCTTTACCTCGTTAGTTCTATAAATGGCTATAAATACTATTTTTACCCTTGCTTTTCAGGCTCAAGTCCAATTATTTAAAAGTTGCTTGGCTGTGCTGAAAGAGGAGCAATAAAATAGTGTCTATTGTACAGTTGATATTCATTATTGTAAATATATATATACACATGTTTAAAGCCATTATTTGTTTGCTGACTCATATTCCACTTAAAAAGAGAAGTGAAACATTTATTAATGTTTTTGGGCTAAAAAATATTATGTTATTATTCAATTTATTTGGAACATTTTCCTTGCCATTATAAATAAAGTATTTACTTTAAAAATGCAGGTATAATCAATCGAATATAAGCTAGATTTGTTATTGTTAAATTGCATTTCTATTGTTGGTTACATTATTAGTTTTCATTATTTGTTAGAATATTATCTTTGTATAATGAACATATAATAAATTTATTTCCTTTATAATGCCATTTGTAATTTAAAGTAAAAGCTTAAGTTTACATAATATTCAGAGTTGTAAAAATATATAGAAAAAAATAATAAAGAAAATGGAAAGGGAGAAATATCTCAATATATTAAAATTGTAGTCAGTGAGAGACATGATCAGGCAGATTTCTGGCCCAGATGGACTGACATCCCAAAGAATATAAATTATATAAACAGCTGTACTTCATGTCATGGGCATATAAACGTTGTATGGCAAAGATAAATGTTAATGAATATTTACATGTTAAACATACTAAATAATACTAAGAATTTTGTTACATAAATATAAATAACCTAATCTACAATAATCAATATCCAAATTGTAATGAACTTTCATGTGCCCGTTTTCTTGCATCTGTAAATCTGTTGTTTGACAATCAATTTACTCTCTTCGGCTTACTCATTAGCTTTATGCCTCACTTTTCATTTGTTCTGATCGTTCAATCTTTTCTGTCTATCCTACTCTGTTTCTCTTCTCCTAGCTTCAGCAATTATTACCATTTGGCGAGATCTCCAATGAGTTTGTGCTCCTCCGTTAAGTCTTCTTTTCCTTTCATCTTGAGTTTCATGATTAGGAGCTGTATTAATTAAAGGATAACAGTAAAAAATATGTTATTTATGGTTATTGTTGCTCAGAATTGGTTTTATATAATAGAATATCTGTGATTATACATGCTTAGTGCTTAAAGTTGTTAAGCCCATATATTGGCAGCACTGATGGAAGTATGGATGTATTGCATTGTAGATCTCTCAAGAAATTGGTAATTTTTAGAGATATTTCCTTTTGATTCTAGGGGATAGTTTCTTTCTCCCATAAGATAAGTATGAATCAACTTTTTTGATGTGCAGACATTATTTCATTGACATTTTAAAATATCTCAAAAATACAATTCCAACACAAAACTTGTGGGGTCATGCGGAGAAAATTGTAAAGATTAATTTCCATACCATAGAAATTCAAATATTGTCTGAAAATCTCCAAAAATTGTTTTAATACAATTTTTATACATTTCTTATGCATTAGGATCAAGCAAACAATAGACCTTAACAACCACTGGCCGCTTTTCAGCATTTCTTTCCTAAATGGAGCATACTAGTTAGGATTACCATATTCTGATAATAAAACCAGGCAAATTTAATTTTAAACCTAAAATGTAGCATAATTTTTTTAAAAAACAAGGTATCTAATTGCTTAAGTCTATAGTGTTAAGATTTTGATGGGCATAACCAGAAAAAAGTAGGTTTTATTTGCTAACATCTCGGTAAATTTTAAGAAAATCCGGAGGTATGGTAACCCTAATACTAGTGGGATTGTCGTTAGATGAGATTACCGAATACGGTCTCGGTGGTAATAACAGTGTTTAAAAATTTGATTTTATATATTTGATAAAATTAAACTTAAACGCTTCTTCTGTGAGAGACTCCGACCACCCTCATGGGCCTTTCTTTTTTACTGCAGCATGGATACATTGTCGCTAGTATAGTATGATATGATACTTTAGTTAACGACAAATGAACTGTAATAGTTTTACATAAAATAGTTGTACAGAATATGTGTGCTTTTTTATAGAATTTTATTTTTCAGTGTAAAAATTAGAATAGCATTTGGTGAGTTCTTTAACGCCCACCAAAAATCCAAAAACGCCCACCTTGAAGACCACTGGTCTAGAGCAAGGGAATAATAAACACCTTCGCTTTGGCAGATTTTACGAAGTTGTTCGGTGATGAACTAATAAAGCAATTTTTGGAAGTAGGCATCTCGGAACAAAACTTCGCGTCCCATTTCAGTTTGTTTGTTTATAAGAGTATGCAAAAAGACCGCACTGATGACCACAAAAGCCTGCTGGTTCCCCAGCCCCAGGGCCTGGCAACTCAACGGTTTTCAGAGTTTCAAGTTACGCTCATCTTTGTTGATAGGTGTCACTGGGAGCGCTTCAAAATGAAAGTGGGGGAGGGGATGGGTCTGGGCAGCCCTGTGCATCTTACTCTTGTGGGAAATAGGTTCAAGTTACGACTGCGTTCGTTCATAGATGGTACCACCGTCGCACCAAGCGCGCGCGTTTAAAATATCAGGTTATTTATTCCTCGTAAAATGCTTAATATATATGATCGCAAAATTTTAAATAGAAATATAAAATTGAAAAAACAACAAAATTATTGTACGTTATTGATATTGCTTTATTTAAGCTTCGTTAGATGTACACATAACAAGTAAATGCCGTACTTTAAGTGAGAAACAATTCTGTAGCATTTCAGCTGAGATTGCAAAAAGGTTTTTGCAAACATCACAAATTATTTGCGATATACACTCAGAAAGATGGCACAGTTACATTACAAAGTAGTACCAGATGAAAACAAACAGTTGCCAAATCTCAATTCAAACATTAGCAATTCAAACATTAGCAATTCAACAGAGATCACACATGGAAAAGTACAAAATATGTGGAAATGTATCCTCAACTGGTATTACACAAACAGAAAAAAGTGAGACTAAGTATAAGAAAATCTTAACATACACGAAGTAGTATAGACAATACTGTAAACCATGAAAATATGCAATTGAACATAGACAAAAAATGTAATATGAACATAATGAACAATGAATTAACAAAAAAGATGTATGCAGGTACATACTAAATAATAAAAGGTTGCAAATTATCTGCATTGTGCTAGTTCATGCCACAAAATGCATATAAAATCATACTTTCTCTCAAAGCTAATGAGAGCATTGATATTAGATAATTTGAAATCACAGGAAGGTAAAAGTATGTACATACTGCAACATCTCAAATGTGTTAATTCATGCAAGCATATAAACAGTGACACCCTTCACATGACATATATACAAGTTCATAATATCATATCAAGGTAACCAAATAAACAGTATAAAAATGAACATATATACACTAAGCAGTGCATACAACACACAGAAACCATCCAAATATGTACTCTAACATTAACAGGCATGATATAATACCTGTTCCCAAACCTAATGAGGGCAATGATATTAGGCAGATAATTTTAAATCATAAGAAGTGAAAATGTGTACATACTGCAACATAAAAGGTCGCACAATATCTGAATTATGTTAATTTCCCCAACAAAAAGCATATAGAAATTAAAAGATTGAATAATGAATATGTACATATATACATATTTACAAAATTTAAAGCCTATACCCTACAATAACGTATATTAACAAAGAAATGTAAAACCTATACCCTAAAATAAAACATTGACAAAGAAATGTGAAACCTATACACTAAAATAAAATATATTTACTAAGACGTGAAAATTATACCCTAAAATAAAAATTACAAAATTTTAAACCCATACCCTACAAAATCATTTTGCATTCTGCCTTAGTGCAATAATCTGGTTTTGATTTTTACACCATCCCCTTATTCCTACGTTTACAAGGAGAGAGAGGATCTGTTTCCGTATCTCCTTGGAATGCACTGCACAGCAGTCTTCCACCCATGCAAGAGAGACTTCCTCCTCAATAGCACCTGAGATGATTTTTCCAATACCATTCTCATGAGCTCTGGAATTTATTATTTCCTCTAACCTATTCATACCTGATGTTACAGTATCTAGTAATTTCTTACTAGGATAGGTTAGAGTATGCTCTCCTTCTGTTGGTTCCTTATAATAAATTCCAGAGTACTCAAGAGCATGGTAATTGGTAGTGGAGAGACCAGCTCTGCACCCATCACATGTGCATTTGAGAAGGATTTTATTTGCAATGTATCCACTCAAGATAGCTACGCTAGTAATAGATGTCCCACCAGACATGCTCTCCACCTGAGCATCATCAAGTGTGACACTACTACCACCAACAGCTCCTTGACTGTCCTCACCATCATCATCTATACAATTGGTGCCTTCTAAGCTACTACCAACTGATAGATTATTGATAATGCAAGTCTTAAAAGCACTAATGAATTGCGTCATCGTTGGATTACTGTTGGATCCACACTGGGCTCGTATGCATCCAAAGAAGTTCTCCAACGGATCCTGGTTGAAGCAGCGGGAGGAGAAACGGTTAACAGATCCTCCCATCACCTTGGAAACTAAAAATTGATCCCACATTAACATCATGCCTCTTAATGTTATGAGCCAACCTGAATGTGATGGTGGGCGTGGGCAAGGACGTCCATCCTGCTGCAGAAACTTGAGCGAATCGATGTCCCGATACGCTTTTCTCCAGAGGGAGATATGGTCACTGCTGCTTGTGACCCAGTCACGTAAATTGTTTTTGTAGCAGTTCACAGCAGGACCATTAAGCGAATCGAACACATCGTTCATTAGCTGCAGTAGCATTGCTGTAGTTGTTGCTTCAGATGGCAAAAAATCTGAAAGACAATTGTTTACCTTAGCATAACCTCAATGGATCACACACACACACGGAATGATGCTTTATAAATAAGAAATAGTAGATTACTGAGATGATTCAAAACAACAACAGAGACACAAAGACAAAAATTTGGTATACTTACTGTACTGGACACCTGTCAACAAGAAAGCAGCAATGGTACGGCTTAATGTTTCTGCAGCAAGAGAGACTCGCATTTTCCTCTGCCCAGATGGATTTAAATGTTCTTTTGTCAGTTTTGACATGGAGTGGTTGTCATCTTTGCCATGGGCCTCCACGATGTGGGCCCAGGAAGCCTTACCTGTGCCTTGCAAACTGCCAGTGTTCACAGGAAGCAGGATGTCATGCACCATAAAGAGATTTCTAAAGCACTTAAGAAGGTGTGGAGGGTCATAGAGGGTTATGATTCGCTGGCCTTCAAAAGTGAAGAAGGGATTCAGAAAAGTAGAGCCCAAGCACTTGATTGCCTTAACATTGTTTGTGCCCATATCACAAACAGTAGCAATGACACGAAAACCAGCTTCATGGCATTTTTTAAGGACAACCTGCATGAGCGAGACCAGAACCTCAGCTTTAGTTGCTGTTCTACTGAAATAGGTAGCTATGGGTTGCTTCCATTTCTGTAAAACTCCAACTACCATGAACACAAGTGCATATTTAGCAAGTTTGCTACCCCTGCCCAAATGCCCATGGTCCTCAAAACCCATAATGATGTCAGATGAAGGCTCCCAATCGTAATGCTCCTTTATTGACATTTCATCAAATAATAAGACACATAGACGATTGGAAACCACCATCTGGGATGCAGAATGGGACATATATGAGAAAACCTGAGGACTAATCCCAGTAGAAAAAGGAACGGAATTTAGAAGAGTTAGCAATGTCCGCCGACAAGGAAGGGCAAAAAGTCGACGCATTAGAGCGTAACATTTTGGACTTCTCTTGAAAATGGTCACTGCCAACACCTTCTCATCTAGAGACCACCTTCTGCCTCTGGGCTTCCTCTTGGAGCAGCGTACCTGAGAAGCCAAAAAAGAAGCTGAATCAGCAGGCATCTGTGAACTTAAAATCTCATATGCAGAAGTCATACGGGATTTTGTATCACTGCACCCTTTCAAACTTTTTTTCAACTTCCTGTAAGAAGCTCTAAGCCTTTTTAATTGGAGGTCTTTCTTTTTCCCATACTGATATAAATATCTCTTACGAGGAGTGCAATGTATAGATCTACTCATACGAATACAGGACAAAGTAAGACTTCTCTCTCTGTTTGATGTACCAGAAAATCCTTCACCTCTGTCACCAGAAGTGGAAGCATCTTCTGATACAACAGGCAAAGGTAATGGCGAGGAACCATGAGTGGTGAAAGAAACAGAAGAAGATGGAGGAGAAGAGGAATGAGTAAGAATGACTTGATGAGTAGGTGTTGAAGTAATAAATGATGGGCCAGGAACAGAAAGTAAATTCTTCTGAAGTAGGTTGGATATGGAGTGGATCTTGTGCAGATGGAAACATAGAAAGAGGGGTATGAGGTTGAGGAGTAGCATGAGGAGGAGTATGAGGTGGAGGAGTATGAGGTGGAGGAGTATGAGGTGGAGGAGTAGAAGATGGAGGAGTAGAAGGAGGAGGAGTATGAGGTGGGGGATGGACAGGAGACAAGGAATGTGAAGTACTGGCAGTTGCAGCAACAGGTCCTGCTAGTGATGGCACAGAACCCCTAAGCAGTTTCAGCTTCAGCCTGTTCTGGAAAGCAGACTCAGGGAAGTGCTTGGAGCACACCATCTTGTGGACCACCGCTCGCACACCCCCACGCTCATATATGTCTCGAACCTGCCAGTTTTGGCAAAATGAAAGCCATTACAAGCACCTGCACATAAAGACATTAATCGGTATGAATAATCATAGATTACCAGAAAGATAAAAAAACATGCAAGGTTCACAAAATTTCTTAAAGAATTGGAAAACCGTCTCATTTAAGAAGCATTGGAAATTGTACCATGGAACAAATAGTGCCATTATACTCCCACATTAAGTTAGTTATTCTTAACATAATTGCAAAGGTGCACTCGGTTTTATATAAAAGGTTTTATATAAAAGGTAATCACGAACATTTTATTAATTTCTTTATAAAAGGTCAAGGAATAATAATACAAAAATATTTCACACTGGAAATTATAAATGCAAATTAATCACATTACGACATTTAGCAGGAATAAATGCATTTTAGGAATTGCTGTCATATTTGGAGTTAAATTAATGCTTTGAAACATACCACATTTGTTTGTACATGAAATTTTCAGTTTCCTTTTATCTCATATAAGAATGTTGCAAATGTCAATATACACATTACCTGCCGTTTGTATTCTATCATATGCTGTAAAAGTTTCTATTAAATTAAAGATAGTTTCTCACAGTTTGAGAGGTTAATAGTAAGTGCAAAAAGACTAGAAGAATCGACATAGTTTTTTAAAAACAAATACGGAAAGAATGATTTAATTCCTACGTCCTAAAGAGTATGTAAGGAACGAATCTCCAAAAGCATACAATAATTCACACTGAAGCTGAAATCATGTAATTTATAATTTACAAAACGTAATAATTTAGGCAGCAACTTTTCCACTAGATTTAATTGACGAAACTCATGTATATTTCAAACAAACCACCTATACATATTTAACAAATGGAGAGACCATTGACACATATATGTTCGCCTTACAAATCCCTTCATTTAGTTAAACGTACTTCCCCAAAGCGGAGTGAATAAATAAAATTCTAAATTTCGCTTATAAATGACAATCTTCGCACTGAAAACAACCGTTGTATCTATTTATAAACTACACTTATAACTTTCAGAAACACTTCAGCATTCACAAGAAAAATATTCATTAATATAAATTAACTTACACTTTTTCCGTCCTCGGGAAATTAAAAAATTTTCTTGTCCCATCGCTGCGTCCCTCACACCCAGTCACGGAACACACCTTCCTTCTCACTTTCAAATCTTTAGACATTTTATCTTTCTTTCCACCGTTTCCACTCTCCGACATAATGGCCACGCTCAGACCTGCTTTGTTTTTACCAGCCCTGTGCAACTTATTCTTGTGGGAAAAAGGTTCAGGTTACGACCTGCTGCATTCATAGACGGCACCACCGTCGCACCAAGCGCGCGCGTTTAAAATGTCATTTTTTTATTCCTCGTAAAATGCTTAATATAAATGATCGCAAAATTTTAAATATTAAATTGGAAAAAAAACAAAAAATTATTGTACGTTATTGATATTTATTTAAGCTTCGTTGGATGTACACATAACAAGTAAATGCCGTATTTTTAAGTAAAAACAATTATAACACTAGCATTTCAGCAGAGATTGCGAAAAGGTTTTTGCAAACATCACAAGTTATTTGCCGATATTCACTTAGAAAGAAGGCACAGTTACATTACAAAATAGTACCAGATGAAAACAAACAGTTGCCAAATCTCAATTCCAACATTAGCAATTCAACAGAGATAACACATGGAAAAGTAAATAAAAATGTGGAAATGAATCAGCTGGTATTACACAGAAAAAGTGAGACTAAGTATCGAAATTTTTAACATATACTAAGTAGCATAGTCAATACTGTAAACCATGAAAATATGAAATTGAACAGACATAAAATTTATGTATATGAACATAATGAACAATGAATTAACAAGAAAGATGTATGCAGATACATATGCATGTATGTAAATACTAAAACATAAAGGGTCGCACATTATCTGAATTGTCAGTTCATGCCAAAAAATGCATATAGAATCATACCTTCTCTCAAAGCTAATGAGAGCATTGATATTAGACAGATAATTTGAAATCACAAGAAGTGTAAAAGTATGTACATACTGCAACATCTCAAATGTGTTAGTTCATACAAGCATATAAACAGTGACATCCTTCACATGACATATACACAAGTTCATAATATCATACCAAGATAACCAAAGAGTATAAAAAATGAACATATATGCACAAAGCAGTACATACAACACATCAGAACCATGGAAATATGAACTCTAAGAGGCATGACGTAATACTTGTTCCCAAAGCTAATAAGGGCATTGATATTAGATAATTTTAAATCACAAGAAGTGAAAATATGTGTACATACAGCAATATAAAAGGTTGCACAATATCTGAATTAAGTTAGTTTACCTAACAAAAAGCATATAAAAATGAAAAGATTGAATAATGAAAATGTACATATTTACAAAATTTAAAACCCATACCCTACAATAATACATTTACAAAGAAATTTAAAACCTATACCCTAAAATAAAACATATCTACAATATTTTAAACCTACAAGATTATTTGGCATTCTGCCTTATTGCAAAGACCTTATTTTGATGTGAACACCATGCCCTTATACCGATAGTTATTTAAAAATAAATACGAAACGAATGATTTCATTCCTACGTCCTAAAGGGTAAGGAACGAATCTCCAAGAGCATACAATAATTCACAATGAAGCTGAAACCATGAAATTTATAATTTACAGAACGTAATAATTTATGCAGTAACTTTTCCACTCGATTTAATTGACGAAACTTATGTATATTTCGAACAAACCACCAATACATATTCAATCAATGCAGAGACCAATGACACATATATGTTCGCCTTACAAATCCCTTCATTTAGTTAAACGTAATTCCTCAAAGCGGTGTGAATAAATAAAATTCTAAATTTCACTTATAAATGAAGATATTCACTCGGAAAACAACCGATGTAGCTATGTACTCATAAACTACACATCTTGCAGAAACACTTCAGCATTCACAGGTAAAATATTCATTACTATAAATTAACTTACACTTTATCAGTCCTCGGGAAATTAAAAAATTTTGTTGGCCCATCACGGCGTCTATCCCACCCATCACAACCATTAACGGCACACGCCTGCGTCTTAACATTCCACCACGTTCCGCCATGATAAGACATCGACTGTTAGCGGTTAACGGCTTTAACCACGAGACCCATCCCCTCCACTTTCATTTTGAAGCGCTTCCAGTGACATCTAGCAATGCAGCAGTGCGTAACTTCAACCTCTGAAAACCGTTGAGTTGCCAGGCCCTGGTTTTTACTGTTATAACGGTTTAACCCAGACCCATCCCCTCCCCCACTTTCATTTTGAAGCGCTCCCAGTGACACCTATCAACAAAGATGAGCGTAACTTGAAACTCTGAAAACCGTTGAGTTGCCAGGTGAAACAAGGCAGGTCTGTGCGTGGCCATTATGTCCGAGAGTGGCAACAAAGACGTAATGTCGAAAAATTTGAAAATAAGAAGGAAGATATGTTCCGTGAGTGGGTGTGAGGAACGCAGCGACGGGACAAGAAAATTTTTTAATTTCCCGAGGACGGAAAAAGTGTAAGTTAATTTATATTAATGAATATTTTTCTTGTGAATGCTGAAGTGTTTCTGAAAGTTATAAGTGTAGTGTATAAATAGATACAACGGTTGTTTTCAGTGCGAAGATTGTCATTTATAAGCGAAATTTAGAATTTTATTTATTCACTCCGCTTTGGGGAAGTACGTTTAACTAAATGAAGGGATTTGTAAGGCGAACATATATGTGTCAATGGTCTCTCCATTTGTTAAATATGTATAGGTGGTTTGTTTGAAATATACATGAGTTTCGTCAATTAAATCTAGTGGAAAAGTTGCTGCCTAAATTATTACGTTTTGTAAATTATAAATTACATGATTTCAGCTTCAATGTGAATTATTGTATGCTCTTGGAGATTCGTTCCTTACATGCTCTTTAGGACGTAGGAATTAAATCATTCTTTCCGTATTTGTTTTTAAAAAACTATGTCGATTCTTCTAGTCTTTTTGCACTTACTATTAACCTCTCAAACTGTGAGAAACTATCTTTAATTTAATAGAAACTTTTACAGCATATGATAGAATACAAACGGCAGGTAATGTGTATATTGACATTTGCAACATTCTTATATGAGATAAAAGGAAACTGAAAATTTCATGTACAAACAAATGTGGTATGTTTCGAAGCATTAATTTAACTCCAAATATGACAGCAATTCCTAAAATGCATTTATTCCTGCTAATTGTCGTAATGTGATTAATTTGCATTTATAATTTCCAGTGTGAAATATTTTTGTATTATTATTCCTTAACCTTTTATAAAGAAATTAATAAAATGTTCGTGATTACCTTTTATATAAAACCGAGTGCACCTTTGCAATTATGTTAAGAATAACTAACTTATAGGTATAGGTTTTACATTTCTTTGTTAATATATGTTATTGTAGGGTATAGGCTTTAAATTTTGTAAATATGTATATATGTACATATTCATTATTCAATCTTTTAATTTCTATATGCTTTTTGTTGGGGAAATTAACATAATTCAGATATTGTGCGACCTTTTATGTTGCAGTATGTACACATTTTCACTTCTTATGATTTAAAATTATCTGCCTAATATCATTGCCCTCATTAGGTTTGGGAACAGGTATTATATCATGCCTGTTAATGTTAGAGTACATATTTGGATGGTTTCTGTGTGTTGTATGCACTGCTTAGTGTATATATGTTCATTTTTATACTGTTTATTTGGTTACCTTGATATGATATTATGAACTTGTATATATGTCATGTGAAGGGTGTCACTGTTTATATGCTTGCATGAATTAACACATTTGAGATGTTGCAGTATGTACATACTTTTACCTTCCTGTGATTTCAAATTATCTAATATCAATGCTCTCATTAGCTTTGAGAGAAAGTATGATTTTATATGCATTTTGTGGCATGAACTAGCACAATGCAGATAATTTGCAACCTTTTATTATTTAGTATGTACCTGCATACATCTTTTTTGTTAATTCATTGTTCATTATGTTCATATTACATTTTTTGTCTATGTTCAATTGCATATTTTCATGGTTTACGGTATTGTCTATACTACTTCGTGTATGTTAAGATTTTCTTATACTTAGTCTCACTTTTTTCTGTTTGTGTAATACCAGTTGAGGATACATTTCCACATATTTTGTACTTTTCCATGTGTGATCTCTGTTGAATTGCTAATGTTTGAATTGAGATTTGGCAACTGTTTGTTTTCATCTGGTACTACTTTGTAATGTAACTGTGCCATCTTTCTGAGTGTATATCGCAAATAATAATCCAACTAGAGACACATATGTTAGTTCAGTTTGAAATAGGAAATATTCATGTATGGATACGCAATTGTTGCCACCCTTAACATTCTTAGCAGTAATCGAAGTAAATAAGATCTTACATATATTAAATTATATACATGTATTTGTTGTAAAATAGATTTAAAAAAGGTTTTTCCGGACTTTTCTATTGTAAAATTTCAAATCAGATAACAAACAATGATATTTTTTGTTATAAGCGAAAGGATGGAAACTTTTATACAGGTAATGTGTGTTACATATTCCAGTGTTTATTTAATTTATAACATATTATTAATAAAAGGGCCGATTAAATATTAATTAAAACATTTCAATATTACTTATTAAAGATACCATGTTTATTTCGCAGTATTTAATAAAAAATGTAAAGAGAACGGAACAGCCATGAACAAAAGAAGTCCGAACATGCGCATATCTTAACACACTGACGGGCGTGTAGAAGATGGGATCTGGTCACTTTAAATTTACGTTGAGGAAGATCACATCGTCGACGAGTGAGGAACTTTCTCTTCATACTTGCCAAGAGATTTACATCGACCTCGTGTTACTGTGATCCATTGTCGGGTTTGAATTCTTTAGTTAGAAATAAGCGAAAATTTAATTCAATTGCCGCCGGCGGCATGCTTCAGCGGGTTAGCATTACCGCATTAATACTGCCGTACAATTTTGTCTCAAGGTCAGTATTTCTTCCGATCCGTAGTTCACAAATTTTTTGAAATTATTTCTTAATTAAACGAAGTGGTTGATCTCTTCACTTTAAGTTAATGGCGCCATAATCTTTGCATTAATTAGGGGAAAGCTTTATATAGGATCAATGCAATTATTTTTCCTTGTTGAAAGTTTTAACCACGTGTATTTTGGGTGGACTGAGTCAAGTTTAGACATGAATATGGTTTTTAACTTGTCGAGTGGTTGTGTAAGCGTCAAGTTACAAGGTAAAGGTTGGTTTTTTATCACATAGGACAGGTAGTGAAATTTCTATCGTTGTTTCGGAAATTTTTCTCATACACCATTTTATAAATGATTTTATATACGGTGTTAGCCGATGATGATGGTTGCCAATTTGACGAGAGTCCGCGGCAGTGCATATAACTTTTCGTATATTTTAACCTCGATAAAGCGTACGCTTAGCTGAATAAATAATATTTTAATGAATAACTGAAAAAGTATTAAGGTTCTTTCCCAAATAGTCAGTTTTCTGACAAAATTCTCCGTGTCCTGCGATGTTTAATGTTGGCAACCCTATCGTAAAATTCATTCTTTGATATATTTCGTTTATTGAGTTGATATTAATGTACGTAATCAGTACATACTAGTCTTATGGTTTTGAAATGAGTATTTAGCCTAACTTAGCAACTAAAGGGATACAAATTTTATATTTTACAAATCTTGGAATTTGAGTTAAATATAATATTTTCGAATATTATCGGAGTGATTTAGCACGAGAGACATTACATGATGTTAACAGAAATAATATTCAGCATGAAATTACAGTACAAACTTTAAGGTTTCATTCTCTTGTTTTAGAAGAATGTTTCCAGAAGACGTGAGAAGACTTCACAGAACAGCTGTCGTGTTCCCTTTTGAGATATCAAGAAATATTAACGGTGAGTACAATCTCAACTTCTTTAAGTAATTTGCCTATTGCATTTAACGTATTGGCTGTTACCTCAGGAAGTTTCCAGTGAGAATTATGCTGGTTTTTCCATCTATTAATGGTGAAAGTGTAACTTGAGTTTAAATTGGAAAGTGATAAATCTCAACTTCTTTTGTTAACATAAGTGTTATCAATGCTTCAATTTTTGGCATATTTTATGAAATACTTTGTACCTGGGTAATTTTATTTTTCAGTCTACTGACTTTCAATTCAGCATAAATCAATTAAATATGCTGTATAAATAGGAGATAATTTCATAAAACAAAAATATTAGTTTTGCAGTGACAGTGTAACGTGAAATGTTCATTGAATTTACTCTTTGGTGAAAGTGTAACTTGAGTTTAAATTGGAAAGTGATAAATCTCAACTTCTTTTGTTAACATAAGTGTTATCAATGCTTCAATTTTTGGCATATTTTATGAAATACTTTGTACCTGGGTAATTTTATTTTTCAGTCTACTGACTTTCAATTCAGCATAAATCAATTAAATATGCTGTATAAATAGGAGATAATTTCATAGAAACAAAAATATTAGTTTTGCAGTGACAGTGTAACGTGAAATGTTCATTGAATTTACTCTTTGGTGACGTGTAAAGTATTTAATGTTGAAATTATGGAGACAATTTGAGTCAATGCAAAATTATTAAAATACTTTGCTTGGAAAATGCTTTCTATATGGAAATGGCTGAAGCAGTCGAGGAAATATTTTTGGGAAAGATTTATTAGTCAAAAGTCAGTCGAATTATTGGAATACATGCAAACTTTTGGAAAGTTGCTATGCTAATAAAAGTTTGCTGTGACAATTGGTGTTTATTGTTTTTTTTTCACTG
The DNA here is from genome assembly GCA_036926305.1 of Uropetala carovei. Classification (NCBI taxonomy): domain Eukaryota; kingdom Metazoa; phylum Arthropoda; class Insecta; order Odonata; family Petaluridae; genus Uropetala; species Uropetala carovei. The sequence goes on along the minus strand of JAXCHB010000010.1, from coordinate 7,747,227 downwards.
GTGGTTGGCTAATTATCAGTTGAGCATGCAAAGAATTGTACATGACTTATTCAAATATCATTTTAGAGCATTTTATTTTATAAATGTTCAGTGAATCAAATCAAAATAGCAATTAAACTGTAACAGATAGAAGGCTGAAATTTGTGGGTTGTATGTGATGTATTATGCCATTTATTACTATGGTAAACGATTTTATTTTAATGAATAAATAAAAATATATGGATAAGGTTTCCTCCCAAGTATGTATGTATTCAGACAAACTTCACGTATTAAATGTTGGCAACCCTTTATCACAAAATTCATTCAAAGCAATGATTTATTTAGTTGATATTAATTTCCATAATCAATATATACTAGTCCAATGGTTTGGAAATAAGCTTAACTAAGTAACTTAAGGGATAAAAGTTTTAGATTTCTTTACAAATCTTTGAGGTTGTGTTACAATAGAATAAATTCCAATATTATCGGAGTGATTTAGCACGAGAGACATTGCATAATGTAACCGGGAATATTATTCAGCATGAATTTACAGTACAGATTTCATTCTTTTGTTTCAGAGGAATGTTTGCAGAAGATGTCACAGGACTCAGCTGTCATGTTCTCATATATGTGATAACAAGAAATAATAACAGTGAGTATAATCTGTGTGTTTCTTTTAAGTAGTTTGCCTATTGCATTTAACATATTGGCTGTTTTGTGATACTTTTGTTGGCTGTTACCTGAAGAAGTTTCCAGTGAGAATTATCGACGTATTTAAATGAATAGCTAGGAGGAATTTAGTCGTGTAACCATGCATTTGTTTTTTACTATATGTTCAATACTTACTGTGCTAGTTATTCATCTATTAACGGTGAAAATGTAGTAACTTCAGCGTATATCGGAAAGTGATAAATCTCAACATCTTTTAAGTGGATATTTCGTTGATAGAATAAAATTGATTTTATAATTTAGACCTTCAAAGATTTGCCAATTATCGTTAATTGGCATAATTTATGAAATACTTTGAGCCGGAGAACTTTTACTTTTCAGTCTACTGACTTTCAATTCAGCATAAATCAATTAAATATGCTATATAAATAGGAGACAATTTCATAGAAACAAAAATATTAGTTTTGCAGTGACAGTGTAACGTGAAATGTTCATTGAATTTACTCTTTGGTGATGTGTAAAGGATTGAATGTTGAAATTATGGAGACATTTTGAGGAAAGTGATTAAAATATTTTGTTTGGAAAAGGCTATCTATATGAGAATTACTGAAGCAATCGCGGAAATATTTTGAGGAAAGCGATTTCTGAGATTCTTAATAGTGAAAGTTAGTCGAATTATTGGATTACATGCAAATTTTTTTAAAGTTGCTAATGAAAGTTTGTTGTGACAATTCGTTTTTATTGTTTAATTTCGCTGGTGGTTGGCTAATCATCAGTTGAGCATGCCAAAATTGTAAAATATTTATTCAAATACCATTTTAGAGCATTTTATTTTATGTTCAATCAATCAAATCAAAATAGATATTAAACTAAGAATTAGAAGGCTAATATTTGCAGGTTGTACATGATGCATTATGCTAGTTATTACTAGGACAAAGGATTTTATTTTTGGTGAAATTGGTGTGTCAGCAGGTCCAATGCTTTTTAAAATGTGAAACATATTTCATGGCATTATTATGACGATTTTTATCTTATTAGCCTGTTATTTATGAAGTATTAAAGACTGAATAAAGAAGTGACATGAAATCAGAAGCGATAACGTCAGTTTTTACCTTGTTAAGTGCAGCATATTGGTCTTGTTACGATGAAAGCTTTCGGAAGATTAAAACTATTTCCTTACTATTATTTGGCTTAAAGTTCTAATCAGAATTCATATTCTTTGACCGTTTTTCAATGTAAAAACAAACCATAGTCTTATCCAATGTGAAATTGGTTTTAGATTATATATTATAGATATAGACATTATAACCAATGCCGTGATACGTCGATAATTTCCAATTAAGAATACAGGGAATAATTTTTATAAAGTTAATTCATTAATTTAGTTGATTTGATAGCATAAATTGAAATGAATATTGCTGTTACACTTGAAATTATTAACAGATAATATTTAATACTTATCTGTAGTTAACGATGTTTATTTGTCACAGGAAGACTATAATCTATTAAAATGCCATCTCATCTAAAAATATATAAAAAATTTTAATAACTTGGTGGTCAGCAGGAGGTGCCTTCTAAAATATCAACTTAAGATTGAGTTAACAAATAGAACGTTGATATCCCTTCATTGACTATTGAGTATATTTACTTTGCCATGCAATCTATTGTTAAACCTTAAAAGAGTTTAAGGTTCGAATTATAAATAAAATACTTTTATTGCACCGGCAAATGACGGTACAATTTTTAATTTCAATTCTTATCTAATGCGATTGCTTTATTTCCTCTGATAATTTACGCTTTATTTTCTATAAAACAATTCTTTATTTGGTTGATTAGTCAACAATCATCATCATCATCATAGGTAGTCTGTCCATAGACAGGTCCGTGATTATTTATGGTTAAACTTGGTTCTCCATATACTCTTATTTTCTGCAGTTTTCTTCATGACTTGATAGGTCTCTTTCTCTTTCAAGTCGTCTACTAGCTGAAACCTTTTCTTACCTCTTTCTCTTTTTCCATCCAGTTTTCCTTCTAGCACTTCTTTAATCATGCACTCTTTCCTCAGGTAATGCCCAATCCTTTTTTGATATTCTGTATAATCGTTCGCTACTCTCATATTCTTCGTAGTACTTCCTCATTTTCTACCCTATCTGTCCATTTTTATCGTCAGCATTCTTCTCCATGTTCACATTTCGAAGCTTTCCAAGTGTTTATTATCATTTTTCCTTAGTGTCCATGTTTCTGCAGCATACGCTTCATTTTCTATAAAAAATCGTTTACTTGGTTTATTAGTTGAGGCAATATGGAAGGTTAAAATTTAAAAACTAATTGTCAAATAAATCTTCGCATAATAATATGAATAAACTCTTAAAGAATTTAAAATTTTACAATTCTAAAATAGGGCTCTATCAATAAGATGTTCTCTTTCATATTGTTTAAGCAAATTAATCTTTTATATTTATAATTTTAGATTATATTTCTTTATTGAGTTCACCACAACCATTTTTTCCTCTTCATTGTAGGTAGTAGCAGTTGATGCTGAGCTGTAGAGGAACCATGAATCGAAGAGTACTGCTTTGCTGAAATGAGAATTGATTCATCTGGGTGCAAGAGTAAAGAGGAATCTGAGCTGGAGGCTATGCATACGGTATGAGAGTTTTTATACCTATATGTTGTTATATTCTTGTTTGTTCAGTATATCAGGCGATAAATATCTTGTATAATATATAGCTGCATCTTACGGAGGATTTAGGAGGAGAGATTAAATTATAAGGCACTTTTTGATGAGCTAGAGACTTCAAATTTGGCATTATTATAGATTTCTGCTCACAACCAATTGAAATGAATACAATACAATAAGAATTCCAATTTTTAGGAGCTGTTTTTCTCCTATCATTCAGAATAAGCCGAAATTTATGGTCGGATTAAACTACACACAAACAATTTGATTTCTTTTAAAAATATTTATTAATCAATTTACACGTAAAGTAAATAAATTAAGAATATATCGCCACCCCTGAAAAAGAATGTTTTGTCTGGTATTGTCCGTTCGAATATTTTATTTCTGAGAATATAAGGCATCAATTTTCTGTTTGAACTTGAAAACTTATTAAATGCCAAGTTTTTGTGTTGACTTCTGAAACAGCACTGTATTAGCTCATGTTTGCAGACATCATACGTTTCTATGGTGAATATCGTTCAGCAAATTGGATATTGGAAAGTAATTAATTAAATTTAATCTTAAAATAGGAGCAGCCCTTTAAAAAGATTATTTGGATCAGGATGTTTTGTGTTCTACATATAAAATTTTACCAAGAGGTTTTGTCGTGGTTAAGTAATTCCAGATTTAATTTAATAATTTAAAGAAATTTGGAGATAAATGTACGATATGCTTGAATTAATTCAGAAAATATTCTTTGGGGTTTTTTGTGGTTTATTCGAGGCAGAAAAATTTCTGAGGCAATACAAATTCTATTCATTATTCAAGTTATCAAAATCAGATAAAGAGTTTAAAATGCAAATGAAATTTCGGTTAGTTTTTAGAGCTTTGATTGAAAATCCGAACTGAATGCCTATATGTAAAGGAAAATATTTTCGTTGTGAAAAATAGAGGAGTGGTTAGTGTGTCTAGCTCCCAATGCCGAGGGCATGGTCGTTTGTGCTTGTTAAAAATATATTACAACACATGTAATTGGAGGAAACTGTTTGTGTTAAATAAATTATTATTATTATTAACATTGATATCTCGTAATTGGCTATTGAGTATATTTACTTTGCCATGCAATTTATTATTAAACTTATAAAGAGTTTGTTTGAATTATAAATATTTGATTCGGTTCATTTTAACTTTCAATTGTTATATAACGCGATTGCTTTATTTCCCCTGATAATTTACGCTTTATTTTCTATTAAAAAAATCAATTCTTTATTTGGTTTATCAGTTGAGGCCATCATCATCATAGGTAGTCTGTCCGTAGACAGGTTCGTGATTATTCATGGTTAAACTTGGTTCTCCATATACTCCTATTTTCTGCAGTTTTCTTTACAACTTGATTCACATATAGATTCCTGATCAGTCTCCTGTCTTTCCAGTGTACACCTATATCCTTTAATATCCTCATCAGCAGTACCCAGTTTACTCTATCGAAGGCCTTCTGCCAGTCAACGAAACATAGGAGCAATCTTGGCTGTACTCCATTGCCCTTTCTGATATGATTCTCACTACACCGATAGAATCTCTGGTTCCTCGTCCTATTCTGCAGCGGAATTGATCTTCCCCTATCATTTCTTCTGCCTTTTTCTCTAGTCTTTTATTAAGAATACTCGTGGTGATCTTCAAAGTGTGTGACAGTAGGGATATCGTTCTGTAGTCCTTACACTGCATTGCCGTTGGCTTCTTCTTTAGAGGGATCATTGTTACATCTAGGAAATCCTGAGGCCTCTCTCCCGAGTTGTAAATCTTAAATAAAGGAAGAACTCTAAACACGGTGAAGGCAATGAACAGAATAGGAAAAATTAAAAAAAACTCCAATTCACCGTAAAGGCGGTACTTACGTATCAAGACTCGCAGGACCACTTGTAAATCTTGTTAATTAGTTTCGTAATCACTTTGTCCTTCCAATCCCATGACTTTTAAGTACCTCTGCCGGTATTCCATCGCTGCCTGTAGCTTTTCCTTTCTTTAATTCCAGTATTGCCTTTTATGCTTCGCTTTTCATAATACTTAGTCCCAATCTTCTTCAATGCAATTCTCTTCTTCCAGTTCCATTTGTGCCGATCCTGCCTGCTTGTTGTATAGTTCCCTAATGTATTCTTCCGAGTTGAACTGTCCTTCTCCTTCCCATCTAGCTTCGCTCAGCCCTATGATGTCAATCCTATTTCTTTTCATTTCTTCTTTCAGGTTCTTTATCTTTTCTGCCATCCTCATGGTTTTTACATTCCAAGTACCTATGCATAAGTTATCTTCGACACATGCTTTCCTCAAGGCAGTCCCTACCCGGAGATCCTATTGGGGGATTATTTTACCTCGAAAGAACTCGTTTTGTCCAACCATATAATCGTTACTAAGGAATTGTAATGTGGCAGTTTCCCTGTTGCTTTCCACATCGCAGATCGCAGTACTGTAGCCATTCAAATCGTCCCGATCACTCCTACAGCTCTATTGGATATAAACCCAGCCAACATAATTTGTTTTTAGCTCGATACCAAACTGACAGTACTGCTGCCTACTGCCAGGCACCGATGATAGTTTTTGTTATTAATTAATTAATTTTTTGTGAAAAACCTCCATTCGTGGATATCGAACCCAGGAACTTTGTAACGGGAAGCCGACACGCTAAGCGACACCATATAGAAGGTTAAAATTTTAAAACTAATTGCCAAATAAATCTTTCACATAATAATTTGAATAAACTCGTCAGGAATTTAAAATTTTAAGATTCTAAATAGACCTCGGTAAATGAGATGCGCTCTTTCGTGTTGTTTGGGAAAATTAATCTTTAATATTTAGATTTTTTAGTTTATATTTCTTAATTGAATTCACCACAACCATTTTTCTTCTTTATTTTAGGCATTCACAGTTGATGCTGAGTGAAAATGCGATGGTGTGAGGCATCAAGGAACCATGAATCGAAGAGTATTACTTTGCTGAAACAAGAACTGATGCATCTGGGTGCGAGAGTAAAGCGGATTATGTGCTGGAGGCTACACACATGGGATGAGAGAAGGTTTTTATACCTATATGTTGCTATATTCTGGTTTGTTCAATATATCAGGCGATAAATATCTTGTATAATAATATGGCTGCATATTACGGAAGATTTAGGAGAAGAGATTGTAAATTATAAGGCACTTTTAGATGGGCTAAATGCTTCAAATTTGGCATTATTATAGATTTCTGCTCAGCCAATTGAAATAAATACGATACAATAAGAATTCCAATTTTTAGGAGCTGTTTTTTTCCCTTAATTCAGAATAAGCCAAAATTTACGATCGGATTATACGATACCCCAAGAATTCAATTTCTCTTTAAAATATTTTTAAATCAATTTACACTTAAGTAAATAAATGAAAAATATAGCGCTACCTCTGAAAAAAAAAGTTTTAACTGGTACCTTCTGTAAGAATATTTTATTTCTGAGAATATAAGGCATTAATTTTCTCTTTGAACTTGAAAAGCTTTGTGATAACTCATCTTTTATAAAATGCATTTAATATTGATTATAAATTTATGAGAATATAAGGTGTTGGTTTTCAGTTTCAACTCTAAAAACTTTCTCTAATTTGATTTTATAAGACATATTCCATTTTGTTTGTAAAGTTTATTAGCGTACTTCTATAAATTTTAACTTTTCATCAAATTCCACTTCTGTTAATAAGAATCTAATATTGTAAATATTTATTTATGAATTACAGAAGATATTTAAAAACCTTAGAAAACTTATTAAATGCGAAGGTTTCATATTGACTTCTGAGGCAGCACTGTATTAGCTCATGTTTGCAGACTTGTCATGCATTTCTATGGTGAATATCGTTCAGCAAATTGGATGTTGGAAAGTAATTAATTAAATTTAATCTTAAAATAGGAGCAGCCCTTAAAAAAGTTTATTTGGATCAGGATGTTTTGTGTTCTACATATAAAATTTTACCAAGAGTGTTTGGCGTGGTTAAATAATTCCAGATTTAATTTAATAATTTAAAGAAATTTGGAGATAAATGTACGATATGCTTGAATTAATTCAGAAAATATTCTTTGGGTTTTTTGTGGTTTATTCGAGGCAGAAAAATTTCTGAGGCAATACAAATTCTATTCATTATTCAAGTTATCAAAATCAGATAAAGAGTTTAAAATGTAAATGAAATTTCGGTTAGTTTTGAGAGTTTTGATTGAAAATCCGACTGAATGCCTTTGTAAGGGAAAATATTTTCATTGTGAAAAATTTATAATCTCCAATTATTAAGCCATTCATTGGAAATGGTAATTTAATTGTTCTTAATTCTAGGCAATATTTAGAAAAAGATTTAACTTTGTGGAGAGTTACATCTCTTAATTAAGAAAAATTGTGAAGGTTTTTTTATTCTTAATTAAAGTCAATATCCAGAAAAAAGAATTCCAAGTCTGTATACTAAAGTTCTTTTAATAATTCCATCAATATCCAATTTGCTAGACATTATTTACTTGTAAATAGGTTTCCAAAGTGTTGTGTTATTTATATTATTCAGAAAAATCGTAAATTCTTTTAAGTCTAAATGTATATAAGCTATTGCTTTTTCATTCTGTATAATTACTGCCATTTTTTTAAATCTGAACAAACCAGAATTAGCATTTTTGGGTATATATATATATATTTTGTCTCATATTTTTTTCTAAGCTGCTGTGCTATTTTTCCTCTTTGTCACCAATAGAAATTGTTAAAATGATATTATCCTTGCCAAAGTGCTTTGTAAAAATGTCCAACTTTTATTGTAGTGTTTGCTAAATTGTAAATTTTTTTCTGCACTTCATGAAAAATTTTAAATGGCAATTTTGATTTGTGCTAATATTCAGAGCATTTTAAGTCCAGAAATTTTTTAAAGCTCAGAAATTTTTTAAAGTCAAGAGTCAGAAATTATTGTCCAAAATGTAAACAAATTAATTTTTTTGTCCTAATTTCAGAAAGCTTTTAAGTCGAAGAGTTAAAAATTATTCTAAGTCCAAATTGTAAACAAGTTAAAAAAATTAATGTTTACAATTTGGACGGAATAATTTTTAACTCCAAGACTTTAAACATTTCTGAAATTAGGACTTGTCCAAAATGTAAACAAACATTTCTTTTGTCTAGAGTCATTTTTCTTTTCAGTCCAGGTTTTCATTTTGAAGTGCATGATAAAATAAGTAGAGAAAATGTATTATTTCAGATTGTAAAATTTTTATTGAACTTGTATGTATACATTGTACATTATTTTCATTGCAATAAAGACATTTTATTATGATCAAAACCTGTTGACTCCTTTTAGATAGAAATAATTTCTTTTTCTCGGAGCCTCTTTTAGGTATCGTTGGACTTAAGGGGTTTTTTTAGGTATATTTTTGCTAGAAATTCAGCCAAATTTTGCTGATTATTGAACAAATTATTCAACATTATGACAATTTATCTACATTTCAACTATTGAACAACTGACAAATTACATATAACACAATATTTTCAACTGTTATTCAACAGTTGACATAACTACATATATCACATGAAAAAATAAACCATCGAACACATTTTACAGCTGAATTAAATTATTGAACAAGCACTTGAAGAAATTACTTGCCTCAGATAAAAATAACTGCGACTGAGCTGTGGAAAAATTAATACAAGCATTTAGACTACAGAACAGCCGTCATCAGTGGCAAAATGCCACCGACAACAACTGCTCTGAAGTCGAAATGCATGTATTATTTTTCTCACAGCCCAGTCGCAGCTATTTTTATCAGAGGCAAGCGATTTTTCCAAGTGCTTGTTCTGGAAACACTTAAACATATCATCACATTATCAATGACCTTAATTACAATTAACAATGTCTCTTATTGGTCAAAATTGAATACACGCAACTGATTCCAAATGGGAGCAATGTTTGCATAAATGACGAAAAAATAATGAATCTCGCAAAGCAATGCTTAATTGGAATTACTTAAATGTCAGAATAACATTTTTATAAACCATTCCAAGTCAGAAATAAACTCCAAAAAATGCAGTTAAAATTTTATGGCATACCTATTTCAAATGTTTATAAAATTAAACCTCTTTATATTTGCCAAATTAATTTGCTTAAAATGCATTGAAATTACACCATGTACCTCAATTAGACGCTTGACTGTTTTTTAAAAACGTTAATTGCATAATAGAAACTCAAAGACTAAACATTTACTTCTGATAATTTAATTTTTATAGCAACAAAGATTGAACTAAATACATTTTGTCTTTAAGAATTATCTTGCTTGGATTTAAAAATATAACATTAATGGAGGTAAGTTTATATTTACAACATCAAAAACATATTTGCTCATTTAAAGTTCAGATTCAAAGCTATTATGCAAAATATAACATTTAATCAAAGCAAACACTATTTATGAATAAATATAGCATATTCTCAAAGTTTGTCTTATATTTCCAGGTAATGTACAGTAAATGCATAAAATTTAAGTAGTAATTGCATTGCGTGACTCAACTCACTATCGTTAACAAATCACATTGCTCCTTATCAATAGCTTAACACTTTCATGGCCAATTTGTCAAATTTAAAAGAAAAATCAGCAAATCAAATCATTAAAAATTTATCAATAATTATATTTTTTAACATTATAAATGTGCAAAATGTAAGTAGCAATACATTATCGTTACAAAATATTTATTTAAAGACTTATATTTGAAGAATTTTCAATTGTAATTTATGAAAGTATTGAGTGCACGAAAAACTAAAGTATTTCATTAAATATTTGTATACAATTGAGTTATTTATGTTAATAAATTTAAAGAATTCCTTTTCAGTAACGCTTGTGTTAGAATAAGTCAAAATCTCATATGGAGTTTACCAAAATTATCGTTACGATAATTTAATGAAGATATTTTAAACAGCCATGAAATTGTTAAGTAATCTAAAATATAACTCATCCAACAAGAGACAATGTTAATATTTACATAGAGACCAACCTGAGAATCAAAACAATAACTACAAAATTGAGAAACAAAATAAATATCCTATAATTATTATACCAAATAGAATTGAATGAGCTTCCCACAATCTATATATATTTGCAAAAGTTTGTTTGCATGTCTCATTATGCATGCCATAAACTATAAGACATGAATAACTAAAATTTGGTACGATTATTATTAACATCTTAACTTGATGAATGTATAAAAGGTTTGGTCAATTGGTTAATTATAGTCAGTGCTATAATAACAATAATATAGGAGAATATAACATTTTATAATTCCACTAGAGATGCCTGCATTTTAAATTTGAAATGTCGGAATTTTTTATAAAAAAACAAAGAAGCTTCAAAGTTTATTGTATATAAGGATTAGCTATGATGCTGGTCAACGCAGACATCCATGACATTTGACGGTGCAATGAGACACTATTACGTATGTTAACCTTCATAACAGCCTACTTAGACAACAAACCCATTCAGCGGCCGGGTTATGCAATCTTACTTTCGATACTACACAATTTATACAAGTGAAAACATTTACCACTTACTTTATTTGCTCACATTACACTGTGTTGGATGTGGTTTGGTTAATACAAAACGACAAACAACAGATGAACAAACAAAAAGAATTAATGCAACGAAAAACAAAAACAGTAGAAAAGAGAATTAAAATCACACAGAAATTCAATGCTCCGACTCTTAGAATGATTCTCTAAGCAAAGAGTTTTGTTAAAATAAATTTATGTCAAGTGAATAATACTTTGTTACAATAAGTGGACAATACTTTTGTTAAAACGTTACAAATTGCACTTGACAATGCCTTATCCCCCTCCCTCCCTCTGCTGTTCCCCCCCTTATCTCTCGCGAGGCAATAATATGAATCTCGAGCCTCAAAAATGACATTCGTTGTCCAGGAAACTTATCGATAAAAGTCAAAATCTGTCACATATTCGTTAAATATGCATAATTTCAAAACATGTGGTGCATTACTTTCTGGGAAACCCTCGTACAATGTTGTGTGAGACAGACGCTCCTTTCTAGGAACCTGGTATTATCTGAATTTTTAAAGAATGTTTATTTTGAACTCTTGAACATCCCGCATATAACTGTCCATGCGTAAAGCAAAGCTACCGTATGGTAACTGACTTAAGAAGTCACCTCTCTACTCTGCGTGCACGGGGATTTCCCTTCTAGGAAGCACGCTCACCTTCAATGCCCCTCTATTCTAATGGAATTCGTTCCCCTCCACTCTACATATTACCTCCGATCACTGAGGCGTAAGGTAACTTCTAGTAATTTTCAATTGCTACATTGGGCGGAACTACCTGTACTCTACATGCACGTTCTCTACCGGAAGCTTAGAGAACGAACTCCACCTGGCAAAAAGCGTCACCTCACAAAATGAATCGACTGCATTGATTGCCAATTTTAATTACGAATACTCGAAATATTTTCCAACACTTTCATTTATATCAATTAAAATATGAAAAAATTTCCCAAATAAAACTTAATTCAAGCATAGATATAATTTTTTGTTCATAATTATTGCCATAATTTGAAGTCACGATGATTTAAAACATAACCTGAGCAACGCTGGGTAAATTTGCTAGTTATTTATAAGCAAAGAACTTTGCAATACCATTTTAATTTAATTTATTCACCAGAGAACTATATAAAGACGTCTGTGTTGCATTGTAAAATAAATTCCAATAATTACTCCAAGATTTGATGCACAAAAACGATTACAGTGTAATTTTCCTAATAAACGTTTAATGTGACTAAATCTTAAAAGGATATTTTGTAGTTTAATTTACATTCTTCGTTAGAAATAATTTTATGAACTCTGTATTTATCTCAGATTCACTACAAATATGTTGTCAACAATTTGTTGCTAACATACATTAAAGTTATGGTAATTTAATGTTGTGCTTATGCAAACTGTATAATTATAAAATATCAGTTGATTACTTCGTTTAAAAATTAGTACAAGAGTTTAAAATAACACTAATATTTATAATGAGATTTTAAGATATAAACAAGTTAGGAAAGTGTACACCGTAACACAAATGGGTGCATTTTGTGCACTGGAGTATTTGAAAGAAATTATTTACGTGTTTGGAAGGGAAATAGCATTATAAATTCTTTTCTTCGTCATAAATAATCCATTTTCTTCCCATTTAAAAATATTAAATGCATATGTAAGGAAATTAAACATATTTCCGTGAGATTGTTTACGTTAGCAACAATGAAGAAGTAACCATGCTAGAAAATTTCAAAGTTCAACTCAAATTAAGACTCTTGTTCGATTTTCTCGGAAACGGCGACTCCTATGATGAAAATGTAAAGGAAAAGAAATACCCTACTTTACTAGTTCTACAAGTTTTACTTGATAAATATTTTGATATGACCGATACTTTACGAGATATGAGGGAAAGTTCATATTTTATCACCAGTAAAGTGGTACCCCTGATTGGCTTACGTGACTCATTTATGTGATTTTCTTATTATCTTTGACTGTAAGTCCTTAATATCAAATTTCATGAAAATCTGCTTCGTAGAAGCAGATAACGAACATGCGGACAGACCAGATGGAGACTAATACTAATAGGCGCTTATGCTGGAAGCGAAACGCACCTGACAATTAACCTTGCATGTAATTACATTTACAGATACACATACATTATTAAAAATTTTCTTTAATGACAAGAATGATATGTTACTTATTTGTTCGATATACAAATAGAAGGTGCTTGCATTCTGTAAGCCTTTCAAGTCATTATTTATGGCTTTTGCAAAGTAAAAATTCAAAACTAGTTAAATAAATAAAACAACTTCAAGTACACATTAGAATAAACTTCATTAGCCCACTGATTCCCAATGAAAAGACAAAACTGATAACGTTTTGATTCCGATGCAAATGAATTGGAATATTTCGAGGCGGTGCTTATTGTAAAAGAGAGACTGACTGATATTATTCACTTCTTTCGGTAAATTGTGATGAGATTAGCCACGAGGAAGTGTACCATCTGAAACAAAAGTACCACGAAGCCAATGAAAAGGAAGAAATCCACAGTACATTGAAACCTCTGCATACTGGACCTTGATGGAACGTACTTAGGATGTAACGGACAGAATGTCCGGCGATGCAAAACAGTTAAATGACGCCACTAATACATTGTGTCTCATGCGGACCTATCACATGTGCGTTATTTGGAAGGCCTAATGAATACATCGCAACATTATAACTAACGTATATCACGGCGTATAAGTCGACCTTTGAAGCTTAAAAAATTTTCCTAAAACTTAAAGTCGACTTATACGACGAATACAAAATTGTAAACTTTAAATCACAGATAAATAACATCGATATTTACTAACAAGGGGAGGCCATAACATTAATATTGAAATTCGTAAAACCCTTTTAGGAGGTGAAACTAGAACTAAAACATCACCTATATCTCTCTGCGTTTTTGCCAATGGGCCCTTGTTTAAAAGATATTAACAATTTAAATTCAGGTGTAAGCATGGATGCAACATATATCATTAACCTTACGGTTACAAAACAGAAGCAGCAATAGCTTAATTGGTAGAATGAATGTCTAGTAGTCGGATGGGCTGGGGTTCGATCCCAGCAGCCAGCATTTTTTTTCAGAAATGGTCTGTATATATATTTTAACTAGTAAAATTGTATTATTATTATGTCTTCATTACATTTTTGTTTTTTTTTCGCAATTTTTTGATCATTTTTTTTGTCTTTTTCACATTCGTACTTGATTTATTTGCACTTTCCACATGTAATTATAACATTATAATTATAAATAAATAATACAACTTAGAATGTTATAATCATTACTTGATTGTTTATTAAAATATCAATTCCTTAATATGACATTTATGAAATGTTTATTATGGACAATTACATTGTTTTTTTAAATGTATCATCCAAAGTATTGAAATGCTGTAGAAGTAAGTGAGATAGAAGAGGTACACTTCGATAGGAATTAACCATACTAATTGCAAGTTATGATTATATGTGGAATATGCAAATAAATCAAGTACAAAAAAGTACGTGAAAAAAGACAAAAAAATAATCAAAAAATATGCGAAAAAAACATTTCCTTTTTTGAAAAGGGGAATAATGTAATCATCAAAACCATCCTTATGCCTGCCAACGTGATATTATATTGAATTCCACCACCGTAGATATTGATTGCGATAACTAGGTGCAGTTAAATTTGATAGCATCATTAACAGCCGACATCAATCAAATCACAGGAACCATTATTTAGTTGGTCAAGCTCTCTGAGAATAGCAGTTTCTTATTGGTTGAAATGAAAACACCTGTCAAATGGAAGGCTCAAGAAGAATAGCACGGACTCAAAACTATATTCATATATTTTTTTATTACTATGTTTATTTCTGTATCTTGTTAAAACTTGGATCGTACAGGACCTTGATTTTGCCTGGCGATGATTTCATGAGAAGTATTTTTAAGTGAAACAAAGGGGGTCGACTTATACTGCGAACATATACTTAATCTAGTATTTTCAAGTTGAAAATTCAAGGTCGACTTATACGTCGCAATATATGGATATATATACATATTATAATGTATATAATTACTGTATATACTCGTGTATGATGCGTCCCAGTGTATAACTGCCGTGTATAATGCGCACTCGTACTTTATTCCAAAAAATCCCGACTTTTTCTTATACCACGTGTATGACACACATCCTTCATTTTTGGGAGGTATGTAAATATTAAAACGTTTGGACTTGTCCATAAGTGTATTACGTTCAATAAGCTCCATATTATGTCTAAGAGAGACATCGTCAATAATTAAAGCGACTGAGTTGAGATGGGAGCAACTTCATACAGTAAGTTGGGCAAAGTGATGCCGTGTAGAAAACCGCAGCGCCACTGTTGCCAATGCTTTTACATCAGACAAAAAGGGATCTATAAAATAGTTTTGATTTAAAGTGGACGTTGGTTCTCTCTTTCCTATCTCATTCTAAAACTGTTTAAGAGAAGGAACAACATAAAAATTTAACAAACAAATCTGGAAACAGGAAACGCGACAGGTAGGATTAAGTTCACACACGAGATTCTATGGGTTTTAAATTACTTACATTGTCAATCGTACATACTAGAATCATTAACTAAATAAAATTATTTCAATTTGCTTATTCTATGTTTTTTTTGTTTTTGATATGTGTTTTGCAGGAAGACTTATCTTGTGATTTTGCAAAAATTACAGCAATCAGCTGATGAGCTAGTGAAAAGCGGAATAATTGGAGAGGATGGGATTATAAATGTATAGAAGTAATTAGGTGTTCTATACATATAATTATGTATGTATAACCTGGAGTATCAATAATTATTGTGCTTTTCTCATTAATTAACCCAAAAAGCGTGAATCTGGTGCGAGGTAGGTTCCTATTTTAAGTGCAGAGAAGTGTTACCTGCGTATAAAGCGCACCCCTACATTATGACCTGAAAATGTGGTCTTCAAACAGCGCGTTATACACGAGTATATATGGTAGATACAATGTATAATTTATTGGTGCAGCAAATCCGCAAAAATTAATTGTTCCTGCGTTTGATCATTGTGACTGGTTGAAATTGACTGACTTGCGTTACTCGTGGGGTTTGTTTGTCTTAAAACATTCTTTGTATTCATTGTTACTTTCTGCCCCATTTCCACCAGGGTCCGGAAAAATCTAAAATCTCGAAAAAGTATCCCAAGTTCCATTCCTAAGAATAATTCCTTTCAAATAAGAACGCAAGGGAAAATCAATTTTTCTTACGGTCGCTATAATTTATTTCATTCTTAATTATGTTCTTATAACAATATGCTCCTGCTAGCACCTTTTACTAGTAAAATATAAAAATTAATACGATTCCTATTTTCCTAAATTAATTAGAAAACTCTGTGCTATTACTTCATGCGCTCTAACAATTTGTATGAATATATAGCGGAGTAAAACACTGTCCTTCATAACATGTGCACTTTAACAATTTAAGGCAACACATACATTTCCTTCGGATGTTTCGGATATAACAGACAGGCCTTCCCCTCCTTTTAGTCCAATATATCGAGGCTTCACTGTATGTATGTAAAGAATGCGATGTCGGACTGTGTACAATACCACGTTTTGCAATATACCATACACGAAAACGTATCAAGTATATAATCCAACGTATATTTTCAATCCTTTCAAACTTTTACAAACCTATGCCAACAGGTGCTTCTGATGGAATCTTAACTTAGTACTTAAAAAGAGTTAAAAATGAAACAATCTTTTGTTATTCTAAAAGCTCCCAATTGCAAGCGCGATCTGAGTTTATATAAACATTTGAAATACAGTTGGACCTCTATAACCGTCACCATTGATAATCGTTGTTTCGATCAACCCTCATTTGTCGCCAAATGGTACAAAAAAATTAAAAAGTTCCGATGCCAGATTGCACTGTGACAGAGAGAGGAAGATTCCTGGCATTGCCTCCGATTCAATTAGTGCCAATTAAACCTTCAAATAAGTGAAAGAATAGCATTATTCGCTTCACGCTTTAATTTAAGCATCGAAATTAATGCTGTAGCAATGTCAAACTTTATAGATAGCAACAAAAATATTTACGGATAATTATCCAGTTAATAACAATTTAATCAAAGCAATTGATCTTATTTTAAATCATTCGAATGCTGGAATCTTACTTTTTCAGTAAGTAAAACTATTAAACATCTATAATGCTTATTAAGGCAAATTATCTCATGCATAAATTTAAAATTAGATGAGAATAAGGACGTACATTATTTTTTAACAAATTATAAGTTATATGGTTATGTCACCTTCGTAGATAATCTAAATGACAAAGAATGTTAGGCGACGGGCTACGTTTATTCAGGAGCAGCATGAAAACATTTGTTTTAGATTGATAACCTAGAACTCGCCGAAACTTATCTTCTCTTCTTTGTTAATCTAAATAAACGGTTGCGTTGATTGATATATGAAAAAAAGGACATATACTTCAATTAAAAGAAACAAAGAAAATTAAAAACATAAAAGTTTGCAATCAATTACCGTGTAGCATTAATTTCCTCTCTAATTTGACTTTTAAAATACCGATTTCTTACTGACTTTGCACAATTAATTGTCAATATGCACACACAGCCTCGCCCTCAGCGAGATTTGTACCCGCTAACCTTACCTATACTGGGGAAATGCATTATCAGAGTTAAATACGAATTATTGAGTTATATGCGAATTATTGAGACCAACTTATTCTACACAATTCTTAATTTTTTATAAATTAATTGAAAAAACAGTGAAAACACTGTGCGGGTACAGCTAGTACTCCGTTAATTCATCAAATAGAACTTATAATTTTGTTTGTTTAGTTTACATAACAACGCTTTTACTCATTATTACCTCTGACGGTAAAGCACTATCAATTGCAATTTCCCAGGTTGTTGTTACTATCAGCATTTTAATTACTACAAATATAACTTTTAATTAAAGTTTAAGGCAATAATAGCCCATTAATTCATCAAATGGAAGAAAGAAGAATATAACGAGGTCTTTGAAACTGTGTAATTTTTACTTATGTACCAATGACGTGAATCTAAATTGATTCTTTTGAAAATTTTAATGTCAATCTGATTCAAACGTACTTCATTGCGTCATTTTATGTTACTTGTCGCCACCTGGCAGATCCAGCCACCTTGTGACTAAATGAATAAATATTATAGAGACAGAAGAAGATAAAGAAGAACGACATAGAAGAGAAAGAGTGAGAAGATCAATATGGACAGATGAGCAAAGACAAACAGCGAGAGAGACCATAAACGAAATCAGGTAACAAAGAAGAAATGAACAAACTGAAGAAGGGAGTAATATAAGAAGAAGCCAAAACAGAATCGATGCAGCCAACGGCGGAAGGCGAAGAAACGACACAAATTTAAACTCAGCAATAGGAAACGGATTAGCTACTCGACGAGATGATTCACATTTAGGAAAAATGGATAAAGAATGTCAAAATCGTAGAGCTTTGTTTTTTAATAACCGAGAAAAGCATAACAGATGCTGGTACGAGAAGAGCACTTCCGCAGCTTCCAGATATATTAAAACTGCCGTAGAGAGAAAATACCCCTATGTGTAAAAATACGTAAGACTAATGTAGTTTCTGCACATGCCAGGACATGAAATATATATATTTAAAGCGGGAAGCTCATTAGTTCTAATTTGAAATGCAAAATCAATCACACTCACCCATATTCTTTCTTGATATCGCAAAGCAGAGCTGGCCTGAGGAAGACGTACGATGCTGGCTGCGTTTTCAGACTTCATTCTTCGGAGGCACGCATCTGAAACAACGACAGAAGCAACTCAGAAATCTCGCACCCAAAGGATAAAAATTCTACAAAACCTTAACAATAACTTTTGTTTTGAAGTTTATAAAGTAATGGAAACTGGCTAAAAATGTATTATTCATACGTTTTTAAAAACACAGATTCTCATTTTATGAGGTAAACTATAATTTTTACGTTAAAAACACAATATATATTGATAACAAACCCTTAATTAATCCTACGTTAAGAATGTAACGCCATATCTTGGCTATATTTGCCCATAAACAAATCCGTCCTTGCAAAAAACTTTACCAACTCTTCACAGAAAATGATACTTTACAACGATAAAATCACTCATTAAACATGTTATGCGGTAACAAAATGTTATACATAAGGACTAATTTATAAGAATAATTACTCCATTATACATAAATATGATAAATATAACATTTATTATATACATATATATACGGTAAAGATATTTCAACTATAAATCAAAGATGAATAGAGAAGTTATTTAAGATTTCCTTACCTTTGAAGATATAAATCCTCGAGGAGATTGACCAGGACAGCTGGATCACACAATAATAACAGTACATTTATTTTCCAGAAGATCTTAGTTACATGGCAAATCAATAAGACAAACTCAATCACAAAAGAAAATACAAATTAAAACAATATAACAGTGGACTAAAGAAAAACAATAATACATCAAAACATCACCATAAATTACAATCAAGTGGCAAAACAGGGCATACTGAATAATTACATATACAAATTCACATATCATTATATCATTGATTTACAAAATAAGAAATAGTACTATTAAGAGACGTTAACTAATGTCCAGTAAGCAATGTGAAGATTACACACATTGAAACTATAAAAAACTTTAGATAAAACTTCACTTCACTTAAAGTGTCTTAAAACGTACACAAATCAAACTAAAAGTACATATTTAAAAACTGCTGTCAAAATGCGTCACATGGACCACTGTTTTCGAAGAATAAACGGCCAAACTTTTGTCAAGATCAAAACTATCAACATTAAATTTCGAATACAATAAAAAGGTCTAGTTTTTTCCTTCTAAAATAAATAAAATAAAATAACCAAAAGTATTAAAACACTGCTGTGAAAATGATTATCACGTGGACCAGTTTTCGAAGAACACAAGGCCAAACTTATATCACGATCATAACTATCAACATTAAATTTCGAATACAATAAAAAGGTCTAGTTTTTTCCTTCTAAAAAGGTCTGATGGAAACATAAAATAAATTTCGAACGGTATTACGCACATAACAGATAATCTCGTCAGCCATTTTAAGATTTCTATGAAACAACAAGAAGTAACGCGCAGGCGCGCAGGCTAACCAACATTTCGTCTTATAAAGCAGGATATTTACAATTTCGACAAAAAAACCACAAAAAATAAGCAATTCCTTTTTATATCTTGATTTCACATTTTAGTAGGAACACAATTATAACTTATTATAGGATCGATAAAATTTGCTTAAATGTTATAAATTACTTGCAGTAAATCAAATTTATTGGCATTAAACTTTTGCTTTGCAAACCTAAATTTGGATTCGTCATGGAGAGGGGTAAAAATAAGGCATTAAAATATATTTTCACATTGCTTAAAAACCGACAATGTAATTAATTAAGTAATAACGAATTTTTGGTCCAAATACGATTGCGTTTTTTGGTAACATTTATTTTTCTGTAGGACATGTCTTCATAAACAATTACATGGGTAGTTTCTGTGACATTTACAAATTATGCGGAAACAATTATTAGTTATTAAAAACTATTCACGAGTGTAATTATAAGAATAGCAATTATACTCCGGAAAATACTTTCAGGTTTTTATCTTATCCATGTACTTTGGAAACCTGTGGTATATTCAATTGATATCGATAAAATATTCGTATAAATTTGAAATGTAGGTACCTACCGTAGGAACCTACTGATTTACAAACACAGATGTCCGGAACAGGTAGAAAAATACACTTGTAATTGTCCTAACTAAGATACTCTATTTAGTAAGTGAATTAGCCTTCATAATGCACTTAAGAACCATAAAAAACTAGGGTGAGTCCTTCTTCACGGTAACCTTCCACCTCATTTCCTATTTGAAATCTCAGCTGAAATGCTACAGAATTGTTTCTCACTTAAAATACGGTATTTACTTGTTATGTGTACATCTAACGAAGCTTAAATAAAGCAATATCAATAACGTACAATAATTTTGTTGTTTTTTCAATTTTATATTTCTATTTAAAATTTTGCGATCATTTATATTAAGCATTTTACGAGGAATAAATAACCTGATATTTTAAACGCGCAGGCTTGGTGCGACGGTGGTGCCATCTATGAACAAATGTAGTCGTAACTTGAACCTATTTCCCACAAGAGTAAGATGCACAGGGCTGCCCAGCCCCAACCTAAATGAACCAAAAAAGTGACAGTAAAAGAAACAAATGAGTAACTAAAACTACGTAACTATTCCGAAGGAGCGTGTTTTTAACATTTATTGAGAAGTCGTATGATGACATTGTGATTAAGAGTTGTAATTAAGAGAAAGCTTGCATAACCCTTCTGAAATGGATTTGTATGTTGCCAGCACAGTCGGGGGGTATAGAGATACAGTGCCGGAAGCAGAACGAACGTAATAAGGATTGTTAATAGTGCAACAGTAGGGGGGTATAGACAGGGCCGTCCCTAGTGTAGGGTGACCAGATGCTTTTGGTAACAACCGGGACGAAACAAGTTTTGAAAGGGAAAAACCGGGACATTTTCTAAAAAAACCAGGACAATAGGTATTTTGATGTTTTTCTTGAATATTCTAAAAATCGAATAAATATGTTTACAAAAGAGTATATAAATTATAATTTATTGAAATAACACAAATTACATATTTCGTGATTAATTAAGCAGAATTACAATAAAACATATTAGGTGAAAATGGTGTTTTCAGTCATATTTTAAAGTACTTCTGCCTGCCTTGATCAAATTTTCATCATTTTTAATCGTCATCAAAACTTTTATAGGTCATATTAAAGTTGAATTTACACATCATTATGGAGTTGATGGTTTTTATATCCAAGCGGTTTCGTTCATTAGACCATTGAATGTCTATTTGTGAAAATATTCCACATTTCAATTGTGTGCCGGAATGGCAAACAGAAAGTTACATAGTTTCTCCATTTCTGAGGTCTGTTCTAGAAATTCAAATTTTGAAAAAAAAATATGACCACCGGCCGTAGCAAGATCTATTAAGCCACTCATCATTCCTTTCTTTCATCTCTTTTGAAATCAAATTTTTAAGCAATGAAAATTGATTAAAAAATAAACTTTCGTCAACTTGACAAGCATAGTACGCGAGCGAAATATCTCAGACAGAGAGAGCCCTTTAAAAACTTTGCGATTTCCTTTTGCGAAACATATGTAAATACATCTTTTAACGACGCAGTTTCTTTCTCCAATTTTATTTCTCTACTATCGCAAAGAAGCCACAACATCGACCTTATGTAAGGAGAAAGCAAACGAGTTGTAAACAAATACTCCTCCCTCTTTTCTTTCCATCTCCACCCGACCCATCCCATATGCTGCCTCACCAACGATCAACCCTATGGGGTTCCAAAAAAAACAGGTTTTCTCCTTTCGGTCGCGTGAGGCGGTGATGCGTGCGTTTTCCTTTCTACATTTTTTTAGATAGTCGCAGGTTGTTATGTACATGTCAAATATTTCCTCTTTAAATGATTCTATTTCGTCCTTCTGAATATTATTATCAGATAAAACTCTGAGGGCACTCAAAGGAACAAATTTTTCGTTAATGCGTAATGTAAGCATGCCAATCGTTTCATGCACGTAATTCATTACCTCTATTACGCAATTTTGCCAACATTCAATTTTTAGAATTTGTTTATTAAATAAACCAAGAATATTAAGCATTGCATGGAAGTATGCTTCATTTACTGGTGATTCAAAAAAATTCACAATACGTTTTGGGGACTTTTCTTTTGAAAAGAAATATGCTTTCAGTGCTTCGAACATTTTTAATACTGCAAATCTAATAGAGAAGAAACATTTTTCAGTCGCTCGGTACGTACTGCATAAGTTGAAAAGTATGACAGTATCTTTACCACGACCATTTCTACATCACAAGATAATCTCTCAGCTCCCGACTGCATAGTGTTATGCAAAATATGCGCCGAACAATCCAACATCTACTAAATTGAGATTAATTTTCTCGCCTAATTTATAAAAGACATTGTTTTTGCCTTTTCTCAACAGTTTGGCACGATATTCTATTTAAGATAAATGGAGTAAGTAAATTGTTGCAAAGTCCATTCGTAAATATGAAAGCTTCAATAAATTCTCTTGAGCAGATTCAGCAATATTTCGGAGCTTGTAGGTCAGAAATAGAGTTAAATAAATTAATTATAGATGCCCGAGAACTGGAAACAACTAGAGACTGAATCAAAATTTATGCAAGAGACCGAAATACTGCCACGAAGAAAGAACCCCAATTTTGAATCTGCACAGGTTCATGCAAGTTTTCATAATCCCAAGATTATTTCCGAGTAATTTTTTACTTTCTCCATACGAAGTAATGGGAAAGTATTGTGATCACTAAAAAAATCGACTTCGAGATTTCAACGGAAATACACGTTTTGAGGTCCCTGGAACACGTTTAGCCTATTTTCGGAATGATGTCTGTTAGTGTGTGATTATGGGCGCTCTAACTCGAAAAGTACTTGCCATGTCATTACCAAATTTTCTATATAACACTTTGGTATAATCACGAAGAGCCGATTAGTTTTTGGACATTTATTCGAAACCCGATTTGGTTTAGGGAAAATATCTCCGCTAAAACATTATTGTATATATACAATTCGATACAACGGTTTTAGAGAATGTAATTTCCTACAACTTTTATTTGAAACAATTTTCCATAACAGTTATTCTTTGGGAATATTTAAAAATAATCGGTTTTTTCGGTTTCCGTCAAATATCTCCTTAAAAACGTCGTTATTGGTAATCTTTGTGAGGACAAATATTGAAGATAATAATATAAGGATAGTTTGTAATGTCGTTACTCGTGTTAAATAAACTGTTTTATTACAGTGCCACACTATGTCATGCACTTCAGAAGATAGATTCTGATCTTGTTCAGTGCTGTGAACATGTGGAAGTTGTAATTCAGACATTACAAGATACAAGAGCGAATCCTGAACATTTTGATGCAACTTATTCTTCAGCTGAAGATCTAGCTGGAGAAGAAATAAAGAAGCCGAGAACAACTACTAGTCAAACATGACGGGACAATGCTCCTGCTGAGAGCTCCAAAGAATATTATAAAATAAATCTTTATCTCACATTCTTGGACCACTTCATAACAGAACTGAACTCGATTTTCCGACCATAATATGCACATTGCAAAATTGCAACTACTTCTTCCAAGAAAATGTGATAATGCAGAGTCTCAGTCCTTGGAGCAGTGTTTTAAAATGTTTGATGGACTTGTTGGAAAATTTTCAAGTTTTGAAGCAGAATTGCAAATGTGAAAAAATAAATGGCGAACAGTTTCTGAAGACAAAAAACTAGGGACTGTGTTAGAAGCAATAGAAAATTGCGACCAGCTTTTTTATCCAAATATTCGCAAATTGTTGGTGATCCTAGCAACTCTGCCAGTTTCAACCGCGACGCCTGAGAGAATGTTTTCCACCTTGAAGAGACTGAAGTCATGGCTCCGCAATTCCAAGGGGGACGCTCGACTGATAGGACTCGCTCGTCTAAGCGTTCATCGGACCGTTAAAATCAAAACAGATTATGTCATTTCCCGCTTGGCAGCAAGGAGGAAAAGGTTCAATCTAATCTTGTAGGTAATTGTCTGAAAAAAAGAGGAGTTTTTACATTTTCAATAATACTTACTATAGCAAAAATTTCAATTAAAAATAGGGTTGTAGATGATAAAACTAATTTAATAAATGCATGTTTTTATACATAATGACTGTTTAAATTTTATTAGCCTTAGCCTACTCAGAACTAAACATCCCCATTCTTGATCTATACATACGGCCATGCATGTACCTAATATCTTTTTCTCGGAAGCATACCTAAGCCTTTTATATACTATATGCTAGTGTAATGCCCGTTGAAATATCAACAGAAGAATTATAGATAAATAAATTATTATTATTTTTATTTAAAATAATTAATATCACACTTTTACATATGAAATATTTTGCCATATTACATTTCTAGTGAATATTCTATTGTTGACAGGCTATCTTTAGTTAAATTTAAAATAGTTGCCTTTCTTTCCCTTTGAATTAACTCATCACAAAACTTCAGGGAAAAGGAAAACTCATTTGTGAACAAGCCCAAAGCATTCGTGAGTTCAAGTCGAAACTCAATCTTCTGTTCTTACAAATCCAGAAACAGGATTTCACACACTTTCCAATTCTGGCAAGTTATCTAAAAAAACTGAGGATATAGATTTTGAACTCGATAAACTTCAGCACTATGTAGCTTGGCAGAAGAATTTGATTCAGAAATTTGAAATGCGCTTCTCTGAGTTTGAAAAGTTCAACTTGGCTTTTCAGCTGTTGAAAGATCCATTCAATTTCAACATTGAAAAATCGACTGAAGAACTTGTCAGTTTGCTTTGTTTGGACAAGCGTGGATTTGAAGCTGACATGCTTTTTCTGCAAAGCCAGATGCACTCACAAATTAAACTAAACAATCAATCTTTCACCAATATGTGGGAAAATCTTCTGAAAGATGATGAGTTTCCTTTCCTGAAGGCCACCATTTCTAAATTAGTCAACGTTTTCCTCAGTGACACTGATCAAGACCAAGTATCAATCTCGAATTGTTGATATGAATTTGGAGGCAGAGCTGAGATGTGCATTGTGTTCAAATTTTGAGGCACAGTTTCTCGAATTAGTGAAAGAAAAAGAATGCCAAATTTCTCACTGATCCTTCTCAATAAAATTGAGGCATAATTCTTTGTAATTTGCCCCACAGTGTCATTGGAATTGTGAAATAAATTTATTTCACTTAAATTCTGAGTTTTATTCATAGTGTGGCAATGTAATGGTCAGGTTGCCACACCTGTGGCAAGAAAAAAATCCAGTTGCTCCCCTGGACTATCATTATATATACTCTTCTTAAAGAGGAGGATATAGGAGAATACTGTCTAGCCCAAACTACAATAGATGGAGAACTGAAATTTTCAGAAATTGTAGGCTGCATGGAGAAACCAACATAAAATTCGAAAATTACAACAATGTATATTTTCTTGGCCGTTAAATGTTATGAACATTTAAACAAACATTTCATGGTTTAGGTACTTCTAAATTTGCTACAATGCTGAAATTTTTTCTAACGGTAGAATTTTTCAAATAACAAAAACAGGATTATAGAAATTTGAAAATGCTTATTTATACAGCCGTTAAAAATTCATAAATGTTAAAGCAATTGACTAATGTTTACGCACTTTCAGTAGAGCTAGGGAGCTGAAAATTTTGAGAAAATTAGGCAATAGTGTTCCAGCAATAAATTACATTGAAAATTATAAAAAAGTTAATTATTGTGGCTGTTAAAAATTCATAAATTTTAAACAATTAAATTTACATAAATGCAATTCTAGAGGTACTACATCCATGAAATTTTGCAGAAATGTGATGTATTCGAAACAAATAATAAAAACCTATAAAATTTTTATAATTATAAATTTTAGGGGTCCTTTTTATTCCAATATTTTCCATAAAGAAAAACACGTAAATCGGTGAAGAGGTGCAAACTTTTGCATTTAAAAATTATTTGACTGCTCTTACTCTTTATATTAAGATGAGAGAAAATGCTTGCTTAATGTAAGCACACATTAACTAGCCATTATATATGCTCTCTTCTTACAGAGTAGGATATAAGAGGATACTAATGCCTGGCCCAAACTACAATAGATGGAGAGCTGAAATTTTCAGAAGATATAGACGGCATAGAGGAACCACCAGAAAAATTGAGATCTCCTACCCAAGTGTCATGGTACGACTCCAGAAATTCTGAATATTGCGTTTTTTCCCATAGGAAAAGCATTGCGGCATTTTGGAAAATTAATTTCGGGTACTTTTCGATAAGATAGAGAATTGAAACATGGACGGTTGTTAGACATCTATGAGATCTATAGGGAACCGGTATCAATTTTTCTGCAAGTGTCCTGGGTTCGACTCCAGACGACCCGATATATCTCCCATAAGAAAGCATGGAAAACAGTTCCTGCATATGGACGAAACTAAGAGGAATAAAGAGCTGATATTTTCAGCGATTGTAGATGTCATGAGAATATCTCCATATTATTTGAGAACTCCTGCGTAGGTGTCATCGGTTCGACTCCAGGTAGCCTTAAATTTGAGATTATTTCTCATATGAAAAGCATTGAAATTGATGCAGGGCACTTTTGCATTTAAAATTTATTTGTTGGTTCTTAATCTTTATAATTAGGTGAGATAAAATGCTTGCAGAATGCAAGCACATATTACTAGCTTTTATATATATCATCATCATCAGCCTTTTTCAGTCCACTGATGGATGAAGGCCTCCCCCAGACTCTTCCAGTTTTCCCTGTCAACTGCCTCCTTCCTCCAAGTTTGCCCCAAGAACTTAACAAGCTCTCTGTCCCATGTCTTTCGGTCTTCTTTTCGGTCTCTTGATGTTTCTTGGGATCCATTCCCACTGGACCTCCAACGCTGGTCATTTCTTTTAGCATTGTGGCCCGCCCACTGCCATTTTAGCACTTCACTCTTCTAATCACGTCACAGACTCCCGTCTTCTTTCTTACACAGTCGTTCCTCTTTCGGTCTCTTCGGGTGATCACTAACATGCATCTCTCCGTGCCCCTCTGTGTTGTTTGCAGGCGCTGTATCATTCTGGCATCCATGGTCCATGTTTCACAACCATATGTCAGAACAGGCAGAACACATTGGTCATACAGTCTCCTTTTTAGGAAGAGTGAAATATTTGATTTAAAGATGCTTGCATTCTTACCAAAAGCACTCTCCGGTTGATTTCTCCATCAGTAGTGACGAGTTGACCTAAGTAAACATAGCTGGTTACTTCTCTGAGTTCTGTTCCATTGATATGTATCTTCTCAGACTTTGTGAAGGAGTTGTACATAACCTTCATTTTATTAAGATTCATCTTAAGTCCAGCTTCTCGGCTTGCTTGCTCAAGCTCTTCAGTTCTTCTAAGGAGCTCTTCTGGGCTCCCTGCGAACAGTATGATATCATCTGCAAAGCGCTATACCCACTGCGAAATCCAGCTTGCTCTCTGGGTTGGGCAGCATCAAGATGGTTTTGAAGGCGCATAGTGAGTATTTTGGTGGATATTTTGTAGACTGTTGGGAGTAGGCTGATCGGTCTGTAGTTATTCAAGTCTTCTTTGGAACCTTTCTTGTGCAGAAGGATAATACATGCGTGGTTCCATGTTTCTGATACCTTCTTCTTCCTCAGACAGGAATTAAAAATCTTAGCGAGAATTGTTTCCATATGATTACCCATTGCTTTGAATACTTCCGCTGTGATACCATCCATTCCAGATGCTTTTCCATTCTTCATACTTCTGATTGCGTGTCTCACCTCTTCCGGAAGGATATCTGGGACCTCTTCGGTGGGCATGTTTCCATCATCATTTACTTCATCATTTCCTAGAGGATCCTCATACAGCTTGGTGTAAAATTCTTGTACCCGTTTCAGGATTAGTTTCCTACTATGGGTTATGGAGCCGATTTCTAGCATCAAGGCCACCAGCTGTCTCTTTCCGATCGAGAGATGTTGCTTCATTTTCTTGTAACTTCTATTGTTTTCTATGGCTTTCTCGATTAGCTCATAATTATATTTTTTCACATCTTCCTTGATGCACTTCCTTATAATTTTGTTTTGTTTTGCAAAATGGATCATTTCTTTAGGATATTTGGTAATTATCATTTTCCTTCTTTTTTCCATCAGCAGTCTTGTTTTTTCGGTCAACTTTTTCTCTGGCTTTGTTTTAACCGTTCCGCCTATTTCTACAGCGGTTTCCTTGAGTATCTCTATAAATTGGGATTCAACTTCTTGGTCTTCCAGTGCACTGAATCGATTTTTCAGTTGGAGCTGAAATTCTTCTTTTCGTTCTTTTAGCACATGTTGATAATAGACTTAGGCTTCTTTATAAGCTTCTGTCTTTCTAACTTTGAGTTGAATTTTATTCTGCATCTTACTAAGCGATGGTCGCTTCCAGTTTTAAACTGGTTGAGGACGGAACAGTCTTCAGCCAATTGCTTCTTATTGACTAGTATGTAGTCAATTTTGGTTTTGGTACCATTAGGTCCTTTCCAGGTCCATTTTCTATTGGGACTCTTTCTGAAGAAAGTGTTCATTAAATATAGACTAGTACATTCAGCAAAGTCTACAAGTCGGTCCCCTCCTTCATTTCTGTCTCCATAGCCCCATTTTCCAACTGCGCTGTCGTCTTCCTTCTGTTCTCCTACCTTGGCTTTGAAATCACCCATTACCACTTTTAGATGGCAGCTTCCTTTGTCGTGCAGTTCTCCAACTTCTTGGTAGAAATCTTCCACTTCCTCATCCGAATATGATGACATTGGCGGATAAACTTAGACTATTTGAAGTTGATATCTTTTATTTATTGGAAGCACTAGTCTAGCTGTCCGCTTGGATGAACTTTCCATTTCCACAATATTATTCTTCAATTTTTTGTTGATGATGAATCCAACACCTTCTGTTCTTCCTGTGTCAGTTCCCCTGTAATAAAAAATATGTCCACTCTTCAACTCCAATAGGCCTTCACCTTTTCTTCTCACCTCACTAAACCCTAAAATGTCCCACTTGATCTTCTCCAGTTGTTCTTGGAGCTCTTGAAGTTTATCTTCACTGGACAAAGTCCGGCAGTTAATGGTAGTTAGGTTGAGGTTAAAGGAATTAGGTAAGGATGAGAAAGAGTGGCAGTGGGCGTTTAACCTCTGGGGATTCTTAGCACCCTCTGCCTTCATGCCTTGTTCCTGATCACTGCCACGGTCAGAGGCAATCCAGCTTTCGGAGAATGAGGGCTGTTTTTTATGGGTGTACATGTCATGGAGGGATTATGGGCCTTAAAACACCACGCTGGCCCAGAGCGGGTTAGTCAGTACCTCTTTCACTTTGGCCGGAGATATTGCAGAAAGACTTCAGAGCATGGTTGAACCTACCGGTGTCTGAGGACACCACTGTTCTTCGCCCTTTAGCCTCCGTTTACACCCTTCTGCCGACTTTGAGGCAGTGAACTGAGACAGTTGGAAGGGCTTTTATATATATACAGGGCCATGCCCAGACATTTTGCCGCCTGAGGCGAGATATAATATGGTGCTCCCTGGCCTCGCTGGCCTTATGAATTTATTTTGATAGGTTTTCATTGTTGTCAAATTTTGGCACCCCCCTTCGAGAAGTGCCTGAGGCGGTTGCCTCACTGCCTCACCCTTTGGCACGGTCCTGTATGTATGTATGTATGTATATATATATATAATATTGCAACTAGTAGAGAGGGATAGGAGGGAGCCAGTGGACACTTACTTGGTGTTGTGGACGTCCATGGCGATAGAGCAAGGCTGTTTCTTGCAGCTTTCGGGCATCCGCCCTTCTTTGGCACAAGAGTATAACTAAAACTAAGTGTCTCACTGGGGGTAGATGGGATAGGGAGAGGATGGGGTTCATGGAAAGGAGGGTAGGTTATTTGAGGTGGAGGTGTCAGCGAAGGTTTAAACCAGGAAAGGAAAGAGAGCGGAGGATTTCAATGTGAGTGAGTTCCCATTGGCGGAGTTGTTTTGCGGGAGAGCCCGGATTCTTTTCACTGTAAAGCATCTATTGAAGGGTAGGGAGTGGCTTACCGAATGATTGGCCACTGGAAGGGGGCATTTGTGAGCGATACTATCTTGATGACCGTTCATGCGGATGTTGAGGGGTGTGGTGGTAAGGCCCACATAAAACACGGGGCATTTTGTGCATTTTAGACAGTGCTTGCATTCTGCAAGCATTCTTAAATTTCAGCAGTTTTACAATTTCGAATTTTTCCCAATCGAATGTGTCCAAAATCAAGTAACCGTGCCAAATTTCAATTCTATAGCTCATTTAGAAGTGCCTTATAATTTTAATTCTCATATGGGGCCAAACAGCCCCTAAGATTTTGAATTTTTACTATATCAGATATTTTTCCTTCTGTTGTAACAAAAAACATAATTCAGCCAAATTTCTAGTTTGTATCTCATTAAGAAGTGCCTTATAACTTTCAGACTCGTATTGGGCAGAAATGAGGCAAAAAATTTGAATTTTTGCTATTTTTAGGCGCATTTCGCTTCCAGCGTGAGCGCCTATTATCGTCCATCTGTCCGTCCATCCATCTGTATGTTTGTTCTTGGCTTCTACTGAACGGATTTTCATGAAATTTTATATTAACGACTTACAATCAAGTATAATAAGAAAATCGCAAAAATGAATCACGTATGTCAATCAGGAGTACCACTTTACTGGAGACAAAAAATGAAATTTTCGTCATATCTCATAAAGTATTGCTCATATGAAAATATTTTTCAAATAAAAGTTGTAGAACTGGTAAAGATGAGTATTTCCTTTCCTATACTTTTTATGGTTGGAGTAGCCGTTATCGAGAAAATCAAACAAGAATGTCTTATATCGAGTTGAACTTCGAAAATTTCTTGCCTGGTTACTTCTTCAGTGTTGCTAACATAAACAATCTCATAAACAAACGTTTAACTTCCTTGTGTGTGCATGCAGTATTTTTAAATAGGAAGAAAATGGATTATATATGATGAAGAAAAGAACTTTAAAACGCTATTTCCCTTACGTGCAGGTATATAATTTCTTTCTAATACTCCATTTGTGAGCATTTTCAAATTTTAGCATTTTAAAATTTCAAATTATTCCCAATCGATTTTGTATGAAATCATATAACCATGTCAAATTTTAAGTTCAGTTAGAAGTGCCTTATAATTTTAATCCTCATATGGGGCAATAATGGAGCAATTTTGAATTTTTACAATATCAGATTTCTTTATTCTGTTATAACTAAAAACCCATAATTCTGCTAAATTTCAAGTTTGTATCTCATTTAGAAGTGCCTTATAAGTTTAATCCTCGTATGGGGCAAAACAGCCCCTAATGTTTCGAATATTTACAATATCGAATTTCTTAATTATGTTGTTACTAAAAACCAATAATTCTGCCAATTTTCAAGTTTGTAGCTCATTTAGAAGTGCCTTATAATTTTATTCCTCGTATGGGGCATTAATGGGGCAAAACCGCCCTTAAAAATTGGAAATTTCGCAGTATTTTATTCTATCTTCAGTTGCAACAAAATTTCTATAGTCGTGCCAAATTTCAAGTGTCTAGGTCATATGGAGTTGCCTCATCATTTTTGTTCTCGTATGGAGCAATACTGGGGCAAAACAGCCCCAAAAATACGGATTATATCAATATTAAATTTCCTTCGTTAGTCGCAGTTTAACATTAATGGCATTAAAATATAAGCCTCGTCCATATTTTTATGCTTGAAGGAAGAATACCTTGCAAGTCAAGAAATTGATTCATACGTGTTATCTTATGGGAAAATGTTAATCCCCTATATTGGCAGCACTGATTAATCCTGGTTGACCAAACCTTGACCATTCACTAAGTTAGGATGTAAGGAAGAATCGTACCAAATTTGGTTATTCCAGTTTTTATCGTTTAGCAGTTCCATGAACAAACACACACTTCAAAATATATTATAGATATATCATGCGTAAGAAGCATCTATATATTATAGATATTATATAGAAGGATACAATATTATGAGGCACTTCCAGATGTGCTAGAAACTTGGAATTTGGTACATAGGAAGGTCTAGTGACAAATCGGACAGAAAAACCGATAATTACGTTTATTTTCTTGGCCGTTAAAATATATTACCATTTAAACAAACATTTCATGGTTTATGTACTTCTAAATGTGCTACAATGTTGAAATAACGAAAACGGGAATATAAAAATTTGAAAATGATTATTTATTAGGCCGTTAAAAATTCATAAATATTAACAAATTGACTAACGTTTATGTATGTACTTTCAGTCGAGCTAGGGATCTGAAAATTTTAAGTAAGTTAGGGAATAATGGAAGCGCGAGGATAAAATTATAAGGCACTTCTAAATGTGATAAGAGCCTTGAAATTTGGCATGATTATAGGGTTTTGATCACAACTGATGGAAATTATCCGAAATTGAAAAAATTAATATTTAGAGGTTGTTTTTCCTCATTATTCAGAAAGTTTTAAAGGCTTGCAGAATGCAAGCACCATCTACTAGTATAGAATATAGATTGCTTGATTGTGTATTGTCATTATAATTTGGTTATTTTTATATAAAATTTAGTAATGCAAGTTATTAATTAATGACGAGCATTTAACAGTATGTTTCTTAAAAAAAAGAAAATTCATTCAATTGAGTTAAAAGTTATAGATCTTTTAACATTAGGAATGAAAGATAGCTATCATATACCTATAAAAGAAATGTTTTGTTTCCTTTTTCTCTTTCCACAATGGCACTTTTGTAACATGTAGCATAGAATATATGCATTTATGCAAGAAAATTGGAAGAAATTAAATAATAAAAATGTAGTGATCATAACCAACATTACTGTTAATACCTCAATTTCATTATACCATTTGCAAAGCATTAACAATCTTGGGAATTAGTATGATCATTGAGTCATAATTCATGGATTTGGTTGTACAATTTTATATGAAAAATATTACATTACAAGTGGAAGTAAAACACTGTCAGCACAAAAATTATAATAAAAATTTCACAGCTTGAGACATCCATGCAGACACCCGTACAATTTGCCACAAGTCTTAATGATCAAAGACCATTGATATGAAGATCCATTGAATTTCAGATACATTAGAGGAACACAACATTTAACACTTTGGACTACTTTTAATCACACTTGCTGTATCAAGTTAATGAGCCTGAAAATTAATACCACTGCAGTTAATTTTTATATCTGCAGTTAATACTGGGACTATTTCATGTGGCATGATTCTATATTTGTTTTGCAGAAATTTAAAGAGTTGCTAATCAGTCATTTGAAATGCTAGGAAATAGTGATGGTATATACATATCACAGGTCTTTAAACTATTGTTGAGAATACATAATTATTTAAAGCTAAGTTGCAATAATCAAGCTAAGAAGTGAAAGTTCATTTCTATGAAGATAAATACATGAACAAACCCATGGAATAGTTGATGAGGAGTGTAAGAATAACATTGGGAATAGTCTTTATCTTGATTTACCGTCGTGGTTATTTTTGACTAAATACACCAATTTCTAATGCAAATTACTGTGAACAGTTTGTGAAACGGTGTGAATTTAAAGCTGCATGAAAGGCACACCATCCCAAGAATGGATTAAGAGAAGGAGTGGGCTATAAAATACTGTTTTAAAACCTGTCTAGCATGAAATTATGTTCCATAAAATGCTTAAAATTGCAATAGATTTTGAGTTCAGTATTAAAAGATGCAATTTCAATAAAATAATAAAAACTAGGATTTCCATACCAGACAGGTTTTTACAATCTTATATTCGTTTGTGGAAGAAGAAATAGCACAATCTTACTTAAAAACTACATACCTTTAACTACATTTGCAAATTTTTCTGGGACACATCAAGAACAATTCTTACAGGAAATGCATCGTAAGTGGTGCAAGAAATGAAATCAGTTATACAAAGAACATTTAACACAGTCTTCTATCAGAAAGATTATCCCAAAAATACCCAAGCATGGGTATAATTTATAAATTGTATAGGTACTGATATGTTTCTTTGAATAAACAAATACACTGAAAAAATTCTTGTCTGTACATCACATTCTGAGAAATTTTGTGTAGCTAGTCACTCATCACAATACTGGTTTGAGCGTTCTCATGCGAATGCTATGGAAATCAAATTCTTTGAGGAAGCCTGTCTAGATATTATAAGATTTCCAAATTCATTATAGGTAGACATATTTTAATGGTGCAAATTAAACAAACTTAAAGGAGTATAAAAAGTATTTAAAATCTAATTTTTGATGAACAGCATTATGGATTAAAATTGTTTTTATTTGCATTGTCTAGGGCAGGAGTCAGCAGCCTTAGGCCAATGAGGGCTTTTTAAGTAGCTTGCAAAGTTATAAAGAACAAGAGATCTCTAAAATTCATCAAAGCCAATTTCATATTTTTAGTTAAATGCTGGCCGTAAAACCTTGCTACTGGAAAGGTTAATTCTAAAAAGATTTTTAGATTTCTACTTATATAAATTCTTAGAATATCTTCTGAAACTTCCAATTAAATTATTAACCAGACCTCTTGAAATACAACATCCAATTCAAAGCACTAGCAACTACAGACGTGACCCTCTTGGAAGAGAGGACTAGCGACCCCTGTTCTACGGCAATACAGGTAGACTCATGAAAATTTAAAAATTATTCTGTTAAAAATAAAAACTCACAAGGATTCCTATAATAAATATATCAATTTCACCAATTAAAATAATGAGTATTTATATTAATATTCATAATGTAAAATTTTAAAATATTCAAACCACAAAATAATCACATAAACATTCATAAGAATATGTCATAATTATACCATTAATCTCTCATTGCTTTGTTCTAGTATCGATTGCCATAGTTTCATTTCAAAGATGGAGATTGTCCGTGGTTCATAAAATAACTTTTGTATTTATTAAATTGCATGTTTTCAAGAGAAAATAAAATTGTATACTTATTTTCAAAGAAAATAACCATTTTTAAATAACTTATTTGGTGATTAGCCACTGAATATGATAACTTAAAACTTAATAACTGCTTTTCATAATCATATATTCACTACAGCATATACGTCTATTATTACTGTGATTTATAAAAATAATATTATTGAAATCCATCTTGTTTGGCAGCATAAATTGGTTATAATTGGCACATCCCCAATTATCAGGCTGAGAAATATAAGAAATTTGCCCAAAAGAGAAAAGTTTAATATTATTTATGGTGGATTCGATTTTATTGCATTTAGGCATTTTTTGAAGATCACATTTTAAAAGTAGTCATTACTGAATGAAATTCAAATGCTGTTATTTTTCAGGCATTTTATTATCCACCCCAAGAAACTTTTGTTAACTTATTTATCATTTCGCTTTGAATTTGGTATAAAATTTTTATTTTCATCAACAATTATTTTTTATTACAAACCATAAGTCTGTTTGGTAATAAATTTAGGAATGAGAGTCTAAACAACAGAAGCGCTGAAATACAGTATTTATGAATAATTGTTATTGGTTTCTAGGGAAACATATCAATATTACCAATACAAGGGCCATTAGCAATGTCATTTTGTTACTATATACTAGTGGTCCTCTTTACATAAAAATACAAACAATTCATTTGTTAGTTGAAAATATGTTTTTCTGAACGTTTTCGGACTGTCACTGCCTGTATGAGTACCAATTTGCTTATACGTACATATAATACTTATGGCTTCAATGAAGTATATTCTATTCATTTAACATTTGGCAACTTATAACATGTATAAATTGATAATTCATTTTCATAAAAAAAATAAGTTACTAATCATTAAGTACTATAATTATTATAACTAAGGATTTTAATTACATAACTTTACAATACACCAACAGATGTTTGTACAACATAGATGACTGAGCATAAAGTCATTGTACCTTACCATTGGGAATGCAAAAATAGATGCTTATACGTTAAAATTGATAAATGGCAGTCAGTTTTCTTTTCAGATAAGGTTCCTTTCAAAATGCACCCTACATTTAAAAATATAACATCCATGCTGATGTGACAAATTAAAACATTCATAATTTCAGCCTGATTGAGTGGTACCATTAATAACTAACTTTAATTTGTGTGACATAAAGAAATGAACTATTTAAATAAAGAATTATTTTAAAGCTACAATGAAAAAGCAGGGATAAACTGGATTGCTGACTCTTGTTAAGGACACTAATATCATCAAGTGCCTTCTTTTGATTTGCATTTTATTTGTAATAGTAAAACTTTTAAAGTTTTAAAATTCAACAGAGCAACAACCATAATATTGAAACTGTTAGTTCAACATTTAGGATATGCTATATCATGAGACATACAAAAATTATCCCAAAAAGAGAATCCTCACTCAAGGCCGCATAATATACTGTTATTATGGCACAACATTTGAGCTAGAGACTATATATTATAATGAAGCTGAGCTTTGTTCATTGATTTTACCTTGAATTAATTTTTTTGAAAACAAACCATATTCCAAGCAAATTTTACTATTTTTTAAATGTATCAATGTAAAATCTGAAGACTATTGTTATCAAGATGAAATACTAATGTGGCTGTATTGGAGGTGAATGAGCGATTATGGACTTCAACCTTTATCCAGCACTGTGATGATAGTCTTTGCTTTTTGAGATGCACTCTTTTGAGGTGACTTGCCATTAAATTACATAATCTCTTTCTCCAAGGTATAGATTATCCTTTTTGCAGTCCCAATGCATCTAACTAGTAGAAAATTTAGGGAACATTTTAGTGGAGCACCATAGTGATATAGATGAAAAACTTAAACACCATTGAAAGGCCAAAGATACTCCCTTTGGTTTGGGTTTGTGAGGAAGATTATAGGAGATTACTTTATCCATTCATAATCAAGAATAGACTAATTTATAACCATCTCAGAAATCAGAACAGTTGTGTTCCTTTTTATAGCTCTTTCAATTCAACTTTAATAACTTCATCTAAAATTTCTCTGACCTTTTTTTGTATTTTATTCGAATTATTTAGAAAAATTCAAACAAATATATATGTATATATATATATATATATGCTTTTTTTGCTTTTGATTTTATAGATTTAAAAGAACTCTACAACTCGAATGTAGAGAATTCTAACTAATTGTGCAGTAGGTTACACAAAATCATCCATTTTGAGGTCTTTCAGTGTACAGAGATGTAAAAAACCAGCTGAAGAAACCATTTTTATACTCAATTGACTTTTGATGTAAAATCAAAGAGATGTCACTACATTCTGCATTCAAGACAGGGTTTCAGCCCATTTTAAAAACATAAGTATATCACCTTACAGATTAATCTGTAAGATACAGTTTCCATTTTCTACAGACATGATATGGTATATAGATTTAATTCATTATGATTTGCACATTTCAGGAGAGGCCATTTTATTGCTTGAATTGCAAATGGTGCCAACAGCACACAAAAAACCCCAAAACAGAATTGTAACACAGCTGAAACCCTGTATATCTCCAAATATCTGCTCGATCAGCAAAATCCCCACTGTATTTCTATTGACCATTCGAAGTAAATAAGACATGAGCAACAGAAGCAAAATAATATTCCTAATTTGATACTTTATCTCATACATCTCTAGAAATGATGTGCTCACATCACATTAAAGTTATTCATTATCGCAACAAATGAAGACATTTTATACATGTTAAGGGCTTAAGGGACCTAGGATCTGGGAGGGGTTTGAGAGAGAGATCCCTGCCCAGCAGAAGATGGCAGCTGTGAAAGTGTTGCGGAACTCAGGCGCGATGTCCTTGGCTCTATTTCAAGTGACATTCTGTACAGCTCTTCATCATCGAGGAGAAGGGATGGGTCTAACAAGTAATTTGTTACCTTTGGAATTAATTCTATTTTATAGGGTGTCTGCTGGAAGTGCCTGATTTCTCGGATAACATGTGCTATCTATAAAGAAATAAAATGCCATATGTTAATAGCAAATGAACTTACCTGCAATAAACTGGAAGCAAATCAAATGCAAGTTTTTCTTAGTGACACATTTGAGTAACATATCTACTACAAATAACTATTTGCCATTAATTATATTATCATTTACAACTTAAAATATACTATTGCACAATTTCTCTACCATAACTTTAGTACTGACTTATTATGATACACATTCTTATAAAGTACCATAATTTACTGATTATAATACCTATTTTTTTCACAAAAAATCGACAAAAAGTTAGGGTGCGTATTATACACGGTAACTCCGGCACAAATATTGCTTGACGGCAAGGCGAGAACTGTTATTCCAACCGACCAGATTATTACACAATGCAACATTGAAGCATGTTTTTATATATTGTATCGATATATAAATGGAGAGTCAAAACTAGACATGATGTTTTCGTAAACACACTCACACATATATCGCTTGGCGGCAAGACGAGAACTGTCTCGATACCGCTAATAACAAAGTGAAAAATTGCATTTATCTTTTTTTAAAAACTGAGAGGCGTATTATACATGGTGATAATATAATTTTCACATTTCACTCATGATAACATGGGTGCGTATTATATTTGGTGCATATTATAATCAGAAAATTACGGTAATTATTAACTGCAAAATTCCTGATCTGATATTATAGATTAATTTAAAGGTATTTAAATTGATACCAGTATCCCTTACTTTGAGAGCTTTTGTGCAGCAGTAGTAAGGCTGCCACCTGTATGAATTTCACCCAAACTGTTTGGTAATCAGATAAACTGTTCAGTGTTTGGTATCAGTGCATTACCAAACACCAAACAGTAAAGTAATTTGGAAAATTTTTCAGTGTTTGGTATCCATGCTTACCCGGACACTATTTGATCAGTAATTCAAATGAAACAGTTTTATTCGGGTATTAAACAACTTACTGTGACAATATCTCACTTTCTCCTAGCAATGCCTCATGTGGGAGAGTGAAGATAAATTCGAGCAATGGACAAACCCACCTTCCCGATTGTTAGAGTCTCTGTCTCTGGTATCATACACGATGTCTGCAGATTTATGTGCGTATCAGCAACAATGGGGACCAGGGATGGGGACAAGGGACAGGGACAAAAAACATACACACACACACACACACTCAAATACACTCTCAAAAACATCAAAATATGGATTTAAATAAATACTGTATACTGTATTTCAAGAGCAATGCTCTCATCATCAGTAGCTGACGTGGAATGAAGGGGCTGATTTTATTTTGTGGAATTTAAATGGTGGTGTGTTTGTGTAGACGTGAAAGGAAGAGGGTTGATGGCTAAACTTGTATGATTCTCTTAAGGTTGCCAATTAACTCAATATACAGATAATTGAAACAGCATCCGTTGTTCCCAGGCAGTCACCCATCCAAGTACTATCCCAGTCCAATGATGCTTAACTTTGGTGATCGAATGAGAACCGATGATTCCAACGTGCTATGCCCATTGCCAAAGACAACAACAACAAACATATTATTACGAATATTATCAGTATTTACACCACCACTAGCCACTACATCAATGATTTACCATTTTTTTTATCCAGAGTAATTTTAAGCTTTTTAGTTGAACTAATAGAACAATATTTGCATTGAAACAGGCTACTTTTTCTGTGCATCTTCACCTTTTTATGGGCACAGTTAAAACAAAAAATATTTCAGCCGACAAATAATTATTTTTAAAATGATAATACGTGCTTCCTAACTTTTCCATCACTATATTGTAACTATTTCCTCCCCCTCCCCCTTTTTCTTTCCCTTTTTTCCCTACTCTCATTTCACTCCATGTATATATACTCTTCCCGACTCGTTATTCTTCGTCTTTTTTGTTCGACCTACTGACGGAATCTGAAATACGTATTTAGGCAATTTTTTAGAAAGGAAGTACTGGTGTGTTTTTGTGGTAGGTGTGTATTTCTGCAAGTGTGAACAAAGAAAAAGGGTCCTTGGGGTTGGAGTAATTCCCCCTAAACCCGGAGTGTGTGAGATTGCGTGTGTGTTTGGTCACTGGCGTGAAGTAAATTCCCCATAACGAGTGTGTATGTGAGTATTTTCCTTTTTAAAAAAGATTTCTAGGGTTATTAGGAAGTTCCTCCTTCTATTTTCATTGATTATAAGCAGGTGGAAGTTAACCTTTGATAAGATTCATAGTAAGTAACTCTTCTACAGTGTTGCATACAGCGACTAGCCAATCAAAATATATCTTTTATTCATCTACAATCCTAATCCTAGCCTATAACCAAAATCCTATGTCTATACTTTCAGAATTTTGTGAGTCAGCTTTTCTAATGCCAAGTTTATACCATCTTTATGCCGACTTTCTGAAGAAGTTATTACATGAAACATTATCAGTGTATACCTGATGTTTTGTGCTTGAGAAATGCGTGATCAGGTATGTTAAGAAGTTGTTATATGCTGCATACTCTCTACTACAGACCTGGTTTCACATCCAAAATCACCAATATTTTCCGATCAATAGGTTCCCTCATTACAAAACCATTCAATGGTAATACGTGGTGTGATTGAAAAGTTCGTACAGTAGCGCAATAATTAGGAAGGGGGGGTACTAACATGCTATTCGAATTTGTCCCCTTCAAAGTAGTCTCCCTGAGACTGCACATACCGACTCCAGCGATTTTTCCACTTTTGGAAACATTCTTGGAAATTTTCTTTCTTCAGTGTTTGTAGGACGTTTTCAAAATTTTCCTGAATGACTTTGATAGTATCAAATCGTTTTCCTTTTAGCTGCAATTTTAGTTTTGGGAAAAGGTAGAAGTCGCAGGGGGCTAAATCCGGCAAATAGGGGGGTTGCGGGAGTACAAGAATTTGAAATTTTGCCAGAAACTCAGTTACAGAGAGCGCACAGTGGGCCGGCACGTTGTCGTGATGAAGAATCCAACTCTTGTTACACCACAGTGCCTGCCGTTTTGTCCTCACACTCTCCCGCAATTGTTCCAAAACACCTTTGTAGAATTCCTGATTGAGCGTCTGGCCCCTTGGAGTGTATTCACAATGAACGATACCCGAGGAATAAAAAAAAACTAGCAACATTGTCTTCACATTTGAGCGACTTTGCCTTGCTTTTTTCGGTCACGGCGAACCTTTGCTCTTCCACTGCGAAGACTGAGCTTTCGTTTCGGGGTCGGAGACAGTAGGCCGTAGACCCAGGATTCATCACCCGTAAAGATACGATCCATGAAATTTGGGTCATTTGCTGCACGTTCCAAAAGTTCTTCACACACTTCAAGGCGACGTTGTTTCTGGTTGGCGGTCAAAATTTTCGGGATGAATTTTGCAGACGCGTCGCATTTCCAATTCTTCGGTTAAAATCGTTTGAACCATGTAAAAGGTAAAATTTAGTTCACTACCCATCTCCCTGATTGTCAATCGATGATCACTGCACACGAGATTTTGAACCTGGATGACGTCATCGGTTATGGAGGTCGATGGAAGACCAGAATGAGGATCGTCTTTGATCGATTCTCGGCCATCTTTAAATTTGGCATACCACTTAAAAATCGCTATCTTGTGAAAAGAATTGTCTCCGAAAGCCAATTTCAGCAGCCGTAGCCGATTTTCCTGTTTTGAGGCAAAATTTGATGCAAACTCTTTGTTCCAATTTTTAGTCCATTTCCCATGAGTTAAAATAAGATGAAGCGACCGAACACGTGCTCACTCAATCGGTTACTACTCAGAACTGAAACGACAGAGGGAGAAGTGAGAAACGGCGTTGTGTTCAGGACAAAAAAAAGCATTCTGTCCCTCCACCACTACCAATCTAACTTCACGAAGTAACCATATTGGCCTGAGTATGAAGTGAAGCAATATTTTTAAGATCATAGATTATTTTGATATCATCTTACAGAGAGTAGATATTTAGAATACAGTGTGTGATTTTTTTAGTATTTTAATCAGATAACCAGTGCTGTAGTCAACAGAGAAGCAGAGGGTATACCAGGGGTGGTCAGTCTATGTAAGCGATGCAAGCACTGCTTGCCTAGTGAAGCAACAACACAACAAACTTTTTTTAATTACTTGAAGGAATGTAGTTATTATAAAATTGATAAAAGTATATTTAGTGTTTTCATCACTTGAATGAATTTCTCCAAACTTGACTGCACTTCGTATTACTCAATTGTTATTGGGTGGCCCTCTAGAAGCAGTTTGAGATGTGCTTCACTGGTGGTTATACATGTGGCTACGAGAGAGCGGGGAAAAGAGGGGACGGCGGCCTATGTCAGCCCAATTCACATTTTGTAAGTTTCATCATATAAATATTGTTATAATAGATATTTATGTCCATGATGAGATATCAATAAAATGTGTAACCTACAAAAACGAAATTTAAATCAATTTTTATTCCATCTGGTCCATGCGATAAACGTAGTGAACATCTTTAAGTTGAGGTATATTGATATTATTGAATGTTTTTTTGCTTATAACAATGGCTAGTAAGTGTTTATTAAATTGTGGTAAAGATTTTAAAATGGAGAAAGAAGTAGTTTATTGTGATATGTGCAAGTTACCTATCCATGCATTATCGTGTGCTGACTTGACAAGGCAGGAAATGACTTGTCTGGGTCAACAAAATAGACACGTTACCTATAAGTGT
Organism: Uropetala carovei; assembly: GCA_036926305.1. Classification (NCBI taxonomy): domain Eukaryota; kingdom Metazoa; phylum Arthropoda; class Insecta; order Odonata; family Petaluridae; genus Uropetala; species Uropetala carovei. The sequence goes on along the minus strand of JAXCHB010000010.1, from coordinate 7,704,024 downwards.
GAACTTTGTAAAAACCAAACTGAAGACATCAGAGATCTTATGGCTTTTATCATTTCATTAAAAGAAGAATTAGAGATTTTAAAAACAACTATCAACGATAAACGATCTGAACAACTCTCTCCGGAAGCTGCTGAGTCACTATTTGCTGAGTTCAATGACCGTCAGCAGCATGCCTCAAATATAATTATATTCAATTTGGGTGAAAGTGTGGAAGAGGTACCACTTCGGATGCAAGAAGAAGATATGGAAAAGGTTAGAGAATCAATGAAGATTGTCCCTGAGGTCCCCTTGCAAAACATTCGAGTTTTCAGGCTTGGAGTTCCAAATCCTACTCGTCCAAGACCTGTTAAGTTATCTTTGAGAGTCTGCAAGATGTGCAGTTGATATTCCGGAACAAAAACAAATTTGTTAGCAAAGGTTTAAATATTAGAAATGACCTAAATGCCTCTCAAAGGGAGTATCTCAAAAAATTATAAAGTGAAATTGATATAAGAAAACAATCGGGTGACATGGATTGGACAATTAAATATGAAAAGGGGGTAACTAAGATTATGAGAAAAACATCTGGAGTATCAAAAAACTAGCTGCACTCTCCCATTTATCTGTTTATTACCAAAACATGAGAGGCTTAAGAACTAAGCTTAATCCTTTCAAACTGGCTGTATCAATTTCTGATTATGACATTATTGTGTTGACTGAGACATGGATCACATATGAAATAACCAATGTGGAATTGGATATTCAAAGTTATAATATTTATAGGTGTGATCGCAGTGGTAAAACATCAAAGAAATGTCGGGGTGGTGGGGTATTGATAGCGACGAAATCATCTCTTTTTTCCCAAATTGTGCCTATTAAATGTGAGGAAATAGAGCAATTTTACATATGTGTGCAAAATGTCGCAGTTAAAGTCTTAATAGGGGTAGTGTATTTACCGCCGCTTTCTAGTAAAGAAGCGTACAGGGTAGTGTGAAAGTGTTGAAAATATAATTAATTCAGTGAATTATTCAGATGTTGCTATATTTGGTGACTATAATCTTCCACAGGCCCGTCTGAAGGGGGTGGCTGGGTAGGCAGTCGCCTCGGGCCCCGCGCCTATGGAGGGCCCCGCGCCTATGAGGAACTCTAGTAGAGATTATGCTCGATAAATTCTGCCTCGAAAATTCTCGTTAAAATTTGTTATATCACATTCTCGATTATCAAGAAAACCATTTAAAAAAAATAATTCGGTAATACTGCTTCTCAATGAATTCTTTGGAGAATCTCAAGAAACGTCCTCTTGGGAATCCACGCAAAAAGTCGATACAATGCATGAACTTGGGGATAGAGGAGTCGGCAATGCGACCGCTTCGTCCAAGAATTAGGAGAAAGCAATGTCCCTGCCTCCAAGACAGACATGAGGGCGTCATTTCGCAAAATTCGGCCTTTGAAAACATCTGGCAGACATCGCCATAAACCCCGACAACGCCGTTTCCCAGGCATTCTTTCTGAAATCTTGCCTGCTTTTCCATATCCTAATTCCTTTCGAGAAAGGGAAGACATGCTTCGCCACAATAAAGTTCTTATCTTGCCTTCAACAAGGTCAATGCTACTTACAAAGTAAGAAGTGCCACCCAGTTTCGAGGCTCCCACCAGGAACCCCTGCAGACTCATTTCCCTTTACCTAACGGGATTGTCCACCGAAAAATAGTGCAGAACGCGCATAGCAGCACTTCATCCCGGATAGTAGAATTCAGAAGGGATATGCGAAAAACCGAGGGTGAGGGCACAGTTTTTCAGCCACATTCGGTTCGGTTTATTGCTTACAGCTCTGGTGGCATTTTGGAACTTAGGAAAATAGTGAAACGCATCTCCTCAGCCATTTAAATTAATTTAGAATGCTATCTCTGTTAAATAGTGAACCTTTTATTCTTTGGAAGTTTTGGACGTAGTCTGGGAAATGAGTTTAGCATTTTAGTTTTAAAGGTTAGTACCGATATCTCTTCATTATTGTAATATAATAATACGATACTCTTTTTATACGACTTTTAAAATAAAATTCGCATATTTTATATTCATTAGTATCCCATCACGAAAAAATGAGTGCCTCCAGGGAGAGAGATATAGGAAGAAAATACAAGAGTGGTTCACAAAAAAGAAAAAGGGTGAAAGAAGTACAAGAACAATTGAAGAAACAAAACGGAACATTAAAAAAGTTCATCAAGACCTTTCCAGCGCTAAGTGACGTCATATCGGGTAAAAGTGAAAGTAAAGAATTGATTTCTTCAGACCTAGGAATCGAGGTGTCCACAAATAGTGACAGTGAACAGCAATTTGCCAAACAGGTTAATTTCATTGTGACTCCATCACCGAGTACGCCATCCTTTTCTTCCCGTGATGTGAATAACGTTTCCATAAATATTAGTCACAGTCACCTTGCTGTAAGCTCTGAAAATTTTAATTTTACGTCAGACCCCGGTACATGGCCTACATTTATTACTCCTTCTCATAGGGATCTTTTAGTAGAAATGGGTCCGAAGTACACTGAAGAAAAAAATGAGGAATTATCCACGGAACTCAGAGCACAGATGCTTTTCTGACTACCATTTTTATAGGATTTTGAAAAATGGGGAGAAGGTGAGAAGGACGTGGTTGGTTTATTCTGAAGAAAAAGATGTCGTCTTTTGTTTCTGCTGTAAAGTGTTTCCATCATCAGAGTCAAAGTCGGCATTGGCGTCTGAGGGGTTTAGTCAATGGAAGAATGTAGGAAATAAGCTAAGTGAGCACGATAAATCTTTATCACATATGAGAAGCTTCCAAGAATGGCAGGAACATGTGCAGAGAAAACAGAAAGGGACTTTTATTGATAGCATAAACCAAGATTTATACCAAAAAGAAAAACAGCATTGGCGTAATGTTTTGGAAAGAATTATTGAGATAATACTTTATCTAGCTCGCCATAACTTGCCTTTTCGCGGTAGTAGTAGTTCGTTATACTCTCCAAATAATGGGTATTTCTTAGGTCAGATGGAGCTGTTAGCTAAATTTGATCCAATCATCCAAGATCATTTACGACGATACCAGCAAAGTGAAATTAAAGATCACTATATGGGACCATTAATACAAAATGAAATAATACAAATTTTGGCTTCTGAAGTTAGAAATTCAATCATTCAAAAAGTTTTAAATGCCAAGTATTATTCTATTATTCTGGATTGTACTCCAGATGTGAGCCACAAAGAGCAAATGTCAGTAATTCTAAGAATAGTTCATATTGAAAACAGAAATGTAGAAGTAGTTGAACACTTCATAAACTTTCTTGAAGTCACAGATATTACAGGAAAAGGACTTAGCCAAGCTCTACTGAAAGAATTAGATGATATGGGAATTTCATTGAAATATCGCAGAGGGCAAGGGTATGATAACGGTGCGAATATGAAAGGTCATGAACAAGGAGTTCAAGCACGAATTTTAAGTTTAAATTATAATGCTTTTTCCATGCGATGCGGAGCACACAACTTAAATTTGGTTCTTAGTGACATGGCTCATTCCTGTACGTGAGCGGTGTCATTTTTTGGTATAATTCAAAGATTGTATACTTTATTCGCAGCTTCACCGGCAAGATGGAGTGTCTTAAAGAAATACACAGATATATCTCTAAAACCTTTGTCTAGCACTAGGTGGGAGTCCCGACTTGAAAGCATAAAAGCTGTACGCTTTCATTTACCAAAAATAAAAAATGCTTTAGTTGAGGTAGCTGAAGTTTGTAAAGATCCGAAGACAAAAAGCGAGGCAAATTCACTCCTTTCCCATGAATTAAACAGATTTGAATTTATCTTATCTGTTGTTGTTTGGTATGACATATTACTAACTGTAAATAAAGTAAGTAAGGTTCTACAATCTGTTCAAATTCCGTTGGATATTGCAGTTAAACATCTGGATGCTTTGAAGTCATCATTAAATATATACAGAAATGAAGAGTTTAATCAAGCCGTATCAGTAGCAGAAAGAGTCGCCAGTGATATGTCAATTGATATAGAGTTTTCTAAAAATGTAAAAAGGAGACATTCTGATTGCGCAAGAGAGGACGAGGCACAGGAAAACTCGAAGAAGAGGTTTAGAATGGATTTCTTTCTGTGAGTGATAGACATGGCACTAACCTCTCTGTCGTAGCATTTTGATCAGTACAGTGAGTACATTTCTAGATTTGGTTTCATGAACAGCATAAGCCAAATTAAAAATTGTGATTTATCTAATTTACAGAGTCTGCTGCGATATAGAGAAAGTTTTGAAGGATGAAGGAAGTTCAGAGAGCGACATAGATGGAATTGAACTTAGTGAAGAGTTAAGAATGTTATCAACGGTTGTGCCAGAAGATCATAGTGTAATTGATATTTTGAAGTTCTTACACAAAAATAGATTGCAGGAAATATATCCAAACATAGAAATACTTTGTAGGATAATTCTTACAATGCCAGTGACAGTTGCATCAGCTGAAAGGTCGTTTTCAAAATTAAAATTAATAAAAAATTAAGATTGTCGATGTCACAAGAGAGACTGACTGGATTATCTCTTTTGTCAATTGAACACGAGGAGGTTGATAAGATTGAGAAATCAACAATAATCGACAGATTTGCACATATTAAAGCTAGAAAAGTAAACTTTTAAAATTGTAGTGGGCTGGTTATTATTTTGTTAATTTGTGTAACCCTTAACAATTACAGGTTTTTAAAATTTGTTTATGTATTTCTGAATAATACTAATAATTATACTGAAAAATACTAATAATTATACTGAATAATACTAATGTAAACTTGAAAACAAAAATAAAATTATAAGTAAATGAGAAATTTGATTTTTCTGTGAAAAGTAGGGGGCCCGCGGAAACCCTCTCGCTCGAGGCCCCGCAGATCCTAGAGACGGCTCTGATCTTCCAGGTGTCTGTTGAAATTTTCCACAGGAAAGTGAATGGTCATTAACTCCACAGGTTAGAACGGTATTAGAACATTTCTCATTTTTAGGATTAACACAAGTAAACTGTTTTTAATTTATATGATACCAAGTTGGATTTGGCCTTCTCTAATGCTCCACAGGTAATTTCTGCAAGTGTCTCTGAACCTATAATAAATTGTGATAATTATCATCCAGCTATTCTTTACAGTGTTCATCTAACTAAAAATTTGAATTACATGTCATTTTCTTTGAGTTTATATGATTTTAAAAATTGTGATTTTGATTCTCTTACAGATTATTTACAAACTGTAAATTGGCCTAGTATGTTGTGCAATATTGATGTAAATGATGCAGTATCAAGTTTTTATTCTATAGTCTATGATGCCATTGAGGCATTTACACCTAAGTTGTTTATAAATAATTCAAGTTACCCAAAATGGTTCACTGCTGAACTTAAAACTTGTATTAGTTGAAAAAAATGTATCATAAAATTTTTAAAATTACCAGTAATCACGAAGATCATGTTAAATTTGTTGAAGAACGTAGGAAGTGCAAAATCATGACTGAACAGTGTTATTCAAATAACATAACTAAAGTTGAAGAAAGTCTTTCACTTAGTAATATAAAGCCTTTTTGGACACATGTTAATAACCTTCGTAAAAAAGATAAATTGCCATCACAAATGTACTTAGATAATGAATTTGCTCAAAATTATCAGGACATCCAATTTATTCGCAAATTACTTTTCTAGAGTGTATAGTTCAGAAAATCCATGTAAAACTCAGAAATTTGATTTTAGGGAAACTATCTCCTTTGGATTATTGATCATTTCTGCTGAGGAAATATTTAAAAAATTGTCATCATTAGATGTAACTAAAGGCATGGGACCTGATAATATCCCATCTATCCTTTTAAAAAATTGTAGTCAGACACTAGCCTATCCATTGTATATAATATTTAATGAATCACTTCGTACTGGCATATTTCCAGAATTGTTTTAAATTAGTTATATTGTACCTGTTCATAAGAGTGGAGATAAATGTAACATAAGTAATTATAGGCCAATTACTATGCAATCTTCTCTTGGAAAAACTTTTGAATATCTGGTTGTTGAAAAAATGAGCCTAACCAAAAACACCATTATTAAAAAGGAATAGCATGGTTTTAGACCTGGTCTATCCACGTTGACCAACTTATTAACTTTCCATAATTTTATTACTTTGGCATTTGAAAATCACCAACAAGTTGACACTACATACCTAGATTTTTCTAAAGCGTTTAATAAGGTAAATCACACTGCGTTATTGGTAAAACTTGAGGAATTAGGCATCATTGGTAAGATGCTTGATTAGAAGCTATTTAATTAATAGAAAATTGGTTGTAAAGGTTAATAATGCAAAGTCAAAGACATTTATCGCTACATCAGGGGTCCCCCAGGGTTCTCACCTTGGCCCTTTATTGTTTATAATGTTCATAAATGATAGAGGCTGTGAGATACATCCAATTAATTATTTACTATATGCAGATGATATAAAACTTTTCCATAAAATAGAGACAATAAATGATTGTTGGGATATACAGTGTTGCCTGGATAATATAAGAAACTGGTGTAAAATAAATTACATGGATTTGAATGTGAAAAAGAGTTATGTAATGACATAAAATAGAACAAAAAATTTTATACACTATGAGTACAGACTTGACCAAAGTACTATATCTAGGGTTAGCAGTATTTCTGACCTAGGCATACAATTTGATTCCAACTTATGTTTCAACTCACATATAGACTCAATAACATTGTAAGCGTATAAAATGCTAGGTTTTATTTATCGTGTCACAAAGGATTTTGATAGCATTCAAGCGTTTATTGTTTTATACTGTTCACTGGTAAGACCCATACTTGAATATTGTTCTCCATTGTGGGCACCATATTACAACACTTATATTTTCATTCTTGAAAGTGTACAACGTAAATTCTTTAGAATGGTTTGGTTCAAAATTGTGGGTAATATGGAAGAATTTAAATATGATAGACTCATGGATGTTCTGGAATTACGAACATTATATTTCTACAGAAAATCTGCAGGTTTATTATTTTTATAACATTTATTAAATAATTATATAAATTGCTCTTTTTTGTTAGATCAAGTATCATTTAGAATTCCTAACAGAATCACTAGAAATAATATGATTTTCAACATACCCTATTCTTCTACTAATTATTCTTATTATTCACCAATATCCAGAATGATAAGGGACTATAATACCACATGTAGTGATATAGATATATTCAATAACTCATTATTGTCTTTTAAATACAAGTTAAAAAGACTTTCTAATTAGTTATAAATTACAAATTTTCTCACTGGTGTTTTTTCACACAATTTTATGTAATTTATATGATTTATATTATTGAAATTCACTAAAATTGCTGACAGATTAGAAATAATTCTTCATGTATATTTCTTATTTGGTATGTCTTTAATTATTCTTGTTTAATTTGTATGAATTATATCTTTATTGTTAACTGACTGATTAATTATTTGTATGATTTAAACTTGCATTTTACATGATGTTGACTACTACTGTATTATTAATATGTTACCAAATACTACTGGAACAAAAATTCATTTTACTTTTATTGTAAGTCTTGCAAATGGGTATGGATAATAAATTATTATTATTATTGAAAACCTGTTGCTTGCATAACAGGTTTTCAATTAATTGTGATTGTAGAAACTTAGAACATGTATTGCAATACAAATATTTAGGGATAATTATTGACGTAAATTTTAAATTTGACAAACGTATTAAAATGATAAATAATAAATTGAGAGTCCTAAGCTATCAAATGTATAAAATAAAAAACATGCTTCCAACAAAGGTAAAAAGAATGATATATTTCTCACTATTTGAATCAGTTATAATATATGGGTTAACTATATGGGGTAATGCCCATAAATATCATTTGAATCCAATAATAAAAAATCAAAATAGGATTATAAAGATGATTGATATTAATACAACTGATATCAGTGCTGTTGAAATGTACAAAAAATTAAATATACTCCCAATAACGGAACTTCATAAATTTATTATATTAATTGACAATTACTATAGTAATAAATATAAGAAATTGGCGAATAATACACATACCATGATAAACAGAAGACCTTCACAATTTTTGGTCCCATCTTATAATAATTTACATGGACGGAATTGTATGAATGTTGCTATACCATTATTATTTAATTTATTACCTATGGATCTACGAAACCTGGAGAAAATATCTAATGTAAAAATGAAATATAGAAATTATTTGCTGGATAAGTATGTAAGGTAATTTGTAATCATTAATGTATATAAGCAATCGATGGATAATTGGATTGATTAAGTTGGCACCCCCCAACAAGCTCCTAGCTTGGGGGGACCAGGAAGGTTACTTGATTTTATTTCAATTATATGAATTCAAATTTTATTTCATTGAATGTATTAGATGAATGTTTTTTATTAGTTTATATTCGATATTGTGTTTGTAATTGTATTTCTTTTCTTTTAATTTTGTAATAATATTTGTAAATATCTACTATAATAAAAGGCAATGTTTGCGTGTCTGTCAGCAAGATGGCCACCAGCAAAACACTATGAGAAATTATGATGAACAGCGTACTCTATGTTTATTACGAATTATTATTATTTGGTTCATTCCGAAAGAAACACTCCGACACAGTACTTTTAATATACGAGAGGTGGAAGGATAGGTATTATTTTCATTGCAATTAACATAAATGATTTTTATTCTGAAAGTTAGCAAATATAATCTATTTTTGTATCTGACCTTACACCCATAAGCGTGATTTGAATATTTTCATTACGTGAGAGAGGAGAGGGAATTGAATTACATATGTAGCAACCGTGTTCGTTACATCCGAGAAATTTAACCAAGTCCTTATGGAGAAATTCAAGGGACCGAGACATTTCTTCGTTATAGCCGAGATTTTGTTTTAGGCGTGATCGTTATAAACGAGTTTTACTGTATAATACGAAAATCGCAAAAATGAATCACGTATGCCAGTCATGGGTACCACTTGACTGATGACAAAAAATGAACTTTATGTCATATCTCGTAAAGTATTGGTCATATCAAAATATTTTTTAAATAAAAGTTATAGAACCATAAAGTAGAGGATTTCTTTCCCTATACATTTTATCGTCGGAGTAGCCATTATCGAGAAAATCAAACAAGAATGTCTTAATTCGAGTTGAACTTTGAAAATTTCTTGCATGGTTACTTCTTCATTGTTGCTAACATAAAACAATCTCACAAACAAATGTTTAATTTACTTACGTGTGCATGCAGTATTTTCAAATAGGAAGAAAATGGATTATTTACATACAGGTATATCATTTCTTTTTAATACTTCATTGCATGAAACGTGCCCATTTGTGATACGCTGTACACTTTCCTAACTAATTTGGAACCTTTATGTGGAACTAAATGGATTAATATGCACTGAATAAAAATATTTCGTTTTACTACACCTGAAAAACTGGGGTCAACTTATAAACAAGATAGTCAAAAAATCAAAAGTTTTTATTATAAAAGTTGCAATTGACTTATACATGAGTATAAACAGTACATTTAAAAAAGACTAAGAAATTGCAAATATACAGGTAAAGCAGTGAGTCGACTGCCTCAGACACCTATCCAAAGGAGCATGAAAATTTGACTCCAATGAAAAGCTATTTATATATACGAGTATGTACTTGTTCCTAAAGAATGTTGAAAAAATGTCTTTCGAATGTTTATATTGGGGATTGGGCTGTGTATTAGCATCTTTATAAAGGAATTCCTCAGCCTACTCAAGCAGAGCAGATTTTTTGTTAAAAAATTGAAGGTGCATTTTATTTGTATAAAGTAAAAGATTGTCCAAGCACAGTCCTGACTACAAGTGTTTTTTGTCAGATCTCCTTTTCAAATTATTATTATTTCAATAATTCTATTGAATAGCCACAAAAAGATGAATAATCTTCTACGTAGCATAATTAATCCAGTTAGGCAATGTAATTTACACTGTTTGGTTATGTTCGTAATATATTTTAGAAATTTTACTTTTTGTAAGTGCAGCGTTAGTTCATTAGAAGTATCGTAAACTCCGAAAAGGTCTGACTCACTGGTATTTTAGTGTAAATACAAAAATTTATGCCACAGCTATACTTGAATGATTTTTGGATAATCTATGGCTTTTGATTTTCCATGCTACAGCTTCCAATCATTACCGTGGATAACTGGGACTTTCCTGTAGATGGAATAATTTGTCAAATACATATAAGATGCATGCATAATGTGTCAAATGGATTTCTGGTCAATGGAAATTTTTTAGTAAATTACATGACTTTAAACCATACTTTCATACTTTTCACAAGGGCCATGACTGAGGATAAATATTTGTTGTCGGTAATACAATGTGGTGCAGAGCCGGCTAGGAAGATCACGGGACCCAGTGCAAAGTATGCATGCAGGGCCTCTTATGCATCAAAATATTTTATTGATAAATTTTAACAAAAGCAATCTCTTTCACTATGACTCTTCCATATACTTTCATATTAAAAAATAATGCGCGTACTTTATAAGTACTACAAGTATTTTTTAGAGAGTGAGGGGCAGTCGCACCATTCCCACCGCCATCAAGCTGACCCTGATGTGATGCAACACCTGTCATATGCGCTGCGTATTTTGTTTATATTTGTATATTCAAAGACTTGATTGCATGGAACCTAGACTATGTCTTAAAAAATATATTTCTTAAATTACTTGTAGAGTGAAAGAAGATTCACTTATATGAGGAACATGCCTACGCATGAATTATCAAGTCAAAAAAAATAAGGATCAACTTATATGCCAGGTCAACGTAGGTATTTGCCACGATACAAGGAAAATGTCGAAATGTCGTAGTACTAATTTATTTGTCTAGAAATTAGTTTTTAAAGGAAAATTTCATTCTATCTGGCACAAATTTTAATGGAAAAATTAGCTTCTCAAAATGAGAGGTGCAGGTAATCCTTAGCCATTGTGCAACTCTAAATGATTTATATTAAATATGATACATTTTCATCTCTTTTCTAACATTTAGCTATTTATCGAATATGAAACCTTATCTTACATTACTAAAGTTTGTTATAAGGGAGAGTCAGAAAGTATCCGCAATGTATTTTTTAAATTTTTGTTTTGTTGGCTGCGCTACTAATTGCATGTGCAACTCTAAGTGTGGACTCTCTTAGTCATTTTGGTGTGGTTTCGACCTTGAATGGTCAGTTATCATGTCGTCATAGTGGTGTTAACGTGGCTGCTCCACTTGCCGTATGCACCAAAGAAGAGCAAGCAGTGTGCAGTGATTCAATTTTTGTGGACTGAAGGTGTACCAGGAGCAGAAATCCATCGAAGACTTTCAGCACAGTATGGGAACAGTGCTATGTCACAGCGGAGTGTGTACGATTGGATTAACATGTACAAAAACGGTGGCACAAGTGTCACTGATGAAGAGCGATCGGGGTGCCTCCACGTCTGCTACTGATGAGAACATTGAACGACCCACGCCATGATTCTGAATAACAGACGGGTGACTATTGATGAAGTGGCATATCACCTGCAAATCAGTCATGGTTCTTCCATAACAGACTTGACTTTTATTAAGTCTGTGTGAGATGGGTTCCCAAACAACTCACAGAAGACCACAAGCGCAACCGTTTGGACATCTGCCTACGCTTTTTGAATCACTATCATAAAGAAGGTGATGCCTTTTTGAGATACATCATCACTGGGGATGAAACATGGGTCCCACCACTATGAGCCAGAGTGTAAACGCCAGAGTTTGCAATGGAAACATCCAAAATCAACCAACAGCGGGAAAAGTGATGCTCACAGTTTTTTGGGATTCACAAGGGCCAATATTGGAACACTATCAAGAGAGGGGCACAACAGTAAACAGTGATCGTTACAGTGAGATGCTGCGAGACAAGCTGGAGCCAGCAATTCGAAGAAAACGCCGAGGACTATTGTTGGAAGGTGTTGCATTGTTGCACGGCAATGCCCGTCTACACCTGCCGCCCAGACTGTTGAAACCCTCTGGCAACTGCACTTTGAGGTGTTGGAGCATCCTTCGTACAGCCCTGACCTCGCCCCTTCGGACTATCACCTCTTTGGTCCACTCAAAGACGCTTTAAAGGCTGCCGATTTGCCAGTGACCAAGAAGTGAAGGAAGTGATGCATGCGTGGCTGCCGAAAACATTTTTTTCTGAGGGCATACAGAAGCTTGTGCAACATTGGACTAAGTGTGTTGAAAAGCATGGGAACTATATTGAAAAAGTTCTCTATTGTTTTTGTATTAATTTAAAAAAATACATTGCAGATACTTTCTGACTCACCCTCGTATATTGATAATATACCAAATAAATAAAAACTCACCATTCTCATTTTTGAAAAATTAAGCAGGCCATCGTCAGTGAAATTTGGAGTGCCTTCTTCAATGAATGACAAATCTGTCAGGTACATTCCCAAATAAGGAATGCAGGGTGGATCACAGCGATGAAGGGCATCTCGGAGGTTGCGGAATCTTCCATCAGATGAAACTATATTCTGCAGCTTTTCAATAGTTTGCTTTGTCTTTGAATAGAGTTGTAATAGAAATACATTACAACTTCATTTATAATTTTGGCAGAAAACGAACATAACTTACAAGAAAAAATTTTATTTCTCACTTAAAAAGAATTTGTAATTTCTATAAATATTTCAGAAAGAGTTAATAAATATACATATATATGCTAATATAATCTGAAATTTCTTCCAATGCAAGCATTTTTTCTTTGTTATCAGCAGTTTTTTCAAAAAACCAGCTTATGCTTTCAGTCTGTCTGTCTGATCCGCTAGCTCCTAAACAAAAGCAGCTAGAGCCTTTGTTTATTCACCAGTTGATTCAGTATTCTATCTATTTGCACATTTTTTTTCAGAGGTTCTAGTTATAATATTATTTCAGATTAATCATAACATTCTGTATTAACAATTTTTTTGAAAAAACTGCCATCATGCTTCAGTATCTCTTTACTTGGTTGCTTTTCGCTATTACTAGAATGTAATAAAATTGCAGCTATTTATAACAGATATAAGAGCTAAGATAATTTTGGAACCATAGATTTGAAATTTGGCACAATGATTGACCAATAGTTACAACTAACAAGAAACTTCCATATTTAATTATTAGGAATTCTTAACAGAGAAAAATATGAGAGTCAATTCAAGGAATTATAAAAATTCTTTTTTTTATTACTTAGAATTGTGATGCAAACACTGGGCATGAACCTTTTCCTGAGAGAATGAAGTTTACAAGAAAACATCATAAATTTTCATCTCACATGAAATTATGAATGAATGCTGAAGATGAAACGGACAGGTGGGAAGAAAAACAAGGAAGTACTAAGAATAAAAGGTGAGAAGCAAATGATTATATGTAAGAAGAAGGCATAATGAATTAGACCTTAGGAGAGAGCATGACAAAAGACAGGTTAGAAGAAAAACTGGAAAAAAGGGAAAAGAAGAGGCTTCAGCTGATAGACAACTTGAAAGGCAAAGATATTTATAAAGACATGAAGACTGCAAAAAATAGGAGTATGTGGAGAAATAGGTTTAACCATAAATAATCATGGACTCGTACACGGACAGACTAGCTATGATGATGATGACATAATGTAATAAAAGTATTTCTGGAAATTGAGATAAGTAAAATCCTTTGGAGATGGTTAAGCCTAAGAATAAGGTAAGGCCAAAGCCTCTGGTGCGTGTGTGTATATATCAAAGTCGTGCTGCTAAAGTAAATATGCCAATATAACAAATGGTGCCACAAAATCACATTCCAATTACATTGAGGGCATATTTGCTATCTTTCAAGGATCTTCTTCTCTAGAAGATATTGTATATATTGTTCTTCATTATCTAATGCACTATTTTTTGCCAGAATTATTACAGTGTTTCATTACTTATATTTATACATATATATATATATATATAATATAGAAACTTACAGTTTTGGAAACCTTTTCCCAAGTCTTCTTTAATCTGAATACAGCACTATTTGTGAAGGCTGCACAGATTTGTAAAACACCATTAAAATTATGAAGACATCTACTGATATCTGCAACTGCAGCCCATTTTTCAATTGCTGCTATTCTAGCATTCATGTTTGATTTTCTTATTATTTCAGATACCACTAATTGTGACACCTGAAAAATTTTCATTAAAGTAAATTCAATAAGTTATCAATGTTGTCCAATGTTGAAAATTCTTTTAAATTGATTGAATATCATAATAATACATGTACCAATTCGTGTTGGGTAAAAGAAAAGAATGAGGTAATTGTATTGCTTTTGTCTTTTGCTATTAGTTTTTTATGGTTATGGATTTTTTGAAATATATTTCCAATCATAACGAAAACAGTTAACACATTGCGTGCTCATGATGTAACATGTATGTCATGGGTCCTTCAAATGTTTGAAGGGTCGGGTGTATACTAGCCAGCTCCGAGCGCCTCCTGCAGTGTTTCAGTCATCAGTCCAATCCCTGCAGTCTTGGTGTGAGCGTCAGTTTGTGTTTCTGTGACATTTTTATTTTTACGAAGTGTTTGCTTTTCAGCCGTGAAAACAGAAATTTGTTATAAGGTAAGTTCATGTTTTGAGGTATTTTTCTTGCATTTCTTAGATTTCCTATCATTTAACTTTCGTTTTATAAATGGAATTATTATTAATTTTAAATTTGTCATTTTAAAATATTTTTTCTTATTTTTTGGAAAGGTGACCCAAAGTGTTAGAGATAACTTGTTTTACTTGTCCAAAAATCTCAAGGTGGGTTTATGTGTAATTTTTCCAATATCATATCTTCTTCTATGAACTGAATGTCAGTTACTTCTTTTAGCCAGTTGAAAATTAAATGTTTCTTTTTGGTAGATTTTCCATGCACGGAACAACACAACAAACTTTTAAAACTACTTAGAACAACTTTAGTTACTATTACAAAATTGATAGAAATATATTTAGCATTTTCATGATTTGAACAAATTTCTACTAATTTGATTGCGCTTCGTATCACTTAATTGTTATTGAGCAGGCCTCGAGAAGCAGTTTCAGATCTGCTTCTCTGGTGCTTATATGCGTGGAAACAAAAGAATGGGGAAAAGAGTGGAGAGCCTATGTCAGTCCTTGGGGAGAGGAAGTAAGCAGAATTTGAACTGCTTCTCGGTGCTGCAAAAAGTTTCATCTGCTGGTGACATGAAAAAACTGTGTCATATCCATCTTTCAGGGAAATTCTGTTTTACAAGAGGGAATGGGCCATTCGTACCCAATGGAGGGGAAGTCAGCATTATTTGAACTGCTTCTCAGTGCCACAGAAAGTTTCGTCTTCTGGTGTCATGAAAAAACTGCATTGTGTCCATCTATCGAGGAAATTTGGTGTTAGGGATATCACACACCGGCGACAATACTGGCACAACTCAAAACTAATGTTTTCAGAAAATCAAGAAATAAACAGCACCTAGCAATATCAGGTTATTTTCCTATTGAATAGTATAAGTAACAGCCTTGAAATTTGATGATTCCACGTGATAACTACAATTCTGCCAGTATTGCTAGAAGAAATAGAGCCTTACACCAAACTCTTTAGCTGTATTAACTTGAAAATCACATTTTTTTGAGTTGTGCCAGTGTTATCGCCTGCATGAAATATATTTGTTTAGCTGTTTTGTGCCCTCCACATGGTTTATAAAGTGTTTATTTTTGATGTGCTACATCATTACTTCCTTTTATTAAACATTATTACTTTTAAAACTAAAAATGTGCGTGGATAATGAAAATTGTGTAATAAAAAAATTATTGGTGAAATCGTTTTCAAGTTATCAAGATTTTGCAACTGATAAAGAGAATGTTCAAGCCAGAAAGCCTATAGAAGTAACTGCATGGCTATGATATTTCAAAAGTGCAATTTAATATATTTCTGTTGATTAAAATTATTGGAAACAGAAAGTGAGAAATAAATTTGGTTTCAAACAATGTGTGCCATTATTTCTTATACGTGTAGCATATTTCCGAATGAGATACATGAATGAAATTATTTGAGCTCTGAACCAACAAGGCTAAGTCTATAATTAATATATTGGTAGATAATGTAAATACTCGGTCATGAATAACTACCTCATTGAATCTCTTTGTCATGAGCAATATGTGAGATGCTTTTGTGGTTTTATCCTGCTTCATCCAAGCTTGCCCAAGGAACTCCCTGAAAAATAAAACATTCATTGATTTCAATGTTGAAAAAAATTGACGCAGTCACATTTAGGGCAAGATATGTATTTCATTACTTACTCACTACAAATTGATATGAATATCTGATGGTCCACATAGGTCATTTGTTCAGCTATTTCCAAAGCAGACAGAGTTTCTATATTTTCTTTGCCTGGTGTCTGTAAGTAAAAAATAAATTAAATATATACTGGTATATAAAATAAATAAATAAGGTAGAGCAAAACAAGATAGATAAATGTCATCATAAAGCTAAGGAAATGTCTTAGATATTTTAATAATATGCCTACATTATTATTTGTTATTATGATTATAGATTCAAAAATAGGATGTTTAATGTCAAAGCTTGTAATAGGCAGCTTATTCTGTGAATAGATACCCTTAGGATATCTTAATTACATCTCAGACATGTATTGTCTAGATGCAATTACAGTGGATTCCCGATTTAAGGTTCTCCCATTTAAGGTTTACCTCCATTTAAGGTGGTTTTTTTGTGGCCCTGACCAAAGTTCCATATAAATAATGTATCGTATCACCCGATTTAGTGTTTCTCGATTTAGTGTTTCTCGATTTTGTGAATTGCTCGCAATTAAGGGACGAAATTCTGGTCCCTTGTGGGGCATCGCCTCGATTTCAGGTGCATTTACACCATGACTCGAGAATATTTCATTTGGTAGAGATGTAATATATTAATTCAATCTAACCATCAATGGCACAACACATATTGGCGTTGTTACTACATTAAATAAACTCAAAAGAATTAATATTTAATCGAGATGTTTTGTCAATCCACCTTAAATGTCCTAATCTGTTACGTACTTCATGAAAGTTGCGATGACGTCATCACGTGAACACGGACTTTTTTTATGTTTCAGTTCACAGGTGCTTGCTCACTAATGTGACGCATTGGCTAGTTGGGCCACCCGTGTTTACCACAGCCATATTTACCTTGTTAACCCGAAAGGAAGATAATCCGCCAAAAAAAAGGAAAGTCTTATTCACAACAATGCTATTATTACATCGAGGTGGCGATGTTATTAAAACTTTGGATGTATGTTCTTACTCGTCAGTCACTGTAGCATTTCCCTACACCGCAAAAGACAAGAAATCAAATTTGCGAGCCCACTTCGCATAAAGGGCCGAAATGTAACAAATGAGACTAAAAGTACGGAACTGTTCGCATTGTCATTTTATGCATGGTCAACCGATAACAGGTGTCAAAACGTTTGCCAATGCTCACCACACTGCTTCACTGAGGGATAACTATTCGAAACTCGTAAATATCTTATACAGGTAGACCTCGTCTTTCGTGGCTTTATCTTTTGCATGTTTCGATCTTTCTCATGTTTCGATCTTTTGCGGTTCCACATTTGCGACCAGTTTTGTCTTTCGCAGTCTTGTTTCGCTGTTTGGCAAAAAAAATCACGGAAAAGGCTGCACTAAATTTTCTATATATGGAATGAATCGCGGTTTCCTCACCTTTTCTCTCATAGTCAGGCCTGAAAATGTTGTTACATTATTCTGATGTGTAAAAATATTTACGTAATTTAAAAAAATAGATACGTGTATCTATTTTTTAAAAGTATATACAGTAAAACTGGTTTAATACATATTTGAGGGGACCGACTCATTACTTCGTTATAAGCGTGACTACGTTATATACGAGAAACATGGTTTTTGGCCTATACATCCCATATAACACGTATACACATACAGTAAAAGCTGTGCTTTCCGGCTATTTAGAACCGGTCAGCCTTAGATACCGGCAATTACACAAATACAATTCATTTTTTATTTCTTTTTCTTTTTTTATGAATTTTTGTGTGAATTGCATTTGTGTAATACCACAACTTCCACTTTAAAATTTCTTAAAATATAAGATGTATATATTACGTATTTACTCCGTATACTTCTGTGGCTGCCGAGTAAGCATGGCGTTTTTGGTTACGTAAGCCATTTGCATTGTCTAGATGTTTTGGTGTACTTCTACAATTTCCAGTTTTATCGCTTTTTATTATTTTAAAAATTACCCATCCATTGAATATGGCATCAAAATAAATACCTAAAAGCAAGGAACAGGAGAGAAAAGGTTGGTTTAACGCTAACACAAAAGCTGGAGTTGATCAAACGAATTAAAAAAGGAAAAAATAGAGCAGCCATAGCAAAAGAATTCAACATCAGATCTTCCACGCTCTACGATATCAAGGCTCATAAGGCTAAATTAATGAAATTTGTGTCATCTTCTGAGATGAGTAAATCAATTAATAAACATCATACGCTTCGTAAGCCAAAAATTGAGGAACTGGATAAAATATTATATGACTGGTTTTCATAGAAATGTTCAGAATAATTAAATAATTTCGTCCTTTTCTAATAGAGTAAATAAAGATAAATAAGAAAGATATAATCCAATAAATTCAATTTTGGGAACAGGTTCACTGCCGTAATCCCCAAACATCCCGGACGTCCTAAACTTTTCAATAGTCTTTTTGTTTTGCATGTAAGGGTAGCAACGTATTAAATAATAATGGGTAAATAGTGTCTATATCTAACTACGTGTGGAAGAATTAAAATGGAAAATGCAAACCCCATGCATAGTTATGTTTGGGGAGCATGATAGTGTAGCCGGATAGCACAGCTTTTACTGTTGTTGCAGTGAGTCGACTTCAATGCCGTACTTACATATACAAAGAGATGCTTATCACCTTCGCGGCATGTAAAATGTTCGACTGCTATTACATACGATTTTTTAAATGGTCAATTAATATTATTATTATGGTCATTAATTTACATAAACATTTCACATTTTTAATATCAATTTCAAAACAAAGGGATCGTGGAAATTCGTATGGAAGGGGTAGACGGAGGAAGGGGATCTCTACAAACAAGTGCGCGGTAAATGGGAGGAAACTATTCATTACTTATTGCTCTGCTCGCCAAAATTCGTTATATATGGGGCATTTTTTGCCACGGGACCAAACATTTGTTCGTTACATGCGAGAATTCATGAAATGCATGTTCGTTACATCTGAGAAATTTAATCAATGCCCTTATGGAGAAGTTCAGGGACCGAAACATTTCTTCATTATAGCCGAGATTTCGTTTTAGGCGTGATCATTATAAACGAGTTTTACTGTATATAAGACACGTGTACGTATCTTATATATACTTTTAAATATTTTTAGGATGCAATCCTCCCACACTTTTGTGTCCCTTCGCACGTGACAAGTTGCTGGCATCACCGTTCGGGAGCCTTCTGTCTTTATTACGAGAGGGAAGTCCCTAGGGGAAAGACTGAACTCTTGACCCTTCCGATTCAGGATCATTGGGTTATTTGCTCAGGTTTGACATAGTTCAAATGCTTAAGCTTTGCGTTTTGCGCATCATTTGTTATTGGTGGAGTTTCGCAGAGGTTTTCAGGAATGTAACCCCAAGAAAAACGTGGTCTACCGTATTTGGGGAATTAGCCCCTGCAAGTTAGGCAACCACAGTTCATTTTTTTCTCGATTCTACTACAGAACTTAAATAAGACTTTATTTTCTGATACTTTTTTCGTCTTCTTTTAACTTGTTTAAGTCTCACTTTCACTGAATTTAATTTTTCATCCCTTTCTCTATTTTTCTGTGGTGACCAACACAGAGGACAAATGATCCGTTTCTGCTGGTATGGGAACCAAACCCTGTATTTCCCATTGCCTTAATTACTTTTCTTTCATGATTTCCTCTTTCGCGGTGTTTTCAGGAGCGTAACCCCCGCAAAAGACGAGGTCTGTCTGTATAATCTTATATAATCCATACGAGCCCAATTATATCATGTATTCATTATAGCATGCGAACTTAAAAAACTGAAAGATCTGCATGCTTGGTTGATTCCTCCTATTCAATTAAGTGTGTTTATTTGCTTAAAAGTTTTAAGAAAGTTTGTCTCGGAAAAATTACAGATCACAAATTCACTGCCAGGAGGGGCAATGAGGGTCACAGCCATGAAATTACCACTAATTTCACAAAAAAACGATAAGCTAGAAGAATCACCTTCGCCGGAGGACTTACAGTTGGTATTATTTCAACCATCTTCGTTCTGTGAAATTTTACGAATGAAAAAATTGATCATAATTAATCTAGACACTTATTAATATTTATGTTTTAACTAATAAAACATATTTGACAATGAACTGCCGTTTAGTCTTTCAATTTTAGATAACCCCTATTTAATGTATTACTCGATTTAAGGTACAAAAAACTTGTTCCCGATGCAAACGTTAAATTGGGATTCCACTGTATATCTTATACCAACAACATTCTTCCTATAAGTATATGTTTTGACTTAACCCGTAGCAAAAATGAGTGACCATGTTGAAAGACAAGGAAGAAGTAAGAGCCGGATTAATAAAGGGCTTCGGAAGAATTATGATGCCAATGTAAAAATTATTTTGGTTTGTGAGGCAGAAAAAACAAATTACTGTACAGAAAGGCATAACACTGACACTGAATATAGGTAGTCTTTACATTTGTTCTTAAACAATGTTTTGTTTTTTATTTGTTTTCAGTTACATTGGAAATTAAGTGTAACTGATCAGGTATTTTGAAATCAAAATTTAGTATCAACACCACAAATTATTTTTTGTGTGGCTTCTAAAATAGGGAGTTGTCTTATATTCTAGCTTGCCTTATAATCAGGCAAATATGGAATTATTCCTCACAAATATAAAATTTAAAATAGTGTTAATGTAATGCATAAATTACCTTGTAAAATGTGGCAAAGTAATAGCAATTAGAAGATGTATATTTAATACATATGTACTTGTATTACCTATGTTTAATTTAATGCAATTTAAGTCATTATGGAGGGTTTTCTGTTGAATATTATGTATTTCAACAAAATAGGGATGTATATATTTTGATGCTTAAAAGAACAATTTGGAGGTCAAGAATAATAATACCATTGGGGGTGCTAATAAAACGTCCAAGTCCACTTTGGCATGTTCTGGTTCCTCTTTTGTAATGAGACGCAGCAATTGTGAAGCTGCTTTATGTTCAGCTGGAAGAAGATTTGGACTGTAGATTATATCATCCAGGAATTCTATGGTCAAATTCTTCAATCGCTGGTCCATTTCAAAATCCTGGGAAACAAATACTATACAGTATATTTTATAAAGCAAATTAAAATATATTGTAAGATAGAATATTTAGCCAATTTAAATACATAATAACCTCTCGAATGTGATGTTCTCACATGACAAGATAACATGCTGTTTTAAAAATAATATACATCTATCATTATACTTAATTAGAAAAAGATTAGGCCAAATAATAACAGAATGTACCCACTGAATTGCTTCTTAAATTTATAATTTTACTTTTAATTACATTTATCAATTAAGACATTCTCATCTTTGGAATTCCAGGCAAAACATACACTAATCCATTCAAAACATGGTTAATTAATTTAATTAGGTTAGCCCTTAAGAGGTCGTGCATGGTCTGAAAGACCGGGTGGTTTACATTGTTTTAAATTAATACCCTCTCAGTAACATTTCATCTCTGGCCTTCTCAGTACCTTATCTCATGTTCATTATGTATCATATACCGGGTTTTTTGGGCTCTTGGAGTTAGCGTTATTTGTTTACATTGTGTTTTCTACCACCGCGCATCGGTTTTTGGGATTGATCACTAAAAGGTCGCACACGTTCTAAAATACCGAGTTCTCTATCAGGAATATCTTATACTTTGTTACCTTATTTCATCTCGAGTTCACTATCTACCAATTTTTCAATCTAAAAGACTCCCGTCGTAAGTAGTATTTGTGTTTATGTTTACGTTCTTTGTGTGCAAGCAAGTGGTGCCAGCCTGGCGTGCCATATGTTCTCTGATGTAGTGATATCATCTGTTATTCCTTCGAAAATGTGCAAGGATAAGCACTGTCCTCTTAGAACTTTCCTGATATACAAAGCAATAACTAGTTGTGCTTGCCTAAGAGTCAGTTAGTCTCTTATACCTGGCTGATAAGGTACATTGGTGACTACACAGTCCCTATCAAGTGAGTGTATTTGAGACCGCTTATAATTTTTTGTGCCGTCTTCATTATTTTTGTGCGGTAGTAATCAAAATCTAACATTCTACGAAGAAGGTAGTGCAAAGATTGATACATCCAATTTCAGGATCCGGTCAGAATATAACTGTTGATAACTGGTTCTGCTCTGTTCCACTAACCATCCATCTCCTAAATAATGATAGGCTAACATTTGTTGGCACAATAACAAAAAATAAACGTGAAATACCACCGTAGTTTATAAATACTAAAAAATGTGAAACTCACAGCAGCCTATTTGGATTTGGAAGCACAGGTACATTTCCGCCTTACGTTCCAAAGAAAAACAAAGTAGTCATGATGTTGTCTCCAATGCACCATGATGATAAAATAGATGAAGATACTCGTACTGCAGCCAAACCGGAAATACTTACATTTTATAACGCAACCAAAGGTGGAGTTGA
Source organism: Uropetala carovei (assembly GCA_036926305.1). Lineage (NCBI taxonomy): Eukaryota > Metazoa > Arthropoda > Insecta > Odonata > Petaluridae > Uropetala > Uropetala carovei. The sequence continues at coordinate 7,681,261 of JAXCHB010000010.1, read as the reverse complement.
CACAGTTGTCAAGCTAAAAGGAACTTATTCTGTAGCTAGAAAAAGTTGTCGTTGGCCACTCACTGTATTTTATGCACTAATGAATATAGCCGGAATCAATGGATTTATTATACTGGAAAGTAACAAAGAAAGTAAAATCAACCGCAGGACGTTTTTGAAAACACTTTTGAAAGAACTTTGCGTAGACTATTTGAAAATTCATGCTACATCGGAAAATTTGCGTAGGAACCTCAAAGTAAAAATTAGGAAGTTGGTAGGAATTTCAGAAGGAGAAAGTCAAGCACAGAAGAATGATGGACAAGGAAGATGTGCCTTTTCCTCCTGGAAACAAAACAGGAAGACCCAAACGTGCTGTGTAATATGCTCAAAATATATTTGTAGAGAGCACACCGTTTCTACATGCGTCGATTGTTCCTATGTTCAAGACGATGACAAGGCCAAGTCAGATTTCAGCTAATTAATATTTTAAACTATTTTAACACATTTTTATTTATGTAAAACAATAGTATGAACATAAATGCATTTAAAAATAAAGAAACAGTTGTATAAAAAAATTTATTTTTGCGTATTTTAGCCTGTTTATCCAACACGGTCAAAAAGACCGTGCTCAACCTGATATGTCACAAACATCCGCGCGACCTCTTAAGGGTTAAGCAAAACTCTGTATATGAACTAAGCTGCATATGTAAGGGCAGGGTCGGCCCAAGGTATTTTGGCATCTGGGTGAGAAACTGCTCCAGTGCCCATGTTTGTCAATTTTTCTTAGGGTATATTAAAAAGAACGCGTTCATTTATTCATTGATCCATAAAATTGTAAAATAATTGAAATTAAAATATTTTTGTGTAGATTCCACCTTTCCCATGATGTAAATCGGTTTCTAATGTTTATTCAGTTACAAGCAGGGCCGGATTAAGAGACCACAATGGGTTTAAGGCTCCACCCAAATCCTAAAATTTTAACAAGTAAGAGACTTGAAGTTGGAGAAGGAGAAAAGTTCTAAACTTGACTGGGAATCAAACCTGGGTCTCTCACCTGCTGGGTAGGTGCTTTAACCAACTAAGCTATCCAGTCACTCTAATTCTCCATCTCAAAATGGGATATTAAGGTTGAGGAAGGGTTAGCTAAGTAGTAGGCAAGTGAGCTACAATAAATTAATACAATACTTATAACATACTCTTTTGGCAATGGCCATTGTTATTTTGCAAATTTTTAATTGTGTTCATTATTTAGTGGATCCTGTAGGAATGGCTGCTACTTTTTTTTGGCTTGCACCATATGAAATATTTCCATTTACTTTGCTGGAGAACATTTTGTCGAACTGAATCTGTAATGCTTTGATAAAAAATCAATCTATGATATTTAGTACAGTCAATTTTATAGCCTTTTAAATAAAACACAGTTATCAAAACATTCTGGTGAAGTTTCGATGCTAAAAAATTCATAATATGCTCCGTTGAAAACCTTTATCCTGCCCGTCGGGACATTTGCAACTTTTAATGCGGCCTGACCTGTGAAAAGGTTGCACACTCCTTTAATAGAATGTGCTGAAGAAGTCAAAACTTTTTAGTATTTTGAAGAAACTAGAAGAAAGAACTGCTCAGTCAACAAGAAAAATTAGGGTTTCTAAAACAATTATGGGAGTGGATTTAGAGTCAGGAGTGTTATCTAATAATTTCATGCACGAACCTCAAATGTAAACATTTTGCCCTGAGTTTGTCAACTGCATTGCCTGCCCTTGATTTCCGATATTAGTGGTGCAACTAGGGCTGGATTAAGAGATCCGTGGGCCCCACGCACAGCACGTTTAAGGCCCCACCCAAATTGTAAAATTTTAACAAGTAACAGATTAATCCGGACCTGCTTGCAAGTAATGAATGGAAAGATTAGCACCCCGATACTTTGGCACCCCAGGCAACTATCCGGCTCTCCCATACCTCAAGCCGGCCCTTTGTAAAGGTAAAGTAGATGGAAACAGATTAGGCAACACTAAGAAGTTTAGTGGAGCTGTTACCCACTCTCTTTAGCATTATATAATGTATACATTGAATGAATGGATAAAAATGTGAAGATGTAGATGCTGAGCTATAATAGAAGGTAGACTAAACAAAAAACAATTTCAGGAGGTATTCTAAGATAAGAAAATTACAGGCAAATATTAAAGTGGATAGGTAGAGGCTATAATAAGTAGGACATTTTACTTATCTTCTTATTATTCTCACTCAGGATGGCAGAAGTACCAAAGAGATCAGAATCAGAATTGGTAGAACAAAAGAGGCATTTACGAGGGAACGAGAGTCGATGACAGGGAGTTTGCATAATGATATTAAAAAGAGTTTATTGAAATGCTTGATGTGGGATGTGCCATTATATGGGTGTGAGACAGTAACTATGAGGAAAGAAAATGTGAGCAGATTAGAGATTAATAACCTACCAAGATTTCCAAATCATTTATTTATTTGCATAACAAAGTTTCTCACAGCATCTCCAAAAATCAATTGTGTCACCCATTTTAAGAAACTGCTTTAACTTTAAACAAAAATATTGAAAAGTAAAGAAATATTTATGAGCTAATGTTTGTTTAGAAACTCTGTATTGTGAGAGAGTTAACTCTAGACATATAGTTTTTAATCTCTTAAGATCCAGGCAATTAATGTGTAACTGTGACAACTTTCACAGAAATATGAATACTCCCCTTGCCTACACTAAAAATCCAGAGCTTCTTAATTAGTGGAGTGGTTCAGAGGTCAATTAAGAAAGGGAAGGAAGTCTAATTCACAACGAAGTCTTATATTTTTCTCCAATTGTTAAAAAAAGAATTTCATTAGTTTCAAGATGGAAACCATATTTCTATATACCTGTGCATGTTTAGAAACCCAATGGCGCAATACGTTGAGCACCCTCATGGTGGCTGCAGTTGACATAACAGACTCTTTCCTTCTATTTCTGTCTCTGCAGCTGCTACGGAGGCCTCCGATCGATTCTCCCCCTACACTGCACCTCCCTCCCCCAGCTGCTACTTTGGACCCACTACTACCAACACCTGCCAGTATATTTATTATCGCGCCACCTGTTCCACCTGCACCGGCCCCTACACCAACATCACGAGGATTGCTTGATGCAGAGGTAGCAATAGCAAACGCAGCTGCTGCCGAGGACGTACTGCTCCTGCAGAGGTTAAAACGAGAGAGTTTTTTCATAACTTATTTTTACTATAGTACATACTGTAGAAACAATATTCTCAACTAGAAAATTCTGTGTCCTGAGAACATGCAAAGCACAAACAGTAAAATTCTATTAAGAATATTTTTCGATATTCTACAAATTATTATTACATATTTTATAGTATGCTCATGAGTATCTCCTGACATTTTCTAAACCAAAAGCTTACCCAAAACTATTTTGTCATTTAAGTATGCAAGTATGAACCTTTTACAGGGAACATCAGTCAAGAAAAAAGTTTTATTAGAAAAGAAAAAAAGCAGCTTGTACGAGAAAAAATCAAATCTGTATATCCCAAAGAGTTTACTAATATTACACATTAACATTGAATTGTGTATTTCATTCTAATCATAATGATAAATTATTGTATTTTTTACAGAAAAATAGATTTAGCGAGTAAATCCATTCACGGGATTTGTGACTGAATGAATTTTTTTCATTTCATTGTATAAGAAAATTTTAATATGTTTTATTAGCAAAACATATACATACTTTTTATTGAAAATATTTTTAGTTGCAATACTGCAAAACTATATCTTATCAAACAAAAGGATGTTTTGATAGAATTATTTAATTTGCTAATTTGACCTTGATAATTATTTAATTTTCTATTCATTAAAAACGTATTTTCTGAATTAAAAAGGAAAAGTTATAGATATTTTGAGAGCTAAAGTATAGAAAAATAAGAAGGTATGCCCTCTACAATAAGCTCACTGATTCAGAGATGTGAACTTCAGTACTGGAAATAAATAATGTGCATAAACAGAATACAGTTTAATTCAAGCCTAGGTGAAGGATATTGAGCATTAATGATGCAATAACTGGATGAAAAAATTGATAAGCTTTTCATAGCTGCAATAACTGGAGGCATGTGTCTGTAAAATAAACTATAGGAAGAATAAAACAAGTATTACATATCTCTAGATAAGAAATACCTTAAATTATGGCTTCTGAATGAACAGCAACATCAGAACATTAAACATATAAGTTGCATACAATCAAAAAATATTTAAAAAGAAAGGTGATATGATTTGATGATGAAAATAATAAGCACAACAATTGAACATGCAGAAAACTAGTGAGAGAAATAAATTGTCATTTCACACAGAAAGAAAAAAATGAATGTAAGAAAGATTTCTGTCTAAGATTCTACTACATTCTACTGTATCTTTATATCTAGTTAATTTGGATAGATAAAACACACAAGGGATAAAAATGGTAGAGGAAATGAAAATTAAGACTTAAAACAAAAATAATTCTTTACTTAACAGTGGGAATCTAAACCTTGTCACCCATCCCTTGGATCATTGCACATGTGCCATTAAGAATTTATTCTATCAAGCAACCAAATCAGAGCTTGCAATACTATCTCTATAAAAATGTAATAAACTCCTATAAGCTGAGAACATTCACCAAAAGCTTGAAAATATGAAAAAAAAGTTTCATCAAGATAAATATTTGATGTTAATATTTGTGACATTATTTTAAATGCAAAGAGAAAATAATAATATTTGCTGGTCACCATGCAAGTCTGATATCAGATGCAATATTTGTGCCAATGAAGATAACCCTGTGGCTCTCCCATTAAGGACAGAAGACTATGAAAGTAACGCTGAATTTTCTATAGTAATGTATGCACTCATTATAGGAAAAACTATATAGCTAGCCAAAATCTATTAATCTCATTACGTATTTTCTGCATAATTTACTCACCAAAGTGGATCATGTCCAATGCTGATTAAATCAAGGAAAATCAAGTAAAAGTATTATATTACCCCTTGAAGAAGTTTAGCAGTGCTAACACAATAAATAGATCAGAGCAATGAGAAATAGTACATCCATGCATTTGAAGGTATGATAGATTTCATGCCATGGAAAAATTTGGACTGATTTTAAAAATATCTCATGATTATGATGAATGTGATAATAACTGATGAATAAACACTGACCCAGGAGTTTTGGCACAAAAAGTAATCAGACTAGCTGATATGTGAAAGGATATTTGTGCACATACTGGTAAACATTTGTAAAAAAAGCTTTCTATGAATCATGAAACTAAATGAATACAACATTTCCTGCGTTCACTGACAATGGGCATGAACTATTGATAAAGTTATTATTTAATGCACATAGATTCCAATTTTTGAAAAATAATGACAAAAATTTTTCAAATTAAAATGAATAAACACATCTTAAAAATTATTCAACATGTATATTACATGCATAACCAATGAAAGTTTCTCACCTCCTCTGTGACTGCCTAAAGGATGTAATCACTACTCCAGCTTTGCTTGAATTTTGGGGTGAATCATGTTGAAAACTTGGTCTTTGTGAAACACTTGTGCCCGTAAACTCAGAGTCAGCTACAACTGATCGTCTTGTGGCATAGTAACTCTATTGATTAAAGATAGGGATAAATTTTGAAGTACACATTTAAATATAATAATAATAATTTTATATGATCCACATATGTGGTTAGTACTAATATTGGATGAGTCAAAAATCAAATTACATAATATGCAATCTTTCTGATCGCACATAAAAAATACAAAAGTAATATCAATAAAAATTTTGTTACTATATACAATACATATCAGTATACAATTAAAAGTTCAAAACAACTTAATAATAAAGATTTAAATAATTACGTAATTGTATAAAGATATGAATGGTGTATTGAATACAATTTCAGTATTTGCGATAATATTTTAGAAATTTAAGTGGTGGTCATAAAGAGCTATAATTTTGTCTCTATTATTTAGTTTTTAACATAACTAATTTTTTGACATTAGTAATCAAATCTGGTGTATATTTCAATTTCAGCTTTGATGTTAATAATTGTATCTTTGTATTGTCGTATAAATCTCAATTTGTTAAGACTGACAAGGGGAGTCCACAACATTCATATAACAGATTTTCTTCAAATTTACACGGTCGGTAGCAGACTGTGAATAATGGAAGTATGTGAAGTAAGAAAATGCAACTCTTTCTCGTTCTCGAGAAAAACGATCTTAAAAATGTTAAAAAATTCTTATGGCTTCATATTAACCGTAGGTATCAGCTTACAGAAAGTAACTATGGTAGACTAGTAGGTAACGAGTTGGACTATGGATGCAGACATTATATATCTGCTGTGGTTCAAACCCAATTTATTATGATTTTTTTCGAGATATTTTTCCTTTTTTTATTAACTTCACCCTGATTTTTCAAAAGAACATTGACCTTTTTAATTATTGCCTTTTTCGAAAATTAAATTAAAATAATTAAATTAAAAAGTATTTTCTTCCATCACTCAATTTTGTGGCGTACCAAGCATATTTAATCATGTCATGGAAAATCGGCGCACTCATTTGGTGATGGACGAGAGCATGAATTTTAATAGCATCTTCCCATGATGCTATATCCTGTTTTTCCTCCAGTTGGCAATCTTTCTGTTTTGCCTGCCTTTACGACAGGTATCATCCAAAGAGCTGTTCCTCTTCATGTTAAACCTGATCCTCTACCATTTCCCCACCTCAAACCTTTATCCTATCAATTCCCCTCCTATGTACGTATAACCCAAGTCATAGCTGCACCTATGTCTTCATGCATTTTCATCACTCCTGAATACCATTCCTATCCCAACCCATTATGATAGCCACATAAGTTAGTTGTAGTCTGTTTTGATTATTGCCTCTTTCCGTAATTACTTCCGAAAAAGGCAATAATGAAAATGGTTAATGTTCTTTTGAAAAATCAAGATGAAGTTAATGAAAAAAGGAAAAATATCTCGAAAAAAAACAGTAAGCTGGTTTCGAACTTCCTCAGATAGGGAATGTCGGTGCCTGTAGTCTGACTTGTTACCTACTAGTCTATCATAGATACTTTCTGTAAGCAGATACGGTTAATATCAAGACATAAGAATTTTCTAATATTTTTAAGATCGTTTTTCTCGAGAATGAGAAAGAGTTGCGTTTTCTTACTTCACAAACTTCCATTATCCACGGTCTGCTACCAACCGTGCAAATTTGAAGGAAATGGACGATATGAATGCCGTGGACTCCCCTTGTGATTTAACCTATTTTTAGATGCGTTTTATTTTCAACGTGAGCCCATATTACGTAGCTTTGGTTTGTCCATCAGTATGCATGTTCACTCTCCTTTTCTACCAAACGGATTTTCATAAAACTTGGCATTTAGGGCTAAGGACAACAAGAAAATGGCATAAGTGGTCCACATAATCGAATCAGGGTTACCACTTTACTTGAAACAATAAACGAACTTACAATGGCCTATTATATTCCTTATCATAAAATTAGATTGGAAAACCAGGATGTATTTTTTCTGTTTCCTCACAAAATTAAAGAGTTAATTACAAATGAAACATACCATAGAACACTAAATGAGACTAACACAGAAGTTAATATTTTTTTAATATCATGTAGTTTTTGATGACTATATAAAACATTAGCTTTGTAAATTTCTTCCTAGTTTTATAGTTGATCAAGGTACAAACCTGAATTACTGCTGAAGTTAAATTTGTAGATGTTGTAATGGAAGCTGATCTGGATCCTGCTCTTTCCATGTGTGGAATGTCGCACACATCTTCAGTATCTTGCTCCATAACAAGTTCAGCTCTATCAGGTTTTATGATGGTACCCTAAAATACCAAGTATCCATGAGTACACAATTTTATGTTCGTAAATGACTTACTTGTCAATGATCTAGGATCAACTTTATGAAACTGGCTAGTCATTGTCACAGAATAAGAATGAACTTTCTATGCTTTCCCATAAAATACATTTAACATGACTGTTGGAAGTAAAATTGAAACAAAACCAATCATTTTATGTACAGTCGTTTTCAAAAGTCTATCCACAAATGGAGTGGCGCCTCTTTCGCCCTCGTTGATGTATTAACTTCATCCATTACCTACGTATTCCATGACTGAACTAGAACCGAGTATTCCCACAGTGATTTATGTCCAGTATTTTAGTTAAATCATCTTTTTATCAATGAATACTGGAAAATAATGTTCAGAAGTGAATCGATTCCATCTATTTAAGTAATTTAAATCCTTTGCATCTAAATTTTCACAGACCGTTTGAAAGTAATATTTTATTTCACCACATGTTGCTACAGGCAATTTTGGTGTTTAGGCGCATTCATAGCATTAGCATTAAAAACAAAACTCTATAACCATTGCATTGATCAATTCCTTTCTCGATATCTTTTTGAATGAAACTCGAATGCAGACATGAAAAGTAGATAGCTTACAACAATTTCACAACATCTACATCACAGGTTTATGTGGCAGAGTGGATAGAGCGTCTGCCGTCCGTCCTTCTGTCGCTTCTAATCTTGTATGCAGGGATTCAATCCTCGGTGGGCTTAATTTTTTTTATTTGTTGTGATTGCCACACCTACTTGGTAGTAAATGAATTTTATGAAGCGATTCATTTATACATATTATCGCTATTTTCTTGAAATAAAGGAATGGTGACGAAGTTTGCACGAGTATTCATTGAGTTATAATTAGAAGCCAGGAAGTGCCAGATTAAATTAATAGAATGTGCGACTAAAGTGGAAGAAGCTAAATCAAAGAATGAATACAGTAAGTCCCCAACTTACATGGTTAATTCGTTCCGAAGGTCGCCGTGTCAGTCAAAAACCGTGTAAGTCCAACAATGCTTAAATACAATATATTTTTTGACACATACGTTTGTTTCAATGAATAGTTAAAAGCTAAAAAATTAGTGCTTATATGATGAGGGTTTATAATTTGTTTATGAAGAGCAGTACAGTAACAAGACCAGGGGCGGAGCGTTTGTGTTAACCATGTTAACCCGGCCAACCCTTATAAAACCGAAATTGAAGAAAGCTCTTTATTTCCATTTGCGACTTCAGGAACTGTTTCCTTGCTTATTTGCTGTTCATCTGTGCATATACAATGTATACATACATATGTGAATGCCAATAAAGCGCAATAATAACGCGGCCTCTTGAGCTTTTAGAATGTTAGCCACTTGATTCTTGCTAACGTTTGTAGGGCCTACCTACCCAATTGGACCTACCCCAATCTTTACAACCTTCTCCTACTCCTCTTTCAATTTCTCCTCCTCCAGCCTCTCCAGAATATCTTCCTTCACCCATTCCTTCACCAACTTTTTCATGGGTAGATGCACCTCAGGAACCTCTCCATATGCCTTTTCTTGGGCAGAGTGGTTTGAAAGTCCTTCCAGATGGAAATGCTCCCAAGGATTACTTTGATGTAATATTTAACGACGATTTTTTCCAATTGGTATTGCAGGAAACAAATAAATTTGCCGAGGAGCTCTTCCTCCGAGGAGTGTCCCCAAGAGCCTGCATTACTGATTGGAAAGATCTCGAGAAAGAGGAACTCAAAGTATTCCTAGGCTCCAGTTCCATATGGGAGTCCTTCAGCTGAATAGGATAATTGATTACTGGAATACCAACGAAAAGTTTGAGTTGAAATTTTTTTCAAGAAGAATGTCTAGGGATAGGTTCCTTGCCATTCTTCAAAGCATTCATTTCATTAGAAATCCAGTAGTCGATGAATCTACCTCAGCAGATCCTTTGTCCAAAATAAGACCTCTTACAGAATTTTTCCATAATACAATGGAGAGGATCCACTACCCATGCAAAGTGTTGTGCCATGGAGGGGACGATTGTCGTTCTGTCAATTTATAAAGCATGAGAAACATAAATATGGAATCAAGCTTTATATGTTGATGGAAACGGACAGGTTGATTCATAGGTTTTTAATTTATGCTGGGGCTATGGATAAAAATCTTGCTGGAAAAGGCCATGCTAACAAAGTTGTCCATAAACTAATGGAAGGGTTGGTGAATGACCACTCGTTATACATGGACAACTATTACAATAGCGTTGGCCTGACTCAAGAGTTCCAAGTCAATGAGCAGTTTTATTGTACTGGAACTCTAAGGGCCAACAGAAAAGACAACCCTAAAAAGGTTGTACAGAAAAAGTTATGGAGAAACAAAATGATATAACAGTGGACCACTGATGGGATAAATGTTTCGAAATGGAATGATAAATGAGAGATTTTAATGATATCCTCTGAATTTTCAGGGGATCTCATTGAAACAACCTCTCGTCATTCCCATTCAGTAAATAAACCCCAGTGTATTGTTCATTATAACAAATGCATGGGGGGTATTGATCGGGTCGACCAAATGTTATCTTATTATATTTCAGAACGTAAATCTCTGAAGTGGTACAAAAAACTAGGTCTTCACATCATCGAAATGATGATGTTGAACTCCTATTTTTTGTACCAAAGATACAGCGGGGTACATATGGATCTGTATTCATTTCGTTTGGCCGTAATTGATTATCTTTGCGGCAAAGATCGGCACCCCTCGCATAAAAAACCTGTGTGTCAACCACCTACCTCCTCCATTATCACCATCAATTCTCATTTCATCAAGGAATTCCAGCTACAACCCGGAAAGAGAAAGAGAAAACAAAAACCTTGCAGGGTGTGCTCGGGTAATAAAGTAAGAAAGGTTGTAACCACTTACTGCGGGGATTGTGAAGGTGAGCCAGGGCTTTGTTTGACCAATTGTTTCCAGGAATACCATCGAAGAATAATGAACCAATAGAATAAATTTACAATTATTTGGGTTATTAAATTTTTCTATTGGTGCATCTTATTTCAATGTTATTTCTGGAAACAGTTGGTTATAACGTTTGTTTGTATATAAAAATGGAATATACCATATCTGCCCGAATACAAGCCGATGTTTTTTGTCAAAATCTATCATGAAAAAATCACCCCTTGGCTTAAATACGAGTCCGAGGAAAATTTGGGTTATGGTTAAATCTCGAAGTCTCTCATTGCCTTCGCGTTCAAATGATAGTACTATATTTTTCGTAAAGTAAATATTTGACCTACGATGAATATATATAAAAATATCTTGTCGAGATCGCTTGCGTAAATTGACAATTACGCAAAATGCGTTGATGGCTTTGAATGCCCAACTGTTTGAATTTCGGTAAAACGTGTATAATTATAAAAATGCAATTTCTTAAGGCAATGTATATGCTACTTTCATTGGAAATAGACTTTGATGAAAAATATCTTGGCGAGATCGCTTACATAAATTGACGATTACGCAAAATGCGTTGATGGCTTTGAACGTTCAACTGTTTGAATTTTGGTAAAACTTTACATGGAATGTATATAATTATAAAAATGCAATTTCTTAAGGCAACGTATATGCTACTTTCATTGGAAATAGACTTTGATGAAAAATATCTTGGCGAGATCGCGTAAATTGACGATTACACAAAATGCGTTGACGGCTTTGAATGCTCAACTGTTTGAATTTCGGTAAAACTTTACATGGAACGTGTATAATTAAAAAAATGCAATTTCTTAAGGCAATGTATATGCTACTTTCATTGGAAATAGACTTGAATGAAAAAATATCTTGGCAAGATCGCTGTTACTATATTTGACCTTTTGTGAAAATGAAGATGAATGAAATTATTGTCACTGAATGTGGAATATTATTCAGCAACGCAAAATTATAAATTGGAGTAATATTTCAAAATGTCAACAACTAAACCATTTCCCACACATTACTTTGATCTTGAATAATGTATTCTAAGATGTGCATGAATGCCCGGCACACTTCAGCATAAAATCTACAAAATTTAAGTTTTTGCCAAAAAATCGTGGAAATGTTTGGGGGGTCGGCTTCTATTCGGGCAGATACGGTATTAATATTCCATTGTAAATACTTATTGTAAATAGAAACATATATGTAGTGTAAATAGTAGTTTCTATTGCAATTAGAAATTTTTACTGTTAATAGCGGGCTTCATTTTAAATAGCATATAGCATAAATTGTAGTTTCTATTGGAAATGGAAACATTTACATACTGTAAATAGTGACTTTCATTGCACACTTTTTACTGTAAACAGTAGGCTTGTATTGCAAATAGTTGCCACTAATGTAAATTGAAAACTTTGTAATGTAAACACACTTTTATTGTAAATTGAAAATTTTGTATATATTATTCTGAATGGAAACAATTATTGTAATTGTAAATAATGTTAATTATAAAAAATATGATAAAAACATAATCGTAAAAACAAAGATTTAATTATATTTTATAATCAATAAATTATTTTGAAAGTGAATTGTGTTATTATATCATTATTTAATATTATCTATTAGTTATTATTTATTGAAAAATGATCCATACATTTATAAAGATCAATAATTATGTGACCTAGACTTTTTCTCCAAGTTTACAAACTGAAAAAAAGAAATTTGGAATAATTTTTTTGGCGATATTTTAGATGTAATAAAAGAGTTAGCCAATCTTGGGACTATACGCGAGTCGGATGGTATAATATGACATTCTCATGCGTTTTCTCTTAAAAATGTAAGGATTAAATTCATTATATAGTTCTGAAGATGCCGTGAAAGATCCAATGTCGTTACGTGTCGCCAAAATGTGTTGCGGGTTTGCCTACCTTTGACCAACCCCGCATGTGGACAACATCATAAGATGTACCAGTTAAATAATTAATATTTAAAGAAATTTCAATTTATTTCTTAAATAACATAATATTTTAACCTAAATACGAAGTCATGGTGAATTTCTCCAAAAAAATATCACCCGTACATGGGAATGCACCAATTATTTTTTCCGCAATGAACGTGTTAATACATCAACGAGGGCGAAAGTGGCACACTCCATTTGTGGATAGACTTTTGAAAATGACTGTACATATTGTGTGGAAATGAATGAAATTCGTCTTCATTCCGTGATGGTAAATAAGTTAATTGCTACTAGACTATATGGGTGAGACTAACTTGGAATTACTGTTTTTAAGGAAAGACCTTTATAAGAAATATTTCATTGGATTAAATGCCTACAAATACGTAGAAACACTCACAATCAGTACAGATATATACACCGAATTATGTCATCCTGATTTACAATGATTTGGTGTTGCGTTATTAATCAATTAATACCTTGTATCGATTTATGCTGTTTTGCATTCAAGTTGTTAGAGGTATAAAGTTCTTTCAAATTTTTGTTGCCATCTTTCTGAAGCAATTATGTGGTTAAAATACTAAAAAAAATCGCATTTCAATTATACTGTGATCAAAATATCTACTCTCTGTGATATAACATCAAGATAAACAACAATTTTAAACATACAGTAAAACCCCCAAATTCGCAGGGGTTACGTTCCCGAAAACACCGCGAATTTGGAATCCACAAAAATAGAAACAAAGGCCTTATGAGAAAATGGGGGTTAGGTTCGCGGCTTTCCATTATTTTGACAACAATCAATGATGAAAAGGTAGGATAAAAGTGGTTTTGAACCAATACAATGTGGCATTTAAATCTGCCATAGCCGTACAGTTTATCGCATATTGCCTGCCCACTGATGCCGCATTCTGGCCACTAGCAAGTTTATTTAGCAACTCAATTTTCTCACTTAAAGTCAATGTCTTCTTTTTGCTTATGCTTTCTGTATTGTCACTAGCTTTCCTCTTGGTAGACATTTTTGAAAAACGGGGTCACAGTGTGATAAGAAAAACCTCGCAGATGGGGAAATTCACTTGTTTAGTGCTTTTTCTCCTCACTTAAAGATGACAGCAGTAGTCGAAAGCACCTCGAAACTGCGAAGCACGTGAATTTGGAAGCTGCGAATTTGGGGGTTTTACTGTATTTCGTTACCATTTAATGATAGTGGAGATTAAGGCAGAACCACTAAAGGTGGAGATTATACAAGTATATATGCCAATGAATGACCACAATAAGGAGGAAGTGAATGAATTCTAGAACCAACTTGAGCAATAATGAGAAAATGAAAGCTATAAGAACTTGATATACACGGGGAAAAGAAACACTGTATAGGAAAATGATGGATTTTTGTAAAAGAAATATGGACGATAGCAAATACATGATTTATGCAACACAATAGGCAAAGATTAACTTGAATGTACGAAAGTTAGGGATGATCGAACAACACTTTTTTTTATTCAATATCTGACTATGTGGAAAAGATGCCGGTTGCAACCAGAAGTATGCATAATAAATTATTTTCAAATAGGTCAATATCTTGAGGTGCCCCAAGAGCCCCAATGTTTTTGAAAATCACCTATTTCTAGCTTCATCCGGAAAAGATCATAACTGAATATTTAATGTGTAACTCTTCACTAATTTCGGCGATTCTATACGAAAATTACCCAGAACTCACCATGGTCATATATGGGCACTTTATGTCCGTGGGTTGTGGTCTGCTTTAGTTTGGAATATGCCTCTAATTTGGTACAAATAAACCCATCTCTTCTTTCTGACCCAGTGACAGCTTTGGCGGCTTCCATCACCAGCTTTACACTCCTCTCTAAACTCTTTCGGCACAGAAATTTCGGTGTCTCTACCACAAGAGTATCGGTGACTGCCTGATCCGTGAAGTTAGAGGCGGCTTTGTCATGTGGCACTCACTCCAATAAATGAGATCAACATAGTCTCCATCAGAAAAATTCAAGGGTGGAGCTTTGAAGAGTCGAACATCTTTCAGCTTCTCTTCTCTAGCATTCAATATGCGTTGAAGACCTAGGTGCCTGACGTGCGGACGTTCGTTCGACACCATGCTGAGAAGTGTGTTTTCAGGGTGGGCATAGTATGCATAAAGCTGTATTTCTCCACAAGCTTCCTCAGTTCCTTCTTGGGAAATCTTGAGTGATTCACCAGTAGCCAGAAATGTTTGTCCCTGACCTGGCAAGATGGGTTTGATTTCACCGCAAACCATACTGGTGCATATGTAAAGTAAACACCCAGTTATCCGGAATGCCCAGGAAATTGGGTTTTCTGGTTAACTGAATATTCCAGTTGCTTGACAGTTTTATTGGACAGGCTTCAATAAAGCATTTGGATACCAAAATAAGAAACAGATGCCAAATTATACATTCACCTTGGAATTGCTAACCTTTAGCCTAGGTATTCTACTCATAATTGTTCTTCAATAATTCGTTGAAGTAATGAAAATGAAATATACAAGTATTCAACATGTTTCATTGCAACATTTTAATATTTACTAACTACATTACATCCTATGAAGTTTCTCGTATGCCTATCGCTATTAACTTCTCTTTTGTTCTAATAACAACACGAGGTAAGGGTTAACTTCGTCCAACCTTTAGGATTTTACCACAAAAAAATTGTTTCCTTGACTGAGAATAGGAGAGGAATTATCCACACCCAACACAATGTATTAGCAGCAATTCTTGAGGAAAACTGATATTAAACAAAAGTGAAACAAACAGCGACACGCAATCATGACACCATTACATATAGTGCAGTTAGTAAATATTCAAATAATGCAATTAAACGTGTTGGATAGTTATACATATATTCCTTAACTAATGTTTAAAAAAAATTCACAAAATTTATGGGTACCTTCTTGGTCGGCCGATTTTTTATCACTCGAAACATCTAGACGTATGATCACAAAACGTGTTAGCCATCCATGTGAAAATGCTCATGGTTCACTAATCTCCATTTGTTCATAAAAATCTTTGGCCTTTTCAATCAACATTGGTCCAGAAATAGGGGCTCCCTCGCAACACTTTATAGAAAACCATTCATAAAGACCAATATCCAATTGCTCAAGTTTCGGCTAATGAAGAGAGCACCGATATTCAATTCCTTTAGTTGTCTCAGAAGACATATCGAATTTCATTAGCTGTGATTTCTGTGCCTTAATGTCATAAATAGTTGAAGAACTGACATTGAACTCTTTCATAAAACATAGCGGTTCTCACTTTTCTCTAAACGTTTTTTATATAAAGTTTCTGGGTTAAGGTTAGTACAACCTGTTTCCTTTTATCACCTTTAACACATATTGGAGTTTTAGGAGACATTTATAAAGGGTGTGTGAAATATTTTATTTAACACAAACACCAAATTCAAGAAACATACACAATTGTGTATTGCAACTGCTGAAAATTTAAATTTTAGCAGTAACATTCCGAATTAGATTAAACAAAAAATTGTTGAAAATGCCAATTTTAATGGTAACATTCCGAACTAAATGTAATAAAAAACTGAGAGGAAGGACATGCTGGTTGCTTGAGAATTCCAGTTGAATGAGTGCTGGATAACTGGGAGTTTACTGTACTATGCCAATATTTTGAGTTTGCAATGCAGTGTTGTTGGTTTTCCCTAAGAGATGGCTAAACAAGCAAAGAACTACACATTTAATACTTAATTAAGTTCTTTCCCGAATAGAGCTAGAAATTAGTGATTTTCAAAGCATCATATTGATTATATTATGGTCAGAAAAGATATAGGAAAAGAATTTGAACTCTCAAACTTTCCCAAGGATAGATGCAGAATCTGATAATCTGAAATTTGAGATAGAAACTTAAGTCTTAAACCAACAGATGGATGGAAGAATGAAGTTTACTTTGGTTGCTGTAGATACCGAGATACATTTCATATAAGCTAAAAAGACCTTTGAAGATTAAGAAACAATTTCTCATGCTTTCAACATCCTACTGAAAAATTTTTAATTTCTTAAAATTAGTTTTTATTCCAATTTCTAAAATGATAAACCAAATCTGTTGGTGAAATTCTCACAAAATTATTCTACTCACAGCAATTGTCCTGATGACAGTCACTTGTGACCTTGCTTTAGGTATCTCTGCAGCTGGTGAGGTTGTTTTCTCCCCTTTTTCCTGTAGCTCCTGTTTATCTGACATTTCATCTCCCTTTTGCTGTGAATCAGAGTCTTTTGGCTGTTGATCTGCTTCTTGTGAATTCACCTCATTGTTTGACCCAACAAGGGTAACACTACTCAGATTACTTGGAGAGGATGGAGCACTTATTGTAGTATCTAAAATTACAAATATTAAAGATAATAAACAATTAACCAACTGTTTTGGCACCTAAAATCACACAATAAATCATTTATGCTTAGCTCAACAATAAAAACAGAAAACGTATCGGTAGATTTTATTGGAAAAGATTTATCATTCATAATTTTCATAGATTGGAATTTGAAGTATAATATAAAAGTAACTTATCTCCATATCATAATGAAAGCTGATCTCATTCTGCATGTAAGTTCTAACAAATTAATGAGAATCAACATGTGAATAAGTGTAGGATATTTTATGTTTTCATTTTGAAAAGTTATAATCAAGATACAGGATCAGGGCTTAAATGTGTTGACATTCAAACAAATAAAATTTGTTTTTTCCCGTTAAAAAAACTGAATTAGTTCCAGTTTTGCTTAAAAATTTACTTCAAATCCAAACAAGAATTTCACATACTACAGTAAAAGCTCATATTAACGGCACCCGGCAAACTCACTCTAACGGCATCTTCGATGAAATTACATTTTCCATTTGTCTAACAGATGTTATCACAGTCATAACTGATCTTCCGTAAACTTAACCACATATTGTAGTAATTCCTCTTTGTTTCAAGGTGTCAACATTGGTGACGTAATGTAATGTCATTAAAGTTATTTTATAAACATTTTAAGATACTATAAAGAACATGAGTAGTAGCAGCATTAGTGAAACACGGGAAGCGAATGGTGCCGACTTTACGGCGGATGATTGACATTGTCGTCTGAATAATGGGTATTAATGAACGAGTAAAAAATAAGCTCATCTACGATATATGACAGTAAAGCGAGAAAACCAACTTCTAAAAAATTTTGCTGACTCGGAGAAAAATGAAAATATCCAAAAAAAGTAACAATTTAAGGAAGCCAAAGCTAGAACAGTTGGATGCAGTATTATACGAGTGATTTAAGGTGAACCGTTTTTAAGGTTTCCCAATTATTATCATCAAATGGGCTAACTAAGCTTGCTAACTACCCGGCCAACTTCACCGATGCGATTTCCGATCTTCTTTTGTTTATTTTCTGACAATGAGCTTCAAAAAATTTATTTTTTAAACTATCCCATGCAAATTCGGACAAGATATACAAAAGGAAATCAACAAATTGTTCCCGCTATACCATTTCAAATCCTAGCAATAAACAACAAAGGTAGATCGGAAATAGCATTGAGGATGTGGGCAGGGTAATTCGCAATCTGTTCCAAAAAATGAAATCAGAAATTCGTGAATTTACGAACTGTTTATATTGACTTTCAATGGAAAAAGCAAAACAATCGTTTAATTGTGAATAATAAATGATGGTTGTAGTAGTAATCTTATTTTCGTTGGACCCTTATTTTGTTTCCCTAATGAGTATTACAAAAATTAATAAAATTGTAAGTTACACCATAATAATTCCGACAAAAAATAGTGAATAAGAAAACGAAGAAGAACATATACCTACAACATATTATAGGGAAGAAGATCCTTAAAAGATAGCATGTATGCCATCAATGTAATTGGAATGTGATTTTCTGGAACCATTCGTTATATCGGCATATAGTAAAACCTCACATAGCGCGAATTTACAAGACGCGGTTTACATTTCACTACCAACCCCCTCAAGACGCGGTGGTTCTCCTCGCTAAGACGCGGTTTGAAAAGACAAAACTAAAATCATTCTTCAAATTTCCCATATCCTACAAATGATAAAAACTTCAAATTAAAACATTTAAAAAAAACCCTATCAAAGGGATTCATGTAATCGTTTTACAGAAATGTTACGTCGAATGATTCGTATGCATGCTTCTCAATACATTATGGCTGAATTTGTTACGCTGTTTCACTTGAAGTTGCAACAATTTTACTTCTTCCCCTGCCCTTTTGTCTACCAATGTCGTGTTACAGTCTCGATCTATTACATGGCACTCGATAATTTCCAAGCTGAAAGAATTTCGGGGAGTAACACGGTAGTAACCTCGTGTTCGTATTGTTCGTTCAATCAGCAGGCTCTCGTAAGTGGTTGTCTCAACCTTGCCTCCTGTGATTTAAAATATTATTCTTATCCTTAATATTTATCTTTCTTATTGAAAATCGAAAAAAGTTCAGCGCACAGCAATTACCTTAGGCCGAAAAATTGAAATTTTAGATAAACTTAAATTAAGACATGGAAGCACAGTGCTAGGGCGGGATTATGGGGTGAATGAGTCGACTATTTGTACCATACGAAAAAATGAAGAAAAAATAAGAGCCAGTGTAAGCGCAGCAACTTCTGCAGATGAAAAAATTAAAAGAATGTCAAAGCGAAATGTGCACTTAAACACAGTGGAAAAATTACTATGCCTGTGGATTGAAGACCAAAACCAGAAGAGGGCACCACTGAGTGGTTCGATCATACATGATAAAGCATTGCGTCTTTATCAAACAGTAAGCGAACAAAATGCTGAATCATCCACTAACGTTCCCTTTAGTGCAAGTGCAGGTTGGTTTGAGAAGTTCACAAAACGCTTCAACTACCACAACGTAAAATTTGTGGGCGAATTTGCCTCTGCTGATCACCAGGCGGCTGAAAATTTCATTCCAGAATTTACTAGGTTAATCAAAGAAAAAGGTTATAAGCCACAACAAATTTTTAACGCAGACGAAACTGCCCTATTTTGGAAGCGAATGCCAGAGAGGACATACATTTTGAAGGAGGAGCGAACAGCACCCGGATTCAAGGCTTCTAAGGGTCGTCTTACGCTATTGTTGTGTTCAAATGCGTCTGGTGATTTCAAGTGTAAACCGATGCTTGTTTACCATGCTGAAAACCCACGCGCTTTGAAGGACAAAAATAAGGTATACCTACCAGTGTACTGGAAAGCAAACCGAAGGTTTACTGACTGGTTCAAATTTTGTTTTATACCGCAGGTGAGAGAATACCTTGAAAATCAAAACTTGTCTTATAAGGTTCTATTGCTACTTGATAATGCCCCTGGGTACCCAGCTACGCTGTAGAATGCTGACGAAAACATAGAGGTGTTGTTTCTTCCACCAAATACGACGTTTATCTTACATATGATATCCAAGGACCTAGGGTGAACACATATGTTTGACGATTCAAAAAAACGGGACTGTTAAAAATTTTACGGGACTTTTTTAACCTTACGGTTCTGGTACCTCAGAAGATGTTAGCGCCCGACTGTCGGTCTAACGAATGTAACTCGATTTCTCAGGATATGATAATCTACAATGTTACATTTGTCTCAAATGTCATATAATATTTTCCTCAAAATAAGAGGAAATATGAAGGAAATTGACTGGATCGCCAAAGGATGTAGTTTTTTCAGGAAAGCCTTTTCACTTGTTGCTCTCCCTCTCTCTCTCAGGATGTTATAATGCTCATGCGACAAAGTATGAATCTTCAATGACGTTACAACAATGTATCGCAAATATATATTCTCGAAATCTAACATGGAGTCCAAGGTGATCTTATTGTCTTCAAGGTATGTACGCATACAAAAAGAGTCATTGTTATGACTTATAGAGGAACGAAATTTAGAAAAAATCATAATGTGAGAACAAAATCAAGACTTCTTTTTCATGCCACGTATGTTTTCTTAAATAGATATTGATTATCGATGGAATTTTCCACTGAACATATAAGAAGTCAATATATTTCTTATAATAATAAAAATACCGGACAAGGTGCGTCTCGTATTGATTTCACACGGGATACGGGACATTTGAGGAAAAATTGGCCGAAAAACTGAACGTGCCGTAAAATACGGGACATGTGGTCACCCTACAAGAACCTAACCCCATATTTCCTATTAACTTAATGCTTCATATAACGCGATTTCACAAGACGCAGTGATTTCAAGGAACGCAACTACCACGCTATGTGAGGTTTTACTGTATTCACTTTAGCGGCATGACTTTGGTCCCATGGGTGACGTTAGAATGGGTTTTTACTGTATTTTTTACGGTCCAAAAACTTGACGAAGGTGAAAAATTAAAACTCCTGTTAATTACTGGAATGAATAAAAAGACATGTCAGACTATCCAATGACTTAGCAATTGATTTCTATCGATGATAACATCTCTTTACAAACCTAACTAGTTGATAGTTAGTTAAAGGCTTAAAACTTTTACTGAGGTTCTCTTGGAAATGGTTAGGTATGCTAATGGGTTAATGATTTAACAGAAGTTGTTACTGGATTTGACCTCACAAAATAATTACTCATTACTACCTATAGATTGACTAACAAGCTATAATAATTAATAGACGACATATACCATTAGGCTATTCAAGCTGCAAAAGTGGGCCATAAGAATCCTATTCAAGGTTAAATGGTGTGATAGTTGTCATAACTTGTTTAAAAACCTTGCAACTCCCCATTTATATATATTTTACTCAGTTCTATTTAAAAATGTAACCCTTTTACAATTATAATCAAATTCCAATGTCCATGACTGCAATACTATGAGTAAACAAGATTTGCATCTAAACCTAAAAATGTTAATTTCGAATGTGTCTGCCCGTCTCCGATTTTCCCCTTTTGTATCTCGAGAACTGTTTGTCGTAGACATATGCGGTAAATGGTGTTTTGTTTCTACTAGCTAGGAGGTCCCTGGAAAACTATTTTCATTTTCATGAAGTCCCAGGTTCGAATCTTAGGAATAATTTATATTTTCCATAATTACCGTACATTCTGGCATATAAGTTGACCTGGCATAAAAATCGACCCCTGCTTTTTTGGATGAAAATACATGATTAGGCATATGTTCGCCATATAAGTCGACCCCCACTTTTTCACTTAAAAATACTTCCCATAAAACCGTTTTCAGACAAAATCAAAGTCATGTACAATCCAAGTTTTAACAAATCAGAAATAAACAATAATAAAAATATATATAAATATTGTTTAGAGTCAGTGCTATTCTTCTTGAGCATTCCATGTGACAGATGTTTTAATTACAACCATTAAGAAACTTATTTTTGGAGAGCTTGACCCACTAAATTAAGTTTCCTATAATTCGACTGATTTCAG
This sequence comes from Uropetala carovei, assembly GCA_036926305.1. NCBI lineage: Eukaryota > Metazoa > Arthropoda > Insecta > Odonata > Petaluridae > Uropetala > Uropetala carovei. The sequence goes on along the minus strand of JAXCHB010000010.1, from coordinate 7,659,118 downwards.
CTGCTAATGATACTATCGAAATGAGTTAAACCTAGTGATCGCGAGCGAAATTCAATAAAATATCGCAAATGTGTAACCTGCGCACCTTTTTTCCCAAAATGCTGGTCATACATGAACATTTCTGACCAAGTTTTAAAAATTACGATTTTTTATAGTAAATTTACTGCAACACGCTTGCATCTACATTTATACTCGCAAAAGACAAAGAATTCTACAGAGTTTACGCGTATCTACATGACCAAGAAACGTTTAGGGTTTATATGCTCTCTTTATACTGCCGTTTGTGCATCTTCAACATTGAGATAATGTAATATTTTTATAATATTAAAGCTGTACCTTTTAATTGAGTTTTAAGTTTATATTGTTACTCAAGAAAAGCAGTTCTGTCATTAAAAATTTACTATCAGTTTCTACTTATACTTTTTGCCAGAATAAGTTGGCATCTGGTGTCTCTATTCGTCATATTCATCGTGAGCCGCTGATGCTCCTTTAACCCAGGACAGAACCATAGTTCCTTTCAATTTTTTTCATCCATGGCCGGAATAAATATTGCTATGTGCACCTACATGATGATAGTGCACGAATATGCACCGGGGTTGATGCGGTCCCGTTCTGATATATTCTAAAATATACACAATCATGCGCACTTGAAAAATGTAGTGCGCTGCACTTCAAAAACTGCTGCGAATACAGACATAGACGCAAGCATATTGCAGAGAATTTACTATTGATACTCACAATTTATATAACCTGTTCAGAAATCCTCATGTAAGATGCGCACCCCCTTTTTCCCCGGTGTTTCGGGAAAAAATCTGCACGGGGTACACGAGTAAATAGGGCAAATCCCATAAAATGTAAATACTGGAACAGCTTATTCAAAATAGCAGTCACCTTCACCGAAAGATCAACAGTCTTCTTAAGTATCGATGTTATTAATTTTTAATTTAAGGTTCACATTTTTATGTTCGGCGTATAAGTCAACCCTAAGTTTTAGGAAAAATTTTTTTGACTTCAAAGGTCGACTTATACGCCGGAATATACGGTAAGTATCTTTTAATTACTAACTAATTTTTTGCTCATTCTTAATTATAATTTCTGATAGACATTAGTTAAAGCAATTAATAAGATTCATTAAATTTTGATAATGAGGCTTGGATTGTTTATTTAAGTTGCTATTTGGAGTTAAAACTTAGCTAAGATCTACATCTTGAACTCTTGTTAAGTTAATTTAGTACTTCATTCAGGCTCACCAGAGCTGGCTATAGGACAAATGCAATACTGGGCTAACATAAGTAGATTATACCTTTATACCTATACCCCATACAGGGCCCCTTGACCTTCGGTGCCCTAGGCGATCATTCGCTTCATATGCCCCTAAGGCCAACTCTGAGGCTCACCCATCATTTTTAATGTACAATTACATCGTTCAACTATGATCTTTTTCACCCAGTAAATTACAATTATTTTTCAATGTAAATCATTTCACATGATATACTCTTCTTATATTAATGTATCATTGGATTTCATTAGTAATTTTTTCTCTTATGAAAGAATATGATTTGATGACATACCAGTAAGGGTTTCAGCACTGGAAGAGACTGCTATAGTGGTCTTTGGTATGGTAAGGTGATGCCTTGTATCTTCTGCCTCGACATCAGTTCCAACACGTAGGGTAACACTCTTTCGATGGGTTGTTGATGGAGATGGCATTGGAGAGCCAGAAGGTGATGCATGATATCCCACTATCATTGGACCTTCACGAATCTGCTGTAAACCCAATTCACGTTGCTCCTCTTCGACTACAGGATGGAACACAAAAATTATTTCAAGTACTGATATAAAACTTTAGAAACAATGGAAAATAAAAACAGAAAACTGTCAAATAGTTAAACTATCTTTCAAATATTTTTTACAGCATGGATTTAAACAATAATTTGGTAATTAGAATATAAGAAGCCAAATATTGAAAGAAGGAAAAACATAATTTTAATGGCAATTATGATATTTTATGATCACTTGACAAAAACAAACACATTTTAAATCAATGCTTGGATTTGCAAGTCATCAACATCATTTACAAATTTAATTTGAAAATCTCAAAAATAGCCGATCAAATGGTAAATTATGCCTTTCATTTTTATCAAAGAATTGAGATACTTTTAATTTGCTTAAATATACTAACAAATATCAGATATTGAAAAACCACTTAGAAAACTTTCCCATTTTATAAAGTATTACATTATGATTAATTTGTTCAACAATGAAGAATACATAGTGTTGGAATTATAAAAGCTCTTAATACCTTAAAATAATTTACTTAACTATATATATATATATATCCCAAATAAGAAAGTGTATAAAATGTGAGAATATAAAAAAAATTGCTACTCTATTAATAAAAAATATATTTTGGAATGTTACAGAAAAAAGACAAACATTTTTCCATAAAAATTTTTAAAAATGATAACAGATTATGTGATTACCATTAAAGCATTCTGGATAAAATTTATTAGCATTTTCAAAAGAAATTTTATGTAATCTTTAGGATCATTGTTAATATACATTAATATCCTTGAATAGAATAGGTAGTGGAGATTGTTTAAAATCAGCATTGATATAAAAGGGTATTTACTCAGTTATTTTTCAATTTCTGTCTGTTATAAAATCTATACTAAATTATATATAATTTCTTTCTCTCAGAAAATAGTATTTTAATTTTTAAATATGAATCAGCTAACTTCATAGTGACCTAAATCATGTTTAACATTAATAGACTCTTCAACTCAAGAACAATTTTATTAACATCACTTTGTATTTATGATATTATTTGACTCTTATTTCCCTCTTTTTGTTATTGCTAAAGTGTCAAATCTTAAGTAGGGCAAATGGATTGTATTAAGATACATTACTCTACTACAGGCAGTCCTCGACATCCGTACATAATGCGTTCCTGAAAATGTGTCCGGAAGTCAAATGTACGGATGTCGAACATAGATTTACATGTTATAGGGGGGTTCCGTTCCCAGAGAGCCAAAAAATATTATAAAATCTCTAATTATGATATAAATGTTTAATTTTTTGTGCAGGGGCCTTTTAGACACAATTGTCGATTTTATAATATAGAGAGATAGGGCAAAATGCAATAAAATACTTAAATAATTGCACAAATAAACACTGCTGTACGGACAAAGATGGTGACATGGTAGAAACCGATGGCCGGCAACTAGCACCACTCGAAATATTCGTTCGTCATTTAGCTGACGTGCGAAAGTCTGATTGGCAGACAAAACGCGGTTCAGGGGTGTCAATCTATGCTATCTTGGGTTCTTGTTCCCTTGTATAATCCTAAGGTTATCACACACATAGTGTAATTGATTATTATCTTTTTATTATAATTTATCGTTATTTGTTTTTCATTATTCTTTTTTCTCAAGAAATTTTTATTACTGTAAGAGTAACATTTATTCGTACTGTTTGTAACACAGTGCTTCCATCCTTACAATAATCTAGTCATTGACTATAGTTATTATATCTTTGTATTAAGTTCCCTTTTTCTAGTTTATGTCTATTTATATTTTTGTATTTTTGGTGAAATTATCTTTGTTTTTGGCAGTCTTTTCTGGCAGAGGTGGAAGACCAGCTGTTGCTGAACCCCAATACCGTTTTACAGGCTGAGTTGGATAAGAAATTACTTTGTGATTAATGAAACTTATTCTGTGACTACAATGTGATTACCGGCTGTAAATAAATATTATTATTATTAATGTGTGAGTTGTACGAATATTGAACGCAAGAAAGTCGAGGACCGCCTGAAGTGCACATACGAAATCCCTCTTTTTTCGTTAAAGCATTTGCTATTTTCATAGTTTTTTGTAATATTGCCTAATCTTGGCCCCAAAGAGAGTGATGATTGAAATAAAAGAAAAGTCGGTAAAAAGGGCAAAAAAAGTGACGAGTTTGGAGAAGAAAATTGAAGTTTTAGATAGGCTTGCGCATGATGAATTTGCTTCATTAGTTCATAAATTACTTGGTGTGAACGAGTCCACAATAAGATCGATTAAGAAAAGTGAAGAAGAAGCAATCAAGAAAGTCCCGCTGAGTTCAATTGTCATTCATGAGAAAGCACAATCATTATGTCTCAAATTGTTTCGCGGTCTGCTAACGGGATATCGCCAACGTCATCAAAGCATGTGTAGATTGGTTCCTTGCTCTTTTAAAAAGGTGGCATTTATTCAGAACACCACAGTACATATTGTATTATTATATTTGTTCTTCTCCTTTACAGTTGAACACACACTGGACTGGCTTAAGTCCAATGAGCGTCCGATTGAAGCTAAAGATTTGCCACTTTCAGCACACCTAATTATTTCCATCTTTGTCTCAATCGTGTTCAGTTTATGAGTCCTGTGTTTCTTTTCACTTATATCAGCACTTTCAGTTTTCCGTTTATCACTCATGTTTATAAAATAATACAAGTAAAATGCACAAACAAAGAAACACAGCTGTACGTACAAACAAAGGTGGTAACGTTGCCGAGACTGAATAATAGTAATAATTTATTGATTATTAACCGACTTTACAGTGGTATTAATCTTGTCAAATTTCAGTAAAATATTAAAAAAACATTATACACAAATCTTACATTACCTGCAATACATATATTATTACGTAGCATACTTTAATTTATTAAAAGTGTTGGCTTGGCTGACAGTGCCATTATGCGACAGCTCGAAATGTTTGATCATCAGCTGACGAACGAAAGTCCAAATTTGGTGTACATAAGGCGGTTTAGGGGCGAGAATTTACAATGTACGAAAGAGCGAATTGTACGAATGTCGAATGTACGGATGCCAAGGACTGCCTGTATAATAAGAATTTTCAGCATCATGTGCCTGGCAAAAATTAATGCTGCCATATATGCATAATGTAAAAAAATAACTGATGTTATTTGATGGATTAATTTGTTTTTATTTTCATATAATAATATAATATAGCAGTATTTGAGTTACACATGCCTAAACAGCAATCTAAGTTAATGAGGAGCTGTTATTTTGTCTTTTTATTTGGATGTTTAACTAGAAACATTTTAATATGGAATTCAATGAAAATATTTTATGCATTAAATTATAAGATAGGGTGCATTATAAGAGGCAAAGAAACAGGCAATATGTTAACTATCACCTAATGGCTCATTCAGATGTTTAGGAAAGCATAAAACTTTCTAGTCTAAAGGCAAAAATTCAGTAGAAATTTCAAATGCCAAGTCTTAGCAAACAAATTTTTGCATGGAGCTCTACTACAAGCTTCATCTAACTTCCAGCTTAAAAGGTATTAGCTAGTGCAGGCATTAGGTTAAGGAAATTTGAATGTGCATCTACAAGGCAATATTCCACTATTCTTACACTTCCTAAAACTGCATCTCCAGTGACCTTTAGGAAAAGCCTGTGAGTCATAACTGTGGCTTCGGTCTCTGTCGCTCTCAGATCCATAACCTGGAAATTAGTTTCTCAAATGTTATTAAACACTCTGGATTAACCAGTATAGCCCGATATAGTAAATAATAAGAAAATTATTTTAGTGTATTATAATTCAATTCATTAATAAAGAGCGTAGAAACAAAATACACAATCAAAATCATAGCAATCAGTCTAACAATTAATTAATTTCAATTTGATTAAAAAATCAACATTATTATCACAGAAATAAATGTTTATTTGAAAATCTCAACTGAAATAACTACATAATTTTTAGTAAACAAAAGCACATCATATCAAACTCAAAATATTTCAGCATAATTTTCATTTTCGATAATACATATTAAATTTCTGAACATTGTGCTCCTATTGCAGCCTAGTTGCCTTGTTACGTCTAATCGTAAATGTTTGGCATTTTATTTTCTATACTTAAAAGCAAACTGCCATATAAAATGAGTTGTGAAAAACAATGTGTAAAACATTGAGCTAAGAAGTTATCATATTTCCATAAGCATCACCTTACCAGGCTTTACTGAGTTCTTTTATATTGATATTGATGTTCACTAGTTATTCCTGATATTTCTGTTTTTATCTACCATAATTGCTATTTTCTTTTCCTGATATTCATATTATGTGTTATCTCTAAGATAATTACAGTACTTGTTTGTTCTGCATTATTTTCATAAGTAATTATCAACTTCCATCTGTTTTATTTAGAGTTTTACCGAAAAAGCAAACGGTAATCTGCTCATCTCTCATGCTATATCTTATGATTCATTCTTTTTGCTATATTTTCTAAAGGATATTTCAACAAAATCTTAATATGGCATGATATATTTCAACCCAGTCTTTTTTATTCATTTCAGTATAGAAATAAAAGTTTGTGACCAGGGGAAGGGACTCTACATTCAACTATTTGAGGCTAATCTAGCCTTTGGTCATGCTGTAAAAGCACCATGAATGTAATTTAGTCAATCAATTCTATTGGAAAATATTCCAATAAGTTATTAGGAAAATATAAGGAAACTTGAAATAGTGACTGACACACTCGTGTAGAAAGATAACTATGGGCATGCAATGTCATCTAATATTGAATATCAATCAGGGATTAAATTTTAATAGGTGGCTATGGAATGCATATTACAAAAGCCAAAGTTCTATGTTCAAACCATGGCCTAAAAGTACTAAGACAATTTGTATGAAAATTGTAAAGAAGCCATAATGTTTTCTTAAACAAATAGTACACTTTGATAAGAAAGTCTTAAAGTTAGGCAGGAAGAGGATAAGAAAACATTTTTGAAAAGAGTTGTGTACTGGTAAGACTTTTTATCAAAAAAGTGTAAATCATAACGTTATTGGTATTTATAATAATAAAAATTCACAGTATGCTCGAGAAATCAAATGATGAGTAAAATAAAGTATTCATTAGCAGCAAAAATATTGGTTTTTATGTGTTTTTTGAAAATGTGTTTATTGTTTTTCAAGCAATAAGGAATGAAAGCAAAATATAAGCTCATCAGACCTGATACAGAGCTGGCCCCACTTGTCCGACGTGGGGATACACTACTGCGTCTCCTTTCTCCATCATATAAATGTGATAGACCTCCAGAGTGTGAAGTACCATGATCATCTCGTCCACTTGTAAGCACATCGAGAGACCTGAAACAAAAAAATCAACATAAAAATATTCCTCTATCACAAAGAATACACCCTTCCCTCTCCAACCGCGGCCCTCGAGTATAGGTGGTCTACATATTGAGTCTCACCCTTCCCAACCGCAGACATTTCCCTTGCGTATCCATGGTTCGGACCACGAAAACTTTTAAATACCGCGCATCTTATGACTTTGTTGTCATCTTAACTCACAAAGACTTTGTTGTGATCAATAATATATGGTATAGTAATACGAACCGTGGAACCTAACCCCCAATTTCCAATATACTTAAGTATTTACCAACCGCGGTTTTACCAACCACGGTACTTTTCAGGAACGTAACCCCCGCAGTTGGTGAGGGAAGGGTGTATACAAAAATGCAACACTTTGGAAGTTTATAGCAAGAGGATAAGGTTGGTGACAGTTTTGCTAACTTCAAACTATCAGCGATTAAATTTTTTTCAAATGGAAAACTCATAATGCTGGCTGACTGCTTTGCTTGCTCTAATAATATGCCTAGCTATTAAGCCAAGATCAATGGGTCAAAATGAGTCAAACTTGCAGTATAGGTTATCTGAATTTTCAATATGGCCATGATTAAAATAAGTTATCAGGGCTCAAAGGATTGATTTTGGGATCATAAATCTTGTAGATTCAAAGCTTAATTAAGAAAGATTTTCTTGGTGCTAATTTCTCTCTAATAACTACCCTTAACATGGATTGTAATGATGTTAACAAGTTTGATTAGTGAATGTAAATTATTCAATACATTTTTTATCTTGATACCAATTTCATCTTACTGAAACTTTAGTTTATGATCTTTTAAAAATTTGTATTTAATCATCTGATATTAATTCAAGTGACTCATTGTGATTGAACTAACAGAGAGAATTTCTCATATCACTGTAGTGTGAAATTAAATTTACACCAGTACACACACAGTAAAAACTTATGCATTTGGTTGAAGTACTGATGAATGTGAAGGCTAAGGATTCCTTTCTAAATGTTCAGATTATAAATTGAAACAATTAATCCAGGGAACCCCAGCCTCTTCCCTTTAGTGGTCCACATAGGACAACTTAAAGATTAGCTAAGGCTGCATTTCAAGTGAAGAAAATCTGCTTAAATGAACTTCACTTAAGATTTAATTTTAAAAGGTTCAATGAATGGTCCAAAAGTTAATTCAAGATTTTTATTCAAATTACAGACTAAAGAAAATAACAAAAAAAGAAAGGCTGATAAATTATTATAATGAAAGAGACTGAATGAAAACAGTTGAAAGGGCTGCATATGAACCTTCAAAGGGCCTCATGAGGCCCACAGGCCATGGGTTGGGGACCCCTGAATTAATCCATTGAAAGAAACTGACATTACTTTTGGAAATGCATTAGCAGGTAGGAAGGTACTCACATGACAGATCCTAGTGCATTAGTCTGGGCCTCAGGAGGGTCTGAATTATAAAAAACTTTCTTTAGAGCTTCTAAAACAGTCACTCCATCGGTAAAAACACGATATGTAAGTAAAAAAGTATTGAGGAAATCAATAGAGAGAAACCTAAGATCAGTCAGTCGTTCTAAAAGTCTCTCAGGGGTGGCATATCGTATTTGTGGGACCTGTGGATCAAAAATTAAGCATTAGAACTGTAATGTTACAAGCACCTATCTGTTGTACATAACATGTTTTATTTATATTCACCTTGCAGGAATTAAGTGTTCTACTAAATCGAATATCAACATCGTCCTTAAATAGCTTTGGATCATTTTTAATGGATTGAGGCATTGTTACAGATGATGTGTCCGACATGGAGCTATGCAGAAGATCATTGAAGTGGACATTATCCATGCACTGTAAGAAAAATATTTCAGTAATTGTACTTTAATATTCTATGCCAGTTCTCTCTTTAACACAAAGAAATAGCTACAGACTATGAATTAAATTTTAGAATTCCTTTAAATGACTGGAATGATAAACTGAAATAATGTACATCATTGAATAAATTTATGAGAATAATAGCAAAAATCTGTTATGAATGATAACAACTTGAAAATGTGAGACAGAGCAATATTAAAAATGCAAATTTATTGGTAAAGACATATTCCAAAATACAGTAAACTCCCAGTTATCCAGCACTCATTCAACTGGAATTCTCAAGCAACCAGCATGTCCTTCCTCTCAGTTTTTTATTACATTTAGTTCGGAATGTTACCATTAAAATTGGCATTTTCAACAATTTTTTGTTTAATCTAATTCGGAATGTTACTGCTAAAATTTAAATTTTCAGCAGTTGCAATACACAATTGTGTATGTTTCTTGAATTTGGTGTTTGTGTTAAATAAAATATTTCACACACCCTTTATAAATGTCTCCTAAAACTCCAATATGTGTTAAAGGTGATAAAAGGAAACAGGTTGTACTAACCTTAACCCAGAAACTTTATATAAAAAACGTTTAGAGAAAAGTGAGAACCGCTATGTTTTATGAAAGAGTTCAATGTCAGTTCTTCAACTATTTATGACATTAAGGCACAGAAATCACAGCTAATGAAATTCGATATGTCTTCTGAGACAACTAAAGGAATTGAATATCGGTGCTCTCTTCATTAGCCGAAACTTGAGCAATTGGATATTGGTCTTTATGAATGGTTTTCTATAAAGTGTTGCGAGGGAGCCCCTATTTCTGGACCAATGTTGATTGAAAAGGCCAAAGATTTTTATGAACAAATGGAGATTAGTGAACCATGAGCATTTTCACATGGATGGCTAACACGTTTTGTGATCATACGTCTAGATGTTTCGAGTGATAAAAAATCGGCCGACCAAGAAGGTACCCATAAATTTTGTGAATTTTTTTTAAACATTAGTTAAGGAATATATGTATAACTATCCAACACGTTTAATTGCATTATTTGAATATTTACTAACTGCACTATATGTAATGGTGTCATGATTGCGTGTCGCTGTTTGTTTCACTTTTGTTTAATATCAGTTTTCCTCAAGAATTGCTGCTAATACATTGTGTTGGGTGTGGATAATTCCTCTCCTATTCTCAGTCAAGGAAACAATTTTTTTGTGGTAAAATCCTAAAGGTTGGACGAAGTTAACCCTTACCTCGTGTTGTTATTAGAACAAAAGAGAAGTTAATAGCGATAGGCATACGAGAAACTTCATAGGATGTAATGTAGTTAGTAAATATTAAAATGTTGCAATGAAACATGTTGAATACTTGTATATTTCATTTTCATTACTTCAACGAATTATTGAAGAACAATTATGAGTAGAATACCTAGGCTAAAGGTTAGCAATTCCAAGGTGAATGTATAATTTGGCATCTGTTTCTTATTTTGGTATCCAAATGCTTTATTGAAGCCTGTCCAATAAAACTGTCAAGCAACTGGAATATTCAGTTAACCAGAAAACCCAATTTCCTGGGCATTCCAGATAACTGGGAGTTTACTGTACTTAGAAAATTGAAATAATTTGTATTCATGAAGTGGCAATTTAGATCTGTAGGATTGTAAAGGTAATATCAAAAAGGTTAACATTTAAGCAAATATAAACTTACAGTTACACTTTGTTCAAGCTAATCTCTTGATTACTACAGTTTTAATGAAATACATAATCTACCTTGACTTTAATGCATAGTTTTATTGTTCAACAAGAAAAACTATATATGCTTAATTTAAAATAAAAATCTTAAAAATTTCATTGAAATATCAGGAACAGTTTTAATTTTGAGTAAATAAAAATACCAAAATATAAGGTTTACCTTTAAGTTGGTACAAACAATCTATTTTCAATCTCAATATTCCTTGAGAATTTAAATAAAGTGTTCTCTTCCTTAGCGTTACACTAAATTGAACTTGCCTGACTGATGTCACTAATCCAAGCTGCCTTCTCTTGCATTGTTGGTGCTGCGAGATGCACAGTCACCTGAGGACCAGATTTTACATCCAGGATGATTTTAAAGTCCCGGTTATGGTAATCTGAGGCACCACCCCTGGCGTGGTGTGAACTTCCACTGGAAGTTGCGTTGCTGCTGGTTTCGCTGATACCACTGGATTGGCTTGAAACTGAACACACTGAAGATTCTATGTGAAGAATTTTATTTTAAAAATTATTGTTTTAGTAATGCTTTACCTAAGTCATGATTAAAAAATGTGATTCTTATGACATACATTATTATTGTTGCAATTGAAACATGTTAAAGAATTGTTACCTACTTGATAGCTATTTTATTTTTACTGTACAAAGCAGATTTTAGCTGAGTTTCACTTTTTGGCAAAATATATTTGACAGAATCCTTACATTTTTGTCCATTTAGTGAATTATTAACATACAATTGATAACCAAAATTTATGTTCTATTAAATTCTGAGGATGAGAATCTGACAAAGTCATATGGTCCAATTAAAAAGTAGTTTATTACTGAAAGATCAATAAATATCAAATTTCATGTTCATTCAATCATGTATGCCACACCATTTTAAATTTACTTAAAAACTACAAAATATTTAACTGTGTTACTAAATAAGTAACTTCATAATATATCTGCAAAACCTTACCATCGTCGTCATTCACACTGTGGTCATTAGGATCCTCTATCAGGAGGGCATCAGCCAATGGAATTTTTCCCACATCTGGAACCAAATGCAGCCGGCCACCAGAAGTCCTTATATATATTTTGAATAAAACATGAGTTTTAATGAAATGACGATTTTAAAATGTTATATATTGCAGTTATTAGTATCTGATCAAATTATAGCTGTAGAAATAGATCAAAACTTGAATGACAGAAGCAAGAAAATATTTTACCTTGTAGCCAGGATCAAGTGATTAGAGAAAAGAAAGCACTGTCTTAAAGCTTCTTTTTCACTCTTAAAATTTCCCAGACGACTGCGTTGTGTCTTGGGCTTGTCAGATGGAATTTGGATTAGGCTACCTAAAAGGAATAAAATTGAAAACTAATTAAAAAATATGCACACCAAATAAAAACAAGGAGGTAAATTTTAACATGAATATGAGCACCTTATTGAATGCAGAATCGTTCTGATGGCACTATACTATAATAAATACAATTTTTTACGGCTTTGAACATAAAAACGATAATACGTACTTCATTATTTTGAACGCAACTATAATTATATAGAGAGAAAAAATCAAGGTATCAATGAAATGTTCAAGCAAGAAAAATAGTGATTCGTAAAAGATTTCACCATGTTCTTATTATTTTAGGGATAATAGAAGGAATTAAATTACTCAAGAGCTAAGATACAGTGTGTCAATTTTAAAATGAACCGAACTATCCTACGCTATGTATTTTCACTGAAGTCGTGATAGCCGATTGTAACGCCCGATGAATACGACCCGCAAAACATACGTGCATAACACGTTGCAGAAGATTCAGTTTAGCATCCATTTACACGTGATACTTTGCAATTAAATCCATTCTCAAACTAGATCGGCCACTTTAACATATTAAGGAATGAAAATTATTTAAGAATTAACATTAATACAACAATGATACATAGAGGAACGTCAATCGGACGAAACGATTCCTTAATAAGTTTTTGACAGAACAATGAGAAATACTGCTTAGATTAGCATATGTAGGATAAACCCAGAACTTCGGAAATAATTTACTATAATATGGTTGATATTACCTTACAGACGTCAGAGGGGAGCAGTTGAAATATGAAGTTATTAATACACAGACAAATGTGGGTAATCACAGCGCAGCTAGAAAGGAGTTGCGCCTCGCGCTTCGCTAGTGCTATTCAGCGTCCCCACGTGCGGTAGAGGAAAGGTTATTAATGGAGCGTATATCGCTAAGAGTTCGATTTTTTTAGTACTCGAGGTCTAAAAAAATCTATCTATATCGTGCTGGGTGAGAAAAATAAACAACAGGTGCATACGTGGGCATCTCGACATTATAATACCATCTCGAACGAACCATGCACTTTATTTGATCAAGGTGACAACTCACGTAATTGGAGAATGTATGAAAATAATCGTGTTAGTTTCCTCATAAAGCGGAAAAATACTGGAAAAATCGCGATAAAATCGGCATCATGAGGAGTAATCACATGTTTACTATAGCCAGACTGGAATATTCACCAACTTGTTGAGTTTAAGATGGCTAAACGTGTGCGCAGGCGCAGAATAGCATCTCCTCCCCGAGCGAGTTCTTTTTTTTTTTCGCTCCCATCAGCTGCACACTACACGGCACAGATGACAGAGTTCCCATCGTTTACAACCAATCAATTGTCTGCTCGTATAAATACTTTCTTACACAGAAAAGTATTAATACGTCATGCTCATCACTTAAGTCAGTTCATTACTGAAATACAGCAGCTTAACTTAAATATTTTTAATAAACTAAAGAACGGTCGAGGAAAATGTTTAGATGGAAATGTTTAAACACAGCCTTCAAAGTGAAATGAATTCTTAACCATTTCAAAACAATGTTAACTCAAGATTTTATGTGATATCTTTGTTGAAATATGATCGTATGAATAATTTCCAGGTACTAATAAATCGAGTCAAATTAAAATATTAAGAACACAAAAAGGAAGGGGAACATAAAAATCATTACATTTGATTAATCGAATATAAGATAGATGCCAGCTGCTACTGAATGCCACGAAGGAAAATATGATACTAAAATTATGCTGTGTGAAAATATCGAAGAAATTTATAGTTTCCTCGAAATGCATCCGGGAAAATATTTTAGATCGAAAAACGAAATTCCTCGCATTACTTTTTGTTATATGCTAACTTATTCTGATGTCGTTGGAGAAAATAAAGTTAGTTCGAGAGCGGCAATTACCAGGCTTTGCAGAAATTGGGCCGAAAAATTTGTTATATGGATAGCGAACCAATTTCCATGCCAACAGTCTAGAGGCAAGAAAATTATAGAAGAATGAATGACCGCCTTTACTGTCGATGGAAGCAGAAGGAAGGAAGGAGATGATTTTTCGGAAGATATCAGAGGAGACGACCAACAGACACCACACTCTGAAAGTTCGTTTCAGTTTAAAAGCCTCTATCAGTGATGGAAATTATCTTTTAACTTAAACTTGAAATATCTTCGTTAATTATTAATATGGCATAAGGAATCGAATAAAAGCAATATCAACGAGAAGTGCACAGAGTGACACACTTTGCCGCTAGGAGTTGCTTTCACTCTCCACGGTCCAGGCAAGCGTAGAGTCAGGGTCAGCGAGGAAGGCAAGGATTGATCCAAACGCACGAAGCCAGAGAGAGAGAGAAAGACAGAGAAAGAGGGATGTTCTCGCTAGTCAAGTGCAAGTTCGGATAGAGATAGTGTTGGAATAATATTAGGATACAAACTATATCTGGAAGTAGTGATATAAAATATAAATCTATGTAAATATACGCCCTATTGAGCAATTATGATCGAAGAAAGAAATAAAATAAATTAAGATTCCTCAAGGTTAAGAATCAGCAGAAAACGCTAGGTATTTTTATATAAAGATGAGTAACAATTTCAGTCGCTCGAACAATCTTGTTCGCAGTCACAAGGTTCGGTGATTCCGGCGCCTCATTTCGCTTGCCGCATTCCGAAACACGATCTTATTCTTTAAAAAATGAAAGCGAATGACAAACTATAAGCAATTAAGGAAATGAATTTCAAGTAGTTTGTGAAGATTAATGTTGTATTCGGCAGTATTATAGCCTACTTTCCTAAACACGTGCTTTCTATGATGGAAGTCTTCGGAATCAATCAGTATTTGTCGAGTATTGAATCACAGTTTCGAGATTACGATTTTAAAAGGAAGGTTAATATCATATAGTCTCGAAACAGAATTTTCGAAAAAAGATAAAAGCCTTCGCAGTTTGCAAAAACTGAAATTTTAAGCAGTTGTTTAAAAAAAAGAAGAGAGCTATGAGAGTAAATATAGGAAGGAGTTTCGGAGGCATTAATACAAGTCTCACTAACAGACAAATAACTGTTAATTAGCAATAATAAAAAGTAGCATTTTACATGTACATATCGTATATTAATATTATCTCATCACTCTAATTTCTTAAAATTCATTAGCGTAAAATGAAAAAGCAAAAGAATTTTTTTGACATGTTATTAATTCCTCTGATCAAAATTCACAGTCGAAATGTTATCATCACGATGAAACGGTAAATACGAAACCGGTGGAAAAAATTTCTAAAATAAAGTGGAAATTATGAAGCTACAGTTTTAACTGTTAGTATTGCTATACGTTGGTTAAATGGAAATGCATATAATCAGATCAGTATATTAGCAAAAATATTTACGTTAATATTATAACGTTTATACAAAATTACTTGATTTATTTTACCTATTTTAAACCAAATATAAAGTTATTCGGCTGGGTTGGTGTCCTATCTTTATGTTGGCTCATCATGATCAATGGAAGGTATGTACCTATGGTGGTGCAGAATGTATGGTCAGAAGATTGAAATCATTGACCTCAGCAACTGAATTGGAGGAGGAAGAGTGTCTAGGCTTAAACGGATGCATCGGACTAAGGGTCAGACGTTACTAATGTAACCTTAATAACGGAAGAAGGAGTTCATTCTAGACCTTTGGTCAGACATTGGAAGCAATTTTTTAAGAGCAAGGTGTGACTTTAACAGTTGCAATTATGAATCAATACTTAACTAGTTTGGATCAGTTAAGTTGATTAAGAAGCTTAATAAGATGGAACTTGAATGTATAAATGCTTAAGAAAGACTAGCTAAAAAAGGAAATTTCAAGTAAAATATATGTCTAACAGTGAACAATAGACATAAGACGGTGAGTGTAGGAGAAAATGGAGAGGGATGTGGAGAACTCGAAGGATTACGAGGAGAGGGAGAAGAGTGAGTCAGAGAAGGGTCTAAAGAAAGGGAGAATAGTAAGAGGTGAAGGATCGATAAATGTGGCCACCTGTTTCCTTTATTTTTTTATTTTAAATGTGCAGTACCGAAAAGGTTGCCACCACGACCGCTGGAGCGCGGAAAACGCCATTCGACTGAGACACCCAGATGGTGCTGCCACTCTTCGGAGTGGACCGCTATTAGACGCCCGGCAATACTTAGTTACGCCAATAGACGCGACGGAAGACTCTTGGCGCTACAGTTCTAATGAATTTGATTTTTCCGCCAAAGAGTTAATTATTCAAAACCGTTCTTTCAGAGTAAATTTATATGTTGTCGTCAAATATAGTTTTTTTCTTCACAAATTTAAATGGCCTTTATAATTTCATTTATCACGCACATCTTCCAATAAGTTAATAAATGCCGATTGAAATCTTAATACCCACGTAATCTTAGTTATCATCATTTATTTTGGTTTATATATACAACAATAAAGGTTGGAATGATCAGATATTCACTTTTATTGAAAATATTTCTGAAAATTATCTAATAAGCTTTTGACTTGGAGATCTTTATGTTGTAAGACAACGAAGGGGATTATAACAATATGGACATGTGAAGTATCGTTGAATTTTAGGGTATATTGCGCTATACATTTTTGTTGTAAGAGATTATTCTAAACGGTGAAGATTTGTTTCAAATAAAGAAACTGACATTACAGGGGAACGAAAATAGTGTTCGAGGTAAAAAAGGTCATTATATTCTGGAATTGATAAATATTTCAACTGAAAATGGATAATGAGAATAATATAATTTAAAATTTCTTCAAAGTATAAAAAACTGAGGTTAAATTCATATCGAGAAAAGATGAATGATAGGACACAAATTAATGATTGCAATGTATAAGCTTGTTTACCATGTCATTCATACAAATCACAGAGAATGTAAATACTAAAACACCATTTGTATTTGACGCTTCAAAGAAAATTTTTAGAAATTTCCACACAAAAAAGAATAAATGTAAACTTTTTCACCACAAAATTTACAAATGCTATAGGCGGAAGCATGCATTATCATTAAAAGAATTTACGTTTAAAAAATTTCAGCTAATGTCGAGTATTAGTTTTATCTGATGAAAAACTTAATTAAACGTAATAGCATCTTCCGGAAGTAAATGTTTGAAAATAGAGTTATGGAGAAACGAGCAAATGCAAAAAAGCAGAGAATAGCACTTACAATACAAACAGGGAAAGTTAGGAATAAATACAGTGTTTTGCTGGAAACGTGTTGTTTATAAACACGATAGTTTTTCCTGATTAGGGAAACTTTGAGTGGTTCGCGACAAGAGAAGTTTTCCGAAGGAATTAAAATAGAGAAACATTCGCGAGATAGAGAAATTATTATAATTTAAAGAACGGTAAACATTTTTGGGACGAGGGAATCATTTCTAAATAAAAACCCCTACTTTTAAAACATAGTTAACCGAAATATTTTTACATTCAATTTCGTTCCAGCTCAATGAATCGCGAATTAAAAATAAAAAAAATCATCTCATTACATTACATTCCTCGGTTCAATCCTTTTAAGGCCATTTAAACGAACGAACAGCAGATCTTAATCACGTTTCAATCATTTTATCTTAAAAATGTAATTTTCATCTCTCCTTTCTATCGTCTTCTTTTTTTTATTTTTTTTCGACTCACCCTGCCGAACGAAGACCTGGTTGACGTCTAGCAGGATGTCGCAACCCTCCACGATCATCCTCTCTACGGCGAGGTTCTTCCTCAGGTTCTCAGTTTCGCTGACCTGCAGGGGAAGAGGGGGAGGGAGGAGGAGGGGAGGAAGGGGGAGTTAGGGAATAAGGGAAAATGGAAGGGAGGGAGAGAGAGAGAGACCCAAATGGTTTTGTCTCAGTTCCGACGATTGGATTTAATGAGGAAGGAGAGAATCACTTTTTTCGCACCGTTTTACATATAATGGAAATTCGACTTCCTTTTCTCTCACTCCCTCTTACTGCAAAAATGCAATATTGCCCACAATTTTGCGTTCCTTTTTTGGATCCTTGTAAAAACTATCATCAAACGCATGAGCGGTGTCGCGCATCAAGAAAAAAATACGCATAAACCGATTTTATTTTCATTGATGACCAAATTTCGGATATTTGTCAAATAACCGCATCATCATTATACGTAAAGTACTTTTTGATAGAATTTGGGGAAGAATTATACCCTTTAAGATTGAAAAATGATGTATGCCGGTTTTAAAATTTATTAGTTTGCGCGTTAAAATTTACTAAAAACGATTTTTCAAGAAGAAAACTTTTAATAGTTTGTGTCTTATATCGTTTTTAAATTCTGAAGATTAGCAGAGTAAAACTTTGGACTTTAATAGAGAAATGTTTTCTCAGTGACTTAAAATGCCATTAGATCACCGACATCTATGTTATGATATTATTATTATTTCAGTTTGAAGCCCGCAAAATTATGAACACTGTTGCATACGATGAAATTTTAAAAATATTTTAACAATATTATTAATTAAAAACTCTGTAATTTACTCCTTAAGCGGCATTGATATTCCAAGTTGGAAACAATAGAAGTGTGGAGAACCTTGAAATACTACAAGCATATCCATCCACAAAAATGTATTCGAATTTTTAAAAATGTGACTTGAATTTTGAAAACATGTTATAAGAATTCGAGATTTAAAAGTACCCCTACATGAATATTTGGTGCAAATATATATATATAAATAAATATTTCTAAACGTAATCAAAAGCTTAAGGAAAAGAAAAATACTATTGAATAAAGTTATGATTTATAAGGCTGTCATTTTTCGGTCTATTAATAAAATGCTACGAATAAAAAGGCGAATTTTGATTTCGGCATATAATGAAAATTATTAAATTAAGGAGCAAATAGCCTCAAAGTAAAGTACGACGAAATTACGATTCCATTAATTTTAATAGTAGGAAAAATTGTTTGGTCAAAGATACGCCCGGAAGAACATTTAAATATTTCAATGTAGAATTAAATGTTAAAAGATGATCGGATATTTGAGGAAAGCGCGCACTCGTGGACTTCAATTTTTATATTTGTGATAATGGAATTTGCTTCCAAAGGAGACATTCAAAACATTAGACTGAATAGGATAAAAGAATTAGAAAAAAAACGTGAGAGTGCGATCGAGAAGGGTTCCATCGCGTGTGACTATAAGGTCAGGAGGGGGTCAAGTTGGTTTCTAAGGGCAAGAATAAGTCGAGAAGAATTTCTACAGGTATAGGTCTGCCAGATGTAAGATTACAGCGGGCCATTCAAGGTCAAACGAACAAAAGATTTGTTTGTAGAGCAAAATATATCGGGTTTTTAGTAAAGGCATGCGGTGCATTAACGAATACGTACCAGGGTAATTATTTTTCGCCAATATATTTTTGGAAAGATATTGCTTACATAACTTCCAGTTACATAAAATCGGAAGCGTTTAAGTCATAAAATTCAATTGATCATAGGAAAAAAATAAAGTACTGACAGTGGGAAAACAGTAAAATTTCAGAGATCCACATGCAACTCCAATAATTGTATATATATATATATATATATATACATACATATACAGGACCGTGCCGATGGGTGAGGCGGCGAGGCAACCGCCTCAGGCGCCTCTCGAAGGGGGGCGCCAAAATTTGACAAAAATGAAAACTTATCAAAATAAATTCATAAGGCCAGCGAGGCCAGGGGGCGCCATATTTTATTTCGCCTCAGGTGGCAAAATATCTGGGCACGGCTCTGTATGTGTACGTGTATATGTATATATATATATCTATATATGTATCTACATATATATATATATATATATATATATATATATATATATATATATATATATATATATATATATATATATATATATATATATATATATATATAAATGCATTAAAGCTGATATGAGCGAGAAGAAAAAATGGATATAGAAAGTCATTTCAATTCAACAATTCGTTGTAAGTTCGAAGAGTATTTAAAACTATATTAAAAATAGAAGGTATTCACAGTAATCGACAGATTTCGTAAGGTCGATGCGAAACCGTTTGATTCTATGTATTCCGAGAGTGGTTAAGTTATTGCTTCGCGTTCTTCTTCGATCGTCGCGCACTCGCATTTCGATCGAAATATTCTGAGCTACGACGCTTCGAAAGAAACAGGGCGGTGAAAGAGAAACAGAGAGGGAGTTTTAATCCTAAAAAGTGCACATGATTTGAGCTAAGAGATCGTTATTATTACTTCAACACATTAATTCATTACCCGTAAAAGGGATGGGCCTAATCGCCACTTTATAAGCCTCTGATGCAAAGCGACTAATCTCTTTAAACGCTATTCTTAAAATTTAGGCAAAAGCTTCACATCGAGATTGCCCTGGGTACGATTTTTTTTAGGACGCTACTCGATTTAAAGTTGATAAGTGTATTTTATAAGTCCTTTTTTCTGTTACAGAAACATTTTGCCTCACTTTCAACGTTTTATTTCGACTACATATGAAATGAAGTAATACATAGTATCTCTCGATGAGAGACAACGGGTCTCGAAGGTTCGATTTCACCTCTCACTTGTTTATTGCAGGCTTCGTCCTGAATCGAACACGTTGCAAATCATTGCAAATATTTTGTGTGATTAAACAAAAGATTTCCCTCTGAGAGGATAAAGTTAATATTGCTTTCATGAAATCAGAAATTAGATAAAGTCAAATAAAAATAGTAAACAATTATATATATAAGAATTAGAATTCAATTCTCAGCAGCCATTTACTGATACTTCTTAAATTAAAAATTACAAAGAAAAAATATTAATTATGAGCCCTATGGTTTATCAATGAAAATGAAATGAGGAACTTCCAACTAAGTATAAAATACTTTTTAAAAAAGGAAAATACATACACGCAGTGGTTTAGGGGAATATTACTCCACGCCAGTGACCAAACACGCACGCAATCTCACACACTCTCCGGGTTTAGGGGGAATAATTACTCCAACGCCATGGACCCTTTTTTTCTTTGTCCACACACACACACACAAATACAAACCAACCACAAAAACACACACGAGCACTTCCAAACTAAAAAAAATTGCCTAAACACGTGTTTCGGAATCAACGATTCCATCGTCAGTAGGCCGATCAAAAAAGACGAAAGGAAGTATTCTTGTGTGTGGTTTTTTTTGGCTGGTGTGTATTTGTGTGTGTGTGAACAAAGAAAAAAGGGTCCATGGAGTTGGAGTAATTATTCCCTCTAAACCCGGAGTGTGTGAGACTGCGTGTGTGTGTTTGATCACTGGCGTGGAGTAATATTCCCCTAAACTTTCTTTTAAAAAATATTTTTATGATTATTAGGAGGTCTCTCCTTTAGTTTTCCTTAAAAATTACAGTCTGTTAAACTTATTTCCAATATGAACACTGTTTACTAATTACAAACTCAATTCAAATTTATTTATATATCTTAATTGTGTGTAAAATCCCCCTTTATAAATGTCATGAATGTATAATTGGATAAATGAGACGGGCGTAAGGAACATCCGGAAATTAAAATTTTCGGTTTTTTTAAGATAAAAAATAATAAATATTAGTTGAAGGGAAATGCGTTTCGTTTACTTCTAGCCTATTAAGAAACATCAATCATTCATAAAATTTCTAATAATACAAAATAAATGTGTATCGGAATAAATCGTATGATAATAATTTAAGCATTAGCCGACATTATTTATTAAAGGGTTTTGCTTGATTAAATGTGATATAAGTTTTAAAAATATCAAAATTTAAATTATAGCTCACAGTTTATTGTTTTCACAGACATTAATTGGGAAGTAAACTTTATCATTAATATCTCATTAAGACTCGTTAATAATTTGGAACGCATATTAACCTATAAAGTCAAGACATTACTTTAAATTTTGAAATATTTTCAATCGATTAGTTGCAGAATAAAGCAATATTAAATCAAGAAGTGCAAGTGCAAGAAAAATTTAAATTCCGTGTATTGCTGTCTATATTTAGAGTGAGTTATCCTAATATTTTTTCCTTCAATATGATAAACTATGCCTTTGAATCCCGAAACATATAAATATTTATGCGACGAAACATTCAATATTTAAAAAATAATATTTCTATCGTATCGGTTTTCATAAAAATACATCTAACATGGTATTCATAAGTTTATATGAATTTTGTACTAGCTATATTGAAGTAGTTTGTTTAAGAAGGCAGACACGGCCTCAGTTCGGATGCCTTGTTTTCCGAAACTCGATTCTGGGTTGCAGAGAGACATTTAACTGATGGCTCATTTAGTAAGATGCTATTATTACATTCTCATAACTCTTCGAGGGCTTACATCACTTTCTAAGCAAATTCTCATTCTACTTTCCCACTATGACCAAGCTTTGTCCAATTATTATTCCACAGTTTACTAAAATAGTTTAAAACAGCAGTCTAATGTTAAATTTACCCTCGCGATACTGTTCCGCAACTTACTGACTCATTTTACGATTGCTATTTACATAACAATATAATACCGACTAGTTTAACCATATTAAGCGTCACTTTAAGCTTAAATAGAGGGTTTAACTATTTATTTAGACGAACCGTTTCCGAAGAATTCGCAGTGTTTAAGGGAAATTGGTGTCAATTTAACCGCAAAAATAAACACTATACTGTTTTTATTTACAGCAGAAATGAGAAATTCTAAGTTTATAGTTGCAAAGTAATCAATAAGAAGAACACTTTGGAGGCCTTAAAGCTACGTAGCGAGGACTTGTTTATCTCGATAAGACAGTTTTTCTCCAAATATGGCTTTAATTACTCTACAACGTGTCACGTCTAGGAAAACCTATGGAATAGTGCATATCAGCATAAGGGAACAATGAGTCTTTGAAACGCCTCTATCAAAAGACATTAGTACTTCATAGAATCAAATTGCACGCAGAGGCATCTTATTAACGAAATTTTTGAGCATCCGATCATTAAAGACTTTCGTGGAATTTCTTTTTCATATCCTAAAATATACGTCTAATGGATTCTATTTAGCTTTCCGTAGCATGCAACCATTATAGGTATTCATTTTCGACGCAACGTCTTTTATGCGCCAAAAAATAAAATTTCAGAACCTAACGGTGTTCGCATTAGCTTCCATGGTCTCTACCTAATCCTTTCCCGCCAAGCGACCGCATTCGCGACGACTCCATCTTTATTGCGCCACAATTGATTTCAAGACCTCGGAGTATTGCTCATTTTTGAAAAGAATCACATTGACAAATGAATCACTCTTCCTCCTCCTCTCCTGCACCCCCTCCTGCCGCTCCACCCCCTTCCTCCCCCCTCCCCGTCTCTATCCTAGGTAGAGATATCCTCAGCGGCCTCAGCGCCCCCCCTAGCCTGCTCCCCCATTTAACGCAGCTCCCGATGCCTCCGCTTCCGCACGACCGTTTTTCCCCTTCTCCGCCTCCGGAAGCAGTAGAAGAGGAGGCCGCCGCCGCCTCCTCCTCAGCCTCCTCCTCCTCGACCACATCCGCTTCCTCGTCCAACTCCCACGGCCTGCAGCGACGGCCTAGTCGACGACACAGTCTTCTCCTTCGGCGTCGTTCCACGCGACACGAACGCTGCTTCCCGCTCACCTCATCGTGCATCTGCCTCGACAGGTCCTCTAGTTGCTGCCTCGCGTTCTCCAGAGACTTCCGCTCAACGTGGTCGTGAGGGGTGTGCGCCAGCAATTCGTGAAGGGTGATGATGTAGCGAGGTACCTGCAAAAGAGGAATGCCGGGAATGAGTCTTTTTTCGGTCGAATGCCGAAATTTCATTCGTTGCTGAAATGAAAAAAGAATTCTATTCTGAAACAGGTTGGACCGTGCGAACCGGGATAATAAATAACAATGTCAATAGAATGCATTTTTATTTCGTCATATGCATTTCATTTTAAATCGTTGTATCGTACAAATTATTTTTAATCCTTTTGACTGGCATTTAGGGGAAGCCCTAAATCGAATCCGATCACGAGGGCCCGGATGCGATGGGTGTCACACGAGATTAATATGTATAGTAATAACGGGCTATTTATGGGTCTACCAGTTTTAAAATTACAACTTTTTCGGAGTGCTTTTATTGGAACTCAGTTTGGCAAATGATTTTTTTCAGTAAAAGCTTATGCAAAATTTACACAAGATTTCAATAATTGAGATCTTCAAACATCGGGCCCTCAAATATCGAGGGGCCCGAAGCATTTGCCTCAGCCTTCGTTTGGCCGACCCTGTCCTAAGTTCCCGTTTCATGGAATTAGACATTGCGATGAGCGACTTGTTATATAGGAACAGTGCCGTAACCAGGGTATCTGGCGCCGCCGCTTGCAAAAGACGCCAACGTTCCCGCAAAAATGCCTAAATTTTAATTTTCCATAAATAATTACTGATGTAATACTCAACTGTTAAATTTGTTCTTAATAAAAGCTGTATTATTATTTATGAGAACACGGCAAAAATCATATCTATAATATATTTTGAAGCGTCTGTTTGTTAATGGAACTCCTAAACAATAAAAGCTAGAATAACCAAATTTGGTACGATTCTTCCTTACATCCTAACTTAGTGAATGGTCAAGGTTTGGTCAACTGGAATTAATCAGTGCTGCCAATAGAGAGGATTAACATTTTTCCATAAGATAACACGTACGAATCCATTTCTTGACTTGCAAGGTATTTTTCCTTCAAGAATCAAAATACATAAATATGGACCGATTTTTTTCGTTTTGCTTTATTCGACGAATCAAACTCTATACTATGTTATTCCTGCGAAGTTTACATGTTACACGGTTGAAGTTTTCAGAAATACGCCATTTGATTCGAAATTTTGTGGATTTTTCGTACTCTTTCCGGGCGTAACCAAGGCGGCATTGTTACCTCCGATTCAGTTAGCTTCAATGGAGCTTACAAATAGACGAAAGTTTAGCGTTATTCGCTTCGCACTTTTCTTTAAGCAACGAAACGATCGGTATTTATGGATAGCAACGTAAATAGATACTCAATATTATTCAGGAGGCGTTTATTGATGAAAGTATTTGAACCTTTCGTCTATTGAATACTGGAATATTACATTTTTTGTAAGTAAAATAATTATATTCTACATTATAATGTTTATTAACGTAAATAGGCTCACGTAGCTGGTGTACATTTACCAGTCAGTGTTCTATCATGGACAACTGTACGTTGCTTTTTCACGGGTTTCTTCTCCTATAATATATTTTGAAGGCTGTGTTTTTGTGTTTGTTGGTTTGTTCATGGAACTCCTCCTAAACGATAAAAGATAGAATAACCAAATTTGATACGATTCTTTCTTACATCCTAACTTAGTGATTGGTCAAGGTTTTGTTTCTGTCCGTCACTTTGATTCGAAATGGCGAACGATTTAATTATCGAACGTCACGTATTTTGCCGCGTCCTGCAACCTCAAAACGTGTATTTCCGTTGAAATCTCGAAATCGATTTTTTTTCATGAAAACAATACATTCTCTATACGTATACTACGTACATGGAGAAAGTAAAAAGGAAACTGTGTGTTCCGTCCAGAAAAAGGACACCAAGAAGAATGTCAGAGAACAATGAAATTACTCGGAGCGTGTTAATACGATGGGGATTTCCGTCTTCTTTTGTTTTCTCCGATGAGTCTCCAAGGAGACTGCTCGTTCGACTGCTGTTAGTGATTATATGGAACGCAAATAACAATAAAATGTCGGGTAAACCACTACCAGGCATATTTATACTCTTTTTTTCTTAAAATCCGCATTCCGAAATACCATATCACCTTTCTGAGTATGAAACGGTTATTGTTCTCTAAATATTCGTTTTATAGCAGATATTCGCAAATTCGCATGTGATGTTTTAGAGTGGTACCTCTGTAAGCGCGAGGGATGGTGCAGTCGCACCTTTGGCTCCGCCACCAAGCCTGCTTTCCCTTCCTCCCACACCCCCTCTCTCTTCGGTTGAATATAAGAATGTCACTGGCGTTTGGGGCCCCCCTTCGGCTGGAGGCCCCGATACTACGTTGCACCTGTTGGCTGCATGTATGTGCGCTAAGCCTCTCTTTTCTGCATCCATATTCATCGCTATCTCTTTCGTCTTTGCATTCATCTCTTCCGCAATCCGGATCTTCCTTATATTCTCCGAATTTATTTCTCCTTTCGTTCCACTCCAGCTTTACATACATGACACGTGTTTTCGCAACCCCTCGCAAACACTCGTTTTTCTAACAAAATTTTCCAGGTGTAGCAACGTCAAGATAATCTTCTCCTCCTTCCATATAGAGAACTTATAAATACTGATTCCGTTTTAATATATTTTTTATTTCATACAAGACTTCATAACCACCAAATTTTGATCACAAGAGTACTTTTTCTGGCACTTTTCAAGTTTACCTTCGTCTTTTGTGATTTTTGGATCGCGACATTGCTTACGCTCACTTGTTTCTTACAAAAATCTACTTTCCTTTCGTTGCCTTTAATTCTCTCATAATTCCTCGAGTCGATCTTAGAATTCATCAATTTCCTCTTTGGTCACTCGTTACCACATGTTAGAGTCCTGAACGGACAGAACCCTTCCAATTAATTACGTGTCCGGATCGGGCTTTAAACATTACTGGAGTCACTATGGCCCTCCGTAATGAATGGGTTCAAGCAAAAAAAAGGGGCATGGGGCTTTTTTATAAGTAAACTAACCCAGGGATAGTTAAAAACGAGTGTGACTCGTCCTCCGTACCGAATTGGTTAATATATTTTTTGCTTATAACATTATATTTGTGCATTTTTTATAGTAATTTATTTTGTAGTCTCACGTGACGAGCCGGGCAGGGCCTACAACTTATTTGACAGGCCCGTGCAGAGCACAAGTCCCTACTTATTGACCAACTGGTAACCCTACAATTAGCTATTTCAACAGCTAGTGTATCTTTAAAGGTCTATGGAGTACTCAAGCCCTTCTATGACGCCAAGGTTTTAATCCAAATAACTAAGTTTTCGGTAAATAAAGTTTGTTTATATTTAGTGAATTTTTTAAATGTCTCATAAAACTGAAATCGATTCATTGCATTTACTTGATGTAAATTTAGAATTTATCGTCTTAATAAAAATTCACTTCTTAAGAGCATTTTTCGTTTTAAAGTTGTTTTATGAGAGATTCTGAATAAAAAAATCAGATTAATCATTTAAATGATATGGTTAATTATCGGAACCGAAATGTCCGATTGGAATTGATTCAATCACCAAAATCGAGATTATTTACAGAAATAAATATACTACACCATTTCCACAACTCTTTATGCAATGCGACTCGTTTTTCAGTGTTGCTGCCTCACCAAACCTCGATGTGACACCTGCTTTTGTCGAATTTATTAAAATTTTTGCCATCCTCAATTCGTCTCATTGCAGCTCAAGCATCCAACAATGCAGTACAGTGCCTTCTGTAAATATTCACCCGCCAGGCGAAGACCGTGATGAAATTGAGAAGTACAACATGAGACACAGAAGGAGAGGCGCCGCCATCATCTTTAACCACGAGCACTTCGACGGTTTGAAGTCGAGGAAAGGAGCAGAGAGAGAAGGAGAAGCCCTAAAATAAACAATGGAAATCCTAAACTTCGAAGTCCGTTACTACAAGGATCTCACCTTGGCGTCTGTGAAGCAAAGACTTATTGACGGTAATTTGAATTCAAAGTAGAGTGACCACATGTCACGTATTTTACGGGACGTCCCGTTTTTCGGCCAAAGTTTCCTAAAATTTCCCGTATCTCTTGTGAAATCAATATGGGACGCACTTTGTCCCGTATTTTTTTATTATAAAAAATATATTGACTTCAGATATGTTCATCCATCGGTACTCAATCAATAACTATAAGAAAACAAATACGTGGCGTAAAAAAGATATCCGATTTTGTTCTCACATGATTTTTTCTAAATTTCGTTCCTCTATAAGAAGTCGTAACAATGAATCTTTTGTATGCGTACCTTGAAGACAATAAGATCACCTCGGACTCCACATTGGATTTCACAAGCTATCGAGAACATAATAATATTATAACGTAATTAATATTATCGCATATATTATATGCGATGAAACGTTATACTACATTGTTGAAACGCCCTTGAAGAATCATACATTGTCGCATGAGCTTTATAACATCCTGAGAGAGAGGGAGAGTAACAAGTGAAATGTTTTCTTGAAAAAACTACATCCTTCGGCGATCCAATCGATTTCCTTCATACTTTCTCTTATTATGAGAAAAATATTACATACTATACGACATTTGAGGCAAATGTAACATTGTAGATTTATCGTATCCTGAGAAATCGAGTTTCATTAGTTAGTCCGAGGCGGGCGCCGCTAACCAGAACCGTAAGGTTAAAAAAAGTCCCGTAAAATTTTTAACAGTCCCGTTTATTTTTGAAGGATCTGCCCCGTAAAATTGTCAAACATAGTATGTGGTCACCCTAGGTTCAAAGGCCACCATCCAGGGTTGCCAGATTTCAGACTTGCAATATCGGGAATCCTGGATTCGAAACCGGGACTTTATGAAAATGAGAATAGTTTCTAGGTGCTTTCCTAGCTTGTAGAAACAAAACGCAGTTTACCGCATATCTCTACGACGAACTGCTTTTGAGATACAGGGTGGGACGGACGGTATATATTGTATTGTGTGACACACACACACACATATATATATCGGCATTTAATTTAAATTTTGCCTTATAATGTTATTCATAATAATTTAAATATCGCTACCCCAAATATGGAGAAAGTCATCAGATTTTTTCCTCTGTCGACACGAGGCAGCTTCGAGTACGAAAGTGAAATCATTTTTTCCGCTTGCTTCTTTAATTTGGCACCTTCACGTTCAAAGTTCATACGTTCTTTTCGGATGCACCGATTACATGTTATCTGTTGTCCATATCCTTCATTTTCTTCAGCCACTTTTCCGCAGATTACATGAACAAAAATTGCAAATATTAAACATTTACGCGCACCCGAAGTTTCATTGCCACAAATGGCACACAATAGGTACCACCTTTCCTTCATTCGTGTTTCTTTAGATTTTGGTTTGATCGACTTCTTTTTCTGTCTCATTTGTGTCTTGTTCTTCATTTTGCGATCATCAGATTCATCGACATGCTCATTTTTACGCGTATGACTTCAAGCGTAGTCATATACAAACAGAGTGTTGCTGGTGCGAATTCACAAAGAAAACCAAGACAAGTTCAGACTTGCATATTTCGGTCTTTTACTGTTTTAAAACATCCAGTACGCGTTCTGGCAAATTTCATATTGACAGGACGCGTTATGGACGTTTAAAAATAAATTACTTTTTGCCAAAACGCGTTAAAACAGCCACAAACCGAAATTATTTTTTCTTTCGTCTTCTGGCATTTCTAATATGTCCAGAGCACGTTGTGGTCGTTTCAAAATACCCACGATTCGATATTTCGGTTCCTGGATAATCTTCCGTGTCCAAAACCCTTTCTGATCGTTTGTTTTGCTCAATCGATGAATGGGACTAACTTATACATATATTAGAATTAATAATTATTTTAAAATAATTACCCATTTGGTTTTTTTAGTTATTGGTTTACCAGAAAATGTCGTAACTTGGATTCCGATTTAATTTCTAGCGTCAATGGAAGACCACAGCGATGTCGACTGCCTTTTGGTAGCTGTCATGACTCACGGAGAGGAAGGTAGCCTACTGCATGCTAAGGACAATTCTTACTTGTCTGAGGATGTATGGAAAATGTTCACGGCTGAACTAGTTCCTTCTCTGGCTGGAAAACCTAAAATTTTCATCTTTCACGTTAGCCTCTTTCAAACAAAAATATATAATCGACTCAATGAAAATATCGGAGTGTAATTATTCGTTTATTAGCATGAAAAGATTGTAGCATTTACAATGTGATACTTTGTGTACATGATATTATTTCCATTATTCCGTCCCTCTCCGCGCCTCTTTTCCCCTCCAACCCCCACCTCTCCCTCTCCCTCTCTCTCTCCTCCCTTCCCTCACTCCATCTTCCTCCTCTCTTTCCTGCTAATATTCCCTACGTTATTATTATATGCTATAATAGGATTCCCGATTCTACGACTTTCGATTATCCGCTGTTCCGTATTTTCCTTGGCGTACGTGATTAAAAGTAGCTGTAACAGTATTCTGACGTATCTCAAAATATGTTTCAATAATCAATCGATTGTTTTAGTGAGACTTTACGAAAAATACCATATAAAATTGATGACAAAAACTGTCTTTCGAATATTTTCCAGGCTTGTCGAGGGCGAAATTCGGAAAACAGTGTTTGGGTGACTGATTCTTCTTCGGCGGCAAAAAACGTTTACGCCGTCCCAGCGAACGCTGACTTCCTCTTAGCATACTCCACAATGGAGGGTAAGTGTTTGGAGGAGAAAAATATGCTTTTAATCGATCACATTTTAACTAATCGCGGGCGATTCTTATTTGACCATTGTCATTCTTTAGCATATTTTAATTTTCAATTTATCATTAATACGAGTCCAATAGCCATGTAACAACTGAGAACAGAAAGGCGTTCCTCTCGGTTAGAAAGTAGTCTTTATCGGTGATAATTTATCCAAAAGGCGTTCCTTATTTCGTCTTTGGGCTTTATAATTTATACGTTCCTTTTTTAGGACTACATACTACCCTTGAGAAGAGAGTTAGAAGGGTGTGCGTACTCCATAGACCTTTAAATATACACTAGCTGTAGCATTAGCTCCTAGGAGGGTCACCCATGCCAATAAGTTCAATTAGTAGGGATCAGGCTTCAGATTAATCCACGCAGCGTCTGTACCTTAGTAAGGCGGCATAATTAAGTGACGGTGTCACGTTAAAACACTGTAGAGGAAGAACCAACTCAAGCAAGTTGAATAATAATTTGATTCACGACGTTTACGGGACCATGCCTATTAGAGCTGGTGTCGCGTCCGGCAGTGAAGTAAATAATGCTGTCTCGGTCGTCAGTCATCCCACGAAATCCTCAGACAGCTCATGTGGACGGAACGACTAAGAAAAAGAAGACCTGAAAAATCAGCAACTTGGAATGAGAGGACGAAAAGGGAGTTAGAAAAAAGAAAGCTGGAAATGAAAAGAGGTAAAATTTATTGTCTCAGGTTTATGCAAAGTTAGGTGGAAAGAGGATGGAGATTTCAGGAGAAATGATATCAGGGTAATATATATTGGGGGGGGAAAACAGAGTCAGAGAGAAGTGGCCTTAGTTTTAGATAAAAAAAGTGGGGAAACTAGTGATTAACACAGCAGCTAAGCGATCGTTTAATGTTAGTTCAGCAGGACCAGTCAACTTGGTGATTATACAACCTTACGTGCTCACGTATGATCAGAGAGAGGAATTATTGGATGGGTTGCACGGCAAACTCGAAGAAAGTTATAAGTAAAAAAGAACTTGTTAGTAGTAATGGGGAAAGGCAAGAACGGTAGCGAGGAATGAATGGAAGATGACAGAAAATTGTAGATTTTTGTAGAAGAAGTAAATTGATATTTAGAGGCGAAGATGCACCTGGAAAAAGCAGTAGTAACGGAGTTATTATATCATGGTCAGAAAAAGACATAGAAATAGTGTATTGAACTCACATAGTTATCCAGGGACATATACAGACTCTTATCACAATTTGGTGGAAATGAGGTCTCGTTTGAATTTTTAAAAATGGGAAAAGAGTAGATCAGTGATGGCAGACCTATGGCACGCGTGCCATAAGTAGCACGCAAGAAGATTTTGGTTGGCACGCCAACGAAAGGCAAAAACCAACCAAAGCATTTATCATACTGATTTAGTGCCGTAAAAGAATTTGTCTTATTTAGTTAACTATTGTAAACATTAGTTTTATGGTTACAAATGTCAATCTCTTATGTCTTGATCACGAATTTAATTTATTTGGCACGCAAAAAAATCAAGAACTTTTTTGTGGCACGCGTGGGGGAAAAGATACTACAATTTCAATAATATTGGCACGTCGACAATAGAAGGTTCGCCATCACTACAGTAGATAAATGAGGTTTAGGAGCACTTAAGGGAAGAAAGAGGAAAAGTTATCAGGAGTCTGTTGCACAAGCCTTAGAAAATGCAGGGAGGCAAACAACGGTCGAGGACAACGTGACGAAAACGTGCATCGCAGAGAGCACGAATAAAACTATAGGGAAAATAACGTCCAAGAAGATAAGGAAGCCCTAACTGCTCATTCACTACGCCCCTAAATGTTCACCCACAGCCTACCACAAGTGCTCATTAACCGCCCACTGAATACTGAAACTTCTACTTTTAATGTTTTCTTTCTTTTTTCTTCCACTTTTCAGGATATTGCTTGTGGAGAACCCCAAACGAAGGGTCTTGGTTCATTCAGGATCTGTGCGCAGAGCTGAAGACAAACGCCCGGAAGAAGGACTTGATGACGATGATGACGTTCGCCTTGCGGAGAGTGGCTTACGGAAGGTTTTCTAATGTCCCTAATACGACCAGACATGCACTTCAAGAAACAAATGCCTGTGATCACGTCGACGCTTACTAGATTGCTCTACTTTGACGAAACTCCTTAATTTATTGTAAATTTGAGGGAAATGTGGAATTCACTCTGTGCATAAATCGATTATTTGGAATCCCTATTTTTTAATAAAAATCAATTTCTCTAATATTAAAAGTTGTCTATGTATATGAATTAGATGGTAACGATAAGTATACAGTAATAAGAGAAGTGTCTTTCAGCTAAGGACATACTCATAATCAAACGTAACTCGATGGGAACTAACTAGACCATCATTTCTTAATACATAATCTTTAACGACATTTATTTCTGATGTAAGCTCAATAAATCACACAAAATTATTACTTAAAGTCAAATCACACGGTGGATAAGAAATCAATGCACAAGGGAGGTGGAAGGGAAGGAGAGATGAAGAAGAAGGAAGAGGAAGAGTGATATAGGGAGATCACGAAGGGGAAGGAGAACTGAGGTACGGCAGTAATAAGTTAATATATAAAAATAAATTTTAAAAATATACTTCTATATGCACTAAATGGTGATAAACAAGAGAAAGTTCGAAAATTTTCCAAGTCCATGGAAATTAAAACGATTATCAATTCATAGATTAGATCAGTTTTTAATTTAATTTGGGATCTTGTAAAGAATTGAATAAAAGTAAAACAGTTGTATATAAAAGTTATATGACCCTTATCTTAACTCTTTATCTTTTACTTCTCCAGAACCGTTTGTCGTATGGACATGGTTCAAAGGCCATTTTGTTTCTGATTAGGAAAAAAGGAAGATTTAGAATTAACAAAAAGTGTCACCCAGACAATACAATAACAAAAGTGTGAGCACAACACTTTCTAACGTTCTAATTATTTACTCTATTAGAGACATCTTTAAGAAAAAAGTGGAACCACTAGAGCTCTGGACGTGCATGATTTTCTAGGCCCGGCTCGGTCCATAGAAATTCGGACCCGTCCCATACGATGTGGAAGAAATTGTAGGCCCGTGAGACATTGCGGAGTACCAGTGTGACTCGCGTGATTTTTAAAGCCCGGCACGGGCTTGTAATTAATTCCAAAGGATCGTGCAGTACTCTAGGAGTCACTACTATCCTTGCGTTTATACCAAAAGAATGACCTATGTGTATGAGTAGTTGCCTGCATACACGGCGCACATACCCTCGTGCAAAATAATCAACGTATATATTAAGGGAAGGTCATGACCGTCACAACCCGAAGCGAAGCTTCCCCTCCACCTTCACTCAGTCACGCTTGAGTGGAAGGGCGCAAGGAGGCCCTGAGGGCAGACTGAATAGGGCTACAAGGCAGCAAGCTAAATGATTATTACATGAGTAAAAGTATAGGTCAAAGCAGTTCAATTTGAATACAGAAACCGTAACAATTTCGTAAGTAAAATCTTCCCTTCAATTTAACTCAGCCACGCTTGAGGGGAAGTGAAGGGGAAGGATATGCTCGGGGCGCGAGCAGGGCACGCGAATACCTGGAATAGGTCTACGAGCCTTAGTGCGCGGCGGCAGCAGCGAATTAAAAGATTATATATTATACTAGTGTAATTGCCCGTCAAATATGACGGGTATTCGTGAATTTAATATTACGTTAAAATAAAATAAAAATTAATTACACCAACTTTTATGTGCACTAAAACGTAAAACATTAATATAAATTCCACATACCCGAATGCTCCAGAAAGTAATAAGCCTTAGAACTGGTATGTGCTGTTATGGGTCAACATCAATATTCCTAAATTATTCCTAAGGAACTATTTTCAAATGTTTCAATATAAGCAGATAACCCGTTTAATATGGAACCTATTAAAGATGCAGTTCAAAATATCAAGAAAAGCATTTTGAAATTAACTAAATATAGTACTATTTTTGCTGGATCTGATATTTGTTAATTACTTAGATTTAATAACTTTCACATTATTATGCATTGTATAAATGTACTTTCTACAGTATTCATTAATGAGAGAGAGTAGATACTTTTTCCGTTTACTTTGATCTGTTTTATCCAAATTTATTAATACATAAGTTAATTTGCTGTAGTTCAATGAACAATACTATTGGAGATCCTTATTTACAAAAAATTAACTAATTGTTTATCGTAGAAACCGTTACATAAACAAACATAAGTGTTTATTATATAATTCCCGTCGTTTTCGCAGAAAGAAAGATAAGTGAAATTACATTACTATAAAATTAATTTAATGTGTGAAGTGCAGTGATCATCGAAACTGAGATGTGGTATCGGGTAATCAGATCAACGACCACTTTACATGAAAATCTACATGAATTTTACAATACTACATAGAGATATTTTAGGAACCATTTAACCGATATCAACCAAATTTAATATTAAGAAGTACTAGTAGGGCAGCCCCGGATCTCCGATCCTCAACGCGATTTAAATAAACTGAAGGTTTAGTGAAATTTTTATAGAATAATTAATGAAATAAATGCAATGCAAATAATCTAAATAGTTCGGCCCTAGGTTAGATCTTCTTTGTTCCCTATTCATTTGACGTGTTTCCCTATTTCTTTGTCTTTCTTGTACTCTCCGCTCCTCATCTTCACGGGCAATCCTATGAGCTTCCGCATCTCTTTCTCTCTCTTTCCTACAATACTCTTCCTTTGATCTCTGGCTCCTCTTCCTTTCTCTGGCAGCTGTAGCTGGGCTAATAGTTCTACCTTACCTTAGTTCCAATGATTATCGTTGCACCATTATCGACGAAGTCACAAACAATTGCTTTACTTCAAGTGTCTGTCAACGACTGCTTTTAACTCCTTACAGGACCTACTATAAAGACGACGTCAATGCAACCGTTTATTTAGATTATCAATGAAGAGAAGATAACCATATAATGTGTTCACAAAGTAACGTGCGTCCATATTCTCATCTAATTTTTAATTGATGCGTGAGCCTATTTGCGTTAATAAGGATTACAGATGTGTAATATGATGGTTCTACTTACAAAAAGATAAGATTCCAGCATTCAAACGATGAAACAAAACAAAAAACAAAATAATTGCACAATTTAAAATAAAACTCAACACGCTGGGAGCTTGTTTGTTATACACATGTTATTGACACAGCTAGAAACGCAGTCCACAAAATAATTATCGGTAAATATTTACGTTGCTATGCTTCATTAATTTCGATGCTTATGTTAAACAAAAGCGCGACGCGAATAACGCTATTCTTTCACGTATTTGAAGGTATAATTGATAGTAATTGAATCGGAGGCAACAATGACGGTCGCCTTGGCAACGCCCGGAAAGAGTACGAAAAAGCCGCAAAATTTCGAAAAAGAAAGCGTATTTCTGAAAACATCGACAGTGTAACGTACAAACATGGCAAGAATAAGATAGTATAGAGCTTTAGCCGTCAAGTAAAGTAAAAACGAAGAAAATCGGTCGAAAATTAGCAATTTTGGTGAATGAAGGAAAAAAACCTTGGACTCTGAAAAATAGAAAATCCCGTGTAAACTTATGGGAACATATAATTGCCTCCAGGATTCGAACTCAGGACACTTTAGCAAACGAAAATACTTTTCCAGGGACTTCATAGCCAGTAGAAACAAAACGCCGTTTACCGCATATCTTTACGACGAACGGTTCTCGAGAAATACACCGATATAAATTGTACACAAATGTCTACAGACGTCAGCGTAAAATTAATATATAGTTAGATAAATATGATCTGTACGTCATTTGCAATTTTGTTTCCAATATAATAATTATAACGACAACTTGTCGTTTATAGTCACGTATTTCTGATAGCATGGTTATTTTTTAAAAATATTTGTTATTTTCTTCATAGGTAGGTACGATATTTACATTAACAAATAAATGTGCCACTCGAATATTAACAGCTGCCAAAAATATATTGTGATAGAATGCGTTCAGTATTAGCTAACTGACAAAACATTTTGAAGTGGTCTAATTAAATTTCGCTGTCGGCCATCTTGTGTTCCTTACAGAACAACGTTTTCATATTATAAGACTAGGGTGCAAGCCCCCTGCTTTCTGACGCTCTCCAACCCACCTCCTCACCCCCTTTGCTCGCTGTTTCTTTGTTCCTACCATGTATGTACCTATTGGATTTAGATTAGTTTAACGGGAATATGTTTTGAATATGAGTTTAATGAATATGTTTTATAAGGGATGTATGTTTGGTTTTTAATAACAAATTAAGAAAATTTGTTGAATAACTCGATAAAAAATAAACTTAGAGGGCTTAAATTCCCGGAGATTAAAAATGGCTGAGGTATAGAGCGTTAAAGAGAGAAAGAGACAACCAGATATAGGATTTTAGTAATATAGATAAAAAATATAAGCAACATGAATACTGCGTTCGAATTATTTGCATTAAATTAATATCTTCGGTCATTTCGAGCAAATTTGAATCTTATTTTTGATCTTTTAACCTTTATTTGAGTGCATAAGTACGGAAATTACCGAGGACAACAATACCGGTAACCATGGAATCTTATTATTGAAATGTTAAAAAATTTACCAAAACTCGAGTGTAAATTCAAAATATGAGCGAATTCGAATGAGATTGAGTATTCGACGGTAAGAATAAGAATCCTCATTCATTTTGGCGTGTTTTAGCGCAAATTTCATGTCGATAATTTAATTTTAAGATATTTTAAAGAGTAAAAGAATGAAAGCCTTTAAACCAAAAAGTTGTTATCTTATGGGAAACGACATTCATCCTCTGGAGTCGAACCCGTGACCTTTTTCGAAATTGTTTTAGTTATAACGTAAAGATTCATCGACACTGAAATTCTGAGAAATATCAGGATTCTAAGTTTATTTCTAATCGAGTTATTCACAAAAATAGAGCGTTACGCATCATGACCATTACGATTTTATAATATAGAGAGATAAGTATTGTCCAAAGCATTTCAATTTGAATATTAATTGAGTAAGGGAAGGTTACAACCCAAAGGGAAATTTCCCCTCCACTTTGACAGAGCCAGGCTTGAGTGGAAGTGGAGGGGAAGGTGATGCTCGGGGTGCAAGGAGGGCCTGCGGGTAGAGTGAATAGGGCTTTGAACTGCAGGGCAGCGGGTGTCGGGGGAGCGCGGGTTGGGAGCCTTCTTACCATAACACTCCAACAGAGAGCTCCGATTTCGGAGCTGTACGGGCAGCTAGTTTTTAAAATTAAATTTCACCTTTTAATGTTAATGCCATATAGATGGGGCTTCGATCAATTGTCCAAACGAAAGAGGACATTGTTCATAACAACTTTCCGAAAGCTCAAAACCTTTATCTTAAACAGGAACCGAATTATAAGAAGTGGAATGTTGACCACAGATGTAAGGACAAATATATAGTGAAATACATATAAAAGGATATAATAATAAAAATACAGATGACAAGAAAAGCATACCTAAATAGAAAGTATAAGTGTTGAAACTCACCTGGTGCATGGGGTAAGTCAGGAACGTCTCGAGGGACCTTCCTTGGCACGCTGGTTTGTTCTCTAGGCGAGTGAGGAGAGCAGCAAAGGGCGGTGACTGCTTGCACTCTGTCAGCACCTGGAGGCTGTAGTGGTGGTTTCTCACGTATTCTTGGTAGATGCTGAGCATCGGGAGCAGCATGTCGAACAGATCTCCTGGAAGAGAGCGCGGAACACTCAAAAGACGCGAAATGACGGAGCATTAGGTGGTTTGGTCCTTATCGGCGAAATGTATCAATTAAGAGATAAGGTCAGCTCGGATTTATAGAGGAAAGATCCAGCGAATGTATCATCGCTAAGGAATAGTCAACGGAAACGCATTTTCACCTGCCTGAGGTCGGAGGCGAAACAAATTTTTGCGTTCGATTCAAAAGGAGGGTTTTTATTTTCTCGATAAGATCTATCGAATTTTTGATTCCGCGAATCATGGATGCGTCAGAGAACGACAATGTGATAACTATTAATAGAAGATGGATTATGAAAAAGAAAAGGATCATTCCTGCGCAGAGGAGCGATCATTATTTTTTCATAAGAAGCGAACATTTCTATCCGAAGTTCGATACGATGATAAAAACGTCGCCATGCAGGAAATTTGAGGATCTGTATCCAACCTGAAAGACGAACAATAACTTTAAATTTCGGAGAATGGCTCATCCTTGAACACGTTTGCCTTTATTATTCACGATTATGTACAACATAATATGACTGCGACAGCTCACAGAGTCGTCGAGATAATGGCGTTATCCCGTTTAGCAGCCTGGAGCCTCACTCGTTTCCTCGATAATACTCCATTGGGCCACTCATTTAACGACATCATGGCGTGTCAGGACTGTGACAAATCTTCTTATCTCGGCGTAACATGGATACTCGATTAACTCTTCTCGCACTCTCGAGTTAGCATTCAGCCAACTCTTCGCTCGAAATCGACAATACAAATATGTAGCAGATAAGTGGAATAGCTAACAAAGAGCTAAGATGTATATCGAATCACTTGAGTTTTTGGCGAAAATAAAGCAGACATCGATCTATATAATGGAATTGGCGAAATTAATTCGCGAAAAAAAGTGCGAAGTATTACAAGTAGAGAATTAGAATGTTATGAAGGGGAGGATAGGGCTGAGATTGTGTAAGAAGAAGAAGCAGAGGAGATTTGTTAAGAAGCGTTGGAAGGGCGATCCTTAGGGATTATGTCTCCAATAAATTATGTCCTATTTGTATATCAAACTTTCAATTATCTCTCAAATATCCGCCCGAGTAATTTTTTGCCTTTCGTTTTAGGTCGCAATTTTAGGTGCCTGCAAAAATAGTTAGTGCATTCGGAGTGCCATTTGCGAGTCCTTGTTTTCTAAAATTAAATTTCTTAAGAATAAAGCTCGAGGTTCATTGACAAATGTTAATTTATAAACTCAGTTGAAAGTTTCTACCACAAAAATTGTAGTAAATTTTGATAAATTGAGTCAATGCAAATAAAAACAAGTTTATCATCGAATAAATTGGTTGTTATAAAAAATCGAATTTTCAACTTTTTATCATGTGGTCCTCGCATAGTATTTTGTGTTTAAAAGTTGTCCATTGAGTGACTTGGGATGCCCAGGTCTAATTTAGATTATATATGACGGTATTGGGTTATAATTTTTACCTTACACTATTTTCATCTATTTCATCAACTGTGACTTATATACAAAAAACTAGTAGTACAGGTGACTGACTCTCTTTCAACGAACGTTCGTTGCACGAATGTTAGCTTTAACGAAAGAATTGAATTTTATAGCTTTACTTTTCGCCGAAAATTCTGTTCACTGCAACGAACTAAATAACGTATATCCAACTCAGATCGAAAGTCCTTGGGGTCATATAGACCGTCTTGATTACCCATGGATTCTTCGTGTGTCCAAGAATCATTTCTATCCATCTGTAGAAAAATATTGTAGGAAGAAAAAGTTGGATCACAAGGCATTGTTTATGTTGGATAATGCACCACGTCACCCTATAATCACCTCAGAAATGTCTGAATATGTTAGGGTGGAATTTCTTCCAGAAAATACAACAACATCTCCGATACAGTCCACGGATCGATCAAGGTGTTATCGCGACTTTTAATGCATATTACCTTCGTCGAACAATGCGCCAAATCATATCAAAAACAGTTAGAGACAGGCAAACGATACGAGCATTCTGGCGGTCTTGTAACGTAAAGAATGCCATCGAAAACATTAATGAAGCCTGGAATGAAGTGACGCCGGCGACATTGAATGCTTGCTGGGGGTCGCTGTGGTAGGAATGCAAACACAACTTCACTGATATTCAGAAGTCCGTTCCTGACATCCACAAGAGGATCGTTGACCTTGCCAAGGATGAAGACATAACCAATGAGAAATTAATTCAACTCGGCGAAGAACAGGCTTCATTACGTGATGATGATAATAAAGAATTATCCACTCCTGATTTAACTCTGCAGCACTTGTCTGAGGCCAACAAGCACATCGAGGCAGCAATTGCCATCTTCACTAAGAATGATCCAAACCAAGAAAGGAGCAGTCAAGTCTCACTTATGAAGCGATTACCTGCTACAATGAACTATACCGGGAAAGAAAGAGACAAGTTTCACAGCTTCCTACCACAATGTTTTTACCTCATCGCAAATGTCTCCACAACCGTCTACAAGTGGGTTGGCTATCTTCAAACACAAGAAAACACCACTACAAGACAATTCCGAGGAAGAAATCGACGATCCTGCGATTCCTTCCACCCAATAAATTCATCTACAATTTAAGATAAAAACTTTCTACAAGAACTTCGAATCTTTATTTTTGGTAAGTGTTCAATCTTCTTTTTTAAGAATGAATTTGCATTCTTAACTTTTCTCATAACTGCTCAACTTTTTGTTAATTACTTTCCTGGAGATGTTTAAATCACGAGGAATTTTTAATTCTTTATAGATGGTGTTGGGAGGTTCCGTTTTCTATTCAAAAGTTGAATTTTTTCGTATCATACAATAGATGGCACTGTACTTCTAGGTTCGATTCTTGTTGCTCCTGTTTTATAGTTGATCCAATATTGCAGTTGCTTTGACAGACATTTTAATAGCTAAGAATTATAAATTCAAGAATAAAAAAATCTTTTGTCTGGAACGCATCTAAAGTTTTAACTGGGAAGTCAACGGAAAAATCACGATCGTTCGAAGAATTTCAGTTTTACGAACGCTTTTCAGGAGCGCATGTCGTTCGTTGAAAGGGAGAGTTGTCTGTACTTATACAAACTCCGAAAAATGTTAGAAGATCCTAGATATACAGCTTATTGTTAGTGTAAAAATTTCCAAAATGACATTTTTTCTCCAGACATATCGCTATACACATTCAAGATCAAATCGAACAAATTTTTGTTGTCAAAAAGCAGATGAGTGCGTTAAGTAATATGTCTTACCTAGGACAAGCGTCGGCCAGCTCTCCATCCTAGATGTGAGACCTTTGAGGAAGATTTGGTGCAGGAACAATACCGTCTCACTGTTGAGGAAGATGGAATTGACATCCTCGTGAGAACATGGTGGCTTCTTCGAACTAGCTGCCATTTTGAATGGTCGTAGAAAGCACGAAACGAGAACTTCCATCTGCTCCATATATTCCTCCTCCGCCTCCACCATCCTGAACACCAGGCTGAAAGAGGACATTATAGAGATTACTAGCGGAAGTGTCCGTTGAATTTCAACCGATTCAGTGAATCTTATACTACTTAAGATAAGAGAAAATATCTCTGAAGGGTAGTCTTAACAAATCATATACTTACTTGTTAATGCAAAATTTACCTATCGCACGCTTTCGGGTCCAATGAAAGCGCGTTTTGTAGGACAAACCAAATAAATATATATATATATATAGGTTCATGAAAAGTACCTGTTAAGGGAATTTCGAGTTAAACGGGGCTGATATAACATAAATAGTCAATTGGATGCGTGCACGGCCCTTCAAAATTACGGTGAAAATCGTACAAATTGCTATAAATACTTTACTGGTATCACTAACACGTTTTTAGGCCATGATTTTATGCAAAATTCCTTTATAATAAGAATAAATTATAAAATTTGGAACATTTTTAAAGATGATTTGTACAACA
The DNA here is from genome assembly GCA_036926305.1 of Uropetala carovei. NCBI lineage: Eukaryota > Metazoa > Arthropoda > Insecta > Odonata > Petaluridae > Uropetala > Uropetala carovei. The sequence goes on along the minus strand of JAXCHB010000010.1, from coordinate 7,616,986 downwards.
ACGCACTGAAATTCAAAAGATGCTGAACCGTAAACAAAGTTTTAAAATGGACGACAGAGAGTGATTGCTGATTGGCTGAGAGCGTACCCACCTCAAGCCAAACGCGCTGATTGGTTGAGATGCTGATGAGTTATGTTCAGAAACGCTCTAGAGATTCGTTTTCTTTAATTAGACTTCAATTTAGCAGATAAATTCGTTTTCTCGAATTGGAATTAAGGTGAAAAATAATAAATGAATAAAACAAATTATTATTTGATCGATTTTTACTAAAAAACAATTTTTTTCGTTTTGTAACGAATTCGTGCTCACCGGGGTCATCGTGTTGAGCGGAGTATATGAAAAAATGTCACGGAAGGCGAATCGAATGCCAGCACTACGGCCTTCAACTAACGAAAGAATGCGTGGAATTGATTTTTTTGCTGTAGTGATGCAGGAGAACGTGAGGCTTCATGGTTTTTCATTCTAGCTAATGAAAATAATTGAGAGACGATTAAGCGGTAAGAATACAATTTATATGGACCTATTTAAATTATTCTCAATATGGCTGATATTCTACTACAAAATATAATCGTACTTCTATAATTTAACATCAATTATCCACAATTTCTTCAAATGCATATTACGTATTTTCGCCCGCCATCTATTTCAAAAGCAAGGTGGAGGCATTACGCTTGTTTAAGCGCCATTAAGTAAAAAAAGAAGAAATTGGCATCAAACGCGGCTCTACGCTGTCATATGCCATTTTATCCCCGTAAACCACCGTTGGGCGGCAGCACTGGTCGCCGCGAGAGGAACGTTTCGCTTAGAAAACATCCGCCGCCGTAAATGAGTGAAACCAAACATTTTGTAATCCATCCGACACCATCAGCAGCTGATGGCCTGCTCCGCAGATCGAGAGCTCACTTCGTCCCGCCCTCCCGCTCCGTCGGCCCTACCAAGGGGGCAGAGCGGGGCAATTTTCTCGTCCGCCTACTTACTTTCCCAGAGAAATTATGCAGCAGAAGACTTTTAGGGTCCAAAGCATAGCACAACCCCCTTCCCCTCCCCTTTTCCTTTCTCCCTTCCCCGAGTGACCTTCACCTCGGGCATTAATTATTCAGAAGGCTCTCTCTCTGCATCACACGCTCTCTTGAACTCCGCTGTCGTCCAAACACTGCTCCTTAGCGGCTCTCCCTTTTTCATATTTCCTATCCCTATTCATCTCCATCCCTATTTCCCCGCTTTCTTTATTTCTTCTTTCCAAAATTTCTCTTCTCTCACACGCGTCTCACTTTCTCTCTTCTTAATAGCCAACATAAATTTTTTTACTATACTTCTGACAGGGTCACGGGTGTAATTGAAGTAAAGTAAATTACACACAGTGTAATAAGCTTTGTCCACGACGTCGTACTCAAGTGTCGAATCCTTTGTTCGCAAGGTTTATGAATAGGAAATGGATGGTTTAGGGATTGAAAGGTCTTATATGAGGACAATTCTGTGATTGGGAGCCATCGGCGTCGGGTGTACCGAGGTTAGGTAGGGAAGGGAGGGAGGGAGGGGGGAGGAAGGCGACAGGAGAAGGAAAAGGGGAGGAAAAGGGAGCGAACTCGAAGAGCAGCAAGTGGCGCTAGGCCTAATAGGTGGAATTGAGAGTAAGAGCAAGGATTGGAATGGTTAAGAACGATCGTTTGCTGAGGCGAGTATTTGGAATTAACGGTGGCATGCAATTTTTTTAAAACAACGGTTGCGAAATTTCTTACGGTTTCTCTATTTTGTTTTTTCCGTCGCAGAGAAGTTTTACAAGCTAGATTGATGAGAAAAAAAGGTTTAAAGTCTTCTTTCAGGAGAAGGTTAGCAATTTTATTATATTGCTAGTGTAATTGCCCGTAAAAATGACGGGAGAAAAGATACGATCGTTCAAACTATTTAGGGAGATCATATTAACATCACAAACAACTGTCTTGAAAATCGCTTCTCCCTCCCTCCCTCACCCCATCTCTCTCCCCTCCCTCTTCCCCCCTCTCTCCCCCTCCCCTCTCTCGTATTAAAAGTATTCAAATCACGTTTATACCCGTAAGGATTGAATTAACAATATGATATAGAGGTCTAACAATGGAATTGGTAGGAAAGGCGACATCCCCTTAAAATGGCAAGATTTCCTCAAAATGTGTGAATTTAACGTTTACATTGAGAAATGTTTTGCCACTAGACCTATCTAAATACAAACTTTAAAATTTCTGACTTATCTAGAAGTGCTCCATAATTTGTATCAATAGTGTTTCATCAATCGGTTCGTGAGAATAAAGATAGGCCAGCGCGATAAGGAAGCGCTATTTCACGTTTCATGTGTCTAAAGGCCATAAAAAGGCTAAGGCTACTATACGTACAATGTCCGCAGAGGCTGTAATAGGGACCATTTTCCGATTAATTTAAGCATTTACTTCTCTCTCTTCAAAAGACATTAGATTTTTCACAGAAACACAACACATTCTCCTAAAAAATTGAAGGAGTGAGCCACGTCTCAGTCGCACCAACACGGACGGGACAGGGGAAAACTAAATTAAAATATAAAAGCTTTCACCAGCAATTGACTTCGCGTTGTGATAGAAAACCTTTAAGTCACGTGGTCCAGGGTGCAATTACGTAAACAAGAAAAAACTTCCAAAAAGCAGTATCAGGAATGCACTGTGTATCCGTGAGCGCCTGTAGTTCTGTCTATCCTCTTGGTACGTGTAAGTGGAAAAAATTCCATTCGCTAGGATAGAAATCACACCAGCAACAGGAGAACCGAACAGTTTGTGAGACGGACATTTTCATAATCACAGGAGCACAAGAGTTTTCACCACTAAAACGAGAGTAAAAGGGCGGAACAGCAGCGCCTTGGTCGCTATCTCAGTTTGTATTATAACAAGAAACTCATCAATGCCATGGTATCACTCGTCCCCTGCCATTTCTCAAACGAAAGCGACCCTCTACACGTATTTATTTGTCATTTTCTTCTTTTTTGAGGAATTCTCTTGAAATTGTATCGTATCACACATATAAGCATGTCAGAATCATTCTATTTTGTCTTGGTTCGATGCTCATTTCGATCGTAAAGTGTTTTTATTTAATATTTACTTCATATGCATCGCGCTTTTATATTTTCGAATCGCTTTGAATTCATATTGCTTGGATAACTGATGCTGATCATATGATGCTCTCTTTACCCATACATAATTACATATTCTTAGGAAGTGTTTGAAGTTCTTAAACGTGTACAACTTATTAGAAGATTTCTTTGGGAAAAGCCATTATAATTATAAAGTGTATCGTATATATTTTATACATATTGTCATATATTTTGATATCGTGATTTCGAGCATGCCGCGTGCGAAGTAAAGTACTCCTTTGGCATATATTTTTTCTTTAAATTGATTTAAATTAATGCTTTTTGTTTTTATTCACCGCCTTAGTGGATTTATTTATTTATTGTTATTCCTGGCAGCGTTAATATATAGATACAAAACTCAGCATTTGTTTTTCAACATTAATTTTTTAGTGTATTTCGCATTCACAAAAATTGATTTACAGCTACTAAAATAACTGCTTCCCTTGTTCGTTTACATTTACATGAATACCCTGAAAGTCGCCAGAAGCATCAAATAAACTCTAATACCTCTATTGACCTGTCTTATCGCATATAGGAAAAAAGATCTGTAGTATTCCTCGGTTCTGGCGACAATTTCAACGTATTTTCTGGTACGCTCTCTGATCTAACCTTATGCTTACCGAATGAATTGATTACGTATTTTATTCCGGTACTTGTATTTTCCTGTAAATCTTCGCCATCTTTACGTGTGCCCGAAACAAGTCGGTTGAAAAAACCCTCTTCCAAGATTCGAACCCCGACACACCACATGGAAGGCAGGCAGTTATTCCATTACGCCACCACTCCACTTTTTCTTTAAATTTATATAAACTTCTATTGCTTGCTCCTAACTTAGTTTTTATTGTGCAAGGTTAGTAGAATCCGTTTCCCTTGGTAGCACGTATCGTTTTCAGATTTTAGATCTAACATTATTTCCTTCACTTCATCACTAATTCGTGAAACTAGTTTTTGACGAAATGACCAGAAAGGTTTAGGCAACTGAAAAGGTTTTAAAAATCCAAAAGACATCGTCTTTGGTATGATTTTAGTCTTTTGTAGAATCTTGCCAATGCGGCCGTCATTGTTACCTTCGATTCAATTATTATAGCTTCAATGAAGCCTTCAAATAGACGAGACTTTAGCGCTATTCTCTTTGCACTTTTGTTTAAGCAAAGAAATTATCGTTGTAGCAAAGCCAGTGTTCAATCATGGACAACTATAGATTGCCTTTTCACGGGTTTCTTGCTAGCAAAACATAAAAGAAAACATTTCAGAAAGGTATGATTACGCAAGAAATGAATCTGGATTTGGCGAAAGTGATATGATAGGAAATAAAATTGGGATATTTTCCTTTATAGCATCACCACTATACTTGTTTATTGGTTACTGATTCGTCTGTCTCAACATTTACAAACCCAATCTCCTGACAAGAAACTGATTGGCCTGTCTCAACATTTACAAACCCAATCTCCGGACAACGTGGAGGGTTTCTTTGATTCCGGGAGAGGCGAAGGGCGCGGTAGCGCCCGGAGCCGACTACGCAACATAGCGAGCCGAAGGGTCGTCAATATCCTCGGTACCTAGGTGATGCGGACGTGGGTGACTTATACTGAAGCTGTTCCCTCAATGCCAATGGGGAGGGATAGTTTTAAATTGGTTTATTTATTATTATGCTGTCATAGCAATTGTTGATTGTTGCTCTTTTGAAATAAAGTGGTGGTGCTATAACGGAAAAGAACCTAAAATTGTATTTGTATTTGAATGCAATACACTTGGAAACGGATTGTGTACAAACAAACCTGGTTAACTGTTAAGAAAATCTAATTGTAAGTGAAAAAGTATTCTTTATAGGTGACTAGCTTCGCTCGGGAAAGAGTTTACTTTTAAGTAGCAAACGATTTTTATTGCTCGGGGCAAACGTTCCCCATTCCTTAATTACGCAAGCGATGCTTACATTAACATTTACTATTTTATATATTGTATTGTAAAGTTTTACCATGAATACAATTACGCATTAACGTCTTACTTAATATTCACGTGGATAGATGCACCGAAGCCTTTAAAGCAGCAATAAAATTATGTGGATTATGTCAATACTATTAACCAAAACGTAAACAATAAAGAACATCTTGGTTACCGAACAAATGTAAGTAGATGTATCGATTTATGTTGCGATAAATCTTAATGGTAAAAGATAACAATGTTCTAATATTCCTTAAAAATCATTTTACTCACTTTAAAAGTATTCATAAATTATATTTAGGCATGAATCCATTTGTACCCTTTATCCTGGCTTTAGTTATTCTTCCTCTACGGCGCGCCACGGCGTGGATTTTCCTTGCATTAATCTTTACGTGGATATCTCTCCCTTTGGATAGGACAACAATTAGAAATTTAGCTTTGTTGCCGCCTGGAAAATGGTCATATAAACAGATAAATTTTGCGCTTAAAGGAAAATTTTGAGCAATTTAGCATGTAAAACGACAAAACATGAACAGAATTAAAATAGTCAGTCTTTCGTGCGTAAAATAAGCCATTTCCCGTGATCGTAAGTTAATATTTAGGTATATTTATATCCACATCAGTGAAGGGCTGCATGGTATTTTGAGGTTCCTCTACACAATTTCTCAAGCGTTCTTATGGAAATAGTATTTTGTTGATTCCATGGGGTATAGGAGACCCCACGGTCTGCAAACTTAGCCAAGTTCTTCCTTTGGTCCATAAGGTGACCCATGAAACTTTTGAGTTTGATAGCTTCAACGGTGTAAAAACGTATAAAGAACATACACATACACACACATACACTCTAAAATATTTATAAGATTTTCAGTTTTTCGTAGACTAAAACTGTTTTTGTATGTATCGCATACGCCCTAGAATTGGCAGCGAAAATAGATTCTCTAATTCCTTTGAAATTCAACGGGCACTTATGCTAGTAATTTAGAAAGAGAGGTCAGAACCGCTTCCAATTTTATGAGATAGGTATCAGTGCCGTAGATATGGTATGGCGACGGTGCCATAGGAGCCGCTTGCAAACGACGCCAAACTTTCCCGCAAAAACTGAGAAAAGCTAATTTTCCCACAAGTGTTATTTTAACACTCAAACGATGATTCGTTTATAATAAAAACGCTATTATTATTTATATTAAAATGAAGAAAAAATTGCATCCTACACAACTGGGTCTTATTCTGACATTTTGCCACACCGACAAGTTAGACGCCTCTCTTTGGTATCACTGAACGCGAGCGAGTTGAATTTAAAAAATATATAATTTCGCTTTTCTCGCTGCTGTTGAGTATTAAAGGGATCGCAAAATGGTGTTTTACGAGAAAAGGATTCCAGAGATAAGACGAAAGTGGCGTTTCCTTAACTACGAATTGTTTCGTCACTCACATTTTAACTCATTTAAAACTAATCTCTCTCTCTGTCTCTTCTTCCGTTTTCGTTCCATTCTCCTCTTTCTTCACTTTATCCTCGTACTATACTCATTTCAAACTCTCTTTTTCCGTTTGCACATTTCATTCATTCCAAACGCTCTCTTTCGACGCTTATTAATTTAAAAAAATGCATTTAACCCTAGCAAAATGGCCCTCCTGCAATTCCGCATGCCATTATTACGCTTAATTTCGGCTGCCGTTCCTCTTCTGTTATTTTTCTCTCGCCGCAATCACGCGTCTTCATTCTTTGGGATTATTTTTACATAAAATCCATTTCCACCCGGCACTTCTCATTTTTTAAAAAAAAACATCCACTCCTCCCTCTTGCTTCCGCATCCAACCTGAACCGCTCCACCTTTTAATTTCGGCTCTAAACGCCATGGTTACACGGCGAATAATGAAATTGGGCGTTTTCCCTTTTCATTCATTATACGTTAAACCAGAGGTCGACAACCTAAGATCTTTTCACGAATTACGAACGTCTCCCAAAACCGAGTCTTTGTATCGTTAAAAAAAAAAGCGCCTGGAAAACGTTGAATTCACTCGCGGCTTCAATTACCGAAAGTCCTCGTTTACTTATAAGAATGTTCTTATTTAGGAATCGATGTTTTTTTTTTTAAATAAAACCCATCTTATTCGGCTCTAATCACGTTGAATAGTAGTATGCTGAATGGGAAAATGTGAATCTGTTATTTCATTCGGTTGTCGACGTCTGCGCTAACTAATGGCCGACGGAAATCGCCGTTCGTTACAAATTATTAGTTATTTCGATTAAGATTTTCTCCGCCTTAATGACAATGTATTCCACTTTTTTGTTTCACCGACAGAAATTGCAGTTATGTCAATATTTAATCTAACTATATTTTAAATACGATATTATTAACGAAAAAACTCAATCTATTTGCCTTAAATGATCATTATTTTCATTACTCTGAGCTAACGTGACCGACAAATTGCTCACAAGGTCCAAAAGTAAAATTCTTAAATGAAACGGAATTGAAAAAAATGCCGAAAAAATGTCTTTCTTCTTTTAAAGTACACGGGAAAGGAGAAAAAATTTTCCCACGTTTATGTCTTACAATTAACACAAAAACATTTTGTTGCGAGTTATTAAACCATTTTATTTTTCCGAAGCCTGAGATAAAGATTTTGGTTGAAGGCAATTTAGTTATTCCTTCATAGCAAAGTTCATTGAATGTTTTTCTTTTCGGGTTAAATTGAATATTGAATTGACGGTGAGAGAATTTAATAGTATACGAGAACTGTTCGGTTTGATTAAATGTTGTAACTTTTAAAAAGTTTTTTAAAAGAAAGTTATAGAGGTAGATAAAATATTTTTATGTTGAATTTATATAAGAATTAAGTGCAAACATTAAAAGTAATAACGTTTAATCAAAGTGGACCGCTCATTTATAAAATAATTACTAAAAGTGAAAAGAAAACTTGTTTGTAACTATTAAAACGTTCGATGTTGCAAACTCACGTAAAGTGCAATCTTATAATTTCGTCAACCAAAATAATTTTATGTATTTATGTATTAGTAATACAAGCTAGACGTGTAAAAAAATATCCTTTTTCCGTGTGCTTAAAATGAAACTAATCATTTTTTAAATGGTTTTATTTTTACCTTTACGGCAGCGAAAACAAATGTTAGGAAACACCTGATAAATTTTTAATGAACTCGACCATGATGTCATTACGGATGATGACGATAAAAATAGAAAACAAATGATTTTTAAATTACGTAAAATGGTTTTGTCAGTACATCACTGATGATCTATATTCAATTAAATTGAATAGGAAGTCGAGCAACTTTTCGAGTTCATTAAAATTTACTTTTTCATTTTTAGTTCATATGAAGTTGATATGTAATAAGATTAAGATGGAAAATTATTGTTCAAAAACTTTAATTTCCTAGTCAAAAAGAAATCTTTTCCCTAATTCTGCACTGAATTCGGATTCACTCTTCGAGGAAAATATATTTAACTCTTTCAGCTGTAAAGGTGTCTTGTTATAATAATAGTAATTCTAATTAATTTAAATGAAAAAACATATGGGAAAAAATGTCGACATCTTAAATTCTTCTAAACGTTGGACCAAAGAGAATAAAAACATTAAACAACGTATTTTCAGAGCACTTGTAGTAAGTATTCAGTTTCTATAAGTAAACAATCGATAAACGAAATTGTTACCTGTAGCCATGGGCGCAAACCGATTAAAATATCAAATATTTCGTAAAAATATATTAGCAAATAGAATTTTAGGCTAAAATTATTATTTTGTCTGATAATGCAACAGATATCCTTTATTGTCGTCAGTATTTATTGTATGTATGTATATTGTTTAAAGAATTGTCCGAACGATTGTGTAGGTGAGCACTGATAAATTTCGAATTAATTAAATATCTCCTAAACGATGTATTACAGAGAAAACATTTTCGAACAAAAGTTGTAGAAAATAAAATTTTCTATTACTTTTTTATCAATATATACAAAATAATGGCATTTTAACGGAGATATTTCACTAAAACCGGAAGGTGAAAAGAATAAAGCTCCAGTTCCGGTTTACCTATATTATCCTAAACCTAATCAGCTCTTGTCTCCATGGTGAAAATCATACAATTAAACTTTGGAACTGAAACTTTTCGAGTTAAAGTGTCCACAAAATTCCTATCACATACAGACAGACGCGCGGACATCATTGAGAAAATATTCGAAACGTGTTCTATGGACCTAAAAACGTGTATTTCCGTTGAAATCTGGAAATCGGTTTTTTTTCATGAAAACAATATGTAGTTTCTCTTATACTACGTATATGGAGAAAGTAAAACTCCGTTTACAGCAAACTTGAAGAGAAAATCAATCATTTCGCGGAAACAATTTCTAACCTTCTCTTATATCTAGCCGAAATTCTTCTAAAATTGACATTTTAATATAATTAATAACTGGAGCAATAACATTATAATTCATCCCCGCGCAGAACGAATTTATATCCGTAATCATTCAAGCGATGTTTTGATAGCGAAATAATAACATATAAATCGAAATGAGTTTTTCGTCTGCAAACATCCATACTTGGAAGCAATTTCAATAAATATCGACGTATATACATATATGTAGTACATATACCTTTTGTAGTCTCCAATCGGAGCATGCAAGGGCGATTCAGTTGGAGGAGGGAAGTGGAGGTTTGTTATATAGGTAGGTACCTGTTCCTCTTTCTCATGCTCTCCGCGTGCGGCGACTTGATGTATTCGTCCACTATTTGCTTCCACCTCCGTCTGCACAGCCAACCGCGGAAGAAACTTTGCACCTTCTTTATCTTCCTCAGCTCCTCCGTCTCGTCCCTGATTAGGCCTCCGGCGCCGGGTGCCATGGATCCCGCTCCCGCCCCCGCCGCCGCCCCTGCCAGCCCCCCCGCACCGCTCACCAGGCCTCCGAGCATCATGGTGTTCGCAGACTCCCTCGATGGCACCGGTCTCCATTCGCGCTTCAAAGCGAACAGCTGAATGACGAAAATAAGAAGAGACGACGGAATGGATTATTGGATGGAAGGTTTAGATCATGTGGCTCCCTCGTCGTGTGAGAGGTATTCGAGTTTTATTCGGTTATTAATGCGCTCGGCGAACATTATATAATACTATAAAATATGGCCACAGCGGAGGTCTCTGGGAATATCTTGGGGAGATTCGTTTTTTATTTAATCCTGCCCCGGAACCTTGAATTTTTTCTATTTCTATGCTCAGAGTTAAATGCTCAGTGGAAATTTGGAAGTTTTTAGCGTTTCTTTAAATAAAAAAGAGCTTATGCATTCGATTCATCCGCCTGTCTGTCTGACAGTATACAAAATAATGCAAATATTACGTAATCTACAAACACCAAATTTTCAGTATATATAGGTCCACATTCTATGTCTGTCCGTTTGGCTTTTAACAGGGTATTAGAAAACCCCTTACGAACGGGTCCATTGTGGCTTTTGTATTGTTGGCCGTAGTCACAGCAAAGAATGTAAATAAACAATTATGGGTACTTACGTATTAACGGGAAGCCCAACATAATACGTAAGTACCGATTGGGTTCTACCAAGACATCCACAGAGGAATTATATCTCGCTTGACTGTTGCGCCGCAAATGGAGAGGATAATGGCGAGCCTTCGGGTAGCTTTGGTTTTAAATGAATTGTCGTCTCCGGGAACTACCGCGCCCTTCGCCTCGCTGGAATCAAACAATCCCTCCCCGTTGTCCGGTGATCGGGTTTGTAAATGTCGCGACAGACCGATCGGTGATTGTTTTTTTCAATTGTTATTTATAACAAATCATTTAAATGTTAATTGGTTTCTATTAATGTTATTATTAAAAATTAAAACAATTAAAATGATATTTGTTCTGTATTTATATTTTTAAAAGTATGTATTCTTAAAAAAAAAGCGCCTCATGTGATTTTCTGTGCAATTCTGTCCTCACTTGTCGTTTATGTATTCCTAAGGATAGGTTTTAATGACTGAGGGAGAAAAGCGATCGATTGAATCATTGCGTTGCGTACGGTGAAAAGCATTCCAATAAACTTTTACATTAAAAACGGATCAACATGGAATGCAATGGCTATTATACGTATACAAAGGCGTTTAAAGTATTTTAAAATTTCCAGCGTTCTCTCAAATTGTTTATTCATTCATTAATTTATGTTTTCGCAAATATTATAATATTAAAAGTTTCTATAATTCATACAATTATCATTTTAATGAACTGTAAAATATTAAATGATTATGATGCTATTTTAAATCATTTCATATGAAGTAATGGAACGGAAATGTTATAGGTCAACGCCGTTCGCAGCGGAAATTTGTGTCAAAAAATAAACTACGTGCTATAGTACTATCGCAAAAAACAACCTTCTCTGAAATTACTAAGTAAAAGTTTATATTTACCTAGTAACCAAGAATACTGGCGAACCTTCGGCTCTCTTTGTCTTCAGATTACAGTGCCTTTTATATCGGGTGCAGCTGTCTCAGGGCGCTCTCGCCCTCTTCGCCTCTCTATGGAACAAAGCTATCCCTCACCATTTGGCCGGTGATTGGGTGGGTAAATGTCGCCACAGGCAGATCACTCATTGGTTTTCAAGCTTTGTGAAAAAATTTCGTTTTGCGAGAAAGTTATTACGGGTGCCTTAAATGGAACCTATCCCTCAGCCCCTGCTTGCATGATGCAATGGGTTTGCAAGCTTTGTGGCTACAACCTCGTTTTGCATGAAATTTAATACGCTCCTTAGGAATATTGACGTAGTTCGTCACTCTCCCACCTGACAGAAATTGTCGCTGTTGACCCATAACAGTTCTGAGCCGAACCAATTCCCTCTTAAATTGGTGATACAGGTGACGCTCGATTTACGCCAATCCGATTTCATTTTAACGCCATTTATAATGAACGTACAAATAAAATCCTATTTGGGCTCATTTATACGCCTTCGCTACCTTAGAATGTTACATTATGAGGTTTCATTGTTATCTAAATAAATAAGGTATATGCGCTGATTGCGTGTGTATTGAGATATATATTGAGATTGTTCTTAACTGCTGTTTAGTGGAACTGAACGGTTGATTGTGATTACTTACTAAATATTGCTTTTCACATGGACAGCTGTATGTAGCCATAACTAGAACATGTGACAAACATAATTTGAAGTTTTGGGTTAAGGATAAAGATAATCAAGGACAATATTGCTGTTAGATGAAAGGAACGTCGTTATAAGAGAGCTATTGAATAGCTAAAATAATATTATTGAGGTATAAGACTGTTTTCCTCTTAATTTTTTAAAACTATCCCTTTGCTTTCATTTGTAGCCCTTTCCAATCTTATTCATCTTTATAATTTTATCATTTGTTTGTTGGTTTTATTTTTATATTGTTTGTTTTCAAAGGCCGTTTTAAACGGGCTCATTCGCCTAGTCATCATATAAATAAAATAGAATGTGTGTGTGTGTGTTAACGCTGTAACTCCAAAACCAATAAACCTACAAAGCTGAAACTTGGCGTACCTAATAAGAGCACTCTGAGGGTGTGAACCTCGGGCTTATTTTTAAAATTTTTGGCTTGGAACAGCACCAGGAGACAATTATATTTTTCCATAAGTTTACACAGGATTTTCGATTTTTCAGAGTGCAAGGTTTTTTCCTTCGCTTATCAAAATAAGTAAATATGGACCGATATTCTTTATTTTTACTTTATTCGACGGCTAAAACTCTGCACTATCTTATTCTTGCAATGTTTATATGTTATTCGGCCGAAGTTTTCAGAAATACGCATTCCTTTTCAACATTTTGCGGTATTTTCGTACTCATTCCGGGTGTTGCCAAGGCGACTATCATTGTTGTCTCCGATTCAATTAGTGCCAATTAAACATTCAGATTGACGATAGAAAAGCGTTGTTTGCTTAGAACTTTTGTTTAAGCATCGAAATTAATGACGCATAGCAACATAAATATTTAAATATAATTATACCGTTGACTGCGTGTGGGAAGCGTTTAATCAAGGCATTTCATCATTAATTTTATGCTGTAATATTACCTTTTTTAAGTAAAACGATTATATTATACATCTGTAATGCTTACTAACGCAAATATGCTCACGCATAAATTTAAAATTAGATGAGAATAAGGACGTACGTTATTTTTTAAATAAATATTACATAGTTCTTTTCTGTTCGTAGCTACATTTACGCAGATCAAGTTGTAGATTTTGATTTATCATATAAATAAAAGAAAATGTATGTTAGTTTGTTTGTGTGTTAACGCTGTAACTCGAAAACCAATAAACCTAGAAAGCTGACACTTGGCATGTGTACTTAGGGAAACCTGAAGATTTGCACCTCGGGTTTATTTTTTAATTTTTGGCTTGGATGGAGGGAGGTGGTCAAAACAATTAAATAAACATACATAAAAAATAAAGAACTGAAACTTTGCATAGGGAACGGGTGCTGCATATTTTTCATTTGCAATTTAAAATTACTTAGAATCATCGTACGAAATTGGGACTTGGACAAAAGAACGCTTAAAACAATAGAAATTCATTTCCTTGCTGTCGTTTTTTAAACTCTCTCCGTAAATTAGTTTTGGCCCCAAATGAATAAACGATCAATATTGTACCGTGTAACCTGAAGCTCTATACGAATAAAAATTATAGATGTTTCAAAAATTAATTATTGTAAACATAATAAAAATAAATTAATATAGATTTTTGTGTTTTTTCAATTAGGTCATTTTTACACTGTTCTGAATCCCGGGCAACGCCGGGTAAACTATCTCTAGTACAGGAATAAATTAGCTCCTGACATTACATCACCATAATGAAAGATTTTACGGAGGTTTAAAAAGTCCTGGGAGGGATGAATCCCAATAGCCCCATGGTAGGAGCCGCCGCTGTACATACATGATCAAATACTGCTGGAAAATTAATTTCGATTTACGCCTTAATCCTCAGAACGTAGTATCTATGGCGTAAATCGAGCGTCGCCTGTAGTTCAATTTACGTACTACGAACAAGAGGATAGGCGAAATATGAATTTGAATGAATAGTCAAGATTGATCATTTGAAGCTATTTGTATTTGTATTTTTTCTATCTTCTGTGGCGATATAGACACGGCGTGAATTTTCTGTCATATCATTTTCATTTGTTAATTTAGATGAATTTTGGGCGTTAGCTACAGATAATTACAACAATAACGACCCAATGCACTGCATCGAGTAAGACCAGTACAAAAATATCTATTATCTGGCGAGAGTTTTTTTTGTGAATTATCGTCGAATGCCAGTAATTTCTGGAACATGAAGGTTGCGTCTAATAAGTCGTAATATAGCCGCATTAGAATGTTCAAAGAAGCGATAATAGCAAACAGTTAAGTCTCTTCTAATCCTTACGCCACATAACTTCTAGCAAAATGATACCTTTTTTTTCTCACAAATGTTACTGTGCTCTCCAACAATTCGAAGGACGAAACAGGAAGACGACTTCCGCCGTAAAATAAGCAACAACGGAAGCTTCTTCTTGAAAAGTGAAAGTAAACTGCCACGCGTTTAGCGAGAGGGGGGGCGGGGGAGGGGGAGGGTCGTGGGGGGAGGGGGGAAGAAATACTACCTTTCATTTCACGCACGAGTCGTCCCATTCCGTTCTACACCTCAGGAAATTCTTGCTACCAGTGCAATTGGTCTCTTTTAGAGTGAGCGAGACCGAGGTATTCCAGAAGGGAAAACATGGATATAGTATGATCAAACAGCGGAATTTGTAATGGGGAAGCAAAAAAGAGGAAAATAAAATGCTACCGTTCGTTTGGATTAAGGAAACGGCGAATCCAAGCAAAGGCGTGGAAATTTATGTTATATAACGGGACATTTTGAATTTGCACGAAGACAGAATTTATTGCATTTAAGTTTAATGTAGATCGAAAGAAACGAGATCAAATACATCCTATCAGTCGCCCATTGGAGCTTAACGATTTACTTCACATAAATTCAGACGAAAAATGAAAATGTATCCTTAAACAAGTAGAATGTTATCCACGAGTATGGATAAAATTAGCGCGTATTTTGCCTGGTTTCGCTTCCAGCATGAGCGCCTATTAGCGTCTGTCTGTCTGTCCTTCCGTCCGTCCGTCCGTCCGCCCGCATGTTCGTTCACAGCTTCTACCGAACGGATATTTATGAAATTTGATATTAAGGACTTACAGTCACAGATAATAAGAAAATCATATAAATTAATCACGTAAGCCAATCAGGGGTATAACTTTGATGGTGACAAAAACTGAACTTTCCGTCATATCTTGTAAAGTATTGGTAATATGAAAATACTTTTCAAATAAAACTTGTAGAACTAATAAAATAGAGTATTTGGATCTTGTGGATTTTCGAATTATCAAAAACAACTGCTTTAATTTACCTAGTAACCGAGGATATTGGCGAGCCTTCGGCTCGCATTGTTTTTAGATTATAATGCCTTTTATATCGGATGTAGCCGTCTCCGGGCGCTATCGCGCCCTTCGCCTCTCTGGAACGAAGCTATCCCTCACCATTGGTCGGCGATCGGGTGGGTAAATATCGACACAGGCAGATCCGTCATGGATTTGCAAGCTTTCGTTTTGCGTGAAAGTTATTAAATCTAATTGTAAGTAATTAACAAATATTAGAAGCAGCAAAAATAGTATATTTCACGCACTATTTTTTAAAAAAACATTCACTAAGATAAAAGCTAGAATAGAGCCTGGGGGACAAACACTGCAAAAGATACCAATCCACTACCAACCCAACTACAAGAAAAATATACACGGTATACGGTATAGTAATTTCCAATACCGGAATAACACCAAAAGAATTAACTAAAAGTTTGGAAAGATTAGAATTACAACAGCAATATATATAACAATACAAAAGTCAGTAATACTAAGCTCATGTCGGTTAGTCCGCCAAATTAATAATAGTAAAAGCACACAACAATAACAATAAAAATAGAAAGACTTGAATATTTTCTGTCTTCTATTTCAACTATGCCAGTTAAAAACTGAAGAAAATGAAGGTAATAATAATAATAATAATGGTGTTTGACCCATAGTGGGCGGCCACAAACAGTGACTGTACCCCATGTTAGGGGCGGCTGAGTAAATCAATGCGCAAGGGGAGTTTCTACTCTACGATCATGACAAACCCGCGCATCCTAGTCACTCCCAGCCTAAGGCAATGGAGAAAAATAAAAAGCCTCGGAAACAGCCGCTACCGGAGGATCTTCCGGGCACACCTGGAGCTGGTGCTGGGCGTAACAGACTACGAGCCACCAGTGGCAGTTTGCTGATGCAGCGGGTAACTGCTGGGTCACCCAAAAGAGCCATAGCTGCCGCTAATACTGGCACCCAAAATCTCCCAGCCAACATTGTAAATAATGGAAACCCAGCCGAACGTGTTTTGCCAGGACAACCGGAAACCACTAAGGCAGGACTGGCTAGACAATGCATGGCATGGACAGACTACTTAAACCGAACTGTTATGTGTTGTTACTTCAAATCTACACAACTGGAAATAATCTCAGCAGGCTACAGAAATGAATTACATCGACTGTTTATACTACAATATCCGCACCTTGCCAACAAAGTAACAGAACAATGACTCATAGATCAGAAGAGAGTCATAATTAAAAATAACAGACTTACAACCCACGAAATACAGAGAATCAAAGAAGAAGTTGCTAATGAACTCCATGATGAAAAAACAAGCGATACTTCAAGTTCATCCCCAATCAAAAACACAATAATACAAACATCACCAAAACCCCAACTAAATGATACCAAAAACAACACAACACAAATAGACATAAAGTTATATGAACAACTAAAAACCCACTAGATACATCAAGCAATAGCCAATAAATATAACCTAACAGAAGACAACACCCCCTACTACAAATATACACCCTCAACCATACTCGAGAATGAAGAATACAAATTATACTGGGATCTCACCATCCATACAGATAAATCAATAGTTTGCAATAGGCCAGATATCACACTTCAACACAAGACACAAAAAATTACCTACCTTATTGGCATCGCTGTTCCTAATGACTCAAACATACAACTCAAATATAATGAGAAAATAGAAAAATATACACCCCTAGCAATAGAATTAGAGAGAATCTGGAAACAAGACAAAGTTCATATCATACCTTTTATAATATCCGTCACTGGTATCACACCACATGCATTCATCACAAATCTCAAACAACTCAACTAAACACATTCGTACACCAGCAAATACAGAAATAGGTTATATTAAAAAGATATAATATTGTCAGAAAATTTCTAAAACAATAGACAGATTTAATAAGACTTGGCTCACGCCCGTCTTATTAAATTAATACCAAAATTAAAATTTTGAGAAAATGGAAAAAAATAATAATTATAATTTTTATTCCATTTCTCTAATATATCATTTTAAACAAAAGTTTACAGCAGATTTAATGACAGAGAATATGGAACATAGGTACCCCGGAGGAATCCTGTTTTGGGGTTACCATCACATACATAATCAAAAGAATTTTTGGCAAATGACATAATTCATTGTACATAATAAATTAAAATCAAGATGCAGGCATAAAATACCAAAAATAACAAAAGTGTGCTCATACATATTTAAACAACAGTTTTCATTAATCCTTCAACATCGGGAGTAGAAAATAACCATACTATAACATTATTTAGAAATTTACCCAACGGATTCAGAGTAGCCAAATCAGATGGAATAGAGGAAAATAAATCCAATTGTTATTAAGCTTTCTAAGGAATAAACTAGCCTTATATTCATTTTTTGAGAAATATGAACTATACAGTGTTATTGAAGACGAAAACTCAAGTAACTGTACAAAATTTGATGAAAATCGTTTGAGCCGTTTTTGAGAAAATCAAATTGTTGTGAAAATTGCCTAGAACGAATAAAATTTTTATTCGTTTTCCAATGAAATAGTCCATATTCGAAGATTCTAGGTGAATTTTTTTCCAATTTAAATTTGCAAAAGAACAAAAACTTGCATGTCGAAAAACCTATTTTTACGTCTTATTTTATGGGAAATACAAATTATCCTCTGGAATCAAACTCTGGACGTTACGGGTTAACTCTCTAAAATTTCCCAAATGCGTCACGATTACGATTACGAGTCATTATTGTATCCCGATTAGAATAAAATGATTTGTCTAGTCTTTAATAAGTTATTTTATGTTTATCTTTGCCCGAGTTCAATATTATGGGTCCTTTTATAAAAATATATTATCTGGCCTTTGGGACAGGAACGTAGCCCAAAATTTTAACATTGCTATTATGGGAAAATGTGCTTCAGGAACCAAATTATGTCGTAAGTGCGAGGGCCGCCTGTACTTGGAATTACTGATAAAGTAAGAAAGCGTTTTGCTAAGAAAAGCGTAGCATTTGATAAAAATGAATAAAGGGAAACAAGTAACAGATTTCTGTCCACCATGGGCCCCCTTGTCCTCTGGGCCATACGCACTTGCGTACCGCTTAATCCGGCCCTGGACTCAGGCACACCTAAAACGCATACCTCCATCAAAATCTCGAGGTCGATTTTTTTCGAGATTGCAATACTTTCTCAGTATACTATGTAGGCATATGAGAAAGTAAAAGAACGTGCTAATAAAAACTTTTTGTTGAATTTTTCTCAAAGATAGGTGTCGATCATGTGGAAATGTACGTTTAAAATTTCAACTATCAACCTATTACGCATTCGGAGATATTTAAAAAAAAACAAAATTTTAAATAGTCCCAAATCCCCTGTATGTTTTTCAAAACCCAAAACTAAAGAAAACAAATGTCAGCAGCGCAGAAATCTACCCTCTCGAGTTTCGGCACTCTATCTTTTACGTTTTCGTCACAATTTCAATTTAAGCAAGTTCACAGACAGACGCCAAAGTGAAACCACAAGCGCATTAAAAAACGCGGTAAAAATATTAGAAGCAAAGGCCAAACGCAACAGTCTATTGATAAATATTAAGAATTTATATATTACGTTTCTTTTACATTTAAATAGTTGTAATGTTTTCCTAAATAAAATCTAGCGAATATATTTATTCAACATGGAATGTATGACCGTTGAATTCTCCAAGAAAACGCAAGTAAATTAGTTGTATATTTTCACGTATTCACTTTTTTGTAGATCTAATTTTTAATATTTGGTAGAATGAAATTATGTTCTTCTTGAAAAATAGATAAAAAATGAAGTTGCTTGAAAGTAATATGAAATCACTGGAAATAGAGAGAGAGAGAGAAAGATATGAAGGAGTCCCGCAGAGGCAAAACGCACTCACTCACCTCGGCCCGGAGCTTCTTGATCTCAGAGGCGAGCTCTTCGCACTGCTGAGTGTACTGCCATTTGGCTGTTTTCTCGCTCTCCACGATCTGCAGAAGGTGCAAGTGCTTCTGCTCCAGCTCCTCCTTCTGGAGAAGCAACTTGTTGAAGCTGCTTCGGGAATTGCCCCGGCCGCAGAAAGAGAGGTGGGTTGGTGGAGGGCAGAGAGAGAGAGAGAAAAAGAGAAATAGTGAGGCGATTTCGTACAAATAAACGCAAACTGCGTCTGTAACACATTCCGCGAGTGATATCGAATTTCATGCATTGAAACGCGAGACCAATCGGAAGAAAAATGCACACGCCATCCAAAATTACCGTGACGAGAAAATATTGTTATGCAAAATGCAATTAATCCATAATATAATGAATTTAA
This sequence comes from Uropetala carovei, assembly GCA_036926305.1. NCBI lineage: Eukaryota > Metazoa > Arthropoda > Insecta > Odonata > Petaluridae > Uropetala > Uropetala carovei. The sequence continues at coordinate 7,597,176 of JAXCHB010000010.1, read as the reverse complement.
TTTGCATAAAATAAAGAAAAAAGTCTCAGAAAAATGTCTTCCAGGTATCGAAAGACGAATACCAAATGTCCACGGCACTTAGGAGGGGAAAATATGTGAACATCTAAACGGATATGCATATATCCGGATACGTTTAGGTACATGCACATGAATTCGCATATGCACAATTATATACAGAGCCGAAGTGAGGGCGGGACACAACCGGAGATAGGGCGCGGCTTCGTAAGGATACGCCAAATGGAAGTCTTATTATACACTAGATAAAATGTGGTTACAGTTTTGTTTTTTCGATCTCTTCACAAGGGCCAACCTAAGGTTCAGCCGAAGGGCCATGACTGTGCCAAGCCATAGGGTAACGTGTACAAAATTAATTGGTGACTTTTCGGCTGCCTCTACTCTTCACGCTCTGAATTAAATTTCATTTGTTTACTCTCATCCCCAAAAATGTGTGCGCCACATTGAACTGCATTACTCGAGCAGAATTTTCATCCAAGTCCTCGATAAAAAAGTAATTATTGAAGAAGCCTTTATTGATTTATTGTTGTCAAATCGAAAAAGGGAGTCGAAATCGCGTCAGAAATAATAAAAAAGTTAGAACAGGATGGTCTATATTTACAAAACATAAGAGATCAATCGTGTGAAGATACTCCTAATACGACCGGTAAATTAAACGGTTGCAAGAAAATAATTTTAAAACATAACCCTCTTGCACGTTTCATGCCATGTACAGAGCATTCGCTTAATTTAGCTTTTTATCATTCCACTGAAAAAACTAACCGTCAAATTAGGGAATTTTTTTTGCAAAGGTAGAGAAAGTGTTTCTTTATTTCTCTGGTTCCACATGGAGATGGGTTTCACTCAAGGAGGTCCTTAAGGTGACATTGAAAAAACATGGCACAACATGAAGGTCATCAAGAGCGAATGCTGTGAAGTAAATTTTTAGGGTGTTAATAAAATTAACGAATGAACTTGAAAGAACAGATGCTGAAGGTTTGCTAAAACAGATCGACGTGCAATTTATATTTTTCTTGTTATTTTGGGACGACTGCCTGCAGAAGATCAACAGCCTCAATAAATCTCTTCAGGGTGCCGATGTAACTGTGGATGGTGCTGTTGACATGATCTGCGATTTGGTACCAGATATAAAAAGTTCAGAGTCACGACTGGAAGAGTGTATGGAAGAGGCAAAGAAATTTTGCGATGAAAGAGGAATACCTACCGAAAATAAGAGGAAGAAAAAGGAAATTTGAAGACACGATGGTAACTAAAGCACCCTCAATACCTGAAACAACAGAAAATGCTATCTATGATGCAGTAAATCAGGCAATAAATTCTCTTCAGAGGCAAACGCTTCATATCTCTATAAGAAATTGATAATGACTTTAAACTTTTAAGTTGTGCTTCTTATAATATGACTGAAGATGAAAAGATACATTGCTGTAAAAGTGCTGCTAATATGTACAAAAATAATGTGGATGGACGCGAGTTAATCGAAGAAGTTCGCAGTTTGAAACACCAACTGCCTTCTATAAAAAGTGCAATACTTATGCAGAAAAAATATTGGAATTTCTTCACGAATATGAACTTTTTAAGTTCATTTCTCAATGTGGAAATTTTGCTGAGAATTTTATTGACATTCGCCATATCAATTTCAACTGGAGAGCGCTTTTTTAGTAAACTGAAATTGATAAAAAATTATCTACTGTCATCAATGAACCAAGAGAGACTTTCTGGTCTAGCCATCTTATCTATTAAATATAACACTGCTAAAAATATAGATTTCAATGACATAATGAATATGTTTGCTGCAAGTAAAGTCCAAAAAATAAATATTTAATGAAATTATTGTTTATTTTAGTTAAGTACCCCTTTTAAAATAGGCACTTATCATTTTATTAAACCGTTGCCCAGGGCGCCAAAAGTAGTAACTACGGCCCTGACTATACAGGGTGATTCACGAAGATACGGAATAACTTCAGGAGCTGATTTCTGAGGTCATTATGAACAAAAATTTCATATGAACATGTGTCCGATTCCGAATAATTAAAGAATTATGGCTGTTTGAAAATTAGAAAAAGGCAAGGCAATATCCGGAACTCTGGAGACAATTGCCGACCAATACGCGATGCGTTCTACGCTACAGTGTTTATTTGCTTCTTTATTTACTTATTTACATTGTCAAATACGAACGTGCATATTATTAAGTAGGTTTTCAAAAACACCACCTTCAACTTCAATGCATTTCGCAGCTCGTGTGTGAATCGCGCTTGTTGCACACCGAAGTTCATCATGACTGTCTTTTATGCGAGGCACAGCATTCAATACGCGATGAAGTAATGCATCCGTGTTTGCACTTTAGTATGGTACACAAGGTCTTTCATCCACCCCCACAAGCAGAAATCCAAGGGGTTTAGGTCTGGGGACCTAGCTGGCCAATTTTGTGGACCATTGCGATCGATCCATCGCCGAGGGAACTGCTCATTGAGGTAACCACTGCACGGAAACAATGAGGTGAAGCTCCGTCATGTTGGAAGTACATTCGAAGTCTTGTAGCGAGGGGCACATCTTCTAACAGTTGCGGCAATTCGTTTTGCAAAAATTGTAAATAAATCTGTCCAGTAAGACGACCCTCAAAAATGAATGGACCAATCACCTGATCACATAACATTCCACACCACACATTAACACTGATTCGGTGTGGAAAGTGACTGTCCACAGTGGCATGGGGATTAGTTTCCGACCAAACATGGGAATTGTGTGTGTTGTTAACACCGTTGCGGGTGAATTGAGCTTCATCGGTCATTAAATTACTAAATTCCAGTCGTCGGGCAGGATTCCCAGGTTCGAGGTGTTGGACACGTTGCAAGTGGTACGGGTACATTCCTTCTTCATTCAATGTTCTCCATACTCTTGATTGCGAAACGCCGAGACGTGTGAATATCCTTCGCGTACTAGTACGAGGGCTACGCTGTACCGCCTCAAGGATGTTCTCTTGCTCAGCCACGTCTTGTTCATCCACACAGTCATATGGAGTGTTAACGCTGAGAAGTGAGCCGGTATCTCGCAAAGCTTGGAACACTCTGCTAATAACTTTTGGATTTGGAACTCTGCGGTTTGGAAAACGTCGCTGGCATTCAGCGACAGCATTTCCATCGCAAAATCCATAAACACACACCATATCGGCATATTCAGCACTTGTAAATGTAAAAGACATCTTGAAAGTAACACTAACACAGTAACAACTAACAATGCTAATGTTGCTTCTTGCGTGCGCATGTTTCGACAGGCTACGTTCGGACAAGGTCATGGTCGCGCAGGCGCATGAGTTATGAGTGCTATTCACAGTGGTGCAATGCTGAAAATCTACGAGCAGCCATAACTCCGCAAATTCGTATTTGACAGATGCGATTGTACCCGGTAGTGTTCCGTAACGAATTTCGATCTTTTTTTTGTTATCGCTAGGTATGTATCGTTATGAAAGCAGGGGCGGATCCAGAAACTACTCAAGGGGGGGGGGGGGCGATCGACCCTCCTCCTATCGAATCCGCCCCTGCCAACGGCCTTATATTTTGAAAATCCCTACCACTATCAGAACCTTTCTTTCTCTTGATATACAGACCTAATCTGGGGCTTACAATTGAGGAATTCTGCGCGGAATGAATTTAAGACAGCACCCAGTAGTGTGCAGCAATGGGGTTATCCAAGGTGAGGGGGACGATCGCCCCCCCCCCCCCCCCCCCCCCTTGGATCCGCCCTTGTATGAAAGTGAAGCAATTACTTCTGATGTGGCAATAATAATAATATGCTTATGATAATTTCAATATAATAATGTGCAAAAATTTAAATAAGATTATTAAAAATTAAAATTTTGAGACGATAATTGGCAAGCCTTCAGCTTGCTGTAATTTCAGTTTCTAGTGCTGGCTATGTAAGGTGTATACCGCTCGGGCAGCTCACGCGCCCCTTGTAATCCTCAAGATAGAGTATTCCTCACCATGTGTGCAGTGATTGGGTGGGTAAATGTTTGTAAAGGAAATAATATATCGCATGCGACAATTGTAATTTTCCCCTAAGCCCCTGGGTAATTCCCACAGACAGCTTTGGCGGGAAAACAGAAGATCGCATTTTGCTAGCGAACTCGGTGACCGGGTACGATCGAATCAGAGCCAACCTGACTAACTAGCCTCTGTCATACCTGAGAACCTCTAGCCCAGGGGCTTCCCAACGTGGTGCCTGTGAGCGCCATAGCGCCCGTCAAAATTCGCTGTGGCGCTCACCGAGGTTTGTTCAGGTGTCCAATACAATTATTAATAAAATAATTAATATGGTTTAATTATCCTAAAAAAAATAAAAATTAATGACAATTATATTAGATATAATGAATATAGTAAAAGTTTTCTATTTAGCAATGAAAAATGTTGGTGGTGAAGGACGCTCGAACAAATCTGGTGCTCTGGGCGCCAATTCACCTTCAGCCGGTCCTGTATGTATGTACGTATGTATGTATGTATGAGGCGATTTGTGCCCGGAGGACGTTTATTTGTGTTACTACATATTCGCGCGTCTCTCGTGACGTAGCACGCAAAAAACCTCTTCCTTTTCCGCTCGCGTGAGATCGAGCTGCGGGTTATAGGTCATATCCGCAGAACACGATTGCGCACGCAGGATGTGATTCCACGAAAATGGCGGCCAATTAAAATTCCTCGGCGGAGAGGTTGAGATGGTCGCAAAAATCAACCGATGAATGCCGCCGGACGCCAATAATCCACTCGCGTAGACTGGTGTGGTTGGGTCGGTGTTTGTTTTCGGGATGCGATGAAAACGGAATATTTTTTAGGATTGGTTCGGCATTTGTTTGCGGAAGATATACGATTTGGTATTTTTCACGAGCCCCAATGGACGAAATCACACGTTTGGGCGTTCCATTTGCTTAAATCAATGGTGCAAACGTAAAAAGTTGCTTCGATAAGGGAGGACGTGGAATTAAAACTGTCGAGTTGTTGTGGGAACAACGCGTTATGAGCAATTAAACAACTTTCGCATTACCTTGGCTTCGATTATGTAAACAAAAGGCATTCGCCAAAACAAGAAGACGCACAAGCAATGCGACCGCGAACGATTCAACGAGTCGAATATTAGTTAATACGATACATTTTCTTGACCATTTCGTCTTCTTTTTTATGGGTTTTCGATTTTATTTCTCGAAAGAGAACATTTTTCTCTTTAGAAATGTTAGCTTGAAATTTTATTACTCGTAGATTGGAAATTGATTTTGAGGTTTGAAAGAATGGTATATTATTATAGCATTTTCCAATAAGGAATTAAATTAAAAGCTATGTTTTTCGGACATTGTAATTGGGTAGGTGAAAAAATAGACTATTTCATATAAAGGTAAATTATGAATCAAAACATAAAAGCCAGAAAAATAAAGAGAAAAATGAAAAGAAAACATTGAGGAATTATATGAGAAATAGCTAAAGTTCAACTTGAAGTAGGTACTAGAAAAAATCGGAAGGCCAAGAAATATATGCGCCCGAGTAGAATACGAAGCTGAAAATCGATAGGAGCATATCTATATAAATAAAATTATCTCTCTCTGTACATTTGTTTTTTTGTCGGGGTTTTACTTTTTTGTGTGTTTTGCATCACAAGAAGACGTTTGAACCGGTATGCAGAATTGTTGTCTGTCTGTCTGTTGGTTTGTTACCGCATCACACAAAAACGACTCGTCGAAGTTTAAGGAAACTTGCAGCGTATCTTTAGACTGGTCCAGCTTAAAATATAGGATATATGGTGTATCTCAAAAAAGATTTTAAGTGGGGGTTTTGGGGGGCACCGATTTGGCTTTCCGACGATAACTCTCGAGTAAATTTGATATATGTCACTTTCAATACAAGTATAAGATCAAGTTCATAGATGAGCTAAATCAGACCAAGGGGAGGAGGGGTTGTGGGGGGGGGGGGTGCAACCGTAAGAGAAATCGTTGATTTCAAGCTAACGGTTGATTACCTCGAAAAAGTATAAATAAGAAATATTTTAGGAAAACAATTTGGATAAATATTTTAAGAAAAATATTTTAGGAAAAAGTCTGTCTGTCCGTTTGTTACCGCATCACGCAAAAACGGCTGGTCGAATTTTTATGAAACATGCAGCTTATCTTTAGACTGGTGCAGTTTAAAATATAGGCTACTAGCTGGAGTGCCCGTTGAATGTCAACGGATTTAGTGAATCCAAAACTTCGACCGTGTAACATATAAGCATCGCAAGAATAAGATAGTACGCAGTTATACCCGTCGAATAAAGCTAAAATGAAGAAAACCGCTCCTCATTTTCCTATTTAGATGAATGAAGGAAGAAAATCTTGCACTGTGAAAAATCGAAAATAACATGTAAACTCCCTCCCCCTCCCTTCCACCCTCTCCTTCCCTTCTCCACCTCTCCCCCTCCCTCTCGAAAAGGGTTAAATGTAAGAAGGGACTTCACAGTCTCAATTTCGCCCTAAATAAAGTCGTTTGTCTGTCTGTCTGTCTGTCTCTCCCGCTCGCTCCCTCTTCCGCCCTCCCACCCCCTCGCTCCCTCCCCCTCACTTCCTCTCCCTCCATCTCTCTCCCTCTCTCTCTTAAATGTAAGAAGGGACTATATAATCTCATATAAATGCATTGAATTCTCAATTTCGGCGACAATGAGAGTTGTCATGGTAGCTTATAATTGGTATTGTAATAAACCTGATAAAATCACGTATTTTATTGATTCTTACCGAATTTCTACGCGAATTCGACCAGAATTCGGAATCTGTCTTCAATAAAAAATAAACTTTGTTCTTTCCCGCAAAAAATTATCCAAGTCTCCAGTTCGTACCGTGATTTTAAGTAATTTTAAAGTGCAAATTCAAAGTAGTCTACACTCATCCCTGTATTTCAGTTGCAGGACGCGAAAATACGTGACGTTCGATAATTAAATCGTTCGCCATTTCGAATCAAAGTGACGAACAGGAACAAAACCTCGACCACTCACTAAGTTATGATGTAAGGAAGAATCGTACAAAATTTGGTTATTCTATCTTTTATCGTTTAGTAGGAGTTCCACGAATAAACCAACAAACGAACAAACACACCTTTCAAAATATATTATAGTAGATGTGTTGTATCTCATAAAAATTTTAAGTGGGGATTTGGGGAGCATCGATTTGGTTTTCCGACGATTACTCTAGAGTAAATTAACTTAGGAAGTTCAAATTTGATATGTGTCACTTTCAGTACAAGTATAAGATCAATCTCCTATATATTTATGAAAGTTTGTTTGTTTGTGCATGTATATATTTCCACACCGTTAAAGCTAGAATAATCAAACTTTCAACAAATACTTTCTCCATAAATAGGAAGGTCGTAGGCTACTTTTTAATCTCAAATGTTTCATATTAATTGTACAAAAACCAAAATAACTTTGTATGCTAATGCACTGCCATCTAGAGATGGGTCAGAGAGAACGTGACAGTTCTTTTCGAACTGTTCTGATGCCTAAACTGTTCAATAAAATAACTCTTCTCATAAACTTCCTGCTCTCAAAGAACAGGTAACTCTACATGTTATACAAAGTGAGAAAGGTGGGAAACGACTACTTCCTTATCCGTAATTGGACGGAGGGTACTGATTAAACTACGCGTATATTCCCAAGTCCTACTATTGATTTGAATCAAATTTGGTACGATTATGGAGGGCTCCCAGAAATAATTCATACGTGGTTTTTGTTTCTCTCTGCCCGTTTTATTCAAAACGGCGGCCGAATGAATTCTTAAATACCATGTATCATGTAGAATTCCGATCGGATTTGAACCAAATTTCCCCGGGCAACGCCGGGTGTTTCTACTAGTACGTAATATAATAGGTTTTAAATAGCGAAAGAAGAGTTCTGGGAATTCTTTCTAATATTTTGCGAAAAACAGTGGGCAAAAGGTTATATCGGGCTCGATTTTGAAGGAAATTTCAAGGTTATTAGAGGACTAACTTGGCTAAAATTGCACCTTAAATTATTCTCAGGACCTTAGAGGGGAAGGAGTTAAAAGGAGGTTAGATCTCAAATGAGACAAATGTGTGACACTGCAGTGACTCAGCAGAAAGAAATAATGGCTTCAGTCTGGATATATTTTTGCGGTATTTTAATATATAATAATATCTTACCGAATTTCAAGTTTCTAGCAGATGTGGAAGTGCCTCAATTTTGTATCTTGCCGAAGTGGTTACAAATCGCTATATATATATATATATATATATATATATATATATATATATAAATGCTTAAGGAAAAGGAAAGGTAATAATAAGGTAGCAACAAGGTGTTGGAGGAAGCCCAGTGGACACTTACCTAGATTGAAGAGCCGCTGGGGGTGCTGAGGACACACGAAAAACACAAAAGAACAAAAACGACACAAAAATGGAGCTTTCGGGCTGACGCCCTTCTTCAGCGACGGAGAAACATATACTGTTTAAAGTGACACACTGGGGGGGATATGGGGAGGGGGAGATGGGTAATGAGAGAAGTTCGGGGACAGGAGGAGACGGGTAGGAGGGACGGCCAATAGGGTTATCGGAGGTTAAGACCAGGGGGGGAGAAAGTGTCAAGGAGGAAGATGTAGGCTAACTCCCACTGTCGAAGTAGGGGGGCGGGGGTATCATCCGGTAGGGCGCGGATAATCCTTACAGTGAAGCAATTATTAAAGGTGGCCTGGTGTAAATTGGCGTGAGAAGCCACCGGAAGGGGACGGTTAGTATTTACGCTGTTCCGGTGGCCATTAATTCTAATGTTGAGGGGGTTACTGGTGAGGCCAACATAAAAAGCAGGACAGAGTATGCAGGTGAGGAGGTAAACGACGTTCCTCGTAGTGCAATTACTTCTGGAGGGGATGGGGTAGGTGATGTTGGAGGAGGGGCTGGTGAATGAAAATGAATATATATATATGAATATAGTTGTGTCTCTCTTGTGCTGACGAAGGGATCATCCCGAAAGCTCTAACCTCTACAAATGTGTCTCTCCAACACCCCAGCGGCTCTACTTCCGGTAAGTGTTCACTGGGTTTCCTTCAACACCTAGTTGCCCTAAATATCCTTACTTACCTTTCCTCTTCCTTAGTATTTATATATGAATATATATATATATATCGAGTGAGGTTAATATAAAAGTTATTAATAATAATTAAAAAACTAATTATATCAGAATGATAATTATTGTTGATATTTATATCCCGGTTGTAAAACGGCGTAATTGTTTAAAGTTTCTATTATACGTTCTTAATATATTATTTATATGAGAATGATTATAAGATTTATCAATATAAGCTTGACAACGGATTGCTTAAAAAAATGAACGGCGAGTTTTTCTAGAAGGAAGGTTTACGAGGGAAATGTCTTCATTGCGTTTCAAGAAGGAAATAACGGATAGAATTTGTTGGATTTGAGAGGAAAATCTGAGGGATAGACAGGCGTTTTGAAGGGGAGAGGGAGGACAACCATTTTGAAGTGTTAATGTCTGTTGCTGCGTCCAATTGAGCAATCTTCACCTCCGTCAAACATTGTTCCTTTTTAAAAACAATAGGATAATGGCACGAGGGATGATACTCCTGTCTCCCTCCCTCAATTCTCTAATTGTCTTTCGGAGGGCATTCGCATCGTACTGATTCCAAATCTTCACTTCAACGTATACATTAATCGTGCGTGTGTGTGTCCTAATTAAATACTTTCCTAAACGAACATATCATTCATTAACACTATTCGTTGTTGTTATCCACTTGTTAAATATTGACAATTTAGACTGTCAAAATCGTATTAGAATGTAATATGCTTAGCATTTAATAGCTTTGCGGATTTGGTCAATTCTGGGCCTATACATTCGAGATTCCGTACATTTGAGGTTGTTGGTTAGAGGTTGTTGTTGATTTCGAGGTACTATATAACGTGCTCAATGCTGACATAAGCAATATAGGGCACCGAATATTTGGGACCAAAGATGAGTGACTCATAAAGGCGCGTAAAAGTATTTTTTTTAAATCGATCGACGAAATTTAATCGATATTTATAAAATCGAGATCCTTTAGATGGCTAACAAGGCAGGAATCCATCGTACGGAGAGGATGTGAAATTGATCGTCAATAATGTGACCTAAATGGTTTATGAAAGCGCAACCGCTTCGAGTGCAGCGGTGGTTGTAACATTAGGAGCCGCCAACGCACTTCTTCCTCTGATTATAATCGATACTCTCCGTGACGTCACAACCGGTCAGCGGAGGCCGACCAAACTCTAAAGAACGTGGATGAGGAGGAGGCGGTTAGGGGCACGACGCCGATAAAATGTGTCGAGGCGGAAAAGTGAACGCATTACGCAATGGAAAGAATAGAAAAACATACCTGATCTAGCATATCTTTCCGACGCTTAAAAATATTGCAGAGAAAATTCGACGCTCAATTACTTTAATGGGGATTTTGATTGCTTTCACAGAGATATCCATACATACATAGCTGAGCATATATATTGCTAAAAAGGAATGTTATTCAGAGAGATTGACAAAAACCCGAAGAAAGTCTTAAAACAAATATTACAGATTTGCATAAATAGCTCAAAATGCAAAGTAATGTAAAGTGAACATCATTTGTGGGAGTGTTTCGCATTATAACATTTTTGGCTTGCTTTTTCCCGTTTTTCTCCATTTGTGATATATCGCAATTTCATCAAAATAAAATCTTTTGCTAAAGGTTTTTCACTTAAAGCACTGTTTTTTCTAAGATTGTTTCAGAAATATAAGCGTTTCTTTAGCACTATAAATAAAATCCTCTTCGAAGCATAATTTACTGTCTTGATGAGGACAGTATGCCAATTAGGATCTTCATTTAGTTTTCTTATGGTCATAAAGATTAACAGGAAAGAAGAAAAAATAGGGAAAGAGATAATCCTTTTGATAGCCATTTTTAACAAGTTAGGAATGTGTGCAGAGAACTTAATAGAAATGGGCGCACCTAAAAACCGAAAAGCTTTGTAATGGGTATTCGAGATACCTAAGTAAGTAATGTTTCAATTTTTTATACTTAATTCCTTATGTTGGAATAAAACGTGGTTCAAACTTAAATACATACTTCATTCAAAAAGTTTATAATTTACAGTTTTTTTGTATCATTTACGTACGATAAATCGCTAGGTCAGCAAATATGACATTAAGTGCTCTCATTGAATAATATTTTCCAAATATTATTATTTAAAATTTGTCTTGTTATTAAAATTTAAAAGAAGATTTCAGGATAATCTCGTGATAATTACAAAAGGAGCTCTGAGATCAATTTAACATAATTTAAAATACTAAAACGGAATATCTTAACTAAAGAGACACATCTAAAGGGTTTAAATAATATTTGACGCATCGATATAAATGAAATGTCAGATTTATAAATTAAACATTGATCTCTGATTTTTTAAATAAACGTTTCGACGACTCTTTCCATGGCGAGCAAAATCAGAAACCTTAAATCGACTCGGAGGAAATGCAGAAACCCTAGAAATTCTAAAAGCGAACTTATTCAAACAAGAGGAAACCCATAAATACATTATTAGTACAGCATTGAAAGTATTGTTCTGACGGCGGGCGGCCAGTCATTCCTCTTTGAAAAAACCCGCAGCATAAAAAAATTCAATGTTCCATTTCAAACATTCAATTTTGTAGGGACAGTTTTTTTGGGGAAGGGTCTGCGGAGCGATGGTGGGCGAACAGAGGGAGAAAAGGGGGGAGGGAGAAAGGGGGGAGGGAGAAAAGGGGGAGGAGGGAGAGTTAGAGAAAGGGGAGATTTAGTCGAGAAACAAACAAAGGGGGATCCGTATTTGAGGAAAGTGGGGGTAGGGAGAAATTCGCATCGATCCTCTCACATGTTGTTCCCTTTCCCGCTTTTCATTTTTTTGCGCTGGTTTCTCTCGCTGAAACAGGAATGGGGAGTGGGGTGGGGAGTGGGGTGGGGGGCGTGACGATTTCCTACGGGGTTTGTTAGATGGGGGAATGTGGAGAGGTGAAAGCGAGGCGGTGGAAGGAGAAAGAGAATTAGGAAGAACAGAAGATGGTTGGGCCTGTAAAGGACCACAGTCCAAAGCAATGGGTGACGTGCGCATTCAAAATCGATTCAATATCGGCAGTCTATATGTTCGATGACGGAGGTGACCACTCCAGAGATTCCCGATCCCTGTCACTATTGGAAAAGTTCGAAAATGACTAATAGAGGTCGATTTTTTCCGTCTGATCGATCGATAGACACAGACATCGACTCTCGGGGAACGATAATGAATTTTTTCGGTCAACGAAAGAGACAGAAAGAGAGAGTTGGGGGTTTTTCGAAATTTCTCTATAATAAAAACGTTGTTCTGTAAGGAACGCAAGATGGCCGACAGCGAAATGTAGATCTCATTTTGCCCGATAGGTCGGCGCCACATGTACGTCAACCACTCGCTTACCTTGCTTTGGGCGAAAACGACGGGAATCTATATATCTATCTATATATATCTATAAAATAAAGTGATTGTATGTAATTTTATAGCGCAGCAACTACAGCACGTAGAAACAAGAGAACGGTATCATTTTAATCGGAATAGTGAGTACGGGGGTGTAGTCAGGTTTTTATGTCGATTTGATTGACCTGTCTAATTTTTAAAATATTTTCTTTTTTAATTTGAATAACATAGGGACGAGTGCTGCTTATTTTTCATTTGAATTTTAAAATTACTTAGAAACGTGGTACGAACTTGAGACTTGAATAGTTCTATGAAGAAAAGAAGTTTATTTTTATTTAATACAGAATCCGAATCCTGATCAAAGTAGCATAAAAATGCATTTAGAATCAATAAAATACGTGATTTTATCAGTTTTATTACAATACCCATTATAAGCTGCAATGACAACTCCCATTATCGCCGAAATTGAGACTCCAATGCATTTATATTGGAAAATTTTTAACGTAATATCGTTTTTCAATTTCCGCCTGCGATTTTGCTTTGTTTACATGACAACCTAATATTTGTTGAGTATAATTGAAATATTACTAATAAATAGTTTTTAATGATATTTTCTTGTGGCGTAGAGTTCTCCAAAGCAAGATGTTTTTAAATCTACGTAAGTAACTTAAATAATTAGACGTAGATTTTCCACAAATTGTGATTGGATAAATCGTTTCATTGTTTCCAAAGTATTGTTAATGTAAACAATTTTCTTGTAACAGAACTCGTGTCGTAAGTACAGAGCAGTACAGAGTACAATTTTAAAACAATCATAACGTAAAGTGCACGAAATTTAATTATTTCCCCTACGTTATATATGCATACATATAATTATTTCCCTGTCTTTGCACACCGACAATTATATGTAGCACTGACGAGAACAAGATGGGAGAAGAATAACAGAATTTTATAGCCGAAAACAAAAACCAAAGGCCTATACTAAACGACAACAGTATTCACTAGAAATGTAATATATATGGAAATCTTTCATATGTAATAGTGTGCTATTAATTATTTTAAATACAAATATTAATAATCAATCAATCTATAATTCTTCCGTTGATATTTCAACGGGAATTCACTAGTCATCATATAAATCAAATAGAATGTGTGTGTGTGTGTTAACGCTGTAACTCCAAAACCAATAAACCTACAAAGCTGAAACTTGGCGTACGTAATATGAGCACCCTGAGGGTGTGCACCTCGGGCTTATTTTTTAAAATTTTTGGCTTGGAACAGCACCAGGAGACAATTATATTTTTCCATAAGTTTACACAGGATTTTCGATTTTTCAGAGAGCAAGTTTTTTCCTTCGCTCATCAAAATAAGTAAATATGGACCGATATTCTTTATTTTTACTTTATTCGACGGCTAAAACTCTGCACTATTTTATTCTTGCAACGCTTAAAACAATAGAAATTCATTTCCTTGCTGTCGTTTTTTAAACTCTCTCCGTAAATTAGTTTTGACCGCAAACGAAAAAAACGAGCAACATTGTATATCCTGATGCTCTATACGAATAAAAATTATAGATGCTTCCAAAACTAATTACTGTACACACAAAAAATAAATTAATATAGATTTTCGTGTTTTTTTAATTAGGTTATTTTTACACTGTTCCGAATCCCGGACAACGCCGGGTAAACTATCGCTAGTTTATAATAAGAGGATTCCAATGCGGTAAATATCTAAGCATCTGTATCTAAAGTGAAACAAAATGTTAATAGAATAAAGCGATTTTTTTCTAATGCTCTTCGCAAAAAATAATCTCGGTGAAGATAAATTATGCCATTATGAAGCCTTTTTCTCCAGTGAGACTGCAATCGACTAGAAATATATTAGGGAGTCTGTGACTCACCTCGCTCACATTAAGTTGATTTTGATTTTTTTTAAATAATTAATTTTAGCAGACAAACATTTTTTTTACAAAAGACGTTACAATGAAGCAGCAATCTTTACAGTGTGGGCATTCTGTATTTAAAGGACCAAGACAATGAGCAATAGGAAAAATATTGCTTGGAGATCCTTTTACAGCAGATTTATAATGAGACACTCACTTGTATGTACTCAACGATAATTTTCTCTTCTTAATTGGTTAATTTGCTCCTGATTTTTAGAATAACGAATCCTTTTTTGCCCTCGAAGTTTTTCCTTATTTTTTTCCTCCATACCAGTGTTTCTCAACCGGTGGGAAGCGTCCCACTGCACAGCTGGGACCAGAGCCAGCTGTGAAGACGTTTTGGCACCCCCAAACGGTTACACTTTCTGGCACCTTCTTCTCTATATAGTTAACAGTCTCACAATCAGGCGTAACTTGATGGAGTTTCTTCATATTGTCGAAATAAAAAAGATTCGCTTGGTAGTTCCACAAAAATTAAATTTTAAAAATAATATTTTGTGGAATTACCAAGTAAAACTTTTTTACTTCGACCTATTCCTTCGTGTCTACCAATTATTACTGTAATACTTATACGCTTACAAACGTATAAATGCATTTATTAGAAAAAGTGAGGTTTATCTTTATATAATGGTGGGACCAGGGTTTCTTGAAAAGGTGGTAGAAGGGGACTCAAGAGGCAAAAGTCGAGAACCACTGCTCTATACGATTTCATATATTTCTTTCTTTTTAAACGGCGCTAATCGTCCATTCTTTCTTGGACAAATTGTCAACAGGTTTTTCTTTCTATTGATTATTAGCCTGTGTGGAGATTTAGGTTAAGTGTAACTTCATTTTTTAATTTTCCAAGTTATGTTATAAATAAAATTATAATAAGTTTTCATACGAAATAGTTAAGGTTTCATCGTTCAAATGATGAGAAAAGATTCAAATCGTTATATAATAGCTATTTACGTAGCAATTTATAAAGATTTACAACAATAATTTCTAATCTTAAACAAAAGCTCGAATCGAATATCGCTATTCTTCGGCCAATTTTAAGGCTTAATCGTCGCTAACTGAATCGGAGGCAACAATGAAAGTCGCCTAGGCAACGTCCGGAAAGGTTACGAAAAATCCACAAATTTTCGAAAATTTCGACCGTGTAACATGTAAACATCGAAAGAATAAGATAGTATAGTTTTAGACGTCGAATAAAGGAAAAAAAAGAAAATCGGTTCATATTCACGTATTTTAATGAATGAAGGGAAAAAATCTTGGACAAATCGATAGGATATCAGAAAAATGTCGCCCACGACGATTTACGGTAATATAATTAAAGATGTATTATAGATTTCGGAATACATTTTAGTTTCACTTCGGCCTTCACTTCTACCGAACGGATTTTCATAAAATTTGATATTAAGGACTTACTATCAAATATAATAAGTCACGTACGCCAATCAGGGGTACCACTTCACTGGTGACAAAAAGTAAATTTTCGTCATATCTCGTAAAATATTGCTCATATCAAAATAATTTTCAAATAAAGGTTTTAGAACTGGTAATGAAGAGTATTTCCTTTCCTATACATTTTTATCTTAGGAGTAGCCGTCATCGAGAAAATCAAACATGAAAGTCTTATATCGAGTTGAACAGAAAATTCCTTGCATGGTTACTTCATTGTTGCCAACATAAACAATCTCCCAAACAAACGTTTAATTTCATTACGTGTGCATGTAATATTATTAAGTAGGAAGAAAATGGATTATTTATGATGAAGAAAAGAACTTTAAAACGCTATTTCCCTTACGTACAGGTATATAATTTCTTTCTAATATTGCATTGCGCCAAACGCGCCAATTTGTGATACGTTGTACACTTTCCTAACTTGTTCTCATCTCTTCCCAACTTGCCTCGTCTAACAATAAATCACTTTCCTTGCGGGCCGATACGCGTATGTGAGAAACAGACGGCCACTCAAGCCCCCAGTAAGTATCATTGGGCCTCTGATGGGTTATTTTTTTATTCAATTATTTTTAGCTCATTCGATTCAATAAATTTTCCCTAACAGTCAATGGAATACTAACGGTGGATGAAGCTACCTAAACATTATCGACTCAAATATGGTAAATACTTATTTAAACTATTAAGTCCCTAAATGTTCAACTTTTTTTCTCCGCTCCCGCCCCACGATATAATCTCTCTGATTGGTGTATCGATAATATATGTTCTGATTCTCCCTCTTTCTTCTGATGAATGCTTCCATCTCCTCATTTATCTCTTCCTCCCAATCGTTCATCTCGTCCTCACAATATTCCTTCTTGAAAAACGCAGCGCCATCTTTTTGAACAGGTGCTTTCCATACGGACATATCCTCCTCCAGTGGAAATCAGCCAATGTCATACCTCTTCATAAGTCTGGCAATAAAAATTCCCTAAATTCATATCGTCCCATTTCGCTACTTCCCATTCAGTCAATCATTCGCGAACGCATTATTTTTAGGATATTATTTGATTTTACCTCACCACGCCTGTCAACGAATCAACACGGTTTCCTTCCTGGAAGCTCTTGCCTCGCGCAACCTTTCTATTACGCAGCATTATGCAATTGGTAACCTCTCCACCAAGTCACAGATTGACATTTGTTTTATCGATCTTGCTAGAGCCTTTGATTCCCTCGATAACAAGCTTCTACTCCATAAACTGTCCTACCGCTTTGGCCTCCACGGCCTTTTTCTTTCCTTAGTTCGCAATTTCCTCGCTTACAGGAAGCAACGTGTTGGCGTTTCTGGTTCCTCTTATTCTTGGGCTTCTGTCCTTTCAGGGGTCCCTCAAGGCAGTTTCCTTGGTCACTATCTTTTTACTTTCTATCTTGACGTTCTTCCTGAATCAGTCCCTAACGATTGCCATCTACTGATTTAGGCAGACGACTGCAAAATCGCCCGAAAGATTAATACTCGTCAAGACTGTGGGCGCCTAAACAAAGACTTAGCGGAGGTTGGGTTGGGTTGGTGTAAAGTAAATGGAGACTTGAATCCAAACCCCTAGAAATGCAGCCCACTCTCTATTTCCCTCAACAAAAACCCTATCTTATACTCATACTTCTTGAATGACAGCCAGATCCCAAGAGTCTCTTGTTAGAAGGAACTTGGTGTCCTTATCGACTCCAAAGTTATATTTCTTCAACATCTCACTTCAATCAAGAAGAAGGCAATTCTCTATCGCTTTACCGACATCAAAAAAGACCCTCTCTGCTCTACACGTCGCTTGATTCTATAGCATCGTTCTCAACATCATTACCTATTGCTCGCCCTTCTGTCTTCTCCATCCAATCTCTTTCTCTCCCTCTCGTCTCAATCCCATCTTTCAAATTTTTTATCAAAAAATACTTCGTCACCGTGTAACCTCGCATCAAAATTCAACCAAATTCTAACTGCCGTCAACTAACTTACTTCCCATCTCCGTAGACTTAGAACGCGCTCTGACATTTCTTTCCTTTATAATGCGTTAAATGCCAAAATTGTATGTCCTGAATCACTTTTGAAGCTTCCCGCATGAAAGACTCGCCTTCATTCCATTTTCGCCATAGATTCTCCCCTCTTATCTTGCATTGGCCCTACTCATTTTTTTTACAGAATCACTTATTCTGCATAATGGCCTACAGTCTCATCCTAACTTTGACATTTTTCACTCTCCTCTGAGAACTCCCCTCGACTATGCCTCCGAGTCAATCATCGATCCTCAATATTTTATTTGATTTTTGCTGTTATTTGGTCTGTTTCCGTGTTCATTATTAATAGGTTTTATTATTTTGTTGGTTTTATGTCATATTCTATCATGTTGTGTTAATTCATTGTTGATCAAATCTGCTGTAATTGGCTCTGTGCTGTAGGTGGATTCCTTCATCTATAATAATAAATTTCAATGTTTGTGTGTGTGTGTTTCCTGCATACCTCCAAGACCGTAAGACCTAGAGACTGAAACTTGGGCACCCTGACGGTCTGCACCTCGGGCTTATTTTTTAAAAAAATTTTGGCTTGGAAAGGGGAGTTCAAAAAAATAAGTAAACGGTCATAAAACCTAAAGTGTTGAAACTTCGGATCGGGAATGAGTGCAGCATATTTTTCATCTGCATTTTAAAATAACTTAGAATCATCGTACGAAATAGGGATTTGGATGAAAGAACGCTTAAAAGAATAAAAATTCATATTCTTGCCGTCGTTTTTCAAATACGCGTCGAATCTGTCCATAAATTAGTTTTGAACACGAAAATTTAACGTTTTTTATTAGGTGAAAATTTATCGTTGCGATGGAACTGTATTGTTGTTAAATAGGATTATTACTGATTGGATTGGAGATATCGTCTTGAACTTCCTCTTCCCGTCGCCCCCTGGCGCTGCATGTCCTATCGCTGTGAAAATTTTCATAGAATTCTCGGCGGATAATCAAAAATTTGTTAATTTATTATGTAATATTAAATAATTAATTAATATAGTTTAACATTAGCAGTTGTCATGGCGATGACTCGAATAAATGCATAAAAATCTCGAAAAAATAATCTTTGAACGTAATTTTTGGCTTTTTTAGAATGAGATTTGAATTCCTACGATATGGAAATTCATTTTCATAGTATTGTCGGCATAACTGTGAAAATGCCGCTTCAATATCTCATTTAAAGATATTTTAAAATGATAAAGAAAAATGGCTTGCCTGCTTCGTTTCAGCTCGGTCCATGTTACTCAAATGGAGTCAAACCCAGGACTACTATGTATACGACGAGCAGTTTAAAATTGAAAAGACAAGCGATTCCTGAAAGTTTGATCGAATTAGATTGAAAAGATTTTGAGTTACGAGCGGTTTTCCTTATTCTCTTAGAATCTAATCTTTGGATTTATAAAAAAACATGAAAAATATTTCGAATGAATTCACTTTAAGTTGCGCAAAATAGGCGCCGTATACAAGTTCGACCGAATGCTGGCGATGGTAGCGGTGGTGAAGTGGCCCGAGTGTTTGCTTTTTACGCCTGTGCCCGAGTTAAAATCCAACCGAGGTGCTTTTACCAACTTTTATATTGCCATCGAAATTAGTATATATATATATATATATATACTAATTTCGAATCCGAATAAAGGCAGTTCGAATCCTGAAGCTTCCAATATTTTTTCTGCTATCGAACGGTTTGAAAACATAAATAAATATATAAGTATATATATATATATATCGAACGGTTTGAAAACATAAATAAATAAATATATAAGTATATATATATATATTTATTTATGTTTTCAAACCGTTCGATAGCAGAAAAAATATTGGAAACTTCAGGATTCGAAACGCCTTTATTCGGATTCGTAGACAAAGGCCTCATAGATGGGCTAACGATATCGTTGCTCCAATTCCTAATCATCGAATTAATTAATATAAAAGTTGTTTTTTAAAAATACATTTTTTATACTTTCAACTTGTTCTTGGCTTGTTTCTCTAGAGAGGAGCACTCTGGTATTCATTTCATCTGTTTATCATTATTCTCTCCTTCTACATTTTAACATTCATTATGCTAATTTTAATGTCTTCTTTATTTGCTGTCTACGGTTAGAACTTTCATTCGGAAACTTTGGATAGCCTTTTCTGTTAGCCCATGTTTTTCACCTACGCAACGCTATGCACCGAAATCAACGGCTGAAAAAGAAAAGAATAACGAATTTGATAAACGTAACGGAGCGTAAAATAATTCACGCTACTGATAACTTTTTCATTTTTAATAAAGGATTGTCTTTATATATATATATATATATATATATATATATATATATATATATATATATATAAAACCATATTATAATACCGAATTAAAACATAAACGTGAAAATAACCACTACTTAAAACTTGGTATAAAGTTTCACAACTAGCCTGAAATAATTGGTCGTTAAGAGAATGTGATCGTCTCTAAAAAATGTCACACACGTTTAACGCCATTTGCATAAGTGCGAACAAATTGGCACAAGTGTGCTGAACATTTGACGGAAGTGCGTAACTATGTACATATTTTGGAAAGTTTTAGAGTTGCGTGTGCGCGCGTAAAACTTAATTAAAACTATTACGCGAAACACTTTTGTTTTCATTCAGCTTTCGAAAACCGGCAAATTATTTCATTTGAAATTAATCAAATTTCGATTTTAGCATTTGACGATACATGAATAAATTTTCTAATAACTTTTTAAATAAAAAAAAGTTAACGCACATTAAAAGTTAAGAAATTCGCGGTCTTAGTTAATTCGAATAATAAATAGATATAATAAACAAAGGATACTATAGTCGGGTTATCTTTTGAATATACAAGAAAGGGATAAATCCAGCTCATAACAATCTTCAGAGCACAGTAAAATTAGATCACGCCATATTCACGAAAATAAAAGTGAATGTGTAAATGTAATAAAAACTTTCACTGAATACATAAAAAATATTAAAAATCATAAAAAATATATCTAAATCAAAAATTAAAAAATGTCAAAAGTATAAAAATATACAAAGGCCCTTAAAATACCACGCACATGAGTATCACTTTATCAGATGTTTATATATTTTCGTGTATCACGTACCTTGCTTCTCGAATGGCCTCTATCCAAGTCTTGCAATCCGACTCTGTGCTCGCGCGGAGTTCATACTGCCTCTGGTTCTCTCTTCGGTAGGATATGGCGAAACAATGCTGAAAAGAAAGGAATTTTGTTTTAGTGTCGCTTTTAGAAGTGAGCATTTTTTTATTAGATTCGATAAAAATCGAACGCGAGGAAGAAAAAAGCACGTCCCCGCGAATTAGGAATAACGGACCGAAAAATGTCGTATGTCGTTAACGATTGCGGACGTGAGACATGCCCGAGAGTTTTTTAAAAAACTGAACTAATAAATAGCAAAGAATAGCTGATAGTTTCCAGCTGTAAAATTACAGAATATGCGAAAAAATTTGAACATCCTTTCAGTTTTAGACCGAAAAGGGAATTCATAGGTTGAATCATTTGGGATCAGAATTATTCAGTGCGATTTACAATACTGGACGCTATATGATTAACTTAAGAGAAATTGAGCTCATTCATTAATTACTCACTAGAGTTATTTCAGTTACTAAAGTTAACGTGCGTTCATGAGTGAAATACTATGTAAACATTGAAAGAATTCAAGATGTAGACCATAACTGGACGTTAATTTTAAATAGCAACTAAAATAAAAAAAATTCAAGGCTCGACAGTGTGGAAACTTCTGGAATAAATGGGTAAATATGAGGTGTGTGTATATCCCAGTCAATCATAAGAAAGATTTTGACCTTAAAATACGTCAAATTTTGGCGTTAAAGATAATTAATGGAACGATTCGACGCGTATTTGAAAAGCAAAGGAAGTAAAAATGAAATATTATTCTTACAAGCAGTGGCGGATCCAAAGGGGAGGGGGGGGCAGGTGATCGCCTTCCCCCCACACCCTTAGGTATTATTTAGGGGTAGCAAAAGGAGAAGCCTAGAGGGTTTTCATACTGCGGGAGGTTTTCCCCAATAGACTTCGCTATCAGTGCAAATGAGCCATACTATCCTATCGTGTTCCATGGTTTATTCAGTAATAAAAATAAATTTGGCAAGGATTTAGTGTACAAATTTTAAATATCCCCCACCGCCCTGGAAAAATAGCCAGTAATCGCCCCCTTTGCGAAGTTTCCGCCTTTGCTTTTAAGCGTTCTTTGTTTTTAAGTCTTTTACGATGGTTCTAAGTAATTTTAATATGCAAGTGAACAACGCCCACGTGATATTGAAGTGGATAAAATAAAGACTTCTGGAATCAAACCCAAGACTTCTCCTTCCCCTCCACTTCACCTCTAGCGCGGCTGAGTGAAGATGGAGCTCCGCTTCGGGTTGTGACTGACATAGGCCTTCCCTTAATTAATATATACGGTGATGATGATTAGGGATCCAACAAAATTAACGTATTATAGTATACTACTGCTATTTATGAAAATCTTTCGTATTTGCTTTCGGATGCGACGCACGGCCATGCTTGCGTAAAAGCATTGCCAGTAAGTTTATAAGAAGAGAGAAAGGGCGTACTAGTTTGGAATTGAGAGGAAGAGGGTTGGGTGAAATGAGAGGAGAAAGCAGAAGAGGGGAAATACTCGTACGTATGTAGTTAAGGGCACGGGAGAGGCTAGAAGGCAGATTGGACAAGGAGGAGGAATTCGCGGTAATGCCTTCATTAACGTTTCCATCATTATGCTTCTCATACATGGAGCACGCTTAGCCCTGAAGCGCGGCGCGTAAATGTTAATTAGCCGATTCATCCATGTGTAAAGTCGAGGTGGGAAAAAAGAATCCAGTGGTACCGCTGCGCCATCTACCGACTAAATGGCGGCCCACCGACTTCCATCGCCCTTAATTCACGCATTTCGTTAAATTAAAATATGAAGTTTAAGGAGGGGATAATCCGTCGTCTGATTCTGAACAATATTCCATACAAATTGGCCCTTTATACCATTCGTCAACATAAGAAATTATATATCTATGTAGATAAAACGAAATGTATAAAACAATGCATAAATGATTCTGAAGCTTTTTTTCTGGAGGCGATCTTAAGTAAGAATTGGTGATGTGAATACACAAGACAGACACAAAGGACGGTTATTTACACATTAATATAATATATCATACAGTATTATTGCAAAAAAATATATGCTATAACTTTATTGCTCGAGACCATTTCATACAATCGATAAAATTAAGACTAATATACGTATCAATACGCCAAAAGCCATCTAAATATAACTGAAGCCAAACCATAGACATAACAAATCGCTTTTGCGTTTACAACCCCGACCATATAATTAGCTAAACACCATTTAGAAAAAATAAAAATAAAGTAAGCGTCAAATACATTACTGGTGGAATTCATTAAATTTCGCATTTTGCCGTTCATAAATGATCTATTAAGGTGGAAAGAATGTGAACTACGTCTAACGAAAAAGGTTCCTTAATTTTTTTTTGCAATATCGCCTTACTTCAGTGACAAGTAATATAAAAATCGAATGGAATAATAACACGTGCAGCCATTTTTAGGACATTTCCAAAAGAAAATTCTTTATTGGCTTTGAAAATGCCATATAGTTTTTCCTTTAAAACAATGTCCTTCTTTCACTTATGGAATGAATCATCGAGGTCGCCTTAACGTGTGAAATCTCTTAATAAATACGTGTGTATGAATTAAACGTGATATAATCGACTTACGTGAGCCATTCTCATGTGGCATTCACACAAGTATCAGAAAAGAAATACCATTTACGCTTTCAGATGTTCAGCTTTTTGGCCATCATTTTAATTTGAGGTAAGATTATATTCGCGTCAGACAGGTAGATAGCTCCAGAGATTTTGCGAGGAAAGGAAGCGGTTTTTCAATATGCGAGTGTTAATACCAGTCTTTAATTAAATTACCGTAAATCCTAGGCGATACCCTATCGATTTGAGCAAGGTTTTTTCCCTTCATTCATCAAAATACGATCTACTTCGTTTTTGCTTTATTCGACGGCTAAAACTCTATACTATCTTATTCTTTCGATGTTTACGTGTTACGCCGTCGAATTTTTAAGAAACACGGATTCATTTTCGATATTTCGTGGATTTTTCGTACTCTTTCCGAACGTTGCCAAGGCGACTCTCATTGTTGCCTGCGATTCAATTATCGTCGATTAATTCTTCAAACTGGGGGAATATTCTTCCGAATTCGCTTTGAATTTTGTTTAAGTATCAAAATTATTGTTGTAGCAAAGTAAATCTTTATAAATAGCGACACAAATAGTTAGTATATAACGATTTGAATCTTTTCTCATCATTTGAACGATGAAACCTTAACTATTTCGTAATAAAACTCATTATAATTTTATTTATAACATAACTTGGAAAATTAAAAAATGAAGTTACACTTAACCTAAATCCCCACACAGGCTAATAATCAATAGAAAGAAAAACCTGTTGATAATTTGTCGAAGAAAGAATGGACGACTAGCGCCGTTTAAAAAGAAAGGAATATATGAAATCGTATAGAGGAAAAAAATAAGGAAGAACTTCGAGGGCAAAAAAGGATTCGTTATTCTGAAAATCAGGAGCAAATTAACCAATTAAGAAGAGAAAATTATCGCCGAGTACGTACAAGTGAGTGACTCTCATTATAAATCTGCTGTAAAAGGATCTCCAAGCAATATTTTTCCTATTGCTCATTGTCTTGGTCCTTTAAATACAGAATGCCCACACTGTAAAGATTGCTGCTTTTTTGTAACGTGTTTTGTAAAAAAAATATTTGTCTGCTAAAATTAATTATTTAAAAAAAATCAAAATCAACTTACTGTGAGCGGGAATCTCCCTAGTCTCACTTGTATTTCTATCGAAGAAGATTCACATTAATAAATTTCAGCCATATTTGCCTTTACGAGTTAATGTTAATATAGATAAATCAGACATGCTGCCTCACATTTTGAAGTTGAAGTGCGTCTAAATTATAAAGTGAACTTGGGAGAGTGTGTTGTTCTAATGAATTTGGAGGTTTAAAACAAACGATTTTTATCATTCATCATTGGAGACTAGAGAATTACTTCCAGCTTCGAGTAAGAATATTTTATTCTTACGTTATTCTCGTCATCTCAAGAGAACAATGCTTGTCCGTTTAAAACGATACACAATTTATCTTCCGATACATTTGCTACATCGAAACAACGCGGTTGTTGTTCACGCCAATGTGTGCAAATTCATTATTTTAGCGATTCCAAAAAAGTAAGGAAAATCTTATTTCTGCACGGTGGAGTTTGGATGGGACCGGGGAGAAAGGTCCTCTGTCCTCTCTTTTTGTCCGAATGAGGAGGATAGGCGAATGCGGGCTGAGGCAGAGACGAGGGTCCACGAGGACTCCGATATTCGACTCCGTTGTAAAGGCTTATTCCGGCACGTTTGACCCTCGCAACGAATCAATTCGTTCCTGTGCTCAGCAACAGAGCGAGTTTTTTTTTCCAACCTCCCTGCCAATCACCAATAGGTTCCTAATTAACCCTTCTCTCGTGATGCAGCAGCCGCCGCCGCACCCAACCGCACCACCGCAAATCATCTCACGAATACCTGATTTTTATTACCAACTTTTATATTGACTTCGAAGTAATATATTTATTTATACTAGGGGGCAAGCCCTCCGCCCTCTGCCCTCCGCCCTCTGCCCTCTGAAGCTCTCCAACCCCCCTCCTCACCCCCTTTGCTCGCTGTTTCTTCGTTCCTACCATGTATGCACCTATTGGATTTAGATTAGTTTAACGTGAATATGTTTTGAATATGAGTTTAATGAATATATCTCATAAGGGATGTATGTTTGGTTTTTAATAACAAATTAAGAAAATTAGTTCAATAACTCGATAAAAAATAAACTTAGAGGGCTGAAATTCCAGGAGATTGAAATTGGCTGAGGTATAGAGGATTAAAGAGAGAGCCAGACAAACAGAAATAGGATTTTAGTAATATAGATAAAAAATATAAATAACATGAATACTGCGTTCGAATTATTAGCATTCAATTCATATCTTCGGTCATTTCGAGCAAGTTTTAATCTTATTTTCGATCTTTAAGCTTTTATTTAAATGCATATGCACGGAAATTACAGAGGACAACAATACCGGTAACCATGGAATCTTATTATTGAAATGTTATAAATTCAAAATTATTGAAATGTTATAAATTCAAAATATGAGCAAATTCGAATGCGATGGAGTATTCGACGGTAAGAATAAGAATCCTCATTCATTTTGGCGTGTTTTAGCGCAAATTTCGTGTTGATAACTTAATTTTAAGATATTTTAAAGCCTTCAAACCAAAATGGTGATTTTTACGTGTTATCTTATGGGAAACAACAATCATCCTCTGGAGTCGAACCCGTGACCTTTTCCGAAATTGTTTTAGTCATAACGTAAAGATTCATCAACCCTTAAATCCTGAGAAATATCAGGATTCTAAGTTTATTTCTAATCGAGTTATTCACAAAATTAGAGCGTTACGCATCATGACCATTACGATTTTATAATATAGAGAGATATGTACCTATGTATATGTTTTCAACCCCTCCGTTAGCAGAAATATCTTGGAAGCTTCAGGACTTCAAACCGCCTTTCTTCGGATTCGTAGTCTTACTTAGCCTAACGCCTTATCCATTGGGCTAACGAAGTCGTAGGCATTTGCGCTAATTATTATTAATTTAAATTGCTTACGTGAAAATGAATCTTTAATAGAGATTTTACGTTTTTTTGTTCCCTAAATAGGTTTTAGATCAATTTCAACAATTACGCTGGGTACTTTTGCGAATTTAAAACTTAAATATCATTTAATTACTAATAATAAGTAATTCGAATTCACAACAGCGCTCAACAATGGAATTCTAATTTATTGACTTTAAATAAGTTTTACATTGTTGAGCGTTTGCGTTTAACTCTCGTATTCCTGCTACAAGTGTCCGTTCTGTTGGAGAGAAAATTTGCGTGCGCTAAGATAAATAAAAGTTCGTTTTTAAAAATACATTTTTTATCATACTTTCAACTTGTTCAGTGGTCTCGATCGAAATCTCATCCGGTTCTGTTCGTTCGGCACTTCCATCTTTGATTTACTTTCTCTTTCGACAATTTCCCTCTGCTTCATTTGCTTCATCTCCGCCAATTTCTTCTTTATAGTGTCCTTTCATTGGTTATCTCGTTTCTATGCCACGCATTCTCGCGTCTTTCACCGCGTCAAATCACCCGTCGTCAATGGTTACACAATACCTCTATTTCCTTCCAATTTAAATGTTTGACGAATCCATTTCACGTTCGAAATGACACGCTTAAGCATCCTTCTCATAAAAAGAACTCTTCGCTCTGAATTACTCCGTTTATTACCTAAAATAAACAAACGCGCCGATATTAAACCATTAATCTCACTTTCACTTCGCCGAGCGCAATGGAAGCGAAATTTCCCATAAGCATTTGCTCTTGCATTTGTCCTGTACTTTTCTTTTGAGATCAAAACTATCGGTTTAAAGACGTCGTCTTTCTTTACGACTCAATGTGGGCCACGTATCGTCATTGAGTATTCATTTTCAGCAAGAAAACGTGAATTACGGAAATGTAAATATTACGAATAGATCAATCGTCACGGTTAATCGAATGCACGCCTTATTTCGTAGGCCTAAAAATGTCACTTCGAGACACCGAATTGGTCTCCGCAGAGTTTTAATTGGAGAGCGCTTCTTTCCTTTCGATTCGACTGACTGGGCTCGTTATCGGTTATCGGAGCATTGAGTTTTTATCGCGTTTAAGTGTAATAATTTGTCTCACCGCCAATTCAATTCCAGCTCAACTACGGTAACAAATTTGTAATAAAAATGAATAAATATACTGAATGTAAATATTAATCCTGGAACTAGATGGTGGGGTCCCCCAACCGGTGCTACTATAGCGAGCGGTCTACCAAGATATCTGTAGTCTACAGAGGAATTATATCTCGCTTGACTGTTGCGCCGCAAATGAAGAGGACAATGGCGAGCCTTGTTTCAATGGGTAGTCGTATCCGGGCTCTGCCGCGCCCTTCGCCTCGCTGGAACCAAACTATCCCTCCCCGTTGTCCGGTGATCGGGTTTGTAAATGTCGCGACAGGCCGATCAGTCGTGGGTTATACTCTGTTCACTATCTAAAGTCTCTTGAGCTTGAATACGGGGAGTACGCCACTTAGCAGCAGCCAATAGGAGACGGTTCGTTTGGGAAGGTAGTGGGGAGGAACTCAGTCTTACTCTTGCTCTCAAAGCGTTCACATCGATCTGCGTTGCCATTTCTACCGCCGTTTCCTTGCTGTGGAGTTCTAAGTTACTGTTACTGTTATTATTTTTGTTATTAGTTTTGTTGTTTTTGTTACCCTGCTGAGTTCGTGATCTGCAATGGCTAACAGGAGGGAAGTTATGCTACTTAGAAATTGCGTAGTATATCAGCTGAATGCGAAAATCCGCAAGAGCTGGCAACGCGCACCGGTATCTGTCCTCACGCGCGAAATTTGTGAGGGGCGATGGAAGGGGAAACGTTCGTGATTGGCTACTTGCTCTATGAAGGTCAAGAGACTTAAGAAAGTGAACAGACTATAGCAAGCTTTAGGGTACTTTTGTATTATTACTGCACAACAGTCACATTGGAATTTTACACATTCTAAAGTACTGTGAAAATTGTAGACTGCATCTTCAGTATAAATATATTGTAGACCGCAAGCTAAACTGTAAAATATCCCGGTAGACCGCACGATATAGTGTAAATATCTTGGTAGACCGCACGCTATAGTAGCACCCCTCAACCTCTCTTTAGATTGCTGGCGTATGCTTGCAATTCCTTGACGGTTCTTTTGTACAATAGCCCCGCCATTCTTAAAGCCCTCTAAATGCCCAGCCAGGAGTCCATCGGAGATGAACTTCCAAGCATTGATACTTAAATATCAGAACTGATTGACCGGTCTCGACATTTACAAACCCAATCACCGGACAACGGGGAGGGATACTTTGGTTCCGGGCGAGGCGAAGGGCGCGGTAGCGCCCGGAGTCGACTACCCATTAAAACAAAGCGAGCCGAAGACTCGTCAATATATCCTTCCATTTGCGGCGCAACATTCAATATGATATAACATTGAGAGGATATATTGACGAGCCTTGTGCTCGCTTTATTTTAATGGGTAGTCGTCTCCGGGCGCTACCGCGCCCTTCGCCTCGCCCGGAACCAAAGTATCCCTCCCCGTTGTCCGGTGATTGGGTTTGTAAATGTCGATACCGCCAATAAGTCCTGGGTTAGCAAGCTTTATGGTAAAAATATTATGGGATCCCTACGAATGTATCTATCTATCTATTTAGAGGGCTTTAAGAGTGGCGGAACTATTGTGCAGAAGAACCTTCCTTGACTATTCAGGTAAGTTATTGGATCAGCCATTTTGTATTTTCCTCGGAATTTACGACGTTGTTTGTCCTAAGTGACCCCGCCATTTTGTAATATGTTGCAAGTTTTTTAAGCGGTTTTATTTTATAACATGTACTAAAGAGGTAAGGAGTTCTTTTTTGCACATTATTCACATTTTCTTAATTCTTTCGTTTATTTTATTGATATTTGTATTGAAATATTTTTAAAACGTTTTTTAAACCATGCACAAGAGTGCTGTAATTGATAACGAAACAAACAAACAGAAATCATAACTTTCTACAACAAAACAAAAGGCGGCGTAGACACGTTTGACCAACTTTGTCACAATTACTCAACATGCAGAAATACCTGACCTTTGCCTGCTTCTGGTACTCTTCGGTTATCCCGGACCCCTTTGGTAAAATAGTTTTTTGAGACAAGCCTTTCAAGCAAAATGAAAGTTTGCAAACCCATGGCTGGTCTGTCTGTGGCGACATCTACCCACCCGATCGCCGGACAATGGAGGGGGATAGTTTCATTCCAGAGAGGCGAAGGGCGTGATAGCGCCCGGAGACGGCTACACCCGATATAATAGGCATTATAATCTAAAAAGAAAGCGAACCGAAGGCTCGCCAATATCCTCGGTTACTTGTAAATAATTTTTTTTGACAAGTTCTCATTTTCTTAGTTTGTTTTAAGGTTTTCCCCAGGAAAGGGTAATCGCTAAAAACTACTTTTCAAAAGGGGTTCGGGATAACCAAAGAGTACCGTGCTTTTTTAAAGGATGTTGGATCAATGTGGTGTAAATACACAAATCCTTTATGCAAATGCAAAACCTAACTGGAAAATGTCCCAAAAAATACAATACGAAAGAACGTTCAAAGGATCTCATAAAACCTCTGATGGAAGAACACTTAAGAATTCCAGCCATGCCACGAAAATTGAAGATGCTCATTATGAGTGTATGCAAGGTAGAACCTTCAGTATTTGGTTCAAAGAGGAGATGTGTATTATGTCCAGAGGCAAAAGGACAAGAAAACTGCCTTTCGATGTGCTTCTTGCGAGATGTGAATTGAGTGCATGTGTTCATTGTGGACAGATGAGTGAATCAATTAATTTCCACTTTGACCATTGCAATTCAAACTTATTTTCTTAAAAACCTGATTATAATGAGTAATTAGACAAAATAAAATGTTTTTCAAAGCATATTTTAATTACAACTCTGATGTAATAAACTTCTAACTTTTCATTCAATTGGTATATGTGCGAAAATAAACTATCATGTTTATTTGTTGTTTTCTTGTAAAAAATCAATAAATCATTTGTGATAGCTTTAAAAGAGATTAAATGAATAAAATCAGCTTTTACCATATTATAAAATTGATATTTTCAACATTTACCTTAAAAAGTAAAATGGGGTCTGTAAAACCTCAAGACCTGGAAGATTAAATATAACTCAATCACATTCCAGAGTTAAAATATATTTTCGAGCAACATTTACTAGATAGAGAGCCGCATTGGTGGTTGAGAATCATTGTGCCGGCCGCATACGAAGATGCTTCGGCAAGCCGAAGTTTAAAGCGGAAATTATCTAGAGATTTTGAGGTACAGTATAAGTGAATGTCTTAGAGGTTAACATTTAAATGTCAAATGCATTATTATTATTATTTTTAATTATGAATTATCACGTTTAACATTAGGTATATCTTTCGCGAGCTGCATAAAACGCATTTAGGGCCAAATATAGCCTGCGGGCCATAAGCTGCTCAATTATGTCTCAGAGAATATTTGCCAAATATCGACATAGATATGCATGGAATGAAGCACAGCAGACATAATAAATCGTCGCATTATCAATTGTTTAAATCATGGTTTTAGAAGGAAGAGAATCAAAGATTTAGAGAGGGATTAAGGGAAGGGAAGGAGAAAGGTTCGAAAAGGGAAAGGATCTTTTATTGAAGTGTTTTTAAAAAATTCAAGAGTCCCTGCAGATTGGAACTCATATCGAGGAAGAGAGAGTGGAAGATATATATATATATATATAGAGAGAGAAAGGGAGGGAGGGGGAGGGAGACAGAGAGAGAGGGAGAGGGGGAGAGAGGGGGGAGAGGGGGAGAGGGAGAGGGGGAGAGTGAGAGAGGGGGAGGGGGAGAGGAGAGAGGGAGAGGGGGAGAGGGAGAGGGGGGAGAGGGGGAGAGGGAGAGAGAGAAAGAGAGAAAGAAAGATAGATAGATATAGTCTTTATTTAGGCGAGATTGAGAGAGGGAGAAAGATATGGAGAGAAATGGAGGGAGAGAGATAGGAAAAGAGAGAGGCCTCCTCCTTCAGTCGAGCTTTATGAGAAACAAATGGGAGAAATACATACGCTTTTTATAGTGATTTTCTAAGGACTGATTTATCTACCCCCGATCCTACGAGTCCTTTAACACCGTATTAGCTTCGCTAAATTCTATTTTTAAGTAGTTTAACCAAGAACACGCGCGCACAATATAACATCATACTCAATCATGAATACGCTGGCAGACAAATGGCGAGTGTCTTCAGGAATGCATAGGTACCTCAAAAGGTATAATTGTGAAGGATACGGGCAACACTTGATTTAAGCTGCATCATGTCTACATGGATAAAGGAATCGGTTTAACACATTCCGTGCGGATGACAACTTAAAATGTCATGCAGAGCGCACGCCGCGTACTTTTCTTTCCATAATATTGATTTCAAGAAAAATAATTCTCTTAAAATTATG
Source organism: Uropetala carovei (assembly GCA_036926305.1). Taxonomy (NCBI): domain Eukaryota; kingdom Metazoa; phylum Arthropoda; class Insecta; order Odonata; family Petaluridae; genus Uropetala; species Uropetala carovei. Next base: position 7,565,082 of record JAXCHB010000010.1, on the reverse strand, counting down.
TTAGGGAATATGTCCATTTTATCATATCTACGAATGATTTTCTCATAGTCTAATTAAATACAAGTTTCAATAAAATTTTGGCCAATTCCTTTTTGCGTTTTCGAAAGAAATTAAATTTTAAAACGTTTACTAGAAAAAATATAAAATGTTTTATCGATCTTTCTATGCTGTAGCGCTGTTTTTAAATTAAGAAAAAAAAGGTTAATGATATTACTCATATTGTCAACTAGAAAATAAAATAAAACATATTTACAAGCGACATCATTTTTTTAAACAAAAAGCAGAAAAATTTATTGGCACGTGTTTTTTTTTATATCAATGATGCCTAAAAATACACTTTTTAGAAAAATATTTAGCACAGGACAAGAAATCATAATATTTCGTACGCATTGAGTGTGTTAATAAAAACAATAAATCTGCCAAATCGAAGAGATAGGCCGTGAATCGCAGAAGTAGACGCTATAATTATGGCTTAAAGAGATATTCTAGTAATTGGAGAAATTTTCATTTATCGAATATCAACTCTGAATATATTTATTACATTTTCAGTATCGAAAAATAGGCGTGTCTTTATAAGAGTTTTCTTGAGGCCCGGTTTTCGATGCCGGACGTGTTGATTTATGGCGTCCTCGTGAAAGGCCAACATGGCCGCCCCAGAAAATTGATTGTAGTCGCTGCAACACTCGGCCATTCGAAATAAACGGATGGCGCGTGGTAATTGCGAGGTATGACAAACGATAACTTTTCTTAAAAATGAATGATCGCGCTGTCGCTTTCAAATAAAACTTCCCAAGGTCAGAGACTAAACACGCGATCACTTAGCCGTCAAAAAGAAGCTCCTCGCATATTTAAAGATTTTCCGCCAGAAGGTTTTTCACAGATACGTGTCATTGGAAGAACTCGGTCTGATTAATGGTTTAGCGCTTTACACGAGTGTTTGCTATTGGTGAAAATCCACCCTTCTATATATATATATATATATATATATGAAAAGAGAAGAAATTTAAAAATTTTTAAACAGCCTCTTAAAATGGGTGTTCGGATGGTTCCGCGAATGAGAATTCGATATAACGATTTATTGAACGCTTTAATGGTTAAAACAATTTCAAAAGTTTTACATTCGAATCATTTTATTGATAACACAACCTGCCTCAGGCAAAATTATCTTGTTTTTTAATCTTAAAAAGTAAAACAAATGCGAGTAACAAAATCCTACACAGATAACTCAAAAAACTTACGATAAAAATTTGAAACGTTTTATTAGACTTTGTGTTTTGATTAGCGAAATGTTTTAAATATATGGCTGGGTTAGCATTTTATGAAAACGATTTATCGCAAGATAAACGCTGTAAAGACATGGTCCGCGGGAGATCTAAAAGAAAGGTACGAAAAAAAGAGATGGATCATAAACTGACATTAAAATCTTAGAAAACGGAAAAACGCAGAGCAAAACAAGCTATTTAAAAATAAGCAGTAAATTTCGTAATTCACTCTCTGCTTGGAAAATATCACAGGATAAACTCGAAGAAAGGATGACGCACTGGATATATGGAGCTATGGAGAGTTTAAAACTGGAGTCTTTGAAATAGACTTATTAGAGATTATTCGTGGAAGGAGAGAGAGAATAAAGTCGATTAGGCTGGAGAAATTATTGGGACGGACGAGGCGAAAGTTTGCACAGAACAAATGCGTTTCTTTTTATCAGGTATAAAAAGAAAGAAACCTCTTCTTTTGATTGCAATGGAAGCCGGAGAGAGGGAGAGGGGGAGGGGGGGAGAGGGAGAGGGGGAGGGGGGGAGAGAGAGAGAGAGAGAGAGAGAGGGAGAGATGGAGAGGGGGAGGGAGAGAGAGAGAGAGGGAGAGAGATAGAGGGAGAGAGATAGAGGGAGAGAGATAGAGGGAGAGAGATAGAGGGAGAGAGAGAGAGGGATAGAGAGAGGGATAGAGAGAGGGATAGAGAGAGGGAGAGAGAGAGGGAGAGAGAGAGACAATTCTCAAGAGTTAAAAATTAGAAGTATTTCGTGAGAGAGGGAAACGGAGAGTAATCTTTCCAAATCAAGAGAGAAAGTGGCTCTCTTTTTACTACTCCCAATAAACTTCGCGTGAAGCAAAGAGCGATCTTTCTCTCTCTCTCTCAAAAGAAGTTGCTAGCGAACGTCCGTCTCGGGAAATTTTAACTCTAAGCTGCAACACACGCTCAACGAGCAATACCGCGCGGCCATCGGCCTAACCTTGAAACTTCCAATAGCAAAAGCCGATCCGTGATTACGATCGCCGTCTGACGAACACGAGAGGCGAGCAAAAGATTTCCACGTGGACCGCGATTCGATTATTCCTCAGCAGCTGATTTTAGATCCAACAGAATTTCGTCATGTCTAACCCTTAGATAGATTAAACTTTTCTGAACATTTAGCTTCTATAACTTGAAGGATTCCAGAGATATTGCCCGAACAGACGGACGGACAGACAAACCGAACGTGAAAGCGATTTTTGAAAAACATATCGCACGCCCCCTGATTTAACCACAACTAATATCATTTGTGTTTTAATCATTAACTGATCCAAAGTACGTGTGTGTGTTTGTGTTTTAAGCGAGCAATCAGCCTGTTGCGCTATTATCGTGCATTGACTAAGGCGATTCGATAAAGAGGGAAAGCCTTCTCTTTTTACGAAGAGCCTCAAGAGCTATTTAACGTCCATCCCTTTAACTGCTTCAACTTTCATATCGCATTATCAGACTGTATTAATTCAACGTAAACTTACTAAAAATTAATAAATGTAAATTTCGGTGGGGTTTAAGAAAAAAAACTAGAGAAAAATTGTCCGTGGTTATTTTTTCAGTAATTTAGGATTAACGAAAGATAACATCGTTAAAACCAAAAAAAAATGAGAAGGCGTAAATTCTCGGTTCTAGACAAAGATTGCTTCACAGCGAATAGAGTTTTTATGGTGCGACGTTTGCTCTCTCTCTAATCCTACTTTAAACACAGACAAACTCTCTCCAATTTCCCCCCCACTCCCCCTAAACCATTTAATTCCATCCGGTTCTGCGAGGATTTCTTTTTTGCTTCTCCTCGCCCAAAAACGACCTCGGCCTTTCTTTTTCTCTCTCTCTCTCTCGTTTGATTTCTAGCCTTCCTCCTACCTCGCTATACAATTTTTTCTTTCTTGCTTTCCCTCTCTCTCTCTGTTCCCCCTCCTTCCATCACGCACGCACTGCCCTTAAGTAAGGAAGACGTGGATGGAGTTAATGGAAAGAAAAGTTGACCAACTTTTGTTGGATAAAAAACAAAGGTTAATTGAATCTTCAACTTTTCCCTCGATCCCTCTGGATGGAAGGGCGAAAGGCGGTTATATACCTTTGCCGCATTTTAACCTTCCTTTGCGAAAGGAAGGATCGGGATCTTTTTTCCTTAGAGATAATATGGCCGATTTATCGTAGTTATGAGAGGAAACGTAAGCGGTGCTACGAAACGGCTGTTTGTGTCTGGAGGATGTCTCCATGGAGGAGGGAAAACGTGGATGCAAACGAGAGGAACTTTCAAGAAAAAGTTATTATTTCCTCTTGTCGAGAGAACGATTAAATATAATACAGTTCTATTCTAAGTCAATAACGGATATTCCCCTTTTCACTTCAGCCGATGCGACTGTAATGTCATTCGATAATTTTTTTGTATTTTCTGCACAATCCACGCAACCCTCTCTATTTACGTAACTTGATTTGAAAGGCAGGCCAATCCAACCTTTTTTAGCTCACAACTGCAACTTCATTTTAAAATTTCAAGGGGCGGGAAGCATATAATTTTATGCACTTTTTCATTTTTTATGATCCTTTCGTAAAACCTGAAAATTGACTCTACCACCTAGTTTCATGTATGAATGAACGAATGAAATGAATGAAACAAAACACAATCTAGGATTAAGAGAGGCGTATTTTATAAAATGAAATTCCTCAATAGGCATTAAAAACAAATAAATTAGCTGCGATTATTTCAATGGGATGTCTATTCTCAATTCAATTGTTTAAATATTTTTTAAAAGTAGCACCTCGATTGAAATCATTCTAAATCGGGGGTCTCCTATCCTTTCAGTACCAAAGATCTACTATTCATTCGTATATTTACCTAGGATCGTCCCAACGAGAAATAGGAGAAATACTGTTGTTCTTCAAGAGACATCGAAACCAGCGTCATAACCCGAAATACTCTACTTTATAGGCCAATCCGATTTGATTGCAAACAACTTTTTATTCGTTCTGAATATGAGATTATTTTAGGTTAAATAAAATTGAATAAAATTTTATCCACAAGGATAATTCAATGTGTTCCTATGTTGTAGGCTGATAGAAGTTGAAGATAATAGCTATTACATAAATATACAGACGGAAGAATTCAACTAAAATATTAGGTACCCGATTTAGTTAATCTTGGTAAACCTGAATTAATTGATCAAATCGCTGTTGGTCACAAACTATTGCGTTTTGCAATACCTCGCGATTGGAACGCCATGTGTCGAGGGGTTAAACGAGCTACACTTGAGCATACTCAGGGTCGATAAGCATCGATAAGCTCGTGTCCCGCTGCGAGAACAGATATCGAGAAGTATGTGTTAATTGATTTATGCATTCCAATTGCTCTTAATTTAGGAACAATTATAAAATCACCTGCATCCTCTCAACATTTCACACTTGATGCAATAAAAAGCAATAGCGCTGAAGCAAGACTCAGCGATCGCCTTTATAAGGGCAAAAGATCGACCGGTCGATCGCGATCGACTGCTCGAAATGATACTGACTGCATCACTAACATAGTCGTCTTGAATGGAATTTGAAATGAATGTCACCGAACAATTCAGAAAATGTCTGTTTCTGCGGAACTGGAACTTAATTCGCATCTGGGGCTCCATGTTGTCCGCGTGCTATGGTTTAGACAGGCCCTGGTGTAGGCGTTAATGACGAGAATGCTTCATATTTGATGAGCATCTGTTGGAAAATTATATCGTGGCATAAATAATATTTTCATAAATACGGTTACATGAAGAAATACATCGAAAAATTCTTTACCTTTATTGTCAGAGATACTGCAATTCGAATGAACAATAATTTTTTATTCGTTCTTCTTTTGAATAGATCAGAACTCAAGCAAACTCGACCATCTCAATATTGCTATAATTCATTTGTGCTATAAAATCGCTGAAAATCGGATTATTTCGACAATTTCAAAGGAAGATGTTGTGCCTTGAGAGGCATCTTTCTCTCTACTGGACGAACAACTATTCGTGTGCTCACGAGTAGAACCATTGCACTAAACTCTTCGCGAGAATTTATTATCATATAAGTCTTGATTTGACCAAGGTCTATAATTCGTCGAATGAAAGGCTCACGGAAAATAGGATTTGAAAAATAATTATGAAAAATATAGACAACAAACCTTTAATAACATTTCAGCATTACTTTATTCTTCGGCCAAAAACACTACAACGTGTCGACCTTCAACAGCGCTGTTTATGCGTGCAAACCCATATCGATCGAGTTTCCCGAATTTCTGCGCGTCTGGGCTGCTGCTCTCTCCTCTCTTTCTCTCTCTCCCTCTCTTTCTCTCTCTCCCTCTTACACCTTCCTCTTTGTTTCCCCCACTCACTCCCCAATCCTACTCTCTCATACAACCTTCCTCCCTCTTTCACTCCCTTCCCCCCCTCCCACCCCTTCTCCATCACATATTTATCACTGTAATCCACGTCCGAAATTCCTGTAATGCCGTTTTCCTTGTATCCCGGAAGGTGAACTGAATTACGCGACGAATCTTCTACTTCCATTTAAGTACTGAACGAGATTAATCTTCATAAATCTTAGATACTGTTTGCACTTGGTATAAAAGAAGCGTCGCCGCATAAAGCAGATAAACCTAGGAACGTATCTCTCGTGTTAAGCGGGGACTTTCGCCGTCTTACCACAAACACCCCTTTCTCTCTCTCTCCTCCTTCCTCTCTCTTCCTATTTCTCTCCTCCTCCTCATTATCTTCCCTATATTTCCTCCCCCTCTTTACCCTCCCCTGCCATTCCCATCTACACGCTCCCCTTCGATTGCGTTCGTAAGAAACTGCATAAAGAGTTCGATGTGTTCAGGAAAAACGCCTTCGTCATGACGCATTTGATCGTCTCTTGTTGCTCCCGCAGTCGAACAGGGCCATGAGAATTTATGCTCGCACGCTGCGGAAGAATTGCAGGTCAGCAGCGCTAGTCTCTCTCTTTCTCTCTCTCTGAGAGAGAGAGCGCATCCCCTCTCCAACCCAACCCTCTCCATCCCTTTTCTCCCACTGTATACTCCCCAGCCTCCGTAGTCCCTCTCATTTGACCTCTGAGGACGGATCGGGCCACAGAATCAGATATGCGAGGGGTGGAAGGTATCAGAGCTGTTTCTATTCGATCCCGGACAGCGCTACAAGAGAAGATAGGGAATAAGAAGAAAGGTGAAGAAATGACAGATGAAGATCGAAAAGGTTATCTCTCTCTCTCTCTCTCTAGCTCTCTTGGGTAAGGGTGAAAAGTGATGGGAAGAGGAGACTAAGTATGCGATGGAAACCCTATCAGGAGGTGGTGTGGGGAGGATGGAAGGAAAGGGAGGGGATGAAAAGAGGGGGGAAGTGCGGAGGGAAAGATGAAGGGGAAGAGGGGAGAGAGAGTGAAAGAGGGGAGGGGAGAAATTTGAGGAGAGAGGGGAGGGGATGGAAAGAAAGGAGGAGGGAGAGAAGAGGAAGATATAGGGGAGGAGGGAGAGTAAGAGAGAAGGGAGGGGGAGAGCGAATAGAGTGGGAGGAAAGTGGAGTGGTTGTCACGAGCCTATTGTGGGAGAGATAATTGTTGCTATGATTACTTCGATACTCATTAAATAACATAAAAAACAATCACTGGCAAATGTTACTTTTTCGAATATATATATATATATATATATATATATATATATCTTTAAATTGATTAAATTAATTCGTCTGCTTTGACTACTATTATTTCCACTGACCTTTTCTCCATATCAAAATATTTGTTAAATGAAAGTTATCTTTATATCGGCGATTATAAATTTGTTTGGAAGCGAGAATAACAAGGTGAATATACGGGCGTATTTACGAATATAAAATACAATGCATGCAAAATACACAAACATACATGAATAATCGGAAAGTGATAATATTTAAACTGAGTTTCCTTCGCAAAAACGACTTACAATCGTTGATATCATCTCCGTCCTTCCATTCGACGGCTTCATAAAATCAGAAATTATCTCTCATCAATCTGTTTCTGTCCATTTTATCCCGTACATGGCCGAAGCTTTACAATTTAAATTTTCATTTAGCAAATTTCACTCCAAAGTTCAGAACTTTTTAACTAAGCATAGCGCGAAACAATATGGTTGTTTCACGGCTGACACCGACAAATTCGCCGATCAAATTAGTTGTGTTTGCAAGAAATATTGTTATGAATTCCAGTTAAGAAAACTTTCTATTTAACCTAAATAATATGAACTTTTGAAATTGTTTGGATTTTTTCGTAAACATCATCTATGCACAATTTTACTAATTTTTTCTGATAGGTTATAAAAATACAGTGGAAATTTCCTGTGAGTAGATGTTTTTCATTACAAAGATGAACACTTTATCCCACGTCAGTTTTATTTCCACAGTGGTAAATTCTCATGCGTTTTATTAAAATGTTGAATTTCAATGACCTTCCAACTTAGATTTTTAGTGAAATATTAAAAGAATAGTTGAGCATAAATTAATGATAAGTCACATGCAGAATCAATGGACAATTTTTTTAAAATTGAGATGAATGCGTTTTTTATAGTCAAATTGATAGATTTTATGGTATGCATGAGAGTGAAAAGTAATTAATTTAAAAATATATTATAACTTTATTTCAGTTGATAATTTACAGGTACACTGAGCACCTCCAGTTTCAGTTTTATATTGTGTTAGTAGTCCTATCTGCTATTTTAAAATTCCAGAAGTATCTAAACTTCTGGTTCAGTAGTTTCAGCCAAAACCATTCCATGTCTTCATTTCCTAAAACAAATCGTAAGTAGAAAGTTTTGTGCCGATTTGAATGTTTGTTTTCGAGTTAGAGCGCCCACAAAATTTTGTCACATACACATCATCGCAAAAATAGTCAAAAAGTAATCAGGGGACCTCTAAACGTGCATATCCGTTAAAATCTCGAATTCGATTTTGTTAACGAATACAATAATTACTACTATATGCACTGGGTATGGAGAAAGTAAAAATGTATACTTTTACACAACATCGCACAGGTGATAGCTAAGATGCTTCTCAACGGGGTCGCCGGATTTAAACCTACCCACAAACATTTATTTATCTTATTTCATTAAATTAAGTTGGGTGGCGTAAAATCAGGGGCGGTTGGTGTGTGTTTGGTGGTATACATTTCAGGGGCAGACCAGTGTTGGTTGCGTGGCATGAAATCAGGGGCATTAGATCCCATTTGGTGGTATAGATTTTAGAGGCAGCCTAATATACAATGAAAAATTCCCTTAACATCCAGGTATTTTCTTGAACCCAAAAATTTATTTTATATTTTTCAATGTGCTTCATAAAAATTGTATAATTTATTAAAGTTATATATTTTAAAAATATTTATTGATACAAACCAGATAAAATTAAAATGTATTTTATGTTTAAAATATTTATGGAATTCATGTTACACTAATTTTAAAACCAGTTCGGCAGAATTTGGGCCAGTGAATTGATCACATTTAGAGCGCCCGGTTTTACTAAAAGTTTTGAAGCCTTTTCAGTAAAAAGTCATTCATTTTCTCCGATATCAAATATAGAATACAGTCACACAACATTTGTTTCGATTTTTCCGAGCTATTTGTCTACTTTTCGCATTAATGAGACACCGTAATTAGCTTTCAAGTCTTAATTGACTCTCGTGTGATTAAACGAAACGATCTCCCCATCAGCAGAGCAACGACAATTTATTTTTAAAAAACACGAATTAAATAAGGGAGAACGAATGCTCTAAAACGTATTTACTTCACTAACAGGCGTAAACGTTGGAGAAGTAAGGCAATGCCGAGCGAAGGAGCATATTTATTTAGATAGTCTCTCAGATGTCAGTCAATCTTTTTATTATGTTCGTATAAAAAGCATGCGAAGGGGAAGGAAGTAGGGGTGGGATGAATGGGGGGGGGAGGGAGGAATGGGGGGAAGGAGGGGAGGAATGGGGGAGGGATGGAGGAATGGGGGGGGAGGGAGGGAGGATTGGGAGAACGGGTGAGATCAACGGGAGAAAGTAAGTAGCGAGTAGGCGTAATAATTTCCTCCAGTCTCACCTATTTTGCCGCAAGCCTAAGGGTTAGGCTACGGATACTGGAGACAGCATCAGAGCAAGCAAGAGGGGGAGGGAGGTTACGGGGAGTAGGAAAGGAGGGATGTAGAAAGGGTCGACCGGGGCCGGTGACGTCAGCAGCAACCGTTCGATAGCTGGCAGAGGAAGTTACCTTAGCGCCAACAGGTGGAGTGGGGAGGGTGCGGTAGTTTTCGAGTGGGATGAGGAGACGGGGTTTGCAGCGAGTGAATGGGGGTGAGGGGCGAAGGGAGAGAGAGAGGGAGGAGGGGGGGGGAGCGAAATGTATGTACTATTCATCTTCATTTCGGCTCTGAAAAGACTCTCCCTCCAACTCGCGGAACTCTCTTTTAATGATTACTAGAAGGGCCTCTTGGAAAGCGTCCTTTTCCGCTTGCCCTTCTTTTTTTCTTAATTTCCATCAGCGGGGAAGGAAGGCAAGTGAAATTCATTCTCGGCGCTGATGGAGCCTGATACAAAGCTTCGGAATCGTATTTATTCGGGACGCTTATAAATTCGAATTAGACAAATATACATATCATGTGGTCTGCAATAAATAAATAAATATGGTTAACGCCAGTTTTTAATAATATCATCGTTGAACAAGCGAGAGCTAAACGGTAAAATAAAGGAAGTTGTCGATGGGATGTAATCTTTGAGAAATTAAAAAAGTCTTTCCTTTGATTGTGAAGTTTATAATTACCTAACTATAAATTTTGATGCTTTAATTTTCCCACTGTCTTATATTCGCGTTATTCGCCTTAATATAAATGGCCAACGAGGAAACTTTAAGGAAAATAAAATTATGGAAATACCAAATAAGAAATTGTGGTTATGAAACATTCGTCTACCTAACTGGCACTGATTACGGCTATTTGGTAGCCGAGATGCGCATCTGGAGTTGGAGGGTCATAGCTTCGATTCCATGAAACTCGATCGTTATTCTTTCTCTTTAAATGGTGTAAATGAATTTCATAATGGATTGCTCTGTAAGGAAAAAATTGTATATTTTTAAGAGTGGTTTCCAACCGTTTTCGGTCAACGTACCCCTTTAGGCTTTAGAGTAAGGCCTTACGTACCCCTTCTCAATTTTTTAAGAGGAGATAAATTTTACTGTTTGCCATGTATTTGTATACTGGAAAATACACAGATAAAAGACTTCATACGGAAAATATTCGATTTAATCGTGCCTAAATAAGGCAAGTAATGGCTGAGACATGTTACCAATAAATGCAGTTCATGAATTTAAAATCCTATATTTCAAAAAGCGTATTATAGTAAATATTAAGTGTATCTTAAGGGTAATTGAGTTCGAACTGCATTGTATTTTTGGATTGAAAATTTCTTGATTAATTGAAAATTAAAATATGCAATGAGTGTTAAGTTTTTTCTCGTATTGTATTGACATATTAGTTACATAAATTTAAATCCAACAAGTGACATTTCATGTTTCGATTATCTTTATAGGTATCAACAATGGGCTGATGTTGCTCAAAACCCAAATTTGAATGTGGAAAAAATGACGACTGCTTATCTCTGTGTCCGTTATTTCAATAAAAATCAGCTCAGACGGTTTAGAAATATAAACATTTTTAAAAAGTCACAAACAAATCCAAATGCCTGAAAGGAAAATAATAAAGAATTTAATAACTTTTGGCGAGGAATAGCAATTTTCAAATCTCTTTTGAGTTTTTGAACGTATAAAATTTTTATTTATCAAATATCTCACGTACCCCTTGATTTGGCTTCACGTACCCCTTGGGAGTACATGTACCCCAATTTGGGAACCCCTGATCTATTTCATTGGAGGAAGTTTCTTGAATCAAGGATCTGCCAGGAAGTGCAAAATTAGATTAGGACAAATGGTGCCAGATTTAAAATGGTTTCAAGTTTTAGGTAAATTTATTAATGCAATTCATCAACCAGTTCCAAACGCTTTTTATCGCGTGATTTTTATGGGAGAATTGTTGAAAATATCTGATTAGCATTTCATTGTGTTTTAGTATTTTTTATACAAACATAGGATAAAGATATTGCAATATTCATTTAGGTCTTAAATGCCATGCTGTCAGGAATGCAACAATAGGAACGATTCGGACGATTCCTTTATACTTTAAGGTTAATGTTGCTTACATATCATGAAAGGTCTATTCTGATAATTCCTTTTCGTGTTTTAATTTTTCATGTGTCAATAATTATAATCTGCCTCTAAAAGCTATCCGTAACAACACATTTATTTTCAAACCTAGTATCTCTACAAATGGCTCTATCATGCTTGCGAGAAATTAGGTATTCACTTTTAAAACCATTATTAGAGCGGAGTAAATGCGACGCGTGTGGAGACGACGTCGGATCGATTTTAACAGAAAGTGAAAAATCACAAAAAAAACTTTAAGCGCGAGATCGGAACACGGTATTTCCCCTTAACAACGCTGGACGCGCGCAGAATAAATGCTTGCGGAATAATGAGTGCGCATGCGCCGGCGTGTACCTGTTGCTGACGTCGTAGGTAGCAAAGAGCGAATCAGAAGGCGCGGAGGGAAGTGGAAAGATCGAGAGATGAGTGCAATGAAAAAAAAAGAATGTTTCGCTGAAAGGGAGTACATACATACTGCAGACAGAAATAAAGTAGAGAGCAGCAAAACGAAGCAGGGCGGAGAGGATAACGGCGACAAGATGAATTTTAATGAAAGACATGACTTGCAATGCCAAACGGTTAAAATATGACATAAGTATTGCGACAAAATTTGATAATGTATTTTAATATTTAATATAAAAAATTTAAGAAAAATATTCAATTGTAAATCTGAATATTTGTTTCATAGTGTCAAAACTTTTATCTCAGACATTCAGAGACTAAAGATCGTGGCGAAAATATTGTGGTAAAGCCATCGGAAATGCTAGTGTAATAATCGAGAGAGGGTGGAAAAAGTTTTACTAAAATTAATGATGCGTTGCAGGCGTAGTGAAGGAGAGCGATAAGACAGGCACAGAAGGGCGAAAATAAGAAAACATATATGACAAAGTGAATTGAAAATATTAAAAGGCACCCTGAAAAGATGGAAACGAAGAAACTAGCCAAAGAAATACGCGATTACGTCCAATACAAACAGCCATGAGTGGCAGCTACAAATGCACCTCTAAAGGATTTGCGTACAGGCAATGCTGTCGTTGTAGTAACTGCATGTCGAAGGAGGTGTAGGGTGCTGGAGAGAGAGAGAGAGAGAGGGGGGGAACTGAAGGGAGGGGGAAAGGGTTAGGCCAATCCAGGAGACTCGAGCAATGACCAAAAGGGGAAGGGAGTGGCTGCAGGTGCGTTACATGGAAAGATAGAGAAGGGGGGGGGGGAGGGAGAGTAGGAGAGTGAGGGGAAGGAAGATAGGGGACGGAGGGAGGGAGGGTAGGAAAGGGGGGTGAGGTCGAGTAGGTTGATAGGGGGGAGTGAAAAGGGGGAGGAGGTGTTGGAGGTGGTAGAGAGGAAGGAGAGGGAGAGGGGGGCAGAGATGTTGGAGCTCTGCGGAATGAGCAGATTCCAAGTGCGTCATTCATTTTGAAAGCAGGGATACGGATTCAGGTGTGGAAAATATTTGATCGAGTTTTGGTGGAGATGGACAAACGGATGATCGAATAATTCTGAACGACTTTCCTTCCTTGTTGACGGTGTTATTAATCCGGTGATGTTTTAGTAAAAATAGATATTTTAATGTGCCATTATTTAGTGATATCTTTTGCAGTGTACTTGTAATGACTTCCAAATGGTGTTATATAATGGTAGTAATGTTGACTTTAATGCTACATGATAATTAACAACGAAGTAGTTGAAAATAGCTAATAATATCGCTCGTGAACAACATATCGCATTATCTGAATCGTCACACATTGAGTTTATGGTAATTGCTGAAAATCTACTAATTAAAAATTAATGGAAAAGGTCAAATATGCGATGACATGCCAACAGAAATATACAAATGGAAACTCTTGATCGCACGAAAGATAACGCTCGGAATACGCGTCAAATATCAAAGAGTATTATACGCGGATATTCTCAAATCAGAATCTCGAATAGTTTTGGCGTACAACGCTGTTTTCATGAACGGATTTTGTTTATCTAATTGTAAGTACTTTGATATTACCTCATTATCACGCCATTTGCGATTCGCCGCCTTTTTACATATGCGTATATTTACTTAGAGTGACATTAAAATGGGTTTCGAATGCAATCAAGCTTTGAGGAATGGAGGACTGAGAAGAAGGAACCAAAGCCAACCTCCAGACTACAGAGATGTGGAACCTCGACTTCCGACGCAGAAAAAATATCGCTGTGCTCTGTTATTATAAAACTACTAACTTATTTGTGTTGAGGCTCGTATTCCAAAAGACTATTTTTTATATATAAAACCATTTATGCGGTCATTTAGCAAAAGGATGCCCTCCAAACTGCATTTCGCTCATTCAGCTTCAGAAATATATCAAAGAGGTAGACAAAATGATATATCTGGCGATCATCACTCAGAAAATCTCCATACTCCTTCTCATTACATTCTGCTACATACATAGGTAAGTTCTGTTTCACGGAGTTTGAGGAAGCGCTGTAGTGGCTTACCCCTGGATAGCCAGCGTGCCTCTGTATGGTGCGGCAAAACATCGTACTCTGGCCCTTCTTCTTGACAAAGCTGAGTGAATAGGAAAGAGCTGCTTCTTGATTAAGTTCTCTGCTGAGTCAACCGTTTGTAACATTTCATTTAATTGAGAACGCGCCACTGGACTCTTCTTTCAACCAGTTCCTTCGATCTCAAGTCCCGGCCCTGAAGATGACTACTTTGTAGCCAAAATACATATCGGTCGAAGATTCTCTTAATGACTCCGGAGCTTTTTCCCGTTTTTCTTAAGAGCTATGTGACCTGGCTGCTGGCCGTTATCGGTGGATCGAGCAGTTTGCCCACGCCGAGGGCGGAGCCACATTTTCCACTGAGGATCGTAATCTACCTCTGTGCCCTGCCATAGATGGAGCTCTATCAGTGCAAAATACAGCCAAGTACCTCCACGGGATACTGCTTGGACCGACTCGTGATCTTGGAGAGGTATAAAAAATAGGATGTCTTCAAAAAGTGTCATCTCCCACACATACCACAGGTAAGCTAAGTAATGTGCAGTATGCCATTCGGTGCTGACATCGACCTGAAAAGGAAATGCCTCCGGCTGTGGTGGACGTAGGCAATCTCTTTGATCCTTCGCTTAACCGTGTTATTTGAAAGAGGAATGTTTTTCAGTCTTTTGGATTGATCACTTCTGGACATACTCCTTAACATGTCAATAGCAGCCGGTAAAAGTAATATCTCTCCGAAAATATGGAACTTCTTGCATCGAAAAGACTTCGAATGAAGATCTAAGGGCCTGGTCAAACACAGTAAGGTTTTTTCCAAAATGTAATCCTGTCGCTAAAGTTCGCTCTTGTGGCGCTGAAAGAATGACATCGGTTTCCCAATGTGCTTATTGCACTTCTTTTAAAAATGTCGCTTCAGTTTCAGATCAGACAACAATACCACCTGACACAACAGAGGCTGAGGTCTTTATTCACTCTTATACTAGTCAATCTAAATTGAAGGAAGGCTTCGCCCGGATTTGTAATTCGTTTTGCGCAGACAAACTCAATTTTCTTTTTATATCTCACCCGCCATCCTGACTAGCTTAGAAGAACGCGATTTAGATAATTTGGGCGAAAAGCGACCCATCACACAAGGTGTTAACTAATTTCACGTAAAATCTTTAATTAAATAGATAAAATTTGTAAATCAGATCTTCTCAATGCGCTTATTTAAACAAAAACATTAAGTAAAGAAACTTCCAAAAGTAACGAAATTCAAAATTTATATCTAAGACGTAGAAAAACCCTTATTGAAAACAAAACTGAACTTTTAAGACTGCCACCTAGAACAGTGTTTCTGAGGAGATATTTTTTTGTGGCCGCCGATGTGGCAATCGCTCGTGGCTGTATCAAGAAAGGATAAAAGGCAATGTAACAAAAAGCATGTAAATACTTCCACATGTCTTCTAATTTAATGACAACGGTTATTTATATATCGGTAATAGTTGTTTTTCTTTAAATGATTCACATTATTGAAATTTTCTTGTTGCCGCACGGAAATTGTCTGCACCTGAGAATCACTGAATTAAAGCAGCACTGACAGCAGACAGCTAAACCGATTAGGTAAGAGAGTTTACTGAGAGGGAGAAATAAACAACAAATTGTTACTTAGTAACTAAAAAAGAGAAAATATTGGCTCACCTAGACTCAAGCAAAATAAAGGGATGCAAACAGTCTTAGGCGACAACAGACAATTCGCGGGTCGAAGCTTTGTTATAAATGTTTCGAAAACATTTCGTTTACATTTTCCTATTCAGATCCAGATCTATGCATTACGCTTTTTCAGACATTTAAAACCGAAACCGCGTTGCTTCGAAATTGGAGATTAACCAATTTGAAAGATATGAATTTAAAGCAATTTATCTGTGAGAGAAAATTTTATTTTTTTTACTTTTTTAAAATGAAATTTGGTTCAGGGTGCCGCAAAGTTCTAGCGAACAGAAAAGTGTTCCGCAAATTTTAAATGGTTGCGGTTCACTTCTCTGTAACGGTTCCGCAACTAATTTCCAGCGCATGTCTTTTTCCATATAGAGTAATAAATATAATCACATCATCGACGTAAGCGTCCTCAACAATAATTATCGACAGTTACACTCGAGAATATTTTCAAACACAATTTTTACAGTGAAAAAACTTTGTATTGCTTTTCACATTGAAAAACAAAAGTAAACAAAATTGTCAGATGTTGCCGTAAATAAAAAAATAACCGTAAGAAATTAAAATAACCCTTGGAATCGCACGCAACAATTATAAAATTTTATTTGCGCAATATGCCTCGCTATAGAAGATCCAGAACGTCTCTCATCCATCGCAAAATCGTGCAGTTTATCTTCTAACACTTGAATTTTCATCTCGAAATGCCTTTCTTCACTTGCGAAGCAGGTTCCATGACTGTTTTTCTTTTGCCCAAATCTCTAAACACGCTCTTCATCCAACGTCTGTCCTTTCGTAATATTGAACTGGAAATCTGCTCTGTAACTTTTTTAACTCGCCTATACTATATATATACTTGTATGTTTTGGCAGCAACGAAATCATTTCGGAAAAGGAAGATATCTCTTAAATCAACTAACCACCTAAAGTGGCTTTTAGAGCAGCGCATTTCCCGAGAGCCCTCTGAACGAATATATTTATAGTATATTCTTACTACTGTGTCACTTCTTTACTTTTGTAATATTTTGTCGTTTTCTTGCTATATTTGCTTAACTGACAGTGGCTTAAAATGTGTCTATATTCACACATTTCCATCAAAATATTTCCTCGACTGTTCATTTTTTAATGGAACGCCGCTGTAAATTTGGCAGTAAAGATGGCGTCCTTTAAGCGATTGAACGTGCTATAAGACGAACGCATATTGGGTAGGAAGGACGTCAGCAGATACTCTCACTCTTTTCATTCTATGTTTTTGTTTCAATTGGAATTATTTAATTTCATTCTGTGAAATTGAAAATGATTTTAGCGTAGGTGACCTATATGCCATTTCGGTTTGAACTCAAGTAATGTAAACTACTCTTACTTCACAGTCAAATTGATATAATGCTCCGTAAGATGGATCTCCAATATGAAGAGTCATAGAAAAGATATTGCGGGAAGAGGGAACCGTTCTAATTCAGAGTTCCTCAAAAGGGCGCGGTATCACGACTGCAATTTTCATTAAGAGGCAATTCCGACCAGTTTCACGAACATTCATTCATTTTCCAAAAATATTTTGCGAACTATTAGCTATCTACAATACGTAGGTATTATATTGTTTTAATTGAATATGAAGTACTAAATACGAATCCATAAACTCAGGCGAAAATCACATTTATAGATACAATTTGCAAACAAAAAAATATTCCTTTTCGAGACAATTACACAGTCCAAATGACTTTGTCGTTTGTGGCATAGATTATCTCTGATTGGGTGAAAATGAATCCCCACAAACTACAGTTCTTTCCCTGACGATTAATTTCTCATCTAAATCTTATTTTTTCGATCACTCAAACTGTTTTATCTTCAACTACTAGGAAAGGAGTTATCTTGAACCACGAGACTTTATAAATTGTTTTGAAAGCAACAGAATGTCTAGCATGTTGGCGTGAAGGGAGACTTGGAGGAGGGAGGGGAGTCCATATTGTGCGGAAGAAAACGAAATTCTTTAAGATTACGAGCATACGTCGCTTCCACTTATTCGGCAAATCTACACTTCGCTCGTTCCGTTTCTTCTCGTTGATTTCCCGAGAATTTGGCGCTGCGAACGCGCTTGCTCTCCGAAAGTAAAACGCCGGAGCAAATGGCCATCTTGGTCCGTGTCCATGTAATTTATGTTATGCATCGCTCGAGCGAAGTGGATTCTGCGCCAATGGTCCTTTATATTCCAACGAAAGACAACTATTTCACTTTCAGAAATTTGTAAGTTTCTTATTTTAGATCGAATAAAGGATTTCCCCGTGTATGACTGCGTCTAATGAGGCAATGTTTGCTACTTAAAAATTACCCTAATTTGAGAGAAATACACTCGCCCGATATCCTAGTTGGTAAAAGCATCCGCTCGGCAAGTTGAAGAAGCGCATTCGACATTACAGAATTTTCTTCCTTCTGGTTTGGGTTTTCATAATCGCGTTATGCGTTCCTTTGCATATACAACTTCAGTATTTCAATTTCTATCCATGCTTTAATAACGCTGAAATGGAGGTTGTAATCGAAATTACAATTCAATGCTGTGCCATTGCAGCGGCCTTCGTTTGAATGGTGGCGTTGCCCTGTATAAAATACTAACACAATCTTTAAGTTTTTTGTAATAACTGCAGAAAACAAAATATACCTTCACTGATACCTAATTATCCACAACCGAAAAACGATTAACTTTGCTATTGAAAGGTAGATAATCCAAAGAAGTACCTATGGAAAGTGTCAAGCTTACATTTTTTGTAGGTGTTTGCTAGCATATTTTAATATGGATTTCAAATGAAAATTAGAGAAGAATATACATCTGAGGAAAAAACGACTTCATCTGCTTCGTTAATATTAAAGTCAATACCTGAACGTCGTGTGGCGAAGGATTTACGTCAAAAGTTTGTGAAAAATTTAATTTAAATGTCAAATTCATATGGTTGAGAATAGAGAGATATTCTGAATAACCAACCGTTTTAAAAATAAGTATGCGGATTAAAATATCTATTTTCATCCAAAAAACTGACGAGAGTATGAATGGGATATTCACAATCATAATCAGCTTTATTCTAACTATGGATATAAATTAAACTCCTTTCTTGTATAAATAGAGAGAATTATAGCTTCCTTAAGCTTGCCAAAAGTATCACAAATATCTTCCTTTATATAATCTTATAATCTAAATCTTATACCTTACATATAAAGTAAAAACCAGCTTACGCAGGAATACATTAATATGAATGAAACTAATTTGTAATGAAAATTTAATGGTCAAGTTGAAAAAATAATGTTATAAATTAAAATCACCAAAGTTTTACGTCTAAGCATAAGACGAACTTAACAATTAATGTATGATTGTGTACCAAGATGGTACTCAACGCCATAAAAGAAATTTTAACTTATTTTGAAACAGATTCACTGTGATATTCCAGAAGTGATTCCAGGATTTTTCTCAAGAATAGAGAAATGGATTGAGAAACTGTTCACATAAAACGCTCCTTTTACGTCTAGGCTAGGTGGGTAATTATTAAACGCCTATCTTTCAACCATCTTCCTCCGCTCTCCCTCCACCTCTCCCTCCCTCCACCTCTCTCTCCATCTCTCTCCATCTCTCTCCCCCTCTCTTTCTCTCTCCACCTCTCTCTCCCTCCACCTCTCCCTCCCTTCCCCTCTCCCTTCCCCCTCCCCTCTCTCCCTCCCTCCACCTCCCTCCCCCTCTCCCCTTTCCCCTCCCTCCACCTCCCCCTTCCCCTCCCTCCACCTCCCCCTTCCCCACACCTCTTTCCCTCCTCTCTGCGCTCCTTCACTTACCCACTCCTTTAAACTCCTCATCCGTTTCAGTGAGCGCGTGGACGCCGTGAGCGCTTCAAATCGATCGTTTGTCCTTTTTAAGGCCCTCTCACGAGGAATGAAGGAATCGAGAACAAAAGATAGTGTGATTTTGGATGGAAAGAGAATAGGATAGATCGTGCAAGGGAGAGAATGCCAAATGAAAAGCGGAAAGAGAGAGAGAGAGAGAGAACGAGAGAGAGATGAGCATTTCTGTCGCCGCAGAGAAGTCTTCCATCTCGGAGGGTTTTGACCAT
Source organism: Uropetala carovei (assembly GCA_036926305.1). Lineage (NCBI taxonomy): Eukaryota > Metazoa > Arthropoda > Insecta > Odonata > Petaluridae > Uropetala > Uropetala carovei. The sequence goes on along the minus strand of JAXCHB010000010.1, from coordinate 7,545,336 downwards.
GAAGAAATTAGTAGAGAACTAGAAAGGTTAGAGAGGCAGGAGGGAGGATAGAGAGAGTGGGAGAGGGGAAGAGAGAGATAGAGAGAGAGAGAGGGGAGGTGGGTGGGAGAGATCCTGTTCTTCTCATCCACAACAGAATAAAACTCAGAGAAATTCCACCTGGAGATAACTCGACTATTATTATCTTTTTCATTTATTTGGTTGATAGGCTACGTTGGAATGAGTTTGTTCGAAAAAGTATTTTAAATGTGGAAGATGAAGAGAAAAGAAGAGAGATGTAAATTAGTCACAGAAGATGCTTGATGTCGAAGGGCACTCACCCCAGAGGTTCTCTCGTGCACATAGTGTTCATTTACCTGGGAGCGCAAGGGGTGGGAAGAGAGACAGACGGATAGACAGACAAACGACTTTATAAAGGGCGAAATTGAGACTATATAGTCCGTCCTTACATTTAAGGGAAGGGTGAGAGAGAGTGTGTGTGTGTGTCGGAGGGGATTAAAGGTCGGAGGGGATGGAAAAGGGCAAAGAAACGAGAACATTAATTTCTTCTCTCATTTTCCACTTCTCCTCACTGCAACCTACGTCATCGCCCAGGAAATGTATGCACGGCCTTCTACTTTTCATTTATTTTCGCCGGTGAAAAGATTTTTTAATGAAATAAATAGCAGCGGTTGCGATTCGAGGGACTCGCCGTTGAAGAAATAAACGGACGAAACAAAATGAAGGCGAAGGTGAGATTCGGCTATAAAACGCCGAGTTTTGAGTGGAAAAAGCGAGGCGAGGAAAGCAGAAGGCGGGAGGGTGGAGGTGGGTGGGGTGGTGTAGGGGGGAGGGAGAATTGAGGGGTGGGAATGAAGGCATGCTTTCTGCGGGTTCCTCGAGAGTCTTGTAAAATACGTTAATTAAAGAGTCTGCGAGTGATGCGGCGAGGCAGTTGAGGGCATGTGAGATTATTTTTTATGACGCGAAAAAGTCTTCCGTTTCACCTATAGCGTCTTGATTTATAGACCTCGGAGTCGAGGGCAAAGATAAATTAGTCCAATTAAAGTTCGTATCTTTTAATCCTTGTCTAAGTTTATAACTTTTTAATTAGGTTCGATTGCATTTATGTGTTTCCGTGTACATTAGTACGTAGAAGGATACTAGAGGTCATACTCTTGAAAGTAAAGGAAATTTTACCATGGCTAAATGTAGCAGATAGAATTGCTCTAGAGACCAATAATCATATTCATAATTAATTCCATTGAAATAGGAAACAAAATGTTTACATTAGAATTTAAATATCAATTACTGAAAAGTTTCAAAAGTTCGCTCAACCAAACAGAAAATATCTCAGTACCACTACGATTCACGTATATTCTGAGGCGATTGCATTTTCTTCGTTCGTTGCATTCGACATCCATTATAGCTCTTGTCAAATTTTTATGAATATAAATAAAACGCGATTTATAAATTTTAAGGTCAGGAAAATATGGTATCTCTGCGTTATTATACGAGTTTTGCACGCAAAGGGTTGAGAGCTTTATTGCATTATCAGAAATTCCACACAAAATTATGATATTTCGAATGTTTTAACTCGGTTTATATAAGTAGTTGCTGTGGTTATTTAAAATGATAAAAATCACATAAATGTTATTTTTATGAGCACAGAAAATAATCTGGCCATTTAAAAAATTATTTAGACAATAACAGACATTTGTTTCGTGCGAGTTTACAACTATTGCGAGATTTAAGAATATAATTCTTTTTACGATAACGATAACATAGCAGCAATAATTAAAGATAACCATTGGAATGCCGCAAAGGAGGGCGGTCAGACCCCAAGGAATTTGAAAATGAATCTATCTAAATCTGGTTTAAAACAGTTTTATATTTCAGCTGCTAAGAAACCTCGCTTATTATATAGCTTCCTCGTTTCTCATCCGGCCGTTCCTAATATTATCGAGGTGTCAGGCATCATGTCGGTGTGCCTCAGCCTCCCCTCCCCGCCTCTCTCTTATCATCCCACCCCCCCGCCCTTCTAAACATCCCCCCCCCCCAGCCCCTCTGATCATCCTCCCCCGCCCCTCTCTTATTAGATCCCGTTGCCTCCTTTGCTCCCTTAGTTGCCATCTTGCCGCAACTCAGCGTGCGAGAGTTGCCACCACTCAAGTGTAAGATAAAAGGAGTCATTTTCCTCTCAGCGATTTTCTCCTCCCTTCTACTTTCTCCCCTCTCTCCCACTTTCCCCTCGCATCCCTTTCTCCACTAACCCTTTACATATCTCTCTATGAGAACCATAAATCATATCCGGTCCCTATGAGTTAATCCCCGTGATGAATGGAGCTTAATAACCTCGCTTCCCCGGGCGTTTCCAGCCTCTTCCTACCTCCAGCCCCTCCTACCTCCAGCCCCTCCCCTCTCCCCCCTCCCCGCAGCAATCTCCTCTTGGGCGAAAGGCAGCCATTCGAGGCCCACCTCCGCCGAGGGACTTAGTGAACGTCACAGCGGGTCAATTTCGGACGCGTAACTTTTCGAGGGCAAAAAGGGGAATCACAAAGTGCCTTGTTTGCCTCGAATGCGAATTCTCTTGCGGACGATTAAGTTCCGTGTTCGCGTGAGTCGTTATCTATACGCGCGTACGATTGCAAGCCAATTTCGAAAAGAAATATTTTTCACACCGCGAAATGTATTCGAAGCGAATGATTGCAAAGAAAGAGTTTGTTACTTCATTGATCTATTATATGCGGCATTATGTTTGAAATTTTAAAGCTAAGAATTTTATATGATTATGATAATTGCCGAATTATTTTAATCTTATCGAATTACGGATTTTAAAAAACGAAAAACTAGGTTACGGCTAAAATTAATGTCGTAATTTTGAATGCATCCGGGGGCCGCATTTGAATCCATGAGCGCCGGATGCGTTTATATGAGAGGTGTAATAATGAATTTGGGACTCCACCTATGTTTAAAAAATCGTTATAAAATGAATTTTAAATTAATTACAGTTTTGATTTTTTTTTTGACATTTCAATTCTGAAAATTTCTCTTTCAACTACCAGTTCTCATTTTGCGTGCTTCTGCGTTTTCCACAGAAAGAAGTACTTTAATTTACTTATAGGCATGCATGTGCTTGAATAGCTTTTTAGTAATTGAATTTTGAAAAAGATCTTTATTAATCAACGAGTTTTATATGTTGGTAGGTAATTAGCAAACTAATCTTTCCTCCGATGAATTAAAAGTTGCGTAACTGGAATTTATAAATTTAAGAACTTCAAGGCTGGGATGACGCTAAATCATGTTTATCTTTGAAAAGATACAAAACGGTTTGGAGCCACCGATATAGATTGATGCCAGTCTGCATTCAATCATCATTCAATCTAATACTTCCTTGGTGTTTTCAATCTCACTGACTCTACCCGCGAATGTTTGCACGGATTTTTTTCAAATAATTCATTAATAATAATGTGAATCAATTAATAGTGCAAATGACATCTCCATAGAAAACTATTCTATCAAATACGTCTTTTACCATATTCTTGCATAACTCTTCTTCTCCCCTATCTCTCTCTCTCTCTCTCCTTTATGAAAATGAAAATACTTTTCCAGGGATCTCCTAGCTTCCAACCTTTTCGAAGTGGCGAGCATCAATTTGCATCCTAGAATATCGAAAGAGCAAGACTACACTTTCGCAAGAGAAGTAGTAATGATAATGAATAAAATGAAACCTACGTCAATTTTATTCTTAATGAACTTGAATAGGTTTAGAAAGAAATTAACCGAGCAAATGAAATTATTTGTCCTAAGAAATGGAATATTAACCTTTAGTACACTACGCGGGGTATTCTTAGGACCCCATGACAATATTTTACTGTATATTTTACAAAAGAATTATTATTTTCTATTTCCACAATGGTATTTGAGTTTTTACTTATCTTCAATATTTATTTGTGCTTATAGACACCTTATTTCGTTTTGTTTTTCAAAAAATAATGATTTTGTTTGGGTCTCTTAACGACCCCACGTAGTGTTTGATGTATTTATTAATGAAGATTTTTTTCCATCAGTAAGTGAATATAATGGCGAATACAAGGAAAATACTCTCTCTCTCGACAAGATATTGAAGAATTAGTCGGAAGAGACAGTGACTTCGACGATGTAGACAAGTGAAGATGAACGCGACCCAAATTTTATACCTGAACAGGAGAGTTCTTCTGAAGTAGAGGATAATATTGAAGAAGTGACTGAAGAAAATGATGAATATGTGCTTGAAGATACAGATAATGAAGATTGGGAGGAAAATGACAATGGGGATTACATCGCGAAGTCAGGACGTATTTGGAGTTCCAAACAAATTACTCGTTAACGCCGACTGTTGCGGAACCTTGTCACTGTCAATCCAGTATACCAATTCTGCAAATGAAATATTTGAAGTTTTCAAGCTTCTAGTAACGGATAAAATCATGGATGATATCTGCCAATATACTAAAGAGGAAACTCTTCTGGTTTATCAATTGTATAACGAAAATATCCTGATAACCTAAGCCAGTGGAAGAATATAGATAAAGTAGAACTAGATGCTTTCGTCGGTATATTGATATGTGCAGGTGCCTTTCGTTGCAGAAAGGAAACTGTGAGAGAAATGTGGACGACCGATTAGTCCATTCGCCGAAATATTTTTTACAGCATGCATGTCCCGAGACAGGTTTGTAATGATGTCAGTTTATAATAGAAGCACCACTACCGTAATTAGATGTTTAGGCCATTGAAATCAAAACTAAGTGGTAATAGTATTTTATATCATGAAACTATTTTGTTTTATTACTCTAATTTGAACTACAGAAAATATACAGTTAAATTTAGGTTTAAATACAAATGCGTTACTAAGTACGTTTTTTTTGTTTTGTCAAATAAACTGAAAACATTTCATAATAATAATGTTAGTATTAATTAGATAAAACCGAATTTTCCTTATTTAAGTAACTAAAACCTAAAAAACACCAAAAAAAGTGTGGGGTCTAGAGAAGACTCCACACCGGTCGTCCTGTTTAAAAAAACGTCGGGTAGTAAGGGTTAAGCACCGTATAAGAGCGGTGTTCGCGATCACCATATTGGGAACCCCTGCCCTAGTTAGTAGAAACAACACGCAGCTTACCTCATATCTCTACGACGAACAATTCTCGATACACAAATGGGGACAGAGAGACGGACACTTGTAAAATTAGATAGAGGATATTTCAAAACAATGTTTGTATCTAGCTATATAAGTTCGTCACAAAAGCCTCGGACAATAAATTTATTATAAGATAAGTGGCGCGAAGATTCCACACACAAGGGAAAATGTTCGCCACTGTCTCCAATATGAGAAAAATCGGACAAAAACATATATGGAGGGCATCTATGTCATCTGCTGTTCGATAAAAAATATAAATTACTTCTTTAAACTGTGTGACAGCGATTATAAACAACCCATACTAACTATAGCCCGATTTATGACTTCAGTTAAAAATCATTTTACATTTATTTGCTATTTACCTACATGGGCTAATATAAAAACATCTTAATATTATAGCACAAGTGCACTCACCGAGAAATCTTGCTCCATTTTCCACAAATGTATACTCATTATGCTGATACGCTAGCAGAATAAACACTCGCATGTGTTCAACTATTCCCTGTAGTCGGTGCTACCTTCAACTAATAAATTATTGTGGCATCTTCCCCACACTGGCATCTTCTCCCCACTTATAATACTTATATATTTTTCTCTTGCTCATTCAATTTAGTGAGTCTTCTAAGAATTTGTTTCGGGGCTCCTACAATGACTGGGGTCCTATCTGTTTTACATCATTAGTTATCTATTGGTTCTGTGGTCCTCTATTAGCCAAAATCAAATCTAAATAATTAACTAATGTTTAGATTTCACCTGAAAAAGTTTTGATACCATAATTTAATCGATAAATATGAAATTACCTATATTAAAATTTACCCGCCACATTATCGTAGCTTCGCGAGCCGCATAAAGTGCTCTCGGGGGCCGCATTCGGTTTAAATTTAGATGAATACTCCATTCATTAAAACAATAAACGAAGCGAGTATTTCAAGTAACTTTAGTTAATCATCGAGCATAAATTCACAACTGAGGCGAATTATTATGTAATTAAGATCCTTCGGACATATTCTACGCCTGATTCGCTTAAAACTTATCTCAGGAGTGAATAATATTTTGAATATTAGCTAATTCAACTGCTGTGCTGTGTTTGTGCTTGCTCAGGGATTTTTAATTTTAGTTCAATTTTGGTTATGATTCGCTATAACTAATCGCATAAATAGCCTTGGTAAGCCCATGTATGAATGCGAAGAATACTTATTCTTTCGAGTTTTTGATATTTAATTGCTTATTTCTGCACCTGTTATGAATACCTAGCTAGAGATGAGAAAATATTCATCACGTTGTTATTTATTTTGCGTTCTACGCCACCTGGGCGCCATTAATTAATTTTAAGTGAATTAACTTCCAAAAAAGCCCGCAACAATTTGGAACACGAAATGTCATCACATCCAGGGGTAAATTATTTCTGTTCTCTTCCTCGAAATTTGTTAATACTTTGGGGACGAGATTATTTTTCTTTGGACCAAATTTCTTTCGATGCTCGTGGATTTTTTTTCGGAATTATAACAAATTCTCTGTGGAGAGAAAAGCGAAGAGAGAATTTGTGTTTATTCTCTCTCTCTCTCTCCATCTCCCTCTTTTTCTATCTCACCGTCACTTATTCCACTACTTCATAAAGATAAAATACATCCGTAGGATGAATCTAGTTGGCGAAACAAAGGATGCCTACCCTTCTTTTTGCGAACGAAACTCGACAGATGGGAGTTATTAGTTTGTATGAGAACTTTTCTCTCTCTCTCTCCTCCCCTGTTTTTTCGCTTTCTCTTGTTTGACATCAGACTACCATCTAAATTTATCGGCCTGTGTTTTCCCATGAAAATAATGTAATACGCGTTATACGTCAGAATTCACGTACATACATTTCAGCGGAAGTAAGTTCAACTGTAGTTTATTGTTTTAATGCTGCGTCATTTCCTTTTTTCAAATGCTAAAGTGGTTTTCGTGTACTTTCTTTAAAACGTTGCGAACACTATTCTTCCGTTCATAAAACATAAAATTCGATGTCCTTTTATACATATATACTTATACTGTAATCTTTCTCCATTCCATTTGCAGGTTAATCTAACAAGATCGGTTTGTTCGGAGTATGTCTGAAAAAATATACCTATGCTACAGTTATTCCTCTCAAAGTGTCTGGAATGGTCCCTTTAACGCCGATCTTCTTCCGCGTTTCGAAAAAGCCATTGATTACTTAAAACGTTAGAATTTAATTGATACTTGCTGTTCACGCGATGAATGTTGGCGACACGACCTTTGCGCGTTGTTCTTTTAAAACCCGATTATTCGTCCCCATTTAGCTCTCATTTGTAATTTTTCCATGCAGAGGACAAAGAATATTTTATTTTCACGAATAGATCGAATTCGAGATTTCAATATAAGTACAAATTTAAGGTCTCTTGGTTAAGTTTTCGCAATTTATCGACGATTTCTGTGTGTTACAGGAATTTTGTGGGTCCTGACTCAAAAACGACATAAAATCGGCAGAAAACCTTTAAATTGAGATTTTTGTTGCAAAGCTATAATATGATTAGGGTTTGGCTAAAATTAGCCCACCGGAAGTGGAGGCATAATATTTCCATTTTCCGTTTTTGCCAAACATTTCCGTTGATGCAAATATTTGTTATTATTAAAGTTGTGGACAATACATTTTGTTTCAAATATTTTATCTTGGAGCAGTTTTTACCCGACATGCAATCTGCTGATTGTTCGTCTTCAAATATACTCAAAATATTGCATAGCACTATCTGATGACTTCATTTCACTTGCTATAGCAACGAAAATGTAAACAAAATTTGATTTAAATGAAAATATTATTTTTTTTAAAGGTTTCTGTTATATTATCCAAACACAGTTATATAAATTTATATAACAAATCAATGTATTATAGATGACGAAGAAAAGAACTTTAAAACAGGTATAATATCATTTCTTTCAAATACTCCATTGCACGAAACGCGCCCATTTGTACACTTTCCTAACTTGTTCTCCTACTGCTTGGTAGATGGGAGGTTAGAGAGTATCTGCCGTCGGATACTAAAGTCGCAGGTTCTAATACCACCTAGGAGATGGGTGTTTGTGTGTTCGTCATGTCAGGGTTATATCTAAGAATGGGCATGGATGTCCAAATATCGCGATGAATAAATAGGAATTATTATAGTCTCCTTTTTTCTTTCTTCCATCCTTCACCTCACTCATTCTCTAGAGCGCAGAGAAAAGAACAATCATAACACAAGTAATAAAACAGCAATCCAAAGGAAAAGTCTGGCGGCCCTCTGCAGAATATAAGTAACTGACATTTCTCTCGAGAGATGGCCCTTCTCCGCGCCACTTCATTTACATATTTCCCAAGTCTACAGCGAATATATTGGAAAGCCCTCACTTTGTCCAAAGGAGACGACAAAATTGCGTCAGAGCCCTAGGACACGCAGCAATGCGGCGGAAAGAGGGAGGCAGCCAAGCGGCTGGAAAGAGATGGGAGAAGGTGGGAGGCCTTGGTGATGGCGAGGTAAAAGAAAAAAAAAAATATATATATACGAAAACTAGTTGTTGAAGGAAACCCAGTGAGCACTTACCGAAAGGAGAGCCGCTGGGGTGTTGGAGAGACACATTTGTGTTTCCTTCAACACCTAGTTTTCCTAAATATCCTCATTTAACTTTCCTCTTCCGTAGTGTGTGTGTATATATATATATATATATAAATACTAAGGAAGAGGAAAGGTAAGTAAGGATATTTTGGGCAACTAGGTGTTGAAGGAAACCCAGTGAACACTTACCGGAAGTAGAGCCGCTGGGGTGTTGGAGAGACACATTTGTAGAGGTTAGAGCTTTCGGGATGATCCCTTCGTCAGCACAAGAGAGACACAACTGGTCTTTGGGCGAGGAGGGGCGGGGGAGGTGCGTTGAACTCACCAGCAGGGATGAAGGGGAGGGGTAACCCTTGTTGGAGGTGGCGGGTGAAAAGAAGTGAAAGTTTGCGGAGAAGTCTTTTGCGGTTGGCTGTGAGTTCTTCTGCAGCTTTTTGGAAGATGGATTCGAGATTGTCTTTGAAGGTTGAGGAGTTTCTATGTGAATGCATTATGGAGACGCATTTATGGAAGTGCGTATTGGAGAGCAATTGGTAGTGGCGTAAAACTGATTGGACTACATTAAGGGACATACGGTGATTGGTGAGGGCAAAAGATGGTCGGATGGTGGGAGGAAGGCCCGATAGGGGGATTCTTACAGTAAGGCCTTTTGGAGGGAGGCCTAATTCCAAGCAGGAATTGAGGAATTCCATTTGGCAGGTGAGGGAAATATGTTTTCTGAGATGATAGCGGAAACTGTGGATATTTGCCATGGCGGAAGGACAAGAATAAAGGAGAAAGGCGATAGGAAAGTAGTTAAAAGAGAGATGACATATAAAGAAAGTTAAGGTAGGATAAAATGGTATAAATACTAAGGAAGAGGAAAGGTAAGTAAGGATATTTTGGGCAACTAGGTGTTGAAGGAAACCCAGTGAACACTTACCGGAAGTAGAGCCGCTGGGGTGTTGGAGAGACACATTTGTAGAGGCTAGAGCTTTCGGGATGATCCCTTCGTCAGCACAAGAGAGACACAACTCTAACCTCTACAAATGTGTCTCTCCAACACCCCAGCGGCTCTACTTCCGGTAAGTGTTCACTGGGTTTCCTTCAACACCTAGTTGCCCAAAATATATATATATATATATATATATTTAGGGCAACTAGGTGTTTCCTCTTCCTTAGTATTTATATATATATATATATAGAGAGAGAGAGAATGAAGAATGAATGAATATCGTCTTATTTCTGGGCGAGATTGAGACTGGACATTCCCTTCTTCCATCCAATGAAGAGAGAGAGGGGGGAGAGGGAGGGAGAGAGGTGAAAGGGAGATTCGGATTGGTTGAGGGGGATGGCAGTAGAGTGGAAAGGGGACTGGCTGAGCGAGGTCTAAATAAAAGAAGAGGTCTTGGAGAGAAACTGAAGCAGTGAAGAGGGAATCAGAGATTTGCAGAGAGGAAGAGAGAGAAGTGAGGGGAGGAAATGAAGAGAGGGAGGGAGGGAGGGAGAGGAAAGAAGAATAAGTCGAAAAGGCGAGAGGAAATGAAAGGAGCGAAGGAAAAGGTCGATGCAAATATAAAATAGATGAAGGCGGGGTGGGTTGGGTTGACAGTTATGAAGCAGAACAAGAGAGGGAGAAAGATATGAGAAAAAGGAGCGTCGTCGTGAATAAAATAAGCAGGAGGTGAGAATTTGCATTTTTTGAGATATGTTCCTGAAGAAGAAGTTGATGTTTGCCGAAAGAACGAGTTAGGAAGCGTATCAAGCGTATCAAAAATGGAGAATTTGAAAAAGGTGATTTAAGTGTACGTAAGGAAAAAAGCGTTTTAAAGTTCTATCCTTCAACATAAATGATCCATTTTATCCCTATTTAAAAATACTACATGCACGCGTAAGGAAATTAAACGTTTCTTTGTGAGATTGTTTATGTTAGCAACAACGAAGAAGTAAGCATGCAAGAAATTTTCATAGTTCAACTCCAATTAAGATATTCTTGTTTGATTTTCTTGATAACTGCTCCTCCCACGATAAAAATGTATAGGAAAAGAAATACTCTAATTTACTAGTAATACAAGTTTTATTTGAAAAGTATTTTGATGTGACCATTACTTTACGAGATATGACGAAAAGTTCATTTTTTATCACCAGCAAAGTGGTATCCCTGATTGTCTTACGTGATTCATTTACTTGCCTTTCTTATTATCTTCGATTGTAAGTCCTTAATATAAAATTTTTTGAGAATCCGTTCGGTAAAGTCGAGAATGAACATACGGACAGACATACAGACAGGCGGACAGACGGACGCTAATAGGCCCTAACGCTGGAAGCAAAACTCGCCTAAAAAATGGACAGACGGCGCAGAAAATAGAAGTGATTAGTGTAAGGAATTAGAGGGTAAGCAAGGAGACGGATAGTATTTCACTCCTACTTTCCCATCTTCTTCAACCAATTTTCTCCTTTGCTTGCTTTTTCTGGACCAAAGAGGAGCTTCGTAAGAGTCACATCGCCGCGGAAGATAAATAAATGCTCGCTGAGGTCCGCTCTCTGCGCTGCTAAAATCGTCACTGCGGATTTCATAGGAATGCGCTTAAGTCATCGGGAGGCAGGGGATATCAATCATGCAGTGAAAATAACGTCGAAACGAGTCATACCCTAAATTATCCCAGATAACAAGATGTCTTATAATTAAAATAGAAAAATTAGAGTGCTCTAGTAATCACTAAAAGAAACCAAGACCTACTGCGCACGGAGAAGGCAATAATCGATACTGCCTTCAAGAACAAGGAGCACATACGCATAATTAAAAAGTAAGCCTTATTGCTAACTAATGAGGAATGGGGAAACCTCCTTTTAATCATCATCATAGGTAGTCTGTCCGTAGACAGGTCCGTGATTATTCATGGTTAAACTTGGTTCTCCATATTGTACTCCTATTTTCCGCAGTCTTCTTCATGTCTTGGTAGCTCTCTTTCCCTTTCAAGTCGTCTACCAGTTGAAAACTTTTCCATTCAGTTTTCCTTCTAGCACTTCTTTAATCGTGCTCTCTCTCCTCAGGGAATGTCCAATCCAGTTCGCCTTCCTATTCTTTATAGTCTGTATAATCGTTCGCTTCTCTCCTATTCTTCCTACTACTTTCTCGTTTTTCACCCTATCTGTCCATTTTATCTTCAGCATTCTTCTTCATGTCCACATTTCGAAGCTTGAGGAAAACATTTGTCGTAGGTAACAACTTTTTTAATTATCGACTTTTAGTATGAGTATAGAGTAAAGATGAAACACCAACCCAACCCAACGATTTAATTCAATGATTTTACTCAATTAAAAATTTTATAGTCTTGTCTTCGTATCTCTGCATTCGTATAAATTCTTCAAGAGTCGGACGTACGTACCAGTGAAGAGACGCCATTTCTGTCAAGCCAACAATGAGAAATCCATACTTTACTTTGCCTTGCCCTTACATGTTATGCAAAGTATCAATTAATAAATTTAGTCGGTTAGAGGACAATATTTGCAACAAAAAAGTCCGCGAAAGCATATAATTACGACTTATGTTATCCAATTAGGGGAATTAAACGTCCCTGGATTCGAACTCGGGTCGTTATTTTGCACGGAGATTGCACATAAGAGACTTTTATAAGTGTGGCACTCTTTAAAATTGAAAGAATGGCTAAAATACATTGTGCCGTTTTGTAGTTATTAGACATTATTCGTGATATCTTAAAACTTACCTACCTACCTACACATATACGTACACACACACACATATCGCGGTAAATCAATAAAATAGTTGTTAATAATAAAGATTATACAAAGGAAATACACGCTCGTTTACGGGAAACTACTACCTACACGCCAGGGATACTTTCTTCACGCATACACGCACGCGTTTATGATGGGCCTAGTGAAGATGGAATCATTGCTACAGAAATACTTATCCAGGATTTTTTAAAAGGAAGCAGACGTGTGTGGCATATTACTTGGGTGTTTTTGTACGTGAGTGAACAAAGCGCCACTGCAGTGGAAAAGTCTCCCCTAAACGAATGCTTCCCTTTCAAATTTTTTATTTTTATGAGTAGGTTTCTCCATTCTCCATTAGCACATACGAACATTATTCCACGAAAAAGATTCCTCCCTAACAATTATAAATGAAATAATGGTAAAGACGCCACTGCCACGTCTGCCAACTCGAAGAACTTTCTCTTGGCCCTCTCCTCACTCCAGCCTTCCTCACTTACTGCAAATAACATTTTATGCTGATGACCTTCAAATGTATTTACACTCACTAACGTCTAACTTAGAATTAATTATATTTGGTATCCCTCAAATGAATATAGAGCGAAAAACCTTCTCAAATTTAACCCATATAAAAATCTGATGTGGCCAACATATGACTTTCTCCATATTTGGGGTATAGATATTTAAATTATTATGAATAGCATTATAAGACAAAATTATTATTTCGTATCGTAAAAGAATACAGTCGTCCGTATTGTAAATTATATTTTGAATATGTTTACAGAATTCACCGCTACATGGTGGCGGCGCTGTATACTGAAATTTTACGAATAAGCAAAATATCTCCGAAATGGATGATTCTACGAAAATTTATTTCAAACAAAACTTGGAAGAAATATTATTCTCTACAACTTTGGTCCTTACGAAGATGACCAATTACGACGTTTTTAAGGAGATATTTGACGGAAACCGATTATTTTAAAAAAATAATTCCTAAACAATAAATGCTATGGAAAATTATTTCAAATAAAAGATGTAGGAAATTATATTTTCTAAATTTTTTGTAATGTTCAATGTATACAACAATGAGGTATTATCGGAAAAATATGTCAAAAATCGAATCCGGTTTCGAATAAACCTCGACTTCCGGTTAACCGTTATTTTCCAAAACTAATCAGTTCTTTGGGCTCATGCTAAAGTGTTATATATGAAATTTGATAATAATATGACAAGTACTTTTTGAGTTAGAGCGCCCACAATCACATACACACACAGAGACATCATTACGAAAATAGTCTAAACGTGTTCTAGGGACCTCAAAACGTGTATTTCCGTTGAAATCTCGAAGTCGATTTTTTTCGTGATCACAATATTTTCCCATTACTACGTATGGAGAAAGTAAAAACTAAATGTGTGAACCCGAACCGTAACAGAAAACCGATATTCATTTCGCTCCTTTATTTCGGTTCACATAAACAGTGTAAGCTAAAGGCGGAATTTTCCCACCGCTCATTAACCTTCAAATGGCCATCGCTTCCCTCATGCTAACATACCCCGTCGCCATGGGATCCAAACCCCGACCAAGTTCACTTCAATTCCCTTTGGCAGTTCCACGAATACGACCTTTAGTCTTTTCTAAGATAATATCTAACGACTTCCGGCAATTCCATAGGGAAATTTACCCATTTGAGAATTCCTTGAACCTTATGAATGTTTAGTGGGAGAAGAGAAGTTTCTCCCATGTTTAGTCTGCTACATATGTCCACAACCTTTCATTCCTTCACATGAACTAGCATCCATCAGTCTGGCCATGTTAATTATTGAAGAAGAATCGTTCCACGTTTGTTCCAAGTGCGTATTTCTGCATTAGTTGCCCTTTCTTAAAGGTCAGTAATTTTAAATAGGTATATATTGTAAAGTCGAAAAATTCAATTTTATATCGGATGTTGTTCGTTACTGAAAATAGGAATAAAAAACTTATGTATATTTGTTATTTCCAAAAAAATATTTTAGCTTATCGGTGTGAATAACGAAGTTTTGCCAGCATTAAGGAAAAGATAAATCATCCAGCGTTGAATAAGTAAATCTCATTTTCTATATAATAGGTACTTTAATTTCAAGAGAATATTTGGTATATTGAGAAATTAATTCAAAGTAATTCATTGCTGTGGCTCAGTATTTGATAATGATATCATTGAAATCAGAGCAAAGTTTCAATAGTGAAATTTGTTTCAAATGCTATTTTCAAAAATCTTCCATTTATTTTGTTGCTTTTGAGTTAGTGTCAATGTATGTTTTCTTTGTGTGTTTGTAAAATTCCGTCATAGTAAATTTGTAAAATATTATTAGAAAATGAGATGAATGGTTTGCATAAGGAAACGTGCTTATTTGTAATTCACCTTACACTTTCCTAACATGTTGAAATCATTTGTGACGCATGTATGGTTTGTAGTAATTAAATTCTAAATAAATCTTAAATAAATAAAATTCATTCTAAATATTTACATTTGAATGATTTATTTCCGTGTTTTAATATTAGCTTTTTTAAATATCACTATTGTTACCGTGAAGATGTATTTGATTTAATTAATAAATCAGTTCTTGAATGCATCCTAAAATTATTTTCAAGTAGGAGCGAAAAAAACCGGTTCGAACCGGATCACTGATGATTGCCGGAGCGAAACCGGAACCGAACTGAAATTTTGCGTTTTGAGCGAACAGGAGCTAAAAAAATATGCACCGCCGGCGGTATAAGATACAGGGGCATAGTCTTCATCGTGGAGAGAGAGAGAAAGGGAGAGAGAGAGAAGGAAAAGAACGGAAGATAACCTGTTCGAGGAAGATTTTTTCTGATATCTGAGGGGTTGAATATATACATGTGTCTCTCTTGTGCTGACGAAGGGATCATCCCGAAAGCTCTAATCTCTACAGATGTCTCTTCAACACCCCAGCGGCTCTACTTCCGGTAAGTGTTCACTGGGCTTCCTTCAACACCTAATTGCCCTAAATATCCTTACATTTCCTCATCCGTAGTACTTTTATATATATAAAACTAGCGAAGTTAACATAAAAGTTGGAAATAAAGGAAGTCACATTCAAATCCTTTAATCCATTGAGTGGTTAATAAATAATGCATTGAACTTGGCGATCGACAATTCTAAACATTGCGTGCGTTTCAAGGGAAACAAAGTGAACTCGGAGACTATGCCGGATTAGAGTATGTGCCGGATTACGGAATGCCGGATTATGGAGGTTCGACTGAAGTAGTAAAGTATGTAATTGCAAATAAATTTAATAACAATGCATTCTTGTCATTGTGCTGTTGCTATTTGTTTTCCCGAAATAATTATACAATAATACCTTGCATAATTTGCATTCTTTTAATAATATTATTTTTGGTATGCATTGTTGGAAGTTGAAAAGTGATTTTCTGCGGTATCAGAGAGCGGCAGTGGCAGTTAATAATGTCTGTAAGTCTTATTATTTTTGGGGGCGGCGATTATTTTGCTCGCCTCAGGCGCCATTTTTCTGTGTTTCATAATTATAGAAATAGTTACAGCGGATTATAAAAGCTCAAAATAAGTGGACTCTATTTTAATAATAAACAGCTATTTCATAATTAACATCAAAGATATCCAATCAGTCATACAAAATCTAATCTGAATACCAGGCTTTCTAATCTTACTTGAAAGAGCAGACGTCTATTGAAGTCAAACCTCTAACGATAAAAAAATGGTTATTTATTTATCATCTGAAATTCGCCCGAATTTCTATTTTAAGATAAAATTCATCCTCTGTTGCTTAAAAGGCTTTATCCATAAGAGCGATACGTGAAGCTATTTTTTTTTCCTCTACTTTGCTCTATTCATTAAACATACGACTCCAACAAAGATAAGATATACAATATAAGGAATACCGTACTAGATATCGCCATTACACCTCCTAGGTTATACGGTATCTAGACAAGTTAATTAGGACAAAGAGAGACAGTTTTGCAAAGTCAATAATGTCGAAAAGGGCAGCGGAAGCTCAAGCGGAAAGACAGCCGGTTTTTACCTGCGCGGCAAATTCCACGCTACCACAGAGGAAGAGGATGCTGTACTTACTAGATAAATGCATTCAAATCCATTTTTGATCCGATATATCCACAACGCTAGCGAAGAGTCAACGTAGATTGGAAAACACATCCAAACCTAATAAAAGGTTAATTTCGCAAAGGAATCACTCGATAAACAAACGCTGCCGAGAAATCGAAGGTTCTCGATCGAGGCCTCCGGAAATGAATCTTTTCCAATCAAAAACTTGGTTTCCGCATCCGGCGACCGCTTCTCACTCTATCTACCTCCATATAGCCATCGGATTTCAAAGTGGAAATCGAGAGAGAGAGAGAGAGACAAACGACATTATTCAGGGCGAAATTGAGACTGTGAAGTCCCTTCTTAGACTTAACCCTTAAAGAGAGAAAGAGGGAGAGAGAGAGATGCAAATACTGCCATTCCCCCCCACCCCCCCTTCCCCCCCAAAAAAGTAAGATTCCTGACATGCGATTCGCTCGCACGTTCGTTATTTAGTAACGCGAGGTCGTGCATATCTCACGCGCAACCGCTCTATCCGGAAGAAGGCAAATGCATGCGAGGCGCTTGACTGTTGAAAAACATACTCGATTTTTAGTATAATTGGTTAATATTATACGTGTCCAGCACTAGGCTTCCTCAATCCAGAGTAACAAATATGATTGCAACAATACTTAGAAGTTGTTCTCGAAAACAACTCGAGGACAACAATAACTATCTGTAATTACAGTAGTAAACAATTTAAATTACTTTCTCAATGAAAAATACCTTGAACCATTATTCAGATAGCAAATACAATATGCAAACAAATATGTCATTTGTTGCTATGAGCAACGAAATATTGCCGCGTATCCTATTAATAGTGTCAAATCGTTACTGTACAGGCTGTTTATATTTCTTCTTCTCATATGAGTGGAGATCCCCGAGAGAAATCATTGATTTCAATTGTTTTCTATAGGTCTTAGGTCACTCCTCCTTCCCTTAGACTTTGACCAACAGCGGTTTTGCCTCCACTTGCAGTAATAAGGTCTCTCCCGAAGTCCAGCGGCTTCTGTGAGCGGTCTCGGAAATAAGCGACGTGAAAGACATGCCGTTCCCCCAGATAAAAGTTAATGAAGCCCTTTAAATGTGTCAAAAACGGAATAATGACGGCAAAATCCACGTGATCCAGCCTTTCCCCATCCACTGTAACATTAACCTGGTAATTCCCACTATTGAAAAATCTCACGAGTTTCTTTTTCTTATTAATTTTCATCCAGAACGCCTTTGCGCCTTTCATTTAAGGAAGTGATTAACATCTGCGGGCCCTTTTCAGAAATACTCACTAATGGTTAACCCTCTGCAAATCCAACTGATTTGTTTAAGCTACCATCTATTTTCATCTCCGTGTCATTTTGTCCATTACTTATAATTTCTTCGGTTTATATATATATATATATATATATATATATATATATATATATAAACTAGCATAATTGTCCGTCAAATATGACGGGTGAATTACGTATTACGTTAAAATAAAATAAACATTAATGACATCAACTTTTATGTGCATTAAAACGTAAAAAAAAATATAAAATCCAAATAATCGAATTTTCTGAAGTGTATGACGTATGCCGTACGCTTCATCGTTGCCTGCCGTCACGTTGCGTGACGTATGTCTCGAGGGGTTCGCCTCCGAGACAGGCGGCGTCGGCAGTTGTTGCTTGCCCGAGCCAGTTGTAAGTCGACCGACGAAATAAAGGTCTCGCTTAAGTATGGTCTTGTCATTCAACCCTCATCGAATATAAAAGTGGCGACGAGGATGGGATTCGGTGATGTGTAGCGGCCTGTGTGGCGTGAAAAGAAATTGACGTAAAGTTGATATGGCGAAAACGGAAAGATAGTGATTTTGACGAAAAGGAGGAGGACTTCGATGTCTACATCGAAAGATTCACGTCGTTTTGTGCAATTAATAAGATTGCGGAAGAAAAAAAAGTGCACGCGCTGATAGCATGTATAAGAAAAAAGTGCTACAAAGTTTTACGCACCAGGTTACCGTCGCCATCGACGCATACTTATCAAGAATGTGTCGACGTTCTGATCGCGAATTACATGTCCAGGCCGTTAAAAGTGACCGAACGAATCAACCTGAGAAGTAGAAGGCAGCAGGATCAGGAGTCGGTAGAGGACTTCGCACAAAGTCTGCGCGAAATTGCAGCGCGATGTAACATGTCAGGTGACCAAATAAATGTTACACTAAAAGATACGTTTGTGTCGAATCTGAGGGACGTTCGAGTCGTGCAAGAGGTCATGCCTATGGAGGACGATTTTGAAGCAGTTGTAGAGAAAGCCAGGGTGCTAGAGGCTACGCTACGGGTTATCGACGAGTGTAACAGACAGGTGCAACCCTCAACGAGTTGCGGCCGGGGCGTGCCATCGGAAGCGGAGGTGCATGCAATTCATTCGTCAAGGGCACTGAGAGAGAGGCAGCACAGAAGGGAAAGCAGAGGAGGGAGAGGGCTACGAGGGGAAGCAGTGCTGGCCGTGATGACCACGAGTCGGACTCCTGCAGTGTAAGAGAGTACGAATGTCGTTCCTGCCGCCGTATTGGTCACCTAGCAAGAATGTGCCGCTTCCCGAGGAGTTGGAGCGATGCAGAGAAAAGCGACGAGAGGAAAAGGTCAACGAGAATAAACTATCAGGAGTGCGAATCCGACTCCGATGATAGTATATTAGAGGGTGAGATTGATCATATCTATAAGGTATCAAAAGGTGGCAATGGGGGTCCTTGTGCGATTCCAATTAATGTTAATGGAGCGTTGATCAATTTTCAGACTGACACATGCGTGGATGTTACTGTAATACCTAGTGGTATTTATGAAAAGTTGTTGAGTCGGTTTGAGTTAAAACCGTGTAAAATTAGTCTCTCGACTTACGGAGGAGTCAAACTACCCATTCACGGGAAGATATTCGTTGATTTTTTGCAAAATAATTTTTCTTATCTGAATATGCCGATTGTGATCATTGAAGCAGGAGCTGAGCAGCCCTGTTTGCTGGGGCGGAATTGGTTAAAATGCCTCAGGGTTGATTGGGCACAAATTTTTAAAGATGAAAATGCGAAAGTCAATAAGAGGAATGGCAAAAGACGTACCCTGAATGTAAAAAGGGAAAACGTACTGGCAGAATTAAAGGAAAAATATCCAGGTATTTTTAAGGTTGATGGTTGCATAAAGAGATTTGTTGCAAAATTATTATTAAAAGATAAGGCTCGGCCCGTTTTTTTCAAGCCTTATAAAGTGCCTTTTGCGATGAGTGAGATGGTAAACGAGGAATTAGAGAGAGAAATGGCGGAGGGAATATTGGATGCGGTGAAACA
Source organism: Uropetala carovei (assembly GCA_036926305.1). Classification (NCBI taxonomy): domain Eukaryota; kingdom Metazoa; phylum Arthropoda; class Insecta; order Odonata; family Petaluridae; genus Uropetala; species Uropetala carovei. The sequence continues at coordinate 7,525,452 of JAXCHB010000010.1, read as the reverse complement.
TAGCGATTGGGCGACTCTGGTGTTACCAATTGTCAAAACCGGTAATAAATCGGTAAGATTAGTAGGAGATTTTAGGGTTACCGTAAATCCGCAGCTAAGAGTTGAGCACTATCCCTTGCCTACTTTTGAGGAGATGTTGGCGAATTGGAAAAATTGTAAAGATTTCACGAAAATAGACCTTTCGAAAGCTTATTTACAATTGGAATTAGACGAGGAGTCTAAAGAATTGCTTACGATTAATACCCTCAGAGAGTTGTTTCGGTACAATCGCCTGTTATATGGTGTGTCCTCTGCTCCCGCCACATTCCAGGAAGTAATGGACAAGATTTTGAAAGGAATTCCGAAGACGTTTTATTGACTATGTAATGATTGCATCAGAAACTGTGGAGGAAGGAAAGGATCTTTTATTTCGTGTAATGAAGCGTTTGCAATGTAATATAATGTCAAAATTAATTTTGCAAAAAGTGAATTTTTGTGTACGTAAATTAATTATGTGGGCCACAGAATATCTGAAAGGGGAATTCAGCCACAGTTGACAAAGCTAGAAGCGATTAAAAATGCCCCCGACCCGACTAATATTGAACAGGTGAAGAAATTTTTGGGATTGTTAAATTATTATCATCATCATATACCCATGTTATCTGCGCTTGCCAAGCCATTATACGCCCTAAAGGAATTTAAATGGAGCGAAACCGAAGCCAAGGCTTTCGAGTCATGTAAAAGTGCGTTTTTGAATAGTGTGGCCCTAAAGCCATTCGACCCTGAATTGTCGTTTTCCATAGCGGCGGACGCTAGTCCTTATGGCATAGGTGCTGTCATAAGCCAAAATGATGAATGTGCGTCGCGAACTCTTCCTAAAGCGGAAGAAAATTATTGTCAACTCGATAAGGAAGCCTTGAGTGTTATATTTGAGATGCAAAAATTTCATAAATACCTCTGGGGTAGGAAGTTTTTATTGTACTCTGACAATAAACCGTTAACTGAATTGTTAAAAGAAACACGGGGATTGCCACAAAAAGCGTCCGCACGCCGACAGCGTTGGGCAGCTATCTTCTCAAATTATAATTATGAAATTCGGTACCGAAAGGGAAATGAGAACGTTCCCGCCGATTTCTTATCACGTCTGCCATTGCCATGTCCTGCTAAGCTGTGTGAAGAAATTGATTCAAAAATTAGCAATTTTATTACTGAAAATGTCAAAAATGTGTTACCACTGAATGTTAATCATATTGCTGGTGAAACAAAAAAAGATAATATTCTGCCAAAAGTGTACAACGTAACCTTGCATGGCTGGCCAACATATGTAGATGACCCTGATTCAAAGCCTTTCATAAAAGAAAAAGATACTATTTCAATTGAAGGTGGTTGCTTATTGATTGGCATCCGAGTTGTTGTACCGCTCAAATTGAGAAGCGCTGTGCTAATGCTATTGCCTGATCAGCATCCGGGAGAAGTTAGAATGAAAGATTTAGCAAGGTCGTATGTATGGTGGCCAAACATCGACGAGGATATCAGTCAAACGATAAAATTGTGTGAAGTGTGTCAATCATGTCAAACTATGCATCAAAATTCAATCGAGCAGTGGACGTCAGCCACGAGAAACTGGCAGCGAGTGCACTTAGACTATGGAACCTTCGAATCTCAGTCCTTCCTTATTTTAATAGACGCACACACTAAATGGCTGGACGTTACCCCAGTAAGGCAGAATGATGCTGACTCCCTTATTTTCATTTTGGAAAAACATATAGCTATCTTTGGATATCAGGAATCGATCGTAACTGACAATGGACCGCCTTTTCCATCGACTAAATTCGCTAATTGGTGTCAAACGTTCGATATTAAACTCATCCACTCGCCACCTTATCATCCGTGTTCGAATGGATTAGCAGAAAGATCCATACAAACTGTGAAAAACTACCTTAAAAAGCATTTATTTGAGGCTCGGACCAATAATATGAAATTTAACATAAAAAGCCAACTTCTTTCCTTCATACTTGCATACAGAAACACGCCAACAGCGGCAAACATCATACCAGCACAACAGATATTTAAACAAAAACCACGAACACTACTCACTAACATACATCCTATGCTTAACCAGAAGAAAGATTATGTCATTAAAAATAAAAGTGTTAAAGTGTATTCAATTGGGGAAAATATTTATTGTAAAACTCAAGAAAAATTCTGGGAAAACGTCTTGTGGCCAGTGTCGTAACTCTCTACAGGACCAAGCACCCGAAGAACTGGCCGAAACGTAAGAGTCGCGCATTTTGCTAATGTTCGCGTTTTTTGAGTGGATAGTTTGCCTATATTTCATTATACAGCTTTTCAACGTATTTATGCTACTAGTTGACTTCATTCCAACTGCAAATGGGAAGTTTGAATGCGATTACTTTCATAAGGAATGAAGGGTTTCTTAATGCAAAGAGAAAACGATATCGTGATTCAACAAAATTTATTCTGGTGCATTAGTAACACACGAACGACAGAGTGATAAAATAATGTTCTACCTTACAAGTCAATTTGTTTTATTCATCATCATCACTATCGCTACTGTCATCATCTAATGAGGAGTCATGCATTTCGGCTAAAAGGCTAATTACTTCAGCGCTAATACTTCCACCCTTTTTCGGAGGAAATTTTCTTTGAGACGATACAACTGAATCCGATGAGGTGAGCATAATATGCAGGAGATCCTCATCTGTAGCTTCCCTGGACGTCTTCCTGCGGTGACCCTCTCTGTACCGTCTAAAATCTTTATTGCGTGCCTCCTGCGATTCCTCGCTCAGCATCCCGATAGGAAGAAGGGACACAGCAATTACTTCTGAGCCGTGTATGAGAACTTTGCGAACAGATTGAGGCATCGGATACCACGAGTATTCTTTTACATAAAGTCTTGCTGTTGCTACAGCGTACCCATGGAAAGCCTTAACATCCACTGCGTACCCACACGATAAAGATCGAAGAATGACATCGCATCGAGAAATAAGGGACTCTTTGATACCTGTAATAGACGCTGATTTTTCAGAATTTTGAAAAAAACCGACGGGCAGTGTTCCCGTGACTTGTTGTCCCAGATCCTTGTTTAACTACATCCACTAAAAGGCCCATTTCTGTCTTAAACTTCTGCTGGATTTCCTTCGCCTTGGCAATTACTTTATCATTAACGTATTTCGTCTTATGCCAGGATTTGGTCTCTAGTCTGTAAGCAACATGTCAACGTTTCTGTCTAACATCTTGTCAATGTCATTGATTTCTTTAGGGGTTGCACCACATAGATAACACCTCTGGGTTGAGCTCGTGTCAGTCACAGCGTTGCAGAATTTTCCATCTACCATAGTCATACATAACCGATGTTCTACAGAAACCCCCTCATATTCTCGCACTACAGTTGGAACTAGATTCTGAATTTGTTCGGCCATGATACGCATTTCCCTGAGGATAATATCTGAAATCTCCTTAACAAATTCTAATTTTATAGGTCTTGTAAACCTCGTTGAAGAGGGGCGGCCGCAGAGCCTGACCACAAGTCCGAGCACGCTTCTCTATGAGTTTAGTCATTTTTCTAAACAAGTCGCGGGTGGTCGCAGCTAATTTTTTCATAGCATCAATAAGATAGTTCAAGCATTACATTGCACTTCAGAAATCGTTCCGGAATCGCAAGGGAATTTTCGTATACTAAATCACATATGGTGGGACTTTGTTCAGTGCATCTTCTTACCAAATCATCTTAAAAGTGGCTTTGGAAATACCGTATATCGCCAATAATTGGTTTCCAGGCTTCAGACAGAGTCAACGGATAACCCCAAATGGTAATTTTTGGCCTTCAAGTGGGTCACTCGTAGTTAACATCCTCCCTGTAGGAGAGTAGCTGCGCACGCTGGAAGGAGAGATTTCAAATGCACTATTTTCTCGCTCTGATTACGATTCAAGTCAGCCTGCCCAAGATAAATATTCGTGTAATATGTTGCATTGACAACTTCTCTAATGCTGCAGCCATGTTTGAACAGTGAGGCAAAAAATTTTTTTTTGAGGTTTTCGCCAGACTTTTGGGCACTTGGTCCCACTGTGCGGCGTCGGCAGTTGTTGCTTGCCCGACCGACGAAATAAAGGTCTCGCTTAAGTATGGTCTTGTCATTCAACCCTCATCGAATATAAAATTTTCCATAAAGTAATAATAGTCATGGGCATACAAAATGACGTTTTAACACAATTTTGTACATTTCTTACGCATTAGAATCGAGCCAACAATAGATATTAACAACTGCAGTTGCCATGGCGATGAATTGAATAAATGCGTAAAACTCACGAAAACAGTAATCAAACCTAATTTTCGGCTTTTTTGGAATGAGATGTGAATTTCTGCGATAGGGAAATTCATTTCCATATTTTTTCGGCTTAACTGTGAAAATCCCGTGTGGATATCTCATTTTTAAGATATTTTAAAACGCTAAAGAAAAAAGGATTTCTCGCATAGTTTCAGCTCTGCCCATGCTATTCAAACGGAGAAAAGATATGTTCCTGGAGTCAAACCCAGGACTACTACGCACGCGGCGAGCAGTTTCAAATTGAAAAGTTGAATATTCAAGTGATTCGAAAAAGGTTGAAAAGCATTTTAGTTATATGAGCGGTTTTCCTAATATTCTCCCATCTAACACCATATAGCAACCAAGCGTTACACCGTCCTTACACACCACGAGAATTATATATCGTTGACTATGCTTGTGCAGCCTTGGTGTCACGCCCCTTCATACAGCTGCCCAATCAAATTCTCTCTCTGCCCTCCCGATACTTGCGCTTTCTGATTCGCATCGGCACTACTGATCAAACTTATATCTCTTCAATCCACTCTCGCTTTCCTCAACACCTCCATCGGCTTAGCTCACTTATCGACGACCTTTTACAAATATACGAACTAAATATTATCTCGCAAGGCAAGGGTGAGGAACCTCCTTTTCCACATGGCGTCCCGTATAACCCAGAGGCGATATGGCGCCTATGGCAACATTTTAGGAAACGCTTTTATTATGTAGGGTATAAATTTTTCTTCGTTTTAATATAAAATAATAGCGTTTTTATTATAAACAAATCAACGTTTTAGTATTAAAATAACGCTTATTTATTGGAAAATTAGTTTTTCACATCTTTTCGGAAACGTTTGGCGCCTTTTGCAAGCGGCGCCTATGGCAAGTGCCACCTTCGCCGTGCCCTAGTTACGGCTCTGCGTATAAGTGATGGCGAATCCTTCTGGGAGCCGTATTGGATGTTGCCAATGCTTTGGCAGGCCTGATTAGAGTTTAAAATTGAAGTTAATGAGTGGTTATAAGTTATCATATAAGTGGAAATCAATTCTAAATTAGAGTATTTAGGTATAACATTTCATTATTAAATGCCTTATTATCATTATTTGGATTAAAAAATATGAGTTTATGTGTTAAATTTTACGGATCTCTTTTTAATCACTGCTTCGCGGGCCACACAAAACACTCTCGGGGGCCGCATGAGGCCCACGGGACGGAGGGTCACAACCCATGTCGTAAGGGTTCATTTCTACGTTTTTAGCAAATACCGGAGGAGGAGGTAAGCTGAAAATATAATTTCAATAGGCAAACTTTTTGTTAAGTAAGTGACGGCGGAAGACAAATGACAAACGGCTATGGGTTAACGTGGTGGGGTACCACGTGACTTTTTAAGAGGAGAATTAGAATTTTCATTATTTCGCTTCATTACGGCCTCTTATAAATGCTAAGTGCTTATCCGTGTAGACCGCGAGTAGGATTAAGATTAAAGCCACTATGAGAAAGGAGCGGATAAAAAAAAGCTATTTCCGCGAAACAGCACACGCAGCTCGGTAAAGTGGCTGTTAAGCAGCGCACCTAGCGGATATGTCAGGAAACAGCGGATGGGCGAAAGGAGAAATGGAGGAGGCCTTAAGAGATGCCGTTGTACGATGAAATTAGATAGCGTAAATAATAAGTAAGAAAGAAAAATTTAGTGGCTAAATAAATTACGTGAAAATTGATTTTAAAAAAGAGGGCCTATATTTTAAATAACGTTTTCTTTATCTTCCAAAACATAATTTTGTTTATATTAAAATTTTTTATATCAAAAGAGAAGAAATGAGGCTTTTAAAAACAATGGGAATCAATAAGTATTAAAAATGAACAACAAAAGATGATGGATGATGTTATATAAGAGTGCTTTTATAGTATTTTTAATTATTGTTATTTATTTCGTAATGAATCTATCATTTTAGGGATTTGAAACAGTAGCTAAGAGGAAAGAAATTGGAACAGAAGATTTAGTCGAGAGTGTATGGAGTAGATTAGAGAAAATTAATGGAACTTAGAGGAATTAGAAGGACTCAAATATAACAGGAGCAGAGACATAATTGGTTGCCAGTCATCAATATGGCCATCTATCGGTGAATTCCAAAATTCCCAATTCACCGATTCTAAGATTCAGTACATACATATACAGGCAGTCCCCGCTTTTCGTCGTTTCACTCATACGTCAGGTGCAATATGGCACCACTGATTCATTCTTCCGTCCTTGTGATCCGCTTATTTGTCACATTAATGTTTTTCGTCATTCCGATTTTTCTCGTTACGATTCAAATGAAAGTGCCTAAATGAAAGCATTGTTTCATTCTTCCATCCCTTGGATCTGTATGCCCAAAATACTCAATTGTTTGAGATTTCGTCATTCCGATTTATCTATCGGACAAATTTGTGGTGACACCATCTAGCGTCTAGCGGCCAAATTATGAACTTTTTAGTGAAAATTTCGTGTTTCGCCTATCTCTGGAAGTTTATCCTGTCAGTTTTTAAAATCCTAACTTAAACTGCAATAGTATTTTAAATGGGTATTTCTGGGAATCTTTGACTCTAGTATTCTTGGTCAGGTACTAAAATGCTCATTTAAAAAAATGGGGCATGCATTGAGCAGTGTGATAGCGGTGATGCAACGTACGTAGTTCAAACTGAATGGTCCTACAAGTGGAGGGAAAAGATGTGATGACGATGTCATAAAAAGTGTGTAATTTGCTTTTTATGTTTGATTATGACGCATTGCATCGATATGCGTATTTTCAAATTATTAAAGTTTTAAGTGGAAAATTACAATTATAATTTCATGGTATATTTTTAAATGGAAATATTTCGCATCGTTACCCCAGGAACATTGAACTTTATCCCTCAATTTAATGTTGTGTCTATGGAAAAGAGTGATCCGCTTTTCGTCAATCCGCTTTTCGTCTCAGTTTTCAGGTACGTAACCTGACCTATAAGCGGGGACTGCCAGCATGGGAAACTTCCAGGGTGAATTAAGAGATACAATTTCGCAAAAGCATGAGACTATAATTTCGTCCATTAAGTTGAAAAACTTGAAAGTTTGTCCAAGTTCCAATTTGGAGCCGTTTATCGTCATACATATATGATTATAACGTGAATGAGCGAATGATATTTCTCATGTGCATCTCGAAGTTTTCAAGACTCGATACGTGAATACATGTGATATTTAACTAAGTTAAGAAAACTCGAATCATATTACACTAAAAACGTTGTTCGATATACCAATTATCCACAACTCTAACAAAGACAAGATTCAATCGACATGGCAACTGCAACAATTATTACAGTAAGTGATTCAGAGGCGGTTTCTGGACGCAATCAATCGTTTAATGGGGCCGCCATCAGGGACGTAACTAGACTTTTATTCTTGGGGAGGCCAAGGAGGGCCAATAAAAATTGAGTGGAGGCCAAGGTAATTTCCAGTATTTCCTAAATAAACAAAAGAATGCAAACATCTTGCCAGATTTTAATAGCGGAATATCTCTTTTTTGTAAGTATTGAATACTTTTAGATTAACGGATCGTTTTTCATTGAACAGTTCATGAAAAGCTGATAAAGCAATAAATGCACTTAGCTTCATTTTAATTGAGGAATATGGAAATTATTATAAAATACATTGCCAGTTAATGAAATTTTATATAGGGTTTTCATTTTACCGCAGAGATATACATAATATATAAATTAAATATATTTTTGAATTTTTATTTTCTTGTATCGCTGATTATGCTGATTACGAGTCTAATCAAACATAATTATGAGTGTAAAATATAAAGTAATACACAAATTGATATACCACACTGGGCGGAATACGAAGCGGTTTTTCTCTGAGATTAAAACAAAAAATTTATTTTCCCATTCTATTTCTGGTGATTTAATTTGAAAATTGCTTAGATAACTACCGTGTGGCACGATAATGCTATATCGGAATTACCAAAACGTAAGTATCTTTTAAGCATAATTGCAGAAGTTTACGGTAATTACTGTCATCAGCTGCTTCAGGTTAATATATTACAACTCAATAAAATTTAAGCTTTTTTCGGAAATGTCACTGAAAAATTTACTTATTTCATAACGCGCTCATTCGCGGCAATGTGTAATATCTAATTTGGTGTAAAAGTATTAACCCTTACAAAAGTGAATGTTGAATCTGGAACACTTGAGTAAGACAATCCTTCTTAGACCACTAGCTATCCAATCCCTTTGCACCACCAGACAATCTGGCCCTTTTCGGAAGTTAAAAGAAGGTGGATTACGTATTTTCAAAGATGTGACATCAACGCTCACGGGGAATGACCAAAGGGATGGAACTGCAGAATATTCCGAGAATCTGAAACAATGACGGAAATTCCATTCTCTCGCCCTTCACCCATAAGCCCTCGTGGGAAAATATTCCCTTGTCCATCCACAAGTGGAGCTAGATTCGAGACCTTTGAATCAGATGTTTTACTCTCCTCAGAAAAGGATTGGAGAGGGAAGCGTCGGTTTTGAACATGGGTGTAGGCGCTTGCTTTTACCCCTACTACTTTCCGAATAAAGATATCACATAGGTGTTGTTCAGCTATTGAAGCGTAGAATAGTCAGCCCCCGTCGAGATGATTTTTGTGGAAAGACGGAACCCCAGGAAGTAGCTCAACCCAGCTTAGTTGCGGACGGAAATTTTCCGATTTTTCCCTGTATCTTTAACTCTTTTGGTATACTAGGCTAAAAGCTCCAAAATTCGAGGGTGGAAATCAATAAGCATGCTCATTCATTGATACAGGCGTGAGATACTTTAAATAATAAGATGATAATTGACGATCGGAAAAGCGTCCTTATAAACTCTGACGATACCTCAGATGGTATATCGTATGCAATATGCTGATGACATTCAGTGGAGGCTGGGAGGGCCAAGAGGCTTTGAGGGGGGGCCAAGGCACCCGCTGCCCCCCCCCCCCCTTAGTTACGTCCCTGGCCGCCATAGCAGAGGAGTGGAAAAATCAATGTTATGGAGTTTTGGAAATTCAAAGGATGAAGTATCTATTATCCCAGAGGGTATCTTTAGCACGGCCTTTTTTCTTACCTTTGTTGATGTTGCAATATTATTTATAACAGTCCGATTCGAGCAGCTAAATGAACATAATATGTTGTGGTTTTTTATATTCCATAACAAATATAATTAATACGCATAATGATTTGAAAAATTAATTTTAAGGCTCAAAAAGAAACTCTTAAAGCAATGTTCATCGAATATTAAAAGTATAGAACTTTTAGATTAGCTTAGAATAGGTACTGCAATATACTGCTAATGTTTCCTATGAAAACGCTGTTTGTTTTCGTGAAGCGACGCTATCAGTTATCATGGCAACCATAATAATTTCGAAGGGTGTGTGTGGAGCGAGGGCCTTGCTCTGAGCATACCAGGTGCGAATCCTGCGAAAGTAGGATTTTTTTCAAGAGATCTTGCGGCTCCCTATTGCCGTGTTTGAGTAACGCGAATCAGCGTTCCGTCCTTTTTTCCCTTTTGGTGCTTCTAGATGAGAGTAGGCTAATGCCGGCAATCCGGTTTCTCTCCTCCCTTGATTTGTAATAGTATATAGACTGAGAAATCTGCTAGCGCTTGTCGTCTTTTGAAGTCACAGGTTTTCAATTCAATAATAAATTTAGATGAAAAAATTACACTAGCATAACCCTTTCACGAATTCGGAGCAACTATGGAATACCTACCTATGCCACTAAGTAATTTAAAGATATTTAAGAATGAAAGATGTATTCTGCAGAAATATGTCAAATCGGACCGATAATTATAATCGACAAAATAAATCTAAGATTAATTTCAGATTAAGAAAATTTTCAGTGTTCCATACCTCGTGAATGTGAATGAGGGTGTGCAGCCTGCTCACCTGAAAAAAGAAAAAGGATTTAAGTTTAAATTACAATATATATTAAAGTGTGCAGAAACTTTATAGTGTGTTCGAAAAACATAGAGGAGAAGAAAAATATTAATTGGCATTCGAATTATTCTTTCTCTTAACATACTTTTCTATGGGGGAGCTTTTCGCTTCATTGGCCCCTAAAAAATAACAAGGAAATGTCATCGATATTTAATTCTCGATCACAGGTGGCTATCAAAGTGCTTCTCTATCCAAAAACAAATGGAAATTTGTTGTCACTTGCATTTACATGATACCTACTGCTTTTCCACCGAAAGAGCTACGATACATAAATTCACACAAATCAAAACAATTGCTGTCATAAACATAATTTCTATTCCGCTTGTGAGTGTTCGCCACGCACGCACAAATTCGTCGCTCGCCTTTCCTCTTCGTAGTTTCAACAGCGTGGACGACGACTTGGTTTTGCCTCCACCCCCTTCCCTCCCCCCCCCCTCTCTGTCCCCTCCGCACCCTCCACGAGACTCCCAATCAGTGTGTGTGTATATATATATATACATACATACATACAGCCAGTCTTTTGTTTTTGGGGCTGAGCAGGCAGAGGAGAGGGTGCGTGTGAAAGGAGAGAGGGGAGTAGTCATTTTGTCAAGGGTCATGAGTTGGGCGAGGAAAGATGGGCCACCGCCGATTCTGGGAAGCCGTCGTGGCTTTATGAGGAGGCGAAAAGAAGAAGAAGAGAGAGAGGGAGGGGAGGTGGAGGGAGGAAAGGGGGAAGTATCGATTAAGTAAAATGATGGACGGCTCGGCAAACACGTCAAAGTACATCGGAGATAAAATAGAGAAAAGGAGATACCTATCCTGTTTTGGCTCTTCCCTCAAATATAAACTGCTTATTTTCCATTCCTTTATAAACTGAATTTTAATTCGACTGTTTAGTATCGATATAAATTTATATAATGATACATTTGCGTCAAAATGTACTTAAAAAACGAGGTAATACTTTTACACATTTATTATGAGAATAACATTTCAAAATATACTCGTCACCTGTTAAATAAGGAAAACTATCATTTGAAGGCCCTAAATTACATAGAAATGTATACAGGTATTAAGGAAATATTATTAAAAGAAAGGAGCCATTATTAAACAGTAATTATAAGTAATTTCGAATGGGAAATGTATAATCAATTCATTTCGTAGTGAAATCAACAGAATCGAACCGAGATTCATGGTCGTGCATTACCTTTCGTCACCGTGTTGTAATTAAAAGAGTTCCATCAAAATGTTACGAAATGATCACAATAAATAATCCGCCAGTCTTTTGTCTTTATTGACATCATTACATGGGATTTCGGCTAATTATAAGGGTATATTTTCTTAAGCAATGCAATTAATTTTTGAAATTCGTTACATGGGGCGTCAATTGAAATTGAGAGAGACAGCGTCGTGCTAGATTTTTATAGAGAAAACTCCCCAGATAGTCCGCTAAAAAATGATACAAACAGAAATCGAAAGGATTTTTGGCAGCGCAAGTAAGTCGAGGTTTCGATCGCAAAGCGCAAATTATATTGATGGAGTGGTCCTCTTAAGAGAGACGAATGTTTGTCTCTCGTCTCGCAGTTAACTGTTCGATATTTGAAATCCACGCGTTGGGAGTGAGGACAAATATCACCATCGCGTGATGGAAAAACAAAGAAATTAAACCAGAATAGCGTAATCTTTTGGAATATTTCCGCCGCAGCCGCCGTCTTATTGCTACGCTGTCCAAATCTCCTTTGCGGCCCACGAGTCGAATAAGACCTTTCGCTAACCGATCCCTTACAATATTCATACATGTATTTTTTCAATAGAGTGAACTCCGTATTTATTTACAAATGTGAACGTTGCAATTAGGCGTATGTCCAGGTGACAACAACGTATTACAGTATAAAAATAATAACAGTGAAACAAGCAACGCATTAAATAGATATTTATCAGAAGAAAAATGATCGCTATGTAGAAGAAGTCGAAGGCAATGTAAGGACTACAGAACGAAAATCCTACAGCAGCTGCACGCGTCGAAGACAATAACAAAAATGATGAAAAAGACTGAAGAAATGCTAGAAAAAGATCAGTTCGGTTTCAGAATGAACTGGGAAATTGTGGCATAAACATTAGGGTCAGTCTACTGTAATTTAATATGGGTGACATAAAATTACGGAAATTTTGCTTTCACATACGTTTCAGGAGCGAAATTACAGTTTGGTCTTTTTCAGGGGAAATTTAGTGTTCGTAGCATTTTTAAGAGAAGATTTTTAATTTCTAATATAAAATCAGAATTGTCCAAGCATGCAATTTCAAGTTTATGTTCTCATTTATTATATATCGATTTTTGTTGTAATTTTAAAGCTTTTATTTCCATTAAGACTTGGAGAAACTTCTGTTTTATAGTTAAAATCTACTAAAAAGAAAGAGTTGCGTAAATTATTTTAAACTGTATAAGGCGGAAAACCTGCGAAAGACGGAAGAATAGGCCGGCCCCCTGAGGTTCCGCCTCTCGCAGCTTTTGCTGTATAATGTTATATATATTTAGGGAGAATTAGTGTAGGTTGATATGTATTGATTGGAGAGACTTTTGATGAACTTTCATTAGGACAAGACTGGCGCTGTGTTCGGCGGAAAAATCATTTTGCAAAGCAAATGAGATAATTCAATAATTTTATTAAAATCACAATGAAAATAGCTCAGCGTAGACTTTAACTTACAAATAGAGTTAATTCAAAATGCCGTTTGGTTAGCACTTTGCTCATTGTTCATATTTCACTTGGATATAATTTTCCAGTACTCTCAATTATCTTGGAAAATACAATGGCCACTTCATAACTTATACCCATAATATCAAATATTTTCCATATCTGATACAACAATTACTTTTTATCAACCCGCGGATCGCTTGACTTTGGCTGATTATGAGTGAAATTGGAAGGGAAGAGTTTTACTTACGAAATAAGTACGGTTTCAGTATTCAAATTCGACTGCTTCGGCCAATACTTATATAATAATTATTTACGACCTGCCGCCGCCGAGCACTGAGGCCCGAAGCCCTATTCCAGGTACCCGCGTGCCCCCTCGCGCCCTTCCCCTCAAGCGTGGCTGAGTGAAGGTGGAGGGGAAGCTTTCCTTAGGGTTGTGACTGACACAGGCCCTGCCCTTAATTAACATATACGTTGATATAAAGCCAGGCAATTAAATATACAATCTAGCACTCCATTTTGATTATTACATAAACGGATTGATTTAATTTACAAGTTGTTTCATCGTTATTCCTTCTGCAGGGTTTTAATATTTCTCCCACGGCGAAAACTAAAAAAACTGAATCAATCGTGCTTCCTCTTTCGCGTCATCTTCTCCTCCCTCTATTGCCACACGATTTATACATTCTGCCGGAGGAGTGGTGAAGAGGAGGAGAAGAGAGAGAAGGAGTAATAATAGGTGAAAGGGAGGGAGAGAGGATGAGAATGAAGATGGGGAAAGGAGGGGAAGGGGAGAGAGGACAAGAAGGGGGAGGGGGGGGAGAGTCATAACCGGTCGACCTACATCCAGTCCACGAAGAGCCAGGACGCATGCCTGCGCCCACAGGGAAGTGTGCCACATCCCAATGCGTTCTCTCCTTTCTGATGATTATCGGTCACAACCCAGCGTCTTATACAAGTGGAAAGAGATGCATTGGCACCAGGAAAAAGAGGCACTCTCCAATTATACTTATATACACACACACACACACACAGGGCCGTGCCCAGACATTTTGCCGCCTGAGGCGAGATATAATATGGCGCCCCCTTAATTTTTCTACTAGGTAATTCTATTATATATTAGTCGAAAAAGATAGGAAATAATAAAAATCTATTTATTCAAATCCATAATCACTTATATTTATGAAAAATCTCAACTATACATAGTTTAATTTTCATAGCATTTGAGTCAGAATCTATTTTAAAATTTTCTTTGGGATCAATGAAAAAATTATTTTCTTCGTGATCTAATTGCTTATGCTTTCTTCAGTAACAAACACTGGATCAATTTCTAGTTCTTCCGCGATTTTTTCTGCTGCTACTATTATGTCGTTGAATCCTGTAGTGCGATAATCTTTAAAAAAAATCAATAGTTTGATCAATGGCTTTAGTACATTCTGAAAGGTAAAGTTTAGGGCTTTTTAGTAATTTTGAGTTTTAAAAAGTAGCCTTTCTTTTGTGATATTCAACACCAGATAATTTTTTATGGCCAACCATCGTCCGCTTTAAAAACTGTAAAATAGTAAGGTATGACCTCTTAACTTTTTATAAGAGGAATATTAAAAATATACTAACACTAACAATTATTTATAGTATTAATTGATATTTGTACAACAGAATACATTTATCCCGTATTTTTGTGGACTGTCTTAATTAAAAATGGAAGCGATAATTTTGAAGTTATACAACTAATTTATCTTTCAATCTACTATTTTCAACAATAAAATAATATAAAATATTAACACGCAAAGGTTTCCAATTAGCCCATAATCAAGAAACCCAAAACTCGAAAAAAATAAATCTATTTAATTGAAATGCAATTTAGCTCATAAAATAACGCAAGTTGACAGGCCTCAGATCTTCTGTTCGATTTATAAACATAAAAAACGTGATGTTAGACAGTCGCGTATTAAAAATTACTCTTTGCACCACCACCTACCAAGCAAAATTGTTTTATTTTTCAGTTTTTGTCGTGATTTTACCGAAAATAAAATTAATAAATTCTAGTAGGGCAGCCCCGGATCTCCGATCCTCAATGCGATTTATATAAACTGAAAGTTTAGTGAATAATTTTGATTGGATAATTAATGAAATAAATTAAATGCAAATAATCTAAATAGTTCGGCCCTAGGTTAGATCTACTTTGTTCCCTATTCATATGACGTGTTTCCCTATTTCTTTGTCTTTCTTGTACTCTCTGCTCCTCATCTTCACGGGCAATCCTATGAGCTTCCGCATCTCTTTCTCTCTCTTTCCTACAATACTCTTCCTTTGATCTCTGGCTCCTCTTCCTTTCTCTGGCAGCTGTAGCTGGGCTAATAGCTCTACCTTACCTTAGTTCCAATGATTATCGTTGCACCATTATCGACGAAGTCACAAACAATTGCTTTACTTCAAGTGTCTGTCAACGACTGCTTTTAACTCCTTACAGGACCTACTATAAAGACGACGTCAATGCAACCGTTTATTTAGATTATCAATGAAGAGAAGATAACCATATAATGTGTTCACAAAGTAACGTGCGTCCCTATTCTTATCTAATTTTTAATTGATGCGTGAGCTTATTTGCGTTAATAAGGATTACAGATGTGTAATATGATGGTTCTACTTACAAAAAGATAAGATTCCAGCATTCAAACAATGAAACAAAACAAAAAACAAAATAATTGCACAATTTAAAATAAAACTCAACACGCTGGGAGCTTGTTTGTTATACACATGTTATTGACACAGCTAGAAACGCTTCCCAAACGCAGTCCACAAAATAATTATCGGTAAATATTTACGTTGCTATGCTTCATTAATTTCGATGCTCAAACAACAGCTCGAAGCGAATAACCTTTTTCTTTCGTCTACTTGAAGGTTTATTTGGCATTAAATGAAACGGAGGAAACAATGAGAGTCTCCTTGGCAACACCCGGAATGAGTACGAAAAAACCTTAAAATTTCGAAAAAGAAAGCCTATTTCTGAAAACATCGATCGTTTAACGTGTAAATATAGTAAGTATAAGATAGTATAGAGCTTTAGCCGCCGAATAAAGTAAAAAAGAAGAAAATCGGTCTATATTTACGTATTTTAACGAACGAAAGAAGAAAACCTTGCACTCTGAAAAATCGAAAATCCCGTGTAAACTTATGGTAAAATATAATTCTCCTGGATTCGAACTCGGGACACCTTAGCAAACGAAAATATTTTTCCAGGGACCTCATAGCCAGTAGAAACGAAACGCCGTTTACCGCATATCTTTACGACGAACGGTTCTCGAGAAATACGCCGATATAAATTGTAAACAAATGTCTAAATACGTCAACGTAAAATTAATATATAGTTAGATTAAATGGATTTAAAGTATACATGATTTTACTGCAAAAATAAATGAAAATGGTTTTCCTACGTCTCTCAATAAATGTTTAATATAATATGAAATACTGACACCTTCATAAACCCTGTTCCTTTCAGTAAAAGGTATTTTGTTGATCTGCTAGTAGAAAACGTAGAACGTATCACTTTCCTTCCTTCTTGGAATCGCACAAAATATTTATATCGAACTAATTTAAGACACAGGCCAACAGAGTGTCACCTAGCTCTTTCGCATTACTAAGTGAGAATGGTGAGAATACAGTACAGGGCGCGCTTCATAGCAGATTGATATTCCCCAGAATGGTTAAGCATTTTGAATATTCCAAGAAAAAACAATGAAACAGAAATATAAGATACGGAGGGACACGAAGCCCTGCCGGGGGTTTTTGCCGTCCTATGAAGACCTCGCCGCCACCAATATTTCTTGCCGATGGTATCTTCGTTTTGCGCCCCAGGGGATATTCCCCTGGGGGCAATGCACTCTTTGACCATAGTTAGGAGTGGGATAGATGAGAGGCATGCATTCCCTTGGAGGGTGGGAGAAAGGTGATTAAGTAAGGAGAGGCGGGAGAGGAAAACGGGCATCACCCCCGCCGCCCTCGCCCTAACTAAGACTCGAAAGATGATCAGTGGGAAACATTTTCAAGGGTTCCCAAGATCAAAGAATCTTTGGAACCTGGTCAGATTTTTCAATCCCTTCTCCGCTTGTTTTTCCAAATGGTATCTCCGGAAGTCTTCGCCTCGTTGTTACCCGCTGAACAGTGTTTTGAGGTCGTATTTTTACTTATATTTTCAAGATGAAAACACCAACTATATCTATCGAAAACAAAATTATGTAGATATTTTCCAAATATCTGTGACTCAAATTTTCCGCCCCAAAATATTCGGCGCCCAAAGTGATCGCTTGGTCTGCTTGTATGGTTGAGCCGGCCCTGGGCTTAGAAAGTAAATTAACAAGTTAGGAAAGTCTACAACGTATCACAAATAGGCGCGTTTCGTGCAGTGGAGTATTAGAAAGAAATTATATACCTATACGTAAGGGTAATAGCGTTTTAAAGTTCATTTCTTCATCATAAATAAACCATTTTCTTCCTATTTAAAAATATGGCATGCACACGTAAGGAAATTAAACGTTTGTTTGTGAGGTTGTTTATGTTAGCAACAATGAAGAAGTAACCATGCAAGAAATTTTCAAAGTTCAACTCGAATTAAGACATTCTGGTTTGATTTTCTTGATAACGGCAACTCCTACGATAAAAATATATATGGAAAGAAACACTCTAATTTAATAGTTCTACAAGTTTTACTCGAAAAATATTTTGATATGAGCAATACTTCACGAGATATGACGGAAAGTTCATTTTTGTCACCAGTAAAGTGGTACCCTTGCTTGTCTTACGCCATTAATTTTTGCGATTTTCTTATCAAATTTGATTTTAAGCCCTTAATATCAAATTTCATGAAAATCTGTTTGGTAGAAGCCGAGAACGAAAATGCGGACGGACGGACGGACGGACGGACGGACAGACAGACAGACGGACGGACAGGCCGACGACAATAGGCGCTCACGCTGGAAGCGAAACGCACCTAAAAAGATGAAGAGAATAAGAAACTTTATAATGTCTTCTTCAAAATGGTTCATATCCGAAGATTGTACGTACATAGTTTCTTTCTAATTTTAATCTAAATAAAAAAGAATGAAAGCCTGCATTTCAAAAAGTCCACTTTTAAGTGTTACCTTATGGAAAATGTAAATGTCTTCCTTTGAGTCGAACCCAGGACTTTTCGAGATCTATTTTCGTTATCACCTTAAAATATGTGAATCGAGATTTCCTGCCAAATTTAGAGTTACTATCTAGATACTTTGTCGATTTAATCGCAGTTTTATGTGTCAAATAAATATCAAGGGAAGTTAAGTAAAAGTTTGTAAAGAGGAAGATTAGTGTAATTTTCATGAGCATGTAATTGCTATATATCACCGGTATAGTTGGATTTATTTAATTCGGTTGGGGGATATAGTTGGCGAATCGTCTTTTACTTGTTATAATATAACCCGTTCCTCCATATTTAACATATTCAACCCATTTATAATTACGTCATATACAAATTGAAAATTCTGGGCACTAATTTTCGTATCAATCGGATACCTTTGCCTGCGACGACATGAACGCCAGTCAACCAGGCCTGAAATTAAAGGGAGATATGGAGGATTTTATTACTTACATATAGAAAATGTCCCGCCAATATCTGGGAGGTGGGAGAAAATGCCTTTCCTTTGGTTCTTTACATCTACACTGTCAAATGTAGACAGATAGGTGTTTTTTAAAGGAATTTCTTGTGAGTAGGCCAGTGCGTGCCCCTGTTGCACTTTGGCGGTTTCATGGAAGTCATTCCGAGTTCCTCCTCTATGCTGATACCTTTTATGGTCATAGGAAAGGAATTTTTCCCATTTCCCCCACCTCCCAGCACCTCATTATTGATTATTTAACAGTCCAAAGTGACGTCGTCGTGACGTCTTCTGATATTGGCGGGAAATTTTCTAACGATTTGCTCAGTATACTTTGAGATGTGAAAGTGTTCGGACGTGACGAAGAAAGTTAACGCGATCTCCTTTCGAAGAGAAGGCGATGCAGCCTCTAAAGATATGTAAGTATTTTATGAACGTTTGGCAAGTTTATTCGCCGAATTAAGGCAATATATAATATTAAATAAATGTTCCTTTGGTAAAATTATAATATAATTTTTAAATTCTCGCGAGAATCAAAGCAGTTTCATGGTGTCTACGAAGAATTATTGCAATATAAGCTACATGAATGGTTTTCCTAGCCTTAAGTCTATTTAAGACGCATCTCCTATCGTGTTTAGATAGTACCATTGAATTTTTTCTCTTGCCATTACAGGTGATATGGAATTGTGATTCCCACCAATTTCTTCAATTTCCAATGTCAAACCTTTACCCTTTATTTCATTCGTCAACCCCAAAGTGCTTTTCATTTACCCCCTTTTGCACGTCCTTGTGTAGTGTAATGGTCATTCTGTGAGGAAGTGCCGTGTATATTTGAGTGTGAGGAATGTTTCTCATCGCTGGAGGAAAGGGATTTATTTCTTCTTCCACCGCTGGAACTTTTACACCACAGCAAAGGTAGGAAAGTTCGTACCTCTCATCTAAGGAATAAAATCCTCCATATCTCCCTTTAATTTAAGGTCTGGTTGACTGGCGTTCATGCGTCGCTGGCAAAGGTATCCGATTGATACGAAAATTATTGTGCCCAGAATTTTCAATGTGGATATGACGTAATTATAAATGGGTTGAGTGAGTGTAAGCCTTTCGTTAAATATGGACGAATGGATGTTATAATAGCAAGTAAAAGACGATTGGTCAACTATATCCCCGCACCGAATTAAATGAATTCAACTCACAATCAGTTTCGTGCGGCGATATTCTATTTGGGGTAAGCTGGTTGACAGACAATTTACCTCTTAACTGCGTCGACCGCTTATACTCGTCAACCTGTGTTTTCAATGGGTGCTTGTGAACTGCTTTTAAGCTTCGTAGTGTATTTCTTTTGTTCTCAGCTGGTTACTCTAACCGGTTACACAGGTTAAACTTACCTATTACATATTAACACCTATTGGTGTCCGAGTTGTATTATGTGATCTATGCTTGAACTTTTTCCTACAAAAATATTAGGTATTCTCCTTGATCGTGTTGATTTAGCACAGAGATATCGCTCTTACGAGTATTAGGCTTTCTTCTAAAAAGCGGAAATCTTTGGTTAATATTGACATTGTTGACATTTTAGCTGGCAAAAAGTTAAACCTCTAATGAGTGTTGACTGCAGCAAAGGGATGGGACGAGTCAAACTTGCAGACCAGTGCATCGTCACCTACTCTACTGCCAGGAAGACACTAAAAATATTACGTGAAAATGTTTCACCATTTATTGGATATAAAAATTTTATTGTAAATGTAATACACAAAAAATGTGAGTAATTGAGTCACCTAAATTTTAAGCTAATGAATGCCAGGAGAGAAAAATACAGTGAAAGTAAACCAAAAGCAAAGAGGGCAAGACAACCATCTATAGAAACACCATTACGACCTACTGTAGGTCAAATCAGTCGCATTCAGGAAAAAGGTGTGTGGTTTGCATCTCAAAAAAAAAAGAAATGCATAAAGAGAAAAGAAGCAAGTTATTGGTGCAAACAAAGTGAGGTACCTTTATGTGTTGTACCATGTTTCGAAAACTATAATACAAAACATTTTTTTTAAATATGAACTTCTACTGGCTAAAATTAATGTATAATAATCATCGTCTCGCGTTCCCCTTCTGGTATTCTTAAATACTTCCCCCCCTCTTACCCAAATATTTCTTTCGTGTTTTGAGTTATTCAAGAAAGAAAAACTTAGGAAAGTGTACAGCGTATGGAGTATTCCTTTCTTCATCATAAATAGTCCATTTTCTTCCTATTTAATAATACTGCATGCACACGTAAGGGAACCAAAGGTATTTTTATGAGATTGTTTATTTTAGCAACAATGATGAAATAACCATGCAAGAAACTTTCTTAGTTCAACTCGAATTAAGACTTACTTGTATGATTTTCTTAATAACAGCTACTCCTACGATAATAATGTATTGGAAAAGAAATACTCTTCTTTAGTAGTTCTGCAAGTTATATTCGAAAAATATTTTGATATGACAGACCGACGGCAATAGGCGCTCATGCTGGAGGCGACACGCGCCTAAAAATTAAAATATCATAATTAGTCATCTGAATTCTTACACGTTGTTTACTGTCAAACGGCTGCAGAAAAGAAGTAAATATATTATGGGCACATTCTAGCTAAGGGAATACTTACGCTCTTGTCCCCTTCCACGCCTCTCCTCTTTCCAACTAGTCTCCTTCCCCTCCTCTTTCCACCGAGAAACAGGACAAGAAAGATCAAATGGGCCGCACGCATTCCGTCTGCTTCGTCCTCGAAACCTTGAGAAGCGTACCGTATGGACGCATATAGTGACTATTTCGCCAGCTTGTTTATCCTCTCTTCTTGCAGTTTACCCCGCTATTCTCTCCAGCGCATGCTCGCAATGAATGCGTTAAGGTAAAAATCTTCCTCCTCTCTCGTCGCCTTCCTATTCTCTCTTCTTCGCGCACTTCACCAATGGCGATGAAGCACTACCAATTTCTACTTTCTCATACGAAGTATAGAGAAAGTATTGTTATCGAGAAAAAATTCGACCTCGAGATTTTTACGGAAATACATATACGTTTTAGGTGTCGCTGAATCCGAAAAAGTGGTTTTCCCAATGCCGTCTGTCTGTCTGTTACTGGCTCTAGAGCCTAAACGGTAGAGCGAAAATCAATGAAATCTCGTACTTTTATCATACTGATTAGAAGCAGGGGCTCGCCTACCCGGGGTGCAGTGGGTGCAATGCACCCGGGCGCCAACTTGCCGGGGCGCTTCTCGTCAAAGTATTTGTATCTATATATTATTGGAATTTGACTTGGGAATGGTTCCTCCTTTGTCCGAGTGAAAAGGAAATGTTAGATTTTCTAAAATGACAGAATTTTTCCGATCCCTTGCGATACGCGGTCGCATGACTCAGGGTCGCTAAAACACGCATCAGTGGCGACCGAAAATGGGTTCACCGTAGGAGTCGCCAAGAGGTGGGGTCGCTACTCTGCTAATTTCTATCCCGACCCTAGCGAGGAGCTCCAGCTGAGGCGGCAATACTTTCGTAAAGTACCATCGACCTTTACCACAAATCTTTTCGCTGGAAGAATACCAGTTGCCTACCCTTTTTCTCCCACTTACCGAGTCTTGGAAATCCCAACTCTGTTATGAATCGGCTTGGTTTAGCTTTCCCAAAAACTAGCTTTTCTTACTCCTTCACGATCTCCCACCTACATTAACGTTCATATTCGTTTGTAAATAGTACTAAATTCAAATACTGAAACAATTTCTCCAAATAATGAGAGAATTATTGACATCTACTTCTTCATTGGATTTTAAAATATCTTAAAATGAAAATACGAAGTTGGGACTTTGACGTAGGAATGCATAAATAATTGAAGTTTTGTTTTCTTACTGTCATAATAAATATCCAATCTAATTTGGCTTGTAAATGAACAGAAATATAGGAATTTTTGAATGATCATTAAGTAACGGGACAGAGTATTCAATTATAATCAAATGTGCGGCGAGTTTTATAATTTTCCTTCAAGCAGATATTAAATGAAATGTTTATATTTATAATTATGCAACTAATTTGTTCAATCATTTCATTATGGGATACATCGACAGAAATGCATTAGCTTGTCTCCACACACTATCGATGAAAAAAGCCGTGTATGATCATACCACGAAATTTCGCTAGTGGGGGGGCGCCACAGAGATATCTTGCACCCGGGCGCGAAACACCCTAGGCGCGGTCCTGATCAGAAGCTGTGAAGAAATGGTTGGCATTGCTTAATAATTAAGGGAAGTTTATTCTACGTATTTTTAACAACAATTTCATTTTCTCAAAAACGGCTCTAACGATTTTGATGAAATTTCGTACAGTTACTTGAGTCTTCAATAATACTACATAGTTCGTACTTCTCAAAAAATGAATATAAGGCTAGTTTATTCTAGGCAACTTTAACATTAATTTGATTTTCTCAAAATCGGCTCTAACGATTTTGATAAAATTTCGTAACGTTACTTGAGCATAGGTCTGCAATAATACTACATATTTCATTTTTCTCAATGAATGTATATAAGGCTAGTTTATTCTTGGGCAACTTTAACAAAAATTGGATTTTCTAAAAACCGGCTCATACGACGCATTATTATATGAGAAAGTTTGTACAATGTATGTTGTACCGATTTCTTTTATCTTCGTGGGAAGGTTGCCAGAATTTATTTCATAAGAGCCGAGATATATTGCGCCTTTATTTTTGTAACAAAGTCGTTCACTCAACCATGCATGGTTAGACTGAGGGTTTTTTCTACGAATATGCTATTGTCCAACTCATGCTCAACTCAATATAAAAAGGAGTTTTTGCAGCATTGTTTAAAAAGGAATAAACTATATCGAAAAGATCATGAATATACATTGTCAGCTCGAGATATTATATTTTGACGCCCGGCCAATCAAACAAACATCGCCCCCTTTTGCATATAAAAATTTCACAAACATACCGTTAATTTTTATGCTCAACTATACGCTTTGTTGTAATTAATACGAAGTTGCCGTTTCGTTAATATGTGATTCACTTTGGAATACAAAAGAGAAATTTGCAATAATGGATAGATATATAAAAGTCGTTTAAACTCTCTAACCATATTGACGCCTCGGGCGCGGGCTGGCATTATGAATTTATTTTGATAGGTTTTAATTTTTGTCAAATTTTGGCGCCCTCCTTCGAGAGGCGCCTGAGGCAACGGTTGCCTCGCCGCCTCACCCATCGGCACGGCTCTGCATATATATCATAATCATCATCGTCAGCCTTTTTCAATCCACTGACGGATGAAGGTCTCCCCAAGACTTTTCCAGCTTTCCCTGTCAATTGCTTCCCTCCTCCAAGTTTGCCCAATGAACTTAACAAACTCTCTGTCCCACCTGTCTTTCGGTCTTCTTTTCGGTCTCTTGGTGTTTCTTGGGATCCATTCGATGACACTGGATGTCCAACGCTGGTCATTTCTTTTAGAACTGCCATTTTAGCGCCCTCATTCTTCTAATCACGTCACAGACTAGCGTCTTCTTTCGTACCCAGTCTTTCCTCTTGCGATCTCTTCGGGTGATCCCTAACATGCATCTCTCCATGCCCCTCTGTGTTGTTTGCAGGAGCTGTATCATTCTGGCATTCATGGTCCATGTTTCACAACCATATGTCAGAACACATTGGTCATACAGTCTCCTTTTTATAAAGACTGGGATATTTGATTTGAAGATGCTTACATTCTTACCAAAAGTACTCCACGCGAACTTCACTCTCCGGTTGATTTATCCAAGAAGCGAACCATCAGTAGTGATGAGTTGACCCAAGTAAACATAGCTCGTTACTTCCCCGAGTTCTGCTCCGTTGATATGTATCTTCTCAGGTTTGTAAAGGAGTTGTACATTACCTTTTTTTGTTAAGATTATTATTATTATTATTATTATAAAGAGCATTTGGCGACACCTAAGATATTTTAGAATATCCGCTTCTTCGCTAATTTTTATATCCAACGACATATTTATCTGGTCGTTTCATGAAATGTTATCCATACGAGCTTTACGTTAATCTCGCTGCACTGAAAAGAACTTTCCCCAGAATTTCTTAAAGTGACCAGTGATATTCCTTCAAATGTGAATTATCGAGATCACCTTAAATCGTATTGATATGAATTTAACTCCAATATAAATTAAAAGGTAGATAAAATCATTAGCATTATCTAAACCAACGGTCTCCGTCGGCGAATATCCGATAATCGAACCTAAATATTAATTAAAATACAGGTAAAATGCCATGGTTGATTTAAAGTTCACATTACCGTCTGCTATTATCGATCGTTTGACGATTATAGCATTTATATAGTCAGTTAATAATCTTTGTTTCTATACAAGTGTCAATTATAACAAAGAATTTAGTAATTCAACCATCTGCTATGTTCGTATATTCTTAGAGGTAACAGTCCTTGACGTTCCGTTTCACATCGAACACATGTGTTGTTTGAATTCGGGACAAGTGTTTCGCAGCCGATGTTTGTCAAAGGAGAATGTCAAGAGTGTCGTCGCTCCCTCTTATTTCTTTCTTTCTCTTTCACAAAACCTCTTTCTCCCCCCTCCCTCCCTCCCCAAACACACACACACACTCTCTCTCTCTCTTCTGCGCCTTGCTTCGATCGCTTTCCCTGCGTTGATTTTCCAACACGTCTTCTTCTCATCTCACTTGCAGAGTCTGTTCAAGGTGAGAGAGGCATCCCTTACTGCAGACGCGCATATCGACGTGCCGACACTCATGCTACAGACTATTTTTGTGTATAAACACGCTAACAGACACGCATACGCAGACACACAACGCACACGCGAACACACATACAGCTGTTCACGCGCAATAAAACTTATATACTAATGTTTACATACTTCTCTCGGAAAAATTTCGCTTTTTTTAGGCAAGCGTGAATCTTTTGATTATGAGGACTCGATTTTCTTTTTGGTGGAAGTATTTAGTTATCTTTATGCGTGAATTGAAATAGGAAATGCAAAGAAAAACAAGTCAAAT
This sequence comes from Uropetala carovei, assembly GCA_036926305.1. NCBI lineage: Eukaryota > Metazoa > Arthropoda > Insecta > Odonata > Petaluridae > Uropetala > Uropetala carovei. Next base: position 7,499,841 of record JAXCHB010000010.1, on the reverse strand, counting down.
GATGTTTAGTTTGGAGAATTATTTGGTTATTGATTCAATCTCTGAAAAAAACAAACATACTGCTTTAAATACTTTTAGTGCAATGTGCATTTCCTATCAAATATAAGGAATTAAAGTGTTTGTTATAATGCTACGCTAATAAAATGCATCATTGAAGCGCAAAGTTGTCCTTTGAACGAGAGGATTAACATGGACGTTTAGAATAAATTATATACGAAACATTTGCTGTATTTGAAGTTTTATTGCTGAAATTGATTCTACATTAAAGGTTTGAAATGATTTAGGACAAATAAGTGCAACCCTATTTTAAATAGTTATATTTTACCCTGAGTGATATGTGCAACTGCATAAATATTTACCTATAATTAAAATTATTTTACGAAATATTTTAAATTTTTTTCTCCCTCATACTTTCTTCGAAATATAATTTTGGTATATGATATATAGAAACCATTCGAAAGTTCAACTCATTAAAGGTATAAACACTTGCTTAATCGTGAACAAGCGGAAACATTTAGCAACAAAGCGCAAATGTAAAGGAAACCAAGGAGAAAACTTTGTTATTATTTATCCCGAAAATTATAGTCCAAATAGACGTTTAAAAATTATTTAAAGCTAAAGAATACGTCCATTTGGGGCGGAATCGTGGTTTGGAGAGGGAAACCTTTCTCCAGAGAGAGCCCGTCTGGTGAGATAGAGAGAGAGGGAGAGAGAGAGAGAGGGAGAGAGAGAGAGAGGGAGAGAGAGAGAGTGTGTGGTAGGAAGGAGCGAAGTGGATGCTTGGGTAAGTCAAGGAAAAGTGGATGTGAATGTTGGTGGGGAGTGATTTGGCAGAAGTGGAAGGAAGGACGGAAGATGGGATCTCGGAAATGCTTTTTACGGTAGAGAAGGAGTTTCCGCCATTTCGTTCGCGAGGCGTCCAGACTTTAAACTGCCATTTCACACTCTAAAAACGCTACGAGGCAATGATGCTTAATGCGGTGAGTGAAAAACAGGAAAATATGGGTGTGTGCAGGGCAGTGCGCGTGTGTGTGCCCATAAATACACACATATACACTTAGTAACAACTTTTATATTAACTTGCCGCAATATATGTAGGTATATATGTAGGTATATATGTAGGTACGTTTTAAGACACCACAAATAATGTCTAATGACTCCAGAACGGCACAATGTATTTTAGACATTCTTTCTATTTTAAAGAGTGCCACACTTATAAAAGACTCTTATGATTAATCACCCGAGTTCGAATCCAGGGACGTTTAATTCCCCCAATTGGATAACATGGGGGGGGATTTTTAACTCCTAAACTATAAGTCGTAATTATATGCACTCGCAGACGTTTTTTGTTGCAAATGTTGTTGTCTATCCGACTTAATTTATAAATCGATACCTTACATAACATGTAAGGGCAAGGGAGAGTAAAATATGGTTTTCTCATTGTTGGCTTGACGGAAATGGCGTCTCTTTACTGTGGCGCCGCAAATTGCAACGGCCACATACCGAACTATGTCCTACTATAGACCAGGGATCGGCAACCTTTTCTATATGGCGGGCCGCATTCGTTGTTGCGAATGCTTCGGAGGGCCGCGTTGGAAATCACGAGAGCTCCGGCGGACCGGATGGGCATTTAAATCAGAAGTTACCTAGAGATTTTGTGGTGTCATATTAGTGAAAATCAATTCTAATTAGTTTACTATCGTTTAAACTCCACCAGAAAAGGTTTTGAGACCACCATTTCACTGAAAAAAATGGAATTGACAGTGTTAAATTATACAGATCACTTTTTCATCATGGCTTCGCGGGCCGCATAAAACGCTCTCGGGGGCCGCATGAGGCGGCGGGCCGTAGGTTTCAGACCCCTGTTATAGACACTTAAAAATGATTCCGATGCTTGAAGAATTTCCCGGCCTTCGTAGAGGGTTGGTTAGCGTGTCTAGCTCCTAAAGCGGGTTCGAATCCTGTCGAGGGCATGATCGTAGTTGTCCGTTATCGTCATTAGGCTCATTACAAAGGCCTTTAAGCGCTGTTTATGAGTTAGTGAAAAATAAATTTAAAAAAAGAAAAAAACTGGATTGGTCGTTAATTAAAAAAGTTATATTTTATATATAATTGTTATTATCAACTTATTATTATGTTTGTATATGTACACACTGGGACTGTAAGACCGATTATTTGTCTGTTTATGTGAAGATGTGTATAAAGGCGACAACACGAGAATAGCCTAAACCGCGAATGGCGAGGGTTTGCTATGTGTAACATTCTTCTTCGTGATATTCACAGAATATCGACCGCAATTACAAGACACGAGAAAAAATACAACACAAGTTCTTAAAAGCGAAATTTACAAAATTTAATAGATGGACGAGCAGTGTACAGAGACAGTCATCTGTTTTAGCGAAAAAAAAAGTCGCGATCACGACAAACGACGAGGGAAGTGTCCGTCCTTCCACGTTCTTTCTCTCTCTCTCTCTCTTTTCTCATTACTCTCATCCGGTGGAATTCCATCGCATTCAGAGATCAGCTCCCTCCCTCCCCCTCCTCCCACCTTTCCTTCTCCTTTCATCTGTCTGCCAGCCGCAAAATGCACTCTCCTTACAATTCCTCCTCTCTCTCTCTCTTCTCTCATTAATTCCTATTCACCCACTTCAAATCCTTCCCATCTATTCTCTTGTCCCTTGTCCATTTCTCTCCTATCCTTATCTTCGCCTCTTTCTACCGAATTCTATCCTATATTATGCACTTCCTTTCTTCGAACTCCTTTTCTCTTCCCTTCTCTCACTTTTGCCTTCCATGCCGACATCTATTCTCTACCATTCCCTTCTTCCTTTTTCCATTTTCCGCCCTAAACGCTTCTTCGCTCAAATACGGTTCATTGCGTTTCTCTCCGCACCCCTTCCTCCCTCTTACATGTCCTCTTCATTACCCTCCCCTCCCCTCTCCTCCCCTCTCCTTGCCCTTAGCTTCATGCCCACAGCTGCTTGGCCCATATCCTTTCCTCTCGGTTGGAAAAGATATCAAAGGATTTGACGAAGGGCGAAGAGCTTGGGGGTAGAGATTGAGGGTTGGAGAGAAGAGGAGAAAGGGAGATAGAGGAGAAAGGGAGATAGAGGAGAGAGGGAGATAGGAGAGAGAGAGAGAGAGAGAGAGAGAGAGAGAGAGAGAGAGAGAGAGAGAGAGAGAGAGAGAGAGAGAGAGAGAGAGAGAGAGAGAGAGAGAGAGAAAAGCAGGTGAGAGGAAGGAGGGACCTCTAACGGAATAACAAAAATCGAGGGCGCATTGTGGTGTTCGATTTTTTTGGAATGCGGCGTCATTTCCTTCCCTGGTTATTCTGTTTCTTTCGCTTATGGATGAGATGGTCAAAAAGATATTTCTCATCTATCTAAACTTTTTCGATGCAATTTATATGCATGGTTGCCAGAGGGAGAGGGAAAAATAGACGCGAGTCAATGAAAAGGCAGCATACCAACTGTTTGTATAGAAAAACGGATTTTGCAGGCATTTAAATATTTACATGTAGGACTTAAAATATAACAAGAATGTGGTGAAGTCAGATTTTCACTTCGTGACTCATTCTTCTATTATAAGTTTAGAAAGTATTTTATGTATTGTATTTCATTTATTAATATGCAAATTGCTCCGTTTTTGCTTGTACGATCACTAAAGATTTTTAAACCAGCTTAAAACTTTATATTTTAAGTCAATAAATGGATGCATTAGTTTTGATATTATCGTACAGTAAAAATATATATAACAAAATTATTGCGTCAAAAGTGTAAATATTTTACATTTTATTTTGGTGTAATCTGGAAAAGTATAATACTTCTAATCATCTCGTTCAATAATAACTAGCAGATTTCCTTTCATCTATCTATCATTATCAGAATCAAAAACAGTTTATTATAAAATATCGTAATTTAGAATTTATAAGGATGTATATAAAATATAAACTTTACAATTTATTGACCTTTAAATGTTTTCAGTTGAATTTTTCTATCTTGGCAACATTTTAGCCTAAATTTTGCGTCAAATATCTTTGATCGATCCTTCTTTGAGGCCCTTATCTAATGTTCTGCGCCCCATCGTTGGGCCGCGGCGTTTACTTTGAAAACCCCTGACCTAGAGCAGTGGGGTTCAAAATGTGGCACCAATACCCAAAGTGGTAGCAGAGGGGTCTGAAAGTGGTGCGAGCAAAATCTTGATATTGCCTTAGTTACCTCATATACCTCAATCACAATACTTCCTTAAATTGCTTAAATAACTCTATTTGGTAACTGGACAGAGTAAGTGTACATTTTTCCACTTTTGATGGCATTTTTCGGGGAAATTTCTCTTTTACGAAATGATGCGGTGGCACGAGGTAGTCGACGAAATTGTCCAAAGGGTATATGCAAGAAAAGTTTGAATATCAATGACCTAGAGGATCTATTGTTACGCATACACATGCCCACAAATATTGAAAGCGAAGAGAGGAGGATGGAAACCAATGGAATCCAACTACGTACGTTTAACATCTCCAAGGACGGAGTGGGTCCTCACAACACGAGCCAAAAGTCAGGGTGAACAAAACTGGAATCCACCACGATTCGAACCCGTTATATGTTATTTTTATAGCAGTAATGCAATGTATGGTCGAGAAGAATCATACAATTTAAATGAGGAATACAGAAATATCTTAATAACGACACAGTAAACAATATGACCCTAAATCACTTCTGCGCTTATACAATCAACATTAGGCTCTTCAGATAACAAAAACACTTTTAAGTTATATTTTTTTTAAGGGCGCACTAAAAAGTAAAATACGACCTGAGCGAACATTATTGTTTAAAGTTTAAAGCCGAGAATTAAATAATCTTAACTGGGTGAGGTGTTTTCTTCGTGCATCGTCAATTTCATTTGCCAGACGTTGATATCGATTCAATTATAGTTTTGGAGATTAAAATTCTAAAAGTTCCCGCCCTTGTTATCCAAATGGGAGAATTGAACGTCCCTGGAATCGAACTCGGGTCGCTATTTTGCACGGTGATCGCACATAAGACTCTTTATGCGTGGCTCTCTTTAACATTGAAAGGATAGCTAAAATAGAACATGAATCCTCTACAAGACGGTGAAACAAATTATGTAAAATTTCTTATCTGTTACAAAACTAATCATACATCTAACTTTTTAGTGTTAGCTGTAGTCAAACTGGGTACTAATTTTCATCATTTATTTTTGCATAACGTGTTATTTAATAGTTTTCCACTCTTATTTAAACAATTATTCTTATTCATAATGAGTCTGGAACTTATAGTTTGTAGTTTATGGGGTGCGTATTAAAATATAAAAAATGTCGTATTTAACATCTTACAAAAGTATTTTGCGCCCTCCATCATCTAAAATATGTTTTATTTTGTTTCTTCATTACCCTACACGATGGTGAAAAAGTATCCTCGAATTTTTTGTAGGCATTATAAACATTTTCTTTTCTTTTTTAGATTATTTTCTAATTTTAAATAAGGTCTACGTCTGATGGATGAAATGAGTTTTTATCGTGAGTGGAGCGTAAAATAATAATAATATTACGCTCTAAATAAAGGAATAGGGAACGCGATTTTAGCCACACAACAAAAATCATTTGTTTGAAAAAAGATTATTAAGTGACTTGGATGTGGCTTTCCTTTGCCCTCAATTAACGAAGGAATAAAATGGAACTTGATAAATGTATCGAGGTTATGGAGGCGCCAATTAAAAATTTTTAATGAAATTCTTTTGAAAACCGTTGCAAACTTCTCTCCATCGGCAATGGACGTAAATAATTCATTAGGAGGCGTCTTCTGAAGGACGTTGACAGCGGCGCGCCCTCATTGAGCGACTCCTCACTCTGTGACCTTAGAGCGAGAAACTTTCAAACAAAGTTCGCGACCTTTTTCTTCTCCTTCTCGCAAGAACTTTTTAAAAAATTTAAAACTGAAAAAGAATGTTTTCCTTGTAAATTCTTTAATCTCTCCCCTTTCTTTTTATCTCATTGATACATTCTAACTGCAGCAATAATATTAATCATTAAGAGTCATTGGTTTGTCGTTATCTCCTGTTCAGTTTTAGATAAGGTAAACTAATTTAATTAAAAATGTCAAATGTTTTGAATATTTATCTACATTTTAGGGTATCTTGTAACCGAAAATCTTTGACAGTTATAGTTCAATTTACGATGAAATGAGAGCATATAGGATCGAATAGCCAACCCGTCGTATTTGCTAATGGGCGCTTTTTGTGTGTCGGATTCTTTAAATAAATATTTTTATGATTTTCAATTTTTCGAAATAACGAGTGTCTTCCTTCGGGATATTTCATTAAAAATTTTATATTTAAAATGTTCCGTTACTTCACCTGCAGACATAGTGTGCTTTTTATTTATTTTCATTTTTAGTACTGATTTAACCGTAACACGTTGAAGCATAAAAAACATGCATATTGTAGCAGCACATTGTTTTGTGATAATACGCAAAATACTCCCGGATGTTTCACTTTAAACGAGGATACAAACTGTCTTACTTATAACAAAGAGATAAGTAAAGGAAGATATACAGAAAAAATTGATAAAATGGCATATAATATGGCATATGTTGCACCGATTTGAATGGAGAAGAAACTTGGACACACTGAAAAAATGATGCACAATACTTGGATAACTTCCAAATGAGGACAGGAAAGACAGCTGAATAAAATGGAGAGAAAAGGTGAAAAACGAAGAAGTATTAAGAAGAACAGGAGAGAAGCGAATTATTATATACTATTAGAAAGTGGATCGGACATTACCTGAGTAGAGAGATAGTGTATATAAAGATGTGCCAGAAGGAAAATTATAAAGAGGAAGGAAAATATTTCGGCTGATAGACTCGAAAGGAAAAGATAGCTGTCGAGATATGAAGAAGCGGAAGTGGAAAATAAGAGTAACTACTACATATGTGGAGAAAGAGGTTTCGCCCATAACAATCATGGACAGACTGTCTGTGATGATGCTGACATTGCTTTTGTCAAAATATAAATTATTTTAAGTCGTAAAAAGGAATAAATCTCATTAGCCATGTTAATACTGAACATTAAGTTTCTTTTTAAATTCAAAAATAAAATTATTAGCCATATAAAAGGGAATCACACAAGTGATATTTAAGAGGGATTTCTAAAAAGATCTTTTCTCTAGAACGATAAGTAATGTATATTGAAGGATTAGAGGCCGGTTTTTCATGTGTGTATATAGTATATATATATATATATATATATATATATATATATATATATATATATATATATATAATTGTGTCTGTCTTGTGCTGACGAAGGGATCATCCCGAAACCTCCAACAACATGCATTGTACAACTTGAAAGTCGCAATCACAGATTCATCTATGGGCTGGAGCAATGATGTCGTATTAGGAGGAAGAAACACTACTTTCACATTTGGATTCATATCATATAAATCCCGAGGATTTCCACGTGCATTGTCCAAAATTAATATAGCTTTGAATACCGGATTTTTGTCCTTGCAATATTTTTCCACTAATGGCACAAAATGAAAACCAAATTTTTTAACTATTCAGTTGCAACAATATATATTTTCTGTAACGCAGTGGTTGACACTTTCACTGTCACTGAATTCATGAAATATCACGAATTTCTCTTTTCACGAAATTGCTTATTGAGTAAATTTTTTTTCAATTTTTTTAAACAAAAATTGGAAAAAAGAAAACTAACAAAAGTTCTTTGAAATAATCAACTTATTGTTAGAGAAAACATGCAGAATGCTAGCGAAGCGGCTCCAAACCCTGAAATAAACGCAAAGGTCTCTCCCCAAAGATTCAATTATTCACTCTGTTTGGAAACAGGAAAGATGCTTTGACAGCAAAAGCAATCTAATAAGCCGAGGTCGTCAAGATTATTTCTTGGTCTGCTGGCAGGGAACGATTTGGGACTGATATCGAATGAGTTGATGGACACTACCCAAATATTAGAAGTGGCATCACAGAAAATACGTCAGTGGATGCCTTTATGAATACATCCTAAAAATATTCCGGATTATTTCATGGAAAAATAGATTGATTCTTCGAGCGGAATCACAGAAACTTTTGTACATACGGACCTCGATAACCGTCACCATCGATAATAGTTGTTTCAATCAACAGTGGTTTGTCGCCAAGCGGTACAAAAAAATGAAAAAATCCGTCTCCATTTTTGAATGAAGCAGGCAAACGAATAAGATGACGATTTCACTGTAATTGTGAGAGAGAAATGAGCTTGTCAGATGCCAAACCGACTAACTCCACTTTTTGTCAGTCTCAATTTCAGTACCTAAGCACATTTTAAATATGTAATTAACTGCAGAAATGAATAGGCTTTGTTACATGGATAAAACAATGGAGTTAGTCGGTTTGGCATCTGAGAGGCTCAAATATTGCTATCGCAGTGGTGGGCAACCTTTCCTGCATAATGGGGGCCGCATTGGTGGCAGTGAACCCTTCGGTGAGCCGCATTGGAAATGGCCAATGGATTATAGTTACATCGTAAGTTACCTAGAGGTTCTTAGGCATCATATGCGTGGAAATTAAGCTAGGAGCATTTTAGGGTTAATATTTCAATATTAAAAATCATGATGGAATTCAAGCTTAGAGATATCTTTAAGAAAAAAATCAAAAACAGCATTAAAAAGAACTAACTTAAATTGAAAAATATTTATTAAGAGGTCACAATTCAACGCTATATATCTTAACAGATTTTGCTACACGGAAAATAATATTTGGTAGTTAATTAAAATAAATGAAAAAGTTTTTAAAATTAAGAAACACCTCCGGTGGGCCGCATGCGGCCCGCGGGCAGCAGGTTGGGCGCTCCTAGATTCTATAGAAACGGTGCGCTGCAACTGTGCTTGTCGTATCGCTAATATTCGGGTATTCCAGTAACCAATTAACGATAGTGATCGAGGTCCTACTTCATTTACATGTAACGTAGTTCCCAATTCGGCCGATCGGCTCATCAGTCGAATAGGCGAATTTCGACCGGTCGAAAATCGAGTTGAGGTTGTAATGAAAAACGGTCGATTTCACCAGTCAGTCGAATCTCGACAGTCACCTGTTTAGGATACTAACAATAAAGTGTAATTTCATGTGGCAAAAGACAAAGTTTACATTGGTAATGTGGAAATTGGGTTTAATGAGGAAACGTGAGAACACGGATAAATAGCTTCTCTAAATGTAAGCTATTTAATCACATTAAAAATATTAAATGTACGGATAATATAGAATTAAGGGTAAATACTAATGTTTCTCGAAAATTCATACAATACTAAAAATATAAATATTCAAACAGCCAATGTTAATCGTAACGAATTATTTCGCCGCATATTATTGAGATTGTTTATATCCCTGTCTCTATCTCTCTATCAGAGCATAAGAAAACTTCAGAAGTTGAGGAAAAGATAGAGGGGGAGAGAGGGAAGGGAGGGAGAAAGGAGGGGGGAGGGGGAGAGGGGGTGTGATAGGGAAAGGCGGGGAGAGATTCGACGCATTCGAATGAAATATCCTACACGAGCAGGAAAGTTTGGGTGATGGAAATGGAAAAACTTCATCAAAGACGCCAACCTCTTCCAGGAACACCGATAACCGAAAATAAACACGAAAAGACTGCCAAGTAGCTTCCTTAAAAGGAAAATCCCTAAATCCGTGACTGAGAGAGAGAGAGAGAGAATTCGTCTTTTTCTGAGTGGCAAAAAACACGTGTGTGAGGGAGCGATGATGACGTGAGGGGGGAGAGGAGGAGGGGAGGGAGGGGGAGGAGAAGGAGGTAGGGAGGGGGGAGGGAGGAATTTATTCTCGTCACATTCGGGAGCGATCGCATAGAGAGCGGTCGAATCTATCGGTGGAGCGTGGGGGAGATATTGAGGAGAATGGGGGTGTGGTGGGGGACGCAGGTATAAGTGGAGTGGTCCCAAGGAGTGAGACGCTCTTCAAATGATTGAGTTTGTTTGAATAGCTTAGCGGGATTGATGAGAAGAAGGGTGTGGGCGGGGGAAGAGGGAGAGAGGAGAGGGGATAGGAGGAGGAGAGGAATATGGAAGGGAACGCTAAAGATGGATCCATGCGCGGTCTTGGTTTCAGTTGAAAGTCGAGGAGCAGAAAGAGAGGAAGATCGTGAAGGAGAGGGGAGGGTGGGGGGAGGAGGAAGGGTTTGCGGGAGATACGAGGGAGGTCAGGGGGTGGCGGAATCGGAGGAGAGCTTTCTCGGTACGAGGATGTAGCGCGCATGCGCTATGACCCAGCCTCTCAGAAATAACCGCCGACCCTCGCAAGCGCTCTCCCCCCACCAAATCTCACCTTACGCAGGTTGCTAGGACGCACCGAGTAATTGTGCTACGCTACGCTTCCACAGAAGGAAATGATTTTTTCCTGGCGCTGCAATCGCATCGGAGGCGATGGAATTCCGTCCGCAGGGGCTATCTGCAGAAATGGAGACGGAAATAATGACCCGAATGGAACCTATCTGCCACGGAGGAAAGGGGCTGTTCCATGGAGGGAGGGAGAGAGGGGGGAGGGAGAGAACAGGAGGGATACACGAGACATAGAATCCAGAAATACAAAAATGACGCGAATTCCACCTACGTGAGGTGATTTGAGCTACTCTCTGTCTGGCGAGTTCCTAATAGTATATAACGGCCTCGATCGATGCCATTAACGACCCGATGCGGCATCGGAGCGCCAAAGATTGCGACCGAAAACGAAATGCGAGATTCGTCTTTCATATCGTTTTCATCTTTCGGTACTTCTTTGATTGGATGGAGAAATTTCTATCGAAAGATGGAATCAAAAATATGCCCCTGGATCCAATTAAGAAACTAATCACATCAATTTTGAGAAGGATCGCTGTTTCATTTTTTGTTATTAAAGTCATCCGCTCGCAACGACCTTTCCGTGTGAAATCAACTAATCTTTGATCCGGAGATGAAAATTCGAGATTTGTCCACTCCGGTTCCCTGCGACTCATTAAATATATCATCGCAAATGCGACTCTAAATAGTAACAAAATATTTTAATAATTCGCGCAAAATGTATTATGACGTTTAAAAACGATTAATCTTCCTGTAATTCCAGTTTTTCGTATTTGTTTCGCCACATTGGGGAATTTATTTTTTCTTAGGAAAATGGTCTGTTGACGCAGTTAACGATGTCTGATGACGTCAATTTGTTATCAGAAACTTCGTTATCAGAGTTATAAATAACATGTGGCATTGGGATGCGATCCAAGACTTCCGAGAGAAGGAAAGATACAGTGAAACATCGTTCAGTAGAAACAGAAATAACATGAAATGCCCCTGAAACATGGTAAACGCAACTTTATTGAGAATAAATTTAATAAATCAATAGTTGAGTCCCGTTCGTCCAATAGGTAGGCGAGGGGCAGCTGGGATCTCCGCTGGTACGTGGACGGCTATCGTGGCTGCGAGTAGGATTCATTATTGAAAAAAATCAAGACTGGCCCTCAACTGTACGATGCCCCTCAGAGAAGCAATTTTAAAGATTTCTGCAGTTTTTTATATTTGATTTCTTCCTAAACGACTGCCAACTTTGTTGTAAAGGAATTTCATTCCCAGATGATTCATCGACCGAAATGTCACTGGACTAATAAATAATATATCTTCATTTGCGATTTTGTTCGTTAATGATGTCATCTCGGAGAATTACCTATCCATTAGCAGTAGAAGATAAAATGGACAGAAAGGGTGAAAAACGAGGAAGTACTACGAAGAACAGGAGAGAAGCAAACGATTATACAGACTATCAGAAAGAGGAAGGAAAACAGGATGGAAAAAGAGAAAGAGGTAGGAAAAGGTTTCAGCTGATAGACGACTTGAAATTGAAGGAGAGCTATCAAGAGATGAAGAAGACTGCAGAGAATAGGAGTATATAGAGAATCAGGTTCAACCATGAATAATCACGGACCTGTCTACGGACAGACTACCTTTGATGATGATAGTAGTAGAAGTGTCTTAGCGGAAATTATTTTAAGACCAAAATAAACGAGAAGGAACTCAATGCTTTCAAATATTAACTTTGATAGCATAAGCAGTGCAGCTGCAGCAAGTACATTTATTCTCAGCTCAATAAACGCTCTAGAATGTTGCCATCAAGTCATATGTTGAGATATTTATATAATCCTCTAAGCGTCTTCAGAAGATCTTTAAGTCGTATCTTTTAGTGCCTTTTACGCATTGCTTAAATATTTTATATTCGATCATATCAGGATATTCTTTGAATGTGTCAAGTATGTTTATGATATTTTGATATTCAGATCCTTTTCCGGGATTTTAGTTATGTCCAACAAATATTCCTTTATTACTGAAAGGAAAAGACAAACTTTCGAAGGATTTTAAATGATAACTACATTATTTATATAGCCATTAGTAAAGTATTCTGTCAATTTTTCAGATTTTACACAAATGCCATGTGGTTTGTGGACTTCAGATAACACGTTACAATGCTGCAAACATAGATATCTGTGAGGTGTCATGCGTAAACCGTAACCTTTTTTTTACTTCGCTTATCGGCGACCTGTTACTTCGCAGCAAAGTGCAACCCACTTGTTGCTAGGACAACAAAGCAAAAATTCACGATTCGAGAGGGTCCAAAATATTATCACGTCTCTCAGAGAAGCGAGTAGGAGATGACTCGATGACACGGTTTGTTGTTCATTTGTTTGTTGTCGGTTTCACGTTAATTTTATGGAAAGGTAATGATTCAACTCCATATTAGAAAATGGTTTAATGGCGAAATACAAGATATTTTAGAGATTTTTTCGAGAAGCACCATTAGTTTTGGCGTTTAATTGTGATTTATGACTATATTCTCCGACATTTCCTTCTGCTGTCATCTCATTAGCGCTTCATTTCCTATCATAATTGCACCTATTCACTTCTTTGTTAGAGTTTTTCTTCTAATTAATATCCTTCCATCTAAGAAACTTAATATCTTAACACTTGTTCTCGTAATTAATTATCCCCAGCCTATCCTATTTGTATGCATCCGCTTCTCATCTGTTCATAATGTCTTCATTCTTCACATCCATAACACTTATATCATTCTCTTGTTTCCTTCTCTTCAAATAGCTTCATCCAAACTCCTTTTTATGAATTTTCCTATACTTTATCCTTACTACAGCCCACATAGTCTCTATATATATATACATATATATATATACATATATATATATACATATATATATATATACATATATATATATATATATATATATATATATATATATATATATATATATATATAAATACTAAGGAAGAGGAAAGGTAAGTAAGGATATTTTGGGCAACTAGGTGTTGAAGGAAACCCAGTGAACACTTACCGGAAGTAGAGCCGCTGGGGTGTTGGAGAGACACATTTGTAGAGGTTAGAGCTTTCGGGATGATCCCTTCGTCAGCACAAGAGAGTTGTTGTGTCTCTCTTGTGCTGACGAAGGGATCATCCCGAAAGCTCTAACCTCTACAAATGTGTCTCTCCAACACCCCAGCGGCTCTACTTCCGGTAAGTGTTCACTTGGTTTCCTTCAACACCTAGTTGCCCAAAAAATATATATATATATCACCTTATAATCTAATGACTTCTTTCCACTTTCATATATACATACTTACATTTCTCAAAATCATGTGACTAAAAGCTTTCAGAATCATTCTATCTGCAAATTCAAGTAACTAAATTAATCCAGATATTCAAATTTGTATTATTTTCCTTCATAGGAATCAGAAATGATTTATTGAATTCCCATTTTAATAAATTGTGAGATAAAACTTTCAAATACACCTATTTTTGTTAACATATCCGATGGGATTTCATTTACTTTTTGGCCCCATTTCGCTGATCGCATTAGAAAATTAATTATTCTAAAATTTCTGTAATTTTTATTTTTTCATCCTCCGGTTCGACATTAAAAAGGAGCAGTGTTTGTCTTCGTCTGTGGCCAACTTATTTATCCGGCTGTTCCCATGCGATACGTCTATCCTGTCATGCCTATTGCGGTTCTCTTCTGATTTCGCCATTTGCTCTTTAAGTTTATTGTTTATTAATCAGCGACGCACCTATTTCCCGCCATTGTGCATTTAGAACTGATCAAAACTCTTTCTCTAACATATTTTTCATAATCATTTTGAGATTCATTTTTTCTATTCATCTTTGTATACAATATCCTATTTTCCTTTACTGCACTTTTTTCACCAACACGCTCTCCTGACCTCTCCATTATGATCACATTTAACATTCACCCTTATAAGGACTTTTTGAAAGGGGACCAAGTCGTTTATGTTAATAGAAAATGACCTTTGATGGTCCTTATATCACTTTAACATAAACATTATGGTTTTCAACACTCATTTCTATTGAAAATGTACAATGATAAATGGAGAACTGCTCTCGAAGAAATATTAGATTGATAAACTTCTATCGATCTAAGTTTTTCTTGAAAAATAAGATTGCATTTATCACCGGAAGCAAAACTCCCAATGATTATTCCCAGAAAGGCAATAATTAAACACAGAACATATAGAGTTACATTGTAAATTATGTATATGCCTTGAATAAAAACTAATTCACCAAGGAAATAAACGTTCTTTTTCTGAACCACCCATCGGCGGATAGCCACTGATGAAGGCTACTTCGTATCTCTGGAACACATTGGTTTTTCTGCCGTTTTTCGGCAATTGGAGTTGTCTTCGTCAGAAAATTAGGTTTCACATATATGTATATGGCGAAATTGATATTTTATTTGTCAACGATGAAATGGTTGATATGTGAAGTGATAGCGATCTTCGAAAATATCACACACACACACACATTTCTCCCTTCACAATACAAATACACATTCATACGATATCGGTTAATTTCCACAATTTTTTCATTGAATTTAATAAACACGGCATACCAGCAGAAGGGAACATTTTTTAAAGCTATTTCATTACTATCGAATACATATAAAGTAATTCAGTCAAAAAGTAAGAATTTTAAAAAATTCAAACAAAATCTTTTTCCTTTAAAAAAATAGACGGCCTTAAAAGGATAAAACAAGAAAGTTTTCAGATTATTTGTTCGTTATAAAAGATTTTTGTCATATTCTTTTCATTACTGTTGCTTAACATAACATTTAGGTAATAATTTCGCTTTGATAGAAGGTTTTCAAGGTTGAGCTTAATTTAAAAATGTGTTTCGCTATTAATTTTATATTCAAAATCCATTTACGCCAGCTTATAGAATGAGATTACTACGTAAATGATATGTAAAGTTATAGTAGCGACAAGTACACCAAAATCTTTTATAACGAATAAATTATCTTCAAATTATTTTGTTTTAGCCTTTTAAGGACGCCTATTTTATAAAGCAAAAAGATTTTATTTTTGAATTTTTTAAAATTCTTACTTGTTTTCATTTTTTAAGTGCGAAAATGAGTAGCATTCAATGAAAAATAACGAACATAAATAATTTTCCTCAATTGCTTTCTTACAATTATTGATGTCAAAGTATGTGATTTGTGGAACTTTGTGACTTCATACGACTCTAGCGCTAGTTGGAGGCTCGTCAGTTTAAATCACAAAGCAAATAAGATGAGAAACCCGTTACCGGCATTAGCCTACTGTTTTCGAAAAGCACCAAGGAGGACCAACGGATTTATGTTCCTTCCGATGGACGAAACTTTGATTCGCGTGCTCTCCTCTAAACACGTAAATATGGGGCCGCATGATCTATTGAAAAAATGCAACTTTCCCAGGTTTTCAACGGGTATGCTCAGCGTAGCAGACCATCACCACGCCACGGTATCCCATTTCGCAAGTCTTGAAATTTCGAAGATACTTCTCTACCCAGAAGCTATCTACCCCAGCGTAAGGGATAAAAATACTTTCCCAAAGGAAACATCTACTGATTACGAGTTGTTAATTGAATCATGGAAATCGAAAACCCCGTAAGTCCAGAAAACTATTTTTTTCAGGAGACACTAAAAAATGTGTCAAGGCTAAAACTTAACAGCAATGCCAATAATATTTTTTAAATTGTTAAGGTT
Organism: Uropetala carovei; assembly: GCA_036926305.1. Lineage (NCBI taxonomy): Eukaryota > Metazoa > Arthropoda > Insecta > Odonata > Petaluridae > Uropetala > Uropetala carovei. The sequence continues at coordinate 7,483,755 of JAXCHB010000010.1, read as the reverse complement.
CCTATGGCAGTAGTTATCCATGTACTTATATGTTTTATGGTTTCAACACATGCAACATGGACTCTACGTAGTGGTTTCACTGTTTCCTCATTTTCACCAAAATATGGACTTATGTTGTTTTTGATTTCCATGATTCAAATGTTTTATGAAAGTTCAAAATTTTTAAACCAATACTGAACATGACTGAGGTATAAAATCACATAATAGAAATAAGCTAAAATTTTCGTTATAACTTCCCTCGCCATATATTGGTCAAAATGACAACTCAAGTTGAAATCCGTATTTTCCGCTATCATTTCTAACGTTGGGGCACAGAATGCTGTGAATATGCAGTAGTTCAATTTCTTGCTACTAAAACGCCCCCAGACTCACCGGCGGAGCCACCTCAACCAAATAGACGTTTGGAAAGTTTGAACATTCACAGTTTAACTTCTAGATGAGATACGAAATTGTTTGGGGGCTAAAAACCATCTGCAAACCATAAGATTTCAAACAATGTAACATTCTTTACGATATGATAATTCGTTCAAAAGATATGAGGGAACAAAAAAATGGTCTACCCAAAAAAAAAATATATATATATATACACACACACACACACTAGTATAAGTGCCCGTAAAAAATGACGGGAATGATCGATTATTCTGAATTAAAATTGAGGCAGTCTTCTTTGACCTGAAATCATACCTCCTGCAGAGAGGGTGGCCTTCGATCCGACAGAAGATTCGAAACCCTCGCCGTATCTATTGTGCTTCAAAAGCTGACCTTAGTCCCCTCTTGCAATGTATATTTCTGTTTTCAGAGCGTGAGAGAGGGAGTGACAAAAGAAAAAAGGGACAGAATAAGGTTTCTATATATTACCGATACATTAAGACATTTTGTTATTATATCATAATGCTCTCCTGAAAATTTCATCAAACTCGGTTCAGTCGCTTGCGAGATATTAAGCATTACATGAAAAAGGGACAAAGGGACAAAAGGACAATGGGACTAAGTGTCACTGTCTTTTATATATGTTTTATGATAAATAAATAAATATCGGACGAACGCATATAAAAGACTTTATAAAAAGTCAAAATACTCAACCATTTGAGACTGTATTTCAATTAAGTACAGTCTAAATGGCGAAGTCGCAGAGTATATAATGTAATCCTGCGGTGGCTGTAATTAGCAACTTGTAATGTACCCATTAGCATGAGTGCTCAGGACGTCAGAAGACATTTTGTAAATCTGTGTTAAGGGGATTAAATTTAAAATATCCCTGTATTGGTCGGTTTTAGTTTCACATTCTATCACAGCTAATTTATTATTTATTGAATTTTGAAATCGGGTACATTTTTTGACCCAACCTGTATAAATTTCTTCAAGTTCTGGACCTACTGGGTGAGATACCGCTACATCTTGTATGTAGTTATTGAGAACTGAATTCAATAAAAATTGCCACTATAATAGATACTAGCAATGAAAATATATTTATAATTTCTAAGCTGAGAGTTTCGTGATCTTAGCTTGGTAGTTCAGAATTTTAAATTTAAATCGCACGATTAAGGCGATTAAGCATATTTAATATCCTTACTAAAATGATTATATTACCGCTAATTGGCAGAAGATTTCGATCTACGTTAATATCCAAATACAATGCGATTGTTTGACAGAGATATCTCTAAAATATAACCCATCTACTACTCCCGTTCTTAACTTAAATGGAGCGTTCTCTGATTAAAATCGAATAAAGCGATTGGCAGTCGAGCCATTTAGGCTATCCCTGCAACCCCTTCCTCCCTCTCTCCCCTCCTTCCTCTCTCCCCCCCCCCTCTCTCCCTCCCCTCTCTCTCACACACAAACCCTCTTTGAGAAGTTATTTGAATAAGACGCGGAAATTAGCTTCCAAGTTCGTAATGAATGACTCGAATAAAAACCCCCAATCCATCTCAATCTCGCGTGGATTGCTCAGGATTTTATTCCGCAGGCCATAATGTGTGTGTGTGTGTGTGTGGAGAAAGTGTGAGTGAAAATAAAGAGGGGGAGGCAAAGAAACTAAGAGCTCCCCGCAACGGAAGGGTGCGCGCACGACAACAAAGGGTTGTTAACCGTCGAACATAGGCGACTAATCAACAGGTACCCCAGGCGATGCGTCTCTCTCTCTCCCTCACCCTATATGTCGTCCTTCTCTGCCCTCACACTCCTATCGCCACCGACCGCCATACTCAGACTCCCGTTCCGCAATGCGGACCATTTTTAGAGAGACTCCTTCCTGCCCCGGGATGACGCTTCTGTTCGCTCCTGCCTGCCTGCCGTCGCGGCGGCATATTCATCGGGAGGGGGAGCGTGAATTTTTCATGAGTGCCAGGCACTGAGAGAGAGGGAAGCGACCCTGCGTGAATAAGGGAGGGAAGGAGGGGGGATACACTTTGTGTGCGTGTGCACGGGAGGAGGAAACGGCGTGCTCCGGGGTGCGGCGAGGGGGAGGGGAGGGGAGGGGGAAGAGAAGAGCCACGTGAGGGAGTGATCCACATGTCGGGTCGTGTTATCGATTTTATGACGGCACGCACGCACACCGGTCAAACGTTAAAACAGCTTTTCCATCCGACCTTCGGAGCTAATTGGCGTATGGATTGCGGTCTAATTATGCGTGATGGCCCTAAACAAAATAAATTTGCGGGCGAAAATATTTAGCGTGTTATGGAAATACTGCAGAAGAAAGACTTTTATCCAGGTTGTATTACGCCGTGACGCGTTCGTCGTAATATTTTCTTGTCTTACTTAGGCTAAAAACGAGACGATGATTTTGAAGGCTACGTAAGGTAGGTATCGTGTTAAACAGACTATTTAGCTCGGTACGAGTATTAAGAAGCTGAAATAGTGACGCTAATTTAAAACAATTTCCGCATAATCTCGATTTCTTCACTCGCATATGCCTGTTCAGCTAGATGCGATTAATATGTACTATCCAGGATTAAATTTCTGAACGTTGCCATGTTCGTGTTCATGACAGACGTAAAATCAGATAGCACATAAGAATCTCTATAAAACCATAATGTATTTTTAGTTTTCTTACACTCGAGAATTTATTGAAGCAACTTTATATAATTATCGAGACGATTAAAAAGGATGATTACTTGGGGAGAAAGCATGATTTCGATGAGTACAGTCTCGAAACATCGAGTAAATGTTCAGAAAAGAAATAGACAATTAATCACATCTTGACCACACCGAATTTCCAAGTTTACATACTTACAAATAAACTTTTCACGTTTATCAAAGGAAAGAATGATTAAAATCATTGTATATAGGATGTGATGATCCGTAAATACGTCTCCCGTCATTTTTCCACCATTATTACGTAGCTTTCGATATTTGCAGGATTTTGTGAATCAAAGACGCGTAAATGATATGGCCATTTGTTATCCATTTAGTGTTCCACGATTTTTATTATCATCAGCAAGAAACTGGTGTATTTACGTGTGAAATAAATCTAGTTTCTTTTAAAGCGTCGCGAAGAGAAGAACAAAACGGCATCGTTACGAAGATACAGACAACAATTTAATCATCTTTTCGCCTGTCATGGCGACGGCCGAAGCATTACGCGCTAATTAGAACTAACGCATGTAAACCTCGAGAATGGGTTCGCTCGAGACGAAAGCAGTTTGGAGCGATGAAAGCGGCATCGCTCACAGTTAACCACGCGAAGAAGATAAACGCAACATTACAATTACTCGCTCTTGCAAAATACAAGTGGCTCCGTATGCGGTTGCGAGGGGAAGCACGCGGATTTATCGCAGGATACAAATGGACAAAATGCGGCAAAGTAGAGATTCCGAGTGAGAATCGCTTCTCTTACGAATCGATGTCTCGAACGGAATAATTACGACCTCTCGCTTTTCTGGAAATAAAAATCAGAATTATAAAAAGAAAAATTGCATCTTTATTTGGTAGAAACACTTGTTGTTACATTGGGTTAAGGAAGAAGGGCTGCAAATATAAAAAAGAAATGTATTCTTAAATGGAAGAATATCTACGCCTCAAACTATGATCTGTATGAAAGAATGTAATGAAAATCAAAACGGTTAAATCATTACTTTAAGCAAAACGTGAATCTCCCAGACATTTAAAACGGAAACATTCATAAGATTACGAAAAATCCTTCCGAGGAAAAAAATCTCTTAGGGTTTTGATTTATTTCACGCATTTTATTTAATGCCGGAGAAAGTAGTGCGCCCCATGATGCACTATCCTTTTTTAGACGCGTTTCGCTTCCAGCACGAGCGCCTATTGTCGTCGGCCTGTCCGTCTGTCTGTCTGTCCGTCCGTCCGCATGTTCGTTCACAGCTTCTACAGAACGGATTTTCATGGAATTTGATATTAAGGACTTACAATAAAAGATAGTAAGAATGAATCACGTAAGACAATCAGGGGTACCACTTTACTGGTGACAAAAAATTAAATTTTTGTCATTTCTCGTAAAGTATTGCTCATATCAAAATATCTTTCAAATAAAACTCGTAGAACTAGTATACTAGTATACTTTTTTATCGTCGGAGTAGCCGTTATCAAGAAAAATCAAACAAAATTGTCTTAATCCGAGCAGAACAGGAAATTTCTTGCATGGTTACTTCTTCATTGTTGCTAACGTAAACAATCTCACAAACAAACGTTTAATTTCCTTACGTGTGCATGCAGTATTATTAAATAGGAAGAAAAGGGATTATTTATGAAGAAGAAAAGAACTTTAAAACGCTATTTCCCTTACGTAGACGTGTATATTTTCTTTCTAGAACTCCAATGCACGAAACGCGCCCATTTGTGATACGTTGTACACTTTCCTAACTTGCTGTGGAACGAGAGAGATAAATGATATAATTAAATAGCATGTTCCAAATTTCTCTTTCGTACCAGGCATTACATATTAATAAAGGCAATGCGTCTTTCCAAACCAGTAAATCTCAAGGAACCAAGAGATGCTGGATTGCGCTGTGGCATTTCGGCGAATAAAATGAACAAGGATTTCAGATTACTTGCGGTACAACTATTTCATCATTTATTTGTGACAATGAAAAAACTCTAAGATATCGCGCGATTCTTTATAGGGCGTAGAAACAGATGCCAAATTTCCAATAGCGAAAAGAGTAGGTAGTCCAATTTCAAATGCTACACAAAAGCACTAATAATTCCAGCAAAATAATTAAACATTACTGTAGCTGTCCGTCAAAAAATCATGAGTGGGCAAGTATGAGGCATTAAATTAAAATTAAAAGAGTCCAAGACGTAGAGTTCGACTAAGCGTTTATGCAAAATAACAAATAAAATAAACATCTCCATGACGCATTGTCAACGTTTAATAAATCTCATAAAGTACATATCTTGGTTATTAACATTTATTATAGTTATCTACGTCATTTTTAAGACCGATTGCTTTAGAAAACTTAAAAATACTGTTTAAAGTGGAATCAACCACTTCTTCGATGCTCTATCGAAAACTAAGCTGTAAACGGCAATTGAAAAACGATTTACGATTAATCAGAAATTTGTTATTAAATAGCATAAGAAATTCTAATGTCACGGTTTTAAAATGTTTTTGATTATTATGAGAATACATAATGCAACTTACGCCAATAAGAATTCTGTTTACGCGCGTCAAAACATTACAAAAATAAACTCATTGCGATTTCACTTTAATCTGCACTACTCAAGAAATATCATTATATTACAGACATTCGCTATTTATGTAAGCGCTTAATTTCCAACCCAAGTCTAAATCCAATTTGACACGCCTAATCTCATCTATCTAGCAGCAATTTGGTTGCCCTTGACTACGAAAGCGTGATGGAATAACTTGACGTATAATAGACTAGCTGAAACGCCCGGCTTCGCTCGGGAAAGAGTTTTCTTTTAAGTAGCAAACGATTTTTATTGCTTTATACTTTAAAAGTATTAATCTTATATTATAAAATTGAATGTCTGTCCGTGTGTTCCTTATACATTCCCACGCCCTTTGAGCTATCGGGACCAAACTTTGCAAATTGACTTCATATGACTCTATGAGTAACATAGGGTACCTGGGATTTCCAAAATAGACCCGGGTTCGATTCCAGGAGACAATTTTATTTTCCCATAAGTTTACACGGGATTTTAGATTTTTCAAAGTGCAAGGTTTTTTTCCTTCATTCGTTAAAATACGTAAATATGGACCGATTTTCTTCCTTTTTGCTTTATTCGACGGCTAAAACTCTATACTATCTTATTCTTGCGATGTTTACATGTTACACAGTCGAATCATTCAGAAATACGCAATTGTTTTCGAAATTTTACGGATATTTCGTACTCTATCCGGACGTTGTCAAGGCGACCGTAATTGTTGCCTCCGATTCAATTAATGCCAATTAAACCTTCAAATATGTGAAAGAATAGCGTTATTCGCTTCGAACTGTTGTTTAAGCATCGAAATGAATGATTTATAGCAACGTACATAGTTAAGGATAATTATTCTGTTGACTGCGTATTGGAAGCGTTTATAACGACAAAACGATAATTCATCGTGTGTATGCTGGAATCTTACCTTTTAGTAAGTAAAACCTTTATATTATAAATCTGTAATGCTTACTAACGCACATTTATAATACTCTCCATAGAAGTCTCTCGACATAAGTTTGTGATTGTGAATAAAACGTCTAATCTATACAAGTTTTTCTAGGACGCCAACATTTCCCCAGAAAGTGACAAATGCTTCTTTGGTTCGTAAATGACACACATACCACACAGCAATATATGGGGCATTTGCTGTAATTAGAAGGTAAGTATGCTTTATTAAAGATTCGATCCCATTTTGAATGTTCTTACAAGTTAAAATTCTTAAGATTTATGGATTACAGTGTAAAGGCGACTTTCTCTTGGTCACTTGGTTACGTGTCTGGAATAACCCGGGCATCGCCGGGTACTTTCAGCTAGTAGACTATATTTAGGCATGAACCCATTTGTACCCTATTCTTCCTCTACGGCGCGCCACGGCGTGAATTTTCCTTGCATTAATCTTTACGTGGCTATCTCCCTTTGAAGAGGACAACAATTAAGAAATTTAGCTTTGTTGCCGCCTGGAAAATGTTCATCTAAACCGATAAATTTTGCGCTTAAAGGAACATTTCAAGCGATTTAACATGTAATACGATAAAACATGAACAGAATAAAAATATTCAGTCTTTTGTGCGTAAAATAAGCCATTTCTTGTGATCGTAAGTTAATATTTAGGTATATTTATACCCACATCAGTGAAGAGCTGCATGGCATTTTGGGGTTTCTCCACACCATTTCCCATGCATTCTTATGCAAATAGTATTTTGTTGACCCCATGGGATATAAGAGACCCCACGGTCTGCAAACCTAGACCAAATTCTTCCTTTCGTCCATAGGATGGAACATGAAACTTTTGAATTCGATAGCTTGAACGGTGTAAAAACGTATAAAGAACACACATACACATTAAAATATTTATAAGATTTCGAAGAATACAAAAGGCATGCCGAGTATAAGATATGCGCAAGAGAAATTTTGTTATTACTCATTAGACTACCTTGGAATGCGATGTTCATACGTCCAATAAAATTGTATCTCTTGCTTCGCATTTCACACTGGATAAATTACAGAGTAGATGTCAAATGGAAAAAAAAGTGTAACCTGCAAAACTGCGCCGGATTTGCCGAGATTATTCCAAACGATCAAAACGAATTTCTTATTCAGAAAACGAGACGTTCTTAAAACATACTCCACATTGCCCCATCCTGTCCATTAACTAGGTAATAATCACAGTTACTCCATTCCTAAATTAACAATGAATTAATCCATCATTCACAAAATATAAAGTTTCATTGGGTCAATGTGTTTTGTTGCCGTGTAAATAGAAAATTATATCTGCATTAAGTTAACACTTTTCGGCGATAAAAGGACTAAATAAATCATAAAATAGAGAGCTATAGATTCATGGGAAAAGGCCTGCCAATAAACGCTTTTTATTATTACTTCAGTGTGTTTCTAGAGAAAAAACATTCTCCATACTACTTCATTTTCATGATTTGGTTTCACTCTCTGAAACAATACTCACTAACACAATTTCACGTTGATGCAAAGATCTATAAGATAAGAAAACGAATAATTTGGATGCTTAAGATCTAGAAAATATTGAAGTTTTTTTACTGATAATAGGGTAAATTTCACTTATCAATGTAATGGGAGTTGTAAAACTACACATTAGGTTACTGTGATTTTTTCTCGTGATATTGAGGCGGCATATCTGACGCTAAATAGATTATCGGATATTATTTTAATAAATTATTTTACTGTACTTTTCCAAAACTATCTCATCATTTTGTAGAATATTTTCGAATGGGGATTTATAACCGCTGAAATCGCTTTCAAATTAAATTCAACAGGTTCCAGAATTTACGACTCCATTTCGATAGATACTTCGAGTGAACGTCAAACAGGTGGGGAGATCTTCGACTCCTCTGGGGAAAACAATCGAGGTCGAACGAGCGTGGGACCGAAGCCAGTGCAGGTCTATTAATCATACGTAAGGAGAAGAAACAAAAGCAAGTAACGTGTCTTGAACGTCGTCGCTATGCCGCAGTGGATAAAGATTCGGGCATTGGCCACCGTTGAAAGGAGATACCACAGCTTTATCCTCCCGGACACTCGTACAACTGAAAATACATTGCCAAGTAACACAATTTTCTGTCAGACAAAGTCAATGCAGAGGATGGCATCGCTTTGCTCAAAACCTTTGTTTTAATTTAAAATTAATGTCCTCGCAATTCGTATCGTCCCAGTAACAATAAAACTGAAATACTTTTAAATTATTTAGAATAAGATCTAATCATCTAAAATTTAGTTTCAAATTTATTCACAATAACACGTGCATAGCAACGCACACATAACAGAACAAACTTTGATCTAACACCCATTTCGCATTAGATAGCATTTTAAATTATATATACAATATTGGTTCAGAATAATATACATAACTGTAATTTTCAGCTCCGTTCGAATTTCTTATATTCCAAAAATCGCTGGAGAGTAACTCTTAATTTTTGAAATCGCTCAACGAAAGTCAGCGAGGAGGAAGGGAAATTGAAGCACGACACGAAAAAATGTTCTCCTCGGATCTCTCACGACGGACTAACCTTCTATCTGAGGAGGAGAAGTATCGGACTGAACCCGTAGCCTCTCTTAAACCATCCGATCGTAAAAACCTCATCCTGTTGCGTCGTAAAACGAATCACTTTAAGAAAAAACGTAGAGTGAGATCTCATTATTTAAGGCGCTGCCATTTTTACTCCCGTCCACTCATAAAAAAGGCCTTGCCGCACTCAAGCAGCAAAGGGTTTAAGTGTGCCTCGGATATATGGACTCGTCCGCCGCCTCCCATGATGCACCTGTTCGATTTTCCGCCACCACGCCACCCACCTGACATGCCGACCTTAACCCTTAACACATTTTTCCGCCCCTAAACTTCGGACCTCCAATTCTGCTGCGCGAAAGTTACGTTGCGGAACCGCCTTCCTCCCCCTCCCTCCTCCTCCTCCCTCCTCCTCCTCCCTCCTCCACCCCACCCCCACCTCTCCAAAACCCCTCCTTTCCCACGTTTGCCTCTCACCTCCCTGGCTTTTATGGCGTCATCCCGAGTCAATCCGAGGTTAGAGTAGGAAACTTTATGTTCTATTTCGGTGCGAAAGTTTTCAACAACAAGTACACCGTGCTATGAATATGAACATCTGTTTGAGAAGATATATTCGTGTGTCCCCAATTAAACGGCAAGTAATACTTTTCGTTAATTAACAAGTGTAACAACGCCTGCGAGATGCCAGAGCAGTTAGACGTTGCGCTTTAGGGAATGACATAAAAATATACACAAGAGCATCAGATAGTGAATTTACTCCGTGAGTTCTGAAATAAACAAAAAGAGTTATAAAAATGCATTTCGGAAGCAATTATCCTCCTCACAGCTGTTTGTACATGTCGCTTGTTGATTACATAAAAAAAACATGGAGACTTTTATGGAGAAACGATTTCAAAGAAAGAGATATAAAATAATGTCAGTATTTAAAAGAGAAATAAAGGAATTAATATTTCCGTCTTGGTTGAAACAACTCGAAATAAGATAAAGTTGTCATGGAAACCAACATCGAATAGGAGAGCTGAAAAAAAACAATGTTTGATGGTGCATGGCATCGTACAACTGCGCACTCATTACAATGAAATGCTTCAAAGCTTTCACGAAGAGATCATCCTAATATTTTTTGTTCAGATATGAATTTTCTACTCTCACGATTAAGGATTCAATCAATTTTTAATAATATTATCTATAAAAATGTAACATAACAGCAGTTGTACGCCTTAAATTTGTAATAACGAGTGAAAATAGGTGGCGCTCCGGTAAATTCGATGTATAAACATAAACTCCAAATTTCAGCTCAAGACTCGACCATTACTTTTGTAGCCATACTTAGAGAACTTTTTGTACAAAGGTTGGCGCTATTCGCATAAAAATTAAACTAAAAATCAACGGAATCTGCGAGATTTTCGTCGAATGAAGAAATGAATAAACTCATTCAAAAAATATTTAGCGTTGCGTGATGAAGATTCGGAAAAGTTTGAAGGAGAGACTACATTGGATTTCCTTATAGTATGTATCAATGGTTATCCTTTACGCTTTCGTAGAAGTTTTAGCCCTTCTCCCCAGGTAAGACAGGTGGCGTTCCTATTTAATAATGTGGCGTCCGCACAAAAGGAGCCTTGGATCACAAATTGCCCGGTTTGTCAGTTACGCCCGAGGTCAGAAATATCATGGCGAAGGAAGCGTTCGATTCTATTATTTTTCATACTATTCCGGTGTTTTTAAAACTACTAGGCGCCCGTTGCCGCAATTGTGGCAAGTAAGTTTCGGAAAGTTCGAGGTTCCTATTGTAAGGCAAATTTGTTCACGTTGCTCCAGAAGAAACGTAGCCCTTAGCCTAATGTTCTTTGTCATTTAGATTATCTACGAAGAGAAGGTAACAATGCAACTTTCAATATGTTCAAAAAATAACGTGCGCCACTATTCTCATCTATTTGCGTTAATAAACATTAAAAATGTATAATATAATGATTTTACGGTACTTGTCGATTATCCCGGACCACCTTATATTGTTGGTTATCCCGGACCACTTTTTGAAAATAATTTATAGACGTATTTCTGTTCCTAACCCTTGACTGATTGGCCGGTCTCTACATTTACAAACCCAATCTCCTGACAACGTGGAGGGTTTCTTTGGTTCCGAGGCGAGGCGAAGGACGCGGTAGCGCCCGGAGACGACTACCCATTACAACAAAGCGAGCCGAAGGCTCTTCGATATATCCTCTCAATTTGCGGCGCAACAGTCAAGAGGATATAACATTGAAAGGATATATTGACGAGCCTTCGGCTCGCTTTGTTTTAATGGGTAGTCGTCTACCGCACCCTTAGTCTCGCCCGGAACCAAAGAAACCCTCCACGTTGTCCGGAGATTGGGTTTGTAAATGTAGAGACCGGCCAATCAGTCATGGGTTAGCAACAGTACCTTTCTTTAATAATTTAATATTGTTTAAATGATTTTAATTTGGGCTTCCCGTTAATTGTTAATTGTTACTCTGTTTACAGAAATTCGATATTGACATATAAAATATATTAAATTACGACGAAATGAAAGTGGGCCGGGATAACCGACAAGTACGAATTTTACTTACACAACGGTAAGATTCCAGTATTCAAACGATGAAACGAGGATTCAATTGCTTTGATTGAAGCGCATTCAACAGAATAATTATCCTTAAATATTTACGTTGCTATGCCTCATTAATTTCGATGCTTAAACAACAGTTCGAAGCAAATAACGCATTTATTTAATCCATTTGAAGGTTTAATTGACAGTTATTGAATCGGAGGCAACAATGATGGTCGCCTTGGCAACGCCAGGAAAGAGTACGAAATATCTACGAAATTTTTAAAACAATTGCGTATTTCTTATAAATTCGACCGTGTAACATGTAAACATCGCAAGAATAAGATAGTATAGAGTTCTTTCCGTCAAATATAGCATATATGAATAAAATCGGTTGATGTTTACGTATTTTGATGAAAGAAGGAAAAAAACCTTGCACTCTGAAAAATCGAAAATACTGTGCATACTTATGGGAAAATATAATTGTCTCATGGGTTCGAACCTGGGACTTTATGTAAATGAAAACAGTTTTCTAGGGACATTCTAGCTTGTAGAAATAAAACGCCGTTTACCGCATATCTCTACGACAAACGGCTTTTGAGATACAGGGGAGACGGACACTTCCAAAATTATATGATACTATCAGAATTTCCCGTTGAACTTCAACGGATTTAGTGAAGCTACTATTGCACAACATACAAACTCTTTAAAATACCTATATAATAGATACTTTTAAAATTACAATTAGCTTTTCTTAACAATTTTATATAATAATAGCCGTCGTCCGTTTGTTGGTTGGTTGGTTGGTGGTTGGTGGTTGGTCACGCTATGCAAACGCTAATAACTCGAGAAATAATAATGATAGAAACTCGAAATTTGGTAGGGATGCTTGATTAACACTTAAGTCAGAGAATGACAATTTTAAATCGCGAAAAAAATCCTTGGTTCGTCTCCAAGAGAGGCATTTTCCTTTCCCATTACTTTACATGTAAAAGGCGATTTTTCGACGTGCAGGCTTTTATTCATTTGGAAATTAAAATTAGAAGAAATTAACAGACGACCTTCGGATTTGAACCATTTTGAAGAAAAAGTTATAAAGTTTCTTATTCCGTTCGTATTTTTTCGCCCTCAGTTCGAAATATTCCATGTTAAACGTTTAAGTTCACGACATCGTACCAAATTTCGTTATTCTAGCCTTTACCGTTTAGGAGGAGTTCCATGAACAAACACACAAAAACACAAACACACACTTCAGAATATATGTATTATAGTAGAAGTAGATAGATATGTATAGGATTTTATACGTGGATTTTTTAAATTCGGCTTTTACCATTCTTTCCTTTCCCAAGGTGAAAGGTTATGTAAAATACAGAGCGAGAAAAGGATACTATTCCAATTATATAAATTGGACAACTTTTTTGAATGGGCTGAGAAATTCTTTAATTTGGTGCTTCCTTATATGTACAAAGAAGTTAGGAAAACACTGCAAAAGCAGATATTATAAGGCGATTTTTTTTACAAAAAATCTAAATTGAAATTTTAAGGGTACATTTTTCAAGCATTTCCACCGATTCTAAAGGTACACTGTACAAATAAAAGCATTGAGCTCGTTGCCATGGTATTTAAGTATCTCCCTTGTTGAAACACAGAAAAACTCCTACTTTATTCCGATACAAACTAAAAATGTACGCTAAATCCACAGGGATTTGAATTGCGTGTTTAAAAACAATAACTACAAAATTTATAAACTTTTTGATAATTAAAGTTCGAATACATATAAACCTCATCACCGATTTACGTGCATTTCTTAAGGGGTAATAATGGGGCAAAATTACCATTTGAAAATTGAAAAGTTAGCTCTCGTTTGTAGCAACTCATCCTGAAAATTTGGTTTCTCTAGGTTGAACCGTTTCAGAGATATCGCCTACATAGACGGACGGGCGAACAGGCGGGCGGACAGACAGACAAAGTGAATACATGAGCCGATTTTTGTAAAAGAAAAATCGCTAATAAAATAATCGTAATTGGTGTAAATTTAACTTCCTGTTAGTCCTGCGGGGCCAAAATGATTCCCTTCATAATTTAAACTTACATCACTGAAGTGATTGTCTAAAATCCCAGAGAGAGAGATAATTAAAGAGAGAGTACGCACACAACTATTTATATCCCATCTAGACTTGGAAACACACAATGTTTTACTTGCTGGAGAACATCGAGGACAGGTGAATACAATGGCACCTATCGGAAAACCTAACATTTCGCACAGTAAACTATGATGACATTAACATATACTAGTTTAGAGTTAATTTTATTTGCATATGATTACATACCCCAAATATAGATTCGAAGAGAAAGTAAGAGTACTTGACAGGAAATGGATCCCAGAGAGTCTTCCATTTACCGGGCGGATGTTTTCGTCAGCTAAGCTATCGGGCCAATATGATCCTCGACTTATTAGATTACTTCCTCTGCGAGGAGCTAAACTGCTCCAATAAAACTGCTCACCGAAGCACAGCAAAGAATTACTCTAATAGCAAATGAGCGAAATAAACAAAAGTTAGTTTCGCCGAAAGTAATTATTGTCTATTTATTGGCACGAAGATAACCAGTTCAAAATTGCAAATAGAATGTTTTCGTTCTGATACTTGTGGGGAACTATTTTACGATTTATTACGAAAAGTTAGTGTTTTTTTGCAGTAAAGTGGCACCCTCTGATCGCGTTATGCGAACCTTTTATGCAATTTTAAAAATGTATTTGACCATAATTCCTAAATATCATAATTTTATGAAAATCCGTCCAGCAGAAGACGAAGAAGCGAACGTGCGTAATGATGAGAAGGACGAAGCTAATAGGCTGGAAAAGAAACTCATCTGAAAGGAAGGAAATTTTAAATAGACAAAGGAACTTAATTAGAGCAAATGACGGACGGAACGGTTTGCTCAAATTTAGAGTTTTGAGAGGAGGAGTTTGAGGAGAAGGTAAAGTGGCAGGGATGTTAGAATTCTTAAATGACGTGGAGCATGTGAAGATGATGTCGTTGTTTGGGACACGTTGGATATAAAGGTAGGAAACCAATGGCCACAACGTTTGCAAACAAAAGAGAGAGTCACTATAAATTCATTGAGATTTTTTCATTAATGCAATGATACCTATTATTACGAGCGTAATTGCCCGTCAAATATGACGGGCATGCGTGAATTAAGTATTACGTTAAAATAAGTTAAAAATTAACGACACCAACTTTTATGTGCACTAAAACGTAAAAAATTAATGTAAATTCAACATATTTCGTTAAAATTTTAAAATGCCTTTAAAATACGATGCGAAAAAAATTATAAAGATTAATTTCCATACCGTAGAAATTCAAGTATCGTCCGAAAATATCCAAAAATTATGTTTTAACACGATTTTATCACAATTTTTATACATTTCTTGCACATTAAGATCGATCCAACAATAAACTTTAACAACAGCAGTTGTCGTGGCGATGAATTGAATAAATGCGTAAAACTCACGGAAAAATAGTCGTTAAACGTAATTTTCGGCATTTTTCGAATGAGATTTGAACTTCTACGATATGGAAATTCATTTGCATTGGTTTTAAAAAGATATTTTAAAAAGCTCGCTTCGTTTCAGCTCTGCCCATGTTATTTCAATTGAAGAAAGATATACCCTTGGAGTCAAACCCAGGACTACCACGTGCATGGCGAGTAATTTCAAATTGAAAAGTTGATAAATCAAGTGATTCTTGAAAGTTTGGTTGAAATAGATTGAAAAGCTTTTGAGTTATTTAGCGGTTTTCCTTATTCTTCCATGTAACTACGTAGAGCGTGACCGAATTTCTTAGCTCACTATATAAAGAGATGTTTATACGCCGATTTATATGGTGGTACATATTTCAAAACATTTCTTTATATGCTAACATAGCTAGAATTAAGAAAAATTCGAATTTTTATTTGCAATGTTTTCATTTTAACCCAGCAGAGCCAAAGTAAGTAAGGAGGTAAGTGGGAGGAATACGGGAAAATTTAAAAGGCTATAGGGAATTTTGCTTTTCTCAGCAGAAACATAGACAGAGGAAAAAGCAAGGAAAAGTTCGCTATTACGAGAATGCCTAAGGGACAAATTACACCCACAACGACGCACATATATTCTCTAGAACTCGGGAATAACATGAAGAGAGTGAAAGAGAGAGAGAGAGAGAAGGGGAGAGAGAAGGGGAGAGAGAGAGAGGAAGAGAGAGGGAAACTTGTCGTTTGAATATGTTGTAGGCGTGTGACACGACTTCAAAAGTCCGTCGAGAGGATTTAAAGTGGTTTCCCGGTCAACCGAAGGAAAGAGAGCGTGGGGAAAAAGGTTCAAAACTCCGTGTCACATTCTCAAGAAGCTCACAAGGTGAAATGCTTCGAGCGACGACAGCGCAAGGCTTTCAGCGAAAAGAGCGGTTTTAAGCAGAGAGGAATGGGAAGAATTTTCCAGAGACGGCGACCCGAGTGTGTCCACCTTTTTACGCTGAATCTACAGGGAGAAGACTCCTTTTGGAAAAATAATCCTTTCCCGTGATTCTTGGGCTAAAACTTTATATATATATATATATATAAGGTTGTGTCTCTCTTGGGATAATCCCGAAAGCTCCAACAACGTCTAAAAATGTATCTCTCCCCGACACCCCAGCGGCTCTCCTTTCGGTAAGTGCTCACTGGGTTTCCTTCAACTAGTTGCCCTAAATATCTTCATTTACCTTTCCTCTTCCGCAAGTATGTATATATATACATACACACATACTTGAGTACCTTTTAGGTAAGTGTCCACTGGGCTCCCTCCAACACCTTGTTGCCATCTTTATTATTACCTTTTCTTTTCTCTTACATTTATATATATATATATATATATATATATATATATATATATATATATATATATATATTAGGAGTATATGGAGAACCAAGTTTAACCTAGAATAATCACGGGCCTGTCAACGGACAGACTACCTATGATGATGATGACATATATATATATAATACTCGTGACGAAGAAGGTCGGATGCCCGAAAGCTCCAACCAAAAGCCATCCAAAGTGTCCACTAGATCCCTCCTATCCCTCTCAACTACTAGTTGGAATCTTATATATATATATATATATATATATATATATATATATATATATATATATATATATATATAGCAGGACTGCTCGTTGAATTTCAACGGATTTAGTGAATCTAAAACTTCGACCGTGTAACATGTAAGCATCGCAAGTATAAGATAGTACAGTTATAACCGTCGAATAAAGCAAAAATGAAGAAAACCGCTCCGCATTTTGCTATTTAGATGAATGAAGGAAGAAAATCTTACGAAAATAACGTATAAACTTCCTCCCCCTCCCTTCCACCCTCTCCTTCCCTTCTCCCCCTCCCTAACCTCTCTCCGTCTTTCTCCCTCCCCCTCTCTCCCATATAAATGCATTGAACTCTCAATTTCGGCGACAATGGGAGTTGTCATGGTAGCTTATAATTGGTATTGTAATCCATCTATACATATCTATAAAGTAAGGTATTTGTATGTATGTATGTTCTACGAAGGCTCAGAAACTACAACACGCAGAAAAAAGAGGAAGGTGTCATATTAACCGTTATCATGTGTACGGTGGTGTAGTAAGGTTTTTAAACCGATTCGGTGTACTATTTAATTATAATAAAATATTTTCATTTATATGGGATTTCCATTTAAAATTTTTTCGTAAATTTCTCGAATTTTCAACTCCTTACATATATATCGCAGACATATGCTCTCGCAGACTTTTTTGTGGTAAATTATCTCCTCTTTTGGAATAATTTTTTAAAAGAGGGGCTTACAGATCAAATAAGACGAATTGAAGGGAAAATCTTATTTTTCATTATTGCTCAGCATTTGGATATACTTAGCAACCGATGTAAACAAATTACGTTTGAACTATAAACATGTCGTAAACGTAGAAATAGTTGATGAAATACTCATTTAATATCTTCTGATTTGATTGTATGTTTTTCTTTCATTATCTATGGTCTTCTATACACAGGTTAATTCTGCGAATAAACATTAGTGAATGTTTCTTTTTCTGTAATCGTGTCATTCGCATTATAGATATGTTTGGATATAAGTTAAATTGTTTTTATATGCCTTTTGTCTTATTTTATTTCATATTTTGTTTAAGTGAAAATTACTGAAGATATATGATTAAATTACTACGTTAAAGTTTTTGTGTTTTGTTTTATGTTTATCAATAAAAACTGAATTGAGCATTTCATGCTAACATGCAAGTTTTTTCCTATGCTCATCCATTTTGCGTTTCAATAATAATTAGATACATTTTTGTAATATATAATATCGTTTTGAATTAAAAGAGAGTTTTATCAATTGGAAATAAGGTTCAATCTTGAGTAATTGTTATTTTAATACGAGAACTAAATTAGATTAACATTTTTAACACGTAACGCAGTGAATTTCGAAAGATTTTATTTCAATAATACTTTTGTTGAACTTTATTATGTCTTCTGAACTAAAATTAAGAATTCGTGTCTGCGGTTCCATGGGTAAAATGTAAACACTACCGATACACTCACGTAATTAATTACGTTAGAAAAGTAAAACATTTTACTACATTATTTTTAATCGATTCGTTCGAATATCTCAATCTATTATTCAATTAATTACGATGGAAAACACAATTAAGATCAATAATTTTATATCTATTTAGAGTAATAATAGGTATTCTTATTTAGTTTCTCCTGTTATTATGTTGACATACAAACTCATATTCCGCATAATCAATATTTACTCATCACTACGACACGCTATTTTGTGATTGTTGGTTGTTTATTTAGCAACTGAATAGAAAGCGTCAGTCGCCATCATCAGATACATTGAGCTTTAGGAGATTATTCGTTGGTTGGTTTTGATTAGTTTGTTGTTTTCATTTGCTTTCGTTTCGTGTCCATTTTTTGTGTTCTTTGTTTGTTTTCTTTGTTTTCGTTCTTAGTTGTTCATTTTGTAGTCTATGTTTATATTCTTTGGTTGTGCTCTTGATTTTTGTTCCTTGATTACCTATTTGTCGGTTTACACCTTTTATGCCGGCTATTGGTTACAGTTTAATTCATTTCTTTTTTCTTGGTGGTTTTTACATTGAACTTATATTCTTTGGTTGTACTCTTAATTTATGTTCCACGATTATTTATTTGTCGGTTTACATCCTTTTCTACCGGGTATTGGTTAGCGTTTAATTCATTTCTTTTTTCATGGTGGTTTTTGTAGTTTTCGTATTGGTTCGTTTCGTGTTCTTTCCACTTTATTTCAAGACTCCTAATGTAGTTTACAGAAAGGAGAGGAGAAGTTTTAGTATGTATCATTTTCTCAAGCTGTCTTCTAAGCGGGAAAAAGTACAACTATTTGCAGTCCGAAATGCACCCGGGCGAAGCCGGGTACGAAAAGTTAGTAAAACTGATAAAATCACGTATTTCATTGATTCTAAATGCATTTCTACGCGAATTCGACCAAAATTCGGAATCTGTCTTCAATAAAAATTAACTTTGTTCTTTCCCGCAAAGGAGTATCCAAGCCTCTAGTTCTTACCTGATTTTAAGTAATTTTAAAATGCAAATTAAAAGTAGTCTACACTCATCCCGTATTTCAGTTACAGGACGCGGCAAAATACGTGACATTCGATAATTAAATCGTTCGCCATTTCAAATCAAAGTGACGGACAGAAACAAAACCTTGACCAATCACTAAGTTAGGATGTAAGAAAGAATCGTATCAAATTTGGTTATTCTAGCTTTTATCGTTTAGGAGGAGTTCCCTGAACAAACCAACAAACACACACTTTAAAATATATTATAGTAGATATATATATGGTACTTATGTATTGACGGAACTACCGAACTATAACGGAACTACCCCGAACTACAGGATATTAATAAATACCACTAGTTCAACAATATTACATTTATTATATCTCGTTTGACTGTTGCTAACCCATGACTGATTGGCCGGTCTCGACATCTGCAAACCCAATCATCGGACAACGGGGAGGGATACTTTGGTTCCGGGCGAGGCGAAGGGCGCGGTAGCGCCCGGAGACGACTACCCATTAAAACATAGCGAGCCGAAGCCTCGTCAATATATCCTCTCAATTTGCGGCGCAACAGTCAAGAAGATATAACATTGTCCGGTGATTGGGTTTGTAAATGTCGAGACAGGCCAATCAGTTTCTGTTCACACCAACAATATATAAATCTAACAGCAGTAAGGTAGTTCCGTTAATACGTAAGTACACGTAAGGTAGTTCCGTTAATACGTAAGTACTATATATATGGCTTGACTTGGAATGTTTAAAACAAGTTGACAGTATAAAAAATGTATTTTTAAAAACGAACTTTTATCTTGGCACACACAAAACTTTTCTCTCCAAGAGAACGGAAACTTGTATCAGGAAAACGAGAGTTAAACGCCCAAGATTGGAAAGCTAATTTAAAATCAATTAATTAGAAAATCCCATTGCTGAGCGCTGTTGCGAATTCGAATTTTCAGATTAGTAATTAAATCTAAGTTTTGAATTCGCAAAAGAATCCAACGTAATTGTTGAAATTGATCTAAAACCTATTTAGGAAACAAAGAAACGTAAAAGCTGAATTCTATTAAAGATTCATTTTCACGTAAGCAATTTAAATTAATAAGAACCGGCGCAAACGCCTCTGTAAATTTTGCAAACACATTTCAGCAATAAGTGGCATCACTGTGGGAATTTACACTCAAACATGTTGCTTTCCATATTTTATACCTTCGGAGATGTAATTTAAAAAATAGAATATTATTTACACAATACTAGAATACTCACCTGGACATAATTATTTTCAACGAAATTATACCTTTGGACTTCACCTAATTCTCTCTTCACAAAGCAAAGCAAACATTCAGTAACTTTCTCCATTTAAAAAATGCTAAGAGATAAAGGTAATAATTTTTTATGAGCAAGGCTCGTATCAAGGGACGCTCCGAGATAAACTATTGTATGGTTGTTTATCCTCATCGGAAATGAGCTTTTTTTCTCATTATGGTTTATTGAATTTAATTTCGTGAAGTTTGGACGGATATTATGCACACTAGTAGAAGATAGATATTTTTATGGCCAAGCAGTTCAATTAGAATTAAAAGGAGAGCAATTTTGGTGCGATCAAGCATCTTCGTACGAAATTAACATTTTTGCTATTTGAAGTTTGCTCGGCCGAGAAAAATCGCCTGGTGGGCATTTTCTGTTTCGTCCTCTTATCTCCAAAAATAAAAAATACATTATGCTCCGTAGAATGGCTATGGCTCGTCCGTATAATACCTATATGAACTCAAAAGTGTGGAAACTCCCTACGATGTCCTTCCCTCCCGGTCTGAGCGAGACTTTATAAGGATGCGGCATTTACAGACACTGAATTTGCGGTTTTATCATATTTAACAATCTTAATTAGCCAAATAAAATACACATTTAAAAAATAGGATAATAAATAAAAAGATATTTCTGTTGTTCGGTAAGAGCATTTCTGAACGCATTGCAGATGCTGGATGCTCGTTTTGGTTTTTTTTGTTTAAAAAACAAAAATGGAAACTTTTTGTTTCGATTTATTTTTATCATTTACATCAAACATGGGTCAATTTTAGGGGAAATAATAAAGAAGTTAATTTTGGGACTTTCTTTATTATTATGAATCACTCGTAAATATGCCGATTGAAAAGTTTATATGTACTAAAGTATAGCTTTATTTTATTTTAAAAAAAGCTATAAATACTGTTCATTAAAACCTCCGCGCTACTGATTCCGTATTGCTGCTAGTTTAAGATTAAATGAATTGGGTAATGATGGAAAATAGTGCGTGTTTAAACTCCGAGGAGCACCCTCTGCCTTCATTCCTCGTTTCTGATCACTGCCAGGGTCAGAGACAATCCAGTCGCCGGAGAATGAGGGCCGTTTTCTATGGTTGTACATGTCATGGAATTGTCATAGCGGGTTTACGGTAATAAAACACCACTAATTGTAAGAGCGGGTTAATGAGTCACTCTTCGACTTTAGGCGGTGATATTGCAGAAAGACTTCACAGCATGATATGTGAACCTACTTCGCCATTTAGCCTCCTTTTGCACTATTACGTCGAATTTGTGTCATTTAAGGGTACATATACAACAGGTATAAATAATAAAAATTACTTTTTGATAAGTCACGGAAAATAAAATATAAAATTTCATTTTAGAATTGAATCACACAGAAAAATAAGTAAATCACAGAAGACCGTATCATAAGACAAATATATGTAAATTTTAGAACGATTTATTTTTAGCAGGAATTCAATACCAAACCATACAGAGGCATAGCGAAGGCAATATAAAGGCAAAGTGGTGAATAAGAGACTCTGAATCCCATTTGCCGTCATTTGCATTATTTCCTCATTATTTCCGCTAAGCCATTTTTCCAAAATTTTTGTGTGTTCGCCATAAAATAATGGAAAAACGTTTTTTGGTGAAATACACAATAAAGTCAGTACAGTTTCATGCACGTTTAATTTTCATAGAGCAGCGTCACTTTATGCCGAATTATATTAAGCGGGTTGGAAGTATAAATAATACAAATATTGTTTTAATGCATTTGAACGTTTTCTTGAAATGTACATTTTTTAACGAGTCACGTTAGTTTTTCTAATTGCATTTTTTCGCGACTGCCTTACAATTGATAGCATCTGAACGTTAGATGCGAGCAGATCCGACGACAAATCTCTTTTCCACCTTCATTAATTTACACTAACTCCTATACACTTCCCTCGAAGTTAAATGACCACGTAAAACTCTCGAAGCCATAACGAATGAAATTACGCAATTCTAGCGTCGGACGGCAGTTCGAAAGTCGTCTCCACTTGGTCGTTGTTCGAGCATTATTTCGCGACCATAAACCACGACGCACGAAAAGGCAGCCAAAGTAAGCCTCGTCGACGTAAACGCAACGATAAAACTCGTTTGGCACAATGAAAGGAATGTTAAACCCTGGCATCGCTAAATTATTGCGTGGATATACCCTAAAGGTAATTCGGAAAACAATCGCATGGACGCATAATATTTGCAGAACTAGCGAGATAAATGAAACAGAGCAAGGCAAGTAGGTGTGTTTGCCGCTGGTACGTTAACGTGTATGAATACCACCGAAATAATCATCCATCGCGTACGCCATTATCTAAACCAGGGGTCCTCAAGTTCGGCCATCGTGGACACATGCGGCCACCAGACAACTTCGGTGCGGTGACACGAAAATTTCAATAATTCGGTTCATGTAAAGAAAAACAATTGTTTATGATAAACTAGCAGAATTTCCCGTTGAATTTCAACGGATTTAGTGAAGCTATTACATCACAACATACAAACTCTTTAAAATACCTATATAATAGATACTTTTTAAATTACAATTAGCTTTTCTTAACAATTAATCATATTTGCTTGTAACAATCCGTTTCCGAGTCTATTGCATTCAAACATAAAGATAATTTTATTTCCTATCATATTACTTTCGCCAAATCCAGCTTCATTTCTGGTGTAATTATGCCTCGCTGAAATATTTACTTTTATGTCTTGTAAGCAAGAAACCCGTGAAAAAGCAACGTACAGTTGTACATGATTGAACACTGACTCCGCTAAATGTACACTAGATACGTGAGCTTATTTACGTTAATAAACATTATAATGTAGAATATAATGATTTTACTTACAAAAAATGTAAGATTCCAGTATTCAATAGACGAAAGAAGGTTCAATTACTTTCATCAATAAACGCTTCCTGAATGTATATACGTTGCTATCCATAAACAACGATCGTTTCGTTGCTTAAACAAAAGTGCGAATCGAATAACGCTAATCTTTCGTCTATTTGTAAGCTTCATTGAAGCTAATTGAATCGGAGTTAACAATGACGGCCGCCCTGGAAACGCTCGGAAAGAGTACGAAAAATCCACAAAATTTCGAAACAAATAAATAGCGTATTTCTGAAAACTTCGACCGTGTAACATGTAAACTTCGCAGGAATAAGATAGTATGGAGTTTTATTCGTCGATTAAGCAAAAACGAAAAACATCGGTCGATATTTACGTATTTTTATACTTGAAGGAAGAATACTTTGCAAGAAATGGATTCATACGTGTTATCTTATGGAAAAATGTTAATCCTCTATATTGGCAGCACTGATTAATCCTGGTTGACCAAACTTTAACCATTCACTAAGTTAGGATGTAAGGAAGAATCGTGCCAAGTTTGGTTAGTCTAGCTTTTACCGTTTAGGAGGAGTTCCATGAACAAATACACAAACACACACTTCAAAATATATTATAGATAAGTAACCGTTGTCATTAAATAAGAAGGTATATGGAAGCTTTTCCATGATTATCGTTACATTTTCTGTAATCTTTCATTGATGCGGCCACGAGGGTTTGCTTGTCGCCGCAGATGCGGCCACAAGATAATATATCTCCTGAGAACCACTTATATAAACCAAAGGAGAAGCTTTAGATGAAGGGTTTCTATCTCCAGGTAAGGCATTCGAGCGAAGGATAAACGCCTCTGCGACGCCCTCAGAGGCGATTACGATGCGCAGAGAAAGTTCGTGGGTGGCGTCTACCCAAATGTACACGCCCCAAGACGGTAACGGAAAAGATAGAATTAGGTGAAGTTGAGGCAAGCGAGCTCCTTCGTACAGCTAACTTTGTGCGCCAAAGGCTAAAAAAATATGTAATTTAATGATGTAGTTTATGTTGACGGATGAAGTACACGAAGGGGAATTTACAGGAAAAAAATTGATGAACGATATAAGCAGTAACAGCAAAATGCAAGCGAGGCATTGGCCGCGGGATAAGGGAAATGACGAGAGAGGGAGGGAGGGAGGGAGGGAGGGAGGGAGGGAGAGAAGGAATAAAAAAATCCCTTAAAAACGGCTCATCTTCAAACTTTCCTTCAGTAGCCTTATCCGCCAACTCTACACATTGGTAAACTCGTCCGAAAGCCCCTCCACTTGTCCCTACCTCGCCACGCCACAGCCTCACTAACGCAACAAAACCACAAGCCTCCAAAACCCGTCACTCCCCCTCCCCTCACCTCCCATCACCGGAAGGCCCTTTCCTTTAAACTCTGCGATCCTTAAACCGCATGCCGCACCGCCGAGCGAACAGAGAGACGAAAAGTGCCGGATTGGGGTGTGGAGGGCGTGCGGGGGGAGGAGGAGGTAGTTGAAAGGGCTTGTGGGGGGAGGAGGACACCTCGAATTGCACGTCGGAGCGATGCTGGATACGACGCCATTACGCGTGACCCGGTAGGATGACACGTGGAGAGGGATTAGGGGGGGAGTGCAAGAGGGGCAGGTGTAGGAGGGGGGGAGGGGGTTGCGGGGGGGGGAGTGCAAGAGGGGTAGGTGTAGGAGGGAGGGGATGGCGGGGGGGGAGTGCAAGAGGGGTAGGTGTAGGAGGGAGGGGGTGGAGGGGGGGGGGGGGGAGTGCAAGAGGGGTAGGTGTAGGAGGGAGGGGGAGGGAGTAGACGAAGCGTTCCTAGGATAAAAGATGAGATTGAGGGGCGCTCGACATGGAGAAAACTGGTGGAAATTGCACGTGTGTGCATGCCCGAGTGAGTGATAACAGGAAGAGGGAGAAGAATTTTGGCGTTATGTTCGCGACAGTTTCTCTGACGACTTTGCGCTTATCCCTTTAAGAGTTGAGGACACTTTTGTAGGCCTATTTATCTCGAACAGCACTCGAGGACTAAAGTTTTGCAACTTTTCCAAAGTCTTTTATCTCGAAACTTGTGTGGACTGTATTTCTTCCGAGACGTATGCAATCGATGCCTAGTAGAAATTTAATGGGTCTTTCTTCGAGGATTATATCAACGTTTAATGCAACTTTTAACGATTTACATTGCCAAACTAAAATATTAACATGATATACAGAGATGAAATTTTAAAAATTTTTTGATGAAAATTCTAGAATGGCATAGATTTGGTTATAGCGGTAGAGCATCAAAATATTAATAATATGGCATTTATATATACTTTTACGCGCTTTATTTAGAAAATATGGTCTACATACGTAAATGAACCAGCAGATCTTTAAGAATTTGCAAGATGAAAAATTGTCGACGTCACAAAATTGGTGCAGAAAATGTGAGAGGAAAGCAAAGGGAGGGATCGGGAACATAGACGAGGCTTGCACATGATGCGTACCAGAGAGAGAAATGTGACGAGAGAGAGTTAAAGACTGAGAGGGAGAGAGAGAGAGAGAGATTTTACTAAAGTTTCTTCGAGATTTCAGAATAAACAGCTACCATGATTGAGATAGTACTGACTCGCATTATTACTTTATATTAATTACGAAAGTTTGATCACACAACTATTTGGGGAATATTTACATGCGTTAAATGATTAAATAAATTCTGCCGTATTAAAATTTGCTGAATTCGGAAAAAAATATAATAAATACCTTAAAGTTATAATTCTCTTTATTAAAGAAAATAATATTATCCCTGGAATTGAAGATTATATTATATTATTCAGTAGCAATAACGGTAGCCATAAAAATAACAGAGATTATCATTAAGATAGGACGACTGTGAATGCTATGCAAAGGCACCAAAGTATCCATCCTCAGGTTTCTCAATTAATAAACTGAATTAACGTCGAGGACTTGGGAAAGCATATTCTAACTTAATATTGGCATATTTAAAAAAACGGAGGAATATCAATGCAAAATAAACAAGCTTCTTCCACGTAAACTGAATATAAAGCATCGATAAAATGCCTGAGAGTGGAATTAAATGATTAAGGAAAGACATGAATATCTTCTGTTAATACTTAAAAAATAGAGCGGAAAAAGAGGCCGAGAATGCGTGAATTAATTTGGAACGATAAATGATAGAAGCGAAGCATCCATACGAAACTGGAGAATGGCGCTATGCTATCTCGAGGGTTATTGAGAGAATAGATCTGGCAGAGGGAGAATGGGTAAGAAAGAGGAGGGAAATGAAGGAGGAAGGGAGGCCAATCAGAGGAAAGGAAGTAACGAAAGAGGAATCAATACTAACTAGGTTCGAAAAATGTTGTAAAGCGTGATATAAAGGGAGGGAGGGAGAGAGAGAGAGAGAGGGAGAGAGAGAGGGAGAGAGAGAAAATGGAAGAGAAGGGAAGAGAGAGAATGGAGAGATGGAAGGAGTGAAATATGGAGAGAGAGAGAGAGAGAGAGAGAGAGAGAGAGGGAGGGAGGGAGAGAGAAAAGGGAAGAGGGGCTGCGAGGGAGAAGAGAATTACTGCGATAAAATATTAAACATAAAATAAAATGTAAGCATTTGAAAGAAAATTGAAGTATGGCAACAGAACCGAGGGAAATGGAGTGTTGTTAATGGAGCTAAAATGCAAATTTAGACTTATGGAGCGGAAAAAACGGACGAAAATTATATATATATATATATATATAGAGAGAGAGAGAGAGAGGAATAAAGAGGAAGATTAGGGGCGACGAGAGACAAGGGATTAATTTCATTTAAAGAATTGATAAAAAAATAGAAATGCAGGTGGATTATGGAGAGAAGGAAAATAAAGGGAGGGAGGGAGAGAGAGAGTAAGAGAGAGAGAGAGAGTAAGAGAGAGAGAGAGAGAGAGGGAAGGAGAGATAAAGGCGCAAAGTAGAAAGGTGAGAGTATAGAATAATGGAGATGGAAGCGTGGAAAGCAGAAAGAGGAATAATGGAGTGCAGAGAGAGAGGGAGGGGTGGTGTGGGGGGAAGAGGAGGGGGAGGGGAGGGGTGGGGAGGGAGGGAAAGGGAGGGAAGGAGAGATGGAAATCGAAATATCTTAGTGGAGAAGCGCGGGAATTGCGCGTGGGGGGGGGGGGGGGGGGGGAATGGGGTGAGGAATGAAAGTGGAATATCTCCCTCCCTTCGCATCTCTCGACGCGCAGAATCCCTTCGGTCTGTGAGGGCGACCCCCTCTACTCCCAGAATCTCTAATCCAACCTCTCTCCGGTAAACTTTCGGAAAGGACCCACCCTAACACACGTCCCCTTTTCCCTCCTCCCTCCTTTTTTCATAACTTCTCCCCCTCCGCGACCCACATTCGCCCCCCTACTCCCCTTTCTGGCCTCGGCCGTATCGCCCTTGTTATGCCCGACCCTTCTCATCCACAGATGCGTGGAGCCCCTTCTCTCTCTCTCTCTTCCCCTCGCACTACAAACCAACCTCTCCCTCTCCCTCCCCCTCCAACGCCCCCCTCTGCACTTCTACCCCCGGCAAATTCTCACGGATCGATAGAACAAGATGCTAAAAATACTATTAGCCTCAGCCGGGAGAGTTGAATGTCTCGAGGGCCAAAGGAAATGTGTTGGTGTAGTACTATGGATAGGTAGAGTGCATGCGTGTGTGTGTGTGTGTCAGGAGGGAGTGAAAGACTCAGAAGCGCGGAGTCGGCGGGGGGGCCATTGGGAGGTAATTTGGAAAAGGAAAGAGAAAAGAGAGAGGCAGAAATGTGTGAGGGAAATGAATGAGGAGAATGGAGGGGAGGGATTTTTGGGGGGCCAAGGGAAATAGATTATCGAGAGGGAGGAGTTGTGACATTGACCTCAAAGGGCCAGAAATGTGACCGTGTCGTACGTCGCTATGGCAACTATTTGATGCGGGATCCTCTGTGAGGCAGGGAAAGGAGATGAAAGAAGATGCGGCATAGGTTGATTTGGACGAGAGGATCAGGAGTCTGGGAAGATAAGAGCGTTAGAGAGAGGGAGGGGGGGAGAGAGGGAGAGAGAGGGAGAGAGAGGGGAAGGGGCGTAATGATGGGAAAGAGATGACGAGACGCAACCGAGTAGAAAATTGAGAGAAAGTCGATTCAGAACCCACGACAAAGACGACAATGTCGACATTCGAATTATTCTTTCTCTAAAAAAAAGCAGCGAGGAAACGGATTAGGGAAGGAATCAATCGCGTCTCTCGTTCGAAATTCTTACCTCGTGGTTTTATGGGTCGATTTTTTTAGCTTTACAGGTGGTTTCCAATCTCTTTACTTGAAATAAATTCTTTTTTAACAAGAAGGAGATGCGGTTACATTACTCGATATAACAACTGATTACAATATTTTAAGACATATATGCAGTATATATTTACGATTTACGATGAGGATTAATATGGGACTCGTTTCAAAACTATACATTCTTTCCGTATATTATTTAGAAGCCGTGCAAAAACATGACTTTACTGAATGTAAAACACATTTAAATTTTGCTTCTCGACAATTTTTTTTCATCCATCGATTGAGCAATGAGCAGGGTTACCACCTCTTCGGGTTAGCAGCCGAATTTTCGTGCTCCTGATTGGACTCCGTAATTCTTCCGGTTGAAATGAATTTGGCACAAGTTTGTTTAAACGCCTTTATTCCTACGTCTCAGGCGTCTCTTGATAGGACCAAAATTTGACTACAGTGTATAATTAACCAAAAAGTTCATAATTGTTTTGTGTGTAGGCAAAGTGTTTAAGCTGAATCGACGCTTGGCTGCAAGCAGAGCGAGTTAACGACTTTGTTACAAATTAAAGGCTTGTCTTATCATACCTCGTCTCAGGTGGCAGATGTCTGTAGACGGTCCTACACTTGAGATGTTCCCTTCTATACACTCAGTCATCAATTCGTCAAAAAATGTTAAGGTAGTTTTACTTTTTTTTTAATACTCAACATTTTTCACATTAAACAAATTAAGATTTAAAAAGTTACAGATTTTCGTAAAATTTGGTACTATACTAGCAGTTTAAAACCTACTTCGACCGTACAGGAGAGGCTTCATTAAATGCGCTCGGTGATTTTCCGACGGTGAGTGGGGAAGGGCGGCTGCTCCAGAGAAGTGCATTTTGGGGGTCATATCAGGGTCAAACATGGAAATATTCGGGTCAAAGTTAGAAATATTCGGGTTACCTCTGAGGAAAGGGTGGCAGCCCTAGCAACGAAGGATACATTCAAAATAAATGGGAAAGGATAGAGTGATTGATTTGTCCTCGGCGTAATTCCAAACAAAACAAGTTGCACGCGATTTCATAAAATTCGTGCAATTTCCACAAAGTGAAGTTAACACGACGGGTTTCCAGGGACAGCCTTAATGAGGAGGAGGTGTCGAATTCTTCGGCAGCAAAGGTTGATGTCAGGAGAGACTGAGAGAGATGAGTAATGACAGCGAAAGGAATTTAGAGAAAAATTCTATCTCATTGGAAGCCATCGGCGTCGGTTGCGCCGCGAAGGTTTAAGAATTGGGGGAGGAGTGGGAAGGGGTTAATAAGAGGTGGGAGGGGGAAGGAGGGAGAGGAGGAGAGGGGGAAGAAGAAAAGTAGGCTAGTAAACTAGATGGAAGGGCCGATGTAAACAGCTAACATAGTAAGGGGAGTGGAACGGAAAGAGACGGTCGTTTATAAGGTGAATAGTTCTAGTTCTACAGTTCACCCTGCAAGCCACCGCAGTGGTGTGTGGCAGGGGGTGCAATAGCACCAAGGGAAAGCGCATAATAATGAATAGTATCACTCTACGTCGCCTGATTTCTTTTCGTAACATCTGTTCTGCTCAGCTATCGTTCTAGGAAAAACGAGCCTTTATACCTCTCAGTCCTACAGGCTATCTCTCTTATTTTACGAGGATGGTCCGTTCTACCAATATAAGTTGGCGCTCTTATTATTTCTTCGACATCGCTGGAGAATATATGCGTTCTAAATCGTTCGAGAAGTTTTAACCTAGAGCGTGATCGGCGCTCGGTTAGTGATTCCCATCCTAAGTCCTGTATCAAGGCTGTAACACTTGTTTCTATCGTTACAATTTTTGATGAATCTAGCGGCTTTTCGCTGCACTCTTTCTAACTCTGAGATTGATCCTTTCTCGTACGGATCCCATATGCTCGACGCGTACTCTAATAGCGATCTTACTAACGAGAAGTAACATGTCTCTTTGACTTTTTCCTCACTTTTACCTACTATGCGTTTGATGAATCCTAGTTTCTGTTTAGCATCCCCGCATATATTTCGTATGTGCATATCCCATGAGAGGTTGCTCGTTAAAGTAACGCCTAAGTATTTGACGGAATCGGCTAGTTTTAGCTGGACGCCTTCAACAGTGTAATTCGTCGTGTCAGTGTTTTTGTTTCCCCAGAATCTCATAAAGGAACACTTTCCTAAGTTCACTTCTAACTGCCACTCTTTACACCACTCGATAATTGCATTTAGGTCGGCAGAAAGTAATAATTGATCATTAGGATTGTTAATCTCTCTGTAAACTACTGTATCATCCGCGAATAACTTGATTTTACTTTTAATAACCTTATCTAAGTCGTTTATATATAGAAGGAATAGTAAGGGGCCGATTACACTTCCCTGTGGAACGTCTGAGGCTACGCTGACTGAATCTGATTTAAATCCATCTATAACTACTATTTGTTCACGCTCATTAAGAAAGTCCCTGATCCACTCGATTATCTTTCGATTAATTCCACAGTCATTTAATTTCTTCACTAACTTACTGTTCGGAACTTTATCGAAAGCCTTCTTGAAGTCGAGGAAAACCGCATCTAATAAATTAATTTTACGGTCTCCTGATCTTAGTGTATCGTGAACGAACAGAGCGAGCTGTGTTTCACAAGATTTCGTCTTCCTGAAGCCATGCTGATATTTACTTAGCAAGTTCGGACTATCTAAGAAGTCCATCACGGAGCTAACGATAATGGGCTCGAGAACCTTGCAAGATAAGGAGGTAAGCGAAATTGGCCTGTAATTTTCTCTGTCGTATTTTTTCCCACCTTCGTGTAACGGCGTTATAAAGGCTAATTTCCACTCCTTAGGTACAACGCCATGACTAAGTGACTTACTGAAAACTATTTCGAGATAAGGTGCTATTTCCAGAGCTAACTCTTTGAATACTCTAGCTGGTATCTCTTCTGGACCCGGAGATTTATTTGACTTGATATTTTTAAGCTGTTGAGCTATCCCTTTTGCTGATATGACTATATCGTTCATTTTTTCCTTGCCTGGTTCGGGCGCCACGACCTTCGCTCTCACGTCTTCGGTAGTAAATACGCTCTGAAAAAATAAGTTTAACAAATTTCCTTTATCTGTGCTATCGCTAACTACCTCTCCTTGGTCGTTTATAAAAGGGCTACGGTTGGGCGTCGACCTTGAACTTCTCTAACATATGACCAAAAGCATTTGGGATTTTCACTTAGATGTTCACTAAGAGTCTTTTTATTGAAGTCCGTTAGTGCTTTTCGCATAACCTTTTTGGTATTAGTCCGACAATCTCTGTACTTAAGTGAAATTGAAATTACTTCCTCCTGTGACTTACAGTTATTGATGCGTTTAAATTTGGAGTGAAGCTTTCTTTGGTGTCTGAGGGCACACCTAACCTGCCGATTATACCATCTTGGTTCCCCATTATCGCTAATAAATTTACTTGGTATATACGTATTAATACCCATTCTAATTTATGATAGAAATGCTTTCCAAGTTTCCTCAACGTTTTTTGTGCTTGTCGATTTGCTGAAATCGCCGTAATCCTTGATGAGTTTCTCTTTGAAATCCTCAAAGTTAGCATTTTTATAAATGTACACTTTTCGCTTAGGCTTGCTATATTTTGCGAAAGCTATATCCAAAAGTACTCGAACTGCTTGGTGATCACTGATTCCTTCTTCAACAGTTACTTCAGAAACACGCTCGGGGATGTTAACTTCTAGTAAATCTAATATATTGTTCGCTCTCGTAGGTTTTTTGACTACCTGGATAAGGGAATGTTTATTGAAGATGTCTATTAGCACTTCACATGACTCGCGATTCCTTCCGGATGGTATGAAGCTACAACTCTGCCAATTTATCGAGGGTAGATTGAAGTCTCCTCCTACTATGATAATGCTTTTACTATT
Organism: Uropetala carovei; assembly: GCA_036926305.1. NCBI lineage: Eukaryota > Metazoa > Arthropoda > Insecta > Odonata > Petaluridae > Uropetala > Uropetala carovei. The sequence goes on along the minus strand of JAXCHB010000010.1, from coordinate 7,451,073 downwards.
CTTCTTCTTTAGTGAGTTTATTTGAGCCTCTAGATCGTATATTTCTTCTGCGTTTGAAGCTGGCGGCCTATAATATGCACATACATGAATGTTTCCCAAACCTTCACTGTTTATAGTACACCAAGTGCTTTCAATATTGTTTTCAGCAAACTTGACCGGAGAACTTATAAACACCCCTCCACCGCTCCTATTTGTCCTATCTCGTCTATGAATAATATATCGTAAGGGGAAAATTTCACGGTCGTGAATATCCGAGGTTAGCCAACTCTCTGTGCCTATCACTATATCTGCCTCTGTTTGTTCTAGTAAATTCTGAAGTTCCGCAGCCTTATTCCTGATACTCCGGCAATTTAGAGTTAAAATTTCTTAGGGAGCCACTTATGTGCCGCTTCGGAATTTTTTCAGCGATTTGGAAGGTGCATCCCTCATTTCTAATAGCGGCTTTATTACTGATAGTATTATCGCATGGTTTATTGTGCCCTAAAGCCGACCTACATACTGATCTACGGTCAGAGTTAATAAATTTATTATGATAATTAGCGCAAGTCTTTAATTTCCCCGTATATGACCTGCTCACTAACCTACTCTCTAATCTAAAAAAACTCTACTATGCTCGTATATCCTACCACCTACCCTCTGTGTTGCCTCGGCGGTATAGTGAACTCTCGAGCGGTTAAGGGGTACCTTGCACGATTCGAGAACCGGCCCGAGGTCCACGAAAGCTACTCCCATGCCCCCACAGAACTTCCAGAGTCTCCGGTTCAAGCCGATCACTCGACTCCAAACCGTCGAACCCCGGTCGGTCCGCGGGACCATGCTGCATACGGTCAGGCGCATGTCGATCCCCATGACTCGCCGGAGTCGGTGTACTTCGGAGCACAGATCCCTGAAGGAATCCAATATCTCCTCAGAACCCCGATCCTGCGCGTCATTGGTGCCCACATGCGCCACTATTTGCAGCTTGGAGCATCCATTGCCACTTGCCGCCGCCCGAACCGCCTTCGTCACCTGAGGTACTGTTCCGCCTGGAATACACCAGGAGAACACTCGCTCATCACCCTCCCGGCGAGCCCTTTCCCTCACGGGTGCCACCAAACGCCAGACGTTTGAACTACCTATTAACAAGATTCCCTCCCTCCCAGCCAGACTTCCCCTAGGTGCGGCGTCCCTCGAGGCGGATGGGGCCACAGAATTCGTTGTGCTATCCTCCGAGAGCACTTCGAATCTGTTTTTGACGGAGATAGGGTCACCTTCCACCTTCCCATCTCCCCGCCATGACCACCCCACTCCCCCGCGACCTCGGGTAGCCACCTTCCAACCGTCGGGTTTTGGACATGAAGCCATCCTTCCGGGTTAGTGTCGACCACGGCTCTCTCTTCGACAACCCAGCCAGCATTCGCTCTCGAGCTAGCCCGAGGTACCACCTTGGTACGACAAGGCGTCTCAGAGGTATTGTGGCATCAAATATTCAAACCATCGTGCTTAGTATAAGATATCTGAATTTCGTAATTACTTTTGGTGTGTTCTAGGCATGCCAAAGACGAAGTGAAATGACTTTAGAGCAGTATCTACGTTCGTTTGATAAATCCGCTTTACTGTTTTTTTGAGATTTTGGAGATGTATACAAATTTATTTCGGTCCACATTGATTAAGTGATTGAACGAAGGGCTTAATCCAATATTCAAGTGATTCACGATAATAATACGTAAATAGAGGAATTATTTTTCTAAACAGTGGAAATGCAAAATGAAATAACATTTTCGTAAATATTATTATTTGATAAAAAACAAAATTAACATTGTGCTCTACAACATTCTCGATGATAGATTTCTCCATAAAAAAACATATTGGATGATTAAAAGGTCGACAATTAGTAAAAACGCACTTGGAAATCGAGATTATTTCGATATGGAAATACACCAATCAGGTTTGGCATTATTTAAGAATTAAATGTTAAAACATTCACCGTCCAGCGTCAATAAAAATTATCCTCTGCTTTTGAGCTATGTTTTAGTAAAATACTTTCGGCCATTACTTGTGTAACTGCAAATCCTTCCGTTAATGCGAATGGAGAACGACTCAGTTTTCTGACTTGCCTAATTATTCATTCTGGCGCTGCTAGAGCTACAGGCGAGGGTCACGTTGCTTGCTCGCTTCTCTACGCACGGTGGACGGTCGCGTGGGTCAGATATAATAAGAGGAAGCGGACGCAGGGAAGGAGGGCAGTGGCTCGCTGGGCTCGTTCTTCTCCCGGGAACCGAACCAGAGGTCGAGTGCTTCAGATCCCTCATTTTTCCCTCCCTCCATTACAATCTACAATAAATCTTTTCATGTCACTGCATGCAGACTCTGGAATGCTCTACCATCACACATACAAAACTCTCCAACTGTAGTATCCTCCTTCAAAGAATCTTACTTCAGGTTACTCCTTTCTCATACGTCAACAGTAAACGACGAGGCAGCACCGAGCATCTCATAATCACAACACAAGCGCATATAAAAGACAGAATGTGTTTAATTAAGCTTTCTTTTTTCTTCCAGGAAACAATAGTTACTAAATTTTCTAATTATAATTGTTGTAATGTAATTCTTAATTTGAACATTATTTAAAAATTTCCTGTATGTATATGTCGTATATGTATATTTTTATATGTTCTATGTATGTCTATTTTACTTCTTTCCTTTTATTTGTTGGTATTCAATTCATTTATTCTTTCTTTCTTTAATTTTTTTCTTCTGTATCTATTTATGGATTTTTCGTGGTTTTTTTACACCTCTCTCCTCTTCGTAGGTGTTTTTCCGCAGTGGGACTCTTTTCTGTGCTAAACAAAGCGATTACACAGTTTTTTCAAACCCACAAAACTAGCATTATTCTATGGTAATTCTTTATGTCCAACTAACAAGCTTTGTAATCAATATGTATGTGAAATGTTGTAATTAACTTGTATATAGTGCTCAAAACTGACGAAAGTGTTAAATGTAAGAAGGGACTTCACAGTCTCAATTTCGCCCTAAATAAAGTCATTTCTCTGTCTGTCTGTCCATTCTTTTTCCCTTTCCTCCATTTCAGCAAACTCCCATTTATTCGTATGGAGTCGGAAAGAAGAGATGTCTCTTGTGGAAAAGTCTTGCCCGACGTTTGTAGCATTCATTACTAACTACTCATTTAGTAAAATGAATTCAATTTTGATCCATAAATTGCAATCACTAGAATTTTTACATCTGTTGCATTGGAATGCGATGTATTTGTACCGAATAATATGCTGCTAGAAGAGGAAAATTCTTATATTAATTGAATTATAAGCAATACCAGTGTGAGTACTTTGTGCCCATTATTTATTTATTTTCTTGCGTAGGCAATTTATCATAAAAATTCAGTAAATACGAAACCCGATTCTGTAAACTGATTATCCCAATCTTTCACAAAAGGTGTCTTTGGTGTACTCATCTCATGATTGTCTAAATATCGCCCTTAATAAAGACGGATTGTTATTATAATTATCTCCGAGTTAAAATAAACAGAAAAATGCTACAATACAAATATTTTCACCTGATTCAGCGCTGACTGTGTGACTGATTTATGAAAGTAAAATAAGAATCACCATAACTTGTTTAACAAGAATATATTATATGCATATAAGAGAAACATTTTTTTAATGTTTTGTATTTTAATGCATTAATTCAATATTTTTACTTACTATTAAATGAATTGTGTTAAAATATTGATGAAAAACGTTTTGTACATATTTAGCGATATGAAAGTATCCTCAGCAATTTCATTACCTTTTATCATCAAAATCACTTCGGTATACAGAGGGTTAAAGGCATTACTATAGAGAAAATACGAAAATACGGCTTTTCGGATGTTCGGAGAACTTTTAACTTTTCAAAAATGCAAATAAATTTTAGTTTCCCTGTGGTTCTCCGATATTATCTATTAGACCAGCGAAGGAGGAAACGTTTGATTTGATTTGTCGACGTTTCACCGAATGTGGCTAATTACGTTGTAGCGATCGAAGCGCCACCGTCGGCCGACCAAATCGTACTCTTTTTTCCTCCCGCGCTGATTAACCACTAAGGATCTCAGGAGAGACAAATGCGTCACGTGACTCCCTCCGTTGCTCCCCTACCCAATGGGAAATGGCCGCGGGACGAACGGCTTTAAATGAACGGATTGACGTGTGAAGACCAATAAAATTACTTGTTGCTCGCTCGCGTAGGAGAGAAAGCGGACGGACGACGCGCGATTCATTTTTGGAAGCAAAGTATGAATTGGGAGTCGCGACGATAATATTTTCCAGTGAAAAGTCGATGAAAAGGTATATTAGTAACAAATAGATTGCGATTTCATTTCTCCCCTCGCTGGAGAGAGAACTCTCGATTTGAAGTTGGAGCCACACAGATCTTGGAACTATTGTTGCCAAAATAAATTTGAAAATGTCGCTAAATCCACCCTAAAAAGTATATAAAAAGTCGCTAAACACAAGGAAAATGTCGCTAAAATGTCGTTAAAAAGAAAATAGTGCATAACTACTTATAAATATAATGATTCTTATTCATGTAATTGGTAAACTTTTTATCTCTTTTATAAATAAATATCAATATAGATAATATTTAATTATTAGTATTAAATAAGGGAGAATTTTTGCAAGCCTTTTATTAATAAAAAATGGAATTGATATTAATATTTATAGGTCAAGATTATTTTATAAGTAGAAAGGTAAAATATCCTATATACCCGCGTATAACCGGCAGGGAGATTTTCCGCCTCATATTCAGTGATTTTTTTTTATATATCCGTGCACAGCAAACTTTAGTTCCTAGAATTTTTAATAAGGGGAATAAAACTTTTGGATTTTTGGAATAACTTAAAACCACAAATGATTGAGGATCAATGTACCACCTTCAAAGGCTCTGATATACACTCATAAGAAGCGCCCATCAACTAATTACAGCACTCTCCATACTTTGTAACACATTGTGAGTCAAATTTGTGACAGTAATCTTGCCAACTCTCTATTCTAAAATTCGAAACAACAAGTTAAGCTTCATTTATGACGTTCAATAATCATAATAAAAATCGATGTCTAATTTATACATCGAGAAGAATACCTTCTTTAATTTTTAATGGAAATCATTTTTTCTGAAATTTTACTGCGTTTTATGATGTATTCTTCTACGTAAATTATAATGAGGACTTCCAAAATTAGTAACTGTAGAAATATTTTAAGGTTTATTTAAACTTGTATAGTTTTTAATAAATCAATCATAAAATTAATTTATTAGGTTTATGTTGCATATTGCATGTATTTCTGCTTACATTAAGCAATATTTAAATATGTCTCTAGAATATTAGCAAATCGCTAATCGCTAAACACTAAGAAAAGTCGCTAAAGCAAGTAAAAAGTCGACAAATCTAGCGACAAAGTCGCTAAATTGGCAACTATACTTGGAACATCTGCTTTGCTCTTTTGATGTCACGAAAACCTATTTCCATCTAAAACCGCCGAAAATTTCTTAGAAGACGAGCCAGATATATTTGTCACCCAAATATAATTCACATCTGCGCTAAAGAATAAATTGCCAAACTATAGATAAGTACTTACATGATATTCTTAGTTGGTGATTTGTTTAAGAATGTAATTAATATGTTAAAAATAGAATATTAGTATGGATTGTAATCTTGAGACGCTTTTACAAAGGAAATCTCAGGATTTTCAAATAATCACTTTTAGTAACATTTGCTCCGACATTCGCTTTTTAACGTATCAACTCTGTATAGTTGGTAACAGCGGCGGATTGTAAGAAAATATTCGTATGGGTCATTTTTTTGTTATCCGTTCCATGGGAAATCAAGGACTTTAATCCACTTCCAAAGAACGTGTTGCAGTTATATAACAAGTTAGGAAAGTGTACAACGTATCACAAATGGGCGCGTTTCGTGCAGTGGAGTATTAGAAAGAAATTATATACCTGTACGTAAGGGAAATAGCGTTTTAAAGTTCTTTCCTTCATCATAAATAATCCATTTTCTTCCTATTTAAAAATATTACATGCACATGTAAGGAAATTAAACGTTTGTTTGGGAGATTGTTTATGTTAGCAACAATGAAGTAACCATGCAAGAAATTTTCAAAGTTCAATTGGATATAAGACATTCTTGTTTGATTTTCTCGATAACAGCTACTCCTACGATAAAAATATGTAGGAAAAGAAATACTCTACTTTACCAGTTCTACAACTTTTATTTGAAAAATATTTTGATATGAGTAATACTTTACGAGATATGACGAAAATTTAATTTTTTGTCCCCAGTAAAGGGGTACCCCTGATTGGCGTACGTGATTCATTTTTGCGATTTTCTTATTATATTTGATTGAAAGTCTTTCATATCAAATTTCATGAAAATCCGTTAAGTAGAAGCCGAGAACGAACATGCGGACGGACGGACAGACGGCCAGAAGAACCGACCGACGATAATAGGCGCTCACGCTGTCAGCGAAACGCGCCTAAAAATGAAAGGAATATCTTCTCGCTGGAAAAGAGGTTTTTAGAGGTAAAAAGTTGTCTCAACGAGGATCTTAGTCTATCATTATTTCACCATAATTTGCTGATTTTTTGCCTTCATCTATTAAAGTGGAGGAGAAGGAGAAGCCGTGCAGAAATTGTATGAATAAATTATTACTATTTCTGCATCTAAATTCACATCACTATTTTATAACATTTTTATTAGCACCAGTTTGGAAATTTCGAACGCCGAAATCCTGGGACCTTTTGTCGATTGCCTTCGGTTTTATCTCAGGGAAGATTCGTTTTCTAAAGATCCAATATTTCTCTCACAAATCGATCGATATAAATTGCTAAATTTTCTTATTACATATTTATATTATTCTCTACCTCGACTGGCTCATAATTATATTTCTTCGCATATTCTTTGATGGAATTTATTCAGTTCTGCGAAAAGGATTGTTTCTTTCGGGTGGTTAATATTTTTCCTTCTTTTTTCAATCGGCAGTCCTGTTTTTTTCAGTAAACTCTTTACCTTTCCAATTTTTTAAGACAAGCTTTACACAATCGCGTTATATAGAAAATAGGTAATCCTCGATTAATATATTGATAAATTAACGGCTCATTAATACTCAGGACAATGAAAACACTCAATCCAACATTATCCAAATGGAATTAAAGTGAAATTTTAGTACAGGACTGCATGCTTCCCCTTCGGAGAAAAGACTAATCGTGGAAAAAATGGTTTCGTGAAATATATAATCCCTTTTTACGTAGAGAGGGGGAGAGAGGGAGATGGGGAGAGAGGGAGAGGGGGGGAGAGAGGGGGAGAGGGGGAGAGAGAGAGAGAGTCAAGGAATAGGAGTGAAAGAGGGAGGCTAAATAGTGGGCAAGTAGAATTGAGGGTGTAAAGGGGAAAAGGAAACGGAGGGAGAGGGGGAGAGGCAGGGTAAAAAGAGGCACAGAGTGTGGCAAATCGATCCGGTTCCAGATTCCCAGCCGTAATGCATTGATTTCGGGGTTGTCTAGGGAATACTTCAATGGCTATTATCTCTCGGGCTTCGGAGAATTCCTGGAAAAGTCTCCCATCATCTCTTTTTCTCCCTTTCTCCTATCCTATCTCTCCCCTCCCTCCCCCTCCCCCTTCTATTCCACGAAGCTTTCTCTTTTTAAGAGATTCCCTTAGCCAACGCAGTACGTGACCGGCATTTCTTTCATTCTTCTTCACAGCGACGAAGAAAAGAAGAGAAATACGGTTATAAAGGGATAGATAGTCTATGAGGGCAAAGGGATATTAGGGGTGAAGAGTTAAGGAGAGAGAGATTGAGAAAGAGAGAGAGAAATAGACGAAGGAAAAATATTTCCGCTTGAATGGCCGTCAACTCGCAGTCGGTCAAATCAATTTTCTTTCGAGAACATTGATTGTAATCTAAGTGGATGCTTTATAAATCGCTTTGTTATTTTTAATTAGAAAGCAATGTTAGAATAACGTCTATACTGATTATATGTTTGTGAAATTACGCAATTCTGTAATGGACTGATAAAGAAAAATTTTTAAATTTAAAATTATTTAGACGAGTTAAATAACAAACTCGTATTTTGTTTAAGATGATTTAATAAAATACAGGAGAGGTTATCACCGGATTAGCCCTTTGACCTTATTGCTGGAAACATCTCGCTATGCCAACTTTGTTATCGCGCAGTTTTGGCCTTTCGCACGGTGCATCGCTCTAAAAGATTAATTTATATCGCGACATACTAGTGTGACTGTAGGTATCGTACATACGACGTAGTGTGCCACTAGAAGGAGTACTCATAATATATGCGAGGAAATTTAAGTAGAATACTTTCGGTAAAAACAAATCGAAACTACCTAACAATGTATAAAGGTCTCTTACTAGGCATAACACTAAATACGGTACGACAACTATCAAAAATGTTCGCTGAAGAAATTTTTCCTCTATTCACCTTAATATTATTATTATATCATATATACCAGCAGAAGTTCCCGTTGAATTTCAACGGATTTAGTGAATCGAAAACTTCGACCGAGTAACACGTAAACATCGCAAGAATAAGATAGAACACAGTTTTAACCGTCCAATTAAGCAAAAACGAAGAGAACCTGCAATATTTATTTATTTACATAAATTTATTTAGATAAATGAAAAAAAACCTTACACTCTGAAAAATCGAAAAATACGCGTAAACTTATTGGAAAATAATTATCGAATTAAGCTCTCCCTCACTCCAAACGTTTTATCGCCATATAACCTATGTTATCCGCAGGTTAAAATTATATACCTATGCGAAGATTCAAACGTGTGAAAATCACAATTTTTGGAAAATCTACGTCTAATTATTTAAGTTACTTACGTAGTTTTAATAACACCTTGCTTGAGAGAGCTCTACGCCACACGAAAATATCATTAAAAAATATTTATTAGTAGTACTTTAATTAAAATCAACAAATAATTGGTTGCCATGTAAACAAACAAAATCGCGCGCACAAATTGAAAAACGATATAATGTTAAAATTTTCCGCATATAAATGTATTGGACTCTCAACTTTGGCAAAAATGGGAGTTGTCACGGTAGCTTATAATTGGTATTGTCATAAAACTGATAAAAATCATATATTTTTCAAATTCTAAACACATTTTTAAGCTAATTCGATCAGGATTCGGATTCTGTCTACAATAAAAATAAACTTTGTTCTTTCCTTCACATAATCATCCAAGTCGTGAATTCATACCATGTTTCCAAGTAATTTTAAAATTTAAATGAAAAATGAAAAGAGAAAATATTTTTTAAAAATTAGAAAGGTCAATCAAATCGGTATAAAAACCTGACTACACCACTTAGCACTTTATTTCTAATAAAATGACACATTTCTCTTGTTTCAACGTGCTGTAGTTGCTGAGTCATAAAAGAACATGCATATATACATCTCTCTATATTATAAAATCGTATGGTCATCATGATGTGCAACGCTCTAATTTTTCGAATAACTCGATTAGAAATAAACTTAGAAGCCTGATATTTCTCAGAATTTCAGTGTTGATGAATATTTACGTTATGACTAAAATATTTCGGAAAAGGTCACGGGTTCGACTCCAGAGGATGAATGTCCTTTCCCATAAGATAACACGTAAAAATCACCATTTTGGTTTGAAGGTTTTCATTCATTTACTTTTTAAAATATCTTAAATTTAAGTTATCGACACGAAATTTGCGCTAAAACACGCCAAAATGAATGAGGATTCTTTTTCTTACCGTCGAATACTCAATCTCATTCGAATTCGCTCATTTTGAATTTATACTCGAGTTTTGGTAACTTTTTAAATATTGCAATAACAAGATTCCGTTTACCAGTATTGTTGTTCTCGGTAATTTCCGTGCACTTAAATAAAAGCTTAAAGATCGAAAATAAGATTAAAACTTGCTCGAAGATATGAATTTAATGCAAATAAATCAAAAGCAATATTCATGTTATTTGTATATTTTTATCTATATTACTAAAATCCTATTTCTGGTTGACTCTCTCTCTCTTTAACGCTCTACACCTCAGCCATTTTTAATCTCCGGGAATTTAAGCCCTCTAAGTTTATTTTTTATCGAGTTATTCAACAAATTTTCTTAATCTGTTATTAAAAACCAAACATACATCCCTTATAAAATACGCCAATTACGCAAAGAATACCATTAGTTATATTCCACTTTATCGAGTAAGTAATCCGAATATTCATTAGTATTACGATTTATATGTACATACATTACAAATTAGCGTTTTATAAATCGCAATGGAATTAAATTTCCTTTACGATACCTAAGTGTCGAATGCGCCTTTCGTAAAAAAATATATTTATAACAATCAAAATTAAATGCTGAGATCTTGGTTAAAATTACCGGTCTCTATTTCACGCTTCAATTTTCTTAAGTGTGTAAACAAAACACATATATCCTCCTCCTTAATAAAAACAATAAATCAAAAGATATAATCGTCTGCTTCAAACCGTGCGTTGGATGTTTATCAACAATCGCCTGAAGCCTTGGGACCAACTTCGTCGCTCAAAAACTTTCGAACATTTTCGAATTTTGTATTAAATAAATTCCAAGTAACCTAAAAATTTTAGCTCATTTGGAATGTGGCGAAATAATTTTGTTTTTGCGAACTCTATCAACAAAGAACTATGCAGTGGCATTGTTAAATTCTTATGTATTTTATAGGTTGCAATCATTACTGGAGCTTCGACTGGTTCAATTATATTTATAATAAAGAGAATATACATTATTCTTTGCCATTTAATTTTGTTTGGCATCAATTTCCACTCTGCGTTTCATGTGCTACGACAGTAATATAATCACAAGGTCAAGCGAGTCCTTTGCCTTACATAGGATGATCATGAGTCAATTAAAGTGATTCTTTCGGATTTGAAGATTTTACAATAAAAAGGTGTTATATTATTAAAAAGTTTTCAATCAAGTTTCTTGTAAAAGTTTAATTTGTAATGTACATAAATCATTCTTAGTAAAATTGTTTTATTTAATTAAAACTAATTGTTAGCATAGCCACTTAGTAGAGGTGTAGAATCATAACTGAAAAATCTATTAAAATACATACATTAAAAAAAATAATTATATTAAAAATTAAATAAAGAAATAGATATAAATACGTAATTATACAAATATTGTAAGATAACTGATAAATGATTATGTTCATGGTTAAATTGCTATGGTTACGTGATTATGATGTGCTAAGTTACGCGAAGAACAACAATATTAATAAATCTCCGCAGAGACAGACAGTTTCTTTCACTGTAAATAAAAATGAGTAAATTGTAAAATAGGAGAAACTTATATGGCACGCTTCTAGTCTAGACAATTATGTCTCTTTAAATTGATGGAATAAATGATCCGAAGATCCTTACGTGACAGGGATAAGCTGGAATGATGGGAAATGTAGAAATAGGTAGTTCAGTGGAAAAATATCCGCCCGACAAGCGGAAAACCCGGGTTCGATTCCCGGTCATAGTAGATTTTTTTCCCGACTCCACATTTCCCAATAATATCTTTGTTTACATGAATACGTACTTCAACGAAGAAAGTATTTTTTCACGATATATATATATATATATATATATAGTGCTTCTATATAATAGGCCAGTCGATGAGAATGGATAAAATATGAAGGAGGTGGTCTCTGAACGAGAGGCTCTTCGCATGACGTCAGAGAAATGGGGAGATCATGGCGCTAGTTGAAGGCAAAATCGATGTATCGTCCACTAAATAACTTGTGACATTTCATTATCGATACAATAAAGTGGAAATTATATGTTAACTTAGTTAATTATATAGACTGATATTCTAATGTCACTAAACACAATACAAGTATTTATTTCTAAACAAATGGCTCATATAATACTATTTATGACATAATTACTGCTATGAATGAATTTAACTAAAATACTTGTGGCTGTTTTTGACTAATATCGCATTCTGTGCGAATAGACGAGCCACGACTTGGTTCGTTAAACAAAATCTCTATTACAGTTAATATCATCATATATAAACGCGAAGTTTCTTTAGAATCTTTTAATTAGTTTCGTCCTTTTAGCGGAGCACGAACTACAGACAGAATATCGAAATAACTTTTTTGAATTAAAATTTGTTCAGAGTTACAATATGCACTTCGGAGATGAAAAAGCAAAATTAAAAGAGTTCTAAAAATTTTCTAGATGAAGTCACGTTCCATTTTAAATACACTTTATTATTTTATACCAAATGCATAGTTTTCTTCTCAAATTTAAATTCATTTCAAAATGTTGGCAAATACTTTCTGACGTATTACATAAAATCATAATAAAAAAATCGGTACAACATACATTGTACAAACTTTCTCATATATGGGTACTAATGCGTCGTTTAGTTATCTTTAGAAAATGAAAATCGTATGAGCCTGTTTTTAGAAAATCCAATTTTTGTTAAAGTTGCCCAAGAATAAACTAACCTTATATTCATTCGTTGGGAAAAATGAAATACGTAGTATTATTGTAAATGTATACTCAAGTAACTGTACGAAATCTGATCAAAATCGTTAGAGCCGTTTTTGAGAAAATCGAATTGTTGTTAAAGTGGCCTAGAATAAACTAGCCTTATATTCATTTTTTGAGAAATATGAACTATACAGTATTATTGAGGATGTAAACTTAAATAACTGTACGAAATTTGATCAAAATCGTTAGAGCCGTTTCTGAGAAAATCGAATTATTGTTAAAGTTGCCTAGAATAAACTAGCCTTATATTCATTTTTTGAGAAATATGAACTATACAGTATTATTGAAGACGTAAACTCAAGTGACTGTGCAAAATTTGATCAAAATCGTTAGAGCCGTTTTCGAGAAAATCGAATTGTTGTTAAAAATGCGTAGAATAAACTACGCTTAATTATTGATCAATGTCAACCATTTCTATATATACTCTGCTCAGTATGATAAAATACCTAAGTACGAGGTTTCATTCATTTTCGTTCGATCGTCTGGGCTCCAGCGCCAGTAACAGACAGACAGACGGCATTGCGAAAACCACTTTTTCGGATTCAGCGACTCCTAAAACGCGTATTTCCGTAAAAATCTCGAGGTCGAATTTTTTCGCGAAAACAATACTTTCTCGATACTTCGTATGAGAAAGTAAAAATCGGTACAACATACACTGTACAAACTTTCTCATATACGTACTAATGCGTCGTTTAGTTATCTTTAGAAAATGAAAATTGTATGAGCCTGTTTTTAGGAAATCCAATTTTTGTTAAAGTTGCCCAAGAATAAACTAGCCTTATAGTCATTCATTGTGAAAAATTAAATAGGTAGTATTATTGTAGATGTATACTCAAGTAACTGTACGAAATTTGATCAAAATCGTTAGAGCCGTTTTTGAGAAAATTGTTAAAAATGCATAGAATAAACTACTCTTAATTATTGGGCAATGTCAACCATTTCTATGTATACTCTACTCTGTATGATAAAATGCCTACGTACGAGATATCATTCATTTCCGCTGTATCGTTTAGGCTCCAGAGCCAGTAACAGACAGACAGACAGATAGACGGCATTGCGAAAACCAACTTTTCGGATTCAGCGACACCGAAAACGTATATTTCCGTAAAAATCTCGAGGTCGAATTTTTTCGCGTAAACAATACTTTCTCAATATACTTCGTATGAGAAAGTAATAAAATATATGTAAGATCGAAAAAGTAGTAAATCGTAAACTTCTCGCATTAACGTTATATGGGGAAAAATCACAGCAAGAAAGACATTTTTCTCGAATTTCGTGACTTCCACTTTTCCTGTGGAGGCTATTTTTATTTTAAACTTGAGCGATCTCAGCCCTGGCGTCCACCAAACGATAATCATATCCGCGATAGCGAAATTTACTCCTAATCTATGCGCGAAATTCGGGCGTGGCACTCTCCCCCCTATCCCTCCCCCTCCCCTCCCCCCCTATCCGATGCCAATGATCGAAATCGATCGAACCAATCGTGGCTATATACAGCAGCCCCTTCCCGAGTTGACCTCGACAATAAATTTAGCGCGCTCATTCGGCACTTACAGTATCATCATTGGACCTCTGTGTTAAGAAAACTCGCCTTGTGATATCTCACTCTCATTGTCAGTGGTGTAGCTATCCTTTCATGGTGCAAAATTGAGAAAGTGGGCCCCTAGCACATTAGTTTCTAATTTAATTTAAATAAACAAGACAATTTAATAAAAAATAAACACATTTGCCTTTATAAATGTTTTATAAAATTACATAAATAGAAAATTACGACAAAATATACAATTTTTTGTCAATATGCAATTTAACCCAAAATTTCTAATATTTATTAGCAAAAATCTATTTATTAGAAATTTTAAAACAAAACCTTTCCATGAAGATGAAAAATTTTGCTTAACATAAATATGTATTGTATGATTTTATTATAAATACAGCGTTACATTAAAATGTTTTACTTATATCCTTTAATATTTTTCTCCTGACGTTTTCGATGGGAAAAACCTTTGGAAGTATCCAATTTTCTAGTTGTTTTATTCTCGATTGAAAGAACTGCTAAGCCATTTAGTCGTTCCTCGGATATGGTACTTCGTAAATAACTTTTTATTATTTTCAGTTTTGAAAAACTTCGTTCATTGGTATTCGTCGTTACTGGCAATATTAGGAAAAGCATTAATGTAGAGCATACATCTGGAAAACTAGGAGCTAGTTCACTGTTATCAATCAGAAGAATGTCTGCCATTTCTTTAACCCTTGTAATATATTTTTATTCCTTTTCAAAAATTGTTTTAAAAGACACCAGTTGAGACCTTAAATCTTGCGATAAGTCACTTTTATATTTTTCTACTATATTTTTACTTTCTCACGAAGTATACTGAGAAAGTATTGTAATAGAGAAAAAAATTCGATCTCGATATTTTGATGGAAATACCGAAGTAGCGATAGAGACTACCACTGAGAATTTTGACTCCTTTATGGATAGAGAGTTGCAATTGTTTGAACAAGTGCGAGGAAGGACTAACTTAATTACCACGTCATAGATACCGGCGACACAGCCCCCATTAAACAACGGTATTATCCCGTTTCACCGCGGATCCAAGAAGAGATAAACACTCAGGTCGACGAAATGTTAGTTAATGGAGTTATCGAGCCTTCCAAGAGCTTCTCCGATAATTTTGTTTCCCAAAAAGGATGCCACTCGCCGATTTGTGGTCGACTTTCGTAAGGTAAATGCGGTGAGTAGTAAGGACGCCTACCCGCTTCCATATATATCGGCCATTTTAGATAAATAAAAAGGGGCAAAGTGGTTTAGCACCATCGATCTCGAAAAGGGCTATTGGCAGGTCCAGTTGGACCCCGGTAGTAAAGAGAAGACAGCTTTTACCGTGCCCGGTAAGGGATTGTTCCATTTTTGCGTAATGCCCTTCGGATTACACAGCGCCGGGGCGACTTTTCAAAGGTTGATGGATCGCGTAATAGGACCGGAACTTGAACCTTACTGTTTCACTTATTTAGATGATATTGTCATCGTGAGTCGTATAAAAAACATTTAACAATGCTACGTAAGGTATTTTGTTTATTGAGAGAGGCCGGGTTAAAACTAAATAGGGATAAATGTCGTTTTCTCAAGAGGAAAATCAAATTTTGGGATACATCGTGGTAAACGGAGAGTTGGAGGCAGATCCTGAAAGGACCGACGCGGTAAAAAACTTACCCTGTTCCCAAAAATAGTTCTGAATTAAAACGGTTTTTAGGGTTCGTAAGCTGGTATCGTAAATTCATCCCAGATTTTGCTACGATATCCGAACCTTTGACTCGTCTTTTGAGGAAACGTTCGATCTGGCAATGGAATGAACCACAGTCGGCGTCGTTTCAAAAGCTAAAAGATTGTTTGTCGAACGCCCCCGTTCTCAGCTGCCTTTACTATACAGCGCGACGCTTCTGAGGTAGGGGTCGGGGCCGTGTTATGCCAGCGATCCGACGCTTCTCGCACGCTTATTGCAGCGGAGCGTAACTATAGCGTCACTGAGCGAGAATGCTTCGCGGTACTATTTTCCGTGAATAAATTTAAGTCCTGTGTTTGAAGTCATCACCGACCACGCGTCCCTAACATGGCTATTTGAGATGCGAAATCCGAAAGGGAGGCTGGCCCGGTGGATTACCCAACTCCAACAATTTAACTTCACGATAGTTCATCGGAAAGGAAAGTCCCACGTCGTACCGGACGCCTTGCCGCGCATATACTTTATTGGCGCCCCTGAGTGGCAAGGGGAAAAGATTAATGATCCATGGTATTTAGAGTTGTATAAAAATCTCGAACGTGACCTGCCAACCCTCGCCACCAGCATGTAACGCTTTTCCCCAGCCGTGGGTAATGAAAGACGTGTGTGCGTCCAGGAGCTTTCTTTATTCCTCACCACCTTGTACAAAAACCAACACCAGAAAAGAAGGCCTTTTCCTCCTCGTCTCGAGTCCAACACCGACTCCCGCCTCCGTCTCTTCTTTCCGGCATACCCCCTCTCGACCTCAGCGCCGCCGCCGAAAACAAAAACGTTCGGCCACTAAGGCGGCCTTTCCAAAATACGTGTTACAACGTTTTAGGTATACCTGAAACCGAAAAAGTGGTTTTCGTAAAATCGTCTGTCTCTCTGTTACTGGCTCTAGAGCCTAAACGGCAGAGCGAAAATGAATGAAATCTCGTACGTAGGCATTTTATCATACAGAGTATACATAGAAATGGTTGACATTGCCCAATAATTAATAGTTTATTCTATGCATTTTTAACAACAATTTTCTCAAAAACGGCTATAACGATTTTGATCAAATTTCGTACAGTTACTTGAGTTTACGTCTTCAATAATACCAAATAGTTCATATTTCTCAAAAAATGAATATAAGGCTAGTTTATTCTAGGTAACTTTAACAATAATTCGATTTTCTCAAAAATGGCTCCAAACGATTTTGATCAAATTTCGAAATGTTACTTGAGTATACATCTACAATAATACTACCTATTTAATTTTTCTCAATGAATGACTATAAGGCTAGTTTATTCTTGGGCAACTTTAACAAAAATTGGATTTTCTAAAAACAGGCTCATACGATTTTCATTTTCTAAAGTTAACTAAGCGACGCATTAGTATATGTGAAAGTTTGCACAGTGTATGTTGTACCGATTTTTTTATTGTGTGGATCTCTTCTGTAGTGCTTGTTGATAAACGCTTTGGTGTTATTATTGAAAAATATTCCATGATTGTTTTCACAACTTCAAATCTCTTTTTTATTTGCTCTGAAAATTTGTTTAATGTGCCAAAGTATATCTGTATTTAAATTTATTATGTTTAAACATAGAATTTTCCAAAATAACCCTATTTCGAACTGTTTCAAATTTTGGCACAAGTCTCCAAGACTGACGTAGTTCACTAGCTTTTTCTTTCATTTTAACGAACTCATCAGCCGTTTTTTTTTCGGTTAAATGCTCTTGCAAAGTCTGGAGAAAATCGAAAGCTTTCTGTAAATCGCAAGATTTGCCTTGTAAAAATTTTGTCAAGGCGTCCGTTTTCTCCAATATACTTGTAAATACTACCACCATAAGAAAATTCAAAACAACTAATTTGTTTTAAAAGTACTTTTGCTTTACCGATTTCTTGCGTTTCGATACTTTTCAGTATGATCACATTTAAGGATTTCATTACATCAACAAATCTGTATCTTAAAGCCTCCAAGCTGTCTTTTTTTTAGAAGAAAAACGTGTAGCACATACACGTTTAAGTGATTTTAGACGTTCCTCAGAATTTGATTTGTTAATTAAATTCCATCTTATCACACTGTCACTAAAAAAATACTTAAACTGAATCAACTACATCAAAAAAGTCGTCTACTTCAATATCTGATGTATGTACCGTGTTTTAAAACCAGATTTTTTATTCCATTGTACACATCACTCATTACAAATGCCGCATCATAGGATTGCCCACGAATCTCTTCTTTAATTTTGAAACAATTATATTCATCAGTCCTTCTGCAGAATGATTTTCAACTTCAACGAACCCAATAGAGTGTTCGTTAATTTTCAACGGTGAGGCTTTGTGGTATTATTGTACTCACAATCAGTTGTTACATAACGGACAATGATGCCCAAATGATCGATTTTTTATATATCTTGCGTTGTATCAACCAATATAGAAAAAAGCTGCTGATTTGCATTCAGAAATGTTTTTTCCTAAAACGGCATTTGCTAATATTTCAATTATTTCATTTTGAATTTTTGGCGATAAATACTTTATTTTTTCTTGGGATGAGTTTAAAAGTTGATCCAACACTTTGTCATATTTTCCTAATAGCCTTATAATTGATAAAAATTTACTCTGTTTGCAGTATTCTTATCCTCTCGATGACCACGGAATGGCAAGTTCCTCAAAGCTAATGTGAGCGTAGCATTGGTTAATCTATCAAGGACTCTTCTTCAGTATGAGGCTTCTTGTCTTATTTAGAGATCGATTTCATCAGAGATTGTTTTTCCTTCACACCACTGACTCAGCACTGCACAGCACTGTTTGTGATCAGAAGATTCTTCATGACGTTGAATTTTTCGATTTAAATGTTGCCAACCTCTGCTTCCATTTGCCATACCGTTTGGAACTTTCTTCGAGAATAACCAGCATGGTTGACAGTAAACGTAATCCTTTATTTTAGAATAACATAGCTAATATCTTCTAATATGAATCCCAGCTTGCGTGATTTGAATATAATAACATTCATTGAATGATCCATTATTCTGTTTAGGATCTTTAGGAAAAGGCCCTTTTGGCTGATATGCTCTTTCATTTTCACTCATATCTTTGGAGTATAAGGCTTTGTCTTTGGGGCATGCAGATTGTAAATGAGTACCATCAGGTAATTCAACAACAATTTCTTAACTCATCTAATGTATCCAGTTCCAAAGAGCCTTCGAATTCATTTCCTACTGGTTGTGGAGTTTCTGATTCAGACAATATTTTTTCATCGCTGTCCAATCACTGTCCTTGGTGATTTGAAGATGGTTTTACAAAGGATGTTATTTTCTGACATTTTTAAATTTCATCTTCTTGTTTTTTGAGCAATTTTCGTTTCGTGGGACTAGTTCCGTTACGTACGATATTGGTTACTCTGGATGACTTTTATGTTTACTAAAAATGCGGCCCTAAAATCCTAAATAGGTGCCCTAGTCCGGGCTACGGCACTGAGTGGGCCCCCTCTGCGGAGTGGGCCCGGGTGCATCGCACCCTCTGCACCTCGGTAGTTACGCCACTGCTCACTCTTTGCTTAAAGGTATTCTAAAAAACAACTATAAAGCTCAAATTCTTGCATATTAAAGTAAAATACGTCAAATCCTTTTCAGATACACGACGGTACACTTTTTTCCTCAAATAGAATATAATTTCACGAATTCATTCATTTAATATGTCGTGTAAATTTAGTGTAATTGACGTCCGCAAAGTTATTTTAAATCCCCATGAGCTAGGGCTGTTAATATTTATATTTAATACTAAAAAAAAACTTCCATTTTGAGGGAAAAGGTTAATAAAAATCTTTTCATGACTGTGCCTTAAAATTATGATTCCTTAGCGTAATAAGATCGTTTTTTAAAAGGCTGTCAATTGATGTCAATGAGATAGAAATAAATCAACGTCATTTCAATTAACTTCGACAAGGCCTTTTAGACCTACGTGTACAACTCATCGCACACCGTTGGAGATTCCTCCGAACTTATATTGTCTAAAGCATCCTTTTAATCTAAACTTTAAGATACTTAATGGTTCCGAAAACGGGCTTTTATTACGTAGTTTACACGTATCTTTCGTCATATCCTTAGAAAAGAACTCTACCTCAAGAGAGAAACTGATTTTCTTCTCGTTGAAATGAAAAACTACTGCAGTGTCACCAACGTGGTTTCGTTTCAGAGGACTTCATCTCCCGCTTTCCAGGACATATCGATTCCATAAAAAGGCCATAAAATGGGACACAAATCCCTCACTTTCGTCCACTCTCTCTCCCCTTACCACAACCAGTACTCGCTCTTTCTTCCTCGACGTCGTGATGCACACGTACTGACGGGATAAGGAAAACAAAAGATGGACGATTTAAAAGAAATTCAGTTCCATACCTCACTTTCGGGAAATAGAGGGGGTGGGAGAGAGAGAGAGAGAGAAAGGGAAAGAGTCAGAGAGAGAGAGAGAGAGCGGAGGAAGATAGAGGATGAGAGTAGGGGAGAGAGAGAGAAAGAGAGAGGAGAACTCACAGCGACCAGCACATTCCAGATAAAAAATTGTTCGCAGGCAAAAAATTCTTGGAAAGAATCCAGTTTAGCGAATGTTTTCATCAATTCGATAAGGAGACAGTTGAACAAGTAAACCCGAAATTTTATTCAAAAATCCTTTTTTCATTTTGGACCAATATTTTAGAAATGTTTTTACAGTTATGTCTTTCTTTCCGGAAACACATTCCGACCTAATGTAGCCGATCCAAGTCGTGTCAGGACAAACGGAGAAAACCTCGAATTTATAAGATAGTCTATTCATAGTTTTTTAAATAATTAAATGACGAAACTTCCTTTTATTCTAATCATTTTTTAAAAATCTCATCCTGATATAATTAATGCTACGTTTGAAAAACTCTAAATATATAGGTAATATCCACTAACGTTTCCTTAACATTTGCGTCAGATATGTACGCGTGCACCTTTCGTGTCGGGCGTGTATTAAAGCACTGTGATTGGTTATCTCAGCGCAGCCGCACCATTCATCGGATCGACGCGTTAAAAATGAAACAACGATAAAAATGACGTCGGAATCGACTAAGTCGATCGCACGCTCGGCTTATTCCCTTTCCCTTCACCCACCGATACAATTTAACGATCGTGCTCTTCCACGAAGCCCTCGCCTCGTGGGTCCAGCTGCCTGGGGAGAGAGAGAGAGGTCACACACACCCTCTCCCTCTCTCTCTCTCTATCAAATCTGACAGGTTGCAGTTTCCGTTACGAGGACTGGACGCGAGGTCGCATATTTTAAAATCGAGCCAAAAACTGTTCCATTTGCGTACCTTTAGGTTGTTTATCACCAGAAAACACAGTTGAGACGCAAGAGAGATTGATAGAGAGAGAGAGAGTGGAAATTCTGAAATTTCGGAGGATTCGCTCGAGACGGAGGGTCGGTTTCTTGCAAGTGGCCTCCTTCATCGAAAGAAGATTGACGTAAATGCTATCTCTATGTAGGTCTGTGACGGGACTTTGAATAATTTGCGAAAAACTCGTATATTAAAGTCACACAGCAACAGATTTGACATCAAATGACCCCAACATAACGTGATGGAAAATCTACAATCGACCGTTGTATCCACTCTTCAGATTCGTTTGACATAACTTTCTAAACAACATTTTTAGAAGTAAAGATTGCTTCTTTGAAATTCGATTTAGACGAGACTGCTGAATGCGACATACGTCGTCAGTTAACTCTATTAGAGTTATACGATCGCGTTTTATAATACGAGGGGTGTTGAAATTTCACCTGCATTTTATTTATTATTAGATCGTAACAGCAACCCAGCACAATAATAATAGAGTAACTTTTTCATGTACTCTCTCTCTCTGCTTCAGAATACACTTGACCCAGCGTTCTAGTAGTTTTTGTATTCAAGTTTCAAAGGAATCTTTCGGTTGATGTCGACACCAGTTGAGGACTGCATTTTTCACCTCGCCATTCGAACTGAATTTACTGTCTATTAAGTGCTCTTTCAGTGACGTAAACAGATGAAAGTCACAAGGTGATGAATCAGGATTATAAGAAGTATGGGGAAGAAGGTCCCACCCCAATTCAGCCAACATATTCACAGCTAAGTTAGTCTAATGTGGTTGGGTGCTGTCGTGGAAAAAACAAATTCCTTTGGACAGAAGACCTGGTTGTTTCTTCCTTAGAACTGGTTTCAGACAGTATTTTAGAAGCGCTGGTAATAAGTTGCATTAATTGTCTGACATTGTTCCAGGAAACCCACATGAATATTGCTTTGAGCATCCAAAAACAGTGGCCATCACCTCGTTTGATGATGCCATCGTTTTGAATTTGTCTCTCTCCACTCCATACTGGAACAGTTGTTTTCTGAAGTAAAGTGATGGACCCATGCCTCGTCCGTAGTTATGATACGATTAAAAAAATCAGCTCCTTCCCTCAGAAATCGTTTACTCAGAAACCCTGAAATTTGAACCGGCATCGCCTTTTGTTCTGGTTACGACTGTTTGGGCACCCATCGAGCGCTGACTTCACTGTATCTAAGGACGTAATTAAGTATAGTCTCAGCATTACCAATACTAATGTTAACTTGGAACGCTAATTCACGCACTGACATTGGCGTGTCCCTCCGAACGAGCTCATCAACCTGCGTAATTGTCACATCATTGATTGAAGTTACTGGTCCTGCTTTGTGCTCTTCCTTCTCCACGCCTCTGCGACCCTCTTTGAATGATTTGTACCACCCAAACGTAGAAAACCGAGACAGACAGGATTCCCCATACTGTACTCGAAGTCACCGATGAATTTCAGTCCCTTTTACACCTTCCTTACAGAGAAATTTAACAAAAATGCGTTGTTCCACTGAAGTAGAAACACGTTCAGATGCCATCTTTGTTAGCTCTGACATGGATTGCTATGGCAACAAAACATAATTTTTTGTATTGCCAACATTATAATGATAATGCACACACCTCATCAACTCTTTGTATTTTATATATAACATTTTAATAAAAAATAATGTCGAGGTCAAATCTGAACATCCCTCGTATAATGACATCCCCTGAGATGAGATTTAAAAATGTACTTAACCGATATGACATGTAATCGCGTGACGCATAGTTGTCGGACCGCAATTCTTATTTGGTCGTAGGCTCATTCGTCTCTCTCGAGATTAACACGCCTCAACGTCCATCGTGTGAAAATATTAAACGCGAACTTTGTGATCTCTTTCGACAAACACTTTTTCGTGCTGCGGACGGTGAGCGCCGGATAAACAGTCCTCGACTAGAAACGGAACGTGGCTCCGCAAACGATAGGCCCTAGTGCGATTCGATTCATTATTGTATCACTTCGTTCGATATTGCGACAATTGTTTTGTATCGTGATGGAATTTTTCCTCGATTAAAACTTATCGACAGTAAAACTTGATTATTTGCGGCAGTCTATACGAAATATATCCGCACGTGTCGAAAAGCGAAAGAGTCAAGTCTATTTCTCGAAATAACAGGAAGAAAGAAACCACCCTTAAAATGAAGTGACCCGGGAGAAATTTTCTGAGAGGCGCACAATCAAAGAGAAAATTGCGTTCTCAAAGCTTTGAAAAAATCCTTTGACGCGATTCCCGAGAGATCCTTAACAGAGCGTAGCAAATCCACGTGAAAATAAATACAATACAACCGATGATAAATTGGTTCGGCCCGGAGAGGGTTGGGTTGGTCATCGGAAGGAATTGTCCTAATCTGTTTAGCCAATGGAATGGAGAGGAAAAATGCCACGGAAATAATCAGACTGAGATAGCGAATTAAAGAAGTAATGATCGCGAAATATTATATGCGCTAAAAAATATTAGTTGTAATCTGATGTAAGGTAGAGAGTCGTAAAAATATACTAAAAAAATAACAATAGGTTTCGTAGTAATCCCAGAAAAACATCAAGATCACCATAATAGGAATGAAATAAAGAAAGAAAATTTAATGATTTCTTGATGTGTACGGTCATTAAGGTGCATGTAAAATGTGCGAAAATTCTGTAATCGACGCCATTATCTGAAATACTGCAGGTTGAAACTTAAAGAAAGTATACAGGTATGAAAGAATATCTTAAATTCGCGGAATCATACAAGAATTACCCTTTAAAATAAATGCAAGATAAAATGGAATGAGTATTAACTTTATAATCTTGACCAAAAATATTCTAAATCATCCCAATGAAAATCTTAAGTCAGTTTGACACTGTCCAGAAAACAGAACGAGTTTGATTTTATTGTAGATATAAAAGACTGTCGTAATCTATGTATTTTTGGCTAATTAGCCTCTTGTACTATTATAGAAATAATATGTCCCACACCCAAAGGTAGAGGGAAACCAGACGCGGGATTCAGCCTATATGCCGGAATCAGCCTGCTGTTTCCAAAACTTTACAAAGAAAAACGTCTTTATATCATGTTCAATGTCCATAAACAATACTTACTGGGTCTCCACTCATATAGCCACATTAAGAAAAAAGTTAGGAAAGTACTGCGAAAGCAAATATCATAAGACGATTTTATTTTACAAAAGAATTAATCTCTTCCATTGGTATTTAATTAATACTAATCACATTATAATATATAGCCCTCTGAGTTCCATTAAAAGCTTACCCATATAAAAGCATTGAGCTCGTTGCCACGGTAGTCGATTGTTGAGACCCAGAAAAAATCCCACTTTTTTCCGATAAAAACTAAAAATGCACGCTAAAGGGATTTGAATTCCATATTCAAAAATAAGAAATTACAATTTCTTACCTTTCCGACAGTTCAAGTCCTGAGTTCGAATCTTGGAAGGAAATAATTTAAAAAAGTAAATATATAAACCTCATCACCGATTTGCGTGCTTTTCTTATGGGGCAATAATAGGGTAAAATTAGTCCTCCTCAATCAGCAGCTGATCTTAGATCCACCAAATACTCGCCACATATAACTCTCATGCTTAGTAACATATCCTGAAAATTTGGTTTTTCTAAGTTTAGCCGTTTCAAAGATATCGCCTGCACAGTCAGATTGACGGACGGATGGACAGTCAGACAAAGTGAATACATACGCGCTTTGTAAAAAAATCGCTAAAAAACATGGACGCAAACGATACGTCTTGGTCACTTGAAGGTTATCTACATGTCGGCGAGTGAATAATATAGGTCTCACGATTATGATAGATAGTTAAACAGGCAGTAAACACAATATCAAATTCAGCGTCGTGTGCCTTTAAACTTTGTTTTAAGTATCTTTGATATAGTAAGAACCGGCATAGCGAGGGACCCAAAGACGAAACGCTCGATTCAAATAACGGCTGATTTATGCGCTTTAAAGTACAGCCTAATATCAATATGCAAGGCGAAGTACTGATGAAGATGCAGCTGAAGATTTTCCCAAGAAATTCGCAGAAATCATTGGCGGGAAAAGTATTCAATGTCGACGAGAGTGAGCTGTTTTCACTAGCCCAGAAAGAAAAATCAATTTCCTATCAGGAAAGATTCGACTATCCATTTTACTTGGTTCAAATATCGAAAGTTGAAGATTGCCCCCCCCCCCCCCCAATTGAAGAAATTCCTTTGCAGGAAGCTATGACAACCAAGCTGTTGAATGAAGATAAAGTCTCAATTTCGTACCATGTTTCTAAGTAATCTTAAATTTCAAATGAAAAATAAGCTGCACTCATCCCTATGCTATTCAAATGGAGAAAATGAAAAGAGAAAATATTTTTTTTTAATTAGAAAGGTCAATCAAATCGAAATAAAAACCTGACTACACCACTTAACTCTATTTTGTGATTGAAATTACATCTTCCTCTTGTTTCTACGTGCTGTAGTTGCTGAGCTATAAAAAACATACATACAAACACTTTCCTTTATATATATGTATCTATAAGTAGATGTTTGAAAGTTGATTAAACATGCTATCTGAATATGTATCTATAAAAAGTAGCATATCGGATCATTGGTGAAGAACCAAATCACCTATTATATAATTGTTTGTATGGTAAAACTGACGTCGTTTTGACTTTGACTCTAGGAACCTAACCTGACGTAAACCTGAGGACTTCCTGTGTATACGTAACATAGACAGGACACTGCCTTTTACGATACTTCATATGTTTACATCATGAAATTAAGTTTATCATAAAATGAAGAAACACTGAGCAAGGAAGTAGAAGTTAAAAATCATTCATTCAATAAATATTATTCTATGGAGTTTATAATAAAACAGCAAAAAGTAAATTTTAAAGTAATTAATGAGAGACAAGAGTAATAATGCAACTCTCGAGCGACAGATGATCTTTTGGCTGACCGACGCCTTATCATCGTTTTCATTTCTGTATGAGAAAGTCAGCGATCACCTCGTTTGTCTGTGTTTTTAGTAGATTGATAGAAAGGATGATCCGAAGATCCTTATGCGACAGGCATAAACTGGAATTATGGGAAACAGGTGAAAAAATCTGATATGTCCGGGAATCGAACCCGGGTCTCCTACTTTCCGGGCGAATATTCCAACACTGAACTACCGTGGCAGACTAATTCTCCTGCTTCAGAACGGGAATATTTTCTTAGGTTGGCACCGGAAAAGGTAATTAAGTGGTAGACTATATTCGCCAGTCAATTGGAAGACCCGGGTTCGATTCCCGGTCATGCAAGATTCTTTTATCTGCGTTTCCACATTTCCCAGTGTTTTCGGTGGAAATGAAAATGGAAATGTCGTTCTCCTAACTTTGTAATGCATTTTTTCTTTCACCAAACATTTTTAGGGAAAAATGTGCCATTGCGATGGGAAATTTGAGCTGTTGCGAATGACGGAAACCACGTATGGCGGAAACCACGAATGGCGGAAACCACGAATGGCGGATTGACCGTACTATATAACGTTTTGCTCTTTCATCGCGAAAAGAACAAATGAATAAGTTTATAATTGGCAATTAAAAATTGCTGCCAAGTAATAACGAGAAAATATTATTTAAACTGTAGATTAAAAAAGAAGAGTCAACTGCGTAAGATTTTTCTTGGACAAAAAACAACTAATCTGAGCAATAAAACTTTGGTTATTATAGTAAACATATAATGAGGATTAAATCTTAATTTTGTTGTGATAATACATCGGCTTGACAGAATATAAATTGAATCCGCTTATGATCACCGAAACGAGAGAGCGCTAACTGCACAAACTACGGTTGCAACATCAGAAATAGCTGATTCTTGGAGATACCCACTGTATCTAATATCTTGGCATATTAAAAATTAAAATTAAACAATAGTAGCTAGATGGAATACTTTCTGCACAACCTTTTATTTGCGTTAAAACAGATATTGACTCGATTTAATTGGAACGAGGAGTGCAACCTTTTGCTATGATTTCTCACGGAAAGCTGCCTTCTAGTGGCCACACCAGCAGTGAAAAAACACAATGTATTTACAGGTGCAGCTAGGTTAATTGCATTTTCTGCAATATATGTATAAGTAGGACTATCCTAAGCCAACCTGTCCTCTGTCTCGAGATAAAACGCGACTTTAATTTACAAAAAAATTTATAATAAGCAGACTGAAAAATTCCGCTGCATTGATGGTACTCACCTGAGTCATCGCCTGTACGTTGTTGTGTAAAAGTATACATTTTTACTTTCTCCATAACTTGTATAGGAATAAACACTGTATTCGTGAAAAAATCGAATTCGAGATTTTACGGATATACGAGTTTTGAGGTCCCCTGAGAGAACGTTTGACTATTTTTGTCTGTGTGTCTGTGTGTGTGTGAGAAAATTTTGTGAGCGCTCTAACTCGAAATCAGCACAAAACTTTCCACTTTCGATTGTTTTAGGAAATGAAGATCTGAAAAGGTTTCCGCAGAAACTACTCAACCGGAAGTTAAGGTTTATTCTGGTCGATTTTATATTTTTCTAAACATCTCATTTAAAACTCAAATTGTCATTATTTGTTATTATAAAAATTGTAGACAATGTAATTTCTACGTGATTTTGAAACATGTTTCCATAAAACCGATTGTTTACGACATACTTTGATTTTTCTTCCAAAGTAGAATAATAACCCGTCATATGACGGGTAACATTAAAAATTATAAATTACTGAAACACTAAAATTAATTTTTATATAATATTTATGTTAATATCGTAATAATAGATGACACTTTGTGCACTTTACCTTTCGTTTAAGGCTTTAATTAGGTTATTCTAATTGATAACACTGAATACACTTCTTCTTGCCTGCTTCTTTCAAGAAAAATAAACTTTGGAAGATTGTAGAGACTTGATTATTAATTAATAACAAAACAATACAGGTTGCATAGCAACTCATGCTAGATTAAGCGTTAAAATCACAAAAAATACGCACTTTTAAGTATTTTTTAAATTTTAAAGGGCAAGATATAATAAAAGACCGCTGCAATAAAATAATTTAGAATTTCCTTAGTCGTTTAGTTTTTGTTTGAAGTTTCTAAGTTAATATTTAAGTATTTTAATGAGCAAAAGAATAAATGTCTGCGCGGTCAAAATGGTTTTTTCCCGTGCTTTTAAATAGCAATACGAAAGGATATCTGAAGTCGAACCTAGGACACTTTATGTAAAAGTAATAACACTTTCTAGTAGTTAATGTCGTAATCTAAGAATACACCAAATTTCACATCTCTAGCTTCTTCAAGTGCTGAGATATTGTAAGATTCTAACAAGAGCATTATACACTGATAGAATTGGAAAACTATATTACAGATTTATGTTAAATACGTCGCTTAGTGATACCATTTATTCCGTTGCTGTGATTAAAATTTCTAATTGTTGACTGCCTTGCGTACACTGCCTAGGGCAATTTTAATCCCGCATCGATATTTTATTATCTACATAAAATAGCTAAAAAGTTCTTTATTTGTCCTATACTAGCTACAATGCCCGGCATTGCGCGGGGAAAAACATACAACAATGTTCTAACAAATATTAATGTTTTATTTCAATGCTTCGTTGTGAACAATATTTTTGGTTTTTTGGTTATTTATAAGCATATATAAGTTTTTTCCGGATTCAACTCTTGATGCTGCAACATACAGCTGGAATTACCTTTGTAATGTTTAATCTTGTGCCATGAGCATACAAAGTTATTCTGCTTTCTGTACAATTAATATAACACATTTGGGATTAAAAAGTGGCCTACGGCCTTCCTATTTGTGAGGAAATTATCTGTTGAAAGTTTGATTACTCTAACTTTAACGGTGTGGAAATGTACAGATGCACAAACAAACAAACAAACTTTCATAAATATATAGAAGATTTAAATAAAGACTTGAATATGTTTTTAAATTATTCACAAGTCTAATTGCTGATAATTATTCCCGAGGACGCTGATGTCGAGAGGGCATTCATATTCATTGCTCTGTATGGAGAAAGTCACGTGCTGGACACATCAGATTTTTAAATTAAATTTCCATTCATTTCAATTAAATGTAATGGCCATATCACATTTTAAAATATCATTTACGTAAATAGAGCAATTAATCTGCAGGTTACTAATTTCCGGGAGATTTCGGCCTTCCGGTCAAGGTGGTCCGTCGGTAGAGGGGAGAAGCGTATCCACCTATATTGTGCAGACGCTTGATTCCGGGACAGGTGGCGACACTATGACGAGAACATGGGATATTGACACAGGTATTTCTATCGACCATTCTTTCCTTTGTTTCTATCCGCCTTCCCAATCTCTTGTATCTTCTCCTTTCAACCTTAAAAGTCCTTAGCAAGAGCGGAAAGAAGGCACATATTGTCCCCAAAGAGTGAACAAGAGAGAAGTGGTGTTGGGGGGGGTTGAGGGAGGGGATGGGGGGGGAGGGAGCCACCAGTGAGAGTAAGGATATAAGGGGGGAGAGGGGGTTGCAAGAGGGAGGGGAATCCTAAGGACGTTTGTAACATTTAAAATCGTCTAAAAGTTGTTAACAAATAAACCCCCGTGTGAAATCACATTTGGATTGCAATAGCGATAAAATGGAGTTTGGTGAGTATGGAAAGGAAACCATGATAAAAGTGTTATTTCACTGTCTTGCGTAGTACCACTTATTCTATTTTGACTAGTGTATAGCCCGTTGAAATATCAACGGGAGTAAAGATTCGATCGTTCAAGCTATTTATGGAGATCAAATAGGCATCAATAACATAAATTGTATTGAAAGTCATTTCCCTCTCCTCCATTCCCTCTCTCTCCTTTCCCTCTCCCCTCGTCTACCTCCCTCTCCTCCCCTCCCTCTCCTCCCCTCCCTTCCCCCTCCCTCCCTCTCTCTCTCTCTTGTATTAAAAGCAATCAAAGCACCTATTCACCCATAAGGATTGAAATAACAATATGATATCGAGGTCTAACAATAGAATGGGTAGGCAAGGCAACATCCTCTTAGAATGGCTAGATTTCCACAAACGGTGTAAATTAAATTTTTAAATTGAGCGATTTCGAACTGTAGGCGAAAAAAGACGAACAGAATAAGAAACTTTATAAGGTTTTCTTCAAAATGGTTCACAGCCGAAGTTTGTAGGTCAATTATTTCTAATTTTAATCTAAAAAATAATGAAAGTCTGCGCGCCGAAAAGTTCATTTTTAAGTGAAGTTACGTGTTACCTTATGGGAAATGTAAATTATCCCCTGGAGTCGAACCCGGGTCTCTGATCTCGAGTTTGATACATTAAAACGTTTTGTTATTATATCGTAATACTATCCTGAAAATTTTATCAAATTCGGTTTGCGAAATATTAAGCTTCAAAAAGCATTACTGACAAAGTGATACTGTCTTTTATACAAGTTTAGATTAGATAAAATAATTGTTATTTATCAACAAATTAAGTAATGGATCCAAGTAGCCGTTAATGAGCTAAAGCTTCAATGAAATTCGTTTAATCGTATATTAGGGAGATATGTGTTACGTCAACTGTTTACACAAACCATATTACTCATTTTGTAACTAGATAGATTTCATATAATTGTTTTACAACTTTGCTTAAACTTTCGATATTTTAATTTATTATATTTTATTATCAACATTTTCCCCTTGTTCCTAGCGACGAGCTCGTTTGGGTGGCGCGCCTCCATTTTTTTAGATCCGCAATTTTTAAGCACAATAACTTAAATTATAATTAATAATAACAAATTAAAATTAAAGTATGTAAACGAAGGCTCCTTTAATAGACGAATTGTAATTTAGTGACGTCAATTTCAGTTGAACACATTCTCGCCGACAATGATACAATGAGAGGTGACATACATATAACTGGAATTGTGATAGACTAACGCTGTATTTTTTCTGGTCTCGTGTCGATTCCGTATTAATTCAGAAGATGCGAATTCCGAAATTATGGCGAGCTAACTGACCTGCTTGTCTGCATTCTCCTTGTTCTTCGAAGCGCTGGCCGCCGTGATGAGCCTTTCGCAATAGCAACCTTCGAGAAGAAGGACGCCAGAAGGTCTGCTGCAGGAATCGGAGTCGTAATAGAACAGAAGATTCTGAAAAGATCGAAAAAAAAGGTCATTTGAGTCCAGAGAATTTGAATGTATTATTTCGTTCCATCGATTTCAATTCGACAGATATTTTTGAGATAATCTCACTCATTGTCAGTCTGTACAACACTATGTAGAATGGTTCGTTCCGAATTCCAAAAGAGTTTATCGATGAAACAGCGTCAAAATTTATAAAATTTGCGGAAGAAGGCGACGCGAATCTTTAAACGCGATTGATCGATGCTTCCAATTCCACGAAATCGGAAAAAAATCAATTTTCAGTGAGAACGGAAGTTTTCACCTGAAAGGACGTCGAATATCCACGTCTAAAACAATTTCTTTGCATTATTCGAGGAGTATTAGAAGTTCGACGGTAGAAAAATATGAGTTTTCATTCTTTAAGGAGTTCTTTGATTCGAAACCCAAATTCGTATGATTATTTTAAGTGATTTTTAAACGAAAAATTTACTTCACTCATTCACATTTTACTGATTAGAGAAATGAAACGACCTTCAAATTGAACTCAAGGCGTAATTGTATATGTTTACATGAATTGGTTTTGTAAAAGTTGACAAGATAGACCTACAGAACAAATTTGAAGAGCCTATCTAATATATAATTCGAGATATAAAGGATACATTAGTTGAAAACAAAAAAGGATGTTAAAGTAAAAGTTTTCTAATATAAACAATAGATGGAAGCATTGAAAAATGTATTTAGTTCCTCTAATCTATATTATACTTTGAAGCAGGGCATCGAACCGTAATTTTTTTCGCTCCGGTTTTCGTTCCGGTTCACTCAAAACACAAAATTTCGGTTCGGTTCCGGTTTCGCTCCAGCAAGCGTCAGTGAACCGGTTCGAACCGGTTTTTTTCGCTCCGACCTTAAAATATTTTTAGGAAACTTTCAAGAATTGATTTATTAAGTATTTTTTTTATTAAATCAAATACAGCTTCACTATCAAAATAATGATATTTAAAAAACATAATCAAAACGCGTAAATAAATTATTTAAATGTGAATATTTAGTATGTATCTTATTTATTTAAGATTATATTTTGAATTGAATATTTACAAACCATACATGCGCCGCAAATGATTTCAGCATACTAGGAAAGTATAAAGTAAATTATAAATGAGGAAGTTTTCTGCGATAGAACATTCTAAACTTATTATATTATGCAAAGCATTCATCTCATTTTCTAATTTACTGTGCTTAGTCCTTAGTACTAAATTTTATCAAAATCCGCTGAATAGCTACGGAAAAAAATTGCATCCTGATAGAAGGACGGACAGACCGAAGCTAATATGCGCTAAAGCTGGAATGCCTAATAATGAATTATTAATTTTTTTATTTACAAATCGTGCGGTAAAATAAGAGATCGCGTTATCTCAATAGTGCCAGTAAGTTGAGTAAGATATTACGTTATTTTCATTAACAATTTGTAGATCACGTCCACTGCTCGTATTATAGTAAAAACTGTAAATGCACGGCTTAATTTTTTCATTCAGAGATTACTTAAATGGATGAAAAAATCTATAAAATATTTATGAGGAAGACCGCAGAAATTGAGGGTCCGATAATTCAGAAAGGCTGAGAAATGTTTATTAACATGATACAAATTTACGATGACTGAATATTTTTAATCACTTACGTAGTGTGAGAATGTTAAACTTCATCATTTCATGAAATTGAAATGATAAGTACCGTTTCGAAAAATTATTACTAACAATAAGCGAAAACATGTGATTTTCACCCGGCAGCAAATAAAAACATCTACGTACATCTACGTATTACCCTGCAATCAAACATGCAAACAAAAAGAAAATAAGACTTATTCGGCCAGTCGTGAACTTTCTTCAGGCGGAGTCTCTAATGTGGGTTTCTGCAGTCGGGAAAATATTTCACTAAAAGTAACAAATTCGCATTCATATTTAATTTCTCTTCAGTTTTAAGCAACCAATACGAATATGTGTGCTCATTTTAAGATGCACTCTATAAAATAAATAGAAATTTACTAACCTGTAACAAATGATAACCGAAGTAAGAATATCTCAAAACCACGACTGCGGAGCGATCCTTCCTGGATAAGTTTTAGAGAATGACTACCAGAATACAAGGGTTCAGTGGATATGGAGAGGGAGTGAAAGTGTATGAGGACATTAACCTCCAACTTTAAGGAAAATCCAAGTTAAGAATCGGGAAATATTTTTGCCGGTAACACACTCTACGGGGTATGCATGGGGGGAGGGTGGCAAGACAATTAGAGGCTGTCTTTAAAGTACCGCCCAAGTTCCTTTCCAGTAGTCTCGTTTATCAGGTAGTCTCAGCAGGATGTATTGTAGACTCTCTATGTATTGAGATGCACATGAAAAATCCTACTATTGAGCCAACAGATATTATCACAAAGACACATCCTTCCCAAGGCTGAGGAGAATGTGTTCTCAAGAAAAACCCAACCCTTTTCTTATTCGGTTTCTAAACGTGAGGCTTTCAAAAAGACTCAAACTAAAGCAAAAGGGAAAACCCTTCTTTCGCTCCCACATTTTATGCGAACCGAAAAATATGGAACGAAATAAATAACGGTTTTCGGTTTCGGTTCGGGTTCAGGAAAATATTTTTTTTCGGTTCGGGTTCGGTTTCACTCCAGGAAAAATAACGGTTTTTTACGGTTTCGGTTTTCGGTTCGGTTCCGGTTCGATGCCCTGCTTTGAAGCGTGTGTTTGTGTATTTGTTCATGGAACTACTCGTAAACGATAAAAGCTAGAATAACCAAATTTGGTATGATTCTTCCTTACATCCTAACTTAGTGATTGGTCAAGGTTTTGTTTCTGTCCATCACTTTGATTCGAAATGGCGAACGATTTAATTATCGAATGTCACGTATTTTGCCGCGTCCTGCAATTGAAATACAGGGATGAGTGTAGACTACATTGAATTTGCATTTTAAAATTATTTAGAATCACGGTACTAACTTGAGACTTGGATACTTTTTTTGCGGGAAAGAACAAAGATTATTTTTATTGAAGGCAGATTCCGAATTCTGGTCGAATTCGCGTAGAAATGCGGTTAGAATCAATAAAACACGTGATTTTATCAGTTTTATTACAATACCCATTATAAGCTACCATGGCAACTCCCATTGTCGCCGAAATTGAGAGTTCAATGCATTTATATTGGAAAGAGAGGGAGAGAGGGAAGGGAGGGGGAAAGTACCTAATTTTATTTACGTTTTCATTATAATTAATTAAATAAACAAAATTTGAACAACAATACCAGTACATAACAACGTATTATTTATCGTTCTGGAATATTGTTTATTACAAAAGTGTTGAAGGTATGTAATCTCTTCTTACTTATTAACATAAAAGCTTTAAATTAACAAATTGTTTTATAAAAATTTACAATTCTTTACGTTTTTGTTATAATTAGTTAAATAAATTTGAAGAACAAAAGCAGTAAATAAGAAGGTAGTATTTATCGTTCTGGAATATTGATTTTTACAAAAGTGTTGAAGGTATGTAATCTCTTATTATTTATTAATATAAAACTTTAAATTAACAAATTGTTATATGAAAACATGCAATTCCTTACGTTTTTGTTATAATTAATTAAATAAAATTTGAACAACAAAACGGATTGTTACAAGCAAATATGATTAACTGTTAAAAAAAGCTAATTGTAATTTTAAAAGTATCTACTATATATTTTAAAGAGTTTGTATGTTGTGCTGTAGTAGCTTCACTAAATCCGTTGAAATTCAACGGTAAATTCTGCTAGTACTAACTAAAAGAAGTAATATATAACTAACATAAACTAAAAGAAACAATATATACCTAATATAAACTGAAGTAGCGAAGAAAGAAACAGAAGTGTGGGATCGAGTTCTCCAAAGCAAACTGTTTTCAAAACTACGTACATAAGTAACTTAAATAATTAGACGTAGATTTTCCACAAATTGTGATTTTCAAACCTTTGAAGATTTAGTCACCAAACTTCGCATAGGTAAATAATTATATCCAGCGGACAACATAGGTTATGTGGCGATAAAAAATTGGGGGTGGGGGGGTGCGTAATTCAATAATTATTTTCCCATAAGTTTACACGTAATTTTCGGTTTTCCCAGAGTGCAAGATTTTCATCTTTCACTAATCTAAATAGGTAATTACGAACGGGTTTTCTTCATTTTTGCTTTATTCAACGGTTAATACTGTGTACTATCTTATTCTTACGATCTTCACATGTTACACGGTCGAAGTTTTAGATTCACTAAATCCGTTGAAATTCAAAGGGAAAATCTGCTAGTCTACTTCTACTATAACATATTTTGAGCGTGTGTTTGTGTATTTATGTGTTTGTTCATGGAACTCCTCCTAAACGATAAAAGCTAGAATAATCAAATTTGGTAAGATTCTTCCATACATCCTAACTTAGTGAATGGTTAAGGTTTGGTCAACCAGGATTAATCAGTGCTGCCAATATAGAAGATTAACATTTTTCCATAAGATAACACGTATGAATCCATTTCTTGACTTGCAAAGTATTCTTCCTTCAAGTATAAAAATATGTAAATATGGACCGATGTTTTTCGTTTTTGCTTAATCGACGAATAAAACTCCATACTATCTTATTCCTGCGAAGTTTACATGTTACACGGTCGAAGTTTTCAGAAATACGCTATTTATTTGTTTCGAAATTTTGTGGATTTTTCGTACTCTTTCCGGACGTTTCCAAGGCGGCCGTCATTGTTAACTCCGATTCAATTAGCTTCAATGAAGCTTACAAATAGACGAAAGATTAGCGTTATTCAATTCGCACTTTTGTTTAAGCAACGAAACGATCGATGTTTATGGATAGAAGTGTTTATTGATGAAAGTAATTGAACCTTCTTTCCTCTACTGAATTCTGAAATCTTACATTTTTTGTAAGTAAAATCATTAATTCTACATTATTATGTTTATTAACGTAAATAAGCTCACGTATCTGGTGTACATTTACCGGAGTCAGTGTTCATAATGGACAACTCTACGTTGCTTTGTCACGGGTTTCTTGCTTACAAGACATAAATGTAAACATTTCATAGGCATAATTACACAAGAAATTTATTTATTTATTTATTTACGTATCCACGCTACAATTAGGCTCTTGGCCTGGTGGTAACGATACATTAACACCATGTCAATTTAATAATTCATTTCATGATTTTTATCAATTAGACCAAATAGGTACTTTTTGCACTTCTTCCTAAAGTCTTTCAGGTTTTTAGGAAAGGGGTCAAAGATATCTCCAGGTAATTCATTCCATTCTTGAATACCTCTGTTCAGAAAGGAGTTTTTTACAACTTCTAGTCTTTGAATGAAGCTGGATTTTGCGAAAGTGATATATATATATATAATAGGATACCATTATCGTTATATTTGAATGCAATTCGTTCGGAAACGGATTGTTACAAGCAAATATGATTAATTGTTAAGAAAAGCTAATTGTAATTTAAAAAGTGTCCACTATATAAGTATTTTAAAGCGTTTGTATGTTGTGCTTCACTAAATCCGTTGAAATTCAACGGGAAATTCTGCTAGTATATTATAAATAAACGGTTGTTTACACTCTCTCGACGTTTGATTTTTACTTGTGTCTGTTCGTAAATGAATCTATGAAATCGATTTTATTTTTCACAATATCCAAATATCAGCATATATTATTTTTAGATGTTTTCAAATTTCTCTCAATAGAATTGCGTAGCTTCCACTGGCTTATTTAAAAATATCTATTGATATATTCTTTAAATCATTTACTTCTATAATTGCTGTACAAGTGAAATAAAAAAGAAATAATGCTTATAGCGTTAAGCATATATGTCTAGCGTAATTCAAATCTTTATTCAAGGTCATATTACGTACTTGCATGAAATTTTAAAAGCGCGATCCTTAAGACTTTAATTTGAAAAAAATATATTGAAAATGTTTGCAACGAATCTTTGTAAAAAATATTAGCCAGCGACTGGTTTTCCAATCCAATATCGACTGTTTATAATTTTATAGAAAAAGGGAAATAAATTTACAAAAACGAAAATCGCGTAGTCAAAGAATAAGGCCAATATAGCGGCTTGCTCGCTAAAAAATTAACGGGAGAATTACGAACATTCGAATCATTCTGAAAGTGAAGTGCTTGAAATTTATTAGCTTCCAATAGTCCAACTAAGTATTCGATAATGTCACCGTAATTTCCAGTGATGTTAAATTATAGCATCTATATATACATTGCTCTTTCCCTTACGGTTCGATTTTCCAGTCTCTGGCTTCGTTATTTACTTAATCTACCAGTCTTTTAGTTAGTTGTTTTGTTGGTTTCAATTGAAAGTCTTTTTCTTATAGCTTCATCTAATGTTGTAAGTTTCATAATCGGAGTGAATATCAATCTACACTTAAAAATCCATACGGTCAAAATCTATTAAGGGAAATATAAGTATATATTATAGATACATTTTCCAATTATTTTATTCGACTTTAATTAATTTAATTTAACAAAAGATATTTTTAATGACAGTACACTGGACTCTTTTAACACGAAGAGCCGATCGGCAGTTTCATCATTGAAGTCTATATTAATTAGTCTCCGATATTTAATGAGATATTTTAAATATTGAAATGAAAAAAATTAAATGCTTAAATTATATTTCAAAGAAAAAATGGACATTAAAATTTAAATTACAATGTTTTCGAATTAGCTAATTAATAGGGAAATCCAAATTGACATATTGTGGAAAACGTATTATTGTCACAACCAAATTTCTGTTAGAACAAACCGCTGAGAAAGTCGAATTACGATCCATTCTGTTATATGTGCTGCTGTACATTGTGTTATATTTTCTGTTATGTATGCGCTATCTCTGCAGAATCTTGAAATAAAAATTTAATGTATTCTTCAATTTAAACATTTAATGTTTTTGCTTCTTTATAAATCAAAGTAACACGACGAATGTTCACGAAACTTAAATGTGATTGGCGGAATTGTAATCAATGGATGAGCTAGGTGTGTGATGATTATCTTTTGATTATAATCAGTTAGATCAGTGTTTTTCGAATGTTTCGCATGGCGATCCAATGGAATGACTGGCGACCCAGTCGAAGGGTAGGTATGCAACACGTAGAAAAATATTTTCTAAATCGAGTTTTCGTCAATTCTCGATAAAAAGTAACTCATACTAAAATATTGGTCTTTATATAATGAGAGAATATAATTTCTGACATTTTTTATGCATTTCAGCTGAATGCTCAGATTTTTTTCATGAGCCTCGCGACCCAATTGACACACGCTGACTTAGACCATTAAATTTAAAAAATTTCTTAAAATCTAACGTGTATAAGCGATCAATTGGTCGTGATGACATAATGGAACATCAAATCCGCCATAAAACGTGCCTGATTGTATAGTAAGTTCTATAGAAGTGAATCAATAGGCAATTTCAAAGAGGAATCAATGAATTGCTTAATAGCACTCATTTCAAGTTTTGTTGAAAGACCGTATAAAATGGATATGTTTGAGTCAATTAGTGAAACAATAGACAAAATGGCAGAGATTTCATAAAAGTGGAAAAGATCTTTTTCGCGGATTATCAAACGGACATAAGCCTATTCTTTCACCGTTCGCCAGAATAGCGGTCGAATTAGGCCGTGGAAATTCCTTTCGCCTGAGCAAGACAGGTCTCTCCCGTCCTTCGTAATTACTTTCTTAAGAATTGCGCGAAGAAAGGGGGAGTCGAAGCAAAGAAAGACTCGCTATTTAGTTCAATCTATTCGCGACAAAAGGGTTTCCATTTAATGGTTTCAATGAACGTGCTCTCAGAAGAGTTTATTCATGATAAAGGCAATTTCTGTATTTTTCAAGAGAATTTCGACTTTTTTAGTTCTTTTTAGCATTTTTATTATCAGCAGAACAAAAAAGTCTTCGAAAGGAGTGTTTCGCATAAAACGTAAAACGTTCCAGCATTTCAGTTATCCGCGCCAAGCCGATGCAACACTGAATCATGGCGGTGAATCAGTTCTATACGTAACACACGTCTTTTATGCGCCGGCATCTCTTAAGTCGTTTTCTACTGACGGAGTTCACC
Source organism: Uropetala carovei (assembly GCA_036926305.1). Taxonomy (NCBI): domain Eukaryota; kingdom Metazoa; phylum Arthropoda; class Insecta; order Odonata; family Petaluridae; genus Uropetala; species Uropetala carovei. Next base: position 7,411,645 of record JAXCHB010000010.1, on the reverse strand, counting down.
TAAGATATTTTGTCGGCAATGATTACCACCATTCGTTGCCGGAGGAAGAATCATGTTTTTTATCTGCTCTGCCAACCGGAGTTTAGTCAACTTTCCACTAGATTCTAAACATTGTGACAATAATCGCAAAACATGGTCAAAACATCGCAACTTTCCGCTGAATAATTTGGAGCTCTCTAATTAATATCTATACGTTTGTGCCTGGCGATATCTTCGGGATTCTTACCATTAGCAAAAAGGCATTTCAAAATCCACTTCCTATCATTTTATCTTAGTGCTTTAGTTTCCGATTCATATGAGGACATGGACAGCATTAAGGACTTGTTGCTTTGATTCTTTGGCCATCGCTATCCGCCGTTGGACTTCTCCTCCAGAAACAAACAAAGTTGCCAACCACAGGTCACCGAATCACCAATTCTTCTAATTTCACTTACATGACATTGGTTTTTCCCGTTTGTTAAAAGTGCAATTTCCTTGCTTTCTTAACGAATTTAAGGTCCTCTATGGTAGGGATTCTCAACCGGGAATAAGCGTACCACTGCGATTAAGTCAAGAGTTTTACGTAATTAAAGGGGTACGCGAAAGTTACGTTACATTACATTAATACCCTGCAAACCGCTAGAAGCGTTTGGCAGGGGGTGTCACAGCTCCAATGAACTCTAACTAATTCCTCTGTTGAACTGTCTTATCGCGTTTGGGAAAAAAGATCTGTAGTATTTCTCTGTTCTAGCGATTGTTTCGACATATTTTCTCCTGAACTCTGATCTAACATTACATTCACTAACACCGATGAGTACAATTATGCCGCGTACGTCTTCAACGAATTCGGAGCTTTTAAACTTTTCAAATAGTTTCCTTTTGTATTCAATTCGTCTACTGTTCAATGTCTGCCATTTCAGGTCCATCAAGATCTCTGATACACTCGCATCACACCGGTATTTTCCCTTTACAAATCTATCCGCTCTACGCTGAACCATTTCGAGCTCCCTAGTTAGGCCCTCCTCGAAAGGGTCCCAGACGGCGCAACAGTATTTTACGACGGGTCGTATTAGGGAAAAGTATGCGATTTTCTTCGCATTCGAGGGGCATCCCCGCAGGACTCTAGAGGAAAGCCTTTGAACCCTGTTTGCCGATGCTATGACGGTTTTGATATACTCCTTACTAGACAAAATACTACTGAGTGTGACTCCTTAGTATTTGTAGCAATTGACGTATTTTAGCTTTAATCCAGATATTTCGTGCGGATGACGGTTGAAATTCATGGAACGCCTAAAATTCAATGCGGCGCATTTCCCTATATTCAGGTCGAGTTGCCAATTTTACACCACTTCGTAATAGCCTGAAGGTCCCTTTGTAAAGTCTCCTGGTCGTACATTGTGTTGATTTCACCATTCACAAGCGTGTCATCCGCGAAGAGTCTGACTTTACACTTCATATTATCCGCTAAATCATTTATATATATATCAAGAATAACAGAGGTCCGATTTCATTTCCCTGAGGCATGCCGGAAGTCACTTTGACGACGTCTGATGCAGCTCCATCGAGAACTACCCTCTGGGTTCTATCCGAAAGGAACGAGGTGATCCAATTTACAATTTTCTCGTTAATTGAATAAGCCTTTAATTTTTGTACTATTTTCGCATGAGAAACGGTGTCGGAGGCTTTCCTAAAGTCTAAAAATACTGCATCTACTCCTATTCCTTTGTCCGCTGCTTTCACAATATCATGCGTGAATAAAGCTAACTGAGTCTCGCATGACCTGCCTCTCCGGAAACCATGCTGGTTTCTATTCAGAGCACCTTTACTTTCGAGAAATCACATTATTGAGCTGCCGATAATGTGCTCAAAAACCTTACAGAAGATTGATGACAACGATATAGGGCGGTAGTTCTCCACTTTAAATTTACCTCCCGTTTTGTGTGTAGGTGTAACGTGGGCTGTTTTCCATATCAAAGGAACTACTCCCTCATTTAAAGACTTTGTGAATATGATCTTAAGGTACGGAGCTAATTCGTTCGCTAACGAGTTTATAATGAACGCAGGTATAGCTTCCGGCCCTGGCGATTTTCTTTTATGGACCTGATTTAGCGATTTAACGATAACGCTTTCGGATATTTCTATGTCGCTCATATTCGAAGCTATACGAGTAGGGAAATCAATGAAATGACCGCTGTCGATTGTGAAGCAATTTCCGAAGAACCGATTTAACATACTGGCCTTAATAAAAGAATCGTGCACACTTTCACCGTTGTCTGTAACTAGATGAGATACTGTGGATTGACCTCCTCGAACTTCTCGCACGTACGACCAAAATTCTTTCCAATCGTTTTTGAGTGAGTCTGCGAGAATCGCGGATCGGTAGGCGTCAAATTCCTTACGCGCTTCGTCTCTTGCAGGCTTTCGACTATTTCTGTATATTAAATTCTCATTCGAGTGGTCCCTACTGACTTTTCTGAGGTGCTTTATACGCGTGTGATGCCGTCTTTGTTTCTTGAGCAAGGCGCGGAGCTTCGGCTTCATCCACCGCGGGTCCTTGTGATCACGAACGGGTTTGGTTGGGACAAACGTTTTTAGCGAATGATGCGCAAATTTTCCGTCCGAGAATCATCTACGCTGTTATTATTTGTAAAATTGAAAAATGTCGTCATTTGATTTGTAACATATGTTTTAAACCTTGGAATCCGGTTTACTGAAGATATAGACTAATCGCGTTGGCTTATCTATTGTCGCAGGGGTGTATTTGAAGTTGGCAATTACTATTTTATGATCACCTATGCCATCGTCGATATGTAGGTTTCTAGTCAATAGCGAGTGAGTCGTGGCTAGCAGATCTAATATGTTTCCGTTGTTGTCGTATCGCGTCGGCTCGTTGACGATTTGTTCTAGCGAGTTTAGTGTAAACGCTTCAATTAATTCAAGACAAGTTTCTCTATTTTTTCCGCAACTAACATAGGTTACGGATTTCCAATCGATCGATGGAAGATTAAAATCTCCTCCGAGAATAATTACTGCATAGTTCTTTCTCCTGGCAATCACCTGCAATGTACATCTGAGTTCTCCAATATTCTCGACTCCTGAGTCAAGTGGTCGGTAAAATGAGCAAAAAAATACTTATGCAATATTTACATATCAATTTAAACTTAATCCTGTTAAGAAATTTAATGCCAAAGTTTATGAATGAAATATATGACGTACGTTAAAAAATATGCAACTTTTTTACATACATAAAATTAAGACTAAAACTAAAAAACGACAAAATGAAAAACAAAATCCAAAGCAATTGGCAGCTTTACAAAGATCCACTTATCACTTAACATACATCTTATTATAACAATAAATTCTGTATCTCAGAATGAATTACAATTGTTTATTGAAAAAACATTTTAAAAAGCATAAGGCATCAACTGACCTGCTACTCAAATCAGTTTTTCTTCGGGTCACAAAATTGCTTTGCTGTGAAAACACTCGTCGCTTTCGGTGAAAGTAGTTTTTATACTTTTTAGCGCATTAAATAACAAAAATAAAGTTGGTGTTATTTTTCTAGTTTTTCCCATACAAATTAAATTTTTTGACTAATGTACTGTACGATTCGTTCATTGGGGGAGCGCTTTTCAAACTTTCAGAAATTTCACTTTCTAATTCATCTACTAGTGACATTTTGGCTTCTACTGAACACAGAGAAATGTCTTCATCGCCGCTTTCTTCGCTTAATTCAGTGTATGTATCTGCAAATGGTTTTTTCATTGTATATTTCGCATATTTTATAATTTCATCCATAGAATTCATTTTAAAAAATGCATCGTCCGGATTTGTTTGGATACATATCCTAAATATTTCATTAAAGATATTAACTTGCTCTTTCGTTTTTCCTGTAAATGATATTGTAATGCCTCCATTACTTGAAAGCTAAATGTTGTATTTATTTTCTTAAGTTATTAAATAAAAAATTAAAAGCTCCTTCACTGCTAAGTAAATTAGAATCTTGCCGACTTCAATCTTCAACCGTAAGTCGAATTGTTTCCGAAACCTCCGTTAATTCAGTTACAATCGTTATGTAACCTTCATTCCAGTAACGTATCACATTTAGATCGGTTAGAGCTTTTTATGGTGCAATTTTTTAATTGTAAAAATCTTTGTAACAGCCGTTCAAGACTATTCCATCTATCGCGGCAATCTAGAAGAAGATATACTTCTTTTTTATGCTCTAATTTACTTTTTGGACTTTTTGTTTACTGACAACATTCACGGACGCGAGAAGAAGATATTTTGACATTGTATTACTTTTCCAATGAAATGGAATGAATGGCGTTAAACGCAACCTGATCGTTAATCTCAAACTCATAATAACTCAGTTACTATTATTCAAACGAACAATTCCCGGGAATCGTTAACATTTTTTCCGGATACGAGAATAAAAAATATTGAGTAAATTCCCGGGAACCGGGAAAGGGAATTCCCGGGAACCGGGAAAGGGAATTCCCGGTTCCAAAACTCCACTGGAGTGAGAGGCGTGGAAGACCGCGAACACTGGGAGGTAAGCCGCTGATTAGGACCCCAGGAGAGACGTGGAAAAACCAGTCTTGTGTGTTTTGTGTGATGTGTGTGTGTGTGTGTACTGAGTGCATTAATGCTAAAATTTTAGTTTTGTACGGCATTGTCGAGATCCATTCATCTATAGATATCTACTAGCGGAAGTGCCCGTTGAATCTCAACGTATTTAGTGAATCTAAAACTTCGACCGTGTAACATCTAAACATCGCAAGAATAATATAGTACACAGTTTTCACCGTCGAATAAAGCAAAAATGAAGAAAACCGCTCCGCATTTACCTATTTAGATGAGTGAAGAAAGAAAATCTTGCACTGTGAAAAATCGAAAATTACGTGTAAACTTATGGGAAAATAATTACAGAATTAAGCTCTCTCTCTCCCCCCAAATGTCCAATCCTCTTTCTGATAGTCTGTATAATCGCTCGCTCCTCTCCTATTCTCCGTAATATTTCCTCGTTTTTCACTTTCGAAACTTTCCATATATTTAACATAATTTTTCCTTAGCGTTCATGTTTCTGCCCCGTGCAAAGCTATACTCCAAACATGGAATTTTATCAACTTGTTGCGGATATCTTTATATTACCGGTTAGTAAGAGACGATCATGTCCACAGACAAATTTGAACTCCGAAATTCCTTATCCAAAGGCTGGAAATTAAATGAAATTTGACAATCTTTTAAGTGAATGCAAGAAAAAATATTTATTGCAAGCTTTCAATCAGATTTCTCCAGAAAAATGTCAATGCTGATAGTTACTGCGGAATTGCACAAAGTTTTATTCTCATTTCAGTCGCATTAAAAACCATTAAACGTTACGAAATGTTTAAAATACACTCTACGCCGTGGTCTTTCGAAAAAAAATAAAAATAAATCCTCACGTGAATGATCTCGTGTTTAAAGTCGGAATCACAGAAAATCTGCATTCTTATTTGCTCCGGAAGATCCTTTTTAAAGGATCATTTAGCCGAGACTTTCTCGGTCGTTGCGTACGACTTAAAAATCCATTTCACTCGAATCCTCGAGACAAAGAGAGACGAGCGTGGCAAACGTGGAGTAGGCGGAACTAGTGGCATCTACCGTTCAGATAAGGAACTAGAGCACTCGGCGTTCTCCACTTAAGGGTATTAAAGCGAGGGAGACACGAAAGGGAGTGAAAATCTGCGAAAAGAGAATCGGAGCGAATGGCGAGCCCTCTGGTGAGAGAGAGAGAGAGGGTCAAACTAATCCGATCGAAGGAGAAGAGGGGATGACGGCAAATATCGGGTTTCCTTGTCGAGGATAGCCTTTTGTTCTGCGTGCTTCCGACGACCAGAGAGCCGTGTGGCAGCGACACGCGCCTTCAAATATTCCACCCACCCCACCCCCTCCCCACCCTTCCCCCCTCTCTTACCCCTCCCAACCCTTCCCCCTCTCTTACCCTTCCCAACCCTTCCCTCTTCTTACCCCTCCCCTTTCATTTCACTTTTCCGCTTATCATATAACGCCAAACAAAATTTATTACCTATATGTATTCTTCTAAACTTTCTTCTCCATAATTTCATTTTATTCATTTTTAACATTTTATCTATAATTTGTAAGGATAGGAATTTTACTTACTTTTACACTCAACCTCAGCGAAAGATCTTTTTTAAATATCATTCATTGTGCTCAATATTCGAATACTAATATTTTCGAGTGTGAGCTCTTAACCCAGAGAATTTTTATAATTTCGGAGAAACTAACCAGGCTGTGGTCGGAATGAACACAGAACTAACAAAGGATTAAATGAGCATTCGGAATACTGAAGTTCTCGAATAAAATGACAGCCACGAAGTGAATTTCAGACGTGGAAAATTATATTAGCATTTATATAAACGCGCAGCGGCTGCGTAACACTCATCACCGACGTTAGACGCACAGAGAATTTCGACCTTTATCGGAGAAATGACATGATGCAAACAGAAGAAGAAGGTTATTTTAAAATTTTAATTGAAGCAATTCGATAATAGTTGCATTGCCGTTTTTGAATGAAACAAAGCCTTTTAAAATTCAGAAATTCTGGGAGCACAATCACAAGATAATTCTGTTGTAATTCGCTCTTTGTTAATCACGCTAACATCTTCACAAAATGGATTAAGCTATTGGCACGTTCCGGCAACCAATGGTTACTTCAAAGTAGAAAAGAATCTCAAGTGAAGTGAACCTATTGCGAAACCCACAAAATGGATTTCTCGCTTACACACAATCACACTGAAACAAGGACTGAATTCTACTCTTGTGAATATCACCAAAACGGGCCAACTGCTTAATGAACCTTCAGAAGGACGGATCTGATCTCATAACTACACATAGTGCACGCACTGGTTCAAAAATAGCCTTCTCCAGGATTGGAACCCAGGCCCACGGCGTGAAAGGACACGACTCAAGCCATTCTGGTACCGTTTACAGCAGTGGTACTCAAAGTGTGGTACCAACACCCAAAGTGGTACCACAAGGATCTATTAGTAGTAGTAATAATAAGGTTTTTAGGTGCGTCAACAGCTAACGTTATTTTGCACCGTGAAATTGTTAGAGAAAATCAACATATATCACAACATCCATGCCCGAAGCGGGATTCGAACCCGCGGCCTTTGGGTTAGAAGGCAGTCTAACCCGGCCGGCGCCAAAAGGATCTGTAAGCGTTACCTGCAAAATCTTAGTACATATTACGTTAGTAACCTCATATATCACAATCACGCATTTACATCGACTTTCACTTTCATTAAATTACTTATATAAAGCAATTTGGTAACAGTACAGAGTAAGTGTACATTTTCCCTTTTCAGCGTAATGATTTTGATGACATTTTTACATGGTAATTTCTCTTTTGCAAAAGCATGTGGCACCAGGTAATTTATGAAATTGTCCAAAGGATGCATAAAAAATTAAGTTTAAGTAGCAGTGGTTTACAGCATTAAAGCTAGTTTCATAGATTAAATTAAAAAAATTCCAAATAATATCGACAAATTCCTTTGCAAATTTGGATACAGTGGTTATAAATAAAATTAATCTTATAAAGGCAATGGTGTCGTTCGAGTTTGGAAATCGCGTAATCATTACTTATTATTATAAAATGGATTAAAATGATATAAACGCCATCCTCTTCCGTAAATTCGCTTTAAAGCGTATAATAATATTTTTTAACAAATGATTAGTAGTCGTATAGAAGTTGGCGAGCTTTTATAAAAGGCCGCAGTCGAAATGATAGAAGTTACTTGGAAATTCGGTGATCTCGCATTATAGAAAATCAAGTTTGAATAATTTATTAGCGTTAAAACATGAGCGTGACCATAATTTTAATTAACAAATATGAGATTGCTCCTGCTACATTTCACGGATCGTTTAATAATCACCATAGCGACCTTCGGTTTGCAGGTTGCTGACCTTTGTTGCAAATGAAATCAATGTGTCCTCGTCCAGCATTAAATAATACAAGGACACTTGATGAGGAGAAAGCCAAGGCACAAAATGAACCGATATTAAATGACCGAAAGATAAACTTGTACAGACGCGTTCCTTCATCAGTTATGCATTTCATTATAAAATAGATCGAAGTGCTAGTAAAGCGTCTGTGTAGGGCAGTATGAATCCTAATTCACATAAGACGATAACATTTTTAACGGTGATTAGTTTTTATGCTCGAGGTTAAAGTGGAATGAGAGTTTATCATATCCTGCGGGAGTTGGTGAAATACAGCGAATATGAAATCCATTTATAACGATATAGGCTAACAAGCGTATAAGCTCACGCACGCACGCACGCACGCTCGTACGTTTTATATAATACACTAATAATATCTAACGTGGCGCGAAAGAAGGCGCGGAGGCAAGGAGGAAATTTCGGGTCTCAATTCTAGAGACTAAAAAAAGAGCGCCTCTTGAAAAGGTGTGAATAATTTATGGGATTTTACTGTGCGAATTCTTCTGCGAAAAGGAAGGGCGCGCACACACGCACGCAGACTCACCGCGGAGCAAAAAAGTGGGAGAGAGAAAACGGAACCTAAGGGGAAACTGGAAAAGTGGAATGAAATAGAGAGTTGGAGGGGAGATGGAGGGGGGAGAGAGTTGGAGGGGAGATGGAGGGGAGATGGAGGGGAGATGGAGGGGAGATGGAGGGGAGATGGAGGGGAGATGGAGGGGAGATGGAGGGGAGATGGAGGGGAGATGGAGGGGAGATGGAGGGGGATGGAGGGAGGAGAGAGTTGGAGGGGAGATGGAGGGGAGATGGAGGGGAGATGGAGGGGAGATGGAGGGGGGATGGAGGGAGGAGAGAGTTGGAGGGGAGATGGAGGGGAGATGGAGGGGGGAGAGAGATGGAGAGAGTTGGAGGGGAGATGGAGGGGGGAGAGAGTTGGAGGGGAGATGGAGGGGAGATGGAGGGGGGAGAGAGATGGAGAGAGTTGGAGGGGAGATGGAGGGGGGAGATAGTTGGAGGGGAGATGGAGGGGGGAGAAAGATGGAGGGGGGAGATAGTTGGAGGGGGAGAGAGAGATGGAGGGGGGATTAAGGAAGGAACGTGTTTATTAAAACGGAGACATTTCCCCAGAGTGTCATTCCTAGCGTTCGTCGTCTCCTTATCCCACGACCGCTTTACTCGCATTCCGACTACTCCCGAAGAGGAAGGGAGGGTGAAAGTGGAGGGAGAGAGAGAGAGAGAGATAGGGTGGGGAAGGGAGAGAGAGGGAGGAGAGAGAGAGAGGGGGGAGAGAGATAGAGGGGGGAGAGATAGGGGGAGGAGGGGAGAGATAGATTGATTGATTAATATCTTTATTGGAGCGAGATTGAGACTTTATAGTCCCCTCTTACACCTAGAGGGAGGGAGGGAGAGGAAGTTGAAGGAGCGAGCAAATTTGGAGAACAAACAAGAGAACGAATAAAGTTGGGTGATTACAAAGGTAGAAAATGCGTTTGCACTTCTCGGATCAGTATTCCGCTTACATGATGCTCTTAACTTTGCAAACACTATTATTTAAAATAAGAATGACTTTTTCAAATAAACTGGTGCCAGATAACTTTATTTACATATTCTAAAGAAAATGGTATCCTTGTTCATGTAAAGAATATATATTATTTAGGAAGTACGTATTTTTTGTTTTTTGCTTTATTTACATCTATCTTATAATATAAAAGACAGTGTCATAATGTCACTTTGTCATGTAATGCTTTTTGAAGCTTAATATCTCGCAAACGACTTAACCGAATTTGATGAAATTTTCAGGATAGCATTATGATATAGCAACGAAAAGTTTTACTATCGAACTCCAGATCAAAGACCCAGGTTCGATTGCAGGAGATAATTCCATTTCCCATTAAGGTAACACGTAAAAATGGACATTTCGACGTGCAGGCTTTCATTCTTTTTTCGATTAAAATTAGAAAGAATTGACCTACAATCTTCGGATATAAACCATTTTTAAGAAAACATTATAAAGTTTCTTATTCTGTTATCTTTTTCCGCCTACAGTTCGAAATTTCTCAATGTAAACGTTTAATTTACACAGTTTGAGGAAATCTTGCCATTTTTAACGGGATGTTGCCTTGCCTACCAATTCCATTGTTAGACTTCTATATGATATTGTTAATTTAATCCTTATGGGTATAAACGTGCTTTGAATGCTTTTAATACGAGAGAGAGGGGGGGGGGGGAAAGAGAGGTGGAGGCGGGAGCGAAAGAGCGGGGAGAGAGGGAAGTAGAGGGGGGAGGGGGGAGAGGGGGGAGAGGGAGGGAGAGGGAGGGAAAGAGAGGCAACCATTTTAAGTTTAACTAACGATAGTCCGTCAACAACAGAATATTCACTAGAAATGTTGTATATGACAAAATATTTCATATGTAGAAGTGTGATATTAATTATTTTAAATGAAAATAATAATAATCTATCTATAATTCTTCCGTTGATATTTCAACGGGCACTACATTAGTTCTTAAATAAACTATATAGATATAACTGTGTTATTTAACCTTACGAAATGTTATAAACATTCAGTACTTGAAGCAAAGTGGATGTCCGATATTTTTCATTGTACTAGAAGAAATGCTCACGGTCACCATGTGTGCGCGCGAAATTCGCATAAAGTCTTTTCGAAGGAAAACTAATAATCTGATATATTCCAGAGGATTCCATGACGTTTCCCCCAAAGCACTTCGCCCATGAGACGTTTCACCCACAGACACTTCGCCCACAAGACTTTTCCCCCAGAGTCGTTTCACCCATGCCCTTTCACCCATAGTTTTTTCACCCACAAGTCACTTCACCCACAAGTCACTTCACCCACAAGTCACTTCACCCACATAAAATTTCATCCAATAAAGTTTCACCCATGATTCAGAAAACGCATAAAACTTATTAAAATTTAAATAAATATAATATGAAGAAATAAGTATTAAATAATAAGTTTTATTTTTTATTTTATGCATGCCATCCCTCTTTTTCCATTTGCTGAGGGAAATTATAAAAGAGCGAGCAGATAATGAAAAAATGATGGTTGAAATAGAATTTGGAAAAATGCTAAGAGAATCAAGTAGGATGAAGTATAAAAAAGTTACGGAGAAGTTACAGTCAATTACACTAGAGTATGAAGATTACAAGCGGTGTAATCGCATAACTGATTATCTTCGTGTTTGTGAATTCAATTTCAGTATTTAAATGCATATTGAAATGTTTTATTTAAATTACATATCTTTAAACCTTTAAATAAAAACGTATTAAAACAAATGATTTGTCGTAATTTTAATTTAAAAATTAAATAAGGTTAAATATTATTTGGATTAAATTAGAGTTGTATTCATGTATAAAATAAAAAATAAAAGTTATTATTTAATACTTATTTCTCCCACATTATATTTATTTAAATTTTTAATAGGTTTCATCCGTTTTCTGAATCTTGGTGAGACACCTGTGGGTGAAAGTTCTTTGGATGACACTTTATGTGGGTGAAGCGACATGTGGGCAAAAAAAACTATGGGTGAAAGGGCATGGATGAAATGTCTGTGGGTGAAAAGTCTCGTGGGTGAAACGTCCTGCGGGTGAAGTGTCTGTGGGTGAAACGTCTCGTGGGTGAAGTGCTTTGGGGGAAACGTCTGGATACATTCCAGAGTATTGAGAGCCGTTTCTCTAAATGTGTGCATTTTAAAGGAAAGTATCACGAAGGGATAATTACACTTATCCTTTGAAGAAAACAACAACCAATGTGAAACTGATAATGGAGTTTGGTCTTCTTTTAATTTGAGAGAGGTGTTACGCGTTTGCGGGTGCGAAAAGGGTGCGTCGAGCGAGTGTGAAATTGGAAGAGGGAGGGGGAAAGGAGGGAGGGGGAGGGATGTAGGAGGAGGAAATGAGGAGTAAGGGAGCGGTGGGACGGAATGGGACGAGGAGGAGGAGGAGGAATGAAGGGAAGAGGGAGGGAGGGGAGTGGGACATGGGAGAAAAGGGCTCCGAAGATATATATGGGGGCTGGGCAGGGAATGGAGTAAAGGGCAGAACGGTAGTCTGTCTTATTTTAAGTGGGAAAGTTAGGCCTTCGTAAACTCCTTTTTAGAGAGAATAGATGAAGTAGCGATGGAGATGGATGGAAGAAGAGAGTGAAATAGGAAAGAGAACAAAAAGACAAACATGGAGCCAAGTGAGATGGACACCATGCGTCATATATGTAGTGTTGAATCGAGATTTTTGCGACAGTCTCTATTCTGAATCGAAATACATTACATTTAGCATATAATATGCGCTAAGACGACCATAAGAAAGTATTATCTACTGCAAAAATCCATTCCAACATCTGCGTATACCTAATTCGTTCAGATGACCTCAAAAGCCACCTGTCAGCTTTCGACAAAATGTCCTCGGAATACCGCAGTGCATTGCTTCGCTGCAAAGGGATTAAAGATATTCTCCTGCGTCCTGTTGCTAAGCAGTTTCTGGAAAAGTGCGAATGTCATTCATTTTCGAATGCTAAAAGCCTATTTTCCGATTGTGTATCTTCTGGTGTACACCGCTTATCGCACCTTTTGTTTTCGAATGCAATGCATGGGGATGGATGAAATAAAAGATTCTCACGTGTTATATTAATTACTACACGTAAAAACATAGGATGATTATTATGATAACATGCATGTTTTGGCAAGGAATTGCGCTCTGGGAAATCTGATGGGTAAAATCATAAAACATTTACACGTACGAATTCTAGAGAAATTCCGTTGCTTTCGTTACGAAAGCCTAGATTGATTTAATTAACGCATTTAAATCGCGAGGTTGTGCGTTCCGATCGCAGGTGACTGCGAGCATTTTTGTTCAACTCTGACGTACACTATGTCAACGCGACCATACTTATTTCCCTAGTCATAGCATAATCGACACGCGTGCGAACGCGCCAATGCCTTCGCCTCCCACAGAGCGCGCGGCGAAGAATGACGTCACGCATTACGTGAATGCGTAGATAGAGGCGGGGTGCCGACGTCGCCAGGTATCGAATTAGGAAAGCACTCGCTATTCTTCTCAGACGCCGAGCAGAGGCCTCTCCTCTACAATATGACGCCCGCCTCGGCAGAAACCGAATTACTTCGTCTGGCACGCGCGCGAATATCACTTCACAACGGAGACCTCCTTCCGATATGAATCGATTCGATTGCTCGAGGATGCTAACAGAGTCACTCGATACGACTCTCCTAATAATCTTCTCGAGGGAAAAATATACGGTCGCTACACGCAGAAAATTAACCCATCAAAGAGTCAATGGCAACCGAACCGAACCTTTAATCTTCGGGTATTTATTCGAACGAAGGCCCAGTCAACTACGCCAGCGATATTTCGATTATCGATAGGCTAATCGAAGTGCCTTCGATATCCCCTATAATATTGCTATAATCGATTCGATGGGAAATTCGCATCTCGTCGGATGAATTGCAATTAAGGCGAAAGAGCGAATTTTGGAGCGAAAGCACCGAGAGAGAGAGAGAGATGGCGTCTTTCGGAATAAGGCCCCCGCCGCACAGGTGGGGCAGCCATGCAGAACGGCAGCGGGACAGACAAAGCGTCCCTCCCCGCCGCCCATTCTTCGCCCGCTCCATCATCCAGCACCCCGGGGAACCCACCCGACCCCATCCCACCTTAATACCTTATTTCTCCTTAGAAACCCCCCACCAACGGCCGAGACTTCAGAGAGGCCTCTCTCTCTCTCTCTCTTGACGTCACCTGCGCCAGATCGTTACGTCAGACGAGAGCTTAGCTAGGAACTCCTCCCAGCCGCATTCTACAACCCCCCTCCGTTATCTCCCCCTCCACTTTCGGCCTCGTGTTACATCCAATCCTCATCAAACTCCCTCTCTCTTCTCAATCCTTATCACCCTCTCTCTCTCCCTTTCCTCCTTCCATCCCTCTATCCTCCCCAATTCCTTTAAATTACCGTTTCTCCCTCTCTCCACACTTCATTCTTCCATTTTAAAAATCCCATTTCTCTCTCACCTCTTTTTCTACATAATTGCTCCATTTCTCTGCATCCTTTTCCCTTCTTCTCCTCTTCCACATCTTTCTTTCATTCTACCTTTCTCACCACCCCCCCCCCCTTCCTCCTCCCCTTTCTCCAGTTCCTTATTTCTCCTTTTCTCTCTCCTCCTTTCTTTCCTTCTCCTTTCTCTTATTCTCTTTCACTCCATCATTTCTCTTTTCTCTCCATACTTTCCCCCCCCCCCCCTCTCTCTCCTTCTAAATCCAATCTTATTTTGTCCCTATCCAATTATCCTCCGACCAAATCCTTCAAATATTTAACGCATCGCCTTCCCTGCCGCTTCGCTCTCATAGGTGCGCATGCACTCCATTCTTGTGGGCGTATATTCACTTTCTTTTAAAGAAAATAAAGTACATTAATACCACTAAAACTTATAGACATATATGTATAAGTATATATATATATAGGTGTGTGTATATATGTATATATTGGATAAATAGATTAGTGATAACAGGTAGAAAATACGGTATGGAAATTAATACAGAAAAATCCAAGGTTATGCGAATATCAAGTAAAGAAGAAGAAAATTTGAACATAAGTATTGGAGGAAAGCCATTAGAACAAGTTTCAGATTATAAATACCTTGAAAGCATCATAACAAGAGAAGCAAAATGTACAGATGAAATCAGGTCTAGAATAACAAAAGCAAAAGCCGCTTTCAGAAGAAAGAAACTCCTGCTAACGGGAAATATAAAGCAGGAAATCCGCAAGAAGTTGATAAAATGCTATGTATGGAGTATAGCTTTGTACGGAGCAGAAACATGGACGCTAAGAAAAAATGTTATTAAATACATACTTGGAAAGCTTCGAAATATGGACATGGAGAAGAATGCTGAAGATAAAATGGACAGATAGGGTGAAAAATGAGGAAGTACTAGGAAGAATAGGAGAGAAGAGAACGATTATACAGACTCTCTCTCTCTCGCTTACCTCACATTCCCCTAACATTCTCTATCTCTCTCTCTCTCTCAGCTCCTATCTTTGCCTGATCACTAGCTTTTTCTCGCAACAACTTAATCCTTTCTTTATTGCCGCTTAAATCGATTCACTCTCTCCTCTCCTACTCTCCCTATATTCTGTTTCTTTATCTTCTTCCTCTCTCCCTTCTCTCTCCTATTCTTCCTCTCTCCCTCTCCCTCTCTCTTATTCTTCTCCGTCTTTCCGTCTTCACGCTTTTCAGCATTTTTTCTTATATGAAAAAATCTTATATGTGTCCAACACATGACTTTCTCCAAATAACAGAGCAATGAATATCATTACTCTCTCTCTCTCTCTCGACATCAGCGCTCTCAGAAATATTTATCAGCGATTACACTCGATAATTATTTAAAAACATTTTCAATAGTCTTTATTTAAAAAAAACAATAAGTAAAGAAAACTGTTAACTTTTTATATGGATAACAAATGATGCGCAATTAAAATGATCCACATCAGATTTTTTAATCGATTGCTTTGTATTTGACTTTGCTACAATTATTCAAATGCCAAACACTGTTGAATAACACGCGAACGGCTGCATCCAGGGCAACCGCCTCAGGCGCCTCTCGAAGGTGGGCGCCAAAATTTGACAAAAATGAAAACCCATCAAAATAAATTCATAAGGCCAGCGAGGCTCGGGGGCGCCATATTATATCTCGCCTCAGGCGGCAAACTGTCTGGGCACGGCCCTGGCTGCATCTATCTATGCTATCATTTTTATCAGTAATACAGAGGTTGAAGCCTCTTTAAGAGGCTTTTGGGTAATCATCAAGTTAAATAAGGGCCTGTGTTCGATTACAGGACCGTGTCATTTCTCAATTTCTACAACATGAGAAAGAGAACAGCTTGTTGGTTATTTGCACTTTTAAATTATTTAAAATCGTCAAAAAAGTCAGTACTTAAATTATAGAACGACTAAGAGAATGGACTTTCATTTTTCAGCCGTCCATTTTCATATACGCGTCGTATCAGTCCACAATTTTGTTTTGAAGACAAAAATTTTGTTTTTTAAGGTGAAAATTTTTCGTCGTCAACGGCAACGACGTTGTTAGCGATTTCGTGGGATTAAAGAGGATTAAACGGACTAATAAGAGAAATCTTCGCGATCATATCTTCAAAATTGACATGAGACCGAAAGATGCTTTTGGATAATCATGGTGTTTTAATAATCAAATAGTAAATAAGAACAAAATCTCTCATTCATAAATTAATTTTTACGTTTTAGTGCAGAAAAAATGAAAGCAATGTAATTTTAAAACGTTTTAAACAAATTCTAGAACGGTTATAAATGTTGTCACATCGAAAATTATCGACGTTTTGCGGAACATCTTGACCGACGACGGTACTTAAACAAATAATCGAAGCAGTCGAATGAATGTTGAATCCATTTAGCGGCGACGGTGGGTAATATCAATCCCGACCTGCCACAGAGATAATCCACGCAGAAACGCCCAAGTTTCCCGACTGCGTATATGGTGGCGGTGTTAGGGAATGGCCCTCAGGGGGGTTTTGGTCCTCCGGGGTCGGTGGGGAGGCCGTTTCGCTGCGCGCCACCGCAGTCGGACATCCATTGTCGTGCGCCGAACACAAAAAACAGGGATCTCTAATCTCGCTAATTCAACCCATAACAGAACAATGTTCCTCATTAGCAACGGCGATGTTCACGATGAAATCCTATTATGGCAATACCCAAATGATGTTAATATCACCTGGGTGTATAAACACCAGTTAAAACATTTAAAATGACATAAAAAGTATAATGAAGAGTTTATCGCCAAAATAAAACAGATTCTATCGAAAAGGTAACTATAATTCCAACTAAACTCGTATTCGCTGCATTATTTCTTAACAGAAGAATTTCTTATAAACGTACGATAAATACGAAAAAATTAATAGCCATGTTGAAAAAGAAAAACATTCACTAGTATCGGTTATTGATAATCGATGGCAGAGCTCGTTAATGGCATCCCTCTCCCTCCCCTACATCTCTTCTCCCCCCCCCTCTCGCCCTCCCCCCTCCCCCCCCCCCCTCCCTCCCACGCCCTCTTGGTTTAACAGTGCTGCTCGTTTCATTTAACACGCAACACTCCCATGTTCCAAGGCGTATTATTCTTCGCTCCCTCAAATCCCCCCACTAACCCCTGCAGAGGGTAAAATTATGCCTCTTCTGTTTGCGACAGTTTCGAATTGGGAGGAGGGGGGGGGAGAGGGAGGGGTGGAGAGGGAGAGATTTGATTTTGATTACAAACGTTGGAGTTACACTTACCCCAAGTCATAACCGTCTATTTTGAACAAATATAAAGTGTTAAATACCTTTACAGGTTGACATCATAAGTTACATGTAGGTACATGCATATGAACACAATGGTATATATTCCTGCACATATGGTGCTCACACATAACAAGTATCTATGCAAATGAACATATATGTATACATACATATATACGTATATACCTTTATGTACGAGTATTTAGACTCACATATTTACAAATACATACACCAACACAAATACATACATATTTGTACATGGCATCACTCATTTATATCAATCATTGTCGAACAATATGCATACTTTCATATAGCACTCGATTTTCTCTTTCTGTTTTTTCTTTATGTTTACATACGTCGTACTATTTCTTTCCGAATGATGTTTCAATAAAAAGATGGCTCATGAGAACCTATGCATACATTTTTTTATTATTATTCCTCTATCCGCTGTCAAAGGGGAACATTATTCTTTCGTTGTCCTAAAGATCCAGTACATTTTTATATGTTAAAATATTCATCACATTATAGTCAATTCCATTGTTCAAAAAAGCTAATTAAACGTGAGCTATAATTCTTTTAAACATGATTTTAGTCAAGTCAGGTACCATTGGTATATCGTTGTTTTTTATCACCCTGTTTAATGTCCTATAAATTGTTACAATTGCCGTGTTTTTGATATAATTAATCAATTTATATTTCACATACTTTACTTTCTTTCCTCCATAACCTTCTGCCAAAACTTCTGTAGTAAAACTATCTTTGTTTCTAATATTCCCTCCCAAAAATATTTGACCTGCTCCCACACAGGCGTCACTGCTTTACATAAAAATGTCATGTGTTTGACATCTCCGTGATATACCACATAAAGGATTTTTTCGCCGTTCTTACGTTCCGCAGAACTGTCACAATGTCTCCGGAGGACACTCCTGACTCTCGACGTATGGCGAAGATAACGACTCGCCCTTCCTAGCCAGTAGGTTAGCGACAAGACGTAGTCAGAAGATAGCGGCGGAGATGTCCACCGCTCCATATATATTTGACAATGGTTGTCACAGAGTCGCGCAGGAACCAAACTGGCGGCTGAAGTACTGTTGTTATATGCGTGATTTTTGCCCCTGCGAGACAGTTCACCAAACGCGCGCGGCTGAAGAAGGATGAAACTTTGCAGGCGTAGCATGCTCTCCGCGAGTTGTGCCCAGTTCCCTCCTCGAACTTTTTCTCCGGTCTTAATAAGACCCCCAGGAATCTTGAGTCCTCCCTCGAACACCTTGCTCCTAAGTAAGTGAGAATCGTTTCGTTCTCGCCACTCCCGGCTAACATTCCGTTTGATTTCTGTACGTTAATATTTGATCCGGAAAACGAGGAGTTGATTTAAAAGGAGTCGCTTAATTTTTGATGAAGATGGTGACGTCGTCCGCATATACTGATAGAAGTAATATTTTTTCTGACGTACCTGGCAGTGTTCTCGCATTGTCTTCCTACAAAGCTCTAAAAAGGTTGAATGCATGGTGAGAACAATGGGCAGGAAAGCGGATCGTCTTGTCTGACTCCGCGTTGAATCTCGAAGGGAATGCTGAGACTCCCTCCTAGACGAATGACAGAATTGGCACCGTTATATAAAGTCATTACTGGTAGCTAGAGCCGAATTTCTCCATTACCCTGTACATCATGGTAAACTCTGTCAAAGGCAGACTCCAACGTGGATGTTCTCATGGATCTTCCTCCCGGGTACACAATAAGCTTGCTATGCGCCAATGATATCCTTCAGAACGTCCGACATGATTTTATAGTCGGTCGTCAGCAGGGTGAGCGGCCTCCGGTTAGCGAGTTCCAGTTTATCTAATTTATTGGGTATCAGGATGATGACTCCCAACTGTGCGTTCGGAGGGAGAGAGCCTCTCTCGAGTGCCCTTGTAGTCATGGCTCGGAAATAGTACGCCAAGGTGTGCCAAAAAAGTGCATAAAATTCGGTCGGGATTCCGTCGATTCTCGGAGCCCGTTCTGTCTGTAGTTCCTTTACCGCGGCAGCGAGTTCCTCTTCCGTTAGGTGGAGGTCTAGTGTCTCCTTTTGGCCTTTGTTTAGGACTGGTAGGTCTTCCAAGAAACTAGTGTCGAGGACTGTGGTTTCATCCTGGTCATCTCGGAAGTGTGGAGCATAATAGTTTTTGGCGTGCCTCATTATCGTAGCGGGGTCGGATGCTTCCACCCCATCTGTGCTGAGCCGGTTCCGTGAGGTTTTCACACGGGAGTTTTTACGAAGGTCTAACAGTCTTTTTGGCGCATATATGGTTGCAAAAGATCTCATGTATTGAAGAGACAGAAAGAGAGAGAGAGAGGGAGTGAGAGAGGGAGATAAGGAGAGAGAGAGAGAGAGAGGGAGAGAGAGAGAGGAAGGGAGAGTGACGGAGAGAGGGGGAGGGAGGGGAAGGGAGAGAGTGGAAAGAAGAGTGAGGGAGAGAGGGGGAGGGAGAGATAGAGAGAGAGGGGGAGGGAGAGATAGAGAGACGGGGGGGGGGAAAGAGAGAAAGGTGAGAGAGTTGGAGGAGAGAATAGATATAATTACGTTGACCATCTTTTCCGGCATTCACCTAATTCACCAAAAAAAAGGACAAAAACGTGTTTTTGAATTTTTTTTATCTAAAGGACAACGCCCTAAATAAAGTACTGTCCTTTAAAATAAAGGACTAATGGTCACTGTAGGTATAATGGACATGGGTTTACAAGTGGAATAACGTACTTTACATATCTTCTTATGAGCGACGAGATTAAACGAACATAAGTTGCACTCAAGACATATATAACGAAAACAACTTAGAAAATTGTACAGCGTATCAAAAATTTCGTGCAATGTAGTATTTGAAAGAAATTATATCCGTGTACGTAAGGGAAATAGCGCTTTAAAGTACTTTTCATCGTCATAAATAATCCATTTTCTTCCTATTTAAAAAAAATCGCAGACGTAAGAAAATTAAACGTATTTTTGTGATATTTTTTACTTTAGAAATGCAAGAAATTTTCTAAGTTCAGCTCGAATTAAGACATCCTTGTTTGATTTTCTTGATAACGGCTACTATTACGATAAAAATGTGTTTAAGAAAAGAAATACTCTAATTTACCAGTTGTACAAGTTTTATTTGAAAACTATTTTGATACTAGAATAATAACCCATCATATGACTGGTTACATTCAAAATTATAACATACTGAAAACATTAAAATGAATTTTTATATAATATTTATGCTAATCTCTTATATATTTTGAAGGGTGTGTTTTTTCATGGAACTCCTAAAAGATAAAAGCTGGAACAACCAAATTTGGTACGATTCCTCCTTACATCTTAACTTAGTGAATGATCAAGGTTTGGTCAACCTAACGTTTTTTATGTTTGAGCCCATTGTCCAATTTCAACGGGCCATAAGAGTGGCACGGGTTTTTGTGCAAACCAGTACAAAAATACTTTTTTAAATTACTTAAAATAAACATGCGAACTCAGGACAAAACTGTTATATAGAAAAAAGAATGTAGTTGCTTATTCTTGAAAGCAGAATTAAAAACTTTGCCGAATTAGCTTTAATAATTGATTTTAATCACATGAAAAGGCTTTTTATTCTCGCGGAGTTTTTATTTCGCGCGTCAAATCTTTATTTCGCTCGCATGCCAAACCCAGTGACAGTTTGAAGCGAGAAATAAAAACTGAACGAGTGGGGGATATAACAGAAAAGTACCTAATTTTCTTTACGTTTTCATTATAATTAATTAAATAAACAAAATTCGAACAACAACAGCAGTACATAACAACGTATTATTTATCGTTCTGGAATATTGCATTGCTAATAAACAGTATATCTTGGAGTATTAGACAAACTCCAAAAGATGATGACAGAGATAGTCGCCGAAACGTCCGCCATTAGGGGCGCTGTAACCCGGCTAGAAACCCGAGAAAATTTCATCACGATCATCCGCCGGGAAAGTTTCAAATCTTCATTTTCCCATAAGTTTACACGTAATTTTCAATTTTTTAGAGTGCAAGATTTTCTTCTTTTATTCATCTAAATAGGTAATTACGAACAGGTTTTCTTCATTTTTGCTTTATTCGACGGTGAAAACTGTGTACTATCTTATTCTTACGATGTTTACATGTTACACGGTCGGTCTTAGATTCACTAACTCCGTTGAAATTCAACGGGCAGTTCTGCTAGTATCGTAATAATAGATGACACTTTGTTCACTTTACCTTTCGTTAAATGCTTTAATTAGGTTATTCTAATTGATAACACTGAATACACTTCTTCTTGCTTGCTTCTTTCAAGAAAAATAAGCTTTGAAAGATTGTAGTGATTGATTATTAATTAATAACAAAACAATACTGATTGCATAGCAACTCATGCTAGATTAAGCGTTAAAATCACAAAAAATACGTATTTTTACGTATTTTTTAAATTTTAAAGGGCAAGATATAATAAAAGATCGATGCAATAAAATAATTTAGAATTTCCTTAGTCTTTTAGTTTTTGTTTAAAGTTTCTAAGTTAATATTTAGGTTTTTTAATGTGCAAAAGAATAAATGCCTGCGCGGTCAAAATCGTTTTTTCCCGTGCTTTTAAATGGCAATACGAAAGGATATCTGAAGTCGAACCTAGGACACTTTATGTAAAAGTAATAACATTTTCTAGTAGATAGTGTGATCATCTAAGAATACACCAAATTTCATACCTCTAGCTCCTTCCAGTGCTGAGATATTGAAAGATTCTAAAAGCATTCCACACAGAAAGAAGGAAAGACAGAATTAGAAAACTATATGAAAGATGACCAATACTTTACGAGATATGACAGAAAGGTCATTTTTTGTCATTTCATGAAAATCCGTTCTCTAATAGACGCTTATGCTGGAAGCGAATCGCGCCTAACTAGCGAAAAATGTGCTCGACAAATATTCTGTGGGTGAAAAACAAATTAACCTACAGAAAGAAGTCTTCGGCGCGAATGGATTTATTCTCGATGAAGACGCTTTATATTTTTAATGTCGTGAACGGATTGCCGATATATCAAACGGTTTTTTGAAATCTCTCTGGCGCTCTTTCTCGTCAACTCTTCCCTGATGCTTTTGTGGCGTAGTGCAATTCGTATGTACATATATGAATCGTGAAATTAAAAATATAATCATTAATTTGCGAGAAATTCTGAAATATTTGATACACAGTCATACGGCGGTCCAAAAACTAGAAAAATTTTGTAAAGGAAAAACTTTCCGATAGCCATGGATGGACGGCAACCTGTTAAGTCTGGTGTCGCGTTGCCGCCCTCGGTTGCCACGGTGACACCTGAAGGCGCTAGAGTTAAATTAATTAATGGAAATGCCTACATATGACCTCATTTACTCTAATGCACGAAGTAGAAAGAGAGGGTTATTAAGTGACCTAATTTGACGGCGGACCCATGCCTTAATCCGCTTATTCAAAAGAATAGGAGCCGCATTGCCCAAATGACTGCCACTTTCATTTTCTAAGTTGAGTGATCATCTTCAAACCATAGGCTATTAGGATTCCAAAATTCTCTCCTCCAGGAGATTTATAATGAAAAGTGTGGTTAAAATGCGCGCTGGAAAAATCGCAAGTGGTAGTAAAAATGGCAATGCCATGGTGTAGATTATCAATGCGAAATTTCTGATTTTATCATTTAACTTGGTCATTTTATGAGGCATAAATTCATCGATGACAATTCGGGAATGCGTTTCGGTAATATTTTATTATTTTTCCGTAGATGTTTATTATCGGATGCAGATATTTGTTTTCGAAATATCAAAATAAGAGAATGATGGTAGGTACAGGATAAAATGGTATTAGAATGATTTCATATTTTGATGCCTTCCATTGTTTGGGACGGATGTTCGGCATAATTCATAGTATCGCATTAATTCTATGCTGGCGTTTCGATAACTGACATTATGATAATATGTTGAGTAAAATAAGAAACAACTTCGCTTATTACCTTTCTAACTTATTTATATGAAATCTACGTTTGTATTTCAGTTAGTTTATTCGACCACTTGACTAATATCTGTTATCGCCTGATAATTGATTTGACGCAACGCGTGACGTCATTTAAACCTAAATCTGTGGTTAATTTTTCGTTGGGCGGATAGGAAGACTTTCTATTAATTCAATACACGATAAATTTCTCATTTATAGCCCTCTCAGAAGAAGACTATCGTTATTTGTTAGCCCATACACTCACGCGAGTTCTTTTTCTTAACCGATTACATTACAGATATAATATACAAATTATGACTTTCTTAACAAAATTTTCATATATCCCTAGTTAACCCTGCACTGAAATGGATCAAATCAACCTGACCAGTATTGTAACCGCGCGTATTGTTCACATCGTTTACATTGTTGGAGGGAGAGACGTCCGGTCCGTTGTACCTTCTTTCTTTTCCAACATTTATGTATTCAAATCCAAAATATTCTTGAGTTTACTCTAGCAAATAAGGAACGCGAAAACGATCCAACAGAATCAGTACTCCGAAAATGAACAGAAAGTTTAATTAATGCTCGTAAATTTAATACCACATATTTTTCGAAATAATTTTCAATATATTTTTCAAGTTCAGATTTAAAAACTACAAAATTAACTTCAAGAATAAGCACTTTAGAATGAAAAGAATTAAAAGAAGCATTTATCTCAAGTATCTTCTGTACCAAAACAAGGTTATTGCATTGAACCTATTGCGGCAGATACATGAGGCAAGTCCTGCTTACTTTCTCCATATACGTAGTACAGAGAAAGTATTGTATTCATGAAAAAAATCGGTTTCGAGATTTCAACGGAAATACACATTCTGAGGTCCGTAGAAAAAGTTTTGACTATTTTATCGATGTTGTCTGCGTGTATGTGATAGGAATTTTTCGAAAAACCGATAGTTTAATAGATTTTTGATCTCTAGAACACGTTTAGACTATTTTTGGAATGATGTCTGCGTGGGTGTAACTCAAAAAGTATTTGCCATATCATTACCAAATTTCATATATAAACTTTGGTATGAGTACAAAGAGATGATTAGTTTGTGGACAATACCGGTTAACCGGAAGTCGAGGTTTAATCGAAACTCGATTCGGTTTTGGCGAAATATCTCCATTAAAACATCATTATTGTATATACAATTCGATAGAAAGATTATAGATAATGTAATTTCCTACAACTTTCATTTGAAACAATTTTCCATAGCAGTTATTGTTTAGGAATTTTATATAATAATAGCCGTCATCCGTTGGTTGGTTGGTTGATCACGCTATGCAAACGCTAATAACTCGAGAAATAAAAATCATAGAATCTCGAAATTTGGTAGAAATGCTTGACTAACACTTTTCCAGGTGATGACGGATTTAAATCGCGAAAAAATTCCTTGGTTCGTCTCCAAGAGAGGCATTTCCTTTTCCCATTACTTTACATGTAAAACGCGATTTTTCGACGTGCAGGCTTTTATTCATTTGGAAATTAAAATTAGAATAAATTAACAGACGACCTTCGGATTTGAACCATTTTGAAGAAAAAGTTATAAAGTTTCTTATTCCGTTCGTCTTTCTTCGCCTAGAGTTCGAAATATTCCATGTTAAACGTTTAATTTGCATATTTTGTGGAAATCTCGCCATTTTAACGTGATGTTGCTATGTCGACCATTATCATTGTTAGCTTCAATACGAGAGAGAGAGAGGAAGGAAGGGGAGAGATTGGCGTGTTTTGTGGAAAATAAGTATATTAACGTAAATATAAAAAAATTTAAGTATCAACAGTGTCATTTTAGAAAAATTGGAACTAAAAAGCATTCTTAAATTAAATTCTTTGTAAACCATACGTGCTTACGAATTTATATTGTTATTCCTCGAATTAATTTCGTAACAATGGCCGAAGTTTGAAAAAGAATATAAATTAAAATTTAATTAAAATTAAAAGGACATTTAAAACTGTTAACAGGCAATTTTCGAAGAAACAACAGTGGATCTTTTAATGAATTGATTTGTTTTTATAAAAGGAATTTTGGCGCTTATTTAATACAGAGTAAGTTCTAAGGCTTATAATCCATTTAAATCTAATAACAATGGCTATTATAGTTTAAAGAAAGAACTTTATTTATTCACTTGGCAGAATGAATTAATTTTAGGCTAGCATTGCCTATTATAAAAGGAGTTACTTTGGAATTTACAGTATGTCAAGTGGAAGTTGTACTGAATTGACTCAAGTATTTTGGGTACTTTCCTGTTAACGGGAATACCTCAAAAAATAAACACGTAATATTGTGATATGTTACGACGTATTTGTTTCTTAACAATGCGTAACAACGGGGGAATTACTTAAAAATCACACTTTTTTGAAACTTATTTATTAATAAAAGCAACATAATTACTAATACAATCTAAATTTATGTTACTAGGGGGCCAATATGTCTTTATGGCATTTAAAATAGCTGGAAATATGGCGATTTCTTTGTTATGTTGTCGCCACATGAATTCTTCTGCTGACAGGCTTTCGCGTTGCATTTCCAAAATATTCTGTCGCAGAAGTAAAGTTTCATAATATGATCCTTCTTGCACATTCGCCCTTTAGATAAAATACCATGGTCTTGAAGCAAAGATACAGCTTCTTCTTCACTCCTCGGCAAGCTCCACAAATTCATCATTAAGGGATCAACGAAACTATCTTAACGAGATTTGTTACGCATTGTTAACAAACAAAATATCATAACATATCACAACAATACGTGTTTATTTTTTGAGGTATTCCCGTTAAGAGGAAAATACCTTTAAAAATAATAACAATGGCTATTTTAGTAGAAAGAAAGGTACTATTTTATTCATAAGGAATTTCTGTGATATTTTAGATAATTAATTAAAACAGTTATAATATAGAAATATTCGATGGTTAAAACAGTGCAAAATTTTATTCTTGCGATTTTTACATGTTGCATTGACGAAAATTTAGATTAATTAAACCCGTTGAAATTCAACGGGCACTTATGCTAGTTATTTATAAAAAATAATAGGTTTTTACGGTTTTCGTGAAGTATCTCCTTAAAACGTCGTTATTGATAATCTTCGTAAGGACCAAAGTTGTAGAGAATAATATTTCTTCCAAGTTTTGTTTGAAACAAATTTTCGTAGAACCATCTATTTAGGAGATATTTTGCGTTTTCTTAATTTCCAGTATACAGCGCCACCACCATGTAGCGGTGAATTCAAAATATACCTAATTTACGGCAATAAGGACGACTGTATTCTTTTACGATAGGAAATAATAACTTTGCCTGATGCATTTAGTAATCATAAGTCTAATTACTCTGCCAATGGTTTTCATATTTATAAATGTGATTTCACTCGCTCTCAAGACGCCTTACCTTCAACCGCCAACGATCACGCGTTTCATAGAAATGTTCTCAGACCAGCTGGTTCGAACAATCATCTTTTGATAGGGAATGAACGCCATTTTGATAGCACTAAAATCATTTAATGTCATTAACGCCATTGCGATAGCACAACAATCGCTTTTAATAGAATCTCTGAATCATTCGTTTTGACTTTTGAACTTAGCGAATGACGCATAGCAGGAGACAGATGGTTTCTTAAGTGCCATTTCAGAAAACCGATATCTTAGAATAATCCAATGGCCAGAGGAGAGACATTTTGTATATGATGGGAAGACAGAACAAATATTCTCTATACACACACACGACACACACACACACATATATCTACATGATACCCTGCAAATCACCAGACTGGTGGGTGGCAGGGGGTCAGGCACACCAAAACCTACCTAATAACGTCCCTCGTGGGACATATATATATATACATATATATATATGTTTTAATACACTACATATACATACATACATACATATATATATATGTATGTATGTAGTGTATTAAAACATTTCGGGTTCGGGATGAATAGATTTGTTTACGTCCTTCAAGTTATTAGAGATATGCGATTTATAGTGTTATCGTCTCTTTCGGATTATTCGTCGCTTTGTGTTTTCAGTGCTATTTCAGCGTTATTTATTCCTTTTGTCCAAAGAAAAGATGATAAGAAGTGTGAATGGCGATTTATTGAAGTAATCAACATTCCACACACGAATTCACTGAGAGTTAATCACTGAGTTAATCCGTCAAAATTTGGTCCATTTTTTTTCTTCTCATATTTTCGTATCGATTGATGCATTTGAATGTTTTTCGAATAATTTTTTCCCGAATTCGAGTGAAATAATACCTCTCGTATTATTATCGATAGAATTTACGGAGGTGATAAAGATTCGAATTTCACCATAAAGACGCAGAGCACGTAAAGTGCCTAAAGTGAATATTTAGTATTTACAAACGCACGTAAGTATCTTCTGAGCGACTACATACAATGAAACGGGCGCGGAAGCTTTTTATGGTTCGCACGCTATAAATGACATTTTACGGTATCTTAGGCGAACACATTCGATCAACAGGTTGCGCAGTTCTATTAAAAGAAGCATGAGCACAAACAATGCCTACGACTCTCGGCACGTGACCGTGATGGACCGTTAAAAGTAGTAGCCATTATTTGCGCGTGATATTTCCGGTTATTGTGAGAAAATGAGTCAGCAATGGGCTGTTTTTCTATTTACAAAACGTAAATTAATATCGATACGCGATCCCTAAGAATTCTACTGCGGAAATGATATATATATCAAGGGAAGAAAACAACTCAGAAAATTAATTACTGCGAAAGAAGATATCATCATAAGACGATTTATTTTTACAAAAAAGAATAAATTTCTTCCATTAGTCGTAGTTTAATATTAAGAACATTATAGACATCTCTCCCTCTCTCCCCCTCTCTCTCTCCCTCCCTCTCTCTCTCCCTTCCTCCATCTCTCCCTCTCTCTTCCTCCCTCTCTCCCTCTCTCTCTTCCTCCCTCTCTCTCCCTCCCTCTCTCTCCCTCCCTCTCTCTCTCTCCCTCCCTCTCTCTCTCTCCCTCTAAAGAAGAAATAAATTAATTTAAAAAAAAATTTTTTTAATAACGTACTAAAAAGGAAAAAATAAATTTTTATTTATTTATCAATCGTGAGTTCGGCTGGTAAAGAGGAACAAAATTTACAACAATTTCAGTGGAATAAATTCCTTCTTGCTCAACAATGTTGATTCACTAAACTTTATTTAGAACTTTTGTAAAAGTTATATGGCACCTTTATTATCTTGCGCCATATAACTTTTACAAAAGTTCTAAATAAAGTTTAGTAAATCAACATTGTTGAGCAAGAAGGAATTTATTCCACTGAAATTGTTGTAAATTTTTTTCCTCCTTACCAGCCGAACTCACGATCGATAAATAAATAAAAATTTATTTTTTCTTTTTAGTGCATAATATGTTATTTAAAAAAAAACTTTTTAAAATTAATTTATCTCTCCTGAAGCTCCACAGTCTCACACAGTTCCTATGCAAATTGCGATCATCGACATCGTTCCAATTTCACATCGACCCTCGGAAGCCACCGACCACCCTCAGTTCTCCAGAAGGCCTCTGAAACTCTCTTCGACGCAACAACTCTCGCTCTCAAAGCAACACCCTCTCAAAGCAACACCTCTATATTTCAAGTCCTAACAACTTGGAGAAAAGAAGACGTGACGTCACTACAAAGAGGCGAGCGAGCTAGTGTAACCACGTGTGTTGTGTAGAGCTTGTGAAATCTTTACAATTTTGTGAATGCATTTAGTTATTAATACATTTTCATTATATTAAAATAATGGTTTTGAAGTGTTGTGTCCCGAAGTGCAGAGGAAATTATGATTCCGAAAAGAAAGCTCACGTTTTTCGATTTCCCAATGATGAATAAATGAAGAAAAAATGGATTAGAACTGTCCCGAGAGAGAACTTTACTCCTTCTAAGTATTCTGTGGTAAGTAGAATTACATTTCTATGTCACTGCATCTATATCAACCAATGTAATACATAAAGCATTATTGTATTTTGACTTAACAATTGTGTAAGTTTTATCCTGGCAAAATATCGTTTATTGATTTCAGGTATGCCATCGACATTTTATGGAATCGGACGTTTTACGGGAGACCGCAGCAGTGGACGAACATTCTAGAAAGAGGGCTGTTGCTAAATTGTTGAAACCCCAACTTCATAAATTGGCTATTCCTGCAATTTTTTTGGGTTGCTCCTCTTGTTTGAGCAAGAATTCAAATCCTCACGGAGAAGAACCTGATGTAAAAAGAGCTCTTAAAGAAGCTGCTGCGATACAATCGTCACTCGAAGAAAGTATTAAAAGTAACAGAGAATATGACAAAAAGTTTTGTTTCAAAGGATTTAATGAATTGCAAAGTAAAATTCCATTGATAAAATGTAGTAAGAAGTGGAACATTATTGAACGGGAAACAATATTTATTTTTCTACATGACATTTATATTTCATTTTGCATGAAGATTTATCCATTAATGTGTATGTTAAGGGACTGAAAATTAATTACCAAGATATACCCAGGCCTAATGAATTAAATAACGTACATCAAATTGAAAATGTAATGAATGATTTAGAAAATTTTAGCAGCCATTTGAATTTTAGATCTGATAATAATGAAATTGTCTTAGATTTAATTGAAAAATTACAATGTGAACATAAATGTAATGATACTTTTAAATTTCTGAAGACTCAGTTTCATTTATGTATGTTACCTAAAGAAAGGTATAGATATAGCTCACATATTATGACTTTTGCATCTTTATTATTTTTTATTTCTTCACATGCTTACAAGTTTTTAAGAAGTTCTGGGAATATAATTTTACCTCACCCAAATACAGTTAAAAATTTATGTTCTAATTTAGATGTTAGTGCCAAGAGTACAAATTTCTTAAGTTATGTTAAGGAAAAAGCTGTAGCATTAGAACCTCATAGATGTTTTGTTACATTAATGCTTGACGAAATTCATTTAAAACCATATATGGATTTTAAGAGGGTAACATTGTAGGAATGGCCCATGACAATGTTGCTATTGCTTTAACAGCTCATGCTTTCATGGTTAATAGTATTTTATCTACCTTCAAAGATGTTGTACATATTGTTCCTGTAAATAAGATGACTGCTGACAGATTGCATTTAATTATAGAAAGAGTTGTATTAGGTTTAGAAAAAATTGGGTTGAAAGTTGTAAGTATTATTACTGACAATAATTGTATTAATAGGAAAGTATTGTCGCTATTCAGTACTCCAGGCAGGTAAGCATTGTTTACCCACACTCTTTTGATAAAAAAGACCACTGTTTTATCTCATTGACTCTGTACATATCTTTAAAAACATTAGAAATAATTGATTGAATCAAAAGAATGAGTTTCTGAATTTTGTATATCCAGATTTTGAAAATCCAAGAATTGTTCACAAAGCTTCCTTTAACACTTTAAGACAATTATTTAATATTGAAAGTGATAAACTTGTAAAATTTGGATATGGATTAAGTGTCAAAGGATTGTGGCCTACAGCTTTTGAAAGGCAAAATGTAAACTTGGTGATGCAGGTTTTTAATGATTTTATTGTTAATAGTTTATTAGAATAAGGGTAACTCATAATTTGTTAGAATATAAAGGTACTGCTAATTTTATAAATATAATCATTATTTGGGGGAATATTGTAAATGTGAAATCACCAACAAAAGGCTTGAGGTTAAACGACAATTAAAAAAACCTTTGACAAGTAATGTGAAAGATGAAAGCAATATATATTTAAAGAAATTTCTTATATGGCTTGACAACTGGGAGGCTATGGATTTGTCCAGTGGCAAGTTAACCAAGGAAACACATGGTGCACTAAAATTAACCACTTATGGTATTTTGGAAGTTGCTGAATATTGTACTTCACAACTTGGTACCTATGTCATATTTACTGCCAGATAAATTTCAATCTGATGCATTAAAGGCAAGATTTGGGCAGTACAGACAGTTGGCTGGGTCTCAGTATCATATTTCAATAAGACAACTTTTAGAATCTGAGAAGAAATTAAGGTTGGCTAGTTTGTTAGAACTGAATTTTCTCCAAAATTCACAAAAAATTATTGTTGATGAGTTCAAAACAGAAGAATCACCAGAAATCTTTGTTGAGGATTCAGAAGGAAATGATTTTTCTGACATCACAGTACAGGAGACAGATTTCACTGAAATACAACCTGATATACCTGTATTAACATATATTGCTGGATACTGTTGTTACTCTATTTCAAAGAAACTTAAATGTGATGAATGCAAAGACTTTTTGGTAATAGACAAAGAAATGACACGTGGGGTAGAAAATAATTTGATAAGAAAGATAGATAGAGGAGGTTTATTATTTAGCCATTCTTGTCGCTATGTATTGTTACATAGTGACCAAGAAATTATTACATGCCAACAATGAAAAAGTATTTTTGGAATCCTTTAACCAAAGAAACACTTTGGTGGGAGTGACAAAGAAAAATTTATTATTCAGATGAAGTAGACAGCGAAAATTCAGTTTTGTGATAAATATCCACCTAAAGAAATTATTGACAAGATAATCTGTATTTGTTCCAATGTATTATTGAATAACTATTGTAAAATGGAAAATAATAAATGTGTATCTAAAAATATTAATAAAAGAAAACTATCAATTGTTTCTTAATGATCGGTATTCTATTATATGTATTCCTTTTGTATTGTAAAAATTGGCATTTTTTGAGTGAATTTCAATATTTTGTGTGAGTGAATGCAATTAAGAAATGATAATAAATAATTTCTTAATGCCAGGTCTGTTTCTTTTTTATTTTTTATCCTATATCATTTCAAAAAAAAGTTTATCGCTTTTATTGTAATTCGTTTTCTGCATTTTAAAGTATTTCATCTTGTTATATGATGTGAATTACCTGCCATTTTTATATGCAATAATTATAATATAATTATTTAATTATATATTTAATTATATAATTATAATATAATTATTGCATTATGGATATTTTGACAATAAGATATTTTAAAATGTAAAATTTTGCATGCTGGATTTTAGTATTCAAATAGAGGAGAGATTTGCTTCTACAATCGGGTGCATAAATCAATGTAGTCGGAAAGCAACATTAAATAAAATCGTGATTTTCTGAGTAATTTCTAAAAGTTTTAGCGAAAAAATAATGTATTTCTGAGTTATATGTCTTCTTCTCTCATTCATCTCCATACATGGTGACAGAAAACGTACAAATGTTTCATTTGTTTATATATACAGGGCCGTGCCCAGACATTCTGCCGCCTGAGGCGAGATATAATATGGCGCCCCCTGGCATCGCTGGCCTTATGAATTTATTTTGATAGGTTTTCATTTTTGTCAAATTTTGGCGCCCCCCCTCGAGAAGCGCCTGTGTGTGTGCGTGCGTGTGTGTGTGTGTATACTAGCAGCCCATTGCAGCTACGCTTGCAAATAATCTAAATAGTTCCGCCCTATGTTAGATCTTCTTTGTTCCCTATTCATTTGAAGTGTTTCCCAATTTCTTTGTCTTTCTTGTACTCTCCGCTCCTCATCTTCACGGGCAATCCTATGAGCTTCCGCATCTCTTTCTCTCTCTTTCCTACAATACTCTTCCTTTGATCTCTGGCTCCTCTTCCTTTCTCTGGCAGCTGTAGCTGGGCTAATAGCTCTCCTTTTTTAAATTTTCTGCTATTTTACAGCAATATAATAGAGCAATTACGTGATCACAGTGTCACAGAGTTACTCAATCCTAGTTTAATACCGCTGTATATTCAAAGGGGAAAAAATTTTAATTCTACCTTACCTTAGTTCCAATGATTATCGTTGCACCCTTATAGACGAACTCACAAACAGTTGCTTTCCTTCAAGTGTCTATCAATGACTGCTTTTAACTTCTTACGAGACCTACTATCACCTATTATATAGGCGACGTCAATGCAAGCGTTTATTCAGATTATCAATGAAGAGCAGATAACAATAACGCTTTTCTTTCGTTTATTGGAAGGATTAATTGGCCTTATATGAATCGGAGGCAACAATGAGAGTTTCCTTGGCAACGCCCGGAATGAGTACGAAAAATCCGTAAAATTTCGAAAAAAATGCGTATTTCTGAAACATTCGACCGTGTAACGTGTAAACATTGCAAGAATAAGATAGTATAAAGCTTTAGTCGTCGAATAAAGCAAAAAATACGAAAATCGGTCCATATTTACGTATTTTAATGTACGAAGGAAAAAAACCTTGCACTCTGAAAAATCGAAAATCCCGTGTAAGGTTATGGGAAAATATAATTGTTTCCTGGATTCGAACCCGGAACACTTTAGCAAACGAAAATACTTTTCCAGGGACCTCAGAGCCAGTGGAAACAAAACGCCGTTTAC
Organism: Uropetala carovei; assembly: GCA_036926305.1. NCBI lineage: Eukaryota > Metazoa > Arthropoda > Insecta > Odonata > Petaluridae > Uropetala > Uropetala carovei. The sequence goes on along the minus strand of JAXCHB010000010.1, from coordinate 7,377,967 downwards.
CGCATATATTTACGACGAACGGTTCTCGACAAATACGCCGATATATTTACGCGAGGCTTCATACGCACGGACGCAGCTTCACTACGTGCATAGTATATAGGATAACCTTATAATTAATGTTTATATATTATTAATTAGTATGCATAATTTACATATAATTTTAGCGTACATTACTGTATTTTAATGGAGGGATATATTAGATTATTAAGTTGTTAAAAAATCGTCTCCAAAACCCAGCGCCGCTGTCCAGCGGTCGCCTCATTGCCTCTTTGTAGTGACATCACAGAAGAGCTGGCAGACCTTATAGGGTGTATGGAGGGTGTTGCTCAAAGCCGAGGAGAATCACGGCAACACGTGGCGGAGTGACTCCCACCTCATCGCCTCATTAGGGCCAGGGAGAGGGAAAGGGGGGAGGGAAAGGGGGAGGAGGAGTGAAAGCAAAAGCATTATACATAATCAAACCGTTGGGTTGGTGTTTCATATTAATTCTATACACTTCCTAAAAGTTGTTAATTAAAAAGTTGTTTTTTATATATAGTTGCTGGTCAATGTGTCACGAACTCTCTTTGATGCCTTAATTTAAAGAGCGCTGAAAAGATTTCTACCGACCGACTTCTCTGCCGCCAACCACATTCCCTTTCTCTCGTAGCCGCTCAACTGTCTCCAAGACAACCGCTCGCCGGGGAAAAAACGGTCGAAATTAAGAGGAGATGGAGTGAGAGGGAGAATTTACGACTCGAGGATTATTCCCAGAGAGACAGAGAGAGAAAGATAGTTGAAGAGAGGCGCGTGCCTCGTATGTAAAACACCTCTTCCCCCCCTCTCCCTCCCTCCCTCTCTACATCCTATTCTCTGATTTCCTTCTAAAACAAGGCTCTTAGTATTAGGGAGTACGCCTTTTGACAGTTTTCTCCACTCATTAAATGCGATTGCCTAAAACGGGAGTTCCCAAACTTTTCGATGTGGCGAACATCAAGTTGTATCCCAGAGTATCAAGCGAGCACAACTTAACTTCTGAAGAAATATGAGTGATAATGATTAAAATCAAACCAATATCAAAGTTATTCGTAATGATATTGAATACTCTTAAAAATAAATCAACCGAGCGGATTAAATCATTGATTCTAAGAACTTTAGATGAGCACAGCGGTGCTCGTGAACACCAGATTGGGAACCTCTGGCCTAACACCTCTGTGAGTAAAGTGGTGAAGAACTACAGCACAAGTTTGGTTCGAAAATTATTATGTATTATGAAAATTGAACGAGTATCGAGGATTTGTTGAAAATTTTCATAATTCACTTGCATTACTTTTTTAAAATAACAATCCTGTTTGCAAATCAAAGGGAAGCTAAAGAAGTTTTTCATAAAGAATGAATCCTTTCTCTTATTTAATTACAGGAGTTTTTCTTCATCAGAACAGCTCCTAAGAAACTTAGTGATACATTGTTCTGATACAGTATCCGCGTTTTTAGGGCGTTTTTGTTTTATAAGAGCGCTGATTTTTCGCTCTATTTGTCCGACTGATCGCCTCTGCAATCTATTAAATCAAAATATAATTTGAACGGTAAGAGATATAAGATTGAAATTTGCCGGGAGTATGTGATTTGTGACTCCATTTATTACGCTGCCAAATAATGTTTTTGGAGTAATCGGTAGGGGGCAGGGGGTGCATTTAAAATTTTCAAATTAAGATTCTGAGCATTTGGTAAAAGAGAGAAAGTTAAAAATTATTAATTAACAATTGCATAAATTACCTTGTCATATAATTACGTTACCAAGTTTATAAAGAGAATTAATTTTTATAATTATAAATAAACCTCAATGAAAACGCGCCTTTTCACACAGCGTCAGCAAATGAAGCCACCGATTTTAATTTTTGTTTCACTTTGGCACAAGTGGTTCGATTGATAATATTTTTAACTGTGGCTTAAACAAAATGCCTACAAAGCTAAAAGTATTACGAAATTATCAAATTTTCTCTGATCAATGAAAGAAGATTAATCGCACTGCTTGATAATAGAAGTTGCATTCATATGAATGGTAATAACCAGCAGAGAGAGAGAGGGAGAGAGAGAGGGAGAGAGAGAGGGAAGAAGAGGGAGAAAGAAAGAGAGGCAGGGGAGTGGAGTGGGTCTGCGTTTCGACTAGGAATGATAGAAAAGCGGTGATTTGTTTTCAGCATTCGCCGTAAAAGGAAAGGTACCTAAAAGCATACAAATAATATAAAATTCGCTTCTATAATCGATATATGCTTTTATTATTTGAATATTTTATATTTACGCTGAAAATTTTAATTACGTGACCATTATTTCATTAGTTGTACCAATTATACATACTGCCAAATGATAGCAGTGCTCTCTCATATCAGACATAAACGTCCGACGCTATGATAAAATCACGGTCATGGCCAATATTTACCTATCGATAAATGGAATATTCCCTCTACATATTGCCGTAAGACACCTTCATATGCAAATCCATATTTTGCGGTCCGAAATGGGAATGGACGTCGCAGCTGACGCTAACACGTCTCGAATAATTAATTTTCCCAATCCAGCAGCGCCATTTTTGCTACGTGAAAATGTTAATATGTTTTATTGTAACCATTATTGAATGGAATAGAAGATTGTGAACATAGGAAGGTTTCGTGGACATACGTATGTTACGCCGATTTTCATGTTTCATTCGGGATGTTTATCCAATATTTGTGAAGCTACACAGGCCTACACATCTAAATTCTATGTCTGTAACGTACAGTCCGTTAGGAATTGCTTTTTCGGACAAAATTTCCGTAGAATGTTTCAGAAGGGCGCAGTAGAGATAAATCTAGCAAAACAAAGAGTATAAGCGAGCACGACTCCATTCTCATTTTTATTATTATCCGTGATTCATGAGTCAGAGTCAAAAACTGAGCGCGTCAGGTTGCAAGCACGATACAAAAAACATCGATCATTAAAACAGCAGATGCTTCGCGAGGTAACGAAGGGAAATTAGGAACGAACGAGCAGTGGGAATGACAGAACACGTCCGAATTTCTTTATGGAAACAACGACCGTTTTAAACGCCCGTATCGACCGACGTCTGGGATGGAGTGTGAGTCAAATAGAGCAGAGAGAGACGGGTTCTCTCGCATGAGGGATAAAGCCTGTTAATTGATATCCCGCCGTGGCAACCGCGCCGCCTCCCCTGGTTACGCTGTCGCGATGACAATCGCAAGTATCCCATTACTCTGAGCGAATGGCGACTCCTCGCAGTGTCTCTGATTAGCGCAACACGCGAAAGCCTCGCGCGCGTGTGTCGGACGTGAAAAACACGTGTGAGAGACCGCGATGCTTGTTTCGTCGCCTCTTCAGAAATAATCGAACGCCGGCGAATGACGTCGACTCTGCGATGAATTGCGATTCGAACGGTTTCATTAATCATGCAAATACTATTGTTTCGAGGCATCGTCCCAAGATGGCGAACGCCCGAGGTGTGACGCTGATTAAGAACTCGCAAGACATATATTTTGATTTAGAATATGTCTGCAACTTACCAAAATGTTTGCAATAGTGCAAACTTCTGTGCTCCGTTGATTAAGTTTGCCAAGACAAAAAAAATTTAATATTTTAATCGGAGTTTTAATAGAGGTCATTTATACTCATCTTATTTTACTAATGTTTGCATGTACTTGCGCGAAACTCAAAAATAATCTGTATTTTTAAAAACTCCTGTAAATATGCCGTAGAGTCTGATCGTTTTTCTAAAATATTTCTAAATTGATGGAATGAATGATCAGAAGATCCTTATGCGACAGGCATAAGCTGTAATGATGGGAAATGTGGAAACGTGAAAAAAATCTGCCATGATCGGGAATCGAACCCCTATGACATAGGCATTCTCACCATTTGAGAGAGTTGGGGTTTTTCTCATTGAGAACATCCGTTGGGGCTGATTGTTACTAACATAGCTATTGCCTTTCCGAAACAATTAGCCTGCCACGGTAGTTCAGTGGTAGAATAACCGCCCGGCAAGTGGAAGACCCGGATTCGATTCCCAGTCATAGCAGATTTTTTCACCTGCTTCTACATTTCCCATAAAGTATTTCTGTTAAAATCTATGCATAACCATTTCACATCATAAGGATAAGTTAGTCGACAATTAATTATATTTAAGAATAGACGAAAATGCCTAGATTGTGATTCTTTTCGCAGACAGAGAAACTAAAATCGTTCATTGGTATTAATTGAGGGCAGTATAATAATAGTAATGATCTCGACACTTGGAGCAATTACCCAAAGTAGTAATTTTCCTTTAATGACATCAACAGTTGCCTATGTAACGAGGAAGATAATGTTAAACTAAAGAAAGGACATATAATTCAATAAAAGAAACCAAAGAAAATTAAAAACAAAAGTTCTCGAATAATTACTGTGTAGCATTAAATTTCCTCTCTAATATTACTTTTAAAATCAGATTTCTGACGGACTTCGCATAATAAATTGTCAATGCGCACACACAGTCATGCCCTCAGCGAGATTCGAACCCGCGAACCTTAGATTGGGAGCAGTATACATTAAAATCCTATATCGTGAAAATGCATTATTAGATTCAAATGTCTATAATCGAGATCAATTTATTTCACACACTTCTTAATTTTTTATAAATTAATTGAAAAAAACGAGCAAACATTGCGCGGGTACAGCTAGTGAAGTTTAAATTTTCCAGAATACCTCTAATGAACTCACGGTATTTTCTCTGATATGCTATAAGAAATAGGAGAAGGATTCTAAGGAGATTATACCCTTTGTTATTTTCTGTAAATTCCTTAGCAACAGGTGCGTTGTCATGGAGATTTCTGCCACAACTCACCACCTGCTAGCATTGTTTGTTTCTAAATCCGAAACACTTATAATCGCTCCATAGAAAGCTATAAATAAGACTTATTTTAATAGCTCATAAGTCCATCCTTAAAACATTCCACCCATTCATAAAATCCCAGTAAACTTTCTGTAAATCCCGAATGATGGCAGTCGGTTCTCAACCAAGTTTTGCCAATAACTTAACGTTCGCTCGGATCTCAAATTTCAAATTGTCCATGCTCACGAATCAGTGAGGTTATTTTATACAAAATGAATGAATTGTTATCAAATATTGTAAGTTTATAGCTACTATCATGTCAATTTCAGACAACAATCGTTTGTTTATGTTTGAACTCAGGCACGTTGCTACTCATTCCGTGAACTTTTTGATTCACCCTCGTGTATGTTTTCAACCCCTCCGATAGCAGGAAAAATCTTGGAAGCTTCAGGATTTCAAACCGCCTTTCTTCGGATTCGTAGTCTTACTTAGCCCAACGCCTTATCCATTGGACTAACGAAGTCGTAGGTATTTGCGCTAATTATTATTAATTTAAATTGCTTACTACGTGAAAATGAATATTTAATAGAGATTTAGCTTTTACTTTTCTTTGTTTCCTAAATAAGCTTAAGATCAATTTTAACAATTACGCTGGATACTTTTGCGAATTTAAAACTTAAATATCACTTACTTGCAAATCTAATAATAAGTAATTCAAATTCACAACAGCGCTCAACAATGGAATTTTCTAATTTATTGATTTTAAATTAGTTTTCCATTGTTGAGCGTTTGCGTTTAACTCTCGTATTTCTGCTACAAGTTTCCGTTCTCTTGGAGAGAAAAGTTTGTGTGCTAAGATAAAAGTTCGTTTTTAAAAATACATTTTTTATACTTTCAACTTACTTTATAATTGTGAACAAATATTTATAAAAATAAAATCATATAAAAAACGACATTATTAGTGAAGCAATAAAATGAATTCCTCCTCCATATCATATGCAATTTCTGAATTTTTTGTTTTTACTTTTTCCTGTTACTGTTAAAATATCAAAAAAACAATTCCTTTCAAAGGGCATTTAAAATTTTATAAAAAGAAAAAAACCTCACTGAAAATCAAATACTTTTTATTTTATAGCTCGCTTACCTTCCCCCAAAAATCAACGTATCAGGATTTGCATAATAGATTCAAAATAAATAAAAGTAATCTCTCTCCATGGAAGATGTTTACGAAAAGAATTTTGAGTCAACGGGAACTGCTATGTCATGGCAGCAATGTGCAATCGATTTACCCAAGTGTTTTAAGGAATGAAATACTATATTCAAATTATGTTATCAATTGAGAACATACGTTGCAGCCTTATAAGATTTGTAAGCTAAGTCATAAGCTCTAATATCAAAACTTATTCTTCATAGAACGCTACAGAAAAAAATGCACATTCGCGTGAATCCACGCTGCTTACACAGATTTTTTAAATGTAAGAAATCAAAGGTTATTATAGAGAGCCAGACCAAAGCGGTGAAAAGGCTCAATTCCTCTTCTCTTCGAAGGACAAAAGAAATCCAACATACGGACTTTTTTCTGTCTAAACTACATGGAGGTATTTAATTCGGCATATTCCTTCTCTAATTTTAATTTTAATTTCTAGTGAATCGTAAGCATTCACAATGCAATCTTCAATTACAATCAGAAACTTAAAACAACGTCCGTAATTAGGAGAAGGTTTTACGTACAAAATAAAATCAGCCAGTGGACCGCGAATGCGAAAATTAAGGAAATCGAAGAGACTGGCGCCAAAAAGACGGAAAAGGGAAAACGAACGAGCAAATCTCTTTCTCAGAAAACATTTTCGATAAGTAATGCGACGTTCGGAAAAAAGAATCTTTCGGCGGTTAAAATTCGAATATAACCGAGGAAAACGAATTATTTTTTATTTGATGAAAGCGCAACGAAAGAGAAAGGTGAGAGAAAAGATTTGGGAATAGATTCGGAGAGATGGAAAGAAGAGAAAGTAAAGGAGAAAGGAGAATAATGGCCATGAGAAAGAGGGAGGAGGGGAAGAGGGAGGGAGGGAGAGGTGAAAAAGAGGAGGAGGAAGTGGAAGAAGGAAAGAAAGGGGATGCGAAGGGAGTGAGGGGGGGGGGAAGGAGGGGAGGGGAAGAGGGGGAGGAGGAAGGATGCTGGAATGTTACAATATAATGTGGAAAATGGCACTTATATTTAGCAAAGTTACCAAAATCGGACGAGAAGCAACAACACCAAATCTCACTCTAGCCTTAATGATTTGAACGTCTATAATTTCCATTCGCTATAATTGTGTTACTTTCAAATTCCCTTATTTATATTATTTTCGCTTTTACACAGAATTATATATCAATGGTGTACGATAGCTAATTTTACCTTCCGTCAATACATAATTTCGCGTTAATTTCTTCTCCTGGCATAGCAATCGTGAGAATAGGACCGAATTTCAATTTATCCTTATATTTTAGATGAACCGCCGTGTTTCGAAGTCGCAGAGTATGTCAGATGGAATGCGGTGTAATAAACATTCCGAAAAAAGGTTTCCTCTCCAACAAAACCCTTCCACAAATTACTTGCAGCTCTGCCCTTTTTCGTTTCTACCGCATGGTCCGTATTCGCCGTTCCATATATATATATATATATATATATATATATATATATATGAGAAAAAAGCGAAATGCCTTTTTGGAACACTTTACTCTCCTGCGATGTTTACGACCCCACGCTAAAACAAACATACAAAGAAACAGAAAAAAGGCGAAATTAGAGCGAGTGAAAGGATATTTTGAGGGAGGCAGGGGAAGGAGGGAGAGGGAGGAGAGGGGAGAGGGAGGAGTGGGGAGAAAGGAGAGAGAGGGAGGAGAGGGGAGGCAAGGGGTAGGGAATGGAAGGCAATCAAAGCGAGGACTAATTCGCGAACACACATGCGACCCGAAATGAGAAAATCCACGTCGGTAAATGCGGCGTGAAGTCGGCCTCAAACGAGGCAGCGCTGCAGACGGAAAACGGCGGAAGTTCTTCCGACAATGGCGCATGCCGTTTGAGTTTTGATGAGTCTGCCGATTGAGGGCCACGGAAGGAGGTTTAAAAAGCTGGATAGCGCCTCCCCCCCGGCAGAGAGAGAGAGATTGAGCGAGAGGTATCCGAAAGTTACACTATTGGAGAGGAAGGCACACATTCGAACTCACGCACGCGGTGGAAGGCGTGGTTGCCGCCTCCGTCTAGGCTACCGCACAGTCCTCGCCCTTACTCTTTCGACCCTAAACTAGGGACCTCGGCAAATCCTCGCACCCGCCACCCAGCCTCCAAAAACCTTTCATGTCCACCCCGTTGCCCCCACCGACGCACCTCCTAACTACTCCGCCACGCCCCCCTCCGCCTCCTCTCCCCCGAATGCATCTTCACCCTCTGCTTCTCTCCTCCCCCTCAGCCTCCCCTCCGCCTACCCCAGCTCCCGCACAACCTCGCCCGGAAAACTGCGCCATACCGCACCGCGGCGGCGTCTCTTACGCTTTTATCGCCGCACCCAAACTATCGCTGCGGACTCTTTTACAAGCTACTTCTCCCCATTTATAAAACAGTCTCGCTTTATTATTTTTCTAATTCGCCTCATTCCCTAGTACGACCACTATCCAGCGAGGAGGCGCGCTTTTTATGGGCGTCTATGTGAACGCCGCCTGCGAAGGCACTGCAGAGGGACATTTTACTGAGCGATGATCGACTCCCTCGGAGCTGCAATGGTTTGCATCCGCAGACACAGAAGTGCCGAAGTGTCATGCGCTCCATTCTACGCGAATATGTACAGCTATGGAAATTACAACGGCGAAACAAAGGATATTTTAACGCAATCAGCGTTGATAAATTGACTGCAGTCCATCCCTCCTCCATCTTAATTTCGTTCGCTTGCTTCCCTGTTGTTGCAACGAAAGCACTGCATGTCTTTTCAAACTGTCAAGTAAGTTCCAGTGGTGCACGGCCGTGTGGCGCTGTAAGCTTTATAAATTAATTTCGAAACATATCGCAGTAATCGTCAATTAAATGTTCAACTTTATTTCTCTTAAGGTATCGTACGCATTGCAAATAATAATTTTTCATTTACCGACAATTTTATGATCATTTGTCGTGAATGAGGGTACAATCGACAAATAATAAATACAATACTATCACGAAATGTTATCCATCGAAGAGATGTTCGATTCCGCCAAATATGTTCTCACACCAAGGCTCTTTCTACTATTTAAAAAGAAGTCTTCGAGAACCCATATTGAAATTTGTTCATATTTCAAATCCAACGCCTCTAAAACTGATATTAAAAACGATATTCTATAACCCAAGATTTACGTAAAATCTATCAAACTTATTAATGTTGAAATAATGGAACGCATTACTGCTCTAATAGCAAATGATTCAATTATAATTCAATTCTGAAACAAATATAACGATTTTGATTTAATTTTAACTCTTCAAACAATAATAATTTGAGAATACGACTACGTAGATCCGATCTATATTTATCAGTGCCCTGTAATTCGAAATGTTTTGGAACCCGAACCCACCCGATCCCGAAAATATATTGTATTTCTCCTGTACTCGAACCTACCCGAACCAGACTGCCCACTCCGACCCGACATATTTGACATGTCGTAAAACGATTGAAAAAAGTCACCGTTCCCAAAATTTGAAGAAAAAAAAACGAAATAAAATAAGAAAATTCAATTTGATGCCTTTCTTCTCCTTAAATATTTAAAAATTTTTTCTCATATATTTTTCGGGTGACCCGAAATTTTTAAATCCTGACCCGAACATCGGAACGGTCGGCCACGGGTTCATATTCGGCCACCAGATGCAGGGCTCTGATATTTATTGGTTTAAAATATTTTAAAATGAAGAATGAAATACAACGAAATAAAAATGGCGTTTCAATGTGGTATGATACCACGGATATTACAATTTTACAATTAAAGATAACTATAGATCGGATTTTTTCGGAATTCAAATGCATTTTTGAGATAATTCATAACGCATTCAAATTTTACCTTTTCTTTTATATGAAAAAAGTTTAATATCTATGCTATACTTTATGCCATTTATAACCGAAACACGTTAAAACAAGGGTCTCAAAGACTTTTACAGGATGTGTGCCAAGTAAGATTTTTCATACTATCCCAAACTCTTAAAAGTAGTTTTAAATACTCAAGAAAATTAAATAGACGTATTGAATCAATATTTCCGGAATATCCATAGCTTGTTTTTCGTTCCCGCTATGCAGTTGGGGTACAGAATAATTTTCTTAACGTGGAATTCGACCAGCGGATTTGTTACGATACCATAATGCGGCCCACGCATGACTCGAGTTTGACAATCCTGCTTCAATGTATTTAATTTTATGCTACAATTCCCCGAATGGATTTCGTAAAATAAAATGCCTTTTAATGTGTGTATTACTAATCGTAAACTACTTAGTCTCCCATGACACGGAAGATATTCAAATCATGCGCCTAATGTGCAATCTGCCTTGAATACTTTTCTCTCAGGAGTACTTCATGTCACATATTCAAATTTTATCTTTTGACTTTGGTATAATTTTTCTAAACATCAACGTATATATAAATTGAGTAAGGGAAGGCCTATGCCAGTCACAACCAGAAGCGGAGCTTCCTCTCCAATGTCACTCAGCCACGCTTGAGGGCAAGTGGAGGGGAAAGAGATGCGCGAGGAGGTCGTGCGGATAGCTGGAATAGGGCATCGAGCCTCATTGCGCGTCGGGGGCGCTTGGGTCCGAGGCCTTCTTACCATAATACTCCAACAGCTAGTCCTCACATTAAACGGCGATTTAGATTCGTAGTTGGTGCTTGTGATCTCCTTAATAACACTTTGGGCTCCGTTCAAAAGAGACATTTTATCCACGCGACCGAAAAACTTATCATCCATAACTGCTCACATTCTCTTGATAATCGTACTAATGGTTTCTCTTTCAACGGGAATTTCCACCGAAACCATTTTCGGAACTAGGGGCATGTTCTAGGTAAATCCTTTTCGTTCACTGGTACTCTCTTTTGCCCTCTCTTGAGCACTTTCTGCCCACTAGAGGTATCCCGGTCACAGTCGTGACACGAATACAGGCGACCGATGAGGGAGTTTCGCCGACCAAGTGCTATCGCTGCAAAATGCAAATCCAATCGTAAATGGTCACGCATCGCGCATTACAGAGCGACGTGAAATGCCCTCGATATTAAGGTGACCAGGTATTTTTGTCCAAAAGGGAGGACAAATTCCAATTTTTTATACGAAAGGGAAGGACACCTTTCATTATATAAAAAAACTGTTTAGATGCTCTATTTCATATTTAAAAAACAAAACAAGGGTTTTTATGTGAAAGGATGCTATATTAAGAGCACTTTGGTGCCTTTGGGAAAGACCGCTTCGTAATACTTGAACGCCCACCAACTACGATACTAGATACTGCTGAACATATAAAACATTTCATGACAGTATTTCCAACGGATCTTAAATGTGGTAATTCCTTAGCTAACGTTATATTTAAGTGACATTTTCTTTTCCTGGCTGAAGACATTTCGTAGGGCATTACAACCAACATTTAATAATCAATATAATAAAATGGAAACCACAAACCAAACAAATATACAATACAATACAAAGTAATTCTACCTTCCGGTAGATTTTAGGCGCACGCAACCAAATCCTGGATATCCTCTATTCCTACCTCTTTGCCTCTTTTCTAACATCCTTCCTTCTATGTCGTCTTTCAGTAAACCTTTTTCTTTCAAAATTTGACCCATCCATTTATCCTGTCTACCCATTATTATACTCTAATTAAGTTCCTCAAACAAATATAATAAAGGAGAAAATAAAACATTTATTCAAGCAGACAAAGCGTTCTTTATCGCTAAGAAAACGTAATCAGCGAGCTGGACAAAGATCATTTAACAAGCTGCTTGTCGGAAAGTTTAGTGTATACTAAGAATCGTGTCTTGGGAGAAAGACGAATCGAACCAGCGCTCCGTCCTTCGGAAGGGACGTAAAGCCGTTGGTCCCCTTGGTGTTTCTCGTAGTTATGAATATTCCGTGGATACACAATGTTAAGAAACCCTTAAGTAAAAGGAATTAAAAATGTTCAAAAAAAAGAGAGCATGGAAGGACAAAAGATTGTTTAAGTCTCTCGGTTATCAGTCAGTGTAAACGCGTCCAAAATTTATTTATTTGTTTATTTAATAGGTTCACATACAGCGTTGGCGCCAATTTAAAGTGAACACAACAACAGTAAATGAAATAAAATTAGGAAAAAAAGAAAAACATAAATAGTTGGACAATTGACAAAGACAAAGCAAATATAAAACACTTTACATAGGCTAACAGAAACATTGACCAGAGAAATATTGATTCATCTATTTAAACAAATATGCCATAGCTTCTTTTAGGAAAGATTCGTAAGATAAAAAGTACGGATCAATAATGTGTGGTAATGAATTTAAAAGGGAGGGAAGTCTATAGAGCACGGAACGTTGTGCAAGGGTAATTTTGAAAGTAGGAACATGAAATGGGGAAGTGGACCGAGTAACTTTCTGTGGAACTCGGAGATTGAATTGGGTGACTAATTCGGGATTGTCCGAAATAGAGTTATCAGTGTTATAAATAAGAGAGAGATCGATTTTAGTCAGGGTAGCTTTTAGGTGATTGAGGGAGAGAGATGATAATGTAGCATCGGTAGAAGCATGGCGAAGAGAGGGTACACGGGTTTTTATAATTTAAAAAAAAGTTAAAAACATGGTTGAGAGAAGAGACATTGGAAATAGCTGACATGGACCGTATGGGAGAAAAATAGGTTATACCTGGAAGCACAATTGTATTAAAATATAGTTTCAGAGATTCAGGGTCTCTAATGTCACTAAAACGATATAAAATTCCAAGCAAAGACATTGCCTTCTTTTTAATGCTAACAATATGCTCACTATAATTCAATTTAGTATCAGTAATTACACCAAGATCTTTTTGCAAAGATACTCTTGTCAATGGAGAGGATTTTATTGCATAATTGAAATGAAGAGGAAATTTACGCAAAGAGATAGACATCACATTGCATTTAGAAATATTTAGTTTTATTTTCCAGAGATTACACCTTTTCACAATCTGGTTTAAGGCTTGCTGGAGAACAGAGCAGTCATGTAATGAATCAATTTGAGTAAATATTTTACATCATCTGCAAAGAGTAGAGAATGAACAGGAGAAGAGTGAAGTAGAGCAGCAAGGTCATCGACAAAGAGGGTAAAAAGGTAGGGTCCAAAAACACTACCTTGGGGAACACCGGATACAACAGGAGACCATTCAGAATAAGACCCAGACAAAACTACAAGCTGGTTCCGATTTTTTAGGTAACTATCCAATAGTCTGAGAAAATTGCAATGAATACCAAAACGATGTTCCAGTTTATGCAGAAGAAGGGAATGATCAACTGAATCAAATGCTTTCGAGAAGTCAAGGAATATCGAATCTAACTGGGACTTATTTGAAATAGCTTTCACTGAATGACTTTGGAAGACAGCAAGGTTAGTAATCGTTTTAATAAAGAATAAATTTATCAGTTATTTATTTTGTCGATTTTCACAAATGGTGTATAATAAATGCTTTCTTTGCGGTTATTTTTGCGTTACAATACCCTAATGTATATGTTAAAAATATTTTGCAGTCCTTGGCATATAAAAGTTTGGGCCTTTCTGGCCTAAACTTCCTTATCGGACACGGGACCTGGTCGGAATCTCTTAATAATACCATTAATTGTTGCAGTACAGTAGATATGAAAAAAGCAAACAAACTCCACTAAATATTATTTAAACACGTAGTTACAGCAGAAAGCCGATAAACAAAGCCATGTAAGGCGTGCGATCCACTTTCCAGAGAAACTATGAAAATCGGAATAAGGTGCACGTAGCAAGTGTCACGTTCAGCTCACGAACTCAGGTGCTGAGCTTATGTACGCCACGGCGTCACAGCGTCCGCCAACTACGAGCTACGAGCTTATATCTCTTCATTACGTCAGCACAAGTTCCTTTGTTTGAATGTAAACTTGCACGAGCATACTGGAAGACGACGACGAAGTGGCGCTTAAAAACTCTTCAAACAAACTTTCCGATTTATTTTTATTTGTACTGAGAATCTAAATTCGATTCGCGCCACTTAATGATTTTCAGATACGTTGTAACAATCGCGGTTAACATAACGACTATTAATAATATCCAAGGAATTTTGCTCAACTTTGTAGTGAGTGATAGTCATTATATTTCAGAGAAAAAGAATAACTTTGTTAACTTCCACAATTTTTATTATTTTATTTTATTTTATTAGACGTGATGATGCTAGTTGTCTAGCCAAACCGGTCTTGAAACAATAAAAATTTTGGAAGTTAACAAAGTTATTCTTTTCCTCTGAAATAATATAATGATTATTGTTATCTTTAGATTTGAATTCACCTCTTCAATACACAGTTCTTTGGATATGTCGCTTCGGAGACGAATTTCATTTGAAGATTTTCCTTTCTCCACTCAATTTCATTTATTATCGTCTCGATATAGCTATTCGGGAAAGATAATAGAATAAGCGCGTCGTTCGCTTATAGGGGAGAATAATAAAAGAGAGTCCTGAAGTTTTTATAATACTGATCCATTTTGCGTACCATCATAAAACATATAAAAGACATTGTCATTTTTTCCTTTGTTCTTTTGTCCCTTTGTGATGTAATACTTTTTGAAACATAATATCTCGCAAACGACTGAACCGAATTTGATGAAATTTTCAGGATAGCATTATGATATAATAACAAAACGTTTTAATGTATCGGTAATATATAAAAGTCTTATTCTGTCCCTTTGTCCTTTTGTCACTCCCTCTGTCACGCTCTGAAAAACAGAAATACACCTGTCAAGAGGAGACCAAGGTCAGCTTTTGAAGCACAATAGATACTCGCGGCGAGGGTTTCGAACCTTCGCTCGGATCGAAGGCAACCCTCTCAGCAGGAGGTATGATTTCAGGTCAAAAAAGACTGCCTCAATTTTATTCCAGAATAATCGATCATCCCCGTCTTTTTTGACGGGCACTTATACTTATAATGAAATGTATTACACATCTAACATCGCAGACTTAATTTGTAAGCACAGAATACATTCCAAATTAAACAGTGCTAACCGAATCTATATATGTTTTTATAGCGAGGCTGTTGCTTATAGTTTCGTATTATTACATCGTTTACTTTCTCAGAAATTCATTAATTAGGCAAGATATGCATTCTGTAACATTTTAATTACGAAGAAAGTTCTATTAAAATCACGATTGCCGTAATATACGTATATTACGGCAATTAATTTGACGATCGACCCTAATAAACAAATGCGAAGAGAAAATTCAGCCGAGATTTCTGAGTGTTGTCGTTCAAATGAAACGCAAAGTGTCGACTCCACAGGATATTAAACAGCATTCCTTCATTACCAAGTTTTTTATTTCCCTAAATAATGCTTTATCGGGACATAATTTTTGTCCTAAACTGCAAGGGTGGTCCAAATGAAAATAGCATAAGTGAATAATTCAGTAATAATTATAAAATAATAAATAATTAAATCCAGGAACTAGTTTGGTGGAAGGAAGAAGTGTATCGAAAGAAGCTATGTTGAAAAGTAAAGAGTTTCTTTAAAAAAAAGGTTTCAAAATATAATTCTTTTATTTGACTATTGCTGTTTTCATCCGGACCACCCTCGTAGTACTATGTAGTAATATGTAACTAATGTAACTATTATACGTATATTTGCATATGCAGGCATTATGCACGCATATGTGCGCGCGAGTGTTTTAAAGAAAGAGGGTGAAAGCTTACAACTTTATACTCTTTGTAGTTTCGTGGGATGTTTACAAAATAATTTGTCTCAATTAATATTTATTTATTTGGAATCGTGTTAAACGATAGTTTTTGGCAAAATTTCGTTGGAAGATAAGTTGTTTTTACGTGGCCACCGTAAAGAAGATGCACGTGACACGCCGCTCGTTCGGAATCAGCAGACTTCGGCATCATGTTTCTCGAGCATCAGGCTATTAATTACATCACAGAAACTCCCATTAAAGTTTTGATGGCCTCCGTTAAACGCTTCGTGGTTCATAGAGCAGGAAATCTTCTTTGATCACTCGTCAGGTAACTCAGAAGACTACGGCGCTTCTCGGGTTACCAAAATTGCGACGACAAACACCGACGCGTAATACAAACTCGAATCAGGGAACTCGACTCGTGGCTAACGTCAATTAAATGGCAAGAGCTACTCCATCTGTCGATAACAAAATGTCGAGTAAATCGTACGCGCACTACAACCGCAAGGCAGCCAGCCTCAGATGCAACTCTCATCCGAACCACAGATCGGTAAGTCGAATCCAATGGAAGTAAGCTTATTTGAGTTGTAAATACATACGAGATTATTTCACGCGATCGTTCTTCACCTGTAATACCTATTTATCGAGACGGAATTTTAAGCAATACTTCATTTGGTAAATGTTCCCTGAATGGAAGCATTACAACAGCGTTACCCAACATAATTACGAGGTTTACCAAATTTCTGATTAATACATTCGCTATATAATACTAAATATATGGAAACGTTATTAATGACAGGTTTCATCATTCAGCATTAACTGTTATTGTTCGCATGTTTATTCATAAAAATCAGAATACCATAGTAGACATTATTACAATACAAAAACCGGAAAACGTAAAGGTGACAGGTTTTTTGATTTCCCGTTTTCTGACTGAATTTTCCTCTCCAAAATGTTATTTCTACTTGTTGAGGTGATAAACGGTTGGCTTACCAAGTCATCTATCAGCTGAAACCGTTTCCTTCCTTATTTCGCTCAAATTTTCCTCCTATCATATCTTCAATCTCTCCTCAGTCATTGTCCTATTCATTTTTTCTTCTTTCTTATCGTTTGTATATATAACTGCTCTCTTTATTTAGCATTTACCCGTTTTTCTTTCCACCTCTCCATTTCAGCATTCTTCTATTTATATGCCCACATTTTATTGTAGCATTCAAAGTAATTAAGGTAATTTTTTTCACTGTTCACGTTTCTGTTCCATACAAAGCGAAACTCCGTAAACAGCATTTTAACTATTTGTAAGCGTACATATTTCTTTGTTTTTTCCGTGAGTAGGAGTTCCTTTCTTCTGAAAGCGGTTTCTGCTCTCGCTATTCTATTCCTTACAACCATTTCGATGGCCTTCTGCCAGTCGACGAAACATTCGCACCAAAATTGTCTGTACCTACTCTATTCCCATTTCATGTGCGTTTCTCATTATTACGACATTGTTCTTCTTCCTTTCTGAAACCGAATTGATCTTCTTCTTGCATTTATTCACTTTTATTTCTTATTTAGATTTTTTGTGGGAATTAATGTGATGATTCTCGACACGTTTAACTAAAGACTTATCGTTCTGTAATCCATCGGATACTTTTCGATCATTTTTATTTCTACGGAATCCTGATAATACAGAAAAAATATACATATGACTGCTGAAAAGGAATCAATTCGCCGCAGGATTGTGACACATTCTCCAAATGTGGCGAGTGGCGAATGGATTGCATTGGATGAAAAATCATCTATGAACTTTGAAAACTCCATCACGAATTACCGTATATTATAAGAAGTACGATGCCTTTTCACACTTCATTAACTATTAATAAGGCATTGTGGAAGGTATTCGATTGCTAAAAAATAAAACTTATCATTTGCTATTCAAATGCAAACGAAAGATCTTCAGTTATAATATATTGCTGAACGTATGACCTGTTTGGAGTCATTCTTCATCTGTGAATTGAAGGATTTTTTCGAATAACCACAGGGCAGTAATTCTTCGTACTGTGCCTCCGATACAAATATCATTCTCATAGTATAGTCGTTTGTGAAAGGGACCCGGTTAACACTGCGTAATTTTGCGCGCAATTATGTTAAATGCACATTATCGACCTCACTCGTGACTTCTGATTTGATTGGATCTCAAATAATTACCATAGAAATGCAGGTAGGGTAGGACATGCCGAAAAGTTTCCAAAATATGATTTTTGTCCACAAATATGCTCTCTTTTAAAATCTATTTACTATCTTAAGCAGAAGGTGTGGCTCGTGCTAGGGATCTGTCAATAATTTCTTCTTTTATGAGCTTTCAAGGGCATGCAAAGCCCTAGAATAAAGTAATCGATATTTTTATCAATGGCCTCGCCTCGCGATCATAGCGCTTGCTACCTCGGAAAGGAAATTTTAGAACAAAAATCCTTTATCCTAAACTGGGAAGTCGTGGAAAAGCTGAGAAATCAATACCGCGAGACTTTTGTTTCTTCTCGATTATAATTTTTACGGCGAATGCGCTGATAGCAAATGCTTACGTTTAACTGCAGAAATTCATGGATAAAACGAGCTTGGGCCATCGATAACGATTATCCACCTAAGTACAATTGTTCGGATGAACGTCCGTATCAAGAACAAAATTTATTTCCTCTGTTATCCTGAAAATGTTTGAAGTTAGTCTTAAAGATGAATGGTCAGTAAACAACTTAAATCGGAAGGAAAATGGCTACCAAATTACGCATCTCTATGATCCAGTTTCAACATCAGACGGCCGGACAACTAACGCGTTGACAGGAATTGAGCAAAACAGGAACGCCTCTTAACGCATGCAATTAGACGACTAGCAACATATTTAGAAATTGTTAACATCTCGTTAAATAATAATATTAATTTAATATAATTTAATCTTACAAATATTTCATTAAAACAATGACGCATCGATATATTTTTGTTTGACCATACACCATTACCTTTTTGTTTTATTTGAGTAAAATTAGTTCAACGAATTGCACCAAAGCGACTGAGCGCCATAATTCGGTTAAATAAAAATACACGCAAAATACGAATTATGGAGGCTAGGGATGCACAGTGGAATAATACGTGCGCAGAATAATACCGAGTCAAAAAAATAATTCAAAAGATAAAATAAAATCAAAAATGAAATGAGGCGGGAGTGCCGCAAGACGCCAGCACAGA
Source organism: Uropetala carovei (assembly GCA_036926305.1). Taxonomy (NCBI): domain Eukaryota; kingdom Metazoa; phylum Arthropoda; class Insecta; order Odonata; family Petaluridae; genus Uropetala; species Uropetala carovei. The sequence continues at coordinate 7,359,020 of JAXCHB010000010.1, read as the reverse complement.
ATGTCTGAATTCCCTACCCTCTCAATTAATCGCCGCGAGCGTTTCCTTCGCAGTCGGGGAGAGAGAGGGAGACGACGCATATAAACCGAGGGAGTGAAAACAATGGAGTGCCACCGACCGACGTCATTGGTCCACGCGTATTTACGCCTGCAGGCTAAACTAGTTCCCTCTCTCGGATAAATGCGCAAGCTGACGTTGGCGGTGGTGATGGAAGCACGGTCGTCACTCGTGATGTTCTCATTGGAGAGAAGTCTGCATGCCTCCGAGGCTAAACGGAAAGCCAAAAAAAGGATATAGGAGGGAGACACTCTTATCAACGAAAATATTGTCGTCTCTTTCGACACAAAAGAAGTCATCGCTTGAAAGTTGACGATAAGTTTATCGAAAATTGCAGAATAAGAAATTAATTCATTACTGATCCAAAAAAGTTACGTATAAAAATTTAACGTGAACGTTTAAATCACAGTACATACACTGTTGCTGATCTTGGTTGAGCGATGCTTAGCGTGTCTGCTCATAAACGTAAAGCCGAATCCTCTTTGATTGTACGTGTTCGTTGTCCTTATTGCTCTCATTGCAAAATGGCGTCAACAGCTGCTCAAGAATTAATTAAAATAAAATATGTGATCTGGATTGGTTTTTAGCATTTAAAATTCCTGATACTGCACATAGCGATGACGCAACTAAACATTCCCTTAATTAACTCGCGTTAATTGTGCAAAAGAGTCGTTATATCATTCCAGAACCAACAGTTCTAACCGCGGAAACTTAACGAAGCTGAAGCAAACGATTGATTGTATTACATTCACAATGACCGATAATAACGAACGCTTTTGCATCAATTGCTCCAACTTCAGCCAAAACATATTATTATAAATTTTACTATTTATGATCATTTAACAACTATTTAGAGTCATATAAGTATTTTTATACTGTAAGTATGATGGCTACCTGTGGTTCACTCAAAGACGGCCAAATTAGCTCATACGGCAATGTTTTTCTTAGCCTCATAATCCCATAGCTCCATGTTATTGCTTTAATATGCTGATATCATACCCCAAATTAAAATAATTAATATTTGATACTTTTTTAACGCCTCCCACAGCGCATGCGCGTTCAGAATAGACAAAGAACCTTGGAATGTTAAGGTGATACGCAATTTTATTTACATGCGATGAATTTAGCAAATATCTCCCTCTTGCGAACCAGTTTTGTGTGGCAAATTAAAGAATAGCCCATTCGAAGTACAAATAAAATCTGATGTGGTCAACACACGACTTTCTCTATATTTGGGGTATAGATATTTAAATTATTATGAATAGCACTATGAGGCAAAATTATTATTTCGTATCGTAAAAGAATACAGTCGTCCTTATTGCCGTAAATTATATTTTGAATATGTTTACAGAATTCACCGCTACATGGTGGTGGCTCTGTATACTGTAAATTACGAAAAAGTTCAATATCTCCGAAATGGATGGTTCGATGAAAATTTGTTTCAAACAAAACTTGGAAGAAATATTATTCTCTACAAATTTGGCCCTCACGAAGATGGCCAATAACGACGTTTTTAAGGAGATATTAGACGGAAACCGAAAACGCCGATTATTTATAAATAATTCCTAAACAATAACCGCTATGGAAAATTGTTTGAAATAAAATATGTAGGAAATTATATTTTCTACATTTTTTATAATGATCAATGTATACAATAATGAAGTATTATTGGAAAAATATCGCAAAAACCGAATCAGGTTTCGAATAAACCTCGACTTCTGATTAACCGGTATTGTTCAAAAACTAATCAGTTCTTTGTGCTCATGCCAAAGTGTTATATATAAAATTTAGTATTAATATGACAAGTACTTTTTGAGTTAGAGCGCCCACAATCAAACACACACAGACATTCCGAAAATAGTCTAAACGTGTTCTAGGGACCTCAAAACGTGCATTTCCGTTAAAATCTCTAAGTCGATTTTTTTTCGTGATCACAATACTTTCCTATTACTACGTATGGAGAAAGTAAAAAACACGAGAGAGAGAGAGAGACAGACGACCTTATTTAGGGTAATAACGAGACTGTGAAGTCCCTTCTTAAATTTAACACTTTCGTCAGGTTTGAGTATTATATACAAGTTAACTACAACATTTCACACACATATTGATTACAAATTTTGTTAGCTGAACATAAAGAATTACCATAGAATAATGTTAGTTTTGTGGGTTGGAAAAAAACTGTGTAATCGCTTTGTTTAACACAGAAAAGAGTCCCACTGCGGAAAAACACCTACGAAGAGGAGGGAGGTGTAAAAAACCGCGAAAAATCACTAAATAGATACAGAAGAAAAAATAAATAAAGAAAGAAAGAATAAATGAATTGAATACCAACAAAAAAAGGAAAGAAGTAACAGCCATATAGAACATATAAAAAATATACATGTACAACATATACATACAGGAAATATTTAAATAATGTTCAAATTAAGAATATACATTTAAAAGTCGGAGGAAAAAAAGGAGAAAATGATTTTTACGGTAATCTACATTACAACAATTATAATTCGAAAATTTAGAAACCATTGTTTCCTGGAAGAAAAAAGAAAGATTAATTAAACATTCTGTCGTTAATATGCGCTTGTGTTGTGATTATGAGAAGCTCAGTGCTGCCTCGTTTACTGTTGGCGTATGAGAAAGCAGTAACCTGAAGTAAGATTTCTTGAAGGAGGGTACTACAGTTGGGGAGTTTTGTATGTGTGATGGTAGAGCATTCCAGAGTCTGCATGCAGTGACATTAAAAGATTTATTGTAGATTTCTGTCCGCTGAAGAGGAATTTGAAGTTGACTGTTCCCCCGTGTGTAAATGCTATGCACGCTGTTCATCACTGACAATGAGAATTGCGATGACAGGTAACGAGGGTTAAGGGTGAAAAATAGTGATAAAAGATGAATACGTCTTCTTGCCTCGAGTTTAACCCATGATAGTTTGGTAAAGGAGCTTGAGACATGGTCGCTTTTTTGAGGTCGCATATAAATCTTACGCAGGCGTTATGGGTGCGTTGAAGTTTTGCAGAAAGTTCTTCAGTATGGTCTTGGTAAACAACGTCACAGTAATCGAAGTGGGGTATGAGAAATTAAGAGACTATATGTTTATGAAAAGCGAAGTAGAAAAGGCGATACAGGAAATAAAGAAAAGAAAAGCTACAGGCAGCGATTGAATACCGGTAGAGGTATTTAAAGTCATGGGATCGGAAGGACTAAAAGTGATTACGAAATTAATTAAGAAGATTTACGACTCGGGAAAGTGGCCTCAGGATTTCTTAGATGTAACAATGATCCCTCTAAAGAAGAAGCCAAAGGCAATGCAGTGTAAAGACTACAGAACGATATCCCTACTGTCACACACTTCCAAGATCATCACGAGGATTCTTAATAAAAGACTAGAGAAAAAGGCCGAAGAAATGCTAGGGGAAGATCAATTCGGCTTCAGAAAAGGACGAGGAACCAGAGATGCTATCGGTGTAGTGAGAATCATATCAGAAAGGGGAAAAGAGTACAGTCAAGATTGCTGCGTTTGTTTCGTCGACTGGCAGAAGGCCTTTGATAGAGTAAATTGGGTACTGCTGATGAGGATATTAAAGGATATAGGTGTAGACTGGAAAGACAGGAGACTGATCAGGAATCTATATGTGAATCAAGTTGTAAAGGTCAGGTTAGAGAATACGGACACCAGCGGAGTAAATATCAGTAGAGGAGTAAGACAGGGCTGCTGTCTATCGCCGATTCTATTCAATATATATGGAGAGAGGCTAATGCAGGAAGCGTTAGAAGGCACGGGAGATTTCAAAATCGGAGAAAGGATTATAAGAACAGTGAAATACGCGGATGATCAAGTACTTCTAGCAAGAAAGGAAAAGGAACTCCAGAAAATAATAAATACACTAGTGATAACAGGTAGAAAATACGGTATGGAAATTAATACAGAAAAATCCAAGGTTATGCGAATATCAAGTAAAGAAGAAGAAAATTTGAACATAAGTATTGGAGGAAAGCCATTAGAACAAGTTTCAGATTATAAATACCTTGGAAGCATCATAACGAGAGAAGCAAAATGTACAGATGAAATCAGGACTAGAATAACAAAAGCTAAAGCCGCTTTCAGAAGAAAGAAACTCCTGCTAACGGGAAATATAAAGCAGGAAATCCGCAAGAGGTTGATAAAATGCTATGTATGGAGTATAGTTTTGTAGGGAGCAGAAACATGGACGCTAAGGAAAAATGATATTAAATACATACTTGGAAAGCTTCGAAATGTGGACATGGAGAAGAATGCTGAAGATAAAATGGACAGATAGGGTGAAAAATGAGGAAGTACTACGAAGAATAGGAGAGAAGCGAACGATTATACAGACTATCAGAAAGAGGAAGGCGAACTGGATTGGGCATTACCTTAGGAGAGAGTGCATGATTAAAGAAGTGCTAGAAGGAAAAGTGGATGGAAAAAGAGAAAGAGGTAGGAAAAGGTTTCAGCTGGTAGACGACTTGAAAGGGAAAGAGAGCTATCAAGACATGAAGAAAACTGCGGAAAATAGGAGTATATGGAGAACCAAGTTTAACCTAGAATAATCACGGAACTGTCAACGGACAGACTACCTATGATGATGATGATGTTTTCTCAGAGAAAAACGTATTGAGTTTTTTAAGCGCGTGAGGGAAAGAAGTGAATTGTTGACATTTTTACAGATTTTGGTTACTTGATCAGACCAGGACGACTTATTTATATTTATGCCAAGATTAGTGACTGATTTCACGGTATTTACGATGTGGTTATCTATCGAGAGCGGTGGAAAGTTGTCGAATAAAAGTACACAAAACTTTCTTCAAATAAATCCATCGAAGAGTCAGTTTATAACCATCGGCTATCCAAAACTTCTCTCATCCATAAGAGAGAAGTTTTGGATAGCCGATGGTGATAAACTGACTCTTCGATGGATTTACTTGAAGAAAGTTTTGTGTACTTTTATTCACGTAGGTATATATATATATATATATATATATAACATTAAAGCATACATACATGAGTAAATGGTTCAAGGATTTAGCTGAAAGTCACAAAAGTTCAAAATTACCAACATTACCATCAATACATTTTTGATATGGACGCATAACAGACCGACACACTTGTAGACATGTTGCTTAACAAGGGAATCCAATCAGCTGGGATACCCTGTATACATATATTGTAATGCAGTGTACTGTGAGTGAGGCTACTTGGTCAATGCATAGCGTCACTTAAGTGATGGGTAATTTAATAGGTCTCGATTCGGCATTTTCAAGGATTGCCATGGATACGACAAGACTATTCCTTCGCCGATTGATCACGTGGGTCCTAATTGGCACACGTAAAGGGCGTTAGCGGCCATCGTTAGGGGAATTAAACATCGCTTTTAGAGTCCCTAATAAAATTCATCGAAGACATTAATGAATTATATCACAACTTGATTTCTGTCAGCACTTGGAATTTTACTTCCTTTATCAGTTAAATTGAATAAAAGTGTGAAAAGGTTGAGAAATCTACAATTTATTTTTCTTCTTAAAAATATCAGCGGCCATTTCAAAAATGCACGACTCCATTCCATTTTAAGCTTTTACTCAGTCTCCCTGCCTTAAACAAAGCGACAAACAATTATTTCCATCATTCCCAATGAGCAGAATAATCCGTATTATAAACTCCGAAGCAGAGCGAGGTTATCGAAGCAGAAAATACGATCGAATTTGGAACATACGGCTTGAGCCATAATTCACTCTGTCCTTATCTTACAGAGACCGTTCCTTTCCTTACTTTCGATAGCAGCTGCTTTATACTTTTCCAATGATATCTTATCCTCCATATACCATCCATAAAACTGTAATAACCCGCAATTCGCCCCGACAAACCTATATCGTTTGAGTAGCGACCGAGTTTTAGCGTTACGTGAAATGTCATCTGGTCACATTTTGCGACTTCAAACACTTATAGTGCCGAAGTTTTACAAGAATTTAAAATTTCTATGTCTTAAATTTACTTTTAATTTCAGCCATAAATGTTATCAGGTCTCGAATTTATAATCTACATTATATTTTGAAGCATGTGTTTGTGTGTTTGTTCATGGAACTCCTCCTAAAAGGTAAAAGCTAGAATTACCAAATTTCGTACGATTCTTCCTTACATCCTAACTTAGTGAATGGTCTAGGTTTGGTCAACCGGGATTAATCAGTGCTGCTAATATAGGGGATTAACATTTTCTCATAAGAGAACACGTATGAATCCATTTCTTGACTTGCAAGGTATTTTTCCTTCAAGCATTAAAATACGTAAATATGGACCGATATTTTTCGTTTTTGGTTTATTCGACGAATAAAACTCCATACTATCTTATTTCTGCGAAATTCACATGTTACCCGGTCGAAGTTTTTAGAAATACGCTATTTATTTGTTTCGAAATTTTATGGATTTTTCGTACTCTTTCCGGGCGTTGCCAAGGTGGCAGTCATTGTTACCTCCGATTCAGTTAGCTTCGATGAAGCTTATAAATAGACGAAAGATTAGCGTTATTCGATTCGCACTTCTGTTTAAGCAACGAAACGATCGATGTTTATGGATATCAACATAAATAGATACTGATTATTATTCAGGAAGCGCTTATTGATGAAAGTAATTGAACCTCTCTCGTTTATTGAATACTGGAATATTACATTTTTTGTAAGTAAAATAATTATATTCTACATTATAATGTTTATTAACGTAAATAAGGTCACGTATCTGGTGTACATTCACCTGTCAGTGTTCAATCATGGACAACTGTAGGTTGCTTTTTCACGGGTTTCTTCTCCTATAATATATTTTGAAGGCTGTGTTTTTGTGTTTGTTGGTTTGTTCATGGAACTCCTCCTAAACGATAAAAGGTAAAATAACCAAATTTGGTATGTTTCTTCCTTACATCCTAACTTAGTGAATGGTTAAAGTTTTTTGTTTCTGTCCGTCACTTTGATTCGAAATGGCGAACGATTTAATTATCGAATATCAAATATTTAGCCGCGTCCTGCAACTGAAATACGGGATGAGTGTAAACTACATTGAATTTGCATTTTAAAATTATTTAAAATCACGGTACGAACTTGAGACTTGGATACATTTTTTGCGGGAAAGAACAAAGTTTATTTTTATAGAAGGCAGATTCCGAATTCTGGTCGAATTCGCGTAGAAATGCGGTTAGAATCAATGAAATACGTGATTTTATCAGTTTTATTACAATACCCATTATAAGCTACCATGGCAACTCCCAGAGAGGGGAGGGATGGGGAAAATACCTAATTTTATTTACGTTTTCATTATAATTAATTAAATAAACAATCTGAACAACAATACCAGTACATAACAACGTATTATTTATCGTTCTGGAATACTGTTTATTACAAAAGTGTTGAAGGTATGTAATTCTTCTTACTTATCAATATAAAAGCTTTAAATTATCAAATTGTTTTATAAAAATTTACAATTTTTTACGTTTTTGTTATAATTAGTTAAATATAATTTGAACAACAAAAGCCTCCACCAGACTCTTCCAGTTTTCCCTGTCAACTGCCTCCCTCCTCCAAGTTTGCCCCAAGAACTTAACAAGCTCTCTGTCCCACCTGTCTTTCGGTCTCTTGATGTTTCTTGGGATCCATTCGATTACACTGGACGTCCAACGCTGGTCATTTCTTCTAGCAATGTGGCCCGCCCACTGCCATTTTAGCACCTTCACTCTTCTAATCACGTCACAGACTCCCGTCTTCTTTCTTACCCAGTCGTTCCTCTTGCGGTCTCTTCGGGTGATCCCTAACATGCATCTCTCCATGCCCCTCTGTGTTCTTTGCAGGCACTGTATCATTCTGGCATTCATGGTCCATGTTTCACAACCATATGTCAGAACAGGCAGAACACATTGGTCATACAGTCTCCTTTTTAGGAAGACTGGAATATTTGATTTAAAGATGTTCGCATTCTTGCCAAAAGCACTCCATGCCATCTTCACTCTCCGGTTGATTTCTCCAAGAAGCGAACCATCAGTAGTGATGAGTTGACCTAAGTAAACATAGCTGGTTACTTCTCCGTGTTCTGCTCCGTTGATATGTATCTTCTTAGAATTTGTGAAGGAGTTGTACATAACCTTTGTTTTATTAAGATTCATCTTAATTGCATCTTCTCGGCTTGCTTGCTCAAGCTCTTCAGTTCTTCTAAGGAGCTCTTCTGGGCTCCCTGCGAACAGTATGTTATCATCTGCAAAGCGCAGGTGACTCAGATGTTCTCCATTTACCTTTATGCCTTTTTCCTCCCAGTCTAGCGTTTTGAATACTTCCTCTAGAGCTGCTGTAAATAACTTAGGGGACATAGTATCTCCTTGTCTCACTCCCTTTTCGGCCTTAAAGGCACTCGTCTCTTCATGCAGCTGGACAGATGTCGCATTTTCGTAGATATTCTTGATCAAGGTTATGTACGTTTCTTCTACTCCTTGTTTCTTTAGTGCACGTAACACCGACGAAGTTCGAACAGAGTCGAATGCTTTCTCGTAGTCGATAAAACACATACATAGAGGTAATTCATACTCGTTAGTCCGACTGATTACCTCTCTCACGACTTGGATGTGGTCCATCGTGCTATACCCACTGCGAAATCCAGCTTGCTCTCTGGCTTCTTTATAAGCTTCTGTCTTTCTAACTTTGAGTTGAATTTTATTCTGCATCTTACCAAGCGATGGTCACTTCCAGTTTGAAATTGGTTGAGGACGGAACAGTCTTCAGCCAATTGCTTCTTATTGACTAGTATGTAGGCAAATTCGTTTTTGATATCATTGGGTCCTTGCCAGGTTCATTTTCTATTGGGATTCTTTTTGAAGAAAGTGTTCATTATATATAGACTAGTACATTCAGCAAAGTATACAAGTCGGTCCCCTCGTTCATTTCTGTCTCCATAGCCCCATTTTGCAACTGCGCTGTCGTCTTCCTTTTGTTCTCCTACCTTGGCATTGAAATCACCCATGACCACTTTTAGATGACTGTTTCCTTTGGCGTGCAGTTCTCCAACTTCTTGGTAGAAATCTTCCACTTCCTCATCCAAGTATGAAGACGTTGGCGCATAAACTTGGACTATTTGAAGTTGATATCTTTTATTTATTTGAAGCACTAGTCTAGCGGCCCGCTCGGATGAATATATATATATATATATATATATAGGTGGCAACAAGGTGTTGGAGTAAGCCCAGTGGACACTTACCTAGATTGGAGAGCCGCTATTTTATTAAAATTGGTCATAATGTCAACAAAATATGGCTATTTAAAATGTTTATACATAATTCTGACACCCTGTATATATACTACTTTCTAGTTAATACAAAAGTTGGCAATAAAAGGTACATCTCACCCTGTGTGTGTGTGTTACGGTGCCGTCTGGTGGCGTCATTTTGACATTGATTGTCAGATCTACCTCGAGTATATTTTAAGCATCTAATCTGCTTTCATAAGATCAAGGGTTCGATTCCAGGAGCGATTCATTCCTCCATCCGATTAACAATAGTATAGCACATTAATCATTTTATTCATATTGGAAGTTACTTAGAATCATCGTAGAAGGTTGGAGAAAAGGACGTCTAAAAGAAAGAAATTTAATTGTTTCTGTCGTAGATGTTTGAATCCGCGCCGAATCGGTCAATAAATTGATTTTAGGGCCAAAATTTGACGTATAATATTTAGGTGAAAATCTTCCGTTGTAAAGGTGCCGCGTTTTTGTCGATTTCCTGTAATTTCCTATAATTTGACCGGGATTATAAATTGGCATCGCATTTGTCCACATTTCAGTGTTAATTAATAATAATAATCATTTATTTAAAACAAACGGGTTTCCCCAATTACATGTGTTGTAATACATTTTCTATGACAAGCACAAACGACCACGCCCTCGGCAGGATTTGAACCCGCGACCATTGCAGTGGGAGTTAGACACGCTAACCACCTCTCTACCGAGACCGGTTTAACAATTCCTTGGTATCGAAAAACAACACAACGGAAACACGAATAAACAAATATTCCATTATTCATTTATATTGTTTTTATGGAATTTCCTAAGCCCTATATAGAGATTCAAATTTATTTCAGTGAAATAATGTTTATATGCGCTAAAAAGTAAAAAAGATAAAATTTACACAATAGTATCATCCATAAAGTAAAACTAGTTTTGCGTATCTATATAAAGTAATACATTATCCCTTTATTAAGGCAGCCACGCAGCTTTAATATTCCCAAAGCCATTTTTATTCTATGGAACATTCAATTAGGTGAATTTTATATTTTTTACATTTTAGTGCATATATGTATGTGTGTATATATATATATATATATATAAATATACACACACACATACATATATGCACTGGGCTTCCTCCAACACCTTGTTGCTACCTTATTATTACCTTTCCTTTTCCTTTAGCATTTATTTATATATATATATATTCCTCCAACACCTTGTTGCTACCTTATTATTACCTTTTCTTTATATATATATATATATATATATAAATGCTTAAGGAAAAGGAAAGGTAATAATAAGGTAGCAACAAGGTGTTGGAGGAAGCCCAGTGGACACTTACCTAGATTGAAGAGCCGCTGGGGGTGCTGAGGACACAGGAAAACCACAAAAGAACAAAAACGGCACAAAAATGGAGCTTTCGGGCTGACGCCCTTCTTCAGCGACGGAGAAACATATACTAATATATATATATATATATAGGGTCGTTCCATTAATTTTGAACGTTTTATGTTAATTTAATACCTGTCATTTCTGGCGGCGAATAAAATTATAGTAACAAACGTTACACTATCTTTACTAAAGCATTAATAGGAGAGTGACTATTACTGCCGATTATATCCAACGGGGGCAAATAAATCCTTCCCCTAAATCCAATTTTGGGTCTTTCACATCATATTACCAAGTCTTCCGATAAATTCCTCCTCTTAATCGTACAACGACCGCACGAATACATTTTTTTAAGCTTAATCAATTACATTTTTACATCGCTCCCGGAATCTCGCTTGACAAACACTAATTTGTACCCTTTATCTTGGCGTTGGCTATTCTTCCTCTACGGCGCGCCACGGCGTGGATTTTCGTTGCATTAATCTTTACGTGGCTATCTCCCTTTGAAGAGGACAACAATTAAGAAATTTAGCTTTGTTGCCGCCTGGAAAATGGACATCTAAAACGATAAATTTTGCGCTTAAAGGAAAATTTCGAGCGATTCAGCATGTAATACGACAAAACTTGAACATAATTAAAATATTCAGTCTTCCGGGCCTAAAAAATCCATTTTCCTTGACCGTAAGTTAATATTTATGTATATTTATATCCATATCAGTGAAGGGCTGCTTGGCATTTTGGTGTTTCTCCACACCATTTCCCATGCATTCTTATGGAAATAGTATTTTGTTGACCCCATGGGGTATAAGAGACCCCACGGTCTGCAAACCTAGACCAAGTTCCTCCTTTGGTCCATAGGATGGCCGATGAAACTTTTGAATTCGATAGCTTCAACAGTGTAAAAACGTATAAAGAACATATACAAACTAAAATATTTATAAGATGACAATTGCGCTGAAGATTTTTCATGGAACTTGGCGTGCAATTCGAACACTAAGAGCGAGGAAATACGCCTCATATGCACTGCGTATCAGCATGAAACATACTATATAGTATGACAAAAAACCAAAGTCATGTTTAATGACTGCGGATACGTATTTGTCAAGGTCCCGAGTCTGTTTTATAGTCAGATCTATGATAAGAGGTCAGGAAATAGAGTCGCGTGACCCCTGGAAAAGATCCTATTGGAGAATTGGCACGACAGTTAGAGGGGGGGAGAGAAAGAGGCAATGAAGGTGAGAACGAAAGTCCCGCAATGCTGTCACCTCTGCGAATAAAAATACACAGCGATTTGCTCCATCTGTGCCTCAACTTTGCCTTATCCATATTTAAGATATAGATATTTAAATTATTATGAATAGGATAATGAGGCAAAATTATTATTTCGTATCGTAAAAGAATACAGTCGTTCTTATTGCCGTAAATTACGTATATTTTGAATGTTTACAGAATTCACCGCTACATGGTGTACGCGCTGTATACTGGTATTAAGAAAAAGCAAAATATCTCTGAAATGGATGGTTCTGCGAAAATCTGTTTCAAACAAAATTTGGAAAAAATATTATTCTCTATAACTTTGATCCTTATGAAGATTACCAATAACAATGTTTTTAAGGAGATATTTGACGGAAACCGAAAAACCGGTTATTTATAAATAATTCATAATCAATAAGTCCCATAGAAAATTGTTTCAAATGAAAACTGTAGGAAATTGCATTCTCTATAATCATTGTATAGAATTGCATTTACAATAACGATGTTTTAACGGAGAAATATCGCAAAAACCGAATCAGGTTTCGAATAAACCTCGACTTCCGGAAACCGTTATTGTCTAAAAACTAATCAGTTCTTTATGTTCATGCTAAAGTGTTATATATGAAGTTTGGTAAGGATATGGTAAGTACTTTTTGAGTTAGAGCGCCCACAATCACATACACAGAGACATCATTCCGAAAATAGTCTAAACGTGTTCTAGGGAACTCAAAACGCGTATTTCCGTTGAAATCTCGAAGTAGATTTTTTTCGTGATGACAATCCTTTCCCATTACTTCGTATGGAGAAAGTAAAAATCTGATGTGGCAAACACATGACTTTCTCCATATTTGGGGTATAGATATTTAAATTATTATGGATAGCATTATGAGGCAAAATTATTATTTCGTATCGTAAAAGAATTCAGTCGTCCTTATTGCCGTAAATTACGTATATTTTGAATATGTTTACAGAATTCACCGCTCCATGGTGGTGGCGCTGTATACTGAAAATTACGAAAAAAGTTGAATATATCCGAAATGGATAGTTCTACGAAAATTTGTTTCAAACAAAACCTGGAAGAAATATTATTCTCTACAATTTGGTCCGCACGAAGATTACCAATAACGACGTTTTTAAGGAGATAATTGACGGAAACCGAAAACAACGATTATTTTTTATAAATAATTCCTAAACAATAACTGCTATGGAAAATTGTTTCAAATAAAAGTGTAGGAAATTACATTCTCTATAACATTTGTATAGAATTGTATATACAATAATGATGTTTTAACGGAGGAATATCGCAAAAACCGAATCGGGTTTCGAATAAACCTCGACTTCTGATTAACCGTTATTGTCCAAAAACTAATCAGTTCTTTGTGCTCATACTAAAGTGTTATATGGGTGATTCTACGGAAATGGGACAGAATGATATATGAATTTGGTCAAAGCAAAAAAAGTAACTGTGTTGGTTGATTCTTTGTTATTCGATTCTGGATATCAATAGAAACATTCTACCAAAAAGACCAGACAAACTTTTGCTTTTTAAAGAATTTAATGGATAAAAATGAAAAAGATGAGTCAGGTGAATGACTGCACTGCAGGTTAATGAACAGATGAATGAATTCTTTACAGTTGAAAGACAAAATTGAAATGAAAAGGGCAGAAAACAATAAATCTTGATAAATGTATTTATTTTAATCAAAAATATTAATCAACAAACTTAAAATTAAATCTAAATCACAGCCAATTCTTTCGGCGCATAGCTCAAAAACTAAATTAAAATTGTTTATTCTCCCTGTAATTATTACAAACCTCAAAATTACCCTGTAATTTTACTTTCTTTTTCATAAACATCAACGGGTTTATTAAATTTATAATAAATTCGACCACCTTTCACGAGTAGCTTTGGATTGGGAAACTTTTTAAATATTTTATCACAACTCACATAAGATACGTCTGTTTCGTCTACTCTAAACAAGGTACCATCATCTTTACAAAGTTTACAAAACATTACTTTAACTTCGTTGTCTTCTTCGTCAATATTGTCTTCACAAACGCCAACATAACGATAATCGCATTTTTTTCCTTCAAATTTGATAAGCACGTAATCACCTTTTTTAATTTTTTCTTGGTCAGCAACTCCTTCATGACTGGGCCCTGGAGTATCAAAATCAGTATCTGAAAAGTCATAAACTTCAGTGGCCTTTAGTCTGATTACTGCATGGAATAGTACCTATTTTAAAATGCTCGCACTGTTGACTGCAAAAACAACTTAACGTTTTCATTCGAATAAAATTATCTAGTTTAGAACCTGTAACTTGGTGAACGTTTATGGTACCTACGAATGGAATAATCTCCTTTTCAGTAATCATGAGCTGTACATACTCTATGTCTTCATCTAATACCACTTCAATTATCACGCCATTTAAATTGGATCTTAATGTGTTAGCAAGTGATGATAGAACCGGAACGTCTTTACCTTCAGCCACCAGCCTATCGGCTCCGTCTGGTGCGCCCTTTCCGTGGCCTGCTTCATGGTAATTCCATGTAAAATTGATGGCTTTCGGATAAAATTCTTGCAGCTTGTTACCTAGGCTGTAAAACATTGTTTTATTCCGATATTGGGTAACAGGCCCATCACTCAGAAAATGTAGGTTGGTAATATTTTCATATGATGATAACCATTTGAAAACAGGCTTTAAGTGTGCCCAGATAGCTGGTGGACTGTGGCTCAAGTTTTCTGACAAAGTACAGAAACACTGAGTGTGCAGAGATTTTTCATCTTCATCACTTGTAACATCTCTTACATAGACCACGACAGTGTGGAGGCTGATTTGTCTACGAGATCCTCCGAAATGGTATTATTGGATTTCCTCTCCATACTTGGTGGCGTAGTTCTCACTAAAATCGAGATGAATCAACGCATCGCGCTCTGTTAAATAACTTTTCTTGAAATTACTTATTTCAGCATATTGGTGAACAATATTATATTGATGTTTTAAGATACGAGAAATATTTTTCTCAAATTTCTTTACTATCTCGTACGGATGAGCTGTTAGAGTAGTCTTCTTTATCTTTTTTATGGTGCGCATTTTTCCTGTTTTTGAATCAAGGATGTCTTCAGAAATATTTATCCATTCTTGATAAGAGACGAGAATAGAATGATCCAATTCGTTATAAGTTACAACAGAATTAAAACATTTTGAACATTGTCTTGATAAGCAATCTTCGTCATAACTGTAACAACAAAGTTCATCTAAAACACTTCTGTAATTTGTACTGTTTATTATGTTAACCTTATTCAAGGCTTTAATGAGTAGATCCATATTACAGTGAATCTTACACATACATGTGTCCCATTCATTGATTTTAGGCGGCTTAATCCAAAAAGGACGACACTTACAAAAGGGCGAATATGACAAAGGGAAATGCTCTTCTGTAAACTTTTTATGCAAGTTCTTAAGTGAGTCTGTCAAAATTCTCTTTTGTTTTACTTCTTTTCCCTTTTGTTTTGAAACACAGTCTTTTTTTCCAGGACAAACCCTACTGTTTACATCTTCCTCAAGAAACTGGACAACTTGTGATTTTATTACTTTGTCACTTCTTGGAGAACGATTTACATCCAAAAGTTTCTCTGGCTGAGACTCTGAAGAACGAGCACGTTTATAGGTCACAAATTTGTTACATTCATTTAGTAAACGGTATTTTTTCACAACATTTCCCGTGACAACTTTGGTAAATATTTGTTTCTCCTTTTGCGAAGACAGTTTATTAAAATTATCTTGCAACTGATCTTCAATTACTTCCGCAAATAAAAGTCGCTTTCTGATAACATCATTTTGTGTTTCCGAAATTTTGAGTAAGTTATTTACTTTTGAATTTGGTGTTGCAGCCTGGCGGTCGCGTTTATTCGCTTGACGCATAAGCAACCTCTGAAAATTGCGTAATTTTTTTTGAGATGTGCGATTTCTTGGTCTTTTTTCATAATAAGTTTGTTTCTAGCCTTCCGAATCTGCACAGATTTCGCTCTAGCTACAATCACTCTTCTATCTTGATTGTGAATTGGCGGCTGAACCGGTACTGGAGCTGGTGATCCTTGACGACATTCAGGAAGTGTTTCTTTTATGAATTGAGAGGCTGCCCTCATTGCCTTTCGCTTCTCATATTTTCGTCTGTTTGCTTCTTTATACTTTTCGTATAACTCGGGGTTTTCCTTAATTCTCTTACGTATATCGTTTCTTTTCCAATTCTCTCTTCCGTTTCAATAATTCTTCATGAGTCTTATTATTCTTCCTCCGTGACATTTTAAATACCTGTAACAAGAGTAACACAATATTGTTTCTAAAAATTAACAACCTTAAATTCCCATCCCATTCCTAAATCTTTGAAAATTTTAATAAAAAACCTTATTTCGTCACAAGAACGTCGTTAACTTGATTCTGATCAATCACCTGTTAGGATGGAAACAGGTTAATGACGGCGCAGGTTAATGATGGCAAAATGACATCTGCAACATTTTGAAAGAAACTAATTAAAATTGGCAATACAAATGTACACATTTTGATTGCATTCTATGACTACTACATGTGATAGGAAGACGGTAAAAAATAAATGCTTATTAAAACAATAAAATACTTACCAGGTTAATGATACTTTTACTGACACTGTCACAGAAGAATGCACTCATACTTGGTTTCTACTCAACTGTTTACATAACCTCAAAATGGCGCTGCATTGTAGTCTACAGAAACATGAAAGCTATTGGCTGTTACAGTGGCCAATGTGACCGTTGCTTAAAATGGCACAATATTTGAATTTATATTATTGTCAGGTGAATGATGCTTGCCAATGGTGACATCAAAATCAAGTTGTATAAAACTTGAAAAAATAAGAACTTAACGTTTTTATTTCTAGAAACGTAGTACTAGATATTCCAGTAATACAGTTTTATTACATCATTAGTTAAAAGAAGCTTTGAGAATTAAAAAACCTCACAAACATGGGCAGTTCTGGTGAGGTGACATGCCAGGTTATATGATTTTCTAACACTAAAATTATTTTTAAAAGTCAAAATACGTAGGTATCGGTTAATTGAGCACTGTACTAAGCACAGAAACACTTTTCGACTCATCATACATATTAATTTTCCTTTTAGTGGTATTTGTATTCAAAAATAATCACCGACCATCGAATTGTCCCATTATCGTAGAATCACCCATATATGAAGTTTGGTAACGATATGGCAAATACTTTTTGAGTCAGAGCGCCCACAATCACACACACACGCACACAGACATTCCGAAAATAGTCTAAACGTGTTCTAGGGACCTCAAAACGTGTATTTCCGTTGAAATCTCGAAGTTGATTTTTTTCGTGATCACAATATTTTCCCATTAGTACGTATGGAGAAAGTAACAAGTTAGGAAAGTGTACAACGTATCACAAATGGGCGCGTTTCGTGCAATGGAATATTAGAAAGAAATTATATACCTGTACGTAAGGGAAATAGCGTTTTAAAGTTCTTTTCTTCATCATAAATAATCCGTTTTCTTCCTATTTAATAATATTGTAAGGAAATTATACTTTTGTTTGGGAGATTGTTTATGTTAGCAACAATGAAGTAACCATGCAAGAAATTTTCTAAGTTCAACTCGATATAAGACTTTCTTGTTTGATTTTCTCGATAACAGCTACTCCTACGATAAAAATTTATAGGAAAGGAAATACTCTTTTTTACCAGTTCTACAACTTTTATTTGAAAATTATTTTGATATGAGCAATACTTTACGAGATATGACGAAAATTTAATTTTTTGTCTCCTGATTGGCGTACGTGATTCATTTTTGCGATTTTCTTATTATATTTGATTGGAAGTCCTTAATATCAAATTTCATGAAAATCCGTTCGGTAGAAGCCGAGAACGAACATACGGACGGACGGACGGACGGACGGACGGACAGACGATAATAGGCGCTCACACTGCAAGCGAAACGCGCCTAAAAATGAAGTGGTGTCTGTCTGTCTGCCACTCAATCACGCAAAAACTACTGCACCGATAGAGCTGAAATTTTGCATTGACATAGCTGGGACACCCACTTAACACACAGGCTTTAAACAAAAATTGTTCGCCATCTTGAAAAGAAATGGCGGCATGCTATCTCAGAAACGGTTAGTCCAATTCTAACCAAATTTGATGATATGGTCTGTGGGCCTATTTAAATAGTAAAAAGTATATTCTGCATTTCATCCGCCATCTTGAAACAAAATGGCGGCGTGACATTTTAGAAAGGTTTAGTCCGATCCTATTGCCGATGATGGATGGGTCAGTGGAGGGGGCACGAGAGTACTTGATGGACGCGGTGGCCAGCGATGGCTCCGCCAATGCAAACGATCTGGCCCAAATGGTCATCCTGCCGTCCACGTTCACGGGCAGCCCGCGCAACATGCACGAGCACGCGCAGGACGCACTCACTATGTATGTGAGGCACTACGGCCTCTTCATCACATTGACGTGCTACCCGAAGTGGCCAGAAATAATAGCGGAGTTTCTGCCGGGACAGAAGGCGGTAGATAGGCATGACATATGTGGCCCGCGTCAAAAAGCTTTGAAATAAATATTAAAACATTTTTCTAATCCTTTGGTAAAAAATGCGCAAAAGGTGAAATGATTGTATTACCATATAATACATAATTTTATTCGCCAAAGACGTCTGCCATAACCCGGGCATCGCCGGGTACTTTCAATAACTGCGTGCGTTGACGCTCTCAGCCAGGGGTCAGAAACCGATTGCACGCATGCCAGAAGGAGGCACGCGAAGTGACTTTATATGACATAATATTTCAGAGAATATTTGCAAAAATATGAATTTAATCCTGCAAGCCGCCAGAAGCGTTTGGCAGGGGGTGTCACGACACCAAATGAACTCTTAACTAATGCCTCTGCTGGCCCGTCTTATCGCGTCCGCGAACAAAGATCTACAGTATTTTTCGGTTCTATCGATTGTTTCGACTTATTTTCTCGTACGCTCGGATCTAACATTACGCTCCTCACTAAAACTGATGGATACAGCTATGCCGCCTACTTTGAATATTATTTCCTCGCGAGCCTGTGACTCAGTTTCGGGAGTGCGTAGGTATATATAATTTGACAAATGTGTCTTGCGAGTGCACGTGCGTGTGATGCGAGGACAAACCAAGTGGCACACGGATGTAATTTCCAATCGATCTTGTATTATAGATACATTCTACAACGGGCAGTGTTAGTTTCTATATGAGTATAACAAGAGAGCGAATGCTAACATATAATATTTGCGTGGGCGCCTGTAATCCTTCATACACTCCAAGCAAAGTGTCAACAAATGTCTTCTTAAAACAAATCATCTCGAAAAGACGCGTCTCTGCAGCGAACTCGTACCCAGCACGCACGCACAAAAGAAAGCGACGCAATCAAACGCATGTACCATCCGACGTACATCATCTAAGCTTAAATGAGCTCCAGGACAACGGCAAACAAAAGGTCCGGAGACGCTGTCAAGACAATGAAAACATCCCCTTTCTCTCTCTCTCTCCGCCTTTCACTTCCTGCCTATCTCGGATAGTGAGAGAGAGAGAAGCGAGTAACGCTTGCAGTTTCATCACCTCATCCTCTCTTTCCCTCTCTCTCTTCCTCTCTTTTTCACTCTCTCAATCTCTCTCTCGCCCTCCTTCATCTCTGTCAAGAGAGTTCTGAGTAGAGAGCGGTTTCGCAGTGCCGTGTGTTCAGGAAGAGGCACACTTCAAAGGCAAGTAGGAAACTGTTACGGAGGCGTTAAGAAAACAATGGAATAACGGAGATAAAATTGCCTCCATTGGATTGACGATTCTGGCACGGAGTGTTATCTTGCACTTAATTTAAGGTGGCCAAGTAGGCATCCTGGAGAGAAGAATACGATACATATAAAAGATCTTTGAAAATACATTAACATAAATTGCCAATTATTCAAAAAGAATCGTCGTAAATCCGGTGATTCGTGAAAATGACGTTAAATATGGATACTTCTTCGCATTTTAAATTTCCGATATTCACCAGATAAAAAATTCAAAATCTACTTGCATGGTTCGATGGATCTTGCGAAGAGAGCTTAAATAAAGAGAATGGAAATAACCTATTTATTTAATTGCTTCAAAGTTTTGTTCCAACTTCATTAGAGATATTTTCCTTTCTATAGATAGCAATTTCTAATTATTTCTTGTGTTATTACAAAACTATAACAATCTACACCTACAATATCATCAACCTAATATTGGAGAGTTTTGGATTCTAATGTAATTCACCTGAAATTCTAAAACGTCGTTTAATTCTATATAAATTCCAAGTATTACAATTGAGCGAATGTAATTTTTTTATCTCCGCAATGTTAATGCTAGTAATTTATCTCTTACGCGACAAACGGAAAGCTCTCTTAAAACCCAGTATCAATTACAAATTCGCATAAATATTTCAAAAGTATAACAAGTACTATATGTAAAAACAACTTTTTTATTTTAACCAACTTTTATGAAGTGTATAGAACAAAGATGAAACACCAACCCAACGGTTTAATTCAATGATTTTACTGTGATTTAAAAATTGTACGGTCTTTTCTTCGTATCCAAACATTCGCATACATTTTTCAAGAACTGAAATCATTTTTAAGTTAATTTAGCTGAGTAACGCCCGCAACGAATGCTATGACGCTTGCATAAATAAGTCTAAATTATGGAAAGAATTTAAAAACTTTACGTTGACTGAAAATATGAGAGTTGAAACTGATAGTAATAATAATAGCAAGTGGACTGATTGTTTGTTAAAAATAGGAAATGGAAGTATTCCAAAGGATTCTGATGGTTACATAGAGTTACCAATGGAATGTAAAAGCAGTGGTAATTTAATAGATGAAATATTCGGAAAGAAAAACGAAAAAGGTAAAGAAGAAGAACTATACGGAAAAGTTATATTAGCACCTACAAATTCTGATTGCTTAGAAATAAATAATGAAATATTAAATCGAGTGCTCACTGATGTGGATGAAAGCGAAGTAGTATATACAAGTGCGGACGAGTTAGTTAATTGTAATGAAGAAGAAAAGGTAAATTTTCTAATTCACTCACATCACAAGGAATGCCACTGCATAAATTAAGATTAAGAGTTGGAGCTATGGTAATGCTACTAAGAAATATCAATGTAAAAATCTGATGTGGCCAACACATGACTTTCTCCATATTTGGGGTATAGATATTTAAATTATTATGAATAGCATTATGAGGAAAAATTATCATTTCATATCGTAGAAGAATTCAGTAGTCCTTACTGCCGTAAATTACGTATATTTTGAATATGTTTACAGAATTCACCGCTACATGGTGCTGGCGCTGTATATTGGTAATTAAGAAAAAGTTGAATATCTCCGAAATGGATGGTTCTACGAAAATTTGTTTCAAACAAAACCTGGAAGAAATATTATTCTCTACAATTTGGTCCTCACGAAGATTACCAATAACGACGTTTTTAAGGAGATAATTGACGGAAACCGAAAAAAACGATTATTTTTTATAAATAATTCCTAAACAATAACTGCTATGGAAAATCGTTTCAAACTAAAGCAGTAGGAAATTACATTCTCTATAAGAATTGTATATACAATAATGATGTTTTAAAGGAGAAATATCGTAAAAAATCTGATATGGCCAATACATGACTTTCTCCATATTTGGGGTTTAGATATTTAAATTATTATGAATAGCATTATAAGGCAAAATTATTATTTCGTATCGTAAAAGAAGACTCGTCCTTATTTCCGTAAATTACGTATATTTTGAATGTGTTTACAAAATTCACCGCTACATGGTATTGGCGCTGTATACTGAAAATTACGAAAAAAGTTGAATATCTCCGAAATGGATGCTTCTACGAAAATTTGTTTCAAACAAAACTTGGAAGAAATATTACTTTCTACAACTTTGGTCCTCACGAAGATTACCAATAACGAAGTTTTTAAGGAGAAAACCGAAAAACCGGTTATTTATAAATAACTCCTAAACAATAACTACAATAGAAAATTGTTTCAAATGAAACTTGTAGGAAATTACATTCTCTATAGCTTTTGTTTAGAATTGTAAATACAATAATGATATTTTAACCAAGAAATATCGCAAAACCCGAATCGGGTTTCGAATAAACCTCGACTTCCGGTTATCCGTTATTGTCCAAAAACTAATCAGTTCTTTGTGCTCATGTAAGAGTGTTAGATATGAAGTTTGGTAACGATATAGCACGCACTTTTTGAGTTAGAGCGCCCACACTAACATACACACACGTACACACACACACACACACACACAGACATCATTCCGAAAATAGTCTAAACGTGTTCTAGGGACCTCAAAACATGTATTTCCGTTGAAATCTCGAAGTCGATTTTTTTCATGAATACAATACTTTCCCATTACTACGCATGGAGAAAGTAACAAGAAATGGAGCTGGATTTGGCGAAAGTGATATGATAGGAAATACAATTATCGTTATTTCTGAATGCAATACGTTCGGAAACGGATTGTTACAAGCAAATATGATTAATTGTTAAGAGAAACTAATTGTAATTTAAAAATTATCTACTATATATTTTAAAGAGTTTGTATGTTGTGCTGTAGTAGCTTCACTAAATCCGTTGAAAATAACGGGAAATTCTGCTAGTATTTAATAAACAAGAAATGATAATGTAAAATTATTCAAACTACTTTTCAATATGATTAAGCCATTCCTAATGAAATACAAATGTTATCATTCTAAAACATATTAAAGAGGTAGCGAAAGGCTTTCTTCGTTAGAAAATGGTAGGATAGCATGATGGAATAGAACCTCCTCATTTTGTAAACGATTTTGAATTAAGTGAACGTATAGAGGAAGCTTAACGATGTCTTTTTTTTTTTTGATCTGCCATCATTTTAAGTTTCCGGGTTATGCGATGGAAAGGTGCGAAGCAACGGACCATTTCCATAAATATTGCCACCATAAAAATGGTAGCCGCTTCCGAGAGAGAGAGAGATATATAGAGAGAGAGATATAGAGAGAGAGAGGGAGAGAGAGAGATAGAGAGACGCGTGTCTGCGTAGGAGAGAAGGCCGTTGTTATTAAGCGGATGGAATTGTTATTTTTATGAACGGTGCCTTCGGCATGCGATGGGATTCTTCCTCTTCGTGGGCGGCTGAGACTCAGTGGAGAGCCGTATAAACACGTACCAAATCACTAGGAAAACGAACCTTTATTGCCGGTTACTTAGATGTTTTTCCCTGGAAAGTTCACTTCCGGTCTATTAACTTTCGAGAGAAAGGAATTTTCGCCACCGTGATTTTTTCTCCGGATGTTGAAATTTCTCTCGAACTGCGATATTCTTCCAAAGGGGCGATTTATCTCCATTTTTGATTCCCTTCATATAGAGAAGGGGATTTCAACCTTTTATTACCCAAGTGCCCTTTGGAGCTTTTTTTCATTGGTCGCGTATCCCTTAGAGCAGGGGTGAGGAACCTACGGTCCGCGGGCCACATGCGGTCCACGAGTGCATTTTGTGCGGCCCGCGAAGACTTGATGAAAAAGTGACCCGTAAAATTTTAAAATTACAATTAGCTTCTCTTAACAATTAATCATATTTGCTTGTAACAATCCGTTTCCGAACGTATTGCATTCAGATATAACGATAATTGTATTTCCTATCATATCACTTTCGCCAAATCCAGCTCCATTTCTTGTGTAATTATGCCTCGCTGAAATATTTACTTTTATGTCTTCAAAAGGAACGTACAGGTGTCCATGATTTAACACTGACTCCGGTAAATATACACCAGATACGTGACCTTATTTACGTTAATAAACATTATTATGTAGAATATAATGATTTTACTTATAAAAATGTAATATTCCAGTATTCAATAGACGAAAGAAGGTTCAATTACTCTCATCAATAAACGCTTCCTGAATAATATTCAGTATCTATTTACGTTGCTATCCATAAATATCGATCGTTTCGTTGCTTAAACAAAAGTGCGAATCGAATAACGCTAATCTTTCGTCTAATTATAAGCTTCATCGAAGCTAACTGAATCGGAGGTAACAACGACGGCCGCCTTGGAAACGCCGGGAAAGAAAGAGGGAAGAACTTCATTTGAAAGTGACGCGCGATCTGGACGGCCCTCGACATCAAGAAATGTGGAAAATGTTGCAAAGGTGCGAACTCTCCTAAGAAATGATAGACGTTTGACCATTAAGAGAGATTTCAGAAGATGTTGGAATCTCAATGGGTTCATGCCATGCAATTTTAACAGAAGAGTTGAACATGAGGCGTGTTTCAGCGAAGTTCGTTCCGCGGCTACCTGTACTATGGAGGGGTAATAAAAACCCATGAATGACTTCAGGAGTGTTTACTGAATGGTGGAAATATATCAACGATAAGATGGGAATTAAAAAAAGACATATATTAATGACAGTTGACAATTGCCGAGCTCATCCCTTTGTTGAAAATCTGTCAAATGTAACGCTCAAGTTTTTGTCCCAAAATAGCACATCAGTCCTCCAACCTTTAGGTTAAGGGGTATTAAAGAATTTTAAGGGATTAGACAGACAGTTATTCCTTTCAGACAACTTATGGAAACGGAAGACGGGACCTTATTGTCTCAATTTCGCCCTGAAAATAAAGTCATCTATCTATCTAAATGTGAAACAAATTCAGTGCGGCCTGCGTCTGCTGTTGCCGCAAAGGTTTGAAACTGCCACGTGGATTGCAGAAGCGTGGAAAAGAGGAAACTATTGGGAAAGGTTTTCATAAAGCTGGGTTTCCATTTGAAGATAAAATTGGTGAAAGTGATTTAAAAGATGAAGTTATATTGTCTCAACTGGAAGGCATGGACAACTATTCACAGTGCGATAAAGACAGCAACTTTTAAAACCTTTACCTCAAGTGAGGTTTTCGATAACGTGCTTGAAGAATTTGGTGAAAAAAAATCAAAATGCAGATCAGAGTGACAATAATGATGTAGATGAATCCTCATTAACAGAGAAAGGAAAGATTTACCTGACCCCAGGAGAAGTACCAGGTATGCTAGAAGAAATAGTGTCTCAATTTGCAACTGAAAAGTGTCCGGAATTGTTAGCACCAATTTATGAAGCAAAACGAATAATAGCTGATTTAATTTGTAATAAATAAAAAATTACACCCAAGTGAAAATAGACATTTATAAACAATTAAGGACACCAACACATTTTTTTTGTTATTTTCTTTTTACAAAATTGTAAGAATTTATCAATTGTAGTACTTATTTTTGTTTTCTTTTGCACTTAGCATAGTTCAATTATTGATTGTAATTTACTTAAATTAAATTCCCAGTTAGAGGATAATATGTTACCAATTTATTGATTCCCAAATCATTTTCTTTTTCAACTTGTAAAAACAAAATTTTGGATATAGTGACCACCTGTTTAAAGTGACCACTTTTGTATAGTCTCATGGATCACTTTAGGCAGGTTTCACTGTGTGTGTGTGTGTGTGTGTGTACATACACACACACACACTAGATAAAGATTAATTGGTTTAAAGCTATCAAGTAAAGCGGATAAACGTTTCGTATCGGAGATGTTTTTAATGAAAGACGCTTTCTCTCTTTTAGTCGAAATATGATGTCGGATCACGCCAATAGTCTCTCTCTCTCTCTGAAAACACTTCTTTCTCGGGACCTATCCCATGATTTCCCATGAGAGGAGAGAAAGAAAACTTTTCCCCGGGACTCACAAATACAAATTGTTTTTTGTCCTTTAGCCATCGCGAGCAACGTATTAGGAGAACGCATTTTCTCCAATCGCACTCGAAAATAAATAAATGGAGGTCTATTCTAAGACGATTAAGCTAAAGAAAAAGAAATCCACTTTACAGACAGCGTGAAGGAATAATAACCGGAATGGTTGAATTTGGCCGATAACATAAGTTTCAAATGAATACATCAGATACTTGAGCTAATATTTGAATTTATTTACGAGGTGTATAACCAAAAACGGATAATTATAGGTACGACTCCTCGCAAAAGTTATTCAGACAAATGCTCGCTAATGTCGACGAGGGCCGTGGGGCAATCAGAGTCCGTACGCTTAAAAAAAAAAAAACACGAGTATTATTGCTCCAATGAAAAAAACTGTTCTACACGAACTGAGAACATTTAGCGAGTTTATGTCTCAATTAAATTGCTTCTCTCTTCCTCAAAATTCTTTAATGTGTTCTATAAAAGAAGTACATGTACGTTAATACCCTGCAAGCCGCCAAAAGCGTTTGGCAGAGGGTGTCACAGCACCAAATGAACTCTTAACTAATGCCTCTGTTGAACTTTCTTATCGCGTCTGGGAAAAAAGATCTGCAGAATTTCTCGGTTCTAGCGATTTTTTCGACATATTTTCTCCTGTACTCTGAACTAACATTACGTTCACTAACACCTATGGGCACAACTA
Source organism: Uropetala carovei (assembly GCA_036926305.1). Lineage (NCBI taxonomy): Eukaryota > Metazoa > Arthropoda > Insecta > Odonata > Petaluridae > Uropetala > Uropetala carovei. The sequence goes on along the minus strand of JAXCHB010000010.1, from coordinate 7,332,552 downwards.
TGCCGGGTACGTCTTCAACGAATACGGAGCTTTTAAACTTTTCAAATAGTTTCCTTTTGTATTCAATTCTTCTACTCTTCAATGTCTGCCATTTCAGGTCCCTCAATATCTCTGATACACTCGCATCATACCGATATTCTCCCTTTACAAATCTAGCCGCTCTACGCTGAACCATTTAGGGCTCCCTACTTAGGCACTCCTCGAAAGTGTGCAATGCTAGATATGATTGCGAATGCATATCCAGACACCTGACAGAAACATAAGCTAAACTTTGGAATTATTCCATATCGAATTGAGTCCTCCTCCTCCTCCTCCTACCTTCTCCACCTCCCCCTCCTCCTCCTCCTACGCGATTGCAGGCCTCTCCCACTCCTCAATCAAAATACTCTCGTTTTCCCTTCTTGTCTCGAGAGGTGACCGTTTCTCACCAAGAGGTGGCAGTAGCGTGATCAACAATAAGGTTGAAAAGGTGTTTGGATTAATCCTGAAGATTTCCCAAGCGTGGCAACGCGTACATTGGACTAACTTCTGCAAGCGTAAGAGTTGAAATGATAAGCTTCGCTTCGCGATATAGAGGTGGCCGAGAGGGCGTGTGTGCACGTTTGTGCGTGTTACAGGAAAATTGTATAATCCAGATATTGTATAAAATTCATTGGCATTGTGTAGAATGCCTGGAAGTAGATTAACATCATAAATGAAATCAATCGAGATCCGCAAAAATGCGTTATTTGACGGAACCTCAACATCTGATGTAATAAAAATTTAAAAAGAATTAGAACTGGAGATTCTCCATTCCTATGGAAGGTAGCCTACGAAACACCCCTCCGTCTATATAGTTATATACCGAAAATGACGCGATCGCGTCCCAAAGACTGCTCCGAGTCAACGAAGCCAGTATGTAGTATACTACAACGACGCAACGGATATTCTTCCTATGGCGTAACTGAGCTTCGACAGCATTTGTGACTTTTCGAATGCAGAGAAAGAGAAAAGTGGGAAAGAGACGAAATGCGCGTATGAAATTTAATAAAGGATCCCGGTGGTGAGTGGGAGATCAAATCTCTCTCTCTCCCTGTCTCTTCCTCTCTCTCTCTATTTCTCTCCTCACCAATCCATCTCCCTCTTCCTCTCTCCCTCTTAGGTTAGGGTTAAATGTAAGAAGGAACTATATAGTCCCAATTTCACCCTCAATAAAGTCGTTTGTCTGTCTGTCTTCCTCTCTTCCACTATCTATCTCCCTCTTCCACTTACCTTCTCACTTCCCCTCTCCCTCCATCTATCTCCCTCTTCCCCTTTCCCTCCATCTCCCTTTCCTCTGTCTCCCTCCTCCTATCTCCCATTCTCTCTCACTCTCTCTCCCTCTTCCACTTACCTTCTCACTTCCCCTCTCCCTCCATCTATCTCCCTCTTCCCCTTTCCCTCCATCTCCCTTTCCTCTGTCTCCCTCCTCCTATCTCCCATTCTCTCTCACTCTCTCTCCCACTTACCTTCTCTCTCCCTCTCTCTCCCTCCATCTATCTCCCTCTTCCCCTTTCCCTCCGTCTCCCTTTCCTCTCTCTCCCTCCTCCTATCTCCCATTCTCTCTCACTCTCTTCGTGAAAACGCGTCGTACCCTATTTCTGAAAATGTCATCTCGCTGTGAGATAAAGGAACAGAGAGGAAAATTTTTATATAAAATGAATGCGCAATACGTCTAATCTCTCAAGAGCAACGCAATCTGCTCCTCGTATTTCTTTCCTTCACCTTCATATATGTTTCAATTAGTTCCACTTTTCTTTCCATGTGCCTTTATTTGGAAGAGATTTTCATCTTGACTCCGTCGAGTGATCCGTGAAATATGCACAAGTGGACTAAAAGGCTTCCGTTTCAATTTCCATCTTCATTTCTCCAGCACGCAGCTAATGGACTATCGTTTAACTTCGGTAATGACGCTCAGTTACGCTAGAGAACGGTTTGGGCGGAAATCCCTCGAAAACATTCAGAAGAGTATGAGAAATATTTTAAACGAAACTCGCAACAAAATCATTCGATCAAAGATATTTACTTCTGTTCACATAATATTGTGGATTGTAGAGGGAAGCAACTTTCTTTTACAGATATCGTACGATCTGTAATTAATATCAAAATTATAAATGTTTGATTCTCTTTACAGCGCCACTTGTCTTGAAATTGGAAAATTATGAATCCGTGCCACAAAACAAAGATTTGTTAATTTAAAAAATTTCATCTCATCAAACAAACTTTGAAAACATCCAAGAGTAGAGATTCCATTTCATAAAATTGGAGATTCTCTCGAATTTGAATCAAATCGAATGATATTTTTCAACGCTAAATCGTAAATTATGATTAGAGTACTACGCCACCATGAGAATTTCTAAGCAAATTAAAATAAATACTACCTTTGACTCAGCATTCATTCGCATATGAGCGTTAACTGTGACATTCCCATGTTGACGTGCACATAAATTCCAAAAATGTCAACTGCCGAGTTGTAACCAACATTAAATTCAATTTTAAGATTGATATTTTTCCATATAATTCGCTTTAGATTTCTCGACAATTCCCTTTATTACGTTGAAAATTCTGCACCGCTCAAAACTTTTTTCAATTGCCTGAGTCTATCCGCGCATCTAAACCTTAGCGATTGCTCTTCTTAACTTTGTTCTTAATTTCCAATTAAAGGGTTTGTCGGTTTCACTGTTTACGTGTAGGGAATTTCTGTATTCCGTAGTAAGTAAACAAAAACGGCGTTTTTCTGCCTTACGCAAAGATGATAAAAGTCGATGCAAACATTTAAATTTAAAATTGTTAGCTTTGCCCATAATGGTCTCGGTTGTATATTTCGAATCATTGGTGAATGATTTTTGTCCTTCGCCTTTTTTGCAACAGTGGTCTAATGTGCATGTGTGTGTGTGTGTACGACAGGATAACCGTCTTTTTTACTTTGAAACAGGGGTTCCCAACCTGGTGCTCGCGAGACTGCTGTGCCCTTTGGAAGCCTGATGTTGCTCTTCTATGGTGCTTAATGTCCCATTCCTTAGGACGAGTAATTTAATTTGCTCGGTTGATTCTATCTAAACGTATTCAAGATCATTAAGAATAACTTTTATGCTGGTTTAATTTTATTCATTATCATTATACTACTCATGCGGAAGTGTAGTTGTGCTCTTTCGATATTCTAGGACGCTCGCTTGATGTTCTGGCGTTGGAGTAATTCCCCCTAAACCCGGAGCGTATGAGATTGCGTGTGTGTTTGGTCCCTGGCGTGGAGTAAATTGCCCTAAACCAGTATGTAAGAACTTTCCTTTTTAAAATATTTTTAATGGCTATTAGGAGGTTCCTCCATTCATCGTCATTTATATCGTGTTTATGAGTTTTCCTAAGCCCTATATACATATTCACGAAATACATTGATTGATTTATTCGTGAACATCGATATTTTTACTGTGTAAGTTCTGTTTCGAGTTGCTGAGAAGTAAAAAATTATCGGTGAAAATGTTTAAAATTTTGATTTTGTGTCACTGCTGAAAAGTGTCCGATATATTTTTTCTCCGATTAAATGCGCAAATACCTTTAGTAACAGCGAAGAGGAAATCCTGCATAATCGTCTGCTACGGAGTTGAAAATTGCTTAGTTTCATGTTTCTCTTTTTTCTGAGAATACACAAATTGAACACTTGTTTATTCTCCAAAATGGATAAATTCCACAAGGTAACGCCAAAAACAACGGGTTTTTTTTCATATTTCATTCGTACCACTAGTTATTTTTCATGATAAAAATATTTGTCTGTTGATCTCATTATGGGACACGAGAGGGACTCACTCCAAAGTCGCTTAAGTATAAAAGAACCCAACGTGGAGAGGGAGAGGGGAGGGGAGGGGGAGATTGGGGTGGGGGGAAGAGGGGAGGAAGGAAGAGGGGCGGAGCACGAAAATAAATCCGTGTGTGTGTGTGAGAGAGAGAGAGAGAGGGAGAGGGAGCGATTGTAAATGCATGAGAATGAGGTGTCGTCAAAGCGATCGTCAGTCGAGGGTTTTTCGTCATCAGCGCATACTTTGATATAGAAAACGTGAATATCTCGAATGGACTGCGACACTGTTTTCGCACACAAGAGTTAAAAATGATATTATTATAAAAGAGACGAAATTAATTCAATTCATCTTATGGCTTCATCTTGAAAATATAAATAATTTTATTCCCCTTTTTAAAATTTTCAAAGAACCTTTTCGATGGGATTTTAAGAGCATTTACTGTTTTTTTACCATTTGCTTTTAAGATAGCATAAGGAAGATTTAGAAGACATTCTGATTTAGCCTGCATGTGATGGAAGCAAAATATTTCCTCATCCTGGTTCCAGCGTGGCAAATGAAGCACCTATCACGAATTACATTTTCTTAAAACGAGAAAAAAACCGTAGAATATTTATCGAAAGTTTCCATCCGAATTTAATGATTTCTGTGATGAATAAAATGGCAATTTGTATTTTTATTGCCATTTTACGCATTGATTTAAAATAAAACTTCCGATTTCCCGCCCTAAACTACATCTTTCATTTAAGGGCTAGTTCAGTGAAACGATAACATTTTTCCTCCTAAAATTTAAACATAACTTTTAAAATCGATTCGAAGGGCAATAAAAATTTATACGTTCTCTATCTCCAGCTATATGTAAGCAAAAGCGTCTGATATGTTTTATTCTTAATATCACGTAACACATTCTCGAGGCAACGTTTGCCATATAAAATCCCCAAAATTATAGCATATGGAAATGTAAGCAGACCCTAATCAGAGGTTTTCAATATTTCTCAGGGAATTATACCAACAGATTGCTTTTGGATAGCCAATAACAGCTCCTTACCTCAACACCCGCACGGCGGCTGCCAATCTATTGGGCTTACAGAGCGCCGAAGTGGTAATTTGTCGACGACAGAGTTAATTGGAACAGCTTCGTGAGACGAAGCACCACTATATGTGTTGCGCCTGATAAATTTGTACATAATGCTGCGTATTATGGCGAATTTTCGAGTGTCTATTAGGAAATGAGAGATACGTGCTATGGAACAAAGTATTCGGTCAAAAATTATGCTTATTGTAAATGCAGTTATTTCATCGCGGCAATTTTGATTCGGAAATGTCTTTTTAATATGAAATGGATCTCTCCAAAAATTATTGAGATATACTGTAATTCTTTACGCATATTGTGACAACACATTACTTTTACGGCGCTTTGCTTTGAATATTTATTTCAAATTTATGCAACTTAATCGTAACATAAATTCTTGAATTCGAATAAAACAATTTTTTCCTTCCCTGGAATATGATCCGGCAACAAACCTGTTGAATAGCGAAAGGATGAAAAGGAGAAAGATTCTGAACTTGACCGGGAATCGAACCCGGGTCTACCACTTGTTGGGTTTGTGCTTTAACCAACCCAACCAACCAATTCGAGCACGGAGAATTAGAAGAGATAACTTAGTTGGATAAAGCACCTACCCGGCAATTGGTGAGACCCGGATTCGCATTCCGGTGAAGGTGAGAATTTTTCTCTCTTCCGTATCTTCACTGTTGAATGATATTAAATGGATTATCATTTCAAGTAAGTTACCCGTCGTAAGAGAAGTTTAGACTACTGTGACCACAACTCCCGTTTTTAACGGGATCGTCCCCTTTTTTAATTCTGTCCCGTTTTTTCCGCGAGTGCCATTTCATATACAAAGTTACGAGAAAAATTAATGCTACAAACGAATTTCGAGGGTGGTGGAATTTGCTTTAGCAATTCCCGGCACAAGTGTAGCTATTGAAAGACTGTTTGTTCTCTATCACAAATGCTCTGTGGACAGACGAAAAGAACAGTTTCCTCGTTGGAAACATCAAAGCTCATTTTCGGGAACGTTCGTGCAACGACTTTTACGATTTGCTTGCAAACAACCCCAAATTACTTCAAGAAATATCTTCGTCCGCAAAGTAGAAAATGTCTGCGCAAGAGGATGGATCATCAACTCTCATACCAGCTTCAGAACCAACTCCTTCAACATCAGCCACAAATTAATTGCAAATACAACTATACAAATAATTAAAAAGTAAATTGATTTGCTGTTTACCCACCTACATTTCAACATTAATAAGCTAAATTTCTACTTAGCCCTGTTGGGATTATTCTTTTGAAAGACTTGTTTCATTAAATTACAATTTACGTGTCGGCCGTTTTTTAATCTTTGAAATCCGATCACCCTATTGTATAACAAAGTAATGATATAAATATAACATCGATGTATCGGAATCGGAAAAGTGATTTTTCCCCAAAATGTCATATTTTACTTTATTTCTTTAGAAGTAATCCAGAAAATCTCGCTGACCCGAAGAAATGATACCCTGAGCCCGGGTACAGATCCATAGACCCGGAGTCTCCAGGTCAAAACGACAATGTTGGCAACCCTACTTGCATCCGTAGTTTGTCGTAATTGATTGTATGGAATCTCACCGAGTTTATTTGATTCTTACAGCTCCGCACATGATTATCGGCCTATCTTTTTAATGTGCCGATGTTTTTCCTGTCTACAGAATTGCTCAAATTCTTGCAAATGATGTATCGATTGATGTAAACCAAACTTCCGCTTTAAAAAATACTGCGCAAATTTTGTCTCGTTTTTTTCTTGTGAATTACGGGAAATGTCACGTTTTTGCCTTGTTCAAATATGGTCACTATAGTTTAGACCGCGTTTTTAAGTCATTGTGAGAACAAAGCCTTCCTATTTTGGAAACATTCGTTCTACAAACAATGCAAGAATAATTTATTTGAGAAAACAACTTCCGAGTTGGATGAGAACCTTGAAATCATCCAAATAACAGATGGAAGTGTTATGTGCAAATGAAGTGAGCAAATTAAACGAATTCTGCAGATAACTGAATAATTTCCAAGTTATCATTTCAAATTCTATTTCCATTCAACACGCAAATTTAAGCGTTTTCCATTTCTAATAATTTTTGCAATACATTTTTTTAGTTTTTTTAACTATTTTTATATTGTTTATGAAATTATTGTTTCTATTTCCGCTGTTATCATCCTTAATCTTTCTTTGTATATTTTAACTGAACACGGATGAAATTAAAATCTATACGAGGTACTTATCGTAGAAAAACAATCTACGTTTTCTTGTAGGCTGAAGCATGTCCAAACCTGGTTTTCAGATATCATGTCTCATTCACAACCGAATGCCATAGAAGTATGAAATGTTACAGGCAAACAGATTATTCACACATTCACTATTAATAAATTCATGTGAATAAAGACATTTTATTTTTAAACGATGCTCAAACAATTTTTAGATGTAGATCACCACTTATTCGATAAAACATACAAGCTAACATGTTTTAGTAAAAAAAATCTCTCTATGAGGCCCGATTCTTTACCGATTCTCATGTTAGTTAGCTTAATGACAATCTTACTCTTGATGGAAACCAAGTAATCTTTTAAATAATGAAATAAAACCCTTTTTCAGTAATTTATGCCTTAGATGAAGGAATCGTAATATGAGTATTGTATCAAAATAGCGAAGTTCGCAAAACGAACAAAAAATAACTTATAATCAAAAGATATTCATTGAACGTTTTTCTGTACACGATTTATAGTAAAATGCATGCAAGAGCTATAAATACTCTTTATTATTTACGATCTACCAATCGTGCATATATGAATCATCACTCATTGCATAAAATTACCTTTATGCCTCTCCGACATTCTAGAATGTGGCTGAAGCCATTTTTTTCATTCTTTTCTCGAAATATTAATTTTTCTAAGTGCCTTTCAACAGTGTATTCTATGGCAAGGCAAATAAATGGAATCTTACTAGTACGGTATTGAACTCGCAAAAATTGTGAAATGGGAAAGCAATCTAAACGGCTCGGATTAATTTTGCTAATTTCAAAAATGAATAGCCCTCCATTACTTTGGTTTCCTGCAAAGTTTGTACACGATAGGAATGAGCGATGACCCTCCGGCTCCGACATTCCGGTCACGTTCGCAATGGAAGCATTTGCGCGTCCATATCACATCGCGACGCCAGTGAAAGTGGGAATGCCAAGGTGGGTCAACTTCCCCAAACTTCAAAAATGGGGGAAAAATAAATGATGGTTTGGTTGGGTTGTCACGGCGATAGGCCAGAGGATTTTTTCCACTCGAATTCTGTGGCAGAAAGGGGTTTCCGAAAAAGATAATTGGCAGAACCCTCGTCAACACATGATGTACGTTGTCGAGAAAGGACATTCAGTCCATATAAAAACCGATGTCTAATTTTAATATTTACAAAACAAAGGTGTAGCCCGTTTTCCGTGCATAATTCGCAGCAATCTTATACATATTTTAGAGTCTATGTGTGTATGTATGTTCTTTATTCGTTTATACACCGTTGAAGCTATCGATTCAAAACTTCTATGGGCCAAAGGAAGAACTTGGTCTAGGTTTGCAGACCGTGGGGTCTCTTATATCCCATGCGGTCAACAAAATACTATTTCCATAAGAATGCATGTGAAATGGTGTGGAGAAACACCAAAATGCCATGCAGCCCTTCACTGATATGGATATAAATATACCTAAATATTAACTTACGGTCAAGGAAAATGGATTTTTTTAGGCCCGGAAGACTGAATATTTTAATTTTGTTCAAGTTTTGTCGTATTACATGCTGAATCGCTCGAAATTTTCCTTTAAGCGCAAAATTTATCGGTTTAGATGACCATTTTCCAGGCGGCAACAAAGCTAAATTTCTTAACTGTTGTCCTCTTCAAAGGGAGATAGCCACGTAAATATTAATGCAAGGAAAATCCACGCCGTGGCGCGCCGTAGAGGAAGAATAGCTAAGGCCAAGATAAAGGGTACAAATGGATTCCTGCATAAATGTAGTCTATGAATACTTTAAAAGTATAAATCAATAAAACTCGTTTGCTACTTTAAAAACTTTTGCCCGAGCGAAGCCGGGCGTTTCAACCAGTAATAAATAATTATCCGGGAATCACACGTGAACTAAGAATCGTGGATCATTCATCTATCGCTCTCCTCGCATTCCTGAAACCAATCAGGAATACTGAGTTGCCGTACTCTAGAAAGCTGAAGTTCCCTTTGCTTCACTAGGAAATTGCAAAATAATTTTAACGATCGCTGCCATTGTTATCACTGAAAAGGGGAAAGCCGTCTTCTGGGAAAAGAAACTTCTTTTACCAAACAGAATATGTGAAAATATGATTAACCAATAATTGGGTATATTTTGCGTAAAGTGGCGTCTTGTATATCGAGAAAAACTTGGACACTTTGGGAAAAGAGTAAATGAAATAACGGAAAAGTGGATATTAGGGAATGATAAAGAAAGTAAAAATTATTGCAGTACATTAGTAAGAAAAGGCGGGATGAGGCAAGTGAGTTGAAATAGGGATGCAAACTAGATGGAACACATTTCAAAGGCAGTAATTTTAGAAAGAGTTGAAGGAAAAATTGTACACAATCATTCGACTATTAGAGGAATTTGAGAGAAAATAAAAGTATTTAGAAACGAAAAATATTTCAAGAGAGAGAAAAACGTGCAAAATCAATTTTAACGTGATAATCACAGACCTCTCTCTGCCGGGGATTACTGAAGATGAAGATTTTTATGATTTATTCAAAGTATATTTCCTTATCAAAATATAATAAAAATCCACATGCAATAAGGTTCAAAATACTTTACAACTAAAATATACACTTTTAAACAGTCCTTTAACTGCAGATTATTATAATGGCGGTATATATTTCTAGGTAAAACAGAATCACACAAAATGGAGATTTTCCAGTTTAGGTGTTCTGTGCCCTACTTAAGATAACTCAAAGGTAACTCGAAAGAAGTGTTAATTACATGCCTCAAATATGGCTTTCAATCCAAGGATATCTAATCACTGCTCAAAATTCATTACTTTTAAATAGAAATAGCGTACGTCGAAAATATAAGGAAAATATAATTTATGCTGAGACTTTAACGATTTTCATGTGCCGTTTAACTTATACTTTCAACTAGATTATTAATCGAAAAAAATAGGGTAATGGGAGGAATAGGTTGGAGGAGGAATAGAGTGGAGGGGGAAATAGAGTGGAGGGGGGAATAGGGTGTAGGGAGGAATAGGGTATAGGGAGGAATAGGGTGTAGGGGAAAGAATAGGATGGAAAGAAGAAAAACTTCAACGATATCTGTTCCATGTACTCTCAATCATTCAATTCTATTTCCTTTTGGTCTCTTTTAATAAGAATTTCGAAGCGAGCAATTTCAGTCTTTGTTTTAAATCTCACCAGCGCATCCAATGCCACATAGGAATTTCTCAGAGGCATATTTCTGCAGAAGCCAAATTACATATGCCCTCGGTACAAAGGAGGATCTAGAAACTTCCCAGGGTGGGGCGATTATTGACAATTTGGGGGATATTTTTAATATGTACACTAAATCGTGTCAAAATTATTTCCTATTAATACACGATAGAAACTTTATATAATAATTCTCAAGTGTCAGTGTCTCTCTGTCCGTCTGTCCCCCCTGTATATCAAAAGCCATTTGTCGTAGACATACAGTAAAATGCGTTTTGTTTCTACAAACTAGGCGGTTCCTATAAAAAATATTTTCATTTTCATAAAGTCCTAGGTTCGAATCCAAGAGAAAATTATATTTTCCCATAAGTTTAAACGGGATTTTCGATTTTTCAGAATGCAAGGTTTTTTTCATTCATTCATCAAAATACGTAATTATGGACCGATTTTCTTCCTTTTTTATTTTATTCGACGGCTAAAACTCTATACTATCTTATTCTTGTAAATTTTCATGTTACATGATCCAAGTTTTCAGAAATAGGTACGCATTCTTCTTCGCAATTTTGCGGATTTTTCGTATTCATTCCGGGCGTTGCCAAGGAGACTCATTGTTGCCTCCGATTCATTTAATGCCAATTAAACCTTCAAATAGACGAAATAAAAGCGTTATTCGCTTCGAACTGTTATTTGAGAATCGAAATTAATGAAGCATAGCAACGTAAATATTTAAGGATATTACTCTGTTGACTGCGTATGGGGAGCGTTTATAACGACTTAATCAAGGCAATTCATCGTTTGTAAGCTGGAATATTACCTTTTTCTAAGTATAACCATCATATTACACATCTGTAATACTTATTAACGCAAATAGGCTCACGCACAAATTAAAAATTAGATGAGAATAGGGACGCACGTTATTTTTTTAACACATTATATGGTTATCTTCTCTTCATTGATAATCTAAATAAACGGTTGCATTGACGTCGCCTTTATAGTAGGTGCTGTAAGAAGTTAAAAGCAGTCGTTGATAGACACTTGAAGTAAAGCGACTGTTTGTGAGTTCGTCTATAAGGGTGCAACGATAATCATTGGAACTAAGGTAAGGTAGAATTAAAATTTTTTCCCCTTTGAATATACAGCGGTATTAAACTAGGATTGAGTACCTCTGTGACACTGTGATCACGTAATTGCTCTATTATATTGCTGTAAAATCGCAGAAAATTTAAAAAAGGAGAGCTATTAGCCCAGCTACAGCTGCCAGAGAAAGGAAGAGGAGCCAGAGATCAAAGCTCATAGGATTGTCCGTGAAGATGAGGAGCGGAGAGTACAAGAAAGACAAATAAATAGGGAAACAAGTCAAATGAGTGGGGAACAAGGAAGATCTAACATAGGGCCGAACTATTTAGATTATTTGCAAGCGTAGCTGCAACGGGCTGCTAGTAGTATGATAATTATCATAGTGATGAAGCCTATTTGGGAAAACCTCCTGCAGCATGACAACCCTCTCGGATTCTCCTTTTGCTACCCCTAAACAATATCCAGGGGGAGGGTGCGATCGCCCCCCCCCCCCCCCCCCCCAACTTGGATCCGTCGCGTTGCCTCAGTGCACTGGCTTCTCCTAACTATGAGCTCTATCTATCAGTTATCCTACTCATTTGTAACTGTTGACGTAGAGTTAAATGTAAGAAGGGACTATATAGTCTCAATTTCACCCTTAAGAAAGTCGTTTATCTGTCTGTCTTTGGCCTTTACAATCGAAAAATCTCGCATTTACACCTTTTCTTCGACTCAAAGCTTTTGAGCAAACACCATTTTCCAACACTTTAACAAAATAAATACATTAGAAAATAATTTTTGAGGTCGACTTATAACTAAATGCGACTGACAAAGTTTTATACCATTTGGAATTAATAATATCTTAGGAAAAGACTAAAAAGAACGAGATAAATAAATTGCAATAATATGTCTGCCGTTGACAAAGTTTATTATAAAAAAGATCAAATTTAAAAAATATTAAATCGCTTAGTACATACAAATTTCACTACGAAACCATGGTAATCTGTTATTTCCTCGTGGAATTTGTACGTAGCCATTTAATAGTTTTTTTCAAATCGCTTCTTTGAATTTTCTATGTGCCATTTCACAAAGTTACGGCCACCTCATCAGTGGAGTTAAATATTATAATATATATTTATAGAGAAACGAAATTCGCTGCTCTCCATACGGACTAAATGCGATTACAGAATTATTCACTACAAATAATTTCATGGGACACAAAATACTCATTCAAATTATTGTTTTATACGCTCGTGAATTTCTGTTACCTGAAATTAGACAAAGTGAATGCAATCACTTTTCGACGACTCTAGAGGAAATTGAAAGGTGTTTAATTTGTCCAAAACTTTGACATATCAAGACCAATACCTCTTAAATGTTTTTATTAAATGCATTAGCAAAAAGTGTCTTCGTTCGCTTGCCTTACAATGAACCATTCGTCTGATTATTTGAATCAAGAAAACTTAGCTCGACAGAAATTTAGATTTTTAAATTTTATATTCGAGGCTCACTGTGCACCATTGCCTGTTCTACACGTTTTCCTTTCTTAAGTTAACTAACCACTTAAATATAATTTTTATCTACTGTGAGAAAAATAAATGGAGCCCCGAAATTTGGCACAAAACTCACGCAAGAATATTCCACTACTCCCTTTAAAATATGTTTTTTAAAATTGAAACTATAGAGAAAGAGCTGAGTTTTCTGCGTATAACACAAAATGTTACCCGAATAATGTAAAAAAAGAAACACTCAACCGGCTGAAAATGCATAATATCGATCGAAGCACAAAGGAGACGATGCTCGCGAGCGCTGCTATCAAGTTGGAGGAATTATTTTGCACGCTTCGACGAAAAGCGAAACCTGATGCTCGCCACCGACCGTGGATGGATCCAACGGCGTTTGAGTAATGCGCAAGCGCCAATTGAGATGAAAAGCTATCGCAGCGTGACGTAAATGCCTTTAGCAGGGATAATCGCGGACGCATACAATTTTCATCTTCTATGGCAACAATTATAATTGAATCGATCCATTATTAGAAGAGCTGTAAATAAAGGAAGACAGGACTGTGTTTACAATCTGACGCTAGTAGAGGACAGCTAATGATGACGACGGGGGACAGATGTGAGAAATCGTGGCGCAGAAAGCTTTTAAGGTATCAATTGTGACAAAGAAACGGATATACGGGCCTCGATTTCTTCGAATCTCGAATAATTTTCGCCGTTTTTCGTGTAAGGATATCTTAAATTATTTAAATATGAGGGAACTTTAACCCAAAATGTCAAATATAGGATCTAGAACCGTTTGAGAAACGGTTGAGGTTCCTCGGTTCGGTTTAGGGTCCTCGAAGATTCTACAGACTCCGAAAATATATTTGTTTTATGGATTTTGTCATAAATATGGGAAAGCGCCAGGAAAATATTTATCGCACACCGATTCCGAACGACCCTTTTTTATTTAAAACGGAGGGATGGGAAGTTTCAGAATGAGATACGTCATACAAATTTAAGTTTATTTTCTTGTTCTGAGAAAGAATTTAATTTACGAGTCGTGCTTCGAATGTGAGAAATGGAATGCATACATCCAGAAAGTATTATTTTTGAACATGACAACGAGTTTTCAGTAACATTTCAAGTATTTAACCAAGTAGGGACTTTTGGAATAATTACTTTTATATATGACATTTTCATCGCGAGTGAAATATCCGTTTATTAGTCGTTATTTTAAGAATAATTCTATACTGCAATTTCTAATTCAGTCGTACAGATTAAAGTTTAAAGTTTGTGGAAATTCCGTAATCCGTGCCATGAGAACGACGCTTTTTGTATTCGCATGCAACTGACCGCTTCTCACCTTCTACGAGTAATAATGCAATATTACTTTTCAATCCAAACATATTTTTATAATATTTCTCATATAATCGCCGTAAGACGGATAGAATATTATCCGCGATTAAACACTCCTTATTTTGCAGGCCGAGCGTAGCCAGCGTGTAGAATGGGGTATTTGGGCTGGAGAGGTATTATTACAGCCCATTCGAAAGTAACTGTTGCTCTCTCGAAAAAATTTTGCACAAACCGCACGTAATTTGCGACTTGGCAATTTTCACGCGATATGTTTCAACCCTGTAAATGTCTTATATCTGCACAATGCGATATGTAATCTTCGATTAAAATTTCGTGCAGATAGCGGCTTTACAACGTGAAATGTTGCTTCGAAAATAAAAATAATTCATTTCAATAAATCCCTCCCAATTTCCAGATGATATGATCTCGAACATTCGATGAGTGCAATTTGCATTTCTCATATTCCGCTCGATATTCTCAAGGCAATAACTTTTATTTTTTAGCGTTAGTATCGCCGTGACAAACCGTTTCCCGAGGACCGATTTGGGGAAATTCGCTGTTTTCCAATTTGAAATAACTTATCCTTTTGAATTTATAGTTCACTACCAAAGCAAATAGAAAGCATTTTTAATCAGAAACTCGCAGTGAATATTTCTACGGAAATGAGATATTTTTAGTGCATAAATTAAAGGGTTGTGAATTCTATTGAAGCGATTAGAAACAGAGTATGAAGAAAGATTTGCGCACAAGCCTAATAAAAAAGAAATTTTTATCTTTTCTACAGATAATTGTCGATCGCATTATCAAGAAAATGAGGAAACGGGAGAAGAGTTAAGGAATCTGTGGTTTGCGTTTCCCTCGTCAAATGAAAACTAACGCGCTCGAATTAATTGGGAATTTCTACCATTAGGCTTATTAATTGACTCAGAAGGAAGGTTAACAAGGGGTTATTCTGCCTACTTGCTGCTCCCTTCCTTCCTTTTCCATTCTACCCCGCCCCGCTTTAACCCCTCCTACCCATCGCAACAACACGACAGCCGAACCGAACACGGACCGGCATTTGGGCGCTATTCGACCGCCATCGAATCGCACCACTTGTTGGAACGACCCTTCCCGCGGCCTCATAACCGAGGGCCTCGCGTAAATGGGGAAGGCCGACTGCTGCTCGTCGAAAGAAGGTTTTCCAAAAATGTAGTCCAGGACGCGGTTTTAGAGGATGCGCAGAAAACTGTCATTGATCATTCTTTCGCCATTTATGAGATAAAACGAAACAAATTTATATCGCATTTAGTAATTGTACATACATATAGTATAAATAAAGGTATATTTGGGAGGATCGGCGTCCGGCCGAAAGAGCCGCACTAGGAACGCTCTCTCGATCGGACGCTACTAAGGAGATGAGTTTCGAAGCGCGCGAAACGGGATCAGAGAAAAGTGACCGCCACCGATACAATTGTCCGAATATCTATTGACGCATTTATTTTATGATCGAAACTTAGTAAATTCCTTCTCATCTTCCTGCTTAGTTACCGACGGGGCCATAATATGAGTGAAATTAAGGTCATAGAAAATATTGCAGAAGTCCACTCTCGCTATAAATCCGTGTAATGCGAGAAGCGCCTCTCTGGATCACCCTCCGATACGCCAAAAGGTTTTGATTTTTCAGGGACTCGTGGAGCTCACTCGGGGAGAATGCAACACCGACCTGGTATAAGACGAACCACCGAAGTTGCCACTTTGCAGAATCAGCCGTTCGCTTGTGCAGATAGCCCGACAGGGAGTGGTCGTAATGGGCCCTCTCCGACAGCATGGCCAGCTGGCTGTCGTTCACCCTTATGCTCCTCTGCATCTTAGGGCTGAGCATTATGCCGGATGACACGGGGACCGACGTCCCCGAACCGAAGCCGCCTCCCGCGCCGCCCCCTCCCACGAAAGCAGGAGAGCCCCTCGCGGAGCGCGCCGTGGACGAGACAGACGATCGCATCTACCACCAGAGGGCAGAGCAGAGCGCGGCGGCCGGTCGACTGCGTGGCGGCGGGGTCCTCATCCCGGTCTTCAGAGCCTAGACGCCGGCTCCATCGCGAGGAAGGCCTCTGGGAGGAAGTGCAACTAACCGACGGCACCCTTCGGTACTCTACCGCGATCTGGTCCGTGGCGCTGGCGTCCGTGCCTAGACACATGACCCCGAAGAAAAGAGGCGCGCGCCGATCAACTCCTTCTCCCACATCCCCTCTCCCGCATCCCCCCCCCCCCACCACCTCCGCAAACCCTTCTCCGCCCTCCCCTCCGAGCCACGCGACGCCTAAAAAGTCTCTAGCAACAGGTTGGCAAGGACTGCTGGGTTATCCCAGAGCCCATTCTGCTAGGTCCCCTGGAATACCTAACCCTCGCCTCTGCAGGGTAGGACCATCTCCCCCCTCCCCTCAATCTCTACTTCTCTCCCCTCATATCCTTCTTTTCCCTCCCCCCCCCCCCCTCTCTCCTCCTCCCTCTATATCTCTCTCTTTCGCGTCTTTCTTTTTCCTCAAATCTATCCCATCCTTTTTGGTATGGGATTAAAGAACCACATGTTTCTTATCTTTCGAGGGAAGCGTTTGCTTTTCGAGGCTCACTTTTATTCGCCTCTAATAAACAGATCCCGAGCGACGTCCATGGCGGAAGGAAGGGAAATGAGCCACTTCCTCGCTTCGATTGCAGTCTCTGGAACTGCGATTTAGGCCACGCATCACAGATACGCGATAGATTTTAATTTTACGAAAGTATTTTGTCGCGGAGCCCTAATAATTGCCATTTCGTTCTGACGTTCGATAATCTAAGAATGTTTCCTTTTTAATTTTATAACACTCGGAAGGCGTGAAATACGTTTAGGTTTTCTGCCAGGCGCGCTCTCATGATATATTTAAGGTCTTCTTTTAATCTTTTTCCACTTTTCAGCTATTTTCCTCGTTTCTTTAGTTTAGCAATAAATATAGAATTAATTTTCAGCTTGTTTCAAGTGTAGATATAACCGTAGAATGTCTTCGGAAGTGGGCTAAATGCTTAGAATAATAAATCTCCATCCATTCCCCTCCTTCCAACTCCCCCCTCCATTCCCCTCCGTCTTTCAATTTCAATTGATATGACATTTTAAGAGGTGTCTGAATATTAATATACATTCTAACACAAAATACGTACCTTCACTGTCACTAAATGACCTGAGGTCGACTATTTCCATTCTCTGAACTTATAATAATATAAATTGCAATTATAAGTGGTCGTCAACCTATGGCGTGCTTGCACAAAGGAGGACAAAATTTCGCACTGCTTACTCTAGCGGTTTCTGTGAGCCAGCGCCAACTAAATCTTTATCCATGTACATAAAGAAAGAAGGCAAGACGTGGGCTGTAATGTGATATTACCCCGCCGATGTTGCCGTTTTAACGATTTTTTCACTTTATCTCAAGACTTTGGTATCAAATTGCGCCCGAAATAAATGCCACTGCGACCACCGCCTTAAGTAGTGAATCGATCTAACAATGTACCTAATTCTAGCGACTAGCTATAATTGCGGCGTAATCTGCACTCAAATTGACAATAGATAACATTGTTCTTGCATGTCTGCGTGGTACCGTGGTTTCTCTCCCAATCCCCTGAGTCCTTTTCCGATCGTTTAGGCGTGTGGTCTTCGTATGAGTTTACGCTTTACGTTTCGGACGTGTGTTTCACTTTTAAACAAACCTGTTGCCCTGGTAATCATGGCTGATAAGCGACGGAATGAATGTAAAAGTTTAATACTCTGTAGATTATAGACATTAACTACAATTATAGAAATTCAAATGGAAAATAGACTGATATTACATATTATAGGAATTGTAGAAATAAATAAATTATATTATCCAAACTTACCGCGATCGTAGAATTTTTATTCCTCCTATATAAATGACGTAAGTAATGAGGTAAGATTTCAGCTAAAATCCGAACAGAAATAAAAATGGAATGAGAATTAAATTTCATGAGTTTACAAATAGATGTAATAAACTAACAAAGATATCATTTGATCAAAATATGATTATCGTATCAATTTTAGTAGACTGTTTAAAAAGCTATTGAAATCGATATTTAAAAATTAAAATTATTATTCATGTTTTACTAACCTGTTGTACATAATGAACAGTTTATTATGATGCAATTATGAGACAAATCGTTATCCTCATCAAATAATTCCTTAGCATGAGTTATTCTAAACTATCCCAATGCAAAATTTTTTGGTTAAAAAGGAAGGAGACAACAATACCGGTGGCCATGGTAATGTCAATATTTAACATAAATTTGCGTTTTTAATGATTAATACGGGAAATTTCGAATTTCTAGCGGAAAAAGACGAACAGAATAAGAAACCTTATAGATTTTTCTTTACTATAGTACAAATACGAAGTTCACATGTCAATTATTTCTGATTTACTTTGACAAAAAAATAAAACCCTGCACGTCAAGTTTTTGATTTTTACGTGTTATCTTGTGGGAAATACAAAATTATCCCCTGGAGTCGAACCCGGGTCTTTTTGCGAAATATTTTTGCCTAAAACCTTCTCAGGGATGACATAAAAGCATGTGCAAAGTTTGAAAGTTTTTTGGACTTTGTATTCTTGAGTTATTAAGGTACAAACATATAAACATACATACATTCTCCTTTATATATTAGATATATATACACACACACACAGTACGTTTATCTCCCTCGTTGACGAAGAGCTTCGGCCCGAAAAGCTTCTGATTTGGGGGCAGAAACATGGACGCTAGGGTAAAATGATATAAAAGTTTCGAGAAGTAGGCATGAAGGAGAATGCTGAAGATAAAATGGACAGGTAGGGTGAAAAACGAGGAAGTACTAGGAAGAATAGGAGAGAAGCGAACGATTATACAGAATATCAAAAAGAGGAAGGATTGGACATTACCTGAGGAGAGAGAGTGAGAGATAGAGCATGATTAAAGGTATATGGAGAACCAGGTTTAACCATGAACAATCACGTACTTGTCTACGGACAGACTACGTATGATGATGATGATATATGGATATCGAGGGCAACTAGGTGTTGAAGGAAACCCAGTGAGCACTTACCAGAAGGAGAGGCGCTGGGGTGTTGGAGAGAAAATAAACTTAGAGGGTTGAAATTCCCGGAGATTAAAAATGGCTGAGGTATAGAGCGTTAAAGAGAGAAAGAGACAACCAGATATAGGATTTTAGTAATATAGATAAAAAATATAAATAACATGAATACTGCGTTCGAATTATTTGCATTAAATTCATATCATCGGTCATTTCGAGCAAATTTTAATCTTATAATATTTTCGATCTTGAAGCGTTTATTTAAGTGCATATGCACGGAAATTACCGAGGACAACAATACCGGTAACCAAGGAATCTTATTATTGAACGTTAAAAAATCTACCAAAACTCGAGTATAAATTCAAAATATGAGCGAATTCGAATGAGATTGAGTATTCGACGGTAAGAATAAGAATCCTCATTCATTTTGGCGTGTTTTAGCGCACATTTCGTGTCGATAATTTAATTTTAAGATATTTTAAAGAGTAAAAGAATGAAAGCCTTCAAACCAAAAAATTGCTATCTTATGGGAAAGGACATTCATCCTCTGGAGTCGAACCCGTGACCTTTTTCGAAATTTTTTTAGTTATAACGTAAAGATTCATCAGCACTGAAATCCTGAGAAATATAAGGCTTTTAAGTTTATTTCTAATCGAGTTATTCACAAAATTCGAGCGTTACGCATCATGATGACCATTACAATTTTATTATATATATATATATATACTAGTTAATGTGTGCTTGCACTCTGAAAGCATTTTTAAAGTTTAGCATTTTTAGAATTTCAAATTATTCCCAATCAATTTCGTACAAAATCATATAACCGTCTCAAATTTCAACTTTGTAGTTCATTTAGAAGTGCATTATAATTTTATTCGTCGCATAGGACAATTATGTGGCAAAACATTCGCTAAGACTTTGAATTTCTACAGTATTGGATTCCTTCTTTCTGTTGTTCATTAAAACCCATAATACTGCCATATTTCATGCTTGTATCTCATTAAGAATTGCCGTATAATTTTCACACTCGTATGGGGCGGAGATGGGGCAACACCGCCCCTTAGGAATTGGAATTTTTGCAATTTTTTTATAATAACTTCGGTTGCAATGAAATTTCTATAACGGTGCCATATTTCAAGTCTGTAGTTCATATGGAGCTGCCTCATCATTTTTGTTCTCGTATGGAGCAATACTGGGGCAAAAGAGCTCCAAAAATGGGGATTATTACAATATCGGATTTCCTTCATTAGGCATGGTTTAACATTAAAGGCATTAAAATTTAAGTCTTAATTAAAATCTTACCCATATGAAAGCATTAAGTCTGTTGCCTAGGAAGCCTATTGTTAGACCCTGAAAAATTACCACTTTTTTGCGATAAAAACTATAAATTTATACTAATTCTACTCGGATTTGAATTCTGTCTTCAAAAATAAGAACTTACAATTTATATCCTATCCGATAGTTTAAGTCTCGAGTAATTTTAAAATGCAAATACAAAAACCTATACACAAATTTGCGTTTTCTTATGGGCAAAAAATGGGGCAAAAAGGGGCCAAAATAGCCCCTCAAAATAGGAATTTTGCCAGTTTCGGATTTTTTCCATTGGTTGTGACTAAAAACCTATAATCCTACCAAATTTCAAGTTTCTAGCACATCTGGAAATGCCTCATAATTTTGTATCCTCCTATATATATATATATATATGATATATATATATCATGTGTAAGAAGCGTCTATATATTATAGATATATATATACACATATATATATATATATACACACATGCACGCACATATCTTCCCGCTGACCTTATCGGGTCGCCGAAAGCGACACGAAACGGGGTCGAGAGTTTCAATGAGCAGTGCCGACAGGTCAGTCGGAAGAAACAAAAAGGGCCGTGTGCAAGACCTCGTTGCGACTTACATGATCCAGAAGAAGAATATATCAAGTCCGACCTGTAGTTGTTTTAAACTCTTCGGCAGGACGAATTTCTGACTCGCGTCGATCTTCGTCGGTTCGGGGGTGAACCCTTTCGACTTGAGGGTGTGTCCCAAAAACGACGCACTTTCTCAACAGAAATTTGATTTCTTTAGATTTAAAGTTAATCCAACTTCCTTCGATCTCGCAAAAACTCGTCTTAAATGACTAAGGGGTTCGTCAAAACTCTTAGGAGTAATTAAGAAATCATCTATGTACATTGTGATAAATTCCTTGAATGATTCATTCAAGACATCCTCCAAATAACGAATCAAAGAGGCGTTATTTTTCAGGCCAAAAGGAATACGACTAAAAGCACAACTCGTATATGAAGGCGGTGTATTTCTGATCCTGTATATGCAAGGGGATTTGCCAATATGACGAATTAAAATCCTTCGTAGAATTTCCGAAGGTATGTCCGGCGGTTCTTCTTGCTCTGGGACTGTAAGAGACTTCTATTTTCTTGCTTCCGGGCATAAACGAACATCAGCGTCTTTTTTCCGGGCAATCACTAGAGGGTTTGCATAAGGACTATTCGCCTTTCTGATAATGTTTAAATCAAGCATGCATTGGGTGTGTTTCCTCACGGCTTCTTTATACGCAAAGGGAATTGGATATGTCCGCCCCTTGAACGGAGTTTCATCTCTTAATTTAATTCTGTGGACATAATTAGTAGCTAGTCCGGGAACGGGAGAAAATATTTCTTTGAATTCCGATAGTAAATCGAATAATAGCATTGATTCTTTTTTTTTTAATCGCGAACCGCGACTTACAGCGTCTTGGATCTCGCCTCACACCGGATTGTGATCTAAAGCGATTACGTTGCTCGCCGGCGTTTTTTCACTTTCGACAAATTTTGCTCCATGTTAATTTCATTTACATTTAACGTGATCTTTTCGTCTTTAAAATCAATTATGACTTAATATTTAGTAGGGAATCCAACCCTAAAATCACAGGCTTATTCAAACATGGAATCAGTAAACAAGTAATTTCAGAAACACAATGTCCAACCATAAAAGAAAAGTAAACTTGTTCATTAACCGGCAACGATTTCTTGCTATTGGCGCAGATCGCATTCAGCTTATTTAACGTTAAGGTTGCTATTCGAAAATTTTTGCCGATTACTATATCTAAGTACAGTTCTTCCGAAATCTAATAATACACCTATAAGATGACCGTAACTTCTCACTTCAATTTCGGGACAAGTCCGGGAATTGCTCGTACTTTTTAAGTTATCTTCACTGATCAGGTCTTTGTAGGGATCTCCCTGTACATACCTCGTAGACATTAATCAAGGGTAGGTCCACGTTGGTTTGGGTTGGGAGACATCTCCAATCCAAATTTTCCGCGTATCACGACCTCTGACCATCGGGGTTCGGAGTAGTGGCGTGAGATGGGATGAATGCAGGTGGACGCGAATACGTCATCAACTCGGTGGCGGGATGAGAGGAGTTAGAGCAGGGGTGCCCAAACTTTTTCATATCATGAGCTACTTTCATCCTGGTAATTGTCTTGCGGGCTACTTATTTTTTCAATATATAAAAAGGGATTTTAAGAATGAATTAGACTACAAATTTACAGAAAAATGCATTTTTTATACATTATACATCAAACAACATTATACAACTGATTGATTTAATCGTGATTTGTGAGATTATGGGCACGTGTACACTGCATATCTTCAGCTAGTGAATGGTAATTGGGCATGCAACTAGAAACAGAGAGAAGTAAACAGTCTTCGAGATGTTCATTAGTGAGAGTATTTCTAGTTTTTGATTTAATTACGTTCATATTAGAGAATAGAACTCCTTACTGAGGATAATAGGCTTAATGCCTGGATGGATGCGTGGGCGACACAGACCCTCCCAAAGGGCGACCGGTCGCCCATGGGAGACGTAATGGGTACCCCTGGGTTAGAGGGTATGTACCTCTCTGCGAAAGAGAGTGGTACAGAAGGTGGGAAGGATACGGAACTGGGTGGAGAGGGGTTTCAGCTGGTGGACTCCTCTCCTCGACCACCCGTCGTAAGCCTCGCTCCCTCCCCCTTTCCGAGGTCCTCCATTCGACTCTCTTGCATGTGGAGGGGACATAGACCCTATGACCAGCTCGTTCCTAGAAACGAAGACGGCATCACACGCTGATAAAGCACCTTAAACAAGTTGGTAGGGATCACGCGAACGAGTATTTAATATACAGAAACATCGTAAGTCTGCAAGAGACGAAGAGCGTAAGGAATTTGACGCCTACCGATCCGCGATACTCGCAGATTCACTAAGAAACGACTCGAAAGAATTTTGGTCGTACGTGCGGGAAGTTCGAGGAGGTAGGTCCACAGTATCTCATCGTACTTACAGACAACGGTGAAAGTGTGCGCGATTCTTTTATTAAGGCCAGTATGTTAAATCGGTAATTCAAAAATTGCTTCACAATCGACAGCGGTCATGTCATTGATTTCCCTTCTCGTATAGATTCGAATATGAGAGGCATTGAAATATCCGAAAGCGGTATCGTTAAATTGCTTAATCAGGTCCATAAAAGAAAATCGCCTGGGCCGCAAGCCATACCTGCGTTTATTATAAACTCGATGGCGAACGAATTAGCTCCGTACCTTAAGATCGTCTTCACAAAATCTTTAGATGAGGGAGTAGTTCCTTTGATATGGAAAACAACACACGTTACACCCATACACAAAACGGGAAGTAAATTAAAAGTGGATAACTACTGCCCTATATCATTGACATCAATCTTCTGTAAGGTTTTTGAGCGCATTATCAGTAGCTAAATAATGTGACTTCTCGAAAGTAAAGGTGCTCTGAATAGAAACCAGCATGGTTTCTGGAGAGGCAGGTCATGCGAGACTCAGTTAGCTTTATTCACGCATGATATTGTGAAAGCAGCGGACAAAGGAATAGGAGTAGATGCAGTATTTTTAGACTTTAGGAAAGCCTCCGACACCGTTTCTCATGCGAAAATAGTACAAAAATTAAAGGCTTATTCAATTAACGATAAAATTGTAAATTGGATCACCTCGTTCCTTTCGGATAGAACCCAGAGGGTAGTTCTCGATGGAGCTGCATCAGACGTCGTCAAAGTGACTTCCGGCATGCCTCAGGGAAATGAAATCGGACCTCTGTTATTCTTGATATATATATATAAATGATTTAACTAAAATACATACATCAATAGCTACAAATACCTAGGAGTCACCCTCAGTAGTAATTTGTCTAGTAGTGAGCATATCAAAACAGTCATAGCATCGGAAAACAGGGTTCAAGTGCTTTCCTCTAGAGTCCTGCGGGGATGCCCCTCGAATGTGAATGAAATCGCATACTTTTCTCTAATACTACCCGTCGTGGAATACTGTTGCGCCGTCTGGAACCCTTTAGAGGAGGGCCTAATTAAGGAGCTCGAAATGGTTCAGCGTAGAGCGGATAGATTTGTAAAGGGAAAATACCGGTGTGATGCGAGTGTATCAGAGATCTTGAGGAACCTGAAATGGCAGACGTTGAAGAGTAGAAGAATTGAGTACAAAAGGAAACTATTTAAAAAGTTTAAAAGCTCCGAATTCGTTGAAGACGTACGCGGCATAATTGTACTCATCGGTGTTAGTGAACGTAATGTTAGATCAGAGTACAGGAGAAAATATGTCGAAACAATCGTTAGAACCGATAAATACTACAGATCTTTTTCTCCAAACGCGATAAGACAGTCCAACAGAGGAATTAGTTAAGTTCATTGGTGCTGTGACACCCCCTGCCAAACGCCTCTGGCGGCTTGCAGAATATTAATGTAAATGTACAAAGGATCGATTTATCAGTGGTAGGATTTAATCATCCTAATAAGGCGTACATTTTGTTGTCATCCAATGGCTGAACACTGTAGAGAAAATTTTGAATTTGCGGAGGGAAATGTTTGATAAGAGCATACCTATAACAATTCACCGTCCTCGATCATCGGATCGCTGAGTGTCGCAGTGGCGACTTTCTCTAGGAAGTAAAGTTGCATACTTCCGTGCCGATCAGCGCCGATAAGAACCCATTATCATTCTCAAGTTGTACTCGTGCTGCGTGCTCGAATCCCGGTAGAAGTGCAAAAATATCCGTCTAAATTCTTCAAAATTCTCGGGAATAGGCTGTAATATCTTACTCCATAAGGCTGCGTCTCCCTCTAACATTTGAAACGTCACCATCACCCTACGTGAGGATGGAATACATTCAGGTAACTCTCCAACTGTACAAGAAAATGTAATGGGTTTTCCGAGTGACGGCCCCGAAACACCGGCTTCTTCGTTATTCCTCCAACATTTGCTTTGACAGGATAATGTCCGCTCACCATCTCCGGCCTTGGATGGTCCATCGCTTTCACCGTCTTTTCCGTATCTTCATCTCGCAGCTGGTTATTCCTTTCTTCCATTGTAAGGGTTAATCTTTTAAATCTCTCTCCCATTCTTCTTAAAATTTGGAATTCTTCTTCCATTTTTTGTCCCGTTCTTCTTTGTAACGGTCTAAATTTCGGAATTCTTCTTCTATTCTTTTATTTCGTTCGTCTTCTCTTTGATCTCTTTCCGCCTATCTTTTATATCGTACCTAATGTAGTTGATTCGGATTAAACCCTGGAATCCTCCCTCTATCCTTTCTTCTCGTTCGGCTTCCCTTTTATCTCGTTCTTCAATGTTCCGAATTAAATTCTGGAATCCTTCCATTCTTTTTTTCGTTCCTTTATTATTTGTCTCATCTCGGCCATTATGTCCAAAAGTGCAATCAGCTCACGTGCATTTGCATTTGGATCGACCGCACTTCTTGCTCCCCCATCCGTCTTTCCTATCTCACTGGTATTTATGTCATAAAATCAAAAGTTATACTTCGGCCGTTTAATTTGTCGGCGTTATGGAACACGTGCAGTCCCTCACGTTGTATCGTGTCCCTTTACGATGTCTCTCGGACCCACGCTGGACGCCAAAAATGCCACGAAACCTTCTTATCCGGTCGCCGAAAGTGACACAAGAAACGGGTTTCGGGAGCTTCAATGAGCAGTGCCGACAGGTCAGTCGGAAGAAACAAAAGAGGCCGTGGACATGATTCCTCGTGGCGACTTATGATGATCCAGAAAAAGAATAGCATGTCCGATCTCTAGTTTTATTCCATCCCAGCGACACCAATTCCACAAAGTGAATCATATAACAACTTCCACCATGATTACACAAGAAACAATCGAAATACAGTGAACGAGGGAGATATGGTCACAATGACAAAAGATGATAACAAGAGGGAAAAGTCACAATAGACAAAAATGAACTTCCTCTACGAAAGTCTTGATTCTTTTACAGATCACTTTTTCCAGTAGCTTTCCCAGCACGCTTATGGGCCCGTAATTCCTGGCGCCCGAATCGTTTTTCTCTTGTTTCGGGAGCATGATGGTAGTTGCTTGCCTCCATGCCTATGGATAGTATCCTATTGAAAAAAATTATTAAATATAATATGTAACTTTTTAATTAGGGTAGGGGAATACTTAATTTGTAGCTTCGCTATGGCGTCAGGTCCACGGGCCGAGTTTATCGTCATGTTGATCTTGTCGTCATTGATTTCCTCCACTGTGATGGCGTCATCCTTTTCTTCATCTCTATCCGAGGGCTGTAAGAATGGGAGGAAATTAGTGGTTACCTCGGCGGTTCGCAGCCTGAATTCTTCATTGAAGCGCTGGTCGGCCGTTGGCCTGTGTATGTCCTTCAGCGTGCGAAGGAATTCTTCCGTTTTTCGTCGTGTGCGGTCAAATTTCTGACGCCGCGGCGCGCCGCTGGTGAGTTGGGAGTCCCGCGTATTTTTTGTCCCTAAAGGACTTTAAAGCGGTCCCAAAATCTGCCTCCCTCTCTGTAATCAAGCTTTGCGCATTCAGTTTGCCATCCCCTAGTCTTTCTACTCGGTTATTTTCCATCTCGTTTTTGCCTGGCTCCTGTTCCATATCGTTTTTAATATTTGGTTGCTGGTCTTTGTGAAGTCCCGGTATATCCTCCAATTCTCCTTAATTAACTTCACTATGTGTTGCGGTAGGGGCGGTTTTCGGAGGTCTATCTTTTTCTTTGGGATGCATTCTTCGTCAGCCTGTAAGATAAGTTTGTTAATGGTCGTAATTGCATTGTCTACCTCCTCTATGGTGTTCGGAGGTTCGACTGTTTGCAGTCCTCTTTCGATTCTCTTCGCCTTTCCTCATGTTGGCTTTGGTTATCCTCCTACTTGTTTTTCTCTTAAGTCCTCTAGTGGTGACTGGAAAAGTGAAGGCTAAGTCATCGGACGTCATGGTGTCCCCGACTAGTTTCGCTGCGTTCCCTTTGACTAACGCGTGATCTGGGGTGTCGGAGAGACACTTATACACGTAGATTAGAGAGCTTTCGGGATGTTCCCTTCGTCAGCACAAGAAAAACATGCACTTATCATTGGGAGAGTTGTTAACACAAGAAGATCGCTCGAGTGATTGCAACAGATTGCCAACCATTTGCAGTCATTGAAGATGAAGGCTTTCTGGGATTTGCATAGTCCATGAATCTTAGGTTTAAAATTCCTGAAAAGTGTCAAACATTTGATATTGAAAATGGAACAAACATGGTAAAGACAATTAGCAATCGAAGAATCACAAGTATACACTGTTTTGATCACACACTTCAGTTGACTGAGTAGAAAGCAATAATGGCGCTGCCTAATGTAGTAGAGTTACTGACTGTAATCAGAAAGAATGTGGGCCACTTTCATCATTCTTCGCCTGCAAAATAAAAACTATTCGAGATACAAGAGAAGTTGGAACTGCTTTATCATGTGCTTATACATACAAGATGTTCAAACCAGACGGAATAACAGCTACACCATGCTAAAAAGGTTGATATAACAAAAGAAATCATCATCCTATACCGAGGTGTCTTGAGAGTGCAAGTGTTTCTTACATAATGCCTGCAGTCAAGGGTCCAGGGAAGACACTGACATAGGTGAGTATGCCATTAAGGCTGAGATGCAGAAAGAAATCCAGAGACGATTTCGTTATATTAGAGAAGTTCTTCGCGACACCTCCAAAAATCAAGTGTTGCACTCCAGTGCACCGCGGCACAGAGTTTGAGAAGCACTTAATTAAGCGCTTAAGCATTTCGAGAAGAGCGTATGCGCTGTTTCGCATCTCTTTCTTCGCTTCCAATGCAACGAAATGCGTATTACGACATTAAAACGAGATTAAAATAAATCATACATAGTTTACATGAGTGTGATCGTTGCTTGTCCACAAGGGGAGCCTTTTTCGACAGCAATTAGATTCAAGCCCTATTAAGGAGAATAGACTTCATCTTTCGAAGTGAAAACCTTTTGCCATGCAACAAATGACAATTAAATATGCGCGAGCGAAATTATTTGGCGCTATTGGCTATTTATAATCAGAACATACTCGGTGTTTCCCTTTACACCAGTAAAGAGGAAATAATTCCTCTCGACGAATTTCATTCAGGAAACCAATTCGGCGACGTTAAAATGCGAACGAAGAGTCGCAGAGGTTTAAAGGAGTTTTTAAGATGATAGTTCCAAGCGTGCGTTTGTGTTCCTCGCTGCCACCAGGATATCGATCGGGAAGCGAAACAACGCCTCCACTGGAACAGTCCACTTTTGGATGTCTGATAGAAGCACGGCGTACGCGCGACTCCCGATTCGAACGTCGGCTGGCAACAAGGAAGCGCGCCAAAGTCTCGTTTCCATTTCTTTCCGGCGAATCATTCTCTTGAAACGCAGATACGAAAAGTTTCCATGGAAAATTCATGAAATTCCTCCTCTTAAAACAATCTATGGAGCAATCACATTCCAAAAACATAATTATTTTGGTTTTAATGTTAGGAAAACTGCCAGTAATCGTGGATGGCTCATCCCAGATTCAAAGCAACGATTTAAAAGAATTTTCTCCTGGAAATCCCCGTAATTCGCCCTTTGATACTTGATTATATAGTTGAAAGAAATTCGCATTATGAAAAATGACAAAATAAAACGGGTTGATAATTAAATAAAACGGCATTTATTAAATGAACTAACTTTATCTGTAGATTAATGAATAATTTCTCGGATTTTGATTAGAATGCCCGAAGCGACAACCGTCTTTATGTGGCAGCAAACACAAACAATCCATCCTCTCCTCATTGGATCAATAGAGACACATTCATGGATTTTTGTCGTTGCAACAAAATCTTTAAAAAATTCAATCTAATGCTTTAATCTCTCTAATTAGTTCCGAAATAATGCGATTTCAAAAAATATATTTATTTTATTTTTTCGATTGACCGAATTTTATTTTCCATAAAATATATTTATCTGGAGAGTAGGGTTGCCAACCGTCCTCCATTGGGAAGGACAGTCTTTCTTTCAAGTCCTGCGTCATTCCACGGTGCTAGAATTTGTCCTTTTTATCCTTTATAAATATAAATTAACGCCACACCTATTTCATATTAATTATATTAACATTATAATGGCCTTTGATTGAAGAAACTGTTATCTTCCAAATTGTGAGTTAACTTTTTATTTTATTGATTATAAGTGTGTGTGTGTGTGTGTATATATATATAAATTATATTATATATATATACAGATACATACATAATAGGGGGCAAGCCCTCTGCTCGCTGACGCTCAACAACCCCCCCCC
This sequence comes from Uropetala carovei, assembly GCA_036926305.1. Lineage (NCBI taxonomy): Eukaryota > Metazoa > Arthropoda > Insecta > Odonata > Petaluridae > Uropetala > Uropetala carovei. The sequence goes on along the minus strand of JAXCHB010000010.1, from coordinate 7,302,612 downwards.
CCCCCCCTCTTTGCTCGCTGTTTCTTTGTTCCTACCATGTATGTACCTATTGGATTTAGATTAGTTTAACGGGAATATGTTTTGAATATAAGTTTAATGAATATATTTTATAAGGGATGTATGTTTGGTTTTTGATAACAAATTAAGAAAATTTGTTGAATAACTCGATAAAAATAAACTTAGAGGGCTTAAATTCCCTGAGATTAAAAATGGCTGAGGTATAGAGCGTTAAAGAGAGAGAGAGAGACAACCAGAAATAGGATTTTAGTAATATAGATAAAAAATATAAATAACATGAATACTGCGTTCGAATTATTTGCATTAAATTAATATCTTCGGTCATTTCGAGCAAATTTTAATCTTATTTTCGATCTTTTAACCTTTATTTGAGTGCATAAGTACGGAAATTACCGAGGACAACAATACCAATAACCATGGAATCTTATTATTGAATTGTTGAAAAAATTACCAAAACTCGAGTATAAATTCAAAATATGTGCGAATTCGAATGAGATTTAGTATTCGACGTGTTTGGCGTGTTCTAGCGCGCATTTCGTGTCGATAACTTCATTTTAAGATATTTTAAAGAATAAAAGAATGAAACCCTCAAACCAAAAAGCTGTTATCTTATGGGAAACGACATTCATCCTCTGGAGTCGAACTCGTTAACTTTTTCGAAATCTTTTTAGTTATAACGTAAAGATTCATCAACACTGAAATCCTGAGAAATTTCATACTTCTAAGTTTATTTCTAATCGAGTTATTCGAAAAATTAGAGCGTTACGCGGCTTGATGATGATCAATGCATGAAATCCCCCCTTTGCTCGCTGTTTCTTCGTTCCTACCATGCATGCACCTATTGGATTTAGATTAGTTTAACAGGAATATGTTTTGAATATGAGTTTATTTCATATATTTTATAAGGGATGCATGTTTTGGTTTTTGATAACAAATTAGTTGAATAACTCGATATAAAATAAACTTATTGTTAGAGGGCTTAAATTCCAGGAGATTAAAAATGGCTGAGGTGAATAGCGTTAAAGAGAGAGAGAGAAAGGCTTCATCAGGGCCGTAGTGACCACTTTTGGAGTCCTGGGCAAAGGATTTTTTGTCGCCCCAAGATAATCTAATACAAGTTAGGAAAGTGTACAACGTATCACAAATGGACGCGTTTCATGCAATGGAGTCTTAGAAAGAAATCATATACCTGTACGTAAGGGAAATACCGTTTTAAAGTTCTTTTCTTCGTCATAAATAATATATTTTCTTCGTATTAAAAAATATTGCATGCACACGTAAGGAAATTAACGTTTGTTTGTGAGATTTTTTATGTTAGCAACAATGAAGAAGTAACCATATAAGAAAATTTCTGTTCAACTCGAATTAAAACATCCGTGTTTGATTTTCTCGATAACGGCTACTCCTACGATAAAAATGTACAGGAAAGGAAATACTCTTCTTTACCAGTTCTACAACTTTTATTTGAAAGATAGTTTGATATGACTAATACTTTACGAGATATGACGAAAATTTAATTTTTTGTCACCAGTAAAGTGGTACCCTTAATTAGCGTACGTGATTCATTTTTTAAAATTTTCTTATTATCTTTGATTGTAAGTCGTTAATATCAAATTTCATAAAAATCCGTTTGATAGATTCCGAGAACAAACATGCAGACGGACGGACGCGCAGACCGACGATAATAGACGTTCACGCTGGAAGCGAAACGCGCCTGAAAATGATGTGCGTATTTTGAAAGTGGTATTTAACTAAAATAAACAATCGTTTCTTTACAGATTTATTTTTTGGACTTTACTTGCAGCAAACATATTGATTATGTAATCCGCAGGTCATTTTTGGTTATTTCAGTTTACTAAAAGAACGCTCTCCATTTGAAATTGATGTGGCGAATGTCAATAAATTCTCAGCAAAATTTCCACATTGAGAAAGGAACTTAAAACACCATATTCATGAAGAAATTCCAATATTTCTTTCTGTGTGATTTTTGCACCTTTTATCGAAGGCAGGTGGTGTTTCAAACTGAGAACTTCTTTGATTGACTTGCATTCATCCACGTTGATTTTATACATACACGCAGCATTTTTACAGGAATTTATCATTTCACCTTCAGTAGTATCTATATAAATAAAATTGTTACCTCTATCTGTACATTTGTTTTTTTGTCGGGTTTTACTTTTTTTGTGTGTGTTGCATCACAAGAAGACCTTTGAACCTGTTTGCAGAATTGTTGTCTGTCTGTCTGTTTGTTTGTTACCGCATCACGCCAAAACGGCTGGTCGAATTTTTATGAAACTTGCAGCGTATCTTTAGACTGGTCCAGCTTGAAATATAGGCTATGTGGTGTATCTAAAAAAAAAATTAAAGTGGGTGTTTGGGGGACATCGATTTGGTTTTTCGACGATAACTCTCGAGTAAATTAACTTAGGAAGTTCAAATTTGATATTTGTCACTTTCAATACATGTATAAGATCAAGTTCCTCCCCCTCTCTCCCTCCCTCCCTCCCTCCCCCTCGCTCCCTCCCCCTCACTTCCTCTCTCTCTTAAATGTAAGAAGGGACTATATAGTCTCAACAGAAATGCATTGAACTCTCAATTTCGGTGACAATGGTAGTTGTCAAGGTAGCTTATAATTGGTATTGTAATAAAACATAAAATCACGTATTTTATTGATTCTAAACGCATTTTTATGGTAATTCGACAAGAATTCGGAATCTGTCTTCAATAAAAATAAACTTTGTTCTTTCCCGCAAAGAAATATCCAGGTCTCAAGTTCGTACCGTGATTTTAAGTAATTTAAAAGTGTAAATTCAAAGTAGTCTACACTCATCCCTGTATTTCAGTTGCAGGACGCGTCAAAATACGTGACGTTCGATAATTAAATCGTTCGCCATTTCGAATCAAAGTGACAAACAGGAACAAAACCTTGACCATTCACTAAGTTAAGATGTAAGAAAGAATCGTACCAAATTTGGTTATTCTAGCTTTTATCGTTTAGGAGGAGTTCCATGAACAAACCAACAAACACACTATTCAAAATATATCTATTACAGTACTCGTAGATGTGTTGTATCTAAAAAAAAATTTAACTGGGAGTTTGGTGGGCATCGATTTGGTTTTTCGACGATAACTCTCGAGTAAATTAACTTAGGAAGTTCAAATTTGATATGTCACCAGACCCGGTCCTAGGCAGTTGGCAGCCCCGGGCAAACATTTTTGACGGACCCATATATCATTATTAATTATACGATATTGTGAGAAACAACCGCAAACTAATACAAACAAAAAGGGTAATAGCTAGATAAAAATTTTTATTTCAAAACAAAATAAATCATTATAAGGTACAATATTTTTTAAGTTTCAAGTATTTTATAATCAACTTTACCAATCAAAGGTTTATTTTTCTTGCTTTACGAATTGCGAAATCAGCAATTAAAGTGGGATAATCAAGCGATGATGCTAAAGAATTTTCAATTGAAATAGTTTCAAGATTAACCAGCCTTTCTTGTGTCATCGTTGAATGCAAATATGTTTTAATTTATTTTAGCTTAGAGAACTTACGCTCATCACTATCTACAGTTATAGCTATAGTCAATAAAATTCTAAGTGCTACATAATAATTTGGAATAATTTCAACAAAACGGTTGTCACAAATATATCGCAACGTATCCAGTGCCCTTTCACAACGGTCCGGCATAATTCGTGACAAAGTCTTAAGTTCAGTAAAAAGGCTTAATCCTTGAATGTCATTTTCAAATTCACCAAGTTGCTCAGAAAGCAATAATTCTAGGTCTTTGCCCCGTTTAAGCAAATCACCTTCAGATATGTTTTTCAGTGTCGAAATACCGTACAAAAAGCCGAAGGCTTCATTAAAACGTTTTATTTGCTGAAATTGTTCCCTTAGTGAGAGAATTGCTAGGCCCAAAAAATTATTTAAAAAGTCAGCTCGTGATTTTTCTTCAGGATCATTTATTGATTCGTCTTAGGCTTCATATGAAAATTGTTTCTTTGTTTTTCTTCGTCGAACAGACGATTCCACCCGAAAAATAGCTTCTTTTGGATCCACTTCGAGTGATTATGATAGCTCTTTTGCTGCGATTTTCAAGCTTTCAAAGCCATTTTCTTTTAATTAAGAAACTTTCTGTACTTTGCAAAAGTGATAATACCTGATCTAGCTGCATGTTTTTGCTTTGCATCACATTGCTAACAACATTTATTTGCGTGAGAATATCATACCAAATTATTAAAATTACCAAAAATTTTAAGCTTTTCAGTTCTTTAGCTAATGAAAGTGCTTCTATACGGCGTTTTAGGTCATTTGCAGCTTCATAAACCTCAACTAACGCGTCATAAACGTCGCCCAACTGAAATCGAATCACTCTAACACAATTAATTTTACATTCCCACCAAATTTCCGATAATGTATTGTAAACATAGTGACATGATTTTTAAAAACCTGCCATAATTGTGTCGAACCAGAAAAAACTACACATATTTGGTGCAAAATAAAAAAACGATTTGACTGCAAGAGGTGACTTTGGCATGTCACCGAGTATTAAATAGAAATTATGGCAACCACAGGGCATAAAGAAAGTTCGCCGATTAATACGCAATATTTGAGCTTGTATGGCATTCTTTGAACCAGCCATATTTGCTCCATTATCGTAACCTTGACCAAGGCAATTATAAATGGACGATCCTAAATCAATAATATTTTTCATTAATGCTTCTTCACACCATTCCATCGCTCTTTTTATCTGCCATTAGGAAACGTGTAACTATTACTAAACGAAAAATTTGTATTTCTACTTAATCTTCTAATCGCAGCCGGGAGAAATATAAAAATATCTTCCGAAATTTTGCGATACAGTACATATTGTACAATTCGGCGGCCCCGGGCGACCTCCCGACTCGCCCGCCCCTAAGACCGGCTCTGTTTGTCACTTTCAATACAAGTATAAGATCAATCTCCTATATATTTATGAAAGTTTGTTTGTTTGTGCATCTATATATTTCCACACCGTTAATGCTAGAATAATCAAACTTTTAACAAATATTTTCTACACAAATAGGAAGGTCGTAGGTTACTTTTTAATTCCAAATGTTTTATATTAATTGTACAAAAAGCAAAATAACTTTGTATGCTAATGCATTGTCATATAAAGATGGGTCAGAAAGAACGGGACAGTTCTTTTCGAACTGTTCTGATGCCTAAACTGTTCAATCAAATAACTCTTCTCATAAACTTCCTGCTCTCAAAGAACAGGTAACTCTACATGTTATACACAGTGAGAAAGGTGAGAATTGACTACATCCTTATCCGTAATTGGACGGCGGGGACTGATTAAACTACGCGTATTTTCCCAAGTCCTACTATTGATTTGAATCAAATTTGGTGCGATTGTGGAGGGCTCCCAGAAATAAGTCATACGTGGTTTTTGTTTCTCTCTGCCCGTTTTATCCAAAACGGCGACCGAGTGAATTCTTAAATACCATGTATCATCTAGAATTCCGATCGGATTTGAACCAAATTTCCCCTGGCAACGCCGGGAATTTCTGCTAGTTATACAATACTAGCAGAATTTCCCGTTGAATTTCAACGGATTTAGTGAAGCTACTACAACATACAAACTCTTTAAAATACCTATATAGTAAATACTTTTTAAATTACAATTAGCTTTTCTTAACAGTTAATCATATTTGCTTGTAACAATCCGTTTCCGAGCCTATTGCATTCAAATATAACGATAATTTTATTTCCTATCATATAACTTTCGCCAAATCCAGCTTCATTTCTTGTGTAATTATGCCTCGCTGAAATATTTACTTTTACGTACAGTTGTCCATGATTGAACACTGACTCCGGTAAATGTACACCAGATACGTGACCTTATTTACGGTAATAAACATTATAATGCAGAATATAATGATTTTACTTATAAAAAATGTAAGATTCCAGTATTCAAAAGACGAAAGAAGGTAAAATTACTTTCATCAATCGTTATAAACGCTTCCTGAATAATAATCGGTATCTATTTACGTCGCTATCCATGAACATCGATCGTTTCGTTGCTTAAACAAAAGTGCGAAGCGAATAACCCTAAACTTTCGTTTATTTGTAAGCGTCATTGAAGCTAATTGAATCGGAGGCAACGCCCAGAAAGAGTACGAAAAATCCACAAAATTTCGAAACAAATAAATAGTTATTTCTGAAATCTTCGACCGTGTAACATGTAAACTTCGCAGGAATAAGATAGTATAGTTTTATTCGTCGAATAAATCAAAAACGAAAAAAATCGGTCCATATTTACATATTTTTATGCTTGAGGGAAGAATACCTTGCAAGTCAAGAAATTGATTCATACGTGTTATCTTATGGAAAAATGTTAATCCCCTATATTGGCAGCACTGATTAATTCCGGTTGACCAAACCTTGACCATTCACTAAGTTAGGATGTAAGAAAGAATCGTACCAAATTTGGTTATTCTAGCTTTTATCGTTTAGGAGTTCCATGAACAAACACAAATACACAAACACACGCTTTAAAATATATTATAGTAGATAGATTATAGACTAGGAGACGAAGTTTGCATTCTGCAGGCATTTTTACAATTTAACCATTTTTACAATTTAACCATTTTTACAATTTCGAATTTTTCCAAATTGATATGTTCCGAAATCATATAACCGTGCCAAATTTCAAGTCTATAGCTCATTTAGAAGTACCTTAGAATTATAGTCCTCATATGGGGCAATAATGAAGTAAAACAGCCCCTAAGATTTTGAATATTTACAATATCGGATTTTCTCCTTCTGCTGTAACCGAAAACCTATAATTATTCCAAATTTCAGGTTTCTGGCACATCGGGAAGTGCCTCAAAAGTTTAGCAGAAATGAGTGGAATTTGCAAATATCATTGGAAAAAATATAAAATTCTTATTAGGCGCGTTTCGCCTCCAGCGTGAGCACCTATTGTCGTCAGTCTGTCCGTCCGCATGTTCGTTCTTGGCTTCTACCGAACGGATTTTCATGAAATTTGATCGAAGATAATAAGAAAATCGCAAAAATGAATCATGTAAGCCAATCAGGGGTAACTCTTTTTGAGTTAGAGCGCCCACACACTAACATACACACACACAGACATCATTCCGAAAATAGTCTAAACGTGTTCTAGGGACCTCAAAACATGTATTTCCGTTGAAATCTCGAAGTCGATTTTTTTCAAGAATACAATACTTTCCCAACAAGAAATGAAGCTGGATTTGGCGAAAGTTATATGATAGGAAATAAAATTATCGTTATTACTTTCTCCATACGTAGTAATGGGAAAGTATTGTATTCATGAAAAAAATCGACTTCGAGATTTCAACGGATATACATGTTTTGAGGTCCCTAGAACACGTTTAGACTATTTTCGGAATGATGTCTGTGTGTGTATGTTATTGTGGGCGCTCTAACTCAAAAAGTACGTGCCATATCGTTACCAAACTTCATATATAACACTTTAACATGAGCACAAAGAACTGATTAGTTTTTTGACAATAACGGATAACCGGAAGTCGAGGTTTATTCGAAACCCGATTCGGTTTTTGCGATATTTCTTGGTTAAAATATCATTGTATTTACAATTCTAAACAAAAGTTATAGAGAATGTAATTTCCTACAACTTTCATTTGGAACATTTTTCTACTGTAGTTATCGTTTAGGAGTTATTTATAAATAACCGGTTTTTCGGTTTCCGTTAAATATCTCCTTAAAAACATCGTTATTGGTAATCTTCGTAAGGACCAAAGGTGTAGAGAATAATATTTCTTCCAAGTTTTGTTTGAAATTAATTTTCGTAGAACCATCCAGTTTGGATATATTTCGATTTATCTTAATACCTGTATACAGCGCCAACACCATGTAGTGGTGAATTCTGTAAAAATTCAAAATATACGTAATTTACGGCAAAAGGACGTGTATTCTTTTACTATATGAAATAATAATTTTGCCTCGTAATATTATTCATAATAATTTAAATATATATACCCCAAATATGGAGAAAGTCATGTGTTGGCCACATCAGATTTTATTTGAATGCAAATAGCTCGTAAACGGATTGTTACAAGCAAATATGATTAATTGTTAAGAAAAGCTAATTGTAATTTAAAAAGTATCTACTATATAGGTATTTTAAAGAGTTTGTATGTTGTGCTGTAGTAGCTTCACTAAATCCGTTGAAATTCAACGAGAAATTCTGCTAGTAAGTAATAAACAAAGAAATTATGGAGATTACCATATGTGACCGTCTTGCCAACAGTGTTTAAAGTAAATACAAAAATGCAGCATGAATGCAGTTAGTACTTAGAAACATAAATTATTAGATTGATGGAATGAATGATCCGAAAATCCTTGTGTGACAGGCATAAACTGGAATGATGGCAAATGTGGAAACAGGTGAAAAAATCTTATATTCATTCCATCAATTTATAACATAGGCATTCTCACCATTTGACAGGGTCGGGGTTTTCTTCGACGTACTTCCTTGAGGACATCTGTTGAGGCTCGTTGTTCGTCAGCACAAGAGAAACACAACTATGTATATATACATATAACAGTACGTCCATTTCAGTATTCTGAGAACCAAAAAACATTGTAAGACAGCTTTCGCTTCATTTGTAAGTGGGGTTGAAAAATAAATGAGTTTTGATATTTTGTAGATGGCAGTCACGTCGAAATCAGCAGACGACGTCAAGGGTCTGTGGTATAAGTAGTTATAGTTTCGAAAGATGTTTTGACGTTGTTTAAATTTAGACTCAGCTTACATACAGTATTTCTTGATGAAAAAAGTATTCAAGTCGGCTAAGTACATGTTGTCCGTGCATCATTTAAATACAGGTTTTTAGATTACTTTTACCAATTCTACCCACATATGATCGTATTTTGTTTGGTAATTTACTCAGTCGATCTTGGCATATTCTTAATTTGTAGCAGTTGAACGGACGTTTGTTGCTTATTTTATAAAGTACTAAAATCTTAATTATCTTAAGCAATATTGCTAAAATTTCTTATCCTTGTCACGTCTAAATAAAGTTGGAGAGCACGTCAGCATTAAATTACGTATTTGGCAGAAGTAGCTTCCTCAAGGGCATAAGTAGACTGAAATCTCCCCAAGACCGACTGAATGGAGGATGACTTGGTTGGAGAAATTCTTCAGCATCGTATATTGCACTGGAATTATAGAGGTTATAATATGTTACCGAACGAGTTGAAAACGAACGGAGATCATATTGAAGAGATTTATATGAGAATGAATAATCTGAGGAACTTGGTACAGTATTCTTATTCAAGAGGTCATAATTAACCTTGAATGTATCGGATAAATTTTTCTTAATCTGATTCTACAAATGAATTGCTTGCTGTTTCTGCTATGTTGTTAGTAATGCCAAGTTGGCCTTAAATGTAACACATTTCTAATATGCTCTAATAAAATGTTTAAACTAAACTAATGAATTGTCTGTTTTTGCATTTCTCCAGTTTGTCCTAACCACTTTTGTGATCATAATTTTGTTTCCTTAAAAAATTACCGAATGATTTTCAGACGTCAACATTCTAGATTCAGTTAAGTATTGCGTGATTAACTTAGGATTGCTACTTAAGTTAAGGAGAGATTAATATGAAAGAATTTTCCATGTATAAAGTTTGATTTTGAAAATCGTAATATAATTTCTGCCATTTCTTGACATTTTTCAGAGCTTCTATGTGCATGTTAGTTTTGTTTAGCACCCACTCATTCACCGAAAGTATTTTAATAGAATGCTTAAATAAAAGATGTGATTAAAGAAGATTATCAGTAAACAGTAGCCCAAAACATTTTGTATATTATTTCTTTCAATCTTGTTTTGCTTTTGGGAGCACAGATATATAACTGACAGAGGTAAAAATGATTACTTAATTGTTGTAAAATTTACTTATTTAAAAACAAATAAAGAGTTTGAGGGCTTCTTAAGATAGCATGTGTGAAACTTGTAATTCAACTTAATACATTAAAGCATTAAACTGCTGTGTATTTTACAGCCCAAGTGGGTAGGAGGACTAAAAAATGTCACAAACCTCTATGTCTCTCAAAATAAATTGGAAGCTCTTCCAGAAGAAATATGTGAAATGAAATCATTAGAATTACTGGATGTAAGTAGTAATGTCCTCAGTGAATTGCCATCTTCCATTGGTCTTTTATCAAAACTCAAAACTTTATTAGTCATGAATAACAAGATAACTGCCTTTCCTATGGGTTAGTATTTTCATTATTTAGATATATAACAATTATGTTGAAATGAACACGGTTTGTTGTTCAATTGTTCAACCTAAAATATCTCTTAATAATGAATGTGTCATTTATTTCAGGAATGTATATGCTACCAGCTATAACTACCATTAATGGTGCAGGTAATCTGATAGCTAGCATTGAAGAAATTTGCCGATGTCTCTCTCTCGAAGATCTTTATTTAGATAATAACTTACTCGTGTGTTTGCCTCATAAAATAGTTTATATGCCTAAACTTAAATCTTTGACACTTTGTAGAAATAATCTGCTTTATCTACCAGCTTTGCCTTTTATTTCTGATGTTGATATTTCATTTGATCATAATCCATCATTGAACTATATTCCTTATCCTTTAGGATGTCAAATCACAGAAAACAATCTTTGTAGCGTAAATGGCTTATGGGATCTAAGAACTGAAGGGTAAGAAAATTAAGAGTTTTGAGAATTTAGAGGAATATCACGCTATGGATGAGTTGAGGTAGCTAGTTGTGAAGTTATCTTCCTCCGTTATAAATTTGCATTATTACTCAGTATTACTTAATTACAGTGAAATCTCGTTACAACATATGTACTTAACAATTATGCATGTTTAAAATTAACACATTTTTTAATCCCTGCCAATTGTCCCATAGAAATATTTCAACTTAACATACTTTTCAATACCATGTATGAAAAAAGATTGTTGCTGTTTTAACATATGCTTTCATGGATAAATGACTCAACTATAACCAATTGTTGCTCATTCACGTCGTTTTACAGCAATTTTGAAGGCATCTTTTGTCTTTAATATGAAAAGATCTGTAGAAGTCAGCCAAAATCCCAAAAGGAGAGATTTTTTTAACTGAAAATTTTAGAACCACTGATCAGTTATCCTTTTTGTATTTTCACAACAGCATTGAGATGAAATCTTAAATTTTAGGAATTATCTCTCTTGTTAGACTCTGATTCTCACAGGTTTCGATTTGCACCGCAACTGTGAGAATTCCAACCCCCCCCCCAACAGATGTTTTCAGAGAAAATAGTTTACTCCTCATATGGGTATTTTCAGTACCTATATGTACATTTAGTGTAACATAAAAATTCATGCTCTGTAGAGATACGTTGTTGTATGGAGATTTTACTGTAATATCATTTTATACCAAGCCGAGAAAGAATTTTATAGATTTATAAATGTACAGCTGGATGCAACAACAAAAATCCTGGCTTGGTTTCTCTGTTAATTGTTATAGAGCTGTCATGTCATTCCATTAAACATAAACATTTTAATTCAAATTCTTTATTTCTATTTGATCAACAGGTGTTCTGAAATCGCATGGGATACTGAATCTCTTCCAAATTACAAGTTAGTATTAGACTCGGGAGAACATCTCGTCATGCCTCTTGGATTAAAATACATAGGAAATGTTTCCAATCCACCATCCCCTCCTAGTTTACATGAACTGTCCATTCAGACCATTTATCTCTCAATTTACCAGCATAAGATACAAATTTTTAGGAAAACAGAAAAGCATTCATATCACATGACTCGCTTACTTTGTCAGAAACCTACTTATTTAAAAGCAGTACTCAATACTTTAAATCAAGATTCAAAAAAACTCCTTTTACGAGGACCTATCAGTGTCTGCTTAGGAAAAAGATGCGATGCTCCCATATTCTCGTATTGCATTGCCTGGGTCATCCCTAAATGCATTGCATACAGATTAAGAGCATCTAAAGATGAAGTTTTGTCTACTCTTCTTTTCTGTTCACAACGCTGCAGTTCTTCTTTTAAGGAATATCTCCTATCAAATAACCCAGAAAGTTGGGAAGAAGAATTTTTAAACTCGCAAAAGCCATGGACTCTACTGAAATGATATCAGATAAGAAACTTGATGTTAGGGAACACATGTAATTTCACATGTTTTTCATGAAATATTATCCCAAAAGAAATGTATAATGAACTCCAAAGTATATGTTGAAAAACTATCAAAATTGAGACCTTTAGTACTTTGTTTTTCATATTTTCAACAAATCTCTGTAGATCAACAGCACTGATCATTTTCAAATTATGAAAGCTTCTGAAGAGTTCAAATGCTAGTATTTAAGCATTGTCTAATGCCTTGAAACAAAATAACTTAAATGCTATAATTGATAGTTTTTTATATTGAGGAAATAAGGGAAAAATATTTAATTGTATTTTCCTTATGTTCAAATAAGTACAGCACGATAACATTTATAAATTAAAATTAAAGAAAAAAAAATTACTATACATTATGTAAAAAGTAACTGAAAAAAACATGTTAAAATGGTGCCTTCAAATATCATCATGTAATATATTAAAAGAAAACATTTTATGTATGTCTATTTCATACCATTTATTTTATACCTAATTTTCCAAAATATGTTTTACAATTTTAATACTCATACTTCAATGTTCTTAAACATTTTATAAAAAAATTATCACTAATAAATGCAATTCATGGGTTATGTGATAAAAATTGTAAACTTCAACCAAAGCATGAACTATGATTGAGTTAGCCCCATTTTGAGGAGCGTTTCGCTTCCAGCATGAGCACCTATTAGTGTTGGTCTGTCTCTCCGTCCGAATGTTCATTCTTGGCTACCACCGAACGGATTTTCATGAAATTTTATATAAAGGACTTACAGTGAAAGATAATACACAAGTCATGTAAATGAATCACATAAGCTAATCAGGGGTAGAGATCTGCATATCCACAATTTATCCGACCCGACCTGCGTATATCTGCACGAAAAGTTGCGGTTCGGGTCAGAATATGCCTAACTTTTTGCGGATGTGGGTCAGATTTGGATATATAGCCTGCGGGTGTGGATACGAAAATTAGTAGCAGCGTTAAACTCAAAATTCAGTGTCTTGAGTATGAGAAACAATAATAACGTGTGTTGCACCCTTCTCCTACCCCATCCAAGCCGATAATCCTAACGGCTTTGGGTCTCTTTTGACCCTCCCCTTTACCTTTCGAGGGACGTGACTTTCTTTGGGAGCTATTGGTGAGATTTTCTGAAACATTCTATGCATTAAGAGAGGTTCATTGATATGTTCTGCTGAGAGTCATTTTCTTTTGAATTTTTGGGTTTTGTTTCGCAGATGTTGCTCCAAATAATTTTTGCCTGCGGATACGACTTCTGCTTGCAGTTTGGGTTGGGTCAGACAATTGATGCTTGTGGGTTGGGTTGGGTCGGGTAATTTAGAAATTTTTGCGGGTACGGTTCGGATATGGATATGTAGCCTGCGGGTACAGGTTGGGTGCAGATACGGAAATCTGTATCCATGCAGATCTCTAATCAGGGGTACCACTTTACTCGTGACAAAAAATGAACTCTGTCATATCTTGTCAAGTACATATTGGTCATATCAAAATAGTTTTCAAATAAAACTTGTAGAACTAGTAAATTAGAATATTTCTTTCCCTATACATTTTTATCGTAAGAGTAGCTGTTATCAATAAAATCAAACAAGAAGTCAATTCGAGCTGAACAGAAAGTTCCTTGCATGGGTACTTAATCATTGTTGCTAACATAAACAATCTCACAAAAATACATTTAATTTCCTTATGTATGCATTCAATATTTTTAAATAGGAAGAAAATGGAGTATTTATGATGAAAAAAAACTTTAAAACGCTATTTTACTTACATGCACTCAAAGAGTTTTGCAAGTGAAAATAAATGAATAATTTTCAATGAAGGAATGTTTGGACGTAAAAGAAATGAATATTTTTCAAGAAGGAACAATTTAAAAATGTTTATATAGTAATTTCTTTCAAATACTCCATTGCACGAAATGCACCCATTTGTGGTACGCTGTATACTTTCCTAACTTATTATATATTATTTACATATTACATCATGGTCAGTAATTAGTTGATTATATCATTCATAAATCAGCTGGTGTGTCACATTAAACTTAAAACATTAATATATCATTCATAGCGAAGAACTTCCTTTATAAATAATGAAAGGGTACAACTTGCATATTAGACCACCAGCCTCCACAGTAGCTAGGGTTACCAACCCTCCCGGATTTGCCGGGAGTCTCCCAGAATAGGGCAATATTCCAGAAATTCTCCCGACTCCCGGATTGAGGCCTTTATCTCCCGTTTTCACTTAACAAGGTAATCGCCATGCGGGTTACATATTTGACCTAACGATGCTATTGAAGAGTTAGCAACAATGGGCCAGGTGGGTCTCATAGATCTTTATATTTAAATTGCTAAACATGTGTATACACTGCATAATGCGAAAGTTGGGACACAGGTCAATTAAGTTTCACGCAGCAGCAAAAAAGTATTGAGATCCGTGCCTAGAGCATTGTGAATGTATAAGCCAGTCAGTAATATTGACTACAGAAGAGGTATCTGTATTTGAATGATATTAGAAATGTTTTTACTTCTTGCTCCAACTCGGCAGACTTTCTGGTGAGGACATTCACATTTTTTTATACATAGGATCAGATTTTCACTACATGACTAGTGGCGAACGTAAATAAATTATAAAAACTATAGTTATCAGTTTCCTGCCATCTCAAATTCAGGATTTTGGTTGTCATGCCAACAAAATGCGAAAACCAATCAAAGCATTTATCGTACTGATTTAGTGCCACAAAATCTTTTGTGTTATTTAGTTAACGGTTACAAATTTCAATCTCTTACGTCTTGGTCATGAATTAAATTTACTTGGCATGCAAAAAAATCAAGGACTTTTTGCGGCACGCGAGGCGGCAATTTCAGTAATGTTGGCACGCGGGAAATAGAAGGTTCACTGTCATAGGCAATCATCCAAGATCGGATTATGTAAAAATAAAATAAGATTAACTACATACTCGTTATATGTTTTCTCATGGTTCTTTTAAGAGATTTTTCAGCTTTGTGAAACTTCTCCTGGATTCTCCTGGAATTTCCAACTAATGAAGCGGAAATCTCCCGTAATCAACTCCTCACGAGTTGGCAACCCTAACAGTAGCACCTGAAGTGACGAGAAAATACACTATGCGGTAAATCATAATACAAACACAAAGAAAAGCTTAAGATGTCCTTTTGGGCTGGGTTTGTTGTTTTGGTTTTATTTTATGGTTGTTGGCTTTTTTGAAATAAATTATTATTTATTGTTGGTACTACTCGGTTATCCCAGACCCCTTTTGAAAAATAATTTTTTGAGATAAGCCTTTCATGCAAAATGAAAGCCTGCAAACCCATGACTGATCTGCCTATGGCAACATTTGCCCACCTGATCACCGGCCAATGAGGAGGGACAGTTTCGTTCCAGAGAGACAAAGGGCACGATAGCACCTAGAGACGGCTACACCCAATATGAAAGGCATTATTATCTAAAAAGAAAGCGAGCCAAAGACTCGTCAATATCCTCGGTTACTTGTAATTAAAAAGTTTTTTTGACAATTTCTCATTTTCTTAGTTTGTTTTTAATTAATAATCAATTAACTTTATGATAAGTTAGCAAATCACTGATTAGCTCATTTCATCATGGTTGCTATAATAATTTAAAAAAATATAGTTTGAATTTATATATTGGCACATACTCAATATTTTTGTAGTGAAAATTTACTCCTAGTATTCTCCCTATCAAATTGCATTAATACAGTCAACATACAATTAGAAAATGAAATAAACTAAAGAGAATAGTAATTCATACATAAAAGTTCTGAAACTATTTTACAAATCATCAAGAAACACTTTAAAATTTTATTCTTTAATTTGTTTACCTAGCGTACACTACAACTATTTTTCTCTAAGTTAATATTTACATTTCTCAAACTATAATTAGGGATGGCCAAACCCATGAAGCAGGTCTTTAATTCTTCCAGAAGCATAAATTCATCCTATTTTAGGATGTAGCAACACTGTTCACATGTCTGACTTAAACATAGCAGACATGCATTCTCTATGGATTACTTCCAATACAGACTGTGTTTACATTGGTAAAAGTTTTTGCAGCTCTTGAACTTCTGAAGATTAAATGTGACTTTGAAGTTTGATAGTTTTAGTACAGGGCTGGCATAAGGTGTGTGCAGTTGGTTCCTCCGAAGAGGCTCAGTACTCATGTATTGAGATTTAGATAATTTATTAAATTACATATTAATACATTCCAGACAGAGAGACAGAGGTCCCGCTCACTATCGAAATAGGCCCCGCAAATAATCAAGTCAGCCCTGATATAGTATATTGAATAAAAACTTCAACTATGAATTTTTAACAAAAGTGAGTCACTTGACAATAAAAGAAAAAGTAGTTTTTATCAAGATATTTTTTATAACTTCTTAAATCTTCATACTTCATAATCTGCTAGACCAGAGGTTCCTAACCTTTTCAATGTGGCAAGTACCAAGTTATATCCTAGAACATCAAGCGAGTACCAAGTTGTATCCTAGAATATCAAAAGAGCACCACTACACTCCCGCAAGAGAACTAATGATAATGAATAAAATATAAACCAACATCAAAGTTATTCTTAATGATGTTGAATTCTAGAAAGAAATCAACCAAGCAAATTAAATTATTAGTCCTAAGAAATGGGATATTAAGCAGCACAGAAGAGCACAGACAGGCTGTAAAAAGAGCACCATCAAGCTTCCAAAGAGCACAGCGGTGCTCGTGAGCACCAGGTTGGGAACTCCTGGGCTAGGTATTGCCATTTAACATAAATAGAAATAGTGTGTGTTATCAAGTGATTGTCATTAAGGATAAAAAACCACCTCCATATATGCACTCGGTAATTTGCAACAGTGCAATGTCCTATTCCTTCCATCATACACATTACATCTAAGCAGAACCATAGTGAGTGCAGGACAACCGGGGCACAGCTTCATAATGGAGCGCCAAATGGAAATCTTATTATACACTTGATAAAATGTGGTTACAGTTATGTTTTTTCAATCTCTTTGCAATTTATAATGGCCAACCTAAGGTTCAGCCAAATGGCCATGACTGTACCAAGTCATAGGTTAACGTGTGCAAAATTAATTGGTGGCTTTTCGGCTGCCTCTACTCTTCACACACTGAATTAAATTTTATTTGTTTACTCTCATCCCCAAAAATGTGCACGCCCCATTGAACTGCATTACTTGAGCAGAATTTTCATCCAA
Source organism: Uropetala carovei (assembly GCA_036926305.1). Lineage (NCBI taxonomy): Eukaryota > Metazoa > Arthropoda > Insecta > Odonata > Petaluridae > Uropetala > Uropetala carovei. Next base: position 7,285,171 of record JAXCHB010000010.1, on the reverse strand, counting down.
GTCGTCGATAAAAAAGTAATCATTGAGGAGGCCTTTATTGATTTCATTACTGCCAAATCTAAAAAGGGAGACAAAATTGTGTCAGAAATAATGAAAAACTGGAAAAGGAGGACTAGATTTACAAAACATAAGAGATCAATCATATGAAAATGCTCCTAATATGACTGGTAAATTAAACGTTCGCAAGGAAATAATTTTAAAACATAACCCTCTTGCATGTTTCATACCACCTACAGAGCTTACTTTAACTTTTTATCATTCCACTGAATAAACTAAACGCCAAATTAGGAAATTTTTTGCAAAGGTAGAGAAACTGTTTCTTTATTTAGTTGGTTCCACATCAAGATGGATTGCATTCATGGAGGTCAAAAAAAACATGGAACAACACGATAATTATCAAGAGCAGATGCTGTGAATTCATTGAGGTTACAATTGACGCAAGTTAAGAGGGTGTTAATAAAATTAAAGAATGAACTTCAAAGCAAAGATGCTGAAGGTTTGCTAAACAGATTGACATGCAATTTAGATTTTTCTTGCTATTTTGGGAGTATTGCCTCCAGAAGATCAACAGCCTCACTGAATCTCTTCAGGGTGGCGATGTAACTGTGGACAGAGCCGTTGACACACTCTGCGATTTGGTACCAGACATAAAAAGTTCAGAGTCACGACTGGAAGAGTGTATGGAAGAGGCAAAGAAATTTTGTGATGAAAAAGGAATACCTGCTGTGCTCCCAAAAATTAGAGAAAGAAAAAGGAAATTTCATGACATGGTGGAAACTAAAGCACCCTCAATACCTGAAACAACAGAAAATACTATATACGATCAGGGCCAGATTTAAGTTTTTGGCGCCCATAGGCACTATTTTTTGATGCGCCTTTCCTCATTAAATTAAATTAATTATTGACGGACATTACGCTAGTGCAGTGGTTGTCAACCTTTTATCTCCGTTGGGCACTTAACAAATTCTGGGATATGGAGGCGGGCATAAACATAAAAAAATGTTAGAAATCACGAGAAATGACGCAATGACTTATATAATTTAATATATTTACTAATGGACATGACCTTCCCTTACTCAATTAATATATACGTTGATTTTTTATTAATGCTTGAAACAATTAAATCCTTTGAAAAGAAAAACTGATTTTAATACTTTTTCTATCATGGGAGGGAGAGGGGCTTAAGTTGAGGAAGTTGGATGGAAGGAATTATCTCGTCACAGGCAACAGGATGTCTGGGCACCGTGCTGGTAGTAATGATTATTTTAATGAAACAAATAAGTTATTGCTATCGTTCGTTACAGCATTAACAACATTTTCGGTGGCATTGCAAAGGAAAATATTAGTAACGAAATTTTCAAGACTTGCATCATTGTATAGGGGATTATGAACATCTTCATGTGTACAGAGGAAAGCAGGCACCTAGAAACGGCCCGGCGGGCACCATGTTGAGAACCTCTGCGCTAGTGTATTCTTAAATGAGGAGATATCATTCAAAATTTGTTTATTATTTACAGAAAACTTCGATATTTTGCATCTTTCATATTTGGTACATTTCATAAATTGGTGCCTTTCATATTTTGGCACCTTTCATATTTTGGCGCCTTTCATAATTTGGCACCGTAGGGAGTTGCCTATGTTGCCTGTGCATAAATATGGCACTGTATACAATGCAGTACATTAGGCAATAAATTCTCTTCAAAGGCAAATGATTTACATCTCTATAAGAAATTGATAATGATTTTAAATTTTTAAATTGCGCTTTATATAATGACTGAAGATAACATGATAAATTCCTGTAAAAATGCTGCTGGTAAGGTAAAAGCTATAGTTGATTGGCACTTGTTTTATTTGGCACCCTTATGAGTGCAGAAAATAACTGGTACATTGACAAAAGTCAAGTAGATTTCTGTTACCATTGATACATGTCAAATCTTAAATAAAGTTAATTACTTTCCAAGCTAGATGTCAGTACATATATGTTGTTGAAAAAAATTAAAATATTGCATCATTTTGACAGCTAAGTCGTATTGCTGTTATGCCTGTGATTTGGATAAGAGATCATTTTTTGTAGTGTTTATTTCAACAATTTTGTTATATATTTTGTTTGTTATTTATTCATATAAACATTTATTTATTCTTTCTTTGATATAAATCACATTTATAGAGGGTGCCCAATAACTGACAACCAAAACATGAATAAATCAGATACATATTTGGCATAGTGTCTTTATTTTAAAATAAAGCATATAATTTCAAACGTACCCACATTAATTAAATGAACACCTGAAAAAAAACTTTTTTCTTTTCACAGTATATAATTAATGGCACATTGTGCATTATATTTTGACATGCCAAGTAATTATATATTGTCAGTACCAATATCTATATTATCTCACTTGTTGGCATATCAAGATTTTATATTATTGGCATACCATTAATTTGCCTATATGCCTAAGATTCTACCATCTTGCATTGGCACAAGTGAAGTAGATAGAAAAAACAGAATGCCATGGAACACAACATTTAAACCACCATTGCAGACTGATTTACTCCACAAAACAAACAGCCTTCCTTATGATACATTTATGGCAATAACATTAAAGAAAAAGTTGCTTGAATGCTGCATATGTGAAAGAAAATTCCACCATAAATTTGTACCTAAAACTCATCAGAATCATGTACCATGTGATGATAATATGATATACGTTAGGGTGACCAGACGTCCTATTTTTGGCTGGACACTCCTGTTTTTTTGAACTCTGTCCTGCTTTTTTTTCTTGTCCTGTTTTTTTTAAAACCATGTCCTGCTGCACCCTTTTTTCTTAAATATTATCATATAGTACGCATATGTTTATGAATTAGGCAAACAGGATGTCAGAATATGAATATAGAACTAAAATCTCTTTCTTTGAAAATAAAACAGAATCGAAAAGAGAGCAGGTACTTCAATAATTCGTCGATTATGTCTGCATGGGAGAGATAGGCAACACATTTCAAATGCAGTAAAGAGCTGTATGATACATCTCTTACAGGTTTTCTTTACAACTTATATCGTATCAGGAGTCATATTTTATTTTATGATATTTTCATTCTATAGATCCACATCACGTATTGTTTCTACACATCTTACCCCCCTAATAATGAGATGTCAAATAAAAGAATGTCATTCCAGCAAAGTATTACAAAAAAAATTTCTGTATATTGTAAATGCTAAAAAAATTAATTCGAATAGTGATGTGAACTGAATTTTCGATCACTAACAATGGTCGTACGTCTATAATCAGACACATTGAAACCAGTAAACACCAAAAAGCTTTAAATGTTGCTGCCTCTTCATCAAAATTGACATAGAAGTGAATAAATTATCTATACTAGGATCATGTGAACTTTTGTTTTGTCCTACTTTTACCTGAAGAAAATCTTGTCACCTTTCATATCATGTTGCATCTGTAAATGAGTTGCCTATTATGAGTATGTAAAAAGCCTTTGTCCTACTTTTTAAGTTGAATTCAGTTCACCAATGAAGAAACACCAATCCTGAATTGCCCTGCTCAACAATTTAATGAGCACAAAGCAGGACACCTGATTGGGCAAAATAAAATTTTGTCACCTTGTTAATTAATTTCAAATTTTGTTATATCTACAGAATTATACTCAAATTATACCTTTTTGAAGTTTGAAAAGTTCATCATAAAAAACAAATTTAGATAAAAGATGTCCTGCTTTGTCATTTTTTTCTAATAAATTCTGATAAATGTCCTGTTTTTCCCTTGTGTGAATATGGTCCCCCTAATATATGTATGTACATATATGTTTTTCACATATGTCTTAATGTTGGGAAATAAATTGGAGTGATTTTACGATTCTAGTTAAAATATTTTCACCTTTCACTTACCTTGGCAAATTTATGTTTTACAAATGTTTCCATGTTATTTAAACAATAAATTCCATTAGATAACTAAGCACAAAAAAACCGTAGCTTAATATGCCAATAACTGTATTCATACATGCCAATTACTCTGTTTTTCATAATTTTTTATTAATCTTAAAAATAATAATGAAAATGTTGTCCTTCGTAATCTTTTTACATGTTCCTTGATGATGTAGATATTAATAAATAAAACTTTTTTTCTTCAGGCAAACAGAGGTTCTATATATTTTCATTATAGTTTCAAAGTTTGAAAGCTGCTTAAAGTGCCAATAACTATAGCTGTTACCCTATGTATAAAAACAATGCAGATGAATGCGAGTTAATTGAAGAAGTTCGCAGTTTGAAACACTACCAGCCTTGTATAAAAAGTGCAAAAATGACACAGAAATAAATATTTGAACTTCTTCAAGAATGTGAACTTTTAAGTTCATTTCCCAATGTCGAAATTTTGCTGAGAATTTTATTGACATTTGCCATATCAAATTCAATTGGAGAGTGTTCTTTTAGTAAACTGAAATTGATAAAAAATTACCTACGGTCATCAAGGAACTAAGAGAGGCTTTGTGGTCCAGCCATCTTATCTATTAAATATGACACTGCTAAAAAGATAGATTTCAATGACATAATCAATGTTTTCTGCAAGTAAAGTCCAAAAAATAAATCTCTAAAGAAATGATTGTGCATTTTAGTTAAATACCTCTTTTAAAATATTCACTTATCATTTTATTAGTTCATCTTGGGGCCTCAAAAAATCTTGTCCAGGGTGCCTAAAGCGGTCACTATGGCCCTGCATCTAAGTATGAAGTCACACAATAATGGAAGGAAAACCAGAACCACATTACCCAAGAAAGAAGCATGAGGACATCACTTTCGGCAATTTAAATTTTTTTATACTACCTGCGATATACATAAAGTTTTCATTTTGAATTGTTTCATTTGATTAGCAAAAAATTTTAGTTTTCCAAAATATAAATTTGACCAACTAAACAGGATGACATCAAAAACCAGGACTGTTCCATAATAAACAATACTAACAAGCAACTTATCCAATTAATCTTGACTTTCAATAGAAAAATTCAAGCAATTGGTAAAGCTAACAGGATTTTCATGCTCAGTCCACTAATTTTGCCATCAGCAGGTCAAACATTCTTCTTTACCATGAGCTGTTTTCTCAGTTTCATATACAGGTGACTCCCGAGATTCGACAGGGATGCGTTCCTGAAAACGTGGTCGAATCTCGAACCGTCGAATCAGCACAAATTCAAACAATTAGAGCAGAAATAATGATGTCTAGACTGAAACTAAACCTCTTGCGGTCGGGTGGGCCAAAAATTACCTCGCGTAAACTAGTTTCTAATTCAAATGATCGATCGGTTGGGTCGATTCAACCGGTCAAATTCTGAAGTTGGTCAAATCTCGGGAGTCGCCTGTACTGACAATCCATCTGTTTTTTCAAGAAATCAGTTCGATGAGTTTTGAAAATTAAAACTTGGGGACATGAATTATTTATCATAATAAGTACCAATTACAGTTGTATCGGTAACTCAATAAAACTATCCAAGAAAAATTTGGATCATCCTGAAAGCTCCATCATCTACGTCTACAAATGCATCTACCCGACACGCCAGCAGCTCTCCTTCCAGTAAGTGCTCACTGGGTTTCCTTCAACACCTAGTTGCCCTCAATATCCTTATTTACCTTTCCTCTTCCACATATATATATATATTATACACACACACACACAGTCGACCCTCCTCCAACGAAGGGGTTATGTTCCTTGAGAATGCCATGTTGGAAGAACTTAATACATTACGGGATTGAGTGAGATACGTGAACGCGTCCGCATGAAGTCTCCGATAAATACCTAGATATGTAGATTTTTTATGTACATAAATGGAAAGGTCTACCTATATTGTGTGCAATTAAATGGGCAGAAGCCTTAACACTTGCACGTATTTTCTCTTCACTCTTCTTGATTGTACGTATGGTAGACTCACGCCATATTCCTGGCCTACCGATGCTACACTCAAGCCACTTCGTAACTTATCAACGATCTTAATTGCCTCAGCTAATGTCATAACTTTTCTTTGCCTTAATACCACTTGAAGATGCTTTACATTTTGATTCCATACTAAGGGTTATTAAAAAAAAAACTGCAAAAAGTGGCACTGAACTTAGCGTGGTCACAGCTTACACGAGACCGAGGGAGAGAAGAGAGCAGCACTCACCAAACAAATGAAAACATTGTTACTTTATCTTAAGTGAGTTCTATGAAACAATGTTGTTGCAGAGATTTTTAGTGTACTAATCGGCATTTTAATGGGTACTCGGGTACCATTTATAAAGCTGTACAGCACGCATACTGTTGCATGTTTGGCGAACTGCAAATATTCGAATTTCCTGCATTCGACAGATAATTGGCAGCATTTATTTTGGAGCGAATAAGTTGGTAGCACCCGCATTGAAGGAGGGTTTGCTGTATATGTGGCATACACAGATGGTCCACAGGGTCTGGACCGTGGTTCCCTTTAAGCTGTGGGACTGCACAGCCACGCAGCAGTTTTTGAACTGCCACGCACAAACTTTTTCAAGTGCACACAACTGTATCTTAGGATATATCCAAAAGGGGCCATGCCAGCCCAGGTACAGGTCCCCCCATTAGCTTCATGTAGGTGCGCATAGCGATATTCATCCCACCCATGGATGAAAAAAATTAGAGGGAACTATGGTCTAGACCAGGGGTCCCCAAACGTTTTATTGAAAGGGCCACATTAGGTTTTATGCACGACAATGCGAGCCACTTGAGACTTTTCAAATGACTGACCGGGCTGCTTGAAAACTTCAAAAAGCAAGTTTCAAGGGGGGGGGGGAGGCAGTTGGGTTGAGTAAGGCAGGGGGGCCGGATTAAAGCACTGCGCAGGCCAGATGTGGCCCACAGGCTGTAGTTTGGGGATCCCTGATCTAGATCCCCCCTGAAGAAGAAAAAAAATCATTTTTTAGTTACTAATTATTAATAATGATATCAAAATTGTTTCAGCTTTTTAACATTCTTTCATTTTTGTTCCTTCCCCTCCATTTTAAGTACATTAAATCTATAAATTCTACCAACTATGTATCACAAAATTTATTTTCCATATTAACAGTCAAAAAGTTATAATCCTGAGTCAAAGAAAAATTTTTGATTGAAAAATAAAGAAATAACTATGAATTTAAAAATACATTACTTAATATGTCACATACATTTATATGTTTCATAATTTACAACTTATAATGAATACAGGAAACTAAAAGAGGGCTAAAAATTGTTGATGATCTCACCAATATAACAAAATATGTAGCACAGTTGCCCTCCCAATGATTGATCCATTTTTTTTGTAATTCATACACAATATTTTCCACAAATTGCAAATCTTCAGAAGAGAAATTCTATTATTAGGTATGCAGAATCAGTAACAGCAGCTTTGAGATAATTGAATAGTAGTACGAACAAAAGTTGATCACTACTTTTAAATTAAAAAATAAAATTATTAAGCTCATCTCATGGTTGGACTTCATAAAAACTTTGAAAAAACCAAACGTGCATTTTAAGTATAAAGCACCTATTTTCAATGGTAAATCAGCACAAGTCATTGTTCTTTTTTTAAGAATCTTGAATCGATACATCACCAATGATAGTATGCTTTGTTGACACAATACATCTTTGGTTTCCCTAACCTTTTTTATGGCTATAGAAGCTACCTAATCTATCAACAAATTTGAAATGTAACATTAACTTCACTTTACAAACAATAATTTGGCTTTTAAATACAGTGGAACATTAAAAAACACAGTAATTCAAATGTTTTATCACCACCATGTTCCATTTCAAAGCTGAAATTCAAAATAGTTACTTTTAAAAAGTACAACAAAAATAAAACATAAATTGGCACGAATTTAAACAAATCCCCATTTATTGATGTGGACTTTTGTGAATAGCATAAATATTTGATTATCGATTAGCATGGTCAGCAAGTCAGACGGAAACATATTCAACATTCACTCTCTACGGCTACAAAGCTGTTATTAAAAGATATCAAGAATAAAACCATAATATTTACCTTTGTTTTATTGACATTAATTTTGATAGTACGTTGGCAGTATTTTTATTATCAATGACAATAGCATTATTGACAGCATGATAAATATATTTACTGTAAATATGAATTTTGGACAACTTAGGAAGGAAGGTGTGCCAAAATGAAGCAGATGAGATATAAAAGGGAAATTGACTGAAATGACAAAAGCATAGCTTAGGATTATGCATATTTTTGCTGTAAGTAATAAAAGATAACAATTTCTCTGCTTCTTCAATCTCGATGTATCTGCTGTGATAGGTATAATTGCAAATACTCAGGGATATTTCCAAAATTGGATGAGATACACTGTTTTATTTTAACACTCTGACCGATATAAATACAAGTTAATGCATAACATATGAATCCAATAGTCGAAGTTAGTCAACCTTGCATTAAAACTCCTTAAAATGTAACCAAGTTACTGCATAGACTAAAATCCATTCTTAAGAGTCATAGTAATAACAATGATAATTTCCTGGCACTGAACGAAATGGCAAAAGATCATTAATATCTGCTTATCCACCAAATACACACTTTGTTTGTAGGAATAATATCTTATATTCAGTTTCAATCAGCTCAATTATATTGGTTAGCTTCATTTACTCTACTTCAATCAAAGCTAGCATAATTACATGAAAGTTAAATCCTTTGGAGCCTTCTGCAAAGTGCAGTCACAGCTTAAACATAAATTTATGATTGCAGACACTTGCAGCATTAGAAAAACATAAATAATAATAATACGAGACATTTAACCGTTATCAATGCATCCGAAAACACTTAAGCCTTTTTTCTGAATAGCAACAGCAACTGCTTGGTCTAAAAAATCATCATGTTCCACGAGAGGCATTGGTTTTTCCACGGAAATCTCCTGTTGGGTTTCTCTTTCACTCATTTTGCCATCACATGCACTTTTGTCTTCAACACCAATCACCATAAGTTTTTCATCCACTTCTTCCTCGTAGTCCAACTTTACGAAACTATCATCACTATCTGTATTTTCTTCACTACTGCTACTGCTTCCTATACCATAGCTGTCACTGTTAAAACCTAGGGGCATAACACTAGTTTCTATTTCATGAAACCATTTCCCTCCATCACTTGTATTGCTCATATTAAATCTAGTTTTGGTATGGCTCAACGTCGATTGAAAAACATCCAATGAATGTCTTTGATTAAATGGATCATACTGTTCCAATACATCTATGTCAGATATTACTTGAGGTAAAGTACAGGCACAAGGGGCACAGCGCGTTGACGATTCATTTATGCTCTCCGAATTATTAGATAGAACTTTGGTTCCAGAAATATTGTTACCATCGGAACTATTGGTAGCTTTCATATTTTCATTTCCTTGTGAGCCACCAGACCCAAATTCGTTTCGTTGCAACCCGTGACTTTGGATGGCCATCAAAACAGCTTCATTCTCGAAATTTTGATGAGAATCGTTACAACTAATAGGTTCATTGAAAACGTCGTCGGCATCTTCGGGAAGAGGGACAAAGCCCATATCTTCTAGAACTTTGTTTATTGTGTTATCGACAATGCCCTTGGCCAATTGTTTAGTTTGCCACTTGCGCACGTGAAGACTGGAGTGATTTACCGAATGAAGAAAAGATTGAAAACAGCACGACGAGGATCTCGGAGATGTAGGCGAAGGATCTCTGTCGATAATGAAGTGAAGAGGTGGAGCAGGACGAGAAATTTCAGAAACTTCATCTTTATCTGGTACTTCGTACACAGTCGAGTCTTCCTTGATCACGTCTTCAATATCTTGTAAGGGACTGGGACACTTAACAGGGCATTCATCCAAAGCTAAAGTCCGGCTTGGCGATGACTCCATTGTTCTTTCTCTGAATTCGTAATTTTCTTCATTTCCACAACAAACCGGACTATAACTTTTATAATCTACAGGAACTGTTATACTTTCCCCACGAGCATCAGAAGGCAAAAAGAGTTTCCTCTCTTTATCTCTCAAGTGATACTTTCCTTTGATCTGCCATATATAGCGAGCCTTTTTTAACGGCCTTTCGTCTTCGTTTTCGTCCTTACAACTGGCTTGCTCGGTGCTTGAAGATTCGCCTTCGTCTTCACTTGATCTTCCCATGCTTGGCTTGCCTGAAAGTCGATATAAAATTAATAAAGAACATTTTTAAATCTGATGTGACGATATTAAATTTTATCTGCGATATTAAATCTTTCGTAACACCCACTTTCATTTAAATACTGACATCAATAGTCGATTATAAGACCGTAGTATTTACGCTAACATACGCTTAAGAATTTTCAATTAAACGTATATGTACGTTAACAAATAACTCATGGTTGGTTAATTTTCCAAACAATGCTGATAAAACTCATACGATACACAGGAGTTGGTCAATTATGCTAGCAGTCGCAGTAGAGCCACTCCTTGGTTTCATGCTGCTTATCGATTGCTTTACGATGGTAAAATGAAGATCATTTCCAAATAACTATTCAGATACACACACAAAACTCACCTCGAAATTATAATCCGTCGATAACTCATTTCATATAAAATTGATTACCTTCCAGTCAAACCGTTAGTTTTTTGTTAAATAAGAAAATTGAAAAACACAATTTAGCAGAAAGAATAGTCATGGCCGGCTGCGCATGGTACTTGCGTCGGCGGTTTCAGCTCAGCCGTCTTTTGTTTGGTTGTGCATTTCCTTTATTGAACCATGGATTATATAATAATTTTAAAGCATATTATTATAACGGCAATTCATGCTTTTTATCTTATACCTTATATTTCCTTCGTACCCAGCGACAATAAATTTTCCCCAAACAAAATGAAACTATTCCGTACAAAAAATCATTTTATTAGTAAATTTTATATATATATTAATATCCATTGAGAAGATAGTGAATATTTTTGTAAACATTAGTTTTTTCTGCTTCTTCCATAATGTCGGTTGCCGTCATCCATATTATGCTGAGATTTTGCTTGTTTTAAGCCATAATAATAACCTGAAAATGCAAAATATCATAAAACCGTTGCTTAAGTAACCATAACAGATAGATGCAGCCAAAAGCTTGAACTTAAATACCTGTATGGTATCCACTCATATACCATGACATTAACATTGCTGAAAGTGCTTCTCCATCGTCATTTGAGAAGTGTTCAAAAAGATGTGGAGGTGGTGGCGGAACGTGTGAAGGCCACTATAAGTACAAATATCAATGATTATTAATACATAGGGTGGCCGGAACGTCTCTTGTAAGAGAACATTACCCTTTTTTTGGTCTGATACAATATTACAAGACACTTATGAAATATAAATATATAGCCTCAAAACATATAGTTTTGTTCTAAGGTTTATTTAGTCTCTGCCACTCACTCCTGATAAGTGATGTTCTTGTGGGCGTGTACTTTGTGAAGACGATGGTCTAATATCAGGTGAACCATGCATTCTCCTGAGATGTCTCCGACCAACATTTGCCATTCCAAACTTTTTTCTGGACTTTTTCCATTCCTCTTTGGCTGAGCAACTATCAGATTGTTCCAATTGCTTAGTATCTTCTATCTAAGATAAATTCAATTTATTAGCCGAGCTATTCTGTCCAAATTATAGCAACAAACATCAGAGTATAATAAGTACTTAACTAAGTTGACACTGGAAATAAAAATATTAATAAAGAAAAGTTATTAATTATAAACCTAACACACTCATAACAAAACTAATGAAGCTAAAATATGAAATGAATAACTTTGTGATGTTTAGAAATGCTCCAAAAACTGACCACAAAATAAATTAGCATTTATAAGTTCAATTCATAATATACAATTTATATAATAGAAATATGCTAAAGAATTCCAATATCACATGTGATAGCTTAATTTAAAGCTGTGTAATACAGAGGTATCAGGCATTTATGTTATGCTGTCATCAAAATATGCCCGAGTATCACATTTATATGCTACTCATGATTTTTAGCTGAAACACACTATTCTGCACTCTTTGCAACCATAAAATAGGTAGGCGGTTTCTCTCATACATACTTTGATATACAAAAAACAACAACACACACAAAACCTAAAAGGTACATAATACAGGGTAATTGTTAAGATTAAGAACAGTTGTACACTTTACTCGTCAGTGGTATAACCTGGATTTTATCAAGAGGCATGTTGACAGTTTGGAAAAGTGGTATTCAACTGGGGGTATCTCCGGGGGTATGCAAGATCTTTCCAAGGGATACACAAAAATATCTATCACTTTCACTGTACCTTCTCACTTAACAACCTCACCATCTTCAATCTACTTCTCATCTGCCTTGATGCAATCTTCCTTTCATCAGTTTCTTTTCGTTTCATATACCAAAACAGAAATTTACTAGATAATCCAATTTTTTCATGACATAGCATTCGGTATTTAAATACAGAGTGCAGAATGGTAGAGCAGATGTAGAAAAGCAGGAAACAGATGGGTTATTAGGAGAAGGTGATATTGAAGTAGGGTAGAAAGAGTGAAGAGGGGAATTCTATTGTCATTAATGCAATTATGACATATTGGTTACAAAGTTTGAGTAAGTGAAGTGGTGAACTATTGGGGAAAAGAAACTTTTATACCATTGGGTACAAATATCTTCAAAAATGTTTTGCATATACATCCTGGACAATGCAGTCTTTGTTAAGTTCAACCTCTCATCGTTTCTTAAAAATTCCTCAATACAGGTAGTCCACAAGATAGGTCGTAGATACGTCCCTCAAAACTCGTTTTTCCATAAGCCACCTTCTATAGCGGGGGATACAGTCCACCTCCATGATTTTAAACACATAATTTGCTAAGTAAAACATGTTTAAGTTTTCGAATAACTTATTTAACACAAGCAAAATAATTGTTTATATGGTCTCTTCGTCGATTGCAAGTAACTATATCTGCGGTTTACGAGGCTGAATTTTAATATAAAAAAGGGACTATTTTACACTCACCGCAGAATTAGATGGCTGGATGTCATAACGACAAATGCAGAAGAGGGTTGGTGAAGTTAATACAGGAAGGATTTATTATGAAGATCGTCCCAGTCAGTATTTGATTTGAAACAAGATATTTGTGATTACGAAAATAAAAAAGAAGTGACAAAAATAATGACAGCATTGACTATGATCTTGAATGGGGTAATTACAGTTGGTGTTTGATTTTAAACAATATATTTGCGACCATCAAAATTTTTTTAAATGTGTCAAACAGATTGAGAGTGCTGATTTTGTCCCCGAATGAATTTTGCAGAAAACGAGGTTAAGCAAAACTTCAGCGACATACATATGAAATATCCCCAATTTATTGACGACGCATAAACAAAACGACGTATCTCGAGATGACATTTCTGGAGGACTGCTTGTACATGATCACTACACGAGGACAAATGAGGACATTAATATTAACGATTATGCTCTCACTATTTGCCAACATGGGCCTCACAACTCTCTTTCATTAATTTATAATAAACTCCATTCAATAAATGTTTACCTTCAAATAAATTGAAATGTAATCTGAAAAACATGTTAAACAACTCTTACTACAGAATTAAGGGAAATATTGTAATAATGTCCTCCTCATAGCAATGTCATAATACTTAATCCCATTGAGCATGTAATTCTTCTATTGATTTGTCTTATAATATCCATTATTATTATTTCTTTTTAGACTTATTCAATGTCATGTACTTGACCTCCAGGAATCAATAAAAATATTATTATTACATAAACAAAATTTGTTTGTCAAAGAGAGAAATCAAGGCCATGAAGAATTAGCATAATATTTTTTTAGACACTGAATTTTTCAAGTATTTTAACAATTAGAAATAGTAACTATAACGACCATTCATTATCATAGCATTTACATGCTCAAGGCTTTCAGTGATTTGGCCTAATTTTTTGCTTTGATTATATAGTAACAAAATCTGATGTGTCCAACACATGACTTTCTCCATATTTGGGGTAGAGATATTTACATTCTTTTTATGAATAGCATTATAAGGAAAAATTATTATTTCTTATCGTAAAAGTATACAGTTGTCCTTATTGCCGTAAATTATGTAAATTTTGAATGTTTACATAATCCACCGCTACACGGTGGTGGCACTGTATACTGCAAATTAAGAAAAAGCAAAATATCTCCGAAATGGATGGTTCTACGAAAATTTGTTTCAAACAAAACTTGGAAGAAATATTATTCATTACAACTTTGGTCCTTACAAAGATTACCAATAACGATGTTTTTAAGGAGAAAACCGAAAAACCGGTTATTTATAAATAACTCCTAAACAATAACTACAATAGAAAATTGTTTCAAATGAAAGTTGTAGGAAATTACATTCTCTATAACTTTTGTATAGAATTGTAAATACAATAATGATATGTAATGAAGAAATATCGCAAAAACCGAATCGGGTTTCGAATAAACCTCGACTTCCTGTTACCCGTTGTTGTCCAAAAACTAATCAGTTCTTTGTGCTCATGTTAAAGTGTTATATATGAAGTTTGGTAACGATATGGCACGTACTTTTTGAGTTAGAGTGCCCACAATAACATACACACACACATAGACATCATTCTGAAAATAGTCTAAACGTGTTCTAGGGACCTCAAAACATGTATTTCCGTTAAAATCTCGAAGACGATTTTTTTCATGAATACAATACTTTCCCATTACTACGTATGGAGAAAGTAACAAGCAGTTGAACAAATGACATTATTTAATCAAAGTAATAATTTTAAATGCTTAAAAATGACATCTACACACACAATAGGATAATATTGAAATCAGAATTTTATTCAATTTTGTTTGGGTGTAATTTACTGGCAAAATTGAAATGTTTGAATTTCACACCTTAAGGATGGGGGTGGGGGGGGGGGGGGGGGGGATGGTTTCAAAAATGTAAACATCCCTTTTGGCTACATCACTTACAGTCTGATTGAAAGCTTGTGGCGGACGGATGCGCTGACTGCCTGGCATTGGATGGGAGAGTACGTAAGGGGAGGAACGCTTGAGGGGAAGAGCGATGAGCTTAACAGGTTCACCAACTTAGTCGCATTTACACGGGTCTTCATGTGTGGCGCGACGGGGGACACTCAGGATGTAGAACGCACAAAGCATTTAGACGGTTTTTAAGTAAATTGTAGCCTTTATCAATAAAATTCACTTTGCGGTACCGAGTAGGTTTGTTGTTAAGACGAGTGGAGAGGGAAAGAATGTTTTTACTGGTTCTCAGAAAATAAACTGTTTATAAGTTGAGAGTAAAAGCAATTATTATATGGCATACGTGTAGTTATTAGAAATTCCTTATTTAAGACTTCGTGAGATAGGATGAAACAACCTATGATTGGGAACATGAAGCTTTTAAGTGAAAGTGGCGCTAGTGATGTCAAATGGTAAAAATCATAGCTTACGGTGAATAAAGCCATTAATTTCTCTCCAATAACTTCGGTAAGGTATGTTTTTTTTACATTTTTAGATAGAGGAAATATCACTGTGTAATATACCAGATTCTGGGAAAAATGGTATTTACTTTAGAATTTAAAAAAGTTTTTTTCCTCTCCTAATTTGCTTCTATCCATCATTGCGCTATATGAAAACATATTTGAATTTTTTATAAAAACAAGTGCGGTAAGGCTTTGTTTTTCGAACTGAATCGATAAAGAATAGTTTAAAGAAGCAATATAGATAAATTTATTAAAATGCCATTTATTTAAATTTCGGGGCAACCTCCTTAAGACCTCGTGAGATAGGACGAACCAACCTATGATTGTGAGCAGGGAAGGAAAAGTTTTTGAAGAAGCAGTGAGCAGCAAGGACTCCAGAACAAAATGGTCAATGACCAGACCTTCCTAGAATTACCCCCTACTCCTGCCTTTCTAACCCTTTAGTGCCACTCCACCCCCTACTGTTCTACCACGAATTTTACAAATACCTAACTTTCCTCTCCCTAGCACACCACTTCCACATCATTTGCATACAATTTGGTATAGAGACTTCGGGTTTTTGTCCGATTTTTACCGTCTGATTGCTTTTTTTCGAATTTGGGTATAACCTAATATTATTAATTTTCTTTAAACAAAATGTTTTTCACATGGAATTGATGCACTGTTCTTCTCACTACATGGGCATCAAAATCGTCGACCGTCGATTTCAGACTCTTCTGCATCTTATTCTTTCGCGGAGACAAGAAGGCTGTCCTGCAACCTTTTTCAATATCTGCTCCTTCCTTTGAAATTTGCTCTAATGTGCGACGTGAGATGCCTGTTGTTGCTTCGGCCCACTCATAAGCATTTTTAATAGGAATGCTGATTCCTTCCACAGCCTTCTTCTTCATAAAACTCAGTATGTTATAAAGAATTTCCCATGCCTGGCTACGGATAACTTTCCTATTCCCTAGCTTTGAGGTGGATGGAGCGGGATCCATATTGTTAAAGTTGTTAATAACTAAAGGAACAACAATCTCAAGAGCGTAGTAACAAAAACGCGATTAATAAAATAACGGAAAATAACAATAACTCTATAGCAAAACTTAGAACAAAATTACGATAACAAACAACAACATGAATGGATAACAAAAAATGAACAAAAGAACGCAAAGTATAAAATAACAATAACTTGATAACAGATCAGCAATCAAAATAATGAAAACAAATAATGACAGCAAGAGCGAAGCAGCAGTTGGCAACTCGGAAGTATGAAGCTAACTGAATGCACTTTCTCCCACGCGGAAAATACCCTCACCCCTGCGGTAGTGGTTTCACCAATGGACTTGCCTAGGCTCAAATTCGTCTACTGCGCACCACCATAAGCTTTCAACCCGACTATATTTTACTTCATTTCATATTTCTATTTAGCTGAATGTATTTTAACCTAGGTAAATTATAAGATGCTTATCTTTTTCGTTTTCTATTTCATATTAATAATGTTTAAAATACAGGTACTAAAGAGCATTTCTTAGGCTTCAAATCATGGCACAAATTAGTGTTATATTACAAGCTTAATAACTGAGATTTATTATTCATAAAATCCAAACAAAATACTTTCCATATTCAATGGCATTTCTATGAAGGTTATATATGAAGAAAAGCATCAGGATAGGGAACCATGCATTACACTAAACCTGAATTTAAACAAATAGAATTAAAAATGCTTTACGAATGAATCTGGTATACCTTTGAAATGATTCATTATCCAATTGACATTATAATTTTATGATTTTATTTGAACTATTAATGGGGAAATTTGGAAACATCCGTTGGGGCTAGTTGATACTAGCAAAGCTAGTTTGGTCCCAGCCTAAGAAAATATTCCCATTCTGAAATGGGAATTTGTCTGCTGAGATAGTTCAGTGGTAGATTATCCACCAAGCAAGTGGAAGACCCAGTTTTGATTCCCAGTCATATCAGATTTTTTCACCTATTTCCAAATTTCCACCATTACAGCTTATGCCTGTCACATAAGGATCTTTGGATCATTCATCCAATTAAGTTTAATTATTACTAAGAATATTTAGAGGCAAAAACAGTAAAATTAAACAGGGTAAAGAAAGAAACAAACAAAAATTTTTACACTTACAGGTTTATGGGGAAAAACTCCTCGCTAGTGGCCTGGTGTCAAACGTTCATGCACTCATTCCCTCCCAAAAGAACTAATCCTCTCAGGAGAACACTCACTCTCACACGCACTCAAACAACAAACGGGAAACTATAAAAAGGACAGGGAACACTAGCACTCATTCACTCCCAAAAGAACTACTGCTGTCAGAAAACTCACACATACACTCACGCAACAAACGGGAATCTCTAAATATTCACAGGGACACTGATATGTATTTCAGGAACGACGTGCCCATCATCAGAAGGTGATGTGATGTGAAGGTGTGTTTCCACGTAAATACGTATCAGTACCCCTTTGAATATTTAGAGATTCCCGTTTGTGCGCGAGTTTTCTGACAGCTTTAGTTCCTTTGGGAGTGAATGAGTGCTAGTGTTCCCTGTCC
Organism: Uropetala carovei; assembly: GCA_036926305.1. Taxonomy (NCBI): domain Eukaryota; kingdom Metazoa; phylum Arthropoda; class Insecta; order Odonata; family Petaluridae; genus Uropetala; species Uropetala carovei. The sequence goes on along the minus strand of JAXCHB010000010.1, from coordinate 7,267,120 downwards.
TTTTTATAGTTTCCCATTTGTTTGTTGTTTGAGTGTGTTCTCCTGAGAGGATTAGTTCTTTTGGAAGGGAATAAGTGCATGAACGTTTCACACCAGGCCACCAGCGTGGGGTTATCCCTGTAAACCTGTAAGTGTAAAAATTTTTGTTCGTTCCTTTGTTTCTTTCTTTACCGTTTAATTTTACCGTTTTCGTCTCTAAATATTCTTACCTTGTACGGTTAAGGAGTACTTAATTATTTAAATATTTTTAAATATCCATCTCGCCGTAGTCTCCAACTGTTTTTTAATAAATTATTACTGACAAGGCTCATGTAATTAGTGATAACAGTTGCCAATGTTTGTAAAATTACTTGCACAGTGCGTTGGCAGTATACTAATGATCAACAGCAGACCTTTATCATACAAAACTTACTTCTTGCAAATGTTCGTTCATTGCCTCCTCTTCCTGTGCTTTTCGTGCAAAGCGACCTCCGGAGGGAACAAGGCTATCCATATACACTTCTTCCTGGTTTTCATAACCTATTGACAAATTAAAAATATAAACAACGAATCGGGAGAAAAATTAAGTGCACTAACAATCATAGATATTACAAGCTGACATTCAAATTCACCACCTATACAAGCATTATGAATTTATCTTAATGTGTATGTCCTACATGAACCTATCTACTTACCAATATATTGAACTGTGCAAGTCCCTTTGTTTTCGTGAATGCTTAAAATAGTGGCTTCGTAAAATTTCTGGTCTTCACTGTATTTGGCTCGACAAAATGAGCCTACTTCCCACTAAATGAAACATGCAAAAGTGAAAATTAACGTCTAACGAGAAAACAGCATTAATGATCTTATTAATCAATTTTAAGTCAAAAGATCTTAATTTAATACAGATATTTCAACGTTGCCTACTTTATGTTCTGGTTTCTTCCTATAGCGCTTACTTCTGTTTTTACAATTCGAATTCACTTTGTCTTTGGACGAACCACTATCTCCTCCGGAATCATTTATACCCATCATTTTTGCAACTTCTTGTTTAAGTTGATTCACAGATTTATCATATTGCTGAACAAGGATAGTATCGTCCCAAGCATCTTCATCGCTAGAATTCTAGAAAAAAATTGGGCTGAAGAATAATTATATTTTACAAAAGAATATAAATGCGATCTGAAATTGAAATAATTATAACCTCATCTCCACGAACAAATAAAGTCACCGGCTCAAAATCGGTCATTTTTCATACGTATCAACTTGGAAACACATCTAACAAACTATCCATAGAATTCTATACACGAATGTGACTTCTTCTGCCTTTAAAGATTACCCCTAAAAGGGTACAAAAACATGTCCGCGAATTACCCACTTTCAGTTTCGAGAGCAACCGTTCACGCGCACCGTTGATACCAGGCAGGTCTAACTCCCTGGTTAAAAATTTTGACCATGTTTGCTATGCCGATCGAGTTCTGTAACCAATTTGTAGGTAGCGCTAGGCACTACTCAAGCCAAATAGTGATACCCAGCATACCCAGGAACCGCTAGATGGTAGTAGTACCGTTATCCCGCTTGAAGCCCTGATCTCCTTATTTATTTTACTTATTTATTTATAATTCCATTTATTTCATTGTATGTTACTACTCGCTGGCAGAGGTAAGGTAACAAAGAACAACACAATAGTGATTTTAAAACACGAGATTTATTAAAAAACATTCAATTACATGAAATTGACATATGGAAGAACAATACCGAATGCTCTTCATTTTTGACGAAACTTCGATAAAACCACAGCTGTCCTCAGTGCTGTTTTTACGCACAAACGACTTTATTAGAGCGAACTGAGGCCCTTCTTACATTTAACCTTGCGTCAACAATTTCAAATTAGAAAAAAGTGTAATAATAATTTTACAGAAAAGAGCCAGAAAATAAGATAAATAGAATAACAATCAAAATAGCAAATTACAAATTCAGAAAATTGCTATAAAAAGACTGCACTATTACCAGATGTATGTTCTGGAGAAATTTCAGTTAGTTGGCTGATTGGCAGGAAGAGTGGGCACTGCAGAATGAAGTGACTTCTGTGAATATTGATATTTCAATAGGATGCCCATCCAAAATTGGTTTACTGCAAAATGTCTTCCACTTCTTGGCCCTGTGGGGAGATTTAATAATAACACTGCAGCAACACAAGTTTCGTCCTTTGTACGAATTCAGGTGACTTTAATGTATTTTATTATTGAACTAAAATCAAGATGAGATCTTTTCTAATAATGTTTGGTGGAATAAATTATTGAATTGACACTATCTTTAGTTATGAAAAAGAAGTAGGTTTACAAAAAATTCAAATAAATGTCAACATTAATCCTAACGACTTCAGTGACTATTTTATTAAAGTTATAGGTAATATTAGAGATAGCGTGTTAGAATCCACTATCAATGCACCAGATTTTATGGGAACTATTAATGTCAATTTATTTTCGGAATGGAGTACTGTTACTCCACTAGATGTAATTAAAATCGTCAGAGGCTTTAAAAGTTCATCCAGCAGAGACATATTTGGGTTTTCAAACAACCTGGTAAAGCAGACAATTGAGGTTATTGCTGTACCATTAAGTTGGCTGATAAATAGATATTTAAAGGAGGGCATATTTCCACAGGCATTAAAAGTCGCTAAAATTACACCAATATTTAAGGGAGGTTCCAAGGATGAACTTTGGAATTACAGGCCAGTAGCAGTAGTCCCCATCCTATCAAAGATAACGGAGACACTAATGAAAAACTAACTCGTCATATTTTGAGGAGAATAACTTCTTAATGCCCACTCAGTTTGGTTATAGAACTGGTGGATCAACAACTAAAGCAGTTGAAACTATTTTCAATACCATAAATGAAGCCTTTGAAAACAAAGAGTACACTGCTGTAATTTTATGTGACCTGAGTAAGGCTTTTGACTCGGTTTCACATTGTAACTTAAATAAAAAATTTTATAAGTATAGGCTTAGATACGGTGTATTGAAAAGTTTGTCATCCTATTTAGCGGATTGGAGACAAATAGTATCATATATGGGTAGAGACTCCAATTTATTGGAGGTTAAATATTCTGTTCCTCAAGGATCAGTTTTAGGTTCCTTTCTATTTATTGTATATATTAATGACCTTTGTAACAATCGACATAATGCACCAGTCCTATATGCCGATGACACGACTCTCATTCACAGCCATAAGGAATATGATGAAGCATGGAGAATAGCAGATGAAAGTTTAGTTAACATAACCAAATGGTTTACAGCTAACAAATTATTCTTGAATGGAAATAAAACTTATAAATTTTCATTCGGTTTGAAAGAAACTCATAACAAACTTACTATTGTAAAGATCTTAGATTTTTATTTAGACAGTAAACTTAACGAATATCCAATTTCTGTGTAAAAAATTAAGTAGAGTGCTACTATGCCTTCTAAGAAAACTAAAACCGCTGGTATCAATATCAGTGCTGAAAAATGTCTACTATGCCTATTTTCATAGTCATTTGAAGTATGGCACATTGCTTTGGGCACACTCGAGCAACACTAAAGATGAATTTGTACTTCAAAAGAAAGCAATTAGCGCAATACAAGGGGTTAAAAATGATGAACACTGTAGACCATATTTTATAAGAAATGAAATAATGACAGTATATTCATTGTACATTTACGAAGCATTGCTGTTTGTAAAAGAAAACCTGTCAAACTTTCCCCTCAGATTGAATACTCATTTGCATAATACAAGACACAGGGAAGACTTAGACCTACCAATGTGTAGATTCACAAAAACAGAGAAAAGCCCTAAGGTAAATTCCTTAAAATTGTTTAATAAATTACCAAATGAAGTAAGATGCATAAATATAATAAAATTCAAAAGAGTAATGGCTTCTTGGCTGAAATATAAATCATTCTACTCAATTGATGAGTTTCTTGAAAGTGACCTGGCAGATTTAAATTTCTGAAGTTAAAACAAACTTTAATGCTATGTAATAATATACGTATGTATGTAATAATATGCTATGTAATAATATATGTATTATATGTAATGTAAGATTTGTAAGGTTTTTCTTTTTTAATATTGTACTGATATTTGACAAGATTAATACCACTGTAAAGTTGGTTAATAATCAATAAATTATTATTATGCATAAATATTGTTTGTGTAAAAAAAAACTTTCTATTTAGGGAATGGAGAGACACCGGACTCGGAATCTGAACTCAATAAAACTGAATTGGATGCAGAATCAACTTCTACTGTGAAAATTGGCAGTAAAAGAAAAAAGATTTCATTTGCTTGGAAGTATTTTAACAGGTTAACACTAGAACGACGGATGGGACAGTTTTGTCCCATTCTGATGTTACGTCCCCTACAGTTTCTGTAATTCCAGTTTAATTTAGTCGAGATTTAGTGACTTATAATCATTTGAGGGTTGCATTCCACTCTACACTTTTGAACATCCACCCCTCAATATTAAGGATTATAAAACCATTTTACCCTAGAACGGCAGATGGGACAATTTTGTCCCAAAATGAGTTACTACTTTGTTTCACATTCTCTGTGACATTATTCTTATGCAGGCGGCTTTGTAATATTGTTGTAGACTATGGCATGCCCTTCCCCTCCTCTCATCTTTCGCCAGTCCAACTTCTAGCCCCACCCTTCCCCCCTCTCACCTTCCACTTGCTCCCGCAGTGTGATGCAGGTTAGAACGTGTTCCTGCAGCACTGTTTGCGGGCTAATTTACTAGAGCGTTTCAGTTGAGTACGGTGCAATGCTACATTCTACAGCATGCTAAAGTATGCAATTAGTAATGTAGAGACTACAACGTTCATAAAAATTGAACCAGTACTGCGACTGTACGACTTTGTCGTATGGGACATTTTTGTCCCGTCTGCCGTTCTAGGGGGTACGCCATGTTCAGGCGTTCTTGTGTTAAAAGATAGAAAGATTGCAAAATGCATGAATTGTGGCAAAGAATACAAAACCAGCGGGAACATAAGCAACCTGGCTGACCACTTTAGAAGATTTCACCCTAATAGTAGTAAAGATGCAGAGGAAATAGGAGAATTAGCTTCTTCTTCAAGTAGCACTAATTCAAATTCAGCAAGACCTAGCATCAGGTCAGTGAGTCCCTTTTTTAAAAGATCTATTCATTATGACAGCAACTCGCCAAGAAAAAAAGAATTAGACAAAGCATTAACAATGATGATTGCTGTTGATATGCAGTCCTTCAATATTGTGAATGACACTGGCTTTAAAAAATTTATGGACTTATTGGATTCTAGATATGTTCTTCCCAGTAAATCCACTATCAGAGATAACTATATGAAGCATATGTATGCTGAAGCAAAAAGCAAGGTTAAAGATATTTTAAGTACTAATGATAATGTGACTGTAACATGTGATTTGTGGACATCCAGAACCACAGAATCATATTTAACTGTAAACTGTCATTTCATAAGTGCAGATTTTGACTTGAAATGTGCAACTTTGACGACAAAGCCCTTAAATGAGAGTACTAACCATTCATCTCAAGACATTGCAGAGTCATTACTACAGACATTCACTGAATGGGATATTAATGATAAAATCTCTTGCATTGTAACAGATAATGCTGCAAATATGACTAAGGCCTGTTAAATTCTCAGAAAAAGACATCTTCCTTGCTACTTGCACACTTTGAACTTAGTTGTCCAACAAAATTTTGATTATGAACCTATTAAAATCATAATTACAAAATGCAAAGGTATTGTGAAGTATTTCAAGAGTAATATTGTAGCCATGGATGTATTTAAATCAGAACAGAATGAAGGTGAAGCATACAAATTACTACAAGATGTGGCGACATGGTGGAACAGTACATATTATATGATTAAAAGAATTTTGCAAACCAAAGATGCAATTAATAAATCAATACTAAAACTAAGAAAAGCACCACAGCCTTTATCTGGTGATGATATTACATTACTAGGAGATGTAGAAAAAATATTAAGTTGCTTTGAAGATGCAACAAAGAAACTTTCAGGAGGGAAGTACATTACATTGCCACTTATTATTCCAGTGATGTGTGCAATTTTCTATTTTTTGTCTAATTGTATGAATGAATTAGCTTGCCAAGAGGGAAAAACATTCTGCAATCTCTTAACTGAATCGGTTAGAAAGAGGCTGTTCCCATATGAAACAAGATCTATTACAAGACTTGCTACATTAATAGATCCTAGATTTAGAAAAGAAGGGTTTATGAGTACTGAAAATGCTAATCAAGCAGCAGCACTACTTGAACAGGAAATGGGGATGATTTTAAAGAAATAAGTCAATATGAATATGTCAAAAGTGACGTCATCATCTGCATCTTCACCAAAGACTACACTTTTTGCTTTTTTTGGAACAAAGGATGGAAGAAAAAAGCTGGACGGTAGTAGCTGATATTCTGATTACAAAAAGACAATACTTAGAAAGACAAAATGCACCAGAGGACTCAGATCCTTTATTGTTTTGGAAAGTAAGGTATTTTCTAAATTGATTAAGGAACTATAACGCAGATATGGTTTATGTAGTTTCATGTTTCAGTTTTGTTTTTCAGGTAACAGGCGGGGAATTGCATTCCATTGAAGAATGCTGCCTGAAGTATTTCTGTATTCCAGCTTCCTCTGTGGAATCTGAAAGAACATTTAGTGCAGCTGGACAGATATCGAGAGAGGCGACCAATATTAAAACCAAAAAATGTTGACATGCTAACTTTTCTTAATAGAAATACTTGGCTATTATGACTTGAATGAAATTATTATGGCTTACAATGAAACTGCTTAATCACTCTAATTATTGTTTCTAAGTGTTGATGTTGTTTATATGCCTGTGAAATCATTGAATCATGGGAACTGTATTTTCTCAACTTTAATTTTTTAAGCAAATTACGAAAAAGTGTGCATGTTAATAATAATTTGACTGGAAGGAATGCTAAGGTACAAATGAAAAAGAAGATAGTCTTTAGTAATTTTTAATAATAATAATGATAATTTCTAATGTTCAGTCATGAGACTGTATTTCTGTAGTCTTAAAGGCAATGTAAACTACTTAACCTGTTCATTTTTTTATTTCTTCTTAACTTCAAATTTTTAAATGTAAGCACTGAATCTGGTGAATCGATTCACCTCTGTCAAAATTGTCAAAATGAATTGTTCAGCGATTCGCCAATTCATGAATTGTTCTGAACCAACGAATTGGTGAATGAACTGAATCGGTAGAACGGGTGGAACAGTATTCTCTCTCAGCAATTCCGAGCCATTAGTGGCCATTACATGGAAGAATAATTTATTCTTCCATGAAACCACAGCCTGGCAATACCCCCACTCTCAGTGAAGCCACGTCGTCTGCTAGGCGCTCCTACCACAGAGTCATTACGTACTCCTTGTAGCATGCGATTATTACGGTCATTGCTGTCATACAGTAGATGTTTTCGTATTGAATGAATGTGTTTCAATAAAATTATGCCATTACTTCTTAAAGATAGACAGGATGTGAATAAATTGGCATTTTTATATTTGTTGAAATAAATCTAATGGCTTTGATTTTTATACCTTTGCACCTTTTTCCTATTATTCTCAAACAATGTTTTTAATTGAGAAGAAAGAAAATATAATAATAATAATTATTTACTAACACATGATTTTTTTATGATTTCTTTTAGTCACCAACAAAAAAATTATTATAATAATAAATAATTATTTCCAAAATAGTTGAATATTATTTCTTCTGACTCATTTTGCCTTCATTCTCATACAATTACCTTCTGAGTGACACGTCACCATTCATTCATATGCAAGTAGTATTAATATCCTCCTCATCTTTTTTGAGACATTTTAAAATGCTAAAGAATAAAGGCCCTCTCCCTTCATTTCAGCTCTGCCCATGTTATTCAAATGGAGAAAAGATATGCTCCTAGAGTCAAACCCAGGACTACTATCTACACGGCAATCAGTTTAAATTGACAAGTTGAATAGTCAAGTGATTCCTGAAAGTTTGATCAAAAAAGGTTGAAAAGTTTTGTAGTTATGAGTGGTTTTCCTATTCTCCCATCTAACACCATATAGCAACCAAGCATTACACCATCCGTATCATCTCACGAATAACTGCTTTCAATACAATCCCATCCTGGGCATCAAGATTAGACGTGAGCGTAAATATCTTATTATTTATCGTAGAATTTCTTTAAAAAGATGCTCTTGATCGGTGCATTCAACCGAATATGATGCTTGAGTCATAATTGCAGTAAGTTAACAACATAAAATAGTTTAAATTTTATTGCAAAAGACGTGGTCGGCTAGTGCCCCCCTGCTGCGAGGGTAGATATACCTGAGCTCGGATTTGGGGATGGGTCTCGAGGTATGGGCCTCTAACCGTAGTTAATGACGGTTGAGGGGTCTGCCTTGCGGTCAGCTTTTGTTGTGGTCCCAGTTAGTCAACACAAGCCAACATATTTTCAAGTGTTCTCATTAAATTTTGCTGTCGGCCATCTTGCATTTCTTACAGAACAACGTTTTTATTATAGAGAATTAGATAAGGTTAGGGAGTGATTAATTGGCAAAATTAAAAATAATTTTTTTTCATTAAGTGTGAAAACTATATTGAAGAAAAATGCTGACATTCTGAATGAATGTATTGCATTTAAGAATAATTCTATACAAATTTATCAGAATGCATTAGAATATTTGCAACTATGGACTGATCAGTCCTTAGATTGTAAGGTTTTCAAGTGGATGGATTTGGAAACTATGCCACAGCGGCCAGATATTTCAAATTGTTTAGAATTCTTACTAAGCAAAAAAGTTGTGATTGATGATTCCAAATGTTTAGATCAGTGGAAACATTTGAAAGCTTTCTTGCAAGATAAGGTATTAGGTATGTCAAAATTTTGTGGAGAAGTTAACATATAAAAAATGGTTTGATTTCTTTCAAGTTGTAACTAATTCAGACCAGAACTCAGAGCTCCTAAAAATTTGCGTTTGTTTTTGCAATTCCAGCTCACAATGCAAACATTGAGTGTATTTTTAGTCTAATGAATGCCCAATGGACAGATGACAGAAGTCGTTTGGCAGTTGAATCTATTAAAGGCCTCCTAATCACAAAATATAATTTTAAAAATTTGTCTTGTATGAAGTTTTATGACGATATACCTCAGGGGTCCCCAAACTATGGCCCGTGGGCCACATCTGTCTCATGCTGTGATTTCATCCGGCCCACCTTACCCCATCAATTTCTTGAAATTTTGTGTATTTACCTTTTGGAGTTTTCAATAAACATAATTTTTTATATGTAAACGATATTTTTCGAGTGCCTAGATGCAAAATAGTTTTAATATAGGTGTATAACATATCATACAATCAAAAAAATTCATGAAACATGCTCTTAGAAATTTTCACACGGCCCGATCAGGCATTCGATAGATGGTATGTGCCCAGGGCGCAGCTTCATAAGGGGGCACCAAATGGAAGTCTTATTATACGACTTGACAAAATGTTGTTATAGTTTCGATCTCTTCGCAACAGCCAACCTGAGGTTCAACTGAAGGACCATGACTGTACCAAGTCATAGGTTAATGTGTGCAAAATGAATTGGCTGCTTCTACTCTTTTATGCTCTGAATGTAATTTCTTTTACTTATCCTCGTTCCCAAAAATGTGTACGCCTTATCGCATTACATTAGTCGTGCAGAATTTTCATCCAAGTTGTCAATAATAAAGTAATTATTGAGGAGGACTTCATTGATTTTAATGCTATCAAATCAAAAAAATTGCTACAATATACATTGTACAAACTTTCTCGTATATTAATGCATCGTTTAGTTATCTATTGAAAAATATGAACTATGTAGAATCATTATAAACATCACCTTAAATAACTATACGAAATTTGATGAAAATCGTATGAGCTGTTTTTTTAGAAAATCCAATTGTTATTAAAGTTGCCCAAGAATAAACTAGCCTTATATTAATTTTTTGAGAAATATGAAGTATGTAGTATTATTGCAGACATCAACTCAAGTAACTGTACGGAATTTGATGAAAATTAGTCGTTTTTGATAATATCAGATTTTTGTTCAAGTTGTCTTGAATAAGCTAGCCTTATATTCATTTTTTGAGAAATATGAACTATGTAGTACCATTGTAAACTCAAATATGTGTACGAAATTTGATCAGAATCGTTGAAGGCCTTTTTGAGAAAATCAAATTGTTGTTAAAATTACCTAGAATAAACTGCCCTTAATTATTGATAAATTTCAATCATTTCTTCATGGCTTCTATTCTGTATGATAAAATGCTTAATTATGAGATTTCATTCAATTTCCCTTTACTGTTTAGGCTCTAGAGCCGCGAGCAGAGACAGACCCAAAGACAGACGGCATTGCGAAAACAACTTTTTCAGTCTAAGATACACCTAAAACGCATATTTTCTTTATAATCTCAAGATCGAATTTTTTCGTGATTACAATACTTTCTCAATATACTTCATATATGAGAAACTAAAAGGGAGACGAAATTGCATCAGAAATAATCTAAAAATTGGAACTTTATGCACTAGATTTACAAAACATAATAGCTCAATCGTATGAAAATGCTCTGGTAAATTTATTAATTTATTTTTCTGGTTCCACATCGAGATGGGTTGCACTCATGGAGGTCCTTAAGTTCATGTTGAAAAAACATGGCACAACACGATGTTCATCAAGAGCAAATGCAGTGAATTCATTGAGGTTGCAATTGAAGCAAGTTTATAGGGTGTTAATAAAATTAAAGAATGAAAATGAATGCACAGATATTGAAGGTTTGCTAAAACAGATCGACTTTGCAACTTAAATTTTTCTTGTTAGAAGATCAACCGCCTCACTAAACCTGTTCAGGGTGCCGATGTAATTGTGGATTGATCTACAATTTGGTACCACACACAAAAAGTTGAAAGTCACGACTGGAAGAGTATATGGAAAAGGCAAAGACATTTTGCGATGAAATTGTAGCACCCTCAATACCAGAAACAACAAAATACCATTTACAATGCAGTGCATTAGGCAAAAAATTCTCTTCAAGGCAACTGTAGGCACGATTTACATATTTTTATGAAATTGATAATGATTTAAAATTTTTAAGTTGTGCTTTATATTGTATAATACGACTGAAGACGAAATGATAAATTCCTGTAAAAATGCTGCGTATATGTACAAAATCAATGTGGATGAACAAGAGTCAATCGAAGAAGTTCCCAGTTTGAAACACCACCTGCCTTCGAAAAAATGTGTAAAAATTACACAGAAAGAAATATTGGAATTTCTTCATGAATATGGTATTTAAGTTCCTTTCTCAATATGGAAATTTTGCGAAGAATTTCTTGACATTTGCCACATCAATTTCAAGTGGTGAGCCTTCTTTTAGTAAACTGAAATTGACCAAAAATGACCTATAATCATCAATGAATCAAAAGAGACTTTCTGGTCTAGCCATCTTATCTACTGAATGTGACACTGCTAAAAATATAGATTCCAATGACATAATCAATATTTTTGCTGCAAATAAAGCCAAAAAAATAAATCTGTAAAGAAATGATTGTTTATTTTAGTTAAATACACCTTTTAATATAGGCACTTGGGGCCAGGGCACCAAAAGTGGTCACTACGGCCTTGTATAGATATAAAGTTTTTTAAAATCATTGACATTGTGGAAAGCAAAATTGAATAGTAAGGAACCTAGCTACTGCATGTTTCTTACTTTACAAAGGTTTTGTGAAGAGAATGACAAATTTGAAGAATTGTAACAAATGAATGATACATTCAAATCATATTAGTTGCCATTCCTTGATACCTTTAATCAATATTTTCCTAAAGATTATTTTGAAATTTTAAAAACTTATTTGTGGGTGAAAGATCCTTTTCAGTATGAACATCCAGAATCAATAATGCAACTCAGCTGTTGTCACCAAAAAGAGCAAGAATTAATCCAAATTAACAATGATGAATCGTTAAAGTTGGAACATAAAAAATTAAATCTTTCATCATTCTGGATGAAATTGTCCAATGAATACCCACAATTTAGCAATGTAGCAATTCAAATATTGCCCTTTTACTACCACATATCTGTGTGAATGTGGGTTTTCTACCCCTGAAAAGTTAAAAATGAAGGAGAAGAATCGGCTATTAAATCCACAAGAGCTTATCTTCTTTAACTCCAGATTGGAGCAAACTAACTAATAATAAACAAGCTCATTAATCACACTAGAATAATCCAGTCTCTCTGATACTAATCACAATTTTTTGTACAAAACTATCTAGATTTAATTAGATTAACATGACAAAGCAGTCATTAATGTATAACAACAATATTATAAAACTATTAATATTGAAAAAAGATTTCAGGCTTTCCCGGCCAATGTTAGCGATGAAATTTTCTTGGGTTTCGCACCAGGTGCAGATTTGGAGCAAGTCCGACGTTTCGATGTCTGCCTCAGATGCCATCTTCAGGGAACTCAGGAGTTCCCTGAAGATGGTGTCTGAGGCAGATGTCGAAACGTTGGACTTGCTCCAGATCTGCACCCGGTGCAAAACCCGAGAAAATTTCATCGCTGTATTAATATTGTTATGTTATTTAATGATGTATAATTTGATTTTAATAATTTACATATTTTTGGCTCAAATAAAACCGGCTATTTTTATTGAAGTATTTTTTTCTTATGCAGTACTTTGTTAATTAAAATTGACCTGGGCCTCGACGTAAATTTTCTTATCTTTTGGGCTGCAGAGAAAAAAGTTTGAATACCCCTGCTATAACCAATGAGGAGCTGAAGGAGCTGGCTCAACATTTCAAACAAAATGCTGACAGGATAGGTGCTGAAGAGGCACCAGATGAGAAAGCCCTCACCACCAAAGTTCTACAGGAGGGATTGGACCTGATAAATTCCGGTCTGGATCTTTTTGAGCAAAATGACAGCAACTGGGAGAGATTCTCTTCTGACAGAAAGATTGTCAACAAAGATATCGCCTGCTATGAAGAGATTCTGCACGACTGGAAGAGGAAAGCTATGCAAGTCACGCATGACACTTCTTTCAAGAGGCCTGCATCTTCCTTGGAGCCATAGCTGGGAAGTTCATGATAGTAAGATGAAAAATAAACAGGTATGCTTAAATTATTAATATTAATAAACATCATTATCAATATTAAGTGTTTTGTAATAATTTAATGTTTTTTCATGTTTATGGTGTATTTATATTAATGTTTCACTTAAATTTTTGCATCTGTGGAACCTATCCTCATTGATATAATGTATTTACGACCCCATATTGCGCGAATTTTGCTTAGTGTGAAACTTTTCGGATACTATTTGTCGCACAAAAGGAGGTATGACTGTATGTATATGGTATATTAAATTTTTAAGTTTTATTAAAATAACATTGCTGACATAATAGTGATTTTTGAATCAATCCTCACTAATGTACAGGCAGTCCTTGACATTCGTGCATTCGACATCCGTACAATTCGCTCTTTCGTACATTATAAATTCTCACCCCTAAACAGCCTTTCGTACTCCGAATTTGGACTTTCGTACATCAGCTGACCAACAAACATTTCAAGCTATCGCATAATGGTGCTGTCTGTCAGCCAAGCCAACACTTTTAATAAATTGCCAAATTAAAGTATGCTATTTATTTTTTTTATTTATTTATTTTTATTTATTAAAGATTAGTCCACATACAGCAAAGAATGCCAATTTACAGTGGGCTTTACAACAGGTCAATAAATAAAATTTAAACAAAACAGATTAAATACACTCAACAAGGTAAGACACTATTGTATAGTTGAGAGATGCGTCAAACCAGCTTGGACAAAAGAGTTACGTGACAACAAGAAGGGGTCAATATGGTAAGGGAGAGAGTTTATCATGGAGAAAAGACGGAAGGAGAGTGAACGTTGGACAAGGGATGCTCTAGGAATGGGCATATGAAGTAATGAATGCGTGCGGGTGGGTCTAGAAGGAACTCTGAAATTAACGTAGGAAACCAGATCTCGGCAGTCTGTAATGGAGTTTAGGATGTTATAAATAAAGGACAAGTCGGACTTAAGCCTATGATTAGAGAGATTACTCAGGGAAAGGGCGGATAGAACGAGATCTGTTGAGGCGTTACGGAGAGAAGGCACTCTGTGTTTAACTATCCTAGTAAAGAAATTAGTGACACAATTAAGGATGGAGAGATTGGATACAGCTGACATGGACCAGATAGGCAAATAAAAAATATTTTTGATGTAAATATCCCTTCCTTCGTCAGTGTTACAGACAAAAATCACCACTTTATTAAAAAAATTCTAAGTTTCTATAATTTAAACTGGAAAGTGTTCAAGCTCGCAAAGTAAATTTTTATTAAAGTTTCTGAAAACTAATGAATGTAATCTAATAATGTGTTGTATATTAAAAGTTATAAAATTTTTGTTTGGTATTAATAAAAATTCTAGATTATGTAAATGTTATGAGTTTTACCTTCTGTGAACCTAAAAGCGTGTGCAAGATATTTGTATATGTGATTTGATCGAACGTTTAAATAAATATATTCATATTTCCATTGAATGCATTGTATATTAAAAGATAAAATTTTTGCTTGGTACTGATAAAATTTCTACATTATGTGAATGTTATGATTTTTACCTCCTCTGAACCTAAAAGCGTGTGCAAGATATTTGTATATGTGATTTCACCAAAATTTTAAATAAATAAATTTATTCATATTTCCATTGTATTATATTCATTGTTTATAATGAATTCCCTTGGATTTATTTTTGTGTATATTTCATTGACTCTAATGATCGTCTCTGGAGAATTATTACAAAACTAAAAAATAAAATTTCCCATTATAAATTTCAAAACTTCTCGTTCTTATGAAGTTAAAATATTTAAGCAAATTCAGCATAAATTCGTATTGTTTTATAAAATAATTATTTTCACTCATTTTTCCGTTTAATACTTCAACTCCGGACTTCGTATAATAATTTTAAAAAGAAATTAAAAATGCCTTGCACCGATTCCAATGCTTATGGGGTAATATATGGTTACTTGGTAACGGTAATCAACAAAGCATACATACCTAAGCGTTATATATATATATATATAGATTGTTTCAATGCTTCATCCCATATATCGTATAAGTTTAAATTCATGAAATTCCTGTAATAGTGATTTTGATACAAAATGAACCTTCGATGTTCAAATCTGATGCTTAAACAGATTTGAGAAAGCCGCTGTATGACGTCACGCTAAGAGCGACGCTATTGCCATCTGGTTATCCCCTTCCGCTAAACTTCGGAACAGCCGTTTCTAAGGGAGTTTCAGAGGCCTGGCTCCAACGCATGGCTGGCTTCCACGAGAGCCAATAGAATAGCAGTGGGGCAAGCGCGCCATATGCCGCTCTCAGCCACACATTTGTCCCTACTCCGGCGACATATGCCGCTCGGCGCACGGAACGTGTTCAAATATTGGGCACACATAGTTGATTTTCCGTATCCTAGGAAAAAACTCCAATGTGATTTGATATAGATTATAAGAAGTGGTAAACATAGGATATTTGAGCAGTTTTTAATCACAAGCGGAGGTATATTATCTGGACTAGGACTTTTATTAATATCAACTGTATTAAGTTTAGTTATAATATCACTAGCTGATAATTTAAATTGAGAAATATATATTGTGTGGTCATAATTAGGATTAATATCAGTATCGGAATATTTACTATAAACACTAGAGAAGAAATTTGAAAAAAGGTTTGCTATTTCCTGACCATCATCACCTGATTGGGTATCTAAAAACGTGTTTTGGTAAACCAGCATCTCTCCGGGTCGAGTTCACAAATTTCTAAAAGGGCTTTATGTCAAAAGTTATAGATTCTTCTAAATCATTGATGTAATTTGAAAAGCAAATTTTATTTAAACTTTTGCATTTGGTTCGTAAATTTGAAAATATATTGTAATCAATGGATAAATTGGAGATTTAATAAGTCATATGAGCTTTGTTTCTACTATTAAGTTCTTTAGTTCAGGTGTAAACCAGATGGGGAATTGTTTCTTTTTTGGCTTAACTTTGGGGACGTCTATTTATAATATCTTGCAATACATCGTAAAAGAAGTTTAATGAAGAATCAATATCAAGATTTTGTAATGAACACCAGTTTATATTAGATAGATCATTAAATATGGCATCATATCACTTCATGGCTGCTAAAAGGTTAAAGAGGAAGTTTAAATTTACTTAACCGTTATTAATCCTGAGAAATGAATTGCTTTAATTTTTATATATCGTATAAACGATTCACCTAACCCTATCATGGATGACAAATTAATAGATATAAAATATTAGGTATTTATATAGAAAAAGTCTTCGAATAAAATCTGTAGTGTTTTTAAAATAGAACATTTCATTTCCTATACATATTTATTGTAGGATTAAGTATTTTTGAGAAAATCCAACTAGAGACACATATGTTAGTTCAGTTTGAAATAGGAAATATTCATGTTTGGATACGCAACTGTGGCCACCCTTAACATTCTTAGCAGTAATCGAAGTAAATAAGATCTTACATATATTAAATTATATACATGTATTTGTTGTAAAATAGATTTAAAAAAGGTTTTTCCGGACTTTTCTATTGTAAAATTTCAAATCAGATAACAAACAATGATATTTTTTGTTATAAGCGAAAGGATGGAAACTTTTATACAGGTAATGTGTGTTACATATTCCAGTGTTTATTTAATTTATAACATATTATTAATAAAAGGGCCGATTAAATATTAATTAAAACATTTCAATATTACTTATTAAAGATACCATGTTTATTTCGCAGTATTTAATAAAAAATGTAAAGAGAACGGAACAGCCATGAACAAAAGAAGTCCGAACATGCGCATCTCTTAACCCTCAACTATGTGACGGGCGTGTAGAAGTTGGGTTTTGGACACTTTAAATTTACGTTGAGGAAGATCACATCGTCGACGAGTGAGGAACTTTCTCTTCATACTTGCCAAGAGATTTACATCGACCTCGTGTTACTGTGATCCATTGTCGGGTTTGAATTCTTTAGTTAGAAATAAGCGAAAATCTAATTTAATTGCCGCCGGCGGCATGCTTCAGCGGGTTAGCATTACCGCATTAATGTTGCCGTACAATTTTGTCTCACGGTCATTATTTCCTCCGATCCGTAGTTCACAGATTTTTTGAAATTATTTCTTAATTAAACGAAGTGGTTGATCTCTTCACTTTAAGTTAATGGCGGCATAATCTTTGCATTAATTAGGGGAAAGCTTTATATAGGATCAATGCAATTATTTTTCCTTGTTGAAAGTTTTAACCACGTTTATTTTGGGTGGACTGAGTCAAGTTTAGACATGAATATGGTTTTTAACTTGTCGAGTGGTTGTGTAAGCGTCAAGTTACAAGGTAAAGGTTGGTTTTTTATCACATAGGACAGGTAGTGAAATTTCTATCGTTTCGGAAATTTTTCTCATACACCATTTTATAAATGATTTTATATACGGTGGTAGCCGATGATGAGGGTTGCCAACAGTGCCAATTTGACGAGAGTCCGGAGCTGTGCATATAACTTTTCGTATATTTTAACCTCGATAAAGCGTACGCTTAGCTGAATAAATAATATTTTAATGAATAACTGAAAAAATATTAAGGTTCTTTCCCAAATAGTCAGTTTTCTGACAAAATTCTCCGTGTCCTGCGATGTTTAATGTTGGCAACCCTATCGTAAAATTCATTCTTTGATATATTTCGTTTATTGAGTTGATATTAATGTACGTAATCAGTACATACTAGTCTTATGGTTTTGAAATGAGTATTTAGCCTAACTTAGCAACTAAAGGGATACAAATTTTATATTTTACAAATCTTGGAATTCGAGTTAAATATAATATTTTCGAATATTATCGGAGTGATTTAGCACGAGAGACATTACATGATGTTAACAGAAATAATATTCAGCATGAAATTACAGTACAAACTTTAAGGTTTCATTCTCTTGTTTCAGAAGAATGTTTCCAGAAGACGTGAGAAGACTTCACAGAACAGCTGTCGTGTTCCCTTTTGAGATATCAAGAAATATTAACGGTGAGTACAATCTCAACTTCTTTAAGTAATTTGCCTATTGCATTTAACGTATTGGCTGTTACCTCAGGAAGTTTCCAGTGAGAATTATGCTGGTTTTTCCATCTATTAATGGTGAAAGTGTAACTTGAGTTTAAATTGGAAAGTGATAAATCTCAACTTCTTTTGTTATCATAAGTGTTATCAATGCTTCAATTTTTGGCATATTTTATGAAATACTTTGTACCTGGGAAATTTTATTTTTCAGTCTACTGACTTTCAATTCAGCATAAATCAATTAAATATGCTGTATAAATAGGAGATAATTTCATAGAAACAAAAATATTAGTTTTGCAGTGACAGTGTAACGTGAAATGTTCATTGAATTTACTCTTTGGTGACGTGTAAAGTATTTAATGTTGAAATTATGGAGACAATTTGAGTCAATGCAAAATTATTAAAATACTTTGCTTGGAAAATGCTTTCTATATGGAAATGGCTGAAGCAGTCGAGGAAATATTTTTGGGAAAAAGATTTATTAGTCAAAAGTCAGTCGAATTATTGGAATACATGCAAACTTTTGGAAAGTTGCTATGCTAATAAAAGTTTGCTGTGACAATTGGTGTTTATTGTTTTTTTTCACTGGTGGTTGGCTAATTATCAGTTGAGCATGCAAAGAATTGTACATGACTTATTCAAATATCATTTTAGAGCATTTTATTTTATAAATGTTGTGAATCAAATCAAAATAGCAATTAAACTGTAACAGATAGAAGGCTGAAATTTGTGGGTTGTATGTGATGTATTATGCCATTTATTACTATGATAAACGATTTTATTTTAATGAATAAATAAAAATATATGGATAAGGTTTCCTCCCAAGTATGTATGTATTCATTTATCAGACAAACTTCACGTATTAAATGTTGGCAACCCTTTATCACAAAATTCATTCAAAGCAATGATTTATTTAGTTGATATTAATTTCCATAATCAATATATACTAGTCCAATGGTTTGGAAATAAGCTTAACTAAGTAACTTAAGGGATAAAAGTTTTAGATTTCTTTACAAATCTTTGAGGTTGTGTTACAATAGAATAAATTCCAATATTATCGGAGTGATTTAGCACGAGAGACATTGCATAATGTAACCGGGAATATTATTCAGCATGAATTTACAGTACAGATTTCATTCTTTTGTTTCAGAGGAATGTTTGCAGAAGATGTCACAGGACTCAGCTGTCATGTTCTCATATATGTGATAACAAGAAATAATAACAGTGAGTATAATCTGTGTGTTTCTTTTAAGTAGTTTGCCTATTGCATTTAACATATTGGCTGTTTTGTGATACTTTTGTTGGCTGTTACCTGAAGAAGTTTCCAGTGAGAATTATCGACGTATTTAAATGAATAGCTAGGAGGAATTTAGTCGTGTAACCATGCATTTGTTTTTTACTATATGTTCAATACTTACTGTGCTAGTTATTCATCTATTAACGGTGAAAATGTAGTAACTTCAGCGTATATCGGAAAGTGATAAATCTAAACATCTTTTAAGTGGATATTTCGTTGATAGAATAAAATTGATTTTATAATTTAGACCTTCAAAGATTTGCCAATTATCGTTAATTGGCATAATTTATGAAATACTTTGAGCCGGAGAACTTTTACTTTTCAGTCTACTGACTTTCAATTCAGCATAAATCAATTAAATATGCTGTATAAATAGGAGACAATTTCATAGAAACAAAAATATTAGTTTTGCAGTGACAGTGTAACGTGAAATGTTCATTGAATTTACTCTTTGGTGATGTGTAAAGGATTGAATGTTGAAATTATGGAGACATTTTGAGGAAAGTGATTAAAATATTTTGTTTGGAAAAGGCTATCTATATGAGAATTACTGAAGCAATCGCGGAAATATTTTGAGGAAAGCGATTTCTGAGATTCTTAATAGTGAAAGTTAGTCGAATTATTGGATTACATGCAAATTTTTTTAAAGTTGCTATGCCAATGAAAGTTTGTTGTGACAATTCGTTTTTATTGTTTAATTTCGCTGGTGGTTGGCTAATCATCAGTTGAGCATGCCAAAATTGTAAAATATTTATTCAAATACCATTTTAGAGCATTTTATTTTATGTTCAATCAATCAAATCAAAATAGATATTAAACTAAGAATTAGAAGGCTAATATTTGCAGGTTGTACATGATGCATTATGCTAGTTATTACTAGGACAAAGGATTTTATTTTTGGTGAAATTGGTGTGTCAGCAGGTCCAATGCTTTTTAAAATGTGAAACATATTTCATGGCATTATTATGACGATTTTTATCTTATTAGCCTGTTATTTATGAAGTATTAAAGACAGTGAATAAAGAAGTGACATGAAATCAGAAGCGATAACGTCAGTTTTTACCTTGTTAAGTGCAGCATATTGGTCTTGTTACGATGAAAGCTTTCGGAAGATTAAAAATATTTCCTTACTATTATTTGGCTTAAAGTTCTAATCAGAATTCATATTCTTTGACCGTTTTTCAATGTAAAAACAAACCATAGTCTTATCCAATGTGAAATTGGTTTTAGATTATATATTATAGATATAGACATTATAACCAATGCCGTGATACGTCAATAATTTCCAATTAAGAATACAGGGAATAATTTTTATAAAGTTAATTCATTAATTTAGTTGATTTGATAGCATAAATTGAAATGAATATTGCTGTTACACTTGAAATTATTAACAGATAATATTTAATACTTATCTGTAGTTAACGATGTTTATTTGTCACAGGAAGACTATAATCTATTAAAATGCCATCTCATCTAAAAATATTAAAAAAATTTTAATAACTTGGTGGTCAGCAGGAGGTGCCTTCTAAAATATCAACTTAAGATTGAGTTAACAAATAGAACGTTGATATCCCTTCATTGACTATTGAGTATATTTACTTTGCCATGCAATCTATTGTTAAACCTTAAAAGAGTTTAAGGTTCGAATTATAAATAAAATACTTTTATTGCACCGGCAAATGACGGTACAATTTTTAATTTCAATTCTTATCTAATGCGATTGCTTTATTTCCTCTGATAATTTACGCTTTATTTTCTATAAAACAATTCTTTATTTGGTTGATTAGTCAACAATCATCATCATCATAGGTAGTCTGTCCATAGACAGGTCCGTGATTATTTATGGTTAAACTTGGTTCTCCATATACTCTTATTTTCTGCAGTTTTCTTCATGACTTGATAGGTCTCTTTCTCTTTCAAGTCGTCTACTAGCTGAAACCTTTTCTTACCTCTTTCTCTTTTTCCATCCAGTTTTCCTTCTAGCACTTCTTTAATCATGCACTCTTTCCTCAGGTAATGCCCAATCCTTTTTTGATATTCTGTATAATCGTTCACTTCTCTCATATTCTTCGTAGTACTTCCTCATTTTCTACCCTATCTGTCCATTTTTATCGTCAGCATTCTTCTCCATGTTCACATTTCGAAGCTTTCCAAGTATTTAATATCATTTTTCCTTAGTGTCCATGTTTCTGCAGCATACGCTTCATTTTCTATAAAAAATTGTTTACTTGGTTTATTAGTTGAGGCAATATGGAAGGTTAAAATTTAAAAACTAATTGTCAAATAAATCTTCGCATAATAATATGAATAAACTCTTAAAGAATTTAAAATTTTACAATTCTAAAATAGGGCTCTATCAATAAGATGTTCTCTTTCATATTGTTTAAGCAAATTAATCTTTTATATTTATAATTTTAGATTATATTTCTTTATTGATTTCACCACAACCATTTTTTCCTCTTCATTGTAGGTAGTAGCAGTTGATGCTGAGCTGTAGAGGAACCATGAATCGAAGAGTACTGCTTTGCTGAAACGAGAATTGATTCATCTGGGTGCAAGAGTAAAGAGGAATCTGAGCTGGAGGCTATGCATACGGTATGAGAGTTTTTATACCTATATGTTGTTATATTCTTGTTTGTTCAGTATATCAGGCGATAAATATCTTGTATAATATATAGCTGCATCTTACGGAGGATTTAGGAGGAGAGATTAAATTATAAGGCACTTTTTGATGAGCTAGAGACTTCAAATTTGGCATTATTATAGATTTCTGCTCACAACCAATTGAAATGAATACAATACAATAAGAATTCCAATTTTTAGGAGCTGTTTTTCTCCTATCATTCAGAATAAGCTGAAATTTATGGTCGGATTAAACTACACACAAACAATTTGATTTCTTTTAAAAATATTTATTAATCAATTTACACGTAAAGTAAATAAATTAAAAATTTATCGCCACCCCTGTAAAAGAATGTTTTGTCTGGTATTGTCCGTAAGAATATTTTATTTCTGAGAATATAAGGCATCAATTTTCTGTTTGAACTTGAAAACTTATTAAATGCCAAGTTTTTGTGTTGACTTCTGAAACAGCACTGTATTAGCTCATGTTTGCAGACATCATACGTTTCTATGGTGAATATCGTTCGGCAAATTGGATATTGGAAAGTAATTAATTAAATTTAATCTTAAAATAGGAGCATACCCTTTAAAAAGATTATTTGGATCAGGATGTTTTGTGTTCTACATATAAAATTTTACCAAGAGTGTTTGGCGTGGTTAAATAATTCCAGATTTAATTTAATAATTTAAAGAAATTTGGAGATAAATGTACGATATGCTTGAATTAATTCAGAAAATATTCTTTGGGTTTTTTTGTGGTTTATTCGAGGCAGAAAAATTTCTGAGGCAATACAAATTCTATTCATTATTCAAGTTATCAAAATCAGATAAAGAGTTTAAAATGCAAATGAAATTTCGGTTAGTTTTTAGAGCTTTGATTGAAAATCCGAACTGAATGCCTATATGTAAAGGAAAATATTTTCGTTGTGAAAAATAGAGGAGTGGTTAGTGTGTCTAGCTCCCAATGCCGAGGGCATGGTCGTTTGTGCTTGTTAAAAATATATTACAACACATGTAATTGGAGGAAACTGTTTGTGTTAAATAAATTATTATTATTATTAACATTGATATCTCGTAATTGGCTATTGAGTATATTTACTTTGCCATGCAATTTATTATTAAACTTATAAAGAGTTTGTTTGAATTATAAATATTTGATTCGGTTCATTTTAACTTTCAATTGTTATATAACGCGATTGCTTTATTTCCCCTGATAATTTACGCTTTATTTTCTATTAAAAAAATCAATTCTTTATTTGGTTTATCAGTTGAGGCCATCATCATCATAGGTAGTCTGTCCGTAGACAGGTTCGTGATTATTCATGGTTAAACTTGGTTCTCCATATACTCCTATTTTCTGCAGTTTTCTTTACAACTTGATTCACATATAGATTCCTGATCAGTCTCCTGTCTTTCCAGTGTACACCTATATCCTTTAATAACCTCATCAGCAGTACCCAGTTTACTCTATCGAAGGCCTTCTGCCAGTCGACGAAACATAGGAGCAATCTTGGCTGTACTCCGTTGCCCTTTCTGATATGATTCTCACTACACCGATAGCATCTCTGGTTCCTCGTCCTATTCTGAAGCGGAATTGATCTTCCCCTAGCATTTCTTCGGCCTTTTTCTCTAGTCTTTTATTAAGAATACTCGTGGTGATCTTCAAAGTGTGTGACAGTAGGGATATCGTTCTGTAGTCCTTAGACTGCATTGCCGTTGGCTTCTTCTTTAGAGGGATCATTGTTACATCTAGGAAATCCTGAGGCCTCTCTCCCGAGTTGTAAATCTTGTTAATTAGTTTCGTAATCACTTTGTCCTTCCAATCCCATGACTTTTAAGTACCTCTGCCGGTATTCCATCGCTGCCTGTAGCTTTTCCTTTCTTTAATTCCAGTATTGCCTTTTATGCTTTGCTTTTCATAATACTTAGTCCCAATCTTCTTCAATGCAATTCTCTTCTTCCAGTTCCATTTGTGCCGATCCTGCCTGCTTGTTGTATAGTTCCCTAATGTATTCTTCCGAGTTGAACTGTCCTTCTCCTTCCCATCTAGCTTCGCTCAGCCCTATGATGTCAATCCTATTTCTTTTCATTTCTTCTTTCAGGTTCTTTATCTTTTCTGCCATCCTCATGGTTTTTACATTCCAAGTACCTATGCATAAGAAATCTTCGACACATGCTTTCCTCAAGGCAGTCCCTGCCCGGAGATCCTATTGGGGGATTATTTTACCTCGGAAGAACTCGTTTTGTCCAACCATATAATCGTTACTAAGGAATTGTAATGTGGCAGTTTCCCTGTTGCTTCCACATCGCAGATCGCAGTACTGTAGCCATTCCAATCGTCCCGATCACTCCTACAGCTCTATTGGATATAAACCCAGCCAACATAATTTGTTTTTAGCTCGATACCAAACTGACAGTACTGCTGCCTACTGCCAGGCACCGATGATAGTTTTTGTTATTAATTAATTAATTTTTTGTGAAAAACCTCCATTCGTGGATATCTAACCCAGGAACTTTGTAACGGGAAGCCGACACGCTAAGCGACACCATATGGAAGGTTAAAATTTTAAAACTAATTGCCAAATAAATCTTTCACATAATAATTTGAATAAACTCGTCAGGAATTTAAAATTTTAAGATTCTAAATAGACCTTGGTAAATGAGATGCGCTCTTTCGTGTTGTTTGGGAAAATTAATCTTTAATATTTAGATTTTTTAGTTTATATTTCTTAATTGAATTCACCACAACCATTTTTCTTCTTTATTTTAGGCATTCACAGTTGATGCTGAGTGAAAATGCGATGGTGTGAGGCATCAAGGAACCATGAATCGAAGAGTATTACTTTGCTGAAACAAGAACTGATGCATCTGGGTGCGAGAGTAAAGCGGATTATGTGCTGGAGGCTACACACATGGGATGAGAGAAGGTTTTTATACCTATATGTTGCTATATTCTGGTTTGTTCAATATATCAGGCGATAAATATCTTGTATAATAATATGGCTGCATATTACGGAAGATTTAGGAGAAGAGATTGTAAATTATAAGGCACTTTTAGATGGGCTAAATGCTTCAAATTTGGCATTATTATAGATTTCTGCTCAGCCAATTGAAATAAATACGATACAATAAGAATTCCAATTTTTAGGAGCTGTTTTTTTCCCGTAATTCAGAATAAGCCAAAATTTACGATCGGATTATACGATACCCCAAGAAGTCAATTTCTCTTTAAAATATTTTAAATTCAATTTACACTTAAAGTAAATAAATGAAAAATATAGCGCTACCTCTGAAAAAAAAGTTTTAACTGGTACCTTCTGTAAGAATATTTTATTTCTGAGAATATAAGGCATTAATTTTCTCTTTGAACTTGAAAAGCTTTGTGATAACTCAACTTTTATAAAATGCATTTAATATTGATTATAAATTTATGAGAATATAAGGTGTTGGTTTTCAGTTTCAACTCTAAAAACTTTCTCTAATTTGATTTTATAAGGCATACTCCATTTTGTTTGTAAAGTTTATTAGCGTACTTCTATAAATTTTAACTTTTCATCAAATTCCACTTCTGTTAATAAGAATCTAATATTGTAAATATTTATTTATGAATTACAGAAGATATTTAAAAATCTTAGAAAACTTATTAAATGCGAAGGTTTCATATTGACTTCTGAGGCAGCACTGTATTAGCTCATGTTTGCAGACTTGTCATGCATTTCTATGGTGAATATCGTTCAGGAAATTGGATGTTGGAAAGTAATTAATTAAATTTAATCTTAAAATAGGAGCAGCCCTTAAAAAAGATTATTTGGATCAGGATGTTTTGTGTTCTACATATAAAATTTTACCAAGAGTGTTAGGCGTGGTTAAATAATTCCAGATTTAATTTAATAATTTAAAGAAATTTGGAGATAAATGTACGATATGCTTGAATTAATTCAGAAAATATTCTTTGGGTTTTTTTGTGGTTTATTCGAGGCAGAAAAATTTCTGAGGCAATACAAATTCTATTCATTATTCAAGTTATCAAAATCAGATAAAAAGTTTAAAATGCAAATGAAATTTCGGTTAGTTTTTAGAGCTTTGATTGAAAATCCGAACTGAATGCCTATATGTAAAGGAAAATATTTTCGTTGTGAAAAATAGAGGAGTGGTTAGTGTGTCTAGTTCCCAATGCCGAGGGCATGGTTGTTTGTGCTTGTTAAAAATATATTACAACACATGTAATTGGAGGAAACTGTTTGTGTTAAATAAATTATTATTATTATTAACATTGATATCTCGTAATTGGCTATTGAGTATATTTACTTTGCCATGCAATTTATTATTAAACTTATAAAGAGTTTATTTGAATTATAAATATTTGATTCGGTTCATTTTAAATTTCAATTGTTATATAACGCGATTGCTTTATTTCCCCTGATAATTTACGCTTTATTTTCTATTAAAAAAATCAATTCTTTATTTGGTTTATCAGTTGAGGCCATCATCATCATAGGTAGTCTGTCCGTAGACAGGTTCGTGATTATTCATGGTTAAACTTGGTTCTCCATATACTCCTATTTTCTGCAGTTTTCTTTACAACTTGATTCACATATAGATTCCTGATCAGTCTCCTGTCTTTCCAGTGTACACCTATATCCTTTAATATCCTCATCAGCAGTACCCAGTTTACTCTATCGAAGGCCTTCTGCCAGTCGACGAAACATAGGAGCAATCTTGGCTGTACTCCGTTGACCTTTCTGATATGATTCTCACTACACCGATAGCATCTCTGGTTCCTCGTCCTATTCTGAAGCGGAATTGATCTTCCCCTAGCATTTCTTCGGCCTTTTTCTCTAGTCTTTTATTAAGAATACTCGTGGTGATCTTCAAAGTGTGTGACAGTAGGGATATCGTTCTGTAGTCCTTAGACTGCATTGCCGTTGGCTTCTTCTTTAGAGGGATCATTGTTACATCTAGGAAATCCTGAGGCCTCTCTCCCGAGTTGTAAATCTTGTTAATTAGTTTCGTAATCACTTTGTCCTTCCAATCCCATGACTTTTAAGTACCTCTGCCGGTATTCCATCGCTGCCTGTAGCTTTTCCTTTCTTTAATTCCAGTATTGCCTTTTATGCTTCGCTTTTCATAATACTTAGTCCCAATCTTCTTCAATGCAATTCTCTTCTTCCAGTTCCATTTGTGCCGATCCTGCCTGCTTGTTGTATAGTTCCCTAATGTATTCTTCCGAGTTGAACTGTCCTTCTCCTTCCCATCTAGCTTCGCTCAGCCCTATGATGTCAATCCTATTTCTTTTCATTTCTTCTTTCAGGTTCTTTATCTTTTCTGCCATCCTCATGGTTTTTACATTCCAAGTACCTATGCATAAGTTATCTTCGACACATGCTTTCCTCAATGCAGTCCCTGCCCGGAGATCCTATTGGGGGATTATTTTACCTCGGAAGAACTCGTTTTGTCCAACCATATAATCATTACTAAGGAATTGTAATGTGGCAGTTTCCCTGTTGCTTTCCACATCGCAGATCGCAGTACTGTAGCCATTCAAATCGTCCCGATCACTCCTACAGCTCTATTGGATATAAACCCAGCCAACATAATTTGTTTTTAGCTCGATACCAAACTGACAGTACTGCTGCCTACTGCCAGGCACCGATGATAGTTTTTGTTATTAATTAATTAATTTTTTGTGAAAAACCTCCATTCGTGGATATCGAACCCAGGAACTTTGTAACGGGAAGCCGACACGCTAAGCGACACCATATGGAAGGTTAAAATTTTAAAACTAATTGCCAAATAAATCTTTCACATAATAATTTGAATAAACTCGTCAGGAATTTAAAATTTTAAGATTCTAAATAGACCTTGGTAAATGAGATGCGCTCTTTCGTGTTGTTTGGGAAAATTAATCTTTAATATTTAGATTTTTTAGTTTATATTTCTTAATTGAATTCACCACAACCATTTTTCTTCTTTATTTTAGGCATTCACAGTTGATGCTGAGTGAAAATGCGATGGTGTGAGGCATCAAGGAACCATGAATCGAAGAGTATTACTTTGCTGAAACAAGAACTGATGCATCTGGGTGCGAGAGTAAAGCGGATTATGTGCTGGAGGCTACACACATGGGATGAGAGAAGGTTTTTATACCTATATGTTGCTATATTCTGGTTTGTTCAATATATCAGGCGATAAATATCTTGTATAATAATATGGCTGCATATTACGGAAGATTTAGGAGAAGAGATTGTAAATTATAAGGCACTTTTAGATGGGCTAAATGCTTCAAATTTGGCATTATTATAGATTTCTGCTCAGCCAATTGAAATAAATACGATACAATAAGAATTCCAATTTTTAGGAGCTGTTTTTTTCCCGTAATTCAGAATAAGCCAAAATTTACGATCGGATTATACGATACCCCAAGAAGTCAATTTCTCTTTAAAATATTTTAAATTCAATTTACACTTAAAGTAAATAAATGAAAAATATAGCGCTACCTCTGAAAAAAAAGTTTTAACCGGTACCTTCTGTAAGAATATTTTATTTCTGAGAATATAAGGCATTAATTTTCTCTTTGAACTTGAAAAGCTTTGTGATAACTCAACTTTTATAAAATGCATTTAATATTGATTATAAATTTATGAGAATATAAGGTGTTGGTTTTCAGTTTCAACTCTAAAAACTTTCTCTAATTTGATTTTATAAGGCATACTCCATTTTGTTTGTAAAGTTTATTAGCGTACTTCTATAAATTTTAACTTTTCATCAAATTCCACTTCTGTTAATAAGAATCTAATATTGTAAATATTTATTTATGAATTACAGAAGATATTTAAAAATCTTAGAAAACTTATTAAATGCGAAGGTTTCATATTGACTTCTGAGGCAGCACTGTATTAGCTCATGTTTGCAGACTTGTCATGCATTTCTATGGTGAATATCGTTCAGGAAATTGGATGTTGGAAAGTAATTAATTAAATTTAATCTTAAAATAGGAGCAGCCCTTAAAAAAGATTATTTGGATCAGGATGTTTTGTGTTCTACATATAAAATTTTACCAAGAGTGTTAGGCGTGGTTAAATAATTCCAGATTTAATTTAATAATTTAAAGAAATTTGGAGATAAATGTACGATATGCTTGAATTAATTCAGAAAATATTCTTTGGGTTTTTTTGTGGTTTATTCGAGGCAGAAAAATTTCTGAGGCAATACAAATTCTATTCATTATTCAAGTTATCAAAATCAGATAAAAAGTTTAAAATGCAAATGAAATTTCGGTTAGTTTTTAGAGCTTTGATTGAAAATCCGAACTGAATGCCTATATGTAAAGGAAAATATTTTCGTTGTGAAAAATAGAGGAGTGGTTAGTGTGTCTAGTTCCCAATGCCGAGGGCATGGTCGTTTGTGCTTGTTAAAAATATATTACAACACATGTAATTGGAGGAAACTGTTTGTGTTAAATAAATTATTATTATTATTAACATTGATATCTCGTAATTGGCTATTGAGTATATTTACTTTGCCATGCAATTTATTATTAAACTTATAAAGAGTTTATTTGAATTATAAATATTTGATTCGGTTCATTTTAAATTTCAATTGTTATATAACGCGATTGCTTTATTTCCCCTGATAATTTACGCTTTATTTTCTATTAAAAAAATCAATTCTTTATTTGGTTTATCAGTTGAGGCCATCATCATCATAGGTAGTCTGTCCGTAGACAGGTTCGTGATTATTCATGGTTAAACTTGGTTCTCCATATACTCCTATTTTCTGCAGTTTTCTTTACAACTTGATTCACATATAGATTCCTGATCAGTCTCCTGTCTTTCCAGTGTACACCTATATCCTTTAATATCCTCATCAGCAGTACCCAGTTTACTCTATCGAAGGCCTTCTGCCAGTCGACGAAACATAGGAGCAATCTTGGCTGTACTCCGTTGACCTTTCTGATATGATTCTCACTACACCGATAGCATCTCTGGTTCCTCGTCCTATTCTGAAGCGGAATTGATCTTCCCCTAGCATTTCTTCGGCCTTTTTCTCTAGTCTTTTATTAAGAATACTCGTGGTGATCTTCAAAGTGTGTGACAGTAGGGATATCGTTCTGTAGTCC
The DNA here is from genome assembly GCA_036926305.1 of Uropetala carovei. NCBI lineage: Eukaryota > Metazoa > Arthropoda > Insecta > Odonata > Petaluridae > Uropetala > Uropetala carovei. Next base: position 7,236,900 of record JAXCHB010000010.1, on the reverse strand, counting down.
TTAGACTGCATTGCCGTTGGCTTCTTCTTTAGAGGGATCATTGTTACATCTAGGAAATCCTGAGGCCTCTCTCCCGAGTTGTAAATCTTGTTAATTAGTTTCGTAATCACTTTGTCCTTCCAATCCCATGACTTTTAAGTACCTCTGCCGGTATTCCATCGCTGCCTGTAGCTTTTCCTTTCTTTAATTCCAGTATTGCCTTTTATGCTTCGCTTTTCATAATACTTAGTCCCAATCTTCTTCAATGCAATTCTCTTCTTCCAGTTCCATTTGTGCCGATCCTGCCTGCTTGTTGTATAGTTCCCTAATGTATTCTTCCGAGTTGAACTGTCCTTCTCCTTCCCATCTAGCTTCGCTCAGCCCTATGATGTCAATCCTATTTCTTTTCATTTCTTCTTTCAGGTTCTTTATCTTTTCTGCCATCCTCATGGTTTTTACATTCCAAGTACCTATGCATAAGTTATCTTCGACACATGCTTTCCTCAAGGCAGTCCCTGCCCGGAGATCCTATTGGGGGATTATTTTACCTCGGAAGAACTCGTTTTGTCCAACCATATAATCATTACTAAGGAATTGTAATGTGGCAGTTTCCCTGTTGCTTTCCACATCGCAGATCGCAGTACTGTAGCCATTCAAATCGTCCCGATCACTCCTACAGCTCTATTGGATATAAACCCAGCCAACATAATTTGTTTTTAGCTCGATACCAAACTGACAGTACTGCTGCCTACTGCCAGGCACCGATGATAGTTTTTGTTATTAATTAATTAATTTTTTGTGAAAAACCTCCATTCGTGGATATCGAACCCAGGAACTTTGTAACGGGAAGCCGACACGCTAAGCGACACCATATGGAAGGTTAAAATTTTAAAACTAATTGCCAAATAAATCTTTCACATAATAATTTGAATAAACTCGTCAGGAATTTAAAATTTTAAGATTCTAAATAGACCTTGGTAAATGAGATGCGCTCTTTCGTGTTGTTTGGGAAAATTAATCTTTAATATTTAGATTTTTTAGTTTATATTTCTTAATTGAATTCACCACAACCATTTTTCTTCTTTATTTTAGGCATTCACAGTTGATGCTGAGTGAAAATGCGATGGTGTGAGGCATCAAGGAACCATGAATCGAAGAGTATTACTTTGCTGAAACAAGAACTGATGCATCTGGGTGCGAGAGTAAAGCGGATTATGTGCTGGAGGCTACACACATGGGATGAGAGAAGGTTTTTATACCTATATGTTGCTATATTCTGGTTTGTTCAATATATCAGACGATAAATATCTTGTATAATAATATGGCTGCATATTACGGAAGATTTAGGAGAAGAGATTGTAAATTATAAGGCACTTTTAGATGGGCTAAATGCTTCAAATTTGGCATTATTATAGATTTCTGCTCAGCCAATTGAAATAAATACGATACAATAAGAATTCCAATTTTTAGGAGCTGTTTTTTTCCCGTAATTCAGAATAAGCCAAAATTTACGATCGGATTATACGATACCCCAAGAAGTCAATTTCTCTTTAAAATATTTTAAATTCAATTTACACTTAAAGTAAATAAATGAAAAATATAGCGCTACCTCTGAAAAAAAAGTTTTAACTGGTACCTTCTGTAAGAATATTTTATTTCTGAGAATATAAGGCATTAATTTTCTCTTTGAACTTGAAAAGCTTTGTGATAACTCAACTTTTATAAAATGCATTTAATATTGATTATAAATTTATGAGAATATAAGGTGTTGGTTTTCAGTTTCAACTCTAAAAACTTTCTCTAATTTGATTTTATAAGGCATACTCCATTTTGTTTGTAAAGTTTATTAGCGTACTTCTATAAATTTTAACTTTTCATCAAATTCCACTTCTGTTAATAAGAATCTAATATTGTAAATATTTATTTATGAATTACAGAAGATATTTAAAAATCTTAGAAAACTTATTAAATGCGAAGGTTTCATATTGACTTCTGAGGCAGCACTGTATTAGCTCATGTTTGCAGACTTGTCATGCATTTCTATGGTGAATATCGTTCAGGAAATTGGATGTTGGAAAGTAATTAATTAAATTTAATCTTAAAATAGGAGCAGCCCTTAAAAAAGATTATTTGGATCAGGATGTTTTGTGTTCTACATATAAAATTTTACCAAGAGTGTTAGGCGTGGTTAAATAATTCCAGATTTAATTTAATAATTTAAAGAAATTTGGAGATAAATGTACGATATGCTTGAATTAATTCAGAAAATATTCTTTGGGTTTTTTTGTGGTTTATTCGAGGCAGAAAAATTTCTGAGGCAATACAAATTCTATTCATTATTCAAGTTATCAAAATCAGATAAAAAGTTTAAAATGCAAATGAAATTTCGGTTAGTTTTTAGAGCTTTGATTGAAAATCCGAACTGAATGCCTATATGTAAAGGAAAATATTTTCGTTGTGAAAAATAGAGGAGTGGTTAGTGTGTCTAGTTCCCAATGCCGAGGGCATGGTCGTTTGTGCTTGTTAAAAATATATTACAACACATGTAATTGGAGGAAACTGTTTGTGTTAAATAAATTATTATTATTATTAACATTGATATCTCGTAATTGGCTATTGAGTATATTTACTTTGCCATGCAATTTATTATTAAACTTATAAAGAGTTTATTTGAATTATAAATATTTGATTCGGTTCATTTTAAATTTCAATTGTTATATAACGCGATTGCTTTATTTCCCCTGATAATTTACGCTTTATTTTCTATTAAAAAAATCAATTCTTTATTTGGTTTATCAGTTGAGGCCATCATCATCATAGGTAGTCTGTCCGTAGACAGGTTCGTGATTATTCATGGTTAAACTTGGTTCTCCATATACTCCTATTTTCTGCAGTTTTCTTTACAACTTGATTCACATATAGATTCCTGATCAGTCTCCTGTCTTTCCAGTGTACACCTATATCCTTTAATATCCTCATCAGCAGTACCCAGTTTACTCTATCGAAGGCCTTCTGCCAGTCGACGAAACATAGGAGCAATCTTGGCTGTACTCCGTTGCCCTTTCTGATATGATTCTCACTACACCGATAGCATCTCTGGTTCCTCGTCCTATTCTGAAGCGGAATTGATCTTCCCCTAGCATTTCTTCGGCCTTTTTCTCTAGTCTTTTATTAAGAATACTCGTGGTGATCTTCAAAGTGTGTGACAGTAGGGATATCGTTCTGTAGTCCTTAGACTGCATTGCCGTTGGCTTCTTCTTTAGAGGGATCATTGTTACATCTAGGAAATCCTGAGGCCTCTCTCCCGAGTTGTAAATCTTGTTAATTAGTTTCGTAATCACTTTGTCCTTCCAATCCCATGACTTTTAAGTACCTCTGCCGGTATTCCATCGCTGCCTGTAGCTTTTCCTTTCTTTAATTCCAGTATTGCCTTTTATGCTTCGCTTTTCATAATACTTAGTCCCAATCTTCTTCAATGCAATTCTCTTCTTCCAGTTCCATTTGTGCCGATCCTGCCTGCTTGTTGTATAGTTCCCTAATGTATTCTTCCGAGTTGAACTGTCCTTCTCCTTCCCATCTAGCTTCGCTCAGCCCTATGATGTCAATCCTATTTCTTTTCATTTCTTCTTTCAGGTTCTTTATCTTTTCTGCCATCCTCATGGTTTTTACATTCCAAGTACCTATGCATAAGTTATCTTCGACACATGCTTTCCTCAAGGCAGTCCCTGCCCGGAGATCCTATTGGGGGATTATTTTACCTCGGAAGAACTCGTTTTGTCCAACCATATAATCGTTACTAAGGAATTGTAATGTGGCAGTTTCCCTGTTGCTTTCCACATCGCAGATCGCAGTACTGTAGCCATTCAAATCGTCCCGATCACTCCTACAGCTCTATTGGATATAAACCCAGCCAACATAATTTGTTTTTAGCTCGATACCAAACTGACAGTACTGCTGCCTACTGCCAGGCACCGATGATAGTTTTTGTTATTAATTAATTAATTTTTTGTGAAAAACCTCCATTCGTGGATATCGAACCCAGGAACTTTGTAACGGGAAGCCGACACGCTAAGCGACACCATATGGAAGGTTAAAATTTTGAAACTAATTGCCAAATAAATCTTTCACATAATAATTTGAATAAACTCGTCAGGAATTTAAAATTTTAAGATTCTAAATAGACCTTGGTAAATGAGATGCGCTCTTTCGTGTTGTTTGGGAAAATTAATCTTTAATATTTAGATTTTTTAGTTTATATTTCTTAATTGAATTCACCACAACCATTTTTCTTCTTTATTTTAGGCATTCACAGTTGATGCTGAGTGAAAATGCGATGGTGTGAGGCATCAAGGAACCATGAATCGAAGAGTATTACTTTGCTGAAACAAGAACTGATGCATCTGGGTGCGAGAGTAAAGCGGATTATGTGCTGGAGGCTACACACATGGGATGAGAGAAGGTTTTTATACCTATATGTTGCTATATTCTGGTTTGTTCAATATATCAGGCGATAAATATCTTGTATAATAATATGGCTGCATATTACGGAAGATTTAGGAGAAGAGATTGTAAATTATAAGGCACTTTTAGATGGGCTAAATGCTTCAAATTTGGCATTATTATAGATTTCTGCCCAGCCAATTGAAATAAATACGATACAATAAGAATTCCAATTTTTAGGAGCTGTTTTTTTCCCGTAATTCAGAATAAGCCAAAATTTACGATCGGATTATACGATACCCCAAGAATTCAATTTCTCTTTAAAATATTTTTAATTCAATTTACACTTAAAGTAAATAAATGAAAAATATAGCGCTACCTCTGAAAAAAAAGTTTTAACTGGTACCTTCTGTAAGAATATTTTATTTCTGAGAATATAAGGCATTAATTTTCTCTTTGAACTTGAAAAGCTTTGTGATAACTCAACTTTTATAAAATGCATTTAATATTGATTATAAATTTATGAGAATATAAGGTGTTGGTTTTCAGTTTCAACTCTAAAAACTTTCTCTAATTTGATTTTATAAGGCATATTCCATTTTGTTTGTAAAGTTTATTAGCGTACTTCTATAAATTTTAACTTTTCATCAAATTCCACTTCTGTTAATAAGAATCTAATATTGTAAATATTTATTTATGAATTACAGAAGATATTTAAAAACCTTAGAAAACTTATTAAATGCGAAGGTTTCATATTGACTTCTGAGGCAGCACTGTATTAGCTCATGTTTGCAGACTTGTCATGCATTTCTATGGTGAATATCGTTCAGCAAATTGGATGTTGGAAAGTAATTAATTAAATTTAATCTTAAAATAGGAGCAGCCCTTAAAAAAGATTATTTGGATCAGGATGTTTTGTGTTCTACATATAAAATTTTACCAAGAGTGTTTGGCGTGGTTAAATAATTCCAGATTTAATTTAATAATTTAAAGAAATTTGGAGATAAATGTACGATATGCTTGAATTAATTCAGAAGATATTCTTTGGGTTTTTTTGTGGTTTATTCGAGGCAGAAAAATTTCTGAGGCAATACAAATTCTATTCATTATTCAAGTTATCAAAATCAGATAAAGAGTTTAAAATGCAAATGAAATTTCGGTTAGTTTTTAGAGCTTTGATTGAAAATCCGAACTGAATGCCTATATGTAAAGGAAAATATTTTCGTTGTGAAAAATAGAGGAGTGGTTAGTGTGTCTAGTTCCCAATGCCGAGGGCATGGTCGTTTGTGCTTGTTAAAAATATATTACAACACATGTAATTGGAGGAAACTGTTTGTGTTAAATAAATTATTATTATTATTAACATTGATATCTCGTAATTGGCTATTGAGTATATTTACTTTGCCATGCAATTTATTATTAAACTTATAAAGAGTTTATTTGAATTATAAATATTTGATTCGGTTCATTTTAAATTTCAATTGTTATATAACGCGATTGCTTTATTTCCCCTGATAATTTACGCTTTATTTTCTATTAAAAAAATCAATTCTTTATTTGGTTTATCAGTTGAGGCCATCATCATCATAGGTAGTCTGTCCGTAGACAGGTTCGTGATTATTCATGGTTAAACTTGGTTCTCCATATACTCCTATTTTCTGCAGTTTTCTTTACAACTTGATTCACATATAGATTCCTGATCAGTCTCCTGTCTTTCCAGTGTACACCTATATCCTTTAATATCCTCATCAGCAGTACCCAGTTTACTCTATCGAAGGCCTTCTGCCAGTCGACGAAACATAGGAGCAATCTTGGCTGTGCTCCGTTGCCCTTTCTGATATGATTCTCACTACACCGATAGCATCTCTGGTTCCTCGTCCTATTCTGAAGCGGAATTGATCTTCCCCTAGCATTTCTTCGGCCTTTTTCTCTAGTCTTTTATTAAGAATACTCGTGGTGATCTTCAAAGTGTGTGACAGTAGGGATATCGTTCTGTAGTCCTTAGACTGCATTGCCGTTGGCTTCTTCTTTAGAGGGATCATTGTTACATCTAGGAAATCCTGAGGCCTCTCTCCCGAGTTGTAAATCTTGTTAATTAGTTTCGTAATCACTTTGTCCTTCCAATCCCATGACTTTTAAGTACCTCTGCCGGTATTCCATCGCTGCCTGTAGCTTTTCCTTTCTTTAATTCCAGTATTGCCTTTTATGCTTCGCTTTTCATAATACTTAGTCCCAATCTTCTTCAATGCAATTCTCTTCTTCCAGTTCCATTTGTGCCGATCCTGCCTGCTTGTTGTATAGTTCCCTAATGTATTCTTCCGAGTTGAACTGTCCTTCTCCTTCCCATCTAGCTTCGCTCAGCCCTATGATGTCAATCCTATTTCTTTTCATTTCTTCTTTCAGGTTCTTTATCTTTTCTGCCATCCTCATGGTTTTTACATTCCAAGTACCTATGCATAAGTTATCTTCGACACATGCTTTCCTCAAGGCAGTCCCTGCCCGGAGATCCTATTGGGGGATTATTTTACCTCGGAAGAACTCGTTTTGTCCAACCATATAATCGTTACTAAGGAATTGTAATGTGGCAGTTTCCCTGTTGCTTTCCACATCGCAGATCGCAGTACTGTAGCCATTCAAATCGTCCCGATCACTCCTACAGCTCTATTGGATATAAACCCAGCCAACATAATTTGTTTTTAGCTCGATACCAAACTGACAGTACTGCTGCCTACTGCCAGGCACCGATGATAGTTTTTGTTATTAATTAATTAATTTTTTGTGAAAAACCTCCATTCGTGGATATCGAACCCAGGAACTTTGTAACGGGAAGCCGACACGCTAAGCGACACCATATGGAAGGTTAAAATTTTAAAACTAATTGCCAAATAAATCTTTCACATAATAATTTGAATAAACTCGTCAGGAATTTAAAATTTTAAGATTCTAAATAGACCTTGGTAAATGAGATGCGCTCTTTCGTGTTGTTTGGGAAAATTAATCTTTAATATTTAGATTTTTTAGTTTATATTTCTTAATTGAATTCACCACAACCATTTTTCTTCTTTATTTTAGGCATTCACAGTTGATGCTGAGTGAAAATGCGATGGTGTGAGGCATCAAGGAACCATGAATCGAAGAGTATTACTTTGCTGAAACAAGAACTGATGCATCTGGGTGCGAGAGTAAAGCGGATTATGTGCTGGAGGCTACACACATGGGATGAGAGAAGGTTTTTATACCTATATGTTGCTATATTCTGGTTTGTTCAATATATCAGGCGATAAATATCTTGTATAATAATATGGCTGCATATTACGGAAGATTTAGGAGAAGAGATTGTAAATTATAAGGCACTTTTAGATGGGCTAAATGCTTCAAATTTGGCATTATTATAGATTTCTGCCCAGCCAATTGAAATAAATACGATACAATAAGAATTCCAATTTTTAGGAGCTGTTTTTTTCCCGTAATTCAGAATAAGCCAAAATTTACGATCGGATTATACGATACCCCAAGAATTCAATTTCTCTTTAAAATATTTTTAATTCAATTTACACTTAAAGTAAATAAATGAAAAATATAGCGCTACCTCTGAAAAAAAAGTTTTAACTGGTACCTTCTGTAAGAATATTTTATTTCTGAGAATATAAGGCATTAATTTTCTCTTTGAACTTGAAAAGCTTTGTGATAACTCAACTTTTATAAAATGCATTTAATATTGATTATAAATTTATGAGAATATAAGGTGTTGGTTTTCAGTTTCAACTCTAAAAACTTTCTCTAATTTGATTTTATAAGGCATATTCCATTTTGTTTGTAAAGTTTATTAGCGTACTTCTATAAATTTTAACTTTTCATCAAATTCCACTTCTGTTAATAAGAATCTAATATTGTAAATATTTATTTATGAATTACAGAAGATATTTAAAAACCTTAGAAAACTTATTAAATGCGAAGGTTTCATATTGACTTCTGAGGCAGCACTGTATTAGCTCATGTTTGCAGACTTGTCATGCATTTCTATGGTGAATATCGTTCAGCAAATTGGATGTTGGAAAGTAATTAATTAAATTTAATCTTAAAATAGGAGCAGCCCTTAAAAAAGATTATTTGGATCAGGATGTTTTGTGTCCTACATATAAAATTTTACCAAGAGTGTTTGGCGTGGTTAAATAATTCCAGATTTAATTTAATAATTTAAAGAAATTTGGAGATAAATGTACGATATGCTTGAATTAATTCAGAAAATATTCTTTGGGTTTTTTTGTGGTTTATTCGAGGCAGAAAAATTTCTGAGGCAATACAAATTCTATTCATTATTCAAGTTATCAAAATCAGATAAAGAGTTTAAAATGCAAATGAAATTTCGGTTAGTTTTTAGAGCTTTGATTGAAAATCCGAACTGAATGCCTATATGTAAAGGAAAATATTTTCGTTGTGAAAAATAGAGGAGTGGTTAGTGTGTCTAGTTCCCAATGCCGAGGGCATGGTCGTTTGTGCTTGTTAAAAATATATTACAACACATGTAATTGGAGGAAACTGTTTGTGTTAAATAAATTATTATTATTATTAACATTGATATCTCGTAATTGGCTATTGAGTATATTTACTTTGCCATGCAATTTATTATTAAACTTATAAAGAGTTTATTTGAATTATAAATATTTGATTCGGTTCATTTTAAATTTCAATTGTTATATAACGCGATTGCTTTATTTCCCCTGATAATTTACGCTTTATTTTCTATTAAAAAAATCAATTCTTTATTTGGTTTATCAGTTGAGGCCATCATCATCATAGGTAGTCTGTCCGTAGACAGGTTCGTGATTATTCATGGTTAAACTTGGTTCTCCATATACTCCTATTTTCTGCAGTTTTCTTTACAACTTGATTCACATATAGATTCCTGATCAGTCTCCTGTCTTTCCAGTGTACACCTATATCCTTTAATATCCTCATCAGCAGTACCCAGTTTACTCTATCGAAGGCCTTCTGCCAGTCGACGAAACATAGGAGCAATCTTGGCTGTACTCCGTTGCCCTTTCTGATATGATTCTCACTACACCGATAGCATCTCTGGTTCCTCGTCCTATTCTGAAGCGGAATTGATCTTCCCCTAGCATTTCTTCGGCCTTTTTCTCTAGTCTTTTATTAAGAATACTCGTGGTGATCTTCAAAGTGTGTGACAGTAGGGATATCGTTCTGTAGTCCTTAGACTGCATTGCCGTTGGCTTCTTCTTTAGAGGGATCATTGTTACATCTAGGAAATCCTGAGGCCTCTCTCCCGAGTTGTAAATCTTGTTAATTAGTTTCGTAATCACTTTGTCCTTCCAATCCCATGACTTTTAAGTACCTCTGCCGGTATTCCATCGCTGCCTGTAGCTTTTCCTTTCTTTAATTCCAGTATTGCCTTTTATGCTTCGCTTTTCATAATACTTAGTCCCAATCTTCTTCAATGCAATTCTCTTCTTCCAGTTCCATTTGTGCCGATCCTGCCTGCTTGTTGTATAGTTCCCTAATGTATTCTTCCGAGTTGAACTGTCCTTCTCCTTCCCATCTAGCTTCGCTCAGCCCTATGATGTCAATCCTATTTCTTTTCATTTCTTCATTCAGGTTCTTTATCTTTTCTGCCATCCTCATGGTTTTTACATTCCAAGTACCTATGCATAAGTTATCTTCGACACATGCTTTCCTCAAGGCAGTCCCTGCCCGGAATCCTATTGGGGGATTATTTTACCTCGGAAGAACTCGTTTTGTCCAACCATATAATCGTTACTAAGGAATTGTAATGTGGCAGTTTCCCTGTTGCTTTCCACATCGCAGATCGCAGTACTGTAGCCATTCAAATCGTCCCGATCACTCCTACAGCTCTATTGGATATAAACCCAGCCAACATAATTTGTTTTTAGCTCGATACCAAACTGACAGTACTGCTGCCTACTGCCAGGCACCGATGATAGTTTTTGTTATTAATTAATTAATTTTTTGTGAAAAACCTCCATTCGTGGATATCGAACCCAGGAACTTTGTAACGGGAAGCCGACACGCTAAGCGACACCATATGGAAGGTTAAAATTTTAAAACTAATTGCCAAATAAATCTTTCACATAATAATTTGAATAAACTCGTCAGGAATTTAAAATTTTAAGATTCTAAATAGACCTTGGTAAATGAGATGCGCTCTTTCGTGTTGTTTGGGAAAATTAATCTTTAATATTTAGATTTTTTAGTTTATATTTCTTAATTGAATTCACCACAACCATTTTTCTTCTTTATTTTAGGCATTCACAGTTGATGCTGAGTGAAAATGCGATGGTGTGAGGCATCAAGGAACCATGAATCGAAGAGTATTACTTTGCTGAAACAAGAACTGATGCATCTGGGTGCGAGAGTAAAGCGGATTATGTGCTGGAGGCTACACACATGGGATGAGAGAAGGTTTTTATACCTATATGTTGCTATATTCTGGTTTGTTCAATATATCAGGCGATAAATATCTTGTATAATAATATGGCTGCATATTACGGAAGATTTAGGAGAAGAGATTGTAAATTATAAGGCACTTTTAGATGGGCTAAATGCTTCAAATTTGGCATTATTATAGATTTCTGCCCAGCCAATTGAAATAAATACGATACAATAAGAATTCCAATTTTTAGGAGCTGTTTTTTTCCCGTAATTCAGAATAAGCCAAAATTTACGATCGGATTATACGATACCCCAAGAATTCAATTTCTCTTTAAAATATTTTTAATTCAATTTACACTTAAAGTAAATAAATGAAAAATATAGCGCTACCTCTGAAAAAAAAGTTTTAACTGGTACCTTCTGTAAGAATATTTTATTTCTGAGAATATAAGGCATTAATTTTCTCTTTGAACTTGAAAAGCTTTGTGATAACTCAACTTTTATAAAATGCATTTAATATTGATTATAAATTTATGAGAATATAAGGTGTTGGTTTTCAGTTTCAACTCTAAAAACTTTCTCTAATTTGATTTTATAAGGCATATTCCATTTTGTTTGTAAAGTTTATTAGCGTACTTCTATAAATTTTAACTTTTCATCAAATTCCACTTCTGTTAATAAGAATCTAATATTGTAAATATTTATTTATGAATTACAGAAGATATTTAAAAACCTTAGAAAACTTATTAAATGCGAAGGTTTCATATTGACTTCTGAGGCAGCACTATATTAGCTCATGTTTGCAGACTTGTCATGCATTTCTATGGTGAATATCATTCAGCAAATTGGATGTTGGAAAGTAATTAATTAAATTTAATCTTAAAATAGGAGCAGCCCTTAAAAAAGATTATTTGGATCAGGATGTTTTGTGTTCTACATATAAAATTTTACCAAGAGTGTTTGGCGTGGTTAAATAATTCCAGATTTAATTTAATAATTTAAAGAAATTTGGAGATAAATGTACGATATGCTTGAATTAATTCAGAAAATATTCTTTGGGTTTTTTTGTGGTTTATTCGAGGCAGAAAAATTTCTGAGGCAATACAAATTCTATTCATTATTCAAGTTATCAAAATCAGATAAAGAGTTTAAAATGCAAATGAAATTTCGGTTAGTTTTTAGAGCTTTGATTGAAAATCCGAACTGAATGCCTATATGTAAAGGAAAATATTTTCGTTGTGAAAAATAGAGGAGTGGTTAGTGTGTCTAGTTCCCAATGCCGAGGGCATGGTCGTTTGTGCTTGTTAAAAATATATTACAACACATGTAATTGGAGGAAACTGTTTGTGTTAAATAAATTATTATTATTATTAACATTGATATCTCGTAATTGGCTATTGAGTATATTTACTTTGCCATGCAATTTATTATTAAACTTATAAAGAGTTTATTTGAATTATAAATATTTGATTCGGTTCATTTTAAATTTCAATTGTTATATAACGCGATTGCTTTATTTCCCCTGATAATTTACGCTTTATTTTCTATTAAAAAAATCAATTCTTTATTTGGTTTATCAGTTGAGGCCATCATCATCATAGGTAGTCTGTCCGTAGACAGGTTCGTGATTATTCATGGTTAAACTTGGTTCTCCATATACTCCTATTTTCTGCAGTTTTCTTTACAACTTGATTCACATATAGATTCCTGATCAGTCTCCTGTCTTTCCAGTGTACACCTATATCCTTTAATATCCTCATCAGCAGTACCCAGTTTACTCTATCGAAGGCCTTCTGCCAGTCGACGAAACATAGGAGCAATCTTGGCTGTACTCCGTTGCCCTTTCTGATATGATTCTCACTACACCGATAGCATCTCTGGTTCCTCGTCCTATTCTGAAGCGGAATTGATCTTCCCCTAGCATTTCTTCGGCCTTTTTCTCTAGTCTTTTATTAAGAATACTCGTGGTGATCTTCAAAGTGTGTGACAGTAGGGATATCGTTCTGTAGTCCTTAGACTGCATTGCCGTTGGCTTCTTCTTTAGAGGGATCATTGTTACATCTAGGAAATCCTGAGGCCTCTCTCCCGAGTTGTAAATCTTGTTAATTAGTTTCGTAATCACTTTGTCCTTCCAATCCCATGACTTTTAAGTACCTCTGCCGGTATTCCATCGCTGCCTGTAGCTTTTCCTTTCTTTAATTCCAGTATTGCCTTTTATGCTTCGCTTTTCATAATACTTAGTCCCAATCTTCTTCAATGCAATTCTCTTCTTCCAGTTCCATTTGTGCCGATCCTGCCTGCTTGTTGTATAGTTCCCTAATGTATTCTTCCGAGTTGAACTGTCCTTCTCCTTCCCATCTAGCTTCGCTCAGCCCTATGATGTCAATCCTATTTCTTTTCATTTCTTCATTCAGGTTCTTTATCTTTTCTGCCATCCTCATGGTTTTTACATTCCAAGTACCTATGCATAAGTTATCTTCGACACATGCTTTCCTCAAGGCAGTCCCTGCCCGGAATCCTATTGGGGGATTATTTTACCTCGGAAGAACTCGTTTTGTCCAACCATATAATCGTTACTAAGGAATTGTAATGTGGCAGTTTCCCTGTTGCTTTCCACATCGCAGATCGCAGTACTGTAGCCATTCAAATCGTCCCGATCACTCCTACAGCTCTATTGGATATAAACCCAGCCAACATAATTTGTTTTTAGCTCGATACCAAACTGACAGTACTGCTGCCTACTGCCAGGCACCGATGATAGTTTTTGTTATTAATTAATTAATTTTTTGTGAAAAACCTCCATTCGTGGATATCGAACCCAGGAACTTTGTAACGGGAAGCCGACACGCTAAGCGACACCATATGGAAGGTTAAAATTTTAAAACTAATTGCCAAATAAATCTTTCACATAATAATTTGAATAAACTCGTCAGGAATTTAAAATTTTAAGATTCTAAATAGACCTTGGTAAATGAGATGCGCTCTTTCGTGTTGTTTGGGAAAATTAATCTTTAATATTTAGATTTTTTAGTTTATATTTCTTAATTGAATTCACCACAACCATTTTTCTTCTTTATTTTAGGCATTCACAGTTGATGCTGAGTGAAAATGCGATGGTGTGAGGCATCAAGGAACCATGAATCGAAGAGTATTACTTTGCTGAAACAAGAACTGATGCATCTGGGTGCGAGAGTAAAGCGGATTATGTGCTGGAGGCTACACACATGGGATGAGAGAAGGTTTTTATACCTATATGTTGCTATATTCTGGTTTGTTCAATATATCAGGCGATAAATATCTTGTATAATAATATGGCTGCATATTACGGAAGATTTAGGAGAAGAGATTGTAAATTATAAGGCACTTTTAGATGGGCTAAATGCTTCAAATTTGGCATTATTATAGATTTCTGCCCAGCCAATTGAAATAAATACGATACAATAAGAATTCCAATTTTTAGGAGCTGTTTTTTTCCCGTAATTCAGAATAAGCCAAAATTTACGATCGGATTATACGATACCCCAAGAATTCAATTTCTCTTTAAAATATTTTTAATTCAATTTACACTTAAAGTAAATAAATGAAAAATATAGCGCTACCTCTGAAAAAAAAGTTTTAACTGGTACCTTCTGTAAGAATATTTTATTTCTGAGAATATAAGGCATTAATTTTCTCTTTGAACTTGAAAAGCTTTGTGATAACTCAACTTTTATAAAATGCATTTAATATTGATTATAAATTTATGAGAATATAAGGTGTTGGTTTTCAGTTTCAACTCTAAAAACTTTCTCTAATTTGATTTTATAAGGCATATTCCATTTTGTTTGTAAAGTTTATTAGCGTACTTCTATAAATTTTAACTTTTCATCAAATTCCACTTCTGTTAATAAGAATCTAATATTGTAAATATTTATTTATGAATTACAGAAGATATTTAAAAACCTTAGAAAACTTATTAAATGCGAAGGTTTCATATTGACTTCTGAGGCAGCACTGTATTAGCTCATGTTTGCAGACTTGTCATGCATTTCTATGGTGAATATCGTTCAGCAAATTGGATGTTGGAAAGTAATTAATTAAATTTAATCTTAAAATAGGAGCAGCCCTTAAAAAAGATTATTTGGATCAGGATGTTTTGTGTCCTACATATAAAATTTTACCAAGAGTGTTTGGCGTGGTTAAATAATTCCAGATTTAATTTAATAATTTAAAGAAATTTGGAGATAAATGTACGATATGCTTGAATTAATTCAGAAAATATTCTTTGGGTTTTTTTGTGGTTTATTCGAGGCAGAAAAATTTCTGAGGCAATACAAATTCTATTCATTATTCAAGTTATCAAAATCAGATAAAGAGTTTAAAATGCAAATGAAATTTCGGTTAGTTTTTAGAGCTTTGATTGAAAATCCGAACTGAATGCCTATATGTAAAGGAAAATATTTTCGTTGTGAAAAATAGAGGAGTGGTTAGTGTGTCTAGTTCCCAATGCCGAGGGCATGGTCGTTTGTGCTTGTTAAAAATATATTACAACACATGTAATTGGAGGAAACTGTTTGTGTTAAATAAATTATTATTATTATTAACATTGATATCTCGTAATTGGCTATTGAGTATATTTACTTTGCCATGCAATTTATTATTAAACTTATAAAGAGTTTATTTGAATTATAAATATTTGATTCGGTTCATTTTAAATTTCAATTGTTATATAACGCGATTGCTTTATTTCCCCTGATAATTTACGCTTTATTTTCTATTAAAAAAATCAATTCTTTATTTGGTTTATCAGTTGAGGCCATCATCATCATAGGTAGTCTGTCCGTAGACAGGTTCGTGATTATTCATGGTTAAACTTGGTTCTCCATATACTCCTATTTTCTGCAGTTTTCTTTACAACTTGATTCACATATAGATTCCTGATCAGTCTCCTGTCTTTCCAGTGTACACCTATATCCTTTAATATCCTCATCAGCAGTACCCAGTTTACTCTATCGAAGGCCTTCTGCCAGTCGACGAAACATAGGAGCAATCTTGGCTGTACTCCGTTGCCCTTTCTGATATGATTCTCACTACACCGATAGCATCTCTGGTTCCTCGTCCTATTCTGAAGCGGAATTGATCTTCCCCTAGCATTTCTTCGGCCTTTTTCTCTAGTCTTTTATTAAGAATACTCGTGGTGATCTTCAAAGTGTGTGACAGTAGGGATATCGTTCTGTAGTCCTTAGACTGCATTGCCGTTGGCTTCTTCTTTAGAGGGATCATTGTTACATCTAGGAAATCCTGAGGCCTCTCTCCCGAGTTGTAAATCCTGTTAATTAGTTTCGTAATCACTTTGTCCTTCCAATCCCATGACTTTTAAGTACCTCTGCCGGTATTCCATCGCTGCCTGTAGCTTTTCCTTTCTTTAATTCCAGTATTGCCTTTTATGCTTCGCTTTTCATAATACTTAGTCCCAATCTTCTTCAATGCAATTCTCTTCTTCCAGTTCCATTTGTGCCGATCCTGCCTGCTTGTTGTATAGTTCCCTAATGTATTCTTCCGAGTTGAACTGTCCTTCTCCTTCCCATCTAGCTTCGCTCAGCCCTATGATGTCAATCCTATTTCTTTTCATTTCTTCTTTCAGGTTCTTTATCTTTTCTGCCATCCTCATGGTTTTTACATTCCAAGTACCTATGCATAAGTTATCTTCGACACATGCTTTCCTCAAGGCAGTCCCTGCCCGGAGATCCTATTGGGGGATTATTTTACCTCGGAAGAACTCGTTTTGTCCAACCATATAATCGTTACTAAGGAATTGTAATGTGGCAGTTTCCCTGTTGCTTTCCACATCGCAGATCGCAGTACTGTAGCCATTCAAATCGTCCCGATCACTCCTACAGCTCTATTGGATATAAACCCAGCCAACATAATTTGTTTTTAGCTCGATACCAAACTGACAGTACTGCTGCCTACTGCCAGGCACCGATGATAGTTTTTGTTATTAATTAATTAATTTTTTGTGAAAAACCTCCATTCGTGGATATCGAACCCAGGAACTTTGTAACGGGAAGCCGACACGCTAAGCGACACCATATGGAAGGTTAAAATTTTAAAACTAATTGCCAAATAAATCTTTCACATAATAATTTGAATAAACTCGTCAGGAATTTAAAATTTTAAGATTCTAAATAGACCTTGGTAAATGAGATGCGCTCTTTCGTGTTGTTTGGGAAAATTAATCTTTAATATTTAGATTTTTTAGTTTATATTTCTTAATTGAATTCACCACAACCATTTTTCTTCTTTATTTTAGGCATTCACAGTTGATGCTGAGTGAAAATGCGATGGTGTGAGGCATCAAGGAACCATGAATCGAAGAGTATTACTTTGCTGAAACAAGAACTGATGCATCTGGGTGCGAGAGTAAAGCGGATTATGTGCTGGAGGCTACACACATGGGATGAGAGAAGGTTTTTATACCTATATGTTGCTATATTCTGGTTTGTTCAATATATCAGGCGATAAATATCTTGTATAATAATATGGCTGCATATTACGGAAGATTTAGGAGAAGAGATTGTAAATTATAAGGCACTTTTAGATGGGCTAAATGCTTCAAATTTGGCATTATTATAGATTTCTGCCCAGCCAATTGAAATAAATACGATACAATAAGAATTCCAATTTTTAGGAGCTGTTTTTTTCCCGTAATTCAGAATAAGCCAAAATTTACGATCGGATTATACGATACCCCAAGAATTCAATTTCTCTTTAAAATATTTTTAATTCAATTTACACTTAAAGTAAATAAATGAAAAATATAGCGCTACCTCTGAAAAAAAAGTTTTAACTGGTACCTTCTGTAAGAATATTTTATTTCTGAGAATATAAGGCATTAATTTTCTCTTTGAACTTGAAAAGCTTTGTGATAACTCAACTTTTATAAAATGCATTTAATATTGATTATAAATTTATGAGAATATAAGGTGTTGGTTTTCAGTTTCAACTCTAAAAACTTTCTCTAATTTGATTTTATAAGGCATATTCCATTTTGTTTGTAAAGTTTATTAGCGTACTTCTATAAATTTTAAATTTTCATCAAATTCCACTTCTGTTAATAAGAATCTAATATTGTAAATATTTATTTATGAATTACAGAAGATATTTAAAAACCTTAGAAAACTTATTAAATGCGAAGGTTTCATATTGACTTCTGAGGCAGCACTGTATTAGCTCATGTTTGCAGACTTGTCATGCATTTCTATGGTGAATATCGTTCAGCAAATTGGATGTTGGAAAGTAATTAATTAAATTTAATCTTAAAATAGGAGCAGCCCTTAAAAAAGATTATTTGGATCAGGATGTTTTGTGTCCTACATATAAAATTTTACCAAGAGTGTTTGGCGTGGTTAAATAATTCCAGATTTAATTTAATAATTTAAAGAAATTTGGAGATAAATGTACGATATGCTTGAATTAATTCAGAAAATATTCTTTGGGTTTTTTTGTGGTTTATTCGAGGCAGAAAAATTTCTGAGGCAATACAAATTCTATTCATTATTCAAGTTATCAAAATCAGATAAAGAGTTTAAAATGCAAATGAAATTTCGGTTAGTTTTTAGAGCTTTGATTGAAAATCCGAACTGAATGCCTATATGTAAAGGAAAATATTTTCGTTGTGAAAAATAGAGGAGTGGTTAGTGTGTCTAGTTCCCAATGCCGAGGGCATGGTCGTTTGTGCTTGTTAAAAATATATTACAACACATGTAATTGGAGGAAACTGTTTGTGTTAAATAAATTATTATTATTATTAACATTGATATCTCGTAATTGGCTATTGAGTATATTTACTTTGCCATGCAATTTATTATTAAACTTATAAAGAGTTTATTTGAATTATAAATATTTGATTCGGTTCATTTTAAATTTCAATTGTTATATAACGCGATTGCTTTATTTCCCCTGATAATTTACGCTTTATTTTCTATTAAAAAAATCAATTCTTTATTTGGTTTATCAGTTGAGGCCATCATCATCATAGGTAGTCTGTCCGTAGACAGGTTCGTGATTATTCATGGTTAAACTTGGTTCTCCATATACTCCTATTTTCTGCAGTTTTCTTTACAACTTGATTCACATATAGATTCCTGATCAGTCTCCTGTCTTTCCAGTGTACACCTATATCCTTTAATATCCTCATCAGCAGTACCCAGTTTACTCTATCGAAGGCCTTCTGCCAGTCGACGAAACATAGGAGCAATCTTGGCTGTACTCCGTTGCCCTTTCTGATATGATTCTCACTACACCGATAGCATCTCTGGTTCCTCGTCCTATTCTGAAGCGGAATTGATCTTCCCCTAGCATTTCTTCGGCCTTTTTCTCTAGTCTTTTATTAAGAATACTCGTGGTGATCTTCAAAGTGTGTGACAGTAGGGATATCGTTCTGTAGTCCTTAGACTGCATTGCCGTTGGCTTCTTCTTTAGAGGGATCATTGTTACATCTAGGAAATCCTGAGGCCTCTCTCCCGAGTTGTAAATCTTGTTAATTAGTTTCGTAATCACTTTGTCCTTCCAATCCCATGACTTTTAAGTACCTCTGCCGGTATTCCATCGCTGCCTGTAGCTTTTCCTTTCTTTAATTCCAGTATTGCCTTTTATGCTTCGCTTTTCATAATACTTAGTCCCAATCTTCTTCAATGCAATTCTCTTCTTCCAGTTCCATTTGTGCCGATCCTGCCTGCTTGTTGTATAGTTCCCTAATGTATTCTTCCGAGTTGAACTGTCCTTCTCCTTCCCATCTAGCTTCGCTCAGCCCTATGATGTCAATCCTATTTCTTTTCATTTCTTCTTTCAGGTTCTTTATCTTTTCTGCCATCCTCATGGTTTTTACATTCCAAGTACCTATGCATAAGTTATCTTCGACACATGCTTTCCTCAAGGCAGTCCCTGCCCGGAGATCCTATTGGGGGATTATTTTACCTCGGAAGAACTCGTTTTGTCCAACCATATAATCGTTACTAAGGAATTGTAATGTGGCAGTTTCCCTGTTGCTTTCCACATCGCAGATCGCAGTACTGTAGCCATTCAAATCGTCCCGATCACTCCTACAGCTCTATTGAATATAAACCCAGCCAACATAATTTGTTTTTAGCTCGATACCAAACTGACAGTACTGCTGCCTACTGCCAGGCACCGATGATAGTTTTTGTTATTAATTAATTAATTTTTTGTGAAAAACCTCCATTCGTGGATATCGAACCCAGGAACTTTGTAACGGGAAGCCGACACGCTAAGCGACACCATATGGAAGGTTAAAATTTTAAAACTAATTGCCAAATAAATCTTTCACATAATAATTTGAATAAACTCGTCAGGAATTTAAAATTTTAAGATTCTAAATAGACCTTGGTAAATGAGATGCGCTCTTTCGTGTTGTTTGGGAAAATTAATCTTTAATATTTAGATTTTTTAGTTTATATTTCTTAATTGAATTCACCACAACCATTTTTCTTCTTTATTTTAGGCATTCACAGTTGATGCTGAGTGAAAATGCGATGGTGTGAGGCATCAAGGAACCATGAATCGAAGAGTATTACTTTGCTGAAACAAGAACTGATGCATCTGGGTGCGAGAGTAAAGCGGATTATGTGCTGGAGGCTACACACATGGGATGAGGGAAGGTTTTTATACCTATATGTAGCTATATTCTGGTTTGTTCAATATATCAGGCGATAAATATCTTGTATAATAATATGGCTGCATATTACGGAAGATTTAGGAGAAGAGATTGTAAATTATAAGGCACTTTTAGATGGGCTAAATGCTTCAAATTTGGCATTATTATAGATTTCTGCCCAGCCAATTGAAATAAATACGATACAATAAGAATTCCAATTTTTAGGAGCTGTTTTTTTCCCGTAATTCAGAATAAGCCAAAATTTACGATCGGATTATACGATACCCCAAGAATTCAATTTCTCTTTAAAATATTTTTAATTCAATTTACACTTAAAGTAAATAAATGAAAAATATAGCGCTACCTCTGAAAAAAAAGTTTTAACTGGTACCTTCTGTAAGAATATTTTATTTCTGAGAATATAAGGCATTAATTTTCTCTTTGAACTTGAAAAGCTTTGTGATAACTCAACTTTTATAAAATGCATTTAATATTGATTATAAATTTATGAGAATATAAGGTGTTGGTTTTCAGTTTCAACTCTAAAAACTTTCTCTAATTTGATTTTATAAGGCATATTCCATTTTGTTTGTAAAGTTTATTAGCGTACTTCTATAAATTTTAACTTTTCATCAAATTCCACTTCTGTTAATAAGAATCTAATATTGTAAATATTTATTTATGAATTACAGAAGATATTTAAAAACCTTAGAAAACTTATTAAATGCGAAGGTTTCATATTGACTTCTGAGGCAGCACTGTATTAGCTCATGTTTGCAGACTTGTCATGCATTTCTATGGTGAATATCGTTCAGCAAATTGGATGTTGGAAAGTAATTAATTAAATTTAATCTTAAAATAGGAGCAGCCCTTAAAAAAGATTATTTGGATCAGGATGTTTTGTGTTCTACATATAAAATTTTACCAAGAGTGTTTGGCGTGGTTAAATAATTCCAGATTTAATTTAATAATTTAAAGAAATTTGGAGATAAATGTACGATATGCTTGAATTAATTCAGAAGATATTCTTTGGGTTTTTTTGTGGTTTATTCGAGGCAGAAAAATTTCTGAGGCAATACAAATTCTATTCATTATTCAAGTTATCAAAATCAGATAAAGAGTTTAAAATGCAAATGAAATTTCGGTTAGTTTTTAGAGCTTTGATTGAAAATCCGAACTGAATGCCTATATGTAAAGGAAAATATTTTCGTTGTGAAAAATAGAGGAGTGGTTAGTGTGTCTAGTTCCCAATGCCGAGGGCATGGTCGTTTGTGCTTGTTAAAAATATATTACAACACATGTAATTGGAGGAAACTGTTTGTGTTAAATAAATTATTATTATTATTAACATTGATATCTCGTAATTGGCTATTGAGTATATTTACTTTGCCATGCAATTTATTATTAAACTTATAAAGAGTTTATTTGAATTATAAATATTTGATTCGGTTCATTTTAAATTTCAATTGTTATATAACGCGATTGCTTTATTTCCCCTGATAATTTACGCTTTATTTTCTATTAAAAAAATCAATTCTTTATTTGGTTTATCAGTTGAGGCCATCATCATCATAGGTAGTCTGTCCGTAGACAGGTTCGTGATTATTCATGGTTAAACTTGGTTCTCCATATACTCCTATTTTCTGCAGTTTTCTTTACAACTTGATTCACATATAGATTCCTGATCAGTCTCCTGTCTTTCCAGTGTACACCTATATCCTTTAATATCCTCATCAGCAGTACCCAGTTTACTCTATCGAAGGCCTTCTGCCAGTCGACGAAACATAGGAGCAATCTTGGCTGTGCTCCGTTGCCCTTTCTGATATGATTCTCACTACACCGATAGCATCTCTGGTTCCTCGTCCTATTCTGAAGCGGAATTGATCTTCCCCTAGCATTTCTTCGGCCTTTTTCTCTAGTCTTTTATTAAGAATACTCGTGGTGATCTTCAAAGTGTGTGACAGTAGGGATATCGTTCTGTAGTCCTTAGACTGCATTGCCGTTGGCTTCTTCTTTAGAGGGATCATTGTTACATCTAGGAAATCCTGAGGCCTCTCTCCCGAGTTGTAAATCTTGTTAATTAGTTTCGTAATCACTTTGTCCTTCCAATCCCATGACTTTTAAGTACCTCTGCCGGTATTCCATCGCTGCCTGTAGCTTTTCCTTTCTTTAATTCCAGTATTGCCTTTTATGCTTTGCTTTTCATAATACTTAGTCCCAATCTTCTTCAATGCAATTCTCTTCTTCCAGTTCCATTTGTGCCGATCCTGCCTGCTTGTTGTATAGTTCCCTAATGTATTCTTCCGAGTTGAACTGTCCTTCTCCTTCCCATCTAGCTTCGCTCAGCCCTATGATGTCAATCCTATTTCTTTTCATTTCTTCTTTCAGGTTCTTTATCTTTTCTGCCATCCTCATGGTTTTTACATTCCAAGTACCTATGCATAAGTTATCTTCGACACATGCTTTCCTCAAGGCAGTCCCTGCCCGGAGATCCTATTGGGGGATTATTTTACCTCGGAAGAACTCGTTTTGTCCAACCATATAATCGTTACTAAGGAATTGTAATGTGGCAGTTTCCCTGTTGCTTTCCACATCGCAGATCGCAGTACTGTAGCCATTCAAATCGTCCCGATCACTCCTACAGCTCTATTGGATATAAACCCAGCCAACATAATTTGTTTTTAGCTCGATACCAAACTGACAGTACTGCTGCCTACTGCCAGGCACCGATGATAGTTTTTGTTATTAATTAATTAATTTTTTGTGAAAAACCTCCATTCGTGGATATCGAACCCAGGAACTTTGTAACGGGAAGCCGACACGCTAAGCGACACCATATGGAAGGTTAAAATTTTAAAACTAATTGCCAAATAAATCTTTCACATAATAATTTGAATAAACTCGTCAGGAATTTAAAATTTTAAGATTCTAAATAGACCTTGGTAAATGAGATGCGCTCTTTCGTGTTGTTTGGGAAAATTAATCTTTAATATTTAGATTTTTTAGTTTATATTTCTTAATTGAATTCACCACAACCATTTTTCTTCTTTATTTTAGGCATTCACAGTTGATGCTGAGTGAAAATGCGATGGTGTGAGGCATCAAGGAACCATGAATCGAAGAGTATTACTTTGCTGAAACAAGAACTGATGCATCTGGGTGCGAGAGTAAAGCGGATTATGTGCTGGAGGCTACACACATGGGATGAGAGAAGGTTTTTATACCTATATGTTGCTATATTCTGGTTTGTTCAATATATCAGGCGATAAATATCTTGTATAATAATATGGCTGCATATTACGGAAGATTTAGGAGAAGAGATTGTAAATTATAAGGCACTTTTAGATGGGCTAAATGCTTCAAATTTGGCATTATCATAGATTTCTGCCCAGCCAATTGAAATAAATACGATACAATAAGAATTCCAATTTTTAGGAGCTGTTTTTTTCCCGTAATTCAGAATAAGCCAAAATTTACGATCGGATTATACGATACCCCAAGAATTCAATTTCTCTTTAAAATATTTTTAATTCAATTTACACTTAAAGTAAATAAATGAAAAATATAGCGCTACCTCTGAAAAAAAAGTTTTAACTGGTACCTTCTGTAAGAATATTTTATTTCTGAGAATATAAGGCATTAATTTTCTCTTTGAACTTGAAAAGCTTTGTGATAACTCAACTTTTATAAAATGCATTTAATATTGATTATAAATTTATGAGAATATAAGGTGTTGGTTTTCAGTTTCAACTCTAAAAACTTTCTCTAATTTGATTTTATAAGGCATATTCCATTTTGTTTGTAAAGTTTATTAGCGTACTTCTATAAATTTTAACTTTTCATCAAATTCCACTTCTGTTAATAAGAATCTAATATTGTAAATATTTATTTATGAATTACAGAAGATATTTAAAAACCTTAGAAAACTTATTAAATGCGAAGGTTTCATATTGACTTCTGAGGCAGCACTGTATTAGCTCATGTTTGCAGACTTGTCATGCATTTCTATGGTGAATATCGTTCAGCAAATTGGATGTTGGAAAGTAATTAATTAAATTTAATCTTAAAATAGGAGCAGCCCTTAAAAAAGATTATTTGGATCAGGATGTTTTGTGTCCTACATATAAAATTTTACCAAGAGTGTTTGGCGTGGTTAAATAATTCCAGATTTAATTTAATAATTTAAAGAAATTTGGAGATAAATGTACGATATGCTTGAATTAATTCAGAAAATATTCTTTGGGTTTTTTTGTGGTTTATTCGAGGCAGAAAAATTTCTGAGGCAATACAAATTCTATTCATTATTCAAGTTATCAAAATCAGATAAAGAGTTTAAAATGCAAATGAAATTTCGGTTAGTTTTTAGAGCTTTGATTGAAAATCCGAACTGAATGCCTATATGTAAAGGAAAATATTTTCGTTGTGAAAAATAGAGGAGTGGTTAGTGTGTCTAGTTCCCAATGCCGAGGGCATGGTCGTTTGTGCTTGTTAAAAATATATTACAACACATGTAATTGGAGGAAACTGTTTGTGTTAAATAAATTATTATTATTATTAACATTGATATCTCGTAATTGGCTATTGAGTATATTTACTTTGCCATGCAATTTATTATTAAACTTATAAAGAGTTTATTTGAATTATAAATATTTGATTCGGTTCATTTTAAATTTCAATTGTTATATAACGCGATTGCTTTATTTCCCCTGATAATTTACGCTTTATTTTCTATTAAAAAAATCAATTCTTTATTTGGTTTATCAGTTGAGGCCATCATCATCATAGGTAGTCTGTCCGTAGACAGGTTCGTGATTATTCATGGTTAAACTTGGTTCTCCATATACTCCTATTTTCTGCAGTTTTCTTTACAACTTGATTCACATATAGATTCCTGATCAGTCTCCTGTCTTTCCAGTGTACACCTATATCCTTTAATATCCTCATCAGCAGTACCCAGTTTACTCTATCGAAGGCCTTCTGCCAGTCGACGAAACATAGGAGCAATCTTGGCTGTACTCCGTTGCCCTTTCTGATATGATTCTCACTACACCGATAGCATCTCTGGTTCCTCGTCCTATTCTGAAGCGGAATTGATCTTCCCCTAGCATTTCTTCGGCCTTTTTCTCTAGTCTTTTATTAAGAATACTCGTGGTGATCTTCAAAGTGTGTGACAGTAGGGATATCGTTCTGTAGTCCTTAGACTGCATTGCCGTTGGCTTCTTCTTTAGAGGGATCATTGTTACATCTAGGAAATCCTGAGGCCTCTCTCCCGAGTTGTAAATCTTGTTAATTAGTTTCGTAATCACTTTGTCCTTCCAATCCCATGACTTTTAAGTACCTCTGCCGGTATTCCATCGCTGCCTGTAGCTTTTCCTTTCTTTAATTCCAGTATTGCCTTTTATGCTTCGCTTTTCATAATACTTAGTCCCAATCTTCTTCAATGCAATTCTCTTCTTCCAGTTCCATTTGTGCCGATCCTGCCTGCTTGTTGTATAGTTCCCTAATGTATTCTTCCGAGTTGAACTGTCCTTCTCCTTCCCATCTAGCTTCGCTCAGCCCTATGATGTCAATCCTAATTCTTTTCATTTCTTCTTTCAGGTTCTTTATCTTTTCTGCCATCCTCATGGTTTTTACATTCCAAGTACCTATGCATAAGTTATCTTCGACACATGCTTTCCTCAAGGCAGTCCCTGCCCGGAGATCCTATTGGGGGATTATTTTACCTCGGAAGAACTCGTTTTGTCCAACCATATAATCGTTACTAAGGAATTGTAATGTGGCAGTTTCCCTGTTGCTTTCCACATCGCAGATCGCAGTACTGTAGCCATTCAAATCGTCCCGATCACTCCTACAGCTCTATTGGATATAAACCCAGCCAACATAATTTGTTTTTAGCTCGATACCAAACTGACAGTACTGCTGCCTACTGCCAGGCACCGATGATAGTTTTTGTTATTAATTAATTAATTTTTTGTGAAAAACCTCCATTCGTGGATATCGAACCCAGGAACTTTGTAACGGGAAGCCGACACGCTAAGCGACACCATATGGAAGGTTAAAATTTTAAAACTAATTGCCAAATAAATCTTTCACATAATAATTTGAATAAACTCGTCAGGAATTTAAAATTTTAAGATTCTAAATAGACCTTGGTAAATGAGATGCGCTCTTTCGTGTTGTTTGGGAAAATTAATCTTTAATATTTAGATTTTTTAGTTTATATTTCTTAATTGAATTCACCACAACCATTTTTCTTCTTTATTTTAGGCATTCACAGTTGATGCTGAGTGAAAATGCGATGGTGTGAGGCATCAAGGAACCATGAATCGAAGAGTATTACTTTGCTGAAACAAGAACTGATGCATCTGGGTGCGAGAGTAAAGCGGATTATGTGCTGGAGGCTACACACATGGGATGAGAGAAGGTTTTTATACCTATATGTTGCTATATTCTGGTTTGTTCAATATATCAGGCGATAAATATCTTGTATAATAATATGGCTGCATATTACGGAAGATTTAGGAGAAGAGATTGTAAATTATAAGGCACTTTTAGATGGGCTAAATGCTTCAAATTTGGCATTATTATAGATTTCTGCCCAGCCAATTGAAATAAATACGATACAATAAGAATTCCAATTTTTAGGAGCTGTTTTTTTCCCGTAATTCAGAATAAGCCAAAATTTACGATCGGATTATACGATACCCCAAGAATTCAATTTCTCTTTAAAATATTTTTAATTCAATTTACACTTAAAGTAAATAAATGAAAAATATAGCGCTACCTCTGAAAAAAAAGTTTTAACTGGTACCTTCTGTAAGAATATTTTATTTCTGAGAATATAAGGCATTAATTTTCTCTTTGAACTTGAAAAGCTTTGTGATAACTCAACTTTTATAAAATGCATTTAATATTGATTATAAATTTATGAGAATATAAGGTGTTGGTTTTCAGTTTCAACTCTAAAAACTTTCTCTAATTTGATTTTATAAGGCATATTCCATTTTGTTTGTAAAGTTTATTAGCGTACTTCTATAAATTTTAAATTTTCATCAAATTCCACTTCTGTTAATAAGAATCTAATATTGTAAATATTTATTTATGAATTACAGAAGATATTTAAAAACCTTAGAAAACTTATTAAATGCGAAGGTTTCATATTGACTTCTGAGGCAGCACTATATTAGCTCATGTTTGCAGACTTGTCATGCATTTCTATGGTGAATATCATTCAGCAAATTGGATGTTGGAAAGTAATTAATTAAATTTAATCTTAAAATAGGAGCAGCCCTTAAAAAAGATTATTTGGATCAGGATGTTTTGTGTTCTACATATAAAATTTTACCAAGAGTGTTTGGCGTGGTTAAATAATTCCAGATTTAATTTAATAATTTAAAGAAATTTGGAGATAAATGTACGATATGCTTGAATTAATTCAGAAAATATTCTTTGGGTTTTTTTGTGGTTTATTCGAGGCAGAAAAATTTCTGAGGCAATACAAATTCTATTCATTATTCAAGTTATCAAAATCAGATAAAGAGTTTAAAATGCAAATGAAATTTCGGTTAGTTTTTAGAGCTTTGATTGAAAATCCGAACTGAATGCCTATATGTAAAGGAAAATATTTTCGTTGTGAAAAATAGAGGAGTGGTTAGTGTGTCTAGTTCCCAATGCCGAGGGCATGGTCGTTTGTGCTTGTTAAAAATATATTACAACACATGTAATTGGAGGAAACTGTTTGTGTTAAATAAATTATTATTATTATTAACATTGATATCTCGTAATTGGCTATTGAGTATATTTACTTTGCCATGCAATTTATTATTAAACTTATAAAGAGTTTATTTGAATTATAAATATTTGATTCGGTTCATTTTAAATTTCAATTGTTATATAACGCGATTGCTTTATTTCCCCTGATAATTTACGCTTTATTTTCTATTAAAAAAATCAATTCTTTATTTGGTTTATCAGTTGAGGCCATCATCATCATAGGTAGTCTGTCCGTAGACAGGTTCGTGATTATTCATGGTTAAACTTGGTTCTCCATATACTCCTATTTTCTGCAGTTTTCTTTACAACTTGATTCACATATAGATTCCTGATCAGTCTCCTGTCTTTCCAGTGTACACCTATATCCTTTAATATCCTCATCAGCAGTACCCAGTTTACTCTATCGAAGGCCTTCTGCCAGTCGACGAAACATAGGAGCAATCTTGGCTGTACTCCGTTGCCCTTTCTGATATGATTCTCACTACACCGATAGCATCTCTGGTTCCTCGTCCTATTCTGAAGCGGAATTGATCTTCCCCTAGCATTTCTTCGGCCTTTTTCTCTAGTCTTTTATTAAGAATACTCGTGGTGATCTTCAAAGTGTGTGACAGTAGGGATATCGTTCTGTAGTCCTTAGACTGCATTGCCGTTGGCTTCTTCTTTAGAGGGATCATTGTTACATCTAGGAAATCCTGAGGCCTCTCTCCCGAGTTGTAAATCTTGTTAATTAGTTTCGTAATCACTTTGTCCTTCCAATCCCATGACTTTTAAGTACCTCTGCCGGTATTCCATCGCTGCCTGTAGCTTTTCCTTTCTTTAATTCCAGTATTGCCTTTTATGCTTCGCTTTTCATAATACTTAGTCCCAATCTTCTTCAATGCAATTCTCTTCTTCCAGTTCCATTTGTGCCGATCCTGCCTGCTTGTTGTATAGTTCCCTAATGTATTCTTCCGAGTTGAACTGTCCTTCTCCTTCCCATCTAGCTTCGCTCAGCCCTATGATGTCAATCCTAATTCTTTTCATTTCTTCTTTCAGGTTCTTTATCTTTTCTGCCATCCTCATGGTTTTTACATTCCAAGTACCTATGCATAAGTTATCTTCGACACATGCTTTCCTCAAGGCAGTCCCTGCCCGGAGATCCTATTGGGGGATTATTTTACCTCGGAAGAACTCGTTTTGTCCAACCATATAATCGTTACTAAGGAATTGTAATGTGGCAGTTTCCCTGTTGCTTTCCACATCGCAGATCGCAGTACTGTAGCCATTCAAATCGTCCCGATCACTCCTACAGCTCTATTGAATATAAACCCAGCCAACATAATTTGTTTTTAGCTCGATACCAAACTGACAGTACTGCTGCCTACTGCCAGGCACCGATGATAGTTTTTGTTATTAATTAATTAATTTTTTGTGAAAAACCTCCATTCGTGGATATCGAACCCAGGAACTTTGTAACGGGAAGCCGACACGCTAAGCGACACCATATGGAAGGTTAAAATTTTAAAACTAATTGCCAAATAAATCTTTCACATAATAATTTGAATAAACTCGTCAGGAATTTAAAATTTTAAGATTCTAAATAGACCTTGGTAAATGAGATGCGCTCTTTCGTGTTGTTTGGGAAAATTAATCTTTAATATTTAGATTTTTTAGTTTATATTTCTTAATTGAATTCACCACAACCATTTTTCTTCTTTATTTTAGGCATTCACAGTTGATGCTGAGTGAAAATGCGATGGTGTGAGGCATCAAGGAACCATGAATCGAAGAGTATTACTTTGCTGAAACAAGAACTGATGCATCTGGGTGCGAGAGTAAAGCGGATTATGTGCTGGAGGCTACACACATGGGATGAGGGAAGGTTTTTATACCTATATGTAGCTATATTCTGGTTTGTTCAATATATCAGGCGATAAATATCTTGTATAATAATATGGCTGCATATTACGGAAGATTTAGGAGAAGAGATTGTAAATTATAAGGCACTTTTAGATGGGCTAAATGCTTCAAATTTGGCATTATTATAGATTTCTGCCCAGCCAATTGAAATAAATACGATACAATAAGAATTCCAATTTTTAGGAGCTGTTTTTTTCCCGTAATTCAGAATAAGCCAAAATTTACGATCGGATTATACGATACCCCAAGAATTCAATTTCTCTTTAAAATATTTTTAATTCAATTTACACTTAAAGTAAATAAATGAAAAATATAGCGCTACCTCTGAAAAAAAAGTTTTAACTGGTACCTTCTGTAAGAATATTTTATTTCTGAGAATATAAGGCATTAATTTTCTCTTTGAACTTGAAAAGCTTTGTGATAACTCAACTTTTATAAAATGCATTTAATATTGATTATAAATTTATGAGAATATAAGGTGTTGGTTTTCAGTTTCAACTCTAAAAACTTTCTCTAATTTGATTTTATAAGGCATATTCCATTTTGTTTGTAAAGTTTATTAGCGTACTTCTATAAATTTTAACTTTTCATCAAATTCCACTTCTGTTAATAAGAATCTAATATTGTAAATATTTATTTATGAATTACAGAAGATATTTAAAAACCTTAGAAAACTTATTAAATGCGAAGGTTTCATATTGACTTCTGAGGCAGCACTATATTAGCTCATGTTTGCAGACTTGTCATGCATTTCTATGGTGAATATCATTCAGCAAATTGGATGTTGGAAAGTAATTAATTAAATTTAATCTTAAAATAGGAGCAGCCCTTAAAAAAGATTATTTGGATCAGGATGTTTTGTGTTCTACATATAAAATTTTACCAAGAGTGTTTGGCGTGGTTAAATAATTCCAGATTTAATTTAATAATTTAAAGAAATTTGGAGATAAATGTACGATATGCTTGAATTAATTCAGAAAATATTCTTTGGGTTTTTTTGTGGTTTATTCGAGGCAGAAAAATTTCTGAGGCAATACAAATTCTATTCATTATTCAAGTTATCAAAATCAGATAAAGAGTTTAAAATGCAAATGAAATTTCGGTTAGTTTTTAGAGCTTTGATTGAAAATCCGAACTGAATGCCTATATGTAAAGGAAAATATTTTCGTTGTGAAAAATAGAGGAGTGGTTAGTGTGTCTAGTTCCCAATGCCGAGGGCATGGTCGTTTGTGCTTGTTAAAAATATATTACAACACATGTAATTGGAGGAAACTGTTTGTGTTAAATAAATTATTATTATTATTAACATTGATATCTCGTAATTGGCTATTGAGTATATTTACTTTGCCATGCAATTTATTATTAAACTTATAAAGAGTTTATTTGAATTATAAATATTTGATTCGGTTCATTTTAAATTTCAATTGTTATATAACGCGATTGCTTTATTTCCCCTGATAATTTACGCTTTATTTTCTATTAAAAAAATCAATTCTTTATTTGGTTTATCAGTTGAGGCCATCATCATCATAGGTAGTCTGTCCGTAGACAGGTTCGTGATTATTCATGGTTAAACTTGGTTCTCCATATACTCCTATTTTCTGCAGTTTTCTTTACAACTTGATTCACATATAGATTCCTGATCAGTCTCCTGTCTTTCCAGTGTACACCTATATCCTTTAATATCCTCATCAGCAGTACCCAGTTTACTCTATCGAAGGCCTTCTGCCAGTCGACGAAACATAGGAGCAATCTTGGCTGTACTCCGTTGCCCTTTCTGATATGATTCTCACTACACCGATAGCATCTCTGGTTCCTCGTCCTATTCTGAAGCGGAATTGATCTTCCCCTAGCATTTCTTCGGCCTTTTTCTCTAGTCTTTTATTAAGAATACTCGTGGTGATCTTCAAAGTGTGTGACAGTAGGGATATCGTTCTGTAGTCCTTAGACTGCATTGCCGTTGGCTTCTTCTTTAGAGGGATCATTGTTACATCTAGGAAATCCTGAGGCCTCTCTCCCGAGTTGTAAATCTTGTTAATTAGTTTCGTAATCACTTTGTCCTTCCAATCCCATGACTTTTAAGTACCTCTGCCGGTATTCCATCGCTGCCTGTAGCTTTTCCTTTCTTTAATTCCAGTATTGCCTTTTATGCTTCGCTTTTCATAATACTTAGTCCCAATCTTCTTCAATGCAATTCTCTTCTTCCAGTTCCATTTGTGCCGATCCTGCCTGCTTGTTGTATAGTTCCCTAATGTATTCTTCCGAGTTGAACTGTCCTTCTCCTTCCCATCTAGCTTCGCTCAGCCCTATGATGTCAATCCTATTTCTTTTCATTTCTTCTTTCAGGTTCTTTATCTTTTCTGCCATCCTCATGGTTTTTACATTCCAAGTACCTATGCATAAGTTATCTTCGACACATGCTTTCCTCAAGGCAGTCCCTGCCCGGAGATCCTATTGGGGGATTATTTTACCTCGGAAGAACTCGTTTTGTCCAACCATATAATCGTTACTAAGGAATTGTAATGTGGCAGTTTCCCTGTTGCTTTCCACATCGCAGATCGCAGTACTGTAGCCATTCAAATCGTCCCGATCACTCCTACAGCTCTATTGAATATAAACCCAGCCAACATAATTTGTTTTTAGCTCGATACCAAACTGACAGTACTGCTGCCTACTGCCAGGCACCGATGATAGTTTTTGTTATTAATTAATTAATTTTTTGTGAAAAACCTCCATTCGTGGATATCGAACCCAGGAACTTTGTAACGGGAAGCCGACACGCTAAGCGACACCATATGGAAGGTTAAAATTTTAAAACTAATTGCCAAATAAATCTTTCACATAATAATTTGAATAAACTCGTCAGGAATTTAAAATTTTAAGATTCTAAATAGACCTTGGTAAATGAGATGCGCTCTTTCGTGTTGTTTGGGAAAATTAATCTTTAATATTTAGATTTTTTAGTTTATATTTCTTAATTGAATTCACCACAACCATTTTTCTTCTTTATTTTAGGCATTCACAGTTGATGCTGAGTGAAAATGCGATGGTGTGAGGCATCAAGGAACCATGAATCGAAGAGTATTACTTTGCTGAAACAAGAACTGATGCATCTGGGTGCGAGAGTAAAGCGGATTATGTGCTGGAGGCTACACACATGGGATGAGGGAAGGTTTTTATACCTATATGTAGCTATATTCTGGTTTGTTCAATATATCAGGCGATAAATATCTTGTATAATAATATGGCTGCATATTACGGAAGATTTAGGAGAAGAGATTGTAAATTATAAGGCACTTTTAGATGGGCTAAATGCTTCAAATTTGGCATTATTATAGATTTCTGCCCAGCCAATTGAAATAAATACGATACAATAAGAATTCCAATTTTTAGGAGCTGTTTTTTTCCCGTAATTCAGAATAAGCCAAAATTTACGATCGGATTATACGATACCCCAAGAATTCAATTTCTCTTTAAAATATTTTTAATTCAATTTACACTTAAAGTAAATAAATGAAAAATATAGCGCTACCTCTGAAAAAAAAGTTTTAACTGGTACCTTCTGTAAGAATATTTTATTTCTGAGAATATAAGGCATTAATTTTCTCTTTGAACTTGAAAAGCTTTGTGATAACTCAACTTTTATAAAATGCATTTAATATTGATTATAAATTTATGAGAATATAAGGTGTTGGTTTTCAGTTTCAACTCTAAAAACTTTCTCTAATTTGATTTTATAAGGCATATTCCATTTTGTTTGTAAAGTTTATTAGCGTACTTCTATAAATTTTAACTTTTCATCAAATTCCACTTCTGTTAATAAGAATCTAATATTGTAAATATTTATTTATGAATTACAGAAGATATTTAAAAACCTTAGAAAACTTATTAAATGCGAAGGTTTCATATTGACTTCTGAGGCAGCACTATATTAGCTCATGTTTGCAGACTTGTCATGCATTTCTATGGTGAATATCATTCAGCAAATTGGATGTTGGAAAGTAATTAATTAAATTTAATCTTAAAATAGGAGCAGCCCTTAAAAAAGATTATTTGGATCAGGATGTTTTGTGTTCTACATATAAAATTTTACCAAGAGTGTTTGGCGTGGTTAAATAATTCCAGATTTAATTTAATAATTTAAAGAAATTTGGAGATAAATGTACGATATGCTTGAATTAATTCAGAAAATATTCTTTGGGTTTTTTTGTGGTTTATTCGAGGCAGAAAAATTTCTGAGGCAATACAAATTCTATTCATTATTCAAGTTATCAAAATCAGATAAAGAGTTTAAAATGCAAATGAAATTTCGGTTAGTTTTTAGAGCTTTGATTGAAAATCCGAACTGAATGCCTATATGTAAAGGAAAATATTTTCGTTGTGAAAAATAGAGGAGTGGTTAGTGTGTCTAGTTCCCAATGCCGAGGGCATGGTCGTTTGTGCTTGTTAAAAATATATTACAACACATGTAATTGGAGGAAACTGTTTGTGTTAAATAAATTATTATTATTATTAACATTGATATCTCGTAATTGGCTATTGAGTATATTTACTTTGCCATGCAATTTATTATTAAACTTATAAAGAGTTTATTTGAATTATAAATATTTGATTCGGTTCATTTTAAATTTCAATTGTTATATAACGCGATTGCTTTATTTCCCCTGATAATTTACGCTTTATTTTCTATTAAAAAAATCAATTCTTTATTTGGTTTATCAGTTGAGGCCATCATCATCATAGGTAGTCTGTCCGTAGACAGGTTCGTGATTATTCATGGTTAAACTTGGTTCTCCATATACTCCTATTTTCTGCAGTTTTCTTTACAACTTGATTCACATATAGATTCCTGATCAGTCTCCTGTCTTTCCAGTGTACACCTATATCCTTTAATATCCTCATCAGCAGTACCCAGTTTACTCTATCGAAGGCCTTCTGCCAGTCGACGAAACATAGGAGCAATCTTGGCTGTACTCCGTTGCCCTTTCTGATATGATTCTCACTACACCGATAGCATCTCTGGTTCCTCGTCCTATTCTGAAGCGGAATTGATCTTCCCCTAGCATTTCTTCGGCCTTTTTCTCTAGTCTTTTATTAAGAATACTCGTGGTGATCTTCAAAGTGTGTGACAGTAGGGATATCGTTCTGTAGTCCTTAGACTGCATTGCCGTTGGCTTCTTCTTTAGAGGGATCATTGTTACATCTAGGAAATCCTGAGGCCTCTCTCCCGAGTTGTAAATCTTGTTAATTAGTTTCGTAATCACTTTGTCCTTCCAATCCCATGACTTTTAAGTACCTCTGCCGGTATTCCATCGCTGCCTGTAGCTTTTCCTTTCTTTAATTCCAGTATTGCCTTTTATGCTTTGCTTTTCATAATACTTAGTCCCAATCTTCTTCAATGCAATTCTCTTCTTCCAGTTCCATTTGTGCCGATCCTGCCTGCTTGTTGTATAGTTCCCTAATGTATTCTTCCGAGTTGAACTGTCCTTCTCCTTCCCATCTAGCTTCGCTCAGCCCTATGATGTCAATCCTATTTCTTTTCATTTCTTCTTTCAGGTTCTTTATCTTTTCTGCCATCCTCATGGTTTTTACATTCCAAGTACCTATGCATAAGTTATCTTCGACACATGCTTTCCTCAAGGCAGTCCCTGCCCGGAGATCCTATTGGGGGATTATTTTACCTCGGAAGAACTCGTTTTGTCCAACCATATAATCGTTACTAAGGAATTGTAATGTGGCAGTTTCCCTGTTGCTTTCCACATCGCAGATCGCAGTACTGTAGCCATTCAAATCGTCCCGATCACTCCTACAGCTCTATTGGATATAAACCCAGCCAACATAATTTGTTTTTAGCTCGATACCAAACTGACAGTACTGCTGCCTACTGCCAGGCACCGATGATAGTTTTTGTTATTAATTAATTAATTTTTTGTGAAAAACCTCCATTCGTGGATATCGAACCCAGGAACTTTGTAACGGGAAGCCGACACGCTAAGCGACACCATATGGAAGGTTAAAATTTTAAAACTAATTGCCAAATAAATCTTTCACATAATAATTTGAATAAACTCGTCAGGAATTTAAAATTTTAAGATTCTAAATAGACCTTGGTAAATGAGATGCGCTCTTTCGTGTTGTTTGGGAAAATTAATCTTTAATATTTAGATTTTTTAGTTTATATTTCTTAATTGAATTCACCACAACCATTTTTCTTCTTTATTTTAGGCATTCACAGTTGATGCTGAGTGAAAATGCGATGGTGTGAGGCATCAAGGAACCATGAATCGAAGAGTATTACTTTGCTGAAACAAGAACTGATGCATCTGGGTGCGAGAGTAAAGCGGATTATGTGCTGGAGGCTACACACATGGGATGAGGGAAGGTTTTTATACCTATATGTAGCTATATTCTGGTTTGTTCAATATATCAGGCGATAAATATCTTGTATAATAATATGGCTGCATATTACGGAAGATTTAGGAGAAGAGATTGTAAATTATAAGGCACTTTTAGATGGGCTAAATGCTTCAAATTTGGCATTATTATAGATTTCTGCCCAGCCAATTGAAATAAATACGATACAATAAGAATTCCAATTTTTAGGAGCTGTTTTTTTCCCGTAATTCAGAATAAGCCAAAATTTACGATCGGATTATACGATACCCCAAGAATTCAATTTCTCTTTAAAATATTTTTAATTCAATTTACACTTAAAGTAAATAAATGAAAAATATAGCGCTACCTCTGAAAAAAAAGTTTTAACTGGTACCTTCTGTAAGAATATTTTATTTCTGAGAATATAAGGCATTAATTTTCTCTTTGAACTTGAAAAGCTTTGTGATAACTCAACTTTTATAAAATGCATTTAATATTGATTATAAATTTATGAGAATATAAGGTGTTGGTTTTCAGTTTCAACTCTAAAAACTTTCTCTAATTTGATTTTATAAGGCATATTCCATTTTGTTTGTAAAGTTTATTAGCGTACTTCTATAAATTTTAACTTTTCATCAAATTCCACTTCTGTTAATAAGAATCTAATATTGTAAATATTTATTTATGAATTACAGAAGATATTTAAAAACCTTAGAAAACTTATTAAATGCGAAGGTTTCATATTGACTTCTGAGGCAGCACTATATTAGCTCATGTTTGCAGACTTGTCATGCATTTCTATGGTGAATATCATTCAGCAAATTGGATGTTGGAAAGTAATTAATTAAATTTAATCTTAAAATAGGAGCAGCCCTTAAAAAAGATTATTTGGATCAGGATGTTTTGTGTTCTACATATAAAATTTTACCAAGAGTGTTTGGCGTGGTTAAATAATTCCAGATTTAATTTAATAATTTAAAGAAATTTGGAGATAAATGTACGATATGCTTGAATTAATTCAGAAAATATTCTTTGGGTTTTTTTGTGGTTTATTCGAGGCAGAAAAATTTCTGAGGCAATACAAATTCTATTCATTATTCAAGTTATCAAAATCAGATAAAGAGTTTAAAATGCAAATGAAATTTCGGTTAGTTTTTAGAGCTTTGATTGAAAATCCGAACTGAATGCCTATATGTAAAGGAAAATATTTTCGTTGTGAAAAATAGAGGAGTGGTTAGTGTGTCTAGTTCCCAATGCCGAGGGCATGGTCGTTTGTGCTTGTTAAAAATATATTACAACACATGTAATTGGAGGAAACTGTTTGTGTTAAATAAATTATTATTATTATTAACATTGATATCTCGTAATTGGCTATTGAGTATATTTACTTTGCCATGCAATTTATTATTAAACTTATAAAGAGTTTATTTGAATTATAAATATTTGATTCGGTTCATTTTAAATTTCAATTGTTATATAACGCGATTGCTTTATTTCCCCTGATAATTTACGCTTTATTTTCTATTAAAAAAATCAATTCTTTATTTGGTTTATCAGTTGAGGCCATCATCATCATAGGTAGTCTGTCCGTAGACAGGTTCGTGATTATTCATGGTTAAACTTGGTTCTCCATATACTCCTATTTTCTGCAGTTTTCTTTACAACTTGATTCACATATAGATTCCTGATCAGTCTCCTGTCTTTCCAGTGTACACCTATATCCTTTAATATCCTCATCAGCAGTACCCAGTTTACTCTATCGAAGGCCTTCTGCCAGTCGACGAAACATAGGAGCAATCTTGGCTGTACTCCGTTGCCCTTTCTGATATGATTCTCACTACACCGATAGCATCTCTGGTTCCTCGTCCTATTCTGAAGCGGAATTGATCTTCCCCTAGCATTTCTTCGGCCTTTTTCTCTAGTCTTTTATTAAGAATACTCGTGGTGATCTTCAAAGTGTGTGACAGTAGGGATATCGTTCTGTAGTCCTTAGACTGCATTGCCGTTGGCTTCTTCTTTAGAGGGATCATTGTTACATCTAGGAAATCCTGAGGCCTCTCTCCCGAGTTGTAAATCTTGTTAATTAGTTTCGTAATCACTTTGTCCTTCCAATCCCATGACTTTTAAGTACCTCTGCCGGTATTCCATCGCTGCCTGTAGCTTTTCCTTTCTTTAATTCCAGTATTGCCTTTTATGCTTTGCTTTTCATAATACTTAGTCCCAATCTTCTTCAATGCAATTCTCTTCTTCCAGTTCCATTTGTGCCGATCCTGCCTGCTTGTTGTATAGTTCCCTAATGTATTCTTCCGAGTTGAACTGTCCTTCTCCTTCCCATCTAGCTTCGCTCAGCCCTATGATGTCAATCCTATTTCTTTTCATTTCTTCTTTCAGGTTCTTTATCTTTTCTGCCATCCTCATGGTTTTTACATTCCAAGTACCTATGCATAAGTTATCTTCGACACATGCTTTCCTCAAGGCAGTCCCTGCCCGGAGATCCTATTGGGGGATTATTTTACCTCGGAAGAACTCGTTTTGTCCAACCATATAATCGTTACTAAGGAATTGTAATGTGGCAGTTTCCCTGTTGCTTTCCACATCGCAGATCGCAGTACTGTAGCCATTCAAATCGTCCCGATCACTCCTACAGCTCTATTGGATATAAACCCAGCCAACATAATTTGTTTTTAGCTCGATACCAAACTGACAGTACTGCTGCCTACTGCCAGGCACCGATGATAGTTTTTGTTATTAATTAATTAATTTTTTGTGAAAAACCTCCATTCGTGGATATCGAACCCAGGAACTTTGTAACGGGAAGCCGACACGCTAAGCGACACCATATGGAAGGTTAAAATTTTGAAACTAATTGCCAAATAAATCTTTCACATAATAATTTGAATAAACTCGTCAGGAATTTAAAATTTTAAGATTCTAAATAGACCTTGGTAAATGAGATGCGCTCTTTCGTGTTGTTTGGGAAAATTAATCTTTAATATTTAGATTTTTTAGTTTATATTTCTTAATTGAATTCACCACAACCATTTTTCTTCTTTATTTTAGGCATTCACAGTTGATGCTGAGTGAAAATGCGATGGTGTGAGGCATCAAGGAACCATGAATCGAAGAGTATTACTTTGCTGAAACAAGAACTGATGCATCTGGGTGCGAGAGTAAAGCGGATTATGTGCTGGAGGCTACACACATGGGATGAGAGAAGGTTTTTATACCTATATGTTGCTATATTCTGGTTTGTTCAATATATCAGGCGATAAATATCTTGTATAATAATATGGCTGCATATTACGGAAGATTTAGGAGAAGAGATTGTAAATTATAAGGCACTTTTAGATGGGCTAAATGCTTCAAATTTGGCATTATTATAGATTTCTGCCCAGCCAATTGAAATAAATACGATACAATAAGAATTCCAATTTTTAGGAGCTGTTTTTTTCCCGTAATTCAGAATAAGCCAAAATTTACGATCGGATTATACGATACCCCAAGAATTCAATTTCTCTTTAAAATATTTTTAATTCAATTTACACTTAAAGTAAATAAATGAAAAATATAGCGCTACCTCTGAAAAAAAAGTTTTAACTGGTACCTTCTGTAAGAATATTTTATTTCTGAGAATATAAGGCATTAATTTTCTCTTTGAACTTGAAAAGCTTTGTGATAACTCAACTTTTATAAAATGCATTTAATATTGATTATAAATTTATGAGAATATAAGGTGTTGGTTTTCAGTTTCAACTCTAAAAACTTTCTCTAATTTGATTTTATAAGGCATATTCCATTTTGTTTGTAAAGTTTATTAGCGTACTTCTATAAATTTTAACTTTTCATCAAATTCCACTTCTGTTAATAAGAATCTAATATTGTAAATATTTATTTATGAATTACAGAAGATATTTAAAAACCTTAGAAAACTTATTAAATGCGAAGGTTTCATATTGACTTCTGAGGCAGCACTGTATTAGCTCATGTTTGCAGACTTGTCATGCATTTCTATGGTGAATATCGTTCAGCAAATTGGATGTTGGAAAGTAATTAATTAAATTTAATCTTAAAATAGGAGCAGCCCTTAAAAAAGATTATTTGGATCAGGATGTTTTGTGTTCTACATATAAAATTTTACCAAGAGTGTTTGGCGTGGTTAAATAATTCCAGATTTAATTTAATAATTTAAAGAAATTTGGAGATAAATGTACGATATGCTTGAATTAATTCAGAAGATATTCTTTGGGTTTTTTTGTGGTTTATTCGAGGCAGAAAAATTTCTGAGGCAATACAAATTCTATTCATTATTCAAGTTATCAAAATCAGATAAAGAGTTTAAAATGCAAATGAAATTTCGGTTAGTTTTTAGAGCTTTGATTGAAAATCCGAACTGAATGCCTATATGTAAAGGAAAATATTTTCGTTGTGAAAAATAGAGGAGTGGTTAGTGTGTCTAGTTCCCAATGCCGAGGGCATGGTCGTTTGTGCTTGTTAAAAATATATTACAACACATGTAATTGGAGGAAACTGTTTGTGTTAAATAAATTATTATTATTATTAACATTGATATCTCGTAATTGGCTATTGAGTATATTTACTTTGCCATGCAATTTATTATTAAACTTATAAAGAGTTTATTTGAATTATAAATATTTGATTCGGTTCATTTTAAATTTCAATTGTTATATAACGCGATTGCTTTATTTCCCCTGATAATTTACGCTTTATTTTCTATTAAAAAAATCAATTCTTTATTTGGTTTATCAGTTGAGGCCATCATCATCATAGGTAGTCTGTCCGTAGACAGGTTCGTGATTATTCATGGTTAAACTTCGTTCTCCATATACTCCTATTTTCTGCAGTTTTCTTTACAACTTGATTCACATATAGATTCCTGATCAGTCTCCTGTCTTTCCAGTGTACACCTATATCCTTTAATATCCTCATCAGCAGTACCCAGTTTACTCTATCGAAGGCCTTCTGCCAGTCGACGAAACATAGGAGCAATCTTGGCTGTGCTCCGTTGCCCTTTCTGATATGATTCTCACTACACCGATAGCATCTCTGGTTCCTCGTCCTATTCTGAAGCGGAATTGATCTTCCCCTAGCATTTCTTCGGCCTTTTTCTCTAGTCTTTTATTAAGAATACTCGTGGTGATCTTCAAAGTGTGTGACAGTAGGGATATCGTTCTGTAGTCCTTAGACTGCATTGCCGTTGGCTTCTTCTTTAGAGGGATCATTGTTACATCTAGGAAATCCTGAGGCCTCTCTCCCGAGTTGTAAATCTTGTTAATTAGTTTCGTAATCACTTTGTCCTTCCAATCCCATGACTTTTAAGTACCTCTGCCGGTATTCCATCGCTGCCTGTAGCTTTTCCTTTCTTTAATTCCAGTATTGCCTTTTATGCTTCGCTTTTCATAATACTTAGTCCCAATCTTCTTCAATGCAATTCTCTTCTTCCAGTTCCATTTGTGCCGATCCTGCCTGCTTGTTGTATAGTTCCCTAATGTATTCTTCCGAGTTGAACTGTCCTTCTCCTTCCCATCTAGCTTCGCTCAGCCCTATGATGTCAATCCTATTTCTTTTCATTTCTTCTTTCAGGTTCTTTATCTTTTCTGCCATCCTCATGGTTTTTACATTCCAAGTACCTATGCATAAGTTATCTTCGACACATGCTTTCCTCAAGGCAGTCCCTGCCCGGAGATCCTATTGGGGGATTATTTTACCTCGGAAGAACTCGTTTTGTCCAACCATATAATCGTTACTAAGGAATTGTAATGTGGCAGTTTCCCTGTTGCTTTCCACATCGCAGTTCGCAGTACTGTAGCCATTCAAATCGTCCCGATCACTCCTACAGCTCTATTGGATATAAACCCAGCCAACATAATTTGTTTTTAGCTCGATACCAAACTGACAGTACTGCTGCCTACTGCCAGGCACCGATGATAGTTTTTGTTATTAATTAATTAATTTTTTGTGAAAAACCTCCATTCGTGGATATCGAACCCAGGAACTTTGTAACGGGAAGCCGACACGCTAAGCGACACCATATGGAAGGTTAAAATTTTAAAACTAATTGCCAAATAAATCTTTCACATAATAATTTGAATAAACTCGTCAGGAATTTAAAATTTTAAGATTCTAAATAGACCTTGGTAAATGAGATGCGCTCTTTCGTGTTGTTTGGGAAAATTAATCTTTAATATTTAGATTTTTTAGTTTATATTTCTTAATTGAATTCACCACAACCATTTTTCTTCTTTATTTTAGGCATTCACAGTTGATGCTGAGTGAAAATGCGATGGTGTGAGGCATCAAGGAACCATGAATCGAAGAGTATTACTTTGCTGAAACAAGAACTGATGCATCTGGGTGCGAGAGTAAAGCGGATTATGTGCTGGAGGCTACACACATGGGATGAGAGAAGGTTTTTATACCTATATGTTGCTATATTCTGGTTTGTTCAATATATCAGGCGATAAATATCTTGTATAATAATATGGCTGCATATTACGGAAGATTTAGGAGAAGAGATTGTAAATTATAAGGCACTTTTAGATGGGCTAAATGCTTCAAATTTGGCATTATTATAGATTTCTGCCCAGCCAATTGAAATAAATACGATACAATAAGAATTCCAATTTTTAGGAGCTGTTTTTTTCCCGTAATTCAGAATAAGCCAAAATTTACGATCGGATTATACGATACCCCAAGAATTCAATTTCTCTTTAAAATATTTTTAATTCAATTTACACTTAAAGTAAATAAATGAAAAATATAGCGCTACCTCTGAAAAAAAAGTTTTAACTGGTACCTTCTGTAAGAATATTTTATTTCTGAGAATATAAGGCATTAATTTTCTCTTTGAACTTGAAAAGCTTTGTGATAACTCAACTTTTATAAAATGCATTTAATATTGATTATAAATTTATGAGAATATAAGGTGTTGGTTTTCAGTTTCAACTCTAAAAACTTTCTCTAATTTGATTTTATAAGGCATATTCCATTTTGTTTGTAAAGTTTATTAGCGTACTTCTATAAATTTTAACTTTTCATCAAATTCCACTTCTGTTAATAAGAATCTAATATTGTAAATATTTATTTATGAATTACAGAAGATATTTAAAAACCTTAGAAAACTTATTAAATGCGAAGGTTTCATATTGACTTCTGAGGCAGCACTGTATTAGCTCATGTTTGCAGACTTGTCATGCATTTCTATGGTGAATATCGTTCAGCAAATTGGATGTTGGAAAGTAATTAATTAAATTTAATCTTAAAATATGAGCAGCCCTTAAAAAAGATTATTTGGATCAGGATGTTTTGTGTTCTACATATAAAATTTTACCAAGAGTGTTTGGCGTGGTTAAATAATTCCAGATTTAATTTAATAATTTAAAGAAATTTGGAGATAAATGTACGATATGCTTGAATTAATTCAGAAGATATTCTTTGGGTTTTTTTGTGGTTTATTCGAGGCAGAAAAATTTCTGAGGCAATACAAATTCTATTCATTATTCAAGTTATCAAAATCAGATAAAGAGTTTA
Source organism: Uropetala carovei (assembly GCA_036926305.1). Classification (NCBI taxonomy): domain Eukaryota; kingdom Metazoa; phylum Arthropoda; class Insecta; order Odonata; family Petaluridae; genus Uropetala; species Uropetala carovei. The sequence continues at coordinate 7,192,823 of JAXCHB010000010.1, read as the reverse complement.
AAATGCAAATGAAATTTCGGTTAGTTTTTAGAGCTTTGATTGAAAATCCGAACTGAATGCCTATATGTAAAGGAAAATATTTTCGTTGTGAAAAATAGAGGAGTGGTTAGTGTGTCTAGTTCCCAATGCCGAGGGCATGGTCGTTTGTGCTTGTTAAAAATATATTACAACACATGTAATTGGAGGAAACTGTTTGTGTTAAATAAATTATTATTATTATTAACATTGATATCTCGTAATTGGCTATTGAGTATATTTACTTTGCCATGCAATTTATTATTAAACTTATAAAGAGTTTATTTGAATTATAAATATTTGATTCGGTTCATTTTAAATTTCAATTGTTATATAACGCGATTGCTTTATTTCCCCTGATAATTTACGCTTTATTTTCTATTAAAAAAATCAATTCTTTATTTGGTTTATCAGTTGAGGCCATCATCATCATAGGTAGTCTGTCCGTAGACAGGTTCGTGATTATTCATGGTTAAACTTCGTTCTCCATATACTCCTATTTTCTGCAGTTTTCTTTACAACTTGATTCACATATAGATTCCTGATCAGTCTCCTGTCTTTCCAGTGTACACCTATATCCTTTAATATCCTCATCAGCAGTACCCAGTTTACTCTATCGAAGGCCTTCTGCCAGTCGACGAAACATAGGAGCAATCTTGGCTGTGCTCCGTTGCCCTTTCTGATATGATTCTCACTACACCGATAGCATCTCTGGTTCCTCGTCCTATTCTGAAGCGGAATTGATCTTCCCCTAGCATTTCTTCGGCCTTTTTCTCTAGTCTTTTATTAAGAATACTCGTGGTGATCTTCAAAGTGTGTGACAGTAGGGATATCGTTCTGTAGTCCTTAGACTGCATTGCCGTTGGCTTCTTCTTTAGAGGGATCATTGTTACATCTAGGAAATCCTGAGGCCTCTCTCCCGAGTTGTAAATCTTGTTAATTAGTTTCGTAATCACTTTGTCCTTCCAATCCCATGACTTTTAAGTACCTCTGCCGGTATTCCATCGCTGCCTGTAGCTTTTCCTTTCTTTAATTCCAGTATTGCCTTTTATGCTTCGCTTTTCATAATACTTAGTCCCAATCTTCTTCAATGCAATTCTCTTCTTCCAGTTCCATTTGTGCCGATCCTGCCTGCTTGTTGTATAGTTCCCTAATGTATTCTTCCGAGTTGAACTGTCCTTCTCCTTCCCATCTAGCTTCGCTCAGCCCTATGATGTCAATCCTATTTCTTTTCATTTCTTCTTTCAGGTTCTTTATCTTTTCTGCCATCCTCATGGTTTTTACATTCCAAGTACCTATGCATAAGTTATCTTCGACACATGCTTTCCTCAAGGCAGTCCCTGCCCGGAGATCCTATTGGGGGATTATTTTACCTCGGAAGAACTCGTTTTGTCCAACCATATAATCGTTACTAAGGAATTGTAATGTGGCAGTTTCCCTGTTGCTTTCCACATCGCAGTTCGCAGTACTGTAGCCATTCAAATCGTCCCGATCACTCCTACAGCTCTATTGGATATAAACCCAGCCAACATAATTTGTTTTTAGCTCGATACCAAACTGACAGTACTGCTGCCTACTGCCAGGCACCGATGATAGTTTTTGTTATTAATTAATTAATTTTTTGTGAAAAACCTCCATTCGTGGATATCGAACCCAGGAACTTTGTAACGGGAAGCCGACACGCTAAGCGACACCATATGGAAGGTTAAAATTTTAAAACTAATTGCCAAATAAATCTTTCACATAATAATTTGAATAAACTCGTCAGGAATTTAAAATTTTAAGATTCTAAATAGACCTTGGTAAATGAGATGCGCTCTTTCGTGTTGTTTGGGAAAATTAATCTTTAATATTTAGATTTTTTAGTTTATATTTCTTAATTGAATTCACCACAACCATTTTTCTTCTTTATTTTAGGCATTCACAGTTGATGCTGAGTGAAAATGCGATGGTGTGAGGCATCAAGGAACCATGAATCGAAGAGTATTACTTTGCTGAAACAAGAACTGATGCATCTGGGTGCGAGAGTAAAGCGGATTATGTGCTGGAGGCTACACACATGGGATGAGAGAAGGTTTTTATACCTATATGTTGCTATATTCTGGTTTGTTCAATATATCAGGCGATAAATATCTTGTATAATAATATGGCTGCATATTACGGAAGATTTAGGAGAAGAGATTGTAAATTATAAGGCACTTTTAGATGGGCTAAATGCTTCAAATTTGGCATTATTATAGATTTCTGCCCAGCCAATTGAAATAAATACGATACAATAAGAATTCCAATTTTTAGGAGCTGTTTTTTTCCCGTAATTCAGAATAAGCCAAAATTTACGATCGGATTATACGATACCCCAAGAATTCAATTTCTCTTTAAAATATTTTTAATTCAATTTACACTTAAAGTAAATAAATGAAAAATATAGCGCTACCTCTGAAAAAAAAGTTTTAACTGGTACCTTCTGTAAGAATATTTTATTTCTGAGAATATAAGGCATTAATTTTCTCTTTGAACTTGAAAAGCTTTGTGATAACTCAACTTTTATAAAATGCATTTAATATTGATTATAAATTTATGAGAATATAAGGTGTTGGTTTTCAGTTTCAACTCTAAAAACTTTCTCTAATTTGATTTTATAAGGCATATTCCATTTTGTTTGTAAAGTTTATTAGCGTACTTCTATAAATTTTAACTTTTCATCAAATTCCACTTCTGTTAATAAGAATCTAATATTGTAAATATTTATTTATGAATTACAGAAGATATTTAAAAACCTTAGAAAACTTATTAAATGCGAAGGTTTCATATTGACTTCTGAGGCAGCACTGTATTAGCTCATGTTTGCAGACTTGTCATGCATTTCTATGGTGAATATCGTTCAGCAAATTGGATGTTGGAAAGTAATTAATTAAATTTAATCTTAAAATATGAGCAGCCCTTAAAAAAGATTATTTGGATCAGGATGTTTTGTGTCCTACATATAAAATTTTACCAAGAGTGTTTGGCGTGGTTAAATAATTCCAGATTTAATTTAATAATTTAAAGAAATTTGGAGATAAATGTACGATATGCTTGAATTAATTCAGAAAATATTCTTTGGGTTTTTTTGTGGTTTATTCGAGGCAGAAAAATTTCTGAGGCAATACAAATTCTATTCATTATTCAAGTTATCAAAATCAGATAAAGAGTTTAAAATGCAAATGAAATTTCGGTTAGTTTTTAGAGCTTTGATTGAAAATCCGAACTGAATGCCTATATGTAAAGGAAAATATTTTCGTTGTGAAAAATAGAGGAGTGGTTAGTGTGTCTAGTTCCCAATGCCGAGGGCATGGTCGTTTGTGCTTGTTAAAAATATATTACAACACATGTAATTGGAGGAAACTGTTTGTGTTAAATAAATTATTATTATTATTAACATTGATATCTCGTAATTGGCTATTGAGTATATTTACTTTGCCATGCAATTTATTATTAAACTTATAAAGAGTTTATTTGAATTATAAATATTTGATTCGGTTCATTTTAAATTTCAATTGTTATATAACGCGATTGCTTTATTTCCCCTGATAATTTACGCTTTATTTTCTATTAAAAAAATCAATTCTTTATTTGGTTTATCAGTTGAGGCCATCATCATCATAGGTAGTCTGTCCGTAGACAGGTTCGTGATTATTCATGGTTAAACTTGGTTCTCCATATACTCCTATTTTCTGCAGTTTTCTTTACAACTTGATTCACATATAGATTCCTGATCAGTCTCCTGTCTTTCCAGTGTACACCTATATCCTTTAATATCCTCATCAGCAGTACCCAGTTTACTCTATCGAAGGCCTTCTGCCAGTCGACGAAACATAGGAGCAATCTTGGCTGTACTCCGTTGCCCTTTCTGATATGATTCTCACTACACCGATAGCATCTCTGGTTCCTCGTCCTATTCTGAAGCGGAATTGATCTTCCCCTAGCATTTCTTCGGCCTTTTTCTCTAGTCTTTTATTAAGAATACTCGTGGTGATCTTCAAAGTGTGTGACAGTAGGGATATCGTTCTGTAGTCCTTAGACTGCATTGCCGTTGGCTTCTTCTTTAGAGGGATCATTGTTACATCTAGGAAATCCTGAGGCCTCTCTCCCGAGTTGTAAATCTTGTTAATTAGTTTCGTAATCACTTTGTCCTTCCAATCCCATGACTTTTAAGTACCTCTGCCGGTATTCCATCGCTGCCTGTAGCTTTTCCTTTCTTTAATTCCAGTATTGCCTTTTATGCTTTGCTTTTCATAATACTTAGTCCCAATCTTCTTCAATGCAATTCTCTTCTTCCAGTTCCATTTGTGCCGATCCTGCCTGCTTGTTGTATAGTTCCCTAATGTATTCTTCCGAGTTGAACTGTCCTTCTCCTTCCCATCTAGCTTCGCTCAGCCCTATGATGTCAATCCTATTTCTTTTCATTTCTTCTTTCAGGTTCTTTATCTTTTCTGCCATCCTCATGGTTTTTACATTCCAAGTACCTATGCATAAGTTATCTTCGACACATGCTTTCCTCAAGGCAGTCCCTGCCCGGAATCCTATTGGGGGATTATTTTACCTCGGAAGAACTCGTTTTGTCCAACCATATAATCGTTACTAAGGAATTGTAATGTGGCAGTTTCCCTGTTGCTTTCCACATCGCAGATCGCAGTACTGTAGCCATTCAAATCGTCCCGATCACTCCTACAGCTCTATTGGATATAAACCCAGCCAACATAATTTGTTTTTAGCTCGATACCAAACTGACAGTACTGCTGCCTACTGCCAGGCACCGATGATAGTTTTTGTTATTAATTAATTAATTTTTTGTGAAAAACCTCCATTCGTGGATATCGAACCCAGGAACTTTGTAACGGGAAGCCGACACGCTAAGCGACACCATATGGAAGGTTAAAATTTTAAAACTAATTGCCAAATAAATCTTTCACATAATAATTTGAATAAACTCGTCAGGAATTTAAAATTTTAAGATTCTAAATAGACCTTGGTAAATGAGATGCGCTCTTTCGTGTTGTTTGGGAAAATTAATCTTTAATATTTAGATTTTTTAGTTTATATTTCTTAATTGAATTCACCACAACCATTTTTCTTCTTTATTTTAGGCATTCACAGTTGATGCTGAGTGAAAATGCGATGGTGTGAGGCATCAAGGAACCATGAATCGAAGAGTATTACTTTGCTGAAACAAGAACTGATGCATCTGGGTGCGAGAGTAAAGCGGATTATGTGCTGGAGGCTACACACATGGGATGAGAGAAGGTTTTTATACCTATATGTTGCTATATTCTGGTTTGTTCAATATATCAGGCGATAAATATCTTGTATAATAATATGGCTGCATATTACGGAAGATTTAGGAGAAGAGATTGTAAATTATAAGGCACTTTTAGATGGGCTAAATGCTTCAAATTTGGCATTATTATAGATTTCTGCCCAGCCAATTGAAATAAATACGATACAATAAGAATTCCAATTTTTAGGAGCTGTTTTTTTCCCGTAATTCAGAATAAGCCAAAATTTACGATCGGATTATACGATACCCCAAGAATTCAATTTCTCTTTAAAATATTTTTAATTCAATTTACACTTAAAGTAAATAAATGAAAAATATAGCGCTACCTCTGAAAAAAAAGTTTTAACTGGTACCTTCTGTAAGAATATTTTATTTCTGAGAATATAAGGCATTAATTTTCTCTTTGAACTTGAAAAGCTTTGTGATAACTCAACTTTTATAAAATGCATTTAATATTGATTATAAATTTATGAGAATATAAGGTGTTGGTTTTCAGTTTCAACTCTAAAAACTTTCTCTAATTTGATTTTATAAGGCATATTCCATTTTGTTTGTAAAGTTTATTAGCGTACTTCTATAAATTTTAACTTTTCATCAAATTCCACTTCTGTTAATAAGAATCTAATATTGTAAATATTTATTTATGAATTACAGAAGATATTTAAAAACCTTAGAAAACTTATTAAATGCGAAGGTTTCATATTGACTTCTGAGGCAGCACTGTATTAGCTCATGTTTGCAGACTTGTCATGCATTTCTATGGTGAATATCGTTCAGCAAATTGGATGTTGGAAAGTAATTAATTAAATTTAATCTTAAAATAGGAGCAGCCCTTAAAAAAGATTATTTGGATCAGGATGTTTTGTGTCCTACATATAAAATTTTACCAAGAGTGTTTGGCGTGGTTAAATAATTCCAGATTTAATTTAATAATTTAAAGAAATTTGGAGATAAATGTACGATATGCTTGAATTAATTCAGAAAATATTCTTTGGGTTTTTTTGTGGTTTATTCGAGGCAGAAAAATTTCTGAGGCAATACAAATTCTATTCATTATTCAAGTTATCAAAATCAGATAAAGAGTTTAAAATGCAAATGAAATTTCGGTTAGTTTTTAGAGCTTTGATTGAAAATCCGAACTGAATGCCTATATGTAAAGGAAAATATTTTCGTTGTGAAAAATAGAGGAGTGGTTAGTGTGTCTAGTTCCCAATGCCGAGGGCATGGTCGTTTGTGCTTGTTAAAAATATATTACAACACATGTAATTGGAGGAAACTGTTTGTGTTAAATAAATTATTATTATTATTAACATTGATATCTCGTAATTGGCTATTGAGTATATTTACTTTGCCATGCAATTTATTATTAAACTTATAAAGAGTTTATTTGAATTATAAATATTTGATTCGGTTCATTTTAAATTTCAATTGTTATATAACGCGATTGCTTTATTTCCCCTGATAATTTACGCTTTATTTTCTATTAAAAAAATCAATTCTTTATTTGGTTTATCAGTTGAGGCCATCATCATCATAGGTAGTCTGTCCGTAGACAGGTTCGTGATTATTCATGGTTAAACTTGGTTCTCCATATACTCCTATTTTCTGCAGTTTTCTTTACAACTTGATTCACATATAGATTCCTGATCAGTCTCCTGTCTTTCCAGTGTACACCTATATCCTTTAATATCCTCATCAGCAGTACCCAGTTTACTCTATCGAAGGCCTTCTGCCAGTCGACGAAACATAGGAGCAATCTTGGCTGTACTCCGTTGCCCTTTCTGATATGATTCTCACTACACCGATAGCATCTCTGGTTCCTCGTCCTATTCTGAAGCGGAATTGATCTTCCCCTAGCATTTCTTCGGCCTTTTTCTCTAGTCTTTTATTAAGAATACTCGTGGTGATCTTCAAAGTGTGTGACAGTAGGGATATCGTTCTGTAGTCCTTAGACTGCATTGCCGTTGGCTTCTTCTTTAGAGGGATCATTGTTACATCTAGGAAATCCTGAGGCCTCTCTCCCGAGTTGTAAATCTTGTTAATTAGTTTCGTAATCACTTTGTCCTTCCAATCCCATGACTTTTAAGTACCTCTGCCGGTATTCCATCGCTGCCTGTAGCTTTTCCTTTCTTTAATTCCAGTATTGCCTTTTATGCTTCGCTTTTCATAATACTTAGTCCCAATCTTCTTCAATGCAATTCTCTTCTTCCAGTTCCATTTGTGCCGATCCTGCCTGCTTGTTGTATAGTTCCCTAATGTATTCTTCCGAGTTGAACTGTCCTTCTCCTTCCCATCTAGCTTCGCTCAGCCCTATGATGTCAATCCTATTTCTTTTCATTTCTTCTTTCAGGTTCTTTATCTTTTCTGCCATCCTCATGGTTTTTACATTCCAAGTACCTATGCATAAGTTATCTTCGACACATGCTTTCCTCAAGGCAGTCCCTGCCCGGAGATCCTATTGGGGGATTATTTTACCTCGGAAGAACTCGTTTTGTCCAACCATATAATCGTTACTAAGGAATTGTAATGTGGCAGTTTCCCTGTTGCTTTCCACATCGCAGATCGCAGTACTGTAGCCATTCAAATCGTCCCGATCACTCCTACAGCTCTATTGGATATAAACCCAGCCAACATAATTTGTTTTTAGCTCGATACCAAACTGACAGTACTGCTGCCTACTGCCAGGCACCGATGATAGTTTTTGTTATTAATTAATTAATTTTTTGTGAAAAACCTCCATTCGTGGATATCGAACCCAGGAACTTTGTAACGGGAAGCCGACACGCTAAGCGACACCATATGGAAGGTTAAAATTTTAAAACTAATTGCCAAATAAATCTTTCACATAATAATTTGAATAAACTCGTCAGGAATTTAAAATTTTAAGATTCTAAATAGACCTTGGTAAATGAGATGCGCTCTTTCGTGTTGTTTGGGAAAATTAATCTTTAATATTTAGATTTTTTAGTTTATATTTCTTAATTGAATTCACCACAACCATTTTTCTTCTTTATTTTAGGCATTCACAGTTGATGCTGAGTGAAAATGCGATGGTGTGAGGCATCAAGGAACCATGAATCGAAGAGTATTACTTTGCTGAAACAAGAACTGATGCATCTGGGTGCGAGAGTAAAGCGGATTATGTGCTGGAGGCTACACACATGGGATGAGAGAAGGTTTTTATACCTATATGTTGCTATATTCTGGTTTGTTCAATATATCAGGCGATAAATATCTTGTATAATAATATGGCTGCATATTACGGAAGATTTAGGAGAAGAGATTGTAAATTATAAGGCACTTTTAGATGGGCTAAATGCTTCAAATTTGGCATTATTATAGATTTCTGCCCAGCCAATTGAAATAAATACGATACAATAAGAATTCCAATTTTTAGGAGCTGTTTTTTTCCCGTAATTCAGAATAAGCCAAAATTTACGATCGGATTATACGATACCCCAAGAATTCAATTTCTCTTTAAAATATTTTTAATTCAATTTACACTTAAAGTAAATAAATGAAAAATATAGCGCTACCTCTGAAAAAAAAGTTTTAACTGGTACCTTCTGTAAGAATATTTTATTTCTGAGAATATAAGGCATTAATTTTCTCTTTGAACTTGAAAAGCTTTGTGATAACTCAACTTTTATAAAATGCATTTAATATTGATTATAAATTTATGAGAATATAAGGTGTTGGTTTTCAGTTTCAACTCTAAAAACTTTCTCTAATTTGATTTTATAAGGCATATTCCATTTTGTTTGTAAAGTTTATTAGCGTACTTCTATAAATTTTAACTTTTCATCAAATTCCACTTCTGTTAATAAGAATCTAATATTGTAAATATTTATTTATGAATTACAGAAGATATTTAAAAACCTTAGAAAACTTATTAAATGCGAAGGTTTCATATTGACTTCTGAGGCAGCACTATATTAGCTCATGTTTGCAGACTTGTCATGCATTTCTATGGTGAATATCATTCAGCAAATTGGATGTTGGAAAGTAATTAATTAAATTTAATCTTAAAATAGGAGCAGCCCTTAAAAAAGATTATTTGGATCAGGATGTTTTGTGTTCTACATATAAAATTTTACCAAGAGTGTTTGGCGTGGTTAAATAATTCCAGATTTAATTTAATAATTTAAAGAAATTTGGAGATAAATGTACGATATGCTTGAATTAATTCAGAAAATATTCTTTGGGTTTTTTTGTGGTTTATTCGAGGCAGAAAAATTTCTGAGGCAATACAAATTCTATTCATTATTCAAGTTATCAAAATCAGATAAAGAGTTTAAAATGCAAATGAAATTTCGGTTAGTTTTTAGAGCTTTGATTGAAAATCCGAACTGAATGCCTATATGTAAAGGAAAATATTTTCGTTGTGAAAAATAGAGGAGTGGTTAGTGTGTCTAGTTCCCAATGCCGAGGGCATGGTCGTTTGTGCTTGTTAAAAATATATTACAACACATGTAATTGGAGGAAACTGTTTGTGTTAAATAAATTATTATTATTATTAACATTGATATCTCGTAATTGGCTATTGAGTATATTTACTTTGCCATGCAATTTATTATTAAACTTATAAAGAGTTTATTTGAATTATAAATATTTGATTCGGTTCATTTTAAATTTCAATTGTTATATAACGCGATTGCTTTATTTCCCCTGATAATTTACGCTTTATTTTCTATTAAAAAAATCAATTCTTTATTTGGTTTATCAGTTGAGGCCATCATCATCATAGGTAGTCTGTCCGTAGACAGGTTCGTGATTATTCATGGTTAAACTTGGTTCTCCATATACTCCTATTTTCTGCAGTTTTCTTTACAACTTGATTCACATATAGATTCCTGATCAGTCTCCTGTCTTTCCAGTGTACACCTATATCCTTTAATATCCTCATCAGCAGTACCCAGTTTACTCTATCGAAGGCCTTCTGCCAGTCGACGAAACATAGGAGCAATCTTGGCTGTACTCCGTTGCCCTTTCTGATATGATTCTCACTACACCGATAGCATCTCTGGTTCCTCGTCCTATTCTGAAGCGGAATTGATCTTCCCCTAGCATTTCTTCGGCCTTTTTCTCTAGTCTTTTATTAAGAATACTCGTGGTGATCTTCAAAGTGTGTGACAGTAGGGATATCGTTCTGTAGTCCTTAGACTGCATTGCCGTTGGCTTCTTCTTTAGAGGGATCATTGTTACATCTAGGAAATCCTGAGGCCTCTCTCCCGAGTTGTAAATCTTGTTAATTAGTTTCGTAATCACTTTGTCCTTCCAATCCCATGACTTTTAAGTACCTCTGCCGGTATTCCATCGCTGCCTGTAGCTTTTCCTTTCTTTAATTCCAGTATTGCCTTTTATGCTTCGCTTTTCATAATACTTAGTCCCAATCTTCTTCAATGCAATTCTCTTCTTCCAGTTCCATTTGTGCCGATCCTGCCTGCTTGTTGTATAGTTCCCTAATGTATTCTTCCGAGTTGAACTGTCCTTCTCCTTCCCATCTAGCTTCGCTCAGCCCTATGATGTCAATCCTATTTCTTTTCATTTCTTCTTTCAGGTTCTTTATCTTTTCTGCCATCCTCATGGTTTTTACATTCCAAGTACCTATGCATAAGTTATCTTCGACACATGCTTTCCTCAAGGCAGTCCCTGCCCGGAGATCCTATTGGGGGATTATTTTACCTCGGAAGAACTCGTTTTGTCCAACCATATAATCGTTACTAAGGAATTGTAATGTGGCAGTTTCCCTGTTGCTTTCCACATCGCAGATCGCAGTACTGTAGCCATTCAAATCGTCCCGATCACTCCTACAGCTCTATTGAATATAAACCCAGCCAACATAATTTGTTTTTAGCTCGATACCAAACTGACAGTACTGCTGCCTACTGCCAGGCACCGATGATAGTTTTTGTTATTAATTAATTAATTTTTTGTGAAAAACCTCCATTCGTGGATATCGAACCCAGGAACTTTGTAACGGGAAGCCGACACGCTAAGCGACACCATATGGAAGGTTAAAATTTTAAAACTAATTGCCAAATAAATCTTTCACATAATAATTTGAATAAACTCGTCAGGAATTTAAAATTTTAAGATTCTAAATAGACCTTGGTAAATGAGATGCGCTCTTTCGTGTTGTTTGGGAAAATTAATCTTTAATATTTAGATTTTTTAGTTTATATTTCTTAATTGAATTCACCACAACCATTTTTCTTCTTTATTTTAGGCATTCACAGTTGATGCTGAGTGAAAATGCGATGGTGTGAGGCATCAAGGAACCATGAATCGAAGAGTATTACTTTGCTGAAACAAGAACTGATGCATCTGGGTGCGAGAGTAAAGCGGATTATGTGCTGGAGGCTACACACATGGGATGAGGGAAGGTTTTTATACCTATATGTAGCTATATTCTGGTTTGTTCAATATATCAGGCGATAAATATCTTGTATAATAATATGGCTGCATATTACGGAAGATTTAGGAGAAGAGATTGTAAATTATAAGGCACTTTTAGATGGGCTAAATGCTTCAAATTTGGCATTATTATAGATTTCTGCCCAGCCAATTGAAATAAATACGATACAATAAGAATTCCAATTTTTAGGTGCTGTTTTTTTCCCGTAATTCAGAATAAGCCAAAATTTACGATCGGATTATACGATACCCCAAGAATTCAATTTCTCTTTAAAATATTTTTAATTCAATTTACACTTAAAGTAAATAAATGAAAAATATAGCGCTACCTCTGAAAAAAAAGTTTTAACTGGTACCTTCTGTAAGAATATTTTATTTCTGAGAATATAAGGCATTAATTTTCTCTTTGAACTTGAAAAGCTTTGTGATAACTCAACTTTTATAAAATGCATTTAATATTGATTATAAATTTATGAGAATATAAGGTGTTGGTTTTCAGTTTCAACTCTAAAAACTTTCTCTAATTTGATTTTATAAGGCATATTCCATTTTGTTTGTAAAGTTTATTAGCGTACTTCTATAAATTTTAACTTTTCATCAAATTCCACTTCTGTTAATAAGAATCTAATATTGTAAATATTTATTTATGAATTACAGAAGATATTTAAAAACCTTAGAAAACTTATTAAATGCGAAGGTTTCATATTGACTTCTGAGGCAGCACTATATTAGCTCATGTTTGCAGACTTGTCATGCATTTCTATGGTGAATATCATTCAGCAAATTGGATGTTGGAAAGTAATTAATTAAATTTAATCTTAAAATAGGAGCAGCCCTTAAAAAAGATTATTTGGATCAGGATGTTTTGTGTTCTACATATAAAATTTTACCAAGAGTGTTTGGCGTGGTTAAATAATTCCAGATTTAATTTAATAATTTAAAGAAATTTGGAGATAAATGTACGATATGCTTGAATTAATTCAGAAAATATTCTTTGGGTTTTTTTGTGGTTTATTCGAGGCAGAAAAATTTCTGAGGCAATACAAATTCTATTCATTATTCAAGTTATCAAAATCAGATAAAGAGTTTAAAATGCAAATGAAATTTCGGTTAGTTTTTAGAGCTTTGATTGAAAATCCGAACTGAATGCCTATATGTAAAGGAAAATATTTTCGTTGTGAAAAATAGAGGAGTGGTTAGTGTGTCTAGTTCCCAATGCCGAGGGCATGGTCGTTTGTGCTTGTTAAAAATATATTACAACACATGTAATTGGAGGAAACTGTTTGTGTTAAATAAATTATTATTATTATTAACATTGATATCTCGTAATTGGCTATTGAGTATATTTACTTTGCCATGCAATTTATTATTAAACTTATAAAGAGTTTATTTGAATTATAAATATTTGATTCGGTTCATTTTAAATTTCAATTGTTATATAACGCGATTGCTTTATTTCCCCTGATAATTTACGCTTTATTTTCTATTAAAAAAATCAATTCTTTATTTGGTTTATCAGTTGAGGCCATCATCATCATAGGTAGTCTGTCCGTAGACAGGTTCGTGATTATTCATGGTTAAACTTGGTTCTCCATATACTCCTATTTTCTGCAGTTTTCTTTACAACTTGATTCACATATAGATTCCTGATCAGTCTCCTGTCTTTCCAGTGTACACCTATATCCTTTAATATCCTCATCAGCAGTACCCAGTTTACTCTATCGAAGGCCTTCTGCCAGTCGACGAAACATAGGAGCAATCTTGGCTGTACTCCGTTGCCCTTTCTGATATGATTCTCACTACACCGATAGCATCTCTGGTTCCTCGTCCTATTCTGAAGCGGAATTGATCTTCCCCTAGCATTTCTTCGGCCTTTTTCTCTAGTCTTTTATTAAGAATACTCGTGGTGATCTTCAAAGTGTGTGACAGTAGGGATATCGTTCTGTAGTCCTTAGACTGCATTGCCGTTGGCTTCTTCTTTAGAGGGATCATTGTTACATCTAGGAAATCCTGAGGCCTCTCTCCCGAGTTGTAAATCTTGTTAATTAGTTTCGTAATCACTTTGTCCTTCCAATCCCATGACTTTTAAGTACCTCTGCCGGTATTCCATCGCTGCCTGTAGCTTTTCCTTTCTTTAATTCCAGTATTGCCTTTTATGCTTCGCTTTTCATAATACTTAGTCCCAATCTTCTTCAATGCAATTCTCTTCTTCCAGTTCCATTTGTGCCGATCCTGCCTGCTTGTTGTATAGTTCCCTAATGTATTCTTCCGAGTTGAACTGTCCTTCTCCTTCCCATCTAGCTTCGCTCAGCCCTATGATGTCAATCCTATTTCTTTTCATTTCTTCTTTCAGGTTCTTTATCTTTTCTGCCATCCTCATGGTTTTTACATTCCAAGTACCTATGCATAAGTTATCTTCGACACATGCTTTCCTCAAGGCAGTCCCTGCCCGGAGATCCTATTGGGGGATTATTTTACCTCGGAAGAACTCGTTTTGTCCAACCATATAATCGTTACTAAGGAATTGTAATGTGGCAGTTTCCCTGTTGCTTTCCACATCGCAGATCGCAGTACTGTAGCCATTCAAATCGTCCCGATCACTCCTACAGCTCTATTGGATATAAACCCAGCCAACATAATTTGTTTTTAGCTCGATACCAAACTGACAGTACTGCTGCCTACTGCCAGGCACCGATGATAGTTTTTGTTATTAATTAATTAATTTTTTGTGAAAAACCTCCATTCGTGGATATCGAACCCAGGAACTTTGTAACGGGAAGCCGACACGCTAAGCGACACCATATGGAAGGTTAAAATTTTAAAACTAATTGCCAAATAAATCTTTCACATAATAATTTGAATAAACTCGTCAGGAATTTAAAATTTTAAGATTCTAAATAGACCTTGGTAAATGAGATGCGCTCTTTCGTGTTGTTTGGGAAAATTAATCTTTAATATTTAGATTTTTTAGTTTATATTTCTTAATTGAATTCACCACAACCATTTTTCTTCTTTATTTTAGGCATTCACAGTTGATGCTGAGTGAAAATGCGATGGTGTGAGGCATCAAGGAACCATGAATCGAAGAGTATTACTTTGCTGAAACAAGAACTGATGCATCTGGGTGCGAGAGTAAAGCGGATTATGTGCTGGAGGCTACACACATGGGATGAGAGAAGGTTTTTATACCTATATGTAGCTATATTCTAGTTTGTTCAATATATCAGGCGATAAATATCTTGTATAATAATATGGCTGCATATTACGGAAGATTTAGGAGAAGAGATTGTAAATTATAAGGCACTTTTAGATGGGCTAAATGCTTCAAATTTGGCATTATTATAGATTTCTGCCCAGCCAATTGAAATAAATACGATACAATAAGAATTCCAATTTTTAGGAGCTGTTTTTTTCCCGTAATTCAGAATAAGCCAAAATTTACGATCGGATTATACGATACCCCAAGAATTCAATTTCTCTTTAAAATATTTTTAATTCAATTTACACTTAAAGTAAATAAATGAAAAATATAGCGCTACCTCTGAAAAAAAAGTTTTAACTGGTACCTTCTGTAAGAATATTTTATTTCTGAGAATATAAGGCATTAATTTTCTCTTTGAACTTGAAAAGCTTTGTGATAACTCAACTTTTATAAAATGCATTTAATATTGATTATAAATTTATGAGAATATAAGGTGTTGGTTTTCAGTTTCAACTCTAAAAACTTTCTCTAATTTGATTTTATAAGGCATATTCCATTTTGTTTGTAAAGTTTATTAGCGTACTTCTATAAATTTTAACTTTTCATCATATTCCACTTCTGTTAATAAGAATCTAATATTGTAAATATTTATTTATGAATTACAGAAGATATTTAAAAACCTTAGAAAACTTATTAAATGCGAAGGTTTCATATTGACTTCTGAGGCAGCACTATATTAGCTCATGTTTGCAGACTTGTCATGCATTTCTATGGTGAATATCGTTCAGCAAATTGGATGTTGGAAAGTAATTAATTAAATTTAATCTTAAAATAGGAGCAGCCCTTAAAAAAGATTATTTGGATCAGGATGTTTTGTGTTCTACATATAAAATTTTACCAAGAGTGTTTGGCGTGGTTAAATAATTCCAGATTTAATTTAATAATTTAAAGAAATTTGGAGATAAATGTACGATATGCTTGAATTAATTCAGAAAATATTCTTTGGGTTTTTTTGTGGTTTATTCGAGGCAGAAAAATTTCTGAGGCAATACAAATTCTATTCATTATTCAAGTTATCAAAATCAGATAAAGAGTTTAAAATGCAAATGAAATTTCGGTTAGTTTTTAGAGCTTTGATTGAAAATCCGAACTGAATGCCTATATGTAAAGGAAAATATTTTCGTTGTGAAAAATAGAGGAGTGGTTAGTGTGTCTAGTTCCCAATGCGAGGGCATGGTCGTTTGTGCTTGTTAAAAATATATTACAACACATGTAATTGGAGGAAACTGTTTGTGTTAAATAAATTATTATTATTATTAACATTGATATCTCGTAATTGGCTATTGAGTATATTTACTTTGCCATGCAATTTATTATTAAACTTATAAAGAGTTTATTTGAATTATAAATATTTGATTCGGTTCATTTTAAATTTCAATTGTTATATAACGCGATTGCTTTATTTCCCCTGATAATTTACGCTTTATTTTCTATTAAAAAAATCAATTCTTTATTTGGTTTATCAGTTGAGGCCATCATCATCATAGGTAGTCTGTCCGTAGACAGGTTCGTGATTATTCATGGTTAAACTTGGTTCTCCATATACTCCTATTTTCTGCAGTTTTCTTTACAACTTGATTCACATATAGATTCCTGATCAGTCTCCTGTCTTTCCAGTGTACACCTATATCCTTTAATATCCTCATCAGCAGTACCCAGTTTACTCTATCGAAGGCCTTCTGCCAGTCGACGAAACATAGGAGCAATCTTGGCTGTACTCCGTTGCCCTTTCTGATATGATTCTCACTACACCGATAGCATCTCTGGTTCCTCGTCCTATTCTGAAGCGGAATTGATCTTCCCCTAGCATTTCTTCGGCCTTTTTCTCTAGTCTTTTATTAAGAATACTCGTGGTGATCTTCAAAGTGTGTGACAGTAGGGATATCGTTCTGTAGTCCTTAGACTGCATTGCCGTTGGCTTCTTCTTTAGAGGGATCATTGTTACATCTAGGAAATCCTGAGGCCTCTCTCCCGAGTTGTAAATCTTGTTAATTAGTTTCGTAATCACTTTGTCCTTCCAATCCCATGACTTTTAAGTACCTCTGCCGGTATTCCATCGCTGCCTGTAGCTTTTCCTTTCTTTAATTCCAGTATTGCCTTTTATGCTTCGCTTTTCATAATACTTAGTCCCAATCTTCTTCAATGCAATTCTCTTCTTCCAGTTCCATTTGTGCCGATCCTGCCTGCTTGTTGTATAGTTCCCTAATGTATTCTTCCGAGTTGAACTGTCCTTCTCCTTCCCATCTAGCTTCGCTCAGCCCTATGATGTCAATCCTATTTCTTTTCATTTCTTCTTTCAGGTTCTTTATCTTTTCTGCCATCCTCATGGTTTTTACATTCCAAGTACCTATGCATAAGTTATCTTCGACACATGCTTTCCTCAAGGCAGTCCCTGCCCGGAGATCCTATTGGGGGATTATTTTACCTCGGAAGAACTCGTTTTGTCCAACCATATAATCGTTACTAAGGAATTGTAATGTGGCAGTTTCCCTGTTGCTTTCCACATCGCAGATCGCAGTACTGTAGCCATTCAAATCGTCCCGATCACTCCTACAGCTCTATTGAATATAAACCCAGCCAACATAATTTGTTTTTAGCTCGATACCAAACTGACAGTACTGCTGCCTACTGCCAGGCACCGATGATAGTTTTTGT
Source organism: Uropetala carovei (assembly GCA_036926305.1). Classification (NCBI taxonomy): domain Eukaryota; kingdom Metazoa; phylum Arthropoda; class Insecta; order Odonata; family Petaluridae; genus Uropetala; species Uropetala carovei. Next base: position 7,175,157 of record JAXCHB010000010.1, on the reverse strand, counting down.
TATTAATTAATTAATTTTTTGTGAAAAACCTCCATTCGTGGATATCGAACCCAGGAACTTTGTAACGGGAAGCCGACACGCTAAGCGACACCATATGGAAGGTTAAAATTTTAAAACTAATTGCCAAATAAATCTTTCACATAATAATTTGAATAAACTCGTCAGGAATTTAAAATTTTAAGATTCTAAATAGACCTTGGTAAATGAGATGCGCTCTTTCGTGTTGTTTGGGAAAATTAATCTTTAATATTTAGATTTTTTAGTTTATATTTCTTAATTGAATTCACCACAACCATTTTTCTTCTTTATTTTAGGCATTCACAGTTGATGCTGAGTGAAAATGCGATGGTGTGAGGCATCAAGGAACCATGAATCGAAGAGTATTACTTTGCTGAAACAAGAACTGATGCATCTGGGTGCGAGAGTAAAGCGGATTATGTGCTGGAGGCTACACACATGGGATGAGGGAAGGTTTTTATACCTATATGTAGCTATATTCTGGTTTGTTCAATATATCAGGCGATAAATATCTTGTATAATAATATGGCTGCATATTACGGAAGATTTAGGAGAAGAGATTGTAAATTATAAGGCACTTTTAGATGGGCTAAATGCTTCAAATTTGGCATTATTATAGATTTCTGCCCAGCCAATTGAAATAAATACGATACAATAAGAATTCCAATTTTTAGGTGCTGTTTTTTTCCCGTAATTCAGAATAAGCCAAAATTTACGATCGGATTATACGATACCCCAAGAATTCAATTTCTCTTTAAAATATTTTTAATTCAATTTACACTTAAAGTAAATAAATGAAAAATATAGCGCTACCTCTGAAAAAAAAGTTTTAACTGGTACCTTCTGTAAGAATATTTTATTTCTGAGAATATAAGGCATTAATTTTCTCTTTGAACTTGAAAAGCTTTGTGATAACTCAACTTTTATAAAATGCATTTAATATTGATTATAAATTTATGAGAATATAAGGTGTTGGTTTTCAGTTTCAACTCTAAAAACTTTCTCTAATTTGATTTTATAAGGCATATTCCATTTTGTTTGTAAAGTTTATTAGCGTACTTCTATAAATTTTAACTTTTCATCAAATTCCACTTCTGTTAATAAGAATCTAATATTGTAAATATTTATTTATGAATTACAGAAGATATTTAAAAACCTTAGAAAACTTATTAAATGCGAAGGTTTCATATTGACTTCTGAGGCAGCACTATATTAGCTCATGTTTGCAGACTTGTCATGCATTTCTATGGTGAATATCATTCAGCAAATTGGATGTTGGAAAGTAATTAATTAAATTTAATCTTAAAATAGGAGCAGCCCTTAAAAAAGATTATTTGGATCAGGATGTTTTGTGTTCTACATATAAAATTTTACCAAGAGTGTTTGGCGTGGTTAAATAATTCCAGATTTAATTTAATAATTTAAAGAAATTTGGAGATAAATGTACGATATGCTTGAATTAATTCAGAAAATATTCTTTGGGTTTTTTTGTGGTTTATTCGAGGCAGAAAAATTTCTGAGGCAATACAAATTCTATTCATTATTCAAGTTATCAAAATCAGATAAAGAGTTTAAAATGCAAATGAAATTTCGGTTAGTTTTTAGAGCTTTGATTGAAAATCCGAACTGAATGCCTATATGTAAAGGAAAATATTTTCGTTGTGAAAAATAGAGGAGTGGTTAGTGTGTCTAGTTCCCAATGCCGAGGGCATGGTCGTTTGTGCTTGTTAAAAATATATTACAACACATGTAATTGGAGGAAACTGTTTGTGTTAAATAAATTATTATTATTATTAACATTGATATCTCGTAATTGGCTATTGAGTATATTTACTTTGCCATGCAATTTATTATTAAACTTATAAAGAGTTTATTTGAATTATAAATATTTGATTCGGTTCATTTTAAATTTCAATTGTTATATAACGCGATTGCTTTATTTCCCCTGATAATTTACGCTTTATTTTCTATTAAAAAAATCAATTCTTTATTTGGTTTATCAGTTGAGGCCATCATCATCATAGGTAGTCTGTCCGTAGACAGGTTCGTGATTATTCATGGTTAAACTTGGTTCTCCATATACTCCTATTTTCTGCAGTTTTCTTTACAACTTGATTCACATATAGATTCCTGATCAGTCTCCTGTCTTTCCAGTGTACACCTATATCCTTTAATATCCTCATCAGCAGTACCCAGTTTACTCTATCGAAGGCCTTCTGCCAGTCGACGAAACATAGGAGCAATCTTGGCTGTACTCCGTTGCCCTTTCTGATATGATTCTCACTACACCGATAGCATCTCTGGTTCCTCGTCCTATTCTGAAGCGGAATTGATCTTCCCCTAGCATTTCTTCGGCCTTTTTCTCTAGTCTTTTATTAAGAATACTCGTGGTGATCTTCAAAGTGTGTGACAGTAGGGATATCGTTCTGTAGTCCTTAGACTGCATTGCCGTTGGCTTCTTCTTTAGAGGGATCATTGTTACATCTAGGAAATCCTGAGGCCTCTCTCCCGAGTTGTAAATCTTGTTAATTAGTTTCGTAATCACTTTGTCCTTCCAATCCCATGACTTTTAAGTACCTCTGCCGGTATTCCATCGCTGCCTGTAGCTTTTCCTTTCTTTAATTCCAGTATTGCCTTTTATGCTTCGCTTTTCATAATACTTAGTCCCAATCTTCTTCAATGCAATTCTCTTCTTCCAGTTCCATTTGTGCCGATCCTGCCTGCTTGTTGTATAGTTCCCTAATGTATTCTTCCGAGTTGAACTGTCCTTCTCCTTCCCATCTAGCTTCGCTCAGCCCTATGATGTCAATCCTATTTCTTTTCATTTCTTCTTTCAGGTTCTTTATCTTTTCTGCCATCCTCATGGTTTTTACATTCCAAGTACCTATGCATAAGTTATCTTCGACACATGCTTTCCTCAAGGCAGTCCCTGCCCGGAGATCCTATTGGGGGATTATTTTACCTCGGAAGAACTCGTTTTGTCCAACCATATAATCGTTACTAAGGAATTGTAATGTGGCAGTTTCCCTGTTGCTTTCCACATCGCAGATCGCAGTACTGTAGCCATTCAAATCGTCCCGATCACTCCTACAGCTCTATTGGATATAAACCCAGCCAACATAATTTGTTTTTAGCTCGATACCAAACTGACAGTACTGCTGCCTACTGCCAGGCACCGATGATAGTTTTTGTTATTAATTAATTAATTTTTTGTGAAAAACCTCCATTCGTGGATATCGAACCCAGGAACTTTGTAACGGGAAGCCGACACGCTAAGCGACACCATATGGAAGGTTAAAATTTTAAAACTAATTGCCAAATAAATCTTTCACATAATAATTTGAATAAACTCGTCAGGAATTTAAAATTTTAAGATTCTAAATAGACCTTGGTAAATGAGATGCGCTCTTTCGTGTTGTTTGGGAAAATTAATCTTTAATATTTAGATTTTTTAGTTTATATTTCTTAATTGAATTCACCACAACCATTTTTCTTCTTTATTTTAGGCATTCACAGTTGATGCTGAGTGAAAATGCGATGGTGTGAGGCATCAAGGAACCATGAATCGAAGAGTATTACTTTGCTGAAACAAGAACTGATGCATCTGGGTGCGAGAGTAAAGCGGATTATGTGCTGGAGGCTACACACATGGGATGAGAGAAGGTTTTTATACCTATATGTAGCTATATTCTAGTTTGTTCAATATATCAGGCGATAAATATCTTGTATAATAATATGGCTGCATATTACGGAAGATTTAGGAGAAGAGATTGTAAATTATAAGGCACTTTTAGATGGGCTAAATGCTTCAAATTTGGCATTATTATAGATTTCTGCCCAGCCAATTGAAATAAATACGATACAATAAGAATTCCAATTTTTAGGAGCTGTTTTTTTCCCGTAATTCAGAATAAGCCAAAATTTACGATCGGATTATACGATACCCCAAGAATTCAATTTCTCTTTAAAATATTTTTAATTCAATTTACACTTAAAGTAAATAAATGAAAAATATAGCGCTACCTCTGAAAAAAAAGTTTTAACTGGTACCTTCTGTAAGAATATTTTATTTCTGAGAATATAAGGCATTAATTTTCTCTTTGAACTTGAAAAGCTTTGTGATAACTCAACTTTTATAAAATGCATTTAATATTGATTATAAATTTATGAGAATATAAGGTGTTGGTTTTCAGTTTCAACTCTAAAAACTTTCTCTAATTTGATTTTATAAGGCATATTCCATTTTGTTTGTAAAGTTTATTAGCGTACTTCTATAAATTTTAACTTTTCATCATATTCCACTTCTGTTAATAAGAATCTAATATTGTAAATATTTATTTATGAATTACAGAAGATATTTAAAAACCTTAGAAAACTTATTAAATGCGAAGGTTTCATATTGACTTCTGAGGCAGCACTATATTAGCTCATGTTTGCAGACTTGTCATGCATTTCTATGGTGAATATCGTTCAGCAAATTGGATGTTGGAAAGTAATTAATTAAATTTAATCTTAAAATAGGAGCAGCCCTTAAAAAAGATTATTTGGATCAGGATGTTTTGTGTTCTACATATAAAATTTTACCAAGAGTGTTTGGCGTGGTTAAATAATTCCAGATTTAATTTAATAATTTAAAGAAATTTGGAGATAAATGTACGATATGCTTGAATTAATTCAGAAAATATTCTTTGGGTTTTTTTGTGGTTTATTCGAGGCAGAAAAATTTCTGAGGCAATACAAATTCTATTCATTATTCAAGTTATCAAAATCAGATAAAGAGTTTAAAATGCAAATGAAATTTCGGTTAGTTTTTAGAGCTTTGATTGAAAATCCGAACTGAATGCCTATATGTAAAGGAAAATATTTTCGTTGTGAAAAATAGAGGAGTGGTTAGTGTGTCTAGTTCCCAATGCGAGGGCATGGTCGTTTGTGCTTGTTAAAAATATATTACAACACATGTAATTGGAGGAAACTGTTTGTGTTAAATAAATTATTATTATTATTAACATTGATATCTCGTAATTGGCTATTGAGTATATTTACTTTGCCATGCAATTTATTATTAAACTTATAAAGAGTTTATTTGAATTATAAATATTTGATTCGGTTCATTTTAAATTTCAATTGTTATATAACGCGATTGCTTTATTTCCCCTGATAATTTACGCTTTATTTTCTATTAAAAAAATCAATTCTTTATTTGGTTTATCAGTTGAGGCCATCATCATCATAGGTAGTCTGTCCGTAGACAGGTTCGTGATTATTCATGGTTAAACTTGGTTCTCCATATACTCCTATTTTCTGCAGTTTTCTTTACAACTTGATTCACATATAGATTCCTGATCAGTCTCCTGTCTTTCCAGTGTACACCTATATCCTTTAATATCCTCATCAGCAGTACCCAGTTTACTCTATCGAAGGCCTTCTGCCAGTCGACGAAACATAGGAGCAATCTTGGCTGTACTCCGTTGCCCTTTCTGATATGATTCTCACTACACCGATAGCATCTCTGGTTCCTCGTCCTATTCTGAAGCGGAATTGATCTTCCCCTAGCATTTCTTCGGCCTTTTTCTCTAGTCTTTTATTAAGAATACTCGTGGTGATCTTCAAAGTGTGTGACAGTAGGGATATCGTTCTGTAGTCCTTAGACTGCATTGCCGTTGGCTTCTTCTTTAGAGGGATCATTGTTACATCTAGGAAATCCTGAGGCCTCTCTCCCGAGTTGTAAATCTTGTTAATTAGTTTCGTAATCACTTTGTCCTTCCAATCCCATGACTTTTAAGTACCTCTGCCGGTATTCCATCGCTGCCTGTAGCTTTTCCTTTCTTTAATTCCAGTATTGCCTTTTATGCTTCGCTTTTCATAATACTTAGTCCCAATCTTCTTCAATGCAATTCTCTTCTTCCAGTTCCATTTGTGCCGATCCTGCCTGCTTGTTGTATAGTTCCCTAATGTATTCTTCCGAGTTGAACTGTCCTTCTCCTTCCCATCTAGCTTCGCTCAGCCCTATGATGTCAATCCTATTTCTTTTCATTTCTTCTTTCAGGTTCTTTATCTTTTCTGCCATCCTCATGGTTTTTACATTCCAAGTACCTATGCATAAGTTATCTTCGACACATGCTTTCCTCAAGGCAGTCCCTGCCCGGAGATCCTATTGGGGGATTATTTTACCTCGGAAGAACTCGTTTTGTCCAACCATATAATCGTTACTAAGGAATTGTAATGTGGCAGTTTCCCTGTTGCTTTCCACATCGCAGATCGCAGTACTGTAGCCATTCAAATCGTCCCGATCACTCCTACAGCTCTATTGGATATAAACCCAGCCAACATAATTTGTTTTTAGCTCGATACCAAACTGACAGTACTGCTGCCTACTGCCAGGCACCGATGATAGTTTTTGTTATTAATTAATTAATTTTTTGTGAAAAACCTCCATTCGTGGATATCTAACCCAGGAACTTTGTAACGGGAAGCCGACACGCTAAGCGACACCATATGGAAGGTTAAAATTTTAAAACTAATTGCCAAATAAATCTTTCACATAATAATTTGAATAAACTCGTCAGGAATTTAAAATTTTAAGATTCTAAATAGACCTTGGTAAATGAGATGCGCTCTTTCGTGTTGTTTGGGAAAATTAATCTTTAATATTTAGATTTTTTAGTTTATATTTCTTAATTGAATTCACCACAACCATTTTTCTTCTTTATTTTAGGCATTCACAGTTGATGCTGAGTGAAAATGCGATGGTGTGAGGCATCAAGGAACCATGAATCGAAGAGTATTACTTTGCTGAAACAAGAACTGATGCATCTGGGTGCGAGAGTAAAGCGGATTATGTGCTGGAGGCTACACACATGGGATGAGAGAAGGTTTTTATACCTATATGTTGCTATATTCTGGTTTGTTCAATATATCAGGCGATAAATATCTTGTATAATAATATGGCTGCATATTACGGAAGATTTAGGAGAAGAGATTGTAAATTATAAGGCACTTTTAGATGGGCTAAATGCTTCAAATTTGGCATTATTATAGATTTCTGCCCAGCCAATTGAAATAAATACGATACAATAAGAATTCCAATTTTTAGGAGCTGTTTTTTTCCCGTAATTCAGAATAAGCCAAAATTTACGATCGGATTATACGATACCCCAAGAATTCAATTTCTCTTTAAAATATTTTTAATTCAATTTACACTTAAAGTAAATAAATGAAAAATATAGCGCTACCTCTGAAAAAAAAGTTTTAACTGGTACCTTCTGTAAGAATATTTTATTTCTGAGAATATAAGGCATTAATTTTCTCTTTGAACTTGAAAAGCTTTGTGATAACTCAACTTTTATAAAATGCATTTAATATTGATTATAAATTTATGAGAATATAAGGTGTTGGTTTTCAGTTTCAACTCTAAAAACTTTCTCTAATTTGATTTTATAAGGCATATTCCATTTTGTTTGTAAAGTTTATTAGCGTACTTCTATAAATTTTAACTTTTCATCAAATTCCACTTCTGTTAATAAGAATCTAATATTGTAAATATTTATTTATGAATTACAGAAGATATTTAAAAACCTTAGAAAACTTATTAAATGCGAAGGTTTCATATTGACTTCTGAGGCAGCACTATATTAGCTCATGTTTGCAGACTTGTCATGCATTTCTATGGTGAATATCATTCAGCAAATTGGATGTTGGAAAGTAATTAATTAAATTTAATCTTAAAATAGGAGCAGCCCTTAAAAAAGATTATTTGGATCAGGATGTTTTGTGTTCTACATATAAAATTTTACCAAGAGTGTTTGGCGTGGTTAAATAATTCCAGATTTAATTTAATAATTTAAAGAAATTTGGAGATAAATGTACGATATGCTTGAATTAATTCAGAAAATATTCTTTGGGTTTTTTTGTGGTTTATTCGAGGCAGAAAAATTTCTGAGGCAATACAAATTCTATTCATTATTCAAGTTATCAAAATCAGATAAAGAGTTTAAAATGCAAATGAAATTTCGGTTAGTTTTTAGAGCTTTGATTGAAAATCCGAACTGAATGCCTATATGTAAAGGAAAATATTTTCGTTGTGAAAAATAGAGGAGTGGTTAGTGTGTCTAGTTCCCAATGCCGAGGGCATGGTCGTTTGTGCTTGTTAAAAATATATTACAACACATGTAATTGGAGGAAACTGTTTGTGTTAAATAAATTATTATTATTATTAACATTGATATCTCGTAATTGGCTATTGAGTATATTTACTTTGCCATGCAATTTATTATTAAACTTATAAAGAGTTTATTTGAATTATAAATATTTGATTCGGTTCATTTTAAATTTCAATTGTTATATAACGCGATTGCTTTATTTCCCCTGATAATTTACGCTTTATTTTCTATTAAAAAAATCAATTCTTTATTTGGTTTATCAGTTGAGGCCATCATCATCATAGGTAGTCTGTCCGTAGACAGGTTCGTGATTATTCATGGTTAAACTTGGTTCTCCATATACTCCTATTTTCTGCAGTTTTCTTTACAACTTGATTCACATATAGATTCCTGATCAGTCTCCTGTCTTTCCAGTGTACACCTATATCCTTTAATATCCTCATCAGCAGTACCCAGTTTACTCTATCGAAGGCCTTCTGCCAGTCGACGAAACATAGGAGCAATCTTGGCTGTACTCCGTTGCCCTTTCTGATATGATTCTCACTACACCGATAGCATCTCTGGTTCCTCGTCCTATTCTGAAGCGGAATTGATCTTCCCCTAGCATTTCTTCGGCCTTTTTCTCTAGTCTTTTATTAAGAATACTCGTGGTGATCTTCAAAGTGTGTGACAGTAGGGATATCGTTCTGTAGTCCTTAGACTGCATTGCCGTTGGCTTCTTCTTTAGAGGGATCATTGTTACATCTAGGAAATCCTGAGGCCTCTCTCCCGAGTTGTAAATCTTGTTAATTAGTTTCGTAATCACTTTGTCCTTCCAATCCCATGACTTTTAAGTACCTCTGCCGGTATTCCATCGCTGCCTGTAGCTTTTCCTTTCTTTAATTCCAGTATTGCCTTTTATGCTTCGCTTTTCATAATACTTAGTCCCAATCTTCTTCAATGCAATTCTCTTCTTCCAGTTCCATTTGTGCCGATCCTGCCTGCTTGTTGTATAGTTCCCTAATGTATTCTTCCGAGTTGAACTGTCCTTCTCCTTCCCATCTAGCTTCGCTCAGCCCTATGATGTCAATCCTATTTCTTTTCATTTCTTCTTTCAGGTTCTTTATCTTTTCTGCCATCCTCATGGTTTTTACATTCCAAGTACCTATGCATAAGTTATCTTCGACACATGCTTTCCTCAAGGCAGTCCCTGCCCGGAGATCCTATTGGGGGATTATTTTACCTCGGAAGAACTCGTTTTGTCCAACCATATAATCGTTACTAAGGAATTGTAATGTGGCAGTTTCCCTGTTGCTTTCCACATCGCAGATCGCAGTACTGTAGCCATTCAAATCGTCCCGATCACTCCTACAGCTCTATTGGATATAAACCCAGCCAACATAATTTGTTTTTAGCTCGATACCAAACTGACAGTACTGCTGCCTACTGCCAGGCACCGATGATAGTTTTTGTTATTAATTAATTAATTTTTTGTGAAAAACCTCCATTCGTGGATATCGAACCCAGGAACTTTGTAACGGGAAGCCGACACGCTAAGCGACACCATATGGAAGGTTAAAATTTTAAAACTAATTGCCAAATAAATCTTTCACATAATAATTTGAATAAACTCGTCAGGAATTTAAAATTTTAAGATTCTAAATAGACCTTGGTAAATGAGATGCGCTCTTTCGTGTTGTTTGGGAAAATTAATCTTTAATATTTAGATTTTTTAGTTTATATTTCTTAATTGAATTCACCACAACCATTTTTCTTCTTTATTTTAGGCATTCACAGTTGATGCTGAGTGAAAATGCGATGGTGTGAGGCATCAAGGAACCATGAATCGAAGAGTATTACTTTGCTGAAACAAGAACTGATGCATCTGGGTGCGAGAGTAAAGCGGATTATGTGCTGGAGGCTACACACATGGGATGAGGGAAGGTTTTTATACCTATATGTAGCTATATTCTGGTTTGTTCAATATATCAGGCGATAAATATCTTGTATAATAATATGGCTGCATATTACGGAAGATTTAGGAGAAGAGATTGTAAATTATAAGGCACTTTTAGATGGGCTAAATGCTTCAAATTTGGCATTATTATAGATTTCTGCCCAGCCAATTGAAATAAATACGATACAATAAGAATTCCAATTTTTAGGAGCTGTTTTTTTCCCGTAATTCAGAATAAGCCAAAATTTACGATCGGATTATACGATACCCCAAGAATTCAATTTCTCTTTAAAATATTTTTAATTCAATTTACACTTAAAGTAAATAAATGAAAAATATAGCGCTACCTCTGAAAAAAAAGTTTTAACTGGTACCTTCTGTAAGAATATTTTATTTCTGAGAATATAAGGCATTAATTTTCTCTTTGAACTTGAAAAGCTTTGTGATAACTCAACTTTTATAAAATGCATTTAATATTGATTATAAATTTATGAGAATATAAGGTGTTGGTTTTCAGTTTCAACTCTAAAAACTTTCTCTAATTTGATTTTATAAGGCATATTCCATTTTGTTTGTAAAGTTTATTAGCATACTTCTATAAATTTTAACTTTTCATCAAATTCCACTTCTGTTAATAAGAATCTAATATTGTAAATATTTATTTATGAATTACAGAAGATATTTAAAAACCTTAGGAAACTTATTAAATGCGAAGGTTTCATATTGACTTCTGAGGCAGCACTGTATTAGCTCATGTTTGCAGACTTGTCATGCATTTCTATGGTGAATATCGTTCAGCAAATTGGATGTTGGAAAGTAATTAATTAAATTTAATCTTAAAATAGGAGCAGCCCTTAAAAAAGATTATTTGGATCAGGATGTTTTGTGTTCTACATATAAAATTTTACCAAGAGTGTTAGGCGTGGTTAAATAATTCCAGATTTAATTTAATAATTTAAAGAAATTTGGAGATAAATGTACGATATGCTTGAATTAATTCAGAAAATATTCTTTGGGTTTTTTTGTGGTTTATTCGAGGCAGAAAAATTTCTGAGGCAATACAAATTCTATTCATTATTCAAGTTATCAAAATCAGATAAAGAGTTTAAAATGTAAATGAAATTTCGGTTAGTTTTGATTGAAAATCCGACTGAATGCCTTTGTAAGGGAAAATATTTTCATTGTGAAAAATTTATAATCTCCAATTATTAAGCCATTCATTGGAAATGGTAATTTAATTGTTCTTAATTCTAGGCAATATTTAGAAAAAGATTTAATTTTGTGGAGAGTTACATTTCTTAATTAAGAAAAATTGTGAAGGTTTTTTTATTCTTAATTTAAGTCAATATCCAGAAAAAAGAATTCCAAATCTGTATACTAAAGTTCTTTTAATAATTCCATCAATATCCAATTTGCTAGACATTATTTACTTGTAAATAGGTTTCCAAAGTGTTGTGTTATTTATATTATTCAGAAAAATCGTAAATTCTTTTGTCTAAATGTATATAAGCTATTGCTTTTTCATTCTGTATAATTACTGCCATTTTTTAAAATCTGAACAAACCAGAATTAGCATTTTTGGGTATATATATATATATATATATATATATATATATATATATATATATATATATTTTTTTTTCTCATATTTTTTTCTAAGCTGCTGTGCTATTTTTCCTCTTTGTCACCAATAGAAATTGTTAAAATGATATTATCCTTGCCAAAGTGCTTTGTAAAAATGTCCAACTTTTATTGTAGTGTTTGCTAAATTGTAAATTTTTTTCTTCACTTCATGAAAATTTTTAAATGGCAATTTTGATTTGTGCTAATATTCAGAGCATTTTAAGTCCAGAAATTTTTTAAAGCTCAGAAATTTTTTAAAGTCAGAGTCAAATTATTGTCCAAAATGTAAACAAATTAATTTTTTTGTCCTAATTTCAGAAAGCTTTTAAGTCGAAGAGTTAAAAATTATTCTAAGTCCAAATTGTAAACAAGTTAAAAAAATTAATGTTTACAATTTGGACGTAATAATTTTTAACTCCAAGACTTTAAAGATTTCTGAAATTAGGACTTGTCCAAAATGTAAACAAACATTTCTTTTGTCTAGAGTCAGTTTTCTTTTCAGTCCAGGTTTTCATTTTGAAGTGCATGATAAAATAAGTAGAGAAAATGTATTTTATTTCAGATTGTAAAATTTTTATTGAACTTGTATGTATACATTGTACATTATTTTCATTGCAATAAAGACATTTTATTATGATCAAAACCTGTTGACTCCTTTTAGATAGAAATAATTTCTTTTTCTCGGAGCCTCTTTTAGGTATCGTTGGACTTAAGGGGTTTTTTTAGGTATATTTTTGCTAGAATTAGCACACTTTTAGCCTAAAAATGACATTTTTGACCACAAATTCAGCCAAATTTTGCTGATTATTGAACAAATTATTCAACATTATGACAATTTATCTACATTTCAACTATTGAACAACTGACAAATTACATATAACACTATTTTCAACTGTTATTCAACAGTTGACATAACTACATAACATGAAAAAATAAACCATCAAACACATTTTACAGCTGAATTAAATTATTGAACAAGCATTTGAAGAAATTACTTGCCTCAGATAAAAATAACTGCGACTGAGCTGTGGAAAAATTAATACAAGCATTTAGACTACAGAACAGCCGTCATCAGTGGCGAAATGCCACTGACAACAACTGCTCTGAAGTCGAAATGCATGTATTAATTTTCTCACAGCCCAGTCGCAGCTATTTTTATCAGAGGCAAGCGATTTTTCCAAGTGCTTGTTCTGGAAACACTTAAACATATCACATTATCAATGACCTTAATTACAATTAACAATGTCTCTTATTGGTCAAAATTGAATACACGCAACTGATTCCAAATGGGAGCAATGTTTGCATAAATGACGAAAAAATAATGAATCTCGCAAAGCAATGCTTAATTGGAATTACTTAAATGTCAGAATAACATTTTTATAAACCATTCCAAGTCAGAAATAAACTCCAAAAAATGCAGTTAAAATTTTATGGCATACCTATTTCAAATGTTTATAAAATTAAACCTCTTTATATTTGCCAAATTAATTTGCTTAAAATGCATTGAAATTACACCATGTACCTCAATTAGACGCTTGACTGTTTTTTAAAAACGTTAATTGCATAATAGAAACTCAAAGACTAAACATTTACTTCTGATAATTTAATTTTTATAGCAACAAAGATTGAACTAAATACATTTTGTCTTTAATCTTGCTTGGATTTAAAAATATAACATTAATGGAGGTAAGTTTATGTTTACAACATCAAAAACATATTTGCTCATTTAAAGTTCAGATTCAAAGCTATTATGCAAAATATAATATTTAATCAAAGCAAACACTCTATTTATGAATAAATATAGCATATTCTCAAAGTTTGTCTTATATTTCCAGGTAATGTACAGTAAATGCATAAAATTAAATGATCTGAGGTTAATTTACATAAAATTTAAGTAGTAATTGCATTGCGTGACTCAACTCACTATCGTTAACAAATCACATTGCTCCTTATCAATAGCTTAACACTTTCATGGCCAATTTGTCAAATTTAAAAGAAAAATCAGCAAATCAAATCATTAAAAATTTATCAATAATTATATTTTTTAACATTATAAATGTGCAAAATGTAAGTAGCAATACATTATCGTTACAAAATATTTATTTAAAGACTTATATTTGAAGAATTTTCAATTGTAATTTATGAAAGTATTGAGTGCACGAAAAACTAAAGTATTTCATTAAATATTTGTATACAATTGAGTTATTTATGTTAATAAATTTAAAGAATTCCTTTTCAGTAACGCTTGTGTTAGAATAAGTCAAAATCTCATATGGAGTTTACCAAAATTATCGTTACGATAATTTAATGAAGATATTTTAAACAGCCATGAAATTGTTAAGTAATCTAAAATATAACTCATCCAACAAGAGACAACGTTAATATTTACATAGAGACCAACCTGAGAATCAAAACAATAACTACAAAATTGAGAAACAAAATAAATATCCTATAATTATTATACCAAATAGAATTGAATGAGCTTCCCACAATCTATATATATTTGCAAAAGTTTGTTTGCATGTCTCATTATGCATGCCATAAACTATAAGACATGAATAACTAAAATTTGGTACGATTATTATTAACATCTTAACTTGATGAATGTATAAAAGGTTTGGTCAATTGGTTAATTATAGTCAGTGCTATAATAACAATAATATAGGAGAATATAACATTTTATAATTCCACTAGAGATGCCTGCATTTTAAATTTGAAATGTCGGAATTTTTTATAAAAAACAAAGAAGCTTCAAAGTTTATTGTATATAAGGATTAGCTATGATGCTGGTCAACGCAGACATCCATGACATTTGATGGTGCAATGAGACACTATTACGTATGTTAACCTTCATAACAGCCTACTTAGACAACAAACCCATTCAGCGGCCGGGTTATGCAATCTTACTTTCGATACTACACAATTTATACAAGTGAAAACATTTACCACTTACTTTATTTGCTCACATTACACTGTGTTGGATGTGGTTTGGTTAATACAAAACGACAAACAACAGATGAACAAACAAAAAGAATTAATGCAACGAAAAACAAAAACAGTAGAAAAGAGAATTAAAATCACACAGAAATTCAATGCTCCGACTCTTAGAATGATTCTCTAAGCAAAGAGTTTTGTTAAAATAAATTTATGTCAAGTGAATAATACTTTGTTACAATAAGTGGACAATACTTTTGTTAAAACGTTACAAATTGCACTTGACAATGCCTTATCCCCCTCCCTCCCTCTGCTGTTCCCCCCCTTATCTCTCGCGAGGCAATAATATGAATCTCGAGCCTCAACAATGACATTCGTTGTCCAGGAAACTTATCGATAAAAGTCAAAATCTGTCACATATTCGTTAAATATGCGTAATTTCAAAACATGTGGTGCATTACTTTCTGGGAAACCCTCGTACAATGTTGTGTGAGACAGACGCTCCTTTCTAGGAACCTGGTATTATCTGAATTTTTAAAGAATGTTTATTTTGAACTCTTGAACATCCCGCACATAACTGTCCATGCGTAAAGCAAAGCTACCGTATGGTAACTGACTTAAGAAGTCACCTCTCTACTCTGCGTGCACGGGGATTTCCCTTCTAGGAAGCGCGCTCACCTTCAATGCCCCTCTATTCTAATGGAATTCGTTCCCCTCCACTCTACATATTACCTCCGATCACTGAGGCGTAAGGTAACTTCTAGTAATTTTCAATTGCTACATTGGGCGGAACTACCTGTACTCTACATGCACGTTCTCTACCGGAAGCTTAGAGAACGAACTCCACCTGGCAAAAAGCGTCACCTCACAAAATGAATCGACTGCATTGATTGCCAATTTTAATTACGAATACTCGAAATATTTTCCAACACTTTCATTTATATCAATTAAAATATGAAAAAATTTCCCAAATAAAACTTAATTCAAGCATAGATATAATTTTTTGTTCATAATTATTGCCATAATTTGAAGTCACGATGATTTAAAACATAACCTGAGCAACGCTGGGTAAATTTGCTAGTTATTTATAAGCAAAGAACTTTGCAATACCATTTTAATTTAATTTATTCACCAGAGAACTATATAAAGACGTCTGTGTTGCATTGTAAAATAAATTCCAATAATTACTCCAAGATTTGATGCACAAAAACGATTACAGTGTAATTTTCCTAATAAACGTTTAATGTGACTAAATCTTAAAAGGATATTTTGTAGTTTAATTTACATTCTTCGTTAGAAATAATTTTATGAACTCTGTATTTATCTCAGATTCACTACAAATATGTTGTCAACAATTTGTTGCTAACATACATTAAAGTTATGGTAATTTAATGTTGTGCTTATGCAAACTGTATAATTATAAAATATCAGTTGATTACTTCGTTTAAAAATTAGTACAAGAGTTTAAAATAACACTAATATTTATAATGAGATTTTAAGATATAAACAAGTTAGGAAAGTGTACACCGTAACACAAATGGGTGCATTTTGTGCACTGGAGTATTTGAAAGAAATTATTTACGTGTTTGGAAGGGAAATAGCATTATAAATTCTTTTCTTCGTCATAAATAATCCATTTTCTTCCCATTTAAAAATATTAAATGCATATGTAAGGAAATTAAACATATTTCCATGAGATTGTTTACGTTAGCAACAATGAAGAAGTAACCATGCTAGAAAATTTCAAAGTTCAACTCAAATTAAGACTCTTGTTCGATTTTCTCGGAAACGGCGACTCCTACGATGAAAATGTAAAGGAAAAGAAATACCCTACTTTACTAGTTCTACAAGTTTTACTTGATAAATATTTTGATATGACCGATACTTTACGAGATATGAGGGAAAGTTCATATTTTATCACCAGTAAAGTGGTACCCCTGATTGGCTTACGTGACTCATTTATGTGATTTTCTTATTATCTTTGACTGTAAGTCCTTAATATCAAATTTCATGAAAATCTGCTTGGTAGAAGCAGATAACGAACATGCGGACAGACCAGATGGAGACTAATACTAATAGGCGCTTATGCTGGAAGCGAAACGCACCTGACAAATAACCTTGCATGTAATTACATTTACAGATACACATACATTATTAAAAATTTTCTTTAATGACAAGAATGATATGTTACTTATTTGTTCGATATACAAATAGAAGGTGCTTGCATTCTGTAAGCCTTTCAAGTCATTATTTATGGCTTTTGCAAAGTAAAAATTCAAAACTAGTTAAATAAATAAAACAACTTCAAGTACACATTAGAATAAACTTCATTAGCCCACTGATTCCCAATGAAAAGACAAAACTGATAACGTTTTGATTCCGATGCAAATGAATTGGAATATTTCGAGGCGGTGCTTATTGTAAAAGAGAGACTGACTGATATTATTCACTTCTTTCGGTAAATTGTGATGAGATTAGCCATGAGGAAGTGTACCATCTGAAACAAAAGTACCACGAAGCCAATGAAAAGGAAGAAATCCACAGTACATTGAAACCTCTGCATACTGGACCTTGATGGAACGTACTTAGGATGTAACGGACAGAATGTCCGGCGATGCAAAACAGTTAAATGACGCCACTAATACATTGTGTCTCATGCAGACCTATCACATGTGCGTTATTTGGAAGGCCTAATGAATACATCGCAACATTATAACTAACGTATATCACGGCGTATAAGTCGACCTTTGAAGCTTAAAAAATTTTCCTAAAACTTAAAGTCGACTTATACGACGAATACAAAATTGTAAACTTTAAATTACAGATAAATAACATCGATATTTACTAACAAGGGGAGGCCATAACATTAATATTGAAATTCGTAAAACCCTTTTAGGAGGTGAAACTAGAACTAAAACATCACCTATATCTCTCTGCGTTTTTGCCAATGGGCCCTTGTTTAAAAGATATTAACAATTTAAATTCAGGTGTAAGCATGGATTTAACATATATCATTAACCTTACGGTTACAAAACAGAAGCAGCAATAGCTTAATTGGTAGAATGAATGTCTAGTAGTCGGATGGGCTGGGGTTCGATCCCAGCAGCCAGCATTTTTTTTCAGAAATGGTCTGTATATATATTTTAACTAGTAAAATTGTATTATTATTATGTCTTCATTACATTTTTGTTTTTTTTTTTCGCAATTTTTTGATCATTTTTTTTGTCTTTTTCACATACGTACTTGATTTATTTGCACTTTCCACATGTAATTATAACATTATAATTATAAATAAATAATACAACTTAGAATGTTATAATCATTACTTGATTGTTTATTAAAATATCAATTCCTTAATATGACATTTATGAAATGTTTATTATGGACAATTACCTTGTTTTTTTAAATGTATCATCCAAAGTATTGTAATGCTGTAGAAGTAAGTGAGATAGAAGAGGTACACTTTGATCGGAATTAACCATACTAATTGCAAGTTATGATTATATGTGGAATATGCAAATAAATCAAGTACAAAAAAGTACGTGAAAAAAGACAAAAAAATAATCAAAAAATATGCGAAAAAAACATTTCCTTTTTTGAAAAGGGGAATAATGTAATCATCAAAACCATCCTTATGCCTGCCAACGTGATATTATATTGAATTCCACCACCGTAGATATTGATTGCGATAATTAGGTGCAGTTAAATTTGATAGCATCATTAACAGCCGACATCAATCAAATCATAGGAACCATTATTTAGTTGGTCAAGCTCTCTGAGAATAGCAGTTTCTTATTGGTTGAAATGAAAACACCTGTCAAATGGAAGGCTCAAGAAGAATAGCACGGACTCAAAACTATATTCATATATTTTTTTATTACTATGTTTATTTCTGTATCTTGTTAAAACTTGGATCGTACAGGACCTTGATTTTGCCTGGCGATGATTTCATGAGAAGTATTTTTAAGTGAAACAAAGGGGACTACTTATACTGCGAACATATACTTAATCTAGTATTTTCAAGTTGAAAATTCAAGGTCGACTTATACGTCGCAATATATGGATATATATACATATTATAATGTATATAATTACTGTATATACTCGTGTATGATGCGTCCCAGTGTATAACTGCCGTGTATAATGCGCACTCGTACTTTATTCCAAAAAATCCCGACTTTTTCTTATACCACGTGTATGACACACATCCTTCATTTTTGGGAGGTATGTAAATATTAAAACGTTTGGACTTGTCCATAAGTGTATTACGTTCAATAAGCTCCATATTATGTCTAAGAGAGACATCGTCAATAATTAAAGCAACTGAGTTGAGATGGGAGCAACTTCATACAGTAAGTTGGGCAAAGTGATGCCGTGTAGAAAACCGCAGCGCCACTGTTGCCAATGCTTTTACATCAGACAAAAAGGGATCTATAAAATAGTTTTGATTTAAAGTGGATGTTGGTTCTCTCTTTCCTATCTCATTCTAAAACTGTTTAAGAGAAGGAACAACATAAAAATTTAACAAACAAATCTGGAAACAGGAAATGCGACAGGTAGGATTAAGTTCACACACGAGATTCTATGGGTTTTAAATTACTTACATTGTCAATCGTACATACTAGAATCATTAACTAAATAAAATTATTTCAATTTGCTTATTCTATGTTTTTTTTGTTTTTGATATGTGTTTTGCAGGAAGACTTATCTTGTGATTTTGCAAAAATTACAGCAATCAGCTGATGAGCTAGTGAAAAGCGGAATAATTGGAGAGGATGGGATTATAAATGTATAGAAGTAATTAGGTGTTCTATACATATAATTATGTGTGTATAACCTGGAGTATCAATAATTACTGTGCTTTTCTCATTAATTAACCCAAAAAGCGTGAATCTGGTGCGAGGTAGGTTCCTATTTTAAGTGCAGAGAAGTGTTACCTGCGTATAACGCGCACCCCTACAGCAAATCTGCAAAAATTAATTGTTCCTGCGTTTGATCATTGTGACTGGTTGAAATTGACTGACTTGCGTTACTCATGGGGTTTGTTTGTCTTAAAACATTCTTTGTATTCATTGTTACTTTCTGCCCCATTTCCACCAGGGTCCGGAAAAATCTAAAATCTCGAAAAAGTATCCCAAGTTCCATTCCTAAGAATAATTCCTTTCAAATAAGAACGCAAGGGAAAATCAATTTTTCTTACGGTCGCTATAATTTATTTCATTCTTAATTATGTTCTTATAACAATATGCTCCTGCTAGCACACTGCAAGCACCTTTTACTAGTAAAATATAAAAATTAATACGATTCCTATTTTCCTAAATTAATTAGAAAACTCTGTGCTATTACTTCATGCGCTCTAACAATTTGTATGAATATATAGCGGAGTAAAACACTGTCCTTCATAACATGTGCACTTTAACAATTTAAGGCAACACATACATTTCCTTCGGATGTTTCGGATATAACAGACAGGCCTTCCCCTCCTTTTAGTCCAATATATCGAGGCTTCACTGTATGTATGTAAAGAATGCGATGTCGGACTGTGTACAATACCACGTTTTGCAATATACCATACACGAAAACGTATCAAGTA
Organism: Uropetala carovei; assembly: GCA_036926305.1. NCBI lineage: Eukaryota > Metazoa > Arthropoda > Insecta > Odonata > Petaluridae > Uropetala > Uropetala carovei. The sequence goes on along the minus strand of JAXCHB010000010.1, from coordinate 7,154,894 downwards.
TATAATCCAACGTATATTTTCAATCCTTTCAAACTTTTACAAACCTATGCCAACAGGTGCTTCTGATGGAATCTTAACTTAGTACTTAAAAAGAGTTAAAAATGAAACAATCTTTTGTTATTCTAAAAGCTCCCAATTGCAAGCGCAATCTGAGTTTATATAAACATTTGAAATACAGTTGGACCTCTATAACCGTCACCATTGATAATCGTTGTTTCGATCAACCCTCATTTGTCGCCAAATGGTACAAAAAAATTAAAAAGTTCCGATGCCAGATTGCACTGTGACAGAGAGAGGAAGATTCCTGGCATTGCCTCCGATTCAATTAGTGCCAATTAAACCTTCAAATAAGTGAAAGAATAGCATTATTCGCTTCACGCTTTAATTTAAGCATCGAAATTAATGCTGTAGCAATGTCAAACTTTATAGATAGCAACAAAAATATTTACGGATAATTATCCAGTTAATAACAATTTAATCAAAGCAATTGATCTTATTTTAAATCATTCGAATGCTGGAATCTTACTTTTTCAGTAAGTAAAACTATTAAACATCTATAATGCTTATTAAGGCAAATTGTCTCATGCATAAATTTAAAATTAGATGAGAATAAGGACGTACATTATTTTTTAACAAATTATAAGTTATATGGTTATGTCACCTTCGTAGATAATCTAAATGACAAAGAATGTTAGGCGACGGGCTACGTTTATTCAGGAGCAGCATGAAAACATTTGTTTTAGATTGATAACCTAGAAACCTAGAACTCGCCGAAACTTATCTTCTCTTCTTTGTTAATCTAAATAAACGGTTGCGTTGATTGATATATGAAAAAAAAAGGACATATACTTCAATTAAAAGAAACAAAGAAAATTAAAAACATAAAAGTTTGCAATCAATTACCGTGTAGCATTAATTTCCTCTCTAATTTGACTTTTAAAATACAGATTTCTTACTGACTTTGCACAATTAATTGTCAATATGCACACACAGCCTCGCCCTCAGCGAGATTTGTACCCGCTAACCTTACCTATACTGGGGAAATGCATTATCAGAGTTAAATACGAATTATTGAGTTATATGTGAAATATTGAGACCAACTTATTCTACACAATTCTTAATTTTTTATAAATTAATTGAAAAAACAGTGAAAACACTGTGCGGGTACAGCTAGTACTCCGTTAATTCATCAAATAGAACTTATAATTTTGTTTGTTTAGTTTACATAACAACGCTTTTACTCATTACCTCTGACGGTAAAGCACTATCAATTGCAATTTCCCAGGTTGTTGTTACTATCAGCATTTTAATTACTACAAATATAACTTTTAATTAAAGTTTAAGGCAATAATAGCCCATTAATTCATCAAATGGAAGAAAGAAGAATATAACGAGGTCTTTGAAACTGTGTAATTTTTACTTATGTACCAATGACGTGAATCTAAATTGATTCTTTTGAAAATTTTAATGTCAATCTGATTCAAACGTACTTCATTGCATCATTTTATGTTACTTGTCGCCACCTGGCAGATCCAGCCACCTTGTGACTAAATGAATAAATAAATAAATATTATAGAGACAGAAGAAGATAAAGAAGAACTACATAGAAGAGAAAGAGTGAGAAGATCAATATGGACAGATGAGCAAAGACAAACAGCGAGAGAGACCATAAACGAAATCAGGTAACAAAGAAGAAATGAACAAACTGAAGAAGGGAGTAATATAAGAAGAAGCCAAAACAGAATCGATGCAGCCAACGGCGGAAGGCGAAGAAACGACACAAATTTAAACTCAGCAATAGGAAACGGATTAGCTACTCGACGAGATGATTCACATTTAGGAAAAATGGATAAAGAATGTCAAAATCGTAGAGCTTTGTTTTTTAATAACCGAGAAAAGCATAACAGATGCTGGTACGAGAAGAGCACTTCCGCAGCTTCCAGATATATTAAAACTGCCGTAGAGAGAAAATACCCCTATGTGTAAAAATACGTAAGACTAATGTAGTTTCTGCACATGCCAGGACATGAAATATATATATTTAAAGCGGGAAGCTCATTAGTTCTAATTTGAAATGCAAAATCAATCACACTCACCCATCTTCTTTCTTGATATCGCAAAGCAGAGCTGGCCTGAGGAAGACGTACGATGCTGGCTGCGTTTTCAGACTTCATTCTTCGGAGGCACGCATCTGAAACAACGACAGAAGCAACTCAGAAATCTCGCACCCAAAGGATAAAAATTCTACAAAACCTTCACAATAACTTTTGATTAGAAGTTTATAAAGTAATGGAAACTGGCTAAAAATGTATTATTCATACGTTTTTAAAAACACAGATTCTCATTTTATGAGGTAAACTATAATTTTTACGTTAAAAACACAATATATATTGATAACAAACCCTTAATTAATCCTACGTTAAGAACGTAACGCCATATCTTGGCTATATTTGCCCATAAACAAATCCGTCCTTGCAAAAAACTTTACCAACTCTTCACAGAAAATGATACTTTACAACGATAAAATCACTCATTAAACATGTTATGCGGTAACAAAATGTTATACATAAGGACTAATTTATAAGAATAATTACTCCATTATACATAAATATGATAAATATAACATTTACTATATACATATATATACGGTAAAGATATTTCAACTATAAATCAAAGATGAATAGAGAAGTTATTTAAGATTTCCTTACCTTTGAAGATATAAATCCTCGAGGAGATTGACCAGGACAGCTGGATCACACAATAATAACAGTACATTTATTTTCCAGAAGATCATAGTTACATGGCAAATCAATAAGACAAACTCAATCACAAAAGAAAATACAAAGTAAAACAATATAACAGCACGAGTGGACTAAAGAAAAACAATAATACATCAAAACATCACCATAAATTACAATCAAGTGGCAAAACAGGGCATACTGAATAATTACATATACAAATTCACATATCATTGATTTACAAAATAAGAAATAGTACTATTAAGAGACGTTAACTAATGTCCAGTAAGCAATGTGAAGATTACACACATTGAAACTATAAAAAACTTTAGATAAAACTTCACTTCACTTAAAGTGTCTTAAAACGTACACAAATCAAACTAAAAGTACATATTTAAAAACTGCTGTCAAAATGCGTCACATGGACCACTGTTTTCGAAGAATAAACGGCCAAACTTTTGTCAACATCAAAACTATCAACATTAAATTTCGAATACAATAAAAAGGTCTAGTTTTTTCCTTCTAAAATAAATAAAATAACCAAAAGTATTAAAACACTGCTGTGAAAATGATTATCACGTGGACCAGTTTTCGAAGAACACAAGGCCAAACTTATATCACGATCATAACTATCAACATTAAATTTCGAATACAATAAAAAGGTCTAGTTTTTTCCTTCTAAAAAGGTCTGATGGAAACATAAAATAAATTTCGAACGGTATTACGCACATAACAGATAATCTCGTCAGCCATTTTAAGATTTCTATGAAACAACAAGAAGTAACGCGCAGGCGCGCAGGCTAACCAACATTTCGTCTTATAAAGCAGGATATTTACAATTTCGACAAAAAAACCACAAAAAATAAGCAATTCCTTTTTATATCTTGATTTCACATTTTAGTAGGAACACAATTATAACTTATTATAGGATCGATAAAATTTGCTTAAATGTTATAAATTACTTGCAGTAAATCAAATTTATTGGCATTAAACTTTTGCTTTGCAAACCTAAATTTGTATTCGTCATGGAGAGGGGTAAAAATAAGGCATTAAAATATATTTTCACATTGCTTAAAAACCGACAATGTAATTAATTAAGTAATAACGAATTTTTGGTCCAAATACGATTGCGATTTTTGGTAATATTTATTTTTCTGTAGGACGTCTTCATAAACAATTACATGGGTAGTTTCTGCGACATTTACAAATTATGCGGAAACAATTATTAGTTATTAAAAACTATTCACGAGTGTAATTATAAGAATAGCAATTATACTCCGGAAAATACTTTCAGGTTTTTATCTTATCCATGTACTTTGGAAACCTGTGAGCTGATTGATTATATCGCATTTTAAGTGGCAGTTTTCTTCACCAAGAATGCGTTCTAAATTTCCATTTCATTCGAAAACTGAAAGAAAAGCATTAAAAATCTGAGAGATTTCCAAAAAAAGAACGGGATATCTGCTAAGCCTAATTTCAATCCTCGACATTTCATAAAAATTGAAAAAGGACCTCCGGCAATCCATAATTGAAACTTTCTGTCAGAAAAATATCATTTTTTAAGCGAAATAAGAAGACTCCTTAAATCTTTTTAGATTTATATTTAATTTCATAATCTTAAACACACCAGTTCTTTAACTCTAAAATTGCAGCAACTTCAAGTTAATTATTTTTCGGTTCTGATATAAGAATTAGAGTATTAGAACCTGACAAATAGTTTAAAAGAATACTCTACTAGAATAGCATAGAATCAACAATTTTTACAGTAAATCACATTGTATGTGTTATTGAACCTTTATCATTTCTTCATTAGTAATTTCTTACTTCACCACACTCACTAGTACTTTAAGAACACAGTTGTTATCATGCTCTGTGTTATCTAAAATTTGAGGGAAAGCCAATTAAAAGCTAAAGGTTTTATTGAAATTGAAATAAGAGTTCAAAATTTGTTCATATACATATATGTATATATATTTTAACAGAGAGACACTTGGATTTTACTAGTAATAATGGTATTAGCGCTATAATATTTATTTCTTCTATGTAAATAAAAATCCTCTTTACAGCAAAATAAATAAATAAAAAATGAAATAAATTCTATATCTACGAGTCTATGAATAAATTTTTGTTATCACATCTTCAATATTGCCTTAACTCCTCAAGTCTGTATTTAAATTACTAAATAGTGTAGCTTACGATATGTTTTTCCTCTAACAAAGTATAAAAACTAACAAACTGACAGGAAATTGGTGATCCATTGAAAGATCACATATCGATGGACTGCTGTGACACATATAGTCCCATGAAAGACTAATTTATGCTGATAGAATCGCAATTTAAGCAACATCTGCATTTGGTGAGTATGTAATTGGGCTATCGGCTTAAGGGGTTAATACTATATACATGACCGTGCACATTTGCCCCTCCCTCTAGAATTATTGGTTGAAAAATAAGAGACATATCATTCAGAATATTTTATAGAGGAAGATAAAATAAAATAAATATTATTGAAGTTGAACAGTTTACATAGGAACTCGAAGAGGGCTGAATGCAGTCTTATCACTGGAATAGTTTCAAGCTGACCCTGGTTTTCGTTCCCCTTGCTCCCACAATATGTTTCTGTGAATGCTGATGGCAACATAAAATCTTTTACAATTTTGAACTTTCCTTAAGTTTGCCTTGCTTGAGGCAAATTGTCTAGCCATCCTCTACCTTCATACTATAATACATTAACTAATCCTGGTTATATGGCTAACATAAACAAAGAATTAAAACTTATTCGTAAACTTTACCAGCCATCATGATATAATAATATTTATTTTCCTTATTTTTGTCGAACAGTATATTACATTGCCACAAACCATGACAAGTTCTGTGTCCTGAGTTTAGATGCTGTCTTCTCCAAAGCAATTCACAAATTTTTAAATTGAAACAAGTAAGATACACTTACTAAAGCAACAGGTGGAAGCACATTTTATTAAAAATTTTCAGAATTCTGTTTTGCCTCCCTAGTTGCAGAGGGGGAAACCTGCAATGTTGGAACGTAGACCTTCCCATTCATGAAAACTTCGCTCCTGTAGCTTCATTGTTTAAATTTTATGAATTTTTAACAGCCACAACAATAAATATTTCTAAAATTTTCAATGTTATTTATCACCAGAGCCATATTTCCTAACTATGTTAAAATTTTCATCTTCCTGGATCATCAGAAAGTACATAAACATTAGTCAATTTGTTAAACATTTGAGAATTTATTACGGCCGAACGAAAAAAAAATTTCAAATTTCTATATTCCCGTTTTCATTATTTGGCGAATTCTATAGGTAGAAAAAATTTCAGCTTGATAGCGCATTTAGAAATACCTAAACCATGAAATGTTAGTAAAATTGTTTATAATTTTTAGCGGCCAAAATAATGCACATTGTTGCAATTTTTCCTCCAATTATTGTTTTTTATTCACCTCGGTATTAAATTCCAGCTCTCCAACTATTATAGTTTGGGTCAGACATTAGTATCCTCCTATATCCTCCTCTGTAAGAAGAGTGCTTATAGGATGACATCCTCCTCTGTAAGAAGAGTGCTTATAGAATGATATTATATTTTGGATATGTTTACAGAATTCACCGCTAGTTGTGGCGCTGTATACTGGAAATTACGAAAAAAGTTAAATATCTCCGAAATGGATGGTTCTACGAAAATTTGTTTCAAACAGAACTTGGAAGAAATATTATTCTCTATAACTTCGGTCCTCATGAAGATTACCAATAACGATGTCTTTAAGGAGATATTTGACAGAAACCGAAAAACCGATTGTTTATAAATAATTCCTAAACAATAACTGCTATGGAAAATTGTTTCAAATGAAAGTTGTAGGAAATTATATTCTCTATAACATTTGTATAGAATTGTATATACAATAATGATGTTTTAACGGAGAAATATCGCAAAAACCGAATCGGGTTTCAAATAAACCTCGACTTCCTGTTAACAGGTATTGTCCAAAAACTAATTAGTTCTTTGTGCTCATGCTAAAGTGTTATATATGAAATTTGGTAATGATATGGCAAGTACTTTTTGAGTTAAGAGCGCCCAAAATCACATACACGCACACACAGACATCATTCCGAAAATAGTCTAAACATGTTCTAGGGACCTCAAAACATGAATTTCCGTCGAAATCTCCAAGTCAATTTTTTCGTGATCACATTACTTTCCCATTACTACATATGGAGAAAGTAAATTATTAATGTGACAATTAAAATTTAATAAAAGGAACATTAAAAAATATCAATATCCATATTTTTATTGAATGGATTTGCTTTAGTAATGTAGTATTGTTGCACAGGTCATTATAAAAGTCCTCGCAAGATCTCATTAAATTTTAACACAATGATAGTTTCGATTGTATTGACCTTCATTGCTGTTTTTTTTCCTCCATATTTTATTCACTAATGAAAGCACCCCTTCAATTGGTGCATTCGTCCTTGGTAAATGCAGCACATATTACACAATTTTGAGAACATTTTTGCAAGGAACATCTTTTAATTGAAAATGACTGAATATTTCTATCCATCTAGAGTTTGTCTCCAAAGGTTTTATATTCCATTATTTTATATTCTCTGGCGTTGCATAACTTTTTACGAAAGATGTTTCATCAAATCATTTTCATTTATTGAATTGTTTGAAATGTTTCTATTTAAAATTCCAAAGTCTGTTTGATATCTTGCCATGAAGGAGTTTTCTTAAGATTAACCCACCTGAACTTCTCTAGAACATTAAATTGGTCAGTATATATTTTTAAATACACCAAGCTGTTTTTATAAGAACTCTGAGCTTGACAAATAAACCAATTCCTATTTATATAATCATTTTTTTCTAAACTTTCCAGATCATGCCTAATTATTATTGGAATATACTCATTTTCCAACCAACCACAAACTTTTCTTTTTAAGTCAGCAATATGTCCTACAACAGGTGGGCCAACTGCAGCACACGTGCCACTGGTGGCGAAACTCTTGTCAGTGGCACGCCTCCCAATTTTGAAAAATTAAATAAAATGTATAGAAATAAATAGAAAAATGTCAACGTTAACATTCTAGGTTCTACATTGCTGCTCTTTGACGACAGACCGAGTGTTGTGTGTGCGTGTGGCTACTTTAATCCAACTAAATGAGAATGTATTATAAGAAAATTGAGTACACAAACTAGTCAGTTTTCAAGACTGAGTTGGACTTCTCTTGTTTTCCAGATAGTTGTCTAAACATTTCAAAATAACTGCCCCACTCCCTATATAGTGTACAGGTATACCTCGCTTAACGAAGCTCCTTTATGACAAAGAAATTCCGCAGTGAAAATACAAAAAATTCGAAAATGTTGCAAATAAGTGTTCGCATGTTATGCAGCTCAGGTGGACGAGACAGATTTGATACTGGCGCTACTTACATTTCGTAGCTTTGCTAACATAATATCATATGTTCACAAAATTAGAGCTACTAAATTACTATATTCTCGATCTAGATCCTTTAAGAACCATGAGAATGAGTTGGTCTGACTCTTTACCTCGAAGTAGCCAGTTCTGAGATCTTAAGAAGCCGTTTGAAGAATGCACTGTGAAATTTTTTTAGCTGCCTATTGTAAATTTCCCTAAAGCAAACATATTTGTTGGATATATGTAATGTTTTTGGCCTTGGCAGCTTCCAAATGTTTCAAGGCTTCACTCAATAGATTGGTTATATGTATTGACCCTTATAAAAGATTCTTCAATTGTTCTTCAACATAAATAAGGTCTTCATTGGTAAGTTTATGGGAATGAGAAGCAAGTAGTTGCTAAACATCGTCTTCTTCAACTTCTAGTTGCAACTGGGCATCTATCTCCACAGTCACCATCATGACATATGTGATGGTCTGACTGCCCCAAGAATTAACAATAGCAGCAATTTACGATTGCCGTAAATGCATATTAACTTAAGTGAAACAAACAAATCATAGGCCACCTGTATTTACATTTTAAATGTCACTCTATTCTTGATTCAACTTTCTTTTAATGTAAGAATTTCATTTGCTGTCACTTTGAATAACTCAAAAAACTTTAAATTGCATATCAATTTCAAATTACTTTCAAGTCAATAAGATTCTATTATTATATTTAATCAAGTACCGTATTTTCCATCGTATAAGACACGGTTTTTTCAAAATTCACCCTGCGTCTAATACGGCGAAAGTCAAAAATATTACTAAGGAAAATGCGATCCTTTTCTGTTTAGATAAATCTATGGTTTGATTCAACCACCAGTAGAACCCTAAAAGATATTTATTATAGTTCGGTGTTACTAAAAACAAATATAAATTATTACAAGACAAGTTAAATAATTAATAACTACTAGTAGGGCAGCCCCGGATCTCCGATCCTCAACGCGGATTTAAATAAACTGAAGGTTTAGTGAAATTTTTATAGAATAATTAATGAAATAAATTAAATGCAAATAATCTAAATAGTTCAGCCCTAGGTTAAATCTTCTTTGTTCCCTATTCATTTGACGTGTTTCCCTATTTCTTTGTCTTTCTTGTACTCTCCGCTCCTCATCTTCACAGGCAATCTTACGAGCTTCCGCATCTCTTTCTCTCTCTTTCCTACAATACTCTTCCTTTGATCTCTGGCTCCTCTTCCTTTCTCTGGCAGCTGTAGCTGGGCTAATAGCTCTACCTCACCTTAGTTTCAATGATTATCGTAGCACCCTTATAGACGAACTCACAAACAGTTGCTTTCCTTCAAGTGTCTATCAACGACTGCTTTTAACTTCTTACAGGACCTACTATAAAGGCGACGTCAATGCAACCGTTTATTTAGATTATCAATGAAGAGAAGATAACCATATAATGTGTTCACAAATTAAAGTGCGTCCCTATTCTCATCTAATTTTTAATTGATGCATGAGCCTATTTGCGTTAATAAGGATTACAGATGTATAATATGATGGTTCTACTTACAAAAAGGTAAGATTCCAGCATTCAAACGATGAAACAAAATAAAAAACAAATTAATTGCACAATTTAAAATAAAACTCAATGCACTGGGAGCTTGTTTGTTATACACATGTTATTGACACAATTAGAAACGCTTCCCATACACAGTCAACAGAATAATTATCCGTAAATATTTACGTTGCTATGCTTCATTAATTTTGATGCTCAAACAACAGTTCGAAACGAATAACCTTTTTCTTTCGTCAATTTGAAGGCTTAATTGGCATTAAATGAATTGGAGGCAACAATGAGAGTCTCCTTGGCAACGCGCGGAATGAGTACGAAAAATCCGCAAAATTTGAAAAAAGAACATGTATTTCTGAAAACTTCGACCGTGTAACGTGTACACATCGCAAGAACAGGATAGTATTGACCTTTAGCCGTCGAATAAAGCAAAAAAGAAGAAAATCGGTCTATATTTACGTATTTTAATGAATGAAGGAAAAAAACCTTGCACTCTGAAAAATTGAAAATCCCATGTAAACTTATGGGAAAATATAATTCTCTCCTGGATTCGAACCTGGGACACTTTATAAAACGAAAATATTTTTCCAGGGATCTCGTAGCCAGTAGAAACAAAACGCCATTTACCACATATCTTTACGACGAACGGTTCTCAAGAAATACACCGATGTAAATTGTACACAAATGTCTACAGACGTCAATGTAAAATTAATATATAGTTAGATAAGGGAGAGTAGTGAATACAATTACACAAAATTCTGAGAGATCCTGGAAATTCTGACACCACTTTTGATATGTGGTCTTGCATGTCTTTCCCTTAAATGGAAAATTTGTGAATCTGAAAATGTGTTGATTGCATAAAAATGATGCTTTGAATAACTTTGCCTTTTTGTATATCAACTACACACATAATAATGCACAAAATAATACATTAAGTTAGCCAATAAGTCAAAATTCTAATTTTGGCATCACTGCAAAAGACTTTATGATGGCATTATCATACGTAATATCAGGTTGTAGCTGAAAAATACATCTGAAACCTTGAATGGAAATTTAGAGTATTGTTAAACATTCTTCGCCAATTGTGAGTGGTGAAAACATAACAACAAGACATATCTGCAAAGTGAATGAGAAATTGTTTTTCATTGTGGCATTTTTCCCTGCCCTCGGGACTTTGTTCAAATCCCGAGGGACTTAGTCCAGAATCCCGAGGTGTGTCGACTGACAAAGGCCGGCGAGAGAGACCAAGGTCGAACAAATGGCCCCTCCCCTGGACGCTGCTACGCTGAGATACCGCGGACTTTTCTGGATGTCCAAATCTATACACCAAAAAGTGTGTCCTCCTTCCAGTACAACGAACTTCAAGTCAAGGACGGCAAATCCAGAAACTCCTGTTTAAATGTTCACCAATCGTGACTCACCACCTGGAAATTCCAGAGTGGCCTGTGAAACCATCCCCTCTTCCCCTGGAACTCTGTCGAGGCAGTGAGGTGGCTTTCGCTTTCTCTCACTCTCTGCCCAACCGTAGCAGCCAAAACTTGCCAGGTAGCTTCGACATCAGCGGAGCTAACCTCGCCTGAATTCTCTAGCGATGTCCACAGAGCACAAACCACACACTAATTCTGGTGAATTATAAGTTGTTATTTTGTTTTTGTATGGTTAATAAATTGTTAACTAATAACCAGTGCTGGCAAACGAAGAAAAATCGATTTGTTGCGTTTTTCGTTACGGCCAAAAAAGCAATTTTGTTTTTTGTTACGATAAAATCTACATTTCGTTTTTTGTTACGTTTAATGTTATAACGAAATAATTGCGTTAAAAAATGAGTACTTTTTATTTGATATTTATACACCTTGTAAGTTTAAGTTTTTCATTTAGAATTATAGTTAAAAAATTTTTCTAAACATGAGGAACATTTTTAAGTTTTCTAAGGAGTCGCAACAGATTTCGTTATTTTTTTTATTATGCATACAAATTAGTATTTTTATATCCAACATTTAATAATCAAGGTTAATTGCCTTAACCCACATTAAGTAAAAAATAATGTAATAATTATAATAAAATACTGCAATGCTCATGTTGCATCGTAGAATTTTTTATAAGTAACTCGGAAAGTGCACCGGCTGTACCAATTCTAATTCTTGCAACAGACCTAAAATTCGACCAAAACAGAAAATTGTCGAAATTTCAAGTTTTCCTCTCTGGGGTTTATTTTTTATAGCTTTCTTCCTTGTCTTATACCCTATAAGAAATACATGTAAATCATCCATGGTTTTACAATATTGCATTTAATAACATTTTAGATATTAACAAAAGGATTGTTTTATTAAGTAAATATATGAAAGAAGAGAAAGAGAAATGTGCATAGTTTGATAAAGTTTTAATCCACTGTTAATAACCATGAATACAGGTAATTTTTCAGGTAAAACAGAAAAATATGGAACCTTTACCCAATGTGAGCAGGGCCGGTTTCAGGTGTAGGCAACGTAGGCGGTGGCTTACAGGCGCCACTTCAGAGGGGCGGCAAAATCAATATTTCGGATTTTGACATTTTCATTTTTTCCAAAGGTGTATTGCACAAAACTTCAAAACAGCGAAAAACTATATTTTACGCCATGATAAGTCATTTACATTCAGGGTTGGTTCAAGGTGTAAGAGACGTAAACCTACCATTTACAGGTGTCACTTAAGAAGGATGACAAGACGAACGTTTTAAAGTTTTACATTGTCTAAAAAACAAGCTGATGCACTGTGAACTTTACTTAACCTCTTCAAAGGAATAAAAGGGGGGGTTTTAAAGAGGGGGTTTCAAAAGGGGGGTTTCAAAAGGGGGGTTTCAAAAGGGGGGTTTCAAAAGGGGGGGTTTCAAAAGGGAGGGTCTCAAAAGGGAGGTTTAAAAAGTGGGGTTTAAAAGGGGGGATTTTGAAGGGGGGTCTTGAAAGGTGGGGTTTAAAAGGGTGAGTTTCAAAGGGGGGGTTTCAAAGGGCGGGTCTGAAAGGGGAGGTTTCAAAGGGGGGGTCTGAAAGGGGGGGTTTGAAAGGGAGGGTTTCAAAGGGGGGGTTTCAAAGGGGGGTTTCAAAAGGGGGGGTTTCAAAAGAGGGGTTTCAAAGGGAGGGTTTAAAAGGGAGGGTTTAAAAGGGAGGGTTTCAAAGGGGGGGATTTTGATTGGGGGGTTTCGAAAGGGGGGTTTCAAAGGGAGGGTTTAAAATGGGGGGTTTCAAAGGGGGGTTTAAAAGGGGGGGTTTAAAAGGGGGGGTTTCGATTGGGGGGTTTCAAAAGGGGGGGTTTAAGAGGGGTTTAAAAGGGGGTTTAAGAGGGGGTTTAAAAGGGGGTTTAAAAGGGGGTTTAAAAGGGGGTTTAAAAGGGGTTTAAAAGTGGGTTTAAAAGGGGGATTTCAATTGGGGGTTCAAAAGGGGGGTTTAAAAGGGGGAGTTTCAAAGGGGGGTTTCATGTACTTTTAGGGTTTAAGCATTGTAATTTCAAATAACCTTCCCACCCCAAATACAGCGAACCTTCAATACTAGATATTTTGATTACTCAAGGGTTTGTCTCTTTGTGCAAAAGCATGATCGTAAAGTTGCAATATAAAAATATTCGGTAATATAATCATTACATAGTCATTTTGTTATAAGGTCAGTGAATGTTTTATTTCTATTTTCTGAAAATATTCAGCTGAATATATTTTTGAAAAACAAAACTGAGTAAAATAAGTTTATTTTCCTATTTTAATATATAATTAATATTATTTCATGCCTTTGATATCCAGAGGGGAGGAAAATTTTTACCTCACTTACACACATTTTTTAACCGAAACTGGCCCTGAATGTGGGTATTCAATCACTTCCGTAAGTAAATACCTATTATAAATTTAAATCGATAAAAAGTTTATTATGAAATTTTTATGGAATGCTTTCAATGGGATACAACTACGTTCGTCGAGGTTTTTTCTGTAAACTACTTAATTGTTGTAAAATTAATAACTATTAATAACTATTTTTTTTATAATTAGACCGGTACTAGCATAAACCACCTAGTCCTGGGTTTAACTGGAAGTTTATGAATTCAGCCGGTAGTGTTTGAATCATAAAAGCACTGATTGTGAGATCTTTTTCCAACAGCTTAAATAGTTAGACTGACGAACAAATGACACAGTTCAGGATCCAGGGGTGGAGAGGATGAGACAGTAACTTGGAGAGCACCAACCTCTAAAAGAGGAACTTGAGTATAACGAGTAAGTGGGAAACCCCAATTCTAACGAATATTGAAAACAATAGTTTGAAAGGATGATATACTGGAAGGGGGAACAGCGAATGTGAAAGCGGCACATACATTTAAGATCAATGCTTTATCTTCCTCATTTCTTCTCTTATGCTTCCTGAAGTAATCCTTTCTTTCATAAATGTGGAAAAACCCAAAAGGACAATGGGTGATGGGCAGGGTAGGGCTCCTTTCGCGACAAGGCGGTAGAAATGGCTCAACGGGTGACAAAGGGTTTTAGCCCACTTTCACTCACCCAGATGCCGTGTATGAATGTCCCTACAAGCTTTATAGCCAGCTAGAGCAAGTAGTAACGAATCTGTTAACGAAATAACAAAATTAAATTTTTGGTTTTCGTTGTTTTTCGTTACAGGTTTTTGAAAAATTTCGTTAACGTTTTTCGTTACGTTAACTCAAAATTATTTTGTTTTTTCGTTATTTTGTTACGTTACATGTAATGTTTTCCAGCACTGCTATTAACCAAAAGTTATTTTTGTGTAAAATGTAATCTTCATCATTCAATAATTTTGGTAACAGTGAATAGAAAAATACGTATGAGAATATGGACAAAAATAGTTTTTCCAAAAAAATCCCTTCTGAAATAAGGGTGCATCTTATACGATGGAAAATACAGTATATTATTAGATGGTTTTTAAGATATTTCTCATCTGAAACAGGATGATGTTGGAATAGTTACAACTAATGTTCTAGTCAGCCATTCCCAAAATATCACATTCTGTGGACCTTATATCTTAACTTTTAGTGCATTAAAATAGCTCTATATCAAATGCTGATGAGTAATAACTTTAAATTAAATAAGATATTCTTTATTAAATATTGTACTGTAATAAAATGAAATGTTGCTAATAAAAGCAGTCAAAAACTTTACGTGGACCCAAATTCATCCTTCCATTGATTGTGTTTCATGGACAATTTAGCAGCAGTTGGTTTTGTTTTCATGAGAGATGTCTTTACATCTTCAGTTGTTAATTTCTGTAAATGGATATCTGCCTTATCTTGGCCTGAAAATTAGATTTATTTGTAAATTATTTGAAATAGCAAAGTTTTATATTATGTTTTTATATTTTACCTTGATTGCAGTTTTCCAGGGCCAAAAAAACATCTCTCATTCTTTCCATTATGGATTCTTTGCAAACCAGTTTAATGTCCGAGCCACTGTAACCTTCAGAAACCTTTAAAGTTTAAAAAGATTATTATTACTACCAAAAGTAATAGATGTAACCCTGATAATACAAGTTTATTATTTTTGTTTTTCAGATAACCACAGTACTTTGGCTAACTCAGAGTAATCCAACTGACAAATTAATGATGGACCATTCAACTTTCCCTTCATGTTAGGTGTAAGAAAATATTCAAACAAGCATTGTCGTTCTGTAAATGTAGGAAGATCCACTAAAATTCTTTTCTCAATCCTACGAAGCATTGCAGCATCTATTTCCCTGGAATAGGTAAATAAAATTTGATTAAAAATTTATCAATTTAATAATCCTATACATTTTCATAACTTATCATAGTTATTACAACTACACTCAAGGTCCTTTCAATTAGATATTGTCACAAATGTCCACAACATGGCAAGTGGCAGGTTTGCGAGGCTGGAGTTATGTATATTGTGGGCAATAGAAGAGTAATATGTTTAGATATTGAGAGGAAGGAAAAGGATATGTTCATCAGATGACTTTGGTTGAAAAGGCAATGTTTTTTTGTGTCCCACAAACACGTGACAACCTCATAAATATCTTCCAATAGCACGAATGAAATTTAATTTCACACTGATACCCAAACAAATGTTAAAGACATCACAATAGCTAAATAATTGTTTATAGGGGAGATATGGTGAAATGTCAATAAATACTTGCAAAAATAATATCAAATGTCCTGCTTCTACAAATTGGCATAAGTGGGAACCGAGGTAGCAGT
The DNA here is from genome assembly GCA_036926305.1 of Uropetala carovei. Taxonomy (NCBI): domain Eukaryota; kingdom Metazoa; phylum Arthropoda; class Insecta; order Odonata; family Petaluridae; genus Uropetala; species Uropetala carovei. The sequence goes on along the minus strand of JAXCHB010000010.1, from coordinate 7,138,971 downwards.
AGCAAGTTAGCATCATCTGTAGCTAAGCAACAGGTATGGCACGTCATCAACTTTTTCATTTGTACGATGCCAGTGATAATAAAATTATAGCCATTTTAATCACTTCACATTGTATTTTTCTTTCAATTTTTTTGCACAAATGTCGCCAACTTTGTTATACAGGAGCTTCATTTTCAGAGAGGAATCATTAACAGTGGTACTACAGTATCTTAAAAATAAAGAGAAATTTACCATGGAACATTTGAGGTCACTAATAAAAAAACTCTGTCTTGATGGATAGTATTATGATGATAAACAAGCTTATCCATTTGACTTAAAAACTCTGTCTTCATGCGTCTAGAAGCTTCATGTTCCATTGGTGAAAATCTTCTAGACATTAAGGCATCTATTTCTTCCACTAATATGGTTGATGGTGCATTGTTTCGGGCCAATTCAAATGCTACCTGTGCAAATTAAAAATAATCCTTAATTTCTAATGTGAATCGTAACAACCATTTTGATTTAAAAACAGTAATTACTATTTTAAATCAAGCAAGTGACATATGTGTTATATATTCTTTTGTTGCATAAATTTAATCAAAATTTGATGAATTCACATTGCTTACTCTATCTTTCTTAAAAGTCATTCACTATTAATTTTTTATTATTAGAAATAAAAGTTAGTAACTTCCACCGATAGCAATATTTTTTAAGCTTGGATAAAATTTTAAAGACCCTCATTAAAATTAAATAAACAGATTACGTTAAAAAAGCAAATTTAATATCACCATGTTAATATTCACTAAGGCATTTGATCTTTTAAAGACAAATATGTAGCTTATATTGACTGTCATAATATAGAAAGCAACACGATTAATTAATAAGATCTTTACTTGAAAAAATGACAAACATGCTCATTTCATTTTCTCAACATAAAATTCCAATTTAGCTGCAGTTTAAAAAAATGAACTTAAAACCTTTAATAATAATCAGAATCTTTATTTGTCCAAAGATCCTTACAAGGATATAGGATATCAGTTCTGAAAAATACAATATACAGTAAAACCTCTACCTTACAAACTCCCATAAAACGAAGAACTCCGTATAACAAAAATTATTGCTGGTCCCAAAAAATTCACTAATAAAACTATATAGAAAACCTCTATATTACGAACCTCCAATAATTACAAAATAAAAATCACACCCGTTCCACTAAAAACAAACATCCCTATAGCGAAATTAACAAAAAGAATATTATACATACTGTTGTAAACCAGAAATCAATGCCATCTATGGGGATGTTAACACTGTTATTACGACCACACTAGAATGATTCGAAGCGTAGTATTTGTTGTAATTTCAAGCATTTCGAGTGATAATGTAGACCTCGTCTTTCTCGGCAATAATGAATGATGCATAAAACACAAAGCTTAAGCGTTTGAACTACGTCAAACCTGAGAAAATACCCCAATGATCCTGAATAGGAAGGGTCAAGAGGTGAGGGTTGGGTCTTTTCCCTTACGACTTCCTCGTTGTCAAAAAGAAAGAAAGCTCCTGAACGGTGACACCAGCTTATATTTTGCACATTTCACGTGTGAAGGGGCACAAAGTGTGTGAAGACTGCATCCCAAAAATATTTAAAAGTATATACTATGTAAGAAACGTGTATCTATTTTAAGAATTAGGTATGCATATATATTACATTAATGCGCTTACATAAATATTTTTACATATTAGAATAACGCACAAATATTTTTTCAGGTTTGATTAAGAGAGAAAACGTTAGGAAAAGGCGATTCATTCCACATAAAAATTTTGCATAGCCTTTTCAGTGATTTTTCTCTGCAAAAGACCAGAACATGAGGATAGTAATACTATGTGCTAGCCTAGAGTAAATAAATGTATGGTATCCATTTACATATTAATAGGTATAAAAGCTATATATACATATTATATATATGTATATATATGTGTGTGTATATATATATATATGTATGTATGTATGTATATATATACACACACATATATATGTATATATATATACATATATATGTACATATAAATATATATATATGTATATATACATATATATATATAAATATATATATGTATATATATGTATATATACACACATACACATATATATATATATGTATATATATGTGTATATATATATATATATCATTGTATACACACACACACACTAGTTAATGTGTGCTTGCATTCTGCAAGCATTTTTAAAGTTTAGCATTTTTACAATTTCAAATTATTCCCAATCAATTTTGTACAAAATGATATAATCATATCAAATTTCAACTATGTAGCTCATTTAGAAGTGCATTATAATTTTATTCGTCGCATAGGACAATTATATGGCAAAACAGTTGCTAAGATTTCGAATTTTAACGAAATCGGACTCCTTCTTTCTGTTGCAACTAAAAACTCATAATTCTGCCAAATTTCATGTTTGTATCTCATTAAGAATTGCCGTATCATTTACACACTGCTATGGGTCATAAATAGGGCAAAACCGCCCTTACAATTTGGAATTTTCGTAGTGTTTTATTTTATCTTTGGTTGCAATAAAATTTTTATAACCACGCCAAATTTCAAGTCTCTAGGTCATATGGAGCTACCTCATAATTTTTGTTCTCGTATAGGGCAATACTGGGGCAAAACAGCCTCAAAAATAGGGATTATTACAATATCGGAATTACTTCATTAGGCATAGTGTAACATTAAAGGCATTAAAATATATGCCTCTGATTCCCATTAAAAGCTTACCCATATGAAAGCATTAAGCCTGTTGCTAGGAAGCCTATTGTTAAACCAAGAAAAATTATCACTTTTTTGCGATAAAAACTATAAATTTACATTAATTCTACTCGGATTTGAATTCTGTCTTCAAAAATAAGAAACTACAATTTATATCCTATCCGACAGTTTAAGTCTCGAGTGTAAGAAGCGTCTATATATTATAGATATATATGTATAGGAGGACACAAAATTATGAGGTACTTGCAGATGTGCTAGAAACTTGAAATTTGGTAGGAATATAGGTTATTGGTCGCAGCTGAAGGAAAAAATCCGAAACTGGTGAAATTCCTATTCTGAGGGACTTTTTTGGCCCCTTTTTGCCCCATTTTTGACCCATAAGAAAACGTAAATTGGTGCAGAGGTTTTTATATTTGCATTTTAAAATTACTTCACGTCAAGATATGAACTCGAGACTTAAACTATCGGATAGGGTATAAATTGTAGTTTCTTATTTTTGAAGACCGAATGCAAATTCGAGTAGAATTTGTGTAATTTTATGGAACTTATCGCAAAAAAGTGGTAATTTTTCTTGGTCTAACAATAGGCTTCCTAGTAACAGACTTAATGTTTTCATATGGGTAAGCTTTTAATGGGAATCAGAGGCATATATTTTAATGCCTTTAATGTTAAACTATGCCTAATGAAGGAATTCCTATATTGTAATAATCCCTATTTTTGGGGTTGTTTTGCCCCAGTATTGCTCCATACGACAAAGGAAATGATGAGGCAGCTCCATATGACGTAGAGACTTGAAATTTGGCGTGGTTATAAAAATTTTATTGCAACCGAAGATAAAATAAAACACTGCAAAAATTCCAAATTGTAAGGGTGGTTTTGCCCTATATATGACCCATAGCAGTGTGAAAATGATACGGCAATTCTTAATGAGATACAAACATGAAATTTGGCAGAATTAAGGGTTTTTAGTTGCAACAGAAAGACGAAATCCAATATCGTTAAAATTCGAAATCTTAGCAACTGTTTTGCCATATAATTGTCCTATGCGACGAATAAAATTATAATGCACTTCTAAATGAGCTACATAGTTGAAATTTGATATGATTATATCATTTTGTACAAAATTGATTGGGAATAATTTGAAATTGTAAAAATGCTAAACTTTAAAAATGCTTGCAGAATGCAAGCACACATTAACTAGTGTGTGTGTGTGTATATATATATATATATAAATACTTAAGGAAAAGGAAAGGTAATAATAAGGGTAGCAACAAGGTGTTGGAGGAAGCCCAGTGGACACTTACCTAGAATGAAGAGCCGCTGGGGGTGCTGAGGACACACGAAAAACACAAAAGAACAAAAACTACACAAAAATGGAGCTTTCGGGCTGATGCCCTTCTTCAGAGACGGAGAAACATATACTGTTTGAAGTGACACACTGGGGGGATATGGGGAGGGGGGGAGGGGTAATGAGAGAAGTTCGGGGATAGGAGGAGACAGGTAGGAGGGACGGCCAATAGGGTTATCGGAGGTTAAGACCAGGTGGGGAGAAAGAGTTAAGGAGAAAGATGTAGGCCAACTCCCACTGTCGAAGTAGGGGAGCGGGGGTATCATCCGGTAGGGCACGGATAATCCTTACAGTGAAGCAATTATTAAAGGTGGCCTGGTGTGAATTGGCGTGAGAAGCCACCGGAAGGGGACGGTTACTGTTTACGCTGTTCCGGTGGCCATTGATTCTAATGTTGAGGGGGTTGCTGGTGAGGCCAACATAAAAAGCAGGACAAAGTGTGCAGGTGAGGAGGTAAATGACGTTCCTATATATATGTATATATATATATATGTATATATTTATGTATATATACATATATATGTATATATGTATATATATAGCATACATTTATTTACTCTAGGCTAGCACATAGTATTACTATCCTCAAATTATCTTCGTGTAAGAAGGGGTACGCCGGTAAGACTTGAGTCTCTAAAGGGGTACGCGATTATTTTAAGTTTGGGAAACACTGCCCTACATCATAAATTGCCACATCATATAGATTGTTTTTACTGTGGAAATTGATCGATGTTACAAGAATGAAAAAATAATATACAGGCACTCCCCGAGTTACATAAGTAATGAGTTCCAGCACCCATTATGTAACTCAAAATTTGTGTAAGTCAAAAATTACTACGGAAAGTACAGCGGAGCTGGGGAAACTATGGCCCACGGGCTGGATCCAGTCCCAGAAGGCATTTTATTCAGCATGCAAAGCTATTTTGAAAAAGCGATCTCTGAAAATTAAAGTACCGTATCTGCCCGAATACAAGCTGATGTTTTTTGTCAAAATCTATCATGAAAAAATCACCCCTCGGCTTAAATGCGAGTCCGACCAAAAATTGGGTTATGGTTAAATCTCGAAATCTCTCATAGCCTTCCCATCAAATGATAGTACTATATTTTTCATAAAGTAAATATGTGACCTACGATGAATATATATAAAAATACTTGGCGAGATCGCTTGCATAAATTGATGATTACGCTAAATGCGTTGACGGCTTTGAATGTTCAACTGTTTGAATTTCGGTAAAACTTTACATGGAAAGTGTATAATTATAAAAATGCAGTTTCTTAAGGCAATATATATGCTAATTTCATTGTAAATAGACTTGGATGAATAAATATCTTGGTGAGATCGCTTGTGTAAATTGACGATTACGCAAAATGCATTGATGGCTTTGAATGCTCAACTGTCTGAATTTCGGTAAAACTTTACATGGAACATGTATAATTATAAATATGCAATTTCTTAAGGCAATGTAAATGCTAATTTCATTGGAAATAGACTTGGATGAAAAAATATCTTGGCGAGATCTCTGTTACTATATTTGACCTTTTGTGAAAATGAAGATGAATGAAATTATTGTCACTGAATGTGGAACATTATTCAGCAACGCAAAATTATTAATTGGAGTAATATTTCAAAATGTCAACAACTAAACCATTTCCCACACATTTCTTCGATCACGAATAATGTATTCTAAGCCGTGCATGAATGCCCGGCACACTTCAGCATAAAATCTACGAAATTTACGTTTTTGCCAAAAAATGGTGGAAATTTTTGGGGGGTCGGCTTAAATCCGGGGTCGGCTTAAATCTGGGGTCGGCTTCTATTCGGGAAGATACGGTACATAAGATAAAGCACCCACGTCAACGATCGGTAAAAGACTGAAGGGATTGGGAGAAAAACTACAGTACCACACAGACGTAACAAAAATGTAATGTATTATTATATTCATATGAGTACAGATGTACGCCACAATTATAACCAGTCGGTAGAATTAGGAACATAATAACATCGATTCGTTAGATTAGTAAGTAGTCACTGTGGACTTTTTTCAGGCGCAATTCAAACCCGAAGTCACTAGATATAGCTAAAAATTCGCTAGAATGGCAACATTGGCTGGGTAGCATAGCGGGGATTTTGCATTACAACCCATGCCTTGCGTTCTTTCTCCACACACATACATATAGATTTAGTTCACACTCACTTATGAAAACCGCTAATGTAAGCATAACGAAATTTTTTTCGTATATAATTTATGGGGCCACTTACATAAGTGCGGGTTTACGTAAGTCGAGGTTTACGTAACCTGGGGAGTGCCGGTATTGTTTTTTATCATAAAGTGAATTTTTTGGAAACATTCTTTAACTAAGATGTTAGTGTTGAAATAAATTATAACCAACAATAATATGCTAATATGCATATATGATGAACCTGAAAAAAAACCTCCATACAAAGATCCTTATAACAAAGTGCCAAAAATTGGGTCCCTTCAATTTCATTAGAAAGAGGTTTTACTGTAGTATGCATACATACATACAATTAAAATATTACAAAAGTTCAGTAAATGAAAGAGCAAATAAAAAAAAATTTTAAAAAGTAAATCTCACTCCTTTAGGTAGTCAAATAAGGAATAATACACCTTGCTTAAAATATATAAAATTAACACAATGTACACTGTTCAGCAAGGTTTATTAAACTGAGCATGCAGTCAGATATAATAAAAGGCAGATCTCGTTGTGTGTGTTATGCTGACAGCTGCATCTCTTGTGGAAAATTCTAGTTTAATATGAATAGCTGGAGAACTGAAAATAGGAGTTCGACAATGTTTTTACAATATACTGGAATCTACCTTTAGCTCGTTTTAAGTCTATTATGATTTTGATTCCAGGATCGTTTATTTTCCCCATTAGGTTAACAAAATCTGATGTGGCCACCACATGACTATCTCCATATTTGGGTATAGATATTTATATTATTGTGAATAGCATTATAAGGTAAAGTTATTATTTTGTATCGTAAAAGAATACAGTCGTCCTTATTGCCGTAAAATAGGTATATTTCGAATATGTTTACAGAATTCACCGCTACATGGTGGTGGCGCTGTATACTGAAAATTTACGAATAAGCAAAATATCTCCGAAATGGATGGTTCTACGAAAATTTGTTTCAAACAAAACTTGGAAGAAATATTATTCTCTACAACTTTGGTCCTCACGAAGATGACAAATAAGGATGTTTTTAAGGAGATATTTGACGGAAACCGAAAAAAAACGATTTATAAATAATTCCTAAACAATAACTGCTATGGAAAATTGTTTGAAATAAAAGATGTAGGAAATTATATTTTCTACATTTTTTGTAATGGTCAATGTATACAATAATGACGTATTATTGGAGAAATATTGCAAAAACTGAATCGGGTTTTGAATAAACCTCGACTTCCGGTTAACCGTTATTGTCCAAAAACTAATCAGTTCTTTGTGCTCATGCTAAAGTGTTATATGTATATGAAATTTGGTATTAATATGACAAGTATTTTTTGAGTTAGAGTGCCCACAATCACATATATTCATCCATCTATCCACACACACAGACATCATTCCGAAAATAATCTAAACGTGTTCTAGGGACCTCAAAACATGTATTTCCGTTGAAATCTCGAAATCGACTTTTTTCGTGATCATAATACTTTCCCCATACTATGTATGAAGAGACTAACAAGTATGAGTTTAGCAAGTAATCATTTGAATTTTAAAATTACTTGGAATCATCATAGGAATTCAGGACTTGAAACAAAGAATACTTATTAGAACCAAAATTAATTTTCCTGCTGTTGATTTATGTCAGATTGGCCCAAAAATTAGTTTTTAACTCGAAAATCTGACATTCTTTTATGTGAAAAACTTTCATCGTTCGAGTGATCTGCATCGTTGACGGTTTCATGTATTTTCATATGATTGGCTGGGATAATAAATTCACTTCACGTCCACCCACGTATTCATGAAATTTCAATGCTGTTTCAAAGTTTAAACAGTACCTTGGTAATGATAAGCAATATGATGTTAACACAAATAAATAAATATTCCATTATTCACTGATAGTGTGTGTATGAGTGTACCTAATTCAGATATAGAGATTTAAATTGCTGAGTTTTTAAAAGATTTTGAGCACAAATAAATCATCACTAATATTTCTTTGCCACACAACTTTAATATATCCCTGAAACAATGGGCAGAAAATTTTACAACAAACTGCCTGCCAACATTAAAAACCTATTTTCAAAAAAAAATTTTTGGATTTTTAATGGACAAGTGTTTTTACAGCATTCATGAGTATGTTCTGTATCTATTTGTTTTATTTTAGACACTTGAATATGTAATAATATCTATGTAATATTTTGTATTTTGACGAGCCTGATGCCCTACCCAGTGTGGGGTCACAATGGTAAATTTTTAAATATAAATATAAAATAAAATATAAAATGTAACCAAAACTACTCTTACTTTCTGGAACATTAAATTAGGTGAATTTTATACTTACTTTTTGGTTCATATAATGATGGTTTCATTAAAATATTTAATTCAATAACATTCATGCATATCAATCATTTCTGACAGGCAATTAAACTAGTTTTCTACTAATCTAACTCTCAACACATGACAACATAAAATGTAAAATTGTAGAGATGCAAAAATCCATTCAATAAATTTTCTTGAAATAGTACATACTTTTACAAGTTTCTCTGAATCGCCTCTCCATTTACTGGTTACCGTACTTGGTGAAATACCAATCAAAGTTGTGTTACATTCAGTAGCCACTGCTTTTGCCAGCAAAGACTTACCTATCAGGGTTTTAAGATTATAAAATCATTAAATTCTCAATAAAATTAAGCTCTCAAATCATTAATTTTTTATCCCTGTACACTCTCAACTGCCATTTTAATGCATTTCACTTTCCTCGACATTTATGTTTATATTTCTGTCGAGGAAAAGTAAAACAATTGCTCAGATATTGAATTTTGACTGAAGAGATGTCAGCAGGCCCATCCCTAGACGGTAGGCAGTTAGGGCACCGCCTAAGGGCAGAAAAAGGACCGGTCATAGCCATAGTGACGACCATATGCAAAGTTCCATTTATCAGCACATACGATCAAGCTCATGGTTCCCTAACTATAGCTACCAAAAATAGGGGGCACCAGCTAGCCATTTCATTTCCAGCCTCATCTTAGGATTTCCCATATCCTTTCACCCTCGGTGCCTTCTTTTCCTCACCCATTGTGGTCGATTTAGGGTGGCAAGAAGAAGGGATGTAAAAATTGGTCTCCAGAGAAAGGAACCCCGGAAAAGAAATAGATGGGAAATCGGTAATTCCAGGCCAATTGTAAAACTCTCAAACAAAGTACCCTCCGAAGGTCTTTGCCATCCCTTTGTTTTTAAAATTACGCCCCTCCTTGATTTGCCACCCGAGAGTGCATTGCACCCCTTGCACCATAATTCCTGACCCTCCAAATTGGCCATTATCTTCCTCATTGTCCTTTCTTGGAAAACAAACCTAGAATACGCCGGTCAAAGTTTTGGCATTGTAGCAGTCTCGTGAGAATCCTTAATCTGATCTTTACTTTAGAGGTAACAAGGGCATGCATCACGCCGCTTATCTTTCATACTTAGTGTAAAGCTCCTGACCGTCCTTTGGTATTTCCACCCATATGGCACTATGAGTATCCTATTTCTTTTTCTATATATCTATGGAGTAATGTTCCAACAGGATAGCCCCACATTTGCACTCTGTTTCTGCACCCACTCTGTTCTCAGAAATTATTGCAGTACTGCCTCTCACAATCAGTCACTCTCATTTAGCTACTCCAAGAAGCAAGTCTGTGTACAGTGTTCTTGATCGTGTTCTTTTTCACTAGTTATAAATATAGTTTCAGTAAAATTCATAGATACTTATGTGATCATATTCTACTTTGTTGCGTTTAATCAAATTTTAGATTCATTTCTAACAAGACTTGATTAAAGAATAATATACCGTATTCACTTGCGTAATTTTCGCACCATAATTTTTCAGTAATTTTTATTCCCTTCATGACTTCAAGCTAATCTTCAAATCCTACATTCCTTTAAAAAACCTCGCATAATTTTGCACCTATTTTTTGACAAAAAAATTGGCAAATTAAGTGCAAAAATTACACCAACAAATATGGTAGCACCGGGCTCCGCCCTTATATTTAATTTAAAACTTTATTGCGCTCTAGTTATAATGAATAATTTCTTTCTATTAAAGGTTATCAATTATCTAATATAATGCAATATAATTAAATCAAAAACTACCACTCATTATAATAGTACTAGACGAATGACCCCGTTTAAAATGGCCTTTGAAAACAAACAATATAAAAATAAAACCAACAAACAAATGATAAAATTATAATATTTGAATAAGATTGGAAAGGGCTACAAATGAAAACATAGGAATAGTTTTAAAAAATCTGATGTGGCCAACACATAACATTCTCCATATTTGGGGTATAGATATTTAAATTATTATGAACAGCATTTTAAGGCAAAATTATTATTTTGTATCGTAAAAGAATACAGTCATCCTTATTGCCGTAAAATAGGTATGTTTTGAATATGATTACAGAATTCACCGTTACATGGTGGTGGTGCTGTATACTGGAAATTACGAAAAATTATGAAAAAGTCAATATCTCCGAAATGGATGGTTCTACGAAAATTTGTTTCAAACAAAACTTGGAAGAAATATTATTCTCTACAACTTTGGTCCTCACAAAGATGACACATTACGACGTTTTTAAGGAGATATTTGATGGAAACCGAAAAAACCGATTATTTATAAATAATTCCTAACAATCACTGCTATGGAAAATTGTTTCAAATGAAAGTTGTAGGAAATTACATTCTCGATAACAATTGTATAGAATTGTATATACAATAATGATGTTTTAACGGAGATATAGCACAAAAACCAAATTGGGTTTTGAATAAACCTCGACTTCTGGTTAACCGTTATTGTCCAAAAACTAATTAGTTCTTTGTGCTCATGCTAAGGTGTTATACATGAAGTTTGGTAACAATATGGCAAGTACTTTTTGAGTTAGAGTGCCCACAATCACATACACATACACACATGCACAGACATCATTCCGAAAATAGTCTAAACGTGTTCTAGGGACGTCAAAACGTGTATTTCCGTTGAAATCTCGAAATCGATTTTTTTCGTGATCACAACACTTTCCCATTACAACGTATGGAGAAAGAAAAACTTAAGAGGAAAAGTCTTATACCTCAATAATATTATTTTAGCTATTCAGTAGCTCTCTTATAATGATGTTCCTTGTAAATACTCTTTCGTTTAACAGCAATTGCCCTTGATTATCTTTATCCTTAACCCAAAATTTCAAATTATGTTTGTCACGTGTTCTAGTTATGGCTACATACAGCTGTCCACGAGAAAAAACTGCATCTGGTATGTAATTCATAATATCTGTTCTATTCAGATAATGCGAAGACACAACGCAAGCAATTGCCTTTAATATGCAGAAAGACTTCAGTAAGACAACGAAGGCATGTTAAAACATTGTTGAATTATTTCAAACATTAACATGTTTTAAAATATGTAATTTACCACATTTATCCATCCAATTTGTGTAAATGAATATAGGTTTATGAGCATATATGAGGTGCTACCCAAAAGTTCCCGAAATGTATCTGAAAAAAAGTAGACTTGTCCAAAATCCTAATCACCACCGTATCCTTCAAAGTAGTCCCCTTGGGAGCGTACACAACAATCCCAACGTTTCTGCCATGATCGGAAGCTGTCCTGGAAGTTATTTTGCGTTAGCGTCTTCAGCACCTCCTGCAATTTGGCCTGGATCTCCTCTACGGTGTCAAATCTTCACCCCTTCAACTTCATTTTCATCTTGGGGAAGAGGAAGAAGTCACAGGGGGCTAAATCAGGTGAGTAAGGGGGTGGGGGACGGCCGCCATGTTTTTGGAGGCCAAAAACTGCTGCAAAGCCAGAGCAGTGTGCGCAGGTGCAGTTATTCCTGCGCCATTTCTCTGGCCGCTTTCGCCTCATGTCCTCCCTAAGCCGCCTCAGGACATCGCAGTAGAACTTCGCATTGACGATCTGACCTGGAGGGATGAATTCCTTGTGGATAATCCCGTCAATGTCGAAAGAGCAGATCAGCATTGAATTAACATTGCTTTTGACTTGCCGCGCTTTCTTCGGTCGGGGTGAAGATGGACTCTTCCACTGGGACGATTGCTGTTTTGTTTCAGGGTCGTACCCATAAACCCAACTTTCGTCACCAGTTATGACCTTAGAAAGGAAGTCTGGGTCATTTCTGACCAGCTCCTGAAGTTCCATGCACACTTCCAGCTGATGTTGCTTCTGGTCGTCAGACAGCAGCCTTGGCACGAATTTTGCAGCAATCCGCCACGTTGAGTTCGTCCGACAAAATGCGCTGGCATGTCCTATATGACTGTCCCACAATGTTGCAAACGTCATGGATCATTCGCCTACGGTCCTCAAGGATAACCTCATGCACTTTTTGAACATTTTCCGGCGCTGTGACGGTTGAAGGTCGTCCAGAACGCGTGTCATCATCAACTGACGTTCGGCCATTTTTAAACTGGTTAAACCAGTCGTAGGTTTGTGTCTGACCCAAAGCGTCATCACCAAATGCTTGTTTAAGCATTTTGTGAGTTTCTGCAGCACTCTTGCCAAGTTTGATGCAAAACTTGATGCACACACACTGCTCCTTCACATCCACCATTTCAAAGAAAAAAAATCGCAAAACGACACAAACACGAAGTTATAAAAATGCGTAGAACAAAGGAATGCATGCATTCAGCATAAGGCCACGTCGCACACTGGTTCACAAAGGATATATGCAGTGCTACCGAGCGCCACTAGTCCATAATACAACCGGTTCCCGCGGGACGTTCAACTTTCGGGAACTTTTGGTTAGCACCTCATATATGGCTTGAAACAACAATGTCCATTTCCAAGGCGATCATTGATGAAAATGAACGATTTTTCTTACATCGGCGAATTTAAACATAAAATTTGCTCAAGTTTTAACTTTAGGTGAGAAAAGACGAACAAAATTAAACTGTCCATTAGTTTGCCTTTAAAATGGTCCTAGTTTGAAGGTCGTAGGTTAATTCTTTCTAATTTTAATTTCCAAAAGAGTAAAACTATGTTGAAAATTAAATTTTAGCGTGTAAACTTATGGGCCGAGACATAAGATTCATATGGAATGTAAAACATTCTCCTGGCGTCGAACCCAGGACTTTTTTGAAAATTTTTTTATAGCATTCGCTTTTTGAACGTATTCATAGCAATCCTACCGAATTTGGCTGGACTGGCTGAAGAAATGGCCGAGATATGTTGAGATATTTAGCGTCACGCAAAAAATGATGACCAAGAGATTTAGCCTTTTCTAGTTATTGATGATTTGCTGAAGAATAAAATAATAAATAAAATTAAGCAAAAAAATTTTTTAGTGTACATATTTACTTAAAAGGTAGAAAACAGAGCTGGTAAAGTTCTGGAACAAGGAACAATTCCAAAATTATGTTGGATCCGGAACCCAAAAATTTTTGTTCCGGAACAGATCTGGAATTGTTCCTTTATAAAATGAGTCAATTATTATTAATATTTTTACTTTTTTATTTAAAACAAACTTTTTCATTTCTACTATTATATTTTTACACAAAATTGAAAATGTACACTTTCTCTGATTATTCTTCATTCTTGTTAAACGCTGAATTTTCCAAACAACCATCGTCCTGGAGTGCACTTCTTTGAGAGAGATATACAGTAAAACCTCACATAACGCGGTAGTTGCGTTCCTTGAAATCTTGTGAAATCGCGTTATATGAAGCATTAAGTTAATAGGAAATATGGGGTTAGGTTCTTGTAGGGTGACCACGTCCTGTATTTTATGGGACGTCCCGTTTTTCGGCCAATTTTTCCTCAAATGTCCCATATCCCATGTGAAATCAATACGAGATGCACTTTGTCCCTTTTTACTTTCTCCATACAAAGTATGGGGAAAGTATTGTGATCATGAAAAAATCGAGTTCGAGATTTCAACGGAAATACACGTTTTGAGGTCTCTAGAACACGTTTAGAGTATTTTCTCGATATTGTCTGTGTGTATGTGATAGAATGTTTCGAAAAACCGATAGTTTATCAGATATTTTGATCCCTAGAACACGTTTAGACTATTTTCGGAATGATGTCTCTGTGTGTGTGTGGATGGACGTATGTGACTGTGGGCGCTCTAACTCAAAAAGTACTTGTCATATTAATACCAAATTTCATATATAACACTTTAGCATGAGCACAAAGAACTGATTAGTTTTTGGACAATAACGGTTAACTGGAAGTAGAGGTTTATTCAAAACCCGATTCGGTTTTTGCAATATTTCTCCATTAAAACATCAATATTGTATACTAGCATAAATGCCCGTTGAATTTCAACGGGTTTAATGAATCTAAATTTTCGTCAATGCAACATGTAAAAATCGCAAGAATAAAATTGTGCACTGTTTTAACCATCGAATATTTCTATATTATAAGTGTTTTAATTAATTAACTAAAATCTCACAGAAATTCATGTGAATAAAATAGTACATTTCTTTCTATTAAAATAGCCACTGTTATTAGTTTTACAGGTACTTTCCTATTAACGAGAATACCTCAAAAAATAAACATATTGTTGTTATATGTTGTGACATTTTGTTTGATAACAATGCGTAACAAATCTCATTAAGATAGTTACGTTGATCCCTTAATGATGAATTTGTGGAGCTTGCCGACGAGTGAAGAAGAAGCTGTATCTTTGCTTCAAGACCATGGTATTTTATCTAAAGGGCGAATGTGCAAGAAGGATCATATTATGAAACTTTACTTCTGCGACAGAATATTTTGGAAATGCAACGTGAAAGCCTGTCAGCAGAAGGATTCATGTGGCGACAACATAACAAAGAAATCGACATATTTCCAGCTATTTTAAATGCCATAAAGACACACTACCCCCTAGTAACAAAAATTTAGATTGTATTAGTAATTATGTTTCTTTTATTAATAAATAAGTTTCAAAAAGTGTGATTTTTAAGTAATTCCTCGGTTGTTACGCATTGTTAACAAACAGATACGTTGTAACATATCACAACAATACGTTTATTTTTTGAGGTATTCCCGTTAACAGGAAAGTACCGTTTTAAATTGATTATAGCATTAGGATTTGAATTTCATTAAATAAGCAGAATTCCGGTTCCAAAAAATTGGTTCAATCTTCAATTGCCTCTGATAATACTTTAAATAGATTTTGGAATATAATGTACCTCAATATCGTTTATCGTCCGCTCAGCAGTCTTGCCTTCTCAGTTTCCGAAACAACAACTTTCAATAGCTTTAAATTGATTTTTGCTTTGAAATATATTTGAGTCAATTCGGTACAACTTCCACTTTACATACTGTAAATTCCAAAGTAACTCCTTTTATAATAGGCAATGCTAGCCTAAAATTAATTCATTCTGCAAAGTAAATAAATAAAGTTCTTTCTTTAAACTGTAATAGCCAGTGTTATTAGATTTAAATGGATTATAAGCCTTAGAACTTACTCTGTATTAAATAAGCACCAAAATTCCTTTTATAAAAACAAATCAATTCATTAAAAGATTCACTGTTGTTTCTTTGAAAATTGCCTGTTAACAGTTTTAAATGTCCTTTTAATTTTAATTTATATTCGTTTCCAAACTTTGGCCATTGTTATGAAATTAATTCGAGGAATAACAATATAAATTCGTAAGCACGTATGGTTTACAAAGAATTTAATTTAAGAATGAGTCGATGGAGTGCGAGGGCGGCCGAATTTTGCCTACCTGCCTACAAAATGAAAGGAGTAATGGGGAAAACCAGAGCAGCTAAAATATTTTCAACCGCTTACCCGCTGAGAAGGGTCTCTCCGGGTTCTTAAACCCCTTATCTGGGGGAAAGTGTCGGCAATGACCGATAAAATGCAGTACTATGTCTCAGCCTTTTGGAATCTACGCCGCGGGTATTTCCCATAGCTCTAACACATTCTTCTCCATGGCAGGTGTCCCTTGGAGCACTTAAAACAAATATTTAAGATTCTTCTTCTTCTTACATCGGGGAAGAGTATTCCCAAAGCATTTGTTTCGGAAATGCCGGTTGCAAACCAGAGGTCTACAAACTTTCATTTCTCTCCCTTGCTATTTTCGTTAGTATTTCATCGCTAGTTGTTGGAGGAAGATCGAGACACCGCTGGTGCTTTGAATTCGTTTTGTACAGGTTTCTTTCACGTGTGATCTGATTCTACTTTAAATTGCTGGTTTTTAGAGTTAGACCATCTGATACTTTGGATTCCACATTTGTTGTCTAAGAGGTATGTATCTTTTCCATGCTAGTAGATGTGTGGTGTTGTCTCGGATATAACGCGATCCCAAAATTATTGTAAAAGTGAAAATGGCAAAACATTTTATTATAGGTTTCGGAGCTGAATTTAAAGAAACTTGTGGCGATAGTCACTAAATTTATCACATGCACTATATGTTATTGTCCTTGTGTTACATTAATAGGCTCACTACGCGTCATAAATCTGATAATTCTTAAAGAAATTAACTACTTGAACTTCGAATTTAACATGACCCGCATTTGTATATTTTCAGGATAAAGTGCATTATATTCGAGACGATCTTTGTTTTTTACCATGCAGACATTTTTTGTCACCTTTCCAATGGAAAGTATTTGTATAATAAATGAAAGAATTAATAAATGTTTTGCTTTTCTTCCTGAAAACTTAGATGATAGTAATTCATATCGCCGTTTAGAGCAACGAAACTATTCATTGCATTAGAGGTCAATATCGCTTCATTTATTCTTGTGTACTTTGATCTAACACAGTAAAACCCTCGAAAAGCAGAATCTCATGAGACTTGACTAAATGTCCGTTTTTCACAGATCTTCCGCCTTGAACAGGCTAAAAAATCGTTTTTCATCAAAATGTAGGAATCAATCTTTCAAAATTTTTGCCTTTTACAGGATTCCGTCTTTCACATGTTTTACTGTATAAAATAATTAGGAGCAGTGTATGTGAGGGGGTGACAGTTAGTTCGGTGGTAATAAATTCAATAGGCAAAACGTATTTCTAGTGCAAAAATGTTTTCAAATGCATTTACATCCGGTTTTATGGGCAAAATCGATTTCTTTGCTAATGCAAGCTCACTCTTCTGTAGGCAGTATTCTGGGGAAAAAAGGTTAGAGTAAAACCTTCAGGATAGTGAAAAATGGCTGCCCTATTTTTTTTAATGTGTGAAATCGATGTCTGAATTAATTATTTTTTTATTAAACAAGAGAAGTATTGTATATTATAATTGATTCCATCTATTGGAGCATTAATAAATGCATTCAAGAAACAAAACTCACATCCTTACTGTCTGTGTCCACTGACTGCGATCAGATAATAAATTGTTTGCTACAGAAAATCAGGATCAATTCATGAATCATTATAAGTATTGTTGTGATTTTAATGGAAATATTGATATCTTTATGTTTAGGCTTCTTATTGTTAGAAGAAATTGGCACACGATCTATGAACAGGAATCATTTTAAAGAAAAATAGAGGAAAACTTTAATTTTTATCATCGATTTTATCCTACGGAAAGAAATCGCTTGAATTATTTTTTCCCGTTTACGCAACACATTTCGATGAATTTAGCATCGAAGACTTTACTGTAAAATATAATTTTGCTTTTTTGCCTAAGTTTGTGATTGAAATTCACGAGTTGTTAGAGCTGTGGTTCTTAACCTTTTAATGTTGCATCACCTTTTTTCGAGGTGTTAATATTTTTGTCGCTTAGAATTGGAAAAGGCTCACTGATAATGACAAAAACATAAAATCAGACTAATTTAAAGTAAAAGTAAAATCAACGTTGACGCTTGCTTATCGATAAGAACGCTTCACTTCATATTTTATTTTGAAATTTTTATTTTCTCATTTCTTCAGTATGAAATTGTCACCAATTTACAACTAAATGCCACAAGAGGTAATTATATCTGATCAGATGGCAACTGATTTTAAAATAATTTTTTTCTTCACTATTTTGGACAGGACTATATTTTCATTGAGAGAAAGATTTTAAACTTTAAATGATCACTGTGAGTTGTTCTGCATGTTTCATGATACATCAGAACTCAATGATTCGAAGGGCGGCGAGCTATTGGCTAAATATAAGGAATTGGATAATAAGCTGACTGATGCAAGTCTAAGTGAATCAGATTTAGATGGGGAGTATTTATTTGGAGAGCTCCAAATATTGAAGCTCTACATAAAGCGTGAAATGGATACATGTGAAGTATTGGACTATATTCTTCAAAATTATTTAATCTCTTCATTTCCAAATGTTGCCATTGACATCCGCATTTATCTGACATTACCTGCCTGTTTTTCAAAACTCAAAATTATTATTTAAACTATTTTAAGGTCGACAATGTCGCAAATTTAGCAATGATATCCATAGAACACGAACTGTCTGATAAGTTGAATGTACATGACATCATTTTTTTAAAATTTCTACTTATAAAGCCAGGAAAGTAAAGTCTCTTAAATAACATGTAATCTATTTGTTAATGAATGTTCATTTAATATTATAATCGTTAATTCTGTTTAGACAATTTTAGTACAAAGAATATTAGTTTAGATTATTTTTAATTTCTTCTAACAATAAAAAGTTTTTCATCCTTGTGAACCGTTTAAACTATGTAAATGCAATTTTTTGTGATAAACTATATTGTTCTTTTCTCTTTCTCATATTTAGAAAGACTGTAATAATAGGAAAATTCACCTTTGCAGAGCTGTAATAAATAATTTTTGCTATGACATAGTTTTTTTTCATTTGAAAAAGTATCCTGCAGTATATACTACCATGTTGAGTGGGAGAGGGGGCGGCAAATTTTGTTTGGCACACCGGTGGCCATATGGGCTGCGGCGGCCCTGATGCTAGGTATTCAGAAAGAATTTGTATTGGTGGAAAGTGATGATGTTAATAATAATATGTTAAAGATACAACCTCATCTTCAGCAAGGATCATAGTATGATGGAAACATTGATTCTTGTTTGATAACCAAGGTTAAGCTTCGAAGGGTCGTGATAGAGGTTGGATGGGTGGCCGCCAGGAAAAAACAGGTGCCAATAATCCTTAACTCGAGTTAACTGACCACCTTAAGAGAATCACAGGTGCTGCAGCCAGACGTAGAGCTAATTGGCAACCTTAAGAGAATCACAGGTGCTGCAGCCAGACGTAGAGCTAATTGGCAACCTTAAGGGAATCATGACGCTGCAGCCAGATGGCAAGTTAATTTGAAACCATTTGAGAATCACAGGTTGATGCATCGGGATGATGAAGTAATTAGCAACCCTAAGAGAAACATAGTTACTACCATTAAGTAGGCAGACGTCTGTATAAAGCGAACCAACAGAGTATCAGAATCCTTTAAAAACGACCCTAAAGAATAAATGGTCCAAGACCTAGAAGCAATTGCTGCTGAGTTTCTGCTGATAACCAGAGTTCTTTCTTGTGTTGACTTGGAAGTATTGTAGGGAGTCTTAGCGAGAGTATCAATTTACAGGGAGAATTACAGGGAGAGAGGTATCAATAAAATATAAATAATTGCAGAAATGCCCGTTGAATTTCAACAGATTTAGTGAATCTAAAACTTTGAATGTGTAACATGTAACCATTGCTAGAATGACAGCACAGTTTTAACCATCAAATAATGCAAAAACGAAGAAAAGCAGTCTATATTTTGATGAATGAAGGGAAAAAATCTTGCACTCTTGAAAAATCTAAAATTGCATGTAAACTTACAGGAAAATAATTACTGAATTAAGCATCCCCTCTCCCCAAATTTTTTTATCCCCATATAGCCTATGTCAGGCATTTTCAAACTATATTCTCTGCGGCCCAATAATAAAAGAAACTTTGTTATTCGGCCCATCAAAATTATACCTTATAAAATATTGTTAAGTAAGACTTTCTAATTATGTATTAAAAATAAAAATGGTACAATTTAACATTCTTTAAATCATATTAGTTGACTTTGATTATCTTAGCAATAATTTATCCTAAATTTTGTCAAAATATGTGATTGACCCTTCTCTGAGGTCCTTATTGAACATTTTTCTGCCCACTGTTGGGCCGCGGCCTATACTTAGAAAACCCCTGGCCTATGTCACCAGCAGGGTAAAATTATATACCTATGCTAAGGTTCGTGACGATATCTTCAAAGGTGCGGAAATCACAATTTATGGAAAATCTACATTTAATTATTTAAGTTACTTACGTAGTTTTTAAAAACAGTTTACTTTGGAGAACTCTAAGCCACACGAAAATATCATTAAAAACCATTTATTAGTAATATTTCAATTAAAATCAACAAATATTTGGTTACCATGTAAGCAAAGTAAAATCGCACAGAAATTGAAAAACAATATTAAGTTAAAATTTTTCTCACATAAATGCATTGGACTCTCAACTTCAGCGACAATGGTAATTTATATTTTGTATTGTTATAAAACTGATAAAATCACATCTTTTTTCCGATCCTAAATTAATTTTTAGGCTAATTTGATGAGTATTTGGATTATGCCTCCAATAAAAAGAAACTGTTCTTTCCTGCATAGAACCAACTAAGTCACAAGTTTGCACCATGTTTCTAAGTAATTTTAAAATTCAAATTAAAAATAAGCTGCAAATCCTTGTTATTAAAAATGGAGAAAATAAAAAAGAAAATATTTTTTTTAATTAGAAAGATCAATCAAATCAGTATGAAAACCTATCACTTATCCTGGTTAAAATGACATCTCCCTCTTAATTTTACGTGCTGTAGTTGCTGAGTTATAGAATAGCATACATACAAAAACTTTGCTTTATAGATATTGCTCTATACTAGTTGTTTGTTTCCATGGTTATTATTTGTGGACTGCACACATACGAACAACAAAATTAATATAAATGATTTTGTTTAGATTCCAAACAAGCAATCAAAAGAATGCGAAAATATGTTGACACAAACACCGTTTCTGATGATTTAGAGTTATTATTTAAATTAGCCAATACATTTTCTTGCAGCACAGCTGAATGCGAAAGGGATTTTTCTGCAATGAAACTGATTGCAATGGATATGCACTTGAAAATATTGTTGGAAAACATCAGCAGTTTACTAACAATTAAAATAAATGCACCACCTTGGGGTGAATTTATTCCTGCCAAGTATGTTGATTCGTGGAAAAATTCACACAAATTAGCTAAAGACAACCAATCAAGAAAAAGGGCATTAAAGGTGAAGAGAAGTTGAAACCTTTACAGGAATTGTGGAATATTTATAGGTAAATAAATTTATAATTTTATAAACAAAGAATAACAAAAATGTTATTATCCTAAAGATTGTATTTGTGCAATGCCTACTGGAATAAAGTTTATCGTTTTCTATTCTATCCCCCTCTTCTAAAAGTTTTCAATGAGTTTTTATTAATTAAAGGAAGCCGGAGACTAAGGCGAGATGAATTAATTAAAAAATAAGTACTCCTTACCCGTACAAAGTATGGTTAAGGAGTACTTATTTTTTAATTAATTGAGTTTTTATTAATTTAATATTTGAAATCCATGGAATATCAACATTTCCTGATCCACAAGACAAGGCTATATGCCAAAACAAATGTTTCTTCAAGCATATGCTCTAGTTAATACCTAACATGACGATATAATTTTGTTCTTATATACCACAAAAATCAAGGGTGCGCGTTTTACCTGGGGTATGAGAAAAAGTCGAGATTTTTTGGCAAAAAGTACAGGTGCGCGTTATACATGAGGGAATGTTAGGTACTGTCCTGTTATACCTCCACAAATAAACTGTCCCATAAAAACATTATCATGTTGCTAGGGTCACGATTAACAATTGAGGGAACTACGTTTTATTTGTAGCTTGAGTTAATATCAGACCTGACTGGCCGGTCTCGACATTTACAAATCCAATCACTGGACAACGGGGAGGGATACTTTGGTTCTGGGCAAGGTGAAGGGCGCGGTAGCACCCAGAGACGACTACCAATTAAAACAAAGCGAGCTGAAGGCTTGTCAATATATCCTTTCAATGTTATATCCTCTTGACTGTTGCACCGCAAATGGAAGGATACATTGACGAGCCTTCGGCTTGCTTTGTTTTAATGGGTAGTTGTCTCCGGACGCTACCGTGCCCTTCGCCTCACCCGGAACCAAAGTATCCCTCCCCGTTGTCCGGTGATTGGTTTTGTAAATGTCGAGACTGGCCAATCAGGTCTGATATTTAAGTATCAATGCTTGGAAGTTCATCTCCACGTTACTATGTATCTTATTTATTTAACGTTTCCTTAGCGATAATGTTTTTATGGGACAGTTTATTTGTAGGGGTATAACAGGACAGTACTGATTGTTATACATGAGTATATACAGTAGCAAATGTTATTTTGTGAAGCGTATTTAAAAAATAATCATTATAAATTTCTTAAACCAAACCACCATTACACTTGGTATTTATGCAATATATGATAAGATCTGGTACAAGGGATTAGGAAGCAAGTTATATACCTGCATATGGTGCAGCACACTTATGAGTGTGCCAAATGATAACTTGAACTTTTAACTGTAACATTTTATATAATAAATATACTTTATTTTATCTCTACACAGTAAATAACTTACTTTTGATATTAAAAAATGCATGCTTTCATTAGGAGGGAGCATAATATTCAAACTTTGCCAAGAGCACAAAAATCTTTTGCTCCAGCTCTGTATATATAATAAAAATAGCAGTAAACCAACCTGTTCCTGGTGGCCCATACAAAAGAAGACCTTTCCAAGGTTCTATTATTCCTGAAAAGAGTTCTGGATACAAAATTGGATATAGAATGGCCTCTCTCAAAATGTTTTTTGCAGCATCATGTCCAATGATATCATTCCAATGAACATTAGGATTATCAATCAAAATATCCTATAAATCAATCAATAATGAAAATTCTACGATGAATAAATAAAAGAAATAAGTAAAATGTATTGCACACACTTAAAAGCACTAATTAATGTTGGTCTTAATTTAAAATTACTTTAATTTTATTCCATACTTTGAGCACATTTTAAGTTAAAGTTGATAAAAAAATGGAACATTTGGGAGATAATATCACAATTTAAAAGTTGTTTTATAGAATTCTGAATTATTTGCAATATAGCATTACTCTGAACGGGTTATAAAACCTTTATCACATAAATATGTTGTTTTACAAGTGAACGACAATGCTATCCAAAAAAAAGTGAATAATTCTCCTTTGAGAGTGAAAAAGGGTCAATAGCTACCTTTGAAATTTCTAATGCCATTTCCTTCCAATCTTGAGAATTGTCATCAAACATACTTAAAGGCTTAAGAAGACTTACAGACTTCTCGGAATTTGAGTTTTTTGTGCCTGGTCCAATAGGATGAACTTCCAACCTTAAATCCATAACTTCTGAAGTTTTACAATTTTTCATAAAATGGCTGCTGGTTTTCATTACTGTTGATGTTTCTTTGGAAACATTATTACTTGACTGGCCCTTATTGAGTCCATCACCATTGATTGTCGATGCTGAATGGAGTCGATTTATTGTCTTCGTTTTTGGAAAATCCTCTGTGCAACCATTTTTGTCTACTTCTGTCAATTTCTTACATATTTTTGGATATTTCTGAAACCGTAGATAGTAATAATTTTCATATTCCAATAAAATAGTGCTTAAGTCGATGTTATCACAAACACCATAGTTTTTACAAACAGGAGCTTCACCCAACAAGCACTTAGCGCAGTCCACATACCTAACAAAAAAATCAAAATATATGATTTTGATAAAGCATCATCATCATTTACTCATCAATTTAAAGGTAAAGCATTATACCCTTCATCTCGCAAATACTGCTCAATTAAACAAAGAATATGCAATTTTCTTTCCTTGTTTTTCCTTTCCTCCTAGATAAAGCAAATAACATTATTTATTAAAACACCAAGTATTAAAAAGTCATTTACATTTGAATTTCGTTCATAACAAGATGTGAAACGTTTAGATTTTACGTTCATTTCGAGTTTTTGTTCAATATGAGTCCATGCAGTTTGAGATAATCCTGTTACATTTATGTCACAAGCATTTCAAACTACATCTTATACATGATTGGAAAACCATCCTCTTTTGCGAAAACTACGATTTAAAAATATGCAGGTCAATGTATACGACTTATTTACATTACTCACCGATTCTCTCGTGTAACGAGAAGCATTAATGGAAGAATAAGTTATGTTTGATGACATTTATTATAATATTTATCACGATAAGACGTTAACACATGGTCTAAACACAAGCCTGTAACCAAGGGCAACGGTCGCAGCTGAAAGAGATAAACACAAATGAAAGCGTTGACATACATTTTATGCGGACAGGCATACGCTGGGCATGAAGACATCATGAAAGAGCAGGAAAGTGGACGACCGGCTTCGATTCCCAGTCAAGGTTGAATTTTTCTTCTGCTTTTAAAGCTGAACTGTTTGGATGATTTGTAAGATTACTGTATGCAACATACTCAATATATTAGGTGTGGGTAGCTCATGAAAGAATCGCTGTAAATCAATCGATCATTGTTGAAGTGGAGAACTATCGATGGCGCTATCGACAAATATCGATAGGAATAACCAGCCCTGTGCAACTTGTCCTTGTGGGAAAAAGTTCAGGTTACGACCTGCTGCATTCATAGACGGCACCACCGTCGCACCAAGCGCGCGCGTTTAAAATGTTTTTTTTTATTCCTCGTAAAATGCTTAACATAAATGATCGCAAAATTTTAAATATTAAATTGGAAAAAAAACAAAATTATTGTACGTTATTGATATTTATTTAAGCTTCGTTGGATGTACACATAACAAGTAAATGCCGTATTTTTAAGTAAAAACAATTATAACCGTAGCATTTCAGCAGAGATTGCGAAAAGGTTTTTGCAAACATCACAAATTATTTGCCGATATTCACTTAGAAAGAAGGCACAGTTACATTACAAAATAGTACCAGATGAAAACAAACAGTTGCCAAATCTCAATTCTAACATTAGCAATTCAACAGAGATAACACATGGAAAAGTAAATAAAAATGTGGAAATGAATCAACTGATATTACACAAACAGAAAA
The DNA here is from genome assembly GCA_036926305.1 of Uropetala carovei. NCBI lineage: Eukaryota > Metazoa > Arthropoda > Insecta > Odonata > Petaluridae > Uropetala > Uropetala carovei. The sequence continues at coordinate 7,113,587 of JAXCHB010000010.1, read as the reverse complement.
AGTGAGACTAAGTATAAAAATTTTTAATATATACTAAGTAGCATAGTCAATACTGTAAACCATGAAAATATGAAATTGAACAGACATAAAATTTATGTATATGAACATAATGAACAATGAATTAACAAAAAAGATGTGTGCAGGTACGTATGCAGGTACATACTAAATAATAAAAGGTTACACATTATCTGAATTGTGTTAGTTCATGCCACAAAATGCATTTAAAATCATACTTTCTCTCAAAACTAATGAGAGCACTGATATTAGACAGATAATTTGAAATCACAAGAAGTGTAAAAGTATGTACATACTGCAACATCTCCAATATGTTAGTTCATACAAGCATATAAACAGTGACATCCTTCACATGACATATACACAAGTTCATAATATCATAACAAGATAACCAAATAGACAGTATAAAAAATGAACATATATGCACAAAGCAGTACATACAACACATCAGAACCATGGAAATATGAACTCTAAGAGGCATGACGTAATACTTGTTCCCAAAGCTAATAAGGGCATTGATATTAGATAATTTTAAATCACAAGAAGTGAAAATGTGTACATACAGCAATATAAAAGGTTGCACAATATCTGAATTAAGTTAGTTTACCCAACAAAAAGCATATAAAAATGAAAAGATTGAATAATGAAAATGTACATATTTACAAAATTTAAAACCCATACCCTACAATAATACATTTACAAAGAAATTTAAAACCTATACCCTAAAATAAAACATATTTACAAAGAAATGTGACACCTATACCCTAAAATAAAACATCTACAATATTTGAAACCTACAAGATTATTTGGCATTCTGCCTTATTGCAATGAATTTATTTTGATGGAACACCATGCCCTTATACCTATGTTTACAAGGAGAGAGAGGATCTGGTTCTGTGTCTCCTGAGAATGCTCTGCACAGCAGTCTTCCACCCATGCAAGAGAGACTTCCTCCTCAATAGCATCTGAGATGGTTTTTCCAATACCATTCTCATGAGCTCTGGAATTTATTATTTCCTCTAACCTATCCATACCTGATGTTATGGTATCTAGTAATTCCTTACTAGGATAGGTTAGAGTATACTCTCCTTCTGTTGTTTCCCTATAATAAATTCCAGAGTACTCAAGATTATGGTAATTGGTAGTGGAGAGACCAGCTCTGCACCCATCACATGTACGTTTGAGAAGGATTTTATTTGCAATGTATCCACTCACAGAAGCTATGCTAGTAATAGATGTCCCACCAGACATGCTCTCCACCTGAGCATCATCAGGTGTGACACTACTACCACCAACAGCTCCTTGACTGTCCTCATTGCAAGGTTCTCTCTCACCTCCTTCCAGGAAATAACGCAAGCTGCTTAAAAGACTTCCATCATCATCTATGCAATTAGTCCCTTCTAAGCTACTTCTAATTGATAGATTATTGATAATGCAAGTCTTAAAAGCACTAATGAATTGCTTCATCGTTGGATTACTGTTGGATCCACACTGGGCTCGTATGCATCCAAAGAAGTTCTCCAACGGATCCTGGTTGAAGGAGCGGGAGGAGAAACGTTTAACAGATTCTCCCTTACAGAACGTAATAATTTATGCAGTAACTTTTCCACTCGATTTAATTGACGAAACTTATATTTCGAACAAACCACCAATACATATTCAATCAATGCAGAGACCAATGACACATATATGTTCGCCTTACAAATCCCTTCATTTAGTTAAACGTAATTCTTCAAAGCGGTGTGAATAAATAAAATTCTAAATTTCGCTTATAAATGAAGATATTCGCTTGGAAAACAACCGATGTAGCTATGTACTCATAAACTACACAACTTGCAGAAACACTTCAGCATTCACAGGTAAAATATTCATTACTATAAATTAACTTACACTTTTTCAGTCCTCGGGAAATTAAAAAATTTTGTTGGCCCATCACGGCGTCTATCGCCCCCCCCCCCCCCCATCACAGCCATTAATGGCGCACACCGCGCACACATTCTTTCTGCGTCTCAGCATCCCACTACGTTCCGCCATGATTGCCACGATCAGACGTCGACTGTTAACGGCTTTAACCACGAGACCCATCCCCTCCTCCACTTTCATTTTGAAGCGCTTCCAGTGACATCTAGCATTGCAGCAATGCGTAACTTAAACCTCTAAAAATCCCTAAGTTGCCAGGTGCTGGGAATAACTATCGGAAATTATCGATAGCTTCAGTGCGACTATCGATTTTTTCCGATATTCTTGGTTGGTTCGAGGCCGACCTATCATCCGTGGGTGACGCTCGGGGCACTCGGGTTGATTGATGGCATTCGGGGATGATATATGGCACAGTATTTGTCACAAGAATACAAGTAAATTTATTGTAACTCTGTGAGTAATTACCGGTCTTTTGGCATATGGACACATTTCCATTACTAAAAAGAAAGGAGGTAAGTTTCAATTCAAGTACAGCAAATATTGTATACTTACAAACAAACAAGAAATGCAAAAAGGATAGAAAATAATAATAATTTCATAAAACTGGCAAATAATACATGCAAAGCTGCATGGCAAGTTGTAAAAAAAGAAGTAGGTTTACAAAACATTAAAATAAATGTCAACATTAATCCTAACGACTTCAGTGACTATTTTATTAAAGTTATAGATAATATTAGAGATAGCATGGTAGAATCCACAATCAATGCACCAGATTTGATGGGAACTATTAATGTCAATAATTTATTTTCGGAATGGAGTACTGTTACTCCACTAGATGTAATGAAAATCATCAGAGGCTTTAAAAGTTCATCCAGCAGAGACATATTTGGGTTTTCAAACAACCTGGTAAAGCAGACAATTGAGGTTATTGCTGTACCATTAAGTTGGCTGATAAATAGATATTTAAAGAAGGGCATATTTCCACAGGCATTAAAAGTTGCTAAAATTACACCAATATTTAAGGGAGGTTCCAAGGATGAAATTGGGAATTACAGGCCAGTAGCAGTAGTCCCCATCCTATCAAAGATAATGGAGACTAATGAAAAACTTGTCATATTTTGAGGAGAATAACTTCTTAATGCCTGCTCAGTTCGGTTATAGAACTGGTGGATCAACAACTAAAGCAGTTGAAACTATTTTCAATACCATAAATGAAGCCTTTGAAAACAAAGAGTACACTGCTGTAATTTTATGTGACCTGAGTAAGGCTTTTGACTCGGTTTCACATTGTAACTTAAATAAAAAATTTTATAAGTACAGGCTTAGATACGGTGTATTGAAAAGTTTGTCATCCTATTTAGCGGATTGGAGACAAATAGTATCATATATGGGTAGAGACTCCAATTTACTTGCCAAGAAGAAAAAAATTGGACAAAGCATTAACAATGATGATTGCTGTTGATATGCAGTCCTTCAATATTTTGAATGACAGTATCTGAAAAGTCATAAACTTCAGTGGCCTTTAGCTTGCTTTTAGTCTGATTACTGCATGGAATAGTACCTATTTTAAAATGCTTGCACTGTTGACTGCAAAAACAACGTTTTCATTCGAATAAAATTATCTAGTTTAGAACCTGTAACTTGGTGAACGTTTATGGTACCTACGAATGGAATAATCTCCTTTTCAGTAATCATGAGCTGTACATACTCTATGTCTTCATCTAATACCACTTCAATTATCACGCCATTTAAATTGGATCTTAATGTGTTAGCAAGTGATGATAGATCCGGAACGTCTTTACCTTCAGCCACCAGCCTATCGGCTGTTCTTTTACATACGCCCCCTACTCCATCTGGTGCACCCTTTCCGTGGCCTGCTTCATGGTAATTCCATGTAAAATTGATGGCTTTCGGATAAAATTCTTGCAGCTTGTTACCTAGGATGTAAAACATTGTTTTATTCCGATATTGGGTAACAGGCCCATCACTCAGAAAATGTAGGTTGGTAATATTTTCATATGATGATAACCATTTGAAAACAGGCTTTAAGTGTGCCCAGATAGCTGGTGGACTGTGGCTCAAGTTTTCTGACAAAGTACAGAAACACTGAGTGTGCAGAGATTTTTCATCTTCATCACTTGTAACATTTCTTACATAGACCACGACAGTGTGGAGGCTGATTTGTCTACGAGATCCTCCGAAATGGTATGATTGGATTTCCTCTCCATACTTGGTGGTGTAGTTCTCACTAAAATCGATATGAATCAACGCATCGTGCTCTGTTAAATAACTTTTCTTGAAATTACTTATTTCAGCATATTGGTGAACAATATTATATTGATGTTTTAAGATACGAGAAATATTTTTCTCAAATTTCTTTACTATCTCGTACGGATGAGCTGTTAGAGTAGTCTTCTTTATCTTTTTTATGGTACGCATTTTTCCTGTTTTTGAATCAAGGATGTCTTCAGAAATATTTATCCATTCTTGATAAGAGACGAGAACAGAATTATCCAATTCGTTATAAGTTAATAATTTATCTACGCATAAATTTATTTTGGCGTCTGTAAAGCTTCTAAAACTTAAATTCCACTTTCATTTTGAAGCGCTTCCAGTGACATCTAGCAATGCAGCCAAGCGTAACTTAAACCTATAAAAATCCAAAAGTTGCCAGGGGCTGGTCGGAGCCACCTTTACCGGTAATAACATTTTCTCCCACCAGTGGCAGTATTAAAGCCAAAGAGTAAGATATAGATGGAATTCGATTTCTGGCTGCGCAATGAGGAGAAAGTTGTCCCAACATATGGTATCACGTGAGTTAAGGCAAAGGGGGCGCGAATTTTGAAAGTGAAACGTGCCGTAATTTTTCTAAGAAAATGAGTGCTCTTTTCTTACCTAATTATATATATAATTATATTTTATATATATGTCGATAACCCTCCGTCCTCTCTCTGTTTCTCTTTCTGCGCATGCTCTCCAGCTGCCATGCTATATTAACGCAGCATATCATCGGCAGCTTCCCTGAAGATCGAGGACTCAAAAGTGGGCACTGCTTCAAGCGAGTTCTCATCGAGGTCGGTCATCAAGGTTTTTCATGGGCACGGGAAGAGAATGCCGCCTTAGAAACTCAATAAACATATCAACTACGATAAATAAATGTTAAACCCCTATTTTAATGTGCAGTGTTAAAGACAATTTTATTTTTAAGATCGGTCACGCAGTGCGTGAGCTGCGTGTTCCCGACCACACACCATTGCCGCTGAGTCGCAAGTAAGAGACGTGAACATGCGCTGACACGCCAAAGAGTCACAGATCTGCATTTGCTTTTATTGGCATCCCTGCTCACATACCAGGGGAGCGTTTCTGCCCCCTCGCTACTTAGACGGTTCTTTCGAGCTGATGCGTGGAGGAGGAGGACGATGGGAAATCGAAATGGAGGCTTCGAATCGAGTCAGGTTTACTCCATAACCACCCTCGTCTGCTCCTTTATTTCGGAGCGGCCCTTATAAGATGGAAATCTCTTCACTTGATATTACTCGCTAACTCTCTCTTATCCTTCTGCCAATTTCCCCTTCTAAATATATATATATATATATCTCCCCTCCCCCGTCTCTCCCATCGCCATCCCTCTCGCATCCTCCTCACATATGCTCATCGCATATTCCCTCTGCATCCCAACGACCTCTCTCTCTCCCCCTTCGACTGCCGCGCACAAACACCACGCCATCCGAGGAATTCCCGACTTCCCTTTGGCGAGTGGACTCGATCCGTCGCCCGACCCCTGCCGCCCCTTTGTCGCGAACACTTTTTACTATGAGCCTTGGATCTATTCCCCGGTTGACTCGTCTACTGATTACAATCCCTGGAGGTTATTAGACTTAATAAAAGTCCCTAAAATCGGTATTAGGAATCTATAAAATTTGACGCTTTACTTTCGTATTTCTTTGTGGTTTTATTGAACGAAATATCGGAAATATTATATTTTTCGCAGAATTTCCCATATTAAGGAAAATGTGCGGACGGGACCGCGATGATGAATCTCCCATTTAAAAATTAAAGGATCATATAACGGTTTTAAATTTTTCTTTGAAGACAATTCTGTACTTGATCTTAATCCAAAATTTGAGTTCAATTCGTGAGCTAATCTGTGTCAGATTCTGCTTTAATCACTCGGGTTAATGCATCATATTTCGAAAGAAGTCGCCCGATGAACCGTACGCGAAAAATCAGTAATTTGAAATTTGGAGATAATGTTCGAATCTGTCTCGTGAATATTATTCGCGATTTATTGTTTACAAAACAATGGTGGCGGCTTTTAAATTCTTCGAGCATATGATTTCAGAGATAACCAACACAGTTCATACTGAAGCGCGTAACGCGACACTTTTCGTAAGGGATACATATTACAGCCAAAGTCATCTCTGTCGTTTGATGATATCCATGTATTATTATTGCGCGATGTTTTGAAATTCCCTTAACTAATTGATCTCAAGCAACTCTGACGTCCTAAGTAATCTAATCACTTTATATTGATTTCTAGCAACAGAAAGTCGATTTATAAGCTATTAGTCCATTGACAAAAGTTTCAAGCGCAACCAAGAATATTATTCTAAAGACGTACTTTTTTTTAAAAAACATAAGGTACGCATTATAAGAGAGTGAAGAGTGATAGGAAATCTTGTTCAGGATGATGGTGATAATTTTATACGAGTGTCGTATCTACGTTGTTTATAAATGTTTACCCGTTAGTTTGTTCTTAAAATAATTATAACCTTATGTGCTTTAGATATTAGGCAGCTTAACGGAGAGGTGCTTAATGCTGCTTCCATAATTATTATTATTCAGTACTTTCAAATCATTCAATACTTACCCCTGAACGGCCATAGTTCATTTTCACAGTAACTGCAGTTTAATTATTTTACACTAATATTAAGCATGCTTTTACAATTTAAGAATGAAACACAAAGGTAGTCAACGAGTATCTAATTTTATTTCATTTATTACTATAACTCGCATTTTATCTTATATCTTACAAATTACACTTTTGAGTAGTTTTAATTTCACCCATTTTTATAAGCGTTTCATTTCGAAATGAATGAGTAATTAATAGCGTAATCACATCATCATTTACAATTTGATTGTGCAAAATACCACGTATTCGAATTTCACTCACTTCGTCAAAGGGTTGAGATTCATTTTTACGCAATTTCCCATTCAGAAGAACCTTTTAAGAGAGACATTTTCAGGAAAACGTAGACTTAAGTTAGCGCAACCAACGTGTTCCATAGATTTCAAAATCAAAATGAAATCTGAAAATATTTTTAAGAGAAGATTTTTTTCTGCGAACAAACCATAACGTACATTTCCTTTGCAAGTATTCTTTCACATCATTAAAATCTAAAACAATAATCACGATACCAAAATAGGTTTTGTATTACATTTTGGGTTACAAAACATATATAGTTTATATCGAGTTTCGTGGGCCACACTAGCAGTGAGATTGTCACTTTAGAAAAATATTTACAAAAGATATTCCTTCACGAGAGAGAGAGAGAGAGAGAGGGAAACTTGATCGCCTTCTCCATCTTCCGTCCTGTCCAGTGGGTAGCAATAACAGCATCGATAGCAGTAGTAATTAGTGGTACAGTAGTAATAGTAACGGCGTTATACATTCAGCTAATTCATTTTCTTACTAAATGATTAAAATGATTGCCCGAAATAAATGCATTGACGAAAACATCACATCGTTTTTGAACCAATTGCTCTATATCACAACTGGAGCACCAATCTCTTTGAACACATTAAAGATTAGACTGTCGAATAAGCCGTCACATATTTACTACTTGTGGTTACAGTATAATTATAATATCGTGTTTTTTTCTATCGTTTAAGACACCGAAGGCGTTTTTTCCTTTTCTGCCCTGAGAGATCACACCGATCGAGAGAAAACGGAATGGACGCCCACCTCTGCCCCCTTCCCTTTCCACCCCCCCCCCCCCCCCCTTACCATTTCCCTTTCCACCCCCTCATTCTTTCATCCCCTCCCCCACACCCCGCTGGCAAACTAATCCTCACCTCCGACCTCTTTCCACCGCCACCTCGCAACAAGTGTCTCCCATACCTAACAAGCCCCAACCCAACCCGCGGGCGTCCGACAGGATACACAAACAGATATACGCGCACACACTCACGAAACTATCACGACGAAAAAGAAGGACGGAACATCTAAAGAGGGATAAAAAAATAAGGAGCGAAGGGAATACATATATAGTGAGAGGGCGTGTGCCCGAGTCGACGCACACACGCACGCACAACGACTCATAGGAAAGGATTCTTTATTTTATTTTTTTAAGCGTTTGAAACTGTGTTTTGAGTCCGCGGCGCGTCGTGTGCTTAATCAATCGAACGGCGATTTCGTTATCGAACGTCTACGGATATCTTCCGAATTAAATCATCTGCCGCGTGAGCGTTTAACGCGACACGTTTTGCGTGCTCGTAAATCATCACTCGAGTCTTGGCTCCCCGTCTTCCGTTTCGCGTCGCCATTAAGAGCTCTTGGGTATGTCCGACCGTGCGGTCGTCGAAGAGCCGCGGAAGCAGAGGGAAGAGAGGAGTCGCGTGAGCAGCCCTCTGGCCCTCGAGTGCCACGGCATGGCCCCCGGAACGGCACCGCCGCCCGCCCCGAAGGCCCCCCGAGCCTTCCTCGCCGCCGCCTCGCCTCCTGCAAAGCGAAAAACAAAAGAAAATCGTTACGTACTCGCACACCTTTAAAGGACCATCGCAATGCACACGTTCGGAGAGAATAAATGTCTGTTTTGTCTCGTACACGAATTGTTAGGGTTGCTCGTCGCTGGTACAACTCTGTACCCAAGGGGCCGCTTTAAGGCGGTGATGGACGCTGGGCAAAGTATGATCTCGGGGCCCGCCATCTATTTACTTACAAAAAAGGAACCATGTCCTTGTTTAGTTTATAAAACGAATTTAAACAGAAGGTGCAAAATTTCTATGTACACGACGGTGTCGCGCGCCATAAATCTAATGTCTTTCGTGTAATTCATGTTTATTTATGTTACCCACGTAATATCTCGATCTTAATTGTTTTTTATGGAAACTAGAATACTTGACGAGTATAAACAGGTAAAAATGGATCAAATTTTATTTTTAAAAATCATGATGTAAGACGAATTTTTTACGTAAAAAATGCGCCGCGTACGAGTGAGTGGTATAAAATTTTTGTTTCGCGGTCTAAGGGTTAAGCATATGGTATCGACGCTCGCGCGGCGGGTGCCCTTAAAAACATGGATGGGGCCTTGGCCAGTGTCTATTTTGCCTTTTGGATAAAGCGGCCGTGTATCTACGGAATGATATACCGAAGCTTCCATTCGATCAGGTCGTCTCGTTAACTCGCGCCTAATAAACGAGTCATTCCATAAAAGGATTCTCGAATACGCATTTCACTCGGAAAACGGCCCAGCTCGGTGGTAATAGAACGGCCACTGATTAATTATAATATTAGAATAACACGATCGGTAAATTTCAACGGAGGACGGTTATTTCGTAGTATAAATGCGCATCCGGTTTGCTGAGTCGTTTTATGGCTTCAGGAGTTACCTAACTACATGATTTGTTTGGAGTGAGTGAGTAAATTGAGATATTTATTTCGACTCGATAGAAGAAATTTTTCCGAGAGAGTGGTTTTTACTTTCTCATACGAAGTATCGAGAAAGTATTGCTATCGCGAAAAAATTCGACCTCGAGATTTTTAAGGAAATATGCGTTTTAGGTGTCGCTGAATCCGAAAAAGTGGTTTTCGCAATGCCGTCTGTCGGTTACTGGCTCTGGAGCCTAGACGGTAGAGCGAAAAAGAATGAAATCTCGTACTTAGGCATTTTATCATATTGCGCAGAGTATACATAGAAATGGTTGATATTGCTCAATAATTAAGAGTAGTTTATTCTACGCATTTTTAACAACAATCCGATTTTCTCAAACACGGCTTTAACGATTTTGATCAGATTTCGTACAGTTACTTGAGTTTACGTCTTCAATAATACTGTTTAGTTCATATTACTCAAAAAATGAATATAAGGCTAGTTTATTCTAGGCAACTTTAACAATAATTCGATTTTCTCAAAAACGGCTCTAACGATTTTGATCAAATTTCGTACAGTTACTTGAGTTTACGTCTTCAATAATACTGTATAGTTCATATTTCTCAACTAGGCAACTTTAACAACAATTCGATTTTCTCAAAAACGGCTCTAACGTTTTTGATCAAAATTCGTACACTTACATACATCTACAATAATACTACGTATTTCATTTTTCTCAATGAATGAATATAAGGCTAGTTTATTCTTGGGCAACTTTAACAAAAATTGGATTTTCTAAAAACAGGTACATACGATTTTCATTTTCTAAAGTTAACTAAACGACGCATTAGTACCTATATATGAGAAAGTTTGTACAATGTATGTTGTACCGATTTTTTCTGAAAGCCGTGGTTATTGCTAATAAAAATTTTTGTAGGACATAGGTTTTAACATTTTCACGAATCAAGTACCATCAGAATTTATATGACTTTATCTACTTTTTAATATTATGAGCTAACTTTAGGATCTATTTTTTCTTTCGTAAAATAAGTATTTTTTAAGACAATAAATGTAGATAATATGACCTAAGTAATAATTCGATTGTATATCTGAAGTCTCGTGCATTTTTGAAGACACGGTGCAAAAAATACCAGCTGACAAAAAGCAAAAAAGCACCAAAGATACTTTTATCTAACACCTCCAACAACACAAAAACTTCTAAAAGTATTAATGTTTGAGAGAGAAATTTTTATATTTATTCGCTTTTGGGTACTTTTTAATGATTAACTGGAGTTTTCTTCGTCTTTCCCCACTCGGGAGAATTTCATTGCAGTTGCTACCAAAATTATTCGCACTCGAGTTAGAGGATATTTCTATATTTAACGAAGATGAAGCCTATTGCTTAACATAAATTAAGTTTTGTTAATAAATAGTATTAGAGCACTGGATTTCATTATGGACTTTTATTGAGTCATTGTGTGGCGTTGTATTTATTTTTATTAACTGCGAAGCTAGAAAAAGCACTAAAATATTTGATTATTTGAGTGAAGTAATAAAAATACAAATACAATAAACACCCGCGCGTAAGACGTATTAAAAAAATGTTCTGCTTAGAAATGGGGTGCATCCTAACTGGATAAAATAGATAAATACTAAAATGAAAAGACAAAAAACTCAATGTATACGTGACAAGAAATTTATTTTTATAACATGAAAACTTATAGAATTACATATAACTCTCATCGTAAAAACCCAAAATTATATGCGAAACGAACCATTAAGAATTTTAATAAAATTAACTTTGAAGGTAAATAACAGAAGGGCTTTAAAAATCACAAACAAATTCCGTGAAATTCTCTGTTTGGGGCCCTTGGAGCGGGCCTATTGCGGCTAATGAGTGTTGAATCCGCCCCTGTCTGCCATAGCCCTAAGTAGAACGAATATGCGTTCTATACAAGGGTATTTACCGAAATTATCAGCTCAATTTTGATCATCATATCCCCGGTTTCTTCAGAATAAAATTAATACTTTACCAATATTTCCGTACTTCGATGGATCTCCGAGGTGTAATAGCAAGGTAAATTATTTAAAAGGAGAAACTCGGAAAATATTAGTCAAGTTGTGCCATGCCGAGAAAACGAAACCTATGATATTATGCGTTTATATTTTTTGCGTTGTTACATAACCTCATCTATAAGAATATGTTTTAGAACTTCGACAAAGACATTGGATGAATTTTCAGGACGAAAAAAAAAACGTTTTGACAGCTGCAAGCATTCTCTCGCTGTCATGTTCTAGAATCTAGGCTAGTTGCTGCAAAAATGTTTAAATTAATTCTTGTCGATAAATTGAAACTTTATCCAAAATTTTATCAGAAAAACAAACTTTCCATGAAAGTCTTGTCTGAAATCCATTTTTATGATCAGCTGTTGCCGACATTACTTCCGAAAGCTACCTGCTAATAGTGATTAACGATACGAATTTGTGTATTTAAAGATACTATTTGAGGTTTCGTTTCTATCGTAACAAAATGACTCTCTATCACAGCGAAGCCGTGATAGTTATTCCTAATACTGTGGAATTTTAATTTGCATCGTTGAAGACCCTTGTTGATTCTTTTCCATATAATTTTTTGTTCCTTATGAGCGTAAACTTGTGAAGTGAACCAAAGTAGAAATCTCCATCTAACGTTTTCATGCAAAGTCGAAATTTAAAAGTCTCTCTCAGAAGTCCATTTACGCCAGGTTGTTTTTCCCGCTTCTAACGGTCTCCGTTTGTAAGTTTCGAGTTTTTATCCTACAGCTAGAATGCAATCCGCTTATAAGCTTTCAAAATATGTAAATGAAAATCTCGCTTATGAGGTTTATAGAAAAGCTTTTCAAATACGTACAATCCGACCATCAATTCCCACGTGGCTCCATTTTTAGAACAATGTTGTCAAACTTGTGCACGCTTATATCCTAAGGCGTTCTAGACCAGTGTTTGAGGGGTGCCTGATTATTTTTTTGTTTTATTCCAAGAATTATTTTCAACGTTTGTAGGAGGAATTCGTGAAATATAAAATAGTTTTATAAACAACATCATAATAAACATATTACAAAATGCCTTTTATTTCTAAACTATGTACTTAATACAGAAGAATTTTAAAATACAATTTTTATACGAACAAAAAAGAATGTATTAATGAGAAGCCTGGCGTTGAATATCCTGAATAAGTTCATTAATATTTGGAGCTAAAGAAGTCAGAGGTTACGTTGATTACAGGTTTAATAAACGATTTATTTTCTTTGTTTTGTAGCGACAACAGCTGAAAATCCTGATTCACATAGGTACGTAGAGCTAAATGGAAGGAGAATCTTCAGAGCCTTCTCAGTCAGTACAGGCTATTCATTTCTAATCTTTATCCAAATAATTTCGAGTCGTATAGTGTTATTTTTTTAAATTCTGCATTGGGCATTTGATGGTATATCAATTAGTGACTGTTGCTCTTCAAGTGACAACTGGTTATCATCATGATCAGAAAATGGATCCAAAATCCACAAGTAACCTTTGCGAGGGTCAGATTCGTCAGGGAGATAGTTTTCAAATTTTTCTTGAAGGGTTAATATGTGAGATGAAACGCAATCAAATAACTCTTCCTGTTTTAACATAAAAATAAAATTCGCATTAATTTAAGATCATTAAATGTAAGTTATGGATGGCGGAGAGGTGGAATCGGGAAATACGAAAGAGTGGGAAAATCTTGAAGTACACGACATTAATAAAGTATTGAATACCTGTGATAGTGTAAAACTTGATTAACTTTTCCCAAAAACTTCAACTAAATATGAGATGCGGTCTAAAAAAACTACATTTTGGGAACCTGCGCGGACCACCAACAAAACCTCCGCGGACCACAGGTTGGGAAACACTGATCTAGACTGCACTGACCAATTGTATACGCAATATGTTTGTATTCGTGTTTCATTATTTTTGTGATTCTTTGCTCGCAGCAAGTGACAGTATTGTCTTGGAACACACGCCATACTACTAAATGACAGTGATCTGTAGTGACTGCGAAAAGTGTGGGGTGGGGTTGTCGGTGACATCGTTGGACACCAATAATGGCTCATCGGGAAACGTTCCTTAAATCAGTGGAACAGTTGCGAAAAAGGAAAGAACTGTGGAACATAGCCTTATGAAAGCATAGAAATATCATTGCTGCGGTGATTTCAAGAGTCTTGAGAGCTTCCAATATCCCGATTAGCGGAATTTCTGGGTTTGATATATTTTAAAAGCATCCAGCGGATGATTTAATAGATTTAGTCTATAAAATTGCTGTTGGAGAAATGTGGACCTCCCCAAGATGGATCAATACGGAAAATGCGAAAGTACGCACCATGTGATATATTGAACGCGGAGGAAACAGGATTATTTTTTAATGTGATAGAACCCTAACATTTCGGGGAAATAAAAGCCAGGAACGGCTGACGGTATTGATATGCCGCAACTCACAATCGGATGGAAGTGTTAGAAACTTAAGTTTTGGAGGAAAGAGAGACTGAGATTCATTGGAACCGACATATTGTAACTGAATATAAATAATTCTCGGAACCCTAGGGTTCCGCGGAACTCCAGTTTAGAAACATTGCTTTAACGCACTGCACCAAATTGATCTGGCAGAGGCATTATAAAATGTCATTAACTTTTAAAGCGCCTTTCGTGAGAATTCACACGCTTCTAAAAATATGACAATAACAGAATTTTATCATATTTTTCGGAGCCAAGGAACTGCAGCTGACTCCAACTCCAACTGTAAATAATCCTATCTAAATGCAGTCGAATTTATTGATCTCGAGTTACCTCGGATTTCCCTGAAAGCATGAATTATATACACAGTTGAACTCGTTTAATGAGAAATAATGCTGAGTAGATGGAAGGTCAAGGTAGAATATAGTACTCTGAATGGGCTTACAAAAACAATTCAATTACCGTCGATTAAAAAAATCATAATTGGCTTTCTTGCTTCTACAGAATTATGTTTTCAATCTTCAATGTTAATCGTGATCACATTCTCATCGATTTAAACACATCGTCACCCCTGGAAGGCGATTCCAAGAAATAGGCTGTTCCACTAAAAGGACCTGTAGATTGTTTTCCAATATTGATATCAGTGGTTCTTTCGTCATGTTGGCATCGTGGATGACCACAGTCCATATTTTTGACTTAAGTTTCCCGCCTCATGCGTAAAATGTCAATCTTCTTGCTCACGGAGAGAATTTTTAGTCGATAACAGATATCTGTCGAAATGTTAACTGTGAATGGCGAATCGAGGCCAAAGTACAAAAGAAAATTGACTGGATTAGAGAGAGAGGAAAGAGCGAGGAGTGGATATATTCATTTGCACATTATCTTTCAGGGAAACGTAAAGTCGCTCTAAAGAAGAAACTCTACGGCCTTTAGTTTCAAAACTTAGTACGCACTTGGAGAGATATGGAAGACGATATCGCGTAATTTATGCAGAAATACCATATCGAAGCTTCGAATACCTGCGCTCGCTTTTAACAGTGGCGAACGATGTTAAATCCGTAAAATGTACGCCGAGTTGTTGCTCTAGTTCTGTCCATGCTTTCTAGGAGCGACCTTCACCTTATGTACACATACATACATACATACAGACATTACTAAGAGCTGAAGTTGCTGACTTTCACTATTCTATTTTAATTATATCGATATTAAACTCTATAAACAAAACGACAGTAAGCATTTTGAACATTTTTAAATTCGGTTTTATAAATTAATAAAATACACAGTACTTGAAACGGTGTAAGTCGATGCAAAAATATTATAACCTTTTTTTAAATAACCCATTGATGTGATTAACGTTATCACTGTATCCATCAAAATCGATTGCTTTGTCGGCGCGTGAACAGGTTACATAATCTACTCCTCTAAACCGTTTTCTTTATTCGAATGTAGATTTTACTGCTGCGCTTAAAAGAGTACCCCGTTAACTTGGGACAATGGAAGGGGAAGGGAAAGGGGAAGGGGGAGGGGAAGGGGGAGGTGGGGGCGGGCAACGTATTCCGAGAGAGACGGCACTAAAGGTTATGCCTTCGCAAACGCGGCTCATTCGACACGCGACGCATATATTCACGAGTGAGATAAATCCACGTCGTCCCTCGATCTCTCACGGAATGCACTTTACGCGGCCTTCGATGACAATTGGAGACTCGTAGTGCGATGAAAGTCATCAAATGAGCTCTTGTTAAACTTAGAGCAAGGATGGGGAACCTTTTCCACATGGCGGGCCGCATAAGTGGCGGCGAATCCTTCGGAGGGCCGTATTGGAAGTTGCTAATGCTTTGGCGGGCCTGATTAGAGTTTAAATAGAAGTTACCGAGAGATTAAGTGGAAATCAATTCTAAATATTAAGTATTTAGGATTAACATTTCAGTATTAAATGCTTTATTATCAATATTTGGATTAAAAAATGAGTTTACGTGTTAAATTTTACGGATCTCTTTTTCATCACTGCTTCGCGGGCCACACAAAACGCTCTCGGGGCCGCATGCGGCCCGCGGGCCGGAAGCTCCCCACCCCTGACTTAGAGCGTGCGAATCTCCAACACTGCGCATTTCGAATTCGCGCCGATCAAAATGAAGATTGTGGTTATCTAATGGTCCAGCAGATGGCATTAGTAAAAAGAACTTGCGGCGGTTTTTATGACCGCAGAGAAAAAACGGGATTGTACGAAACCTCAAAATTGAAATGATTGTTTGAAATAATAGTAATCTACAGGCACATTAATGATTCGAGTGATTGGACGCGGTTTCTGAGTAGTGTTCAGGGAAAACGATCCATTTCCTAGAAATTTGAGGTGAATCGTTTTGCGGCTTTTTATAAACTTAATTTATATGCGTTCTAAAACTAGCGAGAAATTGAAAACATATTTACCTGCGTCGCCACCTGTCCTTGCTCCCTGAAAAAAATGAGAGCAGTCTATTTTTAAAACCGTGTCTTAAAAAATCAACACAACAAAGAATATTGCCAGAATAAAAAGGTTTACTTGGTAATTCCGCAAAAAAGTTTTTATTAAAAACTACCTAGGGTTCGTTGCTGCGCGCCATCGTCTACGATGATGTCGCACAGCAAAGAAACCTAGGTTGTTTTTTTAATAAAATATTTTTGGTGGAATTACCAAGTAAACCTTTTTATTTCGACAACACGAAGAAATTCCATCAAGTTACGCCTGAGACTGTTAACAACAAAGAATTTTCGTAAAAATTTAGAAATGTGTATTCCCGTAGACAATAAATAAACGGAAGATTTTATATTTTTTGTATTTATTTTCAATAACTCTTAAACAGCACATCTACGGCCTTTTACAAAGGGCTTTTAACAGTGACAAACACAAACACAGCCATGCCCAAAGCAGGATTCGAATCCGCGACTTTATTATTAAAATTGAATAATAATCAGGTTTTTGAAAGTGGGGAAAGAAAAAAGAGACAATTGTAAGTAAATTAATGAAATAAGTATGTATTTGTTTGTGATAACAGAGGTACGTGAGGGCGTAGACCGGTGCACGGCTCGGGCGCTCGGCAATCACGGGAATTATCGATTACGTGGTGCGGAGAGGCGGCTCGTGCACACCGCGTCTTTTCACCAGAAAAGTGCGTCGCGCAAGTTTCCGCGTGACTCGAGTCGCTCTTCAGAGATACCCTTCGCTTCAATAATTAATGCTCCCCCAAATGCTCCCGCAGAAATGAGAATATCGACCGCGTTAATACACGTTCCCCCAGCCGAAAGGAATGCACCCCCAGGGGCTGCTATTCTCCCCCAGGCCTCGTGCTGCGGAATCTAAGCAATTAATGCCGCATGAATTAAATCGCGAAACTCCGAAATATACGACTGATGAACCTTCCGAATAGATTATACCACAGGAAAGCGCTTGTATAGAATTCGGATTAATAAGAAAATAATTATAAACAGCTCGTAAGGATATTTATAAGAATCACCAAAAGCGTAATCACAATTAAGACATCGTATAGACATTATTCATCGTACGGTTAGAATGAAAAGGTATTTTATGGGCGAACCTCGATTTTCCTATTTCTGCCGAATGAAGAGCGCCTTAGGGAAAACCGTAACGGATTAAAAGGTCGTCTCCCTCGGGTATATCTCCTTTAACAGTTCTCTCGGTCACATTTCGACCGCCGCTACTCCTCCGGGCCAACATTTCACTCGGACACCCTCTCTCTCTCTCCCTCCCTCGAGGGCGCCTTCAAATCCCCCCTCCCATTTCCATCTCCCCTTCCTCCCCACGTAATCTCCCTCCGCCGAAAGCAGTTTCTCTTTTTCCCTAACCGAGCACTCGATCCGACGTCTCAACCGAAGAACTCGCTCCTTATCGAGATAGATAAATAGACGAGTGGTCCTACCGAGCGTCCTCAGTGCTCGCGTGGCCGTTACCATGGGGGGAGAGGAGGGCCGCACGCGGCACCGCGAAGCGCGCTACACGCGGGGCTCTCTCTCGAATGCCCGCGGACTTGGGACACGTTTTTGAGACACGCGAAGAATGAGTTGAGAGCGGAGTGTGGCGAGAGGAGTCGTAGGAGAGAGGAAAAAAGGGAGAGAGAGGGAGCGTGGGAGGGAATATCCCGAGATGGAGTTTCAGAATGCATTAAGCGAGGAGGAAGACAAAGGATGCGAGGAAGACGGGGGGGGGGGGGGGGGGGGGGCAGTCTACGTGAGAGCGAGCGACAGGTGGTGTTTGCGTGCGTGTGTGCGCGAGTGGGAGGTGGGGTGGGGGGGGGGTAGAGCACCGCACTCACCGCTTCCCTCTTCTGCTGCGCCCTCCTGCGGCCCGCTTCTTCCTTCGCCTTTTCTATCACTTCGCTCACGAATTTGGTCGCCGCTTCCACCAGCTGGGGATCAGCACCCGACGTCTTCCCGGCGCCCGGGGAAGGTCCCCCGCCGCCTCCGCCGCCCCTCTCCGCCTCCATCGATCCTCGGACGAGGGTTTCGAGCGGGGGCCCCCGAGGTGGGGCGACCTTCCTCGCCCTGACCGCCCTTAGAAGCCGAGAGCGATCGCCGTCAACCGCCGAAACTCGCGACCGGCGAGAGCCCTTCTGCTACCTTTCTTCTCTCGCACGCTTCTGCTCTCTTTCGCCCCCCGCAGCCACTTGCGCCGTGACCTACACGCGCAGATCGATGCCTCCCGGTGTAAAACTTAAAAATCCGCCCCTCCTCCCCCACGGAAGGGAGAGAGAGAGAGCGATCCTTCCCTCCCTCTTGCTCACTCCGCTCTACGGCGGCTCTTTATACCGATACACGCTCTTCTCTCTCTCTTTCCAGAATTCTCTCGGAGAGAAGAGGTCCTTATTCCTGGAGGAGTCGCCGCATTCCTCGCGCGGCCGATTGCTACCCGTGTGCGGGTCCCCGCTGCGTGTGTTCGCTTCGTTCGCTCCTCTCAGACTCCTCTAACGCTCTCACCGTCTCTTCCTCCCTCTCTCTCTCAGCGGACGGATCGCGCGGAGCTGGTCCGGTCTCCCTTCCCCTCAGCCTCCTTTCCATCCGCCTCCCTTCCCCTCCGCCTCTACAGATAGGGGCGGCGGGATGAGGAGGAGAGGCCCCACCCCGCCACGCACGCTAGTTCCTGCGTTGCCCATCGAACGACGGGCCCGTCCTCATTACTCATTGAGGAAAGCGGCCCAGCTTTACGCGCGGGGGCCAAAGAGGGCGGACAGGTGCGTCGCCCCCGCTTGCCGTCGCCGAGAGAGTCGATCTTAGCTTCCACCCTCGCCCTTAAGATTCAGGCATTCGAGGACTTCGATTCGCTTTTGTCGTCGCCCATTAACACTCAAGCATGCGGACACTCTCGACTTCTACGAAAAAAATTCCGAGAGGGCGAATAAACGGCGTTCGATGGAATCAGCGGTCGCCAGGGACGGGCCCTCGGATAAAGGACCATAGGACGTCGTTCCGTCGAAGGTTTCACGCGACTCCTTGACTATAATAACGTAGCCCGTAAAATTCCCGGGCGCGCCTATTGGGTTTCCCTCGGACGAGAACCCGGGTGCGTGGCACCGCACGCCCTCGCTTCGGCCCCCGGGGGCCGCCCTATCGAACGCGCGGGGCCCATCGAAATCGATCGAGCGTTCTTTCGGATTCGCGGAGTCGAAATCGAGAAGCTGCGGGAGGATCGGGAGGGAGCAGAAAAGTACGTAATAATGGAAGGGATTACAGGAAAGGGGCCTGGTTCTTTTCCCGTTCGAAGTTGGAAGGGGAAGAGGATTAACGGGTTCGAGAGACCGCCTTCTTCCGAATATTTTCTCCCGTTCGCCTCAGAGGATGAAATCTCTAGAGTCCACCAGGAAGGGTCTTTCGTTAAACGTGGCAGTTGCCGTAGGGGGCGGGACTGTGGTTTAGATCCTTGTGAGAGAACCCCATGCAGACCTGGATTATCCATTGGGCACAGTGCCCAGCGCTTACGAAAAGGTTTTAGGACAAAATATCATAGCTAAGGTATCAAAGTATCATAGTCATATATTATACAGATCTACGATTATATTATGGGTCTACAAAGACTTTAATCCGGCCCTGATGGGTCCTATACATTGTATACAATGCAAATATTTATCTATAGATATATCTTGGGTGCCTACGATTATGAGATTGACTAGAGCGTAAAAAGACTTCAATCTGGCCCTGACCCAATGCATGGTTTGTATCAGGATAGTCAAAGCATAAAATGTGTTCTTTATAAGTAAACATACGCGTAGTGAGTTATTATTCCTTTATTTATCGACTTTTTACTGACGTATATAGTTACGTTCAAATTCAGAGGGAATATTTATGAAAAATAAAAGATGTGCAAGCGATCGTGAGAAGGAATTAACGAAATACGTACCGATTAGAGGAAACATCGGATCAAAAATACTCGGGAATCGACGGTGGATGAGTATCAAGATGATTCCTTTAGTAACAAACGGCTTTCTTTTCAGCATCAATAATCAATTAATGTAATGGATGCAGGCATTGATCATCAGGTGGATTCGAGTAATGAGTTTGAAATCATTTTTTGAACTGGGAACAGCCGAATCGGGAAGAACCCCTTCCGACGTCCTTCCAAAAAATGCGAAAAGCCGAAAAAACGAGAGGAGTCCTTATGAGCCATTTTCGTTCGAAGCGGCGGCCGTTTGCATGCCGTGGATTCGACTCGGAAACGAGAATTTCAAAAATAGATTTTCCAGTTCACCTTATGGATTGAATTCGTTAGGGTGGTAGAGATGACTCCCGTGGACGTGAAACGAAGCAGCCGCCCTCAGTGGACCTTCCGTCGTTGCCACGACTACTGTCGTAGCCTGGATTATCCGTCGCCGGTCGAAAGATAATCGCACTGCGTTATCGCCGATGACCTTAAAAAGGCTCTAAAAAAATTTTACGCCTAAAAAAACCGGACTTTGCCCAAAAGTGGAATCTGGTTTCGAGAGTATAGAGTCGCGTGCTTCAGATTTTGAGTCATAAATTGGAATAAAAATCGAGAATGGAATTTGACCGAAGAGGGGAGAAAAATAAAGGACGAGGGAGAATAACGACGAAATCTTTGAAAACGGTGTGGCCGCCAAGGATTATGGGAAGGACAGATAAAGCTCTTCCATTATCTTCTGTTTGGGATGTGTTTGTTTAATAGTAATTTCCTCGCACCGTATGCCGGATAAGAGACGGGAAAATGCGACCGAAAATCACTTTATTCACTATGACGACAATATAAGCGTAAGAAACAGAAAATTCGATCCTTAACGACGGCAGAAACATTTATACGATGAAACTCCTCTGCCATAAATCACTTAAATGTTGTCGTCGTACAGCCACGGAGGAAAAACTGGGACACCTTAACGTTCTCCTAACGGCGAGTTGGGGAAGTTTTTGAAGAGTACAAACTGAATGACAACATTGCAGGAGAGGAGATGAGGACTAAAGAGAGGAAAGGGGAGGATGAGGAGGAGGAGGGGTATTCGTCACTCTTCCAAGCAAATCAACCGACCTAAAACTAGTGTGAGGCCGAGTCCCCACGTGAAACGAGTTCGTATTCTAGCATCAAGGCCTGCGCGCGAGCTTCGAATAAGGTTTGTTCTGATCCAAATGATGCGGTGAAATAAAAACAACTGTGCTTGTGTCCGTAAAATACCCTGAGTGTAATTGATATTTAATAATCGGGCATTGACTCATGATCGCTATTATCCCGACAGCATTTATTATTTATTAAATGAACATACCGCGTGCAACAGTAGGCCGTCTACGTAAAAAGTGGACGACGGAATTATCTTTTGAATGTATCCATGCACGTTGATCATCCCAATAAAAGATTTGTTATCATGGTTGTTACCGTTTTTAAAGGGATTAACGTTTACGAAATTGCGGTAAGTGCAAATAAATGCAATTCTTTCCGCTTCTCCTCGCTTCCGCTCCCTTCGCTGCGTCTAATTGTGTGAGCGGGTACATTTAACTCTTCGGTAAGAATATTTATCTTATAGCCGCGTTTCTCCCTAGTGTGAGAGGGCCTTAGGGTAAAAACATAGTGGAGCAGCAGCGCATCTGGCATATCGCCACGCTTCTCGCCACGCATGTGGAATCACGCCGTGCATCTCGCCAAGCATCGGGCACCTCGCACCAAGTTACCTCGCCACTAATCTCAGTCCTTTGTTTATTCCACAGTGTGCGGTTGCACGATCTGCGGTATTCTTTTAAAAAAACCTCGTGCAGATTTTCGTTTATTGCTAGTATGTTTAGCGATAGTGACAGCGACTCATCTACAAGTGGTGCTGTGAAGTGGTGGTTGCTATGGAGGAGAAAGAGAACATACAGTGTGCACCCTATAAATAAAAAACGCGAGGAACTTGGTGAATTTCATCATCTTTTCCCACAGCTGCAAAGGTTTCCTGATAGGTTTTACGAGTATTTAAGAATGTCACAGGACACTTTCAATTATATTCTACATTTGTTGGAGCCCAGAATCCAGAGAAAATATTGTAACTTACATAGGCAACCCATCTCCCCAGAAGAAAGATTAGTCTTGACCTTAAGGTATGAAGAATATGAAATAATGGAATACTTTTGGTGTCACTGAAACAGATTTTAAAGACATATTTTATTATCAAATAGTGCTCATTACAACCTGGAAACTTGAAAAAATTTTAATCTTTACATTGAGATACTGAGCAAATCAGAATATTTTCATCAATGAATAGTAAAATGAGGGGATAGTGAAGCAAATGATTCTTCCCCTTCATGACTGGCATAATAATCATTGCTTTCAGTACTACGAGTAGCAGGCTGCAGCTCCGTGAATGATTTTTCCGTGTATTGACCGGGATTTGACAAGAGATTTTGCTCAGGCTGCATTGTACTCTGTTTCCGTAAACGCTATCATAAAGAAGTTGCTGAACTTTGATTCTAAACATGAATTTTTCATCTGGGGACAATTTTTTTACATGAGGTAGCAGGGAGGTAAAAAAAGCCACATCTTCATCATTTCTTTCAAATGCTGTAGCACGCTGTTGTCGTAATTGCAGTTTTTCTTTCTCGACATTCAATAATTCTTGGGCTATCGAGTCAGATGAACGTGTTCTTTTTTTATATCCTGAATCTGCACACGCAGAAGGTGGCGTGGAAGAGCGTGTATCGCGCAAAGAAAATGAGGAGGGAATGCTCATAACATCTCCCGTGACATCTTCCGTTTCGATAGAAACTTCTCGATCGTCTTGGGTATCGCCGTAATCTTCTATTTCTAATGTTAAATTCCCACTCGATGGTCTCGGGAGCAAAATGTCTTTCAAAAACGCCATGCTTTTGTAGTATGGCCACTCAGGTTCCAATTCTTCTGCGGCAGCGTCTCCAGACTTTAATTTTTCGAAGTGCATCTTAAATTGTTGTCTCAACACTTTCCATGTCTTTTTGGCCTTATCCCCTGAAATATTAAGACGTAATAATGGAGTGTAAATAAAAGCAAAATCTAAACATGAATTACAGTTTAATTCATTTTTATTTTTCCAGGTTCCTAGCAACTGGAAACTCTTTCAAAAGCCTGGCTTTTTCTTTTCGTATGGGGGCTGTGACAGTTGGGAGAATTATCTCTGAAGTAACGAAATTGCTTTGGGAAATCTTGCAACCTATTCACATGAAACCTCCGACAGAAGAGATGTTCAGAGAAATAGCTAATCATTTTTGGGAGAAGTGGCATTTCCCAAATTGCATTGGAGCGCTCGATGGGAAGCATATTCGTGTTAAGTGTCCGAGTAGAACAGGAACGATGTTTTACAACTATAAGCAGTATTTTTCTATTGTTTTACAAGCTGTAAGTGACGCAAATTGTAAATTTACCATGACTGACGTCGGAGTTTACGGAAAACAAAGTGATGGAGGAACTTTCCGAGCTTCGGCAATGTACAATTTGATGCAAAAGAACAGGTTAAACATTCCACAGGAAGATTTTTTACCCGCTTATCGCATCAAATTGCCATTTGTTTTCATTGCTGATGAAGCATATCCGTTATTGAAGAACTTGATGAAGCCATACGCTCGAAAAAATCTGGACCAAGAAAAAGAAACATTCAACAAGAGGCTATCAAGAGCAAGAAAAACTGTTGAGTGCAGTTTTGGAATAGTTAACGCTAAGTGGAGAATTTTATCAAAATCTATTGAAACCCTTCCAACAACAGCGGAAACGATAATCAAAGCCATTTGCGACCTTCACAACACAATAACTGACAGAGAGCATATCATAAATGACGTAACAGATGTTCCTGCATTATCTGAAATGTGTAATTTTCCGCGGCACAGGTGCAATAACCGCTCATCAGAGGAATCAGTTGCGGTTAGGAAGACATTTAAAGATTTCTTTGTGACTAGAACAGGCGGTTTGTGAAGTTGAGAGTTTGCATGGTCTAAAAACCAATTTAATGTAGATTTAAATTCATTCAATTCATTGAAATATGCAAATGTAAGTAAAATGATTGCGCTTTAAATAAATATTTATTAATATTAGTAATATAATGATTTCTTGGTACTTATGTATTAACGGGAGGCCCAATGCCATAATAAAGTATGTTGAGTTCGGTACCCTAAGCGCCAAGGTATTAACATAATACGTTATATCTAAGTTCAAGTTAATTTTGTGTTAATTTTTATCATAAACCGGACTTTACAAATGCCGTTCAAAGATATGTAACCCTACTTGGCGGAGTTAATGCCGCGAAATTCACTAAAACACGGGGACTCTTTTTACCTCAGGTCCCCCGTTATTATTCATCCCCATACCGCTCCCAACTCGCCGCTAGAAGAACGTTAAGGTGTCCCAGTTTTTTCTTCCGTGACTGTACATATATGAAAAGAAAGTTGAAGAAATTAGTACATATGTATTCTATTGGCAAATCGATTTCGACTGTCGTCGGGGTTTCCAGGAACCAATTAACGACGGTTATCGAGGTACCACTGTACAATATTTGATTCTCCTTGACCTCGCCGATTTTTTATTTTAGACGAATAATTTTAATATTTTTAATAAATTTCAAGAAATTCATTTAAAATCGCGTTAACGCGGAATTCGCGTAAGTCGAAAGTGAAAGAGAAAAATCGTCGCCGGAATCGAACCAGCTTCGATCTCACTGGACAAATTATTAAAATTGGTCGTAGAAATACGTTATTCGTGCACGTGATTTACGTACTCCGGAGCAAATCGCTTTCTCTCTCTCTCTATCTTGTTCTTTCGAGGGCACGTGTGATGTGTTCGGCTCGCTTACGCCATGCTCCATTCATTTCGGAGTCGGTTGATGGCAAGCACAGATGGAGCCGGTTTGGAAGCACTCATTTGTCCGATGTGGGCGGCTGCGATGAAAGCGAAAACGGAGTGGGCGAAAAATTTGTCCGACCGAAGCCATCGCTCCATAACCGACTTTCTTGTTCTGGTGTGAAGTTTATTCGAAGGCATCGGCAGAGAGAATTTAAGATTACGCGTTTCCACCTTAGCGATTTGATTAGGCTGTTTTACGGCATGCAACTCGTAAGAAGTTTCAATTTAAAAAATCGGAGGAAACAGGTTAGGAAAGTGTACATCGTATCACAAATGGGTGCGTTTCGTGCAATGGAGTGCTTGAAAGAAATGATATACCTGTACGTAAGGGAAATAGCGTTTTAAAGTTCTTTTCTTCGTCATAAGTAATCCATTTCCTTCCTATTTAAAAATATTGCATGCAGAAGTAAGTAAATTAAAAGTATTTTGTGAGATTGTTTATGTTAGCAACAATGAAGATGTAACCATACAAGAAATTTTCAAAGTTCAACTCGAATTAGGACATTCTTGGATTCTTTTGTACAATAGCCCCGCCACTCTTAAAGCCCTATAAATGCCCCATTTGCGGCGCAACAGCCAAGAAGATGTAACATTGAAAGGATGTATTGACGAGCCTTCGGCTCGTTTTGTTTTAATGGGTAGTCGTCTCCGGGCGCTGCCGGGCCCTTCGCCTCGCCCGGAACCAAAGAAACCCTCCACGTTGTCCGGTGATTGGGTTTGTAAATGTCGAGACCGCCAATAAGTCATAGGTTAGCAAGCTTTGGGGTAAAAATATTACGGGATCTCTTCGAATTTATCTATCTATCTATTTAGAGGGCTTTAAGAGTGGCGGGGCTGTTGTACAAAAGAACCCATTCTTGTCTGATTTCCTTGATAATGGCTACTCCTACGATAACAATGTATAGGAAAAGAAATACTCTACTAGTCCTACAGGTTTTATTTGAAAACTATTTTGATATGAGCAATATTTTCGTTTTTTGTCACAAGTAAAGTGGTACCCCTGATTGGCTTACGTGATTAATTTATGTGACTGTAAGTCCTTAGTATCAAATTTCATGCTGGAAGCGAAACGCGCCTAAAAAGAATGAGAAAATTCATCAAACAGTAATAAATCAATATGGAATATACCTATAAGGGTGATGGAGATATTGTTTCGGAATAAACGTGCTTAAGTCGTGTGGGTGGCACTTGGAGGCAGTCTACCGCACTTTGGTCTTCAGATGCCCTTTCACGGTTGTGATTCTACCTTTGGTAAATGTCAATTTATACCTTAAGGTCCCAACGCGATATTAAATCAAAAACATTTTTCTTTATAATCACCTTATGTTTTTACTTTTAAAAGTAATTTATATTTTGGCGATAACAGAAAAATATGACGCCGAAAATGGAATAACAATTCCATAGACGCATATAACACGAAGTTCTCATTCCGGACAAGGTACGGCGTCAAAACAAAATTGCATGAGTTGCCAAAACTTATATTATGGTAAAAAAAACCTTGAAAGTGATTCTCAACAAACAGCAAGATCATAATTAATCTCAACGATCTTGTAAATGATCACGGTTAAGTAACGCAGCCGTCAAACAGCCAAACAAGCCAGATGCTCATTTAGTTTGCTGAGTTGCCATCTCAATGTCTATCCGTAGACTTCCAAAAGAAACGGAATGATTTAGAATCAACTATCTGCACCCCAGGGAGGCTTCTTCGTCAACTATCGTGTTTACTTTACCGTTTCATTGCTTAAGGAGTTACTGGGATCACAAGTTCAGTTCTTTAATTCATCTATGAAATGTTTGTTTTTTCAACCTCTCTGTCATGATACTTTTTAGAGACTTCATTACAAATATATAGCTTATGTATCCACTTTGTTCATCCGTCCGACTGCGCAGTCGATATCTATGAAACGGTTCAATCTAAAGAAACCAAACTTTCAGGATAAGTTACTACGTATGAGAGCCATACATGGTAAGAGTTTGGTGGACCGGGATCAGCTGATTGGGGCTAATTTTGCCCCATTATTGCCTCACAAGAAAAGCACGTAAATCGGTGTAGAGGTTTATATATATATTTGCTTTTTTAAATTATTTTCCGTTAAGATTCGAACTCAGGGTTTGAACTGTCGGAAAGTTTAGAAGTTGTAGTTTCTTATTTTTGAATACGGAATTCAAAACCTTGTAGCTTTAGCGTACATTTTTAGTTTTTATCTTAAAAAAGTGGGAGTTTTTCTGGATCTCAACAATCGACTACCATAGCAACGACCTCAACGCTTTGGTATGGGTAAGCTTTTAATGGGAATCGGAGGCTTATATTATATTGTAATTAATATTAAACAGCGGCCAATGGAAGAAATTAATTTTTTGTGAAAAATCGCCTCCTAATATCTGTATTTTCCTAACTTGTTCCTTTGGTCCAGGGATCGAGTCTTTCCGAGCGACTCCTGATTGCTCGGCGATGTTAGTTCTGGGTTCGAGAGAGTTTCATCGGATGGAGCTCCTCACGTGGGAAGAACGTGGAGTTATTACGTCGCGAGGATTCGCTTTTAAAACCGCTCTGTTCCCTAAATGGAGACGGCAATCGCCAGAGAATAGTTCTATAGGGAGTGTGGGTTGAAAGATGTTCGTGTCCTTCCACTGCCTCGTCTTCTTCTGACTCTCGGAGGAATTGATTGACGCATTGAGCGAAGACATCTGTTTTTTTGTGTGCAGAGCGCTCGACGACATCCAATTTTCCTCCGACGCAATTACGGCCGCCGTTTCACTCGCTTTCTTGCTTGACTCACTTCCTTTTGCGACTTTTAATATTCCGTCACATTTTCTCCGTGTTTACAGATCTAACACGATATGATCAATTCCAATTCATTTAAAATACATTTCCCTTTTGACTCTTTCAGCGCTCGAAGAAAAGTCTTTTTCCTTTCTAACGCAATATATCCGTCTATAACAACTCTTCATATGTAGTATTCTTTACACATATTCTGGTGCATCATATCGACCCGCGCGACTCCTCGTGGTGCTCGCGGGTAACTGCAGAGGGAGCACCACGAGGAACCCATCAATCCTTTCGACATCTTTTTCGATGGGTGGAATAGAAACGAGGTCTTTTCCGCCCATGTTACGCACCATTGTTCTCCACCGGAGTGGATGTTGGCAGGGGGCGGAGGTTGGAGGAGAGAGAGCGCGCCCTCTCCTCCCCCTCTCCTCTAGGGCGTGGGTGGCTGCGGGTCTGCGTGCCTCGGGAACACGCCCCGCAGGTGCTGCGCCCCCCCGCCGCCGCCGTGGGGCAAAAGGAGGTTGCGGGGGGAGGGGGGAGGAAGCCGAAGGAGATCCTCCTCCCTCTCCTTAGCGAACAAGGTCGTAGGAAAAGTCGTTGCGCGCGATCATCGGTGTCGCGTTCTGAATTGCAACGGAGAAAGAGAGAGAGAGAGCGTCCATATCATTACATGTATATTGACGGGCCTTACTTAGGATATCATTATATATTGACGGGCCTTACTTAGGATATAGGATACTAGTGAATGTGTGCTTACATTCTTCAAGCATTTATCTAATCTTCTTATAAAAAGTGCCGACAAATAAATTTTAAACTCAAAAGTGCCCTGCACCAATTTCAATGCTTTCCTTATGAGAAATAATCTCAAATTTAAGGCTACCTGGAGTCGAACCGATGACACCTACGCAGGAGTTCTCAAATAATATGGAGATATTCTCATGACATCTAAAAACCCTAACAATATCAGCTTTTTATTCCTCTTAGTTTCGTCTATATGAAGGAATTTACTTTTTCCATGCTTTCTTATGGGAGATATACCGGGTCGTCTGGAGTCGAACCCAGGACACTTGCGCTAAAATTGATAACGGTTCCCTATAGATCTTGTGGATATCTATCAACTCTCCAACTTTCAATTTTCTATATTATCGGAAAGTGACCGAAAATAATTTTCAACAATGCCGCAATGCTTTTCTTATGGAAAAAAAGCGTTTCGGAATTTCTGGAGATATACCGGGTCGTCTGGAGTCGAACCCAGGAGACGCGCTAAAATTGATAACGGTTCCCTATAGATCTCTTGGATATCTATCAACTCTCCAAGTTTCAATTCTCTATATTATCGGAAAGTGACCGAAAATAATTTTCAAAAACGCCGCAATGCTTTTCTTATGGAAAAAACGCGTTTCGGAATTTCTGGAGTCGAACCCATGACACTTAGGTATGATATCACAATTTTTCTGGCGGTTTCTCCATGCCATCTACAGTTTCTGAAAATTTCAGCTCTCCATCTATTGTTGTTTGGGCCAGACATTAGTATCCTTACCTTAGTGTCATGGGTTCGACTCCAGAAATTCCGAAAAGTTTTTTCCCAGAAGAATAGCATTGCGGCATTTTTGAAAATTAATTTAGGGCACTTTCCGATAAGACAGAGTATTGAAACTTGGAAGGTTGTTAGATATCCAAGAGATCTATAGGGCACCGTTATCAGTTTTTCCGCCAGTGTCCTGGGTTCGACTCCAGACGACCCGGTATATCTCCCATAAGAAAGCATGGAAAAAGTAAATTCCTTCATATAGACGAAACTAAGAGGAATAAAGAGCTGATATTGTTCGGGTTTGTAGATGTCATGAGTATATCTCCATAGTATTTGACAACTCATGCGTATGTGTCATCGGTTCGACTCCAGGCAGCCTTAAATTTGAGATTATTTCCCATAAGAAAAGCATTGAAATTGGTGCAGGGCACTTTTGCGTTTAAAATTTATTTGTCGGCACTTTTTATAAGAAGATTAGATAAATGCTTGCAGAATGCAAGCACACATTCACTAGTCTATACTATAAGCTCAGATCTTACAGACGAGGATATAGGATACTAGTGAATGTGTGCTTGCATTCTGCAAGCATTTATCTAATCTTATTATAAAGAGACAAATAAATTTTAAATGCAAAAGTGCCCTGCACCAATTTCAATGCTTTTCTTATGGGAAATAATCTCAAATTTAAGGCTGCCTGGAGTCGAACCGATGACACATACGCAGGAGTTCTCATATAATATGGAGATACTCTTATGACATCTACAATCCCTGAAAATATCAGCTCTTTATTCCTCTTAGTTTCGTCTATATGAAGGAATTTACTTTTTCCATGCTTTCTTATGGGAGATATACCGGGTCGTCTGGAGTCGAACCCAGGACACTTGCGATGTTTCGATCGTGTGTGTGTGTGTGTGTGTGCGAACGTGTTCGAGCACGCAGGCTAGGAGAATGACATTTAATGGTTGTCCGTGCATTTATTTATGGCTCCATATTTCTCTTATATTTTCAGCAATATAAATAACGTAAACTTGTTTACTTTCGCCTAGAAGTCGCCTCTCTCCCGACGCAATGCAGTTAGCGTGCAATAAGGTAACCTGTTTTCTTTTGAAGAAGAAATAACACGCCTCTGGAAGTTTTATTTTCGCCTTTTGCTCTCCGAAAGATTCATATTGACGTTCTAGTCGTTTAAATTTGTAAATGGATGACAGACGCAAGTTTAAAAAGCCTTAATGCTTCTCTTAAATGACAGCTGACTTTACCAAGTTCGTGTTTGAGAAACATTTTTTCTGCTTTATTGAAAAGTTGAAAGTTGTAGTATAATGAACGTGTCTGCGCGTGTATTTATTCACCATCACACTTATGGCTAATATTTTAGACTCGACAGGTCCGAAAATACATAAAACCCGCTTGGCTAGTTCTATTAGGTTAAAACGTGCATTTTTATGAGATATTGCCTGCTTCCGGATCATAATCATACTCTTAACAATTAGATGTAATTGTAATATGAATTTCAATATTACGAAATTAATCTGAAAGGCTCCCGACTAATAGACAAAGCTTTCAGTATATCAGTTTGAATTTAAGAGATCTATTTTCGACACAATAAGCTTTCGAAGTTGTTGGTTTTTATCTTTCTAATTTAACCTTTTCGGTGTAAAATCGACAAATGGCATAATTTCGAATGCTTTCACAGCTATCACGAAAGCTTTTAAATTAGTTTTTTTTCTTCATATAAAAAGCTTTTTTCTTATCACTGCAGTCACTTCTAGCTTAACTTGACTAACCTAATTAGATTAATTTCTACGACGCACTACGTCCTATCGCCGTTTTCTCGAATTTATTTAATTTCCGCTACTCGAAGTATCATATACAATTAATTACTTTCGCAGGAAAGAAAATTGACGTAATGGAGGAGCAAATGCAGCGTTGTTTCGGTACAGAAAAGCGGTATTTACTGCGAGTGAGTGTCTGTTTCGTCTCGAATTAAATCTCTTTTCCATAAGAGCCATTTTGTAAACAGATATGGTCCATATAAAGATAAGCGAGCTTTGGTTAAGTGTTCTCTATAATTACACACATGTCGCGTCTTTTGGAGAGTCACTTTTAAGATAGACCTTTGCTTTCCAACATACACCGTCTGGGTTAAAGGTTTAGCGAGAAGCGCCACTATTTGCGATCCCTTATCTCTTCCTCCGCATGGAGGTCGTAGCGTGTTTATGAATTTCTTCATGGAGAAACACAACTGCGGGGAAATGCCGAGGCATCACACATTCCACTAAGTCTTCGAAGTTTGATTTAGTTTGTTTACGCGAATCATTTGTTTGCCTCCAAATACAGCTTCTCAGTGGTGCATTCTTGAATTATTCGACCGCAAAACTAAAGCATTCTTTCAACGACTATTCATTTTATGGACAGAAATTGCAAAATTAATTTAATTTTTTCGGATTTGTCGATGCGCCCCTAAACCAGTGATTCTAAAAGTGTGGTCCGCGGTCCACTTGTGGCCCGCAAGTATCCTCCAGGTGGTCCGCGGGCTGGTCCAAAATGCAAGTTACTGATACACATCGCCGCGCCGGGGCCATACTGAAGAACAGACCAGAACCCTAATCTCCAACACTCGCGTGGCGTATTACGATAGTGATAAAGCTAAATATAACATTTTTAATTAATTCGTTTGCGTAGCTCACCTGATTAGTCCTAAATCAATTAATGTTGACCAAAACAAATTAAATTAATACCACTAAAAATTAACTAAATTCTTCACAGCGTAAAATCTCAGTGGATACAACTAAATGCTCCAACAACTGTTCTTACTCCCATCTTTTGTTTGGAACAATAAAAAATCGTTACCTCATTATAGTTTTAGCAGTGGCAAGACGGGAGTGGGTGGGGTAGGTGTTCCGCGAGATCTTACGAAGTGGTCCGCGAACCGAAAAAAGTTTGAGAACACTGCCCTAAGCTATACCGAAGCAATCATTTGCTCCATAGGAAGCCTCTTTCCTCGCCAAACATTCTCCTTCTAACTGGAAGTTTCTTTTTGCACGATTGCTCACAAATTTAACAATCTCATTCCTCTTTATTATTCAATAGTTCGGGACCACTCCAAAAGCTCCCTCGGCGGCATTATCAAAAACATCTCTCTCGGTTTGCTGCCTTTCCTATTATGTGGCCTCGTTTTTACTTTTAGTTTACAATCTATTTCGTCTGATAAATTTTATCAATCCGTGGATTCTCTCGCGTCTGTCCTGGCATCACTCAAATCACACATTCTTTCCTTTTCTGATATTCCTCGGACAGAAGTCCACCTCTTTTCGATGATTTTCTTTTTCCCTCCCTTCTTTCCTTCACTCCTCTCCATTCCTCCCTCCTTCTCCTCTCTCTCTCTCCCTTCCTCTCTCCTCCTCTCTCTCCCACCTTCATTCTCTCTCTCCTCCTCTCCCTTCCTTCCTCATTATCTCCCCTCCTCTCTCTCTCCCACCTTCATTCTCTCTCTCCTCCTCTCCCTTCCTTCCTCATTATCTCCCCTCCTCTCTCTCTCCCACCCTCATTCTCTCTCTCCTCCTCTCTCTCTCCCACCCTCATTCTCTCTCTCCCACCCTCATTCTCTCCCTTCCTCTCCTCCTCTCTCTCCCACCCTCATTCTCTCTCTCCTCCTCTCTCTCCCACCCTCATTCTCTCCCTTCCTCCTCTCTCTCCCACCCTCATTCTCTCCCTTCCTCTCTCCTCCTCTCTCTCCCACCCTCATTCTCTCCCTCCTCCTCTCTCCCTCCTCCTCTCTCTCCCACCCTCATTCTCTCCCTCCTCCTCTCTCTCCCACCCTCATTCTCTCCCTTCCTCTCCTCCTCTCTCTCCCACCCTCATTCTCTCCCTTCCTCTCTCCTCCTCTCTCCCACCCTCATTCTCTCCCTCCTCCTCTCTCTCTCCCACCCTCATTCTCTCTCTCCTCCTCTCTCTCCCACCCTCATTCTCTCCCTTCCTCCTCTCTCTCTCCCACCCTCATTCTCTCCCTCCTCCTCTCTCTCCCACCCTCATTCTCTCCCTTCCTCTCTCTCCCACCCTCATTCTCTCCCTCCTCCTCTCTCTCTCCCACCCTCATTCTCTCCCTCCTCCTCTCTCTCCCACCCTCATTCTCCGCCTTCCTCTCTCCTCCTCTCTCTCCCACCCTCATTCTCTCCCTTCCTCTCTCCTCCTCTCTCCCACCCTCATTCTCTCCCTCCTCCTCTCTCTCTCCCACCCTCATTCTCTCTCTCCTCCTCTCTCTCCCACCCTCATTCTCTCCCTTCCTCCTCTCTCTCTCCCACCCTCATTCTCTCCCTCCTCCTCTCTCTCCCACCCTCATTCTCTCCCTTCCTCTCTCTCCCACCCTCATTCTCTCCCTCCTCCTCTCTCTCTCCCACCCTCATTCTCTCCCTCCTCCTCTCTCTCCCACCCTCATTCTCCGCCTTCCTCTCTCCTCCTCTCTCTCCCACCCTCCTCCTCTCTCTCCCACCCTCATTCTCTCCCTTCCTCTCTCCTCCTCTCTCCCACCCTCATTCTCTCCCTCCTCCTCTCTCTCTCCCACCCTCATTCTCTCTCTCCTCCTCTCTCTCCCACCCTCATTCTCTCCCTTCCTCCTCTCTCTCTCCCACCCTCATTCTCTCCCTCCTCCTCTCTCTCTCCCTCCTCCTCTCTCTCTCCCTCCTCCTCTCTCTCTCCCACCCTCATTCTCTCCCTCCTCCTCTCTCTCCCACCCTCATTCTCCGCCTTCCTCTCTCCTCCTCTCTCTCCCACCCTCCTCCTCTCTCTCCCACCCTCATTCTCTCCCTTCCTCTCTCCTCCTCTCTCTCCCACCCTCATTCTCTCCCTTCCTCACTTCTCTCTCTCTCCCACCCTCATTCTCTCCCTTCCTCTCTCCTCCTCTCTCTCCCACCCTCATTCTCTCCCTTCCTCTCTCTCCCACCCTCATTCTCTCCCTTCCTCACTCCTCTCCCATCTCAGATATGACGTAACGATCTCCCTTCTTCTCTGTCGTTAAACTGTAAAATTACAAACGATCGAAGCACTAACGAATCTCAGAATCCGCAGAGGCTCAGCCTATTCGGCAGCAGTGCAAATCTATGCGCCATCTCATCGGAGAAAACTCGTATTCGTCGCCATTAGACGATTGCCGTATTTCAGCTCAAACCGGTGGCATTTTTAATACGGGATAATTATCTTCCTCGGCTATGGCGGCCACTCCATGAAGCCTACCGTATTCATCGCGGAGGATATGTTTCCGCGTTTATCTTTTCGAGATACGCGGTGAAATGTTGCGGCGCAGGCAAGTGGCGTCGAAGGGAATCAAGAAAGAGGAAGATGACATTTCGGAGAATTCAGGATAAAAAGAGAAGAGAGTAATTTCATTTGAAGCACCGTCACCCAAACTCAATATTACCTATTCGCGAAGATAATTCTCGGCAACTTTCTTTAACATCGGATACATTATAACGATTTTTCTGGATTGATAATATCGCCTGACATTTTCCGCTTACCTTAACCAAATAAGACAAATTTTAGTATCGGTTGGACGAACTAAAAACATTTTACACGGAAAATAATAGCCGGATTTAGTATAAGTTCATATGTATTTAAAAAATATACCTCGATTCATCTAATAGCTGATTATTGATTCTTAATTCTCTTAGAGAAATATTTTTCGCAAAAATTTCTCCCAGAAATCTGGGAAGACATTCTAATTTAACATGAGAGGAACATGGATTTCAATGGGACGGTGTGATAAATTTTTATACATTTTTAATAATGTCTTTTCCTTCCCAATTTCAGGACTTTAAGATTTATCAGTTCATGTAGAAAAGGCAAAAATTATAAATATCGGTGGCAGCTGTTTCGTTAGGCCGCTTGAATCTATCGCCTCGAATAGTGAAAAGTCAAATGTTTGTAGGTCTTTTAGTATAAAAATCGAAGCACTTCCAGTTTTCCCAGAAGAATATTCCTTCACTCGTTCTGCGAGGGAAAATTCAATAGAAAATTTATTAAATGGGTAGGTTAAATAATTTGTTTAAATAATTCAGGGTAAATATCTCATTAAGCAAAAAATGTGAATTAAAAGGAAGCGTTTGCAATTAGCGAATCTGGCTCCCCAATGTTAATAAGAGCCATAAACGTTATCTCTCGTTTACCTTTACTCGAGCCACTCCCCGCCATTAAATGTTAAATCAGATGGTAAACTGGGTATGTGCGCCTTAACTGGTCCTGCATTCTCCGTGGAAAGCTACTTCTACCGCCTAAAAGAAGGCTAGTTTTCTCGAAAAATGCTCAAATCACTCAATCCGTCCTAATAATGGCACTCCTTTTATACGTAATCTCGAAGCGATAATTAACTTTTAAATATCGATCCATTCATAAATACTCTCTCTCTCTCTCTAACAGCTGGTTCAAGGTCGCCCTCGATAGCTAAAACGCCTCATTTTAGCCTCGCGAGCACTTACGATCGTCATTTTTTTCCGATTCGGGTGCTCCACCGTTCTCCCCCGCCGCTTCCTCCCTCTGTCCATCCCTCGAGGGCTCCATCCCCCTTAAGAAGGACCTTCACCTCTCTCTTATAATCTATAATTCTTCTTTTCTCTCTCTCTTCAACCAGATTCTCTTCAATCCTTCTCCACGACTTTTTACGATGCTTCCCATACCCACACACGTACGCATCACCTAGATTCTCGCCTGTTCCTCTTTCCGCGCGTCACCTTTTCCAGTAATCTTCTTCTCTCGCCCTTTTAGTCCTGTCGCTGCAATCCCTCGCTTCCTTCCCTCTTTCCGTGTTGTTAGCTGTCCTCGTGTTAGAATGGCGCAAAGTGACGCCCAAGAGTGGATGTTTCGAAAGCGAGCGATCGTGAGGCGTTTCACGGCTTACTTAGTGTCGCAGCGCGCGCTCAAGCGAGCGTAGCAGTTCGGCGGAAAACGCGCCTTCAGAGTAGCGCCTCTCCCCTCCATTTCTTCCCCCTTTCCTCTCCCTCTTTCTCACCCATTTCTCTCCCTTTTCCTCCATCCTTTTCTCCCTCCTTTCTCTCCTTTCTCTCCCATTTCTTTCTCCCCTCCCCTTTATCCCCCTCACCTTCCTCCTCCCTTTCACTCAAAGCGTAAATAATTTCGTGCTTTCTTTACCGACGACAAAACTTATTCCTCGGCATATTATGTAGACTAATGCAGTCGACTGACGAGGATCCAGCGAACCGATCGCTAGCGACTTGCGTAATCGTTGACGTAAGAAGCGCGCGTATCGAATCTCGACGCTTTCCGAGTTTCGCGAAACACGCTGTTAATACGCTTACGAGCGATTTAAAAAAACCTTCCGTTCCTATTTCGGCCGCGGGAAGGTGATGTTGAGAGTCTGCGTTGCAATAGGGCGTGCAGCGAACGCTCTTATGTTATTCAAGGAACTATTTTTTTTGTTTGAACTCTTACGATCGATTTGGGGATTGTCAGCGAATTTCTCCGAAAGAAAATGTGGCATTGATAAATCGGCCGACGATAAAATCCGTAATCGTCTGCATTTAGGAGTGTTTTGTGGTGGCATTGATTGCCATGAATGATAGCTTGCAGTTTACTCCTCATAATGTCGATAAGAAAGGGAAAAGTGACGAATATGCGTGGCTATGCGTCGCGTTCCTCTTTTTGTGAATCGAGATAACGATAAGATTTTCTACAAATACTAAATCATATACCTTTGACCAGGGCAGAAGTGCGGGGCCCACGGCAAATCGACCTATGCGGGGCCCCGTTTTCATTAACCGCCAAATTAAATTTAGACTTTCCTTGCAATAATATAGAAGCGCGGAGCCTCTGAAATCGCGGGGCCCGGGGCGGTCGCCCCGATTCGCCATGCCCTAAGGACGGCCCTGCCTTTCACTTCAAATAGCCACAGCTTTTGTTTGGGATGAGCTACAATAACAGTGCCCGGAAATTAACAAAAAATAGTAATCGACCCAAAATAGTGGGCGCTAATTAAAATAAAAAGTCAATTATTAAAATATTTTATAAATATTATAAAATAGTCAATAGTAAATAAGTAAACTAAAAAATCACCGCGAGAGACGACACTGGGTGCGGGTGCGAACACAACCGGGTGACGAAGAAGCTTCGGAAGTGCTTCCGAGATTTAAGCAAATTTCGATTCTGGTTCCGTTGCTTATTATTTAAATTAAATCGAAACACGGCAGTGCCTTTTAAAGCGTGTACAGGATTACCATAGTAACGACTTCACGAATAGAGCCAAAGAATTCAAGATCGCAAGCTCTTCCGATCTCAAAACGAAAAGAGGACAAATTTTCCTCTTTTTTGTTGGCCCTGAGTTGACTTATTATTTCTGGATCGATACTTTGGGGCCGTGATCCGCCCCCTTCAGCCGGGGGAACACTTTCCCTGCGACAATGGCGAGGGTGGCCTTCTGTCGGGTTCACGCGGATGCATCGCTGCCCTCTGGGAGAGGGAAGGGGAGTGAAAAAACAAAGGAGATTCGTAAACAGAAAAGCCCCCTCTTCCCCCTCCGTCCGCCGCCTCGTTTGATCGGCGAGGCGAAGAGCAGTAGCCCTGCAACACAATTCGAGGCTTAAAAGGACACTCGCACTTTATTTTTTCCATTTTTCCCCCCCGAAGGGTTCGCGTTTACAAAGAGAGGGAGGAAGAGAGGGGGGAGTGAGATCGTGGAGGGGAGTGGGGGAGGAGGGGGGAGTGGGAAGGAGGGAGAGGGGGGTGGGGGTGGGAGACGAGCCCCAAAAATATTTGTATGTCCCAGCGTGCCTGTGCCCTCCCGTGTGGAAAGTTGTCTCGGATTTCGACTGACCATGCGTGCCTCGGAGCTTAATGTACACGTGTATGGTTATGTGGCTCTCACGAACGAGCGAACAGCGTCGGAAAAGCGACATGAAAGAAAAAAGTAAAGACATTCGCTAAATTCGATAACCTATTTGCAGCGCTTCAAATGGCCAAAGAGAACTTAACATTGAAGCGTTATTTTTTATGTCATTAGAGTCACATGAAATAGGGTCGCATGTCTATTTAAAAATAGCCTAGTTGTCGCCACTCCAAGACTGTATTTCGAGGGCAGAGGTAAGTTTGTTGCCTGCGGAGGACATGTTAACTAAAACGCGGTCGAGAGGCTATAAAGGTCAACCGCCTAAGCTTTGATTCGCGCTGCCCTGTCCAGCGGATCGATAATTCGGGATTAAGGCTAATTTTCTCGATTAAGTAACACCATACATAGATGGACCTCAACCAACTGCGCTTACATAAAGAGATGTCAAATGAGCGGTGGAAAAAAATCGCGAAAAAGTCGAAATAAATGTATGGAGTCTAATCGAAAGAGCAATACATATTAAGAATTGTAAACGATTTATTCGATCAAAAATGGCCTCCAAAATGAGATTTATTTTACCTTTATACGAACTTATATTCTTCATTTATTAAAAATTATATTTAACTTCATAAAGGAAAATATTTTACCAATTTAAAAATGAGATATTTCAGCAGTTTTCATATGCCTTCGAGTGTCGTAGCCATTAGAATGAGCTCTCAATAACGTCGCTTTCAAATCCCTCAATGAAAGATAATTTATCAATTAAATTCGCATACACATGGTGTCGTAGTTACCTATTTATTTATATAAAGCGGTTGCTCGATTGTGAGTAAAAGGTCAACAACACGAGAAGTATCTATGACAACAAACAACCAAACATTTCTACTGACATTATGATACCGATAGACAAAATGGAACTCGTTGACAAAAACACCTTATCGTTTCAACGCGAAGGGGAAAAAATAAATCCATCTTGGAGCGATTATATTAAATTGAACTGCGGTTGCACTTTGACGGCGACATCGTTTTGATCCAGTTACGTCAAAGAGAATGGTCGTCTCGAAGACCGCGTTTCTCAGATAAAGCGTACGAATCACGGCGTGTAACGATTAGACCACGGCCACCACTTATGTTCTCTAATATCAATATCCCGATTATCTCTTCGGATGGCACTTCACGTCTACGTGTCTCGATATTTCCACCATTTACACTGACTCGCGGATTTAATTAGCCAGCTGTATGCTATATGATGGGCAATAACAGTTTCCCTCTCTTTCTCCATGGCAACCTCTTCTAATCACTATGAGCGTCCATTTTTATTCCCTTTTCTTTATCTTGGGGTTTATGAGCTCGCGATAGGCCATTAAAGATTTGATCATTCGCTGGGATAATCCTTTCAAAACAGGCTTGCGACCGCCAGCGAATTTAGATAACGTCTAGGTGAGTCATTTGGGTAATATATCTGTTGTACTCTCGAGATAAAAGAAATAAAAGTTGGACATTGCGCGCGTAGTACACAGTTAGGCTTTTTAAGTCGATATAAAAATTTCGGGACGTTGCTCTCGATTGATAAGGTGCGCGCATTTTTAAAAACGTATTCCAAACGGTGCGGGTGCCTGTATATTCATTCTCTGGGTCGTCAATAAATCATAGTTAACGCCACCAATCAACATCGTCGTGGCCGGAAAAAAAAACATCTAAAGATAATTAAATCCAACATTTACCGATTGAAAAAGCAATTGGTCTGTTCCAAGCCAAAGTAAATTATATATCCACCGAAAATACGGAATCGTAAAAGTGAAACTGGTGGCCTCTACTTTGTGAAATTGAGTCATGCCTATTATAACCGATGGGTATAAATACGACAAATTTAACGAAATATAACAATTTGCAATGCTAAGACTCGCACTATGATAGAATTTCACGTCTTGTGAATATATGAACGGATTTTTGTTTTATTCGCGTTTTTCTCCGGTGGATATTTTGGGAATATTTCAAGGACGGGTTTCTTACTTAAGATGACGAAAAAACAAAGGCGAGCGTTGTTCATCGAATACGCAAACAGCACTTCAGCTGTTCTACACAAAATGTGAATACGTAAATTTCATTACTAGCTTTAATCATAGCAAGAATGTAAATTATGGCAGCTTCGTATTACGAAACAAGTAGGATATTTTCATGTGATTTCTTTATCAAAGGCTGGTAAAAATAAAGGTACTATGAGCAAATGGATTCTGTAGAGAGGACGATTTCTAAAATAGTTCTTAGAAATGTCGTAATTCATCAATTTATATTCTAAAATAACCAAGGAGACACATCAGAGACAACAATGGCAACCCGCGCTAGAGAAGAAAATGAAAATCAATCGAGGAAAATTTTAGAACAGGAGAAAGAAATTGAAAACGAATGACGATGGAAAGCAATCTTCTCCTATTATATAATATCCTTATTCTGTAACCGTGTCACGCTATACGGAGTTAGATGGGTGAGTAAGGAAAACCGTCCATAACCAAAAAAGAACTTTTCAATATTTTTCGATCATTACATTTTACGACTATTTTTCGTGATTTTTACGCATTAATTCAACACATCGCCATGACAACTGCAAATGTTAAATCCTATTGTTGGCTCGATCCTAATGCCTAAGAAATGTATAAAAGTTGTGAAAAAATCGTATTAAAACATAATTTTTGAAGATTGAATTGGTGAAATATGGAAATTAATCTTTATAAATTTCTCCGAACGACTGCGCAAGTTTCGCCTAAAAATCGTATTTTTGAGATAATTTGAAAAGTTAACGAAAGTTAAAAAAGTCGATTTATTACGTTATCTTATGGGAAAAAGAATCTATCCCATGGAATCGAAATAAAAAATTATAATTTCTCGAGAAATCTACAATGCCAAAAGCATATTTCCATCAGTGCTGCCAATATATGGGCTTAACAACTTTAAACGTTAAGCATGTATAGTCACATACATAAAACCAATTCTGAACAACAATAACCATAAGTATTATTTACCTTTATCTTTTAATTAATATAGTTCACAATCACGGAAAGTAATGAAACTCGAGATGAAAGGAAAAGAAGACTTATCAGAGGATCAAAAACTCGCTTGAGATCTCGCCAAATGGAAATATTGCTGAAGCTAGGAGAAGAGAAACGGAACAGGTTAGGCGGAAAAGATGGAACGATCAGAACAAACGAAAATCGCGATAGTAGAGATGTATGCGACATGATTTAGCGTTGTTTACATAAGGATTTTGTATGGAATTTACAAAGCGAACGATACGTCAGAGAAAACGATGTACATACATATTATAGGGAAGCGATAGTTCGAGGTTTCACCCTATTCACAAAAATACGCTAAAATTGTAAGAAATAGAAGAGCGCGCTATAACAGACAGATCAATGTAAATATTCTTTCTTATTGCGCTGATATAGGTGAGGCTGTTAATATTCTTTCAGCACTGTAAGTTTATAAAATTGTATGCTTTACAAAATGAAATTAATATAAAATACAATTAAAGTATCTGTACTAAATTACTTAAGAAATTAGTCAAAATCTCAAACATTTACGAATATCGATAGAAATCAAAACTTTTCATTCGATCGATATTTACGACGCTGATCGAATAGACATTTTCATTGGAATGAATTATTTTAAATTTACATTTATTCGTATACCTACATTTTATCAACGCTGGCACTGAAATGATCTAAACTCAGTCCACGAGCAGCTAAAGCCGTTTCCACCTGTTTTATTCGAACCAGAGTTTGCGTATCCAAGGTGCATTAAATGCCATAGTCACATAAATCAATTATTAGCGAAAAAAGCGGCGGCGAAGAAAGCGGGTCTACAAAGGACGCTTGCGCAAATGAATGAGGTTGCTAAGGCAACGAGGCTGCATCAATCAAGCGATCTCCATCGATTGTCTAATTTTAGAGTGACTCTGGAGGGGATTATTTATACCACCATATAATCCATTCCTCTCTTCGTTTTAACGGCCATCAATGAAACTGCCGACATTCGAATGTGAAATTCGAACAATTACCTATCAATCTCTGTCTGGAGCAGACATTTAAAAAAAAAAAGAAAGATTGCCTGTGTCTGACACTGATAATTGTGCTATAATAAAAATTTTGATTTTAAAACGTTGATAAGAATTTGCGATGAAATACATTTGCAATATCCAACTGGAGACATGGTAGCATTTCGGTATATATGTAATCCCAATATTTTATTAGCAATATTTGCATATGAATGCTTATGCGTATATCGCATGTGCACGAGCTTATAAAGGTGTGTATAATTTTAAAATGTTTTTTTTTGTTAATATTGAAATGCAATATATGAATTCTGTAAAACTTATTTGTGAACAAGGGTGAGATCAATCCTCGGAGGTAAACAATTGAAGGGAGAGGCGTAGAGTGAGAGAGAAGGAGATAGAGAGAGAGGGGGAAATAGGGTGTGTGAAAAGTTTCTATCTTTTTGTGTGTTTGAACTAACGACCATCCTTATTAA
Source organism: Uropetala carovei (assembly GCA_036926305.1). Classification (NCBI taxonomy): domain Eukaryota; kingdom Metazoa; phylum Arthropoda; class Insecta; order Odonata; family Petaluridae; genus Uropetala; species Uropetala carovei. The sequence continues at coordinate 7,070,573 of JAXCHB010000010.1, read as the reverse complement.
ATGTCATTAATAATAGCTTTTCGGGATTTATCTACGACGATTTTATCAGAAAACAAAAATTAAAAAAACTTATTCTTCTCTTCCGAGTTCTTATATGATCGGTGAGGTATAGATTTAAAAAAATCATGTTTTCCGGAGAATGAAATTTACTAAGCGAGTGAATTGCACAACAGCCTTAGCCTTAGAATAGATCTGCATTGAGGCGACCAAATGCGCAAGCAGTCTAACCACAAATATAACCTTGAGCACGAAGCGGTTTCTTAGAAGCGCTTCTGGATTAATTTTCTCCGTCTTCTCTAGACAAGAGAATAATGGCATCGAAGATTAAATCCTCCAAAATGAGAGAAAACGAAGCGATGCACACGTATACGGAAAGCGCCTTCTCTGTTAAACGTGATATTATCTCGAATAAATAGTCGTGTTTTCGTTAGGATAAGAATCGCAGGAGAAAGCTATGATTGAAGTGCCTTTACGGCCGAATGCCCCCAGTAATGCACGCAGAATTACTCGCAAATGTAGCTGCAATTACAGAAAGAAAGACTTGGAGGCGTTACGTTATTCCGTTAAAGGCTTATTGTTTTTTTCCTGCGATGACCAGGAAAAATATTTTCTCTTTTGTACCACAGCAACTGAAAATCCGATATCATTTCCTTCTTATCTGTGCCTTATCAGTTTCCATTATCTATCCATAGATATGGCGCGTTATTATTTATGTCTTAGTACAGAAGAAATGATTCACTACATCTTGCTAGCTCTCCATATCTACCCTCAAATCAAGGGGCCAAGTCAGGACTTTATGGTGGCAGTTCCTATATGAAACAATTCCCGAAGCACAGTTCTTGAAATCTTGGACGAATTTGCCGGCACATTGACAATCAACAATGCAGTTTTTCAGGCCGTTAATTCTATCAATTTCATACTACAGTACTGGACCCCTTATTCGGCAACCCAAAATCCGGCAGGACCTTAAATTCGACAAAAACTTGTGTGGTTACCAATTTGAAATTGGTAGATACCGGAAATTTTCGCGATCTCGAAAAAGCGACTATAATTGCGCTACTGTTTAATCGTTGTTTTGTTAGAATATGCTGTGTTTCACGAATTTAAAATCTTTGTTGTCCTCTTTTTATAAAAATGTCGAAAAGATCAGTGAAAAAACCCGTGGTTATCGTAAATGCAAAGAGCAAGCATCTAACACTTAGTATTAAGGAGAAAGTGAAACTGCTACAGCGTTTAGAGAAAGGTGATTTGGTGAAAACATTGTGCAATGAGTTTGGTGTTAGTTCATCGACTGTTTATGACTTGAAGAAGCAACAGAGTCAAACAATGAAGTTTTACGCAGAATGTGATGTTCCGAAAATTAACGAACAAAAGAGAAACACTCCATCAGTCAAAGACAATCGACATGGATCAAGCGTTACTAAAGAAGTGCGGTAGCTGATCATGAAGCCGCAAAGGAATACCCGAAAGAATTTTCTTCAATGATACCGAAAGAGGGTTTAACAACAGAACAGGTGTACAATGCAGACGAGTCGACATTTTTTGGCGATATATTCCCAGAAAAATCGGTACAGCATACATTGCACAAACTTTCTCATATACGAATGCGTCGTTTAGTTATCTTTAGAAAAATATGACCCACGTAGAATCGTTATAAACATCAAATTAAATAACTATACTAAATTTGATGAAAATCGTATGAGCTGTTTTTTAGAAAATCCAATTGTTATTAGTTTTCCAAGAATAGACTTAGATTAATTTTTTGAGAAATATGAACTATGTAGTATTATTGCAGACGTAAACTCAAGTAACTGTACGAAATTTGATGAAAATCGTTGGAGAAGTTTTTGGGAAAATCAAATTGTTGTTAAAAATGCGCAAAATAAACTTCCCTTAATTATTAAGCAATGTCAACCATTTCTTCATAGCTTCTACTCTGTATGATGAAATGCCTAAGTACGAGATTACATTCATTTTCGCTCTACCGTTTACGCTCTAGAGTCAATAACAGACAGACAGACGGCATTGTGAAAACCACTTTTTCGGACTCATGTACACCTAAAACGTATATTTTCATCAAAACCTCGAGATCGAATTTTTTCACGATAACAATACTTTCTCAATATACTTCGTATATGAGAAAGTAAAAAACGTAACGGCAGGTGAGTCAGCACCAATGGGATTCAATGACTCCGAGGAACGGCTTACTATATTGGGGTGTTCAAATGCAGCAGGAACTCATAAGTGTAAATTGCTCATTATTGGCAAGAGCCAGAATCCTAGGCCTTTCAAGGGGACCAGGGTATTTCCAGTTGTTTATAAAGCTAACAAGCGTGCATGGACGACAAAGCAAATTTTTCTTGATTGGTTCGAGAACCACTTTGTCCCCGAAGCCAGGGCTCAATGTCAGTCTGCAAAATTATATACTTCTTGATAATTGTGCTGCACACTCTGATGATGGATTTCTCATTAAAGACAATGTTTATGGTATTTATTTACCTCCTAATTGGACATCGCTTATCCAACCAATGAATCAAGGTATTCTTCAGGCACTGAAAACTACATACAAGGCTGAATTCATAGAAAAAATACTTATAGCATGTAACAAAGGAATGAGTGACCCAATTCCAAAAAGAATTTAACATAAAGGATGCTATTTGGAGTGTTGCAAAGACTTGGGACTATGTTTCCCAGATTACTTTGTTGAATGGATGGCACAATTTATGGCCATCCACCAAATTTCTAAATGATGATGATGAAACTGAGCCCAATTTTGAAGGTTTTCCTTATTATGAAGAAAGTGAAATTGTTGAAGACTTATTAGCATTTGCAAAAATGTTGTCATGTGATACAGCAAAATTGGTAGATAAAGAAGCTATTGAAGTTTATTTAAACATTGACAACGGAGCTCCAGTTTACCTCCAACTTACAGATAGTGAAATTTGCAATATGGTTATGAATCATAATAAAATGAATGAGAGTGATACTGAAGGGGATGATGAGGTGTTGAATGAAAAGGAAAAAGTATCCATTGATAGGTGCATACAATTAACAGAAGAACTAATTCATGGAATAGAATGGAAGAATTTTATTACAGAGCAGCATATTATGTGGGTTTACAAAATACAGGAAGTGTTCCACAAAGAGGGACCAAAACATATGAAATGGTAGACTCTGAAGGACATGTTCAAGAAGGTTTCAAGAGAGCCTCAACCTTCAACTTCTTCAGCCTGTGTCTATATAACAGCTACCACTTTGCATATCCATTATGATGATAACTGTTCTTCAGATGAGTTTACAGAATAACTGTCTCAGGAAAATTTTGTGGCATTGCTGCGGTTTATGATTAAAACGTTGAAATGAAAAATTATTTCAATGTTTTCAAAGTTTTATTTGTGAACATTTTATATTTAAATAAAATAAACGTGTTTGAAATTATTTTCAGGATTTTTAATTAAAATAAATATTGGACGTTGTTGATTCATTTTCTAGGTAGCACGTGAGATCAGTTCTCATTTAAAAGCATTGAAATCTATATAAGAGTGAAATGAAAATAATTCAAAAAGAAAGAATGAGCTAATAAAAATAATAGATAGCTGAAATGTGATGTTTTTTTAGCTGCCTATATAGAGGAAAGATTCATTCTGGAAAACAACATACTTTTACGTAATAATAATTTAAAATGATAAAGATGCCTTGATTTATCTGAACAAATTTGTTTTGTTAGAATTTGATATAAAGTGAAATTATAATTTAATTTTATACTCCATCGATATATTACAAGTACAGTGAAACTCGGTTATAACAAGATCCAAGGAACCGAAGAGTATTGCTCGTTATAACGGTTACTCGTTACAACCATTATAGTAGGTAAACAGTATATACCAAGGTATTTTTATGTTACACAAATAACAATGAAGAAAAATAAAAATATCTTATGATTACATTGTCAAAGATTTTATGTAATTATGCACTAATTAATTCAAATACAAAATCATTTCATTATTGAAAAAGTCCTTTAATGCCATACATATTTTTATTATTTAAAAATTCAAATTGCTAAAATGCATATGTCATGCAGGCTTTTCTATTTAATCGGTAGTTGACTGGAAGGTTTTTAATGTTTTTAAAAGCACCTAGATTCTTTGATTTGTCTATTACTAACAGCTTTCTTTTTCTTTGTTGCACTCATGTTTGAACAAATAAGGGCAGTCAATCGATCTTTGGATAGCTTTCCACCTGTGCACATTTCACCATTAAACTTGCCAGTCATGTCTAGGGCAATCAATAAAACACACTGGATTCATCAACATTAAAAAGACAACTTTCACTGTCACCATTTCTTAATTCTGACTTCACGTTTTCAACCCAGCCCTCAGTCACTTCTTCGTTTACATTGCCGGCTTCACCACTTATCTTACCGTAAACAATATGATTTCTTTTCGTAAATCTATCAATCCATCCATCCATCCATTTTCTAGGTCATTTTTATCACACTTGCCCAACTTTTTCCCTACTAATTTATTTTTTCAAAGGCACTAGTAATGCTTTCTCAACTTTTCCAAATGGTCGATACAGCCGACGAGTTAAGTTGTAACTTTACGCAAATTGATGTATTACTTGCTTCACCCTCTAACTCACAATTAATTTCCACTTTCTCGCTAAATTGTGAGAATTTTTCTTTTCAAGGTATCAAAATGAAACTTAAGTTTACACAGCACGAAAGATAAATCTTAGCATCTCGTAAGGTCGCACAGCTATATCTGTCATTAAAATTCTTAAACTGTAGGAAAAATAGACATCTCATTATGCTGCTTTAACAATTTGCTCGTTATACCCGTGAAGGTTGTAACTACCGTGCTCGTTATGAACATAACATTTTGCTCTTAAAAGACATTATTTCCACCCATTTCTTTTTTATTTGCTCGCAGTAGCCGTGATCTCATTATAACTGTGCTTGTTATAAATGAGTTACACTGTATATACTAAATTGAGGACCCAAAATCTGGAAAATCCCCAAATCTGGCAAACATCTGGTCCCAAGCTTGCTGGATAAGGGGTCCGGTACTGTATTAACTAAAGTTAATCTAAGTATTTAAAAAAGTTTATTGCAGTGTTGTTTCACTAGGCAAGCAGTTCTTGCACTGTTTGCATAGACCGACTGCCCCTGGTCTTAAAGAAATAATGCAAAATGCAGTAATCTGAATGACTAAAAAACAGAACTTTCAGAATCGAGTATTATAAATACCTAGCATATTTTTTATATATCACATGATATACATTGTATTCGCAAGTGAAGATTTTCAAGGAATTTAAAATACTATTTGTCAGAATCAATGATAAAAAGAAAAATAAAAAGATACATAATTTTCTTTTAATCAAGGATTTAGGATAATACTTATTACAGATATCAACTTAGTGTCACCAGGATAAATTATAAGATATGAAGTGAATAGTTCATTTAAAACTTCTTTTAATGAATCAGCGAGAATAGGTCAAAACCATAGGTGTGCGCAGCGCATTTCATTAGGGTATGCACCCAGGGAATTTATTTTTTATTTTTTTTTAAAGGCGAACATTTATTGAATACTCAATCATAAAGGACATTATTTTTATTCATCAAACAAACTAAAGAAACTAAAACTTAACTAAACTTAATTTTTTTTAAATTAACAACTAAACTTTACTTAAAAAATACAAACTTAAAAACTGAGACACAAAATAACAATTTTGGCTGTAGTGATAACCAGGCATATACAAAGATACAGGCAATTTTCATGATCTTTATCTTTAACCAGATAATGAGTTAACCCCTACTGACCAAAACAGATTAAGGTTTCTTCATCTTCCTGTCCTACAGAATGAGACATCGCCCACCAGGTGTTATCAACTTAAATTCCTCAATCACATCATTGTAATTAACTGACGAAGCCAATTCTTGTTCAATATACAAGATCATGAGTGAGTCGAGAGCCGAGTCGCTGTTGGGACATTGTACCTCTTAGTTTGTTTTTTACATGTGCTAGTTTTGAAACGGCTCTTTCACATGAACAGCTTGTAACAGGTAAGACGCAAAGCATTGAATAGATTTGTAAAAGGCCTCGAACATGGAAGACCGATCCGATTCCTTTAGCCAATCAAGCCACTCTCTGGTGGTGTTCGTAGTGCTACCTATAGGAACAGATCCGTCATAACTCAGAAGCAATCCAAATTCAGCTTCCAACTCATCCAAGAACACTTTAAATTTGTTGGCAATGATTCTCATATCTTCCCTGCCAATGTCTAAGCTCAGCAGTTTTCCCATTGAAGTCACAATTTTACAAGTCTCCTGTTAAAATTGCTGGTCAATGCTGGTAATCATTGAGTCTAGGAGTGGGGTAAAATGAAGTTATTCTCTCCTGCTCCTCTTTTGTATCAAAGTGATGCTGGGACTCAAATGCATCATCAACACAAGTGGACGTTTTCCTCTTCTTACCTGGGAGAATCGATATATCATTCTCTACACACATTTTCAGTGTGTCATTGAAAATAGATTGAAAATGTTCTGGGCCGCTTCTCATCGCAGCCAAAGAGTTATGCAAGCTTTTCATTGCAGTATGCAAGTTGAGATCTGGAGCTTGAAGAGCCTTACTCACTTTTACCACCATCTGGAGAATACGGTGCATCATGTGAAGGGCAAAGATGAACTTGAATGAATTTAGTTCATGGATAAGGCCCCTGGCTTTTATTTTAGTGTCAGCAAGGCGAGTTGTTTCGATAATCTCTTGTAAAGCTTGTAAAATGATGGAATAGTTTTGTTTTACAGCAGCCACTGCTTCTGCTCTGCATGCCCATCTTGTGTTTGACAGTGACTTCAAAGTCTTCAACTGAGATCCTACTTTTTGTGAAATCTTCTCCATTACTGCATGTTGAGCAGGACTCTTACATAGGTCAAAGAATTTTCTAGAATAGTAGTGGGAGGGAAGGACCAATGGTAATGCGGCGCTGCAGTAGTGGGGACGCATGCTGCAAGCGAACGCGGGCTTTCTATACATTTCTACAACATCTATATTATGCAATTCGGCGCTTATTGCATAATACAACAATCCATACTTTAAAACTAAAACAGCATATCAAGCGATTAAATTAAAACGCAAAGCCACTTATTTTTGAGAATTCATTTGACACATCTTGCAATTATACAAGGGTGGTTCAAATGAAAACAGTAAAGGTGAATAATTCAATAATAATTATTAAATAATAATAAATAATTAAATCCAGAAACTAGTTCAGTGAAGGAAGAAATGTATCGAAAGAGGCTACTCTGTTGAAAAGCCAAGAGGTTCTTAAACCTATCGAGCATTCCATCTTAAAGTTTCAGTACGGTTTCAAACGGCATAGTTTCTCCCCTCTCCTGCAGACTTAAAAAACCAATCATCCCCTCTCCTCTATGACACCGGGATTGCCAAATCTCACTAATAATTTAAAGTTGCATTAAAATAAAAATTCAAAATTTCTAATTGTGCTATTATTAATGCAAAATCTGATGATATACTTTTAAATGAAAACTAAAAATTATATTCTATACAAAATGCGATAAACAATATTTGACCAGAAATGGACATTTTACGGTAACGTTTGTTTCAATCGATGATATATACGTTCTGTTTTAAATAATGTAATGGTTTTTTGGATTAGGTTCAGGAATTTTTAAGGATATTAATGGTGCTACTGAAAGCTTAATAAATTGATTTTAAATATTTGTTTTCTGCATTTAATTATAAAAGTTCCTTTTGAAAAAGTTTGTCTGCAGGAAACTTTTTTATTTATAAAGATACTTTCATGGTCTAAGCGAAAAAGTTGTAGGTAAATGTTTGAAGTTATTTTTGGTGCACCCAGATGTGGGGTAGGGTCGCCAAGGGGAGGGTGAACAATGCGAAAGTTTTATTGCGGTCTCGTCACCCTCGCCCGTTCTTCCGTCAGTTACGACTCAGCTGTTGGACTATCTTTTGCTTTCGTCATTTTATCTGCTCATAAGTTTGCAGGAAAGTACTTACAAATTTTGCCAGTTTTATTGTGTATTGCAAATTAGTTGTTTTAACAATTCTTCAAAATGTTTTCAAACTGAAGTGTGTAATACGGTTCAAGTGTAGGGATACGTTGTGTTTGAAGGTTTTATGTTTATAGTGTCCCCTTGTTAAAAATACTGTGTATTGTGGTGGTTTTTGTGAGAAGATGGAAGTCTCAACAAAAAAAGAAAACAAGATGAAAGAATCAGGAGTAAGGAAAAACAAATTTTGAATACTTCCTCTAGAGCTGCTGTAAATAACTTAGGGGACATAGTATCTCCTTGTCTCACTCCCTTTTCGGCCTTAAAGGCACTCGTCTCTTCATGCAGCTGGACAGATGTTGTCGCATTTTCGTAGATATTCTTGATCAAGATTATATACGTTTCTTCTACTCCTTGTTTCTTTAGTGCACGTAACACCGACGAAGTTCGGACAGAGTCGAATGCTTTCTCGTAGTCAATAAAACACATACATAGAGGTAATTCATACTCGTTAGTCTGACTGATTACCTCTCTCACGACTTGGATGAGGTCCATCATGCTATACCCACTGCAAAATCCAGCTTGCTCTCTGGTTTGGGCAGAATCAAGATGGTTTTGAAGGCGCATAGTGAGTATTTTGGTGAATACTTTGTAGACTGTTGGGAGTAGACTGATCGGTCTGTAGTTATTCAAGTCTTCTTTGGAACCTTTCTAGTGCAGAAGGATAATACATGCGTGGGTCCATGTTTCTGGTATCTTCTTCTTCCTCAGACAGGAATTAAAAATCTTAGCGAGAATTGTTTCCGTATGATTACCCAATACTCTGAATACTTCCGCTGTGATACCATCCATTCCAGATGCTTTTCCATTCTTCATACTTCTGATTGCCTGTCTCACCTCTTCCAGAAGGATATCTGGGACCTCTTTGGTGGGCATGTTTCCATCATCATTTACTTCGTCATTTCCTAGAGGATCCTCATACAGCTTGGTGTAAAATTCTTGTACCCGTTTTAGGATTAGTTTCCTACTATGGGTTATGGAGCAGTCTTCTAGCATCAGGGTCACCAGCTGTCTCTTTCCGATCGTGAGATGTTGCTTCATTTTCTTGTAACTTCTATTGTTTTCTATGGCTTTCTCGATTAGCTCATAATTATATTTTTTCACATCTTCCTTGATGCATTCCCTTATAGTTTTGTTTAGTTCTGCAAAATGGATCATTTCTTTAGGATCTTTAGTAATTATCATTTTCCTTCTTTTTTCCATCAGCAGTCTTGTTTTTTCGGTCAACTTTTTCTCTGGCTTTGTTTTAACTGTTCCTCCTATTTCTTCAGCAGTTTCCTTGAGTATCTCTATAAATTGGGATTCAACTTCTTGGTCTTCCAGTGCACTGAATCAATTTTTCAGTTGGAGCTGAAATTCTTCTTTTCGTTCTTTTAGCACCTGCGTGTTGATAATAGACTTACAAGGGGAAGGCACTACTGACCCCAACCGATTTGGCTGAAACTTCGTAGAGATAATGTCCATGACGTCCGATTAACGAAAATATATACATATCAGGGCCAATACCCAGCCGTTTTTATTTTATTAATAAAAATAAGTTATTATTTCCCTAGTCACTGCTTAACTACCGTTCACGGAAAAGGATCTCGTAGATAACGGTGTTGGCGGAGTGTCTAGCACGCTTGGCTGTAAATCTGAAGATCTGATGTTCGAGTACTTGTCCCGAAACTTTTTTCATTTTTTCCCGCATTTTCACTTTCATCATTTAAAGTATTTATTACCTAATTTCCTAATATTGCTTTAAGTTTAAATATCCATTTATTTCTAAATAAAATTCCTAATCACAATGATAGTATATATAACTATAAGCTAACTCTATTTCCTCATACCCGTGCATTTCGTCGACTTCATCGGGCCCCACCAGATCGTAATCTTCATGGAAGTTCATCTCGCCAAGCATATCCACAACACGAGTATAAATTTCTTGGGCCATTACAACACTACGGCCACATTCACTTTCGGGAACTTCTTTATCCGACATCAATCCATTTTTTCAGAGGAGTTTCATGCATCTTTCGCTGTTTCGTCGTCCAAAGGAGGAGACGTAAAAGATGTAACATTTTTGCTCGTTACAGGATTCCCCGCTGAAGATGTTGAAGCAGTATATTCCATTTTTGAATCAGCAAAAACTGTAGTATGTTAGAAATACACTTCGAAACACACTAGTTAAAATGCTCACAATGCTCTGATGAAAGAAGTAACACTGATCCTGTAGCACTTGAGATCGCTCCTATCTGATCCTTTTCCAAATGCTTTCAAAGAATTTTTCGACAATGCCATGATTGTGAAACAACACGTGCAAGACAATAAGTTTCTTTTCATTGTTTAATCATGGGGAGGACAATAATAAATCGCTTTACAATGAAAAATTTATTAACGAGGAAAACCAACCGCTATGTACGCTACAAATAATTCTTAAAAACTGCACATCAGTATATTAAAAATATTAACTATTAAAAAATAAAAATATATAGCATTATTATGAAATAAGCATTTAAAATGAAAGTGAAAATGTGGGAAAAAATGAAAAATAATTTCGGAACAAGGACTCGAACAACATACCTTGACATTTACAGCCAAGCGCATTAACGGCTACGCTAGCGCCGCCTATGAAAATCAACGTTACCGTGTATGGTAGTTAAGCAGTCACTAGGGAAATAATAACTTATTTTTATTAATAAAATGAAAACAGCTGGGTATTGGCCCTGATATGTATATATTTTCGTTAATCGGACGTCATGGACATTATCTCTACGAAGTTTCAGCCAAATCGGTTGGGGGTCAGTAGTGCCTTCCCCTTGTTAGGCTTCTTCTTTATAAGCTTCTGTCTTTCTAACTTTGAGTTGAATTTTATTCTGCATCTTACCAAGCGATGGTCGCTTCCAGTTTTAAACTGGTTGAGGACGGAACAGTCTTCAGCCAATTGCTTCTTATTGACTAGTATGTAGTCAATTTCGTTTTTGGTACCATTGGGTACTTTCCAGGTCCATTTTTATTGGGACTCTTTTTGAAGAAAGTGTTCATTATATATAGACTAGTACATTCAGCAAAGTCTACAAGTTGGTGTCCTCATTCATTTCTGTCTCCATAGCCCCATTTTCCAACTGCGCTGTCGTCTTCCTTTTGTTCTCCTATCTTGGCATTGAAATCACCCATGACCACTTTTAGATGGCAGCTTCCTTTGTCGTGCAGTTCTCCAACTTCTTGGTAGAAATCTTCCACTTCCTCTTCCGAGTATGATGATGTTGGCGCATAAACTTGGACTATTTGAAATGGATATCTTTTATTTATCTGAAGCACTAGTCTAGCTGCCCGCTCGGATGAACTTTCCATTTCCACGATATTATTCTTCAATTTTTTGTGGATGATGAATCCAACTCCTCCTGTTCTTCCTGTGTCAGTTCCCCTGTAATAAAAAATATGTCCACTCTTCAACTCCAATAGGCCTTCACCTTTTCTTCTCACCTCACTAAGCCCTAAAATGTCCCACTTGATCTTCTCCAGTTGTTCTTCGAGCTCTTGAAGTTTATCTTCACTGGACAAAGTCCGGCAGTTAAAGGTAGTTAGGTTGAGGTTAAAGGAATTGGGTAAGGATGAGAAAGAGTGGCAGTGGGCGTTTAACCTCCGGGGATTCTTAGCACCCTCTGCCTTCATGCCTTGTTCCTGATCACTGCCACGGTCAGAGGCAATCTAGCCTCCGGAGAATGAGGGCCATTTTTTATGGGTGTACATGTCATGGGGAATTGTGGGCCTTAAAACACCACGCTGGCCCAGAGTGGGTTGGTGAGTACCTCTTTCACTTTGGCCGGAGATATTGCAGAAAGACTTCACAGGATGGTTGAACCTACCAGTGTCCGAGGACACCACTGTTCTTTGCCCTTTAGCCTCCGTTTACACCCTTCCGCTGACTTTGAAGCAGTGAACCACTATATATACATATTATATTTATATATATATAATATGTATATACATTATATATATATATATACATATATATATATTATATATATATATATACAGAGCCGTAGTGAGGGCGGGACAACTGGGGGACATGCCCAGGGTGCAGCTTCGTAAGGGGGCGCAAAATAGAAGTCTTATTATACACTTGATAAAATGTGGTTACAGTTTTGTTTTTTCGATCGCTTCGAAACTTATAACGGCCAACCTGAGGTTCAGCTGAAGGGCCATGGCTGTACCAAGTCATAGGTGAACGTGTGCAACCTTAATTGGCGGCTTTTAGGCTACCTTTACTCTTTACACTCTGAATGTAATTTCTTTTATTTACCCTCGTCCGCAAAAATGTGCACGCCCTATCGCATTGCATTAGCCGAGCAGAATTTTTGCCCAAGTTGTCGATAAAAAAATGTCAGAAATAATTCAAAAGCTGGAACAGGATGGACTAGATTTACAAAATATGAGAGCTCAATCACATGAAAATGCTCCTAATATGACCGGTAAATAAAACGGTTGCAAACATAACTCTCTTGCATGTTTCATACCACGTACAGAGCATTCGCTTAATTTAGCTTGTTATTATTCCACTGAAAAAACTGTCAAATTAGGGAATTTTTTGCAAAGGTATAGAAACTGCTCCTTTATTTTCCTGGTTCCACATCAAGATGGGCTGTACTAATATAGGTCCTAAAGGTGACGTTGGAAAAACATGGCACAACACGATGGTCATCAAGAGAAAATTCTGTGAATTCATTGGGGTTACAATTGAAGGAAGTTTATAAGGTGGTAATAAAATTAAAGAATGAACATAAATGCAGAGATACTGAAAGTTTGCTAAAACAGTTATTTATATTTTTCTAGTTATTTTGGGATGATCGTCTCCAGAAGATCAACCACCTCACTAAATCTCTTCAGGGTTCCGATATAACTGTGGATAGAGCCGTTGACATGATCTGCGATTTGGTACTAGACATAAAAAGTTCAACGTCAAGACTGGAAGAGTATATGGAATAGGCAAAGAAATTTAGCTATGAAAAAGGAATACCTGATGTGCTCTCGAAAATAAGAAAAAGAAAAAGGAAATTTCATGATACGATGGAAACTGAAGCACCCTCAATAACTGAAAAAACAGAAAATTTTACGTTGTGCTTTATATAGTATGACTGAAGATAAAATGATAAATTCCTGTGAAAATGCTGCTAGTAGGTAATAAAAACAATGTGGATGAACGCGAGTTAATCGAAGAAGTTTGCAGTTTGAAACACCACCAGCCTTCGAAAAAAGTGTAAAAATTATGCAGAAAGAAATATTGGAATTTCCTAATATGCAAAATTTTCTGATAATTTTCATGACATTTCAACTGGAGATCTTTCTTTTAGTAAATTGAAATTGATCAAAAATTACATACGGTCATCGATGAACTAAGAAAGACTTTTGTCTACCCATCTTATCTATTGAATAAACTGTTAAAAATATAGATTTCAATGGCATAATCAATGTTTGCCACAAGTACAGCCTGAAAAATAATTCTTAAAAGAAATGATTGTTTATTTCAGTTAAATACCTCTTTAAAAATATGCACTTATCATTTTATTAGATCATTTTGGGGTGCCAAAAACTCCTATGCCCAAGACGCCAAAAGTGGTCACTAAGGCCCTGTGTGTGTGTGTGTATGTATGTATATATAAATACTATGGAAGAGGAAAGGTAAGTAAGGATATTTAGGGCAACTAGGTGTTGAAGGAAACCCAGTGAACACTTACCGGAAGTAGAGCCGCTGGGATGTTGGAGAGAGAGAGAGAGAGCCACACACCCCCCCTCCCACACACGCACGCACACACACACCATATATACTCGTGTATAACACACAGTTTGAAGACCAAAATATCATGTCATAAAGTAGGGTGCAGGTTATACACAGGTAACACGTTTGTACACTTAAATTCGGAAATGAAAGTGAACCTACCTCACACCTGATTCTTGCTTTTTGGGTGAATTAAGGGGAAAATCATAATAATTATCGATAATCCAGGCTATACATATATTAATTATACGTATAAAACACCTAATTACTTCTATACAGTTATAATTCCGTCCTCTCCAAATATTCCACATTTCACTAGCTCATCAGCTGATTGTGCTAATTTTTACATAATCGCCAGATAGACTTCCAGCCAGAGCTGCAAACCACTTCAAAATTTGGAAGTGGTTTGGTTCTAAATTTTTGGTTCAGTTCAGTTCAGACGGGAATTTTGACAAGTGGTTCGGTTTGCGGTTCAGTTCAACTAAATTAATCATTTGAAATGCTATCCAGAAATAATTTATCCAATATAAACATTATACATTCAGTATCAATCTGTAAGTAAATCAATCAGCAGTCATTATTATTTTAAATGAAAGAAGAATTTATTTAAAGGAAAAATTTATATTTTAAATATATTACAATCCCATCATCATCTTCATTTATTTATATTAAAAAATGGTATTTTTGATCCTAACATGATTTTTATGTGGATAAAATAGTATCACAGAGGAAAGAGTTAGGCACTCTTTCCTTTGAAGCAAACCCGCTGGTTTTTCCAATGGAAATTCCTGGTCTTTTCGTTGGTCTGTACAGGGCTGTCGAGAGCCATAACGAGCCCAGAGGAAAACAACCTTCTGCCCCCCCCCCCCCTCTTCCGAGAAATATTTTTAAAATTATAAAACAAAAGGAATTATGAATTCCTGCAACACCTATGAAACGTACGGTCAATATTCTTCAGCGAATTTAAAAAAATATAAATTTTGATTTTATACTTCAATTTTTAACTGAATGAATATGTCACATCTAAGCGATAATAAATTTACTTAATTACTGGCTCAGATACACTTAAATGTTGGTAATTGTTATTTAAAGAAAACTATTGAAATCAGATATAGATTTTGAATTTCCAAAAATCTTTTGGGGGAAAATCTGTATGTATGTACAGTTACGGACCCCAACTCACTGCTCCGAATAACTGATTTCATCATTGCGTTTTGCTGTCATGACTTGCACCTGTGTATTACAAAATACATATTATAATAGGAAAATCTTGTGACCACTCCATCTCGGGCCCCCAGAGCCCACAGGCCCCGGGTAGTTCTCCCCGGTCTCCCCACCCTCTCAGTGGCCCTGTGTCCGTACTTTGTGGATTGAGATCAAACCAAAAAATTAATTAGTGGTTTCGGTTTGGTTCGCAGTTCAGCAAAATGGCTGCGGTTCGGTTTGCAGCTCTGCTTCCAGCAAAACACGCTTCGAAAACAGAAAACATAGAATAAGCAAATGGAAATAATTTTATTTAGTTAATGATTATATTATGTACAATTAAGAATGTAACTAAAACCTGTATAACGTAGAATGACGTGTATGAACTTAATCTTACCTGTTGCGTTTCCTGTTTCCAGATTTGTTTGTTTTCATGTTATCTTCTATTAAACATTTTTAGAATGAGATGGAAAAGAGAGAATCATAATGCACTATAAATAAAAACTCTATCTATTTTTATAGATGCCTTTTTGTCTGATATAAAAGGATTGGCTACAGTGGAGCTGCAGTTTTCTACGCAGCATCAGTTTGGCCAACTTACTGTATGAAGTTGCTGCCATCTCAACTCACTAAGGAGAAGGCACTACTGAACCCCAACCGATTTGGTTGAAACTTCGTAAAGATAATGTCCATGACATCCGATTAACAAAAATATATACATATCAGGGCCAATACCCAGCTGTTTTTATTTTATTAATAAAAATAAGTTAATATTTCCCGAGTCGCTGCTTAACTACCATACATGGTAACAGAACTCGTAAGAAGTGGTGCTGGTGCAGTGGTTAGTGCGCTTGGCTGTAAATGTCATGACCTGTTGTTCGAGTTTTTCTTCTGAAGTTTTTTTTTCATTTTTCCCACATATTCACTTACCTCATTATAAATGCTTATTTCTTAATAACGCTATATATTTTTATTTTTTAATAGTTAATATTTTTTAATATATTGATGTGCAGTTTTGAAGAATTATTTGTAGCATACATGGCAGCTGGTTTTCCTCATCAATAATTATTTATTAGTTTGTCCTCCCCATGAATCAACAATGAAAAGAAACTTATTGTGTTGTACGTATTGTTTCACAATCATGACATTGTTGAAAAATACTTTGAAAGCATTTGGAAAAGAATCGGAGAGGAGCGATTTCAAGTGCTACAATAACAGTATTGTTTCTTTCATCAAAGCATTGTGAGCATTTTAACTAGTGCGTTTCGAAGTGTATTTTTAACATACTGCAGTTTTTGCTGTTTCAAAAATGGAATATATTGCTTCAACATCTTCAGCGGGGAATCCTGTAACGAGCAAAAATGTTACATCTTTTACGTCTCCTTTGGACGACGAAACAGTGAAAGACGTGTTGAAAGTGCATGCATTAAATATGTAATTAATGTTATCGCAAACCGGATGAGTTTTATTTGTCATTGCCCATAGATACACACACACACATATGCACGCACGCACACACACGCATGCACACACACACACATATATATACATACTACCATTGTGATTAGGAATTTTATTTAGAAATAAATGGATATTTAAACTTAAAGCAATATCAGGAAATTAGGTAATAAATACTTTAAATCAGTGGTCTTCAACCTTTTTTGAGTCACCGCCCACTTTTACCATATGTTGTACTTTGAAATAAGTTGACCGCCCACCCAGTGGTGTATTAAGGGTTTCTGGTGCCCGGGGCAAAGAATAATTTTGCGCCTCAAGTAGCAAAACGATTTATGGAGGAAGGATGGGGGGGTGCAAATCGCACCTCGACCCGACGGGTGCAAATTTGATATTTTAGCACCCCCCCCTGAACTCGGTGCCCGGGCAACTACACCACCCTGCCCACCTTCACTACGCCACTAAGCCCACCTACCATATCAACTTAACAATAAAGATTTTAATAAAATAAATGTTTAAAAAGATCAAGTTTAATTATATTTATTAATCCCAAAACAATGTTAAAATAAGCATTTGGCATACATTTCAATGCATACTTTATGCTTGGTGCCTACAAACCAGGGAATCAATGTCTGGCTTAAAGTCTGTAAGGGTCATTCGAAGATCTCCTCTTTCTGTTATTTGTAAGCGGTTTCTTTTTTTGGACAGGAGATTGCCGACTGCACTAAATCCCTTCTCGACTACATATGAAGTTGGGAAAGCTAACAAGAGCAACGATATTTTCTTCCACAAGCGTGGATACAGAGAGGGCATTTTCTTGTTCTGCCAAAGTTGTACATATCCACCTTGGTTGAAATTGGCTTTACACTCATCATCATGAATTAATTCTATTATCTCCTCTTGGTATTCAATATCCACATCACACACACATGTGATGAATGGAGTCTCCAGGCATCCACTTTCAAGTCTATTGCATTGCAAAAACGAGTCATCATATCATTTCTAATGACAGAGAGGTGATCTGCAAACTTGTCTATGTCTTAGGCTGTAAGATCATCTTTGATGTTGTGTAGTTCTGGAAACTGTTAAAATTCTTTTTGCAGGATGTTTTTTCTGAATAAATCCAATTTGTCAATGAATACTGAAATAACATTTTTGCAATCAATGAGTGTCCGTGGGAAGAGAGAGTATACTTATCTCTTAATATCGCATCTCTTTCATTTCGCTGCGTTCCCCATATAATGTATCAAATATCTGAGTGAAGGTATCCCATCGGAGATTTTAAACCACTGTCTGCTTTTCGCCATTTCTTTCCTAAATGGCACATACTAGTTAGGATTACCATATTCTGATAATAAAACCCGGACAAATTTAATTTTAAACCTAAAATGTAGTATAATTTTTTTAAAAAACAAGGTATCTAATTGCTTAAGTCTATAGTATAGTCTATAGATTTTGATGGGCATATCCAGAAAAAATGGGTTTTATTTGCTAAAATCTCGGTAAATTTTAAGAAAATCCGGACGTATGGTAACCCTAATACTGGTGGGATTGTCGTTAGATGAGATTACCGAATACGGTCTCAGTGGTAATAACAGTGTTAAAAATTTATGATTTTATATATTTGATAAAATGAAACTTAAACGCTTCGCTACTTCTGCGAGAGACTCCGACCACCCTCACGGGCCTTTCGATTTTACCGCAGCATGGATACATTGTCGCTAGTATAGTATGATATGATACTATAGTTAACGACAAACGAGCTGTAATAGTTTTACATAAAATAGTTGTACAGAATATGTGTGCATATCATTAGGCTTTTTTATAGAATTTTATTTTTCAGTGTAAAAGTTTAATAGCATTTGGTGAGTTCTTTAACGCCCACCAAAAATCCAAAAACGCCCACTGGTGGGTGCTATCACCCACCTTGAAGACCACTGCTTTAAATGATGAAAGTGAAAATGTGCGAAAAAAAGAAAAACAACTTCAAAACAAGGACTCGAACAACAGATCATGACATTTACAGCCAAGCGCACTAACCACTACGTCAGCGTCATTTTTTACGAGTTCCGTTACTGTGTATGGTAGTTAAGCAGTGACTCAGGAAATGTTGTTATTTTTATTAATAAAATAAAAACGGCTGGGTATTGGCCCTGATATGTATATATTTTCGTTAATAGGTCGTCATGGACATTATCTCTACGAAGTTTCAGCCAAATCGGTTGGGGGTCAATCGCTTTCAATAATGATGTCTCTTTAAGACGCAATGTGGAGCTTATTGAATGTAATACTTATAGGCACGTCCAAGCCTTTGAAATTTTATAAATCCAAGGAATTTGGCTGAACTTTGTGGTAATTGATACTCATATTTTTGAAGAAAATAATAACTCTGTTATATTCAACAATAAAAAATTGTGGAATTTATTAGTCATTATTTTCTTCGGAAATACATTTTAAAATTGTTAACTGGTGATAATTTAATGTTTTAACATATTTATTTATGCTACTCTAGTTCAGCGCTTCCCAACCTTTTTTGATCCATGGCACACCATGCATGGTTAAAAACATCACAGCACACCAAACCATCCCTAATTAATTTCACTATGTATGTACACATTTTTAAAGAAAAACTAGCATAAAACAAGTAAAAGTCGCAGTTATACTAGATTGTTATGATTGGTAAAGCAATATTCAAACAATTGTATAATTTTATTGTAAATTAAATATATACATAATTCAACATTTAAAAATGTTATGTTCTTATGTTAGACGGGAAATATATGCTTGACTTTTTGGTAAAAGACGCTTTATATTTGGCTTAATAACAGAAATACCTAAAAGAAGTTCTTCATATAGGTCCTTTAAACATGTCAATCAAATGTAGCAACGACAGGGACCGTGATCTCAAAAATAAACCGCGAACGGGTTGGCCCAGATGCACAACTGATCAAGATTTGGCGATTCGGCAGCGTGTAGCAGAGCATCCTCTCACAAGGCGTGGATTGACCTCGGTGCAACAAGATTTCGGTTATGGATGCAGCTACTGGACTTATAAGGGTAGAGTGCTTGAGGCTGGACTGCACCACCATCAGCCACGACTTACAGCAGGACATAAGACATCCCGCTTATTCTTTGCAGAAACATATGCGGAAATGGACCAGACCTTCTGGGATCTGGTCATATTTGCCGATGAAAAATCATTTCGGAGTGCTGAGGATGGCAGGATACAATTATGGCGTCCCCGAAGAACAAGGTTTGCATCACAATTTGTTTTCTTATTTTCTTTTACTTCTCGCAAGCTTTTCGTGCTCTGCTGTAAATCTGTAAATATTATCAGCAGACATTTTTGATATGAGAGAATTTTCCTGAAATATTTGTTTTTTCAGGTACGAGTCACAAAATATGGTTCGCACTGAAAAGTCAGAGCACGTAAGTGTAGGTTTTTGGGGTGCGATGACTGCAGCTGGACACGGTCCTTTGGTGAGAACCCTACCTAGAATGACGGCAAGAGTTTACAGTGATATTCTTCGGGAGCACCTGCTGTCATACGTGAATGAAATTGTCCCTGAAGGCGAGGAAGTCGTATTTGCTCAGGACAATAGCCCGATACATACGGCACGCATTCAGTGGCGTCACTAGTGGGGTGCGGACCGCACCGGGTGACACCATCAGAGGGGGTGACACCAAAATGACTGTCTATAAAATTTTTGTGCAGTGTTTCAACAGAAATTTATTATTTTTTATAAAAATATCCCTGTAGTTAGTTATAACCACAAAAACATTTTTCGTAAGCCCAGCTTACATGTACTGTATCAATATACCTACAAGGCTAAAACTCTATGCTAATTTACTTTTTGAACCTTCTAATGTGCATGCACTCCAGTCAGAGCTGTCATTATTACCCAATTACAATGACGCTTTGAATCACGTGGTTTCATCTGCACGAGCTACAAGCACGCGCTGTTGTTTTCGCTGCTGCTGATTTTGTCAAATTTTCTAGTATTTTAGCTACAATATTGTGGTAATTAGTGTTTGTGGACCTATATCAATAACTTTTTTGAGAATGAAGTAGTAATTAAAGGAAAAGAATGAGAAAAATCAAAAAAGGCTTCCGCACAGTTACTAATAATGTTGTTACTAATAACGTTGTAATTCAATGTAGAAAGATTTTCAAAACAATTTTGTTGTTAGTATTCATACAATCTAAGAAATATTACATTTAAGCTATTTACAACTATATTTATCACATATTATTCTATGATTAAAATTGATAATAAACTTACATGTATAACAATTATTGATTATATAACTCTTTGATAACTAAATAGAGAAATAGTTTAAAACATGAAGTAGTGGGAAATGCTATGTTTCTTGACATATGTTTAGAAATATAACAAATCTTAAATTCAGGTTTTTTTAAATTTTAGTCTTTTTTTAATTTTCTTTAAAAACATCAATGTCTTGCAAATATATATCTGATTTTAATGAAATTTTCAGGGTATAAGTTATTTATTATGCAAACCTAATACATTAATGTATCTCATGTAACGGTAAAGTTTAATGTTAAAATGAACATAATTTTGATGTAGTTCTTAAACGTTTTTACTTCGAATTCTATTGTTTTCTTACCGAATTTTCACTTTAACCATATGAAACTATGTAAATGTAAATACATTTAGGCTCTGCATATGACATTGTAATTTAAAGGTGTAATTTTAATTTTGCTAGTTGTTTATGTCACTTGGAGTAATAGTCTTCGAAAGTGGTGCACTTTCAATCTACTTTCAGTGGGTACTGAGATCCTACAACCCCTTTTAGGTGAAGCCTTTCGGGTAAAGCCCTCTAACAAACCGTCTATAACCATTTCTCTGAATTTTTGTTGGCATACTTTATTTTCTGGATTCTTAATGTTGTAGCATATAAAACCATTAACCAGTGCAGCCTCAATTACAAAATGCAAGATTGTGTGGTACCACTTTTTGCTCCTTCTATCAAAGGGGTAGGTTGCACAGAACTGGTCAAACTTGTCAACCCCACCCATAAATTTGTTATACGAAATTTGAATGCTTGTTTTCTGCACACTCCTTTTTCCTTTCTTTGAGTTTACTAGAACCTCACTAACACCTGAATTTCCCACTGTTGATAATATATTGAGCTTGCCTGTGTCTCGCCATGTGCAGGCAAACATTGTTTTATCGTTGTTTATCCATTATCAGCGAGGATTCACCACATTTCATTTTGCTCTGTTTCATACCTAAAGGTAAGTCTCTCCGACTGACTCGCACTGTGCCACATGCACAAGTTTGTTTCAACCTTATAATATAGCTCTACACTTGAGTAGAAATTGTCCATATAAACCACATGTCCCTTTCCTTCAAAACCATTCACCAATGAAGAGACAACTCAATGCCACAATCCACCCTTCAGGGTGTTTGAAATGTCTTTACCTGTACATATTTGAAACCTTAGAAGGAAGCCAGTTCTAGAATCACAAAGTGCCACACTTTGATTCCCCATTTAGTACTAGGTTTGCTTGGTAGGTACTGCTTAATAAATAGGCGTCCCTTAAATTTTACCATAGATTCATCAACACATGATTCTCTGTTACAATTATAAGCAGCAATATAAGTGTCCTTTACTAGATCTAATATAGACCTGATTTTGAAGTCTATCACCATTCTCAGAACTATCATCGTTAGAAAAATGTATAAATGATCTAATCAGCTGGTATTCATCTCTTCTAAACACATGAAAATCCAGGATTTTGAGTAAGCCAATAAGTGTCCTGAAAGTATGACTCCAATGTCGGTTTGTGTACCAACCCCCTGGCGATTTGTACACCTACTAAAGCCTTAGTATCCTTTCTATCAATACCATTCCAATTATGATACCTGGATTTTGGTGAAAGTTCCCCTACTTTATCTATAAATGCCTGTGCATATCTGTTTGTTTCCTTTGCAACCAAAACAAAAATAGATTCGGGAAAAAATTTTAAGAAACAATGGTATGGATCTAAGCCTAGAAAACCTTCAACAGCATGCTGTCCACTAAAGTCAGGAATGGTGTACTACAGGTGCTTCTTGGACGTTACCGATCTTTTTCCATTCATGTGTCGAGACTCTTACACCGGCACTTGTTGACGGAATCGGCTTAATGTTTCGTCGTCCTCCTCATCCTCATCAAAATCATCATCTCCATCCTCGTCTTCACTATTACCGTCACCTAAAAAAGAAAGCTTCAGTTTCTTCCTCTATCATTCTCATTCGCTAGGCTGCAATCATAATTGATCTAGAGCGAAGAAAATGTTACGTGAACGCTCGAGTGCCTCATGGTAATTTCAAAGCCTCGGAGATATATTGATATAAGTATATAATTTTATATGAGATGTATAATATAACAACTTATTACTAATGATCAGTAAAAATATGTAAAACATAATTAACTCACCTGTTAAACAGTAATATATAACCAAAGCACAGATCGACGTACAACAGTTCATGAAGGCGCTGACCGCGCTGACAAATGAAGAAAGTAAACACGAATTTTAGGGCACAGCCTGCAGATGGCAGCACGGAATAGGATTTTGAGTGATTTTGAGATTCTTACTAAACGGCAGGGATATTTCTGCTCTCCGCAGTAGAAGGAAACGTTTTATTATCGCCCTCCTTCCTTTTTTTTACCGTTTTACTTTCTCTCACTGCAGCATATGTCAGAACCATTCCGTTATATTTTGGCGCTTGGAGCAGGCTTAACGAAAAGACGCCTAGATTAACTTCAACCGCCCTTCCATTTCATGAAATATAAAATTTAGTTTTTACTCACAAATAAGTGAGATTTCATTGTACATATATTACACATAAATTATACTTGTTTTTAGGTGCATTTATTTAAATTTAAGAAGGCAATATGAAGTAAATTATTTCATTTAAATATGTTTTACCTATATTGGAAAAATCATAGGACGGAACAAAAATCGCATAAGCCTCTTTCCACAGGAAAGCAGCATAAAAATACCCCAAAATTAAATTTTAGTAACAAATATGTTGTTAATATTTTTTCACCAAACAAAAAACGTCACGTTAACAAAAAACCCTCTCCTCCCCTCGTCACGATGTCACAAAAGTATCAACCCTCCCTTCCACTGACCGTGACATAACCGTAGTGGCGACGACGTAGAATTTTTTATAATATGCATTTTCACTTTGCAAAAAATTTGCAAATAAATTCAATTAATTTTGGTATAAATGCCACTGACATTATGGATTACCACGTTTCTAATCACTTGGAAATATTTAAAAGATTTAGCATACTACTTAAATGTTTTTATAATAGCCACCATATTTGATTGCCATTTAAAAGTATCTATATTATATAAGTCAATTTCTTGAAATTCTCTTTCACACCAGCAGCCCCGTAACTAGATATTTTTGCGCCCGGGGCAAACTACTAAATATCCACCCTCTTTCCCTCCAAGAAATTATTTTTTCTAGTTTATTTAGTTACTATTTGTATTTTTGCGCCCCTTGCTTAGTTGTGCTTAGTTGTGCCCGGGTCAGATGCCCCGCTCTAGTTACGGCACTGCACACCAGTTTCTAAACAATATGACCATCATGGTGTCAGAGATTACCCAAGAAGTAAAACATGGAAGATATTAGCAGAAATAATGCGAGGGTTACTGTATAAATAATATAAATTTAAAAAAATTTCATTGATTTTGGTAAACATTTTATTCAATCTGTAATAAAATACTGTAAATACCCACATATAAGACAAAGGGAAGTTTTCCGCCTCACATTCAATGATTTTTTTATATACCCACCCATAGCAAGCATTCGTTCCTTGAAATTGGTATCAGTCAGTTATCATTTAACGGTGAAAATGTTGTGTTACATTGACAACATCATTGTAATATGATAAATCAATCTATAAAAACTTACATACATCCTCATTTTTAATAAGGGGAATAAAACATTTGGAATAACTTCAAAAAGTAAATGATCGAGAGGTAGCTAACGGCTCAATTTACCATCTTCAAATGCTCTGATATACATGCATAAGAAGCGCTCATCCACTTATGACAATACTATATTATACAATCTAGATGGCACTGGCATCAGGTGCTTCATTGATAGAAGGTGATGATTTGGCAGAATTTGGGGGAATTACAGGAATTGGTAGAATGTGACGTTTGTGGGAGAAAATGAGACTTATTTATTCCACGCTGGATAATTTATCTTGCCCTTAACACTTCGTTGTTCACACCGATGAGCTAAATATTTTGATGATATAACACATATACACATTTTTTATTCCTGTTTTCAGTAACGAACAACATCCGATATAAAATTGAATTTTTCGAGTTTACAATATATACCTATTCAAAATTACTAACCTTTAAGAAAGGGCAACTAATGCAGAAATACGCACAAGGAACAAACGTGGAACGATTCTTCTTCAATAATTAGCATGGATGCTAGTTCATGTGAAGGAATGAAAGGTTGTGGACATATGTAGCAGACTAAACATGGGGGAAACTTCTCTTCTCCCACTAGGTTATTCATAAGGTTCAAGGAATTCTCAAATGGGTAAATTTCCCTATGGAATTGCCGGAAGTCGTTAGATATTATCTTAGAAAAGACTAAAGGTCGTATTCGTGGAACTGCCAAAGGGAATTGAAGTGAACTTGGTCGGGGTTTGGATCCCATGGCGACGGGGTATGTTAGCATGAGGGAAGCGATGGCCATTTGAAGGTTAATGAGCGGTGGGAAAATTCCGCCTTTAGCTTACACTGTTTATGCGAACCGAAATAAAGGAGCGAAATGAATATCGGTTTCGGCTCGGGTTCACACATTTAGTTTTTTTGGTTCGGATTCGGTTCCACTTCGGCCAAAAATATCATTTTTTTTCGTTTCGGCTTTTCGGTTCGGTTCCGGTTCGATGTCCTGATTCAAAGTTACGTCAGCAATCAATTCATACCTGTGTACCGATTTACGTCGTTTTGAATGGAAGTCGGAATAACTCTAGATTCCTTAAAATTTTTGTTTCCATATTCCTGAAGTTATTATCTGATTGAAATACTATACAATATGAGATCTAAATACCTACTCTGTAAGATAATATCTAAATAATCAGCGATCTTAAATTATATTGCTTCACTTCTCACACTCAGGCCAATGCTCTCTAGGTGACAGCTTAATATGTTCCCTTGGAAGGGTTTTGTAACGAGAGAATCTAGTGATCAGAAAAAATTGGTGACGTGAAATCAGGGGTGTAGTCGATGGCATACGGAGGTATACGGCGTATAACAACTTCTTAACGTACCTGTTCACTGTATAACAAACTTCTCAAGTACAAAGCATATGATATAAGCTGATAACGTAGCTTATAATAACTTCTTCAGAAAGTCGGCATAAGCTTGGTATCGTAAAACCTGGTCGTCGTAATTTTGCAAGAATATATTTGGAAAGTAAATGTATAGGATTTTGGTCACAGGTTAGGTTTGGGACTTTTGGTAGATGAAAAAGATATTTTGATATGCTAGTCGCTGTTTGAAACGCTGCAAGAGAGCTGATTACTGCGTATCTTATCAAAGGATATCCTTTTTAATTTCTCCATATGTAGTAATGGGAAGTATTGTGTTCATGAAAAAACGACTTCTAGATTTCAACGGAAATGCACGTTTTGAGGTCTCTAGAACACGTTTAGACTATTTTCGGAATGATGTCTGTGTGGATGTATGTGATTGTGGGCGCTCTAACTCAAAAAGTACTTGTCATATTGACACCAAATTTCATATATAACACTTTTGCATGAGCACAAAGAACTGATTATTTTTTGGACAATACCGGTTTACCGGAAGTTGAGGTTTATTCGAAACCCGATTCGGTTTTTGCGATATTTCTACGATAATACGTCATTATTGTATACATTGACCATTACAAAAAATGTAGAAAATATAATTTCCTACATTTTTTATTTCAAATAATTTTTCATAACAGTTATTGTTTAGTAATGATTTATAAATAATCGGTTTTTTCGGTTTCCGTCAAATATCTCCTTAAAAACGTCCTTATTATCAACTGAAACCAAGATTTAATATAATTTAAAATTAATTACTTTCACTCCCATGCATACCATAAAATCTATCAATTTGGCTATCAAAAAAACACATTCATCACATGTTTTAAAAAATTGTCCATTGATTCTGCATGTGACTTATCATTAATTTATGCTCAACTATTCTTTTAACATTTCACTAAAAATCTAAGTTGGAAGGTCACTGAAATTCAACATTTTAATAAATCGCATAAGAATTTACCAGTGCGGAATTAAAGCTGACGTAGGATGCAGTGGTCATCTTTGTAATGAAATACATCTGCTCACTGGATATTTCCTATGTATTTTTATAACCTATCAAAAACTGTTAGTAAAATTGTACATATATGATGTTAAAGAAAAAATCCAAACAATTTCAAAAGTTCATATTATTTAGGTTAAATAGAAAAGTTTCTTAACTGGAATTCATAAAAATATTTCTTGCAAACACAACAAATTTGATCGGCGAATTTGTGATTGTCAGTCGCGAAACAACTATATTTGTCGGTAAGAATTTTATAGCTAACAATTAAGATGTAGAGATCGATTAAAACTTAATTGATTTAGATGTTTACCTCGCTCAGATTTGGTTTATTTTGCCAAACATCGTGATTCATTTTCCCCCAGCTCAACTAAATTTGCAACTTGTTGTTCATGTGTTTCTTTATTAACACGAAATTCATAATTTACTTTGAACTTTTCGAATCGTTCCAGACATTTTTATTTTCTCTTCCTAAAGCCTTGTTTTTCATTCGCTCCAGTCTATTCTTTTCTTCTTTTCTTTTCTTGTAGTACAGTATATTATTTGTTTCCTCGCTAATCTCACTAGCCTTCCTTACTTCGTTTCATGGATAGTTTTTCATGTCTCGAGTTTCTATGAATTTAAATACAATTACGATCTTAGATTATCCATTTCATTGATATTGCTTTACATATAATTTACGTATTAAATTCACTTTGGTCGGAGGTATTCAAGGTTGAGCATAATTAAAAAAGATGTTTTGCTGTTTAATTTATATCTCGAATCCATTTATTCCAGATTAGAGAATGAAACTATGTATTACGCAAATGATATTTAAAGCAGTAGTAATGAAAAGAATATGACACCAAAATCTTTTATAACGAACAAATAGTCGGAAAATTTTCTTGTTTTATCATTTTAATACAAAAAGATTATATTTTTGAATTTTTTTAAAATTCTTACTTGTCTTATGATGTTAAATTAATGCTTGGTTATATTAAAATAAAGCATTACATTAAAATTTTTACTTATTTACTATCTCATGCACATATACTACGTCATAATGACAGAAATAAATCAGCGAAAGTCCAGGAAAAGAAAGAATATGTTACGTAACAAACTGTCAAAGATTCTGACGCGTTCGCTCCTGTCAGTAAATACTTGATCGTAGCAAAAGCAAACCGTTTATACAGGAAATGCGATTAAAAAGCAAAACAATTGCGTTTTCTCTCAACTTCTGTTTTTATTCAACAATTTAAAATGGATATACACAGAAATGGGCTCTACATATTATAACACACTATGTCATATCCATAAGAAATCCCTTTGAGTTATTCGTCTTTTAAATTTCACTCAGTTGAACAGGGTTTCGAAAACTTTTCTATTTTCGAGACTTAATCCGACAAATGCATGCGTTACATGATGGGTTTTTGGACGTCTGGAACAGTTCCATTCCAAAGGAAATCACAAGTTTGCGTCTCATTCATTCGTGCCGTTTCTGGCTACACATACATGCTAAAATTTAAATCTGGAAACTTGCATGAAAATTACTCGAAAGATTTTTTTATATTTTTACAATATTACAAGACAATAGGACAAGTGGTGTGAAACAATAATACAATAATAACACCTCGCTTAGTAACTATTTAAATATATCGCTTAAATACACAATAAATTGAGAGAAACATGGTTTAGAGAGAACAAGATTTCAAAAAGCAAGATTTCCAGGAAAAAATGCCGTTACATATTTTTATCCAGGAGCTTTTTTTGTTAAATATACACTGACAGATATATTTATATTTTGTACAGGTGCATGTCACAAATTTCTGTCCATTTTTGTTTTATTGAGTAAACTATCGATAGCAGAGTTATAGCGTTGTCGTGAATTGTTGTTTGGTCAAAAATGGCGTCGAATTTCATGCAAAAGATCTCAATTAAAGCATTGTTTTATACCTCTCCAGTGCCTGTGATTTCCCAAGCATGAGGATGAAATTTAATAGTTTAAATAATCGATTCTGAAATGGACTAAAAAATTAAACCATTGGGTCCTGTTTCATGTAACATGCATGAAACAATTCCAACGTTAAAAACTCATTTAGGAATCTTACTCGATGGATTATTAAGGAATGGTTTATTTATATCTCTCAGAGCGCCTTATGATCATTTTCCGGAATGGATTAGATTAAATCCAAATGGCATATTCGTACTCATTCAAACCCAAAAAAGCGAATGGTGAGAATTTACCGTTTCCTATATACTGAATATATAAATCTGTTACAATTATTTTTATTAAATTTTTATTTAGGATAAATATATACATCAGAGAACTTTAATTTTACAGTAAATGTTCATTAAAAAGACATTAAATATCTGGAAAATATATAAAATATTACGAATAAAAATGCTCTTGGTCTAACAATACATTGATAGGTCAAATGAAATGTTTGGAATGAACAAAAAGCTATGTTTTATTGAATTTTTCAATCCAGGAAAATGTTATTCATTAACAGAAAATTATATGTACTGTAATTGGCTGTGCTGTAGTGTAATAGGCAAAGTAACTTCATTCTTTACAGGGGTTTTTAAAATTGGGAAAATTGAATGATGCTTTTAGTAATTGCTACAGTTCTTGAACCAACAATACAACCTTAACGTAATTCAGTGACACATTTTTTCTTCTGTGTAAATCGGCATCAATATGAGGTGACTCTCGTGTGACTGCTTATAATATTTATATTAAAAATTTTAACCGACAGAGTAGAATCGATAGAATCTAAAATGGCAGTTATTCAGTTAATACGGTCGGCAAAGGGAATAAATTGACAGCTAATTCGAATTAACGCAAGTTTGAATCACGGGAATATTCAAGTTAACAGAATGTTTCATTTAGGACAGAGGTATTCTTCCTTTGTAAGAAATTCGCGGTAACAAATTCGAAGTACGAAAATTTCTTCCTTAGGATTAATTTCTTCGCTGAACTACTTTCAAGAAAGTTGATTGCATCATTTAATAGATACACTATGATATTCAGTTAACATTAATTCAAAATTCCATTTTCATTTTTTCGTAACTCACAGTTTTGCAAGTACATATGGGCAAATCGGATTTCACTCAACGACCCAAGAAACCTACTTTCCCATTCCGAAAAGTATTTTTTTAATGACACACGAAGCGCAGCGGTGAACTATTCGGCGGTTGGGTTATTTCATTTGTCTTTCAAAATAGGCGCACTAAATAGCAAAGGTGCTAGTGATCAGAGGCTGGATGACCACGTATTAAGGTGAGAGAAAATATATTATCGTTTAATATCGTACATGTATTAAGAGTTCATCTATGTAGCCTCCTTTTGTTTTCTTATTTAATAGTGATAAAAGATTGCAGAGGTTTCTTTCAATCGACGGTTAAAAAGGAAGAAGAAGAATAAGGAAAAAATGAACATCGCGGCTTCGGCGCCGCGTACAACAACACTAGCGCATGTCGACAGGAAAAAATGATGAACACTCTTTTCGATAAGGTTGGGAGAGGTGTTTCACGCTTATCTCTCTATATATGTATGTATATATCTTTCTCTCTTTGGTTGACGCCGTTCGCACTGCTTCCTCTCCTCTCTCTCTTCCCGCTGCGCATTCCAGCCGCTTCACTGCGTTTCTTCTTTGTTTTCCTCATCCTTCTCTCTGCCTTCGACGACCCCGTCCTTGCGAACCTTGTGGCCGCGGAACGAAGCTTGGATTTTGGTGGCCGCCTTGTTGAGTTCTGGGTCGTTCAGGTCGATGTCGGCCAGTTCGTCTTTCTCCTCGTCTTCTCCCTTTTCGAAAACAAAAGAAGAATCTGTTCACTAAAGGGGATTCGGGCGAACATCGATCAATTTTAGAATTTCAGAAACTTCTCGGCAAACTTTGGCCACGTATTTCCAAGACCGTCAAATATTATTGGGGAACTCGGCTGGCATTTGGGTCATCTGCGCCGTCTTTTTTTACAAAACGTGATCAAAGACTCTTCCGATGAAACAAAACCACGTTTGGCGGTATGGTGTGTGCACCGGAAGAAAGATTTTAAGGACGTAATTGTACTTTAATTCATAGAAACTCGAGATATGAATAAAACAAGTTAGGAAAGTGTACAACGTATCACAAATGGGCGCGTTTCGTGCAATGGAATATTAGAAAGAAATTATATACCTGTACGTGAGGGAAATAGCGTTTTAAAGACCTTATATTCTTCAAAAATAATCCATTTTCTTCCTATTTAAAAATATTGCATGCACGCCTAAGGAAATTAAACGTTTGTTTGTGAGATTGTTTATGTTAGCAACAATGAAGAAGTAACCGTGGAAGAAATTTTCGCGTCTGGAACGATTAGAAAAGTTCAAAGTAAATTATGAATTCTGTGTAAATAAAAAAACACAACGAGAAGAACGTTCAGTTAAGTTAGGGGGAAATCAATCACGACGTTTGGCAAAAGAAAGCGAAGGTGAGTGAGGTAAAAGTCTAAAGCATATAAAATTAAATCGTTCTCCACATCTTAGCAATATAATTCTTATCGACAAATATAATTGTTTCACGGCTGAAAATCACAAATTCACCGATCATATTTGTTTTGTTTGCAGTAAATATTGTTATGAATTCCAGTCAAGAAACCTTTCTATTTAATCTAAATAATATGAACTTTTGAAATTGTTTGGATTTTTTTCTTAAAACCCTTAAGAGGTCGCGCGGATTTTGTAACGTAAGAGGTCGCGCGCGGTGATTTGGACCGCGTTGGAAAATCAGGCAAAATGTCCAACTTACCAAATGTTTATTATTATTTTTGGTACTTCTTTATACTAGCAGAATACCCCGTTGAATTTCAACGGATTTAGTGAAGTTACTACAGCACAACATAAAAACTTTAAAATATATAGTAGATACTTTTTAAATTACAATTAGCTTTTCTTAACAGTTAATCATATTTGCTTGTAACAATCCGTTTTGTTGTTCAAATTTTATTTAATTAATTATAACAAAAACGTAAGGAATTGTATATTTTCATATAACAATTTTTTAATTTAAAGTTTTTATATTAATAAGTAAGAAGAGATTACATACCTTCTACACTTTTGTAAAAATCAATATCCGTTTCCAAGCCTATTGCATTCAAATATAACGATAACTTTATTTCCTATCATATTACTTTCGCCAAATCCAGCTTCATTTCTTGTGTAATTATGCCTCGCTGAAATATTTACATTTATGTCTTGTACGCAAGAAACCCGTGAAAAAGCAACGTACAGTTGTCCATGATTGAACACTGACTGGTAAATGTACACCAGATACGTGAGCTTATTTACGTTAATAAACATTATAATGTAGAATATAATGATTTTACTTACAAAAAATGTAAGATTCCAGTATTCAGTAGACGAAAGAAGGTTCAATTATGTACTTTCATCAATAAACGCTTCCTGAATAATAATCAGCATCTATTTACGTTGCTATCCATAAATATCGAAGTCGATATTTTTCATGATCACAATACTTTCCCATTACTGCGTATCGACAAAGTAAAAATAATCGGTTTTTTCGGTTTCCGTCAAATATCTCCTTAAAAACGTCGTAATTGTTCATCTTCGTAAGGACCAAAGTTTTAGAGAATAATATTTCTTCCAAGTTTTGTTTGAAACAAATTTTCGGAGAAACATCCATTTCGGAGATATTTTGCTTTTTCTTAATTTCCAGTATACAGCGCCACCATGTAGCGGTGAATTCTGTAAACATATTCAAAATATACGTAATTTACGGCAATAAGGACGACTGTATTCTTTTACGTTACGAAATAATAATTTTGCCTTATAATGCTATTCATAATAATTTAAATATCTATACCCCAAATATGGAGAAAGCCATGTGTTGGTCCAACACATGATTTTCTCCATACTGTTGGGCACATCAGATTTTATTAATTAAAAAAATTTGTTCATACCATATATTTCATTAATACAACTATATTTAATCAGCGGTTAAATTTACAACTAAATTTTCGAAAAAGCTTTACGAGGAACAGAATAATTCGTTGTCTGTTAAATTAAAATGTTTTAAATAAAAATTGAGCTTGAAATATAAAAATTGAGAATTTAATAATCTAACTATATATTAATTTTACGTTGACGTCTGTAGACATTTGTGTACAATTTATATCGGAGTATTTATCGAGAGCTGTTCGTCATAAAGATATGGAGGAGCCCGATCTCTTTCCCTTCTCTCGCGTCAATTTAACACATGACCAGGAGTAATCGATGTAATTTGGATGAAACAAAAGTCCTTCTTTTAAATAAAATAATTGTTGTCGCACATAAATAATTAAAATTGTGATAAAAGTGTAGAAAGCGGACTTGAACGACGACACTTGAAAAGGAAAGTATTCTAGCAAAGATCGTTTCCCAACTAGGCCAACTGTCTCCCAGGCAAGAACCACAGTCGATGGTTTCGTTGAGGGATGATACAATTTTTAGAGAGAGTATGATAAGTAAACACTTATCACGAGTTTTGTAGCAATAACGAACGGTAAGAAAAAGCATTCGGCCCTTTATGCTGTGCGCAACTAGCGGACAGAAACCAATGCGCAGTAAACAAAATCCCTATAAAACATGAAAAGCTGACATAAAGAGTCCTTAGACCCATAAGTCAATAGAAAGTGAATTAAAGAAAGGGTACTGAGAAGGCCTGGGATGAAATATCAACATAACGTTATAAAATTAATAAAACAAAAATGGTGCAGTCTAAAAGACCGCGCGCGACCTATAAAGGATTAAAACATCATCTATGTACATCTTTACTAAAAGTTTTCTGATAGGTTATAAAAATACATAGGAAATATCCAGTGAGCAGATGTATTTCATTACAAAGATGACCACTGCATCCTAAGTCAGCTTTAATTCCGCACTGGTAAATTCTTATGCATTTTATTAAAATGTTGAATTTCAATGACCTTCCAACTTAGATTTTTAGTGAAATGTTAAAAGAATAGTTGAGCATAAATTAATGATAAGTCACATGCAGAATCAATGGACAATTTTTTAAAACATGTGATGAATGTGTATTTTTGATAGCCAAAATTGATAGATTTGATGGTATGCATGGGAGTGAAAGTAATTAATTTTAAATTATGTTAAATCTTGACTTCAGTTGATAATTTACAAGTAGACTGAGCACCTCCACTTTAAGTTTTATATTGTGTTAATAGTCTCATCTGATATTTTTTTTAAATAGCACATGAGACTATTAACACAATATTTTAATCATTTCAAGCATTTTTCAGTGCATTTTATAAAAAGAGTATAATTTGAAATAGTTTTTTATATATTTTTATTGTTTGAAAATCTCATAAAGGAAACAAATACCGCCAGTCTTCGATCTCACGAATTCAGAGTGATTAAACATGTCTAATTAAAATTTAATTTAGGAGAATATGGTTAAGTTTTAAATGTGGAGTAAATGCCTCCACCTCCTTCCTCCGGAATCTCTTAATATTGCAACCTACGGCTCAAGTGAAATTCTGTCAAATTTTATTGTTTATGTATGTATTGCACTAACATTAAAATTATTGTAAGTGCCGACCAGTTAATTCAAGGAATATCTGCGGAGTTGACTTGTTTCGTGTCCTGGAAGCAAATAAATCGGATATAAAAATATATAATGCATAACCTTTCACGATTAATGAATTATTGAAAAAATTGCAGCAGGTGAAATATGCTGCAATGGCTGCTACTTATTCTTTTCTGCGTCATTATCCTGTGAAGAGATCAATCAATCAATTCTAT
Organism: Uropetala carovei; assembly: GCA_036926305.1. NCBI lineage: Eukaryota > Metazoa > Arthropoda > Insecta > Odonata > Petaluridae > Uropetala > Uropetala carovei. The sequence goes on along the minus strand of JAXCHB010000010.1, from coordinate 7,035,937 downwards.
TATTATTCCTTTGGTTTCGCGGAAGTTCTAGTTTGCTTTATTCCCGCGCCCCCCTTTTCTAGATTGCCATAACTTGAACGAAAGAAACATTCCATTGCATATATAGATGAATTTGTTAAAGACACTACGACAATGAGTGCGAAACGCCGGATGCTATGTTCCAAACGACGCAGCTGAAAAGCTGAAATCAACAGTGTTAAGCCACGCTGCGAAAACATTCGTCGTCAAGGATTTTGAATTCCTTGTTTGCAAAACAATGCGCTTTCTGTGGTCTTTAATAAAGGAAGTATGGTCCATAACATAATTATGAAACATTTAAGTTTCACCGAAACGTGGAAGTTAACGCGATGAATAATAAAAGAAAAATTGTCTACGAGGATTAACAGATTTTATTTAGCAGCTAATGGTTTGGACGTCGTGTTCATAAAAAAGTTTGCAAATGGGGACTTCTACAAAATCACAGGTAATTTATTTTTTACGTGTTCCTGAATAACGAATTTTCGCGGATGTCAAGTGAATTTATTTGTTCAGAATCGCTACAGTACGAGCGTGGACTAAATTTCGATGCTGCTTAACGGGACCTCCGTCGTACATGAAAACAATATCCGCACGCATGTTTTCGGGAAATTGTCAAGGAAACCTTCAAGTTGTTTCACCAAACGAGTGGATTTTTATGGGCTTTTAAATCACTGTATTAAATTCAATTAAAAGAAAGAAAATGTTACGTCAAATTAGAAATGTGCTCTATTGCTCTAATGATCAGGCGTACGCAAGTTATTGATAATTCTTTATCGATTCGAGAGAAGTTTTCCTCGAATAAATTATTGCTTAGTACCATCTAAGGATTTACCTTGGCGTCCAGTTTGCCCATTTCTTTGGATAATTCCTCATCCGGTTTCCCAGACTTGCCCTGGCCGGTGCCCTGTTTCCTTGCCATGTGCCCTCGGAAGGACGCCTGTATCTTCGTAGCTGCGTGGCACAACTCTGCAAGAATAGAAAAGTACATTAATATTTCACGAAAATCCTCGTTCTCTCAACTACGCAACTTACGGCTCAAGTGAAGTTCTTTTCAAATTTTATTGTTTATGTATGTATTGCACTAACATTTAAATTATTGTAAGTGCCGAACAGTTAATTCAACGAATATCTGCGGAGCTGACTCGTTTCCTGTCCTGGGTGCAAATAAGTCGATAGAAAAATATTATATATATATAACACATATATAGAGAAATATAATTATTTAGCCAATATTATTCACATTTTTGCTGAAATTGAAAATAAATCACAATACTTTGAAAATGACAAAGACGAAGCTCGTGATGCTGACTCTATCACAAATCACTGCTCGATCCCTTCAAATATCGACTAGGCGCAAGAATCAGAGACGTCCCTATGGATGTAAAATCAATGTCCGATGGATAAGAATTAGAAGAATCAGATGAGAAGAAATATGTTTTGTTCAAACATTTAATATCAGTATCCGTAACTCTGACACTGTTATTAAAGGTTTTATATTTCTCAATTGCGTGCAATTTTTCTAATGGTTACATTAGTTCGCTCAGTTGACACTTTGCTGTTGACAGACGCCGTGTGCAAATAGATTTGATTCGTAAAAATTAACTAATCGAAGAAGTAATATTATTAGCTTTCCTTGTTTGGACTAATTTTTTTGTTTTTAATTATATTTTTTTGAAGTAACGGAAATATTCGGTCGATAAGACATATTTAATTCATTGCGCCGAAATGACAACAAATATAAGCGCTGGCCGTTATTCATATCAATGGTGTCAGAAACAGAGACCATAATTCATTAAATCGAAGCTCTAGTGCTTATAGTCATAATAGTATAACACTTACTTAGCCTTGTCTTTTTCCGCTAATATCGCCACAGCGCTCTATCTGCAGCAGTCTTGAGTTTTCACTAAGTTTCTCCAGATATTCCCAGCTAAGCTCATTAATTAAACTATTGACTTGCCTACCACATCGACGTTTCGCGAAGCTCGCTCTATTTCTTTGTATTTTCTCTAACTTATGATGCCTGTCTCTTGCGGTTCCCATATTCTACTCAATTAGCACTCTAGGCTGAGTAAATTAACAAATCTCACGTGACTTTTCATCGCATACCTCTTACATTCGGCGAACAAATACCAGCCTTTATCGAGCTGCTCCTATTATCCATAGAATATGCTCCTTCCAAGATTCGTTAATAGGATACCAACATATTTCCGAGTTTCGCCGTTTTTAAGAGACCCGCGTTGAGTAAAATGCTCACTATTGATAATTGATTTATCTCTACCCTAACAAAAGTTATCCAAGGAACATTTATCACTGTTCAACTCTAAATGACAATCCATAACACCATTACAAAATGGAAAATAAATCACGTTGGTGATCTGAACATCTTCTTCATTATGAATTGTTCTATAAACCTTTGTTTTGTCAGCGAATAAACTACAACTATTGCTTACATTTTCACAGTAAGGATAAATATGGCTAGGATGACAAACGTCAATTCCTTATTACTCTTGATTTAAGCGTCATTATTTGACGTGCCCATTCTAAATTCTCATTTAGAAAAAGTGTGTCCTAATTACAGTGGAATGCCTGGCGTAATTAATCATCGCCTACCCAAAACCAACTAAGAATTCAGTCAGCCCTCGCAGCTTGGGAGGCCCTATCTAAAGGGCTCGTCCAATATAGCTTAGCGAGCCCATCATCAAGGGTAAGAAGGGTCGAAGCGGCTGAAGAGGGGCTTCCCCCTACTCCATCGTTCCTCCTTAGAGAGAGAGAGAGATTAAGGGTCGAGGGAAAGACGCTTAAGGGAGGCGGGCGAAGTCATAATTCTCGTAGGAGACCGTAATCCGAAAAGAGAGGAAGGCCAGGATTAGTTGGCAAGATGGAGTTGACGAAGGACAGATCGCGAAGGAAAACAAAAGGTCAGATGAATTGAGAAACTCGATCGAGGAGGTTTTAGGAGAGAGAGAGAGGCGTAGTAACCGTTGGGAATATTATTAGGTTTCAGTGACATACTTATAGTTTCGTTTCTTTGGATTTTGGTGGAGTAGGGAAGGGTTCGGAGGATCGCCAAGGTGATTTGAAGTTGTTTGATTGGTGTCGTTTACAATGGCTCTTCCTCTCTTCCAAGGAGACTGAAATTGACGAGGGTTTTTGGAGAGTTTCGAGTAATCTGATTATAAAACCCTGCGTGGATGTCTGAGGTTTCATATGAACCGTATAAACATAGAGAAGCCCACTTTTCTTGGTGGTCACTTTATAAATCGTCTAAACCTAAGGCTCGTGAGCGGCATGCGGCTCTTTCGCGACTTGCGTGCGGCTACTAAAACCAACTCTTTCTTCCATATTAAGATCCTGGAACGTCAAATTCAATTCAATTGCTGAGAGTTCGCGTTTAGTTACTCTAAAATGTGAATTGACTTTCTTAAAAATAAGAACCATGCCATTTACATTTAAATTTACATTTACATTAATACCTGCAAGCCGCCAGAAGCGTTTTTGGCAGCACCAAATGAACTCTAACTAATGCCTCTGTAGGACTGTCTTATCGCATCTGGGAAAAAAGAACTGTAGTGTTTCTCGGTTCTAGCGATTGTTTCGACATATTTTCTCGTACGCTCTGATCTAACATTAAGTTCACTAACACCGATGGGCACAACTATGCCGCGTACGTCTTCAACGAATCCGGAGCTTTTAAACTTTTCAAAGAGTTTCCTTTTGTATTCAATTCTTCTACTGTTCAATGTCTGCCATTTCAGGTCCCTCGAGATCTCTGATACACTCGCATCACACCGATATTCTCTCTTTACGAATCTAGTCGCTCTATGGTTCAGCGTATACGCTGAACCATTTCGAGCTCCCTAGTTAGGCCCTCCTCGAAAGGGTCCCAGACGGCGCAACAGTATTCCACGACGGGTCGGATTAGAGAAAAGTACGCGATTTCCTTCACATTCGAGGATCACTCCCGCAGGACTCTAGAGCAGTGGCCTCCAACCTTTTTGCACAAGTGAGCCACAACGAGATGTTAAGTATGTGATGGAGCCGCAGTTCGAAACAAAAGAATAAACAAAATTAATTTCTGACCTAATCAGCAATTAAAGTTAAATTTATGAAATAAAGATATTTATTTACCAGAATACATGAACACATTCATTATGATACTTGAGGCTGCACTTAATTAACGAAGTTATTAATATCTACTTCAATGTTCGTGACGCAATCTTAAAATATTATGCAAATGATCGTCTAAAAGCATCGCCCTACACTTCGACTTGATTATTTTCTTTATTGAAAATGTTTCTTCACAAATATAACAAAAATGTTCAACTTCCCCTGAAAAGCTTTCATCTCAGCATATATGTCTGACACTAGCTTTCCTTTGCCCTGTAATCTTAAATTCAAATGATCTGTTATATCAGTTAAGAAAGCTAAAACCCAAACCCATTCTGGGTCAGAAAATGCTTCTTGAGTTCTTCCTGTTTCAGTGAGAATAATATCAATTTCATGACGAAGAGCAAAATAACGTTTGAGAACTTTCCTTCTTTTAAGCCACCGACTTCGACATGGTACAGCACATTCCCATCTTCTGCATTTAATTCTTCTACTGTGGGAGTTTTGTCTTAACAGTATCTACAAATCTACACAGATTACATCATATCAAACACATCAATTCTGATTATCCTCTCAAAGTCATTTACACCCAAAATAATACTCACCTCGGTTTGGACTCTTAAAATGTTGAAATTTGTTTACCGCCGTCTATAATATCCCTGTGGAATCACGTAATCACCAAATACACTTCAAAATTAACAGATAAAATTAACCAAAAGCAACAGCACTTCGACAATCTCGCGGACATCGAGACACACAATGTTTCACTTGTATTAAGAGGGAATGCCAGTCTGAATTCACTTTTCCTCCTCCCCGCTATCCAGCTGCTAGAGAGAAAAAGACCTGCTGATAGGACGAGTTTCCCAACAAATTTAACATCGTAGCTCTTAGCGATCATGCATTCGCATTGGCTGACTACAAGACGACGCTGTCAAACGTGTATAAAACGTGGCAAAGAGACTGAGTTTCTGGGGGAGGCAAGGGCCGCGCAGAGTTGGTTCGGGGGCCGCATGCGGCCCGCGGGTTGGGGACACCTGCTCTAGAGGAAAGACCATGAACCCTGTTTTCCGATGCTATGACGGTTTTGATATGCTCCCTACTAGACAAGTTGCTACCGAGTGTGACTCCTAGGTATTTGTTGCTATTGACGTATTTTACCTTTAATCCAGATATATCGTATGGATTACAGATGAAATTCATGGAACGCGTGAAATTCATTGCGGCGCATTTCTCTATATTCAGGTCGAGTTGCCAATCTTTACACCACTTCGTAATAACCTGAAGGTCCCTTTGTAAAGTCTCCTCGTCGTGTATTACGTTGATTTCACCATACACAAGCATGTCATCCACTTTATATTATCCGCTAAATCATTTATATATATATATATATATATATATATATATATATATATATATAAAAATACTAAGGAAGAGGAAAGGTAAGTAAGGATATTTTGGGCAACTCTCTTGTGCTGACGAAGGGATCATCCCGAAAGCTCTAACCTCTACAAATGTGTCTCTCCAACACCCCAGCGGCTCTACTTCCGGTAAGTGTTCACTGGGTTTCCTTCAACACCTAGTTGCCCAAAATATATATATATATATATATAGCAGAAACATGGACGCTAAGGAAAAATGATATTAAATACTTGGAAAGCTTCGATATGTGGACATGGAGAAGAATGCTGAAGATAAAATGGACAGATAGGGTGAAAAACGAGGAAGTACTACGAAGAATAGGAGAGAAGCGAACGACTATACAGACTATCAGAAAGAGGAAGGCGAACTGGATTGGGCATTACCTGAGGAGAGAATGCATGATTAAAGAAGTGCTAGAAGGAAAACTGGATGGAAAAAGAGAAAGAGGTAGGAAAAGGTTTCAGCTAGTAGACGACTTGAAAGGGAACGAGAGCTATCAAGACATGAAGAAAACTGCGGAAAATAGGAGTACATGGAGAACCAAGTTTAACCTAGAATAATCACGGACTTGTCAACGGACAGACTACCTATGATGATGATATAGGATTGCAACTAGTAGTTGAGAGGGATAGGAGGGAGCCAGTGAACACTTACTTGGTGTTGTGGACGTCCATGGCTTTTTCTTGGAGCTTTTGGGCATCCACCCTTCTTCGGCACAAGAGTATAACTAAAGCTAAACCTAAGTGTCTCACTGGGGGTAGAGGGGATGGGAAGAGGATGGGGCTCGTGGGAAGGAGGGTAGGGTATTTGAGGTGGGGGTGTCAACGAAGGTTTAGACCGGGAAAGGAAAGAGAGCGGAGGATTTCTATATGAGCGAGCTCCCATTGGCGGAGTTGTGGGGCGGGAGAGTCTTTTGGGAGAGCCCGGATTGTTTTGACAGTAAAACATCTATTGAAGGATAGGGAATGGCTTACCGCATGATCGGCCACTGGAAGGGGGCGCTTATGAGGGACACTGTCCCGATGACCGTTCATGCGGATGTTGAGGGGTGTGGTGGTAAGGCCCACGTAAAACGTCGGGCATTGTGTGCAGTTTAATAAATAGATTATATTTCTGATGGTGCAGGTTCCGTGGGACGTAATCTGGTAGGTGATGTCTGTTTTCGGGCTGGTGAACGTGGAGGAAGTCTCTGTGATGGGGCAAGTGAGGCACCGTGGTCTTTCGCATGGGAAATACCCTGCGGGGGGACCTGTAGGGAGTTCTTTGCGCCACAACAAGTCGCTTAGATTCCTAGGTCGACGGAATGATATGATGGGTGGCTTGGGGAAGAGTGTAAGGGTGATGGGTGAGGATGTGAGAATGGGGTGGGCGGCGGCAAGGATGTTTTTCGGGGCTTCGTGTAGCCCTGGGTGGAAGGTTGTTGTGAGAGTCAGGGGGGTGTCGCTTACAGTATGTGAGTTTGGGTTCGGTGTTTTTCCGGAGGCGGCGGAAGGAGAAATGGCGCGGTGTATTTGGTGGCGGGTTAATTCTGGAGGATAGCCTCGGTTGAGGAATGCCTCCTGAATTTTTGTGCAATATTCGGATAGCGAAGTGCTATCCGAACATATCCTATATCCTCGGCGGGCGAGGGAATAAAGGAGGGATGTTTTAGTGTGGTGTGGGTGGCAGCTGGTGTAATGGAGGTATTGATGGTGGTTGGTGTCTTTGATGTGCACCGAGGTGCTGATGCGTCCATTTCTAATATATATATATATATATATATATATATATATCAAGAATACAAGAGGTCCGATTACACTTCCCTGAGGCACGCCGGAAGTCACTTTGACGACGTTTGATGCAACTCCATCGAGAACTACTCTCTGGGTTCTATCCGAAACAAACGAGGTGATCCAATTTACAATTTTCTCGTTAATTGAATAAGCCTTTAATTTTTGCACTATTTTCGCGTGGGAGACGATGTCGAAGGTTTTCCTAAAGTCTAAAAATACTGCATCTACTCCTACCTTAGTTAGTCCGCTGCTTTCACAATATCATGTGTCTCGCATGACCTGCTTCTCCAGAAACCATGCTGGTTTCTATTCAGAGCATCTTTACTTTCGAGGAATCGCATTATTGAGCTGCCGATAGTGTTCTCAAAAACCTTACAGAAGATTGATGACAAAGATATAGGGCGGTAGTTCTCCATTTTAAATTTACTTCCCGTTTTGCGTATAGGTGTAAAGTGGGCTGTTTTCCATATCAAAAGGACTACTCCCTCGTCTAAAGAGTTTGTGAATACGACCTTAAGGTACGAAGATAATTCGTTCGCCATCAAGTTTATAATGAACACCATAGCGATTTTCTTTTATGGACCTGATTTAGCAATATAACGATACCGCTTTCGGATATTCCTATGCCGCTCATATTCGAATCTATACGGGTAGGGGAATCAACGAAATGACCGCTGTCGATTGTGAAGCAATGCTCAAAGAATCGATTTAACATATTGGCCTTAATAAAATAATCGCGCACACTTTCACCGTTATCCGTAAGTAGATGAGATACTGTGTACTGACCTCCTCGAACTGCTCGCACGTACGATCAAAATTCTTTCGAGTCATTTTTGAGTGAATCTGCTAGTGTCGCGGATCGGTAGATGTCAAATTCCTTACTGCGCCTCTACTCACGTCGGGTTATAATATGAATCGGAAAAATTCGGTTCTTCTCGTTCATTCGGTCCCCGACTCCTGGTCGAAACTAACATCTTTACAGAGTTTTTAAATTTAAATACCGAATGAAATTAGAACTAGGTGAGCAAGATGTGCTCCCTCTTTCGTACTGATATGTTCCTCTCCTTCGTTTAGTTTCCATCGAGATACCGTTTATGAGTTGGAATGGCTCTTTCATATATAAATTATAAAATCTTCGTTTACTCGCACTCCACACTCTCGTAAGTCCACGAAACGACGAACATCCGTCTCACTTTGCTTCATTCTGCATATGGTTAAGAGATGGCGTTATCGGTGTTGGTTTTCCCAAAAAGCAAAGCGAAATCGATTTCGGTTCCCTCATTTCATGCGAAAGGACAATTCTGCGCAACAGAGTTTCGGAAAACGAATTTCCTTCCAAACGAATGGAATTTTAAAAAATCGCCGAAATTAAGCTGCGTTAGTTAACGTCAGGAGGCGGAAGTGCGCGATTGTGCGAGAGAGAAATTAATTCCTCTCCATTATTCCCTCTCGATATTTTTCCCTTTCGAATCATATCCACCATATTAGAAAAATCTGCCTGAAGATGGAGAGGTAGCGAAAGAGAAAGGGATTTCTATACACAGTCCTGCGTATGCGCGGAAAACAGCGGATGGCGTAATTAAAAGTTTCTGACGGGATTCGATGACATTGACTTATCGAGGCATTGTTTGAAGCCGTGGCTTTGAGTCGGTTAATTTTGGAATCGACCGAACGCAACGCGGACGAAAAACGGATAATATGGTTAATAAATATAAGCGAGTTTTTAGGCTCTCCGTGCGAAAATTAATTACAATCTTGAAAATAGCCGAATTATAAAAAGTCTTACAAACCTTACTTAACTGAAAATGGCAGCAATTTTGGAGAGCTATGCAGTCTTTTCCCAATATGTACTTTACATTTACATCAATACCCTGCAAGCCGCTAGAAGCGTTTGGCAGGGGGTGTCACAACACCAAGTGAACTCTAACTAATTCCTCTGTTGGACTGTCTTATCGCGTCTGGGAAAAGGGATCTGTAGTATTTCTTTGTTCTAGCGATTGTTTCGACATATTTTCTCCTGTACTCTGATCTAACATTACGTTCACTAACACCGATGGGGACGACTATGCCGTGTACGTCTTCAACGAATTCGGAGCTTTCGAATTTTTCAAATAGTTTCCTTTTGTAATCAATTCTTCTACTCTTCAACGTCTGCCATTTCAAATCCCTCAATATCTCTGATACACTCGCATCGAACCGATATTCTCCTTTTACAAATCTAGCCGCTCTACGCTGAACCATTTCGAGCTCCTTAATTAGGCCCTCCTCTAAAGGGTCCCAGACGGCGCAACAGTATTCCACGAGGGGTAGTATTAGAGAAAAGTATGCGATTTCATTCACGTTCGAGGGGCATCCCCGCAGGACTCTAGAGGAAAGCCTTGAATTCTGTTTGCCGATGCTATAACGGTTTTGATATGCTCTCTACTAGACAAATTGCTACTGAGAATTACTCCTAGGTATTTATAGCTATTGACGTATTTTAGCTTTAGTTCAGATATTTGGTACGGGTAACGGTTGAAATTCGTAAAGCGCGTGAAGTTCATTGCGGCGCATTTCTTTATATTCAGGTCGAGTTGCCAATCTTTACACCATTTCGTAATAGCCTGAAGGTCCTTTTGCAAATTCTCCTGATCGTGTATTGTGTTGATTTCTCCATACACAAGTGTGTCATCCGCGAAATGTCTAACTTTACACTTTGTGTTATACGCTAAATCATTTATATATATCAAGAATAACAGAGGTCCGATTACACTTCCCTGAGGCACGCCGGAAGTCACTTTGACGACGTCTGATGCAACTCCATCGAGGACTACTCTCTGGGCTCTATCGGAAAGAAACGAGGCGATCCAATTTACAATTTTCTCGTTAATTGAATAAGCCCTTAATTTTTGCACTATTTTCAGGTGAGAAACGGTGTCGAAGGCTTTCCTAAAGTCTAAAAATACTGCATCAGCTCCTATTCCTTTATCCGCTGCTTTCACAATATCTTGTGTGAGTAGAGCTAACTGAGTCTCGCATGACCTGCCTCTTCGGAAACCATGCTGGTTTCTATTAAGCGCTTCTTTGCTTTCGAGAAATCGCATTATTGAGCTACCGATAATGTGCTCAATAACCTTACAGAAGATTGATGTCAACGATATAGGGCGGTAGTTCTCCACTTTTAATTTACTTCCCGTTTTATATATTGGTGTAACGTGGGCTGTTTTCCATATCAAAGGAACTACACCCTCATCTAAAGATTTTCTGAATAGAATCTTAAGGTACGGAGCTAATTCGTTTGCTAACGAGTTTATAATGGATGCAGGTATGGCTTCAGGCCCTGGCGATTTTCTTTTATCGACCTGACTTAGTAATTTAACGATACCGCTTTCGGATATTTGTATGTCGCTCATATTTGAGTCTCTACGAGTAGGGAAGTCAATGAAATCATCGCTGTCTATTGTGAAGCAATTTTCGAAGAACCGATTTAACATACTAGCCTTAGTAAATGAATCGTGTACACTTTCACCGTTGTCTGTACGTAGAAGAGGTACTGTGGACTGACCTCCTCGAATTTCTCGCACGTACAACCAAAATTCTTTTGAGTCGTTTTTGAGTGAATCCGAGAGTGTCGTGGATCGGTAGGCTTCAAATTCCTTACGCGCTTCGTCTCTTGCAGATTTACGACTATTTCTGTATATTAAATACTCGTTCGCGTGGTCCCTACCAACTTCTTTAAGGTGCTTTAGGCGCGCGTGATGCCGTCTTTATTTCTTGAGCAAGGCACGGAGTTTCGGTTTCACCCACCGCAGGTCCTTGCGATCACGAATTGCTTTAGTTGGGACAAACGTTTTTAGCCCTTCTCGAATGATTCGTAAAATTTCCGTCCAAGAGTCATCTACGCTGTTACTATTCGCAAAATTGATAAATGTCGCTATTTGGTTTGTAACATAATTTTTTAAACCTGGGAGATCTGCTTTACTGAAGATATAGACTAATCGCGTTGGCTTATATATTGTCGCAGGGGTGTATTTGAAGTCGGCAATTACTATTTTATGATCACCTATGCCGTCGTCGATTTGTAGGTTTCTAGTCGATAGTAGGTGGGTAGTGGCTAGCAGATTTAATATGTTTCCGTTTCCATTGTTGTCATATCGCGTCGGCTCGTTGACGATTTGCTCTAGAGAGTTTAGAGTAAACGCTTCAATTAATTCACGACAAGCTTCTCTATTTTTTCCACCACTAACATAGGTTACGGATTTCCAATCGACCGATGGAAGATTAAAGTCTCCTCCAAGAATGATTACTGGATCGTTCTTTCTCCTAGCTATCACCTGCAATGTACGACTGAGTTTTCTCATGTTCTCGACTCCCGAGTCAGGTGGGCGGTAAAATGAGCAAAAAATAATTTTTTACCATTTCTCGTACGAAGGGAGCACCATATCGTTTCGCAGTGTTCGCTGACGTTAATCTTCTCTAATTGGCTTGATGTACTCTTTCTGACGGCGATGAAAACTCTACCTCCGACTCTTTCCCTCCTGTCTTTGCGATATACCACGTAATATGGTGGGAAAATCTCGTTAGAATTAATGTCGCCCGATAGCCAGCTCTCAGTTCCCAATACAACTTCTGCACGATGGCTTTTAACTAAGTGGCAAAAATCAGCCTGTTTCCTTCGAATGCTTCGGCAGTTCATAATAATAATTTTTATTGTGTTTTCTACGGATATTTTCGTTCTGGATTTCCCCGCCACTTGATCTAACAATTTTATTTTTCTACTTCTCACTCTACCGCTATTCTTGGACTCCCTAGGGTTAATGTTGGTGGACTCTTTTCTAACAGATATATTGGTGTTATCCTCGTCTAACCTTAAAAAACCCTAGCGTGTTCAAAAACCCTACGCGCTACCGCATCCGCTGCCTCGGCCGTGTAGTGGACACCAGAACCGTTTAGGGGTACCCTACATGAGTCCAGCACCTGCCTCAGGTCAACGAAGTCCACTCCATTGCCCCTACAGAAGTCCCACAGCCTACGGTTCAAGCCCACCACACGGCTCCAAACCATAGAACCGCAGTCCGTCCGAGGGACAATGCTGCAGATGGTAAGCCGCACATCAGAACCCGACTCCTCTCGCAAACGAGCAATCTCAAAGAACCTTAAAAGAGCTTAAAACCTCCTCGGAGCCGCGCTTCGAGGCGTCATTGGTCCTAACATGGGCCACCACCCGCAAAGAGGAGCAACCCGTGCCCAAAACCGACGCCCTGACCTCCTTCGTCACTTGGGGCACCGTACCTCCTGGTATACACCTGGAGAACACCCGCTCATGAACACCCTCCCGGCGGGCCCGTGACAGTAGAGGCGCCACCACACGCCGGACATTGGAGCTCCCTAACACTAACAGCCCCCTCTTTCCCCCCCAAGCTCCCCTTGGGCCCGGTCCCCACCGAGGAGACGGGAGTGGGTGCGGGCGCAACGGCTTCGGAGTCGTCCTCCGACAACACCGCAAACCTATTACTAACAGGAAGAGGGTCCACCGAAGTGTTCCCAGCTCCCTGCCTCCGCAGCACCACCCCACGATCCCCCCGAGTGGACACCACTCTCCACTCATCGGGTTTCCCGGCCCGAACACCCTCAGCCCGCGATAAGGAGTGACGGACAACCCCGATCGCTCTACCGGCTTCCGCACCCAGGCTAACCCGAGCCGCCAATTTGGCGCGGTTTGCTTTCAGGGATGACCCCGCACCCCTCACACGCACCAAAGCCGCCTCGGACTTTTCCACCCTCTGAAGGAGGTCCGCAACCACCCTCTCAGGCTCCGTGATTCGAGACCTCATGGCCTCCAAACCAGCGTCGCGCAAAAAGGAGGAAACGGCAGTCCTTGGGGTAGCCATCCTAAACTCTAAACTAATCTGAACTAGCTAAATGTTTTTAAAATATAACTTAAAATACTGGGCTAACTTATTCGTCGGCTGACTTAAGCGCTGTAATCTAGGGTTAACGCAGGTAAAAGGTGAAAGGGAGGGGGTGATTCACTACACAAACAACGTTAGTATCGACCTGCAAGCCTTGAGTCAAGCTCGACTACAAGAATAGGAAGTGAAAGGAGGATTCCCAAATACACAAGTAAAAATATAAAGTCTTTGCTTTACTAAATTTTATGCACGGGAATGATATCTGTTAGTTAAAACTAAATATTACATCTACGAGAACGAAAATAATACTAGTGAATGTTAAATAAAATAACTTATCCCTAAAGTAGGTGTTAGTAGAGCTTAAGTACTTAACACCTAAACACTTAAAAAGAAAAAAGGAAACGTGGAATTATCAGAACTTTAGGATAGTAGAACTAATAAATCGTGTATAAAATTCAGAAGGGAAAAGCAAGAACTTTGTCACGAAAGTGAATAAACAGCACTACATATAATAAATGAACAACGAAGTTGCTACTAAATTAGCCTTAAGTTAACGAAACGAAAACTTAAGTCACGAAAGTGAATAAACAGCATTACATCTAATATAAAACAAAGTTGAACTAAATTAGCCTTAAATTAACCAGGTTAGTTAAATATTAGTTAAGAATATAAAAGTAGCTATTTGGATTTGGTATCGTAGGATATTATAATTGGGAACACTAAGTATAAACTACAAATAAAACGTGGACTCCGGATATTCTCCGAATAATGATTACAATTAAGACGAATAATCTAAGGCATGCAACAAAATATAATAATAATAATAATAAAAACTAAAATTATAATATAACTAAAGGTACTTAAGCTATAGCTACAGCAAGCTAAAGACAGCTATACTACGGGATACGGCAGGTAAGAGCCAAAGAGAAAGGACGTCTGCTCACGACGGAGGCCAGGCACCAACCTTGGTCCTTCATATACGGGTGTATCAGAATAACCCCGAAATATTTTGTAGGGTTATAGAGGAGACCTAAAAAACCATTTTGAGATAGGAAATGAGTGGTCGGAGAAGCCTCTCTTATGCGCCAGAGAGCACTGAAGTCAACGCGTTGAGGTGATCGTCCACAATGCCAACCCATATGTTCACAGAGAACTGTTGTTGATGGTGGTGGATGGAAGTCACGTGTGGATTATCATCGGCCCACACATGGCTGTTTCTGCAGTTGTAGACTCCATCCCTGGTAAAACAGGCTTCGTCAGTAAACAAAACATACTACCTGAGAAAACCAGGGACTTCTGCACAACGATGTAATATCCAGCGGGAAAATTCCTGTCTGGGTCCAAAATCATGAGGGCACAAACCCTGAACTCGCTGTGGATGATAAGGATGAAGCTGCTGTTCATGAACGACCCTCCACAAAGACATGTGGCTAGCATCCATAGCATGTGCAATAGCACGGGTACTTGTTGATGGCTCTTCTCTTACTCGATCCAACACCTCTTCCTCAAACAAGGGGGTTCGGACTGACCTCTTTGCACCGCAGTCTTGTTTTGATGGCTTCACCGATCCTGTCTCCCGCAACCGTTGGAACACTGCTGTGAATGTGGTGTGATGGGGATGTGTTTTGTTTTGGAAATCTTTCCCTGTAAAGCTGCGCAGATCTCCATGCACTCCCTTTATCTTCGCCATACACAAAAACAATGACAGCAAGTTCCGCAGTTGTGTACTGAGCCATGCTAACCACTTCAGTTGTAAACGTCAAATGTCGAGTAAGCAACATCAGCTGACTCGGACAACGACATGGTAGCTACGAGGCCTGAAAGGGGAAGGGGTGGAATGTTTGAGAGTTTGTTTGCCTCCAGGTATACTTGAGGGTTTGTCTATCTTCCAAGCGCAACCTCGACGTTTGGTGTTCTGTTGTGCATAACGAGGGCATTGCCGACCTCTCATTTCCTATCTCAAAATGTTTTTTAGGTCTCTTCTATAACCCTATAAAATATTTCGGGGTTATTCTGATACACCCTGTATATTTAAATTGTACACGGATGAAATCGGACGCCCCTGATAACGGATGTTTCTTCAATATGTATTGCTCCCTAAATGAAAGAGACGATTCATTTAGTTGCCCAACCCACGTCCTTTCCCGTTAATTTTTCAAATACGCATCAAACTTGACTAACGGATACGGACACAGCATGTAACAAGCGTTTTAAACATTACAAATAAATACATGTTATGATGAAGGTATTGATTTAAAAGCACGCAGTCCAAATGCGATGCGTAAGATTATTCTCGCTTGGCCAACGATTGCCCGGACGATGGTTCTGATTTAGTAAAAACGATTCTAGCTAAACACGATTATCGCAATTGGCGATAAACGACCTTTATATTGCAACGCAACCAAATTTACGTGACATTGTTTACGAGCCATTTGTGTCTTTACTATAGAGTTTTGATTTCGAATTTTCTTCGAGTCGCATTTAATCTAATTACATGTAAATAAAATCTGATGTGGCCAACACGACTTGCTCCATATTTGGGGTATAGATATTTAAATTATTATGAATAGCATTATAAGGCAAAATTATTGTTTCGTATGGTAGAAGAATACAGTCGTCCTTATTGCCGTACATTATATTTTGAATGTTTATAGAATTCACCGCTACATGGTGGCGGCGCTCTATACTGGAAATTTACGAATAAGCAAAATATCTCCGAAATGGATGGTTCTACGAAAATTTGTTTCAAACAAAACTTGGAAGAAATAGTATTCTCTACGACTTTGGTCTTCACAAAGACTACCAATAACGACGATTTTAAGGAGATATTTGACGGAAACCGAAAAAACCGATTATTTATAAATAATTCCTAAACAGTAACTGCTATGGAAAATTGTTTCAAATAAAAATTGTATAAAATTACATTCTCTATAATATTTGTATCGAGTTGTATATACAATAATGATGTTTTGACGGAGAAATATCGCAAAAACCGAATCGAGTTTCCAATAAACCTCGACTTCCGATTAACCGGTATTGTCCAAAAACTAATCGGCTCTTTGCGCTCATGCTAAAGTGTTATATATGAAATTTGGTAATGATATGGCAAGAACTTTTCGAGTTAGAGCTCCCACAATGACATTCACACAGACATTCCGAAAATAGTCTAAACGTGCTCTAATGACCTCAAAACCTGTATTTCCGTTGAAATCTCGAAATCGATTTTTTTATGAAAACAATACTTTCTCTATACTACGTATATGGAGAAAGTAATAACGACTTCGGAAAAATATACGTATGCATATGAACACGCTATGCTCATCTATTGAATAGCGTTTGTTCTTTTTTTTACTTTCTCCATATACGTAGTATAGCAGTGAGAGTATTTTCATGAAAAAAAATCGATTTCGAGATTTCAACGGAAATACACGTTTTGAGGTCATTAGAACATGTTTTTTGCTATTTTAAGTGATAGGAATTTGGTGGGCGCTCTAACTCCATATGTATTTGCCATTTCAGTGCCAAATTTCAAAAATATAATATTTTCATAATAGGGACAAGACGTGATTACTTTTAGGAGAAATCACAAGTAGAGGTTTATTCCTGTTGTTTTCCCTTTTTTCCCGAATATCTCCTTTAAAGGTCAACTTAAACAAATATATGTTATTATCAAACTTGTATAAAATGCAATTTTGTACAAGTTTTGTTTGAAACATTTCTTCACAAAACCGATAGATTAAGAGATATTTTGCTTTTCCTTCTAAATTTATGTTTAATACGTCGCTAAGTGATACCATTGTTTCCGTTGCTATGTTAAAATTTTCCAATTGTTGATAGCGTTGCTTACGCTGCCAAGGGTAATTTTAATTGCACATCAACATTTTGTTATCTATAGGAAAAGCTAGCAATTTTCTTTACTTATTGTTTTTTTTAAATAAAGACTATTGAAAATGTTTTAAAATTATTCACGAGTGTAATTGTTGATAAATATTCCTGAGAAGGCTGATGTTGAGAGCAATCATATTGATTGCTCTGTTATATGGAGAAAATCATGTGTTGGACACATTAGATTTTTACATTGGTTATCGATTTAATCCTACCGTTACTATGTGCACTCTTGAATTTGCCTACTCAAATTAAGCAATGTTACTTAAATATTGCTATTTAAATAGGTTCACTGCGTAATGACAGCAATAAAAGTGGTGTGCGTGAGAAACAGATCTTTCGTCGTCCAAACGTTATAGTATATGGGGCCACATTATAGCTCATGCGCATTCTGAAACGAATGCTGAACAGCAGCACAGGTCGGGAGAGCTAACTGAAGAGGTTTTTCGGCTCACCGAATGTCCCACGTTGATATCGGAAGGCACGGAGAGGAATATAAAATATGCGAGATCGATTTTTGGACAAGAGAATGTTTTAGAACCATTATTAAGGAGGACAGGAGAATCATGTCAAAAAAAGATAGCGCTCTCAGAGTACTGCATCCCATGACATCCGCCAAAATGGTAGAATGGTGATGTAAAATTCATGCATTGTGCTATGGATTTCGAATTCATACATATATATATATATATATATACCGATGCTACACTGACATATATGTTGTTATATCTAAAATATTTT
The DNA here is from genome assembly GCA_036926305.1 of Uropetala carovei. Classification (NCBI taxonomy): domain Eukaryota; kingdom Metazoa; phylum Arthropoda; class Insecta; order Odonata; family Petaluridae; genus Uropetala; species Uropetala carovei. The sequence continues at coordinate 7,018,104 of JAXCHB010000010.1, read as the reverse complement.
ACGGAAAAATATAAACAGAAAATAACCGAGGCACTGAGATCATCGTTACCTCAGGCGTGACTTCGAGTGCACATTTTACGCAACAATAACAATAAACAATTCTGTTTAAAAAATATAAGTATACTACGTCATTATTTCAGATATAGGACTGTTTATGTCTCGAGATTCTTTATTAATTTTAAGTAATTTAAAGATGCAAATTTGTAATGCCGTTCATTGATTTCATGCTTCTTTTTATGGGGATAATAGAAATGAAACAAAGGGATTCGAAAATGGATTACTCCTCAGTAAGCTGATCTTTGATCCACCAAATGCTTTTAAGTAGACCGCCCTCTATCACGAAAGTTTGACTTCTCCAAGTTGCAGGATTACGTTGGATGGACGAACAGACTACGTAAGCGATTTTTTTCTGAAAAAGCGCTAAAACAAACAGCACTTCATGAAATGATAAATATACTTCGTGAAATAAAACTATATTATGTGTTAAAATACTCACTATTACTATAATAATGTTCGTAGATTTTTCATTTATAAATTTAAACTAAGTAAACATTACACCAACCATTAACAAAATCCAATATTCTGGTTTTTTCGACATATTATTTCCTATTTTGTAAAATTAATTATCAATGAAAGACACAAGGTAAATCTTTTCTTAGACTTCATAAATCAACCAATTTGTTGAATGACCGCAAAACAGTCGCGAATCACGTAATCGCTCTCAGCGATTAAGAATAATCTCGCCTCTTTATCAACTTAGTCTATCGGGAGTTGCGATAATCAACATCCAAGATGTCCACATTTATGAATCAATAAGTTATAGCGAAATAATTTTAACCGTGGATATCGGGTCGATGGAAAGAAGCCATTCTTCCAGCTTTTAATGATGATTTTAGACACGAGGTGAGCACAACTCCTAAGCTAAGCGCCACTGCCCTCTCCTGGGCACCACTGGATGTGACCACGCGTTCTAATACGACGCCCTCCAAAAATAAAGCCCTAAAAACAAAACTTTTTCCGCACATCTTTTCCATAAATGAGGTTTTACAGCTCTGCGGTTGCCCTCCCATAACGTTAGACGAACGCACCTCTTCCTTAATTCGGCACGACCCCCGTAGAAACCACACACCCGTCTCCCTGTCCCCTCAGCCGCACCTTTCGCTTCTCACCGCACCACTATTCTCAGCGGTCACCCGCCCACCTACTCGTACTCCATATAGGTATATGTATACTTCTTACACCTCCTCACCAGCCTCACTCCCGAATACATATACGACTTTGGTCTTATCTCTCACCTCCCCTAAACACCCTCCCATATCTCATCCTTACTCTATTATTCTCTTTACCTCCCACTCTGACCCCTTCCCCTTCATCCCCTATACTCCTCCTTTATTCTCTCCAGCTCTCTCTCTACCCCTCCCCCCTCCCTCTACCCCTCCCCCCTCCCTCTACCCCTTCCCCCTCCCTCTACCCCTTCCCCCTCCCTCTACCCCTTCCCCCTCCCTCTACCCCTTCCCCCTCCCTCTACCCCTCCCCCATCCCTTATTCCCATCCCCCATCCCTTATTCCCATTCCACTCTCCAAGGACGCCTTCCGCAACTCCACTTTCACGCAACCACCTCCAAACTCATCCTTTGAACCAACATTTCTCTCTCTCTCCTTCTTTACCTTCTAAGTAAGTTCATTTTCTTTTTCCGTTCGCCTCTTCCTTCTATTTGTCCTCCCTCTGCCCTTTAGCAGTTATTTCCTCCTTCCTCCATCTACCACCAAGACTTCCTTACGGCGGCCTTCGAGCTTTATCGTCGATTGTCTCGCTCTATCCCTATGCATCTCTACTCCTATCCCTCCTCTCTCTCTCTCTCTCTCTTTCTTTCTACCCATTCCCATTGCTTTGAGGGCCCATGCGTCTTAGGGCCTGCCATTAGGACCCTTGCAGTAGCGGATGGAATTTGTTGTAAAATGTGCGATATTTCTATAGCTCAAGTACAAAATATTTCTCTCACACGCATTGCGCTATTGCGGTCGCTCTTTGATGTAACTTTCCATAATCGCCTCCCACAGTGGTTTCTGGGACCGCATTCCCTCCGTGTCGTTTAATCTCTTCCTCCAGAGGAATGCTTTCGGAAGACAAGATTTCATTCCTTTTTTAACTAAAAGTAAGGAAATCTTGTCTCGCGGAAGTGAGAGTTATTTAGTGGTTGACCAATGGCGCGCTAGGATGCGACGCATGGGATATGTCGAGGAAGGGGCATTTTATGGTTGAAGAAAAATCCATTTCTTTTATCTAACATGCTTAAAAGTCAAAAGATTATTCTTCTAAAAATATAGTAAATTAAGGCGAAATAATATGTTCATTACCACCGTATGCTATTCACTTATGTTACACCCGGAAAATATCCATTTCCATTTTGCGAGCCACATCTGTTTCGACAAATTACCAAACGACATATTTCAAAAAATGATTCGCGTTTTCTTTTCGCTTGTTAGAATCAACAACTTATTTTCGCATGCTAACAAAACAAAAACGAAATATGATCAGAAAGCGTTACTTAAATAAAAACACTGGTTCGTGACAAGTAATCGTGAGAATTGGTTTTTTATCAGATTTAAAATTAATCGAGGCTAATTTAAAGGTTTCCAATCTTGTTTATTTCTGTCGCCTGTACGTTTCAAGTGTCGTGTTGTTTATTAGGTTGAACACTGAAAACCCTTCTTCCCATGCAAACCAAATGGTGTTTACAATCATCGACAGGTGAATAATGTATTTTTTTATACTGCGTCGATCGCCTTACTTTTGCTCGTTACCCACGAAAGCACTCGCATCTCCGGGCCTTCCTTTAAAGCCTTTCACAGTTGGTGCTTGGCTGGGACCGCAGCGAAGCCCTCGGGAACACCTTCTCTCTTTCCAGAACACAACAACTCTCTCTATTTCATATAATTTTTTATCCTCTTTTTACATATCTCTTTCTCTTAATCTCTCTCTCTCTACGGCTTTCTATTCCTCTTTGCGATACGTCAAACGCTACGCAGTGAGACGAGTGCAATTTGCTTTACTAATGGAACGCTACATGTTGTTCGGCTTAAAATTTTTATACTCACCTTGATTAATTTTTCGAAATAAAGTCCGTATTCCACAAGTACTTGTGTTAATTTGCCCTTTTAAAATTTCTCAGTACCTAAGCCAATTTCGCGGTCGCTCGTACTCAACTGCATCGCTCGACTGATTTTTTCTAACAAAGTTTCTTCAGCAGACGGCAATGCCCGAGGTTCTCGAATTGTCTGTTTAAAATTTTTTCTTTGGGATTTAAGTTCCCTAACGTTTTCCTAATTTGTATTAGGAATATATGTATTATTCGGATGGCCGTTTATTGCCGCGTCAGAAGGAAATAGCGTCCTACATAGAAAAATCAATTTTTCCTTGAAACTAATCATTAAAATTGAATTGCGGTTTGATGATGAGAAACTGTACAGCACGCAAACATTATTTTTTTTTAAATGACGCGAGAAAAACATTTTTGGACCAACGCAGCGTAATCCTTGTTTCTTAGCAAATTCATATTAAGAGTTTGGGATTAGTATAAAACAATTACAGAATCTGAAATATCGGGAGAATTTAATTGGTTAACAAAAACGAATTAATTACCATGGCTGTATCGAAAATGATTTCAGAGAATATTTCTTTGGAGAAATGGTAGCAGGCAAAAATGCAATAGGATTAGGCTTTTCAAAAGGGCACAACAACGCTACATAGCATACGATATAAAAAGAAAATTCATAAAAAAGCCAAAGTACTTTTTCCAAAATTAAATAATGGATTGAAATGCAGTGTTTGCGTGAGGTCAAGAGAGAGCAGCACAAGGTAAGAAGACTCCTTTTTCTTTGGAAACAGTAAATACTTAACGAAGTACGTTGGAAGGTTCACAACGATAGACGAGGGCTACATTTAGAGAAACTTTTAGAAGAGGAAATTGCATTCTCCATTGAAGAGATCTTAATCCCAAAAGGAGTGCTCGTTATAAGAGTTAATGCAAGAGTTTAAGGAGGAGTAGGGTTGTGTATTTCTCCTTTCGCCGCCATGGAAATGCTAGCTAAGCAATGGATTAGTGCATGGAATAGTCATTTTAAAAGATATGTATATTCCAATATATAAACAAAATAATAGGACGAGGTTTTTTACAGCAAATATTAAAGTAGACAAAATCCCGCAATGTTCAAGTCTCAAGATTCATTCTTAATTCAAACTAATTTATGGTTGTAAATGGCGAAGAAATGTATTTATTAGGGGAATATTTTTATTTAAATAAAAAATCTGATATGGCCAACACGACTTGCTCCATATTTGGGGTATAGATATTTAAATTATTATGAATAGCATTATAAGGCTAAATTATTATTTCGTATCGTATAAGAATACAGTCGTCCTTATTGCCGTAAATTATATTTTGAATATGTTTACAGAATTCACAGCTACATGGTGGTGGCGCTGTATTCTGGAAATTACGAGAAAGTTGAATATCTCCGAAAATTTGTTTCAACAACCGATTCGGTTTTTGCGATATTTCTCCTTTAAAACATCATTATTGTATATACAATTCTATACAAATGTTATCGAGAATGTAATTTCCTGCAACTTTCATTTGAAACAATTTTCTATAGCAGTTATTGTTTAGGAATTATTCATAAATAATCGGTTTTTTCGGTTTCCGTCAAATATCTCCTTAAAAACGTCGTTATTGGCAATCTTTGTGAGGACCAAAGTTGTAGAGAATAATATTTCTTCCATGTTCTGTTTGAAACAAATTTTCGTAGAGCCATCCATTTCGGAGATATTCAACTTTCTCGTAATTTCCAGAATACAGCGCCACCACCATGTAGCTGTGAATTCTGTAAACATATTCAAAATATAATTTATGACAATAAGGATGACTGTATTCTTTTACGATACGAAATAATAATTTTGCCTTATAATGCTATTCATAATAATTTAAATATCTATACCCCAAATATGGAGAAAGTCGTGTGTTGGCCACATCAGATTTTTTCTGAAAACGAAAGGAAAAGTTTTCGACTATTTAGCTGAAACACCCTTTTGATCGATTCGAACATTTGTTCAGAATAGATTTCCAAATGGTTTTAATATAAATTTCAAGCTCACTTTCCGCGTTCCCTCCTTTATATCGGATTAAGGAAATAATATATCCCGAATATCGTCCTCCTTTCCCTTCGCATCTTAATATCGCTTCCTTCCTCTCCCTTCCCTAAATACGTCCGCCATGTTCCTTTTTCGCGTGCCTCGTTCACCTTTTAATTAAACGCCTCTTTCTTTATAACCCTCGGCGGAAAAGTGATTTCATTGCGAGTACATATTCCTTGAAGGCCATTCAACTACCATTAGGCTTCCCCTTCTCGAGCCTTTCTTCTCCTTTATCTCTCTTTAATTACCCTCTCTCTCTCTCTCTTCTTCCTCCTCTTTCGCACAATCTTATTTCCTCCTACCTTCTATCTCCCTCTCTTCTCCCCTCTTTCTTCCCAACTCTCATTCTTTCATCCCATCCCGTCTTCCAGTTTCCCCCATCTCCCTCTCTACTTCTCTCGCCTCCTCACTCTCTACTTCTCTCGCCTCCTCACTCCATCTCCCTTTCCTCCCACCCGTGCATACAAAGCTAATCCCGAGTAATCAATACTATTTCCGTGGTTTGACGCGCACCCGCGTATATTTTGCTCGAGAACCGCTCACCTGCGGCATATTTTTTATTTATTTATCGGAAATCGTTTGTCATATTTGCGAATTTCTCGTTTCAGCCGTTTGTCGATTGCTTTCGCGTCTGAAACGTCTTCGCGGCTGAGATTGGCTGCGCCTAACGCTTCTCTCTCTCTCTCTCTTCGATCCGTTACGAAGCGATAATTAGAAAACGAAATATTTTTGAATACTTTTCTTATTTGAATCTACCCAGATGTGTAGTTTTCCTGTTTTTTTGTTTTATTTTAGAAGACGCAAGAGGGCTAAAATGCTCGTCGCTGCGAAAGAAAGCCATGTCATACTCGTTAAGTCGGAATGGAACAAAATACATTTGTCTTCAATTATTAAAAAAATCATTTCAAGCAATATAAACCACGTCCTCGATGCCAATTTCGGACAATTTCGGCAATTTGAATTGAATCTTTGGCAGAAACTTATCTCGAAGCATTAAAACAGTTTTAAAATTTTTTAAATAAATTCACAATCTATTAAACATACTAACTCCTTTTCAACTTGTAAATAAATAATAACCGCAATTTCGACGATTTTAAACTCGTTTAGGATATATTTTACTATATGCAATACCCGGCGTTGCCCGGGTCAATTTGTCTAAGGATTGGGTAAATTTAAATCCAAATTTTGGAAGAACGGGGAGACATGGGCCCACCAAATTCTGTATAAAATCATGTGGAAAGTTTGAAAGTTGTGGAACTCTTGGTTCTTAAGTTATAAACGGACATTCATACAAACACACTAAATGATATACATATTAATATTTCCTGAAGACGACTAGATACTAGGACAAAATCAGTAAAGAAATAACATAAAAAACTACAGAATATAATTATTTTCTTCGCAAATTTTATTTCCACTGAATCGATTCCTTTCGCAGCAGACATTTTTTACATTCTCCATAAGTAATGGGAAGGTATTGTGATCATGAAAAAAATCGACTTCGAGATTTCAACGGAAATACACGTTTTGAGGTCCTTAGAAGACGTTTAGACTATTTTCGGAATGATGTCTGTGGGTGTGGATGTATGTGATTTTGGGCGCTCTAACTCTAAAAGTACTTGCCATATTAATACCAAATTTCATATATAACACTTTAGCATGAGCACAAAGAACTGATTAGTTTTTGGACAATACCGGTTAATCAGAAGTCGAGGTTTATTCGAAACCCGATTCGGTTTTTGCGATATTTCTCCTTTAAAACATCATTATTGTATATACAACTCTATGCAAATATTATAGAGAATGTAATTTCCTACAACTTTCATTTGAAACAATTTTCCATAACAGTTATTGTTTAGTAATTATTTATAAATAATCGGTTTTTTCGGTTTCCGTCAAATATCTTAATGGTAATCTTCGTAAGGACCAAAGTTATAGAGAATAATATTTCTTCCAAGTTTTGTTTGAAACAAATTTTCGTAGAACCATCCATTTCGGAGATATTTTGCTTTACTAGTATACAGTGCAACCACCATGTAGCGGTGAATTCTGTAAACATTTAAAATATACCTAATTTACGGCAATAAGGACGACTGTATTCTTTTACGATACGAAATAATAATTTTCTCTTATAATGCTATTCATAATCATTTAAATAACTATACCCCAAATATGGAGAAAGTCATACGTTGACCACATCAGATTTTTAGATCGATGTGTTTGAATATTGGCGAGGAAGCAGTAGAAGTACCATTTGCGCAGTTTGAATGGGCCGCGACCTTATTTTGGCGAAAGATAAAGACTAAGTTCCGGTTGCGTTTGCATTTAAGAAATTAACGCGGAGCGCGAAGGAGCCCGAAAAAAGTGTCGTTAAGAGTAATGTGAGGTCGCCTCGAAAGCCCTGTCACGTTGCTAGGATCAAAACGATCTGATGCGGCATTGTTGAGGCTAGATAAGGCGAAGGGTCTTCGGTCGCCGTTCCTCTCCCAGAGAAATCCTTCCTTCGCGACTATCGCACGAGCGGAAAGGCTGCTTGCTACTCCTGCTCGTCCGATCTTTGAAGTAGAAGGGCGACCTCGACCCAAAAGGCCATCCACGACGTTATTTTTTCCCTTTTATTTTCGTCGGATGGAGAGAGATGAAGGGAACGGAGAGAGAGAGAACACCTTTCGCCTCCCTCCCTCCCTCCCCCCGCCTGCCTCCCTCCCTCCTCCTCCCCCCCCGCCTCCCTCTATATCTCTCCACTCTTTCTTCAGCCCTCGCCTCAGAAATTCTTTCGGATCGAAAGAGATGGCGATTTCCATCCGTGTCGTGTCTCCTCTGTGTCTGCCCACTATAAACCTCTCCCTCCCTGTTCTTCCCTAGGTAATCCCACTCTTTCTCCTTCCCTTTCTATCTTGGCTCGAGGTCGTACTTGCCGTGAAAAAGGCTTTTTTTTCTCTCCGCTCGTTTTTTGTTTCGCGATGGTCAGTTTCAATAGCGATTCTTTTTACACCCAATCCGACCTTCTTTTTTCAAACCCGATTTGTTCAAATGAACACACATGTGGCGTCTGAGTATTTAGCCACCCACGGCGCCCTTTCAAACCCTCTAATCCACGTACATTATTGCGAAAATCGAACATAACTGTAGACAAAAAAAGTTGGGTGCAAGGAAAAATAATGCTTAATGTGCATATGCCAGCTCGTACCGACGTAAACATGCATTTTCAATAATAAGCGTCTTTTAAAAGTTCCTACAGTTAACAACCCAAGCGAATCCTGTCTAATTTTACAAGTGTCCGTCTGTCTCCAATTGTATCTCGAGAACCGTTCATCGTAGAGATATGCGGTAAACGGCGTTTTGTTTCTTCAAGCTAGGAGGTCCCTGGAAAACTATTTTTATTTTCATAAAGTCCCGGGATCGAATCCAGGAAACAGTTGTATTTTCCCATAAGTTTACACGAGATTTTCGATTTTTCGGAATGCAAGGTTTTATTTCTTCATACATCAAAATACGTAAATAAAGACCGATTTTCTTCGTTTTTGCTTCATTCTACGGAGAAAAATGTACAGTATCTTATTCTTGCAATGTTTACATGTTATACGGTTGAAGCTTTCAGAAAAACGCAATTGTTTTCGAAATTCTGGGGATATTTCGTAGTCTTTCCGAGCGTTACAACGGCGACCATCATTGATGCCTCCGATTCAATTAATGTCAATTAAACCTTCAAATAGGTGATAGAATAGCGTTATTCGCTTTTGTTTAAGCATCGAAATTATTTCTGTAATAACGTCAAACTTTATACATAGAAACGTAAATCGTAAATATTTACGGCCGTGTATCAGACTTGCATATGACTAAAAATGAAGTTTATGAAGCCATAAAGAGCCTTAAATGTGACGCATCACCCGGGTCCGATGCTGTACCGGTACTTATTATAAAATCCTGTACTAATGAAATTGCTGGTCCTTTACTACTTCTTTTCAAGCAGATTTTAAATTACCAATCCTTTCCTACGAGATGGAAAAAGGCAATTATAACACCTATACATAAAAAAGACAGTAAGACAGATGTAAAAAATTATAGGCCTATCACTTTGTTACCCAAATTTTCAAAAATCTTAGAAAAACTCTTGTATAGGAAACTCATTGTAGTCCACTTTTCTGAAGCGTAGCATGGATTTCTTCCAAACCGATCCACCATTTCCAATTTTTCCGTCTTAGTGAATCACCTATCATCTAGCATTAACAAAGGCTGTCAAACGGACGTAATATATTTGGACTTTGAGAAAGCATTTGATAGTGTTGATCATGGATTTCTGCTATGTAAGCTTCGGGCTCTAGGTATTAGTGGAGGTCTATTCGAAATTATGCGCTCTTATTTGCACAATCGAACTCAAAAAGTAGTTGTTGACGGCTTCGCTTCCTTCATAACCGAGGTCACCTCGGGAATTCTTCAGGGATCAATTTTGGGCCCATTTCTGTTCAACGTATTCATTAACGACCTTCCATTATCCCTTATGTGTAAATGCCTGTTATTTGCCGACGATATTAAAACTATTAATAGCATTGATCGATCAGAAGATTGTGATCTTCTCCAATGGAACATTGAAAATTTCTTTAAGTGGTGCCACAGATGGAAATTATTTCCTAATATAAATAAGTGCAAAGTGATCTCTTTTTCCTTAAAGAAAAATATTTATATATTCCCCTATGAAATCAATGGCCGAACGTTAGATCGTGTACAGAGAGTGGATGATTTGGGAGTTATATTGTTATTAACACCTTCTCTACTCTTGTTCGACCTGTGCTGGAATATGCTAGTGTAACATGGAATCCCACGAAAAAGGTGAATGTTGACGTCATAGAAAAACTCCAAAGGTTTATACGATGGCTATGCTATAAGAAGGAGATGATTTATGTTAAAGACAACTATACTTCGCTTTGCAAACATTTCCATTTAACATCACTGGTTGATAGAAGACTGATATAGTCTTCCTTCGAAACCTCCTAAAGAATGTCATTGGCTGCAACGAGTTAATATCACTAGCTGGTATAAATGTCCCTATTCGCAGGTCTCGACATACACCACTTCTGCACGAACCATATTCGAGAGTAAATATTTAGAGAGACTCACTTATACCAAGGATTACTCGAGAGTTTAATGAGATTACTAAATTTAAATCATTAGATATTTTTAACGACCCTTATGCTGCATTTAAAAGAAAACTGACCAAATAATGTTGATTAGTAATGACAGAATTTAATCTCATGCAATTTAATGCAATTATCATGTGCTGTTTATTTTGTGTGTCAGTCTGTTTGTACTTATGTGCTTATATGTGTACACACGCACGCTCGCGCACACACACAAACGGGCGAGCGGCACCATCGCGCCGCTGTCCGATGCTTTTTTTAAGACTTTCATCAGGAAACTCATTGTCTTTTGCATCTATGGCCGACTTAATTTTAAGCTATTGTGGTATTCACCTTAGCAGCCTATGGAAATCCACAGAAAACCATAGGCAGAATAGCCGATACGTAACTCAAGCGAGTTATATAAGTACCTCTGGGAAAACAACATTCTTCGCCGCAGTGCATCTCTCCATCGTATCCGTGACATAGCTACGTAGAGTTGCCCGTGTCCAAAATTCGATGACCCAAATGTACGCTAAAACTTTTCCAAAAATATGCCGCGTAAACAAATCGTTTTGAATTCCCTTTAACTTCAGGTGGAAAACTCTTGCCACAATGTCGGGACGATTCAAAGGTGATTCATTTTCTGAAATGCACCGCTGAATTTCAATCCATTTCGGGTTGCATGTAACCGTGATGAAGAAATCTGGTTTCCCAAATCGACGTAGTACAGACATTGAATCTTGATACGCATGAACAAATGATCTTGGACTTCCTGTAAATGAAGCTGGCAAAATCAATCTTCTTCCAATGACAGCGTTGTTGTCTGCAACTCCAGCTTCTCCCATGTAATCCATAAGTCCGTTGTATGTTTCTGCTCGAAGTTCCACCTGATGCGTTCTTATGTAATTTAGGCGATTCTGCTCCATTTTCACATATGAATCAACTGCATATTGTTGAAACAGCTTTCCCGCTTTATGGACTGTAGAAAATTCATCTCTTCTTATGGCCAGACGATAGCAGTAATATTCCTTCTGTGATATTCGAACTCGCTGTCTCCCACTATCTTGCTTCTGAAGTCCTTCATGCTAACCGAAATCGCCCAACGGGAATAAAAGCGGATACGTCATCGGATCGCATTCCCTCCGAAGTTGTGATATGCTTTGCAGTTCACCACTTCTTAGATGAACAGCAATACTCCGTCTGTAGGGTACTTCACCATCTTCAGACATGTACACAACCGCAACTTCATTCGCTGTTGGAACTTTGTAATGTCTTCTGCCCACTTCATTAACGTCAACAACCATGGTAACCTTCCTCACCCCACGTTGCTCATGTTCTGCCAACAGTTCTTCAGTTTCAGCTACCTTCTTCATCATCTTGTACGACCGTACAAATGGGTTGACGGACACCAGTAAGCGATCCAGCTCATCCATTAGTTCTGGAAGGCATCCAATGTTTGCTGGATTTCCAAGACGTTCTTGTAAAGACCCTTGTCCTTGTGGCGTTAACAGTTTTGCTCCCTTTGAAACCATTGCCAAGGCGTTGTTGTAATTTCTTATGTACAGCTTAAAGTTCGCAGCATGAGCATGAGTTCCGTTGAACAAATGCTGAAGCAATTGTGGAACGACTCGAAGAGGTTCAAGAACAACGTTTCCAAAATTGTAGCAAGAATTGAATTCATTTCCTCTTCGTCGTTTTTCTCCACTAAAATGAAGCGCGCGGCAGTTTACACACTGGACTGACATTAAGCCAATGTCATTCAGTTCTACATTTCCAGGCCGTTTCGCTGCGCGATGAAATCTTCCCAGTGCTTGCTTTCGTCGCCTCGCTTCCTGATATCTTCTTTGTTCTCTTTCTTCCGAATTTTCTCTTTCTAACCGTTGCCGTCGATTCTGTGATAGCGTTGCCAGACGTTGCTGGCCTTCCTCTTCTGTCTCCATTTCCAAACGTTGTCGTCGATTCTGTGAAACTCTAGCCAATCTTGCCTCTCGTTGCGATTCTGTCTCTTCTGCTAACCGTTCTTGTTGACGTTGTGACATTCGAATTAATCTTTGCCGCCTCTCTTCTTTAGTCTCATTGGCAAGTCGCAATCGGGCGCTATCACGGTAATATTCCCGTCGGTCGCGTTGAGAATTATTTGAACATGTCGGTTCCATCCTTCGAAATAAATTAATTTGAAAAATTCTAACCTCCCACTAACTTATATAACAGTCACTTCCGGTTTTAGCACCAAATTCCTCTTGAAATAATATAACTGTAAATAATTATTTATTATTAGGTAATCAATAATACTCGCATCTTTATGTTGATAACAAATTTGTTTACGTCTGTTGGACAATTGAGAAACTAATTTTGCTTTCCCTAGCCCTTATATGATCTGTAAGGCCTAGATTTAAAAATATATTAAATAATTAAAATTCGCCCATGGATAAGTAAGCTGTAATGGTGGCATGGTATATATTGTATTGTGTGACATCTTATAAATATTTTAGAGTGTATGTGTGTATGTTCTTTATACGTTCTTACACCGTTTAAGTTATCGAATTCAAAAGTTTCATGGGCCATCATATGGACCAAAGGAAGAACTTGGTCTAGGTTTGAAGACCATGCGGTCTGTTATACCCCATGGGGTCAACAAAATACTATTTCCATAAGAATTCATGGGAAATGGTGTGGAGAAACCCCAAAATGCTATTCAGCCCTTCACTGATGTTGATATAAACAAACCTAAATATTAATTTACGATCACGGGAAATTGATTATTTTACGCACGAAAGACTGAATATTTTAATTCTGTTCATGTTTCGTGGTATTACATGCTAAATCGCTCGTAATTTTCCTTTAAGCGCAAAATTTATCGGTTTAGACGTCCATTTTCCAGGCGACAACAAAGCTAAATTGTTATTCTCTTCAAAGGAAGATATACACGTAATGCAAGGAAAATCCACACGGTGGCACGCCGTAGAGGAAGAATAGCTAACGCCAAGATATGCCTAAATATAGTCTATGAATACTTTTCAAGTGAGTCAAATGATTTTTAAGGAATATTAGAACATTGTTATCTTTTACCATTAACATTGAAAGATTTATCGCAACACAAATCGATACATCTACTTACATTTGTTCGGTAACCAAGATGTTGTATATTGTTTACGTTTTGGCTAATAGTATTGACATAATCCACATAATTTTATTGCCGCTTTAAAGGCTTCGGTATCATATTAAGTAAGACGTTAATGCGTACAATACATAAAACAGTAAATGTTAATGTAAGCATCGCTTGCGTAATTAAGGAATGGGGATCGTTTGCCCGGAGCAATAAAAATCGTTTGTCACTCTTTCCCGAGCGAAGCCGGGGGTTTATTTCTTTATAATATAATAGATGATATATATCCTTTCTTTTTTAAATAACAATCAATGCAACCGTTTATGTAGATTATCAACGAAGAGAAGATAACCATGAAACGTGTTTAAAAAAATAACGTATGTCCCTATTCTCATTTTATTTAAAATTCATGCTTGAGACTATTTGCCTTAATAAACATCATGGATGTATAATATAATGGTTCTACTTACAAAGAGATAAGATTCCAGCATTGAAACGATGATAGGAAGATTCAACTGCTTTGGTTGAATCGTTAGAAACGCTTCCCATACGCAGTTAACTGAATAATTATCCGTAAATATTTATGTTGCTATATATAAGTGTTGACATTGCTACAGCAATAACTTCGATACTTAAACAAAGTGCGAAGGGAATAACGCTATTCTTTCACCTATTTCAAGTTTTAATTGGCATTAATTGAATCGGAGGCAACAATGACGGTCGCCTTGACAACGTTCGGAAAGAGTAAGAAATATCCGTAAAATTTCGAAAACAATTGCGTATTTCTGAATGATCCGAGCGTATTACGTGTAAACAACGTAAGAATAAGATAGTATAGAGTTTTATCCGTCGAATAAAGCAAAAACGAAGAAAATCGGTCCATATTTACGTGTTTTAATAAATGAAGGAAAAAAACCTTGCACTCTGAAAAATCGAAAACCCCGTGTAAAGTTACGGGAAAATATAATTGGCTCCTGGATTCGAACCCAGGATTTTATGAAAATGGGAATAGTTTTCTAGTGACCTCCTAGCTTGTAGAAACAAAACGCAGTTTACCGCATATCTCTACGATGAACGGCTTTTGAGATACAGGGTGGGACGGACGGTATATATTGTATTGTGTGACATATATATATCGGTGTTTATTCCTTTATAATATATAAATATATATATATATATATATGTGTGTGTGTGTGTGTGTGTGTGTTTGCTTATTAAGTAGTTTTTAAATTGTAAATATATGTTTTATTATAACACATGTAATTGGGATTTCCTGTGTGTTTAATAAATAATAATAATAATAATAAAACCCCGTGAGGGTTTTCCGTCCCCCATGGAGCGCGTCCCCAGGTGGCGGATAGGGGAATGCTCGGCAGACCCGAGCCGAGACCATGAATGGCACATGTTACGTGTCACGATCGGAGCCTCCCAGATACCTGGCACCCTCTAGGAGTAAGTAGCCTTACCACGGTAATGATTACAAATTTTGTTAGTTGACAGAGAGAATTACCATTGAATGATGTTAGTTTTGTGGGTTGGAAAAAAACTGTGTAATCACTTCTTTTAGCATAGAAAAAAGTCCCACTGCGGAAAAACACCTACGAAGAGGAGGGAGGTGTAAAAAACCGCGAAAAATCCCTAGACAGATAGAGAAGAAAAAAATATTAATAGATAAAAGCTAGGGATTTGAATTTGAAGAAAGGAGAGGCGGGAAAGGAAAACGGGCATCACCCCCGCCGCCCTCGCCCTAACTAAGACTCGAAAGTTGATCAGTGGGAAACATTTTCAAGGGTTCCCAAGATCAAAGAATCTTTGGAACCTGGTCAGATTTTCCAATCCCTTCTCCACTTGTGTAAGGCTTTGTTTTTCCAAATGGTATCTCCGGAAGTCTTCGCCTCGTTGTTACCCGCTGAACAGTGTTTTGAGGTCGCATTTTTACTTATATTTTCAAGAAGAAATCACTAACTATATCTATCGAAAACAAAATTATGTAGATATTTTCCAAATATTTGAGACTCAAATTTTCCGCCCCAAAATATTCGGCGCCCAAAGTGGTCGCTTGGTCTGCTTGTATGGTTGAGCCGGCCCTGGGCTTAGAAAGTAAATTAACAAGTTAGGAAAGTCTACAACGTATCACAAATAGGCGCGTTTCGTGCAGTGGAGTATTAGAAAGAAATTACATACCTATACGTAAGGGTAATAGCGTTTTAAAGTTCATTTCTTCATCATAAATAAACCATTTTCTTCCTATTTAAAAATATTGCATGCACACGTAAGGAAATTAAACGTTTGTTTGTGAGGTTGTTTATGTTAGCAATAATGAAGAAGTAACCATGCAAGAAATTTTCCAATTTCAACTCGAATTAAGACATTCTGGTTTGATTTTCTTGATAACGGCAACTCCTATGATAAAAATATATATGGAAAGAAATACTCTAATTTAATGGTTCTACAAGTTTTACTCGAAAAATATTTTGATATGAGCAATACTTCACGAGATATGACGGAAAGTTCATTTTTGTCACCAGTAAAGTGGTACCCCTGATTGTCTTACGCCATTAATTTTTGCAATTTTCTTATCAAATTTGATTTTAAGCCCTTAATATCAAATTTCATGAAAATCCGTTTGGTAGAAGCCGAGAACGAACATGCGGACGGACGGACGGACGGACAGACAGACAGACGGACGGACAGGACGACAACAATAGGCGCTCACGCTGGAAGCAAAACGCACCTAAAAAGATGAACAGAATAAGAAACTTTATAATGTCTTCTTCAAAATGGTTCATATCCGAAGATTGTACGTACATAGTTTCTTTCTAATTTTAATCTAAATAAAAAAGAATGAAAGCCTGCATTTCAATAAGTCCACTTTTAAGTGTTACCTTATGGAAAATGTCTTCCTTTGAGTCGAACCCAGGACTTTTTCCAGATTTATTTTCGTCATCACCTTAAAATATGTGAATCGAGCATTCCTGCCTAATTTAGAGTTACTATCTCGATACTCTCTCGATTTAATCGCAGTTTTATGTGACAAATAAATAAATAAATACCAAGGGAAGTTAAGTAAAAGTTTGTCAAAAGGAAGACTAGTGTAATTTTCATGAACATATAATTGCTATATATCACCGGTATAGTTGGATTTATTTAATTCGGTTCGGGGATATAGTTGGCGAATCATCTTTTACTTGCTATAATAAAACCCATTCGTCCATATTTAACGAAAGGCTTACACTCACTCAACCCATTTATAATTACGTCATATCCAAATTGAAAATTCTGGGCACACTAATTTCCCCCAAAATCGGGAGGTGGGGGAAAATCCTTTCCTTTGGTTCTTTACTTTTACACCGTCAAATGTAGACAGATAGGTGTTTTTGAAAGGAATTTCTTGTGAGTAGGCCAGTGCGTGCCCCTGTTGCACTTTGGCGGTTTCATGGAAGGCATTCCGAGTTCCTCCTCTATGCTGATACCTTTTATGGTCATAGGAAAGGAATTTTTCCCATTTCCCCCACCTCCCAGCACTTCATTATTGATTATTTAACAGTCCAAAGTGACGTCGTCGTGACGTCTTCTGATATTGGCGGGAAATTTTCTATCGACTTGCTCAGTTTGCTTTGAAATGTGAAAGTGTTCGGACGTGACGAAGAAAGTTAACGCGATCTCCTTTCGAAGAGAAGGCCATGCAGTCTCTAAAGATATGTAAGTATTTTATGAACGTTTGGCAAATTTATTCGCCGAATTAAGGCAATCTGTAATCTTAAATAAATGTTCCTTTGCTAAAATTATAATATAATTTTTAAATTCTCGCGAGAATAAAAGCAATCTATAATTTTAAATAAATGTTCTTTTTGTAAAATTATAATATAATTTTGAAATTCTCGCGAGAATGAAAGCAGTTTCATGGTGTCTACAGAGAATTATTGCAATAT
Organism: Uropetala carovei; assembly: GCA_036926305.1. Taxonomy (NCBI): domain Eukaryota; kingdom Metazoa; phylum Arthropoda; class Insecta; order Odonata; family Petaluridae; genus Uropetala; species Uropetala carovei. Next base: position 7,000,752 of record JAXCHB010000010.1, on the reverse strand, counting down.
AAGCTACATGAATGATTTTCCTAGCCTTAAGTCTATTTAAGACGCATCTCCTATCGTGTTTAAGTAGTACTAGTGAATTTTTTTCTCTTGCCATTACAGGTGATACGTAATTGTGAATCCCACCAATTTCTTCAATTTCCAATATCAAACCTTTACCCTTTATTTCATTCGTCAACCCCAAAGTGCTTTTAATTTGCCCCCTTTTGCACGTCCCTGTGTAGTGTAATGGTCATTCTGTGAGGAAGTGCCGTGTATATTTGAGTGTGAGGAATTTTTCTCATCGCTGGAGGAAAGGGATTTATTTCTTCTTCCACCGCTGGAACGTTTACACCACAGCAAAGGTAGGAAAGATCGTACCTCTCATCTAAGGAATAAAATCCTCCATATCTCCCTTTAATTTAAGGTCTGGTTGACTGGCGTTCTTGCGTCGCAGGCAAAGGTATCCGATTGATACGAAAATTAGTGTGCCCAGAATTTTCAATTTGGATATGACGTAATTATAAATGGGTTGAGTGAGTGTAAGCCTTTCGTTAAATATGGACGAATGGGTGTTATAATAGCAAGTAAAAGACGATTGGTCAACTATATCCCCGCACCGAATTAAATGAATTCAACTCACAATCAGTTTCGTGCGGCGTAATTCTATTTGGGGTAAGATGGTTGACAGACACTTTACCTCTTAACTGCGTCGACCGCTTATACTAGTCAACCTGTGTTTTCAATGGATGTTTGTGAACTGCTTTTAAGCTTCGTAGTGTATTTCTTTTGTTCTCAGCTGGTTACTCTAACCGGTTACACAGGTTAAACTTACCTATTACATATTAACACCTATTGGTGTCCGAGTTGTATTATCTGATGTATGGTTGAACTTTTTCCTACAAAAATATTAGGTATTCTCCTTGATCATGTTGATTTAGCACAGCGATATCGCTCTTACGAGTATTAGGCTTTCTTCTAAAAAGCGGAAATCTTAGGTTAATATTGACATTGTTGACATTTTAGCTGGCAAAAAGTTAAACCTCTAATGAGTGTTGACTGCAGCAAAGGGATGGGCCGAGTCAAACTTGCAGACCAGTGCATCGTAACCTATTCTACTGCCAGAAAGACACTAAAAATATTACGTGAAAATGTTTCACCATTTATTGGATATAACAATTTTATTGTAAATGTAATATACAAAAAACGTGAGTAATTGAGTCACCTAAATTTTAAGCTAGTGAATGCCAGGAGAGAAAAATACAGTAAAAGTAAACCAAAAGCAAAGAGGGCAAGACAACCATCTATGGAAACACCATTACGACCTACTGTAGGTCAAATCAGTCGCATTCTGGAAAAAGGTGTGTGGTTTGCATCTCAAAAAAAAAAAAAGAAATGCATAAAGAGAAAAGCAAGTTATTGGGGCAAACAATGTGAGGTACCTTTATGTGTTGTGCCATATTTCGAAAACTATAATACAGAACATTTAAAAAAATTTTGTACTTCTACTGGCTAAAATTAATGTATAATAATCATCGTCTCGCGTTCCCCTTCTGATATTCTTAAAAACTTCCCCCCTTCTTAACCAAACATTTCTTTCGTGTTTTGAGTTATTCAAAAAAAGAACAAGAGGTGTACGGCGTATGGAGTATTAGAAAGAAATTATAGTATACCTGTACATAAGGGAAAAAGCGTTTTAAAGTTCTTTACTTCATCATAAATAGTCCATTTTCTTCCTATTTAATAATACTGCATGCAAACATAAGGAAACCGAAGATATTTTTGTGAGATTGTTTATTTTAGCAACATGCAATAATGTTTCTTAGTTCAACTCGAATTATGACTTTCTTGTATGATTTCCTTAATAACGGCTACTCCTACGGTAATAATGTATAGGAAAAGAAATACTCTTCTTTACAAGTTCTGCAAGTTTTATTCGAAAAATATTTTGATATGAGCAATATTTTACGAGATATGATGAAAGTTCATTTTTGTCACCAGTAAAGTGGTACCCCTGATTGTCTTACGCCATTAATTTTTGCGATTTTCTTATAATCTTTGATTTTAAGCCCTTAATATCAAAATCATGAAAATCCGTTTGGTAGAAGCCGAGAACGAACATGCGGACGGACGGGCAGACAGACGAAAGGACAGGCAGACAACAACAGGCGCTCACGCTGGAAGCGAAACGCGCCTAAAAATTAAAATATCATAATTAGTCATCGAAATTCTTACACGTTGTTTACTGTCAAACGGCTGCAGAAAAGAAGTAAATATATTATGGGCACATTCTAGCTAACTGAATACTTGCGCTCTTGTCCCCTTCCACGCCTCTCCTCTTTCCAACTAGTCTCCTTCCCCTCCTCTTTCCACAGAGAAACAGGACAAGAAAGAAAACATGGGCCGCACGCATTCCGTCTGCTTCATCCTCGAAACCTTGAGAAGCGTACCGTATGGACGCATATAGTGACTATTTCGCCAGCTTGTTTATCCTCTCCTCTTGCATTTTACCCCGCTATTCTCTCCAGCTCATGCTCTCAATGAATGCGTTAAGATAAAAAGCTTGCCTCCTCTCTCGTCGCCTTCCTGTTCTCTCTTCTTCTCGCACTTCACTCCCAATTTCTACTTTCTCATACGAAGTATCGAGAAAGTATTGCTATCGCGAAAAAATCCGAACTCGAGATTTTTACGGAAATATACGTTTTAGGTGTCTCCGAGTCTGAAAAATTGCTTTTCGCAATGCCGCCTGTCTGTTACTGGCTCAGGAGTCTAAACGGTAGAACGAAAATGAATGAAATCTCGTACTTAGGCATTTTATTACACTGAGCAGAGTGTACATAGAAATGGTTGACATTGCTCAATAATTAAGAGTAGTTTTTCTCAAAAACGGCTACAACGATTTTGATCAAATTTAGTATATTTACTTGAGTTTACGTCTTCAATAATACTGTATAGTTCATATTTCTCAAAAAATGAATATAAGGCTAGTTTATTCTGGGCATATGGGATCCGTAGGAAAAGGGAGAGATACTTGAGTTAGAAAGAATCCAACGCAGAGCAGCCAGATTCGTTAAGCAAAAATATGAGCAAAAATTAAGCGTCACATCACTCTTGAAGGAGTTGAATTGAATATCGCTAGAGGATCGCAGAATTAGCGCTAGGTTAAGGCTTCTGGAGAAATTTAGGTCGGAAGTTCTCTTAGAGGAGGTCTCAGGAATATTAGAGGCACCTACTTACATGGGCAGGCGCGATCACGAGGATAAAATACGAGAGATCGACTGTAGGACCGAGCGATATCAGAGCTCGTTTTTCCCAAGGACCATACGGGATCATAATAAGAGAGTGATTCCCACGAGGAACGTTATTAGGTAGGTTTTGGTGCGCTGCATTCCCTGCCACCCACCAATCTGGTGATTTGCAGGTAGAGCTGCTGGCTCGAGCTAACTCGAGCCAGAAAGTTGGAGCTTACTCGCCAGTAAAGACTCGGCTCGAGCCTAAGTAAGTACAAGTAGTTTTATTCGGGAATATTTTTCTAAATGCGGGTATTCTTTGCCGAAAAACCACTCAGATATAATGAAAATTGTCTATGATTATTACCGGGTTGTAAAACAGAGGCTTGTAGATAACATTAAGGTAAAAATCCAAGAAAAAAAAATTTAGTATCACTTTGGACGAATGGACCAGCAAGAGGAATCGTAGATACGTCAACGTAAATCTTCACGAATCCGAAGGACAGTGCCACAACTTAGGTCTGTTTAGAATTTTTGGAAATTTTCCCGCAAAAAAAGCAGCACAACTTGTTGAAGATAAACTTAATGATTTTGGATTAAGTTTTCATGAGATAATAGGCTGCACAACAGATGGTGCAGCTGTAATGAAAAAATTTGGCAAAATTTTACCAACAGTTTCATCAAATGTTACAATCACGGTATACACTTGGCTGTTATGGACGTTTTGTATGTGAAATCCGATCAAAAAATCGAGGAATGTTCAAACTCGAACTCAGATTGTGAAACTGATAATAATACAGATACTGAATCTGATAGTTATAGTGAAAACGACAGTAATCAGAATTTTAACATTCCGCATTTCCGTTTTGACTATAGAGAGGCTCTGAGCCGCATTAGGAAAATAGTTGACTTTTCAAATTATCACCGGTACGTAATAGTCTTCTGCAAACTTACGTGAAACTCGAACACGGCAAAGAATTAAATTTACTGCTTGATTTTTTAAAGAATAATTAATAAATACATGTATGTTGACCATATTATATATTTTAATTGTATTATACTATATTAGTACTGTACATGTAAGTCCTATGTATCGTATGTACTATAGATATCTGTTAATTTTTATTAAGTAGGTTATTTTCTGCGAGTTATCATTTATTTAAATACATTTAAAATTTTTATTTTTTTCTAATAAATAATAATAGAAATGAAAATGTTTGTTGCATTATTTCACATCGAAATTTTTACGAAAAGCTCGGGTAGCTCGATTAACCGAGCATTTCGTAAAAAGAAAATAGTCGAGCTTCAGCAGTTCTATTTGCAGGGATCATGTAGATGTGAATTGACAACACCGTTTCTTCTCTTTGGTAACACGTGTCCTTCTTCGTGGCTGGAAGCTCACAGCGTTGCCGTCAGAGTAGTTTGCTCTCGTCGTGACTGTTTCGGAAGTTCGCTTCGCTGCATTTTTCGTTTCATTTTATAATCCTTTTTTTTCTTTTAATAGATTAGGTCGGCTATTAATCTTTACGTTCGATTCTCTTTTGCTTTCATTTAATAGTCATTTAGGAATTCTTTGATTATTACCATTGCTCAGTAATTTCGCTTATATTTTTGTTTTGTTTCGTTTAATTTTTCTGATAGTAGATTTACGAGTAGTTATTCGGTTGTTAGTTTAGATTTGGTCACTCATTGATTTAAGTGTGCCTTAAATTTTTCTTTTTTATTGCTTTCCTTTAATTTTCCTTATATTAGATTTAAATATCTGTTTGGTAGTTTAGATTGGGTCTATCATTAATTTAAATGTCTTTTATTTTGCTTAATTATTGCTTTTATTTAATTTTCCTTGTGGTAGATTTAAAAATTTGTTTGGTTTTTTTATTAGGTCCCTCAATAATTTTAATACGCTTTTAGTTTCGCTTCGTTGTTGATTTAATTGAAATTTAATTTTAGGAGTACTTTTTTCCTTCTGATAATATGTTTTAGGTGGCACATTAGTTTATTTCCTCCTTTTAATTTATTAAGTTAAAATGTGTGACAGAGTGAAAGAGCCAACGTGAAAAGTAGAACCAAGGCGAATTCGAGTTCTCAATACTCAGGCCCGCGACATGATATTCAACCTGAGAATGTATTTTGAGGAGGATAAGAAGAATAACTTTAATTCTTAAAGTATTCCTAAGTTATCAGCAAACAATTGACTATAATTAGTGCAAAAATAAAATAAACAGTTTAAATTGTGTAGAGATACATTTTACATTTACATTAATACCCTGCAAGCCGCAAGAATAGTTTGGCAGGGGGTGTCATATACCAAATGAACTCTTAACTAATGCCTACGTTGGACTGTCTTATCGCGTCTGGGAAAAAGGATCTGTAGTGTTTCTCGGTTCCAGCGATTGTTTCGACATATTTTCTCTGACCTAACACCTATGAGTACCACTATGCCGCGTACGTCTTCCACGAATTCGGAGCTTTTAAACTTTTCAAATAGTTTCCTTTTGTACTCAATTCTTCTACACTTCAAGAGAGAGAGGGGGAGAGGAGGGGGGGGAGAGGGGGGAGAGAGGGAGAGGGGGGAGAGAGGGAGAGGAGGAAAGAGGGAGAGAGGGAGGGAGAGAGAGAATGAAAGGATACAAGTAGTTAGGGAGAGACGAAGAGAAAGCAAGAGAAAGAGATATGGTGATAGTTGGGAAGAAGACGGAAGGGTGGAGAGAGAGAGAGAGAGAGAGAGAGAGAGAGAGAGAGAGAGGGGAAGAGGAGGATTGTGGGAGAGAGAGAGAGAGATAGAGGGATAAAGGAGTAGGAGAAAGGCGGAGAGGAGGGATAGAGGGGTGGGAAGTGGGATAAAAGGGAAGGTCGGACGACAAATAGGCAAAAACCCTTTATTTCGCTTTATCTCGTTTCTCTGAGAGGGATGCCTGAGAGTCAAACAAAGAGGCGTAACCATTGGAAACCGAGTCTCGGGGTATAAAACCTCTTCTTTCGCTCATTGTTTCTAGCACTCCGTCAGAAATCCCTCCGTTCTCTCTCTCTCTCTCTCTCTCTCAAGGGAAAAAATGGGCTGTGAAAAGGTCTGAAATGGATTTTGGGCCAAAGGAAATGGATTAATAGGAGGCATTAGGAATGATGCTGGCAAAGTAGACTTTTTGTTGAAAAACGGCGGCCGTGGATACTTAAAATGCAATACGATTACATTTTATCCTATTTTATCGACTTCGTAACGCAATTTTTCTGAATCGAGTGGCCAAAAGTTTTCTTGAATATTTTTCTAAATAATTTAACTAGAATGTTAATTCGTCTGACACGCATGAAAATACTGTAATAATGCGTTTTTTCATCTCCTTATGAATCAGTAAGTTATTGTTTAAATGCGAATTTCTGAATCCAAAAATGTCTATTATGTAAATTTGATCAGTTTGAAGATTTGTTTTTTTTTATACACAGTAGCGCGAGAAATTCGTTGTCAGATCAAAATTTAATTTTCAAATTTAAATTAGTTCCTCGAATAGGGAGCGAGTGGTTTTGGGGGACACCGCCTCCGCACCCTCTGGTGGTAATGTTTTCGCTCCACACTCCGTCGCACGCAAGATACCCTTTCGAATGATAGCATAGCCTGTCTCTTTAAAATCTCTCCCACTCGCCTCTTACTGAAAATATCCCCAGCGGAGAACCCCTCCTGTCTCAAAGAAGGGACCTAAGGGTCCCAAGGAAGTCCCGAAAAGAGACAGGATCCTTGGGATGGAAACGAGAAGGTTCGGGAAAGGATGAGCCGTTCCCAAGAGACAAAAGCGGTTAAGATGCAGTGAGAGAGAGAGAGAGGAAGCCGTCGGCGTTTGATGTGATCGAAGGGACTGCGGTCCCCTGAGCAGAGGGCCTCCGAAAGGTCCCAACTCACCACACTCGTCCAGATAATTCGCGTCTCGGTGCTGCTGCCACTACCAACGGATTCGGATGTTTTTTTTTTTAAAATGGTACTGCGTTCGGTTGTGGACTCGAAAAGGATTCTCGAAACGCATTTTTTGCTTTACTATCGATCCTTAATTTCCTTTATCTCTATAGCAGTTAACTTTGGTTCGATTGATTGGAAATTCTTCTTTGTGTGAATTGATCTTTCAAGAGAGAGGCTATTTTACTAGTCAGTTTAATCTGATGGGTTGATTTCATTGGAATGATAGTTTATCAATATTGCTGGCGTGAGACTGCACTCCGAGTCACAACCAATAAATTTATTTTCATGAATTAATATTATTTGATAAATATTAATTGGATTAAGGAATTTCTTAAACCCAATAATTAATTAACGAAACATGGACTATTTAATATATGAACGGAGCAGTAATTCAAACGATTTGGACATTTATTACGAATAATATAAGATTTTCAACCGTATTGTGAGGCTGGTATGCCATGACGCATTTATAAAACAAATAAACTTTGAGCGCAAAGCAAACTTATAAAAATGCATTTTAGTGTATTGCAAATTGGATTATTTCCAACATTTACTGAAAAGGAAATTGTATACAAACGTAAATGGAAAACTTGAAAAAATCTGACAAATGTGAAAGTAAATAAAACAGTATTAATTTATATATTAGAAATACTTAATATCTAATTCTATTAAGATAAACCTCTTCGCCAATCAAAAAATAAGATAGGTATTTTCTGTTTGATTGGTCATGGTTTTGTGTTGTCCGCTTTTTACTGTATTTTAACCTCTTGCAAAAATTTTCCCACTATTTAAAATGTAAATAAATGGTCCTAAATCAAATAAAGGTAAATAGAATTTTTATCATCTGCAAGCATATTTTACGCAAATTGTAAATATTTTAATAACAGAAACATGTATATTATTTCGACATATTACTTGCAACGTTTATTTCGGTGGTTCTCTCGCGTCATTCAAGTTTGGTGGAAGAAGCAAAATCAGGAGTAATTTCATCCAGTGCATCGCGATTATTTGAAAATAAACGCGGAAAGTAAAATGTAGCATCTACAATGAGTAAGGGTTGAACGAACACAAAGAGAACTATAACTTGGGACTGGAGTATGTAGAAATGAATAAAAGTTCTCTGGACTATAAACATAGTCTTCCTCCTCATAATTATTAACACTTTTATACTTCGAGTGTTAGCATAAATTTTCGTGAATTGGTAATCAAATCGAGCCTTACAATGAGTATTGATGGAATGAAATAAACGAAAATGATAAGGGACAAGATCGCATGAAATGCTGCCGGTAAAATGCTAATTGGTAAGTCCAGGTCCGCGCGGGCATATTTGCCGCCCGGGTGCAAGCAGTTTATGCCGCCCCTTACGGACTTATAAAAGCACCCTGTCCCAGATTTTTAGATTAAAAGTTATGTTTAATTTAAGAAATAAATTGTGCAAAACACAAAATTAAGAGAGATTCTTGCCTCCTTCCGTGAATTGCCGCTCCTAATATGTTTCCGCCCGGGTGCGATGCACCCCTTGCACATATAGGCCCTGGGTAAGTCTGTGATTGGCCAATCGCTTATTCCTAGGATTGCGAGGTGAACCGAGAACACAAGAGGATTTGGGCGGGGGCGGAGGGATGAGTGGGGGCGGAGGGATGAGTGGGGGCGGAGGGATGAGTGGGGGCGGGAGTGTGCACCCAACCTTAGCCTCCGATGTTCGAGTAGCCAGTGGGTGTGAACTCTGCTGACCACACGGAATTCATGAATGCTGAAACACCACGAGGCAAGCATCGACATAAAATTCGTTTGTAGACATGGCTTATCAAGAAAAACACGCCTCGTGATAGTGGAGATGAGAGGTCATCGGGTCCTGTGGTTGCTAGGAAATATTTTAGCGTCGTAATACGGTGACAGGCCTAGAGACGAAAATTATAAATTTTAGCGCAGTCGACGCCTTTTTAAAACTGATTGCACACTGTGATATTACTGTATCAACATGATCTTTAAAGTGGCTGTCGAAATAATTTGCTTAGAAGTGAATTTCAAAGAATGTTAAAGTTTTGGAAATACAAGTGAATTATGTTAATTTTATTAAAGAAAGTCATTCTCTGTTTTTGATGCTCGATCGATTTGAATCGAACCAAATGCATAAAGAGGCGGCTTTAATAATTTCCGCACAACATTTACAGCAGAGAACAGTCAAAAGACGACTTCCGCGAGTGAATAATATCGCCCAGAATAATGTTTACTCTTTGGAAGAGAAAATGTGACAAAACACGAGAACTGAAAACCTTAACAAGACCTTGTCTTTTTAATAGGAGAACATCCGTGGTTGATCCCCGGAGGCCAAATCGGCGGGGACGGAGTGGGATGGGTTGGGTTGGAATGATAGAGAGAGAGAGGGAGGGAGAGGGAGGGAGAGGGAGGGAGAGGGAGGGAGAGGGAGAGAGAGGGAGAGAGGGAGAGAGAGAGAGGGAGGGAGTTGAAGCGGATCGGAATCACAAAAGGATCTCGTCCACGCTTTTTTCCTCTCCGAATGAATGCCTTTAAAGACACAACCTTTATCTCTCTCGCTTTTTCATCCCTTATCGCGCCAGCTCCTGTGAGGGAGAGGGTAAAAGAGATGGGAGAGGGGAAGGGGGAAGAAAAGATAAAGAGGGGAGGTTACCCTATTCTCTAACCTACGGATGGAAAAAACTTTTTCCCAATTTTACCTTTTCTCCACACACCGCTCTTTTTTTTATAAATTTCCCCTGCTTACTTGCGTTCCTCTCTCTCTTTATATCTCACCTTCCTCTATCTCTTTCTCTCTCCCTCCCTTCTCCATACCCCTAAATTTCTCTCTTCCTTTCTATCTCCCTCCCCTCCCTCCCTCCCTCCCTATATCTCTCTCTCCATACCCCTAAATTTCTCTCTCCCTTTCTCCCACCATCCCCTTCTCCCTCTCTCTCCATCCCTTTCACTTTCTTCCGCTTTCTTCCTGCACTTATCTTCCTGTTCCGATTCTTTCCCTGAAACCTTAATCGCGAAATCATGATTTACTCGGTTGAGGTGAAAGGGATCAAATTTTTTTCATTCTCTAAAATCCCAATTGGGGCCATTTTCATTTCAATTCGCTCGATCGCGACCCTTTTCTTTTATCGCATTTGTTCGACCTCGAATTTGATTCTCGGAACGAGTCGCAAAGATTTTACCTCGATAATTCATTTATTACATACATTTAAAGTTAAATTGATGCTTTAAAGTTGGATAAAAAAACGGGAGAATGGCATTTCTTGCGTGATGGATAATATAATGGCGCGTGTCATCATCCTCTCTCTACCTCTCTCTCTTTCTCTCTCTACCTCTCTCTCTCTTTCTCTCTTTACCTCTCTCTCTCTTTACCTCTCTCTCTCTTTCTCTCTTTACCTCTCTCTCTCTTTCTCTCTTTACCTCTCTCTCTGGGAGTTCACGCGAGAAGATCACGCATCTTGCATGACAACCTGACAAATTAGCAGTTACTGCAGATATGAAAGAAATTACTTCACAGAGATGCAAACTCTCATTTATCCAGAGAATTCTTTATGAAATTATTTTCAAACATCATCAAGCCGTTAGTCTCTAATCGCCCATTCATTCTTGGAAATTCTGTCAAAGCGCATTGCGATGCTCAATTGAGTGAGAATTCGCTATCTCTATCGATCGCCGTTCTTTGATAAAACCGATTCTATATTGGGAAACGAGCAGAACTTTGAAAATAATCTTCTGAGGTATTTGATCGGATGAAAAAGACACCTTTAATAATTAAAGAACTTTAAGGAACCTGTCATCCTTGATTCGGCTGTTTCTATTGTTTGTAAGTATCATTTTCTGAATTTGGGACTAGCCTTAAATACTTAACATAGGCAGAATTTCCGACAATTCAATTCTTTCCGCTAGAATTCCCTTCCGGAAGGAATATTCGGAACTTTCAGATGATATATTAGACAAACTTTAATTCGCCATAGGATTCCAGTTTTAAGAAAATATTCGAAGTGTTTGTTTTGATTCTCAGAAATTGTTTCTGAACTTTATACCTCTCTATTTCGCGTCCATTTATTTTAGACATTAGAGATGAAGCCCTTTCCATAGACTCTTTCGCAATTTCTCCCAAATACGCACCCTCGTCCTCTGGGCTGAACTCCTGTTCCATTGCCGCCTTCTCTTCTGCTGCACTCTGCTCATGGGCCTCTTGGTTGTTGTCTCCCGTTCCGCTCTTCATGGTTTTTCTCGTCTGGTGACCGCGGAACGCTGCTTGGATCTTTATGGCCGCCTGCTCCTCCTCGTTGTCCAAGTTTTCTGGTCGCAGGAAAAACGAGGGAAGAAGACAAATTATTAATAATTGAAATATTAATGTTTACGTTTTTTCTTTAGCAGAATACCATTCCTCAGAATACAAAATTTATGAGAAATAAGTAATAAAAATGGGTGAGTCACCAAACATTTCGCTAAAAGGGCCACGTGAGGGTGGTTGTTCCACTTTGCGAGCCACATGACCTTTCAGATAACTGATCGTGTATAAATTTCAAATAGCTGCTTTTAGAATTTTTGATCGTATAATGTGCGATAATTAATAATAATTAATACCAAGATTATATAGAATTCAGGTGCTCGGAAAATATCGTTGATTTTATTAATTATAATCAAGGATACTGGCAAATATGCATGTCTTAAAGAAATTGAAGAGGTAAGGCCCGCGGGCCGTAATTTGGAGATCTCTGATTTAGTATCATTTTATATTATAGTCATCTTTTATATTATAAAGGAATAAACACTGAAATATATATATATATATATATATCAGTTGTGTCTCTCTTGTGCTGACGAAGGGATCATCCCGAAAGCTCTACAAATGTGTCTCTCCAACACCCCAGCGGCTCTACTTCCGGTAAGTGTTCACTGGGTTTCCTTCAACACCTAGTTGACCAAAATATCCTTACTTACCTTTCCTCTTCCTTAGTATTTATATATATATATATATATATATATATGTCACACAACACAATATATACCGTCCGTCCCACCCTGTACCTCAAAAGCTGTTCGTCGTAGAGATATGCGGTAAACTGCGTTTTGTTTCTGCAAGCTAGGAGGTGCCTAGAAAACTATTCTCATTTCCATAAAGTCCCGGGTTCGAATCCTGGAGACAATTATATTTTCCCATAAATTTACACGGGATTTTCGATTTTTCAGAGTGCAAGGTTTTTTCCTTCATTCATTAAAACACGCAAATATTGACCGATTTTCTTCTTTTTGGCTTTATTCGACGGCTAAAACTCTATCCTATCTTATTCTTGAGATTTTTACATGTTACACGGTCGAATCATTCAGAAATACTAAATTGTTTTCGAAATTCTACGGATATTTCTGACTCTTTCCTGACATAAAAGCTCGCGATTAATTACTGTGTAGGGAAATGGAGAAACAGGAGAAAAAATATTCTACGAAAGGGAATACGAACCCGGGTCATCCACTTGCCGGGCGTATACTTTACCACTGAACTACCTTAGCAGACTAATCCTCCTGTTTCTGAGCGGCAATAGTTTCTTAGGTTGGGACTTTTAAAATGCAGATTTCTGACTGTCTTCGCATAATAAATTGTTAATACGCACACAGCGGTGCCCTCAGCGAGATTCGAACCCGCGAACTTTACATTGGGAGCCAAATACATTAAAATCCTATATCGGAGAAATTCATTATTAGAGTTAAATGTTAATTATTGAGATCAACTTATTTTACATACTTATTATTTTTTTATAAATCAATTGAAAATATACCGCGCAAACATTGCGCGGGTTCAACTAATATAATAATAAAGCATTTTTCTGCAAATACCAAAAATTAAATTGCATAGCTGAGAAACAAACGTGATGAAGGTGAAGCGTACACATTTTTATCACAATTCTTCCAATGTTTTTACTTTCTCCATATACGTAGTATAAAGTGTTTTCATGAAAAAAATCGACTTCGAGATTTCAACGGAAATACATGTTTTGAGCTCCTTAGAGCACGTTTAGACTATTTTCGGATTGATGTCTGTGTGTATGTGATTGTGGGCGCTCTAACTCGAAAAGTACTTGCCATATCATTACCAAATTTCATATATGACACTTTGGTATAAGCATAAAGAACAAATTAGTTTTTGGACAATACCGGTTAACCAAAAGTCGAGGTTTATTCGAACCTCGATTCGGTTTTTGCCATATTTCTCCGTTAAAACATCATTATTGTATATATATATAATTCGATACAAAGGTTATAGAGAATGTAATTTCCTACAACTTTCATTTGAAACAATTTTCCATAACAGTTATTGTTAAGGAATTATTTATAAATAATCGGTTTTTTCGGTTTCCGTCAAATATCTTCTTAAAAACGTCATTTGGTAATATTAGTGAGGACCAAAGTCGTAGAGAATAATATTTCTTCCAAGTTTTGTTTGAAACAAATTTTCGTAGAACCTTCCATTTAGTAGATAATTAATTTATTCGTAAAATTCCAGTATAGAGCGCCACCACCATGTAGCTGTGTATTCAGTAAACATATTCAAAATATAATTTACGGCAATAAGGACGACTGTATTCTTTTATGATACGAAATAATAACTTTGCCTTATTATGCTATTCATAATAATTTAAATATCTATACCCCAAATATGGAGAGTCATGAGTTGGCCACATCAGATTTTTAGATAAAGATTTGCCTCTTATTACCTCTTCCTATTCTCAAACTTGCACGTCTTTTCGCGTGCATTCTTGGAATAATTCCATACAGCGTATCCAAGGCCTTGGAATAAATTATTCCCATTTCCGTTTGGCGCATTGGCGCGCGTGTGCGATTTCATTCCGACGTGTCTTTCGCATTCTTGCATTTGCATATGTCTCACCGATTGCTCATTCGATAGGCGCGACATTTCTTTCCGTACTCAACGGCTGTTGTCTCGGGATTCACGTCTTCCAGTGCACACGGACAATAGCTCTTCAAATGTTTATTTTTCGCCTTCAACCATCACTCTTCAGATAAGTGAGGCTCACCCAATGGGAGCCGGAAACTGGGATGACTTCTCCTTTCAAAAAAAGACCGAACAACTCTGAGTTGAGGGAAATCCGTTGGCGGATGAGAGCGAATCAGAAAAGGTAGAAGAGCGTTCTTCCGCCATTGACACCAAACACTCACGTAGACCAAAAGAGATTTTATTTCCGACCGAGTAAATCAAAATCGACTCTTGGAATTTTAAGGCGGACGGCGGCTGCTGCAACCAGGAAATTATTAATTTTACCTTTAAACGAGTAATTTCTTCTTTCCAATGCGTAAATCTCTTTATTGTAGTTTTGACATTATTCACGTTCACAAAAAAGGATTTTTCCTAAGTAATCTAATTTTGTGTAGTGCAAATCCACTTAACTCCAAATCTCATCTAAATAGAAAGAAACCACTTAACATTTTAGATAAGGAAACTAATGTTGCGCTAGCAAAGCATTGGATAATATATCAATTAACCCTTTATGAAAAAGTACGTTCCTCGTAAAAATTATTTCATCTAAAACTACGTATACCCTATTTTGTTAAAAATTGACATACAATTTTATCATTAAATATTATAACTGTTACACACACATTACAAACGTTCTAATTAGTTATTAAATGCAAGCGTTATTTTACTTGTCGTTAATTTAATTACTAGAAATGAATTCAAGAATAACCGCTTGATTAAATGACGTAAAAAAGACAAACGTATTAACTGTTTTTAAAAATTGTTTTTGATTCTTTATTACATTTCAAATTTCACGAGTTTCATGATGAACGAAGACTTGTTTGAAGCGTGCAGTGTAAATTAGTGATGCCAGAGATATTATGACTTTTGTGGTTCGCATTTTACAGATAAAATCAGACATGCCTCCGCGAATAACTAAAATTATGGTGTTTTATTTCTACTAAAAGTGCAGTTCTTTTTTTTAGGCCTACTCGAGCGAAATTGTAGCACAAAAATTTTACAAATTCATAATTTACATCGTAGTTTTTCTTCTTCTTACAATTAGATTCGCTTTGGATCTGTAAAGGAGAAAAAGTTAAGGAAAACTGACTTGGATGTTTGTTTCTCGTCGGTGCAACTTTTTCCGCAATGTTTTTCAACCTGCATTCAACGTATACCAAGACAACGCAAAAAAAACTTTGCTCTCAAATTTGGCTCCGACTTCTGAACTTCGAGTAAAGTTTTCATTGTTTTGTACAGGTCGAACTGAAGAAGGCAAATGTGACGTCGGTGAAACGTCAACTCACAAAAACATTTCGGCGTAACATCCCGAGTAATCAACTTATGATGGAACAAAGCGTTTGTAGCAATGGTACTTCTTTTGATTGAAGAAGCTCAAATTATTTGCGATATTTGGAGGGGAGGAGGGGCGGCGCCACTGGTCTAATTACCGGTTCGTTTTAAAAGAGAAATATGAATTTACACGAATTAAAAAATCGGTTCATTAAAATGAAGTATTGTTAAAAAATCTTTTGAGCATAATTCAAAATTTGACAGTACGGATATAAAACTTGCGAAGAATTTCATTTCAAGAATAAAAACACAATTCTTACGTTAAATTTGTGTTTAAACAGAAACACCTCAATGTGCGAGGCAGATCTCCGATATTCCTTTCCTTTTTTTCAAGAACAAGATTTCTTCCTCTATTTCCTTTTTGATTCTATTAATTTCGTTTTCATTCTGTTTTCCATCCAGATCTTCCATTGCAAAAGTTTTCTGTCAAATAAGATCTTTCCAAACACTCCGTTTCAGAGATCCGCAATCCGCGTGTACTGAGCCGCTCTTTAAGGAGACTTGCGCGGTTCTCGAAACAGCACCTGATAGGAAATATTCGCAGGGTAGCTGCATTCCAGAAAGTGCGCTTTTACATAGAAGATATCCACTTTTATTTAATGTTTTAGACAGGCGCAACATGAAAACATTTTACGGCCTTTCGATTGATCGAGACAAGGAGATGACACCGCCTCGTTTAAAATAAAATGAAAAAGGATTTGCGAATTTTCCGCAATAAGCATTTATCGAATTGTGACTAATTGTGTGCGATTGAGTGGTAATTGCTAAAAAAGATGTGGCTATCGAGCATGAATAGCCATTTCTACTTTCTCATATACGAAGTATATTGAGAAAGTATTGCTATCGCGAAAAAATTTGATCTCGAAATTTTTATGGAAATATACATTTTAGGTGTCTCTGAGTCTGAAAAATTGCTTTTCGCAATGCCGTCTGTCTGTTACTGGCTCAGGAGTCTAAACGGTAGAACGAACATGAATGAAATCTCGTACTTAGGCATTTTAGCACACTGAGCAGAGTGTACATAGAAATGGTTGACATTGCTCAATAATTAAGAGTAGTTTATTCTACTCATTTTTAAAAACAATCCGATTTTCTCAAAAACATAAAATTTAGTATATTTACTTGAGTTTACGTCTTCAATAATACTGTATAGTTCATATTTCTCAAAAAATGAATATAAGGCTAGTTTATTCTAGGCAACTTTAACAATAATTCCATTTTCTCAAAAACGGCTCTAACGATTTTGATCAAATTTCGTACAGTTACTTGAGTATACATCTACAATAATATTACCTATTTTATTTTTCTCAATGAATGAATATAAGGCTAGTTAATTCTTGGGCAACTTGAACAAAAATTGGATTTTCTAAAAACAGGCTGATACGATTTTCATTTTCTAAAGATAACCAAACGACGCATTAGTACCTGTATATGAGAAAGCTTGTACAATGTATGTTGTACCGATTTTTTTTATAAGTACCTACAGTCTAATTTTAATGTTCCGCTCCCGATGTCGATTTGACACCAAATCGAGAGAAAATGGCAGTGATTTCTTAATTCGGTTTCCAACTTCTCCGCCCTAGTTCGATCGACATGGGATAGACCCTGTTAAAACGGACGAATCCCAGTCGGTTCGCGTGTCCGTCGACTTCAGCGCCATTCGGCCGACGATTGATACGCCACCTGCTCACTGGACGCGGGCCAAGGCTATCTTATGGAGAAGCCATTACGCGGCGTGAGAATCGGAGCCACGTGATTTATCGCCATTCCGCCTCTAAGCGCTTCCATTACTCAATCGGGGCGAAAAGAGGGTCTCTCTCGGGGCGAGTGAGGCTGCCGGGTCAGGGACGCCTTCGAATGCAACTCGCCGCCAATCGCAGCATAGGACTAGATATCAATAATTCAGTTTTGTATTCATGTAAACATGCGCGAATTAAATGTTTCCGTTTTTAACATGAGATCTCACTCGCCTCGTACGCGTCACCTCACGCAAGAACCTATATAGTGATCTATCTTTTTATTAGATCTCTCACCCTCTGCCACCGCTCCATTTCTACTTCCTTCAGAATCCTCTTCCTCCGACCTCTCGGAGAACTTCCTCAAATGACCGTAGCCCATATTTTCTTTGGCCCGAGGATGGTACGAAAATATGAGCAATTACTCTTTTCTCTTGGTAATCTGCAAAACCATGGGAGAGCACACGGCATCATTGATGGCATTTAGATGGACGATGTATGTGTATTTTAGTTTGACTGAACAAATTTGCGCTTCTATGAAAAAATGTGTCGTTCACTCGGCGAGACTGATAACATAGTTCTCTTAGAGAAAGTCTAATTTCGTTGCTTGGAACTTGATTCCATTACGAATCTCTCTCTGGAGATTATATTTAACATCTCTGTAAACGCTGTCGCTGTACCTCGTCTTTGGCGCTTTGCATTTTATATTGCCTAGATTTCCCTGGGAACGATTACATTTTGATGCGTGTTCGCCCCGTTAAAACATGTTCATCGCTGCGCGTAATTCCGGCAAAGGTACTAATTGTAAGACATTAATACCTCGGGATAAAACAGTAGCAGATAATTATTTTTAATTATTCGTATTGCCAATTCCAGCTGGAATAGTGACGTTAGACATTCTTGCTTGCCATTCGCCTGAGAAATAAATCCATCTGGATGTCGATAAGGGACTCCGGCGAAAAATCCGATTCCATGCGGAGAGGTACGGGAGTTTACGGATGAAGAGCGAATTTCTGCGTGAGTCTAAGAGACGCAGAAGTCGCGTTAAGAGAAATTGCTGAAATAAATTGGTGTTTTCCGAGTTTCTTTAGTAGAAAATCTTTCTTCGCACTCGGATGTAGAATGCGTATTCTGAGTTCGACAGCTCCGAGGAGAAAGGGGGAAAAAAGATTGATGTTCCAGATCCAGATAATTCAAGGTGAGCTTTCACTTTCTTTCCGTTCGCATGGCTGCGAGAGGCGAAGATGAGAACTAACAATGAACGAGGAATGCCAAAATTATGGAATTCGGTGGATTTTTCTGAGATTTGGAAGTTCGTAAAATTACGATTTTCAAAGTACAGTTAATTCCGCTTTAGAGAATTAATATGATCAGCTGATTTATTTGAATCAATATGAGTGTTTCGTATCGGATTTATGCAAGTATCCAAGCATACCACCAGGGAGCACCTGCCAGGCACAGGCTCGCGAGAACTGGCAATCGGTCAAAAGGTCAGACAGAAAGAGATCAGCTGTATAGCTCCCGTTGCGCGGGCCACTCTACAACGCCTTTATAATCAGAAGAGATTTTTTCCTTTATTTTGAAGCTTCGCCGCTGCAGAAGAAAATCTTCGCATCACTTCCAATACTCCATGGGCACTAAGTGTCAACTTAGGTGACAAATAACTGGAAAACCAAAATCATTTTTATGTTATTAAACGCGAAAGTTGCTCATATCGGAGTAGAAATTTATGCCTTACGGAATCAACATTCCGGAAATTTCATAATATTTATTAGTGGTCCTTTAAGGGAATGGGTGTAAACGGAAATTACACTAATCACTCACGGTTTATAAACTCTGAATTACCTTCACATAAATGTATAGAATTATGTTAGAGGTTTTTCTTTCAGTTATGTACTGTACCATCTATGTTTGAGAGGAGGATGAGTCTATTGGGACGTCACGAAAACGAAAAGTTTTGTGATAAGCGCCATTTAGTCAACGAGTGCGATTAAACGAGAGAGGGAACTGTGAAATTAACGAAAATGGGTTTATATCTCCCTTGTGACCACTCTACCCGCAGAGAAGGAGCCTCTCTCCTAAATAGGGATTTTCCTAGAAACCAACCTCTCCTTAGCGACAAGTTGTCTGTCACTAGAGGATTTCATACAAATCTCATTAGTTTTCTGGAAGTAAATCACTAAAAATCGCTACTCGCTTTAACCGAGAATATTCAGTCCCGTAATAAATTGTGATCCTTATTTTTTTTACTAGCAACGAAAGGATTTGTCGATAATTTTGCCTTAAAAGAGTTTAGTGAAAACTCTGATATGGAGTGTAGCATTATATGGGTGGGAGTCCTGGACAAGGAGAAAAAAAGACGTAAGGAGATTATAGAGACAGACAGAGAGCGAAACGAATGAGGCGTTTTTTAATAAAGTAGGCGGAATAGAGTATTAGAGTAATAAGTAATGGGTAGACAGAAGAAATGGATGGGTCAAAATTTGAAAAAGAATGGTTTACTGAAATAAGTCATAGAAGGAAGAATACTTATTAGGAAAGAGGCAAAGAAGTAGGAATAGAGGATAGTTATATTATTAGATGCTTTAAAAGAAGGAATTGGCTATGAGAACTTTAAGAGAAAGGCTTTGGATAGCCCAGATTTGGCGGTGTGTGCCAAAAACCTACCGGAAAGTGGAATTACTTTGTACTGTATTGAATTGTATTGCACATCTCAGATTAAAGTAATTTTTTCAGTACGGCATGAGTTCTGAATTATCACGTGTATAATAAATTATACTTTACGTCACTATGTATTTTAAATTGTACGATAGAATAAGTAATTAAAATTTCAGGCTAGGAAAAATTGATAAAATCTTCGTGTGAAAATAATGTAAACCATTTACACAAAATATCGATG
The DNA here is from genome assembly GCA_036926305.1 of Uropetala carovei. Taxonomy (NCBI): domain Eukaryota; kingdom Metazoa; phylum Arthropoda; class Insecta; order Odonata; family Petaluridae; genus Uropetala; species Uropetala carovei. Next base: position 6,980,636 of record JAXCHB010000010.1, on the reverse strand, counting down.
CTCCTTTTAATCGCGACATTCGAGTAACTTTTCAGATTTTGCCGAAAATTTCGGTCGTCCGAAACCGACGGCCAGAAGTTGAGACTTTGGTCTGTTGCTAGCAATAGCCGTAAATTCTATGCGTCAGGTGTCGGAGGGAAGCAGATGGCTTTACAAGGTCAGATGTCTCCCAACCTCTTAACGTAATGTCCTACGTAAGCGAAGGGTTCCATTTAGCGCAACGGACATCCATCGTTTGACTTTTGATGTCCGAGTGGAATGCTTAAAGAGAGAGAGAGTGGCAGAGTGCTTAAAAGTCCTTCACTTATGTTAGCGCCTAGCATATCCAATCAAGACGGAACAGACTTTCCTTCAAAAAGCGTCGGAAGGCACATCTTACTTAACGCTCATTCAATCGAGTGAAAATTCCAGCGTTTCATAGAACGAGAGCGAACGAAAGAATCCATGTCTACGGCAGGATATGAATTGGCTATAGAGAGGCAGAAAATCCACCTCAGCCGCTGCGAATCGATCGGGGAGTAGTGGTGACCAGCGTGGCATGCCGGGAAATGTATCCTCGAGGACGGATGGAGAGTTAGTTATAACAAGCCTCTCGGATGTTTCAGACGGTCTCAAAATTGAGGTAGGATTGCGGTAATGGATGGATAGAGCGTTGGCCTTCCATGCGGTGGTCCCGGGTTCAAATCCGGAGGAAGTGGAATTCATCAACCTGTGATCGTCCTGTTCCCTACTTGTGCGGTTTGAGGAGATAACGCAAGGCAGCGCTCCGTCCTCCGAAAGGGTTTCCCCCCTCCCTTGTGCGTTGAGTCAGCTATGGGAGGATCAATGGCTGATTAGCCAAAAATACAACAAACAAATGATTGCGTGATGGGCATTTTAGCGTCTTGGAGAGGCGGATAATTAATGCGTAGTTTAGATCAGGACCTCCCTGATTTTTAACAGCCGAAACCAAAAATGCATTTTTAGAAGAAAATGTTTTTATCAAAAATGTTGCATTATTTCAAGTGAGAAGAAGTCAAAAAGTGATACGAAACGGTATACACGAATAGTGCTGCTCACGAACGTCCGTGATTCTTTTACGATTGGCAGATTCCGTTAAGGCTCGGATTCTTGATCGTGGTTCCCTGATTTTTAACAGCCGAAACCAAAAATGCATTTTTAGAAGAAAATGTTTTTATCAAAAATGTTGCATTATTTCAAGTGAGAAGAAGTCAAAAAGTGATACGAAACGGTATACACGAATAGTGCTGCTCACGAACGTCCGTGATTCTTTTACGATTGGCAGATTCCGTTAAGGCTCGGATTCTTGATCGTGGTTCCCATTATCAATTCCGTTTCAGCGTTCATTTGAGCAGCACTACCCAAAATTGCCGTTTCCTGTTCCGACCAAGAGTTGCGATTAATTATTCATTCGACTGATTCCGTTTCGAAGCTCCAGTCACTAATTGCAGCCAATCGCGTTCTTTCCGACCTGGGTCGGCGATTGAAACGGTCCAATCTGCCTTCGATTCGTAGGAGACACGTTCGCGTATTGTCACAAAAAGCAGGTGACTCTAACGTTATTACGTGGAATAACATAAGTGCAGTACATGTTTCCATTCGATTCTAGAATTAGATATCCATCCTATGTTTATGCCATTGAAACAAAAATAATGTATATTTTCTTTATTTGTATCTGTTGAGCATAAGCTATGCTTTTTGGCAATTATACTGAGAATTGCAATAGCGCTAGGCCGTATTGAATGAAATGTCTATACCAGGGGTTCCTAACCAAGCACCGAGCATCTCAGAACATCAAGCGAGCACCAAGTTGTGTCCTAGAAATCGAAAGAGCACAACTACACTTCCGCAGATTAGTAATGATAATGAATAAAATCAAACCAAGCAACCAAAGTTATACTTAATGATCTTGAATACGTTTAGAAAGAAATCAACCAAGCAAATTAAATTACTGACCCTAGGAAATGGGATATTAAACAATGTAGAAGGGCACATTCAGGGTTCCAAAGAGCACAGCGGTCTATTCTCAGCGTACGAAAGATATGGGAAGGATTAAGGAGCGGCGATATGAGACTCTCGAGGGAGTATTATTATAAGAGGGACACAGAGAAAAACAGATATTTTTATGGTCAATACGCGATTCATTCCGAACCACAATTCCCAAGACTGTAGATTGCAGACAATCCTATAGTTAGCGTAAAACGCGGCATTTGCAGCATAATCTATGTAGGTAAATAAAATTGTAACCTCTGTCTGTACATTTGTTTTTTTGTCGGGGTTTTACTTTTTTTGTGTGTTTTGTATCACAAGAACCGGTTTGCAGAATTGTTTTCTGTCTGTTTGCTTGTTTGTTGCCGCATTCCGCAAAAACGGCTGGTCGAAATTTTATGAAACTTGCAGCGTATCTTTAGACTGGTCCAGCTTAAAATATAGACTATGTGATGTATCTCAAAAAGAATTTTAAGTGGAGGTTTGGGGGGGGGCATCGATTTGTTTTTTCGACAACTCTCGAGTAAATTAACTTAGGAAGTTCAAATTTGATATTTGTTACTTTCAATACAAGTATAAGATCAAGTTTTTAGATGAGAAAATCAGACCAAGGGGAGAGGGGTTCTGGGGGGGGCACCTGTAAGAGAAATCATAAATAAACGCAAGTTACAAAATATGAACTAAAACAAATGATAAACAAATTTCCAAAATCATAATTGAAGTTTTTTTCTTTTCTGTACGCAACCTAACTACAAATAAATAAGTTTGTGGGTACCATGTTTTTGCCTCACACCCCTCAATTATCGTAATGGCTTAGCCATCCTGAAAATTATGCAATATTGCTTCAAGGCATCATTTACAGTTGCATTTAGCATTTCTGGATTTAATACCTATCTCCTATATATTTACAAAAGTTTGTTTGTTTGTTTATTTGTGCATCTATACATTTCCACACCGTTAAAGTTAGAGTAATCAAACTTTCAACAGATACTTTCTTCACAAATAGAAAGGCGGTAGGCAACTTTTTAATCCCAAATGTTTTATATTAATTGTACAAAAAGCAAAATAACTTTGTATTCTAATGCAAATGGCAGCCTATTTTCTGTCGGCTCCTTTATGCACGCCCACAATCAACCGATTCCAACCAAATTTGGCAGAAAATTAGGGGGAACTAAGGGGAAGATCAGCACGGGGTTTTAGTGTTTCTATGTCCGCTTCATTCAAAATGGCGGTCGATTTAAACATTAAACTACGCATATTTTCCCAAGTCCTACTATTGATTTGACTCAAATTTGGTACGATTGTGGAGGGCTCCCAGAAATAATTCATACGTGGTTTTTGTTTCTCTCTGCCCGATTTATTCAAAACGGTGGCCGAGTGAATTCTTAAATACCATGATCATCCATAATTCCGATCGGATTTGAACCAAATTTCCTCGGGCAACGCCGGGTATTTCTGCTAATTAATTCTTATAAAAACCAAGCTACGCGAGATTATCCCCATGTGCATCTTTAATACAAGAGAAATTTATTTCGAATAAATCCCGTAAAATAAAATTTTCGATATTTTATCCATATTTTCCCAGAGGCGATGTTTTATTAATTTTTTTGAGGCCTCATTTCGACGAATAGATTTTTCGTGGGAAAATTGCGGAATTTGCTTTTCAAATCGCGTTTTCAGATTTCGAACAATGTTGACATAAAAATGAGCACGAAATCACACGAGAGCAATTGCATTCCTTTCAACACAACCCGTTATAGGTCATTATTTGAAACTTAATAAATGTAGTTATTAAGTCACTATTATTGAGTTTATCATAGATGAAAAAACCAAAATTTCGAGTGATTTTACTCCGGTTTAATATATAATACTAGTGAAATGCCCGTAGAAATATCAACGGGAGTAAAGATTCGATCGTTCAAGCTATCTATGGAGATCATATTGGCATCAGAAACATAAATTGTATTGAAAGTCATTTCCCTCTCCTCCATTCCCTCTCTCTCCCCCTCTCTCATTTCCCTCTCCCCTCGTCTACCTCCCTCTCCTCCCCTCCCTCCCTCCCCCTCCCTTTGTCCCCATGTCCCTCTCTCTCTCTTGTATTAAAAGCAATCAAAGCACCTATTCACCCATAAGGATTGAAATAACAATATGATATCGAGGTCTAACAATAGAATGGGTAGGCAAGGCAACATCCCCTTAAAATGGCTAGATTTCCTCAAACTGTGTGAATTAAACGTTTAAATTGAGCGATTTCAAACTGTAGGCGGAAAAAAAACAGAATAAGAACCTTTATAATGTTTTCTTCAAAATGGTTTGTATCCGAAGTTCGTAGGTCAATTCTTTCTAATTTAAACTAAAAAAGAATGAAAGCCTGCACGTCGAAAAGTTAATTTTTACGTGAAATTACGTGCTATCTTATTGAAAATGGAAATTATCCCCTGGAGTAGAACCCGGGTCTTTGATCTCGAGTCCGATACAGTAAAACGTTTTGTTATTATATCCTAAAAATTTCATCAAATTCGGTTCCAAAAAGCATTACTGACAAAGTGACACTGTCTTTTATATAGTATTAGATACGTTAATCACGTGAACTAATATTGCATCTTTATATCCCAAAGATTAATTCGTCGCTCTGCACGAGTTTGGATATTAATCTCATTCAGTTTCACGCACAAAGTATTTTCGCTAATGCCAGCTATCCTCGGCGCTGCTATTTCCGAAATTCTCCTAAAAAATTACTTATACCAGGATGGTGGAAAAATACCCGCGGCTCTCGCGTGATGTCGCATAGAATGCCGGAAAATGCCCGTATACATGTTCTCGAATTCATGCGCTCCCATGGAAAATGTTCCTTTTGATTTACGTCATTTTTGCACTCCGAAAGTATTCCGCAATTCGCTGTTCCTTCTCTTTCTCTCCATCTCTCTCTCTCTCTTTATATTTCGAGTTCTACGGAGAAAAAAGGGCCTCGATCCCCAGTTTCCTTTTCATTTTTTCCCATTTGATGCGTTTCGTATCCATGACGGGCCAATACCGCCGCCATTCCACCGAAAAAGAACGCGTGGAACAAGTTCGGAAAGCCGCAAGGCAAGGAGAGTAGTAAAGGCTTTGGAGGCCTCTCGCCGTTGAAATATTCAAGGGCCTTTGCGTCTCCAGGGACATTAAAGGAAGCAGACTGGCTTAACGCGGTCTCATCCGTTCTAGGAATATAAGAGAGACGAATAGAGATGGATGAAGCAGACCGAAATAGAGCTCGCGCACGATATTCAAACTTCGGATATCGAAATAGGCGTGACGCTTTTTACCTTCTCCATACGTAGTATAGGGAAAATATTGTGATCACGAAAAAATCGACCTAGATTTCAACGGAAATACACGTTTTGAGGTCCTTAGAACACGTTTAGACTATTTTCGGAATGATGTCTGAGTGTCTGTGTGGATGTATGTGATTGTGGGCGCTCTAACTCTAAAAATACTTATATTAATACCAAATTTCATATATAACACTTTATCATGAGCATTATTGTATATACAAATTGATACAAGTATTATAGAGAATGTAATTTCCTACAACTTTCATTTGAAACAATTTTCCATAGCAGTTATTGTTTAGGAATTATTTATAAATAATCGGTTTTTCGGTTTCCGTCAAATATCTCCATAAAATCGTCGTTATTGGTAGTCTTTGTGAAGACCAAAGTCGTAGAGAATACTATTTCTTCCAAGTTTTGTTTGAAACAAATTTTAGTAGAACCATCCATTTCGGAGATATTTTGCTTATTCGTAAATTTCCAGTATAGAGCGCCGCCACCATGTAGCGGTGAATTCTATAAACATTCAAAATATAATGTACGGCAATAAGGACGACTGTATTCATTTACGATACGAAACAATAATTTTGCCTTATAATGTTATTCATAATAATTTAAATATCTATATCCCAAATATGGAGCAAGTCGTGTTGGCCACATCAGATTTTATTTTCAGATATAACTAAGTTTTATGTCGATATTTACTGTACACGAGGGTTAAAGATACACACTTTCTTTGATATCCATGGTGATGTATTCATCATTTTAAGAAAGATTTTTGACCAGGTTTTATCTGAAGGGACAGAATAATTCATCGACATTTCATCTATATATTTTGTTAGCTACAATGGACTGAATATAATCTAAGGACTGTGGCGAAAATTTAGAAAAAGAAATGTTGCGACAATTTATTCAGAAGATGTAGGTGTAATAAGAACGTATAGTTTTAGAAATGAGAAATTTACTTGAAATTTATCTTAAATCAAATTTCTACTTATACGTGTCTATTGACGAGCAATAATTATAATATTATTAAACTAATTTAAGTATATATAGATGTCCTTCAATCGATAGTTAGAAATAAACTATCTTGAAGCAATTAAAAATTTCATGTAAAAGCAGAAGGATATATATCCATTAATTATATTTATTGCTGTGTTTACCGATTAAACTGCGCAGCGGTAATACATACATACATATACCTATATATATATATATATATATATATATATATATATATATAAATACTAAGGAAGAGGAAAGGTAAGTAAGGATATTTTGGGCAACTAGGTGTTGAAGGAAACCCAGTGAACACTTACCGGAAGTAGAGCCGCTGGGGTGTTGGAGAGACACATTTGTAGAGGTTAGAGCTTTCGGGATGATCCCTTCGTCAGCACAAGAGCCCAAAATATATATATATATATATATATATATATATATATATAGATATATGTATGTGTGTGTGTGTCTCCAACACCCCAGCGGCTCTACTTCCTGTAAGTGTTCACTGGATTTCCTTCAACACCTAGTTGCCCTAAATATATATATTTATTCATTAACTTAAAGCACTTAAACAGAAATTCGTGCTTTTAAAAGAAAGAATAAATTATATTATAGGAAAAAATTAATTCTTTTAATAAAACAAAATAAACGGTTTGCAATTAGTGGAATTTGTAAAATAAATAAAAGTTAAGTTTTTTATTTTTAGCGAGCATAATTTTAATCCTTATTTATCACATTATGATTTACATCTTATTCCGTTCATCGTATTAAGCTGTCAACATCCTTCGCTACGAAGCAAGTAACTTTTAGGGAAAGCTTGCTCATAAAAGAAATTACATTTGACGTCAGAAGGGACTGAATGCTGCGGAAATCGTAGTCGCTTTACCATCTCTGTCAGTTTGTATGTTTTTATCTTCCGCTTAATCTTCTTACAGTTGCCTGAACAAAACACTCGATATCGACCTTATTCACTTTCAAAAGATACAGAAATGGGGGAAATTTTCAGTAATAAGGAAAGGACGCTTCAATATTGTTCAGCCAAAAAATAATGAGACGAGAGCATTCTTTAAATTAGGCATAAAAGCTTTTCTCGGATGGTTAGTTCCGAAGAGTGAATGTGGCGGCGCTGGCAACGCTCCCTCCAATTTCTTCATTCGCTCCGATGAAAACGATAGCCGACCATAATGTCGCTAATCATAAGAGTCGCTCGTTGTCAACAGCGCCTCCATCCCGAGATTTTTTTTTCGTTGCGAGGCGACATTCCTTCGGAGCAAACGAAAAGTTCTTTTCAGTATTTCTTTTATTTCGGATCCTCGGATGTAGTCATTAGTCTCTCTTTTTCCCCTTTGACGTAATTATCCCTCGGAGGAGTCGCTAGGCGCTTACTCCTAACGACGCCTCCTATTTTGCAACATTGCCTCCCGTCCGATGCACGCGCGTATGTATATGTATATATATATATATATATATATATATATATATATATATATATATATATATATATATATATATATATGCGCAAATACGCTCATTTTCTGCCAATTCCAAATGTCGCTTCCCTTTACTTTCGCACCGTGGCTGACTTGTTCGAATCGCTGACGACAACCTTTGCTCTTGAGGATGGAAAAATATTGACTGTCCTATTAAGACCGACAATAAGATGATTTCACACTTTCATTTGTTATTCGCAGTTATTTTTCCTTGCAAAACTGGTAATGAATTGGATTCATAATTAGGGGGTGGAAAAGAATTTTTGATTGAGGAAATATCCTGGAGATTTGTTTTAGTTTGCTTGGTTACCGAAATATAGTAATTTACGGACACCGCATAAAGATTTAAACGTTTTTGCTTTCTACATACGTAGTAATGGGAAAGTATTGTGATCATGAAAAAAATCGACTTCGAGATTTCAACGGAAATACACGTTTTGAGATCCCTAGAACACGTTTAGACTATTTTCGGAATGATGTCTGCGTGTATGTCTATGTGGATGTATGTGATTGTGGGCGCTCTAACTCAATTACTATTTCGTATCGTAAAAGAATACAGCCATCCTTATTGCCTTAAATTAGGTATATTTTTAATATGTTTACAGAATTCACCGCTACATGTTGGTGGCGCTGTATACTAGAAAAAGCAAAATATCTCCGAAATGGATGGTTCTACGAAAATTTATTTCAAACAAAACTTGGAAGAAATATTATTCTCTACAACTTCGGTCCTTACGAACATGACTTATTACGACGTTTTTAAGGAGACATTTGACAGAAACCGAAAAAACCGATTATTTATAAATAATTTCTAAACAATAACTGCTATGGAAAATTGTTTCAAATGAAATTTGTAGGAAATTACATTCTCTATAATACTTGTATCAATTTGTATATACAATAATGATGTTTTAACGGAGAAATATCGCAAAAACCGAATCGGATTTCGAATAAACCTCGACTTCCGGTTAACCGGCATCGTCCGAAAACTAATGATTTCTTTGTGCTCATTCTAAAGTGTTATATATGACATTTGGTATTAATATCACAAGTATTTTTTGAGTTAGAGCGCCCACAATCACATGCATCCACACACCCAGACACACACAGACATCATTCCGAAAATAGTCTAAACGTGTTCTAAGGTCCTCAAAACGTGTATTTCCATTGAAATCTCGAAGTCGATTTTTTTCGTGATCACAATACTTTTCCATACTACGTATGGAGAAAGTAATAATGGCCGAGCAGCCACTGCTGACGTCGCCCGCGCGGCCTTACAACTCAAAATACGCTGGTATAAAACCAACGCTACTATATAATTCCTCCTACCTCCAGATTATCTTATCGGAACCTGAGAATCATATTACTTGCAAAGACTAGTTGGTAGATAGATTCTTCAGTAGCATACACTTTAATATTATAAAAATTAACCAATTAGACATGGCCGCGGCAAGAACCGTGAATACTCGGGGCCGGATAAAGAGATTGACGAATTTAATTCCAACTTTTCAACCGCCTATACTCAAAACCGCGGTTTACAAAATTAAAACGAAAGAGATTCATTAGAATTAAATTACAATTCAACTTTCAACAATTAATTAAACTAAATTGGTAAAAGGGTGACGTTCAGAGGGCATGGCCTATAACAATGCTCTTTTTATCTCCGCTTAGAAAAACATCATTTCAGTAAGTTTTGATCTATTTCAGAAGATTTACCTACTATTCGTCCTTCATTCATCTTCCTTTTTTCATCCCGAATTACAGGGGTTGTGCTTTCAATGAGAACTATTTTTTCATGAATATGTACGAATAGTTTCCTATGGTCGTTCACCGATTTAGGAAACGAAAAATAAAAATTAGAACAATTCTGACGAACCATAATTGGATTGTAATCATAATTTCAATTAAAAAAAATAAAACTGATTGAAGTTCAACGGGTAGTTCCTCTAGTCTTCTATAAATAGTATGATTTTTAAAACTCACAATGCTAGAGTATTTGGAGCAAATGAATCGCCATAAGAAATTTAAACATGATTAAGATGCTAGACCTCTTACGCCATTTCTCTATTTTATAGTTTCAATTGTTGATTTGATAATTGTTATTTTCGTGTAATATATTAAATTTCAACAGTATTTTAACGTTTAATCGATCATATTTTTCTCTTTTTTATGTCTTGTTCACCAGCGGAACGCCTTACGGGCACGTCTCGTCCGTCTGTCTGTCGCGACTTTCATCTCCTGAACCACTGAATGGGTTTGATTAAATTATGCATAAGTCATGACCATTAAAATTTATCCTCGAATTATGATTTTTTACGCTTTACATAAGTACTTAAATAAACTTATACTCGTATCTCGTTAATTGGCATGCGTCAAGCAACAATTCCAGCATGAGCGCCTATTAGCTTCGGCCTCCGTCCGTCCGCATGGTCGTTCTCGGCTTCTACAGAACGGATTCTCACAAAATTTGATATTAAGGACTTACAATCAAATAAAATAAGGTCATGTAAATGAATCACGTAAGCCAATCAGGGGTACCGCTTTACTGGTGACAAAAAATGAACTTTCCGTCATATCTCGTAAAGTATTGCACATATCAAAATAGTTTTCAAATAAAACTTGTAGAACTATTAAAGTAGAGTATTTCTTTCCTATACTTTTTTATCGTATGAGTAGAAAATCAAACATGAGTATTAATTGGAGTTGAACTTTGAAAATTTCTTAGATGGCTACTTCTTCATTGTTGCTAACATACACAATCTCACATAAATACGTTTAATTTCCTTGCGTGTGCATGCAATATTTTTAAATAGGAAGAAAATGGATTATTTATGACGAAGAAAAGAACTTTAAAACTCTATTTTCCTTGCGTGCACCCAAAGAGTTTTGCGAGTGAAAAGAAATGCATAATTTTCAGCGAAGGAACAATTTAAAAAACGTTGATATAGTGGTTTCTTTCAAATATTCAATTGCACCAAACGCGCCCATTTGTCGTACTCGGTACACTTTCCTAACTTGCTTCTCCTTAGCTCTTGTACCATCTGTATATGAACTGCATTAGACATACCCCTGCAATTAAATTATTCATAATCACATGATGCATCAATGCCTACGATCCATTTTCTTCCATACAAACTGTTGTCTTAATTATCTTTTATCCTCTGTCTTGGGTTGGGCACTCATCTTCTTTGGACGTTGACCATTAAACATACGCTAAATTTAACATTTATATTACAAGAGTTTGCGCTAATAGTAATACGTTTGAATACTTTGTTACTGTTGTCGTCTCCTAACCCTCCTCCCCCATTTCCTGGAGCTTACAAATTGAACTCTTCCGAGACCTACGGCGAAGCACGTAAAGAGGTTAAAAAGAATAAGAAGCAGTCTCGACCGTGACCCAGACATTTTGAGAATGGTACAAATGGAGACATCTTGCGGCGATGCTTCGCAACGTAGATGCATTTGCGACAGCACCTGACGACGGTGCTTTCTTTCTTTTTCTTTCAGAGTAGTCGCACGTGTCACCGAATGAAGACAGGAAGTTTTAAAATATCCCATTGTGTTGTTCTTTAGAAATTAGGCGGTCGCGTCTCCTGACCTTTCGCACCGGGCCATGCATTCTTGCGGCTGTTTAAATCATTGAGGCGCGCGTGTGCCCTCGCGTTTGTCAGCGGCTTTGAGCTGAACCCTTCAGGAAACGACCGATTCATCTAAAGTGCTTCGTTATGACGAAGCCAAGCCATTGTATTCTTGCTTCTTTGTTCTTCAGGGGAATGCGAAGAGGTCACGAATCGACCTGGACCACACCCAAATTTCGGGAAAAGAGCTTGTTTCCGTCCATATTATAGCTTTCAGTTATAACGAATGCGCGTTCAAATCAATTATTTTATCAAAGAGGCGTTGATTATAAAAATGGAAAGATGCGCTGTCAACATTTAAATCATCTATTTATCATTCAAAATAATGGATATAAAAATAAAATCGAAACCATTTAAAATAAACTAAAATTATAAAAGGTTTTGGAAATTGATTATAGAAATTATATCTCCCTAACAATTAATTTTATAATTCAATTTTTATCAGGTTTTCATTTTTTATTTTATAAATATTAACTGCACGACATTTAACTGTACACTTTAAATGGAAGTTTGACTTATACACAAATGCGTTTCGACACCAGCAGCTCCATTGACGTCCTGCAGTAGGAATAGGGTTATCCTCGCTCGGTTGCGTGCATTCCCATTTCGGTCTGCAGCTCTCTGAAACTAGAGAACGAAGTAATGCGAGTTTCTCTTCGCTAGACATCAAACGGAATCACATCCAACGCGGTGCGCTCAATATTCTCCGCAAATATTACGGAGGAATTTATATTTTGGTTGCTACAGTTCCCTGATCAAAATCTTCTCAATGCATCGCTGCTGGGGTTCGCCATTTAATTTCGAAAAAGCAATGAGATTGCATAAAGATGCAGTGGATGTGATGATGTCAGAAATGGGAACGCTTCGGTAATATTATTCTCATATGAGAGGCATATTTTGTCTTTCGTCTTCGTTTTCAGAATACTACTGCTCAATTTAAAACGTTTATGAATCTGTTATTTATCTTTCGGGAAAAGGAATTCTCCAGAGGTATCTATTTTGAAAAGCACGCGACTGCAGGATTCGGTTTAGTTTCCTTTCACTTTTAATATGACTTCACTTTTTCGCGATTATTTTATAGCTGAAGAGTATCTAATTTTGTTTCGAAATGAAGCGTGGAAAAAGACAATTTTTAGTTTTTTTTATCGCCTTAATTTAAAAATGTTATTCAGGTGAATAATTTGTGATAAGATTGCTTTGTAATACTTCTCTGTCACTGAGTTTGTTATAACCACTTTTAAAGCTTTATTTTTTTGAAAGAATGCATCTGCAGATTATTCGAAAACAGTAAAAAAATCACTGAAAATCTTTTTTCGTTAAAATAGAAATGAATACCTACGTTTTATCACATGTGGAAAATTTACTTTAATAAATTAAATGGCAAACGAATTATGTATATTTTAGTGTTATTTCTGAACGGAGGAAGAAGCAAATCAATCCGTTTTAATCAAATCATTATTGTAATTGCAATACTTTCGGCCAGTTGCTCATGTGGTATTTACAGTTTTATTCTAAAATAATGAAAAAACTTTGTGACGTATTTTATATCAGTAAGACAAAGATTATAAAACATTTTTTTAAATAATGGTCGAGTGATCTGAAGATATCTTAAAGAGATGGAAAAAATCTCGTGTTTTTATACAGAAGGACGGCCTAGAGAGGTGCTCGCTGCACGGTGCTGCGTTTTAATGGAGTAGGAGCGGCGCTCGGAGGCGTGAGAGACTAGAGAGAGAGAGTCTAATTTGGACTCTTGGTTGGAACATGGAGAGGCGCGCAGGTTTATCCCGGCGCCGAACTAATTGAAACTAGGCAGATGGGAAAATTGAAATGAGTCCAAATTGCTTTTCGTTGCCGAGCAATCTTGGCGGGAAAAAAGGACGCGACGGCGGCGGTCGGGAAGATCCTTTCAAGAGTTCATTTTATGCTACTTCCCCTCGGGAGTTTAAAAAGTATTGCCCTATCATGGAACACAAAAAAAACTTAGTTAAAGAAGAAGAAAGTTAATTGAGAATAAGTAATACAACCTGAGAGGCATCTCACACTGCTTAAATGCCTCCTTGTTATCGAATTATTTCTCAGGCATTTATTAAAAACACGAAAATGCTCTTTCAAATCTTATAGTCCATTGGAATTCATTGTGACAGTATATATATGATATTTTTGATAAACCGCGTATTTTTAATAGCTTCGTAGGTGGCGTATAATTTTTGAGAATCTTAGTTAGAAAAACCATTCGATTCGCAGTTCTCCTATGAGTTTCTATGTTGTTTGAAATTCGTCAATGACAGATTAGATAAAAAATTCTTAAAAAGACTTACTTGGTAATTACACATAAACTTATATGGAATTACCAAGTAAGTCTTTTTTTATCTAGACAATATGAAGAAATCCCATCAAGTTACGCCTGAAACAGTTAACTATATTTTTTAAAAGTTAATAGCGGGCCACAGAGTATGGTGAAGGAAGACTGTTGGCGTTCATAAAATCCCGTGACAAGTCTTAGGTGGGCGAAACTGGACTAACGATGTCCTGAAACGTAAAAGAACCTGCGAATATTACTCGAACGAGGTCACGAAAGACTCCTACGGTAATGACCCCTGAAATACTCTCGATGCCATTAGTGTGAATTAAGAGCGATAGAGGCCAAAAGATCGAAATATTTGGTTATGTCAACATGATCTCTTAAATGGCAAATCAGTATCAATTCTCTTTGCTTTACTTTCTGAAGCGCTTAATTCGATGCATTTTTCACAGTATCTATATCTCGCCTTAACGACGCGTGTTAGTTATCCCCGACGAGGAAGAGAAACAAAATACGGTCTCCATCCATCTCCGTTTCGTATGCCGCACTTATCTCCCTGTATATATATATATATATATATATATATATATATATATATATATATCTTTATCTCCACCAATTTGCGCTCGCATCCACACGCGTCTCGTTTCGGCGCAATCCCTCCGCTCCATTTACTTAGGAAATGCTCCACAACTCCGCATTTTAAAAACGTTTTCCCTTTTACCTTATCATAAGAAGGCTCTTCCACTTTCAGGGGATCGAACCGAGGACTCCTGCTTCACCCACTCCTTTGTTTTACTCCACTCGAACCATTAACTCCCTCGAATTATCTCTCAGAACCATCTTTATCTTCCTCTGTCACTCTTTCTCTAATGTCGTATTTTCCCACTCCATCTTTAAACATCTTCTCTATTTGATGCTTTAATTTTTCCAGTTGTGTTATCGTTTTGTCTTTCTCTCTTCCTTTTTTCGTACAAATGTTTTTTTGGACATTTTCCTAACTTTTAAAGAAAATTATTCGCCCTCACTTCTTCAAATTTTATGGATATTTATAAAATATTCCCTTTTGACTAGTGTAAGTTTAAAAATCTAAAACTATACGTATATATTCTATAATATAATTGCCCAAAAAGTATTCTATTAGTTTGATGCATTTGGAAAAAGAATGTTTATGTCCAACATGGCTGGTTGATGTAACTATTTCGATTGATGAACAATCCTTTTTCTAAAGATAGCTTTCCTTAAAAATCCTCTTCCATCGCTTCAGACGACTCAATTTTCCCCTTCTTTAAGATTCATAGACCCTCCTTCCAGCGAAGGCTTCATCGCTACACACACACATCCTGCCCTCACACCTTGTCTTCTAGTAGTAATCTCTTCACCCTCTGCTCCCTCCACCCCCCCCTCCCTCTTCTCTCACCCCCCCCATTCTCATCAATGTACCCTATTCTGTAATCCCCGCCCCCGCAATTTCCTTCGGCCTCTCCCTGCTGTACTTTCGACCTGCGAGTTAATTTCCCGTGTATACCAGTGGGGTATGGGAGGTGAGAGATGGGTGGAAGGGAGAAGGAGGGTGTTGCATATCCCCCAGACAATAGCGAGGATAAGAAGGGAGGGGGAGGTGGCAGTGGATATACTACTATAAAAGGGGTTAGTAACAGCGCCCTCTATGGCGGTGGCCTGAGAGGAAGAATTGGGTCAGAGACAAAAGTGAGGGATTTTCGAGAAGGCTTCACTTTGATAAGATGGATGCCACGACGTGCCTAGCCCCCGTTCCTTAAAGCTTGGTAATTTTGAGGGTTAAACTAAATAACTCATATTGGCCCGCGGCGTGTAATTCTCTCAGTTTATGGAACGTTATGAAAGGGAAGTTTATGAAGACAGGTGAAATGAAATAAACACAGGGGAGGTCCGCATATGTACAGCGATGCTAGAACAGAATCAAGGGATGATAACTAGTAAACCCTTTTTCTTGGTGATCTAAATTACGAGAAATTCGTGTAGTTAAATCGAGATACAACAGTCCCTTTTAAGTTCCGTTAACATTTATCAGAGATAAAAATCTTTCAAAGAAATCCTTAAAATCAGCGGCTCCCAAACAGTTGACTTTTTTTAAATTGGTACGCATGAATTATTAAAACTGCTGACGGTAACCATAGATTTTGGTTATTTTGTGTAAATAAATTTATTTTCCTTATTGCTCAGTATTTTAAAATTTGGTTTTAATACTTTTTAGGCGCGTTTCGCTTCCAGCGTGAGCGCCTACTGTTGTCGGCCTGTCCGTCCGTCCGTCTGTTTGTCTTTCCGTCCGTCCGCATGTTCGTTCTCGGCTTCTACCGAACGGATTTTCATGAAATTTGATACTAAGGAGTTACAATCAAATAAATCGCAAAAATTAATCACGTACGCCAATCAGGGGTACCACTTTACTGGTGACAAAAAATGAAATTTTCGTCATATATCGTAAAATATTGCTCATATCAAAATATTTTTCAAATAAAAGTTGTAGAACTGGTAAAGAAGAGTATTTCCTTTCCTATACATTTTTATCGTAGAAGTAGCAGTTATCGAGAAAATCAAACAAAAACGTCTTAAATCGAGTTGAACTTAGAAAATTACTTGCATGGTTACTTCTTCATTGTTGCTAACATAAACAATCTCACAAACAAACGTTTAATTTAATCTTCGTTTGGAGGTTTTCGCAGCGTTTGATGATGTTGGTTGATGCTTTCGGGAGGCAATGCGTGGACGGCATTACTGCTCTCGACGTTTCGCCTTCGATGCTGAAGGCTTCTTCAGGAGTGAAGTGCAGGGGCAGTCCTGCGTCGTGGAAGGACTCCGCCATTGCAGAACACTCCACAAACCCCGGCCACAAAATAAAAATTGAAGACGCCAAGATACTAGCGAAGAAGGAGTACTACTATCAACGTTTAATCCGCGAAGCCATCGAAATCGCGAAACGCCCTGATAATTTCAACCGAGACGACGGCTACCAACTAAGCCACACTTCTTCGATCCGCGGGTGAAGGGCGCCAGACCAACGGACGATAGAGAAAGGAACGACCACGCTCCCAATGGCCGCAATGACAACAACGGCTAAAAAAAAGAGAAAAGAAACTCTCAGATAGACGGCCATTGGCCCGACGACTCCAACCGTCAATAGAGATAGGCGACTCCAGTATATATAAGACGACGCAGTACTGCCCCTGCACTTCACTCCTGAAGAAGCCTTCAGCATCGAAGGCGAAACTTCGAGAGCAGTAATGCCGTCCACGCAGTGCCTCCCGAAAGCATCAACCCAAACGTTTAATTTACTTACGTGTGCATGTACTATTTTTAAATAGGAGGAAAATTGATTATTTATGATGAAGAAAAGAACTTTAAAACGCTATTTTCATTATGTACAGGTATATGATTTCTTTCCAACACTCCATTACACGAAACGCGCCCATTTGTGATACGATGTACACTTGTTAATACTGTCGTAACTTTTTCACCGCAATAAATAAATGTACTTAATAGATTTCTACAACATATTTTCGTGTTTGGCGGTACATGAAGTCGTATACATTTTTATGACTGGCAACTCTAAAAAAATATATATGTTTGGTAAGCACTGCTCTACATAATCATTAATAGTCGATTCGTAGACAGGTTCGTGATGATAAATTAAACCACGTTTTCCACATTCTTCTGTCATCAGCAAATTTATTATTTTCTTATAATGTCGTTTCATTGCAAAGATAAATTAATGTTTTTACATTAACGCAATATTATAAACGCTCCAATGTTTGAAAAATGTGGCTTCTATTATGTTACGTGTGTTGCGATTTCTGCGACTTGAAGAAGTTTTGTTTTTGTTAAATATTTGCATCTGAATCTCCGATTTTGGGCTGTAGATTCCATTATAAAGATTTTCATCCAATAATTTTATTCGTTAGGTTAATCTATAGCTGATGAAACACTAATCTGAACAAACAAAGAGTGGAAAACAAATTTTTATCACCGTAAAAAGAAATGTCGAATAACACCGGATTCGTTTCACAATTCCTGTTACGATTAATTTGTATGCATTTTATATAATGCGACTTTTCTGGTTTAAGAATCGAATAACATCTCGTCATAACATATATCGATGGAGAGATCGCAAAGGAAGCCACCATCTGCAGTTATATTACATTTCTCATCGCATTTAATCAGCTTGATATATTCTTTTAAATACACCAAAAGTGCAGCCTAAATATGAGTTTCCGCGTTTCTCCGTTTTCTAATTCAGACTCTTCAATGGAAGTTTCTTTCCCATTCGAAGTCATATTCGTTTCTTAAATAATTCTTTGGGGAAACAGCTCGATGGACTGATCCTTCTCTCCGCCGGCGAGCCTTCGTATCCATGGAGACACTGCCAATGGATACGCAGGCAGAGGAGGAGAGAAAGATGCCTGGGTTAATAAAACTTCTTAATTCGGATCGTGGGGGGTGAGGGGAGAAGGGAGGGAGAGGGAGGTCGTAGGGGTGGGACACGTGACTGGAATCGCTAATTAAGAATCAGGGATTTATAAGTTTTCGTCATGACAGGAAGTTCACTCCGGCGTTACGGAGCCAAAGCTCTTAATCAGTCTGACTTGATTCGAGTTTCTGAGAGCGAATCAATTCCTATGTTTGAAATTCAAATATTGTTTATCTTTGCCTACTTTTTAAGCAATAATTTTATTATTCTCGAGGAATATCAGAGATGGCGCGACCGATGTCGCGGAACTAGAACGTCAATCTTATCTATTTCCCGAATCGAGTATTCGACTGAAAAGCAAAAGTACGTGGAAGTAATAATGGATTTAAAAAATAACTCCTTTTTTGTGTCGGATGTTATGATACAGTGATAAGTCAGATACGAATACTCTGGAATGTTGGTTATCATAAAACATGTGTAAAGATATCGAAAATAGTCTATTTCAGGCAAAGGTCAACCAAGCATGGAAATGAAGAGAAGGCGGAAAACGAAGATGAGTAAGGAGAGAGAAAGAAGAGGAGTCAGGTGTCGCTCATGAAATTGGCGTGCATGCCAAAATACATTAAGCTCTCGGAGACGAGTAATGGCATTGTTGAGAGAGAATTTGAGACATTAGAGGTTGTAATCCACCATCACGGCATAGCTATAGAGTTTTTAATAAAACCATAATGGTGGATAACCTATCATATCTAATTCGTTTTAATAAATAAGCCCTCAAGTAGACCCAACCAAACGTCCGTCTAGTCTTTTAAAAATCAATCTTATTTATTACGGATCTTATGTTAAAAAAAGGTGACCGAGGAAATCTGAGCCATTAAATAATGGGAAAATACTTATTTTATCCGCTTAAAATATTCAAAAGTTTTATTGTAAATTTTCGTGACCCGAGAAAAATAATTTTTCCATAAGAAATCTTTAAATTAGACGGCGAAGAAAACATGATTGCGATATGTAGGAGAGCGTCATTCAGAAAAAATTACGCATCGTGAAAAACTAAATGTGTCCGAAAGACAGAAGCACATAAAGTTGAGAGGGGCAACCTCATAACTGGATTGTGAATCGACTTTCGTTCTCATATCTGGAGATCATGAACAAAGAGAGGAAATTCAGCGTTGGAATAATAACAGCCTTATAGCACAATAGTAAATAGCGCCTTTGAGGTCGCTCAGTGTTGCACTAGGCTACCTCTCGTCCGTCGAGCAAAAAGGGGGAGAGGGAAAGGATGAAAGGGTCGCCCCCTTTTGGAAAACTCATTTGACGACGTTGATTAATATTGAAGCGTCTCTCATAACCGCATACCGATAGGGAATGGTCTACACTTATTGTGTTATTTTCAATGAATCCTTTTTGGAAAAATCATCGGCCGTCATAGGCACTGACAAATGAGGATCGATGAGTTAAATCCCTACCTCGTTTCTATTGAATTTGGATTCTCCCTTAAAAGTTTTTTTTGTTATTTAATGTGTTGTTGCTTAACACGCCATGTAATTTGCTCAACTCTGGAAAATATCGCTAAAACCACGCATCTCGTTGGTTTCGAGGTCTGCACCACCAGAGACGCCAGAAAACGTCGGATTTGTTTATGAAATTCTACGAATATTCTATTTTTATTTCACGTCACGTGTTTTTTTTTAATTAACGGATTGATAAAAAATTTTATTTGCGCCAGAATAAAAAACAGGCAGAGAAGAGGTATAAAATAATAAAATGTGGCTTATATCCTTCATTAAAGTCTATATGAGATTCTTTCGTCCGTGGAGCATGACATCGATTGTGTACGGCTTGATCACGTCATTTTTAAAAACGAAATTGGTTGAATTTCAGACCGCGCCTTGAAAGAAAAAAATTCAACAAGGAATTATGTGTTTATCATGTTTTTTGTTACTATATTTCATGATACACTACACACTCATATGTGTGGTAATACATATTCACTTATGTTAAAATAAAGGAATAAAATAACACCATTTTACTCAAAAGAGGTAAGACTTTAAATTTAAACTCCTCAAACGTATGAGAAATCTTAATTAAAGTTCGTATTTAGCTGAATTCGAGAATTCAATGATGCAATACCTTATTTGAATAGTTTCGCTCTGTCAGGGCTGCCACATTTTCATTGATTAAAATAGAAATTTCAATTAATTAATTTCCTTATAGTAACGCGATTAATTTATGATACGCATTAATACTATTTATTCCATTGTTTAGGTTCTTAACATTGTAGAAGTCAGAGTTGAGACTGAAGATGGCACTTTCGAAAAAGAAAAAATACGGGACTCAATGATTCCACGAAAATGTCGCCAATTAAGTAATCCATAAGGGAACACGCAATTGATGAGACAGGTTTAAGAATTTTTCCGTGGAAAGCAGAATTTTAAAATTTCCATTATAAAAATTATGTCAAAATAATTAAATCACTATACAACGCATCCAATTCAATTTTCCATCGATTGCTTCCCGAAATATTTTCACATGTGACATTTTAATTTTCTGCGAATATTTTAATCATAAACGATATATGATAAAGGAAACTATTTACAAAGGACTACAAAGAGGCGTGCGTCGTTTGAGTGCCGGTTACATGCACGCTTACCCTTGCGATTTCTATGTAAATGCATGCGATTGTAGGGTAGCGAAGATGAGCGTATTCCTAGACCGCAATCTCTCTCTCTGGGAAACTAACAAAAGAGAGGCGTGGATGTTGAACTTGGGCGGATAAAGGAGAAGGTGGGACACACACGAAGGAGAGAATAATAAGGTCAATGGGTTGGCAGGGAAAGAAAGTGTTCGAATGACGCGGCACTCCTTCTTGCTCATCAGCGAGCGAGCGTAATAATTATCGGCTTTTTCGAGTGCTCTCAGACTTTGATGTCTAAGGGGTTTCCTGGGAAATGCATCGGCTGAGCGGCTGATGGTGCTGCTCCCTCGCGGGTCGGGCAGGAAAGTGGCGTCGCCTGGGCGACCACCAAGCCTCAGCAAGGTGAAGATGTTTTTAAAGGGAATACTACTGGTTTGAAGCGATCGTTTGAGTTGGTACAACGCTACATATTCGATCTATGGACGACGTTCGGAATGGAAAAGTAAAATACATTTAAAAAATAATTTTCATTCCCTGACATTTATTAAATGGATCATTTAAATATGTTACGAAACTCTCTATCATTTCGTGAAGTTGAAACTCTTCAAATGTCAAGCAATCGCGGCCAACTATTAATTTGGATAAGGTACGTCCTTCGATGACCGTTTTAAAACTATGGATTGATTGGTTAAAAAAAATACCCACCACAATAGAATCATATCCACGCTGACCATTTATTTACTCAATTATAACTTTCAATAAGGATAGATTTACGCTGAGGAGTAGAAAGAATTTGAAAACACCGATGAAATGCTACGTATGGAATATAGCATTATATGGAACAGAGACATGGACCCTTCGGAAAATAGACGAAATATTTGGAAAGTTTTTTGAAATGTGGGTATGGAGAAGGATGGAAAGGATTAGCTGTATAGCAGATAGGGTAAATGAAATAAACAAGTACTACAGAGAGAGTGGATGACAAAAGAAAAAAATATTACAGGTGTAGAAGCAGAGGAAGGAGGCTAATTGGTTAGGACATATACTGGGAAGAGATGGTTTGTTGAAGGAAGTAATTGAAGGAAAAAGAAAGGAAGAGGTAAGCGAAGGATTCAAATTATTGATTAATTAAAAGAAGGTAGAAATTACGAACAAATGAAGAGTATTGCTGAGGATAAAAATGGAGATGGAGAACACAGTTTCATTTTAAATAAAGGACCTCTCCTATGACAGAGATTTATAATAAATAAATAACTTTTTAAAATGAAGTGATAATTAGAAATGCTGCAATGCAGGTGCTTAGAAGGAGATACTGTTATGAAATGACAACTAACGCATATTAGATATTTATCAGTGGCTTAAGAAAGATATATTTTCAAGAAATAAACGAATATTACGTAAAAAATCACTCATTATTTATAGGTATTGGATTTGGTGAACGAAAAATGAAATTTATTCCATCATTTTCTGTAGCTTACGAGTATACCAGTCGTTTGTACCCATTAACTAAACGTCATAACGTATTTGTAATCTATTTATACTAATAATTATGCGCCCTTCACATATAAAAGGAAGCTATTTATTGCATTGGCTGCATTTTGAAGGAAGCCAGTCCCTGCTTTGTAATATTTTAATTGGAATCAAAAAATACTTTTACAAAAACAGTTTACTTCCAACTGTCCAGTATTTCTAAAATCAAATCACTGTCAGATCAATGCAAATCGGCTTGAACAAATAAAATGTTCATAAGTAAAGTCACGCAGAGAATTTTTTAAGGACAAAGGCCTTAAATTTAATTATTCAGATGAATTTGTTAGTTAGTGTCTCTACAGAATTATCCTTAGTAAATAGAATACAGTTATAGATAAACGGGATAATATCAAATCAAATCGAGCAAAATAGAATTCGAATCCGCATAGTATTTGAGAATATAAAAATTGTATTAAAACGTCAAATTTTTAAAAATAAATGAAACAGAAAAAATATTAGAAATGATTCGAATCCATTGCCTTAGAAGAAGGGACGGCAATATTATCTGCATGGCGGGCCACATTCGTAGTTGTGAATGCTTCGAAGGGCCGCATAAGAAGTCACGGCCCGTATTAATGTTTACATCAAAAGTTACCTAGAGATTCTACGGTCTCATGTTAATGAAAATTAATTATAAATAATTTATTAGCATTAAAACTTCACCTAAAAATCGAGACTATAATTTTATTAAAAAATATGAAATTGCCAATGTGAATTATACTGATCACTTTTTAATCGTAGTTTCGCGGGCAACATAAAACGCATTGATGAATGGTCACTTTGAACAAATGAAATAACTTAATCTAATGTTTTATTTGTAATTTCCGAGATAACCAAAAATTTTATTAGAAAATGCAATTATTTTCAGTTCTTATGCGCAATCCCCCGCCAGACTCGTGGCGCAGGCCTACCGGTCAGAATAAGAACTACTGCCTGTGGCGACATTTACCCAACGGGTACTACTGGGTTATCCCGGACCCCTTTTGAAAAATAATTTTTTGCGATAACCCTTTCTTTTTATATTATACTGCCTTTTATATCGGGTGTAGCCATCTCCGGACGCTATCGCGCCCTTCGCCTCTCTGGAACGAAACTGTCCCTCCCCATTGCCCCGTGATCGGGTGGGTAAATGTCGCCACAGGCAGTGGTTCTCATTCTGACCGGTAGGCTGGCGCCACGAGTCTGGCGGGGGGATTTCGCGTAAGAACCTTATTTTCCTACTTGCTGGTAAATCGTCCAAATTTTAAAGGAAATTTATTATGTCACAGGTTGTTCGATGTCTAAAACTAAACACTTCCATTTTTCGCATCAAATGAAATTCGAATCCTTCAATAATGAATAAAACAATAACCACTGCAATAATGATTACTCCTCCATAGGGAATGAGAAAAGGCACAGAATATATTATTTAACGCTAGTATGTTATACAACCAAATGATTAAATAATTTTTATGTCATTCGATCAGTTATTGTTGTAATAACAAAAAACATGAAATTTTGCCGAAAATGTAAAAATACTGGATAAAAATTAAATGTCTTCGTACTAATATAGCGTCCAACCATATCATCGCGGGTACAACGGTCAAAACCTTATAGTTTCTCTAAAATAGATAAACTATAATTTTAATTCATACGCTGAGTTAACCAATGCAACGGATGATCAATTTAAAGGTTTAAAAGTTAACATGGCATCAGAAAGATATTTCCATTCAAATCGCACGTATTCCGATTAAATACACATCGGGAAAAAGTTTCCGAGAATTTGGTGCATCGACTTAAATATATAAATATTAGATAATTTTTATCAACATACAGATATTGCAAATATATGAACAGCATAGTTATATCTAGGTAATCTACATAGTATAGGTAATCATTACCATACGCATTTCTAAATATATTTCCCTTTAACTTTGATAATGACGCATTTTAGGAATTTACATTTTGCTACCCTATGAACAAAATTCTATCCAAAACAGGAAAAATTATTTATGCAACGAATCGTAAATTAGTTTTTAATATGACAAAACATACGTTTTTACGTCGTATTCTCATCCGAAACGGGGCAATAAAAACCCTTTCGCCAACGGAGGCGAGCTAAGGACCGTTGGAAGGGCCCTTAGGACATGAACCCACATACATAACTAGGACCTACGTGTTCTCCTTGTCTCCTCAAACAACTCTCTCGCTGTTAAAAAGAAACAAATTCGCATCATTTGTCATTCTTCCAAACATATCTTTTTGTTCCTTCGCCTGATCGATTCTCAGAATCACCGCCTTATTCATGCTCCTTTTTTTGTTCGCCCATCCCTCTTCTCTCTTGTCCCTTTTCCCTAATTCCTCTTCTATTACGGTCCATTAACTCTCTCTCTCTCTATTACTTTCTATCTTTATCTTCTCTCCATTGCTTCTTCCGCCGCCCCCTCCTCCTTCTTTCCACTCTTCGTCCGCATCTTCCAAAAACCACTCCCTCTTCTTCCGCTCTCTCAATACCTCACCTCTCTCTCCTTCTACATATATATATAAGCCTCCCACTTGTCTCTCTCTCTCTCTCGATATTCCTCTCACCCTCTCTCTCAATGCGCGCGCGCCTACCTCTCGCCTTCCTCCAAATACTCACGCATTTCCTTCCTCCATCCCCTCTTTCCAACTCTCCCTTCGTCTCCCATTCCACCCTTCCATCTTCCTTACTTCCTCTCAATTTCCTCTCCTCTCTAACTCGAGAGAGAGAGAGAGAAGGCGACCTGCCCGATGCCTACATCATTGATCCAAACAGAGGGAGGAGAGAGAGAGGGGGAGAGAGAGAGTTTCGAGGGAGCGGGAAAGTGGAGGGAGAGAGAGAAGGGGATTTCTGGGCGGAAGGACGTAGGGCCTCGGGATGGAAGTTGCTTATACGTCAAAGGGACGGAACAGGAAGTGGAGGAGGAGTAGAATATGGAGGTTATGAGAAGGAGTGCCAGAGAGATGGGGACAGAGGGAGAGAGAGGGAGAGAGAGGGAGAGAGAGAGGGAGAGAGAGAGGGAGAGAGAGAGGGAGAGAGAGAGGGAGAGAGAGAGGGAGAGAGAGAGGGAGAGAGGGGAGAGAGAGGGGGAGAGAGAGAGAGAGAGACAGAGAGAGACAGAGAGAGAGGGAGAGAGAGGGAGAGATGGAGAGAGAGGGAGAGAGAGGGAGAGAGAGAGGGAGAGAGAGAGAGGGAGAGGGAGAGAGGGAGAGAGGGAGAGAGAGAGAGAGGGAGGGAGAGAGAGAGGGAGAGAGGGAGAGAGAGGGAGGGAGGGAGAGGGAGGGAGGGAGGGAGGGAGGGAGAGAGAGAGAGGGAGGGAGGGAGAGAGAGGGAGGGAGGGAGAGAGAGAGACAGAGAGAGAGACAGAGAGAGAGACAGAGAGAGAGACAGAGAGAGAGACAGAGAGAGAGACAGAGAGAGAGGAGGCAGAATGGAGCAGCATTGTTTGCTGAAGCTGTGTATACAGCCACGGAACCTCCACTGAAACCCTTTGTTTTTTATTCTTTTTAACACTCTTATCAGTTTTAGCATTTGGTGGCCGCATATCTATAATTGACCAATTATAAGTTTAATTACTGTCTTTCCTAATCTCTTTCTCGCAGACGAATCTTATATATTCGGTTCTACATTCTGTGGTGGCGTTAATTAACTCTGTCGCCAAGGTTCTTTTGAAGAAAAATTTCAATCCGCAGGAAAAGGAACGGGTTCGTTTTTTGTCGCACTTTTAGAACAAGTGCGCGAGATAATTTATGTGGTTTTTCTTTTGTTTTGAACGCGTTTATCATTCTTACCGCGATGCGTGCATAATTTTATAGCACGCGCTCGATATAAAATTCCCATTTAATTCAAGAATAATATAGGAGTAATGGAAGAAGTACATGTAGGTAATATGTTCCTTGTTTCAAGTATAAATTCATAAAAGGAAGCAATGGTAATGAAAGGCGTAAGAGACATATTGCAGAGTTTATTACAGAATCTATTTTGAATTGCATCAAACTATGCACGCAATAACTGCGGTTTTTGTTCTTTGCATCATGCGCACAGTACGGTTCATCGCATCATTACAGCCGAAAACCAGACAATTACGCATGTTAAAAGTAAAATTTAATTTTTACGGAAAGATCGTATTCCCATATAAAGTATCAGTCAAATAAAGACCGCTTGAATTCGAGATACAAATTTATGTTAATGAGTTTAAACTGCCAATTACTAGAAATGTAACGTTCATCTGAGTTTTTTTAGAGTATTTTAGTCATCTTTATTAGGAAGATGAGTGGCGGATTACCGCACAGGTGCATGAGGCGGTCGCCTGGGGCCTCGACGCTCATAGGGGCCTCAAAACAGTCAAAACTCGATTTTTTCATTATTTTATATAGTAAAATATTTCACAATCAGTATAATCTATCACTTACGTACACATCTCGTTTTTACTTAGGTTTGTTACAATGTAATATCCCTTGCGTCATTCGAAAACACATGTAACAGTTATAATTCATTTTTTGTTTATTTTTCTATATGTGCAAGTTTATATAATAAATATAAAATTTTCTATTTATGCATTTCTGCAAATCCATTTATTTAACCTGCTGAATACATTTTTTCCATTCGTAAATTGTAAAAATGTTTGTCAGTAGGGGACCTCCCGATTTTTTTGCGCCTGTGGCCTTCAGATACCTTAATCCGCCACTGTTAGGTGTAAAAGTTTATGAAAATATCAGAGTACATGGTAATTAGGTGTTCACTAGGCATTTCATCAGCACATTTAGAAAAGAATTTCAAATAATTTTGTTTTATAATTTTAATATTTAATATTCCCGTTTTTACTATCGGCGAATTTAGAAACCATTGTATGGACGTATGCTTAAAATTTAAACTTTTGTTATGGTAGATATTTTTTTCTTCCCACCATTTTTAATTAGGCAATCACCAAATTAATCTCTAGAGCAGGGTTTCCCAAACTTCCGCGGAACACTAGGGTTCCGGAGAAGTTAAATGGGGTTCCGTTCTTATTTTTCTTATTTACAGTAGGAAACATGAGTCTCACTTATAAATTGTATACTATAAGATACATTAGCTATATAAATAAACATTATAATGAATTTAAAGTTTATTTTATTGCGATTTGGCTTACCATATCTTATTTAGGGTTCCGCGAGAAAAAATATTTGAATTTCGGTGGCTTCACAAAGTTTGGGAACCACTGCTCTAGAGTGTCACCACCACTCCTTCGTAAAAAATAGGAATGATAAAAAATTAAATTAAGCCAAAGTAATTTATAAATGGTGTTCTTTAGCACGTTGAGAAAGAAAACATGCAAACGAGTTAAATGAAATTAGTGGTATGAATGGAGAGTTTAAGCATCGCAGAAGTGCACGATAAAACTCCAGGAACCCCTAATTTAAAACTTTATGCATTGCGAAATACCACCCGGAGAAACCAGCGAAATTCTATACAAAACGTAAAGATATCAGCAGTGTTTTCAGGCAGTAAAAGGTGGAATTCCTCCACGCAAATAAAAACAAATTTTAATAAAGTGTAAATTGACATTGTTAATATCTAATAGGCAGTGCTTTTTTTGTAAAAAAATTGGTGTCGGTAATTCCCCCCCCTCCCTCCCCACCATCCACCTCTTCCTGCACCCTCTCCCCCTTCTCTATTGTGATGGACTTTTAATAACAAAGTTGATAATAAAAGTCAAAATGTTAAACATTTATAAAGCCGTTTATTACTTTAAGTTTTAAAGAATTAAAAAAAAGGAAAATGTACCGAAATTAGACGTGGGTCAACATCGCTCTGAAAAAAGGTGCCGGTACACCGCACATACCGTCACAAAAAAGCACTGATAATAGGTTTAAATAATAAATTCCTCTTAAAATAAAAAATTCGGAGCTCAACATTTAAAATATCCGATATAAAACAGGTAATTCTTTGCTTATTATTTTTGTACCAAGATCAAATTTTAAACATTTGTTCCAAACACCTTTAAGCAGAAAATTTATCGAACCGTTTCAACAAAATGTTTTTGAAAGAAAAATTTTTAGGAAACCCTCCTCCTGACCTCGACATGTTCCCAACGAAACATTGAGCAGAATTGATGGCGGAAACCATAAAGCGAAAGAATAGTCGGCGAACTCACTCGCGAGTCAACCATCTTTTGTTTAGCGGAATGGTTGAAACGCGATAAGAGATGGAAAGGGAAATGGGATTAGATGCGGAGGCTTATTTGAAAATGGGGGAAAGCGGCGGGTGGGTTGGTGTGTGCAGTCGGGGAAAGTGGAGTATGGTAAGGGGGGGGGGGGTATCACGTCAAAAGGGCGAAAGTGAAATAAGAAATTATTAAAGGAATAAAAGGTTATAATTATGCTTCTTGTATTTGCGGCTGATGATCACGTTATAGCTCTAAAATCATAGTCGTGGGCGAAGAATAAAATCCAGTGTTTCATAGAATTTAAAATTTTTATTTATCTCGAGTTTCTATTATTTAAATTTTCTTCTTATAATTTTTAAAAGGATTGATTGGGTTGGTGTTGTGTTTGACTGGATTGGTGTTGGATAGGGTTTGATGGATTGCAGTCCCTGCCACATATAAAACTTTCCTGCCTTTTAGTCTTTCACTAATTTCCTTTTCTATTTTCGTCCTTTTTGTTTTCGTCTTTTTTCCATCCGCCATTATTGCTTTGCCCTTTTTACGTGCAACCATAGCGGAATAAAAGTGACCGGCCATCGACGCAAGGCTCCGTTTTCATCTGTCGATCGGCGGATGGAGGCGAAGGAAGACGCAATGGAGAATCATCCAATGGAGATAGAGACAGTTGAGTGACGATAATGGCAAATTTATAGGTATGAAAATTTTGGAGGAATGCGAGTGAGTGAAATGAAAGAAGGCGTAATTTATGATTTTTGAATTGAAAGATAAATATCGTAAGGCAAATTATAGCCGCAGCGACGCCAGTTTAATTTGTTTAATAAAACTTTATGTAAAAATAATGATGTAAAGTCAATGTGAACGACGAAAAATTTTGCATTTTTATCTTACTTACCCCGAACATTGCAAAAAGCCAGCAAATATAAATTAAAACAATCGATAAATAGAAGTTTTAAGCACACCAATAACCGTTTCCTTAAAATACCCTAATTAATAAAGGCAGCACTTTTTAAATGACACCTATACATCTAGAGAACACTTTTGCCATAATAAAAATTATGTCATGTTAATATTTAATTTTTCAAAAGGAGCAAAATAATTACGTCTTAGTGTTTCTTCCTTTTCATCAAAAGATAGGGAAAATCGATAAATTCGCTTGGATAGTTAATCCCACTATAAAGAAAGCTATTTATAGGAGATGAGCGAAAGGGAGCCGTGTTTATAGGCAATTACAGCGGAAACGAACAAAAGCGAGACAGAGAAGTTATTGTATTTTTCTGATATTATTTTACAAAGAAATGATCTTCGAATATTGGATTTTGCCTTCGGAGATTTGATTTTGCCTTCGGATATTTGATTTTGCCTTCGAATATTTGATTTTTACAGATTTGTTTTTGGAAAAGTCGTTTTTATTTGGAAGAATTTTCATCACTTTATTTATTTATTTTTATTTATTTTTATTTATTTTAAATAACTCTTAACCAGCGCATCTACGGCCTTTTACAAAGATCTTTTAAGAATAGGTAACAAAGACAAACGCACACATCCATGCCCAAAGCAGGGTTCGAACCCGCGACCTTATGATCGAGTGACAGACACGCTAACCACCCCCTCCCCTCTAACCATGGTCGGCAATTCAAAATTAAATGTTATAAACAGTAAATTACTTTATGCCTTAAGGTGATTACTGTAGCTTTTTTCAAGTCCACGAGCGAATATTTATCTTTTCCACTTTGTTATAAAAATTATACGAAAATTATTGTAATTAGATGAATTCAAGGTCGGCATAAAGGATGATTTTCAACTCGTAAAACAAACCTTGAAAGAATAAAAAAAATTGGGACCTTCCATTCCTTTCACAATGTCGTTATCGTATTCAGTTAGGTAAATTGAATCACAATTCTTCGCAATTGGTGCTAATTGCACTCCACTTTCACATCCGATGGAATCGTTGTGATTAAGAGGAGGGGTAGATTCTTCTTCCCCCCTCCTCCTCCCCCTCCCCCCTCTCCCCCCCACGCGGATAGGAAATGGAAACGCCTTCGATAGGGACACCGCTGCGCCAAGGATCCTAATGTGAGCTAAACTCACTCTCTTCCACAGGCTCTTTGGTTGCGGAGTAAAGAAGACGATACGTGTCAGAGAAATGGAAAGCTCTCATATGAAGGGAATTGGCGAAGAGAGAGAGAGAGAGAGGTAAGGAGGGGAAGATGGAGGGGGGGAAAGTGCAAACAATGGATGAATGGAGGAATTTCTTCTCTTTTTGCGTCAATTACCGCTAACCACTTGCTCAAGCATCGATCTTTCACGCAGCAAGGCATAGCCTAGTTAAAAAAAGAAAACAAGTTTCGATTAACGCAATTTCGGATATAATTGTCCCTTCGGTCAAAACTAACGCTCTTTTGCACGAAAAAAATTTCAATGCAACTGTAAAGGCGTTAATTAAAAAAAATAAGGAGATATGTATTGAAATGATTTCAATTACGGACACAATGCCGGAGAATTTTGATAACATTTGTCAGATGGCAAATAGACTGACATTTTTCTCAACGTGAGAAAATTTTACGGCGACACCGTTAATCGCATGGAATTAAAAACATTAATTATTATTGGTTTCGAATATCGAATTCACATCCATCTTTAACAAAGTATAATAAATTTATTATGAAAACAAATATTTATTCAAGTTGAAATGTTGACAGCGACCAAATAGTCTTTTTAAACCTAAAACAAGGAAATAAATTATAATAGTTTCTATTTGGTTACTGGTGCTAGTGATTTCAAATCGACAGTGACCCAGCCGTCCTCTAAGCAGGGATACGGTCAGGATTTTAATTCAGAATTTTTCTTTTAAATTAAATGTTTACTTTGAAGTTTGGTTTAACGAATATGTAACTGATGTGACTTTTATTTTTGAAACTAAATTGGATGCGCGGTGCTTTAAATTTAATCATGTATTTGTTCGGTCAGTATTTGTTTGCTTAATCTTAATTGATAATGGCGCGGAAAGGGTTTGGTTTTATTTCTGCTAATTGTAGCATCCTGTTTGTTTTTATAAATTGCTTTCGACGATTTCAATTTGAGTAACAACGTTTATTCATTAAAATTTTATTTTTATTTCCCTGGTTTAGTGATAAAGGTCCTGATCAAGCAAACGAATCTTTTCGTTCCTAATTTTAGCTTCCCTGTAGTTCATTATACACTCACAGTTTGTTGGCTTTTTTGTCACCTAGATTGCTTTACTGCATCATGCTGACTTATGGGCCTTAATTGGTACTTTATAAAAGATACTTTGCCGAAAGCAAACATTGTTCACACTCACATAATTGATTCTTTAATAATCCATATTGAATTTCCTATTTCAACGGCGTATTTAACGGAAAATTACATTTCCTTATGTTATGTACGAGTTGAAAATAAATTTTTTTTCAGTGAAACAGACCAACCTTGTATGTCAGAAATTAATTATTGAGCTCACCTAATGCCTTGAAGGCGATTTATAATTCAAAAAAATCCAATACACTTAGCAAGTTGTGAAAATAAATTCATATTTTACCTACAAAACATCCGTCTTCAGTGCGATTGTTGAATCTATTAACAGTAATTAACATAGAATATATTACGCTTGCTTTATAACAAAATGGAGTATAAGGTATTATACGCTATCTGAGTTATCTGATTAATCTATTATACGATTAACATTATTAGCAGTTCGTACAATTCGTTTTTCAGCAAACAGAATGCGCATAGTGTTCGCACGATATACTTATCCAATCAAATAATAAATTCTGCGATGATGATTTACCTTACGGATGGTTGTCCAAGCGACGAATGTGGCGCTTTCTTAATTCCGAGTTGAACTTACCTGGGAAAAAAAATCGATTTGTTAGCCATTTACTAAAAAACTGCTTACTATTTTTATAAAAACTATATTTTTATTATTATCACTAAATTTTATCCTGTAAAATTCTGAGGTCGAGATAATTGGAAATTTTCCTTCTGCAGTAACAAATCCATCGACCTTGGATGTCTTACGAAAAAGGATTAAGTCGCTACTCTCACGTTCTTAATAATAGCGCTCTGTTCAATTTTCTTTCTGCTTTGTTGGGTCATCATTTTTTCACTGCGAGGCCAATGCTAAGCAATATAAGTACTATTATGCCAAGTGATTTATGGAATATATTTTTGGACAAAGAACAAAGAAGAATGCAAAGCACAATTCGTGAAATTCATACGCCTCATACACATTCTATTTTTCTCTTTAAAATTTCCATTTCTAAGCGTATTTTGTGATCCTTCGAAAGCCGTTACATCCGGCTGATATAATGTTTGAACATTCACATTATACACCTTAATGTTTTCAATCGATAATTCACCTTTAAACCAATCGATTTATTCAGATATAATTCAATGTTTATTGAAGTTTCATCAGATCACCAACTGTCAATTTACATTTTTTTTAAATGCATAGGGAGAAATGAATCAAACACCTATTTTCTTTGCCATAAATATACGTATATTCACGTGTGTCCAAATCGGTCGAAAATGAGTCAATTCTCCTTAGAATGTGACCTATCTGAGATCCGGCTTATCAGCAGAGGTCGCGACCCAAGGACCAAATAATTCCGCGTGGTTACGGCTTTGAGGTCAATTGAGGCGAACGCTTATTCCTTTCCTCCCCTACTCCCCTTTCCCTTCTTCCCCCACCCCTCCCCCTTTTCCCTCCCTCTCTCCCCCCTCTCCATTTCCCCCCTTTTTTAATCCTCTTAGCTGGATATCTTACAGGTATAGGCATTACTGCTCCGTTTGTTGGTTTCCCAATAAACTCTGCGAACGAAAACAGCCATTTTCCTCCTACACATTCACTTGGATTACGAAGGACACTCGCGAGGATAGCGACCACCGAATTTTATTCTTATGCTATAAAATATTTACCTATATATACTACCTATCGTAGTATATCTGCGTGTTTGCGTGGGTCACACCGGTTTGGAAGTGATAGCTTCAGAATAGAAGAGATGTGAATATAAACGTGAAAGTATCAGGAAAAGTCCGAAAATTTTGAAACTTGGAATGTTTACTGATTAATTAATTGTTTGGAATAAATATTTTCCCATTATAAATGCATCGCGTCGCCATTTATATCCATAACATTGAGTTTTTAAAACCATTAGTTAGAAATAAGTTACAAACTTTAGACTTTAATAGTTGTACGGCCAAAAGAATAACTATATTTTTCTCGATAGAATTATTTTCAAACTTAGTTTGCGTTCAGATACGAATGGAAAGAGATGAGAAACAGATGACAAACAGAATAAAAACAATCGCAAATTATGAATAATATGAAAAAGGAGCTCCATACCGAGAGACGATGTTTGCATATTGAGATAACAAACTTATTATATTATTTATTGAATTTTATGTATTTTAGTATAGAATCTCTGTCATTATAACGTGGCATGCGTGCACACCATGAAATTAAATTTATTTGAAAGAATTATCTTTTCTCGCTTGTTAATACAGACAAAAGAATCGGAAATTTACTTGACATCTGATATGTCTCGCGAAACTAATGAGGTTGGATTTCATTTAGACCCTTAAACGAAAACTTCATAACCGGGAGAAAGGAGAGATCTTGATTGGAGGAATCGGGGGACAAAGGGTAAGGTAAAGGAAGGGAGAAAGAAGTGAAGGGACCATTGACTGAGTAGGTCATGACGCGATGAGAGGACGGACGGGATTGGCTGACGCGGGCGTTTCCATAGAAATTTAGATAAATCGGATGAGTCTGGTTTCCATAGAAGCTGTCGTAGGCAGAACTGATTTGCTGACCTGGATAACGGGTTTGTACTCGTAAATAGAAAGGAAGAGAAAACGGCAAATATCTTAGCCAAAATTTTAATTAATTCTCGAAAAAGTTAAGTCATTAAGCTTCCATTCCTAATTATGTCGTAACAGACAAAATTTCTCATGTGCTGCGTATTCAAATACTATGGCTTTCTCAATTTTAAGTCTAAATTAAAACTTGGAATTGCAAGGATAAATATTAGAATATAACTTGCTTTGCCTGCAATCATGAACTTAAACTATAGATGGCAACCTATGAGAATATATATGTGCCTAAATTCCAAATACGGAAAAAATGATGCTCTCGATAATGTATTGAACAGAATTCCAATATTTGATCTGTGTACGATTCAAGGGACTAAATCTATACATATCTATAAAGTAAGGTGTTTGTATGTATGTTCTACTAAGGCTCAGAAACTACAACACGCAGAAAAAAGAGGAAGGTGTCATATTAACCGTTACCATGTGTACGGTGGTGTAGTAAGGTTTTTAAACCGATTCGGTGTACTATTTAATTATAATAAAATATTTTCGTTTATATGGGATTTCCATTTAAAATTTTTTCGTAAATTTCTCGAATTTTTTAACCCCTTACATATATATCGCAGACATATGCTCTCGCAGACTTTTTTGTGGTAAATTATCTCCTCTTTTGGAATAATTTTTTAAAAGAGGGGCTTACAGATCAAATAAGACGAATTGAAGGGAAAATCTTATTTTTCATTATTGCTCAGCATTTGGATATACTTAGCAACAGATGTGAACAAATTACGTTTGAACTATAAACATATCGTAAACGTAGAAATAGTTGATGAAATACTCATTTAATATCTTCTGATTTGATTGTATGTTTTTCGTTCATTATCTATGGTCTTCTATACACAGGTTAATTCTGCGAATAAACAATAGTGAACTGTTTCTTTTTCTGTAATCGTGTCATTCGCATTATAGGTATGTTTGGATATAAGTTAAATTGTTTTTATAAGCCTTTTGTCCTATTTTATTTCATATTTTGTTTAAGTGAAAATTACTGAAGATATAAAATTCAATTACTACGTTAAAGGTTTGTGTTTTGTTTTATGTTGATTTTATTTAAAAACACGGGTCGTTAAGGTGTTTGTTTATCATGGAAACAGTTTATCAATAAAAACGGAATTGAGTATTTCATGCTAACACGCAAGTTTTTTCCTATGCTCATCCATTTTGCGTTTCAATAATAATTAGATACTTTTTTGTAATGTATAATATCGTTTTCAATTAAAAGAGAGTTTTATCAATTGGAAATACGGTTCACTCTTGAATAATTGTTATTTTAATACGAGAACTAAATTAGATTAACATTTTGAACACGTAACGCAGTGAATTTCGAAAGATTTTATTTGAATAATACTTTTATTGAACTTTATTATGTCTTCTGAACTAAAATTAAGAATTCGTGTCTGCGGTTCCATGGGTAAAATGTGAACACTACCGATACACTCACGTAGTTAATTACGTTAGAAAAGTAAAACATTTTACTACATTATTTAAAATCGATTCGTTCGAATATCTAAATCTATTATTCAATTAATTACGATGGAAAACACAATTAAGATCAATAATTTTATATCTATTTAGAGTAATAATAGGTATTCTTATTTAGTTTCTCCTGTTATTATGTTGACATACAAACTCATATTCCGCGTAATCAATATTTACTCATCACTACGAGACGCTATTTTGTTATTGTTGGTTGTTTATTTAGCAACTGAATAGAAAGCGTCAGTCGCCATCATCAGATACATTGAGCTTTAGGAGATTATTCGTTGGTTGGTTTCGGTTAGTTTGTTGTTTTCATTTGCTTTCGTTTCGTGTCCATTTTTTGTGTTCTTTGTTTGTTTTCTTTGTTTTCGTTCTTAGTTGTTCATTTTGTAGTCTATGTTTATATTCTTTGGTTGTGCTCTTGATTTTTGTTCCTTGATTACTTATTTGTCGGTTTACACCTTTTATGCCGGCTATTGGTTAGAGTTTAATTCATTTCTTTTTTCTTGGTGGTTTTTACATTGAACTTATATTCTTTGGTTGTACTCTTAATTTATGTTCCACGATTATTTATTTGTCGGTTTACATCCTTTTCTGCCGGCTATTGGTTAGCGTTTAATTCATTTCTTTTTTCTTGGTGGTTTTTGTAGTTTTCGTATTGGTTCGTTTCACTTGCGGCTCTAAAATTTCTTTCTGAGTTCCACTGATAATTTGTTATTGAAAACTAATGTATTCCTACTGCTTTTTGATAGTGTTCATTTTTGTTACATTTTTTATTTGTATGTTGCTTTGTTTGAAGGGATCCAGATCTTTGTTGATTCAAGAGTTTATTCAGAGTGATTCATTCGAGGAAAGTGATGTTCTTATTCATTTTTGCTGCATTTGTCCTCCCTATCACTTGATAATTAGATTCATACTTTATTCATCGAATTGTCCAATCGTTTCCTGTTCATTGTTTCCTTACGTGTGACTTTTCCTAAAAAAATTGTGTGTTTGTAATAAGATTTTATACATAACTTCTGCATGCTTCCCAAAATTGACTACATATGCTATTTATTAACAAAAAAGATTATATAATATCTATCATCAAAGAGGAAGGCGAATAAAGGACAAAGGGCTATCAATCCCGTGCCCGTTCATGTCTTAATAGGTCTTAATTTAAAATTGATTTTATTAATTTTATATTACATAAAAAACCCGAGCAACGCCGGGTACTTCTGCTAGTATGTTATAAATCACGAATAAATTACATAAGAATAGGCAAATAAAGCTAATTTCTTAAAAACTCCTACAGTTACTTGAGTTTCGCCATGGCATGATTTTCTAATACATGAACAGATCTTAAGATTAATATTTCATAGTGTTCTACTTGATCAGTTATCTTCTGATAACGATAACAATCTTGCGCGTAATATTGAGCCAGCACTAGATATGTAATCTTAAAATTTATTTTTTAAGTTCGATCTTAAACAAATTGCGTAGATTTTTAAGAATACTGCTTGCTTCTGCAATGCAAATGCAGAAACGTTTCGCGAACATTTGAAGAGGAAAAGAGTTAGTCAACAAAACAGAAACTAGACAGTAGAATAGCGCTCCTCGCAACCCGAATGCCTGCTTACGTCATCCTTAATATTATTTCTATAGTTTCTTTATTTCGTTTATCGTATAAAATTCTCATGCTCCTCGGGAAGTATCCCATGACATTCTTTTTCGCTACGGCAAAACAATTCCGGCGAATAAAAATGTGGCATTGAGCAGAGAACAGGAAAGAAAAACAATGAGACGCATAAATGGGAAAAATAAACGAAAAAAATGGCGATGCCGAGAACGCTCATTTTCTAGAGAGAGTATTCGTCCTCTTCTTGCGGCATTTCTTTTCTCTGTCTTCTTCTCTCGCCCTCTTTTAAAATGGAGGGATGGATTCGCTGGCTGGAGTCCTGCAATGCGAGCTTCCTCTCTGCCATCGCAGGATTACAGCTCTTTGCGACACCCTTTCTCACTATCTCTCTCTCCCTTTCTCACGCTATCTTCACTCCATTGTCTGCGCCTGCGCCTAATTAACTCGAAGAGAGATGGAATAAGACGCTCCCACTCCGAGGCTAGTAATTGGCGACTCTCTCTCTCTCTCTCCCTCCCTGCATTAATTGTTACGCATCCGCGCGAGATGTTCGCCTTTTGTTTGCGCGTAACACGATACGCGTCACACAAACAAACGTTTGATGACGTAACATAACCTTTAAGGGAATCGATTCTCTATTATCCTCCCATTGAGCTCACACGTCGTTACGACCATTTATATTTTTAGCTTTAGAGAATTTCAATTTCGTTAACTCTTGTTTGTTGATAACTTGCTTTTGAATGGAATTTTAGAGGGCGCGGCCACTACTGGCAATTCGGTCTGCTCTCTTAATACGTCGGGACGATTACTGTTTGTTATTTAGCAGTTTTATTTCAATTGTCTAAACGGTTTCTTGAAAATTCATCCTCTTGAATTCTGGAAGTAAATACAAAATGGCTGATTTTAAGTCTATTTATCGTCACAGATTATTTGAATATTAAATCTTTTTATTATACTTATCATAAATGTCTAGTTTTTGTTCAATTTGGTACTTTCATTTTATATTTTTTCGTAAAAATGTGGACAAACTTTTTATTCTACGTCAATATTTTTAAAATAAAAAATGCAATATTATAGAAGTATATGATTGGACTGACGATTGGAATTTACTATGTACGATGTAATGATTCTATAAACTGAGATTATTCACATACACATGTTGTGATGCGTGCAATATCATGAAATTCCTTAATGTTCTACGCATTAAGATAGGCAATCTCGGTTCGTTTCTTCGAAATGAAAGCGTCAATGTCCCGAATATGTTACCACAAAATTGAAATCTATCACACGTAAAAATGTGGCGTTTAAAGTGTCGCACATAGAATCGGATTAAGCGTTATATGGAACAAAAACTTTCTTAATGAACTTTAATTAGTCCATGATATTATAGTTGTTATTCAGGAAAAATATATTCGAATTTGTATTGCGGTTATTCGATATCATGGGGAGGAAGAGCGGAAAGAAAGATTTGAGCCGTTGCTTAGAAACGGTCCTTTCGAAGGATTACATTTCCGCTTCCATTGAAAGCATTCGACTCGGTCGATAAGTGGATTTCGGAGAAAAGAAGAAAAAAAGACCTTTTTCCTGTATCTCTTCGGATCCAACTAACTTTAATTGCACACGAATTACTTTTGGGAAAAGACTTGGAATTTTCTACGGATCAATATCTTTGGCTTTCCACTCGAGGGACAGAATTCGGAGAGATGAAGTGAAGAATGAATTGGCATTTAATGCTCTTAATAATT
This sequence comes from Uropetala carovei, assembly GCA_036926305.1. Lineage (NCBI taxonomy): Eukaryota > Metazoa > Arthropoda > Insecta > Odonata > Petaluridae > Uropetala > Uropetala carovei. The sequence goes on along the minus strand of JAXCHB010000010.1, from coordinate 6,941,409 downwards.
ACACTATACACTTTTCGTTTTATTTCGGCACGCGTTTCTGTTCAAGAGTGATATTAATCATACAGCTAAAAGAAATTGATTTTTTATTTTCACGCCTTTCAGAGAAAGAAATGGTTCTAGGATAAAAACGATAAATTTTCTCATGAAAAATCCACTAGCTTTGGACGTAGAACGTAAAGATGAAACTGAAGGCAAAAAGTGAAATCGTAACATATAATGCAAAGCTTCAAAATGCGTTATTGTGAATTCGAGAATTAAAATTACTTAATTGCTGTTCTGAAAATGCGACAAAAAGAGGAGTGGAAGGGTTATTTTCGTGTGTTTAAAGTGTAAGACGATATTTAATGCAATAAAATTCTCTATTTTTAAATTAATGCACGCTAAAAGTGAAATATTTATACAGAGAATAAAAGTGGCCAACGTCGCTGTGGCGAGTGAGTAACAATTGCTTCTTTCGATTTTAACACTGCGCTTTTTAAAAAGACACATTTTATCTGAGCGTTCCTTTGAAAAAGACTTTTTCAAAAAGATCACACATAATAATCTGCACCGACCATTGGGTTGATGATAAAGACGACTGCTGTGTGACTCTTCTGACGAATGGTTAAAAAACCAAGTGTTTCGGAAAAATATCCCGTGGTTTTAAAACAATAAATGTCATTACATACATTTGTGTGATGCTGTCGAAACAATTTCGAGGATTTTGGAACCGTCAATGTGTCTCTCCAGCACCCCAGCGGCTCTCTTTCCGGTAGGTGCTCACTGGGTTTCCTTCAACACCTAGTTGCCCTAAATACATACATACATACATATATATGTGTGTGTGTGTATACTATATATATTTGTGGAGAAAAGAACCCCCATCACCCACTCCTCTGCACCCTGCAGGGTCCCACCCCTGCCGCAGACTTCGATGCCTAACATGCCCTATAAACCCACCCTCCAACTCATTCTCAAACCCCACCAGTAACATCACCTACCCCATACCTTCCCCTACCAACTGTACCACCCGCAACGTCATCTACCTACTAACCTGCACCCAATGCCCCGCCTTTTACGTCGGCCTCACCAGCAATTCCCTCAACATTCGCATGAACGGCCATCGCAACAGCGTTTGTCTTAAACGACAGCTACCGTGGACGTTCAAGCAAATAATCTTAATCTTAGTTTCAATGTTTGTTTCAAGGTGAGGACCATTCGCGCCCTCCCAGACGACGCTTCCGCTCCCCAACTCCGTCAATGGGAACTGGCCCATATCCAAATCTTGAACTCTTTCTCTCCTCCCAGCCTCAATATCCGTTAATATTTCCTTCTTTCCACCCTCTCTTTCCCCTCTCCCCCCTCCCCCTTCTACATCCTCCAATCCCCGACCTTTCCACGCTCCTTTCCCTTCCACCCCCACACCTTCATCCCAGTACCACTGCCAAATCAGTTGTCTCTCTCTTGTGCTGACGAAGGGATCATCCCGAAAGCTCCAATAACTTCTACAAATGTGTCTCTCCAACACCCCAGAGGCTCTCCTTCCGGTGCTCACTGGGTTTCCTTCAACACCTAGTTGCCCTAAATATTCTCATTTACCTTTCCTCTTCCGTAAGTATATATATATATATATAATATAAGCTTAAAGAAAAGGAAAGGTAATAATAAAGGTGGCAACAAGGTGTTGGAGGAAGCCCAGTGGACACTTACCTAGATTGGAGAGCCGCTGGAGGTGCTGAGGACACACGAAAAGCATATATATATATATATATATATATATATATATATATATAAGGTTGTGCCTCTCTTGTGCTGAGGAAGGAATCATCCCGAAAGCTCCAACAACGTCTCTCCGACATTTCAGCGGCTCTCCTTCCGGCAAGTGCTCACTGGGTTTCCTTCAATACCTAGTTGCCCTAAATATCTTTATTTACCTTTCCTTTTCCGCAAGTATATATATATATATATCGCACCTCCCTGCCTATTTTCGTATCGCGAGCTCGATATTCCATTTTTGGAATGCATTCTTTATGATATCAACACAATTCCTACTTCGTCAGTAACGAAATTAAATTTCCATACATAATGGCGAATATTACTTCATGAGAAATTTATCGAGGTCGATCGGGAAAAAAACTTTAATATCCACATTACGTCATCGCCATTATAAAATGGGCTCGACTCCAAAAGCTCCCCTTCTATGAAGTTAGCATTAAATATGCGCGCATAATTCCTCTAAAGAAGAGTATAAAACGGAGATTTTTCATCGCAGGAACAAAGTTCTGGTTAATGTCGGATCAATCCAAATTGTGATAAAATATTAAGCCGTAAAAAAAATCTTGTTGCCTGATTACGCTTTAGGTAATTTGCAGTGTCTCTATCGCTTGGTCGAGTAAAAAATAAAGCGACGCTCGGGGTCAAGTGGAGAAAGACCTTTTTTTATCTTCTTCTTCTGCGCGAGGCGAGAAATATAAGAGGCGAGGATTAAAGTGTGCGTCTTACTCGGCCATCTTTCGGCGCGCGGCCTCCGGGGAACGTGAGATATACCGGAGACGAGAGAGAAAGAGCTCTTCCTTTTTTCCACTTGCCCCATAGATCCTACGTAACGCTAAAACGCTAAACAAACTTAAGTTTTTTTTTTAGGTTTTCGTTTTTTAACTAGCGGCATAAAAAAGTAGGTCCCTGTGGAACAAGTCCGGCCTTTTTGACGAAACGATATTTTAGAAATAGCAAATCCTTTTAATCCTATATCTTACTCTTCATCATACCCAATTAACGATACGGTTTACTTGTCTCTTAAATTTTAAAGTGTTTTATACTATTTAATGCTTCGAAGTTACTGGAAGATTAAAAAATTGGTTTAAAATTGTCGAGTCAATGCTTAGTTTTTCGACTATATGATTTCATAATAGCCAAGATAATGTTTCAGTGATAAATATACTGAACTTATTCAAGAGATTGAGATTTCGCGCGAAAATTGATACATAGAAAGAGTAGCGAATGAGGTAACAGGAACAAACGTTTCCCTTTCTTGATGTTTATTCACTTTCCTGCTCTCCGCAGCTTAAAGCGATTGTGGTAGGAATTTTTATCGGAATAGGAATTGAGAAATGTTTTGAAAGTTTACAGAAATATCGGAGATTCTGAATCCAATTTTACTGGTATAGTAGGACTTAGTGTTACGGGCCATAAATTCATGTCTCGCGAGGGAAAGAACATTTATATTGAAGAAAGGCTCACATTTGAAGCGATAGAAGTATTACAGAGTTTTGAAACTCAGAGGTGGAATGTTATTTCGACGCAGAAATACGACTTAAACTATTTTTCGAACGATGTAACTGATTACGCGAAGTAAAAATCCAGAGACAAGTTACTTGAAAGAGTACGACTACTTTCCACTTGCTACTGCTAAATTGTTCGAGTAAAGTGAATGCGACATCGATTGCACTAATTGTAAGTGTGGGAGAAGAATGGGATTTTGGAACAACTACTTAATTACTTTATTCTTCTCGCAGTGAATTAATTTCAACGTTCCATCGTAAAACTCTTTTTTGACTGGTGATTTTAAGTTGAGGAAAAAAGCTCATCCTGGAATCGGTGGGAATTCATGCTCGCAACCAAGATTAAGTTTTTAAGATAATTGAAATGCTGAACGAATGTATTAGTTTTCATTGTATAAAAATTAAAATCAGTTCTTTTTGGAAAAAGTTAACACATATTTACTAGTATTACTCGATTGGAAAGCTTATGTATTTGCAGGAAACACAGATAAGAGCGGATGGCGAGTTTCTTAAACAATAAGTTAGAAAACTACGGCAATATGTTAGGGAAAAAGATTTTACTTTAAATTATACTAAATGTTTTTATCTCTTCTAGTTATTATCAATTAATTATGTCAATGATCTATTAATATTAATTTCAGTTTTAATAAGTTGACAAAGTTATATATGAAGAACAAACTGCTTAGTATATAAAAATTAAAAAAGATTTTGCAAAATTACATGCGTTCTCACCAATGAAGAAGTTACGAAAATGTTTATTTTTTCGCGAAATGTTTCTATAATGTGATATGCTTTGGTATTTTACAATAAAAATTTGAAATTTTGAAGATGAGAAATTTCTTGGTATAATCCAAAACAAGTTATTTTTCTCAGAAGAAGAAGAAAGCAGCGAATAAGAAAATGTTTTAATATAAAAGCGTAGCGGTTAGTTTTTTTTACCGAAAAAATACCGAAATGTATAAAAATTCATTGATCAGAGATTTTATTTATGATCTTCTGACACATGCTGTTAAGTCTCTAGTGATTGAACAGCATAGGAAACAAAATATATTAAAAATTAAAATATACATAGGTATTTATTTTAACGATAAAATCACCATTCGTGTTTTAACCTAGCTTAGAAGTACTCTAAAGTCAAAATAGGCGCTATATGCAGCGAGAATTTCAGATCCACCTCCTATTCGCATGCCGTAAAAATGAAAGCACCACCTCTAAGATAAACGCGACATTGAAGATAATGGCACTATAAAAGATATTTTCGAATCACCTTCGCTTCTTTCCTTCCGAGAGATGACGAAAGCCGAGCGCAGAGATAAGAGGCATTCCAAAGGAAACACACTATAAAGATTTTAAATACGTGGAGAATTTTCAAAACGTTATATCTCTGGCCATGCTTTGCTTCGTTTACATGACTCGTAGATACTAAATATTTACAAAAAGTGAATTATTTTTCTATCAAATGAAATAGTGAATAAAAATGCATGTAAATTTGTATCTTCTGATATTAATTTGAATTTCAGAATAAGTACAGCTCGCTCTTGCTCAAGAGGATACTAAAGGTACATTTTGGCTTCGTTACTTAAATAAGGGCATGCTTTGTGATGAATGCACTTCATCGGTGATGGCAAATTACCCAGTTAATGGTGAATCAACTTTGTGTCTGAGAAGGTGGGATGCGTTACGACAACTCCACTTGGGCTCATGACCTGTGCCGCCCTGGAGCGGAGGAAATGAGGTCAACATTCCACGCACCGACACTTCACCGCATCGCGCATACAACAGGGAGGAGGGGGAGGGGGTAGGAAGAGGAGAGGGGTAATGGAGGGGGGAAAAAGGAGAGCGCGTGGGGTGGAGTCCTCTAGTTAATTGTGTAAGGAAGCATTAGAAGAAGGAATTCACCTCCTCGACTCGCCGCAAATGAAGATGTTCCGAATGTATTTACAGTTTTAAGATAAAACTTATAATTTTCCTTTCGGATAAATTCAGTATAAATAGTAAATAATATCCTCGTAAATATGTAAACTAGATTTGCACACTTAGTATCGTGTAAGTATGATCGAGTACATCTCTCGACGCGTACGCAAAACATATAATCCTCTAATAGAAAATATGACATCATCTCTATTTGCCGCAATGAGAATGCCTATTGTTTTCTCCGCAGGTGCACCAGATAAATAATCGCGATGTTCGTTATCAGGGAGCAGCTGGTTTCAAATTAAAATCCACATAAGATAGCTTTTCGTATCGTACGAATACGGAATATTTAGTTATATTCCAGTTTAAAGACTAAGGAAGGAAAGTTTTCTAGCGACAGAATTGATCAAACGAAATTACAATAATTATACGTACTTTTCAACATGCACTGTGTATTTCCGAAAATATGCGATGTCACTGATTGGGACTTGGCCAACATCTTCAAACAAATACTGAGGTTACATTCGCCATAAAATGCACGTTTTTGTTTTCGTGGCACGGCTATGAGTTGTAAAGGTTGAATAAAAATACGGCGCCTCACCGGCATCTGCTCTCTTTCATCAAAGGAACACTTTTTCCAGAGCCCGCATTCCGAGGCGTCCCTCGCGTAAATTACGCCGAGAGAGGCGCTGCTGTTATTCGCCACCCTCCCGCTGTGCCATCATCACGCTCCATTGTTTTAAAATTTTGGAAACGCCCCGCATTCCTCCCAAGAGTTCCATAATTTGAATTCTTCGCCATTAAAAATTTTCATTGCGATGCAAACAAAATAAGCTTATCCTGCCTTCTAATTGTCTTGAATTCTGTTTTCGAAGTTGGAAACTGCCTTTTGAGTTCTTCTTCTTTTAAGTGCTTTCGATGCGGAAGAAATTTTTCGGACAAAATTATCATTACAATTTAATGTTAGCGTTAATTTATAATTTTCTGTAAGATTAGGAAAATCCAGGCTTTGCATGCAACATGGCCTACACAACATCCTCTAATTCACTTTACAGTTGCCAATGTAACCATAAAAAAATTTAACGGTTTTATTTCTTGTAAACATGCACACTTTTGGTGTCTCGCCTCTAGTGCTTTTAAATCTTAACATTTTTATGGATATAGTGCTTCGATTTAAACGGGTGATCGTAAAATAAATATCACTTTGGCCGTTCGATAAAGCAAAATTCTTTCGTTTGCCGCGTATTCGGGGGTAAAAAATCGTGCGAGACCTTAGCCGTGGAAAGGCGAGCAGCGCGGACTTATTTTCATAAACTGGAAAATACGTAGAACTCCCTTCTTGTGCGGAAAACAAACGCAGTCCTCGCAAATTCACGCGATGACGGCCATCGCAGCTGGCTCTTAACGCAGCAACATCAAGCTATAATTCGCCTGGATATTTACATATTTCAAACTAAATTCATTTTATTCTTTCACTCATCACATGTCGTTTACATAATAGACGCAAATCTCAGTAATTTCAAAATTTTAGGTTCGAAACCTCTTCTAAAACCCACAATGAATCAGCTTTCGAATGCGCATAATTTCTTTTTTCCCTACCCGTTCCTCTCTGACCGAAAGTCTTTCGTGCCTTTTGGTTCTGATGGAAAGAATTCCACGATTGGAATTCGCAAGCGGCAGCTTCCTGGATGCGTTGGGTTTCCAGAAAAGATTTCGTCGCGAAGGAGCCTTATCTTCTTCCCCCTTTTCGAGACGTGATGACGGCCTCCTAGTATAAATTATTCATTCTCTCCTCCTCCGGCTCTCCCACGACTTCTTCCTTATCATGCGACTCGCGCACCCGATTGATAAGGGGTGTGTGTTGGACGTTGAATACAAATAGGGACGTCCCTCGAGCATCTTATTCCCTTCGCGAACAGAACTGCGATTCGCACGACGAAGACCGGATCTAATAAACGAGCAGCAGCAGCGTGCGAGCGCCTCGTTGCCTTCAAATTGTTTATCTTTAACGCCCGCGGCGGTTTGTTCAAATTTTGGGGATTTTTTGATCGGTAAACGAATATTTTTTGTAGAGGGGCTTAAAGTGATTGTTAAGATTTATGGCGGTCGTTTTTTTTAGCATACTTATCGTCTTTTATCATATAAAAATATGTGAATGTGAGGAAATGATTTTTTCGGCATCTTTATCCGAAATTATCAATATAGTCGGACACCCGAAATCCGGCAACTTCCAAAATACGTCATTTTTCGCGCTTTCCTTGGAGATTATTCAGCGCATGAAAGCGTTTTTTATTGTCGGAAAATATTAACGCTTTACCACATAACATGTGATATAAAATGTCTTCCAAAACCTTACCACAATTATCCACAGAAAAATTACTTCATTAACCGAATCATCATATAAATTTATAACATTTCACGAATTTCACATATCATTTTTAACATATTTAGCATTTCAGTAATTTCAATGTCACTAATATTTCCCATTTCTACACCATTTTGTTAATGAACGAATAGTGTGGATAACATGTGCATTTTGAAAATGCTATGAAAGCGAAAATCGAAAACTACCAACTATCGACGCATTTGTGGATTCTGCTGAGCTTATGATTATGACGTCATCACGTTTAAGTCGTTGGTAGAAATTAATGACATTATAATATAGACGGATTTCGATTAAAAAGCAACGTTAATGTTATTATAAAAGAGATCCTTTAAAATCCTATCTCTATACATATAAAGAGATCCTATTATAAAGCATTAGCCAAGTTGCCACGGTACTTATATTTTCCCTTGTTAAAAATTAAAATTTATCTTAAAGTTAATTCTTGATAGTTAATGACAACACTTTGCAGTGCCCCTATTCGGCCTCTTTACCTCTTTCAGAGTTCACCGCTAAATGGTGGCGGCGCTGTATACTAGAAAAAGCAAAATAACTCCGAAATGGATGGTTCTATGAAAATTTGTTTCAAACAAAACCTGGAAGAAATATTATTCTCTACAACTTTGGCCTTCAGAAAGATTTCCAATAACGACGTTTTTAAGGAGATATTTGACGGAAATGGAAAAAACCGATTATTTATAAATAATTCGTAAATAATAACTGCTACGAAAAATTGTTTCAAATGAAAGTTGTAGGAAATTACATTCTCTATAATCATTGTATAGAATTGCATATATAAAGTAATGATGTTTTAACGGAGAAATATCGCAAAAACCTAATCGGGTTTCGAATAAACCTCGACTTCCGGTTAACCCGTATTGTTTAAAAACTAATCAGCTCTTCGTGCTCATGCTAAAGTGTTATATTTAAAATTTGGTAACGATATGGCAAGAACCTTTTGAGTTAGAGCGCCCACAATCACATACACACGCACACACAGACATCATTCCGAAAATAGTCTAAACGTGTTCTAGGGACCTCAAAACGTGTATTTCCGTTGAAATCTCGAAGTCGATTTTTTCATGATCACAATACTTGCCCATTACTGCGTATGGAGAAAGTAAAAAACATCGATATTGGCAACATGAAAATCACTCCTGAGTTTCCTGTAAATAGTATTACGGTTAAGAAGACCTCGCACTACGCGTGCGCACGCAAAGACGTACGCTTTTGGAATTCGAAAAGAGAGGTAGAAAGACTGAGATAGGGAGAGAAGTAGTGATAGAGGGAGAGGAGAGAGGAGAGTGAGAGAGAGGGGAGAGAGAGAGGAGAGAGAGAAAGAGAGGAGAGAGGAGGGAGAGAGGGGAGGAGAGAGGAGAGAGAGAGGAGAGAGAGAGGAGAGGAGAGAGAGGACAGAGAGAGAGGAGAGAGAGGATAGTGAGAGAGAGAGAGGAGAGAGAGAGGTGAGAGAGAGGTGAGAGAGAGGAGAGTGAGAGAGAGGAGAGTGAGAGAGAGGAGAGAGAGAGAGGAGAGGGGAGAGAGGAGAGAGAGAGGAGAGAGAGATAGGGAGTGGAGAGAGGTAGGAAGGGAATGCCACACAGTACAGACATCCCACCTCCCTCAACTAGAAATTAGTCCGTCTTTCACTGCCCGTAGACGCTAACGCCACACGTACCGTGACAATAGGATAATAGGAACCAAATCTCACATGAAGGAATGGCGTTATTATCACTCGAATCTGGATTTCAGTGAGAGACCAATTAAACCCAAGCTGCGACGGAAGCGGAATGGAGAAATGGACCGAGTGGCTAGCAGGTCATTTCATCGACCCGCCGCCTCCCTCTCCTCTCTACCTCTCTGCCTCTATCTCCCTCTCCTCTCTGCCTCCTCTCCGCCTCCCTCTCCTCTCTACCTCTCTGCCTCTATCTCCCTCTCTCTCTCTCTACCTCTTCCTCTATCTCCCTCTCTCTCTACCTCCTCTCTGCCTCTATCTCTCTCTGCCTCTCTATCATCCTCTCTCTCTACCTCCTCTCCGCCTCTCTCTCTCTATCTCCCTTCTTTCTCTCCCTCCCGTACTCCCTCGTCTGCATCCCCATTCTCGAGTGCGGCAAAAATTGAGACGGGGTGCAGGAGCTCAGAAATTAAGCCGGGATTGCCACCGACGCCGCCTCCCCGTTTTAGAATTCCTACTCTCCGGCATCTCTTACCTCCAAATCTAGCCTTCCGACTGCAGTAAGGTGCCACTGATGATGGGACTGTCTTTATCTTTTATTTCCCGGAGGAGTGTGGCATTTCTACCTTGAAAACGGTTCCTCCGTTTCGCCAAACGGACTGCCTTTTCACCCTTTTCTACCTTACTTACTATGTATCCTCGAAAATTACGAATTATGAACAGTGGACTGTATTTAAAGAGGCTTTTATTATACTCTTTTCTGAAGCGCAATAGTATTTCGAATAGTGATTATGTGCTATGCTCCATTTCATATATATATCTCTTTAATAACTCTATTCCAGCTCTCTCTCATCACCAATTAAAGGCTCCTTTGCGTTTCCTTTTCTCTTTGGCGTTTCGTTCATTTTCGTTCATAGGTCGGATGATGATAGGAAAGACACAAGAAATATTGAATTTATTTTTTTAAAAATAGGGTGGTTATGAGAAGAAAAAATTCTTTAGTGTGTGATTTAATCACATAGCGTAGCTTTTAGGACGATTATGAAGAAATTGTTACTACGGAGAGTGCAAAGTTCACGAATTACGTTAAATAATGGTTCACCTATATTTTGTTCATTTTTGAAATAAAATATGATTTACTGTGAATTATTCTAAAATTGTTTCAAATAGCTATGTTTAAAGAGCTTAAATAAATGTTTGCTTGAAATTCTAACTCCGATTCGTACAAATGAGGACCAGTAACGCTAAGAGGGAACTTTGAGGAGACCAGTACCGCTAAATACACGTTTCTATCACCATTAGTAGCTACGTTTAAAAATTGTTAACGTGGCTCTTGAAATACATATTTTGCGTTAATGGTTTCTTCTGAGTTCTCACTGATCGTTATTGGTATTTCCCCAATTGTACGGTTCGGAGTAGAATTTATTTCCTAACCAGTAGTCTATCATTGGTTCAAAGAGATAAAAATCACAGGGCGATAGGTCTTGACTCTTAAGGAGGGTACGGAAAAACCTAAATTTGAACGTGACAGAACAGACATTATCTTTGGACAAACTACCTTGGTGGCTTCTTCTTTAGGACTTGTTTTAGATGGTTGTTCGTCAGATTATGGTGATAATCAGCTTAAATCTCGCTTCTGCGTTAAAAAGAATGTAACCACTACATTGTTTTCTGAGGGGACAAGTATGAATTTGTTCGGTGGAGGTGAGATAGCGTCCTTTCACTTTATGACGTAACGCATCTTTACGGTCCAGAAATTCACCTTCATCACGGTGAAAACGGTGATTTATTTACTGAGATTTCTATTCGTGCCGTCTTCTGCTCTACCGTGATCATTCTTGGCTTCCATTGCGCGATTTTTTAAATTATGATTTCAATATTACCAACTCTGAGGTTCAATGTTGATGATATTTCACGCACCGACTTCAACTCCTATCATTTCACATATGTGTTCATAAAACCTTGCAATCACTTCATCATCAGCAGTTACTTGAGAGGTGGTTTACCATTTACATTTACATCAATACCCTGCAAGCCGCTAGAAGCGTTTGGCAGAGGGTGTCACAACACCAAGTGAACTCTAACTAATTCCTCTGTTGGACTGTCTTATCGCTTCTGGGAAAAAGGATCTGTAGTATTTCTCTGTTCTAGCGATTGTTTCGACATATTTTCTCCTGTACTGTGATCTAACATTACGTTCACTAACACCGATGGGGACGACTATGCCGCGTACGTCTTCAATGAATTCGGAGCATTCGAATTTTTCAAATAGTTTCCTTTTGTAATCAATTCTTCTACTCTTCAACGTCTGCCATTTCAAATCCCTCAATATCTCTGATACACTCGCATCGAACCGATATTCTCCTTTTACGAATCTAGCCGCTCTACGCTGAACCATTTCGAGCTCTCTAGTTAGGCCCTCCTCGAAAGGGTCTCAGACGGCGCAACGGTATTCCACGATGGGTCGTATTAGGGAAAAGTATGCGATTTCCTTCACATTCGAGGGGCATCCCTGCAGGACCCTAGAGGAAAGCCCTTGAATTCTGTTTGCCGATGCTATAACGGTTTTGATATGCTCTCTATACCATCTACATCAACATGATACCCTGCAAATCACCAGACTGGTGGGTGGCAGGGGGTGCAGCACACCAAAACCTACCTAATAACTTCTCTCGTGGGAATCACTCTCCTGTTATGATCCCGTATGGTCCTTGGGAAAAACGAGCTCCGATATCGCTCGGTCCTACAGTCGATCTCACGTATTTTATTCTCGTGATCGTGCCTGCCCATCTACGTAGGTGCCTCTAATATTCCTGAGACCTCCTCTAAGAGAACTTCCGACCTAAATTTCTCCAGAAGCCTTAACCTAGCGCTAATTCTGCGATCCTCTAGCGATATCCAATTCAACTCCTTCAAGAGTGATGTGACGCTTAATTTTTGCTCATATTTTTGCTTTACGAATCTGGCTGCTCTGCGTTGGATTCTTTCTAACTCAAGTATCTGTCCCTTATCGTACGGATCCCATATGCTGGAAGCGTATTCGACCTGAGATCTGACCAATGATAAATAACACGATTCTCGTACCTGTTCTGTGCTACTTCTTACTATTCTGCCTACGAAGCCCAATTTCTTATTAGCTGCGCCTACGATCCTTCGAATATGCATATTCCATGATAGATCACGACAAATGGTGACTCCTAAATATTTAACGTACTCTGCAGATTGGATATTCAATCTATCAATTCTGTACTCCGAGTCTAATTCATTGTTCTTACTCTTCCAGAAACTCAACAGGGAACATTTGCTGTGATTAACTTCGATTTTGCAATCTTGACACCATACTGAAAGGGCGTTTAAATCTTCCATTTGAACGCTGGTGACATACAATATTCTCCAAATTGTTTTCAAAGCTTTCGATTATTTCCATGGCCTTTCACTCCTACCTTGCAAAGAAATTTAATGATAATGCGCCGTTCCTCAAAATTTTAAACATGAATAGTTGCTATCTTGCTTATTTCAGTCAGTAATTTCTATGAAAGAAAATAACGAAGTCTTCTCAAAGGATACTCTTTAAAGATGATTTTACTGGCATATTTCGTGCTCGGCGTTAGTTTTCAAAAATGAAGTCCCACCCCAGTATTTTATTTCATCATTATGTGTTTACGTGCGCATCTCGAATTATTCTTTTACGAGGAAAAATATTTATAGCTCGAAATCTTTTCATAAGGTTAAAGCGCCGTGGAACGGACCCCAATCCCACTAAAGAAGCGATGAACCGGACGATATCCATAGTTAGGTGGTAAAGAAGGCATCAATTTTGCACGACGCCCTGTATGCATGTTTCATCCGGATTGCCTTCCCACGCGATGCGAAACGGTGGTGTGCATTTTTCCGGATCTAAAGGGACTGCCATAAAAATAATCGCCCCATTTCACCAAAGGTTCCCATCGGACAATCACGTGAAGTGACCAATAGAAGCTCTCCCATCAAAGGAAAATGCCACTGTTGTAAACGTCCACTGATGTCTCCGTCATAAACCTCCCTCCTCAGGCATCCGACTGCAACCTCCCTCGCCCCCTTACTTCCCCCCTCTTCGTGTATGTATGTACAGTAAAACTCGTTTATAACGATCACGCCTAAAACGAAATCTCGGCTATAACGAAGAAATGTCTCGGTCCCTTGAACTTCTCCATAAGGGCATTGGTTAAATTTCTCGGATGTAACGAACACGCATTTTACGAATTCTCGGCTGTAACGAACAAATATTTGGTCCGGTGGCAAAAAATGCCCCACATATAACGAATTTTGGCGAGCAGAGCGATAAGTATTGAATAGTTTCCACCCGTTTACCGCGCACTTGTTCGTAGAGGTCCCCTTCCTCCATCTACCCCTTCCATACGAATTTCCACGCTCCCTTTGTTTTTAAATTGATATTAAAAATGTGAAATGTTTATGTAAATTAATGGCCATAATAATAATATTAATTGACCATTTAAAAAATCGTATGTAATAGCAGTCGAACATTTTACATGCCGCGAAGTTGATAAGCATCTCTTTGCATATGTAAGTACGGCATTGAAGTCGACTCACTGCAAATACAGTAAAAGCTGTGTTATCCGGCTATCTTGGGGATTGTGGAAAGCCGATTAGGAGAAATATCCGGTTAGGGGAGCGATTTTCGATTTTGACATCGCAAATTTAGCAATAACCAAACAAAATTGGGCTTAGGTTCACTATCGTACTCCCCAAACATAACTATGCATGGGGTTTGCATTTTCCATTTTAATTCTTCCACACGTAGATATAGACACTATTTATCCATTCTTATTTAATACGTTGCTAGTTTATTTACTCTTTTAGAAAAGAACGAAAATATGTAATTCTTCTGAACATTTGTGTGAAAACCAGTCATATAATATTTTATCCAGTTCCTCAGTTTTTGGCTTATGAAGCGTATGATGTTTATTAATTGATTTAGCCGTCTCAGAAGATGACACAAATTTCATTAATTTAGCCTTATGAGCCTTGATATCGTAGAGCGTGGAAGATCCGATGTTGAATTCTTTTGCTATTACTGCTCTATTTTTTTCTTTTTCAATTCATTTGATCAGCTCCAGCTTTTGTGTTAGCGTTAAACCAACCTTTTCTCTCCTGTTCCTTGCTTTTAGGTATTTATTTTGATGCCATATTCAATGGATGGGTAATTTTTTAAATATTAAAAAGCGATAAAACTGGAAATTGTAAAAGTACACCAAAACATCTAGACAATGCAAATGTCTTACCTAACAAAAAACGCCATGCTTACTCGGCAACCACAGAAGTATACGGAGTAAATATGTAATATATACATCTTATATTTTAAGAAATTTTAAAGTGGAAGTTGTGGTATTACACATATACAATTCACACAAAAATTCATAAAAAGGAAAAGAAATACAAAATGAATTGTATTTGTGTAATTGCCGGTATCTAAGGGTGGCCGGTTCTAAATAGCCGGATAGCACTGCTTTTACTGTATGTGTATACGTGTTATATGGGATGTATATGCCAAAAACCATGTTTCTCGTATATAACGTAGTCACGCTTATAACGAAGCAATGAGTCGGTCCCCTCAAATACGTATTAAACGAGTTTTACTGTATATATATATATATATATATATATATATATATACACACACATACATATGTGTGTAGGTGTATATATATGTATATGTGTGTGTATATATATATACATACACGAAGAGGGGGGAAGTAAGGGGGCGAGGGAGGCTGCACACACACACATATATATATATATACATATATATACATATACATATATATACATATATATGTGTGTGTGTGTATATATATACATATACATGTATATACATATATATGTGTGTGTGTGTATGTATGTGTATGTATGTGTATATATATATATACATATACATATATGTGTATACACACACACATATATATATATACATATATATATATATACCTGGCAATGGCTAAGACGAATGCGAAGTGCTCACATAACGCTCTAATAAGGCGGCATAGGGGTAATGTGACGTCACGTTTACTCATACCTCGTTTTCTAAAAGTTGTGTAATATAGTTCAGGGCTTTTCCCAGTGTTTTAAATTACTGTCGCCGTTTTGCCCACCTTGTAGAAATGTCCAAAAAGCGTAAGCACAGTTCATGTTCGTTAAAAGATAAGTTGGAATTGTTCAAACGCATTCACCTCCAAAAGCACTGACCTCCAAAAGCATTATTGCTCAATGATAATGCTCCATCCCATTCACGGGACTCGGAACTTATCTGTGGTGATATAAAGGCTACTTTCTTGCCTCCAAATGTGACCACGATGGTGCAACCAATGGTCCAGGGAATGTTGCAAAATCTGATATGTCACTACAGGAAAAAGCTTTTGCGATCTCTTATCGAAGGTGAAGAAGAAAATTTCACGATAATGGAGAAACTGAAAAAGATCACAATAAAGGACGTGATTTATTGGGTGGCTGAATCTTGGAAGAATATGAAATATGATATTATCAAAAAGGCATGGAAAAAACTGTTGCCATATATCCTGGATGATGTTCAACAAGAGGTTCGGATTAGCGAGGCTCTACTGTACCTCATAATTTGTATCATCCTATATCCTATGTAAGAAGCGTCTATACATTATCTACAATAATAAAAGACAGTGTCAACAATGTCACTTTGTCATGTAATGATTTTTGAAGCTTAATATCTCACAAACGACTGAACCGAATTTGATGAAATTTTCAGGATAGCATTATGATATAACAACAAAATGTTTTAATGTATCGAACTCGAGATCAAAGACCGAGGTTCGACTCCAGAAGATAATTTCCATTTTCCATAAGGTAACACGTAAAAAAGAACATTTCGACGTGCAGGCTTTCATTCTTTTTTAGATTAAAATTAGAAAGAATTGACCTACAATCTTCGGATATAAACCATTTTGAAGAAAACATTATAAAGCTTCTTATTATGTTCATCTTTTTCCGCCTACAATTCGAAATTTCTCAATGTAAACGTTTAACTCACACATTTTGAGGAAACCTTGCCATTTTAACCGGATGTTGCCTTTCGTACCAATTCCATTGTTAGACCTCGATATCATATTGTTAATTCAATCCTTACGGGTATAAACGTGCTTTAAATGCTTTTAATACGAGAGAGGGGGGGAGAGAGGTAGAGGGGGGAGCGAGAGGGAGGGGGAGAGAGGGAAGTAGAGGGGGAAGGGGAAAGAGGGGGAGAGGAGAAATGAGGAGGGGGAGAGAGGGGAGAGGGAGGGTGTGATATGGGGAAGGGGAAGGGAGGGAAAGAGAGGCAACTATTTTAAGTTTAATTGAAGATAGCCCGTCAACAACAGAATATTCACTAGAAATGTTGTACGTATGTGACAAAATATTTCATATGTAAAAGTGTGATATTAATTATTTTAAATGAAAATAATAATAATCTATCTATCTATAATTCTTCCGCTGATATTTCAACGGGCATTACACTAGTAGATATATAAATGTGGCAACAAGGTGTAAGAGAGAGCCCAGTGGACAATTACCAGAATTTGGAGAGTCGCTGGGGAAGAAACACGAAAACAACACCATAACGGAAGCTATTCGGGAGGAGCCCTTCGTCGTCGACGGAGGGAGACCTACGATTTGGGTTTTCGATTTTGATGAAATGGACTTTATTTTGCTTTTTACGTGTGTGTGTGTGTGTACCTTTACGAATCCAAATATATTATTATAATAACTATTCCATATGTATTGAATAAATTATTGTTTCCTGGCAGGTCCGCGTCTTACGTGTCGGCGAGGATTTGATTTTGTCGCTCCCTAAGTACGTACTCGTATGTATTAAAACGCTTAAGTTAATTTTTACCTAGTCCTCTTTTATTCGAAGAAACCAGTCTTAAATGACTGCGTATCTGAAGTTTAACCTTCTCCTTTGCATTCCACATTCAAGCATTCCTCTTTGCGTCTATCCACCTCCATTCTTGCGGACCTCTCTCTTTCCTCTCTTCTCCTGTCTCCCCCATCCCACTTGGTTCGCTTTGTTCCTGCCACCGCTCCTCGTCCCTTCTCCATCATCCATTCTCTTCATCCACCCCTATGGCTACGTACGCCTCTCTCTCTCCCTCCTCTATCTCCCTCCCCCCTCCCCCCTCTATCTCGCCAGCCACCGCAACATTTGTCTTCCTCGTCTCTCTCCCCTTTCATCATTCAACTCCATCCTCGCAAATTTGATTCTCTCTCTCGTTACCCATGACCCGTTTCTCTTCATTCTCTCTCTCCCTCTCCATAGCTCCTCCAAACCCGTTTTCTTCCATCTCTTCCTCCGTCTTACCTTTCTCTTTCTCCCTATGCAGTCTCTTCAACACCGGGAGTCGCATACTCCGCACTAACGGTTGCCAGGCGCCCCGGTCAATAAGGTTAGAAGGGGAGAAGGGGAGAGAGGGGGAGCTCCTCCCTCAGGAGGCAGTGCAGGACTAACAAAGGGAGAGAGAACGAAAGAGGGGAGAGATAGAGAGGGAGGGATAGAGAGGGAGAGATAGAGAGGGGAGAGAGGGGGGGAGAGGGAGGGAGAATGGAAAAGGAAGTGGAGGAGAGAGAGGGGGAGAGAGAGGAGAGGGAGGGAGAATGGAAGAGGGAGAGAAAGGGGGAGAGAGAGGGAGCTCCTCCCTCAGGAGGCAGTGCAGGACTAACAAAGGGAGAGAATGAAAGAGGGGAGAGGGAGGGAGGGAGAGGAGAGGGAGGGAGAATGGAAAAAGAAGTGGAGGAGAGGCAGGGGGGAGAGGGAGAGAGACAGAATGACGGGTGGACATGAGGATCAACGGGGAATGGAGAGAGAGAACGTGAGACGGCTTGTGACCTCGTGTCCCCCTCTTTCATTCTCTCTCCCCCTCCGCCACTTTCTTCGTCTCTCTCTTGCCCTCCAATAAAAACCCCTTTCTCTCTCCCTCTCTCCCCTTTTCTCCACCCGCCTCCTTCATCATCCTCGCCTCGTGCCACTCGGCCTACTCCTAAAACTCATGGCTCTTGTTGTTACCTAACTACCCCAAACCATTCCAGCCAATAATTCCACTCATTCCGGATACGTACGCACCTTTCTCGCCTTCTAACCCCGCGTTTCCATGAAAGCCCGCTCCGTCCGCAACTCCCTTATGGCTTCGCCCCGCCCATCGACCCAATGCGCCCTCTCTCTCTCTCTCATCTCTTTTTCTTCTCTCTTTCTCTCTCAACTTACCCACTCCACTTGCACTTCACCCACCCGAAATCGAATCATTAGCTTTCCCTTTCTCCTCCTATTTCTCTTTCTCCCCTCCCATCTCTCTCTCTCTCTCTCCCTCTCTCTCCTCTTCCTCCTCTCTCTCTCTCACTCCCCTTTATCCAAGTCTCCTCTCCTAAGCTTATCCTCTGCAACCTTCTGTAGATTTCCTTTCCTCTCTTCTTCAACATCCTCCATAAATCTCTTTCCCTTCTATTTATAAATCGTTCCTTTCCCTCCTCTTCATCCATTCTTTTATCATTTTACTCCATACCCTCTCTTCGTCTTCCGTTTTTACCCCCGTTATACTCCGTCTTTCCGCATTTACTTCCGCCATCTATCTTCCTTCATTTGTCGTTCTTCACTTCGCCTTCTTTTCATTCTCTTATCACATTCCCTCCATTTATTTTGCGTCTGTGTTTTTCATTTTCGTTTATAACATGTAGCCATTCTAGTCGCACCTGGCTCTTTCTATCTACATTTTACAATTCACGCAGGTATTATACCTCGCCATTCGCTGTTTTTACTTTCTCCATACGTAGTAATGGGAAAGTATTGCGTTCATGAAAAAAATCGACTTCGAGATTTCAACGGAAATACACGTTTTGAGGTCCCTAGAACACGTTTAGACTGTGTTTGTGTGATTGTGGGCGCTCTAACTCGAAAAGTACTTGTCATATCATTACCAAATTTCATATATAACACTTTGGTATGAGCACGAGGAGCTGATTAGTCAATACGGGTTAACCGGAAATCGAGGTTTATTCGAAACCCGATTAGGTTTTTGCGATATTTCTCCGATAATACATCATTATTGTATACATTGACCATTATAAAAAAATGTAGAAAGTATAATTGTCTACATCTTTTATTTCAAACAATTTTTCAAAGCAGTTATTGTTTTGGAATTATTTATAAATAATCGGTTTTTTCGGTTTGCGTCAAATATCTCCTTAAAAACGTCCTTATTGGTAATCTTCGTAAGGACCAAAGTTATAGAGAATAATATTTCTTCCAAGTTTTGTTTGAAACAAATTTTCGTAGAACCATCCATTTCGAAGATATTTTGCTTATTCGTAAATTTTCAGTATATAGCGCCACCACCATGTTGCGGTGAATTCTGTAAACATATACAAAATATAATTGACGGCAGTAAGAACGACTGTATTTTTTACGATACGAAATAATAATTTTGCTTTATGATGCTATTCATAATTATTTAAATATCTATACCGCTAATATGGAGAAAGTCATGTGTTGACCACATCAGATTTTTTTTCTCTCAAAGATGGCTCTAATGGCATATATGATTAGGACGTTAAAAAATGTTGCACTCAAACTTTGTCTTCCTTGGATCTTCTAATCAGTAGAAATAAAATGGCGTCGAACCATGTCCCTACGAAAAAGGGTTCTTGAGATATTGTCTTGTGATAAAACGGTGAATTCTGTAAACATATTCGAAATATACGTAATTTACGGCAGTAAGGACGACTGTATTCTTTTACGATACGAAATGATGATTTTGCCTCATAAAGCTATTCATAATAATTTAAGTATTTATACCCCAAATATGGAGAAAGTCATGTGTTGGCCACATCAGAGTTTTCTTTTATACGATTCCAAAATGGTGACCATTTTCGCCGCTCGTGGCATCGTTTTTTCACTCTTTCGTGGTTAGAAATCACAGAGAAGGCAACGCGAATAGATACTTCCGCTCTGCGAATGCAAATTACTGCGTCAGTTTTACGAATATGGTTGCCAACCGTCCTGTATATCCTGGGATTTTGAAAGGCTTCTCTCCTATTACCCAGAAAGCTATTTACTGCATTTTTATGGGTGACAAAAATGGGATGCGTAATGGAGGCCACAGAAGTTCACATTATTCCATCATCCGGTGTAAATTTTGTAAAATATTTTACTAAAAATCACTTGCAAACTGATTTCCAATAAAGAAGCACTCCGTAAAAGTTATAATATTAAACTGGGGTTACGCAAATCTTTCGTTATTACTGTAAACATTAATATCGTAGGGCATCGCATCCGGGCCTCCTTCGGTGCTTGGCCGACTCTGGTAATACCCTGGCCGAATTATAATATTTTCCATGACTCGATGGCAGTATAAACCTTTGTTCTACACTTTGCTTTCTCTATTTCTTTTTATGTCATTGCTGTCAATGAGGAGAAAAAGAGCGCGCCATGTTCCATTGTCACAGATATTGGAACCGAAATCAATTTATTTACATTAAACTTGCCGTTCGCGGAGTTCTTCAGGAACGCAACTCCCCGAGAACGGCGAGGTATGCCTACAATACGAGTATATAATTTCGTCAAAATAGGAAATGTTTGAGTATTTGCTAATATTTTTTATTTTGCTTAAGACTAGAAAGAGTCGGTTTACTTATTTTAAAAAAATGCATTTTTGACGCGATTCGTGTTTCATCTTAAAATGTTTCATTTGTGTCATCCTTTGGTGTATTCACCTTACACTATGTAATATAAAATGCAGTAAACGCAGATTAATGTACCAATCGAAACATTCATAACCGCACATAGTCTATAATAAGTTATATGGAGGAGCGTATTTTTAGTCGAGAAAGATTTCGATGGCGTCGGATTCGATGTTTTCGAAAATCGATCTGTGCATTTTGTATGGCAAAGGCGAACTCATAACATCTGTTGTCATCCGAGGCACGACTTCGCCTTGTATGTACATTCGAAAGCTCACGAGTAACACAGCGATAGAATATCATTCGCTTTCTGAATGAATACGCCTTTAAATTAAAACAGGACACATTGAGAATTCATCATGCTGTAAGATGAAACCTTATTCCGTCCTTTTATTAGCTACAGCTTTAATTACTTCATTCTTTATGTGTAGGGCGGTATGACCTAAGGGGGAATAGTCGTGATCCATCGTGCGATTAATCGATTTTTGATTTCTTTAATGAATTTAATTTGATCCCTTGTGGAAATGTTTGGTGTACGTTAATTGCCGAGTAAAATAAAACCATTAGCTGTGAGGTGAGTTAAATGCGCAGTCTTTTCTGAAGAACATAGAATAAAAAATCATGGATATAGGCAAAACCTGAAGAAAGATTGTCTAAGTTATGGCAACTTGAATAGAAAGCATTAATTGATAGACCAGATTGATAAATAGTCCGATTGTTTGCGTTGTTATGGTGAAAACGGGCTTTTACTTAGCATGTGACAGATTGAAAAATTTAATACGGTAAGTCAGGCAAAATCTAATTTTTACGCAAGACGCAAGAAAAGCATAAAATTTAATTATTCATCGGTATAAATAAGAAAAACTCTGATGTGCCCAACACATGACTTTCTCCATCTTTGAGGTATAGATATTTAAATTATTATGAATAGCATATTAAGACAAAATTATTATTTCGCATTGTAAAAGAATACAGTCGTCCTTATTGCCGTAAATTATATTTTGAATATGTTTAAAGAATTCACCGCTACATGGTGGCGCTGTATACTGGAAATTTACGAATAACTTAATTATCTACTAAATGGAAGGTTCTACGAAAATTTGTTTCAAACAAAACTTGGAAGAAATATTATTCTCTACAACTTTGGTCTACGAAGATTACCAATAACGACGTTTTTAAGGAGATATTTAACGGAAACCGAAAAAACCGATTAATTATAAATAATTCCTAAACAATAATAGCTATGGAAAATTGTTTCAAGTGACAGTTGTAGGTAATTACATTCTCTATAACCTTTGTATAGAATTGTATATACAATAATGATGTTTTAATGGAGATATTTTGCCAAAACCGAATCGGGTTTCGAATAAACCTCGACTTCCGTTTAACACGTATTGTTTAAAAACTAATCAGCTCTTCGTGCTCATACCAAAGTGTTATATATGAAATCTGGTAATGATATGACAAGTACTTTTCGAGTTAGAGCGCCCACAATCACATACACACACACAGACATAATTCCGAAAATAGTCTAAACGTGTTCTAGGGACCTCAAAACGTGTATTTCCGTTGAAATCTCGAAGTCGGTTTTTTTCGTGATCACAATACTTTCCCATTACCACGTATGAAGAAAGTAATAAGTGAATTCATTCGTTCTTTTCATCTCCTCTCAAAGGTTTAACCTTCCTCAGCAAATAATTTTCGAGCCAATAACCTTTTTGGCCTCAGCCAGTCCCCTTAATCCTGGAAACGCCCTCTTTCCCCACCTTAGCCGCTCTTCATCTATACTTACCTATTTCACCATTTATCTCCCTTTTCCTCTCTCTCTCTACTCACAAATTGCTTTTTACGTGTTCCTTCCACTCTCCTTCAACGTCACTTCAACCCTCCTCTCCAACCCACCAGCCCCCTCGTGGAGGCAGGGGGAGGCTTCGGAGGCTGAGGGGTGGCTTCCTCCGTGCGCTTGTGCGGGTCCGACTTCCCCCCCCCCCTCCCCCCCCACGCACTGCCCCCCCCGAAAATTGGCCGCCGCCTGCGGAAGTCCATTCCCTAAACTCGAGCTGCCCTCGAATTCCACCGCAGCCGTGGAAAGGTATTTCGGCAGTGTGTGAGAGAGGGAAAAGGGAGAAAGGGAGAAAAGAGGTTTCATAAGAGGGAAGGGTGTTTGGGTTGGGTCGTTTATAGGAATTTCCCGGGCACGCGACTGAACCGACAGATCCAAAGTTTACGTTGTAATGGGATTATGCCAGCCAAGGGCATTCTTTACCATGCTATAGTGACTATTACAAGGGAACCTAGCTTTCAAATTCGGCTTCGCGCTTGTTTTTAACGGAATTTTGCGGTGATAATAACGCTAAAAGGAGTTATATTACTGATTCATGGATACATTTATTTCGCTTTGTTTTCTAATCGACGTGTTGAAGAGGAAGTTCCGAAAATTCTATCTCTCTCTCGCCTTTTAAAAGTCAAATTCCTTCTCTTAGATAACCAACTCTATGTTTTGCGATATTATATGTTACGTATTTTGAATCCGTATCACTGTTTCACTTTATGAGCGACGAAATTTTTGGCCGTTTGCTAGTTTTATTGCACTTCTTTTGTGGCTAGCTGAGCTAACTGCTAAGAGTGGTAAACCGCATAACGTCGGTGAAACGTTAATAATGCCATCTTTGCTGGAAGTTATCACCACTGTAATGCATCAGAATCAAACAAATATTTTGAAAGTCATATCAATTAGTGACAAACCGTAAAGAGGCGCATCGATGAAATGGCAGATGATGTCGAGAAACAGCTAACAAAACTGTTGCAACAAGACAATTTCCTTGCAGTTGGATGAGTCCACAATTATGGACAACACTGCTTTGCTTATGGCATATGTAAAATATTTCATTGATAATTTTATATTGCGAGAAGGGATGTTGTTTGCAGAAAAACTAATAGCCGACACGGAAGGAGAATCAACTTTTTCAACCTTAAAGGCATATATTTGAAAAATACGGTATTCCATTGACAAACCTTACTGCCTGAGCAACTGATGGAGCACCAGCTATGGTAGGTCGCTATCGAGGATTTATTGCATTTAAAAAAAAAGAATTACTCAAAGTTTTCAGCATTCATTGTATAATTCACCGACAACGTCTTGTTGCCAAAAGCTTAAGCCCAAGCATACATGCTTCACTTAAAATTGTGATAAATGCATTAAATACGATTAAATCCAATTCCAAGAATGATCGAATTTTTCACCAGCTATGCCAAGATAATGATGAGCAGTTTGTTCGCTTGTTGCTACATACCGAATTTCGTTGGCTCTCGAAAGGGAATTGTTTGACATGTTTTGTGGAATTATACGATAGCGTGTTGTTATTTTACCTTAATGAAAACAAAATTGAATGAAGTTAACTTACGACTTCAAGGAAAGCAAGTGACACTCATTGACTGCAAAAATGTTATTTCGGTATTCATTGACAAATTGGATTTATTCAAACAAAACATCCTGCAAAAAGAATTTTTCCAGTTTCCGGAACTATGCACCATCAAAGATGATCTTACAGTTGAGTACATAGACAAGTTTGCAGATCACCTTTATGCCCTTAGAATTGATATGACGACTCGTTTTCTCGATGTAATAGACTTGAAAGTGGATGCCTGGATGGTGACTCCATTCATCACATGTGTGTGTGATGTGGATATTGAATACCAAGAGGAGATAATAGAATTAATTCATGATGATGAGTGTAAAGCCAATTTCAACCAAGGTAGATATGTATAACTTTGGCAGAACAAGAAAATGCCCTCTCTGTATCCACGCTTGTGGAAGAAAATATCGTTGCTCTTGTTAGCTTTCCCAACCTCATATCTAGTCGAGAAGAGGTGCAGTGCAGTCGACAATCTCCAGCCAAAAAAATAAATCGCTTACAAATAACAGAAAGAGGAGATCTCCGAATGACCCTTACAGACTTTAAGCCAGACATTGATTCCCTGGTTTGTCGGAACCAAGCACAGAGTACGCATTGAAATGTCTGTAAACTGTTTATATTAATATTTGTTTTGGAATCAATAAACATAATTAAATTTTGTCTTTTTAAACATTTATTTTATCAAAAATTTTATTGTTAAAATGACACGGAAAGTAGGCGGTGAACTTATTTCAAATGGCAAAATATAGTAAAAGTGGGCGGTGAATCAAAAAAGGTTGAAGACCACTGATTTAAACATTTGCCATGGCGATTTTTCGCATAGGAAGCGATCATCCTCTTCAAACCTCAAGAGAGAGAGAGAGAGATAAAAAGAATTATTATTCTCCTTTGGGCGTCTTTTTCTTCGAAGGAAGTTGGTTATTTAGAAACGGATAAAAGACCCGAAGACGTATCGTAGACCTTCGGAGATGTTGGCATTCCATAACAGGGAGTAATTTCCTTTTCCGATAAACTGGATGCTTTTACAAATTGGGATCCACTACGGCGACTTATTATTGGTATATATTTCGCGTTTCTTCGAAAAAGAAAAATGGCCGGATTTTGAGAGGGCGAAGATGAAAACGGTCTGAGTTTTTCTGGAATCCTTCGATTCCGAAGCAAAAATGTTATCTTCGCCTTTTAACGGTCGATCCATTTTGTACACTTCAAGAAAAAATTCCCATTTCGTGAAGTGCTCACAGTTATAACTCGAAAACTCTTCTAGTGGAATTAATTTTACGCTTCAAATTCTTATACAAAGATGAGGTTTCTGCACTAAAATAACCTTATAAATATTATTACTTGTAATTGTAATAAAATATCTCCTAATCAATACGTATGTTTGCTGTTTGTCTATAACAATTATTAGCGTTTATAACGTTTAAGATTTGTTTAAAATGTTATTATAAATATTTAAAATTAAAACATGCAAAAATATCAGATTAAAATATGTTTTACGTATTAAAAATATTTACTCTCTAAAAACTTTCAGTACTACTATACATTGTTACCGTTTCAAAATCGAAATACATTTGCTAGTTTTACAGCGATTTCTGAGTTTTTGGAGTTTCACTCGTATTATCCAGGCATTTTGCTGCTTTAAGAATATCGTGTAGCTTATTCATAGCAATAACGACGTAATGTAATGATTCATTTAGTCTTCAACTGTTTTCCACACCTACGGAAGGTCACTTTTTGATTCATTTCTCGACAATCGCTTTCTACAATTAAAGCTTCTACGTATATCTATGCTTAGTATAAACATTTAAATTGCACTTTATCTGTGAGTTATTAAACTAATTGGACAGATTCCGGAATCCACGGCAGTTACTTTTTCGAGGCAAGAAGTGAAGTTATTATCTGGAGGACTCGCTGAAAGAGAAAGAGGCGTTTTTTTGCTCAGCTCCATTTTTATCCAGGGAATTAAAAAATGATCCATTTTTCCAGCTGCCCCCTGGAGGTAGACGGCTCAATTATTATTATTCTCCACCCACACCCTCCTACTTCTGACGTTAGCTTCATATTCATGAGTTCTTGCTTTATACAGTTTCCCCTAGAAATTTAGCCACGGAGAGTCTTTATGCCGTATTTACGCCAGATTAGATTCAACACGGAGGACTACTTGACGAAAATGAGTCAGGAAAAATGCTTTTGAATCCGGTGGAAAATCCGCAAGCTTGAGAACGTTCTTAAATGGCGACCTATATGCGAGCGAGAGTGTCATCTCTAGAAGCTTAGTTTGTAACAGCGCCATCTTCCACACAATGCCCAAAAACAAACTTAAAGAATCCCTTAATTAACTAGGATAGGAGAACACAATTTTATCACTTAAGCCTACGGACATTTCTTCCCCTGCTGTAATTATTCACGTTTTTGGAAACAATAACTAGCAGAGGTAGGAATTTTCCGAATAGACTTTATAGTCGCAAATTTGAAAAATAATCCCATTAAATCTGGAATGAAAGTACCTACATATTCAGCGCAAACATTTATAAATTTGTAAGCATCGATTCGGGTACGATCTCAAATAACACGCTAAGCGTTTTTTTTCAATCGAGTGATTTAACTCTGTCGGAATTTATGAGGCGATTCTTTTTCTCATTTTATAGATACGTTTTTTTCCTGAAAAACAGTCAGTTCGCGTGAATTGGCTGATTAAAATTTCGGACTCGACGGATGCGACCTCTAGAGGACTCTGTTTCAATTAAAAAGGCAAACCCATTGCCTGTTCTGAGATAATTGTTTTGCCTCTCTTAAAAGCATTCCATTAAGTTGCGGCGGAATTCAATTATATTTTACGCCTCAGAGAGGAGTAATCCCAGCGACGGTTTACGTCCGATAAATCACGCTAATATGTAAATTGCGCTTAATGTCCTTTTGCTATGATTCATAATAATTTATGTGAATCCATTGTTATTAACTCCGCTAAAGTGTTAAGCTAGTTCAATATATTTATGACAAAACCCATGAAATTAATTCTGTAATCATGGAAGTTAACGAAAAAAACATTTTCCGTAACATCGTCAATATTTCCTGTAACAGTATGACAAAAAATGCCGATATCCATACTCAGATAAGAGATGTACGTAAATACATTAATTTTGGATTATTCATTTAAACAAATCATTTGTTTTCCGAAAACTATTGTTTTCATTATAAACTCCTTTGAACTATACATTTTTAGAACACTAAAAATAGAATATCTTTATCAAAAACGCAATTTACATCTCAAGATATCGGGAAATTAATGGACGAGATAGGAATCGTTAAGAAATATGAAATAGGAATAATCGGTTCTTTATTACGGCGATGGAATTATAAATTATAAAACTGCAAATATGAATTATCCTTTATCAATCAATTTCGTCGTTTATTCTGATTATTTTAGAGCTTTTTATTATTCTGCAGAATTAGAAAGTGATTGATATGATTATGATGAGATTTTTATACACTCTCGAGAGAGTAAATTTCCAACTGATTAAAGAAATTTTTAACACAAATGACCATAGAAGTAAAAATTTTCGAAAATTAATTTGGAACTGGAATGATACTTGCTAGATTGAATTAATGAGAAGAAATTGCTTCAGAGTTATTTTATTTTATCCTTTAACATAAAAAACATAAATTTGGATATTCTTCTCAATCCACGTTTTGAATAAGTCGATTGAGATGGCAATCCATCATTTCTAACGACATGCATGTATGCCCACGTAAAATGTTTGTCAGGGTCGGATTGAGACATGGTGAGGCCCTAAGCCAATACACGTGAAGAGGCCCCCAAAAATGTAATTATAGATCTTTATCCTCACAAAAGGAAAATTTAATAATGGAAGCTATTTTATTATTGATTATAAGCAACATGATCATTTTGCAAAGAAAATAGTTAGTATACGCGTTTTTCAATAAAGTTCCATATATTGCAAGCATTTAAAAAAATTATTTTGGAGGCGGCGAGGCCCCAAGTCTAGGCGTATTTGACTTATCCCTAAATCCGGCACTGACGTCTGTCAGGTGTGAGAAATCTTGAAAGTGTTGGAATTTGTGTTTAAGTCTAAGTGATATTTTAATACGCTTCAAAATATAGAAGTCTTGGAGATGAATACGAAAAAGGAAATCAAGGAACCGCAGTATAGGTCGTTAAATAAAGATAGCCGCATTATTGGAATAAAATATGCCCGCAATTACCTTGAGACTCTACAAATTAAATGGCTGATATTTCGCATGCTATAGTTGCACATGGCGTGTTTCCATTAATTTTTACTCATTTAGTTGAACAAATAAAATATTGTGATTATACTTGTTTATTATTTGCCCAATAATTCTATCAGAGGTTAACAACAAAAGAGACCATTTAACTAAATAATAAGTTTTAAAGCAATTATTTGTCATGTAGCTCATCCGAATTTCATTTAAAACATTTTTAGAATTCGTAGGTATAGCATTCCCTACCCAATGATAAACTCCATTAAAGCGGGAATAAACCAGTTTAAAATCGTTCGAATGTTTCAAATAAACAGCGTCCCATGGCGAAGAACAAAGGGTTAGGCGGCCAAAGAAAATCATCAGCCCGAGGGGAAATTACATGGGACTCGATGATTTCGAAAACCGGATCACCTATAGAAATCCATCGTCCTGCCTAGCTCTGCCCTGATCAAATCCATTCTTAGCGCCAGATTCGATAGTTAGGATTGGCGGCAGCGGAAGGGGAGGGCGATCCGGCGAACCACCCCATCCCCATGAGAAAACGAGAGGGGGGAGGGGCATTCCTCGGTTATATCACCCCTCCCCACTCTTTCCCCTCCTCCTTCTTCCCCCCTCCACCATCCGACGGTTGATTGTTTTCCAATCGACGGGAAAAAAATCGAATGACTGGATTCAAGTCGAAAAAGTTTATTTTTGAATTACGCGAATGAAGGGAAAGCGAAGAGAATGGTATTCATTTGGAACAACTGAACATCAATGAGTTTGCTCGGAACAATAAACCTGCAATTTTAACGTCATGCGCCGAAATTTTTTTTAACCGTTTTCCTCGAGTTCTGCTTTTTACGTTCTCAATTTTACCGCAGCATTCCCTATATTCCAGTTTCATGGATTTAAGGAGCGTTATAATTAGTCTTTCATTATAAAATTTCTCCGATTTATATGGACGCGATTAAAACGCGGATTCTCGCCTTTAAACATGAAATAAAGCAGTCTTTACGTTGTTCTTTTATATTTGGTGCCGCTAGGATGCATAAAAATATAACGTTTTTACATTTAAATTTATAAACGGCAGTAACCTTATATTGTAACCAAGATGACCTCCAGACCTGAGTCAATCGTTCTTTTTACCAATCCACTGGTTTTATATAGCACTCTACGGCAGATGAAGTGAAATGTCTTTAAAACTTCTACGTACAGGACTTCACGGACGAGAGAGCAACAAAGCTAAGACAGTGAAAAATCACTCCGAGCTTTGTAAAAAATTGATTTTTTCCCCATCGACGTAGTCAAAGCAATTTTCGTCACAAGATAAAAGCTAGCTCTATTTTTGACACAAATTCTGACATTTTCCACTTAATGCCCGCGTGAAATATCCATCCGATTCGACGTATCAAGACCATTGACCTGTCACCTTGTAGTTCCAAAAAGAATGAGTGGATGTGGGCCTCTTTCTAAAAATAGAAACTTCTGTGCATTCAGTAGAACTTTTAACGTGATTCGATTCCATAATTATTGCGCAGGCGCAGTTTATTAATGTAAACAACCTCGATCTACTTTTGTTATATTTAGCTTTTCCTCATAGTTCGTGACAATATAGCCATAATATATGTCCAGATTGAATATTCGATCTAGTTTAGTCCTTCAGCCACGAAACTATTCAATTTAGAAGCGACGACCAGTGAATCAAATCCATTTTTAACGAAATGAAAAACTGTACCACGAAATAAAATTGTATTTAGAGTTAACAAGCACTGTTTTTCATTTCGTTAATAATGGAGAAATTCCACCAAGTTACTCCAGAAACTATTTTCTAAATTAAAGCCACTTTGCGTTTAAAATGCGCATTCAGTTTGCTGTTTTACGGTAAAAGGAATTAACTCGGCCTTTAATTTAACTAAAACCACAAAGTGAGCTGAATAATTAACATAGGAATAAAACAGAGGTAAATATAGCTGAAATTATTAGTCTATTGCTGTTAAAGTCAAGAAATTAGAATTTAGATGAAAATACTGTAATTATATACAAAATTTAAAATAGTGTTTCCTCTGTACGGAGATTGATATCTAAACGCCTCTGGTAATATAGCTACAATTCAAAATCATAATTAAGAAAGATAAATTTATTATATATAAATTGAAAAAATATTGAAATGCGGACGTGAAACCTACCTATGAATGGCTTAAGCGTTGAAGTGGCGGCAAATGTTACAACTGTCCGGTTAATAAAATTTTAGACTTTTTTCGTATGCTTTATGATGATGGATATCACGTCTGCGACATGGTTATGACATCTAATGTGTTAGGATTCATTCCAAGGAAAATTCAAGAGAAAAGCTAAGAAACTGTTTTTAAAAAATGGTAATAAAATTTAAGTTAAAAGATAAATTCACGTTATTTTCAACATGAAAGCGTATTTGTAATAAATCACAACGTCGGTGACATTTGAACACTTTCCCAGGCATGTAGATGTGTCCCAGCCTTCCACCTGCTAATTGCCCGCATCTTCCCCACTCTCTTCCCCACCCCCTCTCCTCCTCCCATCCCCCCCATTCCCCCTCTCCTCCTTCCACCCTCCCCCCATTCCCCCTCTCCTCCTTCCACCCCCCCCCATCCACTCTCTCCTCCTTCCACCCCCCCCCATCCACTCTCTCCTCCTCCCACCCCCTCCGCCCTTTTCTCCTTTCTTTAACTCTTACGTAAGCCTTGGTGTGTGAACACTTGCTATCTCATAGTGACCACCATTCGTCTAATACGACTAACTATAGTTTTATACAGGAAGAGAAAAATTTATATATTTAAACGCGATTTTTTTGGCTTACAAAATAGTCACCAAAACTAATCCAAGATTAATATTATATATTAGATTAAAATGAGAGAACATGCAGTAGTGGATGTAATGTGTTCATGTAAACAAATTCGCTACCAATTTAAACGATAATTGTGAGATAAAACTGTTTTCATAATAGGAAATGTTTAACAGAATGTATTAATGATATAGGACTCGAGAAAGCTATACAATATTGTACTCTTTGCTGCATTGGCAAATAAGTAAAAACAAATTGTTTTAAGTATGTTTACTTTATAATAATTGAATAAATAATTTTCAACCCAAAAGGAAAAGTTTTTCAAATTAGTAACTATTTGTAAGCAAATCTAT
Organism: Uropetala carovei; assembly: GCA_036926305.1. Lineage (NCBI taxonomy): Eukaryota > Metazoa > Arthropoda > Insecta > Odonata > Petaluridae > Uropetala > Uropetala carovei. The sequence continues at coordinate 6,909,633 of JAXCHB010000010.1, read as the reverse complement.
TGACTTACCAGCAATAATGTAGTGCTATTGAGAAGTTAGGAAATTTATAAAGGAGACGATATTAATTTATAAGGCGAAAATTCAATGTGTTAAACACAAATTATACATATACATACATACATATATATATATATATATATATATATATAAGTTGTGTCTCTCTTGTGCTGACGAAGGGATCATCCCGAAAGCTCTAACCTCTACAAATGTGTCTCTCCAACACCCCAGCGGCTCTACTTCCGGTAAGTGCTCACTGGGTTTCCTTCAACACCTAGTTGCCCTAAATATCCTTACTTACCTTTCCTCTTCCGTAGTATTTATACACACACACACGCACGCACGCACATATGCACGCACGCACGCACACACACAACGGTGATGATTCATCGCTCTCAAAACATTCTCATATATTTCTAAAGGGCGAAAACAAAGACGGTCGCTGTTTTCTGAGCGCAAGAAACTACATATGTACTTAATTTTTTGTCGCTAATTTCATTTTGGTAGGTTACTGGCCTCTGGCGCATCTTAACATGTCAGAGGAACCGGCCAAAGGGGGGATGCGGGGAATCCGAGCTCCCGAATAATGGGGGCCACAGAAGTTCTCAATTATTCAAGCATCCAGTGTAAATTTTGCAAAAGTTTTTACTAAAAATTACTTGCGAACCGATTTCAAATAATGAAACACTCCTTAAAAGTATTACTATATCCATAATCGTTCGTTATTACTATAAATATTAACATCGTGGGTCTCCATTGATATTCGCACCCGGGCCCCCTTCAGGCCTTGGTCGACTCTGAATGTGTCACGAAAAAAGAAATTTGTGGTTTGAAAAATTTGCAAACAATGAAATGCGCCGCACATTTATCCATCCGAAAATTTCAATGAAAACAAAAAAGATATCCTTTCCATCGAGACAGTTTATTGACAATAAAGCAATTAAAATGTAAATTAGGAATCAATCCTGGAGCCACATTGTTTATATTGTCTATGTAAGTTAAATAATTTTCAAAGGATCGAAGCCGCATGAATGCCTTGTACGCTCGTATTGCGATTTCACTTGTGCCATATTTTTACACGGATTAAATGATTCTCGCGTTTTCCTCATTTGGTTTTGGAGGAATTAGGAAAAATGAGCAAAAAGTCAAATTTTCGACCAAGCGACGCTAATATTAAAATATTTAGGCTGATAATTTGTAGGAAAAATATTGGAGATTGCATTTTTAGCTATGTATGTAACTGTTGTTGATTTTCATAATCGAAACGCGTTCGTGGTTCATTTGATGCGATGACTTCCATTGTGATTACAAAATAATGGTGGCAGCTAAATATTTGAGCAGGAATCGTTTTCTTAGGATATTGGAAAGCAAACAAAAAATTCTCGAAACCTTTGACATGTCTTTGTACATTTAACATGTTTGTTCCCATTTTTAGAGAGAGTTAATAAAAGTTATTATCTGCAGGAAGGAGTGCGAAAGTTTAGCGGAGAAGGCGGCTCTTCAAAGGAAAAAGGGGAGTTGGTGGAAAATTTTCTAAAAAAATTTAAACCAGTCAAAATGCATTGAACATCTCTAAAACGGACAATTTTTTCTCTATTATCTGAAAGTTAATGTTACCAATAGGAAGCGATTCTCTGTCTCTTAAGTCGCAACGGCAGAGGGGATCAGCATTCGACGCCTCTGCGGAAAATCTCGGCCGGCATTTTTTTAAACTCGCCCGAATTCACGCAATTCCCGTCGTAAATAACGCGATAATATCTAAATATTTCCCTTTGGAGATAACTTACAAATAAAAACCTCTACTGTCACGGACGAGTGCACTTAGGGAATAAAAAGTTCACCCCGAAAAGAACCTTCTCTTTTTCATTTTATTAAAAAATGCCGATCGCCCCGGAGGAAGAATCAATATGATGGCAGTCCCTCTCTCGCGTCCTCCCCCTCCCTCCCCCTTCCCACTACCTTACCCCTTTCCCTATCCTCCCCCCCCTTCACACTACTCTTTCTCTCTGCCCCGGATGCTCACCCAACACGTGACGACACGGGTGACGTAGGCGGGGTCGAGCGGCGGTATCCTCGCGTGAGCAATTTCTCCATTTTCGAGAGCAAAAGAGCACTCCCGGAGGCGGAGCAGCGATAAGGGCGAAGAAGCCCTCTCTCTCTCTCTCTTCGAAGGGCGGATTGTGTCTCCCAGGGTGAGCGCCGAGGTGCGTGCGGAGAGAGACAAACTGCTCTCCGAGGCTTCCTTCCCAGAATTCCCCTTTTCCCCACTCAATCTCCTTACTCGTGATCCTCTTAGCGACGCCCAGAAAAAAATGGCGAAGAACAACGGAGTCACTTTATAAAAAGGCTAGTTTCGCTCCGTTTATTAATATAGAAAAGATCCATTAAGATATTTTGTCGATGAACTTAATCGGAGGCAACTAGCATCCTTGAACATAAAATTAACCCACGTATCCCAAAATAAGTAACCATCTTCAAAGTGAATGTAGCAATTACGATTAGAAGTACACCATTACGACATATCACGCGAATAAATACTATGAAAATGGAGATCATCTTGCTTATGAAAATATCATCTCATTTTCTATAGAATATGAAGGAAATTCTGAATGATATGGCCGGAGCGCCGAGCTTTTATAAGCTTGTGAGCTACTTTTCAATTTACACTTTTCGACCCTTGATCTAACAAAAATCATGAGGTTTTTTTCATTTGCATTGCATCGAATTAGATTTACATAAATTAAATTGCGCATTTGTGTGATTTTTATAGTAATTACACATATTCTCATATCTCTAGTATAGTAGTTCACACATAAACTGTTTATGACGGCTATTGACAATACGAATTTTAAAATAACAAAATTTTAATAACCTTTCGCTCCATCGTCTATTCCGTACGCTAATTTTCTTTTGGACTTTTCAGTGAGAATTCATTAATATATTGTTACTATTTCCTGTGCTATCCTTAAGCTGAGTCATTCAAATATCATTTTATCAATATCAATTATTGCCCTTATGTAATCATATAGAATATTTATCACTTTAACATTTGCACTGGTTTATTTATTGCTGACATTTTAAAACTCTTCGTTCTATTTATCGACTATCAAAAGTAATTCAAGGATCAATTCCTGACCGAGTCGGATTTATTCTTTGGTCATTTTCTCCGCGTATTAAAGTGTAACATTTTAACTTTCAAAATTAAGAGGTAGCATAACTAGAAAAATAGATAAATATCTATATAATTGATGTTAAAGGGAATATTTGGAAGCAAAATATGACTTCTGTTAGACTGCGTTGTTCCCAAGTTATTTAGTTGACCCATAATGGCGTAGGCAAATTAGAAGTGCGCCTCGCAGAAATTTCTTACCGCCTAATCTGACGAGATCCACTGTTTTTGTCGCAAGATATTCGAAGCAAATTTCACCATTTGAAGATAAGGAGAAATGCTAAATTTGTAGTTTTATTATTATTATAGAAACCCATAAAATATCTACAGTGAAGCAACTGATCTTTTTATCATTTATTTGACTGAAATATTCGCGACATTCAAAATAAAGAAAACAAAATGTTTTAAAATAAAAATTCTCGACCATAACTCGGTTCTTTCAAACTTCTCCCCTGCGTCTTTATAAATAAAAGACGCATTAATTTCAAAAGGACAATCGCATTCTTTGAAAACTTTGCATTGATTCAGCAATTTTTCACAGGCGAGTCAAACTTCCTTTTCGGGAAAGTTTATATTACTTAAGTAAATCGATTTATCATTACGTCAGCAAAATATGTCGCATCGTTTCTCTCTGAGAGCCATGCTTTCCTATTTTATCAGAAAGTTCAGTGCCCTGTGATTAATTATTGTGAACTTTTCCCGTGAAAAATTCTGTTAGTAATGTCTTTTCTATTGGAAATGTATATCTTTAATCAAGAATAACGAATATAACCGAATCTTAATTTGGGATTCGCAGAATAGTGATCCAGGATTCTCCTTTTTATCGAAACTTTTAATTTATACGAGAGATAATCTCGCCTAACACCAAAACCTGCTGCAATCAATACAAATCCCGCACCGAAATGTCTGCAGTTGCTTTATTCGCAGAGTGGATAAATTCTATGGAATATGTACCTTTAAATGTCTTGGTCGGTTTTGGTTGTTTTCAAGTCTTAGATAATTTTTAATCTCAGATTCTTTATCCGTAGTTACTAAACGACTTGAATGTGACCATTTTGGGTGCGAAGATATCTATCGTTAATGGTTAAGTGGAATTTAAAAAAAAACTGTGAAGGAAGGAAACCTAGAAGGGCAACAATATTTACACCTTATGTGGAATGAAGATAGATCAGGCCCTGGTAAAATCAGCGTGACTCGTTCTTAAGGATGGAAAGGCAGAAATGCTTACAGCGTTTTAGAAAATTAACAAATTATAGCGCGGTACTTTTTCCACAATCTATATATTTAAAAGCCTAAGGTACGTACGTATTAAGTAATATCAATAACAGCCGTTCGTGGCAGCACTGGTTGGGTTGCGCAGTGGAGGACCTTGCTTACTATAATACTCACACAGCTACGGTCACACAGAGCTCTATAGGCAGCTAACACGGGTCCAATTTCCGAGCTGAATGGGCAGCTAGTTTATTTTACTAATCAATCACTACCATGGTTTTACTACACAGTAGCATCATCGGGTGGGTGGTGAAACCGTGGTCGTGATTGATTAATAAAATAAATTGTGAAAAAGTACAAAGTTACTTCTAATTTGTTTATTCTCCAAGATGGATTAATTTCCCAAAATAACTCCTCAAATCACGGATCTTATTATAGGGTTGTTAAATAACGATTATAACGAAGACATTGTTTGGAAAACGCATAAGGTGGCGGTTATTTAACAATAATTCAGGAAAGAGAATGAGATTTCGAATAATAAACTATATAATTATGATATAAAGGAGGATGCCAAAGCAATGGAACTGACATAGATTTAGTATATCACACAAACTAATAGAAATTTGGACATAGCTAAGAGTAAACGAGAGAATTACGGAAAGCGAGAAAATAAAATGTGATAAAGCCAAAGAAGAGCAATGTGTATTCAGTGGCAGAGTTGGAGAAGAAGTTTGGGAGCTGAAAACAAACGAATTACGGTGGAGATAAAAATGTAAGGTAATTAAGCGACCTGAGAAGAACAGTTGTGTCGAAGGAAACTGAGTCTCCTGAAATGCAATCTGGATATTGGAATTTATATTTTTTTTAAATCGGTAGAACATACATCGTACAAACTTTCTCATATACTAATGCGTCGTTTAGTTATCTTTAGAAAATGAAAATCGTATCAGCCGGTTTTTAGAAAATCTAATTTTTGTTCAAGTTGCCCAAGAATAAACTAGCCTTATAGTCATCTATTGAGAAAAATGAAATATGTAGTATTATTGCAGACGTATACTCAAGTAATTGTACGAAATTTGATCAAAATCGTTCGAGAAGTTTTTGAGAAAATCAAATTATTGTTAAAGTTGCCTAGAATAAACAAGCCTTAATTTTTTGAGAAATATGAACTATACAGTATTATTGAAGACGTAAACTCAAGTAACTGTACGAAATTTGATTTCAATTGTTTGGAGCCGTTTTCGAAAAAATCAAATTATTGTTAAAAATGTGTAGAATAAACTTCCCTTAATTAGTGAGCAATGTCAACTATTTCTTCAAAGCTTCTGCTTAGTATGACAAAATGCCTAAGTGCAAGATTTCATTCATTTTCGCTCTAGCGTTTAGGCTCTAGAGCAGTGTTTCCCAAACTTTTTTAACAGCGCGATCCCTTTTTATAATGATCCAAATATCGCGAACCCCCTCCTAAAAATGAAAATTTTCGAGGAACCTTTGTTACCTGAGTATAAATTATTAATGAATATATATTGTAAACAGTTTTTATATTTATTAATTTAAGTATACCTACAATATTTATTATAACATTATTTCCACCTTTTATATATACTTTTCCGTTGCTTATTTGCCTGTTTGTAACCTTGTGGTCAGTAGTAGTAGTAAGGGGAGCAGCGTAATTTTTATTTGCATATTAAAGTTACGAAGAATTATCATGAAAATTTGAGATTTGAAACAAAGTCCAGAAGTACATACAAAATTTACTTTTTTTTACAATTTGCGTACAATATTATGTCTCAACATTAGTCCTTGTCCCTTTCGTTAAGAGTGCATTACAATTATATTATCCGCCATGATATCGATTTGTGCATTGTTTAAAGAAGACATTGGTCTTCTATCAAATTATTGCTTGCAAAGACGGAGGCCAATACAGTTTCCGTTGTTACAAAAAGCTCCTCTACGCAGTGAAAAGAGATCGATGATTTTTTCTTCCTAAGGCTGAAAAATAGGCTTAGCTCCAGACACATTCTTTTCGTGCTTCAAATAAAAGTTTGATATAAATATTGTTTAACTAATAGATTATTTTTCATTTTAATAAAAAGTAGTTATACAGAATTTGTTAAAAACTTAAATGCCAACAAGGACCAAATTAAGCGATTTACCAAAAACTTTGCTCGCCATTATGGATTTTTTGCCACGAACCCCGAGACATCTCGCGCACCCCCTGGGGGTTCGCGAACCACAGTTTGGGAGCCTCTGCTCTAGAGCCAGTAACAGACAGATAGACAGACATTGCGAAAACCACTTTTTCGGACTCGGCGACACCTAAAACATACATCTATATCCGTAAAAATCTCGAGGTCGAATTTTTTCGCGATAACAATACTTGCTCAATATACTTCGTACATGAGAAAGTAAAAAGAGAAGAACAACATTTGTGAGGATAGAAAAATATGACTAACTGGATCCTATACATGAAACAAGAGGATTAATATTAAATTTAAACCCGGATTGGCGTTTCTTCATATAAGATTTTTCCTAGATTTACGTTGAGTAAAATACTAAGTGCGGGCTTTGTGTTACTATGGCAGCAGAGAGAGCTTTAGCATCACATCTATGAAGTAAATGGCAAAGCAGAAAATAACTGATACGCATAGAAAGCCAAAATAAGTTTTTCTAGATACTTTTCTAAATTATTTTATTTTCCAAGAAATCATTATAAAAATTTACTAATTGTAAGTCGTCAAATGTGCTGTCTATATTTCTCCTTTCATCTTCATCAGTCTCTTCATCGTTGTTTGCTCAATATGGCTATGAGGAAATCGTCGACCATGAAATCTGATTTTCCGAAAGCGATATTTAAATAATTCACTGTTTTTTCAAATGCTTATGACGAGTCCAGTGCCTACGTCTCATTAAAGTTCGGTTTTTTTTAATGGCAATATTTTGTGTCTATGTCTTTCAAGTAAGCTGTCTCTTCCCATAGCATTAGGCAAGGTCTTGGTTTTCCTCTGAATTGTTCGATGGCTGGTCCGGACACTCGCCGATCAAAGACTATCAATCCCTAATTGGCGACCGTGTGTTAATGACGTGCAATCCCCGCTAACACTAAGTAAGCTGTGGTACTGATACGCCCAGGAAATAAAATTTATCCGGCTAATCTAAAATAGAGAAACAGTAAATCGGATTAAATAATAAATAACTTAGTTGGAGATCCAAAAAAAGAATGTCCTGAATCAAGAAAACCTCAAATTCACTGAGTTTAAAATTTCACTCGAAGGAGCTTTAGTATATCTTACATTTTCATAATTAAATCGACGGTGGCAGTTTTAAGCAATCCTAATATATTTCTCAACAAAATCTCGACCCAATCAGCGAGATTCACACGGAAATAAAATTGTTATAGCTTATCTATTCTTATTTAGAATGAATTTTCGTTTCCAAGAAGAAAAACTTTTATTTTGCGCTATTTTTGCGTTTTTATAAATTATTTCGAACGTATGTTCGACCATCAACTGATTCATAGCTTTTTGGTTACCAATAGACTTATTCCATTTCTACGGTGAAAAAGGACGCTTTCGGTCGGATGTCTACTCACAGTGCACTGACAATGAGAACAATGGAAAGGATTTCTCACCCGGGCCCCTGTGAAGCGAACGAGTCACTCTCAAGGACACTGAGTGAGTGTTAAACTCACGACATCAAGTTCTGACATCATTTCGGCGGAAATGGACGGATTCAGCGTGGAACAAATAGGCTGAGAAAACACACATTTGAAGGATTTCTACGAAGAAAAAAAATGAAAGGCATGCGAGAAGTAGATAGATAAGGAAAGAGAAAGAAATGACATGTGGCTGTGCCATGCGGCCTCACAATTCCCTCTTTTTATTCTCCCGTTTATCCTTTAAATAATTGCTCGGTTCCCCTCCCCTCTTCCTCTCTCCCCCCTCTTCCCCCCTCTCACCTCCTCTTCCCCTCTCTCCCCTCTCTCCCCCCTCTTCCTCTCTCTCACCTCCTCCTTTTCTCTGTCTTCTCCTCCCTTCCCATATAACTCCTTGTGTTTGGTGGGGGCGTCTATACACAGGTGTGCGTGGGCTGCGCAATACGTCACCAGGTAAAACGCGTCGGACATTTTTATGTGTGGGCGTTCCAATTTATCGTGGACTTCTGGGTCAAAATCCACCTGGAAGCCTATTAGCGATTGGCGACGTCAGTTGTTTGTGGCCAAAAAGCTCTTTAACGTCATGGCGGCGGGATCAAGCGCCGCGGACATTAATTGCTAAAAACCCTTCGCAATAATCACCTCTAGCTTAGATATTAACAAAAATCGATAACTATTTTCTGAATGCGACATGCAGGCTAAAAAAAGCAAGACTATTTTACAATTCACATGGCCACAGAATTGTTCATTTGTTTTCGATAAAACTATTTTTGATCATTATATTGTAACACCTCTTATTCTTAAGATAGCTGTTGACAAAATCTTATTTTCTAAACTGTTGTATTTATAAGTGTTTATTGAATGATATTTAGTTTAAGATACATGATATGTGGATTCGTATAAAAATGAAGTTAAAAAGAAGCGTGCATCTTCCTTTCAAATTGTTATTAGAGATTTGATACGTATTCACGGGTTTCCCTTAAATTTCTGCTTTACTCCGGATTGAATTTCATATAACAAACTGCAGCGATACATTAAAATGTCGTTTTGTAGCACAAAAATAAAAATTTGAAGATCATTTTTCATAACTAGAAACCTGCATCGCAGCCGTGCGTTACATCAACACGGCGAAAGGCATTAGTAACTAAGAGCTCACGTAATAATGAATTTTGAAATAATATCCTTTACCTAAATGCCTCGAGGCAACGCGACCCGCTTCGTATCAGAGGAAAAACTCGCGCACCGCCGACCCCTGCGAATTTCGAGAGAACAAAGCAATTGAGAACCTCTGGCGCGTCGTTTATATATATATATATATTGTCAAAGGCCGTTCACGGACGCTGGCATCTCGCGTTTTGAAAGGCGCTGAAAAATTAAAGCTTCCGCTGCAAGGAACAGGCAGAGTGCCGCGGCAAACAACAAGCCGCGCTTCAAGAGTGGGGAGGAGGATGCAGGGCGCCCATGGGAGAGGGTGTGGGGCTGGCCCACTTCCGGTAGAGGCCGCGGCCAAGTGGCTACCGAGGGAGGGAACAATCCGGTCTACGCTCTGATGAATGTTTCTCTCTGTTTCTTGGAGAGGAAAATTGTCCGTTTTCATTTTGCTTCTGCATTTTAAATGACGTGTATTCGTTGATTAAAAAATAAAGTTAAACATTTTTGCAAATTCGAGATAGTTTAGAATTAAGATAACGATTATCAAATTTATAAAAGGCATTAATGTTTAGCTTTTCTGCGCTTTATCTTTTATCTCGTTTACTTATTGTGATCGAACCAACGTACGAGAAAAATTCTCACAATGCCTCATAGTTCTTTATTTAATGCGTGTAATGTTCGCTCAGATAATATCAGTCTATAAAAATATACTTCGCATATTGTAAAATTTCCTAAATAATGAATAAATAATTTACGACTTTTATTTGTTTTAACGGCGAAAAAATCTGAGGAATTTTACTGTTTACGAGAGTCCCTTTCCAAGTATGTACTCGGTCCTCGCATTGTAATGTGATTTTCAGGTCGCTCCACTTCAACACATCGGTACACGAATCGGCGATAAAATAAACACGAATTTTCCTGTATCATTTGCATTTTTACATGTTAATATAAAGGAAGCATAGAAATTAATATCTTTCGCCATTAATAAAATTAAAGCTTTTATTTTCTACGGTGTATTACATACATCTGCAAAATAATGATATTATTCGATGCGTAAGGTATGATGAAATCCTTATATCGTGTGGAAATTTCCAAATTTAAACAATTTTCCAAATTCCCCCTTCTCTAAAATTGCGTCAACGAAAAATGCAAAGAAACCGCACGCAAAAGATGTTTCGACCAAGCGTCTCATTAATTCTAACTAAAACCATGTGCCTATGCGTCATAACAACGCCGATCCGCACCCAATAAATGGTCGAGATGAGATATTTCCCTCTAACGCAGATGGATGGATGCTTCTGGGATGCGAGGGAAGCCGTCCGTGATTGACGGAGTTTATATAGGTACGCTGCGTTAACAAGATACGACGTCAGAAATACGGAGGTGAAGTGCTGAGTCCGTCTTCCAAGACTCTTCTTGTGGGAAACCCGAGTGGAATGCGAGTGGCGGGTAAAACGGAGGAATTGTGGGAGAGAGAGGTGTATGGGGTTTGTATGGGAGAGGTGTATGAGTAGTGCTACATAGGGAGAAGGGGAAAGAGACCGTTATTGACGAGGAACATTTTCGGGAGGAACTTGGGAAGATCTCCTCGAGGAGTACCTAAATCTAGAAATATCGGATAAGCTCACTATGCCAGGGGGAAATGTGATACATTTTGCGAGGCACTTTTCAAAGCTTCTTCTCTTCCAGTTGCCAATACATTTCGCAATATTTACAGCAATGTTATTTATGCATTAGGTGTGTACATGTCGATATGCCGACTGTATACTATATATTTTTTGTTTAATTATTATCAATTCTCGGTCAATGTTTTTAAGGTATATTTTTTCAAAGGTTTATAAAAAGGTGCATCGATAGAAATGCGTTGTTCTATTCAGCCCGTGCACACAATGGTTACTCCCGTCGAAAAATGAAGACTGGGCAAAAATTCACGAGAAACATTTCCTTATTCTCTATTCAATTGATGCTTCAAATCAGACTGGATATCAATTTATAGGTTTTCTGGCGAGTAATGTTTAGCTATAAAGTGAGCCATACTAAAATGGAAATGTATTATTTTGGGGAATCAATTGATGTAAGCATCCACTCCACAGCTGGAACACCTGAATTCCGAAATAGCCCAGAATTCTTTTCCTTTGGATTTTTTTTAAAAACTCTTTAGGAAAATCAAATACGTTTCTTTTTCAGATCGCTTTATGCTATCGTTTATTCATTCGACACATCATTTTGGAGAAATTATTCTGAAAATAGTGCGTGCAACTCGATTAGCATTTTCCAAAAATAAATATCAAGATGACTACTACAGCCACAAGATTGGCAGAGATGGGATTTTATAAAAGTTACATAAAAATCAACGATCAATAAATTACAACTGAAGACGTCTGGTTAGTAAACGAAACGCGTGTCTGACGATAGTAATTAATCTCGATAAAAAATATATATTCATGTTATGGTCGAGATGCATATTTAGTAGTAATGACGGCAGTTTATAACCTAGAATCATAAATCCCACTAACGTAAACTATGAATCTTAGCATTCTTCGGTGAAAATCACGCGCACAGTGGTCGTTAGATAGCTGCTTCCAAATTGGGGCGAGGCACGTCCTTACCCAGCGATGCAAATTCACCCAATTATTACTATCTGAAGTATTCTTTGACTAATAAATAAATAAGGACGATGAACAAACACAACCAATATCTTTGACTGGTCAAAAGTCTCTTGAACAAGTTCCTTAGATTCCTCCGCTTCCCCTCCTTTCTTAATTACCCGATATTGTTAGATTACGGTAACATTTCAAGGTATTTTCATTCCCGAATATTAAGGAAATCACAATTAACGGTGCGAAAAACTCAAAAGGTTCCAGATTTGGTTTAATCTTTTGCTTTCCCTCGAGACCGTAACAAGAAGATCGCTTTGGACGTGGGAATTTCTCCAGCGCCCTCAGGTTCATTTTAATTGCAATTTCCTCAGACGAGGTGGCTTCAGAAAGGGCGAAGGCGAGAGAAGGGGGGGGGGGGGGGGGGGGGGCTAAGAGTCGGGGGAATTGGAGCATGGGGGCAAAATGGCGTGGGGTGGGGGCGTGAATGGCCGTCTGTTGGCCTCTCGCCTCAATATAACGCCTAGATTGTTCTTCCGTTTCTCTCCAATCCGCTCTTTTTTTTGTTGCCGTTAATCAGTGCTTTTTTTCTCGGAGAAAGGAAACTCGGTATAACGGTAATGGCCGTGGAAGTTCCATAGAAAAGAACGGCGGTTCGACATTCGAATCAATTTTCTAGATATCGTTTTTAGTAATTGATTTTCAGTGGAGATCGTGAAAATGGTCGAAGGAAATCCTGTAAATGATGCACAAATTGGTAACCCTTTTGTAGCGAATCTATCACGTTTGCTACAAAAATACCGTACATGTAGAATTAAATGAACTAATTTCTGAATAATCGAGACAATGTAATTCGACGCATTACTTGGAAGGAATTTGTGTTTAAAGTTTTGCCTTTATGGCGTGATTTAAGCAATTAAAATAAAATCTATGAAAAATTTGTCCATTCCTTCATTTTAACCAATATTGACTTAAGCTTCTGCGGCGACAATGAATCTTTAATATATTTATCATATCTTTCCGCTAGTATAAATTTATTTAAAAAATATTGTAATCGATGGAAAGAATGCACATCTTTCAATTTTATCATTTTATTTATTACGGATTTTCGCAAATTTAAATATTCATCGTCGATTCGATTAAAATCAAGTCGTTATCGACTCCCCGCCTGCAAATTAGGCATTTATAATATTTTTAGGTTTTCCTAGCGGCCAGAGTTTCCACAGATTTTCGGAGCAATCTCTTATATTATAAACCTCTTTATCAAACACACGGTTGTCAGTATCTCACCGAGGTATTAATTCGCAATAAATCATTCGAGGATTTTGGCCCACGGGTGTTCGCAAGCGCGGTCAAAACGGGCCAACGCACGGACGCGCGCGCACGCGCACGCGCTGGACTCTAGACTACAGCGTGGGTCGATCATGGCGATCTTCTTTTTTCCTCGAACGCCGATTTTTTTTTCGTTCTTCCGACTCTTTGACCGACACGCGAATTCGCAAGCAGGCATCCGTGACATATTGGCCCATAAATCATTCTAGGAGAAAGGATTAACAAAAGAAAGGTTCTTTTCCCATAGCGAATTTACGAACAAAATTTACTGTTGAGTTTTAAGCGACCGAGAATAAATATTTCCGAGTATTTTTTAAAAACACAAGTCATGATAATAATGCAGGAGAGTGCCTTTTAGCTATGAATTTTGGCTTCCGTGAGCTTTTTTTTTAAGCCTGTAAGTTTTATTTGGTTATCCATCTTTCCAACTCCGTATCGCGAAATATTGACATTAAAATGGAGGCTGATTGATCGGATAAAAATCATATTAAATGTTTACCATCTGGTGTGGTAGTCGAGCGTAGGCAAAGCCTATTAGAATGCGCAGCACACGCCAATCGGTTCTCTTTTTATTACAAAAGTATATATGTACCTATAATAATGCAATTAAACTCACGAGTATCGGGATTAAAATGGTCAACTGCTAACGAGGAGCTGATTCTCTAAACCAGTTATGGGAAACTTTTTCAATATGGCGGGCCGCATTGGTGGTAGCAAATTCCTCGGTGGGCCGCATTGCAAGTTACTAATGCTTCGGTGGGTCATATAAATCGGACGTTAACTAGAGATTCTGAAGTATCATATCAGTGAAACTCGAGTCTAAATTATGTTTATAGGATTAACATTTCAATATCAAGTGTTTTTTTGTCGTAAGTTTAATTTATATGATATGGATTTATGTTAAATCTCTTTTTCGTCGTATCTTCGCGGGCCACGTAAAACGCTGTCGAGGGCTGCATGCGGCCCGCAGGTCCAAGTTTGCTCGCCACTTCTCTAAGCAAAATTAAATATTGCTATATGAAGTGTGATGAAAGTTTTCAAAATTGCTTCCGTCACTGCTTCCGAACCACCTTTTTTTCGTTAAATTACACCAACATAGCCATTTCGACATCGCTATCAAACATTTACACTGTTTTTAATCTATCTGTCAACATCTGTATGTCTTTCCTTTTCATTACCCTGGAAGATGAAATGCCAATCTTTCTCCATCTAATATGGATCCTGGAAATCCGTCTATTGTGATGATTAATGGCGAATGTGTTTTGGATTTTACTGAAGATTTTAAGCAGGCTTTTTACTTACAATTATTATTCTCGCAGTCCTTTTCGAATGGTAAGCCGTCTCCATCCTATTCTCAGAGGAAGACTGTCTGTATTCGCTTTAATCAAAGCCAATTACCAGTGATTCTGGCAAAAACTGTCACGACTGTTAATTAAGGACCCAATATAACATCAATTCCCCATTAATAAACGATCTGGGTCGAAATATAAGAGGGATTTATCGCTCATTAAGCCCTGATAATAAATAACCGGAACCATTATCATCACTTTTATCGCCGTTCAAAATTGAATATTAATATTTTAGAGCAGATTATCGATTTCTTTAAATTTGGAGGGAACCTTTGGGTTCTGTTATGAGACGGCTTACTTCTGCAGCAAATTAACCTTTTCAATATACTATACACATCCATTTGATTGTTGTTTCGGAACTTTGTGAATTAGAGTTATCTTTGCCGTTTACTTTCTCCATATACTACGTAGTATAGAGAAAGTATTGTTTTCATAAAAAAAATAGAATTCGCCATTTCAACGGAAATACACGTTTTGAGGTTCCCTGAACACGTTTTGATCGTTTTCTCTATGATGTCTGTGTGTGTGTCCGTATGTGTGTGACAAATTTTGCGTGTGCTCTAACTCAAAAGCTATTCATCAGATCAGCGAGAAATCATATATTTGTGATTTTGTATATATTCTTAAGATTTGAATGGATTTTGATAACAATCGGTCAACCGGAAGTAGCGGTTTACTCTTGTAAAATTTTAGTTTTTCTTAAATATTTCGCTTAAAACTGAATTTTTGTTAAAACACACACACACACGCACGCACGCACACACACACTGTTTCTCTATCAGTTGTTTTGGCAAAAAGGATTTAAAATAGAACGGGATTTCTTTTGGCAAACTACCTCGTAACATTGACGAAGAGTGCAATTTATAAAGATGTCATCTTGTTCTTTAAAGAGAAGATCACCGATGTTAATTACGTGAACAGGTTACAGAGAGATATTCAGAAACGGTTTGATAGGGAGAAGAATTATTATATAGCAAAAGGAAACCTACAAAAATTCCTTGATTTCTGGTGTCATAATAATGTATTATGCGATCCGAAGGAGGGCAACCTGAAGAACCCGTTTTCATAATATAATAATTTCAGTAGGACTAAATTAACATATATTTGTATGTGTATGTGTGTATCCTTGGTATAATGTTATATGGAGAATTCGTGGCAACCAAAAAAAATGGATTCTGGAATATTTAAACTCCTCTTAAATGAAACAGAAGAAGGAATTACATAGAAGGGGACAAGGAAGGGCCATTTGTGGGAGGACTCTGGGCTCCAAGATTGTGGTAACCAGCCCCTTTGGCGGAGCCCTCCTAACACGGCTTCCTTCCTTATTACCCTGATAACGAGACCAATGAGACAAATATGGTGATCCTCAAGAAATTACATTGATATTCCTCTGCAAGAATCAGAAAAAGTAAAATGATGATGATGATTAATAAAATGAGGTGACGATGAGAGTATAACAATAAACAACCGTTTTTGAAATAATAATAATAATAATAATAAAACACACACACATATAAGTGGTAGATATTATTTTTTATACAACTCTTGTGTGAACTAAATTTTCATATGAGGAATATTTCAAGAGATATTCAATTTTCTTCGAAACTGACGGTTAGTGGGCAGCTCGAGCGCTTGGTAGTGGCGGCAAAGGTTAATTTACAAAACATTTGAATCGCTAGCGCTGAAGCGTGTAAGTTGAACTGTTCCTATCGCCGTATTTATTTGATTTTAGTTGACAACTTACGTATGGAGAAAGTCATGTGTTGGACACATCAATTTTTTAGCGATTATTATTACAAAGTATTCACTTTGCCTACCCATCCGTCCGTCCGACTGTGCAGGCGATATCTCTGAAGCTGCTCAACCTAGAGTAACCAAAATTTCACGATAAGTTACTGCAAATAAGATCTACATGTGGGAATCCGAATTGTTAAAATTCCAATTTTCAGGGGCTAATTTTCCCCATTATTTCCCCATAAGAAAAGCACGTGAAGCGGTGTAGAGGTTTTTGTATTTGGTTTTTAAAATTATTTTCCGTCAAGATTCGAACTCGGGCCTTAAAGTATCGTAAAGTTTAGAAAATGTCGTTTCTTATTTTAGAAGATGGAATTAAAATCTCTTTAAATTTAGTGTACATTTATAGTTTTTAACGGAAAAAAGTGGGAATTTCTTCGGGCCCCAACAATTGACCACCATGCCAACGAGTTCAGTGTTTTTATTTGTACAGTGCACCTTCAAAATAGGCGAAAATGCTTCCAGAAAATCCACCACAATGCAGAATTAATTTCTTTTCATACAAATGGTGCGATATTTTTTAGATATGATGAAGTGAAGTTTGGTGTACTGTGACTTGTGTTATAAATGACCTACGATGGTGCTCAATAATGTCGTGTTAGCCCTGTTATACTCAAACTTTTTAACGTGTATCCATTGGAAAACTTCATCAAATATTTGGCACACTTGTGCTTTATGGCAAAAAAGAAAATTCTCTGAATAAATAATGGAAAAATGTTCACTTATGCTGTACAGTTATAAAATAGTTTATTTAATCGATAGCTATATAATGAAAGCAAAAAGTGAAGAAGAAAAGGGATTATGTGGTTTATGAGGTAACTAAAATAATGCCAAGATTTGCTGGTACCACTTCCATATCCTTCTGTTACCGCAAATTGAATTTCACTGGTCTAGCCTGAAACAAATATCTGTATGATATTAAATTGCTTTGTGAGTCAAGATTAAATTTGGAAAAAGATGAAAGTCTTATAACAAATATGTAGGCGTTGTGTTTTAATGTCATCTCAAGCCTCAATCCTTGGTAGTTAGAGTATCTGCCAACGGACACTAAAGTCGCGGGTTCGGATCACGTCTAAGATATGGATGTTTGTGATCGTCAGAGTTATATGTAAGACTGGACATGATTGTCTAAATACTGACCATTATTACACGCCTCGATTATAATACTGTCTGAGTATTCGCATGTTGGGAAGCGTGTTAAATTAAAAACGTAATTTGCATTGTGCATGTGGTTTAACGTTAAAGAACTGAATACTTCAATTTTCAGCCTCAAGAAACTGAATTTATTTCTTTCATTGCTAATTATAATCAATTTTCATAAAAATGGAATCGGAGATTGATTTAATATGCATATAAAAATGAATAACTTTTGCGTCTCTTACAAAACCGCTGATATGAGACATTTCAATGGGTATAAAATTGTTCGGTAACAAAAATTTATAAAAAGTACCAATATTTTTTATTAATTAAAACTCGGTGCAACTTTAAAGTGTGTTTAATTATTTGATAAATTTAAATGTCAAATGAAAGACGAGATAGGATATTTTATTACTACATACGCACCTGCGAGTGTTTTTAATTAGCGACGCATAAAGATCCGCGTCTCAAGTTGTTATTTGAATGGACATCTTGCGGATTTATAGACCTAGCGAAGTCTTTATTATCGGCTTTTTCATTTCAGCGCTCCAAGCAGCATAAAGTATATATTTATCGCTTTACGAGGCTCCTAAAATATCGGATAACATCAAGGAGGCAATTTTCCGCGTGAAGCTGCAAAAAAGATTTCGTAAAACGAATATTAAAGTGGGTTATGGAGTTTTAATGACAGAGAAACTTAAAAGTGCTTATCGGCTAACTGCTAGGAGGAGATGAATCCTGGGACGTTAACCCGTGACGTCACTCTTTCGCTGACGAAGGGTGTTTTATCCACCCTCTCCTAAAAATCCCTTTATTCAAAGAAGTGCAAGTCACTCCATTTTTCCTCTTAATCGACAGCCACTTTTTGGACCGTGCAATTTTTAATGAGACCATGAATAATGGGAAACCTTCATTCTAAAATGTTTGATCATTAAAAAAAAATATTGGAGAGAATAAGAATGAGGACTAATCTTTAGAATTTCTGTTTGAAAAGATAAAATATGCATTAATTCTGTGAGTGATGTAGGTATACAAGAAGAATATTCGTTTATTATTTAAGGGTTAGGTTTATTTTCCTAGCAATTTTTAATGGCATTTTAAGTTTATTTAGATAATCTTGATCCTCCATGTTCAAAAAGCAGAAAAATAATTAGAATTCTTTGGAAAATTAATGTCAAGTTTAAAATGGAGATCTTTCTCCTTATTAGTAAAACAAGCATGTTAACTCGACTGAGAATGACAACGAAAATGGTTCTCAACTACTTTGATGCATATAATCCTTTGCACTCCTAAAAATGGCAATTTGCAAGTTAAAATTTTACTTGCGAGGATTATTTCATTGAATTTTTTTATGCGAGGAGAAATGTTTGACGATGAGTTAAAACTGTGACTGCTGCTAAGGAATTTCATTATTAATTAACAAAGATAAAATTGACAGATTTGGAAGCGGCTTAGGTTTAGAAAATTCAGACAAAATATTTAGCTTATCATACAGAAAAGTATGATTAGCAATGCGACATCACTTGGACGAAGGTTGCTCTTTAATCTGGCATTTTTTCGACACATGAGCAACGAGAAGTATACTGTGAATGTCGATCCCAGAATACGCCTACATCAATAAATAATTTCATATATATTTTTTTACAGGTGTTTTGTTTCTTCTTCTTTGTTTCTTCTTCTTTGTTTCTTCTTGTTAGTGGAATACATTGACACATAATTAAATTGCTAAAACCAAATTAGTATTTTTAAAATGTCTATAGCGATCAAAATATATGAAATTTTTTTTGCAATACTAGATATTTAAATAAGATATAAAAGAAAACTTTCCGGTGCGTTTTCGATAATTATTTTCAAATCAAAGATGGCATACGTACGCTTTCCTTAATTAGACAGCTTAACGAACGTGTATTTAATGTCGGTTTCTTGTAGCAAAAATTACTGTATGCCAGCACAAAAGATTTATATAGGCATTGCTCTATAGCCCGATTAAACTTTAATTTCCTGCTAATGGAAAAGCAAACTGCTAAACTTGATTAACTTTTAATGACGGGGCAAGTTTAAGAACTTCCGTAAGTTTATGAAAGCACATCGTTAGGCATTCTGTCGTAAGGTGAATAGCTGTCTAAGGATGAATGAGAGGAGGCGACGGATTGGATTATATCTCGGGGAAACAAGAAAAGGAAAACTTCTATTCATTTATTCGATGTCAAAATGAATTTTACGAATCTTTGGAGTGATGTCTCGGTTGAGAGAGATCGATGGAATTTCTTTGACCTTCAATCATAAGAATCTATCATTCGCTTGAAACTTCGCGTTTCAATGTTTTTAAAGATTTATTTTGAACTCTTAGACATTTTTTATTTTCGAAATGGATTCTCCTTATAGTGTAGGCTTCTGATGCAGTATTGTTCATCACGTAATTTTTAGGAACAATATTACAACAGAAGCCAACAATATGGAATTTCCACTTCAAAAACAAAGAGAAATGACGTTCATATTAACTTTGCTTCAATTTTCTGCGCGTTCATATCACTTCTATATTGAGGCACGTATTTCTCCGTTTTACCTTGATATTCATCGATTCGGCTGATGGCAGGCACTTAAGCCCTCGTCATGTGTGTATGCGTATATTATAGTAAAACCCCAAAACAGCGAACCTTTCTCGTTATAAAAAAACATCGTGTTACCTAATATTACTTAGATGCCGACCCGACTAAGCATAATTTATATTACGACAAAGTCTTTGTCATTATAACCTCCTTATTTTCGTATTCTACTGTATATCGTATCGGAAATATGTCTCCATTAGAGGAAATAACCTCCTTATATAGAAGTTATCATCGCTATTTATTCGAAAGCTATTTAAAAGAGTTTAAGTAAGGTATTTGTCTAAGCGTCGCCTCGGTGCAGCCTTGCGTACATTTGAGAAATTCTAAACGCGTTGAATCCTATTGAAGAGTTGAGACACATTTCAGCTGAAAGGAACCAAAAGACCTGCTGATGAGGCTGGAGTTTTTTTTTTCTGTTTATTACAGCGAAAGGAAATCCCGCCACAAAAAACGAAAAGAGCCGTTTGCCGAACTTCAGATGAAAGTGAAATGTTGGACACCTTTATTATGGGAAAATTCAAAATACATAATAGGCGATTTTTAAATGCGTAATCGGCGTAGTGCAATCCACTGGGACGCAACTTGTTTTTAAATGAATTCAAGCAAATAAGGTTTTTGGTTTTGAAAAATAGTAACATATAACATTATATTTAGTTTTTCAAAATAGAAGAAGATAAAAATTGAAATTTCAAATTTATATTTGTATTACCTTAAAATTACTAAAGTTTTTATTTACTAAGTGTAAAAATAACTTAATGAAAATATAATTCCGGGGAACAATAGAGTCAACATCGCTGGAAACTTAATAATAACGTCGAAAGGCTGGAATCATGATAATGTTGTGACTGATAATATTCGTTACTCTTTGGCTCGTCTGCCGATCACTCGAGCTTATTCCTGGCGTAATATTATTTATTAATTTGGTTGTCAATTTCATTGTCACAGTTTTATCGCCGTTTGATGTCTAAGAGTTTGTATCACGAAATTATCTTCATCATCGGTGTTAGAATAATCAATATCTGATAATTAATCCTTTGAACTACGACCTAATTGCTTGTAAAAATGTGTCTTTGAAGGTCCAGTATCTTAGGGCCTTTTTAAATGTGAAATTACTCTGAACTGACGAAAAATTACTGGAATTGTTACGAAAAATAAAATAATAAAACTGAGATTGCCCTTGGGCCGCACGAAGCCCCCTAAAGGGCTAAAACGGAACAATTACATAATTCCCATTCATTGTGATAGTGCGTCATTTGATCAGGGAAGTGATTCGCAACCGGAAACGAGCGAGAACCACGGTAATGTACTGGTTCAGTTAGCTTTGTAAGAGTGGTTAAAACAACCAGGCGAAATTCCGGTGCAACTTGCAATTCAAATAAAACTATTCGTTGCCGAGTAACGCAACTGCCGACGAAAGGGAAACGGAATGGAGCGAACGAATTCATTATCGGATGGATTCAGCATCCGAATAACATTCCCGTCTCGTTTAGCGATTCAATTAGTGCAGCTGAAGCCGTACCACTGCGGCGTGAACTGTTATCAATCACACATAGAAAAGAGAGAGAGAGAGAGAATAAGAGGAAGAGAGAGAGAAACACCATTGGATATGGAGTACCTACTATTGCGGCGAAACATTTTGCGTTAATATTGATTTGTGTCTTTTATCGGCTGGCTAATTATGTTAAACATTAAATTTCCGTATTTCCTTCCGATAAAATTCAAAGGTGGTCGCGAAAAAATTCATCTGTTGTAACAAAACACTTTTCCTTTAATTTCACGTAGCCCGTCTGGCTTCCATTTCAGACATTTGGCATTGCGCACTGAATCTTCCCAAAGTCTCTCTCTCTTCCTCCAAATACAGCACACGTATCCTTAGGATTCTCTGGTTCATATCCTGCGATGCATCTACTGGATTAAAACAGGAGTTCGCGTGAGAATTTGAAACTCTGAATATGCGTTTGTCTCTTCTTGCCATACATCGCGGAGGATATCCACCAACTGAATATTTAATTATGCTAATATTCAGGGCCGGATTTCGGTTTTTGACGCCCACTGGCACTATTTTTCGATGCGCCTTTTCTCATTAAATTAAATTTTGTAACAAAGTCGGACACATTGCGTAAGTTACAAAGATGTTCCCACGCAGCACAAGGTCATCTCAGCATAAACATATAAAATAAGGGTTGTTGTAACATTGTTTAAAAAGGAATAAACGAAATAGAAAAGAATTATGACTACTTTTTGATAAAATTTCATTGTAGTCTAATTCTGGCGCCCCCTTCTACACAGAAAACAATGATCGATTGAACCGCTATCGAATAAGAAAATTACTTAAATGAAAGGCCCATTCTGTGTGTATACGTCGGATTTTTGCCTTAGTACTACCTTTAATATAATGTAAAATATGAAATTTAAATTTTGAATATTTTTTCGAAGAATTCTCTAATCAATGACGGACATTACGCTAGTGTCTTCTTAAATATGGCGATATAATTCAAAATTTGTTTATTATTTAGAGTAAACCTCGATATTTTGCGTCTTTCATAATTTGGTATCGTTTATAATTTGGTGCCTTTCATATTCCTTTAATAATTTGACGCCGTAGGCAGTTGCTTATGTTACCTGTGCGTAAATACGGCACTGCTAATGTGTGATGCGCTCCAGGAAAAGGGACCTTATCTTATTTTAGCAAATTTTACAGGAATGGGAAAAAACGCGAAGGTCAGAATTATCGATTTTCAGATTTTTGTTGAAAACGCTCTCTACATGTCTGAAGTTTAATTTCCACTAGGTTTTAGTTCGAAATTGGATGTATAGATGGCAATAAAATCGACTTGAAGTGAATGAGAGAAAAGGTACATTATCTTCTGTACCTGAAAACAGCGGGCTCGCCGGCTGACTGCACGATACAGGAACACAGTTCATTCTCTTGTTTTTGTTGGTGATTAAATATAGTCTGAACTTGCTTAGGCTGAATAAAGTACAAATTTAATAACATAAAAAGTTGTAAAAAATCTTCGAAATTTTCAAACCTTTTTTCTCGAAAACCGGTTGTTGTACTTCTCTCACTTTAAATACCAATATCTCCATCAATGTCACAGCTACAGAGCTAGTTTTTTTGTTCTACTCGGCATGAAATTTTCTATTAGAAAATGTCAAAACACGAAAATTTCATAAAATAAGATAAGGTCCCTTTTCCTGGAGCGCATCACATATATTCATGGAAGAAAAGTTTTCACGGGGTAATAGTTTCATCTAATCCCTATTAAAGCGCCATTTATTATTAGTCATATATTTCAACTTAAACCTTACAGTCCTTGCATAAATGATTTTCACTATTTTTACCATTTATTTATTTACCGTTAACATTTTTTATCAAATTATAGGGCGGACCTAAAGAGGCAAAAACGCTCTCACTCAAATTAAATGGGTTCAGAGGGCAATACCGTAATTTGTACCATATTTGGATATTGATATGTACGTAAATTACGGGCTTCTAAATATACGCATTATTTTCTGAATAGAACGTATCGATTTGAGGAAGCATTCGTGTCACATTCGATGTCATAAATCACAGCGACACTTCAAACAGTTTTCAACGCCATACCTTCCAAAACCGCAAAAAATGCCGCAAAAGGTTTATAGCTCTCCCTCTCTTTATTTCTCTCTCTCTCTCTCTTTTTATCTACCTATATATTTCCACACACATATATATATATATCAAGGGTCGCATTTTGACGCATAGACGCCAATTTTTCATCCACCTAAAGTCGATTAAGATAAAATATTTCTCGTTTCAGCGTTAACTCCACCAATTAAAGAAAGTCTTAGGCGGCTTGTTTATTATCCTTTTGTTGATACGCAGGCAGTTTCAAAGCAACAGTAATATCTTCTTTCTTTTTTAAAACACTTAGATTGGCTCATTATGCGTGTATAGCCGAAAAAGTTTCGTTTTACACGAATGCGCGATTTTGCATTTCGTATTGCGTGTGACACGTCTTACCAAAAAGGTCGAACCAGAAGCGCTAATTAGTTCCGGAATCTTCCGAATCAATGCGCTTATAATCGATCTTTCCATTTTTCATTTGTAAGTACATTCTCTCGCCATTCTGCCCTTCGATAAATAAAGTTACTGTTTCATTTCTATTGCCACACTTAGGCGAAAGCCGTACTGTTTCGCCATTCTGTTCTGGTAAGAGATGCATGACCAAAGAAATGAAAAATATATGTACCTATAACTGACGAAGAATATAAATCCGTCACTGATCTGTGTCGGCTCTATTGGGTTACTCGGGTTGAGACGAATTTCCTCTCAGCCCTCTCATTCCATCATTTATTCATCTTTTACTATTGAAAATGAGATGCTAATCGTTAGATTTATAGAAAACTAGCTGAAACGCCCGGCTTCGCTCGGGAAAGTTTTCTTTTAAGAAAAATTTCGAGCGATTTAGCATGTAATACGACAAAACATGAACAGAATTAAAATATTCAGTCATTTGTGCGTAAAATAAGTCATTTCCCGTGATCGTAAGTTAATATTTAGGTATATTTATATCCACATCAGTGAAGGGCTGCATGGCATTTTGGGGTTTCTCCACACCATTTCCCATGCATTCTTATGAAAATAGTATTTTGTTAACTCCATGGGATATAACAGACCCCTAGGTCTGCAAACCTAGACCAAGTTCTTCCTTTGGTCCATATGATGGCCCATGAAAAATTTGAATTCGATAGCTTCAACGGTGTAAAAACCTATAATGAACATACATACACTCTAAAAGATTTATAAGATAATCGCATGCAGATCCTTAGAAGGAATTTTTGATGCCAAAGTAAGGCTCAAAATAAAAAATTAATGCATCTTAATTCATGATGCCTTTATATGGCAAGAATATTGACTTTCCTCAGTGCTTTCACAATCTCACCGAATCTTTTCGAGGATGAATTCATTGCGAATATGATTTTCACCGAATTTTCATCTGGATATTTGGCTCTTTGCAATCCATAACAGAGACTGAATAATTCAATAATGAATCTAGTTAGCATAATGTTTAAATTCAAATTGACACAGTACGTTTCTCCAAGAGCGATAAAAAAGGTTTTGAAAACTAGATGCGCTTTTCGGCTACAAAGCAATCGCCATTATTGGAGGTTAGCTGATATTAGACTGAAATAAAGAAAAAGTGTGATTTTTTTCTACTGTGAAGATAACGGATTTAATTGGAAATGTGCTCTGAAAGACGATATCCTATGGAATCACGTGATTACGCTTTTATTATGGACGACTAACGTTTCCTTTCCCGTGACCAGAAGGTAGTGATGCCACGAAGACGCCAATACTCCCTGATCACGTATTTCATTTATCTGTGGAATGGCCGCACGGTATTTGGCATTCACCAACGGCTAATATTTGTATTTTCGAACCTTTAGTTTGGGGAATTGCAGCTGTGATCGGTCAGAAGGTCAACAGATGTGGACTTTTATTCGCAGAATTTTATCTCCCTTCTTTTAGTGAAGGAATAAATACAATCAAGTTTCATAACAGCTGAAATAGCCAACTACTACACTATAAAATTAGTTAAATAAAGTATGTGAATTGATGTGAATGATCAGTGATGTACCAATAATGGCGTCTACTTTGTAGCTCAAATAACGCTTTAATAAATCGTTTACTAGCAACTGTAGCAGCCCATATATGTCTTTTCATAACAAATAAGGTTATATAAAGGTAGAAATGTATCAATATTAAGCGCGTTAATCTTAATAGAATTAACGGTAAAAATTTTCAATTTTTCTTTAGTGTGAGGTGGCAGCACTTATTCAAAAGCATGCTTAAATCTGGCAGAATTATTAAAAGAAATTAAATGACGAATTTAATTAAATTCTCTCATAAGGTTTAAGAATGGAAACTTCGAATTTAATTTCCGGAGTTGCCGAAGCCCTGATTTAGTAGTCTGTTCCGAGAATGTCAATGTATTCAACCCTTATTGAGTAGTAGAGCATCCTTCATTTGGTTTAGTATTTTAATGAAAGCTTCGATTAAAAATGCCCGTATCTAATTATAAGTTCGATGACCATTTCCTCAAAAATGGAAACCGTTTCAAATAAACGTAGAAAATAAAAATGTTCGCTATATTAATAAAGAAATTATTTTATTTGGTGCATTTTTGGGCGCGTTTCGCTTCCAGCGTGGGCGTCTGTCGTCGTCCATTCGCATGTTCGTTCTCGGCTTCTACAGGACGAATTTTCATGAAATTTGATATTAAGGACACAATCAAAGATAATAAGAAAATCGAAAAAATGAATCACGTAAACCAATCAGGAGTACCACTTTACTGGTGACAAAAAATGAACTTTCCGTCATATATCGTAAAGTATTGCTCATATCAAAATATTTTTCAAATACAACTTATAGAACTAGTAAATTAGAGTATTTCTTTTCCTATACATTTTTATTGTAGGAGTAGTCGTTATTGAGAAAATCAAACAAAAATGTCTTAATTCGAGTTGAACTTAGAAATTTTCTTGCATGGTTACTTTTTTATTGTTGCTAACATAAACAATCTCACAAACAAACGTTTAATTTGCTTACGTGAGCATGCAATATTTTTAAATAGGAAGAAAATGGATTATTTTTGATGAAGAAAAGAACTTTAAAACGCTATTTCCCTTACGTAAAGGTATATAATTTCTTTCTAATATTCTATTGCACGATGTAAACTTTCCTAACTTGTTAGCATTATTTTACGCAAAAAGTTAATTTTTGTTTTCAGTTTTAATTGATTGATATTTAACTACGGAACGTAATTTTCTTAAACTTTGATCTAAATCCTATATTATACAAATTTTCCTCTAAATGCGAGCTGCAATAAATCGATTGAAATATGTTTACAGGGACGAGACCAAATACGCTTTAACTTTGAAGAAAATCGCCTAAAAAGGTCGTTATTACTTATAACCCAAAAACAATTTAACGCCGATCCAATTCTGCCGTTGAATACGTATATAAAAATCATGCTTCCATATAAATTTATCGGCGTTACCATGGGCACCGTAGTTGTCTCTCCAAGGCGTGGCCTCGCATTCACGGTCTCCAGTCACGCCACCGTGCTACATCGCCATAGATTCTGATCTGTCAACACCGCCCGTTTCGGAATCCACGAGGGGATATCCGTCGAAGAAGGCCCCTTCGCTGGATTCCTCGTGTTAGCTTAACCAATCGACGCAAATAGTTTTCATGGAAATCTAGTTTAAGAGGCGAATTTCCAAGGATCGCGTGCCATCTTCAGTTTGACACAAAAGGGTTCCGTGACCGCCCCTAAGGAACGTCGAATGGTGACACGCACGCACGTCAGCATCCGAAACCTCTCTCTCTCTCTCCGTCATTTAATCACGTCCAATCGAGCCCCTCTTCTTCCCTTACACGAGTTCCTTCTTCATTCAAACCACCAGTTCCTGGAATTCCGAAAAAAGAGAGAAACACTCAGGCAGAAAGAATCGTGAGATGTAGCAATGCAAGCGAGGCCATATTCACATGTTTACGCATGGTGACTCAATGGAAGTCGCTATGGTTTTCGTGGTCGCTTGCGTAACAAATACTCTTCCTAACGTATTTTGAGATTCCATTATAGCTTCTTTCGCCGCCTCACAGAAAGCCTTTGGTGCGGAAAACATTTCCCGGCACTTCTCAGATTTGACTTGCAAATCGAGGAGAGGAGACGTAAGACATAATAGTTGGGAAGGAAGTCACTGGAGAGATAAAACGTACCCATTAAAATTGCATCATTATTATAATTGCTCCTTCCAACTTCTGTTTCTTTCTCATATTTAGAGAAATTTTCTTGAGTATTTTTCTTTGTGTTACATGCTAATTTTTCTTCCGTCTTAGAAGATTTTTAATCAACGAAAGTAATTATCCTACCGTTTTAACATCAAGGTGTCAAACTATATGCAGACATGGAGGCATTTTCCATTATTGAAAACATTTAGAACGGAGTAGTATTAGCATTAAAATGTACGACATCATTATTATTATTATTTACTATCTCATATTTATGCTTTAAAAATAAAGTTAAAATTTCAACGGAAAAACATTTAAGTATTAAAATGATAAGCATTTGATAAGTTATATTCTTTGATATTAGAGTGCGTTTTCTATGTGAGTTTAATAAATATCCTTATGATACGCGTGTGTTCGCATCCTAAGTTGCGTGCATAATTTTATAATTATAATATTCTTGCTTTAACCTAATTGGAACGAGTTTCTAAAGCCACTCGTTGCGTTACGAAGTTTCGAGAGAGGTTAGAAGTGTGAAATCATCGCTAAATAACCATTAACACCTCAGTCGGCGCATAAAATTTTATCCCGAATAACCGCAGAGTGGAAGGACACATTATATTAAATCGCAAACAGAGAAACATTCGCCGAAACGTTATCATCGAGCGAACGTCTTTCCCTAATAAACCGGAGGACAAACATTCACCTTTCCTTCTTCCTCGTTTATACTGCCGCAGAAGCGATACGACCCTATTTTTACGATGGCCGCATCTTAAAGCAAAAGATTTTACTCTAAGGAAGAAGAAAAAGCGAGGAAGCAAAGGGAGAGACAGACAGACAGTCGAGCGACTTTATTTAGGGCGAAATTGGGACTGTGGAGTCCCTTCTTATATTTAACCCTTTCGTCAGGTTTGAATATTATATAGGTACAAGTGAATTACAAAATTTCTCATACGTAATGATTTCAAATTTTGTTAGTTGAACATAGAGAATTACCATATAATAATGTTAGATTTGTGGGGTGGAAAAAAACTGTGTAATCGCTTTGTTTAGCACAGAAAAAAGTTCCACTGCGGAAAAACACTTACGAAGAGGAGGGAGGTGTAAAACAACCCACCAAAAATCCCTAAATGGAGAAAGAAGAAAAAAAATTAAAGAAGGAAAGAATAAAGGATTTGAACAGCAACAAATAAAGGGAAAGAAGTAACATAGAACATATAAAAATATACATATACTGTACAACAAATACTTATAGAGAGAGAGTGGGAAAGAAAAGAGAAAGGAAGATGGAGGGCTTAGAAAGTCGGTATTTTGCGATATATATATATATGCATGCATACAGGTATATTATTCTCCCCTTCCCCCGACTGGCACCTCCCTCCCCCGCCGCCCCCTGAACCCCCCCTTCCCCCCACTGGCACCTCCCTCCCCCGCCGCCCCCTGAACCCCCCCTTCCCCCCACTGGCACCTCCCTTCCCCGCCGCCCCCTGAACCCTCCCTTCCCCCCCCACTGGCAGCCCCTTCCTCCACCCCCTATTCTCAGCTCTTCCGTGAGAGGTGTGAAAAATGAACGCGTCCCGCAGGTCGGGAAGAGCATGGATAAAAGAGGAAGATGTGGGCGTGGCACTTTTTATAGAATGGAGCCCAAAGGGCCGAGGGCCCCATTTGAGCATCCCCACCCTCTTTCCTTCCCTCTTTTACTCTGAGTGAGAGATTTGACTGACACCGCCTCTCCTTCCCACCCTTTTCTTCCCCATCCCATCCTTCCCATGCTTCTCTTATTCTCCCCCTCCTCCTCCCAGGAAATCAATATGGCGGCGTGGAAATCCGTTCCTTTTATTAACCGTGCATCGCCGTCCGTTCTTCCAGACGCCGCACCTTTCTCCGGCCGTGGTTTTCCCTTTAGACGAGCGAAAGGAAAGAGAGAGAGAGAGAGGATTCCCCATATTCGCTCCATCACGCCATCGGCACTCGTGTTTGGCGAACAAATATCCGATTTAAATTTCGCAATTTTCGTCCTTCTGAAAAATGAAACGAGAGAAGCTACGTACCCGATATATAAAAATGCGAATGTCAGAAAAATGAGCAAATCTGTAGACGCTCTGTCGTTTTCGTTCTCGTCTCTTACAAATATCAAAAGTCA
This sequence comes from Uropetala carovei, assembly GCA_036926305.1. Lineage (NCBI taxonomy): Eukaryota > Metazoa > Arthropoda > Insecta > Odonata > Petaluridae > Uropetala > Uropetala carovei. The sequence continues at coordinate 6,879,710 of JAXCHB010000010.1, read as the reverse complement.
CACACATTTCGTAAATTTTTTTGAGAAAATAAACAAAAGAATCGGTGCAAAAAAAAACCGAAAAGTATCTGTCAGAGGATTGCGTCATTTCCTTCAGATTTTCCGCCCTCGGAACTGATCTGTTTATTTACATTTCGACTTTATATTCCTTTCGGCGTGGATTGGAGATATTTTTCTCGCTTTCGAAATGTTTCTGCGTTTATTTTTTGTGCACGTTTTCTGGGAGGAAGTTGTCGAGGCACACGAGTGGCACATTCCATCGCAAACATTCTTAAGGAAAGATATCGGATGAGCTAAAAGTTGTTAAATATGTATGTTTCTCTTTCTTGGGAAAGAGGAAGGTTTCTACTGTGGACCACGTCCCAAGTCTTACATACTTGGAGGAGAACGAGAAATGATGCACAAGTTTCCGTCTTTTTTATAACAACTTTTATATAAACTTACCGCGATATATATACGCAGGTAGGTATATACATATGTAAGTTTTAAGACACTACAAATAATGTCAAACAACTCGAGAACGGCTGCATGTATTTCAGTGATTCTTTCAATTTTAAAGAGAGACACACATAAAGACTCTTATGTGCAATAACCGTGCGAAATAACGACCCGAGTTCGATTCCAGGGACGTTTAATTCCCCAATTTGATAACATGAGTGGGACCTTCTCCAATTTTTATCTCCCGAACTATGTCGTAATTATATGCTCTCGCAGAATTTTTTTGTCGAAAATGTCCTCTATCCGAATTAATTAATTAATCGATAACATACAGATCATATAAGGGCAAGGGAGAGTAAAATATGGATTTCTCATTGTTGGATTAATGGAAATGGCGTCTCTTGACTGTGGCGCCGCAAATGACAACGGCCACATACCGAATTGCGTCCTACTATCAGCCCTTAAAAATGATTCCGACTCTTAAAGAATTTACGCGGATGTTTGGAGACGAATAAAAGACCGTACAATTTTTAATTGTCTGTAAAATCATCGAATCAAACCGTTGGTTTGGGTTGGTGTTTCATCTTTACTCTATAAAAGTTGTTTAAATTAAAAAAGTTATTAAATATACTTGTTCTATCAAACAATTCTGTGTGTATATATACATACGCATACCTAGATGTGTGTTACACGCACGCACGCACACACACATAGTATATATATAAAACCTATGTGCTCTTTCGATACTTACATGAAAATGATACAGCCTGGTAAGATATTTTTTGTTTTTTCTCGGAAATTCTGAAATTATTCCTCTTCAACTCTCATTTCATTTCTTGCTCCCAAAACTTAATTATCTCAACTCATAAAGAAAGCGAAGAAAAGATAGTGTCAGATTCTTTAAAGGTTTCCAATGTAACTCTACGCATCCATTTCTATCTGATGGCTGCATAGGTCGTCGCAGAGGTAGAGAGAGTTCGCCGTAACATTGGGAAAACCGTTTCCCTCGATATTTCTGCTTTGTCCGTGGGTTTCCACTATTCAAATAATCTGCTAAACAAAATGATTGCTTTGGGTTAATTTTTTGCCTTGATAAATATTTATATTCTCTAGCCTTGATCTAAAATAAAACAACAATTCCTTCCTGTCTCGTGCCATTTTTTGTTCATGCGTCACGGCGGCTTAATTGATTGTTATTTTACTATCTTAGTCATAATGTATACCTAATTGTATCCGATTGACCTTTTGAGGATTTATCCCTCCCGCCTTTTTCCGCCATTTTATCACGCTTCTTTAATCCGCAACAATACTAACCTCAGCATATTAGTCCCCTCCCTCTCTTCCGTTTTCCTTCTTTTCTAACAAAAGGAGAGAGAAAGAATATCTCCTTTCGCAAGTGGCACTCTCACAGGATATTATTGCCCTTTCGATCATTTTCTCAAAATAGGAGCTGCGTGTGGCAGCGTCGTCAGGGAAAGGCGTTCAGACGTCACTTCCTGCTGAAGATTTCTCTGGACTTAATGCTCTTCTCTTTTGCTTTTCGGCTTTTTATTATATTTTAAAATGTTTTCCTCCCTTCGCAGTTTCTATCTTTTTCTTTTTAATAAAACGAAGGATTCGAAATATCCTTCCCGAGTTAAAACTTTTTCTCTCGAGGTGGGCTTTTAACGAATGTTTTTCTTTCTTGAAAACTTTTCCAATTTTTTTTCTTCGAGTCAATGTTTTAGAACTGTTACGGTCGCGTGCATTTATATACGAGAAAATGATTAAGGAAGTTAAATTTTAAATTTATTTGGTATGAAAATTATAAACAAATTTCGTGGCTGTAAATCGTTTTTATTTTTCTTGATGTACCTAAAATTCGAGAAGGATTCTATTTTTGTGTAAATATAAGCGAAGGTAATTTTTTTAAGCAAAATAAAAAAACCAAAATCGAGCTACAAACTCGAGATTTAGACATATGCGTGGTTGAAAGTGCAGTCTCTATTTAAAATATATAGAATTCGATTTCTTGTGAAAATGCTATTTGAAACGGAAATAACGCCAAATTTCAAGTGTTATGATTTGTATTAATACTTAACTATCGTTTTATTCATTACCCATCAGTACATTGACTTTATTTGATATTTTTACCGAAGCTACGCATAAAGATCCGTGTTGTTCTCATCGGATTTATCTTAACAATCTGAAAATTACATTAAATTACGGTGCTATTATTTCCGAATTGAAGAAGAGTTGAATCAATGACAGTTGATGCATTTATACATTCTGTAATTTCAGTTAAATTGTTTATTTGTTGTCATTGTTACACATTGTTATTTTCTGCAGAGAATTTACGTATTAACATGATAGTTTTTATGGACGTGGACGCACATCGCCACTTAATAAACTATAATAATAGGATTTTCCAGTAGCATCGCAGCGGGATCTCCTATAGAGTAATTAACGAAATCGAACTCGTAGAATTATCATTTCTCAGGGATCTGAAACCTTCGTAAATGTTTCAGGTTTGTAAATTTATCTTTTTAAACAGAAATTGGTAGAATACGCTTTACCAAATTCCATATTAATCAGCTCTTCTTTGGAATTTATATTAACACAATTTCTTAAAAATATCAAAATAATGTTGACAGTTGAACATTAACGACCTTCGCTATTATTCTCCAATTACACGATGAGTTCTTTCATTATCTTCCGCAGAAATGAAAGGCCTAGTCGCCTTTCAATGCGCTTCCCGGCTCTCCACTATTTAGAAATTTCCTTCACGAAAGAGAAACTCATTAATCATCTGAGAGGGTCGTCTCCGCATCCATTTAATGACTGCAATATGGTGATTCTTATAATTAACCTTTTTTATTACATTTGCGAATGGCGAAGGTCGATTCAAGGTTAATGAAGCCAAATATTTTCATTGGAGGCTACATTTCAGAATTTTTATTTTCTGCCGGCACGTAAGCGTGTTCGATTATTTTCATGTTTAACGAATTAGCTAAACGAATGTTTTCGCCGTTATTTTGTTTGGATCAGCATATTTATACTTCTTTCGTTTTTGCATTTCCTATAGAATTGCTTTGATTTCTATTCTATTCGGTTAAATTAAGTTAAAGTCATAAAAAAATATAAATTTATTCCAAAGATCGAAAAGGAAACGAAATCGAAGTACATACATACTTTGGTCATTTTGTTTCCAATTTATTCGGATACGGAGTCTTATGTTAGCAGCACGCGAGGTCGAATTCTCCGCATTTCCTTCGGTGGAGAATAAACACTTCGTGGCAATAGAGGGGAGGGGGGAATTGAGTGGAAGGGGGGATTTGGGGAGGGGAGGGGGAGGAGAGGGGAGGGGAGGGGAATTGAGTGGAAGGGGGATTTGGGGAGGAGAGGGGAGGGGAGGGGGAATTGAGTGGAAGGGGGGATTTGGGGAGGAGAGGGGAGGGGGAATTGAGTGGAAGGGGGGATTTGGGGGAGGGGGAATTGAGTGGAAGGGGGGATTTGGGGAGGAGAGGGGAGGGGAGGGGAATTGAGTGGAAGGGGGGATTTGGGGAGGGGGAGGAGAGGGGATGGGAGGGGGAGGAGTGAGCTAAGGTTATGATTGGCCAATTCTCGCGTGCAGTCGTTCCATCGTAACACTTTTTTTTGCTTCCTCTCTTAATTCCGAGCTCTTTTCCGAAATTTGCAACGTTTCCACAATTTATTTGACACGATTCCGACATTTCTCATGCATTTAAGCTCGCTGAGGATTGCCACGGCAACTGCATTTCTGAGCTCTGCGATAGTCCATCGCTGCATTTCGATTGAACAATGACAGGCGAAATGGAGTGCGGGCAAAATACGAAACCTTTGAACTTTGCTAAATCCAATGATACGAAAATTATTGGCAATCAGTAGTTTTTAAATATATTTCATCGATTTAAATTCTTTGTTTAAATACCGTATGAGAAAATACACAAACTTGCATCTGACACAGATTTAGCTTTTGTTTGTCCTGCCTGTACAATCAAGTTTTATTTTCTCTGAAAAATGTTGAAATCTCGAAAAGTTAAAATGACCTTATAATTATTATATTTGAACATTTTAACAGTTACTAAACATTAGTACGATTTTATAAAGCACACAAAATTTCTTCCTTGAATATTAAAACAAAGAGGACCGATAACATTTGATAGAAAGATTATTCCTAAGAGAGACAACAAAACTTTTAGATATTTATCGAATTTTTTGTGATCACTATTTTCATCGTACTGTAATTTTTCAAATAACTTAAAAAATATTAAGTTGTTTTATAATCTTCAATTTCAGTACGAAACGACAACTAGGCATTTTTAACGAATGCCTCTTCATATTAACAAGTATTACGAAATATCTCCACATTAACGAGACTGCAAAAGATTATTTCTATTGCGTTCAACTTTGGTAGAATAATTACGATGTTTTCTGTGCTACTCAAAAAGATTGATTATGGAACGTTTCGGCTAAAATATAGGATACCGATTGCTATTTATTTCAAAAATCTTCAATGAAAACATTCACGCGTCAATAATTCATCTCCTATTATATATTTTGAAGGGTGTGTTTGTTGGTTTGTTCATGGAACTTCTAAACGACAAAAGCTAGAATAACCAAATTTTGTACAATTCTTCCTTATATCCTAATTTAGTTAATGGTCAAAGTTTTGTTTCTGTCCGTCACTTTGACTCGAAATGGCGAACGATTTAATTATTTTACGTCACGTATTTTGCCGCGTCCTGCAACTGAAATACAGGGATGAGTGTAGAGTACTTTGAATTTTCACATTAAAATTACTTAAAAACACGGTACGAACTTGAGACTTGGAAACTTCTTTGCGGGAAAGAACAAAGTTTATTTTTATTGAAGACAGATTCCGAATTCTGGTCGAATTCGCGTCGAAATGCGGTTAGAATCAATAAAATACGTGATTTTATTAGTTTTATTACAATACCAATTATAAGCTACCATGACAACTCCCATTGTCGCCGAAATTGAGAGTTCAATGCATTTATATTGAGACTATAGGGTGATTCACGAAGATATGGAATAATTTCAGGGGCTGATTTCTGAGGTCATTATGAACAAAAAAGTTCATATGAACATGTGTCCGATTCCGAATAATTAAAGAGTGATGGCTGTTTGAAAATTAGGAAAAGGCAAGGCATTATCCGGAACTCGAGAGACAATTGCCGACCAGTACGCGATGCATTTTCTGCTACAGTGTTTATCTGCTTGTTTATTTACTTATTTACAGTCTGTATTGTCAAATACGAACGTGCATATTATTATAGAAGGTTTGCAAAAACACCTCCTTCGCCTTCATTGCATTTCGCCGCTCGTGTGTGAATCTCGCTCGTTGCACGCCGAAGTTCATCATGACTGTCTTTTATGCGAGCCACAGCATTCAATACGCGATGAAGTAATGCATCCCGTGTTTGCACTTTAGTATGGTACACAAGATCTTTCATCCACCCCCACAAGCAGAAATCCAATGGATTTAGTTCTGAGGACCTAGCTGGCCAATTCTGTGGACCATTGCATCCGATCCATCGCCTAGGGAACTGCTCATTGAGGTAAATAACCACTGCACGGAAACAATGAGTTGGTGCTCCGTCGTGTTGGAAGTACATTCGAAGTCTTGTAGCCAGGGGCACATCTTCTAACAGTTGCGGAAATTCGTTTTGCAAAAATTGTAAATAAATCTGTCCAGTAAGAGGACCCTCAAAAATGAATGGACCAATTACCTGATGGTCGCGCAGGCGCATGAGTTATGAGTGAGATTCACAGTCGTGCGATTCTGAAAATCTACGAGCAGCCATAACTCCGCAAATTCCTATTTGACAATACAGACTGTAAATAAGTAAATAAACAAGGAAATAAACAATGTAGCGGAGAACGCATCGCGTACTGGTCGGCAATTGTCTCTCGAGTTCCGGATAATGCCTTGCCTTTTCCTAATTTTCAAACAGCCATCACTCTTTAATTATTCGGAATCGGACACATGTTCATATGAACTTTTTTGTTCATAATGACCTCAGAAATCAGCCCCTGAAATTATTCCATATCTTCGTGAATCACCCGTATAGTCCCTTCTTACATTTAAGAGACAGAGGGAGTGAGGGGGAGGGCATGAGGGGGAGGGAGGGCGGGAGAGAGAGAGAGCGGGAGGGAGGGAGGGAGAGGGAAAGAGGGGGAGGGAGAGAGAGGAAGAGAGAGGGAGAGGGAGGGAGAGGGATGGAGAGGGATGGAGAGGGAGGGAGAGGGAGGGAGAGGGAGGGAGAGGGAGGGAGAGGGAGGGAGAGGGAGGGAGAGGGAGGGAGAGGGAGAGAGGGGGAGAGGGAGAGAGGGGAGGGAGTTTATACGTTATTTTCGCAAGATTATCTTCCTTCATTCATCTAAATAGGAAAACGCGGAGCGGTTTTCTTCATTTTTGCTTTATTCGACGGTTATAATTGTGGACTATCTTATTCTTGCGATTCTTACATGTTACACTAAATCCGTTGAAATTCAACGAGCACTCCAGCTAGTCATCATATATTTCAGTTGTTTGCTGGGAGATGTTCGTTCCAGGACATTACGTACTAAGACATTTCGTCCAAGGACATTTCGTCCAAGGACATTTCGTCTACGGCTATTTCGTCCAATGGTTATTTCTTCCAATGGTTATTTCGTCCGATGGTTATTTTGTCCACGGGCATTTCGTCCAATGGTTATTTCGTTCACGGGCATTTCGTCCAACGTCATTTGTATGTACTACATAGAAATATCGAAGCAGTAATAATCGCATCACTTTAATGCTATTCTTTAGAGATTTATAACGCGTTAGAAAAAGTTCTCTTAGTGTCACAATTTGGCGTACCCATGTGTCTCTACGCCACCCTGTTATATTCTGCTCCGTCACTCTGTCTGCAGTCGCCTTTCTCTCGTCTTTGATTCGCTTTCAATCCCTACCAATCTCCTTTGTCATTGAATCTAATTGCCCCGAGTAATATCGTTTGCCAGTTGGCGCATCCTCCTCCGTCATTTGTTTAAATCATCCGCTAAACGGCACTCGCTTTGGGATCTCCCTCTTTCCATAATTCCCCGCAAAACAAGCCATCATTACCACGTTTCCATCAATTGTACACACATCGTGTCGCGTCGCTCTCGAGTAAGATTTGTCATGTTGGCTCGCGTGACAACAGCGGAAAGGGAGTGAATATACATAGGAGGAGAGGATCGCGTAGGTGGAAAGGGAAGGAGAACGGGTTTGTAGGTCGTGTAGGAGGAGGATTTAGGGGACTGTCATATTCCATCCCATCGCTTTCACCCTTAGAAGGATGCTTCTGAGGATGCTTGGCGGTAACCAACGGCGACCGACCCCCAGCCGTCTCTCTCGCTGGGCACGGATTATAGCTCACGTCACGCCGTAATTAAAACTGTCGCCATGCGTTATAATTAACTAGTTTAACGGTGCCCTTGGCGGGGTGCATTTGTTTACGGTAATAGGCATCGTCCATCATTTTTGAAGCGTTTATTAAACTAAAAAAGTCAATCCGATGCTTTTCACTTTGCCTTTAATGTCGGTCAAAAACATGTTTGAGACCAATTCCCTTAGCAATTAATGTTAGTTGAAAGCGAATTAAGGCAAAACGCTATTCCGAAGTCGCTTCTTATTCGAGAAATTTTCCCATGTATCTTCAAAGTGGAAAGACGTTTATTTCATGAATCGAATTTAATGTTCGATTAATGCTCTGTAGTCCAGAATGGAAATCGAAATGGTGAGGTGATTAATTTTAGAAGTTTCCTAGATTTAATCGTCACATACAACTGCATTAAAAAAAAAGTAGTTTGTATAATCGTTGACGAATGTCGACCATATCATCGCATCCATGAAGCCGACAGTGCGACGCTTAACCGGAATCCGTTTAAAACAAAAGGCGATGCATTTGTCAGAGTGCGTCGAGGGATGTCCGTCGTTTGGTTTCGCAAAACAATCCATGGTCACTCGTCCCTTCGGAATCTAGGATTGGAGGAATTAGTTCCCTACGTGCCCGAGGCTCTGTAGTTAGGCGCCACTATCGCGTGAAGGGGTTTCGAGGGTATGTTTGCATATCAGACCCCTCTCTCTCTATCTCTCCGCTTCGTCGGTCGTTATCGGCAGAAGAGCCGAAGACCACAGGAAATTAGTGGGTTTGATGGGAGAGCCATTGACGTCGTCTCAGAGGTCATTCCGTGTGTTAATTGCCCTCTTCGGTGGCGAAGGAGGGACTCCCGGACGCCTCTTATCTGAGCGACGCCACTGGCCACGAGACGTCATCTTTGCTGCACTCGCTGCGATTAGATATCTGCTCCAATCCTTATAATTTCCATTTTCTCATTTTTATATATATTTTTTTACTCATAAAATTGTGTAAATGCATTCACAGTTATGTATCCGCCATACCGAAATACGTGGATATATACCAACAAAACAAACATTTTTGGAAAAAATTTATTATCAGCGTGCGAAAAAGGATTTAAATTAGAGTTTGCCGCATAGATATCAAAAAATTTTGTCAAAAGTGCATTTGATTACTTTACCTCGATGTATAGGACGCAAAAGAAATTCCTTGTGGGATAAAAATCAAAATAAAAATTTTTTAAAGGCTTTTGGGTCAATTCGTATTTCACTTTATGCCTATAGCCTTTGGCCAAAATGTTCTCATGGCAATTATTCCTAACGCTTCAACTTTATTGCTCGGTTTATGGATACATAATCTTATTAAAGAAAAGAGGCAAAGGATATATACTGAAATGGATTGATTTGGATGGCTGATTTATGATTTGTTGAAGATAAATAAAAAATATCGGCACATATGTTCCACGTGAAAAGCTCTGATATTTTAATTTCATTGTGGAATACTTAAACGAAGTCGAGTCTTCACAACATCTATTTGTATTTGATACTTATATTAATGAGACATTTGGCGAAGGCAAAAATTAAAAATTTTATTAATTCAAAAATGCGATTCTCCTCTCAACTGATTTTTAAATCAACGAAAATTAAAGTGATTAGACACATTTATAATGTAGTCAAGGCTATTTCTGATGCGTAATAAGGCGATTTACATTTTAATGCGGGGATTTTAATCTTAATTAAGAAAAGAATTAACTCGAGAACATTTTAAATATCTTCTGCAAGGATTTCAGAGACAGAGGATTCAGAAAGCTCAAAATATATTTATAAGAAATATCGCACGATGATGGAGATGTATTTCTCTGAGCTGGAATCCATTTTGCTGTTAAAACTGATCAAAAATTATTTGCTGTATTCACCGAATCATGTTTTTTCGCATTTCTTGCAGGAAATCACTGTCTCACGAATATTTAACTAAATATATTACTTATTTAATATTGTTTACTTAGTATTTCATCAATATACATAATACCACCACAATGATAATCGGCCAAAAAGAAAATAATTTTTGAATTTAATAGTTGGAACTATCTTATTGCCCGATAATAACGTATTTTCTAAATTTATGGGATTTAACAGAAATTTCCGCTTTTTGACGTAATGCCTGTTGTCGCTTACGAAACCAAATTAATCAATTCAATTTTACTGTGTTATACTCCGTCCGACGATCATCCCATCCATAATAATAGGCCAAGTTGTGTCAGAGGCCCGCGAGGCCACCTGCGCACCAAGTGCGTAGGATTTCCAGGCCTCTCTGAGTGAGGGAGGGAGAGAGGTGAATTATGAAGGGAGGGAGGGAGAGAGGGGAGGGAGTGAGGGGAGGGAGTGAGGGGAGGGAGTGAGGGGAGGGAGAGAGAGGGGAGAATTATGAAGGGTGGGAGGGAGAGAGGGGAGGGAAGGGGGAGGGAGAGAGGAGAGGGAGGGGATTGAGAAAGGGAGAGGAGGGAGTGAAAGACGGGAGTGAGGGAGAGAGGATAGTGGAGGGAGGGAGGGGAGTGAGAGCGAAAGGAGAGGGCTCCCACTCCATCTTTAGGAGGAGGGAAACCCCGCGGCATTAGCCTCCTCTTAGGAAATTCACGAGAAGAAAAAGAAAGTAGGAAAAGGGGGAGTGGCGGCTTAACGTTCCTTACGAAGGTCGTAGGAGGGAGAGATGTGGGTGGGAGGGAGTGCTTGCGTACTCTCCTCACGGCGCCCGAGTTATGTTCCATATTTCTCTCTCTCTCTGATGTCCTCTCATAACGCTCACGTTTACTTTGTACGCGGCTAAAGCACTTTGAACAGAACCGTCCATAAATACTAATGTCGTGTAATAAAACTATTTGAACCTGAACAAGCGTTTAGAGCTGAGTTTTTCGGTTTATTATATATTAAATATAATAAAAATTAACAATGCGTTCCCTCTCTATCCTCTGAAAATATGAAGTCAGGCAAATTATCTCCGACTATCTGAAGTAGAATAAAACTAAAAAATCCTTTCGAAAACACGGAGTTAACTTGCATATATATTATATTTTAGAACACGAATTTGCAAAATGACATTATAACTCTAGATTGCTCCTGTAAAAGGGAATGTTATACTTTAAATGTTTATTTTTAAATGGTAAGTAATCATTTTTGTTCACAAAATGAACTCTTTAGAGTGAGTCTCATCAGCATCATAGATTATCTGTCAGAAGACATGTCTGTATTATTATTCATGGTTAAACCTTGCTCTCCACGTATATACCTAATCCTATTTTCCGCAGACTTCTTCATGTCTAGATATAGCTCTCTTTCCCTTTTCAAGTCGTCTATCAGCTGAAACCTTTTCCTCCCACTTTTTCTTTTCAGTTTTTCTTCTAGCGCGTCTTTAATTATAATCTCCATCGGAAATCTCCCGATGCAGTCGTCTTCGTATTTCTTATAGACTTTATAATTATTTACATATAATGGGTTTATTGTAGCTGAAAAGATATCGAGTACAGAAGTTTGAAATGTAATGCCTTAACTTCCCTAAAAGCAGTAGAATTTCTGTTATTATGTTAGTTTAACCTCTCGGGCGTATGACTTTGGTAGATATAAATGTCTGGAAATTGAAACAACGAGGACGTAAATTTGTTAGATTTATGCAAAGATTTAATTGTGTAATTTTTGGCGGAAAAATGGACCTAAAAGGACAATTTATGCACGATTCCGGCGATAATTATTCAATAAGTCACCGAACGCCAATAATTCACTTATTCAGTCGTTCTATCACAGATAGAAAGGTTATGTTTCTTCGGTTAAAGTACACGCGGCAACAGTTCTGAGAGGTATTTCTGAGTTAAACGAAACTCAGTTACCTTTTTGAGTCTCGCGTCGAAATTGCGTTAACGAAATCAAGCGGACGAAACCGGTGCCATTTTGGTAGTCAGGGAAGGAAAATCGTCAAAATGGTTATGCACTAAAAAAGTTATAGCGCTTGTTTTAAGGGGATAGTGTTTCACAATTTATCATAGATATTTGAATTAAAAATTTTTAAAAACATTTTTTTTAACTCGCCTCTGCTGAAAATTAGTTGCATCACGTAACCCGTGAAAGCGATTTTAGCATATAGAATCGATTGAATAATTGACTAAAGAACAAGTACGTATTACTTGTCCGATTTTTAAAATTCATTGTTGAATCCTATGATGGCATTCCAACGGCACTTCCTGTCTTATGAGAGGAGATATTCTCCAAGACATGCGCGAAATATAAGGAAGGAATAATTTATTCTCTTTTTAAACAAATGAACTAATTAAATAAATTCATCGCAAATTGTCTGAAGACTGTTTTCTTACCTCTAATAATTAACTAAGAGTCGACACGTTAAAAAACATCTTAAATAACGCTAACTTAAGATTGCATTCATCTTTATGAATTACTTCAATTTAGAAACTTTGATGGAATTACGGTAATCAATTCGCTATAAATGTTGAAATATTTTCTTTACAATCAGTTTCACACTTTTCGATTTTAAACGCGAATTGTATAAAGCTGCAGAAATATCTATATTATACCTTTAGTAAAGTCTCATTTCCATTAATGTTTGCGATTCATTGATTAACGATTGAAAAAAAACTTTTATTTCCTCTTTCAGTAAGCTTTCTGTAACACTGCCACACATTCGAAGGATGCATTTTATTTTATTTAATAAATCCAATTAAATAAAATAATACTGTCACAACAGACCGAATTACCATTCTTTTTTCATACCACTTAATTATTTAACTACCAAATTTAAATAAAAATTTATATTTTATAAGTTCGAACAAAATTTTGACGGCGTAACTTCAATTAGTTTGTATAAATTTTATTTACGTATATTTTCTAGATTGACCAGTGACTTTTTTATCAAGAAAGTCGAGAAGAAAATAATTACAACTCAAGAGTTTAGGAAACGATGCGGTATTTCCAGTCAGGATGATGAAATTAATTATTATTTTCACGATCCTCTCGTATTTTCGTACATTTCATGTAACCATTAAATATCGAGTTGTAAACTACGACTGGAAAAACAATTTATCTCAAAAAAATTAATTATGTATATTACTAATAACTTTTGTCCATGGTTTTCACGTCGACACTAAAGGAATACTTGACAACACTTCAAGCATCCTGAATTCTCGCGCGGATTGTTTGTATTGACCGAAGAAAAATCTGAAAACATCAATCGACGAGTAAATATCCGGATTCCAGCAGAACGACCGAAGCTTCCGTCGAAAACGCCGTTTCTCCTAAATATTAATACGTACTCACGATTTATATAGGCGTCGCAGCTCGCTCGAAAGGGGCTTCTTTCGAATCTGGATGTGGGTCGTCAAATAACCGGGTTTTCTACTCTCCGCCGGGTTCTAGTAACGGTACAACCTGCACCCGGGAGATGCCTTCGAGAGATAATAGCCTCGCACAACCAATTCGAACGGTTCTCTTGTCGCGACTGCGTCCATGCAACCGCCTCCCGCCAGGGGCCGCTTCGGCCATTTCCGCCCCGACTCGCGTTCTTTCGGTCTCCCTCCCCCCTCTTCCTCCCTTCCCGCCCTTTCGCTCACCCCTTCCTCCCCCCTCCCATCCAGCCCCTTCTACCAACAAGCCGCCCTAATCCAACATCGTTGCGCGCGAGTCGTTCCCGGGCATTGCGATGTGACGTCTTCTACACTGAATTTCGCGGCCGGTGCAACGTACGACGGAAAAAGCTGCTTTGATACAAGGCTTCGTCGGTGAAATCGTCGCTTCGAAGTAGAATTGGGTTCGTTTTTCTGCCTCGCCGTCATAATTTCATTTTCGACCTTAACCCCATCCTCCGAAAATTTTGATTACAGTTCTGATTTCATACGAATTCAGCGACAGATAATTCAGAAAAGTAAACTTTTTGAACTTCCTGGAATCGATGCAATGCTATATTTTTTATTTATTTGTAACAATGTTGGTATAATTATTGATGTGTGTGAGAGGGATCCCAATAGTTCTCCAATTATTCTCGAAGAATTAAGTAAAAATAGTTACCTGTTGCTCTTGTAAGGCAATAGAATAAGATTCGATCGAAAATAACTCTGTCACATTCGGCACAAAGTTTTTATAAGTAAAATGACATTCAATCTATACTTTGTTTTCCTCACTTAATATTAACTCTATTTGATAATTAATGAGTCCCATATAAATAAGTATATTTCTCAAATGTCGAAGATATTCGTTATAACGTAAACCTACAAATCACAAGGTGTCCGGTTTTTAGGCGTTTCGTTTCCAACGTGAGCGCTCATTCTGTCCGAACGCATGTTAGTTCTCGGCGTCGATGGAACGGATTTTCATGGAATTTGGTACTAAAAGACTTGTTATTGCCAAAGAAAATGATATAAATGGGAGGAAGGATGCTCAAAGAACCCTCAATTCGCCTATGAATTCTTTCAATTCGATATCAAGCTTTTAAAGAGATTTCATGGAAATGAATCTGGAGAAGCTGAATAGGAAATATTCGATTTATTCCTGAGGATAACGAGAAGAGCCATACTATCGATCGACATAATATCTCTTACAAATAAACTCGCTCTTAATTAACAACACAATGACACAGAACAAAAGATGAATTGCGATCAAGAAAATAAAAGGTATGACGATAACTAATAACACAATATATAGAACGAAGACATAAACTCTAAGTTTAAATTAGTACGTAAGAGAAGTAAAAAAAGATACTAAGTTTGTTTGAGTGGGAAAGGACAATTGTAAATCATTAGTAGCAGCGAGGCTTGCAATCCGAATGCAAAGATGAAAGGATGTACGAAAAAAGGACAAAAGATTATTAAAGATAATATTTATTATTTATGAAATGACTTTCACAGAACCTGATCGTATTTTTCTGATTTAAAAATAATTGAACCATGTTTTAAAAAATCGCAATAAATACATTTTTCCATATTTAGTCTAATTTCTTCATTTCACGGTATCAAATGCGCTTCTTTAATTCCCCCCCCCTCTCTCTATTTATTTGTCTATATCTATCTATCTCTCCCGTCTCTCCTATTTCCTATTTAAGAACATTGGACTCGTTTCCATGGTATCAGAATTTTAAATTGTTAAAATCTCGAAAAATGTTTATTATTTTCAGGCATCAAACGAATGTTTAGTTAATTCGGATTCCCTCGGAGATTTTTCTCTGGGAGAGGATCCGAATAACACGTTCTTTCAGCTGTAGAAATTTCCAAGCCTCAAGTTCGTATCTCAACTCTAAATAATTTTAAAAATTAATTTTATATAGATATAAATGGCGACGCACTTATTTATAATAGGGAAATTCTCATTTTAAAAGGTTAATCAGTACGTCACTATTCCACGTTTCAGACTTTTTCAGTTTTTATTTCGTGGCGTTTTCAGATTCTTAACTATTCCGGATGTAACAGTTGGAAACGGAGGTGACGCACCAAGCCACACTACAAAATTAATATGTAGGATGTTCGATCAAAACCCACAGGTGGACAAAAACCACAGGAAGTGATGCTTTGGGGGAAAAAACGGGAATCCTGCTTTAGATTAGCTAAGAATAGACTGTCAGTTACCAAAAATCACAATACAGTAATACCCCGCTATACGTCGGAGACGCGTTCCTAAAAAATGCAACATATAACGAAACAACGTATAGCGAAACAATGATTACCACAAGAACTATGATAAAAGTTAGGGGTTACGTTCCTGGCGGATATTTTGTGACACATACATACATATCAATACAGTACATTGGACATACTTACTATGTTACCACTATGTGCTTACCACTCATTGCTACTAGGGTTTAATATACATGTAATCGTAACAACGAGTAAACAATTGTAATAATAAAATCAGAAATCACCGAAAATAATTGTCTATAGTGTGATGGAGCACAAAAATTGTTTCTTTACTTACACGCACACTGGTACGCACTTTAGAGTACTTTTCAAGCAGATTTCGCAATCCAAAGTATATCCAACATCTCCTGAGATATCAACGCAAACGTAAACACACAAAATGTTAGACACAACTGTTCACAAATCTCATAAATTGGTTTATACACATCGCCATTAAAATTGGGACAGTCCCTTTTATCCCCTGTGTATCTTGTGAACGACCTAACCCATCGTGATCTCTCAAACACATGGCCAGCATGTTCCTTAATTCATTGGCGACGTATATGCGAAACAACTTATAACGGGGTTCTACTGTATTCATTAAAATGTTTGAGAGAACTACAAAAAATTCGCGTTCATTCGTAAATTAGTGGTTAAATCAATGCATATATGCACACATTTGTACAAAAAACCTGGAACCCTTTTTAAAACAGAGTCGTAGTTAAAAAATAGCCGCTTTCTAACAAGAGTAATTTATATTAATATACACATAAATATAGCAAAAGTATATATATATAGTATTTAATGTTAATGATAAAAGCAATATTATTAATATTAATAATGTATTTTTAAAAAGTAGTTAATGCAGTATGGTAATACACGGCTGTGATCTAAAAAAAACAATGGAGAAAGTAAAAGCAAAATTATCGTACAATAAGTAAATATGTATGTGGCAAATGCTTATTTTATATCCTGTCGAGTTATGAGAGAGAACACTTGAAAAGGAAATCTCTTTACCGGTGTAATGTCCGTCTGATAGTGATAGAGAGCCCTTTGCAATTTATTTTAATTTGTTTTCGTCAGCGATTTACAGGCATTATTGAAATATCTGATGGATTTAATGGTATTAAATTTTTTGCGGAAGATCGTTTCCAGAGTTTGGATGCAGCGACAATTAAATACTTTTTATAGATGTTAGTTCTGTCTTAACGTCTTTGATTTAGTGCCACTCCTGGCCTTTATGTGGTGATTTGTCTCTGAGATAGTGGAGTTAAAGATATTGAGGAATCCTGTTGGTCATGATGTTGCGTAGTAGACTCGGAACGTGGATTTTTATGCGGGAATCTAGTTTAAACCTATACAATTCGCTTTATTAAGAAGAAATGTGTTCACTTTTCAGTAAATTAAAAACGAAAGGGGGAAAAGATCTTTGTGGTTTCTGTGATAGAATGGATAGATCTTACGATAGGTCTTGATAAATCACATCCTTCTAGTGGAAGTGCGGACTGAGGAGGGAAGTCACGAGTTTTTGTTTTAGATTTTGATTGATGATATTTCCTAAAATGAAGGAAATGAGGCGCTGGTGCTTTTGAAAATTTTTATGACATGTTCTTCCACTATAGTCGTCCAGAGATTTCGAGAATAAGGAACCGGAGAGTAATTTATTACCGGTGGTCAATCGCCGATGGAGGAAAGGACTTATAAAGTCAATAATAATCATTGCCTGTATGGAAAATAGTGACACTGCTATTCGGGACAAAGAACGATTTTCCGTGGAAACCATTATTTAGATTCGAAGCGATAAAATGTCAGAGTGGATGGAGAAAAGCTCAATCGAGATAGTTTTGCAATGAGGATCTCTTTATCAATGGAATTGAATGCTTTGCTTAAATCCCACTAGGTTAAAACTATTACGTAATTGTTCATTTTCTTACTATGTCATATGTTACCTTCAGAAGTGTAGTTGTAGTACGTTCGAGTACTATACACATTTCTAAAACCAGATCGAAGAATGTATTATTAACTTGAAGAAATTCGGTTACATATGTATTAAACTTTCGAAATATTTTGAGAGAGGATACTAAACAAACAAAAGTCACTTGTTTAATCGGCAGGCAGGCGATTTCTAATGTAATGTGAGCTCAATTTTTTACTGTACAAGAAATTTATCACGAATAAAGGAAATATTGAAAGTATTGGTAACCGCTTAAAATACAAAAGGAATGCTGCAGTACAGGACCACTGGAGTTGCATATTAAATTGAGATCAGTTGTATGAATGCAGCTTATGCTATTGATGGAACTTTTGCGAGGAAATCGGTCAAGAAACAGAGTTAACATTGAGTTCACTTCAACCGGAGTAGGACGTGATTCATTGCCAAAACTGTTTTAAATAATTATATAATCAAAGTTTCATTTTCCAAAAAAGTCGATTTAACCTTTCAAAAGGAATTCTACAAGATAATAGACCCGTATTTTTCGTTCAAAAACCCTCGAACAGGTTGTTCGAGAAACCTCCCTCGAAATCCGTCATTAAAAGCTCTCAGGGTTATTTCAACAAGTTTAATGATCCGTGAATCAACTCCCCCCCCCCCCCTTCCCCCTCTCCCCTTCTCTCACCGCTCGTTAACCTCCCCTATTCTTCCTTCTACTTCCCCCCCCCCTTCCTCCTCTCCCCCCACACTCTTTCCTCCGCCTCCTCCAGTCTTTGCTTGCAGAGCGGCGCTCGTGAGAGGGGATGGACTCGACTCGCCTCTCCGGGAGCCGGGTTTGATTTCCGTCGCTGTAAACAATTCCCCTTGGCCGCTTACAATGCGATTCAGTTGCCACTGAACGACCATTACGTCGCATAGATACGAACGTTCCTAATTGTTCGCTATGCGTCGGTCCAGTACACTTTATGAATGCGGTCGATCGTTTTTAGCGATTTTTTTACAAATCGCTTTGTCTGTCTGTCCGTCCGACCGTGCAGACGACATCTCTGAAACGGTGAAACCTAGGGGAAGCAAATTTTCAGGATATGTTACTAAGCATGAGAGTTACATGTGGCGAGAATTTGGTGGACCAGGATCAGCTGATTGGGGCTAATTTTGCCACATAAGAAAAGCACGTAAATCGGTGTAGAGGTTTATATATTTGCTTTTTTAAATTATTTCCTTCCAAGATTCGAACTCAGGACATGAACTAACGGAAAGTTTAGAAATTGTAGTTTCTTATTTTTGATGACGGAATTAAAATCTTTGTAGCCCTACATTTTTAGTTTTTACCGGAAAAAAGTGGGATTTTTTTCTGGGTCTCAACAATCGACTACCGTGGCAAAGAGCTCAATGCTTTCATATGGGTAAGCTTTTAATGGAAATCAGAGGGCTATGTCATAATGTCATCAGTATTAAACAGCGGCCAATGGAAAAAATTTATTCTTTTGTAAAAAATCGCCTTCTAATAATGTCTGCTATCGCAGTATTTTCCTAAGTTCTATTTCTTCTAACGATTTTAATCTTGTTCGTTCGATGCGTTTGTTTTTAAATTCGCACTTAAAACGTGTCCATAGAGTAAACAGTTTTATCAAAACAGAGTTTGTTCTTTGCTTAGCACCCTTACAAGATTAAATTCCTGACTAGCAGCCCGTTGCAGCTACGCTTGCAAATAATCTAAATAGTTCGGCTCTA
Source organism: Uropetala carovei (assembly GCA_036926305.1). Classification (NCBI taxonomy): domain Eukaryota; kingdom Metazoa; phylum Arthropoda; class Insecta; order Odonata; family Petaluridae; genus Uropetala; species Uropetala carovei. The sequence goes on along the minus strand of JAXCHB010000010.1, from coordinate 6,860,554 downwards.
GGTTATATCTTCTTTGTTCCCTATTCATTTGACGTGTTTCCCTATTTCCTTGTCTTTCTTGTACTCTCCGCTCCTCATCTACACGGGCAATTCTATGAGCTTCCGCATCTCTTTCTCTCTCTTTCCTACAATACTCTTCCTTTGATCTCTGTCTCCTCTTCCTTTCTCTGGAAGCTGTAGCTGGGCTAATAGCTCTCCTTTTCACTGGAATTTTTTTAATTTCCTACGATTTTACAGCAACATATTATAGCAATTACGTGGTCACAATGTCATAGAGTTACTCAATGCTAGTTTAATATCGCGGTATATTTAAAGGGGAAAATTTTTAATTCTGCCTTACCTTAGTTCCAATGAATATCGTTGCACCCTTATAGACGAACTCACAAACAGTTGCTTTCCTTCAAGTGTCTATCAATGACTGCTTTTAACTTCTTACGAGACCTACTATAAAAGCGACGTCAATGCAAGCGTTTATTTAGATTATCAATGAAGAGAAGATAACAATAACGCTTTTCTTTCGTCTATTTGAAGGTTTAATTGGCCTTAAATGAATCGGAGGCAACAATGTCAACGCCCGAAATGAGTACGAAAAATCCGCAAAATTTCGAAAAAGAATGCGTATTTCTGAAAATGTCGACTGTGTAACATGTAAACATCACAAGAATAAAATAGTATAGAGTTTTAGCCGACGAATAATGCCAAAACGAAGAAAATAGGTCAATATTTACCTGTTTTAACGAATGAAGGAAAAAACCTTGCACTCTGAAAAATCGAAAATCCCGTGTAAACTTATGGGAAAATATAATTGTCTCCTGGATTCGATCCCGGAACGCTTTAGCAAACGAAAATATTTTTCCAGGGACCTCATAGCCAGTAGAAACAAAACGCCTTTTACCGCATATCTTTACGACGAACGGTTCTCGAGAAATACGCCGATATACAGTAATCCCTCGCCAACCGCGGTTTTTCCAACCGCGGTTTTGAGTATACGCGTTTTGTGAAATGTACACAGTTTTACCAAACGCGGTATGAGGTCTCGAGTATACGCGGTTTGAGGTGCATATTTTTATTTTTTCCGAAATTGTTTTTCTTAAGTCTGACTAATGTAATCTTGACGTATTTTAACTAACAATAAGAACACATGTAATTTAGTAGTTTTGCAATCTTACTACATGTATGTACATAGTTTTTCTCGTCATCAGACATGGCAGAGCCAGAGAAGTATTGGTGCTTAGTTTTCATTTTCGGTTCGTCTCTGCATACTGACCTCATACAAATCCCTACTCTGAATTTCTGGTTGATTATGCTTATTCAGAGACTTTTTATATACAAACGCTGTCTATAATGATGGCATCTTCTATTTCAGTATGCCATTATGTATAAAGGTGCCTGGTCGAGGTGATGCTCAAGCCAACCAAGATATCGTCGTATTAATGAAGACGCGAACTAGAATGATAGTCTACTTTTTTGGGGATAAGTAAATCTTGTTCTATCACCTTGTTCTTAAATTTTTTCATATTGTTTTGTCAACCTTACAATCGGTTTTAGTAATTTTATCGCGGATTAAACTGAAAATAAAGTTTACTTTGTTTTTATACACGTATTTAATGCCATTTTTATTGTCATTCCCCTAACCCCGATTTTCTATGGAACTTTGGTCTTGCCAACCGCGGTTTTGCCAACCGCGGCACTTTTCAGGAACGTAACCCCCGCGGTTGGCGAGGGATTACTGTAATTACGCGAGGCTTCAGACGCACGCAACTTCATTACGCGCATAATATATAAGATTAAGCACTTCGTTAGTACTTAAATTGAAAACTTAAATTAGTCTTATATGTATACTAGCGACCTATGGGCACCATGTGCCCAGCTTTATAATACATTCTCAATGTAACGTTTAGACAAAATAAAATTCAGATTAAAAATAGTTAAATAAATATTTAATTTAAAAAAAATCATGTAATTACTTCTGTAATAGCAATGTTTTTCATTTTGTCTTCTTTGCTGGACAGTATTCTTAGGCGATCCAGTCGTCGTACTCTTGATAAACCGACGTAAAGTTGTCCATGGGCATATATTTGATTTTTCAGCAACAGTCCTACACATTCAAAAGTTTGCCCCTGACTCTTATTTATTGTCATTGCAAACGGCAGTTTTATAGGAAATTGTCTTCGTTTCATTTCCAATGGTAATTCGCATTCTGTCATTGTAACGTCAATTTTTGGTAGCAACACTGAATTTCCTTTGTTACTAATACCTGTCGCAATTTTACATTCAATTGTGTTTTTTTCCAACTTTTTAAATATTAGACGGGTTCCATTACAAAGTCTTCTTTTTACATTGATATTTCTTTGTAGCATTACCACAGCTCCAACTCTTACAATTAATCTTACTTTATGAGGTAGCGTTCCTTGTGGTGTGAGTGAATTTAAAAACTCAACCGGAAAATTTACCTTTTCTTCTTCTTCATTACAATTAACTAACTCGTCCGCACTTGTATATACTACTTCGCTTTCATCCACATCAATGACCACTCCATTTAATATTTCATTATTTATTTTTAAGCAATCAGAATTTGTAGGTGCTAATATAACTTTTCCGTATAGTTCTTCTTTACCTTTTTCGTTTTTCTTTCCGAATATTTCATCTATTAAATTACCACTGCTTTTACATTCCATTGGTAACTCTATGTGACCATCAGAATCCTTTTGAATGCTTCCATTTCCTATTTTTACTCGGATGCAATTCTTCCAATCTGTCGCTGTGACATTGCCTCCAATCGCTGCTTCCGTGTCTCATCACATTCATTTGCCCTGCGTTGTTTTGCACGTTGAGAAAGCGCTGCTAAGCTCTCTCTTCTTTGTTCATCAGTTTCACGTATTCGTCTATAATAATATTCTTTTCGATCTTTCGTTGCCATTGGGGAATGGATTTTTAACTAAAAAGTTAATTAATATTTAATTTATAAAAATTTCAGTAATAAACTTCAAAAATTGATAAATAAATTCAATATATGTAATCACCCGCACGAAAATGAACCGCGATATATCACGTTAAATAAATTCAACTTCTGAAAACTTTGATATTATAAATTGAATTGAAATTGTTTTAATGAGATTATTAGATCACAGACTTTGTCAATCACATCACTAAATTAACATGTATAAGAGAGAATAGCATTCGTTGCGGGCGTTACTCAGCTAAATTAACTTTTGTTTATTTACTGGTTGTAGATAGCAATGTAGTAATTGCAAAATTAACCATTGTTTATTTACTGGTTGTAGAGAGCAACGTAGTAATGTTAACATACATACAAAAATATATATCATAAGCGCTTTATATAATAGATATCTAATATCCATAAAAGTTTATAAAAACCATACGCGCATTTCGGTTACAAAGCAGCCGTCTTCAGTGGTGATTCACCGAAGGTGTTTTATAAAAAATCTGATGTGGCCAACACATGACTTTCTTCATATTTGGGGTATAGATATCTAAATTATTATGAATAGCATTATAAGGCAAAATTATTATTTCGTATCGTAAAAGAATATAGTCGTCCTTATTGCCGTAAATTAGGTATATTTTGAATAAGTTTACAGAATTCACCGCTACACGGTTGTGGCTCTGTATACAGGAAATTACGAATAAGTTAAATATCTCCGAAATGGATGGTTCTACGAAAATTTGTTTCAAACAAAACTTGGAAGAAATATTATTCTCTACAACTTTGGTCCTCACGAAGACTACCAATAGCGACGTTTTTAAAGAGGAGATATTTGACGGAAACCGAAAAACCGGTTATTTATAAATAATTCCTAAACAATAGCTGCTATGGAAATTGTTTCAAATGAAAGTTGTAGGAAATTACATTCTCTATAACCTTTGTACAGAATTGTATATACAATAATGATGTTTTGAAGGAGAAATATCGCAAAAACCGAATCGGGTTTCTAATAAACCTCGACTTCCGGTTAACCGTTATTGTACACACAAACATCATTCCGAAAATAGTCTAAACGTGCTCTATGGATCTCAAAGCGTGTATTTCCGTTGAAATATCGAAGTCGATATTTTTCATGATCACAATACTTTCCCACTACTGCGTATGGACAAAGTAAAAATAATCGGTTTTTTCGGTTTCAAATATCTCCTTAAAAACGTCGTAATTGTTCATCTTCGTAAGGACCAAAGTTTTAGAGAATAATATTTCTTCCAAGTTTTGTTTGAAACAAATTTTCGTAGACCCATCCATTTCGGAGATATTTAACTTATTCGTAACTTTTCAGTATACAGAGCCACCATCATGTAGTGGTGAATTCTGTAAACATATTCAAAATATAATTTACGGCAATAAGGACGACTGTATTCATTTACGATACGAAGTAATAATTTTGCCTTATAATGCTATTCATAATAATTTAAATATCTATACCCCAAATATGAAGAAAGTCATGTGTTGGCCACATCAGATTTTGTAATTATGCCTCGCTGAAATATTTACTTTTATGTCTTGTATGCAAGAAACCCGTGAAAAAGCAACATACAGTTGTCCATGATTGAACACTGACTGGTAAATGCACACCAGATACGTGAGCTTATTTACTTTAATAAACGTTATAATGTAGAATATAATGATTTTACTTACAAAAAATGTAACATTCCATTATTCAATAGACGAAAGAAAGTTCAATTACTTTCATCAATAAACGCTTCCTGAATAATAATCAGCATCTATTTACGTTGCTATCCATAAATATCGATCGTTTCGTTGCCTAAACAAAAGTGTGAATCGAATAACGCTAAACTTTCGTCTATTTGTAAGCATTGAAGCTAACTGAATCGGAGGTAACAATGACGGCCGCCTTGGCAACGCCCGGAAAGAGTACGAAAAATCCACAACATTTCGAAACAAATATCGTATTTCTGAAAACTTCGACCGTGTAACATGTAAACATAGCAGGAATAAGAGAGTATAGAGTTTTATTCGTCGAATAAAGCAAAATCGAAAAAAAATCGGTCCATATTTACGTATTTTGATGCTTGAAGGAAGAGTACCTTGCAAGTCAAGAAATGGATTCATAAGTGTTATCTTATGAAAAAAAGTTAATCCCCTATATTGGCAGCACTGATTAATCTCGGTTGTCCAAACTTTGACCATTCACTAAGATAGGATATATGGAAGAATCGTACCAAATTAGGTTATTCTAGCTTTTATCGTTTAGGATGAGTGCCATGAACAAACACACAAATACACAAACACACACTTCAAAATATATTATAGTAGATAGTTGCAGTATTATTGTATATGTAAACACAAGTAACTCTACAAAATTTGATCAAAATCGTTTGAGCCGTTTTTGAGAAAATCAAATTGTTTTTTAAGTTGCCTAGAATAAACTATCCTTATATTCATTTTTTTTAGAAATATGAAGTATGTAGTATTATTGGAGATGTGAACTCAAGTAAAGGAAATACTTTTGAGTAAAAAATCTGACGAAATCGTCGAAAGATTTCTCGAATATCGGTTCCGCACGAATAATTATGCAAAGGTAATGACTCACCCCGCCATTCCGACGTCCTCTTCCGATCAAGGGAGAGTCGATCCGGTACGCGGCCCTCAAGTCCTTCACTTCGGCTTTGAAGGCGGAAAGAAGCTACCACGGATCACCGAGGAAACGTCGCACTAAAAAAGTTCGTCACTTCTTCCTCGTCTCTCTCTTTTTCCCTTTTCTCGCACCCGATAAACAACGACGACAACGAAACATTAACGTTAAATCGATTGACAGCACGCGACCAGTCGCTCCCGAAGCGTGAAGCATACTGTTACTACCGACAAGGGAGAATTCAGAAACGATCACCGATTTCTGCCAGACACCGTCAACCAATTCCCCCCCTCCACACCCCCTCCATACCCCCCTCCACCCTCCCCCCTCCATCCCCCCCTCTCCATCCTCACCGAAAAATACTAGGAACCTCGCGAAACTTGATATGACCCGCCAACAGTCACTGGTGTACAGTTTCTTCTTGGACATCATTCACGAGTCGCTTATCTTTCGTAATCTTAGCTTGTGTTTTTCACTGTTCGTTTTGGAGGGAATCTTTTTGAGGGTGTCTGATTGGTCGAGATAAGCGTCCTGGGTATTGCTAAAGCTGAGGATAAGACGCGACGTGATTGGTCGAAAAAAAGTGGAATGGTCTAGAAGGTTGTATCTGTTCCGCCGCGAGGCAGTTTGGATGCCTGCATCCGCCGTTATTAATCGGAAGAATACGCGATTCACGGTGTAATGATATTTTTTCTTCACCGCTAAGTTAATTATTGGTTCGTTTACGTCGATGTTTATCGTGTGTCAAGTGAAGCGGGAGTGCTACATTCAGTGCCGTTATGCCTAGCTGCGTTCGAATCAGGTTGGGAAGAAGACGTCGGCCGAAAAGTTACATATGTCGATATGTAACAGGTGCCGAGACAAGCTACTATTCCGCTCCTGCTCCTGCAAGAACGAGTCGTCGGAATAGCGATGTAAGTACTGTTTTTACGTTTTGACGAATTAGTTAAGGCATGAAACACGCGGAAATTCGTATTTATACTGCAACTCGGACGTTCATTAATCCGACGTCGCGCCACCATATAGGTTTTTGTTAGACAGCCATTACGTGGAAAAAAATCTGATGTGGCCAACACATGACTTTCTCCGTATTTGGGGTGTAGATATTTAAATTATTATGAATAGCATTATAAGGCAAAATTATTATCGTATCGTAAAAGAATACAGTCGTCCTTATTGCCGTAAATTAGGTATATTTTGAATATGTTTACAGAATTCACTGCTACACGGTTGTGGCGCTGTATACAGGAAATTACGAATAAGTTAAATATCTCCGAAATGGATGGGTCTACGAAAATTTGTTTCAAACAAAACTTGGAAGAAATATTATTCTCTACAACTTTGTTCCTCAAGAAGATTACCAATAGCGACGTTTTAAAGGAGATATTTGACGGAAACCGAAAAAAAAACGATTATTTATAAGTAATTCCTAAACAATAACTTCTATGGAAAATTGCTTCAAATAAAAGTTGTAGGAAATTTCATTCTCTATAAATTTTATATAGAATTGTATATAAAATAATGAAGTATTATCGGAGAAATATCGGAAAAACCGAATCGGGTTTCGAATAAACCTCGACTTCCGATTTACCGGTATTGTCCAAAAAATAATCAGTTCTTTGTGCTCATGCTAAAGTGTTATATATGAAATGTGGTATTAATATGACAAGTACTTTTTGAGTTAGAGCGCCCACAATCACATACACACGCAAACAGACCAAAAAACTTTCAAACTTTGCACATGGTTTTATGTCATCCCTGAGAAGGTTTTAGGCAAAAAAAATCTCGCAAAAAGACCCGGGTTCGACCCCAGGGGATGATTTTGTATTTCCCACAAGATAACACGTAAAAATAAAAAAATTGACGTGCAGGGTTTTATTTTTTTGTCAAATTAAATCAATAATAATTGACCTGTGAACTTCGTATTTGTACTATAATAAAGAAAAATCTATAGTTTCTTATTCTGTTCGTCTTTTTCTGCTAGAAATTCGAAATTTTTCGTATTAATCATGAAAAACGTAAATTTATGTTAAATATTGCCATTTTTATTACGACTACCATGGTCACCGGTATTGTTGTCTCTTTCCTTTTTAACCAAAAAATGTTGTTTATTTTGAGAACCGAATGATTTTTGTATTGGGATAGTTTAGAATAACTGATGGTAAGGAATTATTTGATGGGGAGTTAAGAGTCTCATAATTGCATCATAATAAACTGTTCGGTACTTCTTTACATGGGTACCCCCCTACTATAAAATGATCATGTTTCTAGGGTAAATGTTTACAGTAAATAGTAACATAGTAAATAGCAACGGAATTAACCCATAGAATAATGGATGAGTTAAAAAATCTTTAATACTAAGAAGCTATGGGAAAAATTAAACCTCGTGAAGAGGAATTTTTGAAATGGCTTCAAGATCTAAAATTAAGGTACTTTTATAGTTGGGTACCCCCTCTTGTCGTTTCCAAGGTAAATGTGTAGGATAAATAAAAACATTGCGGCGCAACAGTCAAGAGGATATAATATTGAAAGGATATATTGACGAGCCTTCGGCTCGCTTTGTTTTAATGGGTAGTCGTCGCCGGGCGCTACCGCGCCCTCCGCCTCGCCCGGAACGAAAGTATCCCTCCCCGTTGTCCGGTGATCGGGTTTGTAAATGTCGAGACCGGCCAATCAAATATAGATATTGTCCTAATTAAAAATTATTAAACAATCTTAAAGGTTTTTTTTACGATGTATTAACGAAGAATATTAAAAATATATTAACTTTGTCATTTTGTTTTTTGTCATTTTGTAGTAGGGGGGTACCCATGTAAAGAAGTGCCAACTGTTAGTTATGTACAGTAGGTTAGTAAAACACGAATAATAATTTTAATTTTTAAATATCGATTTCAATACCTTTTTGAGCAGTCTACTAAAATTGATACGATAATCATATTTTAATCAAATGATATATATGTTAGTTTATTACATCTATTTTTAAACTCATGAAATTTAATTCTCATTCCATTTTTATTTCTGTTCGGATTTTAGTTGAAATCTTACCTCATTACTTACGTCATTTATATACGAGGAATAAAAATTCTACGATCGCGGTAAGTTTGGATCTAGAGGTTTGAATAATATACCTAATTTATTTATTTCTACAATTACTACAATATGTAATATCAGTATATTTGACAATTAATACTATTTTCCATTTGAATTTCTATAATTATAGTTAATGGCTATAATCTAAACAGTACTAAACAAAACATGGAGAACTGTTTTTATATCGATAGCAGGGTTCAGAAACATTTTCCCGCGATTTCTACTTTAACCAAATACTAAGTCACTTTAATTATTGAACGGATTATAATCTTTTTCCTAAAAAAATTATTATTACAAAAATAATCTATTTCTCAGACCATTTTATAAAAAATATTATGCCAGTAAAAAGAAAAAGTCAGCTAGGAAGAAAGACTGCAGGTGTAAAAAAATTGGCTTTATTAAGAGTAGCTGAAAGTGTAGAAGAGGGGCAGATTCGTGTAGACAACCAACGTGTAATACAAGCAGAATTAAGGGCATCCGAGAGTCAAGACCAGAGACAGACACGGTTAGAAAAAAAACGAGCAACATTGTATATCCTGAAGCTCTATAAGAATAAAAATTAGAGATGTTTCAAAAATTAATTACTGTAAACATCATAAAAATAAATTAATATAGATTTTCGTGTTTTTTTAATTAGGTCATTTTTACACTGTTCTGAATCCCGGGCAACGCCGGGTAAACTATCGTTAGTAAATAAAATAAAATATTAAAAAATATATTCCATATGCATTAAAAGTCAAAAAACAAAGTTCGAAAAAAAATTTCATATAGTAAAAGTTATATGGTCCAAGTAAAATATAAAGAGTTAAGGGTCATATAACTTTAATGTGATTTTTTAAAAATCTGTATTTAATTCTTTACAAAATCCCATAATTAAATTAAAACTCTAATCTAATTTACGAACTGCTTATCTTTTTAATTTCCATGGACTTAGAAATTTTTTGAACTTTCTTCTTGTTTTTATTTTATCTTTTAGTGCATATAAAAGTGCACTTTTAAAATTTTTGTTTTAATTATTTATTTCATAATTGCACTCACTGTGCGATTTTTTATTCATGAGTAGGTACTTTACTTATAAATCTGTAGATCTACTACGCATGAAGTTTTGAAAGCATTATTAGCATTTATTTCACAAAGCAGTCGTCATCACTGGCAAATTGATAGTTTCGTACATGGATGGCAAATGATTTATGTGTCGCGCGCCAAGAAATTGACGTGAATCATCAGAATTTATTCGCAATCCACTAGTTTACTCATTCTCTAAGAAACTTCATATTTTATAGAGAAAATATGTACAAGCGTGCCACGTATTTACCATCCCTGGCTCAGTACGTTATATTTAAGTGTTGTTATTACCCCAGCAACCGCTCATTCGGGGAGAATTACCTAACCAAAGGTTTCTGTTATCGGATAAAATTCTCAATCAATCGCCTCTTCGGTCTCCCGCCGCTCAAGTGAGCACTCAAATGCGCTTCGCTCGCTTCATTGCAGCGATCTCGTTAAGAAGATTCCCTTTCTCCTCAATGACACAGTTTTCATAGTCTTCCCGAAACCATACGCTATTGCTGCATGCGGTATATATTACTGCGGTGAGAAAAAAATGTGCTCAGTAGAAATTCATTTATTAGTTTTAACTTCAATAGTGTTATTCATTTTATGAGGTGTGGCATTTCGTGATTAATCATTAAAATTTTCAAGAATCACTGGCGCTTGAAAAAACGAGAAGCAAATGGTCGAAAAATTGAAACCGAAAGAGTATATGAGAATTCTTACTCGCAGATTGGATTAGATTAGATTTGCGAATCCCTGGAAAAATAAAAAAACATTTTTTCCGCCCAAACCGGTTGATGAGAAGTGGTGCCTTGCCGTGTAGCGGTGAATAGACGTCGCTTTGAGGCACTCAAACGCCATTATGGATCCGTTCGTTATGACGAAATACTATCGATTTAACAGTAACACAGGTATTCGTCCAATAAGTTAAACATCAAATGTAACATTTGTTCAGTTAGTTAATTATTGTTGTTAATCTAAGCAATAAATCGAGTGTGTAAGTGATGCACGCTAAAATTAGTCGCAATTATTTATTCGGTCCGAATTAATGGCGACCATTTCCATATTTCATTGATCATCATTTTCAGAGAAAAATATGTATTACGTCAGAAGTGAGCGATCATAAATACAGAGGCGGCTTTCGCACATGGCTCATCGGGACTGCAGTACTTTTATCTCCTTTATGGTTTTTTACGGAAAAGAAGGGCGCTTCGACGGGCAATATATTCGACGAGGTAGTTTCGTTTTATGAGCAGACATGGAAACCGGGTGGTCGAAACCCTGGACAGCGTCGAGGATCTCTTCCTCGCCCTTTTTTACTTATTTTTTCTCCGGTAGGTGTCACTAGCTGTCAATTTATAGGATATATCTCCAGAGGTTTATTTTTTTACGGTATCAGGAATGCATCGACGGTGTATCCGGGAATTTCGCGACGGGGGTCAAAAGGGAGAGGTAAATGGGGGGTTGCGCGCACGCGCACGTACGCACGCACCATCCCTTCGAGAGAAACTTAAGGGTCGGGCATTCATAAACATTCATTAACGCAGGCGGCAATCGATCCGAAGACCAGAGGCCGTATCGCCGCCGAAAAGGCCGCCGCCGAAAGGACCGCCGCAGTATTGGAATGCAGTTCGTTAGTGCGAAATGCGGAATATCGGCGAAATAATGCGGCCATTGACACCTATCCGCGGTCGTACTTTGCGAATCACCATAATAACATTCCACGAAACTCGTTCGAATTTTCCAAACCTTAAAAAAAATCAATTCGCCATATTTATTAATAATTCAATTTCGTCGGTCGTATTAGTGGTATAAAAGTTTACGAAAGTGCGATCTAGAAATTGAGCGCAGAAAGACACAACTGCAATAGCCATTCCATTTAAATGGCTGATTTTTTATGCATTGACCAGAGACCAGATTACTTTCTATAAATAAATTATAGATTCGATGAATAAAGAAAGAATGAAAAACCAAAATGTGAAAACCGAAAGAGAATTCATATCGTCTCCATGGCGCCTTCATTTACATTCAATAAACATTCAAAAAACAAATATGGAAAAAACAAAGAGTTAAATTTTATGAACTGCAGAAATCAGGTCGCAGTTTAGATTTAAGCGGAATTATCGCCTCGTTTATTTTCCTCTAAACGATTGAGGATAATAATCAACTCGTGACGTGGAATACTAAATTTCCTACAAACCGAATGTCAGTAACAGCGGTAGTAATTTGAGCCTCGTTCCTCCGTCGGAACGAAGTTTCCTCTCGCATGCGCATAGAATCGCTGCGGTTTCGCGCTGCGTGCGACGAATCGCAAACAAATGAAATTCGGAAGAGAATGATTATTCGAATATTCCGAATTCCCCTATTCTAGAGCGTCGACAGACAATAATTACGGGAAAGTTTTCGTAGGCCATAATACATCAGAAAACAATTGACGCGCTGAGAAATAAAAATCGTTTAAACCGCAAATATTGCTGATGCGCACAAATCATCTCTAATTCAAATAGAGTTAATGGACGATGTGAACACTTTTTCAGAATAATCTTGGTTTAGACCATTTAAATCGTCATCATATGATGAAGACGGTATATCTTATAATTAAAAAATCATCTAAGTATACATCCCTCGAATTGCGCGGTTTCGCTTTAGCACAATTTATTAGAGGACTACCTCAAATTGCACGGCCGTCAATTTCACTTTATCTCGTTTTTTTTAAACTGTCTTTAAGAATTACAGAATGTTTCAGTTAGGCATACAGATTATAACGGAGGACATAAGAGGCAATGATGAATGTGACCTGATTGTTCACCTCAATAAGGCTCCCAAATATAACCCCATTTATTCCTATGAAATAACGTACAGTAAACTTCCGATCTGCGAACACCATGCGTTCCTGAAAAGCAGTTCGTAATTAGGGAGATATTTTCCCATTAATGCAATGCTAAATTCGTGGGATGTGTTCGAAAACCATTTTCCCTCCTCCTATAGGAGAATGGGACAAATTATAACAGATTTTAATAAATGCATCTCAATCATAACTTATCCATTTGTTGAATTTGACGTCATAAACGGAAGTAGATAGATAGATAGATATAGTCTTTATTTCTAGGCGAGATTGGGACTGGACAGTCGCTTATGGGTGTGAGGGCAGATTAGCAGGTGCACAACTTTCAACATTTATATCATAAGAGTGGTGCTGTAAAACGCATCCAAGAAAGTCTGATGCGAACGCCGTTTAATTTTTTCAAATATTTCTTCACATTTCGATAGTCCTTTTGAAGTCTTAAGTCAAATTTGTGGCGCAAAACTTGTAATACCGAAAGTTCGTAAACCGAATGTTCGTAAATCTGAAGTTTACTGTACCCCGCACGGTCTATGTCAGGAATGCATACTAAGTACTAAATGAAGTGTATTCTTAAGTTAGTTAATGTTTTTGCCATTACGATTTTAGTCAATCTTTCAACGACTTACATCCTAACCTGCCAATATGATCCGTGACGCCATTATCCTTTTCGTCCCTAATTTTCTCTAAGCCGTATTTATTTTAAATTTATAGTTTTATTATTCCATATTTCAGAACTGTATGAGAATACAAAACTGGTGAGTGTCTACGCGAAATTCTCTTAAGGCAAATGAAGAAACTTAGTTTTTCGCTAAGCTAAAACTTTGCCACGCACCTTCTCAAAGTATTCACGGCTGCCAAATTTGCTAAATTTTTGGAAGATATTCCGTTTACACTCGATTTTTCTGAATTTCATAGTCTTTTAACCATGGAAGGATCTATCCCCTAATTAGGTAGCTACATAATTATATTTTAAACCTTTTTTATCAAATCATAACATCTTCACGAGGGTAACGTACATTATCGCGACCAATTGTCTGTTGTAATGCAATTTTCCTCTTATCATTTTACTACTGTTTACCTTTTCATTTCTTGAAGCATTTTTGAGTGGTAGTGTTCCAGGAGTATCGTAGCATGTCTCTCCATCCCCTTCTCCCCGAATTCCGTCCCTCTTCCTCCCTCCTCTATCTCTTCCTCATCTTTCTCTCCTCCTCTCTTCTCCCCTCTTTCCCTCTCTTCTCCCCTCTTTCCCTATATCTCTCCCTCCTATTTCTCCACTCCATCCCTCCCTCCTCCCTCCCTCTTCCTAGGTTTTTCCCACAATTATCTAGTCTTTTCCTTTTTTTTAGAAGTTTCCTGAATATGTATATTCACACTCGGTCATTGTTTCTATTGCGGTTATTTTAATCTTGTTTTGACTATTTGAGCATATTATCATGTAATATATATTTTGTAACGTAGGGTTAAATGGAAGAGGGGATCTTTTAGTCTCAATTTCGCCCTGAAAACAAAGACGTACCTATATCTATCTATCTTCTCCCTTCTCTTATCACCTAGGTTTTCTCCGCAAATATAAATCTTTCTTAGGATATTTTTCATTTGTATTTTATTATTTTCATTCTGATATATGTAATGTTTGTTATTACCACTTCTATTATGCATAACATTGAAGAAGGGTTAAATGTAGAGCAGACCTTTTGGTCTAAATTTCGCGCGAATAAAGACGGTTACCTATTTGTCTCCATCCCTTCCTCTCTCTCTCTCCCTCTCTCTCTCTCTTTATTTCTCCCTTTTTTATTCATCTCCCATCGACACCACACCATCGTGCACGACGAAGTAAAAGAAGTGGAGGGTGTCCACGAGGGCCTTGTCCGTCCGTCGCGCCGCCAATATATGTCCTTGTCTTTCAACTATGTCCTCTCAATTACCACCCATGTTCAATTTGTGTGTCGTGAGCGTGCCTTTGTTTGGATCCATGTTTGCGTCATCTGTGACCGCTTTTACATTGTGGGAATAGCATTAGAGCTGATGTCCACGGTTTGTCGCCGTGAAATGGACAAATCCTCTCCAAGTAGTATTACAATTTATCCTCTTTCGGACACCGTCCAAGAATTCCAGGCCTTGAGTCCAGCATGGCTTCAATCGACTAAGTTAGCATGGAGGGAGCAGAATGTAATAGAAAAATACCGAAAATACAAAATCCAACACCAACCCTTTTATCAGCCTATGATCTTAAGCACATGCTTTTGGTCAATTTCCCTATTTATCTGATAACCTCATCACGCTTTGAGAAATCCAAAGAAGAGTCGAAAAAGTAAATGTCTAAAATAGGCACAGTTTTCCTTCGCAAATCGCAGTCATTATGTTTTTGACCTAATCCACGGTTGACAAAACTGTGGTCGACGAGGGTCAAAGCTTATTGGAAACTGGGTGTTGGGGAAAGTGATCTCCGAGAGGCATGCCTGAAGCCGTTTAATGTAGGCATAAATGTTTAAAATAAGTGTGCCTTAGTTAAAAACATGTTCATTATAGGTATAAAAAACAAAATAAAATAGAAAGTTCGAAGAAGTAATGTAAATTAATAAATAATGTTTACGCCGTCCGCCAGGCGTTTTGGCTTTAATTAAAGGACACTGGTAAAATAAAGACATTCTGAAATTCCTCGAACCTTTCTCCACTTTCCGACTGACTCGTGGTATTATCGGGTGCTAAAGATCCTCTCTGCTATGCCTCTCCCATTTCTCTCCTATTCCCAAAGACTAGTTAGTAGGTATCTGCTTCAATTTTAATATAAGTCAGACAACCAGGAACCGCCGCAGGGAGAATCGCGGATACTAAAGAATGGATACAGAGTTTGGCAAAACCAGGTGCGATTTTTAATCCGAAGATAGTGAAAACCGCGTTTGTCGAGGGACTACTTTATACGTTCGAAAGGAAAACGATAAATTGCCTTGTTCTCTCCATTGTCATGGTGTTTCTTCAAGTAAGTCATCCATGAATCACAAAAGTATCTTACAAAAGTGTAAGATAAAGTTTATCTATCTACGTTTATCAGTGGTTCTCAAACTTTCAACTGTCGCGGCCCCCTTGAATGTTATGCGGCCCCCTTTGAATGAAAAATAGTTAAAATAATAAACCTTAATACAAATTCATTTATTTTATATAATTTTTAATAATTAATATCACATCTTATTTCCTAAAATTTCCTGATGAAATTTTATTATTTTGGCATTTTACCTAACATCTAAAATAATTTTGCGGCCCCCTGCACAGTGGACTGAATCGCAGATCTATCGCGACATTTTTTTAATGATAATATCAATTAATGTTGACAAAATAATTTAATATTATAAGAACACACGTTTATTGATGTTTGCAACTGAAAATTACGCAAGTTGAATAATTAATGCCTATATGTACGTAGTACTATTTACTATAAGAACTATAGACCAAAATATCTAAGCTAATATTGTTTAATTTACATTAAATTTAAACAATCAATGATTATAATAATGAGATAATAATGCACTTTCAACATTTGTGATAAGCTTCCTCCTTCAATTTGGACAATTGTTTTTAGCCTAGATTTTCACGAAAAGTTTCACATTCAGATTTCAATATTTCCTGGGACAAATAGTAGCGGGTGTATAGGTACCTCTTTAAGTCAGTCAGAACTACTACTACATGAACTATCTTCTGCACAACTACTATCACTACTATCACAACCATCCCAACCATCATAACCTCCAGTATCGCTTGTAGATGGAATGCTAGTCGGCTGTGAAAGGGGTTGGCGAACTTCAGCAGGCAAACTCTCTTGTCTTTTACTGGAGAATGATGTCACTTGCGAGATGAGTGGATCCGAAGATACCAGGAACATATGCAGTAAATCCTCCATTGTGCGTTATGCCGCGATGATTTCCGCGTATGCCCAGTTCTGTACCTTTTGCAATCCTTGTTACGGGCCTCTTGCGCTTCTTCTGACAATTGGCCAATAGGTAAAATTGCTGTCTGAATTACTTTAGACCCGTGAACAAGTACTTTATGGACATTCTATGGCATAAAATATCACGAATAATGTTCCAAATACAATTAACCTGTTTCTTGTGCATACTTATCAAACGCTATATGGTCAATGGTAAAACAACTTGATTTTGTCTCGAGTATTGTTCCAAATCTGGAAATAAGTCTTTCATTAACTCCTGTAATGGCTGCAGATTCAGCCGGTTTCTTAAAAATCCGGCGAGCTGTATTGCCATAATTTGTGGTACAGCTACCAGGTTTTGTGTGATCCACAATTAACCCCATCTCTGAGCGAAATTGTTTAATTATTTTATCTCTCCTTAGAGCTACTTTCTTTTTGTCTTCATCCAACCTAACTTGTCATTTTTTCACGTCCATTCTGTATGCAATGCGTAACAGACACTCAAAAAACGTATATATGCATGCAATGTAGGGAGCCCAAAAGTTAAATTTGCAGGACCTAAAATTTCTCTTGATCTGCCTTCCAGGTTATTCATATCTTTGGGACTCGCTCCACAAACATAACATTTCTTTGCCGAAATATTGGTTATAGCACGGCACACTTTGCCCTTTTTACCTTGGTCGCCCGATTGGATGTTGTTTGGGTCACTTCTTTTAATACAGTAGCGGCATCTCTCTTCCACGATGTGTTTAAATAAAATCGTGTAGCATAACAAAGTTCTTCTCCAATTTGCGAACAAACTATTTGTTTTACTTTTCTTAGCTTGCTCCTCTCACTGCTTTCATTGAAAAGTTTTCTGGGTCTACCTGCAAGGGTTGTACCTACTCGAACAGGAAGCATTATCTCTACCAGCCCTAATACTCATTTCTCTCTATTTTATTTCCTTTTTTAGCCATTCACAATTATTTTTTAGGAACCTATCCTTCATTCTATTCCTCTGTCTCCAACGAAGTCCAAATTCATATCTGAATCTTGAATCAGTTTTATATTCTGCTGCACATTTTCAGGAGATTTTCTCAATTTTAATAGACTTAATACATAACTTGTAAGGGTTTTCTATGTGGCAGTTTTGTTATGAAGGAGTTCAAATAACTCCCTGCGCGTAATTGTTTTACCAGTATCTGTAAAAGTAAAGATTGAAAACGTCAGAGCTGAAGTAAAACACGTATTTAACAAAAAGGGGCAAAAAAGGCAAAAGGCGTTTACTGGGCATTAAAGCCAATGTGTTCGAGTATATTTTGTCATATATTTCTGATATAGAAACTTCAGGAAACGTAACTAAAACTCTGCGCGAAACTTAAACTTCAGTATTTTTTTCGATTTCACAAGACATTTTTTAACCTTAAGGACGAAGTATTCAGATTAGTTAAAAAGCTATAATATCTATGCGTATTAAGTAAACATATGCCTGGTTGTTCATCGTCCATAGTGTTGCAAGTCCAAGAAAAGAAACAGCACTTCTCAGTCACCAATAGCAAACTGAAGAGTACGAAAGGTAGTGGCGCTAAGTCCTTAAGTTTATGACCTCTAAAACGGAGCATTGTTACCAGATTGTTATTTCCTTTGTATAATCAAACACTGTAGCCATTCGTTGACAAATATAATGTGACTAAACATTTACATTTTGAAAGTGAAAAAACGACTTATGTCGCGCTAGATTTGCGATTCAGCCCACTGTGCCCTTGGGGACCGCGGCGCGCAGTTTGAGAAACACCGAGATAAACAACTCATACTAGCTCAGCTTCAAATGTATTGTAGTACGTTTTAGCAAAAAGCGAGTTGAAGAAATAACTGTCTACTAAAACGATATACTGATATATTGAGGTTTTCGTTGTTGAACTTAAAATATTTGTAGCCGTGAAATTTTCATCATTATAATAAAATCGATAATAACTGGAATTTCTTCTAAATAATGAATTCACCAAAATATTACGCCAGGTGTTTAAAAAAGCATAAAATGTTATTTTATCTCCTCGTATATGCGATAATTAAAAACCCTCCTTTCTACGAAATGTCTGGGTTAAATTGAAATATGTCGCCAACGGTACACACTAATCGTCGTAGCATCGGCAAACTTAGTTCAAGGGTTTTCCTCCAGACTCCTGCGGGAGTGCTCCTCGAATGTGAAGGAAATTGCATACTTTTCCCTAATACGACCCGTCGTGGAATACTGTAGCGCCGTCTGGGACACTTTCGAGGAGGGCCTAACTAGGGAGCCCTAAATGGTTCAGCGTAGAGTGGCTAGATTTGTAAAGGGAAAATACCGGTGTGATGCGAGTGTATCAGAGATCTGGAGGGACCTGAAATGGCAGACGTTGAAGAGTAGAAGAATTGAGTACAAAAGGAAACTATTTGAAAAGTTTAAAATCTCCAAATTCGTTGAAGACGTACGCGGCATAGTCGTCCCCATCGGTGTTAGTGAACGTAATGTTAGATCAGAGCTAACAATAAAATGCATCAAAATAGTTGCTAGAATCGAGATAATTCTTCCCATACGCGATAAGACAGGCCAACAGAGGTTATAGCTAAAGTTTGTTTGGTGCAGTGACATCCCCTGCAAAACTCTACTGCGCATGGTAGTGATGTAATTAAAAAACCATCTCAATAGCCTGAATACCGCCTTATATGTCTTACTCGCGCGCTCTCACTCATTTTAGATTTTTAAAAACGTTGAAAACTTGAAGGTAGCAAATGTTAGTTAGCATAATATAAACTTCTAGCTTCGATAGTTAATAAGAAAATATTATTTAAAAGATGAAATTAATAAAATAAAAAAATCTGATGTGACGAAAACACAACTTTCTCCATATTTGGGGTATAGATATTTAAATTATTATGAATAGCATTATGAGGCAAAATTATCATTTCGTATCGTAAAAGAATACAGTCGTCCTTACTTCCGTAAATTACGTATATTTTGAATATGTTTACAGAATTCACCGCTACATGGTCGTGGCGCTGTATACTGAAAATTACGAAAAAGCAAAATATCTCCGAAATGGATGGTTCTACGAAAATTTGTTTCAAACAAAACTTGGAAGAAATATTATTCTCTACAACTTTGGCCCTCACGAAGATTACCAATAACGATGTTTTTAAGGAGATATTTGACGGAAACCGAAAAACCGATTATTTATAAATAATTCCTAAACAATAACTGCTATGGAAAATTGTTTAAAATAAAAGACGTAGGAAATTATATTTTCTACATTTTTTGTAATGGTCAATGTATACAATAATGAAGTATTATTGGAGAAATATCGCAAAAACCGAATCGGGTTTCGAATAAACCTCGACTGTCGATTAACCGTTATTGTCCAAAAAATATCAGTTCTTTGTGTTCATGCTAAAGTGTTATATATGAATTTTGGTAACGATATGCCACTTACTTTATGAGTTAGAGCACCCACAATCAGACACACACACACACATCATTCCGAAAATAGTCTAAACGTGTTCTAGGGACCTCAAAACGTGTATTTCCGTTGAAATCTCGAAGTCAATTTTTTTCGTGATCACAGTACTTTCCCATTACTACGTAAGGAGAAAGTAAAAAGAAGGGAAAGGTAACATTTCTTAAACTCAATGGATAGGAGACTAAACAAAGGCGACGCTTAGGTGATCCAGCGCTTTCTATTGGTCGGAAGCAACCTCTCATTAGGGCGGCGAGAGGCGAATGAAGGGCTTAACTATACCGGCTCAACCTTAGCCAATAATTAGTATTGGAGATAAGTTTCGACCTTTGACCTAGAGGAATGAGATTGGTAATATAAATAAAATTAAACGCTAGAAATCGTGCGAGACACACAGCCAATCAGATGCAGAAGAAGAGAGAGAGAGAGAGAATGGAATGAGGCGGAGGTCCTCAATGGCGGAGGAAAGGAACAAGAGAGGCCGCATCGGATATCGGGTTTTGTGGAAGGGATATTGGAAGCATAAGATGCTATGGAAACCAATTCCGAGAGCGGCGGAGCGATGACAGTTGTAGGACACAATCGAGAGGAAAAATGATTACAATAGCTGAGGCATTGGTTTCGCGGAAATGTTCTTTTTCGGGTCACACTTTGAAAGATTTTTTTAGAATTTTCTTTTTTATTTTCGCATATTTACTAGTTCAAGAGAGAGACATCAATATCTTCCTGTGAATGAAATAAAATTGAAAGCTATGTCGTAAATTAATAGAATGAATATTATTGTAGCATATACGAAGGCGAGCACATCAATCTCGCGGGAGATCAACACTTGACCTAATGTACAGGGATCCTTCGATAATTCTCTCATTGAGAACATAAAGTTTAAGCAATTAATATTAACGGAATTCCAAAATTATGCCAGTCGAAACTCAATAATGTAGAATATTGATTTCTTCTTACGCGTTATGGGGCGTTGTTTTTGAATTGTGCTAAACAATGCATTCACTGTCCGAGAATATTCAACCTACTTTGTAAAATAATTATATTCTGATAATTAATAATGTTCATATATAAGACTCGAGTTGTCATTGGAGCTATTATATCTACTATAATATATTTTGAAGCGTGTGTTTGTGTGTTAGTGTGTTTGTGTGTTAGTGTATTTGTGTGTTTGTGTGTTTGTGTATTTGTGTGTTTGTACATGGAACTCCTCCTAAACGATAAAAGCTAGAATAACCTAATTTGGTACGATTCTTCCTTACATCCTAACTTAATGAATGGTCAAGGTTTGGTCAACCGGGATTAATCAGTGCTGCCAATATAGAGGATTAACTTTTTTCCATAAGATAACACGTATGAATCCATTTCTTGACTTGCAAGGTATTCTTCCTTCAAGCATCAAAATACGTAAATATGGACCGATTTTTTTTAGATTTTGCTTTATTCGACGAATAAAACTCTATACTATCTTATTCCTGCTATGTTTACATGTTACACGGTCGAAGTTTTCAGAAATACGATATTTGTTTCGAAATTTTATGGATTTTTCGTACTCTTTCCGGGCGTTGCCAAGGCGGCCGTCATTGTTACCTCCGATTCAATTAGCTTCAATGAAGCTTACAAATAGAGGAAAGTTTAACGTTATTCGATTCGCACTTTTGTTTAAGCAACGAAACGACCGATGTTTATGGATAGCAACGTAAATAGATACTGATTGTTATTCAGGAAGCGTTTATTGATGAAAGTAATTGAACCTTCTTTCGTCTATTAAATAATGGAATGTTACATTTTTTGTAAGTAAAATCATTATATTCTACATTATAATGTTTATTAACGTAAATAGGCTCACGTATCTGGTGTACATTTACCGAAGTCAGTGTTCCATCATGGACAACTGTACGTTGCTTTTTCACGGGTTTCTTGCTTACAAGACATAAATGTAAACATTTCATATGCATATTTACAAAAGAAATGAGGCTGGCGAAAGTGATATGATAGGAAATACAATTATCGTTATATCTGAATGCAATACGTTCGGATTGTTACAAGCAAATATGATTAATTGTTAAGAAAAGGTAATTGTAAGTTAAAAAGTATCTACTATATATTGTAAAGAGTTTGTATGTTGTGCTGTAGTAGCTTCACTAAATCCGTTGAAATTCAACGGGAAATTCTGTTAGTTAAAAATAATTAAGGAATACAGGCGTTACGAAGAGCGAACATTGAAAAAAGAGTCCTAGGCGTTATAGGTGAGGATAATGAGCAAGAATCGCTCATCCCTTGCAATCTCCTGTAGAGTCACAACGTTCTCAATCCAACTTCCTTCCATTAACATCCGTATCTAATCATCACGCGACGTTTTTATTTGTTCATATCCGTCAATTATCGTTGCTTGAATTTTACCATTCCCTATCGTATTCTTTTATTTATAATGTTATTCTTTCTTATGCTAAGTGGATAATTAAAATAAATTTACTGTTTAAATTCTCATTTGCTTCTCTCTAATAATTCCTTAATCAGTAGAGATAATTTATTACTGGCGAGTTAAAGCATTTAAATAAACACCATTACACGATATCCGTTTCGCTCCTCACGGAAGCATCTTTAAGATTTTCTAGTTTCCACGTCTTTAATGTCCCTATTATCTGATGAGGAGCGAATTCTCACTCTTCAGTTTTCTTTAGGTTCTGCGTTGAAAAGGACATTCGTGCATGAAAATGCTCCCAAAAACTCCAGCGATGATACACACGGACGGGATTCTACGTACTTAGACGCGGTAAAGCCGACAGGAGAATGGGATTCTCTTACGACCAATAAAAACCATTGTTCTTCTTTTCTGAGCTTTTGTCATAAATGTCTCGCGTCGTAGAAATGTCGGGACTATTCAAGGAGTTAATTAACTCTGCATCTCTCTTTCTCTCGTGGTACAGTTTCTTTTCAAACATTTCCCTTGTAAATTTCCCGTACGAAACAGGCGAAACTACTTCTCCCTCGTTAGATTACCTACTGTGTGTCTCTCTCTCGGTCTGTGGAATCGCTATTCGCCCGCTCCTCTTCGCAAATGCCTCAGCGATCGTACTTCCATTAATCATAGCAGCGGAGCTGACGGAAACTGTACAGGTGTTTCATTTCTGGAACTAAATGGAACGGCGATTTTTCTTCTGGGAAGAATAATTCAAAGAGATTGCTTACATTTCCTAATTTGCTATGTCCTGCCGCCTGCTGAGAGAGAGAGAGTTCTCGCGTAATCGGGGTGATCCATGAAACCCGCATATCGTGCATATATATATATATATATATATATATATATATATATATATATATATCGCTCTCGGGAGAGAGGATGTGTTTGTGTGCGACGGGGGACTAGGGAGCCTTTTGTTGATAAATGGGCGCGCAAGCCTCAAACTCTTTCATCCCTCATCTCTGACAGATAGCAGCGCCGCCAAGTGAAGGAGCCGAGAAAGAAGAGAAAGGGCGTCAAAGAAAAAATCTCTTTCCTCCATTTTTTTATTCCGGAGATGAGAAAAAGGAGTGACTCGGAGGTGGAAACATGGGCCTTTCTCATCGATGGGGCGCCATTTATGTTTGCGTTCGATAAATCGATAGCTGAGGTATATCATAGAGTCAAACGGTTCGAGAAGGTTTGCCTCCCGATAGATAAAAAATGAATAATGCGTCGGGATAAAAATTGGATGCTTTAAAAAAAAAGGAAGATTCGGAAAAGGGAGATCTCTACTGAAATAGGAAATAGAGACGACCAGAAAAAATGGATTGTATTTACTTTGATATAATAAATATATATATAATAAATAATTCGTCTGATTCAAAATTATTATATAGAATTTCCGAATTAAATTAAATTGAGACAATGCACCTAAGAGGCAGAGAATTGCTGTTAAAAAAGGAAAATACATCCAGATAATCAGTTATGTACACAAAGTATGCGTGAAATATAATTCGCTGACGAGGGCAATCTTTGGTGGAACTCCACAATTGGAAAATTATAGGGTATTGCTTGAACTGAAAATGAAACAAATTGCACACTCTGTTGAAAAAGGCACCATTTATATATATATATATATATAATGTACAACCGGTATCGTGAAATAGCTTAGGCATAGAAGTAGGTAATTTAATTGATATCTGAGAAGATGTTGTTTTACAAATTTAAAGTTTCGTGCATAACACGTTTCTGTGCAAATATCTTAGATGAATAATTCCAGTGTGGAAATATATACTTATTCCAATCACAACACGACATCGTGTCTACGGAGAAACGGATGTTCGAAAATATCAAAATGTGTTTCACTTCACTCTTGCACAAAGGATCATGTCCTGAAACTTTGTTTGCTCTAACAATTATTTTTACTAAAATCTTTAAATATACAATTTTTATTCAAAAGAGAAGATAAACGTATAAATCTGGACCATAAGTTGTTAATTGTATATAATTAGGAGTGTCGCTAACAACATATAAGCAGAAAAATAAAGTTTTCAATAAGTTCTTTCATATATCGGCCCGAATGATCAGTTATCGCAAACAAAATTTCAGATAAAATCAGTTAGGCAACATTTTTGCACAGCCATGCAACAAATGAGGGTCAGTGAAAGAAAAACAATGGAAATATTAAGAGTGCGACGGAGCGTTTCCGATTTCGCGATAAAACTTAGCCGTTCGTCGTTTCGAAAATGATCACTCGCCGGTGCACTTGCACGATTAATGCGCTCGAGAAGTAGATGAGGCTCGTGTCATGGGAAGCCGCATGCAGATCGTTCGGAAGGATGAGAGAGCAAAAGGCAGATAGGGAGTAAAGGAGGGGAGGGAGGGAATTTCCGTGGTTATGAATTAATGGCGGAGGAAAAAAACTGTGGCGAAGGCTGAGGAAGAGAATTGCTGAGAATTGATTTTAAGGATTCCGTTCACACGTGTAGGAGAGAGAGAGAGAGAGAGAGAGAGAGAGAGAGAGGGAGAGAGAGAGAGGGAGAGAGAGAAAGGGGGAGAAATGAGGAGAAACTGGGAGAAGGGCGGCAGGGTCCAGAGAGACGTGTCTAGCCTTAAATTACCGAATCAACTGCTCGAATCCATTCGGTTTTTTTTAGCTAATCGTTTTCATCGGATGTGAAGAATTGTTTAATAATAACGCGTAAAGCGAAGATAAATTAGACAATTATCGACAAAATAATTTTATTGCTCGAAATATGTTTTTTCTTCTCCCCAAAATTTTAATAATTTTATGGCCAAGAGCAATAAGAGCCGCGCTATTTTATAATGATATTTGGAATATTTCATGGAAAGTGTATAAAATGCGTACCGAAATGCCTGAACGTGAATCTGGAAAAACTTTAAGTCATTAATTGATTGTCATCAATGCTCATCTCCAAAGCAAATTATTAAATCATGAAGTTTATACTTGCTTAATCTTGGCGAAAAGTCAGCGATTTTATTTCTTGTCTTGGATTTCTCATCTTAAAAACACTAGAAGTTGTTAATATTCATTTTGAATTTTTTTATTAACGGAGAACGAGTAGAAAAGAATGTCTTGGAAATGGCGTTAAAAAGTTTTAAAGATATTCCTTTCAATTCAACTTAATTGTTGGGACCGGTTGTTGCAAGGATTTTGAACATTTAAATTTATCCACTGAGCATTGAAACAAGAGAGGAAAGAATTTCAGAGCAAATAACATAAGGCGCTGTATTTTAAGAGTACTTAAATAAAAATATTCCACTGCAGACAAGCCTATCTGGAAAATTTTGCATCTTTAATAATATTCAATACATTAATTATGTAAATACATTTTCAGACCTATATAAGTTCACTTTTGTTTAGAAAAATTAATTAAGTAATCTCACAGCAATGAATTTTAACATTAAATGTTATTAAGCAACATATCACGTAAGCATTTCTTCAAAAAAATCATTTGATATAAGATACCCACGGGTTAAAGAAGGCGGGGGTTAAAGGGGCGGTAGCCCCCTTTATAAAGAAATGTTCAAAATAATTCTCAAATGTTCTGCTGTCCATAACGGTTTTTTTTAGGTACTTACATTTGAAATATTTTTCATATTCAAAAGATTTTCGGTACTTACGTATTATCTCCCGGACCCTTCGCAGGACCTGGTACTTACGTATTATCCCCATGCCATACTTACGTACAACATTAACAGAAACTAACTTGCAGGGCCAGATTAAGCGGTACGCAAAACACGCAAGTGCTTGGGGCCCAGATGACAAAGGGGCCCGCCAGGGGCGGATTGGGCAGCCAGGGCATCGCGTAAAGTCCTGGTGAGGCGATTCTGTACATGGGCATGGGTTGCCTGCGTGGTTGCTGCCTCGGCCAGGAGCTGTTGCTTTTCCGTATTCTAAAGCTCTTTCAGCTACGCACGTAAGACGGCGGCAGCCCAGACTGCGTCGGTAATATCACTAGGCGAAGTATTTTACGGGGGACCATGTACCGTTGTGTCTGTCTATTCCAGTTGTCTTATATTTACGCTATACCCTTAGTTTTCCCCAATTCGAGCCTTCTCACCCGCCGCCTCCCCTTGCAGTCCCGAGGCAAGAAAGTCCGAGGAGGATACGGGATTTCCCAAGACCCTTCCTCCTGCGGTTCCTTTCCACGTGCATTCAGTCAGGCATGCTCAAAATTTTCGGTTTATTTGTTGCGACTCTTGTTTGAGAACGAAATATATGTATATATATCTTACCCAGGGCCCGGAAGAGGGGATGGTTGCCGATGCAAATAACTGGGGCCCGGGCTTATTGGGGGGCCGCTCTCAGGAAAAAGTTTCCTGTCACGATGAATCACAATACCTGCAATAAGTGGCGCACACACGGGAGGGGGGGGGGGGGGGGACCTGATCCGGACCCCCCCTTGGAAAACTGTGCAGAAACATTCTTATTTTAAATTTGGGTTCATGGGCGCCGTCAGAGAGGAATAGGAGACGGTTTGCTCCCTTTGTTTTTAACTCAAATATAATGAACAATGCAATACGCGACATTGATATAACTTGCATACAACCTTTGTCCTTGTCAATATTTCGGACCCACCCCCTCTTGAGAGAATCTAGTGTGCGCTACTGCCTGCAATCCCTTACTTTGTTATCAACGTTTATACATTCTGCATACACCTTTGCTTTGCCTTAAATAAACCAATGTCTTTATTAAACTATATAATCTTTTAATGCTTGTATTGCGGTTAATGTCACTTCCTCAATTTCATGTTTATCTATTTACATTCTTTGAACTTTTCATAAAAATCTGATATGGCCTACACATGACTTTCTTCATACAGAGCATATGATTACTCTCGACGTCAGCGTTCTCAGAAACAATTATCAGCGATTACATTCGAGAATAATTTTAAAATACAGGGTTATTCAAAAAGAATGTCCCTATTTTAAATGTGTATATTTCTGATAGTTGGAACCTTACAAGTATGTGGTGGGCACCAAACAATAGGAAAACTGTCCAAGTTTCATCTCTGAACTTACAACCCCTCAATGTGTGCGCCTCGTGTCACACGACACACGTCCAGACGGTAGTCCAATTCGTCCCACACTCGCTGCAACATGTCCCTTGTTACTGCTTCCACAGCAGCCGCAATTTGGTTCTTCAGTTCCTTGAGATCTGTGGGCAGGGGTGGCACCTAGACGGTGTCTTTAACGTAGCCCCACAAAAAGAAATCGCACGGTGTCAGGTCTGGAGACCTGGGTGGCCAGCAGTATAGTGCAAGGTCATTGGCCCCGACGCATCCGATCCAGTGGTATGGGAGAACATCATTAAGAAAACGACGGACCTCCTGATGAGAATGAGGCGGTGCCCATCTTGCTGGAAAATGTAGTCATCAGAATCGTCATCTAACTGAGGGAGCAGCCAGTTTTGTAACATGTCCAGGTACGAGATCCCAGTCACTGTCTGCTCCACGAAGAAGAAAGGCCCATACATCTTTGTGCGGGAAATGGCGCCGAAGACATTGACCTTCGTTGTATCCCGTTCGTGCTCAATGATTGAATGTGGGTTTTCCATGCCCCAGATATGCACATTGTGGCGATTCACTTTTTCACTTACGTGAAACGTTGCTTCATCACTGAAAATCTGACGGGATGCAAATTCATCATCTTCCATTTCCCTCAGCATGTCTGTGCAAAAGTTAAACCTTTTCGCCTTGTCCGTAGGGTGTAGAGCCTGCAGCAACTCCAGCTTGTAACATTTCATCTGCAATCGCCTTCGCAAAACGCACCACACTGTCGTTTGAGGGATCCCTAATTCACGACTACCTTGATTTGTCGACTTTCGCGGGCTCCGCTGGAAAGTCTCTCTAATTCTTTGCACCTTCTCTTCCGACACTCGTGGTCATCCAGGGCTTTTCCCCTTGCAGAGGCAGCCTTTTTCCTGGAACTGCTGATACCACCGGCGAATGTTTTTCTGACATGGTGGGTCAGTGTTGAAACGTCTTTGAAACTCACGTTGCACTGTGATTACCGAATGCGACTTCGCAAACTCAAGCACACAAAACGCCTTCTGCTGGGGAGTCGCCATTTTCGTTCACTGCACTGCCTGGCGGCAGGAAAGAAAAACAATTTCCCGCCCAGGTAACAGATGAAACTCGGACAGTTTTACCAATGTTTGGTGCACACCCCATGCCTGTAAGGTTTCAACTATCAGAAATATACACATTTAAAATAGGGACATTCATTTTGAATAACCCTGTATATTCAATAGCCTTTATTACGTAAAAAAGCAAGTAAAGAAAATTGTTAACTGCTTCTTTAGATAAAAAAACATCTACGAGTAATTAATATCACCATTGGAGGCGTACGCACCGCTATCAACAATTAGAAAGTATTATCATAGCAGCGGAAACAATGCTATCACTTAGCGAAGTATTTAACGTAAATTCAGAAGAAAAATAGAAATATCTCTTAAACTATCGGCTTTATGAAACAATGTTCCAAAAAACTTCGATCGACTTTTATTCTCTACAAGTTTAATAATTACAACTGTTTATGAAATTTGAGTTTTAAAGGAGATATTGGAAAAAACGACGAAAAACCAAGATATCTATTAAACTATCGGTTTCAAACAAAACGTATAGAAAATTTTATTCTCTATAACTTTTACAATAACAATAATTTATGAAAATTGAGTTTTAAAGGAGATATTTGAAAAAAAAACGGAAAAACGAAAAGAGTAAACATCCACTTCCGGTTTACCTATATTGTCCAAAAACTAATCAACTCTTATCACTAATATGAATGTATTATAGGTCCTCTTAATTAATCCCAGAACGTGCGCTTTGCGTGGGGCCCATGAACCGCCTAATCCGGCCCTGCTGATTGGCCTGTCTCTACATTTACAAACCCAATCACCGAACAACGGGGAGGGATTCTTTGGTTCCGGGCGAGGCGATGGGCGCGGTAGCACCCGTAGACGACTACCCATTAAAACAAAGCGAGCCGAAGGCTCGTTAATATTTTCTCCATTTGCGGCACAGCAGTCAAACGAGATATAATTTTGGATAAACATCAATAAGTTTCTAAGGGCATCATTTACTCGTACGCGTACTTCGATAGTTCATTTTTTCAGAATCAGGTGGTGCTGCGGTCGTGGGTGTCTAATATCAAATCTGTTCCCAATTGACATTAAGTAATAACAACTACAAAATATTTAATAGAATACAATTTTAGAATTGTGTAATTTCGCTTACTTTAGCTTACTAGCATACCTGTTTATTTACATTCGTTGCTGTGAATGCGGCCAACAATACTAAAGCCACAATGGACCCGCAGAGATAGTTCGTAAAGGGTTTTCTAATATCTTGTTAAAAGGCAAACGGACAAACAGACGGACCCCAAATATTTTCCATATCTAGTCCAAATTTGGAACTATATATATCCTGAAAATTTGGTGTTTGTAGCTTAAATTATTTTTTAATAAATAATCTTTTTTATAAAAAAATTAGTGCTAAAAAGCTCCAAAATTGAAACTATTTCATTTTTATAAATAGCTTACTTTGATAAAAATATAAATATAAGACCGGGACAAAAATTTTCGAAAACCAATTCAAAAAGTATACTTTTGTACTGTTGCAGATTTTGTTATTTCCGTCAAAAAATTAAGGAACGTCTTTAGTATTCCATAAATTCCCTTCTAAAAGCGAAGTAATATTTTTAGTATTTCATTTTAATCGAGTCGCAGGGCAGCTCTGTTTTAGACCTTAAATAAATCCACCGTGTTTGCGTTTTCCCCTCTGGCAAAACTGATTGATAACCAAAGCGTTCGGCTGACGTGAGTTTTCGGAACCTGCGATCACATGCTAGATTGTCAGTCGGTGGAAGAGTGTGTTCGGCGCAAAATTCGATGGCTTCAGAGGTTTTTGCATTCGATCCTTTGTAATCGGCGGCACCACGTTTTCGTATATACATATATAGAGTGAGAGGTGCCTTCGATGGAACTTTCACACGCAGCCACGGCTTATGGAAGCGCGACGCCGTGGGAAATCAGAATATGCGGAGACCTTCGGAAGTGTCTTTTTTTTCCGCTTCCAGAACGCAACCTGCGACATCGCTGGAAAATCGATCCGAACGATCGAATGCTTTTCATGTCCGATAGAATCGACCTTGACCGATTGATCGGAGTAACTCGAGGATTAAGCTCCTCTCGATATTGGATGAGCTTCGCCCGTGTTTCGTACGACCGAGCGAAGCCCATTTGACGCCTTGGAGTGTTCCGGGAAATTTTATGCGGCCTCAAAAAATACTCGCACGACAAAAAGAATCACCCCGCGTCTTTGTTGTGCGTCAGTTTCATCTCGGCGTGAAAGCGTGCGACGATTGGAATTATTTCCACGTTGCTTGCATAATAAACAAATTTGATGTTGCGACTACAGCTATGAAATTGTGCTGAGATCAAATTTAAAATCTTTGAAAACAATAGATGATCAATGAAAAAATAAATCGGGCGATATATTTGGAGCGATACTAAATTATCAAAACTACTTTGTCCTGTGAATAGTACTTATATTAGGAATATTTACCACTTACAAAGCAATCATGGCTTCAATCCAGCACAATAAAATAAATTATTCGATATCTACATTTTATTACATGTAATAATAGACTTTCAATTTCCTCGTGCACGTCACAGTATGTCTTTCAATCTTATAAAAAAGTTTGTTCCCAAAGGACATGTAATCTTTAATAGTGTTTCAAACTCGATCATTAAAAGTTTAAAATGATAACAGTCACTTAACGAAGCAGGAGATCCATGTTTTATAAGTGAGGACATATTATAACAGATTTATATTTGCTAATGGGTTCTGTTTGAAAAGGAAAGAAATATTTCACAGCCTACCCTCAAACCGTATTGACGTCAAACAGAATCCTAATCAAAGCGCCGTTTGATTAATTAGAGGGCGGATCGTTTGCGGCCAACCGTTGCAAGAGCGACATTTCCTCTGTCCTCCTGATCCATTTCGGATTTGCATTGAGACGACGGCCGTGGACTTAGACATTAATCGACGAACGTATCTATCAAGGCCATGCGCGAAGTAAACAAAAAGTTTAGTATAGTTTGAATTTAAAAAAATCAGTCGACATTATTTGTAGAAAAAAACGCAAAATTGCATTACAATATATAAAAATGCACGATATGATTTATTTTTGTGTCCCTTTAACTATTCACCGACAGGATCGTTTTCAAATCCATCTCATTTTTAATGTGAGCATATTAGAGGCGTTTGAGATGACGCAGACTAGAGAAAATAGATAGAAAGGAACAGAAATATGGAAGTTTTGAATAGAGTAGGGAAAGAAAGGAGCTTAAATAGGATAGTAATAAGGGAAATACAAATTGGTGAGTCATATTTTGAAAGGAAGCAATAGAAAAAGAATGTTGAGAAACATGCAAAGAGGTAGGAAGAGGAAAGGTATATTAGATGCATTGAAAAAAAAGAATTTGGTATGAGAACTTAAAGAGAAAGGCTTTGAATGGCACAGATCGTGTTATGTGTGACTAAAACCTCCCGAAATTTATAATAACGATGAATTAATATAACTATCGATTTAATAGTGACTTTAATTTAAAGTTGTACCTTATCAAATAGATTATTATGAAGTGTTAAAACGATTTTATCGTAATTTATGGATAACTTTTTCCTTCATAGATTAGCTTACAAAAATTGCATTACACGTATAGTTACGCTATTTAAAACTCATTTTATAAATTGTTTCTTAATTAAAAAACAGAGTACTGAATAATAAATTTCACTATGCCTTTAGATTGAATGTATCATTTAAAAAATACAACGCCGAAATTAAAGTTATATAGAAAAGATTTTTATTTAATATAATAGAATAATTTATTCCATTTGTATCCACGCAACTGCTTTGTTACTCTCCAAGCATGCAAATATAACCACAGACAACACCATACATTTTCTTATTTTCCATTTTTTTAAAATATGCGTACGACACAAGTGTATTTTTCCTTTCGGTTCAGATTACAAAAATCCTGGTTTATTTTTCTCACTCTCATCCTTTTGTTCACCTCGCCTTTCCTCTTTTGGTTCATTAGCCCACAGATGGCGTCTTTGTGTTCTCTTCCATGCCTCACGAGTCTTTGAATCGCGTCTCTTTCACTCAATCCGTGGCTTCGTTCATGATTCACTAATTTAACTTATTTTGGGCATGTGTAAACTTAAAATTTCCAATGGTTGATGAGAATTATTTGAATGGAGTTAATTTCGGGATCCATATGACGAAGTTCATGGAGTTTGACAAATTTACATTTTATTTATAGTTTTCTGCGTGAATGAATTTTTAAAAAAATTTTACTATGGGAGAGTTGTGGCATAGTGGTGCGGGCGCTGGCTTGCTACGCTTAGCAAACTCGGTGCGAACCGGGTTGCCCGGCTCCCCATTTGCGAGTTTAGAGGAGAACACGTAAATCAGCGCCCCGTCCTTCGGAAGGGACGTAAAGCCGTTGGTCCCCTTGGTGTTTCTCGTTAAGAGTAGGCTAATGCCGGCACCGGGTTTCACTCCTCCCTTGCTTTGTGATTTAGACTGAGAAGCCTTCTAGCGCTGGTGTCGTTTGAAGTCACAAGGTCCCCCCAAAAAAAAAAAATGAATTAAAATTTTACGCTCCGCCTTAAATTTTCATTCGTGACAAAATCTATCGATATATATTAAGGAGTTTAGCTTAATAAGACAAAACGTTCGCATTTTAAATAAACGCATTTTGTACGCTGTATAAAACCATGGAAATTCAAATGAAGTGACAAAGTTAACCAGAATCGAGTATGCACGGCACGAAGTTCACATAGAAAAAGCGAAATGGCCAAAAGGAAAACCGAATCCAATCGAATTTCAGAGGGAGAAGGAAAGAGTCATGACAGCCTTATGTTATTCATTTATTTTCCGCAAATTAACTAAGGTAAGAAGCATCTCCTGAATTTTGCAGATAGCTACATACTATTAATGCATGCACAACAACCTGAAAATAAACAATTAATAGGCTTTGTAGTGAACAATGAATTCAGCTTCGTTACTGAAAATATAGCACAACTACTATAACTGTGCGGCATATAATTATTTTATATTTATGCCTCATAGAAATTATTTCGTGTATATATGCAGGTTATAATTTTTGTTAAGTGTCATAAGCTAATAAATAATCTTCAAAAAAAACTTTCAGAATCATATTAATTGTGATTTTCCCGATTAATATATATTTTTGTGCTTTTTAACACGTCACATGACATTTTCTCGCTCCTTCCGTTGTTTTCTCTAACTCCCTTCTCCTTTTTGAACACTCCACTCTTTGACCATTCTGCCACTCCACCTCTCATCTCCACATCTCTCTCTTCATCTCTCTTCCATCCAGTTCTCTTCCTCTCTCATCACTCTTCTGGCGTACATTTTCGCTCCCTTTGAATATCTTCTCGTGGATACGAAGTTTTCGAGGTAATTTTTATCAAAAACATAGTAAGTTACAGTGGACATACTTTATTTCGAACGGTTTAGTACAGGAGTTTTCAAACTTTTTTAAGCCACGGAACCCTTTATATAAAAATATTTCTTCTCGCGGAACCATAACTAAGAAATAGTAAACCTCATCACAATAAAATTAACTTTAAAATCATTGTAATGTATATTTATATAGCTTATGCACCTTACAGTACATATATAGTTTACAAGTGAGGGTCATGTTTCCTGCTGTAAATAAGAGAAGGAAGATCGTTTCGGATCTCTATTACGGAACCCCATTTAGCTTCTGCGGAACCCTTGGGTTCCGCGGAACACATTTTGTGAAACCCTGCTTTAGTACTTGCTCCAGAACGTTTTCTCAGAAAGCGTTATCCCTATCGGGCTCAATGTTACTTCTTTTTAGCGATTTTTCCTCCTTCGACATCTATTTTTCGCTTTGCTGTAATTTTCCTTTATAAGAACTTAGGTCTGCAATCGTGAATCGAAATATTTCTCAATCTTCTCCAACGTTATTACAAGCAGTAGATGCTTTGCTATTTTCCACTTAGCATCGAGTTTCCTCAAAGTCTGAATCAAAAATGTTTTTAACATATTCAAATCTGAAGAAGTTGATCACATCTGAAACGAGAACTCGAGAAAAATATTTTCAACCCCCCACCTCCCCCCCCTTTTCTCGCTGTTTATTCGTTACTACCATGTACCTATTGGATTTAGATTAGTTTAACCATCCTTACATCAAATACCGAATAAAAATATCGTCCGAATAAGAAACATTTGGTGTAAAAATTTGGTCGCATAATAGGTCTGCTGGGATATTACGTTCTCATTCTACGTTGAAATAACGCTCTTGGGAAAATTTTGATATTAGTTCTCATATTTCCCTTTTTCATCTGTTCATAAAAAATAACATGCTTGCTTGCTCTGCTCGGAGAAATTATTTAAGCAATATTCTGCTGAGCTTATATTCTGCACGATCATGCCTTAGAAATGCTTTCTTAGTCTTTATCTCATTTTTGAAATTTTAAAAAGGAAAAATAGCATAGAAGAACTTTTTCATCTTGCATTTTAACTGAATTCAATAAAGACCTTCAAACCGGTTTCGAGTCGCGATATTTTATACTTTAAAATAGGACTACAGCTACATGTGTATATGAATTGAACATGTTATTAAAGATTCATGTTATGGTTCCCAATTAATTTTCTTAAGTTAACGGAAAATTATAAGCTGCTTACCTAAACAGAAAAATTATGATTCTTATCAAAAATATCAAAGTTGATATTACAACTAATAATTTAAACAACTTTTATGAAAATTTTAAGATATTTCATCGCATAAATTCCATAAATTCTGTCAATTTCCTTCGTCAATTTCAGTCACATTTGTTTTCCAATTCAATTATTTTTCACAGTTTTTGGAGATATCATTGTGTTAAATTTATACATTACGTTTTATCTAATAGTTTTCTTGTAATTAAATTATCTGCATAGTAATATTTTATATGTTACACCGAATACGTACATTCTTAATTGCAACAAAATGAACAGAAGATTCTCATTCAAATTGAAAGCCTTAATAACCACGCTTTCATTCCATCAGGCTCGCGA
Organism: Uropetala carovei; assembly: GCA_036926305.1. Lineage (NCBI taxonomy): Eukaryota > Metazoa > Arthropoda > Insecta > Odonata > Petaluridae > Uropetala > Uropetala carovei. Next base: position 6,824,976 of record JAXCHB010000010.1, on the reverse strand, counting down.
ATTTCCTCACACTCAGGACCCAAATCCGTAAACTGTCATACTTGAAGCGCGAATATTAGCACGGTATGAACTTTTCCCTTTCCAAGGATCGTTAATTTTAATCAAGCTCCGAAAACTATTAAAGGGAAGAGGGAGTAAAATAGGAGCGAGGTAATCATACCTGATGATGATATTTTCAGAAAAAAATGGCTAGCCAGGTCATGGCGGACGTGAAAAATTAATTTAAATTTATACTGGTCATAAAGTGAAAGAAAGGAAGGAAGGAAATACATTGAACAGCGAAGGTACGAGGTTGTTTTTATGTTGCCGTGACAACGTGCGGTGATAAAGTTTGATCATTCGCGGTTTGGTAATTATTTAATGGGATCATATCTTTATGGAATATTTAATTCACTCTGCTTAATGGAGTCGGTTGCTTTCATCACTTTAATTTGAATTTAAAACGACTGATGTTTTAATCTTCTAGTACAGTAAAACTCGTTTATAACGATCACGCCTAAAACGAAATCTCGGCTATAACGAAGAAATGTCTCGGTCCCTTGAACTTCTCCATAAGGGCATTGGTTAAATTTCTCGGATGTAACGAACACGCATTTTATGAATTCTCGGCTGTAACGAACAAATGTTTGGTCCCGTGGCAAAAAGTGCCTCACATATAACGAATTTTGGCGTGCAGGGCGATAAGTAATGAATAGTTTCCGCCCGTTTACCGCGCACTTGTTCGTAGAGGTCCCCTTCCTCCATCTACCCCTTACATACGAATTTCCACGCTCCCTTTGTTTTGAAATTGATATTAAAAATGTGAAATGTTTATGTAAATTAATGACCATAATAATAATATTAATTGACCATTTAAAAAATCGTATGTAATATCAGTCGAACATTTTACATGCCGCGAAGTTGATAAGCATCTCTTTGCATATGTAAGTACTGCATTGAAGTTGACTCACTGCAAATACAGTAAAATCTGTGTTATCCGGCTATCTTGGGGATTTTGGAAAGCCGATTAGGAGAAATATCCGGTTAGGGGAGCGATTTTCGATTTTGACATCGCAAAATTAGCAATAACCAAACAAAATTGGGCTTAGGTTCACTATCGTACTCCCCAAACATAACTATGCATGGGGTTTGCATTTTCCATTTTAATTATTCCACACATGGTTAGATGTAGACACTATTTACCCATTCTTATTTAATACATTGCTACGCTTACGTGCAAAACAAAAAGACTATTGAAAAGTTTAGGGGGTCCGGGGAGTTTGGGGATTACGGCGGTGAACCTGTTCCCAAACTTGAATTTATTGGATTATATCTTTCTTATTTATCTTTATTTACTCTATTAGAAAAGGACGAAATTATTTAATTCTTCTGAACGTTTCTGTGAAAATCAGTCATATAATATTTTATCCAGTTCATCAATTTTTGGCTTATGAAGCGTATGATGTTTATTAATTGATTTACTCGTCTCAGAAGATGACACAAATTTCATTAATTTAGCCTTATGAGCCTTGATATTGTAGAGCGTGGAAGATCCGATGTTGAATTCTTTTGCTACGGCTGCTATATTTTTTCCTTTTTCAATTCGTTTGATCAGCTCCAGATTTTATGTTAGCGTTAAACCAACTTTTTCTCTCCTGTTCCTTGCTTTTAGGTATTTATTTTGATGCTATATTCAATGATGGGTAATTTTTTAAATAATAAAAAGCGATAAAACTGGAAATTTTAGAAGTACACCATCTAGACAATGCTAATGGATTACGTAACCAAAAACGCCATGCTTACTCGGCAGCCACAGAAGTATACGGAGTAAATACGTAATATATACATCTTATATTTTAAGAAATTTTAAAGTGGAAGTTGTGGTATTACACATATAGTATTCACACAAAAATTCATAAAAAAAGAAAAAGAAATACAAAATGAATTGTATTTGTGTAATTGCCGGAATCTAAGGGTGGCCGGTTCTAAATAGCCGGGTAGCACAGCTTTTATTGTATGTGTATACGTGTTATATGGGATGTATAGGCCAAAAACCATGTTTCTCGTATATAACGTAGTCACGCTTATAACGAAGCAATGAGTCGGTCCCCTCAAATACGTATTAAACGAGTTTTACTGTATTTACGTCCGTATCTGTTATATTCTAAACTAATTCCATTTGAGCCTTATAAATGGAACGCAGTGCATATTTTTGGAATCTCCGTTTCTAACGGAAGTATAAATAAAGTGTGTTATTACATGCTATTGTTATATACTAACTCTATAAAACTAGTGAAATATTTTGGAGACAAAACGCATTTTTTAAAAATAATTTTGAAATTTTTTCAGGTGTTCAAAATTTTAAATTTCGATTTATTTCATTTTTCCCAACTCTAATGTACTTTTAGTTTTTTATTTTGAAAATATTATAGAATTTATATTTATGACATATTCGGTGCCTACATTTCCACTTGATGCGTTCACGAGCTCACGTAGATATTCAGCACATTATTATCTTTTACGTCTCTAGAAAACTAACCACTAAACTACCAGAAAAATGCCTTTTTGTTTCGTTATTCACGCGACCAAATCGTTGGCCACTTGCGTGAATATCGTAGAACGCGCATAGAGCCTCAGCCTGCGTCTGCAGCACGCTAGGCGGCCTCGAAATCAGAACCGACCTTCGATGCACGAATGCACGCTGCGTCGTTATCGTCTCGCACGTGCGCGAATCCGCTCTGATGGGATTTCTCGACGTCACGTGACTGCGCAATTCGTCGCTTTATCTGCCAGCCGCCCATATTGTGGGCGCATGATTAAGGCGGCGAATTTGCCCTCGGGACGAGCAAGAGAGTCGCGTCCGTGCGGCGATTTTAAATTTTCGGATCTTCCAACACGCCCTCCCTCGGAAGTGCACCTGCACGGGGTTGGCGTTATCGTGAGTGACCTTTGAAAACGCACGCGTGCGACGTTACTCGCCGTCTCCTTTTCTCTCCCTGTCGCATCCCTCTCAAGATCCATTAGTTTTCAACGTACAAAGTTCCGCTGATACCAATGCACAGCCGGCTTAGTTTTCAAACCACTATAAGTAAATCCATAGAAAACTATTTATTCGGCACACATTTTAGAGGAATATGAGATAATCGCGGCCAAAACAAGGATGCTAAGCATTACGAGATCTGTTAGCATAAAAAATTCTTTTATAAAAAAATAATGTGAGCGTTGAAGAAATAGCTACTGAAAATGTTTAATGAGAAAAATTAGATTGGTAAGACTCGCCGATGAAATTTATTTGAGAACGAATTGTAGGCAAACGCATTTCGTTCTGAATTAAGAAAAATCTAAATATGTATACTATGTTTACTGTACTGGGATATTTCTTCTAGATTAATATCCAGAAATCATTTAGTGGTAATTCTATTTGATTTTAGAGTATGATAGTTTCAAATATCTGTCAATTGCTCATCCTAAGCAGGACTAAAATTGTTTTTTTAATATGCAGATTATAGTAACTTTTATCCAGTCGTAACTAAATATATCTGGAAAGTTTTACTGTGATGTAGCCTCGAGTGATGTCAAGTGTTCACAAAAAAGGGTCATCATTTTTTGCGGCATTTGAAAAGAACACGCTAATCTTATTTCCTTTCACTTCGACTTTACAGAACTGCATCTTTTCCCTTCAGGGCATTCAGTTTGACTGAAGACGATTCTCGTTTCTTCCTTGAGTACTAGAATTCACCCTGTTCAAAAGTTCAAATGTCTGTCAGGTTAGCTAATTTAGCAAACCAAATCTTATTTTTAGTTATCCACGAAGAACACTAGCAGTTTTTTTAAAATTTGTATATACGATTATATTTCAATGAAAAGTTTCGGAGAATAGAGAAAATAGATTATCAACAATGAGCCCATAATAGATGTTCCTCCGCTAAGAAAGCAAGCGGTTGCATGAGATAGAGAAGCAATTAATTGCGAGAAGAGCAGATCCTTTACGACGGAAACGTGAATTGAGGAAAACCCCGCTACTTCTGAGAAATGTGAATAGCGGCAAGAGGAATGGCAACCGTCTTCATACGTCTCGCTGGAAAACGCACATTTTCACTTCTCCAATTTCGGAAGCGGAAAAATAATAACACAATAAATTTTGTCTTTGCTGTGTCAAAAATCTCGCTGCACCCTTTACAAATGTCTGCCACAGGGGTCGGAAACCTTTTACTATATGGTGGACCACATTCGTTGTTGTGAATGCTTCGGAGAGCCGCATTGGAAATCACGAGAGCTTCGGCGGGCCGGTTGGGCGTTTCTGTCTCACTTTCGCCGAATCCGTTTCCCTTCGGTTCAAGAGAAGCCAAAATATTAACAAGCGAACGATATCCAATTAAACGAACTGACGGAAGCGTCGAACGGCGCGCCGTTGGGAAAATCGGAGAGAACTTCAAGACGCCACTCATCGGAGCCCTTAATCTCACGATTTCTTTGCTTTTTCTTTTCTCTCTCGCTCTCCCTCTCTCTCTCTCTCTCTCTCCCTTCTGCGTTTCCATTGCTAAACAGTAAATTAGAATGTGTGCGTATATGTATATGTGTATATGTATATGTGTATATATATATAAATACTACGGAAGAGGAAACGTAAGTAAGGATATTTAGGGCAACTAGGTGTTGAAGGAAACCCAGTGAACACTTACCGGAAGTAGAGCCGCTGGGGTGTTGGAGAGACATTTGTAGAGGTTAAAGCTTTCAGGATGATCCCTTCGTCAGCACAAGAGAGACTCTCTCTTGTGCTGACGAAGGGATCATCCCGAAAGCTCCAATAACTTCTACAAATGTGTCTCTCCAACACCCCAGCGGCTCTACTTCCGGTAAGTGTTCACTGGGTTTCCTTCAACACCTAGTCGCCCTAAAAAAAAATATATATATATATATATATATATATATATATATATATATATATATATATATATATATGTATATATATATATAAAGTGGATATCATTTATTCGTTGCGCCATATAAGTCCAGTCAAGTTATCGATTAATTATTGTGCTATTTAACAGACTTAGACATAGGTGCCGCTGTATAAGTTAAGAAGTTAATTAAATATTTTAGTTACATTTCTATCCATAATTTATGTCACTTCTTTCCTTCTGTTATTTTTGTTATTTTTCTTAAAGAAACCGATAAGCCTATTCGATTCAGATGCTCTTTCTCGCCGCATTTTCTCCTTTTAATTTCCGCCGGAGGAACTAATTATGTATGTATGTAGTGCGTTTTTACGTGCGCCAGAATATTAGACTGCTCCTCTTTTCATTCTCCTACATTTTCCAGCGTTTCATTTATCGCGTCTCTGTCAGATCTTGCAGTAATAAAATGTTCTGTGTACTGGAATAGTATGGGTTCCGTTTTTTAAAATCTTTTATATGCGTTTCTCCGATATTTATTTATATTTTTTGTTCACTCATATCTCGTGAAAGAATGATCGGATCGTAAATAATGCTACACTGTTTGAAAGCTTATGGCTTTCAGATGGTTTTTAGCTCATAAACGATTCGTAACTCATCTAGAATTTAAACTGTGAATGTTCAAACTTTCCAAAAGTCTATCTCGTTGCGGTGGCACTGCCGGTGAGTCTGGGGGCGTTTTAGTACTACGTACATAGTCACAGCATTTTAGCCCCTGCGTTATAAATGATAGCGGAAATACGGATTTCAAAGTGAGTTGCCATTTTGACCAATATATGGCGAGAGAAGTTATAACGCTTAATTGTACGAAAATTTTAGCTTATTTTTATTATGTCATTTTACACCTCTATAATGTTCACTATTAGTTTAAATAATTTGAACTTTTTCATAAAACAATTAACAACTCGTAATCAGTAGATGGTTCATTTAGGAAAGTATTCTTATTCCTCGGTAGATGGCTTCTGGGTAGAGAAGTATCTTCGAAATTTCAAAACTTGCGAAATGGGATACCGTGGCGTGGTGCCGAGTGCGTTGGCCTGCCACGCTCAGCATACCCGTTGAAAACCTGTGAAAGTTGCATTTTTTCAATAGATCATGCGGCCCCGTATTTACGTGTTTAGAGGAGAGCACGCGAATCAACGCTCCTTGGTGCTTTTCAAATAGAGTAGGCTAATGCCGGTACCGGGTTTCTCATCTTATTTGTTTTGTGATTTAGACTCGTATGAAGTCACCAAGTTCCACAAATCACGAACTTTGACATCAATCATTGTAAGAAAGCGATTGAGGTAAATTATTTACGTTCGTTTTTTTTCATTGAATGCTACTCGTTTTCGCTCATAATAGATGAAAACAAGTAAGAATTTTAAAAAATTCAAAAATAAAATCGTTTTGCTTTACAAAATAGGCGGCCTTAAATGGATAAAACAGGAAAAATTTCAGACTATTTGTTCGTTATAAAAGATTTTGGAGTCATATTCTTTTCATTACCATTGCTTGACATAACATTCACGTAATAATCTCAATCCATAAGTGGGAATAAGTGGAGTCTGAATACAAAGTTAATAGCAAGCATTTCCATTTTCTCATATGCGAAGTATATTGAAATAGTTTGTAATCTAGAAATAATTCCATCTCGTGATTTTGATGGAAATATACTTTTCAAGTGTGTCTGAGTCCGAAAAAGTGGTTTTCGCAATTCCGTCTGCTGCTCTGTCCATTTATCCGTCTATTCGCGGATCTACAGCCTAAACAGTAGAGCGAAAATGAATGAAATCTCGTACTTAGGTATTTTATCATGCAGAATAGAAGTTATGAAGAAATGGTTGAAATTTCAGAATAATTAGGGGCCGTTTATTATAGGCAATTTGATTTTCTAAAAAACGGCTAAAACGAATTTTGATCAAATTTCGTACAGTTATTTGAGTTTACATATGCAATAATACTACATAGTTCATATTTCTCAAAAAATGAATGAAAAGTCAAATTAATACTTGGACAACTTTAATAGCAATTGGATTTTCTAAAAAAACGGCTCGTACGATTTTCATCATATTTCGAATAGTTATTGAAGTTGATGTTTATAATGATTGTACATAGTTCATATTTTTCAAAAGATAACTAAGCGCCGCACTAGTATATGAGAAAGTTTGTACGATGTATATTGTACCGATTTTTTATTGCAGACCTTGAAAACCTCCGATCAAGGCAAAATTATTACGTAAATGATATGTAAAGTAAAAGCAATGAAAAGAATATGACACCAAAATCTTTTATAACGAACAAATAGTCTGAAATTTTCCTTGTTTTATCCCTTTAAGGCCGCCTATTTTGCAAAGCAAAAAGATTTTATTTTTGAATTTTTAAAAATTCTTACTACATAGTTAAGTTTTCATTTCCGTGTGTCGCTAAATGCTCTTCACAAGGGGGCTAAATTTTAACGCCTTCAACACTCTCTTCCTTTCTATCTCCATATCTCCCACGCCCACATGGCCACCACCTGCTTTACTACACAAAGCTGCCTTCTCTTTACTATTCTTCCTATTTCAAAACCATATTATTTTACTCTTTTATTCACTTTCCATCGATATTTTTATTTTGTTCCTATTTAATTACTTACCTTTCATGGTTATTCCTTTTTTAAACAGTTTTGAACGAGTTTACCGATAACTGAAATGACGTAAATATCCATAAAGCGGTTGGGAATAAAATATATTCGGAAGTGCTATAAAGCAGCCGCTCTTAGTGGTAATATTTTATTCTAAAAAATAAACTGTTTTTTACAATCAACGTTATGTAAATTGGCAATAATGACGGTACATGTAATATTTCCAATCGTTTTATGGTCTACCTGAATTATTTTAACTATCAATTACAGTCCATCTCAAAGATATGAGTTCGAAAATTCTTTTGTGGGTTTATTAATATGCGTCTAATTAATAATTTCGCCTTTTAAACAAATGTTATGAATAAAAAGTTTAATTTATTTTATTATTTCGATAGCTTTACGTCCTCAAAATTTGACAAAATTTTCTGTTTTTCGTCTTCCTCTATTTCATTCAGCAGTCACCGTTTCAACGAATAATTAGCACTAATAACATCGCGTACCAAACCGCTTCGAAAATGACCTTAATCTAATGCTAACGCATAGATATTCCCAAATTACAAGAACAACAGCAAAACCAGCATGGAAAGCTATAGACCAGTTTGTTTAATAAAACCAAAGTAAACCAATATTGCGAAATGTTACTTTATCGATTAATCAAGTAATGAAATATTTATTTCTTCATAAATGTTAACGCTGAAATTAGGCACATGGGGAGACATATTGCAGTATATAACAAATATAAGTAAAACAAGCAACACATTAAATTTCTATAAAAAACCGTTCACCCTCGGAGCCGAAGTTTTCGTGGTTTATGGCCTTCATATGTGAATCGAAGCTCCTATGAAAACGAAGCAAAACGCTAACATCTCTGAGGTGCGAATTCATTGTTTCACACCGTTCCCATCGCTGATTTAAGATATTATTCACATGCAAAACAAACCACACACGCTAGTTTATAATCAACTTAAATAAACGTTATCTTTGATGGAGCCACTTCAGTCTTCTACACTCCTTTCGCCCCTTTACTGCGACCTCAGAGTGTCCGAGATCTCCTCCGTAGATCAAAGGCCCTCTGTGGGCGTTTATCATCGCCTCTCTTCTGTTTTTAACTACCCGTCTCCGAATGGCAACTTCCTCCGCTCCCGAACCGCTGACCTATTTATCGCGATCCGCGGATGGATACACGCTCGACCTCGGTGAGTTTTTTCTCCAGTTAAGAGGCTTTTAAGGATTCTTCCTCCGCGAGGGAGGCTCTCTCACTCTACAATTTCAGTTTAATCGAATTAGCTTCTCCTCCATTCCTCATCTCAATATATTCTCCCGCGCGGGCCAAGCACTCGACTCCCTCGGCGTGTTTGTATTTCTGTGGCCGGCATCTGTTTGAGGTCGACGCTGTTTGCTGAACCTGCGATTTATTTGAACTGCCGATTCGCCCTTCTTTCTCAAATATCTGTTTGGTATCAATTGCAATAATCTTAATAGGGATTTAATATGCCAGTTAGTCATTCGCCGCGAGGTGATATTACTTCGTCAGCGGATATAATCTAGATTCTCAACTTGAATTGTTTGTTTTAGTGAGCACATGAATTTCACGCTCTTGCATTTGGAATACTTTCTTTTGTAAATGAATGTGGAGTTCCAAGCATTTTATCTCGCGTAGAATATGATTATATAATAGAAGTCACGAAGCGAATAATGGTTTGATCCGCTTTTAAAGAAATATGAACATCTGAATTTGTGGCTTTTTATGTGCAAATAACTAAGGCAAAATTAATGACAAATTATAAATAAAGAATAAAATCTTAGGTCGATCTTTGATTTTGAAATATACCGAGTCTCTCAGACAGAGGACTGTTTATGTCTAACACATATTGCCCGAAGCACTTCTTATAGTTCTGAGTAATATCTACATATTTTATCGCTCAATGTATAGTTCATCATTGCAACTTTTACGAGAAAATGAATACGTTTCGCGTCCATATGATGTTTAACTATTCCCTGATAAATACGTATATTTTTTCGTTTTCCAAAATAAAATCCTATGTAAAGCGTGTAAACTTTCGGAAACAAATACCAAAATTTGTCATAAACTCATAAAAACGTATCGTATTTTATTGAAAAAGATAAAAGGTTTCACGTTGATTGGTGAAAATTAAAAGTGCTTTTTTCATCAATTCCCCTGCTGGAAGCCATAATCACGAACTGCAATTTTTTAGAGATACAATAGTAACTGTTAAAACGATTGTGTTATTAAAACTCATACAAATATGTATTGGTATTTTTCTTTATCTACTTTTTTGTCTTTAGATATTGTCTTTTTGCACCGTAAATTCCACTAAGTTGTGAGTTATAATACTGGTGATAGCATATTAATTTAGTTAGATAAATCATATTTTGAAACTCGTTACCTATTTATGATCTATCTAGTGCCATATGAAAATTCTCACGTATTTTGATCTATGTTTTTGACTTATGTATTTTGACATATGTTTTCTCATTGTTTTTATTTGTCCTATTAATTAAAATATTAATCAATGTTCCTCAAAATTGAATTATCATTTAACTAATCATCTATCAGATAAGCTGTTTAACATCTTAAATTTAGTGCTTAAAGAATTTATTTGAATGTTTTCTGTTTTCGCATAAATATAATCATGTTGTACAGTTGCTCGATTCAGTTTTCCTTTTTGACGTTTAAATTAATTAATATTTGGAAAATGCACCGAGTTATTGTTTTCTTATTTAATATAATATAATGTTTTCATCTTAGAATACAATTAAGTAGACATTTCAAATTTTCAAACATTTCTTAGTCCACTCAGCAAACGATTGATTGCGTTCACTCCGATGGATGATTCGCACGACAAGATGAGTGGTTTCGCAGCCCTCCTTCCCCTTTAAATTACAGGTCGATACTCTCAGCTGCGATACCTTTTGCTTAACAAACTCGACGGAATAAATTATGAGCCACTTTGTTATGGCGAAGCACTCGCTTCCGCGTACGAGCGACGGCCGAGAGGACATATTGATAACGCCAAGTGCACAAGTACGCCTCAGCATTCGAAACAGGGTCAAATAGAAACGGCTGAAACCCACAAGGAATCAAATATGCATTCCATCGCTTAAAACTCTCCCTTCGATGTCTGCCACGCCACCATGAAAGATCCACTCTAAATAATCTTCCTAGCAACGCATATCAATAGCGTAATAACTATTAAATTTTTTACCTAAGGAAATATCAGCTGCGGACGTAGTTTAAGAACGTAGCCAATATGGAAGGATAAGTAAATATATGGAAATGAGACACGAGTCACGGTTTCGCAGGCAATCTATGCATTTTTATGGCCTCAATAAGAATGATATGGTTCGACTATGATTTTTGCATCGATGGAAGGTGCAAAGAACACAAAAGATGAGTGGTGTGAGGGAGGGAGAGAATAGAGTGGGAGAAGAGGGGGGAGAGGGGGGGGAAGAGGGGGATGAGAGGAGAGGAAAAGAGTCGTGCAAGAAGCGAGGAAATACACGTCCTCAATGAACGCACGAGACTTCGTGGCATACCTCAGCTAACGATTTGTGATTATTATAAAATGATCCGAGAGAAGAAAAGCGAAAAAGATGGATGCCTGCTCGAATTAATGGAACTTAATTCATTAATCATCATAACTGACTTTCTAACCGTTGCGAAAAAGTTGTGACAAACAGAAGCAGCTTTTATTACGAGAAAAATAAATAGATGAGGTTTGAGCGAAGGAAAACAACATTAATTTTCTTTACGAAACTTAGAAAAAAGCATTAACCAGGAACAAATATTGAGGGTTAGATGCTGTGTTTCGGAAAATAACGCTATTTTTATAGACATGTAACGCTTTAACAAGAAAAGGTCCAGGAACGGATACGATGGAGATACTAAAGGGACGGGATTTCGAAGGATCGTGGGTTCGAAATCACTCGGAGGATGAAAATGTCAATCCAAAAGTGATCCACACGTAAAAGTCTACAGCAATTTTTTTATGATGAAAACTACCAATCGGAAAATTGCATCCGAGGAGCCAAATTTTTTCTCAGCTATTTCAAATGGCGAAACCGCAGTCGCAGACGATGGACGACGGTTATCTAAAGAGAATGACTCGTCCGTGGTGAGCGGTGGTGAGTGAGGGAATATACGAACATCAAAGTCGAGGCGGAGAGATAGCGTACAGGAAAGGGAGAGGTTTATCCGTTAAAAATGGAGAGAAAGAGAGAAAGGGAGAGAGAGATAAAGAAAGAGAGGCGATCAAACGCAAAGTCTTGCCAGAGCACGTGCGAGTAAATATGAATTTTATCAGGCGTGAAATTATTCAACGCAGGATGTGGTTTTTTTCGCAAAGGCAAGGAAAAAAGTTGCCAGGTGAAAAGAGGCTAGTTAAAAAGTATTCAAATCCAGATCATTTGGAGTCAACGATCTCACTGAGGACGGCAGTCCTGCGCATCTGGTTTCTCGTTACTGTTTATCATACATATTACTTTTGTAGAGTACCTGAGTAAGTGTAACGCGCTGAATAGACGAATATCTGAAACTTGGTAGGTATTTGGATATAAACGCAAAAGCATCGGGAAAAAACTACTAGATTCCCGTGATAGCTCCTTTGCTCCCTGACAACGCTGTTGCCAGTGTTGCCAAGCGCTAAGCCAGTAGGAAGTGTACTGCTTCCCGCTGTTTATGTTAATACATAGTGCACTAGAGGCGGTGTGGCCCGGTATTGGGACACAAGTTTTAAGTTGTATGACGAACGTCTTCTTCTTTCAATCCTGTCAGTGTATCTCTGTGTCTGTATGTATAACCTCATTTGGAGAAAACGCCAAAAGTCTAAATTTGAGGCCCTCCGTGAATGTGAGGCCCGGGCCAAATGGCCCCCCCTGTAATAGGCCCTGGTCCTACGAATTTACTTTTTCATACAAACTGCGCCTTCCTCAATCCGAGATTCGGATCGGAGGGGACCAATCAAGACGTGCTGCGTCATTCCATCCCCTCCCCACTCCCTCCTCCTCCCCCTCTTTCCCTATATTTCCCCTCCGCTCTGCGTTTTTTGTCGCCGCCCTACGCAAATGCCATTTCCTTCTCCTCCTCTACGTGGAGTTTACGCTCCATCGCATTCCTCTATTATGCTTCGCTTGCGCGCCTTCATCTGTCACCGCGCAAGACCGACACTGGCGACATCATACCGCATCGTCCTTCTTTTTCTCCTCTCCTTCCTTCCCTCCTCCTTTCTCCCTCTCCCTCTCTCCCTCTCTTTTTATCCGCACCACGCCCCATAGACCATCCCTCTCTCTCTCTTTCTCTCTCTCTTTGCTTCTTCTCGTATTTCGCCGCATTATTATTTTCCTTTTCTTCCCTTTTTCACATTTTGCACGTTCTCAAATTCTCCTTCACTTCCTCTCTCCATCTTACAATAGAGTATCTCTTTCGATTTCACTTATTATTAACAATAAGTGTCCCATCGTTATGCAAGCACGAGTTTCTTAAAATCAATTATTGTGATCATGAATTTTTTAGTGACTTGATTTGGATTCATATTCGATGAATTTTGGAAATCACTTTTTCCTGAAACTTTTACTTTTAAATTAGAAATTTATTTTGGCCAAATGATTAATTTTATTTAATATTATTAGTTGGACATACAAATGCTAAAGCTGTTTTATTTCGATAGTTTTGCCTTTCGTGTTATTTGTTGCTAGTGCTCCAATGTTATTTTTGTTTTCTCAAGATTCATCATCCACTTTCTCTAATTACGTACATATCTTTCACTTATGCATTTTCTCCTCCACAGTCCTTTTTTATTCGCTGCCAGTTTCGCACATTTATGAGAATCTTAACTTCAGTCGCATCCACTTTCAGAAGAGATTGGGTTCAGTCGGAAATTGTTAAAACAACATCGGTATTCTTTTGTTTATTTGAACACTTTGTTCCCCTAACCTCTTTGAGCTGACTTCATTAGTGTTTCCCACGGTGGTTCCGTCTTCTCTATCCTCTAAAAATTAAAATTTTTCGCTATGGAGGTAATTATTGTACTTAACGCACCCTTAACGAGTTTTATATTTTTATAGGCTAACGACAATCCCAAAATTCCAAATATTTTAAGCATCCATCTAATTATTTTCATTCAAATTCTTTATACCTGGCTGGTCGAATTAATTAATGGATACATTATCTTTCCTGCGTAGAGTTTCAAAGTAGTATTTGTTTTATTTACTAACAATGGGTTCACCTGAAAGTTTGTACAAACTATGAAGAGTACAAGGAACGGAGATAAATCTTTTCAATTTTTCCCTTCACTTACTCTCCCCCTTCCACTTCTCCCCTCTCTCCCTTCCACTTTCTCCCCCTCCACTTTCTCCCCTTCCACTTTCCCCCTCCATCCCATTCCGATCTATGCCAGCCTATCTCCTTCTTCCTACCTTTCCCATTTCCACCCTCTGATCTCATCTCGCACTCTATAGTATCTGTCCCTATTACGGCCACCTTTTTGTTCTTTGTTTATGATTTCGAATTAAATTTTGAGAAGCAGCTGACATGCAAATTCATAAACTCTGCTTATCAGACTACCAACGTTACCTGAGCATAAAATGAAGTTTTTTTATGGCAGTGGCCGTTTCTTTGAAAAAAAAAGTCGAGGCGCGTGAATTTTGTAATCGTAAAATCTTGTACACAAATGTTCCGCAGCAAAGATACGAAATGGATGATCTCGGACCATTCCCTCTTCAAAATTTATGCTCAACGCTAGAAACACATCCGTCCTTGTTTAATTTATTTAACAAAATCACTGTGAAAGAAATGTCGAGACAGAATCATCTGTTTTATCGGGGAATGCTGTCTTATTTCTATATTTCTTAAGCCATTACTTCTTTCTGCCAAACAATTCCAAACAAAATAGCGACATTTAAGATTAATATGAAGAATTCGATTGACTTTTACATTTTATTTAAGAGTACTCAATTTAAAACACAGTCATTTTATTAAACAATTAATATGAGCTTACATTCACGGCATGGAAACATTTTTTGGGCTAGACAAACTGTAATTGCTCAATGCTCGCTGTATTTTGGTACTTCAAATTTGCGAAATATGTATAGTTCCTAAGGTTTCAATTCGTATAATTTCTTTTATAGACGCATGGCTTTTGCAATTTGGACTCCGCGATATGTTAACTCTTCTGACAACATTTTGACGCAGGAGAGAAAGAGCATCGAACTGTAATTATATACATTTTCTCTGTGAATCAAACTACGAACTTCGCTACAGCGATTACTACCAAGTATAAAAAAACGTCCTTCGGGAGAAACAACAGTCTCCTCGCGCTTCATCTCGCCAAATAATAAATGTAATGGATCCTTCCAGGTATCCCTTGGGAATAACTTCCAGTACAGATCCTTGATTCTTCGCAATCTCGTCTTAAGCATAAACGGTAGAAACGCGATGAGGTTAGAGAGAGCACAAGCGGGTGAGGTGTGCAAAGGAGTGGGGTCACTCTCCTCTGATAATGCGTGCGCGTGCGTTTTTTAGGTTAATTATGGCCGGAGGGTGTAAGGAATACGTATTGTTCTTAAGGATGCAGAGAAAATAGGGGGAGAGGGGGGGGAGGCGGGAGAGAGGCAGGAAGAGGGATGAAGGAGAGGCTGCGAGGGGGAGGAAGAGGTCTTTCACCCAAAGTTGCGGTCCTCTATTGCGGGCGTGCGCGAACCCAGATCGCTAAGTGAGCTCAACCGGGGACGTCTCTCACTAGCGCCACTGTTTCACGCCTCCTATTAATATCGTTCTCTGATGTTCCCGCCATCAGCTCTACTCGGTGGTTTATCTTCCTCAAAAACCCACTCTCTCCCAAAACCCGGCTTTCTCACCTGCACAACTAATCTCCCGCGATTGGCTATATGGGAAGGCACTTGGGAAGCTAGTTGCAAGCCCTCGGCCAACCTTTCTACACTTAAGGGAATGACGAGGACGGTATTAGCCTACTCTTTGCGAGAATCGCCAATATCGTACCCTGTTTAACGCCACTTTCAGCCCCCAGGATTCGAACCGGGGTCCGCTTCATGGAGAGACAGCACCACTCCATCATTTAATGGGAATGGAATCCCTCCGTTCCTTATATGTACTACATCCACTCCAGACACTTGGGTCAACGGCCGTCGCTTTGACCTTCATTTCTCTTTACTTTTTCTATTTCCTTGGCCACTTTGCTCTTTGTCTCAACTTCTTTACTCTCACACATTTCTCATTTTATCTTTCATTTCAGTGATCATGATTAGGCGCCTCACTTATCTTCATTCTGTAATAATTTACAAAATAAATGAATATGTACCGTTTCGTTAAGTCACTCGCGATCAAAACTCGTCGTCCAATTTCAAATGCCATATTTTTTCCCATGCTCCTGTTTCTCTCTCTCTCCTCCTCCCCCCCTCTCCCCCTCTCTCTCTGTACTTAACTATTTATCGGCTCTCTTTTCGTTCCAAAACTTCCCTTTATTAAAGCAAGGGTATATCCTTCGTCATATCTCTCTCTCACTCTCCTCTTCTCCATCTTCTTTCCTATGGAATCTGCCTCATTTTTCACCTCTCACTTTAACGATTCCTTGTCTCCAATATCTCTCTCTCTCTCTCAATAATCCTACAAAGCTTTCTCTCTGCCTCCACCCTCCCCCCCTTCCTCCCTTCCTCACTTCCCCCTCCCCCTCTATTCTCTTGTGGCACCCTCCTTTTCCACCATCCTCCTCAAATATTTACTCTTTTCCTCTCTTATACACGAAACGAGACCCTAATGCCTTTCACCCGGTTAAAGAATTCCTTATACATTTATGTATATTTTCCAGTTATGACTTCTGTATCTCTCTCTCGCTGTTTTCTTTGTTAACTACTTCCGTGCTAAACTAATCTTTCTACTAGCTGCCCGTACGTCTCCGAAATTGGAGCTCTGTAAGAATATTATGTTAATAACACCTTCCAACCAATCCAAGCGTATTTTTAATACCATTCTTCCAACCCAACCCACTCAACGATTTTTTGAAACCCTTTTTCCAACCAACACAACCCAACGATTTTTTCATACGCTATTCTTCCGTCTGTTTGAAGGTTTAATTGACGCTAATTCAATAGGAAAATGGACATAGGATCAGAAAAATGAACATAAATTGTAGTAAGCATATGCTATGCATTCAGCAAAGGTACAGAGTATACCTCAGGCGCACAACCAGGGAGGGGAGAGAGACTGACTGGCTTAGCGTCCCCCAAAACGCTTAACTTTCTGACTTAAGAACCTTAAACTATAAGTTTGTATTAACAAGATATGTAGTTACTCAGGTAGTTGAGGAGAATTTTCCAAATGTTTGGTAGAGAAATGTTGGTAGAGAAAATCCTGGGCGCTCGCCTGTTATACCTTGATACTTGGCGCGTTTAAGCCATAGCCCAAGATGAGCCAATACTCCGTAGCTGGTCTACAAAATTCCTGGTTTCTGCGAAGGCAACAAAGATACCCAAAAAAGGATTGATTATAGTCGCTTCACCATCGGAAGGCTCTTGGCCTACTTAGAGCAAGTAGCCAATCACGAACGTTTCCCCTTCCATCGCCCCTCTCAACTTTCGTGCGGATTTTCGCCTTCAGCTGATATACTACGCAATTTCTAATGGTAACGCACCCGGATGTGATCTCTTCGAGAGCAGGAGTGAGACTGGTTTCCTCCCCACTACCTTCCCAAACAAACAGTCTCCTATTGGCTGCTGCTCACTGGTGTACGCCCCGTTTTCAAGGCCAGGAGTCTTTAGATGTTGGAGCGACTATAATGGGGGAATAAATGGGTAAGCAAATATTTTATCGTTTATAACTAACATAAGCCATAATCTCCTTTTGATATGACACAACAGGTATTTTGAATTGGTAAATGTAAACGCTTCTATCAACCAACCCAACCATACGATTTTTTGATACGCTATGTTCACAGAGTCAGAGACATGAACCCAAACTACAGTAAGCATATGCTACGCATTGGTCAAAGGTACAGGGGCTTTACCTTCCCCTCTACTTCCACTCAAGAGTGGCTGATTTAAAATGGAAGGGAAGATTTTACTTACGAAATAGGTACGGTTTCAGTATTCAACTTGAACTGCTTTGGCCAATACTTTTACTTTCTTCGGTGCACTGTACATTGTAATACAATCTGTATTCAAATACAACTCTTTCCCTATAACATTCGCCTTCCAGTGTAGCTACAATTCAAATGCCCATAGCTCGGTAACCATTGAGAATCGGACACATGTTGATATAACATTTTTCAATCAAAATGGCCTCTAGAATCATCTCCTGAAATTACGACCTTAAGTCCTGGGACACCCTGAACAATAATCACTTAAGTCGCCGTTCACTAAGGCTCGGATCCCTTTTCCAGGTACCCGTAGGCCCTCCTCGCATATCCTTCCACTACACTTCCACTCAAGCGTGGCTGAGTGAAAAGGATGCTTCGCTTTGGGTTGTGACTGACATGACCTTCTCTTAATTAATATATACCTTGATTCTTTAATATGCATATATCGATGTTCCCACCGATATAATTCTATATACTTTTATTCCTCTAAACTTCTTATTTTAACGTTATTCGTCTGTTTTCGCCCTTTCCAATTCCTCTTTTTCTTTCCGTTTTCCTTCATTATCCGATACTAATAAAATTTTCTTTCCTCTCAATTTCTCTTCCCTGTCGGCTCCTTTTGATTCCTATGATATTCCCTTTAATTGCGGGTTCTCTTTTGTTCTTTTTTTACTGTTTTTATTTTACCGTATACGATTCTCATTTTCTTCATATAATTCCATTTTCTTTCAAAATCCCGTTAATATTTACATCGTTATCTCCTTTCCTCGTTTACATAATTTTATAATCTATTTCCAGGCTTTTGGGTCTTTGTCTACGATATTTTCCTATTCAATCAATTTCCCTCTTCCCTTTTTCATCACTTATCTCTCTTTATTTCTTTCTCAATAAAACCCTTCGTTCCTTCCTTTCATCCCGAATTCTTTCGCCGCTTCCTCCCCCCCCCTCCTCCCTTTCTCTTTCCTACCCCTCCTTTTACCTAACCCTTGCTCCTCCCCCTCCTCCTTCCTTTCTTTTTCCTCCTCCCCCCCTTCCTTCTACTTCCTCCCTTCTCCGCCACTCTTTGCGTCACTAGTGGTGAAGAGTGGCCCTTCCCGCAGTGGCGATTCCGCTTCAAAGGGAGCGCTTTTGCGGTTTTGGAAGTTGTGAAGCCGCGGAGAAAAAAACGAAAGATTCTGCGGACTGCGAAAATTCACAAAGGCGAGGCTCTTGTTAAGGGCTTTATAAAATATTCCAGCCAAAGTATTCCCATATATATTTATAAAAGGATTTTTGGAGAGAACTCGTCGGTCAGGAATGGAAGTAAATTCCAATTAGAGTATTATATCGACAAAAAAGTGAAAATGGTTGCGTTTTTCATTTTCATTTAATTGATTATGTTTTCTGAGCTGTGCGTGTTTTGTATTACAGAAAAATATAAATCGATCAAAAGGCTATCTAAAGCACACAAAATAATTCATATATGTTTAGTTTCCATTTTGAAGATAGTTTAAAAGAACGGGAATTTTTCAACTGCTTTTATAAGCACTAAAAAAATTATTAAAGAATTGCTTTATATATATTATACAGTAGCAGAAATACCCGGCGTTGCCCGGGGAAATTTGGTTCAAATCCGATCGGAATTCTAGATGATACATGATATTTAAGAATTCACTAGGCCGCCGTTTTGGATAAAACGGGCAGAGAGAAACAAAAACCACGTATGAATTATTTCTGGGAACCCTCCACAATCGTACCAAATTTGATTCAAATCAATAGCAGGACCTGGGAAAATACGCGTAGTTTAATCAGTCCCCGCCGTCCAATTACGGATAAGGGAATAGTCGTTTCCCAACTTTCTCACTGTGAATAAGATGTAGAGTTACCTGTTCTTTGAGAACAGGAAGTTTATGAGAACAGTTATTTTATTGAACAGTTTATGCCAGGGCATCGAATTTTTTTCGCTCCGGTTTTCGTTTCGGTTCACTCAAAACAGAATTTCGGTTCGGTTCCGAGTATCTGAGTCCGAAAAAGTGGTTTTCGGAATGCCTTCTGTCTGTCTGTCTGTCTATCTGTCTGTCTATCTGTCTGTTACTGGCTCTAGAGCCTAAACGGTAGAGCAAAAATGAATGAAATCTCGTACTTAGGCATTTTTTCATACAGAGAAGAGTATATGTAGAAATGGTTGACATTGCTCAATAGTTAAGGAAAGTTTATTCTACGCATTTTTAACAAAAATTTGATTTTATCAAAAACGGCTCTAACGATTTTGATCAAATTTCGTACAGTTACTTGAGTTTACGTCTTCAATAATACTGCATAGTTCATATTTCTCAAAAAATGAATATAAATCCAGTTTATTCTTGGGCAACTTTAACAAAAATTGGATTTTCTCAAAACCGGGTGATACGATTTTCATTTTCTAATGATAACTAAACGACGCATCAGTATATGAGATAGTTTGTACAATATATGTTGTACCGTTTTTGTTCCAAGGTCCTGACCGTTACGCACACAATGTCATTCGAACACGCATCATTTAAACCACTCCACACGCAAGTGGTACAAAATGAGTCGACGGAAATGGAGTTCGCGATGAATTGCACGAGAGCGCTTCTCGAACGAGTAGAGATGGATAAACAAAGTGTGACCAACGTAAGGCCACACAAAACAAACAAGTTAGGAAAGTACTGCGAAAGCAGACATTATTTTGAGGCGATTTTATTTAACAAAATTTATAAATTTCTTCCATTGGTCATGAAATGCTTACCCATACAAAAGCATTGAGATCGTTGCCATGGTGGTCGATTGTTGAGACTCAGAAAAACTCACACTTTTTTAGGATAAAAACTAAAAATGTACGCTAAAGCTACAAAGATTTTAATTCCGTCATCAAAAATAAGAAACTACAATTTCTAAACTTTCCGTTAGTTCAAGTCCTGAGTTCGAATCTTGGAAGGAAATAATTTAAAAAAGCAAATATATAAACCTCATCACCGATTTACGTGCTTTTCTTATGGGGCAGTAATAATGGGGCAAAATTAGCCCCCTCAATCAGCAGCTGATCTTAGATCCACCAAATTCCCGCCACATGTAACTCTCGTGTTTAGTAACATATCCTGAAAATTTGCTTCCCCTAGGTTTCGCCGTTTCTGAGATATCGTCTGCACAGACAAAGTGAATACATAAGTGATTTGTAAAAAAACAAGTTAGGAAAGTGTACAACGTATCACAAATGAGCGCGTTTCTTGCAATGGAGTATTAGAAAGAAATTATAGTATACCTGTACTTAAGGGAAATAGCGTTTTCAAATTCTTTTCTTCATCATAAATAATCCATTTTCTTCCTATTTAATAATATTACGTGCACGCGTAGGGAAATTAAACGTTTGTTTGGGAGATTGTTTAGGTTAGCAACAATGAAGAAGTAACCATGCAAGATATAAGACATTCTTGTTTGATTTTATAGATAACGGCTACTCCTACGATAAAAATGTATAAAAAAGGAAAGACTCGACTTTACTAGTTCTACAAGTTTTATTTGAAAAATATTTTGATATGATCAATATTTTACGAGATATGACGAAAATTTAATTTTTTGTCTCCAGTAAAGTGGTACCCCTGATTGGCGTACGTGATTCATTTTTGCGATTTTCTTATTATATTTGATTGAAAGTCCTTAATATCAAATTTCATGAAAATCCGTTAGGTAGAAGCCTAGAACGAACATGCGGACGGACGGACGGACGCTAATAGGCGCTCACGCTGTAAGCGAAACGCGCCTAAAAATACTAAATATAAAAGCGAGCTATCGAAGCATGGAGCATACCATTCTCATTTCATAAAAATATTTTAATATGATTTTTAAAGTCGGATAAAAGCATGAATTTGATATTTTGCACAAAATATCAAATACAACTATTCTTTGCGGCGGTGTGTTACTTGTTTCCTTCTATGTTAAATAGGAAACTAAGTACAGATACTAGTACGATAAATTTTAAAAAGCGAATTCTTGCTATATTTTATACGCCATATTCTCCATAAAAATTCGTTAAAATTACTTTTTCGGATGACAGTAGAACTCAAAGTAAACAACGTAGATTTTCGTTTGATATTACTATCTTTAAATTGATCTTTTTCGTATTCTATTTGGCAACTGAATGCAAGCCATTAAATTCATAATTGAAGATATTCAATCTACGGAATGTACGTGAATGATCTCTCAATGCATTGCTCATAGTTTAACCAACGAGCCCAGTTGCGGCTTTTGTAAGGTAAATTATTCACATAGCAATTACACTGAATTTTTTACATAAATATTTATTTTTTCGTTGTCGTTTCGTCGTTGGATGCATTACTGCGAGCCAAACAAATCAATTTTCTCGTTGTTGGCACTTTTTTATTGTGCCGTTGCATCAAATCATATTAAAATGTACACAGCGGTTAAATATTACGAGTGATAGTATTAGCTCTATTTAAAAATCTAGCTTTTCATTTAAAATTCAATTCTTACATTATATGGAAATTATTCATGTCCTTTCATTAAATATTTACTACATTATATGTTTTCCTATCACATATTCTTTACTTTTTTCGTTTATCTAACATAAGTTTGAGTTCGTATAAAAGGTTATAAATATTCGCATTTGACCGTGCAGCGTAATGCAAATGACGAGCAGTAATATGTCAACTAAATCACATTAGAAGATATAAAAGAAACAATTATTAGTAATTTCACGCAAAGCGATTTAAGACTGGAAACGCATCGTTTTTTCAGGTTAACTGCCATGACAATTGCGTGTATTTAATTCTGCAGTTACATCTCTTCAATTTAAAAAAGTTTTTACGCTTAATAATTTTGCCTAAGACAATAGAAAATCGAATTTTGGGATGTTAGAGTCATTTTACTTGTGGAAAATGGCCAAATTACGTCGATTTGGCGATCTTTTCTCCTCAACCACCAACTCGCGTTTCCCATAATGCCTATCTTCGGAAGCACGATATAATTATCCTGCGGCGAATACGCTCAGTGATCCTAAACTGTTTCTTTCGATGTATTCCATACTTCAAGGGTTCCATGGAGTACTTCGAAGGTCGGGCTTATAAGGAGATACGCCTGGGCGTTCGAAGAGACGGATTGAGATCGATTTCGCCGTTTCCGAGGAAACGGAAGGTTTTCTTTTCGGAACGAATTGGCAAAAGTGTTATTGTTGGTCCCGTGCGTCTCGCCTTCCGTATAAGGGAAGCGAAATAGGATGAACCTCTCTCTACTAGTTACGGAATGACCCTTCGATCTACTCCACCCCTCTGTTCCCTTAACCCCTTCCCACAAACCTTCCTCCCCCCCTTCCCTCCCCACCCGTCCCCCGCCAACCGACCTCGAGGTCGCGCCAGGTCGAGTGGAATCCCGGAGGCATTGTGTTTCTGCCCTCGTCTCGTCCGAAGGGAGCATCCTTTTTAGCGAAACTTGTAAGTTGGCCATCGTCTCCCCCTCCTCCTCTTGGGCCTTCCCGTTTCCATCCCCCATTCCCATGCCAACTCCTCCTCAGAAACTTCTCCTCCTGGCCTCCTCTGAACGACCCGTGCGGTTCCCATGGCAATCAATTCAACCTGATTGCTAATTTAAAGGGATGAGATTGATTCCCAATTGTAGTTTTCTTTTTGTGGGTTAATGATGGAAGAGAGAGATGTTTGGAAATTTAGTCCGTTTCATTTGTGCAGGGAATCAACATTATTCATGGGTTTTGAGGGTTTGCAAGCGCAGGGCGTTCATTTATGTATGTATATTTGTATGTATACGGTAACCTAAAAAAGTACTTTCGCACTTGAGAAATTTATTTATTTTTAATCTTGAATATTAAAAACTTAACGTAATGGAGCATGAAGCATTCTGTGCCCGCAAAGTCCAGAAGAAGAAAATTGCATTTTTAATTGCGGATTATCAAGCAATATTCTTCGATAATGAATATTAAAAATAAATTACGACAATTCCTCAAGTGTGGAAGGACTTTTGGGCCATTCTTTATACACACACGCGCGCGCGCGCATATGAATATTATAGTGTGGTTGCATGCGTCACAGCGGAGTGGAAGTAGTATATCCGGAATAGTTAAGAGTCTTAAACATAGTAGTTACATACGTATGTTACCTAAATTGTTGAACTCACTGGCATGTGTGAGCCTAACGCGAGATAAGTATTCGAGCAGGTATCAGGGTCTAAGGAACACTCAAGAAGTCTTTTTTTATCTGCGTCACAGCTGTACTTCAAATAAGTCACTTAATATCAATCATCTATGTTTCTATAGCAACTCATACATATTCATTTTTACTTTATTTTGTCGTCGATCCCTATTAAAGCATTTAAAGTGCGTGCAAATCTTGGAAGTTACAAGGGAGGGGGAGGGAGAGGGGGGGAGGGGGTGGGGAGGAATTCGACAAAAATTGCAATGGACCTGCAAAATGGAAAACATTTGGACGAAATGTCTTTGGTTAAAAAAAAGTGTACGAAATTTATATGGGATCAACATCCTGGAATCATAAGCTAAACTCTTGATTGAACCAAGCGATGTGTAAAAATATGGAAAGATTGTATTGAGGATTTATATAAAAAGGTTTGAAAGAAGCATTACTCGAGATCGAGAGGCAGGAAGATGCAAACTACGGCGTCTTTAGATCATAAATTTTAAGCAGTTAGACTGAAGAGGATATGGAGATGAAAAAGCGAAAGGAATATGTGAAATCGCAGAAGATTTATTGAAGTTATTGGGAAAAGGGAAGGAGAGATAAACCTCATTAATCGTATTGTAAAATATATGGGGAAAATTTCAAAAGAATTCACTTGGCCACCACTGATTCCTTTAAAGAAAAACAATGAACTTAATATGAGGAAGACTTACCAATCGGTGTAGCTTCACTTTCAGCTAAACTAATTCAGAGGATTTTGAATAGAAGGCTATAAAATAAAGTATATAACTATGTAGGTGATTATCAGTTTCATAAAAAGATGTGACACACGAGATGCCATAAAGGCGATGAGAACTTAAGAAGAAAGAAACATTGAAAAGAAGCAATATATGTACATTCGCGTGCTTTATTTTTGAAAAGACCTTTTATCGAGCTTTATAGTCAAGGCTAAAGAGATAAAGAGGTAGGAAGAGGAAAGAAAATTAGATGCAATAAAAAAGGATGGATATGAGAGTGAAATGGATCGTGTTCGATGTAAATTATATTAAGGAAATTGAAAAAGTTTGTTTATCATGGTAATATTGACATCAAGGCCATTCAGCACGTATGCGAAACAATATTTAATAATATTTATAATTCATCTGTCAAAGTTTTTATGCAAATTAAACTTGAACTGAAATTATTTTAAAATTTGCTTCAATCCAATTAATTAAGAAAAAAATTAATGAATTAACCGAGCATTTATTGCGCAGCAATGTGAAATGGCATCTAATCATAGTACATATTTAAGGGTGCCATTATTCTCCATTCACTGGTGTAAACGTAATAAGCGTTCTCTCTCTCTGTAATCTCCTCCCCTTCACTCTCTCACCTTCTCTTTTTCCTTCCACTCCACTAAATGAGCGCGTTTCCTTCACCCTTCATCGCTAGTCAAACCTTCTTTTCCATCATTTCTGTACTTTTGGCGATCCTCACCTCCCAAACTCCTATAACTTCACGCTCCTCACATGCCCACCAGATGTCTTTAAACCGCCTCACCACCATTCGCCACTTTCTCTTCCACCTTCCCCCCTCTCTTCACCTCCCCTCCGCCAGCCCTCCCCCCTTCTCGCCCACAACACCTCTTTCTCACGCCACATCCTCCTCTTTGCAATCAAAACTTCCCCTCTTCACCCCTCCCTCTTCCCCCTCCACCTTCTTCCATCCCACTCCCTCCCCCACACCCCCCCCATCCACCTTCCTCTTCCAAAGCTTCCTCCCTCTTCTGGAGCGCGAGCCGTTTATTGCATCCCCTAGAGGTCGGAAAAAAGCTCCTTCGATCCGACACCAACCCAACCCAACCCGCAGAGAGAGAAAGCTTTCTTCTCTCTCCACCAACATTCTCTCCCTTTCTCCTTTCTTCCTCGCACTGCAATTTCTCCAGCCATATTGAAACACCTCTCTCTCTCTCCATGTCTTTCTTCCTCCTTTTTTTCCTATTTTCTCCCGAGAAAGAGAGAAGAGAAAAAGAGAGAGAGAGGTCTCAATATGGCCTCCGCTTCATTTTTTCCTCTGAGGAAAACGTTTCCTTTTTCTCTATTCCCTGTCATAGATTTATTTATCCTTCCGTCGACATTCGCTTCTATTCGCATATCTTTTCTCCCCTATTCCTACTCTATTTCGACTCCATCTCGAGTTTCTTTCGTTTTTATCGCTATCACCTTTATCCCTCTGTTTCTACACATTTGACTCTTTCCTTTTCACGTTAATCTCTCCTCCTCCTCTTTATCCCTCTCTTTATCTTCGCTTGTTTTTGCTTTCGCAGACTACACATTCCATATCCCAGTGATTTTATACCCATAGTGTCATTCTTTGGCCATTTCCGTTTTAATGGCCTCGTTTTGATTTCACTACATATTGTATCCGTCTGTACGCATTCTTATTCGGTTGTTTCACGAGAAATAAGTGGATATCTGATTTTATGTAGCTTCTAACGAATGTCTTTAGTTTAGACGAGCGTATCGCTTATTGGGCCGAATCGAGATAGTTCGATTAAAGGTCTAAGAACATCTCTCTTTAATTTAAAAGTATTTGCTGATAAACTCCGAGAAGTAAAACGATTCGAGAAGTTTTAAATGGGAAAGGATTTAAATCTCATTTCAAACAATTTATATTGATTAAACATTTTAGAAAAATTAATGAATAACACATTTTTATCCTTTATGCAAATATTGCAGAATATAATTTTAAATTGCTATTATACATACTTGAATTTTAAGGAGTAATAATTTTTGGTTTATTTATGACTGCATATGTATTTACTTTTGTGAATAAATAATTTTAAAGATACTGATAGATGAATTTTCATTATGTTTAAGTGTATCTCGTAAATATCTAAGTTAAAGCGCTATATGTTTTTTAAAAAGAAAAAGTTACGTGAGTAGCAGTGCAGTGGTGAACTGAGAGAGGAGCGCGTTTCTTGAATTTAGTTCCCAAGTTTGATCAAAATGGCGGTTTCATCTGCAAGGCTGGAGTTTGTCCAAGAATTACGAATGCGTGGAAGTCCCAAGAGCACGGAAAATAAACACACTTTATGAAGTAGTTGAGTGTGCGACCGAAAATAAGCGTAGTATTGGCCGCAAGAAGAAACCAATGATAAAACCAGAATTCGTTGAACGTATTCAAAAAGCTATAACTCTTTACTACTGGAAGATTTATTTTAACGACTGTCTCGATAAATGTTGGAAAATAGCATTCGATAATAAATAAAATGTTTGTTTTACACTGATAAGCATCTTTTCTCCAGCAATTTGGAGTCATCTTTCAGAAATACACCTAACTAAATGGTTTTCAGATTTCGGGAACGGAAAACTGAGTTATTTTTATATATATTCTTTTGAAATATATTCGTAAAATTTGTCGGTCAAAGCTACAAATTTTACTAGATTTTTTAAATCTGATTTTTCCTACAATATTATTTGCAAGAGAAATAATTAAATAAGGATTTAAATGTTTAAAAAAAGAAATCCCCGTGTCCATGTCATATTATCCTTTTTCTTAAAATCCTCTCATCTGTATTTAAAGTTAAGATTGCGCCATAAGCCCAATGACGACCAAGGCGAACAGACAGACTCATAATGATCCAGTTCAATTTGCTCTCGAAATAAAAAACAGACAAATACTGATACTCTAGTAAGTTCAGTAGGTAAAACCTCCTCGGAGCTTAGAATTAATAACATAAATCTCGCTATGATTTTTTGCATCTATGTATAGACGATAACATTTATCGACTAAATAGAACGAACAAAATATTTCTAAGAGCTATGTGTGTCTTTCCATATATTTGTAATCTTGACTACTCGTCCAACCTTAAAATTAGAATGGAAAACACTTTTGAAAACGACACCGCGATCCTTTTAGATTGCTGATGCAAATATTATTTTGCTGAAAAATGTCTGCATTTCTTTGATTAAATAGATAATGAGAAATTCTACATCTACAACACAATGTGGCACTATTGGAGAATGGAATTTTGTAATATAGAGTGTAGTACCCAGTAAAAGTTTTTGTTGTGAATTACATGCTTTCATACAAAGCGAGTTAGACTTTTGTTTTATAAACGAATTTTGACGAAGCCTTCTTCTACACAAGTAATGGAAACGTGTTACAATCGTTTGTTCTTTGGTAAAGTATTAAGTGTGGAATTCAAGATGGCACATGTGGAGATTTGAACGCTAGATTTGAATCTCATTGTCTGAATGTTAATATTACATACGCTATCAAATCTTTTTCTCTTGATTACTTGATAAAAGGTTACTTGCGTTATACACAGCACTCTTGGCGAAATGTTCGTTGGATGTACTTTTAAAGTTAATTAATATACGTCTGGAGGAGTCTGAAGGAAAGTTAACTTTAGCCTTTCCGTGTGTGTACAGGAAGCGGCGTCTTAATGTATGATTAACGTCTCGCACCAAACGCGTCAACTCTGTAAGAGGCGGAGCGGAAACAAGTAGCGAGAACATTCTGTTTGCGTAGCGCTAGAATCGATACGTCGCTAGGGAATGCTCCTTCTTCCCTTCATTTTGAATGAGCTGCATATTTCGGCATTTTCTCGTTTTCTGTTTTAAAGATCCACAGGAAAATAATGCCTCGGAAAAACTTTGATACGAAAATCTCAAATCCGAAAAATAATTTCCTTTTCTCGTGTTTAAAGAGTGAAAGATGCAATTCAGATGAGAAACACTTTGCATTATTACAGATAAAAATGCTAATTAATTTATATCTCCAGGCAATGTGTTGAAATTGCTATTAAGGAGTGGAAAATGGAAGTGACCCACATAAATAAGTCAAGCCAATAAGCTCGAATTATTTTCGAAATTAATATAATGGGAAATTACCGTTACATCAGACGCTGCAATGATTCCTTTGAAATATTTTCACCCTTAACTCCATCTAAAAGTATTAAAAGGCAAAAATAGGGTGTGGAAGAGATTTTAAAGCAATCGTCTAAGAAGACTATATGCAAGAGGTTAGTTAGGCCAAAACATTTTGCCTCCTTAGCAGAGATATAATTAACATATAATAATAATTTACCTTTTTTCTCAATGGCCGAAGATAAAATGTAGAAGTAAAAGGAAACTTGTAGCACATTTAATATATATATGAACGCATGTATGTTTTATAAATAAAGTAAGCCGTCGTGTTGTCGTTGTTAACCTACAAAGAAGAATGGCTAACAGGAGAGCCGTGGCTTTGCTTTGAGTGCTCACGTCGCGGAATTCCGGTAATACCTATTATTGCGCAGCCATAAGACTTCAGTAATACGCTATACGTCGATGATGCGTTCCTGAAAAATGCGACTTATAACGAAACAACGAATAACGAAACAAATATTACCATAAGAACTATGATATGGCGGATATTTTGTGACACATTTGTGTCCCATATAATACATATCAATACAGTACATTATACCGTGTTACCGCTATATGTTTACCACTCATTGCTACTAGGGTTTAATACACATTTAATCGTAACAACGAGTAACCAATTGCAATAATAAAATCAGAAATCACCGAAAATAATTTTGTATAGTGTGATGGAGCACAAAAATTTTATCTTTACTTACACGTACACTGAGACGCACTTCAGAGTACTTTTCGTGCAGATGTCGCAATCCAAAGTACGTATATCCAGTATGTCATGAGATATCAACGCAAACGTAAACCGCGATGAAAGGACCAGAGGCGTGGCTACGGTCTTCGGCGCCCGGGGGCAAGGCATCTTTTTGGCGCCCCTAAGGGGGGGGAGTTATATTCCCAGTCTGACCCATATGACCTTTTTTCTTGCCGCCAAGTACCAGGGGGAGAGGTTTACGGGGTCTTATATACTTAATTTAGCGTGTTGACATCTTTAAGCAATTCCCTGTTTTGCTACCATATGCAACAAACATATTTGAATGGGAAATTGGTGCGCGTAAGGCTATATGGCAGGAGATACCTCAACTCAATTGCAAACCCCCCTAGCCCGTCGGCACAACATCGTTTACAAGTGAGATCCAGTCTAAGGAAATATATAGGCAAAACAAGAGTGTAACCCGAATGAGCGGTAACCCTAAAGACTTCGGGTGAGACATGAAAAGGTGGCAACCTGAGTGGCCAACTCAAATTCGTCAATGACCCAGAAATTTCCTAATCTGACCCGGTGATTTCCCAATTTAGCTCGGGGATTCTCATATGTGAAGAAATTGAAGTATGTTTACAGTTTTTAAATGTTTAATACAAAAGAGGTAATTAGTTTTCATAGAAATGTTAATGTGATGAGCCATATTTTGTCGCTCTCTCACGCAACTTGGCGGCTCCCTCGAACACCAACGAAAGATTGTAGTGGTACCTACTTTATAACAGCGCCACCAATCCCAAATCACGGAATAAACGTAGTAATCAGAGCTACGAGCCATTCGCTGGGATTCAGAATTTGTCGTTGCCGTAGATATGGTGGTAGCATATACACCTAAATGCGAGTCACCCACGGAGTTTTAGCTGCTGATGCGATAAGATTTTTTCCGTGCGTATTTCACAAATTAGACGTGTTTCTTTTAAGATTCTCAAGTCTCATGTGTTTCCAAACTAAAAAGAAATGTGCTGACGGAAAAGAAAACGCAATATCGAGGCCCTCGAGACTGTTACTGCATAGAAAGCATTCTGACTTATTTATGCACACATGTGGCGATATAGCATAGGTTTGGGATTGACTTCGGACAAAACCTAAGCGATAACTAGGGTCTTAATAAGCACCATCAATTTTTAGACTTTCTAAATCGTACTTTCAAAACATCGTGGCTAATCTTGCTGCCTTGAATTGTGGAGTGTCTAGGGTGATCACATATGATTGACTATTTTAAGAGACAGATCCTTAAAAAAACCGGACTGTTAAAAATTTTACGGAACTTTTTTTAGCTTTGAAATTAAGACAAAAAATATTCTTTGAAATTATATAAGAAAACATTATATTTTTTACAAAAAATCTACACAAGATAATCGCCTATCAAATAAAATGAACAAAACAATTATTCTTGAATAATAAAACTAAATTGCACACAAAACTAAGAACATATTCTCAAAGAATAGTTTTCGTCACAGTAAGAAATAAACAATATTTCTCGTAAGATTTTTTGCGCTTCAGAAGATCTTCATTAGTAAGAACATAATTATAAAAGTCTTTACAAGAAAGATATGTAGTTTCTTTTCACCTACAGTTCTGCTTTTATTGCACTTCTGTCAAATATTATGTTCATATTGTCATTCTATTTATTACAACATAAAGAAAATATTCTTTCCACAAGAGCTTTAGAACCTGGTACTTACATAATAATTTGCATCAGCTTACAAAATTATTTGTTCGCAAGATTTTAATATCCCATTCCATTTATCTAGGAGAGATGAAATCTCGTTTGTAACTTTTCGGAAAAGTTGGTTCATTTTTGTAAACTCTTCATACATTACATTACATTAATTAAGTGCTCGAAATGGAAAATATTACGAAATGGAACTCTCGGGAGGAAAATATTACAATTCGAAATTAATCGTCGATATTTTCGATACATGTGCGGTCTGGATTCGTTCCGGCTCATTCCGAGCACTGCATTAATTACATTAAAATACGGGAAATGTGGTTACCCTAAGTTTATCTGAAATCAATATATCTATTTTCATAATAAAATACGGGATAAAGTATTGATGTCACACGGGACGCAGGACATTTAAGGAAAAATTGGCCGAAAACGGGACGGCCCGTAAAATACAGGACATGTGGCCACTCTGGTCCGTGTATACTGTTGACCGGAGAATTTTACCCTTTCACCCGGAGACTAGTCCCAAAACCCGGAGACTCCGTGTCAAATCCGGAAGGGTGGCCACCCGAAGCGGGACTTCACAAATATTTTGTAAATATTTTTCTCTGACTCAGTTACGATTGCCATTTCTTAAGTCTCAGGGACCATCTAAACGTAAAGAAGCTACGATATCACTATACCCTAAAGATAAATACGAGGGTGATTCATTGCATCTCGGGCCAGTTCCCAGAAAAAATTTTTCATGGCCCGCGCCTCTTTTGTCTTAATCCGTTAGGATATTACGTTCAGGGCCTCGTCGGCATATGGGTGCAAGGGATGCATCGCACCCGGGCGGCAACATATTAGGGGCGGCAATTCACGGGCGGAGGGAAAAATCTCTCTTAAGTTTGTGTTTTGCACAATTTATTTCTTAAATTAAATACAACTTTTAATCTAAAAATCGAAAAAAATCTGGGCCAGGATGCTTTTATAAGTCCGTAAGGGGAGGCATAAACTGCTTGCACCCGGACGGCAAATATGCCCTGCGTGGGCATGATTATGTTACTCCGCGACCTCCTAGCAGATCTGCTTTCATCGATAAAAATCGGTCCGTGAGTTTGCGCCCCTTAAGCCCTGCGCCCGGGAGCAACTGCTCCCCTCTGCACACCTCTCCCTACGCCTCTGGAAAGGACACACAAAATGTTAGACAAAACTCTCTTATAGCTGACTGCCGCTCAGAAATAGGTTTTTACACATCGGCATTAAAATTGGGACAGTCCCTTTTATCACCTGTGTAACTTGTGAACCACCTAAGCTAACATGGCCAGCAAATGTTTATTCTGAGTATGATTTTACACGAATTGATAAAAACGAAATTAAATTAATTCATATAAATAATAATAAGCATGAAATTAAAAGCCGAATAGAGGGTTTTTATTGTTATAGTTATAATTTATGCATCGCAATTGGAATTTCTAAAAATTTTGCTTTTAGTATTTCACAAACGACGTGTATGCGAAGCGACACAACTTATAACGAAACATGTTCCTTAATTGATTGGGGACGTATATGCGAAACAACGTATAGCGGGGTTTTACTGTACTCAGTATAAATACTTAAAAGAACGTTCTTTGCAGCATTGTCCATATTGTTTTTCTCTTGGAATAGGAAATATTATAGAAAAAATTATTAATATTTATGGAAATATTTTAATTGTAGTCTTGTTTTGTCATCCCCTTCTAGAGAAGCGGTCGCCTATCTGACCTCCGTGAAGAGAGACTTACAACACGTGCACCGTACACCATGACGAATTGCGTGCTGGAGGCCTGTTAAAATCATGCCCCGTCGTCAACACGTCTTTCGTTTCTGCTCTTTTATTCTATTTTATATATTGTCCGTAACATATAATTAACGAATTGCTATCAGTCTCGCGCTGATGCAGAAAAGATCAAATCGATGCAAATAAAAGAGAACGAATTTGGCTTCGATTCACGCGACACATATTTCCACTGACGTGAGTTTTGGGATATGGAAACCATGTCTTTTTTTCCCATGGAGTCTATTTTGATGCGTTCCGGAAGGTGTACCGAGCGCCCCCTCCCTTCCCCT
Organism: Uropetala carovei; assembly: GCA_036926305.1. Lineage (NCBI taxonomy): Eukaryota > Metazoa > Arthropoda > Insecta > Odonata > Petaluridae > Uropetala > Uropetala carovei. The sequence continues at coordinate 6,791,746 of JAXCHB010000010.1, read as the reverse complement.
TTCGCTCCCCCCTCCAACATCCCCCCCCCCCCAAGACCTCTTTCGAGTCTCGCGTGACGTCATGCTCGGTGGCGATGGACTTCGATCCGAGTCGCAGCCCCGAGGGCAAATTGGCCCCTTTTTTTTTTAAAACGGGCCAATTCACTCAAACGCACGCGCAGACACATCCGGCGACACGCATCGCTCCCTTCTCCTTAATCAAAACAATGGAATTGCAGTCGTTGCCTTTATGCATTTGCCTCGTCTCTATAGGTAAGAAAATTCAATTTAAGGTTGCTGAGATTTAAAGGAAGGCTTGCCGCCCATTGTATGTTACAGATTAAGAACATTTCTGTGAATTCGGCTACATGTTTGCTCTTTCTTTGTTCGGTTTCAAAAATGCAAAGAACGAGTTATTGTTTTCGCTTTGTTTTCCGTCCGTTTGTCCGCCTGTGGAAGGACAGACGGAGGACAAACGGAGAGACGTTTTTGTTTTTAGGTATAGATGAAAAATGCAATAAAATATTACGATTCACATTTTACGAATCCTCAATTAGTTTGAATTGCAGCCGTTAGAGGGCACTGAATTTGGGAAATAAGTTAAATTTAGTCGACCTTGGTATAGGGGGGTGGAGGTCTACCTTTCTAGTTCGGCCCTCCTCGAAAGGGTCCCAGACGGCGCAACAGTATTCCACGACGGGTCGTATTAGGGAAAAGTACGCGTATGCGATTTCCTTCACATTCGAGTGGCATCCCCGCAAGAATCCAGAGGAAAGTCCTTGAATCCTGTTTGCCGATGCTATGACGGTTTTGATATACTCCCTACTAGACAAATTGCTACTGATTGTGAGTGTGACTCCTAGATATTTATAGATATTGACGTATTTTAGCTTTAATCCAGATATTTCGTATGGGCGACGGTTGAAATTCATGGAACGCGTGAAATTCATTGCAGCGCATTTCTCTTTATAATTTTCTCGTTAATTGAATAAACCTTTAATTTTTGCATTATTTTCGCGTGGGAAACGGTGTTGAAGGCTTTCCTAAAGTCTAAAAATACTGCATCTACTCCTACCTTAGTTAGTCCGCTGCTTTCACAATATCATGTGTCTCGCATGACCTGCCTCTCCGGAAACCATGCTGGTTTCTATTCAGAGCACCTTTACTTTCGAGGAATCGCATTATTGAGCTGCCGATAATGTTCTCAAAAACCTTACAGAAGATTGATGACAAAGATATAGGGCGGTAGTTCTCCACTTTAAATTTACTTCCCGTTTTGTGTATGGGTGTAACGTGGGATGTTTTCCATATCAAAGGAACTACTCCCTCATCTAAAGATTCTGTGAATACTATCTTAAGGTACGGAGCTAATTCGTTCGCTATCGAGTTTATAATGAACGCAGGAATGACAAATCACATCATTTCTCACATCCAATAACTTACTTGATCCGCTTTAATCAGGTTTCCGCAAATCACACAGCACGGCCACAGCCCTTGTAAAAGTTGCCGGCGATATTCGCCGCGCCATGGACAGAAGAGACACTGCTCGACTTTAGTAAAGCCTTCGGCTCCATAGACACGGACATCCTACTTACAAAACTTCGCCTCCTAAATTTCTCCGAGTCCTCATTGAAATGGCTTCACTCGTACCTAAACGACCGTTTTCAAAAAGTTCTCTCCGACAACTCTTCTTCCAATTGGATTCAGGTCGAAAGAGGTGTTCCCCAAGGATCAATTCTCGGCCCTTTGTTATTCTCCCTTTATATTAATGATATCTCCACTGAATTCTCCTACTGCAAATACCACCTGTACACTGACGACCTCCAAATATACATCCACTCTCCTGCAACCAACTTAAAGCATGCTATTAACCTCATGAACAAAGACCTCGCCTCACTTAATGGATGGAGTACACAAAACTTTCTTCAAATAAATCCATCGAAGAGTCAGTTTATCACCATCGGCTATCCAAAACATGTCTCATCCATAAAATTCGATAACTTTACACCGCTCTCGATAGATAACCATAACATAAATCCAGTAAAATCAGACACTAATCTTGGCATAATTATAAATGAAACCTTCTCCTGGTCTGATCAAGCAACCAAAATCTGTAAAAATGTCAACAATTCACTACACTCCCACATGCGCATAAAAAACTCAATACATTTTTCTCTGAGAAAACATAGTCTCTTAATTTCTCATACTTCGACTACTGTGACGTTGTTTACCAAGATCTTACTGAAGAACTTTCTGCAAAACTTCAACGCACCCATAACGCCTGCGTAAGATTTATATGCGACCTCAAAAAAAGCGACCATGTCTCAAGCTCCTTTACCAAACTATCATGGGTTAAACTCGAGGCAAGAAGACGTATTCATCTTTTGTCACTATTTTTCACCCTTAACCCTCGTTACCTGTCATCGCAATTCTCATTGTCAGTGATGAACAGCGTGCATAGCATTTACACACGGGGGAACAGCCAACTTCAAATTCCTCTTCAGCGGACAGAAATCTACAATAAATCTTTTCATGTCACTGCATGCAGACTCTGGAATTAGAGATTGTGATTTCTCGACTTTTTTTCATTCTCGAGATTTCTATTTTTTCCCAATATTTTTTTTCTCGAGAATTCGAGAATTTATTTTCAGTCTCGAGAATTCTCGAGAAATCTCGAGTGCGAAAGTAATTGCTCGTGAAATTTTTCATAAAATATTTTTTTCTTAAAAAGTGGCAATGGAAGATAATAATTCTGAATTTAAAAAAATTAATTTTAATTAATATTTCTCTCACAAAAGTGAGCTACTTACTATTTTCGATAATAATTGCATTTAGAATTACAACAGAAATAATTCCGAAATGAATACCATATTTTTAGTCTTTAGATGATGTTTAATTGAAACTCAATAACAAACAAGGGTAATATGACTTAGAAAGGTCAAGATTAAAATACAATTATCAGTGCATTACTTTTTATCATATCTTAGGAAGTAATGTTTTAAAAAACACAGACAGTTTATTGATATGTCGGATAATCTTGCCCTTCTCTTAGAGACCAGATTTCCAGAAATAGTGAAATTCCTTTCGTTTTGGGTCGACGTTGGTTTAATTGTACTTAAGGCATTTTTCAGCTTTTCCAAGTTGGTTGTAATTTTTCCCGTTGCCTCGTACACGTTCATTTCTTTTGATAACGAACGGAAGTCATTGTCCATTACTTGGCTTGGCATCAAGCATTTACGGATCGATTCTTCCAATTGTTGATTCAGGCTCAGACTATCACCTTGATCCGTTTTTAAGTTTTCTTCAACTGGTTCTTCAGCATGATTCAGTGTAGTATTCTTTTCATTTGAATAATGGTATAGTCTGTTCATGATTAATTTTGCTGTTTTGACGATTTCATTTTTTGGACTTAGCGCAAAGAAATCGTCTTTTTTACATAGCTGTAGGCATTCTGGGTCTCGAAGATACTTATCAAAGAAATTAAATGCACATCTCTTCTGTTGGCAATTTGTTTTTTCAATGCAACAAGGAGATTCGCACTTATTTCAGAGGTGTTCTCGCCTAATTGACGGTTCATTCCTATGTCTTGCAGAGAATCTCGAAATCTCGAGAATTTTTTTTCGAATATTATAAAAAAAAATTCTCGAGAAATGAGAATTTGAAAAATAGGAATTTCTCGAGAATTCTCGAACACAATCTCTATCTGGAATGCTTTACCATCACACATACAAAACTCCCCAACTGTAGTATCCTCCTTCAAGAAATCTTACTTCACGTTACTCCTTTCTCATACGCCAACAGTAAACGAGGCAGCACTGAGCTTCTCATAATCACAACACAAGCGCATATTAACGACAGAATACGTATAATTAATCTTTCTTTTTTCTTCCAGGAAATAATGGTTTCTAAATATTCAAATTATAATTGTTGTAATGTAGATTACTGTAAAAATCATTTTCTCCTTTTTTTCCTCCGACTTTTAAATGTACATTCTTAATTTGAACATTATTTAAATATTTCCTGTATGTATATGTTGTATATGTATATTTTTTATATGTTCTATATGGCTATGTTACTTCTTTCCTTTTATTTGTTGGTATTCAATTCATTTATTCTTTCTTTCTTTATTTATTTTTCTTCTGTGTCTATTTAGTGATTTTTCGCGGTTTTTTACACCTCCCTCCTCTTCGTAGGTGTTTTTCCGCAGGACTTTTTTCTGTGCTAAACAAAGCGATTACACAGTTTTTTTCCAACCCACAAAACTAACATTATTCTATGGTAATTCTTTATGTTCAGCTAACAAAATTTGTAATCAAGATTTATGAGAAATTCTGTAATTAACTTGTATATAATATTCAAACCTGACGAAAGGGTTAAATGTAAGGAGGGACTTCGCAGTCTCAATTTCGCCCTAAATAAAGTCGTTTGTCTGTCTTTCTGTCTATCCTCTCTCTTTCTCCTCTCCCTCTCTCCCTCTCCCTCTCTTCTTCTCACTCCATATTTAGAGAATCCCCCTTCCCTCCATTCTCTCTCCTTCCTCCCTCCTTCCTCTCCCCTCTCCCTCTCTCTCTCTCCCCCACTCACTATATATTTAGCAAATCACCCTTTTCTCCATTCTCTCTACTTGCAGTATCCCTGGAGATGAAGATAAGACGTGAGGTGAAACCCTTTCACAGTACCCTCCAACTCGCCCCTCTCTCTCTCTCTCTCCCTCACCTCCCACTGAAAACTCGCTCTTTGTCTCCCCTCCCTCCCTCCCTGTCCATTCTCCCTCCAACTTGCCCCCCCCCCCTCTCTCTCCCTCACTTCCCACAGAAAACTCACTTTGTCCCCTCCCCCCTCCCTCCCTGTCCATTCTCCCTCCAACTTGCCCCCCCCCCTCTCTCTCTCCCTCACTTCCCACAGAAAACTCACTTTGTCCCCTCCCCCCTCCCTCCCTGTCCATTCTCCCTCCAACTTGCCCCCCCCCCTCTCTCTCTCTCCCTCACCTCCCACTGAAAACTCGCTCTTTGTCTCCCCTCCCTCCCTCCCTGTCCATTCTCCCTCCAACTTGCCCCCCCCCCTCTCTCTCTCTCCCTCACCTCCCACTGAAAACTCGCTCTTTGTCTCCCCTCCCTCCCTCCCTGTCCATTCTCCCTCCAACTTGCCCCCCCCCTCTCTCTCTCTCCCTCACCTCCCACTGAAAACTCACTTTGTCTCCCCCCCTCCCTCCCTGTCCATTCTCCCTCCAACTTGCCCCCCCCCCCCTCTCTCTCTCCCTCACTTCCCACAGAAAACTCACTTTGTCCCCTCCCCCCTCCCTCCCTGTCCATTCTCCCTCCAACTCGCCTCCCTCTCTCTCTCCCTCTCTCTCACCTCCCTCTCCCTCACCTCTCACTGAAAACTCACTCTTTGTCCATTCTCCCTCCGCCCTCTTGCCCTCCCTCTTCACTATCATCTCACCCTTTTCCTTTCTCGACTTGAATTCACCAAATGCCACCACACCCACATTGTGTTCTCCATTCTAGCCCTAAATTCACATATCTTTTGTTTTCCCTTCTCTTTTCGTTTGCGTTCCATTCTCCTGCCTCTTCACATAATCCCATAACACCTCCTCCCTCCATATTTCTCTTTATCTTTCGCTAACTTTAGAATTTTGATGAGATTATGAATGAAGGATTCATTCCATGGGTCTAATAACATTTTCCTTTTTTGCAGTTAATGAATTTATTTTGTCGTTTTTACGGGCGATATCGCACTTTGTTTGAAGTATCGTGGTATCAGTCTCGTACTAGCTTTCCAGCGGTCAGTAATGACTGTCCTGATTTTATGCAAATTTAAAATGATATAATAACAAAAATATCTTAATAGTGTTGCATTTTATAATCAGTGAAACTATAAAAATAGACGCGATTGAAAGTGTTGACGTAAATTATATGCAAAAAGGCATATTCTGGGCATCAATGTTAGAAATAATGTTTAAAATTCGTTGCAATGCGTCTTTATTTCGCAGCTCAAATGAAACTTATATAAAGCTAATTATATGTTTATGCCAACAAAAGTTGCCTTCATCTTTTATTTTTATTATTGTATTTGTCGGAAACCTCGCAAATCAGTAGTGTTAGTGAACGGTTTAACGAATCTATCGTTAAATAGACGAGAAATGTAGCAAATCTTTAACGTGCTATGAGTTCAAAAACATTTCTGTATTTTATTTTAACAGTGTAATTTAAGCCTTTAGTATTAATTAAAAATCATTTATTTTTTAACCATAGTTTACTGCTCTGTTTCCAAGTACCAAGGCAACAAAAATGGTTCATTCATACTAAACACACATTCGTATCCACATATATTGTTTATAAGAACTGATGTCTTTAATTTAAAGGTCGAGATTGAATTTTCTTATTTACCGTGAAATCAACAGTCACTCGTAGAAATATTTTTGCCACTCTCAAAATGGGCGATGAAGGATTGAAGGATATGCAATCCCAACACTGCACTGCATGCATAATGTATTGCATAACTTAAAAGGCGTTAAATGCCAAATGTATAATCTTGCATCTGCGACGGAAGATTCGAGTGGTATCTTTAAACGCGCCCTGATTAAGATCATACCCTTTGATATGGATGCTGGAGTCGCTTGAGAGAATTCAATTAATTTAATTCTATCATATGTAAATTCCGAAGTACAGCAGTGAAATAGATAGGCGTATTATAAGGTGGATTGATAGAAAGGATGATCCGAAGATCCCTATGCGACAGGCATAAGCTGTTATGATGGGAAATGAGGAAACAGGTGAAAAAATCTGCCATGAATATCCGCCCGCCAAGTGGAAGGCCCGGGTTCGATTCCCGGTCATGGCAGATTTTTTCACCTCTTTCCTCATTTCCCGTATTAAAAGGGAATTGAAAGTCTTATTCAATCAAAAATTATAATTTTTAGTAATCGTATTACTTACGTATTTTCATTTGCAATTCGGAGGTTAAATGTAATCGCTTTACAAAATAACATTTCCATTTCAAAGGAAAATATATAAAAAGTAACAAGTAACCTTTCTCTATCGTCTTTATTTTTTACATATATTTTATATGCATTTTGGACATTCTACGCTTAAAATCGGCGAAGAATCTTTGGTGATTGTCATAAAATGTCAATAAATATCCATTGGAAGTAGCCTGTGAAACAAAATTTGGAAAAATGTTTGTTTCTTTTCCCACCCTTTCCTCTGATTTTAGACTCACAATCAGTCCTAGCAATAGCAATGTCTTTTTTCCCAGTTATTATGTGAAATATATATGAGGAGAATTAATTTTTCGCAATTAAAATACAGCGTAACTCATTTATAACGAGCACGGTTATAACGATATCACGGCTATTGCGAGGAAATAAAAAAGAAATGGTTGGAAATAATGTCTTTTAAGAGCGAAATGTTATGTTTATAACGAGCACGGTAGTTACAACCTTCACGGGTATAACGAAAAAATTGTTAAAGCAGCATAACGAGATGTCAATTTTTCCTACAGTTTAAGAAAGATATCAGAATTTTAATGACAGATGTAACTGTGTGACCTTGCGAGATGCTAAGATTTTTTTAATTTGATTTATCTTTCTTGCTGTGTAAACTTAAGTTTCATTTTTATACCTTGAAATGGATGACGTGAAAAGAAAAATTCTCACAATTTGGCGAGAAAATGGAAATTATTCGTGAGTTAGAGGGCAAAACCTCTAATGCATCAATTTGCGAAAAGTTACAACTTAACTCGTCGGCTGTATCGAGCATTTGGAAAAGTCGGGAAAGCATAACTAGTGCCTTTGAAAAAATAAATTAGTAGCGAAAAAGTTAGGCAAGTGACCTAGAAAATGCATTTTGGGTTGGTTCAAATTACATAGAAATTTCAATATTCCAATTAGTGGTCATCTATTAAAGCTTCAAGCAGAAAAACTTGATCATCAACTAGGACATTCAGATTTTGTGTGTAATAACGGATGGATTGATAGATTTAAGAAAATAAAACATATTGTTTACGGTAAGATAAGCGGTGACTGAGGGCTGGGTTGAAAACGTGTAGTCAGAATTAAGAAATGGTGACAGTGAAAGTTGTCTTTTTAATGTTGATGAATGTTTTATTGATTGCCCTAGACATGACTGGCAAGTTTAATGGTGAAATGTGCACAGGTGGAAAGCTATCCAAAGATCGATTGACTGCCCTGATTTGTTCAAACATGAGTGCAACAAAGAAAAAGAAAGCTGTTAGTAATAGACAAATCAAAGAATCTAGGTGCTTTTAAAAACATTAAAAACCTTCCAGTCAACTACCGATTAAATAGAAAAGCCTGCATGACATATGCAATTTAGTAATTTGAATTTTTAAACAATAAAAATATGTATGGCATTAAAGGACTTTTTCAATAATGAAATGATTTTGTATTTGAATTAATTAGTGCATAATTACATAAAATCTTTGACAATGTAATCATAAGATATTTTTATTTTTCTTCATTGTTATTTGTGTAACATAAAAATACATTGGTGTATATTGTTTACCTACTATAACGGTTGTAACGAGTAACGGTTATAACGAGCAATACTCTTCGGTCCCTTGGATCTCGTTATAACCGAGTATCACTGTAATTTATAAGTATGGGTTAAAATATTTAGCTCTGTACTTTCCAATTTTATTTATTAACCGATTGTGATTATAACAGGAAATATTAGAATATCTTTACTCATTATAGTCAAGAGTGCTTTGCAGCTATTTTTTATTTTTCGAAATACCACACAGGCACAATACATTCTCTTATTAACAATGTATTATTTCAATACACTACGACTAGGCGTTATTAATAAAACGTTTGGAATTCTTATTAAATCCAGTAATGAAATATGGAGTGCTTAAATTACTCGCCTTTCTTTGGATTGCAACATAAAAAGTTAATTAACTTTCATTTCACTCGAGTCTCCTTCCAAAATTTCGTTATTTAATTGATTTATCATATAGCGGCAAACAACGCGGTTGCTTTAAAATCGCATGTATAATCAGACCATAACATTTATTTGGTTGTAAAGCCATTTAATTAAATATACGCAAAACCATAGTTAATTTTGACTGAATCAACCGGGTTGTTGTTATTTTAAGTTTATAATATATATTAAAATAGGGATACTGTAGTTTAGGCAACACACACTCTTTTATTTTAATCTGAGGAAAATTCGAGAATAATGTTATCTTTTATATTTCTTTAGTCGTCCATTTAAATTTACTCGATCTTCGCCCTCCACATCCTCCAAGGACGGTCTCAAACATAAGGAAATCTATATCACGAATAAGATATCTTAGTTGATGTTATGAAAGGAGAACCTTAGCATTGTCACGAAAGATTTCTCTTGAGGTACTCCGTGGCAAGGAGCAAGGGTTCTTTATATCTCCGCCAGGAGCCGCTTTGGGCGTGGAAATGGCTGACTGTGGTGACTCGCACCGACATCTCTGCTGTGTATACGTATAAAGCCTTCTTTTTTCATGCATTCCCCCAACGGACGGTCCAACTCAGTTTTCTTTGTCTATCTCTTTCTTGATATCGGCCCGCGGCATTTCTCCGGCGGAAACTCCATTGCATTCCTACGGCCACGAAAAACACTCACTCTTAATTTGCCATCTGAATGCGGGCCTCTAACTTGACATTTAATTCCACAATGTCTCTTCCGGTTTTTCGGTTGTTCATCTCATCTAAAAGACTCAAAATCGTGTTTCTATCAGTAGATTAAGTAAATCGTTGCCTAAAATGAAGAAATAAAAAAGGGTTGCGAACATAATAGCCACTAATAAGATAATAGATAATACGTTTATCTTATAAGCTTTAAAACAATAATTTTCAATCTTTCATTATTCCATAACTTTTATTATTTTTATGCTTAACATCAGAGACTGTTTTTCGGGAAAAAAAAGTAAATTTTACATCACGTGCATAGCGGTTCTGTTCTGTAAAATGTAAGCCGAAAAGATAATTCGCTGAGTAAGAGATTTTCATTAATTAAAAATTCCTTAACGATTCCAAAGCACTTGGTCATTTTCCATCGCTATAGTTTTAACAAAGGAAGTATTGAAATATTCTCGTTACTTTGTAAGAGTAGAAAAAGCCAGCAGGTCTATATTATCTTGTCATTGTCCATTACCAATCTTATCAATTCCAAGTTGAATGTGACCTTCGCCGAAACCAAGACTTTGGCATCATCCTGTATCTGAAGGAATTCCCCTTACCGATTCCGAATAATCCTCTCATATCTGTACTTTCCCCCAATAAAAGAAGGATATAATGCAATGCAATGCGACGCGACGTAACACAACGCAACACAGCACAATACAATATAACATATAACAAACATATAAAGCACATAATACCTTGTATGTAGTATAATCATTTAAATCGTGATGAACGTGGTTGGCTGAAAAGTGAAGAAGATTTCAACTTCTTCACTTTTAGCTTTTAGATTTAGCTCACCACCGACTGCTAAAATTAAATATTTCTCAATTTTACGAATACAAAAAAATAAAAACTGAACAATTCCTTGAGGCATACCACAATTCCTGCAAAATATTTTCTTTCCTTATTTTTCAAACTCGCTCAAATTTTAGCGATACTTAGGCTCTTATGCACAAAATTGGCGGGGACCATACGACCATGGCAATATGCTTCTTTTTATTTCGTAGTAACCCTGAATTTCCAAAACGGTTCATTCGAAATTTTCAAAGGAAAGTCAATAGCTTGAAAAATTACTAGATATTTTTCCCTTTCAGGGCCCGTATAGCTTCACGGTTTTTCTACAAATATTCTCGTCTGTGGGCGTATAGCTAAAAGTGGGACTTGTATCGTTCATCTCAGGAATTTTGTCATGGCAACCTTTGATTTTCCCTCGACTCTATTTTAAAATGGCAACCTTGAGGTCTCTTTTATATTCTATTAATTTCACGACTTGGATATATAAATACTTCCTAGCAAATTTGGAAAAAATTCTAAAATCCTCTTCAGATATTTAAAGATGGTTGCATCATTTGTAATTTTCATCACATTCATTAGCTTGCGCATATAATCGTTTTATTTATATTATATTTAAGATAACGATAAAAGAAAATTAAATATGTACATCTCGTTTTCGTAATAATAAGCGCATTTCCATCCACTTTTGAGCTATGAACTCCTCCAAACACTCACAGTTTGCCACTTCACGATGGTCATAAGAATTTTCTTCTCCGTTTTTACTTTCTCATACGAAGTATAGAGAAAGTATTGTTATTGCGAAAAAATTCGACCTCGATATTTTTACGGAAATATACGTTTAAGGTGCCGGTGAATCCGAAAAAGTGGTTTTCGCAATGCCGTCTCTCTGTCTGTTACTGGCTCTGGAGTCTAGACGGTAGAGCGAAAATGAATGAAATCTCCTACTTCGGCATTTTATCATACTAAGCAGAGTATATGTAGAAATTGCTCAATAATTAAGGAAAGTTTATTCTACGCATTTTTAACAACAATTTGATTTTCTCAAAAACGGCTCTAATGATTTTGATCAAATATCGTACAGTTACTTGAGTTTACGTCTTAAATAATACTGTATAGTTCAAATTTCTCAAAAAATTAATATAAGGCTAGTTTATTCTAGGCGACTTGAACAATAATTCGATTTGGTCAAAAACGGCTAAAACGATTTTGATCAAATTTCGTACAGTTCCTTGAGTTTACGTCTTCAATACTACTTTATAGTTCATATTTCTCAAAAAGTGAATATAAGGCTAGTTTATTCTAGGCAACTTTAACAACAATTAGATTTTCTCAAAAACGGCTCTAACGTTATTGATCAAAATTCGTACAGTTACTTGAGTATACATCTACAATAATACTACGTATTTTATTTTTCTCAATGAATGAATATAAGGCTAGTTTATTCTTGGGCAACTTTAACAAAAATTGGATTTTATAAAAACAGGCTCATACGATTTTCATTTTCTAAAGATAACTAAACGACGCATTAGTACCCATATATGAGAAAGTTTGTACAATGTATGTTGTACCGATTTTTTTTTCAGTCTATCTACATGACCATGATGTAATTCATTCGATAACAGTATATGATATTGTCATTTTATAATCAATAGTGCTGCTTTAATTATATATATATATATTATTTTTTTTCGTGGACAGAATTATTTTTGTCAAGCTTTTGACATTCACGGCAGCGAGTGGTTTGTGGTCGCTCATGGTCACAGTTCTCGATCGCTGACGAAGTTCCAAAGGCCGCAGACCAATCTGAGGCAGATGAGGGGGAGTGGCAGGCAGAAGAGATGGAGGGAGAGAAAGGAGAGGGGGAGGCGGGAGAGATGGAGTGGGAGGCAGACGGAAGAGGAGGGGACTACTGAGAAAGAGTTCGTGCGTGTGTCGCTGATGGTGGCGGCGATGCCGAATAACACGTGACATAGGTGGCGCTCGGGGTCAAAGCCATTCCGAGAGCAGGAGAGAGGAAGAGAGGGATTAGAAGAGAGAGAGAGAGAGGAGCAAATGGTGCTGGGAACGGTCCTCGCCGCTTTGAAGAACGAGGGAGGAAATTGAAGGGCAATGCGCCGGGAAATTGAAATCGTGCGGGATGCGACGTTCCTTTGTTATTTTTTTACGGCTCGAGAGAGGTGGGTGGAGCAAGAGATATACAAGGTGAGAATGGAAGAATTCGGAAGGAGAGAGGGGAAGGGGCGCATAAATGGAAGTCTGGTGCGACCCGCGAGGGCGTAAAAAGGAAATTCTCTAACGGAAAAACGGTAAAAATTCTTCCACTCCGAGGAAATACATAAATTCGAAAACTTAACATTGGCCGTAATATAAGAAAGGGCAAGCAATGAGTTTTATGTGTTTCTATGTATACGTGTGTGAATGTGTACAAAAGTTAGCTCCTATTTAAGGTAATAGTATAGCTGAAGAATAAATACCAACCAACTTATTATTGATATGTATGATAATACCAAGATCCTTGACCTTCATCCATATTTGGTTTAATGAAGATATTAATGTCCATTTGCGTGTTATCATTGTTGGTAATAAATAATAATTATCTCGTCTTTGACATTTTCAATTGTGGAGGATTTTCATTTACTATCCTTGCTGTAGAAGGTGATACCTAATGACTCCGCTTTCCAACTCCGGCATTGATAATTTGCCCAAATCCACCTTATCCCGATATTAACCTCTGCTGAAATTTCATACTCCAGAAGTCCAGACACATCCACACCTAAGGAAGGAATTAGCCTACTCTTGCGGAAATGGTACACGCTGCTTTAATGTCTCGTCTGAAGGACGGAGGAGGGCTGTTCCTCCTCACAACACACGATCCAAGGTTTAAAGAATCGGCCTCTGCCAGGACTCGGACCCACGGATGAACAACACTAAAAGCCACTCCCTGCTATGTTATCTTTCTGGGTATTTTATGATGACTCGCTCATAAACTAGTATGAAATTCATGGAAATAATGATATACGTTTAAATTTTATTTTTATTATACTACAGCCTCTATAGTGACTGAATATTGCAGCATCTTCTTAACCATAAAAATCATTTTAATGTGTTATAAATGCATTCCGTTCGTCTGTTTGACACAGCGTGGAAATATTTGCAGCACTTCGTGGAAGGCATTCTCTCGGCTTATAACCTGTTTTTGATTCAAATTCGGCCTTTGACCGTTGTTTCATTTGATTTGAGAGCATTAGTCTCATACGTTCAAGAATCGTGGTCTTGACCGAAGCCTGGCTTTTCTGGATCGAATTCTAATTTCGCGAACAATTTGCTTCCCTATTCTGGGAATTTAATCTCTTCTGAGAGAGTCTTAGTCGTAATTGACGCGAGGGAGCGGGTGCAGCTCAGGCCGCGTCCCTTAGCATCCCCGATTATAAACAGAGAAACCATATTATACTAGCACCATACCACTTGTTAGATCCGTATTGTTGCCCGGAGACCTTGTTGCTAGCAACATTTCTTAATTTTAGTGACTGGTGATAGGTTTTGCACTAAAAATCGGTACAAAGTGCACTGCACAAACTTTCTCACATGTGTGAGCTTATAATAAACACAATAATCTCATTGATTCCGTTAATTACACGCATAAAATACACCGCGTTGTTCATCTCTTAGCAACAGTGCGGTCACTATGCGAGTCGACGGGGAGGAGTGGCTATATGTTAGGACATTTCGTTGTGGTGAGCACCAAGCTGTATCCCAGAATATCAAGCGAGCACCAAGTTGTATTCTAGTATATCGAAAGAGCACCACTACGCTCCCGCAAGAGTGGTAATGATAATGAATAAAATCAAACCAAAATCAAAGTTACTCCTAATGATCTTGAATACGTTAAAAAGAAATCAACCGAGAAAATTGAAGTATTTGTACTAAAAATGGGATATTAAGCTCCATGTCAAAGAGCACAGCCAGGCTGTAAAAAGAGCACAGTGATGCTAGCGAGCACAAGATTGGGAACCCATGGGTTATGATGATTAAATCGCGAAGATGAAAGTTGGAATTATCGGGGTAGTAGATGATATTTTCTTTTATACGTACATGTTACATAAAAGAATTTTGCCTTATTTGAGTTTGAAAATGTAACAAATTCATAAAGTTAAATTTGTTACAAATTTGTTTCGTTTCTAAATCTGAAATTGTAGCAATTAGTTTCACAAAAATGACAGAATGGAGCAAATAAGTAATCACAAATCAACAAATCCTTTAGAATCGCGCGTAATGCAAATTGTCCAGATATTACTCCATTTCAAAATCTGTGCCGAAAAATTCGATTTTAAATGTATAAATACGTGTGCTTAGTAATTTATTACACGGGTATTCGTTTTCTCTTCTTTTGTCCTCCTTTGTGAGGTGAACAAGTTTGGCGCGGAGGTGCCACCATAGTTTCAATTTATCGAAACTTAAGACAATTGAAATTTGAAACTGATTGAATGAGCTTAATATATAGTTAACTTTATGGCGAATTTAAACAAAAAAATTGTAGGAAAGCTTCTAAAAAATTAGATTTTCGAATCGAATGGGGAAATTGCTATCAAATTTTATTAACGGAGCATCAATCATGAGGCGTATTACAAGGCAATGTAAAGGAAAATGAATTTAAATCGAGCAGTACGCATGCTTAAAATACTAAAAACGATGAAGTGACATTCCCTGTCTGGGGTATTTGACGCAATGGCTGTATCGAATTTGAAAATTTCCTGTAAAAGGAATTGTTTTATTAATTTAAATAACCATATAATTGTTACTTTAAAAACAGGATCCTCAAATTTATTTTTAAATCAATATGCATAAAAACAAATAAACGCTTATGTTATTTAAAAACAATTATACATAGAAATTATTTATTTTTATCCCTATTTTTGTTATTATGATTTGAGGCTGATGTGCACAATATCGATTAACAAAGATGTTTGCAATTGTTGTTTTAGCGACAGTTTTCTATGGCTCATTCACTACATAGGAGATCGCTCTTCCGTTGGACGGAATGGCGCTGAGCAGTCATGGATCGCCGCTGGCATTTTTCGCTCCGATGGACACTGAGCCCGCCCTATATCCTGAATAATGCTATAGGTCACTCGCGGTGATCAATCCCCCATGACGTCCACCATACCTTAGTCTAATAAATATTAAAGCGATTTGATCCGTTATTCACATCCCGCTGAATCACTTTATCAGTAGACGAGGCAAATCCTTAGCGAAGAAACAATTCCGGAGCCTTATCCTTTGTGTTATAAGTCGCTCATGCACTTGAAGATAATTCTTCATGGATAAAACATGGTGGTTTCAACGATTTTATATACATCGGCGACTAATTTTACGCGCTCCTTTTTTTAAATCGGAATTTATTTATTTATTTCAGCAAAAGAAATTGATCTTGTACATGAAGTAATGAGTTACCTATAGAAAAATTTCTATTTCAATAAAATCCCGTAATTATTTCTAAAAATTTGCTCGAATGAAGAAAGGAAAACATTTTAATGCCCAAAATGAAATTCGACCATTAGTGGAAACATTAAGCAAATTAATTCATCTCGTTAAGGGTTGTTTTTCAGTCGCATATCAGATAAATTTTCTCAGAATTCGTTTTTTAGGCGCGTTTCGCTTACAGCGTGAGCGCCTATTATCGTCGATCGGTCCGTCCGTCCGTCCGTCCGCATGTTCGTTCCCGGCTTCTACCAAACGGATTTTCATGAAATTTGATATTAAGGACTTTCAATCAAATATAATAAGAAAATCGCAAAAATGAATCACGTATGCCAATCAGGGGTACCACTTTACTGGTGACAAAAAATTAAATTTTCGTCATATCTCGTAAAGTATTGCTCATATCAAAATATTTTTTAAATAAAAGTTGTAGAACAGATAAAGAGGAGTATTTCCTTTCCCATATATTTTTATCGTAGGAGTAGCCGTTATCGATAAAATCAAACAAGAATGTCTTATATCGAGTTGAACTTATAAAATTTCTTGCATGGTTACTTCATTGTTGCTAACATAAACAATCTCCCAAACAAACGTTTAATTTCCTTATGTGTGCATGTAATATCATTAAATAGGAAGAAAATGGATTATTTATGACGAAGAAAAGAACTTTAAAAGGCTATTTCCCTTACGTACAGGTATATAATTTCTTTCTAATACTCCATTGCACGAAACGCGCCCATTTGTGATACGTTGTACACTTTCCTAACTTGTTTCATTTATTAAATAGGATGTTTCGAAAGTCCCGAAACTCGGTAAATTTAACAGTAATATGTAAGAATCAGCTGTACACAACCTCCACGTCCATGATATAGCAGGTTTTGTGTCTACCGTCTCCTTTTAAACTATAACTTATGTGCAGATATTATAGTGAATTATTCAGAATTGCGCGACTTTATAATATTCGCAAATGTATAGGTAACAATAAGAGAAGATAGAATTTTCATGTCCGCAAAATTTATGTTTTTAATACGTATGCATTTAGACATTGAAATCATTTTGACATAATATATTAATTTTATTCTCTATTTGTTCCTTTACTCATTTGGCAATGGATCAGATTTCCAGCTAAAGAATGTTTTCTCGTGTGTCATAATTCCCTTCCGTGACTACTTTTAATCAAAGCTATGCCGCTTTTCTTGTTTCAGACGAGGTGACAAAAACACAAGAAATGTGCGAGTTAAGCGGTCATTCGTCATTCAACGGTTAAAGTGAAACTTTGACGAATTTAGGACCATTAACAGGAAAAAATAATAGTCAGTAAATATGAATTAGTAGATAGTTATTTTATTCAAAATTTTCTATTTACGCTAAGAATTATACGATAAAAACTTCTTCAAATCAATACCTGTGACACAGTAAGTAAACTCCTAATTTTACCAGAAATTAGTTGGTTAATATACGTAGTTTTATGAAGTATCCGAGAACAATCGAGTCAGTAACGCTATTCATCTCCTTCAACTCAATTTATAAAAAAAAGAAAAATGAACCCATAAATAAAAGCAAACTATTAATTCATGTGTTAAAATTTTTAGTGCTTAAGCATGCGGAAATCTATGAATAGATGATTTTTAGCATACGAAATCAAGGCGAAGTGTACATTTTAAAACTCTTTCGCCGGTAATATAATAGCTGTCATATCCGAATAAATTTACTCCAAACTACGTAAGCCCTCAGAGTGGTTATCGATTTCTCATTCTATGACGGTTGACGGGGTCGCGCGTCACACAAAACCGCCGACATCCCTTTGCCACCCACTCCATTTCTGACGGCGGAAGAGAAATAGAAGACTGTCACTGCACGCGCCGTTCAACTCCTTTTCGACTCTTTCCTCTCTTCCCACGCTCACCTCCTCGCGTTCTCTCTCTCTCTCTCTCTTCCCATATGAACACCCAAGAGCTTACAAGTCTCTTTCTTTCCTGGCAGGATTAATAAAGTAATAAAGTACATTTTGAAAGGATAACTGATATAAGAAAGTCGGCAGTTTGTGAAATACCGACTTATTCATATTGAAGCAGAGGAATCGCAAAATCCTCTTCTGTTTGGAAGTAGAATTTCGATTCGCCAATGTGGAGAAATGGTTTGAGGAGGGAAAGAAGATAGAGAGAGGAGAGGAGGGAGAATGGTAGAGCAGGGAGAGAGGAGAGGTGGGAGAGAGGAGAGGGGGGAGAGAGGTAGAGGAGGGAGGATCCGTTTTTAAGACTCCTAAGGATTTCTCTTTCCTGAACTTTTCGCATAAACTATTGAAAGAGAGGATAAGTTTGATGGTTAATTGAAAATATGATTACTGTGATCTCAAAAATAACTTTCTTTATATTTACACTATATTTTCATTCGTTTAGGAATGCATTCAGCGATCACTGCTCATGAATAATGAATAGTGAGCTCACAGTTAAAAGTTATAACTTTTAATTCGGCTCTTCTCCAGAGTTGAGCGTATGATATTCACGGTATGGCACTCGTATATAAACACGTGAGGTAATGCAATAACTTTAGACGCAAACAATGTAGATCTTACAAGTTCATTATTTCACGAAACGTAAAGGAGTTTTGGAGATGCTCAGACAGCTTTAATCCAAACAACGAGAGCAAATCCGCTTTGCATAATCAGCATTAAGTCTCTTCGTTCATTTTTATGGTACGCGACTTTACACAAAGGAAATTGGATAGACAACTCAAAAGGAGGCACGTTTTTGTTTTGAAAAGATTCTATGTATCGCCACGAAACTGAATTTTCTTTCATCGAATATTTCCTTAGTTACGCATTTTGTAATCCATTATTCTGAAAACATTCTTTTATTTATATCAGAACTAAAGTGTTACGCAGATGTGTATCATTTGATCGTCTTATATCTTTAACATAAATAGGTTGGCTTTTAAATAGCATAGATTCCTCGAATACTTTCCAATTAAACTCACTTATCGGTTTATTCTAGTACCTTATGTGTTTGCCAGTATCTAATTATAGCGATGATTCTCTCAAACTATTTCACAGCATCCTGGTAGGAATCATCATTTTTTAAGGAACTTCTTCAGAAATTACTCCTATTCTTTTCTGATTCCTGTCCCTCCATTCTCCTCATTGGCGGACACCATCTCCTCCTTCACTTTTGTTATAAGGCAATTAACTCCAACACGGTCGGTCTCGAAATCCTTTCACCAGTTAATTTTCGTGTCCAAAACAGGAGAACTCTTTTCCACCGCCACCTCGACGCGATTATCAACATCAAGTATTTCAACGCCTTCTTGCCAACGCGAACGCCTTTCTGCCAAATTTTTCCGTGTTTCACAGAGGTGAGAAAGTTCTTCTTTTCTAGATCAAAATTTATTTTCATAAGTCTGCTCCGAAATTTTGTGTTTATTTTCACTCTTGGTTTCCATTTCTCATTTACGTTTCGAAAATGTTAACGCGGTACTACATTTCGTCTTTTTTGCATATTTCCATAAATGAATAAATTATACTACTCTTCGCCATTTTCTTCATATTAAAATTGCTCGTATATTTAAAGATGTTTGTAATTAAATGGAGAATTGTCGAGTTCGTCTTATAACTGAAAATATATTCCAGAATAAGCTAGCAAGCACAAAAAATTGAAAATTTGATAAATTGTCTTTAATGGTTATAAAAGGGCTCGGATACGCATTTTGACTGATTGATTCACATAAAGTAGATTCCTTTTTAGAATCTGATATATTCTAGTTTTAGAATGTTTTCGGTGAATCCCCTGAGACAAGTTTTTTAAATTTTTCAAACGTTAATTGCTTATTATTGAATAGGCTTTGGAAGCATATTAATTTTTAATAAGTGTGGAATCTAAATTCATCACTTCTAATTGATCTTACTGTTTTTAGGACTACAAATGTAACTCTTTCCATTTATACTGCGGTAGACACACCAATTTCATTAAATTTAATGGAAGTTAGGAAACGTTCCCTTTGAAACAAACAATTCCTTAACCGTTGTAATAAATTTTTGTCCTCAAGGGATAATTCATATTAACTTACATGAATCAGACATTCTTTATCGACTTAGGTTTGAATGTCTATGTAACTGCAACACAGAAGAGAAAATAGTATTTTAACTACTTTCTTTGCATTTTCTTTTTCTTACTTAGTAGAAGGAATTGCATCTGACTTTTCCAAACACTATTGGAATTTTCTTCTCCATAAAGCCTTTCGTTTTGTGTTATCATCTCTATTTCCTCCAGTCCCTCGCTCATTTATATTCATATCTCTATTTTTCCTTATTTGCCCTTTTCTTTCGCTCTTTTCATAGAATTCTTCTCTTGTTTTCTTTCCATCGCTCGCTGTTTCGTTTTAAATATTCCCATAAGATGGACATAACCACATTTCATTATTGCTGTCTCTTCGGAAACATTTCTATATGCAGTCTTCCTGCGACAGAGATATAAGATAGTCGTTGTCATTTGGACATTACGGAACCTTGCCCAACAAACACTCCTTGGTCGTTATAAACTAGCAACATTCTGTCGTCCCTTGTCATTTAATTGGGCCATTAAACTAACCCTATGTTTCATTCTCTTTTATTTTTCTCCCGGGCACTCGACCACTATGCTTCGCTTCCTTTACCTCAATATAATATGTATTTTCCTCGAATGTGAAGTCGAGGAGGCGAAAACAGAAGCGTGAAAAGGGTAAAGAAAACAGGAAGTATTCCAAAAGGAGATTTTCCGGGAAAATCGTCCGTATTTCATGGTCCAGCCGTCAGATGGAGATAAAGTCGCCTCTCTTTATTCCCTTCCAATGGCCTTCTACCAGACCTCAGGGTCTCGAGATGTCTCCTTCCGCTGAGTCCGACTGAAACTCGGGGGGGAGTGGGAAACAAATGAAAGCGGCAAGGCGCTCGTGGTCCTTCTTGGTGCCTGCCTCAGTGGCTGATGATCCACCAATAAAAATATGAGAATGAAAGAAGACGATGACTTTGCTCGCTTTCAGCATCGCGAAAATGTCTTCACTTCGTCTTTTCTAGTTATCCTCGACAACTGTATTCTTTTTCAGGCAAAATGTATCCCTAGATTTCCGCACTTACGTGCACCTTTTGTGCTTTTGACCGGTTACACTCATTAAATTTATTTTCTTCAAATTGTTCAATTACGTTTAATCGTGTAAATTATGCCAAAATAATTTATTTCACCATTCGAGCATTCGATTTTATTTTGGTATTTATCATAATAACGAATTGGTTCAACATTCTAAAACGATCAGAATAAATAGTTATATTCAGAGTCAGTTTGCCTCAAATTGAGTCATATGAAATAAATATAAAAATAATTCTTTTAGTAACAATATTAGGTATACCACGGTCCATTCAAGGGGCATTTTTTTATGATATTCATGCTCTTTTATGTTTTTCCTTCGTTTGTGCATTCAGTTCGCCATCTTTAAGATTTCACAGCTGAAAATTTGGCCTTTTATTTCGCGTTAATATTTAAAATATTAAAGAAAAACCATAAAAATATGTTTATCCTATGCGAGCAAATGTCTCAAATGTGCTACACCGAGGATCTTTATCGCGTTTCTGTCAGTACTTATAAGTTATCATTCCGTATCCATTTGAACGGTAACATATATATATATATAATTCAGGTTTCAAGGTATTCATCCAGCAGCTCTTTATTTGTAAGACTACAGTATGGGGGAGTTTACTTTGGAGGTTTTTCTTGTGATATTTCCAGAGTATATATTCTGGCTTATAACAGTGGACAATTCAATAAGTTAATTTAACTAAAACTTTAGCCTACCTTTATTTAAATTTTACATTTAAAGTCAAATTTTCATTTTAGACTGTTGTGATATTTTAATCGAGCTTATAAATTTAAAAAAACGTGATTCGTCTTTTAAAACATGGCCCTTTCAAAGAACTCAGAGAATAAATTCAGAGTTGCTCGTTAGGAAAACAACATCAGAGGATATTCGGTTAATAAGAATCTTTATTGGAACCGTTTTAAAATCATATCCATGGTTACTGTAACGTATTCAAAGAAAATTTCGAAAATAATAAAATGCTGATGCAACAGAAGATTAAAAATTTCGACATCGCTATTTCGCTGATAAAAAAACATCGAAAATTCTCCTTAATTGAGTTTTTAATCTTTCGAGAATTCGCCGGCGACGAACGAGTGGTTCTTGGGCGAGGCGCTGCGCGCGAGAGGCTAAGCGACCGACCGATCCGATCCGATGTTTATTGACGTTTCTCTCTCGGCAACGGCGGCGCTGAAGACGGCCTCAGTTCGCTAACCGCTCCCCAGATGGCGACTGGCGTCGACTCGAGCGAAATGAGAAACGACTCCTTAGGGAAAAAAGCAAAGCTATTGGAGCGAGATGAGGGAACAGAAGAATGCGAGGCGTGGACTTCAAAGGAGGAAATCATAAGTAATCTTACGGTTTATTTTTTCGAGGGCTTATGGGTAAACCGCTTTCTTCGGTGGAAGTCGGTATACTTCGTGTTTTAAAAACCATTCTTCGGAATTTCATTTTCATCGCTGTATCCCGACGTCATGACAAATGAAGACCACGCGCAACCTCCATCGAAAACATTCCGCCTGTTATTTTTAGCACTTCAATATTATCTGGAATGTGAATAGCATTAAATCAACGAAATCGCGTAACAGCACATAATTTCGAGTTTTCTTATCTCATAAGATGAGAACTAATTATGGTGACGCACTGTTTTTAATGGCTATTTCTCCTCCAATTTCACCACTTCCTCTCCTGTTATTCCTCTCCCTCCGCTTCAACCCGTTTCTCCTCAGTCGCTCTTCAACCATATCTTTGGAAGCCTTTCAATTTCTCTCCTCTCTGACTCCTAATAAATCCACTGGCTCTGATAATATCTTTTCCCTTTCTCTCTCTCGTACTGCTGTCTCTCTTCATGTTCCTATCGCAACTATATTTAACAGATTTTTTCCAGCGGCTCCTTTCTCTCCCTTTGGAAAACTGCTCATGTAACCCATATTTTAAAATCGGGATCTAAAAATAAAGTAGAGAATTTTCACCCCATCTTTATCCTACCAATCCTGTCCGTTGTTTTTGAACGCATCATCCACAATCGCTTTTTATCCTTTGTTCTTCCTTATATTTCACCCCGGTGGCTCCTGCATTACTAATCTTTCCGTTTTGAACCACCACATTACTTCCTCCTTTGAAAATTCTTCTCAACTTGACATCTGCTATATTTTATCTATTCCAAAGCATTTGATACAGTTAATCACGCACTTCCTTCCCATAAATACTTTATTCATCAAATATTGTCTATAGGATTGCTTTGTAAAATGCCTTCCACCGTAAATTTCCATTGATAAAATATTGTTTATTAAAAAATTCTCTCGTCTTATATGTAATTCCGCACTCTTTCCAATGATAATGAAATGGAGAATGGATAGGTTCCCTGAGTCCTGAGATTTTTGAAATTTTTGAGCAGTTTCGGCAATTAATTCCGAATGGGCGTGAATTTAATAAAAGTGACGCACTATTAGGAAGTAATATATGTAAAGATCGAGATACGAGTAATTTCCGTCCCTTAGTAACGGTTAGTATCCATAATATTGTTAATAAAATGTTCCAAAAGAGTTTATTGTCAATGGATTGCAGCCGACTACATCCATTCTCTCTCTCTCCTTCATATCGTTCCATCTCCATTCTCATGTTTATTCATAGATTTTTCATCCTAAACAAACACATACATACTCTTAACTAGTTTAGCAAATGGAAACCCTAGGGAAATATATTAATATTAGCATAACCTTAGGGCAGAGAATTAACAGCATCAAAACAATTTTCCATAAAAAATGCTTCCCGATTTAACCTTTCTGTTAGATTTTAAATATGTTTGGCGCAGTCTCATTTCTACTCCGAGGGCATGGGAGTGATGAGGTGTCACACATACGGCAGAGGTTACACGCAATGTTTCCGTTCAGTGATTGACTGGGATTCTTTTGCCAGCCCAACCTATTTTTCCTTGACTCCTTATGTTAGACTTCTCCGATACGTTTGCGCTCAGCTTCTTGGAGAGCGCTGGGTTGTTATGCAACCCTACACAACACATCGGCATCACCGGTCGCATAAGATCACGGGGTTATCGCCCCCCCCCCCCCCCCTCCCCGTCTTTGTGACTGAAAAATCAAGCCCCTCCCCAGCGAAAATACTGTTCGGACTCTTTATAACTCATTATGCTTAATAATAAATATATCATCTCTCCATGGTCGCGGTCTCTGCGGTATTATAGTTCCGCTACTGCCTTCTTTCCAAGACCAAGTGCTTAATGGAACTTAAAAGAATTTTCATACAGCATAAGAGCGAGGTAAATGGCATCTGTAGGTGCGACGCCGCTCAAGTTCTTCATTTTATTGCCAATGCATAGTTACTGAAGGAAAATTCAACTAGAAATGCTGCTTGGCAGCATATTTTTTTAAAATGAGTAATGTTACGTATTATTCGAATAATATTTGTAATGGCATTCATGTTTTAAGCTTACAATTAGTCGGAAGAAAATTTATCAGTTTTTTCGTGTTTGTTATATCTTATGTTAATTTAATTACCATGATAGATTGTTCATTAAATTCTTTTGTTATAAATAATACGGGAATGATTAATAAATGATTTCATATTGAATCCGAGTGTTTAATTTAATCAGTATCGAAAAAATTGACTCATATTTCACAACTTTCATTCTTAAACGCCTGAAAATAAATCATCATAAATTAACGTATTCTTTTCTCAAGTTGTTTAGAATATTATTCATTGATTTATGAAAATGCCGTAATAATAACAAGCTCATGCAATGATACGAAAAGGGAAACCTATTATGAAGCCTCTCGCTTAGAATTTATGTCTCAAATCTAAATGAGTCTTCAGCACTTAACGTGTTTTAAAGTTTGTATTCGTAATTATTAGCATAACTGTCAATCTCGAAGAACACTTTTTCGATTCATATAAATTTTATTGAAAGTGAAAAGATTCTTAATAATTTACTTGGACGTACTTCAAAAGGGCTTCTCAGTTTATCACCTGCTGAGATGGAAGTAGTTCAAGCTTACACCACCAGGTGGCAGAAGCTATTGATCGAACCCACGTGTAATATCAGAAGAAGCATTCTATCGTAACTTTTAAATGAAGCGTGTTAACATGCATGGATTCAAAAGTGTTTTAGAAAGTTTTCCCATTAGGGAGAAATGACACGCATCAGATCTAAAAGAATAATGACGAAGTTCATGTTTCTCTCTCAAATCGATATTGTTTGAAGATTTTAATTTATGTGACGGATTGAAAAACTTTCTTCTTATAGAAAGAATTTTAGTGGGATGAAAAAATATCATGAAAAACGATCAACTCGCTTTCCAAATTTCTCAGTCATATGGAGGAGACGCTTCTAGAAATCTAGTTATTCTCTGCAATACGAAAACCTCTTCTTGAAAAGAAGCTTCTGTCTTTGCTGATATAACCTATACATTTAACATTTAATGAAAATACCCTCTTTCAAGAAAATTATATGGATATACGCGCTTTGTATCCATATTATAGAGCAATTTAATTAAGCAGAATATCACACACGTAGTTTGTTTTCTCTTACACATTCTCAAATATTTTCAAGAAAATTACTTCATATTTATCTCAACAATAGAATTAAGAATAAATTAATGCGAAAATTTATGAAAAACTATGTTTAAGCGGTAACTCCCGAGAAGTGTTAAATATTACTCATTTTATAAGTAGAATTACACCAAATTCCACAGTATCGCGTACTAATATGCTTGAACCAATAAAGAAAACGTTTTTTCCAAATATAAACAATTTATTTAATAAGCCACTTTCCGATCAAATGTTTTCGATTCTGTCAATCGATAATTAATGTCACCGACGGAAAAAGCATTGAATTTATCAATTACAGAAGATTATGTCCATACAAATTTTGGTCCGACAATTAGCAATTCCCACAGAGTACGGAATGCGGCAAGAGACATCCACAGCTCCACTCATGTTATAGAGACGACTTATCGAGTTCGAAATTAACCTCTCCTGGGGCGAGGAAAGAATCATCTCCTCTCTTTCAAGAAAGAGTGAAAAAATGCTTGTGAAGTGGAAAAATCCTTTCGACAGAAGAGATGTATATGCATTTATGCGTGCCTGTATGTATGTATATACAGGATGAGTCAAAATTATGTATGAAGACTTTAAATAGTCATATTTTGTTGACATTATGACCAATTTTAATTAAATGTTGTACATTTTAAAGATAAAATAAACAATTAGTTTTTCAAGTACTGTTTTTGTTTATTTTAATAAATTAACAAAATAACAATAGCTTAACAATATCTTGAAGATTAATTGGTGACCCATTAAAATATGGAGTATTTATACTTAATTTGACTCACCCTGTATACTTACCGAAATGAGAGTCCCGAAATCTCCAACAACGTCTACGAATGTGTCTCTCCGACACCCCACCGGTTCTCCTTCCTGTAAGTGCTCATTGGGTTTCTTTCAACACCCAGTTGCCCTAAATATCCCGATATACCTTATATATATATATACTACGGAAGAGGAAAGGTAAGTAAGGATATTTAGGGCAACTAGGTGTTGAAGGAAACCCAGTGAACAATTACCGGAAGTAGAGCCGCTGGGGTGTTGGAGAGACACATTTGTAGAGGTTAGAGCTTTCGGGATGATCCCTTCGTCAGCACAAGAGAGACACAACTGATATATATATATATATATATATATATATATATATATATATATATATATATATACAGGGCCGTGTCCATGGGTGAGGCGGCGAGGCAACCGTCTCAGGCGCCTCTCGTAGGGGGGCGCCAAAATTTGACAAAAATGAAAACCTATCAAAATAAATTCATAAGACCAGCGAGGCCAGGGAGCGCCATATTATATCTCGCCTCATGCGGCAAAATGTCTAGGCACGGTCCTGTGTATATATATATATATATATATATATATATATATACTAGCAGAAATACCTGGCGTTGCCAGGGGAAATTTGATTCAAATCCGATCGAAATTCTAGATGATAAATGGTCTTTAAGAATTCACTCGGCCGCCGTTTTGGATAAAACGTGCAGAGAAAAACAAAAACCACCTATGAATTATTTCTGAGAGTCCTCCAAAATCATACCAAATCATTCAAATCAATAGTAGGACTTAGGAAAATACGCGTAGTTTAATCAGTAGACGCCGTCCAATTACGGATGAGGAAATAGTCGTTTCCCACCTTTCTCACTGTGTATAACATGTAGAGTTACCTGTTCTTTGGGAGCAGTAAGTTTATGAGAACATTAATTTTATTGAACAGTTTAGGCATCAGAACAGTTCGAAAAGAACTGTTCCATCTTTCTGACCCATTTATAGCATTTAGCATTAGCATACAAAGTTATTTTGCTTTTTGTACAATTAATATAAAACATTTGGGATTAAAATCCAATTGGGGGGACCTTGTGACTTCAAACGACTCCAGCGCTAGAAGGCTTCTCAGTCTAAATCACAAAGCAAGGGAGGAGTGAAACCCGGTGCCGGCATTAGCCTACTCTTAACGAGAAACACCAAGGGGACCAACGGCTTTACGTCCCTTCCGAAGGACGGGGCGCTGATTTGCGTGTTCTCCACATAACCACGCAAATGGGGAGCCGGGCAAACCGGTTCGCACCGAGTTTGCTAAGCGTAGCAGGCCAGCGCCCGCACCACTACGCCACGACTCCCCGAAAATTTGATGGGATTAAAAAGTAGCCTACGGATTGGATAAATAGAAATTCTTTGCTATCGAAAGAAGTTATTTTGGCAATGCAAGATATTTTAGATAATTCCGATCCAGATCCAGAAACTTCTTAAATTCATTCCTTGCAAAAATCCTCAATTATACGCCGCAGGTTAGGTCTGTATAGCAAGAGAAAGGAGTATAATAGAGGTAGGGATTTTCAAAATATAGGTCAGTTGGGAGGGGCGATCGCCCCCCCATCTTGACAAGTTTCTGGATCTGGATCGGAATTATCTAAAATATCTTGCATTGCCAAAATAACTACTTTTTTTAGGGTATTTAGCAAAATAACATTTATGAAAGAATACAAAATTCATAATTCATATCTGATATGCAATTAAAACCAATTTCATTCCATTTATTGTCTAAAATTCTTATAAATTGTTCTCACTATTTATAAAATCGTCCAAAGCTAATGTGAATTAAATTAAATAGTCATTAAATTAAAGAAAATAACACTATAAAAATCTTGCTGATTTATGGCGCTTAATAATATTCCCAATAGAACACCATTACATTCGCAGCTCATAATAATTTCAACAGATATTTTTGTATTTAATGCGTTGTGAGAGATGGACCCTTTCAACCATTCATCGGAAGGCCATGTGTAATCCAATCAGTTACGCGCATAGTATAAGGAAATAAACTCACTCGCGAGCACCAGGTTGGGAACCTTACTGATGTTTCTTTTCGATTGGAATAAAATTAGACACGCTATACATTTCTAAACTAGCTACTTGTTTCATAGCATCTCTCTGTTTTTAACTTTGCTGATGTAACTAAATATAATAAATAAATTTTAAACTATTAAGAAATGGGAAAATTTATTTAAATTACAGTCTAACATCTATAACTCGAATTTTCCATAACTCGAAGTGAATTCATTTTACAGGACTAAAACTTTTTCGTGTTATTTTTATTCTATAACTCGAATTTTCTATTAGTCAAATATGTTTTTGTTTCCCTTGTTTAAATTATAGAAGTTCCACTGTGTTTTTTTTAAATTCCTTATTAACGCTTCTATTTAACTCAAATTTCATCACGATTAACTAACTGTAAGTTTAATCTCACGGACCAATAATTTTTCATATTACTTCATTTCTTTCCGGAGTGATTTGAAAAGTTTAATTCAACTATGAAATAATGCATGTCAATGTGTCTGTATTTTTATTCAAAAACTATACTCGACCATCTTTAGTTACAAAATTAAGGACAAGTCTATTGTTTGTCTGCTGATAACGCCTCTGGTGACGAATTTCGGTACCGCGAATAACTCGAATACTGGAAGTATTATTTCATCGTTTTTTCGCAATATGGTAGGATCTATCTGTTGTACTATTTAAATACGTCATCGTTTGCCACAATTTCATAGATTCGATTACAGCAGTGTTTATTTTTTAGGCGCATTTCGCTTCCAACAGAAGCGCCTATTAGCGTCGGTCCGTCCCGTCCGTCCGTCCGCAGGTTCGTTCTTGGCTTATACCCAACAGATTTTCATGAAATTTGATATTAAGGACTTACAATCAAAGATAATAATAAAACCACGTAAATGAATCACATAGTCAAACAGGGGTACCACGTCGATCGGTTGAGCCTAAGTTATTAAAACTTAAAACATCTTTACACTAACGCAGCAGTAATACGAAATCCACAGCGCGCAGTCGACTCATTACTACTCCCTTACGGCGTCAATTGTTTTTATACTGCCAGAATTCGTTTGGGAAATCAATCGCAGTATCTTTTCTGTTCCGGATAAATCAACAATGTGTGGCATCATTAGACTTCTCCACGCGACTGTCTTTACAGATAGAGTTAAATTATGAATCAGTTGAAACTTTTTTTACGATCTCCACAAATATCACTAATAAAATTGGATTGTCACGTGCACGCGAGACAAAAAATCTTTTGGAGCTTATCGTACACACACCACAACGAACTTACGACACCAAGCGAAGAGAAAGTAATCAAATATTGGAAGTGGTCTCCAGAATTTGGTGACCACACCATTTCTTAAAGTTCTGGCCTGTCTTATTCCGAATCTATGCAGAATCTTTGCGTTTTTGAAAAGAAAAACTCTACGAAAACAACGCTCACACGACAAGAAGTGCAAGAAATAGCGATACGTCTCAAGCACTTTGCCGTCTCTTCGAAAATAATCAATATGCATGTTTCAATGAATGTCATTTGCAATATATTTTGTAATTTTAACAATGTTTTAAAATTTCTTATTTTAACTTTTAATGGATAAAACCTATTTCTCTAATCGTTTGGGTGACTTTTCGATAACCCTGTTATATATTAAGTCCCATTAAATAGTTTCTCACGCATCAAATCAAATGTATCTGAGATTACTTTACACTTGTGTTTTCCGATCATTTGTTTCTCATTTAATGTCTGTTTGTGTGTGAGATTTTACGTGTATCACACTGGTGATAGAGATAGTTAAATTTTCAGGGAATGGGGAGAACATGAGGTTTCTTAATTTAAATTTAATAGATTATTCACGTATACCCGTCATTTTGACGGGAAATTACTCTTAGGAATACATATAAACAAATGCCTTATCTTAACAGATATGCCTTATCATTTGAGAATTTCGCGTTGTTGCATTCCTTTATATCATAACCGTTAAATCTTTATGTGCAGTTTAGAACATTGCAATTTGCAGATAATAAAAAGATACACTTTCATTTGAAGTTAGCGCCGACTTATCTTCAATAGATTATGTCTCTCCGTGATTCCATCGTATCTCTGTCGTAAAAAATCATTCTCAATCAAAAATAAAAGTCGCGTGATTGATTCCATCCGAATTTAGCTCCAGATTTATAATCGTTCCAAACATGTCCGTGGCTCTCGAGCGCGATAATCATCTTTTAAAATATTCCACATTAACCCTTCTGCTTCCCGAGTTAATTCTGAACTAAGGTAACGGATGAGATGAAAGATATATCTATTATATATAGACGGTGCTTAATTTCTGGGGGAGCGCAAGGGAATGGCGTTCCCTCACTTATTTGGGAGGAAGTTTCTAAAATGTTATGAAGAAAAAATGTTTAAGTTACAAGAATTTAAAGGCTGATGAATGTCTGTATATTTCAACCTCCCCCTCTTGTGAAAAAAACATCTGATTTGTACAAGATTTTTTTTAACTTTACCCTTTCCAAGTTACTTTATATTTATTAAAGACCATAGATCTCAATTATGTATTCAGTTTTGTTCTGAGTGGTTAGGTAAGGTTAGGCGTTCCCTTTCTTATTTGGATAAGCACTGTATATAGATGCTGCTTACATAGGATATATATATATATATGCTAGTAGACGGTGCTTGCATTCTGACTCTTGAATAATTTATGCGAATGTTTGTAGACGAAGAAAAATCCGTACAATTTTTAATTGACAGTAAAATCGTTGAATCAAACCGTCGCACTAAGGGTAAAATGTTGAAATTCCTGGCCAAAAGTAAAATTATAAAGTTAAAGTTTGTATTTTTTTTACTCTTCTATTGTTTAAAGGGATGCCAAGACCATTTAATAGCGGTCTGTTTGCATTCCTATTTTGATTACTTGCGACTCTGTGCCAGTCCGAAGTCGATCTTTGTTGGTGTGACACTGCTACAGCAAGCTCTGTGCGTGTTTAGTGCTCGAAGTTATATTGAAAAATTTAAGTGAAATAAACGTTATTTAAAATTGTGCCGCTATGGAACAATTACAAATTGAAATAGCAATAGCGTTAAACATGAATTATATAAATATCGCAAGAAATGACAAAAATACAAAATAAAAACTCCTATCAAGACACGTTACATAGGCCAACGTAGAATTATAAATTCTATTAATACTGTCATTTATTTCATCGAAGAGCATCAAGTCCGTTATTAAGATAAAAATGTCGCATGAATTAGCGCATGCCAATTTTATCCATTTACATCCAATAATAAATATCTAAGTTGATAGTTATATCCACGGGGTCGCAAAATGCGAGAAAAGTATTTCGATTAAAATGCGTATTGGTGGCGCAGTGCAGGGAAAATCTCATAGAACTTCGGAGAGGTTGAGTTCTGCAGATAATGCAAAATTTATTTCGTTGCTTGAGGCCTTGTGAAATGAATCACTTTGAAAGCCTTAACTCAGCAACATCTATAACATCTATAATTATCTCAGAGTATGCAACAATATTTTATGTAATTTAAAACGTCGATCAGTGCAAACAGGGGCAATTTAAATCATTTAAACATAGGGTGTCAACAAATTAACAAAATGACTGCTTAAAATCAAATTGAAAAAATAAGTACGTACTGACTCTCCAATTGTCATAAAGTGGTTGTTAAGGAAAACCGAAAACCCATGTTGACACTTCATCTTAGGTTGTATTAGGAGCATTTAAAAAGTAGTTTCTTTTGGATTTTCTGGTAATGGAAGCATAAGGTCAAACGCTTCGAATCCTTAAATTTTCAAATCGGTGGAACTTCCACATTAGTTTTAATTACGGTCAGACTTTGTTTACCCTTCCTTTTATTTTTTTTAATACGATTTTTATCGTATATTTCCGTAAGTCCTTTTATAAAACCATTGCTGCGAATTGATGTCGAGTGGAAAAGCATTAAAGCATCCCCACTCCCCTCATCTAATGAATCCAACAATATTGCGCAAACAAAACTATGGAAAATCTTCCGTTTTCAGCTTGATTTCACTTTAAAACGATTCAAAAAAATAACCGATTCACTTGAAGCAATGAAAATTTAAATGTCAGATCCTGAAACAATTACTCGATTAAAGCGCTTGTTAAATCAATCTCAGTGATATTCTCGTTAGTTGACAGATAGCGTTACTTTAACTTGTATAAACACGAAAGGACGACAAACTCTAAATTGAAAGCGGCTTCGAAACCATCGATATAAAGCATGGCGTATACATTTTAGGAAATCAAAAGAAAGAGTAAGCCATTTTTAGATCAAATCGCAAT
The DNA here is from genome assembly GCA_036926305.1 of Uropetala carovei. Taxonomy (NCBI): domain Eukaryota; kingdom Metazoa; phylum Arthropoda; class Insecta; order Odonata; family Petaluridae; genus Uropetala; species Uropetala carovei. The sequence continues at coordinate 6,759,012 of JAXCHB010000010.1, read as the reverse complement.
CCAAACGATAGGAAATGGAATTCATCTCGATAAACTAATGGGCTCTTACTTCGGAAAATGAAGAAATTCCTTTTAAAGTCTCTCTAAACGTCTCACTGCCGAAATGCATCACGGGAGTTTTTCGAAAAGGAAATAGTTTCGCACTTATTTCTCATTTTACTTTTTCACATCTGTCGCTATCCAATTTCTCGTTGTCTGTGGAATCTATATGGCGCAGAATCGAAGTCTATAGAAACGTCGCGGTATTCAGAAGCCAATTTAAAGGTTTTTACGCATGATACAAGTTAATGAGATGGAATAATATGGAGGAAAGAGAGAGAGAGAGGAAGATATGCAGATTGAGACGAGTGCAGGAGCGAAGCGAGGTTAATGTCCGAAAAAGAGAGAGAGGGAGAGAGTGTGTGTGTAAAGGGAAGAATGGGAAAGGCGGAGAGATGCGAGTAGGAAGGGAGGAATGAGGAGATACAGTGAGAGGGAGAGATTGAGGATCAGAGAAAAGGTAAACATGAATTTCGGAATCACAGCAAATTATGGCTTGGTTGTTTGGAAAGAGGGATTAATTTCTCTATTTTAATCATTTGTAATAGTGCCCGGGTAGAAAGATACTTTAAATTTTAAAATTTTCATACATTCATTGGATTTAAGCTGCTCGTAATTCTGCATCGATTACTGTTAATATCAAAACAAGTGAAAATATTGTATATTATTTTCAACTCCGACCAATAAAATGCAAAGATGATGAGTAGCGTCTTTGATAAGTTTCATTGACGTCAATTGCCATTCGCTTCGTCATTCATCCCGAAAAAATCCGTCTGGAGGTCAGCACAACAAGGACGCATGTGACCAGCTTGTTATTGTTATCGGAGGCGCTTGGTCACCGACTGTTACCTTTATTCTCGAACCCAGACTGCTTTGTTGTTCCGATGCCAGAAAAGCGTGGGAAAGTATTGGCGAACGAGGCCTGGAAGATATCCCAAATATATTGGTTTTTTCCCTTCATTCGTGTCTGATGGGTGACGACCCAAGGTCACCTATTTATAATATCGACCTGAGCGTGACCTACGAGAGGGAAAGCGAAAGAGGAGGAAGTGGTGAGAGAAACGGATTATGACGTCACGCTCCACCCTCACTCGTATATGCGTTCGGTTTCCTCCAAGATTATGTAAATCAGTTACGTCTGCTCACTCACTCGCTCACTCAATGGATCAAGACTATTTCTGAGAGTCGTAAAATAAATTCTCGAAAAGAATAGGATAAATATTTTTATACTAATATAAATCTCCGGGATAGTCGATGGAGAGGTCGTTATCGAATTATGGTTCCTATTTTGGGATGCGTCGACGTTACAGGCGCCTTCTCGATTCCTAGCCCTTTGTATGGAGATGTCATTGATAGCATCTAATGCATTTATTTTGACAGAATATTCGCGTTTTCTTTATATTTAATCCTAAGTGATAATCTTTTGTTGACACAGTTATACTCAACTGACATAAATTTGGTGCTGATTTGGATCAGTGGCTCTCTCTGGGTTCGAGGTTTCTTTAGAACAGCGCTTTCCGAACTTTTGGCCCGCGGGCCACATTTAATGTCGCCCTCAAGGCTGTAATAAGTCTTTGCCATTTTTAGGTGCCAATATCCTCTCCATTTGCGGCGCAACAGTCAAGCGAGATATAATTCCTCTGTAGACTACAGATATCCTGGTAGAAACCAATCGACCCTAACTCGATCTAAAATTAAACGTAGATCCCTCAAATGTTTATCGTGACCCTGGCGACGTGATAATTTGCGGGGTCATAATGGGACAGTACCCTTAATTCGAGTTGAACTTTTTTGCATGGTTACGTCTTCATTGTTGCTAACATATACAATCTAACAGACAAAGGTTTAATTTCCTTACGTGTGCATGCAATATTTTTAAATCGGAAGAAAATGGATTATTTATGATAAAGAAAAGAACTTTAAAACGCTATTTCCCTTACGTACAGGCAGGACCGTAGTGACCACTTTTGGCGCCCTGGGTAGAGGATTTTTTGGAGCCCCAAAATTATCTAATAAAATGATAAGTGCATATTTTAAAAGAGGTATTTAACTGACATAAACAATCATTTCTTTTAAGAGTTGTTTTTCAGGCTTTACTTGCGGCAAACATTATATCATTGAAATCTATATTTTTAACAGTTTATTCAATAGATAAGATGGCTAGACCAAAAAGTCTTTTTTAGTTCATTGATGAGCGTATGTAATTTTTGATGAATTTTAATTTACTAAAAGAACGCTCTCCAGTTGAAATTCATGTGACGAATGTCAAGAAAATTATCAAAAATTTTTGCATATTAGGAATAAATTCCAATATTTCTTTCTGCGTAATTTTTACACTTTTTTCAAAGGCAGGTGTTGTTTCAAACTGCAAACTTCTTCGATTAACTCGCGTTCATCCACATTGTTTTTATTACCTACTAGCAGCATTTTCACAGGAATTTATCATTTTATCTTCGGTCATATTATATAAAGCACAACTTAAAATGTTCTGTTGTTTCAGGTATTGAGGGTGCTTCAATTTCCATCGTTTCATGAAATTTCCTTTTTGTTTTCCTTATTTTCGAGAGCACATCAGGTATTCCTTTTTCATCGCAGAATTTCTTTGCCACTTCCATATACTCTTCCAGTCTTGTCGTTTAACTTTTTATGTCTGATACCAAATCGCAGATTATGTCAATGGCTGTATCCACAGTTACATCGGCACCCCGAAGAGATTTAGTGAGGTGGTTGATCTTCTGGAGACAATCGTCCCAAAATAACAGGAAAAATATAAATATCTGTTTTAGCAAACTTTCAGTATCTCTGCATTTATGGTCATTCTTTAATTTTATTACCACCTTATAAACTTCAATTCAATTGTAACCCCAGTGAATTCACAGAATTTTCTCATGATGAGCATCGTGTTATGCCATGTTTTTCCAACGTCACCTTTAGGACCTCTATTAGTACAGCCCATCTTGATGTGGAACCAGGAAAATAAAGGAGCAGTTTCTATACCTTTGCAAAAAATTCCCTAATTTGACAGTTTTTTCAGTGGAATAATAACAAGCTAAATTAAGCGACTGCTCTGCACGTGGTAGGAAACGTGCAAGAGAGTTATGTTTAATTTGCCGGTCATATTAGGAGCATTTTCATACGATTGAGTTCTCATATTTTGTAAATCTAGTCCATCCTGTTATATCCAACTTTTGGATTATTTCTGACGTGATTCCGTCTCTCTTTTTCGATTTGACAGCAATAAAATCAATAAAGGCCTCCTCAATAATTACTTTTTCGTCGACGACTTGGACAAAAATTCTGCTCGGCTAATGCAATGCGATAGGGCGTGCACATTATTGGGAAAGAGGGTAAATAAAAGAAATTACATTCAGAGTGTAAACAGTAAAGGTAGCCTAAAAGCCGCCAATTAAGGTTGCACACGTTCACCTATGACTTGGTACAGCCATGGCCCTTCAGCTGAACCTCAGGTTGGCCGTTATAAGTTTCGAAGAGATCGAAAAAACAAAACTGTAACCACATTTTATCAAGTGTATAATAAGACTTCTATTTTGCGCTCCCTTACGAAGCTGCGCCCTGGGCACCTGCCCCGGTTGCCCCGCCCTCACTGCGGCTCTGCGTACAGGTATATCATTCTTTCTAACACTCCATTGCACGAAACGCGCCCATTAGTGATACGCTGTACACTGTCCTAACTTTTTTACTAGATATAACAAGCAGTGTTAGAAAACGTTATGCGTAACTTAACGAAATAACAAAATGATTTTTGAATAACATAATGAAAAACGTTAAAATAATTTTTCAAAATCATCAACATCATAGGTAGTCTGTCCGTTGACAGGTCCGTGATTATTCTAGGTTAAACTTGGTTCTCCATATACTCCTATTTTCCGCAGTCTTCTTCATGTCTTGATAGCTCTCTTTCCCTTTCAAGTCGTCTACTAGCTGAAACCTTTTCCTACCTCTTTCTCTTTTTCCATCCACTTTTCCTTCTAGCACTTCTTTAATCATGCACTCTCTCCTCAGGGAATGCCCAATCCAGTTCGCCTTCCTCTTTCTGATAGTCTGTATAATCGTTCGCTTCTCTCCTATTCTTCGTAGTACTTCCTCATTTTTAACCCTATCTGTCCATTTTATCTTCAGCATTCTTCTCCATGTCCACATTTCGAAGCTTTCCAAGTATTTTATATCATTTTTCCTTAGCGTCCAACGAAAAAATGCGTTATTTCGTTATGTATTATCTCAATTGATATTTGTTTATTAATACCAGTTTTTACTTCTAAGTAATTTTCATTCCAGGAACAAGACTGAATATTTTCTACGTTATAAAATAGTTGTGTTCCATTTACGTCTGATTTCGATTCATATTCGGTGAAGAAAAAATAAAAGTTAGATTGGACATGTCGAAAATTTTCCCGTAAAAATATCGTAATTTACCCAATTCACTAAAACACCTTTTAATACGAAAATAACACACTCATTTGTATTGTGTTGTGCGCGTTTTATTTTCAAAAGGTTTTTCATGTTGATACTTTGACCCGCGAGCATAAAATTTATTGACCGAGTAGCCCACTTGTAAAAAAAATTTGGAGATCTCTGCTTTAGAATACTATTAATACTAATTTCGCCCTAATTTTCAATCGTAACTGAACCAATATTAAATATTTGGCTTATGATTTTCAAAATAATTATGATTGTTTTTTTCATTAATAAACCATTCGTTTTTATGGCAGCTTAATTGATAAACGAAAGTTAACGATCTTATTCCTTATTTACATTTACGGAATCTTTTAAAAAAGAATCATCTTAAAGCTCAATTTTTGCGAGTTACAAATTAATTTCTTAAGAAAGAATGACGCAAATAAAAGTTTGTCAATCTGTTCATTAAAATGTGGAAAAACTTTTTTGTTTCGTACTCCAATCTTTCCCGTTTAGTTTTCTGACGTAAAATATTTTCGCTGGACGACATGCATTCTCTGACTCTCTCAATTCATAGAATTTAGTGCGGAGGCGGTTATTTCTTCGTAATACGACTTTCACCAACCTTCCATATTTAAGTTGTACGTCTGCGTCTGAGAAAATCAGCGGAAGAAGCAACTCAAGGAATTTTATTTCTCGAGACATATGTGATAATGCAAATAAAAAATAATTTCCTACTGAACGAGTAGAATCGCATTATCTTACTTAATTTCCAGATAAGCAAGAAAAAGCGTATTAACTATGCACTCTTGCGTCTCTTCTAAAACCCATTCGCCCATTGATTACTTTTATAATATAATGAAATTATTTATTGGTAAACATTATTGCAGTTCTAAAATAAAATATGTTCAATTTCTCTTCCATGCTCGCATATCTACCGAGATAAATCTAGAAGACTGACCAGTTTGTATCACTTTCAAATTCACACGGACGTTTGTGTTAATCATCTGCAGTTTTCTGCGAAATATCGCCTCACATCAACGTCTCTCTCTGTCTCTCTCTCTCTCCCTCTCCCTCTCTCTCTCTCTCTCTCTCTTTACGCCAATCAAAAATCCATCCTTTCATTACAAGCAATAAATTATTACGAAAAGTGATGAGTTACGGTTAGCGTTTCCTTTCCATGACTTGGTCTCCAGGTCGATCACCGCTCGACCAAAGAATAATTAGGTGCAATTTGGACGAAACACGAGTCATTAACCCTTTTTTTTCCTCCACCCCCTCCCCCCTCTCTCTCTCTCTTTTGCCGCGACCCTTTCACCATTATCATCCATTTTCCCTATTCTGCTTTGACCGCAACTCCCTTTTCTCTCTCTCTCTCTCCCTCTCTTCTCTTCTCTCTGCCAGAATTATTACACCGCCGTGGCGCGGCAGACTCGCACCAGAGATTGAAATCGCTTGAGCCGTGTTCAGTAAGAGGGGGAATGAGAGGAGAGCCTTTATCTAGACACGCACACCCCATTCTCCATCTCTTGAACATCTCCCCTTCTTCCTCTCTCTATTTTCCTCTCTCTATTTTCCTTCCATTTTCTTTCCATTCTTTCTCTCTCTTACACATCCCCTCTCGTTTGACTTTTACTCTATAAATTATCCCCAACCTGTTCCCATTCTTCCTCTATTTTAATCACGGAGTATTTGTATCTCATCCCGATGTAAAATTCGTTATATTAATAGTCAATGAACAACTATTCTTGAATTCTATCTGAAATGTTATTAATAGTAATTAATTGGAGGCTGTATCCGTCGTATGCGTCATTTCTCACTCATAAAACTACTCTTTCATTACAAATATATTTTAAAGAGCTTTGCAGGGCCCCCAATTGTTTAGCAACAGGGGCCTCAATAAATTTTCTCCAGGGGCCCCAGAATGTCTAAATCCGCCACTGTGTAGAATCAACACATTTTAGACATACCTACTAGGATTATCTTTGTGTTACAGAAATACAACGTGGCCTCACGTCATGACTCCGATATTTTTTTATCACCGCTTTCTGGCGATTACATTGTTTTATTTTTTCCGTTTTCCTTCCCCCCCCATTTTCATTTTTCTCTCTCTCTCTCTATCACACACTTCTTTATTTCCCTCCCTCTTTATCCCTCCCATCTCCCTCATTTCCCTCTCTCTATACCTCCCTCCCCTTTCTCCCTCTCACTTCCTCTCTCTTCCCTCCCTTCCCTCTCTCCCTCTTTCTTCCTCCTCTCTCTCCTTCCCCTCCCCTCCCTTCCCTCTCTCCCTCCCCTCCATTTCCCCCTTCCCTCCCTCCCTCTTTCTTCCTCCTCCCCCTCCCACTCTCTCTCTCTCTCCCACTGCTTCCAACCTAATTTCCTCTTTTTACACCCCCTCCCCCTCCTTCCCATAAACCCCTCTCCCCTATCTCCCTCTCCATCACTAAGCCTCCCCTTCAACTGTTTGCCCACCGTCCTGACCTCAAATTCATCGTTTCCTTCACCCTGATATTCATCTTTTTTTATTCGGATTTTTCATACCAACCAGACCTTAAGCCACGCCTATGTCGTATAAAGGAAAAGACCCCTTTTTCCCTCACTTTCCTCTTTATTTTGAGGTCAACTTCTCTCTCTCTCTCTCAAAACAAAAGAGTTTTGCGTGTGAAGAGATAATATGTCTGACCTCTCTCCGTCCATTGGTTAGAAATTAGCGCAGAGTTCGTTTATTTACATTTTTCCTCAAAGTGATTTCATCTTCTTCTCTCTAGTTCGTCGGCACGAAGAGAGTTGTTGCGTTGTCAGAGGCAAAGAGGCATCCGAAGAAAACGTCCCCTCTTTCGGAAGTACTTTTTACCCTTTCTTGAAATCCAATAATGGAGAGAGGTAGGAGTTTTTTCTTTTAGAGTGATTAGTCGAGAGGGCGCAAGTTTCGTCGTGCGTGTGAGTTGGGTGCAAGCAAAAATTCTGATACCTAACGGTTTATTAATCGCTTAAAATGCTTTGAGAAACTTGGGCTGAAAGAATGACTATCAGGTTAAGTGTTCGTATCTCCATTCTGCTTTTGGACATGTGATAATGTAAGAAAGTCAACCGAATTATTTTCATAATTTTGTGAGCTACATCTACATAGTACCCTGCAAGTAATCTTAATGGTGGGTACTAGTACACGTCATATTTAACGCATCAGTTCCTACTTTATGAATTATGATTCGTTTCTTAGTTTAAAGGGTTTGGAAAACGGTTGTCGTCTTGCTGATCATTATCCTTATAAAGTTCAAATAATACTTGGACCATAATTATATAATCCATACATTTGATGTTATCCACTCCACCAGATCCATTTTGAAAGTGGTCTCTAAAAAAAGCAATAAATGCCAGTTAAGTTGAGCTACAGTATGTTGGAAACCTCATCTTGGTTGGTTGAATTCTGACGCTTCCTCGATGGCATTATATTCTGTTTCTATCTCTCACTCCATATAATCCCCATAGAGAGTGTCCGCCAATCTACGTGTCGTGGTGCATTTCGCAGCAGCAGGGATGCTAGTGGCGGGCGCCTCCCCTCCCCCCCTCCCTCGCCCCTTTTCTCCTCTCCCTCTCCCGCAATACCTCCTCCCTGCCTCTATCTTCCTCCGTCCCTCCCTCGCTATCCTCAATCCCTGCTCGGCAGAGCGCGAGAGAGCCCTCTGCAAAGAGTTTGCGGCCCCGTGTCGAGCATCGCACCCTTATAAACACTCCATGCCATCCACGCGCGTGTTTAAGGACGAGGCTCGAACTCGACCTTTCTAACTTGAAAGACTCGGTTGGTGTGGAATATTGGTGCAGAAAAACCGGTCTCACATCGGCACCATGATATGCGTAATGTCCACATACGAATCTTTGATCAGATACGAGACATGCTAAACATTGGCAAAGAGTCACTTTTATAATGAGAATAGCTTGGTGCCGAAGGGATGAATATTTCGTGTTCGTCGGGAAAAGATATAAGTCATCATTCGCATGCGATAACCAATATTCTCATGCCTTCTCAAGCGTATTCCGGTCTTGGTTTGACCACATCGTTGATATTTTGAAGTGTTATATCATATAAACTCCCGTCTTCTGGGGCAGTTATTTTTCAATATAGTAATCACCTGTATGCTTCTATGCTACGCCATCAATCCGCCCAGGAAGGCGTCCTATTCCATTTTAAAATATAGTTATTGGAGCCGATTTATCTGTTTTAAAGTTATCTTTCCAGCATCGGGCTTCATTATTGTATAGTTTCAAGTGAAAAGATAACAAGTGGCCGGCGGTCCTTTTCTTCTCTATAAACGAATAAAGTCATTGAAAAGCATTTTATCGGAACTGCGATACCTGTCAATCCTTTTAAAATAAAATATTTCCCTGAATAATTTTCTATCGCTGGCTTTCCTTTGCACGAGGGAATCTAAATTGTAAATAAAACATCCAACGCTTAATAGATCGCATGCTTGCCACGAATATCTACGGCAGTCAATAAAGTACGGTCGCTGTGATTTATCCCTCTTATCGGTTTCGATCGTGTCATTCGCTGCCGAGAGCGCGGATATTGTTTTCCAATCGATCGGAAACACTTTGGAAAAACATGTCGTAAATCAAAGCCAGAATCCTAAAATTATGCTCAGATTTCAAACGTATAATCAAACAGTGTCACCATTTCCTGAAAATGTCTGATATTTAAGTAGTGTTTGCTAGATTAAAAGCCTCCGATGAAAATTCTATTCCAAAAACAAACATCCTGTAAATCCACACGAATTGAGCGTGTTGTAGATCGAATTTTTAAGGTAATGAAGGACTGTGGATCACATTAAGAAAATGGACACGTGCTGATCTCAAGGAGTTTCACAATATATACTTATGTCGCTGGTTCAATTCCTTCTGTATTCATGGATTTTGGCGATATTTGTGACATAGCTCTAGCAATAATTGCAAAAGGGGAATCGGTGTTAGAAAGTTGATGAAATATAAAATGGAAAATTAAACCTCTGAGAATAGCCGATTCACATTTTTAACCAAAGAACATTCCACCTAAAATGTCTCATAAAGGTACTTTAATCCGCATAAATAAAACAATTGTTTATTCAGTTTTGAATAATAGATAAGTTATACTTGATTCCCGGTATGGTCAGAAATTGTTCATGATATAAGAACTTTGGTGAAATACATCTCGAATGGTTGTCCATCATAAGTTCTACCCTCGAATTCGAGATACTGGATTGGAAAAGGTCTGCCGACTTTCCATCACAGAAAATTCGAACCCGCGACTTTTCTCCACAAAAACCATTGATCCCCGGGAAGTTTCGTCACAAAAATTTAATTGGTCTCCGACTTTTCGTCACGCAATATTTCCACGACATTTTGTCCAGAAATATAATTCCTATACGACTTTTCGTAAGACTATAATAATTGGCACTTATGAAATTTGATCAAAAAAAGAATCACTACTGAGACTTCTAGCAACGAAAAAGAATTTTTAATGTGAGGGTTCTTATAAGTATTATTAAACACAATTTTTATAGAGAATTAATTTATTATTAAAAATTATCAAATATATATATATTGCAACATTAAAGAGAATTTGGGCTGTCGTCTAAATGTAGCATCATAAATCATCGCGTTCAATGCATTCAACCACTTCATAATTATTGCTCACAGTAGCAAAGAATTTAGAAACTGACTAGAATATGACAAAATCTTACTTAATAGATAATGCATGAGACATGCAGTGACAATATCGTAAGACCGACGTTACTGATGATATACTATATGTGTGTAAGTGAAATAGGAGAAAAATTATCCCCTTGACAAATGAAATTTTAACTTTTACCTGAATATAACGATTGTCAACATTTTTGCAATCTTATTTAAAATTAGCGCTCCCAAATCTATGCAAAAATTCATGTAGTTTGCGGTTCAGCATAACGAAAGTCAATTATTGATAGTGAATATAAACATTCGCTGTAGAGTAAATTGACCGTTTTATATAGGATTAATTTTTAGACTGCGGGACTTTTCCAAATTGACTTTCAGCAATTGAAGAATATGAGTATTTCGTATTTAAAATTAATTTTTGCTGATTATTATTTATTAATATAGCGTTTTTGATAACGTACATTTTTAGGAATGATTTCTTCTTTAATTTTTCAAATAAATCTAGATAAAACTTCTCATCACTTAATTTTGGAAAATTAAGTAAACTTTTCCAAACGCATTTTTAGAATTAATAAATAATTAGATGTGTTTATCTATGAAAATTCCATAGAATAATTCGTCTTTTGGAAAACAAAAAGAAAACGGAGACGTATTTTTGTCCTCAGTTAAGCACGAGATAATATCTCGCAAGGGGGATGTCTGGTTAATTTACGATGCATTTTTGTCTCAAATTTGAGATACGCGATGCAGTTGACCTAACCGGAATAGAGAGAGAGAGAGCGATCCCATGTGTTGAGTGTGTTTAAGTGGAAAAACACATCGGAATAGTAAAGAGGCCAATAATTCAGCGCCACGGGGTCGTCCCTTGGAAATGCTCCCAAAGTATCTCTTTCTTTCTCCAGTGTGTTCTGCTGCGGACGTGTTCCGGAAAACCTTGAATGCTCCTCTGCAGAGGCAATACGTATTGTGAGCCGAGGAATTCATCCAAAGATCCGGCGGCATTTATAGGAATCACTCCAACTCTCACATTCGAAACGAACACTTTGTGACAGCGTTCGATCCGAGTTTTCGTTGAAGCTACTTTTAAATTATGATATAAGATTTGCACAAAACGCTTAGCGCATTATAATGATGTCATGACATTTGATCAAGGACCTCGATTACTTCAGAATTACATAATCACGTTTGCGCATGTGAATACCATTAACGTTGCAATGTTCCAAATTGAGCGAAATCATCGCATTACCCAAGTGTCGCACTGCGTAAGATTCACTTGCGAAGTACAAGAAAGAAAAACAGCACTTGTCTATTATAAATACTGGTGAATCGTATATAATACGCACTCAACTTGTCCTCTACTAAATAAATAACACCTTTATCTAAACAATAAAGATGTTATGCGTCATAATAAATCATTAATGCGCCATAAAACACTTCCTCTTGTAGGTCGCGTCAATATTTCCTCGGAATAACATTCAACTCCGTAAAACCCGCATGGACCCATTTCGAGTGAAATTAAATTCATCAACCATGCGGCATTCGCCCATCCTTCCGACTGCGAGGTAATGGGTAAAAAAAATATGCACCACCTTATTTACAAGATGTAAATTAAACGCGAATTTTCTGTAAAATAAGAAATGACTATATAAAGTAATCTTTTGATCATCGTGTCTGTGTTTAATATAATGATAATCTATATTTAATAATCTTTAATGATGTTGCCTCGCATTCCTGCTCTTTCGCTATTACTTCAATAAAAAGAGTGTCGCTAAAGTCTCTTTAGCCAAAAGTGCCAAGATTAAACGACAATAATAAAACATGTTATATTTGTTTAAAATAGAAAAGCGATGATTGTTTGGGTCACTAAAACCATGCTTCAAAAACAAATCCTCAAAATCTATCTCTATGATGGCGTCCAAAATTGATTATTAGAAGTGACTCTGCGATTAAATAAAACACAAATATAACATTTGTTTTATTTTGAGACATTAGAGGAACCGTAAATTTATAAATCATCATTATGTCCTTAATGTTTCTTTTTTTGAAAGTTTTTACTATTTTCATTTTACAATTAGATGCAACTGTGTGCTCTGTTATGTGCAGTAATAGTCTCTGTGATTTAAGAAATTCCGATGAGAGGTTTCGTATGTCCCGAAAGAGAATTTGCTCACCGTCCGGCGCCTGTGATGTATTAAAATCTAAAGTTTCAATATTTCCTATCCTTTTATCAAAGGAAAAGGAGATTTTATATAAAATTTCATACGCAATGCGCAACGGCAGATGAATCTATATTATGAAAATATTCGCTTTTCCTAAAAATATAATGCACATCATTACAATTCCGATTAAGGCATTGGAAAGCCTTCTAACGAAGTGGAAATTGTCGAATGTTTACCAACTTTAAGGTCAGCGCTTTCAGCGACTTAAATTTTGAAACTGAAAAAAATATTATCGAGGTATTTACACGAAAAGAGTAGTCTGCTTTCAGTTAGTAAACGCGACAATCACCGATGCCACTCACTGGGTCAGAAAAAGTTTTCTTTCTCAGTAATTGCAACATTCAAAGACTTCCTCGGTTACACGAAAATACGGATTTGGTAAAAAAAAGATCCGTTCGTAGAAATGGTCGCGTCATCCGAAATGTGATCACCTTCCCTCGGAGAGAGAGAGAGAGAGATGGAGGGTGGGAGGGGGAGAGAGGTGGGAGGTAGGGAGGAAATGGGGTGTAGTGGGGACAGGGGCGGATCCAGAAACTTCTCAAGGGTGGGAAGGGGGGGGGGGGGATCATCGCCCCTCCACCTATCGAATCCGCCCCTGCCAACTGCCCTATATTTTGAAAATCCCTACCCCTATCAGAATCCTTCTTTCCCTTGCTGTACAGACCTAATCTGCGGCGTATAATTGAGGATTTTTCGCGGAATGAATTTAAGAAAGCACCCAGTGGAGTGCAAAGGGGTTATCCAAGGAAGGGCGATCGCGCCCTCCCCGTGGATCTGCCACTGAGTGGGGAGGAATAAGGAGAGGGGGAGAGTAGAGTGGGAGATGGGGAATGAAGAGGGGGAGAGGGAAGGGGAGAAGTGAAGGAAGAAGAAAAAGAGAGAGGAAATGGTGGAGAGGGAGATAATGGAGGGGGAGATAAGGGAGGGGGAGATATGGGAGGGGGAGATGGGGAAGGAAGAAGGGGAGGGGTAGTAGTGCTCTACCGACATTAACTCTGGGCCGTCTTCTTTTTTGCGACTCGTTTTGGTCTTGAGTTGGCCTGTTTAACGAAGCGAGCCAATGTGGCTCCGGTCTGCGCTGATGGAGCGGCTTCGTGAACAAAAAGTCCCTTTAATCTAAAAAAAATTCCCTCGGTTGTAGATAGGGAAACTGAAGTTTCGTAATCTGTGATTACGAAAAGCTCCATCACAAAATTTTAAAACGTAAGAATAAGAAATAATAAGAAATAGAATAAAATTCAATGAAAAACAAAGCTAATAAATTTAAAATTTCTTCTTTTAAATTTTATGAAAGCTGTTAATATCGAATAAATTTTAGCTCGTCAAAAAAATAAAGAATGTAATGATGACACATTACGTACTATTAATAATGACGGCGTTGAGAGATAAATGCTCATCTATTTTATTCGTATAAAAGAATAGATAACCACAGATCGTATCGAGTGACGCAGTTTTGTCTAAAGACGCTACGAATCTGTTTGCCGCAGCTCCTAGATTAGAAAACGAGACCACCAATACGATTTAAAGAAATCGCTGATGACTGTAGCGTTTTTGAGAAGCCATCCATTATAATCACTTCATGTAAAATCTTTCGCTTAACTTACTTCGTTGAAATTTAGTGCTAGAGAAAATAAAATGTATGAACATTTTAATGTTTAACCTCATTTATAATTGTTTAATTTCCATAATTAATGGGTTTCATTTAATAAATCGCCGGAAGCAAATTGGAACATGCTACGAAAAGTGATAAATTTATTCAAAATATATTGAATTGCAATTTTTGTTAGTATTCCACTGAGTTTTATCTTACCGAATTCATAACATAAAGAGATAAGCCTGCCAAATTTAAAACGGTGTGAACAACTCGATTTAATTTAATATTTTATAGTGTGTGTGCCCTGAAATGCATCTTGGTTTTCCTCAGTGGGATATTTACAAGACAGCCGGTTAAACATTTTATGCAGTGGAATTTATTCTTACGCCATGTTAATTCGATTTATAAAGAAATCCCTATAACTCTTTTTTTATGAATGGCTATCTTTCCATTATTAACCTCTGCCTCGTAAGTGGTGTGGCGGGAAAGAAAATGGACTCGGAGGCGAGTCTGCCCCCTTAGGGCACACCTCTCCCGCTGACTCAGATTCCACTTATAGAACGCGAATCCCAAGAGCCCCTGCCTCCCCCTCCCCACCAACCCAATCCACCCCCTGATGGCGTATATGTGCGTGTAGATGGTTCGCACTCATTTGCATTTATGGAAACTCGATGCAAATCAGTGGCTATGATGCGATCCCATCTCCTTATACGCCCTTAAACCTTTTGCTTAACACATTTCACTGCCTCTCTCCCCCTCTCTTCCTCCCTCCCCTCCCCTCCCTCCTCTACCCTCCTCTATTCCCCCCTCCCTATTCTTTCTTCTTCCCTACTTGTTTTAATAGAGACCGCATCTCAAAACATACACTTAGGTTTTTAATTTTTTCCGGGATAATGGGGAATCTTTGAATGAGTGAACATTTCCCATCAAATAGACCGTCCTATTTATGGATTTACATGAAACACGCAAATATCATGAAGCGTGACATTTTTCCAAACAAAGGTTTATTTTTAAATAAATATATAGCTTCCCTTTCCTTTTATTTTCAAATTACTTTAGCGTGAACGTAAATATTTTATGTATAAAATACTTTTCATTACCTGATTTATCCTGGTTAATAAGTATACCAATGTTAAAAATAAAATAAAATGGGTATTTCGTGTATTGTGCTAACGTCGTTGGTTGTACTCAACCTCATCATAATATAGTACATTGATTCCCATTAAAAGCATTAAACTCATGGAATTACAATATCTTACTTATATATTAATGTTGCATTATTCCGTGTGTGAACAGCACTTTCATCAAAATTGCTTAGCTAGCAACGGCAGCTTTGCTGATTTATAACGATCATGAGGAAAGGATGTTGCTTGTGTGATTTAACAGTTTTAAAAAATTACTCAGTCGATCTTAATAATTTTTTTGGTTCTTATCCTTGTTTTAACGTGTTTTTTTTTGTTCGGCGGAGACGCCAGTCTCTTTTTGGACTTGAGATTTAAATTAGAATAAGAAAAGTTCAAATAGAGCCATATTGATCTGAATCTGAATGATATTGCTTTTACAAATTGCCTACTTTATGTTGCAGCATCTGGTGATAGATATCCACGTTGAATTAGGTTTAACGTTGGTGTGGATCCAAATAGAAGTTAATCCTAATAGCCGTACAAATATCAATTCAATTTATAAATAAATCACTTCTGCATTTCGTCATAAATATTACATTTCTAACATCCCCTTCAATGTAGATCTTACGCAATCATGACTTCAAAGCTAAAGTTTTCTTACAGCCACCAAATCCCGTACGCTATGCCATTACAAGGGTTACCTTAAAGGTAAAAGAAAATTTTTTATTTTTATAGATTCCGTTCAGAGAACTATTACTGCCTTCGAGGTAGTTTAACAGGATACCTTTAGCAATAAAGGTGAACCGAGATTCGTTTGTATAACGTGCCGTGTCGATTCCGCGCGGAAATGTAACGAAGCTTTCGAAAAGAGGTCGCCGCGAATTGTGAGGAGCGAGGGAAGGGGATCGCGTGAAATTCAACTCTCTCTTTAGAAAGGAATGGGGATTGTGGTTTTAATAAAAAAAAGAGAAGAAGAGGCCGCCGACACGACGCCCCAATACCACATCCCCCCTCCCACAGTGCCAAATAAGCCCCTTCGATTCCATACCCTCTTTCCCATCCCTCTTTATTTCTCTCTTCCTTCTTCCCATCTAGTATCTTTATCTCTCTCTTCCTCTTTATCTCTTCTCCCTCTTTCCATTTCTCTTTATCCCTTTTCTCTCTCTCTCTCTCTTCTCTCTCTCTATCTATCTTCATCTCTCTCCGTTCCATTTCCCCTGCGCTCCCATTTCGTCCACTCTGATCACACACGCAATGCGAGTGTCCAAAAGAGAAGAAGGAGACTACATATATAGTTTAAGAGGTTTGAGGGGCAACGAGACTCACCTAACCCTCTCTCGCCCTTTTCCCTCCGCGTTCCATGTAACTCCAGAGGGCGGGGACGAAGTAAAGGGACAGGAGGAGGAGTGGGTCGGAAATGCGTCGTCGCCCTCATTCTCCGGTTTCAAGATTTATATTCGCCACGGACGCGGCAAAAAAAGGAACTCTTCTTAAGAGGTCCTTTGATCGGTAAAGGGTACAGTTAGTCCGCGATTGCGAAAATAAGGATTGCAAATGATTCGTTATCGATACTATACTTTGCGTTCTTCCATTATAATGATTTATCCGTTTCATAAACCACCTCTCTTATTAAGAACGAAAAGGATACGATTCCTCAGTCCCTTTAATGTAATGTGAATCGCTCAAGGTGGATCATGGCATCCATTTTGGCGAATGATAAATTATTTCCCTGTGTGGTCTCCTAAAGCCAATGCATGTAAAACGAGAATGGATGGCCGATCGCACCCAAAAGACCGAATGTGCCGAAGAACCGATGCTTTTGATTTCGTTTAAATGATAAATTTTCTATATTGTTGCAACTGAAATCAAACTTTTATTCCAGATAATGGTTTGATTTATTTTAATCGCGTTGTATTTTGAGTCAGCACATCCAGCATGTTAATCAATTCATAAGATCAAGAGTAGGAAATTTTTTCTGCACGGTGGGCCGCATTGTTGGCATTGTTAATGCTTTGGCGGTCTGGATTATAGTTAAAACCGGAGTTAACTAGAGATTCTTATCCACCACATGATTGAAATCCAAGTCAAAATTAAGATTCTTAGGATTAAAGTTTCTATACTGAAATTCATGACAGAATTCAATCTTAGAAATACCTTTGAGAAAAGATAAAAAGACGGCATTAAAAAAACTCATTTTAATTTAAAAATATTTACTAAGATGTCCAAATTTAACGCTAGACATAGCAACAGATTTTGCTATATCAAAAATAATATTCGTTTGGCAAATAAAAATAAACGAAAAAACTTTTGAAAATTACGATACATTATCAGTTGGCTGCCTGAAATTTCGCAGTGGGCTGCATCCGGCTTTCAGGCCGCGTGTTGAGCACTTCTGCACTAGATTATTCTGGTTAAATACATGCACCATAAGCGCTTTGCGTTCAAAGTAGCACTATAGAAATGCATAGGTGCGTGCGAGTGAAATCCTCTTTTAGATCTAAGTAAATATGCTGAACATCAAGTCAACCCAGGTCGAAGGGCATGAAAAATTGCGCGGCCATTAAACACTAGCATTTTCCGCAGAAAAAAAAATTCTCTCTGCCATTTGCGAGACTCCCGAGGTCGTTTCTTCTTAGTCTCCGACGCCGGTCTCGAGGGCGACTCGTGCGGAGGCGGCGCCATAGACACGCAACCGTCTTTTCTCCCCCTTATTCCGCCTCCTCTACCCCCACCTCCTACCCCTTCTTCCACCCGACTTGCCCCCTCCTCCTCCGCCCGGCGTGCCACTCTGCATGCACTCCTTGACCTTCGTATGCGATTCGGGAATGGACACATAGTTCCAGCTGGGAACGGATACTCAAAAATACTCGCGGGAAATTGCTCTTACGAGAAAATAGAGGAAAGGTCGGAAAAAGTGACACGCCTTCAATGTTGCGGATGGCGATTTTCATTTGTCGCTGCGGCGCGAGGACTATGATGGACTACCCTGGTCGCCGTGCGCGTTTTTAACAGAGATGATCGTGATTTTGAGACCGCTGCTCCCTCTCACACTCTGTCTTCATTTATTTATCCCTCTTTCTTTTTTCTTTCTCTCGCGTGTCTTGAATTTCGCCCGCTCCTCGAGTGAACATATTGATCCGAGACGTGAATTGCGGGATTCGTATTTCGTAGCGCCAAGAATCGGAGGACGAAGCGCTTTAGAATGGCTCCGTTCGTTGCAGTGCGACTGGAACGAATGCGTCGAATCGCACGCAGTGTCATTCAATTCCTTGAGAAAATATCTCATTTTACCATATTTTCTCACGACTATGTGGTTTATATCCCTCCCTAGGAAGTCTAGAACGACTACGAGGGAACATCTGATCATACTACATTCATTTCGTACGCAATATAAATGATTGACTTTCGTGACTTGTGTATAAGACGAGAAAGACAGCATCGTTTGTATTGGATAAGCAATGTCTCTCTTGTCTCCTCTTTCGTCTTAAAGTGGATAATTATTATAATTATGATTTGCTATGCGTGACTTACGTACAGATGTAATAGATTTGAGGAAAATGGAAAATCAATGCTTCAACTGGTGTTCGATGATGAAAAAGCTCGATAGATTTTCCTACTCCAACGTCCGCAACACATCGGAATAAAACTTTAAGGAATGAAAAAGTGATTCGATTTGAGGCGTCTTTTCATAGCAAGGGAATGGTCGAACTCGGATTCAAATATATATTCTTTGATGACGTCGTCATATCTCGCATTAAATGAGTAATTAATACACATACATACTGTTATATTGTAAGTGGCTATAATTTTGTAGTACATGAATAGTAAATTTAATATTGACAGATTCATTGAGAAAATATACAATTAATACTTGTACATCGCGTTTTGCTGAAATGTATTTCTTGTGGTGATTAAAAATACAGCATCCAAGATAATTCTTCTTTTTGAATTTTTCGAGGTCGGTTATTATATGTCCATTCTCAGAATAGTCATAAAAAACCAGTAACGCAAAGTTTTAATCAACTTATCAAGAGCCGCCATCAAGTTTTCTGAGACTTGCTAACGTGAACATCGCCTGAGCGTTGAAGTTCTGTTCGTGCGTTTTCTCTGAAGAGGTCAGTCACGTACTTTCTTAAAATTTCAAAATATTTTCACGTACCTTTTCTTATGTGCATTGAGATATAGAACTGAATTAGAGAAACAAAGCCTTTGTATTTTTACTTGGTATATGATCAGTGTGACGATGAGAAAAACAAATATTCCCTTTTCAAAAAACTACGCGGCTTTAACGTTCAAACATAAGCGAGCCCTAATTTTAATGGATTCTATAAGGGCTAGAAAATCTCCAAAAGAAAGTATTTATCGAGGCGAAGAGCTTAACGTTTGGTAGTAACCATAATACCGCATGGTAAAAGATATCAATATTAATGGGTAATAATGACGCATCCAAGCGTATGACATGATTTAAAAATTACAAACCAATAATGCGATTGTTTTGCCGCAATTTCGAACTATGTCACTTTTAGAGTAGGTACTTCATAATGACCAAAATCTAGCTAAACTTTGGTTTTCTCGTTATTTGCACTCTAAAGATAAAAAATAGATATCCTGGGTTAGTTTAATTTGTGGGACACATTTATGCTTATTTCGTAAAAATTACATTATACCATGGTGATTGAGTATTACTTTTAAGACTCTTTGTTTTGCTAATTTGTGCGCCGAAAATTTTATTGGCATAACTATTATAAGTTTATGCTTTCAAATATCGAGAGATTTTATTATAATGGACACGACTTAATTTTCGTTGTCTGTTAATTGGACCCAATAGGAATCCTTTGCCAAATTCCCAAGGTAAATTTTAAAAAAATCATAAATCCAGAAATAGGAGGTTCTGTATATGTTAATCATTTAAATTCTAAACTTCACAAATCATCAAATGAGAGCAAATGTGGAAAAACATGAAAAATTTGTCTACATTCATTTTAGCCAGTGTAAGCTCAAATTTTCTTAGCAAATGTGAACAACGTAAAAATAATGTTTACGCTTTTGGTCGAAATATAACTGGAAAGGTATTATCAAATTTATATTTCGCAAACACATTTTCTAAACGCCTTTCTTAGGTCATAGGCAGAATTATAATCAATTGTGTGTGTGACATGTTTCAAAGTTTTCAACAACCCCAGTAAAAAATACACAATCTTAATCTGAACTTTGAGCTTTTATAATTGAGATTTTTATCACTCAAACGATCTTTTTCATCTCGAGGACCTCGTAAACAATTATTTGTGACCTTCCTTTCACCTCGCCATAATGGACACACTCTCTCTCTCTCTTTCTCTCTCGCACGCGCAATTCCCCGCTCCAATATTCACAGCTCCCGAAAAAAAAACATGCGAAAGATATTCGACCAATAGGATTCAAGTTCAACGCCCGAGAGGGAACGAACATGGCGGACGCATGCGTTCGAACACTGATTTCTACTCTAGTCGATTTCAAGTGGTGCCGTCGACGCAGTTAGCAAGGGCGGCAGCAGCAGCAGCAGCAGACTAAATATCCTTATAGATATAGGGAAGATGGACGAATCGATGCATAGAGAGGGTTGCAACAACTTTGGACAGTTCAAGAATAATTTAAGAAGGGAGAGAGTAATGGGAGAGTGATGTGGTAGGGGGAATAATGTGAGGGGGGAGTGATGGGAGTAGGGGAGGATAGAGGGAAGGGGGGTAGACGGAGAGGGGGAAGGGGGATTGATTGGAGAGGAGGGAGAAGCAAAACTTGGCAAGCGGCCGTTCATTAATTATGGACGCCGACAGTGATGGGCTCATGGAATGGGGTGGGAAAAGTTCTTTGAAGGCCAAGCGAACAATATTCGAACGGGAAAGAAATTGCGCAGGAAAAATATCGAGAAATAAGAGTATGGAGGCTAAAAGGAATTGGTTAATGACGAGTTCGTGGAACACGGTAAATAAATTTTCTGTCGCTTATGAGAATTTAGAAATATTTCTACTGTACAGAGTTTTGGATTTACCTATGTTCTAATAATTTTTAACCGTGTAAAACTAACACTGGCGGTAAACGCATCATAATACAAGTTTTGTTTTGGTTTTACAATGTTCTATATCTTACTGTCACCATAAATACAGAAGGAAAAGCGAACTAAGCATTGTCTAAACGAATGTGTCGGTCCTATTGCATTTTAATGTTTTTTGTTAATGAAATATCGAAAGGGGTTATAAATATATAAAAAAAAAGTGATATTCGAAAGTCAATTTAAGAGGCCCGCTACTCGCCCACACAAAATGACACGCGAATAATTTTACGTGACATTCACAAAAAAAAGTCTTTGTAAGAATTTTCTTTTCCTTTTATTTTTACCTCAAATAGTAACTGTCCCACACCAGAGCCGTGATGCGTTATACGTACCGTAAGAATCACTCTTTCTCGACTCAAATAAATGTGAATTTAAAGGTGTTACGCGCAGAGGGTAGCCATTTTTTAACCCTTGCAAAATATGGCACCGAGCAAGAAAAACTACCGAACTTACACATCGCTTAGAAGCCAAAAATATCTAAATTAAATCAAAGTTTCAGCACGTAAAAAGACTGGTACGTGAGCCGTGAAAGCCGGACAGCTTGGCGCCAGAAGTTTGGAGTTGGGTCGAATTTAAAGTTTAGACGGAGTAATTTTGAGCGCTGGCTTATTCTGTCGTGTGATTTAGACACGGAAATTTTCAGTCTCTCCGTTTATGGGCTTTAGTTTTAGAGGAAGCGAAATTATTAGCAGCAGTTTTTAGGCTTTAGAACTTTGGTAGCCCTCTCTAAGTGAGTTTAAAGGTATGAAATGTGATACATTGATCGTTAACCTCCATAAAACAATGACATTTTTCAAGGTCATCACTGGAACGCTTGCTGTAAACGAAAAACTATAAAAACATGAAAAAAGAATTTATGATGTAATTTATAAATCTGTGTTAAATAAATGATATGTCGTCTAGATTTTATAATGAAAATCATAACTCTCGGCTGATTTATGGACATACACCCAATTCATCCACGATATAAATAAATAAGTAACACGTGCTCACATGAACATATGCATACAGGTTTTTTCTGCTAAACGGATAGAAACGCAAACCCACGCACAAAAATGCTTTTTATAACAACGACGCAAAAAATCTGAAGCCATAAAAACGGGTGCCTCTTATAGCGGTTGAAGATTTGGCTACAAATATGCAGTCGCTGAATATTTGGCCGCTTTCTAAACTCTTGCAATCCAACTGCCCGGCGTCCAATCGTCCGGAGCCCAAACGGCTATGCCAAATCGTTTTCTCACTGACGTAGCGCATGGAATTTTACTGTTGTGTTTTTTTTACCTTAAGAAGCTCCGGAATTTCTCGTCTGCCGAAAGAATTTGAATTTCCATCTTCTCAAGATTTAAAAGGATATTTATAATACACTCCATTGCTTCTTATCTCTTCTTTCATATTATTTGAAAGAACCAAAAATTCGAAAGTCATTTTTGTGATTCTAAAATCCTGTTGCTAAAACTTGGAATACTCCAAATTATGATTTCTTCCAATACAGTTATTCTTTTAATCGGATGAAGGTTAATATGAAAGCTGGAAAAATAATCCATTAAATCAATTTAAATAAATTGCAAAATCATATAGCGTAACGAAAAAGTTATGAAATTATTTACTTTCAAAATATTCGATCTTTACCAGATAGTGTGGTATACGAAAGTAGGATGATCTTTAAAGCAACAGATTATTTTGATATCAGAAGCATTCTTATTGTTTCTCAGTTGCTTCTTAAACAGTCGATCTTCGCGATTGGATTTCGCGGGGATTTGAAGTGTCTCTGAAGCAAAAATATAAAAAATTACACCTGCAGATGTTATAAGCTCAGTTATCGCGCAAATCTTTAAGTGCATATGTCTTTGTATTTAATTTATATTAAAATTGTATTCTTGAGTTTAAATGCAGAGGTGGAATTCCTAGTAAATTTAGGGTAAGAGTTTTACCGTAGTTCAGCGGGCATGTCAATATAACTCGATAACTAGCTAGTTTTAAATCAAGCAATTTTAAGAAATAGAAATGTTGAATCGAGTAATTAACGTTGGATTCACAGGTAAAAAATTCATAATTTAATTATTGTTGCAGGAGTTTGTATTAATTCACTTTTAGTCAATTTATGAAGTTTGAGTTCATAGCTATTCATTAGGTTTGATTGCATATATCGGAATTTCAGCGAATTACACGCATAACTATGGGGAAACCGACTCGGCGACCGAATTTGAAGGCTTCAAAAGGCTCGCGATTCAAGATTTCCACAGCCGTTAATTGAGAGAGAGATATTATTCCTTTAATTCGGATTTTTCGACGCCTGGCGACGATTGTCTGTCGCCAATCCGCCGCAAATGCAGGCATATTTCTACCCTCTCGGCGCCAGCTCTGCCTGGTAACTCGCACGCCAACGATAACTATTCGCCAGTCCCCCTCCAGAGGAGGCGGCGAGGACGGTGTGAGCCATCGCCGCCATTTAAGAGGATGGAACAGCCATCGGTCCATGTCTCACGAAGGCAGCAGGAGGGGAGAGGGAGGGGGCAGTGCGAGGAGATAGGGGAGAGGGAGAGGAGAGAGGGGGGTGGAGAGAAGGGGTGGAGAGAGGGGGGTGGAGAGAGGGGGTGGAGAGAGGGGGTGGAGAGAGGGGGTGGAGAGAGGGGGTGGAGAGAGGGGGTGGAGAGAGGGGGGTGGAGAGAGGGGGGTGGAGAGAGGGGGGCAGTGCGAGGAGATAGGGGAGAGGGAGAGCAGAGAGGGAGAGCAGAGAGGGAGAGGAGAGAGGGGGGTGGAGAGAGGGGGGTGGAGAGAAGGGGAGGAGAGAGAGAGAGAGGAAGCAATTGCGTCCACTCACGCACTGCATTGTGGGAGGGCAGTGTTTCAGTGTCTTGGGTGGACTCTAAATGCACGTGAAAGCCCCATTGGCCAATGGCCTCCTCTGAAGAACGGATGGTGCCTCACAATTGGAAGGCTTTTTAAAATATCCCACAGGGAGACACGAACCCGGATTAGTGGAGTGATAAACCAATGCGCTCCATCATTCTTCCTCGAGTGAACAGCTGTCTAGATAATGTCATCCAATGTGAAACGACCTTTAGTGGAGAACAATGAATTCTTCGAAACTTCACTAGATACACTACGTTTGTATTCAACGGTGCGAACCAACGCCACACTTTTTTGTTTGTTACTTTACATAATAAATATCCTTGAATGCACTTTATTTTTATATCAAACAAAACAAATGGTCGTGTGAGAGTTACTCATTACGAATTGAAATGCTCCAAAGAAATCTAATCGAGGACGAACAATTATATTTAGATTTCAGCAAACCATTTTAGCACAATCTTACTCATTGACATTTGGCGAGAAAAAATTTTTAATTTGCCATTAAAAATTTTAATAAGCAAAATTTTGAAATTCTATAGCAAATAAACACAAAACTTGATAAGAGAACAAATATCTAAGCAATGTTTTATGTTTGCTAAAAGGCTGCGTAGAATTCAATAATATTCATGGTTGATGAGAATCGCAAACTTTTCATCGTTTACTTGTAAATTATTTGGGAAAACTCTATTCTGTAATTCACAGCTCGAAATGCTTAATGTTTCTTATTTGATTAAATGTGTTCTCGCCTTAAAGAAACAATTTATACGCACCACAAACTTTTAATTGAATTTTGTCTCAGCGGATGATTACACAATTACACACAATTTTCATCATTAGATTTGTTTATATCATTGTTAGTTTTATGAGCATCTCATAGCCATATTAAGTTGCGTTAATGTAAATATAGTAGACTAATAATTTTTACCACCTTCGTAGTTGAAAATCTCCTTTCAGAATTGTTGTTTTTTCTTTCCACTCGTGTCTACTCTGGACAATTCCTATTCCTGTCGCATTAAAAAATTTTCAATTAAAAATTCTAAGTCTGCGGAAAAATTTTGTCGGATTTGATGACTAAAGAAAAAACGCCACCACATTAAACAGATTATGAAACGGAAGCGACTGGATTACAAGGAGACTTGAAACGTGAGTTTTTATTTGTAAGGGAATATATTTGGGGGAGTGGTGAACGAGGCGGAGGAAGAGAGGGGTAGGAGAAGCGGTAGGTGAATGGAGAGGGAGAGTGGAGGGGAGGGGAGGGAGGAGTGGAGGGGAGGGAGGAGTGGAGGGGAGAAGTGGAGGGGAGGGGAGGGAGGAAGGGAGGAGTGAGTAGTTTGGGGGAATTTGTGCGGCGGTGGGATTAATTCAATGGCATCGATCCCCGTCTGCCTCTCGGTGGGCTACGAGGCCGCAGTAGGAGGAAATGAAGATGGGGAATGGCAACGGAATGAATGGGATTCTTTCTTCCTTCCATCGCTTTATAGTACGGAAACGTGAATTTCAATCCAAGAAATAACTAGAGAAAGTGATACAAATGCTAATCACAACGAGCTATTGTCTAAAATAATCTCATAAATGTCGTTATCTAGAAGAAACCTTATTACTGCTCGTTTCCTTCTGAAGAAATAAAGTCGATGCTAAACTACAAAGGAGAAAGAATACATTTTCAAGTTCGGAGAATTTAAATGTATTTCTAGTCCGCATCTTGTCATCTGCTCTCCAATCAACCGGAAGAAACAGGACGTTAACTAAATAAGGTATTCGCATAAACTCGTCAAACGCTTTACTACGTTACAAGGCCCTTGGCAAACCCAGAAAACTTCATTATATATATATATATATATATATATATATAATGGGTTATTTGATGGTCTACAATATTTTACGCCACTTCCTCTAATAAATCGAAACACAAGTTTTTTATTTTACTGTTTTGAGATTAAAATTTCTTTCACGAAATTGCGTGGTTGATTTAAATTACCCATCCTATATTAATAGCAAATAATTTACATACAAAAGAAATTGGTTTGATAATATATACGAATTTCAAATGTCATAATCTATAAACCGGGTAAAATATCGATTTCATAAAACAAAAACGTTTAAATAAAATCAACATTTGTAGGAAAATGCTTGCATGCGTAAAATATGACCAAATATGTAGAATAACAGAAATAATTCTAAATAAACGACAATAGCAATTTCGTGCTCAAAATAACTAAACCTCAATATTACATGTAACATTTTAGCAAGCTGTCACACAAGTCTTATAATAATTTTTAAAAATTTAATTAGAACTCCAATGCTCCGCCAACCAAGCTCTCCAAGGATAACAAAAAATTTGAAGTTTTTTTTTCTTTTCTTTAAGAAAAAGAGCTTAATAAATTCATATTTCAAGAGTTTCTTCAAATGAATGAGCGAACGCTTATGTATGGCACAGAAGAACTGGAATGTGAGAGTCTATTCTCTACTTTTCATTAGATAAATTAATTACAGTTCCATTATTGAACCTTCTTCCTGAAGTCAAAGTTATATCAAATTACCTAAAAATAGCGAGCGAACGAATTTTTTTCACATTACACGATTAAAGTTCATTAGAATATAAAAATTGAATTGCCAACGCTATGCACGAATTGTCTTATTCATCTATTTATCAAGCTTAATATCGTTTATGATTCAATGATATAAATGACGGAGGAAATTTAAATTGCAAATTGAAAACGAAACGAAGGAACAACGCTTTTGTTAGTTAATTAAGTTAATTAAGAAAATTGCGATATATTTTAGTTTAAAATAAAAATGAAGTCTATTTCCATTATTTTAGGAATAAAATAAAGTTGTCGAAAATGCGAGACTCTTTGGAACATAAGAGGGCCGCATAACATAACGCAGGAGACATTTTCATAGAAACAGATTCGCGTTTCTGAACACGCTTAGCGCTAGCGCTCGTTTGTTTTAAGGAAGTCTAGCAAGAGGAGAAAGAGGCGCCGTCGTCTAGCATCCACGATGCTCAGGTCTTTACCCTCCTCACAGAGAGCAGTCGGCTTGTTGCCGTGTGCCACGCCCATTCTATCGCCCCCGCATAACCCATCCCCCGCGCCCCCCCTCCCCCCCCCCGCCTCACGAACCCTCCCCCCCTTCCCCCCCTCCTGCCTCACGAACCCTCCCCACAGCCACCCGACCACTCATACTCCAGCGTAATCCAAAAGGCTGGAATAGCTCACCCCTTTGCCGTTGCCGTGGGGATGGCTGTGGTGAAGAGAGCTGCGGGATGCTGGGGGTGGGGGAAGAGGGGGTAGATGGATGGAATGGATGTAAAAAAGGAGTCTGGCAGGGGTTGCGGAGGGCCGTAGTGTAGAGAGAGGGGGCCGTAGGAGAGAAGGGAGGGCATAGGAGAGGGGAGGATAAAGGGGGAGGGGGAAGCCAACAGACCGCTTTCTCTCCGCACTGCATCCATCCTCTCCGACTTGGTCTCTCTCTCTCTTCCTCCGCACCATTCCGCAACCCCCTCCTACTTCCGCTCCATATTTCTCTTCTCCCTCCTTCAATTTCCTCTCTCTCTCTCTCTCTCTCTCTCTCTCTCTCTCTCTCTCTCTCTCTCTCTCTCTCTCTCTCTCTCTCTCTCTCTCTCTCTCTCTCTCTCTCTCTCTCTCTCTCTCTCTCTCTCTCTCTCTCTCTCTCTTCATCCTTTAGTCTCATTTCTACAATTTCTCCTCTCTCTCTCTCCGCCGCACTCCGCCTTTTACGATTTCTGACCTTTATTTTATTTCCCTTTTAAATCGTCTCCTTCATATTCCTTCCTCTCACTGTGCGTCTTTTTCCTCCATTATATCTCTCTCTCTCTCTACGCTTTTTCCGCCTACTATCTCCCTCAACCTCTACATCACATTCTTTATCTCGCACCTCTTTATTCTGCATCTTACATTCTTTTCCATTTCTCATCTCTGCACTGGAATGACTTATACCTTTTAGCCTTTTGGTGCAGTCGCGTCCACACTCCACACTTATTCACATGATTTTTTGAGCGATTTTTTTAAAAGCCATTCCGCAACCCCATCCTGCTTCCGCTCCTTATTATTTCTCTTCACGTCTTCTTCTTCCCTCTCCTTCAATTTCCTCTCTCTCTCTCTTCATCCTTTCCTCTCATTTCTACAATTTCTCCCCTCTCTCTCTCTCTCTCTCTCTCTTTCTCTCTCCGCAGCAATAATATGGTGGACCGGGATCAGCTGTTGGGGGCTAATTTTGCCCCATTACTGCCCCATGATAAAAGCACATAAATCGGTGATGAGGTTTATACATTAGCTTCTTAAAATTATTTCCCATCAAGATTCGAAGTCAGAATTTGAACTTTAGGAAAGAATAGAAAATGTAGTTTCTTGTTTTTGAAGACGGAATTAAAATCTTTGTAGCTTTTATCGAAAAAAGTGAGAATTATTCTGAGTCGCAACAATCGACTACCATGGCAACGCGCTCTATGCTTTTATGTGGGCTAGCTTTTATTGGTAGTCAGAGGGCTGTATTATAATGTCATTAATATTAAACAACGACCAATGCTTTCTCAGTACTTTTTTAACTTGTTTCTTTTCTGCTTCGATAATTCCGTTCTGCATTTCTGCATTTATCTCCTTTCGGTATATTTTCCTCTTTTTTTCTTTGTTTATTCCTTCCTACCTTAGTCCACTCTCTTCGTCCCTCCCTCTCCCCCTCTCTCTCCCCCCTCTCCCCCTTCTCCCTCTCCCCCTTCTCCCTCTCCCCCCTTCTCCCCCTCTCTCTCCCTCTCCCTCCACCTCCCTCCCTCCCTCTCTCTCTTTCTACCTCGCAATATTCTCTGTAGAAAACTTTCTTCCGCGACCTCCCTCGCATCTCTTACGCGTTCATTGTCTCCTCTGTTCTTCACTCCCTCTCTCAATCTCGCTCTCCAATTCGGACCATCTCGTTTGCCTGCCTCGGCTACCGTTTCTTCTCGATCCATTATTTTTCCAACGCTTCGCAGGGTTAATCCAATTCAATGATGTCATTTTCTTCGACTTTCCCAGCGTTTTAGCTAATTTAAGTAGAAACTAAATGTTTTTTCTTTTTAGAGCACGAACAAAATTTATTCATCCGCCCATTCTATCAAAAATACTGAAATCAATTGTTTGAATTTTATTTCGCTGCCTCATTTCGGCCGATTTTTCCGTTATACGCTCCATAAACTCGGATCGCTCTTAAAATTTTGTGCTTTTTCTCCCAGCGCCGGAAAAGAGATGAATTTCAAATAACGAAATGCCGCTTTCGGTTGACGGCCACCCTTGCGAATTTTTCAAAATCTATTTTTTCAACATGTTTTGGGAGATTTACCAATCAATTTTTAGCGGTTGTACAACTTTACAATTGTTTTCTTTGATTCATCGGTAAGAGTAATTACAAAATTTCCACTGACCTAGGAGTATATACAGTATCATGCACGAATTCATTTTTTAAATTTTTATCCTGCCCCTCATATGTGTGTGTGTGTATGTGTATATATATATATATATAGTACCTATATAGGGTGTGCCGTGTTTCACGTTAGTGCTCTATATTTATATTTGTTTACCTCTGCTCATGACTAATAACTTCCTACCGCAACTAAACATCGTTTGAAATGGGGGCGGAACTACGACGATAAATTTCGTTCCAACCTGTGATTAATTGCCACCGTCACGATAAAACTCAATGATGGCTGGAAATTTTGTTTCCCGGCAGCGGTGGCTGACAAGCATTGAATCCATCGCTCGACTACATAACACTCCTGCTAAAGTTATTCACTCGCCCCGCCATCTTTAAAGATGTCAGCCCCAGATATATGTACTTTTAATATTAGAAGGATATTCCTCACACACAGTATAATCATCTGTATGTATAAACCTCGGACTCGGATATAACGCTGGTCACTCTTTCTAAGCCATCTTTCCATACTGAATTTGAAAAATATTGCTGTTAGCTGACTAGCTTTAATTTCAGTATTTTCTGACCTACTACATTGGGTCAATGATAGCTTGTTCTCGGGTTGTCCGAAGAAAACGATCTAGTTGCATATTCATGAATGTAGGTAAACATTGAAGATGGAAATTTATCTCAAGTTCCATTTTAATGCAATCATAAATTTATCTAAAAAAATTCTAATTTAATTCCTTATTGGTTCTGCTTTCTCTCTTTCTCTCTCTCTCCTGCTGTAAATCATGTAGAATTTAACCGGGTAAACTTCAGTTTCGTCTTGAAGCTCTCCTCCATCTATTAGCGACAAAACCTACCGGATGAGTTGCTCTCTGTAGTCGTATTGGAAAGCATGGATTATACCAAAGTGACTGGAAATGGCTGGCTCAATCAGGTAGGATAAAAGCAACTTTGGCGTTTCCCAAATGAAATGTGTCGTCTGAATGAGCGCCACACTGATGTACAATAAAGTATAATTTTGTGCATTCCCTGCTATTAAAAAAGTCTTTGAAGAATTCAATAATCATCCGAGCTTTTTTTAGCCACTTATCATACTTGAGTATTAAGTTTCTTACAATTCTTGATATGTATTTCGTTTTTTTTTAATTCACCAATCATCAAATGTTATAGTTTATCAATGCCATCGGCATTGCATTCAAGGAGAACAATTATCCTTTCCTGAGACATTTTACAACCATGGTACGCTTCTCATCGCAGTTGCAGTTTAGAAAACAGTTCTGTTTCATCTGCACTGTGTATTCCACAGAGCGCATCATCTTTTATTTCTTCCGATAATTGGCCATTTTAACGCTCTCGACCTCACCAGTTATAATTTTATAAGCGTTATTATAACGTCTCTTAAACCTGTCAATTCAGACATTGGGATGCGATGAAATTGTAGATACATATATAAGTGCAATAAGACCCACGGATAAAATTAATAGGAGTTGAATGTAAGTAACACGCATTTAGTCAAAACAATAGCAAAATTGTAAGAAGACGGTATGGAGTGCGAGAAGTGAGTCTGAAAATGATTAATGCTCGAGAATGTCGTTCGTTAGGAAGCATTTTGAAATAAAAAAGGCATCAGAGGTAAATATGTGTAAACAATGATATGTTCACGCCGTTTAAGGAATACAGAAATGTATTCGTACGTAATTATTTAAGAAACCATTTTTGATAGCCATTTCCTGAACAGAAGAAAATTATGCCGCGAAAAAACCAACTGGGATATGAAGTGTATCTGAAATTTTCTTAAATTATCTTAAATATAATATCACTCCTAATTCATTATTAATATAGTCTCGTCTTAAACTTTTGACAGGTGTCGCTTATATTAGAATTAGCTTATATTAGAATTAGAAAATTTGGTGCTTTGTCATTTTTAATAAATGTTTTTGCTTATTTGAGGCGGATGAAACAAACCCATTGAAAGTTAATCGACTGCCGTCACAGATTAATATTTTTGGGCAATGATTGCTAAGATGGTGGGAAAAATATGTCATTGATGGCGATATAAGTTTATTTATATCTTTAAATCTTTTTTAAAAAATGCGAAAGAACAGATTATATTAAAGGCTAAGTGATACATATCATCAAACATATTTTTAACGGAAAATTCAAATTCAAATTTATTGGTACACGAAAGCGCCAAACGGGAATTGTGTTTTAGCACATCTGCGCCTAATATTCTGACAAGCGAGACAAAACAAATCCATTCAAGTCTTAGGTTCCGCAAAGCTTGGTTTTGACAAAATCTTCAGTTTCACTCACACTTAAACATTTAGGTAAATCAATTAAACACATTAGCATATTTTAATGAGTGATTATCGTTAAATTGGCGTTTTTCATTTTTTTCTATCAGTTTATATTATGTTCGTTTAGTTCAACAGAAATCCAAGTATATTTATTCTTTAACTTTCAAGCAGACGTTCAATCCGATATACCATTTATTACCTGCAGTGGGCAATTTTAAAATATCATTCAGTTAAATGTGAGAGGAGATTTCACTCGAGTGCAAATTTGGTAAGAACGACACAGCCCAGCTAGGCAAGCACCACCAGACGAATCCGCGCCCAACGCACCCAGAGTGCATTCCTCTCACAGATAAGGTCAACGTTCGAACTCATCCGAACGAGACGGGGCTTTTGAAGTTTTTTTTAAAGCGAAATCGCCGGCTCGCCTTCCTCGGTTAAGTAATGCGCAGAGCTAAAAATGTGGCCCAAAATACTGATTTACATTATTCTGACGAAAAGTATCGTCTTTTATTTTGGGATCGCATCTCCGAAAACCTTTATTAAGGCCTCGAAAAAGAAGTCCTAGAAGTGGCGATCTGTAGAAAAAAAGAGAGAAAATTGTACGTTGCGTGTACGCCGTTGTATAGATTGGTTAAGGATGTCGGAGGGATAAGAGAGAAAGAGAGGAAAATGATAGGAAGAGGGAGGGGGGAGAGAGGGGCGGCGCAGCGTTTGTGTGTATTTGAAGTAGGGGAGGGAGGGAGGGAGGGAAGAGAAGGGGACGTAGGAGTGTTCTCTTATTGATCTTGTGGGGGCGGGGGACTCCCCGGCTTTCACCCACACGAGTGGGTACCTCTCTGCACTGGCCTCGTGTCTAGCTCCTCTTTCCCTAACCTCTCTCCATTTGACCTCCCTCCCCCTCACTCCCCCCTCCTTCCTCTCCCGCCCTCAAAAACCCTCTTCTGTCCAACCACTACTGCCACAGCTCAAACATTACTCTTCGATTCAGAAATCTCGACTCGCGCTTCCAAACCTTTGTAGCGTTTTACGTACTTGCATTTCCGCCTACGTATATTTGCACTTCCATACGCTATAATTAATCATAAGATCCGCTATATTGTCATCGTTAAAGTAACAGTCTGCGCTGCTTTAGAGATCATCACTTTTCCAAGTCCATAAAACGATCACAAGTTGCTTTGGAAAGTTTTTTTTACCAAAGATAAGCATGGAAGTTTGAAAAAGCTCTGCACAGCCATGACCTCAGACGGTTTTGCGACTATTATTTCTGGCTGCAGTTCGATGACGGCTTGGATTGCAAAAGCGATGTTAGCGATTAATGATTAGGACAATAGCTAAAATGGAACAGTTTAATAAATTTTTAAAAATCAATGCAATAAAAAAAATTACGTCTAACACTGTGTTTAGTTGAATGAAGTTCTCCTAACACATTTAAATAAGCGCTAAAAATCTTTCCAAATGGGTAATTTTTCAAACATTTATCGACTTAATTTCTAATCCCCTCATTGTGTGTTTTCGCTATACAGAAACAAGGTACAACTTAGCTTATAAGGTTAAAATTTATTAGATCTGACGCATAAGGCATTCATAAACCACATGCGTGAATTTCATGATGGAATTTGCTGCCGAATCATGACAGAAATCACTGATCAATGTGATTCCATAATCAAATGCAATTCTCTAATGAAGATATTTTTGAATTTCATATACCTGCTTGTATAGCGTACATTATTGATATTTGAGGCAGTGTGAAAAAACTGAAGAGGCGTAATCAGCCAGGAGCAAACTCCTTTGAGTTTTACCACGAAATTGAACTTTCCAAATGTTGATAAGGACACAGTACCGTCTTAATTCAGAGTATCGATAATAATTGTTATGGTGAAATTCTATTAAGAAAAGCTTTATTATTGAGTATATGTATGAGTATATTGAACAAATTGTCATGTTACAAAGATAAAATTGTACCATAGTCGTGATAAAGGAAATTTTCCTTAAATCACTTGTCTATCCGTTAAATCTATTTATTAATAGCAATCTTGGAGTAAGTTTGTCACAAAAACATTATGTTCACTATAACGGCAGGAATAAGTTTACTATTTTTTTTTAGGACGCAAAAATTTGACCAAGGTCAAAAATTCAAACTCCTGTTTCTTAAATGAACTGATGAGGAGAAATGTCAGGCCAAGTTATGAGTTTACCAATTACCATTATACTGAAAATATAATACCTCTCTTTATTAAACCTGTCTAACAGACTGTTGGTTACTGGCTGGATATATTTCCTAAGAATATCTGGATTAATAAATACCATGGGATTGGCAACGTAGAAAAAAGATGAATTTTTCATTCAATGTAACCACGAATAGTAATTTAACCGACAAAATTCACGAAATACAATAAAATGTATTCTTCTCCATTAAAGGAGAAGGTGCTATCGCAACAATATCTTTAAAGATACATAATAATCTCCAGAATATCGAAGAAGTCGCCGTCTCGATAAGATCTTTAGTTTTAATAATTTTACCATCAAAGTAGTTTTAACCAGCTCTTCGATGCGCGCATAAAAATATCGCTACGCTTGTGCTAGAGAATTGTTTTTATTATCAAACATTTTCATAACGACAGTTCGAATAGTAATAAAAATGTTCCCGAGATTTTCTTTAGAAAATTAAAGTGTGTTCTTTGTCGTGGTTCGCCTAAAAGGCGCAACCCCTGTGATATTTTCTGCAAAGCGATTATTCTATTTTCTATTTTAGTCCTTTTATAACGCCTCCATTGTGACGCTTTTCTTGCTAATTCCTTTTGCATTATGTTACTAGTACTTGAAATTCACCGCAGAGTTCCATGAGATTTCTTCTTTCCGTCACTCGTCTACAATCGTTTGAAAAAAGGCCTTCTGAACCCTTCCATTCCGGAATTTCCATTTTTCAAATGGTATCGCCCTCTGATCGCCAAATGCATATTTTTAACCTCAACAAAAGGAAAAAAATCAACAATACCTTGTGATCAATCGGCTATATTTCAGAGAGTTTCTTTTTCTTATTTTCCCGATCCTCCTATTTTTTTTTTAGACAAAAGCGACATTTTATATTTCATTCTATAATTAACCGCTTATGTTATCACCTCGAGTAATTAATAGCCATTCTTTTAACTTATAATTACTCGACTCCAGAACGTTAACTCAACAACCCACATGAAAAATTATTCTGGTAGACTCGGGAGTAAAAAAGAGATAGGGAAATAGAGAGATAGGGAAATAGAGAGAGAGAGCGAATGTGAGAGGAGGAAGGGGAAGTTGGGATTGTGTAGAGAGTGCGGAGGACGAGATAGGAACTGTTGCGAATGAAACAGAGCTTGTTTTTCCGTATTCGCACCGTCCCAAGGTAAACTGTGACAAGATTTCGTGATGGCGCCCATTTCCCCTTTGACAGATCCTTGACAAATTCACTCTTCAAACAGATAGTAGTACGTCTTTTTTTTTCCCCGTGCTCCCATTCGGGACGATATGTAGAGGGGGCAGAGGGAGGAGGAGGAGAAGGGGATGTGAGAACAGGGGGGGGGGGGAGTTCGTTGTCCCTTCCCCGAGGCGGCGAGGAGGTCGGGAACTCACCCTCATTAAATCGCCAAAAGGTGTTTAGAGAGCGTTGCCCCCTCGACGAACTCATTTGCATTCCGGGAAACATTTATTTTTCCTTCCATTTTTATCGTCCGCTCTATTATTTTTTCTTCTACTTATGGTGGGCGTGTCGTAGAAGTGGGCTCGCGCACTCTTGTTACTTCGCCTGATCGTCGCGTGGCTGCAACTTTTCGTCCTTCGTCTCTTAACACCCCTCCCCTCCTCCCCCCGCGTTCTCCTTCACCCCTCG
Source organism: Uropetala carovei (assembly GCA_036926305.1). Classification (NCBI taxonomy): domain Eukaryota; kingdom Metazoa; phylum Arthropoda; class Insecta; order Odonata; family Petaluridae; genus Uropetala; species Uropetala carovei. The sequence goes on along the minus strand of JAXCHB010000010.1, from coordinate 6,723,429 downwards.
AGTTTCGTTGTCTGAAAAAGGGGCGACTGAGTGACGTTTGCGTTCGCTTGGATTCATGTTAGCGATGACAATGTCCTCTGATTTTTATTTTTTCATCTCCAGTATCTTTTTAACCGACCACGTGAATCCCTGTCGCGTAGCAAACTGACCTCCGTCCAAAAGATGGCTCGAGATGGACCATTGTTAACTCTTTATGTTACCCACGCGTTCTGAACCAAGCTTTTGCCTCCGTTTAACACTGTGCGTTTGCGCGCGGGTGTTTTGGCGAATGCCGTAAGACGCCGACTGCGACGCCGTAGCGGCCAAATAAAACCACAAATTTCTACAAAAAGGAATTATTAATCTCCCTCGCAAACTAACACGCAAATACACACTCACCTCAGATAAATATATATTTTTTCAGAGAGAGGGATACGCGCTAATATATTTCCTCGCAGATTTATCGCTGCTACTACATCTGCCCACATTGTTACGTAAATGGCAATCCACGAATATTATTATAAGTTTTAAAATAGTCTCAATATAATTAGACATTTGACGTGAGTGATTTTTCATTCCGCGTGTAAACGCTCTTCGAGTGAATTATGAACAGATAAAGGAAAGAGTTGTTGGCATAGTACACCCATTCACGTCAAATACCTGTGTGCCAAGAGCTTAAAATTCCCTCTCGAGCCGAGAATATCTTCCTCAAACACAGAAGAGAAATCGAGATTTTCCTAGAATTTGCATTTACGATAATCTGAATCAGTCTTGAATCCAGAAAACAAACAGCCTTCCTTTAATTGAACCAAGAAGAAAATGTTTCCTTAAAAACTTCCGTCTTCTGCCACCTGGCATCGTTTATGTTCTAATACTTGGCACTAACAACGTCCAACGGTAAATTGTATGCGAAACGACAAATAACGCAGCCATTTTTCGAAAACTGTTTCCCAACCTCTACTTCCATGTCGTCCAAGAGTCTTTAGGCATATTTCCTTCACCTTTGACCTTTGAACCAAGTGTTTAACCGCTTGTCTCGACAAACCCCGTGCGTGATTTTGCCCCCCGCCTCTCTCGATTCTTCCAAAGCACACTTTTCTCCGAAAGGCTGACTTTTATTGCCCTCCATATCGCACGATCCAACATCTCGACTCCATCTATCGTATACGGCTTCGCTATTTCGGTCGTAAATCCTGACCGTCAAAATTTTTGCCCTGAAAACCACAATTAAATGGTTTTTGGAGCAGTCGACGTCATCCATCGCAGTCTGGTTGATAAAGAAAAGTTGCTTTGACCGCATTTAGTGGCAATATGAGAACAATCGGGAAAAATGCGTGCATGGTGAATAGTTTAAAAGCTGGATATTAATCAGCAGAACTAACGAATATTGTGGCATTTGACATTTTTTCATTATTTCACTCATTCGCAGTATAATAATAGTAGAATTAAGAAATCATGTTGGATAGAAACAGCGTAGCGTCAATACGGAAACATTTCTCCTTATGTGCCACAATGCCGAAATTTTTTATAACGGTAGAATTCGCTAAATAACCAAAATTGAATTATAGAAATTTAAATAAGTTTATTTATTCGGCCGTTAAAAATTCATAAAATTTAAACAAATAGACAAACGTTTTATGTACTTTAGATCGAGCTAGATGGCTGAATATTTACAGAAAGTTAAAAATGGTGTTCCAGCGGCAATTAACATTGAAAATTACAATCAAATTCATCATTCTGGCCATCAAAAATTCATAAAGTTTAAACATTAAAATAAATACAAATGCATTGCTAGCGGTGCTACATCATTCAAATTTGGAGGAAATGTACGGAATTTGCAACAAAAAACATTGGGAAAAATATAAAATTCTTAATATTGTATTTTTTAGGGGCGGTTTTGCCCCATGAGAGGGTAAAAATTTTGACGCACTTCCAGACGACCTAGAAGCTTCAAATTTGACACGATTATAGGTTTTCAGTCACAACCAAAAAGAAAAATCAGACATCGTTAAAGATTCTACTTTTTAGAGGTTGTTTTTACCCCATTATTAGGCTGCAGAATGCAAGTGCCGTTTACTAGCATATACATATATACAAGATACAAAAAGAATAGCATTTCATTAAAATAAAACTGTTATTAGTGAATTTTTATCCAGCCATTGTTTTCTCTGCATCGGCTGGGGAAGAGCCAGAATGAAAAACAGCAGAGCCTCGCTTGCGACTCTTCGAGACAAAAAGCCCTGAATTATTCGGATACTGACTGTGCTTATAAATCCACGAGAAGAGGCCGTGAGGCAGAGAAAGATTGAGAGAGAAAGGATGAGAGAGAGAGAGATGTGTGTGTAGGAAGAGAAAGGGAGAGAGAGAGACAGCCACGTGGAAAGGATGACGCCGGGAAATGCTGACTCGGAATGGAACGAATAAATGAATACATTTTGCGAGAGGTTACGAGAATGTTAAAGGCTCCCCAAAGCGCATTTATTTCTTTGAGGTGAGCCACGTGAGAGTGTGTTGTCGCCGTCCGCTTTTGCCTTTATCGTACAAACTTCGCTCTATTTCTAAAGGACGCATTCGAGATCACATCGGAGGCTTATGAAAATGTGAAATACTCTCAACCTTACAATTTAGGTATAATTTTTACATGTCCTCGAATAAATAAAGACATTCTCCACAGTCTTCTAAACTTGCAAAAATTATAGTTTGACTTTAATTATTGTTTATGATTCAAAACAAACATCAACAAAACGAATTTAAACGTTCTGCTAAAAATAATCCAAAGTATTATTAATTTTAATATAAGATCTGATTTATTTGTCTCTCGAAAACATATTACATATTTATAAGTTTTATATTTGTATGTTTATTCTCGATTTCATTCCAAAAAAATCGGTGCAACATATATTGTAGAAACTTTTTCATATACTAAGGCGTTGTTTAGTTAGCTTTTGAAAAATATGAACTATATAGAATCATTATAAACATCAACTTAAATAACTATACGAAATTTGATGAAAATCGTATTAACCGTTTTCTCGAAAATCCAATTGTTGGTCAAGTTTCCCAAGAATAAACTACCCAATATTCATTTTTTGAGAAATATGAAGCATTCAGTAATATTGCAGACATTTCCTCAAGTAACGGTACGAAATTTGATCAAAATCCTTCTAGTCGTTTTTGATAAAATGAAATTATTGTTAAAGTTGCCTAAAATAAACTAGCCTTATATTCATTTTTTAAGAAATATGAACTACTAACAGAATTGCCCGTTGAATTTCAACGGATTTAATGAATCTACTACAGCACAACATACAAACTCTTTAAAATATACAGAAGATACTTTTTCATTTACTATTAGCTTTTCTTAACAATTAATCATATTTGCATGTTACAATCCATTTCCAAACGTATTGTATTCAAATAAAACGATAATTTTATTTCCTATCCATCTTTATTTCATGTGTAATTATGCCTCGCTGAAATATTTACTTTTATGTCTCGTAAGCAACCCATGAAAAGGCAGCATACAGTTATCCATGATTGAACACTAACTCCGGTAAATGTACACCAGATACGTGAGCCTATTTACGTTAATAAACATTAAGATGTAGATTATAATGATTTTACTTACAAAAAAGGTAATATTCCAGTATTCAATAGACGAAAGAAGTTGCAATTGCTTTCGTCAATCGTTATAAACGCTTACCACACGCATTTTGCTGAGTAATAATCAGTATCTATTTACGTTGCTATGTACAAAGATTGACAACGATCGTTTCGTTGCTTAAATAAAAGTGCGAAGCAAATAACGCTAAACTTTCATCTATTTGTAAGCTTCATCGAAGCTAATTGAATCGGGGGTAACAATGACGGCCGCCTTGGCAACGCTCGGGAGGGGTACGAAAAATCCACAAAATTTCGAAACAAATAAATAGCGTATTTCTGAAAACTTCGACCGTGTAACATGTAAGCTTCGCAGGAATAAGATAGTATAGAGTTTTATTCGTCGAATAAAGCAAAAACAAAAAAAACTCGGTCCATATTTACGTATTTTGATGCTTCACGGAAGAATACCTTGTAAGTCCAGAAATGGACCCATACGTGTTATCATATGGAAAAATGTTAATCCCCTATATTGGCAGCACTGATTAATCCAGGTTGACCAAACCTTGACCATTCACTAAGTTAGGATGTAAGGGAGAATCATACCAAATTTGGTTATTTTAGCTTCAATCGTTTAGGAGTTCCATGAACAAACACACAAATCAACAAACTAAAAAACACACCCTTCAAAATATATTATAGGAGATTTGATATTATTAAAGACGTATCCTCAAGTAACGGTGCGAAATTTTATCAAAATCGTTCGAGCCGTTTTTGAGAAAATCAAATTGTTGTTAAAATTGTCTAGAATAAACCTCCCTTAATTATTGAGCAATAGCTTCTATTCTGTATGATAAAATACCTAAGTACGAGATTTCATTCACCTAAAACGTATATTTCCATCAAAATCTCGAGGTCGAATTTTTTCGCGATTACAATATTTTCTCAATATACCTACTTCGTAAGTAAAATGTGGCGATGAAAATTTAATCTAGCATTTTTCGTTTTTTTCCAATTACCTTTATTCTAACACTGGAAAAGAGATAAATAATGAGTTATAAAATAAGACGCATGACAATTCTCGAATAATTCTACTCTGTTCTTTTAAAATAAATACAGAAAATCTACTTCAGGCGTTTCTCAGTTTTGTATCCTGTGGTAGATATTTTTAAGATTCAATTTATGAGGAATTGCTATTTCTTATAAGCAGTGTTTCCTTAATTACTTTCCGGGGTTTTTGAGCTCATGAAATGTAACGGTTTGTTGTTTCCTTCTTCCCGCTCATCTTGCACCAAAATAGTTTCCGGTGCACCGTAAGCTTCAGCTTTGAATTTCGCTTCCACTTCGACAGCTGACCTCCGACTGCGTTTTTTTTTTTAAAGAGATTGCGGTGCACTTGAAATGGCCGACTTGGAAGGCATTTTAAAGATTTGACGCGTGTTTCAAGATTCTATCAACAATGTGGGGAATATAACATTTTAATATCATTCCATTCAAATAAAGGCTATAATATTTTCCTCTCTTTTTTTTAACTTGTGTTAACGATAACAGTTTTCTTAATTCGATGTTTTATAAACTGACTTTCTGTTACGCTGATCTCCGATTGAATTTAAAACAATCGTAATTTAAAAGAACAAATATGAAGCTGAAATTACGCCTACAAAGAAACTAATAGCTACCGCAGGAAATTAATACATTATAAAAATATCATCCAAAACTCTAACTTAAAATATGTTGTTATCGAGAGATTCATGCATCCTAAATAGAAAAAGTGATAATTATCCGAGTAAGAGATACAATATTCGTATCAAGTAATTTATTTCACGAGTAATAAATGTCTAAAACCCTTGCTTTCCAAAAAAACTAGTAATTTCAATGTTTTAGGCTTAAGAGTGAGCTATAGTCCGTATGTTCGACTGGAAATGTTGGATTAATGCGAAAAAGAAGTGCGTTTCTCTAGAGATTATTTATCTGAAAAGAGAGCAAAGTTATAGGAGCAATGAAAACACGACAAAAGGCCGAATAACCGAAAAGATACGATCTTCAATCCAAACTCGCTCCGCCTCGAACCAGCAAATTTCCTTTGCTAAAATCTTGATGAAAGATTTCGCAATGATATCCTTTAGATTCTATTTTCGCGGAAATTTATTTCCATGTCTACGCTACAAAAGATAATACTTTCTCGTAGATTAAACATACTAGCTAATTGTAAGATAAAATTTGTGATACGTTGTTTCACATTTGTTTAAATAATAACAGATTTTGTTAAGTACTTTAGCAAAGCATGAATTTATCATCATCTCAAAATAATGAATTTAAAAAAGAAAACATTTCATTACATCGAAATAAATAAATTTTAATTTGAAAGTCTAATCAAAGTACTAAAACTATTCAATAGGACAAAAAGTTTTAATGTGACTTTCTTTACTGAAAAATTAATACAAAAATTATGAATATAGAAGTGAATTTTCATTTTATACAGTTCCTATAAAATTAAATATTTTTAAATACAGGCGAAGGTTTTTAAATCCAAAATAATGGCAATATAGGGAGTTTTAGTTACTATATTTTATGGCAAAGCAAATATTTATCATTTTATTAATTCCTCAATTATAAATATGTATAAGACTTATTTTCGTCTTTCATGCAACTAGTCATTAGCAATGCGACAAACTAAGTGGTCGGCTATGCGAGCCTATTATTTGTTATGAAAACCTTTCAGTCTGCGTAAACACCGCCACATCCCCCTCACATTTCCCATCGCCCTTCTCCCCACCCCTCCCCCTCTTCCTTCCCCTCATCCCAATGCCCTTCTATCCTCTCCATTCTCCTCCTCCTCCCCCCCTTCACCCTTCCCCCCTTTTCTCACCGGGACGCCTCCCCGTTCGCATTTGCATTCCCCAAATCTCTCTCACAATGGAAGTTCATCCACTTTCATCCTATTTCCCGATTCCAATCGTGCATCAATCTTCCCCATCGATCTACACGTCTTCTCCCTCTCCTATCCAACCACCGACTCCCCCATTCCGCCATGACATCCTCAAATAACACCGTCCCCAATGCTTTCTCGTCCCGAAACTTCGGAATTCCCATTTATTGTTGTGTCCACTGTGCATACACACGCACTCACGTGCCCACATACACACCCGTTCCCCCCGACCCTTTCCTTCTCCGGCAAAGCCGTCAAATAGGACACCAACTCCTCTTACACTCGTGTCTAATAGGCTCTATACATTGTGCTATCTCTCTCCGGAGTTTTTCTCTCCCTCCCTCTTCTCTCTCCCTCTTCTCTCTCCCTCTTCTCTCCCCCTCTTCTTCTCCCTTTCTTTTCGCACTCACATTCTCCTCGAATTCTTCCTTAGCCCCTCCCTATGGGAAAAATACACTTCTGTGTCACAAAGTCATGAGGTGAGATAAGAAAATGGAAAAAGAATAATAATATTGGAAGAGGAATTTGGATGTGGAAGAATGGAGATAATAAGGGAGGGAGGAGTGTAGAGAGGGGAAGAGGGGGAGACCGTCTGCGGCGCCGAGACAGGCAATCATTCGACTGACTCCATCTTGGAATCGGTTGTTTTCTTTGACAGACGAAACTATAAAGATTAATTTTCGTGAATTATAGTAACGTACCCGTTAAAGAGGTTGAGAAAACGGAAAATGAAAACGCGAAAAATGCACATGAGATATCTAGATATCGTGATGTCTCCGATAACGCTATGAAATGCTTTTATTAAATGGATTCCCCGAAAATCTCGCTTTCAGAACGATGCGACGATTTGATTTTTGCTTGGAAAACGATCCAATATTATGGAAATTATTGTGGAATCCGCCAAATCTCTCCGTTGCTTATGGGTGAAAGTGCTTTGGTGCGGATTTATCGAGAGAAAATCTTTCCTTCTTACATTAGCAATTTTTTATTTATCTAGAGAAACTCATATGCAAATCTTGAAATGTTTTACGTCAGCATTCTTGGTTACTGCGACGATGACGTCAGATCGCCAAATCCATTCCGATTTGCGCCTTCTGTTGGAAAAATAACGTCAACCTTTGCATCTCACGATCTAAATGACGCATTATTTTTCACATTATTCGTACATCTTTTTCATTCGCAGTTCTGAATCACACTACCAGCAGTGGCGTAGATGTCGCTATGTGAAATCGTCATGGCAATGAATCACCTTGGAGATGGCAAATCGGAGAATGGGGGCCAGTAAATCAAGGACGCGCGACACTTTTACTGAAAGAGAAAGGCCAAATAAAATTCCACAGCGTGGAATGTTTTTAACCCTCGAGACACTTTTCGAATGGCTGCCTTAATATTTGATTCATTTTTCTTTCTCTCGTTCTGACGAAGGGATTAATTACCACGAAAGCTCCTATTTACGAGCGTAAACGTCTCTCTACTACATCACAGCGCCTCTCATATTGGAAGTGTTCTATCGGCTTCCTTCGCTCGACACCTACTACACACGGAAATTGTAGCTTTCTGGGTAATTAATCCCTACGTCAGAACGAGAGAAATAAAAATGAATCAAATATTAATGCAGCCATTCAAAAAATGTCTTGGGGGTTTAAAACATTCCAGGTTGTGTACTAAAACTATTAAAGTTTCTTCTTCAGAATATCGTCTCTTATAGAATTTTCGCTCTCATGGTCCCTATGCAATGTATTCAAGGCGCCTGAAATTCTTGGATAAGAAGCACTACAATAAAAGCAGTTTTAAATTCTGCTCTCTGGGAATTTTTCCCAGTGCAAGAATCACTTCAGCTTATAACAGGCTTAACCTTCACGAATTATTTACTCGGTGAACCTCGATATCGTAAATGATTCCACTTGCGCCAGTTCTACGAAAGCTCTTTATTCCAAAACTCGAGAATGACTTAAAATGTCAAATCAATGTCTTTCTATTTACATTATGGTGTACAATTTCCAATTAAAATCTCGTTAAATAAAATACCTCAACGTCAAGAGTGATTCTGAAGTTACACCTTGTAGTATTTGTTATAATCACTAAATGGCAGATTATGCCGTACTTCAGCGTTTCTCAAACTTTTTCATTCCACGGCACACATACCAGATTAAAACAATATTGGCGACGCACCATCATTTCAGTGTAGTTCTCCCGCTTCTCCCAAAATTCCGCTGGACACAAGTTCATGCCTGACGGCACACCAATTTGCAGCGGAACACCGGTTGAGAAACACTGCCGTACGAAACCAAGCAATTCGTTGATATCTATGTGGCTCTATTCATAATTTCGCTGCAAATTTTTACAATAACCACTTATGTGAATCATTATTTACTATGAGAAATGTTCCCAACCGAACATTTGTCAAAAACGCCGTATACCTCTCTCTTAAACAGTATTCCATCTGTCACCACATAGCTTCCAGCTTAATCTCAGCTACTCGAATTACATTAATGCACGCGCACAAAGTAACAACAGAATTGGCCGAATTATCCAAATGTTTGCGTAGAAATCAAATCAATTTGGCATAATACGCCTGGAAAAGGGTTAATATATCCATAATAAAAAGGAAGTTTTGACACAGAATGATGTAAATTACACTCGCAAAAATTGATGAAATACCATTTGTATAGGAATATTTATTTGATTTAGATTATTAGGGACATCTGTCGCGATCTAAATGCAGAAATCGTTAATCAATTGGTCTTCACTAACCGTTGCCAGTTTCTAGATCAGGCCACGCGATGCGAGGTCGCATTCTCGCTCCACGCACGGAAATCGCGCGTTAATGCGACGCAATGGCAGATTTTTTAAAATCGTAAAAATTAACCGCAGCACAAATGGGAACTTGAATGCAAATGGCTCGAGGATCGATACAAGAGGTCGGCTCTAATTTTGGACGCTTTCCCATCACATGCACGGAACATTTTAAACGGACGTCGAGACAAGACTTGTCCATGCAAATGCGACCCGTTTTAAAATATCTCGAAATCCATTTACTCACGCAATACGGAATTAAAGGATATATCCCTCTCGGAATTGCTTTCTAAAATTTTGACGTCTCCCATTTGTATGTTTTTTAAGAGAAATGCCAAAAAGATATCTTGAAGTCTCTTCATTACCATCTCGCTTGCATAATTTTCCTTTTTAATGGGGAAATTTATTCTTTTAATTGTTAAAAATATTTCTCAATTTATCAAAACTCTCACATAATACGAAAAACTCTGCAGAAATAATCCCTTTTGGGAGTAATAATTAAATCACTGTTAGTGAAACTTTGTATACTATATTCCGTGTGCAATAAACTCATTTTTTGTGTTTTTTTCTCTCTTTTCCACGTTTTATTAAAGTATTTATTAATTAATTGAACCTAAGTTTAATATCTTCGAGATACAATAATTCAAAGCTGGTTATGAACATTATCGCTCACTTTAATGAGGCAAGAATATCCGTCTTCCTGCGGTTACTGAAAATAACGTTAGAAAATCATTTTCAACCAAAGACAACAATATTTTAATTAAAATTATTTATTAAGGTGCTGTCTTTATATTTTAAAAATGAAAAACGAATGTGTCTCACATTTCCATCATGATTCCATCACTACAACACAAAACAAAATAAAATTTTAACCTTGAAACTTTCATCACTACAACACAACACAAAATAAAATTTTAACCTTGAAACTTCGTTACTGAAAATTTACTTATCAATCGATTGTTAAATTGATAAGTCTTCTAGATTCCTGAGAACGCAATGCCTTCATAACCTTTTTCTTTTATTTCAGAAAAATCAAGAAATTTTGGATTTATTCCTTGTGATAATGTTCTTTCTAAGGAAGTGATACCAAAATTCTTATCAAACTTCGATTTTTAAATAGGTAAAAAACCATACAATATAATTTTCTACCTAATTTTAACGATTCCAATTCCTGTCAATTGGAAATCTACTGATGAAACTGCTACTTCCAGTGTGATAGACTATGCGTTTGCGTAAAATATTTCGTCTCTACCAAACATCGCTCTTCGATGTTCTTGACACAGCAACAAGACATCGGAGCGGATATCAACAGCCTTTCGATGGAGACAAAGGCTCCGTAATACGAACTGTTGAGTTGCACGTGAATTATATTCCGCTCACATGCAACAGACAACGAGAGAACATTTTCAGAGCATGATGAATTATAGTTTATTGCAGAACTCTACATAAATCACTTCTCAGAGAACAGTTTAACAATGCTGTTTATCCAAACCGAGGATTATAAAAACCAACTTATTGTTAGTATATTTTCCGTGATCAGTTAATTATTTTGTTTTTATTCATCATTTTAGCGCGTTTTATTTTATAAACGCGTTAATGTTTCGCTCTGCCTGTGTCTGTGCAATCGATCAAATTAAAATAGCAAGAGATAGAAGGCTGGAATTTTAGGATAGAAAAATTTTCTCCAGGCAGTAGACCGACTCCTCTTTTAAACGACTAGTTCTCAATGATTTTGCTGTTACAAAGAGCCAAAACTCTCTGCTTCTCTCTGCGTTGGGGGACACCTTCAAGAATAGTATTTTCCTGACACCGTTTATTTCATGGCGTGGGCTGCTGCACAAATATGTATTGAAATTTTTCATTTAAGATGTCTCTTTGTGTATATTACATTCTGCTACCGTCTTTATCAATTTAGAAAAAACTCTTTTAAAATACCCCTATATGCACAGTAATTGGATCCATAAATCGCTATGGCCAGCAACTGATGAACTTTAAATCATTTCTACATAGACTTTGTGAAAATAATTTTCATAAATGTGCCTCGAAATGAATAAATTGTGACTGCCCACTTTATAAAAAACAATCTAAAATTTTTTTCAGTGTTCCATAACATGTCATTTCTTTTTCCACTTTTATCATTGGCTTATTTAATTTTTCCTCGCTATAATTAGGGTATTACGTGGGATTTCTTTTTCGACGCTTATTTTGCTCCTTCTCTGAATTTTGACTTCTGCATTATTTTCACCTCCTTGCCTATCACTCAAGACATTTCAATAAACTGAACGAGCGCATCAAACTGCACTACAATGCAAACAAGCGGAAATGTCAAGGAGCAGAAGAAAAACAGCGTGAACTCAAGACCTTCCGCAAAACGCGAGCCATTACGTTCTGCCGTTAAACGGAGCTGCTGCTTTATCTCGACCCTTTCAGACCCTGCAGTACGGCACCCTTCCTCCACGCGATGCTTTCTAACGGTCACTATTTCTAGAAACACGATCTTTGGAAATAAACAATGGATTTTCAGCTAATTTACATTTGCACGGAATTACAGCTGCGATGTCCCTGGAGAGAAAACATCCTCTTTGTGTAGCGTAGCAACAAGAAAACGAATTAAGCGAATTTATTTACCTTTGTGTACTTTATATTAACTGTTTTCTTTTTTTATTTAATCAATATAATTTCTTCATAACGTTCGTCGTTGCTTAATAAATGGCTCTTCATGATAAAATAAATTCATAATCCCAACGGTCGATTAAAGAAAATTTAATTTTGATTCTTTTAAAGAGTTTACATTAAAGAGAAACGGTTTTATGTGACCCAAGATACATGTCTGTGGATTAAACTAAGATGGGTAAAGTGTAGGGAAAACACGAAGAGGTAGACACACGAAGGAATTTATTTTGACGCTCAAGTATGATTTCCACTTCTAAACCTCTGTTTTAGACGTACTTTACCTTAAATTTGATAAATTTTTATTAATAACGACATCGAACAATCCAAGTTAGATCGTATGCATAAAACGCAGAATATCCAGAATTTTCTCTATATAAAATGCTATAAAAAATAAAAGTTATCGCTGAATGATTATCATTCAAGCTAAACATTATCCTTTTTTTGACATCATTACTATCAAATTATCTACATTGACAGAAGTGAAACGAAGCTTTCAAAGAAAGAATCAAAATGCATTGAACATTTTAGCCTCACTTCGGTATTACACGCACACACACTAACATGGAGATATAGCGAACTGAGCTCGTTTTATTTTTCCTGAAACAATTTTGCGATGAAATAGAATTACGTAGTATGCAGTAGGAGATGGTTGTGGGTTGGGTTGGTTTGATATTATCGGCCTCTCTCATAAGCGCCTCTCGCCACTCTGACAATGCGATGAGAGAAGACTACGGCAAACACTATAATCCCCGAACAATCCGAGCCCAGCGATCGGCTTATCCTCTTCTTGCTTGCTTCAAACATGGCAAGTGCATGGAAAAACTTATAAATTAAAAGTATGAGGTGGCGTAGGAGGAAAGAGATGAAAATCTATGGATTATGTAACCACATCTCCTGCTAAATATCGAGCGGAAAGAATAAGCATAATTCCCTTATAAACCGGTTTTTCACTCCGAGGGAATAACGCACTCCGCTGAATGTTGTAAAAAAAACTCCTGAACTCCATTGAAATTAAGATAATATAACTGAAACTAGATTAAAAAGATTAGGAGTTAAACGAAATTAGTTGGTGACTAGAGTATGTGCCCGTCAAAACTGACGGGACGTGAATTTAAATGTTCTATAAGCATATCACAATATACTCTTTCGTATAATACGTATAATAGGATTGATACAACAAAAGAAGATCGAGTTTTTAAAGAAACATGGTTGCCAAGGCAACAAATGGCTAAAAGGTAAAATTTTTCCAAAATCAAATTGAACGAATTCGAATCGATGGGAAAATTCTACGAACAGAATAAATAAAAATACTCATTCTTTTTTTAAAAAACAGCCTCGGTCCGAGGATCGATGATCTAATTTTTCTAATTTTAATTTGCAAAAGAATGAAAGGATGAACATCGAAAAATCGCTTTTAACGCGTTTGCCTTAAGAGTAGCAGAAATTATATCCTGGAGTCGAACCCAGGTCTTTTTGGGAGATTATTCGTCATTGACTTTTAATCCGCGATTTGAGCATTCCTGTCAAATTTCAACCTTCTACCGAGTCGGGAAGTTTAATAAAGTACATTTAAAACGCTTTTCGCATTTTATTGAGAGATTCCACGTGCATACTCGGATGTGGCTGAAAGCGCTATTAACGGCGTCAAGCTTAAAATTATTAATGCTTAAACTATAAACAGAATTTCACAATATTTATTTTATCTTTTTGTATTTCACATTGCAGCATCTGAGAGGCCTTTTTATTTCTAATTTCTGACTATTTTCATACGTTGGACGATATTATAGAAAAGACGATTCGTTTCCATTCCAGAAGAATTTTATGTCACCTGTCAAAATTATTTCAACTTTTTCGCATTCCAATATAATTTATTTTACAAACAAAACTAGTATATATTATTTTGTTTCGACACACCAACATGTAGATATAAAAATAAATGTATGAAAACCGCGCAAGGAAGGAGGGCTGGCGACAAACACTAAGTCCAAACGTAAAATATAAGCGAACGCGAAAGCGGTCGATTGAAGTGACGCATCGATTTTCCCTTTGACATATGAAGCGGGGAAGCAATTCGTTTTGAGCGGCGGACGAGGGCGATAGCGGCGAAAACGAAAAAAGAGGAACTAACACAGAACTGCTTTTCATCGGCGATTATATATTTCGAGAAATCAGCTGAAACGTCTTAAAATGTAAATAAGAATCTTAAAACCTTAGAGTTTGGTCGTCTTGCTGAATAACGAACCCTAAATTTTTACTAAAGTGTCGTAATGATTGAGTTGGTCGAAGTGCCAAATATATCTTACGAAATAACAGATTGAATGTACGTTTATATTTTTTAGAAATCGAATGAAAATTCCCGAAAGAAACGAAAATTTCCCTATCAAATATACATGACACATTTTGATGGATTAGAAAAAGAATATTTTTGCTTCGTTTTAACTGTATAAATAGTTAGGAGATGATTATTTAATCGTTCGAACAGTTTATTTGTCTCTCTGATACAAATCTACCCGGAAAATTCCATGTTGCGATATGTGACAAAGAGGGCTTCAAATTCAAATTTACAAATCCTATTTTGTATTAGGCCGTTTACAAACCATTTTTTTTGTGATGACATTTTTTTAGGCATCCCAAATGATACAGACAGATTCTCTCTCTCTTTAAAAGTTAAGGTTCGTCCTAAATGCTTACAATTAAGGTAAAGTATTATTAAACTATCGATACAGTACAGTACCTTCAGTTATAATATGCCTATTGTTATTACGTTATTTTTAGATGAATTTAAGTATTATTCAACTTAATTATTAGAAAATACAGGTATACAATATAATAGATATGATTTAGTCATCAGTTTAGATGTAAACATTTTAGAGGAAAACGTGCCTTTTTCCTATTAAATGTATATTTGAACAAGAAAGTTTATTTTCTTCGAAAACGATAACTTCACATTCGTCAGAAGACAATTTTGTTTTTATTTCACTTTTAAGCCACGGAAAACTGGGACGCGATAGTAAACTATAGTAATCATCTTTCTCCAAATTAACGCAATATTTTTTATTCGATAAACGTAAAGTCGGTTTAACCATAAAAGGTGAGCGTTCTGATAAAATTCTATTAATCACTTTAATTAATTCATACCGAAATAAAATCAGACGATGGGCACATGCAAAGTTCAAGCTCGAAATATTTGCGCTAAATCACATAAGCGAAAATGCATAGCATGTTTATAGGCATGTGTAGTGAATGGTTGAAGAGCTTTCGAGAAAAAGGACGCGTGATGCTGAATAGCGGATGAGCGCGTATATCGATCGTCGCCAGGAGAATGATCGAAGTGTTTGTGGAGCTATAACATCGAAAGGCTCGTGCATGAAAAAGGCACGCGGGTGTAATTCCAATACAGCAATTTTAATAAGTGCATGATTTAGAAGAAACTTTTATATCGATAAAGATCAATTTTACACCTCATATCGTATCGCATTATACACACACACACACACACACATATGTGTGTATATATATATATATATATATATATATATATATATCTATATATATATATCTATATATATATATATTTTTTTTTTTTTTTTTTTTTTTTTTGCAACTAGGTGTTGAAGGAAACCCAGTGAACACTTACCGGAAGTAGAGCCGCTGGGGTGTTGGAGAGACACATATATGTGTGTGTGTGTGTGTGTGTGTTCTATTATTCATGAGTAAGGACTGAGAAACCTTGAAATGTCATGGTATTCCGTCGTATTAAATATTCAGCGGAACTATAATGTTTAGGAATTATATTTGCAAACTCTAACACTTTCTTGAAAATGCATCTTCAATAATTTAGCAAAATTTCGCTGCTTCCTTCTCACGAGATTACATATTCATAGATGGATGATAGAGAACTTTGACCAAGAGATAACTTTCCATCGTGCCCTTGATAATCTCTACTTTGAAGGGTAATTCGAGAGACGAGGGGGAAGGGGAAATGGCTATTTGTTCCAATAGTCCTTGTTTCGCGTGGGTGGCGTCCCTTTGGAAGGCGCCACGTCGCCGTTAGGATGTCGATGATCGGAACCCTTAAACTGGATGGAAGGAACTTCACAATGGCGGCCGGGGTTGAAAACGGAGGGTGAGCGAATGTTGAAACGGGGAGGATGGAATGTGTGTTTTTTGGGGGGAATGGAGGGGACACGTGCGTTTAGAAGACCACGCCCTTAGGAAACACATTTCCTCCAGTCTGAAGTAATCAAGGAGTGGGTGCTTTGGCGAGTGGCCTGTAATGGCTTTAAGATTAAAACGCGTCTCTACGAAAATTGATTCCATCCGTCGACCGCTTATCCAAACGAGTCTCATTTGCTAGATGCGTTTCGGATATTATTCGAGCATCGCTTAAGTTTACTTTTTTAAGAATAAGTGCGAGTTAGGTTACGTTTAAGAGTGCTAAAGCTTTATTTTATATTGTTCAGAACATTTTTAAAAGTATCATTTTTATTTTGGGATCAGCTGCAGAAATTCGGCGCTCCTAAAAAGCAATACCTATGGTTCGACTTTGCTTTTACCTTAATGACTTTATAATAAATAGGAAATTTAATAAAGTTCTATCGCAGGATTTATTCACGCCTACACATATATAGGATATATTTCTCTTAACAAATTATTACACTCTGGATCGAAATTTATCAGACGTAATAGCAACATATAAAAATAATATTTCGTGACAATTTTTTAAAACTAAATAATTCCAAAATAATGGCTACCCTACCAATTCCTTTTAAAGTAACGACGGCTTTTATTATGTATAAAACGCTGGCAATGACTATCATCGCGTATTGTTTTAATGTATATCTGAACATATTCATATAATTAATTGTTGGCTTTAGCTGCATTATCAACCGGTTTTTATTTTGCTACTTATATCGTAAAATGCTCTATTTATGTTTTATTATGTCTTTAGTAAATCATTCCTTACTCGATATAAATTGAACGAAAAGGTAGAAATATCGGATGAGATCACGAGAGATATGACTCATTATATCTCCCAAATGTATTCAGCAAGAGTGTTGATTCATATCTCTGAGATTCACCGGAATTCCCCCGGAAACCCATTACCTCCAGAAAGGGATGCTGATAAAAATAATCCCAAGCTCTGCTTTGGACACAAACCTCAGAAACAGAAGGAAATGACAAAATTTAAATTAAACTAATACACCTTTAATTAAATTAAATTAAAGCAATTAGTCCCTATTTTTAAAACAGCGCTCAACCTTTAAGTTTTTATGTTTGCTTAAGCCCCACTTTTAATGGAAATAAATTAAACTGGAACGTAAAAGTTAAACTATATTAATGGATATATTTATAATTGTTTATGACGAAAGTTCGAAAAAATATTCTCTTAAGATATATTTCAGTCTAACACAGCTAACGTTTTATTTTTATAGTATAAACTTTGACGGCGAATAAGTTTTGGGCAGAGAACAAATTTCTGACCTTGAGCAAATTAGCATTAATCACATTTCGGTATATGTAGGAGCAAAAAAAATTTATTGAGGGTGAGGACTTTTGTACTATATGACTCTACAGAGTTAATGCAATATTAGTACATATTTCTTATCTAAATTCTTGGGTCTACGACCTGAAATACATATTTGACTCAAATATTTTAATAGCTTACAGCATCAAATCAAGCAGTTAACTTTTGTTTATCTTCCAAGGTCATAAACCACGTATTTACTTGCAAGTGGATTTTTAGTGATGAATACCTCCAAGAAAAGAGGCAAGATGTAACACGAAAGCTGATAATGATTTATCTACCTTAAAAAAAAGCGGAGAATATTCCCATAGGAATTAGGATTGATCGGAATGTCGCCTCCCTTCCCTTACCGGAAAAACCAAAGAGTCTTGTAAAGTGAACACACTAATCAGCTGAAAAATACTTCTGATTCGCAGAACGATAACTAACTAGCTATCCAACTCCAAATCAACGAGAAAAATAACAGATTCTTTGAATCCTAAAAGAAATTCCATAATACCAAATAATTTTTCATGTCAAAACACTTTAAATATCTTTTCCTGCCTCACTTTAACTAATATTAAAGAATTCGGTCCTTTCATAACGAATTAATCGATTCTTTAAGATTACTGTAAACATCCAGTTATATCCTTATAATATCATTTCTGTCACTTTCTTTTAGTTTATACACGGTGACGCATTTTTCACGGAGGAGAGCAAATACTGAAATTTAATCAACTTATTTCATAACGTTTATTCATCATTGATATGATACTTTCAAGTGCCATTTTGCTTTAAATGCTCTAAGCAGTAAACAATTAATGATCTCAGAAATAAGGAGGCTTTTAATATTAATCCTAGATAAATATCACGGATTGTCAGTGTAACGAGAAATGATGGATGGGAAACATTGTAGTTAAATACAACTTTTATTTATTACATTAAAACTTTATTTATCGATTTTAGGTAGAATTGTGTTCTCCATTAAAGACTTTAACGTCCTCACAATTCAGAACTTTTGCGAACGCGGTAGAATTCATGAAGATTTTTTCGTTTAATTGGGAACAGTTTTATCTAGAAATTTATCCTTCTTTCTACCCTAGTGAATTCACGAGTGGAAAAGAAAGCTATTCGCCATAAAGTAATCTTTATGATTTTTTAAAACTTTTCCATTTTCTCCCATAAATTGACAAAGTACTTCTCCTTTACATAATATCCAACAGTTTTAAAATATATTATCCAATTATCTGCTGAGATAAAATGTTTCATATGAAATGTTTTGGGTTTTTTATTTTATAAAATGTAACTAAAAATCCCCAAAGATCTAGGTGGTTTATTAATGCTTAAAGATAAAACTGTAATAAGATAATTCGTGGTAATGTTTCGAAGACTGCCTCAAAATAAAGAACTTTATATTATAAATTTAACATCGGAATATACCAAAATATTTATTAGTTCAGGGAGTCTTTAAAGCATTTCCTTTAAACTTTTGACTTTGGACGCTTTAACATTCTTTTAGAGAACGGCACACCCACGGATAAACGGAAAAATAAAGAGGACCACGGTGGCGCATGCAATTAATATCGAAAGTGTTTTTTTATTAACCGCCGCAAAGAACATTTCATGTAATACACGAATGTTTCTGGTGCGTAAAAGGAGTCTTCGAGCGTAATAATTGCGCCCTCTGTGCGCCCTTAAGGGTCATTTTTTTCCCTTCCGAGGTCACTCACCTTTCATCTGCACCTTGTTCTCTGCCATCTTCCCCTCTTCGTCTCCACCTCCAGCCGACCCATTCTCAACAGGTTGAACATTAGCTTCTTTACTCGTGTTGCAACCCATGTTTGACCGATCACCAACAAAGACCTCTTGATTTGCCTTCTCTCCAACACTTCCGCAAAGTTATATTTGTAGATCGGGGTTAACTTTGTGCGCAAAAAGATTCTTCGCTTGTTTTATGTCTCTCAGAGTCCTTTTCAGATTCGAAATTTCTGAGTCGTTGTGGAGAACAGTTCGCAAGTTGATAACTCGTCGGTGAACCGAAGGAATCTGACGTTCGAGCGAATTTAAAATTTTTTTATCTTTTTTGATTCTCTTTTAATTCTCTAGAGCCCAATTTTCTGGAATTTACGCGATTTTTAAAACGGTACAGGGAACTAACTCTATCTGAAAAATCTAAAATGCATTCTAAAAGAGATTTTCCTCAGTCTTTTTTTTGCAGTCTTTAAAACTCACTTTTCTGTATCTTCTTTGCAAAAATCATTCTCGGAAAAGAACGAAGCGTACCTTTCTCAACGTATTTTTTAGACGCACTCAGACGAATCAAAAAATATATCTCGCCAATCGAATAATTAAAAAAAAATTTATTCCTACGCTCTTTCGCGGTTTTCCGGACGTCGGATGAGTTATTTCCTGTTTGAATACTTCCAGTCGAGTTAATCCTCACACGATTCCACGAACATCCACCAGAGGCTCTTTCACCCTTCGCGACACGACTCCCTACTTGTTTGCCCTCTCGCTCTCGTGAGAACGAGCACACCGCCAGCCTCGCGAGATAAGAGCGTTGAAAAGTCTTGAAACTTCAGCACCCTCTTGAGACCGGTTATTGTACTATCGAGGAGAGGAATGAACGGGAAAAACGAACGACACTTGTTGACTTTATCGATGCGTCGGAGGAGTTTGTTATTAGCTTATTTTTCTTTCTTAATATAAAACTAGATGATTGAGAAGTTTATTTATAGCATCTACAAAAGTGATAGTTTTGACGTAACACGAATTTGCGAAATATTCGAAATGACTTATTTTACCGTTTCGAGACTTTATGCGTTAGTAAGCAATGATAAAAACCTAATTGCGATTGGAAGAATAACTTTTTTTAATCACTCGTTGAAAACTTGTGTTATTTCATAAAATGATTCAGCATTTAAAAATAACGATATATCATTACGAGTAGAAAATTTTAGGCACTTTTTAAGCACAGAGTAATCATATTCACCGACTCTCTCTCACTCTCTACAAATACGGCGAATATATATATTCCGAAAGCAAAGAAAACCACGTGACCGGAAAAATCAATGAGTAAAGGATCCAAAAAGCAAAAACACCGTCGATATCCTGCACCGTCACTCTTTCCTCTGGCCAATCTTACTGCCGATCAACAACCCTTCCTTGACAGAACGTCTTGGACCGCCTATTGCCCCACACAGATCCGTCTTTCCTAATCCTCGCTCAAGAGTCCTTTTTCGTCACTGTCTTCGAGACCACCTTCCAGAACAGATAAGATTCCTCTCTCTCTCTCTCTAGCACACACGTGTCCGCCTTTCAAACACGCCGGCGAATATTGGTGTGTCCGTTGGCGAGAGAGCGTGGCCTGCGGAGCGAGTTGGAACCGCCAGCGATTCACCCGGCTCAGCGTATCCTAATGGAGCCATGCCCCCGTCCGCCGATACTTCCTACCTCCCCCTTCCTCCCCTCTCCTGCCCCCCCATACCCCTTCCATTTCCCCGAGACGCAGACGTGCTTTGGAAGGGGTGGAACACCACGCGTCTACGCAGTCGCATTTGAGACTGACGCCTGGACGAGCGGCGACCCGCTAAGCAGAGGTGCCGCGATATTTGCGTGGATTTTAGGCGAGCGGAGAAAGAAACCAGATCAGGTCTATTTCACCCATCTCCTACCTATCGCCGTTTCTGTATCTATATCCAAGGAAACTGATGTCTGCATAGCAAAGGACGGACTATCTTCGGCGAGGCTTAGATATCCCACTTTAAAAACTGTTGCCATTAAAACAGAGGCCTTTTACGAGAGTAACCGTAAAATTTTATGAAAGGTATTTTTCATGGCATCTCGCCAAATATTTATTGCCAAGTCAACAAAACCGTTATGTTGTGTAACAAATTATACACCGTGATAATTTCGATAGACATTAAAAATAGGACATATTTATGGTTATTATTGATTAATTCTGGTGAACAAAACCATTACTAAAATAAAACGTACAATATAAAGCGTGGCTCTTATTCAAACGGAAAATAAAACTCCTAAAATGCGTAAATCTCGTAAATGGCTTTCAATTATACTTTGACCATTTTTTAAAAGAAGAAAACATTCTGCAGAGAAATTCAGAAAAGGCCTCGTCATATTTAAGAATTTAATCAAAGGCATTTCTTCTAGAGGAAGCACATTAATATTCGTGGTAAAAAGTAAGAACTTCCATATAAAATGTTAAAATACGGCCGGCTTTGCTTTAATAATATCATAATGGGAAAAATCTTTTCATTTTTCGATGATAAATACTCAAATTCCACAAAATTGTAACTGACCTTGTTGAGAAAACACACGTTATAATTTCATAATCATTTTCACCACAAAACGCGACAAAATTCCGAAATCAGAGAATAGTATCATAAACACAGCGGGGCCTAGGATTCAATTGGAAACGTTGTTTGCGTATTTTTCATGCACACTCGGAATTTTCCTTTAAACTTTTTAACTTTTCATTTGTAACTCGTTTAATCTTACAGCCACAAATATAAATGTGTGTGTGTATATATATATATAGCGTTTATATGTAAATATGTATACTGCTTACTGTTAGCATTTAAAATATAAGTTTGTTATTAGTCAAATTTCAGCATCAAAACTATCTCTTTATGCGAAGGACTGAATTTTACTGAACATTTATCAATCTCAATTGTCCATATTTTTACTTAAAGAAAAAAGTTTCATTTTCCTGCTGTAACAAAAAATGTCTTCGACAATTAAAGGATGAAAAGGATCTATTGGTTAAATACACGAATGGCGGTTTGGGGCGTTGTTATTTTTGCAGGAACTGTTTTACGTTCTGAGCAATGGTATATTCGGCATATGACATAAAGCGATCTGTCACTCAAGCGAGACGTAGAGCACGCGTGCGAATTGTCATTATTCTACGAGTTATGGAGGAGGAAATTCGACATAAGAATTTTCCATCTGCTGATAAACAGGAATAGAATGTTATCATTCTGCCCAATAGAAAAGATTCTTGGTTAGTTGCAAACACATTTTACAATAATAATTTTTAACTTGAGATGGAAAAGAAGAGTAATACTCTTTATTAATAAAGAACTAAAACAGCTATAAAAAATTATTGAATTAAGGGAATGCATTGACAGTCTTTCTCGGAAACGTAATGCTTAATTATTCAACAAAAGAGGAGAAAATAAAAGCTGCGTTTATCATCAATCACGCGCATAACCCCCATTTCGGTTCAACTCTCTTCTCTCCTTCTCTCTGACACAGTCTCTCACCCCCCTCTCTCCCTCTCTCCCTCCCTCTCTCTCCCTCCCTCTCTCTCCCTCCCTCTCCCTCTCTCCCTCCCTCTCTCTCTCACTCTCTCTCACACTAACCTCTCTCCATTCCACACTCTATAGCAGTGGTCTTCAACCTTTTTTGAGCCACCGCCCACTTTTACCATATGTTGTCCTTTGAAATAAGTTCACCGCCCACCCAGTGGTATAGTGAGGGTTTCTGGCGCCCGGGGCAAAGAATAATTTTGCGCCCCCAGTAGCAAAGCGATTTACGGAGGTATGGTAACCCTAATACTAGTGGGATTGACATTAGATGAGATTACCGAATACGGTCTCAGTGGTAATAACAGTGTTTAAAAATTTATGATTTTATATATTTGATAAAATTAAACTTAAACGCTTCGCTACTTCTGCGAGAGACTCCGACCACCCTCATGGGCCTTTCGATTTTACCGCAGCATGGATACATTATCGCTAGTATAGTATGATATGATACTATAGTTAACGACAAACGAAATGTAATAGTTGTACAGAAAATGTGTGCGTATCATTAAGCTTTTTTATAGAATTTTATTTTTCAGTGTAAAAATTAGAATAGCATTGGTGAGTTCTTTAACGCCCACCAAAAATCCAAAAACGCCCACTGGTGGGCGCTATCGCCCACCTTGAAGACCACTGCTCTATAGCAATGGTTCTCTGAACCTTTTTTTTGTCTGCGTCACCCCATGCTCCGTTCATTCATTAATGCCTCACTCCGTTTACATGTCCATTACCTTCAAGCTACCTTTAATTAAAGATAAATTGGGCCTTCCCTACCACAAAGATACAATTCTGGAATTTAAAGAAGTACGAGTGTTTATTCTCATGGTTTTATTTATGTTCATAAGCTAGAATATGATACACTGAATTTATCAAATATTCGCGTCACCCCTCTCAATTTCCCTGTCTCTCTCTCTCTCCCCCCTCCTTTTCTCCCTTCCATCTCTCTCTCTCTATCCTTCTCTTCCTCCATTTCACCCTCCCTCCCCCTTTTCTCCCTCCGCTCTTTCCATCCTCTCTCCCTCCTCCTCTCTCTCCTTCTCTCCCTCCCTCTCACCCCCTTTCTTCCTCTCTCTCTCTCTCTACTCCCCACCCCACCCTACCCCCATCCTTCTCTCCCTCAATCCCGCTCTCTCCCTCTCCTCTTTTGTTTACCCTTCCAACTCTGCACTTCCACATTCAATTTCTCTGCGAGTCAAAAGAGGAACGCAGAGGAAGAGATGGAGGTAATTTTCGTCTCGTATTTCTCCACACAAAACGCGCACGTAAGAAAACTTATGCATCCAGAAATCTCATGCTACAGAAATTCCTCTGAGAAAAATAAGGACCGAATCCGCCCAATTTAAAAGAAAAATGACTCTCTCACCTCCAAAAATAATCTAATTCGGCTGACGTCGTCCGTTGTTTTGGCGCGTGGGGTCATTATTACCCCACAGCCGTGCCTTATTCGAGTTTCTTATTTTTTCGACTCAATTTTTCATATTTTTATTTTTTCTCATCTCTTCATTCGTCGCTGATCCTCTGGCTGCGGAAGTGAAATTGAAAGAGCAAAGAAATCGAGTTGAGATGGAAGAACAGTTCCTTATTTGCATTACCCAGAGAGGACAAAATAGTGGAAAGACAGATCGCAACCTATTCCACCACAGCGGTAGGTGGAATGAGGTACGGAGCACAACATTCTATCAAAAATCTCAAATTCAGTCTCACATATCCTGTTATAATTTCTAATTGTCCTTAGGAAAAAAGATTCTCTGCCTCAAAAAGATGGGATTAATTGTTAATACGAATGATTCGTATAACAAAATAACTTTAATGATACCTTTACAGATTCCACATAATTTATAAAAACACGACCGGTTTCGATGAATAATCACCATCATCAGGTACCAAGTAATTATGAGAAAGGCTTATACTATATAGCTATGGGGGGTGGGAGGGAGGAGGGGGTGGGAGGGAGGAGGGGGTTGTGGGAGGAGGGGGAAGTAAAGGGGAATGGGAGAGGAACTGGAGTTCGTTGACTAAAAGAAAAACTGGGTTTTGTTTCTCATGTAAAATTTCAATTTTTTCCAAAATGCCTAACCGACAAAGTTTTTCAAAATTGTGTGGAATCTGTTAAAGTTTCACTAAAGTTGTTTTGTTATACGAATAATTCGTATTTCGAAATTTTCCTTTTGGAAGTGGTCCATAAATATCCACCGCGTAGATTTCTTGAGGGTTGCGGAGCTGTAAAAATTTTTATTGCTTCTATTTTCTCCGGGTCATGAAGCATACCTTCCGAAGTTAATATATGACCGAGGAGTAAGGAGCAGAACCGCCATTTACTTATACCGAACGTCACGTGAGCCTTTTTCAGGGTCATGAAACATGACGTGAGCCAAATGCTCGTCAAAAGTTTTCGAAGTAACTATAAATCATCGATATAGGAGGTCCTAAATCTAGACTACTTCTCAGTTAGTACAGCGTTTAAACTTTCGAATGAGGGCAACGCCACTATTTTTTATACCGAAGGGTGCCCTCCTAAAGACATAAGTATATGAATTGTACATGAATGCAGTACATTTCTGATTATCTGGCACTGGCCAATATGACGATGTCAGATCTGTTACCGAGAACCATCAAACATTAGAAAATTTCCTAATCACTTCATCAATATCGGGCGACTCATCCATATCAGGTATAGCCAGAGAATTTAATTTACGAGCGTCCAAGCACAACCTTACGGTTCCATCTTTCTTTTTAACAACCGCCAAAGTGTTAAGAAAAGGACTGTGCCTTACGTATTACTTTCATGACCAACATTTTTTTATTTGTTCTTCCACGGCCATTTTATAAGAGAAAGGAATAGGATAGACATGTTGTTTATAAGGTGTACCTATAATCAGTTAAGCGGATTAGATGAACATAGTGCTACATCAGACAGGGAGAATCGTAAAATAAATCTCGTATAGCAAATTGAACAGCTTCCCTGATTCCTCTTCAGTTAGTTGAGTTGCCCTTTTAATCACCTCCCGAATATCTTCACAACAATACAATTCATCTTTTGCCCATTAGGAATGCTATCGGAGTCTGTATTTTCACATGTTTATCTAGACAGAGATTTCGAAAAAAAGGATAATTATAAGGTTACTTGATATTTACTTATGAAATCCATTACTAAAATTAAGGCTTCCGCTAAATTCTTTACAACTAGACAAACAGTATCTAAGTACGCTCCATTAATTTCCAAGGTCAATAACACCTGTCTCGTTATGGGAATAGATTTTTTACCGTTAGCACACATTATGTATGTTTTATTCAAAGATAACGTTGTTATATCACTTTCAAACAATTTCTCGAACATCGCTTCGGAAACCGCCGAAATTTCGCTACCCGTATCCAACAGCGCGTAACGTCTAATGTTGGAGCACGCGATTTCTACTTCAGGACACATACGTCTTCTTTTATTTCGTATAAGTCTAATATCAATCCTCATAAGGATCGCCAACTAATTCTATGACATTTACAAAAGGCAGATCCATTTCAATAGCAAACTTTGGGAACCTCGACGATCCCATAGCCTTTAGTTTTCCCACCGCGAAGGTTCATTTGTTGCGGGAGTGGGAGCGGCAGGTAGATTGGGGGGTGTGGAAGGAAGCATTAGGAAAGAAAGTGGAGGAAACTACGATATAGTATAGGTAGTTCGAGGATGGTTGACTAAATGAAAGATGGGGTGACAAGAGAGGAGGCGTTCAATACGGCTATCGGCCCTGGGGGGGTTGCACCGGCGGCATGAACTCTCTTCTCGGTCTATAAATCGAATTGGGGTTTCGCGGAGGAGAGGCAGTTACATAATTTATCGAGGACTCGGTTCTTCGCGATTCTTGCTTATTGGTAGAAGCGTTAAACTGACCTAAGAGAGAATGCATACGATTCATATCAGAAGGTCGAGTATGATAATGGAAATGTTTCATCAGTGTGTGTATAATATTATTCCTTCACAATCGGGAATAGGGCGGGCGGTAAGGCGAGCGGCTCCCACCATCTCTAGAAAATATTTCTGCATGCTACTACGTCTGGTTGGTTGTGATATTTAGATGACGATGATATGTTTGGTCCACATCCCAAAAAGAAACTCGAGAATGAATTTTTAAATTCCTCAAACCCCTCAGGTAGCGGAGACAAAGTTCTCCCCCATAAATCTGCGTCACCTTCTAACATTTGAAGGGCCATCATCGCCTGCTGAGAGGGAGGTATTCCATATAATTCGAAATAGCAGTCCACCTGATTAATAAATTGAGCAGGGTGCTCTAAATGTTGGTTTATTAATGCAGCTACTAGGGATGGATGGATGAATGGCACGTGAAATGGCTTAAGTGCTTTTTAGATTGAAAATGAATTGTAAGTTGCGCTCGAGATTCTTTAATTTGATCTTTAAGCCCGACTATTTTCGATTTAATACCCGAGAATTCGTCATCTGTTTTGCTAACATCGAGTTCGCGGTTCTTTTCGATTATTCCAAAAAGTTCCTCTACCACTCGGCCTATATCCCCTAGTCGTCGCCGTGACGAATCGGCCATATGGTGCTCATAGATTTGACATTTTTTTCGACCTCATCCCGAAGTGCGTCATTTGCGCGGAGACGCTGTTCGCCAAATTTCCGATAGCGTTCCGCGGTTGATCGTTCCAAATCCTCCAGCCGTCCGTTTATATTTCTTAACTTTTTACTCTGTTCGATCAATTGTACATTCATTTCTTCCGATTTGTGCGTCATCAGTCGATAAAACTTTTGATGTCGGTATCATCGGAACCCTTCGTCTCTTTCGCCATGTTTCCGGGGATGGAAATAGCCGCTAAAAAGGCTCCCATTTTACTAATCCCATCCCGCGCCGGTGTTGTCGTGACTGCAGTGCGAAACAAGGTCCCTATCTCAGAATCCTCATCCGAATCCACTTTCCTTTCTCGGTATTCCGCGAAAGCGTCATTTTGTGCCATAGCACAAATTAGAACGAACAATTCAGAAATAGAAAATGCCGGAATAAATTCAATCCTGGGTGCAAATGAACATACAAAAATCAAAGACAAAATTCACTGACTCCGTCATTATGTAAGAGATTCCAAAATGTTTGCGATTGCCTGCTTCGGCATTCGCGGTCCCGTTAATCAACATCCGACCTTCAGGCAGGTAGAACAGAAGAAAGAAAGAAGGGGTGAGGGGGGAAGGGAGGGGGGAGGGGGGGAGGGAGGGGGAGGGGGGGAGGAGGGGGTACCGAACATGTGGCGAATCTTTCTTTCTTTTGACACGACGATATCACAAACAGCCAAGGTCAACTGCAACTGTAGAAAAAAGCACGCGAACTACCAGCCGACCTCAGTGGCCATTCCGTTTGGTGTATCTTATATGGAAATCGACGAAAACACGCACTCAACGTATTTACAGACATGCCCGACAAAGATGGGTTGATAAAGCCGGGTCGGCGTGCACTGCATGTCCATGCACACTATCCATATTTGTCAAACACATACGCACCATCGTCGACACACTAAATTATGCATGCACAGCCAATTACAACGATTCTTTCTCACGTTTAAAGGCCGACTATAAGTTTTTATCAAACGAACACTTTTCCAAGAAAATCAGTTCTCGCAAAATGAGAATGCTCTTCGCTTCCTAGTCACTACACTCAATCCTTCCCGCAGAAAAAACAAGTTAGGAAAGGGTACAACGTATTTCGTGAAATGGAGTGTTAGAAAGAAATCATATACCTGTACGTAAGGGAAATAGTTAGCGTTTTAAAGTTCTTTTCTTCATCATAAATAATCCATTTTCTTCCTATTTAAAAATAGATAATGCACACGTAAGGAAATTAAACGTTTGTTTGTGAGATTATGTTAGCAACAATGAAGACAACCGTGCAAGAAATTTTCTAACTCGATTTTTGTTTATTTTCTCGATAACGGATACTTCTACGATAAAAATATATAGGAAGGGAAATACTCCTCTTTACCAGTTCTACAACTTTTATTTGAAAAATATTTTGATATGAGCAATACTTTATGAGATATAACGAAAATTTAATTCTTTGTCACCAGTAAAGTGGTACCTCTGATTGGCGTACGTGATTTATTTTTGGGATGTTCTCATTATATTTGTTTGTAAGTCCTTAATATCAAATTTCATGAAAATCCGTTCTGTAGAAGCCGAGAACGAACATGCGGACGATAATAGGCGCTCACGCTGTAAGCGAAACGCTACTAAAAACCATCGGGGTTGTTGCCTAAGCTGTTCTCTGGGACCTCGTTGGCAGGTGACGTCAGTCTCTCTCTGCAGGCGAGAGTGACGACCAACCTCGTTGTCGAGAGATCGCAGGAGGAGGAGGAAGAGGCGCCAAATATTATTAATCGTAAGCTTTGCTCGCCAGCTCTCCTCGGTGGTCACGAACCTCTCCCAATCGAAAATTCCTGCTCCTGATGGAAATAATTTCGGAATTTTATATACGATCCCTTCGAAAGGCAACTGTTGCAGTTGCTTTATCGGAAAATTATCGTTACGATGACAACGGTTTCTATGACCAAGCATTCTATAAACAGAGTCATGGCAACCGAGCGAAATTTACGCGAAAATATGCAAAAGACATGCTTTAATCAGAGTTTGAAGAAGAAAGGCGACGACACTATACGTACTTATTACTGGGCAATAATCGAAAACGAAAAATATTAATGGCTTACTTAGCATAATCTCTCATCGCTGCAAAACGGTATATCGGAAGAAATTTTTCTTTGCCAATTTATAATCGAAACACTCGCATTTAATAAAAACTCGGGAAGGTTATTTGAAACACATCGCAGTTAATTACGAGATGTAATTTAATCCTTGCGCTCACGTTAATTCCTTCGCCGGGACACATCTTCACACTTGCAAACGCTTCTTGCATACTTAAGAAAAGGATACGTTTTCAAAAGCCATTTCTTCGCCGCAGGTGACACATAATTACAGCAGATCTTGTTTCCTTCAGCTATGGTAACGAGAGTTAAGAGCGCCCACAAAATTCCTATCGCATATACAGACAGACACACAGACATCAACGAGGAAATAGTCTAAACGTGTTCTAGGGAAACGTATATTTCCGTTTAAATCTCGAAATCGATTTTTTTCACGAAAACAATACTTTTCCGACTATACTACGAATATGGAGAAGGTAAAAATGTATCGGTCAGACTTTCTGTCTAGTTCTACAAATTTTCTTTTCTTTCATGCTTCTCATTCTCCTCCACAATTCTCTTTTCCTTCCTTATTACATACCATCAGAATACATGTCCGTGCGTCTTGGGGTATTTGTGGGAGGAGACGGATAACTAACCGATGGATGGGGTGAATCTTGGAATTTTGGGCGGCCTTTGGGTTCGAGGAGGGAATTAATGGAGGAAGGAAAAGGGAAGGAAATGGATAGTGAAATTGCAGGGAGAGACTGACAGAGAGATTAGGGTTTGAGGGAAAGCTTGGAAATTAGAGGAGGAGTTATTGGCGGGAGGTGTGAAGTGAAGAGGATGAGGCGACAAAATAGACGCATCGGTGATTTAAATAATGACAAGTCAGGAAAGTATTACTGCGAAAGCAGACATTATAAGGCGATTTTATTATAAATTTCTTCCATAGGTCGTTGTTTAAAGTATTAATGACATTGTAACAAGGGCGGATCTAGAAACTTCCGAAGAGGAGGGGGCATTATTGACTACTTTCCATGGGGGGGGGGGATATTTTTGATTTTTACACTAAATCCTTGTCAAATTTATTTTCTATCAATAAACCATGGTACACGAGAGAATAGTATGATAATTATCACAGTGAAGCCTGTTGGGGATGCAGCACGATAATCCCCTTGGCTTCCCCTTTTGCTACCCCTAAAGAATATCCAAAGAGGGGAGAACGGCGATCGCCCCCCCCCCCCCTGGATCCGCCACTGTATTATCTATGACTAGCAGAATTTCCCGTTGAATTTCAACGGATTTAGTGAAGCTACTACAGCACAACATACAAACTCTTAAAAATATATAGTAGATACTTTTTAAATTACAATTAGCTTTTTTTAACAATTAATCATATTTGCTTGTAACAATCCGTTTTGTTGTTCAAATTTTATTTAATTATTTATAACAAAAACGTAAGGAATTGTATATTTTCATATAACAATTTGTTAATTTAAAGTTTTTATATTAATAAGTAAGAAGAGATTACATACCTTCTACACTTTTGTAAAAATCAATATTCCAGAACGATAAATACTACGTTCTTATTTACAGCTTTTGTTCTTCAAATTTTATTTAAGTAATTATAACAAAAACGTAAAGTACTGTAAATTTTCGTATAAAAATTTGTTAATTTAAAGCTTTTATATTAATAAGTAAGAAGAGATTACATACTTTCAACACTTTCGTAATAAACAATATTCCAGAACGATAAATAATACGTTGTTATGTACTGCTATTGTTGTTCAAATTTTGTTTATTTAATTAATTATAATGAAAACGTAAATAAAATTAGGTACTTTCCCCCTCCCTCCCCTCTCCCTCTCTCTCTCCCATATAAATACATTGAACTCTCAATTTCGGTGACAATGGGAGTTGTCATGGTAGCTTATAATGTGTATTGTAATAAAACTGATAAAATCACGTATTTTATTGATTCTAACCGCATTTCTACACGAATTCGACCATAATTCGGAATCTGCCTTCAATAAAAATAAACTTTGTTCTTTCCCGCAAAAAAGTATCCAAGTTTAAAGTTCGTACAGTGATTTTAAGTAATTTTAAAATGCAAATTCAATGTAGTCTACACTCATCCCTGTATTTGAATTGCAGGACGCGGCAAAATACGTGACATTCGATAATTATATCGTTCGCCATTTCGAATCAAAGTGACGTACAGAAACAAAACCTTGACCAATCAGTAAGGTAGATGCAAGAAAGAATCATACCGAATTTGGTTATTCTAGATTTTATCGTTTAGGAGGAGTTCCATGACCAAACCAACAAGCACAAAAACACAGCCTTCAAAATATATTATAGGAGAAGAAACCCGTCCATGATAGAACACTGACTGGTAAATGTACACCAGATACGTGAGCATATTTTCGTTAATAAACATTATAATGTAGAATATAATTATTTTACTTACAAAAACTGTAAGATTCCAGAAAGAAGGTTCAATTACATTCATCAACAAACGCTTCCTGAATAATAATCAGTATCTGTTTACGTTGCTATCCATAAACATCGATCGTTTCGTTGCTTAAAGAAAAGTGCGAAGCGAATAACGCTAAACTTTCGTCTATTTGTAAGCTTCATTGAAGCTAATTAAATCGGAGGTTAGTTAGGATGTAAGGAAGAATCGTACCAAATTTGGTTATTCTAGCTTTTATCATTTAGGAGTGTTCCATTAACAAACACACACACGCTTCAAAATATATTATAGATATATTTTGAAGCGTGTGTTTGTTCATGGAACTCCTCCTAAACGATAAAAGCTAGAATAACCAAATTTGGTACGATTCTTCCTTACATCCTAACTTAGGGAACTGTTAAGGTTTGGTCAACCGGGATTAATCAGTGCTGCCAATATAGGAGATTAACATTTTTCATAAGATAACACGTAATAATCCATTTCTTGACTTCCAAGGTATTCTTCCTTCAAGCATAAAAATATGTAAATATGAACCGATTTTTTTCGTTTTTACGTTATTCGACGAATAAAACTATACTATCTTATCCCTGCGAATTTTATATGTTACACGGTCGAAGTTTTCGGAAATACGCTATTTATTTGTTTCGAAATTTTGTGGATTTTTCGTACTCTTTCCAGGCGTTGCCAAGGCGGCCGTCATTGTCACCTCCGATTCAATTAGCTTCAATGAAGTTTATAAATAGACGAAAGTTTAGCGTTATTCGATTCGCACTTTTGTTTAAGCAACGAAACGATCGATGTTTATGGATAGCAACGTAAATAGATACTGAATATTATTCAGGAAGCGTTTATTGATGAAAGTAATTGGACCTTCTTTCGTCTATTGTATGCTGGAATCTTACATTTTTTGTAAGTAAAATCATTATATTCTACATTATAATGTTTATTAACGTAAATAAGCTGACGTATCTGGTGTACATTTACCGGAGTCAGTGTTCAATCATGGACAACTGTACGTTGCTTTTTCACGGGTTTCTTGCTTACAAGACATAAAAGTAAATATTTCAGCGAGGCATAATTACACCAGAAATGAAGCTGGATTTGGCGAAAGTAATATCATAGGAAATAAAATTATCGTTATATTTGAATGCAATACGTTCGGAAACGGATTGTTACAAGCAAATATGATTAATTGTTAAGAAAAGCTAATTGTTAGTTAAAAAGTATCTACTATATATTGTAAAGAGTTTGTATGTTGTGCTGTAGTAGCTTCACTAAATCCTCTGAAATTCAACGGGAAATTCTGCTAGTACATAATATAGCACTCTGATTTCCATTAAAAGTTTACCCATACGAAAGCATTGAGCTCGTTGCCATGGTAGTCGATTGTTGAGACCCAGAAGAATTCCCACTTTTTTTTCGATAAAAACTATAAATTTACGCTAAACCTACAAGGACTTGAATTCCGTTTTCAAAAATAAGAAACCACGATTTGTAACCTTTTCGACCGTTCAAGTCCTGAGTTCGAATCTTGACAGGAAATAATTTAAAAAAGCAAATATATATGAACCACATCAGCGATTTACGTGCTTTTCTTATGGAGCAATAATGGTGCCAAATTAGCCCCCCCCTCCCCCCCCCCTCCCCCCCCAGCAGCAGCAGCTGATCTTAGATCCACCAAATCCTGGCTACGTGCAGTAAATTATCCTGAAAATTTGGTTTCTCTAGGTTGAACCGTTTCTGAGACATCATCCGCACAGTCGGACGGACAGAGTCGATACATAAGCGATTTGTAAAATTAATCGCTAAAAAGAATGAAATATGAAGATGAAATGGATAGAGCGCATTATTGATAGGTTGAGTTAAAAGGAAAACGTGCGATCGAGAGTGAAAGAAAAAGATATATCTAAGGCGCGAGGAGTAATGTTGGAATTGGAAGTAAAGGTGAAAATGAACACAAGGAGAGGAAAGGTGTCATGACAACTGAAATGGAAAATACGTAAGTATAATCTGCGAGATAATGGGACCCTGAGGAAGAACCAAGCAACAGTCCTCTTGGGGTCGTGAGAATTACAAATTAAGAGTCGCAATGGATCACTATCGAAGGGCAGGTGAATGGATTAGAGGGCGAGTTTGGTTAACGAGGAAGAATGGCAAGTGTGTTTTAATTTAATATTTAATTCCCATTTACCTGTCTTTTTGACGGGAAATTACTCTCGCAATGTAATTATATATGCATATTAATGTACATATCAAATTTTAATCATTGACCTGAGGTGAAAACTACCGTGAATTCTTCCGAGTCGAACTGCCCTTCTCCTACTCATCTAGCTTCGCTCAGCCCTATGATATCAATCCTTTTTCTTCTCATTTCTTCTTTCAGGTTCTCTAACTTTCCTGCCTTCCTCATGGTTTTTACATTCCAAGTACCTAAGCGTAAGTTACCTTCGACAAATGCTTTCCTCGAGGCAGTCCCCGCCCGGAGATCCGATTGGGGGACTATTTTACCTCCGGAATATTTTACCTCGAGAGAACTCATATTGTCCAATCATATAATCATTAATAGGGAATTTTAATATGGTAGTTTCCGTCTTGCTTTCCACATCGCAGTAATGTAGCCGTTCAAATCGTCCCGATCACGCCTACAGCTCTATTGGAGTAGTAGTAATTAGGTTTTTAGGTGCGTCAACAGCTAAGGTTATTTTACACCGTCAAATTCTCTTAGAAAAAATCAACATACATCACAACATCCATGCCTGAAGCGGGATTCGAACCCGCGACCTTTGGGTTAGAAGGCAGAGGCACTGCCTACCAGTCTAACCCGGCCGGCTCTATTGGATATAGACCCAGCCAACATTATTTGTTTTCGGCTCTATACCATACTGACAATACTGTTGCCTACTGTCAGGCACCGATGATTTTTTTTTTGTGAAAAACCTCCATTCGCAGAGTTCGAACTCCGGAACTTTGTAACGGAAAGCCGAAACGCTAACCACTACACCACGAGTGCTAATGTGTTTATAAACATATAAACATTCTCCTTTATATATTAGATTGGTATTTTCATAAAACTGATAAAATCACGTATTTTAGTTAAAGAAGCCTGAATTGGATTGAAGCTTAAAGAATATTCCTGAAGAATTAAAATAATATTCCGTTTTCGCTGTATTTAAGACACGCTTATTACTCGCCGCCAAACCTCTGGAGTTGAGTCCTTAGCACGTTTTATTTCCTTATATGTGCATGCAATGTTTTTAAATTGGAAGAAAATGGATTATTTATGTCGAAGAAAAGAACTTTAAAACGCTACTTCCCTTACGTAAACGTATATCATTTCTCTAAATATGTACGAAACGCACTTAGTATATGCGATATGCTGTACAATTTCCTAACTTCGCTTTCCCACTGTCGATGCATTGTTGCCGAAACTATATCCTTGTGTCAAAAAACTATCGCGTTGCATGCAATAAGTCTGTTCTAAACTCTAAAGCACCCTTATAATGTCTGCGATATTACCAAGTTATAAGAAGATTAGCTGTTGATAATTTAAAATAAACATTTTAGTCTTAAACCTAAGGAGATAGAAAACAAATCGTACAAGGTGAGTGAAGGAGATAAGCCGTTGATGTAACGTAAGAACACGATTTTCGACTTTGCCCAATAAGGATTACCCCTCCCGAGGATGTATGACGACCAGCAATGCGGTTACTGCACTACGCCTCATATCGACCCAACGCCCCAGCTCAATTCGTTACCAAGCGACCACTTTAT
This sequence comes from Uropetala carovei, assembly GCA_036926305.1. NCBI lineage: Eukaryota > Metazoa > Arthropoda > Insecta > Odonata > Petaluridae > Uropetala > Uropetala carovei. The sequence goes on along the minus strand of JAXCHB010000010.1, from coordinate 6,687,694 downwards.
ATAAAAATAGATATTTTATAAATTTTTTCTCCTAAGTCAAATTTTATGCTTTTATATTGCGTTTAATAATTTAAATTTTCTCGTTCTGGGTTCTTTGTTTCTTTTCATACCTGAGATTCACAAAAAAAAGCTTATTATACAGAGCTAACAAACAATCTATTAAAATTATACAAATTTCTGTCTGGGATGCAAGTGAATGCTTATGCCATCAGTTGGACAATGGACACTTAAATACACAAATTCGTCTGTTCAAACTAAAATGAATGCGTCTGCCACCTGTTGAACAATACGTGAACTAAGATAACAAGCTTTGCGTTTTGCAGCTTGCAGATCAGCATAGTTACAAAGTTTTGTGTTTTCCACATGCCAAAGCCTCCAGATTTTAGTTATGCATTGCATTTCAAATGCGTAAATTAAAATATGTTTTAAATGGAATGTTTCGATGGATTTAGAAATTAGAGATATAAATCGAAAAAGATTTGCACGGGAAAATATTTGTCCAAAAATATTTTGCAGTCATTCAAAATCATCAAAAGTTTGATATATCCAACGTAGTTAGTAAGTTAGTAGATGATAAATTAATTTTTAGCTATCCGAAGTTTCCACCATTAATTTCAACACTAAGCGCATTAAATTGTTATCATTCACGAATATATGACCTATTAACAAGGATTTGACATGTTATCAGGAACGTAACTAAGGGGGGCCATGGGGGGCGGGGCCTTGGCCCCCATCAAAACCTCTTGCCCCCCCAGCCTCCACTTAATGTCATCAGCATATTGCATACGATATACCATCTGAGGTATCGCCAGAGTTTATAAGGACGCTTTTCCGATCGTCAGCACCTTATTATTTAAATCTCTCAAGCCTGTATCAATGAATGAGCATGCTTATTGCTTTCCACCCTCGAATTTTGGAGCTTTTAGCCAAGTATACCAAAAGAGTTAAAAGGTACAGGGAAAAATCGGAAAATTTCCCTCCGCAACTAAACCGGCTTGAGCTACTTCCCGGGGTTCCGTCTTTCCACGAAAATCATCTTCTACGTTTCAATAGCTGAACAACACCTATGTGATATCTTTATTCGGAAAGTAGTAGGGGTAAAAGCAAGCGCCTACACCCATGTTCAAAACCGACGCTTCCCTCTCCAATCCTTTTTTGAGGAGAGTAAAACATCTGATTCAAAGGTCTCGAATCTAGCTCCACTTGTGGATGGACAAGGGAATATTTTCCCATTAGGGCTTATGGGTGAAGGGCGAGAGAATGGAATTTCCGTCATTGTTTCAGATTCCCGGAATATTCTGCAGTTCCATCCCTTTGGCCATTCCCCGTGAGCGTTGATGTCACATCTTTGAAAATACGTAATCCACCTTCTTTTAACTTCCGAAAAGGGCCAGATTGTCTGGTGGTGCAAAGGGATTGGATAGCTTGTATTGTTTTGATTATTTGTTGGCTCCACCGGTGACATTGAAATTAAATTAAAATGTGCTGCGGGAGGCCCTCTTCGCCCCTGTAACCGATCCGGACCAAACTTGGTTGGAAGGTGCATGTCAGGCCCCTAAACCAACCCTTGAAATTTGGCGGCCATAGCTTAAACGGTTTCCAAGGTTTCCAAGATATTCATTGCTCACATACAGACAGACGGACAATATGTCAACATAAGCTGTGGCTGTGAAGATAATACTAATTGTAAGTCACACAGAGTGAACGACGTTGTCAAGGCATCATAAGCAGTTACTGCTGGTCAAAAATGATTGTTGAACCACCTGTCAAACACTGTTTTTGGTCAATATGTCAACAATGTCAATATGTCAACATAAGCTATTTTTTTTAAATCGCTAAATATAACAAAAACAGAGTTATAAGTTGAAGACAGGAGAGTAGCTGATTGATAATATAAACAAAGCGTTTGTATCAAATAAATATCCAAATATTTTTAAGTTAAACGCTGCCCTTCCTACTGTTGATAGGCAAGTTAAGTCCCTGCGAGATATAAGAGAATAAAAATTCAAAAAATATATTTAATTTATATATTATGTATATCTCTGCAGTAAAATAAAAACCCTATATAAAATGTCGTTAACTGGCAGTGTATTTTATATTCATTTCCATATTCCTCAATTAAAATGAAGCAAAGCGCATTTATTGCTTTGTTTATCAGCTTTTCATGAACTGTTCAATGAAAAACGATCCGTTAATCTAAAAACATTCAATACTTACGAAAAAGTGATACTATTTTGCTATTAAAATCTAGCAAGATGTTTGCATTCTTTTGTTTATTTTGGAAATACTGGAAATTACCCTGGACCCCCCCCCCCCCCCCCCTCTTATTGTTAGTGCTAGAGGAGGAGTATGGGACGACGAAGAACTTTCTAGTTAAATCCTAATATTATAGATCTGGTCAAAACTGGAGCAGCAAAGATGTCGACTCCCGCGATTCTGTCTCATAAGTGGAAGTAATCTTATTTCTCTGACCCCGATAAAATGTCCACATTCTCCTCTGTTAGATAGCCTTTGAAACTACGGAAAACGATGGACTGATGGCCTTGAGTAGATTATACGTTAAACTCTCACCAGGAAATAATGCTCTAAGAAATAAGATAATGGATATCTTTGTTTTCGAGATCTGTATAAAGGGAAAGTGGCTGTGAAGATAATACTAAGTCACACAGAGTGAACGAAGGCGTCATAAGCCCGTCTTATCCAGACAGGTAAGTGAAAATAGCTTATTACTCCCAATCAGTTCTCCACTGTAAATAGACATCGAATGTATCATATTAATTATACTCTACTAATCTGCTTCGAACACTCGTGATGATAATTTTCAATGCAAAGGGGAAAACTTGCTAAAAAGTGATTTCCACCTTATAGCTCGAACACGGTACTGTAGCAAACTTTAGTGTCCATTGGAAGGCACTTCACAACACAATTTGCATTTAGTCCTGTCTTGTTGACAGAGCCTCGGTAGCTGTGCCTCCGTCCATCCGTACGTATGTCCATACTTATTCAACAGGTTTTCATAAAACTTGCTATGTATGACTCACTAGCAGAAGTTCCCGTTGAATTTCAACGGATTTAGTGAATCTAAAACTTCGACCGTGTAACATGTAAACATCGCAATAATAACATAGTACACAGTTTTAACCGTCCAATAAAACAAAAATGAAGAAAACCGGTTCTCATTTACCTATTTATATGACTGAAGAAACTCTTGCACAGAAAAATCGAAAATTACGTGTAAACTTATGGGAAAATAATTGTTGCATTAAACTTTCCTTCCCCAAAATTTTTTATCGTCATAAAGCCTATGTTACCCGCAGGGTAAAATTATATGCGAAGTTTCGTGACGATATCTTTAAAACTGAAACTAGTAAAACCAGCACGAACACAATAATCAACAGAAAATGGGTGAACAAGGAACAAACGAAATTAATTAATTTAACGAAAGACTGAAGGCCGATTCACACTATAGGTAACGCCTCCGTTTCGACACGGACTATCTTCGAAACGTCAAAAATTCCTTCTTTGTATTTAGATGGAGTTGTTCACACCATAAATTCCGTCAACTTCATGTCCTCATTTCGTTCCGTCACGGTTTCTCTGGAGGAATATTTTGACAGGACGGTGCCGGTCGAATCCTGTCCGTTTCTGATTTTGTCAGACACCGTTGCTACTAGTGCTCGTTCTTGTTGCCACTAGTGTTCATTCTTGCTATTACCACGGTTGAAAAATTAATAGAATTAGTTAGCGAACATGAGGAGGAATTGTATGACATGACGAACAAGAAGTACAGCGACAATGGACATAAGGAGAAACTGAGGAGGGAAACAGGAGAACTAAATAAATAAATCAGGTGAGAACCAATACATCATTCATTTTAAAATGCAAGTAAATACCATATTAATTCGATTACAATCATTTTTAGGCGCGTTTCGCTTCCAGCGTGATCGCCTATTATCGTCCGTCCGTCCGTCCGTCAGTTCGTTCTCGTCTTCTACCAAACGGATTTTCATGAAATTTGATATTAAGGACTTACAATCAAAAATAATAAGAAAATCGCAAAAATGAATCACTTTACTGGTGACAAAAAATGAACTTTACGTCATATCTGGTGAAGTATTGATCATATCAAAGTATTTTTCAAATAAAACTTGAACTAGTAATGAAGAGTATTTCTATTCCTATACATTTTTAACTAGGAGTAGCCGTTATCGAGAAAATCAAACAAGAATGTCTTAACTGGAGTTGAACAAATTTTCTTGCATGGTTACTTCTTCATTGTTGCTAACATAAACAATCTCACAAACAAACGCTTAATTTCTTCACGAGGGCATGCAATATTTTTACATAGGAAGAAAATGGATTATTTATGATGAAGAAAAGAACTTTAACACGCTATTTCCCTTACATACAGGTATATCATTTCTTTCTAATACTCCATTGCACGAAACGCGCCAATTTGTAATATTTCCTGTGGTGCGACTCCATCTCATTTAATTCACTGATTTTTATTAGTTTTTCCAACAAACAGATCCAGCAGGACTACTAAAAGATGTTTTGGCATTGAACGCGCTTAGTGGAGCATTTCCTCATTGGTGCGGCAAGTTTATCAAGTTGCTGTAGAGTTAATATTTCAATTTCCTGTAGTATTTTGATCTTTTATGTAATTATGTAAAATGCATGTTGTAAAAATAATTTGGTCCAGATTATCGGACAGCGCTTTCTAAGTTGTTATACATTTGAAATGTTTGGCTCAATAAACCGAAGGCATTTTCCACAACTCGTCTAGCACGAGAAAGTCTATAGTTAAATATTTGCTTCTCATTGTCCCCATTAACTTGCGATCCTCGTTAGGGTCTCATTAGGTATGGTTGCAGAGGAATTGCTTCTTCCCCTACAATGACATAGGGTGCCACACAAGATGTCCCAGGAAGCTCTCTCCCCTGGGGTAACTTCAATATTCCTTTCTCTAAACATTCTCCAAGTTTTGAGGGTGCAAATATTCCTCCATTGCTATTTTTACCGAACGACAAATTTTGACCAAATATCGCACTTTTCTCGACAAGTTACCTGGAGAACGAACATCATTGTCGAGACTCGAGATTCTTACTATTGCTTCAATAGTCATACGATAGAAATACGAAGCGTTTAAGTATATGCATCGAGCGAGAAAGGGAGGCATTGGGAGTGAGAGGAAGGAATTAATAATATAAACTTCTTTCCCGTCACAATGACGGGCATCTATGCAAAGTATTTAATTATTGTAGATATGAAATTTAAAAAAATAATATTCAATAAACTTTTAAGCTTATGTTTTTATTTTTAAAAAATGCCAGCAACATTTCAAATTTGAAATGCAGGCTTCGGTACTTAGGGATTAACGGGGAGCCCAACTTAAAAATATAAATACAGAACAAATACCATTTAAATTGTTTTAATGTTTAAGAACAACATTAAAAGAAACCAATTTTTGTTAAGTAGAACAATTATATTACACATCTGTAACGCTTATTAACGCTTTAAGGCTCACGCATAAATTTAAAAATAAATGACAATAGGGACATACGTTATTTTTTAACACATTACATGGTTATCTTCCCTTCATTGAAAATAAACGGTTTCATTGATTGTTAAAGAAAAAAGGAAGGACATACATAAAAAAAATAATCTAAGAAAATTAAAAACATTAAAGTTTGTGATCAATTACTGTAGAGCATTAATTTCCTCTATAATATGACTTAAAATTCAATTTCTGACTGACTTCGCATAATAATTTGTCAATACACGCACACAGCCACGCTCTCAGCGAGATTCAAACCCCCAAACCTTACAATGAGAGCAAAATACATTAAAATTCTATACCGGGGAAATGCATTATTAGAGTTAAATGTGAATTATTGAGATTAACTTATTTCACACATAATTTTTTATAATTGAATAACATTGTGCAGGTGCAGCTAGTATGTATAATTTCACGGTCTAATCATCATGGCATCCATTGACCATGAAAACAAGTTTATCAATGCAAACAAGTGTTATTAAGCGCAAGTGATAAATATTGTGATATAGTTTCTATGAGTTTTTAGTGTTGAGTTGCAAATAATTATTTTTCAAATCGTTGGTGGCCCAGTTTTTTTATTTTTCACACTGTTTTCAAGAAAGCAAATGAATGCAAACAAACGCTTATGGAAATCCCCCATTAGAAAAATTGGACTAAAAATAAACAGGTTTATAAGTTATTAAAATTTATTTATCTTTTTATTTCCATCGTTGTCCAAAATGCTTGCAAGCACTTTACGCAATATACCCGAGAAAACCCCAAATATATAATCAATTTTGGGATTTCACTATTAAAATTGGACGAATCTAGTTATGCCTGACTATATCTCAATATGCCCAAATTTGACATTTTCTTCCAGTGCGTGGAAAAACTTCGATATGAAGCTGTCATGTGCAATCATCCTTACGTTATCTCTATCAACTACCTGTGGAAACATACTAGCAGGTAAAAATATTTTTAGGTATTACTTATGTATTATTAAAGTTATTTGAAACAGTAATTCATATAAAAAAATTTTTCTTTGATTAGATATTCAAAAAAAAATAAATAAGGAAAATGTATCTAAAACAAGTAAAAAAATTGGAATAAACAGGTAAGCTATGCCAACCCATATTTAAGAGTATTGATATCCATTATGTGATCCCAATAGGAGTTCAAATATCTTAACAGCAATATAGTAAAACCTCACTTAGTGCAACTTCTTATTTTAATCATCTTTAATTTATTTTTACATTCCTATTAGTTAATAGCAGTAAAAGTAATATTATACAAAATATGGACTTGTCAAGACATTTACAAAAGGTTTTTAAAACCTGAAAAGCCAGAACACAAACTCCCAATCTACTTATTACTTTAAAATACATGATCTCATATGATTTCCTAAAGGCAATTTACCTATTTACCTCTGTGCAAGGTTTCACGTGATATACCATATTAGCCTGAATATAAGGTGACCCCGAATATAAGATGACTCCTTATTTTCCCAATGAGAAAATCAAAAAAAAAAGTAACTTCTTCATACTTAAGGACCCAAATATAAGGCGACCTTCACTTTCCTGAAAGACAATGTTTGAAAAAAAACATCGCCCTATATTCGGGCTAATACAGTAGGAAGCATTAATTTTGTTTTAAACTTCCCTTCTTATATGAATTGGATATCACATTACCGTATTCACCCGAATCCAAGACGACCCTGAATCTAAGACGACCCCCCCATTTTGATGATTCCAAAAGAGAAAAAAGCTCAAATTGACCTTCATGACTACAAAAATTATAAATCTTGTGAAATATTTATTTTATCTTATACTTTTCTTGAATGTCATTGTCTTTTAACATTTTAAAATCATAAGATCATATCACAAATAGAACCATTCAGGTTTTCAAACAAATTAAATGGTAGCATTCATTTTAAGATAACATTAAAAATAAAGTAAATACATTGAAAGAATACACTCATTTCAGGACAACAAAAAAACATTTCAATCCAAGTGCTGCATAAAATCATTTTATTGTGTTAGTCATCATCACTGTCTATGCAACCTTCACTATTTTCCTTACGCTCACTATCTTTATCACTCTCAACTTCATCATCAGTCTCCCACAAAACATCATCCTCACTCCGATCCATGGCATTAGATAAGCAGCATTTCTTAAATCCTTTCACTATTACTTTTGCATTTATTTGTTGCCACGATGCCTTGATCCATTGGCAGAGCATTGCAACTTCAGGTTTCTTAAGATTTCCTTTTGGTGTTAAAGTGTGAGTTCCACTCTGTAACCACTCAGAATACAAAACCTTTAAATTATTTTTAAAACACTTATTGACAGCAACATCTAAAACTTGAAGTTGCGATGTCATTCCTCCAGGTATTACAATAAGATCAATATTCATCGCACTCATTATGTTTTTAATTTCAGGTGATAAGTGTCCTTGAATGCATCCAGTGAAAGCATTGCTCTTTGTTTCAGTAAAGCTCCTGGCCGTCTATTCCACACCACATGTAACCAATCTCTCATTAGTTCTTTAGTCATCCACCCCTTTTCTTGACACATTATTCCAGTTGGCAAATGTTTCTTAGGCATTGTTTTCCGCTTTAGAATCACATATGGTGGTAATTTAGTCCCATCTACTAAAACCGCCAACATTACCGTGACTCGCATTTTTTCGTTGCCTGTAGTTTTAATTAGGACGGACTTCGCACCTTTTTCGTTCACAGTATAATTAGATGGCATGTAGAAGAAAACCGGAGTTTCATCGGCATTTCCTATTTGGCTCAAAAGGTAATTATTGGTTTTTCTAAATCCAATTACGTATTTCTGGTAAGCGAGAAGTTTTTCAACATAGTCTTCTGACAATTTCTGACACAGCGAAGTTCGTCGCCGTAAAGAAAAATTATTTCGTCGCCGTAAAAAATTATTTCGTCGCATCATTCTCACGCACCAACTTCTGCTGGCCTTGAATTCTTGCAATGATATATTAAGTCCTCTAGTAATTTCATTAGGTTTAAGTATAATACTTTCAGTCGAAACAGGCATACCGTTCTTCCTCATGGTGCGCACAAACTTTACTATTTCTTCTTCTATGCCATGAAATCGACCTAATTTTGGACCACTGAACGACTTCCTTGTGGTTTTGGCTTTTTCTAGTTCCTGTTTTGAGAGTTTCCATCGACGCACATTTGCCTCAGATACACCGAACTTTCTACTCGCAGCACATTTATTAGTTTTTTCGGCGTAATTTATCACGATCAGCTTAAAATTTGTATCTTAGCTCCGTCTAATTCCTTTGTTAACTTTCCCTTTGCACTCGTGCCACGTACTTCAACATGATCTGTCATTTTAACTTAAGGGTTGTGCATTTAAATCAAGAATGCACAACTCAAAATTACTGTCACACTTAGAGAATCGCGGTGCGTCGTTTGAAAGGGGAATCCCAATGATTTCCGCTCTCATTTGTTTTAACATTGCGGTTGGCATTACGTGCAAGGTGAAAGTACGTCTCTGTGTTATGATCGTCGACGATGATTATTAGTCTAAATAATTATTATTCCCGTCATGTTTTTCTTATTGTTATTACTATTTGTTTATTTCACGTCTTTATGTACGTACTTGAATTTGCTGTTGTGAATTGTTTACTCTAATATACCATTTGTTGTAAAAACCATTGATTAAATGCTTAAATATACTTCGTATTCGAATGTAAGACGACTCTTGATATTTACAGCTGAAAATTTGGAAAAAAAGGTCGTCTTAGATTCAGGTGAATACGGTATACCCAAAATTTTCTTGTAACAAACCTTTATCTGTGCACAGTAACAAAAATTGTAATGAGATGAAAAAGATAAATTCCTATTATTACTATGAAATTTCACTAACTATTAAGTGCAAATAGCATACATAATTCAACTTTTCATGCCTGATGTACTGCACATTAGTATCCAAATTAAAAACATTTCATTATAGCAGGGTTTTCAACATACTCCTACAGATAAAATAATAGGTTTCAAGAGGTATGCAGAAGTGTTAAAGATTATAAATTTCTTCTTTATCTTTCATGCATGACTTCAGAATCAAAAGTTTCAATGTGACGACTAAGAATAACCTCATAAAACAAAAATATCCCAAAACTGTGAATTAAGAGTTATAACAAGTTATCTATCTTAACACCAATGTCGTTAATTTCATTACACTTTAAACGTACTTGGTGGTACATGGCTATAAAAATCTACTCTAAGGAGTATCAACCACTAAAAAAGGTCAAAGGAGTGCATGTGTAATAAAAAAGTTGAAAACCCTTGCAATCACTGTATTTCAAATGATGAATGGCGGTGATGAAGAATTTTATATTGATGCCTTCACCGCAAAGCCAAATGCTTGTCTGCAGGTAAGGGAAAAACCCCAAGACGAATCACAACATCCATGCCTGAAACGGGATTTGAACCTTTGGGTAAAAGGCAGGCACAATGCCTACAAATCTAACTCGGCTGACTGGGTTAGACTGGTTATATTAAAATATTTTGTGCAAAATTAAATATACGTAACTAAAGTTTAATGCCATAAATTGCAAATAAGTCAACCTTTGAAGCCTCAAAAAAATTCCCAATAATTACAATCAACAGATCATAAAATGTGAATCTTAATTTCCAGGTTTAATGTGGAAACTGAAACCATTAAAAACTGGATAAAAAATTTAAATGCTTACTCTTAATTACTGAACCAAAAAATAACCTTAAGAACATCATTATTATGAATTTAGTTGTGTCTGTCTGAATGTATGTAACAATATAAAATTTTTAGACACGTACATTGACATTTTCAGGGCACCAGATGTATTTACAATGAACCAATATATGGATAAAGTAATAGCAACAACTATTTCATTCATAGATCAACTTAAATTAGATCCTATAACATTAACTGGTGATATATTGGATTTTCATGCATACGTAAGTTATGATATACAACTTATTCTGCCTAATTGTCATTTTTATGCTGAACATTTTAAATATACCAGAATATATAACATGAATATTTTTGAGGATAAGTTTTGGGTTAGTGTTTGGTTGTGATGTATTAACCAGTGACCCTATGGGCTACTTATGTGACTTGATGCATACATAGTGCCATCTTGCGGCCAAAATTTTAATTTATTTTCATTCACCCAATAATATACAAGTACCAAAATTTCATTTACAAATAGAATAAGATTACTAAAATATATTTTCAAATTTAAAAAATGACAATTACCTAATAATAAGATGGTTTAAAGTGCACATACGTTCATTTGAAGATACTTTTATGGGAATTACTTTTTTGTAGGATCCATCTGGAACTTATAAGACTGGTGTTCTATCCATTACAGACAAACATGTTTATGGTATATCCTCCATGACCCGTAATGGAGATGTTCAAATTACTTACCTACCAGATTCTGAAATAGAAGTTAACACAGTCCTCCTAATAAACAAGTGGCAGGTACTATTTATATAATTTTTTTGACATTTAATACTTATATATAAGATTGTGACAATACCAAATACATTTTTTCTTTGCTTTTTACATTTCTTAATATAAGGTTGTTTTAGATATTGCAGAGTAAAGGTATCTTTTGCTGAATTAGTGGAAGCAATGAAGTTGACTTTTTTGTCACAATATTGAAAGAAAAGTACAGGTGACTCCCAAGATTCGACCGTTCGAGATTCGACCAACTTGAGAATTCGACTGGTCGAATCAACCTAGCCGATCGATTGGTCGAATTAGAAACTAGTTTACGCCAAGTAATTTTCGGCCCGCCCGGCCACGAGAGTTTCAGTCTAGACATCGTTATTTCTGCTACAATTGTTTGAATTGGTGCTGATTCAACATTCAACTGTTCGAGATGCATCCCTGTCGAATCTTGGGAGTCACCTTTACTGCATACTGTGGAATATAAGTCAATCTCAATTTTTTGGCTTAAAAATACACATGATCTAAATCCTCAAGTTTGAGAGTATGAAGCGTATGCAGTTTTTCAATGTTTTTCGCACTTTCTAATTCCATACTAAATTTTCTCAACTTTGCTGTTTGTGCTTTTATATCATAAATCATTGACGAGCCAATGTTATTAAGAACCCTCGCTACCTGCAAATTTTTTTATCACCATGCTAGCAGAAATGCGTTGAATTTCAATGAATTTAGTGAATTTAAAACTTCGACCGTGTAACGTGTAACATGTAAACATCCCAAGAATAACAAAGTACACTGTTTTAACCGTCGAATAAAGCAAAAATAAAGAAAACCACTTGCAATATGTGGTTAAGATTACAGAAGATCAGTAATTGTCTATTAGACAATTGAAAAATGTAATTTCACCGAAGATGCCGATAGAGTGAGTTTGTTGGTAGAATGGGTGTCGTTAAAATGAGCTTTTACTGTATTACATGCAGTACGTACAGAACAGGAATTTTTTGTTTAATGCTGTTGATGCGTTCCTGAAAAATACCCTGTTACTTAAACACACGACAAATGCAAATGAATTTCCAATAAGATTAGATGAATGATAGGATGCATTTCTGGCAAAACATTACTGCGCATATAAATTTTAAAATGTGTTTTATTGTGTTAACAAATGAAAATCATCAAATACGTGTTACTATAACATACCTTAACTCCCGCAACTGGTCTCAATAAATGAAAACTTCTGTTATGGAAACGGTTCTAATTTGTAATGCACAATTAGGGTTTTCATTTATTGTAAAAACATGAAAATTAAAATTAAGGAAGGAATTAAAATAAGAAAACAAACATGGAATTGACCTAATCAAGTTGAGACTTTGGACTTGTAAATCCTGCTGAAGAATTGAGCTGGACAATTTCATTCTCTGCTTGAAGAGCCTGGTTGAGAGTCACTGACGGGAGGACTTTTAAAGAATTGGTCTAAGGACAACTGCATTGTTGCTTTTTTCTTCTTCTTGTATAGCTCTCTCTAGCAATTTATAGCATCACTCACAATTCTATTTACTGATGAGCTGCATTCTCTGTTAGGATAATTTTCATCCAATATAGCTAGTCCTTTCCTAATGTGTTGCAGGGCATGACTGATGTGTTGCCCTGGAGGACTCCTCATTTTCTTGGCCATCACCCTCCACGGAGAAGGCAATTTTTTTTACCCATTTCTACAATTTCCTTTGAGATTTGATAAACCAGTTCTTCTAAAAGCTTGGTATCATTCACACACTGACCATAACCTCCTCCACACACCATCCGTGTTGCTAGATTTGACCTACTCCAAGCTGCTGCAATGATGTCAATTGCCTTTTTACTTTCACCATATACATAGTATAAAGTATTGCTTTCATGAAAAAAATCAAATTCAAGATTTCAATGGAAATATACGTTTTGAGGTCCCCTGAACACATTTTGACTGTTTTCTCAATGATGTCTGTGTGTGTGTCTATATATGTGTGACAAATTTTGTGTGCACTCTTAACTCAAACTATTCATCAGGTCAGCATGAATTTCTTTGTGATTTTCTATACATTCGTAAGATTTGAAAAGATTTTGATAACAATCGGTCAACCTGAAGTAGCGGTTTACTCTTGTAAAATTTTAGTTTTTCTTAAATATTTCACTTAAAACTGAATTTTTGTTAACATACACACACGCGCACACACACACACACATATAAGTTGTAGATATTATTTTTTTCTACAAATTTTGTTCAAAATAGTTTTTCATATGAGGAATATTTCAAGAGAAATTCAATTCTCTTTGAAATTGACAGGTAGTTGGCAGCTCACACGCGTGGTAGTGACAACAATTGAATCGCTAGTGCTGAAACATGTAAGTTGGACTGTTCCTATCGCCGTATTTATTTGATTTTAGTTGGCAACTTATGTATGGAGAAAGTCATGTGTTGGACACATCAATTTATTTATGTTGTATTCCCTCCAGAATACCCTAAGTGATTGAGCGCCCTCACCTACTGTTGCCTTGATTGCCTCGGCAAAAGTCGCTCCATGATAGTAGGCTTTGAAGGATGCAATCACCCCTTGGTCCATGCACTGTAATAAACTGGTCATATTTTGCGGCAGAGATAAAACTTTCACGTTGTCTTTCTAGTCAGCAAGAGTGAGAGGGTGTCCTAGATTAGCAATGCTTTATTGACCAGATTGTTAGCAGCACAATAATTAGTTACTGCTGCTCAAAAATGATTGTTGAACCACTTGTCAAACACTGTTTTTGGTTGACCCAAGCTTTCTTCTTGGCCATCCAGGTGATTGGCAAGTTTCTAATTGAAATTCCTTTCAAAGCCCTGGGTGATTTGGAATGACAAAGAAGCATAGGAGGTCATTTTAAAGTCACCTGCCACATTTCCACCCAAGAACAAGGTCAGTCTATCCTTAGATGCTTTGTATCCAGGCAAGGTCTTTTCTTCCCTGGAAATAAATGATGTCCTGGAAGGCATCTACTTCCAAAACAAGGCCATCTCATCGATGTTAAAGTAACTTCACCACTAACTGCTACATTATGCAAATTGGCACGTGGCTTGAAGCTTTCAAACCACCCTGAACTAGCTTTAGAGAGGCACTTACATCATAATCTTTCTTAAGGTCTTCATAAACTGTCCTAGCTTTTTCTTGAATAAGCTGGGTGCTAAGAGGCATCTGATTTTGAGTTTGGAGCTCAATCCATACAGTTAACATTCATTCCATGTCTACCATGATGGAACTCCTATTATTTTTAAACAAGCACTTGGTATCCAAAGGAGTTGCTACTTTACTAAACTCATTTTATCGGTGCTGAATTATGGACCTTACCGTCGAACTTGACAGATCCAGCTTATTGGAAATATCAATAGCATGTTCACCATCATTATATCTCTTCAAAATATCCAGCTTCTTCTTCAATGTCACTTCTTTACATTTTTGTAATTGAAAATGAAGCACTTGTACAATCACTATCTTTTCTGAGACATGATGAATTAATTCCAGGGCAAAAATTAAAAAATATATATATATATGTACAGCAAGAAAGTATTCAGTCACATTGGCTCAGCACTCACTACTGGCACTATTACTGTACTGTAGTGGCACCTAGCGACAAATTCTGGAATCTCACAACTACAGCGCTCAGAACACCAAATGCTTAGCTTGATCCACTTCTCCCATGATTGCCTCTTATGACGAATGGTGGTCGCATGATCTTCCTAGGCCTTACACTCCAATTTCGAGCTGTGGTCTCAATGAGTCACCCACCATTTGAAGTGTTTATTCCAAAAGTGTTTTTCAAGTGTCAATATGTAAGCATCTTATGTAAGAGGAAGAATGGGTGAAATCCCCCCGCTATGTTTAGAATTGCCCCCCTGGCGGAGAGTTTTTATTGGGAATGATAGCTGCAAAGTTTTTCTCCAGCATCGTAACCACAAAAGTAAACATGCCCTAATTGCAAAAAAGGGTCATAATGTTATGGCATCCTAACCGCGAAACATCATTGTGCCAAGCGTTGTTATGCAAGGGATGCCTGTATAACGTGTACACTAATAATTATATACTCAAAAATCACGAGATTTATGAGCTGAACTCAATTTTATAGCAACAAAATCTGGAGCAGTAACAGACACATCTGCACACCAGCCACCAAAAAGGTAATAATAATAATAATACCATACATACCCAAATATAAGACAACTCTGATTATAAGACGACCCCCCCCCCCCCCCCCCTTCTGAACTCCTAATAAAAGGAAAAAATTTATTATGCACACAATGACAGAGGTTTATTATACTAATGAACATTGAACCAATTGAAATAAACAATTTTGATTGGAATTTTCAATTGAATATTTTGGAACATTAGAATCTCTCATGCAAATTATTTCTCATTAGCACATTTTAATTATTTTCACTTTCACTACTGGAGGAATCTCCAATAGCTGCATCATCTTCCTACTCCCACAGAATGTCATCTTCTGATCGATCCAAACTGTTAGAAACACAACACTTCTTAAATCCATGGACTATTGAAGCTGGTGAGATACTGTCCCGTGCAGTCTTAATCAATTTTCCCTGTAGAGCCTCTGTTGGTTTTTTCATTTTACCTGCTGGAGTCAGAGGGCAATTCCCTGACAGCAACCATTCCCCATAAACATGCCATAGATGATCTTTAAAGGGCTTATTGATGACCACATCGAGCACTTGTAGTTGGAAGGTCAAGCCTCCTGGTATGATCACCAGATCAGTGTTGAAGTGTGATATATTGGATTTCACATCATCCGTAAGATGTCCTCGAAAACCATCAAGAACTAGCATTGATTTCATCTTTAAAAGAGCACCAGGACGTTTATCCCACACTTCGCTCAGACACTGAATCATCAAGTCACTAGTCATCCAGTCTTTTTCAGTGCATCTTTAATTGATACCAGGTGGTAGTTTTTCTTTTGTTAGATTCTTCCTCTTGAATATTACGAAGGGTCACAATTTTGTCCCATCAGCTAATACCGATAACATTACTGTTACACTTTTCTTTCATGTATTTGAAGGTTTAATTGGCCTTAAATGAATCTGAGGCAACAATGAGAGTCTCCTTGGCAACGCTCGGAATTAGTACGAAAAATCTGCAAAATTTCGAAAAAGAATGCGTATTTCTGAAAAATTCGACCGTGTAACATGTAAACATTGCAAGAATAAGATAGTATTTATTTATTTACGTATTCACGCTACAATTAGGCTCTTGGCCTGGTGATAACGATACAATAGAAACATTAACACCATGTCAATTTAATAACTCATTTCATGATTTTATCAGTTAGACCAAATACTTTTTGTACTTCTTCCTAAAGTCTTTCAGGTTTTTAGGAAAGGGGTCAAAGATATCTCCAGGTAATTCATTCCATTCTTGAATACCTCTGTTCAGAAAGGAGTTTTTTACAACTTCTAGTCTTTGAGGTTCGTATTTGATTTTAAATTTATGATCATTTTTACTGTAAAAATTAGGAGTTTCTAAACTACTACTGAAATTTTTCCATCCCCCCTCGTTACTTACGATCCTGTACATTCCACACAGTCTATTTAATTTCCTTCTTGTTTGTAATGATTCCCACCCCAATAATTCTATCATCTTTGATACACTATCTTTTCTTTTGAATTTATTCAGAACATATCGTGCAGCTTTTCTTTGGACCTTTTCTATTTTATTTACATACGTAGTTTCGCAGGGATCCCATACATTCATAGAATACTCAAGTATTGGCCTCACTATACTTTTATAAGGCAATTCCTTGGTATTCTTGTTACTCCCTCCCAGATTCCTCATTATCCAGCGAAGGCTTTTAAATGCCTTTTTCACCACATTTTTAATATATTGACCCATCCTAGATTTGACGATATGTTCAGGCCCAGGTATTTAATGTTGTCACGCTTTAATAACAAATCTCCGAGTAATTTATAATTCCTTAATTCAGTGTTCTTTTTGTTTGTGAAAGTTATTTGTGTACTTTTCCTAACGTTAATGTCCATATTGTTGACTTTTATCCAGTTTTCCAATTTACCCAAATCCTCTTGTAAGATATCTTTATCTTCTCTTCCTCTTATTCTTCTATATATGATATATGATACAATCATCTGCAAATAGCCGTAAGTCAGAGTCTATAGTTTCGTGTAAGTCATTAATGTAAGTCAGGAATATAAAGCTTTAGCCGTCGAATAAAGCAAAAAAGAAGAAAATCGGTCCATATATACGTATTTTAATGAATGAAGGAAAAAAACCTTGCACTCTGAAAAATCCAAAATCCCGTATAAACTTACGGGAAAATGTAATGTCTCCTGGATTCGAACCCGGGACACTTTATCAAATGGAAATATTTTTCCAGGGACCTCATCGCCAGTAGAAACAAACCGCTGCTTACCGCATATCTTTACGACGAACGGTTCTCGAGAAATACGCCGATATAATTACGCGAGGCTTCATACGCATGGATGCACACAGCTTCACTATGCGCATAATATATAGGATAAAACTCAAAAGAGTATTTGTATTAGAATACATTTGAATCAAATATTTCGATTATAGCTATTCGATTCTTCCCATCTCCAGCTATCTCTGGATTCGGTTCCTCTGTCATTCAAACTAATACATGCCGCGCGATTATAAGACGACTAGCGATTTTTCGGTCATAAAAATTGGAACAAAACCTCTTCTTATATTCAGGTATATACGGTAAGTAATTGGGATAAAACCCATTCCAGAACAGACAGGCACATACTGTACACACAACGTCTGAAAAACAGGAGAACAATTCTGTCTTAATCAATTCTTGGGTTAGGCAAAACTTTCTCATTTTTTCAGACTATTTTTCTGGGGTAATTTTTAACCTGACTATTGAAGTAGTTCTATATGCAATACAAAAATAAACCATATAAAGTTTTAAGATAAGCTATACTTAGCTGTTTTTTTCTGAAACAATATTATTTTGACATCATTTTAAGAATACCCATTAAATAGATAGTTAAAATTGCATTTAGTATGCTAACTCTATAATTATGAAAATTCTAAGACTAATGGCAAAATATTTTTCATATTCTAGATCAAGGAATTACTAAATTTCAGATTAGACAATGAATTTTACTCTGGAGAGGTATTAATCAACCAAGGAGCAAGTAACTTTTCTGTTTCTTTCAAAATGAGTACCAATACTGAAGAAATATATTTAAAATCTATTGAGTTAACCTATTATGCAAACCCGTAAGTAATCACTCTTAGTTTTTCTTTAGATATATATTTAATATAACTTTTGCCGGAAAGGTATATTTTATGTACCTATATTTCTAACGACATCAGCTGGCTAATTAAGACAGTAAAGTGCCATTGATTAGATAGGTAATTAGGTTAATTCCAGATAGTCTTTAGACATACAATATGTTTGGTCAAAAAGCAAATGCTCTTTCAATTTTTTATGCTGTTACATAAATAAAATCTTTTAAAATAACATATTAATAATTTCATTCTGCACATGTACAGTATGTATTTCATGGACTATGACCCTCCTGTTCATTCTCCACCATGGCTGATTAAAGGACTTGAGGAAAAATTGATATTCGACCTCTATGGACTGCCAGCTGGAAGAATGATGCAAATTCTGAGACCTCTCTTTATGGATATAATGGCTGACAATCCTGCTCCATAATATATATGTGCATGTATTATAAGAGGCCTCTTGATTGATTGTGCATGATTCACAAGGACAAATTACAGTTTAAATATATTTAATAAAAACTCTACTGCAAGGGCATTAAAATGCATACCTACAAAATATTTCACCTGTTACTGATGTAACTCCAAACTCACATAATTAACAAATAGGGACTCTGATTCATCACATTCAAAATTAAGTAAATGTCAGATCTTATTGTCAATTGTCAAAGCAGTTAAGAAGGACAGAGCCAAGTGGAAAAAATCAGTACAAAATACATTGTACAAACTTTCTCATATATGGGTACTAATGCGTCATTTAATTATCTTTAGAAAATGAAAATTGTATAAGCCTGTTTTTAGGAAATCCAATTTTTGTTCAAGTTCCCATGAATAAACTAGCCTTATATTAATTAATTGAGAAAAATAAAATAGGTAGTATTATTGTAGATGTACACTTAACTTTACGAAATTTGATCAAAAATGTTAAGAGCCGTTTTTGAGAAAATCGAATTGTTGTTAAAGTTGCCTAGAATAAACTGGCCTTATATTCATTTTTTGAGAAATATGAACTATTTGTTATTATTGAAGACGTAAACTCAAGTAACTGTACGAAATTTGATCAAAATCGTTAAGAGCCATTTTTGAGAAAATCGGATTGTTGTTAAAAATGCATAGAATAAACTACTCTTAATTATTGATCAATGTCAACCATTTCTATGTATACTCTGCTCAGTATGATAAAATGCCTAAGTACAAGATTTCATACATTTTTGCTCTACCGTCTAGGCTCCAGAGTCAGTAACAGACAGACAGACGGCATTGCAAAAACCACTTTTTCGGATTCAGCGACACCTAAAACGTATATTTCTGTAAAAATCTCGAGGTCAAATTTTTTCGCGAAAACAATACTTTCTTGATACTTTGTATGAGAAAGTAAAAATGTGGAACTACTAACAGAGGTGTACCTTCAGGATATGGCGCCTATGGCAGAATTTTAGAAAACACCCTGGTTATGTCGGATATAGTTTTTCTTCGTTTCGATAGAGATTAATAGCATTTTTATTATAAATAAGTCAATGTTTGAGCATTAAAATAACAATTTATGGCAAAATTAATTTTTTGCATTTTTTTGTGGGAACATTTGGTGCCCTTTGCAAGCGGTGCCTATCGAATATGCGACCTTCACCATATCCTAGTTACGGCACTGACTACTAATACAATGTGCAATATTTTCAGTAATTTTTCATGATTATTCAACTTCTCTTTTTTATATACTCAAGTGATGTCTTTTTACCAGAATTTGCTCCTACACCCGTATAATTGCTTGGTGTGTGTAAGCTGTACGGAGTCCATACTTCAGTTTCAGAAATATTAAAATTCAAGGCTTTCCTGGACAGTTTAATCAAGAGATAATTCATTTATTATTGACTGAAAATCTGTTAAATCACTTGGATATTCAATGTGCAATAACTATTATATGTCCTAATAGCAAATGATTTATGGAGTGGTCATATTCACAAAAAAATATGTCCTAGTAGCAAATAATTTATGGAGTGGTCATATTCACAAAAAAGTTGGGAAAACCAGAGTCACATAGCAGTTTATAGAATGTTGACCCTGTTAAGAACAAAAATGAATAGACAGATAAGATTTAATTAATAGCTAGATAAGATTTTCCTTAGATTTCTCATAGATGTTCAAGACTTCTAAAGACAATAAGCACCTACTATGATGCTTTATTGAGCTCTGAAATGTGAAAAAGACAAAGAAAAATCTTAGGTGGCCAGCACATTACTTTCTCCATGCAGAGCAATGAATATGATTTCTCTCTCTCTCTCAAATGTGACCAAATACCAGTCTACTGTCAGTAATTGACTATCAGATAGCACAAAATCAATAAATTTTCATATTTTCTAAAAATTTAACCAACTCGCACAAGCCAGCTTCAGCTTATCAATGGTTTTACGATAATGTCATGCAAGAAGAGCACAATGTAATATATATGCAGCAGTATGGAGTATAGATGAGTGATAATCTTTCGATGCATGGTTGAATGTCTTTTCTTCGTGTCATAAAAGAGTAACTTGAAATGTACTGGAAAATTCGGGATATTCACTGGATCCTTTTTTCACACGTGGTAGTCTTCAGCTCTGTTCAAATTTGCTGTGTATACTAACTTGTAAGGCCAATTTATTTGTAGAATGGATAGATAAGATTCAGTATTGTGGTTTTGCTGCCAAGTAGCTGATCGTAATCAAGTTCAATTTTTATGAAAGTTCATTTATTTTGAACCTGGATACTTTGAAGTCTTAATTTTTTGGTCCCTTGAACTTCAAAATAATGAGGTTTTACTGTATAAACCAACTAATTCTATAAAAAATTCATTAAATAAAAAACTAATTATAAAACTTCATATGTATATACTTAATAATATACACTTACATAAATGTTTTATCACGATATACCTAATAATGGTTCTTACAGCAAAATTCTATTGCATCTAGCATCAAAAATTCCATGCTGCATAGTTTAATACTTTTAAACCAAATGTTGAGTGATAACCTCTTTGTAATCCTTTGTTACTCTCACCATATTGTAAACATAAAATAGACCTGAAAATAACAGGTTAAACAAACAAATGCTAGAAAATGGCTGATGAGAAAGGAAGCTGAAAAATAAGAGTTGGCCCAGAGTTGCCCCACAATGAAAGCTGCAAAAGAAACAAAATGACAATACCAGTCAAATATACATACAAAACAAATAAGGAAATACCCAAATTTTATTTAACACCTTCAAAAAAACAACATAATAATGAATATAAAAATGCACTGGTGTAACCAGTACCAATAGCAACAGAAGTTGCTGCCCCAAAAGTGTTGGCCCAGAGCTGCCTGTGACACAAACTACAGAAGATAAGATGTGGCAGAAACAAGAAGCTATCCTGACAACACAGCCAGTCACAAAACAGCCCACCAAAGGGATTGGTTACCCAATCTTGGGCTGCCTCCAGCATACTGACTGCCATTACAAACACGGAACACATGGTGAAGGGAGAAACTCCCAACCTGGAAAGCTATCTGTAACTTGGAACATAACAATATCCACTGAAAAATAAATGTGTGTAACAAATACACAGTAAATCAATAAGCATGTAAGCAATAATTTCAACAAAATTTACAAAACTTTTACAAATTTTCTGCCACTTAAAACCAAATACCAGTCTTGATGTTTCTGATTTTCATGACTTTTATTACTTCTTTGAAATTTCTTCACAGTTCTTGCAATTGCTGTAATAAATATGATGCTGAAATAAAGGTGATTAACCATTTCCTATATAATCAAGGGGTAAGTTTTAAATGTCAAGAAGTATAAAGAATCACTATCATTACATGAAGACAAAACTATAAAACACATTTAACCCCTGAAGCCCAAAGTACATTTACTTAAATTGCATGACTGAGGTCAGAGGAGGTTTTTAAAAATTTGCAAAAATTCGGTATTTCGATACCTGAAAACTGAAAATATTGTAACTTTTTTAATTTTTATTGGATTTGTATGAAATTTTATGAAGATTTTAGTATAACATATTTATAAACAATATCTTTTACATATCTTACATTAAGCACACTCTTTATAGGAGAGAAGAGAAATACGTAAATCACACAGATCGCCAACCAGTTAGTTCGCACCCGTGCTTTCATATACCTTTCAGTATTGTGATTACTATAAATGGCATTGATATGCAGTCTTTTTCAAAATAATATTTCAGCTTTTATTAATATTTCATTCGCTGGATGTACCTACCTAAACCAAATAGGAAAAAAGTTTCTCACAGGTCAATTTCATGTCTTGATTAAAAATTTGTAATAAATTTTATGTTTCATATATTTTTAAAAGACATTTCAAAAAGCTTATAAAGTTTTGAGTTATACAGTAGGTAGTCATTATAGAAGTTATCTGGTGAAAATTGTCCTATTTCGTTCAGTAGAAACAAAGATATGATGTTGTATGTATCAGAATGTACGTGTAATAAAAAAAATTAGAAAAGCTAAGTTTTTTTAAAGGCATTTGCTTTATCCAATTTACGATGAAATTTACAAGAAAATATAACCTCAATGAATCATCTATATTGACTTTTTTTACTAGCATTCACTTCAGACCAACTTCTTTAGAGTGACACGAGAATATTTCTCCTGCGGCAACCCAAGCCCAAGGATATTACGCAATCGCTCGCTCCGAAACTCTCTCGCTTACTATGCATCATCAGTGACATATTTATAAATAGACCTTGGACACAAGAAGAGACGTTTCTCCCTCTCTCTCATACTATACTGGTCTCAAGAAATGCTGAAGCAAGCATGGCCCAGCCGAGAGCCAAACAATGGTTTTTGTTGTTCGGCTCTCTTCGTCGTATACCTCTCAACCTCTGACTCATAAGAAAAATCAAAGAGAAAGAGAAGTTTGTGGGCAGATAAGCAGTCTAGATCTTGTTTCACTGTGCAGTATCATTCGTGTCAAGATATGGTTCCTCTCAGCATTAGATAGGGGAGTTTAGAAGACGCGATTCCCCAATTCATGAAAAATCAATCACAAAATTTAATGCACATTAAGTGTAATAAAAAAGATAAAAAGATTGCAGAATGATGACAAATAGGTAGGCCAAAGGTTCCTCTCTTGAAATATATTAAAGTTACCCATATTTAAGAAAATTTACTGCATCAAAAAAATTAATAATTCTAACGATCTCCGCAGCGTACCAAGTATGCAGGACTGCACTGAGGGGTTAAGCAAAGGGCTATTTGGAAAAAATTGTTATGTCATATAATTTCTATATAAGCCAACTCATTCTATAGAAAATTCACTAAATAAAAAACAACAGTATAACCTCTACCTTACAAAACCCTTAGAATGAAGACCTCCACATAATGCAAACTATCAACTTTCCCAAAATATTCACTAACAAAACTACATAGAAAACCTCTATATAACGAACCTCCGATAATTGCAAAACCTCCCAATTACAAAATAAAAATTACACCCATTCCACGAAAAACAAATCTCCATATAGCAAAATTAAAAAAATAGAATATGGTATGCGCTGTTGTAAAGCAGAAATCAATGCCATCTTATTACGACCTCACATGAATGCCCTTCTTAGGACTACTACCTTGTCGCGGTAGAGGAGCTTGAGTGTTCTGTAGACCTTTAGAGCAACACTGGCTGGAACATTTGCTCCTGGTAGGGTGACCCAGGTCAGTAAGGTCAATAGGTAGGGACCAGACTAAGAGTAGTCCATGCAGTGTCTGTACCTCAGTGAGGCAACTGCAAAAGGCATCTGCACCCAGTGGGTCGACCTAATTTGAGTGATGGTGTCACGTCAAAAACACTGTTGAGGAAGGCAATCGGAGACCACAACTATTATCCCAAGCATCATGGCACAACTTAATAATGAATTGATTCATGATGTATACTGGACCATGCTCATTAGGGCTGGTGTCGTGTCCGGCAGTGACGAAGTAAGGCCATCTCAGTCGTCATCCCATGAAATCCTTACAAAGCTCATCAGGATAGGAACGTGGAATGTGAGGATGATGCTTAGGAAAGGCAAGTTAGAAAATTTAAAGTTAGAAAAGAAAAGAGGTATGATAAATGTCTTGGGTTTGTGCAAAGTCAGGTGGAAAGAGGATGGAGATTTCTGGAGCGATGATTTCAGATTAATATAAAGTGGAGGGGGAAAGGAGAGCCAGAGAGGAGTAGCGTTAGTTTTAGATAAAAACAGGGCAATGAGTGATTAATACACAGCAGCTAAGTGACCGATTAATGTAAGTGGAGGTCAAGGCAGAACCAGTGAACTTAGTGATTATATAAGTATACATATATGCCCAAGAGTGATCACAGCGAGGAGGAATTGGATGAGTTGTACATCAACTAAAGGAAGTTATGAGAAAAGTAAAGGCTAAAAAGAACTTAGTAGACATGGGGGATTGGACTGCTGTAGTGGGGTAAGGCAAAGACTGTAGCAAGGTTGGGGATCTTGGCCTAGGAAAGAGGGATGAAGGAAGACAGAAAATGATAGACTTTTGTAAAAGAAACAAATTGATGGTCACAAATACGTGGTTTAAGCATCACAATAGGCGAAGGTACACTTGGAAGATGCCAGGGGACATACAGAGGAACAGATTGACTATATCATAGTCAGACAAAGATATACTTAGAAATAGTGTGTTGAACTCAAACAGTTTTCCAGGGACAGATGCAGACTCTGCTCACAATTTGGTGGTCATGAAGTCTCGTCTGAATTTGAATCAAATAATAAAAAAGAACAGGGTACATAAATGGAGTTTAGAAAGGCTGAAGGGGATAAACAGGAAAGATTATCAGGAAGCTGTTACGAAAGCCATAGAAAATGCAGGTAGGCAAACATCGGTAGATGAAAACTGGGTGACTATGAAAACCTGTATAATAGAAAGCATGCACAAAATAATAGGGAAAATAACGTCTAAGAAAACAAGGAAGCCCTGGGTAACAGAGGAGATGATTAAAAAGATGGAAGAGAGGAGGAAAGCAGGTTAATACAGATTATGGAAGAAGAATGTATAGAGAGTTAAACAAGAAGATTAGGAGGGAAACTATAAAAGCGAGGGAGTCATGGTGGAAGGCGGCAGAAAATTTTTCAAGGAAGGGCAAAACACAAAAATGTTTATTACCTAGGGACGGCTGCAATTTTTCCCAACCCGGGAAAATGTTACTTAACCAGCCCCCATCTGACCACAAATGCACACCAATGAATCACTATGAATTGTGTTATCACTGTACTGAATATCCTCTTTAAATTAACTTGGGAGACAAAAAAATCACCGTAACATTCATCGCAACGAACAGTATCTTCTATTTTACTTTTTTTCAAAAAAAGAAAATCTTTCGCCAAAAGTTCATAGAACTTACAAGTTCTCTTCCTGTTAGATTTTTTTCCATTCCTATATGTAAAAGGAAATAACTTTAGAAAGCTTTCAAATTTTTAAATTATTACCACATCTTATATGTTCACAAAATAATAAATCACTGAAAAGTTACGTGAGAGCACTTGTCAATATTGCATCAAACTATTTCATTAAAAACCAAGCATACGTCAGGATTCCACTACTGACAGTTGGTAACGAACGAGCCATAGGGAATCACAGAAATGAGTCCTATTACGACAAAATGCAGTACAGGCATCCCTCATTTAGCGAGCTTTCGCTTTTATGTCATTATCATACAAGGAACTTTTTCGTTTAGCGCGGTAATAATTTTGCATTTGCGTGGTAATAATTTTGCATTTGCACGGTTTTAATTCCAAGAATTTTATTTCAGAAATCTCCATTTTGTATGTATCTCAATTTTTTGTCCTATTTATAGTACTTATTCATACAATTTATCAGCTTTGACAGCCAAAATGAATTATAACAGTGGCATGCACCTAATAAAATATTTTAATGAAATTTTGTCTCTTGAAACTTTTAAACTCTTTAAATTTAGGCTAAACCTTAACAAGCAAAAAGGGGCTTAATAATGATTTTCATTCCACCAAACTCGGAACTAGGCAAACATTCGTAAATATATTTACGAGTTGAAGGAATTCCATATAGTTATGCCTGACACCATTTGCTTCATATTCTTGAGAGTTTACTTGAATGAATTTTTAATTTTTCCCACGTTTTACCTGCTGTTTTTTCGTAAAACAATAAATACCATAATTTTGAGATCGCTCCATCAGATTAGAACTACGGATATAATTTTTTTTTTGATTCCTTAAATGTTTAAATAGAAATGCTGAATTTTCCCACATTTTCTCAGCATTCTTTCTGAAATTTTCATTTTAGTAACACTAAAAAACAATTTTAAAAACTCCAAATTTTGAATTCATTCCACCAGCTGGTTGTAGACTAATATTCACACATATCCATCATTTGCTCAGAGATTAAAGTCCCTCCCAAAGGACTCGGATGGGGCTGCAAGTAAGAATGGGTCACTCAAGAGTTGGGCAGAACTGCATACGCTGTCTCTCACACTCGACGCAGGGAAAACTCCGGATACTCGAGAGTCTTGCCCCTTCTCCCACATCAGTGTTTTGTCATGTGTTACGCACTGAAAAACGATTTACGTGCATGCTCTGTGAATTTTTAAAGTTATTTGTACTCTATATTTAAAAGTAATTTACACAGTAGGAATCATGCGTTACGCGTGTAGTCAGTGAATTAGTAAAATTATTAGTGATTCATATTTAAAAGTAATATAACCTTCATTATGTCCTCAAAGAGACCATCATCTTCAACTCCTTCAGCTGCTAAGAGGAAAAGTATCAATTTAGAAGTGAAACTTGCAGGAAAAATAAAGACAAAATTAAATTGTGCGGTCACGATGTAATGCCATTATCAGCAACTAAATTGCAGCATTTGCGTAGTTTGATGATGAAGTTAATGGAAGCCTTGTTAATTGTTTGGATTGAAGACCAAATGCAACGACGTGTTCTGTTAAGCACATTGATAATTCAAGAAAAAGCCAGGGGCCTCTTTGAAGGCTTAAAAAATAAACAGATTTCATTCATTTTCGCTGTACCGTCTAGGCTCCAGAGCCAGTAACAGACAGACAGACGGTATTGCGAAAACCACTTTTTTGGATTCAGCGACACCTAAAACGTATATTTCTGTAAAACTCTCGAGGTCGAATTTATTCGCGAAAACAATATTTCTCGATACTTCGTATGAGAAAGCAAAAACGGTGTAAGACATCGAAAATTATTTATTACAGTTCTGTAAAGGTGAATTTTTCCATTATTACAGTCTTTCTAAACATGAGAAAGAGAAAAGAACGATATAGTCTATCACCAAAAATTGCATTTACATAGTTTAAACGGTTCACAAGGATGAAAAACTTTTTACTGTTAGAAGAAATTAAAAATAATCTACACTAATATTCTTTATACTAAAATTGTCTAAACAGAATTAACGATTATAATATTAAATGAACACTCATTGACAAATAAATTACATGTTATTTAAGAGAATTTACTTTCCTGGCTTTATACTAAGTAGAAAATTTTTTTAATGATGTCATGTACATTCAACTTATCAGACAGTTCGTGTTCTATGGATATCATTGATAAATTTGATAGTCTCTCTTGCGACATTGTCGACCTTAAAATAGTTTAAATAATAATTTTGAGTTTTTAAAAACTTCTTTCTCCCGAAGCTACAGACACAGGTCATGTCAGATAAATGCGGATGCCAATGGCAACATTTGGAAATGAAGAGATTAAATCATTTTGAAGAATATAGTCCAATATTTCACATGTATCCATTTCACGCTTTATGTAGAGCTTCAATATTTGAATCTCTCCAAATAAATACTCCCCATATAAATCTGATTCACTTAGACTTGCATCAGTCAGCTTATTATCCAATTCCTTACATTTAGCCAATAGCTCGCCGCCCTTCGAATCATTGAGTTCTGATGTATCACGAAACATGCAGAACAACTCACAGTGATCATTTAAAGTTTAAAATCTTCCTCTCAATGAAAATATAGTCCTGTCCAAAATAGTGAAGAAGAAATCAGTTGCCATCTGCTTAGATATAATTAATTACCTCTCGTGGCATTGAGTTGTAAATTAGTCACGATTTCTTACCGTGAATTGAGGAAATAAAAATTTCAAAATAAAATATGCAGTGAAGCGCTCTTGTCGATAAGCAAGCGACAACGTTGATTTTACTTTTACTTTGAATTAGTTTGATTTTACGTTTTCGTCATTATCAGTGAGCCTTGTCCAATTCTAAGCGGTGACAAAAACATTAAGAGCTAGAAAGGAGGGCGATGCAACATTAAAAGGTTAAGAACCACAGCTCTAACGACTCGTAAATTTCAATCACAAACTTAGGCAAAATAGCAAAATTATATTTTACAGTAAAGTCTTCGATGGTAAATTCATCGAAATGTGTTACGTTAACGGGAAACAAATAATTCAAGCGATTTCTTTCCGTAGGATAAAATCGATGATAAAAATTAAAGTTTTCCTCTATTTTTCTTTAAAATGTTTCCTGTTCGTAGATCGTGTGCCAATTTCTTCTAAAAATAAGAAGCCTAAACATAGATAAACCGATATTTACGTTAAAATCACAACAATACTTATAATGATTCACGATTTCATCCTGATTTTCTGTAGCAAACAATTTACTATCTGATCACAGTCAGTGGACACAGACAGTAAGGATGTGAGTTTTTTTCTCGAATGCATATATTAATGCTGCAATAGATGAAATCAATTATAATATACAATACTTCTCTTGTTTAATAAAATAATAATTAATTCAGACATCGATTTCACACATTACAAAAAATAGGGCAGCCGTTTTTCTCTATCCTGAAGGTTTTACTCTCTAACCTCTTTTCCCCAGAATACTGCCTACAGAAGAGTGACCTTGCATTAGCAAAGAAATCGATTTTGCCCATAAAACCGGATGTAAATGCACTTGAAAACATTTCTGCACTAGAAATACGTTTTGCCCATTGAATTTATTACCACCGAACTAACTGTCACCCCTCACATACACTGCTCCTAATTATTTTATACGGTAAAACCTGTGAAAGACGGAATCCTGTAAAAGACAAAAATTTTGAAAGATTGATTCCTACATTTTGATGAAAAACGATTTTTTAGCCTGTTCAAGGCGGAAGATCTGTGAAAAAGGGACATTTAGTCGAGTCTCATGAGATTCCGCTTTTCGAGGGTTTTACTCTATTAGATCAAAGTACACAAGAATAAATGAAGCGATATTGACCTCTAATGCAATGAATAGTTTCATTGCTCTAAACGGCGATATGAATTACTATCATCTAAGTTTTCAGGAAGAAAAGCGAAACATTTATTAATTCTTTCATTTATTATACAAATACTTTTCATTGGAAAGTTGACAAAAAATGTCTGCATGGTAAAAAACAAAGATCGTCTCGAATATCCTGAAAATAAACAAATGCGGCTCATGTTAAATTCGAAGTTCAGGTATTTAATTTCTTTAAGAATTATCAGATTTATGTCGCGTAGTGAGCCTATTAATGTAACACAAGGTCAATAACTTACAGCGCATGCGATAAATTTAGTGAATATCGTCACAAGTTTCTTTAAATTCAGCTCCGAAACCTATAATAAAATGTTTTGCCATTTTCACTTTTACACTAATTTCGGGATCGCGTTATATCCGAGACAACACCACACATCTACTAGCATGGAAAAGATACATACCTCTTAGACAACAAATGTGGAATCCAAAGTATCAGATGGTCTAAATCTAAAAACCAGCAATTTAAAGTAGAATTAGATCACACGGGAAAGAAACCTGCACAAAACGAATTCAAAGCACCAGCGGTGTCTCGATCTTCCTCCAACGACTAGCGATGAAATATTACCGAAAATAGTTAGGGTGAGAAATTCAAGTTCAATGACCTCTGGTTTGAAACCGGCATTTCCGAAACAAATGCTTTGGGAATACCCTTCCCCGATGTAAGAAGAACAATCTTAAATATTTGTTTTAAGTGCCCAAGGGACACCTGCCCTGGAGAAGAATGTGTTAGCGCTATGGGAAATACCCGCGGCGTAGATTCCAAAAGGCTGAGACATAGTATTGCATTTTATCGGTCATTGCCGAAAATGCCCCCAGATAAGGGGATTAAAAACCCGGAGAGACCCTTCTCAGCGGGTACGCGGTTGAAAATATTTCGGCTGCTCTGGTTTTCCCCGTTACCCCTTTCATTTTGTAGGCAGGTAGGCAAAATGCGACCGCCCTCAACCTCCATCGACTCATCGTTAGGCAGCCGCGAAAATCTAAAGTTCCGCCTTACCTCTCAGGGCGTTATTCCATGGAAGAATAATTATTTCTTCCATGGTTATTCCTCTCCGGTCGCCCCTACTCTCCTGCCGCCGGTGTGCCGTGCACAACTCGCACTGCCTCTCCCCTTTTCCGCACCTCCCCTCATACCTCCGACCTCCTCTTCCCTGAAGGCATAGCATTGAAAGTGAGTGAATTCGTTGGTTGAACACATTAGTTCCACGCGTATGCAAAGAAAGCGGTTGGCTATCTATAGGAAGGATTGAGCGTTATGGATAGGGAACGAAGAGGTTCGTGTCATGTCATGTCATGTCCTATAGGATTAAGTGCTTATCGCACGAGTTTCTAAGTGAATTGTAACGATAATTTGATCCCCCCACATTGCTCTCCATATTGATCCAACAAAATAATTAAACCGTTGAAGAACGAACCGAGAGTGACCGGTTTATCCATAGTCGTTTGACGAGGAATAATATTCTTACGAAGAGATGATGGAAGAGCGAGCGTTTTCTAAAGAAGTGATTTCTGGTGCGTGATTTACGGATACTCGGCCCTACACAATGGCTAATTATCGCATTTATTTGTCAGCGTGTGTTTTGTCCGAGTGTGCATCGTACTAAGAAATGTGCAAAAGTGATGGGCGCAGGTCACCCACTGCCTTGTGAATCCATGTCTGTCGGACACCCCTGTGAATACTATGAGAGAGGTTGTTTTCGCATACTCTACACCAAACGGTGAGTTTGTAGCTTTCTCAATTCTGTATTCTATAGTATCGCCAGCACCTACCAAGCAGACGCAAGAACATCCACACGTCTGCATACCGCGCTGCACGAAAATCTTCCATTTTTACCCGCGGTCGTTATTTCTCGGGCCTCCTTAAAGCGAATGGTAATGGCTATCCAATATCTCGAGTTAATGCCAAGGCGCAAAAGAAAAGTCATTTAATCCGGATTTCGACGACTAGGATAATTCATTCAGATAAGCGTATTTCATTTCTTTAGATTAAAATAATGCTGGCGGAATGCGATATTTAATAGATGGAAGCAGTAATGACTGGGGAGTGAAAGGGAGAAGTTGGAGAAGCAGAGTAGGTGAGAAGTATAAGGAGGAGGGCGGATAGTCTTTATAAGGGTGAGAATGGGAATAAAAACACTTCTTCCATCAACTTATATAAGAATCCTTTAGCCAGGAGGAGTTGGAAGGGGTTGAAAGTAAATTATCCACCTTGACTTTCACGCCGTTGACACTCCCATTAAGCAGACTCTGATTTCAAGTTTTCAAACCCATTCAGAGATTGGTACGAGTAAGCATACCTTATCGATGCCAAGGAATGGGGTAGATGGTTCTGTGTTTATATGAGCACCGACAATATTAACGTAACTTCTACCTCGAGACTTATCGTATTCTAGCCCATGTGCGTCGGCAGGGGGGGGGGGGGGGGGGGAAGGGGCAGTTGCCCTCCCCCCCCCACAGAATATGTGTAAAAATCTAAATATTATATTAGATACTAGCGGAAGTGCCCGTTGAATTTCAACGGATTTAGTGAATCTAAAACTTCGACCGTATAAAATTAAACATCGAAAGAATAAAATAATATATATGTAGTTGTAACCTCTCATTCGCCGCCCTGTGCAAGTCTCTCATTTTCCGCCATTTTTAGGTGTTCATTACAAAAATATAAAAACGCCTTATGGTTTGATAAATTGCCTTAGCCAAAAAATATGAAAGAATATAAGGCATAATATAGTATAATCCGCATAACTGTTTAAAATACTGTACGTGTCTGACGATAAATCGGCCGCCCCCGTTGTTTGACCGCCCGTGTGCATCGCACAGTCCCATATATGGACGGTGCACCCCTGCTTATAGCCGTCGAATAAAGCAGAAACGAAGAAAATCGGTCCATAATTAGGTATTTCGATGAATGAAGGAAAACAACTTGCACTCTGAAAAACCGAAAATTACGTGGAAAGTTATGGGAAATAATTATTGAATTAAGCATCCCTTCCCCCCAAATTTTTTCTCGTCATATATCTTACGTTACTCGAAGGGTGAATTTATATACCTATGCGAAGTTTCGGACGAAACCTTTAACGGTGTGGATTTCCATAACGGACAAAAAAAAACAGAATTACACTTTTATGTACATAGATCATATCACCTTCGCCAAATTCAGCTTCATTTCGGTGTAATTATGCCTTTCTGAAATGTTCTTTTATGTCTTGTAAGCACGAACACCTGACCGTTCACTAAGGAAGACTCGTACCAAATTTGGAGAAGATTAATGAAGTAATGGCAAAACCTCAAATATCATCAGGAAAGAACCCAATCCAACCACGAATGGGCAAAACAGCTGTTATAGGAATTGACAGGTAAAATCGCGAAGGTATTCGGATAGGATAAGGAAGAATTTGGAGACTTATTTTTCTCCTAACCAGAAGGGACCAGTGTCCACTTGGGTTCACAGTTTTATAGCACTCAATAAAGAGGTGGGAGAACCGCAGTGCTGAAAATTCATATCATAAACTTACATTCAAAATTTAAATGATTTCTCTGAATTCATTTTTACGCAATATATTGTTTGAATAACAAAGATTTTTTATGCTAACAAATATAATATTAAAATAAAAAATATATCATAATAAAGTTAAATCATTGAAAAGGACAATAAAAATAACATCAATAAAATTTAAGTTGGCGAAATAGATACGTGACGTAATCACCCGGGATTTCTCATGAAATTGCTCAATATTATGTTTTCGCTATATTCTGTCTTATGTATCAAATATCACATATATTCATTCTATATTGTTGAGTAATAATGCACAGCTTTGTTTGAAAAAAATTATAATTTGTTCTGCAAAATGAATGAAAACTAAAGACGTGCGCTCAGGTCACTGAAAAAATAAATGGCCGTGGAGGTGCACTGGTTCCCTCAGGGACCACTTTTTCAGACTTTCGACCATGCCATCCATCTACTGGGGCCTTTTGAAGACAAAACTGTTTTTCTAAGTCTTACTACATCTTTTGCCAATGAGAGAAAGCATAACGAGTTGGCTCCCGCCATTTTTTGATCGGTGGTCCCTCAGGGGACCCGTGCCTTATAAAGGGTTAAAAAGGAATAATGGGCAATAGGGTGAGCAATGTAGACGGATTATGTTCTATTCTATTCAAATGAGCTTTTGTGTATGTATGTACGAATTCATCAGTTCTCGCGATGCATAATTTTTCTCCTGTCTAATTTTATCACTTTATGTTTATTTACATAAAGAACTCAATGCAGCATACGTATAAAGCTTGATAAATGCTGTAAATTTTGTAATGTTTAATTTATAAAAATAAAAAATTTAGAAAGGATACTGATATCAAAGCTCAATCTACACACAGAAATATTTAAAAAATGAAAAATGGAATTACGAGGAAGGAAAAAAGAAAGACATTCGATCACTCTCGCTCGTGAGCAAATGCTCTCGCACTTCGTAAACACCCGCGAGTCGGGATAATTTCCATTGAAGCGGAATGAAATGCAGATCCCTAACTCCTTATCACTGGTCATAGCGATAAGGTGCGCTAAGGCAGGCAGGCACGCCCAAATTTTCAGGTAGGCAATAAAATAAAAATCCCCTTCTCCTAGCTCCTCGCCACGGAAAATCCAGTTTTGATCGTTTGACCGTTTAAGGCAGCGTTTAAAATTTTTTATTTCCGTTAACTTTCTAATTTAAGTTCCTCTAACTGAACCTGGACAAAATTTTTATGTTGGTATACATCTAAAACCACATTTTCCGGTAGGCCTTCATACAAAATCACCGGTCTCTTGTTTTTTGCCACGGAAATCCCGATGTAGCGCTCATTTGTGAGGTTAACCTTGATTTAATCCTTTCGTTTAATATGGAACCTATTACGATTTAGAATAGCAGTTTATGCTTATATTCATCTTATTTCAACCGACCATTCCATCTTAGAACGTCATATATCCGGTTAACACACATCAGAAATGATTCGCCAGGTTCTGAAATTTATTAATCTCGCTAATTAGCGAATCGGAAAATAATATACCTACGGGCTCTCCAGTAATTTTCTAAATACCTCGCCAATTTATGAAGCAAAAGCGACATTAAAAATATTATCGATGATATTACGTAATACTATTAATTTATATTTATGGTGGAATAGGTGTCTAGGTTTGACGTTAAAAATAATTTCAAATTGATTTTCCTCTCGGAGAAACAAGTAAAGCTTATGTGCCCAGCACATGAATGTCCCCATACAGGGCAATGGATACCTCAAGAATAATTATCATTAATAGACTCGCGGATAATTTAGAATCATTTTCAATAGTCTTTATTTAAAAAAGTAATAAATAGTGAAAATTTTTTTGAGGATTTAATTGTACGGTCACTTTTAAATTAAATGCACATCAGAATCGACAGAACTGTGTTTATTGGACCAGTGAAAAACCGAACATTTCTGTACAGAATGATGATAATCTGCCAAGGATTGTTGTACGGATGGGACTCTCCTCTAGCGCGATATTCGGACCATGCATATTCAATGTTGCTGTTACTGGGCGAAGTTATTCTTGGGCTGTTCATAAATAGTGTAGTTCCGTCGAGAAGAAAAGATTATTCATCGGGAATCACGAAAAATCACAGTTGAAATCTCCGCCACTGTATGTCGAGCTGTTAAAAAACGACGCTTCCTGTATATGCATGCCAGTGGTGGACATTTCTAACATCCGAACCTATTTATGTCTAATTTCCACGTACCTAATCCACGTAAAAATAGTTTTGATTTATCCTTAAACAATAACCTCTTTCAGATTCAATAACTTTGTGTGTTTATATCCGCTGGGCTTCCTCCAACATCTTGTTGGTAGTTCGTTATAACTTCTAGAGGGCTCTCCTAATGTGCACTAATAAGGTAGATGCCATATAATACTTTCTTGATGCGCAAGTGTTTTTGATTTTACTTGTATAATTTTCATAGTCGTACAACATCCGGTGTCAATATCGATCGTTTTTCAAAGTCAAATAGATGTCACTTTATCATTTTTTATAAATCCTTATTATTAAGACATTATTTTTAAATGAGAGAGATGACCGAGTAATTATTATAAAATATTTTAGAAAGTTATCAAACGTGTTTCACAATATAAAAAAATGAATTGTAAGTTTTACAGTAAACAAATGATCATAGTTGTAAGTTACTTCCTCTGTGGGCGGTAAAAGTGCCTGCCTGCCATTCGGTGTACAGAGCTGAACCAGTCAACATCTTAGTTCGTCCAGTACATGCAAAGTATCCTTAACCATATTCGATTTCCTGCTTATTTCAATTTACTTATGTTTTTCTCCCACACTTAGGTGACATACACAGCAATTAGGTTATATATATATATATATGTATACGTATTTATTTCATATTGATGTACCTTGTTTTGCTTATATTTTCACCGCTATCAATTTTTTACCTATACTATTATATATATGTGTACATTTTCTGTATTTTTTCGTCTTATTCGCAGCGTATTGATAACAGCGTATCGTGGTGGAGACCATTCCACCCGTATTTATGGTTGTATATACATTTAATTTTAGCTCTATTTTACAATGACATTCGTGCGACCTTGCACGGCCATGGCTTGCGGGACGCCCCTTCTTCCCCCCCCCCCACTCCCCGTTCCCCCGGGGGCCCCTCCCTGTGTGCACACAACATCTGAAATCCCCCCTACTAACCCCCTCGATGCCTATTCCCACACGAGCGATATATATTATGCAATTGACACATATTTGGGTATTTTTATTGTACTTTGGTTCCTTTATTTTTATAAAAATGCTACGTCGAATTCCGAAATTGTCGATAATTTCTTTTTGCCATAAACGAATAGCTACGACAGGTGCTGCTGGAATTCGATGTGCATTTCTTTCGAGAAATCACGAAGAAGGAAGAACGAAGACAACGTCCTCAATGCTCGAGTAAGTATGTATTCATGTTGTACTTGCAATTCTGTTTGGTATTCTTTACTAATTGATTTTTTTTCTCAGGTCAGTTCTCCTAGACAGGATCAACACGGCTACGGGAACTGAATAAATTAGGAGATTAGAAGCTGCCAGGTCAGGAGATGAGGAGGTGACAAATTAGGAGATTAGAAGCTGCCAAATTAGGAGATAAGGAGCGGCCAAATTAGGAGATAAGGAGCGGCCAAATTAGGAGGTTAGGAGCGGCCAAATTAGGAGATTAGAAGCTGCCAAATTAGGAGATTAGGAGCGGCCAAATTAGGAGGTCAGTATCCGCCAGGTTAGCAGAGGAGCTGCAAAATTAGAAGATTATGAGTTGCCAAATTAAAGAGAGTAGAGAAACTGAGATGCGTGTGGCAGTGTTATCCGTGTGCCAGGGTTATTCGTGTGCCCGTGTTATGCGTGTGTCGGTGTTATGCGTGTGCCAGCATTAGTCGTGTGCCACTGATATGCGTGTGCCGGTGACATGCGTGTGTCGGTGTTATGCGTGTGCCGGTGTTATGCGTGTGCCAGAGTTATTCGTGTGCGTGTTGTGCGTGTGCCGGTGTTATGCGTGTGCCAGTCACACATAAACCCTAACGGCGGTTCACACTTCTATGCGAACATATACGTACATTATAGATGTTATATGCGATTGATACACTTGCGAATATTCTCTATTGTATTTTTTTGCCTTTATATATGTACCATTAACCTCTTTCCTCCTCAAAAGCGTTGACAAGTGCTGCAAATTCCTTATTTAGGCAAAGAAGACGAGGACTAGCTGACAACTACATGAATTCCATGTTATTATGTCCGAATTGGGTTATTTCCTCTTTTTAATTGGTATTTCTTTTTCAGAGCCATTTTCCGTGACAGGGTGCCGCGTCCCTACTTCTGTGCAGTGGGCAGAGGGCCGAGGGACCGGAGGACCAAGCAGCGGATGACGAAGCACCCATCACCGTGGGACCAATGGACAGCGCGGCACGGTTACTGCGCGGTGCTGGAATGGGTAACAGGTGCTCCGTAGGTTGAGGTATACGATGTACGGTGTTAAATTCTAGTTGATATTTTACGTTTTTTATTATTTATGCTTAATTTACTCGCATTTCTATCTGAAACGGTATTGTACTTTTGATGCTACTGACTGACACCCATAGCGCTATGCGGTTTGACTGCACAGGCCTGTGCTGACTTGACATTTACATTGACGTCCTATGATGGCATTGCCTGACGAGACGTTTGTTGCTCAGGACTGGTTGTATTGTTCGATCGATTTCGTGTGTCTTATTAGTGTTGTTTGTCTAATGTGTTTCTATGACATTGTTGACTGAATTGCATTTCTGACGAATTTTTATATATAGGATTTTATTTGTCTATGTCCTGTATTGGTGTGATATGTCTTATGCCTATGCTAACTGTTTATTTGGCCTGGTATGTGTTATTACTGACGTTTCTAATGTATTTAATTTCTGTGTGAATTTATTTCAGATTTACACACATTGTGTGTATGTCATTCATGAGTAATTCATTTTTACTTTGTCGACTCATTTTACTGTTATGGCCCCTTTTTTCATGGAAATGTGTCATTTCTTTTCCATATATGCAATTCTAAATTTTTTATTATCGTTTTGCAGGGTTCTCGTGAATGGAATAGGCCTCGATCATATCGGGGGAAACGCCATTTCAAAAAAAGGTTAACGAATGGAGTGCACTACCCCATTCGGGTCATTTGGAAACGTGCACAAACTTGAAGTCATTCGGCAGCTTTCATTTTCAACAGAGAGTGTGTGGTGGAAGGCATATTATGTGAAGACTTGGAAGCAGCTCCTCTGTCTGGCAAGTGAATTTTTTCTCTGGTGGATGTCAAGTTTCTTATGTATTTCTTGGAAATCACCTTTACGATTTCTTGCAATTATTAATGGAACATTTGTAGGACTAAACTGCATTTCTCATCTTATACATATCTTGATGGTTTATACATGGTTTATGCGACTGTGACAAGGATAAATGTTTGTTTTATGCGTATATGTGTATATTGAATGAATTCATTCACTGTGCCCAGGAAGCTTTTTTCCTCCTTTACCAGCATCATGTATTCGGTTTGGTGGAATTTTAACATAGCTGTAGGAATTTAGATCTGTAATTTCAATGACTTATGTAAAAAGAATGTTTTCCCATATTCATAAATTTCACTCAATTTGTGTTGAAATATTTTCTAGTCATTTTCATGGCATGCTTACTTTGCTTGCAAATGTAAATAAAAATGTGGTCATAAGGAATAAGACTTGCCTTTTAATAAGAGTGGGTTCTGCCATGGTTTCATATTTATTTTCATTTAGAAGATTATATTTTACCTTTGCATTTTTTATTCCAAGTCATACGGAGAAACAGATGTAATCTTCTTAGGGAATGGCATGTTTCTCTTTTAGTAACTCTAATGAAGTTTTCATCTGCTTCTATGTTTATCATTAAGGAAGTGTTGGCCTATTAATTAGTTACCTTTTGAATCAGGGTGATTCTGGTTAGTAGAATAATTTCAATAAGACTAACACACCAGTATGTATGTACCTGATCCAAATTATGCCTTATTATGTATTTAGTTTTGGTATCATACATTATATGGAACCATGGATTTCTGTTACAGCATTAGATAATTAATTGGAATTCTCTGTCTTTCGTGTATGTTATCAATCCCGTGCCCAATGAGCCACATTTAATTCCTGGAATACAGCATAAACATTAGGTCATTCTTATGTACGATTTCAAATTACTTACATTAATGCTGCTCTAAGTAAATGTTGCAGTTAAACCTCTATCAAATACCAAACTCCATATAGAGTTGCATATAGTTGTTTTAGGAATATGTTTACTAAAGACTGGTCCTGTATAGTTATTCATTTAAATGGTATGTTGAATAAGTGTAGCTATCACTACCAGTATGTTGAAGAATGTTTTCCGTGTTAACTAGTACATAACCCTACAATATGGCATGTCATCCAAGTATGTGATACTAATAATAATAATTTCTTAATCTTTTTCTATTTAAATTTACTGAATAATATAGTATTAATGATGTAATAATGGTGTTTATAATAAAATTTTATAAAGATTACAATGTTTTAAGTGCAAAATGTTATTTCCAATCCATAAAAATTCCATATGATCCGGAGGTTAGTGATGCATCCAGTTATGATAATAATGGGACGCCAAAAGTTTAAGGGTGCTTTCTAGATCGTGTTGCGAAGTAATTTATTATCTGAAAGGAGTCAAGCAATTGAACATGGATTCAACGCTACCATCCTTGATATATTAGTCATTAATGATATTTAAACATGTAAAATAAGGATTTAACTTTTTTAACAATATTATCTTGTTTTTTATTGAAATCTGCCATATTTCCTGAAAAGATCAGATAAGTGGCACAATTTTATATTGAAACTGATGGAGTGTATGCATTAAAGAGACACTTTAATGTTTTTAAATAAAAATAGTATTCATAATCATTGTATGGATAAATCTTAATATGGGAATATATTTTTAATTTATCTTTTATATGAACCTGCTGAAACATGTAACTTGCAATCAAAACTCTATCATGCAAGTACTGCTTCCCATCTTCATTTGTGTAACACATTTCATTGTCTGATTCACAAATGACATGACAACTGTGGTTTTGATTTTACAAACTAAACCTGGAAACCATACTGAACTAAACTAGGTTATTTCTACGGCTTGGTTGAGGTTTAATTAAGAACATTTTCCAGCCTTGGTAGAGAGGTGGCTGGCATGACTAGCTCCAAATGAAAGGTTCGGGGGTTCGAATCTTGCAGAGTATATGAATACTTTATAACACACAATTGGGGAATACTGTTTGTGTTAAAGAAAATGGTATTATTATTGTATGGTTTATTTTTTTTGAACCATTCTTATGCACATAAGTGTTTTAAAAAATATATAACGTGCAAGACTAGTATACGGTGCTTGCATTCTACGAACGTTTCAGCCTATGTACTTTATTATCCTGTCAAATTTCAGATTTATAGTCTTTCTAGAAGTGCCTGAACATTTATCATATCTTTCTATATCCCACGTAAAAAGCATCTATTTATCATAGATATGTAT
Organism: Uropetala carovei; assembly: GCA_036926305.1. NCBI lineage: Eukaryota > Metazoa > Arthropoda > Insecta > Odonata > Petaluridae > Uropetala > Uropetala carovei. The sequence goes on along the minus strand of JAXCHB010000010.1, from coordinate 6,646,989 downwards.
ATTATTGAAGGCACCGCTTGGTAGACAGATGGTTAGAGTATCTGCCGATGGTTACTAAGGTTGCGGTAAGGTAAGGTATTTAATAGGGTCTACTGGCTTGATTATCCATCTATTGAATACAGGGTGAGAGAGATCGATAAAATATAAATAACGATTTCATTTCCATACTAAGAAAATGAATCAATGGTATGTGAGAATATGTTGACACAAACACTGCTTCTGATGATTGAAAGATATTCTCTAAATTAACCAAAACATTTCCTTGCAGCGCTGCTGATTGTGAGATGGGGTCTTCTGCAGTGAATCTCACTGCAACGGATTTGCTAACGATTAAGATTAATTGGGTGAATTTATTCCGGTCAAGTATGTTGAATCGTGGAATAATTGACATAGATCAGATAAAAACAACCAATCAAGGAAATGGGCGTTAAAATTGAAGTTGAATCCTCTACAGCAATTATGGAAAAATATATAGATATATAAATTTATAAAAGCGACCGCTTACGTCGCTTACGACTGAATCCGGCCCTGCCCTTGGTTATATGGTGATTCACTGCTTAAGCCTCATGAAAGTGCCTTTTAATGCAGCAGTTATCAATGTGAATATCCGAACCAAAAAATCCTTCGAACAAAGCCAGAAGCTGACTGATGAAAAATGCAACATACGCTTCTAGTCAGAGAGATGCTGCCAATCAAATAACAACACGTTCTCTAATGAAAGAGAAAGAGGGAGAGTAATTAAGTTGGTAATAATTTTTTATTGGATGCATTTTAATTTTCTATCAGCTTTTATGAAGGAATATTGTCATGCTTTTTATATTTTATAATTATATAGTTTGCGCTGTTCCGGACCGAAATGGTTTGGATTTGGACAAACAACCAGAAAACTATTTTTTCTTGTTTTAATTTGAAAGTTTTTAGACCGCTGACCTAAGGTAAAAGGCCTTGACCCCTGTATAGTTATTGAACACGAGAGCTGGAAAAAAATTTCGCATCTCATCCTCCATATTTCCGTGTTTCCTTCCACCCTCCCCCTTTCCTCTCCCCATATGGCTGCCGGTGTGCAAAACAAAATTAGCCGCCCTCCCCCCCCCCCCCCCCCCCCCCCCCCCCGCTCAACATGGTAGCATATATTGCAGGATACTTTTTTAAATGAAAAAAATCGCTACAACATACATTGTACAAACTTTCTCATATATGGGTAGTAATGCGTCAATTAGTTATCTTTAGAAAATGAAAATCATATGAGCCTGATTTTAGGAAATCCTATTTTTGTCAAAGTTGCCTAAGAATAAACTAGCCTTATATTCATTCATTGAGAAAAATGAAATACGTAGTATTATTGTGGATGTACACTTAAGTAACTTTAGAGTAACATTAGAGCCGTTTTTGAGAAAATCGAATTGTTGTTAAAGTTGCCTAGAATTACTAGCCTTATATTCATTTTTAGGGGCGTTTCCGTCCGCATGTTCGTTCTCGGCTTCTACAGAACGGATTTTCATGAAATTTGATATTAAGGACTACCAATCAAATATAATAAGAAAATCGAAAAAATGAATCATGTACGACAATCAGGGGTACCACTTTACTGGAGACAAATAATGAAATTTTCGTCATATCTCGTAAAGTGTTGCTCATATCAAAATATTTTTCATATGAAAGTTGTAGAACTGGTAAATTAGAATATTTCCTTTACTACACATTTGTATTGTAGGAGTAGCCGTTATCGAGAAAATGAAAATAGAATGTCTTATATCGGGTTGAATTTATGTTAGACTTAAAATCATATAAACTGGAACATTGAGGTATATGGCTGTCATGCACAAAACCAGGCCAATGAATATCAACACTCCTGAAAACATACTCATAATCACATGTAGCCTCAACATTTATAGATAGAAAAACTTTTATATTCACATATTCATCCCCAATACAATTTGGCTTTGATATTTGCACGTGAGTACAATCTATTGCACCAATTACAGAGTGAAATTGAAACTTCAGACCCCATTTACATTTAGATTCTCAATTTATTCGGTTGTCTTTGGAAACGTCCATTCACTCGCTTTTTCACTTATTTTCGATGCAGCAAATTTCACTGTCTTGCACACAGTAGTACGATGTAGTATGTGGTGATCTTCCCTAACTCCAATTTGAAATCTGAAGTCAATGATATATCTTAAAAATACTTTCATCTTCTGCTTTGAAGAAAGTGCTCCTCCATTTCTATGTTGATTTAGTCCCAGAAGCAGATTAGAAATATACTCGATAATTTCCTCTGTGAAACAATGTAAATTTTTATAATCATTAATTGTTGACATTCTTCTTTTCTTGTATTTTTTCCTTTTTCGTGTAATCATAAACACTGCCATATTAGCAATATCTATAAAATATCACCAATTTATACAAAGAAAATAACTAGAAAATTTTAAAGTGAACCCTCACCTCCCTCAAAAAATTGTAAGTATATGCTTAAAAGATTTAGCAAAAGGTGTTTTATTCACACATTTTCAAGCAAATACTACATAAGAATCCTGAAAATAAGCAAATGATTATTCTTTTTTTTCATTCAATTAATTTTCATTCAATCAACCTATTGTTTTGGTATCCACGGTTTTTAGTTTTGCTTATTCATCACTCGGACTACTTGCAGTGGCAGAATAAGAAATAGACATGCACGCTACTTGTTCAACAGTGACTGCCTCATTAAACTCGTTTTATTATATTTTGTTAATTTTTGCTATTGACAATGAATATATTATATTCATAATTATCAAAACCAGCTTGATTGAGGTGCGACTGCACTGGACCCCACAATTAAAGAGATCCCACACTCTAAAATAATATTTGTTGTACTTATAAAGTGCACACATTTTTGAAAAAATTTGAGAAATATGGAAGTTCATAGTGAGAGAGTCTGCACATTTTCCTAGCTGGCTCTGGTCATTATTTCTTACTTTTTTATTCGTTGTAACTAGCATAATGGTAATTACCATATTACCATCTTGTGTTTTATTATGCACCAGCATCAAGTGCTTTGTTTTGGATTTTTGCCATGAACAATGTATCCTAGATTCTCACATTTTATCCCACAATGTATGTTTTCCATTCGTATTTATGTAATTATAAGTTTCATTCATATTAAGATTATGCAATATTCATTATATGTACTGTCCTGTATATTACATGACCTGAACTACCGTAAACGGACTTATTTTCTTAGTTTGGATGTCATAGGGTACAGTGGCAAAGACTTAAAACGTAATCTCCCTTATTACATGAAATCTTAGAGAAAATTCCCCTAGTGGAAAATTGGTACATAACCTTCCCTTAGGTTTTTTTATGGGGAAAATTCTACAGTATTTGCTGTTTTGGTATTTATGGCCATTTAAAAAATATATCTCTTAAGGCAGAAAACATTTGAAAAACGGAAATAGAAATATGATTCATGGTAAATGTTTCTTTGGCATCATTGGATCGTAAAGAATGCTTTTCATGATTTAATTTTTAAAATCTATAATTTTCAACAATTACTTTATTACAATTATAATGTACCCTATTAACATGTCATCTCCTTTAATAAAAGGTTTAATGTCTTTGTTGGTGTGTCCCCGGACAGTCTCATCAGTTAGTTATACAAATGACAGGAGAGGGCAGCACAATTAGTGCTGCCCCTCCTGCCACTTTCTATAGCTAAATGCGGCCGCACCCATATTCATTTACGTAAACTGGATGGATGGTACTTACGTATTACTGGGGAGCCCAACTTGAAAATACAAATACGGAACAGATACCATTTAAGTCATATTTCAATTTTTAAGAACATTAAAAGAAACCAGTTACATTTAAATGGTTTGTTATAGATAACAATTGAAAAACAATGGCATTTTACTTTCTGGTGACAATTAAAATATAAACAAAGCGAGCCGAAGGCTCACAAATATCTTCTCCATTTGCGGCACAACAGTCAAGCAAGATATAATTTCTTTGTAGACTACAGATATCTTGGTAGAAATCAATCAGTACTTACGTATTAAGTTGGGCTTCCAGTTAATATGTAAGTACCAGATGGATAATTACGGTAAATTACGTATTTTAAGACATGCTAATGTTTGAAATAATTCGAAGATGTTTTAACACAACTTCGTTGTCTTATGGAAGTCTTTCTGCATATTAAAGGCAGTTGCTTGCACTGTGCCTTTGCATTATCTGAATATAACAGATATTATGAAAATAATTTTTTTCATGCTGTTTATTTTTAATTCGCATTAATCCAATTGTAGCGTAACCAACCAAACAATGATTACATTATCTAAATAAGGTATATGCGCTGATTGCGTATGTATTGAGATATCTATTGAGATTGTTCTTAACTGCTGTTTAGTGGAATTGAATGGTTGATTGTGATTACTTACTAAATATTGCTTTTTACATGGACAGTGTATGTAGCCTTAACTAGAACACGTGACAAACATAATTTGAAATTTTCGGTTAAGGATAAAGATAATCAAGGGCAACTGCTGTTAAACGAAACAGTATTTACAGGGAACGTCGTTATAAGAGAGCTAATGAATAGCTAAAATAATATTATTGAGGTATAAGACTGTTTTCCTCTTTAATTTTTTAAAACTATTCCTTTGTTTTCATTTGTAGCCCTTTCCAATCTTATTAAAATATTATAATTTTATCATTTGTTTGTTGGATTTATTTTTATATTGTTTGTTTTCAAAGGCCGTTTTAAACGGGCTCATTCACCTAGTAAATAATAATAAAACAATAACGCTACACATAAAAAAGAAATATAATTTTCATCTACGTATGAAGAAACATGTCATACGCGTGGAGGGATCTTAATGTTTGAATGTATATAATGTATAATATTATATAATCAGTGATGAGCTGGAAAAAAATTAAGAACCTCCTCTCTAAAATAAAGGGGCATTAGAAAATTAGGATAACGGCGGCAGTAGGGCTATATGCCAGGGGCACCATATCGCTCTAGTTTAGTAATACCATTCCACTAGCTTAACAAGTGTTCCATTCGTAATATGTTCCATTTCATATGCTGCTGGTAATTGACTTAATTGGCAAAATGTACTTGAAAGGACAAAATCAATAAATTTTCCTATTTTCTAAAAATGTAACAACCTGCTCGCAAATTCAGAGAAAAGTTAACAACAGGCTCGAGCGAGCAGGCAGCGCTTAGATATAAAACATATTAAGTCCCTGTTTAACATGCTTCTACTATAATCGATTAAACCAGTTAACATAGGCTGTAAATGTTTGATTACAGGGAGTAAGCGAAAATGCAGCGGAATTGCACTGACAATGCTTCCCTCCCCTCACCCTGTGATTGGCTGTGAGGGAGACTAGTCTGTCTCGCCTAGCCTCCTCCCCTCCTCTAGCCTGATGTATCAATCCCCCCAATGTTATTTTGTGCAAAAATCAACAATGTGTACCTTTTGTTGGCGTCTGATTCGTGTTACCTTTAAATTAAATTCTTAGCAGCCTTTCTTCAATTGCTGTATCTTATTGTTACTTCTCAGTCAGAATTACAGGATCACCCATCTGTCGTGTTAGAAGATAACTCTCCAGAAAGTACATCAACAAGTATCGGCTAATGTCGGATAGCCTGCTCGAGCGTAGTTGTATTTAATTAAGGTTACACTCAAGTTTTGCAGAGGGGGCCTAAGTATATTCCTACCACTGTTTTGGCCAATAACACAGTCACCTTCTTCCTGGATCATCTTTATATCTAGGTACATAATCTCTCATCAATATAATAGCAGCATTTTTATAAGAAAATTTTTACATATGATATCGCATTTTGTAGGATACAGAGGACTTTTAAATCAAAGATTATTTCTTGTCTCACGTCTTTGCCATTGCAATAAAGTTGGATGCCTGCTAAACTTGTTTTAGCTGTACAAACACCTTGTTATTGGTTCTTATTATATTTTTGCTTAGATGTAATAATTAGTTTCTTAATTGAATTATAATATAGATTGTATTTTAGTATTTTTATGAAAACTGAATCGTGGAAAATGCTCGGGATTCGACTGATCCAGTCTCGAGATTCCGGGAAAGAGAGAAACCTGGGAAATGTTAATCCCTATACTCTATTCACTGTAACTTGACACTCTGCAGTTGGGATGGCAGGAGAGCAATGTTGTCGGTTTCTGCGTTCCATCTACTAGGGAGGGAGGGAGAGAAGATTGGGTGAGAGAGATATGTCAAAAACAAAGTTTATGTTCTACTAATACCAACAACTTTGCAAGTTTGTAGGATAGTATATATGAGAACGTTAGAAAAATTCAGCATGATATGCTACAAAATGTACAGATAGAAACAATACCACTGATGTGGACACTCAGGAAGAATAACAAAATACAGTGGGTCCTCAACTTATGACCTCGTGATACGGTTTTTTGACTTCCGATAAGCCTCCCATGCTTCCATATAGTATCAACATATGATGAGACTGTGACATACGATGGACAATTATTGATTCTTGACCCGTCAATCACATCTGTCTTTTAAATTGTTCTAACAAATAACCTCCTTTGTTTTTGTCTTAACTCATTCGCTGCCGCCTATACAAATACGTACAGTGAAAAAAAACAATGTTATGAGGGAAAACCGTGACGAAAGACATTATATCTGAGTCTACAATGACGAAAGGTCCTTTTCATGTCCCAAGATTTCTCAGCATAGAAAGACACAAAGTAGAAAACCAAACGCATGGAAAAGTAACGCGATCCCATATCTGAGTGCCGCAGTAGTTAAAAGATATTAAAGTTGCAGTGCCAATCCACTGAAATCAACAAGAGTCATTCCGTGACGAAAATGACACACATGTATTTCTATTTATTTATTTCTGTTATATTTTATTAATTATACACGTACGCATATGTAAAAGAAAATGTAATCCTACATAAAATAACTATTTTCATGGGAAAAGCTTTATTTATGTGCAGAAAAAATTGAAATCTAAAGATCTCTGAACGAATTAAGAGGTTTTACATAGATTTCAGGGTTCGACATACGTTTTTCCGACATACGATTCATTTATCGGAATGAATTAGCAACCTAAGTCCCTCGACTTGGAAAGCTTTGAAATGTGGACATGGAAAAGAATGCTGAAGATAAAATCTAGAGATAAGATAAAAATATAAGAATGGAGAGAAGCAAATGATTACAAAGACTATAAGAAAGAGGAAGGTGAACTGGATCAGGCATATTCTGAGAAGAGATAGCATGATTGATTAAGGATATGACAAGAGTGAAAAGTGGAAAGGAAAAGAGAATTAAGGAAGGAAAAGGTTTCAGATGATAAACAACATTTCAGCTGATAGACAAATTGAAAGTGACACAGCTAGCTAAGACATGGAAGAAGATTGTGGAAAGTAGGAGTATCTGGAGAACCAGGTTTAACCAGAATAATCACGGACCTGTCTACTGACACGCTACTTACGATGATAATTATGAAATATGAGAATAAAAACAATTATTATTAAAACATTATCAATAGCAAGATATAATACAACTACTCAAGAATAATATTCCCAATGATGTCAAGAGGAAATGAGTTATGTGGAAAGTATACTGTGACCATGTTTTTAATACTGATAATGAAGTTGAAAAAATTAATAGACATTCTCCATCAACAAAGAGGAGCCTGAACGACTATTATACATAAATAGATGAAGCTATCAAATTTCAAAAAGAGAAAAGCAATCTCATTAATGGCATTTTTGATGAACAACTTAGTGCACATGATGAATAAGGTATGATTTTACAACAAAAGCTTTGCGATAATAACTGGAAGGATGGTGCATGGGCAGATTATTGGAAAATATTTATTTTAGTGCTGACATCTGAAAAAGAAATGTTATACATTGAAACTATATCAGAACCAGTGTCTTATTATGTTCTCTGATGGAAACTTATTTGAAATCATAATTTAATGAAGACAATAACCATGCTGATATGCTTTAACGAGATCTTAAGATGATGAGGAGGATCTCAGGCGAAACCTGTAATGCAGAGAATGATAGAAAAAGAGGAGTCTAAAGATGATAATAATGTCAGACTAGTGACGTAAGCGGAAAGGCACTGGGATAATTTTGGGAGACATAAATGGAACAGAGAAGACTGCCACAATTTATTCATGAGGAATATAAGGAAAATTACTTAAAACTTTTTGACATTGCTATAGGAGTCCTTTCCTTTTCCTCTTGTTCACGGAAAGCTACAAATTAAAGGGCTTTTTCAGCATACCAAACTTATTTCTTTATGCATACAATCCAGTTGTATCAATTGAATTGAGCAAGTGATATTGCCTTGCACAGCCTACTGAGAGCAAAGGCCAGTGTTCCTCCTACCGGTGGCAGCACTTGTCAGATCTAAACTCTTCTATATACACCTTACGACTGGCATATCTGGGCACCATTGGCCTATAAGATGCAGGTCAATTTTTGGCCAACTTCAGTTTAATGACACATTGGGTTCCTTTAAAACAAGGTGATTTGATCTTACATAGTTAGCACTGAATAAATAAAACTCAGAACAGGGTGGGCAACCTACATCAAGTGGGCCATATGCAGCTAAGCTATGAGAAAGCAACCAGTAAAATTTAACACACAAATAGAAATATTTTGGTAAATTATGATAAAAATATTTTTTTAAATTTAACCCCAAAATCCTTATTTAGAAGTGATTTTCACTTATCAGGTATTTTAGAACCTCTACCACCTGTAAAACTGGCTACTTTCAATGTGCTCTACTGAGGCATTCACGGTGTGACCCACCATTCAGAAAGGTTGCCCATCCCTGCCCTACAGAGATGAGGTGCCTAGGGGAAAATCAGTCTGTGTGGACCTTAACATGAACCACTAAATTAAAGTTATAATTTCCTTGCCATAAGTTCCCCAATGCCTTGGGCAATTACCCATGGGACAGCTCTTTATGCATATCCCTCTTAGCGCTCAAAGGATGAGGAGAAAGATAAAGAAAGGGAATGCATGTTGTAATTTTCCCATTTTAAAAGGCTTCAAAAATGACATTCTTTCAGTTTCAGAAACTAATTTTTAACCTGATTTGCAATGAATTGATATCCTGTTAGTAGTAAATGCAAATTCAGCTCTTTTTACTTTCTCCATATACATAGTATAGAGAAAGTATTGGATTCAACTTCGGTGACAGTGGGAGTTGTCATGTTAATTTATATTTGGTGTTGTAATAAAACTGATAAAATCAAGTCTTTTTCTGATTCTAAACCAGAGATCTCTAATGCAAATCATACACGGGCCAAAAACGAAAAAATTACACTTCAAGAGGACTAATAATATTTTTAAAATAAAAAATTCTTTAGTCACTGAGTTAGAATAGTTAGAATAAGACCACTGAGAAGGCCGCATAAAATGAACAAGTGGGCCACGTGCGGGTCGTGAGTTTGAGACCCTTGTTCTAAACGCTATTTTTTCTGCAAATTCGGTCAAGAATCGGTTTCTGTCTTCAATAACAACTAATGTTACCCATGAGGAGGCTATTTTAGATCTTTCCTTTCCGTTGAGGAGGTTTCTGTTTCATTGTCAGTGAGAAGGAACATTTTCGATTCTGACCATATGTTGTTGGAAGGTTCACTTTCTACCCTTTCAACCTCGGAGTGTATCCCCCCCGCGTGGTTAGGGTGGTAGGTAGGTGTTGGTAGGATGAAAAAAATCGACTTCGAGATTTCAACGGAAAAACATGTTTTGAGTTCCCTAGAACACGTTTAGACTATTTTCGGAGTGATGTCTGTGCATGTGTGTATGTATGTGTGTGTGTGTATATATGTATATGTGTGTGTATGTATGTGTGTGTATGTATGTGTGTGTATGTGATTGTGGGTGCTCTAACTCGAAGAGTACTTGTCATATCATTACCAAACTTCATATATAACACTTTAGCATGAGCACAAAGAACTGATTAGTTTTTGGACAATACCAGTTAACCGGAAGTTGAGGTTTATTCGAAACCAGATTCGGTTTTTGCAATATTTCTCTATTAAAACATAATTATTGTATATACAACTCAATACAAATATTATAGAGAAAGTAACTTCCTACAACTTTTATTTGAAACAATTTATCATAGCAGTTATTGTTTAGGAATTATTTATAAATAATCGATTTTTTCAGTTTCCGTCAATTATCTCCTTAAAATGCTGTTATTGGTAATATTCATGAGCACCAAAAGTTGTAGAGAATAATATTTCTTTCAAGTTTTGTTTGAAACAAATTTTCGTAGAACCATCCATTTCGGAGATATTTAACTTATTCATAAATTTTCAGTATACAGCACCACCACCATGTAGCGGTGAATTCTGCAAACATATTCAAAATATAATTTACGGCAATAAGGACAATTGTATTCTTTTACGATATAAAATAATAATTTTATCTTATAATGCTATTCATAATAATTTAAATGTCTATACCCCAAATATGGAGAAAATCATGTATTGGCCACATCAGAAATTTTTTTAAGCATGAGCCTACAAGCATCAAGTAAATAGCTCCTATTTAACAAATTTTAATCCATAATTTAATCATGCACTGCACTTGCTCCCATGTTTGCCAATTTCTTTAGATTTTTTAAAGTTTGTGGGCCAAAACTTGGGCATAACTACGGGTGCACAAAATGTAAGCTCCTTAATTTCAACTGGAAGTGCCCAAAGTAACATGACAGATGATGAATGAGAATTGCAAAATAATACTGACTGATAAACTTAAACAAAACCACCAATGGGAAATAAGACCCTTATTTTATGCCTCAAAATATTATAATACCTAAGAGCCATTCCTATTACAACCAAGTATCGCTAATTCATTAGTCCAAAATCACCTGTAACCCGAAAAGACTGATTTCCAATTCATATTTTCCCGCCCAGCCGCCATCACATTGTGACACTACAGTATTCCAAACCAATGCCTTGTATTTGAACATTACAAACACAAACAAAGGCACACATGCATGCAGCAGCCCAGTATCTAGTGCTTTTTTTTTTAAGAAAATACAATTTAATGTTAATTTAATTTACCCTAACCATGTCTTGTAAGACATCAAATGAAAGTAATAATGCTGGAAATTCATCTAATTGTAAGTGAAAGCATAAAACGCTATCAATTCAAGAAAAATTGCAATTATTAAAGAAACTCAACCAAGGTTCATCGGTGCAGCAGCTTTGTTCCATTTACCATGTTGGAACAACAACAGTATATGACATTAAAAATTATTAACAATATACACAACAGTTGCCGATACGGTAGTATGCCCTTGTTTTGTTACTGCTTTTTCACATTGTTCTGTTTTGTCTGTGATGGTTGTCATGCAAAGAACATAATAGAAAGAATTAAGTATGTTATTGATTTTAAATGCTGCCACTTCATATAACTTTATCTTGGAATGTGTATACCTTTTTTTTCTGTTAAGCTATATTTTCAATAAACGGTTTTATTTATATGAAATATGTATACCCCACCCCCAGAATAACCCATTGTTTTTAATCTGAAATTATCTGTGGTCTGGGACAGCCCAGATCCCAAGCTTTTCAAATTAGCGATGCTTGACTGTAATACCTAAAATGAAGTTTTCCTTCAAAATGTACAAAGTATCACAGGTCAAGTTTGAGAAATATAAAATGGTTCCATCAAGTACTGCATCTTTTATTTCTCAGATTAATTATTTTATCCAACATAGCATGCAACAGGAACTGACTACATGCAGTAGCTCACATTTTTCTCGAAATGAGTCGACTATATAAAATTATATTGCACTGATGATTACCTAAATAAGTAATATTCAATTTCCTCTTCCAGAATGAAGTTGGAAGAGGATATATCTCAATATCTGCAGATAAAATTATTCTTAGGTAAGCAAGGTGCTTACTAACTAATGAATTTGAAGTTAAAAGGAGATCCCAAATAATTATATTTTAAACATTCATGCTTTGTACTAGATTAATCAATGTGGCATACATATTTGTATTTCTGAAGAAAAAATGATAGCATATTTGGCAGTTAATAACATTTTTGTTCAATCCTATGTTAGCGTGGAGAATGGATTACTGTTATAGCTATTAGTTTTTACTTAGCTTTATGAAGAATAGTTTGTAGCTACCCAAAAAATATCTTGAATGTGCATATAAATGCTCATGATGTATGATAATCATTAATGGTATGATTACTTAAAGAACAAATTATTTCTTAGGACAGGTCACTAACATAACTCATTCATCGCACTGAAAAGCGATGTGAAAAATGCAGTAATGACATAGCTTAGAAATGCTAAGGCAAATATCTTCATATTCAAGATTTATGAGTTTATTCTGCAATGATCAAAACACTAGCATGCAGCACTAAATGCTTTATTTGAATTTAAAAAATACATCAGCCACTTATTCTTTTAAAATAAATCCATCGTAACTTAGTGAAAAATTTTTTAAATATTTTGTTAAGGGACACATCACATACAAATCAGACCTAGAATTGCTACATTTTGCCGTTGATTTCATATCTATAAATAATTCATCTTAAGCCTTCATTTTAATCCTTAATTACTATTGAGTTGCTTGAGGAATACCCATGCCATGACCTACAAAAATTTTGCAATTATCGAATTGTTAGACTTGCATCTTGATATTGTTTGGAAGTTATAGTAGGAAAAGTCAAAGTGACTTTTCATAGGGATTCCATCTACAGGACTAAAAACAAATAATGCTTTGATTAAAAATTGCTTACTCTTAACTGCAACATTTTCTTCCAGTTCAATTCAAATAATTTCCAGCAAAAAGAGTTGTCCATCATTAATACCCTTATCCACACAGTCATACTGTGTAAAGTTGAACTGTTAAAGTTGTGTAAAGCAAGGATTACATCTGTTAGTGTCACCATGCTATATTTTCAATAAATTCTTGAACTAATTTTATTATTACAATTATGAGTCATGATATGCAAGTTAACAACACCTATTTTGTGATTACCATATCCAGCAGTGATGGAGAATTTAGGGCCAAACTTCAGTTGCTCTTAATTAGGAATTAAAGACTAATAAACTTCAAATTATAGTTTACTACATTACAGCCAGTGCCGTAACTAGGGCAGGGGGCAAGCAGGGCATCTGCCCACAGGCGCAACTAATCAAGGGGCACAAAAAATCCAAATAGTAACTAAATAAACTAGAGAAGCAATTTCTTGAAGGGTAAGAGGGCATATATTTAGTAGTTTGCCCCAGGCCCTAAAATATCTAGTTACGGGGCTGAATACGACAATGCTTAATCAAAAATATAAAAGCATTATGTCACAGATAAAAACAGAAGATATTTTTGGTGTCGTGAGAAGTTTAGCTAACAATAAGAGATTGCTGCAATGAAAAAGGTAAAATTTACAATGAGGTTATTTGTCCTTGGACAGGAAAAAATGGTTTTGTAGAATGAATAGATTGATACAATTACAGTAGACTCTCGATTAACCGGGATCGGCTTAACCGGGATCGGCTTAACCGGGATGTAAAAAAAATGTATATGAAAATAATTTGGAATACGAGAAAGCGGCTGCTGAAAAACGATGCAACAGCGTAACTGATGCCGAAATCACGGGTGATATGAAGGGTGGAGTTATGAAGGGGGGAGGAGGGGAAATGACACAGTAACGAGATACCGACATAGTATCTGCTACTCTGTGTGAGTTAGAGATACATATTATCACATTGTACGCATTCATCTATAAAAACATTGCATAGACGGCGCATGAAAACACAACCACTCTCTTGCCGAGCGGATCAGGATATTTTGTTCAAATGTTCACTTTATTTTCGTGCGTTGTAACAGGTGCATACGTCATTTTGTTCTTGTTAATTTGAAATCTGAATAGCCCTTACGTGATCATGTCGAAACATAAAAGAGTTGTTCTTACTATAGAACAAAAACTTGACATAATTAAAAAATCTGAAAAAGGTGTGACGGTGAAGTCGTTAATGAATGAGTACAATGTGGGTGACCAAACAGTACATGATATTGTGAAAAACAAAAATAAGTTAATTGAGTTTGCCGGAGTTTCTGATAGTGCAAGTGGCATGTCTAGCCGGAAAACTATGAAGACGTCAACCTACGATGATTTGGATAAAGCAATGGTTTTTTAGTTTAACCAACAGAGGGCTGAGGGAATCCTGGTTTCGGGAGCTGTTTGTGCAGTGAAAGCAAAGTATTTTTTCGATGAATTGAAATTGAAAGGGGACTTTAACGCATAATGTGGGTGGTTGACGAGGTTTAAGCAAAGGCACGGGATTCGTCAGATTGCTATCAAAGGTGAAAAACTTAGCTGTGCTGAGCCGGCAGCTGAGGAATTTAAGTCTCAATTTCAACATTTCATCGATAATGAAAGATTCACGTCAGAACAAATCTATAATGCTGATGAAACTGGTTTATACTGCAAGTGTTTACCACAAAAAACTTTAGCCTATAAAAATGAAAAAAGTGCTGCAGGGCATAAACTTAAAAAACAATGCCTTACAGTTTTGTGCTGTGGTAATGCCGCCGGGTATCATTTTTTGAAACCATGTATTGTTTGTTGGGACTGCAAAAAAACCTAGTTTTCTCAAAAGTTAAAGTTTTATCCAATCTACCCGTCAATTACTACATCAATAAGTCAGCATGGATGGACAGAGAAATTTTTATGGACTGGTTTAAAACAAAATTCGTTCCAGCAGTGCGTCAACACTTAAAATGTCACAAAAAGCTGTTTTACTCTTTGTCAATGCTCCTAGTCACCCAAATGAAGACATTTTGAAGTCCGAAGATGGAAATATATTCGTGAAGTATTTACCTCCGAATATAGCAGCTTTGATCCAGCCTATGGATCAAGGAGTGATACAAAATATGAAAACAATTTATTGAAGAAATTTACTGTTGAAGTTTGTAAAGGAAGACTGTGATGATTTACTGTTATTTTGGAAAAAACTAACCGTGTTGGACACTATTTACGAAATTGCTGCTGCTTGGAAAATGGTAAAAAGTTCAACATTAAAAAAATCATGGCGAAAACTTTTACTGGGAAACGATGAGTAATTTCTTGGTTTTGAGGACAGTTTTAATGAAACGGTGCCTGAAGTATTGCATAATTTACACAGCATAGGTGGATGTGCAAATGTTGATGAGGAAACTGTGCGTGAGTGGTTAAATGCAGACCAAAATTTGGCCGGTCATGAAGTATTAAATGACGAAGAAATTGTGCGACGTATTGATGGTGAACCAGCTGCCGATGATTTGCTGAGAAACTAATGTTGAGAAATCTGCACAGCACCATTTGCCAAAAGGTGAATGAAGGGAAAAAGCAAACTTCTTTGCTATCGTATTTTAAATAAAATAGGAGTAAGTTAGTTCATACATTTTTTTCATTTCAATTTTTTTCTATGATTTTTTTTCTAAAATTTTTGAATTTTTTAAATATTTCATATGGATGGTCAATTAACCGGGTTTTTCATTATCCGGGATTAGTTTTTTCCCTATCATCCTGGATAATCGAGAGTCGACTGTAGTATGGTGTTTAAGTATCTCATAGGTAAAGATGCAATTGAAAAATGCTGGATGAGATACTGAGGTTTCAGCTTAACTACATCAAGGTTAAATGAAGGTTTGATTGTTCCAATGACTAAAATGGAAGGAGAAACCAGGGTCATTGTGGCTGAAAACATCAACAGCTAAATATTGACTGAACAAAGAGATATGTACAATAAGGTAAGGATAAATCAAAATAAACCAAAATTTGATAACCACCAACTAGGTAAGAGAGTCAATCAGTTAGAGGTGAAAGGAGTCTTTATTTATCAACTCTTGGTAGACTATGCATGTTTATGTTGAGAGTTGAGGTTTGTCATGGCTTCTTTTTCTCATGTCTATTTTGCAAGCCTTTTTATTTTAAAATTCTGTTGTACGCTTCAACAATCTGTTTAGTAATTTTCATTCTCACGTGGTGAATGTTTCACCCAACATGTTATAAGCAATTCTACTGACTGTTGGAATAATTATTTTCCAAATGTGTCTCAATATAACTTTCCATAAATGAACAATTTCTGGCAATTTGAGATTCAGAAAATTGATGGCCTCTAATTCATGTTTTTGCCCAAGGGTGTAAAAATGCTGTCATTAAAGGTCAAGTCCATTTTATTTAGAGAAGATTAAATCTAGGTTGCTGGGGTTCATGTTAAATGAAATATTTATGAACTTGACAGTGTACTAGAACCAAAAGGCAATAAAGAGATAAATAAGGAATTTAATATTCTACATTAATAAAAAAACTACAACTTCACCAGTTTAGGGAAGTTAATCCTCACCAGGGACTGGTTTGCATAAACGCAGTCATAAGCATGCAAGAGTCAAGAGGTTAGGGAGTCATCCCACGCCATTATTATCCCTCTCAACATGCACAACGGTTTAGGGGGCTGTACACCCACGCCAGGGATCTACCTCAATCATAATCGCTGAAAGTATGAGTTAACACTCAGTGACTTTTAGCATCCATACAGATTCAGTTTAGGGGAGAGCTATGCCCACGCCAGGGACCTCTCAATCATAGAAGCGAAGGGTATTTGCCAAGGCTAGTGACCCTTCTGCGTAAAGTCTTGTAGGCTTATGAGACCAACTCTGCACTTGCCTATGTAACTGCACAACACAATCATACAGAGGGCTTTTGGCGATTTTAGAGTACCCCCGTTTCCCCTCAAATGTTAAAGCAATTCACAAACACAGACTCTAGTGCAATCCCTAAATGTATGATATGGCATCATTAGATACTGTTAATCTTAAATGCTGAAGGAAAAAATTATTCAAGTTCACAAATATTACATCCACCTAAATAAGGTTTCATTTTTCTTTGAAAAAGGTTATAACATTTTTATACACTGCTGCAAAAGCTTGAACTAGAAGTTATCAAAAATACGAGATAAAAACCTTTGCATGAATGATAATTGGCAACACCCAGTGTAGATGTATATAGCAATAAAAACATGATAGTAATATTGATTATATCAAGTTGGAGAAATCATTCACTACAGGATCTAAGATTACTTGACTAATGATTCACTTTTAACATCTTCATAAAAACCTTCAACTGATATTATCACTGCACCTACTGATTCCAAAATAAAAAAACTTGCTTTACATATAATAAAAAGAAAACTCTGTTGTTATCACGGACAGAAGTGATTATTATGATACTGTTAGGAATGGTCTTTTAAAAAGGCTCATATCAGAGTCACAAGAGAAACTTTAATGAACAATCTCGACTATCCCTTCCCAATTGTTTTTTTTATTTTGGTTTGTTTTGATATATCCATGCTATAATTTGTTTTATTGATCAATTAGCTCTGAAGTGGAAAATTTGTAGAGTTAGTTTTCATTTCTCATTCTTTTCATGTAAATAGAAATTGTCACAAAACTATTTGCATTGGTTTTCCTTAAATTACAAAAATAAAAGTCTGTGACCAGCTCTCAGAATTTTGGCACAAGCATATTGAGCTCTAGCTAAGCCACTGCCATGATTAAAACATCAAGGGAAATTGATGCAGTTACAGCACCAGGTAGGACAACTCCAGGCAAAGGAGTAAGACAGGGCTTCCCACTCCAGCAATATTCATTATTTATGCCCAAGAAATGATGAAATAGGACAATGTTCATCCAGATTAAAATTCGGTTATATGAAAAATCTGTTAGATTATCAGATACCAGAGTATCTGAGAATAATTCAAAATACATGCCATCAGGTCACTAAGTATGAAAATATATTAGAAACATTCATAATATCCCCCATAAGGAGTTTACGACAATGTTGATGACAAACTTTCACTTTTTACGTAGTATTTTAATTCGTCACAAGAACAGGAAAAGTGGAGGAGACAGTTGGAAAAAGTTGGGAACAAATATTTGAATGAGTATACCAAAAAGACAGCATTGATATGCAGTTTAGTATTATATGGGTATAGAACATACTACAAAAGCCAAAGGCAGCCCTGCTACAAGAAGCATTTCCTTAAAGTCAATGAGGCTTAGAAACATTTATAATCCTTTGGATTAAACATGAAATATTTTTTTAATCTCTTTGAAATAATGATATTTAGCATTAGAGAAGTTTATATTAGGACATTTTCCTTACAATTTGTGAAGGGATTCTCGAATATACAACCAACGGTTAATGTCTTTCTGCAAAACATAATTTTCAATTTAAATTACGAGACTATGCTTATTATTTGTGTTAATCTGATAATTCATCTGTCAGACCAACTGCCCTTAAATTGTGAAACATTATACTTAAAAATTGAAATTAGGTTTAGGTAATTGAATGCTGTAATGTAAAACTAAGTAAATCGAGGGCATGCCATTTCATCATGTGCCTCAAAGTCAATCCAGGATTAAAAATCAGTAAGTAATGAGCATTAATAATCTCATCGTAGGATAACACATATATAACTATTATTGGGATATAAATCAGTGGCAATGTCAGAAACCCTGTTGCTTTCAATTTAGATAGAGAAAGGACTTTAAGAATTCTTTGGGGATTTTATTCCTTCTATGTGAGAAAAAAAATATAGGGTTTAAACTGAGCAATAAGCTTGACAAAGATTTTCAATAAATTTGGGAACAGTAAATGACATCTTTACTCAACAGAATTTGATAAATTAAACAGTTTTTATCATTCATTGATTTTTACACTAAAATTATCAAAATCAACGATAAAATATTTTTCAGAAATATAATTTTGTATGCTTGCTGCAGTAAGGAGCACAAAGATTGGTCAATTATCTTATTAAAAACATCTAAAAAAATGCTGTTGTCAATCAAGGTAATTAGGAATATTAGAGAAACCTATTAGAGAATGATATTAACCTTTAAATGCCGAAAGGGACACCGGTGTCCCGCTTAGGTCCGAGACCGCTCACAGATGTTGTTTTTGTCACAGAATCAACGGAAGAGTTATAGATAGATTGATTATTAATATTTGTATTTAAATATAAAACAATGAGGAAATAGCCTGACTGTCTTCTGAAAGCTCCTAGCAGTTATAATAACTGCCGCAAGGTGGCAGCACCAATCGATAAGTTGAAATCTTATTTTCAAAGACACAGACAAAAAGACAAACTGAAAATTCTAATAGGAATTGTATTTTTAACTTTAGAGTGAATATTGGGATTTAATGACCTTAAAGTTGAAAGAAGTTTATTTTTGCTACATATGAAATAAAATCGTATTTCTTTCTGACTGGAAATTTTGTTTTCAATGTGAACAAAAGATTTTTTTAAGAATGTAAAAATTAAGCAATCAAAAACTCATGTTTGTTTCGTTATAGCTGGTGCTATAGGAGCACCATCAACCGAGTGGAAATATAATGCTGCAGAGTCTGCGACCATGGGAGGGATGATAGATTTTGGTGAGCTCCATAGATCTATCTGCATATTATATTATACAATGTGTGACATTTTTCCCTGCCCTCGGGACTTTGTCCCCAATCCTGAGGGACTTAGTCTGCAATACCGAGGTGTGTCAATCAACAAAGCCCGCCGAGAGAAACCAAGCCCGAACTAATCGCCCCTCCACTGGACGCCGCTCCGCTGAGATGCCGCGGACTTTTCTGGGTGTCTAAATATAAACCCTAAAAGGGGTGTCCTCCCTCCAGTCCCCTTCCAGCTCAACGAACTTTAAGACGGGAACCGCAAATCCAAAAACTCCTGTTCAAATGTTCACCAATCACGACTCACCACTTCGAAATTCCAGAGTCACCTGTGAACCCCTCCCCTCTTCCCCTGGAACTCTGTTCGAGGCAGTGAGCGGTCTATAGCTTTCTCTTATTCTCTTCCTAACCGCAGCAGGAGAACAACCCCTCACTGCATGAGATAGGCTAACCTCGCCTGAACTTTCCAGAGAAGTCAATAGTGCCTGAACCACACAGTGAATTATAAGTTGTAAGAATTGTTTTGTTATTTTATTTTGGTATGGTTGATAAATTGTTCTCTATTAACCAAGGTTATTTGTGTAAATTGTAATCTATGTCGCATACCCAATTGGTTATTGCTTCAAATGAATCACAACGGGACAAATTATTTTTGCAGGGAAGGGAGTTTGTAGTTCCAACACTGATCGTTGGGAACCACCCTAGCTCATATACACATAGATTTCCAGCTAATATATTTCTACCTCTCATTAATAGCAAATCCATGGCAATTAGATTAAATTCAGGAACACAATATCTATAATGAGAAAATACATAGTTTTTTTTCTAAATGCATTGCTATATCTTATGGCAGTGACAGAGAAAACAAACTATTTTAGAATGTTAAAACTTTTTACATTAAGGGAATTCAAAAATGATAGTTTACACAGAACTAAGACATATCTCTTTAACATAGATAAAGCATGATGTATTGCCACATTTGTCAATGTAATGGTAGCATGCATGAAATGGCTGCATCCTTTACACTTGTATGTGGTTATTATCATGCATTCCTACCGAGTAATAAAGCAGTGAGCGGGTAGGGTAAAAATAACTACAGTTGAACATTTATGACTGCATTATTACACGAGAGTGCACATTTGTGCAGGGCTGATTTGAAACTGAGATGCTGAAATTGCAAAAATTTTAGTTTGTGGAAAACGTTTGTGTGGAATTAAATGAAAATTGTTTTCTAAAGAAACATCTTGAAGTTAACCCTTTCTGGTTCCTTGCTAGACTTGTCCAAGCATTATCTAAATTATAACTGAGTTATTAACCAGGAACTTTATCTCCTTATGAGGTCCAGTGTGGGTTTGTCACTTTTAGTGAATATTTATTACCAACTTTCATTGATTCTCAAAAAAAAACTCCAGCAGGAAAGATTAGCACCAAAAATGGTTAAAATATTCCAAGTTTTAGTGAAATTGGCTCTATATACTTAGAAATATGGGTTTAAAAATTATAAAATTAAATTTTCGTAAATGCCTACATGCAGAGGCAGATGAGCAACTTTACCTTTCCATTATATATTTGTCCAGAGAAGAAATAAACAACTTAGGAATACTTTTTCCTGCACTTTTTTCTTAAAAAATAAAGAACTGCAGAATAGACAATGTTTAAGGGGCAGTTTTTAACATACAAATCCATTTCTAGTCCCTTTGGTGGCCCACTAGGCATTTGTCTTTTGACCTATATTGCCCATCCACCCCCGCAATGTGATAACCTGTAATTTACATTAATCCACTATTTGGCAGCGTTGATCTCAAACAACATGGACTAATTTGTGGTGTTTTTTTGGTTTACATACTTTTTTAATATCTGACTCAAGAATCATGCTGACCTACAAAATACTAAGATTAACACATAGGGTTTAAGAAGTTGTGAACTTTTGTAATAAATGCTTCTAAACATTTGGATGGAAATAACATAAATAATGCTTTCTCTAAATCTGGAATTGAATGTAATAGTTTTACAATGCCATTGCATTAAAAGAAAATAGGGATACAATGATTTTAAATGATAACCAATGCTATCAGATGGTATAGTTGTTTTATAAGGTTGTAAATGATTCCAAATACTTTTGAGTCCAAGACATTATTAAAATTTAAATTCATAAAATATTGTAATAAACATACATAAATGCATATCAAGCCAGAAATACACTTTGTATTGTACGAAACGAAAGCTATACATTTATACAATATCTGTAAAAAAAACTGCCAATCATTTAATCCTAAGTTCTGACTGAGCTTGGAGAGAAGTTCGGATGCTGGGATCATGGCATGCTGTTCAAATATAGCAAATGTAAATCAAAGCAAGTCACCAACACTCATACATACATAGTAATTTTAATCCGTCTAATATAACTGCCCACCTTGCCACTTCCATTACCTTCTTCCTTCTTTCAGTAAACTGTTTCCTTTCAACTTTTGACCCACCCACCTCTTCTGCACATCCCTTATTACTCTTAATTAATTGGTTATTGATAATTATATAACAATATTGGTATTTATAAACATCATATTAGCATTTATAAACAATATTGGCAATTATAAACCATATCAGTGATTATAAACAAAATATCAACAATTATTAACAAAATCCAAAACTCTACTGCTAGTATTTAAAAAATATATTTTACCTTTTATCTATTAATTATAAAAGAAAGCAATGTAAATATGTAGCTTTAAAAATTTCAAATGCTTTAAGAGGTGAATTTTACTAAAGCAATCCTACTTCAGAAGAAATTTTTGAAAACATCATCAAATACATGAGCTCCACTGTCTTCCCCATTGGCAAAGGGACTACCCACACCTTCAGAATGTAGATCCTTACTAGACCTTTCCATCTGAGAAAACTTCACTCCTATAGCTTCTGTAATTGGCCTACAATATCATTTCAAGCTTTTGAATCTTCTGCCTTGGAAGCAACATAGGGAAACTACCAGAAAATTCTAATCTGTAGAAAGTTGATAGACTGATTCGAGCTTTTTAATTCAGAAGATTTTCCAAATATCTTTTAAAACAAACAAGTTGATTGTCCAAATACAGACTGAAAGAGTGATCACATTAGCATGTTTTTGCTTATAAGATAATGTGCTAAAATTAATTACAAAACAACAACTGAAGTTATATTGAAAAGACAAACAGTCATGCGATGCCACATCTGTTTCATCAGGAAGAATTCTATTTCTTGATGAAATAAGATTTAATTTAAGTACTACATAGTAGCAACAGTTATGGATATTACTAAAAAAATACAATCCTATATAAATGGTTCCTATGAACAGAAGTAATATTAGTTTGATTTCCATGATTATCATTAACAGAATTAAGAATTAACATGTATGAATGCTTGTTTTTCAAGAAAACTATTTTGCTCAAATATACATTTATTGCATATTTCAAATATTCTTTCAAGGACAGGTAGACCCCAATTTACGTTACCTCAATTTACGTAGAACAAACGGGGAAAAAGCTCCGGAGCCAGTAAGTACTGGCTCCAGAACTTTTTCCTCGTTTGTTCTACATTAATTATATCCAGTAGAGATTCTAAATTTTCCTATCACCCTGATTTATGTTACCCCATTTTATGAAGTTTCGAAGATAAGAAAAAAAATTGTCCAGGGTTTCATTAAACAAAATAAAACCCTGAAGTTACGAAAAAACTTATTTTTTGTTGACAATCTCTTAAAGAAAACAAGTAACAGAAGAAAAATAGTAATATTACTATTCAATAATAATAATACAGTAATAATGATTACAAAAGAAAAGGCTAGTTAAAAATACATGCAATTTAAAATAGATTCACTTATTGTACTTTAAAATCCTGGTTAAAACCCACGATCTCGAAAGGACAAAAATCATGAATGGATGGAGCAGAATAGGCGGAATCTCAAATGTAAGGAATCTTGAAAATTAATACAGTAAAACCTCTTTATAATGAAATAGAAAGGACCCAATTTTTGGCACTTTGTTTAAGGATGTTTTTTCAGATTCATCATATATGCATATTAGCGTATTATTGTTCGTTATAATTTATTTTAACACTAACATTTTAGTTAAAGAATGTTCCCAAAAAATTCTTTTTATAATAAAAACAATATATATTATTTTTTCATTCCTGTAACATTGATCAATTTTCATAGTAAAAATAATGTATATGATGTGGCAATTTATGATGTAGGGCAGGAGTGCCCAAGACAGCTCGCAAGCCACGTGTGACTCGCGCAACAATTTCAAGTTGCTCGCGATGACTTAAAATTTTCTGCATTGTTTAGTTATAAGCACCGAACAGAGATGCCACTTAGCTTATCTTGACCATAAACCAAATCTTATTGTACTTGTTTTCAATCCTCTCTACAAGATGCCGCTAATTAACACAAAACACATGTAAAATCCATAGTTTGGTTATCTCCAGGGGTGGACTGGACACTGATAGAGGAAAAATGTCCTTTGTTGAAAGAAACTTTCCAACAAATAAACGCATGTTTTGGATCAACTTATTTGTGCTAAAGTGGTTTCTCAACAATGAAAATTTTTAAATTTAACTAAGTAAAGATCTCAATTAAACAACAGCGTGACACTGGCTGTAACTCCGTATATCCTGGAGTATAACAAGCTGGTGGACAGCATGCAATGTCAAATTTCACACTGAATATTTAAAAGGAGCTAATTTTTGTAATAATGTTATTATTGTATTAAATTTTAAATTGTTTGATAAAAATATTTTTGTATTATTTTGTCTATCATTTCTAATCTCACACTTTTCTTCTATACATAGTTATACGTAACCCGTAGGCAGGGCTGGCTTCAGACTTTTGGCCGCCCTGAGGCGGAAAGTTTTTGGCCGCCCCCCTCCCACCCTCATGCCCCATAATGATCAACAATTCACACTTTTTGGAACCATTAATGACTAAAATTATCACAAAATATATAGGTATTTTAAAGAGTTTGTATGTTGTGCTGTACTAGCTTCACTAAATCCGTTAAAATTGAACAGGAAATTCTGCTAGTTTACAATATAAAAATGATAATAATACTAATTTTATATTAAACAAAATCCATTATTGTACGAGCGTCCATTAAACAACAATATTTGTAAGGCTAGCTCATATTTAAATTTACAGTTGATTCGTATTCACCCATTGGATCAAAACTGAATAAGAATGAACAGACAGACGAAGGGAAGAAAATATAATCTTATTTTGCCAGTGAAAAATTGAATATAAATCTCGTGTAAGTTAATGATGCTATGAACATATTTAATATCCAGGAGAAAAAATATATCAAATAACAAAATTGCGTACTCTTACAGAAAAGGTTAATACATCGAGCCACATAATTAGGTCGGAATATGTAAAATTCGTTTTAACGAAGACATAAAAATGAAAAGTTTTTAAAACATGGAAACATAGAAAACTAATTGTTTAATTAAATAGAGTGAAATGTAAGCACTATGTTGAACTATTTCTCATAAGAAAATATCCGCTAGTGTTTAAATGTGAAATGCAATTTAGGCGTTTTTTCGAGTCGATTTGAATCGAGTGCGACAGTATGTACAATCCAACAATGCAAATCGCAGTGGGGACATCATGTTAAAATGCATTTATGTATGTTTACTACAATATTTTATGAATTTAAATTTTAATAATGTCTTGGACTCAAAAGTATTTGGAATCATTTACAACCTTATAAAACAACTATACCATCTGATAGCATTGGTTATCATTTAAAATCATTGTATCCCTATTTTCTTTTAATGCAATGGCATTGTAAAACTATTACATTCAATTCCAGATTTAGAGAAAGCATTATTTATGTTATTTCCATCCAAATGTTTAGAAGCATTTATTACAAAAGTTCACAACTTCTTAAACCCTATGTGTTAATCTTACAAGGGGACGTTGTCAAGTCGATGTCAAGATTCCGGTTGAAACTTCTTGAGGTGAAACTAGAGAGAAAATAAGCGGACACGTGTCCCGGCTTTCTTCCCCATAGGCCCGGGTTCGAGAAAAAATTGGCGAAATAGATTTGCACACAAAACGTATACCTGTATTTAAGTCTGATGTTCTATAGATCGCTGTTGCTGCGGTCGCTAAGGCGTTGGTATTTTTAAGCTTAGGGTCGGTGGTTCGATTCCCACCGGCTGCGAATTTCTTTTTCGTTTTTATTTCAGTCTATTTTTTCAAATACCAAGCTGGGTATGTTTCTCAACTTCGTTATTTGTGATTAAATATTTTTTTATAGTAATAGGGAATCTGAATAGGTTTGGCAGATGACACACTCACTACTTAAGAAAGGATTTCGCAACAGCAGGGTGTTTTTTCAATTTTAATGCATATATCAAGTTCTTTAGAAAGTTCACTAGATGTCCTGTTTCATTAAATTCAGCGTATTATAATCTTTAATATTCATTCATAGCTGTAGTATCCGGCGTTGCCCGGGAACAGACGGAAAACAACATTAATTGAATTAAGAACCCCAAAATTATTTTATCACCATATAGCCTATGTTACTTACAGAGTAAAATAATATATGTAGCTTTGCTAAGTTTCGTCACGGTATCTTCAAAACTGAATTTGTATAGCGGACAAACAGAATTTCAGATTTATGCATATAGATTTTTGTATTAAGTTAGAAGACGAACCTGTAATATCTCTCTATCTTACAACTGAGCATATGACTTGCGCGTTCTTCCCCTCCACTTCCCCTCACTAGTGGCTCATAGCATCTCCATGCGTAAGACCAAGGTCACGCATCTCGCTCTAGCCAAGCAAAAATATGAGCGTATTTATTGAATTAAGCAACGCCCAATTTTTATCGCTATATAGCCTATGTTACATGCAGGATAAAATTAGATACCTATGCGAATTTTTGCGACAATATCTTCAAAGGTGTGGATTTTTATAACGGACAAAGAAAAAATGGATTTCAGGTTTATATATACAGTACAACCTCATGAACCCGGCAACCTCGGGACCTAGAATTTTCCAGGTTTTTGAAAATGCATAAAAAATCCTTAAGTAATGTACATTTTTGGTAGTTGATTATATAATTCAAATGATGAATATCAATTTAAAGGGAATCCGTTATCAATAAAGACTATTCCTTATACATTCACTAAAATGAGGAATTATAAATGAACCATTAAAATGTAAATAACGAACGTAAAATAAAGAGTATATCTAATACGCATTTACAGCATTATTTTCATCACACATTATCCTGAGAGTTTTTTTTAACAGATCAATCAAACTAACTTGCTTCATGCATTTTGATTTTTCTTTCATAAGTTTATCTTGTATTCTATACAAACACGTAATCCCTTTGAAAATCAATGCAAAAGTGTTGTTCTAAAGCAGATATTATATCTGTGACCTCTGTATAGGGCGATCTATCGAAGGTTTGTCCTTAACTATCTCTTGATTATCGTCACTTTCACTTTCTTCATCTTTTTCGTTCTCAGGTTTCAAAACCATGTTCGCTATTTTGACTATTTCACATAAGTTAGCTGAAGTACGACAGGCGCATTATTGTCGATATCAACCCAGTTTTCACTCTTTTTGCAATTGTGAAAAATTTTCGCTTGCTGTATCAGCATTAGGCCTGAAATAGGTACACTTTCACTTCTTCGCTCACGAAACCACTCAAACAATACCTTATCAACAATATTTACCCGGGACGTGTAGTGTTTTACGGCTACACATAGCTTTAGGTGTATCACTCTCGGAATAAAATTTCTATATTCCCGTTTTTTTATTCTTTAAGTCATAAACAGAGGAACTACCAATGCTATATTCTTCGCAAAGTCTCTTCACTGAAGTTCCTTTTTCAAGTTTTATGCACCTTTAACCATCGTAAGAAAAGGTTATATCCTAAAATTGCTGCTCCGATAAATTCCAAGACGATTAGTTTTCGATAGCATACCTTGAACAAACCACAACTTTTTCGTTAATGTTGGAGTATTTATGGATTTTTCAGGAGCTATAATCAACTTCAATTTTGATCCGAGGTTATCTTAATTAATTTAAGAACATAAAGATCAGTATACATATTGTATTTTATGACTACGATATTAAGTATTTATTTCTCCACCTTATATCTCTCTTTTTATCTATTTCAGAACAATACAGCCAAAAATCTTCCTAATCACCATCCTGAGACTGCAGCGAAGCTTCGAATAATAAGGAAGAATATGAGCTGTTTTACCTCCTTAAAAACTATTCAAAACTGCTGGAAATACTTCTCCTGTAATTTACTGTATGAATACTCATGAAAAATGTTGAATATGTATCGGAAAGTCATGAATGTTATTGACATTAAATGAACTGCTTTAATTAATAAAAATGGTACTTAAAACATTTTCTTCTTATTTAAAAATGAAGATGAAAACGTATAACGCATTCTCCTCAAACCTTTGTATTCGCAGATTGAATATAAAACGATGTAAAGGCGATGAAAACGTCAAGATTCAAACGAGCGGTTTAAATCTCGCGCCACGTTTCTGTGAAGATTTTGAGAACTACGCGAAAAACCGCGATTTGTCCCTGAAAAAGGCCAAAAACTCACACTCCTCTGGTTTTCGAACTCCAATGTAAACAAAGGAAGCCAAAATCCTCACACTCCTCTGGGTTTTGACCTCCAACTCACCTCGAGAGGCCTGAATGACCAACTTTCCCCTAGTTATGCCTTCGACAACCATGGTCGATCAAAAAGGGTCGCTTAAAGGCCATACATGGGACGTGAGATAGTGGGGCCGTCTAAAGGGATTGCTTTACTATACGTTAAGTAATGGGGCCAGAGCTGCATTTTGCTGGTGTCTTTACGAAGGCATTTTCTACTGGCACTAGAAAGACCAACCATTTATACGGAATAACTTTCCAGTGTATGCGAAGCTGGCTGCTAGCTTCGGTGTAAAGAGCTCGGCTGCCGTTGTGTTAGTCGTGTGTTCAAGTCCCAATTAAATTTAATAATTTTTTACTTTATGCTTATTATGCGTGACGTGTGTAACTTTTTGGATACAATTCCTGATCTTTCGCTCCTATGTAAAACTAATTTCTGAGATACATTTGCATTCTATTTATGCGCATGTATGCGAAGATGCGACGACGTATTTATGAAGGGGTTCTACGGAAGAGAAGGCCAGCTACGGAGACAGCGCGCGCGAGCGAAAAACACCAGGAACACCAATAATATCATCGTGAGATGATCGTATTGAGAAAAGATTACAGAAATAAATTTTTGTGGCCAGAAAAACTGCTCTTGATTAAGAAATTCATGTTATTTTGACGAACGAACCCTGGTTTATAGGTAACGCGCGGTAAAAATAGAATCCAAAAATACCTGAGAAATTAGTTTAACATAGGAGCGAAAGATCAGGAATTGTATCCAAAAAGTTACACACGTCACGGATAATAAGCATAAAGTAAAAAATTATTAAATTTAATTGGGACTTGAACACACGACTAACATAACGGCAGCCGAGCTCTTTACACCGAAGCTAGCAGCCAGCTTCGCATACACTGGAAAGTTATTCCGTATAA
This sequence comes from Uropetala carovei, assembly GCA_036926305.1. NCBI lineage: Eukaryota > Metazoa > Arthropoda > Insecta > Odonata > Petaluridae > Uropetala > Uropetala carovei. The sequence goes on along the minus strand of JAXCHB010000010.1, from coordinate 6,617,925 downwards.
ATGGTTGGTCTTTCTAGTGCCAGTAGAAAATGCCTTCGTAAAGACACCAGCAAAATGCAGCTCTGGCCCCATTACTTAACGTATAGTAAAGCAATCCCTTTAGACGGCCCCACTATCTCACGTCCCATGTATGGCCTTTAAGCGACCCTTTTTGATCGACCATGGTTGTCGAAGGCATAACTAGGGGAAAGTTGGTCTTTCAGGCCTCTCGAGGTGAGTTGGAGGTCAAAACCCAGAGGAGTGTGAGGATTTTGGCTTCCTTTGTTTACATTGGAGTTCGAAAACCAGAGGAGTGTGAGTTTTTGGCCTTTTTCAGGGACAAATCGCGGTTTTTCGCGTAGTTCTCAAAATCTTCACAGAAACGTGGCGCGAGATTTAAACCGCTCGTTTGAATCTTGACGTTTTCATCGCCTTTACATCGTTTTATATTCAATCGGCGAATACAAAGGTTTGAGGAGAATGCGTTATACGTTTTCATCTTCATTTTTAAATAAGAAGAAAATGTTTTAAGTACCATTTTTATTAATTAAAGCAGTTCATTTAATGTCAATAACATTCATGACTTTCCGATACATATTCAACATTTTTCATGAGTATTCATACAGTAAATTACAGGAGAAGTATTTCCAGCAGTTTTGAATAGTTTTTAAGGAGATAAAACAGCTCATATTCTTCCTTATTATTCGAAGCTTCGCTGCAGTCTCAGGATGGTGATTAGGAAGATTTTTGGCTGTATTGTTCTGAAATAGATAAAAAGAGAGATATAAGGTGGAGAAATAAATACTTAATATCGTAGTCATAAAATACAATATGTATACTGATCTTTATGTTCTTAAATTAATTAAGATAACCTCGGATCAAAATTGAAGTTGATTATAGCTCCTGAAAAATCCATAAATACTCCAACATTAACGAAAAAGTTGTGGTTTGTTCAAGGTATGCTATCGAAAACTAATCGTCTTGGAATTTATCGGAGCAGCAATTTTAGGATATAACCTTTTCTTACGATGGTTAAAGGTGCATAAAACTTGAAAAAGGAACTTCAGTGAAGAGACTTTGCGAAGAATATAGCATTGGTAGTTCCTCTGTTTATGACTTAAAGAATAAAAAAACGGGAATATAGAAATTTTATTCCGAGAGTGATACACCTAAAGCTATGTGTAGCCGTAAAACACTACACGTCCCGGGTAAATATTGTTGATAAGGTATTGTTTGAGTGGTTTCGTGAGCGAAGAAGTGAAAGTGTACCTATTTCAGGCCTAATGCTGATACAGCAAGCGAAAATTTGTCACAATTGCAAAAAGAGTGAAAACTGGGTTGATATCGACAATAATGCGCCTGTCGTACTTCAGCTAACTTATGTGAAATAGTCAAAATAGCGAACATGGTTTTGAAACCTGAGAACGAAAAAGATGAAGAAAGTGAAAGTGACGATAATCAAGAGATAGTTAAGGACAAACCTTCGATAGATCGCCCTATACAGAGGTCACAGATATAATATCTGCTTTAGAACAACACTCTTGCATTGATTTTCAAAGGGATTACGTGTTTGTATAGAATACAAGATAAACTTATGAAAGAAAAATCAAAATGCATGAAGCAAGTTAGTTTGATTGATCTGTTAAAAAAAACTCTCAGGATAATGTGTGATGAAAATAATGCTGTAAATGCGTATTAGATATACTCTTTATTTTACGTTCGTTATTTACATTTTAATGGTTCATTTATAATTCCTCATTTTAGTGAATGTATAAGGAATAGTCTTTATTGATAACGGATTCCCTTTAAATTGATATTCATCATTTGAATTATATAATCAACTACCAAAAATGTACATTACTTAAGGATTTTTTATGCATTTTCAAAAACCTGGAAAATTCTAGGTCCCGAGGTTGCCGGGTTCATGAGGTTGTACTGTATATATAAACCTGAAATCCATTTTTTCTTTGTCCGTTATAAAAATCCACACCTTTGAAGATATTGTCGCAAAAATTCGCATAGGTATCTAATTTTATCCTGCATGTAACATAGGCTATATAGCGATAAAAATTGGGCGTTGCTTAATTCAATAAATACGCTCATATTTTTGCTTGGCTAGAGCGAGATGCGTGACCTTGGTCTTACGCATGGAGATGCTATGAGCCACTAGTGAGGGGAAGTGGAGGGGAAGAACGCGCAAGTCATATGCTCAGTTGTAAGATAGAGAGATATTACAGGTTCGTCTTCTAACTTAATACAAAAATCTATATGCATAAATCTGAAATTCTGTTTGTCCGCTATACAAATTCAGTTTTGAAGATACCGTGACGAAACTTAGCAAAGCTACATATATTATTTTACTCTGTAAGTAACATAGGCTATATGGTGATAAAATAATTTTGGGGTTCTTAATTCAATTAATGTTGTTTTCCGTCTGTTCCCGGGCAACGCCGGATACTACAGCTATGAATGAATATTAAAGATTATAATACGCTGAATTTAATGAAACAGGACATCTAGTGAACTTTCTAAAGAACTTGATATATGCATTAAAATTGAAAAAACACCCTGCTGTTGCGAAATCCTTTCTTAAGTAGTGAGTGTGTCATCTGCCAAACCTATTCAGATTCCCTATTACTATAAAAAAATATTTAATCACAAATAACGAAGTTGAGAAACATACCCAGCTTGGTATTTGAAAAAATAGACTGAAATAAAAACGAAAAAGAAATTCACAGCCGGTGGGAATCGAACCACCGACCTTAAGCTTAAAAATACCAACGCCTTAGCGACCGCAGCAACAGCGATCTATAGAATATCAGACTTAAATACAGGTATACGTTTTGTGTGCAAATCTATTTCGCCAATTTTTTCTCGAACCCGGGCCTATGGGGAAGAAAGCCGGGACACGTGTCCGCTTATTTTCTCTCTAGTTTCACCTCAAGAAGTTTCAACCGGAATCTTGACATCGACTTGACAACGTCCCCTTGTTAGTATTTTGTAGGTCAGCATGATTCTTGAGTCAGATATTAAAAAAGTATGTAAACCAAAAAACACCACAAATTAGTCCATGTTGTTTGAGATCAACGCTGCCAAATAGTGGATTAATGTAAATTACAGGTTATCAGATTGCGGGGGTGGATGGGCAATATAGGTCAAAAGACAAATGCCTAGTGGGCCACCAAAGGGACTAGAAATGGATTTGTATGTTAAAAACTGCCCCTTAAACATTGTCTATTCTGCAGTTCTTTATTTTTTAAGAAAAAAGTGCAGGAAAAAGTATTCCTAAGTTGTTTATTTCTTCTCTGGACAAATATATAATGGAAAGGTAAAGTTGCTCATCTGCCTCTGCATGTAGGCATTTACGAAAATTTAATTTTATAATTTTTAAACCCATATTTCTAAGTATATAGAGCCAATTTCACTAAAACCTGGAATATTTTAACCATTTTTGGTGCTAATCTTTCCTGCTGGAGTTTTTTTTTGAGAATCAATGAAAGTTGGTAATAAATATTCACTAAAAGTGACAAACCCACACTGGACCTCATAAGGAGATAAAGTTCCTGGTTAATAACTCAGTTATAATTTAGATAATGCTTGGACATAATTAGGTCGGAATATGTAAAATTCGTTTTAACGAAGACATAAAAATGAAAAGTTTTTAAAACATGGAAACATAGAAAACTAATTGTTTAATTAAATAGAATGAAATGTAAGCACTATTTTGAACTATTTCTCATAAGAAAATATCCGCTAGTGTTTAAATGTGAAATGCAATTTAGGCGTTTTTTCGAGTCGATTTGAATCGAGTGCGACAGTATGTACAATCCAACAATGCAAATCGCAGTGGGGACATCATGTTAAAATGAGATGAAACAAAAAACTACTTTAGACGTCAGATTTAAGCCATTCCGAATTAGAGATGCTAGGAATAAGGCACTTGATTGAAGTTTCTGTAGGAAATGTGTGTCGCACGTTTGTCATTTCTATCATTTTAACAAAGTTAAAGAGAAACAATATACTCATCGAGAATTCTTAAGTTATGGTCATAGGCACAGCAACTAATAGAAATATCCACAAAAACAAAATGTTATTCGCTATTTTGATATCTTAGATTGATCAGAAAATTTGAAATTTTCTCACTTATTTAATTATACATATCTTCATGAAAATCCTTACAGGAGAAAAGAACCAAGGAATTTTTTGGCGATCAATCTAAGATATCAAAATAGTGAATAACATTTTGTTTTTGTGGATATTACTATTAGATGAAATGTTGAAATTGAGACTTAAATTCCTCAGCTGCCGGCTCAGCACAGCTAAGTTTTTCACCTTTGATAGCAATCTGACGAATCCCGTGCCTTTGCTTAAACCTCGTCAACCACCCACATTATGCGTTAAAGTCCCCTTTCAATTTCAATTCATCGAAAAAATACTTTGCTTTCACTGCACAAACAGCTCCCGAAACCAGGATTCCCTCAGCCCTCTGTTGGTTAAACTAAAAAACCATTGCTTTATCCAAATCATCGTAGGTTGACGTCTTCATAGTTTTCCGGCTAGACATGCCACTTGCACTATCAGAAACTCCGGCAAACTCAATTAACTTATTTTTGTTTTTCACAATATCATGTACTGTTTGGTCACCCACATTGTACTCATTCATTAACGACTTCACCGTCACACCTTTTTCAGATTTTTTAATTATGTCAAGTTTTTGTTCTATAGTAAGAACAACTCTTTTATGTTTCGACATGATCACGTAAGGGCTATTCAGATTTCAAATTAACAAGAACAAAATGACGTATGCACCTGTTACAACGCACGAAAATAAAGTGAACATTTGAACAAAATATCCTGATCCGCTCGGCAAGAGAGTGGTTGTGTTTTCATGCGCCGTCTATGCAATGTTTTTATAGATGAATGCGTACAATGTGATAATATGTATCTCTAACTCACACAGAGTAGCAGATACTATGTCGGTATCTCGTTACTGTGTCATTTCCCCTCCTCCCCCCTTCATAACTCCACCCTTCATATCACCCGTGATTTCGGCATCAGTTACGCTGTTGCATCGTTTTTCAGCAGCCGCTTTCTCGTATTCCAAATTATTTTCATATACATTTTTTTTACATCCCGGTTAAGCCGATCCCGGTTAAGCCGATCCCGGTTAATCGAGAGTCTACTGTAATTGTATCAATCTATTCATTCTACAAAACCATTTTTTCCTGTCCAAGGACAAATAACCTCATTGTAAATTTTACCTTTTTCATTGCAGCAATCTCTTATTGTTAGCTAAACTTCTCACGACACCAAAAATATCTTCTGTTTTTATCTGTGACATAATGCTTTTATATTTTTGATTAAGCATTGTCGTATTCAGCCCCGTAACTAGATATTTTAGGGCCTGGGGCAAACTACTAAATATATGCCCTCTTACCCTTCAAGAAATTGCTTCTCTAGTTTATTTAGTTACTATTTGGATTTTTTGTGCCCCTTGATTAGTTGCGCCTGTGGGCAGATGCCCTGCTTGCCCCCTGCCCTAGTTACGGCACTGGCTGTAATGTAGTAAACTATAATTTGAAGTTTATTAGTCTTTAATTCCTAATTAAGAGCAACTGAAGTTTGGCCCTAAATTCTCCATCACTGCTGGATATGGTAATCACAAAATAGGTGTTGTTAACTTGCATATCATGACTCATAATTGTAATAATAAAATTAGTTCAAGAATTTATTGAAAATATAGCATGGTGACACTAACAGATGTAATCCTTGCTTTACACAACTTTAACAGTTCAACTTTACACAGTATGACTGTGTGGATAAGGGTATTAATGATGGACAACTCTTTTTGCTGGAAATTATTTGAATTGAACTGGAAGAAAATGTTGCAGTTAAGAGTAAGCAATTTTTAATCAAAGCATTACTTGTTTTTAGTCCTGTAGATGGAATTCCTATGAAAAATCACTTTGACTTTTCCTACTATAGCTTCCAAACAATATCAAGATGCAAGTCTAACAATTCGATAATTGCAAAATTTTTGTAGGTCATGGCATGGGTATTCCTCAAGCAACTCAATAGTAATTAACGATTAAAATGAAGGCTTAAGATGAATTATTTATAGATATGAAATCAAAGGCAAAATGTAGCAATTCATTAGGTCTGATTTGTATGTGATGTGTCCCTTAACAAAATATTTAAAAAATTTTTCACTAAGTTACGATGGATTTATTTTAAAAGAATAAGTGGCTGATGTATTTTTTAAATTCAAATAAAGCATTTAGTGCTGCATGCTAGTGTTTTGATCATTGCAGAATAAACTCATAAATCTTGAATATGAAGATATTTGCCTTACCATTTCTAAGCTATGTCATTACTGCATTTTTCACATCGCTTTTCAGTGCGATGAATGAGTTATGTTAGTGACCTGCCCTAAGAAATAATTTGTTCTTTAAGTAATCATACCATTAATGATTATCATACATCATGAGCATTTATATGCACATTCAAGATATTTTTTGGGTAGCTACAAACTATTCTTCATAAAGCTAAGTAAAAACTAATAGCTATAACAGTAATCCATTCTCCACGCTAACATAGGATTGAACAAAAATGTTATTAACTGCCAAATATGCTATCATTTTTTCTTCAGAAATACAAATATGTATGCCACATTGATTAATCTAGTACAAAGCATGAATGTTTAAAATATAATTATTTGGGATCTCCTTTTAACTTCAAATTCATTAGTTAGTAAGCACCTTGCTTACCTAAGAATAATTTTATCTGCAGATATTGAGATATATCCTCTTCCAACTTCATTCTGGAAGAGGAAATTGAATATTACTTATTTAGGTAATCATCAGTGCAATATAATTTTATATAGTCGACTCATTTCGAGAAAAATGTGAGCTACTGCATGTAGTCAGTTCCTGTTGCATGCTATGTTGGATAAAATAATTAATCTGAGAAATAAAAGATGCAGTACTTGATGGAACCATTTTATATTTCTCAAACTTGACCTGTGATACTTTGTACATTTTGAAGGAAAACTTCATTTTAGGTATTACAGTCAAGCATCGCTAATTTGAAAAGCTTGGGATCTGGGCTGTCCCAGACCACAGATAATTTCAGATTAAAAACAATGGGGTATTCTGGGGGTGGGGTATACATATTTCATATAAATAAAACCGTTTATTGAAAATATAGCTTAACAGAAAAAAAAGGTATACACATTCCAAGATAAAGTTATATGAAGTGGCAGCATTTAAAATCAATAACATACTTAATTCTTTCTATTATGTTCTTTGCATGACAACCATCACAGACAAAACAGAACAATGTGAAAAAGCAGTAACAAAACAAGGGCATACTACCGTATCGGCAACTGTTGTGTATATTGTTAATAATTTTTAATGTCATATACTGTTGTTGTTCCAACATGGTAAATGGAACAAAGCTGCTGCACCGATGAACCTTGGTTGAGTTTCTTTAATAATTGCAATTTTTCTTGAATTGATAGCGTTTTATGCTTTCACTTACAATTAGATGAATTTCCAGCATTATTACTTTCATTTGATGTCTTACAAGACATGGTTAGGGTAAATTAAATTAACATTAAATTGTATTTTCTTAAAAAAAAAGCACTAGATACTGGGCTGCTGCATGCATGTGTGCCTTTGTTTGTGTTTGTAATGTTCAAATACAAGGCATTGGTTTGGAATACTGTAGTGTCACAATGTCATGGCGGCTGGTCGGGAAAATATGAATTGGAAATCAGTCTTTTCGGGTTACAGGTGATTTTGGACTAATGAATTAGCGATACTTGGTTGTAATAGGAATGGCTCTTAGGTATTATAATATTTTGAGGCATAAAATAAGGGTCTTATTTCCCATTGGTGGTTTTGTTTAAGTTTATCAGTCAGTATTATTTTGCAATTCTCATTCATCATCTGTCATGTTACTTTGGGCACTTCCAGTTGAAATTAAGGAGCTTACATTTTGTGCACCCGTAGTTATGCCCAAGTTTTGGCCCACAAACTTTAAAAAATCTAAAGAAATTGGCAAACATGGGAGCAAGTGCAGTGCATGATTAAATTATGGATTAAAATTTGTTAAATAGGAGCTATTTACTTGATGCTTGTAGGCTCATGCTTAAAAAAATTTCTGATGTGGCCAATACATGATTTTCTCCATATTTGGGGTATAGACATTTAAATTATTATGAATAGCATTATAAGATAAAATTATTATTTTATATCGTAAAAGAATACAATTGTCCTTATTGCCGTAAATTATATTTTGAATATGTTTGCAGAATTCACCGCTACATGGTGGTGGTGCTGTATACTGAAAATTTATGAATAAGTTAAATATCTCCGAAATGGATGGTTCTACGAAAATTTGTTTCAAACAAAACTTGAAAGAAATATTATTCTCTACAACTTTTGGTGCTCATGAATATTACCAATAACAGCATTTTAAGGAGATAATTGACGGAAACTGAAAAAATCGATTATTTATAAATAATTCCTAAACAATAACTGCTATGATAAATTGTTTCAAATAAAAGTTGTAGGAAGTTACTTTCTCTATAATATTTGTATTGAGTTGTATATACAATAATTATGTTTTAATAGAGAAATATTGCAAAAACCGAATCTGGTTTCGAATAAACCTCAACTTCCGGTTAACTGGTATTGTCCAAAAACTAATCAGTTCTTTGTGCTCATGCTAAAGTGTTATATATGAAGTTTGGTAATGATATGACAAGTACTCTTCGAGTTAGAGCACCCACAATCACATACACACACATACATACACACACATACATACACACACATATACATATATACACACACACACATACATACACACATGCACAGACATCACTCCGAAAATAGTCTAAACGTGTTCTAGGGAACTCAAAACATGTTTTTCCGTTGAAATCTCGAAGTCGATTTTTTTCATCCTACCAACACCTACCTACCACCCTAACCACGCGGGGGGGATACACTCCGAGGTTGAAAGGGTAGAAAGTGAACCTTCCAACAACATATGGTCAGAATCGAAAATGTTCCTTCTCACTGACAATGAAACAGAAACCTCCTCAACGGAAAGGAAAGATCTAAAATAGCCTCCTCATGGGTAACATTAGTTGTTATTGAAGACAGAAACCGATTCTTGACCGAATTTGCAGAAAAAATAGCGTTTAGAACAAGGGTCTCAAACTCACGACCCGCACGTGGCCCACTTGTTCATTTTATGCGGCCTTCTCAGTGGTCTTATTCTAACTATTCTAACTCAGTGACTAAAGAATTTTTTATTTTAAAAATATTATTAGTCCTCTTGAAGTGTAATTTTTTCGTTTTTGGCCCGTGTATGATTTGCATTAGAGATCTCTGGTTTAGAATCAGAAAAAGACTTGATTTTATCAGTTTTATTACAACACCAAATATAAATTAACATGACAACTCCCACTGTCACCGAAGTTGAATCCAATACTTTCTCTATACTATGTATATGGAGAAAGTAAAAAGAGCTGAATTTGCATTTACTACTAACAGGATATCAATTCATTGCAAATCAGGTTAAAAATTAGTTTCTGAAACTGAAAGAATGTCATTTTTGAAGCCTTTTAAAATGGGAAAATTACAACATGCATTCCCTTTCTTTATCTTTCTCCTCATCCTTTGAGCGCTAAGAGGGATATGCATAAAGAGCTGTCCCATGGGTAATTGCCCAAGGCATTGGGGAACTTATGGCAAGGAAATTATAACTTTAATTTAGTGGTTCATGTTAAGGTCCACACAGACTGATTTTCCCCTAGGCACCTCATCTCTGTAGGGCAGGGATGGGCAACCTTTCTGAATGGTGGGTCACACCGTGAATGCCTCAGTAGAGCACATTGAAAGTAGCCAGTTTTACAGGTGGTAGAGGTTCTAAAATACCTGATAAGTGAAAATCACTTCTAAATAAGGATTTTGGGGTTAAATTTAAAAAAATATTTTTATCATAATTTACCAAAATATTTCTATTTGTGTGTTAAATTTTACTGGTTGCTTTCTCATAGCTTAGCTGCATATGGCCCACTTGATGTAGGTTGCCCACCCTGTTCTGAGTTTTATTTATTCAGTGCTAACTATGTAAGATCAAATCACCTTGTTTTAAAGGAACCCAATGTGTCATTAAACTGAAGTTGGCCAAAAATTGACCTGCATCTTATAGGCCAATGGTGCCCAGATATGCCAGTCGTAAGGTGTATATAGAAGAGTTTAGATCTGACAAGTGCTGCCACCGGTAGGAGGAACACTGGCCTTTGCTCTCAGTAGGCTGTGCAAGGCAATATCACTTGCTCAATTCAATTGATACAACTGGATTGTATGCATAAAGAAATAAGTTTGGTATGCTGAAAAAGCCCTTTAATTTGTAGCTTTCCGTGAACAAGAGGAAAAGGAAAGGACTCCTATAGCAATGTCAAAAAGTTTTAAGTAATTTTCCTTATATTCCTCATGAATAAATTGTGGCAGTCTTCTCTGTTCCATTTATGTCTCCCAAAATTATCCCAGTGCCTTTCCGCTTACGTCACTAGTCTGACATTATTATCATCTTTAGACTCCTCTTTTTCTATCATTCTCTGCATTACAGGTTTCGCCTGAGATCCTCCTCATCATCTTAAGATCTCGTTAAAGCATATCAGCATGGTTATTGTCTTCATTAAATTATGATTTCAAATAAGTTTCCATCAGAGAACATAATAAGACACTGGTTCTGATATAGTTTCAATGTATAACATTTCTTTTTCAGATGTCAGCACTAAAATAAATATTTTCCAATAATCTGCCCATGCACCATCCTTCCAGTTATTATCGCAAAGCTTTTGTTGTAAAATCATACCTTATTCATCATGTGCACTAAGTTGTTCATCAAAAATGCCATTAATGAGATTGCTTTTCTCTTTTTGAAATTTGATAGCTTCATCTATTTATGTATAATAGTCGTTCAGGCTCCTCTTTGTTGATGGAGAATGTCTATTAATTTTTTCAACTTCATTATCAGTATTAAAAACATGGTCACAGTATACTTTCCACATAACTCATTTCCTCTTGACATCATTGGGAATATTATTCTTGAGTAGTTGTATTATATCTTGCTATTGATAATGTTTTAATAATAATTGTTTTTATTCTCATATTTCATAATTATCATCGTAAGTAGCGTGTCAGTAGACAGGTCCGTGATTATTCTGGTTAAACCTGGTTCTCCAGATACTCCTACTTTCCACAATCTTCTTCCATGTCTTAGCTAGCTGTGTCACTTTCAATTTGTCTATCAGCTGAAATGTTGTTTATCATCTGAAACCTTTTCCTTCCTTAATTCTCTTTTCCTTTCCACTTTTCACTCTTGTCATATCCTTAATCAATCATGCTATCTCTTCTCAGAATATGCCTGATCCAGTTCACCTTCCTCTTTCTTATAGTCTTTGTAATCATTTGCTTCTCTCCATTCTTATATTTTTATCTTATCTCTAGATTTTATCTTCAGCATTCTTTTCCATGTCCACATTTCAAAGCTTTCCAAGTCGAGGGACTTAGGTTGCTAATTCATTCCGATAAATGAATCGTATGTCGGAAAAACGTATGTCGAACCCTGAAATCTATGTAAAACCTCTTAATTCGTTCAGAGATCTTTAGATTTCAATTTTTTCTGCACATAAATAAAGCTTTTCCCATGAAAATAGTTATTTTATGTAGGATTACATTTTCTTTTACATATGCGTACGTGTATAATTAATAAAATATAACAGAAATAAATAAATAGAAATACATGTGTGTCATTTTCGTCACGGAATGACTCTTGTTGATTTCAGTGGATTGGCACTGCAACTTTAATATCTTTTAACTACTGCGGCACTCAGATATGGGATCGCGTTACTTTTCCATGCGTTTGGTTTTCTACTTTGTGTCTTTCTATGCTGAGAAATCTTGGGACATGAAAAGGACCTTTCGTCATTGTAGACTCAGATATAATGTCTTTCGTCACGGTTTTCCCTCATAACATTGTTTTTTTTCACTGTACGTATTTGTATAGGCGGCAGCGAATGAGTTAAGACAAAAACAAAGGAGGTTATTTGTTAGAACAATTTAAAAGACAGATGTGATTGACGGGTCAAGAATCAATAATTGTCCATCGTATGTCACAGTCTCATCATATGTTGATACTATATGGAAGCATGGGAGGCTTATCGGAAGAAAAAAACCATATCACGAGGTCATAAGTTGAGGACCCACTGTATTTTGTTATTCTTCCTGAGTGTCCACATCAGTGGTATTGTTTCTATCTGTACATTTTGTAGCATATCATGCTGAATTTTTCTAACGTTCTCATATATACTATCCTACAAACTTGCAAAGTTGTTGGTATTAGTAGAACATAAACTTTGTTTTTGACATATCTCTCTCACCCAATCTTCTCTCCCTCCCTCCCTAGTAGATGGAACGCAGAAACCGACAACATTGCTCTCCTGCCATCCCAACTGCAGAGTGTCAAGTTACAGTGAATAGAGTATAGGGATTAACATTTCCCAGGTTTCTCTCTTTCCCGGAATCTCGAGACTGGATCAGTCGAATCCCGAGCATTTTCCACGATTCAGTTTTCATAAAAATACTAAAATACAATCTATATTATAATTCAATTAAGAAACTAATTATTACATCTAAGCAAAAATATAATAAGAACCAATAACAAGGTGTTTGTACAGCTAAAACAAGTTTAGCAGGCATCCAACTTTATTGCAATGGCAAAGACGTGAGACAAGAAATAATCTTTGATTTAAAAGTCCTCTGTATCCTACAAAATGCGATATCATATGTAAAAATTTTCTTATAAAAATGCTGCTATTATATTGATGAGAGATTATGTACCTAGATATAAAGATGATCCAGGAAGAAGGTGACTGTGTTATTGGCCAAAACAGTGGTAGGAATATACTTAGGCCCCCTCTGCAAAACTTGAGTGTAACCTTAATTAAATACAACTACGCTCGAGCAGGCTATCCGACATTAGCCGATACTTGTTGATGTACTTTCTGGAGAGTTATCTTCTAACACGACAGATGGGTGATCCTGTAATTCTGACTGAGAAGTAACAATAAGATACAGCAATTGAAGAAAGGCTGCTAAGAATTTAATTTAAAGGTAACACGAATCAGACGCCAACAAAAGGTACACATTGTTGATTTTTGCACAAAATAACATTGGGGGGATTGATACATCAGGCTAGAGGAGGGGAGGAGGCTAGGCGAGACAGACTAGTCTCCCTCACAGCCAATCACAGGGTGAGGGGAGGGAAGCATTGTCAGTGCAATTCCGCTGCATTTTCGCTTACTCCCTGTAATCAAACATTTACAGCCTATGTTAACTGGTTTAATCGATTATAGTAGAAGCATGTTAAACAGGGACTTAATATGTTTTATATCTAAGCGCTGCCTGCTCGCTCGAGCCTGTTGTTAACTTTTCTCTGAATTTGCGAGCAGGTTGTTACATTTTTAGAAAATAGGAAAATTTATTGATTTTGTCCTTTCAAGTACATTTTGCCAATTAAGTCAATTACCAGCAGTATATGAAATGGAATATATTACGAATGGAACACTTGTTAAGCTAGTGGAATGGTATTACTAAACTAGAGCGATATGGTGCCCCTGGCATATAGCCCTACTGCCGCCGTTATCCTAATTTTCTAATGCCCCTTTATTTTAGAGAGGAGGTTCTTAATTTTTTTCCAGCTCATCACTGATTATATAATATTATACATTATATACATTCAAACATTAAGATCCCTCCACGCGTATGACATGTTTCTTCATACGTAGATGAAAATTATATTTCTTTTTTATGTGTAGCGTTATTGTTTTATTATTATTTACTAGGTGAATGAGCCCGTTTAAAACGGCCGTTGAAAACAAACAATATAAAAATAAAACCAACAAACAAATGATAAAATTATAATATTTTAATAAGATTGGAAAGGGCTACAAATGAAAACAAAGGAATAGTTTTAAAAAATTAAAGAGGAAAACAGTCTTATACCTCAATAATATTATTTTAGCTATTCATTAGCTCTCTTATAACGACGTTCCCTGTAATTACTGTTTCGCTTAACAGCAGTTGCCCTTGATTATCTTTATCCTTAACCGAAAATTTCAAATTATGTTTGTCACGTGTTCTAGTTAAGGCTACATACACTGTCCATGTAAAAAGCAATATTTAGTAAGTAATCACAATCAACCATTCAATTCCACTAAACAGCAGTTAAGAACAATATCAATAGATATCTCAATACATACGCAAACAGTGCATATACCTTATTTAGATAATGTAATCGTTGTTTGGTTGGTTACGCTACAATTGGATTAAAGCGAAATAAAAATAAACAGCATGAAAAAAATTATTTTCATAATATCTGTTATATTCAGATAATGCAAAGGCACAGTGCAAGCAACTGCCTTTAATATGCAGAAAGACTTCCATAAGACAACGAAGTTGTGTTAAAACAGCTTCGAATTATTTCAAACATTAGCATGTTTTACAATACGTAATTTACCGCAATTATCCATCTGGTACTTACGTATTAACGGGAAGCCCAACTTAATACGTAAGTACTGATTGATTTCTACCAAGATATCTGTAGTCTACAAAGAAATTATATCTTGCTTGACTGTTGTGCCGCAAATGGAGGAGATATTTGTGAGCCTTCGGCTCGCTTTGTTTATATTTTAATTGCCACCAGAAATTAAAATGCCATTGTTTTTCAATTGTTATCTATAACAAACTATTTAAATGTAACTGGATTCTTTTAATGTTCTTAAAATTTGAAATATGACTTAAATGGTATCTGTTCTGTATTTGTATTTTCAAGTTGGGCTCCCCATTAATACGTAAGTACCATCCATCCAGTTTACGTAAATGAATATAGGTGCGGCCGCATTTAGCTATAGAAAGTGGCAGGAGGGGCAGCACTAATTGAGCTGCCCTCTCCTGTCAGTTTGTATAACTAACTGATGAGACTGTCCGGGGACACACCAACAAAGACATTAAACCTTTTATTAAAGGAGATGACATGTTAACAGGGTAAATTAAAATTGTAATTAAGTAATTGTTGAAAATTATAGATTTTAAAAATTAAATCATCAAAAGCATTCTTTACGATCCAATGATGCCAAAGAAACATTAACCATGAATCATTATCGCTTTCATCACCATAGCTGCACTTTTGGAAACATTTCGCTATCGAGGTTTCAGTAATCTGCCACCATGCTGCAAGAACGTAATGCATGGCTACATTTTAATGACAGATCAAGTAAATTAAATATTTTCTATGAAAAAAATTTTCAGAAAATAAAAGACGTGTCTTCCTATCACGAAGAAGCACAAAGTGCTGGGATGAATTAAAGTCTACTAAAGGAGTCGGGATGATTTTTGAGCCTCTTAAGAACCGAATCTAATTTAGTCCAATCAATAGCATAACTGATGCTTTTAATCCGTCAAAATGACGCATCGTTGATCACACCAACAACGTTTAAAACGATGAAACGAAGATATCCTATATATTATTACAGTAATGTCTGTTTGTGTCAACATGATCTGCTGGACTACCGTATGGATTTCTTTAAAACATCAGTTTCAGAAAGCTTATGCTTCGGCATTGACGCGAATGTCCTTTTTTTATTTAATTATATTCAAAGAATTGTTTTGAACATTTTAATTTTTCCAAAATTTCACATTTTTTTGTGTATTATTTATGCGTTGCTAACAACAAAGTGCAGTATTCTTGAGCTCTGAGATTTACATAGATTGATTTGAGGGAAATGAATGATCGGTTTAAAAAGATACAGGATCAGATAATGTATGCCTCAGCATTGATGCGAATGCCTTTTTATCTAATTTAACCCGTTTCAAATGATTGTTTTAACATTTTAGTTACCCCGGAGTTTCCTGTTTTCTTTATTATTCATACATCAGTAAGAAGAAATTTGGGTTCTGTTGAGATTAGATATTCTGATGATTAGATAGAAATTCTTGGCATTCAACATTAGTAAGTACGATCTTTAATGGGTATTAACATTCTATAAACATCAATTATTACTAATTTTATTAATATGATTTTATTAATTAATTTTTTAAGATAACAATGCCACCGAGGCGACCATTAACTGCCCAAAGGGAAGAAAGAAGAAGAAAAAAAAAGCAATTGGAAAAGAGTGGAAGAGAACGCGAACGTAGACAAAGGGAATCAAAAGAACAGCGTTCAGAACGACTTTTCTCTCAACGAATAAGGACACAGAGACAACGACAACTGGAAAGTAAAGAACAGCGAATGGACTGACAAGAAGATTAACCATAGATTACGTCCTGAGAATCTTCCAGTCGTATAACATAGCAAGGTCAGTATGTATGGAAAATGAAGTGATATCATATACTGTTGGACAGATGAATAACCGTTGTAGATACTGTAACGCGAAATTGTTTGCAACTGAAATAAACATATCGATCTGCTGCCATAATGGAAAAATTCAACTGCCGCCTCTAGAAGTACCAGATTTACTGTGCAATTTAATTGATTGTAATGATCATATGACCAAAAATTATTTAGACAACATCAGACAATTCAATAATGCACTGGCGTTTGCATCTATTCAACTAAATGCTGTTCATTTAAGAGGACGAGAACCGTATTGTTTTAAGATCCATGGACAAATATACCATGTGATAGGCAATTTGCTACCACATAAGGATGTTCAACCATTGTACGCTGGCGTATCTATTCTGGATTCGGAAGACGCTCTATGTCGACGAATGAAAATGACGGAAAATCAAGTCTGTGAAAGGAGTATTATGTTGTATTTAAAGAAGTACTCTAAAAATAACAAAAATATCTGAATAAAGTTTGTTTATTAAATATTTTGTTTTTCTTTAAGTGCGAATTATTCGCATGGGTACAGCTAGTAAACCATTATTTAAATAGAATCAATCTAATACCAATTTGACTGATATGCTTCCCAAGCAAATGAAAAATAAAGCAAATGCCTTCAGTTAGTGTGAAACGATGATAGGATTGAATCACTCGTTACTACAGACCACTGATCCGTTCTCGAATTTCCAATGTGACTGTTACGTAACTATGACGAACAAACTAATTTTTCGGCAAGTGCGTGCTAGTTCATTCTCGACACACGGAGAAAAAAGTCTTCTAATATTAAGAGAATTAATAGATTTTAAATTTCGAGCAAAGATTACATTATCAAACCTTATATAACATGGAGTTTTATGGGAAAATGCCACCCCGTCTCTCCAAACATTTTTCCTCTTCCCTACATTCCCCTTTTCCCCATCTTAGATAGAAGCGGAGATTCCCTAGTCTCAATCTCGCCCAAATAAATAAAATATCCCCAAAATTCCCCCTTTCACATATCCAACACAGTCTCTCCTCCTCTTCACGAATCACAATATCAATTGAGAGATCTCATTCCGCACCACGTGTGCTAACTTCAATCCCTTTTAGTATAGCCCTCGACAATTGCACAGGAATTAACCAGGAGGAGGATAATTACTAGGGCATCTACTTTTTACTTTCTCCATACGTAGTATAGGGAAAGTATTGTGATCACGAAAAAATGGACTTCGAGATTTCAATGGAAATACACGATTTGAGGTTCCTAGAACACATTTAGACTATTTTCGGAATGATATATGTGCGTGTGTACATGTGTGTGTATGTGATTGTGGGCGCTCTAACTCAAAAAGTACTTGCCATATCATTACCAAATTTCATATATAACACTTTAGCATGAGCACAAAGAAATGATTAGTTTTTGGACAATAACGGTTAACTGGAAGTCGAGGTTTATTCGAAACCCGATTCGGTTTTTGAGATATTTCTCTGTTAAAACATCATTATTGTACATACAATTCTATACAAATGTTATAGAGAATGTAATTTTCTATAACTTTCATTTGAAACAATTTTCCATAGCAATTATAGTTTAGGAATTATTTATAAATAATCGGTTTTTTCGGTTTCCGTCAAATATCTCCTTAAAAACATCGTTATTGGTATTCTTCGTAAGGATCAAAGTGGTAGAGAATAATATTTCTTCCAAGTTTTGTTTGAAACAAATTTTCGTAGAACCATCCATTTCGGAGATATTTTGCTTATTCGTAAATTTCCAGTATACAGCACCACCACCATGTAGCGGTAAATTCTGCAAACATATTCAAAATATAATTTACGGCAATAAGAACGACTGTATTCTTTTACGATACGAAATAATAATTTTGCCTTATAATGCTATTCATAATAATTTAAATATCTATACCCCAAATATGGAGAAAGTCATGTGTTGGCCACATCAGATTTTTTTATAAGCAATCTCCTCTTCGAGATAAATTGGAGAGGAAGTGCTGTTGGTTAAGCGACGCCTAGAGGCCTGACGAAATCGATAACGTCGACGCATTTCCTTCCGATTGCACGCTAAATGGTGTGAAAATGTCTTTTCCTCGTGCATATCCTCCTCTTCCGAATTTTTCTCGGCCGTACAGCGCGTCGTAACCATTGAAACCGTTGCGTCCGAAATGCTAACAAAATAAAGATACCGAGAAATATATGACGCGTCCAGAACAAGGTTTTCTCCATATATAATAATATATTCTTCCGATAGTGCTTACAAGTTTCTCTCGACAACAGCGTCTTCAAAAACAAGTTAGTAAAGTATACAGCGTAACACAAATGGGCAACGGAGTATTTGAACGAAATTCACTTTTGCGATTTTCTTATTATCTTAATATACCTAATATCCTTAATATCAAATTTCATGAAAATCCGTTCGGTAGAAGCCGAGAACGAACATGCCGACGGACGGGCGAACAAACCGAAGCTAATAGTCGCTCATGATGGAAGCGAAACGCGCCTAAGAGAAATCGGTAATTACACTAGTGAATCTTTTTTTAACACTAATAATTATCGCTACGGAAAATGCTTTGAATCATTTTCACATGGAAGACAATAAATAAACAAAATTATTTGTTGCTATGGTTAAATAAATATTGATCACCTGTGGCAGCGTTGGCATCACTATCGACAAGTCGAAAATTATTATTATTGTAACCGAAACAAAGTTGCGCAAAGTTGTCACTTGGCGAGATTCGATACGCCGAACAAATTCAGACGGACAAACATATTTTTCATGCAAAAATTGTACAACTTAGGCAACGACGGATGTTGCATTAATGAAGATATGGCAAAGTCAGAAGTATTAAGAGAGTAAATCACTTCCGGTTGACCTATTTCGGCCAAAACCTCAGACGTTGATTAGTACAAATTTTAAATATACGGTTTACGCTGTTCTGATTGCTAGTTTTTGAGCTAGAGCGCCTACAAAATTCCCACCACATACAACCACACACGCACACTTCATCGAGAAAACAATGAAAACTTATTCAGGCAAGGTTATAAAACGTAATCTCGATTCGATTTTTTTCACTGAAGCAACACTTTCTCTATACTGCGTGTGGTAAAAGCGAATATAATATTATTTCTCTAGTCCAGAAGTAGAAGTGAGCAAACCTTTTAGAAAGCGGGCCGCACCAACTATAGCGAATGCATACTACCAGTTACGAGGGCGTCGGCAGGCCACATTAAGAGTTCATAGTGATCCTATTATAATTAAATGATAAATTTCAATGTAATGACTTCACTAGTAAAGGGTTTTTTGGCCATAATTTTAACTATCAGGAAAGAACTTATTCGTATTGAATTTCAAGACTTGCTTCTAGAATGGCTTCGCGGGCCTCATGTGGCCCACGGGCAGTAGTTTGCCCACTCCTGCTCTACTCGAATCAATGGAGACCGGAGAGTAAATTATGTATACGTTTTCTGTTTGTATTGCGAAAATTACTCCTTTTCTACATTTTTTATTTTATTTTATTTATGTTGGAACTTAATGAGCTTAATTATTTAATTTGACTTTTAATTGAGAAAAATATAATAGCTCATTTTAAGAGGGGGAAACTTCCTTCAATTAAAATGAAACGACCAAAAAAAATGATTTCGAAACATTTTTAAGGAAAGGTTAAAACGCTTAGCCGTCGTTCGAGATCATTGCATCCTCGGGTTCGGTTGAAGAATAACAAACTCTAAAGATGTCTGCTTCTATTATATCTATTTTGTCTATTATATCTGTTTTGTGTTTGAGTGTAACAACTGGATTTAAAGTGAAAGAGGAATGCTCTAACTCCTCCAAGAAAACTTTAATATTCACCATCAAGCTGGAAAAGAACGAAAGAGGCGATTGGATCCCTACAGTAACCGAATTAGAGAACAAGGACTCAGCCGATAAATTGCAACTCAAAGTGGAGCACAGTGCCAGGGAGTGCGGCGACGGAGTGAGCCATAAGATAACAGCCTTCATCAGAGGTATGCTATGGATTCCTTGATATGATTAGGAAAAATGTCTCAAATAAGTTTCTCACTCACTCGACGTTTTGAGCTCTCATAACGAATACTCTCCTGATGTATTTTATCCGACTCTTTGAATATGAACTAGAAATCAATACCAGGGTTTTTCCAAATAGAGGCCGCGGCCCCAAGTAGGGCCGCAAGACGTTCGATAAGGGCCTCAAAGAAAGGGTCGATCACAGATATTTTTATGCAAAATTTAGGCCTAATTGCTGTCAAGATAACCAAATTCAAATAATGGGATTTAAAGGGTATTAAATTCTACCGTTTACATTTTAAATACATCCTCAGATATTCTTAATTAACAATATTTTGTAAGGTATAATTTTGATGGGCCGAATAACATATTTTCCATTACTAATGGGACGCGGAGAAAGTTTGAAAAGCCCTGGAGTATACCACCGTATACCCTCCACTACAGCACTGGTTATAGTTGATTCATTTAAGGATGAAAGCATACGTTAAAACCACAAAAACCTTTTTTCGGGACCACTGAATTTCATACGTAGTATTGAAAAGTACGCTAAGTTGAAGTACGTTATTTTGAAATATTTATACATTATTTATACGGGAAAATTGGCGGGGATTCAAAAAAAGTATGTTAATTTGAAACATATGTAATAATGAAGTACGTTGTAAAGAGATTTCACTTTATTTATTGTTTGCTCTTTAATGCATATAAAAGTTCGTTTCTTTAATTTTTAACGTTAAAGTAATACTTAACTCACGCATGCCCGTCATATACATAGAGCAATTTTTTTGCAAAGTCAATCTGATTCAAAGCTTCCAACTTTTTCTTCATAGTTGCGCCAGATTTCTTCCTTATGATTCCACTAATGATTAGATACATCCTCAAATATTTATAAGGAAAATTTACGCTCAAGAATTATCTAAAATTCCACAATCACAAAGCGTGAAATAAAGCAAGTCCAAACGAATTACGGGGTAGAAAATTAATACAAAGTGTCTACAACGACAAGTGTTGCAGCAGACGGATGGATTCCAATCAGTGTTGCCTGACTGAACCGAGACTTTTCGTTTCATTGCTTGATTTTATTTCTCTTTGTGAAATGCGTAATACGCGCAATGAACATCGTTGACATCTCCTTAAATGCAAGTGTCCTATGATTAATTAACATAATTCAGTATGAGCTATCACAGTTACTTAAAGTAGAATGTATTTGGGAGCATAATGTGTTACGTTTTACTGATGTTTTGGCGCTCTTATTTACATTGAGCATTCTTTTTCTTCATTCTCTGAACCTGTTAAAAGATTTTGGAGAAAATGAAGTTCCTCAGAGCAAAGAGAAGTTGCTAAGAAAAAGGTGAGTCTTATTTTTTTTAAAACTTTGGATATAGTGACCGACGCACGTACATGATTGTGTATTACAGTGGTGCCCAAACTAAGGCCCGTCAAATGTTTTCATTTAGCAATTAATGTAGAAAAGGTAATCTAACATTTAAAAAAATACACTTATGAAAATAATATGCTGTTTCCTCTTCACCCCTCTATTCCTATAATAGATAAATACATGTCAAACAAATCAGGTGATATTCGCCCTAACTCAGCCCTTTATTTCCCTTATCTTATTCTTCAAACGTATTTTCGACCGCGTGTGGCCCGTGGCGAGTGCGGAAATGGGCCACGTGGCCCTCGATCCGAAGAGTTTGGACACCACTTGTATACTGCATCATCTACTTTGCGGAAGCGTCAAATTATTATCTAGGTTGGGATATTTCGAGTTCATTTCAAAATAATGCCGCTTCGCCTAATATTTCTCAATTCAGAGCCACAGGATATGATGATTCTAATGGCGACCTCAAATTCAACAAAAGATCTGGAAGGAACGTGAGAGTTGCGGAAGACGGAAAATCCGTTATAAAAGTGAGGTGAGTTGTGGGCCGATTTAAATTTCATATGATAGCCATTCCGATCAACTGTGCGAATGTCGAATCCTCGTGAATCGACGGGTGTTGTCGCAATAAAATTCTTCCGATATCTTTCTTTGTTCAGTAAGGGAAACGGATACAGCGCGGCCATAACCAGTAGACCAGTGAAGAACGGCGAGCTGTTCGAAGTGAAGTTGGAGAGAGGCTATCTTCACGTCGGCGTCACCACGATGCCGCCCTCGCAAATCGAATTCACCAAATACATGCAGAATCAAACGTGAGGAGGCCAACAAAACCACTTCCCCGCCAAATTATTTCCTTCTTCCACTACGGTCACAAAGTCCGACGGACGGTGACGCTCTTCTTGGCGTTCTTCCGCGTGGCTTTAAGGGCGTGGCAGGTCTCATACGCAACCGGATGTAATTTAATTAACCAGAGTCTGAATAGTCAAAGAACGTTCTCCTGATAATTCATTATTATCATAAGTAGACACCGCAGAAAGATCATCGGTTATTAGCGCTTTTTATTTTTTATAAACTCTTATGTACATATTCGGTTTGTCCATCTGCATGTACAATATCACTAGAAATCTGCAACTTGAGAAAGTCTAAATTTCAGCTTAGGTTGGGCCTATATGAGCGCTAGCCATGGTATAAATTAGGTGGATATGGACAGTGCCGTAACTAAGGCATGGCGAAGGGGGTATTTCCCATAGGCGCCGCTTGCAAAAAGTGCGAAAAGTTAATTTTCCCATGAATATTATTTTATAATTAAAACGCTATTATTCTTTATTAATAACGAAGAAAAAGAATTATACTCTACATAACCAAGGTGTTTTCTAAAAGTTTGCCATAGGCGCCATGTCGCTAAGGTACGTACGTTTCTGGATCTATAATTAGCTTCTAGGTATCTTTTTTCCAGATACCTTTGATTTCGTCTCAATTCTAAAGGAAAAGCACGAATTCTGTGCAGATAATTATGAATTTTCATTTTTAAATAAGCTCAAATTAAGATAGGAGCCCAAGACATGAACAGTTCTGCAGCAGGACGAATTACGTTTATAGTTTTTGAAAACGGAACTCTTGCCTTGTCGAATTAAAGGGAACAACAGTTTTTAATACAGACAGAGGAAACATTTTATGGTTCTTGGCAATGGGAAATGCCTACTAACGTGGGAACGAGTCCATTGCTTTTAAACGGAAAACAGTTTAAATACATTGCACTGATTTAATGCTTTCGAAAGGAATTTATAGGTTATATTAGGGCTGTCCAACTGGCGGCCCGCGGCATGATTTTATCCAGTCCGATGTACGTGCGAGCCCGGAGCGCCAAAGCTCTATCTAGGGGTGCTTACCCGTCGGTTCGTTTGTATCTATAGAATGCTGGTAAGCTGCATAAACCATGCCAGTCATAAAACATTTTTCCCTGCATGCTTCTCCCTTCCAAAGTTTTTACCACTATGTGAGAAAACGGATGGAGAAAACCGGAAGATAAAAAAAGCAGCCGAAAATTACCCCCGCGCACCCGGTTCTATATATTCCTCTTGGAAATGCCCCCAAACTGACTAAGTAAAGGGGGCACGGCCGATACAATAACGATACACGTTGGGAGTACATACATGCTTTCCGGCCTATCTCCGATCTTCGCTCGAATGAAATTTCCCCTACCCCCTCCCCCAGCCCCAGTCCGGCCCACCAGTCAGTATCTTTCGGCATATTTGGCCCGCCACACCAAAGAAGTTGGACAGCCCCATCCTAGGGTAACCAGGTTTCAAGCAAACTCATGTTCATGAATACGTTAACGTAGGCAACCCTCAACACAATCTCCGGTTCATGAAGATCTAAAAGTTGGCAACCCCACTCGTGACCCAAAACGGGATATCGAAAAATTATCGATTTTATTAATCGATTTGATTAAAAATCGTAACAAACAACAATGAATGGAAATGTTTACAATCAGGTGAGTAAAATTTTTTAAATCCTTTCCAGGGAATATCTGGAGCCGCGTTTAAGTAAAGGATTCTGCCCAACCAACTTAATCCACAGATTTCTCAGGGAAGCCTTTCTAATCCTCATCTTGACCTTAACCCTCAGACTACCTTGGTATTTTTCACCTCAATCCTACTGATTGTGAGTGGGGTAACTGAAATTACCCCATCAAATTTCTATTTTAAAAGAGTATTTTCATAAGAATTGGTGATTAATTTAATTCATTAGCTTTTCAAGTCATTCTGATATACTATAATGCAGAAAAAGTTTATATTAAACAGCAAAACATCAAATACTGTTAACTGAAAAAAAAATTGTGTAAATATTTTCTTCCCGCAGTTCACTTTCTAATAGAAAAAAACAGCAGGATAAGATACATTAACATAATTAAAGTCTTCGTTACTGCATTTTCATGAGGATTGTTATTCCGAATAATGCCAAGAGGGGTAACTCTGTAAGAAAATTTTTTATATTTCTCCGAATATTTTGGAGATGTTCTGCATTTCTTTTCATAATTATATTTAAAAATACATTATACAGCAAATACGTGAACAAAAATCAGAAAAAAATTTTAAGGAAGATAACTAAAAAATTATCATCTGGGGTAATCTCACTATCGCCCTTGTTAGTCTCAAGGTTAAATGTGCCAAACAAAAAATGTTTTTCTCAGTTAACAGTATTCCATCCGAGTGACACTAAATTTCTTTTATAGGTCTGGAGCGTGGACATGGAACTTGTTGTGGAATAGTATTTATCACAACGAAAAGGCCATCAACGATGACTACATATCGGGAGAAATACAGGTATGTCATCGGAGAGCATTTAGAAGTCGTCACTCTGAATATCCTTACGAGGGCAATTTTATGGTGACAGTAATGTTAATAAACCCTTTGCGAGTAAACTTGGTGACAGTACTTTGAATAACTTGCTTGTGCGAAATACGTTTATGTGATTCTATTAAGTGCCATAATATGTTATTTTTATTTTGGCTGCCAACCTTCTATTAAATGCTCTCAGACGTAAGACACTATATACAAGCATATAGCTGAAATTCGTACTTGGTTTACTGAAACTTTTCATGACTGCAGTAACACTAGCATAACTAGGAACGAGCAGGAGGCGCACGAGAAACAGCATCAAAGAAAAAAGCAAAAAAATCACCAAATTATTAACATTAACCGAAGTAAAACATACTGCATCAAAATTTATTTCAGACTCTCATTTATTATAATAAATATTAATGAGAAATTATAATTTATTTATCACTAGATATTTCACATTTTACATCAATAGCAGGTAAGACTTTTAGAATAATCTCTTTTGATACATTTTTTCTATAATTTCTTACACCATTTGCCAGGTTTTATGAAATTTGTGAGCCACAGACCATAGTAATAATATGACCCCTTTTAGATATTAACAAAATATATGAAAATAAATAATGCCATTGATATGAAGGCCATTAGTGGAACAATATATGTACTTGAAAAGAATATCGTAAACACAATACCTGAAACTCTAGAGAATTTTAAAGGAATAATGTAACTTCTTGTACTTTGTTGTAAAACTTACATTTATAGCATTACAGCCCATTTCTTGCACTTCTTCAGTTTCAAGACCAAGCGTTCAAAGCGCTGATAATTTGGTTTATAAATTATTACGGAGGTATATATTGGCTTTCTTGAGCACATGAGAATGTTCCCTATTCGTTTCTTATGTTACAATTAAAAAATTATAATTTTCACATTGCTATCTTTTATCAACTTTAAAAAAAAGAGGGTTATTTTCTTCACACTTTTTCGCCAAGTATAACGGTTTTCTTTCGACATAGTCTATATTGATTTTATATATAAATTTCAAATCATCTACACTTCGGTCATTGGAATGTGATGAGAAATTCACTTCTAAAAAACATTAACTTTTTATTAATGTTCCTATAACCTCAGATCCAGGGCCTGCTTGAGACCTTTAACCACCCAGAAGCATTAATTACTTTGGCTTATATACACAGAAATTAATAAAACATTATTTTTGCAATAAATTTATTAAATCAAACTCTTAACACTCTAAAACTGATCCACAACTTCATCAAATGTTAGTGACGCCACCATTTCCTGTTCTATGGATATAAAATTGCAACACCAGAAACTCTTGCGCATTTGACATAGTGAACCGTAAATAATTTTTATTCGTTTACGACATTTAATTCAATTTAGAGATCGTCATATCTCCACAAGTATAAGGCTGTTGGTTTCGTCTTGGACTCTATATTACGAATCAATTGATTACATGAAATTACATGAAACGAACGGAATATTTTATAGTGATTTTTATATTAGTTGAAAGCGAGTAACGCAGGAGGGCATCCCCAGGCATCGTATCTGATGGAAAGCCCCCTCCCAATCTTCTCTCCCTCCCCCCCTAGTAGATGGAACGCAGAAACTGACAACATTGCTCTTCTGCCATCCCAACTGCAGAGTGTCAAGTTACAGTGAATAGAGTATAGGGATTAACATTTCCCAGGTTTCTCTCTTTCCCGGAATCTCGAGACTGCATCAGTCGAATCCCGAGAATTTCCCACGATTCAGTTTTCATAAAAATACTAATCTACAATCTGTATTATAATTCAATTAAGAAACTAATTATTACATCTAAGCAAAAATATAATAAGAACCAATAACAAGGTGTTTGTACAGCTCAAACAAGTTTAGCAGGCGTCCAACTTTATTGCAATGGCAAAGACGTGAGACAAGAAATAATCTTTGATTTAAAAGTCCTCTGTATCCTACAAAATGCGATATCATATGTAAAAATTTTCTTATAAAAATGCTGCTATTATATGGATGAGAGATTATGTACCTAGATATAAAGATGATCCAGGAAGAAGGTGACTGTGTTATTGGCCAAAACAGTGGTAGGAATATACTTAGGCCCCCTCTGCAAAACTTGAGTGTAACCTTAATTAAATACAACTACGCTCGAGCAGGCTATCCGACATTAGCCGATACTTGTTGATGTACTTTCTGGAGAGTTATCTTCTAACACGACAGATGGGTGATCCTGTAATTCTGACTGAGAAGTAACAATAAGATACAGCAATTGAAGAAAGGCTGCTAAGAATTTAATTTAAAGGTAACACGAATCAGACGCCAACAAAAGGTACACATTGTTGATTTTTGCACAAAATAACATTGGGGGGATTGATACATCAGGCTAGAGGAGGGGAGGAGGCAAGGCGAGACAGACTAGTCTCCCTCACAGCCAATCACAGGGTGAGGGGAGGGAAGCGTTGTCAGTGCAATTCCGCTGCATTTTCGCTTACTCCCTGTAATCAAACATTTACAGCCTATGTTAACTGGTTTAATCGATTATAGTAGAAGCATGTTAAACAGGGACTTAGTATGTTTTATATCTAAGCGCTTAACACGATCATTTTGATCTCGAATGAATAATAATGTAGGATGCAGATGGTAACTTATGTAGCTTATTTTTATATTGTGCATAATTTAAATACAATGTACAGTAATACCTTGATATACGAATAATCAATATACAAAGTTTCGCTATAACGAACTTAGTATTTATGACAACCAACGCCTACAATGTTAGTGTACATGATGATGGAATTCCTTCTGGCTCATTGTCAGAACTAAAGAACACATGATCTTAGCTAGGCAGTGAATATCAGATTCAATGCAATGCAGTACATTACTTTTCTCCAGTTTTGTTCCTTTCGTCAAGCATTCCATAGGTATTGACTGTTTAAGTTATCTTCGTAAGGTCACCTTCGTTGTAAGAATTCTGTGTTGTTTTTCGCCCTGATAAAGTGTTTAATTTGCAAAAAGTGACCGTTGTTAACCTCAAAATGCTGAAACTAATGAAACCATGTGCAGATGTTGCAGCAGTCATAAAATCATGGAAAGTTATCTCGTTAGCACAAAAGCAGTGTTTTAAGTGAAATTTTACATACACTTTTTACTTCTAATAATAATAATAAGCCGTCTTTATTAGGTCGACATTTTAGACATCGATGTCCATTCTTCCATATAAACCTGATGAACACAAACATCCATGTACTAGGCGGGATTCGAACCCGCGACCTTAGTAACCGTCGGCAGATATGCTAACCATCCATCTACCAAGGCCGACAGTGTAAGTTATCGTGACTACAATGTATGTATAATAAATACAGTAAAACTCTTTTATAATGATCATGCCTAAAATGAAATCTCGGCTATAACGAAGAAATGTCTCGGTCCGTTGAACTTCTCCATAAGGCCATTGGTTAAATTTCTTGGATGTAACGAACACACATTTTATAAATTCTCGGCTGTAACGAACGAATGTTTGGTCCCGTGGCAAAAAAATGCCCCATATATAACGAAGTTTGGCGAGCAGAGCGATAAGTAATGAATAGTTTCCGCCCGTTTACCACGCACTTGTTGGTAGAGGTCTCCTTCCTCCCTCTACCCCTTCCATACGACTTTCCACACTCCCTTTGTTTTGAAATTGATATTAAAAATGTGAAATGTTTATGTAAATTAGTGACCATAATAATAATATTAATTGGCCATTTAAAAAATCGTATGTAATAGCAATCGAACATTTTACATGACGCGAAGTTGATAAGCATCTCTTTGCATATGTAAGTACGGCATTGAAGTGTACTCACTGCAAATCTTGGGGATTGTGAAAAGCCGATTAGGAGAAATAGCAAGTTAGGAAAGCATTTTCCGATTTTGACCTTGCAAATTTAGCAATAACCAAACAAAATTGGGCTTAGGTTCGCTATCGCACTCCCCAAACATAACTATGCGTGGGGTTTGCATTTTCCATTTTAATTCTTCCACATGTAGTTAGATATAGATGCTATTTATCCGTTCTTATTTCATACATTGCTACGCTTACATGCAAAACAAAGGACTATTGAAAAGTTTAGGGCGTCCGGGAAGTTTGGTGAGTACGACAGTGAATCTGTTCTCAAAATTTAATTTATTGGATTATATCTTTCTTATTTATCTTTATTTACTCTATTAGAAAAAGATAAAATTATTTAATTCTTCTGAACATTTCTGTGAAAACCAGTCATATAATATTATACGCAGTTCCTCCATTTTTGGCTTATGAAGCGTATGATGTTTATTAATTGATTTACTCGTCTCAGAATTAATTTAGCCTTATGAGCCTTGATACCGTAGAGCGTGGAAGATCCGATGTTGAAATCTTTTGCTATTACTGCTCTACTTTCTTCCTTTTCAATTCGTTTGATCAGCTCCAGCTTTTGTGTTAGCGTTAAAACAACCTTTTCTCTCCTGTCCCTTGCTTTTAGGTAGTTATTTTTATGACATATTAAATGGATGGGTAATTTTTAAACAATAAAAAGCGAAAAACTGGAAATTGTGTAAGTACATCTAGGCAATGCTAATGGCTTACGTAACCAACAACGCCATGCTTACTCGGGGTCCCAGAAG
The DNA here is from genome assembly GCA_036926305.1 of Uropetala carovei. Classification (NCBI taxonomy): domain Eukaryota; kingdom Metazoa; phylum Arthropoda; class Insecta; order Odonata; family Petaluridae; genus Uropetala; species Uropetala carovei. The sequence continues at coordinate 6,588,089 of JAXCHB010000010.1, read as the reverse complement.
TATACGGAGTAAATACGTAATATATAAATCTTATATTTTAAGAAATTTTAAAGTGGAAGTTGTGGTATTACACACATACAATTCACATAAAAATTCATAAAAAAGGAAAAAGAAATACAAAATGAACTGTATTTGTGAAATTGCCGGAATCTAAGGCTGGCCGGTTCTAAATAGCCGGATAGCACAGCTTTTACTGTATGTGCGTACGTGTTATATGGGATGTATAGGCCAAAAACCATGTTTCTCGTATATAACGAAGTCACGCTTATAACGAAGCAATGAGTCGGTCCCCTCAAATACGTATTAAACGAGTTTTACTGTAGTATGATACTATTTTAGAATACAATCATTTAAAAATCCGATTAGTACTTATAAAAAGGTTGAAATTATAAGTTTTTAAATTATTAATGTTGGTATAGCATCCTATTATATTAATGTTATTTGATATACAAAATTTCAATATATGAACTAAGTTTCAGCAACGCATCTACTTCATATATTGAAGTATTACTGTAAGGAACTTTCATTTTTATTTTGTCACTTATAATAGTATCAGTAATTTTTTCTCTAGTTATGTTTTTTCCAAATTTATCATATTTCTCGTATAGTGGCCAGGGAATTTCCCGAGGACCCACCACATTCCCCAGGAAATTCCAGACTACATTTGAAGTACGGTATACTGCTTGAGAAACCCTATTCTGAAAATTTTCAAAATTCTAAACCAAAATAATTTCGAAAAAAATGTACTATAATGTACTAAAAGATGATGCTATCTATTATTAAATAGCGTATTTCAATTTTCAAAGAACAAAGCCAAAAAGTATGTCGTTTATTCAGGAAAAACTAGACTTTCATGAATTCTTAATTTTGCATTAGCCTTGCAATCAATATTCCAACGAAATATTAGTTCAACATAATACAACATAAACAAGAAATAAAATAAAAATTTTAGGGTGAGTGTAAGTTAAAATTACAGTTGAGCCCCACTTAATGCGGAGGATGTATTCCTGAGGTCTCCTCGTTAAGCAAAAATCCGCATTCGCTGGGACAACATAACCTTTAGGTGCCTAGAGGGAGATAACTTCCCAAATGGAATTTTTGGAACCACATTCAATATAAAACATATTTCTACCGAACTTTTAGAACGTAATTTATTATACAAACTATAAAATTAGACTCACATAATTTCAAATTATTTCTCAGAACACCTACGAAGTTTTGTTTTAAAAAGAGTCCAGGGTTGACTGCTTAGCTTTTTTTGCTTATTACGTAAAACTAGTCGGTAGCATTCAAACAGCCCCGCTTCACGGCACTCACTCACATGAAGTCATTGTGCTCGTCTAACAAAGTCATGCACTGATCGACGATGCTCTTGCAGCCTAGTAGCTCGTGTTGAGTATTCTGCAGTTTATGTATCATTATATACAGTGATGAGCTGAAGCTGACTCCTGCCGGCTCGCTCGAGCCTGTTGTTAATTTTTCTCTGAATTTGCGAGCAGGTTGTTAAATTTTTAGAAAATAGGAAAATTTATTGATTTTGTCCTTTCAAGTACATTTTGCCAATTAAGTCAATTACCAGCAGTATATGAAATGGAATATATTACGAATGGAACACTTGTTAAGCTAGTGGAATGGTATTACTAAACTAGAGCGATATGGTGCCCCTGGCATATAGCCCTACTGCCACCGTTATCCAAATTTTCTAACGCCACTTCCAGCTCATCACTGATTATATAATATTATACATTATATGCATTCAAACATTAAGATCCCTCCACGCGTATGACATGTTTCTTCATACGTAGATGAAAATTATATTTCTTTTTTATGTGTAGCGTTATTGTTTTATTATTATTTACTAGGTGAATGAGCCCATTTAAAACGACCTTTGAAAACAAACAATATAAAATTAAAACCAACAAACAAATGATAAAATTATAATATTTTAATAAGATTGGAAAGGGCTACAAATGAAAACAAAGGAATAGTTTTAAAAAATTAAAGAGGAAAACAGTCTTATACCCCAATAACATAATTTTAGCTATTCATTAGCTCTCTTATAATGACGTTCCTTGTAAATACTGTTTCGCTTAACAGCAGTTGCCCTTGATTATCTTTATCCTTAACCGAAAATTTCAAATTATGTTTGTCACTTGTTCTAGTTAAGGCTACATACACTGTCCATGTGAAAAGCAATATTTAGTAAGTAATCACAATCAACCGTTCAATTCCACTAAACAGCAGTTAAGAACAATATCAATAGATATCTCAATACATACGCAAACAGCTCATATACCTTATTTAGATAATGTAATCGTTGTTTGGTTGGTTACGCTACAATTGGATTAATGCGAAATAAAAATAAACAGCATGAAAAAAATTATTTTCATAATATCTGTTATATTCAGATAATGCAAAGGCACAGTGCAAGCAACTGCCTTTAATATGCAGAAAGACTTCCATAAGACAACGAAGTTGTGTTAAAACATCTTCGAATTATTTCAAACATTAGCATGTTTTAAAATACGTAATTTACCGCAATTATCCATCTGGTACTTACGTATTAACAGGAAGCCCAACTTAATACGTAAGTACTGATTGATTTCTACCAAGATATCTGTAGTCTACAAAGAAATTATATCTTGCTTGACTGTTGTGCCGCAAATGGAGAAGATATTTGTGAGCCTTCGGCTCGCTTTGTTTATATTTTAGTTACCACCAGAAATTAAAATGCGATTGTTTTTTCAATTGTTATCTATAACAAACCATTTAAATGTTAACTGGTTTCCTTTAATGTTCTTAAAAATTAAAATATGACTTAAATGGTATTTGTTCCGTATTTGTATTTTCAAGTTGGGCTCCCCATTAATACGCAAGTACCATCCATCCAATTTACGTAAATGAATATAGGTGCGGCCGCAATTAGTTATAGAAAGTGGCAGAAGGTGCAGCACTAATTGAGCTGCCTTCTCCTGTCAGTTTGTATATCTAACTGATGAGACTGTCCGGGGACACACCAACAAAGACATTAAACCTTTTATTAAAGGAGATGACATGTTAATAGGGTACATTAAAATTGTAATAAAGTAATTGTTCAATATTATAGGTTTTAAAAATTAAATCATCAAAAACATTCTTTACGATCCAATGATGCCAAAGAAACATGAACCATGAATCGTATTTCTATTTCCGTTTTTCAAATGTTTTCTGCCTTAAGAGATATATTTTTTGTGTTAGACCCATGAAATATACAAGGAAAAGAGTGAAATTGGCCACCAGACTATGTAATATTATGCAACACTGCTGAAATATCACTATATTTAGGATACTTTATGAAATTTGATTAGTGCGAAAATTAAAAAAGACTGTGGTCGCACTGTGCATAAAATATCTGTATTTAAAACAAATTTTTTAATTTGAAAAAATCCGCGTTGGCCGGGGCCACGTTAAGCGGGGCTCACCTGTATACCTTTTTTTAAACAAATTGACTAATTTTATATTTTAGAACCCCATCAAATTTCGAATTAAGTCAAGTATGCTAGAAAAGACTCTGAAAGTAACTTAAATACTGAAAGATAAGGATAAGAACAATTGCTTCTGCATTAAAAACAAACAATTATTGTAACTAAGTGTATGTATTTTTATTAAAATTAAAAAGATCAAAATTTTTTATAAAGAAAAGACTTTCCTATTCCATCATTGTATGTGCATTAATTTACATCTATTCTGAATGCATTCTTAAGCATGGATTTTGAAAGCATTCTTTTTCATCGCTTCAGAATACATTCTTTTCATGCTTTCTGAATGCTTGAATTTCATTCCTTTGCATAGTCAAAAACAGAAAATGCAAATATGGTGGGTCCCCGTTATTCGCAGGAATCACGTACCAGAAAATGGCCATGAATACCAAAACAGCAAATACTGTAGAATTTTCCCCATAAAAAAAACCTAAGGGGAGGTTATGTTCCAATTTTCCACTAGGGGAATTTTCTCTAAGATTTCATGTAATAAGGGAGATTACGTTTAAGTCTTTGCCACTGTACCCTATGACATCCAAACTAAGAAAATAAGTCCGTTTACGGCAGTTCAAGCCATGTAATATACAGGACAGTACATATAATGAACATTGCATAATCTTAATATGAATGAAACTTAAAATTACATAAATACGAATGGAAAACATACATAGTGGGATAAAATGTGAGAATCTAGGATACATTGTTCATGGCAAAAATCCAAAACAAAGCACTTGATGCTGGTGCATAATAAAACACAAGATGGTAATATGGTAATTACCATTATGCTAGTTACAACGAATAAAAAAGTAAGAAATAATGACCAGAGCCAGCTAGGAAAATGTGCAGACTCTCTCACTATGAACTTCCATATTTCTCAAATTTTTTCAAAAATGTGTGCACTTTATAAGTACAACAAATATTATTTTAGAGTGTGGGATCTCTTTAATTGTGGGGTCCAGTGCAGTCGCACCTCAATCAAGCTGGTTTTGATAATTATGAATATAATATATTCATTGTCAATAGCAAAAATTAACAAAATATAATAAAACGAGTTTAATGAGGCAGTCACTGTTGAACAAGTAGCGTGCATGTCTATTTCTTATTCTGCCACTGCAAGTAGTCCGAGTGATGAATAAGCAAAACTAAAAACCGTGGATACCAAAACAATAGGTTGATTGAATGAAAATTAATTGAATGAAAAAAAAGAATAATCATTTGCTTATTTTCAGGATTCTTATGTAGTATTTGCTTGAAAATGTGTGAATAAAACACCTTTTGCTAAATCTTTTAAGCATATACTTACAATTTTTTGAGGGAGGTGAGGGTTCACTTTAAAATTTTCTAGTTATTTTCTTTGTATAAATTGGTGATATTTTATAGATATTGCTAATATGGCAGTGTTTATGATTACACGAAAAAGGAAAAAATACAAGAAAAGAAGAATGTCAACAATTAATGATTATAAAAATTTACATTGTTTCACAGAGGAAATTATCGAGTATATTTCTAATCTGCTTCTGGGACTAAATCAACATAGAAATGGAGGAGCACTTTCTTCAAAGCAGAAGATGAAAGTATTTTTAAGATATATCATTGACTTCAGATTTCAAATTGGAGTTAGGGAAGATCACCACATACTACATCGTACTACTGTGTGTAAGACAGTGAAATTTGCTGCATCGAAAATAAGTGAAAAAGCGAGTGAATGGACGTTTCCAAAGACAACCGAAAAAATTGAGAATCTAAATGTAAATGGGGTCTGAAGTTTCAATTTCACTCTGTAATTGGTGCAATAGATTGTACTCACGTGCAAATATCAAAGCCAAATTGTATTAGGGATGAATATGCAAATATAAAAGGTTTTCTATCTATAAATGTTCAGGCTACATGTGATCCTGAGTATGTTTTCAGCAGTGTTGATATTCATTGGCCAGGTTTTGTGCATGACAGCCATATACCTCAATGTTCCAGTTTATATGATTTTATGTCTAACAAGGCGACGTTGTCAAGTCGATTTCAAGGATCCGGTTGAAAATTCTTGAGGTGAAACTAGAGACAAAATAAGCGGACACGTGTCCCGGCTTTCTTCCCCATAGGCCCGGGTTCAGGAAAAAAGGGGCAAAAAAGATTTGCACGTAAAACCTATATGGGTTTTTAAGTCGACCATTTCATAGAGAGCCTTGGCTGTGGTCGCTAAGGCGTTGGCATTGTTAAGTATGAGGTTGCTGGTTCTAATCCCACCGTCAGCGAAATTCTTTTTCGATTTTATTTCCGTCTATTTTTTCAAATACCAAGCTGGGTACGTTTCTCAACTTCGTTATTTTTGATTAAATGTTTTTTAGAGTATTTACGAGTTAAATAAAATAATTTTTGGTAAACTAGGAACTATTCTTCGGGTTTACCAAAATTAGAAGTAACGGATCGTCTAAGCCTGAAAAACGAAGCCGACCTTGCTTTTCTATAAAGAAAAAACAAAGTGCAAGGCAAAAATAGCAACACCACCCCGTTAAATGAGCGTTTCTCACGGTGCCCGTGACGCCAAGCTGGGTGACGCGCATGCTAAAACGCTACATATTTCCCCGCGACAATGTCGCAATACACGTGCTATTGTGGATCGCTCTTACAATTAAAGGCCGCAGATCGTCACCAATTCAGTTATTGGCGTTCGCTGCTTTTGCTACGTGCTTCTCTCGCTTTACTCCTTTGATTTGCTTTTTTGATATCGACCTCTGCTCACCCGGATCACTAACTCTACCGTTAACGACCTCTGCGCTCTTTTTGGATTACGATTTAGCTGTTTGAGAGTTCAGTATTGCGATTTTTCCTTTTTGTACGATTATCGTAATATTTTACGAGTCTTGATTACCTCCCTGATTTCGACTTTTGCCTTCATGACCCATTTCGCTTTATCGATGGAGATCGATCCAGTTGCCGGACGCTCCGGAAGTAGCTTTGCACCGGACGATGAAGACGTCGTCAATGCTTCGTTTTTATCAGATAATCACGATAAACAAGATATAACGGGTGCTGCTCGTTTTTTTATGGGTAAGCAATTTACATTAAAATGGCATCATGTGGCTGTCTTCACCCGCATTCCGAGAAATGCTCCAGAATGCATGGTATGCTTCGAAATTAGCGGACACCAGAAGTGTTTTCATGAACGTTCGTGAGGATTGTTTTCCCCAAGACCGACGCATATGTTTCGCAATAAGTTTCGTAAGATGCGCGTGGTGCAAGGAATATCTGTGCTTTCCTTGTTTTTACGATAAACACCATTCAAGCCTTTGCCTTAAAAATATTCAGTTGAATGGTGAATAGTGAGAGGACCACCTCTTTTTACCGCTGGCAAATAAAAAATGAAAGATTAAAATATGAAAAATTATTTTATTACTATAAAAAAACATTTAATCCCAAATAACGAAGTTGAGAAACGTACCCAGCTTGGTATTTGAAAAAATAGACGGAAATAAAATCGAAAAAGAAGTTGGCATACGGTGGGATTTGAACCAGCCACCTCATGTTTAACAATGACAACGCCTCATCGACCACAGCCACGGCTTTCCAGGAAAGTGCAGAGTTAAATACCGGTATAAGTTTAACGTGGAAATATATTTTGCCCATTTTTTCTCGAACCCGGGCTTATGGGGAAGAAATCCGGGATACGTGTCCGCTTATCTTACCTCTAGTTTCACCTCAAGAAGTTTCAACCGGATCCTTGACATCGACTTCACAACGTCCCCTTTGTAAGTTCAACTCGATACAAGACATTCTATTTTCATTTTCTCGATAACGGCTACTCCTAAATTAAAACTGTGTAGGAAAGGAAATATTCTAATTTACCAGTTCTACAACTTTTATTTGGAAAATATTTTGATATGAGCAATACTTTACGAGATATGACGAAAATTTAACTTTTTGTCGCCAGTAAAGTGGTACCCCTGATTGTCGTACATGATTAATTTTTGCGATTTTCTTATTATATTTGATTGGTAGTCCTTAATATCAAATTTCATGAAAATCCGTTCTGTAGAAGCCGAGAACGAACATACGGACGGAAACGCGCCTAAAAATGAATATAGGGCTAGTTATTCTAGGCAACATTAACAATTCGATTTTCTCAGAAACGGCTCTAATGTTTTTGATCACATTTCGTAAAGTTACTTAAGTATACGTCTACAATAATACTACGTATTTCATTTTTCTCAATGATTGAATATAAGGCTAGTTTATTCTTAGGCTACTTTGACAATAATAGGATTTCCTAAAAACAGACTCATACGATTTTTATTTTCTAAAGATAACTAAATGACGCATTAGTACCCATATATGAGAAAGTTTGTACATTGTATGTTGTAGCGATTTTTTTTCATTTAAAAAAGTATCCTGCAATATATGCTACCGTGTTGAGTGGGGAGGGAGGGCGGTTAATTTTGTTTTGCACATCGGCAGCCATATGGGGAGAGGAAAGGGGGAGGGTGGAAGGAAACACGGAAATATGGTGGATGAGTCGCGAAATTTATTCCCAGCTCTCGTGTTCAATAACTACACAGGGTTCAAGGCCTTTTAGCTTAGGTCAGCGGTCGAAAAACTTTCAAAGTAAAACAAGAAAAAAAAGTTTTTTGGTTGTTTGTCCAATTCCAAACCATTTCGGTCCGGAACAGCGCAAACTATATAATTATAAAATATAATAAGCATGAAAATATTCCTTCATAAAAGCTGATAGAAAATTAAAATGCATCCAATAAAAAATTATTACTAACTTAATTACTCTCCCTCTTTCTCTTTCATTAGGGAACGTGATTAGAAGCGTATGTCGCATTTTTCATCAGTCAGCTTCTGGCTTTGTTCGATGCATTTTTTGGTTCGGAATTACACATTGATAACTGCTGTATTAAAAGCAGTGAATCACCCTATAAACAAGGGCAGGGCCAGATTCAGTAGTAAGCGACGTAAGCGGTCGCTTTTATAAATTTATATATCTATATATTTTTGCATAATTGCTGTAGTGGATTCAACTTCAATTTTAACGCCCATTTCCTTGATTGGTTCTTTTTATCTGATCTATGTTAATTATTCCACGATTCAACATACTTGACCGAAATAAATTCACCCATTTAATCCTAATCGTTAGCAAATCCGTTGCAGTGAGATTCATTGCAGAAGACCCCGTCTCACAATCAGCAGCGCTGCAAGGAAATGTTTTGGTTAATTTAGAGAATATCTTTCAATCATCAGAAGCAGTGTTTGTGTCAACATATTCTCACATACCATTGATTCATTTTATTAGTATGGGAATGAAATCGTTATTTATATTTTATCGATCTCTCTCACCCTGTATTCAATAGATGGATAATCAGGCCAGTAGACCCTATTCAATACCTTACGTTACCGCAACCTTAGTAACCATCGGCAGATACTCTAACCATCCGTCTGCCAAGCGGTGCTTTCAATAATATACATATCTATGATAAATAATTGGTTTTTACGTAGTACATAGAAAGATATAATAAATGCTCTAGAAAGACTATAAATCTGAAATTTGACAGGATAATAAAGTACATAAGCTGAAACTTTCGTAGAATGCAAGCACCGTATACTAGTCTTGCACGTAATATATTTTTTAAAGCAATTATGTGCATAAGAATGGTTCAAAAAAAATAAACCATACAATAATAACACCATTTTCTTTAACACAAACAGTATTCCCCAATTGTGTGTTATAATGTATTCATATACTCTGCAGGATTCGAACCCCCGAACCTTTCATTTGGAGCTAGCCATGCCAGCCACCTCGCTACCAAGGCTGGAAAATGTTCTTAATTAAACCTCAACCAAGCCGTACAAATAACCTAGTTTAGTTCAGTATGGTTTCTAGGTTTAGTTTGTAAAATCAAAACCACAGTTGTCATGCCATTTGTGAATCATACAATGAAATGTGTTACACAAATGAAGATGGGAAGCGGTACTGGCATGATAGAGTTTTGATTGCAAGTTACATGTTTCAGCAGGTTCATATAAAAAGTAAATTAAAAATATATTCCCATATTAAGATTTATCCATACAATGATTATGAATACTATTTTTATTTATAAACATTAAAGTGTCTCTTTAATGCATACACTCCATCAGTTTCAATATAAAATTGTGTCACTTATCTGATCTTTTCAGGAATTATAGCAGATTTCAATAAAAAACAAGATAATATTGTTAAAAAATTAAATCTATATTTTACATGTTTAAATATCATTAATGACTAATATATCAAGGATGGTAGCTTTGAATCCATGTTCAATTGCTTGGCTCCTTTCAGATAATAAATTGCTTCGCAACACGATCTAGAAAGCACCCTTAAACTTTTGGCGTCCCATTATTATCATAACGTGATGCGTCAATAACCTCCGGATCGTATGGAATTTTTATGGATTGGAAATAACATTTCGAGCTTAAAACATTGTAGTTTTTTTAAAATTTTATTATAAACACCATTATTACATAATTAATACTATATTATTCAGTAAATTTAAATAGAAAAAGATTAAGAAATTATTATTATTAGTATTACATACTTGGATGACATGCCATATTGTAGGATTATGTACTAGTTAACATGGAAAACATTCTTCAACATACTGGTAATGATAGCTACACTTATTCAACATGCCATTTAAATGAAAAACTATACAGGACCAGTGTTTAGTAAACATATTCCTAAAACAACTATATGCAACTCTATACGGAGTTTGGTATTTGATAGAGGTTTAACTGCAACATTTACTTAGAGCAGCATTAATGTAGGTAAATTGAAATCGTACATAAGAATGACCTAATGTTTATGCTGTATTCCAGGAATTAAATGTGTCGCATTGGGTACGGAATTGATAACATACACGAAAGACAGAGAATTTCAATTAATTAACTACTGCTGTGAACAGAAATCCATGGTTCCATATAATGTATGATTACCAAAACTAATTGCATAATAAGGCATAATTTGAATCAGGTACATACATACTGGTGTGTTAGTCTTATTAAAATTATTCTACTAGCCAGAATCACCCTGATTCAAAAGGTAACTAATTAATAGGCCAACACTTCCTTAATGATAAACATAGAAGCAGATGATAACTTCATTAGAGTTACTAAAAGAGAAACATGCCATTCCCTAAGAAGATTACATCTGGTTCTCCATATGACTTGGAATAAAAAAATGCAAAGGTAAAATATAATCTTCTAAATGAAAATAAATATGAAACCATGGCAGAACACACTCTTATTAAAAGGCAAGTCTTATTCCTTACTACCACATTTTGATTTACATTTGCAAGCAAAGTAAGCATGCCATGAAAATGACTAGAAAATATTTCAACACAAATGGAGTGAAATTTATGAATATGGCAGAACATTCTTATTACATAAGTCATTGAAATTACAGATCTAAATTCCTACAGCTATGTTAAAATTCCACCAAACCGAATACATGATGCTGGTAAAGGAGGAAAAAAGCTTCCTGAGCACAGTGAATGAATTCATTCAATATGCACATATACGCATAAAACAAACATTTATCATTGTCACAGTCGCATAAACCATTTTTAAACCATCAAGATATGTATAAGATGAGAAATGCAGTTTAGTCCTACAAATGTTCCATTAATGATTGCAAGAAATCGTAAAGGTGATTTCCAAGAAATACATAAGAAACTTGACATCCACCAGAGAAAAAATTCACTTGCCAGACAGAGGAGCTGCTTCCAAGTCTTCACATAATATGCCTTCCACCACACACTCTCTGTTGAAAATGAAAGCTGCCGAATGACTTCAAGTTTGTGCACGTTTCCAAATGACCCGAATGGGGTAGTGCACTCCATTCGTTAACCTTTTTTTGAAATGGCGTTTCCCCCGATATGATCGAGGCCTATTCCATTCACGAGAACCCTGCAAAACGATAATAAAAAATTTAGAATTGCATATATGGAAAAGAAATGACACATTTCCATGAAAAAAAAGAGCCATAACGGTAAAATGAGTCGACAAAGTAAAAATGAATTACTCATGAATGACATACACACAATGTGTGTAAATCTGAAATAAATTCACACAGAAATTAAATACATTAGAAACGTCAGTAATAACACATATCAGGCCAAATAAACAGTCAGCATAGGCATAAGACATATCACACCAATACAGGACATAGACAAATAAATTCCTATATGTAAAAATTCGTCAGAAATGCAATTCAGTCAACAATGTCATAGAAACACATTAGACAAACAACACTAATAAGACACTCGAAATCGATCGAACAATACAACCAGACCTGAGCAACAAACGTCTCGTCACGCAATGCCATCATAGGACGTCAATGTAAATGTCAAGTCAGCACAGGCCTGTGCAGTCAAACCACATAGCGCTATGGGTGTCAGTCAGTAGCATCAAAAGTACAATACCGTTTCAGATAGAAATGCGGGTAAATTAAGAATAAATAATAATAAACGTAAAATATCACCTAGAATTTAACACCGTACATCGTATACCTCAACCTACGGAGCAACTGTTACCCATTCCAGCACCGCGCAGTAACCGTGCCGCGCTGTCCATTGGTCCCACGATGATCGGTGCTTCGTCCTCCGCTGCTTGGTCCTCCGGTCCCTCGGCCCTCTGCCCACTGCACAGAAGTAGGGACGCGGCACCCTGTCACGGAAAATGGCTCTGAAAAAGAAATACCAATTAAAAAGAGGAAATAACCCAATTCGGACATAATAACATGGAATTCATGTAGTTGTCAGCTAGTCCTCGTCTTCTTTGCCTAAATAAGGAATTTGCAGCACTTGTCAACGCTTTTGAGGAGGAAAGAGGTTAATGGTACATATATAAAGGCAAAAAAATACAATAGAGAATATTCGCAAGTGTATCAATCGCATATAACATCTATAATGTACGTATATGTTCGCATAGAAGTGTGAATCGCCGTTAGGGTTTTTGTGTGACTGGCACACGCATAACACCGGCACACGCACAACACGCACACGAATAACTCTGGCACACGCATATCACCGGCACACGCATATCACCGCCACACGCATAACACCGGCACACGCACAACACGCACACGAATAACTCTGGCACACGCATAACACCGGCACACGCATAACACCGACACACGCATGTCACCGGCACACGCATATCAGTGGCACACGACTAATGCTGGCACACGCATAACACCGACACACGCATAACACGGGCACACGAATAACGCTGCACACGGATAACACTGCCACACGCATCTCAGTTTCTCTACTCTCTTTAATTTGGCAACTCATAATCTTCTAATTTTGCAGCTCCTCTGCTAACCTGGCGGATACTGATCTCCTAATTTGGCCGCTCCTAACCTCCTAATTTGGCCGCTCCTAATCTCCTAATTTGGCAGCTTCTAATCTCCTAATTTGGCCGCTCCTAACCTCCTAATTTGGCCGCTCCTTATCTCCTAATTTGGCCGCTCCTTATCTCCTAATTTGGCAGCTTCTAATCTCCTAATTTGTCACCTCCTCATCTCCTGACCTGGCAGCTTCTAATCTCCTAATTTATTCAGTTCCCGTAGCCGTGTTGATCCTGTCTAGGAGAACTGACCTGAGAAAAAAAATCAATTAGTAAAGAATACCAAACAGAATTGCAAGTACAACATGAATACATACTTACTCGAGCATTGAGGACGTTGTCTTCGTTCTTCCTTCTTCGTGATTTCTCCAAAGAAATGCACATCGAATTCCAGCAGCACCTGTCGTAGCTATTCGTTTATGGGAAAAAGAAATTAGCGACACATTTCGGAATTCGACGTAGCATTTTTATAAAAATAAAGGAACCAAAGTACAATAAAAATACCCAAATATGTGTCAATTGCATAATATATATCGCACGTGTGTGAATAGGCATCGAGGGGGTTAGTAGGGGGGATTTCAGATGTTGTGTGCACACAGGGAGGGAACCTAGCGCAAGGGAGGGGCCCCCGGGGGAACGGGGAGTGGGGGGGGGGGGAGAAGGGGCGACCCGCAAGCCATGGCCGTGCAAGGTCTCACGAATGTCATTGTAAAATAGAGCTAAAATAAAATGTATATACAACCATAAATACGAGTGGAATGGTCTGCACCGCGATACGCTGTTATCAATACGCTGCGAATAAGACGAAACAATATAGAAAATGTACACATATATATAATAGTATAGGTAAAAAATTGATAGCGGTGAAAATATAAGCAAAACAAGGTACAGCAATATGAAATAAATACGTATACATATATATATATATATATATAACCTAATTGCTGTGTATGTGACCTAAGTGTGGGAAAAAAACATATAATAAATTGAAATAAGCAGGAAATCGAATATGGTTAAGGATACTTTGCATGTACTGGACGAACTAAGGTGTTGACTGGTTCAGCTCTGTACACCGAATGGCAGGCAGGCACTTTTACCGCCCACAGAGGAAGTAACTTACAACTATGATCATTTGTTTACTGTAAAACTTACAATTCATTTTTTTATATTGTGAAACACGTTTGATAACTTTCTAAAATATTTTATAATAATTACTCGGTCATCTCTCTCATTTAAAAATAATGTCTTAATAATAAGGATTTATAAAAAATGATAAAGTGACATCTATTTGACTTTGAAAAACGATCGATATTGACACCGGATGTTGTACGACTATGAAAATTATACAAGTAAAATCAAAAATACTTGCGCATCAAGAAAGTATTATATGGCATCTACCTTATTAGTGCACATTAGGAGAGCCATCTAGAAGTTATAACGAACCACCAACAAGATGTTGGAGGAAGCCCAGCGGATATAAACACACAAAGTTATTGAATCTGAAAGAGGTTATTGTTTAAGGATAAATCAAAACTATTTTTACGTGGATTAGGTACGTGGAAATTAGACATAAATAGGTTCGGATGTTAGAAATGTCCACCACTGGCATGCATATACAGGAAGCGTCGTTTTTTAACAGCTCGACATACAGTGGCGGAGATTTCAACTGTGATTTTTCGTGATTCCCGATGAATAATCTTTTCTTCTCGACGGAACTACACTATTTATGAACAGCCCAAGAATAACTTCGCCCAGTAACAGCAACATTGAATTTGTATGGTCCGAATATCGCGCTAGAGGAGTGTCCCATCCGTACAACAATCCTTGGCAGATTATCATCATTCTGTACAGAAATGTTCGGTTTTTCACTGGTCCAATAAACACAGTTCTGTCGATTCTGATGTGCATTTAATTTAAAAGTGACCGTACAATTAAATCCTCAAAAAAATTTTCACTATTTATTACTTTTTTAAATAAAGACTATTGAAAATGATTCTAAATTATCCGCGAGTCTATTAATGATAATTATTCTTGAGGTATCCATTGCCCTGTATGGGGACATTCATGTGCTGGGCACATAAGCTTTACTTGTTTCTCCGAGAGGAAAATCAATTTGAAATTATTTTTAACGTCAAACCTAGACACCTATTCCACCATAAATATAAATTAATAGTATTACGTAATATCATCGATAATATTTTTAATGTCGCTTTTGCTTCATAAATTGGCGAGGTATTTAGAAAATTACTGGAGAGCCCGTAGGTATATTATTTTCCGATTCGCTAATTAGCGAGATTAATAAATTTCAGAACCTGGCGAATCATTTCTGATGTGTGTTAACCGGATATATGACGTTCTAAGATGGAATGGTCGGTTGAAATAAGATGAATATAAGCATAAACTGCTATTCTAAATCGTAATAGGTTCCATATTAAACGAAAGGATTAAATCAAGGTTAACCTCACAAATGAGCGCTACATCGGGATTTCCGTGGCAAAAAACAAGAGACCGGTGATTTTGTATGAAGGCCTACCGGAAAATGTGGTTTTAGATGTATACCAACATAAAAATTTTGTCCAGCTTCAGTTAGAGGAACTTAAATTAGAAAGTTAACGGAAATAAAAAATTTTAAACGCTGCCTTAAACGGTCAAACGATCAAAACTGGATTTTCCGTGGCGAGGAGCTAGGAGAAGGGGATTTTTATTTTATTGCCTACCTGAAAATTTGGGCGTGCCTGCCTGCCTTAGCGCACCTTATCGCTATGACCAGTGATAAGGAGTTAGGGATCTGCATTTCATTCCGCTTCAATGGAAATTATCCCGACTCGCGGGTGTTTACGAAGTGCGAGAGCATTTGCTCACGAGCGAGAGTGATCGAATGTCTTTCTTTTTTCCTTCCTCGTAATTCCATTTTTCATTTTTTAAATATTTCTGTGTGTAGATTGAGCTTTGATATCAGTATCCTTTCTAAATTTTTTATTTTTATAAATTAAACATTACAAAATTTACAGCATTTATCAAGCTTTATACGTATGCTGCATTGAGTTCTTTATGTAAATAAACATAAAGTGATAAAATTAGACAGGAGAAAAATTATGCATCGCGAGAACTGATGAATTCGTACATACATACACAAAAGCTCATTTGAATAGAATAGAACATAATCCGTCTACATTGCTCACCCTATTGCCCATTATTCCTTTTTAACCCTTTATAAGGCACGGGTCCCCTGAGGGACCACCGATCAAAAAATGGCGGGAGTCAACTCGAAATGCTTTCTCTCATTGGCAAAAGATGTAGTAAGACTTAGAAAAACAGTTTTGTCTTCAAAAGGCCCCAGTAGATGGATGGCATGGTCGAAAGTCTGAAAAAGTGGTCCCTGAGGGAACCAGTGCACCTCCACGGCCATTTATTTTTTCAGTGACCTGAGCGCACGTCTTTAGTTTTCATTCATTTTGCAGAACAAATTATAATTTTTTTCAAACAAAGCTGTGCATTATTACTCAACAATATAGAATGAATATATGTGATATTTGATACATAAGACAGAATATAGCGAAAACATAATATTGAGCAATTTCATGAGAAATCCCGGGTGATTACGTCACGTATCTATTTCGCCAACTTAAATTTTATTGATGTTATTTTTATTGTCCTTTTCAATGATTTAACTTTATTATGATATATTTTTTATTTTAATATTATATTTGTTAGCATAAAAAATCTTTGTTATTCAAACAATATATTGCGTAAAAATGAATTCAGAGAAATCATTTAAATTTTGAATGTAAGTTTATGATATGAATTTTCAGCACTGCGGTTCTCTCACCTCTTTATTGAGTGCTATAAAACTGTGAACCAAAGTGGACACTGTTCCCTTTAGGGACCACCACGATTCCAAGCGAACAAAATTTTTTTGAGATTCAAAATTGATTATTCATAGCTTATCAATATGTACCGTTGCCATTTTTGAGAAAGAATTTTTTTTATCTTCCCAATATGTCGCCCTGTAAAGGGTTAAAAAGCATCCATTTCAAAACCCAAAAGTTTCCATTCGACGGGAGTCTGAAAAAAATCCTTCGACCACCAGCCGCCCGTGCTTTGCCCGATACGTCACAACTGGCGCCCCTTTCCCTTCTGGTTAGGAGAAAAACAAGTCTCCAAATTCTTCCTTATCCTATCCGAATACCTTCGCGATTTTACCTGTCAATTCCTATAACAGCTGTTTTGCCCATTCGTGGTTGGATTGGGTTCTTTCCTGATGATGTTTGAGATATTGCCATTACTTCATTAATCTTCTCCAAATTTGGTACGAGTCTTCCTTAGTGAACGGTCAGGTGTTCGTGCTTACAAGACATAAAAGAACATTTCAGAAAGGCATAATTACACCGAAATGAAGCTGAATTTGGCGAAAGTGATATGATCTATGTACATAAAAGTGTAATTCTGTTTTTTTTCTCCGTTATGGAAATCCACACCGTTAAAGGTTTCGTCCGAAACTTCGCATAGGTATATAAATTCACCCTTCGAGTAACGTAAGATATATGACGAGAAAAAATTTGGGGGGAAGGGATGCTTAATTCAATAATTATTTCCCATAACTTTCCACGTAATTTTCGGTTTTTCAGAGTGCAAGTTGTTTTCCTTCATTCATCGAAATACCTAATTATGGACCGATTTTCTTCGTTTCTGCTTTATTCGACGGTTATAAGCAGGGGTGCACCGTCCATATATGGGACTGTGCGATGCACGCGGGCGGTCAAACAACGGGGGCGGCCGATTTATCGTCAGACACCTACAGTATTTTAAACAGTTATGCGGATTATACTACATTATGCCTTATATTCTTTCATATTTTTTGGCTAAGGCAATTTATCAAACCATAAGGCGTTTTTATATTTTTGTAATGAACACCTAAAAATGGCGGAAAATGAGAGACTTGCACAGGGCGGCGAATGAGAGGTTACAACTACATATATATTATTTTATTCTTTCGATGTTTAATTTTATACGGTCGAAGATTTAGATTCACTAAATCCGTTGAAATTCAACGGGCACTTCCGCTAGTATCTAATATAATATTTAGATTTTTACACATATTCTGTGGGGGGGGGAGGGCAACTGCCCCTTCCCCCCCCCCCCCCCCCCCCCCCTGCCGACGCACATGGGCTAGAATACGATAAGTCTCGAGGTAGAAGTTACGTTAATATTGTCGGTGCTCATATAAACACAGAACCATCTACCCCATTCCTTGGCATCGATAAGGTATGCTTACTCGTACCAATCTCTGAATGGGTTTGAAAACTTGAAATCAGAGTCTGCTTAATGGGAGTGTCAACGGCGTGAAAGTCAAGGTGGATAATTTACTTTCAACCCCTTCCAACTCCTCCTGGCTAAATGATTCTTATATAAGTTGATGGAAGAAGAGTGTTTTTATTCCCATTCTCACCCTTATAAAGACTATCCGCCCTCCTCCTCATACTTCTCACCTCCTCTGCTTCTCCAACTCCTCCCTTTCACTCCCCAGTCATTACTGCTTCCATCTATTAAATATCGCATTCCGCCAGCATTATTTTAATCGAAAGAAATGAAATACGCTTATCTGAATGAATTATCCTAGTCGTCGAAATCCGGATTAAATGACTTTTCTGTTGCGCCTTGGCATTTACTCGAGATATTGGATAGCCATTACCATTCGCTTTAAGGAGGCCCGAGAAATAACGACCGCGGGTAAAAATGGAAGATTTTCGTGCAGCGCGGTATGCAGACGTGTGGATGTTCTTGCGTCTGCTTGGTAGGTGCTGGCGATACTATAGAATACAGAATTGAGAAAGCTACAAACTCACCGTTTGGTGTAGAGTATGCGAAAACAACCTCTCTCATAGTATTCACAGGGGTGTCCGACAGACATGGATTCACAAGGCAGTGGGTGACCTGCGCCCATCACTTTTGCACATTTCTTAGTACGATGCACACTCGGACAAAACACACGCTGACAAATAAATGCGATAATTAGCCATTGTGTAGGGCCGAGTATCCGTAAATCACGCACCAGAAATCACTTCTTTAGAAAACGCTCGCTCTTCCATCATCTCTTCGTAAGAATATTATTCCTCGTCAAACGACTATGGATAAACCGGTCACTCTCGGTTCGTTCTTCAACGGTTTAATTATTTTGGATCAATATGGAGAGCAATGTGGGGGGATCAAATTATCGTTGCAATTGACTTAGAAACTCGTGCGATAAGCACTTAATCCTATAGGACATGACATGACACGATCCTCTTCGTTTCTTATCCATAAAGCTCAATCCTTCCTATAGAGAGCCAACCGTTTTCTTTGCTTGTAGTGCATACGCGTGGAACTAATGTGTTCAACCAACGAATTCACTCACTTTCAATGCTATGCCTTCAGGGAAGAGGAGGTCGGAGGTATGAGGGGTGGTGCGGAAAAGGGAGAGGCAGTGCGAGTTGTGCACGGCACACCGGCGGCAGGAGAGTAGGGGCGACCGGAGAGGAATAACCATGGAAGAAATAATTATTCTTCCATGGAATAACACCCTGACAGGTAAGGCGGAACTTGAGATTTTCGCGGCTGCCTAACGATGAGTCGATGGAGGTTGAGGGCGGCCGCATTTTGCCTATCTGCCTACAAAATGAAAGGGGTAACGGGGAAAACCAGAGCAGCCGAAATATTTTCAACCGCGTACCCGCTGAGAAGGGTCTCTCCGGGTTTTTAATCCCCTTATCTGGGGGACATTTTCGGCAATGACCGATAAAATGCAATACTATGTCTCAGCCTTTTGGAATCTACGCCGCGGGTTTTTCCCATAGCGCTAACACATTCTTCTCCAGGGACACCCCCTTGGGTCTTAAAACAAATATTTAAGATTCTTCTTCTTCTTCTTACAACGCACAGTGGGACCAAATGCCAGTATGCGTGGCCAAAACCCCCCCGAGCGAAAGTTATCCCCCACAGACCTCATACTGTCTAACTCAAGGAGTAATGCTCAAAGTAACCAAAAACACATGAATTCTTAGTACATATCACCATTGGGGCTGACTAAGGCTTCAGGAAGATCGTCTATTAGAGCCTACTCTGCCAAACAGCACGTATATTCAGTTCCTGTTTGTCATTTCCAGTAAACCTAACAGCCATACAATGCACAAAATTCGATTTGTAACGACTTTAGACGTTCTTTGTGTATGATGGAAGAAAATTATAATAATCGAATTCTAAATTCAAATATGCAATTCTAAACATTTCGTCATAGGATGCGTTTTCTGATGTTTCTCTTCATACTGTTAGACCTACAAAAAAAGCCAAACGAGGCCAAGCTGAATTTCCTCATGATATCATAAGAACGGCGTGTTGTCATGTTGCTCCAAAAAAATTAGCTGCTACTATTTGCTACTTTTCAAGAAAGTGCTCCCTTTTGGTCAGAGTGCATGCGCGATCAGGAGTCCAGCTAGCGGGCGCCGTGTCGTAATGTGGTCGTTTACCATGTTTTGAGGGGATAAGACTTAAAATTACAAGTATAATTGACTTTAATCGTCAAAAATATATTCATAATGCACCATAAAAATTAAATAAAATTTTTCAAAAGTTTTAGGCCTTGATTTTAAACCTTTTTCTTTCATTTCAATAACCCATTAGATAGCACATGAATTCGTGCAAGGCATTACAAAGACCTTTTTAATTTATTTAGATTTAATTTACAAAATTAAATTAAATCATTAGTTATAATTTGTGTCTTACAATAATAAATTCTCGTAAAAGCTAATCATTCTTACAGAGAGCTGGTAAAACACAACAATGTATATAATTTGTGTCAAAAAGCGAAGGATATTCGTAATTAAAATTTGTATTGTTGTTGATTGTATCATTCTTTTGACAAGTTCATTCGCGCGTAGACAGCTTATCAACCGGATATCTCTTTGTAAGTTCAGTATCATGTCCTGTGAAATAACGAGGCGTGATCTCTTTAGGAGATTAATGGAAAAGTCATCTAAAAGTTGGGATACACGATACCAGCATGTGGATCTACACATCGAAAGATTATTAGGGCTAGATATGACCGCGGCAATGAGACAGGAAATGAAATCGGAAGCTCGTAAGCACTACGCGCAAGTTCGAAAGAAGTGGGAAGAGAGTCGCAGGATAAAAGAGAAGCTCCTTCAAAAAAACCAGAATTGGCTGGACAGCTGTATCACAATTTCTGTGATAGGCGCTCCCTCATCTACTTGTGAAGATTCTGGCACTTCTGAAGGTAAAATTACTAGAATGAAAAATTTTGCTCTCGGAAACATAAAAGGCGAATAAAGATCACGATTATAAATTATTTCTGTCATTCAGAAGAGCGCCCCAGGAAGTCCTTTGATTTCTGTAGCGAACGGAGCAAGAGGAGGAAAGTGCAAGAACTGAGGGAAATCACAGATACAAGTGTCCTGACGTACGCCACTCAAATCAGCCTCCGATCAGATGGCAAGGTGGAGGAGGCAAAGCTGTTGACTGAGGCGCTGCTGACAACACCCACGCGCGCAGGGAAGATTCATGCAGCCTGGGGATCCGCTAAGAGTGAAAAGGTTATTTCACCGTATTCACCGAATGAAGCTCTTTCTCTTATTATAGAGACAGATCTCTCAAAAAAATCGTATCAAAACTTGAGATCTCAAGCCAAGGTTAGAGGAGTAGATTTGTACCCTTCATACAAGCGAGTTAGACTAGCAAAAGCGGAATGTTATCCCCCCAAAATTCAGTCATTGTAACTGAGAGTAAGGCTGAAGTCAAGCTTAAGGCATTGTTAGACCTCACAGTTAGTAGGATAGTCCAGCTCCAGAATTCAGTTATATCAAGCCTATCAACCCATTTGTTGAAAAAATTGCATTTAGTGTCAAAATGGGGTTTTGATGGAAGCAGTAACCATTCACTTTATAAACAACAGAGTGAGTATAGGGAGTTCACGGACAGCGATTTGTTTATTACGTGCTTAGTGCCTCCTCGATTTTATCCTACGGAAAGAAATCGCTTGAATTATTTGTTTCCCGTTAACGTAACACATTTCGATGAATTTAGCGTCGAAGACTTTACTGTAAAATATAATTTTGCTATTTTGCCTAAGTTTGTGATTGAAATTTACGAGTCGTTAGAGCTGTGGTTCTTAACCTTTTAATGTTGCATCGCCCTCCTTTCTAGGTCTTAATATTTTTGTCACCGCTTAGAATTGGACAAGGCTCGCTGATAATGACGAAAACGTAAAATCAGACTAATTTAAAGTAAAAATAAAATCAACGTTGTCGCTTGCTTATCGACAAGAGCGCTTCACTGCATATTTTATTTTGAAGTTTTTATTTCCTCATTTCACGGTAAGAAATCGTGACTAATTTACAACTAAATGCCACGAGAGGTAATTATATCTAAGCAGATGGCAACTGATTTCTTCTTCACTATTTTGGACAGGACTATATTTTCATTGAGAGAAAGATTTTAAACTTTAAATGATCACTGTGAGTTGTTCTGCATGTTTCGTGATACATCAGAACTCAACGATTCGAAGGGCGGCGAGCTATTGGCTAAATGTAAGGAATTGGATAATAAGCTGACTGATGCAAGTCTAAGTGAATCAGATTTATATGGGGAGTATTTATTTGGAGAGATTCAAATATTGAAGCTCTACATAAAGCGTGAAATGGATACATGTGAAATATTGGACTATATTCTTCAAAATGATTTAATCTCTTCATTTCCAAATGTTGCCATTGGCATCCGCATTTATCTGACATGACCTGTGTCTGTAGCTTCGGGAGAAAGAAGTTTTTAAAAACTCAAAATTATTATTTAAACTATTTTAAGGTCGACAATGTCGCAAGAGAGACTATCAAATTCATCAATGATATCCATAGAACACGAACTGTCTGATAAGTTGAATGTACATGACATCATTAAAAAGATTTTCTACTTAGTATAAAGCCAGGAAAGTAAATTCTCTTAAATAACATGTAATTTATTTGTCAATGAGTGTTCATTTAATATTATAATCGTTAATTCTGTTTAGACAATTTTAGTATAAAGAATATTAGTGTAGATTATTTTTAATTTCTTCTAACAGTAAAAAGTTTTTCATCCTTGTGAACCGTTTAAACTATGTAAATGCAATTTTTGGTGATAGACTATATTGTTCTTTTCTCGTTCTCATGTTTAGAAAGACTGTAATAATGGAAAAATTCACCTTTACAGAACTGTAATAAATAATTTTCGATGTCTTACACCGTTTTTGCTTTCTCATACGAAGTATCGAGAAATATTGTTTTCGCGAATAAATTCGACCTCGAGAGTTTTACAGAAATATACGTCTTAGTTGTCGCTGAATCCAAAAAAGTGGTTTTCGCAATACCGTCTGTCTGTCTGTTACTGGCTCTGGAGCCTAGACGGTACAGCGAAAATGAATGAAATCTCGTACTTAGGCATTTTATCATACTGAGCAGAGTATACATAGAAATGGTTGACATTGATCAATAATTAAGAGTAGTTTATTCAATGCATTTTTAACAACAATCCGATTTTCTCAAAAACGGCTCTAACGAATTGGATCAAATTTCGTACAGTTACTTGAGTTTTCGTCTTCAATAATACTGTATAGTTCATATTTCTCAAACAAGTTAGGAAAGTGTACAACGTATGACAAATGGGCGCGTTTCGTGATATGGAGTATTAGAAAGAAATTATATACATGTACGTGAGGGAAATAGCGTTTTAAAGTTCTTTTCTTCATCATAAAAAATCCATTTTCTTCCTATTTGATAATATCACATGCACACGTACGGAAAATAAACGTTTGTTTGGGAGATTGTTTATGTTAGCAACAATGAAGTAACTATGCAAGAAATTTTCTAACAAGGGTACGTTGTCAAGTCGATGTCAAGGATCCGGTTGAAAATTCTTGAGGTGAAACTAGAGACAAAATAAGCGGACACGTGTCCCGGCTTTCTTCCCCATAGGCCCGGTTTCGAGAAAAAATGGGCAAAAAAGATTTGCACGT
The DNA here is from genome assembly GCA_036926305.1 of Uropetala carovei. NCBI lineage: Eukaryota > Metazoa > Arthropoda > Insecta > Odonata > Petaluridae > Uropetala > Uropetala carovei. The sequence continues at coordinate 6,564,155 of JAXCHB010000010.1, read as the reverse complement.
AAAACCTATGCCGGTGTTTAACTCGGCTATTTCACGGAGAGCCGTGGCTGCGGTCGCTAAGGCGTTGGCATTGTTAAACATAAGGTCGCTGGTTCAAATCCCACCGTCTGCGACCTTCTTTTTCGATTTTATTTCCGTCTATTTTTTCAAATACCAAGCTGGGTACGTTTCTCAACTTCGTTATTTGTGATTAAATGTTTTTTTTATATAGTATTTACGAGTTAAATAAAATAATTTTTGGTAAACTAGGAACTATTCTTCGGGTTTACTAAAATTAGAAGTAACTCATCGTCGAAGCTTGGAAAACGAAGCCGATCTTGCTTTTCTATAAAGAAAAAACAAAGTGCAAGGCAAAAATAGCAACACCACCCCGTTAAATGAGCGTTTCTCACGGTGCCCGTGACGCCAAGCGGGGTGACGCGCATGCTAAAACGCTACATATTTCCCCGTGACAATGTCGCAATACACGTGCTATTGTGGATCGCTCTTACAATTAAAGGCCGCAGATCGTCACCAAATCAGTTATTGCCGTTCGCTGCTTTTGCTACGTGCTCCTCTCGCTTTACTCCTTTGAATTGCTTTTTTGATATCGACCTCTGCTCACCCGGATCACTTACTCTACCGTTAACGACCTCTGCGCTCTTTTTGGATTACGATTTAGCTGTTTGAGAGTTCAGTATTGCGATTTTTCCTTTTTGTACGATTATCGTAATATTTTACGAGTCTTGATTACCTCCCTGATTTCGACTTTTGCCTTCATGACCCATTTCGCTTTATCGATGGAGATCGATCCAGTTGCCGGACCCTCCGGAAGTAGCTCTGCACCGGACGATGAAGACGTCGTCAATGCTTCGTTTTTATCAGATAATCACGATAAACAAGATATAACGGGCGCTTGTGGCAGCCTTCACCCGCATTCCGAGAAATGCTCCAGAATGCATGGTATGCCTCGAAATTAGCGGACACCAGAAGTGTTTTCATGAACATTCGTGAGGATTGTTTTCCCCAAGACCGAAGCATATGTTTCGCAATAAGTTTCGTAAGATGCGCGTGGTGCAAGGAATATCTGTGCTTTCCTTGTTTTTACGATAAACACCATCCAAGCCTTTGCCTTAAAAATATTCAGTTGAATGGTGAATAGTGAGAGGACCACCTCTTTTTACCGCTGGCAAATAAAAAATGAAAGATTAAAATATGAAAAATTATTTTATTACTATAAAAAAACATTTAATCCCAAATAACGAAGTTGAGAAACGTACCCAGCTTGGTATTTGAAAAAATAGACGGAAATAAAATCGAAAAAGAAGTTCGCAGACGGTGGGATTTGAACTATCAACCTTATGTTTAACAATGCCAACGCCTTAGCGACCACAGCCACGGCTTTCAATGAAATGGCCGAGTTAAATACCGGTATACGTTTAACGTGCAAATCTATTTTGCCCATTTTTTCTCGAACCCGGGCCTATGGGGAAGAAATCCGGGATACGTGTCCGCTTACTTTTGTCTCTAGTTTCACCTCAAGAAGTTTCAACCGGATCCTTGACATCGACCTGACAACGTCCCCTTGTAAGTTCAACTCGATATAAGACATTCTATTTTCATTTTCTCGATAACGGCTACTCCTACAATACAAATGTGTAGGAAAGGAAATATTCTAATTTATCAGTTCTACAACTTTCATTTGAAAAATATTTTGATATGAGCAATACTTTACGAGATATGACGAAAAGTTAATTTTTTGTCCCCAGTAAAGTGGTACCCCTGATTGTGTTACATGATACATTTTTGCGATTTTCTTATTATATTTGATTGGTAGTCCTTAATATCAAATTTCATGAAAATCCGTTCTGTAGAAGCCGAGAACGAACATGCGGACGGAAACGCGCCTGAAAATGAATATAAGGCTAGTTTTTCTAGGCAGCTTTAACATTAATTCGTATTTATCACAAACGGCTCTAACGAATTTGACCAAATTTCGTACAGTTACTTAAGTATACATCTACAATAATACTACGTATTTCATTTTTCTCAATGAATGAATATAAGGCTAGTTTATTCTTGGGCAACTTTGACAAAAATTGGATTTCTTAAAAACAGGCTCATACGATTTTCATTTTCTAAAGATAACTAAATGACGCATTAGTACCCATATATAAGAAAGTTTGTACAATGTATGTTGTACCGATTTTTTTTTCATTTAAAAAAGTATCCTGCAATATATGCTGACATGTTGAGCGGGGGGGGGAGAGCGCCTAATTTCGTTTTGCACACCGGCAGCCTTATGGGGAGAGGAAAGGGGGAGGGTGGAAGGAAACACGGAAATATGGAGGATGAGATGCGAAATTTTTTCCCAGCTCTCGTGTTCAATAACTATACAGGGGTCAAGGCCTTTTACCTTAGGTCAGCGGTCTAAAAACTTTCAAATTAAAACAAGAAAAAATAGTTTTCTGGTTGTTTGTCCAAATCCAAACCATTTCGGTCCGGAACAGCGCAAACTATATAATTATAAAATATAAAAATCATTACAATATTCCTTCATAAAAGCTGATAGAAAATTAAAATGCATCCAATAAAAAATTATTACCAACTTAATTACTCTCTCTCTTTCTCTTTCATTAGGGAACGTGTTGTTATTTGATTGGCAGCATCTCTCTGATTGGAAGCGTATGTCGCATTTTTCATCAGTCAGCTTCTGGCTTTGTTCGAAGGATTTTTTGGTTCGGATATTTACATTGATAACTGCTGTATTAAAAGGCACCTTCATGAGGCTTAAGGAGTGAATCACCATATAACCAAGGGCAGGGCCGGATTCAGTCGTAAGCGACGTAAGCGGTCGCTTTTATAAATTTATATATCTATATATTTTTCCATAATTGCTGTAGAGGATTCAACTTCAATTTTAACGCCCATTTCCTTCATTGGTTGTTTTTATCTGATCTATGTTAATTATTCCACGATTCAACATACTTGACCGGAATAAATTCACCCAATTAATCCTAATCGTTAGCAAATCCGTTGCAGTGAGATTCATTGCAGAAGACCCCGTCTTACAATCAGCAGCGCTGCAAGGAAATGTTTTGGCTAATTTAGAGAATATCTTTCAATCATCAGAAGCAGTGTTTGTGTCAACATATTCTCACATACCATTGATTGATTTTCTTAGTATGGAAATGAAATCGTTATTTATATTTTATCGATCTCTCTCACCCTGTATTCAATAGATGGATAATCAGGCCAGTAGACCCTATTCAATACCTTACCTTACCACAACCTTAGTAACCATCGGCAGATACTCTAATCATCCGTCTACCAAGCGGTGCCTTCAATAATATACATATCTATGATAAATAGATGCTTTTTACGTGGGATATAGAAAGATATGATAAATGTTCAGGCACTTCTAGAAAGACTATAAATCTGAAATTTGACAGGATAATAAAGTACATAGGCTGAAACGTTCGTAGAATGCAAGCACCGTATACTAGTCTTGCACGTAATATATTTTTTAAAGCACTTATGTGCATAAGAATGGTTCAAAAAAAATAAACCATACAATAATAATATCATTTTCTTTAACACAAACAGTATTCCCCAATTGTGTGTTATAATGTATTCATATACTCTGCAGGATTCGAACCCCCGAACCTTTCATTTGGAGCTAGTCATGCCAGCCACCTCTCTACCAAGGCTGGAAAATGTTCTTAATTAAACCTCAACCAAGCCGTACAAATAACCTAGTTTAGTTCAGTATGGTTTCTAGGTTTAGTTTGTAAAATCAAAACCACAGTTGTCATGCCATTTGTGAATCAGACAATGAAATGTGTTACACAAATGAAGATGGGAAGCAGTACTTGCATGATAGAGTTTTGATTGCAAGTTACATGTTTCAGCAGGTTCATATAAAAAGTAAATTAAAAATATATTCCCATATTAAGATTTATCCATACAATGATTATGAATACTATTTTTATTTATAAACATTAAAGTGTCTCTTTAATGCATACACTCCATCAGTTTCAATATAAAATTGTGCCACTTATCTGATCTTTTCAGGAATTATAGCAGATTTCAATAAAAAACAAGATAATATTGTTAAAAAATTAAATCTTTATTTTACATGTTTAAATATCATTAATGACTAATATATCAAGGATGGTAGCTTTGAATCCATGTTCATTTGCTTGGCTCCTTTCAGATAATAAATTGCTTTGCAACACGATCTAGAAAGCACCCTTAAACTTTTGGCATCCCATTATAATCATAACGTGATGCGTAAATAATCTCTGGATCGTATGGAATTTTTATGGATTGGAAATAACATTTTGCACTTAAAACATTGTAGTTTTTTTAAAATTTTATTATAAACACCATTATTACATCATTAATACTATATTATTCAGTAAATTTAAATAGAAAAAGATTAAGAAATTATTATTATTAGTATTACATACTTGGATGACATGCCATATTGTAGGATTATGTACTAGTTAACATGGAAAACATTCTTCAACATACTGGTAGTGATAGCTACACTTATTCAACATGCCATTTAAATGAAAAACTAAACAGTCCTTAGTAAACATATTCCATAAACTACTATATGCAACTCTATATGGAGTTTGGTATTTGATAGAGGTTTAACTGCAACATTTACTTAGAGCAGCATTAATGTAAGTAATTTGAAATCGTACATAAGAATGACCTAATGTTTATGCTGTATTCCAGGAATTAAATGTGTCGCATTGGGCATGGAATTGATAACATACACGAAAGACAGAGAATTTCAATTAATTAACTACTGCTGTGAACAGAAATCCATGGTTCCATATAATGTATGATTACCAAAACTAATTACATAATAAGGCATAATTTGAATCAGGTACATACATACTGGTGTGTTAGTCTTATTAAAATTATTCTACTAGCCAGAATCACCCTGATTCAAAAGGTAACTAATTAATAGGCCAACACTTCCTTAATGATAAACATAGAAGCAGATGAAAACTTCATTAGAGTTACTAAAAGAGAAACATGCCATTCCCTAAGAAGATTACATCTGTTTCTCCGTATCACTTGGAATAAAAAAATGCAAAGGTTAATGCACCAAGGAAAACAATAATTTATGAATGGGTGAAATGGTTTAAGCTTGGGCGAGATGGCATTGAAGACGTCCATCGCAGTGGGACACCATCAATGTCAATCAAGGAGGAAACTGTGGCCGCTGTCTAGTCGATGACTAAAGAGGGCTGATCATGCAGTTGAATTTCTCAACTGATTTGAAGTTGATCCTGAAGATTTCTTCTGCCGCCTAGTGACTGATGATGAAACATGGATTTATCAATATGATCCAGAAAGCAAAATACAATCCAAACAATGGTTACCAAGGGGGGCAAGATTTCATGGAATGAGGATGGCTGAGAATCATACTGCAAGTGCTCCAGTGAAGATGATTTGTTAAGCTTTCGATTTGGAGATGAAATTAGTTTTAACTTCATAGTTGTGACCCTCATTGCACCTCCTAGCTATGCATTTGCAATCTATAATTTTTCCTTGACAAACTTTCCTAAACTTTTATGTAAGTAAACACACTCGAGACGTACTCACTATAGCAGGAATCAACCGAGCGTGCAGATCATTTCTATTTTTTAAGTTCGTATACAATGATCAATACATGTTATACCGTATTTACTCGTGTAATACCTGCACTTTTCCTCGAAAAGTTCCCATCAGAATGGGTATATGCAGACATTACATGAAATTTGCCCCTTCATCTTTTGGGGTAGGCCACTCATGAAACACCTACTCAATACTTCGTGCCTGGTGTGTGGTATTGAGTGGGCGTTTTTTGGTAGGATCAATATACCATGCATTTTATAATAACTTGAGAATGTGTAACGCCTGAAAATGGAACCTTTCTGCATTATCAAGGAACTAGACTCCAAAATAGGTTTTTGAGTAGTCTCCATGTAATATAATGGCACTGGATGTCAATTTTTAATGATTACATACATTAAAAAGTATTAAAAGTCATTTTTAGAAGTTACTTAAATATTTGCTTGTTGCCATAATTGTATCATCAAACTGCTTCAGATAGATTACTCAACCGATGTTACCGTAAAATATCAAAATTGAAATTTTGGAAGTGCAGGCATTGCACGAATTCCATTTTTCCAGAACACTAAAAATGGGGTTGCGGACATTACATGGGTAAATACGGTAATTGATCTCACATGGATCATGAGATCATTTATATGAGCTTCAAATAACTTATCCGGCAATGAAGTATTGCAGTGATCGTTAGCAGACATGTCAGAGTGTGTAATTGGCTGAGCGTGCACAATGCTGCACACGAAATGACAATACTAACAGATGGAGTTTCCCACGTCCTTGTAATCATTAGATTTTAAGCACATTTGTAACATTTCGGTGCTTTATGTGAAAAACTCAAATTATGATTGCTTGTCTTGTGTGGGGTAGGGAAATGCTCCAGCGACGGATGAGTAGGTACACCCGAAGTTTGAATAACATTACCTCAATGTAAAAGAAGCATTTTTCTGAATAAACCTTCCCATTTTTGGGGAATGTCTCCTTTCTGGTTAATACGGTAAATATGGCCGCAGTATACACGAGTGGCACAACTAGTTAACACGTCACATCAGAGAGCAGGCACCTGGGAACTAAAGCTTAACAAAATCCATGTTCACGTAATGACGTCACTGCAACTTTCGTAACAGATGACTTAAGGATTAAAGCTGGATTGACAAAACAGCATGACAAAATATTAATTAATTGAGTTTATTTAATGTAACAATGCCAGTATGTGTTGTGTCATCAATGAGTGTGCATTATTACATTACAACTCTACTAAATAATATATTGTCGTGCCGCATTGTGTAAACGTACCTTAAATCGAGGTGATGTACATCCAGGGACCAGAACCTTAAATGCGGGCAATTCACAAAATCGAGAAACACTAAATCGGGTAATATAATACATTATTTACATGGGCCTTGGTCGGGGCCGCAAAAAAAACATCCATAAATGCTGGAAAACCTTAAATGGGAGAACCTTAAATCGGGATTCCACTGTATGTTGTTTCATATTACATAATGTGACCAAAAATTTTAATGATGGTGATGATTTTACAAATGAATTACTATATATAGAACATGCAAATGAAACAGGAGATGGAAACTGAAGCAGAAATGAAGAGACGGGCAAAGGATAAGAAATGAAATTGCAACTTCATTGTATGATAATAATGAAGTTGTTTAAATATTTTATTGCATTTTTCCCTATCTCTCTATATTATAAAATCGACCACTGTGTCTAAAAGGCCCCTGCTCAAAGAACTAAACAATTATACCATAATTAGAGATTTTATAATGTTTTTTGGCTCTCTGAGAATGGAACCCCATTTATAACGTAAATCTATGTTCGACTTTCGTACATTCAACTTTCGTACACATTTTCAGGAATGCATATGTATGAAAGTAGGGGACTGCCTGTATATAAATACACAGAAAAGAAAATGGAACAGCAATTCATAACATTTGCATATTGTGGCAAACAGAACAACTTCACTTGTTAGCACAATAATATTTCTTAATTTGGCTAATATTTGCAATATGACAATATTTATGATTATCTGCTTTATTCAAAGTAACAGTTACAGGTAGGGTTGCCAACCTCCGGCTTTCGGGCCGGAGATCTCTGGGTCATCGCCATAATCTCCAGTCTCCGTGTGAGTAGCACAAATCTCCGGTTCAATTTCGATTGCAGCGGAAAGCTCTTTTTATGACTTGTTTGCATTTTTTATAAATGATTCGAATTAAGATAGTTTACACTTTAATTTCCATTGTATTTTGTTTTATACAAAAAACAAATTGACAATGCTCTTAAAATTTTGTTAATTAGCGATATTTAAAAAAATTAATGATTTTTAATTATATTTCCTAAAATCATGAGTGCCTTTAAGAGTACTGATTATATTTATCATTACATTTTCATTGGGTTTCTTCTAAAGTATCCACATTTCAAGCAAAATATCTTAAATTAGGTAGGCAACCCGTAACAACATCTCCGGTTCATATCTTAAAGTAGACAACCTGTATGAACATCTCCAGTTCATGAATATGTAAAAGTTGGCAACCCTAGTTACAGGAGTTATGAGTCTCAATGTAGAAAGCAGCCTTCAATAAGGAATGCATTTTGTCAGACATCTTATCAACATAAGAAGCCTTTGGAGTACATTTGGACAACCATTTCCCCTTGTGTTATGGAAAATTTTTAGAATTTGCAAACTATTTAGCACTATTACTTTATACCATATTTTCCGGTTTATAACACGCGTGATTTATACAAAGAAGTTCGAAATCTAGAAAAAATGGATGGGCGCATTATACACAGCAAAAGAAGTGAATACCGTATCTGCCCGAATACAAGTCGATGATTTTAGTCAAAATCTATCATGAAAAAATCACCCCTCGGCTTAAATGCGAGTCCGAGGAAAATTTGGGTTATGGTTAAATCTCGAAGTCTCTCATTGCCTTCGCATTCAAATGATAGTACTATATTTTTCGTAAAGTAAATATTTGACCTACGATGAATATATATAAAAATATCTTGCCGAGATCGCTTGCGTAAATTGACGATTTCCCAAAATGCGTTGATGGCTTTGAAAGTTCAACTGTTTGAATTTCGGTAAAAATTTACATGGAACGTATAATTATAAAAATGCAGTTTCTTAAGGCAATGTATATGCTAATTTCATTGGGAATAGACTTGGATGAAAAAATATCTTTGCGAGATCGCTTGCGTAAATTGATGGTTACGCAAAATTCGTTGACGGCTTTGAATGCTCAACTGTTTGAATTTCGGTAAAACTTTACATGGAACGTGTACAATTATAAAAATGCAGTTTCTTAAGGCAATGATGTACATGCTAATTTAGTTGGAAATAGACTTGGATAAAAAAATATCTTGGCGAGATCGCTTGCGTAAATAGACGATTATGCAAAATGCGTTGGTGGCTTTGAATGCTCAACTGTTTGAATTTTGGTAAAACTTTACATGGAACGTGTATAATTATAAAAATGCAATTTCTTAAGGCAATGTAAATGCTAATTTCATTGGAAATAGACTTGGATGAAAAATTTCTTGGCGAGATCGCTGTTACTATATTTGACCTTTTGTGAAAATGAAGATGAATGAAATTATTGTCACTGAATGTGGAACATTATTCAACTACGCAAAATTATTAATTGGAGTAATATTTCAAAATGTCAACACCTAAACAATTTCCCGCACATTTCTTCGATCTCAAATAATATATTCTAGGATGTGCATGAATGTCCGGCACACTTCAGCATAAAATCTACGAAATTTACGTTTTTGCCAAAAAATTGTGGAAATATTTGGGGGGTCGGCTTAAATTCGGGGTCGGCTTCTATTAGGGCAGATACGGTAACTTAAAAGTCAAAAATAGTTATTTACACCTAGTACTATTCCTCACTTATTTTTTAAGACATATTCACAGTATTTTCTCCTATTTTTTTAAATGTCAAAGTACGCAATTGTTGGAAATTATATGACGACTATAGACTTTCCATTACAAAAAAAGTTTTCAAGTTCCAAGACAGATTTAAAACGTAATCAAAAATTAGTGGTCAGAAAAAGAATTTTTATTCATCGAGGTGGTCCCATTATAATCGAGTTTTTACTAACAGTAAGTAATTTTTAAATGTAAAAATATGCATCTCTTCCCATGTTATATGTTACAAATGAAGGAATGAAACGCTTTTGTACTCTAACCAGATCAATTTTTAGCTTCGAGTAAAACTCAAGTATTTGAAATTCTATGCACTTTGTGCATCAAATTGCACGTTTCTTCCGATGTAAACTTTTCAAATCTGCTTCAATTTTTCTCCATTCTCAAACACTGGATTCTCCTACATTAAATTTTCTTCCAGTTTCTCGATTCCCTTTTTCTTGGGTTGGTTTTAACTAGGGTTTTGGGTTCCCGGCGATGTTTTTTTGTCCAATATACCGGGAATTCCCAGGAACCCGGGAATAGGAATGATTTAGAATTTTTAATATTTAACACGGTAATTTTCATTGAAACATGATATTTATTATTGAAAAAACTTAAATTGACTTCCAACATATTATGAAAAATAACAAGGCAAGTCAATAAAATATTTAAAAATGACTTCAACAAAGTTAAACAGAAACACTATTGGAGGCATGACGTATAAACCTTGTAGATCTAGGAAATCAGATAATAACTGGTGCAGACAGGAGCGGATTTACCGATAAGTGGACTAAGCGGCCGCTTAGGGCCCAGACTCTTCTGGGGGCCCCAAAAATTTAGTTTCATTCATTAAATTTTAACTAATATTATTTTAATGATTAAAATATCAGTAAAAATTACGCTTGGGTCGCGGTTGCATTTAAATTATGATTATTCGTTCTGTATCCCCTGTGGGTGCGTTCACTTCAAATTGCAGTAGGGCCCCAAAATTCCGTATCGCTTAGGACCCCTGAACTTCTAAATCCACCACTGGGTGCAGAACATCATAAAGTCTACAAAACATTGCAAAACACCAATTACAGTTAAAAACAAAATACTTTTACTAATTTGGGAACAATCAATTGAGCATATTAGCAAAAAGTGTTACATATTATTGCTGCGTGATACAGAAAACAGGAGGCTGGTAGAGATTCTAATAATAGCAGAATAACTAGTACCTATGTACACAGAATATTATAGTGTCTTAAAACATCTTTACAAAACAACAATTACATTTTCAATCTTAAAATGTTTTACAATGTTTACATATGAAGTTAAATATTAATCGTTGTTCAAAATTTATGTAACAGCATTTATGAATGATTAAATACGTTAAAAATGGAAGTTCACTTTTTTAGGTGAATAGAAATAGGAATAAAACTAAAAACAACAAAATGAAAACAGAAAACGAAACAATTGGCAATTTGACACAGATGTACTTGCTCACTTAAGACACATGAATTCGTAATCTAAGCAGGAATTAGGATTGTCTATTGAAAAAATGTTTTAAAAAGCATAATGCATCAACTGACTTGCTCAAATTCATTCTTCTTCTCGTCACAAAATTGCCTGCTGTGGAAAACACTTTCACTTTCGGTGGAGGTAGGTTTTATACTTTTTAAAGCATTAAATAACAAAAATAAAGTTGGTGTTATTTTTCTGGTTGTTTCGTAAAAATTAAAATCCTTGATTAATGTGATGTACGATTAGTTCATTGGTGAAGCACTTTTTAAACTTTCTGAAATTTCATGTTGCAATTGTTCTACTAACAGTAAGTCGAATTGGATACAAACATCCTTTAATTCATTTACTATTGGTATATAACTTTCATTCCAATAATGTACCATATTCAGATCCATTAAGAGCTTTTATGATGCAATTTTTTAACTGTAGAAATCTCTGTAACATCTCTTCAAAGACTATTCCACCTAGTACGGCAATCTAGAAGATGAGATAATTCTTTCTTATGCTCTAAATTTACGTAATTCTGTAATACCGTATTTACTTGTGTAAGCCGCACACCTTTTTTCCCAAAACACCTGTGAAAAAAGGAGGTGCACATCTTACATGAATTCTTTTATTTGCCGCTCACCTTTTTTCCTAAAATGTCGTGTCGGTAAACAAATATACGTTACGCTAGCACCCATGCCGCATCTATTATTCTATTTCCAAAATTTCGGTGTATTTAGTCATTTTCATTCATTGTATAAAAATTTTAAATGAGTTTTAAGTTTATTAACGGGTGCTCCCCAAACTCGATGAAGTCTTCTGCTGCAATCGTCACAGAGGCCACGTGCATGCGAGACCAGTTTGGGTTGGTGGGGGTTTTGTGCTCACGGCAGACGACACCTACCATGTTCAGATACGGCATGCTTCTTTTATTCTCTGATACATCTATGAAAGTCATGGCCGCCGTGGTGATCATTGAATGATCACCGATCATAATTTTAGTTCGTCAAAAAAATGACGACCACTACGGTAGCAATCAGTGACCATATGGCTGGAAAATTACGTACAGTAAAATGATCGGTGATAGCTCTCGGAGCGATTTCTGCCGAACGTGACCAATATGACGACAAAAACAGTTAAGTGTTTAACAGAAGAGGACTATCGAGGAGATTTCTGCTAGTACCGATATAAAGAGATCACCCAATAAATTCATCACGTGGAGTGTGAAGATGCTTAACTTGAGCGTAGCATTTTTGTGAAATAGGAATTGGTGATTTAAAAAACCCTTTTTTGGTTCAAATTTTTCCCCTATAGCCGGCCCAAAAACCAGGGTGCGCGGGATACACGGGGGTGTGGCTTACACGAGTAAATACGGTATTGAATTTTTTACTGGAGAGTTTTTGAACAATATTACTATTTTACTAATGTTACTTAATGCATCTTTGGCAGCAATGATATCTGATCTAACTTCTGAAGGAGAAACATCATATTCTTCGTCTTTGCTGGAACTCGCTTCATCATCAGTCATTTGCTCTTTAGCATTAATATCCTCCCGATGGTCACATTTACTTTCATCACCTTTCATTTTTATATAAAACCTTTGTTACTGCAAGGTGTATTCCACAATTGTAACATAACTGATGAATTACTCCTGACTGTTTCCCAAATTTTAACATAACCGCTGCTCCATCTGTTGTAATGCCAACTACTGTATTAGCCCAAATATAAGGTGAGGTTTTTTTCAAACACTGTCTTCCAGGAAAGTGAGGGTCGCCTTATATTCGGGTCCTTAAGTATGAACAAGTTACTTTTTTTTGGATTTTCTCATTGGGAAAATAAGGAGTCGCCTTATATTTGGGGTCGCCTTATATTCGGGCTAATATGGTATATCACGTGAAAATTTCAAACCGAATTCGATTAGCTTTTCCAAAACTACTTGCACTAAAGCTTCACTTGGACAACTACCTTTAATACATACCAACCCAAGGCAATCACATTCTTTTTCAGAATAATGCAAATTAATATTAATATATCGCGTTTTTTTTAATGCTCATCCACTCATCTAATGTTAAACTGAATTTAAGATTTTCTTTCAGCAGTTTTAATTTTTTCAATCACCTGACTTTTAATTACAGGCAGTCCCCTACTTACATTGTTAACTGGTTCCTGAACCTATTGACTTAAGTCGAAAATGACAACTCGAATTTATCCTAGTAAGTCACACACAAATTACTGTATGTACTTACTATAGTTTTTGTATTTGGTGTGGTATTATTTTTCAGCGATATTATAAATATATTTTTACATTTAAAAAAATAAAATACAGAAGTGTTCAAATACTTATTATTTTGGTTACCATTATTATTAAAATGGCTCCCAAGAGGAAAAGTGACAAAGTAAAAGATAGTGAGGTTAAAAAACGTCGTAGTATTACGATGGAGGAAAAAACTAATGTAATGAAGACGACAGTGTGGAGACAGTGATCAACAATCTGGTGGAGTTGGGAAGGATACCGGATGTCATCACATCAAACTCCAGTAGCCTTCACATCACATCAAACTCCAGTAGCCTTCACATCACATCAAACTCCAGTAGCCTTCCCAACTCCACCAGAGTGTTGATCACTGTCTCCACACTGTCGTCTTCATTACATTAGTTTTTTCCTCCATCGTAATACCACGATGTTTTTTAACCTCACTATCATTTACTTTGTCACTTTTCCTCTTGGGAGCCATTTTAATAATAATGGTAACCAAAATAATTCTAAAAATTTCAAAAACGAGAGCGTAAACGGTAAAACAGCACATAGCAAGCCAGAACTGATTGTGTAGCATGGAACCCATAAAGGACGCCATACGCTGGTGCCATCTAGGTTTGTACTGCAGAATTGCATAACTACATAATGCGCAGGAAATTTAAAATTCTTATATTTTTAGTGATGTAACTTTGGAAAGGCGTAACTTGAACGGACGTAATCGGGGATTACATGTATGTCATAATATTTGTAAACCAGTTGCATTACATCGCCTTTATGTTTTGGAAAATTATATACTCTATTTGATATAGATTCCCCTATAAATGTGCTCCTTGTAATTACCCGAATTGAAATGCAATCTGACGCTGCAAGCCAAGCAACAATCTCCCCCAAAGATGTTTTTTGTTTGTACCTTGCAATTGATGGTTGACTTTTTTTTGGTAGAATACACTCACTGTCGCAATCTTTTCCTTTTTCCTTGATGTCAATTTTATGGACTAAATCTAAATGCCACTTTTAGAAGAACCCTTGCAACTTATCAATTTAGCACACTGTTTACAGGCAGATTTCTCATCTTTAGCTTTATTAAAATATCTCCAAACGTCTGATCTAGATGTATTTGTGTCACCATTCTCCATAATTAATGGCTAGTTTCAGAACGGAATAAATTATTTCAGAACTTTTATACTTCCACAAGTAGAATAGAATAAACCAATAAACACTGACTCTCATAAATATATAATGAAATCAACAGTTAATGATTTTAACTTACATCTTGATTGGAGTTTTTGAATTATCCAGTGTCTCACAATCAGAAAGTTCCAAGTGCCTTGTTAGATCAAATTAAAAACTAAATTCACAAGTGGATTGCACAATCGATCTATTCTTTGCTTCACATCGCCACGCTTCTGCGCCACTTGAATACAAAGCTATAATAGAATCCTAAGTGAACGTCTTTGGTGGCAAATGATACTGTATTAGTCAAACAACACTATTTGAAATTTGCATAATATTTTTTACAATATTATAACTGGTAGTTACACTCACAGCACATGGAGATTCCCCTAGAGGTGTCAGCCCAATATCTATCTTATATCTTATAAAAAGATCTCACATCCGGCATACACTGAAATTAATTGATTTTCTCCCACTTACAAACAATATAGAAGCTTGAAATTTGGCAAAAAGATAGCTTATATGCCACGGTGTTGAAGATGCGGAGAAATCAAATATTACTATTAAATTCTATGCGGCAATTCCTCAAAGTTAAGGACAGAACGTGTATGTACAGGGTGTCAACAAAAAATGTAACCACATACAAAATAATTGTATTAATTAAATAATACAAAATACAGATTGTTTATTTATAGATTAGTAATTCAAAGGTCCGTAATCCTAATAAACATTTGGTTCACTGCACTAATCAGTTGTAACTGAGTTGTGATTCAATGGATTCGAAAATGTTGGTTAAGCTGGGTAGTTTTCTACTGCTACAATGTTGCGTTCAATGTGTATTGTCTCCTGATTGACATAACCATATCGTGTGTAACATCGTAGATGGATGTATTAATAGAGCTGTGTGGTGTATTGAAGTGGTTGTAAAATTCTGGAAGTGGTGAAATTGAATAGAGCCGTGAATCCGAGAAGGGTCCAGAGCGTAATAAAGATAGAATCTTTAAACCTACTGTGCCTTATTAGGTGTGAATATAAAACAGGTAAAAATGTAATAAAGAGGGAACCCTTTAACTCATTATATTTTAAAAACCCCAAGATGCATTACTGGTTAACACTGGATCAAAAAGTCCAAATTCCAAAATGGAATTGGAAATATGAAAATGTTTGTGATGTACAGAGGCAATGGCACGTGAAATTTGGCACAAAACCAACTACAAGGAAAACTACTGCACGTGTACATAATAAATGTAAAGATGATTTAAGCTTAATGGAACACTAAACCGACATAATTCTGTTTATTAGTCTCAAAATAATCCTTAATACTTTTTAAATGTTTTTGTTTGCTGACGATATTCATGGACGTAAATATAAGCCATTTTGACTTTGTATTAGTGTTCCATTAAAATATAGCTGATAGCAGAAAATGAAACATGATTCTTAATCCCAAAGTACTAATAACAGGGCGAGGACATAAAAAAGATGACTCGAAAAGTGAAGAATAACCCTTCTAAACCATTTCAATAGTTTTAAATTAATGGAAAACTGTAATGACCAGCAGAGACATTCTTTTTTATGCTAGAGAAGGATGTTCTATTATGCACGACTCACTCTAACTGTAAAAAAACAATGTCTTTCAGCTTAGGAACAGCTTGAATCAGCACAAAATCCAAAGGAAAAATTTCCAGGAATCATTGAAATTTTCCCAGGAATCGAGAATAAGAAATATTGAGAGAATTCCCGGGAATCGGGAACGGGAATTCCCGGTTCCAAAACCCTACTTTCAACACTTTAATTTAAATTATGCAATTCATGATTATTATGATGTTTTCCATAGACTTTTTATTTAATAACGAAGTATGGCACATGTCACTTAAGATGAAATTGGAAAAAAGAAAACCTTACATCGTTATTCATTTGATAAAAGACTCAACAGGAAAGACAAATCAGTTTATTCTGTTATTTATTTCTTCAAAGAACCTCTAATTACCACTGCAGAAAATTTTTGACTGCGCATTTACATTTTAGCAGGCATTAAAAACTGATGCACGGTATCTACTAGGTGCGCATTATCAATGGGAAAATACGGAAGTTCCTGCTAAGAGGGTGAATTTCAATCAGCTGATACAAGATCGGTTGTTAATTGAGTTCGCAAGGGACATGGTAGTTGACGGCCCAGAAATGTTTTTGAAAGAGAAGATCTAGTAGGAGAATGTTTAGCAAAGTTGCATACAAATGCTAGCAGGAGAAGAAACAAATCCCACTTGTTATGTACATCACAAGAATGGCAGACAAAGCAAATTTAAGATGCATTCTGTTGCCGTGATTCAGCTCAAGGTAATAGGAAGCAATAAAAAGATCGTTAATCCCAAGCTCAAAGTACAATCATAAAACAATTTAGATTTAAAGTAGGCAGAATTTTCAGAAAATTATTTAGCGATGCCAAATTTAGAAAATATCACAGTTAGTTTTTCCACAGTAACATCAGTCATTGGATTTCTAACAGGTTCAATCATTACACATTAAATGAAGCCCTTAACTATAGCTAATATATACTAACTACCATATTTACTCCCAGAGATAACTAGACTAGGTAATCATGAAGTTTAGTCACTTTTATTATTTAAAGGATTCCAAGCTAATGAAGTGTACTCACTTTTATTATGAAGGCGGTTTTAGCACTCAGGAACACCCAAAGTCAATTTTTAAAGCATTTATTACTTTTATGTTTAATATAAATTCAAGTGAATTACTAAACATATTGCTCAATAACACAAAGTAAAAAGCTATTGAAAATATCTGAATCACGAAATGCGTTTCGCCTAATAAATTACATTTGGTTCCATTTGCGGCACAACAGTCAAGATGATATAACATTGAAAGGATAATATTGGCGAGCCTTCGGTTCGCTGTTTTAATGCATAGTCGGCTACCGCACCCTTCGCCTCGCCCGGAACCATAATATCCCTCCAAGTTGTCTGGAGATTGGGTTAGTAAATGTTGAGAGCGGCCAATCAGTTTCTTGTCCGGAGATTGGGTTAGTAATTGTCGAGACAGGCCAATCAGTTTTTACAAACCCAATCTCTGGACAAGAAACTGATTGGCCGCTCTCAACATTTAC
This sequence comes from Uropetala carovei, assembly GCA_036926305.1. Lineage (NCBI taxonomy): Eukaryota > Metazoa > Arthropoda > Insecta > Odonata > Petaluridae > Uropetala > Uropetala carovei. Next base: position 6,546,587 of record JAXCHB010000010.1, on the reverse strand, counting down.
TAACCCAATCTCTGGAAAACGTGGAGGGATATTATGGTTCCGGGCGAGGCGAAGGGCGCGGTAGCACCAGGAGCCGACTACGCATTAAAATATAGCGAGCCGAAGGCTCGCCAATACATTCTTTCAATGTTTTTTGAAGTATACATATCGATTTACATAATAAAAGTGAGTAAACTTTAGCTTGGAACACCTTAATAATAAAAGTGACTAAACTTCATGATTACCCTAGACTATTTAGCAGAATAATGTCCCAGAGGTAATTGTTTCCTAGATTTATCAGTCATGACTATTCTTGCAATTTTGTAAAATATCACTCTTGTATCCTGCCACCAAAATTTATGAGAAATTCTATCAATTATCCCATATGACACCAGCATGTAAGGTATGGAAATATTTTTAAAAAACCAGCCTCTTGAAACAAGGGGAATTACAATTCCAGCCTTTCTATAATTATGAGAATAATTAAGCAATAGATCATCTCGCAGAGAAATTAGAAACGGAGATGCCTTGCAATCTTATCAATTTCATTATAAGATTCTAATGGAAATTCTTTCACGTGGTTTTTAAAGTAACTACTAAATTAGCAAAATTAAGTGAATTTTGTATAAAAACCTGCTATACCAAGGAAACTGGTAACATGCTTAACCAAAGCAGGCAGAGGAAAATTCACTATTGACATGATGCACTCTGCATCTATCACCAAGGTGTTGTAGGGAATCTTGTTGCCCAGGAAAATAACATGATCCATCGACCCATTTTATGAGTTCACTGTTAAACCAGCTTGCAGAAGGCTCTGCAATACCATTTCAATGTGGTCCAGATGTGCCTCTATGGAGAGAATGAATACATAAATCAATCAATATAAGATAATGGAGCATTTCAGGTTCCCTAGAACTGGATCAATTAATCTGGAAAATATTTTAGGGCTAATGAAAAGGTCAAATGGTAACCTTTTCTAATGAAAATTTCCAAAAGAAGTAATAAATGCAGCATAAGGCTTGCTTGACACTGACAAGGGGATCTGATGGAAGGCAGAATTAAGATCTAATATCAATATTTTGGGGAACCAGCACAGAAAAGTGCATGCTTGATAGAAGACAGGTATCGTATTTAACCCGTTTTATCAAGTTTGCGGTAATCAATTACCGGACGGTCTTCACCAGTTCTCTCAGGAATGAGAAAGAGACAGTAAAACAGGAATTAGATTCAACTATCAAACCATTATCATGCATCGTTAGCACTTCGTTTGCGAAGGAATCGGGGTCAGAAAGGATATTTAGTTAAGTCGTCTGATCCAACTTGTGTTATAACGTTTTGGAATCGCGCAAAGTGAGAGGTAAAATCCATGCTCTTTCTGCCGAGGGTGAGGGAAGTCCAAATGCCGCTCAAATGAGCATGGTCAAGAAAGCTTGAGTTAGAAAGGAGAGCTGAGGATCAAAGGAGAAAGATATGAACGGACGCGACTATTAATTACCATAGAATGAAATCGTGGTCCAGAATAAAGGAAAAGTGTAAGTCGCACGATAAAACTATTGCTTACAAAGAAATTAGCGATTACAGATGAATCCTTGCGCAAAACTGGCGACGCCGACCAGTAGAGGTTAATGGATTTTCCCTCGAAAAATCTAACCTGTTCCCGATCTTTTAAAATCCCATTCCGAGAAAAACGTATAAGAAATTAACTCCACGAAAACTTACACGAGATAGCATCAAGCCAAAAAAAAACTCAAGTTTTCGAATATATCGTCCCTCGTACATAAAGGCAAAGGTTGACTCGGCCGTAAGGGCAACGAGTTGAGTCGGTTGACTATAGTAGTTGCATGAGGTCTGGAGCCGGAGCCGAAAAGGAAATAGGTATGTACATAGGTACTTCCACATTCGACTCGTCCGAACTTTCGTCTTAGCGAGGACGTTCAGCTCTCTCAACCGCAGCAGCCATGGAAACTTCCTAGGCCTAAAGATTTTTTTCCTTGCTTCCATTATGAGTAATGAATTGCAGATACAAGATAAGCGAGAAATACAGACATTGAAATTGCTACTACAAGTGTTACGTAGAACAAAGAACAGACGGAACAACGAACCTGTTATCTTGGTGGGGGTCTCCAATTATGCGACGGACGCTCTCGTGTAACTCCTTTTGTAACTCCTTTAACAGTCAACATTCGCCTGCGAAGAAGCATTTGCTCTTTCATGAAAACGCAACCTCGTTTTAAAAATGGTTGAAAACTTGGTTACACGTAAGTCAAAAGTTCAACAAAATATATTTAAAACAAGTATAGTGCAAAACAGAAAACAGCAGAAAGCACAACAGTAATAATATAAAACGATTGAGATAGTTACAGCACGTTACGCTTGGTTACAGTTGCCTTATCTCTTCGTATATACACCACCATCGCGAGCGTTACAGCGGAAATTTAGGCGACTACCGTCCCGTTCGAGGGAAACCAGGGAACACGGTGAAACGCATTTTTGCTGCAAGGGGGCAGGCCCATCGTGGGCGTTCATTGGTAGGAGGGGTAGGAGTAGCATAATTGCGAAGGCTCTCCCCCGCCCAAGTACTACATAAAGGAGTCCACGACCGCCCGAGTTAAATACTTTTTAAATAAATAACCGTTGGAATATGAAACAAATATAATTATAAAGTAAAGAAAAAAAGGTGCGGTCTTTGCCCGCCAACTCCTCTCCTCCCTCCGCTCGCCTTGTAATTAATAAATAACCAGTACCTGGCTTCGTACTGGTAACAAAAATGAAAATTTTATTAACTTTTTAACCCTTTAACAGACTAATAAATTTTTAATTTTTTACCAAATGTTGAATTTCAATTGATACTATGCATTAAAAATAATGATGCAAGTAGTGACTCTTCAGTTCAAATATGGTATTTTCAAAGCAATACAGCAAAAACTCCATAAGAAAACAATCTAGATGAATGAGAAAAGATTTGAGTCTTTCCCGGCGAATGATATGGAGAAAGTTTTCTCGGGTTTCCAGTCGGGTGGTGTGGAATAGCTTCCGTTTCGGCAACTCTCTCTGCTGCCATCTTCAAGTATGGCAGCAGAGAGTTGCCGAAACTGCTGGAAACCCGAGAAACCTTTCTCCAAATCTGGAGGAGGATGGTAGCAAATCAAACTAGAGACAACATGTGAAGCAGTGTGTGTATGTGATACGAGCAAATCAGCCAAAGTGTAAAAATAATATATTTTCATTTTATACTTATTTCCCTCTATTAGCAAACTGTTTTAATCTGTTTAAGCTTTGTAATACAGCCCAAAACTCTGAGCTTATGGTCATACCAAAAACTTATAAAAGTTGGACTTATAAATGTATTTAAAAACTTAATTTTGAGATAAGGAAATTTCCATGAGTGATTTATTTTTCTATCAGTGCTGTGTTTTTAACGTAATAAGATCCCATAATTCAGTTTCAAAGTGGAAAGTGAGTGAGGAGACTCAACCAGGCACCAATTAAACTATACCTTGGGCATGGCATGGGCTATATGGGCTTCAGACCAGGGCCCTGCAATGTTTAGGGCTCCATAGTTCTTCCATCTTGACAATTCCTTAGACTCTGCTTCTTAGGGCCCTGAAAGTTTCATAGCCCAGTTCATTAAAGAAAAAACGTTTTTGTGATTCACTCCTTTTTTAAAAATAATATTGGTGTGCCAGAATTTTTCACAGTCCGTTGTCTGTTTGCACTGATTGCTCAAATGTCATTGAATACAGTAATTACTCTGTGCGTCTGCATTTTGTTTATACTTCTATTACTTTATAGGGCCCATAAAATTATTAGTCCAGGTCCCCAAAACTTGAGTGTCTGGCACTGACCTTGGGAAAATTTTTTTAGGCAAATGTAAAAAGTAATACCCAGGTCAACAACTTCTAGATTCCCTTAGTGTGCTTTCAGGGTGTGTCTGGGGTCCCATGATGTTGGCCACAGCAGTTTTTTCATGTCATTACTGAAATTCATATCTTTTCATCCACTGTAAACAGAGCGAATGAGTATTCACGATCCTTGGCTTCATCATTCTCTCAAGTTACTAACTGTTGTCGGACTCAAAAATTACGACAATGATTATTTTTAATACGTAACAAACAAACTAAATAAAAAATAAAAGGAAAAATAGCCAATTCAATAAAAATAGCAGTTAAAAAACATGGCCAGATGGGTGATATACTCAGTACAACAAAAACGACTTTATCCAGTTTCAACTTGTTTTACTTTCACAATGAATTTTATGGTTAGACATCAAACAGCTAAGCAGTTGGCTAGACATTGATACAAAGGAGGAATAATATGTACGAGTGGTTAGGTCCTAACTCCCTCCTCTACTCATTATGTGACTAAGAAAACTAACGATGTTGCAGTCTGTTGCACAGCGTGCCTACTGGAGGGTTAAGATAGAACGTTTGCCGCGTTATTGGTGTGGTTCAATCCAACATCTTCATCTCTGTTCATCCCTTGCACTTAAGAGTCCTGCATGGAATTAATTACAGGCCCGGGCTTTAAAAATCACGCGTCACACAGGTCCTCTGTAATGTCTCATAATTACATCGTATGGGCCGAGCCTAGTAAATCAGGCCCATGCAGAGCTCTACTTGCACTTTAGTACATAAGTTCACCTGACCACACTGTGAATGTTAACAACCAATTCGTTCTTGTGTAGTAGCATGCACTAAAAGCATAGGCGTCTTCTTGTGAGCAGGTAATTCACCAAATTTGATGCGTAAAAATAACATCATTATTAATTCGTATTCTAAACTCAGAACTAAAAACAAACTCCATCACTTATATTCCCAGTTTGTCGATTTTGTGAATAACACCACTCTGGGGGTCTTGGCTAAAGTTGGACTTAAGGAAAATCATTTATCATATGGCTCAGAAAAGGATATATTTTAAATTTAGGCATATAACTTGGTATTAAACCCTCTTCGAGTCAGTGCGGTGTTTGTGCATGTAATTTCGTGTACCAAAAGTATGTTCCATTCATCAAAGATGTCATTTTTTGTACAATGTAAATAAAAATTATATATTAAAAAGTACATTTTAATCAACATTTTCAAAGCAAATGTAGATGTAGACTCTTCATATGATTTTTTTCAAGGGGGCCCATTCTAAATTTTCACAGGGAGGCCAGGATTTATAGTTACATCACTGTGTGCTTGTAAAGTATCAGACCAATAACTTTCACTGTCTTGGATACAAACACACTTGCTCTTATATCATTATAGATTTGGTAAGTAAAATTTGTTTGGAGGATCTTTTTTTTCTCTTCACCTTGATGGGACCCTTTGCTCTATCTTGCACCTGGACATACTTATTCCTAGTTACACAAGTGATAGGTAGATTATCTCCTGGGGTAATTCTTTGCGCTATTAAAGTCTGGGTCCAAACTGACATGCTAGAATATAAATATGCATGGCAGAGAACAAGGAAATACAGGCGACTCCCGAGATTCGACTGTTCAAGATTCGACCAACTCAAGAATTCGATCGGTTGAATCAACCCAGCCGATTGATCGGTTGAATTAAAAACTAGTTTACGTGAAGTAATTTTCGGCCTGCCCGACCACGAGAGGTTTAGTTTCAGTCTAGACATCGTTATTTCTGCTCTAATTGTTTGAATTTGTGCTGATTCGACGGTTCGAGATTCGACCACGTTTTCATGACCGCATCCGTCAAATCTCGGGAGTTGCCTGTATATGGATGACCATAGACTGCCACAGGAGAGCAATTACCATATACAGGAATCTCTCGCATATCAACGGTAATTCATTCCATGAAGAAACGTCATCATATAAAATCCCATAATATTATAATACAGTAAAACTCGTTTATAACGATCACGCCTAAAACGAAATCTCAGCTATAACGAAGAAATGTCTCGGTCCCTTGAACTTCTCCATAAGAGCATTGGTTAAATTTCTCGGATGTAACGAACATGCATTTTACGAGTTCTCGGCTGTAACGAACAAATGTTTGGTCCCGTGGCAAAAAATGCCCCATATATAACGAATTTTGGCGAGCAGAGCGATAAGTAATGAATAGTTTCCGCCCGTTTACCGCGCACTTGTTCGTAGAGGTCCCCCTCCTCCATCTACCCCCTTTCATACGAATTTCCACGCTCTCCTTGTTTTGAAATTGATATTAAAAATGTGAAATGTTTATGTAAATTAATGACCATAATAATAATATTAACTGACCATGAAAAAAATCTTATGTAATAGCAATCAAACATTTTACATGCCGCGAAGTTGATAAGCATCTCTTTGCATAGGTAAGTACGGCATTGAAGTCTACTCACTGCAAATACAGTAAAGTCTGTGTTATCCGGCTATCTTGTGGATTGTGGATAGCCGATTAGGAGAAATAGCCGGTTAGGGGAGCGTTTTTCAATTTTGACATCGCAAATTTAGCAATAACCAAACAAAATTAGGCTTAGGTTCACTATCGTACTCCCCAAACATAACTATGCATGGGGTTTGCATTTTCCATTTTAATTCTTTCACACGTAGTTAGATATAGACACTATTTACCCATTCTTATTTAATACGTTGCTACGCTCACATGCAAAACAAAAAGACTATTGAAAAGTTTAGGGCATCCGGGGAGTTTGGGGATTACGGCAGTGAACCTGTTCCCAAAATTGAATTTATTGGATTATATCTTTCTTATTTATCTTTATTTACACTATTAGAAAAGGATGAAATTATTTAATTCTTCTGAAAATTTCTGTGAAAACCAGTCATATAATATTTTATCCAGTTCCTCCATTTTTGGCTTATGAAGCGTATGATATTTATTAATTGATTTACTCGTCTCAGAAGATGACACAAATTTCATTAATTTAGCCTTATGAGCCTTGATATCGTAGAGCGTGGAAGACCCGATGTTGAATTCTTTTGCTATGGCTGCTCTATTTTTTCCTTTTTCAATTCGTTTGATCAGCTCCAGCTTTTGTGTTAGCGTTAAACCAACCTTTTCTCTCCTGTTCCTTGCTTTTAGGTATTTATTTTGATGCCATATTCAATGGATGGGTAATTTTTTAAAGAATAAAAGGCGATAAAACTGGAAATTGTAGAAGTACACCAAAACATCTAGACAATGCTTATGTAACTAAAAACGCCAAGCTTACTCGGGGTCTCACAAGTATACGGAGTAAATACGTAATATATAAATCTTAAATTTTAAGAAATTGTAAAGTGGAAGTTGTGGTATTACACATATACTATTCACACAAAAATTCATAAAGAAAGAAAAAGAAATACAAAATGAATTGTATTTGTGTAACTGCCGGTATCTAAGGCTGGCCGGTTCTATATAGCCGGATAGCACAGCTTTTACTGTATGTGTATACGTGTTATATGGGCTGTATAGGCCAAAAACCATGTTTCTCGTATATAACGTAGTCACGCTCATAACGAAGCAATGAGTCGGTCCCCTCAAATACGTATTAAACGAGTTTTACTGTACATAAATTGGTACCAGGCTGATGGCCCTCCCCTTTCTCCCTCATCCCCTTCTCACTCTCTCATTTGCAGGAAGGAGACAAGTTTGGTGTGATGAGGAGAAGTGATGCCACCTTGCATTTCTTCCATAACGGAGTCGACCTAGGAACAGCAGCAGAGGACGTTGGTTATCCAGTTTATGGATTCGTCGATCTCTTTAACCCAAACACTACAGTAACAATCCTAAGCCACAAAACATAAAATTTTACAGAAGGCAACTAACAATATGTAGTTTACTTCTGTATTTTGTGGGAAATACATGAATGTATTAAACTTGCTCATTTGTTCTTTGATTTAACATTTCAAGTATTCTAGTTTATAGTTTTAATGTGCATAATTTAATCACTAGTGACATTGAGTAAATACCTTTGCAAAATAATTTTATTTACTAATTTCCATGATTGCATTAAAAAACATAACCAAATAGGGTTAAATGGAAATAATTTTGTCTTTATAATTTTGCCCCAGCTTTGGTGAACTTCATCACTAATTAAGACTTTCCCTCCTCCAATGAAACCACCCTTTTTCTTTATATGTTATCCTGAGTTTTTCTATGACATGTATGATGTGTAAGAACGAACAAGAAGACGCCACGCGATTCAGGGGAGGAGGGCCTTTTGAGAGACGCTTGGTGAACGGGGTTTGCGAAGCGTCAGTCGGAGATTGGGACCTGCAATGTGAAGCATAATAAAATATTTGGTGACCTGGAACTGTGTTTTCTTCCAACGTTCCCTCCTGCTCCCGAAGGACCCATTTATCGTCCCAACTAACATCCAATCCGGAGAAACTTTACAAATTTTCATATTTTCTAAAAATTTAACAACTGGCTCGCAAATTCAGAGAAAAATTAACAACCAGCCAGCTTCAGTTCATCACTGAGTACAAGTGTATATTATAATAGTGCTCAAAATTTTCTAAATTTCCTTTTTTTTAGAGCCAGTTCTTAACTTTATTCCAGCTTATCACTGCCTGTACAGTACAGTAATACCTCTTTATAACGAAATTGAAGGGACCTAATTTTTGTCACTTTGTTGTAAGGAGATTCTTTGTATAGAGGTTTTCTCAAGATCACCATATTTGCACTTTATTATTATCATTATTGTTTGTAATTTATATCAACACTAAACATTTTGTAAAAGGAAGTTATAAATATAATATGTGTTTTGTCATTCCTGAGAGTCTGTGCTACAGAGCTATCACTATTAATATTTGAATGGCGTGTGCATTAGAAACAATAGTACATCAATAAATAGACAAATATTAGAAAACTAGTAATGCCCTAGTAATAATAAAGTAATAATGTTTTTAGGGTGGCTAGATTCCACCTGGCTTTAAATTTTTGTAGCCATCCATTGGAGGCCTGTAAATTATCTATGTCCATTTTTATTGACAAATCTCTTGCGTGTTGCTGCAATATCGGTCCCGATAAAGGGATATTTGAGGCTCTTGACTTCATTACCCATTCTGGAAGTCGGTGCCATTGGCCATGCATAAGATTAAACATATGCTGCAATGCATTTATTAAGCTACAAAATTTTTTTATTTGAACAAAATCTGCCCAACAGTTTATAAGTTAAGAACATTTGTTTGAAATCAAACATTTTTTATTTAAATATTGTACATTAAATCCAGCCATGAGTGCCCAACACGGGATTTAAATTGGTACGATAAAGGTTAAATACTCAAAAGATATACGGTCATGTATTATCATTTATAATTACCGTATTTAATCAATTTTAAGCCGACCCCCACTTTTCAAAGGCCACGCACGGAAAAATTTTGGTTTTAAAGTGCTTAGGCAGCTGGGATCATTTATTTCAAAATACCAACAAGAATGAATGCCTCAGATTTTCATTTCGTAATTAAATAAAGAGTATTAACTAAAATTATGACGACATAAAATACGTTTTACTCACTTATTCATAACAACTCCCACTAAAAGAGTAATTTGACCTTGTTATCCCCCGGGTTCTTATTCTCGTAAAAAAAAGCCATATCTCGTAAATCAAATACAGACACCGTATTACATAACATAGGTTAGTACTACACGAGTACCATCTGGGTGTTCCTTTTCACTTTCATTCTTAAATTATTCTCCCAAGTTGGCTGCTATGCCGCTAATGCACGAGGAAGTGACTATTCGCTCGGGAAATCCTAATACACGCATGCTAGACACCACTAGATAGACACTCTGAAACAAGATAATTAGAGGAGGGAGGGGAAGGGGGTAGGAAAGGCAAATGTTTCGATTCACGAGTAAAATGAAACATTGTGTACATATGTAGCTTCTTACGCATACGAGCGCTATTGCTGCATTTTTTTACAACTTTGATGCATCACGTATTATTTGCATAATTTATTTCTTTGTAGGTGTTCAGTTATTTTGATTCTTTTTTTGCATACATTTAAAGTAGATAGTTTACTTTCACTTTAGTACACTTATATCTCGCGTTATAATGTAACTTCGGACATAAATTCATTGACTACTTTTTTACACAGATTCTAAGCCGAGTGGCAATTTCTGCGATGGTAAAAAGGTAAAAACAGATCAGCTTTCAATTGATTAAATACGGTAATTTTCATACTTAATCATACATATTTATACTTAAGTAAAAATAAAACAATTACAATCTGCAAAAACACAAGCACATGTATCATCAGTGTATCATGATCATCAGGGAGACTGGTGAGTCCTATTAGCTGTTCATTCTATCTTTGTGACTCGGAGGGAAGAGCTCTACCTGTCACGTGACTTTAAGGGAACCAATCGGAACGAAGTAGGAGGATTCCTTCCCGTAGAAAGTTCATTCTCTCTCTTGCTTCCTTTGTGATCACACGAGTCTTAGAGTGCGCTGTTGCCACGTGTTTATCGTTGAGTTTTTGTTACGCTGTTACTTTGTTAACATTGACTTTTGGTTACTCTGTTACTTTGTTAACGTTGAGTTTTTGTTACTTTGTTATCATTGAGTTTTTGTTGCTTTGTTATCGTTGAGTTTACTGTTGAGTTGTTGTTTTGGAGTGTGTTTCTTCCATTCGTGGAGTTTTCACAACCCTTGCGTCGGCAATGAAGAAGAAATACTTTTCCGTTCTTCGCAGTCAAGCCAGGAGCATGGCGCACAATGTCTTGAAGTATGTAATTGTGCTGCTTGCGGAGAATGAGTCTGACAGTGAGCGTTCTGATGAAGAAGAAGAAGAAACAGACGACGAGCAGGATAATTTAGCCTTGCCATTGGACGAAAATTAAATCTTTTCCATTTGTATATTTCTATAAAATAAATGTGTTGAATCCAACCTTAAAAGAAATTTTTATTTCCAAATTAAGTAAACATTTCATAGAATTTAATATGGGCTGTCCTGAATAATTTCATATTCCGGAGAGGTTACATCAACGATTCTCAACCGGTGTGTACAGAAAATTTAACGAAAGGGCAAGCTTTGCTTACGTATTTCGTGTTTTTGCGATATTGACGAAATTACATTGTTTAATTAGGACATTGGATGATTTTGTTATTAGTTCGGGGTGATGAGTCGAGATTTTCTTAAAATATAACCAAAATCAAGAAATTATAATTTTTATTTCATCGCGAGTCGAGGGAGCTTTAAACGTATGACGCGAAAATAAAAGGTCTTAAAAGCAATCGTGTATTTCACTATAGAAGTAGCGCCCAAGCAATTAAGTCGCCCTTTCTCGCGGGAGAGCTGAACTTTGGACTCGTAGCAGGAATTATGTTTCAGTCGATGTGGCAACGCCTAGCGTGTTCTCCGGCGAGGAGACATCTCCCCAAACCCCTAGCTGTGAAACCCCACCTCCTATTGGCGAAAAGAACGGAGCGGGTACGGACCCATACGAAACCTCAGTCGCAAAGATAAAATGAACAGATAATAGTATTGGTCGAAATAGTACATTTACCATGTAAATAGATGGCATTGATTATATATGGTGTCTGCTTTATAAAAGTGCATAAAATCCATTAACATTCATTTTTATTTATAAATTTTGTTGTATAGAGGTTCATTTTTAGTGGAACAGGTGCAATTTATATTTCGTAAATGAGAGGTTTCGTAATTATCGGAGGTTAGTAATATAGAGGTTTTCTATATAGTTAAGCTAATGAAATTCTCCAGATCGGCATTGCATTTTGTCATACGGAGTTCTTCGTTCTAAGGGAGTTCATAAGGAAGAGGTTTTACTGTACTACAGTAATCAGCAGGGTAGGCTTGATGGCATTGTGAACAGTGCACCTGCACTGGGCCCCGCACTCTAAAAAATTTTTGTCGCACTTATAAAGTACCGTATTTTCCCATCGATAACGCGCATCTAATAGATACCACGCACCTTGAAAATTTTCATGATCGTGAAAATGTATAGATAACGCGCACCTAATAGATACCGCGCACCCTATGCAATTTGTCATACTCACTGTGATATGTAGGTGGCGCACAATGAAACAGACAAATGAATAACGGAATACGAATAAAAAGACCAAAGATTGTTTCATGTTTCTGAACACGTGAAATATTCAAATTATCTTGAGACATCCTAAGATTCGTTCCCGTAAAAGTTACGTAGCCATGGAGAATAAAAAAACTGTTCGAAGAAGATCCTACACGGCGAAGTTTAAGTTAGAAGCCGTTAATCTCGCCAAAGAGAAAGGAAATCGGAACTTACGGCATTTCCGACGTGTTAACTTTGTCCACAGGTGTCTATAGAAGGGAGAGGAAGAAAAATATTGACATTTTCACTGTTTTCGCTAATTTTTCCACTTTAGAAGTTACTATTTTTCGAGTTTATCACGGAGGCCGCCATCTTGGATGAGCGCCGATTCTCTTTGTAAAATTAAAATTTTTGTATGCTGTGTTTTCTTTAGTTTTTAAATAAACTGTTAATGGTAAAGTAATTTAACATATAGTTAACAATTCCATGTAGTTGTTTTATTGACAATTTGATTGAACATGGTTTCAGGGTGGTTTGAAAATAGCTTCCAGTTGTATTTGCGGTAATTGTACCTATTTTCTCGTTTTCATTGTATAATGCGCACCCTTGTTTTTCTTCATCAACTGAACTTTTTTGTATAGATAACGCGCGCGGTATCTATGGGAAAATACGGTACATGCATTTTTAAAGAAAATCCGAAAAATATCGAAGTGTCATAGCAAGAGAGACTGCTTCATTTATTAAAATTTACTATTAAAAATGTTTGACGCATAAAAGGCCCTGTGTGCACACACTGCACCGGGCCCTGCGATATTCCTAGCTGGCTCTGGCAATTGGTTACTTTCCAATATAAATTCCTTATTCTCTTCCAAATCACTTGTTCACCAGAGCCCACCCAACACATGTTGGTGAGCCAGGTAATTACTAGCGAGGCTTTAAATTTAAATTTCTTTCTCCTAGCAAATTTTGGAAAAATGCATTATTTTTTAAAAATAGCTGGTAAACTGGACTTCTGAACAACTGGAAACCGGATAAAAGGTTCTATACATTTGCACTCAATTTCCAAATATGTATACTAGTTATCCTAGCTCAATGTTCTCAAACTTTCGGTGCATTGACCAATTAAGGGAGGCAAATAATAACATGAAGAAGAATCCATTATTACAAAAATATGTTTTATTCTTATGCTCAACAAAAATCTCAGCTGTAACTTCTTTAATGTCACAGTTTGATTATGAAAAATTTATTTTAAAAGTGTATTACATAAAATTAACAAAGAAATGACTTAGAAGTAACTGCTTTCTAAAGCACAAAAGCAATATATTGAAAACTAGACAAAATCAATTAAAGCATTGTTTCTGTACATAAATTTAAGCTTTCAATAGGATTCATTTAGCATATTAATTATATGCTTCTGGATTTTCTTTGATTCAAAGCTTTTAAATACAATAATATGCATTCATTAAATAGATGTCTTATAAACATAGATCAAATAAGCGTTTTATCTTTACACAGTTTTAAAATTACTGATGAGTTATGTCAATAAAATGTAGCAATATCCACTCAATTACGAATGAACTTGGGATATTTTTTCTTGGCACCTCCGTAGAAGGTTGCACAAATATTCTTCATCTTCAACATTAAACTTCTTTCTTTCAATTTCCTTACCTATTTCTGAAGTAAGTAAGTCATATATATTGAAATCACCTCTCTTGCTCTCAAATATGCATCTGTATTCCTGTAAATTAATAATTTAATATTAACATCATTAAGGGCTATGATTACCATTTATATGGCAATATAAATTTAAAACTAAGTGAACAGAAAAAAATTTTTATCACAGAAAGTTAATCAAAAATCATATCAATCTTCCATATATATAGCACAAGGAGTGTAATTTCCAAAAACAGCAATAATTCCCATGTATTAATTATTTCATAAGGAATACCCTCCAGTCTTTGAGGAAGGAAAACATTTTTGAGAGACAAAGATATAAACAGGTTTGGATGCAGGCAGTGAATATCTGAGTGAAGGGTAATTAGATTTTACGAGGGTCAGTCAAATGAAAACAGGCCAACATAAATTACCAGCAAACGTGTGGAGAATGAGCTTTGTGGATTTTGCCCTAAGCTACTGGCAACACCATGCATTGTGATGTAAGAGAACAAGGCTCTCGTGTCACTCACGAGAGAGCAGCAGTGCACAGACCGTGTCAGTGTGGTACTTGCTACCGTCCAAAGCACCTGTGTCAGCAATTTCATTATGGAAAGAAGAACAGTGGGGGGTCACGAATTTCTTGATAGCAGAAGGAGTGGGTGGCAGAGCAATTCATAGACAAATAACTACAGTTTATGGCGACTATTGCATGTCCTTGATGCAGGCAAAGGAATGGCACGAACGGTTTCATGGGTGCACATCGCTACAGGATGATGATAGGCCTCGACAAGCACATCGTGTGATCACAGATGCACTCATTCAGCGAGTTGATGATGCTATTCATGATAACAGGTATGTATGAGAGGATTATATCGCACAGTTGGTGGGTATTAGCCACACCATCATCAGAGAGCACCTCCATTACAATAAGATCTGCACACAGTGGGTGCCTCACAGTCTGTCGAGTGAGCAAAAGAAGGCTCAAATGGGTTTCACCTTGGAACATTTGACGCAATACCATGAAGAAGGAAACTCATTTCCCAACAGAATTGTAAATGGTGATGAGATGTGGTACCACCATCTCCATCCAGAAAGCAGGCGCCTAAGTCTGTAGTGGAAGCATCCAACGTTGCCTCCGTCAAAGAAATTCAAGGTGACTGAAAGTGCAGGAAAGATATTGCTCACGTATTTCTTCGACCTCAGAGGTCCCCTACTGATTGAGTTCCCATAATACAGCACGTTACTGTGAAACCCTGAAATCATTGCATGAATCAACCAAATCCAAATGCTCTGGTTTGCTTTCCGACGGAGTGGTTCTTCTCCACGATAATGCCCACCCCCACACAGCAGCGCTCACGAAGGACACACAAGATTTGGATGGGAACTACTTTCACATCCTGTGTATAGTCCGGACATGTCCCCCTGTGACCATCACATTTTTTCTGGACTCAAAAATGTGCTGAAAGGGTGATGTTTTACGTCAGACGACGATGTGCAGGAAGCAGTTCGGTCTTGGTTCCACCAGCAGCTAAGGGAATTTTATGAGAAGGCAATACAGCAACTTGTATCACAGTGGGATATGTGTCTCGACATTTCTGGGGAATACATGTAGATGATTTATTTTGCATTTTATTTACCTTGGCCCGTTTTCATTTGACTGACCCTCGTATGTTGGTTTTCAATGCAAGTACATGGATGGCAAAGAAGATTCTGCAAATGATTCCGAAGGTAAGATTGAACTTGTCCTTCTACTGAATAGCAATGGCAGTACTTGGATAATTCTTTCCATCAATAGATTCTTTCGACAACAAGGTAGGTTTTATAGAAATTCATTAGAGCTGTCTAATCATGAATACACCAACCAGCTCAAGAAGATGATATTTTGCCACACTCCCAAGTTAAATCACAAACTAGTCTTCATCAGGAAAACTTCTAATTACTTTTTT
Organism: Uropetala carovei; assembly: GCA_036926305.1. Lineage (NCBI taxonomy): Eukaryota > Metazoa > Arthropoda > Insecta > Odonata > Petaluridae > Uropetala > Uropetala carovei. The sequence goes on along the minus strand of JAXCHB010000010.1, from coordinate 6,531,046 downwards.
GTAATGAAAAGACCTGAGTAAAGACAAGTTCTATCAGGAGAGCTTTTAGGCCATGAATTATTTTCAGCAAATCTTACCAGCAAGTTACTTGCATCAGGAAATAAATCCATAGCCTTCTCCCATTCCCGCGCTGCTGCCAGTAAATCATGTTTTATATAAAGATTAAACTCTCCCTTTATTGCCATGAAAGCAGCCATCCATTCAAGAGATATTCTGGATCTGAGTGAATGTCGAAGATTGTCAATGTATTTGTTGCAGTCATCCTCAGGATTATAATCTCTGTTGATCTTATATAGGACCTATAAAGGAGAAAATCTTTGTATAAAAAAACAGAAATAAAAAAATATGATGTGGCCAACACATGACTTTCTCCATATTTGGGGTATAGATATTTAAATTATTATGAATACCATTATATTATTATTATTTCATATCGTAAAAGAATACAGTAGTCCTTATTGCCATAAATTATATTTTGAATATGTTTACAGAATTCACCGCTTGATGATGGTGGTGCTGGTGTATATACAATAATGATGTTTTAAAGGAGAAATATCGCAAAAACCGAATAAGCTTTGGAATAAACCTTGACTTCCGGTTAACTGTTATTGTCCAAAAACTAATCAGTTCTTTGTGCTTATGCTAAAGTGTTATATATCAAATTTGGTATTAATATGACAGGTACTTTTTGAGTTAGAGTACCCACAAACACATCCACACAAACAGACATCATTCCAAAAATAATCTAAACATGTTCTAGGGACCTCATAACATGTATTTCCGTTGAAATATTGAAGTCAACTTTTTTCGTGATCACAATACTTTACCTATTCTATGTATGGAGAAAGTAAAAAGAAAAATCTGATGTGGCCAAGACATGACTTTCTCCATATTTGGGCTATATATATTTAACTTATTATGAATAGTATTATAAGGAAAAATTATTATTTCGTATCGTAAAAGATTACAGTCGTCCTTATTGCTGTAAATTACGTATATTTTGAATGTTTACAGAATTTACCGCTTCATGGTGCTGGCGTTGTATACTGGTATTAAGAAAAATCAAAATATCTCCGAAATGGATTGTCCTACGAAAATTTGTTTCAAACAAAACTTGGAAGAAATATTATTCTCTACAACTTTGGTCCTCATGAAGATTACCAATAACGATGTTTTTAAGGCTATATTTGATGGAAACCGAAAAACCGGTTATTTATAAATGATTCCTAAACAAGAACTGCTATAGAAAATTGTTTCAAATGAAAGTTGTAGGAAATTACATTCTCTATAACATTTGTATAGAATTGTATATACAATAATGATGTTTTAACAAAAAAATATTGCAAAAACCAAATCGGGTTTCGACTAAACCTCGACTTTCGGTTACCCGTTATTGTCCAAAAACTAATCAGTTCTTTGTGCTCATGTTAAAGTGTTATATATGAAGTTTGGTAACGATATGGCATGTACTTTTTGAGTTAGAGCGCCCACAATCACATGCACACACGCACACACAGACATCATTCCGAAAATAGTCTAAATGTGTTCTAGGGATCTCAAAACGTGTATTTCCGTTGAAATCTCGAGGTTGATTTTTTTCGTGAACACAATACTTTCCCATTACTATGTATGGAGAAAGTAATAAAACTGAAACAACGAGAGAAATATAATAATAAAAGAGATCTGGCTTAAAAATTTTTTTCATTAGGCATTTACCAAATTTACCCAAATCCAAGAGGACCCTGAATCTAAAACAACCCCCCACTTGGATGACTGTCAAAATGGAAAAGATTTTATGGCCGATATAACTACAATAAATTTAAAAATCTACAAACCTGGGAGAAATTTTTATTCTTCTACGATTTTCTTGAATTGTCTTTAACATTTTACAAGTTCTTGTTTGGATAGTTTCCATCTACGCACATATGCCTCAGATACATTGTATTTTCTACTCGCATCACAATTATTGTTTTTTCTGCATAATTTATCACGATCAGTTTAAAATTTGCATCATAACTACATCTCATTCCTTTTAACATCTTTCCCTTTGCATTTGTACCTCTTATTTCTACATGATCTGCCATTTTAAATTCGAGGGTGACGTAGGTATTTTAAAATAGGTAATATGGGTAACAAAATCACAATGTGACCCTTAAAATCACGTTCAAACAAGGGGAATCACAATGAATTATGCCACCATTTGTTTTGACATCTGCGAAACACTCAGCATCATAGCATCATATGCTTCGCTGTGGACTTGTTGATGAATACTGTATTTACTCACAAAATTTTTGCCACTGCATAATTTACGCACCTCAATTTTTAGTCATGAATTTTGGTATAAATCATATAATCCCATAATTTACACAGCCCAACTTTTAGTCATCGATAGGTATATGTGTCTTCACCAATGTTCAACAAAACTAATTACATTGAGCAAGCATGCGAATTCGTTTTTAATCACATAAATGAGGTTTCCAAGTAACGGATGCAAAGTGATTTACTGCATATGTTGTTCAGTCATTAAGACTCATTATTTCGAAAATGTAAAATTATTTACACACTACCTTACAGAGACACGAATTTTAAGTATAGGTAAAAAGTGGATAAATAACGTGAGTTAATAAGGTATTCCTATAATTATTATTATTTTTGTTTTTTTGCTGTTATTATTGTTTATTTCATTGTTTTATACTAGGTATTTAATACGTTTTTGTGAATTGGTTTATCTTACGTTCCAGTCATTCTAAAAACTTCGATTAAACACGCAATCCAACTTTGTATTCGAATTTAACATGACCCTCGATTTTCACAGGCGGAAATTTGGGAAAAAAGATCGCCTTGGATTCAGGTATATACGGTAACTTACCCCAATCATCTGAATCCCAGCATTTTGGTTGCCACGTTCATAGGACTTCTCATAATAAGGTAAAGCTGCTTTTGCATCATTTTTATGCCATTCTTGAAAATAACCCAGTCCAAGTAGTACTGATGAATCTTCTGGTGCTAACTTATATGCCATCTGTAATGCCTCCTCTGCAAGTTCTACATCACGGAACTTCTTTGGCAGTTTCATTAGCCCCATGCCACATCTAAAAGAGGACATTAACCAGTGTTAGTTTGGCAAGTAGTTCTTCAAAACAGGAAAGAAAAACTTCTAGCATATACCATATTTAATCGATTTTAAGCCAACATTGACTGTAAGCTGACCCCCACTTTCCACAAGGGCACATGAGGAAAAATATGTGTTGGATGTGTTTTTGAGGATTTGTTGTGAAAAAAAATACCGAAAAGTATGAAAGCTCCAGTTTTTTCAATTCGTAATTAAATAAAAAAAGGTACCTGCTAAAATTACAATACAAATTACGTTATACTCAAGCATACAATACAGTTTTTAATAAAATGTAATTTGACCGGGTTATGTCCCGGATTTTTAATCTCACAACAAAAACATCCTGGTTTTTCTCTTTGTCTTCTCCAACGTCTTGCATTCATACCATCAATCCCATAGCACCATTGTAGCGCAAGATTTTGTTTCTTTTGCGTATGCTATCCCTTTTCTCTTAAAGTCAGCAGAATAATGTGTTTATTATAGGATTATTTAAAAAGCTGAAAAACCTGCCAAAGCAAATGACAAAAATTTACTCTTGCAAAGGCACTAGGAAATGATGGTTGGATCAGGGAATCCTAGGATTGCACAAATGCACATACGAGAGATGGCTTGGGGAACCCCATAATTATGCATGTACTAGAGATGGCTCCGAAGAGAATTTATCAAAACGTTTATTTCTTCCTAGTCTGATATTGATTCTTTTTACATACATTTAAAGTACATTGTTTACTTACACATACATATACTTATATCTAGAGTTATAATGTAACTACAGGCACTAATGCATTGATAACTTTACTTTTTGTTGATCGATTTTTAAGACCCTATTCCAGGAGTCTCAAACTCACATCGGTGCACGGGCCACAAAATAGCATATCTCTGAAGCTGCGGGCCGCATTCCAAGCAACCGCCATTAATAGTCCTCGCATGTTTCCTAGTTTCAACATTATCCTCTTGTCCTTCCACCAACCCTCATAAAACTGCTACTATTCAATACACAGACTAAAAAGTGACACTGCCCCTACCATTCAGTCCATCCGAAAATCAGTATTTGGCCACAGACCACGATAGACCCTCTGCAATGTTACAATTTCAAGAGAGGCTCTCCACACGGCAGACCACCAGATTGAACGTAAAAACTAAAACAGCATAAGACTTTGTGAGCCTTACAATCATCTCCTTATTGGGCTTTGGCATTTGTCCATCTACCCTTTCCACAAAAGATGTTTAACATCGGAGGCTAACAAAGCTTAGCATGATAATCGAAGTAATGAATATGCAAAATCTTTAAATCACAGATTACCTTCCAATATGGATAAAAATGAATTACCGTATTTACCTGTGTAAGCCGCACCTCCATGTATCCCGCACACCCCGGTTTTTGGGCCGAAAAAGGATTTTTTAAATCACCAATTCCTATTTCACAAAAATGCTACACTCAAGTTAAGCATCTTCACACTCTTACGTGATGAATTTATTGGGTGATCTCTTTATATCGGTACTAGCAGAAATCTCCTCGATAGTCCTCTTCTGTTAAACACTTAACTGTTTTTGTCGTCATATTGGTCACATTCGGCAGAAATCGCTCCGGGAGCGATCACCGATCATTCTACTGTACGTAATTTTCCAGCCATATGGTCACTGATCGCTACCGTAGCGGTCGTCATTTTTTTGACGAACTAAAATTATGGTCGGTGATCATTCAATGATCACCACGGCGGCCATGACTTTCATAGACATATCAGTGAATAAAAGAAGCATGCCGTATCTGAACATGGTAGGCATTGTTTGCCGTGAGCACAAAACCGCCTCCAACCCAAACTGGTCTTGCATGCACCGTGGCCTCCGTGACAATTGCAGCAGAAGACTTCATCGAGTTTGGGGAGCACCCGTTAATAAATTTAAAACTCATTTAAAATTTTTATACAATGAATGAAAATGACTAAATACACCGAAATTTGGAAATAGATTAATAGATGCGGCATGGGTGCTAGCTTAACGTATATTTGTTTACTGACACCACATTTTAGGAAAAAAGGTGTGTGGCTTACATGAGTAAATATGGTAATTTTAATCGTCTTTTGACACAAGAGACATTCTTAAATCTAAATAACCTTTATATATTTTGAAAGAGGAAGCTTTGGCCTTTCTAGTAATGCATGTTTTTATATTTTATAATATACATTACGGTTTGCTCTGGATTTTTCATTTTTGCCACGAAATTAGAGTGTGCCAGCACTAATTTTGTCTTTTGAGGCAAGGGAGATTCATAAATCCAAATATCCTTTATATATTTTGAAAGAGGAAGCTTTGGTCTTTGTAGTAATGCATGTCTTGTAATTTTTATAGTGTTTTTATGTTTTATAATCTACGTTGAATTTTGCGCTGGATTTTTCATTTTTGCCACAAAATTATGGTGGTTCTCGTTCTAAAAATTCTAAAAAGTGAGGTAAAGGGAATGTTTATCTTCTCAAAGAAGAAAGAATCTTTTTCCTGCCTCATCTGTTTTTTCTTTGTGGAGCTTTTCGAGAAAGCTCATTGTCGTCCTGAGTCATGAAAGAAAAAGGTCTTGTAAATGTTTACACACAGTCTACTAGAGATGTTTGCAATGCAAATCATGACATATAGAGCTAAGTTGAGGCACATTCGCTTCTATGGCCCTTCAACGACCCTTCCATGACCATTCTTACACTTCTCACTTCGCAGAAAAGGAAAGCGTCTCCCCCAACCTCCTTTCCTTCGCCTTCTTCGCAGTGAGTGGCAATTCATGACATGTGCAACTAATTTGAGTAAAAATATGTCAGGACACATTCGCTTCCATGATCCTTCAATGACCCTTCAACGACCAGTCTTATCCTTTGTACCTCGCCACCAAAGAAAGCATATACCCAACCTCTTTCCTTTTGCTTTCTTTGCAATGGATAAGTTTGCCAAATATTCTTGCTTATCCAAAGCAATTTAGTTGAGATGGAGCCTATGATTTTCACAGAGGCGAATTCTTAGATTCACTCAATTTTTTACTTATAATATACGTTTAGTTTTGTGATGGAATTTTAATTTTTGCCATGGACCTACGCACTTTCAGTTTCTCAAGTTGACCCATAAAGAGAAAATAACCTACAAACAATGGGCTCCCTTTCCTCGACATTCAAAAGAAGATATAGGGTAGTATGACCTCAAATAAGGGATCCTTTGTTGTGATATTGCGAGCCATCTGCGTCAGAACTTAGGAAGCAAGCGGGGCATGACCAGCGATCAAGTTCACGCTCGGATGATTCATGAAAAGAAAACACCTGGTCGGAGGCGCCCGCAGAAATTTTTTCAGAGAGGGGCAAAATGCTCACCCATTAGCATTGGTTGCTCACCTCGCAGGGGCTACTCACACAAATATAGCAAAAAACATTTTTAAATTGATTTTTTTAAGCAGGGCCTGCTTTTCATTTTAGGGGAGTAGCATTGCACACCACAGATAAAATGTTGGTTTCTAAAATTCTCCATAAAGTATTACATCTAATGTTATTAGCAACGTGAGTTAGTTGCCGGGATAGATATCGAAAGATTCCAAATTACTCAGCGATGTACATTTTTTCGTTACTGATAAAAGTAGATTGTGTACATTGAATCAGAGCTATTCATGTTCATTTATATTCGTAATCAAGGGCCGGCACATAAGAAATTGCCACCTGAGGTGAGCGCATTTTATGCCACCCTTTGGTACAGTAACAGGGGGTATGGGCAGAGCAAGGAAACATTGTGGATATACAGAAATGAAATGATATAAATTAAAATGTTAGATTTAAGTTTTATTATACAAACAAAATTAAATTAAACTTTTATTTAAATAACAATATAATTAAAAATAATAAAAATTAACTTAACTGTACTTTGCGCGCTTTTTCTTTAGCAAAATTATCTATAACATCTTCAAAATTTAAATTGTTTGAAATGTCATGTTCGATGGACAATATTGCTATTTCTGTCCACCTTTCCTGGGCCATTGTAGAACGTAAATAGTTTTTAATTAATTTCAATTTCGAAAAAGATCGTTCTCCGCTGGAAACGATCACAGGAAGAGTTAGCAGAATTCTGAGTGATATAAAGACATTTGGAAATTTTTCTACTAAATTATTTTTATCTAATTTAAAACATTTAATGGTGTCATCTCACTATTTAAAACACTTCTAATAATTAAAAGTTCATTGTACAAATTTAAAGGTTCTATATCATCTGTCAATGCTATAGGCAAATCTTGACTAAAAAAAACAACTGAATCCGTATGGATCAACAATGGAATGTCGTACAAAAATTCAAATAACTGGTTATGTTTCTAGTTGGAAAATCTTTCCTTGATAGAATTGATGCAAACATCTATTACATAATTGAAAAACTCGATTCCATTTTTTTAAAAGGATCTACGATTGGTATATCTCTTCCCTCGTACTCAAATTGTCTGTTTTTACATCGAATTCTAATCGGAGATGCAAGTTCACATTCTGCTGTTATTTCCATTGTCAGAGCAATTTCTTTGGCAGAGTACAGCATTCGTTAAAAACCATTAGTACAGTATTCTTCCAAAAATGAGCTAATGCTTTTAAAAATTTTAATGTTTTCTGATATTACCATGTTTGGTCTTTGTAATAATTTTGATGCAACATTAACTTTTGATAAAACATCATACCAAACAACAACACTGCAAACAAATTTAAAGCTAGAAATTTTATCCACCAAAGATTTACTTTTGTTTTTGGTATCGCTGTCTCTCTGCTCATCCAAAGAAATTTCCACCAGTGCATCATATATTTCTCCCAATTGGTACCTTAATGGCTTAACAGCATCCACACAACTTTCCCACTTCGTAGTACTAACACTTTTTAAAGTCAAGGATGTTATATACTTTTTTAGTAGGCTTAACAGCATCCACACGATTTTCCCACCACATAGTACTAACACTTTTTAAAGTCAAGGATGTTATATACTTTTTTAGTGCAGTCCATCTTTTTGTCGAACTTGAGAAAAATACAAATATCTCTTGAACTAAAAAAAATTAACGATTTCTCCAGATTTTGCTGCTGCATAATTAACCACAAGGTTAAACGAATGACACAAGCAAGGTACAAAAAAGGCTTTAGGATTTTGATTTAAAATCCGTCTTTGGATGCCGGAATGGGTATCTTTCATATTTGCCCCGTTTTCGTAACCCTGTCCGCGCATGTTTTCAATTCTGATGCCCAATGTATCCAGCTCTTGCAATATCAATTCAGTCAATCCAGCTCCAGTGGTTAATTCAACAGGCAGAAATTTAATAAAATATTCTTTAGGAGAATATTCTGGCTGCTGTTCTTTGGACACAATGCGAACTACAAACGACATTTGCTCAATCCTGCTAATTTCCGGAGTGCAATTTAATATTATGCTGTAATATTTTGCTTCCTTAATTCTAGCAACAATAGTATTAGGCACTTCTTGTCCTAGCAGATAAATAAGATTATTTTGAATGTCTTTGCTCATATAATGGACACTGAGGATTTTTTGAGGCTCTTCTTAAATGCTCACTTGTAACAGGATCAAACTTTGCTAATCACCACATGATTTTTTAAAAAATTAGTTTTTATGGTCAAGGAAGATACTGGATGATGACATATTGAGTAATTTTAAAAACTGTCAATCAAATAATGATTTCCTAAAATCATTTGTGAAACAGTTCACTGATAAAGTTAATAAACTTAAGACAGAATATCACATAAAATTCCAACTGGAACCATTAAGTACAATAAAGAATAGTATGTATCTACCTTACATATCTGTTGATGAGGTTAAGAAGCTACTGAATAAGCTTGTAAATAAAGGCCCAGGAATTGATGGAATTAGAATGATAGATATTAAAAATAGTACATTAAGGCCTGTAATTACTAGTTTTATCAATAATTCAATTGATTTATTTTAGACTATTTTCGCAATGATGTATGTGTGTGTGTGTGAGTGTGTGTGGATGTGTGTGTATGTGGTTGTAAGCGCTCTAACTCAAAAAGTACTTGTCATATTAACACCAAATTTCATATATAACATTTCAGCATGAGCACAAAGAACTGATTAGTTTTTGGATGATAATGGTAAACCAGAAGTCGAGGTTTATTCGAAACCTGATTCGGTTTTTGCGATATTTCTCCATTAAAACTTCATTGTTGTATATACAATTCCATACAAAGGTTATAGATAATGTAATTTCCTACAACTTCCATTTGAAACAATTTTCCATAGCAGTTATTGTTTAGGAATTATTTATAAATAATCGGTTTTTTCGGTTTCCGTCAAATATCTCCTTAAAAACATCGTTATTGGCATTCTTTGTAAGGACCAAAGTGGTAGAGAATAATATTCATTCCAAGTTTTGTTTGAAACAAATTATTGTAGAACCATCCATTTCGGAGATATTCAACTTTTTCGTAATTTCCAGTATACAGCACCACCACCATGTAGTGGTGAATTCTGCAAACATATTCAAAATATAATTTACGGCAATAAGGACGACTGTATTCTTTTACAATCATCATCATCATAGGTAGTCTGTCCGTTGACAGGTCCGTGATTATTCTAGGTTAAACTTGGTTCTCCATATACTCCTATTTTCCGCAGTTTTCTTCATGTCTTGATAGCTCTCTTTCCCTTTCAAGTCGTCTACTAGCTGAAACCTTTTCCTACCTCTTTCTCTTTTTCCATCCAGTTTTCCTTCTAGCACTTCTTTAATCATGCATTCTCTCCTCAGGTAATGCCCAATCCAGTTCGCCTTCCTCTTTCTGATAGTCTGTATAATCGTTCGCTTCTCTCCTATTCTTCGTAGTACTTCCTCATTTTTCACCCTATCTGTCCATTTTATCTTCAGCATTCTTCTCCATGTCCACATTTCGAAGCTTTCCAAGTATTTTATATCATTTTTCCTTAGCGTCAATGTTTCTGCTCCGTACAAAGCTATACTCCATACATAGCATTTTATCAACCTCTTGCGGATTTCCTGCTTTATATTTCCCGTTAGCAGGAGTTTCTTTCTTCTGAAAGCAGATTTTGCTTTTGTTATTCTAGTCCTGATTTCATCTGTACATTTTGTTTCTCTCGTTATGATGTTTCCAAGGTATTTATAATCTGAAACTTGTTCTAATGGCTTTCCTCCAATATTTATGTTCAAATTTTCTTCTTCTTTACTTGATATTCGCATAACCTTGGATTTTTCTGTATTAATTTCCATACCGTATTTTCTACCTGTTATCACTAGTCTATTTATCATTTTCTGGAGTTCCTTTTCCATTCTTGCTAGAAGTACTTGATCATCCGCGTATTTCACTGTTCTGACGATACGAAATAATAATTTTGCCTTATAATGCTATTCATAATAATTTAAATATCTATACCCCAAATATGGAGAAAGTCATGTGTTGGTCACATCAGATTTTTTTATTCCCAACCTTCGAAGTAGATGGAGTAGTATCCATATCAAAAGCAACAATAAAAGCGTAATAAAAATAACAAAACTAAACAATAACGAAAGAGCTATAACAAAAATGAAATAGTATACTCCGGCATATAAGTCGACCTTTGAAGTCAAAAAAAATTTTCCAAAAACTTAGGGTCGACTTATACGCCAAATATAAAAATGTGAACTTTAAATTAAAAATGAATAGCATCGATATTTAAGAAGATTGTTGATCTTTCGGTGGAGGTGATTGCTATTTTGAATTAGCTGTTCCAGTATTTACATTTTATGGTATTTACTGTATTTACTTGTGTACCCCGTGCACATTTTTTCCCGAAACGACTGGGAAAAAAGGGGTTGCGCGTCTTACACGAATATTTCTGAACAGGTTATATAAATTCTCTGCAATATGCTTGCGTCTACGTTTATATTCGTAAAAGACGTCGAATTCTACGAAATATACGAGTATTTATGCAACCAAGCAAACGTGTAAGTTACGCCTGCGCTGCAGGCAAAAACTCGCTAAAGTAGGCAGAAAGAATAGGCCGACTAACTGATAACTATAGTTCAATGACTATTGAGGGTTTGCCGGCTTGAAAATAGGTAGGTTCAAGTTTGGTCCTTTTCCCTTATCCATTTCAAGGAATTCGGAATGGTGAAATTTTGTTGCAAATGAAAGATTTCATCATTCAAAAGGAAGATGGAAATCCACATCTCCAGTGTTTAGACTCCTTTGTTTCTAACCTTTCAATATTTACTCACAAGATGATATGCGAAAAAGCTCCCCATCTGCGTAGGGAAGTTCCCGTTCATAGATGAACAAATAGTTCGTGAAGCTCCGCATCGGTGCGTAATATTATGTCAAAAACTGTAGTGGGGATGAAGTTGCATAATATTACAACAAAAACGGTTAAGGGGTTAACAAAAGAGGACTATCGGTGAGGAGATTTCTGCTAGTATAATCATAAAGAGATCATCCAATAAATTGCATCACGTAGAAGGGAGAAAATGCTTAACTTGAGCAAAACTTGTTTCAGGGAGTGGGAATCGGTGACTTTAAAAAAATTTATTCTGGCTCAAATTAATTTTTTCCCTCCAAACCGGCCCAAAAATAGGAGTGCACGGGTTACATGAGTAAATACGGAATTTTTGAAGATTTATAATAATTAATTTTAATACTGTATTTACGTAATCCGCATCCTCGTGTACCACGCACACTCCTATTTTTGGAGGAAGAAAAAATAAATTCATACTTTAATAAGTTGATGTCTACGGCGGCGGAAAATTAGAAAAAATCCAAAAAAATGTGGGGATTCCCCGTAGGTGTGTTCTCTCCATGGTTCCCTCTAAGCTGTGCAACTGCGCGGCCATGCAGCAGTTTTTGAAGTGCCGCACACTACATTTTTCAAATGTGCACGATTGTATTTTAGAATATATCGAAACAGGACCGCATCAACCTTGGTGCATATCCGCACATGATCATCATGTAGGTGTGCATAGCGATATTCATTCTGCCCATGGATGAAAAAAATTAGAAGGAACTATGGTTCTCTCCCGGGTTAAAGGAGCATCAGCGGCTCACGATGAATATGGCAAATAGAGATACCAGATGCCAACTTATTCCGGCAAAAAGTGTAGGTTGAAACTGATAGTAAATTTTTAATGACAGAACTGCTTTTCTTGAGTAACAATAATAAACTTAAAACTCAATTAAAAGGTACAGCTTTAATAATAAAAATATTACGTTATCTCAATATTGAAGATGCATCAACGGCAGTATAAACAGAGCATTTAAACCCTAAATGTTTCTTGGTCATGTAGATATGCGTAAACTTCATAGAATTCTTTGTCTTTTGAGAGTATAAACATAGACACAAGCGTGCTGCAGTAAATTTACTACTGAAACTCATAATTTTTAAAACTTGGTCAGAAATCTTCATGTATGACCAACATTTTGGGAAAAAAGGTGCACGGGGTACACATTTGCGATATTTTATTGAATTTCGCCACCGTAGAGATCGATTGCGAACACTAGGTATAGTTCATTTCGATAGTATCAGTAGCAGCTGAAATCAGTCGAATTATAGGAAACTTAATTTAGTGGTTCAAGCTCTCCAAAAATGTTTCTTAATGGTTAAAATTAAAACATCTGTCATATGGAATGCTCAAGAAGAATAGCACGGACTCTAAATAATATATATATATATATATATATATATTAATTATTGTTTATTTCTGATTTGTTAAAACTTGAATTGTACATTACTTATATTTTGTCTGAAAACGGTTTCATGAGAATTATTTTTAAGTGAAAAAGTGAGGGTCAACTTATACAGCGAACATATGCTTAATCATGTATTTTCATCCATAAAAGCAGGGGTCGACTTATATGCCAGAATATACGGTAACGGTGATAATGATAATAAGCAAAGCGGGAGGTTGGCAGCGAAGGTACGACGGTCTCAACAGAGAACGAAAGATGAAAGTTTCCCCTCTGCATATAAACCCTTTTCCCTACAGGGCTTCCGTTCTGAAAATGGACTCGTCCTGACCAAAATTCGCCTTCTGCGCATCGGCCACCACGTTTCATTTTTACTATATCAACTAGAATTATGATTGGATTTTAACAAAATTTCCCTGGTCAATGCCAGGTGTTTCTGCTAGTTATTTTTATAACTAAGGGTCCTCACTTAAAATAATCAATTTTTCTAGAATAAATTCTCTGATCTGATATAACTAAGATATTTACTTTAGGGTAATATAACCAAGAAACCTTTTACCCAAGGAAAGTAACTTGGAGAATGTTACAATACAAATGTCTTTATTTTTTTTAATTGACTTAAATAAGAGACCATACAGATTAAATGTTCCACCTTTTCCATATTATTTAAAGCAATGATTCTTAGAAAATTTTCATTGTACCCCTAAGTGGTTACTGATGAAATATAACATTCAGCTCATGTGGCTCTGATGGCACCTATGTAATATTACATTCGCAGAATTTGTCACTGCCACAGTCTTCCATTTAGAATTGAATGTAACAAAAATTATTAGAAATGAAAGGGAAAAAGTTGAAAATTAATTACAGTGTTATAGCCTAAACATGAAACCTGTAAGTGGCTAGCCTACATGTCTGTTCAACTTACACTTTGCAAATATGTTAAGTTTTCATATTTACTTGATTTAAAAAAAATGCTCCATATGAAATTAACTGAATCATGCAAAATGGAGTAAATTAACATTCATTCCACAAACTAAAATGAAGAAAACGATAATATCTAAAGATGTAAATATGTCACTTAAAACATAACAAGAGTATACCCAATTGTTCAAATCGTCAAACCATCAAATAAGTAATATAAATCGTTTGAGATCTGTATGTTACCTACTTTGAGAATTTCTCTCTTTAGAACTTTATTTTCCTTAGAATGATTGTGTATGTTTTCAAAAAAGTTAAGGTCTTGAGTTATCAATCATTCTAAGTCTCTCAAACAAAATCATTATCATTTCCCCCTTTTTTTACAGATGTTTGCAATTATTTTAAGGAACTACTTCAATTGCAAGATTCCTTTACATTTGATAAAGGAAAAATGTCAAATAGAACGTAATTAAAAATTTCAAAACATTTCTAGAAGAATATAAATGTAAAATATTGGTAGTCTTAATATGTTAATGATGCTTCTGATCGAAAAATATTGCTTTCTAAGTAATTCTGATAGAGATGATATCTTTAATATATTAAGTTCTGATGAATCAAAAAATTAACCAATAAAGTAAACTGCCAATAAATTTTCCACTTATTTAAAAGATCATGATAATGAATAAACCTTGCCTCTTTAAAATGCTGACAGTTAAATCTTCGCCAGTCATTGCTTCTTTATAGTAATTCAAAGATGCTTGACATACTTTTTCTGACATTCCTTTGTTTTTTGTATATGACAACTTGAGAAGAACTTTAGAGGCTTCTCTGTATGAATCAGCTAAAACGACACGATGGACTGGAAATGGATTTTTTTTAATAGACTTCTCAAGCATTTTTAACTCCTCCTTACTTGGCATCTACAAATAACAAAATATTATTGATGAATGTTACATATAAAAGATCCAGGTTTAATTTTTAATCCAGCACTCAATAAATTAATTTGAACTAATAAATCCATTGACAAAATGACTGAGCAGCTCTGTAGTCCCAGAGACTGAGCTACTGTTAGCTCAATTAGTTCTTTGGCTATATTTCACATTGCTCTAAAGCTGGAGTTTTCAAATGAGCACCATAGAACCTAAAGTTTCCATGAAAGCTTCATGGAGTTATGTGAGAGGCTAGCTCTGATTACTATTTCCCTTGTAGGATTCCAGTAAAACAATTTCATACAAGGGTCCCATGGCCTCAGAAAATTAGACAATTCCAGCAGCCACAAGAAACTTCTTGGTAGCTGAGCTAATATAGTTTTAAAAATAATAATTAACTCAGTCATCAGCTACTCTTTTTCAAGTCAAAGACGAAAAAGAATTGAATGTAAAACTTACCTCATTAAAGGATCTTACTCTTCTTAGCTCAGAATGAATCTTTCCCATAAGATAATACCAAGCACCTCTTCTGGTACCATCATCATCAGGATCTAACTCTACAGCAATTTTAATGCATTCCAAAGCTTTCATCATCCCATCATAACCAAATTCACAAAGTATATATGCCTTAATTGCCCAAACTGCTGCCTGTGATTCTTTGCTCAAACACTTTAATTTTGAAAGAAATACATCTGCATTCACTCAACATAGAAAAGGCAAAATGCATCATATGTTATTTATACCAATAGCTTGGTTAGTGAAGTGAATTTCTCCTATGAACTTTACAGGTAATCCTGTATTTTAGTGTCCCTTATTATTTACATACTAAACCTTCCATATTTTACTAGAAATTCGGCTTAGGTCTGTTATTAGTCGTCCAAGATCAAAACATGCTCCTTTTTAAACGATTTAACAATTAAAGCAACAACAATACAACAATATCTCATTTGACTGTTGCTAACCCATGACTGATTGGCCGGTCTCCAAATTTACAAACCCAATCTCCGGACAACGTGGAGGGTTTCTTTGGTTCCAGACGAGGCGAAGGGCATGGTAGCGCCCGGAGACAACTACCCATTAAAACAAAGCGAGCCGAAGGCTTGTCAATATATCGTCTCAATTAACTATCCCTCCCCGTTGTCCGGTGATTGGGTTTATAAATATTGAGACAGGCCAATCAGTTTCTGATCATGTTGTTTTGAAAAATTGAAAATTGAAATTTTCCAATAAATAATAAGGGACACTAAAATATTATACGGGGCTTTTAACATTGCGAAAATAATAAGGGACACTAAAATACAGGATTACCACTTTACATTGCTTTAAGGTTTTAACTTTAAAATTCTTTTTAAATGATGAATCTTTTACTTAGAAAAAAATGAATGATTCAAATAATGTAACCTAAAAGCAAAAATCCCATTAACGTTAGAGAAAACGTTACAATAAGAATGGTTAGAATCAACAGACAATAACAAAGTAAAAAAGATTGCTATGGGCACACAATTATACAAATTAAAAAGTAATGTCATGGAAGAAATAATAGGAAGTGCAGCTTCGATCTTTTCCCGAATACCTATAGATGTCTCTGATGGTTGTGCTTGCAGCGATCCAATCGGTCAATGTGAGTCTAAAAATACCCATTCCACACTCATTATTCAAACCATGGAAGTAATAATTAATTATTAATAATAATAATAATTAATTATTCTTCCATGATTCAAACTGTTCAAACCAGTTTGTTGGAAATCGCGCGGGAAACTGGTGGGGTTTTTCAGCGTCGTGTTTTTCTAATTGTTGAAATGGAATGGAATGCTTATTGTGCAGCATATTGGTGCAACAATTTTAATGGCTGCAGTGTAGACAAGAAGATTTCGGATTTCCGAAGGATATTTCGAGGTGAGCTTAAAGAAGAGATACTGCATAAAATGGAATACTTGTGTTAAGTTGAGAATTACGCGTTTCTGTTATAATCTTGATGCCCATTTCTGCTTTATAATTTAGGGCAAAATTTTGCCTGAGGGAGGATTTAATGTCTGTTGATATCAACTGTATGAAGAAGTATAGGGTCTGCAGTGATCATTTTACAGATGATGATTTCCGCAGCAGATTCTCTCGGCCTCTCCTAAAAGCGAATGCCGTTCCTTGTGTATTTGAAGGTATGAAAACAAGTGTGAGTATTATACATGGTATACAGTGAAACTTCGATTTTATTATATACCGGTTTTTCAAATTTCGTTAACTTAATCCTATCGTATTCTAATTCTTGTAGCTGAGCCGAGGGATTCTGAGGATGTTTTACATTCTCCCAAAGCTCACTCAACACCAAACCATCTTGGTAAGTTTTAGAAAATTTTAGCATTTATTAATTTATACTGTCCACTTGCCTTTACCGAGTCGCCGGAACAAATATTATTGTTATTTATGAATGTATTTCTATCCGGAAAAGAATGTTGTGTTTTTATAAATGTTGTATTGTTATTCTTTACGTGAGTAAATAAACAATCTTGCACCCAGTTGTTTTGTTTTAATTTGAGTCCTAAACTTATGTTAAATACGTCATCTAGCTTCTTAATTCAAATGTACCACCAAAACCTGGTCTGCCGCTTGAGTTTAAATTAGGCGCGCTTCAGTTCGTATTGACCGCTAGATCGCTCTGTCGTCAACGTATTACCATTGTCCTTATGGGAGCTGGGCTTCCTATTATTCTTCCATGGTACGTCATAATAGGAGTAAACATTAGTTATTAAGGTAAACAATCACATGCTATAGAAAATGGACTCAACAGTAAATTCAGTATGATAAAATAATGACCAGATAAAGCTAAAAGTAAAACAAAATAAATCATTCAAAAAATAAATTTTAGCACAAGTCAAAGATATCAAACAAATAAGAAAATAATACCTTTAAAATGGCATACTGTATATGCTAAAAAGACTTATAGAAAGAAGATAATTGGGAAGATAATTCCAAAAATGTTCTCTGTGATTTAACCCTGTGGTACTCACGTGAATTTTTCGAACATCAGTACTCTCACACAGTGTTCCTGACACCAAACACGTATTTTTGTTAAAAAAGAAACTTATTGTCAGTATTTGATAAATTTTTAATAGGTGTTTTTTTCTTTTTGTGATTACAGTAATCCTTCGCCAACTGCAGTATGAGTATACGCGGTTTGAGGTGCATATTTTCATTTTTTCCAAAATTGTTTTTCTTAAGTCTGACTTATGTAATCTTGATGTATTTTAACTAAGAACACATAAGTAATTTAGTAGTTTTGCAATCTTATTACATATATAGTTTTTCATGTCATCAGACATGGCACAGCCAGAGAAGTATTGGTGCTTAGTTTTCATTTTTGGTTCATCTCTGCATACTGACCTCACGTTTGATCCCTACTCTGAATTTCTGGTTGATTATGCTTATTCAGAAAGACTTTTTATATACAAATGCTATCTATAATGATGATGGTAATGATATGATATCTTTTTGTGTTGTGATATGCGTAAAAATGAAACGTCAAATGAGGTAACATTTCATTTCTGTCAAAGCAAAAGCGATTCGTAAAAACAAAAAAAGACGCTATAGGAGAGGACATCTAAAAAGATGGCACGGGCGAATACAATGGATCTAAAAAATCGTTGATAGAAATTTATGATGATATATCGATATTTGTAAAGTATCAATGACAAAGCAGATCATAGAATAAAAGGTTAACAATAGCAAATAGATATAATACTTAAGTGATGGTCGAGGAAATATTTCATAAATATGACCACAAGTCTATTTTTAGGGTAAAGAGGGTTGTGAACCCATCAATATTGAGCTGAAACAGAGTATGATTTGGTAGGTGACGCTGAAATCACCGGAACAACTTATTAGATCAGGAAGATGAGATCGTCGAAAAGAGATGAAGTTTTCGAAAGACATCTGGTTTGTTTTGGAAGCAGATGCCTTCTAGAACTTTTATTTCGAAGAATGAGAAAGCTGCTCCCGGATTCACAGCAGCCAAGGACAGATTGACTCTTCTCCTTTGCAGCAATGCTTCTGGAGATTGATTCATCAAGCCAATGCTTGTGTATGGGTCGCTTAACCCCCTTGCGCTAAAGGACAAGAATAAGGACCACCTCCCTGTCCTTTGGAGGTCCAACCGCAAGGCATGGGTTACTGCAGCCTTATTCACAGACTGATTCAACAATTGTTTTGTCCCCGAGGTTGAGTGATATTTTTCGAGAAAACAACTAAAATTTAAGATGCTACTCGTCATTGACAGTGCACCCGGTCATCGTGAGACACTCCAATTTGCTCACCCAAACATTGAGGTTATGTTTCTTCCTCCCAACACAACATCACTTCTTCAGCCCTTGGACCAAGGTGTGACAGCAACAATGAAGAGTTATTATATTCGCCGTACTTTTAAACACATCTTGGATGCCATGGACAGGGACTCAACACTAACACTTCCACAGTGTTGGAAAAACTACAACATCGCAGATTGCATAAGCATTATAAAAGATTTGATTGAATAGATAAAGCCATCTACGTTGAACGCCTGTTGGAGAAAAATTTGGAAGGATGCAGTGAAGGACTTCAGGGACATTCCTCTGGTTGCTGTTGAGGTGCAGCGCATTTTAGAGGAAATGAGACGTTTGGAAGGTGAGGGGCTCACCGACATGCAGCTTAATGATGTTGAGGAGCTCCTCCAGTCCAGGCCGAGGACAGAAGGGGACCTTGAAGAAATTGCTATTTAATCTTCCAGTAGTGATGAGGAGGACGACGATGTTGTTATAGAGAAACGAATTTTGACTCTCAATAGCCTTATCAAGAGAATGCTGATGGCATTTAACCTTGCTAACCATTTTATGGAAATTGAACCAGTTACAGAGTGTAGCTTAAACTTTAAGCGAGGGCTGGAAGAATTGTTGAGGCCCTATAAGGAGGTGCAGAGGGATTTGAGAAGTAAAATGACCCAATCATCCATTCTGAGTTTTTTTTAGAACAAAACTACCACTGATGTTCAAGCTAACCAAGATATCATCGTACTAAATAAAGACGCGAACTAGAAGGATAGTCTACTTTTTTGGAGATAAGTAAATCTTGTTCTATCACCTTGTTCTTAAATTTTTTTTTATTGTTTTGCCAACCTTACAATCGGTTTTAATAATTTTATCGCAGATTAAACAGAAAATAAAGTTTACTTTGTTTTGCGGTTTTGCCAAACCCGGCACTTTTCAGGAACGTAACCCCCGCGGTTGGCGAGGGATTGCTGTATTTACAAATTAACTTTAGCAAAATACAAGATGAGGCTTAGATTTGATATAGGTCACCCACAACCACAGCACCACCTGATTCCGGAAAAATGAACTATCGAAGTATGTGTACGAGCAACGAAAATAAATAAAACCCATCAACAACGGCTTCAATGAGTTAATTTAAAGCTTGCTAACCCATGACTGATTGGCCTGTTGCGACATTTACAAACCCAATCACTGGACAGCAGGGAAGAATAGTTTGGTTCCAGCGAGGGAAGGTCGCAACACTTACAAACCCAATCACGGGACAATGGGGAGGGATAGTTTGGTTCCAGCGAGGCGAAGGGCGCAAGATAAAACGCAACTTCAATTTACAAAAAAGTTTTTTTCCGCCTCGCTTTTCATGAGCAGGCTAAAAAATTCCGCTACAAAGGTGGTACTCACATCAAAATTACAACTCAGGATAAAGATTTAAAAGAAAGTTCTCTTTAATATTGTTTAAGAAGGATCAAGAGATAAAATATATAGATGTTTGTGGGTCTGTTGGTTTGTGAGCACCCCCGCTGAGAGGCACCTAAGTTATCCCCAGTACG
Source organism: Uropetala carovei (assembly GCA_036926305.1). Classification (NCBI taxonomy): domain Eukaryota; kingdom Metazoa; phylum Arthropoda; class Insecta; order Odonata; family Petaluridae; genus Uropetala; species Uropetala carovei. Next base: position 6,510,559 of record JAXCHB010000010.1, on the reverse strand, counting down.
ATGCTGTCTAAAAGTATACAGTTTTACATTAACTTTCCAGTTATTTCAGTTGAATGTAGTGACCAGACCAAATTTTCAAATTTTAATTACATAAATAGAGCAATTAATCAGCAAATTACTAATTTCCGGGAGATTTAGTCCTCCCGGGCAAGGTCCTTTGAAAGCTGGAGAGACGTATCTACATATGCTTGAATCTGGGAGACTCCTGGAATTCCGGGAGAGGTGCAACCCTAGTTAAGGGGGAAGCAGGAGGAGGAGCCCCTATCATTAAAAGGACGTATGGATGGAGAGAATGGCCTACAACAGTGGGGTCCAACCTTTTCTACATGTCAGGCCACATCTATGGTTGCGAATCCTTTAGCAGGCCGCATTGGAAATTGCCAATTCTTCTGCTGCCTGGATTAGAGTTTAAATTGGAAGTTACCTATATATTCTGAGGCGTCATTTAAGTGAAAATAAAGTCTAAATAAGGTTTTATTTATTATTATTATTATCAAAATGTTCATAAAAATGCATGAAATTGTGCGTTCAAATTTTTGATTGGTTTTTCATCATGGCTTCATGGACCACTCAAAAAACCCTTCACGGGCCATAGGTTTGCCACCCCTGGTCTATGAGAAATTGTGTGCTTGAGGGTCTCTCAAACAGGCCTTTCTCCTATGTATTCAAAACATTCAAAATCTCCAATAAAGACTGCAAAATCACTCATGCCATTAACAACATTTCATGGAAATTCAAAAATTCTCTACATGAACTGCTGTTTTTCAATATTCCATAGGGGCCACTTTTTAATAACTTTTATATTAACCTCACTCGATATCTATAATATATAGATGCTTCTTACACATCATATATATATATCATATATATGTATATAGGAGTATACAAAATTATGTGGCACTTCCAGATGTGCCAGAAACTTGAAATTTGGTAGGATTATAGGTTTTTGGTCACAACCGAAGGAAAAAATCCAAAACTTTCGAAATTCCAATTATGAGGGGCTATTTTGGCCCCTTTTCTCCCTATTTTTGCCCCATAAGATAACATGTAAATCGGTGAAGAGGTTTTTATTGTAGGTTCTTATTTTTGAAGACAGAATTCAAATCAGAGTAGAATTAGCGTAAATTTATTTAGACTTCCTAGGCAACAGGCTTAAGGCTTTCATATGGGTAATTTTAATGGGAATAAGAGGCTTATATTTTAATGCCATTAATGTTAAACTACGACTAATGAAGGAAATCCAATATTGATATAATCCCCATTTTTGGGGCTGTTTTGACCCAGTATTGCTCAATACGAGAACAAAAAAGATGAGGCAGCTCCATATGACCTAGTGACTTGAAATTTGGCACGATTATAGAAATTTCATTGCAACCGAAGATAAATAATATATTGCAAAAATCTTATTTTTAGGGACAGTTTAGTTCCATTTCTTCCCCATACGAGTGTGAAAATTATAAGGAACTCCTAAATGAGATACAAACATGAAATTTGACATGGTTATATGATTTTGTACAAAATCGATTCAGAATAGTTCGAAAGTGTAAAAATGCTAAAATTTTAAAAGGCTAGCATAAGAGGATACTAATGTCTGGCCCAAACTACAATAGATGGAGAGCTGAAATTTTCAGAAAATGTAGATGCTTGGAGAAATCGACAGGAAAAATCGAAATTTACAATAATTTTTATTTTATTGGCCGTTAAAAATTATAAACTTTTAAAGAAACATTTCATGGTTTACGTACTTCTAAATGTTCTACAATGCTGACATTTTTTCTGAAAGTAGAATTTACCAAATAACGATATCGTAATTATAGAAATTTGAAAATGTTTATTTATTCGGCCGTTAAAAATTCATAAATGTTAAAAAAATTGACTAATCTTTATATACCTTCGGTCAAGCTAGAAAACTGAAAATTAAGGAATTGTGTTTCAGTTACAGTTAGATTTGAAAATTTCAGAGAAGTTTATTATTGTGGCTGTTGAAAATTCATAAAGTTTAAACAATGAAATTTATATAAATGCAATTCTAGAGGTACTACATAGATGAAATTTTGCAGAAATGTGAGATACTTGCAACAAATGATGAAAACCTATAAAATGTTTACAATTATAAATTTTAGGGGTTGTTTTTATTCCAATATTTTCCATATAGAAAAACACGTAAATCGGCGTGTTTAAAATGTGTTTAAAAATTATTTGTCTGCACTTACTCTTTATATTAAGGTGAGAGAAAATGCTTGCAGAATGCAAGCACACATTAACTAGTATATGATATATGTATATATATATATAGTGTTAAGAAGCGTCTATATATTATAGATATAGCGGTTTGTAACCACTTCGGCAGGATACAAAATTATGAGGCACTTCCAGATGTGCTAGAAAATTGAAATTTGGTAGGATTATAGGTTTTTGGTCACAGCCGAAGGAAAAAATCCGAAACTTTTGAAATTTCCACTTTGTGGGTCTATTTTGGCCCCTTTTTGCCCCATTTTTGGCCCATAAGAAAACACGTAAATCAGTGTATAGGTTTTTACATTTGCATTTTAAAATTATTTTGCATAAAGATTCGAACTCGAGACTTAAACTATCGGATAGGATATAAATTGTAGTTTCTTATTTTTGAAGACAGAATTCATATCCGAGTAGAATTAACGTAAATTTATAGTTTTTATTGGAAAAAATATGTACCATATCTGCCCAAACAGAAGCCGACCCTGGATTTAAGCCGAGCCCCCAAAAATTTCCACAATTTTTTGGAAAAAACGTAATTTTGTAGATTTAATGCTGAAGTGTGCCGGGCATTCATGTAGATCTTAGAATACATTATTCGAGATTGAAGAAATGTGTGGGAAATGGTTTAGCTGTTGACATTTTGAAATATTACTCCAATTAATAATTTTGCGTTGCTGAATAATGTTCCACATTCAGTGGCAATAATTTTATTCATCTTCATTTTCACAAAAGGTCAAATATAGTAACAGTGATCTCGCCAAGATATTTTTTTATCCAAGTCTATTTCCAATGAAATTAGCATTTACATTGCCTTAAGAAACTGCATTTTTATAATTATACACGTTCCATGTACAGTTTTACCGAAATTCAAACAGTTGAGCATTCAAAGCCGTCAACGCATTTTGCGTAATCATCAATTTACGCAAGCGATCTCGCCAAGATATTTTTTCATCCAAGTCTATTCCCAATGAAATTAGCATATACATTGCCTTAAGAAACTGCATTTTTATAATTATACACGTTCCATGTAAATTTTTACCGAAATTCAAACAGTTGAACGTTCAAAGCCGTCAACGCATTTTGGGAAATCGTCAATTTACGCAAGCGATCCCGCCAAGATATTTTTATATATATTCATCGTAGGTCAAATATTTACTTTACGAAAAATATAGTAATATCATTTGAACGCGAAGGCAATGAGAGACTTCGAGATTTAACCATAACCCATATTTTCCTCAGACTCGCATTTAAGCCGAGGGGTGACTTTTTCATGATAAGTTTTGATAAAAAACATTGGCTTGTATTCAGGCAGATACGATAATTTTTTCTGTGTGGCAACAATCTGCTGCCTAGGCAACCAGCTTAATGCTTTCATTTGGGTAAACTTTTAATGGGAATCAGAGTCTTATATATCTCCTTTAAAACCTTACTAGTGTAAAATAAATGTTAAAATATAAAAGTTATTTATAAAAATTTATTTTTATTCCCATTACTTGTTTAATCATGAAGTCAGTAATTTTTTATTGTGTAATCTTTTTTGTAGCACTTTTAAGAACGGAATTTTTGACACTAATCAACTGTAGGAAAATAATTTCTGGAATATCAAGGGTGGAAGATAAATACATATGAACTTTTTTCAAACTTTCTGTAACTTCTGAGAGAGAAACATTTTCATTACGTGGCTCAGGTTCATCATCATCGGCATCTTCACTTCCAATTGTCACATCTGCATTAGTCGAAGATGCTTTTATGTTATCAATAATATCCTGATCCATAAATTCATTCATAATTACCGTATATGCCAGCGTATAAGTCGACCCAACGTATAAGTCCACCCCTACTTTTTTGGTTGAAAATTCGTGTTTAGGCATATGTTCGCTGCATAAGTCAACCCCCCACTTTTTTACTTAAAAATACTTCTCATGAAATCATTTTCAGACAAAATCAAAGTCTTGTACAATTCAAGTTTTAACAAAACAGAAATAAACATAATAATAAAAATATATAAATACTGTTTATAGTCCATGCTATTCTTCTTGGGCTTTCTATATGACAGGTGTTTTAATTTCAACCAATAAGAAATTGTTATTCTCAGAGAGCTTTGATCCACCAAATAAAGTTTCCAATAATTCGATTGATATCAGCTGATAATGATACAAGCGAAACGTACCCAAGATTCGACCGGTATCCATTCCTGAAAATGTGGTCGAATCTTGAACAGTTGAATGTCGAGCGGTTGAATCTCAGGCGTCATCTGCACAGCACAGGTGACCGCTATCAATCTTGATGATGGTGAAATTCAATAAAATATTACGTAAGGATAGTTTTGATAATTGCAATTTTCCCCTTTTCAAATAGAAAATGTTTTTTATTGAAATCGAGACTTTGCAGGGCATTTTAAGAATATCTCCACGGTGTGGGGGATGAGAACTTAATAATTTGCCAACTGAAGGTGGGACAGATGGTCACACTGACTGCAGTAAAATCATAGTAGTTCAAATACCCTCATCATGGCTTCACTTGCAAGAAGAATGAAATACGAAGCTGGTTTCAAGTTAAACGTAGTGAAATTCGCTAAATCATCAAATAACTGTACTCAGCGAGGAAATTTGGTGTCAGTGAAAAGTTGGCGCAAGACTGGAGAAAGAACGAATTTACAATGATCAAGATGCCAAAAACAAAATGCGCAATGAGAGCTGGCAGCAGTCATTGGCCTGATATTGAGGAACATGTTTCGGAATGGGTACTCGAAAATCGAAAGAATGGCTCCATCATCACCCAAAATCTGCATATATGTGCTTAAGTGGGCTAAATCAAACCCAGAACTAAGCAAAAGATTCAAAGCAACAGCTAGCTGGTGTACCCGCTTTTAGAAAAGAAAATCACTGGTGTTGCGGCAGAAAACCAAGATTGCTCAGAAATTTCTGAAAGATCTCGATAACAAAATTACCAGTTTCCAGCAATTTGTAATTAGAATGTGGAAAACACACGAGTACTCATTACCTCACATCGGTAACATGGATGAAACGCCTATTAATTTTGATATGCCCAGCAACCAAACTATTGACTTAAAAGGTGCAAAACTGTTCTAATAAAAACTACTGGGCATGAAAATACAAGATTCACGGTGGTGCTAGTCTGCTTGACTGAATTCCATGGATGGGGAGGAAGATAATTTATCGTGGGAAGATGATAATGAACTCGAATCTTTAACATCTGATACAGAGTGGGACCCTTACGAGGTTGACATCACTGAAATTGCTCGAGATGAATTTCATGAACTCTTTGGGACGGATGAAGAATACAAGGAATCTTTTGGATTTTAAAACATACAAACTTTTCCCAAAAATGCAGTGTCGATTTTTTTAGTTATTAAGTCATTGGTTTCATTTAAGAAAGATCATTAAAGGCCAAATAGAATGCAATTAAAACAAATCTGATTTAGTTATACAACCATACTGCAATCTATTGAAGGTATTTCTATTTATCCTTCATTTCTGTAATTGTAAATAGACCATTTATATTTCTGAGATTGGAGTAATAAAAAGAAAAACTATGATTTGAATTTTTAATAACTATTAAAATTAATTATTTCAAATCTTGTAAAATAAATGTCGGAAAATGTAAACAATGGAGCAGCTGATTCAAAATGGCGATTACCTACACTGAGAGATCAACTGTCAACTGCTAGTGATGTCCTCCTCCGAAGACAAAGTCCATTTCGCCGCATAAATTGAACTGTCTAAAGATAACACACAACGTCCAAACAAAAGACTGTCTGCCAGCACTAAGCTTTTCTAAACTCAATGACAATAATGTATGAAGCTCTTCTAAACTGATCTAAACCCAATGGAATGGAATGTTTGTATGATTATTTTATGTAATTAAAACTCAAACAATTAGAGCAGAAATAATGATATCAGGACTGAAGCTAAACCTCACATGGCTGGGCGAGCCAAAAATTACTTCAGGTAAACTATGCTAATTCCAATTCATCCGACCAATCGGCTGGGTCGAATAAGTGGGCTTCGACTGGTCCAATTCTCGAGTTGGTCGAATCTCGGGCGTTGCCTGTATATTATAATTACTCAATTATAACTTAAAATGTTAAAAATTAAAAAAAACATTTTTGTGTAATTTGTGTTGTTGTTCACGAATATAAGACAATCTTATATTTTTCGGTGCCTAAATTAGTAAAAAAAACTCATCTTAGATTCGGTAAATACAGTAAGCAGTATTATTTGATTAAGTGACTCCTATATTGCAGTTTCACTGCACATATGATCCCTAAATCCAGCAGCTGCAGGATTGCAGTACAATTTGGAGGCAAAAATTTGACTCACACATTTGCTAATGTACATGTCAAATTATGTGGCGAGCAATTAAAATTTAATTTAATTAAAAGAAGAATTTTTCTTTTTTGTTGCTTCATTTTAATGTCCAGATTTTTTAACCAATCATTAAATATTGTTTGCGCCATCCAAGCAAAACTGTTTGTATGATAATCACAGAGAAGTGATGAAACATTTTTAAAACACCACGGCTTTCCAGATTTCCCTATAATTAAGGGGTTTAATTTCTCAGTTCCAGAGGCACTGCAATGGAACAAGGCAGGTAAGCATTGTTTGGATTTCTTCCCTCCTCTGCAACAATCTCCCTTAACAGCAAGTGTACGATGTGGAAGTAACTGATAAAACATGCACGTCTCATCCACATTAAAAATATCATTAAGATTATAATCTGAGATAATCTTTTTAATTTCGCCTGCACGCCATACATTAGCTTTGTCCTGTGGAACATCATTTGCTTCTCTGGAGATTGCTCTGGAAGCGATCCCATACCAATCTTGAAATCTATTGAGCCATCCAACACTTGCTTGAAAATTATCATGTCCAAGTAATTTTGCCAAATCTAATGCCTTTTCATGTATTATTGGGTTGCTGATTGGGATATTACTTGCCCAAACATCTTGAAACTAAGACAAAACAGCTTTGTCTATATCATCATACAAAGCACTACGAATTTTCTTTCATTGTGGTCCCAAGGCTTTATCCGTTATCTTGTCCTCAATTTCAACACGATCTTTTAAGATCGTGGACAATGTTGAAGGAGCGATGCCAAATTCTTTTGCAACATTGCTTTTCTTCTTTTCAGAATCTACACTTTCCAAAATTTTCTTTTTAGGCACGTTTGCCTCCAGCGTGAGCACCTATTGTTGTCAGTCTGTCCATCTGTCTGCATGTTCGTTCTCGGCTTCTACTGAACGGCCTGTCATGAAATTTGATATTAAGGACTTACTATCAAAGATTTTAAAAATCGCAAACATGAATCACATAAGCCAATCAGGTGTAACACTTTACTGGTGACAAAAAAATGAACTTTCCATCATATCTCGTAAAGCATTGCTCATATCAAAATATTTTTCAAACAAAACTTGCAGAAGTAGTAAGGAAGAGTATTTCTTTCCCTATACATTTTTATCATAGGAGTAGAAGTTATCAAGAAAATAAATGCCTAAAATCGAGTTGAACTTGGAATTTTTCTTACATGGTTACTTCGTCATTGTTGCTAACATAAACAATCTCACAAACAAATGGTTAATTTCCTTACTTGTACATGTAATATTTTTCAAAATAGGAAGAAAATTGATTATATATGATGAAGAAAAGAACTTTAAAACGCTATTTCCCTTAATGTACATTTATAATATTACTAGACGAATGAGCCCGTTTAAAACGGCCTTTGAAAACAAACAATATAAAAATAAAACCAACAAACAAACGATAAAATTATAATATTTGAATAAGATTGGAAAGGGCTACAAATGGAAACAAAGGAATAGTTTTAAAAAATTAAGAGGAAAACAGTCTTATACCTCAATAATATTATTTTAGCTATTCAGTAGCTCTCTTATAACGACGTTCCTTGTAAATACTCTTTCGTTTAACAGAAATTGCCCTTGATTATCTTTATCCTTAACCCAAAATTTCAAATTATGTGTGTCGCGTGTTCTAGTTATGGCTACATAAGGCTGTCCATGTGAAAAGCAATTTCTAGTAAGTAATCACAATCAATCATTCAATTCCACTAAACAGCAGTTAAGAACAATCTCAATAGATATCTCAATACACACGCAATCAGCGCATATACTTCATTTATTTAGATAACAACGTAATCGTTGTTTGGTTGGTTACCCTATAATTGGATTGACGTGAATTAAAAATAAACAGCAAGAAAAAAATTATTTTCATAATATCTGTTATATTCAGTTAATGCGAAGGCACAGCACAAGCAACTGCCTTTAATATGCAGAAAGACTTCAATAAGACAACGAAGGCACGTTAAAACATCGTCAAATTATTTCAGACATTAGCATGTTTTAAAATACGTAATTTACCGCAATTATCCATCCGGTACTTACATATTAACGGGGAGCCCAATTTAATACGTAAGTACCGAATGATTTCTACCAAGATATCTGTAGTCTACAAAGGAATTATATCTTGCTTGACTGTTGCGCCACAAATGGAGAGGATATTGGCGAGCCTTCGGCCTGCTTTGTTTTTATTTTAGTTGTCATCTCCTGGCGCTACCACACCCTTTGCCTCGCTGGAACCAAACTTTCCCTCCCCGTGACAGGCCGATAAGTCGAGATGCTTTTGATAGCATTTTAGAAGAAATTGCTAAATATTGGCCACCAGAAATTAAAATGTGATTGTTTTTCTATTGTTATCTATAACAAAGCGAACAGTCGAGACACTTTTGATACCATTTTAGAAGAAATTACTAAATATTGGCCACCAGAAATGAAAATGATTGTTTTTTAATTGTTATCTATAACAAATCATTTAAATGTTAATTGGTTTCTTTTAATGTTCTTAAAAATTAAAACATGATTTAAATGGTATTTGTTCCATATTTATATTTTTAAGTTGGGCTCCCCATTAATATGTACATAAGTACCATCCATCCAATTTACGTAAATGAATATAGGTGCAGCCTCAATTAGTTATAGAAAGTGGCAGGAGGGGCAGCACTAATGTACTGGCAAGTGCTGCCTTCTCCTGCCAGTTTGTATAACTACCTGATGAGACCGTCCAGACACACACCGACAAAGACATCAAGCGTTTTATTATAGATTTCTTTCTAATACTCCATTGCACAAAACGCACCCGTTTGTGATACGCTGTACACTTTCCTAACTTGTTTTCTTCCAACGTGAATTGTCATCGTTTTTCTTTTTTTATCTATTTTTTATTCGAAATAATCACAGTAAAATTAAAAATAAAGTCCTGCAATAGATAAACAACCATCTCACATGAAGATCTACAGAATACTGAACCATGGCGTTGGCTGTCTGCTACATACAGGCAGTCCCCTACTTTCATTGCGTTCCTGAAAACGTGTACGAAAGTTGAATGTACGAAAGTCGAAAAATAGACTAATATGTTATAATGGGGTTTCCGTTCCCAGAGAGCCAAAAAATATTATAAATCTCTAATTATGGTATAAATGTTTAGTTTTTTGAACTGGGGTCTTTTAGACACAATCATCGATTTTATAATATAGAGAGATATGGCAAAATGCAATAAAATATTTAAATAATTGCACAATTAAACACTGCTGTACAGACAAAGATGGCGACGCGGCGGAAACTGGTGCCCCTGGTGGCTGGCAGCCAGCACCACCACGCAGTAACTCAAAATATTCGTTCATCATTTCACTGACGTACGAAAGTCAGAATTCAGCATACTGAAGGCGGTTCAGGGGTGTCAATGTATAATGTACGAAAGTGCGAGTTTTTTTCATTAAAGCTTTTTGCTATTTTCATATTTTTTTGTAATATTGCCTAATCATGGCCCCAAAGAGAGAGATGATTGAAATGAAAGAAGAGTCGGTAAAAAGGGCGAAAAAAGTGATGAATTTGGTGAAGAAAATTGAAGTTTTTGATAGGCTTGTGCATAAGGAATCTGCTTCATCGATTGGTAAATTACTTGGTGTGACCGAGTTCACAATAAAATCGATAAGGAAAGTGAAGAAGCGATTAGAGCTAGTGTTGCAAGTGGTACTTCAACGAGTACAAAAGTGTCTTTCGTACCTAGGAATCCGTATGTGGAGAAGACAGAGAAGGCTTTAAACCTGTGAATCGAGACACAAACTCGCAAGAAAGTCTCACTGAGTTCACTTGTCATTCGTGAGAAAGCCAAGCAACTGCACAATCATTATGTCTCAAATTGTTTCACGGTCTGCTAACGTCATCAAAGTATGTGTAGATCGGTTCCTTGTTCTTTAAAAAAATTGAAATCTGCTAGATCACTCTGGAAACCCATCAATTGAGTAGAATGATTTAGATTTCAGCCAAGAAGCCATTACTCTTTTGAATTTTATTACATTTATGCATTTTGCTTCATTTGGTAATTTTTTAAAAGTGGTGGTTTGGCTGACAGACAGCGCCACTATGCAATAGCTCGAAATGTTTGTTTGGCAGCTGACGTACGAAAGTCCAAATTCGGCATACGAAAGGCGGTTTAGGGGTACGAATGTATAATGTACGAAAGTCGAACGTATGAAAGTTGAGGACTGCCTGTACTTAACTTCCACCCTTATTACTTCTCTTTTCTTTCCTTATGATGTGTCGCCAACTGCCATCATAAACTCTAGGCACAAACGATTTTATATTTTTTGTGCATACTTTTTATCGAATTATTTTTTTCAAAATAAAAAAATGCCATTGAGAGCTGATCACAATGTTTGTTATACTGAAATTTTTGTTACTTTTTTCTAAAACGAAATCTATTTACAATGATTTGATATGAACGTTCATCCAGGAAATTAAAAAAATTCATTATACTGAAAATTTCGGAATTCATTATATCGAAATTTCACCTGTATTACAGATGATTTTGAGCCTACTACAGAAAGGTTGGCCATCGCTGTCATATAGGGGTTTCCCAAGCTTCCAGTATTCCACATGTCCTCCATTCTTGAGTAGGAATTGACGTCAGTTGTTTGTTTCCTGAATATGTTTACAGGACTCGAGAGTAAACTCACTTCCAAGGGTAGAAACAGAAAATTCTCAAAGAGGGTGGTAATAGGTCTTATTCAATAGGAGCGATCCTTCTCTCAGATAGGCAACTTGCGACAATCACGATTTGGGTATCTCTCGCTCTGCAAGATTTGTTTGCCTTTCTCAGGAAGAACTAATCAGCGGTGCAAATTCGAAAAAGTGTACCAAATGGGCCAAAGAGCGGATCTTGGAGTGGAAGACTGGGACTCTAGGGGGCTCTAGGGGAGGCGATCATCCTCCCTGGATCCACCATTGGACAACCCTAAATTTTAAAAGGTTCCAAGTGTTCTCCATCCTTTCGGCCTGTCAAGATAATATCTTGGAACAGACAAGAGTGCCTTTCGCATAGTAAATGTAGTACGTGAGTGACCAAGCACCCTCATGGATTATTAGTTGGGGTAGCATCCCTGTTGTCTTGGGCCAGAGGCTATAGACCTGCAGGTGCCCAGTGTGAGACAATTGTGAAGCATGCCCGGAAATATAAAAATGAATGGTAAATACACACAAAGTCCCACCTTTCACTTCCGCTATTTGTGCAAACCGGATAAAAGTTTAGAGCTCCAAAGTTCTTGATGGCTTGAAAACTATCCGAGCCCAAAGGTGCCTCAAATATATGGTGCCTGGTGCAGTCGCTCCACCACACCATGCCATCTCATGGCCTTGCCAAGAACATATATATATATATATATATATATATATATATATATATATATATATATATATATATATATATAACTGAAATATATATATATATAACTGAAAAATCGATTCAGTGCACTGGAAGACCAAGAAGTTGAATCCCAATTTATAGAGATACTCAAGGAAACTGCTGAAGAAATAGGCAGAGCAGTTAAAACAAAGCCAGAGAAAAAGTTGACTGAAAAAACAAGACTGCTGATGGAAAAAAGAAGGAAAATGTTAATTACTAATGATCCTAAAGAAATGATCCATTTGCAGAACTAAACAAAACTATAAGGAAGTGCATCAAGGAAGATGTGAAAAAATATAATTATGAACTAATCGAGAAAGCCATAGAAAACAATAGAAGTTACAAGAAAATGAAGCAACATCTCTCGATCGGAAAGAGACAGCTGGTGGCCTTGATGCTAGAAGACGGCTCCATAACCCATAGTAGGAAACTGATCCTGAAACGGGTACAAGAATTTTACACCAAGCTGTATGAGGATCCTCTAGGAAATGATGAAGTAAATGATGATGCAAACATGCCCACCGAAGAGGCCCCAGATATCCTTCCGGAAGAGGTGAGACACGCAATCAGAAGTATGAAGAATGGAAAAGCATCTGGAATGGATGGTATCACAGCGGAAGTATTCAAAGCAATGGGTAATCATACGGAAACAATTCTCGCTAAGATTTTTAATTCCTGTCTGAGGAAGAAAAAGATACCAGAAACATGGAACCACGCATGTATTATCCTTCTGCACAAGAAAGGTTCCAAAGAAGACTTGAATAACTACAGACCGATCAGCCTACTCCCAACAGTCTACAAAATATTCACCAAAATACTCACTATGCGCCTTCAAAACCATCTTGATTCTGCCCAACCCAGAGAGCAAGCTGGATTTCGCAGTGGGTATAGCACGATGGACCACATCCAAGTCGTGAGAGACGTAATCAGTTGGATCAACGAGTATGAATTACCTCTATGTATGTGCTTTATCGACTACGAGAAAGCATTCGACTCTGTCCGAACTTCGTCGGTGTTACGTGCACTAAAGAAACAAGGAGTAGAAGAAACGTACATAACCTTGATCAAGAATATCTACGAAAATGCAACAACATCTGTCCAGCTGCATGAAGAGACGAGTGCCTTTAAGGCCGAAAAGGGAGTGAGACAAGGAGATACTATGTCCCCTAAGTTATTTACAGCAGCTCTAGAGGAAGTATTCAAAAGGCTAGACTGGGAGGAAAAAGGCATAAAGGTAAATGGAGAATATCTGAGTCACCTGCGCTTTGCAGATGATATCATACTGTTCGCAGGAAGCCCAGAAGAGCTCCTTAGAAGAACTGAGGAGCTTGAGCAAGCAGGCCGAGAAGCTGGACTTAAGATGAATCTTAATAAAACAAAGGTTATGTACAACTCCTTCACAAATTCTGAGAAGATACATATCAACGGAGCAGAACTTGGAGAAGTAACCAGCTATGTTTACTTAGGTCAACTCATCACTACTGATGGTTCGCTTCTTGGAGAAATCAACCGGAGAGTGAAGATGGCATGGAGTGCTTTTGGCAAGAATGCGAACATCTTTAAATCAAATATTCCAGTCTTCCTAAAAAGGAGACTGTATGACCAATGTGTTCTGCCTGTTCTGACATATGGTTGTGAAACATGGACCATGAATGCCAGAATGATACAGCGCCTGCAAACAACACAGAGGGGCATGGAGAGATGCATGTTAGGGATCACCCGAAGAGACTGCAAGAGGAACGACTGGGTAAGAAAGAAGACGGGAGTCTGTGACGTGATTAGTCAGTGAAGGTGTTAAAATGGCAGTGGGCGGGCCACATTGCTAGAAGAAATGACCAGCGTTGGACGTCCAGTGTCATCGAATGGATCCCAAGAAACATCAAGAGACCAAAAAGAAGACCGAAAGACAGGTGGGACAGAGAGCTTGTTAAGTTCTTGGGGCAAACTTGGAGGAGGGAGGCAGTTGACAGGGAAAACTGGAAGAGTCTGGGGGAGGCCTTCGTCCGTCAGTGGACTGAAAAAGGCTGATGATGATGATGATGATATATATATATATATATATACAGCATTCAATGAGAAGGATGGGTGCAGTGGCGTGCACATGAGGGTCTACCGAGTCCGGATCTCCCTTGGAAAATTGTGACTTTTTCTAAACTGTGGAAACACAGTTATTTTAAATTTGGGTTCATGGGCGCCGTTAGAGAGGAATAGGAGATGGTTTGCCCCCTTTGTTTTTTAACATAAATATATAATTAATAATATGCAACATGTAGGTATTGACAATGGCAGATTATTGCACAGGCATATGAGGTGCTCGCAGGCCTCAACACTAATGGGGGCCTCAAAACAGACAAAACTCGATGTTTTCAATATTTTATTTAGTAAAATATTTCACAATCAGTATAATCGACTACTTACATACATATCTCGTGTTTTAACTTAGGTCTGTTAAATGTAATATCCCTTGTGTCATTTGAAAACACATCTCACAGTTATAATTAATTTTTTGTTTATTTTTCAATATGTGCAAGTTTATATAAGAAATATTAAATTTTCTATTTATGCATTTCTGTAATTCAATTTATTTAATCTCCTGCAAACATTTTTTCCATCCATAAGTTGTAAAACTTTTTGTAGATTGAGTACCCCCCTCCTGAATTTTTTGCGCCTGGGGCCTTCAGATACCTTAATCCGCCACTGGGAATTGATATAACTTGCATACATCTTTTGTGCTTGCCAAATATTTCGGACCCTCCCCCTCGCCCCCGAGAGAATCCTGTGTGTGGAACTGGATGGGTGTCTTAAAAATGAGATATGTATAATTAAACATATACATAAAGGTAAATAAATTTGAAATCATAATTCTTACCTTGAAGGGAATAATGCGTTCAGCAATGTCATTTGTGACCACTCCCATACCAATTTTTTTATAAAGGTGACATTTACTAGCAGTAATGACATGCTGCATTCCTTCTTTTATATCTATGAAAAATTCTTCATTGCACTTTTCATTTAAATGCTTTTCACATGATTCAAATGTTTCAAATGCTGTATCATTTATATTTAAATGGCCATAAACACATCCGAGCAGCAGTTTAAAACTGTACTGTCGCCAGTCATTACAATTTGGTCTTGATAGTTTATTTAAAAAATGCTTCACCCAATTGATTTCATCAAATTTTGAGGTGCATTCATCCCAGATGAAAGGACACTGCATTTCATGTAGTGTAATTTGCTGAAAACTGTCTTCTGAAAAATATAAAAAAGAGGAACTTAAGAATGTGCAATGCAAGGAAAAATGACACATTTAAGCTAGTTAAAAACTGATTTCAGAATAGCAATAATGATAAATTATTATCATTCCAAAAACCAAACATTACAAATTTAACATAACTGAAAGCAATGATTATCTCACTTTAAACATAAACTAATTTAAAAGAAAATAAAGTAATTATGTATACGTATTTTTAAAGGTATTATAGTGGGTTATCTATATTTTGAATTTGCTGTAATGGGTTCAATTGGTATACTTATTATCCAATTTTCTTTCTTTAACCCAATAACAGAAGATATGTATCTCAACGTCTTTTAGATAAGATTGAAAACACACCTTAGGTGAAAATGATACTACTCAGTAGATGAATTCCTTGACTGAGCATAAGGTGATGTTTTACTTTGCCATACCTACTTTTGATTTAAGAGATTTCTCAATGTGAAAAGCATTATTTTAACTCATTTCTCAATGTAATTTAGTATCAAAAGTGTTACTATATATTAAGAATAATACTGCATTAAATTATATCCCCTTTACTCCTTTTATTTATTTCAACGGAATTAAACCCATGGTACAAAGAGTATCATATAGTCATAGTATCCGATATTACAACTTTGCTGAAAAATACATTAAAGATAACATCACTTCTTACACTTTTTAGTCATTTTACAATTAATAATCCTTTAGATATGTTTCTACAATACAATAATTAAATACTATAATAAAATACAATAATAAAATATGTTAGAGATGTTTCTAATTATATCAAAGATTTTATACTATAATAGCCCAGGTCTGTTGGTTGGTCACGCTTTCACGATGGCCGATACAGAGCGTTTTAACAAACTTCCCGAATAGGTAGAAGATTGAAATTTGGCAAGGATGCTTGATTAACATATTTTAAGGTAATGACGACACCAAGGAAGACATTCCCATTTTCCATAAGGTAACATGTAAAAACCAATATTTTGATGTACAGGCTTTTATTGTTTTGGAAATTAAAATTAGAAGGAATTAACCTACAAACTTTGGATCTGAACCATTTTGAAGAAAAAATTACAAAGTTTCTTATTCTGTTCATCTTTTTCCATATATAATTCAAAATCGCTCATGTTATATGTTTAATTCACATATTTCGTGGAAATATTGCCATTTTAACGGAATGTTGCCTTGGCTACCAATTATATTGTCAAAATCCTATTGTTGTATCAATCCTTATGGGTGTAAGTGTGCTTTGTATACTTTTAATATGAGATAAAGGGGGAGGGGGGGGAGAGAGGGAGAGAGAGGGAAAGAAAGGCAACTATTTTAAGTTTAACTAAAGACAGCCCGCGTCAACAACAGAATATTCACTAGAAATGTTGTATATAACAAAATATTTCATATTTTAAATGAAAATAATAATAATCTATCTATCTATCTATAATTCTTCCGTTGATGTTTCAATGGGCATTACACTAATAATAGTAGTAGTATAAAATAATATACCAAAAAATAATAAAATCCATAAGAAAGACATAATATATATAATTATAATAAAAAATAATATACTAAAAAAATAAGGAAAAATAAAATCCCTAAGAAAAACAAGAAAAATTACCATGTTATATCAGTACTTATTTACTATCACTTTAATCAATCTTCTCCGAAATTGACCAATAGGTTCATTAAAATCTAAACAACGACTCATATGGTTAGCTGTATGCTGCATTCTTGTTATAGGCGAGTTCAAAGCATAGTTGTTTCTATGGAAGTCTATCTTGAATGTATTAGAATTTCTAGTTATATGTCGAGGTACTTGAAATTTTAACATGCTAAGAAGATCTGTACAATTTATGTTAGAATTCATAATTTTGAATAGTAACATCAAGTCAGTCATTGATCTTCTAGTCTGAAGTGAATGCAATTTGAGAATTTGCAGTAAATAATTGTAATTTAATTGATCTTTATGAATTGTTAATTTAAAATTTATAAAGCTAAGGAATCTGTGTTGAACTTTTTCGATTCTTATTCGATCAATCTGGTAATAGGGGAACCAAACAACTGAAGAGTATTCCAACTTGGATCGGACCAGGGCAGTACATAAAAAAAGCAATGCATCAATATTTCTGAAGGAATTAAAATTTCTTAAGATAAAACTCAACATTTTCAGTGCATCCTTTGTTATTACATCTATATGTGTTTTAAAAGTTAATTGAGAGTCAAACAACACACCCAAATCTTTGATAACAGATAACCTATTTAGTGACTATGAGTTTAATCTATAATCAAAATGTATTTTTAAGTTAGAACGTGAAAAACTTTTGACATTACATTTAGAGGTATTAAGAAATAAACAATTCTTCACTGACCAAGAAAATAATGTCCAAATTTTCCTGCAAAACTAATGAATCGTAATAAGAATTAATTTGTCTAAAAATCTTCTAGTCATCAGCAAAAATTGCAGATTACTAAATATTTTGCATATATCATTTATAAATATGGTGAATAAAAATGGACCAAGATGAGAACTTTGTGGAACCCCAGATGTACTGATAAACAGATCAGAAAGAGATGAATTCACCTTAACTATAAGGGACCTATTTTGAAGGTAGCTATTTATCCATGTCAAAAGTTTCCCATGAACACCGACAGCTTGTAATTTTGATATTAAAAGTGAATGGCCAACTTTATCAAAGGCTTTTGTGAAGTCTGTGTAAACTGAATCAACTTGTAGATTTAATGTAAAAGACTTTAAAATATAATCCTGATACAGTAAAAGATTTGTAGTAGTTGAACAGCCAGCCATAAAACCATGCTGTTGGGGAAGAATGATGTTCTTTCGAGGAAATGTTAGGTGTGGAACTAGTAGTTTTTCAAAAACTTTAGGTATAGTGGAAGTAGCTGATATATTATCTATTTTATAAATGAATATCAATTAAGATTATATTTTATTACTAGTATTAAATAAGGGAGAATTTTTGCAAGCCTTTTATTAATAAAAAATATAGTAGATATTAACATTTATAGATCAAGCTTATTTTATAAGTAGGAAAAGAAAATACTGTAAATATCTGCATATAAAATGCAAAGAAGTTTTCCACCTACTATTTAATGATTTTTTATATACCCGCACACAGAGGCGGCCGAATAATTTTGCCGCCCTGGGTGAAATAGCACTCTAGCGTCCTCCTCTGTAAATGTTTGTTGAGATAATTACGAAGTAAAAGTTAATTTATTCATCGCTCTGTAAATATTATAGATAAAGGAAAAATGAATGAATGTCATAAAGAATGAAGCCTGTTCGGCGATATAAATCGGTCTTCAATACTTATTCACTTGCAAATAGTGCATAGATAGATGGTCGAAATAGCACCCCTAAGATTTTGGAGCTCCGGGCAGCCGCCCGGTTCGCCGGTGCCTTGCGCCAGCCGTGCCCTCGCATGGCAAGCATTCGTTTCTAGAATTTGGTATCAGTCACTTATTTATCATTTAACGGCGAAAATGTTACGTTACCTTGTCAATATCATTGCGATATGATAAATCAATCCATAAAAACTTATATTTGTCCTCATTTTTAATAAGGGGAATAAAACTTTTAGATTTTTGGAACAAAGTATGATTCATTTAAGAGGCAGACATCGAATAATCATCAAAATCCCCATCGACTTAGTATTTAAGGTGTTAATAAAAATCAGTCTAATTTATACATCGAGAAGAATACCTCATTTAATTTGTGATAGAATTCATTTTTTCTGTAATTTAAATGCGTTTCATGATGTATTCATCAACGTAAATTATAATGATATATTTCAATATTAGTTTAAAATGTCTTTCAAATATCATAACCGGGGAAGTAACTGTAGAAATATTTTAAGTTATATTAAAACATATACAGATTTTAATAAATCTACCATAAAATAAATTTGTTTGGTTTATGTTGTATATTGCATGTATTTATGCTTACATAAAGCAATATCTAAATTTGTCGCTAGATTAGTAGAAAATCGCTAAGTTAAAAATTAAGAGATTCTTGCCTCCGCCCGTGAATTGCCGCCCCTAATATGTTGCCCCCCTTGAACCCATAGGCCGTCGTGACCCAGCAGCCTAGCATTAATAATGTCCACAAAGGTGAAAATACTGCATCTTTTCCGGAAGTGCTTTCTAGATGCAGCATATTCATGTATTCATAACTAATTGTAAGACATCACTGAGGAATTCGAACCGTTTACACGCCCCCTTCTATTGGAGGTTTTCTTGTTACCCTTGGCATGCGAAGGCAACCTCTGAGAGAGTCCTTTTTTAGGCGCGTTTCGCTTCCAACGTGAGCGCCTATTATCGTCGGTCTGTCCGTCTGTCCGCATGTTCGTTCTCGGCTTCTACTGAACGGATTTTCATGAAATTTGATATTAAGGACTTACAATCAAATATAATAATAAAATCGCAAAAATGAATCACGTACGCCAATCAGGAGTGCCACTTTACTGGTGACAAAAAATTAAATTTTCGTCATTTCTCGTAAAATATTGCTCATATCAAAATATTTTTCAAATAAAAGTTGTAGAACTTGTAAAGAGGACTATTTTCTTTCCTATACATTTTTATCGTAGGAATAGCCGTTATCGAGAAAATCAAATCACGTCTTAATTCGAGTTGAAAATTTCTTGCATGGTTACTTCTTCGTTGTTGTTATCATAAACAATCTCACAAACAAACGTTTAATTTCCTTACGCGTGCATGCAATATTATTAAATAGGAAGAAAATGGATTATTTTTTACGAATATAAGAACTTTAAAACGCTATTTCCCTCACATACAGGTATATAATTTCTTTCTAATACTCCATTGCACGAAACACGTCCATTTGCGATACGTTGTACACTTTCCTCACTTGTTCCGAGTTGGATTGGATATTCTCGCGCTGTTGAATTGAGTTTCTCTCACCGGCTCTCATTCCGTTCGTTTCTCCCTGCAAGCCTACCCAGGCTTCGAAACCCACCTCCTCATTCTTCCACCCCTCCCTATCACTCCCCTCTCCTGCTGCCCCTCAAGCAATTGGTATCCAACATACTCGGAACTTTCAGCTCCGGCCTATGGGTGGCGTGACCGAGCCGTGTCGCTTGACTTTTCGAAATGACTGTACATCAAAACTTTCTTATTAGTGATTATGTGAAATGGTAATTATAATTTTTAATTTCATTCATGGCCTAATACTTTTAACTATGCAAAGGACGTAATGGAATAATTAATAATTTATTAAAAAATAAAATGTTTTAAACTCACCTTCCATAATATTTTGATATTTTCCACGATGGAGAATATGATGGCGTTTTGCCTATAATAAAGAAACATGAATTATTAGATAACCACGAAAATTTGTATGATAAAACAAATATCATTAAATTAATATCATTAACTTGTCAGTATGAATTAGTATACTTGACTGTACTTGACTATACTTATGTACAGTGTTGCCTCGTTTATCGCATGGTTGCTTAGCGCTATTGGAATCCCGTAGTATACATTTTTATTTATTTATTTAATAAAATACATACTGTATGTTACGTACTGCAAAATTAAAATACTGTTCACGGTGCGCATTTTTGCTGGATTTTGTTTGCTTAAAAATATAAAGGAAAACTATTTTCACGTAATCAGTTCCAATGACATATTTGCGGTGTTTTGTTTAATATCTATGGCAAAATAACACTTTAACAGTACATAGTGGTAAATAGGGGGAAATAATTTCAGTAAATCATGGCAGAAAGGAGAAAATTGAGTAAGGCAGTCAATGTGTACAAAATAATCCTAAATTATCAAGGAAAAGCATAAATCTTGAGGAAAAACTTAAAGTGATTCAGTGTTTTGAATAAGGTGAGCGTCAGAGCATTACTGCACCTAAGTTTAACTTCACAACTTCTACAATTCGTACAATTTTGTTAAATAAAGCAGCAGCCAGTACAGTAACTGCGAAGAAACACACGATCACTAAGTGTTCTAATGAACACATGCCCCTTAGTCAAGCAATCATTTGCAGTAAAGCACTTTCCCTGTTTGAATGTGTAAAGCAAGAAGAGGGTGGAGATTCTACAGAAACATTTCATGCCAGTTCCAGTTGGTTTCAAAATTTTAAACGCCACGCAAATATACAAAGCGTTCGTTTTACAAGTGAATCAGCAAGCGTTGATAAATATGCAGCTATAAAGTTTCCTGACGAATTTCAAGCAATTATTGAAAATGGTGAATACCCCCACGCGTAGATGTGAGCGCTGCAGTGACGAAAATGATAACTCGCAGAACCTAGCGATCTATGCATTATTGCGAACACCGCTGCGAAACATTTAAAATTGTATTAATATTGATTTTTAATGATAATTAATATAAAATAAATAAAAAAGTAACATTAGCGAACCTTGCAATTTCGCGAACTGATCACTACTAAGTACATGTTATAATCGGTTTGTTTAGCGCAAAGACCGTTCGGAATGTATCCTTTGCGCTAAATGAGGCATGACTGTATTAATATCGAATTTTTGCGCTATAAATACAACTTAGCGAACAGTTAAATTTCACGGAATATCTCACAAGATTCACGGGTAGTTTTTGTTTGCAGTTAGAACATTGAAAAGATGACTTTTTAATTATCGCAAATTAATAAACACAAATAAAGAAACGTTCTATCTCATATTTTACTAGGGAAAGCCACAAAGTTTTGGAAATTGGTACAGTGCTGGTAAACTGCACCACCTCACGCCCGCTCTACTGGAATTTCAGTGAACTACTAGTCTTGAACGAGCTGTCAAGCGGTATGGCAACAGGGATAGTAGAGGGGATGAAGGCTCTTTTTCCTCTCCCTCCCTCCTCTTAGAGAAGGGTTTACGTGGGTTTACGGCTCTCTCCCAGAACTTCGGGATCAGATATTTTCCCTCAAGATAATGATTTTCAATTCAGTAGCGCTTACTTTCTCCATTGCAGTAACACGTGAATGAGTGTCAGATACAATTCTTTGCATTTCAAAATTAGTTAGAATCAAGACACAAACTTGTGAGTTTAACATACGAACCTCAAAAAGAACGATGTTTATTTTTCCTGTCACGATTAAATTAATTAAATTCCGAGTTAGGATAAATATTTATTAGGAATCGAACGGAATACACATTTCAACGCCTTAACAATGAAAAATAACCTTCCAATATTTACTCATGAGGAAAAACTCCCCATCCGCGTAGGGAAGTTCCCGTTCATAGATGAATAACTTGTTCACGAAGCTCCGCATCGGTGCGTTATATTGCGTCAAAAACAGTGAAGTGTGGACGAAGTTGCGTAATATTACAACAAAAACAGTTAAGGGATTAACAAAAGAGGACTATCGATGAGGAGATTTCTGCTAGTATCAGCATAAAGAGATCATCCAATAAATTGCGTCACCTAGAAGGGAGAATATGCTTAACATGAGTGGAACTTGTCTCAGGGAGTGGGAATCGGTGACATAAAAAAACCTTATTCTGGCTCAAATTAATTTTTTCCCTCCAAACGGGCCCAAAAATAGGAGTTCGCGGGTTACGAGTAAATACGGCAGTTAATATCAATTAATCATCTCCGTAGATTATATAAAATTATTTTTACACATTAGCAATGGGGGTTCAAAAATTTCTCCATGTGCCGATAAATAAAAATTAAGGTAATTAAAATGGTAAGCCTAAATGATGGAACCATACCTTAGACCAGTGTTTCCCAAACATTTTGACCACGCGAACCCCTTTTTATAATGATCCAAATATCGCGAACCCCCTCCTAAAAATAAAAATTTTGAAGGTGTCTTTCTTACCTGAGTATAAATTATTAAAGAATATATATTGTAAACCGTTTTTTATATTTATTAATTTAAGTATACAATATTTATTTTAACATTATTTCCACCTTTTATATATAATTTTCCGTTGCTTATTTGCGTGTTTGTAACCTTGTGGTCATATTAGTAGTAAGGGAAGCAGCGTAATTTTTATTTGCATATTAAAATTACGAAGTATTATCATGAAAATTTGAGATTTAAAACAAAGCCCAGAAGTACAAAATTTACTTTTTTTTTAAATTTTCGTACAATATTATGTCTCAACATTCGTCCTTGTCCCTTTCGTTAAGAGCGTATTACAATTACATTATCCGCCATGATATCGATTTGTGCATTGTTTAAAGGAGACAATGATCTTCTATCAACTTACTGCTTACAAATACGTAGACCTATACAGTTTCCGTTGTTACGGAAGTCTCCTCTACGCAGAGCCGTCTCTAGGATCCACGGGGCCCCGAGCGAGAGGGTTTCCGCGGGGCCCCTACTTTTCACAGAAAAATCAAATTTCTCATTTACTTACAATTTTATCTTTGTTTTCAAGATTACATTAGTATTATTCAGTATTATTATTAGTATTTTTCAGTATAATTATTAATATTATTCAGAAATACATAAACAAATTTTAAAAACTAGTAATTGTTAAGGGTTACACAAATAAACAAAATAATAACCAGCCCACTACAATTTTAAAAGTTTACTTTTCTAGCTTTGATATGTGCAAATCTGTCGATTATTGTTGATTTCTCAATCTTATCAACTTCCTCGTGTTCAACTGACAAAAGAGATAATCCAGTCAGTCTCTCTTGTGAGATCGTCGATCGTAAGTAATTTTTTATTAATTTTAATTATGAAAACGACCTTTCAGCTGATGCAACCTGTCACTGGCATTATCCTACAATGTTTCGATATATTTCCTGCAATCTATTTTTGTGTAGGAATTTCAAAATATCAATTACGCTATGATCTTCTGGCACAACCGTTGATAACATTCTTAACTCTTCACTAAGTTCAATTCCATCTATGTCGCTCTCTGAACTTCCTTCATCCTTCAAAACTTTTTCTATATCGCAGCAGACTCTCTGTAAATTAGATAAATCCCAATTTTTAATTTGGCTTATGCTGTTCATGAAACCAAATCTAGAAATGTACTCACTGTACTGATCAAAACGCCACGACAGAAAGGTTAGTGCCATGTCTATCACTCGCAGAAAGAAATCCGTTCTAAACCTCTTCTTCGATTTTCCTGTGCATCGTCCTCTCTTGCGCAATCAGAATTTCTCCTTTTTACATTTTTAGAAAACTCTATATCAATTGACATATCATTGGCGACTCTATCGGCTACTGATACGGCTTGATTAAACCCTTCATTTCTGTATATACTTAATGATGACTTCAAAGCAGCCAGATGTTTAACTGCAATATCCAACGGAATTTGAGCAGATTGTAGAACCTTACTTTATTTACAGTTTGTAATATGTCATACCAAACAATAACAGATAAGATAAATTCAAATCTGTTTAATTCATGGGAAAGGAGTGAATTTGCCTGGCTTTTTGTCTTCGGATGCTTACAAACTTCAGCTCTCTCAAGTAAAACATTTTTTAGTTTTGGTAAATGAAAGCGAACAGCTTTTATGCTTGCGAGTCGGGACTCCCACCTAGTGCTAAACAAAGGTTTTAGAGATATATCTGCATAATTCTTTAAGATACTCCATCTTGCCGGTGAAGCTGCGAATAAAGTATACAATCTTTGAATTATACCAAAAAATGACACCGCTCGTGGACAGGAATGAGCCATATCACTAAGAACCAAATTTAAGTTGTGTTCTCCGCATGGCATGAAAAAAGCTTTATAATTTAAACTTAAAATTCGTGCTTGAACTCCTTGTTCATGACCTTTCATATTCGCACCGTTATCATACCCTTGCCCTCTGCGATATTTCAATGAAATTCCCGTATCATCCAATTCTTTCAGTAGAGCTTGGCTAAGTCCTTTTCTTGTAGTATCTGTGACTTCATGAAAGTTTATGAAGTGTTCAACTACTTCTACATTTCTGTTTTCAATATGAACTATTCTTAGAATTACTGACATTTGCTCTTTGTGGCTCACATCTGGAGTACAATCCAGAATAATAGAATAGTACTTGGCACTGACTAAACCCCTCAGACGCCAATGCCGACTTTGACTCTGATGATAGAAACAGTTTACAGCAGAAACAAAAGACGACATATTTTTCTTCACAATAAAACAACCACGTCCTTCTCACCTTCTCCCCATTTTTCAAAATCATATAAAAATGGTAGTCAGAAAAGCATCTGTGCTCTGAGTTCCGTGGATAATTCCTCATTTTTTCTTCAGTGTACTTCGGACTCATTTCTACTAAAAGGAGTAATAAATGTAGGCCATGTACCGGGGTCTGACGTAAAATTAAAATTTTCAGAGCTTACAGCAAGGTGACTGTGACTAATATTTACGGAAACGTTATTCACACCACGGGAAGAAAAGGATGGCGTACTCGGTGATGGAGACGCAATGAAATGAACGTGTTTGACAAATTGCTGTTCATTGTCACTATTTGTTGACACCTCGATTCCTACGTCTGAAGAAATCAATGCTTTACTTTCACTTTTACCCGATATGATGTCACTTAGCGCTGGAAAGGTCTTGATGAACTTTTTTAATGTTCCGTTTTGTTTCTTCAATTGTTCTTGTACTTCTTTCACCCTTTTTCTTTTTTGTGATCCACTCTTCTATTTTCTTCCTATATCTGTCTCCCTGGACGCACTCATTTTTACTTTCTCATACGTAGTAATGGGAAAGTATTGTATTCATGAAAAAAATCGACTTCGAGATTTCAACGGAAATACCTGTTTTGAGGTCCCTAGAACACGTTTAGACTATTTTCGGAATGATGTCTGTGTGTGTGTGTGTGTGTGTACGTGTGTATGTTAGTTTGGGCGCTATAACTCAAAAAGTACGTACCATATCGTTACCAAACTTCATATATAACACTTTAACATGAGCACAAAGAACTGATTAGTTTTTGGACAATAACGGATAAACGGAAGTCGCTGTTTATTCGAAACCCGATTCGGTTTTTGCGATATTTCATTGTTAAAACATCATTATTGTATATACAATTCTAAACAAATGTTATAGAGAATGTAATTTCCTACAGTTTTCATTTGAAACAATTTTCTATAGGAGTTATTGTTTAGGAGTTATTTATAAATAACCGGTTTTTCGGTTTCCGTTAAATATCTCAACAACATCGTTATTGGTAATTTTCGTAAGGACCAAAGTTGTAGAGAATAATATTTCTTCCAAGTTTTGTTTGAAACTAATTTTCGTAGAACCATCCCTTTCGGATATATTTCGCTTTTTCTTAATACCAGCCTACAGCGCCAACACCATGTAGCGGTGAATTCTGTAAACATTCAAAATATACGTAGTTTACGGCAACGACGTGTCTTCTTTTACGATACGAAATAATAATTTTGCCTTATAATGCTACTCATAATAATTTAAATATCTATACCCCAAATATGGAGAAAGTCATGTGTTGGCCACATCAGATTTTTTCGTGATGGGATACTAATGAATATAAAATATGCGAATTTTATTTTAAAAAGAGCATCATATTCTTATATTACAATAATGAAGAGATATCGGTACTAACCTTTAAAACTAAAATGCTGAACTCATTTCCCAGACTACGTCAAAAACTTCCAAAGAATAAAAGGTTCACTATTTAACAGAGATAGCATTCTAAATTAATTTAAATGGCCCATGAGTACGCATACTGAAATATTAAATAATATAAATGAATGCACTAACCTTCTATGTTAATGTCAAATTCTTCATGAAAATGTCTAATAAATCCAGGTGCCCTTTTGTTTGCAGATAAGATTCACATGCCACAAGAAAACGTTCTCACAGTTGATGTTCCTTCTACCACAGTTTTAGGAGAACCGAGGAGATGCGTTTCACTGTTCTCCTAAGTTCCAAAATGACACCAGAGCTGCAAGCAATAAACCGAACCGAATGTGGCTGAAAATTTGTGCCCTCACCCTCGGTTTTTCGCATATCCCTTCTGAATTCTACTATCTGGGATAAAGTGCCGCTATGCGCGTTCTGCACTTTTTCGGTGGACAATCCCATTAGGGAAAGGGAAATGAGTCTGCAGGGGTTCCTGGTGGGAGCCTCGAAACTCGGGCGGCACTTCTTACTTTGTAAGTGGCATTGACCTTGTTGAAGGCAAGATAAGAATTTTATTGTGCATGTCTTCCCTTTCTCGAAGGGAATTAGTATATGGAAAAGCAGGCAAGATCTCCGAAAGATGGCCCGGGAGACGGCGTTGTCGGGGTCTATTTCGATGTCTGCCAGATGTTTTCAAATGCCGAATTTTGCGAAATGACGCCCACATGTCTGTCTTGGAGGCAAGGACATAGCTTTCTCCTAATTCTTGGACGAAGCGGTCGCATTGCCGACTCCTCTATCCCCAAGTTCATGCATTGTATCGACTTTTTGCGTGGATTCCCAAGAGGACGTTTCTTGAGATTCTCCAAAGAATTCATTGAGAAGCAATATTACCTAATTATTTTAAAAAATGGTTTTATTGGTAATCGAGAATATGAAATAACAAATTTGAACGAGAATTTTCGAGGCAGAATTTATCGAGCATAATCTCTACTAGAGTTCCTCGTAGGCGCGGGGCCCCCCATAGGTGCGGGGCCCGAGGCGACTGCCTACCCAGCCACCCCCTTCAGACGGGCCTGCCTCTACGTAGTGAAAAGGGAGCGATTATGTTTCTTCATAAGTCTGAAAAAAAGGCTTAGCTCCAGACACATTCCTTTCGTGCTTCAAATAAAAGTTTCATATAAATTATTTAACTAATGACTTTCTTTGCATTTTAATAAAAAAGTAATTATATAGAATTTGTTAAAAACTTGAATGCCAACAAGGACCAAATTAAGTGATTTACCAAAAAACTTTGCTCGCCATTATGGATTTCTTACCACGAACCTCCTGAGACGTCGCGAACCCCCTGGGCGTTCGCGAACCACAGTTTGGGAGCCTTATAGAGAGCGATTACGCATACTGAATGCGTATATGTTCATCTTAAGGAGTGTAAATAACTGCGCGAACTAAAGATAAGTAATTCATTTTCAAACAACAGAGATATTTCGCCAAGAAAATACGAAATTTTGTAACTAGGTCTTAAATGTAGTAATAAACATGTTTCGGTAAATAAATAACTTCGACCGTTGCTATTATGCTCATTTGTAGTTCGTTTACAGCTTTCAAATGCATAATAATGCATCAAAAGTGAATTCCCCAGAGCATAAAGTAACGTCGCAATATCTTAGTGAAAAAACACTTCCTCATACTACAGCTGATTGACCTTGAATGCTCGCCGAGCGTCGACGTGGTCGACGTTCATGGTCACGTGACGATGATTCACCCACCGTCCGTCATTCCCTCCAACTACCCGACGATATTTCTTATCTTTAACAACGACCGATTCATAAAAATCTGATGTGGCCAACCCATGACTTTCTCCAACTTTCTCCATATTCGGGGTATAGATATTTAAATTATGATGAATAGCATTATGAGGCAAAATTATTATTTCGTATCGTAAAAGAATACAGTCGTCCTTATTGCCGTAAATTACGTATATTTTGAATGTTTACAGAATTCACCGCTACATGGTTGGCGCTGTATACTGGAAATTACGAAAAAGTTAAACATCTCCGAAATGGATGGTTCTATGAAAATTTGTTTCAAACAAAACTTGGAGGAAATATTATTCTCTACAACTTTGGTCCTTACGAAAATTACCAATAACGATGTTGTTGAGATATTTAACGGAAACCGAAAAACCGATTATTTATAAATAACTCCTAAACAATAACTCCTATAGAAAATTGTTTCAGATGAAAGTTGTAGGAAATTACGTTCTCTATAACCTTTATGTAGAATTGTATATATAATAATGATGTTTTAACTAAGAAATATCGCAAAAATCGAATCGGGTTTCGAATAAACCTCGACTTCCGGTTAACCGTTATTGTCCAAAAACTAATCAGTTCTTTGTGCTCATGTTAAAGTGTTATATATGAAGTTTGGTAACGATATGGCACGTACTTTTTGAGTTAGAGCGCCCAAACTAACATACACACACACGTCCACACACAAACAGACATCATTCCGAAAATAGTCTAAACGTGTTCTAGGGACCTCAAAACGTATTTCCGTTGAAATCTCGAAGTCGATTATTTTCGTGAACACAATACTTTCCCATTACTAAGTACGGAGAAAGTAAGAACATGAATTAATGAATAGCAGGAACGCGACATTTCACAAAAAGGAACAGAAATTATACCGATCGAAACTGAAAGCAAAGAAAGGATCGTTTCGAATATTTAACTTCAAAAGCAAAATGCGATAACAATTGCGCAATTTCTCGATCATCTATGTTTAAATATTAAAAAAGTTGCGAATCACCCCTTACACGATTTGTGCGAATTAACATTTCAGAACAGAGGAGAGACAAACGACTTTATTAAGGACGAAGTTGAGACTATATAGCCCATTCTTACATTTAATCCTTACGTGACAGTTCAGAATAGTACGCAATATTAGGTTTGTTGATATGAATAAAAACAATTTCGAAATTGCTTTTAAAACCCAAGATTAAAATTACTTAATAGGAATATAAACGTTCTCGCAGCTTTCGCAATAAATGTGACGATAATGCATATGTACGAGTAAATCACATTTATAATTTTAAAAGTAGCTTAAACTTGTCCCTTTTCGATTTCAAACCAATTAATGAACTCGCTCGAAATGTACTCAAGTTCGTCTAAACTTGTCAAATAAATTTCGCAGCTTTTTCTGAGTATACGTTCAAGTCCAGAGTAAAATTAATATATTTCTGAAGTTTGGAGACGTCTGACGGGAAGAGTTCCAGGAAACAAGAGTTAAGATAAGGTCGGCAGAGAATTTTTTCCGAGAAATAATAAATTGCTGATATGCAACTGAAACGTTCAAGGCCTTTCCACACGGGGCCACGATGGTAGCGCCACCAATATAGTCAAAGCCACCAAATTAGCCACCACAGACGCCACCAAATTCGTCAGTTCCAAAATGAAGGTTGAAGAGGCAGCTGCTGTGTGTTTTAGAAAAAGCAGTGACCCGTCTAGAGCCTAAACGGTAGAGCGAAAATGAAGGAAATCCCGTACATAGGTATTTTATCATACAGAATAGAAGATATGAAGAAATGGTTGACATTGCTCAATAATTAAGGGCAGTTTATTCTAGGTAATTTTAACAACAATTTCACTTTCTCAAAAACGGCTCCAAACAATTGTAATCAAATTTCGTAAAGTTACTTGAATTTACGTATACAATAATACTACAGCGTTCGTACTTCTAAAAAAAAGCGTCAACAAAAAAAAGTTAGTGTATGTACTGATTTGTGATTTTCTCACTCTTGCTCGTAAGTTAAGCAGTGTAATTGTGTGCCGTGAATTAATTAAAGTGTGTTTTAGTGAAATATTTTCCCTTTTATATTAAAACTAGCTGAACCCGCGCAATATTTGCGTTTTTTAAAAATTAATTTATCAAAAATTAAGGTGTGTAAAAAAAGTTAATCTCAATAATTCACATTTAACTATAGGGCATGTGTCAACTAACTGGGACCACATTTAATACTGACCGCGAAGCTGACCCTTCAACCGTCATTAACTCGGGTTTGAGGCCCATACCTCGAGGCCCATCCTCAAATCCGAGCTCAGGTGTCTTTACCCTCTCACCAGGGAGGCACTAGCCGACCACGTCTTTTGCAATAAAATTTATACTATTTTATGTTGTTAACTTAGTACGATTGTGACTCAAGCAACATATTCGGGTTAATGCGCTGATCAAGAGCGTCTTTTTAACGGAATTTTACGATAAATAAGAACATACGCTCACATCTAATGTTGACGCCAAGGAATACCAACCTCTTAAGAGTTTTCGGACGGGATTGTAATGAAAGCAGACATTCGCGAGACGGTGCGGAGGGTGTAACACTTGGCTGCTATATGGTTTATATCTAAAGATTGTATACCAATTCTTTCTAATTATAATTCCAAAAAATGAAAGTCTGCACGTCGTAAATCCGAGTTTTACATGTTACCTTATGGGAAATGAAAATGCTTTCCTTGGAGTCGAACCCAAGACGTCTTTCGAGATTTTTTTTGCTATCACCTTAAAATATGTATATCCAGCATACCTGCCACATTTAGAGTTTATATTTTGAAACCTAATTTTTGGCTTTTTTCGAATGAGATTTGAATTTCCACGATATGGAAATTCATTTCCGTACTTTTTTCGGCATAACTGTGAAAATACCGCGTCGATATCTCATTTAAGATATTTGAAAATGCTAAAGAAAAAAGGCCTCGCTTCGTTTCAGCTCTGCCCATATTATTCAAATGGAGAAAAGATATGCTCCTGAAGTCGAACCCAGGACTACTATGTACACGGCGTGCAGTTTCAAATTGAAAAGTTGAATAGTCAAGCGATTCCTGAAAGTTTGACGGAAAAAGTTTATAAAGCCTTTTAGTTATGAGCGGTTTTCCTTTTCTCCCATCTAACACCATATAGCAACCAAGCGTTACACCCTCCGCACCGACTCGCGAATGTCTGCTTTCATTACAATCCCGTCCGAAAACTCTTAAGAGGTTGGTATTCCTTGGCGTCAACATTAGATGTGAGCGTAAGTATGTTCTTATTTATCGTAAAATTCCGTTAAAAAGACGCTCTTGATCAGCGCATTAACCCGAATATGTTGCTTGAGTCACAATCGTACTAAGTTAACAACATAAAATAGTATAAATTTTATTGCAAAAGACGTGGTCGGCTAGTGCCTCCCTGGTGAGAGGGTAAAGACACCTGAGCTCGGATTTGAGGATGGGCCTCAAGGTATGGACCTCTAACCCGAGTTAATGACAGTCGAGGGGACAGCGTCGCAGTCAGTTTTAAATGTGGTCCCAGTTAGTGGACACATGCCAACTATACTAATGTATTTTCCAGGTATTGGTAAGCTTCACGGGTTCGAATCTCTGTGAGGGCACGGCTGTATGTGCGTATTGACAATTTATTATGCGAAGTCAAACAGAAATCTGCATTTTAAATTTCATATTAGAGAGAAAATTAATGTTACGCAGTAATTTACTGCGAACTTTTCCATTTCCCATAAAATAACACGTAAAAATCGAATTCTCGACATGCAGGCTTTCATTCCTTTCGAGATAAAAATAATAAAGTATTGACCTACAATCTTCGGTTGTGAAACATTTTTAATAAAACATTATAAAGTTTCTTATTCTGTTCATCATTTTCCGCCTACAGTTCGAAATAGCTCAATTTAAACGTTTAATGCATGTAATACTGAAATTCAAGTGGAAAATAAAAGTGTAATTGAAATGGTAAGATCAGTTTATAGAGGAATGTAAATAATGGATAATACAACTCCACAGAGGTATATTTTTCCACTTCCATTATCTCAATGAAGAGAAGATAACCATGTAATGTGTCAAAAAAATAACTCATGTCCCTATTCTCATCTAATTTGAAATTTATGGGTTTGCGTTAATAAACATTATAGATGTATAATGGTTCTACTTACTAAAATGTATGATTCCAGCATTCAAACGATGAAATGAAGATTCACCTGCTTTGAATAAATCGTTGGAAACGCTTCCCATACGAAGTTAACTGAATAATTATCCGTAAATATTCACGTTTCTATGTATATTAAAGTTTGAAGTATTCTTTTTAGTAACTAATATTTATCGGACTATGCACTCAAGTCGTATGATCATATAGTATACGATATATACATTAATGCTACACAGTAATTGATCACGAACATTTATGTTTATAATTTTCTTTGTTTCTTATTATTGATGTCCTTTATTTTTTATATAAGAATAAATGCAACCGGTTAATTTGATTATTAATGAAGAGAAGATAACCATGTAATGTGTCAAAAAATAATGTACGACCCTATTCTCATTTATTTTTAAATTTACGCGTCTATTTGCGTTAATAAACATTATAGATGTATAATATAATGGTTCTACTTACAAATAGATAGGATTCTAGCATTGAAACGATGAAAGGAAGATTGGGAAGATTCAACTGCTTTGTTTACATCGTTAGAAACGCTTCCCATATGAAGTGCGAAGCGAATAACGCTTTTATTTCACCTATTTGAAGGTTTAATTGGTAATAATTGAATCGGAAGCAACAATGACGGTCGCCTTAGCAACGCCCGGAAAGAGTACGAAATATCCGTAAAAATTAAAAAACAATTGCGTATTTCTGAAAATCTGGGCCGTGTAACATGTAAACATTGCAAGAATATGATAGTATAGAGTTTTAGCCGTCGAATAAAGTAAAAACGAAGAAAATCGGTCCATATTTACGTATTTTTACGAATGAAGGAAAAAAACCTTGCACTCTGAAAACTCGAAAATCCCGTGTAAACTTATGGGAACATATAATTATCTCCTGGAGTCGAACCCGGGACTTTATCAAAATGAGAATAGTTTTCTAGGGACCTCCTAGCTCATATAAACAAAACGCAGTTTACCGCATATCTCTACGACGAACGGCTTTCGAGATACCCCGGGGGGGGGGGCGGACACTCCCAAAATTATATATAGGACACTAGCGATAGTCTACCCGGCGCATAGTGGTAACCACAGATCAGGACAAGGAGACCGTCTCTGCACGGAAACTTCGTATACAAAGAGAATTCAGAAAGAAATTGGGACTATAACCGTGGACCAGCCTAAGCAAGGGAGCGGCACGTCGAATGACGTTTCTTTCAATCGTCTGCTCTATCCTCTGAGATAACTGGAGTCGATGAAAATCTGATTATACGTCTCTCTAACATTTTACATGCATTATCCAGTTCATTTGAAATAGATGTGTCAGCCTTTCGGAAGTACGCTCATGAAACAGCTAAGGTGTACGTCTCTTTGTATGGATGGTATAAAATGCCAGCGTCACTCCATAAACTTTTGATTCACGGTGCTGATATAATGGAAACTTCTCCTCTCCATATTGGGCAATTTTCAGAAGAATCACAAGAATCCCGCAACAAGGACGTAAAGAAACACAGGGAATTGAACAGATCCTCTGATCTCATCACTTCGAAGGTTGCCACAGCTCAAACTATCCACATTCTCTCCAGAAGTACTCCAACTTCTTCGTCCTCCTCTGAAAACACTGACTGCTGATAGATTAGAAAAACCGGGGTCAGATACGTGTTCAGCGACGCTCAAAACCCATCATATATGATTTTAAAGTCAGTCTTGCTAATTTACGAATTTTTTCCGGAAAAGGGAGGAGCCCTTCCGACCACTGTGCGGCGCCGGCGTTGCCCGGGATTCAGAAAAATGACCTAATTAAAAAATACGAAAATCTATATTAATTCATTTTTATTATGTTTACAGTAATTAATTTTTGAAACATCTATAAGTTTTATTCGTACAGAGCTTCAGGATATACAATGTTGCTCGTCTTTTCATTTAGGGTCAAAACTAATTTATGGGGAGAGTTTAAAAAAAGACAGCAAGAAAATGAATTTTTATTCTTTTAATCGTTCTTTCGTCCAAGTCCCAATTTCGTACGATGATTCTAAGTAATTTTAAATTGCAAATGAAAAATATGCTGCACTCGTTGCCGATGCTATGTTTCGGTTCTTTAGTTTTTATGAGTTTATTTATTTTTTTGACCCCCCTTCCAAGCCAAAAATTAAAACAATAAGCCCGAGGTGCACACCCTCAGGTTTCCCTAAGTACACATGCCAAGATTCAGCTTTATACGTTTATTGGTTTTGGAGTTGAAGCGTTAACACACAAACAAACTAACACATATTTTCTTTTATTTATGTGATAAATCAAAAGGTACAACTTTATCTGCGTAAATGTAGCTACGAAGAGAAAAGAGTTATGTAACTTTCAATACTTAAAAAAAACACATCCCTATTCTCGTCTAATTTTAAATTTATGTGTCAGCCTATTTGCGTTAGTAAGCATTACAGATGTATAATATAATAGTTTTACTTACGAAAAGGTAAGATTCCAGCATAAGATAATGCCTTGATTAAACCGATTAAACGCTTCCCAGACACAGTCAACAGTATAATTATCTTTAAATATTTATGTTGATATGCGTCATTAATTTCGATGCTTAAACAAATGTTCGAAGCGAACAACGCTTTTCTTTCGTCAATCTGAATGTTTAATTGGCAATAACTGAATCGGAGACAACAATGATGGTTGCGTTGGCAACGCCCGGAATGAGTACGAAAAAGCCGCAAAATTTCGAAAACATATGCGTATTTCCGAAAACTTCGACCGTGTAACATGTAAACATTGCAAGAATAAGATAGTATTAAGTTTTAGCCGTCGAATAAAGCAAAAATAAAGAAAATCGATCCATATTTACGTATCCATATTTACGTATTTACGAGGTG
This sequence comes from Uropetala carovei, assembly GCA_036926305.1. Classification (NCBI taxonomy): domain Eukaryota; kingdom Metazoa; phylum Arthropoda; class Insecta; order Odonata; family Petaluridae; genus Uropetala; species Uropetala carovei. The sequence continues at coordinate 6,474,899 of JAXCHB010000010.1, read as the reverse complement.
CACACCTTCAGGGTGCTCTTAGTATGAATGCCAAGTTTCAGCTTTCTAGGTTTATTGGTTTTGGAGTTACAGCGTTAACACACACACAAACACATTCTATTTTATTTATATGACTAGTGTAATGCCCGTTGAAATATCAACGGAAGAATTATATATAGATTATTATTATTATTTTCATTTAAATTAATTAATATCACACTTTTACATATGAAATATTTTGTATATACAACATTTCTAGTGAATATAAGGTTGTTGACGGGCTATCTTTAGTTAAACTTAAAATAGTTGCCTCTCTTTCCCTCCCTCTCTCCCCCTCTCACACCTTCTCTCCCTCTCGCACCCTCTCTCTCCCTCCCCCATCTCACACCCTCTCCCTCCCCCTCTCTTTCCCCCTCCCTCCCCAATCTACCTCTCTCTCCTCCCCCCTCTCTCTCGTATTAAAAACATTCAAAGCACGTTTATACCCGTGAGGATTGAATTAACAATATGATATAGAGGTCTAACATTGGAATTAGTAGGCAAGGCAACATCCCGTTAAAAATGGAAAGATTTCCTCAAACTGTGTGAATTAAACGTTTACATTTAGAAATTTCGAACTGTAGGCGGAAAAAGATGAACAGAATAAGAAACTTTGTAATGTTTTCTTCAAAACGGTTTATATCCGAAGATTGTAGGTCAATTCTTTCTAATTTTAATCTACAAAATCTGATGTGGCCAACACATGACTTTCTCTATATTTGGGGTATAGATATTTAAATTATTATGAACTAGCAGGAGTGCCCGTTGAATTTCAACGGATTTAATGAATCTAAAACTTCGACCGTGTAACATGTAAGCATCGCAAGATCAAAAAACCAAAATTTGAACCGTTATTGTCCAAAAACTAATCAGTTCTTTGTGCTCATGCTAAAGTGTTATATGTATATGAAATTTGGTAACGATGTGGCAAGTACATTTTGAGTTAGAGCGCTCACAATCACATACACGCACGCACACACACACACCATACATAATTCTGAAAATAGTCTAAACATGTTCTAGGGATCTCAAAACGTGTATTTCCGTTGAAATCTCAGTCGATTTTTTTCGTGATCACAATACTTTCCCATTACTACGTATGGAGAAAGCAAAAAGAATGAAAGCCTGCACGCCGAAATGTCCCTTTTTACGTGTTACCTTATGGGAAATGGAAATTATCTTCTGGAGTCAAACCTGGGTCTTTGATCTCGAGTTGGACAGATTAAAACTTTTTGTTGTTATATCATAATGCTATCCTGAAAATTTCATCAAATTCGGTTCAGTCGTTTGCGAGATATTAAGCTTCAAAAAGCATTACATGACAAAGTGACATTGTGACACTGTCTTTTATATTATAAGAAAATCGAAAAATTATTTATTATTATTTTTTGCGTTTTTATTGCAACTATGGCATCCAGTGAAAAAATTGAACTTATTAGAAAAATAATTAACGAAATAGTAACAAAGAAAGCCGTGTAAATACGAGACGAAAACAGCGAGTTGATCATCTGTACTTAAAAGTGGAACAAGTGCCGCACTTGAAGCGCGTGCAACCTTGGGTGTGAAATTATTACGTAACACTGATTCATGCTTTATTTTCTCTATTTATGGATTATTTTTTTCTACTCTACACATTTTTAAAGGTAAAAATGGGAGCAGGGCCGGCGCCAGGGGTGAGGCGACCCCCTCAGGCGGCATTTTCAGACGCATATTGAGACAAAAATCAACCACCATTGCGGATTTGCGAAAAAGAAAAGGGTGCCCGTACATTGTCGTTCACATCAACTTAGCTTACATGATTTTGCACTCAGAGCATCAAAAAAAATAATTTGAATTTTTTTAATATCTCTTCGTGACGCTTCGACTTGGACTAGGGATCAGGGTCGGTGTGGCAGGTAAGGTGTACTCTAGGCAAGACAGACTCTTAGAGTACGCCTTACCTAGGTACCACGTACTATACAGTACATCGTACCTGGCGGTAGCGTGTACTCTAGAGTTCGGCATGCCTAAACACAAGCCCAGGCATAGCGTACTCTGGCAGGTGATTTGGACTCTAAGAGTCCACGCTACCTGAGATCCTTGGTAGGTAAGATGTACTCTATGTTTCAATAAATTTTTCATTGTCATATATTGATGTACATATCATACCATACATGTTGACTGCCAATTTACAATTACTTATTGACAATTTCGTCAGTATATTCATGAGATCCTTGGTAGGTAAGATGTACTCTATGTTTAAATAAATTTTTAATTTTCATATATTGATGTACATATCATACCATACATGTTGACTGCCAATTTACAATTACTTATTGACAATTTCGTCAGTATATTTATGGAAAATCACAGCATAGACCCTGAAGCATTTTCTCACTAACATTTTGGATTGAAATGAAATTGGATGATTGAATGATTAGAACACCACTGATTGGAATTGGTCAACTGATACTTAATTCGATTAAATGTAACTTTTAAAATAGGTAAGAAAAATACTTTCATTCCAAACATATAGGCTAAATCATTCAATCAAATTTAAATATAATAAATTCTCTGGAATATAAATGATGGTATGCGGAAGATTCAAGGCTATCAACTCACCGCCGGAAAATTTACCACCAGCAATTCACCGCCTCGAAAAATTCACCTCCGAGTGAAACTAATAGAATTTTATGGATTATCTATAGCACATATGGACGCTTCTTATGTGTAGGATACAGGAGGACATAAATGTTTTGGTACTTATAGATGTGCTATAAATCTGAAAGCGATGGCCGAAACAGAGGATGACTAATAGCAACGCTCAGATTTAAAAACCCATAAAAAAACCCAACGGTACTTATGAAAAGGGAAAACTTAATCCTTAAACTTTTTTACTTTCACCTAAAGATTTTAGTTTAATTTATGAACAGTAATTATATCCGGTGTAACTCCTGTTCTTAAATCAATGCAAAAAACGGTACAACATATGTTCCGACGGTGACTCGTTGTGGTAAATGCAAGTGGACTGTATAATTTAATAAGGCTAAACATAGGTGGAGCAATCTCCAGATTTATATTTCTTCGACACAATTAAGGGGTGAAAAACAGACTCAAAAAACAACACTTGAAATGAATCCTTGTTAGCACTGTGTATCTAAGCACGTTGATAGTTAGTGCTTGAATCGCACAAGAGGATAAACACTACCATTACACTTGGTGTGTGGAGCTCACCGAAAACACATCTCGACGTGAGGGCGATCATGTATGAACTCGCCTCCATCCCGAAGGCAACCAACCCTTTCACTACAAAGTAACTCACATACAATTTGACTCACATGCATACAACTCACAACATACATAGTACAAACTTTCTCATATATTAATGCATCGTTTAGTTATCTTTAGAAAATGAAAATCGTATAAGCCGGTTTTTAGAAAATCCAGTTTTTGTTAAAGTTGCCCAAGATTAAACTAGCCTTATATTCATTCATTGAGAAAAATTAAATATGTAGTATTATTGCAGACGTATACTCAAGTAACCGTACGAATTTTATCAAAATCGTTAGAGCCGTTTTTGAGAAAATCAAAGTATTGTTAAAGTTGCCTAGAATAAACTAGCCTTATATTCATTTTTTGAGAAATATGAACTATTTGGTATTATTGAAGAATTGCGAAAACCACTTTTCGGATTCAGCTACACCTAAAACATATTTCCGTCAAAATCTCGGTCGAATTTTTTCGCGATAACAATACTTGCTCAATATACTTCGTATATGAGAAAATAAAAACAGACATATTTGGTCTTTAACTTTCCTTGATCCAATTAGCTAGGGACCATTTTAGAAATGAAGCAATGTATCGTATTATTTCTGGGATTCGGTATCCATGTCATTATATTTATACCAGTATATGGCCCGTCAGAAATGAAGGGAATAAATATACTTCAAAATTATGTTATCATACCGAAATTTCCAAAGTGAAACAAATATATCTTAAACTTAAAATAGTTGCGTATATTCTTCTACAAAGAGAATGAATGTACAGTGAACCATCGGCATATCAGACCTCGATAGAACGGACTTCGGATATAACGGATAGATTTTCCAACTGCTACTTTCTCCCAAATTTCTACCAGGGTCGGGAAAAATCTAAATTTTCGAAAAAGTATCCCAAGTTCGATTCCTTGGAATAATTCCGTTTCAAATAAGATATATGCGAAAATCAATTTTCATTTCGCAACTCCGAAATTAAAGAATTTTCGAGCGAATTAGAATTAAATGCGAAATCCTTTCACATGGATAAAAAACTTTACTCATTTCTTCGTAGGATGGTATACACTTCGCATAGATAGCTTAATTCTTAATTCTGTCACCTTCAAAAAAGCTAATAAAAAGTCCTGAACTGTGAATTCGAGGCATTCACATGATACTGAAGTGGAATACAGAGATAATTATATCAACCTTTCATCCAGCATATTTCGGTGTGAAAAATAGCGCATTCGACTAGTTTAAGCAGCAGGATAGTCTATGCAAAACTGTAGGTTATCGCGAAGTATGACTTTATATGGAACAAACACACTCTTCCAAATATTTATGTAAAGATATGTGAAAATACTGATTTAAAGTGATAGAGTCCATGTTACCTGACAGAGTACGTTTTACCTGGCGTATTGTTTAGGCACGGTGGACTCTAGAGTCTAGAGTCCACCCTGCCTGCAGGTACCGTGGACTCTAGAGTACAATATGCCAGTCGAGTCCACCCTACCTCCTACACCGGCTCAACCATACAAGCAGATCAAGCGACCGCTTGGGGCGCCGAACTTTTGAGGGCGGCAAAATTGACTCTCAAATATTTAGAAAATATCTAATTTTTGTTTTCGATAGATATGGTTAGTGTTTTCCTCTGGCGAATATAAGTAAAAATGCGACCGCGAAACACCGTTCAGCGGGTAACAACGAGGCGAAAACTTCAGGAAATACCATTTGGAAAATCAAAGCCTTACACACGCGGAGAAGATATTGGAAAATCTGACAAGGTTCCAAATACTTTTCGAGAGCGCAGCTGATTTAGGGCAAGGGTGGCGAGGGCGATGCCCGTTTTCTTTTCCTGCCTCTCCTTTCTTAATCGCCCTTCTCCCACCCTCTCATCCATCCCACGCCTATATATACACAAAGAGTGCATTTCTCCTGGGGGAAAATCCTCGGGGGCGCAACACGAAGAGACCATCGGCAAGAAATATTGGTGGCGGCGAGGTCTACTTTCATCAAGGCGGCAATGACCCCATGGCAGGGCTTTGCATCCCTCCACGCCTTATCTTTCGGTCTCATTTTTTCTTGGAATATTCAAAATGCTTAACCATTCTGGGAAATACCATTCTGATATGAAACGCGCCCTATGCTGCATTCTCACTTAGTAATGCGAAAGAGCTAGGTGACACTCTGTTGGCCTGTGTCTTAAATTAGTTGGATATAAATATTTTGTGTGATTTCAAGAAGGAAGGAAAGTGATACGTTCTACGTTTTCTACTAGAAGATCAACGAAATACCTTTGACTGAAAGGAACAGGGTTTATAAAGGTAAGTCAGTATTTCTAATTATCTTAAACATTTATTGTTTATTGAGAGAAGTAGGAAAACCATTTTCATTTATTTTTGCAGTAAAATCATGTATACTTTAAATCCATATTTATTAATTTTATTTTCGGTAAAATCACGACAAAAACTGAAAAATAAAACAATTTTGCTTTATAGGATGCGATGTGGAGCAAAGAGCAATTTTTAATGTGCGATTGACTAACATCATGTTTTTTATGTTAATGAATTGACGAGATCTGAGTCCTGTCAACTTGCGTTATTTTATTAGCTAAATTGCATTTCAATTAAATAGATTTATTCTTTTAGAGTATCGTGGTTCTTGATTATGGACTAACTGGAAGCCTTTATAGTGCGACGTGTTAATATTTTGTTATTTTATCTTTGAAAATAGTAATTGAAAGCTATATTAGTTGTAGATATTCTGATTTATAGCTTTAAAATTATCGCTTCACTTTTTAATTAAGACAGTTAGCAAAAATACGGAGTAAATTTATTTTGTTGTACAAATATCAATTAATACTATAAGTAATTATTAGTGTTAGTATATTTTCGATATTACTCTTATAAAAAATTAAGAGGCCATACCTTACTATTTTACAGTTTTTAAAGCAGATGATAATTGGCCATAAAAAATTATCTGGTGCTGAATATCGCAAAAGAAAGGCTAAGACTCAATTAGAACTGAAAAAGCAATCCTAGCCTTTCCATAAATTCCTCAAAGAAGATCTAGAGAGAGAATTCGTAACACGTGAAAAAGCGGTTCATTTCGAAGAAAGGAAAAATGAGCTCATCACTTTTTTCGCCCTTTTTACCGACTTTTCTTTCATTTCAATCATCACTCTCTTTGGGGCCATGATTAGGCAATATTACAAAAAACTATGAAAATAGCAAAATGCTTTAAAGAAAAAAGAGGGATTGCGCATGTGCACTATAGTTGTTACCACGTATTTATATCAACTTTAATTTTGTTTTATAACATACACGTATTAATAATCAATATAATTAGACAAATATTTTTTTATAAATATTGCCATGATTAACTCAGTTCCTTGTGCAGAAATGAGATTATTGATGCATGATTATGATACATTTTAAGTGAGTAAGATTTTACCACATACAATGCTGTTGTTATTACAGTTTTTACACTGAACTTAAAAATTTTTACATACTAAAAACTTTCAGTAAATTTATTTTTCTTCGTTTTATTACTAGTTATTTTCTATAGTGTTTGTTTTATAAACTGTATTATTTCATAAATTATGTAGCAAATATTGGTAATTTAAACAAATATTCAATAAATTTTCCTATTTATAGGGATAGTCCTCGGGAGATCTCAAAAATGTCTAAAGAAGATATACCAAAAAACATCCTACCCAACAAACGTGTTGCTCCAACTTTGCTAGATTATTTTAATAAAAAACAGAAGCCAAATGAAAAAGTTGAACCTGCAAATCAAACTCTATTAATAAATTCACGTGATTTATCTAAAATATCTAGTGAAAATGTAACCATCCTCACAGCAAAAAGCGAGGCTCCATATGACTCCACAACCTATAGAAGCCACCATCTCGTCAGAACAACCAAGCCAGCCCCAATCAGTGTCAACCCCTTCAACCCGAGGTGATAATTGTGTGGTGCCTTTGTATGATATTGCCAACTACATTAATAATAAACTTGGCGTTGAAAAAAAGTAAATACATATAATAATGTATGGCAACCAATACATAAACCTGAACTCCCCCCCTTGGTCAAATCCTGGCTACGCCACTGGCTGATATACTAACTTATTTTCATTAAAGTATCCTGCAGTATTTTCATTAAACCATTCTGCAGTCAAGAAATCTTCAACTGAATTTTTAATGGATTTCACCAGTCTCTCTTGTCACTGGTTACCCGTCTTTTGAATCTACTTTTTGCAGTTTGGGTGGACGCGTACACACAGTAAATTCGCAATTTGAGGGAAATCGGAGTCTCAAGTGGCAAATTTCGTCGTGTGCGGTCGATATTCCATAGAATGCGTTCAAAGAGACCACAGTATCTTCGCCTTGTAGATGCAAAATGAGCTACTTAGCCGATCCGGGGACCGGGTGAAATTATTTCAAATATTATAATTGCCTCCAGGATAAAAGCGTTAATCGCTATCTTCTCCAGATATAAATTTCGATGGAACAGTTCGTGTTTACCTCACGTGAAAGGCATGACATTCCGCTTGAGTTACCTAAGTAAACTAATGAAATAAATATTTTAATAAGAAAATTTCCAAGATTATGTGCCGTGGGTCAGGGAGAATATCACTCGGAATTCCTATTAAAGCAGTGTTGAAACCATGGGGGCCCCCGGAGGAGTAAAATTCCCTCCCGGGGAAAATTATTGAAATTTTATCTAATTTATTTAATGTTTAGAAATGTTATTGGTTCCTTAAATAGAGAATATGATGATGATGATTAATCGAAAGTGACAACTAAAATTAAAAACTATTTACGTCGTTCAAACTTCAATCTAATGTTGATTTAAAAACTACTCCCGAAGGTATCATTCCCACCCTTGATTCTCACACACCCCCTCCCCCCTTATCGACAATCAACACTATGAAAGACGCCTTCATCTTAGGAAATCTTGCGCCTTCTTCAAAATAAACTACGGCAACTCTATCCCGACAGATATTGTTAACGAAGATACCATTCCTAAAATGAATTAAGATATTTTTAACCAACAACTCACTGCGGAGAAGGAATGACAAGAATGTTGCTTTACGTATAACTTGAAAGGACAGGCGAGCGATGCACTGACATCCGCTTCTGAACGTTCTCGATCGCTAACTGCAACTCAAAATCTGTCTTTGTCCCATTCCGCAGGTCATAACGAGGATTCAGCGTTAACGCTGACATATCGTCAGCTGATTCGAGTTCTTAGAAACGGCGACGGTCGCGCACTGCATGAACGAGTAGAATGGGAACTGCATTCCGTGCATGACAAAGCGCGGGAAACAATCTGCAGACTAAATTCGTCAATCGTGTATAAGTTTTCAAGTAAAAGTTGGATTTGCATGCGTAAACATCTGCACTAATTTCCACCTTACGCACACGGTATTTATCAAATGTTAATATCATTTTATCATTCGAGTAATTTCTTTTTAACTTTTATATTGGCTTGTCGTCATTCGAGGTCAACTTTTTTTTTCAGATCAACGTAATGACTTTTCAAAAACCAATCACTGTCCATTTAAAAATTTCGTGGAAAAAGAGAGAATAATTAGTTTCCTGATGACGTTTTCATAAAGAGGTAATCGTGGCTTTACTATGGAACTAAACTTACTAATTATAAGTGAAAAGTAAAATGAATGTATGTTAGCAGTAGGGTTACCAACTCTTCACGACAGCTGAGTAGGTCATTTACATAATATAAGTAGGACATTGGAAAATGAAGTAGGGCATTCCAAAATTTAATCATATTTTCATGGATACTCTTAGGACAGAAAGAAATGATTTACAATCATAGTATGACAAAATGATGTTACAAACTGGCCACTAAACCAGTTGGCAAGAGTCAGTCAATAGGCAAATACTAGTACATAATAATTCAAACAAAATGTACAACACTATCACACACACTAATAATGAAAATTCCTTATGAGCAGTTATCCTGTAGACATTAGAATCCTAAAACTAAATAATATTTGTAAATGCGTGGATCAAAATCCATGATTTTTAGGTAGGACATTTTTGTATTCAAAGTATATTAACAAATTAACATCGTTCGCAGTTGGTAGAAAAACTTGAACAAAAAGGAACCATTTCACATATTTTACTAACACTATAAAAATACAATAAATCTTTAAAAAATGGTACTGTGCTTGCGGCAAAAGGTAAACATATGTACAATGTAATAAAACGTTTAATTTTCATTCATCAGGTTTTTTTCACTGTAAATTAATAGTTTTTTGCTCTTTTGCAGCACTCAATAAAGTTTGGTTGTCAAAAACTCTGTTATAAAATTCAGAGCAAGAACTTTCGTTATTTACATAAATTAGCAATTCGCTTCTTTATAAATCACCAGTACAGTGATTTCTTTCTGGTCTCTGCTTTATTCCCATTACAGAAAATATTCTTTCTGCGAAAGCAGTTGACGGTGGAATGTTAAATATATACAATACTATCTGGAATAGATTTTTGGAAATTTCCATTTTTAATATGTATCGCCACTTTTCCCTAGGATTATCACATTTTTTTCTAATAGTCACCAGCAGCAATTAGATGACAATTCCCTCTAATTGGTACAAGTTCTTCAAATAATTTGTCCATATTAATCCCTAAAATATTATCTAAATTTAGAGTACCAATGATATTGCGAAAAGCTTGATAATTTGGCAAAATAGAAAAGGAACAAGTAATGGGTATAAAAATAAATTTTTATAAATAACTTTTATATTTTAACATTTATTATAGTCATTACTTCAAATTTGGTGAAATTACCTGCATAAGTTACCTATTACTGGTGGAGGCGGTGTTATATTCAATTAATCTGGATATCAAGGCTGAAGACATTTCTTGTCGTATACAAATCAACGAAGCGTAACACGAGTAATATCAAAGGTAAGTAATCGGTACTATTACACAATCATTATGGGCGTAAACGTGCTTTGATTGCTTTTAATACGAGAGAGAGGGGGAGGGAGGGGACAAGGGAGGGAGGGTGAGAGAGGGAAATGACTTTCAATACAATTAATGCTTCTGATGCCAATTTGATCTCCATAAATAGCTTGAATGATCGAATCTTTACTCCCGTTGATATTTCAATGGGCATTATGCTAGTAAGGTTTTAAAGGAGAAATATAAGACTCTGATTCTCATTAAAAGCTTACCCATATGAAAGCATTAAGCCTGTTGCCTAGGTAGCTGATTGTTGGACCCAGAAAAATTACCACTTTTTTCCGATAAAAACTATAAATTTATGCTAATTCTACTCGGATATGAATTCTGTCTTCAAAAATAAGAAACTACAATCTATATCCTATCCGATAGTTTAAGTCTCAAGTTCGTATCTTGACGGGAAATAATTTTAAAGGGCAAATATAAAAACCTCTACACCAATTTACGTTTTCTTATGGGGCAAAAAGGGGCCAAAATAGCCCCTCAAAGTGGGAATTTTGAAAGTTTCGGATTTTTCCTTCGGCTGTGACCAAAAACCTATAATCCTACCAAATTTCAAGTTTCTAGCACATCTGGAAGTGCCTCAATTTTGTATCTTGCCAAAGTGGTTACAAACCGCTATATATATAGATATATAGATTAGATATATATACATATATATATATATATATCGAGTGAGGTTAATATAAAAGTTATTAAAAAGGAGCTAAAGTGATAACCAATTTTTTTAATACTCAAATTTTTTCATTAAATAACTCAAACAAGTAGAGTAAAAACACAAAAATTCATATTTAAACTTTTCTGTATCATGGGAAAGTAACTTTTCCATTCCACATCGAGCTTCAAAACAAAGAAACTGCTTCTCCTCCTATGTGAACTGTTATTTTCGATTTAAATCCGCACATTATATTCCATAATTCTATCCATGTAGGTAGTACTGTTTCCCTGTAATTTTTTGATAATGTTTTGAAACATTTCTAGAGAAATGCTGCAAAAGAGCGTATAAATTTTCACTTCACTGTCATCCGTTTCATTCACCTCACTGATCTAGAGAACATTTTTTATAAATTTGGGTAACTCATTCCCTCAGCTCAAAAAGTACAACTTAGAGCATCTCAGTTCCTTATAAGGCTTTCAATGCAAGGTAACAATGATAGACAGCATGTAGTAACGTGTCTTAATATTTCAGTGAACTCACCTGAGTTCACTCAAATATTAAGACATGTTATTGATAGATCATCGAACCCAATTTAAAATGAAAAAGGAAAATATATTTTGCCTGTAAATGGACTCATAAAGCCAAGATTTGAAAGTAACCCCAAATTAACGCTTATTTACAGGCAGTGCTCGACATCTGCACATAATGCATTCCTGAAAATGTGTACGGAAGTTGAATGTACGAAAGTCGAACATAGATTTACGTTATAAAGGGGGTTCCATTCCCAGAGAGCCAAAAAATATTATAAAATCTCTAATTATGGTATAATTGTTTAGTTCTTTGAGCAGGGGCCTTTTAGACACAGTGGTCGATTTTATAATATAGAGAGATAGGGAAAAATGCAATAAAATATTTAAATAACTGCACAAATAAACACATTTGTACAGACAAAAATGGCGACGTGGCAGAAACTGGTGGCTGGCAGCACCATCGCGAAATGTTCATTCGTCATTTTGCTGACGTACGAAATTCCGAATTCGGAACCAACTGCTCATCAATGTTGCAGCAGGTTGAAGGATTATAAAACTTTCCGCAGTTAGATGTGAAGCTGCTGGTTAGTTCTCGAATTGCTGCAAATGGATCAGCGACTTTTCTGATATCCCTCGTATTTTTGTCATCGAAATGAAGGCAGTTTGTTAGAAACAGAAATCGTTCTTTGCTCATTGTTGCACGATACAAAGGTTTCCCATAGTGTGGTCCCCACATTTCATCTACGGAGAGATGATTGAGAGGAAAATATTGAGCACAAATATGAATACCTACAGAAATACTACTCCGGGGTATACAGTTCCCCAAAATCACTGCTGCGGTAGACTACAGCTGATTCACTCAAGTTCAAACCTGCTAGTGATTAGGTCTTGGTCAGCTAGGAGAATACAGGAAAGGAAAACACAGAAAGTGCTGCCACGTAGAGACAGTGACTAAAACAAACTCACTTGGGGTACTCAGTGCCCCACTGTAGTATTCTAGTGTTAAAAAAATGTGGCGTTTATTCAGAATACCACAGTATGTATTGTATTATTATGTTTGTTCTTCTCCTTCACAGTTGAACACATACTCGACTGGCTTAAGTCCAATGAGCGTCTGATTGAAGCTAAAGATTCGCCACTTTCAGCACACCTAATTATTTCCATCTTTGTCTCAATCGTGTTCAGTTTATGAGCCCTGTTTCTTTTCACTTATATTAGCACTTTCAGTTTTCCGTTTCTCACTCATGTTTATAAAATAAGAGGCGTGAAATGCACAAACAAAGAAACACTGCTGTACGTACAAACAAAGATGGTAACGTTGCCGAGACTGAATAATAATAATAATTTATTGATCATTAACCAACTTTACAGTGGTATTAATCTTGTCAAATTTCAGTACAATATTAAAAAACATTATACACAAATCTTACACTACATATAATACGTATATTATTACATAGCATACTTTAATTTGGTAATTTATTAAAAGTGTTGGCTTGGCTGACAGACAGCACCATTATGCGATAGCTTGAAATGTTTGTTGGTCAGCTGATGTACGAAAGTCCAAATTCGGAGTACGAAAGGCTGTTTAGGGGTGAGAATTTATAATGTACGAAAGAGCGAATTGTACGGATGTCGAATGCACGAATGTCAAGGACTGCCTGTACATTAGTGAGGATTGATTCAAAAATCACTATTATGTCAGCAATGTTATTTTAATAAAACTTAAAAATATAATATACCATATACATACAGTCATACCTCATTTTGTGCAACAAATAGTATCTGAAAAGTTTCACACTAAGCAAAATTCGCGCAATATGGGGTCGTAAATACATTATATCAATGAGGATAGGTTCCACAGATACAAAAATTTAAGTGAAACATTAATATAAATACACCGTAAACATGAAAAAACATTAAATTATTACAAAACACTTAATATTGATAATGATGTTTATTAATATTAATAATTTACGCATACCTGTTTATTTTTCATCTTATTATCATGAACTTCCCAGCTATGGCTCCAAGGAAGATGCAGGCCTCTTGAAAGAAGTGTCATGCGTGACTTGCATAGCTTTCCTCTTCCAGTCATGCAGAATCTCTTCATAGCAAGCGATATCTTTGTTGACAATCTTTCTGTCAGAAGAGAATCTCTCCCAGTTGCTGTCATTTTGCTCAAAAAGATCCAGACCCGAATTTATCAGGTCCAATCCCTCCTGTAGAACTTTGATGGTGAGGGCTTTCTCATCTGGTGCCTCTTCAGCACCTATCCTGTCAGCATTTTGTTTGAAATGTTGAGCCAGCTCCTTCAGCTCCTCATTGGTTATAGCAGGGGTATTCAAACTTTTTTCTCTGCAGCCCAAAAGATGAGAAAATTTACGTCGAGGCCCAGGTCAATTTTAATTAACAAAATACTGCATAAGAAAAAAAATACTTCAATAAAAATAGCCGGTTTTATTTGAGCCAAAAATATGTAAATTATTATAATGAAATTATACATCATTAAATAACATAACAATATTAATACAGCGATGAAATTTTCTCGGGTTTCACACCGGGTGCAGATTTGGAGCAAGTCCAACGTTTCGACATCTGCCTCAGACACCATCTTCAGGGAACTCCTGAGTTCCCTGAAGATGGCATCTGAGGCAGACATCGAAACGTCGGACTTGCTCCAAATCTGCACCTGGTGTGAAACCCAAGAAAATTTCATCGCTAACATTGGCCGGGAAAGCCTGAAATCTTTTTTCAATATTAATAGTTTTATAATATTGTTGTTATACATTAATGACTGCTTTGTCATGTTAATCTAATTAAATCTAGATAGTTTTGTACAAAAAATTGTGATTAGTATCAGAGAGACTGGATTATTCTAGTGTGATTAATGAGCTTGTTTATTATTAGTTAGTTTGCTCCAATCTGGAGTTAAAGAAGATAAGCTCTTGTGGATTTAATAGCCGATTCTTCTCCTTCATTTTTAACTTTTCAGGGGTAGAAAACCCACATTCACACAGATATGTGGTAGTAAAAGGGCAATATTTGAATTGCTACATTGCTAAATTGTGGGTATTCATTGGACAATTTCATCCAGAATGATGAAAGATTTAATTTTTTATGTTCCAACTTTAACGATTCATCATTGTTAATTTGGATTAATTCTTGCTCTTTTTGGTGACAACAGCTGAGTTGCATTATTGATTCTGGATGTTCATACTGAAAAGGATCTTTCACCCACAAATAAGTTTTTAAAATTTCAAAATAATCTTTAGGAAAATATTGATTAAAGGTATCAAGGAATGGCAACTAATATGATTTGAATGTATCATTCATTTGTTACAATTCTTCAAATTTGTCATTCTCTTCACAAAACCTTTGTAAAGTAAGAAACATGCAGTAGCTAGGTTCCTTACTATTCAATTTTGCTTTCCACAATGTCAATGATTTTAAAAAACTTTATATCTATACAAGGCCGTAGTGACCACTTTTGGTGCCCTGGCCCCAAGTGCCTATATTAAAAGGTGTATTTAACTAAAATAAACAATCATTTCTTTACAGATTTATTTTTTTGGCTTTATTTGCAGCAAAAATATTGATTATGTCATTGGAATCTATATTTTTAGCAGTGTCACATTCAGTAGATAAGATGGCTAGACCAGAAAGTCTCTCTTGATTCATTGATGATTATAGGTCATTTTTGGTCAATTTCAGTTTACTAAAAGAAGGCTCACCACTTGAAATTGATGTGGCAAATGTCAAGAAATTCTTCGCAAAATTTCCATATTGAGAAAGGAACTTAAATACCATATTCATGAAGAAATTCCAATATTTCTTTCTGTGTAATTTTTACACATTTTTTCGAAGGCAGGTGGTGTTTCAAACTGGGAACTTCTTCGATTGACTCTTGTTCATCCACATTGATTTTGTACATATACGCAGCATTTTTACAGGAATTTATCATTTCGTCTTCAGTCGTATTATACAATATAAAGCACAACTTAAAAATTTTAAATCATTATCAATTTCATAAAAATATGTAAATCGTGCCTACAGTTGCCTTGAAGAGAATTTTTTGCCTAATGCACTGCATTGTAAATGGTATTTTGTTGTTTCTGGTATTGAGGGTGCTACAATTTCCATTGTGTCATTAAATTTCTTTTTCTTCCTCTTATTTTCAGGATTCCCTTTTCATCGCAAAATGTCTTTGCCTTTTCCATATACTCTTCCAGTCGTGACTTTCAACTTTTTGTGTGTGGTACCAAATTGTAGATCAATCCACAATTACATCGGCACCCTGAACAGGTTTAGTGAGGTGGTTGATCTTCTAACAAGAAAAATTTAAGTTGCAAAGTCGATCTGTTTTAGCAAACCTTCAATATCTGTGCATTCATTTTCATTCTTTAATTTTATTAACACCCTATAAACTTGCTTCAATTGCAACCTCAATGAATTCACTGCGTTTGCTCTTGATGAACATCGTGTTGTGCCATGTTTTTTCAACATGAACTTAAGGACCTCCATGAGTGCAACCCATCTCGATGTGGAACCAGAAAAATAAATTAATAAATTTACCAGAGCATTTTCATACGATTGAGCTATTATGTTTTGTAAATCTAGTGCATAAAGTTCCAATTTTTAGATTATTTCTGATGCAATTTCGTCTCCCTTTTAGTTTCTCATATATGAAGTATATTGAGAAAGTATTGTAATCACGAAAAAATTCGATCTTGAGATTATAAAGAAAATATGCGTTTTAGGTGTACCTTAGACTGAAAAAGTTGTTTTCGCAATGCCGTCTGTCTTTGGGTCTGTCTCTGCTCGCGGCTCTAGAGCCTAAACAGTAAAGGGAAATTGAATGAAATCTCATAATTAAGCATTTTATCATACAGAATAGAAGCCATGAAGAAATGATTGAAATTTATCAATAATTAAGGGCAGTTTATTCTAGGTAATTTTAACAACAATTTGATTTTCTCAAAAAGGCCTTCAACGATTCTGATCAAATTTCGTACACATATTTGAGTTTACAATGGTACTACATAGTTCATATTTCTCAAAAAATGAATATAAGGCTAGCTTATTCAAGACAACTTGAACAAAAATCTGATATTATCAAAAACGACTAATTTTCATCAAATTCCGTACAGTTACTTGAGTTGATGTCTGCAATAATACTACATACTTCATATTTCTCAAAAAATTAATATAAGGCTAGTTTATTCTTGGGCAACTTTAATAACAATTGGATTTTCTAAAAAAACAGCTCATACGATTTTCATCAAATTTCGTATAGTTATTTAAGGTGATGTTTATAATGATTCTACATAGTTCATATTTTTCAATAGATAACTAAACGATGCATTAATATACGAGAAAGTTTGTACAATGTATATTGTAGCAATTTTTTTGATTTGATAGCATTAAAATCAATGAAGTCCTCCTCAATAATTACTTTATTATTGACAACTTGGATGAAAATTCTGCACGACTAATGTAATGCGATAAGGCGTACACATTTTTGGGAACGAGGATAAGTAAAAGAAATTACATTCAGAGCATAAAAGAGTAGAAGCAGCCAATTCATTTTGCACACATTAACCTATGACTTGGTACAGTCATGGTCCTTCAGCTGAACCTCAGGTTGGCTGTTGCGAAGAGATCGAAACTATAACAACATTTTGTCAAGTCGTATAATAAGACTTCCATTTGGTGCCCCCTTATGAAGCTGCGCCCTGGGCACATACCATCTATCGAATGCCTGATCGGGCCGTGTGAAAATTTCTAAGAGCATGTTTCATGAATTTTTTTTATTGTATGATATGTTATACACCTATATTAAAACTATTTTGCATCTAGGCACTCGAAAAATATCGTTTACATATAAAAAATTATGTTTATTGAAAACTCCAAAAGGTAAATACACAAAATTTCAAGAAATTGATGGGGTAAGGTGGGCCTGATGAAATCACAGCATGAGACAGATGTGGCCCACGGGCCATAGTTTGGGGACCCCTGAGGTATATCGTCATAAAACTTCATACAAGACAAATTTTTAAAATTATATTTTGTGATTAGGAGGCCTTTAATAGATTCAACTGCCAAACGACTTCTGTCATCTGTCCATTGGGCATTCATTAGACTAAAAATACACTCAATGTTTGCATTGTGAGCTGGAATTGCAAAAACAAACGCAAATTTTTAGGAGCTCTGAGTTCTGGTCTGAATTAGTTACAACTTGAAAGAAATCAAACCATTTTTTATATGTTAACTTCTCCACAAAATTTTGACATACCTAATACCTTATCTTGCAAGAAAGCTTTCAAATGTTTCCACTGATCTAAACATTTGGAATCATCAATCACAACTCTTTTGCTTAGTAAGAATTCTAAACAATTTGAAATATCTGGCCGCTGTGGCATAGTTTCCAAATCCATCCACTTGAAAACCTTACAATCTAAGGACTGATCAGTCCATAGTTGCAAATATTCTAATGCATTCTGATAAATTTGTATAGAATTATTCTTAAATGCAATACATTCATTCAGAATGTCAGCATTTTTCTTCAATATAGTTTTCACACTTAATGAAAAAAAATTATTTTTAATCTTGCCAATTAATCACTCCCTAACCTTATCTAATTCTCTATAATAAAAACGTTGTTCTGTAAGAAATGCAAGATGGCCGACAGCAAAATTTAATGAGAACACTTGAAAATATGTTGGCTTGTGTTGACTAACTGGGACCACAACAAAAGCTGACCGCAAGGCAGACCCCTCAACCGTCATTAACTACGGTTAGAGGCCCATACCTCGAGACCCATCCCCAAATCCGAGCTCAGGTATATCTACCCTTGCAGCAGGGGGGCACTAGCCGACCACGTCTTTTGCAATAAAATTTAAACTATTTTATGTTGTTAACTTACTGCAATTATGACTCAAGCATCATATTCGGTTGAATGCACCGATCAAGAGCATCTTTTTAAAGAAATTCTACAATAAATAATAAGATATTTACGCTCACGTCTAATCTTGATGCCCAGGATGGGATTGTATTGAAAGCAGTTATTCGTGAGACGATACGGATGGTGTAATGCTTGGTTGCTATATGGTGTTAGATGGGAGAATAGGAAAACCACTCATAACTACAAAACTTTTCAACCTTTTTTGATCAAACTTTCAGGAATCACTTGACTATTCAACTTGTCAATTTAAACTGATTGCCGTGTAGATAGTAGTCCTGGGTTTGACTCTAGGAGCATATCTTTTCTCCATTTGAATAACATGGGCAGAGCTGAAATGAAGGGAGAGGGCCTTTATTCTTTAGCATTTTAAAATGTCTCAAAAAAGATGAGGAGGATATTAATACTACTTGCATATGAATGAATGGTGACATGTCACTCAGAAGGTAATTGTATGAGAATGAAGGCAAAATGAGTCAGAAGAAATAATATTCAACTATTTTGGAAATAATTATTTATTATTATAATAATTTTTTTGTTGGTGACTAAAAGAAATCATAAAAAAATCATGTGTTAGTAAATAATTATTATTATTATATTTTCTTTCCTCTCAATTAAAAACATTGTTTGAGAATAATAGGAAAAAGGTGCAAAGGTATAAAAATCAAAGCCATTAGATTTATTTCAACAAATATAAAAATGCCAATTTATTCACATCCTGTCTATCTTTAAGAAGTAATGGCATAATTTTATTGAAACACATTCATTCAATACGAAAACATCTACTGTATGACAGCATGCTACAAGGAGTACGTAATGACTCTGTGGTAGGAGCGCCTAGCAGACGACGTGGCTTCACTGAGAGTGGGGGTATTGCCAGGCTGTGGTTTCATGGAAGAATAAATTATTCTTCCATGTAATGGCCACTAATGGCTCGGAATTGCTGAGAGAGAATACTGTTCCACCCGTTCTACCGATTCAGTTCATTCACCAATTCGTTGGTTCAGAACAATTTAGAACAATTCATGAATTGGCGAATCGCTGAACAATTCATTTTGACAATTTTGACAGAGGTGAATCGATTCACCAGATTCAGTGCTTACATTTAAAAATTTGAAGTTAAGAAGAAATAAAAAAATGAACAGGTTAAGTAGTTTACATTGCCTTTAAGACTACAGAAATACAGTCTCATGACTGAACATTAGAAATTATCATTATTATTATTAAAAATTACTAAAGACTATCTTCTTTTTCATTTGTACCTTAGCATTCCTTCCAGTCAAATTATTATTAACATGCACACTTTTTCGTAATTTGCTTAAAAAATTAAAGTTGAGAAAATACAGTTCCCATGATTCAATGATTTCACAGGCATATAAACAACATCAACACTTAGAAACAATAATTAGAGTGATTAAGCAGTTTCATTGTAAGCCATAATAATTTCATTCAAGTCATAATAGCCAAGTATTTCTATTAAGAAAAGTTAGCATGTCAACATTTTTTGGTTTTAATATTGGTCGCCTCTCTCGATATCTGTCCAGCTGCACTAAATGTTCTTTCAGATTCCACAGAGGAAGCTGGAATACAGAAATACTTCAGGCAGCATTCTTCAATGGAATGCAATTCCCCGCCTGTTACCTGAAAAACAAAACTGAAACATGAAACTACATAAACCATATCTGCGTTATAGTTCCTTAATCAATTTAGAAAATACCTTACTTTCCAAAACAATAAAGGATCTGAGTCCTCTGGTGCATTTTGTCTTTCTAAGTATTGTCTTTTTGTAATCAGAATATCAGCTACTACCGTCCAGCTTTTTTCTTCCATCCTTTGTTCCAAAAAAAGCAAAAAGTGTAGTCTTTGGTGAAGATGCAGATGATGACGTCACTTTTGACATATTCATATTGACTTATTTCTTTAAAATCATCCCCATTTCCTGTTCAAGTAGTGCTGCTGCTTGATTAGCATTTTCAGTACTCATAAACCCTTCTTTTCTAAATCTAGGATCTATTAATGTAGCAAGTCTTGTAATAGATCTTGTTTCATATGGGAACAGCCTCTTTCTAACCGATTCAGTTAAGAGATTGCAGAATGTTTTTCCCTCTTGGCAAGCTAATTCATCCATACAATTAGACAAAAAATAGAAAATTGCACACATCACTGGAATAATAAGTGGCAATGTAATGTACTTCCCTCCTGAAAGTTTCTTTGTTGCATCTTCAAAGCAACTTAATATTTTTTCTACATCTCCTAGTAATGTAATATCATCACCAGATAAAGGCTGTGGTGCTTTTCTTAGTTTTAGTATTGATTTATTAATTGCATCTTTGGTTTGCAAAATTCTTTTAATCATATAATATGTACTGTTCCACCATGTCGCCACATCTTGTAGTAATTTGTATGCTTCACCTTCATTCTGTTCTGATTTAAATACATCCATGGCTACAATACTACTCTTGAAATACTTCACAATACCGTTGCATTTTGTAATTATGATTTTAATAGGTTCATAATCAAAATTTTGTTGGACAACTAAGTTCAAAGTGTGCAAGTAGCAAGGAAGATGTCTTTTTCTGAGAATTTAACAGGCCTTAGTCATATTTGCAGCATTATCTGTTACAATGCAAGAGATTTTATCATTAATATCCCATTCAGTGAATGTCTGTAGTAATGACTCTGCAATGTCTTGAGATGAATGGTTAGTACTCTCATTTAAGGGCTTTGTCGTCAAAGTTGCACATTTCAAGTCAAAATCTGCACTTATGAAATGACAGTTTACAGTTAAATATGATTCTGTGGTTCTGGATGTCCACAAATCACATGTTACAGTCACATTATCATTAGTACTTAAAATATCTTTAACCTTGCTTTTTGCTTCAGCATACATATGCTTCATATAGTTATCTCTGATAGTGGATTTACTGGGAAGAACATATCTAGAATCCAATAAGTCCATAAATTTTTTAAAGCCAGTGTCATTCACAATATTGAAGGACTGCATATCAACAGCAATCATCATTGTTAATGCTTTGTCTAATTCTTTTTTTCTTGGCGAGTTGCTGTCATAATGAATAGATCTTTTAAAAAAGGGACTCACTGACCTGATGCTAGGTCTTGCTGAATTTGAATTAGTGCTACTTGAAGAAGAAGCTAATTCTCCTATTTCCTCTGCATCTTTACTACTATTAGGGTGAAATCTTCTAAAGTGGTCAGCCAGGTTGCTTATGTTCCCGCTGGTTTTGTATTCTTTGCCACAATTCATGCATTTTGCAATCTTTCTATCTTTTAACACAAGAACGCCTGAACATGGCGTACCCCCTAGAACGGCAGACGGGACAAAAATGTCCCATACGACAAAGTCGTACAGTCGCAGTACTGGTTCAATTTTTATGAACGTTGTAGTCTCTACATTACTAATTGCATACTTTAGCATGCTGTAGAATGTAGCATTGCACCGTACTCAACTGAAACGCTCTAGTAAATTAGCCCGCAAACAGTGCTGCAGGAACACGTTCTAACCTGCATCACACTGCGGGAGCAAGTGGAAGGTGAGAGGGGGGAAGGGTGGGGCTAGAAGTTGGACTGGCGAAAGATGAGAGGAGGGGAAGGGCATGCCATAGTCTACAACAATATTACAAAGCCGCCTGCATAAGAATAATGTCACAGAGAATGTGAAACAAAGTAGTAACTCATTTTGGGACAAAATTGTCCCATCTGCCGTTCTAGGGTAAAATGGTTTTATAATCCTTAATATTGAGGGGTGGATGTTCAAAAGTGTAGAGTGGAATGCAACCCTCAAATGATTATAAGTCACTAAATCTCGACTAAATTAAACTGGAATTACAGAAACTGTAGGGGACGTAACATCAGAATGGGACAAAACTGTCCCATCCGTCGTTCTAGTGTTAACCTGTTAAAATACTTCCAAGCAAATGAAATCTTTTTTCTTTTACTGCCAATTTTCACAGTAGAAGTTGATTCTGCATCCAATTCAGTTTTATTGAGTTCAGATTCCGAGTCCGGTGTCTCTCCATTCCCTAAATAGAAAGTTTTTTTTTACACAAACAATATTTATGCATAATAATAATTTATTGATTATTAACCAACTTTACAGTGGTATTAATCTTGTCAAATATCAGTACAATATTAAAAAAGAAAAACCTTACAAATCTTACATTACATATAATACATATATTATTACATAGCATATTATTACATACATACGTATATTATTACATAGCATTAAAGTTTGTTTTAACTTCAGAAATTTAAATCTGCCAGGCCACTTTCAAGAAACTCATCAATTGAGTAGAATGATTTATATTTCAGCCAAGAAGCCATTACTCTTTTGAATTTTATTATATTTATGCATCTTACTTCATTTGGTAATTTATTAAACAATTTTAAGGAATTTACCTTAGGGCTTTTCTCTGTTTTTGTGAATCTACACATTGGTAGGTCTAAGTCTTCCCTGTGTCTTGTATTATGCAAATGAGTATTCAATCTGAGGGGAAAGTTTGACAGGTTTTCTTTTACAAACAGCAATGCTTCGTAAATGTACAATGAATATACTGTCATTATTTCATTTCTTATAAAATATGGTCTACAGTGTTCATCATTTTTAACCCCTTGTATTGCGCTAATTGCTTTCTTTTGAAGTACAAATTCATCTTTAGTGTTGCTCGAGTGTGCCCAAAGCAATGTGCCATACTTCAAATGACTATGAAAATAGGCATAGTAGACATTTTTCAGCACTGATATTGATACCAGCGGTTTTAGTTTTCTTAGAAGGCATAGTAGCACTCTACTTATTTTTTTACACAGAAATTGGATATGGATATTCGTTAAGTTTACTGTCTAAATAAAAATCTAAGATCTTTACATTAGTAAGTTTGTTATGAGTTTCTTTCAAACCGAATGAAAATTTATAAGTTTTATTTCCATTCAAGAATAATTTGTTAGCTGTAAACCATTTGGTTATGTTATCTAAACTTTCATCTGCTATTCTCCATGCTTCATCATATTCCTTATGGCTGTGAATGAGAGTCGTGTCGTCGGCATATAGGACTGGTGCATTATGTCGATTGTTACAAAGGTCATTAATACCGTATTCACCTGAATCTAAGACGACCTTTTTTTCCAAATTTTCAGCTGTAAATATCAAGAGTCGTCTTACATTCGGATACGAAGTATATTTAAGCATTTAATCAGTGGTTTTTACAACAAATGGTATATTAGAGTAAACAATTCACAACAGCAAATTCAAGTACGTACATAAAGACGTGAAATAAACAAATAGTAATAACAATAAGAAAAACATGACGGGAATAATAATTATTTAGACTAATAATCATCGTCGACGATCATAACACAGACGTACTTTCACCTTGCACGTAATGCCAACCGCAATGTTAAAACAAATGAGAGCGGAAATCATTGGGATTCCCCTTTCAAACGACGCACCGCGATTCAATAAGTGTGACAGTAACTTTGAGTTGTGCATTCTTGATTTAAATGCACAACCCTTAAGTTAAAATGACAGATCATGTTGAAGTACGTGGCACGAGTGCAAAGGGAAAGTTAACAAAGGAATTAGACGGAGCTAAGATACAAATTTTAAGCTGATCGTGATAAACTACGCCGAAAAAACTAATAACTGTGATGCGAGTAGAAAGTTCGGTGTATCTGAGGCAAATGTGCGTGGATGGAAACTCTCAAAACAGGAACTAGAAAATGCCAAAGCCACAAGGAAGTCGCTCAGTGGTCCAAAATTAGGCCGATTTCATGGCATTGAAGAAGAAGTAGTCAAGTTTGTGCGCACCATGAGGAAGAACGGTATGCCTGTTTCGACTGAAAGTATTATACTTAAAGTTAATGAAATTACTAGAGGACTTAATATATCATTGCAAGAATTCAAGGCCAACAGAAGTTGGTGCGTGAGAATGATGCGACGAAATAATTTTTCTTTACGGCGACGAAATAATTTTTCTTTACGGCGACGAACTTCGCTGTGTCAGAAATTGTCAAAGACTATGTTGAAAAACTTCTCGCTTACCAGAAATACGTAATTGGACTTAGAAAAACCAATAATTACCTTTTGAGCCAAATAGGAAATGCCGATGAAACTCCGGTTTTCTTCTACATGCCATCTAATTATACTGTGAACGAAAAAGGTGCGAAGTCCGTCCTAATTAAAACTACAGCCAACGAAAAAATGCGAGTCACGGTAATGTTGGCGGTTTTAGCAGATGGGACTAAATTACCACCATATGTGATTCTAAAGCGGAAAACAATGCCTAAGAAACATTTGCCAAGTGGAATAATAGGTGTCAAGAAAAGGGGTGGATGACTAAAGAACTAATGAGAGATTGGTTACATGTGGTGTGGAATAGACGGCCAGGAGCTTTACTGAAACAAAGAGCAATGCTTTCACTGGATGCATTCAAGGACACATCTCCTGAAATTAAAAACATAATGAGTGCGATGAATATTGATCTTATTGTAATACCTGGAGGAATGACATCGCAACTTCAAGTTTTAGATGTTGCTGTCAATAAGTGTTTTAAAAATAATTTAAAGGTTTTGTATTCTGAGTGGTTACAGAGTGGAACTCACACTTTAACACCAAAAGGAAATCTTAAGAAACCTGAAGTTGCAATGCTCTGCCAATGGATCAAGGCATCGTGGCAACAAATAAATGCAAAAGTAATAGTGAAAGGATTTAAGAAATGCTGCTTATCTAATGCCATGGATGGGAGTGAGGATGATGTTTTGTGGGAGACTGATGATGAAGTTGAGAGTGATAAAGATAATGAGCAGAGGAAAATAGTGAAGGTTGCATAGACAGTGATGATGACTAACACAATAAAATGATTTTATGCAGCACTTGGATTGAAATGTTTTTTTGTTGTCCTGAAATGAGTGTATTCTTTCAATGTATTTACTTGATTTTTAATGTTATCTTAAAATGAATGCTACCATTTACTTTGTTTGAAAACCTGAATGGTTCTATTTGTGATGTGATCTTATGATTTTAAAATGTTAAAAGACAATGACATTCAAGAAAAGTATAAGAGAAAATAAATATTTCACAAGATTTATAATTTTTGTAGTCATGAAGGTCAATTTGAGCTTTTTTCTCTTTTGGAATCATCAAAATGGGGGGTCGTCTTAGATTCAGGGTCGTCTTGGATTCGGGTGAATACGGTATATACAATAAATAGAAAGGAACCTAAAACTGATCCTTGAGGAACAGAATATTTAACCTCCAATAAATTGGAGTCTCTACCCATATATGATACTATTTGTCTCCAATCCGCTAAATAGGATGACAAACTTTTCAATACACCGTATCTAAGCCTATACTTATAAAAATTTTTATTTAAGTTACAATGTGAAACCGAGTCAAAAGCCTTACTCAGGTCACATAAAATTACAGCAGTGTACTCTTTGTTTTCAAAGGCTTCATTTATGGTATTGAAAATAGTTTCAACTGCTTTAGTTGTTGATCCACCAGTTCTATAACCAAACTGAGTGGGCATTAAGAAGTTATTCTCCTCAAAATATGACGAGTTAGTTTTTCATTAGTGTCTCCGTTATCTTTGATAGGATGGGGACTACTGCTACTGGCCTGTAATTCCAAAGTTCATCCTTGGAACCTCCCTTAAATATTGGTGTAATTTTAGCGACTTTTAATGCCTGTGGAAATATGCCCTCCTTTAAATATCTATTTATCAGCCAACTTAATGGTACAGCAATAACCTCAATTGTCTGCTTTACCAGGTTGTTTGAAAACCCAAATATGTCTCTGCTGGATGAACTTTTAAAGCCTCTGACGATTTTAATTACATCTAGTGGAGTAACAGTACTCCATTCCGAAAATAAATTGACATTAATAGTTCCCATAAAATCTGGTGCATTGATAGTGGATTCTAACACGCTATCTCTAATATTACCTATAACTTTAATAAAATAGTCACTGAAGTCGTTAGGATTAATGTTGACATTTATTTGAATTTTTTGTAAACCTACTTCTTTTTCATAACTAAAGATAGTGTCAATTCAATAATTTATTCCACCAAACATTATTAGAAAAGATCTCATCTTGATTTTAGTTCAATAATAAAATACATTAAAGTCACCTGAATTCGTACAAAGGACGAAACTTGTGTTGCTGCAGTGTTATTATTAAATCTCCCCACAGGGCCAAGAAGTGGAAGACATTTTGCAGTAAACCAATTTTGGATGGGCATCCTATTGAAAAGCTGCACAACAGCTTTGAAATGTGTGCCTAACATTTTTCAGGTGACAGCTTTACATATCAATCTTCACAGAAGTCACTTCATTCTGCAGTGCCCACTCTTCCTGCCAATCAGCCAACTAACTGAAATTTCTCCAGAACATACATCTGGTAATAGTGCAGTCTTTTTATAGCAATTTTCTGAATTTGTAATTTGCTATTTTGATTGTTATTCTATTTATCTTATTTTCTGGCTCTTTTCTGTAAAATTATTATTACACTTTTTTCTAATTTGAAATTGTTGACCTCAGTTTCGCTCTAATAAAGTCGTTTGTGCGTAAAAACAGCACTGAGGACAGCTGTGGTTTTATCGAAGTTTCGTCAAAAATGAAGAGCATTCGGTATTGTTTTTCCATATGTCAATTTCATGTAATTGAATGTTTTTTAATAAATCTCGTGTTTTAAAATCACTATTGTGTTGTTCTTTCTGTTACCTTACCTCTGCCAGCGAGTAGTAACATACAATGAAATAAATGGAATTATAAATACTAAATAAGTAAAATAAATAAGGAGACCAGGGCTGCAAGCGGGATAACGGTACTACTGCCATCTAGCGGTTCCTGGGTATCACTATTTGGCTTGAGTAGTGCCTAGCGCTACCTACAAATTGTAAGTACTTTTATGACCAGCCATCATGCATAATGGATTTATCACCTCTAAGAGCAAGCAATATTATTTTGTGGAATTTTATTATAACTAAATATCAGCTGTGGGGTCATCCTACAAATGTAAAACTAGCTAATATCAGAATATTTGGTGTAACAATAGCCCAAGCGGCCGAGTCTCCAGAAAACACATATGTAATCAGAACATTTAGTCATTAGTACCATGAAATAGCAAATTATGAAAATGTTTTTCCTTGTATGAGAACATAGTTATTTAAAAAGTTAGTATCATTAATTTAAAGAGGTATTACTGAATTCACCAATGGCCTAGAAGAATATTAGCTATCCACACAGGGTAGAACAAATAATATTTTAAATTAATATCCTTTTACACATAATAATCACAATTTGTAGCTCATTTTCTTAAAAGCCAAAACGTGTTATTATGATAACTTTCTGTGTCCATCTGTCAGTGGACAATCAACGTTTTTTTAAAGAGGTATTTAGAAAACCCTTTTTGAATTAGAGAGCTCTTATCCATCCTTGAAGTTCACTGCAATTGTACTTCTCATGTAATTCATCGTTTTTCCTCTAGGTGACTTTTGAAATGGTATTTAACCAAACTACTGAAGCTACAGGAGCGAAGTTTTCATGAATGGGAAGGTCTACGTTCCAACATTGCAGGTTTCCCCCTCTGCAACTAGGGAGGCAAAACAGAATTCTGAAAATTTTTAATAAAATATGCTTCCACCTGTTGCTTTAGTAAGTGTATCTTACTTGTTTCAATTTAAAAATTTGTGAATTGCTTTGGAGAAGACAGCATCTAAACTCAGGACACAGAACTTGTCATGGTTTGTGGCAATGTAATATACTGTTCGACAAAAATAAGGAAAATAAATATTATTATATCATGATGGCTGGTAAAGTTTACTAATAAGTTTTAATTCTTTGTTTATGTTAGCCATATAACCAGGATTAGTTAATGTATTATAGTATGAAGGTAGAGGATGGCTAGACAATTTGCCTCAACCAAGGCAAACTCAAGGAAATTTCAAAATTGTAAAAGATTTTATGTTGCCATCAGCATTCACAGAAACATATTGTGGGAGCAAGGGGAACGAAAACCAGGGTCAGCTTGAAACTATTCCAGTGATAAGACTGCATTCAGCCCTCTTCGAGTTCCTATGTAAACTGTTCAACTTCAATAATATTTATTTTATTTTATCTTCCTCTATAAAATATTCTGAAGGATATGTCTCTTATTTTTCAACCAATAATTCTAGAGGGAGGGGCAAATGTGCACGGTCATGTATATAGTATTAACCCCTTAAGCCGAAAGCCCAATTACATACTCGCCAAATGCAGATGTTGCTTAAATTGCGATTCTATCAGCATAAATTAGTCTTTCATGGGACTATATGTGTCACAGCAGTCCATCGATATGTGATCTTTCAAAGGATCACCAATTTCCTGTCAGTTTGTTAGTTTTTATACTTTGTTAGAGGAAAAACATATCGTAAGCTACACTATTTAGTAATTTAAATACAGACTTGAGGGGTTAAGGCAATATTGAAGATGTGATAACAAAAATTTATTCATAGACTCGTAGATATAGAATTTATTTCATTTTTAATTTATTTATTTTGCTGTAAAGAGGATTTTTATTTACATAGAAGAAATAAATATTATAGCGCTAATACCATTATTACTAGTAAAATCCAAGTGTCTCTCTGTTAAAATATATATACATATATGTATATGAACAAATTTTGAACTCTTATTTCAATTTCAATAAAACCTTTAGCTTTTAATTGGCTTTCCCTCAAATTTTAGATAACACAGAGCATGATAACAACTGTGTTCTTAAAGTATTAGTGAGTGTGGTGAAGTAAGAAATTACTAATGAAGAAATGATAAAGGTTCAATAACACATACAATGTGATTTACTGTCAAAATTGTTGATTCTATGCTATTCTAGTAGAGTATTCTTTTAAACTATTTGTCAGGTTCTAATACTCTAATTCTTATATCAGGATCGAAAAATAATTAACTTGAAGTTGCTGCAATTTTAGAGTTAAAGAACTGGTGTGTTTAAGATTATGAAATTAAATATAAATCTAAAAAGATTTAAGGAGTCTTCTTATTTCGCTTAAAAAATGATTTTTTTCTGACAGAAAGTTTCAATTATGGATTGCCGGAGGTCCTTTTTCAATTTTTATGAAATGTCGAGGATTGAAATTAGGCTTAGCAGATATCCCGTTCTTTTTTTGGAAATCTCTCAGATTTTTAATGCTTTTCTTTCAGTTTTCGAATGAAATGGAAATTTAGAACGCATTCTTGGTGAAGAAAACTGCCACTTAAAATGCGATATAATCAATCAGCTAATTGTATATTATTAAGCCTTGGATGAGTAATTTTATAAGTATTTTCATGGGTTTATATAAACAGAGCCCCTTGATCACAACATAGTTTTTCCTAATAAGAATCAATTTAGCTCGTTTAGACCCAGGAAATATTCACCAAATAGACCCACACTTTTACACACACATACACACAATGCAAAAGGAATGAAAAACTCAGGCAAAAAGTATTCAATAGTACTAATTTTTTTTTATTTCCATTTTTACTGGAAAAACTCAATTACAAGAGTTTTATGTACGCATACAATTAAAGTGTTAAAAAAATAAAAAAGAAAGGAAATTATCTCTATTATATCCATTATCACAATTATTCTTTAACACACACATAACTTTCATATTGCAGTTGGAACCCTTATATATTATATAGGTAATTATAATTTTGATAATTGTTTAAACCTGTCTCACCTGGAAGCATTCATGTTGATGACGTGAAAAAGATATACTAAGTAAAATTAAAAACGAAGATGTCACAACGAATGAAATATATTTATAAAAGAAGAGAGGCAGATAACAATCATATATTCCTTCATTTTCAAGATATGTACATAATTTCAAACAATAGTGAAATTATAAATTCATACATATCTTTTATTGACTACCCCAATAAAGTCGATAATTATGTTATATACTCAGACTTTCTGATAAAAATGTCTAGATTAGAGAAGTACTTATTATAACTAGCACATATCCTCGTTAATGTTGAGTTCATACAAAAGTTTCTACCTGCATATTTAACTTAAATTGTACGATACTGTTATATTGTCAGATGGATTTTGAGTATAATTTTTATAGGATGTGATTTTTATGTGAGATAGTTTTTCTTATTATTGTGCTTTAATGGCTTATATTGTATTTCAACGCACGTTTAAATATTTTAGCTTATTTTTAATACATTTCTGATAATATTTTTAGGAAAAGGGCTTGTCCCGTAAATAAAGTATTATTATTATTAGTGTAAAATTCATAATGGAGAGGAGCTTACCTTTATGAAATATACGATAATATTACAATAATAAAATTTTATAAATTTCTATAAATTGATGCAAAGGATGTGAAATCAAGATATAAAAAGGAATTGCTTATTTTTTGTGGTTTTTTTGTCGAAATTGTAAATATCCTGCTTTATAAGACGAAATGTTGGTTAGCCTGCGCGCCTGCGCGTTACTTCTTGCTGTTTCATAGAAATCTTAAAATGGCTGACGAGATTATCTGTTATGTGCGTAATACCGTTCGAAATTTATTTTATGTTTCCATCAGACCTTTTTAGAAGGAAAAAACTAGACCTTTTTATTGTATTCGAAATTTAATGTTGATAGTTATGATCGTGATATAAGTTTGGCCTTGTGTTCTTCGAAAACTGGTCCACGTGATAATCATTTTCACAGCAGTGTTTTAATACTTTTGGTTATTTTATTTTATTTATTTTAGAAGGAAAAAACTAGACCTTTTTATTGTATTCGAAATTTAATGTTGATAGTGATCTTGACAAAAGTTTGGCCGTTTATTCTTCGAAAACAGTGGTCCATGTGACGCATTTTGACAGCAGTTTTTAAATATGTACTTTTAGTTTGATTTGTGTACGTTTTAAGACACTTTAAGTGAAGTGAAGTTTTATCTAAAGTTTTTTATAGTTTCAATGTGTGTAATCTTCACATTGCTTACTGGACATTAGTTAACGTCTCTTAATAGTACTATTTCTTATTTTGTAAATCAATGATATGTGAATTTGTATATGTAATTATTCAGTATGCCCTGTTTTGCCACTTAATTGTAATTTATGGTGATGTTTTGATGTATTATTGTTTTTCTTTAGTCCACTCGTGCTGTTATATTGTTTTACTTTGTATTTTCTTTTGTGATTGAGTTTGTCTTATTGATTTGCCATGTAACTATGATCTTCTGGAAAATAAATGTACTGTTATTATTGTGTGATCCAGCTGTCCTGGTCAATCTCCTCGAGGATTTATATCTTCAAAGGTAAGGAAATCTTAAATAACTTCTCTATTCATCTTTGATTTATAGTTGAAATATCTTTACCGTATATATATATGTATATAGTAAATGTTATATTTATCATATTTATGTATAATGGAGTAATTATTCTTATAAATTAGTCCTTATGTATAACATTTTGTTACCGCATAACATGTTTAATGAGTGATTTTATCGTTGTAAAGTATCATTTTCTGTGAAGAGTTGGTAAAGTTTTTTGCAAGGACGGATTTGTTTATGGGCAAATATAGCCAAGATATGGCGTTACATTCTTAACGTAGGATTAATTAAGGGTTTGTTATCAATATATATTGTGTTTTTAACGTAAAAATTATAGTTTACCTCATAAAATGAGAATCTGTGTTTTTAAAAACGTATGAATAATACATTTTTAGCCAGTTTCCATTACTTTATAAACTTCAAATCAAAAGTTATTGTTAAGGTTTTGTAGAATTTTTATCCTTTGGGTGCGAGATTTCTGAGTTGCTTCTGTCGTTGTTTCAGATGCGTGCCTCCGAAGAATGAAGTCTGAAAACGCAGCCAGCATCGTACGTCTTCCTCAGGCCAGCTCTGCTTTGCGATATCAAGAAAGAAGATGGGTGAGTGTGATTGATTTTGCATTTCAAATTAGAACTAATGAGCTTCCCGCTTTAAATATATATATTTCATGTCCTGGCATGTGCAGAAACTACATTAGTCTTACGTATTTTTACACATAGGGGTATTTTCTCTCTACGGCAGTTTTAATATATCTGGAAGCTGCGGAAGTGCTCTTCTCGTACCAGCATCTGTTATGCTTTTCTCGGTTATTAAAAAACAAAGCTCTACGATTTTGACATTCTTTATCCATTTTTCCTAAATGTGAATCATCTCGTCGAGTAGCTAATCCGTTTCCTATTGCTGAGTTTAAATTTGTGTCGTTTCTTCGCCTTCCGCCGTTGGCTGCATCGATTCTGTTTTGGCTTCTTCTTATATTACTCCCTTCTTCAGTTTGTTCATTTCTTCTTTGTTACCTGATTTCGTTTATGGTCTCTCTCGCTGTTTGTCTTTGCTCATCTGTCCATATTGATCTTCTCACTCTTTCTCTTCTATGTCGTTCTTCTTTATCTTCTTCTGTCTCTATAATATTTATTTATTTATTCATTTAGTCACAAGGTGGCTGGATCTGCCAGGTGGCGACAAGTAACATAAAATGACGCAATGAAGTACGTTTGAATCAGATTGACATTAAAATTTTAAAAAGAATCAATTTAGATTCACGTCATTGGTACATAAGTAAAAATTACACAGTTTCAAAGACCTCGTTATATTCTTCTTTCTTCCATTTGATGAATTAATGGGCTATTATTGCCTTAAACTTTAATTAAAAGTTATATTTGTAGTAATTAAAATGCTGATAGTAACAACAACCTGGGAAATTGCAATTGATAGTGCTTTACCGTCAGAGGTAATAATGAGTAAAAGCGTTGTTATGTAAACTAAACAAACAAAATTATAAGTTCTATTTGATGAATTAAC
Organism: Uropetala carovei; assembly: GCA_036926305.1. NCBI lineage: Eukaryota > Metazoa > Arthropoda > Insecta > Odonata > Petaluridae > Uropetala > Uropetala carovei. The sequence continues at coordinate 6,441,671 of JAXCHB010000010.1, read as the reverse complement.
GGAGTACTAGCTGTACCCGCACAGTGTTTTCACTGTTTTTTCAATTAATTTATAAAAAATTAAGAATTGTGTAGAATAAGTTGGTCTCAATATTTCGCATATAACTCAATAATTCGTATTTAACTCTGATAATGCATTTCCCCAGTATAGGTAAGGTTAGCGGATACAAATCTCGCTGAGGGCGAGGCTGTGTGTGCATATTGACAATTAATTGTGCAAAGTCAGTAAGAAATCTGTATTTTAAAAGTCAAATTAGAGAGGAAATTAATGCTACACGGTAATTGATTGCAAACTTTTATGTTTTTAATTTTCTTTGTTTCTTTTAATTGAAGTATATGTCCTTTTTTTCATATATCAATCAACGCAACCGTTTATTTAGATTAACAAAGAAGAGAAGATAAGTTTCGGCGAGTTCTAGGTTATCAATCTAAAACAAATGTTTTCATGCTGCTCCTGAATAAACGTAGCTCGTCGCCTAACATTCTTTGTCATTTAGATTATCTACGAAGGTGACATAACCATATAACTTATAATTTGTTAAAAAATAATGTACGCCCTTATTCTCATCTAATTTTAAATTTATGCATGAGACAATTTGCCTTAATAAGCATTATAGATGTTTAATAGTTTTACTTACTGAAAAAGTAAGATTCCAGCATTCGAATGATTTAAAATAAGATCAATTGCTTTGATTAAATTGTTATTAACTGGATAATTATCCGTAAATATTTTTGTTGCTATCTATAAAGTTTGACATTGCTACAGCATTAATTTCGATGCTTAAATTAAAGCGTGAAGCGAATAATGCTATTCTTTCACTTATTTGAAGGTTTAATTGGCACTAATTGAATCGGAGGCAATGCCAGGAATCTTCCTCTCTCTGTCACAGTGCAATCTGGCATCGGAACTTTTTAATTTTTTTGTACCATTTGGCGACAAATGAGGGTTGATCGAAACAACGATTATCAATGGTGACGGTTATAGAGGTCCAACTGTATTTCAAATGTTTATATAAACTCAGATTGCGCTTGCAATTGGGAGCTTTTAGAATAACAAAAGATTGTTTCATTTTTAACTCTTTTTAAGTACTAAGTTAAGATTCCATCAGAAGCACCTGTTGGCATAGGTTTGTAAAAGTTTGAAAGGATTGAAAATATACGTTGGATTTGTTATAACTATTTTAATTTATATTATTCCAGAGCTTGCGATTATATACTTGATACGTTTTCGTGTATGGTATATTGCAAAACGTGGTATTGTACACAGTCCGACATCGCATTCTTTACATACATACAGTGAAGCCTCGATATATTGGACTAAAAGGAGGGGAAGGCCTGTCTGTTATATCCGAAACATCCGAAGGAAACGTATGTGTTGCCTTAAATTGTTAAAGTGCACATGTTATGAAGGACAGTGTTTTACTCCGCTATATATTCATACAAATTGTTAGAGCGCATGAAGTAATAGCACAGAGTTTTCTAATTAATTTAGGAAAATAGGAATCGTATTAATTTTTATATTTTACTAGTAAAAGGTGCTTGCAGTGTGCTAGCAGGAGCATATTGTTATAAGAACATAATTAAGAATGAAATAAATTATAGCGACCGTAAGAAAAATTGATTTTCCCTTGCGTTCTTATTTGAAAGGAATTATTCTTAGGAATGGAACTTGGGATACTTTTTCGAGATTTTAGATTTTTCCGGACCCTGGTGGAAATGGGGCAGAAAGTAACAATGAATACAAAGAATGTTTTAAGACAAACAAACCCCATGAGTAACGCAAGTCAGTCAATTTCAACCAGTCACAATGATCAAACGCAGGAACAATTAATTTTTGCGGATTTGCTGCACCAATAAATTATACATTGTATCTACCATATATACTCGTGTATAACGCGCTGTTTGAAGACCACATTTTCAGGTCATAATGTAGGGGTGCGCGTTATATGCAGGTAACACTTCTCTGCACTTAAAATAGGAACCTACCTCGCACCAGATTCACGCTTTTTGGGTTAATTAATGAGAAAAGCACAATAATTATTGATACTCCAGGTTATACATACATAATTATATGTATAGAACACCTAATTACTTCTATACATTTATAATCCCATCCTCTCCAATTATTCCGCTTTTCACTAGCTCATCAGCTGATTGCTGTAATTTTTGCAAAATCACAAGATAAGTCTTCCTGCAAAACACATATCAAAAACAAAAAAAACATAGAATAAGCAAATTGAAATAATTTTATTTAGTTAATGATTCTAGTATGTACGATTGACAATGTAAGTAATTTAAAACCCATAGAATCTCGTGTGTGAACTTAATCCTACCTGTCACATTTCCTGTTTCCAGATTTGTTTGTTAAATTTTTATGTTGTTCCTTCTCTTAAACAGTTTTAGAATGAGATAGGAAAGAGAGAACCAACATCCACTTTAAATCAAAACTATTTTATAGATCCCTTTTTGTCTGATGTAAAAGCATTGGCAACAGTGGCGCTGCGGTTTTCTACACGGCATCACTTTGCCCAACTTACTGTATGAAGTTGCTCCCATCTCAACTCAGTCGCTTTAATTATTGACGATGTCTCTCTTAGACATAATATGGAGCTTATTGAACGTAATACACTTATGGACAAGTCCAAACGTTTTAATATTTACATACCTCCCAAAAATGAAGGATGTGTGTCATACACGTGGTATAAGAAAAAGTCGGGATTTTTTGGAATAAAGTACGAGTGCGCATTATACACGGCAGTTATACACTGGGACGCATCATACACGAGTATATACAGTAATTATATACATTATAATATGTATATATATCCATATATTGCGACGTATAAGTCGACCTTGAATTTTCAACTTGAAAATACTAGATTAAGTATATGTTCGCAGTATAAGTCGACCCCCTTTGTTTCACTTAAAAATACTTCTCATGAAATCATCGCCAGGCAAAATCAAGGTCCTGTACGATCCAAGTTTTAACAAGATACAGAAATAAACATAGTAATAAAAAAATATATGAATATAGTTTTGAGTCCGTGCTATTCTTCTTGAGCCTTCCATTTGACAGGTGTTTTTATTTCAACCAATAAGAAACTGCTATTCTCAGAGAGCTTGACCAACTAAATAATGGTTCCTGTGATTTGATTGATGTCGGCTGTTAATGATGCTATCAAATTTAACTGCACCTAATTATCGCAATCAATATCTACGGTGGTGGAATTCAATATAATATCACGTTGGCAGGCATAAGGATGGTTTTGATGATTATTTTTTTGTCTTTTTTCACGTACTTTTTTGTACTTGATTTATTTGCATATTCCACATATAATCATAACTTGCAATTAGTATGGTTAATTCCGATCGAAGTGTACCTCTTCTATCTCACTTACTTCTACAGCATTACAATACTTTGGATGATACATTTAAAAAAACAAGGTAATTGTCCATAATAAACATTTCATAAATGTCATATTAAGGAATTGATATTTTAATAAACAATCAAGTAATGATTATAACATTCTAAGTTGTATTATTTATTTATAATTATAATGTTATAATTACATGTGGAAAGTGCAAATAAATCAAGTACGTATGTGAAAAAGACAAAAAAAAATGATCAAAAAATTGTGAAAAAAAACAAAAATGTAATGAAGACATAATAATAATACAATTTTACTAGTTAAAATATATATACAGACCATTTCTGAAAAAAAATGCTGGCTGCTGGGATCGAACCCCAGCCCATCCGACTACTAGACATTCATTCTACCAATTAAGCTATTGCTGCTTCTGTTTTGTAACCGTAAGGTTAATGATATATGTTGCATCCATGCTTACACCTGAATTTAAATTGTTAATATCTTTTAAACAAGGGCCCATTGGAAAAAACGCAGAGAGATATAGGTGATGTTTTAGTTCTAGTTTCACCTCCTAAAAGGGTTTTACGAATTTCAATATTAATGTTATGGCCTCCCCTTGTTAGTAAATATCGATGTTATTTATCTGTAATTTAAAGTTTACAATTTTGTATTCGTCGTATAAGTCGACTTTAAGTTTTAGGAAAATTTTTTAAGCTTCAAAGGTCGACTTATACGCCGTGATATACGTTAGTTATAATGTTGCGATGTATTCATTAGGCCTTCCAAATAACGCACATGTGATAGGTCCGCATGAGACACAATGTATTAGTGGCGTCATTTAACTGTTTTGCATCGCCGGACATTCTGTCCGTTACATCCTAAGTACGTTCCATCAAGGTCCAGTATGCAGAGGTTTCAATGTACTGTGGATTTCTTCCTTTTCATTGGCTTCGTGGTACTTTTGTTTCAGATGGTACACTTCCTCATGGCTAATCTCATCACAATTTACCGAAAGAAGTGAATAATATCAGTCAGTCTCTCTTTTACAATAAGCACCGCCTCGAAATATTCCAATTCATTTGCATCGGAATCAAAACGTTATCAGTTTTGTCTTTTCATTGGGAATCAGTGGGCTAATGAAGTTTATTCTAATGTGTACTTGAAGTTGTTTTATTTATTTAACTAGTTTTGAATTTTTACTTTGCAAAAGCCATAAATAATGACTTGAAAGGCTTACAGAATGCAAGCACCTTCTATTTGTATATCGAACAAATAAGTAACATATCATTCTTGTCATTAAAGAAAATTTTTAATAATGTATGTGTATCTGTAAATGTAATTACATGCAAGGTTATTTGTCAGGTGCGTTTCGCTTCCAGCATAAGCGCCTATTAGTATTAGTCTCCATCTGGTCTGTCCGCATGTTCGTTATCTGCTTCTACCAAGCAGATTTTCATGAAATTTGATATTAAGGACTTACAGTCAAAGATAATAAGAAAATCACATAAATGAGTCACGTAAGCCAATCAGGGGTACCACTTTACTGGTGATAAAATATGAACTTTCCCTCATATCTCGTAAAGTATCGGTCATATCAAAATATTTATCAAGTAAAACTTGTAGAACTAGTAAAGTAGGGTATTTCTTTTCCTTTACATTTTCATCGTAGGAGTCGCCGTTTCCGAGAAAATCGAACAAGAGTCTTAATTTGAGTTGAACTTTGAAATTTTCTAGCATGGTTCCTTCTTCATTGTTGCTAACGTAAACAGTCTCACGGAAATATGTTTAATTTCCTTACATATGCATTTAATATTTTTAAATGGGAAGAAAATGGATTATTTATGACGAAGAAAAGAATTTATAATGCTATTTCCCTTCCAAACACGTAAATAATTTCTTTCAAATACTCCAGTGCACAAAATGCACCCATTTGTGCACTACCTCGCACCAGATTCACGCTTTTTGGGTTAATTAATGAGAAAAGCACAATAATTATTGATACTCCAGGTTATACATACATAATTATATGTATAGAACACCTAATTACTTCTATACATTTATAATCCCATCCTCTCCAATTATTCCGCTTTTCACTAGCTCATCAGCTGATTGCTGTAATTTTTGCAAAATCACAAGATAAGTCTTCCTGCAAAACACATATCAAAAACAAAAAAAACATAGAATAAGCAAATTGAAATAATTTTATTTAGTTAATGATTCTAGTATGTACGATTGACAATGTAAGTAATTTAAAACCCATAGAATCTCGTGTGTGAACTTAATCCTACCTGTCACATTTCCTGTTTCCAGATTTGTTTGTTAAATTTTTATGTTGTTCCTTCTCTTAAACAGTTTTAGAATGAGATAGGAAAGAGAGAACCAACATCCACTTTAAATCAAAACTATTTTATAGATCCCTTTTTGTCTGATGTAAAAGCATTGGCAACAGTGGCGCTGCGGTTTTCTACACGGCATCACTTTGCCCAACTTACTGTATGAAGTTGCTCCCATCTCAACTCAGTCGCTTTAATTATTGACGATGTCTCTCTTAGACATAATATGGAGCTTATTGAACGTAATACACTTATGGACAAGTCCAAACGTTTTAATATTTACATACCTCCCAAAAATGAAGGATGTGTGTCATACACGTGGTATAAGAAAAAGTCGGGATTTTTTGGAATAAAGTACGAGTGCGCATTATACACGGCAGTTATACACTGGGACGCATCATACACGAGTATATACAGTAATTATATACATTATAATATGTATATATATCCATATATTGCGACGTATAAGTCGACCTTGAATTTTCAACTTGAAAATACTAGATTAAGTATATGTTCGCAGTATAAGTCGACCCCCTTTGTTTCACTTAAAAATACTTCTCATGAAATCATCGCCAGGCAAAATCAAGGTCCTGTACGATCCAAGTTTTAACAAGATACAGAAATAAACATAGTAATAAAAAAATATATGAATATAGTTTTGAGTCCGTGCTATTCTTCTTGAGCCTTCCATTTGACAGGTGTTTTTATTTCAACCAATAAGAAACTGCTATTCTCAGAGAGCTTGACCAACTAAATAATGGTTCCTGTGATTTGATTGATGTCGGCTGTTAATGATGCTATCAAATTTAACTGCACCTAATTATCGCAATCAATATCTACGGTGGTGGAATTCAATATAATATCACGTTGGCAGGCATAAGGATGGTTTTGATGATTATTTTTTTGTCTTTTTTCACGTACTTTTTTGTACTTGATTTATTTGCATATTCCACATATAATCATAACTTGCAATTAGTATGGTTAATTCCGATCGAAGTGTACCTCTTCTATCTCACTTACTTCTACAGCATTACAATACTTTGGATGATACATTTAAAAAAACAAGGTAATTGTCCATAATAAACATTTCATAAATGTCATATTAAGGAATTGATATTTTAATAAACAATCAAGTAATGATTATAACATTCTAAGTTGTATTATTTATTTATAATTATAATGTTATAATTACATGTGGAAAGTGCAAATAAATCAAGTACGTATGTGAAAAAGACAAAAAAAAATGATCAAAAAATTGTGAAAAAAAACAAAAATGTAATGAAGACATAATAATAATACAATTTTACTAGTTAAAATATATATACAGACCATTTCTGAAAAAAAATGCTGGCTGCTGGGATCGAACCCCAGCCCATCCGACTACTAGACATTCATTCTACCAATTAAGCTATTGCTGCTTCTGTTTTGTAACCGTAAGGTTAATGATATATGTTGCATCCATGCTTACACCTGAATTTAAATTGTTAATATCTTTTAAACAAGGGCCCATTGGAAAAAACGCAGAGAGATATAGGTGATGTTTTAGTTCTAGTTTCACCTCCTAAAAGGGTTTTACGAATTTCAATATTAATGTTATGGCCTCCCCTTGTTAGTAAATATCGATGTTATTTATCTGTAATTTAAAGTTTACAATTTTGTATTCGTCGTATAAGTCGACTTTAAGTTTTAGGAAAATTTTTTAAGCTTCAAAGGTCGACTTATACGCCGTGATATACGTTAGTTATAATGTTGCGATGTATTCATTAGGCCTTCCAAATAACGCACATGTGATAGGTCCGCATGAGACACAATGTATTAGTGGCGTCATTTAACTGTTTTGCATCGCCGGACATTCTGTCCGTTACATCCTAAGTACGTTCCATCAAGGTCCAGTATGCAGAGGTTTCAATGTACTGTGGATTTCTTCCTTTTCATTGGCTTCGTGGTACTTTTGTTTCAGATGGTACACTTCCTCATGGCTAATCTCATCACAATTTACCGAAAGAAGTGAATAATATCAGTCAGTCTCTCTTTTACAATAAGCACCGCCTCGAAATATTCCAATTCATTTGCATCGGAATCAAAACGTTATCAGTTTTGTCTTTTCATTGGGAATCAGTGGGCTAATGAAGTTTATTCTAATGTGTACTTGAAGTTGTTTTATTTATTTAACTAGTTTTGAATTTTTACTTTGCAAAAGCCATAAATAATGACTTGAAAGGCTTACAGAATGCAAGCACCTTCTATTTGTATATCGAACAAATAAGTAACATATCATTCTTGTCATTAAAGAAAATTTTTAATAATGTATGTGTATCTGTAAATGTAATTACATGCAAGGTTATTTGTCAGGTGCGTTTCGCTTCCAGCATAAGCGCCTATTAGTATTAGTCTCCATCTGGTCTGTCCGCATGTTCGTTATCTGCTTCTACCAAGCAGATTTTCATGAAATTTGATATTAAGGACTTACAGTCAAAGATAATAAGAAAATCACATAAATGAGTCACGTAAGCCAATCAGGGGTACCACTTTACTGGTGATAAAATATGAACTTTCCCTCATATCTCGTAAAGTATCGGTCATATCAAAATATTTATCAAGTAAAACTTGTAGAACTAGTAAAGTAGGGTATTTCTTTTCCTTTACATTTTCATCGTAGGAGTCGCCGTTTCCGAGAAAATCGAACAAGAGTCTTAATTTGAGTTGAACTTTGAAATTTTCTAGCATGGTTCCTTCTTCATTGTTGCTAACGTAAACAGTCTCACGGAAATATGTTTAATTTCCTTACATATGCATTTAATATTTTTAAATGGGAAGAAAATGGATTATTTATGACGAAGAAAAGAATTTATAATGCTATTTCCCTTCCAAACACGTAAATAATTTCTTTCAAATACTCCAGTGCACAAAATGCACCCATTTGTGCACTACCTCGCACCAGATTCACGCTTTTTGGGTTAATTAATGAGAAAAGCACAATAATTATTGATACTCCAGGTTATACATACATAATTATATGTATAGAACACCTAATTACTTCTATACATTTATAATCCCATCCTCTCCAATTATTCCGCTTTTCACTAGCTCATCAGCTGATTGCTGTAATTTTTGCAAAATCACAAGATAAGTCTTCCTGCAAAACACATATCAAAAACAAAAAAAACATAGAATAAGCAAATTGAAATAATTTTATTTAGTTAATGATTCTAGTATGTACGATTGACAATGTAAGTAATTTAAAACCCATAGAATCTCGTGTGTGAACTTAATCCTACCTGTCACATTTCCTGTTTCCAGATTTGTTTGTTAAATTTTTATGTTGTTCCTTCTCTTAAACAGTTTTAGAATGAGATAGGAAAGAGAGAACCAACATCCACTTTAAATCAAAACTATTTTATAGATCCCTTTTTGTCTGATGTAAAAGCATTGGCAACAGTGGCGCTGCGGTTTTCTACACGGCATCACTTTGCCCAACTTACTGTATGAAGTTGCTCCCATCTCAACTCAGTCGCTTTAATTATTGACGATGTCTCTCTTAGACATAATATGGAGCTTATTGAACGTAATACACTTATGGACAAGTCCAAACGTTTTAATATTTACATACCTCCCAAAAATGAAGGATGTGTGTCATACACGTGGTATAAGAAAAAGTCGGGATTTTTTGGAATAAAGTACGAGTGCGCATTATACACGGCAGTTATACACTGGGACGCATCATACACGAGTATATACAGTAATTATATACATTATAATATGTATATATATCCATATATTGCGACGTATAAGTCGACCTTGAATTTTCAACTTGAAAATACTAGATTAAGTATATGTTCGCAGTATAAGTCGACCCCCTTTGTTTCACTTAAAAATACTTCTCATGAAATCATCGCCAGGCAAAATCAAGGTCCTGTACGATCCAAGTTTTAACAAGATACAGAAATAAACATAGTAATAAAAAAATATATGAATATAGTTTTGAGTCCGTGCTATTCTTCTTGAGCCTTCCATTTGACAGGTGTTTTTATTTCAACCAATAAGAAACTGCTATTCTCAGAGAGCTTGACCAACTAAATAATGGTTCCTGTGATTTGATTGATGTCGGCTGTTAATGATGCTATCAAATTTAACTGCACCTAATTATCGCAATCAATATCTACGGTGGTGGAATTCAATATAATATCACGTTGGCAGGCATAAGGATGGTTTTGATGATTATTTTTTTGTCTTTTTTCACGTACTTTTTTGTACTTGATTTATTTGCATATTCCACATATAATCATAACTTGCAATTAGTATGGTTAATTCCGATCGAAGTGTACCTCTTCTATCTCACTTACTTCTACAGCATTACAATACTTTGGATGATACATTTAAAAAAACAAGGTAATTGTCCATAATAAACATTTCATAAATGTCATATTAAGGAATTGATATTTTAATAAACAATCAAGTAATGATTATAACATTCTAAGTTGTATTATTTATTTATAATTATAATGTTATAATTACATGTGGAAAGTGCAAATAAATCAAGTACGTATGTGAAAAAGACAAAAAAAAATGATCAAAAAATTGTGAAAAAAAACAAAAATGTAATGAAGACATAATAATAATACAATTTTACTAGTTAAAATATATATACAGACCATTTCTGAAAAAAAATGCTGGCTGCTGGGATCGAACCCCAGCCCATCCGACTACTAGACATTCATTCTACCAATTAAGCTATTGCTGCTTCTGTTTTGTAACCGTAAGGTTAATGATATATGTTGCATCCATGCTTACACCTGAATTTAAATTGTTAATATCTTTTAAACAAGGGCCCATTGGAAAAAACGCAGAGAGATATAGGTGATGTTTTAGTTCTAGTTTCACCTCCTAAAAGGGTTTTACGAATTTCAATATTAATGTTATGGCCTCCCCTTGTTAGTAAATATCGATGTTATTTATCTGTAATTTAAAGTTTACAATTTTGTATTCGTCGTATAAGTCGACTTTAAGTTTTAGGAAAATTTTTTAAGCTTCAAAGGTCGACTTATACGCCGTGATATACGTTAGTTATAATGTTGCGATGTATTCATTAGGCCTTCCAAATAACGCACATGTGATAGGTCCGCATGAGACACAATGTATTAGTGGCGTCATTTAACTGTTTTGCATCGCCGGACATTCTGTCCGTTACATCCTAAGTACGTTCCATCAAGGTCCAGTATGCAGAGGTTTCAATGTACTGTGGATTTCTTCCTTTTCATTGGCTTCGTGGTACTTTTGTTTCAGATGGTACACTTCCTCATGGCTAATCTCATCACAATTTACCGAAAGAAGTGAATAATATCAGTCAGTCTCTCTTTTACAATAAGCACCGCCTCGAAATATTCCAATTCATTTGCATCGGAATCAAAACGTTATCAGTTTTGTCTTTTCATTGGGAATCAGTGGGCTAATGAAGTTTATTCTAATGTGTACTTGAAGTTGTTTTATTTATTTAACTAGTTTTGAATTTTTACTTTGCAAAAGCCATAAATAATGACTTGAAAGGCTTACAGAATGCAAGCACCTTCTATTTGTATATCGAACAAATAAGTAACATATCATTCTTGTCATTAAAGAAAATTTTTAATAATGTATGTGTATCTGTAAATGTAATTACATGCAAGGTTATTTGTCAGGTGCGTTTCGCTTCCAGCATAAGCGCCTATTAGTATTAGTCTCCATCTGGTCTGTCCGCATGTTCGTTATCTGCTTCTACCAAGCAGATTTTCATGAAATTTGATATTAAGGACTTACAGTCAAAGATAATAAGAAAATCACATAAATGAGTCACGTAAGCCAATCAGGGGTACCACTTTACTGGTGATAAAATATGAACTTTCCCTCATATCTCGTAAAGTATCGGTCATATCAAAATATTTATCAAGTAAAACTTGTAGAACTAGTAAAGTAGGGTATTTCTTTTCCTTTACATTTTCATCGTAGGAGTCGCCGTTTCCGAGAAAATCGAACAAGAGTCTTAATTTGAGTTGAACTTTGAAATTTTCTAGCATGGTTCCTTCTTCATTGTTGCTAACGTAAACAGTCTCACGGAAATATGTTTAATTTCCTTACATATGCATTTAATATTTTTAAATGGGAAGAAAATGGATTATTTATGACGAAGAAAAGAATTTATAATGCTATTTCCCTTCCAAACACGTAAATAATTTCTTTCAAATACTCCAGTGCACAAAATGCACCCATTTGTGTTACGGTGTACACTTTCCTAACTTGTTTATATCTTAAAATCTCATTATAAATATTAGTGTTATTTTAAACTCTTGTACTAATTTTTAAACGAAGAAATCAACTGATATTTTATAATTATACAGTTTGCATAAGCACAACATTAAATTACCATAACTTTAATGTATGTTAGCAACAAATTGTTGACAACATATTTGTAGTGAATCTGAGATAAATACAGAGTTCATAAAATTATTTCTAACGAAGAATGTAAATTAAACTACAAAATATCCTTTTAAGATTTAGTCACATTAAACGTTTATTAGGAAAATTACACTGTAATCGTTTTTGTGCATCAAATCTTGGAGTAATTATTGGAATTTATTTTACAATGCAACACAGATGTCTTTATATAGTTCTCTGGTGAATAAATTAAATTAAAATGGTATTGCAAAGTTCTTTGCTTATAAATAACTAGCAAATTTACCCAGCATTGCTCAGGTTATGTTTTAAATCATCGTGACTTCAAATTATGGCAATAATTATGAACAAAAAATTATATCTATGCTTGAATTAAGTTTTATTTGGGAAATTTTTTCATATTTTAATTGATATAAATGAAAGTGTTGGAAAATATTTCGAGTATTCATAATTAAAATTGGCAATCAATGCAGTCGATTCATTTTGTGAGGTGACGCTTTTTGCCAGGTGGAGTTCGTTCTCTAAGCTTCCGGTAGAGAACGTGCATGTAGAGTACAGGTAGTTCCGCCCAATGTAGCAATTGAAAATTACTAGAAGTTACCTTACGCCTCAGTGATCGGAGGTAATATGTAGAGTGGAGGGGAACGAATTCCATTAGAATAGAGGGGCATTGAAGGTGAGCGCGCTTCCTAGAAGGGAAATCCCCGTGCACGCAGAGTAGAGAGGTGACTTCTTAAGTCAGTTACCATACGGTAGCTTTGCTTTACGCATGGACAGTTATATGCGGGATGTTCAAGAGTTCAAAATAAACATTCTTTAAAAATTCAGATAATACCAGGTTCCTAGAAAGGAGCGTCTGTCTCACACAACATTGTACGAGGGTTTCCCAGAAAGTAATGCACCACATGTTTTGAAATTACGCATATTTAACGAATATGTGACAGATTTTGACTTTTATCGATAAGTTTCCTGGACAACGAATGTCATTTTTGAGGCTCGAGATTCATATTATTGCCTCGCGAGAGATAAGGGGGGGAACAGCAGAGGGAGGGAGGGGGATAAGGCATTGTCAAGTGCAATTTGTAACGTTTTAACAAAAGTATTGTCCACTTATTGTAACAAAGTATTATTCACTTGACATAAATTTATTTTAACAAAACTCTTTGCTTAGAGAATCATTCTAAGAGTCGGAGCATTGAATTTCTGTGTGATTTTAATTCTCTTTTCTACTGTTTTTGTTTTTCGTTGCATTAATTCTTTTTGTTTGTTCATCTGTTGTTTGTCGTTTTGTATTAACCAAACCACATCCAACACAGTGTAATGTGAGCAAATAAAGTAAGTGGTAAATGTTTTCACTTGTATAAATTGTGTAGTATCGAAAGTAAGATTGCATAACCCGGCCGCTGAATGGGTTTGTTGTCTAAGTAGGCTGTTATGAAGGTTAACATACGTAATAGTGTCTCATTGCACCGTCAAATGTCATGGATGTCTGCGTTGACCAGCATCATAGCTAATCCTTATATACAATAAACTTTGAAGCTTCTTTGTTTTTTATAAAAAATTCCGACATTTCAAATTTAAAATGCAGGCATCTCTAGTGGAATTATAAAATGTTATATTCTCCTATATTATTGTTATTATAGCACTGACTATAATTAACCAATTGACCAAACCTTTTATACATTCATCAAGTTAAGATGTTAATAATAATCGTACCAAATTTTAGTTTTTCATGTCTTATAGTTTATGGCATGCATAATGAGACATGCAAACAAACTTTTGCAAATATATATAGATTGTGGGAAGCTCATTCAATTCTATTTGGTATAATAATTATAGGATATTTATTTTGTTTCTCAATTTTGTAGTTATTGTTTTGATTCTCAGGTTGGTCTCTATGTAAATATTAACGTTGTCTCTTGTTGGATGAGTTATATTTTAGATTACTTAACAATTTCATGGCTGTTTAAAATATCTTCATTAAATTATCGTAACGATAATTTTGGTAAACTCCATATGAGATTTTGACTTATTCTAACACAAGCGTTACTGAAAAGGAATTCTTTAAATTTATTAACATAAATAACTCAATTGTATACAAATATTTAATGAAATACTTTAGTTTTTCGTGCACTCAATACTTTCATAAATTACAATTGAAAATTCTTCAAATATAAGTCTTTAAATAAATATTTTGTAACGATAATGTATTGCTACTTACATTTTGCACATTTATAATGTTAAAAAATATAATTATTGATAAATTTTTAATGATTTGATTTGCTGATTTTTCTTTTAAATTTGACAAATTGGCCATGAAAGTGTTAAGCTATTGATAAGGAGCAATGTGATTTGTTAACGATAGTGAGTTGAGTCACGCAATGCAATTACTACTTAAATTTTATGTAAATTAACCTCAGATCATTTAATTTTATGCATTTACTGTACATTACCTGGAAATATAAGACAAACTTTGAGAATATGCTATATTTATTCATAAATAGAGTGTTTGCTTTGATTAAATATTATATTTTGCATAATAGCTTTGAATCTGAACTTTAAATGAGCAAATATGTTTTTGATGTTGTAAACATAAACTTACCTCCATTAATGTTATATTTTTAAATCCAAGCAAGATTAAAGACAAAATGTATTTAGTTCAATCTTTGTTGCTATAAAAATTAAATTATCAGAAGTAAATGTTTAGTCTTTGAGTTTCTATTATGCAATTAACGTTTTTAAAAAACAGTCAAGCGTCTAATTGAGGTACATGGTGTAATTTCAATGCATTTTAAGCAAATTAATTTGGCAAATATAAAGAGGTTTAATTTTATAAACATTTGAAATAGGTATGCCATAAAATTTTAACTGCATTTTTTGGAGTTTATTTCTGACTTGGAATGGTTTATAAAAATGTTATTCTGACATTTAAGTAATTCCAATTAAGCATTGCTTTGCGAGATTCATTATTTTTTCGTCATTTATGCAAACATTGCTCCCATTTGGAATCAGTTGCGTGTATTCAATTTTGACCAATAAGAGACATTGTTAATTGTAATTAAGGTCATTGATAATGTGATATGTTTAAGTGTTTCTAGAACAAGCACTTGGAAAAATCGCTTGCCTCTGATAAAAATAGCTGC
The DNA here is from genome assembly GCA_036926305.1 of Uropetala carovei. NCBI lineage: Eukaryota > Metazoa > Arthropoda > Insecta > Odonata > Petaluridae > Uropetala > Uropetala carovei. The sequence goes on along the minus strand of JAXCHB010000010.1, from coordinate 6,426,402 downwards.
GACTGGGCTGTGAGAAAATTAATACATGCATTTCGACTTCAGAGCAGTTGTTGTCAGTGGCATTTCGCCACTGATGACGGCTGTTCTGTAGTCTAAATGCTTGTATTAATTTTTCCACAGCTCAGTCGCAGTTACTTTTATCTGAGGCAAGTAATTTCTTCAAGTGCTTGTTCAATAATTTAATTCAGCTGTAAAATGTGTTTGATGGTTTATTTTTTCATGTGATATATGTAGTTATGTCAACTGTTGAATAACAGTTGAAAATATTGTGTTATATGTAATTTGTCAGTTGTTCTGTTGAATAACAGTTGAAAATATTGTGTTATATGTAATTTGTCAGTTGTTCTGTTGAATAACAGTTGAAAATATTGTGTTATATGTAATTTGTCAGTTGTTCAATAGTTGAAATGTAGATAAATTGTCATAATGTTGAATAATTTGTTCAATAATCAGCAAAATTTGGCTGAATTTGTGGTCAAAAATGTCATTTTTAGGCTAAAAGTGTGCTAATTCTAGCAAAAATATACCTAAAAAAAACCCCTTAAGTCCAACGATACCTAAAAGAGGCTCCGAGAAAAAGAAATTATTTCTATCTAAAAGGAGTCAACAGGTTTTGATCATAATAAAATGTCTTTATTGCAATGAAAATAATGTACAATGTATACATACAAGTTCAATAAAAATTTTACAATCTGAAATAATACATTTTCTCTACTTATTTTATCATGCACTTCAAAATGAAAACCTGGACTGAAAAGAAAAATGACTCTAGACAAAAGAAATGTTTGTTTACATTTTGGACAAGTCCTAATTTCAGAAATCTTTAAAGTCTTGGAGTTAAAAATTATTCCATCCAAATTGTAAACACATTAATTTTTTTAACTTGTTTACAATTTGGACTTAGAATAATTTTTAACTCTTCGACTTAAAAGCTTTCTGAAATTAGGACAAAAAAATTAATTTGTTTACATTTTGGACAATTTCTGACTCTGACTTTAAAAAATTTCTGAGCTTTAAAAAATTTCTGGACTTAAAATGCTCTGAATATTAGCACAAATCAAAATTGCCATTTAAAAATTTTCATGAAGTGCAGAAAAAAATTTACAATTTAGCAAACACTACAATAAAAGTTGGACATTTTTACAAAGCACTTTGGCAAGGATAATATCATTTTAACAATTTCTATTGGTGACAAAGAGGAAAAATAGCACAGCAGCTTAGAAAAAAATATGAGACAATATATATATATATATATATATATACCCAAAAATGCTAATTCTGGTTTGTTCAGATTTTAAAAAATGGCAGTAATTATACAGAATGAAAAAGCAATAGCTTATATACATTTAGACAAAAGAATTTACGATTTTTCTGAATAATATAAATAACACAACACTTTGGAAACCTATTTACAAGTAAATAATGTCTAGCAAATTGGATATTGATGGAATTATTAAAAGAACTTTAGTGTACAGACTTGGAATTCTTTTTTCTGGATACTGACTTTAATTAAGAATAAAAAAACCTTCACAATTTTTCTTAATTAAGAAATGTAACTCTCCACAAAGTTAAATCTTTTTCTAAATATTGCCTAGAATTAAGAACAATTAAATTACCATTTCCAATGAATGGCTTAATAATTGGAGATTATAAATTTTTCACAATGAAAATATTTTCCCTTACAAAGGCATTCAGTCGGATTTTCAATCAAAACTCTCAAAACTAACCGAAATTTCATTTACATTTTAAACTCTTTATCTGATTTTGATAACTTGAATAATGAATAGAATTTGTATTGCCTCAGAAAATTTTCTGCCTCGAATAAACCACAAAAAACCCAAAGAATATTTTCTGAATTAATTCAAGCATATTGTACATTTATCTCCAAATTTCTTTAAATTATTAAATTAAATCTGGAATTATTTAACCACGCCAAACACTCTTGGTAAAATTTTATATGTAGAACACAAAACATCCTGATCCAAATAATCTTTTTTAAGGGCTGCTCCTATTTTAAGATTAAATTTAATTAATTACTTTCCAACATCCAATTTGCTGAACGATATTCACCATAGAAATGCATGACAAGCCTGCAAACATGAGCTAATACAGTGCTGCCTCAGAAGTCAATATGAAACCTTCGCATTTAATAAGTTTTCTAAGGTTTTTAAATATCTTCTGTAATTCATAAATAAATATTTACAATATTAGATTCTTATTAACAGAAGTGGAATTTGATGAAAAGTTAAAATTTATAGAAGTACGCTAATAAACTTTACAAACAAAATGGAATATGCCTTATAAAATCAAATTAGAGAAAGTTTTTAGAGTTGAAACTGAAAACCAACACCTTATATTCTCATAAATTTATAATCAATATTAAATGCATTTTATAAAAGTTGAGTTATCACAAAGCTTTTCAAGTTCAAAGAGAAAATTAATGCCTTATATTCTCAGAAATAAAATATTCTTACAGAAGGTACCAGTTAAAACTTTTTTTTCAGAGGTAGCGCTATATTTTTCATTTATTTACTTTAAGTGTAAATTGATTTAAAAATATTTTATAGAGAAATTGAATTCTTGGGGTATCGTATAATCCGATCGTAAATTTTGGCTTATTCTGAATTACGGGAAAAAAACCTCCTAAAAATTGGAATTCTTATTGTATCGTATTTATTTCAATTGGCTGAGCAGAAATCTATAATAATGCCAAATTTGAAGCATTTAGCCCATCTAAAAGTGCCTTATAATTTACAATCTCTTCTCCTAAATCTTCCGTAATATGCAGCCATATTATTATACAAGATATTTATCGCCTGATATATTGAACAAACCAGAATATAGCAACATATAGGTATAAAAACCTTCTCTCATCCCATGTGTGTAGCCTCCAGCACATAATCCGCTTTACTCTCGCACCCAGATGCATCAGTTCTTGTTTCAGCAAAGTAATACTCTTCGATTCATGGTTCCTTGATGCCTCACACCATCGCATTTTCACTCAGCATCAACTGTGAATGCCTAAAATAAAGAAGAAAAATGGTTGTGGTGAATTCAATTAAGAAATATAAACTAAAAAATCTAAATATTAAAGATTAATTTTCCCAAACAACAAGAAAGAGCGCATCTCATTTACCAAGGTCTATTTAGAATCTTAAAATTTTAAATTCCTGACGAGTTTATTCAAATTATTATGTGAAAGATTTATTTGGCAATTAGTTTTAAATATTTAACCTTCCATATGGTGTCGCTTAGCGTGTCGGCTTCCTGTTACAAAGTTCCTGGGTTCGATATCCACGAATGGAGGTTTTTCACAAAAAATTAATTAATTAATAACAAAAACTATCATCGGTGCCTGGCAGTAGGCAGCAGTACTGTCAGTTTGGTATTGAGCTAAAAACAAATTATGTTGGCTGGGTTTATATCCAATAGAGCTGTAGGAGTGATCGGGACGATTTGAATGGCTACAGTACTGCGATCTGCGATGTGGAAAGCAACAGGGAAACTGCCACATTACAATTCCTTAGTAACGATTATATGGTTGGACAAAACGAGTTCTTTCGAGGTAAAATAATCCCCCAATAGGATCTCCGGGCAGGGACTGCCTTGAGGAAAGCATGTGTCGAAGATAACTTATGCATAGGTACTTGGAATGTAAAAACCATGAGGATGGCAGAAAAGATAAAGAACCTGAAAGAAGAAATGAAAAGAAATAGGATTGACATCATAGGGCTGAGCGAAGCTAGATGGGAAGGAGAAGGACAGTTCGACTCGGAAGAATACATTAGGGAACTATACAACAAGCAGGCAGGATCGGCACAAATGGAACTGGAAGAAGAGAATTGCATTGAAGAAGATTGGGACTAAGTATTATGAAAAGCGAAGCATAAAAGGCAATACTGGAATTAAAGAAAGGAAAAGCTACAGGCAGCGATGGAATACCGGCAGAGGTACTTAAAAGTCATGGGATTGGAAGGACAAAGTGATTACGAAACTAATTAACAAGATTTACAACTCGGGAGAGAGGCCTCAGGATTTCCTAGATGTAACAATGATCCCTCTAAAGAAGAAGCCAACGGCAATGCAGTCTAAGGACTACAGAACGATATCCCTACTGTCACACACTTTGAAGATCACCATGAGTATTCTTAATAAAAGACTAGAGAAAAAGGCCGAAGAAATGCTAGGGGAAGATCAATTCCGCTTCAGAATAGGACGAGGAACCAGAGATGCTATCGGTGTAGTGAGAATCATATCAGAAAGGGCAACGGAGTACAGCCAAGATTGCTCCTATGTTTCGTCGACTGGCAGAAGGCCTTTGATAGAGTAAACTGGGTACTGCTGATGAGGATATTAAAGGATATAGGTGTACACTGGAAAGACAGGAGACTGATCAGGAATCTATATGTGAATCAAGTTGTAAAGAAAACTGCAGAAAATAGGAGTATATGGAGAACCAAGTTTAACCATGAATAATCACGAACCTGTCTATGGACAGACTACCTATGATGATGATGATGGCCTCAACTGATAAACCAAATAAAGAATTGATTTTTTTAATAGAAAATAAAGCGTAAATTATCAGGGGAAATAAAGCAATCGCGTTATATAACAATTGAAAGTTAAAATGAACCGAATCAAATATTTATAATTCAAACAAACTCTTTATAAGTTTAATAATAAATTGCATGGCAAAGTAAATATACTCAATAGCCAATTACGAGATATCAATGTTAATAATAATAATAATTTATTTAACACAAACAGTTTCCTCCAATTACATGTGTTGTAATATATTTTTAACAAGCACAAACGACCATGCCCTCGGCATTGGGAGCTAGACACACTAACCACTCCTCTATTTTTCACAACGAAAATATTTTCCTTTACATATAGGCATTCAGTTCGGATTTTCAATCAAAGCTCTAAAAACTAACCGAAATTTCATTTGCATTTTAAACTCTTTATCTGATTTTGATAACTTGAATAATGAATAGAATTTGTATTGCCTCAGAAATTTTTCTGCCTCGAATAAACCACAAAAAAACCCAAAGAATATTTTCTGAATTAATTCAAGCATATCGTACATTTATCTCCAAATTTCTTTAAATTATTAAATTAAATCTGGAATTATTTAACCACGACAAAACCTCTTGGTAAAATTTTATATGTAGAACACAAAACATCCTGATCCAAATAATCTTTTTAAAGGGCTGCTCCTATTTTAAGATTAAATTTAATTAATTACTTTCCAATATCCAATTTGCTGAACGATATTCACCATAGAAACGTATGATGTCTGCAAACATGAGCTAATACAGTGCTGTTTCAGAAGTCAACACAAAAACTTGGCATTTAATAAGTTTTCAAGTTCAAACAGAAAATTGATGCCTTATATTCTCAGAAATAAAATATTCTTACGGACAATACCAGACAAAACATTCTTTTACAGGGGTGGCGATATATTTTTAATTTATTTACTTTACGTGTAAATTGATTAATAAATATTTTTAAAAGAAATCAAATTGTTTGTGTGTATAGTAGAGAGCACGAACGAAGGCAGGTGGAAAGTCTATGCGCAGCATGAGGGAGTGTCACGTGATTTCTCACTTAACCAATCCGGTTTGGCAGCAATGTAATGCATATTCCCTCTCTCTCTGCGCAGGAAATATGACTCACCCGCCTTCGTTCCTGCTCCCAACTATAGTTTAATCCGACCATAAATTTCAGCTTATTCTGAATGATAGGAGAAAAACAGCTCCTAAAAATTGGAATTCTTATTGTATTGTATTCATTTCAATTGGTTGTGAGCAGAAATCTATAATAATGCCAAATTTGAAGTCTCTAGCTCATCAAAAAGTGCCTTATAATTTAATCTCTCCTCCTAAATCCTCCGTAAGATGCAGCTATATATTATACAAGATATTTATCGCCTGATATACTGAACAAACAAGAATATAACAACATATAGGTATAAAAACTCTCATACCGTATGCATAGCCTCCAGCTCAGATTCCTCTTTACTCTTGCACCCAGATGAATCAATTCTCGTTTCAGCAAAGCAGTACTCTTCGATTCATGGTTCCTCTACAGCTCAGCATCAACTGCTACTACCTACAATGAAGAGGAAAAAATGGTTGTGGTGAACTCAATAAAGAAATATAATCTAAAATTATAAATATAAAAGATTAATTTGCTTAAACAATATGAAAGAGAACATCTTATTGATAGAGCCCTATTTTAGAATTGTAAAATTTTAAATTCTTTAAGAGTTTATTCATATTATTATGCGAAGATTTATTTGACAATTAGTTTTTAAATTTTAACCTTCCATATTGCCTCAACTAATAAACCAAGTAAACGATTTTTTATAGAAAATGAAGCGTATGCTGCAGAAACATGGACACTAAGGAAAAATGATATTAAATACTTGGAAAGCTTCGAAATGTGAACATGGAGAAGAATGCTGATGATAAAAATGGACAGATAGGGTAGAAAATGAGGAAGTACTACGAAGAATATGAGAGAAGCGAACGATTATACAGAATATCAAAAAAGGATTGGGCATTACCTGAGGAAAGAGTGCATGATTAAAGAAGTGCTAGAAGGAAAACTGGATGGAAAAAGAGAAAGAGGTAAGAAAAGGTTTCAGCTAGTAGACGACTTGAAAGAGAAAGAGACCTATCAAGTCATGAAGAAAACTGCAGAAAATAAGAGTATATGGAGAACCAAGTTTAACCATAAATAATCACGGACCTGTCTATGGACAGACTACCTATGATGATGATGATTGTTGACTAATCAACCAAATAAAGAATTGTTTTATAGAAAATAAAGCGTAAATTATCAGAGGAAATAAAGCAATCGCATTAGATAAGAATTAAAATTAAAAATTGTACCGTCATTTGCCGGTGCAATAAAAGTATTTTATTTATAATTCGAACCTTAAACTCTTTTAAGGTTTAACAATAGATTGCATGGCAAAGTAAATATACTCAATAGTCAATGAAGGGATATCAACGTTCTATTTGTTAACTCAATCTTAAGTTGATATTTTAGAAGGCACCTCCTGCTGACCACCAAGTTATTAAAATTTTTTTTATATTTTTAGATGAGATGGCATTTTAATAGATTATAGTCTTCCTGTGACAAATAAACATCGTTAACTACAGATAAGTATTAAATATTATCTGTTAATAATTTCAAGTGTAACAGCAATATTCATTTCAATTTATGCTATCAAATCAACTAAATTAATGAATTAACTTTATAAAAATTATTCCCTGTATTCTTAATTGGAAATTATCGACGTATCACGGCATTGGTTATAATGTCTATATCTATAATATATAATCTAAAACCAATTTCACATTGGATAAGACTATGGTTTGTTTTTACATTGAAAAACGGTCAAAGAATACGAATTCTGATTAGAACTTTAAGCCAAATAATAGTAAGGAAATATTTTTAATCTTCCGAAAGCTTTCATCGTAACAAGACCAATATGCTGCACTTAACAAGGTAAAAACTGACGTTATCGCTTCTGATTTCATGTCACTTCTTTATTCACTGTCTTTAATACTTCATAAATAACAGGCTAATAAGATAAAAATCGTCATAATAATGCCATGAAATATGTTTCACATTTTAAAAAGCATTGGACCTGCTGACACACCAATTTCACCAAAAATAAAATCCTTTGTCCTAGTAATAACTAGCATAATGCATCATGTACAACCTGCAAATATTAGCCTTCTAATTCTTAGTTTAATATCTATTATGATTTGATTGATTGAACATAAAATAAAATGCTCTAAAATGGTATTTGAATAAATATTTTACAATTTTGGCATGCTCAACTGATGATTAGCCAACCACCAGCGAAATTAAACAATAAAAACGAATTGTCACAACAAACTTTCATTAGCGTAGCAACTTTAAAAAAATTTGCATGTAATCCAATAATTCGACTAACTTTCACTATTAAGAATCTCAGAAATCGCTTTCCTCAAAATATTTCCGCGATTGCTTCAGTAATTCTCATATAGATAGCCTTTTCCAAACAAAATATTTTAATCACTTTCCTCAAAATGTCTCCATAATTTCAACATTCAATCCTTTACACATCACCAAAGAGTAAAAATTCAATGAACATTTCACGTTACACTGTCACTGCAAAACTAATATTTTTGTTTCTATGAAATTGTCTCCTATTTATACAGCATATTTAATTGATTTATGCTGAATTGAAAGTCAGTAGACTGAAAAGTAAAAGTTCTCCGGCTCAAAGTATTTCATAAATTATGCCAATTAACGATAATTGGCAAATCTTTGAAGGTCTAAATTATAAAATCAATTTTATTCTATCAACGAAATATCCACTTAAAAGATGTTGAGATTTATCACTTTCCGATATACGCTGAAGTTACTACATTTTCACCGTTAATAGATGAATAACTAGCACAGTAAGTATTGAACATATAGTAAAAAACAAATGCATGGTTACACGACTAAATTCCTCCTAGCTATTCATTTAAATACGTCAATAATTCTCACTGGAAACTTCTTCAGGTAACAGCCAACAAAAGTATCACAAAACAGCCAATATGTTAAATGCAATAGGCAAACTACTTAAAAGAAACACACTGATTATACTCACTGTTATTATTTCTTGTTATCACATATATGAGAACATGACAGCTGAGTCCTGTGACATCATCTGCAAACATTCCTCTGAAACAAAAGAATGAAATCTGTACTGTAAATTCATGCTGAATAATATTCCCGGTTACATTATGCAATGTCTCTCGTGCTAAATCACTCCGATAATATTGGAATTTATTCTATTGTAACACAACCACAAAGATTTGTAAAGAAATCTAAAACTTTTATCCCTTAAGTTACTTAGTTAAGCTTATTTCCAAACCATTGGACTAGTATATATTGATTATGGAAATTAATATCAACTAAATAAATCATTGCTTTGAATGAATTTTGTGATAAAGGGTTGCCAACATTTAATACGTGAAGTTTGTCTGATAAATGAATACATACATACTTGGGAGGAAACCTTATCCATATATTTTTATTTATTCATTAAAATAAAATCGTTTATCATAGTAATAAATGGCATAATACATCACATACAACCCACAAATTTCAGCCTTCTATCTGTTACAGTTTAATTGCTATTTTGATTTGATTCACTGAACATTTATAAAATAAAATGCTCTAAAATGATATTTGAATAAGTCATGTACAATTCTTTGCATGCTCAACTGATAATTAGCCAACCACCAGTGAAAAAAAAACAATAAACACCAATTGTCACAGCAAACTTTTATTAGCACAGCAACTTTCCAAAAGTTTGCATGTATTCCAATAATTCGACTGACTTTTGACTAATAAATCTTTATCCCAAAAATATTTCCTCGACTGCTTCAGCCATTTCCATATAGAAAGCATTTTCCAAGCAAAGTATTTTAATAATTTTGCATTGACTCAAATTGTCTCCATAATTTCAACATTAAATACTTTACACGTCAGCAAAGAGTAAATTCAATGAACATTTCACGTTACACTGTCACTGCAAAACTAATATTTTTGTTTCTATGAAATTATCTCCTATTTATACAGCATATTTAATTGATTTATGCTGAATTGAAAGTCAGTAGACTGAAAAATAAAATTTCCCAGGTACAAAGTATTTCATAAAATATGCCAAAAATTGAAGCATTGATAACACTTATGTTAACAAAAGAAGTTGAGATTTATCACTTTCCAATTTAAACTCAAGTTACACTTTCACCATTAATAGATGGAAAAACCAGCATAATTCTCACTGGAAACTTCCTGAGGTAACAGCCAATACGTTAAATGCAATAGGCAAATTACTTAAAGAAGTTGAGATTGTACTCACCGTTAATATTTCTTGATATCTCAAAAGGGAACACGACAGCTGTTCTGTGAAGTCTTCTCACGTCTTCTGGAAACATTCTTCTGAAACAAGAGAATGAAACCTTAAAGTTTGTACTGTAATTTCATGCTGAATATTATTTCTGTTAACATCATGTAATGTCTCTCGTGTTAAATCACTCCGATAATATTCGAAAATATTATATTTAACTCGAATTCCAAGATTTGTAAAATATAAAATTTGTATCCCTTTAGTTGCTAAGTTAGGCTAAATACTCATTTCAAAACCATAAGACTAGTATGTACTGATTACGTACATTAATATCAACTCAATAAAAGAAATATATCAAAGAATGAATTTTACGATAGGGTTGCCAACATTAAACATCGCAGGACACGGAGAATTTTGTCAGAAAACTGACTATTTGGGAAAGAACCTTAATATTTTTTCAGTTATTCATTAAAATATTATTTATTCAGCTAAGCGTACGCTTTATCGAGGTTAAAATATACGAAAAGTTATATGCCCCGGACTCTCGTCAAATTGGCACTGTTGGCAACCCTCATCATCGGCTAACACCGTATATAAAATCATTTATAAAATGGTGTATGAGAAAAATTTCCGAAACAACGATAGAAATTTCACTACCTGTCCTACGTGATAAAAAACCAACCTTTACCTTGTAACTTGACGCTTACACAACCACTCGACAAGTTAAAAACCATATTCATGTCTAAACTTGACTCAGTCCACCCAAAATACACGTGGTTAAAACTTTCAACAAGGAAAAATAATTGCATTGATCCTATATAAAGCTTTCCCCTAATTAATGCAAAGATTATGCCGCCATTAACTTAAAGTGAAGAGATCAACCACTTCGTTTAATTAAGAAACAATTTCAAAATCTGTGAAATACGGATCGGAAGAAATAATGACCTTGATACAAAATTGTACGGCAACGTTAATGCGGTAATGCTAACCCGCTGAAGCATGCCGCCGGCGGCAATTAAATTAGATTTTCGCTTATTTCTAACTAAAGAATTCAAACCCGACAATGGATCACAGTAACACGAGGTCGATGTAAATCTCTTGGCAAGTATGAAGAGAAAGTTCCTCAGTCGTCGACGATGTGATCTTCCTCAACGTAAATTTAAAGTGACCAAAACCCAACTTCTACACGCCCGTCATTGATATTAGATAATTTTAAATCACAAGAAGTGAAAATATGTGTACATACAGCAATATAAAAGGTTGCACAATATCTGAATTAAGTTAACCTAACAAAAAGCATATAAAAATGAAAAGATTGAATAATGAAAATGTACAATTTACAAAATTTAAAACCCATACCCTACAATAATACATTTACAAAATTTAAAACCTATACCCTAAAATAAAACATATCTACAATATTTTAAACCTACAAGATTATTTGGCATTCTGCCTTATTGCAATGACCTTATTTTGATGTGAACACCATGCCCTTATGCCGATGTTTACAAGGAGAGAGAGGATGTTTCTGTATCTCCTTAGAATGCTCTGCTCACAGATAATTATTACTTTTTGTTTCTTTTGAGGCTAATAAATGATCACATTCAAATAATAATAACTCATGAGGAGACAGACGTCGCCTGCCCCACTGCTGAGAGATCAACAATGTTGCACCCTCCATATCTAACAGATATATTGCGCCCGACGGAGGGTTAAATTAAAGATAGTTTCTCACAGTTCGAGGGGTTAATATTAAGTGCAATAAGACTAGATGAATCGACATAGTTATTTAAAAATAAATACGAAACGAATGATTTCATTCCTACGTCCTAAAGGGTAAGGAACGAATCTCCAAGAGCATACAATAATTCACAATGAAGCTGAAACCATGAAATTTATAATTTACAGAACGTAATAATTTATGCAGTAACTTTTCCACTCGATTTAATTGACGAAACTTATGTATATTTCGAACAAACCTCCAATACATATTCAATCAATGCAGAGACCAATGACACATATGTTCGCCTTACAAATCCCTTCATTTAGTTAAACGTAATTCCTCAAAGCGGTGTGAATAAATAAAATTCTAAATTTCGCTCGGAAAACAACCGATGTAGCTATGTACTCATAAACTACACAACTTGCAGAAACACTTCAGCATTCACAGGTAAAATATTCATTACTATAAATTAACTTACACTTTATCAGTCCTCGGGAAATTAAAAAATTTTGTTGGCCCATCACGGCGTCTATCCCACCCGTCACAATCATTAACGGCACACGTCGCGCACACATTCTTACTGCGTCTTCCACGAGGTTCCGCCATGATCATACATCAACTGTAACGGCTTTAACCACGAGACCCATCCCCTCCTCCACTTTCATTTTGAAGCGCTTCCAGTGACATCTAGCAATGCAGCAGTGCGTAACTTCAACCTCTGAAAACCGTTGAGTTGCCAGGCCCTGGTCGGCAGTGTCTAAAACTCCATAAAGAGTTAGGCTGGCTTTAATACTGCCACTGGTGGGAGAAAATGTTGTTACCGGTAAAGGTGGCTCCGACATGTTGTGACATTATACATGGAGTGTCAGGCCGGGCAGGCATGTGATCATAAGTTGCCTAAAGCGGTTCAGTCGCTTTGTTTAACGGTTGTTGTGGAGCATTGCATTTGTTTTCTAATATTTTTTACTTTAAAGCGTTATGTTAGTTTAGGTGTTAGATACCTAAGTGAATAATCTAAAAGTCGCTATAATTTATTTCAAGGAACTTTCTTTCCTATATCCTGCCAAAAGAAGTAACATTCATTGTGTTATAAAAAATTGTAGTATTGGGAGCAATCATGAATAAAAGACGCATCTTATCTAGTATTTATGTCCAAAGTAAGAAAAAAAAATTACTCCCTGTACAATCCAAAGATTCCAATTCCCAGATCGAAGTAACTACATCTCTCAATGCAACCGAGTCGGCATTTGTTGTTATTAAAGAAATATTTCCTGTCAAAGAATTGTGTTTTCGTCTTCCTCCTGTCATTTTAGTTCATCAGGTGTATAGCATCATAAAAAATAGGACTGTCGCAGACAAAGAAATCGTAAGAATGGTTCCAAAGTAATTTGATTGCTATATTTTATTTCTGTTCATATCGTATAGATGTTTTCAATTTTTATGATTTTTTTATTTCTTTTCAGAACATTCTCGTGGAAAAAGACGTCATTCGTCTCTTCAAACTTGGTTTTAAGGATAACACCATGGTTGCAATATTTTCTGAGGACTTTAACCGCCACGTTATGGAACGTGTGTGTCCGTGCCAAGTGGAAACAAATAATATGGAATCATCGGAAGATTCAGAACCTGTAGATATTTTGGTTTTAAATAACGAAATTTCAAAATCCGGGCCATTATTAACTGTTGATAAGTGTAAATCGAGGTCGAATAAACCAAATAATAATAAAGACTTTAAGATGTGTCATCAAAGTCGAACAGTTTCGCGTTTTATTTATGAAGTTATGCCAAAAATTCAAGATGTTTCTGTGGATAAACAATTGTTGCAATCTGAACATCGTTTCAAAGAAGGTGATTTGAGGTAAGTGCATACAAACGTTACTGGAAAATGTAAAAGCATCCTCTTAAAAGTGATAATAATGTTAGTTAATACATAACAGCTGTAATAACTGAAGAATAGAGATATTAAATTGCCCCCCTTTTTTTATCAGGACTTTGATGAACGTTGGTCTCCTGGCAGTTCGCTCAGTAGGAAGTTATTGGTTATCTTTTCCAAATGCAGGAGAATTTATGAAACACTTCTCGAGGGGAAGAGCCGCTCTCATAAGACTGATAAAGAAACGCAAATTCTCAGAAATTCTTCAACAGGTGAGTCATCATTCGGGGATTTTCCTTAGATTGGTTTTAGAATGTTTATAATACATTTGTCAATATTACTGGGAAAAGTATAAAATTTCTATATTTAATAGCTAAAATTGGGAATATGTAAAGTGACCAGAATTCCAAAAGCTCGCTGCTGTACAAAATGAAAAAAACAAAATGCAATACTTATTTTTGAATCCGTGTTTTTAACAAAATAAAAACATTTCGATAATACATCAATATTGAATTATTATAAACAATTTTAACGAGGATTATAAAATCCATTTTTTTTATTAATCATATACTAATTCTCCAAAGTCATACCCTCCTCGCGGTGCGTTTGATGTTATTTTTATAAAAACAAATACAAAATAAAATTGGAACAAATCATGTAATTAACTGTAACAAATTAATTCAATTTTCCAATTACTTTTCGAAACTTGTGACGATGACTTGAGAAAACTATAAAACTTTGCTGGTGCTTTGCGGACTGTGACAGGTGACATATGCTAAAACCGCAGAAACAAGCTAAAAGCATAGATTTTTTTAAAGTGGTACGAGTGGTACACTCATTTTGACAAAAAACCATGGGTGTAGTAGTAAAACAAAACAATAAAGTAAAGAGCACATATAAAGCTACAACCACACCACGGAAAACAAATTATTGTTCTGCGTTTAAGTACTTTTTTATATGCTGACATGAATAATAAAAACAAATTATTGCAATTATTATCAATTTGGCAGGCAAATTTTTAAAATGCTGTACACTTTCCAATGCTGTACAGGAGATTCAAATGCTGTACACTACAGCATAATGCTGTACAATACAGCATAATGCTGTACAATACAGCATAATGCTGTACAATACAGCATAATGCTGTACGTCTGGTCACTTTAGGAATATGTAACATTAACATTTCACTTTCATGAGAAAACCAGTTAGGGTTTTCATAATTTCAATTGTAAGGGTTCAAAATAAACTTCATACAATTAACATGTTTGGCGTTTTATTATATTATATAATAATTTCAGCGAAAACTGTTATTTATATTTTATTTATCACATTGAAAATCTTTCCTTACTGATTCAGTGCTCAACATGGAATGTGAATTTTAAAGAAGTTAATTAAGAAGTTAAAGTTAATTATCCTACTCTGATGTATGATTTCTTTGGCTTAAGTATCTTGTTTGTTGAACTCGGCTACATTCAAGTAAATATTTTTATGCACACAAATATTTTCAGGAGTTGGAGAAAAGGCAGCTGGAGAAGACAGCCAAATTTGGAATAAAATATCATATTTGTGATTTGATAGGAGCTGATATTGTGCAATGGTATGTTTCTTTGAATTAGAGCATTAATAAATTACTTAGATATCTATCAGTTAGCTTTAATTAATTTTGAAATCAATTTAAATATGATCAGTGTAAAACAAATTGTTGTAGCTAAAATTAACACGTAAATAAATTTCATCAATCCATGCCCAAAATAAAGGAATTATTATGGAGCCTACCCTCTAATAAACTGTTAAAGGATAATCCAAAAAATTTTTGCTCTAATTAGCAGTAACATCTGCAGCCATAATACACTTCACCATTCCAGTACATTTATCTACAAAGTAATCATCATCAGTTATTGAATCTTCTACCATTTAGTTAAATTACTGTTTCCCTCATCACATCCTAATATTAAATCATATCCTTATGTTAAAAAAGAAACAACAGACACTAGGGATTAAAAGAATTTTCCGTAGAAATACTGACAACCCTTGGCCTATATCACCTATAAGCTAGTTACTGAGAACTTTTTGTATTCTTGCTTAATTTTGTTGCTGATTAATTATGAGGCTCTAAATCAGAGATGGGTTAACTACGGCCCACGATTGCATTACAAAAGTGAACCATGAATGTAACAATTTCGTATTTTTTTTGGCTAAAATTACGGCCGGAAAACCTTTGCTTGTGAAATTCATACAATAAAATGTTATTAATTATCAATTTTCCCAGATAGAAATCTTCGCATTCTCACATGTAACTTCCAATGTGGATCCTAATGTAGCCTGCCGAAACATTTTCATCTGTTAATGCGGCCCACCTAAGCAATCACAACAGCTAATGCAAAAGTTTCCCCATCCCTTCCCTAAATGTTTATGATGTTCAATTTTAGTGAAAGATATTCCTTTTTCTTGAATTAATAAATATAATCTCAGGTTTGTATGTTATCTTTTCAGTATCGAAACCACTTCTGGGACCCTTTTGAGATTCTGCTACCCACAAAAATAATTCGTCTTGGAGAATACTAATTTATTGAGAGAGGATTTACTTTCATGCTGGAAAATATCAACAAGAATATAAATGAATTATCACATTCAATGAAATGCAATCCTGATTCACCCAAAATTGCCATGGATGCAGGAGTTATATAATAGAAAATGATGGAAATCAAAAGAAATATATCTTACTGAAGTTGATATTTGTTGAAATGCATTTATAAATACATAATTGAAACATTTCTACTCATAAAGCTGTTAAATTCATCCTCAACATTCCTTTATCACTTGCTAACAATTTGCTTTTAGTTTTACAGGAAATTCACTCATGAAGAGCTTAATATATCAGGAAAATAATTAAGCTTAATGCAATTGAAAAGTAAAATATGCGAGCAATACTCATTCGAGTCACAGCGTTTTACATCTTCAATGCAATACATAAGTGTTATTACAATGAATTACTCCAACAAAAGTATTTACATGTACTTATCATAAAATAATCACTAAATCAAACTATGCTTCTATCGTCTTTTAAATCGATGAAAAAGTAAATGATTATGACAGAGACAAGGAAATTCAGCCGAGTGAAAAAAAGAGAATTTCCACAATGGCTTGTTCTTCATAGTAAACTTACTCCGTCACCATGACTCATTCCATGCAAAGAACTTTTGAGCAAAGTTAGAAGTAGTGATGGACTTGAAACCTAAGCCCAGCATTTTTTAGGACTGAATATATGATTGGCTGAAACTCGTGAGAACTTAAATTCCCCTAATCCCTATTTTTTAATGGGAACTTAAATTCCCATTGAAGTACGATATACATTAAAGTAAAGTTTATACTGCAATTATACCAACATAATATAAAAACTGCAAATTTGTGAAAAAATTCTTAATAAAGAAATTTGTGGCTTATGTTAACATCATTTTTAGCATCAAAAATCTGATGTGGCCAACACATGACTTTCCCAATATTTGGGGTATAGATATTTAAATTATTATGAATAGCATTATGAGGCAAAATTATTATTTCATATCGTAAATGAATACAGTCGTCCTTATTGCCGTAAATTATATTTTGAATCAAGGGCGTCGGCAGAAAGTTTTGCAAGGGGGTGCAAAGCACACAAAAATGCCTATTACCCAGGGGCGGACGCAATTTTTTCCGACCCGGGAAAATTTTACTTAACTGACCCCTATCTGACCACAAATGCACACCAATGAATCACTATGAATTATATTATCACTGTACTGAATATCCTCTTGAAATTAACTTAAAGTACGTATATTTTAAATGACTAATTTATTCCGCGCGTGATGATTAGCTTTTCCCTTGAAGCAGGTTAAAATCTGTGCTTGAAATGGAAAATGTTACGGAACGCTTGTATTGGTAGTGGAATGGAAATTTTTATGAAACGGAATGCTGATTATAAGGGACGGTATTTCTACATATCTGACGAAACGGAATGGTATCATCGGCACGTGTGACGAGCCGGAGCGGCGTTCTGGTTCATTCCGAACACTGGTTAAAATCCACTCCGATCGGCTAAATACTTCAACACAAATAACAAATATGTATTAATCTTTTATTCACCTTAATTTTCAGGAAACAAATAACGTCCAATATACATATTGCATTTTTATAATATACTAGTGTAATGCCCGTTGAAATATCAACGGAAGAATTATAGATAGATAATTATTATTGTTTTCATTTAAAATAATTAATATCACAGTTTTACATATGAAATATTTTGCCATATACAATATTTCTAGTGAATATTCTGTTGTTGACGGGCTATCTTTAGTTAAACTTAAAATAGTTGCCTCTTTCCCTCCCTCTCCCCCCTCCTCATTTCTCCCCCTCCCCCTCTCTCCCCTTCCCCTCTTTCCCCCTCACCCCTCTCTCTCGCTCCCACCTCTACCTCCCCCCCTCTTTCATATTAAAAGCATTCAAAGCACGTTTATACCCATATAGCGTAATTGTCCGTCAATATGACGGGATATCTTTAGTTAACCTTACCTCCCTACCTCTCCCTCCCTTCCTCTCTCTCCCTCCCTCTCTCTCTCCCTCCCTATCTCGCATTAAAAACATTCAAAGCACGCTTACACCCATAAGGATTGATACAACAATCAGATTTTGAGGTCTAACAGTGTAAGTAGTCACTATGGCAACATTCCATTAAAATGGCAAGATTTCCATAAAATATGTAAATTAAACGTTTAACATGGGATATTTCGAGCTGTGGGTGAAAAAAGATGAACAGAATAAGAAACTTTATAATTTTTTCTTAAAAATGGTTCAAATCCGAAGGTCGTATGTTAATTCCTTCTAATTTTAATTTCCAAATGAATAAAAGCCTGCACATCGAAAAATCGCATTTTACATGTTAAGTAATGGGAAACGGAAATGCCTCCATTGGATTCGAACCAAGGAATTTTTTCGCGATTTAAATTCGTCATCACCTGAAAAAGTGTTAATCAAGCATCCCTGCCAAATTTCGAGTTTCTATCTTCATTACTTCTCGAGTTATTAGTGTTTAAGTTAGCATTATAGACAGAAAAGTTAGCGTTATAGACAGAGAATTGCTTTTATTATAACGATAAAAAATATCCACCTTTAACAAACGACGAATGTTCTGGCACATGACAACTTTTTTTTTCAAACAGTTTTCGGATGATTTTGGATATACAATCCATTGACCTAAAACTTTATGGTTAATTACATGGAACAAAAATAGTCCTGCTGTTGCTAATTCTTTCCTTTTCAGCGAAATTAGTTTTTCGGAAGAAATCCTCTTAAGTTAGAGCAGGAAGCGGCATTACTTAAGGCTATCTTATGCTTTTCTGTTGCTAAATGTTTTGTGATATCATATCTGCCACCAGTGCCGGTCATAGGCAATTGGCGGCCCTGGGCAAACTTATATTTGGCGGCTGGCTCCATTTATCATTATTAATTGCATAATATTGTGAGAAACAACTGCAAACTGATACAAACAAAAAGGGTAATAGCTGGATGAAAATTTTTATTTCAAAACAAAAAACAATCATAAGGTACAATATTTTTTAAATTTAATGTATTTTATAATAAACTTCCATCAATCAAAGGGTTATTTTTCTTGCTTTAAGAATTGCAAAATCAGCAATTAAAGTGGAATAATCAAGCGATGATGCTAAAGAATTTTCAGGATCAACCAGCCTTTCTTGTGTCATCGTTTAACGCAAGTATGTTTTAATTAATTTTAGCTTTCCAGTATACAGCGCAGCCACCATGTAGCGGTGAATTCTGTAAACATATTCAAAACATGGGTGTCGGCAGGGGGGGCAGTTGCCCTCCCCCCCCTGGAAATGTGTAAAAACCTAAATATTATATTAGACATTAGCGGAAGTGCCCATTGAATTTCAATGGATTTAGTGAATCTAAAAATTCAACCGTATAACATTTAAACATCGAAAGAATAAAATAATACATAGTTGTAACCTCACGGCCGTCCGTGTGCAAGTCTCTCATTGGCCACCCCTTTGCAAGTCTCTCATTCACCGCCATTTTTAGGTGTTCTTTACAAAAATTAAAAAACGCCTTATGGTTTGATAAATTATAATATAATCCGCATTACTGATAAAAATACTATACGTGTCTGACGATAAATCGGCCGCCCCCGTTGTTTGACCGCCCGTGTGCATCACACAGTCGCACATATGGACTGTTGTAACCATCGAATAAAGCAAAAACGAAGAAAATCGATCCATAATTAGGTATTTCGATGAATGAAGGAAAAAAACTTGCACTCGGAAAAATCGAAAATTACTTGTAAACTTATAGGAAATAATTATTTAATTAAGCACCCCTTCCTCCAAATTTATTCTCGCCATATATCTTACGTTACTCGCAGGGTAAAATTATATACCTATGCGAAGTTTTGGACAAAACCTCCAATGGTGTGGATTTCTATAGCGGACAAAAAAACAATTTCACTTTTATATAAATAGATCATATCACTTTCGCCAAATCCAGCTTCATTTCTTGTGCCTTTCTGAAATGTTTACTTTTATGTCTTGTAGGCAAGAACACCTGTGAACGTGTATTTGTCTATGATTGAACACTGACCTGAAAAATGTACACCAGATGCATGGGCCTATTTACGTTAATAAACATTTAAAATGTGGAATATAATGTTTATTTAAGAAAAAGGTAAGATTCCAGTATTCAATAGATGAAATAAGGTTCAATTACTTTGGTCAATCGTTATAAACACTTCCCACAGGCTGTTTCCTGAATAAATATGTGTTTATTTACGTTTCTATGTATAAAGATAAATGTCCTGCTTTCTATCAGTCACAAAAGTACAATAGGATGAGTTTAGCAATAAAAGGACACAATGTAACAAAATGAAAATAGAAAATTAAAAAACAATATATTTTATGTTTACCTCTCTAATTCCATAATGGATAAATAATAAATTTCAACTCACAATTACATCCTTACTTTCCTTACGCCGTTCTTTATTTTCCACGGTGTGGCCCGTGAAGAGGGCAGAATTGAGCTATGTAGCCCGCGATGTTTGCAGAAATGGATCATGTGGCCTTCAGGCTGAAAAGTTTGAGCACCACTATACAGACATCGGTAATATTAGCCCAGTAGAGCAGGTTGGCTGTCCTTATGCTTCGGGATTTAATCGGAAAATAAGCAAAATATCTCCGAAATGGATGGTTCTACGAAAATTTGTTTCAAACAAAACTTGGAAGAAATATTCTTTGGTCTTCACGAAGATTACCAATAACAACGTTTTTAAGGAGATAATTGACGGAAACCGAAAAAAGCGATTATTTTTTATAAATAATTCCTAAACAATAACTGCTATGGAAAATTGTTTGAAATAATAGATGTAGGAAATTACATTCTCTATAACCTTTGTATAGAATTGTATATACAATAATGATGTTTTAACGGAGAAATACCACAAAAACCGAATCGGGTTTCGAATAAACCTCTACTTCCAGTTAACCGGTATTGTCCAAAAACTAATCAGTTCTTTGTGCTCATGCTAAAGTGTTATATATGAAATGTGGTATTAATATGACAAGTACTTTTTGAGTTAGAGCGCCCACAATCACATACATCATTCCGAAAATTCTCTAAACATGTTCTAGGGACCTCAAAACGTGTATTTCCATTGAAATCTCTGAGTCGATTTTTTTCGTGATCACAATACTTTCCCCATACTATGTATGGAGAAAGTAAAAAGGATAAAAATATCACCAACTGTCGTGTTTCTTCATCTTTGTTTTAAACCACTACAAGTCACCAATTTATTTCATTGAGATCATGTCTTGGCAATTTTTTTGTCACATGGCGGTCTATGTGGGGGGAGGATGCACCTGGACACGTGCTCCCCCTGTCGTCAGGCCCACAAATATTTTATTGAAAATTTATTAAATTATATATTAGTATTAACTCATAGCATTCATTCCCAATACCCAATCACATAGTATAAATGCTATTTCGACTTCTTTATGGGTAACAAAAGAGTACCATACTTTTCTGATTATATGCATTTTTTTCGCAGAATATTGACAAAAAGTTAAGGTGTGTATTATATGAGGGAAAGTCAGAAAGTAAGGTTCCCTATTTTTTTATTTTGAATGTAAACAAGTTACAATGCGGAACACATGGAACAGATATAGGCAAATATTCAGTCAATTATTGACATAGTCGCCTTGTCTGTTGAGGCACTTATCATAATGGTAGATCAAGTAATCAAAGTCTTGGCGGAAGAAAGATGCGTCCTGCAGACGTAGCCAACATTTGACCTCTTCTTGGAGATCTTCATCAGACTGGAAGGATAGGCCTTGAAGGTGCTTCTTCAGTTTGGGGAACAGGTGGAAGTCCGATGGTGCCAAATCAGGACTATAGGCAGGATGGGGTAGAATTTCTCAGTGCCAAGTGTTCAAGAGATTCACTGTGGCATGAGTAGTGTGCAGCCAGGCATTATCGTGCAACAGCAGCACTCCATTTGACAGCAAGCTGGACCTCTTGCGACGAACAGCCTTCTTATGTTTCGTGAGGGTGGCCTGATAACCAGCTGCATTGATTGTCTGCAGGACGCATCTTTCTACCACCAAGGCTTTGATTCCTTGATCTACCGCTATGATAAGTGCCTCAACAGACAAGGCGACTATGTCGAAAAATAGACTGAATATGTGCCTATATCTTTTCCATGTTTTCTGCATTGTAACTTGTTTACGGTCAAAATAAAAAAATAGGGAACCTTACTTTCCGACTTACCCTCGTATATGGTAACAGGTGCATGCAACTTTTTTTAGTAAGGAAGTAATTTATATTTTTGAACATATTTTTACCAATAAATCATACATTTCAATGCATTTCGATAACATTCCTTTAAATATCATTTTTCAAAACAAAAATAAGAATAATTATTTATTTACTTTTAGCTGTCCAAATCTTAGCCTTTGGATTCATTATTGCTGTCCTAAAATAGTTTGTCGGCGATTTTGTGTTCTCTCTCATCGTCTACATAAATGGCGTCGTCGAGAACATCATCTTCATCCTCACTATCCACTTCCGCAAAATCATCATTCCATATGATGTCATCTTCAGAACCATCCATGGCATTTGTGAGGTAACATTTTTTAAAACCACGCTTTTTAAGAAAAAATCAATGCAAGTTGTAAGCAACAAATATTATTTTACATACCTCGACTGGCTTGTATGAAGGCAGTCAGAACTAGACGTGATATTCACGTAAACTATCTCGCTTGATGGCAAGGCGAGAACTGTTATTCCAACTGACCAGATTATTACACAATGCGACATTGAGACATGTTTTTATACACTGTATCGATCTTTAAAGTGAGAGTCAAAATAAATAGACATTAAGTTTTCGTAAACATTCTCGTACATATCTTGCTTGGTGACAAGGCGAGAACTGTCTTGATACTGCTAATAACCAAGTGAAAAATTACAGTGATCTTTTTACAAAAAATGAGTTGCATATTATACATGGTGTTAAGACAATATTCACATTTCACTCTTAAAAACATGGGTGCGTATTATAATTGGAAAATTACGGTAATTGAGCTTAACCTTTTCCATACTGACTTTTAAATGTATGGTTATTCCTCTCCGTACCAAGCCAGCCGAAATTGGCCACTCCTCTTCAACCTGATCTGTCATCTCTTTGGACTGATGAACTTCTTCTTTGTGCTAAAATGCATTAGCCTAACCTATATTTGTAGATTTTGTTATTTATTTAATTTACAAATTGCTACTAGTAGTTATGGACAGGGCTCGAAAACTACGGTCGCCAGTGGCGAGTTGATATTACCAGCTGGCGACAATCTATTCGCAATAACAATTTTTATTTGTAAATTTAGCTCTCCCTTGATCAAACAAACTTCCCCTGCTATTCAAAATAGATTCGCCTGTCGCAATTGTCATTGGAACGGCTGTGAAGTAGTTAGCTCTCCACCATTAAAAAAGCGTCTTGTTCGCCTCGCATCATCCGGAGTCTTAAAGTATATATCTATTTTATTAGTATCTTACTAGATCCAGAATCTTATTTGAAAGTGAAATTAATACTGTGAACTAATTAGAACATACTAAAGGATTGATGGAGAAAATATTTCCTGAGAACACGTCAATGAATGAAAAATTTCTAGGAGTTCAGCTATCTGAAATACCGCAGGTAATATTGAAATTTGAGAAAGTTATTGAAAATATTCCTAGTTAATGGTATGAAGTTAAAGTATTACGTAAGAAATTGATGGTAGATGATATTCCTAAATCAACAGTTTCACACGGAGAAAGGTTGTTCAGTAAGTTCATATCTATACCTAATAGCAGTTTTTCCAACTTCAATGGCATCGTGTAAGAGAGGTTTCAGTGCTATGAATATAATTAAATCTAAGAATAGGTCTTCATTACAGAATTCTAGTTTAGATGACCTCTTGATGATAACACTCAATGGACTCCCATTAAATTTATACAATCGTTTTCTTCAAGGTTGTGCAGCTAACTAAAGTCTTCGGGTTATCAGCCGAATCTTCAGGCTCCGGTTTGGGCTCTGTAATTCTTCGCATTGAAATGAATTTGGCACAACTTAGTTTTAACCCTCCCACCTTTTATTCCTACATCTCAGGCATCTCTTGAAATGACCAAAACTTGACTATAGCGTATACTTAACCAAAAAATCGGTACAACATACATTGTACAAACTTTCTCATATATGGGTACTAATGCGTCGTTTAGTTAACTTTAGAAAATGAAAATCGTATGAGCCTGTTTTTAGAAAATCCAATTTTTGTTACAGTTGCCCAAGAATAACTAGCCTTATACTCATTCATTGAGAAAAATGAAATACGTAGTATTATTGTAGATGTATACTCAAGTAACTGTACGAAATTTGATCAAAATCGTTTGAGCCGTTTTCGAGAAAACCAAATTGTTGTTAAAGTTGCCTAGAATAAACTAGCCTAATATTCATTTTTTGAGAAATATGAACTATACATTAATATTGAAGACGTAAACTCAAGTAACTCAAAAAGAGAAAATCGAATTATTGTTAAAGTTGCCTAGAATAAACTAGCCTTATATTCATTTTTTGAGAAATATGAACTATACAGTATTATTGAAGACGTAAACTCAAGTAACTGTACGAAATTTGATCAAAATCGTTACAGCCGTTTTTGAGAAAATCAGATTGTTGTTAAAAATGCATAGAATAAACTACTCTTAATTATTGATCAATGTCAACCATTTCTATGTATACTCTGCTCAGTATGATAAAATGTTCAAGTACGAGATTTCATTCATTTTTGCTTTACCGTCTAGGCTCCAGAGCCAGTAACAGACAGACGGCATTGCGAAAACCACTTTTTCGGATTCAGTGACACCTAAAATGTATATTTCCATAAAAATCTCGAGGTCAAATTTTTTCGCGATAACAATACTTTCTCGATACTTCGTATGAGAAAGTAAAAATTCATAATCGTTTTCAATGTAGCAAAGTGTTTAATCTGAATTGATGTTGGGCTGCACAGTAACATTTTTCTCAGCATTCTCATAGAAAGCAAAATGAGTAAACAACTTTGTTAAAAATTAAAGTCTTGTCTTATCATACCTTTCCAAAAGAGTTCATTTGGTGCTGTGACACCCCCTGCTAAATGTTTCTGGCAGCTTTCAGGGTATTCATGTAAATGTCTCAGGCAGCAGATGTTTGGGAATGGTCCTACACTTGAGATGTTCCTTTCTATACACTCAATCATCAATTCATTAAAAATTATTAAGATAGTTTTTTTACTTTCTCATACGAAGTATCAAGAAAGTATTGTTTTCGCGAAAAAATTCGACCTCAAGATTTTTATGGAAATACACATTTTAGGTGTCGCTGAATCTGAAAAAGTGGTTTGCGCATGCCGTCTGTCATCTAAAAGTGGTCATGGGTGATTTCAATGCCAAGGTAGGAGAACAAAAGGAAGACGACAGCGCAGTTGGAAAATGGGGCTATGGAGACAGAAATGAATGAGGGGACCGACTTGTAGACTTTGCTGAATGTACTAGTCTATATATAATGAACACTTTCTTCAAAAAGAATCCCAATAGAAAATGGACCTGGAAAGGACCCAATGGTACCATAAACGAAATTGACTACATACTAGTCAATAAGAAGCAATTGGCTGAAGACTGTTCCGTCCTCAACCAGTTTAAAACTGGAAGCAACCATCGCGATACTCAAGGAAACCGCTGAAGAAATAGGCGGAACAGTTAAAACAAAGCCAGAGAAAAAGTTGACTGAAAAAACAAGACTGCTGATGGAAAAATGAAGGAAAATGATAATTACTAATGATCCTGAAGAAATGATCCATTTTGCAGAACTAAACAAAACTATAAGGAAATGCATCAAGGAAGATGTGAAAAAATATAATTATGAGCTAATCGAGAAAGCCATAGAAAACAATAGAAGTTACAAGAAAATGAAGCAACATCTCTCGATCGGAAAGAGACAGCTGGTGGCCTTGATGCTAGAAGACGGCTCCATAACCCATAGTAGGAAACTGATCCTGAAACGGGTACAAGAATTTTACACCAAGCTGTATGAGGATCCTCTAGGAAATGATGAAGTAAATGATGATGGAAACATGCCCACCGAAGAGGTCCCAGACATCCTTCCGGAAGAGGTGAGACGCAATCAGAAGTACGAAGAACGGAAAAGCATCTGGAATGGATGGTATCACAGCGGAAGTATTCAAAGCAATGGGTAATCATACGGAAACAATTCTCGCTAAGATTTTTAATTCCTGTCTGAGGAAGAAAAAGATACCAGAAACATGGAACCACGCATGTATTATCCTTCTGCACAAGAAAGGTTCCAAAGAAGACTTGAATAACTACAGACCGATCAGCCTACTCCCAACAGTCTACAAAATATTCACCAAAATACTCACTATGCGCCTTCAAAACCATCTTGATTCTGCCCAACCCAGAGAGCAAGCTGGATTTCGCAGTGGGTATAGCACGATGAACCACATCCAAGTCGTGAGAGAGGTAATCAGTCGGACTAACGAGTATGAATTACCTCTATGTATGTGCTTTATTGACTACGAGAAAGCATTCGACTCTGTCCGAACTTCGTCAGTGTTACGTGCACTAAAGAAACAAGGAGTAGAAGAAACGTACATAACCTTGATCAAGAATATCTACGAAAATGCAACAACATCTGTCCAGCTGCATGAAGAGACGAGTGCCTTTAAGGCGGAAAAGGGAGTGAGACAAGGAGATACTATGTCCCCTAAGTTATTTACAGCAGCTCTAGAGGAAGTATTCAAAATGCTAGACTGGGAGGAAAAAGGCATAAAGGTAAATGGAGAACATCTGAGTCACCTGCGCTTTGCAGATGATATCATACTGTTCGCAGGGAGCCCAGAAGAGCTCCTTAGAAGAACTGAAGATACTGAGCAAGCAAGCCGAGATGCTGGACTTAAGATGAATCTTAATAAAACAAAGGTTATGTACAACTCCTTCACAAATTCTGAGAAGATACATATCAACGGAGCAGAACTCGGAGAAGTAACCAGCTATGTTTACTTAGGTCAACTCATCACTACTGATGGTTCACTTCTTGGAGAAATCAACCAGAGAGTGAAGATGGCATGGAGTGCTTTTGGCAAGAATGCGAACATCTTTAAATCAAATATTTTAGTCTTCCTAAAAAGGAGACTGTATGACCAATGTGTTCTGCCTGTTCTGACATATGGTTGTGAAACATGGACCATGAATGCCAGAATGATACAGTGCCTGCAAATAACACAGAGGGGCATGGAGAGATGCATGTTAGGGATCACCCAAAGAGACCACAAGAGGAACGACTGGGTAAGAAAGAAGACAGGAGTCTGTGACGTGATTAGAAGAGTGAAGGTGCTAAAATGGCAGTGGGCGGGCCACATTGCTAGAAGAAATGACCAGCGTTGGACGTCCAGCGTCATCGAATGGATCCCAAGAAACATCAAGAGACCAAAAAGAAGACCGAAAGACAGGTGGAACAGAGAGCTTGTTAAGTTCTTGGGACAAACTTGGAGGAGGGAGGCAGTTGATAGGGAAAACTGGAAGAGTCTGGGGGAGGCCTTCATCCATCAGTGGACTGAAAAAGGCTGATGATGATGATATATAGAGATACATATATATATATATATAACTCAAACTTTGAAATCTCCAGGTCAAACTTGGAAACATTCAGGTCAAAATTGGAAATATTCAGGTTGTCTCTGAGGGAAAGGTTCCAATCCTATTACAGCATCACATGTAGAAACTTACAAGAACACATGATAATGTTTGTTTGTTTATAGATATTTTATTGTGTGACTCCCATCCCCCTGTCAAATTTTTATGGATCCGCCACTGGTGTAATCCAAACTATAACAAAAACATTTTTATACTGGTGCATAATGCCAGGTTAAGAGAAATAAAAATATTGGCCAAAGTTGCAAAATATATTATTTAATGCTCTTTGATAGAAAAACAAATTATAATAAAATTACTAAACTGCATTAACAAGCGGTTTGACACTTACATCCTGAGCTCGGAAATTTTGGTTTGAGATATCATTTATACAAGTTGATACATTTTGTATACTTGTAAGATTGGGAGTAGAGTAGTCATCTGCAGTTTGTGTAGATGTTCCTATAGATGCAGCAGCCATTAACATTTCTATAGCGCCTTGGAGGTTAAGCATGTCATTAGTTATTTCTTCTTCTTCTTTAAGACGTTTCATTAGTTTCTCAAGCATCAATGCCATCTCAGGTGATTGGTTAATGGAATCCCCATAAACATCTGTCAAGTAATAAAAAGCAGTACATACAGTAAACTCCCAGTTATGCAGAAGGCCCGGGAAATTGGGTTTTCCGGTTAAGTGAATATTACTTGAGAGTTTTATTGGATAGTCCATAATAAAGAATTTGGATACCAAAATAAGAAACAGATGCAGAATTGTACATTCACCTTGGAATTGCAAACCTGCCGACAAGGTAATGTATTCACATTTGTTCTTAAATAATTCCTTGAGATTCAAGAAAGTAATGAAATTCAAATACAGGCTACTCCCGAGATTCAACCATTCGAGATTCGACCAACTCGGGAATTTGAACGGTCAAATCGACCCAGCCGATTGATCGGTCGAATTAGAAACTAGTTTACGCTAAGTAATTTTTGGCCCGCCCAACCATGAGAGGTTTAGTTTCAGTATAGACATCGTTATTTCTGCTTTAATTGTTTGAATTTGTGCTGATTTCACGTTTTTTAAAAATCTTTTATTTAAATTTATTGATTTATTTTATTTATAAATTTATCACTTGACATGGCATCATCATTCCTGCTCTAATTGCTTGAATTTGTGCTGATTTCACTCTTTTTTCTGTTAATCTTTTATTTAAATTTATTTATTCATTTATAAATTTATCACTTGATATTGCATCTAAAAGGAAATGTAATAGTGATAATGCAAGTGAATCAATAAAAGAGTGCATAAGACTCATAGTTATGACTTGAAATTAGAAATTTTAAAGCGTGTTGAGAAAGGTGAAAGCCATGCTGAAATCGCACGATCGTTGGGGATGTCTCGTTCAACTATTAGCACTTATGTTAAACAGAAGGAGAAAATTCTAGAACGTGATAAATTCAGGTAATTTGATAAAAACAATAAACAGTCCTAGGCGCAGTGTTGTGATTCCTAAAATGGAAAAACTTTTGGTAGATGATCAGTGTCAGAAACACATTCCTATTAGTGAGGCCATGATTAGAGCAAAGGCTAAGGATCTCTATGATGATTTGAAGAAAAGGATGGATGAAATTTCTGTTGATTAGCCTCCATTTAGTGCAAGTCATGGCTGGTTTGACAGATTTAAGAGAAGGGCCTTAAATTAACTGGTGAGGTTGCAAGTGCAAATACTGATGCTGCCTCAAGTTATTACAGTAGGACCTCCAAATTCGCATGATTCGCAGTTTCGCGGTTTTTTTCAACTACAGCTGCCATCTTTGAAGTGATGAGAAAAAACACTAAACAAATGAATTTCCCCACCCGTGAGGTTTTTTATCACACTATGGTTGTGTACGATCAGCGTGGGGTTTGTTTTCTAGCTCTCACCAAATTTAATGCATTTTTATTGCCATTTACGTGATTCAATAAATATTTTTCCGGTATATTTGCTAATCATGGTTTATGCAAACTTATCTCTTTAAACCTACTGTACGGCTACGGCAGATTTAAATGCCACACTAGCAGCCCGCTGCAGCTACGCTTGCAAATAATCTAAATAGTTCAGCCCTACATTAGATCATATCGCGGTATATTCAAAGGAGAAAAATTTTCAAATCTACCTTACCTTAGTTCCAATGATTATCGTTGCACCCTTATAGATGAACTAACAAACAGTTGCTTTCCTTCAAGTGCCTATCAGCTACTGCTTTTAATTTCTTACAGGACCTACTATAAAGGCGACATCAATGCAAGCGTTTACTTAGATTAACAATGAAGAGAAGGTAACAATAACGCTTTTCTTTCGTCTATTTGAAGGTTTAATTGGCCTTAAATGAATCGGAGGCAACAATGAGTCTCCTTGGCAACACCCGGAAAGAGTACGAAAAATCCAAAAAATTTCGAAAAAGAATGCGTATTTCTGAAAAATTCGACCATATAACGTGTAAACATCGCAAGAATAAGTTATTATAGAGCTTTAGCCGTCGAATAAAGCAAAAAATAAGAAAATCGGTCCATATTTACGTATTTGAATGAATGAAGGAAAAAACCTTGCACTCTCAAAAATTGAAAATCTCGTGTAAACCTATGGGAAAATATGTCTCCTGGATTCGAACCCGGGATACTTAAGCAAACGAAAATATTTTTCCAGGGACCTCATAGCCAGTATAAACAAAACGCCGTTTACTGCATATCTTTACGACGAAGGGTTCTCGAGAAATACACAGATATAATTACGCGAGGTTTCATACGTACGCAGTTTCACTTGAGTGCATAATATATAGGATTGTATTGGTTCAAAACCACTTTCAGCCTACCTTTTCAGCATTTATTGTTGTCAAAATAATGGAGAGCCGCTAACCTAACCCCCATTTTCTCATAAGGCCTTTGCTTCTATTTTTGCAGATTCCAAATTCACGGTGTTGTCAGGAACATAACCCCTGCGAATTTGGAGGTTCTACTGTAGTTGTATGTATAGATAGATGTATGCAGGGATGTGCTCGCACGAGTCGTTTGTTAAAATCTTTGAAGCTCGACAAGTCGAATGTTGCACATCACTCTTCCGTTAACTTTGTTGGTAAAATACTAATACTACCCATTCTCCTCCATTTAAATAACATGGGAATGGATGAGGCAGATTTGATGTAATTTGGATTTGTAAATTACATAAAATAATCATACAAAAATTTTTTTCCTTTTTAGTGTAAAAAATAAGCTATAGATTTATAATATTTTTTATTTAATTTATTCATAATTTAATATTGTTGTATTAATGTTATTAATGTTGTATTAATGTTATTTTATCTTTATATAACGTGAGGGGAGACAATAATTTTTTCCCGAAATGCGGGAACGTATCCCCCGATTATAACATGCAAGTCTATGGAAAAACAGCGTTCGACATTCGCCTGTTCGAGATTTGACCACGTTTTCAGGAACGCATCCCGGTTGAATCTCGGGAGTCACCTGTATTCAACACGTTTAACTGCAATGTTTTAATATTTACTAACTACATTACATCCTACAGAGTTTCTCACCAAATTTAACTTAAGAGAATCCAGTGCTTGAGAATGGAGAAAAAGTGAAATGGATTTGAAAAGTTTACATCTGAGGAAACGTGCAGTGAGATGCAGAAAGTGTTTCTGGCCAGAACTGGAAAAGTTACGATTTGGTTGATTTAGTAAGGTCCAAAGTTTATAGAATTTCAAATACAGGCGACTCCCGAGATTCAACGGGGATGCGTTCCTGAAAACGTGCTCGAATCTCGAATTGCTGAATGTCGAACACCATTTTCAAATACTTGCATGTTATAATCGGGGGATATGTTCCCGCATCTCGGGAAAAAATCTCCCCTCACGTTCTATAAAGATAAAATAACATTACTAATATGTTAATACAACAATATTAAATTATAAATAAATTATATAATAAATATTTTAAATGTATAACTTATTTTTTGCACTAAAAAGGAAAAAATAAATTTTTGTTTGGAACTTCAAAGATAGATGTATGCAATATGTTCTACAGACGGCCCGGTCCGGCTCGCGCGAGTCATTTGTTACGAACGATTCACGCGAGCTGGATAACATACCTGCATACATCTATCTATACATACAACTATTTATCGCAGCGAAATTAATATAAAAGTTATTAAAAAGCATAAAATAACTTAAGAATAAAGAAACAATAAAATTAAAAATATTTTCATACCTTAAAACTTTTTCAACTGAGCTTACTGGACTTGGTTTATTAATTGAGAAGTTGGAAGATTTTATTTGGAAGAAGAGGAGCTATTGGGTGGAGAACTGTTTATTGTTGTTATCAAATTATGTGAATTTATCACATCTTCTAGAATTTTCTCCTTCTGTTTCACATAAGTGCTAATAGTTGAACGACACAGTCCCAACAATCGTGCGATTTCAGTATGGCTTTCACCTTTCTCAACACGCTTTCAAATTTCTAATTTCAATTCATAACTATGAGTCTTATGCACTCTTTTATTTGATTCACTTACATTATCACTATTACATTTCCTTTTAGATGCCATGTCAAGTGATAAATTTATAAATAAATCAATAAAATAAATTTAAATAAAAGATTAACAGAAAAAAGTGAAATCAGCACAAATTCAAACAATTAGAACAGATATAACTGTCTACTCTAAAACTAAACCTCGTATGGTTGGTCTGGACCAATTACTCCACGTAAAGTAGTTCCCAATTCGATCAGCTGTGTCGAAATCTCGAATTTGTCGAATCTCGAACGGTCGAATCTCGGGAGTCACCTGTACTAGAGTTTTACTCGATGTTAAAAATTGAACTGGTTCAAGTACAGAAGCTTTTCATTCTTCCATTTGTACAGCATGGGAATGTATGCATGCTTTTACATTTAAAAATTACACAGTAAAAACTCAGGTCTACAATCTGACCGCCTCAATGAATAAAAGTGGTGATTTTTGATTGCACGTTAAATCTGTCAATAAATAGTCCTAGAACTTGAAATTTTTATAGTTTTAGTGGTGAGAATTCCTTAGTCGTCATATAATTTCCAACAATTACGTACTTTATGGCTTATAAAAAGAATGGGAGAAAATATTGTGAATTTGCCGTAAAAAATAAATAAGAAATCAAAGCATCATAGTACTAATTGTAAATAAATAATAAAGATTAACAGAAAAAAGAGTGAAATCAGCACAAATTGAAAGAACTATGTCTACACTGAAACTAAAGCTCGCATGGTTGGTCAGGATGAAAATTACTTCGTGTAAAGTAGTTCCCAATTCGATCGGCTGTGTCGAAATCTCGAATCTGGAACGGTCGAATCTCGGGAGTTGCCTGTATTGTACATTTGCTATGAATAATAATAGAAATTTTAAGTTTTAGATGTTTTTCATTATCCTCCCAATCCTCGAACGAGCAAGTAACTTAGAACTTAGTGTAATGGATTACTGTGTCAAAGAACTCCCGCAGAGGGTTGATGCTGCGCTCCGTCATCACAAGTAATTCCCGTGAGAAAAGGCTGATTCGTATGTGCGAAATGGCAGTCACATTCTCGATTTATTAAAATATTAATACCTTATGGAGCTTCGTTCATAAGTACGGATGTTCCTAAGTCAAGGACCTACTGTACTTGCCATTTCAATTTAAATCACTGCACAGATGGACAGAGTGAAAACATAACATTGTTTATAAAATAAAATGTGCTAAAAACACTTCAGATGCCTGTACACATCTACATATATGCTACAGTTTGCAAGATTAACACTTACCCAATAAAATGCCTGAAACATCCAACAGGACCCGAGTAAACCGATAGTCTCCAATGTTACGAATGATGAATCTTATAATTTTTATCAAAGATTTACTTTCTCTTCCTGCTAAGGCACTTTGAAGTCCTTTCCTCCTGAAACAAATCATTTTTTCTTTCATTTTAAATCACTGAACATAAAATCAAAACTGCAATTTATTTAGTATTTTAGAGATGAAAATTGAAAATGCAACATTTCTGAAGTTAACTTAAAACAACTCTCACATTAAGTTTAAATATAGTTTCATTTTTTCAGAACTACAACAATGTCAACAAAATATCATCATTGATAAAATTGTGATGAAATTATACTTTATCGGAGAAAAATTATAACTTTTAAATGTCACCGCATTGTATTAAGTCAGGGATACCTAAACTTTGTGAAGCCACGGAACCCTTACATTCAAATACTTTTTCTCCCGGAACCCAAGCCAAATCGAAATAAAATTAACTTTATAATCATTGTAACTTTTATTAAAATAGTTTATGTCTTACATTATGCAGTTTAAAAATGAAGCTCATGCTTCCTGCTGTAAATAAGAGATGGAAGAACACATTGGTATCTTTCTCTGTCTATCACTGTAATGTTGGTAACTCAATCAACACTGTTTATGCATCATTATTGTATTGTATTGATTGTTAAGGGGCACATTATTAAATGCAAAGGTGTGAATAAAAGTTTTATTAAACAGTTATTAAATTGCTGAATGTTACTGAGTTCTCCAGATATCACAATCACGAACTTCTGCAGAACCCTAGGGTTCAGCGGAACACAGTTTGAGAAACCATGTTAAGTATTTGCAGTCTGCTGTCAGATTGAGCCCACCATCTCTTTCGCAGTCCTCTGTCAAACTGATTTATCCGTATTATATTATGTTTGGAAATGCAAAAATGGCATATTCTCAATGGTGTGCTTTTTCAGAGCAGCAAATCTTGGATGGATTAGAAGAAAATTTTGACATCTCAAGTGAAAAGAGTGCATACCACGATGTTATGATTTATAGAAATGATAAGGAGAGTGAGTTTGAGGAGTATACATTGGAGCCAAGTGATATTGAGATACATGAAGGAGTGACATGTTAACCTGTTACTTGTGTGCAATGGTCTTTTTGGGATAAAAATTTCAATGATTTTCAGTGAATCCATTTCAATAGCTCAAATTCATGACAACTGTAATAAATTCAATTAATAAAAGGAATAGATATTTTATATTTCGCATTTAGTCCAGAAATTGTTTTTCCTTCATTTTCCATAAACGAATATGACCCATTAGTGATTAAATAAAAAGGGCCACTAAGGGTTAAAGTCATTCAGTTATTTCATTAGGCTATTTCTGCTCCCTTACCTAATCAATTCCTGAAAAACACACACTGTTACTGCTGGCTTCTTGTTAGCTATATAAGCCAACATAACAGCATCCAAAGCCTTGGAGTACTCAAATTTTTTGAAGAAGTGATCATGCTTGGACATTAATTTCTTATTCTCTTCTTGCACAAAAACATCAACTGCAGTAGGTCTGAAATCCTCAGGAATATACGGATAGGATGTTTTCTTCCTCTCTCTTTTTGTTGGTTTTGATTCCGTCTCTCGTCTTGCCATGGATATAAGACCATCTGTAAATCCCACTGCCACAGTATCATCATTTGCCTGAAACAAACACAAATGACTTAAGGTAATCTGAGAAAATCATTTATCCCTTACAGTTTACCTTTTTAAAAACAACCACAGTGGACTTTGAAGAAGCAACCTTAACTTTATTACGCCTGGATAGAAATTAGCATTTGAGCTTAAGAATTCAAATGCATATTCATAAATTATCTTTTGCATCAACTCAATCAGCAATGCACAAATATTATGGAGTTAACTGAATATTGAGCATGTTTCATAATTTCTGTATTGTTTGTTTGCTTTACATACACATCAGCCTCTTGGACTACTATAGCTGTAACTCCTTCCACACCAGACAAACACAGGTATTTAAACAAGTTGGGAAAGTGTACAGCCTTTCACAAATGGGCGTTTCGTGCAATGAAGTATTTGAAAGAAATGATATACAGATACCTAAGGGAAATAGGGTTTTAAAGTTCTTTTCTTAGTCAAAAATAATCCATTTGCTTCCTATTTAAAAATATTGCATGCACATGTAAGGAAATTAAATGTATTTTTGTGAAATTGTTTATGTTAGCAACAATGATGAAATAACCATGCAAGATATTTTCTAAGTTCAACTCCAATTAAGACATTCTTGTTTTTCTTGATAACGGCTACTCCTAGAATAAAAATGTATAGGAAAAGAAATACTCTACTAGGTCTACAAATGTTATTTGAAAACTATTTACCAATACTTATGAAATATGATGGAAAGTTCAATTTTTGTCACCAGTAAAGTGGTACTACTGACTGGCTTACGTCAGAGGTCGGCAACCTATGGCCCGCGGGCCTCATGCGGCCCCGGAGAGCATTTTATGCGGTTCGCAAAGCCATGATGAATATCGGTATAATTTAACACAGTCAGTTCCATATTTTTCAGTAAATAATGGTCTCAAAACCTTTTCTAGTCTAGTTTCTAGTTTTAACACTATTAAAATAACTGGAATTGATTTTCACTTATATGAGATCACAAAATCTCTAGGTAACTTCTGATTTACACGCTCATCCAGCACACTGGAGAACTCATGATTTCCAATGCGACCCTCCGTAACATTCGCAACAACGAATGTGGCCTGTCTTATAGGAAAGGTTGCCGACCCCTGGCTTACGTGATTCATTTATGTGAATTTCTAATTGTCTCTGACTGTAAGTCCTTAATATCAAATTTCATGAAAATCTATTTGGTAGAAGCCGAGAAAGAACATGCAGGCGGACGGACAGACCGACGTTAATAGGTGCTCATGCTGGAGGCAAAACGCACCTAAAAATAAACTCTCATCTCTTAATAATCCCATTTTAGTATTAATCTATCGCAGAGCATGACAGATTTTCACTGGATCTAGGAGCCAGGTCAAAAATTAAGAGCACCATAAATTTTTTGTCTTCTGGTGATTTATATTGCAACGACTAACAACAAACTTAAGAATTCCACTATTCCTTATTTGACCTTTTGTTTTGTTTGTTAGTCACGCTTGCTTTGAGTGTTCTTGTCTCTGTTTTTCCCGCATGTTTCATTCTTTCGGTATCTAACAAACAGAAGAAAAAAATGCAAAAACGAGCTATTTTAAGTGAAACGCATTACTGAGACTAATAATTTAAACACACTAATGGACACACGCATAAATGAGAATACAGCATAGCGCTGATTGTCCTGGGTAAACTCTTTGCATATTTTGGTAGTTGGACTATTCATTGGTAGCGATGAGCAGCTTGGTAACGTAGTGATTGTAGAACCGGGATTTTCAAACAAGCAAAAACAGATATTAAATTACAATAATTGCTTCTGAAATTCTAGGTGCCACACAAAATTTCTAGGTGCCATGTTGACTTGGCACCCAGGATTTGTTGGGCCCTGATCCATCACATATTTTTTTCAGTTTTTTCTATCGATATTTGTTTAAGTTTAAATTATATGCAGAATCAATGCTTTATTGGATGTATATTTTTTGTGGTTACATTATTCAGATCTAGCTTTGGGTGTTTTGTGGAAGAATTGTACTAATTTTTTTGAACATGTCAGCAGAATAAGTTTTAAAAAATATTGTATAATAATAGTTTACATACACTAACAGCCATACTCAAAACTGCAGATGGATAATCCAAAGTGTGAACAACTTGGTAGGTAGAAATGTCGTATATTTTAATATGCCTGTCCAGAGAACCAGACAACAGTCGCCTGCCATTGGAGCCAAGCCTTAGGCACATAACCGTTTTATGGTGCTGGGATAATTTTGCAAGAAGCCTACCACCAGCTAGAGCATCCCAAATTTTGACTTGCGTTCCTCCTGAAAATAAAAGAAATTGCATTAGCAATACCAAAACACTTCAAACTTTGAATCATCTTTAACAATAAATGCCAAAAACCAAAATTACAAGATAAATCACTTTACTTATGTATCGCTTATAATTAAATGACTCACTAATGAATGGAATGTCAGAATATGCATCAATCTATAAATGTAAAAGATACTGATGCAGTGAAAGTTTCTTCCAGCTAAATACATAGACTTTAGTGATAAATATGACAAAATTTAAATTACCCTCCTGTATGCATGGGAACTTTTTAAAAGTTTTCTTAAAATAACACAGGGGAAACTTTTGTATTAAACAACCAATGGACTTTTGAATCCAACATGAGATTGTTCACTTTATCATAAATGCTTCATGAATTAATACAGTCCATGCTAATTGTCACAACGGTCTTTTAAAGTAACAAACTAAATGTACCACACAGTTATTCTTATCCTTTAGTTGGATATGATGAAATACCACAAAGTTAAGGCCAAGAATTGATTCTTATCTTTAAAAGTAACAGCCTCTCTCTCTGTTGTTCCAACCAAATTAGTAAATAGACATATTCACACACATGATAATGATATTACCTCTTCCTCTCAGTCATGTCACTCAAATTCACTCCTGCTTTCCTAAGTTATATAACCTTCAAAGAATCAATTTGTGATTTGGCATTTGATAGTTCTGTGGTTTTTTTAATTTCCATTTCTGTTTTGTAACTATGGTATTTTTCTCATTTTCAGTTGTTTATAACGAGTAA
The DNA here is from genome assembly GCA_036926305.1 of Uropetala carovei. NCBI lineage: Eukaryota > Metazoa > Arthropoda > Insecta > Odonata > Petaluridae > Uropetala > Uropetala carovei. Next base: position 6,388,096 of record JAXCHB010000010.1, on the reverse strand, counting down.
AATGGTGAATTTAAAGCATAAAAGTTATGTAAATAGAAAGCTAAAGAATTTTTAGATAACATTTATTAAGATGATAATTCAGGTGAATTCTACATAATTATGGTGATGAAACAATTAATAGCATTAAAGAAAATGAATTTTTTGGCTCATACAGGTCATGCTAGAACAGCACCATAGCATACAAAACACAATGAAGAATATTAAAGACATTCAGATAATTTTAATGAGGTAATTAAGTGGGAATAATTTGGAAACAGGAGAAAAATTCAGCCATAACCGAGAATTGAACTCAGGTCTTTGCCGGGCGGAAATTCTATCAGTGAACTATCATAACAGACTAATTCTACCGTTTCAGAATAGGGATTTTTTTAATTTGAGAAAATTAATTAAAGCCTGTCAGTATGTCAGGCTATCTTTAGTTAAACTTAAAATAGTTATCTCTCTCCCTTTCTCTCTCTGTCTCACTCTCTCTCAGATCATGACTTTGAATTTTATTGTAGGCGTATTTTGAATAAACCGTACCAAAAAGTACGCAAAATCCTATGGTGTTGACTGGGGACTGATCTTAGCTTCGAATTACACCGTACTTTGAATTATCCAGGATCGAAATAATGGGGTTTTACTGTAATGTATCTCAAATGACAAAGATATCAAAAATAATAAAATTATGCAAGCATAAATTACAGGTATTCCTTTAATGAAGCAATGTATTAGAAAAAGAATATTTGGTTAATATATTTTGTGTAACTCACCAGCCGAAATGAAAATACCTCCAGTGGGAAGGAAAACCACACTTTCCACGGGAGCACCATGGTCCACTGATAAGGTTGCTGCACCAACTCGAGCATCATACAATTTGACAGTTTGATCATAACTACCAGATAAGACAATGTCTGGAGAAATTGGCGATGTTGCACCTGCTCGAATATAGTCCTGCATAGATAAGATGCAATCAACATGTTTACATATTAATGACAAGTATAAATAAAATAAGAGCAATTGACCGTTTCACTTACGGAATGATCCTTATAAGTAGATGATGGTTTCTCTGTTGGTATATCCCATATAACAACTGACTTATCATCAGAAAAGCTAGCAATGTGGGTTTTGTCAGCAGTAAAGAAATTGCGATGCACAGCCCTGTAAATGTTGATTGAAGGAAACAATACATGAAATTCCAATACATAAATGCTTATGGAAGAGGTAGGGTAAATAGAGATATCGATGGCAACTATGTGTTGAGTTAGGGAAGCCCAGTGAACACTTACCAATAGGGAAGTCACAGGGGGTTATCAGAGAGACACATTTACCCACGTAAATAGAAGCTTTTGGCATGATTCCTTTGCCAGCAAAAGAGAGGACAACTCTATTTACGTGTGTAAACGTGTCTCTCCAATACCCCCCTGCGGCTCTCCTATTGATAAGTGTTCACTGGGCTTCTTTCACTCAACACTCAGTTGCCATCGAAATATATAAATATATATAGTAGGCCCTTGACTTACAAACAGGTTGCATTCCAAAATTTCATTCGTTTGTTCAGAACTTGGAACCATAGAAAATATTTTATAAATGGTGCTCAGGTTCCAAAGTCAGTCCATAAAAACCTATTTAACCCTAAATCAAACTGAAATATTGTACATTTGCTATGAATAATAATAGAAAAAATCTCATTGCAAAAGTAAAATTTCGATTATAAAAATTTCATTGCAACCGAAGATAAAATAAAATACTGCAAAAATTCCAAATTTTAAGAACGGTTTTGTCTTATTTATGCCCCATACCAGTGTGAAATTATACGGCAATTCTTAACCACTCATTTGGGTATGCTGTGTATAGACGTCATGGCCGGACGCACCGGTGTTGGGTATGCCGAGTACAGACATCATGGCATTTTTCATGCTGATTGCTATGGATATGCCATGATTTTCCGTCCCATAGCATCTCGCACTTATAGCTGGGTTCTTCTAGTTCGTGCTACCTACCACAGATGGCCTCGTCTTCCTTTTTCTTTGAGAAGCAGGCCTTCATAAGGGAGTTCTGTATATGCGTTTGCAGGTTGCATTTCTTGAATGACCGTTTATGACACTTGGGGTTTTTTCACACTCACTTGCGAAAACTCACACTTTTCTCTGCATGCACTTTTGTCTCAAGGGCAATTTATGAATGTTTTTCCTGCTAGTAATCCTAACGGTACATGTGAAAAACAGATGTATATGGAAAGTTCAGTTTGCTTCTGAGATTTGAAAGAGGCATTTCGTTTCTAAGAGAAGCATTTTTATCAGTTACGCTGTTTTATATTTGTGGAAACTGGGTGATATTTAACTTTATTTATTTAATTACCCACTGAGGGTGGGACTTGAAAAAAAAAATTACCCAGTTGAGTGGTTAATGAGATACAAACATGAAATTTGGCAGAATTTTGGGTTTTTAGCTACAACTGAAGGAAGAAATCCGATACTGTAAAAATTCAAAATCTTAGCAGCTGTTTTGCCACATTATTGCCCTATGCAACAAATAAAATTATAAGGCATTTCTAAATGAGCAACAAACTTGAAATTTTACATGGTGATATGATTTTGTAAGTAATCAATTGGGAATAATTCTAAATTGTAAAAATGCTAACATTTAAAAATGCTTGCAGAATGCAAGCACATATTACTAGTACAGGCAGTCCTTGACTTTCGTACATAATGCGTTCCTGAAAACGTGTCCGAAAGTCAAATGTACGAAAGTCGAAGATAGATTTACATGTTATAGGGGGGTTCCGTTCCCAGAGAGCCAAAAAATATTATAAAATCTCTAATTATGGTATAAATGTTTAGTTTTTTTGTGCAGGGGCCTTTTAGACACAATCGTCGATTTTATAATATAGAGAGAGAGGGCAAAATGCAATAAAATATTTAAATAATTGGACAAATAAACACTGGTGTACAGACAAAGATGGCGACGCGGTGGAAACTGGTGGCTGACAACCAGCACCACTCAAAATATTCGTTCGTCATTTAGCTGACGCGCGAAAGTCTGATCGGTGCACAAAAGACGATTCAGGGGTGTCAATCTATGCTATCTTGGGTTCTTGTTTCCTTGTATTATCCTAAGGTTATCACACACATAGTGTAATTGATTATTATCTTTTTATAATTTATCGTTATTTGTTTTTCATTCTTTTTTCTCAAGAAATTTTTATTACTGTAAGAGTTAATTTATTCATACTGTTTGTAACACAGTGCTTCCATCCTTACCATAATCTAGTCGTTGACTATGGTTATTATATCTTGGTATTAAGTTCCCTTTTTCTTGTTTATGTCTATTTATTTTTGCTGAAATTATCTTTGTTTATGGAAGTGTCTTTTCTGGAAGAGGTGGAAGACCAGCTGCTGCTGAACCTCAATACCGTTTTACAGGCTATGAGTTGGATAATAAATTACTTTGTGATTAATGAAACTTATTCTGTGATTTGTGACTACAATGTGATTACAGGCTGTAAATAAATATTATTATTATTTATGTGCGAGTTGTACAAATATCGAACGCAAGAAAGTAGAAGGACCGCCTGAAGTGCACATACGAAATCCCTCTTTTTTCATTAAAGCATTTGCTATTTTCATAGTTTTTTGTAATATTGCCTAAACTTGGCCCCAAAGAGAGTGATGATTGAAATGAAAGAAAAGTCATTAAAAGGGCAAAAAAGTGACGAGTTTGGAGAAGAAAATTGAAGTTTTAGATAGGCTTGAGCATAATGAATTTGCTTTATCAGTTGGTAAATTACTTGGTGTGAACAAGTCCACAATAAGATTGATTAAGAAAAGTGAAGAAGCGATAAAGAAAGTCCGCTGAGTTCAACTGTCATTCGTGAGAAAGCCAAGCAACTGCACAATCATTATGTCTCAAATTGTTTCGCGGTCTGCTAATGGGAAATCGCTAACGTCATCGAAGCGTGTGTAGATCGGTTCCTTGCTCGTTAATAAAATGTGGCGTTTATTCAGAACACCACAGTATGTATTGTATTATTATATTTGTTCTTCTCCTTCACAATTGAACACACACTCAACCGGCTTAAGTCCAATGAGCATCCAATTGAAGCTAAAGATACCTCATTATTTCTATCTTTGTCCCAATCGTGTTCACTTTATGAGCCCCATGTACCTTTTCACTTTCAGTTATCCGTTTATCACTCATGTTTATAAAATAATAGTGTAAAATGCACAAACAAAGAAACACTGCTGTACGTACAAACAAAGACGGTAATGTTGCCGAGAATGAATATTAATAATAATTTATTGATTATTAACCGACTTTACAGTGGTATTAATCTTGGCAAATTTCAGTACAATATTAAAAAACATTACACACAAATCTTACATTACATACAATACGTATATTATTACGTAGCATACTTTAATTTATTAAAAGTGTTGGCTTGCCTGACAGACAGCGCCATTATGTGATAACTCGAAATGTTTGATCGTCAGCTGATGAACGAAAGTCCGAATTCGGCATTGTTCGGCGTAGAAAAGGCGCTTTAGGGGCGAGAATTTACAATGTACGAAAGAGCAAATTGTACGAAAGTCGAGGACTGCCTGTATATCTATAATATACAGAGGCTTCTTACACATAATATATATCATATACGAAGTGTATCTGAAAAAAAAAGACTTGTCCAAAGCCCTAATCACCACCGTCCCCTTCAAAGTAGTCCCCTTGGGAGCATACACAATGATCCCAACGTTTCTGTCAAGATCAAAAGCTGTCCTGGAAGTCTTTTTGTGTCAGCATCTTCAGCACCTCCTGCGATTCGACCTGGATCTCCTCTACGGTGTCAAATCTTTGCCCCTTCAACTTGATTTTCATCTTGGGGAAGAGGAAGAAGTCACAGGGGGACTAATTCAGGCGAGTATGGGGGGTGGGGGACGGCCGCCATGTTTTTGGAGGCCAAAAACTGCTGCACAGTCAGAGCGGTGTGCGCAGGTGCATTGTCGTGATGGAGCACCCAGTTGTTCCTGTGCCATTTCTCTGGCCGCTTTAGCCTCATGTCCTCCCTAAGCCGCCTCAGGACGTCGCAGTAGAACTTCACATTGACCGTCTGACCTGGAGGGACGAATTCCTTGTGGATAATCCCATCAATGTCAAAAAGGCAGATCAGGATTGACTTAACATTGTTTTTGACTTGCCGTGCTTTCTTCGGTCAGGGTGAAGATGGACTCTTCCACTGGGACGATTGCTGTTTTGTTTCAGGGTCGTACACATAAACCCAACTTTCGTCACCAGTTACGACCTTAGAATGGAAGTCTGGGTCATTTCTGACCTTCTCCTCAAGTTCCATGCAGACTTCCAGCCGATGTTGCTTCTGGTCATCAGACAGCAGCCTTGGCACGAATTTTGCAGCAATCCGCCACATGTTGAGTTCGTTTGACAAAATGTGGTGGCATGTCCCATATGACTGTCCCACAATGTTGCAAACGTCATGGATCGTTCGCCTACTGTCCTCGAGGATAGCCTCACGCATTTTTTCAACATTTTCCGGCATTGTGCCGGTTGAAGGTCGTCCAGAACGTGTGTCATCATCAACTGACGTTCGGCCATTTTTAAACCGGTTAAACCAGTCGAAGGTTTGTGTCTGACCAAAAGCATCATCACCAAATGCTTGTTTAAGCATTTTGTGAGTTTCTGCCGTACTCTTGCCAAGTTTGAAGCAAAACTTGATGCAGACACGCTGCTCCTTCACATCCACCATTTCAACGAAAAAAAATCACAAAATGACACAAACATGATGTTATAAAAATGCGTAGAACAAAAGAATGCGTGCACTCAGCATGAAGCCTAGTCACACACTGGTTCACAAAGGATACATGCAGCGCTACCGAGCGCCACTAGTCCGTACTCAACCGGTTCCCGTGCGACGTTCAACTTTCAGGAACTTTTGGGTAGCACCTCGTGTGTATATATATATATAAATATAAATATATATATATATATATATAAATACTTAAGGAAAAGGAAAGGTAATAATAAGGGTAGCAACAAGGTGTTGGAGGAAGCCCAGTGGACACTTACCTAGAATGAAGAGCCGCTGGGGGTGCTGAGGACACACGAAAAACACAAAAGAACAAAAACTACACAAAAATGGAGCTTTCGGGCTGATGCCCTTCTTCAGCGACGGAGAAACATATACTGTTGTTGTTCTTTTGTGTTTTTCGTGTGTCCTCAGCACCCCCAGCGGCTCTTCATTCTAGGTAAGTGTCCACTGGGCTTCCTCCAACACCTTGTTGCTACCCTTATATATATATATATATATATATATATATATTTTTTTTTTTTTTTTTTTGTGTCTCTCTTGTGCTGACGAAGGGATCATCCCAAAAGCTCTAACCTCTACAAATGTGTCTCTTCAACACCCCAGCGGCTCTACTTCTAATAAGTGTTCACTGGGTTTCCTTCAACACCTAGTTGCCCTAAATATCCTTACTTACCTTTCCTCTTCCGTAGTAGTTTATATATATATATATATATATATATATATATATATATATATATATATATATATATATATATATATAAAACCTGGCATAGGGGCTACCATCCCTGCATCCCTCCTCAAATCAAAGGGAAAGTCTTTGCCAAGAACCCCAGAGGTAGCCCCCCCCGGAAAAACAAATGGGGTGGCTTATCCAATTGGGAATCCTGGGCAAGGAAGAGGACTCAGCATTCGAGGAGATAGTCATGGAGGTGATGGAAGAAGTTTCTCTTTCTTTTTTTTTATTATTTAGAAAAATTCACGTTAAAAATTATTATGTGAACCTAAAATGAATAAAAGTAATGCAAAGACCATGAAGTAACTAGATGAAAAGGATAAACAGGTTAAATGGAAGAAACATAATGAATTAAAATCCATTCTAAAGTCACATTGAAAAAAGAATAAAGAGAATCTAAATCGGGAGGGAAAAAAATCAGCACTTCTGGGAATCGAACCTGCGACCATCAACACCAAAAACGAATTCTTTAGCACTTAGCCAAGACTGTGCGAGAGGATTCGTGCGGTAGCAGTGGACTTACATCATACAGCCGACTCATCACGGTACAGTGTTGACAAATCATGTAAACTATAATTACATTTTTCTCAGTAATAATGAGGCTTTCAAAATTTTTACTAAGAATATTTTGATCTTAGAATTTGGCAAGGAATCACGTACTGAGATTCGTGGGTGCGAATTTTGGGACACCCCAATATATATATATATATGTATATATATATTTAGGGATGATCCCTTCGTCATCTGCTACGAAACTCCCGACCTCCTCGACCACCATGACATTTTGACGAAACCAGAAAGACATGCCATCTCGACGCTTAAACAGAACCACGTCATTGTAATTCTCGCCACGGACAAATGGACGACCACGGTAGTAATGGACCGCTCCCATTACAACAACGAAGCCCTCCGCCAACTATCCGACCAAACCTTCTACCTCCCTCTCCCCTCCAACCCCACCGACCGCCACTCCTCTGAAATAGCCACATATCTGCGATCCGTGGGAAAACAAGAAGGCCTTCCCGATCCCACCATTCCCCTTATGATTCCCAACAAACCTCACACCCCAACCTTCTACCTTCTCCCAAAAATCCACAAACCGAATATCCCCGGCCGTCCAATAGTTGCCAGCTATAACTCTCCCACGGAATGCATCTCTGCCTTTGTGGACTCCCACCTTTAACCCCTCATTCATCAAATCCCATCTTTCGTCCAAGATACTAACCACTTTCTTCAACGCCTAAAATCTCTCCCCTTCCCCCTCCCACCTAACACAATCATGACAACAATAGACGTCTGCTCCCTTTATACAAACATCCCCCACCACGATGGACTGTCTGCCCTGAAAAAATCCCTTGACTCGAGACCACATGACACAAGACCCTCCTCCCATTTCCTAACGAAGCTGGTGGAAATAGTGCTCCACAAGAACAACTTTACCTTCAGAGGATGCCACTACCTACAAATAAAAGGTACTGCAATGGGCACTCGCATGGCGCCCTCATATACCAATATACCTCATATACCCTCATATACCCTCATATACCAATAGGTGAATGGGAGGAACGTTTCCTCGACATACACCCCAGACCACTCTTGTGGCTGAGGTATATGGACGACATTTTTCTTCTTTGGACACATGGACCCGACTCACTCCAATCCATTTCACAGCGCCTCTCTTCCCACCCCACGCTCTCCTTCACCCACCACTCCTCCCCCTCCAGCATCACCTTCTTGGATGTCGACCTCTCCATCCGAGAAAACAATATCCACACCAAAGTTCACTTAAAACCCTCCAACTGCCTTCAATATCTCCACTTCCACAGCTGCCACCCTCTCCTCACCAAAGCCTCAATCCCCTACGCCCTAGCCCGCCAAGGGCGGAGAATCTGCTCGGACAGAGACTCACTCTCCGAGTACTGCTCCGTCCTCGAAAATGCATTCCTCCAATGCGGATACCCACCGGACCTGATCCGGGACCAAATCCAATGGGCAGTCGCACCCAGCAGCCCTAACCTACACTCCAACTGCCCTGCAACCCCTGACTCTACCCTCAACTCACCCTAATCACCACAGTTTATCCCGGCATCCACGATACCCTAAAAAGCATCTTAAAGGCAGCCCATCCAATCCTCACTTCCTCCACACCCCCAATCCTCTCCTTCCACAGATCTCCCAACCTAGCCAACATCTTGTGGAGAAAAGAAAAAGAACCCCCATCACCCAATCCTCTGCACCCTGCAGGGTCCCACCCCTGCTGCAGACCCCTAACATGTCCTATAAACCCACCCTCCAACTCATTCTCAAACCCCACCACCAACATCACCTACCGCATAACTTCCCCTACCAACAGTACCACCCTCAACGTCATCTACCTACTAACCTGCACCCAAGGCCCCGCCTTTTATGTCAGCCTCACCAGCAATTCCCTCAACATTCGCATGAACGGCCATCGCAACAGCGTTAGCCTTAAACGACAGCTACCCATGGCCGTTCACAAATAATCATAATCTTAGTTTCAATGTTTGTTTCACGGTGAGGGCCATTCGTGCCCTCCCAGACGATGCTTCCGCTCCCCAACTCCGTCAATGGGAACTGGCCCATATCCAAATCTTGAACTCTTTCTCTCCTCCCGGCCTCAATATCCATTAATATTTCCTTCTTTCCACCCTCTCTTTCCCCTTCCCCCCCTGCATCCTCCAATCCCCGACCTTTTCATGCTCCCTTCCATTCCACCCCCACACCTTCATCCCAGTGTCACTGCCAAATCAGTTGTCTCTCTCTTGTGCTGACAAAGAGATCATCCCGAAAGCTCCAATAACTTCTACAAATGTCTCTCTCCAACACCCCAGCAGCTCTCCTTCGGGTAAGTGCTCACTGGGTTTCCTTCAACACCTAGTTGCCCTAAATATCCTCATTTACCTTTCCTCTTCCATAAGTTTATATATATACACGTGTGTGTGTGTAGATAGGGGTAATAATCAAGGTGGCTTCTTACAATACAGGTGATGCTTGATTTATGCCAATCCGATTTACGCGCTTTCATTTTAATGCCATTTATAATGAACGTACAAATAACATCCTATTTGCACCACCACCATTTATACACCTTCGCTACCTACATTGTGAAGTTTCACAGTAAATCTTCAGATGTGGTCTTCCCAAGTCCACTACATAGCCAGAATATTGCAAGCTTTATTTATATGTTGCATAAACATGAAAATTTTTAATATCTGCATGTATTTTAATAAAATAATGCCTAGATTTGCTTTGTTGTTTAATTCAGCACTTTTCCTTTATTTCTACTGAGTATTTGATAATCTCTAAGTTTATATGATCAGTGGTGGCTCCTATGTCTTTTAACTGGTGGGAATAGCCGCAAAATTTTGTCGTTATTTTGTGTACGTGCACGAGCATAATTTTGGAACCTCCAGATTACTATTTCGAATTGTTTCACAGGAGAGTGCAACCTAAATAAAAGTTTTAAAAGGTCGCTTGCATGAGAAATTTATGACATTATTTGCATTAAACATATACAAGGAATAATATTAAATACAGGAATAAATTAACTACTGACATTACATCACCATAAAGAAAGATTTTACGGAGGTTTAAAAAGTTCTGGGAGGAATAAATCCCACTAGCCCCATGGTAGGAGCCGCCACTGTATATGATCAAATACTTTCGATTTATGCTATAATCCTCAGAACATATCTATGGCGTAAATCTTGCGTCACCTGTATCTAGTGGCCATCATAACACACACACACATGAAAAATATATATAATCAAAGTACAAATATCCGACTTGCAAACAAAGCTCCATAATAAGGCATTAATATTTTAATAAATCGGGAATGCAAGTGCCATCTTACACATACGAATCAGCCTTTTCTCTCAGGAATTACTTGCGACGACAGCGCGGCGTCAACCCTCTGCGGGAATACTTCGACACTAAGTTAAATGCTTGTTCAATGATCAGGAGGATAATGAAAAACATCTAAAATTTTTTCTATTATTATTCATAGCAAATGTACAATATTTCAGTTTGACTTAGGGTTAATTAGGATTTTGTGGACTGACTTTGGAACCTGACCACGATTTATAAAATATTGTCTATGGTTCTGAGTTCCGAATAAAAGACTTCTTGAATGGACTTTTGGAATGCAACCTGTTTATACATGGAGGACTTGGTGTAAACTGTAAGAGATATGAAAAAAGATTTAAAACTTTCCTGGCGGATGATCATAGTCAATTTCTCTCGGGCTTCTAGCCGGGTTATAGTGGTCATTTGTCTGTCTGTCTTCATGGCCGACATTTCAGTGACTAGCTCTGTCACCATCATCAGGAACCTGTGTGCCCTGTATGTAACAGCAAAGCAATAAGGTTAAACTGGAGAGAAATCGATATAGTCAATAGGCCCAAATTCTTTGAATATCCCAGGAATCTGAAAAAAATGGAATAACAAAATACCACAAACGTGATTATTTTTATACCTATAAACAAATTCGTCCAATAAATGATAGTTTTAGTGAATTTTTCCACTCAGGTTCCTGATGATAGAGATAGAACTAGTCGCCGAAACGTCGGCCATGAAGACCACTATAACCCGGCTAGAAGCCCGAGAAAAATTGACCATGTAAGAGATATGACTAAAATTTACAGATATGTAAAAACTGATCATTCTTCAGTCATTTATGCAACGAAAAATTGATAGTAACATCACAATGTAATGATAGTCTTATGGTTTAACGCAAGTAATCTAAAATAAACAAGTTATAAGATGAACCTACCTAACATGCGGTCCTTAAATCGACCATTTAAATTCGGTGCCAAGAATAGTAAATTTTACATGGATTTAAAAAAATATCAGTTAGTATATTATCTTACCCAGTATGTCCTTTAAATACTCTCAAGAGAGATTTTGTATCAACATCGAATAATTTAACATTGCAATCATCATCTCCTACGCATAATAAACGCCCGTCTGATCTAAAAGATGCCCCATGTGCTGCTTTTCCAAATCTGCTAAAATTTTTGGATGCTTGTTTTAATATTGGATTGAACAGTTGAACCTAGAACAAAAATTGTATTTTTAAGTGCACGAAGAAAGGAAACGTGTAGTGGATACAAATGCTATAACAATCGTCCAATATCTATTTTCAGTAGAAATATACGCTTACCCGCACAGAGCATGTAACAGCAAAACAATAAGGTTCAATTGGAGAGAAATCGATATAGTCAATAGGCCCAAATTCTTTGAATATCACAGGAACCTGAAAAAAATTGGATCATAACAAAATACCACAACGTGATTATTTTTATACCTATAAACAAATTCGTCCAATAAATTCTAGATAGTTTTAGTACTAACCCCTAACTTTTTCCAATATAAAAAGTCTTCAGTAACTTTAGTTTGCGGCTTAGAGTATATATTAGAATTCGATGGTTTAAAATCAGCCATCGCTCTCAAATTTCGTCGACGCTATACTACGTGCCTTTGTTTTTTAGTTGCAGCGTTTAAGATACTTTATCTTGAAAGGGGCATTTTGACACGCCATTTTGGTTCCATTTTTACAAAAATGCATGAATACCGGAGAGGGAGGGGGCTTCAGCATTCTAAAATAGCCATGAAAGATTATTAAAATCACGTAATATACTCCTTTATTATCAGAGGATCTCGTAAAATGCATGCAATCGTTGAAGTAATTTCTTTAATTAATACAAGACTGCATCTAATAATAACAAGAGCATATTTCTTGTATTTTATCGCTAATTCTATATGATGATGAACTAAAAGTATATTTTAGCTTGATTTATTTAAGCTGTTTAGGCCCACAGTAATTAACTTAATCATCGCTTGATTTCAAGCAAAAAGGATGATTATCTGGAGTGTATTATAATATACATACAGCGTAATTTCTCGTCAAATATGACGGTATGTATGAATTAATTAAATAAAAAGTAAAAAAACAATGTTATATACACTAAAAATTAAACAATAAATATAAAATTCACTTAATTGAAAGTTTCAAAAAGAAAAATAATTTTGGGCGAATAAAAGTCGTGTGGCAAAGAAATAATAATGAAGATTTATTCGTTGAACATTACGCGACAAAACTACTACGCCCATAACTATTTTTACTTTTTGGAATATTCAGTTGTGTGAATTTAAAATTCATTTTTTTCTCTTTAGTGAATACAAAACGATTTCATTAAATATTTAATTTAAATTTATATGAATTTAGTTTTTCTATTTTAGTCAAGGGATAAAAACGTATGCATATTTCACGGAAATTTTTTTCAAAGACCTTCGAAAACTCAGCAAATTTCATCTCTATATCTAACATCATTAATGTAATATCAATGAATAATTGAATGCATATTTGTTTATTTTCGTCATTACCTTATTATTTAACCTTACCCCGGTATTATTTAAACTTTAAAAGTCGAAATTTAAAAAATTGTATATGGGTAGATGCGACGTGAATTTATAACCCCAGTCAATAATACGCAATTACACCAAGCTAGCAACAGTGCAAATCATCTTGACAACGTGAGATTTTCGTGTAAAAATACGACAAATATTTACGCTAAATACCAATTTGTTGGCCGATTCAATGCGTATTTGAAAATCGACGTCAGGAAAATGAAATTTCGTACGTTCCGATGCTGTTTTCTGTCGCCTCGAGTTCCTACGATGAATCTAACAATAAGTAAATTTAATATGCAAATGATTAATGTGCTACACTCATCCCATCGATAATACAGGGCCACCGAGAGCCAGCACGGGCGCTAGGTCAACCACGTTGGCCCCACATATATTTCCATAAGTACCGAAGTTTGTGCTAATCTCCCAGCCCGGGCCCTTTCAAAGGGCCCCTTTGATGGGCCACAGGCCCAGGGCTGTGGAGAAAATAAATGCCCCTGGAATCGAAACCTTAGGGCAGTGGTTCCCAAACTGTGTGCCGCAGCTGATTTTAGAGGCACCGCGAAAAATTTTGTTCATTAAAAAAATACAGATTTAGATATTTTGGTAGGTAAATAGAGTAATAAGAAAAGGAAAAATAGCACAACATACAGAAATGTGTACGTGGATTGTTGATAATTAGATAACTGTGACAATCAATTATATGCTAATAGTATTTTTTGTGCCACTGAAATATTATAGTTGATAAAAATAAAAGAGATGTTTCTTTAAATACATGAAAATAATATACCAAAAGCGATAATGATGACTACCGTTTCCTTTGATATTTACTTGGGTGAATAATGTGCTGGGTTTAATTAATTAACTCGACGCACAGTGATGCGATTTAAGCTTTTGTTTTGTATAACGCGTATTACAATTGGATCATATATCTTTAACTTTTTTAGGAAAGCACGCGCGCTATTTGTTAGTAATTACAGTAATAAATAAAACAACTTCTTTATATATTGACTGATTTCTTTTTATGAAATTACTGTATTGTTTGTATTGTGACGTACTGACAGAAGTTATCCTTGCTTCCTAACGATTACATCTCAAACTTAATGCGTGTTTAATATTTAGTAAATAATCAATCTGATATGCTCCATGTATAACATATAGTTGTTATTTGAAATTACATAAAACATTCCTTGTTTAAAATTAAATATTAGATGGTAACTGGGGGTAATTTAATGTTAATATAATGTTTTAGTTTCAGCGTAACCTATTTGTACATTTAAAATTAATGTCAGAATATCGTTGAACGAAAACACAACAATAATGTTTTTAACAGGGTTGATAGCGAACATGGCTCCCAGGCGCAATTTGGTTTTATTCTTATGTCTGCGTTTGCGTACCGGAGTTTTCGTTCATTATACCAATACAATAACTTCAGGTTTTCGGGATATCAGCTGCTTAGTGATGACCGTTTTGTATGAGGACTTATTTTAAGAATTTTAAGTTTATTTGTATAAATTTTTAGGTAGCTTTCGGAAGATACGAGTCATATTTATTAAGCATGACCTCTTATTGACGTATGCTGAAGGAAACTATCTTATGTAGTGTAAATAGTTAGCATTTATAAGTGTATAGCAATGCTTGAAAGGAACCAGGCGTCTTACTTCAGTAACCCTATTCATTTGCGGATAATTTGTAGGATGTTTAAGTATCTGGATTGAGATTTTCTTTATAGTATCATTAATAGCTTGTGTATAGGAATCAAGTAATATTGGAATCAATATCAGGGTAAGTCTTATATTTTGACGTTCTTTTCTTTTAAATCAGCTATTTTTACTTTAAATTGTATTATCATTTAAAAATAAAACCGATGACGACTTAAGTCGCTTGACTCACAATTTAAATTTTGAATATGTCGAAAATTTTAATATATAAATGAGATGCTATTTGTAATGTCTTATGTCCCTAGGTTTATCGAAACGCCGAAGAGTATTCTTATGTACGAGAGTTAATCGATGTTTTCTTTTAGGCCGAAAATGGCACAGATTCAAAGGCTTCCAATTTACGGCAAACGGCCTTCTTGTGCAGAAAATTCCCGTTTAGAAGAACGGAGGAATCGTGTTAGAGCTTTGCGTCTTGACAGAGCTCGAAAGTCAGACAAGCCAGAAGATTTCATGTGTTACGAAGATAGTGATGATGATGAATTAGAAAGTACTCATGTCCTTAACACATCCTTCAGTTTTGTGGATTACATTAGAAGCCGTGAAATGGGTAATCAAAGATTGGAACCTATGTCTGTGAGTTCCGAGTATGGAACGAGGCATATGCTAACCCATGAAATGTTTAAAGAGCATACTGTTTCCCTGAGAAGCATGAATAAAGTGTTCTGTTCGCAGTGGCTCAGCGACAGACAAGTTGTTTTCGGCACCAAATGTAACAAGGTAAACAAAGAAAAGTGTTAGTATGGAGAAAATTTTTTGTGTAATTATTTTCACGTACCGTTCAGCTATATAGGTGATCAATAAAAAACTATCATAAGTCTCATATAAGTAAAGAAAAATATAGGGCATTAAAAAGGAAAAACAACCCATTAGAGAATGCATGGTTATTTCTAAGTTACAAAAATGATTGCAAGTGTTGGCAAATATAATTTGCACATAGGTATACACGAGGAATCATATTATTGAATATTTATTTTGTCTCTCTTGATGCCCTTTAATTTACCCTGAATGTTGACCTGTAGCTCTTCCAGTCTGCGAGGGCTATTCAAATGCTTAGTCCCTATAAAAAGAAATCAGTGTAGATAGGGTATGACGATCTTGATGGTCATAATCCTTCAGAAATCAGCTGAGTTGTTTCTTTTTCAACTTCCTTTTCTTTAGAAATTGAAAACAGAGGAGACGTTAAAGCTTCATATTAAAAATCATTCCAATTTCTTTCTTTGGTTAACTTTAAGTATCATTCAATAATAAAATACAAGCAATATTGGTGTAATTTTTCTATCATATTTTAATATCATATGTATAGCTCATGGTGTATGATGTAGCCACGCAGCGACTAGATCGAATTCCCTCCCTCCAAGGAAGGCTTGGTAGTGGACCTCCTGAGCAACAATGTGGCATCCATTCGGTACAAATTAACCCCTCTAGGACACTTCTAGCTACAGGAGCTAGAAACTCCTGTGAAATAGCAGTTTATAGGCTACCAACTCTAGACCCAGTTTGTGTCGGTGAGGTAAGTAGGAAAAGTTAGTTATGCTAATAGAAATCTTAAATTCATTTGATTTGTTTCTAGAAAAACTATGAAGTGGTTTGTATATTTCTACCCAGAGAGCATTCTTCTAATTTGCATTTCAAATAAATGTGTTGGCTACTTGAAACTCTCATGATATTTTTACCTGGATTTTTAGAACAGAATTTTTTTTCAAAGCTGCGTTACTAAATTGAATGTAATAATAGCTAAAAGCCATTAATTAGGAAGACTATTATTTCAAGAATTGGTAGAGGGTCCTTTCTCACT
Source organism: Uropetala carovei (assembly GCA_036926305.1). NCBI lineage: Eukaryota > Metazoa > Arthropoda > Insecta > Odonata > Petaluridae > Uropetala > Uropetala carovei. The sequence continues at coordinate 6,371,621 of JAXCHB010000010.1, read as the reverse complement.
TTGCCACAATCCTCTACACTCATAATTCTTTTTATGCCAGAATAAGTCGTATAGTACCTCATAGTCAAAATTACTCATGCCTGTTTGTGAAACAAGCCATTTGCAACACTGAAATCTGCAAAATTTAATGTAGCATTTAATTTTTATATGCTCGCACTTTAAAATTTGTAAACAGTTGTAGTTGCTTAAATTAGCTTTTCTAATATTAGCCTCTTCAATTTTTTTCATTTTAACCTTTAAAAGCCTATTATTACTTAAAAGTACCACAACTGGAGTCAGTGCTTGATTTAGACATGAGCCATGGCTTGGGGCCTCACTATCCAAGGGGCTCTTCCAAAATTATTTTTTAAATGTTTGCAATATATGGAACTTTATTGCAAAATGCATATTCTAATTATTTTCTTTGCAAAATTATCATTGTGCTTATAATCAATAGTAAAATAGCTTCCATTATTACATCTTCTGTATCCTTTTGTGAAGATAAAAGTCTATGATTACATATTTGGGGATCTCTTCATATGCTTTGGCTTAGGGCCTCATCATATGTAAATCCGGCCCTGTTTGGAATCTCTTGTACTGAGCTCATTTGTCTTCATACAAGAATTGTTATAATTTAGAATTCTTAGCTGTTAATATGTCATACAACTTAGAAAAATTTAGGTCCATGTTTCAAAGATTACCCTGATTTGTAATAGAGCATAATAGTTATCCCTTATATTGAATCATGTCAGACAATAATTTTTATAACAAAATCATTTCAATCCATTTTGTTTTATTTTACAAACTGGTACTTGATAGGACTATTAGTTTGCATGAAAACAAAATTCACATTGCCTTAAAACCTAGAATGTGCAACAAAAACAAAAATTTGAAGCTATTACATAACAAATTCATCAAGTACCACCAATCCGGTTTCAATTTCATCAGCAGTTAGCAACTGACTGAAACGAAGAGGAACATAGAAAAATATTTGTATTCACAAATGTAATTTCTAATAATTATTAATTAAAGTTATTATTTTGTTAGGGAGCCCATAGGGACTGGGTGTTTGACATGTGTTGGTTGGATGACCAATTCCTAGTTTCGGGGTCACGGGACACTCACATGGCCCTGTGGAGGATAGAGGAAGAGCCAAAGGAAGAAGTAAGTGACAAGCGCAAAAGAAGTTATGCGCAACATAACGAGTGGACCAAGAGTTGCATGGGTTGTGTCACCAGCACGGAAAACATAAACACTGCAAGACGGAGGCTGATGGAAGATGAGGAAGAAGACGAACAGTCTCCTAATGCTTCCAACAGACTGCACATTCCTTCTTACCAGCACATAACAGCTGTGGCCGTGAAAGAATGCAAAGCAGCCCAGAAAGTAAGGTCATTGGCCTTTAATCGGTGCTTTGAAGAGATAGCTGCCCTCTCTCTAAATGGTTACATTCATATATGGAGTGCTTCAAATTTCAAACAGGTAATTGTAAAATCCCAGTCTGGAACAGGTGAAAATTGCAAAGCAAGTGAATTGTTAGGTTATGTAACGGTTCCCAGAGTCAATGTATGATAAGGTAATTATTTGCAGTTACATTTATATTCTTTCTCAGTAGGTATATGTACATGCAGTGATGTAGCAAGGGCATGAGATGCCCAGGGCAAGAATTTCCTAACTTAAAAATAGTAATCACGAGTGCTGTGCATTAAAATTTTCACTCACATCAGCATCTATACATAAATGACCATTGAAATATGAAAATACTTTTAAAATATTCATGACTGAATACTGACTTGCAATTTGACACTGCTTTGCTCGAAGGCTTTGCTTGCCCATCTCTTGCCATGGCGCTGTGTGCACACGTTTATATGCACTAAACATATGATACACACACACTGCTAAATGCCGTTAATTTATTATAGCCATGATCAGAAGTTTAAAGGGTTATTAGTGTAATTTTTTTTATCCATGCATTTAAGGCATTAGGTACTTAGATTATGCCTTACACTACTTGTATACAACTTTCTATTTATTAAAACGGTTTTCCTTTGCCTAATAAAATGCATGCTGCTTATAACATTGTAGGATATCTCTGAAGCTTTTCATGCATAGGACTTGATTCTTGGATCAAATGTTTCAATTTTTGTGTGAATGGTCTTTTGCTTTTTAGGCATTCTTTACAAAAGTGAAAAATATGGTCAGGTCATGTCTGTCCACATGTATGTGTCATCTCCAAAAGCCTTGAGTGGATTCACATGAAATTTCATACTAAGGACTTATGAGCAAAAAAGAAAATTATATAAATTGTTAAAATAACCCAATCAGGAATGCTATTTTACTAAAAACCAAACTTTCCATCACAGCTTGTAAAATGTTAGTCATACCAAAAATCTACTAATAAAATTTGTAGAACTAGGCAAATAGAATATTTCTTGCCCAATACATTTTTATCGAAGAAGTGGCCATTTTCAGTAACATCAAACAAGAAAGTCATAATTCACTTTGAACTTAAAAAATTTCTTTCACGGATTTATCAATTGTTATCAATCAAAACAATATTTGTAGCAACTAAAGTAAACAAGATCTACTTCAAATACGTAAATACATTTAATTTCCTCGTGTGCACACAGAACATAATAGGTAAATGGATGAAATTGGCAAGAAACAATTAAGATATCTTTAACATTTGAAAAAAGGCAATTAAAATGTAAATGTATCAAATACCTGCTATATACAAGTCTTGATGGCATAACATTTTCATTCCAACGATATTCATAAATTTACTTAAATCTTTGTTAAACGCATCAGTGAAATTTAATCACAGCATTTAATCAGCATGTATGTATGGTCTTTGTATATTCCTATTGTGAGGGTGGTGTCTCTGAATCAGGATTTCAATGGGTGTGATATGATTGACTGTTTTCCCTTTTATTCTTTTTGTTCCTCATATTACTGTTACAAGTTGCCTTTCAGATAGGATTACATTAGCTCAATTCAATTGCTTCTATTCCTCAGAAACTTTCAAGAAAACTTCCATCATCTCAGGAAAATGTTTGCCTTGCAATACAGGAAGGAGGCATGTATGCTGTTGGCTGCAGGTCTTACACTTTACTCTTGGACGCTCGTACTTTGCAAGCAGTCAAGAAAATATCTACTCGATACAGTGGCTGTGGTAATTTCTTTTACCTACTATTCACTTCAACTTGTATTCTTTAGAGAGAGGACTTGAATTTAAATTCGCACGTTTCAGCGAGTCAGCTATTGAACAATTAGTTGCTACAGCTGAGTGAGGAGCATTATATATGTATAAAGTGATCAAAGCCAAAATTTATTGACTATATTGACAAATTGCACTAATTTTTGCTGATTCCTTTGCCCTAGTGCTGTAACCTAGCTCAATTATCTATATTTTCGCATGCCACCGTTTCAGTCATCTTGATTTTCAAGTTTGAAATTTTCATTACTTGAACTGTAAATTTATTTGTACAAATTGATACTAATGTTTTTCTAGTTTGTTTAGTCTATACTCCAAATTTTAGCAAAGGAAGTTTGTGTAAATATTTATCACTTATCCAAATAATAATCCCAAAGTCGTTGCTTTTTATGAGTTAAAATGCTGTTTGTACTGATTTTAGATAAGCAAAAATTGGTCACTTAAATATTTAATTACCCATTTTCAAAATCAGCTTTTCTTCCATAGGTTAATTGTAGTACTGTACTTTCAAGATATTCTTTAGTGTAATAAGATATTTGGTTAAAGGTGTAATTTGCATTGTTTTTATAAATGTACTTCGTAGTATGATTTGATGGCATGAGTGAAAGGTAAGGTAATAACTACTTCAACAGTGTATTCTTTTAGAGAAATTGCATTTTGTTGAGTTTTACATCAGCGTCTCTAAATTGTGACAAATAATCAATTTAATAAATACATTTTTGTTTGGTTTAGCATATGTTGAAAGTCAATTTGTATTTATTTAGCCAGTTTAAAATCATGGGAATGTGTGAGAATTTTTCATATTTCCAAAAGTGAAAAATTTCGTGATATATTCAGATTATCATCTTAAATTCGTGGATTTGGTTAATCAGCCACTTCCTGAACCCATCAGGCACTTATGTTAGTACAGTAATTTCTAAGTACTGACCCATTCATTATACAACCCTATATTTTGAGGATATTCAGGTTATATTTGTCTAATTTGAACCTTGTTTTCAGGCATAAGGTCAGCAAGTTTTCAAAGGAATGTGTTGACCATAGGAACTGGTCTGGGTGTTTTAATGTTTTATGACCTTAGAGCTGGAAAATATATGGAATCTAGCATTAATTCTAGCCGAACTGTTGTTATGAAGGCATCTAGAGGATGGGTGGTAAGTTTACTTTAATAATTATTATGTAATCTTGTTTGTGTGTATCTACTGATGTTTGTTATGAAGATGGCTGAAGTCAGAAAATACTGTGAAGCAAAAATTTTTCTGAAAAGCCAAATGTGCTAGGAGTAATACACATTGATGAAAGTACTCTTGTGTTCATGAATCCATGATTTATAATGTTGTCGTAATTTAGAGTAAAAAGAATCGATGAAGAGGAAACTATGTTTTGATTATTTAGAAATACTTTTGATATAAGATGGCCCATAATTTAAGGTAACTGACTTGATTTCTCAAAGGGAGGAACTTTAATACTTAAAAAATCAAATTTCTTAATTTTCTTGGAAAGCAAGATTTTCTTCCACTGCTGCTAATTTATTGAATTTATTTTTTGTTTACCATAAATGTATCTATTTATGAGTTTTCCAAAACCACTGAATATGCATTAAATTTCCTTTTTGATTTGCAGTTTCCAGATGATGAATTTTTGGATGTAATGCAAAACTTAAAGTACACCCCTGCAATATATACACATTGCTATGATTCGTCAGGCACACGCTTGTTCACTGCTGGAGGGCCTCTACAGGCTAATCTTTATGGCAACTATGCTGGTGTTTGGCAGTAAATTGTATGCCAAGGAAACACTTGGACAATGAGGAACAAACAGCCCTGGTGGCTTGTATTAACAGCTATTTGCTATAGCTTCCAAATTCTGTGCAATAGAAAGTTTATGAATGGTGTTTTGTAATGAATTATTTGCATGCATTGTCTTTATGTTGACTTTGATGGACTTTGATGTGTTTTAAATTATACAAAGAAATCATGCGGATTCTATTGTTAGATATAACTGGAGTCATCCTGACACTTAATCAAGACTCATAATTTTTTCATATTTCAATTCTATTGTAAATATTACTATTAATGAAATCACTGCACTTGCTGAAGAAAATTGCATCAGGAATGCATTTCAATTTCAGAACCAGTGAAGTTTTGTAAATTGTTTCTGTTTGTGCTCTAAAGGAATTATCACTTTATAATCTAATTGATACATAAATTTTTGAATCTCATTTTTCATTGAAAACTTTTTTATGACATTGAAATGGCTGTATTTATTTGATAAAAAATGAGATGAATTTGTGTATTATTCTATTAGTGTTGTCATATCATAATTCTACCAAGTAGAATAACACCAGTCAAATGTTATTATTAACTGTGGAAACTAGTTTTTCTATAAAGAATTTTGTTTTTGCAGCAAAAATAATTGCTTTGCAACTGCCATTGCTTCATTAATTTCTAGTTATATAGATTTATATGTTTTTGTTAAAATTTATCAACATTTCATTAAATTCTATATTTACAAATTCAAAACTTTTGTTTTAATAAGATTGGTTGATTCCATATTTTGGTAGTTTACTAGGTTGACACACATTACTCATTACTTAGGAATAAACACTACTTTGGGATCTATGACCATTATGTAGTAGTATCAGGTAAAAAGTATCTTATATCAAAAACTCGAAATCATACTGGGAAGTAAAAAGATTTCTTGAATATTTCATAGCTGACCCATCAGAACAATATAAACACACATCACCACCAATCACCTTTCTGTATTCGGAGCCTATTATCAATCTCCGACCATCAACATTTTTGGTACAGTCCTAATCATATCTTGATCCTTCATTGTATTTAACTGTATTTTTTTAATGATTAGAAACCCCTGATGTAAAGGAATGGCTGTAACAAGTGTGTTATTCCATTTGGGTTGTCTGTACTTTTAAATATAAAAATAATTAGTACAGGCAGTCCTTGGCTTATGACGCTCTGAACCTATGACATTTTCTAATTAAGGAACATGCTCAGGACTAAAGACAATGCTCCACACAATACTTGGTCTTGCCAAAATGATGTTTTATGCCTTTTAAGGCCAATGCGGATGTTTGCGACAGCTAATGACATGCCATGTAAAATGTACTATAATGTATTTTAACATGACTTCAAATCAAAACACATCGAAAATACTTCATAAATGAAGTTAACCATCTTTTCCTTTGCTCTCTCTCTCTCTCGCTCCCACTCAGCTTCAAGGTGAGATCATAAAAAAATCTTTCGCTTTCCTTTCTTGAGGTGTCATTTTACTTTTCCGTCCATGATCACCTGAAAATCTCTCCCAAACCAATATTCCTAGTTTAATCTATTTCTCACCCACCGATCCTCTGCAACATTCCATTTTTCTCAAGGAATGTTGAATGATGGGCATTACTGACTGATGGGGTACTTGTTTGTGTTGGAAGCTGGCTATGAAAGTGTTAAATTTTAATAATAGTAATTGGTGTTTAAAAATTGATTTTACTTGTTCTTGTTGGAATATTCAGAATATCCAATGGTCTGCGGCAGATTTTCAATTGAAAACTGCTGCTCCAAACCAATAAGCTGATGAGTTAGGAGTGCAACCCGACTTTACAACATTATTCTTATGGGAAAATGTGCTTCAACTTACAATGCAATTTTCAGGAACAAATTGAGTCATAAGTGCGAGGACTGCCTGTACATTTAATATTTGAAGGCACAAATGAAAACTTTATGTAATATTTTTTCAGTACGGTAGTTTCCATGGTACAATATTTGGAATTTCTGAAAGTCTATATCTGATGAAAAACTGATTATTCACTATAATGCAAATTGAGTGTTGCTGTCATCATCTCTATAAGGATTTAAAGTTGTTCATGGTTCATATTTTTAAAAGCAAAGGCAAAGCTACAGAAGTTTGTAACTTAAACTAAACATGTGTTTCTCTACTTGTTTACATATACTGTCATGGAATGGCAACCTACATTTGGCGTGAGTTTGAGAGGCATCTTGGCAGCACTTTTCTAAGGGCAGCATTATAACACTTTGGCCACCAATCTGTACCCATGTTTCATGATATGGAGGACATTTTGTCTTTTCATCTTAGGTGATAGATTCCTATGCCATGGCCTTGTCTATAGCCAGTGGGCCATGTTCAGCTTGAAGAAACGTTTATGCAGCTCTCAAAGCTTTGGTTAAAGTCACTCAGTAGAATTTAATAAAGACAGTTTTATTTTTGTGAAATAAAATTATCGTCTGGTGAATTTTTAACACTGAAAAGTTGTTCAGACTTGATTTTGACAGAATATCTAATTAACATTTGATGTAAAAAGCTGGCTAACCAAAGCACTCGTGTACAATAATGCAGCCCACCTAAAAGAAAATGTTGCATACCTCTTTAGTATGTCACATTTGTGGGAATGAATGATCGTTCATTCTTCTATCTGTTAACTTTTTCAATGTTCTGTATGAATGACCAATATAAAAGCTACCTTTGCATGACATTTTGATAAATGACCTAAACAAAATGTTTTAAGGAATTTCATATTTGTAAACAAAACTTTGAAAACCAACAATGTATGAATTGTGTCTCTTATTTAAAGAGAAGAAATAACTTGTATATATGTAAAAGTTGCATCCAAATTTTAAGAATACCAAACATTACTGATTTGGAATTGTAAACATTTACTTGAAGATGTGGCCACCTGGTTTTTATTCCTTCTTTAATGGCATAAATATTTTTCCATGATGCCTAAATATCACAATATCTTAATCAACCTTTAAAATTTATAACAGACAGCATCACTAAATTGTTAATATCACAACAAACTATACTAATGAGGAAAGGGGTTTGAGTAATCCAATGCATGTTTTGTGTTTTGCTGTCCTTGTCAAGCAAGATGATTTATTCAAGTTCAAAATTTTATTTTACAGGAAAATTAAATAACTGAACTTAAAAACATATTTTAATGTTTAGAATATTCTCATTATAGCATTAGGTAGTTATATTTAAAATGAAGCAACTGAAAGTTTTCAATATGAATGAAAGATAATTAATTAGGATAATTAGAAAGTGGTACCAACATGGAATTTGTGTTAGGGGTGTTAATTAAATACTACACGTGTGTCAATTAAACTTTATGATATATTTAATTCATAGAAGTACATGTAACAAATGTGGAAGGCAGTATTACTCATGATACATTTTATTTTAAGCTGATAACACTAATCAAAATATCAACTGAAGGTATGAAGATGATACATCAATGAAATAATATTTATCTACTTCCAAATTCTTCTTTTTTTAACATTAACCTTTCAAGTGTGAGGCGACATGTCATCCTATGCAACATCCACTATTTCAGTTCCTTTATCTTTTGAGTGTTGAGTTTATGTCAGATATTGTAATTTATCTAGGCTTGTTGGATTAGTGAACCTTCCTGTACAAATATTTCCTCTCTAATTACAATAACACACGTTGCATTCTGTGGTGTTTGAATCATGAAGGAAACCCTTTTTAAAGTCACACTTGATGGGTTAATATGGAAAGGGACTTGATCTCATTAAAATAACATAGCCCAAATTTTGTGATCACATTTAATCAGTAATGTCTGGTCATCTTAAATTGATGGCTTCAACTGGTTACAGTATTACTGGTATTTCATGTACAGTGTTTCAACTACTTGTGTTTCTGACCATGTGCTTTTTCCTTCATGTTCACTGGATTTTCAAATTCACGCTAGATGTGTCATTGGATGAAGTTCCTTATTGCTCAGGCTAACCCATGCCTAAGAAGGTATCTCAGCACAGCTGAGACTTATGTCCAATTTATTGGACAGAAAAACATAGTATTGTATGGTTTGTTAACATCTGTAGTTATTATTGTTGAATGCTGTATTGTACTATTTAATAATATTTGCTAAATACTCCTTGTGAATCAAGGTTTGTTACAACTTAAGGATCCCAATCTTATAGCTTGAAATTTTGAATGAACAAACAACTGTGAAAGTGACGAAAAGAAAAACTGGTTTCTAATGGAAGTGATATTTCTTTACAAAGAAGTTATGCAAACCTTTGTGTGAGTATTATGCCAACAAGAAGAATAGTGGCAGTTTTAGCAGAGTGATTCCAATATTTGGAATAGCTTTATCACTAACTAAAGGAGTAAAACAACCTCCAATGTGAAAGTGACACTAATAAATATAAAATTTTGTCCTATATTGTGTTTTGGTAATTTAATTCTCTAAAACCAGTATTGTTCTCCCTATTAATATGCTGTTTACCTAATGACCTGTGCCATTTAACTTCAACTCATCATTAATACTAATAATAGACCACATCTGTCCATCCGTTGGTTGGTCACAGGTCTGATTGCGAATTATGCTTTAACGCAAATAACTCGAGAAAGAATCAAGATAGAAACTCTACATTTGACAGGAACACTCGATTCACACATTTTAAGGTGATGATGAAAAAAAATCTCTAATCAAGTCCCGAGCTTGACTCCAAAGAAGACATTTCCATTTCCCATAAAATAACATACAAAATCGACTTTTCCACATGCAGGCTTTCATTCCTTTTGAGATGAAAATTAGAAATAATTAACCTACAATCTTCGGATCTGAAACTACATATTATACTTTTACTGAACTGCAAACTGAATCAGAACTTTTCTGCAAAAAATGGTTTCTTGAGAATTTTAACAAAATAACCAAAAATTTTCACAAGATATGTAGTTATTATTTTGTACAGTGCCCTGAGACAGATAGGCAGTAACCAGTTGACGACATGAAAGGTTAAGGTCAAGGGGAGTAAGGGGTTGGTCATATAAGGTCATTATTTGAAGTGTCTGGTAGAAGTTTGCAGATGGGAAGAAAAGGTTAGATATAGAAAAGTTTAGAGTGAGCAGGTTAGACGTACTCATCAACTACTTGCTGAAAAGCAAAATATCAATTCCTGTCATACTGAAGAACAAGTTAGGAAAGTGTACAATGTACCACAAATGGGCACGTTTTGTGCAATGGAGTATTAGAAAGAAATGATATATCAGTACATAAGAGAAATAGCATTTTAAATTCTTTTCTTCATCATAAATAATCCATTTTCTTCCTATTTTAAAATATTGCATGCACATGTAAGGAAATTAAACGTTTGTGAGATTGTTTATGTTAGCAGCAAGGAAGAAGTAACCATGCAAGAAAGTTTAACTCGAATTAAGACATTCTTAAAAGAATGAGAAGGATAACTTAGTAAAAGTTCCACTTTTATTAACAGAAAATATGACTGGTTTCGACTAATATCTAGTCATCATCAGGTACAAAAACAAAAAGCAACACAAATATATACGGAATCTGAGGGGAGTGGGGGAGGGAAATGTGTAGAGGGGACCAACCAATGGGAGGGGGAGGAGGCTGAATCAAGGTATTGGAGAGGGGTGGGTGTTAGTGAGAAACAAAGTAAGCAAGGGAGAGTGAGTGGGGGAAATAAGTTCATTAACGAGGTTGAGAGTGTTATTATTGTAGTGTAAAAGTATTTCCAACTGTTCTAAAAGATTTAAACTGGGACCTTTAGTTGCAAAATGAATTACCCCCGGGTTAAAGTTGGAAGAATGGTTGAATTCGATTAAGTGTTTGGCAAAGTGCGATTTGAAAGAATTTTGTAGGTAAGATTTTCTATGTTCGGTGGTCCGAACGTGGAAATTTCTTCCTGTTTGCCCAATGTAAATGGCATTACAGTCATTACATGAGAGTTTATAGACACCACTCCTAAATAAATGGTCAACCTTATCTTTATTGTTAGAAAAAAATTTTCCTAGAAAGCTGTACATAATTTATCTTTGGGGAAGCAATTCGCAATTAACCGGGAAATGTGGTGGATGTAAGGTAATTTACACCAACTGGGTTTGTTAACAGAGGGCAGAGTATTAAAACAACGTTCAAGGGTTAGTTTCCTCTGTTTTCTAAATAGGATTGTGTCGATTAATTTATGTGGGAAACCGATGGCGGTGGCTATTTGTTTAATGACATTTAATTCTTTAATGAATTCTACCTGTGAGAGAGGGGTATGGGTTAACCGGTGTATGAGAGCATGATAAGCTGCGTGTTTGTGCGGAGTGGGGTGGAAAGAAGAGTGAATGGTGTTATCGGTATAAGTCGGTTTCCTGAAAGTTGCAAATTAACACAAGAACGTCTGAACATGGTGTACCCCCTAGAACGGCGGACGGGACAAAAATGTCCTATACGACAAAGTCGTACAGTCGCAGTACTAGGTTCAATTTTTATGAATGTTGTAGTCTCTACATTACTAATTGCATACTTTAGCATGCTGTAGAATGCAGTGTTGCACCGTACTCAACTGAAACGCTCTAGTAAATTAGCCCGCAAACAGTGCTGCAGGAACACGTTCTAACCTGCATCACACTGCGGGAGCAAGTGGAAGGCGGGAGGAGGGAAGGGTGGGGCTCAGGGCCGGCTTCAGACGGTAAGCAAGAGAGGCAGCCGCCTCAGGGCACAGAGTCAAGGGGGCGGCGGCACCAAGTCCCTACCTGGAAATTCAACTTCTTTAGGATTCCGCCTAAACAGAGCCGCCTCAAGAGGGGCGGTAGAAGGAGAGGGCGACATACGACCGCTATCAACCTTTTATCTGCCGAAGGGCATGCCAGTGTGCCAGCAAATATATGGGGCTATCTGCCGAATGGGCCACCAGTGGCACGGTTCCTTACGACGCCACTCACCGACATCATTTTTGTCATAGAATCTAAATGGATAGATGAGACGAAATGCCAGACATCCCCCCTCTTATTCTCCTCCTCTCCTAAAGCCGAAGATCTTAACCGTCTACTACTATCTTTATTTTTCGATCACGTAAACTACTATCCTGGGGTCTAATATGACCCGATTTTTCAAAATTAAAAATAAAATAGGAAATTAAAATTTTTGGGTGTCAATTTATGGTCATTCATTAGAACAGACACTCGAAAATGTGAGAAAGTTTTATTTATAGATAAACGAATACGAATGTATACTGCAAAATAGAAAAGCTGAAAAAACTCAAAAGTGACTAAGAGTTTAGAATATTTTTTTTATGCCTTGAAATTTCTTTTTTTTCTTCATCCTTCCAGGTTCCTACTGCTATCAAATTAGGAATCTAATGAATAATTTTGAAAAATATTGGTTATAAACTAAAAAATGATGATGTTTTTCAACCATATTCCCGCACTCGCATTTCAGTTTATTTCACTCTCATGATCAAAACTCGGTTGTGGCATTTGCTCTTCTTCTTCGGATAGCCTTACGGATTTTGTTAACCTTTCCTGTAACAGTAACATCTGCAGAAAGATCATTTTCCAAGTTAAAAATCATAAAAAAATACGTACGTACAACAATGACATGATCGTTTTACTGTTTTATCAATAATGTCCATAGAGAGTGTTATTATGGAATCCTTGAAATATGAGGACATAATTGATGGGTCAATATGTTAACAAAATAATCCATATAAGGCAATGAATTTCCCTTGGCGATGAATTTTCCGGCCGTGAATTTTCCGTGGTGGTGATTTTTCCGGCTGTGAATTTTCCAGATACCATAATTGATGAATTTGCAACAATAAAATGCCTAAGAATGCATTTTCAATAAAGTACCTATATACTATGCGCAATGGAAGACGAGTTTTTATAGATCAGTATTTTAAATTTAAATTCCTCATAATTACAAAATGAAAATTGTTAGTAGATTGCATCTATCATTTATTTTTACTATGATTATATTCTTGACAGAATTTTGATGTTATATTCTTAATATATATTATTTAGATTTATATTTTTCCATAAAATACTTGTATTTATCACGTAATAAAAATAACCTGCAGTATATTTTCTGAGTTCATATTTAAAAAATCCTTATATAAACTGTACACATCAAATTCCTAGATAATGGGTGACCAACAAAGCTTGTGGGGAGGGGGGGGCGGCGGCAATATTTTTCCCGCCTCAGGGCAGCCAAATGTCTGAAGCCAGCCCTGGTGGGGCTAGAAGTTGGACTGGCAAAAGATGATAGGGGAGGAGGGGAAGGGCATGCCATAGTCTACAACAATGTTACAAAGCCACCTGCATAAGAATAATATCACAGAGAATGTGAAATAAAGTATTAACTCATTTTGGGACAAAATTGTCCCATCCGCCGTTCTAGGGTAAAATGGTTTTATAATCCTTTATGTTGAGGGGGGGATGTTCAAAAGTGTAGACTGGAATGCAACCCTCAAATGATTAAAAGTCACGAAATCTCGACTAAATTAAACCAGAATCACAGAAACTGTAGGGGACGTAACATCAGAATGGGACGAAATTGTCCCGTCCGACGTTCTAGTGTTAAAGGGTGTGAGTGTGTATATGGATAGTTAAATCAAGGAAGATGAGGGAGTAATCTACTTCAATCTCTTGGGTGAATTTAATGGATGGATGTAAGTTATTGAGGAATGATAAAAATAGGTCTAATTGTCTTAGGGAACCTTTCCAAATACAAAAAATATCATCCACATAACGGTACCAAACAACAACATTATTAATGGCCGGAAATTTAGAACTAAAAAGGTTACATTCAAAATTATTCATAAAAATATTGGCAAGGAGAGGTGACAAAGGAGAACCCATAGCTAGGCCTTCTTGTAGATGATAAAAAGTCTTATTAAAAGCAAAGTAGTTTTGGGAAATGCACACTTTTATAAGTTCACACATGGAGATAATCACACTGGGATGGGCACGTGAAGATATTAGGATTTCTTCACAGAGTTTAAGGGTCTCACGGGGAGAAACACTAGTAAACAAGTGTTTCACATCAAAGGAAACAAGTTTGTAAGAAGGTAAAATATCTAAATTATTTAACTTTGTAGTTAAGTCTGTGGAGTTTTTAATGCCATATTTTGGGGCGTAAGCAGAAATACTAATGAAATAATCATTCAAACAAGTTAGGAAAGTGTACAACGTATCACAAATGGGCGCGTTTTGTGCAATGGAGTATTAGAAAGAAATTATATACCTGTACGTATGGGAAATAGCATTTTAAGTTCTTTTATTCACCATAAATAATCCATTTTATTCCTATTTAAAAATACTGAATGCAAACGTAAGGAAATTAAACGTTTGTGAGATTGTTTATGTTAGCAACAATGAAGAAATGCAAGAAATTTTCTAAGTTCAACTCGATTTAAGACATTTTTGTTTGATTTTCTCAATAAAGGCTACTTCTACGATAAAAATGTATAGGAAAGAAACTACTCTTCTTTACCAGTTCTACAACTTTTATTTGAAAAATATTTTGATATGAGCAATACTTTACGAGAAATGATGGAAAGTTGATTTTTTATCACCAGTAAAGTGGTACCACTGATTAGCTTACGTGATTCATTTTTGCGATTTTCTTATTATATTTGATTGTAAGTCCTTAATATCAAATTTCATGAAAATCCGTTCCGCATAAGCCGAGAACGAACATGCGGACGGATGGACGGACAGACCAATGATAATAGACGCTCACGCTGGAAGCAAAACGCGCCTAAAAAGAGGCTAATTTGTGGACTGGTGCTGACACACTTGAAACCACAGGTCTAATAGGAATGGATGGTTTGTGAATTTTAGGAAGGCCGTAAAAACACGGAGGGAGAAGGTTCATTTGAATTAATTTGTAGGAAGATTTTTTATCGATTAAGATGTCACATCGGGCAATGGTAGTTTTGATGGCCAATTGAAAATCACTGGTTGGGTCTTTGTTGAGGACAATGATTTTACCACTGGATAAAAACTGGAGGCACTTGTTGATGTAATCACTTTTGTCCAAAATCACTACGCAGTTGCCTTTATCTGCTTTCATTATCACATCTTCTTCAGTGATGGTCTCTTAGGCTAATCACTGTTTTGATTGGTCGGAAAGAAGAAAAACTTACGGAAGAGGCAAAGGATGAAATTTTTTTAGCAATAGAATGCTTTAAAGAGGCATTCTTTCGATTGAGAGCAACTTCACAATCTACGGCTAGATTTTTGAGTGAATTTAAGTTGAAATTGGGGTACGGATTATGTTTAAGGCCAAGGCTAAGCAAATGAAATTCATTATCACTGAAGGTGGCGTGGGATAAATTAAGAATTCTCTTGTGGAATCAATGGCTGGGGGCTTTGGAGAGAGGAGGGTTCTTGATGCACTGTGGGTGAGTCTGGAGTAAGGATAAACGATTAAGTTTATCAATGATTACGTTATGTTTGTTGCTTCTTGTTTTTGTACCTGATGATGACTAGATATTAGTCGAAACCTGTCGTTTTTTCTGTTAATAAAAGTGGAACTTTTACTAAGTTATCCTTCTCATTCTTTTATGATGGAGTTCCACCAAGACATTCTTGTTTGATTTTCTTGATAACGGCTACTCCGATGATAAAAACGTAAAGGAAAATAAATTACTAGTTCTACAAGTTTAATTGAAAAATATTTTGATAAGATCAATACTTTACGAGATATGATGGAAAGTTCATTTTTTGTCACGTCAAGTGGTACCACTGATTGGCTTATGTGATTCATTTATGTGATTTTCTTATTATCTTTGACTGTGTCCTTAATATGAAATTTTATGAAAATCTGTTAGGTAGAAGCTGAGAGCAAATAGGTGGATGGATGGACAGACAGACCGATGCTAATAGATGCTTATGCTGGAAGCGAAACGCACCTAAAAATTCTCGCTTATTGAAAAATAATTTTGCTCCTTGTGAATACCTGGCTCAAAGTCTATCACTGCAGTTTTAGGTTTGAAATCTACACCAATTTCTGTGCATTTCCGAATCAGGTGCTGAAACATTGCAGCAAACGTGGATGTCTTCTTATTTAGCACCTTTCTTGCCGTACATGGGAAACATGCTGACGCCAATATTTTCCCGGAACAAGTGAAACTGCAATGTGCTCCCTTCGAAACAGCCAATCATAGCATACAATACGACCTTATAGAAAAAGGTCAAAACTGACCATTTGTGCAATTGGACAACAGCATAAAATCTGACCTTGTACAACCGCCTGTGCAGTACGACCCTATAGAAAATGGTCAAAACTAACCATTCGCACAATTGGACAGAAGTGTTAAAATGTAACTGGATAAGGGGTGGGGGAGGGATTGAAGCTGGTTGCACATTTCTATCTGGTAGAGGAATTTACCATTTATCCATGGTACTTGGGGATAACTCTTCTGGGGAACGAAGACTATATCTCTCTCGAAGAAGCACACTCATGGTGAGGGTTGTTCGGAAAAGATAAGAATAATTCTACGCCACATTCATATTAGTCTCTTCTGGCCATTGTAGTGTAGAATTGATTTTATGTTACTAGAGACAAAACGATGGCTCCTGGGATGAAATGGATGGGAAAGAACCATTGCTCTCAAGGGTAGCAAGGGTGGGAGGTGAGGGTGTAAGAAACCTTTCCTCTACCTCAGCGATTAGCAGCGAGGTTCCTTGGTCTGATACAAGGGCGAGTATTACCCACATATTTGAGCCTAGATAGAAAGTGTTTTCTTTTGCAACACTTGCAAAGAAAAAATATTTTCAATGTCAAGATCAACTGTATGTTAATTCGACTCGATTGGGAGTGTATCATAAGGATTTAATCAACCCTTCCCTTTTTTCCCCAACTTCTTGCAACCTTGGGGCTAGACTGCCGTCCTCTGCCCAAGCTTGCAGTTCATGAAATGTTTTATGGGTGACCTTTTGGTTCTTTACGTGATGAATATAAATATTGTGTGAGAAAATTTTGTTTGTCGGATGATTAAGATATAGTTTTATCTTGTCGATAGCAGCACGATGTTGGATTTATAATTTCATCTTCAAATCCATAAAGCGTTTCTTGAATCAGCGTCTTCAAAAAACATCTTTGATCAATTATACAATAAATTTAATTTCTGAATAATATTCTTTAAATGTGTTTCTTCCTTTCGATTATGACTAACCTTCCAAGCCCACAATTCCACTGTATTCATTGTAGAGAATTTTTTTTATGACTATGAAAAAAAAGATGATAAAACTGATTGGAAAGTGAGCTCTTACAATGTATTCCAGTAAATAATTGAATTTTACTTGTTATTTCCTGCTTTACGTAATCTTTGAAGAGCTTTTTATCAGAATCTATTATGCAAAATATGGTAACCAAATGTAGATGGATTGGATACCAAGGTCCAAACACTAGATCCAACTTAACAAGGAAGAAGAATAATCAGAGAAAGTATATGCTTTCAATTAGTATAAAAAATATAATGCAGTTGAACCTCCCTAATCCGGCAACCTTGGGACCTGATCAAAGCTGGATTAGGGAATTTGCCAGATTACAGGATGTATCTAATCCTAAAGTTAAGCCTAGCCCAACTCTTCATGATATTACACATTGCAATATAGTAAATATTAAATTAAATGCACAGAATGTCATTTAAACATAAGTTACAATAATAAGGTAATAAACAGTGCGTTTTATTTTATGGTACATATCGTGTGTTTTCAAAATTTTGGAAGCTTGCATAAAATGGATATTGTCGAAGATATGTTTGGCGAGTATATTGGTGTCCGAATTATGATGTTGACATTTTCAGCATAATTTCAGTTTCTTCAGTTTATTTACGCACTGACTCCATAAACAATTGAAAAACGCCACTGTTAAAGCTGCTCATCAAAATAATAGTAGCGAAAAATGTGCGAATTGCACAAAAAATTTTTAAATAAGGGTGACTCCCAAGATTTGACAGGGATGCCTTCCTGAAAATGTTGTCGAATGTCGAACGCCGTTTTTCCATAGACTTGCATGTTATAATCGGGGTATATGTTCCCGCATCTCGGCTCGCACGAGCCAGATCGGGCCGTCTGCTGCACACAGGGCCGGCCCAAGACATTTTGACGTCCCAAGCAGATTTCAATTAAGGCACCCCATCGATACATAAATTTTACACTAAAATTCGGTAGTTTAGTAGTATAATAGGTTATAGTTATTTTGAAGTTTTGTGTATTTTTATGATTAAACAGCTTAATAAAAAAATCTGATGTAGCCAAAATGACTTTCTCCATATTAGGGGTATAGATATTTAAATTATTATGAATGCCATTTTATTTTAGATGATACATGGTATTTAAGAATTCACTCAGCCGCCGTTTTCGATAAAACGGGTAGAGAGAAACAAAAACCACGTATGAATTATTTCTGGGAGCCCTCCACAATCGTACCAAATTTGATTCAAATCAATAGTAGGACTTGGGAAAATACGCGTAGTTTAATCAGTCCCCATCGTTCAATTACGGATAAGGAAGTAGTCGTTTCCCACCTTCCTCACTGTGTATAAGATGTAGAGTCACCTGTTCTTTGAGAACAAGAAGTTTATGAGAACAGTTATTTTATTGAACAGTTTAGGCATCAGAACAGTTCGAAAAGAACTGTCTCGTTCTTTCTGACCCATCTCTAGATGGCAATGCATTAGCATACAAAGTTATTTTGCTTTTTCTACAATTAATATAAAACATTTGGGATTAGAAAGTAGCCTATGGCGGTGATAACTGCTTTCACCCAGTCGGCAGATTCCCGGCATGTAACAGCAATAAAATTTTGGAAAAACCACATCCAGCCATCTGTATTCGGTAGTATTCTCGGAAGCCGCTTTCCGAAATACTATTTTACCATTCGGAGTCATTTGAAGTCACATTTTCACATTTATTCGCCAGCTTCAAACACTAAACAGATCAATGGAAAAACTAAATTAAGGAATTTTCCAAAAATTTTTGTCAGGAAAATTTCGCTCCCCTAAAAATTTGATGCCCCAAGCGGTCGCTTGGTTTGCTTGTATTGTTGAGCCGGCCCTGGCTGCACATCCCTGCATACATCTATCTATACATACAACTATATATCGCAGCGAAATTAATATAAAAGTTATTAAAAAGCAAAAAATAACTTGCAGCCTCACCAGTTAATTTAAGGTTATGCAAACCTGCCCTTCTCTTAAATCTGTCAAACCAGCCATCAAATTACGTGAATTTATCACGTTCTAAAAATTTCTCCTCCTGTTTCACATAAGTGCTAATAG
Organism: Uropetala carovei; assembly: GCA_036926305.1. Classification (NCBI taxonomy): domain Eukaryota; kingdom Metazoa; phylum Arthropoda; class Insecta; order Odonata; family Petaluridae; genus Uropetala; species Uropetala carovei. The sequence continues at coordinate 6,352,346 of JAXCHB010000010.1, read as the reverse complement.
ATGAATGACACTCTTTTATTTGATTCACTTGCATTATCACTATTATATTTCCTTTTAGATATCATGTCAAGTGATAAATTTATAAATAAATCAATAAAATAAATAAATTTAAATAAAAGATTAACAGAAAAAAGTGAAATCAGCATAAATTCAAACAATTAGAGCAGAAATAACTATGTCTACACTGAAACTAAATCTCGCATGGTTGGTCGGGACAAAAATTACTTCGCGTAAACTAGTTCCTAATTTGACCGACAAACCGGCTGGGTCGAATAAGCAGGCTTCGACCGGTCGAATTCTCAAATTGGTCGAATCTTGAATGATCTAATCTCGGGAATTGCCTGTACAGCATTTCTAGTGAGTATTCTGTTGTTGACGGGCTATCATTAGTTAAACTTAAAATAGTTGCCTCTCTTTCCCTCTCTCTCACACCCCTTCCCCTCTCTCCCCCTCCCTCTCACTCCCCACTCTACCTCTCTCTCATATTAAAAGCATTCAAATTATGTTTATACCCATAAGGATTAAATTAGCAATATGATATAGAGGTCTAAGAATGGAATTGGTAGGCAAGGCAACATCCCGTTAAAATGGCAAGATTTCCTTAAACTGTGTGAATTAAACGTTTACATTGACAAATTTTGAAATGTAGGCGAAAAAAGATGAACAGAATAAGAAACTTTATAATGTTTTCTTCAAAATAGTTTATATTCGAAGATTGTACGAGGGTCACCACAAAAGAGATGCCCACGATTTTTTTAGCCAGTATTTATTGTAGTGTTGTTATTAGCACAGCATATAATTACATACTTCCCGCCTATTTTCATACATAGTTCATCATCCTATCACAAGTGGCATTGCTGTACCAGTCCTCAAACATGGTGGCTACTATTGACATCGGTCAGAAGCAACGTGCTGTAATTGAGTTCTTGGTATGCGAGAACGAGACAATAGGAAACATCCACAAACGATTGCAGACGGTGTATGGGGATGATACTGTTGATCGCAGCACAGTTGGTCGTTGGGCCAAGCGAACATCTGGGAAAAGTGGACATGACGATCTTCATGACTCCCCGTGCAGTGGCAGGCCAAAGTCAGCACGGACAGACACCAGTATTGAGAGGGTGAAGAGCATGGGTATGGCAGACAGATGCGTAACTGTGAAAGAACTGGCACTTCTACTTGACATTGGGGAAGCAAGTGTGTGCAGAATAATGCAGCAGTTGGGCACTCAAAGGTCTGCGCAAGGTGGGTCCCACAGCAACTGACAGACACACAAGGAGCAGTGCAAAACCATTTGTTCAGAACGTCTGGCGCGGTTTAATGACGAAGGAGATGAATTTCTTGCATGCATCATGATGGGAGATGAAACGTGGCTGCACCGCTTTGAACCTGAAACATAAAGACAGTCTATGGAGTGGCATTCTGTGAATTCTCCAAGGAAGAAGAAGTTTAAAGCTGCACCTTCTGCAGGAAAGGTCATGGCGAGTTTTCTGGCACAGGCAGGGAGTTTTTCTCGTGGACATCATGCCAAAAAGAACCACCATCAACTCAGAGGAATATGGGGCGATACTAAAAAAACTTCGTGCACATCTTCACTGCATTCGACCAGATAGGCAGATGCCTGACATTGTTGCAACACGATAATGCTCGACCACACAACAGCCTGCGAACCAAGGAGGCGATCGTGAAATTTGGATGGAATGTGTTGCCACACCCACCTTACAGTCCTGATTTGGCGCCATCGGACTACCACCTGTTCGCTAAGTTGAAGGACGGCATTCATGGGACAAAATTTCAGGACGATGAGTCTCTTGTTGTGGATGCGAAACAGTGGCTGAAGAACGCAGGTCCTGAATTTTACTGTGCGGGTATACAAGCCCTTGTTCCTAGGTGGCGTAAGGCAGTTGAGAGTGAAGGTAATTAAGTGGAAAAATAGAATTTTGTTCCTAAAGGATGTACCTATCAACTGTACCAATAACAATACTGTATAATAAATACTGACTTTAAAAAAAATTGTCGGGTATTTCTTTAGGAGTGATTCTTGTAGGTCAATTCTTTTTAATTTTAATCTAAAAAAATCAGTACAACATACATTGTACAAACTTTCTCATATACTAATGTGTAGTTTAGTTATCTTTAGAAAATGAAAATCGTATCAGCCGGTTTTTAGAAAATCCTATTTTTGATAAAGTTGCCCAAGAATAAACTAGCCTTATAGTCATTCATTGAGGAAAATGAAATATGTAGTATTATTGCAGACGTATACTCAAGTAACTGTATGAAATTTTATCAAAATCATTCTAATCATTTTTGAGAAAATCAAATTATTGCAAAAGTTGCCAAGAATAAACTAGCCTTATATTCATTTTTTGAGGAATATGTACTATACAGTATTATTGAAGACGTAAACTCAAGTAACTGTATGAAATTTGATCAAAATCATTAGAGCCGTTTTTGAGAAAATCAAATTGTTATTAAAAATGCATAGAATAAACTTCCCTTAATTACTGAGCAATGTCAACCATTTCTTCATATACTCTGCTCAATATGATAAAATACCTAAGTACGAGATTTCATTCATTTTCACTCTACCATTTAGGCTCCAGAGCCAGTAACAGACAGACAGAAGGCATTGCGAAAACCACTTCTTCGGATTCAGCGACACCTAAAATGTATATTACCATAAAAATCTCGAGGTCGAATTTTTATGCGATAACAATACTTTCTCAATATACTTCGTATATGAGAAAGTAAAAGAATGACAGCCTGCACGTCGAAATGTCCCTTTTTATGTGTTACCTTACAGGAAATGGAAATTACTCCCTGGAGTCGACTGAAGTCTTTGATCTCGAGTTTGATACATTAAAACGTTTTGTTATTATGTCATAATACTATCCTGAAAATTTCATCAAATTCGGTTCAGTCCTTTGTGAGATATTAAGCTTCAAAAAGAATTACTGACAAAGGGACAAAGTGACATTCTTTTATATGTTTTATGATAATTTATTCATTTCTAAGGGAACCATTCCTTGTTCTGGAACTTTCCCAGCTCTGCTGAGCACTAAGGTACCTACATGTTAAAATTTCATATACAGGATTAAATTTCATTGTGAAAGAAATTATGATGAGACCTGGTTTTCCGTAACGATGCCATAATTGCGTTGTTAAATATTTTCTTTAAAGATTAATAAAAATCAATTAGTCTGCAATGTTTTAACTTTGCACCAAATAGAAAATAAGCAATTCTACTTTAAAAGATATTTTTGTAATTACCTTCAAAGATAACATCTTTTTTTATGAAAATGAGCATTTAATAAAAATTTATAATTAAATGAATTTAGTTTTCAGAGACTACCTATATGTTGCCGGGATTCTTTCCCTTGCAGTGCAGCAACCTACTGGTAAGTTGCTGTACTCTATTTTCCCTCTCATAAAAATAAGCCACTCAGCATGAGAGAAGGAAGCTTCTCAACCCACCAGTGGGTTGACCCTTCATGAACATGTTAAAAGGAATGGTATGAACAAATGACCAATTTCTTGCAAAGGTGATTTTTTTGGAGCTATTTCCAAATTTATATGTTTTAATTTGAAGAATAACTCCTTAATTTCATCAAATCATGTTTATTTTTATTCAAAGCTTTGTGATCCAAGAATGTAATATATTTTGGCTTACAATACTTAGAATTTCACCAGAACCTTTTCTGATGTGACATAAATGCAGTTATGGCTTTAACTTAAAAGCAACAAGGGATAAAATACAACAAACTGAAATGAACTATTCTCAGATTTGAAAGCATTTCACCTTAATAATAAAAAAAAATCTGACCTAATGTCATGAGTACACAAATAATACTAGAAGAGAAACCCACAAAAGAATGTAAAAAATCATCTCACTATCTAAATTAACATATTACAAATTCACAAATGCAATTCATAATTTTTAGGTCATGGTAACAACATTACAAGCTTACTACCAAACCAATCTTCTGTATCAATCATACTTTGTTACCTCTTTCCACTCTTTAGATGATGCTTCCTTTGGCATCACCCATCCAATTGGAATTGAAGAAGAAGATGGTGAATTTGAGATAAATTGGTCCCAATGTCTCCTGTTAAGAATAATTCAAATATAGATATATAATAATTATATAAGTAAATATCTGTCAAGCACACATTTATGAATTTAATATCCTACAACTATATATTTTAGTATGTCTGTCTGTACACATATGCATCCCCACATTTCTATACCGATTCCGACCAAATTTGGCACGATTGTAGCAGACACAAAGGGGAATGTTGATAAGTGTCTGTCTGTCTGCTTGATTCAAAATGGTGGCCATGTCTGTCTCTATGCATGTCCACATTTCTCAACCGATTCCAACCAAATTTGGCAGAGTTATAGGGGACAGCAAGAGGAAGGTCAGCACAAGATTTTGTTTCCATCTGCCTGTTTGATTCAAACATTAAGTGGTCCTAGCACACTTTGCAACATCCAATGGTAACTTAAAACAATTAGGCGAATGTTCCGCAATTTGCCATGCATAAAATATTGAAATACTAGCAGAAGTGCCCGTTGAATTTCAACGGATTTAGTGAATCTAAAACTTTGGCTGTGTAACATGTAAACATCGCAAGAATAACATAGTACAGGGCTGCTGTTTTCACAGATTTCTTTAACGAAAAATTCTGTAGTTATCTGAGATTTTTGTGTAAAAAATACATAAGACTACTAAGAAATTCCGAGATTATTAATATTTCTATACGAATAATATGAATACATTCGATGAAAATGTTCCATAAGTACGTACGTATCATAATATACTTTGGGTGATGCGCGAAAACCAGAACTTATTGTGAGACTGAACGCAAAAACTAGCTGTTGAACTGGATTGGCAACCTATGCCTTATTTATACAGTAAAACCTAACATAGCGCTAATTCGTAAGACGCGATTTCGCTTAGATGCGGTTTGACAAGTCCAAGACAAAGTTAACCTTTAAATTTCTCGTAAACTATAAATGATAAAAATTTCAAATTAAAACATTTTAAAGAAAAAATACTGACAAATTGATTCATGTAATTATTTTACCTTATTAAAATGTTGAGTTGAGATATTTGTATGTGTGCTTCTCATATTGCGCTGATATGGCAGAGCTCTGCAACCAGCATGCCGAGATAAAGTCCTTGATGTGCCACTGTATATTTTACGTTATAAGCAAGGGAAGGATATTACTACGTTTTATTATCCTCCAGCTACATACATTTTTAATAAACAGCAATACTTTATGGCCGAATTTGTTACTGTTTCAGTAACTTGAAGCTACAACATAGTTACTTCTTACAATTAGGGAAACTAAGTCATACAGAACAGTTTCGGGTAAAGCGATCTCCACAGTTTTGTATGTAACTGTGATATTGCTGTTTAAAAATTCTGCAGTTTTTCTACTACATTTATACAATGAAACTGTGAGAAGAGCTTTACGGAAATATAATTTACATGACAGATCAGCTTGAAAGAAATTTTGGATCTCGGAAGATTGTCCTTTGCTATAGAGCAGTGATTCTCAACCGAAAATCTGTCGCGGACCAGTAAATGTCAGGAACATTCCTCCAAGGACTGGTAAAATTAGCAAACTATTTTCAATCGAAACATTTTAAAATTATTTTCTTCAATGAAATTCCATTACAACATAGAAAACTTAAGAATTAAAGAATTTAATTACAATTAAATTTTTGAAATAAAATCATAATTCTTTCAGGTAAACAGACGCGAAGTGTCTTATATTTATGCATTTTTAGTAAAGTTTAATTCGACGGAATTCATCGTCGTGTCGGCCTTATATGTGATATTAAGTGTATTTAAATATTCCAACCTCAACATTATAAAATATGGTCAAGAAAGAAAGAAAAGTTACCATAGCTCTTAAAAAATTAGTAAACAATATTGTTCTGTAGAACTGACCGTATGACGACATTCCAAGGAAATAAGTGAGTAGAGCTGGGAAAACCCTAATCGAGATCTGAGAAAAGAAAATGGGAAAGGGAGAAAATGCCAGCCATTGGTATCGGTTGCCGGTGTGCCTTGCACCCGCATACTGCGAAAGGAAAATCGTATGACCGATCCTAATACCGGGCACTCAGAGGCCTGGGCACAAGGGATTTTGCCCCGGTATCCCCGCCTTCTTGGTAGCCTTGAAGATTTCCATCTTTTCTTCTTATGTTTCGAAGATGGGTCTCCAGTAGGCCTCACAGCAAGCGCTCGCTTTAATTTCTCCTAAGCAAAAGATTATATGGAACCCATATAGCAATAAAAGTGTCAGAAAATCACATCCAACCGAATTCAGAAATACCATTTAACAATTCGGAGTATTGCACTCTAAACATCTGCTACCATAATTTGACAGATTTTCACCCTGTAGCAAATAGAAGACTGTTTTATAGAGCAATGGACCTAAGATCCGTAGCGATATAAAACATTTTAAAATTTTCTTAAACCTTACACCAAAGTTTTGCAGACCAGCAAATAATCGGTCGCGGACGTGAGGTTGAGAAACACTGCTATAGAGCACCTAAATCGGCCACAAAGTTTCTGGAACTCAATTATTTTCAGTGACAAGAGTAAATTTAACATCTTTGGACTAGATGGTAAACAGATGGTATGGCAAAAACCATCTAAGGCATTTAATAAAAGAAATTTGAAAGCAACTGTTAAGCATGGCGGCAGATCAGTTCTCATATTTGGCTGTATGTCGGCTGCTGGCATCGGAAATTTAATATTTAAAGAAGGTATAATGGATAAAAACGTATACCTAAATAATTTTGAAAACTAATTTAGGCACGAGTGCCAAAAAAATTGGTCTTATTGGTCGATACACATTCCAACAGAAAATGATCCCAAGCATACAGCTTGGGATGTTAAGATGTGGCTTTTATACTATGTCCCGAAAATGCTTTAAATTTATTTTTCATACTTAATTATATATACAGACAGACCTCGTCTTTCATGGGGGTTACGTTCCTGAAAACACCGCAAAAGACAAAATCATGAAAGAGAAGTAATTAAGGCAATGGGAAATACAGGGTTTGGTTCCCATCCCAACTAGAACCGATCATTTGTCCTCTGTATTGGTGACTGCAGAAAAATAGAGAAAGAGACGGAAAAATGAAAGTCAATGAAAGAGAGACTTAAATAAATGATGCGCAAAATGACAAGCTTAAGCATTTGAACTATGTCAAACTTGAGCAAATACCCCAATAATCCTGAATAGGAAGGGTCAAGAGTTGAGTCTTTCCTCTTGGGACTTCCGTCGCCAAAAGAAGGAAAGCTCCTGTACGGAGATAACAGGTTATATTTTGCAACTTATCATGTGTGAAGGGACACAAAAGTGTAGGAGGATTGCATCCTAAAACTATTTAAAAGTATACATAAGACACGTGTATCTAATTTTTTTAAATTATGCATATACTACATTACATTAATGCACTTATGTAAATATTTTTACATATTAGAATGCAAAAACACTTTCCAGGCCTGACTATAAGAGAGTGTATCTAATTTTTTTAAATTATGCATATACTACATTACATTAATGCACTTATGTAAATATTTTTACATATTAGAATGCAAAAACACTTTCCAGGCCTGACTATAAGAGAAAATGTGAGGAAAACATGATTCATTCCATATATAGAAAATTTCGTGTAGCCTTTTTCATTATTTTTTCTGCAAAAGACAAAACAGGTCACAAATGCAGAACCGCCAAAGATAAAGCCACGAAAGACGAGGTCTGCCTATATTTAGTTTTTATTTAACTACGGGTTTTGTTTATTCACTTCGTCGAGTCACAGCTGATACAAATGAAAATAAAATCAGGGGATGTTAAACTCAAGTTATCCTTTTCCAAATTCTTTCATTTTATTCCTTCAGAATTGTCCTTACCGTCATAGCTGGCAACTCCAAAACTCTGCCTATGTCTGCAGCTGTTTCACCTCGTTAATGGCACATAACAATATTAAGTTTTTGCTTCAAAGTAATTGTCTTGCGCAATTTTTTCGCTGCTGACATACTGCCATTATTACCACATCTGTTTGGACCCATTTCAACAAAATATCACCATGCAATTACAGCAAATTTAATAAAAATGCATCACTGCAGAACGCTTTTCCCACTAAAATAAGGCGATTAGCAGCAACTTGTGCAACAGATAAGAAGTTATTTTCGTGCGTCATTTTAGCACCGAGTCAGGGCGACATTAACTCAAATCATCGACAACGTTAATTCGAATATGGGTATTAATTTTTGAACAACGTTAATGCGAATCAACGTTAATTGAGGCGACGTTAAATGAGGACACACTGTATGTAATACTTCTTTTATAACTTTCAAAGTAAACTTTAAGAACCATCAATAACATGCTAAGTACACGCATACACACCTAGTTTCGATGAAGACGTTCAGGTTTTGACATGGCTGCAAAAAGAATGATCGAAACGGAGCAAGATTTAACATGTCCTCGTCATCTGTAGAATCGCTTCCAAAAAGAACAATCTCCCACGCTCTGTTATTCTTCTCTACTTTACTCAAATCATTCTTCAAGTCGTCTTTTGGTCCTTTCTCTTCTCCTTTCTCGGGGCTTTCTTGCAACATCACCCTCAACGTTTTCTCCTCTGCCTCGTAGTCCTTCATTTGACCTTCCCACAGGTGAACCAGTTTGTCTGCAATAATATTAAGGTCAAAAATAAATTTTGGTTTATGACACACATCCAGTGATGTGTGTGACTTCACGTTTTTTTTAATTTCAGCTTTCTCTATGTAGTGTATGTCATGCGTGCAGCTTATTTTGCGACTGAAGTATTTCTTCCCATTTTGAATATAAATAATAATATAAATGATCTTGGTCAAAATCAAAATTACACATGGGAGAGTAGGCATCACTATCAACAATTAGAAAATTTTATCATAGCAACAGAAGCACTTAGCAACATAATTCAGACAAATAATCAAAATCCCTTAAAAGCCATTTTATGAAAAAATGTTTCAAACTAAACTTTTGGAAAATTATACTTTCTAGAACTTTATTTACATAAATTACATTCTAAAAGATATATTTGGGAAAAAACGAAAAAAAATTATGAGTAACCATCCACTTCAATTTTACCAGTCTCAGTCAAAACCTTTTCAGACTTTGAATTATGAACAAAATCTTAAATATAAAGTTTTCCGCTGATCTGATTATTAGTTCTAGAGTCAGAACACCCACAAAATTCCTATCACACACAGACACCATCGAGTTATGTAATAGTGAAAACGTACTCTCAGGGTAGGAACTCAAAATGTTTATTCCCACTGAAATCCTAAATCCGATGTTATTCACGAATATTATACTTTCTCCTATATTACGTATGGAGAAAGTAATAATTATTACATGCGTTTTCATTAAAATCATCAATGAGTTAACATTCAGGATAGTTACTTTGCAGCCTGAAATGCATACAGTGAATCCCCCCAACTTACACGGGTCCGAGTTACAAGGATCCGTAGATACACGGATACATGACAACTTATCTATTGTTTATAAAATTTATAACATGGGCTGTATTGGGAAATTAATTTTCACCTGACGAGCAGTTTTCGAGGAACAAATTAAGCTCGTAAACCGAGGGATTACTGTACGTTGGCGCACAGCTGACAGCGTCACTTTCGCCATTTAGATTTGTTATCCCGTGGGTGCAAGTTGTGTCTCGTTACTGTACTGCTCTTCATAAACAAACTAAACCCTCATCACATAATCACTACTTTTTTAGCTTTAAATATCCATTGAAACGAACGTTTATGTCAAAAAATATATCGTATTTAAGCATTGTTGGACTTACACGGTTTTCAACTTACATGGCGACCTTCGGAATGAATTAACCGTGTAAGTTGGGGACTTATTGTACTTGAATTACTCAAATGTTTAACAGATGGAGTTACTCAGACCTTTTATTGTTTAATTTATGTAATATAAATAATAGCAACAAGAGAATAAATAATTGATATTCACTGCATGTAATGGCACCTCAATTAACTTACAATTTATTGAATGATGCAGTTGAATAAAAATACTTCCATTAAGAGCATGTAGGTAAGTTCCGAAATTATACTAGCCTATGTATATACACAGCATTCATAACTTCAAGAAAAGAGAAAGGAAATAGAGACCAATTATTTTTACAAACTGCTCTGTGTCTTCCGATGGCACTGGATTAGTAGAACACTCTTTCTTTTTCGAACGAACAACATGGAGCTTCACAAGTGCAGACAAAAGAGATAAAATCTTCCGACCCTCAGACTGCTTGCGTCTAACCCCCCAAAGTACTGCATCTGCTTCTTGTTTCATTGATTCTTCCTGTAAGAAAATGAAGCACAATCAGTAGAGCAACAGAAAAAGGGTCACCAACTATAAAATTACAGCAAATACAATCAAGATAGTATTAGGATTCTTGCACTATAGCGATGGGGCTTCCAATCACAACGAATAAACAACAGAACATCGTAATTTCACTCAAACAAAGACAGAGAAATTACATATACTTGCCATTTTATAATTTTTATCAGCAAATTTAACTAAAATTAAGTAGCTTTCAACGCAGAGGCAAGAGCTTCTCAAACAGTGTTGCCAGTTATTTTTTCAGTAAGTCACTAGATCACATTTTGTCGGTTGCTAGAAATTCGCTAGGGAATGAACAAAAGTGCTCTCTGCAACTGAGCAGGAAAAGCTCTTACATTACGCCATATTGCTTTGTGACTTACGTTTAATGTCATCTAACTAACTGCACTAAACATAAAACTTTTGGACTTTTGAAAATATGGAAGTTATCTTAGGACAAAATCTTTTCCAAAGGCAATGTTAGGCCCATGTTATTCCAGCAAATTTTAGCTATAGAAATAAAGTCCACATGGTGCCGATGATAAGAGTAAATACATTGTGCTTTTCAATGAAAACTTTTTTCCCTTATCGTGTAACCCCCACTTTACTTTGAACAAGCACTCTTTCTCTCTTCATTTGTTCTTTAAGACGAAAATACTACTATTTCCATAAATCCACTGTTCTGTTGTTGAAGTAAATTGCAAAAATTATAAAAAGAAAACAATAAAATAAAAATTAAGAGAGATGAAACGAATATTCCGCTTATTTATATAGTACATTTTGTATTTCTTCAATTTTCTTTTTTGTGTTTGGTATGCATTCAGATGCAGTAATTTTAGTCAATAGCTAGTATTAGCTAGATTGTTAAATCAATTCGCTAGTTTTGTAAATGGTCACTATAGTCTATTTTTTAGGTGCCAGATCAAACCTAAAGTCACTAGATCTAGCTACAAATTCTCTAGACTGGCAAAACTGTTCTCAAATCTTAAATACCCACGGATTTCCTTATTTATGGAGTCCAAAGAAGGTACTAGTGCTTTCTAGAACAGAAAGACAAGTAAGTGATATCCCTTCTAAGGTTATTTTTATCCCAATAGACTAAAAAAAAGACAAACACAACCATAGAGTAATACTGGCATTAAGAAATCAGCAAATGGTGAGGATTATCCTGTACAGTATTCCATTGGGGTTTAGATAAATATTGGCTTTATCATGATCTTTACAATGTGTATCAGTTATAAAAAATATAGTCTTTCACATATAGAATGCAAAAACTGTAAAAAAACAAACGTTTAGTTACCAAAGCCATTTGGTTGATTTGCAAACCTGTTATCTCCCTTTCTCTTTTGCACAAGGATATGGTACAAAATAATAATTATAACATTCCATCAAAAGTTACATAAGCCAGAGAAATTGACATGCACCTAATCAAACAGAGAAATTCTTAAAATAATTTTGCTGTAGTGAGATCCAAGAAGCAATTTATGAATTACCCGCTTTAGAAGTTCAACTTCAGCCTGTTGCCTTTCGAGCCACATGTCTAATTCTAGGTGCAGCTTCTTCCTATTCTCAGCATGTATACCAGAATTTTCCTTCATTAAAATACGTTTCTTTCTCTCTCTTGAACGCTTTTTACTTCTCTTCAACAAAACCACTTTTATATTTTTCAGTTCATCCTCATCCATCGCATTCAAATGCTTCTGTAGAAGAGCCTATTGAACACAAGGGGAAATATTAAAATTGTTTTTCTACATTATAACTCACAATTATACATCAGAAAGTTAACTCCTCACCTTTTTGTAATTGACTTCCTTCATTCTTTTGTTCCATTCAATATCTCCAAATTCTTTAGCATTTGTCGTCAATTCGCTTTCCAAGCCTTCAAGCTCACTCAAAAGTTCCCAACTGTCTTGTAAGGATTTTTTAACCTGCCATACCTAAAAGTAACATGGTCAAATTGAATGAAAACATTTTAGGTAATCATGAAGTTTAGTCACTTTTATTATGAAGGAGGTTTCAGCACTCAAGAAAACCCAAATTCAATTTTTAAAACATTTATTACTTTCGTGTTTAATAAAAATTCAAGTGAATCACAAAACATACTCCTCAATAACACAAAGTAAAAAGCTATTGAAAAGATCTGAATCACGAAATGCGTTTCGCCAAATAAATTACATTGGTTCTATTTGCGGCGCAACAGTCAAGAGGATATAACATTGAAAGGATATATTGACGAGCCTTTGGCTCACTTTGTTTTAATGGGTAGTTGTCTCCAGGCGCTACTGCGCCCTTCAACTCGCCCGGAACCAAACTAACCCTCCCCGTTGTCCAGTGTTTGTAAATGTTGAGACCAGCCAATCAGTTTCTGTTAATGTTGTCTAAAGTTTTTGAAAAATAAAACATTTAAGCTATCATGTATTTTAGTGTCTTTATTATGGAATGTCATTTGTGAGGGGGTTAACCGAACAGTACCGAAATATTTTATTTATAGCAACATGAACTGATTGTTGTTTGAAGTATACATATCCATTTACATAATAAAAGTCACTGAACTTTATCTTGGAACCCCTTTATAATAAAAGTGACTAAACTTCATTAGCTTGGAACTCCTTGGATAATAAAAGTGACAAAACTTCATTACCACATTTTACATTAATAATATAATTCTTCCATAGGAAAAATTAAATTGTTTAATAATTTATGATTTAATACATGCATTCATAATTTATATATATACACACACACACATATAGACAGGGCCATGCCCAAACATTTTGCCGCCTGAGGCGAGATATAATATGGTGCCCCCTGGCCTCGCTGGCCTTATGAATTTATATTGATAGGTTTTCATTTTTGTCCAATTTTGGCGCTCTCCTTCGAGAGGCGCCTGAGGCAGTTGCCTCGCTGCCTCACCCATCGGCACAGCCCTGTGTGTGTGTATGTATATGTGTGTATATATATATATATATAAATATATATATATAAATATATATATATAAATATATATAAATATATATATATAAATATATATAAATATATATATAAATATATATATAAATATATATATAAATATATATATATATATATATATAAATATATATATATATATATATAAATATATATATATATATATATATAAATATATATATATATATATATAAATATATATATATATATATATATATATATATATATATATATATATATATATATATATATATATATATATATATATATATATATATATATATATATATATATATATATAGTGCACAATTAATTACAAGAAATACCAATCTTGAGAATATAAAAAAATTTCATTACCTTCAATTTTTCAGCATTCTTTTCTGAAGGAGTCTGCACATGAGCTCCTCTTGTACAGCACTGAAGCCAAGACTTCACCCAAAGTTGATCAGCATCTACATCTTTAACTTCACCAACAAATTCATTTACAGAATTCCTATGACAGTCTTCTTGAATTGGAGACCATGGCTGAGGATTAATCATACTCATTGGTGGCATTGCAGAAATTGGCAGAGGAAATGCAGTATTGTAGAAAGATGAGGGCCCAGGTTGTTCTGCAGGTCCACCCTGATAAGGGTAGCCTGACCTTGCTTGGTTACCCGCAAACGGAGGTGGACAATTAAAATAAGGTGGCCATCTAGGAGGCTGCATAAACGGTGACATGTTTGAAGGACTACTTTCACTTGCAAAGGGAATGTTCACTGCCGGAGACATTGGCACACTATTATCACTCTGTTTCATAGAGGAAACTGGAGGCATATTAGGAACAAACGGTCTTTGTGGCATAAAACCTGAATTGTTATGAGGTTGAAAGTTTCCAGTAGATTGCATGACTTGCTCATTTCCAGGAAATTGGATTGGTGCAGCTTGTGGTGAGATGAAATTTTGATTTCCAATTCCAGGAGGAATGTATGAACATGGCATCCGCGCCATTATTTCTAATAATTATGGTAGTTAATTAAAGCAAAATTAGAGTGCAGGTCCATGAAATTATTAGAGGCAATAATTAGTAACTAATTCTAAAAATCCTTTTAAATCAAGAAAAATTTTTAAAATATTAAAGCGCAGTTATAACAAGTACTTGAACTGAAGTTCTTTGAAAAACCAGGAGGGTACTAATTAGACTCTCCAACGGCCTTTCGAGCCTCTTCTAAAATGGTTTTAGCGTTTTTATATTCCACCTCCTCACTTAATTCACTTTCAGCATCAAGGATGTTACTAAGATCTTGAAATGCTGCTAATAATCGCTTTTGTGTTTCCGGAACCATCATTATAGATTCTTGGAGTACTTCCTCCTGTTTTCTGACTTCATATTCGTCTTTACCTATTTAAAAAACGGATTAGGAAATCGGTAAAAATAAATAAAAATGTCAACTTTCAATCTTAACATTTAACACTGACGTATTTGTTCCTCGAAAGAGATCTAGAATGTAAAAGCGTTCAGTTTGACTCGATCAGTTATAGTATTTCGAAAACGCGTTACTCACACCAATACAATCTAATATCATTGGAATAGGAAGTATCGCGCCTATGATAAAAACACGATAAATTGAATTTTCCATACCTTCATCTTTATATTTCTGGACTCGACCTCTTTGTTGCTCGACTTGTAATTCATACATAGACTTTTCCTTAGCTAAGCGCTTGACTACTCCTGATTTTATCCTTATAGTTTTTATTCTAGGATCTGCCATGACAAATACTTCAAGTTGCAATGTTAATCAAAAAATCAAAAACCATGCGGTTCACACCTCAATTCGGATCTATATGGACCAGCTTCAACTACCCGCCCACATAAAAAAACGGTAATTCAGCGAAATAATTTACAGGAAAAATAATTATTATAAACTTAATTCTTAACTAATAACAATAATTATAATCACCTTCAACGAATCTGCATCGGCTACAATACTCGACAACACTGTAAATACTATTACCTTTATTAAAGTCCTATCTAGAGCAGTAATGCGATTCATCGACGTTTTAACGCTCTTAACATCGATATGTCTAGAGCAACCCCTGGCAACTTAAGGATTTTTATAGGTTTAAGTTACGCTCATCTTTGTTGATAGGTGTCACTGGGAGCGCTTCAAAATGAAAGTGGGGGAGGGGTCTGGTCTACTTTGGCTCAGCATCAAGTGTAAACACCTTGAATAAAGAGGGTAATTTAAAATGTTGGGGGATTCAATAGAGAAGTAGTGAAATACTATTTTTACTGAAATTTACAATAGGTTGGTAAACATAAACTATGTATGTATTGATAGGAGTTGATGAACAGAATAAACTAGTATCACACGCTATTTTTTGATTTGTTTGCTGCAACAGAAAATACTGATAAAAGATAATTCATTTCCTACTCCTTGTAGTCTATTTATGGAAGAGCTGAAACAGTAATTTGTATGATTAAAATCAGTGTGAAAAGTTTGGGTAGATCTAGTGAAACAGGATGAACATATAAATGATATATGGTTAAGTAATTCTGAGCAATCAATTGATAATGTATAAGACTGTGAAGAAGAATCAGATCAGTGAGCTTATATGGATAAAGGAAGTAATTTAAAAGAGGACTTAAGGAAATTATGATTTGTATATTTTCAAGAGGAACTCCTAATTTGCAAATCTTAGAAACTTTGATTGAACTTCATCAATTTAGTTTTGGTGTGTGTTATAATAATTTTGCCCTACAAAGGAGGCATATTCCAAGCAAGGACAAAGAAACAGTTTAATAAAGAATTCTAATCAAATCTATAGATTTAAAATCACAAGCATTTCTTAGCATGAAGTGAAACATCCGTAAAGCAACTGGCGTACAATGGCTGTTATGGGGAATGGAGGTATATCAAGCAGAACACCTAAATTTTAAATCAAATTTTCAGAAGGTATCAGTTTCATTCATTGAATAAATGGACTGTATATGATTAGCAGAGCGGTTAAAAGTTTGTTTATTCCGTTTAATAATATTAAGAGAAAGCTAGTTGCTGTCATGAAAAAAAAGATTCTTGTTCTCCAGAACAAAAATTAATCTCCATAAAAATTGGAACATGCTGCAATATCTGGTCATAACAAATTAGGTCATTTTCTTTAACTAATGTATCTAAATATCCATGTCAGGGTATTAAAATCAATGAACAAAAGTTTTATTAAACAAATTCAAAGATAAACATTAAAGTTTTTGCCAAAAAAAACACTTCTGACTTCTCGTTTCTATTCAAGAATGCATAGGTATATATTCTACGTATATCAGATTTAGATTATGGTGGTTCGTAATTTTTAACCTAAATTCACTGAGACTAAAACGTGAGAAAACTATTCGAATTCCTTTAAACGCATTTTACATACACTTTCGGTGCACATATGATAAAATGAGGGTTATTAGGTTGTAAAATAGAATTAAGAACGGAAATGAATATTTCCCTTGAAAGTTAAAATTTACTACTGCCTTACGAAAATGGTACTCTTCCTGAAAGAATTTCCGCAACATGATTAGTTGGACACGAGAGAAACAAATAAAGATCCTAAAGCAGTTCTTAACCTTTAGCTGAAGGATTTGCCATGGGAAATAACGCGGTACAAACGATTGTGATTTCGTTAGAACGGTGTATGTGGTTCAAAAGGTTTGGTTGTGGAAAATAGCAGACCAACACTTCTGAAACATTTGTCGGTATCTATATTGTTCAGATTAAAGTACCGTGAATACACAAAAGTTGTAAACTCTCCTAAAATATTTACTATTTAAGATGTTTGAGAATGCAACGAGCACGAAATAGCGAACAATGAAGTGTATTTGAAATACAAGTTCTTTTGTTTGGTTTTATCCAATTTTTACAACCCAAGGATGACTTTCCATTACACGAGTAAAACTACAGCATGCTAGGCTACTTCACCCTCTAACAATAAGCGTTGTCTGGCTCCGTTAGAAACATCTGCGCGATAATTAAAAAAACACAGCCAACGCTTTATTATTCTAGAAAACGCCATGGAAGAATAACATAATAAATAACAATATAATTATTCTTCCATGGTAACGCTTCCAAACGCAGTATGCGCTAGATGCGCGTAACGCAAGTGCACCCCCCGTGACTAGAACTACGTTCTTCTTAATGATCTTCATATTGAAAAATGTAGTTTACCGAGCAAAGCAGGTTGCACTGCAGTCGAAGAAAAATTTCTGATCTTGAGGCTCTAGTCATATCGATTAGAAAATATCGTTACTAGCGATATATTAAAATATGAAGCTCAGTGTTGACCCAGTTTTCGAAGCTCTAAAGCTAATTCTGTATTCTTAGAATATTAAAATTAATATTTTGCATTGATAAGTTAAAGTTAATATGCAAGACAATCCTTTTCCGGCAGCAGAGAGAATCTTGGCTGACATTGAGGCTGTATTTAAAAAGGATCCTAAATTGTAAGTCTTAATCATTTGAATTGCATGTCTTTTTTGTTATTTTAAGTTTTAGTTTTCTCTGATATGTTTGTATTGAATAAACGAATTCGTCATTAGGCCACTTTCATTATTTGCAATTAAATGCGAACTTTTAGTGTATCAACGATTGTTAAATGTTTATACCTTTTTCAGAGCGGAGTTTGACATTGTACCTGTGAATGAAAATCAAAATAAGTCTCCAGTACTACATTGTAGTCATTCCTTAGGTTTGGAGTCATGGTGTGTGCGCCACGTCTTTTGCTACATCTACCAAAGATTGATGGATCTGCGGAAAAAACGTAGAAAAGAAGGTATGCATTAATGATAAATTGTCATCGTATCTTCGGAATTCTTAGCATCTGATGTCATAAAGAGCCATTAGCGATAAATTGTAATCGATTACAGCTGTTTTGCACATTACTAGTTTTGTGACATTGTGAAGTCTTTTAAGATGGAGAAAAGTACATTAATCTTTTTTATCCTTATGTTTTATTAGATAGACAGTTTTCCCTGGCTGAGATTTTTTACTCTTCGCCAGGTGTTTATATGTTACAAAACTACTCAATTTCGTGGAAAAATAATGTTAAGAAACATTTGTGAAAATCCTAATAAGAATGATTTGTTTCTGTATAATGTTATACATTTTGTTTTTTATTTATTTTGATAAAATAATAATAATACTGAAAACCTCAAGGTCGCTTGTCATTGAAGTGTTTAATTGAACTGGCATTAACTAAGATCAATTACTTAAATAATCTTAGCAATGTAATTTGTTTTTCTAAAATTTGGCAATTTTTATCCGGCATTTCCATTTTGAAATACATACTGGCATTTTGTCAGTATATATGGTGAGTTTATGAATAATTGTAAAATAAATAAAACATGCAGTATTGGTTGACAACATGCTACATTTCCATGAAAACAAGAATATAGGACTGGTTTTATCAAATTATCGTTGTCATCTTTATCCAATGATGGCAACGCTTTTGTGGAATCAATTTATTTTATTTTACATACACTTATGCGTATTATGGAGTGTATATTGTTTTGTTTACTCCATTTTGTCTTTTTCACAATCTTTTTAAAGCTCTTGGAGCTATCTAGTTTCATTTGAATTACAGCCATAAGGACAGTTTGACATTTCGTTTTTGAGTTAATTGCATCATGCTAATTAATTTCAGATTCTGGGACAGTGACACGCCTTCTACGTGGAGCATTGCTGCTAAACCCTGATGTAGCTTCATTCTGGCACATGCGCAAGGACTTAGTATCGTCTTCCCAACTTGATCCATTCATAGACCTTCACTTTTCAGCCATTGTATTATCATTTAAGCCAAAATGTTCTGAGGCATTCTCTCATCGCCGCTGGCTAATATCCCAACTTCTCGGAATCCAGCCATATGCCACATCTGCTGCCCTGTCTGCTTCATCTTGCAATGGCACGTATTCGTCTTCAGATGCATTGGAGAGTGAATTAAAGGTTTCAGGGTCAGCAGCCAATAGATACGCCAACAATTACCATGCGTGGAATCATCGAATTTGGGCAATTCAACACATCTGCTCTCCCTCTTCATTGTGGAAAGTCCTTCTTAGCGAATGGCACTACACAGGTCAGTGGGTTGCCAGTCACGTTTCAGATCATAGTGGAATGCAGTATCGTCAGTTCCTACTACAGCAGATGGTCTGCAAATCATCGGCATTTAATGGAGATGTCGAAGGTCTGGATGATGAAGATGCATCTTCATGCAATTGCAAGCACATCTCTCTGGTCGGGATAGTCCAAGTCCTTAAAGGATTCAGGGAGAAGTGTGAAGGAGGTGATAGTTTTGCTATAGAGGAAAACGGTGCTAAGGGACAGGTTTGTGAAAAATTGTTAAGTTTTGTCGTAAATGAATTACTCTATAATACTGACCTCATTTGTCGATTTGTGGGTCATGAAGCTCTGTGGTGCCATCGTCGTTTTGTTGTTGCTACTTTAGTTAAACTCATCAAGAACTGGATTACGCAAGCTTACTCCAGTGACCTTTTTGATCAACTTCTAACAGCTACTCAAACACAGGAACAACTTCTCGTGAGCCATTGTACTGTTAAAACTCCTACCGATATTCACCAAACTCGCTTTGCTAAGCGACATGCTTTATGGTTAGCTCGTATCCTGAATGTATCTGTATCATGTGAGTCAAATTAAAGATATTCCTTGAAATTTCTTTATTTTTAAGTATTACATAATTCCCAACTGAAGGTAATTTATGTATTATGCTCAATGTTTTGGGACTTATGTAGTAAATTGTTGTTTTTGATCTGCAGGAAACTGCAATATTTATTTTTTAAAGAGTTATAAAATAGCCATGTTATTCTCTGCTATTAAATATTTATATATTTTATAAAAAATATACTTAAGCATTATGCACATGCTTCACAAGTTTCATCTGTTTGATTCTTTATTATATGGGGTTAGCAAAGACATTTTTTTAGAAATAAGTCAACTTTAAATGAATCATACTCATTTCAAGTGTTTTTATACTTTATGTTGTGAAAGATTAATCATCAGGAAAAAATGAAATACTAGTGCTACGCTTGTATTTGAAACTATGAGATTCATAATTAATGCCTTTAAGGCTATTAGATTGTGTATGATTTGTTTATGATTGCCTATTTTTACATTTTATCTCTTTATTTGAGTGGAAGTTTATTTTTTGTTAACAATTTTTCACAATTCATAAACTGTTTCTCTAAAAAGACTGGAAAACCAGATAAGCATTTCAGCTACACCAAAGGTGATTCATCAATAGTTGATTTTAAAAAATATTCGTAAGCCATCCCCGATGACGGTTGCTTTGTAGCAGAAATGCAATGTTTTTAATAGCAATTGGAAAAACAGTTGATCAATTGGACTTCTTTCAAAAACAATCACTTAAAAATGTACTTATTTCAGGTATTTCCAATAACACCAACAAGTTGTATTTCCTTACAGAACACATGACGCCAATTTCTTAGAAAAATCTTTGGGTTTAATCCAAACTACCCAACCTTGGCAATAAAACTTCCTTTGGTTCAAATATCTCCCCTTTAGACTTAACGCACCCCAGACTTTCCCTCCCACTTCCACACATGCGGCCTCAATGGACACTCGCACATAAAATCTCCCGTATCCTTCCTCATACACATAAAAATGAACAAAATACTAGCATTAGATCTACTTTTGATGAATTACCACTTTGCAACGAAATGTGCATCTGGTTTTTTATAACCTTGTTTGGATTTCGGAGAACATGAGTACTTTTTTTAAGTACTTGTGTCTTGAATTTTTTCTGCCATAAGACGAGCTCAATAATTCTCTGTTGAATTAATATGTCTTCAGCTGTAAAGTGAGCTCCTTAATTCTTTCTTGAATTTTTCATTTTATAATATAACCACATTTCAAAAACAAAAAATAATGACGTTTGTGCAAACTGTAGATCTTAATGTTCCCAATATGATAAATAGATGCAATTTCTCAATTCAGCTACCAAAGTCTGTTTACTTTAGATGAAAAAAATTAGAACTTTCGAAAAGATGAAGAAATGATGATTTGTATATTTATGTGATTGGAAAATTTTCATTCTAGAATTAAGTTGGTCGCAACATCCTCTTTTCAGTTTGTAGTTTTGATGCATATGACTCATTTCAAATGTTTAAACTTGTTCCTCCTGTGTACAGCAATGTTAAAGCAGAAACATTCCATTGAGTAGAATTAAAACCAAATATTTATTTATATCTTTGTATGCTCTTAGCTTGTGCCAGGACAAATGCAAGGCAAAAGAGGTGCCAACAACATACTTAGGGACATACCAGAATGACAACTCAGTCTTTATATTTAACTCCTTAAATTGAAAAATTATTAAAATTGTTGTGAATTATACTACCAAATTAAAGTAATATTATAAATAAATATATCTTTAAGAATTGATATCTTCCAGAATCTAGTGCATACATTGCTCCTTGGTGTTACATAGGTGAATCCTGGTGTTGTGTATGGAAGTGGTTTTTGCTGCTGAACTTAAAAATGCCACTCTTGGTGTAATCTAGAGCCACAGCCCCTATAGTCATTAACACGTCACGTTGCTTTGTCCCTTTGCCAGCTATTACAGGACTACTCAATCCCAAGTTATATAAACGTTGATTATGTATTTTACTGACTTTGCCTATTAGTGTTGCAGCTTGTGAAAGAAGTGTAATTCAATTTAAATTAAGATCATCTAAGACAGTGGTGCACAACCTTTCAATTGAGATCAAGGTTGTAAGAGGCTGCATAGGAAAAGCAAGATATCTTTGACTGCCAACGTTAGCATTAATCCTTGTAGTTTAATTTTTTTAATCCTTCTAAGAAAGTCATAAAAGTACATGGGTAATATTTTCTATGGTAAGAGAAAACAGAAAATACTTTAAATATCTTTTTGGAAAGGTGAGATAGGGTCATAAAATACAGGGGTGGAATTGAGCACTACTGGTCTAGGGCATCCCATTTTAGACTTATTAAATGTGCTGAAAGTGTCGATTATGGCACCAAAATTGATGAATTTGCATTCTACTGAAGTAGCAATAAAGTAGTAATTTAATTTTTAATTATACATTTTATTTTACTAAGTCAATATAAATCAATCTCTTTGTGTTTAAATAGAAATTAAAAGTCTGATATTTGAGGAAAAGGTGACATCTTGAAACTTTTCCACGAGTGTAATAATACATTGTCCTGACACAGCTATTAGCTTCACCTCTCTAGTCTGTCATTGTAAAATAATGTGTTGTCTACATCTAAAGATCACAATTTTTATTTCAATCTTACTCACTACAAAAGTGATTCCAACATATCTTCAGTAGCTTTTGTGTGACAAAACACGTTACTGAAAAGTTTTTACAAATATCTTACTATTGCTAGCAATGTTCCTATATTTCAAATAACTATGCAGATAGTTTCCAAAAACCACTGAGCAGAAACTGTTTTTAAGTGAATTAATATATAATAATGTAACATGTCAAATGCATGTTTTCTAGCATTCCTATCAAATTTTTACTTGTGCCATCTTTTGGCACTACTATTTCAAATGATTCCTCTGATTTGCAGATCAAATATAATATGCCAGTAGACATACTGTATTTACCTGATTGTAAAACAACCTTTCCCAAATAGAATTTAAGAATTTAAAGGAAAAAATAGACAAGTGGTAGTAACACATATCCTTGGGTCCAAGTAATACTTTCACTGTGCACAGTGAAGTTTTTTTCATCTTTTACAGCATTATACATTGGCATAATTAATCCTGGATTGTTTTATTATAATGCCTTGATATAAAAACATAACACGTGGAACTATTGGATCATATGTGAATCTAAGACATCTTTTAGTTTTTCAAATGCTAAAATAGAAAAAATAATCTTACAGCAAAATGAACTTGGCATCCACTCTTTCTTTATGTATGTAGTTCCCATTTTTTACCTATAAAATTGTATTAATATTTCCTCAAAAATTGATCTTAACTATTCATATGGGCATTCATATCGATATAAGTTTGTCTTGCAGAATATTCTTGTGATGCTGAATCAATTGAAAAAACGATGATTTCTGAAATAAAGTTAGTGTTGAAGTTTGCCTCTTGAAATATTTTTCTTGCATGTTTTAAAATTGCAACAAGTAAACTGTATTTTTAGTAATACTGTTAGATTTCCAAATGTGGCATTTGGTAATTGAAATTATTTTTAAGCAAAAATTATATTGCAACTTGCAAGCATCCTTTGTAATGTGTACTTCTTTCAGCCTATATGTAATACATTGTATCATAAATTTGGTTCTGTGTACTTCAGACTGAGAAAGTGCCAAATTATTAATATTTAAATGTTTTCCTATTTCCTTATTACCTTGGAAAGTGTTTGGGTGATCTTGGATGTATTCCTGCAATAAACATCTTACGAAAACATTTCCTTGCCCTCTGATTGAAAATCTGTAATTGTTTAACTGTCGTTCTGCAGTTTTATTTTAATGTTTTTCTTTCCTTCAAAACACATTCATGATGGTATGTTGAGAAAACTATAGGAGACAATATGCATCTGCTAAGAAGAGAAGTAGAGGTAATTCTACTTATATTAGTTTGACATAAGAGATGTTAAGGTGAGTATGAGGGGATCTAGGGCCAGGGCCACACTGGCCTATGGGTGCAAGGGGTGCATTGCACCCGGGCACCAACATATTAGGGGCAGCAGTTCATAGGAGGCGGCAAGAATCTCTTAATGTTGTGTTTTACAAACATACAAACGTTCTTTATCATCCACTGTGTTTGTAAACTCATGTGATGGCTAAGCAAGTTGTTTATTCCACTACAGTACTAGCAATGCCTGTATTCAGCTGATCTCAGCGACGCTGACAGCAGTTGGACTTGACCTAGCTGAACGTCACTGATTGCGATAAGCTCACCATGCGCAGGCATTGATGCAGACAGGATAATTTAGGTCTATTTGATCAAACGCCTTGAGTTAATATTTCGTGGACGTCCTAGTACTCGCTGTTGCTATAATAATAAATCTGTGTAACGGTGTGATTTTCCAGTCCCTTTCTCAGGTTTTCTTTTCCTTCGTTTACCCGAATATTTCTTAGCTTCGAGACTTGATCTGACAGTCCTTAGTTCGTTGTTTATTGGTTTTAATTGAACATTTTGGTCTTTATCTTAGAGCTTAATCTAATGTTGTACAGCTACATAGTTTAATAATCAGAATAAAATTCAATTTTAATACAGCAATCCACACGGCCAACAATACAGCAAATTGTAAATAAATATTGAAATCAATGAAAGAATGAGATAATCTAATGTTATGTAGTTTGTTTAATTTTATAACTATTATAACGGATATCTTCTGACATTAATGTCCATCATACGAAGGGTATGAATATTTAATTGATACTTTTAAGAATAATATTGATGTTATGTAGGTAAGATTCTAGTGTTCAATAGACGAAAGAAGGTTCAATTGCTTTCGTCAATCGTTATAAACACTTCCCACATTCATTTTCCTGAATAATAATCAGTATCAATTTACGCTGCTATATAGATATAAAGATTGACATTGATCGTTTCGTTGCTCAAATAAAAGTGCAAAGCGATTAACGCTAAACTTTCGTCTATTTGTAAGCTTCATTGAAGCTAATTGAATCGGAGGTAACAATTTGTTACAGTAGTACTGAGTACCTAATAATGATAAAGGAGGCTGCCAAAATAAATTTGCCTGGGGCCATGACAATTGTAAGTATTTCTCACATTTTGAAAGAATTGTTCCAAGAAAGCAGGCCCCCCTCAAAAGCACACACTGGGCAATGGCTTTATTGGCCTAGGCTATGGGTCCCCAATGCGTAATTCCTGAGCCAACCGGGGGTGCACAGCATCCGGGTGCCAACTAGTCGGGGCTGCCTTCCCATCAAGATATTTGTATCTTTGTTTTTGTAGTTCATTTAAAAGGTTGCCCCTTCTTCGAAGTGCTTTTAAGAGTGATAAATAAGGCACGGAGCCCTGTTTGGGGGAACCGAGTGCACACACCGGCCCTGCCCTCCTCAAAAAATGCTGCTAGTAAGTATAAAACAATGTGGATGAATGCAAGTTAATTGAAGAAGTTCGCAGTTTGAAACACCACCTGCCTTTGATAAAAAGTGTAAAAATTATGCAGCAAGAAATTTGGAATTTCTTCATGAATATGAACTTTTTAAACTCATTCAGCATGCAATCAGTGGTACCACTTTACTGGTGATAAAAAATCAACTTTCTGTCATTTCTCGTAAAGTATTGCTCATATCAAAATATTTTTCAAATAAAAGTTGTAGAACTGGTAAATTAGAGTATTTCCCTTCCTATACATTTTTATCGTAGGAGTAGCCGTTATCGATAAAATCAAACAATAAAATATTATATTGAGTTGAACAAAATTTCTTTCATGGTTACTTCATTGTTGCTAACATAAACAATCTCCCAAACAAACGTTTCATTTCCTTACGTGTGCATGTAATATTATTAAATAGGAAGAAAATGGATTATTTATGATGAAGAAAAGAACTTTAAAATGCTATTTCCCTTACGTACAGGTATATAACCTGTACGTTGTACACTTTCCTAACTTGTTTTTCTACGTTTCAATTCCAAAAATACAGTGGAACTTCTAAACTTTGGAAAACAAAAGGTATTCGACTAATATAAAATTAGACTCACAGAAAAAAATCTGAATTGTTCACCACATGACTTTCTCCATACAGAGCAATGAATATGTTTTCTTTCGACATCAGCATCCTCAGGCGTAATTATCAGCAATCACACTTGTTATCATTTTTAAAAATTTTCATTAGTCTTTATTTAAAAAACAATATGTAAAGAGAATTGTTAGTTGTTTATATGGATTTAAAAAATTCGATGCACAATTAAAATTTGATTATTGATAAAATATAAATGAATTTTGATGTGTTTCAGCATTTCAGGGAAAATTCTAAGTATTTTGCAGGGTCCCAAAAGTCTTGGGGCCCCACGCACTGCATGGGCCTGCACCCCCATGTTATGCGTCTGGTTTTATGGGAAGTAGCAAAAGTGCATCTAAATTTTCACACTCGTGTATTTTTTAAATCATAGGTGCTGACTCCATGGGGGCAACGGAGGCAATTGCCCCCGTGCTTATTTAGGCACGGAGGCAATTGTCCATATAAATATTTGGATATAACTATTCTGCCTCCATGGTAAAAGTTAAAAGTCGGCACCTATGTTTGAAATAATGACTACTTGTGATGTAATAAATAAGAAAGAGTCATAGTGAATTACTAAAAAAAATAAGCAAGACATTTAATCGAATCAAATATCTTAAGATGTTATACAGGAGTGGTTAATGTTAAACAGTTTCTCACATAACAGGATAAAAGAACTCTCAATAATACTGTGTAATTAGCTGTAAGGTAATAAGCTGATAATGGTTCCGTTTGATCTAAATTCTCTAAGAGAAAGCAATTTTTCTGTAAAGGCATCTTCAATAGTCTTCATCAGTTGGTAAAAACAGAAGGTCATGCACCTGAGGAATTAAAAAAATTACAAATAAAAATTATTTATAAAATTCATCAAAAACAGCACAAGGACTTTTGAATTGTAAAGGACATAAAAATAATGGATAAAAATAAAATGGATTAAACAAAATAGATATTTAAGAAACTACCTTAATGATAAAAACAATATAAAACACAATTTAATGGAGATGCCATCAAAATGCATCCTTGAACTCAAAGTTCAAGAAATACAATTTGTGAATGAAGAAATGACAACTGAAAACATCTCTCACCTCAACTCTAACATGTGTGGATATTGTGTGGATAAGGGCATCAACAACATCTTGTATAGCCAAGGGCTCCATCGCTATGGCATTCAGTTTTGCTTTCATTGCTTTATCAGGAATCCCAAGTGCTCTGCTTGCAAATCCAGTATCAACATATCCAGGACTAACATTCTGTACAAATAGGCAAAAAGTCCGTTTGGCAGCTGATCATCAAATAACTTCAATTGTCAACAAAAAACTCAAAAAAGATTAATTAATTAAAAGATAATTAGAAAAAAACCTAACTCTACCAAATTTGCAATAATATTTGGAACAACAAATAAAAAGTAATAAATTTTACAAACTCAATCTAAAGAGAATGAAGCGAAGAACATAGGTGAATGGTATTTTTATGCTGGGAAGGTTCAAATTTACTTGGATTACTTACAGAGACCCTAATCCTGGATTTTTTTGCAAGCAGTTCACGTCGCAGTGCAGTAGCTGACGCCCGGAGAGCATGCTTAGTTAACGAGTAGAAGTGAAGTTCTGGGTGTCGAGTAACTTGATAGCCTAAGGCACTAAAATTAGATTATAATCATCAAAGTTAGTCTCAGACTAAAGGTCCATTGAGAAAATATTACCCTTTATTTGTGACGTTATAACAAGAATATTAATGAATTATCAGGTACAATTAAAATATCAGACATTTAAAAAAATAACACAGTAGTAATAAGAGAGAGAATAATGGATGTAATCGATGGGGTATAGCCTAGAACAGGAGTTCCCAAACTTTTTAAAGCCACGGAACCATTATATTAAAATATTTTTTCTCATGGAACCCTAACTAACTAAGAGGTGATAAGCCAAATCGCAATTAAATTAACTTTAAAATCATTGCAATGTTTATTTGCATAGCTCTGTATCTTGCAGTTTACAAGTGAGGCTCATGTTTCCTGCTGTAAGTAAGAGAAGGAAGAGCATATCGGGTCTCTTTCTATCACGGAACCCAATTCAGCTGCTGCAGAACCCTTGGGTTCCATGGAACATCGTTTGGGAAACTCGTCTAGAGAGACTCAGATAGGTTTCATGGCTTTATAGGTGTCTAAGGCTTAAAAAATGTTGTTATCTTCTTGGCTGGCCGTTTATTTTGCTTTGTGGTAAGATAATATAAACTTTGATCCAAGTACTTTTCCATTGGAAATTTAATGCACTAGCAATTACACCTGGTTCAGGTTCATAGTTAGCACCTTGAAGTATCAGGTATCGAAACTGACCATCTACGTTCTTTTTTAATAGTTTTGAAAATTAATATGCCACTTGACGATTAAATGCTGTTTAGTCTTTATGTAATGCTTTCTGCATCTTTTTTCTGTCAAATAAAAAATATTTATCGATGTAGTCTAGATTCAAGCTTATCATCCGTAAAAACAAGATCAGCCATCATAATCACAAATTCACTTCCATGTACAGGGCCGGACATAGGCATGGGCTATATGGGCTTCAGCCCGGGTCCCTCAATGCTTAGGGTCCCATAATTCTTCGGTCTCGACAATTCCTTAGACTCCGCTTCTTAGGGCCCTGAAAGTCTCAAAGCCCAGCTCATGAAAGAAAAAACTTTTTTTGTAATTCGTTTCATTTATTAAACACTGGTGCGCCAGAATTTTCTTTTGACGGTCCGTTGCCCGTTTGTGTTGATTGCATTGTTGATCAAACGTCACTGAATATGATAATTATTCTGTGCGTCTGCGTCTAGTGCAAAAATTGATATTTTTTTATCTTCATAAATTTAACATCTATTTTGTATATGTATTTGATAATGTAATGGTATTTCACTTGCTAACTAAATCGATAATACTAAAATAATTTAATTTATTAAGTCTATAATGAATACCTACACCCTCACATCTCCCGCTTTAGTTTAGTTGGGTCAGCGACTTATAGTAAATTTGAATGCGAAACCCACCATGAGATAAGAGAGATTAAATTATTTAACCATATTATCAACTGAAAGTGATATCAAAATCGCCAACATATGATAATGTAATTAGAGACTATGCCACTATAAAATGCAGATGATTAATGAAAATGTAGAATGTAGTAGTGATTTTTATATATGTATAAATAAGTACAAATGTTGTTAGTTTGTAATGAGATATTAATATAATGTATCGGCTCTTTTCTTTATGTACTGTAATTATTTTGTTTTAATAAAATATATAATATCAATATTACATTTTGTTTATATTATTATAACTTTATAGGGGCCCCAAAAAATTATTAGCCCAAGGCCCCAAAACTTGAGTGTCTGGCACTGTCCATGTAAAACGCTATGCAGGAAGTCTCTCGGATTAAATCATAAAAAACGATACGTAAACTGGAATTGGACGAAATCCGACATTCGCGCAGGAAAGTACTAAATGTTAGTTAAAGTGGCATTTGCAAAATGGCCAAATGTACCGCAAAGATAGCAAAAGTTTATTTTCCCATAACTAAATATTAATTTAACACTCAAATGTTTAAGTTATTCTTAATAAAACAAAATTTAACAAAATGCAGGGAAAATAATATCCTACAAAACTAAGATGTTTCCTAAAATTTTACCATTGGCGCAATGTCTCCAAGCAACATCTCTGACAAAAATTGATTGACTCCGAGCCTTCCTTTTACATTGTAGCACCTTTCAATTCCTTATAAAACTCAAATTATACTTCAGGCCGCCCATTTGCAAGGCTCTCATTTGCCACCCTTTTTAGGCATTCTTTACAAGAATAAAAAACGCCTTATGGTTTAATAAATTTCCGTAGCCAATAAATAAGAAAGAATATATGGCATAGTATTTATAATACAATCCGCATTACTGTTAAAAATACTTTACGTGTTTAACCGCCCGTGTGCCCCTGGGAACGAAATCGCAAAACAGATCTTATTGTTAGTTGGGATAGCAATAATTTTTGTTTAACAGGAATAGGATTAGAACTTCACTTTTAGATATTGATGATCCTGTACTATTTCAGAGAGGATCGTTTCCATGTTGGAAAACTCAATCCAAAATCTTCACAGATTGAGGTTTGAGTTTGCATTTCCTATAAAGCAGGAAGAATGGAGGTGACGTCTGTCGAAATTAGTTTAAAGGTTCAAAACAAATATTGTGGGCTCAGTTAATATGCAATAAAGACAGCGTAGCAAAGAAGATAACTACGAAATGAAAATGAGATGCAAGTTACTATTTATCTGGCAAGAAAGGGCAAAGAAATTACGTAGTAACGTTCATCCAGAAATCCCTCTAGCGTCCATCGGTTAAGAATTGTTCACCCTCACAATAATCCCAATTAAGGCCATTCTTTATTAGATAAACGGTTCCGAGCGACAGATGCGGAAGTTAATGAATGAGCTGTCCATCTTCTTAAAAACGACCGGCCCTTAGAGAGACACTAATTTTGGATAACTGCATAAGTACGTGACATTTTTATTTCGCCGACTGACGACCAAATTACTTTTAATAAAATAACGGATTAGTTTGACTGCATTTAAAGGTATTAAATTGCCGTTACAATGCAACCAAATCAATAATCTGATTTTTTTATTCTCTCAACTTGTGAATCTCCAATAAAAAAATATCTCGAACGTTATGAGATCCAAGCAACCATTAGAACCTTTGAGAATGGCACATTTAATGTAAATAAGTAAGGAAAGAGCTGTCGAAGCAGAGAGTAAACGGCGTTTTTTTAAAAATGTTAATACAGAATGCTAAAACTTATGTATACCAGTATGATTAGTCTGGAATAATATTATAACGGGACAGAACACTGAATCGATTGGCGAAAAAACGAAGTTTCTAGCTGCTTTCGTTTAGGAGGAATTCACGCGTCTCAGAGAGACAGACAGACGGACAAACCGAACCCACAAACGGATTTTCTGAAAAATAAACTGCTAAGAGGAATTTCAGTATTTCGTTTAAAATAAACGAACAATCGTTTAACGTTATAGCAAAATTCCTCGAACTGGAAAGCTGAAATCCAAAACAATCTCTCAAATAAGAGTGAGAATCAGCTAGACGCCAAACGGGACGCCTGTAACAAGCGTTCGACGAAATAAATGACGAACAAACGAAAGATTAATCCAAAGTAAGAGTCGGAGAGAGGGAGAGAGAGAGAGAGAGAAAACGACAATCGACGGAAAGATTTTGCTTAGGTCGTTGAAAAAAGCGAAATCATGATTATCCCATCTAAGCAAGGGAAATATTGAAGACACCTTCCTCCTAGCTATTTTCCTTCCGTGCCTTCGTTTTCCTAACGCTGGGTTTCCCCACTATAATAGAAGCGTATCGGGAAATCCCCGCTATGCTAAGTAATGATCACTGACTATTAAATGACGGATAATGTTTCTGAAAAATGTTATGACACCTTTTCCTCATTTGCAACGTTTCACATAATTTCAGGAATCTTTAACATTCTGTGAAAGAAATTAAATACAACTTTTTATATATTTATTTAATTCTAGCAATAGTTTTTTATCATTTATACCGGAAAATCAGTACAAATAACTATACTGAGTAACTCTACTGAACTATTAATTATGTAGTACCTTTATAATAAAACGAATTTCAAAGCCACAAAAAGAGCTGTATTGAAGAAAAAAAATAAAACTTCACTTTTCAGAATGCTTACTTACCTCCAATGAAAAACTTGTCCGTGCTGTTAATATTCCTAAACTCCAGTTTACCAGAATTTTTAAATAGCGGAATGATAAAATGAGTCAATAGTCTATATGACATCCATCCAGTGACGGATCCAATGGGGGGGGGGGGGGGGCGATCGCCCCCTCCTTGGATAACCCCATTGCACTCCACTGGGCACTTTCTTAAATACATTCCGTGCAAAAATCCTCAATTATACGCCGCAGATTAGGTCTGTATAGCAAGGGAAAGAAGGATTCTGATAGGGGTTGAGATTTTAAAAATATAGGGCAGTTGGGAGGGGCGGATTCGATAGGTGGAGGGGCGATCGCCCCCCTCCTTGAGAAGTTTCTGGATCCGCCCTTGCATCCATCGTTGTAATTCATCGTATTTGCGAGTGTAAACGTGTCGAGAAACTACGTTCGACCTTTTATATCTCGGGAAAAGCGTCGCTCAAACGTGCGTATTGACGCAGAAAAAAATAACAAGGCCAGCGCAGACGCGCCCATGGATTGCAAGTCACTTCGGATGAAACTCTCCCTTTATCGAGGTGCATATGTTGCGAGAGAGCTTTGAGGTTATATAAAAACGATAAAATAAACTCGGGAGCTGAAGGAGTGAACGGTTATTCGCGGATCATTTGTTTTGGAGAGCGAGAGAGCAAAATAAATATACCTTCCGATCAAGACGACGTGTCCGTCGTCCACCCCTCTCTCTAACATGCCGTTTATGGCTAGCTTGGCGCAGTGCAGCGTCCCAGTCAAATTGACGTCCAGCTGAGTCCGCCAATCCTCTGGCTTCCCATCTGTTGGCCGAGAAAATAAGAAATTAAATAGGATAGACAGCTTTATCGCGTGTCCGCCTGTTCGAATGTCACTCGACCCTTATTTCGACAGAGGTGGTACCCTTTTGAAAACCAACGACGATCTTTCCAGTTTTTGATATGATACCTCCATTATTCTTACCTTTTAAAAATGTTGCTTTGGATTGCATCGAAATTATCAATTATATTCGATAATATACAGCAAAATCACACAGGGTTGGACGAAGGGATTAACAGGGGCACAGTGGTGAAGTTGCGCCAGGGCCCCATGATTACAGGGGCCCCACAGAGCCCCCAAACACTTTATGTGGTTCAAATGGGGCGGGGGGGGGGGCGGTCTTCGAAAAATTGTGCGCCAGAGTCCCTTAATCTGGCCTTGATGATGGACATCAGATAAACCTTTTTGGACAAAAACTCTCTTTAGTTCCATTAGGCATAAAAATGTCGAAAATGCGACTTTTTATCGACTCAATTATTTATGCATAAAAATGTGGTATTAGAATAATCATTTTGATTTTATTCCCGTTTTCTCCCATTCTCTCTTATCAGAAAGAATAGTAACCAAAAGTTTACCTTGTAAATCACAACACAATGAAACCTTTAAACATGCCCTAAATCAGTGTTTCCCAACCTTTTGAACTCCGCGGACCATTTCAGCAACCCTCCAGGCCCCGCGGACCACCTCATTACTTCCACTAACGTACTTACTGTAACTACGTTTAAGAAAAGGGGTTAATTGGTTACGTAGTTTATTTTAACATTTTCAAATATATTGCACACGTTTCTGTTTGAGGAGCGCCTGATTATTTTTTTGTTATATTCCAAGAATTATTTTCAACGTTAACGTTGATTACAGGTTTAATAAACGAGTTCTTTTCTTTGTTTTATAGCGACCACAGCTGAAAATCCTGATTCACATAGGTACATACGTAGAGCTAAATGGAAGGAGAATCTTCAGAGCCTTCTCAGTCAGTACAGGCTATTCATTTCTAATCTTTATCCAAATAATTTCGAGTCGTATAGTGTTATTTTTTTAAATTCTGCATTGGCCATTTGATGGTATATCAATTAGTGACTGTTGCTCTTCAAGTGACAACTGGTTATCATCATGATCAGAAAATGGATCCAAAACGCATAAGTAACCTTTGCGAGGTTCAGATTCGTCAGGGTAATAGTTTTCAAATTTCTTTTGAAGGGTTAATGTGTGAGATGAAATGCAATCAAATAACTCATGTTTTAACATAAAAATAAAATTCGCACTAATTTAAGATCATTAAATGTAAGTTATGGAAGGCAGAGAGGTGGAATCGAGAAATATGAAAGAGTGGGAAAATCTTGAAGTTAACGACATTAATACACTATCACAGGTATTCAACCTGTGATAGCGTAAAACTTGATTAACTTTTCCAAAAAAATCAACAAAACATGAGGTGAGGTCTAAAAAAACTACATTTTGGAAACCTCCGCGGACTACCAACAAAACCTTCGCGGACCATAGGTTTGGAAACACTGCCCTAAACTTCAAGTTTTTACGAATACCCTCCATCGTTGGATGAATCCAAAATAAGTATGCACTTTCTCGTCCTCTGTTGAATTTTTGCCAATAAAAAAAATTGGGAGAAATAATCCCAGCAGCCCTTTAAGGTTCTTTTCGCCTTATTACTCGACACTCACCATTCAGAACACACTCGTAAAACGTCTCGCGAGTCAAAATGACTGATCTAATGTTGAATATTTCAGGGTCGGAAAGATAAAATAAATCGATCTTGCCATTTCCATCGTCTCTTTTCACACAGATCATCGAGAATTCAATCTTTCAGGAATCTTACTGTAAATATCCATTCCCAGGTGATTATATTTTGTATATAATTATGCTTCAGATCCAAACAGCCGCCGAGATAACTTTTCAGTCGCATATACTTGTAACAAAAAAACTTAAGACTTTAATGGCATCGTTCTGAGGCCTTAAGAAATCATTGGCGCGTAAAAGTGAAAAACGTAAACGAACCAGTTCTATCAAGCGGAAATAAATTGCTCGTGTGGAGAGAGAGAGAAAGCGGCCTTCGTTATCTTACGGCAAAACAGTCCTCCTCTTTTAATACTGGCATTTCGCCGCCGAGTGACGAATAATTAAACGTGTTCAGTGGTGCACCCAGAAATTTACTTTGGAGAGGGGCAAAAATCTCAAACTTTACTATGTTATTCTTTGTTTTTTAATTTATACCTATCATTTTTAGCTGTGTAATAGAACGCTTTAATTAATAAACACATACTCTAATTCGTACCTGTTTTATCCTCAATGTTCTCAACGGAATATTACAAAAAATTTAATTTTTTTGTAATGTCTTGGGAGGGGGACAAATTCCCGGTTGTCCCCTTCTCCTGGGTGCGCCACTGAACGTTTCGAGGCTCTTTACCAGATTTAAAATCGAAATCGATCATTTCGATCAAAATATATCGCCAAGAGAAATTATGAACGACGCATTCGAAGTGCACCTTGACATGCGATAATGCATTAACACGCACGACGGTTCGCTGGCGTCTTCTACATTTTTACGAGTCAATAACACTCTTAGAGATTTTCTATAACTCACCAAACAAATCCGCATTATCAGGACCGTGAATTACAAACAGTAATCTGTCTGTGGCGACGATACTACATTTCAGCTAAGAGTTTTCGACCGCGTCTAACTGTAAAACGCCGCCGCTGGATAAGTGCAGTCTTCTTTCCCTCTGCAACACGTCTGTCTCCATTAATTAAAGATAGCAAAATAACCATTCATTCTCTCTCTTCAACTCACCAAGGATGCTTCCTCCTACGGCCATTCCGGCGTTGGCGACGCACAGGTCGACGCCGCCGACCTTCTCTTTGGCCCATTGGAACGCGGCGATCACCTGTTCGTCGTTGGACACGTCCATCGCGCAAGGATGGAGCTCGCCCTTCTCGCCGGCCAACTCTTCAGCAAGAGCCTAAAGAAAAATCGGTACAACATACATTGTACAAACTTTCTCATATACGTACTAATGCGTCGTTTAGTTATCTTTAGAAAATGAAAATCGTATGAGCCTGTTTTTAGAAAATCCAATTTTTGTTAAAGTTGCCAAAGAATAAACTAGCCTTAAATTCATTTTTTGAGAAATATGAACTATACAGTATTATTGAATAAGTAAAGTCAAGTAACTGTACGAAATTTGATCAAAATCGTTAGAGCCGTTTCTGAGAAAATGGAATTATTGTTAAAGTTGCCTAGAATAAACTAGCCTTATATTCATTTTTTGAGAAATATGAACTATACAGTATTATTGAGGATGTAAACTTAAGTAACTGTACGAAATTTGATCAAAATCGTTAGAGCCGTTTTTGAGAAAATCGAATTGTTGTTAAAGTTGCCTAGAATAAACTAGCCTTATATTCATTTTTTGAGAAATACGAACTATACAGTATTATTGAAGATGTAAACTCAAGTGGCTCTGCGAAATTTGATCAAAATCGTTAGAGCCGTTTTCGAGAAAATCGGATTGTTGTTAAAAATGCATAGAATAAACTACTCTTAATTATTGATCAATGTCAACCATTTCTATGTATACTCTGCTCAGTATGATAAAATGCCTAAGTACGAGATTTCATTCATTTTCGTTCGACCGTCTGGGCTCCAGCGCCAGTAACAGACAGACAGACGGCATTGCGAAAACCACTTTTTCGGATTCAGCGACACCTAAAACGTATATTTCCGTAAAAATCTCGAGGTCGAATTTTTTCGCGAAAACAATACTTTCTCGATACTTCGTATGAGAAAGTAAAAAGATCTTTTGTCTCTCCAGCACATGACTTTCTCCAAACAGAGTAATGGATATCACTGCTCTATACATCAGCGTCCTCGAGAATAATTATCGGCAATTACACTTTTGAGTAATTTTTAAACACCGGCTATTTTTCACAGAGAAAAATACATTGAAACTGAATAAGAAATAAGTAAATTAAATTGGTGTGTGTTGCTATGGATAAAAAAATCTATAGATTACCCTTGGCAGAGTACGCATCGCTATGAACAATTAGAAAATGTTATTATAGCAACGGAAGCTATAATATCACTCAGCGACGTACTTAACAGGAGTTTAGAGAAAAAAACAAAATATCTCTTAAACGATACATTTTATGAAATAATGTTTCAAAAAAAACTTGTAGGTGTCTTTGCTACAACTTTGATAATGACAAATATAAGTCCTTAAAGGAGATAATTGACAAAAAAGAGAAAATGACAACAATAAACCTGCACTTCCGGTTGGCCAGTTTCAGGCAAAACCTTTCCAGACCTTGAATTACTAATAAAAATCTAAGTGTAATGTTTTGCGCTGATCTGATCATTAGTTATTGAGTTAAAGCGCCCACAAAATTCCTGTCCCACGCGCACACAGTGAAACCGTACTCAGGGGATCTCAAAATGTGTATTTCCCTTGAAATCCCGAATTGGTTTCCAAATTGGAAGACGCGGTGGGTGGGACGCAAAAGGCGGCATATTTGTTATCTAACCATCTTTCAAGTGGATAGGACGTATCGTTTGCGTCCATGTTTTTTTTAATGTGCTTATATTAGTGGTAAATGTAAGTCCAGTAGATATTGTTGAGGAACTGTGTTTGAACATGGCTTTAGAGGGGTGCGTAAAGAAAGTTTTCTTAGGCGCAGCTTTCTATTGTTTGGAAAGTGCTGCCACAGCATATAACGCAATGGAAAAATTGAGCCGGAGACGAATATGGCATCAGAAAACATTGATAAAGCAAAATAACTTCTTCGTAAAATTGATACAATGTAATGTAGCAGCTGTGGAGATAATTAAATAAATATGCATTTATAGTTGGCGTAACAAAGACTGATTTTGAGAAAAAGTAATCGGGGCATGAAATGAATTATTTTACAAATTTTTTCTTCCATCTTGTGCTGAATTTAATTTTGTTTCTACTCAAAACGCAATTTGAGTCAGGTTTCCAATTATCTCGCAAGTAATGCCCCCTACACATTGACCATCGGGTTGCTCTATTAACTTCTCAGGACGCTCACTTATGCCTTCAGAATTGACGGGAACAATTTGCCCTCGTTGTATATTTAAGTACGAAGCCAAAGGATTTTTATTTTACAGACGTTTTATTTGAAATTAATGAAAAGGGCTTTTTACTAATCAGCACTAGAGCATTGCAAAATTATCGTCCCAGTACTCATCGTCAATCCGTTGCATCATTAAGTATTATTTACTACTAGCAGGAGTGCCGTTGAATTTCAACGGATTTAGTGAATCTAAAACTTCGACCGTTTAACATGTAAGCATCGCAAGAATAAGATAGTACACAGTTATAGCCGTCGAATAAAGCAAAAGTGAAGAAAACAGCTCCGATTTTCCTTTTTAGGTGAATGAAAGAAGAAAATCTTACGAAAATAACGTATAAACTCCCTCCCCATCTCTTCCACCCTCTCCTTCCCTTCTCCCCCTCCCTTCCCTCTCTCCCCCTACATCTACCACCCTCCCCCTCCCTCTCTCCACCCCTCCCCTCTAATTCCCTCTCTCCATCTCCTCCCTCCGTTACCATCCATCTCTCTCCCTCCCTATCTCGTATTAAAAGCATTCAAAGCGAACAAACTGACAAACATTCTCCTTTATATGGTTTCCATGTAAACAAATTAAAATCGTACACAGAAATTGACAAACGATATTACGTTAAAATTTTTCCCCTATAAATGCATTGAACTCGCAATTTCGGCGACAATGGGAGTTGTCATGGTAGCTTATAATGGGTATTGTAATAAAACTGATAAAATCACGTATTTTATTGATTCTAAATGCATTTTTATGCTAATTCGATCAGGATTCGGATTCTGTCTCCAATAAAAATAAACTTTGTTCTTTTCTTCCCAGAACCATTCAAGTCTCAAGTCCGTACCATATTTCTAAGTAATTTTAAAATTCAAATGAAAAATAAGCCGCACTCGTCCCTATGTTATTCAGTTGGAGAAAATGAAAAAAGAAAATATTCTTTAAATTAGACAGGTCAATCAAATCGATATAAAAACTTTACTATACCACCGTACTCGTTATTCCGGTTAAAATGATACCTTTCTCTTGCTTCTACGATCTGTAGTTTTCGAGTTTTAAAATTATGATACACACATTCATTTTTATATATTAGATTATATATTAGATTGTCAGTTAAAAATCTTCTTTTCCAATTATGTATCACAAGATTAAATCATTCGTGGTAACAAGAACGGAACTTGGTCACAGCTAATTAATTCATATTCCATTTCTTGGGAAAAAGAATGGAACTCAAATGTCTGTGGTAGTTAAGTTTCTTTTGCTATGTACTTCTCAAGCAAGGTTGATATTATGCATTGCTTTTTACACCTAAAGTAATGCTGTCTTATTTCCCCCCAATACTCTCCACTTTAGAACAATAAAAATAAACTGTTTCGAGGTGATGAACGGTCAAAATTTTCAGTGTAATGGAGATATTACGAGGGTTCACAGTTGGTTCGAATGATAGCGATCCGCCTCTTACCAATCGACGCCTAATCACATGGCTGACCATTTGCACCGTCACGAAATGCCAACAAGTCCACGGCGAACCTTAAGTTTCTCAAAAGTTGCCTCGGACTAGTTAATATCCTGTTACGTTCCGCTGTTCGCGTGCATCTTGCAGCTGGCAATCATTGAAATTGAGCTCTTTCACGCGGCTCACATCTGTCACGTATCATCTTGCGCGCCACTTCGACCGCAGGAGGACGCCTCGTATGTCGCATGCCGGCCCTTCGCGGTCAGGTACCCTTTTTCTTTGTTAAAAAAAACTCCACAGGACATGCGTTTCGAAGTAAATATTCCGTGGAAATAACCTACCAGACTGACAGACGATTTTATTTAGAAATAATCTACCAGAGATATGTTTGGATGCATTTAGAAGTCAATTAAAAATACCCTTTTCGAGGGCAGTTACTTAAATACTTCTTCTGCTCAACTGTGCCATCAGTTTAATGGTAAGAGTTTCGTATCTTTTTCTTCTAAGAGCCGCGTTGTAATTTTTCTCATTGGCAATATTCCCCTTCTTCAATTTTTTGAAAGAAACAATTCTTTAACGCGATTTCTTCGATTGAACGCGACGAACAACTAAAATAAAAACCAAACTGTATAGATCGGTTCATAAATGAATGACAATCGTGTTTTCTTCTTTTCAATAAATCTTTGCTAGAATTAGTATTGAAATCACCATTTACACAGAGTTGAAAATTTATCCGCGCAAAACTTCCTCGCTATTGCACTGCGCACAACTTGTGCACTCTTTTTGTGGTCGGTGAATATTTTTCACTCAACCCTTTAGTAAACACAAGGGGACGCTTGGGGTCTATATGACCCCAGCTTCTATTTTTCTCTCAATAATCATGATGTAGTTTATTCTATTTATTTAAAGAATTATATTGACGGTAGATATACTAAAATGGCGTACCAGGGCAAAAATTAATATTATTGTACAAAAATAACAAAATAAAATAAAATTGTTTATGGTCTAATGGACAATCGAATCTAGTGGGGTGACATAGACCCCACGCGTCTACCGAGAGTTTCTAAGGTAGGGTTTTTCGTTTGTATTTTCAAGAGCACATTCGAATTCAAAAGAGGCGGACACCTGCAACTTCAGGATGCCATTTCCTTTTTCTTACAAAATTATATTTTAAAAAAAGACGAGAGCCAAGCATAGGGGGATTTCAGGTATGGTCTAGGATTTACATAATGTACTTTCTTATGCTAGCGGCAGCACAACCGTAGAAAATGGCAAAAGCGACTTAAAAATTTTACGCGGGAAATGATTTGGGGCATCCCTCTGATTTTAACAGCGAATTTGCATATGGTTTGCGAGCAAATTTCCTCGTGTTGTTGTTCCGATTTCAACCGACATTGACAGCATTTTTTGTCGGAATAATTATTCTTACTGATCTGTGAAAATGGGTGAATAAACCTAGAGGGCGCCATGGCACACGCGGGCACCGCTTTAGAAGAGACTGTTTCGGTGCTTCTCAGGAGGAAGACCCCCTCAAGAGTTTTCCTAATAACGAAACAAGTCCATGATAATACCCGACCCACCCCCTCAAGGTTAAGTATACTAAAAATATTGGTTTTATAATACAGTTTTTAAAAGTCACATTAAATACGAATCGAATAAGAGGTCATAACAAATTGACAACAGAATTCACCTGTTCGGAGAATTAATTATTCTCGGATCTCACAAACCTTGAGTTTTTCCTCAGTTCGGGCGCAGGCCACCACCTTCATCCCTCGTTTGACCAGCTCCTTGCAGAAAGCAGCTCCGATGCCCATGCTGGCACCGGTAACTAGGGCAACCCTTCCGACCCAACGCTCCATTGTGATCCGACTTCAGGAATTCCTTCCTACCACGACGAGAAGAGGCAACTGACTGACTTTCCAAAGCCTCCCTCTCTCCTCTAGATGGCAGCATGTGGGCGAAGACTCGGCCGTCAAGGTTACTCATTCCGGGCGGT
Organism: Uropetala carovei; assembly: GCA_036926305.1. Classification (NCBI taxonomy): domain Eukaryota; kingdom Metazoa; phylum Arthropoda; class Insecta; order Odonata; family Petaluridae; genus Uropetala; species Uropetala carovei. Next base: position 6,311,151 of record JAXCHB010000010.1, on the reverse strand, counting down.
TTTTCTGAGATTTTCTCCGCCACTACTTGCGGTTAACTACCACCGATCACCACGAATGACGAAATCGAGTCGATTCCAGGCAGTGAAAAATACCGTGTTAATTTCCTTAAGAGGATATTATTCATTATAAAACAGCACTTTTCCTCAATATAGGGTAGACAGTTATTCCTTAGAGGTGTTCCAAATCGGTCAACGTCAAATTTTCCCTTTTATTTTCCATGTAATCAGGGGCGGCCCAAGGAATTTTGGCGCCCCGGGCGAGATAGCACTCCAGCGCCCCCTCCGTAAATGTTTGTTAAGATATTTACAAAATAAAGGTTAATTTATTCATCGCTCTGTAAAACTTATTGATAATGAATACAAGGATTTAATCATGATTCACGATATAAATTGGTGTCTAATATATTATAACTTGCAAGTAATGCATAGATGAACGGGATAGCGACCCCAACAATTAGGCGCCCCGGGCAGCCGCCAGGCTCGCCCGTACCTCGGGCCGGCCCTGCATGTAACGATGTATTAATCCAGTGGTTTTCAAACTGTGGAGCGCCCTTCCCCCCTTGGGGAGACGTTAGAGTTCCAGGGGAGTGGGGGACGAGATCACGAGAAAAAATTAATTTTTAATGTCAAATTCAGCTGAAATAGTTTTAACGTATTTTTAAATCTTCCCCATATGTACCAGATACCTGGATAAAATAATTACAAGTAAGTTGATCATGAATAATGATGTGAATACGAGTGCAAAGGGTTAAATTTATTTCAATCAAAAACATGGTGGGGCATGACGGCTTACTTAGTGAAAACCCAAAGGGAGACATGTGAAAACGTTTGGGAACCTTTGTATTAATCAGAGTGGTTTATGGAAGAATCGTCGCCCACGGCAGCGTTTAAGGTAGCGCCCTCCAAAAAAAGAATATTGGTTAATTAAGACATATATACGTTTTAATTAAAACGAATGTGACATTAATTCAAAATAATTATGGAGAATAAAACACAGTAGACCCAATATACTCTCTCCTTTAATCGTTTCGTAAACTAAAACATATGCTACGCTCATTCCGGTGCATGAAAAGCTGCTTTCCTGACCGATGTGACTCGCCAATAACTGGGAAAGAATAAGGCCGGGTTCACACGATGCAAGTTCACGCACGAGTTGAGGAGTGCGTGGTATGGCACAAATAGGCGAACTTGAATGGAGCGTGCGTGGTAGCGTTCACACGATGCAACGGACTCGAATGATTTCAGTTCCCAAAGTGGATCCAGTAAGTGAAGGTGTCAACGTGGTTCGTGCAATAATAGCTGAGGAATTGATATCGAGGGTTAAAAGAAAACGTAAAAGTAGGTGTTGGTTGAGAAAGTGGATCGCGAAACGCAGCGAAAGTGGGGCTTCTAATACTTTATGTTATGAACTGATTGTGAGATCAGAAGACCCTGTGGCATTTTCACAAAAATGACGACACAAACAACACAGGGAACAAAAGAAACACACGAACGAAACAACAAATGAACTACAAAAGATGCTTGGAAACCACTCGGCAACTGACGTCTCGTGCAAGCTCTCGACTAGCACTGAAAATTTTTAAGCGGGTTTAAAAGTGATTCGAGCGCGTGCGTGGACTGGTGCGTGCACGCACGTGAAGTCTTCAGACGATTGGAGTGCCCATTCGAGAGCTCGCACTAGTCATTTCTCGTGCGTGAACTCACACCGTGTGAACCCGGCCTAACGGGTAATCTTGCCATTCTCGGAGACATCAATACAAACTGTGCTTATCACGATTTCCGTGAAAGATATCATAATCGAAACCGTCAAGTCATCCTGTCATAAGCCGTTGCAGAAGTGAGATAAACATGAGTGGATCTTACGAATAATGGAAAACTTCGGTCACATTTCGAATGGCGATGACGAAGCAGACCAAAACGAGATATCGAATTTCGTAAACTCTTGCTACAAAAAGGTTCTTGTTAACCGACCCCTACTTCTCGATCACTCGAGAGACGACTGCGGTCAGCTCGGCCCTCCATCGCAACTTCGTTCCACGCCTATCAAATGTCATTCTCTCATCCTGAAGGGCAGAGTTTAAACTTTTAACAAAATATTTTTTCTTTTTGTTTATAAACCGAATGTTTTTAATCGTATATTCAAATATATACATTTGCCACTTGCATTAATCACGTCCACTGAAAATCATTAATGGTATTTTAAATGATATACACCTGAAAGTGCATAACAAAGCCAAATACCTCAATGATGATTATCTGCAAATAATGAAGTATTATCTTGAAATTACGTAAGACCTCGATCTCCACTCTTCACCACAAAATAGATCGTGAATATGCAATGACGCAAACGTGAAAAACATAATTCCAGAAATTAATTATTGAGCCCATTACGTGCCTGCACTCATACTGATAATTCCAATATCCTACATACCAATGGAAAACCCATAGCAAATATGCTCATCTGCTTTTGCAAACCATTTACTGGCTACCGTAATTATGTTAGCCATAATAAATCATGGTACAAACATAAAAAACAATTGCTTCAAGCGAAGAGAAATCATTCCATCTCCTCCCCTTTTGGTTTTCTCATAAGTGTTAAATATTAACTCCCCAAATGGTTCTGTACATCTTACAACAAGAGTGCTACATTACCCAATAGGTACGTACGTCACTAGGGGCCCCAGGTTGACTGTTATATACGCTGTACTATTGAAGGCAAAAAGAAAATATAATAAAAAATGGAGAGAGATCCATTAAAAAAATTTCTATCATAAATAAGAAAAGAACAACAATGCATCATGAACGTCTAAATGCATTGAGTTTAATGTGCATAGAACATGATTTGGTTTTTAAAAGATGATTTTCTTTATTGATAGCGAAATTTGCTGCCTCAAAAGTTCAGAAGGTGAATTTGCGAGGATTATTTTCGTGTGTTTTGAAAAAGAAAAAAAAGAAAACATTATTTTGTCACTAAAATGTTTTAAAGTATATCATAGTTTTCTTTATACCATCGCAAACTATGGGGAGTGCTCCCAAAGTGCCTAGGGTCCCCAGAGAGTCTTAATCCACCACTGTACAACAATGAATTATTTTTTTAGTTTCCTTAACTTTCTCATTATGAAAGTATTTTTTCTAGTATTACATTCTTGGCAAAAATTATCTTCAATGCAAAAAGTAAAATTATTGGAGTTACTGAATTTAAGAAGTATCTGTGACATTTTCTCCAAAATTAAAATGAATGTTCCAAGTTTAGAGCTGACTTTGTGGATCTAGAGCTTAATTGACTGAGATCAACCACTTTATTTGAGAATTTAATTTACTACCCTATGCTTTCATGTTTTTTAAGCGTCATATTTTTTGTTCTGCAATGCTGTTTTAGGAGATGACTCTCAAAACCTAATATACAATACAGGTGTAAGAAGAAATATTAAAACCTAACTAAGAAATGAGAATCATGTTTGAATATAAACAACTTAGGGGAGAGAACATTCAATATAGTCTGATGAGTTTAAAAAATTAACTGTCATTGAGGTGAGAGTAATTGGAAAATAGAACACTTTATACACTAAAATTTGAGTAAGACTAATGATGAAAGATATATTAAGACACACTTACTTGGTTTGAAAATCATGTGTGTGTATACATCTTTATCACCAACCTTACTTAAATTTTGGTGTAATAGTCTCACAAATTCTGCAACACTTGGAAGGATTTAAAAAATTAACTGTCAATACTAACAGTCTCTGCATCAGTAATGACTGTTGATAAAATTACATATTTTTTATCTCTTCAGAATCAGATATTTTTATATTAAAGTATCACTAAGGTGGATGCTCAACATAATGAGAACTAATATAATACCAAATTGACACGACTCTTCCTCTTCAAATCCTAAATTATTTATGCATCTAATTGTAAGCATAAAGTTACATATAAATTTTCAAAAATAATAGATTCTGACAATGGATTGAAAATATAAAATCCAACTACTATAAGTATGGAGTGTTTGGAGATTTTTTACAGCATATACAAATAACCTGCTTTAAAATGATGATAGTACAAGTAGAGTCTGTATTATAGAAAGTTGCATGTTACACAACTGTAGTGATGATTTTCTTAAAGGACAAAACATTTATATAATGTCTAACCAGACTTCTATATGTATCTATGACATGAAGGCATTAAAGCTTTTGACATTAGTGTTTATCACAGAAAAACCTGGATCATGAAACTGATGACAATATTTCACAAATAAAATATTAAGCTGTTTATACAAATAAAATTGCACCGATGATAAAATATAAACAAACATGTGGCAAATATTAAAATATTTATGAAAGCAGCAAAATTTTTCATGCCAAATGTAAAATTATTAATATCCATAGGTTACACAAACTTAAATCAGAGCTGAAGGATTTCTTTTTCTATAATCTCAGATTGCAATGCAATAAACTGTTGATAAGAGAAAAAAGATTAATGTATGCATTGTATAACAATCAGAATGTGCATATTCTATTAAAACTCTGTATTCCCGTATTTATAACAATACAAAACCAAACTTTAAATCAAAGTTATAAACGTAACTATGAAACCAAATTTGGCATTCATAATTATTTTTTTATTTCATTTGATAATGTATCTGTTACCCTCACCACTTGTTAGTTTCACAATTCAGGAGGACTTCAGTTATTAAAGTCTTATTATATCCTCATCAATCCATCGCCATATTCTGTCCTATAAAACCAGCAAGGATGGATAACACCTCCGTCAACTTCTCTCAGACAGGAGCGACCATTTTCCTAGCATGACATCCTCTTTGGTTATAATACTGACTCACAAGAAGCACGGCATCTTCGAATTTATCACATTCTTCTTTGCACTGTCGCCTTATTGTGAACAGTTTATTTAGAATGGAATTTGGAAGCTTACTCCCTTTGAAGACAAAATAAGAGATTCCTAATCCATATATACATTAAATATTGGTAGGAAATAAAATTGATAGATACACCAGCAAATTTTGACACTTTTAAATTTAGGAATTAGGACTAACACACAAACGTAGCATGCTAATGATGCTTTGGGGAAAAATAATTAATTTAGCCAAAATAGTAGTGAAAAAAAATACAATATGCAGCCAATTTACACTGTTTGTGCCAACTTGTGTAATGCCAGTTTATTACATTTAATATATTGCTTGGTGAAAAATGTTAGTGACCTTATGAAAGACAAAGTATAAGGTAACATTTTAATTGAAATGAGGCAGAAGTGAAGTATCTAAAATCAACAAAGAAAAATTAATTTAACAGATTTTTACTAAGTATGGGAAAAATCAAGGAAATAAAATGAAAATGAGATATTGAGTGGAAATACCAAATTAGTTTATCTACTGAAATTGCAATGGAAATAATAAAAGAATTCTTCTGAGAAAGCTACCAACATGTGCTAAAACAATATTGTGAATAGTAAAGCACTCATTTTCAAAATATAGCTCTTTTAGGAAGTGTTTCTACAAACATTCTTTCTTAGACACATTCAGATGAACTATATACACCTTGCACACTTTTGACGGTCAGGAAAAAACCCTGTTTTGAAGTTCATACACTCGGCTACACAGGTACACATTGTCAAAAGTGCAGAGCAGGGCCAACAAATGTTGACATATTAACTTTGCTTGAACACACACTTTCTTTTCATGATCACACTCCAACAAACATCCACTCCAGTCAGCCTAATCAGTTCAAAATTTTAACAAAATTAATTGAGATAGTATGCTATCTTGACTAGGAATTCCATAGATAAAACAAAAATCCTCTCATTCTGACCAGTTCTATTTAAAAAAAAAACAACTGTCAAGAAGGAGCTGTATTCAACAGTAAAATATACGAGAAAAGAAGAAATCCTTGAAAGTCGTCATAACCAGGTACAAAATCAACAACAGGTACAAAACTGGCTGTTTGGCTTAAAAATTATATACGAAAACTAATCAGTCATTAAATGCCCTTTAATAATATGTTTGATAGAAAACTCTTAATACTATCCTCACTGCTGGAAAGATAACAATCATGGGCAGACAAGGGTTAACATCTAAATTAGAAAAGTTTTTTTTAAAGAAACCTTAGAGAAATATTTCTTCAAAAGTAATGAAAGGCAGTGAAAAAGAACCAATACTATGAAATCAGGCATAGAAGGTGATAAATTGACGAGATTTCAACCTTTCAAAATAGAAAATGTTTTCTTTCATATCCCTAAAAATATTAGTCAGTTTTATAAAACTGTAGACATGCATTGGAGAGATTTTGAAGAAGGAAGAGGCAATTTTTGAGAGAAAGGTATAAGACCATGATATTGAGAATGGCTGATTGTCAATCAATACATGAACTTACAGTATGAACAACATTGAAAGCATTTCGTCCTGCAAGCAGATTCACTATTATAGTGCTCATGATAATACTCTGTCACATAAATCCATCAATCGTAAAAACTATGTTTCAGGTATCTGGATATGTCACATTTACAAATTCTGCGCCATGAATTTATCGTCCCAGCTTCAGAAGAATTTCCTTAAGGATTTAGTATCATTTCTGAATTTATACAAAGAGTAAAATAAAAATTCTAACATCTGGGATTTGGGTAATATAAAATTTGTATACTCCTTTCATGTGTTAAACAACTCACAGCAAAGTTTAGATGGATGTATATGAATATATATATATATATATATATATATATATATATATATATATATATATATATATCCCTGACAAAATGTCAATCTCATCTACTTAGAGATGCAGTAGATACAAATTCATAAAGATCCTTGTATGTACGCTCACAGTTAAACTGAATAAATATGCAATACTGCACCTTTATGAGCAAACAAGGATGTCACACAAAAAACCTTGTAAGAGGGGTGATTGCACATTCTCTCCCTTGTCAATCGCATAAGGGAAGCCAATAAATAAGCTGATTCATTCGTTTTGTTAACATGATCATCTAACCTCAACACATTTGGTGATGAGAAATGTGACCATGTTAAACCATCAATCTTCACCAAAGATGAATTAGAAAAATTTGTTTCGCAATAGGTTATTGAGTAATACCAAATATAAAATTTTACAAATCAAAATTTGTTCGATATAAAGTGCCAATTACTATCAATTTTCCCAAGTTGATTTTAAGAGAGGCTCCAAACTGCCTTTTGTGAATAAGATCATTTAAAATCCTCTCAAGGTTTATATTAATAACAATTAAAAAAACAAATTTTTATCACAACTACTGCCCCACAGAAAGATGATGCCATTCAGAGAGAAATTAGCTTGCTTAGTAGTACATCCAATTGACAGTCAACATCCTTTTAGATCCTTTGAGAAAGCTAAAAATATCATCACCAAATTAAAGTTAATCTTCAGATGTAAGAACACCTTTCCATTGTTTTTGATCTCATCCTTTCCAATGATAAACCATCATAGAGCACCACAAACATTTTAACTGATAACATTTTCACAAGGAATGAAAAATCTCAGAAAATAACAACTACTTGCAGCCGCCAAGAGGCCACAGTTTGCAACAACGAAAAGTTTCCAAAATGCCCAAAATAATATTTCAGGCAGTCCGTTTCGTGGCAAATTCATGCAAGATGTCCCATGCCATTCCAACATTGTTGCGCGTTATCCCCAAAGCCCTGATGACTTCTTCTTGGGCATAGCCCTCGGACGTGAGCCTGGCAATGTATTCCATGTTGAGATTTTCATAAGGAGGAATTGAGGAAGACGACTGGGCATCGTCATCGTCCGCATTTTCATCCCCTCCGTTACAGTTGGGTCGCACTGATGTTTCCCCTTCTCTGTGAGCGCTTGTGTCTCCAGACCGTGATTCCAATCCCTCCTCTCTCCCATTCTCCCCCTTCCTTTGAAGTGATGCTGTCACCATCCTACTCTCCTTGTCTGCTCCTCCCCCCCTTGAACTGCCTCCGCCTCCCCCTGGGTCTGCCCGCTGGCTCAAGTCAACCACTAACATAGTCACATGTTTTGGAGGCGTGATGCCTCTTTGATTGGCTGCCCTAGCACTGCCACACGGAAAGAGAAACTCACATAATATCTGTAACATTTTACAAGTATGGCTAGAAATTAAGCAGAAATACCATAAATTTGAATCAGAGCTCTTTGGATAATTATGCAACAGTGATTCATCTTTCAAATCATGAAAAGTAAGCCATGCCTCCTATTCAAATTCACTTTTATATTCCATGAAATAAAGAATATCAGAGAAACAAATGTATTATACTAATATTAAACATGAGAAGTAAAACTTCAATATATCATATATATATTATTACTAGCAGAATTTCCCGTTGAATTTCAACAGATTTAGTGAAGCTACTACAGCACAACATACAAACTCTTTAAATATATAGTAGATACTTTTAAAATTACAATTAGCTTTTCTTAACAATTAATCATATTTGCTTGTAACAATCCGTTTCCGAACGTATTGCATTCAAATATAACAATAATTGTATTCCCTATCATATATATCACTTTCGCCAAATCCAGCTTCATTTCTTGTGTAATTATGCCTATGAAATGTTTACATTTATGTCTTGTAAGCAAGAAACCCGTGAAAAAGCAACGTACAGTTGTCCATGATTGAACACTGACTCCGATAAATGTAAACCAGATACGTGGGCCTATTTATGTTAATCAACATTATAATGTAGAATATAATGATTTTACTTAAAAAAAATGTAAGATTCCAGTATTCAATAGACGAAAGAAGGCTCAATTATTTTCATCAATCGTTATAAACGCTTCCTGAATAACATTCAGTATCTATTTATGTCGCTATCCATAAACATCGATCGTTTCGTTGCTTAAATAAAAGTGGGAATCGAATAACGCTAAACTTTCGTCTATTTGTAAGTTTCATTGAAGCTAACTGAATCGGAGGTAACAATGACGGCCGCCTTGGCGACGACGCCCGGAAAGAGTACGAAAAATCCACAAAATTTCGAAACAAATAGCGTATTTCTGAAAACTTCGACGGTGTAACATGTAAACTTCGCAGGAATAAGATAGTATAGAGTTTTATTTGTCGAATAAAGCAAAAACGAAAAAAATCAGTCCATATTTACGTATTTTGATGCTTAAAGGAAGAATACCTTGCAAGTCAAGAAATCGATTCATACGTGTTATCTTATGGAAAAATGTTAATCCCCTATATTGGCAGCACTGATTAATCCTGGTTGACCAAACGTTGACCATTCACTAAGTTAGGATGTAAGGAAGAATCGTACCAAATTTGGTTATTCTAGCTTTTATCGTTTAGGAGGAGTTCCATAAACAAACACACAAACCAACAAACACACCCTTCAAAATATATTATAGGAGATTAATTATTAGACAGTTAACTTCAAATTTTAATAAGAAATCATTCTTAGACAATGCAACTGCTATTTTTCCTGTTTCCTCATAATTCAAAAAAGTTTCTGAAGTCACTAATTCCCTCTTCTGATAGGTAAAAATATATATTTTTAGTAATTATCGTGTTTGCGAAAAATGAGAACTCTGCTAATGGGAGTAAAACCTCCTGGATTATAATTATTAAAATAATTTATTTTCTAATTTCAACAAAATTCGAATGTTATCATTTACCACTTTTTTCTGGAAAATCATATGTTTCTAACATAAATTTTAAATAACTCATTGTCAGAAAAATAACTTAGTAAAAAATAGTAATGAATTCCTAGAATAATAATGGGGAATTTCACAAATTTATGGCATCCTAAGTGGATTATAATGTAAATTTCAATATTTGTTTAAATATATGTGGAAGGAAAAATGGGCAGCCAAGGAAATAACAAACACTACCTTGTGTTTGGAGTTACAAATGTTGGATGTGTACTAGAAGGCACCCTTAGTGATGGATGAGAACCTACAGAAAATGGCTGGGAATCAACATCAACCACTAAACTAGCCATGCTCACAGAATGATTCACAGCTGAAAGACCAGAGCCTGCAAAGATATGATTATTTTTTAAAATCATAAAAATAATACAAAGGCTGTTTGCATGCTCATCATATACTTAAGAATTTCAGAGAAAATATGAAGAATTTTTAAACAAATAGAATTTTCCACCACAAGACCTAAGTTTCAAATGAATATTAATCATTTCACAAAATTTAAAAAATTCAATTAGGGAGAATTTATTTTCACTAATTGTTTTTGCAAAATCCAAAATTATGAATTATATTTTCTATTAAGAGGGTCAATTTTCCTATAGAACCAATACTTAAACACAAAAAATGTCAACAATTTACTTGTTTAAAAATTTAGCTTTCACATTTCACTTTTTTGGCACAGGAACTGAAATGCTTTTATAAAATATGGATAGCCAAAGTTAAGGAGTACCTAGGCAAATCTTGGTGTTTTCATAACTAGGGCCTTCCTCAGCAATTCCTCCGAGGGTTTCGGCCGTTCCGCCACTGTGCTGCCTCTGCAGGCAGTTTGATGACCCCGATGTGGCATTGGACTGGGCAGAGGAGGCAGCAGTCAAATTTGGGGAGACATGCCTCGTCTGAGCCAACGTAGGACTTGGTGAGGGTGAGTGCGTAGGAACGAGCTGTATGGAAGGTGGTCCAGGATGTAAGGACGGGCATGACTGGTGGTGAGGGGGAGGAGGTGGATGGTGCCTCTGGTTCCTGTACTGGGGATGGCAGTGCTGATGTAGGGGGTGCGAGTGATGGAGATGTAATGGACTGTGGTGAGGGGTAGGGTGGTGGGGTGGAGGGGGAGGGAGAGAAGCAGGCACGGAACTGCTCTTGGCATTGCTGTCCCTTGCATGGAGGGTGTCATAACTGGGGTCACCTACGACTGGAAAAACAAAGGCAACGTGCTTTTCAAATTAACTAACCATGGTATTACCATAATTACTCGTGTAACCTTTGCCCTCGTGTACCACATGCACCCCTATTTTTGGGCCAGTTCAGAAGGAAAAAAATAAAGTCATGCTGTATTAAATTGACATCTACGGTGGCAGAAAATTAGAAAAATCAAAGTGTGGGGATTCCTCGTAGGTGCATTATCTCCTGGGTTAAAGGAGTGTTAGCTGCTCATGATGAATGAGATGACAGATTTCAGATGCCAACTTATTCTGGCAAAATTATAGGTAGAAATTTATAATAAATTTTTAATGACAGAACTGCTTATTTTGAGGAACAATAATAAACTTAAACCTCATTTAAAAGGTACAGCTTTAATACTATAAAAATATTATATCATCTCAATCGTGAAAATGTCCACCGTGATCGTGAAGATGCACCAACGGCAGTATAAACCACGCAATAAAACCTTTAACTTTTGCTCGGTCGTATAGATATGCAGTGCTGAATTTCTGGGGGAGCGCAAGGTATTGGCGTTCCCTCCCACTTATTTGGGAGGAAGTTTCTAAAATTTTATGAATAAAAAATGTTTGAGTTACAAGAATTTAACGGCTGATGAATGTCTGTACATTTCAACATCTGATTTGTACAAGATTGTTTTTTTATGTTACACTTACCAAGTTACTTTATATTTATTAAAGACCATAGATCTCATTATGTATTCAGTTTTGTTCTGAGTGGTTAGGTTAGGTAAGGTTAGGCGTTCCCTTTCTTATTTGGCTACAAATTAAGCATGCTGTTTCTCGTCCCTTTGTTTCGTTGAAATGTTTCAGTATTTCTCAAACCATGGAGTGTGATGCTGATAAACTTGTGGCCCTTGTAAACGAAAGAAGCGCAATTTATGACTTCACCAGCAAAGATTATAGCAACACAGCAGTAATAGATAAATTCTGGAATGAGATAATGACTGAGATGAAGGCAAAAGGTATTTAAATACCATGCATTTAACTGTATTTTAATTGCATTAATTACATTAGTACATTATTATTGTATTGAGTGTTACTGACTTTTTCATCAACCAGTCCCACAGAATGGGAACAACCTCATCATCATCACTTGACATCCTGAAATGAAGTGTGTTTTCTATACAAATTGCGTCGTTTTGTTTCGCCTAACCAGTGTGAGAGCTCCGGTGTTTGAAACGTGTCGATGCATTTACTTTCTTCATAGCTTGAGGCAGTTTCGCCTTATTTCATTCTATCTGTGTACGCCTGGCCTTAGTATTAGAATTCTTCATCTTCTGCGAGTATAAACGTAGACGCAAGCATGCTGCAGTAAATTTACTATCAAAACTTGCAATTTTAAAAACTTGGTTAGAATTCTCCATGTATGATGCACAGTCCCTTTTTTTAAACCGACATTTTGGGAAAAAGGGTGCACAGGGTACACGAGTAAATATGGTAAACGTCAAACTTACTGTCAGCATTTTCATCCATTCCCCTCATTGTTTCCTTTTAATTCCAACTATTAAAATTAGATCCAATCGACAGTTTTGTACCAAAAAGAAAACTCAGCCATATGAATTACTCATTAAGATATAATTTAACATTAAAATTAACAAACTCACTGGGATCCGTTGTCAAAGTGGCCCCTTCTGCAGCATCGTTATTATCTCTTTCGGTGGATATAGTGACAGTGAATGAGCATGAGAGAGGTGCAGATGGTGCAGGTGTCGATGATGAGGAGGAAGATGGTAGTTGGTGGTGAGAAGATGACGTCGGAGATGAGGCTTGGGGAGCTGATGGCATAGGCACTTGGACTGGTGGCAGTGGGGCGTCTTCCTTGGGCACTGTAAGTTGCGTTCCACTGCACCCATTGCTATTAAGTTGAGGAGAAAAACTAAAATTGCACTTCAAGATGAAATGAGTTACTAACATTCAACAGTAGAAATAATCAACAGTTTATTGGACAAAGAAACGCGTGTAAATTTGAAGCACGAATACAATATTAAAACAGTGTTTTAAAAATATTTTTCTCTGTATTTTAAGTATCACTTAACACCATTTTGTGATAAATATGACATAATGAACTTAACAGATAAGACAATCTCAAACATGCAACCCGGATGTGCACCTCCTGCCTTTGAACATTCTGGTGATCTAAGTACAAAATAAATGAACACTTAACAGAAAAATTTTGGGCAAATTTCAATTTATATTAAAAAGCGATATATGTCCTCATTTGGATATTTATGTGGTTTTAATTTAGTAGATTCTTTAACCCTCCAAGGACTGACGGCTCCATTTGGGAACGGCTTCAGCCCTTTGTTCTAGGAGACCTAACGGTACCCTAGTTATCTGAAAAGAGTCGTAATATGCTATTTCTGGATGATGGAGGTCTGAGGTTTAGTTTGGTTAGGCTCAGTGAAGTATTTTTTGCAATTTTTCAAAAGAAGGACAATTTTCGAGATGGACCCTTCCTTCTGGTAAGTACTATATCTCTTGGTCTTTTACAGTTTCAGCGGTTTTCTCGCTTGATATTTTTAATATAATGTTGCTGCTCTCTATTATTGTAAAAAATTGCAGAATTGATTACTTCCCGTGGTCACAATTGTGTTGTTTATCGCAGCATTTCCGTATGGGAACGTCAGACCTTCCCAGCGCTATGTTCTTTTTTTCGATGACGTTCAAGAAATATTATATAACGTATTTTATCGAACATATAGCGATGTACTTTTCTAATAACTAATTTATTAAAGTAGAATTTGCATTGCATTTAATTGCTAGTTATTCTAATGCACCGTAAAATCTTATGTTTTGCAAAATAAAACGTAAAAATCACGCATTTTCATAATTGTAACATTGTAGACACGTGAGCGGACACATTATATTGTATTCGAAATAATTATTTCTACTTGAAATGCAATGAAATAGGTGTACAAATTTAGATGCGTAAATGCATCGAAGGCGGGAACATACTATGGTCAGTTACCGCCGATCTTCTTGTTCTGCAGCCATAACTTCTCGATATTCAATGAATTGCAGCTGCGGATCGTTCTATTCCTTTTCTTTACCAGGTATATCTTTACAAATAATTTTGTGTAGAAGTATGTAATGCATTTACAATTTACAAATACAGTAAAACTCGTTTAATACGTATTTGAGAGGACCGACTCATTGCTTCGTTATAAGCGTGACTACATTATATACGAGAAACATGGTTTTTGGCCTATACATCCCATATAACACGTATACACATACAGTAAAAGCTGTGCTATCCGGCTATTTAGAACCGGCCAGCCTTAGATACTGGCAATTACACAAATACAATTCATTTTGTATTTCTTTTTCTTTTTTTATGAATTTTTGTGTGACACATATCACAACTTCCACTTTAAAATTTCTTAAAATATAAGATGTATATATTACGTATTTACTCCGTATACTTCTGTGGCTGCCGAGTAAGCATGGCATTTTTGGTTACATAAGCCATTTGCATTGTCTAGATGTTTTGGTGTACTTCTACGATTTCCAGTTTTATCGCTTTTTATTATTTAAAAAATTACCCATCCATTGAATACGGCATCAAAATAAATACCTAAAAGCAAGGAACAGGAGAGAAAGGGTTGGTTTAACGCTAACACAAAAGCTGGATCTGATCAAACGAATTGAAAAAGGAAAAAATAGAGCAGCCATAGAAAAAGAATTCAACATCGGATCTTCCATGCTCTACGATATCAAGGCTCATAAGACCAAATTAATGAAATTTGTGTCATCTTCTGAGATGAGTAAATCAATTAATAAACATCATACGCTTCATAAGCCAAAAATTGAGGAACTGGATAAAATATTATGACTGGTTTTCACAGAAATGTTCAGAAGAATTAAATAATTTCGTCCTTTTCTAATAGAGTAAATAAAGATAAATAAGAAAGATATAATCCAATAAATTCAATTTTGAGAATAGGTTCACTGCCATAATCCCCAAACTTCCCGGACGCCCTAAACTTTTCAATAGTCTTTTTGTTTTGCATGTAAGCATAGCAACATATTAAATAAGAATGGGTAGTGTCTATATCTAACTACGTGTGTAAGAATTAAAATGGAAAATGCAAACCCCATGCATAGTTATGTTTGGGGAGTACGATAGTGAACCTAAGCCTAATTTTGTTTGGTTATTGATAAATTTGCGATGTCAAAATCGAAAATCGCTCCCCTAACCAGATATTTCTCCTAATCGGCTTTCCACAATCCCCAAGGTAGCCGGATAACACAGGTTTTACTGTATTTGCAGTGAGTCGACTTCAATGCCATACTTACATATGCAAAGAGATGCTTATCAACTTCGCGACATGTAAAATGTTCGACTGCTATTACCTATATACGATTTTTTAAATGGTCAATTAATATTATTATTATGGTCATTAATTTACATAAACATTTCACATTTTTAATATCAATTTCAAAAAAAGGAGCGTGGAAATTCGTATGGAAGGGGTAGATGGAGGAAGGGGACCTCTACGAACAAGTGCGCGGTAAACGGACGGAAACTATTCATTACTTATTGCTCTGCTCGCCAAAATTCGTTATATATGGGGCATTTTTTGCCACGGGACGAAACATTTGTTCGTTACAGCCGAGAATTTGTAAAATGCGTGTTTGTTACATCCGAGAAATTTAACCAATGCCCTTATGGAGAAGTTCAAGGGACCGAGACATTTCTTCGTTATAGCCGAGATTTCGTTTTAGGCATGATCGTTATAAACGAGTTTTACTGTAATCCCATATGTAATATATATAGAGAAACCTAAAAAAATCTCTTGCATTATTTTCTACGTTTTTCTCTAGAAAAGCTTAGAAAACGTGAAGTGTTTTGTTATAATTGGACAAATGTGGCGTATCATGAATTTCTTTTGTGGGAACAGAAATGTTTTACAAATTTGATTTTTCAGGTATAAGAGGGAGTAAATGGTGGCGGCCAATTTTTACTTGGCTCTTAGACGTAGCGATAAACAATGCGTGGATTTTGAAAAAAAAATCCTCGGAGCCGAGGACGAAGCTGGAGTTTCGAAGCTAAATAGCGCAGGTGTACCTAACACAATACAAAATGCCACTAAAATCACCTGGAGGACAAATGAACAGGGCATTCACCTCAAAAGGTGGTTCTACTGAAGTAATAAGATATGATAGGTTGGCGCATTATATAACAGAAATTCCAGGGAAAAATGTTCATCACGCGGAAGAACCATGTGCGAGAAGTGCAATGTGGGACTTTGTGTAAAATGTTTTAAAAATTATCATATGAAGTAATTTGAAAATAATATAATTTAAAGTATATAAATTGTTAAATAAATCAAGATTTCTTTGAAAAGTAATGTTTATTCATTTCTTTATATTTTTCGTAGTAGTAGTAGTGGGAAGGACTGACGTTCCCAAATGGTAACGGGTGTTTTTAAAGACCCCGTGATTATAATAAAATTTTTAAAATATTTTTTCCTTATACAAACAGTCCATCTGAAGAAAAAACTACTAAAAATAAGATTTTTGAAAAAAAAAATTCTCGTCCATGGAGGGTTAATGGAGAAAAGTGTTAATAACAAGAGGCAATGTTCTGGAGTAGTTTAACATTTTAAATGCCACAATAAAAATACCAGAACAAAGGAACATATTGATTACATGGTTTTATAACCATGTAATAAAGGTGGTACATGTAATACACTATATTGAAAATGCAAATTTTTAAATTCTGTTGTTCATTTACTTCTGTGAATTATATATAACTCAAATGGCATGGAGGAATTTTTGTATAACATAAGATGTGCACTGACGCTGTACACAACTCCTATGTGGCAAGGAGGTCCATGATTAAAGAGGCACCTTTGGTGAATAACCACTGAAGAAAATTGCATCATAGCCAAAATGCTGGTTTTCATAACCTTGCTATTGCTATTGTAGATATTTAACACATTTGCTGCGGACAGTGGCAGATCCAACGGGGGGAGGAGGCGATCGCCCCTTCCTTGGATAACCCCATTGCACTTCATTGGGCGCTTTCTTAAATTCTTTCCGCACAAAAATCCTCAATTATACGTGTCAGATTAGGTCTGTATAGCAAGGGAAAGAAGGATTCTGATAGGGGTAGGGATTTTAAAAATATAGGGCAGTTGGCAGGGGTGGATTCGATAGATGGAGGGGCGATCGCCCCCACCTTGAGAAGTTTCTGGATCCGCCCCTGGCTGCGGGGGTGGTGAACACGATTTTTCCCAAGAACGACGTCTTTTTTTTTAATATTTACACAGAATAGGAAGGAAGATGCCGAAAGGCAGCGGCCGGTCCTAAGTAAATACCTGAGCGCCACCTATCGGCGGCACCTGCACCAAATGTGTTAATATGAATTTGCTTTTTCAATGTTCTTTATAATGAAGAGCTTGTTCTTTAATTTGTCTTTAGCCATTAGACAATCTAGCGAACACTAGCCTAAAAACATTAACATGAGAATCTGACAAATATACTAGGTAATAAAAAAACATTTTACTAGAAAGGATATGCAAAATTACATGGAAGAAAGATGAAATTAGCTGCAATCACACAGTTCTGTTCATAAGGCTATTATCTAAACTTTATGAAAGTGGCATAACAAAAACACAAGTTAACACGAAGTGATTCCCATAAGAAAATATTTGGATGAATCAATTATAATTTGCATAACATTCAAACTGCCAATACGATAGAGAAAAATACTTCCCAGTGCTACTTGTTATTCGACAATTAGAGCAGCATAATTTCCCTTATATAGTTCATAAGATGTATGGAGAGCTTGCTTCAGTGTACCATATAAAAAGCTAAAAGAGGAGCTGTTTCTGCATGAAAAGCATTTTATCATAATGTTGATAGCTTTATCACAGTATCAGAAATATAGAAATATCTGATTTACTTTGGTTCAAAGGAACCTTTATTTTAAAGACATTAACATTCCGGCAAGATGAAATATAAAAAGGTATTTTGAAGACATTTATTCCAATTCGGAACATTTTCATCATAATTTTCCCTTCCTTCACCAAAAACTAAAGCATCCAAGTTATACCCTGATAGGTAAACAAGTAATTGTAGAGAGTAATTGTTTTGCATTCATTTCACGTTTCTTTCTTCCCACAAGTAAATTCCCCTCTTAAAGCCATGCTTTTTTACCATTTGTAAGATATCAATTTCCATCACCTTGGAGAGGTGCCAGGGCTGGCGAGGGTCGGGGATGCTCTTCGTGGGGGGAGAGGAGGAGGGGGAGCAGAAGGGGACACGCCTAACACTGCTCGCCTGCTCATCTGTGGTGAGCCACGAGGTGACATCATTGGACTCCTGTTGTTCTGCACGTTTCCAAAGTTCACCACAGAACATAGAAAGAGAGGGCAAAACAAGGACTCGTGAATGGAAATCACACAAGCGTGTCAATAGTTCTCAGGCTATAGGTTTACTATTTTTAATTTAACGTTTTTGATATGTTAAATACAGCTATGAAAGAATTCATAATGTAAGAAGGAATATGACTTTGTTGCTTGAATGTAACTGATAATCAAGTTAACTTGTGTAGCCATAGCATTTTATCATAACGGGACTCAGCTTCACAGTCAATTTGACACAAACATAATAATAAATAACAGTGGAGACTATGGCAAATGTTAATATTTTTCCAATGGGTGGTACTTTCCATAAAATCTGCTTGATTGATGCATGAGAGAATAAGGATGAGAAATTCAAAACTTTTAATTTAACTTCTAAATCATGTCTTGCTTCTTGTGGCCAATGTAGTTCTTTAGGCTAGGGCCACACGAGGGTTTTTTCACGACGATGGCAAGCGTGAAGAAACGACCGGTGCAACTAGATGCAAAGAGGCGGCCACACAAAGCGTTCGGAAACAATCGTTGAAAAACTCGAGTGCCAGACAGAGCCGGTAATAAAACGACCAACAGATAGCGTTGCACGTGCATACATTTCATACTTTTTCCCTATTTTCAACTTGGCGACCGCGACAGCGGGGCGACAGGAAAACGCTCCATGTGGCCATCCTCGAACGTTATCGCCATGCTTTTGAAATCCGTCCGGCGTTCGACCTTGAGAATGCGTCCCTCCCCCTCTGGTCAGGCGGACGAAAAATGACCGTGTGGCATATTCCATAAGGAAACAAAAGACCTATTTTGTAGCGGTATCTTGACGCCAGTCTTCGTCGAAAAAAAACTCCCGTGTGTCCCTAGCCTTAGTGCTAATTTAAGTTAAATAATACCTTGAATAATACATAGCTGAAAGTTGTGCAAACTATCTGGTATTGCAACTTATATATTCAGTAAAGTATAAGTAGAATATGTATGTATATGGCAGTGGCATATGAAGGAGAGGGGGGGGGGGGAGGTCCATTGGATCTGGACTCGCCCTTAAGAAGTAAGACGTCAATAAATTAATTAACCATTCGATATTAGTTGTCACTTTAAAATTCACTTCTATAATCCCCATTTATAATCCCTCATTTTTTAGTTACTAATTATTAATACTGATATAAAAATTATTTCAGCTTTTTAACATTGAGTTTCATTTTTGTTCTTTAAGAATGGAATTTGGACTCCCCCCCTCTTAGGAAAATTCTGTGTATGCCATTGGTATATGGTAAAAACAGAATATCATGCTAAAAATAGATTTACTTAGTTATGTTTGTGATCTTTAACAACAGATTTGATTATTTAGGCAATTCCAATAGTCATAAAAAGATTGAGTAATTTCAATAATCAGTACCTACTGTTATCTTTGAATAATATTTTTAACTATTTAAAATCCACTCATTAATAATTTTATACAAGATAGTTTGAAATTAGTTGAGCAAGTCATTCTTCTTAAATACAACAATTGAAATTTAACTTTGTTATGATTGCTTCTGGATCATTTAAAATATTTAAAAATGAAATGTAAAATATTTTTAGTGATGATTTAGAAACAGTAGACAGACATTTCCTTAGATGCTTAATTTATCTATTCTTGGATTGGCTGTTCAGAAGATGATTATGCATAGAAAATATAGAGCTCTCTGTTTATTAAAGTAATTTGATGTAGAAACAAGAGTAAACTCACTCTTCCTTCTGCTGTTTCTGAGCGAGGTGATAAAGCTAAGGCTTGCAAACAACTACTATTGCTGTTCCATATTGTAAGTTCCTGAAAAAACAAAAGAAATTGACTTAAATATTGACATCATTAATATATTTAACTAAAAAGTAAGACACTTTAGCAACTTGGTTTATTATACTATTCAAGGAATTTCATTGCATGAGTAAGACTATCTAAAATAGAACATATTACACAATCATTTTGGAAACCTTTATGTATTAAAGAATTTTATTTGGTTCAGTCAGTATAGTTTACATTTTTAATAGACAGGCACTTAATAAAAATCTAAACTATGGCTGCATCACTTTAGATAGAACATATGTATTGGCAATTTTATTATAATTTTTACTAAAGACGTTTCTTTCTTTCGTATTTTCACTTTCAAAAATATTAGTTAAATTAGATTATCAGATTAGGCCAATTGCATGAGTGAACATAACTATTATCATAAAAAAATAGTTTTAAATAAATGGAGTATTTTAATACAAATTTTGGAATTTCTGCTATCTTAAGTTGCAAGTTTTACAAAACTATATATATATATATATAAAATAATAGATTCTGAACAAAAATGAGTAAGATTTACATCTACTTGAAATAATTAACACGTTCAACCCGGCGTGGGTCACTGGTGCGTCACAGGCTGTGTTACCACATGGCGGCGTGACTCACCGGTGGGTCACATCTTCATCAAACTGTACGGCGGCGTGACCCACCGGTGAGTCACATCTCCCTTTGGTTACGAATGCAATTTGAAAGAAGCCGTTTGTATGCGATCAAAAAAATACTACTGCCCCGCCAGGTAAAACGTCCATAATTTCTTATATTGGTATCAGGATTTTAATTCAATTAAATATAATGAAATTACGGAGAAATGAATACAAATCAAATTTTTTTTATTCATTATGAAATGTATTAGAAATTTTAATTTTTATACTAAATACAATGTAAAATTGCAAACTCTTTTTGATTATTATACAGAAATCAATAAAAATGGTGATTCCTAAACATATTTTCTCAAAACATACAAGGCACAATGCCGGTTGATCCTTGCAATCCGGACAGTAAGTTACAACTTTCTTGGTTTTTTTATTGCCGCTTTACGTCCATCAACTCGGCTTATGGAATTATAACATCTTTTTCTCATAATTCTAGCTGCACCGTCATATTTCTTCAAAAAGTGTCGTTTCTTTTTTGATGGCTGGGGAGTAGGTGTTACTGGTGGAGTAAGTAAATCAAAAATTATAGATTCACGAAATTGCAAAATATTCATTTTGTTAGAACCACCAAATTTCCTGTGGATACACCACGCATTGACCAACATCGTGCCACAAATTATCTCCATGATTACCTTTCTGTACCACTTGATTGTCTTCCTCAAAGAAGTGTAGTATGAAGACATTTGATCTGAGAGATAGACGCCTTTCTTGGCAAAATTGTAGCTCAAAACTGTATCTGGTTTTCTAACGGTTGTATTGGTCTCGACTAAAGCACCTTTATGATTTTTACAGGTGGTCAATATCAGTACAGGCCTCTTGTCGGCCCATTTCACAAATTTTATTCCATCTTCATTCTCCTTTTCACCTTTTTTTTGTTTAGTTTTTGCTTCATCGGGCAAAAATTTCCTGTTGGTGCATACTGCACCACACAAAAATGTGTTTCTGCAGCAGCTCCTTAGCTAAGGGCACACTTGTGTAAAAGTTGTCTGTGTATAAAATGTGACCTTCATACAAAAGTCCATTCATAAGTTTCATGACGACGTTGTGTGCATGCCCCTTTTCTGATGAATTCCCTCTTTTTCCCGAATATACACTAATATTATAAGTGTAACCTTCTGGAAGGCAAAGCTTATAAAGTTTAACGCCATACTTATGCCAATTCCCAGGTATATATTGACGACCACGCCACGGAACCATACTCTCATCAATGACAACCTCTTTTCCGGGTTTCACAGCTTTTTGAAAATTTTCATTTATTTTTTCAAGAATTGAGTTTATTTTATGCAAACGATCTTCAGATGAAGCTTGACTATTGTCACAAAAGTGCCAATACTTCAGAATATCTAAGAAGCGGTCGCGATGCATTGTTTTTTTATTAGTAAATTCGTGTACATCATGTTATTTGACCAATATAGACGAATTTTGGGCACATGAACAACACCCATGATGAGCAAAATGGCTATGAATTTATTCATTTCTTCAAGAGTAACCGGTACCCAGATTTGTTGGTGTGTTCTGGAAGAACCTGCTGCATTTTGAGGTTGCTGGTTTGTAAATTTTCCAGCATATTTATTGGTTTCTGAAACCATATATTCCAGAATATCGTCAGTAAGGAAAAATTTGTAAAGTGTAAGAGGATTTCTGCATTCATTTTCTGATACTAAAAGCTCTATATTTTTGCAATATTCGTCTATTGAGGAACTATCCGTAGTCACTGGTCCCCACCCTGAGTTAGTTACACAATTTTCTTGAGTTTCTTCATCACTGGAAGAATCTGACGTCTCTGCAACATTCTGATCGATCGGCTGGACATAATCTGTATCTGCACCTGAATTATCTGCATCTGATTCAGATGAATATATATGCACGGGAATTCTTTTTTGTGCTCGTGTTCCACGCGAACTGCTTGGCTGACTCAAATCGTCTTCAATGGCATCCTCAAGAAGTTCATTTATTTTGACCTCATTCAACCTCCTCTTCATCTTCTTCAAACAAATGGTAGGTTTACACATTTTAATCCAGAAAAGCCTAATATGATAAAAGTCACTCCCTAAAAGATTTGCACAAAGTTCAATTCACTTCATTTCAATTCACAAAAAAGATAATCAAAGTTTGAAAAGTACTTTCAAGTCACAAAAAATGAGGCAAAATTCAATAACTACGTCCGTAATGACAAATTTTGTACAAAACTGTAAAGGCCACGCCACACTACAGATCTTCTTGGAATACCACCCCACACTAAACAAATTGGGTCCTCCACACCTCAGCCAGTGCTTGTTTTTATGGAATGCAACAGTGACTCTGATGAACCTATTGTACATTATATATTGTTATATATTTATATTTCTTGTATTTATTTGTAGGTCAATTATATATTGTACCGCATGTAATAAGCATAATTTTAGCATACCTGTTACATTCAATTCTCTTCCAATCTCCTAACATGCGTCATATCGTATATGTTGATCCCTTCAGCCAGTGTTTGTTTTTATGGAGTGCAACAGCGACTCTGATGAACCTATTGTACGTTATATATTTATACTTCTTGCATTTATTTGTAGGTCAATTATATATTGTAACGCATGTAATAAGCGTAATTTTAGAATACCTGTTATATTCAATTCTCTTCCAATCTCCTAACATGCGTCATACCGTATATGTTATCCCTTTATTGAAAGAGTACTCGACACTTGTGACTGCTTGTCATAATAAATACAGACTGATCGTCGGCAAACAAGAAGATGCGTGAGGGATATACTAGATACTCTAAGAAGAAATAGAGAGAGCAGCGCTCAACTGAAGTTGATTTGTACACTTATAGATCAATCAAGATGACCCGCCTTCTTTTTTGGCAACTATGTAGTCCAACAGTAGTCCATTGTATTCCAACAAGTCAATTACCATGCTTTACCCCAGAGAGAGAGACATTCTCAACGTGGTATTCAGGATTACCCTTTTTTTTCATCATAATACATTTTGCGTGAAATAACATGACATTTTATGCCGTTCCCACAGGTGAGTCACGCCGCCCGATAAGGAAGAAACGGAGTATCTGGCGGCGTGACTCACCGGTGGGAACTTGCGAAATTATGTGTGCAATGATGTGCCAACATTGAAACTCATCAAGAAAGGTGCTGAAATGTGTTAAAAAGACAAATTATTACATTATTATATAGCCGCCCGATACAGTATATCTGTCGCGCCCTTGCCGCCATTTCATAATTTTTATAAAAATCATATGCTGGGTTGAACGTGTTAAGAGAAGAGCCATGATTAAAATAAATATGTAAAAACAAGTTACTGAGTGTATTAATTAAGCCTTTATGACATATTTTTATTTATTTTGAAAACAAAAGTTGTATAAAAGGGCAAATATAAAGAGGAATTATCCATCCAACTTTTTTTTCATCATAAACCTAGTTGTCATTTTCAAAGAATTTATAGACTAAGTTGGCTAAATCACTGTTATATGATATAAAGACATACACATGCATGTATGTATGTATACATGTGAATATGTTCGTATGAAAAACTGAAAAGAGAGAAAATTATTAGGTAAAATTAGACAACTCAATAAATATTAACAGCAACTTTGCAATATTTCAAAGTCTCTAAATAATAGATAGGCTAAATCACAGCACAAGAAGCAGCTAATGTAAGCAATATATTAAAGATTTAAAGATATTATTTGTACTTTTAAATTTCTTAATTGCCAAAAATTTGGTATATCTAGACAGAAGTATTCGGACGAATGCACAATTACATGCTCTCTCATCTTTGAGTGCGTTCACTCACCTGACAGAGGCAGGTGATGACTTCACAGTGAGGCAGGCGTACATGCAACAGCAGTGTGGACAATCAGCAATGCAGCCAAGTCATGCAAATTCCACAATGGTGGATATACTTTTCTTATAGCACTAAACACACACATACATATATATATATATGTATGTATGTATGTGTGTGTGTTTGTCAATCAAAAAGTTACATCTCTGCATTCATAATACTCTGCAATATGCTTTTCATTAGATAAGAAGTTGTCCCATTTATTTTTAAGAATCAATAAGCAAATTAAAAACCTATGGCAACCATTTTCCTGAAAAGACTGTGGTCATAACAGATTTAGAAATTTAAAAATCAACTCATGGTTGCTCATTAGCTGACAATGGATAGGGGTTCTCAGCAACCATCAAGATCCCTTTAATATGAATCATCCACATAATTTTAGGCCTTCCCAGGCATGGATTCACACATATTGCAATAAAACATGGAAACTTATATTCTTAAAGATTTTGATGATGTAACATGCAAATACCCTTTATTATCTCCATCACCTGAAAAGTTATTAACTTCAAAATAAGATGTATCAAAGTACTGTTAGTCGATAAAACAGATGTACATTACGTTGATAACAATGCTCAAAAGTGCTCTAAAAGTTAAGTTCCCCTCATTTTTAAAATTATTAACCAATAAAGCAAATATTTTAATATAATCAATGAATCTCATTATTTTTGGGAAAAAATTATGAATTTCAAAATAAATCAAGAACTGTGTCCAACTTTTTAAAGATACCACTAACATTATACAGAAATTGAATAATATTGCAAACCACAAGTTACATATAATTTGATATTTCTGCTCCAATATATATTAGAAACTACTTAACAATAATGATCTGTATGATGTTTTTTATGAATTCCAGATTTTAGCTTAGGGTGCTTCCCTTAAATATGAGCACATGTTCAATAATATAACTTCATAGTACAAAATATAATGGGATTAAGCAGTAATTTAAAACTTTTATACATAAGAATAAAAAGGATGGAGGGCAAAATGAAGTTTTCCTTTGCTAAATTGCACAAATTTCAAAGTGAGAGAAATTCACAATTTTAAATGCAGCATACAATGACATTCTAGAAGAGTATGGTCAATAGTAGATGTTGAAATCTTGGCTCAAAGCCACGATATGCATAAAATAAAATGAATTTCAATATGCAAAAATTTTACCACTCCTATTTATTTATAAAATAAAATATGAACTTGAAATCTACCTCATAAACTGTTAATTGAAAAAATTTTGATTCAGAATTTGGGAAAAATTTAGCAGCAAATTAAGCAGATCAAAATATTATTTATAAATGATTTCAAAAATTAAAATTGAATATAATCAAAACACAAAGCTGATGCATAGATAAATAACCTGTCTTTGAAATAAATAAATAAAATTCTGATGCTTTAGATACTATTAAGATAATATGGATGAGGGATTCATGATAAAAGAATATTTTTTACAAATGAGACATTATTTGAGCTAACTATTACTTTCAAGTTCATTAAGCATTGTTTCAGCTCATCAACGAACAAGTATTTTACTTTGTTTCCATTTAACATGAGAACTAAATAATTTAAACAAAAGCATGTTTACCACTTGAACTAAAACTGTAAAACTAGAAATATCTTGTTTCATTAGCTCCAGAGCTAGACATTTTCCTAAATCACTCCTTGATTTGGAATTACAAGACACAGGTAGCTAAAATGTTTTAGGAGGAAATGATTTTTTTCTATAAAGGAATAAATTAAAAATTAAGGAACACAAATATTGTTGATAAAGAAACAGTCTATTTATATTCATATAAGAAAATAAATTACAAACGACCAGTTATTTTCATTAAGTTATTTTACAAAATTACATTATCTTCATTTCACTTCCATAAAACAAAAATTATATAACAATACAAAATGATGTTCGATGAGTACCTTAAATTCATTAATGGGCTTTTTAAAACAGAAGAATGCTTAAATTTGGTAAATGGAACACTATAAAATGTTGTGATCATTCTTAATCACAAACAATAGGCACATGCTTCAGTAAACAGCCACAGCAACATTGCAATTACAAGGTGAATCAGGGTATGTACAAACAAAATAATGAATTACAAGAATAAGCCGTGCATCAAAGTGAAAAATGGTGACAGTGCCAATGGATGGAAGGTCTTTGCAAGAACTAGGAAAGAGAAAGACTGACTTGGGCATGGCATTACCCACAAAAATGAGATAAAATGAACTTCTCCCAAATGCCCTTGAAGGTCATAATAAGCTTCAAGGTGTGTTATAGGTAAATTAACTGAAGAAATACAAAAGGGGATGCAAGACAGACAGGGTCAATTTAACATTCTACAAATACTTAACAGAGGCGACACATTCTCAAACACTAAAAAACAAGAAATTAGCACACATAATCCAGTATACTCATTTATGTACACAATCTGGGATTTTAGAAAGGATGATCCTGAATTAACTGAACTCACCCGAAACAATACATTCAATATATTGTTTTTGTCTTTATTTTAGATAAGGCATTCACATATAAACCACTTTTTTGAGCAAATTGAGAGGTAGACATTACTTTAGTCCTTATCATTTCTTTGGCAAGAGGTTATTATGTACAATGCCTCTACTTTAAGGGGAAAAAGAAAGTATTTTGAACACGATCTCGGAAAGAATATAGAAAGGATGTGGAGCTGACGTAGTTACAGTTACAAAAAGTATTGAACTAATGGATAGAACATGACACCAACTGAGAATAGGACAGAAATTAGGGAATGCTTTGAGTGGCAGGACAGTTAGCAAAGGAACAAAGCAATGTGCCACAGCAATGTCATGTTTGATAAAAGCGAGGCAAAGAAAAATAATGTATCTTACTCTGATGATAAACGTAATACAAGAAAGAGGTCACTATTAACTAATGAATGTCTTCCTTCATTCATATCGTAAACACCAAGATTAACTCATCTGCCCTTAACCAGTCATCTGGGTATTTAATTTTGTCCTGACACACAGCTGGTGGGTACTTTTTCTTCGAATGAAAAGGTTTTTAAAATCGTGACAATTATTAAGGAATTTAATAGATATTTATTATATAATTGAAATAAATAATAATTAAATAAGAATTGTTTGTCAAAATCATAACATTTTTGAAAAAATATTTTTTTTTATAAATTACGAAATTTTCAGAATGAATTATTATATACATTAAATTACGTTTCATTTCTGTAACTAATGATGAAGTTGATGAAATAAACAATTTCAGATTTCAGAATGCTAAAAATTAGGCAACATGTTAAAAACAAATGAATAGTTGTTGTTCAATAGGGGCATTGGAAATGCAACCCGCAGGACAGAGGCGGGGTTTCGCTACGAAGGGTATAGCTTCTCAAAATAAGGAAGTGCCATCTATTAGTGAGACAGTAAACTAAAAGGATGCCGCTAGGAGTTATAACAGCTGCGTGATGGAATATAACAGCATACCCATAGCAAATGGACTTAAATTCGGCGTGCCGTGTATATACGGCATACCCACCAACGGAGTGTCCGCCCATGCCGTATATATACGGCATACCCAGATGAGAGGTTAAAGGATTCTCCCATAGGAAGAGGTCATAGTCAGTCTGAGGAAGAGGTCGGAGGAGAGGGTAGGGGAGGGAGAGGTTGGTGGGGGCCACCGTTCACGTTGGCCATTGCTGTGGCTACCTCCTCATCATCCTCCAACAGGAGAAGGTCATCTGCTCCCAAAATGCCTCCACAGTTCCCCATCCCGCCTCCAGACGATGAAGAAGGTCCGCTGCTCCCCACTCGTAAGTGCTGCCTATTGGGGTCAAAAGGGTCAACCACTATCTGTTCCGTACCTTTGATCTCGGCACGGCAGAAAGGACAGCCCTGACCTTCCGAGTCCTTAACAGTCAAGAAGAAAAAAAAATGAAAAAATTTTAGTGTTAAGAGTTAACAAAGATGAGATTGTATATTTTCAGAGCAGCTGAAGCGGTGGGTTTTTTCATGTTTTGCTGCATGGAGAATAACTTTGGCTTGATATTTTGCCCAAGTTTCATCAAGCTTCTTGAGCAGCTATGTTTATGAGTTGTCTCCATGTATTTATACCAGACAAGTCTGTTCCCTTCCACTTTTTTCTGATTCAACTTCCAATTAAATGTAAGGGAATCAACATATCATGTATAAATACATGAAGGCATTGCTTGAAAATCACTTCAATGCCTAAAAGATAATGAAACTCAGACAAAGCATCAAGGTAAAAATGCACCCCACAAAGCAAAACCTATTTGATCCATAATTATCTCGTGTTCCAAGTCATGTTATGCCTTGTTACAAACTTGACATAACAATATGATGAGATGCTATAGAAATATATTCACTTACACAAATTCAGAAACAGTGGAATCATGCCTGAATGGAAGAATTAAAACAGCTATATTGGAAATGGGATGTAATGTTTTTATCATCTTGTATATTCATACCATAACCATATATTAACATTGAATGAAAATAAAACGTAATGATAGCTCGGTCAAAAGTAAAAGCACAAACCTGCCAGGATGTGAGGCAGGGAGTGCAAAGAAGGTGGCCGCAAGGTTCAATTCGCACATCTTTGTCATTCTCTGCACAGATCTTGCACAATTGGAAAGTTGACCCCATTTCACAATAAAGTTCATACTGCTCTTGTGTCACACGTATGTGGTCCTCAGGTGTGGCTTGGACTGCCCATGATAGGTCAGGGTTCACATTACGACCGTCAGGGAAGAGGTAGCTGTGGTAAGGAAGATGTTGTTATTAGCCTCGAGAAACTTTTATGTTAACATTTTGGAAATATCAAATCCTTAGAGAGAGTTTCACGTTAATCTCTACATACTGTATTATAATAAAGTAAATAATGAGAGCATCATGAAAATAAAATTTGAGGAGAGGAAAAAGATTCAAAGAAATTTTAAAAATATTCCATCAATTTGATAATTTTTCAAAAATTTAATAGTTATGATAAAATATGAGTAATGCAATTTAAGTTGGTGGAAACCTTCACTGAATAGCAACAGTCATATACAGTAATGCCCCTCTATATGTTGTTTAGCATATGCATTGTCAATCAATTATGGAGTTGCATCGCTTTGCATATACGATGTTTGCAAAGTGCCAAAACAAAATTTCAGGAATTCTAACTGCGGTACATAAATAATCATTATAATTAAAAACCCCTCTATTCGTCTTTTTAATTTCATGTTTATTATTATTTATAAAGTTCAATTTAATTTCATTTTGCGAACCCATCTGGGACCACTTCCTACCGAATGACCAAACATGTGTGAGCAGTGTTATGCAGTAGTTTTAACTTCATTTAATAATGTTAGGTACAGAAATTTCATTCACTGCTTATGTGTTTTAACTGATGTCTTTATATTCATTTGGAGCAAATGCAAATTTCCAACATTTCTTATAAAAATACCAATATTATAATATTATAACTGAGACTCATTTTTGCATTTGTTTACAATCAGATGAATCATTGATATGGTGATTTTGAAGTAGAAAAAATGTATAAGCCCAAGGGTGGTTCATGAATGGCATGTTGGAATTTCAGGGGAATAACCGTCTAATGTACTGTATTGGTATGTCATTTGGGATACAAATGTGTCACAAAATATTCTAAAGGAATGTAAGTCATACTTTTATCATTGTTTTTATGTGAAAATAGGCTTCGCTATACGTTGTTTTCTTATAAGTCGCAGTTTTCAGGAACAAATCTCTGACGTATAGCAGGGACTTACTGTACATCTTTTCTCAATGATTGGGATATTATAATTCCTGATACCAAGATGTTGTGCTTAAAATATTACGAGATAAGCTTCACCATACTGGTAATCCAGCAGCGCATAAACCTATTGTGTTCAAATGAAAAAATTTGGAAAGTTTAAAAAATTCAACTCACAATCCCTCCCGATATCCATCAAGAAGAGCTTGGCACAGGGACTTGTTTTGGGGTATTGTTTGGAGGATGTCACCATCTGCTGTTACATAACCAATTGCCCACTGGCCAAGCCTCGTGCAACTCAAACGGAACACATAGCTGGAAAATCAATCAACATTTATAAATATAAAAAAGCACAATGAATTCAATTGCTAAAAACAATACTACAAAAGTATTTTGAGACAAATTGCAACCCATAGCACATAAGAGGCAACCAATTTAAATAAAAACGTCACTAATGCATTTAAATCTTTACATTTAACCACGAAAGACGAATAATAACATCTGTTTTTCTTCAACTATGAAAACCACTGAAGCCTCGTTTAACAGAGCTTTAACAAAATTGTCACTTTAGCTTTATTTTCTTTCCATTTGGAAAACTGTATCCTCACCTGCCAGGCTTGTTTATGTATTTCTGCAACCTTGCCTTCACTTCATCATATGTTAGGAATGCCACATAACCAGGGTGTGTCACAGCCAGTATTTGCCAGTTCCTCAGCAGTGTGGTCCAGGGCTGAAATAGTCTGAAATGACAAAAAACACGTCTATAAATTGAGGATGAAATGATTGTACTCTTTGAAAGTGCCTTAAAAGCAAGCCAAAAATGAATTATTAACCCTTAGAATACCAAGGAGCACTAAAGCGCTCCTCAATCTTGTTACGAAAAATACCAGCGAGTGATATATCCCTCCCCTCAGAATCGCACATAAATAAGCATTTTTTTCTCAGAATTTTTGACAGATCGATTAATAAATTTTGAGAACATTTGGTAAAACGGTGTGTAAACTTATATAATTACCCACTAGATGGCATTGCAAATCATTTTTACTGTCATAAGACACATTATATACTTAGACCCATTTTCGCATTAGCAGCGTTTGGTGGGATGGACAGGTATGAACAAGTCATGCATGAGAGTTTTGTTTTTATTTATTTCTTCTTTGATAACTTGAATTTTTGTTAAATTGTTGACATTTTTATGAATTATTGTAAAATTTTATTTTTAAATTGTTTATTCTTTTAAAAATAGTAATCTTTCTACCCACTAACACATTGCTTCTCAACCTTTTTTGCTCCACGGCACACCTTAAGAATATCGCGGCACACCAAACTATCCCTAATTAATTTCACTGCATAAATACTCATTTTTAAAGATAAAAACTAGCGTAATAAGTAAAATTTGCAGTTATATTAGATTGTTACGATTTGTAGAGCAATAGTTGTATAATTTTATTGTACATTAAATACATAATTTAAAAATGAAATATCTTAGGAGTGTGTGGCACACTAGTCCCTTCCTCATGGCACACTAATGTGCCACAGCACACCGGTTGAGAACCACTGCACTAATAGATGCTTCAAGTTTCAACATGTCCAGGACAAACATGAATACTGATGATGTTATCATGTCCAGTGATGTTTAGTGACGAGGATCGTGAAGATTATTGCGATATCGGTGAGTCCAAAGAATCAGATATGGAAAGTGACTGCATTGACTTTGTATTTAGAAGACGACGGACATACGGTTGTAACAACGTTGCTCAAACTCGGAAATTACCTAAATAAAGGGTATCACGTTGTTACTGACATTTTTTTTACTAGTATTCAGTTGGCAAAATACCTATAGAAAAATGCAACATATCTGACTGGAACCTTGCGGAGTAATCAAAAAATATTCCAGAAGGACTAAAACAAAAATTTGATGCGGGAGAAGTTAAATATTTTCGAGATAATGGTCTTGTTGCAGGTTTCCGAGAAAAAAATAAAAAACCAAGCCAGTGACACTTGTATCTACATATGCCAACGCAATGAAAAAAAACAATAAATAGACGAAAACAGCATGTAACTACGCCAGAAATTATTGAAACTTATAATAAATTTATGGGAGGCATCGATTCTTCAGATATGCTACTTGTCACATATCTCGATGAAAGAAGAACATTCAAATACTGGAAAAAGGTGGCGTTCAATAATGAAACGCTATCAATATACATCACAAGTCATTGAAGCCATAGAAAAAGAATGGATGGAAGAAAAAAATTAGTACCTTCTGTTTGTGGAAAGCCTAACACACTTTTAAAACTACCAGGTCGCAATTTGAGATGTGCAGCAATAAGGATGGAGGACCTATAAAAAGATCCAGCACCATATGCGCTCATTGAAAAAGAGGACTCTCCATGGACTATGTTTAGGGAAGCATAAATGTTGAAAAGGTGTATTTTGTATGATTTTTATTTTCCAAAAAACATTTTAAAAATTAAAGTGATTCTTTTTGATATTGATAAAAAATATGCTGAATTTTGAAATAAAATTATGAATACAATTCATTTCTTTATTTTAAAGGAAGTTTTTTAATTCTAATTTTGATTTTTTACTTTTGAAAATGTTAAAATTGGAAGACTATTTTTTTTAGTTCCATTCTGTCATCTTTCATATTCATTTAGTTAAAAATTAGAGGCACCTACTATTTTTAAAAAACAAGAAAAATTACACAAAGATTTATTAGAAACCAGATTTTTTGTATATTTTTTAACCCATCACAAATTCCCAAAAAACAGCCTGGTATTTTTTGCATAGGTATGAGAATATGGCTTGGTATACAAAGGGTGAAATTAGCATTGTGGCTTAAATCCAAAGGAATTTCAATTGCCATCTTCAAAGGTAATTGTGTCCTAAAATTACAACTTGAAAGGGAAAGAGAGCTATCAAATAATGATCGAAACTGCAGAAAGCAGGAGTATGTGGACAACCAGGTTTAACCGATTAGGGATGGAACACTGATATTTCGATGCTAGGGTATTATCCTCTCCTGCCCCCTGGCGAGAGGCATGGTAGATACTTCTATTTACTTTTTTTGTGCTGGCGCTAGCACACAGTTTGAAGTTCTGTTCTGTAGAAATTTCACGATTTCTTCTGAGTGGTTACAGTTTTGTGTGTCGTTGGACTTTACCCTTATTTTGTTTGACAAGGCGACCAAGAGGAAATGGGATGAGGCTAACAAATTAGATTTATTGCTTTCAATTCCAGAGGATGGCATAATTAGTGATACAGAGAGTGACGGTGTTATTGTAGAAGAGAAAATTCAGGATATCAGTGAAAATATTTCATCTGTATATTGAGATGATGAATCCGAGGCTGAAGTGAAAGTTCATCAAGCTAAAGGAAGCAGATTGATTTGGTCCAAAAGGGGTGTAAATTTAGATACTAGTCCTTCTCAGCTTACACCTGGTCCTAACACTTACCTACAAGATGGTGCATCACCCTTAGATCATTTTATGTTATTTTTTACGAGAGAGATGTTGGACTACTGTGTCAAGCAGACTAATTTTTATGCAACGCAGAAAATGTCAACTGTGCACAGAGGTGAAAATATTTGGGAAGATCTGACTGTAGATGAGTTGAAAGCTTGGTCAGGTGTTATTTTCATTATGGGTTTTCATGATCTTCCCAGCATCAAAGACTATTGGTCCACAAATAGAGCGTTAATGTACCAGGTATATCAGAAGTCATGTCGAGGGACAGATTTCTGTCAATTTTGCGGAACTTCCATATAAATGATAATTCAAGGCAGCCTCTAAAATATAATCCAAATTTTGATAAACTTTATAAAATTAGACCAATTCTGGATAGTTTAAATAGCAATTATAAAAAATATTATAACTTTTCCGAGTATCAGGTAGTAGACGAGGCAATGGTGAAATTTACAGGTCGCTCCTCAATGAAACAATACATGCCAATGAAGCCAATTAAAAGAGGTTCAAGTGGTGGGGAAGAGCAGATGGAACATCGGGATTTGTTTTTCACTTAGAACTGTATACAGGGAAAGGTGCTATTAAAAATAATAATTTGGGTTTAGGTGGGAATGTTGTAATGCAGCTTGCTGAGCCTCTCTATGGGTCAGGCTGTACCATAATTTGAGATAGATTTTTCACATCGCCTAACCTTTTTATGGAGCTTTCCAAGAAAGGACTGAGAGCCATAGGAACTGCAAACACAAACCGAGTCGATTATCCCAAAAAATTGGTAACAAACACTAAGGGCTGGAAGGAAAGCAACCAAGGGGACTGTGAGTGGCTCTCCACCGGCCCTCTTGCGTCCTTTGGGTGGCGTGACAAAAGAACTATATTCTTTTTGTCCTTGGGTTACGACACACCCACATACCCAATGCAGTGCGTGGAAAGGAAAATGATCAACTATGCAGTTACTACAGCTTGCACATTCCTTCAAAAAAATGGTGGCATAGATTAATCTTTGATTTAATTAATAGGACAGTAGTAAATTCTTATATCTATTATAAACAAGCTACCAATAAGCCAAACTTTTCCTTGAAAATTTTCTACTTGGATATAATCAAAGACTTAATTGGAGGTTACAGTAGTAGGAAGATGCCTGGGTGCCGGGCAAGCGCTCATACTTTGCATAACTTTAGAGCATGCCACTATCCAGGACCAGCTGAAAGGAATAAGAAGAATGTGCCATTGCAAAAGGAATGTGTTGCGTGTAGCGAAAAAGGACTAAGGAAGAGGACAAGTTTTATGTGAGCAGTTTGTAAAAAAGGATTGTGCATTGAAACTTGCTTCAGAGTATACAATATGAATCTACTTTAACCAAGGAAGCAGAAGCATGAGTAAGTACTTAAATAATTTATTTACACACTTATTTCACCTCAGAAAAAGATTAAAGCAGATTAGAATTGGGGTTTCCTTTCTATTGTACTTTTAACAAAGAAATGTCATAATTAGTAATTTTCTGACATTTAATTCCATCCCTAATGGATTAACCAAGAATAATAATGGACCTATCTATGGTAAGACTTAAAACTTTACACTCAAATAAAATTTACAAAGTATACAAATTAGCAAACATGCACTATGTCTTAACACCAGAACAGCCGGCCTTAGCCTGCCCCCTTGGACGTCCACGGGGATCAATTTGATCCCTTGCGAGTTATCAGCAAACCTATGCGTAACAAGGAGAGGGATGAAATCATAAAATGAATGCCACTATATTTAGAGGCCATTTATATACTTGGTTGCTTTTGGAGACCATTAATGCAGTGTATAGTCCATGTCAAAACACTATTAAAAATACATTTTACCATTAATACAGTCAGTTAATTTATTATTTGGCCTCTTTCCAACGTATTTGAAGTAAAATCGTGCAAGAATTCAAGAAAGAATCCATAATGAAGAATGGAAGACATCTTTTGTGAAGGTACAGTATTGCTACTATATCCACCAGTTATATATTTCTTTATATTTTCTTAGAACGTTTGAACCAATTTTGAGATTGTCCACGACAGTTGCACAACCAACTAATTGCAGTCAACACATAATATGTACATAGCGGTACACTGGCCACACACCATTTTCTTACATTTGGTGCACTTACCCTTGGTCCTATTCCTACTGCAATTTTTCTTTACTTGGTAATTACGATGTTTGAAGTGAACTTCTTCATCAGATTCACACACTTCGGGTTCTGGGACTATTTGAACACCCTGAGTTTTCACATATTCAGATCGTGGCTCTTCTGCGAGTTTTTGAAGGAAGACTCACCTCGAGATCTTCTTACCAGTGACAGCCCTATAGATTACCAAAGCCGCTAGGCTTGTTTTCTTCGAAATTTGATCGTTCGTACTGGGGGATCAAACTGATCCCCGTGGACATTCAAGGTAAATTTACGATTTATCTATAAAATAGTGGACTGTGACGGCCCCGCTCTTATGCACACAAAGTAGCTACCAAATGATGCAAAGCCACAGGAGGAAATGACACTATCACTTCCCGTTGTCAAATGACATCCATCTAAAATCGAGAAAGGATCACAATGATCCCCTAGGACGTTCTAGTGTTAAGGAACCAAGGCACATGCATGTCTCATGGCCCTCTGCTATGGAAGATGTGAATACAAAATCTGCTATATGGCACAAATTGATATCCAATATATTTCACCTTTAATGATATAAGAGAAAATGATGTATGAACCTCACCTTGTAAAAACATCAAATTCAAAATTTGAGATGTAGTCATTACATGTGAGGTCTATTGTTGACTTGAGCGCCATGGCTTCCAAACCAGTGCTGATGGGATGTACTTCATTTAACGTTTGTCGAAAAACCTTCCATGGAACCAAAGTACTGTAAGAAAAGAAAGAAAAGTGATTACCATTATGTTTTATGAGCATGATTCTGTTTTTAAAGCATGAAATGTTTCATTTTGGGATTCAGTGTTAAACAAAAAATAATTTTTTAATGTAACACAAAACAGTATACAAATATTACCATCTCATAATAAACCTTAAACACAAAGTTTATAACATAGAATTTCAAATATATTTAAACAAAATGCCGACATTAATAAAAATTACTTATCATTGTATTCTAAAATATTTTTGTTTTTAATAACAGCAAATTAAAATTCTTTTATTATGAATGTCATAATATATAATACTTGTACATCCATTTTTCCCTTTTAAGCGTTGAAGCCATATGTCAATAAAATATTTTTCCATGGTGCTTCAATGCTTTGTATTAATATGGTAATAAATAACCCTCTAAAGCAGTGTTTCTAAACTGGTGGGCTGTAAAGAAATTTTAGGTGGGCCGTGAAAAGATTTACAACTAATTATTAATCTAAAAAATGTAAAAGTCCTCCATAAAACAAGAAAGAAAGTTCGGGGTGACCAAATTTCCTAATTACAGCAATGAGTGTGTTGAAGGAAATTTCCTGGAGTTCAGGTGGATCATTTTATTAAAAAGGACGAGAAACATTGCTATAAAACGGTTTCCCAAACTGTGTATTTATGTACCAAAGAACGGCTGCAATGCGTTTACATTTTTCCGACAGTCCAGTCTTGCAACTGCACATCATCTTCACCAAGCAGATGCTACAATCTTCTAATATCTTTACCTTCCCAGTAATTTGTATCAGGAAAGAGCCGCTACAAATTACTGGGGAGGTGAAGATATTAGAAGATTGTAGCATCTGCTTGGTGAAGATGATGTGCAGTTGCAAGGCTGGACTGTCGGAAAAATGTAAACACATTGCAGCCGTTCTTTGGTACATAAATATGTGAATATTATTTAATTTCATATGTAATTTTAATGTATTTATTAATGCAATGTCTGAATTAATTTATAATATAAATAGGGTTGCCAGAAGTTCACAATAGAAAAAGAAACAAATGCAAAAAAAAATCTTTAAAAAAGAAACCGACATAAATTATCGGTGATTTGCTGTATTTTGTACTTTCAGAACATAATATTTTTACTTCGCATGCAGGCGTAGCGACGCAGAAAGCGGAAAGCTAGTACACCTGACAGAAGCCTATTATTACAATTGATATGTTTTATACTCAGTTAAATGTTAATAAATAATATTGTCATAAAACAATTTTAAAATGTTTATTGATTTTTATTTAAATATTAAATGAAGCGAGCACATAAACATGTTCTTGGTTATCGGCTTCCCAATTTTCAACAGCCTTATCCAAGCCTTCCTTCTGTCGCACCTTTCTCGTATGTTCCATTTATTTGTCAAAAAACGAATTCGCCTTCCCGAGGACAACTATGGAACCGGAGATCAGGGTTCGACCAGGCTTTCGACGAACATTGTGGAACACAACAGTTTCGCTTCGCCGAAGTTTTTCTCGATGAGAATTTCGCCCCGGTCTTTTCCATAATTATTTCCGTTAGCAAATACGCTAACTGTACCACACAATGATACTGATGGAGGACTAATCTAAACGCACTCGAACTTTCACGCCCAGACTAAGGATTTGGATGGGGTAGTTTTCGGAATTTTTACGAAGCGGAAGATTTTCTGCCTTGACCGGGTTTTGAACAATAATCTCGTCTGTCACTTCTAAATTATGAACGACATTCACGTAAAGCATAAAATCTAATTTGTATATTCTATAATTACACTTCTCTGAATCTTCGGAGAAGTTTCAGCGGAGAACCGCCACGAAAATCAAATTTCACCTAACCTCAAAACGGGTTTGGAACGATATTTACGGATCGGAGAATACGAATTAAAAGTGTTAAATAAATGGTTCTTAAACGTACATAAAAAACACCTCCTTTGTTCCTTATATCAGAGAACGTACTCATGTGTAATTTTTACTGAAAACGCTCACCATGCTAAGAAAAATAGTTAAATATGAATATTAGGCTTTAAACATATGCGAACCAAATAATTTTTTTCATTTTTTTTATTCTCATAGATGGAGAGAAAGCGATTATCCTAGGGAATAAATTTATTTTAATCAGCTGGATTAGTTCTAACAATATGAACATTATTATAAAATCGCTAATAGATGTCGGCACTGCAGAGCGAATAATTCAATTCGTGAAACTACGTTTACATTCGCTAGAAGTAGCGGAAAAGCTGTAATAAGCCAAAAATATGTAAGGAAAAAAGGATCGATAAACGCATGGTGACAGTGACATGCAAATTATGCGATGCAAGGAATTAAATTTTTTTGGAAATACTGAAGTTTTTCTTCTGCGCAATCCAAGAAAAATTACCATAATAATCTTTCCAGTTATCCAATATTCGTCCAGTTATAAGGATTAGTCTTATTTAGCGGGCCCAACAAGTAGGATTTCTATGAGCAGTACGTTTCTATTATCAGAAAATCATTGCTTAAATCAAGTGAGAAATGTTTATATTGGGTCTCCTGCAACCTGTATGCCAGAATCTGGGCCATTGTCCTACTGAGTGGTACTTCACAATCTTCTTCGTACCGTATTTAGGTATGTATTGCATTCTTTGTTTCTCAAATAATTGTAGTTTGGAAAAACATCATGAAACAACATTCTTTTACTGTGGTCAGCTTTTTCTTTCCTGTAGTCAGTATATTTGTCTGTGATCATTATTTTTCTTTTTATTTGGTCGGTATTTTTCTTTGATTGCGGTCAGTATTTGAGTATTTTCATATGGATTCTGTCAGTTTGTATTTATATCTATGTTTTACTGACAGGTACATTGCATGTCGTCGCATCCTAAGTTTTCTATTAATATTTAAAGTACATATTTTCACCGGTTGAAACGAAAAAATAAAGGTAGCTATTTAAAAAAATCCTGAGTTAGTAATAAGAAACTATATTGAATATTTAGAATTTTTAAACTTAAATGTAGATTTATTAAGTTTAGTAAATATTTTTAATATTTCAGAATAATACCCTATCCAAAATGCCAAAGAGAAAATCTCAATGCAGTAGTGAATTGCAAAGAAAATTTCCTGCATTTACACCTGGAAAGAGTCCATGGGAAGCTAAATGCACTACATATATGTAGTTCTGCAATATCCGTTGCCAACAAATGTGCTGCTGATCTACAGTGCCATTTGGAGTCAGATAAGCATTTTAAAAATGTTGGGAATCAAATTAACAATTCACTTTTGAGTGACTTTTTTATTATAGAAAATAGTTCAGAGATGAACTTTGTTTGGGTTGCTGAAGAGCTTTAGCATTCCATATTCCATTATATAATATATAAAAAGCGTCCTCCTTTTTGGACAAAATGTCCTACTTTTGTCCTACATTTTCATCACCTTTGTCATACATTAACCTCAAAATATCTGGTAACCCTACATGTTGGCAGCCGAAATGGACATTAACAGGGAAACGGTTCGTCAAATGTTACACGAAAAACTGGGCATGCGAAAGTTGGCGGCGAAATTGGTGCCGCGCCTGTTGACGATCGAACAGAAGGACAGGCGACAGAACACGTGCAGAGATTTTTGTGAGCAAATGAAGGAGGAAAATTTTTGATTTGGCACCTTGTGATTTTTGGCTTTTCCCAAAATTAAAAAATTACCTCAAGGGAAGGCATTTTTTGGATGTGGAGGACATCAAAACACGTGAAACAAATTTTGTTCTAAAAAGGGCATGCACTACTTTCACTAGCTGTCTCGTGGCTACTACTGAACGTAGCTTCTTGAGACTTGTCAGGGGTATTACTTACAATGTCCTCACTACACAGCCAACGCGACAATGTTGCCAGTTCTACCTGCGTGAAACAAAAATATTGTCTCGAAACTTAATTGTCGGACCTTGTATGTATAGGGGGACACTAAATCGAGGACTGACTGCATTCAAAACAAGTCCCGTCGATATAAATGCGGGGTTCAAATTTACCGTATCATATTTCAACCATCCGCGAGCCATGTAAACCAGGCAAGAAACACGCGATACGAATGCGAGCGATTTTGAAGCGGAAGGATTCGGCGCGAGGAAGGTGAACGCATTTCGGCACTGGGCGTCCACGCAGGGTCAACTCTTCGCACGGCCACTCGAGGGCGCCCTCGCGATGCTCTCCCGAGGGACCTCTCGACATTTTTTTATCCATCGAGGTTTTTTCACCGTCTGCAGATGCTCCCCTTCCATTGCGGCCAACTCCTATCTCAAATTCGAATCTCGGTGACCCCGAAATCTTAATCCCCGCCACTCTTTTAAGCGGCCACGTAGATGCACCGTTAAAACGACGACTTCCACGAGCGAGATTTATTGTCGCCTTTTTCCGACACAAACTAATTTTAAAAAATCAAACGTAGAAAAAACGGGGGCGAACCAATTAGATTAAAGTGCATCAAATGTTGGGCGCCAGTGTCAATGCGAGGGGAGTTCGGGGTGGCAGAAAAATATCTCTTCCGAACTGGCATAATTTTCGACACTCGGTGACTTTCGATTTCCGCACGAACCGAAAAACCGGCACCGACGCCGTCCAGATTTGGCGAAATAGCGACGGGAAGGCGTAAAAAACGCTTCTCTAAACGGTGGGCGGAAAGGGAGGAAGAAATCCGCACTCCGATTTCATCACTTTCTGTTCTTCCTCTTCGACACCCGCTCGGTAGCTGGCTCGCCCCCCTCCCACCTTCCCCACATCCTCCACCCATTTCCCTCTTTCGGCTACGCCCACGTAAAGGTGAGGCGGATATAGCGCTGCGAACGAGAGTGCTGCCGGAAAAAAAAAAAATGAAGTCCATCCCGAGTTACGCACGGGAGATAGCAGACGCGAGAGCGTGGGTGGTTTGCGTGGGGGTAAATATGGTAGGAGGCGATGTTAGGGGAGGCGTGGCGGCGGGATGAAGGGGGAAACGGGAGTAGAAGAAGTTGATGCGTTAGCGCCAACGCGAAAAAAGATCCACGATTCGGAGGGAACGAGCCTATCAAAGGAACGGAAACGAAAATTCGCTCTTAAGAAAGGAAGGAAAATTACACGCCCTAACGGAAAGATATTGTGGGGCCATTGTGCCATGACGATGGAGAAAGATAATCCCGGCGAGGGAGTTAAGCCCCGCGGGGGCCACTTGTAAATGCTAGTAAGCTCAGTCGACAAATATTAGATTAATAAATGCTAAAAAAATACGGAAGGGACAAATAAAAAATCATGAAATGTGTTAAATGATACTATTAACAAACACGCGTAAATAAGATAAGCTCTGAAAATCTTGTTTCGTAATGCCCTAACCATAGCAAAATGAAAGCAAGAATGAAGCGAAATAGCTCTTTTCTTAATGACAAGCACAAACAATTTCCTCTTATTCACCCAAACGTCGTTCCGCCGGGATCAAATAAGCTGCTCCGTTATTCGCGAGCAAATCGCAGCGAACGATCGTTTCTTTGAGTTTTCCCATAACCAACACACGCCGTCCTTTCATCGCTTCATAATATATCAGTTAACAGAAAAATTGCGCAGAAAAAGTGTTTGCAATTAATAACTATTTAAAAGGCCTTTTGAGTATTACAAAATTTTACAAATATCTTCCAGCGTGTTCTAACGTAATTTCTCGACAAACCAATAAATTTCGAGCCGAATCCGACTTATTGATACGAATTACGCCGATCAACTCGACAACTAGGGAAAGCCACAAATCCAAGGCAACATTCACTGATTGTGAGAGTTCAACACTTACAATCGACATTAGCAATTATCAACAGCGAAAACGCGATGCAGACCGATATTTACGCCGAGTCACGCGGTGAGGCGGAGATCTCAACGGGAGAGCAGGCGAGGGAGGGAGGGAAGGCGAGGAGGGAGTCAACGCCACGCCGACAGCCGAAATCTGTCGTCGGATGAGAACGCGACTAAAGTTATGACAATCGAACGCTTCGGCCTGTGGACTCGCTATTGCAGAAACTATGGAAATTAATCAATTTCTTCAGCGCAAGATAACTAACTTAACGGTTAATTAGCAGGAAGGAAAGGATAATTTTCTGGCGAAAATGATAGTTTTATTCGAGGCCAGGATAAACCAAAATTTACATATTGAATTTAAACGCTATTGAAAGGATAACACCACACATCATTCTCTGCAAAAGAAAATGATGCAGCATCACGTCAGGTGGCCACACATCCTCTTGGAAATTAAAAAATTAATTAACTTTAATAAAACTTTACAAATTGCGATCCATTTGTTTCAACCACCAACTTCATGCAGATCTTCGCTATTAGGAGTAGAAGGACGTCCTGGACATCCTCTACTAGCTTTGCATTAATGACACCGAAATACCATGTCTATCACACATTATATCGCCTATTCCACGAATTTAACCTGCCGAACATATGACAGCAATCGAGAGACAATCAGCAGAAACCTGTCAAATTATTTGGTAAGGGAACCAGAGCCTAGCTAGTCCCTGCTATGACACCCATATTAAAGGCAGCACGAATAATGGCATTAAGAAGTGCCCTCGAAGCCTTAGATAAAGAGAAATTACAAACTTTCTCCTATAATCGCATACTTCAGAAACGATGATGTCGCTGTGATATGATAAAACGAGTCATTTTCCGAAAAGATTTGAATTTCGCGCCAAAAATGCAGTTCGATATTTTATTATCGCAAAAGATTATAAATATGTATCAAGACGAACTGTTTCCAACCAATTTGAACAGGCTTCGCTATTAACCGTTAACCGGGCGCGTCAAAAAATGTCACGCAACTGGTCGCGTGGCGTACTGAGTACAGTAATAATAACGATATATTCATTCTAAATTTTATTTATTTAGCCTTTTAATGCATGTTATGATTTATAATTCTCATTGTTGAAGTTATTGTTAGGATTTTCTACATTATATAAGAACTAAATTTTAAAGATATATTAAGTACCATATGATATTATATCATTAAAAATTTTTACCATAATATATTTACATAAGCGTCATTCTAAGCACAAAGATGTAAAACTAGAAGAAATAATGCTAAAAAAATTACGTTGTAGAAATATTTAAACTTTTACAGGCAAATCGCGATGCGTGTTTAACACAGCGGAAGCGACGCACATAGCTTTGCGTCTGTTTTACTCCTCAAGAACAATAGCTAAAAGGTTGATAACAACTTGTTCGATTAGTCGGGCAATAAAGATAGGATAGATAAGAGGACAATGCATATGAAGCATTCTTTACAAATTGGCAGCATTTGGCGTACTCCGTAAGCCAGCGCGAGAATTCAAGCTGCCTGCATGAACTTTCATGGCCCGCGAATTGGCTATTACAATAAGGTTGATTGGTGAAATAGTAAAAATACAATTTCATGTGATTTGAATTAAAACTGCGATTAAGAATATTTCTCTTGTAAAGTTTTAAGCCCGAGAAGAATTGTTTAGACTCGAGTTGTGTAAATGATATCACAGTACATATCTTCAGGTAACTTCCTATGTAAACTATTATCCGGTACGCCAAATATGGCAACGCAAAAGCATTCGCAAATAATAATAGGAACCGCCAGGTATAAAAGGTTCTAGACCTCTTCGCAAAACGATAGCAAGTATGTTGACATTGAGCACATTAAAAAAATAAACCCGAAACATCAATTGCCGGTTAAGCCTCGATTTTTTTAATGCGATTCTATAGCTTCTTCGTCATAACAGAGAATTTCAAAAACCTAGCCTAGCATTTTACAGTTACTTTTAATTTACCGTTCATAACTAGAGCACGAAGTAATTTTTATTCGCTGAGATAATTACGCACAAATACGAACGACAGTTCGCTTAAAATACGGGAAACGCGACATTTTCAAATAAGTTTGAATGCATCGCAAGCAGATGCCGCATTTGAACTACGCCAAAACACCTTTCATTCGCTGATTTTATGACCAAGCGTACTTGGATATATTCTAATGGAGACAGCTCGTATGTAACAAGCTTCCCAACTCCATAACACGTACAACCAAGGACCGAGAATAGTATTTAACAAACTATTTAAAAATGTTGACAAAATGAATAAACGCACCTTCAAA
This sequence comes from Uropetala carovei, assembly GCA_036926305.1. NCBI lineage: Eukaryota > Metazoa > Arthropoda > Insecta > Odonata > Petaluridae > Uropetala > Uropetala carovei. Next base: position 6,266,357 of record JAXCHB010000010.1, on the reverse strand, counting down.
ATTCATTGTCTCGCAATTCTCGAATAATAAAAAAGGGGTAAGGAATTAAATACGACCAACGCCGTATTGCGATTTCATTCATCAAAAGAACTCCGCCGAGTCGTAGAGCAAGTCTCGGTAGCGAAAACAAACCATTCGAACAGAGCGATAAAACCAATTCCCCTTCAACGTCCAAATTGCCGCCACTGTCACGAGCTACTAGGTCGTCATTCATCTCGCCGCATATGAAATAAATAAATAAATCATACAGTTAAGCCCTTTCTTCGCCGCGAAAAGCTAAGATGTGAGGATTATGAGAGGAGAAGCGAATACAAGGGAGAGGAGCGATAAAAAAAGGAGGGACGAAAGGAGAGGAGAAAGGGACACGAAGGGAGAGAGAAGGATAAGAGAGGAAGGGAGACGAATGGAGAGATGAGGAGAAAGGGAGAGGAGATGGGGAGACGAATAGAGAGAGAGAGACGAGCAGTTGAAGCGAACGAGACGGAGGACCTTGGAACGGCGAGACCCCGGAAATGACGTAGAGGACTCCATTGGAGACTCAGCCCCCTCCCTCCCTCTCTCTGCATCCCGGGGTTTATCGGGATCGCGACAAGAAGACCACGCCACGGTGCCACCATTAGTTCAAAAGTGAACCGGAAGTCGGCCGCCCCCGCGTTTCACGTCACGACACATATTCATCACAATCAAGAGCCATTACGACGGTCGTTTCGTCACATTTAGCCACATCTCCGAAATTAAACGACGCGACCCAATTTAATAAATGTCTACGAATGCGGCGAACGATCGAGTCATCCTCTCATTAGCCAGCAGTTAAATGTTTTTCTTTTAATAGCCTACTTGCGATGAATTATATCGTCATCGCACAATATTTAAATAAAAAGCATTTACTAGGCTCCGCGGGTTTAGTTAAATGGCGAGGACTTTGCTGTTGCTGAAACAATTATTCCATCCTTCCCTCTGAAAGCGAAAGAGGCATTCAGTACTTCTTCGCGCTGTTAAGAGTCATATGCGTAGCTTTATTCTCAAAGTACTGACGCTGACTGCCAGCGCTTAAATAATACTTAGCATTTGAAAGCAAAATCAGGTCGGACAAATAGCTGTCGCTCCGTCAATCACGTATACCATTACCTAGTGCCAAGATAATAACATTTTGCCCGTAACTATGGAAGAGAAGTATCGGCCAGGAAGTGGGTGGGCGTGGCGGAACACAACTGGATGATGGGTCTCTCGCACGGCTGCTACGCCATTTAGAAGACTCCTTATACACCAAAAACGTTCGTCATCATTAAAACAGACGATTTTCGAAGATTAATGATATCGACCGGCTAAATAAAAGTGAGAGAATAGAATTATTGAGTTTTCTTTCCGGAATGGACCAGAAATACCAGAGGAAACCCCACAAAAATCCACGATATTTCTTATCGAAATTTCAATAGTGCGTGCAATGTGATTGGAAGAACACATTCATCGATGCAAGAGAGAAGCAAAAACCATTACGACTTAATATTCGCGTAGAAAAGGAGGTCGGGAGTTAAGGTTTCGAGAGGGAGAGGGCGGGGGAGGGGGAGGAGGAAGGGGTGGAGGGGGAAGGGGTGGAGGGGGAAGGGGTGGAGGGGGAAGGGGTGGAGGGGGAAGGGGTGGAGGGGGGGGTGGAGAAGGGGGAGGTGGAGAGGGGCAAGGGTTAAGGGGAGCAGGGAATGGGATCTCGCACAATCGGCTAGAAAGAGTGTTACGCGAATTACAGTCCCGCTTTATGACTTGGGTTTCACGTCAAAAATGACAGTCCGACCACTTTCACTCACTGCGTGCGATCAATCTGCGTTTAGAATTCCTGTTTTTCGAGCCAGACGAACGAAGGTGGTTAAGAGGAAACTCCATTTTGCTTGTATAGGCAAAAGATCTTTCGGAATTAGGAAAAGCTGGCGATCGCATTAATCCTAAATTTCGAGACATCGATCAAAATTTGGTCCAATACGAAGAGGTCAGAGACAACGGTCACGTGAAAGAAATTTCATGGAACATATCCATCGGGTTGAAAAATAAAACTAAACTATTTAAAGGACGTCCCGTTTAATGTCCTGTTCTTGGGATATTTAAAACGATTCAACTAATATTAAGAAAATGACAAACTTTCTATTTCTCTTTTATGTGCTAGAGATGGGATGGCAAATAGATGGCACGCGTGCCAAACTTGGTGCGCCTTGACGCATTGTTGGCACGCTACAACTTTGCGATCATGAAGTTAATTTTTAAAAATTTATTAGTTTGCCTATATTGAATTAGCTGAATCTGAATATGTGCGCAGAAAAATACAGACCAAGTTTCGGCAGACTGTTTTGCTATTCAATCAGCAAATTGCATTTTAAAATTCAAAGAATTTTTTCGAAAACAGCCCAAAAAAGTTCAAACGGTAAATGAATACGATATTTTAATTTTCCAACTTTACATTTGCGAAATTATTTTCCTTTTTGGTCGTAGTTCAGGTTGAAAATGCAAAACCTTTGGACATTTAAATTTATATCGAATAAATACACGTCAATATTATTACAAATATATAGGTAAATTTAGTAATTACTAATAAATGTGTGACACCTTAAACTTTTGTCGGGAAAATTTTACATTTTCGGCACGCCAATGAAAACCTATTTGCCATCCCTGCGCTAAAGGCACATCAATGAAAAGGCCTATTTGAGGGAAATGATTTGACAAGTTTTAGAAAAATATTTCGAGAAATTTATAGAAAAATCGCAAAGAACTTTAAGTCACAGCAAAGGTCGTCGAGCCATCCGTAAGACTGACGCGATTTAAGATTCTTGCGACTAACACCGCCACTAGCGGTTGGAAATACTCGATCACGTGGAGATCGAAGATTGCCGAAACAATTTTTGGAAAATAACTAAAAAACCAAAAGACCTAAAAGGACAAAAAGGAGAGAGGGGAAAGGGGGGGGGGGGGAGAGAGAAAAGAGGGCAAAGCCGAGGAGAGGCGAAAAACGCTCCCTCAAAGGGCGGATTTCAACGATAAAAAAGTGCTCTCCGCTAAGAAAACGACGTCCCAAAATGCCGACAGTCACGAGAAGAGGCAAGGCTAGGCGTAGGGGGGGGGGCGGAAGCGCTAGGGGGGCGTAGGGGCACTCAGCGACAAGCGGCCACGCCTCGAGCGACGCACGCGAGCGAAGGGGTCCACTGCAGCAGGCGTGCGGTCTAGCGAGCGCACGATAGAGCTTTCATGTCGGAGGGAAGGGCGCTCCGACGATACGCGTCTGACTCTTAACGCCACGCCGCGGCCAATCGATTAAAGCGTGCCGACGCCGGGAAGCAGTGAGGGATAAAGAGGGAGAGAGAGAGAGAGAGAGGGAGGTGAGGAGAGGATAGAGAGGGATAGATAGAGAGATAGAGGACGTAGGTAGGACATGGCGCGGCAGAACGCTCATAAATACTATTGGCGCAGTATCATCACCTCCCCTCCTGCCGACTCCCTCGCCAAACCAGCTGTCGGAATTCCCCTCCTCGCCCCACTTCTCCTCCTAACACAACGCCGACCCTCCATTCAAGCCGCCCCATTCATTCCTGCGGGATCGAAATGTGGGTACCACGTGACTGTGGGGTAACGCCGCCGCTTCAGCTGCAGGGCGCTGAAGATTGCCCCGAAGAGAGAGAGAGAGAGAGAGAGAGAGAGAGAGAGGTGAATGGGAGCGAGGCGACCAACTTCAATCGATGACGGCTTGTCTCTCTCGGGGAGGGGCGCAGGGGGCACCTTCCCATCTATTTTCGTACGTCATCAATAAGAAGTCTAGGCTGCCCATTCACCACGCTACAGACACTAAAATCGAGACCCGCCTTCCAATTCGTCACGCCGACATTAGCACCTAACTTGTCAGATCGAATGGAAAAACGCGCTCGTGAATTTTAAAAAATTACAGAGCTTTACGATCAAATACAGGTAGTCCTCGAGATACGTCCCTCGAAACTCGTTTTTCCATAAGCGGAGGATACGTCCACCTACATAATCTTAAACACAGAATTTGCCAATTATATTGGCAGTATAGTAAATACTATACGGTATTGTATATAGCCATAGAACATTATATTTAATTCACTGTTAAGTTTCACATCTTAACGTAAGCAGTTCCGGGGAACAACCGAGACAAACCTTCTGGGGAGTTACATCAAATAAGCAGTGGTTACAATGTGTCACCGACCATTTCAGGTTTTTATTATCTCAGGCTTCTAGAAAATGACTATACATGTGCTTACTTTGCTTTAGGAATGGAGAAGGAAATCCCAGTCGGTATTTGATTTGAAACTAGATACTTGTGATTAAGAAAAGTGAAAAAGGAGTAATAAAAAGAATTACAGCGGTGACTATGTTATTGAATGAGGAAATTACAGCTGGTATTTTATTTGAAACAATATATTTATGAATATGAAAATAAAATAAGAAGTGTCAAACAGAATGAGGGTACATACTGATTTATACGCAAGACGTCCCAATATATAGACGCAGCGCACGGAAAGCGTCGTCGAATCAGATTGGCGGGATAAAACGAGGAAATAAATTCAAGATACAATAAATAATAAAGAGCGAAATCTTATCAAAGATGAAGCGTGCGAATCAGCTGTCCTTATACAATATTTTTAAACGCCGGACAAAAACATCAAATGATGTTAACTCACAGCCGTCGACTTCAGCTGGCAAACACAGTTAATACATCTACATAATACCCTGCAAGTCACCTTATTGGTGGATGGCAGGGGTTGCAATGCATCAAGGTTCCCTAGCTTACCCTCCTTACATCTTGCTATTACTATGATCCCTTATTGTCCTATTGAAAAACGATCCTCTCTATCGCTCGGTCCTACAATCTATTTCGCGGATCTTATCTTCGCTGTTCTACCTTCCGATATATGTCGGACCAAGGGCTGATCTAGAAACTTCCCAAAGGGGGTGGGGGGCGATTATTGACTATTTTTCCATGGAGGGGGAGATATTTTTAATTTGTACACTAAATCCTTGGCAAAATTATTTTCTATTAATAAACCTTGGAATACGATAGAATAGTATGATAATTATCACAGTGAAGCCTATTGGGGAAACCTGCCGCATGAAAACCTTCTCGGCTTCCCCTTTTGCTACCCCTAAAGAATATCCAGATTGGGGGCGATCGCCCCCCTCCCCCTTGGATCCGCCAGTGTCGGACTTCTGATAAGATCGACTATCTCATCCGCTAATCCCTCAGACATATATTTTTCTAGCTAATTAAATCTAGCTTGCAGTCTACGTTCCTCTAACAAGGCCCATTTATGATTTTCTATTAATGAAGTTACGCTTTGTTTACAATCGTAAATAATAATAATAAATAATTTCTTTTCGTGTAAATAATAAAAATAAATTAATCATTTTTTTGTCTATTTAATGTTTTTATTTCGTAACAAATAAAAAATAATTAGAACTAAGATAATTTTATACAGAAAAGTGAATTTAGGCAAATTTTCAGGTAAGCAACTTCCGTTAACAATATTATTGCTAACTTGGGAGCGCAACTATCGCGCAAGTCGGGGGATAGGTATATCTTCCTTTATTTTTTCCTGTCAGTAGAAGTTTTTTCTTCTGAAAGCTGATTTTGCTTTCTCTTTACTATATAGTCCTTATTTCTTCGGTGAATTTCGCATCTCGTTATTATTATTCCAAGGTACTTATGTTCCGGACGGTGGCGTAACTAGGAATCGAAAGGTCCGTGATAAATAACATCGATGCCCCCCCCCCTCCCCTCAAACCTCCTCACCCAAAAAACACGTTCCATTAAATCTGAATCCCATTGTAATGCCTACCAAATTGCACTTATTAATCACTTATCAGGAATATGCTGAAAATGTTAGTCTTTTTAAATTATAAAATTAAATTATTAAAACTAACAATTAACTGGAAAGTCACTCATAAATTAGGATAAAAAAGAGAAATAGCTAAAATAATTATTTTTATTTCTATAGTCACCCTCCTCAGAGGCCCCTGGCAACCCACGCCACCCCATTGTTACGCCACTGATGGCGAAACTTGCTCCCAATGGCTTTCTACCAACACTTGTCTTCAAGTTTTCTTCTTTTCTCGTTTGTATTCCCATTCCGTATTTCTACCTTTTATTACGAGTATATTTATCATTTTGGTGTTCTATCTCCCTCTTGTATGTATTCCTTCAAAACCAATAAAATGATGCTGAGACTGCGCTTATACACGTACATACATTCGCTTTCGAGGAAGACATCAAAAATGAACGGAAACATCCAATGCAAACATCTGGCTCAATTAATGATTAACTGAAACGATTACAATAACCAAATTGAAATCTCTCTCTCTTGTACGCTCTGAAAATGTCACGAACACGAGCGATATGAACGTTTTGATCGTTATATTGAAAATTCGACACGAGCCAAATATTGTGGGGGTCAAAATCACATTCAAGGACCGATCTATAGCGAACACCGAAGCTAGAACATCCAAAATAGGGAAGCCAAAAATCATAATTCCTTACGGAAGCCGTAGAGGGGGGGGGATGGGAGGGAGAGATGGGGAAGGAGGGGGAGGGAGGGGGATAGGGAGGGGCGAGAGTGGGAGAGCGAGAGTCCCGGACAGCAAATTACAGGGAACGGATGCGATGGACTTCGAATGAGGAGGAAATCGCTGTTCAGAGATCGTCGCGGGATTCGTGAAAGCGAGATAGAAACACTGCAAGCGAAGGGGGGAGAAAGAGGGGGAGGGAAAGGAGGGGGAGGGAAAGGAGGTGGGAGGGGAAGGGAAATGAGGGGGAGGGAAAGGAGGGGGAGGGAAAGGAGGTGGGAGGGAAAGGAGGGGGAGGGAAAGGAAGGGGAGGGAAATGAGGGGGAGGGAAAGGAGGGGGAGGGAAAGGAGGGGGAGGGAAAGGAGGTGGGAGGGAAAGGAGGTGGGAGGGAAAGGAGGGAGGAGTGGAAGGGTCTCCTCGGTGCGGGGGAGTAGGAAGCTGACTTCGGTTTTATTGACGACTGACTCCGCCCAAGAAGAAGGGGCGGAGGGTAGGGAGAGAGGGAGGGTGGGGGGAAGGGAGCAAGAGGGGGCGAAGTAGGCCCTCCCTCCTAGCGACCTCCTCCGATGAATCCGAAGCACACTTCCGGTGCGAAGGAAACCTTCCATCCCCTTTCTCCGCCGAATAAAGACGTGCGAGTGTTTTAACACGGAGCCATCAATTCGTAGAACAAATAAACGTGTAAATGTAGCAACTGCGTTGTCGTGTGATAATCCTCTCGTCTGTACGCCACGGAACTCTGGGAAATTGACACCAAAATTGAGCATCGCTGTTATGACCAGTCTTAAATTAGTCGACACAAAAACCGCCAAACTCATATTCCCACGACGGCGTGCTATTAAAGTTTTTTTTTATTAAATCCGATGAGAAAATAAAAGAATTCAATGGCGCACCACGATTATAATTCATACAGCCAAAATTTAGATTCTGAAGTTAACTGAAAATTAATCGAAATACTTTTTAAAACCACTCATAACGAGCGCAAACTATTAGTGGTGTGGCAAAGTCAGATTAAATTGAAAAGCCACAATCCGGAGTGTTTGGTGACCAGCGTTTTCCACAAAAAATTCGGTTTTATTTCTACATAAAACTATATCTATCGGTTGCAAATCCTTCCAAAATGAATAATTGCAAACAAAAATTATCCCAGGATCATTTTAGGCAGTTTTAGCCGGTAATGAATTTAAAAAAATTATCAACTACAGACCAGTTCGAACTCATTCATCGACCGCCAAGATAATGTCATGAGAATCCATCGAATCCGCCTTCGTTGAAGAAGAATCACGAAATCAAGATTAATATATGGAAGAAGAAAAGATTAAGAGCACCATTCATTTAACTCAGTATTATGTTATTGCGGCAGGCCAACACGATTAATTCGTGAATTCGAACGCTATTTAAGACAGACGTACGGATGAAATGCCCCATCGAGTATCCCAGTGCTCGACAGGGCACCACACCTCGGGAGGGCACCTCAACGGCGCGGAGATGGCCTTCTGATTGGAGGCGAGAGTTGCCGCGGGGGAGTTTCTTTCACGGGGAAGGAAGATTAGGGTGGGAATAAGAGACGACGCCTCTCTCTCTGCCGACGAATCACGGAAATTATTTCCAGCATTGCCCGGGGCGATGTAATAAGACATCGGAGCGTTTCTTTCCTGGAAATAACTGGCGATTGAAGTGTTTGGTTGCTTTTCCAGACGAATATAAAAGTCGCAAATTGATAGGCATTTTGCTAATAACGGGTGCGTGAACATAATCACTAGGAACAAAATCAGAGTGGAATCCCGTGTGATGAGAAAACGGCACAAGGACTTCCGCTACAACAAATCGCCAGAGAACAAAACCGTCGATTACATACTCTCGGCACGGTCGATTTTCAAATAAATTTCTACTTAATCTTAGTAGATTTCACGGTCCGACCGAGCGTTTTAAAATAAACAGATTATGAAAATAACATCGAGCGATAATTATAACCGAATTTAAGGTCATAGAATGTATCAATTTTGATCGCTCGACGTGGGTCGCATTCCGAATACTGCCTCTCGATCACGGACGCGAGAGCTTCCGAAGATCTAGAATCCCACGTCCACTAAACAATTCGTAAGGAAGAGACAATTGCTACATGAATGGCAGACAAACCCAAATGTCCAAATAACGGTTAAAATATATTTATTTCTATTTAAGCGTTATCTAAATGAGAACACGTGAACATATTACAATCCAATGAAATGAGCAACTTCCGAATGCAGAGAAATATAAGTTTCATTCCTTCGATCGTCCTTTCCACCTTCTTCTCCTCTCATCTTAAGGTGGTTCCACCGTGACTGAAGGGTTTTAGGAGAAGGAAAATACTTTTTTATTAATTTACGAACACGTGCAAAAAAAATTACTTCAACCTTTCCAGTAGATAGAATATTAAATTTATTTGTGAATGTATTAACAAACAATATAATATTAATTACGTGTAACTATTGGTTGGCATAATAATTTTCGCAAAGATTGAAGTTTGACTCATATTTCTCCAAGCCATGTTGACGAAAAAATTAGTTTTTCTTAAAAATAAAATATTCTTATTACAAATCTATTTTTAGTTTGGAAATATGTATTTTCTTTTATAATAAATGTATAGCAACAGGCGAAATCCTTAAATTTGGCAACATTGTATACAAAGATTGTATATGGCATCAACTTCCGGTTTCCGTGGGCGTTAGTTGTTTGCTGCGATAGTTTGTGGGATTGTGGACACATTGCCACTTTAAAAAAAATGTTTCTTGGACAGGTTTCATACAAACAGAGTTACATGGTCAAACAATTTACGAATGATGATTGTGAAAATGCACACAATGCATTATATGATGTACAATCGTTAAATAAATTGCTAGATACATTGAAAGTAGATCAGGAGGCAATTTTATCTAATGCTGTATCATATGAGGATTACATTAATTTAAAGAGTAACAAAATGAAAATTTTAGAAGCTAAAAAGACCCTCCAGCCATTGAAAGGTATATAATATTATATCTGCTACAATGGTCAATAAAATTGCATCATTTTTCATAACTCTTGATGAGATCATAAAAATATATAATGAAAGTGGAGAAGAGGGTCTCAAACTAATTTTCTGTCAATATGTGGGTGGTAAACCTAGAATTACAAAAAATAAAAAAAAATTATCTATTTTCAGTTTTTTTTGATAAATATGTAATCTGTATTTTAAACATACTCTTCTGTTATGCATCTAGTACACATGCAACGTAATGCATTATAGTTGCCTTTATATCAATAAATATCTTGAATGTGATTGTTGACAGTTATTAATACACTTTAGTGTTTATAATTTTGATCCTCTTTCAAATGTGGTGGTGTTGTCATTTATGCCAAATCTGGTTTTATTTTATCTGACGTAAATTTGAATGTGTCTTCTGAAAAGGTTTTTGAGTGTTGTGCTGCCATTTTAAAGTCAAATAGTGTAAGATATGCTTTACTTTGTGTTTATCGCTCTCCAAGTGGTTCCTTTAGAGATTTTCTCTGCTTTCAATGAAGCTGTTCAATATACACTTGGTAAAAAGGTGGACAAATTTATAATCTGTGCTGATCTCAATGTAAATCAGCTTAACAATACAAAAGAAAAAATGATTTACTTAATATGTTATCCAGTATTGGCCTCTATGTTCTCAATAAGGAACCTACTCGTGTTTCTTTGCAATCCTGTTCTCTTATTGATTTGATAATATCAAACTTGTCAGTGAATGATATCTTCTGTAAAACTATATATGTATACTGAATTTTGGAATCTGGTAATACATTATATATTTTCTTCCCATTTAAACATTAAATTCCTCAAATAAGAATTAATTTCTTTTAGGACAATGAATTTTGGAACTTTACTAGATGATTTGCCTTATGGAGCGCAAAATTTGTATGGTTTCAATAAGAGAGTGGTTAGAGAAGGGAGGTGAGTAGCAAATTAAATAGAAAAAATAAACAAATTAAAGAATATAAAGGATGTGGAATATAAAAAGTAGATATAATTAAAATAGAGGTATGGAATTGGGCAGAGTTGAAATTGATGAAATGTAGATAGGGTTAAAGAGGAATTTAAAAAATGGAGAATAATTAATTAAATAAAGGAAACTGAAATTACAAATATTATAAAAGTGATCAAAAGACGACAAATTAAAGGAAGATTAAATTTTTTCCATTTTGTTTATTGATATTTTGAGTTTGATTTCGAAAGTTGTTCAAGAACTAATTTGTTATGTTATGGGTAAGTTCTGTCGTCCTTCTCATTTATAACATTTCAAAAAAATGACGAACAATAATAATGTTTTGTAATTAGTGTCTAAATGAAAACTAATACATGCGAAACAGATAACTAGCTCTCTAACAATTTCTAATGCTTTCCTTTTCGTATAAACGAGAATTTCTACATGCGACGTATATGTCACGTTAGACAGAAAGAGATTAAAATTAAAACTTTTATTTCGTTTTTGAAATTCATGAGTATCTCGATAGTGAAGATAAGTTCTTCAAGAAACTCGTTATTAAGCAGCAAAAGTACATTTAGCAGACTAAAATTCTAGCCGGAAATACTGCTACAGCATAGTTGCCACATTTACTTGAGCAAAGGCGCCATTTTAAGCAAATGGCGAGAATTTTGAAATAAACTGAATTTCAGGCAATGATATCTCAAAAACGAGTTCGGGTAGACGCGTATATTTTTCCATAAAACAAATTAAATAGCACTGATTATTTTAATGAAGTATTTTTAAAGGCGGCGTTGGATTCTCTTCACCCTCAAATAAATATTTTTATACTTGTCGGTGAGGATCTACTCATAAGAGGCCATGTTAAATGTCATTTTTAAGGACGATTTACAGAAAATTTAGCTCGGTAAGATCAGGTTTTTTTAATGCAATGGATAAACCGAGCGTTCAGGAATACATAACGTGATTTTCAGAATTTTCTTGGATAATTTACTTTTTTTACTTTATGGAGGAACCACCTTAACTCATGTCAGACCCATTGAGAAACGCCACCACGCGTCAACCAGCATAGTGCCAACCCCAACCGCGCTAGTAGGAACCAATTTTCTCCCGAAGGAGAGAGCGTGCGCAATAAATGAAGCAATTCTTTTTTATTTTGCGCGAGTGAGTGAGCGTACGAGAGTCGGTCACGCGGCGCATTCGCCACCCTCGCAAACAATGCGCAATTACCCCTTTTGGCGTCTCTCCATTCGCACTTAATTCGCCCGCTCTCGTTCGACCACTTCACATGCGCCAGCGCCATCGTCGGATGGAATAGGAGCGAAGTGAGGTTAAAAGCACCCACACGACACAGGGGGAGGATAGTGCCCTCCCCTGACATCCTCCCAAGGAGGGAGGTGGGGAATGTCTCGACCTATGTAGGCTCATTGTTTCGGGATCGGCCACGTCACATTTCCACGACGAAGGGCTTCCCTCGTCGCTTCGAAAATCCCTTCCCAAGAACCCATTCACGACCCACGCGGGGGCGGAAGGCGGAAGAAGAATTTTAGGGGCGGAGGTCGGCGGGCGAGGATTAACGACCGGTGTTTTATGGAGTTCAAAATCAGACTCCATGTCGGGATTTTTCGAAAGGCATGCTCGATAAATGTTTCGACGAGAAAAATTCAGTTATATGGTTTTAAACACACCCGCGAGCATTCTCCCGCCAACGTAACCTTCCAGCGGCCATCGATGGTTGCGTGTACCTCCCGAGGACTGATTCGACCAACGGAAAATACCTCCAAATTACATTATCAACTATATTCGAACGATTATTAAAAAGAAGGAAGTTATTCACTATCTCGTTCACTAAATCTCGCAAAAAAGATATCGGTGAACTGCCTTTAGCCTTTTATTACGCGGAAAACCTTAGTTTTATGATCTAAAAAACTTTGCTAATCTAATTGACCAACCGGCCTAAGAACCGAGAATTAACCAGCGTACGTTGCCAAAGGGACAGTTGCGATATCTCCAATTAGGCAATTTCAGTTTCATCCTATGACTCTAACCTGTCAGGTGAAAAATCCATTTCTTAGGTTGACTAATAGACGTTTGATACAATGGCTCAATTGATTCATGGGCGTTTAATTCCCGAGTATCGCCTCTTTCGGCATGTTTACGTTTTAGTTACAAATTGAACATACGATGCTAACTATTGAAGCTAATCCCATACGCCTGCTCAAAGATTCCAAGTTTGAAGAACTTCACGCGGCTTATGATCCTACGGTTGGCCACCTTTGATCTAACTAATTACTCTCGAAAATCAAGTACGGGGGGAAAAATTCAATTACTAATTTCCAGAATACTTCGTAATATTAATTTTCTATCGAACGATGAGAAAATCTATCCGAAGGCATTTCCACGTATGTTCGCAAACGCTGCACGAAGAGCAAAATATTTTCTCTCCAAACGGAGTCAGGAAAGCATTGGGAACATTTACGCGTAAATCGGAAGGTAAAAATATATTTCGTTATTTGAAATACGCTACAAACAATGTCTTGGTTCAGAAATAGAGGATTAGCAGAATGGAAATAGAAACGACTTTCGACTTGGCTGAAAATAAGATGTTACAATAAGACCGAGATGAACGTCCGTCGGTGTAATACGAACCGAGGAAAGGGAAACGAACAAGAGAACACTCGCACTTAGGACAGCGAAGTTTGTTCCGAGTAATAAACAATGCGTGTCGTGGAGGCGAGAGGGGGAGGGGGGAGAGAGGGGGAGGAGGGGGGAGAGAGGGGGGAGGAGGGGGTGACGGAGGAAAGGGGGCTTTTCTTCGCCTTCCGAGAATGTCTCGCAGCGTCCCAGCCGAAGGAGACGTACGTGAGCAGCATTTAATTATGCCCTCTTGCATTGCAATATCCTAATCACCGCGCTAAGTTCGTCGTTTACACTCTCTCGACACAATCGGTGACTTTTCAAAAGTAATTTACACACTAGTTAACAAAAACAATTTCATTCTTAATTATTAACCGATCCATTTATCACCAATGATTTAAAAAATAATTCGCTTGTCTTAATTAGTGATGTGTAATATATATTATTTAAAAGAATATTCAGATGAAATTATCAGACTACCCTTCGAAACACCGGAGACGCATATGAAAATGGCGATCCTAACAAATCGAAACGTGATAAATCTTTCGAACGCCACAACTCACAAGCCAAAACCATTCGTAATCTATTCCAATTGCAATTTTAAGATTGATTATTTTAATAACATCATTCCTATTTTTACTATCAATCAGACACGGCCCACGCGCTTCCTTAGGTAAATGTCTGAGAGTATAAAAAAAGACCAAAACACGCGTCATAAACAATAAAATTCTACAACATTTATCTGTCAAGCTGAACAAACCAACTGACCAAAACGGACATGCATTTTACGCCTCGAGTGCCGCCCTCTCCGACTTTTCAAATTCTCAACATTCAGCCTCATACTCATAGGGGAAAAAAACACAACCAAGTTCGGAATAAATAACGTGAACACTTTTCTTATCGCCGATCACGTCCGACATCGCGAAACTATAATACGAAGCGCACCGTTCGCGCGCAAAGTTAGAAACCGGCTAAAGCAACCGCAAAGCGACCAAGCACCGTCGAATTCTCTTCGAGGAGGGGCAGAAACCGAGGATGGTTTATAAGGTTTCCACGGAGAAAGGGGTCGCTGGCTCCAATCTCAGCGAACACTTCCATTTTCTTCACGAAGAAGCATTCACCGTCCCGATAACCCACGTGTGGCCGAAGGCGGATGCAGAAGCCATAAAAAAAGCAACTAGAATACAGGGGTCGGTTGGGGAAGGCGGGGGGAGGGAGGGGGGAGGGAGGGGGGAGGGAGGGGGGAGGGAGGGAGGGAGGGGAGGAAATGGTGTCGTCTTCCTCCGCCGTGCACTTTTTACAATCGATCGAAAGAGGCGTCGAGTGAAGCGAAGGCAATTTCCGATCCGAGTTTCAATTGTGAACCGGAGGTTAATTTTTCAACTTGCACGAATATAACCGCTATTTCTCAACAGAAATGACGGAGGAGGAATCATTGGCGATGGAATAAACATTCTAACCACATAAGATTTGTACTTTCGAATTTTATTCGGAATATATTTTTAGTGATCCAATATTTCGTAACATATGAAGACTTCTAATGATTAACCGTTTCTTCAAATCATAAGCCCAAAATAATTAAACGATGAAGTAACGGAAATTAGCAATAAAGAAACGGAAAGCTAAAAGATTATCACATGAAAATGATAGAATTAAGCAACACGTGAATGTCCGCCGGAGAACAAAGAGATCAACTCCTTCATTAAAATCTCAATTTCGAAGCTAACATGATAATAAATTATATAAATGATATCAAATGGCAAAATGATAATAAATTTGTTTTTACAATTATTTTCTCTGGGCTTTTAACGTGATAATGTTTAAAACCAGTAAAACCGCTTCAACCACCATATTTAAGTGCGCTTCCCGCAACGACTGAATAGCATATCAAAACTTATTTGACGGCGCTATAGAAAGTGACGATGATCAAGTGAATCACCGAGACCTAACAGCAAATTAACAAAATTCTACTAAATTAAAAATCCAAAAAAAAAACAGAAGCGTGTCGTTCAGCAGATATTATCCAGCAAAGGAGTAATAATCTGGCGTTAGACGACCAAGATTCGTGCCTTACGTGCGAAAACAAGACGACAAACGCCCATTTCGGTAGCAAAGAGGGGAGACCGAGTCTCGCAAATTACCGATACGATTCGAGTCGGAAAAAACCCGATGCCTTTCGCCAAACAAAATTCCTTTCGCCGACCTTCCAATCGCTGCAAAAGACGACGAAGAACTCGCCACGACGAATCGAGAGCCGTTTAATTCGAGATGCCCGCAAAGCGACACGATTAAATTATTCACCGGGGCAAAAAAAAACTGGAAAACGATGTCGTATTAGCAGCATATCGCTAAAACACTCCAGAAATGGATTTCAACAGACGCGATCGAAAACGGTAAAGGCGGCTAAGGGTTAAAGCGTGTGAAACGGGAGTGGGTGGGGGTGTGAGAGGGTAAAAACAGTGTGTCCCCCCGTGTCGGTGGGAGACGGATGTGGTGAATGAAGGCGCTACACCTAAAGAGAGAAGAGAGGAAGATTCTAAAGAAAGCTAAGAAAGGGTCAAGGGACGAGGATGACCCAAAGGGAGGGGGAAGGCAAAAGTCGAGGGAGGGTGGGAATCGTAATGAGGAGGGGGAGGTGGTATCTTATATGCAAGGAGAAGCGCTCGGCGGAAGTGAGTACGGAGGAGGAGGAGGGGTCGGGGGGGGAGGGGATAAGAAAGGGAGGGGTGGGAGAGGAGAGGGAAGGAGACAATGGAAGGGGGGAAATAAACGAGTTCGCGAGCTGTCGCCATTAATTTGCAAATAACGACGGCGAAAAGAAAGACAGCCTAGTTAAACATACATTAATTAACCACGAATGGCGTTGACCGCATTTATGTCTGCGTGTATACAAACCAGCACAAACAAAGCCGAATCCTGACAACTAGAACGTATTAAATTCATTATACATTATGTAGAGGGACATTTACCGATAATTCTAAATTCTACAGTCCGCATTCCATACGACGATACTCAATTCACGTCCGTATATATATGCGTGAATATGAATTTCTATAATCGATATTTTGTGTACATCTGAGGTTGGAGTTACTGAATTACAAATGTACACGCATATTCAGCTTCTTGTGTTATACGTAGTGATTTTAAATACTTTGTGGTATAAACGGTAAAAACGCATAAACCAAGACGCCCGCGGAAAAGTTTTAAGATAATCGTTGCATCAAAATATCATATTTTAAAGATCACGCTGAGGTCCAATATTAAAATAATTCGTGCCTAATGTGTATGATGCAGGTCTCAACTTCCATTATAATAGAATGAAAAATGATAGAACAATAAAAAAATAATATAACGAAATTTAAAATCTTCATCCGAGAGACCTTCACATTGTGGAAAATAAATGCTGATTGTATAAATATTATAACTTCTGAAATGATTCACTGCGCTTCATAAAATTGCTGATATAACCTGTTCGTCGTGCAGATTTTACGATATGGCTACGTGAATAAGCTAACATGCAAAACCCACCAGGCGCGTAACTTGGGGGGTGGGGGGCGCAGGCACTCGCAGTGCGTGGGGGTCCCAAGATATTTGGGGCCCCACAAAAATACTTAGATTTTTTCCCGTAATCTGCCGTAAGGTATTCGAAGTAGTAACATCCTTATGTGAATGGAAGATTTCATCGCTCGAAATGAAGACGAAAATACCCATCTCAAGTGTTTGGAGTTGCTTTGTCCTATCCTTATAATGTTAGAATTATAAAAGTCTCACCGTATTTTTGGAATTGAAACGTAAAATATCGTTAAAAAAGAAAACGGTATAATGATTTCATATTTTTTTATGTAAACGGGGACCCCAAAAACTTGACTTGCGTGGGGGCCCCAAAACCGCAGTTACACCCCTGAAACCCACCATGGATACGCTAAAGAAATCAAAACTCTCCCGAAAGCTCTGCAAATTTCATTTTCAAACGTTCGAAATAAGAGAAAATAGGGAAATTTTCTGAACTAATCATTATTAAATACGACTATTTTTAACGTTAATGAAAGTGTGCTTTAATTTGATACGATTCTGAATCCAAATTTCACATACGTTTATTGTGCCGAAGGGTAGTAAATAAAAATGGCTAGGCGACGGGATTTTATAGTGGCACGTGACTGGAAATGAGACATGAAATGAACACAAACTGAAACAATTCGACAAATTAAACTGCGACCCAAGCGTTCTTAGCTGGTTCCTTCCGTGCCTTCTCCGAGGGGATTATAGTTTATAGGAACAAATGACCCCTAGAATGCGCCATTATGACATTTCTTCCTGGGACACCCTATTTGTATCCATCTCCCTTCCTTTTTCTTGTACCTATGCCCATAATAAGTAAACAATTCAAGAAAGTCTACAAATCGAAACGATGGAGAAACATTGTATTAATAACTACTAATTCCTACAAAAACAAAGTTTAGTGTAATTTAAAAAAATCTGATGTGGCCAACATGACTTTCTCCATATTTGGGGTATAGATATTAAATTATTATGAATAGCATTATAAGGCAAAATTATTATTTCCTATCGTAAAAGAATACAGTCGTCCTTATTGCCGTAAATTACGTATATTTTGAATATGTTTACAGAATTCACCGCTACATGGTCGTGTAGCTGTAAAGTGGAAATTATGAATAAGTTAAACATCTCCGAAATGGATGGTCCTACGAAAATTTGTTTCAAACAAAACTTGGAATTAATAGTATTATCTACAACTTTGGTCATTACGAAGATTACCAACAACGACGTTTTTAAGGATATATTTGACGGAAAGAAAAAACCGATTATTTATAAATAATTCCTAAACAATAACTACAATAGAAAATTCTTTCAAATGAAAGTTGTAGGAAATTACATTCTCTATAACCTTTGTATGAAATTGTATATACAATAATGATGTTTTAACGGAGAAATATCGCAAAAACCGAATCGGGTTTCGAATAAACCTCGACTTCCGGCTAACCGTTATTGTCCAAAAACTAATCAGTTCTTTGTGCTCATTCTAAAGTGTTATATATGAAGTTTGGTAACGATATGGCAAGTACTTTTTGAGTTAGAGCGCCCACAATCACATACACGCGCACACACACACATCATTCCGAAAATAGTCTAAACGTGATCTAGGGACCTCAAAACGTGTATTTCCGTTGAAATCTCGAAGTCGATTTTTTTCGTGATCACAATACTTTCCTCATACTACGTATGGAGGAAGTAAAAATGAATATTCTGCTTGAATATGGAATTCCACCACATGAAAGCTTCTTCGGTTGAATTTATAATTGCAAAATCTTCTGGTTTAAGACAGCGTATGAAAGTCCTTCTACTGTGTAAAATTTAGGAATGTATGTACTTGAGACCGTAGCAGTCCGGATAACTGCCAGCTATTTCAGATTATGCGTTTGTGAAAGCCTTAAACACTTAAGAGAGCGGGAGAGAGGAAAGAAGTGACAAAGACAAAGATGGGATTTTCAAATGAAACAGTCACAGTCAAAGGAGCGTGGGGAATGCCGCTCCATCGTCTCGGGAAGAAAATTCTCGAGGCAGCTGGTCCCGGTTTAAAAAAATCAGGTTTCGATGGTGAGATCAGTACCGTCTTAATGCATGGGCACACTGGGCAGTTGCCCAGGGGCCCCACGATTCTAGGGGCCCCGTGGTGAATGAAGTAGTTAAATTAAAAAATATCCCACATTCAAACGACACAATAAGAAGACGAATTCACGAGATGGCTGAAGATATAATACGAGTAACAGAAAAAATTATCAAGAAAAAACATTCGCGTTACAACGTGACGAATATACCGATATTTCGAACTGCGCTCAACTAATGGTGTTTGTTAGATATATTAACGAAGATAAATAGGAAATATGTGAGGAAACGTATATGCTGTAAAGAATTTGATACGAAAATAACAGGCGAAGCCATTTTCAGCTAGCTAAATGAAGTAATTCGTATGCGCGGACTATCATGGAAGTGGTGCGTCTCTGTGTGTACAGAAGGAGCAGCTGCAATCGTAGGTCGACAACGTGCTCTTATTGCTCGATCAAAAACTGTAAACTCTTCAATAAAGTGGATTCATTGTATAATCCACACAGAGGCATTGGCTGCAAAAGAGCTCGATGCAGATTTAAACTCTGTGCTAGAGATTGCAGTGAAGATAGTTAACCTCATAAAGTCTCGGGCTCTGAATTTGTCTTTTTCGATCGCTATGTTGTTATCTGACCATATTACTGTGTTACTTCATTCCAATCTTCGATGGTCGTCACTTGGAAGATTGTTTCAGCCGTCTATTTGAGCTAAAGGCTGAAGTTACGGTTTTTCTCACAGAAATCAAATCCGAATTAGTATACTATTTTCATGAAGATATATGGTTGTGCAGATTAGTCTACCTTTGTGACATCTTTGGAAAAATCAATAACTTAAATCAGTGGCGTATCCAGGGGGGGTTTCGGGGGTTAACACCCTCCCCCCCCCCTCAATGGGTAGGGGGGCCCGCGGCAACGCTCTCGCCCGGGGCCCCGCGGATCCTAGAGACGGCTCTCGGTGAGATGTGTGGAAGCACCTGACTCGGACAATACATTCAAGAAGGAGGAATCGGGGAAAGTTCTGACGAGTTAGTACGATAGTAAGTTCTCATTGCATACAAAAAACACGACGAGGAAATAATAATCAGAGAAAGTTCTGTGTATTTTCGCTACAGGTTTCTTCCTCGGTTCTTCCTGGCAAATATTTTACTTATGAATTGATTTAAGACAGTTTGGTTTTAATTCCAGAAAATATGAATAATTGCCTTTCTCATTTACATTTCAATTTTCGTGTAAGGCTCAAACAAAACAAGATCAAACAAAAAATACAGTGGGCAAGAACGTGGACATTATCCGCAAAATTGAGCGAAAACACTATCGTGTGAAAATACGGTTTATAATTAGATAATGTATCAATGTTATAAGGAGAATCGTGCTCTTTGCAATCGGTACTCAAAAGCGGCATTAAGCAGAATATGTTTACAATGGAATAATATATTTATTTGAGTCTCGATCGAGGGATGACGTTGAAATCATTGTGAACAATCGAACGAAAATAAAATTTGGAAACAAGCAATCATTCAATGAAAATTTCTTCCAAAATCAAGAATAATTTGTAATAAAAATTTCAAATTTTTCTAGGTGTAACCTTATAAATATTTATTTAAAATATACTTTGAAAGCTTCAGAAGTTTTCAACGCTGGTCTAAAAAGCTCGAAGGAGTAACTTAGTCGACTCGGTCTTCCCGACGAAAACTATAAAGATGCAAAAGCCCCCCTTCCGAGACGCAGAAAGTGAATTGCGCCGACGCAACGCACGGTTCGTGACTTAGGTTCTGGCGACGCCAAATCGAGCCGTTGAAAATTTTCCCTTGGGCGACACCTTGCACTTTCGGAAAGGCGTTCTCGAGCGCAGCTGCACGACTCTTCCATTTACGCACGTCTATGCACGAAGAAGGAAGCCCATCCCCCTTCCACAAATCCCAGCGGTAAGTTCACGCGAGAAAGAGGTTTGGTAACGAGGTCTGCAAAGAACCCTCCGCTTGCGAAGCACGCCTCCGCTCCAGCGCCCCCCCCCCCCCCCGTCCCTCTCTACCCCTTTTCCATTACAAATACACAATAGTGCATCTCGCGTCTTAAATGACGACCCCGAGCGTGCAGAGGAAGAGGCGGCGGACATAGCGACGCCATTCACAGGCGAATGGCGAAAAACAATGAGAAAGTAAAGGGGGAAATGGCGGCAGAAGAATTGAGAGGATGGGGAATGGCGGAGGGAGGGGTGTTAGAGGGGGGGAGACACACTTACTTAGCGCTCACATCCAAAATGACAAAGGCCCGTGCAACAAAATCAGTGTGGGGGAAAGGTATCGGAGAGAAATTTCTGAGAGGATAATTCCGTGGAGAGGGAGAAATGAGTAATAGAAAAATGGATGAAAAATAAAATAAAAACTGATGTGGCCAACACATGACTTTTTCCATATTTTGGGTATAGATATTAAATTATTATGAATAGCATTATAAGGCAAAATTATTATATCGTATCGTAAAAGAATACAGTCGTCCTTAATGCCGTAATTTATATTTTGAATATGTTTACAGAATTCACCGCTAGTTGGTGGCGCTGTATACTGGAAATTAAGAATAAGTTAAATATCTCCGAAATGGATGGTTCTACAAAAAATTGTTTCAAACAAAAGTTGGAAGGAATGTTATTTTCTATAACTTTGTTCCTTATGAAGATTGTAAATAACAGCGTTTTAACGAACATATTAGATGAAAAGCGAAAACATCGATTATTTATAAATAATTCCTAAACAATAACTGCTACGGAAAATTGTTTGAAATAAAAGATGTGGGAAATTGTATTTTCTACATTTTTTGTAATGGTCAATGTATACAATAATGACGTATTATCGGAGAAATATCGCAAAAACCGAATCGGGTTTCGAATAAACTTCGACTTCTGGTTAACCGGTATTGTCCAAAAACTAATCAGTACTTTGTGCTTATGCTAAAGTGTTGTATATGAAATTTGGTATTAATATGACAAGTACTTTTTGAGTTAGAGCGCCCACAATCACATACATCCATACACAGACATCATTCCAAAAATAGTCGCAACGTGTTCTGGAGACCTCAAAACATGTATTTCCGTTGAAATCTCGAAGTCGATTTTTTTCGTGATCACAATACTTTCCCTATACCAAGTATGGAGAAAGTAAAAAGGGAGGGAATGAAATGGGAGGAGACACGGAATGATTGGCGCGGAGGAAACAGAAGGGCAAATTTAACAAATGTTCGCGACCTAAGTATGGTGAACGGAAATGCGCAACATTCTTAAAACAACCGCCGATCACGAAAACTATTCATCAGCGCACTCAAAGTAAATAAATGAGCATATACTATTTTTGTAACGGAAATCTGATTTACCATAAATGCACTTTCTTCGAATAAATCTCCATAAATTAGGAACAACTTGGAGACCTAGTAGAGAAACATCGACGTGAGAGATAGAGGATAGGGGAGGAGGGAGAGGAAGGGAGGGAGTTGGACACGAAAGGCAATTGGAACGTGAGAAAGTTCGCCTCGGATCACTTGAGAGCAACACGCGGATGAGTGGAGAATATAGAAAGGCTACCGATGGCCATGGAGGGGAGAAACACGATTTGCAGAGAGACACGCATGGCCAAAGGGCTGATGGGAAACCGCGACACCAGTGAGAGAGAGGCGAGGATTCTAAAGCTTGAGTGGAGAGAAAAGGGGGAGAAAATGAGAAGAGAGAGAAAGATAAGACTGTTGGAGAGAAGAGACAAAACGGCAGACGAGGAAAACGGAGAGAATCGAAGAGAGAAGAAAACGAAAAGAAGTTCCTTTGGGGGAAAGAAGACCCACCGACACGAAGAGAAAGAAAGTGAGACATCGTGTCGAGAGAGAGAGAGAGAGGAATAGAGTGATTGAAAGAGAGGGAGGGAGGGAGGAGAGGGTGGGGGCACAGGAAGCACCGCAGAGTGCGTGATTAAGGAAATGGGGGTAGAAATATCCTAACGGCGCATTTTTTCAAGAGCGAGGGAGCATTGTTAGCGCGGAGAGCGAGCAAGCGAGGAAAACACACGTGCACCAGCAGACATCCCCCCTCGTCGTCGTCGTCACGGCGCTGAGAGAGACCGTCGCCAGGGGCAGGCAGGGCGAACGAAAAACAAAACACACGAGTGGGTAGACGGCTAAAGGGGGTCGAGGGGGGCTGGAGAGGATGTAAAGGGAGGTCGTCGGGGGAGGGAAGAAGGGGTGGTCGGAGAGCGTTCTCGCGGGGGGAGGGGCGGAGAGGACGACTCGAGGGCAGACTGCGTGCTGTCCGAGGGAAAGGGGCGAAGCCGCCCTCCCACCCCCAACGCCCTCTCGAGATTGCGGAGACGCAGATGTCGCGGGCGCGAGGAAAGAGTCCGCTCTCCCCGCCCGCCCCTCGACACCGATTGCTCGCTTTCGCCCCCGCGCCGTCCTCTTCGCCCCATCGGGAACCGTACCGCCGTCCTCTGGCTTCGAAAGCGCGACGAAGAGCCGTGGAAGACTTCCTTTGATTTGGAATAATATAAGGAGCGAACTCGAAAAAATCTGATGTGGCCAACACATGACTTTCTCCATACTTGGGGTATAGATATTTAAATTATTATGAATAGCATTATAAGGCATTTTCTAAGTGCAACTCGAACTAAGATTTTCTTGATAACGGCTACTCCTACGATAACAATGTATAGGAAAAGAAATACTCTACTAGTTCCACAAGTTTTATTTGAAAAGTATTTTGACCTGACTAATGGTTTACGAGATATGACGGGAAGTTCATTTTGTCACCAGTAAAGTGGTACCCCTGATTATCTTACGTGATTCATTTATGTGATTTTCTTATTATCGTTGACTATAAGTTCTTAATATCAAATTTCATGAAAATCCGTTCGGTAGAAGCTGTGAACGAACATGAGGACGGACGGAGAGACGGTAATAGGCGCTCATGCTGGAAGCGAAACGCCCCTAATAAAGATCTTTGATGAAACTCACGCGCAAGTGAATGGAAAAAGATGGACTCATTCTGAATTATAATTCTAAACAATTTGTGCCACATATAAATTACAATGTCATAAAAATTTTATTCCCTGGATGTCGCTTTTTTATGGAGAGGTATAAAAGTCGTTCGATTTAATTTTTGTTTAGAATTACTTACTGGGATTCGCAGCCCAAGAATATTATTTGCCGTTTATCGAATCTAGACGGAAGGAGCGCGTTCGAAATGAGGGTGTGGGCGAACATTGTGCTCCGGAAACCCATTTCTCTCCCCCTTCCCCAAGGAAACACGCCCACGCTAATGCGAAGCTCGGCGCGAAATTTCTCGAGTGACCCTCGACACGCCGCAAGTGGTCAGAGACGTCAGCCGTCCCTCGGGAGAATGAGCGGTGAGGTCCGCGTTAAGAAGGCCACCGTCGGGGGCGGGAATGAAGCCCGCGTTGGGGGCGGAATCGAGGACGATGAATGGTCGCGATAAAAAACAAATAACGACGGATTACGCAAAACGTCGTTCGATCACTTCCGTGAGATCCTTTTATTTACAGTAATTTTCATAAAAAGAATGATTAAAAAATCTGATGAGGCCAACACATGACTTTCTCCATATTTGGGGTATAGATATTTAAATTATTATGAATAGCATTATGAGGCAAAATTAACATTTCGTATCGTTAAAGAATAGAGTCGTCCTTATTGCCGTAAATTACGAATATTTTGAATGTTTACAGAATTCACCGCTACATGGTGTTGGCGCTGTATACTCGAAATTAAGAAAAAGTTGAATATCTCCGAAATGGATGGTTCTACGAAAATTTGTTTCAAACAAACCTTGGAAGAAATATTATTCTCTACAACTTAGGTCCTCACGAAGATAACCAATTACGACGTTTTTAAGGAGATATTTGACGGAAACAAAAAAACCGATTATTTATAAATAATTCGTAAACAATAACTGCTATGGAAAATTCTTTCAAATGAAAGTTGTAAGAAATTACATTCTCTATAACCTTTGTATGAAATTGTATATACAATAATGATGTTTTAACGGAGAAATATCGCAAAAACCGAATCGGGTTTCGAATAAACCTCGACTTCCGGCTAACCGTTATTGTCCAAAAACTAATCAGTTCTTTGTGCTCATTCTAAAGTGTTATATATGAAGTTTGGTAACGATATGGCAAGTACTTTTTGAGTTAGAGCGCCCACAATCACATACGCACACACACGCACACACACATTCGCGCACACACACACAGACATCATTCCGAAAATAGTCTAAACGTGTTCTAGGGACCTCAAAACGTGTATTTCCGTTGAAATCTCGAAGTCGACTTTTTTCATGAACACAATAGTTTCCTATTACTACGTATGGAGAAAGTAAAAAAGAGGCACTTACCCAACTAAAATTTAACCCCGTCAAATTTGTACGCCCGTTTTTTTGGAATTAAAGTCAGACCCTGTTTTAGCGTCCCCTATATATTGTGCCACCCCCCGCATACTATCCCCCGTTGTGAATAGAACTTTCATCTTATGATTACATAGAGCAAGTATGTACCTCGATTTAGGGCAAACCCCACTTTAGCGCCAATGTCAGTGTTGGACAAACGATGAAGCTAAATGACAATAGTCCATAGATAATTCCAATATTTCCGAATAAATTTTCAATCGAAATTCACACACTATCAAAGACATGAAATGAGACACTCAATAATTCGAGTAAATGCCAAATATCGAGCAAATACAACTAAAAACTTTCGTAATTTAAATGTGTTCTGAGTAATTACAATAATGTGAGAGGAAATCAAACACAATAAGTGAGGGAAGAATTGCAAAGCAAATTACTTAAGGCGCTTCTTTCGCCGACTGCTTTCTATCGAGCAAAGTAAAGGATCGCAGATGAGATGCAATGCTGGTTGTCTGTCATTTGTAGCAGTTTATACTTTTTAACGATTCTTCTTTTTCCTACTACTCCTCAGGAGCCGATCCTAGACCCACCAAAATTTTATCATGTTTAGTTGTCACCAGAGCCTGATAGAGGGGAGGGGGGGGGGGGGCAGCAGGGCCATTTGGCCCGGAGGGGCTCCCAAAAGTTATTCTAAAGGTTATGTGTTCAATATATTTATTACTAGCAGAATTTCCCGTTGAATTTCAACAGATTTAGTGAAGCTACGACAGCACAACATACAAACTCTTTAAATATATAGTAGATACTTTTAAAATTACGATTAGCTTTTCTTAACAATTAATCATATTTGCTTGTAACAATCCGTTTCCGAACGTACTGCATTCAAATATAACAATAATTGTATTCCCTATCATATATATCACTTTCGCCAAATCCAGCTTCATTTCTTGTGTAATTATACCTCGCTGAAATATTTACTTTTATGTCTTGTAAGCAAGAAACCCGTGTAAAAACGTACAGCTGTCCAATATTGAACACTGACTCCGATAAATGTAAACCAGATACGTGAGCCTATTTACGTTAATAAACATTATAATGTAGAATATAATGATTTTACTTACAAAAATGTAAGATTCCAGTATTCAATAGACGAAAGAAGGCTCAATTATTTTCATCAATCGTTATAAACGCTTCCTGAATAACATTCAGTATCTATTTACGTTGCTATCCATAAACATCGATCGTTTCGTTGCTTAAACAAAAGTGGGAATCGAATAACGCTAAACTTTCGTCTATTTGTAAGCTTCATTGAAGCTAACTGAATCGGAGGTAACAATGACGGCCGCCTTGGCGACGACGCCCGGAAAGAGTACGAAAAATCCACAAAATTTCGAAACAAATAGCGTATTTCTGAAAACTTCGACCGTGTAACATGTAAACTTCGCAGGAATAAGGTAGTATTGAGTTTTATTCGTCGAATAAAACAAAAACGAAAAAAAATCGGTCCATATTTACGTATTTTGATACTTGAAGGAAGAATACCTCGCAAGTCAAGAAATCGATTCATACGTTATCTTATGGGAAAATGTTAATCCCCTATATTGGCAGCACTGATTAATCCCGGTTGACCAAACCTTGGCCATTCACTAAGTTGGTATGTAAGGAAGAATCATACCAAATTTGGTTATTCTAGCTTTTATCGTTTAGGAGTAGTTCCATGAACAAACACACAAACAAACCAACAAACACACACTTCAAAATATATTATAGGAGATAATATATTAAACAAATAACCAAGCACCGATCAACAGTTAATGGGAATGGACGGTTGGACTATGTAGAGATAGAGAAAATTTTACGGTCCTTTCGGTGAAAATATTTTGTCGTTCAGGTTAACGCCTGTTATAAGTATAAAGACAATTTTCGAATGATTTATTTTCTTTCCTATTAAAATGAATAGGTTCTTATTAAACAAAAATCCCCTATGCTTTAGTTTCATTTTTTATTCATATATTTGTATGGCTTTCAGAGTGGGGTGGGGCCCCACATTTGTGACTGGCCCGGGCCCCATCTCGCCTCTCTCAGGCCCTGGTTGTCACACAGACCAACCTATCCTGAAATTTTGACCCCTTCAAGTTGCAGAATTTCCGAAATGTTGCCTGTATAGATAGACGGCGGACGAATGGACGGACAGGCTGACGGAATACACACGCGAATTTATTTTAGAAAAAGCGCGAAAAATCAAGCTTTAGAGGCCTTCAAAGTCATGTTTGTTTGCAGCTTCGCAGGCTGCATCTGAAACCTAAGGCTAACCTGGGGCACAATCGTTTGCCTCAATCTGTTCGATGGAACACAGGCCATAATCAACTGATGTATCATTTACCAATATAACAAATACAGGCCGTTTTCGACTTACGATTCTAATACATTCCCGAAAATCGCATCGTAAGTCAAATTATCTTAAGTCAAAGACCAATTACCTATAGACTTACATGTTATAAATTGATATGTGTTCCAGTACCCTGGAAAAAATATGTACCAAGCTTTATTTGGGGTATAAATTAATAGTTTAAGAACCAATGAGTGTTATAATAAACATTTTTAAGACTAAAAACAATCAATAAATTAATACCTACAATGCGGACTAGCCGTATTGTTCATATCGGCCGAAAATAGAAAGAGTGAAAGTAGACTCGAAGCACATCGGATATCATATGTCCGGGACTGCACGATATCATACGTCGATTTCGAGTTATCAATATATTAATGTCGTATTATTGGAACATCATTTTCTTAGGGTTTGTTCAGCTATAAAAAAATTCTTCTTTCAGTATAGGTAAATCTAAAATACAATCAAAGCCATGAATTCCATAAATGCACAAGTCCACTTTTTGACACTATATGAGTTATATGTTTCATTGTAATCGTCTTGCGAAGCTCAATCGAATGACATACAAAACAACATAAGTTTAAAGCTTTTTCTGTATGCTACAAAGGAGAAGAGTTTTAAAGTAACACAAGTCCATGCATTTGTGTTGTTTTGGAAATCAGACAAGGGATACGAGAGCTGCGTACTTGAGAAGCATAACAGCACAAGTCCAGTGTAGTTCATGCAGCCACCGCATTGTAGCATGCTTGATGCTGTTATCAGATGTTCATTTCTTTCTCTTGCGTGTATGTTAAGAGTGTTGTGTTTTGCTTTTTCTCTTGGTCACAAAGCTGTTAATAGTTTTAAACATAATGAGTGAGGTGTCAGATGATGACATGCCAATGCCTCGAAATAAACCGCGACCATACGAATGGAAGAAAAATGTACGAAAGCGAAAGCTTACATGTGGTCAGCGTGTCATGAATGCAGTTGGAATGGAAATACCTGAAAGAAGACAGGTCCAGACTGCAAGTAAGTAGAGTTATTTACAATTTAGGGATTAAAAATTATTATTATTATTATTGTTATAAATATTTTCAAATTTATCAAAAAACTTTAGCTGAGAAGCATAACCTAAAGATTCTAAAGTCTGTTTACATGGCACAGTGTGTTAATTTATCTCTTTCCGGTGTAGGCGGAAGTGCATGGGATTTTTGTCTGATGCTTTCAAAATACAAATCCTAAATAACTTTAATGCCATGTCTACCAAAGATATAAAAGATACGTATTTAGCTGGATTAATTTCTGTTCTGAACTGAATGTACATACAATTTGGATGACTTATCTGCCGAAGTATGAACCAGATGCCTATTTTGCCGTAAAACGGAAAAATACTTGCGTTAAGCCAAAAGTCAAATATGAATATTTCCTGTGGTATTACAAGGAAAATTTTAGTTACCCATTCGGATGCCCACGTGTAGATATCTGTTCCACGTGTGAGAAACTGAAGGTAGATATTCAGTGTGAAAAAGTGTCAGCTGTAAGGGAAAAATTAAAAAATGAGCTTAACTTACACAAAGCCAAGGCTCAGAATTTTTACACATTAATGAAAGAATGTGAAATGTTAGTGAAGGAAGGAGGGAATGAGCATGGGATATCAGAAGCCATAGCTTTTGATTTTATGCAGAACATTCCGATAATGGAAATGTCCTATGCCAGACAAATCTGGCTATTCAATTTTGGAATACACCGCTTTTCAGTTTTATGTTCCCATACACTGAGATGACTGAAAAAAAACTCCTAATGAAACCATCTCTTCCTTGCACCATTTCATAACAAAAATCCTTGATACAAATGTGAAGAAGTTGTACATATTTACTGATGCTTGTACAGCTCAAAATAGGAACAATACTATTGTTAAGTACTTGAGTCACACGACACAAACAGAAAGGTTTCACTACATTCGCCACGTTTATCCAACAAAAGGGCACTCATATATGGCATGTGATAGGGACTTTGCACATGTAGAACTTAAAAAAAGGAAGCATGCCGTAGTATACACTGCAGATACACTGGATAGATATTATGAAAAAATGTTCCCAGAACATCAATGTTGTTGACTTGCAACAGTCCATGATTTTAGACTTCAGGATGTTGTTTTCAAAAATAAAGGAACCAGTCCCTGTCTGTAAGCAACAAGAAAAATGGAAAGCCACATCTTACAAGATAATGGAGTATAGATCGAACTCTATAACGGCGAGCAAGTCATCCAGTGGTCAGACCACTGAAACATTCCTCATCAAAGGATAAGTATGTTTAGATTAGCATACCCTGAAGAAAGTCTATGACAAGGAAATTCCATTGAAGACTGCAAAAGCCAAGAATATTTCAAAGTACATATCCTCAGTTCTTCCTGAAAAACAACAATATTTTCGAAAGCTGATGGATAAATATGGACAGGCCCCGGTGGTTGTTGCAGAGAACTCTGAGAGTGAAGTTTGGGACACAGATTAAAGACATCATTAGATGCATGTAATAGTAGGCTATCATAATATTATTAAATATATTAGTTTCATTTAGGATTATTCCATTGTAATGTTTGTAATATCCATTATTTTTATACTTGACTGTTATATAATAATAATATGCATCCTTTGCATATTATTAGGTATGTTAAAGTATGATTTTTGATTATTCCATTGTAATGTTTTAATATGCATTATTTTAGTACTTTAACATTATAAAAATAATAAGTCATCCTTATGATTCATTTCTTAATTGTGTTTATGCATCATTAGGCAATAATAAACAACGGTATTCTCTTCCAGATCAAAGTTTTGTTTTTCTCTTTAAATTATAAGAACACAAGTCCATCAAATTTGGAAATTTAATTTATGTAAGATACTTGAGATAAGTCACTCTTAACAACATGAATGCGTAGGTAATTGAGTAAATTTTTTGACTGAAAAAAACTAGTGTTAGATGATCATTTAAAAAAGTTATTCAGTTTTTATTGATTTTCTCAAAACTAACCCAAATGGACTTGTGCAGTTATGGAAGTCATGGCTTCAATTCTTCCCGAATTCCTTAATAAAAATATCACGGAAAAATTTCTACAGCATATATTGAAGAAATATTTTGAGGAAATGCGAGATCAGGTGGTCGCAATCTCGCGTAAATGAATCTAAACATGGGACGCCGTTGAAAAAAAAAGCTAACTAGCGGCCAACCACGAAAACGGAAGAGAACAATGAATGAGATACGAGCGAAGTCATTAAAATACAACCTCGTAGCGTATCGGGACCCCTCCACGAGTTGCTAAATTACTAACCGCTAAGGAACGCGCGTTTTCCTAGATATTACTAATGTAAGGTTAAAATGAATAGAAAGCGTCGTCCACCTCTTCACCGATCAAGATAAACCCTTCTTGGTATCGCGTTCACTCTTCATTTCCAGATAAACGTGACGCGAACGCCAAAGACTCCAGGAAGTCACCGTGCAAAGGCACAGCGCCGCGTGATTATGAACAACAAAAAAACACTCTTGACGACAACTTCCGGCGAAACCGCGTGCAAGCGCATTCGTGTCTTAATGACTCTCCCCTTCCCTCTCCACTATATAACACTCGCCATTCGAAATTCAACACAGCAGCGGTCGTTTTATTTTCTCCCTCTCGGTGCCGTCCAATCCCTTTCGTTTGAAAGAAGGTTTGCTTTCAAATTATTTATCTCCAGGTCGCGTGATGTAAACTCGACGATCGATACACGTATTCCACCCTCCGAGAAAAAACTACGCCGTCGACGTCCGAAAGAATAGAATTAGCCAATTCCTATCGAAGAGGAAATTGCGTTACTTTGTCCTTTTAAATTACTTCAATTCCGAAAGATGAGTGATTCACCGAAAAAAACCCTCTGCGAAGACGCGTAAAAGGACGGTGACCTCGAGAGGAGCGCGCGATTGGAGTAGCGTCGAGAGATGCGATCCGTCACTGGATGAGACGCACAAAAAACACCTCGCCGTCCGCAGGCGCATCACAACGAAGGGGCAATTTAGAACCGCACAAACCCTTCGGAGGGAAAAAACGTCCTCCTGCGGTCGCGTTTACATCCGCAGACATGGTTAGACACAAAAAAACGGGTGCGGAGATAAAATGCGGACTCGAAAAATTAAACGGATCGGTCCGACAGCAACGGATTCGATGCAAAGTAAAATAATCCGATGTGTAATATGAAACCATTCCTTAAATAAGTGGCATTATGACAAATGATGTACAAAAATCATACGGTTAAAAATAGACACGTGCGTATAAAAATTTTTAATTGTTGCGAAAAAAGTTGTCCAACTGAATGATCATTTTCGGTCGCTGGGATTCGAACTCGATTACGGCAGCCCGCGTGACGCAGGCAATTCGCACGGGAGGACACTCGCTTCTCTCTTTTAACACCTCGACGGTATCAGTAAGAGACAGTAAGATTTACGGGTTGTCATTTGGTGCATGCAGATTAAATGGAGGGAGTTTTTAATTCGGAGACGCGCCTCAATCTTTTCTTTTTTTAAAAATATGAAAATCTGTTTTTCAACAAAACCTCCCTAATCCGCAAGAAGAACTATTTAGAACAATCCGATACACAACAAAGTGTATTAATAGATGATTCATACACTGCTAACGACGTCCCACTTTCAACTCTCTTCCACATTCATATTACAAACCAATCAATTTGCTTAATTTAATTCGGCTGCAAAGAAACATTCATAAAATATGTAATTGAAGAATCCTAAATCATCCAAGATTCATGCTTTTCTCCTCTTTTTTTCAGTACGCAAGAGTTTATATTAGAATCATTTGGAGGCATCGATGAAGAAGCGAGGGCTGGAGGGGTGGGGGACGGGAAAGGGAGAGAGAGAGTGAAGAGGGGGGCCACATAGGAGGCCATCGCGTCCCACGCGGAAGGTGCAGAGGGACGGTCGAGATGCACCCGGGATACGCGCTGGAGGTCGCTCCGGAGGTCTTGTCCTTAACGGTTTTCCTCTCTCTCTTTCTCGATCGGGCGATGAGATCACCGTTCATAATTAGATTGGCGCGGGGCGCGCACTCTATGGGGGAGGGGGAAGGCAGATGAAAGGGGGGGGGGGGGCGTGTCGGCACGCCATTCCTTATAAGGTTATAAATGAGCGAATGCCTAGCGATGAAAAGGCGAGGCTTAGAGGGGGGTGGTGGCGAGAAGGTCGATCGAGGGGGTTGGGTGGGGAAGGAGGGAGGGGAAGGGCGGAACGCCCAAGGGACCTGGGTCGCTTGGGCGCTCGCGCTGAGAGCAATAACTCTGAGAGCAGAGGTAAGCGGAAAGCAAAACTCGAATCGAGGTAAACGTACGCAGCGAGCTATGAAGGGCGCCTGGCTTTATTTTCGATTTCAACAGTAATTAATGGCACTGGGCGAAATCACGATATCATGGTTACATAAACCTTGCAAGAGCCAATAAATATTTATATGTTACACAAAACATTTTATTTTTTAATAATTTTACCTCGAGAGTGTGTGTATACATCAGTGGCGTACGCGGGGGGAGGTAGGGGTGTTCCTGGGGTCTGGACCTCTCCCCTTACGAAGTAAGACAAACGTCAATAAATTAATTAACCGTTCGATATTAGTTCTGCCACTTTAAAATTCACTTCTATAATCCCCACTTATAATCCCTCGTTTTTAAGCTACTAATTATTAATAATTATATAAAACTTATTTTAGTTTTTAAATACAGAGTTTCAGTTTTGTTCCTTAAGAATAGAATTTGGACCCCTCCTTAGGGGCGTACGCCACTGGAACAAATCCATACACGTATATAACACTGCATCGCCTCACAGTTTATTATTTTGTCTCCGCACCAGAAAAATCGTAAACGAACTTGGCAATTAAAAATGTAAAAGTACTCGCGCCACCTTTGCGAGCTAGCGTTTCGCCGATATGACGAAGGGCAGAGGTAATTGGCGCGCAGAGATGCGAACGGGCGACGCAGTGGATTGCCGCGGAAGGAAGAGAGAGAGATCGACGTAGGAGGGAGGGAGAGAGAGATCGCCTGAATGAGTGAGTGAGTCAGCTGACTTTTGAACACCTGCCAAGGCATGTGGGCACCAAGTTCTTTCGAGGGACGCTAATACGGGTAGAGGGATGGGAGGGGTTTTGAATGGAGATCTCGATGGGGTGGGAGATTCGGGTCGATCGCTGGAGGAAGTGACGGTTTCGTCCAAGAAGGCGGCGGCGCATCTCGAACGCCTTCTCCTGGCGTGGACGCAGCAAAAAAAGAAAAAGGCGCCGAGCGCGCACTGGATTCGTTTCCGTGGGTGTTTGCGGCGCAAGTCGGGAAGAATAGGGCGATCGTGCGTGGCGACCGCGGACGTCAGAGAGCGAGCGGTCGTTAATCCTGTCGAAGGTGATATCATTATCGCCTCTCAGACTCGCACCGCGAGAAAAGTGGCGGTCTACGAAACGCAAGAAGCTCACCGCTGCTCCAAATTACCGAGTTAGCTTTCAGAATTTCTCCACTGGGTAATTTCCCTTCCTCAACTATGAGGAGTAAATTACTTTCTGGGCATAATTTCTCCATATTTAGTACATTTTTCCAATGCTAATGCATAATGCAAGGAAATGTTTTCGTCGGATACGCATAATAACTATTTTTGCTTTCCTAATATTAAGGGAAAAACTAGTCATAGGAGAATGGAAGTTTTTTCATGTTTACCGACAACGTTTTATGACAGTTAATCTCAATTTTGAATGCAATCTTCCTCATTCGAAAATTTACGAATTATTGTCAGGAATAACCGAAAATTACATCATACAAACAGCAGTGGAAACATTTTCTCTCAGCAAGGCGAATCTATCCAAATAAAGACTACAGCATGTATGATTAACTATATAAATGGCATATCATCATCATAGACAGTCTGTCCGTAGACAGGTCCGGCCTTGGTAAAAGGGTGGTTAGAGTACCTGCCGCCGAATACTAAGGTCGCGGGTTCGAATCCAGCCGAGGGAATGGATGTTTGTGTTTGTCGTAATGGGTTCTATGTAAGAGTGGACTATATAGTCTAAATATCGTCCTTGAAAATAAAGTCGAATTATTATTATTATTCATGGTTAAATCTGGTTCTTCACATACTCCTATTTTCCGCCGTTTTCTTCCTGTTTCAATATATCAAATGTATATATAAATATAAAAATGATAAACTGTCAAAACAAAATATTTCTATACAATTTTTCATTCCTGAATAATTCGGCCCTATATAGCATAACCTCTTTTTTGCAGATAGAAATATATGGATTTTCATGGCGTAATTTCCCGCATCTTGCATATTTTTTTAGATATATCTTAATTAGTGTAATTAATTTTAGCTAAATCGAAGATACTTTATCCCTTCCGTATTCACACAATAATAGCAAGTCCCACAGCTAAAATTTTCTACGACTAGAATTTTACATAACCCCCAAGTTCGAATTTACGCGCACGTTTTATAAATCGTCATTTTAATTTAAGAAGGATTAAAGTTCCATACAATTTTACAACACAGACTTCTCTCTGAATCTGTTAGGTATATCGAAATCCTGCTTTCGAATGACAAGCAACTGACTCTGCAAAAAGTCGACTGTTTCTACGAAAATTTAAGTACTTAATTACAGAACCTCTGGGATGAAATTCAGCGGAGAGGCTGGGCGAAGGGAGGGTCGAAGACGACAGGAAACGCGGCAGAGATGACCCGAGCGAATTTCCTCCGACGCCCACGACACCTGACTCCGCCGAGGTACACGTTCGGAAAACGTGCACCGTCGCCTCGACTCGACACGGCACACGAGCTCACAGCGACACGGAAATCGATTTAGGCGAGGGATACGAAAAAGCGACGCAAAAGAGACGACCGGCGATGAGACGGCGGCGTCCCAAATTCGCGTTAAAAATGGAAAGGAGCGCAGGGTGAAAGGCAGAGGGTGTGCGCGGTGAACGGTTAGAGGACACGGGATGGGGTGTGGACAGAAAAAGAGAGGAGGGCGATTCTGTCGATAAACTAGGAAAATTCAACGGCGGGAGCAACGGATCCCCAACGTGCGGTCGCAGATAAGAGACAATCGGACAGAAATAGGGAGATAGGTGAGCGGAACGAGAAATCGAACGTGAATCGCTATTGGAAAATAGGAGTTTAAACGTGAATAAAAAGGCGATCAATCGGAAACGTTGTCCATCAGGACCCCTTCAGGTCTCCGAAACGAATTGCAGTTCCGCCCCCTCCCCCTTCTAATGGCACGCGCGCCCTCCGTGTCAAGTCCGCCCCATGATATAAAGACATAAAAGAGGATTTCGTCAATTGGAATCTTCTTCCATCCTATTCCCTCCCCCTCCCCAATTGCAGATTACTTGCCCCCTCTCCCCCTTTCCCTCCAGGCTCTAGCAAATGAACGCCGCAGGAGAATGGCAAAAGGGGGTTGGAGGGAGAAGAGGGGAAGTTTGAGGGAGGAGGGAATAGGAGGAGGAGAGAATAGGAGGAAGAAAGAAAGGAGGTAGAAGAGAAGGAAGGGATGGTGTAGAGGAGAGGGTTAGAGGGAGGGCGTAGTGAGGATTGTCTGCGGGTGACAGCGAGGGATAATGTCAGCCGACGAAAGGGAGCTTCGGTCGGTGACGATGAATCGACAGCCGATCGATCGATTGATTTTTACGCCTAATCGCGCAGTGAACACGAACGATACTGAATTTTGAGGAATCGAAATTGCTGGTTTTGAGAGGTTTCTCGGTATTCGCACGTAAAACTCCGATTGGAGAACTTGTTTCGACCTTGCAAGGACGGTGGAAACTGGTAAACAATTTAAAATTTCTACATAACATTCATGTTTTATTTTATTTAGAAGATGATTTCACCGATTTGCATATATCCAAAGTTATAAAATTTTACTTCAGAGAGAATGATTGAGAATAAAGAATAAGGAAATATCGGCGAGAAAAATTCGTTTCCTGGAAAATAAAAATGATAGACTTACGAGTTTACGCAACATATAACTGGCAATTATTTCGCGATTGAACTTTTAACAAGAAAGACGAATTCTACCAGAGTTCTATAATGACCAACTCGGCTTCGCGCGAATAACGATAAAATTTCATTTCTAAGCGAAAGAGCAACTTGAATATTCTTCATTCCTTCCCGACTTATACTGTTACTAAAAACAGCAGAAACCTATCATTTGATGCTATCCGCTAACAAAAAACCTAACTTGTGCGGTAACCGCCAATCGTACCAAATTCACGGAGTTAATGTTCCTTAAATCAAGAATCGGGAAAACAAAGAAACTTGAGCGTTTTTTAAAGCGATGGGAGGATTTCGGATAACTGGCCACGTGCTTCCACGTGATTTCGTCACGATCGACGTAAAAACACAAGAGTCTGATTACCTTTGACCGAACTCAAATCAATACGGATCGAAGGATGGAGTGGGCGGTGGGCTGAGAGGTCAGTGTCCCTTTGCGTAGGTACATTTGGCAGCTTCTGCTTCGCCCGCGACGGCGGTTTCGATTCGCAAACACGCATCATAACTCTTCTCTCGTCAAATCTCGACTCGACAGAAACGTAACGCCGAAGAAATGGTTCGCTTCGATCGAATTGGAGCCGACGGGCGAATTAACGAGGTCTCGCGAAGGAAGCTCCCACCTCCTCCGCGAGGCCTCGTTCCCCAGAAAGTTTCGTTTTCACGAATTAGGCAATGAAAGGGAAAAAAGGGCTGACGAGATATTCTTCTCCCGTGGGAAGCCTCTTCGATGACGGAGGAAGGCGAACGACGAATCCAAAACATCGGCAGTCTTGTATGCATTAAAATGTAGCTAGTATCTTTGTCGCGGTCCATCTCTCTTACTGACGCGTTGAAATTCTCGCCTTATGATAGAGATATTGTCCTTTTATGGCATGGTAAAAATCTCGGCATCGAGGGCACGGTATGCAGAGGATGAAGAGGAAGTGTGAGGAAAGGGAGGGGAGGAAGAGAGGGAGGGAGAGGAAGTGAGGTAGAGGAAGTGAGGTGGGGAAAGGGAGGGAGAGAAAGGGAGGGAAGGAGGGAGAGGAAGGGAGGGAGAGGAAGGAAGAGAGGGAGAGGAAGGAAGAGAGGGAGAGGAAGAAGGAGAGGGAAATAGCAACAAAAACGGAATAACCGTGGCCATTTGTCACCGCGCTGGGATGCTCCGTCCGACTGCAGCGCTCCGTCACGTAGGCGCGCGCGGCGATTCGTGGAGATGTACCTTAGCAACAATGCGGGGGCGAAAGCAGAGGGGAGGAGGACAAAAGGGGTCGGGGGTGGGCCGAGGGGCGGCGAGGGTAAAGCGGAGGAATAATCGAAGTGTTGGTGGGAGTCCCAGAGGGCACTTTTCCGTTGATACTGGTTTCCAGGTGAAAGGGAACAATCACTCGTGAGGAATATTTCCTACGTTCTAAATTCAAGACGAGAAGCAATTCGTCTCACTTCTGACTCATATCCTGCTTGTTGAATATTTAAACGCTAATGAACTTGAAAGAGAAAGGCGTTAAGACATTTCTAACAATGTACCACAATATTTGTCTAACAATAAGCCTCGAGGACAAATCCAATTAAAATTCCTGAAAAAATATCCATTTTTTTAGTTCAAAACAATGCCGGCCTTGTTAGAGGGGTCGTTAGCGTGTTTAAATAATCGTGAATGAGTCAAACTTCGTTAAGAGCCAAAACTGATCCCGCAAATTGAATCATTTCATTTACCCAATACGCTGCGCAAAAACAGAAAAAAAGGAAACGTCTTTAGAATGCAGTACAGATAAAAATATTACTATTCAATTTCGCCAAATTTGCAATTCCGCTAATACTTATCCAATACGACTATCCTCTCTTGCGAAATAATCACAGCGAATGTAAAGCGGCTTACGTCCGCTTCGACGCCATGGCAACAGCTCACTCGGACATAATAACGGACCAGCTACATCGAAAATTTCTAGTTTTTATTTATTTTAAATAACTCATAAACAGCCGTTAATAGTCTTTCACGGAAGGGCTAATAACGTTAACAAGGACGAAAACAAGCTATTCGAACCCGCGGCCCATGCACTGGGTGCCAGACACGTTAAACCACCGACGTCGGAAATCTTTGGGATTGAAAATGGACATAGTTTACACTCGTCAAACAGATTTCTCATTACACATTTATACATATAATAAAAATAAACACTAAACTCCGTCGTGCTGGCCTTCGCTGGGCGTGCGTGGGAACGCCCGAGAACGCACGAAGCGGATTCGCGTAAGGGAAAGAGAATTACTCTTGAGGCGATAATGAATTTCTCCGAGACTCGCTTCTATTACGGCGCTCCTCTTCCGAAATTATGAATTCGTAACATTTCACTCCTCCTCGCCCGGCATTTTCAATTTCCACCGCGTCACGTGCATAATTTAACGACATAGACCCAAGAGAAGACCTTCCTCTGGCGTTTTCATCCGTCCACGGATTTCGAGCGGATCCGCCGAATAAGACGGCACTACGACGGCACGAGCCGAAGAATTGTCGCCATATTATAATGCGATCAAAGATTCAATGGCCTATTAACACGTTCCAATGACGGTTGAATGAAACAGGATTCACTGTGGTGCGCGAAAAGGACAGCATTTGAGGGGAAATAACGACAGGTAATTCCATAGGAAAATAATTTCGTGGAATAACAAATTAACAAGCTGAAAATAAACGACCTCCTCTAAAAAAAATCTGATGTGGCCAACACGACTTTCTCCATACTTGGGGTATATATATTTAAATTATTATGGTTAGCATTATGAGGCAAAATTATTATTTCGTATCGTAAAAGAATACAGTCGTCCTTATTGCCGTAAATTACTTATATTTTGATTATGTTTACAGAATTCACCGCTACATGGTCGTGGCGCTGTATACTGGAAATTAAGGAAAAGCAAAATATCTCCGAAATGGATGGTTCTACGAAAATTTGTTTCAAACAAACCTTGGAAGAAATATTATTCTCTACAACTTTGGTCCTTACGAAGATGACCAATTACGACGTTTTTAAGGAGATATTTGACGGAAACCTAAAAAACCGATTATTTATAAATAATTCCTAAACAATAACTGCTATGGAAAATTCTTTCAAATGAAAGTTGTAGGAAATTACATTCTCTATAACAATTGTATAGAATTGTATATACAATAATGATGTTTTAATTGAAGATATTTCGCCAAAACCGAATCGGGTTTCGAATAAACCTCGACTTCCGGCTAACCGTTATTGTCCGAAAACTAATCAGTTCTTTGTGCCCGTACCAAAATGTTATATATGAAGTTTGGTAACGTTATGGCAAGTACTTTTTGAGTTAGAGCGCCCACAATCACATACACGCGCGCACACACACATCATTCCGAAAATAGTCTAAACGTGATTTAGGGACCTCAAAACGTGTATTTCCGTTGAAATCTCGAAGTCGATTTTTTTCGTGATCACAATACTTTCTCATTACTACGTATGGAGAAAGTAAAAAGACTAACGACTGAAATGACGTATTTATTCTGAGCGTTTAATCCATAAATTTTTACATATGACACACGCGACAATCGCTCACTCTTTCCGTATAAATTTTCAATCGTAATAATTTAACCTTTCCCTCACTTCTCGACGTAATTAACGTATAATTTACAGACGTTCGGTTATTTGTATATTATATACATAATATATGAAAGATAATTCCCAAGAGTAAAGTTTTCAGTCTCTTCCAAATAATATTTCGGTCGAATAGCGAAAAGCTTTCCATTCCATCGGCCGCCCTTTTGTTTTTCTCCCCTTCGCTTCCACCCGACACCACACTTCCAAATGCACGCACACCTGGCTACATTTCGACGACGAACCACACGCCTTCTTTCGGATGCCGTGGGAAAAAATCAGCAACGAAAGAACAACGCTCGCAAATCATATAAATTAAACTCTTCTCCGTCCGTATGGCATCCATTTGGGGCTTTCCCATCGTCCATAGATATAGAGGCGACGACGTAAGGACAATTATGGAAGGCTAAGAAGAAATCAGACGACACGAGGTGGGAAAGTGAAAGGATTGGAGGAATCGGGAGTGAAGAGGGAGAAAGAGAAAGGAGAGAGTGGGTATATACAAGTCGGATAACATCGGAAGCAAGAGCGAAGGGGAGGTGGAGTGGGAGACTCCCCCCCAATCCCTCTCCCTCTGTACTTTTCCTTTCGATCGATGCCCTTTCCCCTTACTTCTTCCCATTCGCCTCCCCTTCCCCCCCCATCCCCACCCCAACGCCACAACACACCCTCTCTTACACTATCTTCTCATCCGAGTTTCTCCCTTTATTTCAACGTACCCTTTTTTTTATCCGTTTCCTTTCCGGGGAAAAGGCGACTTGTCCTTTTGGTTCGTCTCTCCGTGAATTCCTTCTCCCCATTCCGCCTCCCTTTCTCCTCCGATTAAACCCTTTCGATTGCGAGGTCGAAACCGCCCCACATTCGCACCATTCCGCCCTTCTCTAGCCCTCGCGACAGAGAAATTGTTCCAAGGAATCCTTTTACATTTACGCAAAAATCAGCGATAGCGGTAAATATTACTTATTTTTAAAAATAAAATCTTAAACAAAAAATATTCGTTCGATAGAAGATTCAGAGCAGAAGAAAATACTGATTTTTTTTACAGGATGCGTCTTCTTTGACAGAACGGTCATGAAATGTTTTCCACTGCACATCAGCATCTTGCGGACGCATGCAATTCGGATTTCTAATTTCCATGAAATTAATTATTAGACGAAATAAATATTAGGAGAAAAAGCACATCTGGATCACTTCGCCCGTTCGGGCAGTGACGTAGGGACCATGGATCCGACGGATCGGTCGATCCAGGGCCCGGAGCTCGAGGGGGCCCGAAGGCCCGTGCTCGACATACACAAAATTTTACCCTTTGTGTCATTTTAAACCACGAGCTGCTAAATACAGTGAAAAGAATCCGAGATCATGAAACTTCTTTCGTTTGTAAGATGAAAGTTACGAAGGATAAAATATTGAAATCTCGAAGTCGATTTTTTTCACGATCACAATACTTTCCCATTACTTCGTATGAAGATAGTAAAAAACCGATTATTTATAAATAATTCCTAAACAATAACTGCTATGGAAAATTCTTTCAAATGAAAGTTGTAGGAAATTACATTCTCTATAACAATTGTATAGAATTGTATATACAATAATGATGTTTTAATTGAAGATATTTCGCCAAAACCGAATCGAGTTTCGAATAAACCTCGACTTCCGGTTAACCGCTATTGTCCAAAAACTAATCAGTTCTTTGTGCCCGTACCAAAGTGTTATATATGAAGTTTGGTAATGATATGGCAAGTAATTTTCGAGTTAGAGCGCCCACAATCACATACATACACAATCTTGTAACCTGATTTCTGTAATAGATGTTCCCTGAAATGTAATTATGGCTAATTAAATGATAAGGTTATTAAATGCTTGCAATATATTTTTATTTATAAAAATCGAATTATTAATAATAAACATTTCATTAAAATTTTTCCCTTAAAAAATAAAATTACCAAAACATATATATTGGAGGAGAGGGGGGAGGGGCGTAAAGAATTCTCGAACCAGGGCCCGGCTTCACCTTGCTACACCACTGCATTCGGGTACACTTTAATAGTGCCTACTCTTAAATTTTACACTCACATAGTGTGGTATTAAAACTTATAAATGTTTAATAGCATAATAAAACATTCATTTGGTATAACTCTTTCACTGGTGCCACCCAAACGGAAAACACAAATGTCAATTGCTAAATCCAGTGAGAGAGAATAATTTATGGTACGATTCGAGCTTGCATTATTCCAATTGTTTATTTTTATACTTGAAAGCATTGGCCTTGGTAGAGGGGTGGTTAGCGTGTCTAGCTCCCACTGCAAGGGTCGCGGGTTCGAATCCTGCCGAGGGCATAGTCGTTTGTGCTTGTCATAAAAAATGTATTACAACACATGTAATTGGGGAAACCTGTTTGTGTTAAATAAATTATTATTATTGCGCGATACACGTGACTGTGGCAATATTTTTTTTATATCTGTGGCAATTATAAGTTAATCTTACTTT
Organism: Uropetala carovei; assembly: GCA_036926305.1. Lineage (NCBI taxonomy): Eukaryota > Metazoa > Arthropoda > Insecta > Odonata > Petaluridae > Uropetala > Uropetala carovei. Next base: position 6,223,649 of record JAXCHB010000010.1, on the reverse strand, counting down.
GGCAACTTCTGTCAAAAACATAATTTCATTATCATTTTCATTTAATTATCCAATCGCATGTCGCTACGCGTAAGACACCTTAATGTTCTTTAGTTACTCCTTTTCTATTTCTCTGATTCGTCCGCGGAGAGTCTCGTAAGCCTCATACTCTCTTACAATAAACCAATTTCTCCCTCTTTCTCCCTCCACTTTCCCATATCTTCCCCCTTTCAAATCCCTCATTCTCTTCCCCCCTCTACTCCATCTCTCTCCACGCCCACGCCTCAGCCGAGACGGCGGGCGGCGCCGAAGCAGCCCCCGCCCCACACCTCCGCCACCCCATCCGAAAGCTTCACAAATCTAAAAGCATATCCGGGTCCCAATCTCCGTTCCACGCATAAAGCCTCCCTTTCCCCCTCTTTCACTCTCACTCTCTCTCTCCTCCCCTTTCCCCTTCACAACATCAGCGACGACCTATTTTTAGAATATCCAGAATATTTATAGCCTCTCAAGTAGAGGGAGGCGCCTAAAAGACTTTTATACGGATTATGAGACGATGGATTTGGATTCTGTGATTGTCGAGCAATTTCCTGTGGTGTTTCTGCGAGTTGGGGAAGGAGGACGGAGAAGTCAAGTAGGTATCGACGACCACCAATTTTCCTGATATACGTCCGACCTACTTATTATCCAAGCGCGCATTACATAAGGGCTTTCTTACGAAAACTTACCGCCGTATAAATTATTCATCAGCAGAAAAAACGATAAAACGAGATTATGGCTCCATTAATTAGTTCCTGTGAAAAATTGTATACTTAACGTATAAATAACTAACAAGAACTCATTATTACTTCTAAGTTTACAGCCACGTAACTTTCTTCAGATTTTAAAGGATAAAAATATAAAGATAATTTCAACGAGACTATCGTTTGCAAAATTTCAGGTAGAAAATATTTTCATAAATTTGTCAAAATGTTTCCGAGTATTTTTTTAAAGAGTTTACTGAGAATTCGCTCCTTCGCGCTAAAAAAATGGGACATTAAGAACTAAAGCGATGATTTCATAAAATGTGTGAAATGGTAAAATGAAATCCTCGCGAAGAAGCTAACGCCTTAATATTGAATGACGTCACAGGCGACGAATAATTTTTCTTTTCTGAGATCTTCGTATTGCTGTGGGAATCGCGGGGAAACTCCCTCCCTAGATGGATCTAATTGGAATAACGGTCCTCCACGCGGAAGAGTGAGAGGGAGAGGGAGGGGTGGGAGAATGGATGGGAGAGAGAATGGGAGGAAAACAGGGAGATATCGAGGGAAAGTCTCGATTACATGTGTCGATAGGCGAGATGGGACTCGATGTCGTGAGGGAGAAAGTAGGGGAGTGAGGAAATGGGGGAGGGGAGGTGGGGGAGAGGAAGTGGGGGGGGGAGTCTCTGGGCACTCTCACGCCCCTTACCGGAAAAGTCTCGAATAATTACAGAAACAATTTCTTTGTTTCATTGCATTCCCAGTAAATTAAATTAAGGACTATACGTAGAGAGAGAGAGAGAGAGGAGATGAAGAGGGGGAAATGGACGGAAGAGGTGAGAGTTCCGAGGAGCAGAGACACACGAGCGAGATATGAGTAAGTTACCGTTACTTACAGCGACATATTTCGCATAATTAAGGATTCATCTCGAAAGGCGTATTCTTCGAAATCATAGGTAGTCTGTCCGTAGTCAGGTCCGTGATTATTCATGGTTTAACTTGGTTCTCCAAATATATTTCCCGCGGTCTTCTTCATGTCTTGATAGGTCTCTTTCCATTTCAAGTCTTCTATCAGCTGAAACCTTTTCCTACCTCTTTCTCTTTTTACTTTCTCATACGAAGTATCGAGAAAGTATTGTTATCGCGAAAAAATTCGACCTCGAGATTTTTACGGAAATATACGTTTTAGGTGTCCTGAATCCGAAAAAGTGGTTTTTGCAATGCCGTCTGTCTGTCTGTTACTGGATCTGGAGCCTAAACGGTAAGAGCGAAAATGAATGAAATCTCGTACTTAGGCATTTTATCATACTGAGCAGAGTATACGTAGAAATGGTTGACATTGATCAATAATTAAGAGTAGTTTATTCTACGCATTTTTAACAACAATTCGATTTTCTCGAAAACTGCTATAACGATTTTGAGCAGATTTCGTACAGTTACTTGAGTTTAAGTCTTCAATAATACTGTATAGTTCATATTTCTCAAAAAATGAATATAAGGCTAGTTTATTCTAGGCAACTTTAACAATAATTCGATTTTCTCAGAAACGGCTCTAACGATTTTGATCAAATTTCGAACAGTTACTTGACTTTACTTATTCAATAATACTGTATAGTTCATATTTCTCAAAAAATGAATATAAGGCTAGTTTATTCTTGGGCAACTTCAACAAAAATTGGATTTTCTAAAAACAGGCTCATACGATTTTAATTTTCTAAAGATAACTAAACGACGCATTAGTATATAAGAAAGTTTGTACAATGTATGTTGTACCGATTTTTTCATCCAGTTTTCCTTGTAGCACTTCTTTAATCATGCACTCTCTCCTCAGGTAATGTCCAATCCAGTTCGCCTTCCTCTTTTTGATAGTCTGTATAATCGTTCGCTTCTCTCCCATTCTTCGTAGTACTTCCTCGTTTTTCACCCTATCTGTCCACTTTATCTGCAGCATTCTTCTCCATGTCCACATTTCGAAGCTTTCCAAGTATTTTATATCATTTTTCCTACTACTTCCTATATGATTTTTAAAAACTTTCAGAATTAACAAAGACGAAATGAAAAAGTGTATAAAGTTGGACAACATATTGAGTGATAACGATTCACACGACATCGACAGTAGACCTTTCCGCAGAATTGCGTGTTCTTCGACAGTTGATCCCCCAAGGAACGAAAAGTGCATTTGAAATCCTTAAGTTTCTAAAGTCTTTAAATGTTCCTTCCCAAACACAGGGACAGCTTATAGGATTTTGTTAACAATTCTGGTCACAGTGACATCAGCGGAGCGAAGTTTTTTGAAACCGAAAATAATAAAAAAAACTATCTAAGACAACAATGTCCCAGGAGAGATTGAGTGGATTGGCTATGCTGTCTACCGAGAGAAAAATAGCCTCAGATTTGGATTACAACGATCAGATGGCAGAGTTTGCTGCAAGAAAGTCGAGGAAGTTGAATTTCTGAATGCAGGCAGAGCAGTAAACAGTGAGTTTTTATTCTACTTAAGTATTAAGTAAACCTCACCTATTGTACGTTGCCATTCAATTGAGATTTCTGTATGTTTATATTCATATCCAAATTGCAGATAAACATGCAGTTATCCAGAGCCATTAGCGGCAGAATAATGAGCAGAGATCATTATGAATCAGACGTAAATATATCAAATTATTGTTGGTTTTCCTAATTAAGTACTTGTTTTTGTTCTTTAACTCCAGAAGCGATTACTCATTTAAAAAACACATTAAGAAATATATGTATATTTAAATTATACAATAAAATATACATATCTAAAATATGAAATATTTTTACAATTATTTTTTGTGCGCGAATTATACCCTGATAATTTTATATTGTTAAGAGGCCCCTCAAATGCTGATCGCCCCGGGCCCCGCACCCCTCTAGGGACGGCCCTGATTATATCAATTAAGCAGATAATAAATTACAAATAAAAACAGACTTTAAATCCACTAGAAACTAGAATTAATAAGTGACAAAGGCGATAAAGACTTTTTCGAATGAATTTAACTAAAAAAAGTGTGATGTCTATATGTAAATCAATACATAAAACTTAGAATGATAAAGTTAGTTAACTAGGTAGTTACTTTGCTTGTACTTTTTATCTATATATTTTCCATAAGAATCTATAATGTTGAATGAATGCCAAGTAGAATTCAAATCCATTTTTATAACTGTAATTTTAGAATTAATAAGAATTAATACCACGAATTAAGCAACTAATTTGAAATATAATTTCATTTTCTCTCACTATTATGTACCTGTTCGTAAGAATCATTAACAGGTAATAGGTAACAATGAACATATCGTAACACAAACTACAAATAAAACAAAAATGACTGTTGATAATTTAAATAAATTGATGTGTCCAACACATGACTTTCCCCATACGTAAGTTGTCAACTAAAATGAAATAAATACGGCGAGAGGAACAGTTCAACTTATATGCTTCAGCGCTAGCGATTCAATTGCTGTCACTAACACGCGCGCGAGCTGCCCATTAACTGTCAATTTAAAAGAGAATTGAATATCTCATGAAATATTCATCATATGAAAATTTAGTCCAAACAAAAGTTGTAGAAAAAAATAATATCTACAACTTTTATATATATGTATGTTAACAAAAATTCAATTTTAAGCGGAATATTTAAGAAAAACTAAAATTTTACAAGAGTAAACCGCTACTTCCGGTTGACCGATTGTTATCAAAATCCATTCAAATCTTAAGAATATATATAAAATCGCAAATATAAAATTTCATGCTGATCTGATGAATAGTTTTTGAGTTACAACGCACGCAAAATTTGTCCCACACGCACACAGACATCATCGAGAAAACGGTCAAAACGTGTTCAGAGGACCTCAAAACGTGTTTCCGTTGAAATCTCGAATTCGATTTTTTCATGAAAACAATACTTTCTCTATACTACGTATATGAAGAAAGTAAAAATCAGTGACTCACCTGTAACAATGAAAACACTTTCACGTACAAAATTACAGCTCCAAAAATAATTGAAACGTTACGCAATTATGTATGCTACAACTGCGCATCGGTAAACTGCTTAGCATAATACAGGGTAACCAGAATAAGATGCGACCCAATTTAGTTCGCGCAAAGTTAATAGTATTTCTTTTGTTTTTTGGGGGAAATTTGTATGTATAATGTGGTAAATAAAAGTAAACAGATCATTGTGTTGTCTTATTGTTAGTTGAAAGCCTGTTTCGATGCAAATGGGGGACGGAGTATCGGAGTATTTGAAACTTATATATTTAGAATTTTAATACTACACGAAAAAATTAAGATTCCATACTTACATAAAGAGCATTATTTATGTTATTTCCAGTTATCGTATGTGCAAGAAATGATGTACAAGTAATCACACGCCTATTTAAAGCTATTAAATTTTTTTTTCGTATTTTTTTTTTAAATTCCCAATGGTTTATTCCCTCCCAAAATTCCCAAACCTCCCCCCAGGATTTAAACCGGGTTTATTCCCACCTTCACATCATTAGTCGGGAAGGGCGAGGCTCATGTCCTTCTAATCCTTCTCTAGGCGAGTGACGCCGCTTCGAGGCGTGGAAAACAGAGGAAATTCGTTTTCGTAGAAGAAAACAGATTGGGAAGAAGAGAGCGGCACCGTGAAATCCGAAATAAAATCTAAAAACCTTTCTTCCAAAAAACATACCATCTCGAGAAGAAACAATTACGAAGCACTCAAGCGGTGGAGAGAACTGCGAGCCGACGGGAGAAGAAGACAGAGAGAGAGGCTTTTAAAATTCCGCGTGACTTTGGATCCGTGACCAAGCACACGGTCGATGACCAAGGCGAGCCTCGCGGCGGGTTCGGAAGGAGAAAGAGGGATGTGGAGGGAGAGGGAGGGAAGAGGTAGAGGAGAACGAGAGAGAGAGAGAGAGATATGGAACATCTCCGAATGAGCACGCTCCAAAGGGTTGCGAACGAATGAAGAAACACGTCCATAGTTCAAGGGATAGAATATGTGTGGCGGCTTTTAGTATTTCTTCGTTACAACCGTCTCCTTAAGCTGGATCGGAGGGATACGCCCTTGAGGTTGATAAAGAGACTCCAGACTAGGCTTCACTCACAAAAAGTAATTTGGAACGAGAAGGCGATCGACTTCTAATACCCAGAAAACCGCGGCAATAAGTGAAATGAAATACGCAAAAAATCTGATGTGGCCAACACATGACTTTCTCCATATTTGGGGTTTAGATATTTAAATTATTATGAATAATATTACTAGGCAAAATTATTATTTCGTATCATAAAAGAAGACACGTCCTTGTTGCCGTAAATTACGTGTATTTTGAATGATTACAGAATTCACCGCTACATGGTGTTGGCGCTGTATACTGGTATTAAGATAAAGCGAAATATATCCGAAATTGATGGTCCCACAAAAATTTGTTTCAAACAAAACTTGGAAGAAATAGTATTATCTACAACTTTGGTCCTCACGAAGATTACCAATAACGACGTTTTAAAGGATATATTTGACGGAAACAAAAAAACCGATTATTTATAAATAATTCCTAAACAATAACTGCTATGGAAAATTTTTTCAAATGAAAGTTGTAGGAAATTACATTCTCTATAACCTTTGTATGAAATTGTATATACAATAATGATGTTTTAAAGGAGAAATATCGCAAAACCCGAATCCGGTTTCGAATAAACCTCGACTTCCTGTTAACCGCTATTGTCCAAAACCTAATCAGTTCTTTGTGCTCATTCTAAAGTGTTATATATGAAGTTTGGTAACGATATGGCAAGTACTTTTTGAATTAGAGCGCCCACAATCACACAATTCATCCACACAGACATCATTCCGAAAATAATCTAAATGTGTTCTAGGGACCTCGAAACGTGTATTTTCGTTGAAATCTCGAAGTCGATTTTTTTCATGATCACAATACTTTCCCTATACTACGTATGAAGAAAGTAAGAAGGTTAGGTAGCTGATAAACGTAAAATAATTCGGCACTTAAGACGTAATATGTACGTGAAAAACGGTCCTTCGGGAGATATAAAATATAATTTCATATGGAAACAAAATCTCCATTTTTCAGAATTAACAATAAAAATGTGCGCCGACTTGTTAAACCTTCCGTGCATATGAGCACGCAGTGGCGTACTGATAGCCCCCGCAACCCCCGGGGGGGGGGGAGGGGCCGAGATTTAGGGCCCCCCCCCAGTCGTTCAAACCTTATCCATATCCATAGGGGGGCCCATATTATTTGCTGCCCCCCTCCCCCTCCCCCCCAGATTTTCAGGTACGCCACTGTGGGCACGGAAGCATGCAAAAATACCTTGAGGAGTTTTTAAGGGCAACGCGAATCCTCCCGAGTCCACAACACTATTCGGGATGAGTTCTTACCTGTGAAAAAAAAAGTCACGTTAAAATAGGAAATTAAATGTATCCTTCACCTGTGCATTTAAGCAACAAAATAAAAATCAACTATTAATACTAAAAGCAACTTCACCAATTAACATTTTCAAATTAAACGAAATTTAAACGAGTTTTTTCTGAATATTTCCTGATAATTTGAGCAATTATTGCAAGTTTCTGCCAACATTCAAGAAATCGGTGAAGGAAAAAGTTTCTCAAGTGTCACAATGAAAGTTTAAATTTGTAATAGCAATGCATATTATTGTCTATTTGTCCAGTACATTAATGCCACCACTTATGCTTTTACTATATAAAAATATTATATAAAACATAATAGTTAATACTAAATAATAAAATCTAAAACCTATTTAAAAGGGTAAGCATTTTTCATATTAATATTTCATACGTGTTATTACCATGTTTCGAACATGGTGTTCCGATCGCCACAAGTGTGTCTAATATCTTATGCCCTGTTGAACAACGCTGCTTTATAGGAACGGGATAAGTTTCGACTGCTGAAGAAAGAGATATATATCTAAAGAATGAAACTCTTATTTAAGAAAGATAATTGGAAAAAGGAACTCGGTAAATTACGAGGAGTTCCAAGAAATGAATGGAGGGCTTCTATAACTGACAAACTGCAAGGTGTTGCGAAAGTTCATCTTATGTTCCTCGAGCATAGTTGTCGAGTGGAATGTTAGAAGGAAACTATTTCCTTTAATAGCAGAAGTATAGTTCTAAGACGTGATTTTATCCAGTTTGCCACTAAACACATTATGAAGTGACATGTTTTTCTTCGTCTCTCAACGAAATTGTATTTTTTATTTTATATATCGAATAAATTATGCGCCATTACACTCGGCGCATATTTTATTCAGCTATCAACGAAACAAAAATATTCCGTGCCAGTAACTGAGGAACGTTTCTTACGAAATGAGGAAAAGAAATAATAATTGCATCAAATGTAAAGGAAGAACGAATTTGGTTTCCGCTACGGATAAAGAAGATAAAATTCCACGATAAAAATTAAATTTAAATCAGGGACGAATGCAGCGGTAATTCGACTTTCCGCTCGCTAATGGCAAAATAGGGAAGTGACTACACAGGGAAATAACTTCGGAGTAGTTTTCATAAAATTCACATATATTCATGTGCGTCTCAGAGGCACAAAAAACTATCGAATTAAAAATTGCGAGGCGGTCCTTTCTCCGCAGGGCCATCCACAAAAATGCCACAAATGAGAACTAATTTAATTGCGAAACTGAAAGGATTATTTCTAGTTGGATTTTTTGTGCAATCAAAATAGTCTGTAACTGATTAAATTTACGATAAAAAGATCCTACAAACAAACGCTTCGTTAATTTCTCTTCCTCGGCGTATCATTTCATCGTGAAAAAATCTGATGTGGCCAACACATGACTTTCTCCATATTTGGGGTATAGATATTTAAATTATTATGGATAGCATTATGAGGCAAAATTATTATTTCCTATCGTAAAAGAATACAGTAGTCCTTATTGCCGTAAATTACGTATATTTTGAATATGTTTACAGAATTCACCGCTACATGGTCGTGGCGCCGTATAGTGGAAATTATGAATAAGTTAAATATATCCGAAATGGATGGTTCTACGAAAATTTGTTCCAAACAAAACTTGGAAGAAATATTATTCTCTACAACTTTGGTCCTCACGAAGATGACCAATTACGACGTTTTTAAGGAGATATTTGACGGAAACCGAAAAAACCGAATATTTATAAATAATTCCTAAACATTAACTGCTATGGAAAATTCTTTCAAATGAAAGTTGTAGGAAATTACATTCTCTATAACCTTTGTATGAAATTGTATATACAATAATGATGTTTTAACGGAGAAATATCGCAAAACCCGAATCCGGTTTCGAATAAACCTCGACTTCCGGTTAACTGTTATTGTCCAAAACCTAATCAGTTCTTTGTGCTCATTCTAAAGTGTTATATATGAAATTTGGTATTAATATGAAAAGTACTTTTTGAGTTAGAGTGCCCACAATCACATACACGCGCACACACACATCATTCCGAAAATAGTCTAAACGTGTTCTAGGGACCTCAAAACATGTATTTCCGTTAAAATCTCGAAGTCGATTTTTTTCATGAATACAATACTTTCCCATTACTACGTATGAGAAAGTAAAAAACAGCCATACTCATTTTCTGATCGGTAATTTAAAAGAGCTAGTTATCATAACAGACTGGTCATTTGGGGTGACAACGCTGATAGACACCGATAACAGCTTAAGCGCCGCAAACACAATCAATAGTAAAGATATCGGAAGTCCCATCTTAAGTCTCTCGCAATGTGCAATCGGCTCGCAACGTACGTACTATGAGACGCGACATGGTGGCGCGTCGTGCGACACCTCGCACGCACTTTGGAGAGAAACGACTCTGGCTCCAGACACCCTCGTCAGTGAAGGGTTGGGTTGGGGGAGATGTCCCTTTGAAGTGAGACGCCACACGTGATAAACGAAGCGGGAGAGAGGATGCCACAAGCAAAGCGAGAATCCTTCCGTTCCAAATTCATGCTCGCACTTCTCCACCCACGCACGTTCTCCTTAATTATTCCCGCATTTGCGAGTGTGTACAGAAAAAAGTGAGAGAGGGCGAGGGAGGGAGGAAGAAAGAGAGGGAAAGAGAAACAGAGAAAGAGAAGTGAAGGAACGGAGATAGGGGACAAAGCGAGGGAAGTTGAGAGAAGAAAAGAGAGAGAGGACAGGACGAATACATTGACCAAATAACCGTCGCTCCCACGTGACCGGCTTGCCTTCCGCTTGGGCAATACGTGCTCGACGTAAATTCATAGCTTTATAAAAAATGTTGCCAATCCATCGTGGTGCTTTCGCGGAGGAAGCGAGTTGGAAAGATGACGCTCGAAACGGTTTCGAAACGAGCAGTTCGGTAGCATCCTGTTAAAGAGAACGAACTATATACGTAATATGTATACGGCGCACAGAGGCGAATTTTTAGGAAAACATGGCCAAAACCTTTACCGACCAAACTGAATCTTTATTTGTTTCCTAGAATGTTATAACATCATTACAAAGACACAAGGATGGTGAATGCGCAGTTAAAAATTAAAATCCTGCTGAAGAAGTACACATAACAACCAGTTGGCAAATTCTTATATTTTGTTTCAATTTAATTATATTTACAAATAGTTATTTACATTTAGTTTAATCTGACAATGAGTTACTAAGAGAGTCAGTCACTGCTGATGTGACAGCAAAAGGTAGGTCTTCATCTGCATCATCCTGTGCTGCAGACGTATAGACGTATAGGTGCTTGTAGGAGCTGTAAAACATCTTTGGAAAAATATTTAAACTTTCTTTTCGGCAGCATCCTTATACTTGAGATGCATGGATCAGAGGTAATCAAAAGGCGGTACAAAATATCCTCTATTGTGTTTACCCTGGAAAACTTACGTGAAAATCCTTCACGATATTTTTTAATCTCTTGTTACGCGCATCCTGGACTCCTTCAGACAGTTGTCCAATCGGTAATATTGCAGACGATATAACCTGAGAGCTGTGCATTAATATTTTGTGAACTATTGTTGGCATACTATACCAAGAATACTTGTCCATGAACTTTTTCGCATTTCCAAAGCATATCGTTGGAAACTATCTATATTTATGTCGTAGCCACTTCATATTGTCAGGACTACAACTTGAAATCTTTTTATGATTTCTTAGTCCACACCTGTAATTGACGAAGATATTGTCTTGGTTTTTCGTCGCTTTGATCGTTCACTGCTTTCAATAAAGGCAATTGATGGGCGCCCACCTTTATTTCGAAACTCGGAGGCACGCGCGTGCACTGGAAACGTTATAATACTTTCTAGCCACTCTTTATTTTTGCGAAGGAAATATTCAGTTTCTCGAAGCAGCTTGCCACTTTGATTTAAAATGAAAAATATAACGTGATAAGGCTTGTTTAATTCACTAGGTAATGTTCCCGGGTAATGAGTTATTTCTCTGGCTCGTTCACGCAAATGTTCACATTGATCTTTGAATTCCGTCGATGAGCTTTCGCGCATGCTCTCGAACAACTCCTTTTTGCTCAAGGTAATGTGCTGGCTACGGGATCCTGTAGGCAAATTGTGTTTTGTTGTCGAAAATAGCTGAATCTCTAACACAGACTCAAAGATGCGATGAAATTGTTATTCCGTCAAATGAAAATAAGGGGACGCTCGACAAATAAATCACATTTTCTACAAGAGTCGCAAATATTAGCAGGAGTTTTTGATGGTTTTAGATAAAACACGAATTATTCTATAAAACCATGCCTGAAATAGAGCTGAATGCAGCTGAATACATTACTAAAAGTTTCGATGAAAATGCCATATCAAACATTTACACGTGCTTTCAGGCATGATGGGCTAGTTCATAAAAATAAAAGCAAAAGTAAAACCATATTTATGTAAAAATGTTTAACACACCTCCAGGTATCGAATCCATATTATCACAATTCACCCAAGCGCTTAAATCACAAGAAAAAAATTCTCAGGATGATGCACTTACGAAGCGCATAGACGTGTGACGCTAATGACAGTCAACTTTGGATTAACTTTACGGCGCAATGCGACCCAATATGTGGATATGATTGTACCAGGGATGCCAGACGTCCCGCAATGCGCGGGACAGTCCCGCACAACAAAGAATTGTCCCGCACGACTTACAAATGTCCCCGCTAAACCATTTCGAAACTAAAGATTTGAATGCGCCCACTATAAATAGAAAGCGTTAGTGTATAATCATATTGAAAGCTTTTGGCACGTAGTTGCGCGAAAAGTCACGTGATTTAGGAAAGGCCGTTATGGATAGGGAAGCTTAATGGGAAATGAAACTTTGGCTCAATAGAGAATGACTGATATACTCACCCCCGCGCAGTTCTCCTTTCGAGAAAGGATTGGACACTAGACGGTTGCATTTCTGTTTTATATGTGCTTTTGGCGTTGTATTTTCATATTTTGCGATTTTTCCAAAAGTTTATTATTGCCAAGCTTGTGGTTGTACTACGTAATACTGATTGTAAATAAATAAATGTTTTCACTTTCAAAAGTTAGGTATATATTGGTATTATTTCAACATTATTCTCTTTCGGGAATATTTTATTTCTTATTATTGCCGAGCGTAAACCGCAGTAGCTTCGGTATTATTGGCGACACAAAAAATGTCCCGCACGGTAGTTTCGGAAATATGGTAACCCTGCATTGTACCCATATAGTCTCTTTTTCTCATACAATGTTTACTTATTCTCTAAGCCGATGTTCGTTATCTTGGGTTTTGGCCATGTTTTCCTAAAAATTCGCGTATGTGCGGCGGCTTAAAGAAGTTTCGAATTTCTCTCTCGATAAGTTTAGCGACAGAAACATTTCCCATATAGACGATTCTATATTAGGACTGTCTCTTCAAGTTCTCCAGGAATAGGTTTATGAATAGAGAATTATTGAAAAGGTTTCCTTTTAGCCGACACAAACACGCGAACACATGTACACTCAGCCAAGCGCTGAGTTTTTCGCAGATGTATATTAACAACATTTGGTGCACGACATATGCTCGCCAATTAAATTTACCCAAATTTCCTTTCGCCAATTAAGGATTGTCTTCAGTCAGACATGAGAGGATATTTTATAGCTGGCGAGCCGCCATAATTGCACTCCGAGCAGTGTTTCTCAAACTATGGCCCGCGGAGGTTTCGTTGGTGGACCCGCGAAGGTTTCCAAAATGTAATTTTTTTAGATTTAACCGAATATTTAATTGATTTTTTTTGGGAAAAGTTAATCAATTCTTACACTATCACAGGTATCCAATACTTTAGTAATGTAACTAGTTAGCTTAAAGATTTTTCTACTCCTTCATATTTCCAGATTTCGCCTCTCTGCAGTCAAATTAACCCCTTTTCATTAACGTGGTTACAGTAAGTACGTTTGTGTCGGAAATGAGTTGGTCCGCAGGGCCTGGAGGGTTGCTGTAGTGGTCCACGGAGCTCAAAAGTTTGGAAAGCACCGACTCCGAGGAGATTTATGCGATACAAACGGAAAGCTATTGTCATCATTCGATTCACTGGGCCGCGAAACGTAAAATTCCAACTTTTCTCCGAGGAATTGAGAAAAATAAAACGAAACGCATGATATCAAAAAAGAACAGGAGATTAGACGTGAACGTGTTCTACCGGCGCCTCGAAATCAACGGTCATAGTGACGCTGCCGATGTTTAAATCGAGAATTTATTTAAAATTCTTGAACAAATCATTCATAGAAAATACCTTCAAACGCGTAGACACCTGAAATAGAGGCCTCTAGAATGGCATCATAATTTTTCTGTATGCATGGTGGCCCGAAAGTACTATGTACTTGGCTTAACCTACGATGTGCAAGTTGTCACTCGAGAGGACATTCCGATCTCCTTCTGGGGTCGTGAGAAAATACACCTGCCATCGCCGTCTGTGAACATGCGGCCGGAATTGACGGCAAATAACAATCGGGAAGCCTAAAGGAAATAAGCAAAAAGCATTTTATCCAAAAACGAGAATGATTTTACAGTTTTCTTCTCCAGAAGCTTTCACCGTAATGACTTCGGTCGTAAACATCTTCGCCCAACGTTTAAGAATACAACCAAATTCAAGCGAACGGCGACGGATCACGCATAACGCGTCGAAAAACTAGCGCATCAAGCAGAAAAAATTTACGATCAATCTTGGCTTGTCCGTTTCACTCTCCAAAAAACGCCAACTCTTTCTCATACGAGAGAACTCTAGGAGGCGTCGTCTCTCGACTCGCATGAGCGTCGGCCAAAAAACGCGGGCTATTTTAACCGGAACGTCCTAATTAAACATGTAGCTCTCTCAGGAGAGTGGCAATTCGTTAGCGCTCGTCCTCGGCAAACAAATCCCTTTCGGGAGGAAGGAAAAGCACTGCCAGGGAAATATAAACAGAGAGAATTCACATTAGCGGCAGAGGAATACAGAGATAGAGAGGGGTATGGAATAATTCGCCGCCGCGAAGGATAAAAAGTGAAGCCGATATCCTTGTCAAGGACAGTGCATTCGTGGAGGATATCGACCCTCTTAAAGGCGAATGGCAGGTATGCGAGAGTCGATATGGAGCGGAGAGGGGAAAACGAGGCCCCTTCATAGCGAGAAGAGGCGACGGAGGACATCTCCGCGGATAACAAACGAGCGGCGAGGTGCGTGTTTTGCTTTTTTATGCTCTCGCCTCCAAAGTAAATTAAGTCCTTTATTTCCGTGGCATGACCACTAAAAAAAAGAGCTGAGTTTTGATAGGAAGGATTTAGGCGGTGTTGCCCATATGCGGAGAGGTTTTAAGCCTTTGCAGGAGAGAAAATGGGTTCTCGCGTAATTTCGCCGCACAGGTTTGCGGGTTTGATTGGATTGGTTTTCGATTTTGATAGAGTCGGTTTACTCTTGGTACTTCTGGTGAGAGGAAGTCGCAGTATTTATTAAGTACCGCCAGATAAAGAAGCATGTAGCAATATTCCGTGACGGAAGCAAGAGCGGTTCGAGAGAGAGGTTTAGGGGAGCGAAAATAACTTCTCCACCAACACATACACTACCTGCTGTAATAACCTCCGCTTCTCACGCTCAAATATCGCGACTAAATGACAGGAACGCGTCCTATCCCTAACAACGAGATGGTTTCCGCAACAGAGAAATTTGAGATTTCTTTTAAAATTTTTGTTGCGCGTTCAATAGGCCTAATCATGATCAATAAAGCTGACGGCCTATGCTTCATTTTCGTATCTACTTTGCCACTATTTGACATTAAATATAGTAATATGTACGATGTGCACTTGCAAATATCTCTAACAAGTACAAAATAAATAATACAAGATAAAAAACTTTAAACGTTCTTGATTAATTCAGGGCTTATCTTATTAACGCAATATATGCAAAAAATTATTTTATGAAACGGTGCATTTTCAATGCACAGTATTTTTCACAACCTTTGCAAAATTATTTATTTTATTCAACATTAACAGTGACCATTTTATTAATTTAGGAATTCCACAATCCATTTTTAGCCTTTCTAAATCCACTCGTTCTTAAATGCATTCACTTTCTCTGCGAAAATTCCCTTAAAAATTTGAGTTGGCAGGTTAAACACGTCAATAAATCCTCCCCCTCTCACATCCATAAAATCGATCGCCTTTCTATCAAATTCTAAATTATATTGGAATTATTTAATAGCGACGATCGAAAATGTTAAACGCCAAATCACGTGAGAATCGATAACGTGCACTGATATAATCGCTGAAGACATTAACCGTTCGCCTTCTCACTTGTGCCGCCCTTCTCAGCTAAACCCGACTTTCTCCCCTCCCCTCCCTCCCTTTCTCTTCCCACTTCCCGCCAACGCATTCTCCCTTCCACCCCCGCCTTCTACCTGAGTTCCTGCCCACGCAACTTCCCTACGAACTCCATCCACCGGTCTCTCTCTCTCTAATTTCCATTCCCATTTCTTCCTCCGTGGACTTTGAGCTACACGAACAGAGAGACAGGAAGCTCCATTCAACTCTACGCCACAAAGACAAAAAGCGCTTTCGGCAGTTTTTACTTTGCACGAAGAAATCAGAAAGGGTGAGATTGAGACGAGGCTTATTATTTTCTTTTGCCATTCTCTGTCGATTGAAGGTCGTACTTTTCGATGAGCATTGTTTTTATTCGGAGAGAAAGCTTTTGGAGTGTCGTGTGCCGTTCCTTTTAAGGACTATGGCGATATACGTGCGCGTGTTAGACGCTTACCCCTTTTTGGGGGACGCGCGTCGCATCGTGACTCTGGCTGGTGCTACTGTGGTCGAGTCCTGCACGGGCCGGTTAAGGGCCGATCCTTTGGAATTGATTACGGCCGGGGTTTAAAATGTACGCGAGTCACATTGGTGCTCCGTACTGAATGGGTTCGGGCTAAAAAAAGGGGCATGATTCTTTTCTAAGTAAACTAACCCAGGGATAGTGAAGAACGAGTGTAACTCGTCCTCCGCACTGAATTGGTTAATATATTTTTTGCCTATAACATTATATTTGTGTATTTTGTATAGTGATTTATTTTGTTTGTGGTCTTCCAAGGCATACAAATATGTGGATTAAAATATCCTTTTCAAATCATTGAACAGCACACATGTTGGTAGAAAATTTGGAATACTACAATTACATTTTTCGAGCCGAGGGGCTTTAAATGGGCTGTGAGTAGTCTCACGGGCCGGGCTTACAATTTCTTCAACAACGTATTTGTTTGGGCCGGGCCTAGAAAATAAGGCTCGTGCAGAGCTCTATACTGAGGCGAATCCAGTGCTCGGAATGAGCCGGAACGCACCGGAACGCCGCTCCGGCTCGCCGATGATACCGTTCCGTTTCGTCAGACATTTTAAAATACCATCCCTTATAACAAGCGTTGTGTTTCGTAAAAAAATTCCGTTCCACTACCAACACAAGCGTTCCGTTTCGTAACATTTTCCATTTGGAGCACTTGGTGAATCGAATCCGGATTTCTGTCTTTTGAATGTTGCAACAGAGAACACGGATAAAGCGAATTCTCCATTTGAAAAACGCTATGTTTATGCATAAGCAATCAGCGATACGAGGATGGCTCGCATCGATTAACTTTTGAACATTACACGCTAACCAAAATTACACGATAAACAATAGTTAAGCGCTAAAAACTTACACCGAGTTTAATAAACACTGAAAACGCCTGAAAATTTATCGATTTCTTACAAGACGACAAAATAGCAAATAAAGGTTCGAGAAAGAATGTTTCTTATGTTTAATAACGGGGTTTTATAAGTGGAGACCATAGCTTATTTTGAAAGCAAAACCTGTGCCAAAATATGATTCGTGAGTTGAGCGAAAGTTTAGTTTGTGGCGCAAAATAAAAGTCAAACACCTAATAACTAATGCGTCGCAAATGCATTCCCACCATTAAATGAACCGTTAAATAATACAATTCGGACAACATTCCACGATCGAAATATTACGCGCTAAACTGCAAATTAATATACACAAGGCTTCAATACCAACAATATTTGCTGGCCTTCGTAGAAGGGTGGTTAGCGTGTCTATAGCTTTCAATGTTATGGTCGCGAGTTCGAATCCTGCCGAGGGCAGGGTCGTTTGTGTTCCTCTTTGTTATTGTTATTACGCTCATTGTAAAAGGCCGTAAAGTGCTGTTTATGAGCTTGTGAAAAATACATTTTATAAATAAAAAAAAAGTAAATTTCGCAACATTCCATCTTCGATAGATTTGTTCTCCAAACACTCTCAGACCGAATATAAAAGGATTTAACTATCTATAAACATACAATGGAATTTTGCTTTCTCATATTTCAAGTAAAACAAATAAAAAGTTTCCCCTTCGGAACCGGGCCCAAGGCGAGATTCCCTTTCATTCCATTTTAGAGTTGGGATGGAGTGCCCCTGGAAATTATGCGACCACGGATACAAGTCGAACGAAGACACTAGCGTCCAATCAATTTCTCCTATTCGTACGCCATTCCACCGATTTAATAGAGAAAAATCCGAATAAATACATATCCCGTACACAATATTTTAAATTATATACCAAAACTAAATAAGCAAATGCATCCAAAGAATTTCAAGTTAACCCTCTATTGGAGTGCTTCTCAACCTTTTTTGCTCCACGGCACACCTTCATGCATGCTTAAGAACATCGCGGCACACCAAACCACCCCTAATTAATTTCATTGCGTTAATACTCATTTTAAAAGATAAAAACTAGCGTAACAAGTAAAAGTCGCAGTTATATTAGATTGTTACGATTGGTAAAGCAATATTTGTATAATTTTATTGTACATTAAATACATACATAATTTAAAAATTAAATATCTTCGAAATGTGCCGCACACTAGTCCCTTCCTCGCGGCGCACTAATGTGCCGCGGCACACCGGTTGAGCACCACTGCTCTATTGTACATATGTAATATGTACTTCCATTCACGTGTACAATGATCAATTCCACATATCATATATAAATCGTAAAAAAATACAAAATGCAACGACCAAATTTTATTATTCTTTAAACTAAAAATAATAAATATGTACTAAATTAATTCTATCTATACGGAATTTCTTTTAAGTCAACCGAAATTAACATAGCCATTAATTAAATTCTCCAAAAATGCGTTTTTATTCCGATTCAACATTCAATTCGCCATTAAACAATACAGCGTCTTTAGTGTTCACGACACTCATATTACGCGATGGTGTGAAATACTTTTGAGTAGTTTACGTGAGACTCGAAGTGCCTTATGATTCCATTATTATAAACCACACGAGCGACACGTTCCTTGAGGCCAAGGCATAGCCTCATTCAAAGCAGATCAAGAGAAGTGCCTGAGGTGAGTTACTTCTAAAAAACAAACAGACGTTCGGATGCTTAACACCGAAGAAAGCAAAGGGCTAGTAGAAATGACAAATTTTCTATCTGAATAGGTATCCTTAATCTTATAAAGTCCCCCCTGGTGGGAAAAAAAGATGAAATGAACGGATGAAATAGCGAACATCATTCTGATTTCGACAGGCGTGGAGCGGAAGATGATGATGTTGGGGAATAGGAAATGAGGGTAAGGGGTATTCGAGGAGAAGGGTGTTAGGGGAGGGGGAGGAGGAAGCTGCAGGAGCGAGGGGAACACTCGCCCTCCCCAGAAGACCGCCTCTCGAGGAACGAAAACTTCATGATCGGCGACGGCGGAGAGTCGCCCTTTGCCTGCCCCCGTGGAGGCGTTTCCTTCGTCCAAAAGAACTCTTCGAAATCAGTATAGCGAACAACGCAGAAAATACGAAAAAAGAACCTTTAGATCTCGAGCAATTAACCGGATGTACTCCTCAATGTTTCCTATGGTTTCCATAGAATCGTACACCGAGGGGAATATGAAAAGGAGATGAGGAAAAGAAATGAAAGGATTACGGGAGAGAGGGATGGAGGTAGAGAGAGAGATGGTAGGAGGGAAGGAGGGATGAAGGCAGAGAGATTATAGGGAAATGAGTTCATATGATCCGAATGCCGCGGCCTGAATTTAATTCCTTTGTGAAACGCCTGAATTTGACCTTTACGACAAGACGAAAATCATTCAAACCGAAATGCAGAATACAAACATCATTTGAATTCGAAGGAGTGTTTTAATAAAGACTTCTTTGGAGACCTACCAGAGGAAATTATAGGTTAAAGTTCACCGTACACGCTACTTTTCTTAGTGACAGAACATTACGCCTTTGCTTCTATTTGCACGCACGGCAACAGTTATACTATATACAATTAATCATGCTTGAGAGAGTTATCCACTTGCAAATATAACAGCAAACGTATAAACTTGCTAATTATTTGCATAAATGATTAAAAGGAGGAAATCTTGTATAATGGCAAACAAAAAATGTCTTAAGCATTTTCAAGTAACTTTCTCTAGATTGAACAATCTGCCGTACATTTCTAATGTATTTGAAAGCGTTTACTCCGAATTGAAGGCGAAGCAGTTTCGTCTCGCACGAGTAACATCATCGCAATAATTATTTACGTCAAACATATAGAAGTGTGCGTCTCCGAAGAACCGTTCCACAGTAAGCGTGCACTGGATTTCCTTTTTCCAAATTCGTATTCAATTACTTTTTTACCTTTTCATTTAGAAAATCAGAGAAAACATGAAAGATCGTTTGAGGACAGTCACCTGTCCCACGAAATCCCCGGCGAGCCTCAAAAACACGTATTTTTCCACCTTAGCCAGACTGACACGAAAAGAGTAAACACGCCCGCCGAGTGGAAGCGGGGGCGGAGAGGCAGCCGGAGGCGGGGAATCCGAAGAGGCGGGGGGAAGGGGGAGGGGGGGAAGGGGGGGGGGGACCGCCGCTCTCCTGGGGAAAATACGGGGAGGGACGGAGGATGATTTCGGGGGGATATAAAGTAGAAGTCCCTCTGAATATGGGGAGAGAGAGAGGCAGAAAGGAGGGGGCCTATACGGAGGCAGTGAGCGAGCGAGAGAGGCGTGGGTGTCCTATCGGGATTACGACCGTGGGAGTGAGCGTTGGCGGAGGGAGATGCGGGGAAAGAGGCAGGAAAAGAAGGAGGCGGGGAAAGAGGGAAGCGGTATGGAAGAGGCTAAGTGAGATTGGCGAGGGAATATGCGGCAGTGGAGAGGAGATAAAAGTCGGCCTTCTTCTAATGAAAGCACTGCGTCTATATTTCACCGCATCGTCGCTAC
This sequence comes from Uropetala carovei, assembly GCA_036926305.1. Classification (NCBI taxonomy): domain Eukaryota; kingdom Metazoa; phylum Arthropoda; class Insecta; order Odonata; family Petaluridae; genus Uropetala; species Uropetala carovei. The sequence continues at coordinate 6,203,240 of JAXCHB010000010.1, read as the reverse complement.
ATACAAGGCATATGAACGTCCAATTCGGTTTACTTTGACTTGATTCGATTGTCCGACGAAAGAATTTCCCTTTAGAGGGCGGCAGAGGTACATCGGAGGAACATACACCGACGTCACGTCACCCTCGGTTTGAGATGCCGATGACGATGGAAATTAGCAAGTTCGTTTCGAGCCTAAGGGCAGGGGCGGATTGGGCCGCCGGGACACCGGGCGAAGTCCCGGTGGGCCGATGCTGCTCCTGGGCCGGGGCTGCTTTGAGGTTGATCCCTCTGCCAGGAGCTGTTGCTTTTCCGTATTCTAAAGTAGTGTTTCGCAAAATATGGGCCTCCTAGGGGGCCGCAACCTTATTTTAGTTGTTAGGTGGGCCGATATCCGAGTATTTGCCAGGGCCGATTTTTGCTCCCAATCCGCCCCTGCCTAAGGGTACAAGCTTTCATAATTTAAAATTTGTTTAATAAAAACGGCATAAACAGAATATTTCCGAGTCTAAAACACATGTACTCTAATCACGCATTGGAGGACGAGGGCAGACTTACACCGCGGAGAACGCTCTGGTCTCGCACGATAGGGAACAATAGAACGCCCCCTCTCGAAGGGGGCAAAGTTCAGCCCCCGACCGCGCCCCTCTTGTCAAGAGACCTTTGCATCTGATGATGTCGTGTGATTGACAGCACCCGTGTGAAAACGGTCTCGGAGAAGTAATGGAACACGCGAATCAGTGGTACAATATCTCAACGCGAAACCGATAGAGAGGGATTAATGAGAATAGTTTTGCCATCTTCTGCACGTAAATAAAGGCTACTTAGAATATACTCTAAAACAGCAGACGTATGGATAAAATCACATTCGCGGGATAGTCAAAACACTGCTTCCTTATCCTAGACTGTTTTCATAATATCCACAAATACACAAAATAATCTCGAAAGATAACTAGCGACGGCAAACTCAAAGAGTCGGCCTTCCATACAGTTAGACCGCCTCCAATTCTAAGCGGAAAATTCGTGGTTCCAGAAAGCCTTTTACGTGCTTTTACTGTTGAACCATTCCTGAGCCATGATTCGATTCATTGCTCTGGCAAACGTCGATCTCTCGGAAGAATTTTGGTAAATATATATAAGAATGTATTACAGACTCAGAATGGATCAGAAAACAAACTTTAAATTCAAAATTAATTCTTTATAAAGCCTATGCAGTGGGGTGAAAGAGAAGGGTACAACGCATCCATACAAAATGCGCTTGTTAGTTCAAAGAGAACCTATTCATAGACCGCAGTACTAACGTATTGAAAATAACAAGATATAATGTGAACCACACTGAATCGACAACCGGAAGAGCAAACGCGCCTTTTAACCCTCAATGATATTGCAATCTAAATTTTTACGAATTAAATACATTAGCGAGGGTCCGTTTGAGATATCCCTCTCAAAAATAGAACGACCTTAAGTACAGCGACACTCAAACATTCGTCACGACGTACGCTATGATCGGCAACTTCAGACGCGGCGCTAAATTGCGAAAGCCCATCGTCTTAAATGCAAAGAAAAACAATCTTCATTACGGCCATTCCTCTTGAGTTATCCCACACTATTCAATCACAGGATAGGATAAAAAATAGAACGGAATCTCTCTGGATTAATTCTTTCCCTCTCTCTCTCTCTCGGGCGAAAGTCTTTCTCTTCGCGAGGATCGATACCACCGAAAACACAAAGGTGCCTCTCCTTTCACAGAAATATCCAAATAAAGATAATGTCCGAGAGAGAATAAAGAGGACGAGGATATCCGTGACAGAGAATGTTTTTGCTAGTGGGCGTCTTTTCCGCTAGCTTTGCAGCGGCATTCCACTCTATTTCTAGCGGATTAATGGTTTTTAACTTACGATGATTAGATCCCGCGGGTGGTCAATTCGGTAGTATTTGAAGCTTCACGCGGTTCTTTTGTTTAAAAATATAAACAAATACTCGACCCTTTAAATGGAGTCTCTAAGAATAAATATTACAAAAAGAAATTCATAATTTCTGTTCAGAATTTAAATTTTGTGGCCCCAAAACCTATGACATTACTCCATATCATATGCAATTGCTACAAAAAAGCAAACGCCTTAAAATGAAAAAAAAACCATTAGCTATTCGACACACGTCTTCAGGTATATTTTTTTTCTGAACGGACCTTAAGCCATTTAACACCGAACAGTAAGTATTGTAACACATTAAATGGCTTTTTATAGATTGTTAAACGAATTTATTTCTAATTTTACTCTACACTGATATGTGGACTACTTTACCATCGAAAACAGTTTTTTTATAGTGCAGAGTAACGCCAGAAAAAAACTATTAACAATTAAAAGAGAAGCGTCATTAAAATGTTGCGATTTCGCAAGGTTGGGCGCTAATAAGTTACACTCAGTGAAAACAATATAATCTTTCTCCCATTCTACGACTAACCCTCGCCAAGATAAGGGTTAAGAAACAATGTCACAATTCACGGAAAACGTTATCATGCCGAAGAAATTGCCAAATCATCGATATGCCGACATCAGATTGGAACGATAACATCAACTGGCGAGGGATTAAGATACTTGAATTTAATTCGGGGAACGCATTTCATGCCTAAACAGCTCATAAGAGAGAACAGAGAGGCGATGAAAGGAGAGAGTTAAAATGGAAGGGAAAGAGAGAGAGATGCAGAACGGACGGAGGAGAGGGGAATTCGAATGGAAGGAGAGAGAAAGAGGGAGAGAGGAAAAGGGAGGGAGAGAGGGGGAGAGAGGGGAGAGAGGGGAGAGAGACAGTGGAGAGAGAGGGTAGAGAGAGAGGGTAGAGAGAGAGGGTAGAGAGAGAGGGTAGAGAGAGAGGGTAGAGAGAGAGGGTAGAGAGAGAGGGTAGAGAGAGAGGGTAGAGAGAGGGTAGAGAGAGAGGGTAGAGAGAGAGGGTAGAGAGGGAGGGTAGAGAGGGAGGGTAGAGAGGGAGGGTAGAGAGGGAGGGGGAGAGAAAGAAAGGGGGAGAGAAAGAGGGGGAGAGAAAGAGAGGGGAGAGAAAGAGAGGGGGAGAGAAAGAGGGGGAGAGAGAGAGGGGGAGAGAGAGAGGGGGAGAGAGAGAGGGGGAGAGAGAGAGGGGGAGAGAGAGAGGGGGAGAGAGAGAGGGGGAGAGAGAGAGGGGGAGAGAAAGAGAAGGGAGGGGGTGACTTACACGGCAACGGCGATAGTCATGAGAGCATTAGCGCGACCAATTAGCGGGAGCGAATCTCGGTGATATTTATAACGCGGCCTTGACCCAAGGAATTTCTCGCGTTTCCACCGCAACAAATCGACCGCGAGAGTCTGAGTATTATGACATAGAGTGGCGAGCCCATTGAGTAAATTCACATCGGAGGAAGCATATTTCAACACGGATGACGACACGGCTAAGCTTAGAATTTTAGTTTTTCGAGCGTATGAAAAAGAGGAGATTGACCAATTGCAGAATTTCATTTTCTCCATCCGAGTGCATGGCCAAATTTAAGGATCGGTATCTTTCCGCGCAAACACGAAGAGAAAAATTCTAGCTAAGAACGGTGCGCATCTCAAATCCCTTTCTATTACATACGAACTCCTATAACGAAGAATCTCGTCTCGTTGGCGGCGCAAGCAAAGATTGGAACGACACACACACACATCCGATTCCATCGCATTTTCTCGGCGCAGATATATCTCGAAGCGGATGCGAGATCGAGGCAGCGCACGATAAAGCTGGAATCGATAAAGGTCGAAACAAAAGGACTCGAATCGAAAATTGGATTTTCGTCGCTCCAATCAACTGCGGTCCCTCTGAAAGTCGTTCGGTCTACTAAGGAAAACAACTGACGAACGACACTCCAAACGGCAGAGAAACATTTGGTTTATTTTTCATCGAACGAAATGCAATGTAAAAAACTGACGGAATTGTTTCCGATTTCGAAACCGGCTGTCTGTGTAATATTGGTGAAAATACTGGATTGAGAAAATTAGACGAGGAATTGGAGAATCGATACACTCAAGGCCTCGAATGCTTCAAAAGTAAAAAGAGGAGTGAAGTTATAGCGTATAGTTTTAAAAGTTCAAATCTCTCTTTTGTTATAATTATGCTATTTAGATTTATATAGGAATCAATGATAATTACGGGGATAACTACGGGAAAATCCGTACTACAGACCAAGTATCTCGAAAACACTGAGCGTGGCAAGAGATTAGCATAGCTTTATACGGAACTATACTAGGGGCACACAAAAACGCAATTCCTCAAACACACACACACATTTGGTTTCTAAAATTCTCTATTTATAAAACACTACACGTATATCACAACAATCGCATAGCCATTTTTCGTAGGCCGAATAAGTTGGAAAGTATTTTTTAATCGTAAATTATTATATTTTAAACGCATTTAATTTTTAAATGGCCGCAAATATCGTCAACGCCATCCTCACGAAGTTTAAGCCGCACCGACCAATAATACTACGTTAAATTTAGTAAACCAAGAAGAAACATTTATCCTTCAATCTTTTCTGCTGTCGGAATATAGAAAAGGAGGTCACGTGGAGCCGTGCGATCGATTAAAACTCGATACACGGAAGGAAATCGATTAGAGGTGAACATGACTAATGCGATCGCTAACGAACAACGGGCACGTGACTCATTCCACGCGAGCCACAAAGTGCTTTATCGTGTCGCCAGATTCGCAAGAGCCGATGTCAAAAAATCCCTCGAAACGCGTATTTAAAGGACGCCGCCTAAAATCCATCTTAAAATCCGTGATGAAGTACCGAAACGCGTTTAAACGCGAACAGAACGAGCGATACAATAGAATTAACTAGGAACGTAATGGGTGGCGCTCTAGAAAATAAAATACTCGAAGCAGGCCGTCTCTTAAAAAAGTACATGGCCCACATACAGATGGCGGAGGAGGAGAGGGGGAGGGGAGGAGAGGAGGGGAGGGATAGGGTAAGGGATAGAGGGAGGAGAGGGGGAAATGCAGCCTCACGTATACTATATGAAGAGAGTTGTCGCTGCCTGCGGGGGCGAATGAATGGCAGAAAGAGAGGCGCTGTCTGCGGAGAGGGAGAGAGAGGAAGAGGGGAGGGAGAGAGAGGAAAGGAATGCATGGAATAAGAAAGAGAAAGAAGTTTTCATTCGGCGAGATTGATAGTAGAAAGAGGAAAGAGTTGGGAGACAAAGGGGAAAAAAGAACAGGAAAGTGCAGAGAGGGGGAAAAGAAAGGAAGAATTAGAAAAAAGGAAAAGAAAGCAGAGAAAGGGTAGAAATGAAGATGGCGAGAAAGGGAGACAGAGAGGGGGAGGTTTTCATTCTGAATGGAGTAGGGTGGTGGCGCCGCCACGGAGGGGAGTGGAAGAAGAGAGGTTGCGAGAGGAGGAGAAGGGAGGGAGGCTAGAGGAAGAGGGAGGGGGTGACGGGAGATCGATAACGGGGTGAGTGTGGTGACCGGAGGGGGCCTTGACCTATGACACATGGCGGCGGAGGAAAAATAACAAGATTGCACTGTGCTCTGGCATGAATGTGCGGCCCCGGGGGCGGAGGTCGAGGGATGCGAAGAGGGGGGGAGGGTGGGGCGAAGAGGGGGGAGGGTGGGGCGAAGAGGGGGGAGGGGGGCGAAGAGAGGGGGAGGGTGGGGCGAAGAGGGGGGACGAAGAGAGGGGGAGGGTGGGGCGAGGAGGGAGGCTGGGGCGAAGAGGGGGGAGGGGGGGCGAAGAAAGGGGGAGGGTGCGGCGAGGGGGGAGGGTGGGGCGAAGAGGGGGGAGGGGGGGCGAAGAGAGGGGGAGGGTGGGGCGAGGAGGGAGGGTGGGGCGAGGAGGGAGGATGGGGTGAAGAGGGAGGGTGGGGCGAGGAGGGAGGGTGGGGCGAGGAGGGAGGATGGGGTGAAGAGGGAGGGTGGGGCGAGGAGGGAGGGTGGGGCGAGGGGGAGAGACTCCATCCGCCTCACCTTTCGCGAAAATGCCATTCCGTCCTTTATCCGCCACGGCGCGCCGTCGAAAACTGTCGCACCAAGGTCGCGAGCACTCGACAAACACACAAAGGCAATCGCAGGAGATCGTTATTCTTAAACGTCATTCGACTCGGCAATCGTAAACGAATGGAGGAAATTCGTCGCGGTAGCCACGCCTCGACTCGAGAGTAACCGAAAAACATTTCTTTCCTCTGTGACAACACTGGGCGAACGTTTTGCTTTACTGTAATGTCAACCCCCGTCAGAATAGCTACTTGGTGAATGAAGGGGCCAACGTAATAGAAAAAGGAACGGAATAAACAGCTTCATAAGTGCTTTTTTAATGCTATTTTTTGAACAATTCGCACTCGAGAGATGTAATTTCTTTTTTATTTGGCACCTGTTCCGGGAAATGATAATTTTTACAAAGGGCTTTAGCAGTCAGACTGAAGAACATGACGACGCCCTTCTTCCATTATATTCCTTTATAACTTTAGACGTTTAATTTAATGATGATGACTTGATATTAGTCGAAACCGGTCGTGTCTATTTTAATAAAGTAGAACTTATACCAAGTGATCTTTTTCTCATTTATTCATGATCGTGATAAGATTAAAAGATGAAATTCTTAAAATATGTACAATCCAGGCTTGCGATGCTTTGACGTGGCAATATAATATATTACTCCTAAACTAAGATGACCATTCTTTCAGGTAAATATTTACTGACTATAAGGAGAGACAAGTTACAGTGGTGTATTTATGGTGCATTTATTGATGGATCCGCCTCGGATAGATAGGTGTAAGAGATATAAGATAGGTTGGTGTGGCCAGTGAAAGTGATTTAAACTATAATATGGGATATGAATCATGAGTTTTTATAAAGACGGACAAAAGTTGAGAGGTGGAACGACGCGAAACGAGTGATGAAAAGAAATGAATGTTCATGCAGATTTGGGACTGTCGGAAATATAATGCTTTCTCTTTAAAATGATCTAGATATGCAACGATAGAAACGTCTAAAAAATGACAAAAAAATAATATCGATCGCTACTAAATGGAATGAGAGAAAAACCAGTTCGACTGCAATTTCAAACTGAGCGACTGGCAGAACGGACATGGGCGGATCCAGGCCTGGCTAATAGGGCTTGAGCCCTGGGCCCCTTCGAGTCCAGGGGCCTCCAAATGCCTAACTTGTATTTTTTGTGTAAGGGTATTATTAGTAATTTGTAAAACGTCTTTTATTTATTATTTACTGTACAGACAGACACTCTAGACATTCGAATTTTTAAATGATTAACGGTTATTACGACCTTGACGCAGCTTTTCAATTTCAACCGAACTGCTCTACAAATCGCTGGGGATGACGGGAATGCGCGAGCAGTGATTTGGGATTATGGTCAAATATTAATTATTGTTTGACAAAAGAGTTAAGTTTTTTCAAAATAGAAATCCATCGAATTATGAAGCATCAGTTAGAACTGGAAAAAATCAAAAGCGATATTTTTCAGATAGTCTCTTTGAAAAACGACTTCAAAATGGCCAAAAAGTTCATAGGTCTTGGCACAGGAAATATATATTGCTTAGTGTGCAAACTTTTTTCGAATGCATCTACATCTTTTACAAACGGGTATTCTGACTGGAAGCATGCAGGTCATTATATTGAAAGCCACGAATCAAATGTAGTTCATAAAAATTGTGTGGTTACGTGGTTAACTCGAAACGAAATAAAAATAATTCCGCAGAAAAAGTTACTTATTACAAAAATTTAGCGAAAATTTTAAGTGAAGAAGTAAGCAAAGATTATAAAAACGAAAGAAAAAGACTCAATAGGTTCGCTGATGGTGAAACAAGTTCGATTACACTATTCGGAAGAGATAAGTTTCGAATTAATATTTTGAATGTTATATTGGATAAATTGTTAACAGAACTAAAGAAAAGAAGCCAAATATACGAAGAGACAGCAAATACATTTAAATTCCTGTTTGATATTGCCAATAATAAATCCGAAGACACTTACTTTTTAAGTTTACAAAATGCAGTTGATTTTTACGCCAAAGACATAAATGATTTATTAAGGAACGAGTACACACATATTAAAAAATATTTAGAAGCTACGAATCTGTTAGGAGAGAAGCCTGCACAATGTATCAATATGTTGCAAACAATATATGAAAAAAAATTAACTGATACTTCTCCAAACCTCTACACCATCTTGGAAATTTTTCTTACAATTCCGATAACAAACTATGAAGCGGAACGATCTTTTTCTAGAATGAGCTACATTAAGAACAAATATAGAAATACTATGTGTAACGACAGATTTGCTGATTTGTGTATACTGTCAATAGAAAATGATATTACCAGATCATTGACGTATGATACTGTTATTAAGGATTACGCCAATAAAAAAGGTAGAAAAATGCATGTGCATCCATGATTAACTAATATGTTTGTCAATCTTTCTGCTATCTGTGCAATTTGTTGTACTTTTTACAGTTTTTATAATTACATATTATTTAATTTTGTTCGAAGTTTCCCTATGTTATTTCTTAATAAAAAAATTATTTCTTTATAATATTTTTTTTGTTCCTAATCCAATATCTCCAACATCAGTGACGAGTGAGTGTCATTCATCTAGACAGTGTAAGCTGACCCCTTCATGGACCGATTATATTATTCATGAAGTGACCACATTGTTTTATATGATTGTGCCATGCACATTATACTAATAACTTAAAGGGGCCTACTAAGAACGCCAGCCCTGGGCCCCCAAAAACCTAGATCCGCCCCTGAGAACGGATTCAAATTCTGACGAACAATCTGTTGGGCCGCATGAGTCTCTTCCATTGGAATACCGTCAGACTAATACGAAAAAGGGCTCGAGACATTCACGAAGCAAGACATTATCTATTACCAGCAGCGCACACAGGATTCTCTAAAAGGCGGGGAGGTCCGAAATATCTGACAAGCACAAAACTTGTTTGCAAGTTATATCAATGTCGCGTATTGCATTATTAATTATATTTATGTTTAAAATAAAGGGGGCAAACCGTCTCCTATTCCTTTCTGGCGGCGCCCATTAACCCGAATTTAGAATAACGATGCATGTTTCCACAGTTTAGAAAAATCACAATTTTCCAAGGAAGAGTCCTGACCCGGTGGCGCCACTTTCTATTACTAGTAAATGGTGTTTTTATTCTGCAAGCATTTCTGCCTATTCTGAATAATGAGGTAATAGCAACCCCTCAAAATTAAACTTTTAACAATTTCTGATTTTCCCATTGGTTGTGACGAAAAACCTATAATTCTGCCAAATTGAAAGTTTATAGTTTATCTGGAAAGGCTTAATTTTTATGCTCGTATTGGGCAATAATGGGGTAAAAACAAACCCAAAATTTTAATATGCATTTTTCCCATTGGCTGTGACCAAACATATATAATCGTGCAAAATTTCAAGTCTCTAGATCATCTAGAAGTGCCTTATAATTTGAATCCTCATATATCTATACATATCTATAAAGTAAGGTGTCGTATGTATGTTCTGCTAAGACTCAGAAACAACACGCAGAAAAAAGAGGAAGGTGTCATATTAACCGTTATCGTGTGTACGGTGGTGTAGTAAGGTTTTTAAACCGATTCGGTGTACTATTTAATTATAATAAAATATTTTCGTTTATATGGGATTTCCATTTAAAATTTTTTCGTAAATTTCTCGAATTTTCAACTCCTTACATATATATCGCAGACATGCTCTCGCAGACTTTTTTGTGGTAAATTATCTCCTCTTTTGGAATAATTTTTTAAAAGAGGGGCTTACAGATCAAATAAGACGAATTGAAGGGAAAATCTTATTTTTCATTATTGCTCAGCATTTGGATATACTTAGCAACCGATGTAAACAAATTACGTTTGAACTATAAACATATCGCAAACATAGAAGTAGTTGATGAAATACTCATTTAATATCTTCTGATTTGATTTATGTTTTTCGTTCATTATCTATGGTCTTCTATATACAGGTTAATTCTGCGAATAAACAGTGAACTGTTTCTTTTTCTGTAATCGTGTCATTCGCATTATAGGTATGTTTGGATATAAGTTAAATTGTTTTTATAAGCCTTTTGTCTTATTTTATTTCATATTTTGTTTAAGTGAAAATTACTGAAGATATATAATTCAATTACTACGTTAAAGTTTTTGTGTTTTGTTTTATGTTGATTTTATTTAAAAACACGAGTCGTTAAGTTGTTTGTTTATTATGGAAACAGTTTATCAAAAAAAAACGGAATTGAGTATTTCATGCTAACACGCAAGTTTTTTCCTATGCTCATCCATTTTGCGTTTCAATAATAATTAGATACTTTTTTGTAATATATAATATCGTTTTGAATTAAAAGAGAGTTTTATCAATTGGAAATAAGGTTCACTCTTGAATAATTGTTATTTTAATACGAGAACTAAATTAGATTAACATTTTGAACACGTAACGCAGTGAATTTCGAAAGATTTTATTTGAATAATACTTTTGTTGAACTTTATTATGTCTTCTGAACTAAAATTAAGAATTCGTGTCTGCGGTTCCATGGGTAAAATGTAAACACTACCGATACACTCACGTAATTAATTACGTTAGAAAAGTAAAACATTTTACTACATTATTTAAAATCGATTCGTTCGAATATCTCAATCTATTATTCAATTAATCACGATGGAAAACACAATTAAGATCAATAATTTTATATCTATTTAGAGTAATAATAGGTATTCTTATTTAGTTTCTCCTGTTATTATGTTGACATACAAACTCATATTCCGCGTAATCAATATTTACTCATCACTACGACACGCTATTTCATCTGTACATTTTGCTTCTCTCGTTATGATGCTTCCAAGGTATTTATAATCTGAAACTTGTTCTAATGGCTTTCCTCCAATACTTATGTTCAAATTTTCTTCTTCTTTACTTGATATTCGCATAACCTTGGATTTTTCTGTATTAATTTCCATACCGTATTTTCTACCTGTTATCACTAGTCTATTTATCATTTTCTGGAGTTCCTTTTCCTTTCTTGCTAGAAGTACTTGATCATCCGCGTATTTCACTGTTCTTATAATCCTTCCTCCGATTTTGAAATCTCCCATGCCTTCTAACGCTTCCTGCATTAGTCTCTCCATATATATTGAATAGAATCGGCGATAGACGGCAGCCCTGTCTTATTCCTCTACCGATATGTACTCCGCTGGTGTCCGTATTCTCCAACCTGACCTTTACAACTTGATTCACATATAGATTCCTGATCAGTCTCCTGTCTTTCCAGTCTACACCTATATCCTTTAATATCCTCATCAGCAGTACCCAATTTACTCTATCAAAGGCCTTCTGCCAGTCGACGAAACATACGCAGCAATCTTGACTGTACTCTATTGCCCTTTCTGATATGATTCTCACTACACCGATAGCTAGTATAATATATAAAAATGAATGTGAGTATCATAATTTTAAAACTCGAAAACTACAGATCGTAGACGCAAAAGAAAGGTATCATTTTAACGGGAATAACGAGTACGGTGGTATAGTAAAGTTTTTATATCGATTTGATTGACCTGTCTAATTTAAAGAATATTTTATTTTTTCATTTTCTCCAACTGAATAACATAGGGACAAGTGCAGCTTATTTTTCATTTGAAATTTAAAATTACTTAGAAACATGGTACGGACTTGAGACTTGAATGGTTCTGGGAAGAAAAGAACAAAGTTTATTTTTATTGGAGACAGAATCCGAATCCTGATCGAATTAGCATAAAAATGCATTTAGAATCAATAAAATACGTGATTTTATCAGTTTTATTACAATACCCATTATAAGCTTCCATGACAACTCCAACTGTCGCCGAAATTGCGAGTTCAATGCATTTATAGGGGAAAAATTTTAACGTAATATCGTTTGTCAATTTCTGTGTACGATTTTAATTTGTTTACATGGAAACCAAATATTTGTTGTTTTTAATTGAATTATCTTCTAATCTAACGTATAAAGGATAATGTTTGTAAGTTTGTTCGCTTTGAATGCTTTTAATACGAGATAGGGAGGGAGAGAGATGGATGGTAACGGAGGGAGATGGAGAGAGGGAATTAGAGGGAAGGGGTGGAGAGAGAGAGGGGGAGGGTGGTAGATGGAGGAGGAGGGAGGGAGAGGGGGAGAGGGAAGGGAGGTGGAGAAGGGAAGGAGATTCGTAAGATTTTCTTCCTTCATTAACCTAAATGGGAAAATGCGGAGCTGTTTTCTTCACTTTTGCTTTATTCGTCGGTTAAAACTGTGTACTATCTTATTCTTGCGATGCTTACATGTTACACGGTCAAAGTTTTAGATTCACTAAATCCGTTGAAATTCAACGGGCACTCCTGCTAGTCTATAATATATATATATGTGTGTGTATATATATATATATATATATATATATATATATATATATATATATATATATTATATATATTATATATATTATATATATATATATATATATGTAATATATACATACACACACACCCTGTCAGAAGCGGCTATATATTATAGAGATACTCTCAAGCGTTCGATAGACTCCATCAAATTCGATTACATAAGTATTTTCAGAGGGGATAATATTTTATCAAAGCGGAAGAACTCGTCAAAAAAAGCTTAGCCTTGGAGGAAGAGGGAAAGGCACGTTTAAACATTCGCGATCAGGCGGAAGAAACCACGCAGATAAGATCGCTCAAAGGAACAAATAAGGTCGCCGCCGAGTTTCCTGTAGGAAGTGAGTCGCCCATAAAATTCCCTCCTATTAACGGGGGAGGAGAAGAGCCCAGGGAAGCCCCCGGGGGCGACGTCGCCGCTGGATTAGCCAAGAATTAATGGCTTCGGAGGACCTCTCTTTTCCTGGTGACGTAGAGACGCAATAATGAAGCGCGAGTGGGGGAGTCTCGCCCAAACGAGATCCTTCCGCGAGTGGGACGCGATACAAGTTCCTCTCCTGCGACTGAGCCCACCGCCGCGCCGCCAGAGCTTCTCGGAAACAAAAAACATGAGAACCCCCATAAAAGGGGAGCGTCGCTCAATTAGGGGGGGGGCGTTCTATTAGAGGGAGTGGGCGGAATGACCGCGATCGTATAATAAATAAACAAAGCGGAGATAGGCGCCGTCCCTTCGCCATTTCGAGTCTCTTGACGTCACATGGAGAAAATTCCCTTTCCGCCCGACGCATCAACTTTTATTCCCTTCCGCTGTTTACAACTGACGGCTTAAATTAAGGGCGGAAGATATTGGTTCCGCGAATTTCGCTTTATAAATAGCTTGAGATGGTCGAGGGAGGAGGATAAGAGCATATAACCAAACATTTTCAAGGATCTTTCCCGGACAAGTCAGACGGCGAAAAGTTGGAATTTACTGAGGCCCTCCTTCGTTACTTTGAGGCCTAATGCGGCTCCGCAGTTTTAATGAGGGCTAATGCGGATCCGAAATTCCATCGGACCAACAGGAAAAACGAGAGCCAATTTATTCGCCGTCCACAACACACTTTTTGCGACAAAAAAATTAAAATAAACTGAGTGGAATGTAGAAATCCTTCGAAACACCTCATTTACGCCACGCAAATATCAATTTGCGAAAGAAAAGTGGTGAAATGACAAGGAAAATGATACTACGCGATCATCCACTATAACATTAATAAAAATAAGCATTTTTATCCGCGCCTGGAGCGAACGCAGTCAAGGCTCAAGTAATATTATATATAACTTGTCAGTATACTAAAGAAAGGAGCAGAATGAGGAAACGGTCAATTTTCTTGCAGCTGAGGTTTGGAAAGGCAACTTCGTTGCTTTGCCATCGACTCCTATGAATTTGCATTCAGGAGAGACTCAACCCGTCACCAGAAAGACGAGAGCGAGTGAAATTTTCATTAGCGAGGATGAAAAAAACGCGTAAAGAAATATTTCAAATTTCAATTCGACAACTCCGCACAGAGTTACATTCGAAGCAAAATCTACTGCTTTGGGATCAAATCACTGGAATTAACCCAAGGTGTTCACTGGATAAATCAACCACATTACTTTTTATTTAAAGGCTAAAACGTTTATCATATCAATGCTTTATTAAATAAATTTACGACTAGTGAAAAACGCAAAATTATATCAAGTACATAGATACGGGGGAAAAACATCTCTAATTAATTTCATCGCATGGCCATGGAATATTCTACTAATCGATAAATTTCAGATTCATCATGTTCGCCGAGGATATCAAAGACTCGGTTCGTTTTTCATTTTTGCGGAATTGGCGTTAATTAGCGTTAAATTCCGAATCACGAATTGTAAGTTAGCAGATTCTCCGACGGCGTTATCTTCGAAAGCTACCTTCGATCCCAGAGACCCATAATCGCACATATTCATGTTTTCCGAGTCTTTACAGGCCGAACGAAGCGATAAGCAGCCTAGCTTATCAAAACAACATAGAAGCAGCCCAAGTAAAAATTAACAAATGTAACCAAAACTGCCGAATAAAAATTAATTTTTAAATATTTTGGTAGAAATTTTTACCCTAAAATAAATAATCTCAATGCGCTCCAACTGGATTGAATCGATAAGCCCATTTAATTGTTTTATAGCAGGCTCTCTCTCTCAGAGAGACGAACCCTCGTTTCTAGGTGCGATCGAACCAAAGGATGATTATGTGAGGTCCAACGATAAAAAACGGTGAAATCAGTTGCGCATTTCGGACGAAAAGCAACCAAATTAGATACGAAAAATCGTCATTGTGACCAGTAAATATGAGATATTTTGAAGGCGAGAATTATTCAAAGGATTTCTTTATAAATACATGTTTAACATTTCATTTTAAAATTGGCGATTCTTCGAAACGGAACCGAAATTTGAAAAACACACGGCACTGAAATGATTGATAGAAAGGATTTTTAGCTGAAATGCAAGGAAATAATTTGCAGAAACACTAAACGGATTATGACACTGACAATACTACACTGAGCCACAAATTTTAATTCTGAAAAATAACAAGTGAAAATCCGGCGTTTATAATGTAGAGATATATTTAAAACAAATTAGCAATTAAAACCATTTCCTGTATAAAACAGACATTTTCACAAAAAACAAGAAATCGGGTTATTTCAGATAGTTTTCCAAGCTGAAGGGTAAACTAATTACGGAATCTGCCAAAAAAGAAGATCAAATGGCATTCATCCCAATTAAACATTTCACGAGAGCGATTTCTTTTGCCTTCGTTTTTGAGCATAGCAAGATTGAAGCACCTGCGATGAGCTTTTTCCCGGAAAAATCATGTACGTGCTTAAACCTACTTCCTGCCAAACCATCTGGGCCGTCAAACGAAGAGTACGGGAATATATAGAGGAAGGAGAGAGAGAGGAATATAGGGAGAGATACGAGGAAGAGAAACGAAAAGTAATGTGAAAGGGAGAAAAGGTAATGCCGCGACGCCATTTGATTCCTTTCCGAGCAAACCCTTTCGTTCAAAGTTGAATTGGAACGAAGAGGGCGGGGGTGGAGGGAAGGAAGGGGGAGGGAAGGAAGGGGGAGGGAAGGAAGGGGGAGGGGAGGGAAGGAAATGGTGGAGAGGTGAGAGCGCGCAATGCCGAGGAGGGAAAAGAGAGAGGGGGGAGTGCGTGGGAGCGACCGCGGGAGCTTATGAAAAGGGGAGGGAGAGGAGGAGATGGGGGAAGAGGAAATGTGGAGGGGGAGAGAGGGATCTCAACACGGCGCAGTTCCGCAAGAGTTTTCTTCATAAACGTCGAGAAGTTTCCCAACCCCTTGATACTGAAAAGATTTGAAGGAGCGAAAGCGCAAGTTCAACACAGACATTGAGATGCGACGGGTAGATTGAGAATTTTTCCGTCTATAAAACGCGTGATAGACTAAAGTAAAACAGGAAAAAATTGTCGACAGAGAGAGAGAGGCGGCGGAGTGTTAAGGAGGCGGCCTTGGCCTAACCCATTCCATCTTCCATGCGGTACACTGCACGAGATTTGTAAAGGTGGGGAGATAGGGGAAAGAGGGGGAATATTGGGGAGAAGGGAATAGGTGTGAGAGGGGTAGATGGGGGGGAGGGAGAGGGGAGAACGAGGGGGAGAGGGAAATGTGGAGGAAGAGTGAGGCCATTCCAGGATGCGGATGAAAGCGCCGCATAAAATGAGAACGAATTTTAGTTTGTCACCTAACGGCCAACTGAAAATGAAACAAATTTTTAAGGTAACGATACAACTCTTTAAAAACAATGCATTCGCAAAATAAAAGGTGCATTTAAAACTCCGCGAGCAAATAAGAGAAGGCGTGTAGGCAGAGCGCAAACCCATCGGCTAAGCCGCCGACGTTTAATAGGAGAGTCATGGGAACGAGGGCAATTGCGAGAGATAGCCATTATCCTACAACTACACCATTCTTTAAATTAACATTTTCATAACATTTTGGAACGAATATTTCTTAATCACGTCACTTATTAGGCCAACATTGTTATATACAGAAATGGCTTCCAACCATCAAGTGGAACGCGAGCGATAAAAAGTATTTCTAAACGTTTTGATTCGTGAGAAAGCGTTGGCTCACATATATGCATGAACCCTTCAATCGTTTTTAACAGATACGAAGCAAGACGCAGCACAGCACGTCAAGACAAGTTAGTCTTCCAACAAGGACGAATAAACCAGATTTCATTCTTTCAGATAGATCAGTAGAGATTTTCGCCCGAGTGCACTAATATTTGGAACGAATCAGTTCCGAACGGTAGAAAGAGAATAATTTTTTTATGAGTGCGTCCTATAAAGTGGAATGATATATAGAAGCCTGCAGCCGCCCACGAACAAAACCTTTCCCTCGAAGAGGAAAACTACAGAATAAATAGACTCTACTTTCCTATATTTTATTATACTTTGCTATATTTTACTAATGACTATGAAATCCATGACTAAAAAGAATCAATAACTGAAGCGGCGAATAAAAGCCCTCCAATTTCATTTCCTATCGCTTTAAACAAAAAATCGGTACAATATACATTGTAGAAACATTCTCATATACTAATGCTTCCTTTGGTTATCTTTCGAAAAATATAAAACTATGTACAATCATTATAAACATCAACTTAAATAACTATACAAAATTTGATCAAAATCGTTGCAACAGTTTTTGAGAAAATCAAATTGTTGTTAAAGTTGCCAAGAACAAACTAGCCTTATATTATTTTTTTGAGAAATATGAACTGTGAAGTCTTATTGATGACGTAAACTCAAGTAACTGTACGAAATTTTATGACAATCGTTGGAGTCGTTTTTGAACAACTCAAATTGTTGTTAACATTGCCTAGAATAAACTAGCCTTAATTATTGTACGTCAACCAATTCTTCATAGCTTCCATTCTGTATGATAAAATGCCTAAGTACGAGATTTCATTCATTTTCGCGGTACCATTTATGCTCTAGAAGCGCGAACAGACTGCATGGCGAAAATAACTTGATCGAACTCGGGTACACTTGAAACGTACATTTCCATCAAAATCTCGAGATCGAATATTTTAGCGATTACAATACTTTCTCAATATACTTCGTATATGAGAAAGTAAAAAATAATGTCGTATCAATGAAATGGGTTGCTTGCGGAAAGTGCAATTTGAATATGAATGCGCACTGACGGGAACTCAGTTTAACTCGAACGAAAAGGACAAAAATAGATCTCCCATTTCAGGATTCCAAAACTGAATAGAAATGTCTGGGCGTGGGGGGGGGGGGAAAGGTTCGCCCCCACATCAAGGAACGAACTTTATAGCGACCACTCCGAACTACATTTCGACAAAACTTCCCCCCCTCTTCTCCCTCTGCAACTACCCACGCGAACCGCCATTCCCAGCAGCTGACAACGGAAAACTGTAACAGGGCGAAGCGGACTTTGAGATTAATCAATTTCCCTTCGGTTCTTCAAAATGCCTTCTCCGAATCTATGACTTCAGTATAATTACCAATTAACCTAGAGTAAGAAAAAGAATTCCCGTCGAAACTCGAAAAACAATTTACTTTTATTTCAAAGCTAAGAAAACTGTAATTAAAGCAAAGGTAAATAAATTAACGGAACAGATATGTTATTAGACACCCATCATTAAAACACACCGTTGCCACTAGAAACCCGTTGTTATTTACCGAGAGAAAAAGTAATAACGAGGGATATAGAAAGATAAAAATGAAACCCATTTCAATGGAGGAATATAAAGACAAAATAATGGAAAAAAGGCTAATAGCAAATAAAAGGTAAAAGATGTTTGGGAGAAGAAGGTACGCCGTCGAGATTGTTTTCATAAAATATATAACTTTGAAAGGATATACTGACGAGCCTTCGGCTCGCTTTGTTTTAATGGGCAGTCGTCTCCGGGCGCTACCGCGCCCTTCGCCTCAGCTGGACCGAAACTATCCCTCCCGTGTCCGGTGATCGGGTTTGTAAATGTCGAGACAGGCCAATCTGTCCATAGGTTAACAAGCTTTAGTTTTTGTTGTGGGTGACTAATAACAGACCTAAGCCAAATTAATTTAAAGGAAAACAACGTTTATTATTTCCTAAGTTAAAAAAACAATGAGAATCTAATTCAGGGATCCGCAACCTGGTGCTCGCGAGCACCGCGGTGCTCTTTAGCAGTCTTTTTAATCATTATGACGTTGATTTGGTTAAATTTATGCTCATTCTTTCTATTACAAGAGCATAGTGTTGCTCACTGGGAGCTCTAGAATGTAAATTGGTGCTCGCCACATTGTAAAGGTTGCGGAACCCTGATCTAATTACTCAGTTCACATTTGAGTGGCATAATGATAATAATTACAATCGTGTGAATGCTATTTAAATAACGAATACAAGCGGCTAAGCATCCCTCAGTAAACACCTCTGCAATCCGAGAGAGAGATTTGGTAAAAACTTTCATTAACAGTCCAATCGTATTTTCCTTAACCATACATCATTAACATACGCCGTATAATTATTGACAAAAGACCAAATACAAAATTCAATATACGTACGTTGAATGTAGAGCTACTAAGGAAAATTACAGAGTGAAAATAATTTTCTATTTTTTACTGATTAACATCAGGAACAAGTTTTTTCATCGCAAAATTTAACACTTTTTTTCGACTTTAACAAGTCTGTCTGTAGCATGTCGGGTGTATTGCAGTGCACATTGGAGCGGTGATTTATAGTTCTTTTTTTGCAATTGATCTGTAGTGTTTGGATTAAAAATATCAGTCTTTTCATCTCCTATCATATTAGGTACTGTAAAACTTTATTTTTCATAAAATTTAGCTTAAGTTTCTCTAAGAAAATAATAGTAGTTGGAATATTTTGACTACACAAACCGAAATGCTCATTATGGTTCGGAATAGTGTTAATTTGATGTTAAAAATTTGTGGTTTCCACTT
Source organism: Uropetala carovei (assembly GCA_036926305.1). Taxonomy (NCBI): domain Eukaryota; kingdom Metazoa; phylum Arthropoda; class Insecta; order Odonata; family Petaluridae; genus Uropetala; species Uropetala carovei. The sequence goes on along the minus strand of JAXCHB010000010.1, from coordinate 6,183,838 downwards.
TGTTGCAGATTTAAGAAGTTTTATTTTTAACCCAGCATTTATTGTTGTTAGCATCAATGGATAAGAAAAATAAATTGTCCGGTTTTAAAATAAGAAAAGAAAAGCTGTGAAAGAATTATAAATAGAAAAACAGAAAGAAAGAAATATTTTAAATCTGCTAGTGAAACTCCTGTTTCTACATTAGAAAATGAAGAGTCGGAATAATATAAGGAAGATGGTTCCTGCCTTAATAGCTTTGATCAAAGTTTGAAGCTTTAGTACGAGGGAAGACATTTATTTGCCAGCGATAATCGCCCTCAGTTTACGCCAAGCGATTCAGAAACTTGGCCTAAAATTGAGGATAAAATTTAAAAAATTATTATTGAGCAACGTCCTGAACAGATTAAGAATTTCTCATTTCTGGCAGATGAAAGTGGTAGAAAATATAGCAGTAATTATTACTTTCGGAAACATATTAATAAGGTAACAATACCAAGTCATTGGTTTGTATATTCTGTCAAGAACAAATGCGCGTTTTGTTTTCGTTGTAACCTTTTCTATGGGAAATAAGAATACTCCAAGGAATATGTGAAAATATTGGTTCTGCATTAAAAGTGATTGAGAATTTAATACAATTTATTAGAGAATTGCACACAGATGAAGGTTTTGAAAAAACTATACAAACCGCAGGAGAGCTGGCCAGTACTTTGAATACTCCAGCGGAGTTCAAGGTAGGAACTGAAGTTCGTCGACGGAAAAAGAAAAAACTTTTTGACTACGAAGCCGATAATGAATCTGTGCTTAATCCAAAAGATATATTTAAAATTAACTTTTTCAGTATTATTTTAGACATGTCTATCAATTCGATAAAAGAAAGGTTTAAACAATTAAAGAATCATAATAAATACTTTGATTTCCTCTGTGATTTAAAAAAATTAAATGAAAAAGACGATAGCATTCCCAAAGCACTTTGTACCTATTTGGAAATTCATCTAACTAATAAAGACGACAGAGACATTGATGCTACTGAACTATTCAACGAATTAAAGACATTCAAAGACTTATTTTCTTCAGAACTCCAAAACTTAAAGAATTCATTAGAAATATTAATATTTATTCATTCAAATAACCTGGAATCGACATTTACAAATATATTTATTTCGCTTAGAATTTTAAACACTCTACCGGTATCAGTTGCAAGCAGCGAAAGAAGTTTTTCAAGACTAAAAACAATAAAAAACTATTTAAGATCGACCACTGCACAAGAAATACTGGCTGGGTTGTCACTAATAGCAATCGAGACCGATATTTGTGAGCAGTTGGACATGGAACATCTTATTTCCGAATTTGCTAGCTTGAAAGCTCGCAAAATAACATTCTCATAATTTATAAAGTACAGGATTAATAAAATTTTTCTAATTTTTTTCATTTGTAAATTTTCGTTTCATAGCTTATTATTAGAGGCGTCGCAGAAAAATCTTTCAGGGGGGCGCCAACACTCCTTGTAGGGCCCTGTGTACGACGTATCACAAATGGGCGTGTTTCGTGCAATGGAGTATTAGAAATAAATTATATACTACCCGTACGTAAGGGAAATTGCGTTTTAAAGTTCTTTTCTTCATCATAAATAATCCATTTTCTTCCTATTTAATAATATTACACGCACACGTAAGGAAATTAAACGTTTGTTTGTGAGATTGTTTATGTTAGCAACAATGAAGAAGTAACCATGCAAGAAATTTTCTAAGTTCAACTCGAATTAAGACATTTTTGTTTTATTTTCTCGATAATGGCTATTCCTACGGTAAAAATGTATAGGCAATACTCTTCTTTACCAGTTCTACACCTTTTATTTGAAAATATTTTTATATAACCAATACTTTACGAGATATGACGAAAATTTCATTTTTCACTCCAGTAAAGTGGTAACCCTGATTGGCGTACGCGATTCATTTTTGCGATTTTCTTATTATATTTTATTGTAAGACCTTTATTTCAAATTTCATGAAAATCCGCTCAGTAGAAGCTGAGAACGAAGATGCGGGCGGACGGACGAACAGAGACGGACAGACCGACGATAATAAACGCTCACGCTGGAAGCGAAACGCGCCTAAAAAGCGAAATCCGGCTGAGTTATCGGAAGCAAACAAATACCGGGGCTGCAAAAAACTATCTGAAACAGTCAACGTTAAATATAAACGAACCAAAGTTAACTCCGTCGAACAGGGAAACAATTTCGACGCAATACAATAAGCTCAACGATTCTTTTTTAAGAAAACCAGCTATATGCAATCATGGTATTTTAGCCGAGCCACTTTCCCTGTTTACTGATGGACAAAAATTATGATCAGAAATTTCAATTTATCTTGATTAATTACAGTTAACTGATAAAATTTTTCGAAGTAAAATTACGCTATCGAGGTGTGAGTTCACCAGTAACCTAAAGAAAGTGGGAGTAGGAGTCGTCGCTCTTTAGAGAGATCGCCTCCTCGCTTCGACGTAAGGAGCCGAACCCTTCCGCCTTCCCCCGAACGCATTACGAAAACACCACTCGCCGCAGTAATTCATCCGCACGCACGCACCCACGTGGGGGAGAGGCGGGGGAGTGCGCGCAGCGGGGGCGGAGGGGAAGGGCGAATTCGAAACGGTGCCACGCGTCGATCCTTCTCGAACGATACATTTTTCTCTTCGGATGAATGAGTCGCTCGAAGGGCACTACACGACAGGAGTGGAAGAGGGTGGCGGAGGGGAAGAGGGTTGAGAGGGGAAGAGGGTTGAGAGGGGAAGAGGGTGGCGGAGGGGAAGAGGGTGGCGGAGGGGTAGAGGGTGGCGGAGGGGTAGAGGGTGGCGGAGGGGTAGAGGGTGGCGGAGGGGTAGAGGGTGGCGGAGGGGTAGAGGGTGGCGGAGGGGTAGAGGGTGGCGGAGGGGTAGAGGGTGGCGGAGGGGTAGAGGGTGGCGGAGGGGTAGAGGGTGGCGGAGGGGAAGAGGGTGGCGGAGGGGAAGAGGGTGGCAGAGGGGAAGAGGGGTGGGGAGAGAAGCGCCCAGCGAGTGAAACGTGCGCAGAAAGAGGAAGGGGATAAATGGCGCGCAAAAGAAGTAAGGCGATTAAGAAATAAAAATAAAAATAGAGCGAATGGATTCTCTCGTGAATGGCGGTCTCGCGTCGCAGCGCTCCTCGGACGGAATGCAGCAGCTGCGGTTTCCGCGTGCGCACCCGAAACTTCCGCGAGTCGGCGGCGGCGGCGGAATCCGTACCTCGAGCAGAAAATATCGGTTTGGCGGGTATTTACGAAGACGCATCACGCGTGGCAATCTTTCGAAAAAGACGCCGAGGAAAATTTTGGACGCTGACAAAGACTTAGAGTCGCTAAGCTAATCCTTTTTCAAAATCCGCCGCTGAGAAAAATGTAATTAAACCGAACCTCGTCTTTGAGGACCGCGTCTGAATAAGAACAAATTCCATAGAGACTGCGAGGATAACCGTAAAACTCGTTCCCACGCATTTCGTCAGAGTAAACTGATTTAGAAAAACAAGGGGCAGCCATTAACAGACCAAAACGTCTCTTTGGACATTATCCGTCACACTCGCTACGACATTATCCACCGCCCACCAGGAATCGACCTTTTATCCACAGCCGCGTTTTCCACAACTCCAGTTAAATTGAAAGTGCGAACAACTCGACCTTTCCTGGAACGACGTTTCTGACAGAGAACAGCAACCAAGGGATTTTCGGTCAAAAGAAGGAAAACGGACAGATTGAGAGACGAAAGGGAGAATGTGAATACGAGAAGGGCTTCGATGAATGAAAAGGCGAGTGCAATGGAGCGCAGAAGAGCCCTTGGTTAATGAGGGCGAGAGGTAGCATAGGAGAGATGGCGTGCATTCTGGACCGCGTGGCATCCTTCTCCCTTCGATATTCCGGATCCATTACAACCTTTCCTTTTAGCTGCACATGGTACTCGCGACCTTTCCCCGCGAACCCTTCCTCTCTCTTTATAGCCGTCTAATGGAGCCGACGAAAAATATGACAGCCCCGAATTACGTCTTGTTCGGGGCAATGGGGTGGCAAGGAAAAGGGTCGGAAACGGGCAATGGAATGGAATTCAGAAGTGGAACGGAGGCGAGAGAGAGGCTTCTTCTGGAGGCGGTGTTGACGGATACCATTTGTGGAAAACCACATCCGAAACATCTATAAAAGTATCGAACCCGATTATGACAAACTCTTCGTGGCACCAAAACTCCGAAAGCCTTTTTGAATGAATGTCGAGATGAACGAATAAATGAAGGAATCGCCAAAGAAAACTTAAATCAATCGCGTCTTTTTATAACTTGGAACATGAAATCGCTGCTCTAATTCTACGAAAATGTCAGATCGAAATTCGACCTAAAGGAGGAAAAAGACGGGCGGAAACGGCATTCGAGGCTCGAATCGAGAGAGGGGCGGGGCGGCGGGGACTTGTTTTTTTTCTTTGGCTAATCAGTCTCTTTGACTCTTGTATTCGAGGCGGAGACGTGATCGATCCGAGCGATTCGGCGGAGAAAGGAAATGAGAAAACTACGCGAAATGTCAGTCACGAGAGCCTCATATCGACGAGATCGAAAGGTCACGCGTACGTCGTCTTCTCTAGCTATAACCTTTATAGATTGGAGCGATCACGTTCGAATCCGCGGGCGAATCACGTTTGACGAACACAAAGATCATAGGGAAAACCGATCACGGGAAATTGATTGGACCGCAAAAGCAACAAGTGTTCGCGCGACCGAAACGCATTTTCAAAGTTAATTCGAGAAAGAAAAGAATTATAGAACGCGGAAAAGGCCCGGCGAAGGGAATTTCACCCATCGACGAGGTGAGGCCCAAAGGCTCATCCTGTGGGGCCTATAACGCACGACCGTCCCCAAGAGACACTCTTTAAAAGACGAAATTACACGCGGATTCGGCGCATTCCGTCGCCTTCGGAGTAACGCGGCTTATAAATCACACGACCGGATATTATCCGCTCGCCAATATACGAGATAAAATATATCGATCTTTGTTTTAAAGCGACATCCAGAGGATGACAAGGAGCACATTCGATAAATCGATCCAACAATATACGACAGGTTCATATTTCGAACGATACATCACAAGCGACACTCGATCGATCCTTGGTTAAGTTTCATCTTCAGTTTTCCTATTTGAATGTGTTCGTCAAACACTGACGACGTTTTCACTTCGCTCGTAGCTTAAATAGGTAAATACAGAGCTAAAATAATGTTTGTCTTGTCTTTGTCTTTGATAACAGACGTTATATTCCCGATTAAAATTTAATTCGACCACGTACGTACCGATTCATACGCACGCAAAGGCAGTTTCGCTTTAACCAATTACATCTCACCTGCAGGTAGTTTCGCCCACGTTAATGTATTGTTTGGCACACAGTGTCGTAACAATAGGGTTGCCAAATGTCACGGACCCTCGAATATTTCCGAATATAGAAAAAAATTAACATTTTTTAGCAATTTCTTTTTTATCCTGAATTCTAAAATGACTTTCCAACGTATCATTATTTTTGGACAGAGTAATTTCATAAGTCTAACCTTTTCAGCATACACCAGGTGATAGATAACTGCAACTTATTAGGTCCTATAATGGGGTTAATTTTTAATTTAATCTATGTATTTGTTGGGAACATCGATAGTACTTTTGCCGCGAGCCCTTCCGCTCCTGCTTACGCCACTTTTGGCACATGTACATTCCACATTCGAAATTCTGAAAGGATTTAAGTGTATCCTTAAAGGATTTCTGTAATCCTTGAACCCTCATCCGCCCCTCAAAACAATTGTACACTAAACGTCATGGGGTCTATTTTGACCCGTTTTATTTTTACCTAAATATAGTATAGTTTTAGCTATCGAATAAAGCAAAAACAAAAAAATTGGCCCATATTTAGCTATTCTGATGAATGAATGAAAAAAAACCTTACAATCTGAAAAATCGAAAATCCCGTGTAAACTTATGGGAAAATAATTGTTTCCTGGATAAGAAACCCGAGACTATAAGATGAAAATATTTTTCTAGGGACCTCCTAGTTTGTAGAAACAAAACTCAGTGTACCGCATATCTCTATGACAAACGGCTTTTGAGATAGAGGGGGGACAGACGGACAGACACTTGATAATTTAATATAATAAAAGCCGTCGTCGGTTGGTTGGTTGGTCACGCTATGCAAACGCTAATAACTCGAGAAATAATAATGATAGAAACTCGAAATTTGGTAGTGATGCTTCATTAACACTTTTCCAGTTGATGACGAATTTAAATCGAGAAAAAATTCCTTGGTTCGTCTCCAAGAGAGGCATTTCCTTTTCCCATTACTTAACATGTAAAACGCGATTTTTCGACGTGCAGGCTTTTATTCATTTGGAAATTAAAATTAGAAGAAATTAACAGATGCCCTTCGGATTTTAACCGAAAAATAACTTCATTTTATGATGTATCATTATGGATGGCATAAAATAGACTTTATACGCACACACACACATATATATATATAAATACTAAGGAAGAGGAAAGGTAAGTAAGGATATTCAGTTGTGTCTCTCTTGTGCTGACGAAGGGATCATCCCGAAAGCTCTAACCTCTACAAATGTGTCTCTCCAACACCCCAGCGGTTCTACTTCCGGTAAGTGTACACTGGGTTTCCTTCAACACCTAGTTGCCCAAAAAAAAAATATATATATATATAATGTTTTGAAAATGCATTCACGCCGGAGATATGAAAATAACTTTTAAAAAACTCCACCGAAAGACCCGAAATCTCGGAGCTAAAGAGGGCGTTTGAACATCAATCAGGTGACCCTCCTCATTCCGCCCACTAAAATGAACTGCGATGGAAGAGGACGCGACCTCTCCAAAGCCCATAAAGGTCAAACCACAACTCAAAAGCCTTACATCTCCAAACTAACCAAGGGCGAGAGCCACGCCTCGCTTTAATGAATTATGACTATAGAGCAGGTTTGTTCCTATTTTTGGAGAAGCTGACGGAAAAGGTGAAGGAAGGACTACGTCAACCTGGTTTCCCGGAATTCCGTTCGGCTGCTGTGCCGCACCTCCGGCGACTGCGCTCGGAGGTGACGGATTAAGCGGGGGCGGCGAAGGGGGGGGGGGGGGGCACCTTCCGGAGGTTCCTATCGAAGCTCTTCTATTTTTAGAATCGATCTATCGCAAGAACCCGTCATACCGCGCCTCGAGAGAGAACTGGATATTATGCCAGTCGATTCGTGTTCCCCTATAATATATTATACTGCTTCACATTTTAATGGTAAAATATATTGCTGATTAGTTAATTAATTTTTCGAAACAAAGGTGAAATTACATAGGTCTAAAAATGTATTTATATAATTAATGTATTGAATATTATTAAAGATACAAAATGTTCAAGATAGGTTGGTCTGTAGGGGAATGTTTTTATTGTAGTATTCTTTTAAAAAGTGTCTTATGTTATTTGCTGTGCAATTATTTTCTCACTTGTTATAACATATATCGGTATTTTGGACAAGTTTAATCATTACACAAACGAGTAAAAGAATACCTCCCTTTCGTTAAATTAAACATCAAGAACATAAGGTATTTTTCCACGAACTCCAAATCGTTTCCGCAGCTCCAATTATCGTGGATTCGGGAAAGGGATGTGCTTCAAGAAACCCCCCCAAAATTCACATAAGCGACATCATTATCGCGGGCGCAATCGCTCTCTCAGGCCGTCTCCATGGTAACGGAGATACAATCGAGAGGAATGGAGCGAAAGCGATCCGCAGGCGCTTCAATCTGGCGCGGTTCCAATCGGGCGCCCAAAATGTCAGTCATTAGCGGCAATAAAATCGAGAGGGGAGTCCTGCGATTTCGATATGGCCACGGCTCGAATTTATAGGAGGAAAATGTTAATGCTAGGCGAAAACTCAATCTCTGCGCTTATTTCCAAAGTAAGGTCGCGTCAGCCCTTTTCACTTTTTAATGGGCGCGATATTTTCAATCCGTTCGTCTGGAATTCCGTTGATCGAAACGGCCATTATCGTGAGCAGAATCTCTCTCTCTCTGGGGCACGTGACCTCGAGAGCGGATTCCGCTCATCGCTCGAGTTTCTTTCCCCTTCTATTCACTTGCCCGACCGCCGATGGCTCTGATCGACGGAGGCCTAACTTCGAACCTCACAAAATCGAACATTCGTCTCTGAGAATGGATATTCCACCTTGGGGAATATCCTCGCAGATACTACTACATTTCCGAGAGCGCCCTCTCCCACGCTCTCCCTCCGATATTCACCTCTCCCTCTCTCTCTCTGGAGAAGAATGTCCCGTGCGGTGGACCGTGTCCAAAGGAAGTGAGCATGCGAAGCGAACAGATATTCCGCTTTTCTCACGATTCACGAGAGCCTCGTTCGGAAAATCCCTCCCCTCTCCGCCCTTGACCTGCCATTAACCACGCAGATGCCCCACATCCTCGCCCACTGGAGGGCCCCCTCTCTCTACGGCGCCTTTCTCTAAGAACACTACCGCGAGCACCCACGCGTTTCCCTCGGTTCGCACCCCGGCGAAGGCAGAGGATGATATATCCGCAGAGCGCTTCGTAAACTTATGATCGCACCCGTGGTAGTCCCGAAGATGTTTTGACGTTGGTGGATGTCAAAAAATCATACGTTTAACGTTCGACGCGAATCTTTTGGCCTTCTGGAGAAAACTATGGATTGAAGATGCGATTCCGAAAAGCGCGTTCGCCCGGATCCACGAGGTCCGTGATAAATACGTATTAGGGGCGACGCATCCATCGATTTGCCTAGTCTAGCTGGACAAAAATAAATTTTCGACTGTTACCATTTAAAGTTGAGCGATATTAAACATTGTTGCTGAATGTACAAAGTATACTGGGTCGGGTTTATTTGACAATTCTGACATGACTCAGAAGTGGTCCAAACATTGTAATCTGTCGGAGCGGTATACTTATTGGAAGCAGTAACGTTTTGTAGAGAGTTGTGTGACGAGCGATAATTGTGAGTGAGCGGGATATTTCCTTTGATTTATGACATGGATGTTGTAGATACAGGTATGTTTCTTAATATTTAGTTCTATTTTGTAGATAATATGACTTTCAGAATTATAGAATATAACGTAAATATTACATAAAAAATAATGCTCGAGAAATTAGGATTTTATTTTTTAAGCAGCCTTACAAAAAAAGTTCCACGAGGTACCACCGTAAAACTCATACTATTGTATTGTGTGAACCTTATATTTAACAAATCTGATAGTCGTTTCTGCGCATACTTGCGCCATTTACCGATATTTAATTTTTCTAGTGACGCGGCGTGCGGTTTCCCGAAAACTACTCTTCGACATTTGGATACAAGGCAGTAGGAAGACGCGAAATGATGACCTTGTTGATTACATCCTTAGTATATTTGACCTTCATAGTTGTCCTGATGATATCCATCAACATATCAGAAATACAATTAAAGTGTTTTCATCAAAAATTAATCATCGATGGAAAAAAGTTGTAGACACTTGGACAGATTTTTAAAGACAAATTCTCGGTGGCTAGCAGAAGAATTAAAATTTTCTGAAGAAGTTTGGGAGAGGGTTGCTGCTACGCAATCACTAGAAGTTAGTGCGCCTGGAAAGAGCAGAGGTCGCCATGTGAAGATTTTTAATGAGAGCAGTAGTAAAAGTAAGCGGAGAAACGAGCAACAGTTATTGGAATCTCGAAGTCCCGAAGAGCTTTCTTTCGCTACAGAAACAACCTTACGAGCTATGGAAAAAAGGGATGCAGCAGATATTGTCAAGGAGCTATCGGTTGCATCACCGCAAAGGGCAACAAAGCTCAAGAAATCAAGGTTGCCTACGTCAAAACCTGTGCCTTATACTGATGAAGAGGCGTTAGCTTTCTTTCTCGATGCGAACCTCACGACGCATCAATATAAATTGGTGCAGTCTCAAGCAAAAGGACGAAATTGTGATATTTATCCACCGTATTATGTGATTCAGAAGACAAAAAATACGTGTTATCCACCACGAGAGGCAATGTATCTTAGTGAAACGTGTGCAGAAATAAACCTACAAGCCCTACTGAACCATACCATTGAGCGCATCGTTAAAGTACAACATGAAGTTCTTGGTCAAGTTTTATCTAAGTGCAATGCCCAGTCTTTAACTTTAATATGTAAATGGGGATGTGATGGTAGCTCAGGGCATAGTACTTTCAAGCAGAAGTTTGAAGAGCAAGAAGACCACACCTACGATGACGAAAATCTATTCCTCGTCTCTCTTGTTCCTCTTCAACTCCATATTAATGAGACTAATAAACGTATTTTGTGGCAAAATCCAAGAACTTCCTCTACCAGATATTGCCGTCCAGTGAAGCTGCTTTTTGAAAAAGAATCATCAACATTAATTCAACAAGAAACAGCCAAGTTGGAACAACAAATAAAGAAACTTTCACCTACCAAGATGACTGTAAATGGCACTGAAATTGATGTACATCAACGACTGTTAATGACAATGGTAGATGGAAATGTATGTAATGCTTTGGCACAAAACCAATCGTCACAAAAGTGCTACATATGTGGAGCTTCTCCTAAGGAAATGAATAATGAAGAAACAGCAAATGAAAAGAGGGTAGCAGATATTACAACTTATGCTTTCGGACTTTCTACTCTAATGCGTGGATTCGTTGTTTTGAATGCTTACTGCACATAGCATATCGATTGTGTATAAAGAAATGGCAAATTAGAAGTGCAAGTGACAAGTCAACGTGCGAAGCAAGAAAAAAAGAAATCAGGCAGCGATTTAGAAATGCAATGGGTTTATTGGTTGACCAACCAAAGCCTGGCAGAGGCACTACAAATGATGGTAATACAGCAAGAAGATTTTTTAAAGACCCTCAGCAAAGTGCTTCCATAACAGGTGTCAATAAAGACCTCATACATCATTTCTGCGTGATTTTAGAAACAGTTAATAGTGGGTATGACATTAATTTAGAGACTTTTGAAACGTACACAGTCAAAACAAGGAAAATGTATTTGAATCTATATCCTTGGTTCTACATGCCTGCTACAGTGCACAAAATTTTAGTTCACGATGCTGACATAATTAAATCGTGCATTTTACCCATAGGACAGCTTTCCGAAGAGGCTCAAGAGGCACGCAATAAAGATTTAAGAAGATTTAGGGAAGGTCATACAAGAAAAATCTCGCGAATTGCTACTAACGAAGACTTGCTTTCCATGCTATTAATAATCTCTTCCGATCCAGTTATTTCTAGTATAAGAAAACTTCCACAGAAGAAAAGCAAAAATTTATCTCCTGAAGTGTTGGACCTATTGTTGGACCCTCCTCCACCTTCCACTAGTTCCCACGAGGATTCGCGTTGTGCAAGTGACACGGAAAGTGAATAAAATAAACTATTTAATGCTTCTTTGTGCAGTTATAAAGGAAAGAAATACATATTTTCTTTCATAAAAATGTAGTTCAGTAATTCTGAAATTATAGTATAATGACAGAGGAAAATTCGAACGAAAATGACCTCGGTATATGCGTTCACTTCGAGGAAAAAATGTAAAACTCATTAAAAACACTCAGTTCATAATGCGCTACCATTTAAATGACAAAAAAGTGGTATTTTATATATTAAGATTTTTGTCCACCTAGATCGGGCATATTGCACACTGCGACGGAAGCATCCGTACGAAGTCGTAATGGACACACACGTGCTCGGCCGCACGCGAAACAAAGCGGGAAATATTGATAAGAAGCATTTCGGTAGCGGTCTAGACGTCGATTCAAAGCGTCGGGCAATCTCGAGAATCCACTTTTGGAACGAGAAGAAAAATCTTATGGATAAGTACGAAGTATAATTTAAGAACTGAAACAGGAATACTACACCACTACACAGTAATAAATTACGTATTTTGTTTTCTTTCGTTTCTTCAATTTAACCAAATTATTAGAAATGGACATACAATACCTCAAATAGAAACACGACTACAAGTTGTATTGGATTTTAGGAAAGGAAATAAAACAAACCATTCGTATTCAATTTAATAACGTTTCAAGGACAGGATTAGAGATTGATTCTCGCCCACCTGGTTCCTTTTATGGCCATGACATAATAATTGAGTAATAAATTTACTTGTATTCTGCAGGATATAATCAATTCATTGTTACCAAGAAATCCTTTTAACGGCACGATGGGAGAGAAAAAAATTAAAAAGAGATCGAGAGATATAAAAACGCTGATGATTGAACGCCATGCATAAAAACCGACTACCTGCAAGGACTATCAAATCGGATTAACACAAAAAATATTTAAGCAGTTTCTTTTTCGCTCAGAAGATAACTGAAGCCTATCATAATTACAAGATTAATCAGATATACGAAAAATCAACTATGAAAAATTACCATGGGAACTTGAAGAAACAAGTTTCCAAACTTTTTTTGACTCGACACGTGTACAGGGGCGTAACTCCGATTTTAGGGCCCCCACGCAAGTCAAGTTTTTGGGGCCCCAATTTATATAAAAATTATGAAATTATTACATTGTTATGATTTTAATCTATTTTGATTGTGGCTGAAATTAACGAATTTTGATGTTCTTCAACGTTATTTACGTAGGGGATCTCCCTCACGCGGATGAGACGTGTTTTCTCTTAACATCTCCTGAGTAGGTAAACATTATAAGGATGGGACCAAACAAATCCAAACACTTGAGATGGATATTTTTGTCTTCATTTCGAGCGATGAAATTTTTCATTCCCATAAGGTCATTACTACTCCCAATACCTTGTGACAGATGACGGGGAAAGTTCTCAGTATTTTTCCGGGGCCCCAAAAATCTTGGGGCCCCCACGCACTGCGTGTGCCTGCACCCCCAAGTTACGCGCCTGCACATGTAGCTGGAATATCACATTTTCACGACGGATGCAAATTACGCGAGGGCTAATATTCTTAAGGAAGAGAGCAAATAACTAACTTTCCCAGCAGTTTGATTGATTTGTGCAGCAAAAATTCTTTGGTACTAGCTCATAGCAATTTTTATTTAAAATAATTAACTAAAATTCTCACCAGAAATTTTCGTGACACGAAGAATATCGCGACACAGTAATGGAAATCGCTGGATTCTCTTAAAAAATGACAAATATACATTAAAATTATTTCTAAATTCCGCTACGCCGAACCAAGAGGTAAATATAAGCAGAGAGAACAAACTGACGAATTAAGGACATATAAACCAAAATTCGAATATATATAAAATGATCACGGAGAAAAATTATTCACGAGATCGATAGATCGTCCGAAACAGTAAAACTCGTTGAAATGGAAACGTGTGAAAAGACGGAGAGAAAGAAAGAAAGCAAGCCCGCAACGCCCCCGCGCGCTCCCTTTCGCCCCGGGCAAGGACGCGATGGAAAGATCGCGAGAGGGAAAGGAAATAAGAAGGGTCACGCCCCAGGAGATGGAATGCCACCGCGGTGAAGAAAACCAGTTTGGTTTTAATATGCTTGCATTAGAAGATCGCATCCAAAAGATATCCTAGCAACCATCGAAGGTATCGTGAGGATAACTTCGGATTCGCTCGAGAAAGTATGTAGCATCTTGAACCAAGTGCTCGACTTGGAGACATAGCGGGGGCAATGCTTTCGACATTATTTGCTTTAGCAGATAGCGATTACCTAATGCAGTGTTTCCCACCCTTTTCAGAGTCGCGGCACCCTTAAGTGACTTTTCAGAATTTGGCGGCACCCCTCCCTATCCACCATCAGTAATAATCGTGGTGAAGTGAAGTGAACTCCAATCTTTATATCTCCTTCCATTTGGAAGTGCCTTTGTGACGAAATGAAGGTCGACTTAACTCTGGTTTGCATTTTTGAAAGCCGACGATGCAAAATTTTTAGAAAATCCAATTGTTATTAAAGTTGCCCAAGAATAAACTAGCCTTATATTCATTTACTAAGAAATATGAACTATGGAGTAGTATTGAAAACGTAAACTCGAGTAACTGTACGAAATTTGATCCAAATCGTTGGAGCCGTTTTTGAGAAAATCAAATTGTTAGTTGTCTAGAATAAACTGCCCTTAATTATTGTGCAATTTCAATCATTTCCTCATAGTTTGTATTCTGAATGATAAAATTCCCAAGCACGAGATTTCATTCATTTTCGTTCTACAGTTTAGGCTCTAGAGCCGCGAACAGACAGACGGCATGGCGGTGTATTTCCGTCAAAATCTCGAGGTCGAATTTTTTTGCGATTACAATACTTTCTCAGTATACTACGTATATGAGAAAGTAAAAATGTTGCATTTAAAAAATTGCAACGCTAAAAAGGCGCTAAGCTTGATTAAAAATTCAACACGTGAGATATCATCGACGCATGTTCATTTCAAGACACATTCCCTCTCGTCAACATCGGATCCGACAGTGCAGCAAGTGCGACGACACGGAATGCCAAGATACAGTTTCGCAGCGGTTCGCCGAAAAACCCGAGGAAGGTTTTCATCCGGAGTTCGATCTGAGAGAGAGCTTTAGAAACGTATAAAACCGAGGCGGATGTCAGTTCGAGAGAGAAAGAAAACAAGAAGGCAGAGCAATAATTTCTGACCACCTACTCGTCCGTAGGCGGCAAAAGCGATGAGCTCCTAAATGGTCTGGCGGTTAGTTCAATCGAATGTAGATTAAGGGGGCTCGGAAGCTATTCCGATAGCTAAACAAAAGAAATTTTACTACGAAGAAGCTGTGAATATTCGATCGACGGATAAAAATATTGCAATTAAATTCTCAAGTTAGGTGTAATTGCATTTAAACCGCGTTTTAAAACAGTTATTCCAACGAAACTTCCACCCTACAAAAACTGTGAATCAATCTAATACTAATCTAATATTAAATAATGACGTAGAATTATCAATTTGGCTTAAATGTAAAATTGTTATTCGCTAAAAATAACTCAAATAAATTAAAATTTCCTTAATAAGTATAGAAAACAAACAATATTTCAGCAACTAAGAACATTACTCACATAAATTAATCATGCATACTTAAAAGAATTTCTATTCTAAAGAACTAAAGGTAAACAGAAAAATAAAAAATAACAGGATATAGAATTACATTTAGAATTTTCCAAGACATAATGGAAAAGAACCTCACAATTCAAATAAATTCCTTGAATACTTAAGAAAAATATTATAAGGTCTAAATCAGAAATAAGATAAATCAACTTTACATAAATGTATTGAATATAATGCTTTATAGCAACAACAATTTTAATAGTAATTCATACATCACAACGTAATATTGAAATTGTTGCATACATCAGTAAGAAATTATTATAAAGAATTCAATTTGACTTTTTATAATAATCGATCAAAGGAGAAATTCCTCACTGAAATTAAAAGCAGTTATAACATAAATTAAACATATCTTATCTGGGAATAAAAATTCTTTGTGAAATAAATCTCAATGACATCACTTACTTAATAGAAATCGGCAAACAACAAAGTGACACTGACTCATAATTTAAAGTTAAAATAAAGACCGAGTAAAATTCATTAAAATATGTCATTGAATTCTAACATGAAAAGTATGGCTCACTAATTGGATGGTCATTCCCTAAGTTTTTACCATCGCTAAAAACCGTTGGTTGATATTTTCACACACAGCAAAAATGAAAAAAGAATGAGCCACACTAGAGATTAGCTCAACACAGCTTTTCAACAGCCAAATACTCGATGCCATATCCAAAAGTAATAATTTATATCAAATATACCTTAATTTATTTTTCAATTGTATAACCTAACTTCAACATGATATTTCTTACAAAAACTAACTGTAAGTATAATTTTCAACTACAAACTTTTTAGAATTATACATCAATTTAGCCTAAAAACAAGATTAACAGAAGCTTTGTAATCAATGAATGCAAGGAATATTTAAATCCACAAAAAATAATAGGTAGGGGAAGCAAGAAGTTAAATGATACTGGGAGTTTCACTTCTTCGGAACTTTCAGGTGAGTTTCACTCCTAACACTTTCAAGTAAAGTATCGAGGTTTTTAAATCTCATGCCCCTAATAGAAGCAGTGACATAATGTCTAATACTTCCAAGTAATCGATTCACGTTTTTCAAATACGATTCTCAGTAAAACATTTAGCAAATTCAAAAAAGCCACAGCCTTATCAACTAATATGTCACAATAGGGTGAATAAACAAATACGATACTTCGACTTTTAAACTGTGCATAATATGGCAAGACGTTAAAACCGTTCAGATAAAAATGAACAATATTTTTCGGTTAGACTTAGGCATACTTCCCTCACTATGTTTATGTTTAGCACTTATTACGACGATAAGAAATCAATTTCAAAACAATACCACTAACGAAAGCTCATAAAAAACCAGTTACAGAATAATTATTCGTTGAATATGTTATCACTTTAAGTAAAATACACTGTAAATGGTAGGAGAATTTTCTGAGCTTTTCAAGCTTACAAAAATCAAGTTCTTCCAAGTAATTAATTCAGAGCTCCATTTGTTTTTTATTATAAGAGGTGACATGCACAGTACTCAAAGCAAAAACAAATAAACAATGACATTATGAATGCGAACACTAAGTACTGACAATACAGTTTCTACATCAATTTACATATAGAATAGAAAATCCTGGGTAATACATATTTCTCATACACCTGGATAATGTTATATAAAGTTTGCAGTAATGAATGAAAAAATAATTTACCTGTTTCCGAAGTTGTTCTTCCAAAAATCGGCGGCGTCACTTTTCGTGATTCTGAACTGGTCACCCGCAAATATTCCAACAGGGAATATGGCTTTAAGTTCGCTAAGCATGTGGCTGAACACTAAACTCAACTTAGTTAGATTTCTACGATAGTGTGAATTTTCATCAAACATCTTCTCCTTGCCCTCTTTAAAAAGTTTGATTGCTTGTTTGCACTTCCTCATCAGGTTCACTATGAATACATTGAAATGTTCATTACTGTGTAACACAATCATTTTGTCTTCATATTTGGAATAAATTAACTTTAAACGTTGGTAAGTATCTGGAAGAATGTCCAGAATAAAAGGGGGCGAGTTCTTGAGGTTCATTTTCTGGTGTTGACACAGCTTTACCACTTTGTCCATCAGTTTCCATGTTTTGTCTAATGTCCTCTTATCTGTTGCTAGTCTCGGAGGAGCTATAGCTTCCGCAAATGCACCATGAAGTTTAGAAAATATTGACGTAATGTTCTTGTGTTGAGCAGTCCTACTTCTGTTGTTGGCCGCCATGATGGATTCTCCTTCCTACACGGGTGAATTGAGACCTATCCTTATATATCCAAGCCACAACATTTATCTGAAACACTGTGCTAGCATCACATCCACGCAAAAACTAAGGAAAGAAATCTTGACCACCATCCACACCTTATAGGTCTGCAGCCACACCGAAAACAACACTAAAATACTTCCCATCAACTCACCGCATCCTGTTTTGCCGACAGGATTACGACAGTGCGCAGCACAACGTTGTCGAGCTATATGCGAGGTTGCCTGTTCATATTTCAAATGAAATGAATAACGATTGCGCTGTCATGTATTTGAAATGATTCCATATGAAAATTTTGCGTTGTATGTGAAGAATACAAAAATATCACGCTTGGCGTAAAATAGAACAACTTAAAATAGTTGCTTTACTCTGTCTCTCACAAATTGAAAACCATGCATGATTATTTAAGTTATTAATGAAGACAGCATTAGTGTTTATTGTGTTCATATCAATTTTTAACCGTGAAATGCTTTAAATGCTCTTTGTTCTTTCAACTTGCATGTGTTTTAAATAGTTACTATAAAATTACGAATTAATTCTTCAACTTGTCACTATATTTCTCTTATAGTTAATTACATGTGTATAAAATAACTGACAAGAGAGATAAACTAGAGGTAATTAGAGAGAAGACGCGTTCTGGAGAGGTGCAATAGCCAAACCAAACTTGTACGAGTTATGTCGTATTTATACCATTTGAAAGGAATCAATTAACTTGCTTTTTGGCTCATGATTATATGTGATGGTTGTGAAATTTAAGATATTTTATATAAATAAATTCACCATCAAATCTGAAAACTTCATTACAAACTTTGACTTAAAAATTCTATTCCAGTTAATTTATTACCTACCAAAAATATGGCTCAGTATAGTTTTATGATTCAGCATGCATAACAAATCAAGTATGAACAAAAAGTACCGTTAAATGAAAAAGCTTCAAAATATTTAGTCTAAATGTTAAATATTTTATATTCTTAATGATAGAATTACTTAATTATTAACGCAACCATAATTGAACGAAATACAACATTTTAAAAATGGAGTTCCATAAAAATAAATGCTACTAAAACTTTCTTGTTCATAGGAAATTGTGTTGGATGTATGAAGAACATTATGGATACATAAATAATTCTATACATTTCTCATGATGCTTGAAAATTGAATGATGATCCTGCTATGTAGTTTATTATTTATTATGAACAAACCAAATTATTTCTTGAAAGAATTCATTACATCATGCTCAGTAAAGTACCTCTTACCATTTAATCTATATAGATAAGAGTAGAGTCACAGAAAAACCTAAATCTACAATGAGCTATTTTAATATCTCAAATAATTTGAAGCAAACATTATAAAACATAATGGAACACAAAATCACCAGTAGAAACTGGACAAATCTATCAATTAAGGAAATATTACCCAAATTCTGTAATACTTCATAAGTAAGCCATCCAGATTGTTTTTTTCCATCAAGGATTTAATCTCTCACTATTTTCATCACTCAACCTCTTTATAAGGCTGATATTCCACAAATCGTTTTATTGTTTCCAAAGTATTGTCGATATAAACAATTTTCTTGAAACAGAACTCATGGATGAGAGAACCGAGGTAATAGTTGGAGGATAATATTCATTCTGTGATTCTTAAACATTCTCTATTTACTTTTTTGTCGGCCTTCTTCCAATATGCAGTCTATTGCCTGTGGCGACATATACCCACCCGATTACTGGCCAATGGGAAGGGATAGTTTCGTTCCAGAGAGGCGAAGGGTGCAACAGCGCTCGGAGATGGCTACATCCAACATAAAAGGCATTATAATCTAAAAGGAAAGGGAGCCGAAGGCTTGTCAATATCCTCGGTTACTTGTAATATTTACATAGCGATCCCATGAGCCTCTCAACAATAAATATTTACATAGTGATCCCATAAGCCACCAGCCTGTACATGTTGATAGAGATAACATAGACCGCATATTGGAAGAATAATACTACTATAGACTGCATATTGGAAGAATACCTTTTTGTCTTTCGTTAAATTAATTAATTTCGTTTGTTCCTTTGTTCATCCATTTTGTTTATTACTGTGTTCCTTCTGGATTTACTTACAGTTTTTATTTTGAAGATATCATCACGAAACTTCGCATAGATATATAATTTTAACCTGCGGGTAACATAGGCTATATTGCGATAAAAAATTTGGGACGAGGGAGAGCTTAATTCAATAATTATTTTCTCATTAGTTTACATGAAATTTTTGATTTTTCACAGTACAAGATTTTCTTCCTTCATTCAACTAAATAGGTAAATGCAGAGTGGTTTTCTTCATTTTTGCTTTATTCGGCAGTTAAAACTGTATGCTATTCTATTCTTGTGATGTTTAAATGTTACACAGTGAAGTTTTAGATTCATTAAATCTGTTGAAATTCAACGGGCACTTCTGCTAGTATACTATGCAACAACAAACAAATTATTGAAGAATGGAGCTTGGTAATAGGTAGTATCATCATCGAAGTCATTTAAGCCATAAATAAAGAAAGTCAAGTTTGAAGAAACCAACAAGCCATAGGTTAAAAATATTCGGATATTAATTTGTTGCAGTATTTTAAGTTAAAATGGTTATGGTGCATACTGAAAGCAGTATTTTTCAATTTATTTTATTCTATGCTAAACTTTCAGTTTTAATATGTCCTTTCTCAGTTCATTTTTCAGTGGTGTTCAAACTGCTTGATAGAAGTGGATGGGACCAAAGCCAGGAGTAGGCATATTGTGCCCAGGGCAAAGAACATGAATCGTGCCCCTGCCCAAACCCTGTCTTTTATGATGTATAAAATAACAATTATAATTACTGTCTATAAGTCACTGCCAATCTCACTTTATCACATAATTTCAATAAATTTTATTGTTGTAAATATATACCTATGTTTATATAAAATACATATACAGTAGAACTCTGCTATAATGGCATTCAAAGGACAGGAAATTTATTGTCGTTATAACCAAGGTGCATGGGAACATAGAATTAGTTTCCAAATTCTAAATTTTATATTATGATCTAATAAGTATATTAAACATTTTATTATATTATGACATAATAAGTATATACATTAAATGTAATAAAAATATTTTTAATGATTAGTAAAGTAATCTGATGTATTTTTTTCTGTGTCGTATGTGCCAACTTGAAATGTTTTTCGAGGTCCTCCTCTTTATTTTATTAGTCTCCTTCGATTCATAAAATCGTGATATGACTTTATTGCTTGCATAGTTTCATTAACCGTGAGAACTGGTTCATAATTGTCAAGTGGGTATGTGCTTTTATCTAATAAGTAAACAAAGGTTCCACAACATATCAGCAGTGCCGTAACTAGGGTATGGCGAAGGTGGCATTTGCCATAGGTACCCATTGCAAAAGTTGCTGAATGTTACATGAAAAAAATGCTTAAAGTTATTTTTCACATAAATAGGTACTAATTTAATACTCAACTGTTTAAGTAATTGTTAATAAAGATGCCATTACTCTTTATGAAAACAGCAAAAATCATATTCTCCATAAACAACGTGCTTCTTTAAAATTTTGCCATAGGTGCCGTATCTACCAGTTATGCATCTGCATATCAGTCATGGGCTGCATTTGGTCTGTAATATATTTTCTTCAGTATGTGAAGCTTCGTTGAAAAAGCAACATGTTTAAATTTAACCTTTTAAGGACTATGGTCACGTATACACATCCAATAGGTGACCGCCTATGGTTGTGTATAGCCGTTTTCAATATTCGGTTACTCTGGACTACTGTCGCATTTAGTCGACCATTGAAATAGCATTCCTGTCGACTATTGATTTTGTTTTCAAAGATCTTGAACCTATTCAATTATGCATACCCCAGTATAATGGCTAGTCAAGCAAGTACGAGTTCTATGAGGAAAACTAATGTAAATAGGAGGAAATTTGTTCATTGATACTTTATAATACTCAGCAGTCTGAATCTGAGATCGAAGAAGGTTAACCTGTCAGTGTTGTCAAAACCGACAATGGTATGTCAAGTGATGACGAGTATGAGAGTGTACAAATGAGTCTCACCAAACGAAAAAAGAAGGAAGAAGATGAGCTGCTCCAATGGATGAATGACTTGAAGTGGGATGATCAAAATTTTGAACCGAATGTGCATTGTTTTGACGATTCTCTTTCAGGTGCAAGTCATGGAACATTTGATGCTGATGCAAATGAATTGAAACATTTCGAGGCAGTGTTTGATGGTAGTGATGCGGGGCTTATTGTAAGAGACTAATAAATATTATTCACTTCTTTTGGTAAATTGTGATGAGATTAGCCATGACGAAGTGTATTGTCTGAAAAAAGTACCCTGAAGCCAAAGAAATGGAAGGAATCATGGCATATGTGTAAAGAATGTAATGTTGGATTGTGTGCAACACCATGTTTTATCATATACCATACACGAAAAGGAATAATTATATAATTTGATGCACTGGAATAATAAATATAAATTATAACAAATTTGACATTTATTTTCAATCATTTCAAATTTTTCCAAACCTAAGCCAGCAGACGCTTCTGATGAAATTTTAACTTAGTACTTTAAGGGTTAAGAGACAATTTAAGATTCTTAAGTGGAAAATGTAATTTCACCAAAGATGCCGTTAGAGCGAGTTGGCCAGTAGAATGGTTACCGTTATAATGAGATTTTACTGTATTTGGTCACTCACCCTCACTATCAGGGGCAGATCCAGAAAGTTTTCAAGGAGGGGATGGCCACCTCCCTTGAATCCGCCACTGCTGACTAATCTATATTCTGAAAATCCTTACTCTTGTCAGAATCTTTCCTTTCCTTATCCTATGGGCTTAATATGCAGTGCAGAACCAAGGAATTTTCTGCAGAATGAGTTTAAAGAATGCAACCAGTGAAGAGCAATGGGCCCCTTCGCTCTCTCCTTGTATCTGCCACAAATCACTACGTTTTAACTTGCTGCAACAGCAAAATTTAAGGATTTTATTTCATTTTTCTAATCTCATTTGGATTAATATATAATATCATTAGTTCATATAAATAAACTAAAAATAAAAAAGTATATACCTGATATAAAAATGAGGAGATATGTTGTTTTGCTCATGCTCACTTTATTAAGGTACTATATGTAAACGCTCAATGTTAATAGCTCTTCATTTGAGCTCTGTACACAATTTCGAATGGTAATATTAAAACCAAAGGAATAATTCATTCATCTTTAAATATCCTTGGGAAGACACAGAACACTATAAGGTAAATTTTACACCACATTCACACAAACATTTTTTTATGTTCATCGTACTTTTAAAAGTAATCTACATATAATATTTTGAAAACATATTATGTTTTCATAATTTCACAAATGGGTTCACTAAGTCTGTTGAGGAAACAGGTAACAATGGTGTGACAACTTTGATATCTTCTCTTTTACGTCCAGTCAAACACATAGACACTCAAACAGCTGCACACTATAATCTGAGTGTTACACTCTGGAAGTGGATGAAATCCAAACAGAATCTTCTGCAGAAAAGCCTTCTATAACCACTTAAGTGTATTAAATTAATTACTACATTATAAGGTACCAAGACAGTAAACAAATAAGAAAGATAAATCATTGATTAAAGCAGCTTCATCTAATACATACCGTATATTTCGACGTATAAGTTGAACCGGCAAATAAGTCGACCCCTACTTTTTTGAGTGAAAATACAAGATTAGGCATATGTTCGCCGTATAAGTTGTCCCCCATTGCTTCACTTAAAAATACTTCTCATGAAATCGTTTTCAGACAAAATCAAAGTCATGTACAATCCAAGTTTTAACAAAACAGAAATAAACATAATAATAAAAATATATAAATACTGTTTAGAGTCCGTACTATTCTTCTTGAGCATTCCACGTGACAGGTGTCTGAATTTTAACCAATAAGAAACTGTTATTCTCAGAGAGTTTGACCAACTAAATAAAGTTTCCTATAATTCAATTGATATCTGTCGCTAATAATACTATCGAAATTAAGATGATGTAATATTTTTATAATATTAAAGCTGTACCTTTTCACTGAGTTTTAAGTTAATATTGTTACTCAAAATAAGCAGTTCTGTCATTAAAAATTTACTATCAGTTTCTACCTATACTTTTCCAGAATAAGTTGGCATCTTTTATCTGTATTCGTCAAATTCATCGTGAGCCACTGATGCTCCTTTAACCCAGGACAGAACCATAGTTCCCTCTAATTTTTTTCATTCATGGGCGGAATGAATATCGCTATGCACGCCTACATGACGCTAATGTGCAGATGTGCACTGGGGTTGACACGGCCCTGTTCCGATATATCCTAAGATACGCACAATCGTGCATGCTTGAAAAATGTAGTGCGCGACACTTCAAAATCTGCAACGAGGCCGTGCAGCTTAGAGGGAACCATGGAGAGAACACACCTACAGGGAATCCCCACACTTTTTTGATTTTTTTTCTAATTTTCCGCCACCACAGACATCAACTTATTAAAGCACAAACTTATTTTTTCTCCTTGAACTGGTCCAAAAATAGGTGTGCACGAGGACGTGGATTACATGAGTAAATACGGTATTAAAATTAATTATTATAAATATAAAATAAATGTAATAAAATGTAAACACTGGAACAGCTGATTCAATATAATGATCACCTCCACCAAAAGATCAACGGTCTTCATAAATATTGATGTTATTCATCTGAAATTTAAGGTTCACATTTTATATTCAGTGTTCACGTCAACTCTATGTTTTAGGAAAAAATTTTTAAGCTTCAAAGGTCGACTTATATGCCGGAATATACGGTAACTGAAAACATGAGCATATATTTAAATGTAAGGTGTTACTTATCTTTGATCAGTATTATTGATTTTAAAATAGAAATATGGTATTAGGAAGTATAAAAAAACAAAGTTTGGCTTTGAAAAGATGCATACACCAAATGAAAGGTACCTATTTAAAAATATATTTTCTATATACCTAATATTTTGACTAAGATAAGCTAAAAACACTGCCAATTTTCCAAGTTATTTCTTTGTTAGTAACTTATGTTTTATAATTTGGTGTAATCATATGCAAAAAGTATTTTAGTAATTGAAATAAAATATCTAAACTTGATAGCACAAATTAGGATGAAAAATCATTAAGCATATAACAGAACAGTATGTTCATATTAAGGAAACACTATTAACTGTATTATAAATAATTTCTTGTAATTTAATTAAAATGATTAAGTATGAAAGTAACAACTCCAAATAATTATCATTGCCAAAGTCACACAGCATTGTTATGAATTAATTGCAGTTTTGAAAATGCTGATGCTTGTAGTAGGTAGAAATCAGAAAGATGAAAAAATTATCAAATGAATCTTTCAAGTAATAATAATTTTAACTATAAATTATTGCACGAGACCATTCTACATAAAATACAATGAATAATTAGGAATAAAAAAGTAATTAAGTGACATTAAATCCTATGAGGTAGATCAATAATATACCATATTTTCATCACAAGAAAATTAATTCAAGCAAGATAGATAAGAATAATGAAAGTAATTTTAGACGTATGAGAAGATGATGGCAGTGAGAGAAGAAATAATTGGAATGAAAAAATTAAAATAAAGCTGAACTGAAAAATATAAATTTCTCAATCAAAATATAAAAATATCCATTAATACCCAAAATCTAAAAAAGGGTGGTCAAAAGCATGACTGCTTTCAGATGGTGTCATGGCTGAAAATTTCAGAATTCAAGAATAAAATGTTGTTTATGCAGTATAGAGATGAAGTAATGATGATCATAGAAGATTTTCCTATTATCCAGAACTGCAGAATAATTTCTTCTTAAATACATTTTTAATTACTCCTTTATCACTTGCTCTTTCTCATAGAAAAATATTTTGCCTACTTAAAACTGGATGTTAGTAATAAAACAAAATGGCACAAAAGGATAAAGTGTATATGACAGAGTAAGCCAAGAAAACCAGTAAAGTCATCTCTTTAAAATGCTTGACTAATTTGTGAAGCATTACATTTGCGAAAGTCAGAAATAACCTACTGGATATATTAACTGAAAATAAAGTTAAGAAAGGTAATGTCATAACTTAATGTAAGATGTGGAAATAACACAAAGCAGTTGTTCATGTCAGTGTGGAGCATGAAAAGGAAAATAAATTTGGGAGAGCTTCTTATCTAAACCCATATACGAGTTATGATAGATAAAATTGGAGATTCACTTAAAAGCTGGCCAAAGTATCTGTATACTGAGAGATTAAACTTGCTTGCTGTAACACAGTTATGGTGAATGAATTTTAGAGTATGAAGTTTTCATTGTAGTCATGCTGATGACCTACGAAAATAAAAAAAACTTTTATCAGGATATTGATAATAAAACAGGATGGAATGAAAATAAATAAGAGATATATTAACATAAAATAAACTTGCTGAAATAATATAAAATGCTTAAATAGCATAAAGAATGAGGGAAATAAAGAAAAATTGTTTCGCATAAGCCTGGTATAACCAGGTAGGCAATTAGGAATGGCAAAGGTCTTTGGTACAATAAAGTGATACATGTTGATACATTCATTAGTAACTCTTCAAAACTATAGGCTGTGAAACAGAGATACATACAAATATAAAGATTGAAACATTTTACTACACAGTTACTTGATCACTATTTGCCTTTCTGTAGTAAATATAAATGTTCCTTTTTCTTATTTTAAAATTTCCTTGCCTTTTTTTACACTGTAGGACAAGACCCCAAGTTCCGTTTGCATTGTTTTATGTAAAAATGAGACTTCCTCTAACAAATTGCTGATGAGGTTAGTCATATGTTTTACAAACAATTACACAAACAATTATTAAAACTATTTACAGGCTATAGGCATGAATTACAGTCTGTACACATGCCAAATTCTAAGTTTCATTGGTTCGTTACAACAGACAAAATCAGTTCGCAAACTCTGCAATACAAGATTATTTTACAATCAACTGATAAAAGTATCTGAGTGAGAAAATAATCTCTGTTTCTTTTTGAGGCAATTGATATTTCATTCACCTAAATATGAATGAGGATGAAAAATCATCACATGCATTAATTCTTCATCAGTTTGAGTCTTTAAAACCTATTTTTGAATAATTTTTCACAATTAGAGAGATATGATATCACCCATGCCAGTTGATATAGTGTTGGCCAAAACATTATGGCACATTATCTCAATTCACTACAAAAGCTGGAAACTCTGATATTTCCATGGACTAGAGCTTGTGTCATTATACTCCAGGCAGTCTGTTGACATCATCACTGGAGTAGACCTTGGTCCAGGCGATCCCATTGCTTCCTGATCATCCAAAGCACCCACCTGTTGAATATAAACGAGTTAAAATTTTAAATGGTCAAAAACTATTACCATAGTGAATTTTATTCTCGTACACGAGAAGATTTTATACATGAAAGAGAGAAGGAAACAGCATAACAGTAAGGTATGTAACTATACATATGTTTAAATATAATTAATTTAAATGTTTTGTAAGCCAATATTAAAAAAGATTATTTCATGAAATATTTTTCATTTCATCAAAATTTCCTTTGAGCAGATAGGAGTTAAGAAAGAGCCAATACATTTCATTAATTTGCACAGACATTTTATGTCAAGTTATTTAAAAATTCTTTTATTATTATTATAAAAGGAAAAGAATTCTATTATCCATTAAATTGTTCAATCGTATTATTATCTTCCATGTTACAGAAAAGTATTATATTGTTCATGTCTAAATAAATACTTAATTCTTCAGAAAAAATTCAAGTTTTATAAGAAGAAAATTTTTCATAATAGTTTTAAAAAGAATGAAATAATGAGATCTATGTTACATGAAAATCTTACTAGAAAATAAAACTGTCACTAAAAATGCTCCATGCCAGCATAATAGACAAAACATAAAGCTTAATAAATTGAAACTTTAATAAAATGGTATATATTGAAATATGAAAAATGAAAGATAATTCTAATCATGGCATGCAATTAATTTTGATGCTTCAGATTTATCCTCTACCGTTCATTAATTTCTTCTGCTGCATATTTACAGGTATACCCCAATTAACAATGATTCGAAGTTATGTTGCAGATAAATTGATACCTGTGTACCAGTTTACATCGTTTTGAATCGAAGTTACATCATTAGAAGTATAGGTTCTTTAAAATGTATCATTAGAAGTCTACGGTTCTTTAAAATGTGTAGTTCCACCTTCCTGAAGCTGTCATCTGATTGAAATACTAAACAAAAACAACATACTGCGATTTAAATGTCTACTCTATAAGGAATCTAAATAAACAACGATCTTATAAATATTGCTTCACTTCACACTCAGGCCAATGCTCTCTAGGTGACTAGGTACAGCAAAAGATTCCTTTTTGGATTGCTGCAGCACAACAGCCAACTCATTTGTCAGCAGTTAACATATTTCTTAAATATTTTATAGCTTATTAAAGCTCAAGTGATAAAAATGGTCCCAAAATGCAGCATTAGCGACAATGCTGCTAAAAGGTTCAGAAATGGGACATCCCTTCAAATAAAACTAGATGTGAATTAATGAAAATGATGTAGAGTCTAAATTTCAAGCAAACTGAGGCCTAAAAATTCAGTTTTATGTGATGCGTGTAAGCAGGGGCGGATTGGGCCGCTGGGCCAATGCTGCTCCTGGGCCGGGACTGCCTTTGAGGTTGATGCCTTGGCCAGAAGCTGGTGCTTTTCCGTATTCTAAAGTAATATTTCGCAAAATATGGGCCGTGGCCTCCTAGGGGGCTGCAACTTTATTTTAGTTGTTAAGTGGGCCAATATCCGAGTATTTGCCTGGGCCGATTTTTGCTCCCGATCCGCCCCTGCATGTAAGGTATTTTTGACATTTTTCCTATGGGAAAATTGGTTTCGACTACTGTCATTTCGCCAACCATTGGGAATTCCAGGAATGATATAACGACAGTTATCAAGGTCCTACTGTATTCTCATCCAAAGCATCAAAATACATTCCTATATATGGTACTGAAGGAATACTCTTGAAATAAGAAAAAGGTCTCTGCAAACAACAGATATGCTCACGTAAAAGCATATACTTCTACAGTTTGTCATAAAGAGCAACGATAATTTGCATATTTGTAGTTTACATATTTTAAGATGCAACTTTACTATGTAATTGCTATTGTATTTGCATATTGACTTGAATATCTATAGCGCATATATTAAAAATAAAAAGGTCTCTCTCACTATTGTACACTGTACTAATCAAAGGGAAACTGCTAAAATTTTAACAAATGGTTCTCTAAAAAAATAACTTTTTCTCTTTTCGAAAAACAAAAGAAATTGGTACAATATACATTGCACAAAGGTTCTCATATATGTATGTATGCATCTGGTCTCACTACACTCTTTCCTGACTGGAAGGGACTCGTACTATACCATGCACGACTTTCAATTATTATGTGGATTGGCAAAGCAACACACACTGAAGCATTATTGCCAGATGTAGATTGGTGAGAGAACTGGGGGAGGGGGTGGTAACTGGGCATAAAAATTGATATATGTACAGTGGTCCCTTGATATATCAGACTAAACGGGGGAAGGCCTGTCCCTTATATCTGAAACATCAGAAGGAAACATATATTTTGGCTTAAATTGGTAAAATTTGCATGTTATGAAAGATAACGTGCAATTAATTTACAAAAAATATGAATTGTATGTGTGAAAGGCATGGACGACTGCGAACACTGGGACGTTTGCTGCTGATTGGAGCCCTAGGAGAGACGTGGAAGCCCAGTCTTGTTAGGGTGTGTGTACTGGGTGAGTGGATTAGTGCTGAAATTTTTGTTTTGTACGGCATTGTCGAGTCCCTTTCATATGTTATAACTTTACCTGCTGCAATGCTCTTAAGAATTTAAATGTGAATTGTATGAATTACTTATTCATTTTTATATTTTATTAGTAAAAGATGCTTCCATTTTGCAAACAGGAGCATATTTATATCGGAACATAATTAAAAATGAGATAAATTGTTGACCATAAGAAAAATGACTTGTGAAATGAAAATTGATTTTCCCATGTTTTCTCATTTGAAATGGAATTATTCTTAGGACTCAAACTTGGGACACTTTTTCAAGATTTTAGATTTTTCCAGATCCTGGTGGAAATTTGGGAGAAAGTAAGAGTAGGAAAGTCTGTCTGTTATATCCTAAGTCCGTTCCATTGAGGTCCGATATATTGAGGGTTCACTGTATTATAATGTCAAAGGATTTTGGGCCTGGAAGACATTAAAAAATCACTTCATCTGAAGAAGTCAACTATAATGTTGGGGAAATGTTGCTCAATCAGATACACAATGGAGTGTATCCCAGAAAATATTCACCCAGCGTGGAACCTTGCTACTTAAACATATGGTCCAAGTTCACAGCCTGTTCAATTTATATCTCACAGAGAGATGGAATTTATGATTTGAGGCAAACAATATGCCATTTTGGATAATGACGTGGGAGAGGAGGCCATGGTGACTATTCTACTTTTTGCTCAAAAGCAAGCTGCACTTTGCAATTCAAATCAAATATGACCAAATGCACTTCCACCATGAAAATGCTCATCATGACAGGACAACTGTTAAGGTCATTAAGACTTGTATTTTATAAATCTTCCCTCTTCCTTTACTTTTTGACACAAATTAAAGCAGTATCATCATTTCGAATAACTCGAAAAGACAAACACTAAAATTACAAAGGATTATTTTATGAAGTACTATGACTTTCCATTGATGCAGTAATTTATTACCTTTTTATCAAAAGCTTAACTTCAGTCGTGGTTGTTGCTTTCCTTCTCATTAAAATAAACCAAAAATGCATGATGTCATTGTATTATTAACACTGCCTCTTGATATATCTATGAATCTTCTGGCTGCTTATTTTTTACATTTATGATGTTTTTTCCTCCACTAAAGACCACTACAAAGACCAAAGATTTTTTAGCATTCCCAAAGCAGGATCTAAATCACTGTTTCTGGATTTAATTTTAAATGCCTAAAGGCAATTTCTTGAAAATGAACAGCTTTAATTACATTTCATAACAAATAAACCTAAGTTCCAATTATCTTCATGGTACGTATTCAACATAATAGGAAAAGTGGTGCAGACTGAAATGGAACTGCATGTACTGTTGGTATGAAATAATTGTTTGTAAGGTGCTTAAATGAATTTAATTTTAATAGGATTAGCATAATTTGATATTGCTTAAAATTTGAAGGAAGCTTCATTTTCACATACTTATTACTTATCATTTTAAATGTTAGTTTTGTCAATTTTAATGTAATTTAGAGAAAAATGCAAATAACTTAAAGTTTAACTACAACCCCAAAACTGAAACTTGAAATACAATAACCCCTTAACACAAATTAGACTACAATCTTGTGCAATCTGTAGAAACTTTGTGAGATTTCAAGAAATACAGTATGTTCTTATAACAAGACTAATTTAAGGCAATGAGTGGACTTCGAGTATGCTGAGCAATTTGAAAAAATTGTTTTCTTACCAAGAGAAAATTACCAAGAGAGACATATCAAAAAGCATGTACCAAATTCTTCCAAGGCTGCTTTAAGGCAATGGCGGGCCCTGGGCAAAGTATGATCCTGGGCACGTATATGTGAATCTGCAGATACTTAACTCACAGATATCAGAGGAGTAGTGTACATACTTAAAATAAAAATTTCATGTATTTTATAATACAAAGTAAGCAATTTTTTAAAAAGAAATAAGCCATTCTTAAAATAACTTCAGAAGAATACAAAAAATTGAAATCCGAAAATTATTCTATTAATTTTTGTCACAAATTCCAGTATATAAGCAGTGGTGTAGCTCCAGCAAAATATTATTGATGGTCCCTCGCATCCACCCCGTCATCCGATAAATGTTTATACTAATTAATTAAATCCGAAACCCATTGTAAATCCTATCAAGTTGAACTTAATAACCCATTAACAGGAATGTGTTGAGATGATTAGGTTTTTTAAACTACTTTGCTTAACTGGAAAATCCTCTGGAAATTAGGATAAGAAAAAATTAACTAAAAAATCTTTATTTTTTCTATATTCAGAAAAATCGAGGGTCCGCAGGGCATTTGGCTACCAATGCCACTTATTGTTACGCCACTGTAAATATGTGAATATGTAAAATGTGCTCAAGATTGCTATTGTAACCTTTCATAGATGGTGTTTTTCAGCATGGTGTATAGTTTTGCAAATAACCAACATATTAATGAAAATCCTTGCATATAAAGATGGATTTCTTCATGCTGCTAGATTGTTTGATAGTCGTGCGAACCCCTTCAAAATCATGCATAACGCTTTTTTTAAAGACTTCCATGCATCTCCACCGTATAATTCCATACCTACCTTTGCTCATGCTTAAAAATCTCCAGTTATGGGTGAAAAATGACGTGAGGATGTCTCATTTTCTCTCCCAACCGGTAGAGTTGTAAAACCATGACTCTTCCCGAGACTTAGCCCACGATGTTTCCAAGCTGTTTTCCTATTTGAAATCAATATTCAATGAACTTACTATACTTCACTCATGTAATTTACTCAAGAGCTGCGTCCCTTTAGAGAGAACTTCTGTAACTTCTCACCGTTTAATTGTATAAAGTAATATTTCTGAAATTAATATCATGCATGTAAATGGTTGCGTTTCATTATTGAAATCAAAGTTATTACGGTGCTAACAGTCAGCGAAAATTATCTTTCAAAATTTGTCAAATACAAGATTCCTATTTATACATATTATATGGCATGCAAAGAGGTTACAGAGGGAATGATAGAATTTTGATTCGTATAGGTTAATTTGACATTGTACAATAATTAACGCAGCCAAACAATTTATAATCGTACATATTTAGATATTTGCCGCTGTGATTCCACCCTCAGCTGACATGTCATCTAGCGCCACATGTATCAAAAATTACAACTACTTCTGTAACCCAAAACAAGAGTGAAGGTTAGAGCGATATACGGCATTCGTGTAAACTACTACGACAACATGCGGAACTAGTCGATTTTTTAAACCTTATGACTAAATTTAATTAAAGGTAAAACCGTAAAATAATTAATAAGTTAAGAGGACCAAAATTGCTTTAAACATTTAAAAAAATACATTAATAAGAGATTTTCTAGGAGATTTTATCATTTCCAAATTCGACTGAAGCAAAACGAGTGAGTTTTAAGCCTAATTAAAACGTTTAAAGCAGGGGATATAAATATTTTCTAACCTGTGAGCCCTTACTGGAACATCTGAAATCCCACGCATCCCTTGAACACGTGGTTTTGACATACGAGAACACATTGAGGAATGGGAGCACGTTTTATTTACTTTGAAAGACCTGACAACTGATTAACATTTCCATGGCAATAGATTCCTTTTAAATTATTACTAGTAATTAATAAATTATAATTTATCTTAATGCAAAAGTATTTTTTTCCACAAGTTTCGCGGACCCCCTGCAAGCTTTCGCGGACCCTATTTGGGAAATCCTGGTTTAAATAAATAATGCTATTAATTAATAACTTGAATTACAATAAGTGTAAGAATAGCGTGGACAGCAACGCAACTAACCTCCCAACTCTGGGGGGGCACACCAAAATTTGCAAGGTAATACATATAAAAGCGTAGATCAATATTTTCGTGTCAACGCTCAATTAGCGTCAATTAAGCCTTTAACAGACCAAAGGATAGCGCTATTCGCTCCGCATTTTTGTTTAAGCAACGAAATTATCAATCTTTATATACAGTAACGTAAATATATACTGATAATTATTAAGGAAACTTCGTGCGGGAAGCGTTTATAACGATTGACCAAACAATTGTCGTAGGCCATTGTTGAAGTATTCGCTTTATTTGTGCTATTTACACATGCCGCACAATCGGTCGATGGCATTCAGCGAATGGTAAGGAGGGCCAGGAGGGGGGGTGGGGCGAGGGCTTTTAAGAGGGGACCAGGGCCTCCCCTTAGTTACGTCCCTGAGCGTGGAGCCCAGTGCTAGAGTAATACTACATGGTCGGAGGAATAAGAGGCACATGGACTAGAACTAGATTTACGAAAGAAAATATCTTAAGGAATTATTTTAACAGAGCAGGTGAACGACCTTTAATTAATGATTGGAGAAATCAAGGTACGCAGATACCTTCAATTTGGCCTTTGTTCGTTTAATCGTATACAGTGAACCCTTAATTGAGCGACCACTGTTTTATGGATATATGCAGGAGTTAAATTGGTTATGACAGGAATTGGAATGGAAATACGTACAATTGAAGGAACGAGGAATACAATAAAGAGATGACAAGTAGGATGAATCGTTTTTAGAAATTTTATTGAAAAGATCTGAAGAATAATACTGAAAAAAAGCATATGTAAGTTTTCGAGTGGGTTAGGAAAGGTATATTTATCGAGATTGTATTCAGACACTCGAGTTTTGTACGAGGGCGATTAGCGCGAAAATACGACGAACAAAGCAGCTGTTTATGATGAGAATTTATGATGCAAAGTTTGAATACAAAATTAGCGAAAACGTTGATAAGAAGTTTATCAGAAGGTGAGATTAGAATAAAAAGATTAATGAGATTTGAATATGTCATGCAATAGAGCAGGGTTTCCTGAACTGTGTTCCGCAGAAGTTAATTGGGGTTCCGTGATAAAGACCCGATACGTTCTTTCTTTCTCTTATTTACAGCAGGAAACATGACACTTGTAAACTGTATACTGTGAGATACATAAGCTATAAAAATATACATTATAATGATTTTAAAGTTAATTTTATTGCGATTAGGCTTACTATCTCTTAGTTAGGGTTCTGCGAGAAAAACTATTTCAATATAAAGGGTTCCGTGGCTTAAAAAAGTTTTAGAACCCCTTCAACAGAGAAAGTTATTTGCGCTGCGGATAAGATAAATGAGACGGTGTCAAGTGTAGTAACAAAAGTGATTAGTTGGCCTGATTAGGCAGATACGGAAGAAGTTATACTATTGAGAGACAAGAGTCTGCTGAAGGTAGTCATAGGAGAGACAATGCTAGGAGAAATTAAGTATATAGGATAGTTTGAAAGATAAAGAAAGTTAAGTGGAGATAAAACCGAGTTTATTGTGTATGGGAGAAGTTATTTTTGCTTAAGAAACTTTAATGAAAGAATATTGGATTAGGATAAGCATAAACATTACTCGATTTATTACATTATTTTAATTCCATGTTCGGAGAATAAAATTCCAATGTTTTTCATCGTCTGCAATTGGTGTTTCAAGGGTAAAATATAAAAGTGAGAAAATGGGATCTGAAGTATGAACTCAGAGCATTCCTTTTTCAAATACGATGACAGACTGAAGCACAAAGTCTTACTTTCCATTTTAAATTCTAGAGCAGAATTTATAAAACAATTTCTCTCACGATCCAGGAGATGAAAAGTTATAATCCCTGCCATCTTCTTTGAAGAGATTTCTTAGAGTAATGAAGGCATATAGATAATGGAGAAAAAACCATTTTGTTATGAAAATATAGGAGATATTTGGAAAGTAATGCAGCAGTTAAAGTAAATATAGTATGTAGCCACGACCTCACTAACTCCAAAGGAAAACAAAATAGGTTCAGTTATCTCAAACTAGAGTTATTGAACAAGATGGATACGATCGGAAAAATTATCTTTAATTTTAATTCAGTGAAAATTGAAATAAAAAACGATAGGGTTGTCTAAGTTTTACAGCATGTAAAAAGATGGATTTGAACGAATGAAAAGTATTCCTCTGGAGCGCCTGGAGGAACTAAGCAGGTTGCTGCCGGTGCAAGAGGGTTTTAAAGGCGAGAGTTTTCTAGAAATTCACGCTTTCCTTTCCTTTACTTTCGTAGAAAAATTAGAATCCAGGCACGACATGCCCGCATCTCGAGATGTTAGCGATCAGGTTAGCCATAAATCCCTACAAAACAACTTTCGTATGACCCACAGAATAACATTTACATATTAGCCTTACTTAAGTTCCGATAACTAAACGTGGGCAGCCTAGGATAAATAGATAGGTTTTGCTCATGCAAACGGTGGCTAGAAGAGCTCAAACGAAGACACGACCGTAATATAAAATATATTTAAGTTAAATCGTGGAATGGAGCGATTCAGAGCTAATTTTCCCTCGAGAGTATTAGAGGCGAGAAGAACGTCAGTAAGAGACCGATGGATAATTTAGTTCGTTACCACTAATCAGCTTAGTGCACGGAAGGGTAAAATATAGATTTAGATATAACTTTAATTCATGTGGCAAATGTTTACAGAGAAAAATAACTCTTGAACTGTTATCAAATTTTAAAAGAATAAGTTGTACCTAGAAAAGTAAAAAGTAAAATTTTAAAGTTTAGCATGAATGAGTTCTGTTAATCGAAAACAGAAAATGGTTTAAAGAAATTTTAACGATTAATTTCATAAAGTGGCGAAGTGGCCAATGGTGTTTTCGTTTTCAGTAAAGCGTATTTTATTTTTTGAAGCTAATTGTAAGACCTAAAATAATAATTTTAAAATTGTATAAATTATGTGATAGATAATTAATGAGTGTTCTATAAAAATTATCACTCAAAATATATTTTATAAAGTCGTAAAAAAAGTGGTACGGCGTGAAATGAACTCAAATGTTAAGTTCAAGTAATTATTAGAACATCTAAAAAATTATTAAATTCATTGCATCAACACAAAAAATATCCTAAGGTTAAGACGCCTACACATTTGGAGTCTTCCTATTTTCAGCGTCTTTCTAACCGTAAGAAGGCTTAACACTACGCTACGCCAAATCTATTATTCTTATTCGGAGTGGGTTAAAAGCGAGCATCGCCATCAACGGGGACGATCTCCGCCATTAGTGGAAGGCGAGAACGAATATGCGGGTAACATGAAACGAGGTGGGGACTGGGAAAGCCAGTAACATGGAATACGCAGATTTGGTGACGCTGCTTTCACACGGCTCGATATGGATTTGGGAGCCATGGTTTAGAGCAGAGGTCGGCAAACGGTCGAAGCTTGTCGTCGTCGATTGCATAGGAATTATTTTATAATGCTTAATAAATATATTTTAATTTATAACTTGTTTTTTGTTCATCAAAACTAATACACACATCATAAGAAAAGGAAGTCCATCTTAAGATCTCATTTTTTTTCAATTAGCTCGTATGACCGTAAAGTTTGCCGACCCCTGGTTTAGAGGTTTCACGAGACTTGTTTTGAAAGGCTTTTCGATAGCTTTTTGTTTCGTTTAAATTTCGCCATCTGGGAATATCATTTTTACTTTTCTGCACGCACAACTGAAACTAGTTCGAATTAAAAATTATCCCTTAGATATATCAATTAGCCAAATTAAGTTACTAATTTACCAGATCAGATCTAAAGGAATTTCACGTTTCTGGTTATTTGGTTCTGTCTTACCGGAACGTTGAGTTGCGAGTGTGACATGGCCGCAGGACTCAAGTAGTCCATGTTGCTGTAGTAGGAGCCGTAATTCTGCGCGTAGCAGTTGGACACGAGAGCGCCTCCTCCGCCCCCCGGCGTCGAACCTCCGCCCCCGCCGCTTCCGCCTCCGCCCCCGACCACGCCTTGGTGCGGAGAGTGCATCACTCCAGTCCCCGCAGAGCCGTAAGGTCCCCTGTCCACCAGGCAGCTGCCCCCGACTACGAGAGGATGAGGGTCGTGGGCCGCGGGGCTCCATATAGACCCGTACGTGGGCCCGCCCCCGCTCGAAGACGAGGAAGAGGAGCCTCCGCCGCCCCCGTTGAGGAGCGAGCCCCCTGCCGGGGGCGTGAGCGGCTGGGGCTTGTAGGGAGAATCGCGCTGGGGCGTGGGGGAGTCCGCGGAGGACGAGTTACTGGGGGCGGGCGGCGGAGGCTGGTTCTGCTGCTGCTGTTGTTGTGACACAGAGAGAGGGGCCGGCGGGGGCGGGACAGTCGGGGCAGGAGGTGGCGCCGGAGGCGGAGACTTGGCCTTCTTCGCCCTTCCTCCAGTCTTCTCCGCCGACGAGAGACTTACGCCCCCGGCTCCATTCTGCTGGGTGCTGCTCTGCTGTTGCTGTTGTTGCTTCTGCTGTTGTCTGCACTTTGCCCTACGGTTCTTGAACCACACCTGAGGAACGCATCGAATAAGTTTAAATATGAGAATAAATAAACAGACATTCGGTAAGCTCCCTATCGATCTTGCTATTGGATAGGCCACGGTTAATCGAAAATCATGGCTGATACAGTAATATAATTAAGCTTAAAAACATAGGAGATAATCATTCATTAGTTTCATCAGACTAATGTTCGATTGCTTATTTGGCACTCTGTATTTTCTCTGAGAGAATATTTTATCTACTCATCCCAGAAGCCATTCTCGAAGAAGTCAAAACTAAACAAATTTCGTGGCTGTAAATTTCAGATACTTAAAACTCACCATGATTCAGTTTTAACGCTAAAATCTATATAATCACGCGACTTTTACTAGTGAACGATATCACGTTGTTTAAAATAGTTTATCGTGTAAGAACTATCAGCTTCTAATTCAATCGACATTGCAAATATCTGCCACGGGACTCTAATAACACCTTTTGAACGAGAGATAGACATCGAATGCATAGCCTTAACCAAATATCAAAAGACAATATGAATAACACCTGTCATTTCAACGCGTTTTCTGTCCGAATTAAAGAGCTGAAATACACACATTCGACATTTTTCATTCGATGCCTTAGCATATCAGCATCTCAACTTATTTTTAATCTCGCACATTTCCACCCAAAAGCTCGAAAATCTGTCAGAACATTTCGATGATGGTTCAGTTTATTTTGCACTTTGAGCAAGAATTTTCCATAAAATATACATTTATTATGTGCATCTAAAGAATTACGGATGGCATTTGACCCCATATGCATACGTAGAGCTTTTTAATTAAAAAAAATCCCGTCGTCTAGAGATGATGTTTCATAAATAAACAGGGCGGAAGTTCCCACACTAAATTGGACGCTGCTGAAGCCACTCTGTAATACGTAACAGGGACGTACCGTTAGTCGACGTAAGCAAGCAGATTGTTTACCTCAAAAAAGTTCGAGGTTTCCACCGTTTGGCGGGTATTTTTCACATATTTCTCTTCCATTCCGAGGAGGATTTAAAAGGCTTCCCTTTGGCTTTCGATAATTAAATAATCCTATAGCGAAAGCAAAAACAAAATTGACATCCAAAAAAAGTATTGCTAAGGTTTGACGAAAGTCTTCGGAAAATCAGGTCAAATCATTTGGACTTTAAATATGGGAAAATTCAAGGATAAGGGTCGGAAGAAGGCGAAAGGTTGCTGTGGGAAGGGGGAAAAGAAAGAACGCATTTATTATTGGGAAAGTTACATATTGGCTATTAAAGCGTATCAGAGGTCGTACATCTTTAAATGTTACCATCTCACGATAACGTTATATCGGCTCGATAAATTTATTTGACAATATTTTGATCCAAAAGCGTTCGATACTTATGCTTTAAACAAGTAAATATCTTATAACTAAATGCATAAACAATTTGAGATTTTTATTTTGAACATCATCTATACAAGGACTTTAGTGTGTTTCTAAAAATATTATATTAACTTTATAAACGTGGCAAATTCTGCAACCATTTCGGCATTGCAATTACTTTAACGTTTATAATTTCAAAACAAAAATCTTCCCTCAATGTTTCCGATCGGAACGAAAGAAAACCCAAACCGGATAATGTTTAGAAGACAGACTTCGTTGAATCCAACGGTTGTTTAGAATGGGAGATATTATCATTTTCAGATCTCATTTGTTGACCAAAGTTTGCGCCTTGGCCTGTGTCAACGTCCAAGAAACCATACAGAGATGGATTCTATCGATTCGGATGCTCGATTACAATGGCTTTCTCAGTGGCGCGCGTTACACAAACTTCTTTGGCGGAGACCGCTTATGGGTAATCGCCTTTGCTGGGATCGGAACCAACCGATTACAAGAGAAACTATAGCGACGGCCACCTTCAGAAGCCACGCCGCGGAGGAATTTCCATTTAACGGCGAGACTTATAATCCGCGACGGCGCGAACACGAGACTATTTGGTTTTTAAGCGACTTACTCCGCCAAAGAATCCCATTTCCTTCGCGTTTTCTGTTTCACAAACGCTTCGTTTTGTCATCGGATGGTCGATCCGTTTATTCTCTTTAGAACCAACCATAAGGGAGAGATTAATGAGTTCGGTGTCGTTTTAGGGAAATCGTTTCGACCACTGCCGTTTGAGGAACGTTAAACGGCCATCGGTTAGAAAACGACGCTCGGAGAACACACATCGAAACGTAAATTTTTTAAAAAGGAAGTCATAAAGTAGAAGTTTACCGACGCGCAGTCGGGAAAAAACTAAATAGATTAAAAAAACACCTTGGCTATGAGTCGTAACGGACCAGCGAATCTCATAATACATTTGCTCAAGATGGAATGAAGAATGAGAAAGAAAAACACTCAATTTGCTCTAAATCTCATGTCAGCGGTCCAAAATCGATCATTCAAAAACCATAAAAGAAAAACCATCATCGTGATAGTAATGGAGGTTTTTCCACGTCCGAGTCGTGTTCCTATCTTTCTAGAGAGGACATTTCATCCGAGGGAGAACATACAATTCGCCGCCGTAAAGGTTTCTTCCGAAACGATACGCCACGACTGCGAGCGAGTCGATATCGCAGTCGAATCTCTTAAAAAGGTTTTAGATTTTTAACCCAAAAAACTTAGTAGACGTGGAAACGTAATTCCATTTCACGTTTACGACGTGCGACCGGAACATTTCAAAACCTCAAAACCGCTCCAGCAATATCGAAATCGACCCGATCGGGGCAATCGAATGCGGGCGAAAGGAGAGATTCGCACGACCGAGAAAAGGGATGAGGGAGGGGGGAGAGGGGGGAGAGGGGGCGGGGAGAGAGGGAGGAAGGATGGAAGTAGAGGTATTGCCAAACGTAATCTCAGAACTTCGCTCTCTCCGACCGCCTCCTCCTCCCTCTCAATTTCATTCTCCCTCTTCACTCCCTTCTTTCCATATTCTCTCCCTCCTCATCTCTCTCTCCCTCCCTCCTCTCTCCTTCCCTCACCTCCATCTCTCCTTCCTATCTCATCCGATCCGATACACCCGAGGCAGCCATTTTCGACGTCCACACGAGAAGACTCATGTCAGCCCAACTCCTTAATTAACACACGCGCCGGGGGAAAAAAAGGGGCGCACTCGAGAAACACGAAAAAATGTCTCTCAGAGAATGGAAAAGAGATGGTGGGGGGGGGGGGGGGGGGGGGGGAGGAGGAAGGATAGACGGGGGCGAAGAAGCGAATAGGGGAGGGGAGGGGAGGGGAGATGGAGAGTAGGGGAGAGGGGGCGGGGGGAGGGGAGCGAAAGCCTTAAAAATGCTCGGAATTCGATTAATTTCTCCACGGAATTCCTCAAGCCATGCACGGTCAGGAGAAATTCCGGTAAAATGGGAATGTCGCAACGTAGTGTATTTCGCTGGAAATTGTGCGAAGAGGGAGAGGGAGAGTGGGTGAATTGGGGGGATGGGGGGGGGGTGGGAGTGGGTAGTGAATGGGGGGGGGGAGGAGAGAGAGAGAGAGTAAAACAAGGAGGAGAAAAATGGACTCTGGAGAGGAATCCCTCAAAGTGCCCCTCTCGTTCTATCGATTTAGAGGCTCTTTCTCTCCCTTGCTCTCCTTGTTTTTTCCCTCAGCCGTACGTGGTCGAGGGGGAAGGGGGGAGAGGGGGGAGGGGGAGAGGTGGGAGGGGGAGGGAAGAGGCATCGCCCGCTGCATTCTTCGTCCGATTTGCATCCCTCCTGGTCTGCACGCGAGGTGGTAGAGAGTCCCCGTCAGAGGCGAGGGAGAAAACGATAGGAGGGGTATAGGAGAGGGGGGAGGAGGGAAGATGAGAGAGATTTTTTTGGTCTATGATTGATGGAAACAGCCGAGTCGATTTTTCACCGTGGAAACTGAAGGATGAGAAAAGACTTGTCAACTCTTGAGACGGTCTTCCATTTTTTTTCTGACGGCGTCGCATAGCGCGTCCAGAAAAATTGATCGTCAATAGTCCAGGCGATTATTTGCCGTTATCAGCGTATTAGAGGCGAGCGAATATCCACAGAATAATAGTTTCGGAGGAAATGGAGGAGAGAATTTTGATCCGTCTTAGCGAGATGCAGAATGGAGTTAAAGATATTTTGATTGGAGAGAATATTGGTTTGAAACGCAGAGAGTATTTAATGAGAAACCGTCGATTCAGTTTCCTAATCGTAGTCTCCGAACTTAAGAATCGTTTTTATAGTCTAGATACAGCGGACGAAACTCACGAACTGGCTGAAAAAGTTTCTTTTCTTTATATTAGGGAGCATTCTATGTCAGATTTTCTCTCTCAGACAAATAAAAATAAACTTATCCTTCCGGAGTTAAAATGACAGCTGTTTAGAGAACATTTATTCTTCTGATTTGCTACTGAAACACCTTATAGGAAATGGCGGATGCGAGCGAGGCAGAGCAAATATGAAGAAGAGGACCTCTTAGGCGGTAAGTAAGCGATTGTTCGTCGGGAAAGGGAAAGAAAAACACCAGCCGGTTATCGAAAAATCGATTCGAAGCAATTCGATAATCGAAAGAAGGCTACGCCTCTGTTTCGGATGGATAACATTGTTCCGCAAATTATTTCTCCATTAACCAACAATTGAGTCGTCAATCTACCACGAAGCGTTAATTATAAAGTTATATTCGACGGCGTTCGTTCGGTAAAAATCAGCGGTCACTTACATCAAATGGCGGAGATATGTTTTCATTTACATGCAAAATCCCATCCCGCGGTGCTTGCTCGCAATCCTCTTAAACGAAGCTTATAAACACCACGCGCGTATTTCCGAATCTCCCTCTTCCCCTCCCTCATTCCCTTCCCCCTCTCCTTTCTCCCTCCCTCCCCCCTCCTTTCTCCCTGTGTTTACCTCTATCTAAGCCTATCGCTACACGGCCAAACGCTATAACCGATGTGACGCATTACGCTTACGACATCTTCGTTTAAGGCAGCGGTTCCTAAACTTCAGGCACCCCCTCTTAAGGCGCCAGTCCTCAGTGCGACCATCTTAAACTATCCGTAGACCAATAAATGTGAAATCAGGTGTATTAATTTTGTAGTGTAACTGCGTGCGTCACAACCGCGTCGAAATGAGAGATCCGGAATATGTGAGAAACTGAAACTTGGCAGGCAAAAAAATTTTCCCATAAGAAATACATTGCGTAGGCATTTATATCGATAATATTGTTCTTTTACATCAGTTATATTCAAGATAAACACTTGAGACT
Source organism: Uropetala carovei (assembly GCA_036926305.1). Classification (NCBI taxonomy): domain Eukaryota; kingdom Metazoa; phylum Arthropoda; class Insecta; order Odonata; family Petaluridae; genus Uropetala; species Uropetala carovei. The sequence goes on along the minus strand of JAXCHB010000010.1, from coordinate 6,141,101 downwards.
TAGACATTGTATGACAGAAATAACGAAGTGTATTTTTCTCGAAGAGATAATCGGAATCCATGCCGAATTAGCTAAAAAAAATTCGTCTGATGACAAAAAAGGGATTTAAAAAAAAAAGATTTTAACAATGAGAAATTATTAAACGAATTCAATGCTTTTATTTGGTATACTAGCGTAATTGCCCGTCAAATATGACGGGTATGCGTGAATTAAGTATTACGTCAAAATAAAATAAAAATTAACGACACCAACTTTGATGCGCACTAAAACCTAAGAAATAAATATAAATTCCACATAACCGAATGTTCCAGAAAGCAATAATAGTCATGGATATATAAAAGTTGTTTGGCAAAGCTATATGTTAATGAAGAATTATTCGTAAAACACGCTAAATAATTCTATTATAATTTTGTTAAATAAATATAAATGACCTAATCTACAATAATCGCTATTCAGATTGTAATGAACTTTCACGTACTCGTTTTCTTGCATCTGTAAATCTGTTGCTCGTCAATCGACTTACTGTTGCTTCTGCCTCCCTTTTCGTTTGTTCTGATCCTTCAATCTTTTCTGTCTATCCAGTTCCGTTTCTCTTCTCCTAGCTTCAGCAATATTTCCATTTGGAGAAATCTACATGGAGTATGTACTTCTCTCTGTTAAGTCTTCTTTTCCTTTCATCTTCAGTTTCATTACTTTCCATCAGGCGTGCACCCAGGATTTTCTTTTGGGGAGGGCTCAATTCTAACAAAAAATATTCCACCAAACATTTGGACAATTCGGGGTCCCCTCAACTACATGCAAGAGTATAGGCTCCTCCTGAGTACCAACATATCTGATTAATACAGACTTAGAGTTTAAGGTTCTAAAGTCAGAAAATTTAGTGTTTGGAGGAGAGGGGGGGGGGGGGGGGGGGCTAAGCCCGTCAGCCACCCCCACTCGTTGCGCGCCTGCTTTCCATAATTATGAACTGTGTTAATCAAAGTATAACGGTAAATAATACGTCATTTATGACTATTTTTTGTTTAGAATTGGTTTTCTATAATAGAATGTATGTGATTATATATGCTTAGCATTTAAAATATGTTAAGCCCATACGTTGGCAGCACTGATGGAAGTATGCTTTTGGCATTGTAGATTTCTCGAGAAATTATTAATTTTTAAAGATATTTCCTGTCGACTCCAGGGGGTAGTTTCTATTTCCCATAAGATAACACAGATGAATCGACTTTTTTGACTGCAGACATCATTTCGTTAACATTTTAAAATATCTCAAAAATACGATTTTGACGTGAAACTTACCCAGTCATGCGGAGAAAACTATAAAGATTAATTTCCATAGCGTAGAAACTCAAGTATCATCCAAAAAATTATGTTTTAACACGATTTTATCACAATTTTTAAACATTTCTTACGCATTCGGATCGAGCCAACAATAGACTTTAACAATAGCAGTTGCAATCTTTACTTTGCAGATTTTTATTAGTGGCATTTATTCGTCGTAGAAGTGTATTCCATAAAATCAACAAAAGTGCTGTTTCATAGTCTTCAAAACAGTTGTATAGTTTTTTTGCTTCTAATTTCGTTATAGGTTTTTCATTTGGTTCATTAGAAAGTTCAAATAATGCTTCTTTTATGGCTACAAAATTTACCTTAGCAGCTAATATTGCATCCTTTTGCGGACCATCTGATATCACTGATTCGTTTTAATGTAAACTTTGATTTTGTGTTTGTCTTAATTAAAAGATCCCACCTCTTTGTTGACGACGAAAAGAAGACGAGTAAATTTTGAATGAAATCAAAAAAATGAATAGCCTTGGAACAAGATTCTGCAGCTGCATTAACTTACTTAATAAACAAATGTAAGATTTTTTTCACAAACAAAAATAAAACTTTTGTAGTACGTACTAGTAATATAGTACTAACAGATTTATTCAATTTTATATTAACTTTGAATACTTTTCTAAGAGTTCACTAACAGACGCTTCGCTTTATGTATCGTAACTATCTGTGAGGTTCAAGCAACATAACATCCCTGGTTATCCCAAACTTACCAGTTGGGAGGAAAGGTCTTTCAAACAAAAGAAGTGTCGGACCGCATGTGATGCGTGATTGGTGTACAACTCGACACCTGAATCAAACTACCTGAAAACATTTCTCTGAGAAACTTTCTTTCCGCCTATCACAGATTAAAATTCTACTTCTTGATAAAAGAAGTACAAGACATAAGCTTTCCGTCCGCGTCTCACGGATTTCGCCTTACAGAGGGACTTTCTTGAGAAAAACGTTATCATTATGGAGTACGACTTCGATATTTCCGGCTTTGACAGGTTTCCGCCTTATAAAAATTCTGCCTCTCACAGATTTGACTATTTTAATAGTTATATTTTAGTCCCTTTAAAAACTGAAAAAACTTAATTTGGGGCCCCTTGGAATCGGGGGCCCTAGGCAAATGTCTTTTTTGCCTACGGTATAACGCGCCACTGCTTACAAGACCGTGGATATTCGAATTAATATATTTCACGCAATTACAGGGTTAAAATAAAATCGATCTTTTTCGTGCTAATTTTTATGACAACTTTGCAATCAATTACGCATCTTTTGAAGCAACGACGGAAGAGTGATTCAACGTTCGGGCGACGGAGTCAGCATATCGAATTTTAATATCAAAACAAAGCGAACGAGCAAACGGAAAGAAACTGCGACAGAATCCAACGAATCGATCCGCGAAAAACACGTTTCGAGGAATGAATCCGAAATTCGTTTATGACCTCAAGGACAGAATGGGCCTGATGAGTCGGCAAAACATATTCCCGGAAAACAGACCTCCGGAGAGGGAAAAATGGTGCGCGGGACCCCATTTGGGTGGGTGTGGGGGCGAGGGGAGAATTCAGGCAGGGCCCCTTCGAGGGACAAAATTTATTGTCTCACGTTAGAGGTGAAACTCAGGGAAAAGTCATCGAGTTTATTGTCCGCGGTGTAGAGGGGGCGTGCGTGGAAGAACAAGAGGAACGGGCCGTGTGAAAAGTGACCGTGAAGAGAGGACGAGCGGAAACGCGAAAAGTCACGTTTCAGGGAGGAGAAGGAGAAAGTGGAGTGAGGAACGCTTTTGGGGGCCGCTCTCAAAGGAGCCCGTAGTATCCGTCGATGGGATTTTCTCGAGGACCTAAGATATAAGCAGGATTAGCACTCGATGTACTCTCGAGAAGTCCATTACGCGGTGCGGCGGCATTAGTGCGATGCGCGCCCAATTTTAAACCCGAACGCGCAGTTAATTTTCGTGATGATGCTCAGCGGCACGCGCGGGCCGCATGCGACTTCTTTCCACTTTTCTACTTTGGCCTCCGATACTATTACGGAATTTGTGTCTGTTCTTCGGATCTCGTTGGCTGTAAAAGGAAAAGGCGGTTGAGGATTTTTGCATAATCAGTTTACGCATGTATAACATTTTAATCGGCATAACCAATGATAAGGAAGCAAGCAAGGCGTTTAACGATAATTCATCATTTACGCGCGTTGCCTTTCTATATCGTGAAGACTATGATTTTAATTATGAAAGTGATGTTTGCTGGAAAGTTGTTTAGGACAGGGTTTTCAAACTTATTTCGCTCCGGCCAGCGAAAATAGAAACTGTTTTTTTTTGCCTTATCAAATAATTACCCATGCAATGCCAAGGACGCGGATTAAGATTTTTAAAAGGATATTTTGTAAATAAGATCAATGTTTTTAAACGAAGAGTCTTATTAGTTTCCTAAAAATTCCAATCTGCTATTCAATAATCAAATCGGAGGCTTAAATAATGAATAAATCACACGCGAATGAAACAATGGTACACGTTTCACTTACAGCCATTAAAGAAAACTAAAAAACTACAGGATAGTCTAGACCTACTGAATCTCTATACTACTGAAATCAAAGGGAATTTCCACGTGCATCGCTCATGATGCACGCACACAATTTTAAACGCAACCGCTTCTCCATAAGGGGAGGCTGTTGTCGGAGCTGAAATTTCATATCCGTCGCTCTCAAAGGGTCACTGACTGTCACTACGGCATTCTAACCTTCAATTGCGACGAAAAATATTATTAATATATCAATAATATAAATATTAATTTTCAATAAATTTTATCAAAGAACAGAAACACCAAACCTTCCTGATTTGATATTAATATCGACATATTGGCTAGATTTGATTCCTTATTGAGAGCAGTACCGTAACGAGGGCGAGGCATCTACCCCGGGCTCAACTAAGTAAGGGGTGCAAAAAATTCAAACAATAACTAAATAAACTAGAGAAAATATTTTTTTGAAGGGGCGCATATTTAGCAGTTTGCCCCGGGCGCAAAAAATATCTAGTTACGGTACAGGTTGAGAGAGCTTCCTCGGATTTGAACGTCGTCTCTCGCAACGCGACACTCCCGCGGTGCGGTCGAGAGCGGAATAACACTCCCTAGATTGGTGATTGGAGTGATGGGTCCCTATGGCAACGGCTCCTCATCTCTATCGCGCGTAAACATCTCCTGTAGCAACTAAAGGCGGAGAATAGAGACGGGAGACAGAAAGGCGGCGAGCGCAATAAAAAGAATCCGAGATGAAAAGGGATACATCCTCTCATATGTATAATATATATGTATGTATGTATGTATCCGTATAGGGGTCTCGGTTTCGGGCTATTATGGGTGGCGGGTGGTGCGATATTTCGGAACGGGAAGCGAGGCAGCGCTAAAGAGCCCGTGGGGAAAGGGAGGTGGGAATTGTGGGTAAAGTTGTGCCCTCCATTGGCCGAAGACCTTTATGGAGAATTGTGGGCCGGGCGAACAATTGAAGGGAGAGCAGCGAACGAGTCGCTTATGCCTCCTCACGTCTTATTGCCTGCGCATGTCGGCGCATACATTCCACGGAAAAGTGTTTCTTTTTAAAACCACCAGGCGTCCCTCTCTTCCTCTGCGGAACCCTCTTCTTTCTCCCTCTCCCTACCCTCTTCCCCCCCTCCAAACCCAACCCAACTCACCCATTGGTTACTTTATATCCATCTCCGAAATGAAAAACCGTTGGAGGAGTTCTCTGTCTCGGCGTGGCTTCGAGCAGATTGCCTTTCCCTCGAATATTAAATCGCGGAATGATTTCGGCGAGTCCTTCGCAGGGTGGCGAAATTAAAGTTGTTTACTGAGTTTCTTTCGTGTGTGAAAACTAGCGAGCAATGGTGGATCCACGAGGAGGTGTGGGCGGAAGACTTCAATATCCTCACTGCCGCTGGATTTATTCTTAAACCCATTCCGAGCAAAATTTCTTGATTTTCGATAGAGAAAGATTTTCTGCGCGACTTTTATTACGTGTTTTGAAAGTTTCAGTTGTTCCATACACTTGGACTTTTCTGGAATAATTTTTCTTGAATCTTGTAGAGACAGACGGACGGAAATTCCCGCTCAGGTTTTCAAATATTCGATTTTCGGATAATTCCGGTTTTTGGACTCTGTGCCGTGATTATAATTTCCCATTTCATACATTTCCGCAGTGCGGTCACTTATTTCATTTATCGAAAATTTTAAATCTCAATTTCGGTTCGTTTCATTTTAAGCATTGTTTCCGAATCGATTTAAATAGGTTGAAATGCTCATTGATCGAATAAATTTAAATCATAGAATGTTCATAAAAATCAACAAAAACGTTGTGTTAACTTGTGAAGTTGATAGGTACTCCCACTTTTAACAAAAGAAGTTATAGCTGACTTTTGTAATTTATCTATAAGTTATTACATAGTTTATTAACCTTTATGAGCTCGAGAGAAATTAGCCACTTGGTTTGGATTTTTATAATTTTTCCTTCGTAAATATGGAATCAGCCTAAGAGAATTCGTGAATCTTAAATGGGTTTTACATTTGAGAAGGAAATTTGGATTCAGCAGGAAATCGAAGTGAAAAGAATGTTACATCCTTATATTAACTTCGGTTGATAAGTAACTGAGAAGAGGGCTCACTTTAAATATCGACCAAAATAGTCGAAAGGGTTATCATTCAGAAAAAGGCAATTCGATTTAATCGAGTGGACTTCAAAAAATCCTATGGGATTATCATTTATGATTTGTTTAGTTGGTATTATTATTTATCTGTAATAAAAAAACCTCGCATTTCTATTACGTTATAGCGAGAAATCATGTTCTAGCCTACAAATTTGAGGTATTCATTTTCTGTTGATTTATTTTTCCAAAATTACAATCCCAACATTTTGCTCCATAGCAATTTTCCACGAATGGCTGCGTCGAATGCGACAGCGTCAGTCGGGAAAAAATTCTCACGAAAACAAATAAAAATTTCCACGCTGTGAAAATCACCCTAGATGTTATCTCGGACTTGGAACTCATAAAAACCGTGTCTATTTGAAGACTCGCACAAAAAGCGACGAAATTATCCCTCATTCTCCGATGCTGGCGAGTGAGCGAGACGCGGCGCGCGGCTTACCATCGGGATTTTCGAATACTTCTGTTGGTTGTGCACTCCGCGAATATAAAATACTATTCCTTATCCGCGCGATCCAGCTTTCCGGCCTCGCTACCCGTTCCCTCCCTCCTTCCCTCCTCCCCTCTATTTTCCCCCCACCTCCCTCGCATACCAATCCCCGCCCAATCGCATTAAATTGGGGAGAATCTCCTTTGGGAAATGGAGGGGAAGGCGACGGGCGGAGGAGAGAGAGATAGAGAGAGAGAGAGAGGAGAGGCGGAATGGTAAGACATTACCATAATACGACCAAATCCAGGCCATCGGACCTTAAGCCGGTGAATTTTTTTAAAACTTTTTTTGGTTCTCATTTTCCACGGAAGTGGGATTTGTTTAGCTTTTAAATTTGAGCCGAAAGCCAATGGAACGATGAGGAGGATGTTGAGATAATCTAGGTCCATATTTACACTTGGAATACACGGTTTAACTTTGACGGTACAACGGTTGAGATGTTTTTATTGGCATTTTGCGTCTCGTGGCACGCGCGCCATCTTACACATGGATCGACCCCGAATTTTTGTGGCGCGAGGCGATAGAGGGCACCTCTGTAACAACGTGAGCAGGAATATGGAAATGTGTACATATATTGCCCATCATATCCTCGGTATTATATTTCTGTCGCTTTGCAATTATGTGTCATTCATGACTTACAATTGTGTTGAAACCACCTCGATTATTATTCATCCGATCCATATCGACGAAAGTTACGATAATGAAATCCAACGTGTCTAACAAATATAAATTGTTCAAAGAGAATTCTTTTTCTTTATGCAGAACATTTACCATGCTAAACCATGAATTTAGATATTTGCGGATGGATATAATTTCGCTCTTTTGACGTGCCAATTTTCGTTGCATTCAGAGGTTATATACCGAGCAAATCACAAAAATTCAAAACTTGATGGACAAAACCGTACCCTTTCCTGCGTGCGATCGTCAGCTGTTCTGTGTGCTGACTCTATGAGCTCGTGTGAGAGAGCTCCTCGGCATTTATGGTGGCTGAGAGAGGGAGACCTCAGGAAAGCAAGGAAGGGCAAAGGGAGTGTGGGACAAAGTTCAGGTAACCAGTCCGTAAGCAGCTTAACTTATTGTTGTGCATTCCCTTTAAGTGTTTGCATAAGATATTCATTCGATTGTAAAAAAAATTTGAGCACCGAATAAATGATCGCCTAGTGAGGCATTAGCCTCGCTTTTTTCTCCCCTAAAACTATCTCAGTAGTTTAAAATTTATTATATTCGCCTTTTTTTGCATCTCAATGTCTTTTATAGTTATTAATCGCCTCCCTTTTGATGCCTTATTCACAGCGGCCTATGCGTAAGTCGTATTGATGGCACGTTCACATTTCGCACGGCAATGCAGGAGCCAACATTTTCACGGCGACTCGTGACGTTTTAATTTGGAAGGAAGGTGGTGTCCGGAGAGGCCGTTGGAAGGGCCGCATCTTCACGATTTATGACCTCGGTTCGATTTGATATGCATGTTTTTTAGACTACAGTTTGAAATACGTTGAGGTTAAAAATGCAAATTAGTTTATATAAGAGCTGAGCGAAGATGAGTATTATTAGTACAGTTTTTTTAAAGAAAGACTACTGCATTTAGCATCCATATGTGGTATCAAGGAATATGAATTGTATACGTTAGAAATCAAACTCGATTTAAATTTATATGTTGTACGATACACATTTAGAAATTCTGCATTTCTCTGTAATTAAAGCTCGAATCCGTACCATGCAATCTTCTTTCTGAATGATGTTATCGAAAACACAGAAGCCCATTACGTTAAAAAACTATTACGGTTTTGCTTCGTCAGCTCCATCCGTTCCGTTAAATATGAAGGCGTCATCACCGGATTTCGATAAATTTGCTACTGGAGGATATTTACAGAATACAACGTCTAATTGAATTTGATAATGTGAACTGCCTATTGACTCCAACGAATGGACCTTTTTTAGAAGTGGAACTCTGGATAAACAGAGGTTTTATGAGGCGAAGATATTACGACAATTCCAGCTTAAAATGAAATTTAAATTAGAGAAACTCCACAAACTCAGAACTCCTAATTTTCAGGCTATTAAAAGAAGCACCTTGTCGTAAATAGCATATCTCCTGTAAATGAATGAATGAAACAAGACAAGCATTTTACATCTTGTCAAAGATAGCTTTGTTAATTGCCTATGTCATTTGACGCGTAGCATTTTGAGGTTTAATATTATTAAATTTCATAACGTTCAAGATTTTAGAAATTGTAAGTTGTTTCGATGTGAATGCCTACATAAGTTATACAAACATTAAACTGACTAATTTTTGAAGCTGAATTTTTAATTTGGAATTTAACGAAAATATCGTTATTATACTAGAGAACATTAATGAAATGGAATAAATATGTATCCACAAATAAATAAATATATTTCTATGCCCAAAATTACCATGTCATTGTTATAAATACCAGGTTGATATTAATATGTTTGCAGACTACTAAACCTATACTTGGAAGTTTATAGAGATAATCTGGCACATCAGTGTCTAACGGCGAGTTTTTCCTTCTGAAAATTTCTTTTAAATTACGTATATGATTATGATAGGGGATCAACTTTAAACAATATCTAAATTATAATTTAGTTGAGGTATTCATGAAAAATAAATTTGAATAAGGTCCCAATCAGGGGAGGATCCAGAAACTTCTCGGGGGGAGGGAGGGGGCGATCGCCCCTCCGCCTAACGAATCCGCCCCTGCCAACCTGCCAAATCCTTACCCCTATCAGAATCTTTTTCCCCTTGCTATACAGAACTAATCTGCGGCGTATAATTGAGGAATTCTGTGCGAAATGAATTTAAGAAAGCACCCAGTGGAGTGTAATGGGGTTATCCAGGGGGGGGGGAGGGGGAGGCGATCAACCCCTTCCCCGTGGATCCGCCACTGGTTCCAATTCATAGCAACCCTATGGTTATTAAGAACGATGGATGTGTATGGTTATTTATCCTATACTCGTAATTATTTGTGTTGCATTATCAATAAAGTTGTGGAAATTAATATTTAAGGGATACATTTCGTGAATCATATGGACAAAAATTAAATTGTTTAAAAAAAATATTATTTGAAATAATACAATTCAAATTATTGTGTATTAGCTACAATTTTCGCCCTAAAATCTGTGTGTGCGCTAAAAACGGTTTCCTACTCACCTGGACCCTGGATTCTGGTAGGTTTATCTTCAGAGCTACCTCCTCCCTCATGAAGATGTCCGGATATCTCGTCTTGGCGAAGAGCGCCTCCAAAATGTCCAACTGGGCCCTGGTGAACGTCGTTCGCTCCCGACGCTGTTTCCGGGGATTCCCCGCTGGGGTCGCGCCCGGCAGCCATTTGTCGTCGCGGGATAGGAGTTTATAAATCGGCGGAGAGAGAGAGAGAGGAGAGAAAGAGGGCGGACGGAGTGTGAAAAGGCAATGGAGAGGGACATACACACACACGCTCATGGACCACCAATGCGATTATCGATCATATTATACACGCAATTTGATGTTGCGTTGAGTTTCGGCATGCGTTATAATATTATATCTAATTCGCAGACAGTGAGACAAACCAGAAAAATGGCTTGGTTATATTTAAAGTTTGGTTTATCGTTTTCTGCCATGGATCGTAATCTAAACATAAAACTCAAAAGTCACGTGTGCATAAATAAGTTGCTCAATAAATTGCATAAAGAAGCAGAGATAGGCGCCTACTGCTGTACTTCATAACAACCAAATAAATAATCCAGGGCTAATTAAAATACAATTTGTTCAAATTTAATTTAGAAGAAGTTATATCTTGTAACTTTATATTTATATTTTTAACCTTGATCTCCTGGAAAATTTAGGCTGCAATTCATGAGTATAAATATGCGCGAACACCATGTGAATAAAACGTGACAAACTGAAGCAGTTTCATTAGTTCGGACGAATAACAAGAGAAAATTTATTTCCACTAATTTTTAACGCATAAAATGAAAGCGGTGGGAGTGAAATTCCAACCGAGAGGGTATTTTTAAAAAAATCCCGTTACAATGGGCGTTAATTTAGAGAAATTGGATTGATCATTTCGAAGAATCGGCTTAAGCCATCCGCCCTACGATAGGCGAGATTTAATTCTCACAACATTGAAAAAGAGGAGTCATTTTTGCACGACAAATTAATTAAGGACGCGGATTAACTGAATAATTTATCGGCGCAGAAAGTTGAATTTTGAATTACCAAAATGTTCTCGAACTTCATTTAATTCCGTCGTTCGCGAAAAGGTGCGAATAAAAAAACTATATCGCAGCGTTTTCTGAAACTATTTAATATAAATTAATTTTCTCAGAGAAACCTGACATGGTGGCACAAAAATAAAGTCTATGAACTTACGAGTGTTGAATACGTGAGCAGTACGATCGATAGACAAAAATTTAACCAAATAAAAATATTTATTTATTAGCAAACCATGCAGATTTAACTTTAAACAAAGTGTCAGTTAATTTATTTTTTTTAATTGGACGCTGTTAATTTTGAATAAGTGTAAAATCCACAGTTTTTCAGTTTCACTGTAATATTTCCTTTTTCTTCTTCACCACTTCTTTATATTAGAGTACGTAAATAAATATGGCGGCTGGCCGAGAGCGAACGCGGTCCTTTGCCCAAAAAAGTTTGGCAATCCTTAGTCTAAAACAAAACTGAAGAAACCGCAACGTTTACGTGACGATTGTAGGGATAGTGGCGAATAGCAAAGCGCATTCATGTTTCCCATAAAGTTAATTTAAAAAATACGTAAATACTAAAGTCAATAAATCGTCCTTATTTGTTTTACCCGCATTCATCAAAGGGAATTCACTGCCATATAACGAGTTATAAATTTGGAGTTTTTTCAGCGGACTCAGGATGCACTGAGCATGTATTTGGTCGGCGAAAAAATGTATTAATCAAAGCTAAAGTCGTTTAAAATGTGTATCACTTCAACGGGAGTTTTTTTGGTTTGATTTGGAACGCATTTCAATGATATAAAACATCTGGCCGGTTCTACTAGTTACTCTTCTTTCAGTGTAATTAATTTAGTCCTGCTAATTCAATAGACTGTTATCGAGCTCGCCTTATGGCTAAAATAAATTGAATACACAATGTGTCTCTCCAATTGTCACGAAAAGTTTAAGGAAAACCAGACCCGCATTTTGGTTTAAAAGCAGCCGTCATCAAATGTAATTGAAGTTAATGGCCAACAATCGGTACATTTATGTTGATGTAGTCATGTATTAATTAAAATCACTAATTGTAAGTATTCGAACACTTATTTTGCTTTTTCCATGTATTAATTAAAATCACACTGTAATTACTATTTATTATGATTTTTCCTTGTATTAATTAAAATCCCTAAGGGGCGAGACTATTGGGTCACCCCGTAGATTCCAATAATTCTAATAAATATTTATTATAATCTTATACAAATGGTGAGGGTTTTTTTGTGGAGAAAATGAGCATCAGGTTTTTCTAACATTTTCATAGCTATTGGAGAGACATTATTACGTCAATTAGTTTAGTTGATAATTTACAGCGAACGGGAATTGTTTAGTTCAACTAGTGTAGGTGAAACCAGGATCATTGCAATCAAATATTTTTTAACAGGTAAGCTTTCCTAAAAATTTCTTTTGAAACAGCAACGGAGGTGTATTAAAGGCCACATTAAGGGCGATTGAAATTAAACATATTTATATATTCGTTTTATCTAGTAATCCGCTAAATGCGTATGGCAGAGGAATTAAAATCAATGTTAAGTTGTGAATTTACGATAAATTATATCAAACTTACCTATTTAATATATCAATAAACATGTTATAATAAATAATAATGATATTAAAAATGCGCTTATAGATTCAATTCGGTGTCTGTCTATGCACTTGTTTAAATTGAAATTGTGACGAAACCGTAAAAGATAGAATGCTGAAACTTGGAGCGTATATTTGTGTACTGCTATCATTTGTTTTTCTTTAAATTTTAGTTTTGAAAATTATACATGTTCGGATTGAGGGCCATTTGAAATTTTGTTTTTTTAATATCTCCGAAGATATAAAAGGCGGTAAGCTGAAAAGAGTTCATTTCCACAATAATGCCACCCATTCTGAAAAAGTTTGAGAAAAATCCAAAGAGAAAGTCGTACTTTATTTTTAAATTATATATTTTCTTATGCGGATAAATCAAGCGTTGTCAGCGAAAACAAATCTTCGTAGCAACTGAAGTAAATAAGATCTATTTATTACAAATATAAATCGCCTTTCTTGTACAAACAGGGCACAGTAACTGAAAGGAAATGAATTATCTACGACGAAGTAATGAACATAAACACATTAATTTTCCTTTCGTGCGCACAAAGCGCTTTGTAAGTGAAAAAGAACTGATAATTTACGACAAAGAAATGAACTTGAACCTAAAGTTTACGTTAGAATTATTCAAGTGAGATATGAATTAAATATTTTTCTATTGTTTTACTTATACCTCAAAATGTATAAAAGATGGAAAGCTAAATGTTTGAGTGTACATTTCCACAGCGATGACATTTTCTTGAAAGTTTTTTTAAAATTTAACAGAGGCGAATAAGGAAACGTTCAAAGTTATAATACAACATTAATTACGCTAAAAGTTAAACTAGACAATGCTTTAGTGACAGAATATGTGGCGGTAAAACTACATGAAAAACAAAAAACGCGCTAAATTATCCATTTCATGTACAAAACTCTACTCGTTATATAAATACGTTCGAAACAGCGGATTAACTATTAAAGAACTTCTCTTGTAGCATCATAGTTGCTGCAACTATTCCTTTAGAATTAATTGTGAGACATAGAAAGATAAACTTCGCAGAATTGCCCAATATCGTTGTTATTACTCTCCAACAATTTCCTTTATCGTCGAGAGAGTGTTTAAACAGGAATGCGTTTGTTTGTTAAATAGTAAGATTATCCGTTAGAATTTGATTGCGAGGAAAATACCGTCGCCACATTTTTTTCGTTAAAAAGTTAAAATATTTCTGCGATTGTGTCGCCAAAGATTTAGAACTCTCAGGTGCTTTGCCGACAGGAAAAGACAACCCGAACGAAACAATCAATTTGGATTTAATATCCAATTCCTTTCTCGTGGAATTATTTTCATCAACGCTAATGGAAAATCCCACCCCATTCGGATCCCATTTCTGTGGGCGTGGGCTGCGGAGGGAAGATGATAAAAAATGATAGCGAGAAAAATCACACGGGATGATGCACCAGCACTCGGTGATGTAGCCGCGGGGCGCTCAATCTATTACAACAACACGGCTAATGGTTTTGCCCCAAGGAGTGTCGACGAATTGGATCCGGCAGAATAAGGTCACGTGCTGTGGAGTACGGGGAGGGGGAGGGGCGAGGGAAGGGTATAAAAGGGGGAGGGAAAGCGAGGGTGTTTACCCTCCTATGGCAATTTTGGGGGGAAGAGCGCTCGCGCGTGTGCTTTACTGGGGTATCACTTCCCAAAACAGACACCAGAGGCGTTGGCGTGAAGGCGTGTGATTTGTCATCTTGTATCCAGCTTCCCAGTTGCTCAGAATTCATATTAACGTGACTCGCCACTTCTTTTGTTTGGCGTGCATCGAAATTACCTTTGTAGTTCGACGAATCACAAGCGAAGGCAAACAGCTGTTAAAAGTTTTCAAATATATTTTATAGTATGTACAAGAGCTATGAACATTGATCCAAGCAAAATCAATACCGTTTTCCTTATCAATCGATCGCAAATAAACCCAGGTTTCGTATTTTCAATTGCGTCCAACCTATTCTCAACACATGCCGAATATCCTCTTCTGTTCTCTATAGCTTCCTTCGTCATTATGAAATGAAAACTCAACCGTTGCCTCGGTTTACTTCTTATCACGTTCTTTATATCGAAGGATAGATATCATGTTCACATTTTTCAAATCAAGGCACTCTCCTTCGAACCACGAATTATAAGATATTCGATTATGTTGACCTTTCGGAAAGATTTTATTTAACATTAAATTGAAGGCCTAAAAGTACTGATCAAATCTTAATCCATCGTCTCCTCGGCTAAAAAGAATGCAGCGGCTAATTCCTTAAACAAACTCATTAGCAATCGTCCGACTGAAGAAAATTAGACAACTACTCATAGACATCTTTCGATAACTTCTTTTTACCTTCAAATTGTTGCCGATGAAACAGACAAAACTGCAAAAATACATTCCGTCTAATTACGTATTTATAAACTGCATGCGTGAGAATGCCTCTTTTCCCAAGAAATGAATAAATCTCTAGGTTTTCAAATGCCAATGGATTTTTTCTCAGTAGAACGAATGGCTAATATTTTAATAATACATAGAGCAGGGGTCGACAACCCTACGGTCCGCGGGCCTCATGCGGTTCCCGAGTGAGTTTTATGCGGTTCGAGGAGTCATGATGAAAAAGTGATCGGTATAATTTAACACAGTCAATTTCATATTTTGTCAATGAAATTATGGTCTCAAAAACCTTTTCTGGTGGAGTTATAAGGCTAGTAAACTAATTAGATTTAATTTTTATTAATATGAGACCACAAAATCTCTATGTAACTTCTGGTTTAAACGCCCACCCGAAGCTCTCGTGATTTCCAATGCGGCTCTCCGAAGCATTCGCAGCGACGAATGTGGCCCGCCAAGTGAAAGAGGTTGCGATTCCTGATATAGAGGAAATCCACTCGTAAAATACCGCATTGTTAATTTCAATTGCAAAGGAATAATTCGGAAGTTTCGTAACTGATGGCGACTTCGGGAAAGAAACGCAAACACTGAAACACGCGTCACGCTCTTTTCGCTGTTTATTCCTCTCGGGCTTTCGTGATTTTGTGAAAATAATTGGAAATTCGAGCAAGATAAATCCCCAAATTGAAAAGTAGGCCCACCGAAGGACGCTGGAGCGCATACGAGAAGGCGCTGGGGGAATGCGGGGGGCGTTGGATGGGAGCAGGGGGCGTGGGGGGTGAAGGGTGGGTGGGGGGTGGGGGGTGGGGGGGAGACGAAAAAAAAAGAGAGAGAGAGCGAGCGCGTAGTCGTCGTGCGGGTGGCGTGGATCGCAGGGGCAGAGAAGCAGGAGGCGGAGGGGCGAGGGAGGCATAAGATGGAAGGAGGTTCTGTTTCGAGAGTGGAAAAGCGTGCAAGGGATCAATAGGGAGAGACTTGGCAACTGCGCACTCCCCAACAGGGGTCACGTGGATAGGATGATGCCTTATTTTTTTCTTTCTCATTTTTATCATCGCCGTCGTCTCTCTCCTGATACGGCGAGTTTTTATGCTGCCTCCTCCGACTTCCGCCATCTTTTTCTATAGCCGGACTTTAAGCTCCGGAAATTGTACGCGTTCAACGATTTTATGCCTCCCGCAATGAATTTCTTGGAAACGCGGATAATTAAGTTCGTTAATGCAGAATTAATTAGTACTTAATCGTGATAGGAGAAGTTTTGCGACAATTAGTTAACCTGTTGGAGCTAATCGTGCTCGGAGGCTTTTCCTTCCTCGTTTGCTATCTCTTCCGCGAAATAACTTCAAATATGGGAAACAATGCAGCAATCGTTGTTTATTTAACCTGATCTCCGAAACTGATGTAAGATCAAAACTAAACTTAAGTAGGAAATTAATGATAGAAAGCCATGATTGCTCTTGGAGGTTAAAAGCTATCTAATTGTAAGAGCAAGAGAAAGAAGCGCAGAGACGAATTCTTTGGAAAATATTTTATCGTAAAAGTTTTTTAAATATTTAGATTCATTAAAGTTAAGGATTCTAAGACAATATCATAGCACTCAGTGATAAAATAAAAACCCACACAGCCCATTTAACACTGCTAAATTCTACTGATTTTCGTTGAAATTTATCGGCCTTTTTTGCTACCCCAGGATTTACCTATAAGCGCCAGAATACGAATTTAGAGAAGAGATAAAAATTCTAATATGTACACAATCTTTTATTTTCGATAAAGAAAAATTAATTTGTGCTCGAGAGATTTTTCACCTCGCCTCGATCCTCTGTGTCGAATATCTTTTCTTCCAAAACCTTTACATTTTCAATTTTTCGAGGATTTGATTCAAAGCGTCTTAAGAATGTTTCGAAGAACGACGCGAACGCCTAATCTGGTGCGAGCGATTTGCATCGGATGTTTTTAGAGAAAATAGATTTCCTCTGAATATGTTGTTCATAATTAAAGCGAAAATTAAAGTATTCTGTTGCGATTTGGGCTTAAAATGTTTAATTAATCACACTTTGAAAATAAATTCATTAATTAACGTTTGTCTTGCAACGTGGAAAACATCGAAGAAAAATGCATCATTCATACAAGAGGAAAATGAACGACACATTTTTTCTGTTCTGAAGCAGTAGGCGGGGAGACAGGCAGGCGATTTCTATTTCATGAACAAAAACAGTCAAACAGACCCACCGGTAAACGAGAATTCGCTTAAATTTATTACTCAGATTCATTTTCCTAAAATTTTGCAAAGATTTCCTTTCAGCGATGCTGACTTTTATCTTTACTATTTGGGTGCGAGCTGCTTTAAGTGGAAAAAGTTTAAAAAATATCCTGGAAAAATTAATAGTCCATACATTTAAAGACTCACCTCTGTTGCTCCACTCAAACATTTTATATTTCGTTATTTTTTTTGCGGGTCTTATTAATTTTGTTATGAATTCGCACTGCCATCACCAAATGAGCTTAGAGAAGGGTGAAAATTCCATCTTTATTACCTGGGGGAATGTAAGAGGCGGACTATTAAATTAATTAATTAAGTTTCAAGGAGTCTTTTATCGTTTCAAACGCTCAACTTTGAAAGGATTTTCTTTCATTTATCTTTCGATATCTTTCCGGGGAAATTTATTTTCCCTTAAATTTACTTCGTTTATAAAACATCTCTGAAATCGAATCTCTATCCAATGAATGTTTTCATACCTTGCTCGGAAGATTTTTTTATATCCTCAACGTACTTATTCTTTGGCACTTAAATATTTCGAGCATCTAACAAATTAAGGCCTTTTCATGGGACTCGAGATTGATCGGATAGTACCATTTCCTCTGAGGAGGAATGCTTTGCTGTTTCACGAATGGTCACCGGTTCGGATCCCTCCGCGTTCATGACCTCGATCTTCTATTTCACAGTTTGGACTGCGTTTGCGCTAAAGATCTACGGCAATGATATGGCGCTGATTTCTCCATAGAAATTCCATCACAAACATTTCCATTTCGGTGTTGAAAGAAGCGATCAAAGCATTTCCACTCGACCTTTTTAAAAGCTATTGCGTGGATCGTACACGGAGCGCAATCGATTCGGATCGCATAGGCGAAATCCTCGCGAATAAGCTCGGGCCATTACTCAAGATCCGCGGAACTATTCGCGTGAGGGGGAAAAAAAGTCGTCAGCACGAGAGATGCTAAGCGAGGATTGTAACGTGAGTTTGGAAGGTAACGGTCGGAAGGAAGTAGAGGCTTTGCCCCTTAACAAATGTAACCCCTTTCTCTGCCACCTCCCTCCCTGCGCCTCCCCCTCCCTCCCTGCGCCACCCCAATTGCCGAGTCATTCCCTTCCTAAATCCCTTGCTCCATTATTTAGGAGCTCATTCATCTGGTAGCGTGAGCCCACGCCCATCCATCACGCGCTCCTCTCTCTCTCCCTAGCATTCCTATCTCTCCCGCGGCTCCCGTTGCATACACAGACACTGAGAATACATTACCACACGACTCGGCTCACGAGCGCTCGATACTCACACGACAAATAAGAAACACTTCCGCTCTCGAATAATTTCTTTACGACTCGTTTCGAAATTCCGTCTTATTATCGCTCTTAGTTCCTATAAACCGAGACTTCGCGCATCTCGTAAACAAAGTGATATTATTGTTCGAAAAACGTTTTGCCTAAATTCAAATGCACATTAACGACTTCTATCGATGCGATGTAATAATAATTTTGAATGGGACGCTTTTATGGGCGGTAACGAAATTATAACATCTCGTACATCTACATAAAACCCGGCAATTCAACAGAAAGGTAGCTGGCAGGGATTGCAGTGTACGAGTTTCACCAAAAAATCTCACTTTCAGGATTAAATATCCCATTGTTCTAGAAAAAAGTATCGTCGATATTGCTACGTTCAACAGTCTGTTTAACGTTTTTACCAACTTTTATATTAACTTCGAAAGTAGTATATATTCATATATATATATATATATATATATATGTTTTCAACCCCTTCGATAGAAGAAAAAATCTTGGAATCTTCAGGATTCGAACCGCCTTTCTTTGGATTCGTATTCGAACTCGTATTCGTATTCGTATTCGTATATCGAAAGCCCTTGGGCTAAGGATGTCGTAGACGTTAGCGCTGTTTCTTATTGAATAGAAACTTAATGATTTTTAAAAATACATTTTTTATGCTTTCAACTTGTTATCATTGCCTTCCTATATAAGGGTTTATATTTCTATTTGAGTTTCACTCTAGCATTTATTCGGTGGTCTTCAGATACATAATCCTTAATCATGAAGTAGGGTTATCTATAGGGTCGTATATTTGTTTTACGAATCTTGCAGTTCTTAATAAGCGAAGTAGACATATAATTTCATCGTAACATACAAATAAAACGGTGAAATTGCGTGTAAGTAAAAATCATTAGGCATTTTTCACACTGAATGCCGGTGTTACTTGTGGAAAACCATTATTAGAATGGATCACATAATAACACTTTCTAATTTCCACATATCTTATACGTCAGACCAGTGACGCAATTTACTATTTTCGGTATTGAGAAGGAAAAGACAAAAAGTGAAGGAGTGTTGAGGGAGAGGTTACTGTTGTTAGGATGTTTTCGATACAGCTTCTATAGGAAAAATTTCCAATCAATTGCTAACGCTGTAATGTTTTACTTTTTTATTGTTTTATTTAATTTTTCAGATTCAATCTCATTGGATATCAAAGGACCTAAAGAATTATTCGAAGATTTATCGCTACCGTTTGATTGGATGGCTTTTGAAATAAGTATAACGACTCCAGCTGACTACCACTATAGTCCTTTTCTGCTCTTATGTCGTCTGGCCTTGAAGTAGCGAACGGCCAATGAGCATTTACTTATCCCACCCGTACGTGTAGCGCGCGATTCGAACGGAAAATATCAAACGACGTCATATTTTGCGCAAAGAAACCCAGTTTACGTGATAGAACACCCAAACCTTAACCTTAACACCGGCAACACAGTAGAAATCGGAGCGACGTAAACAGCATGACGGTCGGAGAGAAATCGACTAACTCCCCATGCCACCGTCAATCGTCCGAGCTGCGATTGGCTACCGTCTTGTGACGCAAATATATGTCTGAAGGTCAGACGACATAAGAGTAGAAAAGGATTATAGCAGTACAACCAGTTAATGACGTACTCTTAAATTGGACTTTTACAGAAATATATTTCCTAGCGAAAATTAACGGATAGTGTTCCTAGTTCTAAATCTGAAGTAGAAATGATTGTTTTTCAAATGTGCCTGAGAGTAAAGGTCTTCACGGGCCGGGCCTGGGCCGGGTAAGGCTGAAAAGCAATGGGCTCGGGTCGGGCTTGGGCCTAGACGATTTATCCGACGCCATTCCCGTTCGGGCCGCTTCGGGCCAGTCGAGGACCCAGTGGACCTCCCTAATGTTTGCGCCACCGTGCAAAGTGTTTTGTCTTCACTATTTTTTTATGGGGGAGTTCTCCATTCTCTCCTTTACAAGCGACACATCTCCCAGGCCGCCACTAGAGCACCCACGAATTCCTACCAACCGACCATCTCTTAAACAACTGCTTATATCACCATCAGGAGGGTTCTGTTTGCATTAGGAGATAGCGGGATCTTTGGGAGTCTTACATCCGAAGCTTCATTCCCTACCTCTACACCTTATCCCATTACTCTCCCTTTTTTATCTGCAATTGGTCCTCAGTTCGCTCTGGGTAGCAGATGATATTGGTCTTCCTTACTGATAAAAATTGACATACCTAATTTGTATTCTTCGTGCATTTGTGTAGTTTGAAATATATTTTGTGTTATTAAAACTTTTTACAAATCCCTAAAATACCAGAATGGATTCAATCAAGGAACTGTTTTTTAAAGGGGCGTTTACATTTGAAATGCTTTGAAAATTTTTAGACATAAAAAGATACTTTATAGAGGGTATATGTTTACTGAAGAATGTACAAAATGTCAGTTTAAAATAATTCGGGCCTCGGGCCGGGTCTGGGTGAGAAAATGGGGTGAAGTTTCGGGCCGGGCCGGGCTTGGACTCAATCATGAATGGGCCGGGCCGGGCTTGGGCCGAAGATTTCGGCCCGTGCAGACCTCTACCTGAGAGAAGCTTCAGCGGCTTTCTGGCGAAAACTCTGCCTTTATGAATTCACCAGAGAAGTAAACTAATCCGTAACGTATAGAAAAATATCAGTTTTTCGGTGAGATATATTGTCTGACCCTGCAACCTTACCTAGGAACGAGCGATCAAATGTTGGGTTTTACAGAACTGCTGAAGGAAACTTTTCATATTTACCTTTAGAATATTGCGACTATTTTTCAATATTCATCGCATCGCGTATCCAAACTTGATAGGTGCGGGCAAGATTTGATTTGGCCGCTCCCATTACTAAGAGCGCTTACCTCGGTCCACTATATACCGTCATGACATTACACGATAAATCTGTTACTAAAGGAAATAACATTTTATTAGATATATCCAAGAGAATTGAATACGAAGTAAATATTTTGGAAAGTGATAAGTTTTATTAAAAAATATATTTCTTATAAAAATGCAAATTTTAATTATACAAAAATACAAGATAATGAAAGACATATTTAGTATTAAATAATAAGTTGCTTAGAACCTGAGACATTTTCTTTTTGCAAGACTTACGTAAAATAATGAGAATTACAGATGTCTCATTATGCATATTAAAAAATCCTTCTAGACTTAATGGCAGCAAACTTTTTGATCTATACATCAATATCTAGATTGGCAGTCATTCTCACTCTGTAGCAAAATAATAGCGAGATCATTTAATCAGTCCTCAAGCAGGATAGTTCTTAAATAGTCTTCATTCTGAGAAGCTACGCTCTCCAGACGCAACTGTTACGGGAATCGTAATAATTATTATCAATGAAACATATAAATGTGGAAATAATGACACAATCTGATTACTACAAATGTAACTTAAAATGTCCTTAGGGACGTAAGATTTCTTCCTTCTTCTCGATAATGGCCCTCTTTCACCAAAAATACCTTCTGCATTTTATTCGCAAATACGCCTCGGTAAGGATGTGTGGTCGCCCTTGGCAAGGGGTCGCCGTGGGCGGTAGCCCACTCTTTGAACCGGCCATGCGCGTATTCTGACATACTTAAAAAATTCTCTATACCACATTTAATCAGGCACGTCAAAACGAATCATGTGAAAGATAATATTTCTAAATGCCTTGAGATTGAAAAGTTTTATAATTTTCATCATCATTCGGAGTGAAAGATAATATGGTCTCAAATCAAGTCGGAGCATCTGAGAAAGAAATATAACCTTGGTGACCGTGTGGCGAATCCGGTTTGCGAAAGCGATCCTTATGCCCTGTGAAACTATTGTAGAAATTGAAATTTAATGCATAAAATTCCATAATTGTTTAGTTATGGTTTCAATTATACTCTACCACGCTATCTCCAACTCATTTCCGATATAAGTTTCGTTTTTGTCCAACGAAGGAAAATGGACTTCAAATACAGCGACCCAAGTAGAAAGTTTCCCTAATCCTGATATAAATTATTATTAATTAATTACCAACGCATAAGCAATGACGCCTTAATACATTCACTGAACTACCAAAGGAAAAAACGAATTTTAACACGAAGAGTGTGAAGGGCACTAAAAGGTTAACAGGGCAATTTTGGCCATAAGTTATGCCGCACTTCGAAATTTGAATGAAACCAGATAGCAAAAGTTCACCCGCTTTTTATGAGAAAATACCAATAAATAACGAAAGCAATTTAATTTCCATAAATATATTTCACTATTTAATTATGTTGATATTATATAGACAGTATTAAGAAATAAAAATTGATATATATGTCTGCAAAACAATGAAAGTGATTTTTAGTAAGTATTCCATGTATAAACCGCATTCGGGGTTAAATCAAAGAATGCGACCCGTCGAAAGAGATGAAAGCAACGAGGGTTTGAAAACTAGGGGACGGAAAAAAGAGCAAAATAAAAGAGTAACGAATTCAATTTGCCGCAATCGATATTAAGCCACGCGTGCGAAGTCGGTAAAGAAGAGGGGGTCCTAGAACGGAGCCTTGGGGCGCACCCAACAAATAAAGTGGGCGAGGGTGTGAACTCCCCGTGTCAATGGCCTACGGATATTTCCTCTCCTATCTACAAACGAAGTGGTCCATTTGCCAGTTCCCTCGACTCACTTCCCAGCATCCTCCACTCCCCCTATGGAGGCAACCCGAGCGATGGAGAGAGAGAGAGAGAGTGGAAAGGAGAGATTGAGAGAGGGAGCAAGAAGGCTGTTTGAAGGGTGGCGGCACTCCAGGCTAACCGAATGATAATCAACAAATTGGTTGGGATGGTACGCCTCCCCCCTCCCACCCCAAGGGTCCCTGAGGGTGAGATTCGGCGCGTGGCTGCTTTATAGGAGTTGGGGGAGAGTAAGGGGTTAGAGAGTGAGGAGGGTTGAGGATTGGGGTTGGGTGACTTCCAAATGGGGTTTTCATGCTCCCGCCCCTTCCAAATTGCCACTATGCTCTCCCACTCTCTCCCCCTTCTGAGAAGCACGGGAAGAAGTTGATGCGGCAGAAGATGCTATTTGATTTATTAAGGGGCGTCATTCCCTTGACAGAACCCCTTAACAAGACCTTTCACTCAGCAACGATACCGTTTCCTTTTTATCTTTTATTTGGCTCTTTTCTCTCACTCCCTCTATCTCTCTCCCTCTCTTTCTCTCAGGAAGATGTCGCTCTTGTCCCGCTCTTTTTGACGTCCTTTAATAGAAGACATTTTTATTGAAAAGTTCTTCAGTATTCGCCGTATAGTCTGCAAAAACGCCGTAAACCTTTGAATTTGTTTTATTTATTTGAAACTGAATAATATCTGATAGAATATCACTTAGTGTAGGAGAGGACAAAGAATTATTTTTTCACATTAAAGTGATCGTTTTAAAAATTAAATTGGTAAATATGTATCAATATATTTAATCTTCCTGAAATAAATATCATTCTCGTACCATAACAAATAGGATATTTTAACTTACCATTCCCTTTTTTTGTCTTTTGGGAATTTTAAGAACTCACGCGAAGTATTTCATGATCATTCAAAAGTGAAGGATGAAAAATATGTAAAATGGCAACTGATGAGACGAAAAATTATTTAAACTATTTCTGATACACAGCCTTTAATTCAAGGTTGAATGTAGGTGGATATCCTGTAAAAGAAGACAGATTATTTTCCATTCCAACATTTCTTCCAGAACGCCAATCGCTCGAGCTTCAGCTCAGTATGAGGGAAAACTCAGCCTGCGATAGATATAGATAGGATATTTCCATTTCGAGCAAAAGAACACGTACTATGGCCGTCCTTTATTCGTCGTCGCTATAAAGAGGGAGGGTCGAATGCTACTCACAGGAGGGGTACCCCATTCCGGGGTGCAAGGACTCCATCGCCGCCGCTGTTGGCATGCCGAGTCCGATGGCCGCCGCAGCCGCCGCCGCCGCGTGGTGGTGGTGGTGCGGGTGGTGTGGATGGTGCGGGTGATGCGGGTGCGGATGGTGAGCGTGCGGATGGTAAGGGTGGTGAGTCGACGACTTGAGGTAGGACGCCATCCCAGCGGCCGCAGCGGCTGCCGCGGCGGACACCGCGGACACCCCTCCAGCTCCCCCGTTACCGCCTCCACCGCCTCCCACCCCTCCCCCTCCTCCGCCTCCTCCCCCCACGCCGCCTCCTCCGCTGCTCCCGCCCCCGCCTACCAGGCTGCTTCCGGATGTGGTGGTGCCCCCGGAGCAAGGGCCACCGCCGAACCCAGGGAAGGTCAACTCTCCGGCGTCCGGGTTGCACCTTGGGGCGAAACATTCAATGCTTTACTGAACGAACCTATTAGGAATTACGTGTGTGTAAAATAATTAGAAATATATGTGTAGCGTATGACTGTTATTTTAAACGAAAGAATTACATCACTCTTTATTCGGCTGTCCTCTACCGTATTCTCAGCCAACGAATGCCTTATTCCTTCTACCAGAAAAAGCACTTGTCATTATGTTTACAACATTACTGAATACACTAATCGTGTTTTTGGTGTAGCGAAACGTGAGAGAATGTAATTGTTCGAGTCTAAATTGACAGGGTAGTAGAGTTTTGCCAATTTTTGTAAAAACATCAGACAATTGCCAGAAAACGAGCATCCAATAAAGCATAGATGTTTTCATTTGTAATTTTAAAGATGGCCCAATAATGAAATTCACTTATATCTGCATTTCAACAAAAATCGTCCATATAACTGATGTTTTTATGTAATAAAATTGACTCATACCGAAATTACTCACTCTAAGAACTTTGAGTAATGAGAGAGAAAGGAAAGTACCCAATCTAAAAGAAGAAACTAATGTAATTGTAAGACTCATCTTACTTGGAACCATTATTGTTTCTGACGGGTGGAGATGTTATCGAAACATAGATCTAACGGACGGTTGCATTTATACTCGTGTCTTCATAGTTTATGAAGACAATTTGTCGCTCCTAATGACGCCCAAATCTATATGCAGAATGTTGAAAGCAGGTAAAAGACGGCGAAAAGAAAGATGGATGGACAATTTGGTACTTCAGAGATATTGCTTCCTTTCTATATGCATGCCTTTAATTGCAGAGACTCATTTCTTAACTGAAGTATTTTTGCAAACTTTATAATATCTGTCCTACGTTTGTATCTATTCTATTAATTAATATAATAAACATTTTGAAATAAATATTTGTTTTTCTCATGTATGATTTTACTCCTGTCAAATACAACATTAACAAATTTAGGAATATAAATTATATTTAAAATAACTTTATTGATTTACGAAATTAATCCTAAATTTAAAAGAATAAAACACCAAACCGCAATATGACGTATTTTGGTTTGATTTGAAATAACGCTTTTCAACATTATTAATTAAATTACTATAGTAAATTTATGATTATTCAGAAAAGATAAATATTCTTCTTCACCTACTTGTTGGGAGTTTCTTGTCAGAAAGACCTTGGTGTCTTTCTCGATTCCAAGCTAATCTTTCTTATCTGACTGCAATTAAGAAGAAGGCTATGGCTTACCTTGGCATTACCAATCGCTTTACCGACATTAAAGACCCTATTTCTCTCAGCTCTGTGGTATCTTTCTCCCCATCATTACCTAATGCTCGCGCGTTTATGTCTGCCCCTTCAAAATATCTCTCTTATCGAACCTATAATAATTATTTGACTGAAATGGTTTTGCATCGTTTAACATCCTTTCAAAATTGAACCAAATTCTAACTGCCCTCGGCTTACACAACCTCAGAAGACTCAGAATGCTATCAGACATTACTTCATAAAGCGATAAATGCCAAAATCGACTGTGCTGAATTACTTGCAATTATGAAGCTTCGTGTTCCAGCTGGAAAGACTCGATTTCATTCCAGCCGTGGACACTCCCCGATTATCCTGCATTCTCTTTTTTTTACAGAATTACCTTTCTTCTTAGCCGCCTACAGTCTCATCCTAACTTCGACATTTTTCACGTTCCTCTGAGTGAGAACCTTCCTCAACAACGCCTCCGATTCACTCGATCGTTGGTACTTGATGTAGGTAGTTGTTTTTCTTTCTTATTTCCTCTCACTCATTTGTTCATCGTTAATTTTTGTATTTTTGTTGACTTTTGTTAATTCCTTGTTAGACGCAGCCTGCTGTATTCGGCCTCTGTGCTGTAGGTAAATTCTTTCGCAATAAATGAATGAATAAAACTAACAGAATTACTGAGCATGTTTAACATTTAAATATTCATTAACCTATATCTTTTCCAAACAACTTTTATATGTCCATGACTGTTATTACTTTCTAGAACATTCGGTTATGCGTATTTTTTATTATTTCTTTCACGTTTTAGCGCACATAAAAGTTAGTGTCATTAATTTTTATTTTATTTTACTCGTAATACTTAATTCACACATACCCGTCACATTTGACGGGCAATTACTCTAGTAGTACATAAAATTAAAACCCCTATATTAAATATATTCCCCTCTTAAGAAATTATTATACATTTATTGATATTGAACACCAACATATTTCCACAGTTTTGTAGATATTTTAATCATTTCGATGTATCGCTCGTTCCATATTTCAGCTTTGATTTAATTCTCTGTCAAATCCATTGCATTCTCGCATTCATTTTCGCACGTTTGATTTCCTCCCAACCTCTACGGTGCTTAAATCCTCTTCGGGTGGACTTCTGCTTCGTAATCAGCGCTGAGTGGCGCGTTCATCCCATTTCATTCGATATGCACTGACAAAATGAACCATTAACGAAATTAATACAGCCGAAGGGTATTTGGCAAATAACCTTTCGACCTCTCGTCATGTTCTCCCATGGCTTCGCGGAGAGATTTTGCATCACCCGACTCTTTACTTCCATCCCATCCCATCCCAAGATTATGCTTCTGAGAAACGAAATGTAATTTCCCATCGGGCTTTCCGAGTACAACATTTCCGGTCCCATTCCGGGAACGAACCTCGATCGAATCCCACGTTTTTCGCCGATCACATTTTTCTCCTGAACTTTTCTCGTAATGTTTTCGACAGCTCAATTCCTTATATTTAGAAAATGTTTTTTTGGGGCGTTGAAAAGATAGCGCAATTTTTTATTACGATAAAGAGGCTGCCTCTATACCACTCTAAACCTACTTATTGTTAGGGCATTCCAGTGAAATTTTTAAACCGGAAACAAGTCCTGCCAAACTCCATAGAAGGAACAGAGTCGAGAGCATCTCTTTTAGAGTCCGTGCGTCAGGGATGGAGGAGGAGGGAGAGATGAATGGAGGAGGAGGAGGGAGAGAAGAATGGAGGAGGAGGAGGAGGGAGAGATGAATGGAGGAGGAGGAGGAGGGAGAGATGAATGGAGGAGGAGGAGGGAGAGATGAATGGAGGAGGAGGAGGAGGGAGAGATGAATGGAGGAGGAGGAGGAGGGAGAGATGAATGGAGGAGGAGGAGGGAGAGAAGAATGGAGGAGGAGGGAGAGAAGAATGGAGGAGGAGGAGGGAGAGAAGAATGGAGGAGGAGGGAGAGATGAATGGAGGAGGAGGAGGGAGAGAAGAATGGAGGAGGAGGAGGGAGAGAAGAATGGAGGAGGAGGAGGAGGGAGAGATGAGTGGAGGAGGAGGAGGGAGAGAAGAATGGAGGAGGAGGGAGAGAAGAATGGAGGAGGAGGAGGGAGAGAAGAATGGAGGAGGAGGGAGAGAAGAATGGAGGAGGAGGAGGGAGAGATGAATGGAGGAGGAGGAGGGAGATAAGGAAGGTAGGTATAGGAGAATAACGAAGAGGCAGAGATGCGAGAGAGAGAGCGGAGACACACAAATGCAAGTGAACGCGAAAATGAAGAAGAGGAGAAAGGAAACGGAATAAGAAAATGGAGCCGAAAAGGAAGAGCCGCAGGTGGCAGGGGTTTTTAAATAGATGGGGGGGAGGGAGGGAAGGGGGTCGCCGGGAGGAAAGCGAATAATCGAGGGTAAAAGCGGAAAAGGGAAGAGAGAGAGAGAGAGAGAAGGCGGGAACAAGAGGGAGAATTTGGAGTTTGAGAGAAAAAAAGTTACCGAGAAAAGCTTAAGAATGTAGAGGATAAAATAAGAGAGCTGAGTTATGCGTTGAAGAATAGTTGGGCGAAGGCTTGAAGAGGTAAACGGGATGGAAGAGGATGGTGGTGGATATATATATATATATATACGCACAGTGTGCTCGCAAAAGAAGCTACAGTTTTCATTGATTATTTTCAAAAACATCACTTAAAACAATACTTCTCTCATGTAGAAAGGAAGATTTTATTCGCGTGTTTTACATTTTAAAAATGCGGTCCTTAATATAAAATCATTTGCTGACTTCTATCAAGTTTTCCTCAAATTCAGACGCAGTTACATCACGGGTACTGTAATTACTTGCATCATTTCTTCAAACGTTTTTTAATTATTTATAAAGAATCATCGTAAGAAGCAATTACGTTAATTCAGAGCCGAAGAAGAATACGTTGGCCAGTTTCTAAGCGACAAAGAAGTCGATTTGATATCATCAAGACGTCGTGCGATAAAATTTGTAATTACACTGGCCATTTTACTCTTCATTTGTTATTTATAGCAATGCTAAGGGATACCATTCCCGAGGGCGTATTAATTCGTAATTGCATTTTTTATTAGTTAAAACTTAAGCGTCTATTTACTAAAAAAACAGCAAGTATTAATATTTTGGATGTAAACGAGTGGAAAATGAAATATACAGGAGGGAAGGCTAAGTAAGGAAAATAGGAGATAGGGAGGAAAAGGGAGGCAGAGATGGGAGGGGATGGTGAGAGACGTGTTAGGGGAAGGGTGAGGAGGGAGGGAGAGAGGGAGGCTGGGGCGTGGGAGAGAAGGCGAGGGAGGAAGCAGGGGAGGCGTGTAAAAAGGAGGCAAGGAGAGGGAATGCGAAGGGAAGGAGTGAGGAAGGGTAGGGAGGGAGAGGGAGGGGAGAGAGCGAGAGGGGATTGGCCGAAAGAGTACAAAGTGCGGAGTCCATCTGCCGGTGGTAAGAACCCTCTCCCGTGCCATTGTGGGCACGGGAAGGGAGTGGGGCAGAGGGAAGGGGGGAGGGGGAGGGGGAGAGAGAAGAGGCCGACAACAATGCATGGCAATTATTCTGGCTAATCGGCTGGAAAGGCGTTGGAATTAGCAAGTAAGGAAGGAAAAGAGTTCTTGCGCCCGTCCCATTCCCGTCCGGTCTCTATTATTCTTTACAAGTTTTTCTGGACCGAAATAGTTACGGGTACGTGATCCGTTAAATTTTTTTGCCCGTCTCCTGGACCTGGACGACGAAGCCGCACTTCTGGTTCAGCTTTGCTACGGAAAGGTCTAGGGTTGAATTATGGGTAATGCGGTGCAATTTTGCTGCAGTCGGTGGCGACGAGCGATTTTGTTTAATTTAATTTCGATGCAGATGATGACCAATATAAGAAATGAATATTACTACCGTTGTCCATAAGAACTTGGATATAAACTCGAAAGTATGTATATGCAGTCACGAAAATAACAAGAGCCTAATTATAATGATACTGAATAGAGGCCGAGAGATGTCCTTCTCAGATGAAAATAAAACTTGGCTGCTTAAAGCTCCGACTGAGAATCTGTCAGATTATCAAAGAAAAAATTAAAAATGAATTCTTAAGCACGTCATTCTGTTCCAAAACAAAAACTGCTTCGATTTATCCCGTTCCATTTGTTCTACCTTAGTACATTTATTATCTTTGCAAAAGCAAGTACTTGACAACTAATAAAGCCCATTAGTAGTTTTCCAAAAGTATATCCACCTGTCGTCCACAAACTATTCAAATTAACCTTAAATGAACACAATGTGTTTTTAACTTAGCCTCCTTACAGATTTTCTAAAAGTTATGTTTTTCGAGTATATAATTCATGCCAAACAAAACTGTAAGCATGTTAGGGAGCAATGAAATTGGATTTTTCCGATGGACTAGCACTTTAAACAAATCTACTCAATATATGATAGCATTAATATAAAAACAATTCTTCCTTCCATAGCCACACTATGTTCAATGCTTTTGAAGTTCTGCCTTCGTGTTTTCGCTTTATTTACTTGCAAACATTATCTCAGAAAATGACTAACACACAAAGCAAGAGGGAACTCGTATAGTTATTTTTCTGATATGATTCGGTTCCTAAAAATCCGATCCGAATTATTTTGTTTGGCCCGTAACAGAAATTCGAAAATGACGCACATACGCTACTGATGAAACGGATTCAAAACAGGAATACAGAATATCGTCCCGAAGGACGAAATGAAAATAGAACGACACCCATCGTCAAAATATATCTGTCAAATACTTTATTCTCAGGGGTGACTGATCGATCAATCGGAAAATAATCTGTCCGTTGGACAAAGCGACCTACGAGGTGCCCAAGGGAAAAAGGATGTGCGAGAGGGGGAGGGAGGTTGAGAGGAAATTGGGGGTGGGGAGAGGAGGGCAGAGAGAAAGAGAGAGAGAGGAAAAAACGGTGGTCACTCATGCTCACTCCCACACCTCGCTTACACACCCCTGCATATACATATATATATGCAAGAGCCTTTGGCTTTCCAATGCCGTGCTAGGGCGCACAATGCGAGCTTATACCTTGGACGTGTCCCTTGTATTTTCGCCGCTTCCCCTTAATAGTCAATAGATGCGTCCTCTCTTTCCGCCGCCAGGGAACCCTTTTTTTCCCCATCGCTCGCCATGGAAACCCCTTTGACCCTCTGATCCACCGCAACAGGCAACAAACGAACCCCCCAAGGCGGACCAAACAGCAAAGCGACATTCGGCCCTCTGTCGCCTGGATACACAAACACAACAGAGGTGTTTCTCCCGCCTCCCGTTGGCGCGTTGTGAAAGAAGAGACGGATGAAGGTAGGTATGCGATGCAAAGCACTCGCAGCTTCCCGCGCAGAAATTTCGACCGGGTGTGTCTGCTGCGTGGCGACGATAAAGAAAGGGATTATCCGGACGAGGTGGTTAAGAATCCGTTAAGAGCAGATTAAGAGTGAATGTTTTTTGTTCTGGAAAAAATTGGATTTTGCTTAGAAATATTTCGGAAAGAGCTTATGACCAATACTCCAAAAATACCGCGTACTTGTTCCCAAGCACAAAGTTAGCGACTTTGCCGATTCCAATAATGCGCGAAGTCATCGTTTGATAAAATTTTCATATTTAAAGAGCCGTTTATTTTATTTAACCTTATATGCTTCGAGTATTCAATGCACATAGCGAATTTGCATTTTGATTTGTGTATGAACTATAATTGTTAAAATATAAATTATAGAAGTCCAGGAATAGTTAAGCCGGTTAGCTAACAGCTGCTCAGATGCTATTTTTTTTACTTGTACCACCACTGATGAGATTAAAAATATTAATAATCTTTACCATATTTTGAATAACTGATTCTTAAAAACCCATCCTCTTGAGATATGTGGCGAGAAAAGGGATTTTCCTTTCTCAAATAATATTTTTGAAATGTTTTAGCAATTTTTTGAAACTGTGCGGTCATTTCTAATATTTAGGTAACTTTTATAAAAATGTGCACTTTTTAAAATTACCTGTTAAGATATTTATGAATATTGCACGTTAAAGTGCGTCAGCATTTATTTAATTTAATTTAATTATTATATTGAAAAGTGAAATTTGGTAAGATTAAGCTATGTGCTATGAAAATTCAAACCACTGAATGTGTCTTACAGTAAGTCAGTTAAACTGTAGCAGCAATACAATATTTCCACGTTTAGCGTAAAAAATCAGAAACTCTTCCTTTTTCGTTTCGAATCATTTTTTGATCCCTCCATTATTTCCCTCATCCCCATTCCAACGCACCCCACAAGTGCCCCATCTAACCTTCCCACCTCCCGTTACGCCCCATGGAGCCCTCGGCAAATATTTGAGAATCAGTTGACTTCGGTGCGGGCGCAACAAAGGATCTGGCGCGTCATTACGCAGTTGCGGGGGTGGAGTCAGCGGGGTTCCGTCCAATAATAATCGCTGCATGGGGCGGGTGGTGAAGGAGAAGGGAGAAGAGGGCGAAAGAGGGCTTATCGAGAGGGCCCACGTGGACCGTGTTCTTGGACGCCAATCGATTTATTTTCCATGCAAAATTGTTCATAGTCTATTCATATTAGTCCGCATTCGTCTATTTGCTGCGCCATGTTGCCATCCTCACCAACAAACGATTTCCATTTCCAAATATTTGCGAGTACTTCATTAAACACTTACTGATCTCTCTAATTTTACCAGAAAATCTTACCAAAACTTTAGTAGGAATTTTTAACAAGACAGTATCATTTAAGTAATAGTTCATACGGAGAAATTTCAACCTCGTGCGTGATTAGAATAAGAGAAAGTATGTTTCGTCGAGATTAACTACGATTAGAAACGTGTCCTCTTAATTTTGTTATCCTCAGGCCTTTTGAATAAAATTTAACCTTGTTAAAAAATCGCTTATATTGGAATTTAATTATCTTTTTTCTCT
Source organism: Uropetala carovei (assembly GCA_036926305.1). Classification (NCBI taxonomy): domain Eukaryota; kingdom Metazoa; phylum Arthropoda; class Insecta; order Odonata; family Petaluridae; genus Uropetala; species Uropetala carovei. The sequence goes on along the minus strand of JAXCHB010000010.1, from coordinate 6,108,298 downwards.
TCATTCGCATCGAGGCTAATTTAAAATCGACGTTAAGGATTTGTATGTACGCTCCAATCCCGAAGATTTTTTTCCAGTTAAAGACCGAGTTCGATTGATCCAAATCCTTTTTATATTCTCTTCAAGTTTGCTAGTAGGTGCGTTTCCAAAAAGCTCATTCTGTGTAATATATCTGTTAATTTCACTTCTTATTCATCAATTAAAACTATGCGATGATATGTAAACCTCTATCTGCAATTCCTAATTCCGTAAACATTGTATTAAAAACTCATAGAATATTAATCCTTTTCTAAGGGATTTTCATCCTGTGGGATCTCCATTTTGAATGACTCCAGCTCTGCTTTTTGCCTAAAGGATAACTGAGCTCGCAAGGCGGCTATGCTCAACAACTCAAAAGCCAGAGTTCATGACTATCTTATTGACTCTTTAGCCGAGTATTGAGGGGCCATGATGTGAACATTTTCCTCTCTAAACTTCGTCTCGCTGTGCACCAAAACCAAAACAGCGACTTAAACTTTTACCACGGCCGTGAATGTGATCGTTTTTTTATCATGCGAGAAATATATGGATAGAATATAAACTTCTGAGTGTTATGTAATTCATAGGATATCAAGTGCTGATAGTATACGATCATTTTATCAATATATATTGAGATATTAATCGGAAACTGTACAATGATAATTACTTTTAATTACTTTTACTTTTACTACTTATTAGAAAATTCTAACCCTAACAAATTGTAATGTTATATTGAAACAACTGTAATAACACTCATAATAATAAGGACGTTTTTTTATGTATGCGTTTTCGTAATAAAAAACCATTAATAGTCTGTTGAAAGGCAATTTTTATTTCGAAATTTATTTTGCAGTCACTTGAACCTAGCCAATAAATTAATGGGTGTTAAAAGATCGATCAAATACCGCGCACCGAATCCCTCAATACGTGATTTAAATAAAACATATTATTATCACTAAAAATAGAATCAATTTCCTTCTTTATTGCAAGCATGCTATAAAATTTACTGAAAATTTCATCTTCCACATTTTTAAACGCGAAATTAGACGATGTATATTAACGATCTGAATATTTCCATTCATCGGGGGGGGAGGGGGGGAGGGGGGGGGGGGAAATACGTTGCTTAGAAACACCAGCCGAACGATAATCCCCGAATAAAAAAAGCTCGGGTCAAAATGGAGGGCATTCACGAGCGGAAGGCGTACCCCAGCTTCACAAAAGGGAGTAACAGAATGAAAAACGTTTCAAGAGGGGTTCGAGAAATAACTGGGACGTAGGAAGATTACAAATCCCTCCACTCTAAAACTCCTCCCACTCACACAAAGACAAAACGCTCCTCTTTCCTCCATTAATGTAAACCATCCCTACTCCTCCGCACAGGTGGCGCGATCTATCGGGACGCCGCGGAAAACCGAGAAACAAGCACTATGCTAATGAGCGTAGCGTAAAAGCGACCAGAAGAGGGAGAAATATAAATAGGAGGGCGCGAGGACAGACGAAAACGACGCGAAGTAGAAAGAAGAGAGATAGAGAAATAAAAAAACTACGCAAGGAGGGGGGGAGAGGAATGGCCGCTCTGTTTTAAGGGGCTCTTTGCACGAGGGCAGGAAAAAGCTTTGAATGGATTTCATCCCGTTCTAGGATAGGAAGGAGGGGTGGGCGAGGCGGAAGAACCGATGGAAAGAGGATTATGAATTCTATTTGGGAACGAGGGCATTCTGGGAAGAGCGAGAGAGGGGGAGTACGCCGCTTATGGTAGAGTGCCGGACAAATGCATCCGAGATGATTAAGTCGAATTAAAAAAAAAGACGAAAGAGCGGGCGAGGAGATAAGAACATCTGACGGATATAATTGGGAACAGGTACGCAATTACGGGGATAGCGAGTGCGTGGAGGGGGTCGGCATTTTGCTTGTGATGCGGCAGAAAGGTTTTGTGAGTGGAAGGAGAGGGAGTCGTCCCTTTCTATCTAATGATGCAGGTGCGCTGATTGTCTCCGGGGCAGGAAGGGGCGCAGACCCTTCGACTTTGCAGTCTGGAAGCTGCCTGGCTCTCACCGCCATTGCCCAAGAATCCTTTTATGTTCGACGCATAACGTTCATTATGTCTAATGGGGTATGGTGCTGCTATCTTTCGGGTAACGAATCGACCGAGCTCTCCTCACCCTCCTTACTTCTGTCAAATCGAACTTGAAAAGCTTGATTAATCAAACAAGAGAGACTGGCTAAGGTATGCATCTTTAGACTTTATATAAATTATAAAAGAATTTATTACACTTTTTATTGATTCAAAATGGAGTTCATTTTCAGCGAACGAAGCGCCCGTTAAAGGCAATCCCTGCCGATTTTTTCATTCCCCACTTTTATTCACATTAAGACTTAAGTTTAGGTAAAATTCTCTCTAATTTTTTTAATTTTATGTAAGTGGCATAATTAAATATGATTTACAATAATGAATTTCCCCAAAGAGTAATTTTTGGAATGGAAATGCGAGTCTTTCAAATTTAATTAATAATATTTAGCAGGCACTGGCTTGGGAGATTATGAGAAATAAATACACCTAATATAAGAGTCGAAACGAGGACTAATAAATATAAACAATACTTAAAAATGTAAATTACTCGTCAATTATTAAAGCAAATCTCAATTTAAAAGCATAAATACTATTTACATCGTGGAAATGGATTTGACATACATATTAGTATTTGACTTTGTTACTCGCCTAGACATTGAGGTTGATTTGATTCGTCGTTCTCAATTAGTATCATTTACAAATTAATCTCGTCTAGAAATATGAAGTGAATGGCAATTTTTCTTCATAATTAATCACTTTGGGCGAAGATAAATTTCCGATTCAAAATCTGTTGGGAGGCGCTCTTAGATTAACTTAAATGAGATCAAACGGATGCAAAGGCATCTTTATGCCTAATTAAAATTTAATTTTAGAATAAAAAGATTAAGAAATGGCACCGCAATAATTTTAAATTTAAAGCCTTAACACACACGTAAAGTGCTTTCTCGTATGTATATAGAAATATGGCGTATCGAGATTTATCAACAAAGACTTAGCTAGAAAATAATTATTTTATTTACAGTCCGTTATACTGTTAACAGAAGTTACATTTTATAAATGTATAAACCGATAAGATGTTGAATTGCTAACATGATATACGATAGCGCAGAATAGATTTAATCGATTTACTATGCATTCCGATTGAAAATTAATACTTTAAATTGATAAAAATCATTCTTTTTTGCAGGTGCATAAAATCTGGAGAATTAATTACCTAATTCATTTAATTAATAATGGTATTTTGGTGAGAAAATTATACGGTTGAAAAAATCATCTACTTGGGGGACTAAATCTTCAGACTAGATGTTAAAAATTTCGAAAAGCTTACACAGGAAAAAAGAAAACAATTTTATCCTATGTTTAATAAATCCATTTAAAAATATCTTTTCCATTAAAAGTAGGTACATACATAACAAAAACTTCAATCCTAATTCACTAACATGAAATAAGCTGTGTAATTTGCTAATTATTACGTCGATTCTCTCAAAACGCGTGTGTTATTGTTCATACAGTAGTATAGAAAGAATAATTGGATTAAAAAAAGAGATTTTTACTTACCCGCCGGCGAGACTGTTAGGCCACATAGGTGGAGCGCACCTGATTGGTGGGACGAGAGGAAGACAAAAGAAGATCGATTAGACATGAGACACACAAAGTGAGTTGTTCAATTTAACCTTTTAAAATGAGACAGTGTTTTAATGGCCTGCCACTTTAACCGCAATACACTATGGATAGTTTTCGTATCCACAAAAATTCGAAAAAGAAGCGACTTACTATCGTGGACGGCTGGTTAACACGAGCTGAACTGTGCATCTGGTTTAAATTTGATGGCTAAGGAGGAGTTACTTACAGTAGCGCTTTATCCACTAGGCCAATTAGGCAACTGTCTATGAGCGCCGAATTTTAAGGGGCGCGGGGGCGCCAAATTAAGAAAAAAACAGGTGCTTAATTTTGAAAGTTTATGTCAAAAAGTATGGGTTTTAGAGGGCGAAAAAATTTACTGTCTACGGGTGCAAAATGTCTTAAAGCGCCCCTGGTTACCTACTATCATTTACTGGATAGTTTAATACTTTTTGAATTTCCATAGGAATTTACGAATGAAACATTTTATGAGAGTCGATTAAAAACAAATGAATGAGGAAAAACGAAAGAACAAGCATTAACGGACGATCAAATTAAATCATCGACGATGCAACAAAGATTGAGAGCTCCAGTGGCGGACAAAAAGCATCGAACACGCAGTCAGTTAAGAGTAACTTCCAATGACGTTCCAACAAAAGGGACATAAGCATTGACTGCGATCCTTTTTACTCAGCGGTCCACATCCGTAATTAGAAATTCCGTTAAACCGCCTTAGGAAAAATCAAGTGCAAATTAGCGACAAACATTCGCAAAACTCCGTTTCTGACCATAGTTTCAACGAGAAAATATAAAATAATCTGAATTAAATTTAGTTTTGCTTTTATTAGTTATATTCCACAGTTTCGCGGGTCGCACGCGACCCATGGGTGATATTATGCGAAATCCAGTACAAGACCAACTGAAACCTTAATCATGAAATTTCAACCTTTTAAAAAAGTTTCTCGCGAAGAAATATGGTCGGAAAACACCCTTTGCAGTAAAACAAGTGATCATTATTACGGAAATTCTATTCGTAAAGCAAAATTACAGAAAAATCTCATGGTTTGACTAATTGAGATAAAATTTGAGGGAGTAGTTCATTAATATTCCTGTTGTTATGGTGATCAAAGTCTCAGGGCCACAGCTAAGACAAGCGGAATTTATGATAAACAAAAGATAAGGATAATTTCGAATAAGGGATTTAATCAGCGTATAATATTATAAGTCGGACTATATTAATAATCTCAATTTGACAATTAATCTGTAAGCGGGTTAAAAACCTATTTCCTCAACTGTGGCATGCAGATTTAGTTTATCGACCCTATTGGTAGATAAAAATGCAGTTAGCGAGTGCATTTACGTGGGTTATTAGTTATTTCTGTATTGTGAATGATAACATCGAATTTAACTTAAAGTTAATACGATGCCAGTTCAGAAAAAAATTCGATATACTATCCAAAGATGATATTTTACGAATTACATCAAATTTTACGAAATTGAGTCGTTAAACTATACATGCCTAAGTCTACAGTACAGTACCATGATCGCAAACTAACTTACTCAAAAATACACGAATTACATATATGGAAGCCACTTTAAAACGAAAAAAATCCGAAAGAAATTTATAGGCTGCTTGTAATCTAATTTATGGTATTAATAACCGGATCAAAAATCGATGAAATAAAAAATCATCGAAAATTAATATAATATGCATATAAACACGTGCAAATAAAACCACCATCGAGAATAATCCTTCGTAATGAAATAAATAGCAATAGACTATTGACGAGATCTCGCAACATATACGTCCATGGCGATAGCCTCTCCTCTGAGGAACACGGATTCGAATCCCAGAGGACACGGTTTCTATTCAGTTCTGTTGACACACGCTTTCGATATTTCCATAATAAAAAATTCTCTTTAACTCCGGGTGCAAACGAGACGATTCAATTACTACCCTTCGAAATCGCTTCCCTTACTTAGCGCGCGTCAATTCCACGGTCTCCCGCTGAGCACGGCAAACTCCCGACTCCGACGTTATTAGTTTGAGGAAACACTCGCGAAATGAACGGCGGGCGATCGCGACGTGGAGACTCCCCTCTCGGAGGGGCGACGTGCTTGCCCTGGTGCGTCATTCTCCGTGGTGCACGCGTACACCAAAGAGTGATTGGGGGAGACAGAGAGAGAGGAAGAGAGCGGAAAAAATATTTAAAGCTACTTCATCAGAGAAACAAGGAAAGTTGCGTCCAACGGAAACGGTGGAGTCGATGGATTTGTAAATAATTATGTGTTTTTAAAGCAATAGTTTTTGCTCTATTATATAAATAACTATATACCAGATGATAACTCCTTTCCAGGACTGCGGGTAAAGTGAAAAAATCCAGAGCTGGGTAGACTTTGTTTATTCATTTCAACGTATTGATTTTGTTAAAAAATGAAATGTTTCTAAAATTTTCCCCAGAAATCCGACATTTTTAATTTCTGATTTGATATGTACCATTGAATTTTATCAGTTAGTTCTTCAAAGAGGTTTTTATTAAACTGTTTATCCGGCAGCACTGACCTGTGTCTTTATTAATTAAATTTTCATAACAAAAAAGTCAGATCCGGACGGAAGAAACTTTCTGCCAGTCTAGTGAGATATTCAAAGGGCTATAGTATAACTGTCTTGCGTACAACTTCGTGATATCTCCCAGCAAAAATCTTTCTCACGAACTGTGGATTAGCTGGACCTATTCCATTCTTTAAACGTGATAACCGTTAAGTGTAATTCCTCTTCGATAATTCAGCAATAAGGAAGATCTCGATAACTTTCTATAAAGTTCGATACACTCTGTTCCTTCGGAGCAAAGACAGTCAACAACACACTGATTCAGTTCCGTGGGCATCAATGGTAAGTTGCTAGTTAAAAAGTTGGTTTTACTTTCTGCTGCAGATAACATAGCCGACCATTTTGGACTATAGTATTGGTGGTTTCGATCGGCTGATGATTCGAATATGGGAGCAACTACCCTCTTAATTTCATTAACTCCAGGAAGAGCAAAGTTTCGTCATTGGCAGTGTATATGAGCACGAGCGATATTAATTTTAGAATTAATTAAAATATCTTTAAACTGGAATAATTAATCGCATTAGAACCATTTAAAATGAACGCGCTAATGCCATTTTACTGCCAGATTTAGAATTCTCTTATCGCTGCTTAGGTTTATTAGCCATCTGCCTCCTGAAATGGAAGTTGGAATATCATAATACTCTATTACATATGCTTATAAGTAAAAATAAAAGTATTTAGAAGACGCCATCATACGTCTGAAAGTGTGACGAGGCGGATGTATGTTTGAGCGGTTGGGTCGAGGGAGTTTTCCGGGTTCCAGGTCCTTTACGCAGTTTCAAAGTTTAATAACTCCACCGTGTAAACTGAGATCCCCATATTAGACACACAACACACTTTCTCTCCCTCCCTCTCCTTAATCCCCATTCATCCTCTCTTCCATCGCTCATCCACCAGAGGCCTCTCTCTCTCTCTCCCATCTTCAACATCTGCGTGTTTGCCTTCCCTTTCCAAAACACTCCTCTTTAATGCTTCAACCGACATTCACTAAAAATGTTGCAATCATTTTCAAAGTGCTCACGAGGACAAACACGATCATTTTTTTCAAATATTAATGTTACACAAAGGAAGAAAAAACTGCTTACGGTCGCATATATACAAAGTTTATCTTACAGAATTTGCAGAATGTATATTTATTCTTTCCTGTGTGATTCATTTGTTAACTGCATTCTCTACATTTTTCTACTTGATTGTTTCAAACGCACCCAGTATCACAATTCTCTTTCTCCTGCAAAAGACCGCCATCAAATCCGCTGTTAGTAGTAAGAGACTTGGTCGGAATTCTCAATGTCCCTTGCCCTAACGACGCCCCCTCTCTCCCCTCTCCTCACGACGCCCCCTCTCTCCCCTCTCTTCACGACGCCCCCTCTCTCCCCTCTCCTCACGACGCCCCCTCTTTCCCCCTCTCCTCCACTCCTCAATCTCACATCCAACTCCCATCACATCTCCTCTTCCGCCATCGTGTTTGAATAGACATCGTCTCCATGTAGTATTCGCATCCGAGGCACCGCATTCATCTCCGGACGTATCTTCTCCAAACCCCACCCTCTCTCTTCCTCTCTCTCTCCTCCTCTTACTCTCTCCTCCTCTTACTCTCTCCTCCTCCTCTTACTCCCTCCTTCTCCTCCTCATACCATAAAATTAATTCTTCCTTCAAGAATCCCTCTCTTTCCACTTCCTCCAGTCTTATTTCCTTCCTTTTTCTGCGTCTGCTTTCCTATAACCCTCTCTCATCTCCCTCCTCCCCCAATTTCCCTCTCTTCCTCCCCTCCATCTCCCTCCCTCTCCATCTCTCTCTTTCCTTCTCCCTCGACTTTTTCAATTCTTCCTCTACGTTTCTCTCTCAATCCATTCCCTCAGTTTCGTCTCATGCCTCTCTCTCTTTTCTCGCAATCCTCCTAATTAGTACTAGGAAAAACATACCTCATTTCCGATATTTATAATTATTTATCCATCATCTTCTCTTCTTTCGTGAAAACCGTTGTCCTTACTGCCGAGGTATTCTCGTTTTCATCTGGCACTTTACATATTTATACATTGGTTGCATGAGTCCTATTCTTCGTACTGCTTTGGATCCCTCGACGTCTTCGCCCGTTTCGCACTCCTACAAAACTTTGCTTCATCGTGTATCACTCCTCTCTAGCCCTCTTCCTCTCATACTCGTCTCTTTATTATTCCTAATTCTCTCCCTGGGTCCACCTGCATCTGAATACCTTTCCCCTATTCCTTCCGCTAGGTTTGGGAGGTGAGCAATTTGGAGGTGGGGAAGCGCAGAATTGCTCCATTCCAATTCCTTCGATAACTTTTCTCCTCTCTCTCTCTCCTCTGTGCTCCTTCCTTCCCATCCACCTCTCTCCTTCCTCCATTCAACTTCTCCTACACAAATATCTCTCTCCCTCTTTCTCCCCTTATAATCCACCTCTCCAGTCCTTCCCCTCCTAAATGAGAAATACCAAACCCCGTTTCCCTCTCCCTCTCTCACTCTCAGACGCAACAGAGGGAGAGAAGAGGGCGCTCGCCCCTTCCGTTCGCTCCACCGCTTTCCTTTGGACGCGAGAGATCGAATAGAAGACCGAATCGATTCCCACTCGACCGACGACTCGTCGATAGCACATCTTTCGCCGATTTACGAACCCTTACGGAGGATCTAAAGAGGACAATGGTTTATCGGTTCGGACGAGGGATGTAAGGAGGGAAGAGGGGGAGGAGGGAGAGGAGAGAGGGACAGACTGTCGGCCGGGAGGTCCTCCGCTGTTGACTGCGGAGACCGCGGACGTCGGTCTCCCGCAGGGTCGTGGCGTACACATTGGCGAGTAGAGGAGCGAGTGAGGTCGAGTGGGAGGAGAGAAGGGGCGGAGGGAGGTGCGGAAGAGTGGGATGGCGGAGGGGTGACTCTTTCACGGACCCTCCCCAAGTCTTTGCGGAGGCGAATCGAGCGCCACCTGCGACGATCTCGAGTGGAGGGAGATGAAAACGTCGGAGGGTGCGGACTACGGCGCGCTTTTGTCTGTCCGGCTCTCTCGAGGTCCCTCTCCGACATTTTTTTCGAGGGCGTCGATGAACGCGCGAAGTGGCGCGTGGGCTGAAAGTGCCATTCGAACGAGGTACGCACCTGCTTCCGAATCGCTCTCGTTTTGAGAGTGGAACGAAGAAAATAAGGCGAAGAGTTTCGGTGCAATCTCTCGATGATTCGCACCGCGATCGTTAGTTTCCTTTCCCGAGTAGGAAATGGGAATCTATGGCACGGAATACCAGACAGGAGCCGATTTGAATCCTTTTTTTGTTTGGATTGGCCTCTGTTCTCAAATCGCAAAACGGTTTCTTGCATTAAAGCCATTATTCGCAACAGAGATTGTTTTATGACAGCGCTCAAATGCGTATCTTTTTGATGAGTCTTTTCCCTTTCTCTTGCTGAGCAATGCGTCGATGGCAGCCACCAGTCTCCGTCCGAGGATCAAAAAAGCGTCATTCGCACGCTCTCACATATAGATTGAGCAGAGTTTTCTCCGAATCGTGCATTGAAACACCCTATCGAGTCGCTGCAAATTTCCAAGGGTGTGGCGATAGAAAAGGGTTCTTTTTCTCACATCTGCAAGATGGTGGGCAACGAAATTCTACTAGTGAACGAGAAAGGGTTTTCACGATTAAAATCATCAGCAAACCAGTTAAAACTTGTATTCCCGGAGAGTTTCCTCCTGCGAGAGCGAGAAAAACCTCCATCTTCATTCGTCTTCGGCGGTTTTGTTACTCGCGAAATCCTTAGAGATGGACCCTCGACGTCGGAAACGCAAGACGAGGAAATCGAATTCTATTTTGCGACATCATCCACGTGTCATCTCCTACAACCCTTTCTTAGAACGTCGAGATTTTCGCTTTTTCCTCCATCTCCGCCTCTCCTTCGCGGGTCCTCTCCCCGTTCCCCTCTCCCCCTTCCTGCACCCCTTCGCACCCTACCATCCCTCCCCCCTTCTCTTTTGAGCCCCCCCCCTCCCCCCCTTTTGCCAATACACGCTCTCGGTCCCACTCAGACATGAGATTTCTCGGCTCACTGCGCCGGAAGGGAAGTGGTACAGGGATTTGTGAGGAGGGGGAAGGGTTTGGAGTGGACACTTGGTACACCGCGAATAACCTCCACGCCCCCCTCCCCTCGCCTCTCCCTACCCCCTCCCACTCCTCCTCCCGCCACCCCGTCCCTCTCCATTCAATTCCCTTCTCCACACCCGTACGTTAAATCCGTACTCGAAAAAGGGATAAACACAGCCCTTCCACCGCAATTCACGCAACGAAATACTGATCTAACTTTCCCGCCTCTATCGAACTTACATTGTGGATATAAAGTAAATTTGGTTAAGAGCGGTGTATCATACATATATGCAACGGTGACCACGTGATTTATAACAATGTTGAAAACAGTTTCACTGCGGATTCACGCCTTTTAATTACTTATCAAACCTTTCCGATATTATCTATATATAACCTTATAGACAAGTGAAACTTATTCATAAAAATAAATAGTGAATTCAAACCAAGATGTCGATGAAATGTTAAGGAATTGCCTTCCCATACGAAACTAAATCAAAATTTAAAGAAAATTCTTGATCGCGATTTATCACATAATGAATTCTAAATTGTCAGAATTCATAAATATCAGGATATTGAACAAGAATTAAATAACTCTACGACTAGTAAAGTGAAATAAGAGATGGCAATAAAGCTCGTTAGAGCTAGGGCCAGCCGGAAGTATATATACCAGTGACGGCGAACCTTCTGTAGCCCGCGTGCCAATATTACCGAAATTGTCGAATCTTTTCCGCCTCACGTGCCACAAAAAGTCCTTGTTTTTTTTGAGTGCCAACTAAATTAAATTCGAGATAAATAAATAAGATTGTAACCGTAAAACTAACGTTTATAATAGTTAACTAAATAAAACCAATGTTTTGGGTGCGTTAAATCAGTACGATAAAAGCTTTGTATAGTTTTCGCCTTTCGTTGGCGTGCCAACCAAAATCGTCTTGCGTGCCACTTACGGCACGCGTGCCATAGGTTCGCCATCACTGGTATATACTGTCAACCTGAGCGTCGGATCGAGGCGACAAAATTTTGGAGTTTTCCGAACGAATTCTCTGTACATTATTTACGAGTTGATACATTTGAGCAAAAATTATATATGGCAGGATAAGCAGGTGTCTTCAATGGTATTTATTTAGTTTATAGTCATCCTTATTATTTGCTAAAGTAATGAGGGCACTGGAAAGGATCCTTGACCGGGACCGGCCAATATACTTTCGACTACTACTGGTTATGAAACAAATGCGTAAAATTAGTACGTATTTTATTACAGGGAACGGCATAGATCATTGATCATTTTCATTTTTAAAAAGATACATCTGATAACATTGTATTATTTGTTTCAGATAACAGTGAAGGCTTTGGAATTTTAAACCATGAATAAATAAGAAAGCTCTGTTATTTCGGGGCTCTATTTTAAAAATAGATCTTCTGTCATTGCTACAAAATAGTTTTCTGAAATAAATTTTGCGTTCGTGAGGCCCAATGGAAACATATAATGAAAAGACACGCGTCCAAATTCCAAGCAGATGCCTCTGTTATAAATCTTTCTGGTAAACTACGCTCTGCCATAATGAAAATTGGACATTTCGCGAATGCGTGCCGAAGTCCTAAGAAATATCAGAATACTGTGTTTGCAACTTCGATTGTCGTAAAAGATATTTAAGAATATTTCATAAAAGTGTAACGAATTGCTTTCTAATAATTATCAGTTAGCCCAGAAGGTTGAATTTAGCGATACTGTGTCAAACTGCAATTTTTATTAACTTTGCCAGAAAATGATTAATTCACCTCTCAGCTTATGACACATGATGAAGCTAAATTCAATCTTACTAGATTTGTAATAAATAAATTTACAGGTTGTGGGTCGTATAAAACCCAAGAGAGATTTACGAAGGTCCTTATGTGATGCAACGTTGTAGCTAACGGCATAATCCGACTTTTTTGAAGATAACTTTAGGAATGCATTTGGAATGAATGGAAAACCCTCTCCGAGAAATTGTCGAGAACTTCTTAAGTCTAGCAATAGAGAAGAAATGTTTCAGCAAGACTGAAGACCACCTCACATACTGCTATACCCACGCTATAGGTCAAAGGTCGGCAACCTATGGCACCCGTGCCAAAAGTGGCACGTGATGTGAGTTTGAATGGCACGCAGGTAATATAGAGTGTCACGGGAAAGAAGTGATAAAGAAGATAAATTATATTTTGTAAAAGTCGTGGGATTCTTGTAATTAATATTTTAAATAATTACTAAAAGTATTTAGTATAATAAAAGATTTTTGGAAATTTAGTGAACTGATGTTATATGATATTTTATATTAAGAGTAATTATTCCCTGTAAATTCTACTTATTATTGTAATTCTGTGACACTGTTCTCAAACAGTTCATGTGCCTTCCGTCTAGTGCTCTCTCTCTCTCTCTTCGCCTTTGTCACTAATGAACGCAATATACGGAAATTCAGACGATAGGTACAAATGCATGCCGTTTACAATGTGACCCTTCTTTAAGTAAACCGGAGTATTAAAAACTATCATTTAATTAAATTAAAATTTATTACTGGCACGCCAGACCATACATTGACGAGAGTTTGGCACGTCATTTGTGAAAGGCTGCCGATCCCTGCAGTGTAGGTATTGAAAGCGCTTCCCGAACAAGTTGATATGACGTTACGGACACACAAACTGACCAGTGAAATTCCAAGATATTTCCAATACCAATTCTTCTCAAAAGCCAAGTAAAATACAGGACCTGAACAGCTGCATAGAGGAGAAAAATTGTAACAGTAATTATGGAAATTTGAGGAAAGTACACAATAGGGAGTTTTCCTCTAAGAGCTCAAAAGTATGTTTCAAGCGGCGATTGAATTGAATTATTCTCCTTAAGTAGTTTGACATGAAAACCTCTTGACTTTGTAATTCTGGTAATACATACCTTGTTTTGCGAAAAGAAGCGTTTTTAATCATTTATAAAATAAAATGTGTTTAACACATATGCAGCACTCTCTTTTTAAACACTTAAATTTTTTACTAAAAATAAATCCAATTCCTTAGATAAAATTCTAAATAAAATTAAAAGCTTTTATTTGTATAACAAAAAACCAAAGTGACTCACATATGTCTACTTGTACAATATTAGGCGGACTCGAGACAGAAGACTCGAAAGGAAAAATTCCGCGAGACACGTGTGACAATGGACGCGAGGAGAAAGAACTTATAAAAAGACTTTTCCATTTTGGAGACGAACGATAGAAAACCGAAAGTGGCATATGTGGTATCTCTCCTTCTTCTGTTTTCTTTATTAGAGTGTGTATGTGCATTATTTTCCGGCCTCTTATTAGCCTTCGGATACTTATAAACCCCTCGCCAATAGAATAAATGTCACGAAGACGGGAGGACAAGGAAACCGTTTCTCCTTACGAAAACACAAACGGAAACTCAATTTACCGCCACGCGCCACCGAGAAGCACGGGGGTGCCGTGGTGACATAAGCACCATCCCCCGCCAAGTAAACCTACGCTCCACCGACCACCCTCTCCTCCCCTTTCCTATATTTCCATATCCTCCACTGCTGGGTTTTCGTCTCTTTCGAGTGCTCCGAAGTGGCCATGAATATTCAGGAATAGGTAATCCTCCGCTCCTCACCATCAGCCGACTCGGTCCAAGCTCCAGAAACGCAGGAAGAACAGATACGAGGCCCAATTCCTTACAAGTGTCGCAGAAAAAAAGATCGAATTCTGCCAAATACCGAGATGCTACGAAGGTCTACCGTATTTTTTTTTCCAAGAGCGTAAAGATTTTTTTCCCTGAAAAGGCTGACGTCGGAAGAATATCGAATGGAAAGACAAATCGTTCGAGCACTCAGGAGTTGCGTTCGAGTAGATTTGATTGAGACAGAGAGAGAGAGAGAGATGAGGGAGGAACTAAGATGACAAATCGTTTCTCCAAAGTACGATAGATCGAGAGATATTCTGTTGAGGTACGAGAACACCATTTTCGGTGGTGGAATTTCTCTAAACTATGAGAGACAAATACAATGATTTACGTAATATAGCCGAGAAAGATTAATGTTCACGATATCCTAAGTGCACAAGCTGAAGCATACCGAAGCAGTTTGCCTCCTTCAGAATTAAATTTCCTCTGCGCGATTTGGGCTCACTTTTTTCGGTCTATTGCGCAACCCATCCGCCACAAGAATCCGAAAACCTTTCTTCGAAAGTATCAGAGACATCTTCGCAGTCGCGTGCCTGTATTTTCCTTCGGAAAAGCAACGACACGTCAACAAGAGAACGGGAAGCTCTTCGTTCCACCTCCCTCTCCACCCCCTCCCTCATTCTCTCTCTCTCTCTTCGTCACACGTGCTGCAAACGGATATCCATACATACATACTCCTCCATCCCCTCACACACTCACTCTCACCCCACAAAAGACGGATATGCCGCCCCCGTCTGACGGACGATTCAATTAAGCGAGGAGGAGGGTGCTGGGAGGACTGGGGTAGGGGATGGGGGAGAGAAATAGGGGTTAAACCCTCAGACCTTGCTGGATTTCCGTTTTATCACATCCGCCCACTCATAAGAGTGATTTATGGAGTAGGGGAAAGAGAGGTGACAATCGACTGGGAGGTTTGAGGGCCATCTTTTTTATGGGGAAGATGGTAAGCTAGGAGAATGTTAGAAGAAAACAAATAAAACGCGGATATTTAACGAGGGACGCTTCTTTCTTCGTAAGTTTGGCGTTCCGTTTCGACGTTTAAACGAGGTCGAGTTGAGGTGTGGTGTCAACTCCCTCCAAGGAAGCTGAGCTCTGTGATGCCTTGGTAGAAATTATTACATGGCCGTTTGGGACTTTTAAAACTTCCAGAAAAGATCGAATGAAATTTTGAGATAATCGTTTGAAGGCATTACTAATTAAAAAACTGAAATTAGGGAATTCGTTGAATTTTCTCTAACTCCTGAATAAGGCCTATCTCATAAGGGTCCCATACGCTGCATACATACTCAATTAGCAGTATAACTAGAGAAAAATAACAAACCTCGCGTGTCTTTTCATCACATACTTCTAATATTCTACGCACAAATCCTAGCCTTTTACGAGCTGCTCCTTCCAAGATAAACCGCTCGTTAATACAATTCCAAGACATTTCTGTTTTTTCACCGTTTTTATGAGGCCCATGTCGAGAAAGTACTCACTATTGATAAATTGTTGCCGTCTACCCTGCCAAAACCTGAGGAACATTTATCACTATTTAATTCTAACTACCACTTTTTGCAACATTCGGAAGTAGAATGTAAATCTCGTTAGAGGATCTGAACATCTTCTAAGTTACGAATTAATAATAATAATTGTGATCACAGCGCATCTTGTGGAATAAATTTCCACTCCGATTTCTCTTTATCTTCTTTTCGTTCGTCATCTCTCTCAGTTACTCTATTCCTTAGTAATTATTAGACGTTTCTTTTATATTGTTATTTCAGCGATAAATGGTCAAGGAAGAAATTCGTCGAGTCGCATCTTTTGTAATAGCTCGGACCCCAATCACAAGTGATGCCAATTTGGCTATTTTCCCGAATCTTCTGGCGGGAAAGACTAACGTCGGGCACGGGGCGGAAAAACTAACCGGACAGATTCAACTTTTTGGTTTTTTCTGACTGATATAAACCACTTCGGGTAGATTAATGCAATATTTTCGGTTATGTTGAGATAATCGATCACTTTTTGCTGATACGGATCTGATTCGGATAACAAATCTGTGGGTAAAGTACAGGTACAGATGAGAGATGGCAGCATTCGAGCCACATGATACAGGCTTGGAAATTTTGTTAGACGTTTAACGTGTCTTATGGAAAACCTTAAACTGAAAAAATTGTACAGCGGGCCAACTCCCGGGATGCAATGTTGGCAAACAGCGTTTCAAGAAGCAGATTTCCATTACATTTATTTAGTGGAATAAGAAGTAAGAACATTCAGAAATTCTTGCATGAAGAAATTCTGCTTTTGAAAATCCATTTCACGGTTAAGCCTATTTTATGTTCATGATGCGGCTCTCTATTGACAATCCGATACGGGATGAAAGATGGGAAAATTGTTCTAATGATGATATTCTCACATATATGTAATTTCGCAAACAGAAATAATGCAATTATATTAATAAATATTGTACTATATTATATTGTATGTTATCTTGATTCTGATTTTGTCACATTTAAATTCATATTTTGTTTTCTCTATTGTAACGTCAAATAAATGAATCGAAAAAGGTAAGAAATAATTTGTGAAATTCCTGCACTCGTCGCGAGTCACATGGCCCACTTCCGACCTTTTGGCGGGCCACACAGGTTCGAAAAATGTGTCCAATAATTTAATAAAACTAATGTTTAGTTATGGGTCAATACTATCTGATTACTTTTTACATATTACGAGAATAGAGTAGTAAAGACAAAATACATCGTTTTCTATTTCTATTTTATGTTAAATTCTGTCCTTTACTTGTTAAACTCGTGGCGGGCCGTAGTTTGAGCACCACCGATTGAGCGGGATCTGGATTTTCTTTTTTCCAATCAATTTAGCGGGATATGGCTTTATTCGAAATGGATATATCTGGGCCGTGTGACTGGGAGTTGGCAAAACTGCTCATCGCACCACCCCAGCACCCACTGCCAAAAGCACCCTCTGTCAAAAGCGCTCTCTGCAATGGATGCAGTATTTATGATTTATGACAGCAATGAGATCTAATCGAAGTTTTCGGCCGTGATTCACTCTCTCTTATGACGTTTCCTCATATAAATCCTTTATCTTCATCTCCTCATTACCATCCATTCGTTTTAAGTTAACCAAAATACTTATTCATTTGTAAAATCTCCTCCGACAGTTCATTGCTCCTCCTTATCTGACATACACATTTATTTTCTCCGTCTAATCACACTAATTAAGCTTATCGATTTTCCTATTCTATTCAATATCTCCTGAACAGTTTTAATCTCATTATAACGACCTCTCTCCTCCATGCCATTCACCCATCCCAACAGCTACCATCCTGGTCAAATCTTATTCTATCAGAGCACAACTATCGTCTCAGTTATTGCTTATTGCAGAGGAATTTATTTTGCTTTTTGCGAGAATTTTAACTAAAGTGAAATCCAAACATTTCTATCAGAGTACAACTATCGTCTCAATTATTGCCTATTGCAGAGGAATTTATTTTGCTTTTTGCGAGAATTTTAATCAAAGAGAAATCCAAACATCTGGACTTTTTTTGACGGAAACATAAGTGATATTTTTGTAAATTTTAAATGTTTGCTTTCGACAAAATAGTACATATTTGGCTGGTTTTAGTTTCTGCAGGTTAAGTTAAACAATATAAAGGCATATTAAAAATATTTCAATCAGACAAAATTTCCATTATTCGGGAAAAGCATGCTGAAATAAATAACTAAAAATACGCGCCCGTTAAAGTAGGAAATTTTGAATAAAATAAAATTAAAATATTTAGTCTCGACAATATTTATTCATTTTCCTCCTGAAGCAATGTTTTCGAGGGACAATAAGAGCAACATCTCAAGGCAGCAAACATCTCATACATCAGCACTTGTTGAACTCTCTCGAATATGGCAACAGAAAAATAACTTCTATTTTCTATCGTAATACTGTCATTCAATCCGTCGTTCTCAAGACAAATATTCTGCGAACTATCTTTCCACCAGAAAATCATCCATATGTTTCGACAGTTACTATTTGCAAATTACTCAGAGTTTTCAGCCATAAAAAACGTGGCGCAATAGCTGCGGGGAAATAATTAAGAACGGACGCGACAGTGTATCTAGCGAAACAACATAAAAGTTCAGTGAATGATTTTTAATTCTCATTTTCAATGTCTGGTGTAAAAGTTGTGAATTTCTGCTGTAATGCAGTAAGTCGCGTTTAAATTATATGTAGTCAATCATTTAAGTGGTATGCGAGATCCATAGGATGGCATGCATTAGTACCGGAATACAGAACGAATGACAAACACAACAGAAAGAGATAGGAAATCACCAAGATCTTTGCACATACATGAAGGCGATAGTATGGTTGCATTTGCAAATTGCTTATCTTCGGATGACTTCTAAATGTGGTTGTTTATAATAGTGCCAATATATGATATGTTTCAAAAATTTCACAGAAATTAATAGGGAAAAATAGTCGGTGTGCGAGTTAAGGAAGAAGAGGAATGAATAAAGTGACGCTCTGGAAAAAATCGACGAAGAAAATATGAAAAAGGCGTTGAGAACATGGAAAAGTGAATTTATGCAGCAATGTCCACGAGGAAAGCATTAATTGGAGCGTCAGATAATATATCCTTTGAATAAAAGGAATGATATAACTCAGTTCCAAAATTAAAGGAAAAACGGATATAAAAGCGGCATATGTGTTATATAAAAACGAGCAGATTTGAAACATTTTCGCATGTTATGTGGAAAGATCTTAGAGACCGTATATATTTCATTAATGATGGTTAGTTGCATTCGCCGGATCCTCAAAATTAGAAAACCAGCAAAAATCGCTTCAAAACGGAGAAATGCCAACCCCTATGCAATTATCCAAAGCACTGCTATTGTAAACATTCAACCGTTTATTAGCCTCATTATGTCATCATGTGTAACAAAACCTAGAAACTTAGGCATATTACAACATTAGTTAGTTAATGAATACCAGTTGTGTATGGGACAGCGCATAATACAATTAAAGGGACAAAAATGAAATACATAACTCATCATCGATTCTTCTCGGCCTTAGAATGCGCGTCAAAACATCTTCTGCCAGTTCCTAATGTGCGCGGCGATTAAAAATCCTTAGATCGCTCCGGTCACTCAGAACGGCCTTAGGCGCTTAAAACTCAATTTAACACGGGTTAATAAAACACTTTGCGCTTACCACTCGCAGCGCTAATTCATCCGTGTGAGGAGAGAGCGAGAGGAAGAGATGAGACAGAGAGAGGAGAGAGAGAGAGTGAGGAGGGAGGAAGGGCGGGAAAGGATTATCTTC
Source organism: Uropetala carovei (assembly GCA_036926305.1). Taxonomy (NCBI): domain Eukaryota; kingdom Metazoa; phylum Arthropoda; class Insecta; order Odonata; family Petaluridae; genus Uropetala; species Uropetala carovei. The sequence goes on along the minus strand of JAXCHB010000010.1, from coordinate 6,088,886 downwards.
TGGCGCCGTACAGTTGGCAGCACCGCAAATACGTGCGGTCGTGAGCCCCAGAGGATTTCCTCTGGAGGGGGGATTTAAGGAGGGGGATGGGGGAGAGAAGGGGAGTCTTCCTATTAACCTCGCCACATGCTACAGCGTTAATCGGACCAATGGGATGAGCCTATGTAAAGACGTTAAAGCCGCGAAGGGACCGGGAATATTGTATCACTGAATGGGATACGTTTGTGTGAGTTGGCGGATTGGACGGACGTACAACTCCACGGAACAAGCGTTTAATTCGTCCCTTTCGCCTGTGAATGTGATTTAACTGGAAGTTTTGCCGCTTCGGGAGGTTGGCGATACTGTTGGTTCAGGCTCGCCGTCTCGGAAACGCTCTGAAGTGGGTGTGTGTACCCGCGCCCATATGTGTGTGTGTGTTTATGCGGCGCCACGGAGTTGGTCTACGAGTTGATATGGAGTTGTTCTCCTATGTTGCTCGATAGTTCTGATTCGCTATTATTACTAACGACGAATATAGGAATAAATCTTCGTACGGATCGATTTATCACTTCGTTTCGAGAAATCATATTTGAGGAATCGACTAAAGATCATATATTAATACTAATTTCTCCAAAAGCCATAAATAGGACGGGAAGTTTCGGATACAATGCGGCCGTTATTCACCGATTGTAAATTTTGTCTCTAATCGCAACTGATGTATAATATACTAGCAGGATTTCCCGTTGAATTTCAACGGATTTAGTGAAGCTACTACAGCACAACATACAAACTCTTTAAAATCTACAGTAGATACTTTTTAAATTACAATTAGCTTTTCTTAACAATTAATCACATTTGCTTGTAACAATCCGTTTCCGAGCCTATTGCTTTCAAATATAACGATGATTGTATTTCCTTTCGCCAAATCCAGCTTCATTTCTTGTGTAATTACGCCTCGCTGAAATATTTACTTTTATATCTTGTAAGCAAGGAACCCGTGAAAAAGCAACGTACAATTGTCCAATATTGAACACTGACTCCGATAAATGTAAACCAGATACGTGAGCCTATTTACGTTAATAAACATTATAATGTAGAATAAAATGATTTTACTTACAAAAATGTAAGATTCCAGTATTCAATAGACGAAAGAAAGTTCAATTACTTTCATCAATCGCTATAAACGCTTCCTGAAAAATATTCAGTATCTATTTACGTTGCTATCCATAAACATCGATCGTTTCGTTGCTTAAACAAAAGTGCGAATCGAATAACGCTAAACGTTAGTCTATTTGTAAGCTTCATTGAAGCTAATTGTATCGTTGGCAACGCCCGGGAGGTATACGAAAAATCCACAAAATTTCGAAACAAATAGCGTATTTCTGAAAACTTCGACGGTGTAATATGTAAACTTCGCAGGAATAAGATAGTATAGAGTTTTATTCGTCGAATAAAGCAAAAACGAAAAAAATCAGTCCATATTTACGTATTTTGATGCTTGAAGGAAGAATACCTTGCAAGTCAAGAAATCGATTCATACGTGTTATCTTATGGAAAAATGTTAATCACATATATTGGCAGCACTGATTAATCCCGGTCGACCAAACCTTGACCATTCACTAAGTTAGGATGTAAGGAAGAATCGTACCAAATTTGGTTATTCTAGCTTTTATCGTTTAGGAGGAGTTCCATGAACAAATACACAAACACACAAACACACGCTTCAAAATATATTATAGTAGATTATAGTAGATAGATAGATTATGTGTACATCTGGATCCCCCTACTTATGACTATCGAAGAGACATATTTTGTCGAATTGATTCCATGCATTAGTTGAGCTCAATGATTCTCTCTCGAATCACACAAAGATGCATTTTAAGTGAAATATTCAGAATTTTCTTGACTATATTACGAGTGTATATAGTTCATCAAACAAAAATGACTTGGCAATCAAAACCGTCAGATGAACGGAAGAAAATGATTATGGTATAAGGAGTCACATCACAAGGATGGCACTTCACAGCGTCCATACGCTTTCACATAGGACGTATTAACTCACGGCCGACCCTAGGGTGGGGCGATTTGAGGGGCCTCGCACTGCTACATCACCGCAAGATAAGTTTAATTTGGTGGTTAATGCTAAGAGGGCCCCGCGTAGGTCGATTTGCCCCGGGCCCTACACCTCTATACTTTTCGTTCATTATGCTCCAGTTAGACTGTAATGCGTAATTGTCACGGGTCTATTTTTTATAAGTGACAATTTTCAGAGGAAATTATATTGGAGGAAATGAAACAAATATATATCAAAACTTTTACATCAGTATGTCTAGTTGAATGATAAATATGTTCTATTATCAGTTAGTATCAGTATTTAAATAAACTGCTTATGTTAATTTAAAGCGATAATTTAAAGATTTTTTAAGACCTGCTTATTCCCGCTTACCTACTCACAATGTGTATCAAAGCGGTAGTGCAATGAATAACTGATCAGTTTCAAAAGTTTAAGAAGAAAGGTGACTTCCGAATAGAAAAGTTACAATTCATATTTTAATTCAAAGTGTGATTAACAATTTAGCGATTTATCCTTAATCTTATGCAACACTAGCAAAGTATTATTTTTAGACGTGTGACCACTGACGGCGGCTACTTCGCAGCCGAAATGCACATCTTTCAGCATTTTTTTATGGTCATAGCCGTTATTTAAAACATCAATTCAAAATGCTTATATTATTGGTATGCCCGTTCGTCCGTCAGCCTGCGTGGAAAATGTATTCAGAATTAATAAAGAAATTTTAATTTTGTACATACAAAAGCGAGACATTCGGATTGTGGTCATCAATAAAAGATTTAAAAAAATGTTGGGAAAGTGCTTTTTCAAATTTTTCATCCTCTTTTAAGAGCGAATGCGAATTTAACCCATCACGCGACCGCTTTCTGCCTTTTATCATTGCAAACTTGCAAATTGTCCAAATCAGTGAAATTTTATTTTTCGAATAATCACGTTTGTCCAGCTCGAAGTTCGCTCCAACTGTCTGAAATTATAATGAACACGTTTTCAATGCCTCGGTCAGATGAGGAATGCAGATTTCCATTTTCGCGATTGTCCTGTGGTTGGATTATTATTCGAGACTTGCGCGAAACGGGGGATGAATTGCTATTGTTTAATTCTGCATCCTGAAAGATTTGATCTTTTTTCGCAATTTCTGTGCGAAATAAAAACAATCGAGCATATTCCGAATTCATCGGTTCGTATGATGTGATCATTACTGCGACACTACTTTTATTTACAATTATTCTTACCAATCGAAGCCAGAATTATTTTTTTTTACGTTTCAATGACAAGTCAATATGAAATCGTCGAATAGGAAGCGTAAAGTTTCTTTTTAAATAATCACATTTAAAAATTTTAATTTCTCGTTCGAAAGTAATCATTCGACTCCATCGTCCTAACTTAGTTTTTTGGGTCCGTGTTTAATATGTTAAACACGGACCCAAAAAACTATATTAATGCAACGTCTTCGAGTAAGTAAGAGAGGATAACAGAGAAACAAACAAAACGAAGAGATTGGTAAATCAAATATTAATAACATGAAGTCCCATATAAAAGATTGAATGAGGACTATTGGCGATACAACCCTTCACGATGAATCCAAGATTTACACGTACATAAAATATAATACTGCAAAACCTCACTAATTATGACTAATAAGAGGAAGGGGTACCTAGTCCGAATTAGTGAAAAGTCCGAATTATAGAACATAATTATGTATTTTCAAGTCGTAGTTCATGAAAACGAGAAAATGTATTCACAATACAGCGACGTATGTTAATAATCACGTTTTCTCATATTCTATAATATTCACATATCATATTTCATTTCTTATCACGAACAACTGTTACATTACCTTACTGTTTATAATAGAAAATGCGTTATTTTATTGCTCAAATAAAATTGAATGTAAAGAATGCTAATCAAATGGAACAAAAAGAAAACGATTTTTAAACAATAAACTTTAATTAATGTGTTTAACGTTAATAACTACAAATTTAATCAGATGTAAACGTTCTCTCCCCAATCATATTGTCTTTTTTTTGAAGAAATCGGAAATTTTCTATCGTATTGCCGTTTCATAACTACGTTCTTCATTTTTCTTACAATTAGAGCGTAAAAATATTTTTCGTATTCCTCGTAAGAATTATCAAAATTTAATAAGTGTATCGAATCAGCTTCTAGCTTCGTGTAATTTAACTTTTTCTTCTTTACTTTCTTCACTTCCCGCTTCACCTAAAGAAGGCAGTCCGAATTAATAAGGTTTTACTGTATTTCCTAATATTTAAAGCTGCCACACGAATTAATCAGTGCAATGAAATACCAAACGAATTGATACAAATCCAACATGTGTATATGCTTCAAACCTAACTTCTTCAATTATCTCGAGCGGTGGAGACATAGAAAATGAAGAGATGATGAGATTTCAATCGTCGTTATCGTGTACTTACCAAGAGGAATTAAATGCGACAAAAGATTCAACGTATAATGCTACGCATTGGATGGAAAAATATATTCAGGAAAGGGAAATTTCGCTAAAAATCGTAAAAGTGCAGAAAATAGAGGTCGAAAAGAGGAATTAATCAGTCAAAAGTGGAATGTCGTACACGACTCTACATACAATAACTAATGAATGATAATTTTAACGTTTATAAACGAATACGTGGAAGATTATACAATCTATCGTTTCAATTATGACCTCCTTATAGTAGAGGGTAAGATAGAGAGTAAATCAGTGAAAAGATACACCACTTCGGATTAGTACACAAAATAAGAGTTTAGAAATGGGGCCCGTGAAAGAATGACTACGCACTTGTGTTGGGCCTCACATTTTTCGTGGGCTAGAGACCGAAATGGAGGGAGTGAGGGAAGGAGAGAGAGAGGTGTGGTTTAGGATGGAAACTTTGGGAGCACCTCAGGCGGAGTTAAGGTGGGTTGGGATGGAGGGCGAGGGAGGGGAGGGGGGGAGGGGGGTGGGGAGGGAGGAGGAGCGGTTATTGTGTTTAGGACTGAGAAGGCGGTGGAAGGATGTTGGATGATAGATGGGAACCTCAAGGGGTATTATTCAAATTACAGGGTAGCAGTAGATTACTGGCTTATCCCAAGGCGTCGGTCTCCCTCTAGGGGTGAGATGTGGGCGTATATTCCCCTCTCAAACACACAAACACATTCAGAAGAGGAGAGGAAGAGAGTGAGAGAGGGAGGGAGAGCGAAGGTTTATGAAGAGAGCTGGAAGTTGGGAGAGAAACACGCACGCATGAACGCACGCATATACGCACGCAATGGAATGAGATGGCGATTCGAAATTGGTCTGAGATAGGTGGAGAGGATTCTGGAAATGGGTTGGGTCGGATGAGGAGGAGTTAGGTGTAAAGAGGGGGCCGGTTGCCATGGAGACGGCATAAGTCAGGTGTGATTGGGGGAAGAGGGTGTTTTGGTGGGGAGGGGGGAGAGTATTATTGTTGTGCGTCGGATGGCGGTGGCGAGATAACAAGAGGGGGAGGGGAAGGCGGTCGTATAAAAAGAGGGCAAGAGAAAGGGGAATAAATATGTCACGGCGCCCAAAGGGAGATGCAGCCATTTTGTTTGTGGCGGTTAGAAGGCTCGGTCGGGGATAAAAATGCCTCTTTTCTCCGTATAGGGCCTTCGTCACCATTGGAGCGCCGCGGCTGGAGACTGGAGATTTCTCGCCGCGGTTAACTTTACGAGAGATTGAGTCACCGCATTAAAGTAAGCGCGTTTTGGAACACATTAACCACGAGACCTTAAAAAGGGCTTTTTTTATAGACGCTTTCATATAAGATGGTGGAGAATTTTCATTTGAAACTTAGCATTCTTTTTTAGACTGGGACGGTGTCGATGGAGAATTTTCGTGAATTCGACGCTTAATTTTTTTTTTTAGAAGTTAATAAATTTAAAGATTGGTACAGAACGCGCCATCGGATGTGATTTGATTTTGCCAGTCGTTTACAACCTCTTCCCGGACGCTCACATTTATATTGAAAGTGTCTAACTGTTTCGAAGTAAAACAACATTGTTTTGAAAAACAAATTACCATAAAAAAGAATCAAAGAATAGGATTCCTACGCATGGTGGTCTTTATCTTAAGACGCTCTTAAGGCCGGAAAACACGGAAGTATCGACTGATTGGGTTATTAGCAAATCTAAACGTTCTCCATCGGCGCACATTATTCACGCCACGGCACGTAATCCGTCCGCGTGCATAATCGAATCCGCCTCACGACTCCCTTTCGAACGCTAATGCGAATCGATGAGCTCACGAGGAGGTTGACGGAGAGAAGAGGAGAAGGGAAGAGAGAGAGAGAGAGAGGTGAAATAGGGAATAGGCCAATGGAATCTCTGTCTAAATCAATAAATCCCTGAGACCTCGGATATATTGTTCTCATATTCACTTTTCACTATTCACTTTTTTCAAAATGTTTCCTTCAACTCCGCGAAAATAACTTACTAAATATATTTTAAATGAAAACGCTATAATATAAAATACAATAAATTTATCTAGTGAACATTTCGTTGGGATGTTTATTATCAGTAATAAAATACGTCATAAAACAGTGGGCACTCAAAATAAGCTTCGACTTGTGCTTATACCTTAATGATCGCATATGTATTTGCTTTTACTTCGATGATGATGTAAACTGTATGAGGTTTTAGTGCCTTAAGTTTGTATGAAAACAACCAAAATTAAAGCGTTGTGTCAGCCGTAATTTAATAGTTTCATAATCAATTTTAATTAGCTTAAACACGAACACAAATACGCGACTTTTCGGTCTAATTGTAAGTTGCGCTAATGCGCTATTAAACGCATAATCAGCAGATGGATTGAAATCGATTCTATTTATAAGGCTTGCGAACTAGAATAAATATAGTTTCGGCTTATACTGAGTGAACTTAATAAAAATCATCATCTTAAAGCGGAATTTGCCGGGGAATCGACCAAAATTCAATCCAATGAAGCAGTCCACCAATCTATAGAATATAAAATGTCAAATGGAACATGATAGACTGACTGATATATTTTCGCATTTCACCACATGCGGTTCATCTTTAAATATTTTCACATATGTTTAATTGAGAACTAATTCCAGGGTGTTTCCGATTTGGAACGTAATTTTACCGTATTTTAAGAGATAAAAGCGGAATCCTTAATTTTACAGCAACACATTTTTTTGACTGTCAGAAGGTAATACACATCAGTTACCTGCTAACTACTCATTTGACACAATAGACAATTTAATTTAAAAAAGAAATCAGAGATAAGAAAAATTCAAGCAATTAAGTGCTTTAAGAATAATTAAAAATACGAAATTAGAAATGTAACAGTTACAGAGACAGATATTTTCCAAAGAAGAAAAGAATAATATCAACGTTATCAATCAATTACTAGTTCATAAACAATTCATCGAAAAGAAAACTATCAAGGAGAAATCAATCCACACGTTAAGCATGATGTTATTCAATAATTCTAATTACATCGATATAATTTAATCAATGAATATTAATCTATGTTCCTGATGTGCCAAAAGGCGCTATGAACACATAATGTTTAGCAAAGCCATCTTAAAGCAAATTTCACGACTCTCTTTCATAGATACCTTGCTCTGCTAATTAATTCTCATAACTTCTGAGCACATAGTTAGAAATATAGTGTACTGTTTTCATTACAAAATTAATTAGCTATATTTTTAATCAAAATTAGCCGACGGAGGAAGTTATCCTTCTCATTCTTTCACAATTAGCCTTTTTCGCTATCACACATTAAACACCGAAAACGCTGCTATTTTTTAAAAAGAAACAATTTCAAATTTGAATTTGAGCGCAAAATGAATTCCACGACTTGTATCGCCAAAATTACAATTTCAAATAGTTCCTCTTCCTTGCGGTATGTGGTTCATTTCCCATCGACTTATCCGCGTTCTCGGTTTGGAAAGGCAACGCACCGCACACTCCAGCGGTCCCATATTACATTCCACCCTTATTCACCTTCCCTCTTCCCCTCTCTTTTCCATCTCCCTCTCTCTTTCCCCCTCTTTACCCCCTCCCCTCAACTCTCTCTCTCTCTCTCCACCCTCATCCAGCTGGGGTGTTACCTTTAAGGCTTCTCCAGGGGTCGTGGAAGAGAGAGAGAGATAGAAATGGAGGGAGTGCCTCGTTTTCAGTCCCTACGAGTTTTAGACGAATTGAAGAGACAGCCTCTCTACGCCCGAGCGTTAAATCCTTTATAAGGACGTTTTTCTAAGTTGGAGTCGATTTTCCAGTGAAAAATAGAAGTTAATGATACGCTGACAGAAGTTCCTTTCTTTTCACAATATGTGACATAAAAATGAAAATTTTCTAATCATTTCTCATTAAAAAGTTTTACGGATATTTAATTAAAAAGAAATGTTTAGTCTCAGAAAACTTAAGTGATAGTACATCTTCGCCGTAATGAAAAGAGCTCGGTCATAGTTTCGGAATAGATTGTGTCAAACAGCTTTCTTCACGTGTCGGTTTTTTGTATTGGAACAAGTAAGCCACATAAAGCACGTGCCATTTCCAAATACGCAATTACATAAACTAATCGATGGTATGCATCTGTCGGACGCCAAAACCATCTCCATGGCAGATATTGAAAAATCGAAGATAGTGTAAATCGACGAAAGGAATAAATTGTAGAGAGAAATTACTAGCTAATTAAGCGCTCGATTAAAAAAAATCCTATCTTTTTAAGACGATGCGAAAGAAACACTGTAAACAAAAATAATTAGCACTGTTGAATACGCACATGTTTAAATTCGAAATTAATTCCCTGAAATGCGAAGGAATGGCGATTAATAAGTTTGTTTTTGAACTGGAATCCTTCAAGGGATAATCTCATCAACAATGGAGAATGGGGGATGTTTTTTGACAAACTTTTCGTCCCAGTTTTCATTGCGTGTAGACAACATTTCCGGTGATAGAGATGACATAATATCACAATCATAGTCATAAATATCGGTGATTTAAGGCTCATACAATCCATTATTTCCTGTCAAATGCTTCTCTTTTCGTCTTCTCGCGGAATATTACTTCTTTTGGAATTACCCATAATTCCTTTTTGCTTTCCTCTCTCATCGATTAGCTCCCTCTTTCTTCTTTCGAGAACAATAGTTTAGAACGTGCAAAAGGATACAAACGCTTCGAATGATACCGTTCTTGGTTCGAATCCTGCCATTTGGATCAGCGAATATGCCTCTCCCTTTACTCTTATTGTGTAAAAATACCGTAAATCGCTGTTTACGCCCTTATCATAAGCAAACAAGCGTATATCGTGTATCGTTGAATTTAACTCGATACTCAATTTATAAAATAAATTAATGAATGGCCCATGAACGATTTTCGCCCATAAAAATTCGAAGCTGTACGTACTGGTATTATTAAGTATAATTCGAAGTGAATGGCGACAATCTCGCTTTAAATGCAGCAACGGGAATAAAAGTAAACAAATTTCGGCAGGAAAGAATCAATGGTTTTGGAGCGATACATTGTTTATTTACGGAATGAGCTTAAAGTTCGGTGATAATAGTCGTTCGTTCGGAGAGGGATTTCCGGAGCGGCACGGCGTTCGATCTAGTCGTGAGACGCGCGATGAGGATGTGAGGGGGCCGAAGGAGGGGGAGGAGGAGGGGGCAAGGGAGGGGGGGGGGAAGATGGGAGTCCATTGGGGGATTCTCTCGATGTAACCGAGAGCACAGTGGCGCCACTCGAGAATGCCAGAGATATCCACCGGAACTTCAAGGGCTTTGCCGGAGGTGAACACGAACCAACTAACCCTTCCCATGGTGCCTTGCGGGGAATTCGGTCCTACTTCCTCGGCCTTAGAACCGAAAGCGCTCACGGAAGCCACGAATGGAATTGCGGCGAGCTAACGACTTCGCAAATCGATAAATAGTAATACAATCGATCGAGGATTCTTCTATGTTTGCATCGCTTAAGTCTCGCGTCGATATCTCCGTTTGCAATGTCGGAAGAGGCCGTCTGGTTTTGCTCTGAAAGGAAGGATCTGTCGCTTGAGGATCGCCCTTCACTCGTGCGAGATTAATGCTGACGGGGTTGCAGAAGTTGCAGGATGGAAAATTGTTCGTCGAACAGAAATTATTTTTTGTTTAGTATGGACTGTTTTCAGAAAATAAAATGTGTATATGAATACTTAAGAGATTTAGCAGGTTTTCATTTTTTAATTTCACCGTTCATTCTCGACACAATTAAAAATATTTCCATTTTGCATACGAATAATTCCTAAATTTTATTAAGTAAAGCGAGAAAAGACAAAAATGTAAGCGCTCAATATTTGCTGAAATTATGTGGAATATAAATATATTTTTTAAAAAACATCGATTTAAATAAAATATCTTCAATAACAATCATAAATCAAATTATAAGCATAACAAAGTGCAAATCTGTAGATACTTTCTATTCTACAATTCTTAGCTAACAATTTAAATTGGTTCTCAAGAGCATCGAAATTTGATGAGCAACGCAATCAACTTTATAGCTATATATAGGAGTATGTGTAACCTATTTTCCAATTACAAATTATAATGAGATAATATTAATCCTTTTGACTCAACATCTCTCATTCTGTTGTGAACAAAAGCATTATACTAATACCACTATTATATGAAACTTGTGAATCATCTCAAATCAGGAGAAAAAGTCTGCCATGACCATAAGAATCGAACCCGGGTCTTCCACTTTCCGGGTGGAAGTTCTACATCTGAACTATCGTAGATGTTTTTTAGATGAAATACTTTGGTTTTTCATTGAAAGAAATCGTTTGCGTTAGTCTTATCTACTATATTTTTCTTTGATTAAACACTCGATATCATAAAATATCAAAAGTCATTGCTTATCCACTCCTAAATAAACATAGAATTCACGTACCGCCATTGATATCGACATAGTTTGTTAGATTTACGTTAAGCAGCCGAAAAAAGCATTGCCAAAATTGCAAAGAAATATCTCAAATTGCGACTGCCATGTCAGTCCTTTCGAAGGGGCAAAACGTGACCTCGTGCACTTCGAATCAAAAAAATGAATTTTCCCGCCAACAAACGGAGAAATCGCCGCTGTGCCAGGAGTGTCGGTCATTCGACGCCAATCGATAGAGCGGCCGATATCCTAATCCCGACTGCATCGAGAAACATTTCGCTCTTCACTCGAAGCGAATGGAGAGCGGATTTGCGTGCGTCGCGAAAACAAAGGAGAAGCGGCGACACGTCCTCTCTCTCTCTCTCTCTGTCCTCCACGCTTAATAGGGTTACATCCAAACTTCAAAACAACCTTTTATTAAGACCTTTCCTAATATCCCGTTCCTCCCTAAACCCTCCATATTTTCCTAACCTCTATCTTTCGTGGAAATTCACCTTTAAGGTCTCCGCTGTCTGACTGGCTGACAGACAATTGCTTCCATTACAATATATATATAAATAATCATCAGCATTTTTCTATCCACTGACGAATGAAGGCCTCCCCCAGACTTTTCCAGTTTTCCCTGTCATCTGCCTCCCTCGTCCAATTTTTCTCCAAGAACTTAACAAGCTCTCTGTCTCACCTGTCTTTCGGTTTTCTTTTCGGTCTCTTGATGTTTCTTGGGATCCATTCGACGACACCGGGCGTCCAACGCTGATCATTTATTCTAGCAATATGCACACTGCCATTTAAGCGCCTTCACTCTTCTAATCACGTCACAGACTCCCGTCTTCTTTCTTACCTAGTCGTTCCTCTTGCGGTCTCTGCGGGTGATCCCTAACACACATTTCTCCATGCTCCTCTGTGTTGTTTGCAGGCGCTGTATCATTCTGGCATTCATGGCTCATGTTTTACATCCACATGTCAGAACAGGCAGAACACATTGGTCACACAGTCTCCTTTATAGAGAGACTGGGATATTTGATTTGGAGATGGTTACATTCTTCCCATAAGCACTCCATGCCATCTTCACTCTCCGGTTGATTTCTTCAAGGAACGAACCATCAGTAGTGATGAGTTGACCTAAGTAAACATAGCTCGTTACTTCCCCGAGTTCTGTTCCGTTGATATGTATCTTCTCAGAATTTGTGGAGTTGCACATAACCTTTGTTTCATTAAGATTCATCTTAAGTCCAGCTTCTCGGCTTACTTGCTCAAGCTCTTCAGTTCTTCTAAGGAGCTCTTCTGGGCTCCCTGCGAACAGTATGATATCGTCTGCAAAGCGCAGGTGACTCAGATGTCCTCCATTTACATTTATGCCTTTTTCCTCCCAGTCTAGCGTTTTGAATACTTCTTCTAGAGCTGCTGTAAATAACTTAGGGGACATAGTATCTCCTTGTCTCACTCCCTTTTCGGCCTTAAAGGCACTCGTCTCTTCATGCAGCCGGACAGATGTTGTCGCATTTTCGTAGATATTCTTGATCAAGGTTATGTACGTTTCTTCTACTCCTTGTTTCTTTAGTGCACGTAACACCGACGAAGTTCGGACAGAGTCGAATGCTTTCTCGTAGTCGATGAAGCACATACATAGAGGTAATTTGTACTCGTTATTCCGACAGATTACCTCTCTCACGACTTGAATGTGGTCCATCGTGTTATACCCACTGCGAAATCCAGCTTGCTCTCTGGGTTGGATGGAATCAAGATGGTTTTGAAGGCGCATAGTGAGTGTTTTGGTGAACATTTTGGAGACTGTCGGGAGTAGGCTGATCGGTATATAGTTATTCAAGTCTTCTTTGGAGCCTTCCTTGTGTAAAAGGTTCCACGTTTCTGGTATCTTTTTCTTCCTCAGACACGATGTAAAAATCTTAGCGGGTATCATTTCCATATAATTACCCGTTGCTTAGAATACTTCCGCTGTGATATATATGCACGCGCGCACACACACGTATTATCTCTTTATGTTCAAATCTTAGACGATGGCCAACTATTCGTTTAAGTCAGAGGTGGGCTACCTTTTCTAAATGGTTGGCCGCATTGGTATCAGTGAATCCTTCGGTGGGCCGCCTTGGAAGTTGTCAATTGTTCGGCGAGCCGGAGTAGAGTTTTAATCGGAAGTTATCGATTTATTCTAAGGTTCCATTTTAGTGAAAATCAAGTCTAAATGAAGTTGATGATATTATCAGCTTTCGGTTTCAGCTGCGCCCGGAACATGATGTGACCGACGTTTCTCGACCGTTGCATGTAGCTTCTTCAGGGCGAAAACCTTCGATCAAAATTCTAAATGAGGTTTTTGTAATAGACATTCCAATATTTAAAATTTTACTATAAAAATTTTCATAAAAATATATGAATGTTTGTTAAAATTTTCGGATTGCTTTTACGTCATGGCTTCGTGAGCCGCATAAAAATCCTTCGCGGACCATAGGTTTGGCACCACTGATTTAAGCAGGGCACCGAAATGAAAACCGAAACCGATATTTTTAGACGGAGTGAAACCGAACCGAAAAATTATTTTTTGAACCCGAACCGAAACCGAAAACGGTAATTTATTTCGCGCCTTTTTTATTCGCATAAAAAGGTTTTTCCCTCACGAGTCCGATTAACCTCAAGGGTTGCCTTGAGAACACGTGCTCCCAAGCCTTTAGAGATATGAATTTTTGATTGACCGGAGAAACACATTTTAGTCAGAATTTGAGTTAAGGCTTTTCATCTAGCGCTTAATTGGTGACTGTAATTACTCTATATAAATCTTTTAATTTTTATTTCAAGAGGGTATTTATTATAGCGATGATTTATAGAATATGATATAACGTAATGTAGTGCAACGCTCTTTTTTGACGACTAAAATTTTCTAGAGCTAATTAATTCATCAACATAGTTTCTTTAATTAATTTTTAATTTTCGGCAACGAATGTCTAAAAGTCTTCAATCTGGATTCGCAAATTATCTCCATTTTTAAAGCATGTTTCTTGATAAATTGTTCAGATTTCGTAAATTAAATGTTTTCATTACACAATTTAAGCATAATTTATTATCTACACTCGCGAAATAACATGTTTAACGATGATTTATAGAATTATAGGAAAACAAAAATATCGTCTTCAAAAAAAAATTTGAAATGTGTTACCATGAGAATTTATTAATCTATGATAGTTGATTTAATTTTTAAAATCCTCAGATTGGGAGTATACCTACTTATGTAAATCTAGCCAAAAATTTTATGTTCCAACAATAAAAAACGGTTCGATGTGAAGATTGTTGGAATGATACCGGAACCGAACCTAAAAATTTTCCTTTTGTACGGAGCAGAACGAAAAAAATCGGTTCGATGCATTGGGTTTAAGTGGTAGAGTCAAAATTTCTTTGAATTTAACAGGTGAATTTTTGTAAATTTATGTGTGTCTTTCCTATTCTAAATATTGACTGGAAAGAGTCACGTCTGCTATATAATGGTCAACATTTACAGAATTACGTTGAACAATTAACAGAAAGATATGTAACAAAAAGCACAACCTAAAATTCACACATCCATCGAACTCTTTCGATGGTTAAACGTTTTATATACGAATTCGAATAAACCATTCTCTCATCAGAGTTAGCACCGGTATTTAACTGATAACTTTAAGATTTCAAGGCATAAGTTTTTAAAATAATATAATTTAAACACATGTTAGAATTGACTATTAAGAGTTGAATGATGAATAATTAGGGCAATAGATTTATGCAGTCTGATAGGAGGCAATATAATTTCACACTAACATTAATTTTTTAAACAAAAAATTGAAAATCGTTTATGAATCTAATGCCAGTTGCTGATATTGACAAAATAAGAGAAAACGCACTAATGAATTTAGTCGATAAGTATAATATATAAAAAAATTAAATTAATTAGGTATAAAAAGGGGTACAGATAAATTGCAAATATTTTTATTGGTTTTGACAAATTTGATTCAATATTCCGCATCATAATTCATTCTACACATCCATTTTTAATTCGGTTTGAAATTTATTAAATTTGAGAATGACCTCCGAATATTATTCAAAAGGACTGAATTATTTATGAATAACCTTGTTGCTTTTTCACTTGTTCTTTTAACTTGTAAAGCGTAACGTTTGACAATTTAACGATTTGAGAAACGGGAAAATATTTTAAATGAATTCTTAGGCGATCAAATTAATCCAAATATTGTTACATCCAAATATGTCGTAAAATCAGGTTTATGAAAAACTGGATCTCCGTAGTCCCACTGATTTATGGTTTTTAATATTTTTCTAACAGCAAGTTATCTAATTTGATTGACTGGCAATTAAAAATAACTGAAGTCTTATGATTATAAATAATTTTATCGATGGGATTATCCCGATATGTTATATACATATAACAAAAGACAGAATCTTATATAATAATAGCGAACATTTAAACTTGTTTTATTTTATTTAAGAAGGATATTCTTCTCTACTGTAAAAAAACAAGCAAGGTGGACTGCAGCACATAATAAGAAATAAAATTCTCAATTTTAGTGAAACAAATCCCTACTGCATGCACCTGCAATAATCTAAGACTATTCTTAGTCTAGCATAAATTCTAGGAGCATGTAGTCGCAGGATTGTTTAACAATGTCGCAAATTATTTTAATTAGAGCATATTTTACTATAAATCTATCCATGGAAACTTCTGACATAAACATCAAAGTCTTAAATCTAAATATCACAAGTAAATAATCAGAAATCGCTATATTCTATGGAATGTATTAAACAACTCATAACGATATAAACGTATATAGTTTTTCATTTTTGCTACCATTCGACCATATTTATAACTATCATAAAAAAGTTATAGGCTGTAAATATGCAGCTATCTATAAAACCTAAAGCATTAATGACTAAAAACAAAACTCTTTTAAACATACAATTATTTGAGACAAAATGAGGTAGAATGAGTATTTAAATAATGAAATTTTACGTTTGATTTGGAATATGAACCATTAAAAGGATTATGCAGGGGAGCAAGCTAATTACAAAATGCCTGAATTGAGGTGGAAACGTTGAGAACAAACGGAAACGAATATATATATACACATAGGTACATATAGATGGATAGATAAATTGTATATAAACTGCCATTGGCTAAATATGTAAATAAATAAATAATTCCGCTTAATTGCCATTTTTCGATGTTCGGACAGATAATTACTCTAATAAACAGGAAAATTGATGCCACGCTAAATTAAAACAAGCCTTTAATTAACAGGGTATCCTTAAAGTGCGGTTTGTTTGCAGAGATATTCGAATGCAATAGAATGTTTTTAATTAAAAAGTACTGCTTCATGTTTACACGCCGTATACCTACTCCCGATTAACCGTGCTTATGGTGGAAAAGGAAGCATACATAATGGATAGCACGGATAATTTATAAAATATCATTTATAAACTCAATTTCACCGAAAAATAAATATTGTATAGTATTCTTTTGGCCATTATCTATAAATAGCGTTAAAATTTTGTTTTTGACTTTGGCCCTCCGCTATCGATGAGCGATATAATGGCCTGGTCCTGAAAATAATTGAAACCATGTTAAATTTATCATTATTGCTGATCCAGTTTGAATGATAAGAATGAAAGCATTAAAATGTCATGAACTGTCAAAAGACACGTCCCTCAAAGAATCGACCAAATACTCTGTGCCATTTCTAGAAATATAATGACATGGGAAGAATTCTCCATAGCGCTCTAATGTTCAACTGACCAACTTAAAATGATCCAAAGCAATGATTATAATGAATAATTTCTGCGCCACATACCAGAATATTTTCTAAAATTGTCGACAATCCTGCCAAAATAATTTTGTAGGCAAGCTGTTCTTTATTTTAAGTAGGTATCATTTGCGATTACTTATTCGTAAAAACATAAAGTGCAAGTAAAAAGAAATATGTCTTCCTATTGAGTTCAGGAGAAGTTGAGATCCAAATGCACTTCTATACTAAACTTAAGCGATTTAAAATATGGCTCGTTTGCTGTCATCCGCAAAATATAACCAAATCTATTAATGGTACCGCGATTAATTGGGATTCTTTATAAATAGATTTAGATACGGAATTTACGTAAATTGCTGAGCACAAGATTTTTCGAGTACATAATATATGGTACCTTATCCAACGCAGTCATGCTTGCAGATCTTCGAAAAACGCGGCAAGGAAAAAGAATTCTCTTTTCCATTTAAACGCGCGTTTAATTTGATATAATTGTCGAAAGAACAGACGAGAAATACAAAATAGTTTAAGCAAATAAAATTTAAACATTGTCACTGGAGCGTTATTTAGAAAATTGAGGCCTGCAAATAAATCGGGTTGTTAAAGATAACACCGAAACAAATTACAGATAACGTGTTCGTTATCAGCTTTTTTAGGCGCGTTTCGCTTACAGCGTGAGCGCCTACTATCGTCGGTCGGTCGGTCCGTCTGTCTGTCCGTCCGTCCGCATGTTCGTTCTCGGCTTCTACGGAACGGATTTTCATGAAATTTTATATTAAGGACTTACAGTCAAATATAATAAGAAAAACGCAAAAATGAATCACGTACGCCAATCAGGGGTATCACTTTACTGGTGACAAAAAAATGAAATTTTCGTCATATCTCGTAAAATATTGCTCATATCAAAATATTTTTCAAATAAAAGTTGTAGAACTGGTAAAGAAGAGTATTTTCTTTTCTATGCATTTTTAACGTAGAGGTAGCCGTTATCGAGAAAATCAAACAAAAACGTCTTAAATCGAGTTGAAAATTTCTTGCATGGTTACTTCTTCATTGTTGCTAACATTAACAATCTCACAAACAAACGTTTAATTTACTTACGTGGGCATGTACTATTTTTAAATAGGAGGAAAATGGATTATTTATAATGAAGAAAAGAACTTTAAAACGCTATTTCCCTTACGTACAATACATGATTTCTTTCTAATATGTACTACATTGCACGAAACGCGCCCATTTGCGATACGTTGTACACATTCCTAACTTGTTTAAATAACACGTGATTTATAGACAATGGAAACGTAACTTGTTATGAAGCGAAGGAATCGTCGATAGCGCTATGGCAGGGGTTCCCAACCTGGGATACATGTACCCTCAAGGGGTACGTGAAGCCAAATCAAGGGGTACGTGAGATATTTGATAAATAAAAAAATTTACATGTTCATAAACTCACAAGGGCTTTGAAAATCGCTATGCCTCTGTTGCCTACCTCTATTCCTCACCAAAACTTATTAAATTCAATATTATTTTCCTTTCAGGCATTTGGATTTGTTTTTGACTTTTTAAAACATGTTTATAGTTCTAAACCGCCTGAGCTGATTTTTATTGAAATAACGGGCACAGAGATAAGCAGTCGTAATTTTTTCCACATTCAAATTTGGGTTTTGCGCAACATCAGCCCATTGTTGATACCTAAAAAGATAACCGAAACATATTTTAATTTTCAATTAATCAACAAATTTTCAATACAAAAATACAATGCAGTTCGAAGTCACCCTTAAGATACACTTAATATTTACTATAATACGGTTGATGAAATATAGGAGTTTAAATTCATAAACTGCATTTATTGGTAAACTGTCTCAGCCATTACTTGCCTTATTTGGCACGAGGAAATCGAAAATTTTCTATATGAAGTCTTTTATCTGTGAATTTTCCTGTATACACATACATGGTAAACAGTAGGTAAAATTTACCTCCTCTAAAAAAATTGACCGAAAAGGGTTTGGAACCACTGCTCTAAGGCTTATTCGTCACACGAAAACTGATCAAAAGACAAATACCAATTAAACATTGGACAGAAATACTGATTGGATGGAAATATCGAAGGCTTTGGTACAAGACCAGCAATACACTGACAGAAACAGGATCAAATGTAAGCAAAATACAAACAACGCCTTTCCCATTGACTTTAGCCTAGACTAAAACGGCTTCATAAACTACGTATCAACTCCACACACCAATTTGCGACACAGATATTCCCTGTCCAGAAACAGAACTCATCTCCGACATGGATACCCTAAATATTTTCTGAAATCGATTCCTTTTCACCTCGTCTCGATTCACTTCGTTGGGTTTAAAGAACGAGAGTGATTGGAAGACAACAATGGCACTGAAGGGGGCGCGAAATGAAAATTCTACTCACATCAAATCGACACTCATGACTCTCTCAAGAGGAGAGAACGATGAACACGTTTTCTAAAAGCGAACGTAGAGAAGATACCGCAAAGCTCATATTAGCTTTATCCCTCGAGGAGGTTGTGTCGCCTCGACTTGGCAACGTGTCTGTTTACATAATAGCGGCGAGCGTGGATTAAAGGATAGGAGAGAGTGGGAGGGAGAGAGGTCTCCATCAGAGTGCACCCTTTGTGGTGCGTCTGCAGAGGGGAGGGGGGGAGAGGGGAGGTCACGGCACCGCTCGAGAGGGACACTCCGAAGGACGGAATCGGCGTTCTCAGGTGCTGGTGCAGCACCAGACCGCGCGGCACCACCTCTCGCGAAAATCCTCGGAAGGCCGCACTCGGTAAGCACAATCACCACGAAACATACACCACGAGGCACTCGCCTTTTCGAACACACACAAATCGAGGGAAGAGAGCCAATCGGTCGAGAGAGAGAGAGAGATAGAGGGCGTTATGGGCCTCTGTGAGTGAGTGCGTGTGTGTGTGTGTGTCGGTGACGTAGAGAGAGAGAGAGAGATCGATCGTCTTTTATTTTATTTTTTCTCCCACGGGCACACACCGGCTTCAGCTCCCCGGCGACGGAAGCCCCGACTCCCGGACGAATTGGTCCGAGACGCGGCGGTCTTTAGCGGCGCGTCCGGACGCGGGACCACGGCAAATCGAGTTCCTCCGGCACACGACGACGCCGATATCTCCTATAACGCACTCCATATCACTCTCTCACTCGAAAATCACGGACACGCACACACGAGGGCTGTCATCTCTCCTCCCGGTCCTCCTCTCTTCTCTTTCTCTCTCTCTCTCTTCCGAAGCACTGCTCTCTCCCTCTCTCTGTCTCTCTCTCCGTCACTCTCTTTTCGGTCCGCAGCAGCGGCGGTCGCGGCTGTGAGCGAGTGAAAGAGCGCGGCAGAGAGAGAGAGAGAGATGGAGAGTGTCACACACACACACACACACGCTGCCGGAGAGAGAGTGAGAGAGAGAGAGCAAGAGGGAAGAGGTTGGCTGACTAATCTTCTTAAACGTCTGTGTTTGAACATTTAAAGGAGATAAAACACAATAAACTCACCTAAGCCGCCCGGGCAAATCTGTTACTGAATGCAGGGAGGGGACTCAGATAAAACAAGCCTTAAGCCTGTTACGGAGCAGCTTAGACCGTCTCAAACCGTATTAAATAAGACCGCGATTGATCCACTGGAATCCCCAACTTTTCAAACACAGTACGACGTCTAATGGCGGAGAGAGAGGCGGGCAGGGAGGGGAGGGGCGAGAGGGAGGAGTGGGGGCGTAGGAGAGGGGAGGGAGCGCACCGGTGGGGGGCGGAAGGGGCGCCGTAGATGGTGTGGGAGCGCGGCGCGGAAGAGTCGGGGCGGCCCCTTGCTACGGGGAGCGGAGACCGGGAAGTTTTGCGCGGGGCCGGGAGCGGAGGGCCTTCGCGCGAAAGGGGGCGAGAGGGGCGCCGCGTCGGAGGGGAGGCTGCGCGCGGAGGTCACGTGGGTGGAGGCGGGAGCCAATGGCATCGTCCCGGAGGGCGCGGGGCGGCCGGCGGAGGGCAGAGGGAGAGGACGCGAGAGGGGGCGTTCGTAAGGGGGAGCGGGGGAGGAGTGGCGTGCGTTCCGAAGGGGCACACCCACCACGGGGCGCCCCCCACACACCCCCGCGCCGCCCATCGCGAGACCCTCTCCTGCAGTTCCCCACACGAGCCGCAGTTTTATGTGGGCAGCCGACGCAGGAGATCTCGGATCGAAGAATACCCGCTTCAAATTCCTCCCCGTCTCCTCCTCATCCCTCTTGTTTCCTCCGAGCATCTCTCTCTCTTCGCGCCGCCCCCCAGGGCTGCCCCCGGCGGCGCCGCGAGATGGGCGAGTAATTTCCGGCCTTTCTTTAGCTCACTTTCGATGTCGACGGTGCGAAGGAAAGTTGGAGATGAGGAAAAGAGGGTTGAGGGGGGATTAGAGGGAGAGGAAAGGGAGCGAAGGAAAATAGGAAGATGAGAGGAAGGAGGGAGGGTTGGTGTGTGTGTGTGTGTGGGGTGGGGGGGTGGGTGGGGGGGGGGAGGGGAGGCAGCCAAGGGGTTTGATGAACGGAAGGATGGAGAGAAAATGGCGGGGAAGTGTTTTTTGCCCTGGATTTCGTATTAATGTCGCTAGGGAGAGTTTTGGAACATATATAAGTGGATTTTATTCGTGTTTTCCCCTCGGTTTTTTTATTTCTCCCCCCGTCTTTCGCGCTCTCTAGCTTTATAACTCACTCTTCGCTCCCTCTATCTTCCTTTATCTCTCTCCCTCCATCTCTCCTCATCCTTCTCTCTCTCTATCCTTCCATCCATCTCCGAATCTATCTCTTCCCCTCCTCCTCCTCGAAAGGTTTAAATGTAAGAAGGGACATCACAGTCTCAATTTTGCCCCAAATAAAGTCGTTTGTCTGTCTGTCTGTCCTCCTCATCCTACACGTCCTCTTTCTTTCTCTCTGAACTTTTTCGCTAGCAAAATTGGAAATGCCATCTCCTGCGGATATAAGTTTAGTGGCACAATGAATAATCTTCTTATGACTTATTGCGTAATTTTTATATTTAATCGGTGTTTATTGATAACACTCACAAGATATATCTATATCAAGGACGGGCAAACTTTGCCGGTGGCAACCCTTTTTTCACTGATTTAGTCGGTGTCTCCTCTTCATCTTACATTAGTCTCAAACTGAATAAGACTTCAGCTAATAGACGCTATTTTTACTACTATTACCAAGAAAGCAGAGTTTTGTTAATTAATTTAAATTAGTGTATTCACCCCATCGAATTATGGGGAAAATCTTTTCACAACAAAAAAGAAAATAAAGTACAAACATGAACTCTGAGAAAGGTACGATTCTGAAATTACGTGATATTACGCTTAAAAATGAAACTCGTCGATTTAAAAAAGAGTTAAAAATAAAATTGGAGATTAAACTGCAATACTCTCATTGCTTTCGATATGTCTTCTCGCCATCCGATTTCGCAACAATGAGGATATAATCCGCGCGGGACAATGCTATTCCCTCCAAAAAATTGGAAAAAGAGCATTTCGTCCCAGTGACCCAGTTTCCGTACGATATCAGTTGATTAACTCGGAAGAATTAAAACGTGGAAATGATAGCGAGTGTAATTTAAAGGAAGGAAACGCTCTGCATATAGAAGACGGACGAAAATTCCAATGGTTTATGGCGAATAAACCGTCTGGAGTCAAGAACAATCTAGGAAAGTGTACAGAGTATCACAAATGGGCGCGTTTCGTGCAATGGAGTATTTTAAAGAAATTATATACCTTTACATGAGGGAAATAGAGTTTTAAATTTCTTTTTTTCGTCACAAATAATCCATTTTCCTCCTATTTAAAATATTGCATGGGCACGTAAGGAAATTAAACGTATTTTTGTGAGATTGCTTATGTTAGTAACAATGAAGAA
Source organism: Uropetala carovei (assembly GCA_036926305.1). NCBI lineage: Eukaryota > Metazoa > Arthropoda > Insecta > Odonata > Petaluridae > Uropetala > Uropetala carovei. The sequence continues at coordinate 6,066,249 of JAXCHB010000010.1, read as the reverse complement.
GAAACCATGCAAGAAATGTTCTAAGTTCAATCCGAATTAGGGCATTCTTGTCTGATTTGCTTGATAATGGCTACTCATACGATAACAATGTATAGGAAAAGAAATACTCAAGTTTATTAGTTCTGCAAGTTTTATTTGAAAACTATTTTGATATGATCAATATTTTACGAGATATAACGGAAAGTCCATTTTTGTCACAAGTGAAGTGGTACTCCTGATTGGATTACGTGATTCATTTTTGCGATTTTCTTCTTATATTTGACAAAGTCCTTAATATCAAATTTCACGAAAACCCGTTCGATAGAAGCCGAGGACGAACATGCGGACGGACGGACGGACGGGCGGACGCTAATATAGGCTCTCATGCTGGAAGCGAAACGCGCCTAAAAATAGAAATTTGGATCCAATTAAAATGAAAGGAACCAAAGACATTGTTAAAGGCAATGATGAATTATTGTTCACACTTACTATGTGCGTGCGCCATGCAATTTTCTAAACAGTAGAAACAAAGAAGAATTATTTTTGGCAAAGATCGATATTTCACCTTAACCCCTTAAAAACACAATTACCTACAGATGATAATTCCAAAATTTGAGGGCCGCGTTCTTATCTCGCGACTGAATGAAATGAAAATTCCTCGCCAGAAATTTAAAAGGGTGAATATGGTGATTGACAGCATTATCACTTGTATTCATTTCAGTTTTCTTTATCGATTCCATTAATGTATTCATTATAAGCATTTCCTGAAACGCGAATCAATAAAAAAAATACCAAGTAATTTTTAAAATGACGGTAACCGAAGATTTTTATATTCATGCAAAACTTTTATATTAAAATTAAATAATATTAGCGAAAGCCGTAATTAGTGTGGGGCGAATCGGTACGATCGCTGAGGATCCCATTATTTGCAGTCACGGCAAATAAATTGGTAGTTAATATTTAGAGAGGCCACGTGCCCCTCTGCGGACGGCCATGTCTATGTCAGTTATTATTGATTATTAATTCGCTTTTTACGAACAACCAAATTCATTCGTTTTCGAGTAAAATAAAAAAATGGACTTTACTATAAAATTCACGACTCTTCTCTGTCGAGGTGATCAACAATCGGTCATTTAATTGCATACAGACACAAATAAGTACGCATTTCGAATAAGCAGAAATGCAATTAGAACACCGGTAAAAATGGCAATGTATGTATGTTAGTAAATTTTCAGAGATAATCTTTTTATTATAAGTCATCACATTTTCACAACGTGAACAATATATTGGTTTAGAGGATTTGAATAAGTATATATTAATTATATAAAGTGTTTCAAAATATATTTTCAAATTATATGGATTATATTTGCTCGTAGCATTTATCGAAGTAACTAGAGTAAAATTGTTACAGTTATCTCGATAAAATTTGTGTAAAGCCTGTCAATGTAATGGTTGCACAATCTATTACTATATGTAAGACAAAATTGGCTCTAAAATTATAAATAATATACTTTTTTGCGGATAAGAAAATAATCTGATTTGACTATAGTTATAACAGTTCCAGCCAAACCTAGAACCTTAACGTTTCATTATTGTTAGGCTACAACACTATAGATGTTCCATTAATTTGCAACTTTTCACTATCCGCGGCTATTATCGTTTATTGGATTCGATTCTAAACGGAGTATTGTGCCACTGACTGCTAAAGAGCTTTTACAAATACCGAGAACGTAATGTTACGCTACAGTGGCCGCTAAATTATCACGCGAGCTAATTTAATGTTACATCAGAAACTACTAATGGGTTGAATAGTAAATATAGAAAGTATCAGCGATATAAAAGATACCTCGATAATTTGATAGCAATATGAGACGTGGAACATTAAAACAAACGAAGGAGAATATTAGGTCGAACTTTGCAACTCCGCGTAAGGAAAACATCGGCCGATGAAATATTCAAATAGCTCCCGTGGGATCTTTCTCGCGAATGTAATTCCTGTCGCTCCTTAAATGCGTCCCAAGAGACTTCCAAACCTCTCGCCCCCTCCCCAACCTCCTATATCATCCGCCCACCCTTCCCACCCCCCCCCACCCCACCGCCATATCGCCATTCCGCCCCACCCTCCCAAGTGCTCCTCGCTGCTAAGACTTTCCTAAGGCACTTTCTTTAACGCGTTATTCAATTTTGAAAAATCGGACCAGTTCCTGACCTAACTCACCCCTCCACCGCACTTCCAAAAGCGATCGCAACCCCCTCTATCCCTGGCAATTGCAACTAACTTCCTCGCACCTCTCTCTCTCTCTCTCGCTCACTCCTTCCACTTTTTCCACTAATTGTAAGTAAGAACGCTACCTAACGTCCTCAACCTCCTCTGCCCCCTAAAAAAAAAAAAAAACTCCACTTCTCCCCACGCAGCACGTCTCACCATATATGGATTCCTTTTGAGAGGAGATCGGGGGACGAGGGAGCCACCCGCGCGAAAAAAAAATAAGACCGGAGAGGAGGCGGGGGGAGGGGGAGAGGCGATAAACGAGGTGGGGCTTGGAATGAGAAAGGCCGAGAGGGGCGGTGGGAGAAGAGGGGGTGGAATTTGGAGGAGGGGGCGACAGGAGACGGGGCGACCCGTTCTAATTTTCATTTTCCCTCTCTCGCTTCTTTCCCGCTACCTATTAGATTATGTGGGGCGAGTGCGTCTCGCTCTCTCCCGCACACCCCCTGGTGTCCCACCCACCCACCCCCTGGGTGTCACATCACGTGACCGAGTAGAAACTTGGCACTGTCGTCCTATCCTTCCTTGTATCAGTCCATAGGATGAAAGATTGTCATCCGGATTGATTCCTTCGGCGACTTTTTTTTGGCGAAGGATTGATTCTAAAACAGTTTTATGCGAAACTTCGAAATATATGAGCGAAAGCAAACTCGATGAAGCCACGGCAAAGGCCCGAAGAAAGACGGCTATCGGAATAAAGAACCTCATACTTGGTGAGGTTTGTATTTTACGTGGCACGCAAGAAATCCTGGCGAGATTAGAGCCGCAAAGGCACTCCAAATGAATTTTATTGTCGCTTTTCTAAAAGATAATTCGTACTTACAGAAAGAAGAGCGATGGATCAGAAAGGCTATAAATATGTTTCCCTCTGGATAATAAAAAGAAGATGATGTCACGGTGAAAGCGATTGTTTCTGTTGGAATGACGAACATTTTAGTGCATTTCCCTCTCAGGTTAATCGGTAAAATTCCCTTCCAGTAATCCATGTAGACGCATCTCGCAAGAAATTAAACTGCGAATCATTCACGGAGATAATCTTTATGTTTTAAGAAAGGAGACATTTTATTGTAATAGTTAGTGAAATATAGCTTTTGTGATCGATTATAGATGAAATAATTTCATATTAAAGCATTTTTTAACATCGTCATTTTTCTCTATCATTCGGGAAATCTATGGTTAACACACATTAAACCATAATGAACGTTCACTCCTTTGCTTTTACGATAGCTTGCGTAACATTTCTCAACACTTATAACTATCGAATGCGTAAATATCGCGGAGATGAATTCTATTAGCTAATATTCTTCGATGAATCTGAAATGAATGAGAAAAATCTAATATATATATAATAGTTATTAGTGTTTACTACCATTTTCATGTTATTATCACGTCTTTCGGATTAGTTTCAGTCTCAAGATAAGTCCGGATCCTCTTACACTATTTAGTTCTTAATCTCCTTAGAGAATTGCAATTCTTTTCAATAAAAAGATAAGCTAATTCAAGTTCGAATCCGAATACGATCGTGAAAAGATGCCGGAAGCGAGCCACGTGTTTAATGAACCCTTATGAATTCTATCGACATCCTTTATCGGGATTATCTCTTCATCCTGTCGCAAATTCATCTGCCGAGAGGCGTTTTTGTCGAAGGGCTTCCTCATTGCGGGAACTGTGTTTGGCCAATCGTTTCAACGATAGGAAAACGTAGTCTATTCCGCCCGCGGCCGAGAGCTCTGCATTTTCAGATCCTGAAACGCACTTGGATACCGCCTTCTCCTCTCGGCTGGCCTTTCATTTTCTCAAACAAATTCTTCCGAAGCATTTAGATTTAAAGTCGTAGTCATTCAAATGCGATCCGCGAAACTACGTTACCCTTCATAACATTCCTAACGCTTCTTCCATCATTCACGCACCACGGACAGATGCGATGACCTGGAAGGAAAATACTGGAAGCGTGCACCGCCATCTTTCCCTCCTCGAGACTGCGGCAATGGCTTCTGACATACCCTTCGGCTACGGCCACTCGGCCTTTTTTCTTTTATTATTATTTAGGATGGTAGGAGGAGTCGAGAGACAGACGCCTACCGACAGTTGTTGCGCGAGAAAAGGAGAAAGGCGTTATATTCTTTTCTTTTCCCGTCATGCCTCTCTCTCTCTCCCCCTTTCCCCTCGCCTAAATCCGACGGCTAGGTGTTGTGTTTCACCTGCTCCTCGCACCCTCCCGCCCCCGCCCCCGCGACCACCCTCTCGCCTCGACACTTGCTCCATCTCATTTTGAATGACTTTCCGTCTTTCGCTTTCGTTTTAAAAATAATCGCCGCAGAAGGTTTTCCTATAGTGTCACTGGACAGACGCTTCTTGCAACGCATCGCTTTAGATCCGGAGAATATGTACTCTGAAAGACACAATCATCTTCGTCGATAAAAATGAACTTTAATGGAATTGAATGGTTTTGAATGGGACCTTAGTGCGGAGAAGCCTTTAAGATTATCGGGGAAATACGTAGCATAGGCCAGCGGCCGACAAACTTCCCTACATGGCGGGCCAAATTGAAGGTTGGGCACGCCCAGGTAAGCTGCATTGCAAGTTACAAATGCTTCATAAAATATATGGAGATTCTGTTGTATCATATTGGTAAAAATCATCCTAAACATTTGTTTACATCAAAGGTTTCAAAAACCATAATTTCAATTAATAAATATGAAATTTACTCACACTCAGTGAAGTTTAACGAATCGCTTTTGCGTCATAGCTTCGCTAGCCGCACATAAAACGCTCTCTATGTTATGTCACACAATTTGAAGGCCCCTGGCATACGCTACCTATACGAAAAGGTCTTTTTATACACTTTTATTGATTTTCACTTGGATCTTGTTTGTCAACAACATTTAGGGTTGCCAACTCACTTCTTTCTAAATCGAAAATTTTCAAAACAAATCGAATTTTGGCTATATATGTATTAGATAATTTTAATAAAGACTAAAAAGTATAAAATAAAACAAATTAAAAAATTTTTTTAGGGAATTAATATGCACTCAAAAGCAAAAAATTATTTTTTTCTAGATAAATATTGTTATTGAAAAATTTGTATGCTTCATAAAAGTGGATGACTTTTTTTAATCAACCAACTAATTTCTTCTATTATACCAGTATCATTTCCCACAATAAGTCATCCACTTTTATGAAGCATACAAATTTTTCAATAACAATATTTATCTAGAAAAAAATTATTTTTTGCTGTTGAGTGCATTTTAATTCACATAAAAGTGTATTCCCTAAAAAAATTTTAATTTGTTTTATTTATCACACGCATACAATGGAGGACAAAAACATAAATTAAACCATTTAAGGGATTGTAACATTCTTCAAAAAAGAACAAATTCACACGTAAAGGAATGCCACTGCGTTTCTAAAGAGATAATTTTTATTCCCTTATCTATGATTTTGATTTCAGATAAAAATCTATAACACGAAAGAGTATTACTAAACGCACTTAAAAATCTGTGACAAATTGGATTTACTGAATTGAATTATCTCTGAATAGCATTCGAACTCGGCTCTTTCTAGATTAATCATTGAAATGTTAATGTTTCTGCTTCTGCTTGTGTTTTTGTGCTATCTAACTTATCTAAAGCGCTTTTGAATTTACTTTAAATTATTTTTCTTTTTGAAAATCTACAAAATCGGAATTCACTTCCTGATCATTTTCTGGATATTCCTGACTAGACTGTTTTGTAACAGTCCACTGTCTCTCTCTATAAAAGATCCAACCATTTCTTCTGTCTCCCTCTCCTTCCTCTAGTATTCTCCCGCTGCATTAAATTCTCTCTCCTCATTTCAACTAACTTTCTCAAGTACCTATCTCAAAAGTTTCCACCCTAATCACATGTTTTCCTTAGATTCTACGACGTTTCATGTTTACTTATCAACTACGCTCCATATCAGCGTTTCTCTAAATTGTATTTTAATTGAAATTACCCATCGTAAGTTCTCCTCTACACTTAAAGGTCATTTGATATTCTACTCCTGATATCCGCGGTGCTTCTAAAGTCGCGAAATCAAAACTAATTAAATAAAATCTTCCACAGGCCCTAGTCTTTCATAATTCTCTGTAGAGCTTACCTTTTAATTTTCCACTCTTAAAAATCTCACGGTGTTATGTTTTCCTTTATGTTTTAAATACCTAAGAATTTTAAATGTTAATACCAAGGGCGAAACTACGGTTTTGGGGCCCCCACGCAAGTCAAGTTTTTGGGGCTCCCATTTATAAAGAAATATATGAAATTATTTTAACGTTTTGATTTTTATAGATTTTTTACGTTTTAATTCCAAAAATACATTGAGACTTCTATAATTCTAACATTATAAGGATAGGACAGAACAACTCCAAACGCTTGAGATGGGTATTTTCTTCTTAATTTCGAGTGATGACATCTTTCATTCCCATAAGAATATTACTAGTACTTCAAATACCTAATGGCAGATTACGGGAAAAATTCTAAGTATTTTTGTAGGGACCCAAATATCTTGGGACCCCCACGCACTGCGTGGGCCTTCGTCTCCCAAGTTTCGCACCTGGTTAATACTAATATATTGCAAATAGGCTTAGCTTCTAAGATGTTTTAGAAAGCGAAAATTGTGTTTTTTCTTCACTTACGAGAAATATAATCATCAAGAATATTTAACAGTTTTATAGAGCATGAGCTCGCTAAATGAATTAGAACATAATTACATTTATGAACATCATCGCTAAGTCGATTTGTTGGAGTGGATTGATATATAAAATGAAGAATCCTTGAGTGAAAAATATGATTATTTAACGCTTCCACATATGAAATATGGTTACCAAACTTTCTGGAGAATTATAAGCATAGAAAAGTAACAACGAAGTTGTAAACAAGATAATAACACCTGTGATGTTGGTGACAACCGCACGTTTTCCGACATCGACATTTGAATAAAGGAGAGTGAATAAGAACTGTGGGTCAATAAGATCTAAGCATTGATTGCCAAAAATCAGAAATGAAGTTTTCAGGAAATGTATGATTTTTGATAATATTTTTATTAAGCAAAGTAAATAATCCTCGCATAATTCGTTGTTTTGAAAAATTAAAGATTAAAAGAGTTTCGTTACATTTCATTATTTTTCCATTGTTTTCAGTCGCTCCCAGTGTACCTACCTATCGTAGGAAGGGATTTTGGACCAGTTTTAATTAATATTCTTCATGAAAAAATTGTTTCAAAGGACTTGGTTTACATTTTAGTACATTTCGGGGATGAAAGCTCAAAAGGTTTTAATGGTGTCTTTTTATCAAGAACTCATGAGCGATTCGCAGAATGGAATTGGGTCGTTCAATACGCATTTGGGTTAATGGAGTCCTTCCGCGAATAATTAAACGAGATCTTTTGAAAAAAATTCTCACCTGACTCCTAAATTTTTAACAGAGTTCACAAGAAATTGCGTTTAAATTACCATGCCATTAAATACGTTGACATTAAATTAAATTTTCATTTAAAATTTTATTTATGTAAATGTTTTACCTGGCCAAGATTCCATCTAAAGCACTATAATTTTAAAAGTTTTACTGTCACCTTCCGATAAAAAATTATGCTATGGTTATCACCATGGACGAATAATTAGGTAAATAATATTTTTAGTTAACTTTTGATCAGCTTGAATATTATGGCCCGACATTCTCATTTAATTTGAAGTGGGGTCACGTACTATAAAATATTACCACGCATTAGCCAAAAACAAATACACGAGGACTTAACGCTTTAAATTCCTAACCTTTTCCTGTAAGTGCAGATTATTTTTCTCTTCGAGTCCGTCCATTTAACTCAACGTTATTCCTTCTACCTATTCTTTATATTTATGATATATTAGTAGTCTCGCATAGTATACGTGTGGTATGAAAAACAACGGGAATTTCAGACAAGGTCTGACTAAACAACCGTTCAAGAAATTATATTCGTTATATTATTCAGCAACTAAACTTTTCAAGTGGTCCTCAAGCGAAGAATGTAAACAGTTAGAAAGATCATCGTCTGGAAGACTTTTACATCACAGCCCACCGAACATTTCACACTTGAAGAGCCTCGAAGAGGAAACAGAATCTCAATTGCCTAATGATTCCGACATAAAGGGTTTTAATTCTTCCGAACGAGGCTTTCAATAAATGACACCACGGAGCTGAAAATTTCCAGCGTATCGAATAGCAACTTATGTTCTCTAATGGAGACAATCGAAGAAGTTTCCACGTCCGTCAATCGTAATCGTATCGAGTATCTTCCTCCATCTCCAGGGAACGCCCTCTCCATCTTTCTATACCGAGAAAAGGACGCCATCCGTTTTCCCGCCGTCACGTCTCAATCCCTCCGCTACGACTTTCACGCCACACAAGTCACACACGCTCTCTTCTTCCTCCTGTCCTCGCATTCCACCTCCCTCCTCCATTCCGACTCCCCTCTCCCGCCTCCCATCATCTAGCAACCTCCAAATCCTCCCCCCAGTGCCTCCCCCTTCACCTCGCGCACTAGCGTGTCTTGGGAAAGAGGCTTCTCCGGTTGCAATTATTATTCAGTTGACGAAGTCCAAGCCCTCCTTCCTTCCCTCCCTCTCTCTCTCCCTCCCTCTCTCTCTCTCTCCTTCCTTCCTTTATCTCTTCCCATTCAGTCCGTCCTATTCCGCCCTCACTCACAAGCACGCTCCTGTCACCCCACTCTCCTCCTCCTCCCTCCCATCACGCTACACTCTTTTTCCCTCCAGCTTCAATCCCTCTCTTATTTCCTCCCTTTAATCCCTCCTCTCTCTCTCTCTCTCCCTCTCTCTCTCGCTACAGCCAACATCCACGCCACCATCTCTCATTCCACGCTCCTCCATCACGACCTACCACTCTCCCCCTCCCCCATCTCTCCCTCTCTCTCCGCTTCCGCTCTCCACCCGCAACTCTCTCCCTAACAACCAACCTCTCCTCTATCTTCCTATCCGACCCTGTACTTACCTTTAGCTGTAATTGCGTATAAGCTGCCTCCATTACTGCGTCTCCGAACCTATCCTCTATCCCTTCTCGCTCTATCCTTAGCATTCCACTTTCCCTCTAACCACTTTCTCTTCCTATAAAAGCGAACGGTGCCGTAATCAGCCTTTATCGCATCGCGCCACCGAAAAGTATTCCACCTTCACGATTCCTGATAAACCAAACGCGAATCCATATATGCTGCGTCAGTTTCACGCGCTTTGCACGACCGAAAATTTTCATTCATAAAAAAACATGGACAGCACTTAAATTACTTGCGATATTTTACGCTCGATTCCTATCTAATGATCATCTTGCTCTATTTGGTTACACTTTCTTTTCTCCTAACAACGCGGACTATTTCGTGCACAGTCATATCAATGCGACATTTGTCCCATTCGTCACATGCAGTAATTTACTTCCATTAGTATTTCTGTCCCGACTCTCTCTCTCTCTCTATTCGTCTCCTTCCTCACCCCCTCCCTCTCTCTCACCCCCCTCCCTCTCTCCATACTCATCTCCTCACACCCTCATTCATCCATCCTCCTGCCTCGACGCCCCCTCCCCCCCTCCCATCCCCCCACCTCCTCCCTCGCCTCCTCCACTTCGACCCATTCCCACACGGCCTTTAATCCTCCCTCTACTCTACGATTCTCCTTTTTTTAATCTCCCCTCCTGACGCTCACTCTCCCTCCCCATTTCTCTCTCTCTCTCTCTCTCGTAAATTTTCCTTTTCACACACCTTCTCTCTCTTTCTCTTCCTTTTTTCCTGCATCGCCATTTCACTCCTTAGCCTCCTATAGATAGATACTATTATGAACTTACACAAATGGGTATTTCTCCCTCTCTTCGCTTCTCCCTCTCTTCGCTTCTCCCTCTCTTCGTTTCTCTCACCCTGCATCCCTATCGCTCTCTGTCTCTCTTCTTTCCTGTCTTTTGCAACAAACTCTTCCTCCCTCTCTCATTGACATCCTATTTCACATTATTTCCTCCAAATTATGTCCTTCTTCTATCAAACTTTTTTCTCGTTCACCATCTTCTTTTTCTATCGAAACTCTTACAAATATTACCTCTAAAGTTTTTAGTTGCGTTAAAGAGCAATACTTAGCAATTGAAATGCGAGCAATATGTCCGCATCGGCTGGTTTTCCTGACATCCCAAATCGCCATCTTGCAACTGATACTTATTTATTTCATTTACGATTCAGTTGAGCTCTGGAACTGGTGGTAAGGTCAGTATTACAATAGAAACTAAATGACAGGTGGAAAAAAGCAAGCAGGTAATACGGACACAAACGTTAGCTGCACCCGAGCTTGAAAACCTGATCAAAAATTCATCGACGGCGTTCTAGTAAGCAGGCGGTGAAATAACAAATATTTAGAAGCATAAAAGTGAACAAAACAAGCGCCAATGAAAATAAATGATATGATTTCATTTGAATAATTTCTCAAAAAAAGCAGAAACAAATAGCTTGGGCAGGGAAGTAATATTAATTTGTAGAAGCGACGGAGTAAATGAACAGCAGTCATTACAAAATGAATAATGTCGCCAAATTAAATTTTATTTTGATACCTGAATTTTAATTTTAAGCATGTATAATACCAATGAACATTTTTCTTTAAATACCAAATTTTTATATTTAATATTGTAAATATACAGATAAATCAAGTTACAAGGCATTTAGAAGAATTGTTGATTATGAATTTATGTTTGCAACACTAAATAATAATGAAATATAATAATTTATTCAACAAAATTATATGTGTTACATAAAATATAGTTCCAATGATATTAAAGTCGATGATGCCCTCGACATGATTCGAAGCCGGAACCCTTGCTATGGGAACAAGACACTCTATCCGCCCTTTCGGATAAAAGATTCACTTCATGTATTTGCGGAGCGAGATGGAAAAACTACGATATCCTTCTTCGATCCACAAAAATAGCCATATGGAACAAATACAAAAAGTAACTTCATTAAAATTGCACTCGCGAAAATTGGCGTCAATTTTTCAGTTTCATTCGGTGAACTGAAAGCACAAAATTCTACATTATGATAAAACATATTCAACGTAAATGTTATAATAATTCCTTTAATTTACCTATTCCGCCTTTTCATTAAAAATTTTGTTGAAATTGTATTACTAAAAATGCAAACCTTTTGGATATCCCAAGGTTTAAAAAATCCTACAAATCTAACATATTCATTTATCTATAAATGATAAATTTATTGATGAATTGTTGAGGGCAAATGTAGCAATTAGAAATCAAAACGGAATATTCAAACCTACAGGAGATATTTTCTAGGGAATCTAGCACACTGCGCCCCCTGCAACCCAACTGCCTGGCGTATTGCATGTAGTATTATATGTAATCCGTTCCGTTCCAGGACATTTCGTCCAAAGACATTTCTTCCTAAGATATTTCGTCCAAAGAAAATTCGTCCAATGGATATTTCGTCTAAAGACTTTTCGTCCAATGTTTATTCCGTCCAACTACATTTCGTCCAGAGGAATAGGGGGGGGGGGAGGACGGGGAGGGGGAACAAGTAAACTTTATCACATATAGGCTATATGGGTATCTATCGACTCGGAAATAAACATAGATTTAATAAAACCGTAAATTAAAACCGAAAACACATTCATTGAGGGAAAATATACTGAATACCCTAAGACCTGGGGAAGAGTCATAAACCCTTCTCTAAGGAGAGAGAGGGAGAGAAAAAAGAGGAAAAAATCTAAAAAATATGCTCTCTTATTTCGATCTTTCTTTTATCAGATTTGAAAAAACAAAACGAACTGCTACACTTATTTGTCCTTGATGATTCGAATCAGGAGTGCAGTACAATTGAACAGAGTAGTATTTACAATTTTGAAGCACATCTGAAATTTTTACTTAGTTTTGCTTGCAAGGAGCTCAATTATTTCGTTCTGAATTTTTTCAACAATATAATGCGGGACTTGTCCCCTTTCCCGTCCTCCCCCCTACACTGCCAGTTTTTTTCATTTTAATTTACGATTTTATTTAATCTATGTTTAATTCCGAGTCGACAGATACCCATATAGGCTATATCTGATAAAGTTTACTTGTACCCCCTCCCCGTCCTCCCCCTCCCCATTCCTCTGGACGAAATGTAGTTGGACGAAATAAACATTGGACGAAAAGTCTTTAGACGAAATATCCATTGGACGAATTTTCTTTGGACGAAATGTCTTAGGACGAAATGTCTTTGGACGAAATGTCTTAGGACGAAATGTCTTAGGACGAAATGTCTTAGGACGAAATGTCTTTGGACGAAATGTCTGTGAACCAACCCGTTCAATCACCGTAGACGAAAGGAAAGAATATCGTCCACTTCGTGATGACGGTGGTTTCGCAGGTGCATCCGTAAAAGACCCTGAAATCAAAACCCTCTCTTGGACATCTTAAGGTCCTCACCCGATTATGTTAATGTCTCCGAGTGCCTCTTCGTGTTCCTCTTCGTCGGCCAATTGTCCTCTAGGCAATGCGTCAATCAATCAATCACACGTCGCTATTGTCCCATCGGAAGAGTATAAAATGCATTTTGGATTGTTCGGGGATATAATCCTCGGCGACTTTCATAAATTCCTTTTCTGAATTTTCAAAATTCGAGGAAAACCGGAAAGTATCTGAAGACGTAGCGGAATATTAATTAATAAAAATATTGGTAATTGGTCGAAAAACTATGATGTAATTACTTTACAATCTGAGCACAAATTTAGCTGATTCTGCCGAATCATTTGCACAGTGGAACATATCTACAAGCGCAATTTAAAATTAATGATAATAAATTCATTATCTGCCTTTTCTCTTGATTTCTGGGTCTTACTGCTGTAAGCGTTGATATCTTTACCGTTGCTATGTTACATTGCGTTCTAGAAACTCATAAGGGTTCGATAAACGTTGTGACTGCTACCGACGTCTTTGTTTTTCAACACGTATTCTACGGAGGCGTTCTGCTAGCAACATTTCAGTGAAAGGATTGTGTTCCATTTTTATTGAATGAGAATTTTTTAATGCGTTTCAGTTTCAGCTTTTTTGCTATGCTTTTGCGAAAGTTTTTAAATATTGTTAATCGATCATAAATTTTATCAAATTTTCTCGGCCCACCGGTTGAGAAAAGTTTTAATTAATTTCCTATGCCAAGTTAACAGCATAGGGAGGTTGGATTTGAATAGCAAGGTGCAGGTGATGTGGATAACCAGGGCTTGCTTTACGTGAGGTCTCTTCTCAGAGGCTTAACTAACGACGTGAATGTACATACGTATATCGTCCACAAATGAACCAACGAAGGACGGCCCATCTCACACTATATTTTAGTACCAAATTACTTTTGTTTATAAAAAATGAAAAATGTTTAATCAAAATATTTTCAATTGAAACTTTTTCATGTAAGAATAATAATAATAATATAATTTTGAGTTTCAAAAAATCTTTGCCTGTTACTGAAGTTGTGAGGAGAATAGACAGACAAACGACATTATTAAATGCGAAATTGAGATTATATAGTCTCTTCTTACATTGACTAGAAGGTGGATATGAGGAAAAGAGGCGAGAGAGAGAGAGAGAGAGAGCTTGGGAAAAGTTAAATAAGTACATTAAATCTGATGCCCGGCTATTTATTATGAGCATTAAAACTAGTTGTATATATAAAAGGAGAAAGAGATGGAGAAAGTACGGGGAGGTCAAATGAGAGTGTGAATTAGCGATAAAGAGAATGCAAAAGAGGGCGATTTGACCAAAGGAGAAGAAGAAAAAATGAAGAGACGAAGTGAGAGAAGGAGGAAGAGAGAGAGAGAGAGAGAGAGAGAGAGAAAATGGAGATGCATAGAGAGAGAGAGAGAGACGCCGACCCTACCGGAGAGGGCGTGGGTGGGGAAGGGAAGCGACCGTTGGAAGAGTGAAAGGACGTGTAGCTGAAGCACGGGAGTCTTGTAGAGCTGTTCTCCTAAGCCTTGGAACTATGCGTTGGCTCTAGGGCGCGTAGGAGTGGGCAGGAGCTGAACAGTAAGGGTATTAGTAGAGGGGGAGAGGTCTTGGGTGGAGCGAGCGAGAGTAGGTAATCAAAATAAAGGAGTTACAAGGCACGAGTGTATGTCGGAGGGAGCGAAAGAGAGAAGCCGCATTCCTTCTCCACGGGAAGAAAAGCAAAGATGGCGTCGTATTTATCGATTCCCGAATTTCGACCGTAAATTAGAAAATAAACGCGTCTTCGTCGATGTTTACGCATTATTTTTTTAAAAATTACAGGAAATACCTTGGATCTACGCATCCCCATTATTCAGTTATAAAATATTCCCTAAATTGAATTGAAATATACATTTGAGTAAGACTGATAAAATGAAACTTGTCTGTGATGACCAACTTTTAATGTTCTAAGCATTTTTAAATTGAAACCAAAATGCATAATTATTATGCGCACAAATCCTTAAATATTTAAAGATTTAAACTCATCACAATCACGGTATTAGTGTAACTGTAGTTAAATTGTACGTGTAAGGGAATGTCGGAAGCATCATATATGCATTTATGGGTTGTCTTTTGAAAACATGACCGCAAGTGCGAACTGAAATGAAATAAGTCGATTTATCCCAATTATGTCCTCCGATAAATCTTTTCCCCAAAACGTCGGTCGTGACATTCTTTTGGAACGCGGGATGTAATTGCGCAACAAAAGGCTGAGAGCAAAACTTTGGCCAAGCATTGCATTCGCATTTAACGGAAATATAAATTGACGTAAAAATTCCACTTCTAGCACTCGTTGTTTTTTACTGCGAGTTTATCAAAATTCTAGCCAAAGAAGGTATTCCTTAACGAAGGAAACTAATTCACTTGGGTCGCGAGAACAAAAACGTAAAGATCAGTTTTAAAATATATACGCCATATAACTCGAAAAAGAGGAAGGCACGCATCCGCCGACGGAGGTCAATTGCTGGAGCAGAAAACGAATTCGATCTCCGGGAGGAGGGGAGAAAGGGAGGGATGGAGGGAGGCTGATGAGAGGGGAGGGGAGAAAGGGGGAAGGGAGGCTGAGGGGAGAGGAGGGGAGAAAGAGATGGAGGGAGGCTGATGAGAGGGGAAGGGAGAAAGGAGGGAAGGGAGGCTGATGAGAGGGGAGGGGAGATAGGGAGGGATGGAGGGACGCTGATGAGAGGGGAGGGGAGAAAGGGAGGGAGGGAGGCTGATGAGAGGGGAGGGGAGAAAGGGGGGAAGGAAGGCTGAGGAAAGAGGAGGGGAGTGAGAAAGAGAGAGAGGGAGAAAGGAGGAAAGGAAGAAGAAATCTCGCGGCGTGGAGATTGCTCAATTCGCCTCAATCTCCGCAGCTGCACGTATCAAATAGTACATACTATCGAATACGGCCTCGCATAGATGGGTTACGTCACACATCGTACACGTAATATCGTCTGAGGCGTAATAAAACCGGATTATATAAAGGGATTATAAATGCAGGGCGATTCTCAAAAATTACTCTCGAATAGAATATTCATCAAGGATGAAATAGAATATGGAGTTAAACGCAAGGCAAGTGGTTGCGAAAGTGAAGAGTTTCCGATTCGCCTATCCATCAGAGTCCGGTGATAAAACATCTCCCCCTAAAGGGATGTAAACATATATTCTCTTATATGTATATCTTTTATATCGGGGTAATTACAATTCGAATATTTAAATGTATTCTGTGCATTTTTCGTTATGTAATTCAAATCTTTGAGCAAATCCACTCAATTTCACCTATAAAGAGAAGTGGCGCAATCTGCAACACACATCCACGGTTACAATTAGGAAAGTACAAAAGCGATAGCAGCAGGGGAAAGTGAAGATCTTTTGCTATGGTCCGTAGCATTCATAATTCAAAACAGCGAATATAGCCCGCCATATCGCCATATAGAAAAATTTGCCATCTAAAATTTTTATCTTGTTACATTTTCTTTCCGTTTCTTCTTAATTCTAAATAACTCCTAAAACTGATGCCATCCTTGTGTTCTCGTCGTCAGTTTACTCTTTATGAAACCATGCGAGTAGACAGTTTAAAATGAATAAATATATCATCCGCATAACATTCGGAATTGCGGATTTACGAAATAAGGCAATAACAAGAAATAAACGATTTACGTTACGTCTAGGGTGCTTAGGAATAAATAGATAAGGTAAGGGAGTCCGTAGAGAGGCATCGTCACAGACGAACTAAGATTGGAATGATGCAGGCGAAGACTTTTTTCGTGTTTTAAGTGAATGATTTAAGAACTGGGATTTAAGAGTTTGGAGGGAGGAATATTTTGGTGAGGAGATGTTTGGAAGGAAACAAAACCGCCAGCGTTGGGAGATTAGAAATATGGTCGCACCACTCAGCCAGAAGTAAGACAAAAAGGATGTCGAAGAACACGCGTGGGAAAAGAGAGAAACGAGAGGAATTCGGAAAACAATCGAACGGTACGGAGATAACTGGAAAATCTTTCGTTCTATCAACGTTGAGTTTTTTTTTATAGAAAGCCGTTTAAAAATTCAAATCCACTTGGTTTCCTTTAAATCTGTAGCAGAATGTGTTTGGTCACACATCACTGGCGTCTTAGAACACGTGAACGAGCTATGGAGACCATAAAAAAGGACCAACCTTAAGTTTCTATTTGAAAAAAAGTACGGTAAGAGTGAAGGAATTTTATAAACATGAACAGAGCTCGAGTAGAGGTGGGAATCTTTGGAGAATTCACGCTTAAGCGACGTATTAGGAGATGTTGAAAGAGACGAGAGGAAAAACATGCTCGAAATGGGGGAGATAGAGAAAATAAACTAGATATTTGTCTTGATCGATTCGGCGAGTGAGGTTCGGAATGAAATGGCGAATGAAAAGGACGAACCGCACGAGGAGGAAAAGACAAGTGAGCGAGAGAGAAGAAGAATAGAATTAAATTAGACTGGAGATGGAAGGAAAAGGTGGATGGGTTTCTCTAGCAGGTTTCCCAAGAAAAATCCACAAAATTCTCGCCATAAAGGGAAAAATAATTGACCGAGGTGAAAGAATTGGCGAATAACATAATAATAGGTCAAAATGGAAACGATCGAGAATAATGCATAAAGCGAGCGGTCGAGAAGGAGAAAGCGAACGAAAAGACAATGGATCAAGATTAATGAGGGAAATGAAGAGCGATGGAAAACGTCGGAGAGGTGGATAGGGGCCGAGGCGGGCAGAATAATACACGGCGTGATGCGGAATGCAGAGGAAGAGAACGAAACGCGAACAAAAACTTGACGAATATTGAAGCAAAAAACGCCTCGCAAGAGAGAGAGGGTTTGAGCAGAAAAGTGGAAAAGAGGCACGGGAGAGGAATAAAGAGGAGGAAGAAGAGAAAAGAGGAAGGGATTTGATGTCGGTCGGTGAGGTGAGCGGGGAGGAAAGGGGGAGGAGAGGAGAGAGGGAGGAGAGGGAGGAGAGAGGGAGATGGAGCCGGCGATGTTCAGGGATTACTGTGAAAGATGTCGGCTGAAGATATGACGAAGGTCCACCCCGGTGCCCCGAGGGATGTGGTTGGTCGCTCCTGGGGAGGGGGAGGAAGACGCTGTTGCCATGGTGAGAGGCTGGGAGGGGGAGGGAGGGAAGAGAGAGAGAGAGAGAGAAAGATGAGGAGGTAAAGGATGTTGAATGGCGTAGGGTTTGGGTGGTCCTTTTTTCAGCAACAGATGAAAAGAATGACGAGGAGCGATTGCTGGAAGGCAGAGGGATCTCTACTAAGATCGATATGCCTTATGTATTTTACGTTCGACTACTGAACTTTATTTTTGCTTGCGTCATTAAGTCTGTGACGTCATTCGTCCGAAACATGAAATTCGAAATGATTCGGAATTAACCCTGTTCCTAGAAATGTTTAGCTCCTTCGAATGATGAGGATTTGCTTGTTTCCTTTCGATTTTTTTAATTCGGGTCATTCTTTTTACATAAACTAGCTAAACTCTCTTTAAACGTTATTCTGAGAGTTTTCACAATGTCAAAAACCGTTTTAAAGATACATTAATTAACTTCGAATGATCTAAAATATATACAAGCATGCATAATTTCCACTGCATTAAGAGTAATGCAACGGATTTTCTATAATAAGCAAAATTTTGGACCGCTGGAGTGTGTACTGAGTTGTCCATGGAATGCTTTCAATAATTGGAACAGCGGTATAAAAAAAAATGAAGCAAAGTCATCGATAATGAATTAGGATGTGATTTACGAGTAATTTCAATGGACTGAGCTGTTTAACGCGTTTAAATTCCCAGATATGTATACATAACATTTGTCAAATTAATTATTAACCAAAATTCACTCATTTAGTATAAAGGGGAAGATTTTTCAGTTGAAAATGGACTTTATAACATACAATTAAGCGCTCTTAACAGCCTATCACAGTGTATTATTGTAGAAGTACATAACCCTAAAAAAATTGTAGAAGAACGTTCTTATTAGTACCTGAAAATTATGTTCTCTGCACTAATGTGAACAAAAAACTATGCAGTGAATCCTCTCCGGAATTAAAATAACAAAACAACCATTTAAGAATGAGCATTTAAGAATCTAAATTTGAAAAAAAAAAGTACTTCTCCTAGGTATCTCCAATAGCCATAACAAACCATGGGACGAATTCGATAATTCTCAATTGAGACATTCCCCATAGTTTGATGTCGATTCATCGAAATAGTTCTATTTCGCGGCGATTATGAAACTTCGTCGCAAGAAGTGCGTTAACTTTTAAGAGAACCAATTCATTTGATAATTCCAGATAGAGTCGCAATAAGATTGAAAATGTCAGTATTCATAGTAAAGAAAGTATTAATTATTCACTCGCGTAATAAAGAATGACTCATCCAGCTTAAAAGTTGTTTTAACATACGATCGCATAAATGTTCAAACGCCATTTTAGAGCGATATCCGACTAGTTTAACGAGTTTGAAAACGAACCCTGTTTCGCAGACGCGTATAAACTCCCGCTAACAAGAGCGTCAGTTTTAATTAGGGCTTAGCGGAGGAGTTGACCTCCATTTCAGAGTAAATTTGCATTTCAACAGAGTTCAACAGAGGATGCAATTACGATATTATCCACTAGGTTCTGTTGCTTTCGTTCCAAGATATTCACCCGGCCTCTATGTTCGGTTGCTAATATAATACGGAGTCGTGGGTTCGACTCCCGCCACTTGCGTAGACCAAATCTCTCCTTTAACAATCCCAAACCGTATTATGACAACGACTAACCTTCGCAATAAAAAAGTGTTTTTAATAGCAGGTCATACCGACGGAGGAACTTTGAGGACACCTAATAAAAAACAACCTTATTCGATCGTTCTTAAGTATTTATTTAAAAATAAATAAAAAGTGCCGAGTTTAGATTTTTAAATGCAAAAAATCGATTTCATACTATTCATCATGCAAGTTACGGTGATTGTTAGCTCATATCTACTCTGCCCTTCATAAGCCGCTCGATTTTCGCAGAAACAATCTTCGACACTTTCTGCCGCAGGAAGTGCTGACAACAGGTGCAAATGATGTATTTACCTTTTCGTATTTTCGATTGGTGGAAAGCCTTTAGAACAAGGGTCAGAATCATCATAGCGAGAGAAAACAATGCACTGATGAAATAAGGACTAGAATAACAAAAGCAAAAGCCGCTTTCAGAAGAAAGAAACTCCTACTGACGGGAAATATAAAGGAGGATATATCTACGAAAGAATTTGATAAAATGCTATGTATGGAATATAGATTTGTATGGGGCAGAAACATGGACGCTAAGAAAAAATGATATAAAATATTTGGAAAGCTTCGAGATGTGGACATGGAGAAGAATGCTGAAGATAAAATGGACAGATAGGGTGAAAAATGAGGAAGTACTACGAAGAATAGGAGAGAAGCGAACGATTATACAGACTATCAGAAAGAGGAAGGCGAACTGGATTGGGCATTCCCTGAGGAGAGAGTGCATGATTAAAGAAGTTCTAGAAAGAAAACTGGATGGGAAAAGAGAAAGAAGTAGGAAAAGGTTTCAGCTGGTAGACGACTTGAAAGGGAAAGAGAGCTATCAAGACATGAAGAAAACTGCGGAAAATAGGAGTATATGGAGAACCAAGTTTAACCTAGAATAATCACGGACCTGTCAACGGACAGACTACCTATGATGATGATGATTTTTGACCAAATGATTGATGCACGGAAGTTACTGTGCATTTAAAATAATGAGCCTACACTATAAAAAGTCATAATACTATAGCATTTATTAGCGAAAATAAAAATTTTACAGAATTCTGTTCGCATGGTAACAAGGCGGAAAACGGAATATTAATGGGCACAGATTACCCCTCCTTGTTATTGCCAGGGTTAAAAGCCTTACATAAAGCAACGGTTATTTTAACGCAGTAATTTTAGTAATAAACCTCAATTTATTCGTGCGGCTCTTAAACTACTATCTGTTAAAATGCTCAATCATAAGAAGCTATATAAATAGAGCGTATCAATTTCAAAACTACGCCATTGAAATAAAACGTCCTCGCCGCGTTTCTCTTCGCGAAATGCTCCGATCAGATTCCATAAATGATTCCCATCTTCCGCAGACTTGAATCCTTCATGTTTTCCTCAATTTCCTTTCAGCCTCTTCCCCATACCCTCCCTTCCTCCCCTCCCCCTCTCTCCCCTCTATGCTCGCTCAATCCCTTACTTTCTTGCCGCTGCTCCTCCCACTCCCTCCCTCCCCCCCTCTCTCCTCCCTCTCCCCTCCATCCTAGCAAGGACCACAAACTCCCCTTTCTCTCTCTCTTCCTCTCTTCATCTAAGGGAGGAACCTCTCTCTCTCTCACTGTCTCTCTTATCTCTCTCTCTCCCTCTCCCTCTCTCTCCCTCTCTCCGGGTAATCCTTATCGATCCCCATCCCTTTGTCTTCTTTCCACTCCAACATTTACGAGCCTTTCTGAGGGCACCGTACTCGTACCCACGGAATCTCCAAATTCCCTCTCTCTCCGTATTTCTCTCTCTTCCCTCTATCTCTCTCTCTCTCTCCTTCTGTCGTTCACTCCTTTTTCGCCTTCTCTTCATTTTCCTCTTTCCCCCATTCCACATGGTTCCGCCTCTTCTCCTAGCAACGGAATAGGACGACGAACAAAAATCTTTTTTGCTCGCGATTTCAAATTTAATTATCCCTCGAACGCCCTCTCATTTAGAAAGAAAAGGTTACGCGTTTTTTTCGGTGAAAATTCCCAGGTTATTTATAATGACATTGTTTCAACTGCGTGACATTTTCCTGTTCATTTTTAATGATTGTTTTGTAAGACAGACACGCATTTTTTTCGTGAAAATTATTTTATTTTTCATAACAACAGACTAGGTTACGAGAGTTCCTATTTTTGCACCTGTAAATTACTAATTAAATTTCTAGTTTCATTCGCTACTTTCCTTGCACTATTTCTGCTTCTCTATCTCCTCTCTTTTCTCTTCACTTTTCTCCCTTCCTTTTATCCCACGCTTACGTTTACTACCTTGTATGCTGCCTCTATCGTTCGTCAGGGAGTGACACTGCTCCAAACATAAACTCTGGCTTATACCTACCTCTATTCTCTCTCTTATCGCGTCTCAGAAGAATCTTCTGTAGTATTTTTCGTTCCTATATAGTGGTCATGTATTTCGACATATATTTCTGGTACATTCTGATCAAACCCTACGCTCATTACATCTTCCCTCCACCTCACTCTTTCCATGACAATTCTCACCTTCAACTATCTTCATTCTTCATATTCTTTTGCCACTGCCACCATAATCGCATCCATCGAACGACGCACACATTTTCTTTGGGATATTGTAATGTTTACTCGCAAACTCCGAAGAATTCTCTTTCTTCGGTTTCATGGTACTCCATCAAATACTTACTTTTGATTGAACATTTCGCAATTCTTTTGTTTTTTCCCCCTATCTTTCCCTTCTCTCCCTTTCTACTTGACAGCCTCAGTCGATCCCTGTCCTCTTCTTTCTTCGCTTCCTCTTGCATTCGTTTTAGCCCATCAAATCCGTTCCCTATCTAGATAACTCTATTTTCTTCCATACATTTATTGACATTTGGTATACTCGCACTCCTTCCCTCAGGAACTCTTCCTCCTCCCATCCTCTGCCTCCGCGCCATCATCTCTCCTTCTGGTACGCTCCCTCTCCCTCCCACACCACCTCTCCCATTCCACCCTCCTCCACCGCATTTCCTCCATTTCCACTCCCTTATTCCCCCTCCATCCACTAACTTTCCCCTTCCCATAACGATCCACCCCCGTCTTAGAACTTCCCTCCTCCCACCCTCTCTCTCTCTCTCCCATTACTTCCTCCTTCCGCCCTCTCTCTCTCTCTCTCGTCTCTTCTCTACGCTCCAATTCCCTCGCGAAATCCCATCCGCAAGCGCGCCGTGAATCATTCAAAGCACTCTCTTCAGAGGCCATCTGACTTTCCTTCTCTCCGTGGGAAAAGAGGCGGAGACATCATTGGAATTTCTTGGCGCGAATTAAATGAGTTTAACCGTACTCCCTCTCTACTTCTCTCTCTCTCTCTCTCTCTCTCTCTCTCACGGTGACGTAAATACGCTCTTAGACTAAAAGGTCTCTTGGATGCGCGTCCCGGAAAACACTAAAATGATTTCATATGCTACGCTGTGCGCGGAGAGAGATTCCAAAGCTCCGTTGGACTATTTTATGCGGTTCGTCGGCGGCGATAAAAAAATATGTACAAAAACTAATGACGCGTTAAAAAACGCGTCCGCGTCGCTTGGAGTGTTGTGAGAGTTTCGGTTTGGGTTGAAAATTGAAAACTGTTACCTATTATTAAAAAATGCAGACGTGGTTTTTAAAACGTAATGGCTACAAATAACTACAGTTTTAGCTGCTGTGTGCATCTATAATTATTGGCACTATTTTTTGCGTATATAATGACAAACAAATCGCTTAATATTATGGTAACACAAGAATGTATCATAAGATTAATTTAAACACATTGAAATTTACGAAAACGTTAGCATTAGAAGAAGTGAAAGCTCTATCATGGCAAATAAAACGATTTTGACTAACTTGTCGAAAGTAAGGAAAATGGCGCTTGTCAAATTCCGTATACTCGTCCTCGCGGGTGGTTTACAGCTTGTCTAATGAAACTGTTTTAACCAGATATCGGCGATTTGATGCTGGCTCTAAGTTTAAATCAAGATTAATTCAACCGTTTATGGTTGCTGATTTTAAATATATCAGGTATTTCATTATTGTCATAAATAGAGCTCTGCTCTTAATCTGCTTAATCTGCTCTTAATGTCATCATTTGCACTTTCATTTATATACCTCCATTAAAATTTATTCTGTCACATTACGTAGTATATGACAGTTCATCAATCATGACTAGTAGTATATTGATAGCAAACGTGTTGTAAGTCGCAAATTCACCTCATCTGTCTACTTTTGATTTCATAGGAGAAAATTAGTACATCCATTACAGTTCAATTGTGGAAAATCTCTGTATTTGGGAGATTTTTAGGAGGAAGCGTTGTTTAATGATGTACACGTTTGTATTTTTTGCGGAATAGAAATGTTTTTGTACATACGAAACTTGAAAATGAACACACAAAAACAGAAGAAGAAATGTTAATACTTGGCGTATGAATATCACGTTCAAGCCATCTTTCCTTGCCATATTTAAAATGGCCTCGCATACTACAAAAATATTTTTTTTTGAAAAAGAGAATGCTAAGTCCTCTCATCCGGGCACTCTGCGTTCCGGGCTAAAGCCTTAAGGTCTCCATTTTGTGTTATTCCGTCCCTCCGACGACCCTCGCGCACAGGCCGTTGTCATGGCAACTAAGCACTCTCCTCCCACTCCTCTCCTCGGCTCATCTTGTCGTGACATGCGCGGGCATTCTCCCCCGCAGCTAAACTCCCTCCCCCTCGTTCCATTGCCACGGCACAGGTGCTGCTGCCTCGCGGGGGCGCCCGATCAGTATATCTAGCAACCAACCAAACAGGTAAGTAATGAGGGAATGCCTATAGCCACGGGATGCTGACGGAAAATTCTCGAATCGCGCTTCGAAACGATCAACTTCTAAGATGGAGCAAATCAACGAAAGATACAGCTACAGATTCCTTCGTTTGGCGTAATTGTTTCCAGAGGAGGGAGTTTTCAGATAAAAATATGCCTTCATTGCAAGGGAAAGGAAATTTTAGCCCAACTCCTGGTGGTTGTGTCATATTGTCCATACTATTCGTCTAATTGAATAGATTTCATCCAAGAAATCATTGAAGTGCACAAGATACATATTACATGCTTGGCTACATTACCACATGTTCGATTATATATCACATAAAGTTAGAAAAAAATAATAGTAATTAAATTAACCTATATAAAATGAGAAAAAAGTTGAATAATTATTAAACTTTAAATAATTCCTCTATCTTCAATAACATATCATAAGTTATTTATACTTATAAAAGAAAATTCATTATAATCTGCTTAAAAAGTCGTAATTTTTGACTGGTTAGAATATTTTCAAAATTTACAAAAAAAAGCACAAATGTATTAACATTAGGTCTTGACATAAATACAGGAAATGGGATTGAGGAAGTAAAGTCGGAAACTAAAATTTGACAAGCTATAAAATGTTCGAAAAATATAAATGAAAATGCGAGGAAATTGAACAATCTAGGACACATTTAAATGTGTTACATAAATATGGATTCGTTTTTATATCGAATTCCCCAAGTGGCTATGTTAAGAGGAGGATCAGCGACATTAGTTCTAATCTCACTTAACCACTGGTTCTCCGAATCCGTTCATATCCGACTGAAATCCACCGCAATTGGTGTGTGGCAGGGAGTGAATGCCTATCACGCTACTCTCCTATTATTCTCTCTCATTGCTCTCGGAAAAAAGGATCTCTTGTATCTATTCGTCCTACGAATAATTTCTCCTTTCTTGTCGTTCTTAGTCAATTATTCTTTAACTTGCCTTAACTAACTAAGTAAAAGACCAATCGCTGCATCACGAGTCATTTATCGAGACACTAATCTCCGTGGGGGATTTAAAACTAAAGAAAGAAAACCAATGGAATACTCTAATTAACAAGGTAATCACAGAGAAGGGAATTTCATTCCCCTTCCAAACGGAGATGACTACTTCCAAACCCTTCCAATTATCCCAGTCTTCACTTCCGAGGTTCTTTTGACGATATTCCTTAAATCCCCTTCATCATCACCGCCCCTCCCTCACCCCTTCATCATTTTTCCTCTCTCCTCACAATTCGCCTCCTAGAATCTCCTACTCCATACTTATAACCTCACGTTTATTTATTTGCAGTGGTGGTCACGTTGAAACGGGAATAACGGAAGAGGAAAGTGGGAGAGAGGAGAAGAGGAGGAGACGGGAGAGGATAAGTAACTCTGGCTAGGAAGGAGGAGTCTCTCTCTCTTCGAGCGGTAAGCCGTCGCCGTGGGTAGCAGGAGGACAGGGCCTGAGAGACAGGTGCGAGAGAAGAGAGCGAGATTGGATTCTAGAGCCTGCGCCCGGGGCGGGTTCATCTCGAGGAGAGGATGGAATAAACCAACCTCGGGAAAATAATCACGGAGAGAGACTCGGACGTCATCGGGTTGGCTGGGACTGCGTGGCCTGAGGCCGCCTCGCGGGAAAACATGGGACGTGGAATGGAAGGGGTGAATGGGGGAAGGGAAAGGTGGCGGGAGGGGGGGACGTGGAACACGGGCGTGGATTTTAATCACGGGAATCCTTTCTCTCTCTCTCTCGGAACTGCATCCTACGCTCCCTCTAGAGATTTCACGTTCGGATATTTTCACCAACGATATTATTCCTTTTTTCTCAACAAAGAGCCACGTGTGATATATTGTTCGTCAAGAGAAATCTTTTCACGAATATTAAGAAGGAAAATTAACGGGGACGATGCGACAAAAAGCGATTCCACAAGAGATGGAGGACGCTTTTTCCAGTGTTGGAATTGGATCGGATTAAACTTTATATTAAAACGAAGCCTTATAAAATTTAAACATGCCCTGGAGCACATCTGCCGTGGAATTGTTTACTATATTACTCTGCGACTCGCCAAAGTCAGGGAGGGCAACTACACTATATTTACGCTACTAAAACTCTATTAGCCTGTTTTCATCACCATCATAGACAGACTGTCTGTAGACAGGTCCGTGATGATGCTTGATTAAACCTGCTTCTTCACATACTTCTGCTTTCTGCAATTTTCTTCATTTCTTAGCATCTCTCTTTCGAGTCTTCTAACAACTGAAACGTTTTCCTCCCTCTTTCTTTTTTCCCTTCCAATTTTCCTTCTAACACATCTTATCGAATCTAAATTCGCAATGAGTATCCAGATGAGTGTCACCTTTGCGTACCGCGCCTTGCGATAAGGATTTCTAAAAATCTATCTCAACGTATGGCGCGATATCTTAGGCTAATTCTTTTAGCACCCGAGCAGGACTTTCCTCTGGACTCGGGGATATGTTCGGTTTGATCGATTTCAGTTGCTAAGCGATAAAAATCACCGGAAGCACTATGTAATCCGCATATTTGCCCCTATATACTGGCCTGGATACCTTCAACTCATTAGCATCAACAATTCTTTGTTCAACAAATTCGCTTTCTCGACCCTATCGTGAACAATCAATCCAGTCTCATTTCTAAATGACGCTAACACAATTTTAACTTCTCTGACGAAGGAAAAGAACTATTTAGGATCCTCTTTCCAACAATCTTTGACTATCTTAAAGTACCACAAAACATTTCAAAACCCATTAAATGGTATTATTTCGAATCGCCTCATTCATTTTTGTCATTAGGATAACTATAAAATTGTTCTTTCCCTGGAATGTTATTAATTGGTTTATGTAAATATTTACAACTACAATCGTATAATTTTCAATAGAGATTCGCTTTTAAATAATTCGAGTTTATATTTCATGTTAAGAGAGTTGATGGAAATTTTCATTACTTATAACCTAAACTAAATGAAACTTTGACGTGGCACATTATTTTTTCATGTTTGTTTGGGACATTTCCACTAAAATATTCATATATCTCTCGTAACGGAGTGTGGTGAAGGGAAATCATGTAAATGAAACTGTGGCTTCTGTCATGGCTGGCGGCTGATATTCCCGTGCTGTTCGAGGACAGTCTCACGAAAATCGAATACAAAATTGAGTGTATAATTTGAGAGAGAGAGAGAGAGATCGCTTTATCACAGTTCCATCGGCAACCGTAAACCACTGTCATAATTAAAGTCCGGGTAAATATTGATGAAAATATTAATAGAAACGCATTAAAACAATCCAATTTTAAAATCAATTTGTTCGTTAGCGAAACAAACCATTAGGGACTTTGGCGTTTTCAATATTTGACGGCAAAGTCATTCCGCGATAATGGCGGAATAAGCACGGAAAGGCGAAACTCTTTGGATTTATCACGGAATCTTTAACGATTGATAAATTAATTTAAATTATATGTAGGTACTATTCCGTATTATTCTGCTCATGAAGGACAATTCCTTGCTGGATGCGTCTACAACAAATATGCATTTCCCGCCGATTATCGCGGCAAATAGTGTCTTCCAAATATTTAACATGCTTCGGTATCGTTTTGTCTTTGACTTTCCAAAAAGTTACGACGAAGGATTTTGGGTAATTAATTTCAATTAGCCATTCTTTGCACCAGTGTTTATTCTACCCTGCAATAACATTCCGTGAAGTTAAGACTCTTTCAGTGAACGGTAGATAAAAATTCCTCCTTCGCCGTCCACTCGTCTTCTTGGCAGCGGTCTTACTTTTAGCCACGAATTATCCTTATTCACGCTCTCTTTGCAATTATACCAGAGGAATGAAACCCGAGATTCTTAATCCTCCTCGTTTAGCCTTCGAACGCCTTCTCCTAAGACTTAATTCATCGAAGAGGAGAGCGACCGTTCTACTCGCGTCCATCGTTCTCTTCCCTCGACATCTTTCCGAGGCGCGGCGATCGCCTTCTTCCTCCGCTTTCGCCCGATCTCTCTCGGTTCTTTCTTTCCACCCTTTCTTCGGCCCACGCTGCGCCACCTGTCAGGTAGCTGATTACTCGCTCCGTCACGTGACTCGGGTTTTTCCTCCACCGCGCACGCCTACTGCTGCGAAGGTACGAGAAAGCGCCGAGAGAGGGCGACGTGGTCGACCACCCGCCAACAGGTCCGAATGCGACCGCTTTCCGAGAAAGAAACCCCCCACGGAGACATCCGATCGACGCTCGATTTGTCAAAGGGGCGAGTTGCCCCCATGGTGGGCCGGAAGGGGCGAGACCTTTTTTCCGCGAGGGGTGGGGGCGTGACCGCTCGCGCACCTGAGGTACATGCATACCATAGGAACATTGACCCTTGAGGGCCGCACACGCCCCCCAATTCTTGAGTGAAAGCTATGACCAGCTGTAAAGGGTTAGCTTTTCAAAGGGAATGGAATGACTTCAATATTCGCGGAACTCGATACTTCGAAAGAGAGAATGTGTTAACTCCTTAAGCCCGAAACTTGAGACGAATGGGTGCAGCGCAGAACACTTATCAATTCAATTTCTAAGGTTTTTATTTCCGTTTTAAAATATGTATTTCATTTCATAACTTTTGTTTCAGATAGGTGCAAGTACATACAAAGGAAAATCCCTGGTGTAGGCAAAAGGCCTCTTTATCGCTGTTTCAATTCATTAAATACAGTTTTCAAATGTTTAACCATGAGGAGTAAATAAAAAAACGGTACAATACATATTGTACAAACTTTCTCATATACTAATGCGTCGTTTAGTTATCTTTTGAAAAATATGAACTATGTAGGTACATTATAAACATAATCTTAAACAACAATACGAAATTTTAAGAAAATCGTATGAGGCATTTTTTAGAAAATCCAATTGTTGTTAAAGTTTTCCAAGATTTAACTTGAATTCTCCTTCATTTTTTGAGAAAGTTGAATTATGTAGCATTATTTCAGACGTAAACTCAAGTAACTGTACGAAATTTGCTCAAAATCGTTACAGCCGTTTTTGAGAAAATCAAATTGTTATTAAAAATGCGTAGAATAAACTTCCCTTAATAATTGTGCAACGTCAAACCTTTCTTCATAACTTCTATTCTGTATTATAAAATGCCTAACTACGTCATTTCATTCATTTTCGCTATACTGCTTAGGCTCTGGAGCCGCGAACAGACGGACCAACATTCTCAATATACTTCGTATATGGGAAATTAAAAATATGAATTATCAGCTCTGTGATTAATCAATGAAGATGAATGTAGAAACCTCCTGCAAACCATAAAAAAATTTTTAAAAGGAAAATACCCACATAGAGGAATTTATTCCACGCCAGTTACCAAACACACACGCAATCTCACACCGGGTTTAAAGGGAAAAATTACTCCAACGCCAGGAAACCTCCTTTTCTTTGTTCACACACACACCAACCACAAAAACACACACGAGTACTTTCTATCTTTAAAAAATTGCCTAAATACGCGCATTTCCATCGTAAGTAGGGCGATCAAAAAAGACAAATAATAAAGAGTGGCGGGGAGGGGGAGTGTGTGTATATATATATAGTATAAATGGAGTGAAATTAGAAGGGGAAGAGAATGAAAAGAACGGGAGAGGAAGAAATAATTGCAATGTAGCGATGGAGACGTTAGGAAACGCGTTGGAATGGCCGTTATTCGAAAGAGAAAGCAAAGTAGTGTTTCCTATTCTACCTATGTCTTGATTAAGGATAACATCGTTGTTTTGAAGAATGGCTAAACTTTCGACTGCCGCTCGGAGACAGTGGCTGGAAATAGGTTTCAACAATTGAAGGTTTTTTTATGAAAAAGAATGTTGAGTGTGAAAGATATGAGTTGTTACGCAGGATTTGACAAAGTTAGCATTTCTAATATATGATGTTTCTTGAATCTGGTGTTTATTTTTATTTTTAATTGGTTGAAGCTTTCGCAGGTGCTTGTCACGTTGAGGTTATATGTGTTTTATTTTTCAGCCCATAAACCAAATTAAGAAGACATTAAAAACGACTAAACATAGGACGCCACTACAGGTAGAGGGGGTGTATAGGATACCATGGAGGACTTGCGATCAAGTTTATATAGGGGAAACTGTGAGAACGATCAAGACACGAGTAGAAGAACACAAAAGAGCCCTTCGACTCAAACATGCCGACAAATCAGCAGTAGCAGAACACGCCGTCGGGGGACACGAAATAGATTTCGAAAACGCAAGAATTCTCCGAAAGAAAAACTTTACGGAAAACGCATAATACGGGAGGCATTAGAAATAAAAAAAGTACGGAAAGGATTTCAACAGAGACAGCGGCTATAAGTTGAACAACACTTGGACCCCAGTTATAGTAAACAACATGATAATACGAATGCCACAACAAAACTCACCCCACCACCAACCCTCCCCTTTCTATAAACCACTCACCCCTCCTCCACAGGCGTTTTATTGTTCAGTGTGTTTCATTTTGTTTGTGCGACAGGAACAATACTAAAATTAACTTAAAATAGTTGCTAGATAAATATGAAAGAATTTTGTTGCTATTAAATGCTAAATCCTAAAATAAAAATATGAAAATTACAATGTTTTTGCTAAAAATACATATATCTACATGTGAAACATCGAACATGAATGAAATTCACATTATTGAGCATTGAACATATAAATATAAAGGTATATTTAAATTTTATTTAAGTGCAATGAATGATTTTGTATCTCACTTTAGGTCGGTCTGTATTATAATTTTTAGGCATAATGTACAATAAAATGAGAAATAACCACAATTCGTTTGCTTTTAATACAAATGCAAGTGAGCAACTGCGTTTTTGGTATTTGGAATAGATACTGATAGATAATGAAAACAACGCATGGGGCAGCTAAAAGTAAAACTCGATGTATTCATTATATTGTTAAAGCGTTTCTCCCACAATTTATCTATGACGTCGGACAATATCCATTTCATTTGTCTAATAAAATACGTGGGTGCGAATGCGTAAGTATGTATTTACTTCCGACGAGGCCAATAAATCAACGTCTCCAACGAAAATTGCTTTTTCGAGTATTCCCCTACTTCATGGGTCTCCAACCTTTTTACTTTCTCCATACGTGGTAAAGTATTGTATTCATGAAAAAAATCGACTTCGAGATTTCAACGGAAATACATGTTTTGAGGTCCCTAGAACACGTTTAGACTATTTTCGGAATGATGTCTGTGTGTGTGTATGTTATTGTGGGCGCTCTAACTCAAAAAGTACGTGCCATATCGTTACCAAACTTCATATATAACACTTTAACATGAGCACAAAGAACTGATTAGTTTTTGGACAATAACGGATAATCGGAGTCGCGGTATTCGAAACCCGATTCGGTTTTTGCGATATTTCTTTGTTAAAACATCATAATTCTATATACAATTCTATAATAATGTTATAGAGAATGTAATTTCCTACAGTTTTAATTTGAAACAATGTTCTATAGGAGTTATTGTTTAGGAGTTATTTATAAATAACCGGTTTTTCGGTTTCCGTTAAATATCTCCCTAAAAACATCGTTATTGGTAATCTTCGTAAGGACCAAAGTTGTAGAGAATAATATTTCTTCCAAGTTTTGTTTGAAACTAATTTTCGTAGAACCATCCATTTCGGATATATTTCGCTTTATCTTAATACCTGTATACAGCGCCAACACCATGTAGCGGTGAATTCTGTAAACATTCAAAATATACGTAATTTACGGTAAGGACGTGTCTTCTTCTACGATACGAAATAATAATTTTGCCTCGTAATATTATTCATAATAATTTAAATATCTATGCCCCAAATATGGAGAAAGTCATGTGTTGGCCACATCAGATTTTTTTTATGATCGCTTACCCCCCAAGTATATTTAAAGTGATAATGGTATGAATGGCACTTGTATTACGATAGATAACTCATGTAAAATCTTACCGATCGATATTTCATCATGTATTTGGCGTATTTTTCTTTTTTATAAAATCTTTTATATGCGTTCGTCTGATATTTATTTATTTATAATAATAATTTTGCCTCGTAATATTATTCATAATAATTTAAATATCTATGCCCCAAATATGGAGAAAGTCATGTGTTGGCCACATCAGATTTTTTTTATGATCGCTTACCCCCCAAGTATATTTAAAGTGATAATGGTATGAATGGCACTTGTATTACGATAGATAACTCATGTAAAATCTTACCGATCGATATTTCATCATGTATTTGGCGTATTTTTCTTTTTTATAAAATCTTTTATATGCGTTCGTCTGATATTTATTTATTTATGTATTTATTTATTTATTTTTTTGGGGTAGACCATTTTTGTTCCCTCATATCTTTTGAACGAATGATCGGATCGTAAAAATGTTACACCGATTGAAAGCGTGTGCCTTGTAGATGGTTTTTAGCCCACAATCAATTTCGTATCTCATCTAGAAGTTAAACTATGAATGTTCAAACTTTCCAAAAGTCTATTTTGTTGCGGTGGATCTGCTGGCGTGTCTCAGGGTGTTTTAGTAGCATGAAATTGGACTACTACGTACGTACATAGACACAGCATTCTTTGCCCCTATGTTAGAAATGATAGCGGGAAATACGGATTTTAACGTGAGTTGTCATTTTGACCAATATATTTGCGTGTTTAGGGGAGAGCACCTGAATCAACGCTTCATCCTTCTGAAGGGACGTAAAGCCTTTGGTCCTCCTTGGTGCTTTTCGAAAAGAGTAGGCTAATGCCGGTACCGGGTTTTCGCTCTTAAAAGATGAAAAAAGTAAGAATTTTTAAAAAATTCAAAAATAAAATCTTAAAAGGATAAAACAAGAAAAATTTCAGACTATTTGTTCGTCATAAAAGATTTTGGTGTCATATTCTTTTCATTACCATTGCTTTACATATCATTTACGTAATAATCTCAATCCATAAGCTGGAATAAATGGAGTTTGAATACAAAGTTAATAGCAAATGCGAAGTATATTGAGAAAGAATTGTAATCGCGAAGAAATTCGATCTCGAAATTTTGATGGAAATATACGTTTTAGGTGTACCTGAGTCCGAAAATGTGGATTTCGCAATTCCGTCTTTCTCTGTTCATCTGTCAGTCTGTTTGCGGCTCTAGAGCCTAAACGGTAGAGCGAAAATGAATGAAATCTCGTACTTAGGCATTTTATCATAGAGAATAGAAACAATGAAGAAATGGTTGAAATTTCAGAATAATTAAGAGCCGTATATTCTAGGCAATTTTATCAACAATTTGATTTTCTCAAAAACGGCTAGAACGAATTTAGATCAAATTTCGTACAGTTGCTTAAGTTTACGTCTGCATTAATGCTACATAGTTCAAATTTCTCAAAAACTGAATGAAAATTCAAGTTAATTCTTGGAAAACTTTAATAACAATTGCTTTTTCTAAAAAAACGGTTAATACGAATTTCGTATTATTTAAGATGATGTTTATAATGATAATGATTGTATATAGTTCATATTTTTCAAAAGATAACTAAACGACGCATTAGTATATGAGAAAGTTTGTACGATGTATATTGTACCGATTTTGTATTGAAGCTCAACCTTGAAAACCTCCAATCAAAGCAATGAAAAGAATATGACACCAAAATCTTTTATGACGAACAAATAATCTGAAATTTTTCTTGTTTTATCCTTTTAAGGCCGCCTATTTTGTAAAGCAAAAGGATTTTATTTTTGAATTTTTTTAAAATTCTTACTTGCTATGACGATATTCTTTGACTTTACATCGTAACTTCTGTTTCCGAAGTCATGCACGAAAAAAAATTATAATTTTTAACACTTTCGCATACCCCTCTTGTTAGAAGAGATACGCGTGCCACGGGTTGAAAACCCCTGCCCTACTTCCTCCTACGCCAATGCTCCCTCCTCAACCGAAGTTAAATGTTTGCGAAGACAGAAATCCAAAAGTACTGCTCTTCGAGGGGATTTCTTCCGAACTTTTGACAGTTATTTCCAAAGAGCGATTAAAAGAAATGAAATTTTACCTTTTAACCCATTGTCACCGTTTTTTACGTCTTAAAAGAATTGGATTGGAAAACATGTCAAAGCTATACAATAGAACCAATTTTAAATTCAAAGAATTCTTATGGACTTTACCTTCAAACAATCATTCAAAATCGGCATCTACCCATACAGAGATCGAACCTGTCAAAAAATAAAATAAAACCGGACGAGCGACTTGAGGACAAAGGAAAAATATGCGCACCCGTCCACTGAAGTGGAGCGGAGGTAACAATTGAAAATCAACTCTCAAAAACGGATCCAGCCCCATGATACGGGGAAACGCTCGCGCTTTTTTTTTGGTGACGTCATCTCTTGACACACACACACACACATAGAGCCGCGCAACACCTTGACGCGTATTTCCATTTGGTCCTCTCGTCTGGGCGTTGGTCCTTCTCCTCGTGGAAGCACCGCGGGGGGACACCTTTGGTGCCTTGAGATGGTGTCGTGGATAAAGAGAGAAGCGAGATTACTCAGCAATTTCGCGTCCCTCGCTGCACCCGATTGACGTGAAGGGGTCAAGTTCCCTTCAATGCGTGCCTGACCTCAAGAGGGCGCACGACTCAATCACCTCCTCCCCCTCCCCTTCCCCTTCCCCCCCACCCTCTTCCCTCTCTCCCTCCCCATTCCGACATTCCAGGGAAAGGAATTCCATTCTCTTTAACCACGCGATTGGTTACATCGACCCGTTCAAACTGTGGACTTGAAAAAACATTCAGTCTACATACCTACTAAAATAACTTGGAGCTACGATCGAAAATGAAATCGCAATTTATGATAAGGCTTTTCATGCTAACGATTAAAAAAAAAAACATTTTGTGTGTTTATAAGGTGCGATATTTTACATCGGCACGTAAATAGTAAGACTTTCAGATACTTGGGAAGAGGGAGAGCAGCCGATTCCGTCATCGCAAATGCTATCTGATCGAAAGAACATTCAATTGATGGCTTCTAACAATAAGATGCATCGGGTATAATCTCCAACCCGAATTTTATTCATATATGCATATGCATGAATTTTTACTTAATCGATAAGTAAGTATGCATTAATATACGAAGCCTCTGGTTTTACTAGAATTATCATTAGTGTAGCTACTAGACATTTAAAAAGCGCTAAGATGTTAATTTCCCTCGAATTCAATTTTAGAACAAGTATATCTTCTCTACTGAAATTACCCTAGGAACGGCACTGTTAGGTTGAAAATATTTTTTCCCTGAGTAAGTATTCATCAAAACTGAATTTAATGGCCGAAATAATTTACTTTATAAAGAATGGAAAGGAAAAAAAGAATGTCAGAATACACAAAAGTTTCCAAAGGCGTTCATTACGATTTGTGTTATCATATCAAAAAAAGGTAAATATTAATGGGTTAGTCTAATGTTTAAACACTGCAAAACTATATAGTAAAGCAGTGGTGCCCAAACATTTCGGCCAGAGGGCCACATAATCCGTCGCGGGCCACATAGTTCAATTTCGTACAATTCGTGGGCAACGCCCAGTCCTAAATAGAGTTTAAGAATAACTTAAGGAAAGTAAGGATTTATTTTTGAATCGAAATTGTCTGATTTGTTTTAAATGCAGTAATCTTTTATGGGATTAAAAAGGTACACACAAAATATTGCTTTTATAATTTTCTATTTTCCTTTTATATTATATTGTGTCCTTTAATTTTGAAACTCATGGCGGGCTGTAATTTAGGCACCACTGATATCGTATATAGGAAGCGATGTCATGGAAATATTGAATTTGTGATTCGCCGGTATATTTTATAATCAGTAGTAATCTATAAAGTCACCGAAAATTATATAAAACATACTTCACTTGAAGTGAGCAGTAGCAATCTTTGCTTTCACGTTCATTCCTTCGTGGTTAACTATCCATTTCTTTTCACTTGCAAAAACTGTGAACATACGTAAGAAAAATAAAACGTATTTAAGATAATTTCCTCGTCGTGGGTAATCCATTTCCGTTCATTTACTACATCCTGTAGGCGCATGAAATGAAATTAAACGTATTTATAGTAGAACTTGTTTACTTTAGTTGCTAAGAATATAGTTTCCTTTGACAAAAATTAAAAACACTGGGAAAATATTCTTAAAAATTCAAAGCCAATTACGACTTTCTTGTTTGATTTTCTTGAAAACTGTTACTCATTTGATAAAAATGTATCGCGTTAATAGTAACATTTTATGTGGTGTGACTGAAACTTCATTTTTATCACCATTAAAGTGGCACTCCTGATTATTCTATGTAAACTATTTATGCCATTTTCTTATTTTCTTTGTCCTAAAGTCCTAAATACCAAATTTCATGAACAATAAGTTTGGGGCGTACTTTGACCGTAGTGAATGCGCCTCGTGGGTAATGGGTGGAGGGGGAAGTGGTCTGAGTGGTGGTGGGGGGGGGGGGGGGGGAGGTTGGTGGAGGGAGAGGTGAGTGGAGGGGGAGAATGGTGGAGAGGGAGGGGAGTTGAGGGGGGAGAGGGGTTGAGGGGGGAGGGAGGGAGACTCGTATATAGGAGATGCAATTTAAACTGAGTTGGAAATGAGACCGCGCGCTCTCTCGTCCCATACTTCGAGATGTCGCGTCATCGCAGTAAGACATTTTCTCCTGCAATATAATTCCATTAATCCTATCCGATAAATAGCTGATAAACGAATGAATTTATTAAAAGTTACTTAATAAATTCACCGTAGTTTCTGTTGCCTCAAGATTGATAATCCCTTGCTCTTAATCGCCGCTATAATTTCCCAAATATTCCATTGCATCGTCTAATTAATTCTCGTTTCTAATCACAGGAAGTCTACGGTGGAACAGTTTTCACGTATTATACAGTAAGGCGGAAATAGCTTAACTACCGATCAAGGCTTTTTCAGGTAAAATCACGAAATTAACCGTTAGATGCAGTGAAATACATGACGGAAATAGAATTTCCGATTGTATTGAGAATATAGTTGTGCTTTCCAATTAAACTAGCTAGTAGTGAACGACTCTTTCAACTCTAAATGCTAATAACACTCACCTGTGATAAATATCGATCGAATAACGTTTTATTGGAATATATCTCTTGAACAGTACAGTACAGTAGAGCTCTGCACCGGCCTGATTTTCTTGGCCCGACACATACATATTCGGGCCCCATGTCGAAGAAATTGTAGGCCCGTCCCGGCCCGTGAGACATTACGGAAGACCAGTGTGATTCCCGTGATTTTTGAAGCCCGGCCCTTAATTAATTCCAACGGATCGTACCCGGCCCGTACATTACATTCACCACTGGTGCTTCCGCTGCCATCTGTAAATACAGAAGCACCAAGACTACTATATCTTTATAAGATTTAATTTGAGTTTCTTTCCTGGTTAATAGGAATAGTTCAGAGTAAAGGGGATGAGAGAGGATAAAACAACGAAAATCGGAGGAAAGTAAAAGAAATAAAAATAAACATGAAATAATACGGGGAAATTGTTATTATGGCAATGGCGAGGCGAAAAATCAATGTCTAATCTTGAAGTAAATTTCGGCCGTTAGAAGGGAAATATCGAAACGTAAGAAGAGGGGTAATGTTGAGGAAGTGGATAGAAAAGAAGAGGAGAGAGGGGAGAGAGGAGGGAGGGGAGAGAGGAGAGAGGAAAGATAGGAGAGAGGGGAGAAGAGAGAAAGGATGGTTGAGAGAGGGCGGGAGAGAGGGAGGGGGAAGAGACGGGAGGGAAAGGGAGGAAGGAGAGAGAGAGAGGTGCGGAAGGTTGCAAAGGGTGGAGTTGTGAGCAGAGGGGCGTGGGTGTAGAGTAGAGAGAGAGAGAGAGAGGCGGAGGGGGTGGCCGGAAGAGGGATAAGAGAGAGATGCAGGAGAGAAGGGGGGAGGCGGGGGCTGGAGGCCGAGGAGGGGGACGGCGTTGGGAACGTCTTTCGCATCAGAGGACTCGGGAATTGAATATCCCGTGGAGAGCGGGGTCTCTTCTCCGCCCCCTCGCGGGACACTCGGACCCTTTCGCCCTTCTCCGCCCCCTAGTGGAACCCTCTCTCTCTCTCTCTAATCCCCCCTCCCCCCAGTCGGCTACGGTGCAGATGGCACGCACTCGGGGGGCGGGTGTCTTATGGGAGGGGGCTATTTACTGCGCTATCGGAACAAAATAACTCCGATCTGACAAATGCTAGCGAAATCACGATTTTTTCAATTTAGCTTTTCAATTATGAGAACGTATCTAGAAATCCATATCAACTGGTTAGTCGAGATAGTTATTCGGCAGTTCAGTTTGCGATCGTGACTCGTTATTTTATTACACAAACAGTTTAACGCACAGTTTTATCATTCTATCCAAAAATGTGTTAACTGGAAAGACAAACTATAAACTCGATCATGTCTGCTATCTATTAATAATAAAATAAATTCAAACTTTTATTTGTTGAATTCCATTGCAAAATGGAATTTTAAAAATACAGAATATACACTTTAGGATTAACAATAGTCTATGATTGCGTCGACGCACGGTAGTGTATTTAGAATATTAGTCCGATTCATTCCCTAACGAGGGCAGCGAGTATCTTGCGACGTATTCTCCAACTCGGCCAGAAATCGCAGAAAAAAAAGCGACGCAAATGATCACGTGACGTGGAGATGCGTGGGCCTTCGTTCCGACGTCTCTTGGGGCTTGAACGGAGTCGCGTTCCGAACATCGAAGGATGGATGATGGGCCGTCAATAATTCAGGGAATTCGGTGGTATTAACCGGAGGCCTATAAGAGGGCTCCCCTGAGGACCGGAATATGGGAACGTCGAATGTTCCTCCGGGAGAAGAGGCGGGGAAAAGAGGAAGGGAGGCATTTCCCGCGTTCGCGATATCGAAGCGAATCGTTTTATTTATGGAACGGCTTGAGGTTTCAACGGTTAATTCGACGGGATTCGTTTGATTAATTCAGAGCGGCGCCGACAGAGGCACGCACTCCAATTGGAGATATTCCCTCCCCTCTCTCTATCTCTCTCTCGAGAGGTTAAATTTTTACTGCTTCCAAGTTCCGCTCGGAGCGCGGTTCGGGTCGATAGGCTATCCGTTTAGGGCCTCTTTTGCAACTGCTTGGGGCCCGAAACTTCCTATTCGGTCTGAATTCGCGAAGGGTGCGGATCTGAGAGAATTTTCACACGATATGCATTCCGCTTCAGTCGCTTTAAAGGCATTTATAGTGAACTAGCTGTACTCGGGAAGCGATTGCGCGGATGTTTTTAGATTGATTTGTATAAAAAATTAATAAGTGTGTGAAGTAAGCAGTTATGCTCGTAATAACTCTACTTGATCTCAATAATTCACATTTAATTCTAATAATGCATTTCCCCGATAATATAGGATTTTAATGTATTTGGCTCCCAGTGTGTTCGAATCTCGCTGAGGACATGTCTGTGTTTGCGTATTGACAATTTATTATCATTTCTTTGCATTAAGGAATTCGATGCGCGCGTATATACATATTACATAAATGCGGATTGAGAAAATACTGCGATCTCGTCAGTCGACAATGGCATGGTCGCCATGGTAACCTCCAGAATGAATTCAAGAGTTTTCAAGAGACCTCCTAGCTCAGGGATGGCAAATGCGTGGCACGCGTGCCAGAAATCTTGTATTTCCTGTATAAAATATGAAGTTCCTTAGAGAAGGAGTAAATTAGTGGCTCGCGAAAAAAAAATTCTGTTGATTCACATTACTTTCTAGGCACGTGACTCAAAAATCATTTGCCATCCCTGTCCTAGCTAGTAGAAGCAAAACGCCGCTTACCGCATATGTCTACGACAAACTGTTTTTGAGATACAGTTGAGGACGGACGGACTCTTCTAAAACTATATATAAAAGATATATGATTATTTCTGGTGTAACCACATACGTTCGGACAACAAATGATTTAAAGAAGTTTATACAAGGTCTAAGAAGGAACCGAAGACTTTAGACGACCAATATCATTCGCGTAATATTCTATAATTTAACCTTTTCTTTGAACGTCCAACTCCAAGAGGAACACTCGTAGCTTAAATTATCATAAAATCTTCTTAAAGATCAAATGTACGGCATATATGTACGTCCAATCAAAATTTGTTTAAATGTTAAGCATTCGCAATTGCACGATACGTTTTTAGATACCTTTTTGTGATGATATTACCATTCTGAGTAATCAAATCAGATAAGGACTTAGGGGCAAAAATGAACACATTTTCTCGATAACATGAGATGGTACATTAGAATAAGTCCGGATTTGAAAAATGCCTTAGTTAGAGCAGGAGTTTCTCAAACTTTTTTCTCCGCAGCCCAATCATAAAAGAAAATATGTTATTCGGTCCATCAAAATTATACCTTATAAAATATTGTCAAGTAAGGCTTTCTAAGGATGTATTTAAAATAAAAACGGTAAGATTAAATAACCTTTTAAATCCCATTAATTGATTATCTTGGAAACATTTTAGCCTACATTTGGGGTTAAAATATCTTGGAGGCCGTTTACTGGACGTTTTGCGACCCATACTTACAAAAACCATGTCTTGGGATGTCCCCCAAATCAACTTGTGTTC
Source organism: Uropetala carovei (assembly GCA_036926305.1). Taxonomy (NCBI): domain Eukaryota; kingdom Metazoa; phylum Arthropoda; class Insecta; order Odonata; family Petaluridae; genus Uropetala; species Uropetala carovei. The sequence continues at coordinate 6,025,339 of JAXCHB010000010.1, read as the reverse complement.
TGCGCCTCTAAATCGATAGAGAACAAATGACTTCAAGTAAAACGGATACTTCTACTACATTATGGTAAATATTATCATTCTTTTCTAATCTCTGCCGGAATTTCGCTCCGGCGATACGAATTCCATCCGAATGCATTCGCTTCGAAGAATGTCGGCGTATGGACGAACGATATAACACGGAAAATATGCCTCAAATAGGATGGATAAAACGAGATTATTGGGAATCAACAAAACAGATAAGACCGAGGCAAAATCTTATTGCCATCACAATAAGTCTGGTCGGATTAACAAGTTGCCGAATAAACGCTCGTCCGCCGAGTTCCGCCATCCAGTCGGAGGCGAGAGGGTGGCCGCTGTCTAAAGGTTGCGGGGAGGGGAGAGGAGGGGAAGGGCAGGGGGAAGGAAGGGGGAAAACGGAGGAAAACTCGTTAAAATAACCCTTTTATCCTCTCTTATCGGCGCATCAAGGCGACACCATCTGATGCGATCCTCAATGGACTTAGCAGTGCGAATGATGAAACAAACTGAATTATGGGGGATACTGAGGAAGGGGCGGGGTAAGTGGGAAGAGAGTAAGAGGAAAAAGATGGTGGAGGGGAGGGGAGGGAGGGGAGGGGGAGGGATGAAGGAAGAAACGGATCGCGGTGACCAAAAAGAAGGGTCTTTGCTCACTCGAATATAAATTCATTAGGAAACGATCGCTATGGCGCAATCGATCAAAAAGAGGCAATGAATGGGAAAGTGTGGCATAGAGAGAAGAGGGGTAGAAGAGAAGCAGCGAATGCATGCGAAATGATCGGCGAGCGACGTTGGTGGAAATCGCGGGAGTAGTTGGTTTAAATAACGACGAAAAAAGCGGAGAAAACAAAAGCGAAACGATTTTGATAATGGGCGGTCCGAAGGTTAGCAAATCGGCCGATTTCCAGGAAAATGAAGAATAGATAAAAGGCAATGTAGAGAGAGATATATTGTGATTGATGCAAGCGGAGTTTATAGTAATTGGCAAAAATATATCGATCGGGTGTGACTAACTGGCGGCTCTTCAGTCGTTAATTTGCATCTCCTCGAATTTTTGAACAAGTTAACGGCGACCAGCCTCTATAAATAGCATCCTATGATTCATTTATATCCAAAACGTAACCGTATCGAGCGAGGCGATACTTTTGAACTAAACTTTCAGTGGGATATCGCATTGGACGATTCACAGTCATGAGACATATATATTTTTCACCTTTCTACGACCCTAAACTGACCACCAATAGAATCTCGCGACCCTTACTTCTAGTTGAGCGGAGATATACATATGCCGAAGAGAAAGCAGCGCACACTACTATTGTATCGCGCCGAAAATTTAGTCGTTCGAGTAAAGGATAGAATCACAGTGTGAAATCTATGTTAGCAGCAGTGCGAAGGGAAATTTTGCGGTTGTTTTTGTATTCCTGCTTTTCCTCATCCATTTTCCCGCATAAATGCTAGAAACTTCGCAAGGATGTTAAGCATGTGTCATGATCGATAACGACAGCTTTCCAATAATATATAAATGCAAACTGACTGTTGGGAAAGCTTTATTCTGATGGCCTGATTGTGGACCAACCCGAGATCGGGAGACATTTTGTTAGTCTTAGAGAACGAAGCTGAATTCCGACTCAATCTCAGGCTCTGATAAACCATCGCCGATATAGGGAGAAGGTGATTGAAAATACATATAAAGGTTAAGTTCGGAATATGGGTCAAGACAACGCAAACATGGGTCAAACAATAAAACACAATCGAATATTGGAAAGTTATATCGAATGTGGAAGAGAAGAAAGAAAGGGATGACGGGAGAGGGAATTAAGGGAGGAGGAGGAGAGGTGCAGAGAGGAGAAAGGGGGAGTGGGAGGGGGAGGGAAGGAATAGGGTGTAGTAGTAGTAGTGCGGTCGGAAAAGACGACCAGAATTAAGGTTATCCCCAAGAGATAGCAGCACCCTAAAAAAATAGGACAGCTGAGTGATGAAAGGAAATCAACGCATACGCCCCGCCATATCCCATCTATTCCCTCTCCGAAACGTCATTTTCCCCCTCGTTCGGTATCCCCCTCCCCCCCTCCCCCTCACCCCTCATCCACTCTCCTATTCATTACTGCGTCCGCCCTCACCCCATCTTGCACTACGGAATAATCCCGCTCAGCGCTCCCCAGAGAATCGAACCGCAGCCACCAGACGGCGCTGAAATTCAACACGGCTTGAGACCGCGCCCACTACGGCCTTCTACCTTTTTTTTTTTTCTCTCTCTCTCCACCCCACGGGCTACAATCCTCCGAAGCCCACGAGCGAAACCCATTAAAAACTCATCGTTGCTGTATATTAAATGGAGGATGATGAAGAGAGAGAGAGAGGGGAGGGGGGGAGAGAGGAGGGGAGAGGGAGGATGGGAGAGTACACGTGAAGGGGATTGATATGTGTGGAGGAGGCGGTGGGAGGATTGCGGAGGCGGTGAGGAGGCAGCGGAGATTATTGCGAAACATAATCCGATGTTTTTCCGAGATTTTTTTCTCCATTTATTTGGTTATTAGTATATAAATCGGCGAACGAAGGAAGAGAGGGCTTCGGAAAAGGTTCGTCTTAAAATAAAGATCTATAAATAATTTGTTTACGAATTTGATGAACTCAGGCCTTCTTAATGATATAAACCAATCTTTTCTATTTTCCCAATCTCGTCTTTTTAACTTTCTTGTAAGAATTTTTATAGTTTAGGATATCCTAAACGAAAGAAGATGCGCTTGAAAGACTTAATTTCACTGTTTATGGTTGAAATGACAAGCTCTGTCACATTCTGAGACAATCGTGCATAGGATTCGAATTGAAACGTATCGATCAATTATAAATATGAATTATGAATAAGAAAAATTTATTAAAGTAAAATTTTACGCGGACAGCATCTTAAGTGTATCAAAACTCCGTTGAATTTCTTTCTTACTACCGAATCCTAGTTTGCAATCGAGAAATTCTTGGAATAATCACTCAGTAACAATGTACTATTTGGACTCGTTTTTTCACATAAACCGCGGACAATGACTTCTTAAAATGAAAATGACAGGTAGCGTAGAGGAGGGCGCAGACACTCCAAAAACAGTTTCCACGCAGCGTCTGAAACGGAAGACTGCCGTAGAAAGTCTCAAGTATTCAGCCACCATTGGAAGTAGACCAGAGATAATGTCACAAACTGCATATAAGAGATGATTAACGCTTTTAGTATTCTGTTAAACTCTATTAAAAAACCCTAGTGAAAATTATTATAAATAGAGACTGTATTTTGCTTATGATTGACGCCTCTATGGAGCAAAGAACTGGAGCTAATTCCAGATGAAACAACTGCGAAGCGGAGGACATGCCACGTGACTTTGAGGAGACGCCTTCGTGATATGATATCGCGATGCGTACTCATCGGATCCTTCGTTCGCGGCTTTATTTCATTAGATAGTAGCGTATATTAGACATAAACTTCGGCCTCATGTTAGAAATGAAACAGAGCTTTTGTTTGAGAAGCACGATTCGAATGATGAACCCAGCGTGTTAAATGACTTTTTCGGAATAGGAAATTATTTTATTCGTTAACAGAAACTGAATGACGAGGGAACGGACATCGTAAAATACGTGGGCGAGTCAGTAGGTATCCGCAAAGTGCTCATATTTTTCTGTTGAGATTGGCGCCACTGCTGATTGCGTGTGCAATATTAAGCTCGAAGCTTCTCTGTTGTTGTAGTGGCATATTTGACCTTGGCCATGGAGTTGACTTTCAACAATAGCAGTGTCATCATGGCCGCTCCTCTTATCACATGCACCAAAGAAGAGCAGCATGCAGTCATTCGATTTTTGTGGGCTGAAGGTGTAACTGGTGCAGAAATTCATCGAAGACTATCAACGAAGTATGGCAGCAGAGCTTTTCCACAGCGAAGCGTGTACGAGTGGATAGACATGTTCAAAAATGGCCGAGCAAGTGTCACAGGCGAACAACGATCAGAGCGCCCGTTCACATCGACGACTGATGACAAGATTGAAGAAGTCCGCGCACTGATTCTTGCCAACAGAAAGGTAACTATCGATGAAGTGGCAAACCAAATGCAGATTAGTCAACATTCGGCCTATGAATTTATCCACAACAGACTTCTCGTCCGTAAATTTTGTGCAAGATGGGTTTTCAAACAACTCACTGAACAGAACAGTCGTATCCATTTGGACATTTGTAACCGACATTTGTACCGGTATCAAGAGGATGGTGATCCCTTCCCGAATCGCATTCTCACTGGTGACAAAACGTGGGCCCAACACTATCCGGAGAACAAACATCGGAGTATGGAGTGGAACACCCTACGTCCCCCGTCAGAAAGAAGTTCAAATCTCAGCCGACTGCAAAAAGTGATGCTCACACTTTTCTGAGATTAATAAGGACCAATCTTTAAACATTACCAGGAAAGGGGTATGATGATAAATAGTGTACGCTAGAGTGAGATGCTGCGTGTTGAGCTGAAACCAGCGATTTTGAGTAAATGTCGAGATAACTGCCCCAAGGTGTTGTGTTGTTGCATAACAATGTCCGTCCCCATAATGCTGTCCACAAAGTTGAAACACTCAAACAGCTATGCTTTGAGGTCCTATAACATCCACTACACAGCCCTGACCTTTCCCCGTCAGACTATCATCTGTTTGGACTCCTCAAAGTTGCTTTAAGAGGCCGTCGTTTTGCCGACGACAATGAGCTGAAGGAGACGGTGCATAGGTGGTTTGCCGCTCGGTCGAAAACATTTTTTTCTGAAGGCATACAAAACCTTGTGCAACGCTGAACCAAATTTGTTGAAAAGCAGAGTGACTATGTTGAAAAATGATGCACTTGTGAATTCTGTATTGTTGTTATGTGAATTTAAATAAATACATTGCCGATACTTTTTGACTCACCCTCGTATGATCTCATTTTAATCAGAGCAGTAAAATCGAACCGAACCAGAGAAGTTTACATATACGAATTTGTTGGTAATTATTGGATGTTGTCATTTCCATGTGCAACGTTATTCTTTGGTTCATTTTCTATATTTAAGCTTTCTAATTTTACTGCAAAGAATAGGAAACTCTATGCATATTAATATAAGTAGGTATAGTAAAATCCTTATCATTCGTGAGTTTCACAATAGGGGTTTTGATTATTCGCGGCAGGTTTCTATGTATACATCCTCGGGAAATTAATTTTTCTATTCAATGCTTTAACCGGGGTCATTGCACGCAATCTGTTGCTTTCAACAGAGTCGCAGATTAATAACGCTAGTTTTTCTCACGAGATCAATTTTTGTTTATTTATACTATTCCTGTCCCGCCGTAGCGTAGGCTTTTAAAGTGAGATTTATCTTTTATTTTTCATTTGGATCACGATCTGCTGGGAATTTCCTCTCACAAAAAATTTTAAAGTTATAATTACTCTATGGCCTTCATCTGTGCTTATATTGAAGGTGGAACATCCTCGGAGAAAAGTGCCACTTAATGGACAAACCAAGTGTATTTACAACATTCTCTCCATCAAATCTAACTAAATGGTCCGAATCTAATGTCATCCACTTTAGAGTTGATAAAATCAAATATAGTATATGTCCTTAAAATAAAGAAATTCCGGCGTACAGAATGACTTTTACGGGAAATTTCTCCGGAATACGGGACGAATGCTTCTATTTTAGAACGACCTTCTCATTGACCAGCATAACCATCAATCTTATCGTTATCACAAGTTCCCAATAATAATAATCAATAAAAATTTGTTTTTTATGTTTTATTAATAACTATTATGCTTATATCGGATTTTTAAAATATCTTTTTACTTAATTAGCATGTTTGTTGCTCTTGTAATACGTTCGTTATCATCAGCTCCGTGACTCCTCCTCGTTTTCCATTTTCCCTAACTCCCACATTTCTTACAAGCTCTGATTATTAACAATCCCATATTTGATATTCTCAGCGATTTTCAGAAACTTCGCTCGAGCGAATGCCGAAAGCTTATTATAAGAAATAGTAACATTTTATTAAAATCACTTATAGTCATACATTAAAACATCTATCGCCCTTTATAATCACATATGGAAAAATAAACCAGTAGTGCCTCGCTATTACATATATCGATATTTTAAACACTTTCTCGTACACCGTAATCTACCTCGTCAACAACAATACGTAATAATTATTCAGGATGGTATAAAAGAAGCAGCAGTGAACGATTTGTACAATATATTCCGCTATTTTAATTCTTTCTCGTTTCGACAAAAATGAATGGAAATGAATCCTTATTTAGTTGCGCTTCTTTATAGAGAAGTGCTCTCATAGGATAGAGGTCTCGCAGAGGGGGAAGGCGAGCAAGGATAATTCGTCAGTGAGCATTATGTGAGTATCGAGGGATAGTCGTAAATGAATTCGCAAGCACAATGGTCAGTTATTAGAGTTCCCAGTCACGCAAAGGCGAAAAGGGAAAAAAGGCGACCGCCCCGTTGGAAGGAAGACGGGGAGGGGGCGGAGGGGGGCGGAGAAAGGGGCGGAGGGGGGGGGGGGAGAAAGGGGCGGAGGGGGGGGGGAGAAAGGGGCGGAGGAGGGGGCGACAGCGTACACAGAGGAGCGGAGTGGAGGAGAGGCGAACTAATGGATAAGCGCTGACGCAAGACGGAGCGAAAATGTCTTGGAAATCCAATTTATGCCGTAATCATATCTTTCAATTTTGACCCAAATTGCATTAAGAGAATCTTGGAGAAACGGCGGCGAATTACATTTAAGATTCGCAAAAACAGTTTATAATGGATATACTACATAATTGAATTTTCATTGAGGATGTTCGCCCAGCGATATAAATTGCGCATAATCGAGGTAATGTAAGGCGACGTCTTCTCGTTAATATTTATCTACAGTAAGAGGATTGTCTTAGCATTAAAATGTAACTTTATTCTCGCAGGCCTAGTCAAGTATCGAAGCATGGAAAAGATTTTCACTTGATAAGTCTTTATTGGCGCAGTACAAGATATAAAAATTAGGCCTTCAGTCTAACTGCTTGGTATTGCATACAATGTTTTTCTTTCTTTGTTTTCTTCACCATAATTAGAAACTCTTTCTTTGAGAGCAATTTTCAACTTTCCGTTACCTCTTATAATCTGCCACTACATTTCCCTCTGTTTACTTTCAATGAAACTTCTTTCTCCGCATGTAATTAAATCTGCTGCATACGTCTCGTTCTAAGAATGCCATTCTAAACGACTAATCACTCGTTCTTTTCCATAAAATGAATATTATCTTCTTTTCCATCCGAGGCGACATAAACGACAGCAAACAAAAGCTTAACACTCGTTTCGACTTTTCTCTGACGTGACGAGATAAAAAAAATAAATAATGACACTACAGTGGTAACTATAGACAAGTTGACCTTCTCTTTCAAAAACAAAATTGCTTTCAAATGGTGATCGATGGTACCTTTTACTGAAAAACTTTCTTTTCAATCTTTGCATGCATCCCATGCGGTCATGGGTTTCTTGCTTACAAGACATAAAAGTAAACATTTCAGAAAGGCATAATTGCGCAAGAAATGAAGCTGGATTTGACGAAAGTGATATGATAGGAAATAAAATTATCGTTATATTTTAATGCAATGCGCTTGGAAACGGATTGTTTACAAACAAAATTTGTCAAATGTTAAGAAAAGTTAAGTGAAAAAGTATTCTTTATAAGTGACTTTCAGTTTTTCGTAAACTAAAATGCTTTTTTATATCTCGCATACGTCCTGGAATTGGCAGCGAAAGTAGATTCACTAAATCCGTTGAAATTCAACGGACACTTACGCTAGTGACTAATAAATTACGATATATGTACATTTGAGGAAAATGTCGCTTTTTGTTTCCCACTAATAGGTTGTGTAAACTACTTATGACGTTTTCTTATTTCCTTTGCTCACAAGACCTAAATACCGATGTTCACGATAACCCGTTCGGTAGAAGCTGAGAACGAACGTGCAAACGGACGGACAAACCGAAGCTAATGTTTATTTATTCATATTGTGTAATGAATTTTATTTATAAAAACAAAATTAGGCACATTTTTATTCTTCATATAATTTTATTTAAGGTACATTTGCTGCTATCTTACATCGAACAAACACTTAACAATAACAAAAGAAGACAACATTACTATGTAAGTACGTATATTATCTCTTTTCCAAATCATGAGCCTCAAATATAACTTGATTTAACTGCACAATAACAAATAAGAAGGATAAGTATACTTACTACATAAACTGAATACAGATTTCGAAGATGTTTTATATGGGATTTACGTGTATGGACGTGTATGGAAAGATCGGACGGAAGGTTCTCGAAGTAAATAGTAATTATGTGCTCTCGCACACTTTTATTTACATATGTTCTGCTCTATCCCGATAAATTTGTAATCTATACCTTACGAATCAATCATATAGGAACTAGGAAGAGAAAAAGTATAGTAATTAAATATTTTTTCCCGATGGAGTCGTCATAGCGATCAGTCTAAACAAAATATATGATGTAATACCTGGGATTTTCTCTATTTTTATCCCAAAAACTATATGTGGTAATTATGTGGTGTCTCAAATATTTCTGTGGTAGATACAAATATTTTTCATCGATAATTTATATAATACAAGAGTTGGGGAGAGAATATATATAGCATTTAAATGTTGCTTAACGGATGCGTTTAAGTGCTTATGTAAAGTGGAAGTTGTAATCAACGTATTCAGTTCAAAATCATAATACGTCGTCAAATTTTAATAAGGATCACTCATACTTAATTTAATCGAAAAGCGCAAAGCGGTTCAAGAAAGTAAAAGTCACAACAGACGCTTGTTATGTAACTCTTACCTCGAATTAATTAGTCTTGATCCTATTTTTCCTAAAAAATATTTTACTTGAGAACGACCACTTGACGTCATTATTTGACGAATAAGAAACAGTTACATCTTTTGACCTCGAGTTCCACACGATTTTCCTCTAATGACGCACGTTCCACTCTGGCAATTTGCTACACGAGATTTTGAGTCCCTTCTAACTTTATTTTCTCTACGCCCATGACTCAGTCGAAGCACGGTTAAAAGGCTATTTTCTTTCTTCTGTGCATTCTTTTCATAGAGATTAAGTCGCATTAATTGCCAAGGTAAAATTGAATAATAGGTAAAAGGTTTTCCGTATTTTTTAAAATTTGCTTTTGTGCAAATAGTACTAATTGTAAATTATCAACCATTAATAAATGTTTAATATAACTTGACATACAAGTATACTTACCAGTGGCGTACGGTGATATTTTATTTAGGGTAAGCTGACACTTTACCCCTTAACAGCGTCATCCGCTTATACGCTTGTACATACATATTGCTAGAAGTATTGATTATAAAAATTCTGAATAATTATAAATATTTTTTCTCCATTTATCGGGTGGGCATGTGACGCATTACTCGCTTATCTGTACCGCACGCCAGTGAATTATACATATTATGGCGTTCCACAAATTGATAGCCCTCTTTAGCGACTTTTATGTTGCATTATTACTTTCATTAGGATATCCACGTGTTCCGAGAAGAGGGAATTATTCTCCTAGATTATTCGTCTAACACTTTACCTGTGATTCAATATGGCGTTTACATTTACTGTGTTAATTTACGATAAAGCGATCTATTGCCATTTGCCTTATATCAATGTCCTGTAATAATAATAGTTTTCTTTTGTGACATAGAATCTATCTTTCAATATAAAATAATAAGCGATGAATAATTTGCCCTAAAATTCAAAAGAGTTAATTGGAAATTTCATCAGCATTTGTAACCACAGAAAAAATGTCTGCAACATTAAAAAAATTGGACGGTAGAGAATTTTATGTAATTGCGATGTGTAAATTTCACAAAATGAAGACTGATTTTGCCGGTTCTTTATTTTAATATACGGTCATCAATGAACCTTAGTTAAGCAATTGCGACGAGGTTATTCTATTCTAACTGCTAAGGCACACCTCCGATTATACAATTACCGCTTAACGCATTCACACTTAATTAAATTCCATTGCAGAGCGTTAGATATCTCTCGTGCGATGAATCAAAATAGGAGACGTAAGAATGGAAACTTATAAATCAACAGTCCAAAGATCAGTATTATAGGAAAAACTCGTAACAACTCTGCTGACTCTGTTTATTCCTCGAAACACCGAGTAACGCAAAACACAATTTCGGCGTCGCGGGTGTGGATCGATCGATTCCAATGTGAAAGAAGAGATTCTCTCTCAAACTTGAATAGGATACTAATTTTTTTAAAACGACTGTTATTTTGTTTAAGTAATAACCACTAATATGACACATGTACGCTGTCTTACTCTATCGAGAAAAGCAAAAAATATAAGCACAAAAAGAAGTGTCTGTTTTGCACGACAAACTGTTAAGATTCCCGTTAAGAAGTAATTAGGAATTTTAATTAATGACTAGTAGAATTTCAGCCTACTTTCAAAAATGGGATAAAAACAACCCCTTAAAAAAAAGGATGTTGGGTTAACTGCATAAGTGCCTGAAATTTCATCTAGTACAGGGGTTGGATATCTGACTTCATCAGACACTAAAATCAACATATATAGTATCCTCGCGGAATAGATATTTAATCTGGTATGGTAGCTTATTGTTAGTTGATTAAAGCACCTACCTCGCAAGTGGGAGACACGGGTTCGATCCCCGGACAAGTTCGAAATCTATCTCTATCTTCACATTACCCTCGCGGACTATACAATAGCAAATCTTCTCCTCTATCCGATAGAATTTTATTTAATCCCTTACAGATCACAGGGAAATTAAAATCCGTTTTCTTAATGACGTATTCCGAAGCCTACGGTATGATAAGAACATCCTCGGAAAATATCACGAGTCCTAGTTAGAATAGAACGCTTCCTTAACGACGTGGTTACACACACACACGCACAAAATTCGACCCAAATTTAAGAAATGAGGTAATTCACAATCTAGTGATAATTTTAGGTTATACTTTGCCGAAAGGGAAACGTATTGGTTGGTTTTGGAGACACATTTTATTGAAAGCGGAAGGGACATAAAATGAATGAACTGATAATAGAATACGAACTTTATTTAAAATAACACGACATTAAACATTCATAAATAAATTTAAGGAAATGTGCGGCTGTATATTCTGCCGCTTCTCGTCCGTGAGGGCGATTCGGGTGGGTACAGCTGAATGATTGGTTTCTTCCTCACTCTACCCCGAGGATTTTCCATCGATGGACATTCTGAGATGCACGACGTCGTGGTTGAAAGTCGGCTGGTTAATCAAACACGATGCGTACACCGGAAATAAAGAAAAGCGAAGTTTGATGAGCAAAGATAAAACGGCCAAAGCGCCAATGTTCTCAAATTTTCTCTTTCCCTGAGTGCAGCGAATACGCATTATTGGACTCTTGATCCCTTTCATACAGAGGTGGCACGCGTGTCCTTTTGGGAACGTCAAGTGCTATGAAGAGGTATGCGAAAGTCTTAAAGATTATAACTTTTCTTCTTACTATGTCTTTCTTGACTTCGGAATCGCGACCATTGAAATAAGTTCTAAGTCAACCGGGGTGACCCCAGGGTCACGCGAATATTTGATAAATTCATCAGAATTTGGCTTATAAAAGTAAATAAAACCAGGAGTATACACATGCGTGCTTATTTAAATGCCATAATTTTACTTTTATGTGTTAGCAAAAGCCCAATTTATCTTGAAAGAGTTTACTTGAAGGTAATGGAACTGTAAACGTGGGTTACGCATAACTGAACATGGGGTGACACAGACAAAAAACGTTGAGAATCCCTGCTCTAAGGAAAACAAAAAAACTTTGAAAGTAAAAAAAAACGTTGAGAACCTCGGCTCTAATAAGCATACACCAGTCGAGTCCATTTTTATCCACAACTTAAAACGTAGACTTTTATAATTATTTGGCAACTCGATTTCGATATCGACCCCATCTGCCTTAGTAATATTATAACTATCGGCATGAGGCAGACTTAACGGAATAATCATTCCGTTAATGAACTGGTTCATTTTAAGGCAACTCAATTGAGATAATTACGGAACTCAACAGTGGGAAGTACTGCTTCCATTTGAATTTAATTTTATTGTAACGTTGTGCAAGTTTTCTGTAACAGTAGGTATCTTTAATTTTTCTTGACGTGCTTTGGTAGGATTTAGTCGATAAAATATAAAAAGGACGCATTTACATGCCGGGGGCGTGGAGTTTTTAACGCGACATAATCTCCCTTTATTTCATCTTCAAGGGAGGTTTATTTTGATGAAATTTGTGGATTATTATTACATGATTTCCGGACCAATGAGATAACATCAGCTACATTATGGGGTCAAAAGAGTATTATGTTTAAGCATAATAATATTGCGTGTAATCGAAAATTACTTGTGTGAATTAAGTGGGTGAACACAAAAAAGGCACGCACCTCAGAAACTCCTCCTCCTCCTCCTCCTCTGAGAAGATGATTATAAGGAATGCTATGATCCCAATGATCACCATATCAAATACCGGAATCATGTTCCTACGTCTTCTGTTGTGACTAATATGTCAAGACTAAATTCGTGTCCATGGCAACGCGATAGTATTGTTGCGAAATGCGGCAGACAAGAATGGAATTGAAACTTATGGGGTGGAATATAGGTATGTAAAATACCCAATGCCCAACCACGTAATATAAATGTTATTTCGACTTCTGTATGGGTAACAAAAGAGTAATTGAGCTGAACCTTTTCCGTATCGACTTTTAAATGTATGCTTTTCCCTCTCCGTACCAAGCCGGCCGAAACTGGCCGCTCCACTTCGTTTAGATCTGCGTCATCTATTTGGGCTTATGAACTTCTTCTTCGCGCTATGACGGATTAGCCTAATATATATATATGTGGATTTCGTTATTTATTTAATTTACAAATTGCTACTAGTAGTTATGGACGTATAAACATGGCAAGAATAAGATAGTATAGAGCTTTATCCGTCGAATAAAGCAAAAACGAAGAAAATCGGTCCATATTTACCTGTTTTAACGAAAGAAGGAAGAAAACCTTGCACTTTGAAAAATCGAAAATCCCGTGTAAACTTATGGAAAAATATAATTATCTCCTGGATTCGAACCCGCGCATTTTCTCGAAATTTGAATGAGAACGGACAAATCTACACGTAATTTGGAAACGACGTGTTGTAGTTATGACTGGAATTAGGTGAATGCCAGGCGGCCACATAGACATCGACGGATTTTAATATGTAAAATATTTACCGTTCAAACGGTTAAAATTATTTGAACTTTTTTCTCGATTAGCTAAGTTTGAAGTATTTCTCAAAAATGGCCTCCTTATTGGTTTTGCTAAAGAAAGTATTTTATCCGATTTTATCGCTTCGAATAAGTATTGAAGTCGTTATAATTAAGCGCAGTGTTGCGCAAACTGTAGGTCATGACCTCCTAAGGTTCATATTTTCACATAATCCACACCCGTATGGCGCACGAAAGCATGCAGCTACATTACAAATTTAATACAAAAAAATTACAGATCTCGACTTATGGTTGAAAATTTTCAAAATAAAGCACTAAAAAATAAAAAAAATTGAAAAAAGTACTTTTTTAATCTTTTGTTTTTTAATTGCTTATTTATTAATATAATATTATATGTACCTTTCACTGACTCATCCTTACACACACACAAATATAAAATATATAAATATAAATAAATTTTATATTGAGGTCGTGCCCAAATTTATTGATAGGAATATTATGGCAAAATAACGAGTAAATAACGTATTTTACTAATAAAATATTATATATTTACAATGTACCGATGGAACCCATACGGTGTTAATGAATTAAAATTTCAACGTAGCTGTCAAAGTGCACTGTAGTGATACTGGAAGATATGTTTAAAATATCATTTTACATCTTTAAAAAATACGTACCAAACTTTCCATGAATGGAATGTAAAACTTATTCACTTTATTTCGACTCATGGATTATTCCGCTGAATTTCAAATCGCTAAACTCGGCCATGCTCCAAATCTCTCTCTCTCTCTCTCTCTCTCTCTCTCTCTCTCTCTCTCTCTCTCTCTCTCTCTCTCTCTCTCTCTCTCTCTCTCTCTCTCTCTCTCTCTCTCTCTCTCTCTCTCTCTCTCTCTCTCTCTCCCCTTCGCGTCCAAACGAAGGCGAAATTTTCCAACCCAGTTATCGTCACACGGAAATCCGATAAAGGATTCAATTCGATTTCGGTCTTTATCGAAGTCTGAAGCCGTTTGAGAAAAATGCAAGATTCAGAAAGAGACTTATTTGACTTATTTTTTAAATCTTTTTTTTCCTTTTCGGATTGATTTTCCATTCCTCTTCCGTTTCGCCTTTCGCTTCTTCCATTTAAGCCGATTTATTTTCTTAGAAGCTTAGGTGGGGATAAATTTCGGTTAACTGTGAATGAACAATGCCTAAATGAGGTGATATCGGAGAATCTGCGCATCGGCGGCAGTCGTTTGTTTTCATCAGTTCGACAGAATAACAATAACGATTTGAGATAAACTGCGTAAGAAATTATTTCATTCAAATATAACGCACATTTTATATCGTTTCCTGTTAACATTTTCAAAACAAATTTATGAAAAAGTAAATCGCTTAATATTAATCAGTATATAAGACGCGATAAACGGAAATCTAAATAATTGTTCAACACTGTCATTAACTTGATGTAAACCTAAGTAGAATATTGTTTGAATGTAAGCAGGCGCGTAACTTGGGGGGCGCAAGCCCACGCAGTGCGTGAGGGCCACAAGATATTTGGGGCCCCACAAAAATACTTAGAATTTTTCCCATAATCTACCGTAAGGTATTCGAAGTAGTAACATCCTTATGGGAACGAAAGATTTCGTCAATCGAAATGAAGACGAAAATACCCATCTCAAGTGCTTGGAATTGTTAAGTCCTATCCTTATAATGTTAGAATTATAGAAGTATCAATGTATTTTTGAAATTAAAACGTAAAAAAAATCGGTAAAAATCAAAACGGTATAATAATTTCATATATTTTTTTATATAAACGGGGGCCCCAAAAACTTGACTTGAGTGGGAATCCCAAAACCGTGGTTACGCCCCTAAATGTAAGCCTACATTTTTCTGTAGATGCGCTACAAAAAAGAAAAAATGCATTTGCTTGCAAAGCCTATGTATTTATACAATATTAATGAGGATAATAATTCTATTATTTAGTAATATGTAAGCTACATTAGGTTGTTCATCGACTCACATGATTACATTTTCTGTATATTTTTTTCGGAATCCCAACACTATGGAATCGTGACCACCTCCCTTCACGGATTAGTCTCTACTGCCTTTTCTAAATGAAAAGTAACTCTTATTTATTTTGCTACCGTCTTTTTCTAGAATACAGGTCTCCATATTGTCATACGTTTTACACAGTGCCTACACACAGCATGATAAAATTACTGAAATTCTAAAAACTTTACCACGGCTTATCCTTTCCCATGAAAACGGAAAAAAGGGAAATAGTTCCCAACACCTAGAATATAATATAAGTTAAAGCAGCGAAGAGAACCCATTCGGAAACGAGCGGCGAGGAGCATGTGCTCCAATAATTTTGAAAATTAAAGAGGCCATCGAGAGGCGTTTCCTCAAAAATAAAAGACTCGATGGAACGGAAAAGAATTCCATCGAGACGCGATCTCTTTCGAAAGGCTCGGAAGTGAGAAAAGACAAAGGGGAAGGGGGGGATGTTAGGGGGAGGAGGAGGAGGGGGAGGGAGATCGGATGGAGGGGAGTCCCGCTGAGTGAGGGAGGGAAGCACAAAGCGGAAATCAAGTCGGCGGAAATCGATGGCGGCGGAATCGAATCATCCGCGCCGGCGAGCGTCGGTGTCCCTCTTTCGGGGGAGCATGAGTCCTGTCCCTCCTTCCTCCCTCTCATTTCTACCCCTCCACCTTCCCCTCCTACCTCTCTTCCTCCATTGGCCTTCCCCTCTTACCACCCCCGTGCGCACCTCGAACGCACGACGCGCATGGAATGCCGCCGACGCGCCAATGCGTCCGACTGCGATTCTCTGTCTCCGGAGGACGTATCTGATGTCCACCTGCCTTTTGCTAAGCGATCTAAATACAATGCCAACATTACAGAGCCGCTGGAACTGAGGTCTCTTTATATGGTCTTATTGCAGCTTTCCAGTGTTCGTATGTAATTCGTCCAAAACAATACTTGTTTTTCAGAACCAAGAAAGACAGTTTTTAGTTAATTAATTTAATTAATATTTTTTAAATGTTTCCCAATATCTACAGCCTAAAAGGACTAACATTTTATGCAGTGTTGCAGAGGGTATGCTTGAAAGGCCTGTAAATTGTAATATGAAGGGATGACAACGCTAATGGCAATCATCTTCCACTACTGACAATCCTCATACGAACGTTTTGAACCAGTACCTTTCGATTCTGAAATTACAATATTGTTTGTTAAACGCAAATAAGTGAGTGACTTAAACTGAGGAAATATTAATTTACATATGGAAATCTTTGTGCACTGGTAAACTAAAAAGCCGACTCGGCTGCGAAGGCAGCTCCAAACAATGAAAACACACATCAAATGGTACATACCATCTCAGGACCTAAAACGACTGTTACAACTATAAGACACCCCATGACGGAATGTGTCAAATACGATACAGTAAATCCCCGTTATTTCGATCCCGGATAATTCCAAGTAATACGAAGCTAAGATCCGGCAACACCATAGGATTTTGCGTAATTTTTGATATGGATTATTCGAAATACATCTACAATTCGACGTTATTCATTCACAGTGGTTTGCAAAATTCGTACTCCGAGTTGAAAATAATAAAACATTTGACGGTATAGAGGCGAATCTAACATGCGCCCCCAGCGAAATATTTGCTTCGTCTATATTGCTGCTAAAATACTAATTTGCGGTTACATCAAGAAGAAGTTAAATTATAATGTCAGCGACTGTGATAGGATAATTAACCGTCCAAGAGGATGAAATCCGAAGCTATTTTAGCCAAGGAAATTCTTCTCCATACGTTTAATGACATATGTTTTATTCGCATAGAAATTCCGTAAAATTTTGACTCAAACTGCATCCAATTTTAGTAAAGGTATAAAGTTTATCCCGTTTTTCGAGTTTTAAATTAAATATGCTTGGAATCTTCATCGCCTGTAAGAAATATCTCTCTCCTAAAAGAAATGTTCACAAAAAGATAAAAATCATAAGCGAAAAATGCAATTTTTATAGATTTTCGTATTAGGCTGACAATTCACGTTTCTTAAAAATAACTATAAAGTTAATAAACCGTGAAATTGTTGATAGATAATAAAAATAATGCCGGTATGCTTCGAAGATAAGTATCCTTGTGTGCCTAACGACCCGCTACATACCCAGAAGACACGTGACTTGCGCACTCCGAACACAATGGGCGTCAATCAATGCGATGCAAAAGGCAGCGATAAGAGCACTTCAGAAATCAAACCGACAAAGTCTTAATCGTAGAAACTTGGTAACGGCGAGTCCTCGCAAATCGCTCTTCATATAACCACGCCATTGCCAGAGCTGTGAAGGAGGAGGAGAGGTGAATGGAGGAAGACACCAAATATAGAGAGAGGAAAAAAGGAATTTTTTCCGACCCTCCATTTTTTCATATAGTAATGTTTCCTCGGTTCCTAAATCCCTCTTTTTCTTTTGTCTCCCTCTCTCTCTCTCTCTCTCTCTTTCACGCGAAAAAGAGAGAGAGAGAAGCGGAAGACCGTGCGTCTGCTTGAGAGAGGCGCCCTCTTTGTTTTTCAGCCCGAGAAAATGAACAAACATCTCTCCCTCTCTAGAATTCTCTAAAACCCTTTCGACATCGAATGGGAGGGGGGGATGGGGAGGGGTGGCGCGGGGGAGAAGAGGAGGAGCAAAAGGGGGTCGGGGGTGCTTTTTTCGGGGCATTATTAGCCTCCGACAAATGAGCATCGAGGGGCAGGGGGTCTTAAAGATGGGCGTGCGGTCGAGAAGAGGGTGGACAGAGAGAGAGAGAAGAGCGAAGGATTTATTAGAAGAGGTGGGAGGAGGAGGAGAGAGAGGGGAAAGGAGGAGGGAGAGGAAGATGCGCGAAGCACACTTGATAGTCTGCCTATCCTTGTCAACTGTTTGCGGGACCACGACTTCGATGTCACTCCTATCATATTTACTCGCTCTCCTCCTTCCTGCACTTTCAATCATCTTTTTTTCGCAACTTTAAGATATTCGTGTCGATAAAGATTGTAAAAAACAGATTTATTGGCAAATATTCGGCACACTATTTGTATTCCGTCCGTCGCGAAAATTAATCCCTGGAGATATGTAAGGCACCGTCGCTGGGAGTCACACCGTAGACAAATAACTCTTCAAGAGTCGCTTTCCTCTTTTCAGAAGATACGCGCTTCGTACTTACACCTTCAACTTCACTGCCACCAATTCTCCTTGTTCTCTCTTGATATTCAATGCACGCATAACGTGCGGATATCTCTTCCTCTCGCTACTGCGGCCTCACTTTCTCCCGCTGCGCCAGAACGTGAGTTTTCATCATTTTTTCGAGTCGATGGAGATACTCTATTCGAGTGGCGTGATCACTTTCCTTTCTGGCCTTAAAAAAGATTACTACGTTATTCCACGCGCGAGGATTTCCAAGTTACCGAAATTTTTGTAAAATTTCCCGATCAGGTCCTTAAGGCGAAGCTTTCAGATTTCGCTTTTAGCGTCGACAGCCGTAATTTAGTGATTTTTTCCCTCCTCTTTTGGACATGAAATACACGTAACGAGAGGAAGCTTGACGATAGCAACACTCATAATAAAACGCCTCTAAAATACGTTAATATTAGGAATTGTAGAGAGACATAAAGCGATATTTTATTGGCTTAAAAACTGCGCTCAATTCAGTTTTGACTTCTTTTCTTTTTTAGAATGAACGCACGCGATTATTTAATAAATTAGCATAATAGCCCGTCAAATACGACGGGTATGCGTAAATTTTAAGCATTACGTTAAAATAAAAGTAAAGAAACAAACTTTAATAAGCATAAAAAGCAAACAGTAAATATAAAACCCATATCAATTAATGTTCTAGAAAGTAAAAATAGTAATGGACATACAAAAGTTGTGTAAATTTAATATTAAAATGATTAATAATGTGCTACAGTCATCCATGTGTTAATCAAATGGAAAAAATAACTCTCCCAGAATCGAACCCATGACCTCAAAGTAGACGGTGAGCAGCTAAAAATTTAAAATGGGCAAGGCTAAGTAAATCCTGGTATTATGAGTCGAATGGGAGTTTCCATAATGCCCCTGGATCTTATGCCGCCGGTGGTGTTCTGAGTGCAGGGCGGCTATAGAGTTACATCGGAAAAAGGACGTAAAGATCGCGAAAACTATATGTATAATTTCTGCCATGCGTCGAAAGTAATTTAAAACCCATTTAAAAAGCCTTCAAGTGAACGTAACACATGGAAGAGAGGGAAAATAAACGTGTGAGAGTATCTGTTAAAAAAAGCTTATTACTTTTCCGTATGAATGTAAAATGCCACTGGCCGCTAGAATAAAAGCAGAGAAAGCCGTACTGTGATATTTTTACACGTATCTCCAAGTCTTTAAGGTCACGCGGGTCAGGAAATAGCCTTTTTCTGTAACCGGTGTCAGAAAGAAATCGCAAAGGAGAAAATTTGCTTTTCCGCCGCAATGCAATGTCGAAATTTTCGCTGCCGTCCGCCTCTTCCCCCTTTTTCCCTCCTTCCCCCCCCCTCCCCCCGCACCCTAATCACCCCTCGCGCGGCACTTGTCGAATAATCCTCCTCTACCCTTTGTCTTCGCTGTAAGCGGCTTGTAAGGGTGAGTCATGTGATTATTCTATAGGAGTGCAAGGGAGAGGGGGTCATTGGGGGGGATGAGGGGGGGGGGAAGGAGGGAGGGGTGTGGGGTGGCGAGTGGTATCCTTGTCCGCTTGCACGCCATGCGGTTTGAGGGGAATTTGAGGGGTGGAGGGTTCTTCCCTTTTTTTGCGAGGGTTTGGAGAGGTTGTCCGTTGGGGTTGTATAGAATGAGTTTCGGGAAGAGGTTATTGGAAACGAGCTTTTCAAATTCCCATCGAACGCCCATCGCTCCAAAGGACTAGATTATCGGTGGTTCGCTATTCCTTCTGTCTCTCTCCCATCCTTCGCGCCTGCTTTGACACGATGCTCCTGAAATATGTCAACCAATTATTATGCTCTTCTCTTTCTATTTTTAAACGCTTCGAAAGTAGGGTTTGGGTAGTCCCGCCGTGACTTGAGTTTAGCGTATCCTGGGACTCGTCACTTTAGCCGAAAATACCGCTCTGAGCTCAAATTATAAATGTTACCCTCGAATTAATTTTCTTCTCGCGAAAGAGAATTTATAGGATGCATTTAAACCAACCTCAACTGACAATATCCGAAATTCGATGAGACGCATTCAATTCTATCTATTTACACCTCATTTGAAACCAAGTGAATATTGGTCTTTAGTAAATATTGCTTTACAAGCTGGAATTTAGATGGCATTCCTATAAGTAATCTAATTTCCACAGTTAAGCTAGTCAGTGTTTTAATATTTATCAATCGTTTAATAGTGTAGTAAGTAAATTAATAAATTCGTTAAAACATAATGCGACGGGCATTCGCTGGAAAAGATGGAGATAAGAAAAGGTTTCAGCTGATAGACGGCTTGAAAGGGAAAGAGAGCTATCAAGACATGAAGAATACTGCGGAAAAGAGGGGTAGGTATATAGAGAACCAAGTTACGGACACACTACCTATAATGATGTTGAAATATGGGAGAAATAAAAAAAAATAAGAAGAAAAATAATACAAAACCGGGAATCGAAGCCTGATCTTCCACTTGTCGGGCGGATATTCTATAAGGCTCGGATGAAAATTATCCTGCCAAAAAAGGTTTAGTGGAAGAATGCCCACTCGGAAATGGAAGACCCGGGTTCAATTCCCAGTCTTCATAAAAATTGCATAAAAGGGTCACTGGAATACTTCGTGACGACCCTTTTAAGTAAATGTTCGATTGAGATGAGTCTGTTATCGACGCCAGCGACAAAAATAGAGATGATCAAATCCATGCACAAGAGATCGACAAAAAAACACCTCCCGTCTCTCTTTGTGAGAAAATCGTGGAATGAACCAGATCCGCATTCAGCTGCAAATGAGACGTCCTCAGTGGAATTTGATAGAATGCTAACGCGTGTATGGCACGTGCTTCATTTTAGGTGGAGTGGGAGGGAATAAGCGATTCTTCACACTTCACTCTCATTGCACATACAAAAGGCGTTAATCGAGTGTTCTTTTTAAATTAAATCACGCCCGAGAGAGGCTGTTTCGTAGTCAAAATTTATTTCGCCATTCTGGGGTTTCAGGCGCCATATTGAACAAGAGGTCCAAAAATTACCTGTCATATCCGCAGTGATTTCGTTTTCATTTCATCACTAGCTGAAAGTACCCGGCGATGCTCGTGTTATGCCAGACGTCTTTGGCGAATAAAATTATGTATTATATGGTAATACAATAATTTCTCCCTTTGCGCACCTCAAAACGTGTATTTCCGTTGAAATCTCGATTTCGAATTTTTTCAGAAAAACAATAATTTCTCTATATTATACTATATATTGGAGAAAGTAAAAACTATTCCTGAGATACCGCTGATACATACGAATTGGGCGAACTTTTATGTTTTTCTTTTTATTCAAAAATATGTCCTTTCCTTTTTATATAACAATCAACGCAACCGTTTATGTAGAATATCAATGAAGAGAAGATAACCATGTAATGTGTTTAAAACAATATCGTGTGTCCCTATTCTGATTCAATTAAACATTTATGCTTGAGCCTATCTGCGTTAATAAACATTATGGATGTATAATATAATGGTTCTACTTACAAAAAGATAAGATTCCTGCATTCAAACAATGATAGGAAGATTCAACTGCTTTGATTGAATGGTTAGAAACGCTTCCCATACGCAGTTAACTGTGGTTAACTGCAGTTAACTGAATAATTTTCCGTAAATATTTATGTTGCTATATACAAATGTAGACATTGCTACAGCAATAATTTCGATGCATAAACAAAGTGCGAAGCAATTAACGCTATTATTTCACCTATTTGAAGGTTTAATTGGCATTAATTGCATCGGAGGCAACAATTACGGTCGTCTTGACAACGTCCGGAAAGGGTACGAAATATCCTAAAATTTTCGAAAACAATTACGTATTTCTGAATGATTCGACTATGTAACATGTAAACATGGCAAGAATAAGATAATATAGAGTTTTATCCGTCGAATAAAGCAAAAACGAAGAAAATCGGTCCATATTTACATGTTTTAATGAATGAAGGAAAAAAACCTTGCACTCTGAAAAATCGAAAATCCCGTGTAAACTTATGGGAAAATAAAATTTTCTCCTGAATTCGAACCCGGGTAGATTTTGGAAATCCCGGGTACCCTATGTTACTCATAGAGTCATATGAAGTCAATTTGCAAAGTTTGGTCCCGATAGCACAAAGGGCGTGGGAATGTATAAGGAACAGACAGATGGACAGACATTCAATTTTATTATATAAGATTATACATACATTAGTATAATTGCGAGCAGTGGGTATCGTTTCGAGTAGGTGAAATGAATTCACCTTCGATATAGGCAAATGACACGTTAAACGATAAAAATGCTTCTAAAAACGAGTACTTTGAAATTTACGTGCGGCACAATCAGTCATTCGATAGGTTTCATGTGGCCCGAAAGATTGTAAATAAAGCCTCATGTGGCCCTTTCCGTAAAGAGTTTGGAAACCCAAGGTTTGTATAATGGACTGCGTCCGCTTGTAGGACCAAATTTCGCCTCAAGTTTTCTCGCCTCTCTTGCCAAACAGGTTTATACCTATTAGAAGAACCAAAATTATAATAAAACGTGACACGATGATTAAATTTGTAAAAATGTTTTTTGAATTTAAAAAAAGGACTTCTAGCGGATTCTGCATCTAATATGTCTGGAGTTAAAATTTCACTTATTTCACAATTCCTGATATATTTTTATAGGGAATCGCGAAAGAACAATAATTGAAAACTATCTTAAAATAAAAATTTATTAATTACGTATTTTTCCTACCATTATTCCAAGTATCAAACTTGTAGCCTTTTTTAAGTACATACTTTAGGCGGCTTATATAGTAACTAGTGTAATGCCCGTTGAAATATCAACGGAAGATTTATAGATAGATAATTATTATTATTTTCATTTAAAATAATTAATATCTCACTTTCACATATGAAATATTTTGTCATATACAACATATCTAGTGAATATTCTGTTGTTGACGGGCTATCTTTACTTAAATTTAAAATAGTTGCCTCTCTTTCCCTCCCTTTCGCACCCTCTATCTCCCTCCCCCTCTCTATTCTTCCTCTCTTTCCCCTCCCTCTCGCTCCCCCCTCTACCTCTCTCTCGTATTAAAAGCATACAAAGCACGCTTACACCCATAAGGATTGATACAAAAATAGGATTTTGAGGTCTAACAATATAATTGGTAGCCAAGGCAACATTCCGTTAAAATGGCAATACTTCGACAAAATATGTGAATTAAACGTATAACATGAGCGATTTCGAATTGTATGCGAAAAAAGATGAATAGAATAAGATACTTTGTAATTTTTTCTTCAAAATGATACAGATCCAAATTAATTCCTTCTAATTTTAATTTCCAAAACAATAAAATCCTGCACATCAAAAAATACATTTTTACATGTTACCTTACGTAAAATGGGAATGTCTTCCTTGGAGTCGAACCCAGGACTTTTTTGGAGATTTATTTTCGTCTTTACCTTAAAATATGTTAATCAAGCATCCTTGCCAAATTTCAATCTTCTACCTATTCGGGAAGTTTGTTAAAACGCTCTATATCGGCCATCGTGAAAGCGTGACCAACCAACCAACAGACCTGGGCTATTATAGTATTAAATAGCCATCTGGTCCCCGCTACATGTTGTAAATGCGATCCTGAAAAATACGAGGTAGAGCCAAAAATAATTTCCCCATACACATTATAGTAAGAATAAAAGTGTATATTACTGACGGGCTTTTTGTGACACAAATGTACCAATTTTAACCAGTACGCTGAGCTAAAAGTCTGCCATATTTGCTCAGTGTGATGGGCCTCGCTTGACGGACCAAAAAACAGACGATCTTTAATGACATAATCTCTTGTTAATTCAACTCTGATATTATGTATATCTATTTGTCCGTAATAGATGGAATTCTAAACCTTCTTTTAGGTTTTAGCTTTACGTGGATGCTGGTTGTGCAAAATTTTGTCGTATTAATGCAGTGTAATTGAGAGTAGAAAAGGATCTTTTTCTGAGGTCTTTCTGGGCATATAATAGAGCCAGCAGATATAGTAAGTGTGAAATGTGTGAATTTGCGATCCAGTTTCAAGAATGCTACAAGATTTCTCAGTCAAAACAGAACTTTTAATTTTATAATATCAATTTGCATATATGAATGAGATACAATAACTGTAATTACATATAACATGACTTTAAATGTGTGTTTACATTAGTATCAATTTAAGATATTTTTCGATAGTTAAATTCTCAGGAACTATTAGAAAAAAATAGTGAATGGGTTAGCCGCAATAAAGACCTTTTATGCCTTTTAGGTAAAACATGGAATAAATAAAGATAATATTCTTAAACATTCTCCTGAAATGACTGTAGCTATTTTTAGAGATTTTTTCGAATCAGATATGATGTGGAGATATAAGGCAGAAAAAGGGGCATGGTAATATACCAACTTTTATTTGCTATACAGCTTTACCAAAATCTAAAATATTAATACATTTATCGTGGTCTATTAAAGGTAAGAATTAAACAAGAATAACATTAATGTAAATACGGCAAAAAATGGAAATCCCTGGTCAAACAAAGCATACGCTAGAGTAAATTGTTTTGCGTTGAAACTATCGATCATCTGCACGTCAATACGTCATTTACATAAAAACTATAATTGGAAACCCTAAGATTCCCGCTGTGGCTCTTTGCAAACGATGTGCAAGCGAAGCGAAGTGACGGATAAAGAAACTTATTCAAGCTATGAGGCGAAATCTTTAATTTATTTTCGAATCAAATATTTTTTGAACTTCCACCTCTGTCACAGACTTCCGTTCCACTGTACATACAAATTCACACGGCCCCAATCCTTCTCTTTTCATTCCACTTCCTTCCACCGAGATGAACAACCTCCTGGATATCAATGCTGCATCCTCCCCCTCCCCCCGCCTCACTCCCCCTTCCCCCCTCCTTCCCCCCTTCCCCTTCCCCCCTCCCCCACCTCACTCCATTCACACTAGCCACATATTGCACGCACGTCTCAAATGCTAATGGGTGGAAGTCGCATCGAAAGAATTCTTGTAGATAGGGGAGTGAATGGCGGCCCGCCTCACTCCGCCCCCGCGCCCCCTATTTGCCCTCACGCGACTCCAGGTCCGTTTCGGTGTCGACTGCATTCATTCCGATCCCCGTATCCTAGGAGGCGTCCTCTGGTCGGTCGTGGGAAGCATTTTCTAGGGTTACGCGATGGTCCTTTTTTTCGGACGACAATGGTGCCTGGCCACGAGAGATTTTTATAGAGGTAAGAAAAAATATGTTTTATTGCTTCCTCCTGTCGCCGTAAAAAAACGCTCTTTCGAAAGCATCCGTTCGATATTTTTTCTCTGCGCTCTTTAGAAATTTTTTGATAAAAAATCGAGTTACTATTATTATTATTAAAGACTATTTCTCGAAGGAAATAACTATGCCTAGTAAGATTTTATAATTCTTCATGCGTTTCACGAAGTAGTACAAGACTCGGGTAACTTTGAAAACCCCAGACATAACTCTTGGAAATAAATATATACCTATACCTACTGATTTCATTAAAATAAACGATAAAATAACTTTGTTGTTTTTGAAACCACGGGATATTATTGTAACTTTAATTTAGTTGGTTTCGACGCGTAGCGTCTCATTTCTATGTCTGATAACGACAAGATAGCTTTATTTTAGAATCCTATGGTTCCAAAAAATAAGTTTTATTGTGTATTGCAAAGCATCACGATCATTGGTGACCGCAAAGGTACGGATAATTCAGGTGACTATAGAAACATGTTATGTTTTTACAAAGGACTTTTTACGATTCCCAAAACACGTTTGTGCGGTCAAATATGAAACATTAACTATGTAACTCTGCTTCTTTAAAATGCTCATTCCCACGAAAACGGGGCATTAAAAACTATAATTTCAACATTGCACAAGAGAGACGTTTATGCACCAACACAAGAGAATCCTATGGATTAAATTATTCTTTCCTCCCTATCTCTCAAAGCAGTGCAAATCGTCGCCATTAAATTTCGCATCGAGCGAGTAATCTCTTTCAACGCAATAATTCGCTTCACACACCTTTCTAGCTCAATCCACAAAGGAGGCCGCCGGCTCACTACTTTTTTACTCAGCCTGCATCCACATTCCCTCCCACGCCCATCCGACGCGCCACTGTCACCAACACCTATGAAATACTGCTTCCGGGTCTCTTCCCCTTTTTTATCGGGAGGCTAGAGGTGGGCAGTCTCTCGGAGGCTGGCTAGCTGGGGTAGATGGAGGCCGCTGTTTGTCCGGCGATCCACAATGGAGGAGGCGGAGTGGATGTGACCGTGACAAAAACCTTTCGTGACTTATTCTTCCTTGGGTGAGAGAGAGAGTTGGATGTGAGGAAGTGTGAACAGGTGTGTGTTTGTAGGACGGAGGTGACTGTGGCCAAGCGTCGAACGGAGGCCTATTGGTCGGATTTATTGTATTTCGCCTCATATACGAAACTGATTTATAACATGAACGAGTCAATTTGAATGGTGTAAACAAACGGCGGCCATAATAATCCTTCCCTTCTAAATGAAATGCGACATCAAGTATTGATAACCGAATATTCAAAGAATGAAAACGACACTTAATTTCGGTACTAGTTGTGAAATTTCAACGTTATTCGCATAATTCGATTTAACTTGCAAAGGCTCTTGGCAACGAAGCGAACCAATGACTGAAAAAGATGAATAATTTATTTTCAATTCCGAGAATCCGTGTCGCTTAGTATTTGAATAAAGGAAAGTGGTGTGAAAATACAGGTTAACGATCTACACAAGTACATACATGCATTCATATATTAGATTGCAAATCGCTAAATAGGTTAGAACTGTAAATTATGGATTTTCGTGCATGTGCAGTGCCGGGACACAAAACGTAACCTTCATAGGCGACGAATACGAACGAAATGACGGAATAAGTAATTGGGAGAATTGCTTTCAATTGCAACTCGAAATAGCATTGCTTAAAACCTTAAAAGTAATGTTATATTTGTGTCTCAGGCACAAATGAAAACAATTTAGAGCAAAGAGGTTCGCGTCTTCGCAAAAATGTTGAATCTGATACAGAGGACGTTAAAATTTGTGAGTTTACCTATAGGTCGTTAGTAATCCACAACGTGTAAAAACAAAAAGATCATGAGAATAAAATACGTGGAATCGATTGTATGACAGAACGTTTTCGAGGCTCAACTTTTCCGAGGACAGAAGAGTCAAACCTACGAGAGGAAATTTTAACGTACCCATTGGCGCATCCGCAACTATTGTGAGTTGCAGGTTAATCTATAGACGTATAAAGGATAATTCGGAGGGTTTAACTGAGGAAGAATAGTAATTCGAAATCTCGTCTACGTCGACATACATGGATTAGAAAGATAAACGAGAAATGCACTTCTATTGAATCTTGCAGTCAACACGAGGTATTTACGTGGAAAGCGTTATCACTATATTCAGATTGTTCAGAAACCTGCAATTGATGCCTTAAATTCTCAGCTCAGGTCACGTGTTTATTTTATTATACGTATTCCATTCATAAACTATATAAATTCAGATCCAAACAAAAATTTAGTTAAATTTAACTTCTCCCACCCGTGTATGTGTGTACGTATAGTGTGAACTTTCCTACTGTCACATATAGGGATAAATATCCTTACACCCAAGTTCAAGGAAGAACCTCCGTTGCATTGAGGATTGTAAACTGCGGTTACAGGTAGCAGTGCGTCTTCTAGAACAGAAGGAAAAGTAAATGGACCAATCAGACAGTGGCAAGTGGCAGACGAAGGGAGAAAACCTTTCCCTCGCGGTGAAATATGAATTGGGTCAGGTGGTGTGAAAGGTCGAAATATGGAAAGAGAGATTGAGGAGGGAAAAGAAGACGGTTCGAAGGAAGGTCACGGATGGCGAAGAAGAATGAAAGGGTATTGACCTAAATGGGAGGGGTCAGCCTTTGGTGACCGCACGGCGGGGCGGCCATTAGTAAAGGTGACAAATTGTGGCAAAGTGAGTGAGTGAGTGGGAGAGATGGGGGGGAGGGAGAGGGGGTGGAGAGGAAAAGAAGAGGTAGTGAGGAGGAGGAGAGAGAGAGGGGGGAGGGGGTCTTAGAAACCCCCTGTGTGTAGGAGAATAGGGGAACCGAGTGAGGGTTTTGAGTGAAAACGTGTATTTTTTTGGAAGTGTGAGTACAAACGCGAGAAAACTGAAATGACACACTCAATATCTCTTCCTACGTTCTCACTATACATCACGCGGGACACTGCGGATGGAGTGTTCTTACAATGTATTTGTAGAGTGAACTGCGGAAGAGAGGAAGCGGGAGGGAGTCTCTCTCACGGAGGAAGAGGATATTGGAATGGGGAGAAGAGAGATTGAAGGTTAGAGAAATGGTAGGAATAAGAGTACGTCATCGTAAAGGTTCGTTATTTTTCATAAAAAGTTTTTTATTGTTCTCCTATTTATAGAAAACAACGGCAAATGATAATGTGGATAAGTAGACAAACTAAAAAAATTCAAGATAAGTATTTCATACTTAATTAAAAAGGAAAAGAGAGAGAAAAGAGATTTTGGATGGATAAACAGTGAGAAAAAAGGAGAAGCTAAAGAGAATGACTTCAGATGGAACTGATGGAAATGGGAAGGGTAACTTAGAATATTTAAAGCATCCCACTTTTATAGTGATTGCTTTGGTTATTATTTACCCGATTTATGCAAAAGTAATATTTAAGTGAAACGAGGTAAATCGCCTTATATGGCATATTTCCTGTGATAAAATATTATCTCATGTAAGAAGAACAGAGTGAAATAAATGAATAATGAAAAATAATCCGTATGATCGCAGAAGTAAACAGATAAAGGAAAACTATGGAGAACGAAATTAATGAGAATTTGCGAATACATAAAAAAATTAAATCCCATTATCGCATATTTTTATAGCTTTTCCGCTAGACATGATCCATTACCGCGCCCAAAAAACCATTTCTCTTCAACGCATCACGAGAACATTTTCGAGGAAAAATCTTATAAATTACTAAAATTTTAAGTTTTGTTTGCGTGCATTTGTAATGAATTACTTTTCCGAAAGTACATTAAAGAGGGTGCAATCTTCCAAATAAGTTAATAGCAAAGCAAAGAAATAGATCTTCGATAAAAAGCCTCCGCACTCCCCCGTGATTCAAAAGTAATCCTCTAATTCGCCAAAAGGAACAGAGGCATTCGCACTAACGCCCTTCCCCCGCAAACTCAAGGAATTTAGAAATCCGATTAGGACAACCCGTAAAAAAAGGAAGCAAAGCGGAAGGCAAGTCGTTCTCCCTCTGCGCATGGACATTCCTTAGGGGGAAAAAGCAACCGCAAAAATATCCTTCATCGGAAGAACTTTATTCGGAAAAAATAAGAAAAATTATGCGAGAGTTTAGAAGAAAATAAAAACGTCTCCATAACTTCCGGATTTAGTTCGCGACAGAAACTTTTCTTCGACACGGACGGTTAAAAAGAATGGAAAGAGAGAGAGGGGAGTTATATATATATATATATATAACAAAAGTCTTCGAATTCAACTTCCTTTAAAATTCCCTTTGGCCGAGCCATGGGAAGATATCCCACTGAAAGGGAGGAAGAAAGCCAGGGAAGGTGAGAGGGAGGAGAAGAGAGGAGAGAGGGAGGAGTAGAGATGCTGGGAGGGAGGGGGGATAGAGAAGAGGCGGTGATTCGATGTGGGAATCGGTCAGCTGGAGGTGGATTGCATAGAGAGAGGGTGAGGGAGGGAGAGTGAGAGGGATGGATATAGGGAAGTTGAGAGAGAGAGGCGTAAGGAGAAAGCGATGAAAAGTGTTCAAGAAGGGAGGGAGAGAGGGAAGGAGATTTGAGAGAACGTGCGAGAGAAATTGTCGATAGTTTGATCGGTTTAGGTTTTTATTCGCGCGCTTCCTTTTTAATAGAGGGGGAGAGAGACTCGAATGATGAGGAAGAGACGAAAGAAATACCTCGCTTTACACGCTCCTGGAAAAGTCCGCGTAAAGCGAAAACGTGTTTTCTCGTAAGATTATACGAACTTACATTTGAGCTCATTCTTGTGTTCTACATGAATTATTTAACAATTTTGTGTTTGGAGGCCGTTCTGAAACCATGCTAAAGTTATATTGTTGGCCGAGAAAGTCGAAATCGTTCTAAAGAAAACACTGAAAACCGAAAAAGTGTAAAGCGAACTCGTGCAATTCGAGGGATGCGCGTATTTCGAAGGGAAAGGTAGGCCTGGATGAGAAAGTGTTTTAGTGAAAGAGAGAGGAAAACTCGAAGATGAATCTCGAAATAAAAACGCAAACGCGAAACCCTTTTAGAATCTATTTCTCTTTAGTAATGCGTATGACAATGCGTAACGCATCCGCTGAGATAAATCGACGGAATGCAGAATAAACAAATTCCCAATTTATTCTCTGAAATTTCAAAGAAATTTTTCGCTCTGCCACGGTAGACGCTTTTTAAAAAAACAGGAATAAATCGAATTCCCTTAATATAATTCGGGATTGTCTGCACTCTACATCAGTGATGGCGATCCTTTTCTTGTTCTCGTTCCAGAATAAAACAATACTTTTATGTTTTTTCCCAACTGAGTTTATCTATCCGTCTTACAGATAATATAAATTATCGTGGCACATATTATTTCTGTTTCTTTGACTCATTTCCCTATAAGCCAGGCACAGCATTGGCTTGGTTTCGTCCTTTTTGGATCATCGTCTCGAATTTTTTGGAACAGCGATTGTGTTTCTACATTGCTACTGCTCGCACAATGCAGGCAGACAGGAACGGGGTTTATTGAAATGCATCCGTGCAAATACAAGATATTAAATATATTAATGTAATATATTTAATATTATTATTTTCGGGATATTGAACAAATTCGTCGTCCGTCCGCAAATAGCTCGGGACAGTGTCTTAAACTGATGGAGGTTATTCTTTAAATGAGGCTAAATTAGTAAGAGAATTTCTTTTATTACTTTTCTTATTTCGGAGGCGTGCCAACCAAAATCGTCTGGCGTGCCATATGTTCGCCATTACTGGTCTAGAAATACTCGTTTTAATTTTTCCGTATACATATTAGGTGTTAAGCCAGTGTCCCACGGTCAAACTTTTTGACAAAAAATTTGTTCAAATACTTTTAAGTATCGTATGACATCGATATTTTGAAGAAAAATTAAATTTGAGCAAATACGCTTCAAAAATTTTGAGCAAAATAACTTCGCTCAAAATGAATAGAAACGCTTCTATATTTTTGGTCAAACAGCCAATTAGGGAAAGGTTGAATTCAAGATGGCTATTTCCGTAATCCATCGCATTCGCTAGCACGTGTCGAAAAATGGCGAAAACGTGGTCGATTGATTGATAGTTTTTCAGAACACCTAATTTGTACAATACAAAATCAAAACTCTACAACAGCAGGAATTCCAGGAGGGATTCATTAGCAGAAATCCTGAAGGAAGTGGAAGTTTTGCGTCCTGGAACAAGTTATCGCAGCCGCTATGCTTGCGGAACCTGGCGACGGAATGCATAACTAGAGTGAATTTTTGTCAGAATTTTGATGAGACGATGTGTCGTGTGAAATGCAATTATGCTTTTTGACAAAACATATGTTTTATCAAATTTTATTTGCTCAAAAATTTGACCGTGGGACACCGGCTTTAGGAATCAGAAGCGTTCGCAAGGAGAAGGAGCGCGTGTACTTCTCAGCAAACCATTCCTTCCCACGCGCCTTCCATTCCTTCCCTTTTCCTTTCCCCTTACTCCCCTCCCCTTTTCTCACACCCCTCTTGGCCGCACACACTGACTTTCACACCTCTCACCCCCCCCTCGATACGCACGAGAAACGCGTCCGAAAAAACAAAGCGTGCTCGACTTCCCACGCGCGTGCCTCCCATCACCCACCGCGAGCCACTTCCTATTCGCCACTCCATTTCCCCTCTCGCACGCAGCACCTCCTTGGAAACGAGCAGCACCCCTATCTCCCCCCCCCATCCTATCCCAAACCCCTTCCCTTAACAACGTACTTTCGCTCCTCTCTGAGCAAATATTTGAGCAGTGGTTTTTTTCTCCGACGCCTCCTAACCCACATGTGCCAAACCCTCTTTTGTTTATGGATAGAAAGGCCGCCACTGCCTTCTCTTCCTCCTCCGGGTTCCTTGGAAACCTCAACCGCCCTTCCGACAGTCAACACTTCTAACAATGGCAGCCTCGGATGTTCTAGTTGGAATCTGCCCTTCATTTGCATCTTCTTGTCTTTTCGTTTAATGGATGTTGTTCTGACCGGAGAAATGGAACAATACTTTCTCCTCGGAGGGATTGAACCATCAAAATTCCAAAACCGCGAAGTGTAACTGAATCATCCACTAAAGAAGAATCATTGGAATACTGAGGGTACCTTCGATCGCATACGATTATATTCTGAATTGATAGATTGCATTTATCTCCAATGTCCAATTTTTTTAATTCGTCCTCGCCGAAATTGATTCTAAACACGTTTAATACACTTTAAAATTTACGCGACCGGATAAAATAACAAAAAAATCGCCTATAAGCTAATAAAAGGACACATCAATAGCACATATATAAACAAGCGGAATTGATAAAAAAAATCCATTACACACCGTGCACGTCGAAAATAGTTCGGGAATTATAAATTAACATAAATTTTACTCAAAATTGAAAATAAATGCTTCGCCAATAGTAACAAAGATTGGAGAAACCTATTCCTCCGTAACCGAAAAGCGCATTTCATTCTCGACCTTTTCATTGCTATTTTTACAACGTTTTTCAATCTTAATCTTAAGATTAGCTCAAGAATTATTTTTGTAATGTAAATAGCAATCCGACAATGAAAAATCTTAAATCTTATTGGAGATGTAAACAGATAACACCTTTTAATATCGAAGACGAACACTGGATCACCTAGACAGTTCGAGAATGCATCTTTCGACAAATAAAAGAATCGTACGAGATTTCGATAAGAGAATTGCGACCGTCTGCAGCCAAAATGGACCGAGATGCCGACGAAGCCTTTCTAAGCCCAGTTAATCGAATCCATCAGCAACGTATACTCTCTTCTGTTCGAGCTAATAACTTCCAACGCATTACACGCTCCATGAAAATTCATGATCTTTGCTCAAACTTTCATTAAAAAGTAATGGAACAACTGGAGGACGTAGTCGGACTGGAGGGGTCGCGAGAAGTGAGGTGCGAATAAGGCGGTAGGGTGGATGTAAAGGGGGGGGGAAGGAGGGGAGGGGAGGGGAGGGGCGGCAGATGCCGGTTTACCCACGGAGATGTTCCCCGCCCCCTCAGTCTCCTCCCTCCCAGCCTTCCCCCTTCCCAGTGGCCCCTCTCGGAGTGCGTATTGGTCCACGATCGGAAGGCAATTTGGATTGGGATTCCTTTCGAACGTAAGGGTAAGTCGTGCCGCTTGGAAGGAGAGTCGAAATCGGAAGAGAAAGTCACAAATCAAAGTCCGACAGGAAGAATAAGCCGTAGCCTCGACATCTTTCGATTTCCTTCATGCCACGCCCTCTATCGTCCTATTGAGGACGCGTCCGAGAGGCGTTCCATGTTCTCCTACCGCACAGTCACTTGTTTCCTCTGTGGCCGATCGTGATCGGGACGATTGAAGAGGAAAGAAAAATTCCTGATGGACCTTAATTTAAACCTCAAGAAGGGAATGAGAACGTAAGTCTTGACATTTGATTGAAATTAGGAATTGAGAGTAAGGTCTATAAAATCTTTCAAAGCAGTAGTTAGACCAGACCTTTATAAGGAGAGCACTTATAAACGCCGTATCACATACGTTATCCGGCAATGGATAAACGGGTCATTAAAACAATTGTATTGAATTATTAACAGTTTCACGAAAAGTATTATTCTAATACTCATTCAAGAGCGGCCTATCAGCTATGATCGGGGACATGGAATCGATTTAATTGGTACACGGGGCGAATACCCTATCATATTTCTCATTATGCTCAGGGCCGCGCCGGCGTGGGTGCCCGCGGGTTCTGTTGTAAGTCCGTAAGGGGAGACAAACTGCTTGCAATCGGGCTGCAAATGTGGGCCTGATTATGCGCACATCAATTATACATATTTATAGGGTAAACTCTGAGAAAATCTTTTGAAAAAAGCCATTGGATATTGGGTGATATTTTTATATGCATAAGCCAACATCGAACACGTCGGCATTGGTAAACGGATGGTAAGAGTAACTGCAGACGGATACTATGGACGCAGGTTCGAAACCCGCTGGAGGCATAAATGTTTGTGTTCGTCAATATTATATGGAATTAAAAGAGGGATTATTATTAGTTTTACCACTAATTTATAAAAATAATTAATATCTTAAATGCCCAATCATAAAAATGCATCAAAATAATTTATCTCCGCTTTGACGAATTAGTGAGTGGGTGAGATAATATCGCGGATCCAAAAAATAGCGTCGAAGAAGCAGGCCAAAACTAATTATAATATCAAAAAATAATAGCCGAGTTAATTTTAAGATTTATCTTTAGGATGATTTTTATGTAAAAAAATATGATGTGGCCAACACATGACTTTCTCCATATTTGGGGTATAGATATTTAAATTATTATGAATAGCAATATGAGGCAAAATTATTATTTCGTATCGTAAAAGAATACAGTCGTCCTTATTGCCGTAAATTATATTTTGAAAATGTTTACAGAATTCACCGCTACATACCTACTGGTGGCGCTGTAAACTGGAAAACGTTAAATATATCCGAAATGGATGGTTCTACGAAAATTTGTTTCAAACAAAACCTGGAAGAAATATTATTCTCTACAAATTTGGTGCTATACAGTAGAACCTCAAAAACCGGGCATTCAAAAACCCGGCATTCTCAAAAACTCGGCACTTTTTTGAAAGTTATATGTAAAAAATTCTAATACTGTAGAAATTACTTTAAATGATGTACGCTTATCTATTTTCATTGTTTCGTTTACCTCATTAGTCTAAAGTCGTGGCGATAGCATTTTTTTTTCGTTAATGCAATTAGTACTTTTGTTAAATTTCTTTTGACATGACTTCAAAAAAGAAGACAACAAGATAAGTGGTTACGAAACGTAAACAGAAAATTCTCAGGATTGAAAAAAAGTGGAATTACTAAGAAAACTTGAAAAAGGCACTTCAGTGAAGAGACTTGGCGAAGAATGTAGCATTGTAGTTCCACTGCGTATAACTTAAAGAAGAAAAAAATCTGATGTGGCCAACACATGACTTTCTCCATATTTGGGGTATAGATATTTAAGTTATTATGAATAGCATTATGAGGCAAAATTATTATTTCGTATCGTAAAAGAATACAGTCGTCCTTATTGCCGTAAATTATATTGTGAATATGTTTACAGAATTCACCGCTACATACTGGTGGCGCTGTAAACTGGAAAAGGTTAAATATATCCGAAATGGATGGTTCTACGAAAATTTGTTTCAAACAAAACTTGGAAGAAATATTATTCCCTACAACTTTGGTCCTTACGAAGATGTCCAATTACGACCTTTTTAAGGAGATATTTGACGGAAACCGAAAAAACCGATTATTTATAAATAATTCCTAAACAATAACCGCTATGGAAAATTGTTTCAAATTAAAGTTGTAGGAAATTACATTCTCTATAATCTTTGTATAGAATTGTATATAAAATAATGATGTTTTAACGGAAAAATATCGCAAAAACCGAATCGGGTTTCGAATAAACGACTTCCTGTTAACCGTTATTGTCCAAAAACTAATCAGTTCTTGTGCCCATACCAAAGTGTTATATATGAAATTTGGTAACGATATGGCAAGTACTTTTTGAGTTAGAACGCCCACAATCACATACACTCACGCACACACACACACAGACATCATTCCAAAAATAGTCTAAACGTGTTCTAGGGACCTCAAAACGTGTATTTCCGTTAAAATCTCGAAGTCGATTTTTTTCGTGATCACGATACTTTCCCATTACTACGTATGGAGAAAGTAAAAAGAGTGGTCGAAGATGATATTGAAATCTGGGTTGATGTCGGCAATGTCGTACTTCAGCAAACTGATGTGAAATGTGTGAAATAGTCGTAATAGTGGACATGGTTTTGAAACATGATCATGAAAAAGATGAAGAAAATGAAAGTGACGATGATCAAGGGCAAACGTTCAATAGATCGCTGTATATAGTTGGTCACAGATACAATATCTGTTTTAGAACAACGCCCCTGCATTGATTTTCAAGAGATTACGTGTTTGTATCGAATACATGATAAACTCATGAAGGAAAAATCAAATCGCATGAAGTAAGCTAGTTTGCCCGATCTGTTTAAAAAAAATTCTCAGAATAACGTGTGATGAAAATAATGTTGTAAATGCGTATTAGATATACGCTTTATGTCACGTTCGTTATTTACTTTTTAATGGTTCTTTTATAATTCCTCGTTTTAGTGCCTGTATAAGCAATAGTCTTTGTTGATAATGGGTTCCCTTTTAATTGCTATTCATCATTTGAATTACCAAAAACGTACATACATTATTTAAGGATTTTTTATAAATTTTCAAAAACCCGGCAAATGCTAGGTCCCGAGGTTCCGGGTTTATGAGGTTCTACTCTATATGAAATTTGGTGTTAATATGGCATGTACTTTTTGAGTTAGAGCGCCCACAATCACATACATCCACACAGACATCATTCCGAAAATAGTCTAAACGTGTTCTAGGGACCTCAAAACGTGTATTTCCGTTGAAATCTCGAAGTCGATTTTTTTCATCAACACAATACTTTCCCATTACTACGTATGGAGAAAATAAAAATCGTATAGCTGGGTTATGCTTTTTCAATTATCGGGAGGATTATATTTATTATTTTAATAGCTCTCTCTCTTTTCATTGCTTTATTTTATAGTATAATTTTATTTAAATTCAACCTCTTTCTCTCTCCCCTCTTTCCCATTTAAAAGCAAGGAACACGTTCCCATGTTATCAGAAGTTCACACCGATGAAACTTGAAAAATCCCGTATTTTCTAGGATCAATCGAATTTTTAAGCCATTTTGACATGGCATCGAATTGTCTCTTCGAGAAATATACTTCTTTCTTTCGGCTATAAAACGTTAAAAGCATAAATTTTCTAAATTGTAAATGCAAAAGAATGTCCATGTAATTTCCATTTAATAGCAACGTAAAAGTAAAATTTTTAGTTTTAATACAGAATTAGTTTACACGAAGCAATGACCAATTAAGGAAATTTAAAGTCCAGTTCTCCTTGTACACATGTAATTCTACACAGCAATAAGCAACCATTGCACTAGTGTGAGTAGTGATAAATGAAGCTCTATGACAATACATGGGAAATTTTTACCTAGATGAATTGAAGTTGGGAATCGTATAAAAAAATCCAGCCGATGGTGATCCTAACAACTGCTCTTGTCCCCGCGAAGGGTGAGGAGGGCGCTCGCCTCAGCACTTCAATGCGGCTGGAAACATGAATATATATATCTGCACCTTCCGATAGTGGGAATGCGAGCGCCTATTGGATCGGAAGGGACCCTTTTTTTACCTTTCGATGGTCTCGCAAAATTGCACCCTTTAGCAAAACTCCTAATCCCACATCGTCTACCGTGGAAACCCTTCTCATCGTCCGATCTCTGCTTCTGCGCCCTTTAGCGAGAATCTCTTTCGACGCCCTCATCCCCAAACGCAGAAAACTGCCGTGGGAAGAGTGCCACACGGTGTCATTCTAGGTCCGACGCATTTATTTCACTCTTAAGCTTTGATTTTCTGCCTCAAATGTTACCTGGATGCAATGTTCCTCCGATTTTCGTATCTTATTTTATGTACGCATGAATACATGTGTGCATCTTTGTTGAAATTGTATTTAACCAAAAATATCATTCAGCAGTAATCAAAGGAAGATAACAATTGGAATGACTCAACGCAAGGAACATATATCACGAAGAATAAAGGACGGAATATTGTTAGTTTTGAAACTATCATATTATAAATACACGTAAAAGCAGTAAAACAAGCGTGGTATGATATATTTTCCAAACTAATTAACTGCTACTTTTAATTCCTCCTTTTAACAAATGATGTTTTTTTTAATGATGCCTTCCCCGCAAAGCCAATTTTTTAGGCTTGTCTGCAGGTAGGGGAAAAACCCCAAGACGAATAACAACATCCATGCCCGAAGCGGAATTCGAAGGCAGGCACACTACCTACCACTCTAACCCGGCCAGGTTAAGCGTTAATATTTATTAGGAAGAGATGTAATCATTGGGATGTTATCATCTAAACAATAATAAAAGCATACTTTTTCTATGGTACTAGTTAATATTATCAAACAAAAAATATTTCTTAGAGGTCATAATGAAAATTAAAGTTCTCCAAGTAGTTGCATCTCAGTATTCGCAATCTATCCTACAATTTACGTTTGTATGTATTTTTGGCTAATCAACCCTTTCTACCATTTCCGTCTTTAATAGAAGTGGCATTTTACGTAGTTAAATTTTTTCATCTACAAAAGAAGTTTAAATATGTCAGTGTCATTACCTGCTTAGAAAAAATACAACTACGAAAAAATCGCATCTTTCTATAGTGTATGGATAGGGAGCTGGAAATATCTTTGAAAAATTACTTGCTATCTCTTAACAGAGGAGTGTTTCCATAGATTTAAAATAACACTAATTATTTGAAACGATTTAATAAAAATGCGACTTTACTCGTAAGAGAGTTTGAGATTTCTCCCGCACTTCAATCTACAATTCCCTTAATACAATTACTCTTTATTATTGAAATTATTTTTCGGAAACGCACATTAGCATAAAAACTTAAGTATAGTTCCTAAATCACTGCATAAGGTTAGGACCACTTAATCGCAAACTCTAGGATTATTCCCCAATCCAAATCTGCCTTTAATTCTCTCCCCTCCGTGGATTTAGAAATCTGGTTTACTTAAGAACCCGTGTTAGTCAACCCAAAGCAAAGTAGCGCCCAGATTTTGGGCGGATTACCACGCGTGCATGTGTGCAAAATCGAAGCACGCTTAGGGTATTGGCTTTTAAAGAGGTCTCTTTGGAGGAGACGAAAGCGAACTTACCTCTCTTTGGAGGAGACGAAAGCGAACTTAAAACGCGGATTGTAATCCCCATCGCGGCACACAGAGACGGCTGGAAAGTCGAAGGAGAGAGGGAAGGGGCGGGGTGGGACTCGTCTACTTCTCCCTCCACGCTACATTCCGAGATCCTCTTCACACTCCAACAATCTCAATCAATCTATCCCTCTCTCCGCATACGTATTTTCCTTTCAAGGATTCGAATATACCTAAAGATTTTCCTTAAACTCTCGCCGAACCATCCCATCCATCCCTCTTTTTCCCTCCTCCTATCTCTAGCACACACTGGAAAACCAATCTTCCGTTACCCTAGCGATGTGCGTTAAAAATAATCCCACGCGGGATGACTCAACCGGCGAATGGGTCGTCGTGCAATGGGATGGGAGTTGAGGAGGAGTGAGACGGAGAGAATGTTCGATCAAGGAAAAGAGAGGATTATCCAAGAGGAATGGTAAGAGGGAGGAAAGGGTGATGGCGGTGTAAGGAGAGAATCCGTCGGATGGAAGAAGGGAGGAATGGATGGAGGGAGGGAGGGAGGGCTAAGATGGAGGGAGGAAAGGGAGGAGGGGAAAAGTGGTGTAAACGAAGCGTGGTTTGGTAGTTATGCTTCCGGGCTAAACGTCGATAAAAGGTATTTGACGTGAGCTTAACAAGGGATTGAAAGGAGATTTTTCGGAAGCGAGGATGGAGTCGTAAGGTATCCTTCGATGGGAATCGCGACAAATGTCTCAGAAGAAGATAAAAGAAGCGAAGGTTATGGGACATAAGTCTCACAATGGCGACAAACTATGGCAATAAAAAATAAAGTACGCGGGATATATTTCATTGAATCCAAACAATTTTTATCTTTTCATCCCTGAAAACAGTGGTGGACGACTTATTCTACATGGCGGGCCATATTAATGGTTGCGAATTTTTCGGCGGGCCACATTGGAAGTTGCAAATTCTTGTATGGGTCGAATAAGAGTTTTAATAGGAAGTTACCTATATATTCTGAGGCGCCATGCAAGCGACAATCGAGTAAAAATAAGGTTTTTATTGTTAACATTTCAATATTATCAGTTTTATTATCAAAATTTTCATAAAAATGTACGAATTTGTGTGTTAAATTTTTTGGATTTTTTTCTCCTCATGACTTTGCGGGCCGCTCAAAAATCCTTTGCGGGTCGTAGGTCGGGCACGACTGCCTTAAAACATTTTAAACTACATTTTTAGTGATTTTTCCTAGTTTAAAAAGGAATAATTCTGAAATTAACCGTCGTGGCCAACGTATGATTAAAGCAAGTTTAGTAAGAGAAGAGTGGGTCAAAACGTATCAGTTGTTGAGCAATCGTTGGGAGCTCAATCACGCATGTGGTTTATTCAAACGTTTAGCGGATAAAGTATTAGTGATCTATAACATTTCGAGAGATTTCACCATTAAAGATCGAGGTAGTATTCGGTTTCAATTATTTGTGCCGATTTGCGTCAACTTATTTCGCCGCAGGAGTGGTTTTCAACATATCCTCTATATTTTAAACTTTATCTCGATGTTATGCTACGCATGACCACTGTGTCTAGCAAAGACAGCGATTCGTAAGGGAGCACAATGACATAATTTTATTGGTACTGATTCAAACTTTGATCGCGACCATCCAAAATCTCCTAATAGCCCTCAAATAAGGGCAAAATCTTACATGAAAACATTTACGGATAAGGACAGAATCGACGTAGTCCCAGGGATGAGATTATTCCTGAGCTGCGACTTAGAGAATTTATTCCCGAGGTGTAAGACTTCGACAATGGAAAGAGGCATGTAAACCTTCATAAAGATACTGTGTGCGTATGTACATATGTGTGTGTGTATGCAGACAGAGAGAGAGAGAGAGGAAGAGGACCAGAGGAATAGATTCCATGGAAAGAAGATGAGTCGTTTTTAGTGTGAGAGGGTGGAAGCAGAAATAGAGAGGGAGAAGAGGGTTAGAAAGCCCTTTGAAAGGGAGATAAAGAAGGCGGCGGATGGAGACGGGAAAGAGGAAGAGGTGTCCCCTTTTGGGGTGCGTTGCGGTGAGGGGGGAGAGGGGGGGAGGGGCTCTCAAGGGGCGAGGACCATCCGGGAGGAAGAAGCGATTGGCATTCGGGCCGAATGAGTTTCAGGGATGGAATGAGAGAGAGAGAGGTTGAGAGGGAGTGAGGAAAGGTATGCGTGTAAAAGAGAGAGGAGGAGGAGGGCGTGCGTGTATTCAGGGGTGAATGGGTGGAGTGGGGGTGGGAGAGGGAGGGGAGGAGGTGCTTATGGGTGGGATGTGGTTTTGGGATGGAAGAACGGGAGAAAACGCGAGCGGTTCGCAGAGGAGGGAGGGTGTGGGATGGAGAGAGAGAGAGGGGGGAGGGGAGTGGGCACAATAGGGGAGTTGGATTAGGCGGGAATGAGCGGAGATGAGAGAAGGAAAAGAGGAGTGGAGGTCAACCCTTGAAGAGAGATGTATAAGAGAGAGAGAGAGAGAGAGAAGGGAGATAGTGGATATGAGAAGGGCGAACAATTCCATCGGCATAAGAACCGATATCGGTTTGGAAAAGCGATGCGGTCGGGAAAAATAATCGGGTGCATAGTTGCAGCGTCCGGATGGTTGACTCAGAGGCGACTTAAGAAGGGGAAAAGGGGAGGCGGAGGGGGAAAGGGAAGGCTGAGAGGAGTAAAGGGGGAGGGGGAAGGAGGGAGGGAGGAGAAGGAACAGAGGCACCGCGGATTATGGAGGGCGGTGTGGAGGAAATGGAGAGGGTCGGGATGAAAAGAGGAAGGATTGCGGCGTGGAGGATGGGGGAGAGGGGGGGTAGACAGGGGAGGGAGGGAGGGAGGAAGCCATTTCGGGCCTCCTTACGGAATACGCACTGGGGTTAATGCACCCGTGACAAGGCGATGCGCCTCGAATGCGTCTCTTTGTGAGGCAACCCTCGTAAGGACTCGTAATGTGTTTTTTAATGAAGGAAACCTTCTTCTAGAAAAGTTTTGAAAGATAGAGAGGGTATTATACAACGCTCACAGTAAGAATAGAGGATTATGGTAGTATACCCTTTCAACAAAATTATTTCATTAAAAATGTTAGTACTGGTGAATCTATATCTAGGAATCAAATAAGTTAAATAAATACCTTTAAAGTAGAATTGTATATAAATTAATTTGCAATTATTAACACTAATTGTAAGAAATTGTGCTCATATATTTATAGTTGGTTTAATATGCTTGGCTTCTTCCGGGAAAAATGTCGCTTTTATTTTATGCAATATGAAATACAAGATGCCTTTTGGGGTAAATTTTTTTTCCATTTAATATCATTCTATTCGATTTTTAAAAATCGATGCAAACTAGCGAAACGGCATGGTTTCCTACACCGACCATCGCTCAGCGGTAACTATTTTTAAT
The DNA here is from genome assembly GCA_036926305.1 of Uropetala carovei. Lineage (NCBI taxonomy): Eukaryota > Metazoa > Arthropoda > Insecta > Odonata > Petaluridae > Uropetala > Uropetala carovei. The sequence continues at coordinate 5,982,296 of JAXCHB010000010.1, read as the reverse complement.
CATTCAAATGAGCTTTTAACGCGTTGTTTACGGTGCAAAGTGAGTCTTGAAATAAATGACAGATTGACGAGAGTCGACGGAGAGATTCGGATATTCGGTTATGAGAGAATGCGAAGCGAAAGAGACTGAAATTATTGAAATTGCCATCGGAAGGGATAAACAGAGAAACAGCTAAAAGTCGCTTCGTCGCTTAGGAAGTGCTAGAGAATGGAATTTACTCTTAAAAAAATGGTAAACAAGAGGAAGAAGAAAATGGAAGGAAAGATGTAGGGAATTTTTCGTCGCAGTGAGGTAATGTAAGTGGAGATAGAGGGTGGGAGGAGAAGGTGGCCAGTAGGGAGAGGGTGTAGAGTGGGAGGGGAGGGTGGAGAGAGAGGTAGGGGAGGTTGGAGAGAGGGGGAGAGAGATCTAGTAGGGCGGAGAGAGGGTGGAAAGGAGGGTGGGGAGAGAGGGTGTAGAGTGGGAGGAGAGGGCGGAGAGAGCATAGGTAGGGGGGTGGAGAGAGAGAGAGAGGGAGGAGGGAGGTATGAGATGGGAGAGAGTTGATGGGAGGCAGTCTTTTTGATGGGGACGCAGCCAAAGCAAATGGAGGGAAGGGATTAGCACTCACATTCTTCTTTTGGCTCATTTGCTTCATTTCGGGGACTTCCTCTTTTTCCTGCCACTCTCTTCAACTCTCTCTATTTTCTCCTCTCTCTCACCTCATTCACTCTACGCCTTACTGCGACATTTCACAAACACCGCCGATAATGAATTTTCTTATTCGCTACCCGCTTTTTTAAGTGTTGACCTGGTGTTAGCGATAATTTGGATGCATTGTTTTTTAAGGTTAAAAATGTATTATGCGTTTTATTTCCCTAACGGGGACTCAAGAACCTTAACTCCATGAATCAAGTTCTTTTTGAATCAGCAAACAATTTTAACGCGGTTTTAATATTTACTTTGATTATAAAATTGAGTCGTGTACGTGTTTTGCATCGTTATTTCCGGTACCGAGATTTTTTTGGCGTGTTTGTTAATAACTTGATTTTTGGAGATCATAATATCCATTGCCATATTTAAAACATAAATAAAAAATGATATTGTCTCGCACGAAATTTAAAATTTAATTGCAATTTTAATGCAACAAAAATCACTGTCAGTCATTTTAAGATGTCATTATGTTTAAGTATTATATTTCAATTAAAAATTTTATTCGTAACAGACGAAATTTGTCAGTTCAAAACAAGTCTCATTTAATGTTTAATTTAATTATCAAGATTAATGTGCCAATATCATAAAAGCAGGAAACATTTTCTCCGAGCGTTTAATTTATTTTTAATACACCGTACAATTAGAACGATGAGGAAAAACTGTATACCGTCAACTCGTCGCAGTCAATTCGTCGCGCGCGACGAATTGACTGCGACGAGTTGTCGTAGAAGCAGGAAAAACAGGACGGGCACATCAGATGATTCAAATCTGTTAAGTTTATGATTCAAATATATATATTTTCTCCCCAAATCATTTTACTCGAAAGAGATCTTTTTGTATAGAATGATAACAGACAATCCGTTTCACTTCGAAATCGTTCAAAGCGAGGAAATACTGTCATTTCCGCTTAACGGAATATAACGTGGTGAAAATTTTATTTTAAGATATGACATTTAACTAATTAACATCTCGTCTTCAAACTCTCCTTAATTTCAAAGCGTGTCGGGAGGTTTCATTTACAACGGAATTTCACAAAATATGCTCTGTTTGTGTTTTTCCCTAGATGTGTATGTTTTTATAAAAAAATGTCGAACAAAAAGTACTGAATTCCCTCGGGACGCTACAATTAAAGCAATTTCTACTTTAGAATACGCAATGTAGGTCTATATTTATCGTCAAACGATCCGTTCCGAATTAATCAATGTTTTCAGCAAGAATACTAGGTATTTCCAAATAAAACTCTTCAAAAACGCTAGACTTTGAGAAGAGAAAGCCATAATAGGAATGGATTTAGAGTCGATTCGATGAATTTCTCTATTTGAAATTAGTTGAATTCCTTGCCTCGCTTCCATTGATTTTCGCTGCAGTTAGTTTCGAATTACGGGGTTATACGAAAACGATGGTATTTATGATAATAAATTATAAATTAAAAAATCAACATTATATTACAGATTGCGTTCTATTCTCGACGTTAATATATTAAAAACCATTTTAGGTTAGGGATTTTCAAAATATCATAATCGAAAAGTTATTTCTTTGACACACTACACAAATTATTTGAATTTATTGTGTGTAACGCTTTAATATCGTTGGAAGAAATCAAAAGGCACGAGTTTCACGGATTTCCAATTAGAGAAAAAGAAAAATTAAACGAAGAATACAAAACTATTCCGACACCAGCGTCAAACATGAAATTTCCATTGGATTTCATGAAACGTTTCTTTAATGAAATATATTCTAACGAATGTGTAAGTATATCACCAAATTCAATGAATAATATATTCTAATTTGCGTCGAAAATCCAACCAATGTTTAATTATAATTAATCATAGAGAAAAACTTTGACTTCACTTTAAACAAAACGCGTTCTCTTTCCACAAAATTAATTGCAGTTAAATAAGGTTTCCAGGGAGTTAATTATTTTACGCCGATTCTTTTTTTAACGGCGGAATCCCCGACTGAAAAACGCAAAAGGGCGAATCGGAGGACCGAATGCAACTGCGCCATTTCCCGCTTTAAATAATACGTTCGATTGGCATTTACGCAAACTCGGTTCTCGGAAGGACCTCGTCACGAATTACTCTTTTACCCTGCCTTTTCCATTCCTTTTTCCTATTCCGCCTCTTCTCCATTCCGCCTCCTCTCTATTCCGCCTCTTTCACATTCCTCCGCGTATTATTTCTGCCCTGTATTTACGCCCACGATCTGTTTGTTCCCTCGCTGGTGTTAAAAAATTCCACCTTGAGGCACAACCCAAATGTCATCCCCTTTCCTTCAACCTCCTCCCATCACTTCCCCTCCCTTACCCCTCCCACTTCTCCTCTCCCTCTCCCTCCCACTTCCTCTGTTCAGCGCTCAAAATTAATTAGTTCTCAAAGTGAACCGCGAGTGGCGCTTTTCCATGCGACGGTAGAAAAATGAATGACGATAAAAAATTCAGCCCGAGTGGCAGATGGCGGAAGAGAGAGAGAGAGAGAGAGACAGAGAGAGAGAGAGAGAGACAGAGAGAGAGATGAGAAAGAGGAGGAGAGACAAAATGAAATGCTGAGAACAAAGCGAAAACGTTAAAAATAAGGTGAACGTTGAATAGGGGAGTGAAATGATGGATAAAGAGACATTAAGTGAAACTCGATAAAGAAGGAATTGGAAGAAAAAAGGGAGGAAAAAGAAGGAAATGAAAGAAGACAAATAATATTGTGCACTTGCGTACATGTCTGGGGGTTACATCGTTCGTCTTATGAGTGATTCAAAGAAATTATTAGCGTAATTAATTAACGTTAACATAAAACCCTTTTAATTTCGATGGTTCCGCCAGTGCCTGAATGACTGAGTAGTGACCAATGCATATTCAAAACATAAAAGTACGTTGGAGAGCGCCTTCGCCATAAATTTCGCAGTTTTTCCCCTTTACTCCTCCACGCCCGCTCTCTTCTTGAAAATTCATTTCGAATTTCGTTTTCGATAGGAAAATCCACTTAGAAAATCCACGTTCCAGCACATGCATTATATTTCCTCGATATCTCTCGACGCAGTTCACTCTTTTCCTTAATCCAACGTAAATCGCCACCTGCCAGTATGGATAGTGTTCTTGTCACTGTGTTACTGTTTAAGAGGTGCGAGTTGCATGGTTGAATCTTTCATTTTAAAAGAAACCATCAATATCGATTCAATGAGCATGCAAATGGAGACAAAAGCTCTCTTTTCCTACAAATTATCTTTCATAATGTTTAATTAATAACAAAATACGTTTCAGTACGTCTATATTCTCGAGTAGGTCAAGCCGCCCTTTTTATTTATTAGTTCACGTGACTTCCTTCCAATACTCTACATCTCATCTCCAACTCCAAAGGCATTTTATTCGAAGATTTTTCTTTATTATTACAGCGGATGGCCGTCCTTTTTCCGCAAAACAGTACATTCCCTCGTTAAAAAATGCTTTATTTCGAAAACAGGATTTTTATGAACAGAAATGCATTGTCACTGCAGAGCCACCCTAATTTACACAGCCTAATGCAGTTATGATTAAATCACGCGTATACGCGCTCCAAAACAAGACTACATATTATTTTGCAGGCTATACCGGGAGTCATTCGAAATACTTGACTTCGATATCCCCATTTTCCAGGCATTTTCATCCTTATCAAAGGACGTTCGCATCCCTTCCTAATGAGATACGAATGCAGTCCATCCGAACGGCGTGCTTCATTTCAGGGGGACGTATCAGTTGGACGAATCAAACAGTCCGTCCGCGATAATCCATCGGTCCTCGAATCTGCGCCTCATCTCCCATTAATGTAAAGATGGCGCACGCATCGCCTTTGATCTAGCGACTTTGTAAAATGGGGCGGCGAGCGGTGGGATCGGAAGATCGCTCACCTCTCCGACCTCCCTCGATAGCCGCATTCTGTTCGCAGGTACGAGAACAAAGGGCGACGACATAGGTGGACGTGCATAAACCGCCTTTTAAGCGACACCAAAAGACACGTGCCCAGTCCGCTCAGGAGAGCACTCTGCACGCTCCCATTAGCGAGGAAGGGATTAGTGCGAGCCAATCAATCCACTTCCGGCGCCCTCCTCCATGCCCTAACCCCTCCTCCCCCACGCACATATTCCCCCTTCCTCACCCGAATGCAGAAACACGCGAGAGCAACAAGAAGCGCTCCCTCTCTCTCTCTCCTTATCCCTCTTTCTCTTCTTCCTTCATTTCACTCTCTCTCTCTCTCTCCCATTCTCTCTTCTCTTCGCTCGCTCCACAACCTCGCCGTTAAAAGTTCAAATAAATAAATAGATAAAATCCCAACGTAGAAACCTGACGGTTATCTGCATCCGAAAATATGTAGTATGTGTGTGTTCAGATGCTGTAAAATTCTACGAAGCGGGCGTTTTTCACATTATGAGGTAGATTCATTTTCTTGGGGAAAGCAAGAAACAGGAAAAGTATATATGCATGTAAATAAAAATTGTATTACTTAATCGGTACTGTATAATTTAAAATTAGTTATCAGAATATTAGTATTAGATGGTAATATAAAGTTATGTTTTTCTGCCAACACCACCATCTTTCTCTCTCTCCACCTCGCTCTCCCTCCTCCAACGGCGCTGAGTCTCTCTCCGATTTCGATATATTCTGAACGTGGGAGTTAATCGGAGCGAGACGAAGCAGTGAGATAAGGTAGCAGACGCAGAAGTTTTAGCCTCCCCGGGAGACGAATCTCTCATAGCCCTCTGCTAAACTGTATTTAAAGTAATGTTCTCATTTTCATGATAACCATAGCGAAGTTGCCGTCCGAGGGAATATCCGTGGCCGTATTTGTATACTCGCGACGGCTCCGAATCTAAAAAAACAATCTTTTATCAGCAGTATTAGCTAATAGTTAATGTTTGGGCGATGACTATATTTCAACGCCATATCCATAAATTTATAAATAATTTGTTAATTTACTCCTCGTGTAGGTAGGCATCGTAATAAACGATTAAACTAATGATGCGACGAATTAATTACAAATTATGATGGTCTCTTACTGTTTTCTTCTGTGATAACATCCGTCTACACTCGGAGGCCGCCCTCAACATTAAGGAGTCGGAGTATTTTGCTTCTGTGAAGAGAAGAAATTATCTCTCTCTTCAAGTGGATATTAAAACATCTCGTAATCCGGAGCATGATTATTTTGCCGTGATTTAGCGAACGGAATTCGAACAGTGACAATTTCATGCGCTCCCAAAAACTTAGGTTGCGCCTTTTTTATTTCAGGAGAGATGTTTGCGATCTTGCTGAATCGGGTGAATTTGCGAGGGAATCGGAGAGATATGTACTTTCTTCGTTTTGCATAACGTCATTTATGAAGTTAAAATCCTTCAAAATGCTACTTGCAGTTTAAATTCAATTCATTCATAAAATATGCGTGGACTTCTTTTTTTTGGTTGCCAAAGAATATGTTATTACAACTTAACCTTAATCGACCATTACGTCTATCTTTATCAGCCTAATTGGATTTTTGATCTGGTTTTAAATTAAAAACGAAAACAATAAGGAATTGATAATCGGAGATGGAGGCTATTACTACTACTTTCATATCTTGCATACTCCACAGTTTCATCGCTGAATCGAGATCACTTTTTAGATTTAAGGAGAAATTTCGAATTTCCAAAAAGGGGATACGTGGGTTGCATAACTTTCAGGATGCATTTATTCATGAAGAAGGCATTTCAGATAGTAATGAATTCCTATTTTGACAAACTTTGAAGATTTGCAGAGAATTAAGATAAAAGTTTCTTAAGTAATAATAAACGGTTTTATTAGTAGAAACCAACCCGCGAAAATTCAGTCACTTTCGGAAATATGTAACTGTTTTTACTAAGAGATTTACGGAATGTGTTCGGTATAAAACGCGTTATAAAATCGCGTCATTAAGCATTTTCAAATGAATATATAAAGTCACGTGTAGTTTATGTGACTCAATTTGAGCGATGGCGGCTCACTGAATCCAAGTGATCTACCAAGATTTATATTCGATTTCATTGTGGAGTGAGTGGTTTTGATAAAAAAATAGAACGGCTAATTATGTATCTAATGAATCATTTTACTCATAATATAAACTCAAAACAATAAATTCATATTTAAAATGATAACTGCAACTGATGGCATCTACAATTTTTTAAAATAAAATATAAGCTAAATATCAACTAAATGCACGAATAGTGAGTTAATATTGGTTTATTCGAGCTGAAGATTTCATCTACGAAAAATGGACGCTAGTGATTCCAATTGTTTATTGGTCCTTTCATTGTTGGATGGCATAATTAGCCCTTAAGGAATCGAACCACACGAGCGCCCTCTGTCGCACGCTGCCAAAGGATAATCCCATGGAAACCCACCAACGCCGTCGATTGTCGTGGGACAACAATGGACACGTACACGCATGGATGACAAGATGCCGCACGTGTTATAACAATGCCGTCCTGCTAGAGATAGAGGATAGAGGCGGGGATTAACGAACTACAATGCGGAACCGGAATTTGGATTGGTCGATTGGTTTGCAGAGGAGTCTAATGGGGAAGAAATGGAGTCGTGAACTGCTTGTGCGTGCGCGAATTGAGCGGATAGGTATACTATAACAGAGAAAGATTTTGTTCGTTAGATTCTGTTTAGACAAGCGGTCCAAGGAGAGTTGCTTCAGATTAAATCCTTTCTCGAGAGAGAGAGAGAGCGTTTTGCGCGGATCAATTGAGGTACATTTATCTTTCTCTGTTTCTATTTCGCGTCCGTCCGATAGGAAAATTCACGCGCGCGCGCGCACACTGCAATTTTCTCCGAAAGGACGATTGTTTTGATAAAGAAGAAGAGATGCTTCTCGATGCGATTGAACGCGAGACATATCCAAAATTAAAGTTTCGACTAAATTAACCCAAACGAGGCAAAAGTGAGCCATTTCTGTTACCTTGAAGTAAAAAGGCTTTAAAAATGTAATTTTATTCTCGGATTTAATAAATGACAATTTTCTCATTAATAAAGTTCAGTCGGTTTTGCGATTATAAAAAATATAACGATTGTTGGAATCTGCGCTCAAATAAAGCGTAAAATTGAACACCTCTGCGTCAGCAATATGGCGAAGGGTTGTAATGACTTATTTAAAAAGAGAATAAATGCGTTTTATTTATTTTAAAATACATATCTTATTGCTTGGTAAAATTTAGGATTCCACTTACTTTTAAGTGACCTTTGTACATGTTTAGCATAAATGACCTTCACCATTCCATTTACTGTTGGATAATTAGAAAACATGTGAAATTCAATGTTGCCTTCATTTGAAAATTGAGATTTTTTCATTTCTTTCTGGAAGGTTGAATTTCACACATTATTACTGTAATATTTTAGAAATGATAAAGATCATTTATGTTAATCCAATATCCGATCACGTGTGGTTTTCATTGGAAACCAAACAAGGCTAATATGGAATTAAGCGGATTTCATATGCGACTAAAGTTGTACGAACCAATCGGGATGAGCAATTCATTTGTTAATGCGGCTGGATGAAATTACTGTTTTACATTACATATTCGGCTGAACAAACGCATGCAGTTACACGTGCGTACGATTTGGGCCTACGACCATAATTAAATGATGCATGTAGGTGATGTGGGTCAATGGTTCTCAACCTTTCTGGAGCCGTGGGCCCCATACATCAACTCCTCTGGAGTCGCGGACACCCTTCCCATTAAAAGTTCAATAATGTTGTTTAAATAGAGTAAAAAATTAAGTTTTTTTACATTGAAATATAAATATGAAAAAGAGCCAAAATTTAAATTTTTATTAAAACCCTATATAACTAAGAAGATGCCATAAGCGAATATCTAACCAATTATGACATTCAGCATCTCTCGGCACTCGTGATTGTACTCACAGCTGATTTGTTTCTATTCCTTGAAATTGGGTAATGTCTTGTTGTTTTTAGAAATAACTAGAACGACAATTGTCTTGGTTGGGGCACAGACCTGATCTGTCCATGAAATATAGTAGTCTTGGCAAATAATACTTATATGTATCAAATTTAAAGGGTACATTTTCAAAAAAACTGTTAGTGGCATCATCAAAATAATAAAAATGGCATATTTCGAGACCAATTGTACCAAGAAATATTGAACCAAAGATATGGTTCTGGAGATATCCCCTGAAAACACCTGGTCTGATATACCTATAGAGTCATCCTCATTCTGCAAACATTTCCTCCTATTTTGACGGTACACTATACAAATAAAAGCAGCGAGCTCGTTGCAATGGTAGGCAAGTATTTCCTTTGTTGAAATTCAGAAAAACACCCACTTTTTTTCGATAACAACTAAAAATTTACTCTAAATCTACAGTCGCAGTTTAATATCAATGGCATTATAATATAGCCCTCCGATTTCCATTAAAAGCTTACCCATATAAAGGCATTGAGATCGTTGCCATGATAGTCGATTGTTGGTACCTGAAAAATTCTCACTTTTTTCTATAAAAACTATAAATGTACGCTAAAGCTACAGGGATTTGAATTTCGTCTTCAAAAATAAGAAACTAAAATTTCTATAATTTTCGACAGTTCAAGTACCGAGTTCGAATCTTGGAAGGAAATAATTTTAAAAAGCAACCATAAAAGCCTCCCACCGATTTACGTGCTTTTCTAATGGGGCAATAATAATGGGACAAAATTAGCCGCTGAGAATTGGAATGTTAACAATTTCGGATTGCCACAATAAAATCACATGTAGTAGTAACTTATCCTGAAAATTTGGTTTCTATAGGTTTAACAGTTTCAGAGATATCGCCTGCAGAGTCAGATTGACGGACAGACAGAGTGAATACATAAGGGATTTGTAAAAATAATCGATACAAACTGCGATGCTAATGGGAAAGGTTGAGCGATCACCCCTCCTCCCCCTTCTATGGAACCGCAAGTGACTGCGGCTCTTCTTATGCTGCACATTATTCGTAATTGGAAAAAGTGGCTCTTCTCTTTTCAAAATGTTGCCGACTACTGGATTAGGAGCAAAGGTCTCACATTTCTCGGAGCATCAGATTTCTCTTTTTAGTACACTAATTTAATTAACACGTTTTCTACACTAAAAGCTGCAAAATTATAATTATTTTTCGTTATATTCTTGTAAGCGAAAAATAAAATACCTTTGTGTACATTTCCTTTCTATTTCATTAAAATTAAATCGTGGGCCCACATTTAATCTAGCGCCTAAACACCAATATGCGCCGCTGCCGTCATGTATTAGCAAAAGACGCTCTCATAAATTCCCCAGATTATTATAGCTAAATGATGACTTCGCCGTGGTATGACTGTTATTACAAATCGAGACGAACGAAAGAGCCACGAGTGTGCAATCTCGGCGAATGGAACAGCAAAGCATTCGAGGGTGAACCAAAGAGTGTGTGTGGGAAACGGCAGAGAAAGGGGGAAGAAGAGGGTAAGGAGAGGGGGGGAGGGAAAGGATGGGGGGAGGGAGGGAGGAAGAGCGCGTGGCCTCGTCCAGATAACATCCCCAATTCCCTTTCCTCCCCCTTGGACGAGCGGTCAATCTGCACCGCTCTTCAGTTTGGCCGTCGAATGGAGCTCACCCACGATCGAGTGTGGAGGGCGCGTGCGTCGCCGTGCCTTCTTCGGATCGCGTGCGTCTGCTCGCCCGCGATACGGCGGGAGTTGAGGGGGGGGGCGCGACGCGCGTCTTCAGGGCGGAGGGCGTATTCGACGCAAAACCTCTTCACAGCACGTCACTCGCCGTAAGCAGCAAAGTGTTCCATGCTCAGTCGATAGCCTTTCGGTCCACCGTAATCTTCCTCTTCTCGGTATATTTGCGCGACATCAGATGCGAGACAAATGAGGGGCCGAATCGAAAAGTACGCATAGAATACCTTCGCTACTCGCTTTCACGTTACCTCGCCGTTTGAATGTTAGGCAGTTTTTCTATACAATATGAAAACTCTTTTAGTCAACGCGTTTAACATTAAGATCGTTCAGTGGCGTACTGACATCCTCCGCAATGCGGCCCCCCCCCCCGAGATTTAGGAGGGCCCCAATCGTTCAAACCGTACTGACTAAAATATCCATAGGGGGGCCCCATATTATTTGCTGCGGGAGTCCCCCCAGATTTTCAGGTACGTCACTGCGTTCAATTAAAAGGATGACACTGAAAACTTGCGGAAGAAATCTTCCGAACCAATGGACGCATTTCTTTTAGTCTTGACGATAATAAGGATTTCAACACTCACAGCGGTCAATTATGTTCGAAAGCTAAACGATTCGCAAGTAGTAATGGAATATTCGAATATTCACCAGACAAAGGAAAGCCACGTCCACTCCGCCGTCGACAGCACTTCCAGACGACAACGCTCGTTTCCATCACGACCGACGATTTCCACCTCCTCGCCTCCGACCACACACCCTACGAACCATCGAGGGACTCGATCGTTCCCCGCCAGGGGCGCTGGCCGCACACGCACGCGAGGTCACGTGGCGCGTGGAATGGGACTCGTGGCGGCGGGTCGGACGCAATCGTGGGAGGGCGGTTTGTTTGGTCTTCCGCGGGCCTCATCCCCTTCGGAGGCAGCCTCGAAAGATAACACCGGCAGACCGACAGGGGGCAATCCGGTGTAACTCGAGAGATCCCCTGCCCCTTTCATCCGCCACCCCAAAATTGGGAGGCGGTGTCAGATTGTCCAGTACGATAGCAATCAATTGTCTCACTCTCGATTGGAAGTAGTTGGGAATGGTTGGATCGGGAGGGATGAGGGTGCGACCGGAGCGGAAAGGGGAAGGATACGGAGGCGAGCGCATGGACACGGGTACGGCGTGCGATTATCGCGGAACAAATGAATATCGGCTTTTCTGTATTCATTCGCAATTTTATCGAGACCGTATTTCACAGATGGATGACTTTTATTTTATCGAAATTAATAAAATCTTACGAAAAACTTTAATGATTGTAGCAATTTTATATTTGACGTGTTAGTCGAAATTACAAAAATCAGAAACACGATTCGCGAATTTTGCCATCTAAAATGGAATTTTAATATTGTTATTTTGCCGTTTTGTAATGGACCGGTTTCACAGAGTGAATTCCACAGAAGTTGATTTAAATGGTAGAAAATAATAAAATTTAATAACTGGTTTAATTGTATCGTCGTGATCGGAGAGTTGTAATTAGAATGCAGAATATGATGATTTGATTAGAGCAAATACTATCCAATGCCAACAATAAAATTTTAAAAATGTGTAATGTTAAAATGAGTATCCTCGTTCTCGTAAGAATTAAATTACTTAACGCAATTTTTTAAATTTCCATTTATTTTTATTTTTACTTTGCAGCCTTCAAGTAAGTGAACGGTATTTAGTAACAACAAGAATGTATACTCTAATTATCGTACTTAAGGTTTTATACCCTCATAAACTAGACGTCTACAAAAAGTCGATGGATCCTTACGGCGTAGGAGTCCGAGGCACCAAATGAAAGATGTCAGTGAAGATTTCAAGCATCCACCGTTTTTCACGAACAGATGATCACGTGGTCCTATTTCCTCCTCTGAGGTGCCATTCCACAAAGTGATTAAATTCCATAAAGCTCCATTTTTATGTTGATTATATTCATTCACTAAAAATGAAATATCATAAATTATTTATTTCGTTAATATTGGTCTAGTTTAGCAAATGAAATATTTGGCCTTCTTCAGATCACATCTTCATGGATCAGTTATCGAGGGGTTTCCAAACCTTCAAAGTTTGATGAACAGCAACTTATTATCTAGAAAATCAAGAGAACGCCACTTTATTTTCGCAAGAATAGTATTCGTCAATAATAAAACCAAATCAAAGTCAAAGATATATATATATATAACCTATGACAGGAAAATGTATCTTAAGAATCGTAAAAAGATGAGACAGACTGTTGAAGGTTCTCGCGAGCACCATGTTGAGAACCACTGACATAAGCCAATGAAAAAATTCTTGGAATTCACAATGTGACACGTGCATAATCCAATCAAGTATTAACTTACCTGTAAAGCAAAGCGGACAATTGAATCAAATTTCAGAGTCGTAGATAATAAAAAACACCAATTATATTACAGAAAATGATTTTTTATTTCGAATAATAATCCTTTACAAAATCATATTTAATCGAAAAGGTGGATTTTTATGTCCGACACATTTTTTGCGCAAACTTCGGACATCCAATTTACTATGTAACTCAATAGTAAAAGGGTGATTTTTTTCTTTTATACATTATATATTTCGATGTCTATGTGACCACGATTTCAAATCACTCCAGCAAGACGAAAAAATCAACCGTCTTTCCTAATGCGAAACGCAATCTCTACACTCGACCATTCAACGAAGATTTATCACAATACAATATTATTTTCATTTCGTTCATTCACCAAAAACTAAAACTTCTCGTTGCAAGAAATCCATCGACACGCATCACTTCTCGCGCTCGCAAACGAAGAGTAAACTTTTCGATGATATGTAAAAACCACACGTATACACAGCATTATTATCCATTCTCCTGAGTTGGTCCTGACATGTCGCCTAGGAAACAGCAACTATTGAGAAATACACCGAAAAAACCGTTTCTACAGGGAGACGGACATTTTATTTCCGTATTGTACACATTTTTGTGCTCGAACTAGAATTGGAAAGCAGTCTTTTTCCGTCAGCACCACCCACGCGTCTCCGCCGCCCCCCTAGGCGACGCGACGAACAAAATAAAGCAAAATTCCCTCAACTAAACTATATACAAGAAGCGGACAGCAACGATATAGTTCCACATAAAATGCCGATATTTAAAATAAAGTTCAGATAAATAATAGCGTTCAATTTTGCAGAGAACATCGTCCGAGTTCAAAGGGGAATTTTGTGAGGCGAGGTGATACCGGGACAGAAACACAAAAAACCGAAACGAAGGAATGCAGAATGTCATGCCGAGGATCACACGCATTTCACCGAATTTCGGAGGGCAAACCCAGCGAAGTCTACTCGAAGGAAACTGGAGGAGAGGGGCGATATAGGGGGCAGCACACTCTAGTGGACGACACGGCTAAGTCGTAAGGTTAAGTCCGCCTCAAGGGTCCACAGTGTCACGCACGTCCGCCTCCGCGTAATGAGGGAGCCGTTACGGTTGTCCACCCAAGGACACCATGGCGTACCTGTCCGCGCTCATCCCGCCCATGACCATGCTCCCGCCGTTCCCGCCCCCGCCTGCCCCGCCTCCGTACTCTAGGCCGCAGTCCGGACCCCGAGACTGAAAGGCCGCCGACGTCGCGCCTCCTTGTCCGCCTCCTCCGCCTCCGCCGGCCACCGAGTTGAGGGACCCCGCCGTCCCCGCCGAAGCGTACGAAGCCGCGTGTCCGCCCATTTGGTGGTGATGAGAGGCGTGGTGGTGCGAGTGGTGCGAGCCGAAGCCCGCCATGGCTGCCGCGGCGGCTGCAGCCGCGTGGTGGTGGTGATGGTGGTAATGGTGTCCCGCCGTCGGCGACATCTGCATGTTCGGCGGCGGAAAGTACTCCACGACGCCCATGTTGCCGTAATAAGGCCCGTAGTTTTGAGGATAACAGGGAGAAGGCGCAGAGGGCGAAGTGGAGGCTCCCTTGACCCCACCTCCGAGATAACCTCCGCCTCCGCCGCCCGCTCCCATTCCGCCTCCGCCTCCCCCCATGGGACTGCCGGAGGAGGTGTTGGTACCACTCCCCCAGAAACCGTTGTAGGAGGCGTGGTGGTGCGGGTGGTGATGGGATTGCGGCGTCTGGTGGTTGTGGTGGAGGCCTTGCCCTCCTGGGGGCGTGTCCGCGTAGCCCATCGGGGGGCTGGGAGTGGAGGCGGCGGCGGCGGAGGCAGAGCCGGGGGCCGGGACCAGGGGAGGCGGGTGGGCGGTTCTGAACATGACGGGGGGAGTGGGCGAAGAGGAAGAAGAGGAGGACACGTGTTCCTCCTTGGGCACCCTAAGCGAAGACTGCTGGGACTGCTGCTGTTGAGGCTGCTGTTGCTGCTGTCCAGCCGTCCCCACCGCCGACACGGGGCTGTCGGACGGGCTCTTCGACTGCACCGACCCAGAGGCGACCTTCTTGGGCGTTCGGGACTTGCCGCCGCCGCCTCCTGAAGACTGCGTCGCCTGCTGCTGTTGTAGCTGTTGCTGCTGTTGTCTGCACTTGGCGCGGCGGTTCTTGAACCACACCTAAGAAAGAACGGGATATCTCATCATCCAATCGACATTTGGTTATTATAAGGCCAAGTGGGCCAACCATGAATTTTAAATATCATTCGCAATATACGTACAAAACTTTTTTAACAAAATAGTACTGGATATTAGCTATAGGTAAGAGCAAAAAATTGCAATAAATGAATATGTTGCTGCCAAAATGAAAACAACCAATATTATTTCGACGTAGCAAACTCTCACGCAGTGCTCGTG
Source organism: Uropetala carovei (assembly GCA_036926305.1). Taxonomy (NCBI): domain Eukaryota; kingdom Metazoa; phylum Arthropoda; class Insecta; order Odonata; family Petaluridae; genus Uropetala; species Uropetala carovei. The sequence goes on along the minus strand of JAXCHB010000010.1, from coordinate 5,967,155 downwards.
CCAGGAGTTTATAATCGCGAAGGCTCACGTAATGCATAGATTTTGCGAACGCCTTTCTTTAAACAATAGTATCGAAGAATCTGAGAAATCAATAAACAAACGAAGATTCCAACGCATGGGAGATTAAATCGTTCTATTTCCTGAAAAGGAATCGAAATTTCCCTCGATAACGTGGAGTACGATCTCTATAGAGGCTTAAACTGTTTGCCGATCAAAAAATGATTCCTCTGAATAAGTGACGCATAAGTTAATGTAATCTTTTGGAGGAAAGGCAAGAAATGCCGAGAAGAGATATGGAAAGAGAGAGAGAGAAAGAAAGGAAGTGGAAGAGAGAAGCTAAAAAATAAAATAAATAAACGTTAAAGAAAGTGGATCGAGGGAAAATCATTGGATCGGAAACTTTCTTAAAAGAGAGAACTCTTGGAAAGAATAAAGAAAGAAGCGGGAATATTTTATCCGTTTTTTTCGCGCGTCAGTTCCACTTAAAGGAATATATACTTCCCTCTCGAAAGGGCTTCTTCCGTCCCGCTAAATATCTCTTCCTCCCTCTCACCCCCTCTTCACCCCTATCCTCCCCCTTCTCTCCCTCGCACCTCCCTCCTCCTCAATCCTACAACAGCACCAAGAAAGTAAATCGCCCACCGAGTTCTCCAAAGATATATTTCCTGCTTGGGATCCATACGAAGACGGATATCTGACGCGCAGAATGGAAATAATAAAAACAGACAATTCTGAAAAGCAAATCAATCGAGGTTCAAATCGAAAATTGAAACTTACGCCCCGGAGAATAAATACAATCGAAGCATGATTACTCGAAAAAGATCTAATTATGGAAACTTCGAGTTACCGAACGTCATTTTTACGAGATGGCAAAGGAAGGACTGCAACATCTTCGACCCATAGAAATTTCAAGTTACCGTTATTCAAGTTATCCGAGTTCGAAGGCGCTTTCAATTTTGCCTTCGGTGTTGTACACGATGAAGCTCCGCGTCAAATGATTTATGAAGTGAAATGGAGAACGCACTGATTAACTCCTGTGTAAACCCTAAATTTTGTATAGAAGATGGAAAAATATTGTCCAAGTTAAGAATTTCGAGAAACAAGCGGCAGACTGAATAACTTCCTTTCAGAATTCTTAATTGGGCCCGAATATAAACTCTTCTTCACTAGCACTGCTTTAACTCTTATCTAATGCGATACGATATTTAATGAAAGTGGAGGGAGACACGTGGACACATCTCAGCCATCGTGGTTGGGGGATTAAAGGACTTTTAAATCACAAATATGTGATGTGCCACACTCGAAGCAGCAAACGCTCTTCTTTTGTTTTATCTGTATCGCCCATTGTTGAACGAAGACAATATTAAATAACAAAGATCTTAACGACATAACCCATATTATAAGCCAACATGAAGATAGAAAATTATACGAACAGTATGAAGACATCCAAATTCTTTAAAAGTAAGGTAAAATTGTACAATTACCGGTTCGAAAATTCAGGCGTTCGCTACAAAAATATTTCCGAGATTCATAACACTCTTAACAGATGACATAAATATAATTGCAGACAAATGAAGAAAAAATCATTGCTCGCAAATGAGAAAGAACAGATGGTGCGTCGGGGCGATAGGAAATTCCTTACGACCTAATCGAAAGATTAGCGTCACTTATAGCCCCGGAACTAAGTCGTTAAAAAATAGCGGGCGCAAAGAGTGATAATCGCCTATTCAATGACAAAGGAAAGAGAAAAAACATGCGAACGAGGGAAGTGGCGAGGAGCATCCATTATGCGCTGAACGGTGGAACGTTTCCCTAATTAAATAGTCAAAAACTGGAAAAAGAGAAGGAATGGATGGGGAAAAATGAAAGGAGAGAAGAAGAAGAATAGAATTCCAGCGAAAGGTCTTAAAACACATCCATCACAAAAGGAAACGTGGAAAGAGAGGAGGATAAACAAAAATAAAGGCGCTTTTAAACGGAGAAAATGGCGTCGTCGTTTTCAGGCGAGAGACAGAATAGAAGGGAGGGGGAGAAAGAAGGAAGAGAGGGGAAGGGGGGAATAAACAGAGAGGGCGGAGACGTAGGAGGAGAGGCGACGGGCGAGTATGAAACAGAGATTTCGACGGGGGCGGGATTATATGGAGCGGAAAAAATATGGCGAAAACGCCATCCGAGCCGGAGATTTTCTGTTCGTCGTCCCCTTTCGCCTCTCCTCCCTCTTTCTACCTCTCCTCCCACTCCCCCCCCCCCCGCATCCCTCCCTCCTCCCAGCCAAACGTCCAATCCCTCCCTCTCGACCTTTTACCCATCATTCTTCCAGCGACCTATTCACACGACATCGCCTTCGAACCATGCTTAAAAGCCAAACTCGCTACTCTCTCCCCCTCCCCTCCCCCTCCCCTCTCCCCCCTCACCCAACCCCATTCCCTTCAAATACGATATTTTATGAAAGACAGGCGCAAACATTGGCCAGTCATTTACACCCTAGAGAAGGTCGCGCTTTCACCCCTCCCCCTCCACGACACACACACACACACACACACGCATCTTTACCAAACCTCCATCATCCCTTTGCTCGTTCGCCATCTCGAATCAGGCCTTTTTAAAAAAAACCCTTCCGGAAAGTATTTTACGAACCCCAACGTAACCCTCCCCTTCACCACTACGCTAAGGAACGGAGTAAAAAAAAGTCACTCCCTTTCCTCCACCCTCCCTCTCCCTCTCTTCTCATTCCCGCCCCTCACAAAAGTTTCCTATAATCCTCTTCCCAGTTCGCTAATGGAAAAGGCGAGGTGAGTTTGCGAGTGGAAGGGACGGGGAGATGGGGAGGGTGAAGGGAGTGGTGAGAAGGAGGAGGAGGAGGGAGGGAGGGAGAGAGAGAGGTCGGATAAGGAGGACGGAGTGGGTTTGCTTGTCCTCTCTTCACTCCATTTCTCCTCTCTTTGCTTCGAAACCAAACTCACTTTTAAAACCTCCGCACTTATAAAACTTGAATTCGGATTCGAGGAAATGATAAAAAATTCAACGAGGCTTATGATGTTATTTTTTCCTTTATCGTTCTAAAAGAAGCAGAACTCCTTCAAGGCGTCTCCTCGGGCATAATGAAACTTTAAAGTAACTACGAAGCATTAATCTCCAATTTTCCATCCATGTGTATATTCATAAGGTCAAAAATAAACTTTCAATGTCTCTCTGATGTTCGAAATATTGACAAGCAATGAAACATGCGGATCCACTAATGTCCTTCTTTGTTGGACTATTCGAGAGCGCCGAGCATGCATTGAGTATTAACGGAAATGCAGAATCTTAAACATTTTATTCATTGGTTGAGAAATACCGAGCAATCTCATATCCTCAAAATCAGTCATTTTAATGCAAACACGACAAAATGTGTCTCAGTATCACATCAAAACTGAAAACATTTTTTATTTGGAACACAGCGAGCGCCGCGAGTAGCAAATTTCCAAAGAGACATCGGCGCTAAAAACGAGTAAGTCCCTCAAAACAGGCCCGACCTCACAAACAAATGAATATAGAACAAACGATAATCAGTTCAAGCGCCACAAAAGCACATGAATAATTTATCTGTCGTCACCCTTTTATATCGCCCGACGTCCACGAAAAATAGCTTGAGGTAGAACTACATATGTTTAAGAGCACAACAATTCTTCCACTATTCCAGGAAGTGACGTCTTCTTGTGTGTCTGCACTGTGAAGCGCACGGCTTCCTCCATTTGGAGGAGGAGCAGGCATCCAGGAACACGGGATAAGGCCTTGGGTAAATATTGGGAGCAGATGTCCGAGGAAAAAGGCGAGACAGGATGATTGAGACGTAGGACGCGGGGAGAAAGTATTCAACCCCAGGTGCGGGAAAGTCAAATTCCTTAATTTTTTCGAAATACGATCGCTCGGGATGTTTACAAAGAGAAAGAGGGGGAATATTAAATAAGATTTTTTTAAAGCTAATTTATTATTTGCGGCCACTTTGACAACTTCCCATTAATGAACTTAAATCATTGTACAGAACGAATTCTAAGCAGCAATTTAACTTCGCTAGTTGCTTTTGACATACTTATAAACGTTTTCCTAGTTCTCTTATAGAAATATTTACAATGCCAGAGAAGAACACGCTATGGGTCATTCGGCACAATGAATTCTAAAACGACAGAGAGGCAATCGTTTAAGCATGACTTCTATGTTGACGCGAGGAAATAAATACATACATTAAAAATTCGGCGCAAAGCCTTTATTATTTCATTCGTCAAAATAATTTTCAACTCGAAGGCCGAGTGTATGACAATCGGTCACACCTTGCACATAATCTCGGCAGACAAATACGAGGAATGCGACCGGCCATGAAAATCCCAACCGAAGAGGGAATTATCCTTTTCTAGAATAAGGCCAATTATCCAATGTGACTTCACAGCACAACCAAATTCTCATCACCTCTTCAAATCTGGCAAAACGGTCTTAATCCAAAGGATATTAAAGGGATTCCGTTTCGAACAACAAAAGGAGTGCCCTCGAAGCGAAGCGAGCGGGAATAGTCACGGGTGGCGCCCAAAAAACCCTCTCGTCGGAGGTTTTTTTTCCCCTGCGCGAGAGCGAAAGGGACGAAGAGATGACGAGGGCCATTGAAACAAAAACAATTTCCCCGAAAGGATTAATTCCCGAAAATGAGGAATAAAAGCTAGATCCACATAATGCCACTTTGTCCCCTGTAAAAGAGAGGAGACAGAAGGAAGACGGGGAGAGGATAGGGGGTGGGGGGATAGAGGGGGGAGGTAGAATAAGGTTAACCGAAAGATTTGGGGTGTTAACTAAGAGGACGAGAAAATTGATGGTTTTAAGCGGAGATTAGTATGGAAGGGGTCGGAGCGGAGGAAGGGTTTAATGAAGAGATGGAGGAAAAGAGGAAGAAGGGAATGAAAATAGTTGCGAAGGAAGGGAAGGAAAAGACAAATGCACGGAAGAAGAAAAACGATGCAAAATAAATCCAGAAATGAAAGGTTTGAAAAATAGGAGACAGCGAAATAGGAATGAAAGAATAATGGCGGAAAAATAAATAAGCAATCGATTGGTGCGGAATGGATGAGGCGAGACATAATAATCGAGAATAAGATAGATGTTTTGGGATCGAGGAAGAAGCCAACCATTTGAGAGAACGGAAGACGTTAGATACAAAATTAATTCGGCAAAAAAATAAAGAACGGAAGAGGGAAAAACAAGAGATAGAAAACAAGTAGATTGGAGAAGGAAGAGAAAAAAGGGAAACGAAGCAAGGAGGAGAAGAGATGAAGGTCCTATAGTATATTGAGAGGATGAGGGAGGGAGAGGGAGGGAGGGAGGGTGAGGGGGCCGAGGGGATGAAGAGGTTAACATGCTAATGCATTAGGGCGAGAGGAAAATTGAGATGAAGTTATGAATTAAATCCATGCTACAGTGAAGGGAAGTGGGATTAGAAGGATGCGAAAAAGAGGGGGAGGGAATAGGGGGGAAGGAAGGGAGAGAGGAGGGAGAAAGGAGGAAAGGGAGAGGGAATGGAGGGAGGGAGATAGGGTGAAGTAGGAAGGGGAATAATGGGGGGGGTGAGAGGAGGAGTGAAAGATGGAGGGTTCGTGAGCAGGAATAAGAAAGGAAAGGTGGGACGATTGGGAGGTAGGATGGGGAGATGGAGGGAGGGAGAAGAGAGGGGAGAGGGAGGGAGGAAGAATGGAGGAAGTGGACGGCAGATAAAGTATGGTCTCGGAGAGTCAGATGGAGAAAAATGAGAGATAAAAAAAGCGAATGGAAGTTCGGGGATTATTTCCAGTGCCAAAAGGCCGAATCAGAATTAGAATGTACAGCGAGAGGGAGGGGTTGGGGGGGGGGAGGGAGGCGGAGGCGGGCGAGGGGAGGGGGGATAGTCGGACATGTGTGGCGGCGGGTGAGCTTATTGGTTACGCTCCCACACACGGGAGCAACCCTCACAACACACACACACACGAGGACGGGCGCACGCACGCACACACCTGCTATCTCCTGTTCTCCCCCCTTCCCCCGCGCACATCTTGCCTTTTGATATCTCCTAATTCCTCTCCCTATGCGCCGAAATACGTATTCCAAAACCCTTTCTCCCCGACCACCTCTCTCTCTCTCCCCCTCCTCCCTTTGTTCCTCCCCTTCCCTCTCTTCTGTTGTTGTCGATCATTTTCTGCCGTGAATTATTTTTCCAGTTATCTTTCCTAGAAACAGATATCCCTCTGAACCACTTTTGCTCTAAGAAACGCGTGATTTCTTTCTATGTTGAGGGCAGGAGCAGAAAAAGTAAAGAGGGGGGCAGAATGGAGAAGGATGTGCGGAATAAAAAGCGGCGATAAGGACCCAAAAAGGGTCTTAAATATAAAGACGGCCGTTCTGTTATGGTCGCCTAAGTCCACGAGAATCGATTTCCAAACTAAAGCGCCGCGATCAAATTTTAAATGAGACTTAAAACGCACTTTTTCCCTTCGACTCAAACGTATGCAGCAAGTACATAGGTGCATCGAAAGGCGGGCCTATATAGGTATTTTATCGCCTCGGGCCAGAAACAACAATTGATAATGAGGAAGTAAAATGAATTCCATCGAGATTTCCGCCTGTTACGCGTAATAGATTTGTACCCAACATTTACTCGATTGCAGACATTACATATATAAATGGTCAGGTTAGTGACCTCAATATATTGTCGCCCAGGGAAACCGCCCCACTTGCCGTCGCGCTGGTCCGGCATGCATCAAAGAATTAAAAGTGAAAATAACAACAGGAATAATGCCATTGCGCTGACTTTGTACAAACGAGAAAAAAAGATGATTATGAAAATGCAAATATATGAAGCAAAGATTATAAGTCGAAGAAACATTTCAAGAAACAAGTACTTATATAATATATGTACATAAATCCTTTCCAACGGATATCCATCGCTAGGAAACAGAATTTGCCTGGGCAATCGCGGACAGATATCCGTCTAAACACAGAAAAGAAGAGAAGCATTTATATGGTGGCCCCGCGGAGGGCTCTCATGAGACCCCAAGGCATTTTCAAGAATCGTATCGAGAAGGCGGGAGTGATGACACACGGCTACCGATTTTCCGTTCGCGAGCGAATGATGGGAAACGCGTATGCGCGGGGGAAGAGGAGGGGGAGGAGGGGAAGGAGGGGGAGGAGGGGGAGGAGTCGGGGGGATGAGCGTTACGCTGAATAAATCACGGGTCCAGAGATGTTTGGGAGGGAGGTTGAGGGGGGGTGGGGGTGTGCTTTTTTGACTCCGGATTGATTCATGGCCAGGGAGGTTAATCTCCCTCTCTACACCCGCCCATATCTCCCCTCAGGGTCACGTGATGTGCCGTGGCTTATTATTGGTGGGTATTTTGAATATGCAGATCGGCTGCGTGAGTAGGAGGGGTCGTTTGGAAGGGAACGAGGTGGAGGAGGAAGGAGCCACGCACGCTCTTGGATCCTGGGATTTCGTCATTCTTTTATTTTCTTTTTCCCCAGCGATGCGATGAGGCGAGGCAATATAGACGTTAAATAAACTTGCGCAGAAAACGAAGAGGAATGAGAGAGAGAGAGAGAGCGATTCAAAGCAATAGCATTCCTTTCGCCTGCAGATGCGTGTCCGTCGTTGCTTTCGCACCCGATGATTTGCATCATTTTTCTCTTTTTGGATGCATGCAAGACAGTGCTGTTGAATCAAGCGAGAAAACATTGGACTGATAGATGTGTGAAACAGCAAACGATGTAGTTTTGTTTAAGCCATGAAAAGGCTATCTAGAGTCACTATACTACTCGCAGGGTAAGTAGTTTTTTGTTTTTGTTATTTGAGGAGAAAATGGAGGACTAGTTATAGAACGTGATATGGGAATAGTTTCGGGTTGGAATGGGACGCCTGGGAGGGCTCTGGCGTCCTTATGGCTGTCTGCTTGATGCGTAGCTTTGGCGGTTACTACACATAACGTACGAAAAATAAATACGTTAACGTTGTCGAGTTATTCAATTTGTCTATATAAATTTTGCTTAAATCACGTGTATCGCGAAACTTTGTCCGTATTATGGTAAGTGTCGCCTAAACTACGAAATGTGCGAGTGGAGTGCGCTCGGTTTCGAAATTTCTGAAACAATTGCAATTCTTATAAAAAATATTCCACACAAAAACATTAAACAAAAATCATTCGCCTCAAGTAAACCTGTTCAAAACAAATAAGAAAAGAGAACTCACAAGTTTTCACGCACGTAGGTCGCCTGCAAATGCATACAAAAAATCATTCGATAAGGTCAAAAATGCTTTCTTCCCTTATTTTGGAGCATAAACACTATCGCATCGCTGCAATTCACTATTGATATTTATCTAAACGTAATTCCAAGAAAAAAAAACCTTCTTTTTGAGCTTGAGTACACGACCAGAGAATCAATGGCGGTAAAATAAAATAAAACTCGGTAACAACACTGGCGTAACTAATCACGACTGAAATGATAGTACTTATTCACTCTTGTGCTCAACCTCCTTCGAAATACACGCATGCGATCCTGACACGAATGCGTAAGATAGGAACGCTGATGCCTTGGTGTCCCGTGAATATGGTTCATTGGATATTTGGAATGACGCACTTAGTTTATTCAAAGCACCTCACGTCTCCAAGACACGGTGAAAGAATAGGACGAAAATGTTACATTAGATCTAATGGAAGTGGGCGTGGTGCACGCACACGCTGCACTCTTGACGCATATAACGCCTGCAAGGAAGTATGTATCTCGTCGCCAGATGGAAGTCTACAAAGGAAAACCACAGCGAAGGCGATGAAGGGGGCACGGCGAAAGAGCAACGACTTCGATTTGAGAGGGAATTAGAGAAAAGGAGAGGGAGGGAGGGAGGGAGGGATGGATGTAGAGAGGGCAGGGCAATGTGCGGGGGGGGGGGAAGGGAGGAGCAAAACGGAGAAAGAAGGCAAAGAGGGGGGGAGAGAGGATTTGACCCCCGGAAGGGTGAGATGTCACGCGGCGAGTTAAGGGAAAGGAAGGGGCGCAGATGCGTGGATTTTAGGGGCGAGGACAAAGGGGGAGGAGGGGCGGGAGGGAGGGAGGGAGAGAGAGCTCGCAAATAAATCATAACTCACTCCGATTGTCGCCACTTCCCCCTCCCGGCCACCCTCCCTCCTCCCCACGAATATATTCCCACGTCCTCCCCAAAACACCACACCCTTCCCCATTCGGGGGGTCACACTTAACACCTCTCTCTCCCCTCCCCCCATCCCCTCCACACACACTCCCCCCCCTCCTCTGCCAAACGGACGAACCAATCGCGTTCTCCCTCCAGGAACACAGCTATCTCTCAAATTCCACCCTTTTTTATCTGCGCTAATTGTCAACCCTCCGAGGCCGTAAATATGAGGATTAAAATGTATTTTTTTTCAAAGTTATGTCTCCGTCAAACATCCAGAGCGCCATACCGATAAATTTTCTTTCGCCCTATGTTAATAGTTTTAGTTGTATACGAAAAATGGTACGTGGTAACCGCGTTTCGGAATCGAGGAGTAAGATACGGCGACATTGCTCACCTCGCTTCGAATTTTTGGCGACTTTTCGGATTGATATATATATATAACTACTTCAGTCGAAGAACAATACGAAAATACGGAGTATTAGAATGATGAATAAAATTTGAATCTCATGGATGAATTGACGATTTATATGGTCAATACCAGCCACGCCTCTAAAATCTCATTTTTGATATTTCCACAAGTGGAACTGCGTAACCTGAAATCGTCTAAATCGTCAGATTTTACTTTGGTAGAATATTCCTTACTTGCAATAACACATTATTTTAACAAATAAATAGAACTCGCTTTCTTCGATTGCTTTCCAACGCAAGTCGTTCAGAGTAATCGTTCTCGTGAAACTTAGTGATTTAGGCGGAGTTTGAAAAGATTCTGGTTTTTACGTTGTTGATTTAACACCCCTAAAGAAAGAGGGCGTGGAAGAAGAGGGAATTGCTCCATTAACGCGCTCCTTCCTTTCCTAACGATGTTTGCAAACGCTGAATTAGAGGAGGCCCAACACGCGCACGCATGCATGCATATTGTGTATCCCAACCCAATAAAAAATAATCGGTCGCTAAGGGTTGGAACGAAACCAAAAAGGTTTCTACTCTCGAACATCGGAGATGCTGATAATAATGTTGACAATATAAATAGTTTAAATCAGACTATCGCGTTTCAGCTATCTGTCCAGCCAGCGGAAATGCAATTAACACCAGGAGCTTTTTACAATTTAAAGATAAGCGTGTAATAAATCTAGACCTGATGAGGCCACTTGCAAAATTCGAACGCATTTCTTCCTCAATGAGGCGAAAGTTTTACAGCTCTTCTAATGAATACTAGCTAATTCAGTCTCGTTCGGATGTTTGGGCTGCGACGACCGATTCTACATAAAAAAGGAATCTCTTCCTTTGAAATTCTGATGTGTATTTGAAATTTTCAATGACAATGAGCCCGTACAAAAATGCATAGCTTAGAGCAGGAGTTTTCAACCGTTTTTTTACTCGCGTACCACTTAGAGCTTTTTTTTAATGATCGCGTACCCCTCGGTGCAGATTTTTTGTGGTAGCATACCCTCAAGTACATTTAAATTGATAATGAAATGAATGGCGCTTATATTAAGATGTATAACTCATATTTATAACGTTAAAATTCACAGTTTTGTCGAATTTTTCTCTTTTATGACGTTATTTTTAGTGGTCGCATTGGAACTTTTGGTTCCGAAGCCAGAAACGAAAGACGAGGTAAGAAGAAAATTTATAATCTTTAACACTTTCCCGTACCCCTTCAAAACTGTTGATGTACCTTAAGGGTACAAGTACCACCGGATGAGAACCCCTGGTTTAGATAAATATGCAAAAATATGATTCCAAAGTTTGAAATTATATTGCCTGGACCAGGGGTTCCCAAACTTTTTGAAGCCACGGAACCCTTATATTAAAATATTTTTTCTCGCGGAACTCTAACTAAGAGGTGGTAAGCCAAATCGCAATAAAATTTATTTTATAATCACTATAATTGTTATTAACATGATTTATGTATCTTACATTATACAGTTTACAAGTGAAGTTCAAATTTCCAGCTGTAAATAAGAGAGGTAAGAAGGTATAGGGTCTCATCCTCTGTCTATCGCGGAACACAGTTTGAAGACCTGTGGCCTGGACCATAAGCTATAGTAGTTTGCGAGGCCCACGACTCGCAAACTCTGAAAACATTTGGTTAAACAATGTGAAGGGAAACAGGGTATCAAATTCTTAATAATTTATTTACACATGCTTATATATTTACAACACAATGAATGGGCTTCTGATTTGAGTTCGACAGCGCGAAGCCTTAGGCGGTTCCCTAGATCGCCTGCCTTTATATCCTCCCCTATGGAGTCTATAGGGTGGCCTATAAGTCCCAATAGGTTATAACGAAGCGAAAATACAACAAAAATCATCAAAGTAAAATTTTTAAATAAGCTTATAAAAATGTTTCGAGATGGCTTCATTTTGTGTTTTGAAATGTATAAATAATCCATTACGCCCCTTCTTCATCCTCCATCCCTTCCTCCTCCTTCGCCCACTCCTCGTCGTTGCGCGCAAACATAACCCAATTCGCATTTTTGCAAACGGAAATTAAATGGAAATGAAAGTGCTGATAATCAGAATCCGCGCCTATACACACCTGCGAATTGAGGTCGAATGATTTCCGCCATTTTGAAAATTCACAAAAATATTGGTACCTTAATGGCGCCCCGAAAGAGACTCCGCGAAAAAAACAGCGTCGAATGAAGTAAAGTCATGCACTCAAAGTGCGCCGTGAAGGGGCAGCGATAAAGGATGAGGGAAGGAAGAGAGAGAGAGGAGAGAGGGAGAGCAGACTGAAGAGGCGTGATGGAGACAAAGGGGCGGAGGGTGTGAGGTGTACAGAAAGGAGGTGCGGGAGGGGAGGGAGAAGGGGGGGAGGGAGAAAGGGGGGAGGGCGAAAGAAGGAGGGAGAAAGCGGGAGGTTGGAGGGAAGAGAAACAAGGGAGGAAAGGCCTCCCTCCGAAGCGGACCAATGGAGATAAAGGCGTCAGCCGACGACAACGCCTCGCCGCGGAGGGCGACGGAAATAAAAGCGTCAAACAATGGCAATAACACGCACCTTTTCGGCACGCGGGCGCACAAAACAAGAGCGTATCGTTGGACGGTGGGATAGGAGAGATAGAAGGAGAGAGAGAGAGAAGCTGGATGCGTAAATGGGAGGAAAGGAGAAGGTGGGGAGGGGGGGGAAGGACAGGGAGGCTTTATCTGGCCGAACCACGCCGCTGTGCTAAGGGGAGGCTGCGGGGTTATGACGCGTGCGCCGGGGGGAGGGGGAGGGAGAGGTGGGGGGGGAAGAAAATAGCGTGGGTATAGGGCGAGTGGTTGGCTGGGATTGGGTGAAAGATGAGGTGGGGGAAGGAGGGATGATTCCTCTCCTCCCCCGACACGCCACCGACCTCCTTCCTCCTCGCCCTGACGCGCGTTGCCATAGGAACTAAATGAGTTTTGATGTGGAAAGGGATTATAGGCCCTATTATTCAGCATTCTTCACCCTACGCATAACCTCCCGACACTATATCTCCCTTTCCTCCCATTATCCACATTCTTCCTCTCCGCCCCCCTCGCCACCCACTCCTGCACACGGGAGCATGTTTCCTCTATCGCCATTCGACTTCCCTCTTTCGCCTTCATCGCATAAAAGCGATCCCTCTGTGTCATTACACGGAGAGCCAAAAAACGACACTCATTTTTATCATCCGGTCGATCCGTAAATCGCTAATTCCCCGCGCCGCCGATAGAGACGCGCGCGTCGCTCCGGACCCGTTCGATTGGGTTTTATAAATCATTACACGGAACGTTGGGTCGTTTATCTTACGGGATGTCATGCGTGTTCCGATATTTGAAGACTGCTGGCAACCGTGATAAGAGCTTATTTGCTGCGAAGGAACCGAGATATTTCGGAGAATGGGTCATTTTCGGAGGCATTTTAATCACCATGGGAAATTTCTAATCGACAGAAGTCATTACTCGTAATATGAATTCGCATCGGCATGTGATTCTGACTAGTGGGCTGTTGCGACCGCTGCTTTAACGCGAAAGGCGATATTTCAATAGGTACTAGAGGGAATTATTCAGAAAATGTTTTAATATCGACGGATCTAATAGAAATTGGAAACGTATCCGTAGAAAAGCGAATGCTTAAACGAAGATTTACTTTCTCTTATACATACTAAAATATAATGACGCTACTTTTTCGGACAGTTTCGCCGTTAACAATTCCGTAAGGAAAAACATAAAACGCTAATAAAAAAGCACGCGCTGTCAAAATGAGAGAGGTCGTAAAGTTTAATAGCGCAATTTAATAGTTTATCCTTAAATTTTTATATCAACGTCGGCATAAGCTGTTTTCATTTCATCTACGGTAGTTAAATTTTTATCATTATTTCAGTTCTCGCGTTAATCTAGAGATTGTAATTGGAATCTCAACTGGTCCTCTCGAAATTGTCTCCATTCTATCGTGGTATTTATCGCAATAAAAAAGCGACCCCCTCTCTCAGCAGAGAGACCGCCCTCTCTCAAACCACCCGTCACTAATTTGCCAAATTCTTCTCTCCTTCCCTGCACTCCAATCTCTCGGGGAACGCCCTCACTCACGCCTCCTTCACCAAAGCGAAAAGAGGGGGCGAGCGCATAAAGATATCTGTGGGCTCATACGCCCACTGCCGCCCCTTCCAAAGCATCCCCTTGGCCCCTTTTAGCCCCGCAAGGCATCCGGGAAATGTAACGACCGCCACACCCCCTGCGATACGTCTATGTGGATACGGATACCCTAATGTTTGGTGTCGCCAAGGGTTTGTTCTGAGGGGCGGGAGGGAGAGAGGGAGATGAGAAGGGGGAGGGAAGTAAATCAATTAGGGGCTCGTTTTTAAGGAGGGAAAAGGGCTGTAAAGAGGATGGAAGAAGGTTTCCTACATGCGAGGAATCTAAGCGATGAGATAGGATATCAGGCGATGTTCAGGACTAGTATGGTGCGATGAAATGCTTTGCCCTGAGTAAAAGACGATACGAATATTAAAATCACATACGTGTGAAGATGGAAGCTGAAAATAAAACGGTCGAGAAAGTAGGAATATAAAGAAAACAAAATGATAATAAAACTGACAAGGAAGGGAAAAAATTAACTGAATCGGAAATTTAATGGAAAAAGACTTAACCATGGATGATGCGATAGAAGGAGAACTTGAATGGATAAATAAAAGGGAGAGGAAGGAAATGGTTTAATTTGAGAAAAGAGATGAAGGAGGTTACAACAGAATGCAGATCCCGGATTAACCTACAATAACGGATAGTGGTGCTTGTAATAGGAATCAAGGAAGAAACGACCAAAATTACACAAAAAAACCGTTTTTACAAAAGACCAACACGAATTATAATTCGGGGTTTGATTTTCTAGTTTCGACATTTTTGTCGGTACTGTCAACAAATTAAACATTTTCAAAAAATTGAATATTTGACGCCACATCTCCTTCCATCCGAATGTTACTGAAGAAACGCAAGCGCATATATTTAATACACAGTAAAATAGCGCATGATTTTGCGAAACAGTTTTAGAGACACCAAAGAAACTTAAACGCTCGTTGAAAAAACGCAAATGAAAAGCACCACTAAGAGCGTCTTTAGGGGGACAAAAGAATTCCACGTCGCTAGTTTTTAATTAAGAAAACAGAGAGAGCCATGTATTTGTTGGGAGCGTGCATTTACCACAAGCATCAGAAAATAAAAAACTCTCACCTGGACCCTGGATTCTGGCAGGTTTATCTTCAGGGCAACCTCCTCCCTCATGAAGATGTCCGGATACCTGGTTTTGGAGAAGAGCGCCTCCAAAACATCCAACTGACCGCGCGTGAACGTCGTCCTCTCTCGCCGCTGCTTCCTTGGGTTCCCTAAACCAACGAAATCCGAAACGAATACTATATTAACGTAAAAAATAATCGAAAAAACTTCATAAGAAACAAACGCTATTTCTAGTGTCACGTCGCCCGATCAATATCACACAAGATAAGAAGTAAGTGCATATTAGGAGGCGATAATGGGCGAACATTTAAATGTGCCTCGAAATAAATAACATGGAAAGAACTGATGAATAATATATTAATTTTTATTACTCCCCATTAGGCTGATCCTGGAGTCTCCATTTTTCAAACATTTAAAGAACTTATGGTCGTGAACAATCCCTCAAAATTCGGTTGTTCTAATTTGAACGGCGTAGTTTACCGGACACGGAAATGTGACAATTACAATACTGATTTTTAAAAAACTCACTATAAAATACTTGGTGTCTTCCTCTAGATCGAATCCAGCAGACGTTACGGATAATATTTGCTTCTGGAATTGATTTATTTAAGTAATCCATCGTGACAAATGGGTATAATTATAATGATTATTGGTTTAGAATCAAAACCAATAATCTAAACTTTAGATAATGGAATGAATCGGCGATCCAAAGACTTCTTTAAAACCGGTTTACTTTACATACAATGTTAATTGTAACGCAACACATTGCTTCGACCTTACGTTTCACATTATCCGTCATGAGAATAACACGGGGAAATATGTGTTGAATTAATTAGAATAATTCCATCTCTATTAATAACTTCAAAAAAATATATATCACCGATACAAATGCATTATCGATATCTCCAGATCGGCTAGTATAAGTGAAATGAGAATTATTTCCATTGAATAGAATTTTTCCCCTCCCTCTCCAATAACTGGAAAGGATAACGAATGGGATATCCTCAAATCAGTGTAATCTCCTTATATCTTAGCGCGGATCGAATAAGGAGTTTTCCTACTACTAAAGGAAAACGGATTCCGAAACAGTTTCATTCCGTTGTTCATTCAACCGAGGAATTCGGAAATAAAACGGAAAACTATGAATTGTAATTAAAAGTGGAGGACGTCGGCGGAGGCAAGGAGAATAACAACTTCCCATGGGAGCGGATGACAAAAGAAGGCTGCTTTGCGAACAGAGATAAGTCTCGAGGAAGAAGAAAGCCCAAGATGTTTCCTGGGTCACAATGGCGACGGACGAATTGTGGAGCGGAGCGAGAGATGAGTGCAGAGAAGAGATGCTGAAAGCAATGGAACCACAATGAAGTCCTCCTCCCGCGCACCCTCCCCCCTTCTCCCTCCCCCTTTCACTGTAACCGAAGGCTTCCCTACTAACAATCTCCCTCGCTATTGAATGCGTTCAGAACGAGAGTATTTCAAAAGAGGAACAGAAGAAACTCGTAATGCGAAAACCCAACGCATCGCAACCCGTTATTTGGAAAGGGAAGTTTTGAGGAGGAGACGAATTGAGATGAGAGAGAGAAGAGTGCATCTTAAGGATCTGAGCGATTGAAGAGTCACACAGACGACAAAGACATATGTTATGCCATTTCAGAAATGTAGATGCGGAATCTGTACTGTAGGTATTCAAAATACGCTCGGGTTCCACAGCAAAAGCATGGCTTAAAAAAAGAGAGGATTTGGCAAAAAAAATCCAGGGTACACCATATGGCATGGACTAACGCAAATAAGAAATAGTAAATGAATGCTTATACCTATTTCCGCCAGAATGATTCGCTAAAGACGCATATAATATGTTTCTGTCTTTGTGAAAGAATTATACCGAAGCAAAACGACTTCTCATAACGACATCTTTTTAAATATAATATAAAAAGGACTTATTAATTTCCTTGAATTAATGCAATACATTTATGAGAATGAAATCGGAAAAACGTTTCATTTGTATTTTTTTATTCCATCTTCACTGAGTTAGCGAAGCGAAACGACAATTTCGCTTTGGGCAAGAATAATGGCGGTTGCACGTGGCGATCGCTTCCAACTACGCCTCGACCGATAGAAATTTACGAAAAAATGAATTATATCCAATTTTTGAAGACAATGATGTGCGTCCTCCATTTTCTCTTCTCCGTCCGCCCGCCAATCCTCCCGAATCGCCATTCCCTCAAAAAGCGACGCTACACGCTCGAAAACATCGCTCGCAAAATATAAATCTCCGAGGCATTTATAGAGAATAATGGGACTTCCATCCATTTTCGAATGAAGATACTTTCCGACACAACTTTCGCCTCCTAATTCCACATCCTCCATTTTCCATCCACCTCCCTCCATTCTCAAAAACCACCCCTTCCTCTTTTTATACATACACGCTTTGCTGCAGAAACCCACCACCTGGCCTCGGGGAAGGAGAGACACACACACACTCTATATATAACACCCCCGCAACCGTGAGTCCCAACAGACGCCTCGCCCCACCTCCCACAGCTACACGAAACAACCGACCCAACCTCCCCTTTCCATTTCCCCCACGCCAAACACCACCCCCCCCCACCCCCATCCCGCCCCCTCCTCCTGCTCCCTGCCACTCGTCTTCTCCTCCCCCTCCTCTCCCTCCCCTCCCCCCCCACCCCCTTTCCCCGACACATTCACATCTCCTCTCTCCCCCTGCCGACCCGCGCTAAGCCGGATTTACTCTCGGAAAGGGCGAAGCGGTGGTAGCGAGAGGAAAAAAAGGGGGGTTGGAGGAGGCGGGAGAGAGAGAGAGAGAGAGAGGCTGCATGTCTCCCGCCCCCATTTCACCGTCCCCTTTGCTGACATCCCCTTCTCCCCCTCCCTCTCTCCGCCTCTATTTTTCTGGAGACCCTAACCTCTCTCTAAAAACTTAGTCTCTCTCTTCGCTGGCCACCGTAATATTTTATTTTTTCATCCTCCCAACTCAGTCGAGTGAAAAAGCACAGAGAGAGAGAGAGACACGGAGGGAGATGGAGAGAGAGAGAGAGAGAGAGCGCTGTGTGGTCTCCCTCCATTCTCTTACCGAAAAGTCCTCCTCCCTCCTGTCACCTCCTCCTTTCTAGACCTTCCTTCCATTTTCCACGGAAAGGAAAGGCTTATTTTTTTTCAAGTTAATCAACTCCTCTCCTTCTCTCGCCGTATTGATTCCTCGTTTTATTTTCCTCCTCCGTTTCCCACTCCACAGAGGGCGTTTGTGCCGGAGGAGACGCGAGGCCATCCTCCCTAAGGAGACCTCGGGAGGAGGGCAAACTCCTACTCTCCCTCCCCCCCCCCCCTCCCTCTCTTTTATAACCCCACGCCGCGCATAAAGTTTGCAGAATTTTCTCTTGAATAAAATTTTTCTCCGAGTTTATACGCCATGATAAAGTTGCGCCGTCTCCGGGGGAGCAAATTGGCCCTTTCCGCTTTTTTTACGCCTCCCTCTCTCCCTCCCTCTCTCTCTCTCCCTCTCGTCCTCCTCATCCCTCTTCCCTCGCTATACTTATTCTCTCCGAAGTAATCTCCCAGAGCACCAGATATGTTATCAATACTATGTTCCAGTTAAGAATGCGTTTTGGATTTTAATTATATTCCTGTATTTTTAAATTCCACCGGTGTTACCAGAGTTTTCCTAATCATTTCCCTCCGATCCATAGATACTGACAACATTAATACTTATGAAAACAGTAAAATTAGGTAACAGCCCAAAATTTAAAGATTATGGAACCAAAACTTTCACACTGAACTAAATGAAATAATTAATCCTTTCCGTAAGTATTTAATGTAACTAACAATATTTTAACTGTAATTTTTACATAATTTCACGTGAAATTATACTGGTGTTTTTCTTTCGAAAGTTATATTTATCAACGCTCGATTAATTGCATACAAAATTTATTTAGAATCCTGCAAAAGCGACCTTACGATTGCCCCTTTCTATACATTAGATGTACTTGCATATAAAAAGCAACGTATTAAACATCGTTTATCTATTCTTTGTTCTATCATCCTCTGACTTGGCCCCTCTCACAGCCTCCTTCACGCTCCCTTGCTTCAAAGTGACGTGCGTCTCTCACCCTGGCCAACCCCGAGGCATCTTTACGCCCACTCTCGTGAGGTGGAGCAAAAGCCTCTCTCATTGGTCCTCTAAAGAAGAAAAAGAAGAAACTCCCTCCCCCCTCTCTCTCCTCCCCCCCTTTTCATTCCTCCATCCGATCCTATTCCTCCATCCTTTACGACTCCTAATTTCGCGTCTCTTTCGCGTTTTCTCCCCCGTCTCTTCGATTCCGCGTCTCTTCGTCGCTCGCCTCTTCTCTTTCTCTTACTCAACCTCCTCTCCATCCACTCCCATTTCCATCCCCTATGCGTGCACTATGTAGTCAACGCACTCTTCAACGCACGATTCTTCTCACGACGCCATTTTTTTGTCTTCCCATTCTCTCTAGCGTTACGGCCAAAACACATACGAAATATTTCGATTCTTTCTCCTGACAAAGCCGGAAAAATATACGGCATATTATTCAATTTTGTACGGATTTGTAGCGAAATTTTTCTTTCTGCGATTCTTTGTTATTATTATTCCGAAATATTGCTTTGTCTTCTCCAGAAGATATCCGCTCGGCTTTAACAAGTTTCTTGCGTCCATTTCTTATGGCGAGGAGAATAATGATCTCCAGCAGCGAGGCTTTCCTATAATATATCTTCTTGCAGTTTTGTTGAACAATAGGAAATAATTCCTGCCGTATCGGCTTGGAAAGCTGATAAACAACTGGGCAAAACCTTAGACACTCCCGTTTTAACTTCAACGGTAGGATTTTTCATTCATTTCTTTTAATACAAGCCAAAATGCGAATATGTGCATAAATGCGATCTCCCCAAATTCAAACAAGGCAAGAGGAAAAATAAAACTAAAGTTAGAAAGCATGAAACTGATCTACAAGAATCGAAATGAAGCTATTGCAACAAAACGTACGTTTTTTCTCTGCGGACTTCTGACTTTTAAAAGTTTGATTGGAATATTTTACCTTCGTATTAAATTTAATATACATTGACAAATGTTATTCGATTCTTCCCTCTTTCGCAGTCCACTTTCCCGCATAATAATAGTGAGCCTCAACATAGATAATAAAGGTAAACTATGTAAATTTCCAGGTAATTGTTTATGAAGAAGTCTCATCGGTCTCATTTAAATTAAAATTTAACAAGTAGCGTGACTATTACGGCGTTTGTTATCTTTTCTTCCTTAAATACTGAGATGCAATTAACACATGTAGCTTCGCCTGTAGATTATAACGATCTATAAACTCTCAAGACATTCCGCATTCAACTGAACAATTTTTATTCATTTGGTTACCGGCTTTCCGTCAACATTGGCACGAAGAATGGCATGGAAACCGCAACAGCAACGGCGACAATCGTACTAAGGGAATTTCGGCCAAAACATTCTCGGTAGCCTCGACTAGTGATTATTAATTTTATACACTGAAAGGATATTATCAAGATGCGAGGGCGCATGCGCGACTTCCGAGGGCACGCGGTCGGCGGGAATCGTCCCCCGCCGAGAGCCGCGTGGAAGCGGGAGCTTCCACGGCACCGTTCCCCGGCGACCGGGCTCCCAACAGAGGAGGGTCCAATAAACGGCGGAGGAGAGAAAAGGTGACCAGCAGTCTAGAGAATTCGTGGGAAAACCGAAATCTATTTTTCCACGGGATGGGAAAACTACCCAGTTTCGCCTTCCTTTGTTTTTATGAGGACGCATCATAAACCAACCCCTCCGAGTGAGGTCGATCGTAAAACAAAATAGGCCTTATAAATAAATTCGCCAATGCAGGTGCGAACTTTCCCATGCTTAAAAGTACGGCGTACGAAAATTATACCTATAAACATTTTTGTATTTAAATTGTAAAAGAAAGAAATGCAACAATCTAATTCTGAGAGATTTGAAGCAGCGATTTATTCGATATTCGGCGATAGGGAATTACTACAAAAAGGCAAAGTCTTTCTTGACCGAACGAAAGAAAGTCAACAGCGATTCTCGCTCACCTCTCTACCCTCAAGATGTGAAAATCTACTGCTAGGCTTTTCCATAAAAAAAGAAAAAAAATAACAGATACCAAAGAAAATTATTATCTACCAAATTGTACTTCCACCGCGCTTGCAACATAAAAAAACCCGAATGTGCTGGAAAATATTTCTCCAATCGAGTAAAAGTCAACGACCGAAAAGTTATTGAAAGAAAGTCCTTAAGTGTGGGAAATACCCATCCGTTTATTATGCGCCACCCTTTTACTTGTCCGCGGGTGACTGCAGAGAAAGAGACAGAGAGATAAGGAGGGGCAGAAAGGGGCGGGAGAGGGCAAGGGAGGGAGGGGCAGAAACGAGGGAGGAAGATAGACAAAAGAATAGAAGAGAGAAGGAAACGAGGGAAAACCCAACCAACCCCCCATAGTGAGAGAGAGAGAGAGAAGTTTCCAGTTTTCACCCAAAAGAGCAGTCAAATCGGATAGAATGAAGAGTTTAATTTCACGACTTGAAGACTAATATAACGCGTGGCAGATTCATCGAATCCTGTCAACTAACAGATCCAAAGGACGCAATCGACCAATTACTCCGGTACGCGCAGCATATTACGGCCTAGGAAAATCGCTATTATTACGGAGAGGAAAAAGAGTTCACTTGGATCACGACGGGTAAATGACAAAGCACGTGTATGCGTGCGAATGTCTAATTTCCGGGAGCAACGAAACTAAGTTTTTATAAATTAATTTCCTGTAATTGAAATTTCCCTTTAAGAATTCACTTAAGGGGCTAATGAAAGCGCTGAGTGAATAGAATATTCGTTTACCCGCCCTTAAATAATTAAACCGTTTGTCTCGAATGATTCTACAGCTTCGGATGGTTCTACTCTAGGCGATGTCACACCGAATCGCACGTTTCCACGACACTCTCTGCTTAAGTGTCAGTTAAGACCATATTATTCTTTATTATGGCTAATCGAAGCGCGATTATAGGAGAGCTTAACTGGAACTTCGAATTGGCCTGACTAAGGATGACTCTATTAGACGACTACAGTTAATAGCGCAATTTAGTTGTTAGGTAAGGTGACCAGATTTTCCCAAATTGAAAGGAGTACACTATGACAGGGCCGTCTAAACCTAACTCCCTCCACTCGAAAGATTTTTTTGTTTTTTAAGAGAGCTAGAGGCTTCTACATTTTGATTGTCGATGGGGAAGAGAGCAAAAGTTTTCATTTTTTCAAACTTTTTTCACATTGGGAGTGATTCTCTTTTTTAACACCATTAAACATTTCAACGAATGTCATATATAACAATAAATAAATATTGTGAGGGATGTATTTACCTATATCTATGTGGAGTATACGTACATTGCGAGACCGATGTATTCCGAGTCTGCAAAGGAGTACAAGTCTTTTTAAAGGCGTAAGTACATGATTTTTCAGGAGTACAAAGGAGCTGAAAGGAATACTTTACTCCCAAAAGGCGTACATCTGGCCACATTATATTAGGAAAACTGATCGGAAAACCATGAAGCAGAATAAGACAAAAGCGGATAATCCGAAAAATGTATTACCAAGGTATACATTGAGGGGATGAGTTCCAAAGTTGTTCCAAATGATGCCTACGAGAGTATGAGTAAAACAAAGAGCAAAGGAGAAAACGAATAACAGATAGGTACAAATATTAAGATTTCCAGAGCAATAAGAAGAGAAAATAGAGATTTCGTGTAAAAAAATGTAATTTATACGTATGGCGAATCTGTATCCTCCGCAACACGCATTTGACAACTTGCATCGTTATCACGTGACCTATACATAAAGTGACCAGACGTACTGATTTTATCAGTACAGTACAGATTTTAGAGACTGTGTACTGATTTCAAATATGTACTGAATTTTAAAGTTGTATTGATTTTAAAAGAAAAAATCTATATTTAGTTCATTTACTGTCGGATTGACGGTTGAGGTGGCTCGGGTGTGATGTTGCCAGGATGTGTAAAGAGGACTTGCCGCACCTCCACCTATGATTGGCTGTGAGGGAGGCGAGTTTTTCAGTCTTTCCTTCCAAACCCCCATCCATTATCTACAACTATAAATCTCAATTCCAAAGTAATGTCGTCCAGACAATAGTAGTTATGGTTGTGTATGTCATGTCATGTGAGTCATGTGACAAGTTTTATACAGAAATTTTAAATGATGAAAGAATTTTAAAAGAAATTGTTTCTTCCAATACATATATGAAATAAATATTGACATATTTTGTTTTTTCTTAATAGAGTATACTGTATAAAATTTCAATATATAAAGTATTATATTGAAATGTAGTTTTCTTTCATGGATAGGTATAAGAAATAAAAAAATGTACCTACTGATTTTACATCTAGAAAATCTGGTAGTTTTCTTTCATGAATATAAAAAATAAAAAATGTACTGATTTGACTTCTAGAAAATCTGGTCACTTTACCTATACATGAAACGTATTTCTTTTATCTCCCGAAGAATTCAAGATTTAGTTATTTACTAGAGTACAAAAACCATAATCCAATCAATTACGGAAAAGAATGGGGGTTGAGCGTATTGACTACTAAAGTGACAATGAATTTGCCAATCCCGTATTCCGGAAGGGTGGTTTCAAATGATGCGATGCATAATCGATCATTATTGATAAAGCCGGCCCTTTGATTCCTAAAGTTCTCATTCATGCATAACAACACTTCAATTTCCATGAAAACATTTTTATTAATTACATTTACTTACACGGTAAAAATTGGAAGCAGGAGTACATTTTACAAAACTTCGACTGATCGGAGTAACAGACCCGATTTTAGTTTAGTGCAAATGCAAGTCATACTTTGATTGGATAATGTAGTTTAACTGAATGTAAAACGAATACGTATCGGCATCGTAACATGCACATCTCGTCAGTTAGAATGCAAATAGAGTGCCTCCTACAAAACCGTTACTATAGTTAGCAGCTTTGAGCGAAACTCTCTCGGTATAATCTTCGACAACATTGTTGAAATTTCTATACGATGTCGACAGAAAGCCGTTAATCAAGTCAGGGAGGATTAAAAATTGTCAAATGAGATGAGAATTGTCTCGGAGCGTTTATAGATCATAACTCCACACACGAAGATACACGTGTTGAGTAGCATTCCGGCATTGTGTTGAGTAACTTTTTCGAAATACGAATTGTAAATTTGAATAAAACAGAATGCAAAAGTTTACTATTGCAAATCGTAGAGTAAGCCTTTTTCCCTTTACAATGAAGAAACCTGTAAGCAATTCGAGGAAAAGTTTCCAATCACTATCAGCCATTTGAAAAAAAATATTTCTATTGGAATAACAAAACTGCGAATTGTGTCACAAACGTCCTACAAATGCAAGCACGCCACAAGAAAAACACACGACTTGCACGGCCCCTCCAGCTCTCGCGGCCAGTAGAACAAACACGCGCGCCAGAAAGGAGGAGAAATGAGGGGTGGAAATGCGTTGGCGTCAATCAATGAAGATAATCCGCGGGAATGGTTCACTCTGCTCTCTGCTCACGCGGATAGAGGCTGCATACTTTCCCAAGCTCCTTAAGGACCAAACCATTCCCTCCTCCTTTTCCACTCTGCTACGCAACGAAGCTCATCGCCTCCGAAAGGCGTGAGTCAGTCGCCGCCACGACCGAAAACAAATGGAGACGCTTCGAGGGCGTCGTCACAGCGTCGACGGTGGAGCGGACGAGCCCTTAATCGCCTCGCGATGGAAATTCGATGGCTGCCATTATTCAAACTATATTCTGCAGTTTATTAAACACCCGTTTAAGGCAAATATTATTATCTCGGTAATAAAAATATCCTTAGCAAAGCAACTTTAAGATCAAAACTCAAAATAGGATGTACGAATACAACAATCGTTTCAGTCACACATTTAAAGAAAACTTTACACTTCAATACAAAATGCCGCATTCTTTCACGTTTCTTTAGCATGAAATGGGCAGATTAGCCAATTCAGTTTTTGGAGACTTGTTGGCCTTGTTGATTCTGGGAAAATTAAGTCATAAAAACATAGAAAAGTTAGACGAAGTGTATTTCCTTCCTGCTTGCCGCAACAGGCATTATTATAACTGGACGTTGATGGTTCAATCAAATAATTAGTATTGTGGTATTCGTGTGCTTCATGAAATCATAAATTTTTGGAATGACTCGGAAGGTATTTGCAGTGTCTCCTTCTCTCTTTCGCTGAATTCACTTAATTCTTTTGGGCATACGTTCGCCAAAGATTCAAGTTTATATTTCGATTATAACCAATTTAAAAATTGCAATTTAAATTTTCTTTGTCGAATATCTTGTAATTATTTCAGCAAATATGACTATGGTTGGAATCGTACATCTGTCTTTAAGAAAACATAAACAATAACACAATCAGCACATAATCCAGAATGTGCCATAAATTTTCGAGTATAATACGCACCCATGTGTTTAGAGTGAAATGTAAAAATTGTCTTATTGCCATGAATAATACGCATCTCAGCTTTTGAAAAACGATCACTGCAATTTTTCACATAATCATTAGCGGTATCGAGACAGTTCTCGCGTTTCCGACAGTTGAAATATCTGCTTGACGATACGTCTAAACATGGCTTTTACAAGTATTGCCTCACAAACGTCATTGATGGCTCCGAAGACGACATCATATAAAATAAGGATTTCACCGAGGCAAATAGCGAGAATGATGACGACGTTCGAGGCGACGCCATTTACGCAGACTATATGAGAGACCACAAGATTGCCGACAAACTATTTGAGGACAGTGCTAAAGAATTCAGAGTCTTAAATTATGACGACGGATAGAAGTAATTAAATTATTATTTATATTATTATTTTGTTAAAAATATTTTAAAGCAAGGCTATCGTAATGCAATCATAAGTACGATTTATTATTAAAAATGCTTCCGAAAATATAACTTATTTACCGACTGGAAAAAGTTGTATCCATTTGTTACAATTTATAATAGGTACCCTAACTTTCCGTCGATTTTTCGTGAAAAAATGCGTATTATATACGGGAAATTACGTAGTATATCCATTAATCGTGTTTCCAAGATGTGCTTAAATCTAGAAGAGCACATAATCGAACCGTGATAACTCATCCCTCAATGATAGGACAAAAATTCCGATTTATGCAAAAAGCAAAAAACCTCACCATAATGCATACGGATAAATACAGAATGTAAACTCTATTCCCTGATATATACAATTCGAGAGAAGGGGTTTCGATTAGCGGAATCCAAGAATATGTAAAGAATAAGCAATCAAATCCGCGTAAATAACTGTTCATTTGGAAAATTCAAAATGCAACCCATATATTATAAGCATATAAACGAGGTTCTATTACAGTTTTGGAGCATTCCTACGAGTTACCGTCATTGAAATTCGGACACAGCCGAACCCGGATAATTGGAGCACCTTTGACTCAAATTTTTGAGTGTGCGTAAAATATTTCCAGTTCACATTTATATTAATTTAAAATCAAGTCTACAACAAGAAAAATTCGATTTGTACTTCAGCGATTTGGACTTTCCGCAGTTTCACTATTTTTAGATTAAACCGAACATATTTCAAACTAAAGGAAAAATGATCATCAACAAAAATTATTTCAAAGCATCTAACTTTGGCTACATCTGTCATTGGAGTCTAACACAGACGCCATCTCTCGAAACCAATCTCTCAAAATTCTTTTACTCTTTCGCGACAGCCACACCAATTCTTTACGGGTCAACCCGTCACTCACGCCCAAAACACGACGAGAAACATCTTCACGAACTTTCGAAAAATTTTCCGCAACGTCTCTAAAACCCACACACTTAAAAAGAGTTTATCACCCACAATTTTTCGATCTTTCTTGTCTACTTACTGTCCCGCACGTTCAGGAGTAGGAGAAACTCCACCTACTATTTATTTTCCCTTGAAAACTGCCGACAAATAAGGGGTGAAAAAAGAAGTCCCCTTGGCGACCATCCTTTATGCCCGAAAAGAGAAAGACCAAATCAACTGCCATCGGATCCTCCAGTGACTGACATGTTTTTCTCGACCGAGTTTGTCCACGGGTTCGCGCGCCTTCAAAAGTTTGTCGGCCAACGCTTCCGAGAAACATACCTCGAAAGCAAGAAAAGAGCAAGAGGTACCACCGACACAAGAAGGTCGGGAGACTTGAACGCCGGCACTTCACCCTCCAAAAGATTTCAACGCGCGAAGCTGAAAGGGAGGAAAATATGTGTAGGTTGAGTGGTGGTTGGAAGAGAAGGGCGGTCTAGCGTAAGAACGGTGCGGGGAGGAGTTTGGGAAAGTGATGGACAGCTGAGGGACAAGGCAGAGGACACTTTCGGGGAAGGCGGGATCCAGTGGCTGACGGAAGTAATGATTAGCGGGCTAAGAGGGGAAGCAATGGTTAGTCTCTAACCTTGCGGTGAAAGGAAGAGAATGAAACGAGCAGGGAAAAGGACGATAAGAGATCTTTGCTTTCTCTGCATGTGGCGAGAGGTGAAACAGTTGGATGCACCAAAGAGAGGCCAGGGTGGGAAAAGATTGAAGGGGTTATATAGAAAAGGATTGACCTTTGGGAGAAGATATAAAAAGTGAGCAGTTCAGTTGGCATCGGCTATTGCAGAGATTTAGATCATAAAGACTTGAAAGATGAATTATCAGACGTAATTAAGAGCCCAAGTTACGTAGGACGTGTCCACACTGACAAGATTCGAGAAATTGATTGTAGGACGGATACATGCTAGTGATCCTTCTTCCCTAAGACAATAGGAGAATAATATGATAGGCCGGAGATAATCTCCCCCTGCCACACACCAACTGCGGTGGCTTGCAGGGTATTTATTCAGATTCAGTAAACCATATGGCGTAATTCTTTGCAATAAAATAGTGAAATCTTAAGAAAGAACTGGCGTTAAAAATGACCCAAAGCACGGGTTGGAGAGTCCAGAGATGAAACGAATATCTCGAAGGCAGCCACTATCACAATATAATGTTCATTCTAAAACATACATATTTAGTACACTACATAAGAGCGTTACAGAACAACGGAGCAAAGCCTTATTTTCGAGCTTTTCGTGAATTTTACAGAAGACAAAATTTGGATTTTATTTCAATTTCTGCTATATGAGATTTTGGTTAAGCAAGCTGTCAAAGCTTTCGAGGGCAATTTACACGTCAACTTCTATTCGCACATAAATACAGCACAACTGGCAATGAAATGCTTTAAAAATAGCTATAAAATGTCAATTTCGGTGCATGAGAATTGGTGTTGGCGTGCGGCGGGAGGAGGCGAACGGAGGATAGTAGAGAAAAGGCACCGAGATCGGACTGCACAAAAGGGGTTGAGAGGGGGGAGGAAGAGGCTGGTGCGAGGAAGATGGTGCTGGAGAGACTGTGGGGGGGGGGAGAGAGAGGCAGCTGAGGGAGCGAGAGGGAAGAGTTTGCGGGATGTTTGAAAGGGGCGGAGCTGGAAAATGAAGACCGCCACTTACCCTCTACTTATCTCCCCACCTCTTCTCCTTCCCCCTTATTCCCTCCCTCCCTTCTTCTCGATCGCCTCTCTACCTCACGACGCCTTCGAGGCTTCGAATACCTCCTAGCGCCTTCCTATGTCGTCCGTGCGTACTTCCACCCGTGCCACACAACACCCATTAGGGGCGACACCAACTCTTGGTTCCCTAGAGAGGGAGATCTTCTCGCCAAAAGAAAATCCTTTTTTTGTTTGTTTTGATGCACCCGTCTGGTATTGCGGGAGGATTTTTTCGGTTAATCTGGACGACCGCTTTGCAAGGACTACGAATGAAATAAAGGGTATCACTTGATGCTTAGCTGGAATAAAGGAGATTACTAGAGGTTTTAAACGCGTGTGCCAGTGAGCAAACGTAACTTATGGTATCAAGTGGAGGTTGAAAGCCTGCGTGTGATATGTGATTCGGCGACACGTCAAACGCGCTACATAATGCGTAATCAAAGCAATATTGAAGAAAAGTTGAATGAAAATCTAAACCTTCAATCGGATACAATTAAGCGCCTAATAACAGAAAATACTTGTGACGTGCAATATTCCTAAATATTAATCGTTTCCATAAAAATGTGCATGAAGGATTTCTGATAATGTCTTTAAAACAAGCGTTATTTAGAGATTACAATGAAAAAACTGGTGTCTATTAGTATGTAATAAAATTTATCAACTAAAACAATACAAAGCATTTCGGTCTCTTCATAACTAGCTCACCAATCTTTCGTTCTCTGAAGGGAAGCAAGATGCGATAGGTAACATCTCCAGCGGCTGCAGAAAACGATTATATTACTGTTAGAGAAAGAAAAACAGTGATTACAAGCTGAGAGGAAAAGAGAGTGGGAGAGTTATCGAGGAAAGATAAAGAGAAAAACGGAAACAATCCCTCTCTCGCCACAAACCTTAATAAGTGCCGCGAATAGAATCAGCTAAGTAAGTCTCTTTAAGAGAAACTGCCTCTTCCGATATTGAGCTTCGAGGATAGAGATAGAGCGCCATTTTCCGCATTAGTGAAATGTGATGCCGTGACAATAGGTCCCTCAAATCCTAACGACCGTGCGGACAACACGGCACCCAACGGCAGACAATGGAAGTGCGGGACGGTCACCGCGGTTACGGTAGTCGAGGGGTTTTACCTTTGAGGCGTGCCGACGAGTCGAGAGGCCTCACCAAGAGTCACGGAGAGGAGGTCCTCAAGCAGGAATCCACTTCGCGGTCGAACGGCTATTCTAAACCGCGTTAATGCACTCTCGTGATCTTTGCGCTACTCTTTCGGATCTCTTGGGATCGCGTGGCCGAACGATGTTAGGCGTGTGGAAGTGCGTGTGGGGGAGGGGAGGGGGGGGGGAGGGGGGAGGGAGGGGGGAGAGGGGGGAGGGGGCTATACGACACGAGCATCCTCGGAATTTTTCATATTTATCAGAACGGGAATTACGACATCTTCAGAAAAAACTCCGTTTATACCTCTCCTCGATACTTGGGCATTGGTCGCTCGAGTATAAAAGTGGAGAACCCTTCACTGCACGAAATATAACGAATCTCTTTGAAGCTTGACGATACCTTTGAAAGGATTTCGATTCTTTAGCGGTGTGTGCATAGCTGTCCAGAGCCGCGGCGGAGGGCAAAACCACGCTCCGCTTATTTTTTTCTTCTCCCCAATCGAAAAACCCCGCTCCATCCCTTCATCTACCACCAATCCCTCCCGTACTCCCCCTTCCGCGCCTACCCGACGCCCTATGACCGATCCGACGACATCCTCCTACGTTACTTTCTGTCTGTAATGCAAAAATACGAGCATTCATTTCGTTACTCCGATTGATCTTTTTCTTAAAAATTAATGAGGGAAAATTTTACACGTTGTTGCTGTACCGAACGATAGCGATAAAACACCTCACAATGAATTGATCTAGAAAGTGTTACACTTATATGGTAACACGATAGTAGTGAATTGGGTTCGAGATTTTCTCTGCAATGTAGAAAACAACGGCAACCGATGAGGAAAAAATACCTGTGCCTTGCGCTCAGTAGATAAGGGCCAGGGGTGCCCAACCTGCGGCTCACTAAGCAGTGTTTCATAGTTTTTTTAAAAAATTTATTTTAATTAACTGCCAAATATTATTTTCCATGTAGCAAGATCTGTAAAAAAATCTAACGTTATATTGCGACCTCTTAAGTAAATATTTCCCAATTCAATTAAGTTCTTCTTAATGCTGTTTTTGATTTTTCTCAAAGTTATTAATTTTTAATACTGAAATTTTAGCCCTAAAAAGCCCATTATAACTTGATTTTCTCGCATATGGTGCCTATGGACCTCTAGGTAACTAACGGTTTAACTATAATCAATTGGCAATTTCCAATGCGGCCCACCGAAGGGTTCACCACCGCCAATGCGGCCCACCATGCAGAAAAGGTTGCTCACCACTGTCCTAGGCCATTACGTAATTGACATTTGCTTAATATGGTTCGTTGTATGGTTAGCCTATTTGCGGACAAAATAAACTAATTGTAATGGCCAGAAGTTAAGATCCGAAAAATATTCATAAGTAGTTTAATTAATGGTAGCTAGAAATGGATAAGAAAATGTTACTAACTTGGAGAAATTCAGGGATTAGGAAAGAAAGTGAATGGAAATGATACCCTTCAATCCATCGCAAGCTAAATTCGTAAAATATTTATGTGCCAAAGGAATATACCATCATCATTAGACTATTTAAAATGGTGTCACTTTAACACCGAACGAATTCTATTTCTAGCGAAGTATACATAAAAAGGCCGGCCCCGGTGGCGGAAGGGCTAGCGCGCTGGCCTACCATCACTGAGGTCGCGGGTTCGAATCCCGCCAAGGGCATGGATGTTTGTGTTCGTACTTATAATCCATATTTTCATCACTCATGTGTGTGTGTGTCTGATGTGGAAGGCAACGGAAAACCACCGCATCATATGTGTTTATTCCCTAGTCATGTCAAACCAATCTTAGGATTGAAAACCATGAGTGAATGAATACCTACATAAAAAAGACTAGCAGAACTGATTTTTGGAAATGCTGCTAAACATGGTGGATAAAAAAAACAATGGTTTACGGAGATATCTTTTTACGTCAGAGCGATGCAAAGGCTCGCTTTTCGCTGACAATATCTTCTCTATATAAGTAGTAGGTAGTCTTTCTGACGAATTGCGGAGTGACATGAAGGCATCGTCGCAGGGCATTGCGTGTTACATGAGTTCAGTAATCTCTAAAGCATGACCCAGACATAACAACTAACTTACTAGCTCACGAAAATGTCCTTAAATAGATGAAAACGTTCAAACGCTTGAAAGTGATAAAACCATGTGAAACCTTTAAATTAAATGGAAATATTAGCAAGATAGGTACCGTATTTACTCGCGTAATTGTCCCACTTTTTCGCACAATTTTTCTTACTTTAAAACATGGTTAGGGCAATTACGCGGGCCATATAAGGATGAAGTCTAGCAATAATGGAATTTAAAAATATTTACAGGTATTTTGCCCCTGTACAAAGTTCTATATGAGAACACTATTTATCTTATCGAAACCTGGTAAATGTCTTTCCTCCAATATCTCACTTGCTTGGGATCAACTGAAAATTCTCGTGCTGCTCTGTTACTACAGTTTTTTCGTACCTACCCGTTGTTTCAGACACAATAAGTTGACAACCTGGCGATTTGATCCGCTACAAAGGCAGGCAAAGACTGTTTCAGCACAGAATCAGATTCATACTAATTAGATGAGGGTGGGGAATGGAAGAAATACTGAATGTAAAGAATACATAGCTAAGAAAATGATATCTGTGGCTCCAATAGCTATAACATTTTGAAATTCAAAGTTGGGCAAAGGCTATTTTTGCACGGAATCAGATCAATCCATCAATCTGCTGGGAGGAAGTGTGGAAGCTAAAGAAAGACTGCAGCGTAAACAATGATAACCATCGTGTCAAAGGAGAGACAATTATATGGTACAAAAAATAATCTTTCATTTCCTCTTCAAAAATCGGGGTGTGGCAATTACTCGAGTAAATACGGTACATATCTCTTTGATGCAGTAACTGCAAATTTCGATTTGAATCAAAGGAATTTCCTAATTTAATGAAATTATCCGAACTCAGGATCATGCCACTAAGGTTTCTCAAGCGAGATCCCGTACTTAAAATGTACCTGGGAATTTCCCGGGAACCCACCGCATTTCCAGGAAATTCCCGGTTTACTATACGACAAATATGATATATTTTGGAAACACATCTAAACAGGAAAATAACTAATGGCATTAGTAGCGACGAAAAATCGTGCATTACCTTGAATTGAAATTATTCACAATACATATTAAAATACGCTAAATAATTTTCCATCTGTAACCTAAGTATATGTATATATTATTATTTATTCGATATCCAAATGATGGTGTTGAACGCTTGAATATAAGACGCATTATAAGTCCCTGTTATCCATGCTTCCACTAGAACGGCTAAACCAGTTAACATAGACTGAAAATATTTGATTTCATTATCTCGTAAATCGCCATTGAAAAATGAGATATTACAAACATATGTAAAAATTGAGCACAAAAATAAGGAAATGCAACTCATACTCGATTCGAAAACCAGATGGAATAGTTTGCTAGATATGTTGGAGAGATTTTTAACAGTGACGGAATGCATTCTTAAAGCAATGATTGGTATGAAGAAAACTTTAAATATTTCAGAAGAAGAATTTAGTATAATTGATGCCATTGTATCATCACTGCGTCCGACCAAATAGCAATTGAACGGCTTGGTAAAAGAGATTCAACATTGCTTTCGGCGGAAGGCATATTTAAATTCATACTTGATGAATTGACTGAACAGAATACTGATTTTTCTGCTCAAATGAAAAAATCCATACGGACAAGGCTAGAAGAACGTAGAAACAAGAATCTAGTCGGTTTGTTGAAGTATTTAAACAATCCCCCAAAACTATCAACAAAATACGAACTTTACGTTCCCTTCAGAATTGCAACTGAAAACTGACACTATTAAGTTGATTTGCAGGCTTTTTATCCGTAAGCCTGAAGATACTGGCAACAATTCAGGTGGTGTCATCGAATCTAAACCTCATGCCAGCTCCTCAGACTCAAAAGCCGGCTCTTCATCGCCCAGTCCATCGTCACTTATAAATAAATTGGATGCTGCCATTGAAAATGCTGTAAGCACTGGAAAATTGAACGTTAGCTCTTCTTATGACACGAGAAGTATCACTACAGAAATAGATATCAGTGAATTAACCGGAAAGCGTACAACTACGCTAAATGATCTGTTTGAAGCTCTCTTAACCATTCCACCAACTTCTATTTAAGCAGAATGTGCATTTTCTGCGGCAGGTCTCTTTATTACAAAATTACGCACAAATCTAATTGTAAGTGATTCTAGCGTAAATAATTTGTTTTTAAAAATTATTTTATTAACAATAAAGAATAATTTATGAGTATGAAATATTGTTTTAAATACAATAATAATTTTTCCATAAAATTACCCTGTTTCTATACTTTGTAAAGGGCTTTTACTTTTTGAAATTTTATAAGAAAAATTTGATTATATTCTTATTACTCACTTCTTGTAAGCATTTTTTATTCGGTTTGTCTGTTATACCTAGTTTATAATAAATAAATATAAATGTTTAAAAATATTTAATTTATTCCTTTTTTTCTTGTTAGTATGTTTACGAAAACTGAATCCCGAGAAATTCCCTGGATTCGAGTGAATCAATCTCTGGATCCCGGGATTGAAAAAAACCCGGGAAATGTTAACCCCTACATGCCACGTAAGGAAGTAGTGTTGTATCGATTAATATCCAGTAACACCACAGGTTCATTACAGAATATATTACACTTAAAATTATAGTTTGTCAAATAAAATTTCAGTTAAAAGCTTTTACTATAATAATGAAAACAATGGGTGAATTATTAATGAAAACATGTATAAAGATCGCACATTTGTAACCTAAAGGAGAAATATCGGCGATTTTAAAGCTGCAAATATAGAGAACACTGCATACGGAGACATATAGTGAATCTTAGCTTGCAAGGCATCGTGTGCCAGCTGTTTTAGACACGTTTGTATCTCCTCCAAAAGAATCGGCTACACGTAACAGGGAAGTCACTCTGTTACGGGGCAGAGCGAAGAAACTACAAGAGGGAAGTTAAAATGTATTTATCCTCAAGGGAGACGGAAGAAGCCACATACGTGTAGGACTCTAGTGTCTTCTCCCCGAGTGTCAACTGTCCTCGCTTCCTAAAAAACACACCAGAGGCGCCCCTATCCTTTCTCTCTCTCTCTACATTTCTCCCCTCCGAAAACACAGCAGCGTCTCATTGCCACCTATTTCTCCCCGACAGGCAATTCTTCTCTTTCCCTCTGCAGCCGAAAAAATAGGCCTCTCTCTCTCTCTCGCTCACTCACGCAAGAGGGGCTTCTCCATCAACCACACGCACACGCAACACATATCCTATTCCACTGTCCGTGAACCATCGCCTCGCCACCAAATTGGAAGATGAACTTTCACCTCAACCGCATCGAGTATTGGGGAAAATATCATTAAACTTGTAAAATATAATGAAATCAGAAGTCTACAATTTAAATTACCTTGCTTTTGTGTTTTCCGCCGGTGAAATCCAACTACTAACTCCATTCGAAAATATCGTAAGGACAGAGCTCCCACATTCTTTCGAAATCACACAATTTTGACAATTTACGCTTAGATTTAAACGATAAACAGAGCAATCGGAATGTCTCGGTTGTCAAACTGAACAAATTCACTGGTATTGGGCAGTGCAATCGACGATCACGAAATTTCAATAACTTTCCACGAGGAAACGTTGAAAAGGTGAGCACGTGCTGAGATGCGATTGTCAACTGAAAGAAGCGATAAAAGATGGATGTGCTACTCACCAGAAGGGTAACCGGGATGGTGGTGCGCAGCCACTACGTCGGGAGGCATGGCGAACCCGGAGAGCGGGTGGTGATGGCTCTGGTGATGGTGCGGATGATGGTGAGGGTGGTGGCCGAACTGCATGTGATGATGGCTGGGTGCCGGAGGCGCGGGAGGAGGCTTGAGGTAGGCCATCTCGGAGGCGTGCGGGGGAGGTGCAGCGGGGGAAAGGGAGGTGGAAAATGCGGAGGGAGAGGGGGCGGCGTAGCCCCCGAAAGGACCTCCGAAATTGGGGAAAGGGGGCGCCGAAGAGGAGAAGGAAGAGGAGGAGGAAGAAGAGGAGGATGAGCAGGAGGAAGGGGATGAGGTGGTGGTGGCCGCGGCTGAGCCGCCACCCCCGGCGGGGGAGGAGCTGAAGGCCGGGGGGAGGAAGAAGGAAGAGGGGGTGGCGGGGAGGGAGGGGAGGTAGGCGGAGGAGGCCGTGGTGGAGGACGGAGAGGGCGCGAAGGTCAAGGAGTGCGGAGCGGGGGGCGGGGGAAGGAAGGGAGACGGGGAGGAGGCCGTTCGAGAGGCCGCGGGGGGAGTGGAGGCGGGTGCGGAAGGGGCCGCGTAACTGGGGGTCGGAGGGGAGCAGGAAGAGAACGAAGCGACGGAATCGACCGATTCCTCGGCGGTCGCGTTGGAGACTGAGGCCGGTGGTGGCTGGGGGGGAGGCGGCGAGGGCGGGGGCCCCAGGTCGTGGGGGCCGCTCAGGTGGGAGGTCGGCAGAGTGACCTCCAGCCCGGAGGATGCTCTGGGCGCCGCTAGGGCGCTGCTACACTATTCCGGAACCAACTGTGGAAAGAAGAATGGCCATCGGTCTACTTTCACAACACAAATCACTAATCGAGAATTCTAGTTCAAATGATGAGAACAGTAATATTTCTAAATCTAACAACAACCGCAGATGATACATCCTGAGGTCCGTAAAATAATAATGACGTGAGGGCGGTGTCTCTAGCGACATACGTTTCTATGACTCTACCTACTAGGTTACGTGCCATCAACGTTGGATGTGTTAAAATGAGTCTGCAAAATGCCGTCGATGCTGAAACATCGTAAGGAGAGGCGGATTTTTTTAACTCTCGCCCAAGTTCGCTGAATCTGCAATTTTCCATTTGAAGTTCGCCTTTAAGGCAAAAAATGGAAAAACAAACAAATACAATATTTTTTATTAAACCGCGGAAGAGCGCATTTATGCCGTTGCTTGGAAACTCGAAGAATATATTTTTCCGGTTCACAAATAGATTGAAATCGCAATCAATAACCGACAAATCCCCGATGATTTGATTAAAGGCAATTAAAATGTCAAAATGCGGAAAGCGGCCAGATAATCTGGCTTAGGACACCTAAAGCAAAAAGTGGCCGTTTAATTTTTAAATAAACGATTCGCGAAAAAATGCACGATGTTTTGTAAGTCTAAAGAGAATCCACCGTGTTTTTGGATACGGGTTTATTTACACTTTCCAATTGATTGAGGTGAACGCGATCGATAGGCAGGCCGGGATTAGCACATGGAAAAATAATGTTTAAGAAGAGCGAAAAACATGAATTGCGATTGATCACTTTGCAATGTTCTATTTGAGAATAATTATTAAACAAATAATGCAAGATTGACGCGCAAATTATTATATCAACATCCACAGGAGAATTATGGTCCATCATAGGTTAGAAATCTACTTAATTCTTAGGACCAAGGTTCACAAAAAAGATTGAATCTTCTCCAAGGGATTAACTTATGTGTAACGGAATTTTATCTTAGGTTTAACCCTTTATAGGGCAAGAAGTCAAGGAATGAAAATCACTTTATTTTCATTTATAACTGCTAAATATCATATTATATTACTAACCAAAGAAATTTACAATTTAAAAAAGTGGTACACTATTGTACCAGTAACCTATAAAGGGTTAAATTATATTTGGAGAATAAATGAATGTCACACTGGTACTTTTTCCACTGATTTATTTGCACTAAAAAACAGAAGAACTGATGATGCTACTGTGTAGCGAAACCATGGTCGTCTTCTGTTTTTAAGTGCAAATAAATCAGTGGAAAAAGTACCAGTGTGACATTCATTTATTCTCCAAATATGGATATATTCCACAAAGTTACGCCTGAAACTACGGGTTAAATTATTTTTTAAATAAAAAAGCAGTCCACAGATAATGTCAACACCTAAATAGAATAACCGAGTGTCGGATTTTCACATAACAGGGCACAATGACACAGATTATCTTCAAAACTGATACTGAGGTGCAATTAGTATGAAAGCGATTGAAATTATTTCCATAACTACTTTTACATTATCGATGGTAAAAATGAAGTGTCCAAAAAGCGTAGCATTTCCAAACTCACTTGAGAGAGACTAAGGGTATTTGTTTAAACATTAAAGGCACAAGGGATTTTGCATATAAATATGATAAAATTCTTAAGGGAGTTATGATGAATCGCTGGATGAATTCTATACAGAGTGATTTCATCAAGGAAAATCAAATTTGAGATCCATACAACGTCTACTTCATCATTTCACATGAAGGTAGTCCATATGAACGCAATAATACAACTGTGATGACAATGTTACCGTGCAACGAAATCCTTGGCAATTTTTAAATCTTTTTAGTGAAATTGCTCGAAAAAGCTGCTTTGTTTCTCTGTGCACTCATTAAAAATTCTGTAGCAGCAACATGAAAGTTATTTCATGACAAATAGGAAAGCGGTTGCGCAGATTCGGGATCTCGCAAATAATTTCCAAAGGTACCAGTTTTCACAAACATTTCGACGGCGGATTTCCATTCCGATTTTATTTTCTAGAGCATTCCCCTTTCTCAACTAGGATCATACTAAGGAATGCTCTAGAAAATAAAATCGGAATGGAAATCCGCCGTGGGAGAGGAGGGCGGGCGAAAGAAACCCTTTGATCGTTGACCGATGTCGCAACAAGTAAGAGACAGGTACGAGGATCGGGAAATGAAAGAACATCAGAGTGAGACAAAAGTGTTCATTGAATTAGGGTTCGGGGAAAAGAGAAAAGGAGGGCGGGGCGGCGAGATGGGAAAAGGAGAAAGGGCTTTCTTAGCCGGCGGCGCAGGAAGGAATCGGTTTTAAGACCTGTTGTCAGAGGAGGCAAAATAAGGATTAACGAGGACGGAAGTGGAAGAATGGAATATTCGCCGCGAGGGAGAATGGAAAGGACTCTGCTATCGAGTGGATATTTTTGTGTGAGAGAGAGAGAGAGAGAAAAACGAAGGGATGATTGTGGAACCCGCAAATCCAATCACTGCTCAGGAAGTGGAAATATGTCTGCGCGGGAGAGAAAGATGCTGCACAGCCTGGAGAATCCACACTCCGTATGACCCTTGCCCCGCACCAACTCTTCTTTTCAAAGAACCCCTTCCCATCCGCTTTGCCCTTCGTCGCCCCCCAGACTTGCCCGCGACCCACCTTACTCGTCTCGTGTCTGCGCCTGAATTGCCCAAGCGTAAGCGAGGCACATCAATTGGAGTAAAAGGACCTCGAATACAGCTATACGGACGAGGAAACGAACCTTGATTGACCAAAAAGATAAACTTACTTCGAGTGAAATAAAATTACGCGAGTGACTGGAATCCCTCGAAAGCGATCGAGTGAACAGCAATGGAATAGGGCGCGTTCAGACGATACGCAAAACTATGGACTAAGTAAGAAAGAAATTATGCTAACGAGAAATGGAACATTCAAGGAAGGGCAGAGAAAACTATTTTCTAGAATAAAGTAAAAGGAAACAATAAGTTACTTTACAATTTATATTATTCTTAATAACATTCACCCACAAAACGAGCATATCTGTTCCTAGATTGCCAGCCATTGCCCTTGCAAACTATCTCCTCGAGATTTTATGGAGGACCATTTCCGCAGAGAAATTCTTTACCAACCGCTTCCGAAATATGAGAATAACACTAAGAAGACCAAACATTTCTCTCCCAGAGAGCAATATCTGTCAAGCGGAAGCTCCACATTGGTACGATGTTTACGTCCGTTTACCCATTTCTTAATCGGAAGCACTTATGAAACATCTTCCCTCGTAATTTATTCGTTAATAATCCGTTTTTCAATGACTGTGAAATCAGAATGGCAGGGTAAAGATGAGCAGGTTTTTTATAACCGCTTCTCTGCTCGTTAGTTTTTTACCCTTCGAGTTTATTATTTTCTTTAAAATTTGCAACTGTTTGGCCTAAAGGAAGGTTGCTACGAGCAGCTATCAAAGCGATATTTGACAGTTCCAACTCTGCCTTCGTCACTTAACATTTACAAAAAAATTTAAGGTATGAAGATTATTTTTTGGAAAAGCTCTCGCTTGGCTCGTCCATTTGCTCATCGCAAATGCATAAAATAAATATTTCGCAAAATTCGTTTCTAAGAGTAAATCAAGGTTACCTACTCTTGAGCTCATAATAATTTTTTTTATAAAGTCCGGTCTATTGATACTTCTAAGGGAGTAAACTAATGCCTGATCCTCGCTTGATATCTCTCGGATATTACATTCTTACTATTATATTTTTCAGCACAAAGAACTTTACTTGCACACTCAACGGCCTAGTCCTTAGGCTGTTCAAACTCATCACTGTCAAGTTTTGAAATCCTATTTCCATTTATCACATAGTGATAATGGTTTCCAAGACCTTATTTTTAAAATGTAATAATCCTCATTTTTTCCTGGAGGTCGACATCCATTCTTTTTAATTTTACCCAGTAGGATAATTTTCCAATTTCCTATTCTACCGCCTAGCTGTAATTAGCTCCAAGAATAATTCTCGGCGTTACCTGCACTCGGTACATATATATAATGTATTAATGGACATATAACGCCCTCTGAAGAAAATCCCGAAATGAAAAATCAGAATCTCCTTTATAAAATGTTTCGACAAATGTGTCATATGTGCTCATTCCGTTATCTCGGATTTTAATTTGCACATTTTATTCACTAATGTATCATGAGTGAAGTAAAAATCTTACAATAAATCAAACATAACGCCATCAACTTCTTCCCTACCGTATATCGATAATGCCATGCGCAAAAAGAGCCTTCGTCACTGCGTGACACAAGACTAATAAATACCTTTACGAAAACTCGCTAATTTTCGAATGAACAGTTGTTTGCTTTCAATAAATTTCCTCAGACGATCGAAAATAGTATTCTTAATACGCGAGGGAAATGTTAGAGTTACAACTTGTCCACTGCCCCTTTTTATTTTTATTAACTCATCAAAAAGACGAATTAAGGCGGCCATTTTTATGGAATGGTTTCACTTTAGGCTAAACAAAATAAACAATTCTACGACTGCGAACCATCGTTTATTGGTCTAAAATTAAACCTCCACGAAAAATTAACTGCTTATTTAGGCTTCCTTTATAATCCGACATTTTCCCTGAATCTTAATACATCGCACCTGACCCTTTTAATCTTAGGATAATATTCCAGACTCTACGATTCGATCATTCAACGAACTGATTAATAAGTATATTTGAACGAGTGTACAAAATGCAAATTAGTTTACTTTTTAATAGAGGTCTGATCCCATTAACCGCTAATATTCTCTCCCTATCACATTTCCGTCTCCTATAGCAGCCATAAAATTCAACCCTAAACCACGCGATGCAATTTCAGGCGACATCTGTCATCAATGGCTAATCGGGAACGGCGCCGCAGACAAGCAATCTTAAACCACGGCGTTTTACCGAATAAGCGAGCGAAACTGCTGTTGCATCACGTACGCTTCTGCCGTCGAAAGCGGAAGATGACCGTCGACGATACAAAAACATCAATAACTACAGAGGGTCAGCGAGGAAAAGCAAATAAGACCGGGTGCGATTCTTTGCGGTGTTGTCCCACAAGTATTGAAGAGGGTGACACATGCTCGCACGCCTCCGGGGCGAGAAAAGGCCCCGAAAAAGGGCCTTGCGACCTCTCCGTTTGTGTACCTTTTTGTACCAGCGTGAACTTCCTCCTCTTCAACGGCATCGAGAATAGGTCCGGGCATCGAGCATTGTCCTACCAAGTGGGCCAGACTGTGAGTCGAAAGAAAATTTCAGAGCGCAACTGTTGCTTACTCCCAGCCTTGCACAAAGACAACCAAACTTCCCTAAATAATATCCATGTATGTACAATATATCTACTCGGAAGAAGAAATTCATCGCTCGAATTTTCACGACGGCAGGTATTTAACAACAAACTATTCCAACAGTTATCGGAATAACGCCCGTGATTACGCCGAAAATGCGTGATGATTAAACATTTCCGCTTATTAGATACAATGAGGATTCTCACTTTACAGCGTAAAATATCTTTCACATAAACCCAGATATTCGGTTGAGAGGAGTACGTAAATTTTTACAAGAAAGCTATTAAAAATAATTGTTTTTTAATAAAAGAAGATTACGAGAATAAAATACGCATCCATAAAAGGTACGTGTATAATCTTAATCCCTTCCATATTACCCATTACAAGTAAATAATTTTAAAATATAACAATGTCATTTACAATAACGACTTTCAACCGACTTTGATTAAAACTGAAGATGATCTGAGCTTTATCTTGCGGAATTTCGTAATTCGTACGGTATAAAAAAAAACAGTAAATGCTATTCGTCGCGTGTTACGTGATCAGGCGGCGTCACGCGATTCCACGGCCAAATATGAATCGACCATTTATCGCTCCGAAAAATTTTCTCTGCTCGTGATGACAGATCGTTAAGGAAACGCCTTCGATCGTAGAATCTCGAACGTTATGGCGCGGAAGGGAACCTAACTTGAGACTCGATGATCACACGGGTCAGACACGGTCAACGGGCTGCCGTCGGACCCCCGCGTAAGACCCGCCTCCGGGGAGGCAGAGGAGGGAGAGGGGAGGGGGGGCAGTGAGGAGGAAAGAGAAGGCGACTGATCACATTGAGTCCTCATATCGACTCCATTACCCTAAGTTAACTCTCGCCGACGACCAGTTACCACTAATGAAGTCGATAGTAAGACGAAATTACTTTTACGCCGCGCGACGACTATATTCTGAACGTGGACAATCGGTAACTAAAACGAGGCGAGCGATTCGTGGAACCGTGGAAGGGAACCCTGAAAACGCTTCCAAGTTTCTATAGAATGCATTTCTCCTGAATGAATTACTCGGGAGGCTCCAATTCGTGGCAAATATAACGATGCTTACTAACGTTTTATAAGCAAGAAAGATGAGCAATCACTACTCCATTGAATACTTGTTATAGATATACTTATATAGCGAAAGTGGGAAAAGCCTTTAAATGCGCACAGAATGAAAGGCGAAGTAAAGGGAATGGCATCTATGTAGTCACGAATGAGCGGTCCAGCAAGAGAAGGTATTAGTTGGAATGGAGCGGCCATTACACGATAACGTGTGTTTGCAGCAGCCATAAAAGGGTGCCGAAGATGGCGTGTTACGGCAAATATCATCCTAGCGAGACGGCCAGCAATCCTATCGGCGCAGCACAAAAGCGACAAGTAGAATCGACTTAAGTAAAGCG
The DNA here is from genome assembly GCA_036926305.1 of Uropetala carovei. Classification (NCBI taxonomy): domain Eukaryota; kingdom Metazoa; phylum Arthropoda; class Insecta; order Odonata; family Petaluridae; genus Uropetala; species Uropetala carovei. Next base: position 5,924,198 of record JAXCHB010000010.1, on the reverse strand, counting down.
TAATAGGAGCTTTTAACTAGCGAATTAGAGAGTGGTTTTAATGCGATTTCGAATGTCAGTTCAAAGCGTTTATTTTTTGTTTTAGCCTGAGCCGGGTTTCATTTCAAACAATATATGTATAGTATATTGCAAATAATGGTTTTTCCGCCGTCTTTCGGTTCCAGTCCGTAATACTCGAATATTTCTTCGAGCCTTGGTAGAGGCAGGGGCGGCCAGAGGAATTTTGGCGCCCCGGGCGGGATAGCACTCCAGCGCCCCCAACACCTTGGCGCCCCGGGCAGCCGCCCTGCTCGTCCGTATCTAGGGCCGGCCCTGGGTAGAGGAATGGTTTGCGCGTGTAGTTTCCAATGGTCGTGGATATTCACCATCCATTCGAGGTTTATGTAACGCCATCGCCCAAAAGAGAGCCATCGAGAAGGAGAAGACACTCGGTCGATAAACACGCTCCGTCCGAACGAAAGGAGGGAATTCACGAGCACGGGACACGCTAGCGTCGAAGGGGGGCCTCTCACTAAATGCAGATGCGACGAAGGTCGCGTGCGGCCCCGTTGGGCAGTGGCGGACTAAAATCGCCCGGCGATTAAGTGGGAGGCGTGCTATTGGATGAATGGCCAGGATTAAGAGCGGAGGTCACGGCAGGTAAAATAAAACCGGTAATCCGGATCTCTAGTGACAATGTCCGGAGAGACAATTTCGCAAGACGCGCACCATTTTCTTCATAAAACATCTCTGACAGAGATATCTGCAATCGTGAATTTCTGGAACAAAAGTATTTATTGGATTTCATAAGATCAAAGAAAATACCGAATGCGAAATACTTCGGATTAAAGTCAATAATATAACAAAGCAAAAAAGGGCAATTTTAAAATAACGTAACCTTATAAAACCCGACTGATCGTATGTTGCGCGTCGCCATAAGGATCTAAAGAGTTCGGGAGAGAAGCGCCCTTTTAGTATGCAAGCTGGCCCGCGCCGGGCATATTTGCCGCCCGGGTGCAAGCAGTTTATGTCGCCACTTACGGACTTATAAAAGCACACTGGCGCAGATTTTTTTCGGTTTTTAGAGTAAAAGTCTTTTTTAATTTAAGAAATAAATTGTGCAAAACACAAAATTAAGAGAGATTCTTGACTCCGCCCGTGAGCTACCGCCCCTAATATGTTGCCGCCAGGGTGCGAGGCACCCATTGCACACATAGGCCCTGTATACAAGTTACATATTACTTCAGAAAATAAGAACGAAAACTTCAGAGCACTCTCCTAATGCACGATGTCGATTCAACTGTACTCGTCGAAAGACAGCAATGCAATACAAATCTAAATACGAATCCTAAGCCTAAGAAATAAATTATAAAACTGAAACGATTCAGAATTTTCAATAACACAAGGAAGAAATTTTTATTCGATTACAGAACTAAGAATGAATTGCTCCCTCAACGAGATTCATTTGAAATAACAATTCATCGAACTAATGTCACTCAGGTAAGAGCCTTCGCAACATGCGTTGACTCGGCAACCAAAATAGGTCGATTCAGGATTGACGCTAACCGACACTAAACATGATTAGAATCGCGAATACGGTAATGTTTATGTCGGATTCAAACAATTAAAGCGCAAGAGATCATTTTTCTGGAATAATCAGCCAACACAATATCGACTATCAATGCTTGATAAAATTAAAAAGTTTTGCGAAATTTCTCCTTCGTAACTGATTAGGATTCCGCTTTTTGTAACAACAGGTCAAAGGTCAATTATTCAAAGACTTTTGCTATTTATGGAGCGCAGAAATGTTAACACATACATAAATATAAGTATTACATAAGTATATAGTTGCATAAAACGAGAAAAGGTATGATATGGTTCAGTCAACTTGCTGGGTTACATGAAACGCGTAGCGAACTCCGTGGAGAACGGTCACAGACACAAAACTGCACTTCGAGAGAGACGCCATTGTTGCACTCTAATGATGATCGTACGGTTTCGTCGGTAATCCAATTTAAGAATGAGGGAGCCGAAATAAAATACGCGCTTAAGAAAGTCGAGAGAAGAGAAAATGAAACCGAATATAACGAAAACCTTCAATTTGACGCCGAAGAAATATTTCAGCTAAAATAATGACGCGAGGTTCCCGCGAAATTAAGCAATAAACACACATTCTAAGGCCGACCGACGGATGCGAATCCCGGATGAACGCGGGTGTTAAGAGACACACTTCCGAAGTCCGATTTTTTAAAATCGACGCAGTCGGTTACGCTGTGGCACGTTTCTTGATAATTATGACCCGCGTAATATCGCTACTTCTCTTCTGCAATCGACCGTCGTGAAATAGTTACACCGATGGTTCGAGTTTCAACGTTAACGCGGACCCGAGCGGGAACTCGCCGCCGGAAGCGCGGCCGAGCACCCGCTGAGGGATCCGTGACGCCCGCAAACAGAACACTCACGCACGCGTATCTACACGAATGTCTTCGGAAACTGTCCCACATTTACACATCTTAAATCGGACCGAAATACATACGACTAGAATTTATAAGGCTTCGAAGGAATCGGCAGGCGAAACGACAACGCGACGCTACGGTTTATGCGAAGCACCGCAAAACACGCGATTTTTCACAAAACAACCGCGGCAAAATGATGTACTATTAAAAAAGAATTACTCTTCGCAATGTCCCATTACCTTTTAAATAACGATCAAAGGAAGCGGTGGGAAGAAGCAGCCGTTCTAATGCACACCCACCATGAGGCCGCCGCACGTCCGATGAACAACAATATGAGGAATTCACGTTCACAGACAAAAGAGAATCAATCGTCGCACGGTCACTTCACGATCTTCGGCGGGTGTCGCGATGAGAGGTGGGTTTCGGCGGCTCGGAAGGCCGGGGATCCAGGCGAACGGGAGGCCGTGAAAGACGGGCGGACGGACGACGGAGGTTCGTTTGGTCGACGCAGGCGCATAAGGTGAAACCAGACGCAGGACTGAAGTAGGGGGGGTGAAGTAGGGAAGAGGGCCGTGCGGAGGGGAAGGTCAACGGGAAGGGAGGGGAGGGTGTGCGAGGGAGGGAGAGAGAGAGAGAGAGAGAGAAGGGGAGAGAGAGAGAGAGAGAGGGGCTGGAGATGAAGAGGCGATGCTATTAGCGAGAGGAAGATCGGCGCAATGCGATAGGTCTTTGTTTGGAAAAGGATATCGGCTGATGGGAAGTATCTTGTTACAAGTATCGCGGAATATATATCACGGAAAACGAAAGAAATCCTTTTGAAGGACGCGAGAAATAAGCGCGTTTCGTAAGCATAGACCTGGCCATATTGATCGTAAATGAAAACTAAGAATTTAAATGCAGCAGAATAGCCGATCAAACTAGGAATGCACCCTTTAAATATATGGAATTTAATGCAATTCGTTGGTTCCAAAAATTAATTATCGAGCTCACCACATGACTGGAATCCAATTTATGAAACTTCAACAGTCACCTAACGGAAAATAACAAACAAAAACGTATTTTTTTTTTGGAATTAAAGATCGTGGAGCTGGTCGGACGACTGCTTTGTTTCCGAAATGCGCACCCGATTACCCAAACGAGTTCATCTTTAATTACAATTTTAATTGATAAGGGGTAATTGTCTAATTAGTAGAAATAAAATATTTCATTTCAATTTATACTGAAGCTGATATCCAAAGAGCATATTATCGAATTTAGAATTTTCATCGCTAAAGAATAACTTTAATATTTATCTGTCAAAATAATTTGATGTAATAATAAAATAAAAAGCCTGTTTTTATCATCTTATCGGCTCAAAACGATTACCATTAAAATTACACGAGGTAACAGTTTCTCGGAATAAATAAATACCCGAATTTTAGATAAGATCGATCGCAATAATTAGGGCAACCGAATAAATAGTCTTTCTGAACATAAAACGTACGAGATATGTTCAATGGGATTACAGTAGATGTAACCACAGATCATGATGTAATCCTCGTATTTATGCAACGAAAATCGCATATCGTAGTCCAATGACTGCTCACAAGTACCTACGCAACAGCCCTGAGAATGAGTCTCATTTTCCTATTAACCCTTCAGACTCCATCTCGCAGACATGCGTCCTCCGCTCATCAGCCACAAACTCTTCAAATACCTCATCCATCGCGGATGCAAGAAAATCTGAGAGAGAGATTGAGAGAGAGAGAGGATCGTAGGACCCATCGATGCTAAGAAGTTTTGCGATAACCTGAGTGAATGTCAAAAAATCGTTAGAGAATCTGTGAGGATTAATAAATGGAAACCCCTTCCAATAACCATAAAAATTATTTAAAAAGGCAAGTACTCACATACACTCACTGGTTTTGGGGGAATTTACTCCACGCCAGGGAAATGTCACACACTCCGTGTTTAGGAGGAATTACTCCAACGCCAGGAACCCTTTTTTGTTCACACACGCACAAATACATACAAGCCAAAAATCGCACACGAGTACCTACTTTCTTTCTAAATCAGTGTGTATGTGAGTACCTTCCTTTTTAAATAATTTTTATGGTTATTAGGTTGGTTCTACATTCATTATTCGTTATTTAATCATACGGCTCATAATTAACATTTTTTCTTTGAATCTGTGCGGAGTTTCAACGTTTATATAGACATTATGGCGCATTTTGGTGACACGTGGAAATGTGCGCGGTTTTCATTCGAATTCACTTCTCCCTTTCTTCAAACTGGATCGAAACCGCGGCGACATTTCCAGCCGTCGCGTCGATTCGGCCATAGATGATTGTCGCAGCAGGGTATAAGATATAATCAGGATCACTGATTCCTTCTTGAGATGCTCGGTATATTTTTAATCTATCACCTTTCGTGCAAATTCCGACTGAAAAGGAAAGAGAAACAACGGATAACAACATTAATAATTTTCAACTACGAAATCGTTTATGTAGCCATATTATAAAATAATCTTTTTGAAATTTTAAGGTTTTGAGGCACGTTGATAATTAATTTGCTTATTAAAAGCGAATCTATTGATCGACTACTCAATCACTGGGCGGAACGTATATATATAAATATATAATATACCTCTAAATATCTATCACTCAATATATCTCTCTTTCCCGACATCTTTCTCTCTCTCGATTCACCGAGATGTCTCCTGGCATCGATTTCGGAGGCGCGTTCTACACTCACACGCGTCTTAAGCGTATTCATGGTGCGAAGGAAAGTGACAGCGTCGGCCTCTCGCGCAACAAATTTGGCATTCAAGCCGTCCCCTTCCACTCAAACTCCCCACCGGAGAGAAAGGAGAAATGGAGCATAAGCAGGCGAAAATTTGTAAGGGATCGATCTAATATTTGCAGAATCCGGATCTCACAATGGACCACTTCCGGAGTCACGATAGTAGTGTATGAGAAGGAAAGAGAGGAGAGAAGGCCGTCTCCTTGTAGGGCCACATGACGCCACGATGAACACATCCTCCCGAGTAAAACGTCTGGTTCTGAGGAGCGGCAGAGTGGAAGGGGGGAGTGTATCGCGAGTCATTTGGGGAAGGGAGGAGGACCAACGCAGATGTTGACCTCTGCTTCCGGGAGGGCCCCCGAGAGGGCCTCGTCAACGGAGATAGGAATCCCAAAACGATTAGCTCTTCCAATTGTAAATGCAATCGAAGGTTGGAGATCCTTATAGGAATAGATCGACTCTCTTTTATGGACTGATTGTGAGATAACGCTTCCGTCGAGGGAAGAGATCGATTCCTTAAGGAAATAAGCGGATTTAATCGAGAATTTGATGTTTAGGCGACATATCGTATAGTGATGGAGGATAAATATACTTTCAAAAACTGATTTTATGCCCTCAATTGTGCGAATATCTGACCAACTGGAAACACGAGCGCATTTCAGAGGCATTATTTATTTATTTTTCACGAGCTGGTAAACAGCATTTTACGGCCTTTACAATGAGCGTAACAACAATAACAAGGACACACACGCGACCGTGCCCTCGGCAGGATTCGAACCTGCGACTCTAAATTGGGAGCTAGACACGCTAACACCAAGGCGATAAAAACAGGATAAAAAATTCACATGACGCAAATTCCTTTCAGAAAATACAATAAATTTAGAAAGCTACTTTTCCCAATTGAAGCAACGATTTAAACATGTGTTATTCAAACTTACGAACGGAATGTGGGCACTTAGTTCACAATCAAAGCACGTAATTTTCCTTGACATTCAAATCGTTACATTGGGAAATTTGAAAAAAGATATCAAAGCGGACACCCCCTGCCATCACTCAAGATCAAGCAGTAACCTTCGCCCCAAAATATAAAACATAATTCTATTTTCGTTTCTAACGATTTTTGAACATCCCTTGTTCTAACATTTAAACGAACTCAACATTTTTATCTAAAGACTCAATAAAATTCTAAATTAAATATATTATGATGGCAAATTATGTGCATAATGCCATACTAAAGGTGGAATTCGTGTTATATATCAGTGATGTGATGACACCAATAGAACCTAGTTCAAATCTCCAAATAAAAAATCTACCGGAATGACGACGGAATGTTCATGATTAATCTTTTAAAATTAATTACCTATTTTCGAGAAAAAAATGTCTGAGAGGGGCTATTGCTTCCTTGGGGGTCCAGATTAAAAATCCTTTCATGACTTTGTTTTTAGGCGCGTTTCGCTTACAGCATGAGCGCCTATTAGCGTCGGTCTGTCCGCCCATCTGTCCGTCCGTCCGCATGTTCGTTCTCGGCTTCTACGGAACGGTTTTTCATGAAATTTGATATTAAGGACTTAGAGTCAAAGGCAATAAGAAAATAGCATAAATAAATCACGTAAGCCAATCAGGGATATCACATTATTGATGATAAAAAATGAACTTTCCGTCATATCCCGTAAAGTACTGGTCACATCAAAATATCTTTCAAATAAAAGATCAAAATAGTTTTCAAATAAAACCTGTAGGACTAGTAGAGCACTTCTTTTGCCATAGACTGTTATCGTAGGAGTAGCCATTATCAAGGAAATCAGACAAGAATGTCCTAATTCGAGTTGAACTTGGAACATTTCTTGCATGGTTTCTTCTTCATTGTTACTAACATAAACAATCTCACAGAAATACGTTCAATTTTCTTACGTGTGCATGCAATATTTTTAAATAGGATGAAAATGGATTATTTATGACAAAGAAAAGAAATTTAGAACGCTATTTCCTTTGTGTAAACGTAGGTATATCACCTCTTTCAAATACTCCATTGCATTTGTGTTACGCTCTACACTTTTCTAACTTATTTATTTCATTTAACATTACGGTCTTGCATTTTGTTACCAAGTTGAATTTTATCTTACCTAAAAAACTGCACCATTTACAATTAGACAAAAAAGATTTCCCCCTTCGACTCCGCACATCTTCACCCTGAACGTGAATGGCGATAATATCTGAGTGCTACGCATATTATAAAAATATCCATTAATATGTAATAGTTCGCATAATATTCATCCCTCGATAAACACTTGAATTTTAATGTTTTTGCTTTTATATTACACATCAGAGCAAATGAAGCATTGTGATGAGCGTATCGCGGTAGTAATCTACATTTGTCATTTGGAGTTCAATTGTTTCTTCAAAAATAAACGTATTAATAAGTTGACATGAATAACCCACAGATTCAATTTTAAAATATGTTAATCCTCTTTAGCAAAATACACTATATAGCAAGGTTTTTAAAGGAAAGGAGCGGAGCCTATCCGAGGGTCAAGGACTAATGAAGAGTGAGTCCAAGAAATTAAACTTTTACTAAGGGGTGGACGTGTTACTTATTATATATATGGATATGTATACACCTGAATAGCTCTATTATGTCAGCAAAGCGTTATTTTCAAAGGTGTCAAAATGAAGGTACACTTTTTCGTATTCGAATAAATCTAATTTTTGAGAAAAAGTATACATATTCTTTATTTATAGGGCCGCAGGGAAAAATTACCGAAAAATATTTTCCTTCGTTTTTCCTGTCGTAATCAATAATACATTTCCGAGCAGTCCATTATATAATTCGCAAACAGAAAGGATAAATGTGAAAATACAATTTTAGGATCATACATTCACTAGAATAGTAGGCGAATATACCTATCCTTCGACCTGCTTCTCACTTTATTTGTCAAGGTTGGTTTTCAAAACATCGAAACAAAGTGACTAGCTCGAGGTATCGCCTCTCTCCCGCTCTCACTTCCTCTGTCCACACATTTTCTGAAAACTCAATCAATCCCAGAAACCATTCACGCCCCCCAAATATGTGTTTGCCCTCGGGGTCATATCTTTTCAAACTCGACAATTCCAACATTTCCACCCGAAACCAAAAATGCCACCCGAACCAGACCATATAATAGAAAGGAGCCGGGTTTTCCCCGAGAGGGTGCGAGCGGGGGGCGGGGAGAAACCCACTCCCCACCCCGCCCCTTACGAATCCCCAGGCGGCCTTAGGGGTGAAGGGGGTGGGGGGAGAAAGGCCCCCTCGAACCGGAGGGCCCGCAGAAAGAGATGCAGGCAGCGTGGGGAACTCTACCGAAGGGAAACAAAGGGGCGAGGTCCCAGCATGCACTGGGGGCCGTAAGCGCGGCACACCGGTTCGTCCGGTACACCGGATCCCCGCGCCCTCTTCGCGGCCCCCACCTCCTCTCTCACGGGCCCCCTCACGATGCCTAACCGAGGGGATCCTATCCTTACCTCACCCCCGCCCGCCCCTCTCGCCAAGCAGGCTGCTGCCTCCACTCCCTCCCTCCCCCCACGCCATTGCTCCCACGGATAATCCCTCTCTCTTTTGTGTCTCTCTCCTCCGTACCTCTCTCTCTCTCATGTCAGCCGAGACCCTCGTTCGGGAGCAGTTGTCATGGCGACGCGAGGGGGACTCTCCTCCTCTCGGCCAATGAGCCCATGGGAATTTCGGGTGGTGCGTGCACCGCTCTCGACCCGCGGGGCGCCCCCTCCTGGCAGGACCAAAATGACGGCGAATCGGCGTAGTGATGGTTCGCGGTGCGGGAGATGTGATCGCGGACGATATAATATTTCGATCGAACGACAAAGGCTCGCGGTTATCTACGACCGAATTCGAATTTTACTCTTTTTTGCGACGGAATAATGTGAGGTCGAGAAAGAACTGCGAAATTCGTGTGGCGACGCTCGTTTTGACGGCGACACCTTCTGTTTAAATGCAAACGAGGAAAATGCGAAGGAATCGATGAAAGTTCTGCAGAAATTGAGGCGAGATAAATAATAGAACATCCATAAATTGATCCTCTGCGAACACGAAATGCGTATTCTACTCTACTAGTTTCTTAGCTTCGAAAATGATATATAGAGCTCACCTTATTGCTGGAATGCAATCGATGATACCGCCATAAAAATGGTTCAGAAACCAAATACAAAACGACCGTCCTCAGCAGTGATCCACCGAACGTTGACCTTAGAATAATCGTTAACCATAAAATTCATATTCGTTTTAAAGATTCTGAACACTACGTAAATGTTAATAGTTTAAGCATATCTAAGTTGGTTTGAATTCAGCCCGATCTTTTAAATACTGAAATTTTTTCCTAATTTAACAATTTAACTGTCAATAAAGAATAGAATGAATTCTAAGAAATCAATTCATTTTAGATTTAGCATATAGTACCTAAACAATTTTATTTTAGTACAGTCTGAACCATAATTCTCTCAAATAAGAACACATCTGTCAAACATCACGTTAGTTCGCTAAAATTGAAATGGTAATTTAAATTCAAATGCTGTGTATTATATCTATTTTTTAAATTTTTAAAGGTTAGAATTTATGAATATATAGCAAAACAAAAATTTCAAAAAGAAGTCAATTGAAATCGTTAACGCTTGAGGTTCGAGTCAGCAAGGATTTTCTTGATATTCAAAACCACACCGATTATTGTAGAACCGAATTTTAAGGAATGCCACCCGATTATTCAATAAATAAATTTGCAGCAATCAAAATATTCGTCTGCCCTGAAACTGGAATTCAACAGCTCAAAAGTGTGCCATCGCGTTAATCGAATCACTCACTCAGCCTCTCCTGCTCGTTCTCTAATCAAATATTGTCTCCATTGGACGCCATTATTCCCCGTCACAGGTTTAACCATAAACATTTCGCTCATTATCTATGTTTAGAGAAAATTAATTGTAGAGTTTTTCGATCAATCGTTGTTTGGAATAAAATTTTGTAGTTTATAAATACCTATGGATACAAGCCAAAGACTCTTAAGAAATTTCTGTTACGATTAAATACACAATAAATTAAAATAGTTTTTAAAGAATGCAAGAGAACTTTAAAATAATTTTTACCTTTAGGAGTATTGCAAACAATTCAAAAGTTGTTTTATATCACAGAATATTTACTTCACCGTAAGCTTGCCATTACAATCGTTCATAGCGTCAATTACTCAAACTCTAGCCTTAATGCGAAAGAATACGAGACATTCTATCGCATATGGTAAAAATGTTCCATTTACATACTTTATGTAATTTGCAATATTCCGCGATATGGAAAATCCACAAGTTAATCAGGATATGGCGACGGAATATATTACAATGTCACCATCCCGGCTTTAGTATTTTCATTTCTGATGAACTTCAGCCCAGAAGAGTCGACCATATAAAGCTTTTTGTTTACATATTATAATCACCTACTTATAAACACCAGATCCGATAAGGAAGCTTAAGACTTGTTTTACATAGCGTTACCTGTGTACATTAAAACATTAAAAAAGCAAATCTTGATCAAAATGAGCGTATTATGGTCACGTTTCAACACAAATTAATTTCCCTTACGTAAAATTAAAGAAACAAGGCGGCAAAGAAATTATATTTTCATTCTCGATGGAGTATATATTGAATGGGTTGGAGATATCTCCCCAAGCCAACCAAGATGGCCACCGCGTCGAGAATCAGGCGAGATAAAAGCGACTCCTCGCGTAAGAGTGCGTCGATATTCGAAGAGAGAAGCGTCGAAAGCGATAATATTCTCGTCGCAGGTTCAACAAACCGAGAGATTTATTTAAAAAAATAAAAACGTAGTCAAAATCCGCAATGTTTTCATCATAAATCTTTCCGATATGGCGCCGATAAGAGAATTTGGAATCGCCGACACTTGTCAACACAAAGACTCAAGAGACAGCGATCACAAACGGCGTAACAGTTTCGGATGCCAAAACACTTGTCGAATACGGAATACGGTCAAAATAGTCCCTTTAAACCACTGAAATCCGATTTTGATAGCTTAAACATCCCCTTTACATCCCTAGTGCAAACAAAACCAAAGTGGCCGAGGTGCGCTGATTAACCGATTTTTCGAACAAAAGGCATTCACCAAATCCCCTCCCCCCTCCGACCCCCACCTCTCCTCCCCTCCCTCCCCCCCCTCCTCCCCCCCCACCCCAACGATCCCTCTGCAAACTCCAAAAAGAAACCTTCCGCTTTCGAGCGATCCCGATCGCGTGCCCTACCTCAACAGACGCGGCTCCATCTTTCTTTTTTTTTAAATAGATTTACTTTCGCCGCATTATTGCATCGGGCATTTTCGGAAGTGAGGGGGGGGGAAGAAGGGAGGGGGGAAGAAGGGAGGGGAGGGGGGGGCAGAGGGAATATAGAGCGGATCCTTCCTTGGAATCCTCCAAAGATCCCGCACAAACACACATCCAGACATACATGCATACAAGGGGTAAGCTGCTTATTCCGCCGGTGGAGGAGGGAGGCGATGGAGCTAAGGGTAGTAGTATTCGGAGAGAGGTTTTAAGGGTACGAGAAGGGAGCAGATAAGGAGCAAAGGGGACGACAATCTACGCTAAAAATCCTTAAAGACCGACCCTTGCCCTTTATGGAAATAGAGTCATCTTACGGCCGAGAGGGGGGTTGCGTAGATATAAGGATACATAGGAAGCGTCGATGATTTTAGATAGAGAGGGGGAGTGGGGAGGAAGAGGCGAATGGATGATTATTAGCACGTCCTAATGTACTCTCCTCCCGTCTCTAAATCTATTATTTTTAAAGACGAAAAGGAAAAAAACACGGCTAACGACTACGCGAAGTTTCGGTTCGTTCGGATACGGCAATGGCGGTGGATGTCAGTCACGGCGTGGCAAAATGTAGGCGTGGCTTAGAGAAGTGGGCGGGGCCGAGACCAGGGAGGAGGAGTCGCGGCTCGGCCGTCCTCGCTTCGGTCGCCCACCATTCGGGTTCGGCGCGATTCCTCCGCGCATGCGCACGATACACCTCTCTCTCTCTCTCCTTCGCCTCCGACCTCACTCCACCTCCGGCTGCCTCCGCATCCATCCTCCCGTTCCCTTTCCCCTCCCACAAGTCCTCCTCTTCGCTTTCTCTTCCCTCTCGTCCACTTCCTCCTGTGCGCCCCTCCTCACCCTCCCATCTTCCTCCTCCCGCGGCTGCAGCATCACTCCGTTCCATCCCTCTCACGCGTCGTTCATCACTTTCCCTCCTCGGGCTTGCCTCCTCTTCCAAACTCACAACACATACATAAACCATACCCCCTCCCGCCTCCCCCTCTCCTCCTCCCCCTCTCCTCCTCCCCCCTCCCCCAACACCCCTCTCGCCTCTCATCAGTTTTCTTTTTCTCTCTCCACCGCGTCTCCCTCCAATTTCCTTTTCCATCTCTCCCGTCACTCTCGCCAATTCTGATGCCTCCCTCCTTCCTTACCTCCCCTTCCCTCCCATCCCCCTCCCTCCTCTCCCTCCCATCCCTCCCCTTCCCTCCCTCAATCGCTCCTTGGACAGCACTCGCAAGAGGCGTGGTGGGGCTAATCAGCTTACAAGAGAGCTTCACGTCTTCATACACAACGGGGCGAGAGAAAGAATGATGAAGCGGGGTTTTGAGACTTTAGAGTGAGGGAACGGTTAGATAAATAATAGATGAGTTAAGTGGGATACGGCATACAGTAGCCAAGAGAGAGAGAGAGGAGTTTATTTATGGAGGATCCCATGAATCGTTTCTCGGCTACGAAAATCGTGTCATTTTCTTGTTAAGGGTTTCCTCGGATTATCTGAGAGAATTTAGCTCGAGTATAGAGTATAATTTTTATGTCGTACGTTCTCCGGACCACTTATTCCTTCCAGTAAAGGGAATATAATGGTTAACGTTGGCCGCCGCCGGATCATGGTAAACGCGAGTTAAACTGCGAACGAGACGAAAACATTCCGACGGTTCCTCGACTGTTATTTCGAAAAATCATACATTTGTACAAGCGATTCATTCCGTGGATATTTGGCTGAATGAATGAGTGAACGAAGGCGAGCGAGACAAATGACATTCGCATTCGTTCTGCTTCCTCGAAGGCATCCACAGTCAGACGCGGCAGGAGAACACTTTGAGGAAGGCGTAGATGGAGGGAAGAACTCCACGTCTATTCCCCTTCGTGGGTAGGATGCGGCGAATTCCAATTCCTTTTTTCTATTAATATTTGGAGCACCGCGCAATAATTATATATCGCGCTTGGAATATAATGTGGGAATAAAATACGATACAACCTATATGGTAGTCACTGCATCATCATCATAGGTAGCCTTTCCGTAGACAGATCCGAGATTATTCATGGTTAAACCTGGCTCTCCACGTACTCCTATTTTCCACCATCTTCTTCGTGTCTTGATAGCTTTCTTTCTTTTTCAAGTCGTTAATACATACTTCAATTGTAGTACAAAAGCGCTGGCGAACGCATAGCTATAGGGCACGCAAGTTCACTCTGGGTTTTATTTGCTTACTAGCTGAAAGTACCCGTCGTTGATCGGGAACACGTCTCACAACCTAGACTACACTCCCTTCTCCCGGTCTCGTTTTTGTCGATATCTCAGTAACTGTTCGCCCTATCAAAAATTTGTGTAGGACAAAAACGATCCAAAATCTAATTTAGAACAACTTTTGTTATATACATTTCTGCTTTAAAAGCAATGGTAAGCGAGATTTTGTGAATTTTATGGTTGACGCCCCCCACAACCCCCCTTCCTGTCAGGAATTTCCGGATACCACACATCCTAGATTCTAAGTTGAGCTGACTTAAAGATAGGTTCCAAGTTTCATGAAAATCCGACTTTCCGTTTTGGCGTGATGATGGAACAAACAGACACCAAGTCCGTAAATTGCTGTAATCATCGTCAATTCACATGAAATGCACAATAAAAGTGAAATCCTGAAGAAAAAACTAATGTACAGACAGACAGAATTTTATTTATAGAGATTTAGTCTATAAACGGCACTGTGGCAGTTAAGAGGGCAATCTGAGACAGGGAAAATAATGGAGTTTTTATGAAGAATTATGAATAAATTGAGCCAAATGATGAAGAAGAACATTTAGTCTTCGAACTAAAAACGGAAAAGAACGAATAAAGTTAAAACTGTTATTTTTTCTTATGAATTATTCGGAGTGCTAACACAGTTGCCAATAAAGTCTTGTCCTAAAAGCTCGACTGAACATCCACCCTATAATAATAAGTATTACATAAGTTTGCCGACCAGTTATATGCATTACATATAACTCAAAAAAGTTTAATAATAAATATTCTACGTGTATAGGTCCCTTAACTTTCTATATTCTCACATTAATTCTCAAGTTTAACATAATTTCGTGGAAGCTCAAGTTAATAATGAGAGATTAACATGATCACAGGGATGAAAAAAACGATAATATCGCTATCATTTACTAAAGAGTTCAGTTAAACGAAAATGTTCGCCCTCTAGCCGTCTACTCTACCAATGACCACCGAAATTATCTAGTCAATACTAACAAAGCGACCCAGGATAGAAAACAATGGCCAACAATAAGGGTAGGTAACCTTTTTCACATTTAAATAATGTGTAACACGCAACACGGGAGCCTCCCACCTTTTAACCTTGTTGTCATTTGACTTTTTGCGATTATTTCTGTAAAAAATTGTTTCATCTAATAATATGCCCATACTTTTATTTTACTGCAATTTCTATTAAAATAATTTACGAAGCTAATTTTATTCGGAGAGCTTTTAGATGTTGCTGTAGGGAGCCGCAGGTTGCCGAGGTGAACAGAGGTGTCCAAAAATCCGGCCCGCAATGAGTTTAACAATTAAAGGACACAATGTAACAAAGAAAAATAGAAAAGTATTATAAAGAGGAATATATTTTTTGTTTACATCTCTCTCTGTACTCCTATATTAAGTAAATACATTTAAGACAAATCAAATAATTTCGACTCACAACTAAATTCCTAATTTCCTTAAGTTATTCTTGAACTCTATTTTTGACTGGGTGTGGCCCGCGAAGATGGCGGACCTGAGCTACGTGGCCCGCGATGAGTGCAGCAATGGGTTATGTGGCCCTTGGGCCCGAAAAGTTTGAGCAACACTGCCCTAGAACGAGGAACAGCGAATGAATTCGCTCAGAATTTAGGACAGAAACATGGCTGTGTTCCTGAAGCTAAATACAAATGTTGTCCATAATAATACTTAAATGAATATAATAGATAAAACGCATAAAATATATTTTTTAATTTAAAAATAGCAAAATATTTTTTTAATATAAAACAAAAATTTAACATTCGCTCAGAATAATGCGAATTACAATTTTTGTTGATTGTCATATACTCTTCTGATAGAACTGAAATCTTCTACCGCAGGGAAGATTCTACCCTAACTGCTTCCTCTTTTCTTTTTTCTACCTTAAAATAAGCAGAATTTCCTTTTTAGTATTTCACGGGAGTCATTTAAATCGTGGCATTAAATAAACGAAAGTGCATAACTGATAACAATCTAATTGAAATCTTACGCTTGAATATCGGACACAATGGATCGTATCACACCAAAGGGAGGCGCTCACCCTCGTGACTTGGCGGTCGAGTTTTGCACGCGGCCCTAACTTAAGGAACGCTACAGAATGGAACGTGAAAAAGGCCTTCTTACAACAACCGCGTAATCTCGAGGACAAAAAAATCCTACAATAAATCTCCTCATGTAATTTGGGCGCAAGTGTTCAGGCAGCCAGATGAGAGATAGGAGAGGGAGAGAGAAAGGGAGGGAGAGGAGGACCCTCGATACGGGACAAGTGGGTACGCCCACTCCATGAATCTATAAAGCCTTCTCTTCGCTCCCTCTTCGCCTCCCTCCCCCTTCTCCATCGCTCCTCTCCACGCACGCACACACGCACAAGTGCGCTCTCCCTCTCTCCCCTTCATCTCCTCCGGAACCGAACCTTCAATCTAGGGATTACGTCGGCCGCGGGGGGAGGGAAGGGGGAGGGGGAGGGGAGAGGGAAGGGGGAGGGAAGGGAGATCGACCCGCTACGCCCACTTGCACCTTCCCCTCTTCATGACTGGCAAGAGAAGAGCCGTTACCATTCCGCGAGGAGGCGTCCATAAACCGCAAGTGTCCGCTCTCCCCCCTCCCCCCTTCCACCCTCTCCTCTCCCTCCTCCCCCTGCATTCCCTGCCTTCCATATCGAGAGAGACTGAGAGAGGGAGTGTGGGAGGGGAGGGGAGAGGAGGGGGGGAGGGGAGAAGGCAGGGCGCTCCAGAAAGCGAATGACGTCGACAAGGAACAATGAATGCCACAGAGGTTTAACATGAATGAAACTGGTGTGACAATGAGATCGGAGAAACGAACGAGCAATAAAGCCGTTTAGCAATACTTTCGATATTGAGAAAATGAACGGTGACAGATAAAATCGGGTGAATTTATCCGTTTGGCTTTAGACGCCTTTATGGGAATGACGCGATTAATTCGGTGACACGTATTTTATTCTCGAACACTTTTCAATTTGAAATAATAATGAATCGAACAAGAGCAACGACATTTCAAAATAATATCAAAGCCGAATTGAATATATATATATATATATATATATATATATATATATATACCTCTATATATACCTCTATATATATATATATATATATATATATATACACACACCTATATATCGTCGCATCTGCTTCGCATAAATGCTACAATATTTTCTTCGCTAATGATAAAAATAGATGTTTAAAAAGGCGTTTGCTGCTGCAATAAGTTATTACTGACGTAGAAAATAAAAGGATTAAATAGAGGCACAATAAACAAAAAGGAATGATGGCACTGATTAAATAAAATATAGTCCCAACTCATCATTATCGTGGTTAGACTGTTTTTCATCCAACCATCTGACCATTTTATCTTCAGCATTCTTCTCCGTGTTCACATTCCGAAGCTTTCCAAGTATTTTATATCATTCTCCCGGAGTGTTCAGCTACATACAAAGCAATATTTCATACATAGCATATGATCAATTTCTTGCATTCATCTTCCATTATTTTTCTTTCTCCTGAAAACGGCTTTTGCTAACTATATTATGCTGGTTGTTCACATTAATTTGTACCAAAGAGAAAAATTTTAATTCATTTTTATTGAATTGACTTAATAATATTTCCAATAAATTATCCAGTACGTATTATAGCTAGAGACAAATTATAAAATAATACGTTAATAATATAATATTGAAGCAATATTTACCTATATCAGTGATTCCTAATGTTTTTTCATAACCTGGTTATAGAGAGACCCGAGATAGGAACTTATTTTTCTAATTTTTTTATTCTCGTGTTTATTTTTTTTAACAGGAACAGGCGATTTCATCTATTTCAGTGGATGCGTGAGAGATTTATATTCTGCTAAGCCTTTCATTTGGAGAGAAAATTATCCTCAGTGCCATAGTAACTATTCGGCAGAAATATTATATGGAAATCGCTTGTCCAAGTCAAGATTAGTATCAAGAGTCAAAATTTCAGGGTAATTTAGGAACGTAGCGCACGAAAATTTCTGCGAGCTATCCAGATAATTACATAAAAACCGTGGAATCATTAAACCAAGGTTTACGCGTCACCTAGAATCTCGAGTCGTTTGTAAAATTAAACATATGAGTTTTGTTTCTCTTTTCTGGAACGGAGATCGAATGTATATTTGAATTTTAAAGAGTTGATAAGCGTAGCCATCGTTTAAAAGATGAGTTCTCAACCACTAAAAGTTTCGCTGAAATATCATTCGAGGAATTCGACTTTTCCAGTGCGCTCGAGAGGAAACATCAGTTATATGAAAGATTTTGTTTCAAAGACACGAGAAATTTTTTTACGAAACACAAAACAATTGAATGCGGATAAAAGTAATAAATTTTAATGAGCAGAGACATACAGTTAATCATATCATAGGTAGTCTGCCCGTAGACAGGTCCGTGATTATTCATGGTTAAACTTGGTTCTCCATATACTCCTACTTTTCGCAGTCTTCTTCGCGTCTTGATAGCTCTCATTCCCTTTCAAGCCGTCTATCAGCTATACAATTAATATAAGCTGCTATATATGTATGACAGGGGTTCCCAACCTGGTGTTCGCGAGCACCGCTGTGCTCTTTGTAAGCCTGTTTGTGTTCTTCCACGATTTAAAACCCCATTTCTTAGAACTATTAATTTAATTTGCTCGGTTGATTTCTTTCTAAACGTATTCAAGATCACTAGGAATGACATTGATGTTGGTTTGATTTTATTCATTATCATTACGACTCTTGCGGAACAGAAAATTTGCACAGCCATCTGAAAAACATTCGCAATATTTTCAATAAAGTTAATCTACAATTTTTATGGTACATAAATCTTATTTTGAGATGCTACCGGTTCATGCGCATCGGTTAACATAGGACCCGCCGCAGCATCCTCATCTAATTATATAAAGAATACCAAAGAGTAATGTGAAATGGAATGCGTCAAACAGTCGTATCGAGATCGAATGACGGAATAAATGAATCGGAATAACGACGAAACGGAAAACGCGTCGAAACGAAAGGGAGAACCCTAGAGATGCGTCCAACTGGGAACAGACGGAGTGTGCGATGCTACCAAAAGTGCGAAGGAACAAAAATTGAAGACCGCGAGTCAAAGTGATATCTCGAGGGCCGAGGCAAAACTTGGAGAGACACCGAGAGATAAGACCAGAGAACAAATTTAATTTGAATATTATACGGAATCCTTAGCGCCTTTTCGGAGGTGAGAAGCGAGCGGTCTGTCTCTTGATCAGTAGACGGAAAGAGACGACGGTTCGCTTTTCGAGACCGCCATTGTTCCTAAATTCATCTTTATGCGCTAAAATAGACTCGCTGATAACGTCCTTCGGCACGAAAATTTTCCAGATCCGTGGTTCGCTCGTGGATAACGTCCGACTGCGTCTACGGCGCCATACACGTTTCCCGCCCACGCCGACCTATAGATCAAAATGAATGCGCTCTCCGCCGCGTCCGAAAAAATGAGACACCGAAGCGAATGATTAATGCTGAGGTAAGCGTACGGCGTGTCGCGTTGGAGCGATGTGCTTAGCGGGAGCACCCCATACGGAGTCCCCTCCTCTCCCTCCACCTCCCTTCCTCCCTCCATTTAACCCCATCGCTACGAATCGAGAGCTCACCCGCGGAAGGATATTCGTAACTGTCGTGCGCCGCGTCCTCTCGATTAATTGTGTTTTTAAATTGTTAACTCTTTCGGACGCGCATTTATTACTTGCCTCGAATATGAGGAACTTCGAGAAAGACGCCATAGTGGGAGAGATGTCCCATTTGTTTTATTTCGAAATATAACAATCGGTCGTACTGATTGAAGATTGACGTTGTTTAGTCACTCGAAGACGTGATTCTTTTGTTTGGTGAGAAAATCTCTTCTAAACACGTTCAAAGCCTGCGATCTAATAGTAACTAGTTGCATTCTAAAAGTTAAGAGAAAAAATAATGAGGGATAACCAAAACTCTCTCAATATGACATTTCATACACTTCGACGGGAAATTGATCTTTTTTTAACATATGTTATGGATTTTCTTGAATACTTAAGCACAGTGCCACTCGTAGAGGAAAACGGGATGGCTAAGCTTGTGTGGTGGTTCCTCAATATTAACCACCAAACTTAACTTTTTCCTTGCGGTGATTTAGTCATTCGCCCCGATTCGCCCAACCCTATGGACGGCCAATATATCACATGATTCATTTATAAATATGTTTATGTTCGTCACATATAGTTTATGTTATTGTTTCTCTTTCGTCAACTCTCTCCCGATCATTAAAGTATCCTAAATCCCCAGATGCGGTTCTATGAACTAAATGCACACAAATAGAAAGAAGAGATTCGTTGAGGTAAAGAGTTCAAATGCTAATATTATATGACGAAACTCATTATAAGGCTTTTTACGAGCTACTTACGGCGGAAGTTCCAATTTCATGCTGGACGCTTTCAGGCGCTTTGGAAAGGAACGGACAGAGATTATTACCCGTAGTTAGTCATCGGACATTTTCCACAGTAGTAAGGAATATGTATAGAATTTTCTTCAGTGCTGCCTCGTCTCAGCAAGTGAGGTGGCCAAAACATGCTTTAACGTCATCATTTTGACTAAAAACAAACTTTAATCAGTTGCATTATTACGGTTCCTATCTTATAATATAAAAGACAGTGCCACAATGTCACTTTGTCATGTAATGCTTTTTGAAACTTAATATCTCGCAAACGACTGAACCGAATTTGATGAAATTTTCAGGATAGCATAATGACATAACAACAAAAAGTTTTAATGTCTCTAACTCGAGATCAAAGACCCGGGTTCGATTCCAGGAGATAATTTCCATTTCCCATTAGGTAACACGTAAAAATGGACATTTCGACGTGCAGGCTTTCATCCTTTTTACTTTCTCCATACATATTATGGGGAAAGTATTGTGATCACGAAAAAAATCGACTTCGAGATTTCAACGGAAATACACGTTTTGAGGTCCATAGAACACGTTTAAACTATTTTCGGAATGATGTGTGTGTGTGGATGGATGCATGTATGTGATTGTGGGCGCTCTAATTCAAAAAGTACTTGTCATATTAATATCAAATTTCATATATAACACTTTAGCATGAGCACAAAGAACTGATTAGTTTTTGGACAATACCGGTTAACCGGAAGTCGAGGTTTATTCCAAACCCGATTCGGTTTTTGCGATATTTCTCCGATAATACGTCAATATTGTATACATTGACCATTACAAAAAATGCAGAAAATATAATTTCCTACAACTTCCATTTGAAACAATTTTCCATAGCAGTTATTGTTTAGGAATTATTTATAAATAATCGGTGTTTTCGATTTCCGTCAAATATCTCCTTAAAAACGTCGTTATTGGTAGTCTTCGTGAGGCCCAAAGTTGTAGAGAATAATATTTCTTCCAAGTTTTGTTTGAAACAAATTTTCGGAGAACGATCCATTTCAGAGATATTTTGCTTATTCGTAAATTTCCAGTATACAGCGCCACCACCGTGTAGCAGTGAGTTCTGTAAACATTCAAAATATAATTTACGGCAATAAGGACGACTGTATTCTTTTACGATACGAAACAATAATTTTGCGTTATAATGCTATTCATAATAATTTAAATATCTATACCCAAATATGGAGAAAGTCATGTGTCGGCCACATCAGATTTTTTAGATTAAAATTAGAAAGAATTGACCTACAATCTTCGGATATAAACCGTTTTGAAGAAAACATTATAAAGCTTATTATGTTCATCTTTTTCTGCCTACAGTTCGAAATTTCTCAATGTAAACGTTAAATTCACACAGTTTGAGAAAATGTTGCCATTTTAAGGGGATGTTGCCTTGCCTACCAATTCCATTGTTAGACATCTATATCATATTGTTAATTCAATCCTTATGGGTATAAACGTGCTTTGAATGCTTTTAATACGAGAGAGAGGGGGGAGGAGAGGTAGAGGGAGGAGCGAGAGGGAAGGGGAGAGAGGGAAGTAGAGGGGGAAGGGGAAAGAGGAGGAGGGGAGAGAAGGGGGAGGGAGAGGAGGGGAGAGGGAGGGAATGAGAGGGAGAGAGGGTGTGAGATGGGGGAGGGGGAGAGAGGGTGTGAAAGGGGAGGGAGAGGGAGGGAAAGAGAGTCAACTATTTTAAGTTTAACTAAAGATAGCCCGTCAACAACAGAATATTCACTAGAAATGTTGTATATGACAAAATATTTCTTATGTAAAAGTGTGATATTAATTATTTTAAATGAAAATAATAATAATAATCTGTCTATAATTCTTCCGTTGATATTTCACTAGTAGATATATATTAAGGACGTTCTCAGAAGAAAGTGATAACGAAAACTATTCTCAAAGCTTTATAGCTCTTTAGACAAGTGATAGCCAACCTTTTCTGTTCTAGGGCCACATAACCCATTTTTGCTCTCAACTCGGGCCTTACCCAGTCGAAGATAGAGTTGAAGAATGAGTTAAGGAAATTAAGGGCTTAGCTTTGGTTCAATATTACCTAATTTGTTTTAAATGTATTTACCTATTATGGGAATAGATTATTAAAGACAAAATTTATTGATTTTATAATTTTATGTTTTTGTTGCATGTTAGATTGAATCCTGTAATTATTAAGCTCATATTGACCGTAGTTTGGCCACCGCTGCGTCAGCTAAAATGCGGCAGCTTCCCTAAATTTAATTTGCGACCGTTTTAACTTTTTCCATTTCATTAGAAATAAAATTGGAATCGGCCAAGTCGAAGATCGAACAGAATACTTCTGCCTTGGAAAGTGTTTTAGCACTCTTGAAAAACGAAAATTGAAACTGACCCACGTAACACCAATTTTTGAGTTTTCTATAGATTAGCCATGCTATATAATGATGCTATATCATTTAGCGAGCATTTGCGAATTGGATTTGTAATACTTTCCGATGAGAGAGCTGCCATGGTTTACATT
The DNA here is from genome assembly GCA_036926305.1 of Uropetala carovei. NCBI lineage: Eukaryota > Metazoa > Arthropoda > Insecta > Odonata > Petaluridae > Uropetala > Uropetala carovei. The sequence continues at coordinate 5,901,421 of JAXCHB010000010.1, read as the reverse complement.
AGATTTTCCCAACCATTTCAATGAGAAGAATAGCCAGTTATTCTATATCATGGATAATAAGCAAATCATACAATGTACTCGAATTTAGTAAATTCATACATGAAGACTAATTATAACATAAGACTGCGAGTAAAACACCTCTCAACTTTCTTTTCGAAACGAACGTAACGAATTAAAACATTTATTTGAAATCAACGCAAGGTATATTCTTATAGAGGACAACTTCTAAAGAAAGATACTCAGTGACAAATAAGGTTAATGTGCACGTAAATATGTACCTCCTTAATAACTCAGAAACGTATATAAATAATTCCATTGCGATATATGCAAAAGTATCGCTTAATTTCAGGGTCCTCATTTGAAGACAACCAAGATCGATAATGAATATCATTGGTATAGTCAGGTTTCTTGAATACATTTAGCCACACCTGATATTTCGAATCGGGCGTGCTTTATTTGCGCAATGGCTTTGTTTAAGAGGCGTTTCAAAAGCCATTTTTCTTTATAGCATTACCACACTGCGTGTCCCTTTCCTCTGAATTGAATTTTGTTTTCCCAATCATATTTTTAGCGATTTTTTTCACAAATTTCTGTCTATCAGTCCGTCCGACTGTGCAGACGATATCTCTGAAACGGTTCAACCTAGAGAAACCAAACTTTCAGGATAAGTTACTACGTATGAGGGCTATATATGGCAATAATTTGGTGGACCGGGATCAGCTGATTGGGACTAATTTTGCCCCATTATTGCCCCATAAGAAAAGCACGTAAATCGGTGTAGAGATTTTATATTTGCATTTTAAAATTATTTCCCCTCAAGATTCGAACTCAGGGCTTGAACTGTCCCTGGAACTGGGTCCCAACAATCGACTGTCATGGCAACGAGCTCAATGCTTTTATATGGGTATAAGCTTTTAATGGGAATCAGAAGAGGCTATGTTATAATGCCGTGAATATTAAATAACGACCATTGGAAAAATGTATTTTTTTAGAAAAATCGCCTTCTAATAATATCTGCGTTCGCAGTAATTAATTTTCTAACTTGTTGATACTGTTTTTGCCAGCGCCAGCCTTTAGACGAAATGCGTTAGAATTCGACGTCTGTTTTCTTAGTGTGTGGAGTTTTACTAGCTGGATTTACGGTTTTAGGAAACTCCTACGTAATTTTATGATACATATCAGAACCGAAACTCAATGGTGTTTCATCAATCTAAGCAGATATATTTTTTAATATCCTTCATAATGGCTTAAATGTTAGAAACTTATATTTTTCGCAATAATACTGCGTGAGTGTGCGGTTAACAATGGTCGTCAGTGGGAGAGTGAATAGAGTGACGGGAGGGGAGGAGAGGCAGGGGGAGAGGGGGGGAGGGGGAGGGAGTGAGGGAGTTGAGAGGCGTCCTAGCGCGGAGAGAGCCACATTGAGAGTCCGAGAGTAAGTCGGCGATCCGATGACGTAGAGTAATAGCCGCCTTTATTTGGTTGCGAATGAGATACGCGTCACGAATGAATGAGGCGTTCCATATTCGCATGTAGACGCGCATGAGGCAGGAACACACACACACATGTCAAATCGTTTTCCATCTTAAACACGCGGTATAAGTTTCGCCGCAACATGCTGCTGAGGAATACACGTTATTCGAAAACCGAGTTGTGCTCACGATCCCTGTGATCTTTAGCCGATCTCATTGGTCAAGGGTTTGCCGTGATTTATCGCTAATGACAGCGTCGTATATAATAATTTTGCACCGTAGCTGGGTGCGTGCGTCACTTCGGGGTGCGGAAGTTTTACATCCGGAATAGGTGGGAATCTGAAACTTAGAAAGTATGTAGATATAAAAGGAAAAGCACAAGGAAAAATTCGAAAACTTTGAAATGTGGAATTGCTTAGAAATAAATTTAATTTTTTTTAAATATAAAATTTCCCATTAGAAATAAGTTTCATCGCCATTTATAACTATGTGATTTTAAACTAGTTGAAATTAAGATGCGAACTTGAGACTTTTGACAGTTGTAGAGACAAAATAAATTCGTTTTTTTCGAATATAAAACAGGATATTTCAATACTTCAAGAATGAGAAATTCTGATATCATGGAAACAAGTTATCCCGATAATAATGATAATCTCGCAGGAGAGAGAGAGAGAGAGAGAGAGATAGAGAGAGAGAGAGAGAGAGAGAGAGAGAGAGAGAGAGAGAGAGAGAGAGAGAGAGAGAGAGAGAGAGAGAGAGAGAGAGAGAGAGAGAGAGAGAGAGAGAGAGAGAGAGAGAGAGAGAGAGAGAAAGGAGGGGAGGAGTACGCGAAGGAAAAGAGAGAAGTAATCACCGTTAACTGTCGAAAACTGATTTAAGGTTAAAAAATACTTTTAAATTTGTGTCTAAAATGCGTTTCAATGTTGATGGCTAAAAGTACCCTTTCCCGGTCAGAAGGCATTAAATTGCAAGAAATACGTAGTTCGGAGTGAAATGTTCTCCTTTGAAATATCTCGTCATCCGGCGAGAGAAGCCCACGTGAAAATATCACAAAAAATCTTAAATTTTGAAATGTGCAATAATTATGATGTAGATTGTTTTTTAAAAGAAAAATCTTTCCATAAGAAATAAATTTCGCCTCGGTCATAAGCTATCCCGATCGCTTCTCTAGGATTCCCAGCCCTTTGACCAATCAGGAATTCGATACCGATCTGAAACACAGTGTCCCCTCCTTAATAATATCTTTCGCCTTTCATAGAAACCATTCGAAAAACTTTTCTTTCTTCTCCGACATTAAACGCTTGCCCATTTGCTCCGTCCGCCTCAACTAATGTTAGAATTCTTCTAAATTTACTTATACCTTAACAGAAAGTTCAAGCCTCAGTTAAAAACACTGCAGTTCAAATTATTGTCTCCTTATTATCTCCTTTTAAGTAACTCTCTTTAGACATTCTTCATTAACTTCAGTATTTCGACCATTATCTCTTTTGATGTCCCTACTTTAGATATGATCTCATAAGCTTCTGACATTCCAATATCTAATTAGCACTATTTGAAATCGTGTCTTTATTGTCTGTAAATATAATAAGAGACATTTATCGATGCAATTATTCATTTCACTATATATCTGCCATCATTTTCTGATGCAGATTATTTTTATTCCGAAAAAAGACTCATTGGATCCTTATCGTTAAAAAAAATCCATAAAGAGGAAATTAGAATGGAAATTTACTCCATTTTAAACTAAATAGGAGAATGGCGACGTGCCTCTTTTTCATGTTAGGTATAACATTCGAGTCGGTGTAATTAATGTTAAATCAATAATCGAAGAGCAAGTTAAAATGGTCCAATTTGTATGAAAAGCCGAAGAATCCAATATCGAGGGATTCCCTTCCAATCGACCGCACTCTCGACTTCCAATTACCGGAAACCAGGCCATTTCCGGGAAGAATGCAGATTAACAGGAAATGCCAAGGGAAGTGATGGCGGCCAGCGCCACGTGGTACTTAAGCCAGAATATGTCCACAACTCGAGACTAGGTAACGTCGGAAATTGACTCCGTCGTCTGCTGTTTTGTTGTAATCGTGCCGATCAGTCTGGTAAATTTTGGATACGCTCTGCGAAATGGTCACAAATAGGTTCTTTCAATGTTCAGGAGCTAATTTTTTGCCAAAGGGACTTGATAAAAAAAAGGATTAAGAATAAGCATCCTGAATTCTTCGTATATTCGGCTTTGACTCAACTTTGCGGAAATTTTCCAGCCCGCGATGACCTATGCTAAAGGCGGATAGTACATACCTACTCATTCGACGATTTAATTTAAAACATTCGATTTGAATTTTTATCTAAAGAAACATGATAATGCCAGGAATTACTAAAGTTTAGAAATAGGAACAAAATTTGTTTATAAAATAATATAATATATAAATATTTACTTCAAATGAGAATGCGACACCAAACGAGTGCCCGTATTTAAAAATATTTCTAATTTTATCGTAAACGGAACATTGCATCGATATTTTGACAAGTACACAGCGAAAAGCTTACACGTCGAATCGAACAAATCAATAGCAAATAATCGAGAAACTGCTTTCATCCGACGAATTCGAGACTCCGCATAAACAAATCGAAACGTAGTATTTTTCAGGATATCCAGAAATCTCTATATTGATTTCAAAGTGACCGAAACGAACGAGATTTGAGAGAATGAATAGTGATTCGAGAAACGGCCCATCGAATGCGAGAGACTCATTTCATTTGAAAATTGGACATTAATAATTTTCTCAATGCTTATCAAAACATTATATATTGGTTCGGAATAAATAGATTTCGTCGAGATGAGTTGATTAAAATAACATTAATCTCCGGCACAATCGCAGTTTTATTAAATCTAACGTTGTCATTCAAAGAATTCACCGAAAATCTACGAACGAGTTTCGAAAAATGACCAAAGAGCCAAGTTTTCTACTTTTACTCGTTTACTCTCATATTGACTTAAACGGACAGATTTATCACTCGCGTGCCCTCGAGACATGGGCGACAGTTTTTCTGACGTAACTTATGTCTGTGGAATTCTACATTTTTATTTTACGTGACCATTTACTCATTATCGGTCTAATTGTTTACCAACTTAGAGAAAACGTATATGCTGGTCTAATTAATACTTAATTTAGGGAGAGAAGAGATAGAAAGATAGAGAGAGAGAGAAAGAGAGAGATAGAGAGAGAGGGAGAGAGAGAGAGAGAGAGGGAGAGATAGAGAGAGAGGGAGAGATAGAGAGAGAGGGAGAGATAGAGAGAGAGAGAGAGGGAGGGAGAGGGAGATAGAGAGAGAGAAAGTAAGAAAACAGAAAAATGAAGGAGATAGAGATAGGGAAAGAGAGGGAGATAAAGAGAGAGACAGAGAGAGAGAAAAGTGAACGACTCCGCAATTGCAAATCGTTACCAGAATGCCACCGAAGAATGATGCATCGCGGAAACAGTGATTAGTTGAAAACAAATTTTACGAAAAACTAGGTTTGTGATTCGTTTAATTTCTTCCTAATTCAACTTGAATAGGAACATTTAACAGTGTCACGTGACCGGACAGCCGTTCTGATTTCGAGTAGATTTTAAAGAGATCGGTTGCTAATTAAAAAATACCTGAAATTTCGAAAGAGAGTATAAAAGAGGAGAATTCGCGAAGAAAGAACGGAATAAAAGGAAGGATTTGAGAAGAGGGAGGGAGAAAGAAGACCGGGAAGATAATGAAGAAATTTAATTTAAAAGAGAAAAAATAAATAAACGAAATAAAATTAATTGCGAAATTTAATTATCGATCGGAAAATTTCGTCTTGAATTGGGTTTGGATAAGTACGCTCCCAAAATTCCTTTGAATTCCTGTATTTACGACAGAAATTGAATGAAGTTCTGTAACGCAGAACTTATACAAAGTTGGTCGCATTCTTTTCCGTTTCTTTAAAATCAAACATGCAACTGTTCTTATGCCATCTTATTCCTCTTTTCAACAAATGTTTAACAAACAGGATAAGTAATAATTTGTTAAGCTCTCAACTATTAAAATACTGCCATAATTTTTATATGTTTCAAGGCAAACCAGATATTCAAATCCCTTTTTAAAATGTGGAAAACTTCCAAAAAATGCTAAATTTTCTCGTATTTCGCATCATCAATAACATATTAAAGATTTTCTTTCGAATTGTCTTGTCTCCCTCTCACAATTCCTACGCTTCCTAAGTCTCGTGCATAGGAAAATTTCTAATTTCCCTTTCAAATTTTTAACGAATATGTTGTTAACCCCAAATAAAAGAGTGAAAAAGGCCAATGACGAATGAAATACAAAAACAATAACTATAAAAATATAAGCTTACCGAAAGACAGCCGTATTTATATCTCCTAATAAAATTATGACCCTTTAAGTACGTACCCTTCAAGTAGCGCTTGAAAAACATTTGAGTTGAACCCCAACGGCACACACCATCATTAAAACGAGTTAAGTAGAGCATCGGTATACCTTCTTTCTAGTTAAGTACTAACTTTTCCATAAATATGGTTTTTGTGAAGCAAGAGCGACTGACACAGGAAAACTACTTTCTTAATTTAATGAAAAAATTTAAGAATGGCACGAAAAGTAAATAACGGACAAGAACATGATTTCTTTGCGAAGAAAAGAGGAGAAAATGGAAAGAGATCACTCGCGCGCACGTTAGCTTCAAATGCGATTATGAAACGAAAGGTTATGAAAAGAGATAATCTGACAGAGAGAACCCGTTTCATTACAATGTTTCAACAAATGGGACGTTTTCTTTGCGCACTACTCGATAGTAAAGTTTGATTAAAAGTAGCAAAAGAGATAAAATATTTTCCTATCCTCTACGTATATCAGCGGTGACCAACAATTTTTCCAGGGCGGGCCACATCGGTGGTTGCGAATCCGTTGCATTGGAAGTTGTCAATTCTTCGGCGGGCCGGATTAAGATTTAAATCGAAAGTTACCTTTGTATTCTGAGGTGCCATATTAGTAAAAATCAATTCTAAATAGGGTTTTTACGGTTAACATTTCAATATTGAAAGTTCTATTATCAAAATTTTTATAAGAATGCATGAATTTCTGTGTTAAACGTATCGGATTGCTTTTTCATCACAGCTTCGCGGGCCGTAGGTTGGGCACCACTGCTCCTTACCATAGATCAGGGACCCGCGAGAGCATTTTATGAGGCCCGGGAAGCTTTGGTGAAGATATGGTCTGTGATATTTATTACAGTTAGTTTTGTACATTTTAAGTCCGATTGTTGACATAACATACATTGCCTGGCGAAGTTTTTACGCTAACAGGGGTTAAAACTTTACTTTCAGTTTTAAAATCGCATACAATCCATTAAGTAAGTTCCTATTTAAACTCAAATCCGGTCCGTCGAGGCACTCGTGACTTCGACTACGGATCGCCAAAGCACTCAAATGTGTTAATGCGACCCGCCGCGTAAAAAGTTTGCACGCCCCTGCCATAGATCTTTAATCTTTTTTGATTCACCGCCCACTTTTACTATATTTTGTTATTTTAAATAAGTTCATCGCCCACCCAACTTAATAATAAAAGAGTCCACAAAAAACCGCAAAGCGCCCACTGGTGGACGCTATCGCCCCACTTCGAACACCATTTCTTTATACTACGAACATTCGACCTTACCCTGTCTTCGACAGTATGATAACTATTAAGTAAGCTAACAAGTAGTGAGTTCCAATTGAATTTTATATCTTATCTAGCAGTTATTTAGACATAACCAACGTTGCAATTATGCAATTAAGAGTTTACTCTTCTAAGGAAAAAGCAATGGAGAATTTCACGATAAACTTGTTTATATTGTCTTTTACCTGACGATGGCGATGACACACTCGAGAAAAACGAAATCACGGATAAATGATGCGAGGAAAGGAAATATAATATGTATGGCGAGTGGAATAATGTTACACGATGAGAGTGGGAAAATGGAAAATGAGAGAGGGTCGTTAGCGAGAAGAAGAAACAAAAGAAGGCGACGAATAAGACTGCGGCGAGGGAAGGAGGAATTATTTCGAATAGATGGATCACTTATTTATTGGGGATTGACTAGAGCCATGTTTATGTTTAACTTTTTTCCAGCGTAAGGGGAAAACCGATAGCGTCCTCAGAATAAACAAGTGGATTCTTTCGGCAGATTTTCAAGAGGTTGGCATAAATGGCGTTTGTTTTTTGACGAAAATAATTCAATTTGCTTAAGATATTTCGTTGGCTGCTATCATACATTTCAGCTGCTTTTACGGCGAGTTCTCGAATTTCCTTCATGAGCCTTGGCGATCCTTACTTTTTAAAATACACGTATAAGTAGGTCATATAATCATGAAATTGGACCAAAGGATGTTTTCACAAAAGGTTTCGTCACGAGAAAGAAATAAAAGCAATGCGTTACAAGAACACCTATCGCGCAGTGCAGGAGAAGATGCAGTTGATCACGAAACAACATTATCAAAGAACAAATTTTAGAAAGATTTAAATAAATCTCATATTATATTGTTGCATGAAATTAAATTCAATAAATAAAATATAAATTACAAATTGAATGAATATTAGAGGCAATACGAAAGAACATTACCAATAAAACGAAAGGAAAAGGGGACCAATGTGATAACTAGAGAATGAGGCAAAATTAAAGGCAACACATGACAGAAATGATTCGAGAATAGTGATAGCAAAGGATAAAAATAATCGGTTGGGAAAATTCTGGAAAAGAGTGATAAACAGAGGGAATAAGGAAAAACAAGAAAGAGAGTGGGATGGATAAAGGAGGATTGGGGAAGGGGTGAAGAGGAAAGTGAGGTGGGAGGGGAAAAGTGGGGTGGGGAGGCAGGGAGGGCGAGGGGGGGAGAGGGGGGGAAAGAGGGAGAGAGGGTGAAGAGATGGAGAGGGAGGAAGGAGAGCAGGGGGAAGTGTTCAGGGAGAAAGTTAAGCAAGAGGAAGGGGGAGGGAAAAGGAGGAGGGGGAGGGATGAGAAGAGGATAGAAACCGGCGTGGAATGCAGCCAGCTACCGCGCTTTATACCTAACTATGATGTATGAGAATGTGGGCCTTGTAAGCGGCACCTGTGACTCACGCTCACTTTTTTCTATATATATATGTGTGTGTGTGTGTGTATGTGTGTGTATACACATGCATAGGTACACGGTCATTCTTCCCGCGCACCACTTACATCCGCCCTCCCACTCCATGCCGCCCACACGGCGGTAACGAAATGAAAGGAGAAAAAGGTCCTAATAATACTCGAGAATGGAATAATGCGAGTAATAATCGTGGAAGGCGAAGCAGGAGGGAGAGGAAGGGGAAGGGGGAAAGGGAGAGAGAGGGGAAAAGAAGAGGGAAGAAAGAGGGGTTATTCCGCATAAATCAGCCTCCTTTCCTTTCCTTTCAAATCCCACCAGCAGCCGACACAAACTCCTTCGACCTTTTTTTACGAAAGATTCTTCCTCCTCGCCTCCCGTTGTTCATTTTTTTCTTCTCTCCCGGCCTCGCCCCTCTTCCTATCTTTTCTTCCTCTCCGCTCCTCCATCTTTCTCCTCATTCAGACGCACGCACCTGAATCCATGACTCTCTTATTTATCCTGAACGTATTACTTTTTGTGCTCTCGAGAATTCCTTTTAAATCTTGAAGACTGAAAGCCCTAAAAGTGTAACGAAGTCGGTCTCTCGCGGAGAGCCATTAAGGCAGCCGGAGTTGTTTCTCTAACATGTGGGCGAGACAGACGTCGTCAGATGCGGGAATTCTCGCTCTTCGCGAGGAATGATGGAAAAATTCTCTGTGGGTCCGTGGAACCGCGGAATATATCCTGCGAAGGATATCCCGATCTTAAAAGCCATAAAAAAATTACAGAATGCCGGCTGGGTTCGAATCGATGATTTCGAAAGGGAGGACCCGCATGTATAATTCTGAAAGTGCGTCGAAATGAACCAGGTGGTGCCGAAGGACAGTTTAAAAGGTACGCGAGATGGCACCCTCTGCCACTCGTCTGCCATTGAAACAGATTGGTTGGAAACCGTTTTCACGCTCGAATTAGTTCCTATTTATCCTGGATATTAAGAGCCGTAATATCGTAATGACTTGAATAATACGAAATACGCGCCAAGATACCATGCCATTCATTTCAGCCCATAATGCACTTCGGTATCAAACCCCAACTCTGTCAATCGACCTACAGAAATCTTCGATGAACCTACAGCAGCACACCAATGGAGAGGGATCCATCAAATGCGTCAATTCGACTCTCTTCTTTCTAGATTTCTTTCTCCTGCTGGATATAAACTTTCGACGAGAGCGGCGTCCGTCGGAGGCGAAATGATCTAGCAAATGGCCACCGTTAATGGCAATAATTGTTACAGCGAAAGGCACGCTTACAATCATTACCCAATATCAACGGAAACGGAACTTTTGAAAAACATTGCGCGAATAAACACAGACAAAGAAATCGATAATTTAACACTATTAAACGACTATTATTTTTCTCACTGGGAATTTGATAAAATAGTGGGATGAAAAAGAGAACCGCAAAATTGAACACAAAAAGTCATGTTTTTTAAATCCAAATAATAATACTAATAAAGCATTTAATGTTGAAATGTTAATCCTACTTCGATTTAAGCTCTAATCCAGTCCGCCAAAGCATTGGCAACTTCCAATGCGGCCCGCAAAGGATTCGCCAACACTTATGCGGCCCGCCATGAGGAAAAGATTCCTGGTCTAACAAAGATAAGACAAATGTAACGAAAACTGGACGTTGAGTTGCAATGGAAAACGTTCTTTCGGATTCTCCGGAATCTATTAAGAAACAACGAACCACGGAATATGATAATCAACACATGAATTCAGTCAATTTACATTCCGAGTTAGGATCTGTTCTCGTTATTGTTCATTCAAAATATTCCCCTTTCGCTAAACATTCTCCACCACTATTATTATCACTTCTAGGCGACGCACAGCTGTTTCTCTACATTCACTCCGTGCGACATTAAAATCCCCCCTTCCGCACACGTAGGTACACGGGCGCGCACACGCACGCAATATACATTCACCCTTTTATCGCCCTCCGTCGCTTATCTCATTCCGGGGCGATCTTTGACTCGATTGAAGAGGCGATAGAGTTGGAAGGGGTGAGAAATGGAGGGGGAGGAGACGCCCCCCTCCCTCTCTCTCTCTCCCTCCCTCTCTCTCTCCCTCCCTCTATCTCTCCCTCCCTCTATCTCTCTCTCATTACGATTATTAATGTCATTACGCACGGACCCCGGCTGCCTCGACTATTCTCCACAAAAGAGCACATATCTCGTCCCAGCGATGGAGCAAGGAGTTCTTTCCGTATCTTTATGCCTCCCTCCCCTTCCCAATCCCCCCCTCCCCCCCCCCCCCCCCTCACGCCCCATTCCCCCCCTCCCCATCCTCCTCTCTATAGTCGGACAATGAGTCCGGCCTGTCCAGTTTTCCACTGGATGGTCCGAAGAGGTGCGGGCAAGCGTTAGCCATTTGTCGTTCAGGTGTACGAGAGGCAAAGAGCGCGGCTGACGCGGAGGAGGAAGAGGGGGAATTTATTCGTTTTAGAGCGGAAGAATTACATCTGAGCTGCTAAGACCAAAAACAAGCGACTGGTGAAACGCGTTCATTAAAGGAACAGCCGGCGTTCCACGAGTTTCGAAGTGAGCATTTGGAGAATAGATGGGTCTTATAGTTTTATAGGCTTAATGTTTCTCACGAAAAATGGAATGATAAAGAGTTTCTCTTTACTCGTAATATAGGACAAGAATCGAATTATTTTCAAGGAGAAGTTTAAATCGTCACGATGAAAGAATAATACAGACGTACCAAGTCATTTGAGCGTCATATTTGCAATTCTGCTATAACAAACCAGTTTCTGTACTTAACCTCACCATTGGTTTTCGTTCCCGCAGATGCAGAATATATATGACAAAGTCTCTTTCCTCGTCGCCAACATTATGACTCCTATGGACGTTTACCAAATCCCTTCGCCCAACTGATTAACTTTCACTCAATATAATGCTTTGATACTTATATTCAGCATCATTTTTCGAGGGAAAGATTTCTCGTAGGGCAAAATGGAGATTGAAGAATTGAGAATTGCATTTGCACAATTGATGTTTTATTTCTTTCACTCTTAATAAAATGAATCATTGGCTACTTCGAATTAAAAAAAACTGATTGACGCAAGATATTTAAAATAAGAAAAGCAGACCCCTTCTTAAAATGTTAACAAAATACATATCCAAAGTGTCCCGTCAGAAAGTAAATTATTTAAAATCGAAAAGAATTCATGAATTCATAAATTATAAATTTTATTTCAAGCAAAGTAGATTGATTCTAAAACCGTATCTGAGCGAACAAATATCACATTTTGTAATTTCCTCTTTATTAATTAAACCGCCACGAACCGTGTTTCGATTCTCATAAGTCCATTGCTCCATGATGCCTTTGTAAAGCTAAAACCGGCTCGAGACGGTTCAATTAATAACGTAAAAATAAAAATCTCACTCAGATACTCTGCATGTTCTGCCAATTTTGCTGTTTATTTGTTACTATTATCGAATGCTCGTCTTCATAGCTGTTTGTATCCATTCATGCAATCGTGCCTATTCAGCAATCGTCCCTTTATCAAGATGTTCTTAATTCAATCGCATGAGAAACACTCGCAACCTCATTTGTTCTTAATTCAATCGCATGAGAAACACTCGCAGCCTCATTCTAACACTTGCCAAAAAGAGTGCCTGAAAACCTAGAAGAACATGCGATTCACATGCAAAATATACGTGGAAATCAAATCGTCCCCGTCAGCACGATGCATTTAAAATGCCATTTACAATAACGTATAAGTTAAGAAACTAAATGTATTCCTATACGTAACAGAATATTTTCTCAAAAAATTGATAAGAGGAAACGCCTAACCTCCGTTGTAAAAATTATAGAATACCTGAATATTGGAAAAGTGATCTTTATATTGAAGCCAAGATAATTATAGAGAAGCAAACCGTAGTTCATTTAACACATTTCTAGAACTTGGGCTGCGGTATAGCATATGATTGCGATAAAGACATTCGTAAAAATCTAAGCGAATTCCAAGCTATCTGCAAAGTTTTCCATAGAAAAAATTCAAATTTTATTACGTAAGTCACAGCAGCAACCGCACTACTTCGTGAATCTGAAACATTGGTTAAAAATGAAGAAAGACGTCAGAAAAATACAAACAGGTGAAATTTATTATTCAATAGAGAATTATGGAGGTCGTATCATGGCTGAATATAAATTCAAAAATAAACACTTGAAAATACATAAGTACTTATTATTGAATTAACATAAATGAAGACTATTTTAAGATCAATTAAAGGGTTTAAAAGGCAAGATAAGCTACTAAACGAAGACACAAAAGGAGAATTGAACAGTTTCTATCGATGAAAGAATCGAAGTAAATAAAATGAAAAGGAAAGGAGACCTAGATCGGACGAATCGTGGAAGAATCTCTTAAGAATCTGTAGCGAACAAGAGTAAAACGAATATAAATCTGGTCAGAACAAGGAAACGACGGGAAACATTTGAAAGCGGAAAATACGAGAATGGCGCTTATCTCGGGAGAGGAAAAGAAAGTTCTCGGATAAATTTTAAACTTACCCTTGCTGAAACGACAGCAAAATACTTGGACTACCACTTCGTTGCCGGACATTGGTATGAAGTAGAAATCACATCCTATGGTTCATAACTTACTCGAAGCGCACAGGAAGTCTTCGGTAATGATCGATGGTCCTGATGGGGAAGAAAATTATTCACTACGAGTGAAAACTATCAACGAAAAATGTGCCAACATAATAAACGAAAAAATATTTATCCTTAAGATTAATATTAGTCACCATTTCTTAATGACCACTTCCAAAATTGGGAAATTTGAGATGTTTTAGTCGACTTTCTCAAAGGAAATATCGCGAGTGTGTTCTGTCCGTATGACGCGTTTCGATGAAATTGCGTATTTGATATTTTTGTCGAAACAGAAGACGAAAATGGCACTCTTGATTCAAATCAATCATTTTTGTGGGGACGAAAAATGAATTTTTTTAACTCAAAAAATAACGTCCTAAAATGTACTCGTATTTTTAGAAGTTACATTGCAGAAGAAAAGTACATTTCATGAAATAAAAGTTATTTTGATAAGAGAAAATTACCTTAAACATTTTATAACTTCTATAATTTTTTATAAACGAAGCTCTTATAAACATATTAGGCTTAAACGACATATCTGAATCACTTCATTTACTCAAGATTGTCAATTTCCACAGGAATTCGCAAGAAAACGACATAATTGGGATCAGGGCTGACATTTTATAGGAAATAAAATTTTTAATTCGTGATAAAAAGTTGAGTGTGGACGTGTATACTCATGCAAGCAGCCGCAGAATATATTAGACAGCCTGCAATTCTTTTCATTTATAACGAGATACCTGTCTAAGGTTTGTTGTCTTAATTTGCTGTTCAAGCTTGCAGACATTTTTACGGGGACGACGATTATAACGTCAAATGCAAGGCAAATGTAGAGTAAAAAGGCTTCGCTCAAAATTACGCGAGATAAAAAACATCAATGCCCGAGAGTAGATAGATAGGATAGGACATTGACGCAATTATATAAGCAAGCACATTATGATGACTCTTTCGGGAATAAATTTCGACAGGTGGCAGGAAACGGATCAAACAGATCATATTTTCTGGGTGTTAAACATTTCATTTTTACGCAAAACTAAACAATCTTAAATGGCAAATCTTCCCACTTGATTAGTACTCAGTTTATGTTGCCTATTATATGATACATCCGAGTAATAAAATACATAAATGAATAGGATTTCTGGCTGAGCTATTTGGGAGCACGTTCTCTTCGTAAATAAATTCAACCAATGAAAACAAAGACGACTGACCGAATTCACTCACCAGGAGACGCCCGATTCAGGGCCGTTTTAAAACGATACGACTAATACGAAATGTGGATTGATGTCCTCGCTCGTATATCGGGGAGAGTGCCGTTTTCATCGGGGCGGCGACACTTCTCTACAAAAGGATTATTGAAAATACGCGATATTATTGGTGTGTATAGAGGAGAAAAGTCATGCATAAAAACATTTCGCTTGTCTCCGTCACAACCGACCCGATTACAATACAATGTCCTCCGTTCACCATTTGCATGAATAAAAAGCAACGGATTTGGCGGCCAGTTTTTCGATCGAATTTCACGATAGACCTCAGGCATAATGAGTCCGCGCCTTTAGCCAATAAGAAGGTTTGAATGAACGGACGCGGAGGAGTCTCTCGTGACAAGTTCAAACCGTTTGGGCGCCGCACGGAGGAACGGAGGAATGGGTTTATTTGCCGCAACACGGGGAGGAGGCGACGGACCGACCCTCTTCCTTTCCCGCTATTTTTTTATTTGATTGGCGTTATCGTCAAAGACTTTTTCCCGCGAGTGAGTGGACGGAGACGCCGCCGCCTCCCTCCCCTGACAGCCCCACGCACGCCGTGCCCCATCTCACCCTCTCCTTCTCACTCCTCTTCACTCACGCCTCTTTAACAACCCTTTCAAACTCCTTTCTTGAGTGTTCTTCACTTTATCACCTGTCTCTTGTCGACCCCTTCAAAGGGCGGCAGCCGAAAAAGAGAGACAGAAGGAGAGGACGAGAGCTGTCGCGCGCACTTGAGATCGCCGAGCACTCCGAGACGATCGTTTCCATGCGACGCGACGTCCCGATCCTCTATTCGAGACGG
Source organism: Uropetala carovei (assembly GCA_036926305.1). Taxonomy (NCBI): domain Eukaryota; kingdom Metazoa; phylum Arthropoda; class Insecta; order Odonata; family Petaluridae; genus Uropetala; species Uropetala carovei. The sequence goes on along the minus strand of JAXCHB010000010.1, from coordinate 5,886,127 downwards.
AAATTTGGGAGAACTTAACGGTTTTCGTGGGATTTATGACAGGCCACGGGGTTGTTGCTAGATGCAGGTAACGATGATTAGGATGTTTGAAAGAAACAGGTGAAAAAAAACATGGCCGAAGTTTCGTAAGAAATTGAGATGTGCTTTCCCATGACAACCGAAACGCTGGCAATGTAGAGTCTATGACGCAAATAAATGTGACGAAATTTGAGAATATTTTAAAGCAAATCATAGATATAAAATATTTCCTACAAAGTCACAGCGGGAGCAATTTTAAAGTAAACAACTAAAACGGTTTTAAACTTTTAAGTGGACACCTCGGTATCACGCACCGGCACATGAGCATTCAAATTTTGCTTAAAACAGAACGATTTCTCAGAAGAGTTAAGTGTAATCAAAAGCTTAATATCAAAGTAAATGCAATAGTCGATCCACTAATGCTCTTTATGATTTTTAATATACGGTCTCATATGTAAACAGTTTTTTCTCTGACAGGATGTACCCGCTTCTTTATTTTGGAACTTTCAAACTTTTATTTTGAGGTTATCCTAGGCATTTGCTCACGAGAGCAGGTTTCCTATTCAGAATAATAATCTTCAGTCGATGTCATTTTATTCGTCTTCACTAAGTTGCTCCACCTTTCTCGAATAACATAAAAATGGCCTAAATTAAGCTAACTGCAATAGATGTATATCCCCATGTTTTGTTCAGCGAATGTTTTCAAGAAGGAGGATCGCGCCAGCGACCAAAAAGCAATCGGAATTTTAAATAATTGTACCTCGGTTGGTTTAACTAAATATATCTAAAATATTATCGGTAAGAGAAAACAAAAAACCTCTTATTAAATATATGTAGTTTATTTCAATGATTCGCTAACAAAACCAGAACTGTAGAAGTAAATTATTTATATATTTTTCCCCTTTGAATATACCGCGATATTAAACTAGCATTGAGTAACTCTGTGACATTGTGATCACGTAATTTCTCTAATATATTGCTGTAAAATCGCAGAAAATTAAAAAATGCCAAGGGGTAGACCAGTGAAAATGAGAGCTATTAGCCCAGCTACAACTGCCAGAGAAAGGAAGAGGAGCCAGAGATCAAAGGAAGAGTATTGTAGGAAAGAGATGCGGAAGCTCATAGGATTGCCCGTGTAGATGAGGAGCGGAGAGTACAAGAAAGACAAAGAAATAGGGAAACACGTCAAATGAATAGGGAACAAAGAAGATATAACCTAGGGCCAAACTATTTAGATTATTTGCAAGCGTAGCTGCAACGGGCTGCTAGTTCTTATTAATATTAATATATAGATAATACCAAGAAGTCAAATTAAGGATAAGTACCTAACTTATAGCAATATCAAAATATTTAATTAAAGCATCTACGAATGTGTCTAATAACTCCTCCGGTAATACGTTAAATGCATTACGTGTTTAAAAATATGTCCGAGCGGTTTGCAAATACGTACGTGTCAGCCTGTCCTCAAATAGGACCCTTAGCATAAGCACAAATTGCCATCCTTGGAGAAAACCTTTCCAGATCTTTTCCAGTTCCATTTCTTTGGAGGACGTTCAGAATTCAAAATTGAATAATCTTCGGCTTAGCTCAATTAAATCCGGAGAGGATTGATAAGAATCGGAAGACTCGAACAGTTAGGGACAAATTTCTCCAATCCACTTATGAGTTTCCAATTCCACAGGATATGGAACCTTTTATTCAATCACGTCCGCCCGCGTTTCCCCCCCCCCCTCCCTTTCTTCTCTTACTCCCCTCCCCCCTCCCACTCCTCCCTCCGTCCCCCTTAAAAATTCCTGAATTGACTATTTTCTTACTACGCCAATCAAGCATTTTTTTCCTTTTTACTCAAATGCCAGGAAAATATAAAAGGAGGGATAGAGAGGGAGAAGGGGGAATGAGAGAGGAGGGGGAGGGAGGAGGTAGGAAGGGCGAGGCGTTTGATTCTTCCGTTTCAAATAAACCCAGTCTCTTCCTCCAAAATCCTCTCTCTCCCACTTTCAAACCGCCTTCTAAAAACTCGTTCCCCTTTACTACATTTCGCCGCTTTTGTCCTCATGGCCAATTACCTCGGGTGATACTTCGTTAGGCTTGAGATTCCGTTCCTCGATTCTTGCGGCGTCTAAAACGGAAAGTAATGGGCAAAGAGGTAGGAAGGGAGAGAGTATAAAAGGATTGCTAATTACGCATTCATCACTCCAGTGGCCAAGAACCTCCCCTCCTCCCTTCTCTCTCTCTCTCTCTCTCTCTCTCTCTCATTACCTCTCTAAATTCTCCCTCTCAGCAATGCCTTGAGTTACGTCGGTTCAGAAAACAAATGCTTTAAGATTTCTAAACACGCGATTGGAAGTTTTCAGCGTTTTAGAAAGATTGTCAAAGTAGTAAACATTGAAATTATTGGAATCGTTTCACTCTTAAATTCGATTTTCAAAAAAACGGATTCATACGAGGCTTAGTTTTAGTTGTCACGAAATTAAACGATTGATATTCACAAGTAAAGATCGCGCGGATATAGCTGACGAATTGTTGGTTGAGTTGGGAATAGCAAATGTATCCAAGTCTTTTAACTATTCGCTGAATTTGATATAAAATCTACTGATTTCTTTTATTATATGTCCTTGAATGACTTGAGTTCGATTGCCTTAATAGAATCTCTATTAAACCTAAATTGTAAAATTCCTAAACGACATAAATCTCTTCAAATCTGAAATTTAAACCCAGAGTCACATAAATATAAGAATCACCTATGTCGGCGATTGAACACCCACAATTCTCAATTCAGTACAGAAATTACCCTCCAAGTTATCACTGTGAGAGTGGTAATATCATGTATTGCTCATATGCTCTTTTTATTTTATATCTTTTAAATGGACTCTAATTTCATATACTACTGTGAAAATCTCCCAGCACCTGTTAAATTAATTCGAATTTTTAAGATTTATACCATAATAGATACCATTAGAACTGGCGTAACGAGGCGAGTGGTGAAAGTGTTACTTAGGGCAATTAATGGAAATTATGATGGATAACGGTTCGTAAGGAGTTTATACTGTTATAATTTTTGAGTCACGCAGACTAAAATTATTTTCTTAAATGCCTACCAGAAAAACCAATTTATTCCCTCGGTTCCTTCTTCAGACTGAATAGCTTTTGATACTGCATTTCTCTCCACCAATATGTAAAAAAGCGACCCTACTCTCAAAACATCTCTTGCCTCAAACCGTTATGTAGAGAGATCGGAAAAAATGTTTCGAAATTCGGTTCGAGCGAAAGGTAGAGATTTATTCATATAATGACGTACTCCTCAAAAATGACTCCATTAAAAACATGAAATCGCTTCAATTTGGAAGAAGCGAATCTCTGTCTCTCCCTTTCTCGCTCTCGCTCCCCTCCCACAATTCTCTATCTCCCCTCCACTCTCTGCCACCGAGGGGAGACGGATAAAAGTAGAAACTCATTCCGGCCGAAGAGCGTTCCACGCAAAGGCGGCCGCCTCCTCTTTCATGTTCTCGGACTACGCACATGCTGCGTAATCTCTTCCCTAAATCAATTGCCGGTGGGGTCATAATGGGCGAAGCAAAAGGGAGAGAGGGACACAAAGAGGGCACCCTCGCCCCACGAAACGAGAGCGAAGAACGGGGGAGGGCGGAGGAGAACGGGTAGGGGTGAGAATGGGGGAGAGAGAGAGGGAATATGGGGGCGATGTGCAACCCCTTGCCGCGACGCCCCCACTGCTTCCTCCCCCAGCCCCCCCTCCATACGCCACCCTGCTCAAATTACGCGCCCTAATCGTGGTTCTTGATTCCTCGGGGGAAATCAAACCCTCCCCCTCCCACCTAAATACGCCCCAAAAATGCCATCCTCTGCCCCCGACAGAACCCTCCGTAACCACCCTCTTCGGCCCAGATGCCGTCCCCCGAAGCAAACTCTAAACGGGATACACGGACTGTTAACTCCTCAAAATAGAGCAACAGGGGTGACGACCGAGAGGGTGACTACTTGCAATTCATTTGTTTGTTCGTTTTCGTATGCGCGACACGTTGTTAGTTGTTTGCCATTCCGACGCCTCTCGTGACCTGAAATTCGTACGACTGACACCCTTTGTCCAGCATCCACTTGTAATCAATCCATTTGCGCTTAAATACAAGTTTTTTCCTCATTGAAACGATGAAAAATTTGGAAACAATTGTAAATCCGGTATTTGTACAAAATTGGCGCAATCTCATACTGCGGAATCCAAGAAAAAAACTATGTATTTCGGGATGTCTATAGCTATTATTTTACTCGGAATCCTCGCGAAGATTACATTAGAGCGAGAGTGGTGTAAAAATAAGCACATCTTCTGGATATCCAATTCTCACATTCAAAGTAGGGACAAGATGCTGCGTCAGATGTAATTCATTATTCCTTTCAAGTAACAACAATATCGTTTCCACACTTCGTTTAAATAGCAGAAATATCTTTGAAAATAGTTAAGCAATCGGTGATTTGTTTGATAGCATGCATTTTTAACTAATAAGCCTCTTGGACTGTTATAGTCATAACTCCTTCCACACCAGACAGACTCTGAAGGGAGTTCCACACCAGACAGACTCTGAAGGGAGGAGGGAAACTCGGTGCTGGCCTATTCTTTACAAAGAACACCAAAGGTGCCAACTGCTTAACGTCCCTTCCAAAGGACGAAGCGCTACCTTGCGCCGTCTCTTCAAGTCACACAAGATGGGGACGGAGTGATCTCAGATCGAAAAATCCGACCTTCGCATGATAGGCAATCGCTGAGAGACAATCAACTTGTTAACTCATGATACTGATGTGAGCCTGCGCGCCCGTTGTCTCACATCTTATTTTTACATAGCCATTATAATCTACATCTACATGATACCCTGCAAATCACCAGACTGGTGGGTGGCAGGGGGTGCAGCGCACCAAAACCTACATAATAACGTCCCTCCTGGGAATCACTCTCCTATATGATCCCGTATGGTCCTTGGGAAAAACGAGCCCTGAGATCGCTCGGTCCTACAGTAGATCTCTCGTATTTTATCCTTGTGATCATGCCTGCCCATGTACGTAGGTGCCTCTAATATTCCTGAGACCTAAATTTCTCCAGAAGCCTTAACCTAGCGCTAATTTTGCGATCCTATAGCGATATCCAATTCAACTCCTTCAAGAGTGATGTAACTCTTAATTTCTGCTCATATTTTTGCTTTACGAATCTGGCTGCTCTGCGTTGGATTCTTTCTAACTCAAGTATCTGTCCCTTTTCGTACGGATCCCATATGCTGGAAGGGTACTAAACCTGAGATCTGGCCAATGATACATAACACGTTTCTCGTACCTGTTCTGTGCTACTTCTTATTATTCTGCCTACGAAGCCCAATTTCTTATTAGCTGCTCCTAAGATCCTTCGAATATGCATATTCCACGATAGATCACGACAAATGGTGACTTCTAAATATTTAACGTACTCTGCAGATTGGATATTCAATCTATTAATTCTGTACTCCAAGTCTAATTCATTGTTCTTACTCTTCCAGAAACTCAACAGGGAACATTTGCTGGATTAATTTTGATTTTCCAATCTTGACACCTTGCTGAAAGGGCGTTTAAATCTTCCTGGAGCGATTTTTGGTCATCCTGGCTCATCATCTCATTATATAAAACGGTATCATCTGCGAAAAGTCTTATTTTGCAGCGAACTACCGAGCATATATCGTTTATATATATCAGGAATAGTAGTGGGCCTATGACACTTCCCTGTGGAACACCTGATGCGACTTTTACCGGGTATGAAGATTTCCCATCAATAACTACTATCTGTTTTCTGTTGGAGAGGAAGTCTTTTTCCCACTCACGATATTTAGGTTTATGTCGTACTTTCCTAGTTTACCTATTAACTTATTATGTGGTACTTTATCAAACGCTTTTTTAAAATCAATGAAAATGGCATCAACCTGAGTGTTTTTCTCTTCTCATTGCAACAAATCGTTTACGAACAGGGCGAGCTGCGTTTCGCATGACCTACCTTTCCGAAACCCGTGTTGGTTTTTGCTTAGTGAAGAACGACCATCTAAATAACGCAGAACAGAGCTAACAATTATATTTTCTAGAATCACCGCCTTTGTGGATGGGCGTCACGTATGCTACTTTCCAGTCTGTCGGAACGGTACCATGTGCAACGGTTTTTTCGAATATTATTTTCAAGTAAGGTGCAATTACCGAGGCTAGCTCTTTTAACACACGCGCGGGTATGCCCTCCGGCCCGGGAGACTTATTTTGCTTAATCGACTCTAGTTGGTGCGCGATACCTGTTTCAGAGAATATCAAATCTTCCATCGAATTTCCCTTATCATTCAAAGCTGGCTCCTCAAATTCGTTGCTCTCCGAAGTAAATGCTTTCTGAAAGTGTTCATTTAACAAATTCGCTTTTTCCGCGCTATCGTGTACTACATTACCTGCCTCCGATCTCAATGACGCTATGGTGGGGCCTCTACCATGAACCTCCCTAACGTACGACCAAAATGATTTCGGATTTTCTTTCAAATTATTACGCAAAACTTTCTTTTTGTAATCATTAAATGCTTCTCGCATTGTTACTCTAGCTCTTGACCGCCCCTCTCTATATTGATGCCGTATCATTGACAACGGTTCCTCTGTCACTTTTGAAGAATTGGTATTTAAGAGAGCGTGAAGTTTTCTTTGCCGTCTAAGAGCGCATCTAACTCCCTGGTTGTACCATCTTGGTTCCGCACCATTACGTTTAAGTTTATGTGGAATGAATTTATCCGTACCCTCTCTCATCATATCCCTGAACACGCACCATAATTCTTCTGTACTAGCGTCGATATATGCCTCGCAGAAATTAGGGAATTGTGTCTGTAAAAAAGACCTAAATTTCGAGAAATCGCTCTTGGTGTACATATATACGCGTCTTCTAGCCTTAACCTGTTTCTCCACTTTTAGCTTAAATTCTACGGACACGGCATTATGATCGCTTATTCCTTCCTCTATGGAAAGCTAGTTCATACGCTCGGGGTAGTTCGTTACGAGTAAATCTAATATATTGTTCGATCTCGTGGGACATCTTACTAGCTGACACAACGAGTGTTTAACGAAGGTTTCTATAAGTGCTTCGCATGATTCACGCTCTCTACCACCGGGATAAAAGTAATTATGATTCCAGTCTATTGAAGGTAAGTTGAAGTCTCCTCCAATTATAATGGCCCTCTCTTTATTTTTAGATATTAGCGTTGCTACTTGTTTCTCGAGATTATGAATAATTTCTAAACTTGCATTGGGAGGCATATAAAATGCGCATATATTTGCTATTGTATAATCGCTTCCTCTAACTAATACTCCTAAATGTGAAATACTATATTTTAAAATAAACACTAATGAATACAATATAAGGATTTTGCCCTGATTCCCAGTCTACTTTTTTTTTAAACTCTACCGACCATAACGCACCCACAGGACGCGAGACCAAGAGTATGATGTTTAGAAAAATAAAGGTATCACATATTCACCATAATCCGTCTTTTTTGCAGTCATCGCTTAGGAAACATTCATTAAACGTAAGCAGAGAAAAATGTAAAATTCTCCTCACCGCTCTTTACCATTAAAGAAAGGTGTGAGTGACGTATCTGCCATCTTTTGGTCGGAATACACGCAAGAGAGCGCCTCTTTTTTTATTTTACTTCCTCTCGAGACGTTACCTTTCTATCTTTTTCTCCTTTCTTCCTTCCTCTTCCCGTCTACCTTTTATCTCCCCCTTCTGCCTCGCCACTCCTATTCACCCGCCTCCCTCTCTGTCCTCAGCGACGGCGAGACACGGGGTCCGATATGATGGTCCTCGGCTGGGCCCAGCGGGGACAGGACCAGGGAGGAATTTTTTAATAGCCACACTTGTTCGTACCGCGTTAAATCGAAGAACTCACTTTCCTCGAGGGATACAAACGCCTCGGTCGGATTCTGACGGTGTGAATCGAAGCGAATTACGCGATCGAAAAGTCCGAGACAATTTTTGAGCGAAGTTTCGCGATTTAACTTCGATCGCATTAACCCTGCAGTGGTCGCGTGGACTACTATTGTAATCCACTATTAGTACGTTACTGCGCAGGCTTCAGTAGCGGAGGGAGTGTGGGACCTGAGCACCTCGGTACCTCTGCAGAGCTTACTGTTTGTTAATACAAATATGTCACGTTGTCCTAGAATTATTCGTCATTTTGTTTTATTGTGCCAAAACTGTAGTCCATGCTACTAAAATTGTATTTTTTTCAGTGACAAACTTTATTGATTGTTACAAAATAGAATGACATTTGCTTTAAAATGTATTGCACTGTTTCTACAACATGTCAGACCGTTTGGACGAAAATGTAAGTCGGTGGATGAAGGAAGTTGACGAACGTGAGATATCTGATGAAAAATATTTGCTGACAGTATGTAGTTAAGTCATTATTGAGACAAAAATACACTTTTATTTGTTACCGGGTCTCATTTCAACCCTCTAATTAGCCGGAGCACGCGAAATCACAAGGAAATCACCCAAACTGTTATAAGTGAATATATTACTATTGTAGTCCATGCGACCAGTAATGTAATAACAACCCATGTGATCACTGCATGACTAAAAACCAAACGGATAACATCCCTGCAGAGAAAAAGAGTTGAGTTGATTCCTAGAGGCCTCTACCACATCCCCAATTGCAATTAAATCCGACCGCGACAAGAATTATTTTACAGAAAACCTAATAAAACGTAAATGTCGCCTTTCCCACCGAAGACTCATTTGCTGTTGACGGCAATGCGCTGAAGGAGAAGACAGCGCGTTAAAAAAAAGCCAAAACGAGCGCTCGAATTGAGAGTTTCGGTCGGATGCGTTGTAGAGCTGTCGAATATAAACATACTCATGTAGAAATTATAGAAGTGATGGTGAAAAAAGGAAACAGTTCATTCTTTAAAAACTGGGAGAAATAATGATTTCTTTTGTAAAACTGCAAAACATACTTTTACAAAAAAACAAGCTCTCCATACAGCAAAAGTTCATCATCACCATAGGTAGTTTGTCCGTAGACAGGTCCGTGATTATTCATGGTTAAACCTGGTTCTCCATATACTCCTATTTTCTACAGTCTTCTTCGTGTCTTGATAGCTCTCTTTCCCTTTCAAGTCGTCTACTAGCTGAAACCTTTTCCTACCTCTTTCTCTTTTTCCATCCAGTTTTCCTTCTAGCACTTCTTTAATCATGCACTCTCTCCTCAGGTAATGCCCAATCCAGTTCGCCTTCCTCTTTCTGATAGTCTCTATAATCGTTCGCTTCTCTCCTATTCTTCGTAGTACTTCCTCATTCTTCACCCTATCTGTCCATTTTATCTTCAGCATTCTTCTCCATGTCCACATCTCGAAGCTTTCCAAGTATTTTATATCATTTTTCCTTAGCGTCCATGTTTCACAAAAGTTATAAAACCCTTAAGAACCCATTTATATGTAAATATGTGCGAAAAACATATACTAACCCCGTATATGCTTTGTAATACTTTTTAGATTAGATTAGTTTAGTTTCGATTCAGCAATCCTGTATGAGCACTAAAATTTTACTCCTAAATCGCCATTTATTCAATGAATTGCGTACTATCAACATAATCAAAGCCAAAAAGGTGGTTACTATATCTGTAACGGCCTAATTCATGGCCTTATTGCTGTTAACAATCGCTGGCGGGCTGAGTGTAGAAGTGACGGAGCCTATCTAGTAGCTATGTGCACTCTAACAACTCCACCATTCGCATAGTGAACGAACTAATGATTCCGAAACTCAAATAACTAGCAAAAATCTCATTCGCGGATAGCGTCCGAAATTAAAATAATACTGCAGTTCTCTCTGGACCAGGATTGGCTCATGGAAGATATAGCATTTTTTGCGGTGAGCAGATCAGATAATCGTCTCGTTCAACCGCATTCACACCCTCATACACGCAGGTGAAGCTATAAGCTAGGAATTGGATAAAAGATCTTTAAAAATGTGCGTCATATAACATATAACGCGATTATCAATACGGAGACATTACCACGAATTCGAGTTTTCCTGGCGTTGCGATTTCTTTCTCATCAATTGATTTGGACGTTCAGGAAATTCGTTTTTAACGAAAATGTCCGTATACGGCCTTTGTAGCATCTTCGCGGACGTGGCTGGAGGGCGATGTGGTATGCAGACGAAGGGTATGCGCCTATCCGCCCCATATTCGCCCCATCTTAATTACATTCGGAATGCGAGGCAGAAAGATGGAGGAGGGGCAGAGGAGGAAGGCGCGCTAACTTTCCCGAACAACATTGAAAGCCTTTAACGTTAGAGGATATTAGCTTCGCGCCATCTACACGTACCACTTATCTGGAGAGTGAAAGCGTCAAACAACAGTGTAGTTGTCGCCCATCGTGATTGGCAGCGAAACGGAGCGAGGCGTCAGAGGAGCGTCCTCTGAGGATTAAGAGGTCTATGGCTCTCTCTTCTGGTGAGAGCATTCCTCTGGATGACAATTGGGCTGGGGAGGAGGAAAGGAGGGATGGGGGGGAGGAGTGTTCGTTGGAAAGGGTCAAACCTGGTGAAATACTAGCGAGACTTTGATACGTACTTTGTTTGCATTCCGAAGAGACACGTCCCATTCGATCTTTGGTCCGATAGAACGTTATTCAACCGAAAATAATAACTAAGGATTTTGGAAGAGCGATAAAGTAACTAAAGTTTTTCATCGAAAAATGGATTGAGAAATGATTCAAAATGTTGCTGTGATCCATATTTCATAATTCATTTTAGCATTGTAATTAAACGAAAACAAAACTATCATAATATCTGGAGTGAAATACTACATGATCAGACACGTATCTTCATCATGTAGGAATACATATGTACATGCAATCTTAGCCCTGTCTAAACGTAACATTTTTCATCAGTATTGCCGACGTACCAAAATCATAGAGATTTACATTAAAAAGTTAGGTTTTACTGGGGGTCCACGAAGTTTTTGGCCAACAAAAAGCGATATGTGTTCTTATTTATGCTTTCATTTTGCAGAGAGTATCTTTTATATCAATAAATGGTTTAATGCAGGAAGGAAAACTAATAGTTGATAAACAAATTTGAATACTTTTGACTTTAATCTCAACTAATAAAATATGTATCGTTTATTGTAAATTGCAAATCTAAAATTTTGTTTGAAAATTCCATTTCTATCTAATCCTTGAAAATATGGAAAATAAAATGGGGATCCGCGAACCAGAAAAGTTTGGGAACCGCTGACCTAAAGACTAGAGAGCTTAACGTGCGTCAATTCGTATTTTAACGCGAAAAGTTAGAAATAAAAAATAGTTACCATTCTCAAGAAACTTAATTATATATTTTAAAAACATTCGAAATCCAAACCTCTATTCAATCGTTACCTGACTACCTTGTTGATAGGAATTTTCTTACTTTAAAAAATTCCTTACAACGTTCAAAATTCTCCGGAAGTATCGTAAAACTAAGAACGACATCCGTCCAAAAATTGTTGGAACTAACACGAACCATACGTTTCAAACTCTACCAGAATAATAAAAATGAGTTTAAAATGAAATTTGGAGGAACAAGCAAATTCAATTAAGAATTTGTATATTTTTTGTGAGAATAAAAACATCGAGAGGATCCCAAAGAAGCGGAAAACAAATACCAAAACAAGGTGAAACGTCTGGAAAGGAAAAAAAACTTGGAGGACAGTAAAGCAGCAGAGTGTGTGGGTGACGTGAAGGTATTCTAAGACCGTGCGAAAGATGGAACACGGACGGAGGATGAAGGGGGAGGGAGGGGAGAGGAGGGGGAGAGCAAGGAACGCACGGGAGGGGGGAAATTCTTTTCCCCCGGGAAAGAAGACGTGATCGTAGACGGCGAAGTCTGATGTCGGGAGGTTGACAGGACGTCTCGTCTCCAAGGGACCGTGGAGGAAAAAAAAGTGAGAGGGGAGAATGGGAGGGAAGAGAGGGGAGGGGAGGTGGAAGGCACTTAGGACTCTCTCTCTCTCTTTCTCTGGCCTCATCTCTAGGTTCCATCAATGTCTATCACCGCGGGGAAAAGGCGGCATTAATACGACCTCTTAAAACACAGGCAAACAAATAAGAAGACACAGAAGAGGACACTTTTGACACAAAGAGTCGAGGAAAAGAAACAGGAATTATTAGTTCGTCGTTTTTAGATTTAAAAGTAGTACGCTAGGTCGGCCATAGGTTATACATAGGAGGTTATGGCTATCAGAATGTCCTTACGATAGACTTTTGGAAGAATCGTTTCATTACAAAGCCTGTGCTTCGCCTTAGGATTAAATGTTTGAATCCACGATTTGCGTAAAATCACCGGCGATAGAGATTTCGACGAATGCATCGACAAGAATTTGTCACAAATGTTTTCATTTCAGAAATCATAAAAGTCGAGAAGTCACCCATTTTAGAAAAAACGGCATTTTCACAGCCTTAAAAATTAGTTTCAAAATTAATTTCACGACCGCTTTCGCTAAATAACTAGCATCACCAGGTGAGAAAAGTGCTCAAAATATCCTTTATACACTAGGTTGACGGAGGGGAGGAAAGCAAAGGAGGGGGGAGAGAAAAAAACAAAGAAACATGGGGTAATTGGTGGATGATGGGGTGGGGGTGGTAACCGTTAAGGGCAGTGTAATAGAGCAAGCAAAGATGGCGAAGGAAGCGGGTGATAAGTGGAAGAGGACGAACAAAGACACGATATTTACAGTCTTTACAAATGAGTCAATTTGGGTAGACACAATAAGGGGGAGAGATTTTGAAAAAGAAACTCATTAGTAAGTAAACTTTTGACTCAAAATTTGCAATATCCAATTGCTCCAGAGCGTCCTACCTGAGAACCCCTTCGTTTCCACATGGAGCACTTTCGGGATGAAATCACTGGCGTGTCCGCCCTCCATAAGATGCTTGGCAAAATGTGATGATGGATTTTTAAATGAAAAGCACCATTTATATTCGTTGCACCTTACTCCCACAATTATACCAGTTTGGCCTCACAGTCGCACTTCAGTTCGTAAACCCAGCTCTTCGAGAGTTTGTCAATAGGATCTTTAACCCTAACAAATATTTTCGCTAAGTTGATGGAGGTGTAGAAGGCGGTCTATGATCGTATTTAGGAAACAATTTTGCCAGTGAGTGAAATTTTATCCATGCAAATATCGACAATAATCTTCCCAAACGACATTTTCTTCGTGAGTTATCGTCAATCCGGACATAGTCATTTTAGAAAGACGACTCCAAAGTAGTGCTACCCTTAGAAGAGGTATTCGAAATAATATAATTCAAGAAATTTTAAAAATTGAATTTCAACTCCAAAGGAGTGAAAGTTTGGATAGAAAGGTTCGGTGTGCATTTTTCTCTAGGGAGAAGAACAGGAAAACCAAACTGTTGTGCAGAAGCTGCTTACAGACAATGTTCGATGAGCACAGGGCGATGACTTGTAAGGAGTGCAGCAATTAAAATTGGATGATTTGGACATAAAAATTAGAGATGTTCTACTATTGCTATGATTACCAATTCTTTGTCAGTATTCTATCATGTTTAAGTGTTAAGTTTTTGTTGTTCTTATATACAAATTTGAATAATGTTTTAATAAAATATTAATTTTTAAAAAGGTTCAATTTTTGAAAACTAAATAGCACTGTTATGAAAAACACGGCCCTATTTAATAAAAAAGGTTTATAAAACAGTTTACGCGTAACATATTATATATAAAAAATTAATTAAATGCAAAATAAGATAATATATTGATAACTAATACTTATTATGACATTTTGTATACTTGGGGTCCCACAGACCCCAGTGTGTCGTTCTTGCAACTGTAAATGAAATGTATCGTTGGAGGGTTAATAAAAACCCTCTAAATTACAGGCTCATGTTTAAACTGAATCGTGGAAAGATCTTGTTAATTCGGTTGCCGACTTTGGAAATCATCTCAAAAAACGTTAGGCGAAAGAAGATAATACGAGTACGTAGATGCTAAATATATCAATCTGTGAATGGCATAAGATTTGTTTAAAAAAGCATCTAATAAGTTAAAGGCATACATTTATAATTTCCAAAAAATAATTGTGTAAGGAAGATCGGGGTTCCTGATGTATGATAATAAGCCATGAAACCCGCTCACTCCCAACGTACCGTGGAGAGGGATGGAAAGGAGGAATGTTCCCTTTCTTTTTTAAGAGGAAGAGTCAAATCCAGCCCGTTCACATACACAGATTCACCTAAACAACATGAAAAGGTCATACGTTAGTTCAGCGGCTAAATTTAATCCCGGAACATTCAAAGTGCGGCAACAGACAATCCACAAAGGGGTACCAAGAAAATTAATTTTCATCGTTTCTAGTTTATTAGACGATGAAAATGAGTGTGGATACCAAGTAGGTACTTAATAAAAATTTCAAAATGAAACTTGGAAATTTTTGGATGGCACTGGTTTAAGTGAACGATGAGATCATCTAATTAATAATTCATGGTTCACGCTACTTCACGCGGAGTGATGATTACGACCATTTTTATTTTTCACGTTTTCAAAGAAACAATCGCGTTTCGAAAGGTATCTGGTATCGCCAAAATTAGCATTTAATATCAATCTTAGAGATGCGTAAAAACAGGCTCGAATAATATTCGGACTCGATTAAACAATGTAGGACATTATATGGGCCAGTGATCTCCGTTGGCCCAAAAACCAACAGGCCTCAAATCGAAATCGTAGTGTCACCGAACATGATATGTGTTATCTTCGAGAACAAGAAATTATAGCCCCTGAGAGATTATTAAGGTAAAATCAATGAAAAACGATTAATAAAGATATATCAAGAGTTACCGGGGATGACGGCGACGAAGTCGCCAAGAGGGTTACTGCCCCATCGGGCGACCCGATCCTACAGCAATTCTGACATGCTTTTGTTACAATGGCGCGCAAAAATAACTTGTCTCGGATCTGCATAAATCCACTGCATAGGTGTATAGAATAATCAGCCACGGCAGGCACAATCGGCTACATATCAATGACAATTTTTCGAAACCGCTAAACGTAGAAAAAATGCACCGGCAATTTAATGAAGATGAAGGGAAATCGCAAAAGACGGGAATTTCCGAAGGGGGAGGTGTGAGAGGGAAGATGGAGACACCGAAAAGACATCGAAGAGATATGTCTTCATGGAATTCAAAAAGCGATATATTATCGCAGAGGATAAGACCGGGACATTCATTATACCCGGAAAAAACCTTCGATAAACAATCATTAGTCAAGCGAGGAATATAAAAATGGCGTCGGGTGCGCGGGGTTTAAACCGAACCCTTCTCCGAGAAAAGGATTTTTAAGACCCTCTGCGAGCGCCCCCTCAAACGACCAGATTACGGAAGGAGGGGGGAGTGGTGCGGGGGGGGGAGGGGGGGAGGAGAGCATCAAAGGAGGCCGAAGACATTTTAAAGGCCCCCCTCCATATCCATCGCAGGGAGCATAAGAGGGAATCCGCGAGTCGAATCTGAATTTACGAACGGCCTTAATACGCGGCGGGAAGGAATTTCAACAATGACGAGGAAAAAGGCCATTGTTGAGGAGGATAACCGAGGTTTTCGCGTCGATCACGTCGGTGAAAGCGACAGGTAGCGAAACAAAAGGCGATCGCGCGCACACACGCACACAAACACTCTTTCGGAAAATGGCAATTATACGCTTAAGCAAGTAAAGAAAACGCGCGCGAGATTACAAAGGAGGAGCAGCAGAGGGAGGGAGTGTGATTATGGGTGCAGCCAGATGAGATGGAATGAGAAGGGAGAGGGAGGGAGGGAGAGGGGGAGTAAAGGGGAAGGTGGGTCTTCTCGGAAAATGTGTCGCAAGTGCGCCGTGAGACGTTTATGCTGAGGTCAACACACGATGAAACTTAAATTCCCTACAAATAGACCTTAGTGCGTCTCCTCATGGAATGTTTCGTAAAGGGCGAATCAGCCGAAAAATACATTAGCCAGACGGTTATTCACATTGACGCAATCAGAGGCCTCAGTATAGCTATCTACCGTAGCTAAAGACTACTGGTAAATTTAAAATGGAAAGAGTAGAATAATAAAAAGAGAAACGATAAAGATGACAAAAAGCGATCGTGATGAAAGGGACGCAGATAGCATTGCATATACCTATACATATAGCATACAAGAACAAACCCTTAAATATAAAATGATAAAGAAAGTCTTATTGTTAAACACAGTTATCTCCAATAGCCCAACCTTGTGAGAAACCAGATGAAGATGTCGGAGGAGATATTGTGAATTTCGCGCTCTAGCATTCGATATTCTCCTCTCCTTCCATTTAACCAATCCATTTTTGTTTTCTCTCTGCGTTGTCTCTGGTTCGAGTCACTCGCCTTCAAATATCGACAGTAGATTGTGCTCAATGAGGTTCCCTTACCTACAGATTTCGTGGTTGGAACGGAAGGATAACAGTTCCAAAAGAGTAAGTTTACAAAAATTCCGATCCGCTCCTATGATGCGTGTCCGCGTGGGCGTTCGGACAAGTCCGTGTCTCTCAGCTCGCCCCGTGTCTCTCTGCCCACGTATGTACTTCAACCACTCAACCTCGCCGTCGCAGATAGCATCTTCTCCAACCGACGCGCTCCTAACCCCAGACGACCGACCGATGCCTTAAAGTTCAAATATCGGTTTCGTTTAAAGACCGTTCTATGAATACATAAGTTACCTACATCTCTATCTAATTCCTGAAAGATAGCCGTTTCCCAGGCGTGATTTCGTACGTTCACGGCGCTTCGCGATTTTAGACTGCACGAGATCCTCTCCGTCACCATCTAAACCTAAACGCATTCTCTCAAACGCATACTCGAAGCGTTCTATTTTATCTGTTTTTCGCTTTTCTAAAAATTCCTCTACTCTGGCGTCATTCCTCATTTCCAAGCACCACAACACGGGTGGGCGACCCTTTCTGCGTGACGGGCCGCATTGTTGGTAGTAAACCCTTCGGGTGGGCCGCATTGGAAGTTGCCGTTGCTTCGGCGGCCGGATTAGAATTTGTATCTGAAGTTACCGAGAGGTTTCGAAGTATCATGTAAGAGAGAATCAAGTCATAATTAGGTTTTTATGGTTAAAATTTCAATATCAACTGTTTTTGCTCGTAACTTGCATTAAAAAATATGATTTAGCCGAAGGATCTCTTTTTCATAATAGCTTTGCGGGCCACATGAAACGTTCTCGGAGGCCGTATGCGGCCTGTGGACCGGTAGTTTCCCGAACTTGCATCGCAACCATTAGTTTACTTTTCCGAACTTCACGCAGCGTAATTCCCGCTTTTATTTTATTGGTATGAAAGATAATTTCCTTTCCACTTACTCGATTTCTCCGGCGACCATCTTCTCCTCCCTCACTCTTGTCTATCGCTCTCCATCAATAGCGAGGATGCTATATATATATATATATATATATATATATATATATATATATATATATATATATATATATATATATATATATATATATAAAGGTGGCAACAAGGTGTTGGAGGAAGCCCAGTGGACACTTACCTAGATTGGAGAGCCACTGGGGGTGCTGAGGACACGCGAAAAACACAAAAACATCACAAATATGGAGCTTTCGGGCTGACGCCCTTCTTTAGCGACGGAGAGACATGTACTGTGTATATATATATAGTGCTTGCGATAGAGTGTGCGTTCTGTTCATGGCGACGAATAACATACTCTTAACCGCTGTGTTTGTAACTACATATCTACATATTTCATTTAACTTGTATGGTTTCATGGAGAATTTTTCCATTTCTTACTGCGATAACCATAGGGCTCTATATCCATTAATAACCTCTCAATTAAGTAGTTGTTCGTTTCCGTATCGATTATCTTTTTTATTCATTCAGATAATTAACGAATACATACAAGCAAAAGTAATAATTAATTCGAATTTATAGGGCATAGAATTTATCTCGCTCTATGCGAAAATATGTTCCACGTAGTCTAAGATTTTTAATCGATAAAACACCTTATCGAAAGTCTACAGCGGAAGAGAAAGGAGCGAACGTCCCGCAGTTGTGGAGAAAGTGCTACTTCGTCTGCGCCATTCGCAGCCGAATAGGTTTACCACGTAAACTGCTCTTAGAGTATAAAAATGACGAATAAATAACTCTCTCGTCATCCCTCCGTTGGCACAATCCCCTCGCCTGCCATCCACTCCAGATAGAATCCATTAGCCAATCGTGTCCCCTCCATCACGGCACGCCGCTTCCATTACGCCAATCACCCTCCTCTATCCTTCCTCCTTCTCCTCCCCCTTCGCCCACACACGCACGCTCCATTAACGGCCATCACGGCACGCGAAAGCCCCGGAAATCCAATCCGTTGACCCGTCAAACAAGTGAAGACGCGTCCGCGGCAAACATAGCGTGAATTAAACGCAGCGTTACGTAAAATCCAGACGGATAGAAAGAGCGATCTATATATATATATATATATATATATATAGTGGTGGTGGTGGTCTCTCTCTCTATCTGATGCTTGAGCGCCATTCGGTGGGCGAAAAAATGAATCGAAGAGTAGATACATACGGTTGCGCGCACGAAAAGTAGCACGAGTGCCTAAATTGCCTCACATTGCGCTCGCGAGACGCACGGTGTTAATCCGAAAAGAGCTCAATGTGGCGGCATCGCCAATTCTGGACGTAATTCATTTATGACAACCTTTCGAATATGCACCACTCTTATTCAGCGGGAGATCCTCTTGAGTCGCTCGATTCCCTTCTATACTTCAATATAATGTCTCCTTCATTGTTCCAAATGTAATCATTATTTTTAAGGTAAAAATTTCCTTTTAAATCTTTTGCAATTTTCTTTTTACTTTCTCATACGAAAACCACTTTTTCGGATTCAGTGACACCTAAAACGTGTATTTCCGTAAAAATCTCGAGGTCGAATTGTTTCGCGAAAACAATACTTTCTCGATACTTCGTATGAGAAAGTAAAAATCGGTACAATACACATTGTAAAAACTTTCTCATATACTAATGCGTCGTTCAGTTATCTTTTGAAAAATATGAACTACGTACAATCATTATAAACATCATCTTAAATAACTATACGAAATTTGATGAAAATCGTATTATCCGTTCTTTAGAAAATTCAATTGTTATTAAAGTTGCCCAAGAATAAACTAGCCTTATATTCATTTTTGATAAACATGAACTATGTAGTATTACTGTAGAAGTAAACTCAAGTAACTGTACGAAATTAGATCAAAATCGTTAACCGTTTTTGAATAAATCAAATTGTTGCTAAAATTGCCTAGAATAAACTGCCCTTAATTATTGAGTAATGTCAACTATTTCTTCACAGCTTTTATTCTGTATGATAAAATGCCTAACTACGAGATTTCATTCGTTTTCGCTCTACCGTGTAGGTTCTAGAATCGCGAATACACCGACAGACGGGCATTGCGAAAACCACTTTTTCGGACTCGGGTACACCTAAAACGTATATTTCCATCAAAATCTCGAGATAGAATTTTTCCGCGATTACAATACTTTCTCAATATGCTTCGTATAGGAGAAAGTAAAACATAAGAGACGGACTAATGTATGAGAGTCGATAGGAATGTTATCGATCAACAGGAGATCGTTTCGGAAAACGACACTTCTGACGACGTCATATTAACATTGCTTACTCGAGCATGTTTCCCCAGATCTCGTACCCGCTTAAGTAGAGAATAAAATTCCCTTATTGAGCATTTTTCTGCTCAAGCAGAGGTCATAGGTGACGAAAGAGTCGTGAAGTGATATCACTTAATTTTCTATGCGATTTAAATGAGACCTTCACAAAATATACAAGTTGGCAGGTAAGAAAAATAAGTTGAAGTAACAAGTGCGCTGTATCTATTTAGAAAAAAGCAATGTAAATTAAAAATTCAAAGACAATCATGAACTTTTTTCCTAAATATGTACCTGGATGTTGCATTATGGTGACAAATCGTCCCAAATTTCAAGGAAGAGTATCTCCTTTTCATCACTCGTCCCGATTTTTTAATTGTCCAACTTTTTTCATACTTCTTGAAAAATCTTGATTTATATACCAAATTGTCATTTAAACGGTCCTGGGACACCCTCAATGCTCATACCAAAACATCTGATATTACCTCTTACATCCATCCATCTTAGGCTAATCCATCAATAAATAAATAAATAATTAAATGCAACTTTCGAAAACATTTTTCTTTCGATGCCAAAACAGGAACCACTCTTTAGAACACTTAAGAAACACACTCAACTGGTAAATTTTCTCCATCTTCGAAGGGCGAACAACAACACGTCCCCGTGGTCAAAAATCGAGCGTGCGGAAACAGGAAGCGACGAGGTAAACAAACGAGGATCAGTGGAGGAAGCGAGAAAGGAAGATCGGGAGCCGAAAATTGCATAATGGGCCTCACAGGTTGTCATAAGGCAATCGAGCGTCTTTCCGGCATCCTAACAAAGGCGTATTCCGCGGTATTCGGGTCGTCAAGAGGGGATGAAGGCGGAGGAACTACGAAAAGGAGGGGAGATAGGGGGGTGGGGAGAATGAAAAAGAAAGCAGGTAGGCAAACAAGAAATCCGAAGCGGCGTTTCCCGCCCCCGCCCCCCTTTGCCTTCCCGCCCCCCCATTGCCCCCTTCCACCTTCTACTCATTCTCCGCCTTCGGACTCTGTGATGGGAATCTGGAAAATCTGCTCAATCGAGCGTTTGGGAGAGGTGCGCTCCTTTGTCGGCGTGAGGAGACCTTTGATTGCTGGCGCAACCAGAGGAAAACAGCGGATGGTGGTTGCGGGGGTGGAATGGGGTGGGGGGGGGGCATCCAGTGGGAGTTAAGAGCTGCTCTTCGTGCCTCATAAAAGAAAGAGCCGGTGAACAGTAAGAAAGCGGATAAAAAGTAGCATCCTATTTTTTTCGGGTATTGCCTTACTGCGGACCTCCGAATTCGTAAACATTCTCGGTCGATTTTCCTTCGGGTGGGGGCGGATGGGAATAAAGGAAGACGTGGTCTGGCGGTTCTTTTGCTATAAAAGAGAGACTTTTTCGCGAGACACTTTCGAAGTGGCTCTTGACCTCTGCGAGAGGTTCTCTCGTTGAGCGATATCCAGCACCGAGCCAAGGAATCCAAACGGACGTCAAGTTGCACTCGAAGGGCGACGGAATGGTACTCGAAAAACACTTCAATTGCGGCCTGCGTTCACTTGTTTTATTAATCTCTTTCCTTCGTACTCCCTTTCTATCCCCCTCCCTCTCTCTATTCCTCCCTCTCTCACTTCTCCCCTCCTTTCCACCCTTTCTCTCTTCCTCCCCCTCATCTTCCCTCTCTCTTCTGCTCTCCCTTCCTCTCGATCTCTCTTCCTCTCGATGTCTCTTCCTCCTCTTTCTTCATCTCTTTCTTCCACCCTTTCTCCCTCTCTCTTATTCTTCCCCTTTCTTCATCCCCTTTTCTCTCTTTCTCCCTTTTCCTCTTCCTCCCTCACTTTTTATAGAGTTCCTACTCCCGCATGACATTCTCAAGAAGCGGATGACGTTGGATGAAAGTCGGACATGTGAGCTGTGAAATGAAATATTCTTAAATGTGGTTCAGAATAAGTATTGAAAATCTAAGAATGAATATCCAGTTCCAGGATTTGACAGATACGTACATTGATAAATCGACGGCATTTTGTTTGGACCCGCTTGCTTTTATATTGCCGAAAATAAGTTATACGTGAAATTAATTACACATCCCGCAAAATTTTGTAATAGCTCAATTTTTCTTCCACGATTTTTTTGTCGACCTGCTGATTCCCTCTTACCCTACGCACAGTGGATATCAAACATAAGAGGCAGTGCAATGAATAGCAGCCGGTCAGTTTCAAAAGTTTAGGAAGAAAGGCGACTTCCGAATAGACACTCATCAGCCTATAACCCACGACCTTTCGATGGTTGGGATGGTTGTTCAATTGTATAACATTTAATACCAGTTATGTCACCCCCTTTATAGCGATCGTCATTACTATAGGCCACAAATTAGAAATCGAAATACTTCTCGCCGAATAAGCAATGAAATAAGAAGGAAATCTTCAAACAGCAGCAATGATTTAGGGAGGAATAAAAGCTTCCGACTTTGGCGCACTCTGTGGACCAGAACGAGAACGTCGCTCGCCGTCCTCTCGATGGGAAGAAGAGATACACAACCATCCCTCTAATGAGAAACGTATCGAAGAGTGAACCCTCTCCCTTTCGGTAGCTGCACACGGCAGAGGGGGAGGGGGAGGGGGAGAGGGGAAGGGGCGGAAAAAAGGCGAATTTGTCGGGGGCGAGTGGATCTATTGACTGCCGCATCTACTGTATGTGTGTGAAAGGAGCGGGCAGGGGGTGGTGTGGTGTGGGGTGGGCTTAAGAGGCAGTGTATCGTTCTTGGGGTGGATGGGTGTAAAGAAAGGGATGGGATATTCCGCCCCTCATTGTTGGGCTTAATTTTTCCTTCCGCCTCCCCTGGCACATCCATGGCCCGAGGGGTCTATGGGAGGGGTGGTGAGAGGCGCGGAGAGGAGTAGGGGGGGGGAAAGAGGCTGAATGGCCTCAATACGGGGGTGAAGAGAGATGAATGGTTGATTGACGTGCGGAGGGCCGCATGCTCTTCCTCGGCTGCAAGGAGAGAGATAGGGGGCGAGGGAAACCAGGGAAGGGCGGCCCCATTGTGACCGCGCCGCACGAGGGGCTGAGGGGGAAATCGATACTACGCTCTCCCACCCCTATTTCCTCCGTGTCCATCACGAGGCGGTTGGCTTATTCTGCAATGATTGATGTGGCTCGCGCTTGGGCGGTTTGCAATCCAAGGAGAGTTTCATCGCAACTATTAAATGTTGAGAAGGACTGTCTAATTCGTGGAGGAAGCTTAGGCGATCAATTTTTAGTTTCCATAGAGCAGGGTTTTCTGAACTTTCTTTGGCCGCGTACCCCTTAAAAACTCAATCAAGCATATGAAGTACCCCTTATAAAATAGTACAAGTATTACAAAAAATAGACATTTAAAAACGAACGAGTTTATATATATATATATATAAAATAAAGAACACTTATTGAGATGAATGTGACTGTTTTCCATAACATAATGAATCAATCATTGGCTAGATTGAAGAAAGCCTCAATTGTAAGTCAGGTTCGACATGAAATTTCTGACGATGTTTTGTCTTAATTAAACTCATTGTCAGAGGCGAAAATCTAGATTAGCACATGCACATTGTGAGGAAAGGAATGAATATTTTGACTGCTCTTTTAGCCACTTCCTCATACTCGTTTTATAATTTTGCCCAGAAAGCAATCAAAGATACCTTCGAGAATTTAATTTTCAAGTTATCGTCGGTATAAATTCCCTGTTCTTTTCCTGTTAAATGTAGAACCGAAAAATCCACACATTGCGCACTCAAATTAGAATCGTCCGTTTTTGGAACATTTGATCGTAATTGTTCCGCGAGTTATTCCAAATGTTCCTTTATATCTGACAAATCCAAACTGAGGATTAGAAATTTGTACGTATTTCAGATTCGCCAGTTTGGTTTTACCTGGATTTATGACTTGATCCGTAACACGTCTTGGCCCTTGGTCAACGGAAGCAAACAAAATATTAAGCCCCCGCTCTCAGTGATAAGGCTGCAGTTTACTGTTATGTATGCGTTCAGTGTTTTTAGAGACAAATGTACTGTATTGTTTATGTGCACACATAGTGAATAAGTTTATTGTAAAACATATAACAACAAAGTGAAAAAAGCTGATTTGGAGTGTCCAGTGTCATAATATCAGCCATTACGTAAATTTTCTCAATTACCCCCTAGCGCCTCTAACAGTATATACCCCCATGGGTACGCATACCCCACTTTAGGAAACCATGCCATAGAGGATACAGAATATCGATCTGAACAACTGCACGTTTTCAGAATTAATAGCATAAAATATTCACGCTTGCGGAATTGTGCGCTCGGTTAATTTAAACGATGAGTATACATGCGTCGATGCCGATGGATATTAGGGGTACGATGATTATTTTCCGCAGATTATTTTTACGATGATTTTAAATGAGAATCGACGATTAACTGAGTGACGGGTTTGATGCACTTTTCACCGCTGGTTTTTTTAAAAATATTTTTTCGTTTAGAGTTCAGATAATTTCTCCTTAACAACTAAAATGCGCAACTGCTTTATTCACTCGTTCATTGATTACAGAAATTGTTTGTATATCAAATCATAGATTTCGCCGTGAATCGAGGTTTGTGATCCCCTCGCGCTCAGCTCTTGCTAGTGATAAGGTACTCAAAGAGAAGACCAAAGAGTAAAAGCAATAAAATGCAATCTAAAGAACGCGTTGACAATAATGTCCGCAATCTACTATCATTAAATATTAAACGTGGCGATTACCTCGATCCTAGCAAAGTACATACACATTTGAGAATATAAAAGAAGTCCCATCCGCCGAGCGGAACTTTGAAGAGAGAGAGCGTCGCGCGGCGGAAGCGAGCGGAAACAAGCAATTTCAGCGCTAATCCGCCCTCTTTAGATCCAAGATCGAGCGATTTTTCCGGAGTAGATGTAATCGAAACGCCGTAGAAACAAGTTTGCCCCCGCAATTCAATGAAAATCCAGTTTTCAGTCTCACGAGATATCGCGCAAGATTCGATTGCACGAAAAAAAACACTATTCGTTCGCAAAAAAGGTGATTCTTTAAAGTCGACGTAAGACGTACGAGAGGTACCAGTCCACTCCTCCTCCCTCCCCTCCCCGCCCTCACCCTCCACCCCCATCTCCAACCAACGGGCGGCTGGCTCGCAGATTTTCCCGAAAGATTTCGCCAGTGGACAGGGACTCTGTCGCTGCTCACAACACATCTACATTGTTCCGGCGACACAACCCACCCGAAGAGATTTGTAATTCCATTAACGCTAACGCGGGGTCACGTGGTTGGAGACGATGAGAGGGGATTTATCGCGGTCGCCTCTGGGGTCTCATCAAATGCGAGCGGTTTAAATGAACAATTTCGCCCATACATACGGACGATATGAGTTGCAGAAAATGTTCTTAATTCACGTTGGTCGCTGAATTAGATTTGTCGGTCAAATACGTAATTTTGGCGCTATTTTAGAAAGTAAAAATAACGGTGCGGAGAAATAAAAATTTGAAAGCATTCCATTTCTCAGATAAATATCACAGTTTATGGCGTTCCAACAAGAGATTGTGGAATGCATTTCTTAACGCCATAAAAAATAAAAAACACACTGCTTAAGTTATTCTTCGTCAGAGATGGATACACTCGCTCCGACAAGCACTACGGGCGCGAATGAGTGATTGCCGAAGTGTAGAGGTCATCAGAAAGAAATATCTTCCCCTAAACCAGTCTGAATGAGTAAATAAACTTATTTTTATGGCGCAAGGATTGCATGACATAAAGATCTGAAACTAATTCGGCCGCACAAAATTTAGCATTTTATCAGAGTTGGAAGTACGGACAAATAAATCCGAAAGAGAGCGGTGAGAAAGTATCCAGCGTAAGCAGAATAAAATAGTATAACTGAGTCAGTTCTAGAGGAAAAAGTTAATAGCATAAAGTACTAGGATACATAGGTATACATTAGAAAGGGAATATTGCGAACGTAATGGTGCGGTCGCATCGAAGACAAACGAAAGTCAGTCGGACTCCATTTGATGAAAGCGATAACAGAGGACTACGGAAAGGCGCTCTCTCAGTCCAACTTCATTTAAAAGGTGTAATTTTCAGCATATAAAACCCAATAACGCTTTTAAACTCCATGGGATCCCGATGAAGTGCCATTTCGAATAAATTACAAAATCACCACGAAACAACTCCACGAATCGCTTCTTTTTTTTATTCCTTCGAATTTATTTGGCGCGAAACTCGCAACCGAGACACACACAACCGAGTCGACCGTTAACTCCGCGAGAAGATCGTTTAATAAAAAAAATGCACAAAAAACCCGTTCGGAAATAAAGAGAAAACCATAACAAAGAGAGAGAAAGAGAGAAGAAGAGTTTGCCTCATTGTTGGGACCATCTCTCTGAATGTCTCGATTAATGTCCCGAGCCCATATTTCCCTCGGAGAGCCACGCAGCTGACGATAAAAAAGAGCTCTCTCTCTCCTTTCCTGCCCTTTAAGAATCTTCTTCCACCGCCCCCTTCCCCTCTCCTCCCTCCTCGCCCCCGCCTCCACTCATAAAGTGTTAAAAAAGTATAAAAGAACTCCTCCTTCGCCCTACTCAAACCGGTACAGCCACTGGAGACACATTCCCGTCATATTTCTGACCTTCTCATACAAGCATTCCCATTCTCTCTCTCTCTACCATTTTCCAACTGCTCGCCTCGACCTTCACAGCTCTCCTATAATCTTCGCTCCTATGCTATCCTCGCATCTTCGAATATCGTAATTTCAATACGATCTCGACGCAGTCTGGTTTTTACGTACTTGCGTGTAAGGTCACATTAAAGTAATGTGCGCGCAACCGAAACATTCGCACCTGAATTATATTTTTCAGAGTCTAGTCATACACGCGCTTCCAGTTTAAACGTGGAAGGGGCCGTGGATTATCTCAACAAATCAAATCCTTTCGCGTCGAACGTGTAAATGTCGTCCACCCCTTCAAAAGAACTTTCTAAAATTATATCCTTCGAGATCACAACTTATTCATGAATGGATTTTTCAAAACCAGTATGCATTCCACAAATCTGAAACTTTAAATTTAATTTCAGTTTTAAACAATTAAATTTTCTTAATCCTTCTTTTCCGTTAATGTATGTATTTACTTCCCGAACACATCTTCTTCTTCAACATCAACTTCTTATTCTCAACTTTACTGTGCTTTCATCCCTTTTACAATAAGAAAGGAGTTCGGTTACAATACGGTTCATAATTTAAAACTTGGAAGAGTAAAAGCGCAGTCTCGCCACAAACCCTTAAAGTACCTATTAGCAATTAATCATCATTTGCCGAAGGAACCGGAAGGCGTTATATGAATAATTCTAAACATGAAACTTCACTGTATATTGCACACATCGGCCGGAGAGTTGCCTTAATTCCTGTTACGAACAAATAAATGCAAATCTGTTTGTTCCCTAGCCTCTTAACGCTGTTCAGTCTACGTAATTTATCAATTCATACAGAGGTTGTCTTAAAAGTTTCCTGGTCTTATGAACTATTTTATGCTTAAAATATCTCAAACTACAATGTAGGAAACAGCCGAGGATTCGAATGTGTGCGTGTCTGTGGCGTTTCGAACAAATTGCAGCGGAATGGTTGTTTATTATCGAAGCGAAGAGCAATCGCGTCTTTCAATCACAAAAGGTGTCATTCGTGAGAAAATGCAGACCATGATTCTCAGACGCAAAATTGCGGCGATCCTCTAATTACTTTTTAATTCTGCGGCGGAAGAGAATTAGTGAACGGTACAACCACGAGTAACAAAAATGGCACGAAACAGTACGAAAATGTTTCCGTTTAATTAAAATATGCGCAATAGGAGTGGTGTGCTTTTAATGATCAACCAAACGCGTACGCTCGCTATTATGTAATGTATACTGAAAACACTGAATTTGGGCAGCCATCTATTTCGGAAATATTCATTTGGCCCTCACACAAGTTGATTTTGCGATCGTTGAGGTAAACTAATCGGAACAGACGCGCCGCGCACATGCGAACGGCAGAGATTACACGTTACAACATATTTCTGAATCTCCGCGCGCACGACCATCACCCCTAATAAAAACAAGTTAGGAAAGTGTACAACGTATCACAAATGGGCGCGTTTCGTGCAATGGGGTGTTAGAAAGAAATCATATACCTGTACGTAAGGGAAATAGGAGTTTTCAAGTTCTTTTCTTCATCACAAATAATCCATTTTCTTCCTACTTAATAATATTACATGCACTTGTAAGTAAATTAAACGTTAGTTTGTGAGATTGTTTATGTTAGCAACAACGAAGACAACCATGCACAAAATTTTCAACTCGAATTATGACATTTCTGTTTGATTTTCTCGATAACGGCTACTCCTACAATAAAAATGTATAGGAAACGAAATATTCCTTTATTAGTTCTACAACTTTTATTTGAAAATTATTTTGATATGACCAATATTTTACGAGATATGACGAAAATTTAATTGTTTGTCTGCAGTAAAGTGGTACCCCTGATTGGCGTACGTGATTCATTTTTGCGATTTTCTTATTATATTTGATTGTAAGTCCTTAATATAAAATTTCATGAAAATCCGTTAGGTAGAAGCCGAGAACGAAGATGCGGACGGACGGACGGACGGAGTTAATTGCAGGGCATTGCATAACTCGTGTGTCGTACTTTGACGCAGGTTTAAAGTTTGTCACTCGGCATATGTGACTGGCGACGTTTGAGTATTTTCGAAAGATATTTGTTTTACTTTTTTGTTTTGGAGAGACAATAAGGATTTAAAATATGGCCCAGCTCTTTGTGTTCTTTCGGACTAATATCAGGTATTGAGACGTTAACGTTTTTTCTTTCTTCGAGATAAAGCATTAAACCATTAGTGTGCATCGGAAATGAATCGCTGCAAATACCTGATGGGAAATTTAGTGGCCCAGTTATGAATGTTACGCCACCATATTCCAAAACATTAAGAACTTCGTACTTCAATCAAGTATGATGTAGAATTGTAGATCACTGCCAATTTCTTCTAAAATTACTACAATTTCACACCAAGAGCAATAATCAACGTAATATCAACTTGAGTGAGAAGACAGCTATAGAAGGCGTAAGGGAATGTGAATCGGACAATTCGTAAATTTTTTGAGGCCTCTTAAACCACAGTACGTGATATGTTTTCCTTTAGATAAGACTAAAGGTAGGATCTAGCTCTTATTGAGAGCCTCAATTTAATATTACTTGAGTAAAATCGATTACAGACTTTTAGTATCCTCAAATAACTATCAAAAGGATGTCTTCCTTCCTAATCTTTCACATTTAAAATTTCAGATTCCATCTAATACAAACTTGTACTAAGCCGGTATCTAAGTAACTACGACACAAAATCACAAAACTACCCAATTAACAGCGCATTCTCATTTGGTAAGGTTCAATACAGTCGATAAAATTTAATTCGATTTTGGATCCACAACAAGTGTGCAAATGTGCACTTAAATGAAATTAAAGACGATGCTGCGTGAGTATGCAATGCATGCATATTGGAGGAAAAGGACGCCATGCTGAAAAAAGAGTTGGAATCAACACAAAAAGTGATTATGCTGCTTACTGAGGATTTGAAGACAATGAAGGAAAAGTATAGACTTCTAGAAATTGAGAATAAAAAACTGGAAAAGGAACTTGAAAAGTGTAAAGAAGGTGCGAGTTTTCACACAGTGAAACATGACAGAAAAGCTAGGGTATTGCAACCAATGGAAGGGCTTAAAACGGATTCAATAGTGACAAAAAACAGGTTTGAAGTACTACGTGGTGCATCGGAAAAGGACTGTGTAACAAAATTAAGGACTGAAATGAGTTCCTCTACTAAGAAGCCAACTGTACATAGTGAGGACAAAACATACATGTTAGTGAAAAAAACCAAGTGGTAGTAATTGGAGACTATTTTTAAACACGTAGAAATGAGAGGTGCAGTAAAACAGGTGTATCCTGGAATAAACGCTGAACAGCTAAGAAAGAAGATAGAAGACAGTAATGAGCCAGCTACGAAGAATCCAGGAACCACTGTACTACATGTGGGAACGAACAACTTGAGGAAAGCTAGCTGTCCAGAGGAAGTGATGGGCGATATATACTGCCTTATAAGGAAAACAAAAGAGAAATTTCCAAATGCAGGTATAGTGGTAAATAATATTGTAAATAGAAGAGCTTTTAATAATAATTCCATAAAAGATGTAAATAATAATATAAGATGGGCTTGTGAAACCTTAAGGGTTATATTTTTTTATGTAAATAAATATTTGAATGGCACATGTTTAGGGAAAGATGGTTTACATCTAAATCGGAAAGGCACCTATATTTTGGGTAAAGGTATTGAAAATGTGGTGTATTTGTTAAATAAGCAGGGAAACTGATTGGAGTTGAAGAAGGTGTTAAGGGGAAGAAATGTTACAAAAAACAATAATTAACGACTTAACAAATAAAAGGAAAGAAAGTGAATTTGTGTTCAGTAATGGGAGGGACAATAAAACATTTTACAATAATAAATGGGTTATGCACCTTAACATACAAGGGCTAAGAAGCAAACTAGATGAGTTAGAAGTTTTTTTGGATGAAATTCAAAATATAAATACTACAGTTATATGTCTAACTGAGCACTGGCTTATGTTAGACCAAATAAATACACTAGGCAGAGTAAAGAATTATACTGTGGGTGATTGTTATGTTATAAAAAATTCTACTCGTGGTGGCTCTTGTATATTAATTAAAGGAAGTGAGTCACTAGATGTTAAAATAAGAGAAGATTTAAAGGTCCTAAATCAGGATAATGTTTTTGAAGGATCTTTTGTAGAAATTGTAAATTTGAAGACTGTGATAATCTCTGTTTATAGAACCCCTTAACATCAAAACGCTGACATATTTATATCAAAGCTCGAGTTGCTATTTAGTAAATTAAGAAAAGAGAGAAACAAAAGAAAATAATTATAGCTACTGATTGTAACATATATGTAGTAAATGAAACTATCAGTTCAAATTCAAACTCTGATAGAAAATTACTGGAAAATTGTAAAGTAATAAATAATACATCAAAGAAATTTTTTTACTTAATTGAAGCTTAGGGATATAGCATAAATTTTAATGAACCTACTAGAATAACTGCCACAACAAAAACATGCATTGACAAAATTTTAACAAATATGTCATATGGTAATAAAGAATGTTTCCTTATGGATCCAGGACTGTTTGACCACATAGCACTTTTCTTATCACTTACAAGTATATCTGCATTGCCAAGAAAGGATGAAAAGAGGAATAATAATTTGCATCGCAATATAAGCCTAGAAAATATAAATAGGTTTGTAAACTGGGTTAGACATGAAACATGGCCAGTAGACTCTAATAAAAGTGTAGATGAAAATTATAACTTGCTTATCACAAAGTTCTTGGATATATTTCATCATGTATTTCCTTTGATCCAAGGTAAAAGAGTAGCTAAGCGTCCGCAAATCAATTGGATCACCAAAGATATAATTATATCTAGCAAACGAAAGAGGTTATTACACGAGGAAGCAAAGCAAACAAAAAATACCTCAATAATTAATTACTATAAAATATACAGGAAAATACTAAATAAAGTTATCAAAAAAGCAAAACAAATGGCTAATGATGAGTATATCCAAAATTCAAATAATAAGAGCTTGGCTACTTGGAGAGTAGTAAAGGATCAATTATATTTGCAGAAAAATAAAATCAATGAAATAAAAGAGATCTCAGTAAATGGGAATAACACAACTGATCCAAATAGAATTGCTGATTCTTTTAACAGTTATTTTGCAAATATAGCTAAAGAAATAAATGTGATGCCTTCAGTAAGAGATGCTATATTAAAAGTTAATTCAATGCATGAAAATATGTCAGTAGCAAAAAATTTCATTTTACATCCTATAAATAAATCTGAAGTGTTATATTTTATTTCCAGTCTAAAAAATAAAAGATCCAGTAGATGGGATGGAATACCATCACTAATCATTAAAGATGTTAAAGAATATATTAGTGATCCATTGAGCAAAATAATAAATCAGCCATTTCAAAATGGTGTTTTCCCAGAAAGACTAAAATACTCAATCATCAAGCCTCTATATAAAAGTGGACCATCTCGCCTGCTAAAAAATTACTTTCCAATTTCACTAATCTCAAACTTCTCAAAAATATTTGAAATAGCTGCTCATAAGTATCTCTCAAAGTATTTAGAAGCTAATCACTTTTTTGTAAATAGTCAGCATGGATTCAGAAAGAAACACTCTACTATAACAGCACTAACAGACCTAATAAACAATATTTCAGATTCCATTGATCATTCAGAGGCAGCTTTAGGTTTAGTTTGTTATATTTCAAAAGCTTTTGATTGTGTCCACCATGAAATACTAGTTCATAAATTAGAGCACTATGGCATATCCAACACAAATCTTCATTGGTTTCAATCCTATCAAGTCGAAAACATTAATCTGCAATGGTAATCAATCTTTCTCTGACTGGAAAAATGTAACAATAGGAATACCTCAGGGATCTGTTCTTGGGCCATTACTATATATTTTATATGTAAATGACCTTCCCTATAATGTACAATCCTACGTTATCTTATATGCAGATAATACTACGACACTGATAAAAGAAAACAGTATAGAGAGGCTTGATCTAAACCTAACACAAACAATAGGTCAATTAAAAGAATGGTTTACTGCTAATGGAATGAAACTAAACATGGAAAAATCATAGGACCTTAATCAATTTTAAATCGATCAAAAATAAAAGAAATGAACTAGGTTTACTATCCAAAAATGTAGGCATCAAAATGGAGCAGTCCACAAAATTATTAGGAGTGAATGTGGATGAAAATGTAAAATGGAAAGAACAAATAAATAGTGTTTCAATAAAACTGAATAAGGCATGCTTTAGTATGTCATGTACTGCACCAGTAACCAGTATGTCAACAAGTCTAACAGTGTACTATGGTTATTTTTATGCTATACTAGCAGAACTGCCCGTTGAATTTCAACGGATTTATTGAATCTAAAACTTCGACCGTGTAACATGTAAACATCGTAAGAATATGACAGTACACAGTTTTAATTGTCGAATAAAGCAAAAATGAAGGAAACCTGTTCGCAGTTACCTATTTAGATGAATGAAAGAAGAAAATCTTACACTCTGAAAAATCGAAAATTACCTGTAAATTTATGGGAATATAATTATTGAATTAAGCACCCCCTCCCCCCCCTCAAATTTTTTATCGCCATATAGCGTATGTTATCGGCAGGATAAAATTATTTACCTATGCGAAATTTTGTGACGATATCTTCAAAGGTTTGAAAATCACAATTTGTGGAAAATCTACATCTAATTATTGGTAATCATGAAGTTTAGCCACTTTTATTATCCAAGGAGTTCCAAGCTAATGAAGTTTAGTCACTTTTATTATAAAGGGGTTCCAAGCTAAAGTTCAGTCGCTTTTATTATTTAACAATCAGTTCATGTTGCTATAAATAAAATATTTCGGTGCTGGTCAGTTATCCCTCCGCAAACTACATTCCATAATAAAGACATTAAAATACATGATAACTTAAATGTTTTATTTTTCGAAAATTTTAGACAACATTAACAGAAACTGATTGGTCGGTCTCGACATTTACAAACCCAATCACCGGACAACGGGGAGGGATACTTTGGTTCCGGGCGAGGCGAAGGGTGCGGTAGCGCCCGGAGACGACTACCCATTAAAACAAAGCGATCCGAAGGCTCGTCAATATATCCTCTTGACTGTTGCGCCGCAAATGGAACCAATGTAATTTATTTGGCGAAACGTTAAAAATTTTCCAACATAAATGCATTGTACTCTCAATTTCGGCAACAATGGGAGTTGTCATGGTAGCTTATAATGGGTATTGTAATAAAACTGATAAAATCACATATTTTATTGATTATAAATGCATTTTTATGCTAATTCGATCAGGATTCGGATTCTGTCTTCAATAAAAATAAACTTTGTTCTTTTCTTCATAGAACTATTCAAGTGTCGAGTTCGTAATTTTAAATTTCAAATGAAAAATGTGCTGCACTCGTCCCTATGTTATTCAAATGAAAAAGGAAATATTTTCTAAAATTAGACAGGTCAATCAAATCGATATAAAAATGTTACTACACACCCGTACTCGTTATTCCGGTTAAAATGATACCTTTCTCTTCTTTCTACGTGCTGTAGTTACTGCGCTTTAAAATTACATACAAACACTTTATTTTATAGATAGATATATAGATAGATTAAAATATGGTATCATTCTTTAGGGAAATGCACCTGGATGGGAGATGGTATTCAAAATTCAGAAAAAATGATCCTTATTATGAATAATTTGGGAAAAGAGAGTCATGCAAGCCACTTTTTTAAAAAAATGGCATACTCAGTTTTCCTTTCATTTACATATATGAACTACTATGGTATGTTAATGCAAATTTGGAAATTTTCAAAAAATTTCAATCAGATCACCAACATGAAACGAGAGGCAAAAATGTTTCAATATCCAAAGCACAAGTTAAAGTTATTTGAAAATTGTCCAAGATATATGGGGATAAAATTATATAATAAATTGTCCACAGAAATGAGAAAAATTGTCTCACAACAGTAATATTTTCATGAAAGACTAAAACTTTTTTGTTAAATAAATGTTACTACTCTGTAAATGAATTCCTAGAGGATGAAAATGTACGAATATGTTGGGTGTGTTTTTGTATTTTTTGTATTTTTTAGTTTTTATTTGTATTTTGACGAGATACCGATCTGCAAACGGAATTTGTATTCTGTTGTTGTGTGGATGTTTCTGTTGTATCAATAAACAATTCTAATTCTATACCTAAAGCAAAAGCGTACGTTTAACTAAAATAATTATCGAGGGGGAACAAAATCAAGATCCATTTTCTCCTTGCCTTTCATATCTCCTACTCACAAACAGGCTAATTTACAGTAAATCATTTTATCTGATCAGCTGTTTGGAAACTGGAAGTTTCTGGAGAAAACATACCAAAAAATTGTGTCAGCAATGATTTTAGATTAATTTTATCCATCGAGTATATGATATAGCAATGGCAAATAACAGAATCGATTATCAACGACTAATAAAACGATGCAATACCGGTAAAGTTTATTTATTTAATTTTTAATTCTAAATTTAGAGATTCTATCTTTAAAATAATTTTTTAAACCGTATCTAGAGACGCGGAAACGTACCGCCGAGGAGAGAATTACCCATCTCTGGCGGAGGAACAGGAGGTGCGAATTTTCCAGGAAATATATCGGTTGACCAAAGAGAAGAAGAGTCACTCCTCCTTCCCTCCAGAGGGCGGACGTGTTTGGCCAAAACTCGCACACACGCAGTCACGGTCGGGACGAAAAGAAATGCTTGTAGCAGAAAGAGGGAGAGAGAGGTACAAGGGAGGCGCGGGACGAGAGGGTCCCAGCATACCAATTAAGCAACGAGGCGCGATGTCCATAACCCTTCCCTCCGTAGAGGAACACAATGACCTCCCCCGCGGTGAGGTCCATCCTTTCCTACCTGCCTCCTCACCCTCCCTCCACCCTCCCCCCCTCCTTCCCCTCCCTCTCTCGCAGATACCACCTGGGGAACCCCCTACGCCTTTGCTTTCACCGCTCAAACACCACCTGAAAGCTACCACCTCATTTGCCGCCTGTCTTGGTCCCGAAGATTCCTCTCTCGGCCCTACCTCTCCCTCCCCCCCTTTCTCCTCTCCTCTCTCCCTCCCCCCTTTCTTTCTCTCCTTCCCACCCCACCTCGTTTACCCACCACCCGCTATTTCCCTCGCACCGCACGCCGCCTCCCTCCGAATACATGTTTCGACCACTTTACCCACTGCGTTTAGTGCTTCCAATTTATTCATGAGTGCTTCCCGGTCGCCGATTCGTCTAGCTCTGCTCCCGGTTATTTTTTTAAAAGTGGTTTTCATATTTTATTTTTATTCTCCCCGCGTTCCTAAACACGCGTGAACACGGCCGACGCGTTGCATATTTGTCCGTCCGCGCATCAATCACGATCAAGAGCGGCAAATAACGCGCAGAAAGAAATTCTCGATGCAATCTCGTAAAAAATTATGCTGTAGAATAAAAGTTACTTTTTTTTAACCTTTGATTCCCGTCCGAAATAAATTTGTCATTTTATGGCGAGCCGCATAAAAGTGCCATCGTGGACGTTTTTAAAAGTTCTAAAATTGATGGACCGCGGAAAATTGACTCCGGAATTTTTTTTATCGCCGATCAGCTGACACATTGGTAATTAACTGCCTGAGAAATTGCCGCTCCAAAATTTTACCCTTATCATAAATAAGGAGTATATTTAGAACTGTGCATAAACGCTAAACGAAATGTTTTTTTATTTATTCACTTTCTTTCGGCAAGGTTTAATGATTAAATTTGCCAAATTCAGTCGTAATTCCAATATTTTGGAAACTTCTGAAAGAAAATATTAAATTCCGCTTTCGCACAATAATAGTCCATCATGTTCCCTTTCCATTTATGAAATAGAAATTACTTGAGGTGTGATTTAGACTAAATTCAAATTATTAGTTATAAAATTTAAAGGTGGCCTTACGGCTTTAATTTCTATTACAAAACATCTCTTTCATTTAATAGAGACTTAAAGCATTTCCCAAAAATCGATCGCGGAGCTCAATCCAACTGATAATTAAAGTTTTATTTACAGAATTAAATGCGTACGATCGGTGGACTAGAAATGCCTACAACTGACTCAATGAAATGACTATGAGTAAGCAAGTGTCGCGATCTCTCGTGGGATACTCATATTCTTCGAATGGCCGGTGCAGCCAACAATAAAGTCCTTACATAGAAAGAGTGGTGCGAAATAATTCGACAAACGTATTACTTATCTTTAGTTAAGCAACTGGTTGGGTGTATGGGATCCACAAGAGAAATCCCACATACTCGAATTAGAGAACGTTCAGAGCAGGACAGCAAGATCCCTTAAGCAAATTTAGAACTCTATGCAGAGAGTAGCGCACCACATATAAAATTTATATTTTTATTAATACCCTCCAAGCCGTCAGAAGTGTTTGGCAGGGGATGATGGGGGAATGGACACCCGAGAACGAATAGACATCATCACATTATATTCAATCCTGAAAGTGAGACTTAAAGGGATTCTGGTTCACTGCACCCCCTGCCACCAACCTGTCTGATACTGCTGGGTAGTAAGTAGGTAGATATTGATTAGCATTTCTCAACCAATTGTAGTTTTAATAGGTTCTTTGTAAATAAATCAAACATGGCTATTTAAGAATAAGCACGTCAAAAAAGAAATAAGTAAGGTATCTCCAATAGCCATGACAAGGTCATAAAAATCTTTAATCTTATTATGGCTGTTGGAGTTACTTACGTGCTTCGTTTTTCAAGTACTTATTCTCGAATTTGTTTTCAGCCATAAGAAGCGTTAGATAATTCGCTAGTGAATTAAAGATGTATGTGACAAGTGTCACTTTTTCCAACAACTGACGCAACTTCCAGGAGAGGACGCTTCGTCCTTCTCGATGGCCTTGCCCTCGATTCGCGACGCTTTCAACCCGTGTCGGCGTCAACTTACGTAGTACATAGTGGGATGTTTTCCCAAGTTGTTGCAAACTGCGTGCCAAAGGATAATTTTATGGTTTAATAAATGTTCCAGCAAATGTATTCCGTCTTGGTCGCGTTCATTTTCGTAATTTAAAGTTGAAAGTGGTGAGAAAAGGTGAATAGATAGGTTTACCAGATTATTACGTAGTAAGCAAAACCGGGATATAATACAGACAATACTATATGATTTTGGTGTTTGTTTTTTGGTATTTTTTTGTTTATACGGTATATAAACCAATTTTGCGCAGGCTATGTTCCAAAAGTAGTGAATAACTTCGCAAATTCAAACAATACGTGCGCAGTATCATTCAAAGAAATAACTATACATAATTTCTGCACAAATTCTTTGAATAATATTGACTTTTCACAAATTAACGCCTGAGTCTGTTGAGTTCATTTACGTGTACTTACTGTATTACTGCAGATTTGATCAGGAAATTAATCGGAACATATATTTTAGAACTAAGTGTAAAGCAAATGGCCGAGATAATATTGTTCCGCAGTGAAGTCCAATCAAATAGTAGGAATTATTAATAGAAGGAAATTCGGTGTTCCGAAAGACTTTTTGGGACACTGGGAATAGGAGAATGAGGAGGGAGGGAGGGAGGAGAATAGGACTGAGGAGAGAAAATGTTATATAACAGAAGGAGGAAGGGAGAGAATGAACAGGGGAAGAGAATAGAAGAGAAAAGGAGGGACGGAGGAGGAAAGGAGAAGGAAAAGAGAGAGGGAGGAGAGCGCCCTCTTACGCTTCTCTGCTTCGAGGGCCCTGCATTTTAAGGTCCCGGTGGTCCCTGCCACCCGGCGAGGTCTCTGCCCCCGGACAGGGTAACTGCCTCCTCCACCCACGCCTCCCTGCCCTCCGGGGGGTCACTCCGCATACTTTCGCCGCTCTGCGTGCAGGCGAAAGCGTTTGTGTATCTGCGGGTAAGAGGAGGGTTGGGAGAGAACATACGTATTTACTTCCATTCTGTGAATGACTGGCTGGTGCATTCCGCTTTCTGCTTCCCACTTGGGATCAAAGGGCTAATTGGCTGTAAAACGATTACATTCCGCTTCATATTGAAGCTCGAGAGAAGTGAGTGGCTTTCATAAAACCTTGCCGAGAAACAGACAATATACTCCTAACGGTATTTTATTTGCCTTCTTCAACAGGTTGTACACATTAATATTTGCCTCCTTTTAAAATATGACACAAAATTCTCTCGAAATTAAGCGTATTTATTAAGTTAAAAAACGCATTGAGAAAAATATTTTTAAACTTTCAATGAGAATGCCATTCAATTTTTTACGTCAATTGGTTAATGTTACTCTATAATCGTTTTTATACGGTATACATTAATTCAGGAGTCAGCAACCTTTTCTGCATGGCGGGCCACATCCGTAGTTATGAACGCTTCGGAGGGCCGCATTGAAAGTCACGGGAGCTTGGGCGAACCGGATTAGCGTTTACAGAAGTAGTTACTTAGAGCTTCTGTGGTCTCATATAGTGAAAACAAGTCTAAATAATTTACTAAGGTCAAAACTTCACCAGAAAAGGCTTTGAGGCCATAATTTTACTAAAAAATATGAAATTGTTTATATGAAATTTTATGAGCCATTTTCCCTCGTAGCTTCGCGTGCAGCATGAAGACCTCTCAGGGTCTCACTCCTGAACTAAGCAAGAATAACTTAGGGTACGAAAAAACCGCCACGAAAATATATTCAATACTGCTTATTTATATCATTAAAAATCAAATTTTCTATATGAATGGCTATACGAAAATATAAACAAAATCGTATGACTTTATAATGGGCTATTAGAATATTTTCGTTTTGAAGGAACACCGGAACTATTTTCATAAATATTTTTAAAATTAGTTATTAATATAGAAGAAAGAAATCGTCTCGTAATAAAAGCTTGCATCGAGTGCATGTTGCCAGAAAGATTTTTTATACTTCTTTTACAACTTTCTATTAATATTTTCTCTAACAGCAACCCCCTCATTTCTATTTTCCGACCTTACCCTATTTCATTCTCTCGTATAAAAACGCAAACCACTACTTTTGCGCCTCCACGCGTAATAGATAAAAATAATTTTTAAAATTTCGGGAAGAATAAACTGACATTTATCAAATGTATAAATTGGAAACACGTCGATCCTGCCCTCGTAAATGCGAAACGAACTCCACGTTAGACATGCAAAAAAATAACGCCTGGAAGTTTTCGTCGAGAATTGGAAAAAAGAAACTGGTCAAACAGAAACTAAATGAAATAAACATCGAGGAGAAAAATATTTCCGAGAAACGAGATCTTTAAATTTCCACGAAGTGTAGCCTAAGAAAAGGAAGGGACCAAAATATGTGGAAGAGGCAGAGAGAGAGAGAGTAAAAGAGAGAGAGGGGGGTGGGTGGGAGGTGGTGTGGAAGAGAGAGGAAGAGGAGGAGGAGAGAGAGAAAGAAGGCAGAGAGACATTTAAGTGCGACGAGGAAAAAAAGAGAGGAAAGACGGTTGAAGGCGAGGAGATATTATATTGGATCCATGGCGCAGGTGGGAGCGAATTTTATACAAGCCGTGCGTAAGGAGTTATCAAAGGCGTTAAAATAAAATGAGTGAGAAGGGGACAGAGATCCTGGTGGCGACAAAAGGAACCGAGCGGAAAAAGAATAAAAAAACACAGAAGCCTTTTTAAAAAAATCTCTTTTCTTTACGTCTGTGAAAATGCTCTCTCCGGAGGACCACATTAAAGGGGGCCCTAAATATTCCGCCCACGTCGAAGCTCTCGAGCCGTCACGGGTGGTTTGTGAGGAGGGGGAGGGCCTTAGGGCCGCGAGGGGCCCCATTTCGTGCCGCGTTTAGCAACACCCACCGAGCGAAACGACCAGAATTAATCTAAGTAAGATCTTTATTACCCGCGTTTTGGAAGGTTTTTATGTGCTAATAACGGCTGAATCGCAGATAAAAATGAACGGATATAAACTTGAAGTAAGACACTCAACGACACGAAAAAAGGTGTCATTTAAGTGTTACGGCTGACGAACGAAGAGGACGTGGGTTCGAAACCCGGTGGCGCGTGCGACAGAAAACTCGCTCTTCGATCCGAGACGAATCTTTGACGGCGGACGTAGATATATTAAGCTTTTAATGGCCGACCAATTGCCTTTTTTAAACTCGATAAAAATGTTTCGCATATCTGTCAACTCAGTTGCATAATCTGAGCTCCAACTAGTGGCGTGATGGATTTGTTTACAATTAGAGAAAAACAATTACCAATGAGAAACGGTTTCTTTGCCGTTGATATCGTCATCGATTTGAAGCAATTCACAGACAAAAAATACAATAAAATTCACTCTTCTTAAGCGGCGAATTTTTCAAAATAAAGTAAATCAGAAATGAAATTTACCAGTTAGAAAAATACATGAAGTACAGAGATTTTTTTTAATCTCCATTTTCTTGGAAGCAACTGATACATTATATGTTGATTTCTAAAGCAGAGGCAAATGACTTAGAGGTTTGGACAAACTTAATTCACAGAAAATAATATCGGTTAAAGTTCAATTAAATATTAGTTGCTCGATAGAAAGGTTTGAAGGAAAGAGAGACCGACTACGTCACGACACCTTTTTCCCCTATCCTACATCAAAGTTTATTTAACTTCCCTTCTTCAATAATGCAACGTTTCAATATCATTCTAATATATTAGTAGTCATATCTCATCACAATTATCACAAATCGGAAGACATATTTTATATCGCAAATTCATTTCATTTCATTGGCTAATGGGTACATTTTCTCATCAGTCGGTCGTAGCCGTAGATCAAAAAGACAAAACAGATTTCATATATAGATAAATAAAAGGCTACCTATCTTATCGGTTAATTTAAAATCGCAGATGTAATCTAGAAGAGAGATAAAGTTCGCGGCATTCATGGATAACAAAATTTCACCATCGCGATCAACTTGCGCAAATCTCCGAGCATTTTTTTTAGCGTAGCTATACATTCAATTGTCAAGACACGAAAAAAGAATAAAAGCTCTTCTCGAACGACGAAGCAAGCCGGAGCAGCGGAATAAAAAAGGAAAGGCGAAGCTAAGAAATGAATAAATGGCAACCTTGAGTAGAGGAGCATAGGAAAAAATTGCTCCTTTTATACTCGGAAAAAATATATAAATATATAAGACGTAGGACTAAAAAAGGAGGAAGAAGAAGAAGGCAGGACCATACATATGGAAGGAGGGATAAAGGAGGTGGGGAGGAGAGGAAAAAAGGGAGAGAGAGGCCTGGTCTCGCACATGCGCAGTTTAAGGAACCATAGGTGTGACTTGGAAGTCAGGAAAAGAGAGAGGAATAAAAAATACGTGCATAAGAGCACTTGTAATAGGAGCACTTGATATACATACATGTGCTCACTTGGATAGTAGGGAAGGTGGAGAGGGAGTTGAAAAGAGGATGGAATGAGGAGATGAGAGAGAGGGAAATAAAGGCGAAGGATATGTGAGGGAGAGAGGATAGGGAGTATACTAATGGGGAAGTAACGGGAGGGAGAGGCTATATGGGGGAAGAAGGGATAGAGGGGGGAGGGGAGGGGAGGGGGAGTGATGTTGGAGGGGAGAGGGAGGATTGTAATAGGAGCGGGAGGGGCAAAGAGGTCAGAGAACGAGAGGTGAGAGAGTATGGTAAGGAGGAAAGGCATATGAAGTCAAAATGAGTAGCATGAAATGTATAAGTCATTGCGAGTGGATTGGAAAAGAGGGAGAGGTTGTGCGTAAGGGAGAATGGTAAGGGGGGAGGGAGGGAGAGGGAGGGAGGAACAGAGCGATAGAGATGGAATGAAAGAGAACATCGTGATCATTCGAAAGAGAATAGGGAAGGTACGAAAAATACTAAGAGGATGGAAAACATGTTGTAATGCATCGATAAAGGGTTAACCATTTATAAGGTGAAAACGTACCTATACTTTGCAATCAAAAAAAATCCCACGGTAACAACACGTTAATTGAAAATGTATGCGTTATTATGATTTATTAAAGCATAACAGGTCTCAAACCGAACTTTTTCTGTGGTAATGGCAATGCCTACGCCTTATAAAGGGTTAAAATGAACTCACAAAAATAATTTGTCGACTTCGCGACCAGGAAATCAAGAGGGGAAACATTACAGGATTCTCTTGAGCTAATCTTAGTGGGCATATATCCTCTCTTTTATGGATAATGTGTTATCAAAAAAAAAGCGGAGGGTGTGTTAGTATGTGTCGCTCCAGTGTAAGTGCACGAAATGAAGCTCTTTTCCACTGTTTAGAGAGAGAGAGAGACGCACTTCATCCACAGAGGTCAAACTCCTCTTCTTCGACGCGACAATGGTAACCAAGTGAGGTGGTCAT
This sequence comes from Uropetala carovei, assembly GCA_036926305.1. Lineage (NCBI taxonomy): Eukaryota > Metazoa > Arthropoda > Insecta > Odonata > Petaluridae > Uropetala > Uropetala carovei. The sequence continues at coordinate 5,843,332 of JAXCHB010000010.1, read as the reverse complement.
TTTCCGGTGACCCACCACGACGACTGCTTAGGGAGGTATAACGGGGGAAAATCCCAAGGAGACCACTCTCCCCTCCTTACCCTCCCTCCCTCCCTCCACTTCCTTACGCTCCCCTCTTCTCCCCTTCCCTTCCCCGCCAACGAAAAAGCACAAACGCGTGAAAATTCGAAAGGAAAACGAAGAGAATAGATGGGAGTGAGAGATAAGAGTGAGCGTAATGAGGTAGGGAGAGAGGAGAGGAGAAATTGAGTGGCCCTCTTCAAATGAGGTGAGGGAAGAGTGTGAGTGCAGAGGCGTCATCAAGGTGGAAAAGGAAGGATCGGATAGGGGAAGAAGAAAAAAGGTTAAGTTTTGTATTTTTGGAAAAGCCGATCGTTAACCTTAGGGAGCACGAAGGGAAGCTGTAATGGCGACCTAACCGCCAAGCTGACTGGTAACGCGACTTTCTCCTTAACTGTGTCCCTCTTGAGAAAAGCTAGTTTATCCAATTAAGGGAACTTCGCCGTATCGGTCATAATGACAACGATACGAGAAAAAATGTTTTATCCTATTAGAAATATGTCCTCTCCATGAAAAATTAAAGCTTTAGCATTTACTTAATTGAGCCATTCTTTCATAAAAATCACCAACCTGTACAGCGTCGCGCGTGCCTCGTAAAACTCGTGCCGCGCGAGCATGCATTTAGTGCATTAATAAAGCTCTAGGAAATCGCTAAATATAATCACCAAATTTCCACGAGCTCGGCTGCATATATGTCGGAGAGAATTTAGATTTATTCAGGTAGCTTAGGCATTGTTTCTCCGCGCTTTCAAAGGCTAATATAATCTCGCATAGGCGCCTTCTAACGGATGGATGGCGAGACCCAACGGCGGAGTCTCTTCCATCTCCGACCTTGGCGTGCATCGCGTGTGACAGCAGCGAGGCGCGAAACCAGATCGCCTTGGCAATAATAAGTCACTCGGTGGTTCTCCAAGCCGTCCTCGGAGCCAACAGGAGGTGCTTGCGCCAAAAGAGAGAATTCACACTTTCGAGTCCACACCTTTAAAAATCTGAGCAAAAACTTCGCGGTAATTAAACCTCCGCTTGTGCCAATTAGGATGATATTTCACGCAAAATGATCGATAGATTCGTTCCTATTTTTTTCGTCCGTGAGTTCACAATTACAGAATTACGGAATCTTGACCGCGACCAACGTACTCCAGAGCTTTGTTTTGGTTCAGTTTTTAACAATACACGTGTCGCAGGAGATAATATTAAGCGAATCATCGATATTTGAAATTATGATACGTTCTAGAATTAGTGAAATGAACATCGCTTTTTTAACTGTCGATGCCATATCTTTTATAGCTGAATAAGACTGTAGAAATGTCCATATTACCAATTTGGTGAAACATTTACTATTTTTTGAATGGTTCAACAGAGAATTATCGAGCTCGTCTTGTGGCTGATAAAAAATTGAAGAAAACGTAAGCACTTAAAAATGCTTGACTCATCTCCAATATAAGCATAAGCATTTTTGGAAGTGCATGTTTTTGAATTTTTGAAACGGTTCAGCGCGATTTAAAATGTTACGAAGAAAAGACGGCGATCTCCTAATTCTAAAAACTAACAGGAACGTTAACATATTTTGTGTATCTTTTCTAACGGACATAATACATACATACATACATATCAGGAAAGCGCAAAAATTTCGATATTTTTATTCTTTTGGAGGTTTTATTGAAGTACTAGCAGAAGTGCCCGTTGAATTTCAACGGATTTAGTAAGTCTAAAACATTGACCGTGTAACATGTAAATATCGCAAGAGTAAGATAGTACACAGTTTTAACCGACGAATAAAGCAAAAACGAAGAAAACCAGTCTATATCTAGGTACGTATTTTTATGAATGAAGGAAAAAATCCTTAGACACTGAAAAGTCGAAAATTACGCGTAAACTTATGTAAAAATAATTATTGAATTAAGCACCCCCCAATTTTTATAGTCTGTTACCCGCAGCATAAAATTATATGCCTATGTGAAGTTTCGTGACGATATCTTCAAAGGTGTGGAAAACACAATTTGTGGAAAATCTACGTGTAATTATTTAAGTTATTTACGTAGTTCTTAAAGCAGCTTACTTTGGAGAAAGAAAGATTTCAAACTTTCCCGGCGGATGATCATGAAAAAATTTTCTCGGGTTTCTAGAACTCTACGCCACACAAAAATATCATTAAAAACTACATATTTATTAGTAATATTTCAATTAAAATCAATAAATATTTGGTTTTCATGTAAACAAAGCAAAATTGCACATAGAAAATGAAAAGCGATATCACGTTAAAAGTTTTCGCGTATACCTAAATTCATTGGGCTCTCAACTTCGGCGACAATGGGGGTTGTCATGGTAACTTATAATTGGCATTGTCATAAAACTGATAAAATCACGTTTTATTTTATTATAAACGAATTTTTACGTTAATTCGATCAAGATTCGGATTCTGTCTTCGATAAAAATAAATTTTGTCATTCCTTCATAGAACTATCCAAGTCTCAAGTTCGTACCATGTTTCTAAGTAATTTTTAAATTCAAATGAAAAATAAGTTGCATTCATCCGTATATTATTGAAATGGAGAAAATGAAAAAGAAAATATTTTTTTAAATTAGAAAGGTCAATCGAATCGGTCTAATCCCTTATTAGATATCAGCCGTAGAATTCAAGCGACTAGCGCAAGAACATCATCGAATTATGCAGATATTTTAAGCGTGTCCATGCGAACGAAAAGAAAAATAAACGTAGGCTTTGTCGATATAAAATTTTTAAGAGTTAATCAAGAAAAGAAATGAAATGCAATAATCATTTCTCAGAAATTTTGTACAAAAATTATAAATACGTTAAATTTATAAATGATACTAGAAATTAACGGAATTGAAGATTTACTTGGAACGTTTGCATATTATTCAGTCATAACAATTTTCGAGCCTTGTCGTCCCAACTTCAAAATTCCAATCGTATTAAATTTCTAAGTACTAGCGGGAGGTACAAAAGTTTTTTATACTTAACCATAAAAATTATTTAAACCAAATTTATAAAACAATTGGTAAATGACGGTTATGCTTTCACTCAGCCAACAGAGATACTAGTGATCTTGAGTTATGAAAGGGACCGGCACTGAGGTCTCCTGAGGCGAGGTCTTTAAGTCTGCAGCAAAGTCATTTGCTGTTATACGTCAGTGGACTGAGGAATCCAGATACAAAGATGGCACTACTTGGGACATTGTTTTAAAAAAATAAACGATTTATAAAATAAATGTGTTTGGAAAGGTTTTCATCGTGTTCAAGTGCTGGCACTCCTTTCGATAAATGACGGAAAGATACACCTAGTCTAACACATCATTTTTCATTAGATTTCACTGGTTTTGTGCTGATCGAACTATTGCATGAGTTCGTTATGACACTAAGCAAGCCTGAAGCGAGCTAAGTGTATAATTATTATCACGATAAGAGAATTATCGAGCACGTCTTATGGCTAAAAATTTCCAGAACAACTAAAAACCGCGAAGCCGAAAATAAGAATAGGTAAATTACGAAGCGTTAGTACAATTGAAATCTACCTAGATTTAGTTTTCGCATATACTTATAGAAGTAATAAATATTTGCAATTTGTCACATGATTTTGGCGACAGATATTATGTAGTCAACCAAATTATATCATAATTTTGAAACTGTCCTCGGAAATTTAGTTTTACAAAACCGCATGAAAATTTTACACGAAAATCGGAAGAACTTAAAGAGCAAAAAGGCAAGTTTTTCAAAGCTATTTAGTATTCCTTCGAAAGCTCTTTAGGCTTCATATGTGACTGCAAAATGTAAAAAGCCCAAAGCAGTTGCAGAGTATCTAATCCTGCCAGCGGTTATTGACATTATATCAATTATGCTTGGATAATCTAGTTCTAAACAACTTTTGAGTATTCCTCTGTCAAACGACAGACGGTAATAACGACAATGTTTATTTTTTCATAGACGTGACTTTACAATGAAGTTAGATTATTATTACATTCTCAATACTTCATTACAAGGAAACGATGCCCATATATTTCAATTGAGTGGCAAATTGAATTCTTTTATTTAGAAAATAGAGCTATGCCGAAAAAAGGATGATTAAAAAACGTTCCCAATATTGAAATTTTTCTTGTAAATAATAATGCTGAACCGAATACCGAATAAAAACGGCAATAATAAATGATTTTTTATCCCCCAAGGACATTTTGAAAGATATTTCCCAGATGAATGTCTTGAAAACTACAAATGGATTAGGGATCCTTTTCAGAGTGCACCAAGCGAAATATTTTCAGTGAATGTAGAAGAGAAGTTCATTGATCTGTCTTCATTAAAAATTAAGTTGCCAAAAAGGAACATTCCTTAGTTTTGGAACAGTGTTCAACTCGAGTATCCTGAAATGCAGGGCCGCACCAAGTGAGTTTGGCGTCCGGGTGAATAGTAATTCCCCTCCCTCAAAGTGACTACTAGTCAATCCTAAAATAAAAAGCCGCCACTGTCCCCTATATATATATATATATATATATAGTTTACAGTTTAATAATACGTCACAAGTAGGCAACTGGCCTGGTGGCAACGATCAACAATTTGAACATCCAATTAAAATAAAATAAACAATTTCTAAAAAAAACCATGACAAAATCACATATAAATTATAAAATGACATTAAATATTATAAAAATTTTCACAAAAATACAATCAGTAGCCAAGTTAAAATGCAAAGTCAATAGACTAGTCCTCCAGCTCCATCATTTTTTTAAAAGCATTTGCACTTATTTCTAAATTCCTGCGCAGATTTGGGAAAGGGCTTAAAAATTTCTTCAGGTAACTCATTCCACTCACTAATTCCTCTATTAAGGAAGGAGTTCTTCAATACGTTCGTTTTCTGTGGCCTATATTTTATTTTAAAGCTATGGTCATTTTTTCCTATGTAATTTGGCTTATCTATCCCCTTAAATAATTCATTCCATGCCTTTTCTCCATTTACAATTCTAAAAATCCCACACAACCTATTAAGCTTCCTTCGGAATTGAAGCGATTCCCTTCTCAGAGATTTTAACATAGCTGTCACACTATCCGTCCTTTTATGCATACCCAAAACGTATCTGGCCGCTTTCCTTTGAACCTTTTCCAACTTTTTTATATGTACCTTTTCGTGATGATCCCATACTGTCGTTGCATACTCCACTATCGGTCGCACAATTGATATATACGCTAACTCTTTAGTAGCCTTATTACTCCCCTTAAGGTTCCTCATTACCCAATGAAGGGACTTAAAAGCCTTCCCCGCCATATTGTCAATGTGTTGTCCCCACCCAAGATATGACGTAATATTAATTCCTAAATATTTACAATTCTCACTTCTAGTAATAGCTTGCCCCCATACCCCCATTCCCTATTTACCTTGACCTTTTTCCTTGTAAAGGTTATCAATTTACTTTTTGCTGTATTGATATCCATTCTATTAGCTTTTATCCATGCAATTACTTTATTTAGATCAGGCGCCTCAAACTCGCGGCCCGCGAAGCAATTTACATTATACTACGCGACCCGAACTCAAATCTATTTCTCACAAAATATTTCAAAATAATCTAAGAAGTGTATAAAATCATTCCAATTTATACCAGCCTGCACGGTTGAGTTACTGAAGAATGTTTATCCCACTGCCAGCGAGTTTCTTGCGTCTCAGAAGGACAGCCCTCTACGCCAAATCTAGCATTTTTGTAATGACTGCGTGTAAGACGCGTAATAGAGCGATTCCTCTATTGTGGAAAGGGAGAGTGAATATAATACAAAGAATACGAAAATATGCGAAGACTGGGAAAGTAATGAATGCGGCCAGCGGATCGTCAGAGAGCCGTCATGCGGCCCGCACACCAATGTGAGTTTGAGACCCCTGATTTAGATCACCTTGAAAAATACCCCTATCTTTACTATTTTTTATCCTCCTATACAATATACAATCATCAGCAAAGAGTCGAATCTCAGATTCCACGTCTTCGTGTAGATCGTTTATATAAATTAGGAACAGCAAGGGGCCTAACACACTCCCTTGGGGGACACCCGATGTGACAGGTGTTTCTTTAGAAAACATTTCTCCGACTCTGACCCTCTGTGTTCTTCAATTAAGAAACTCTTTAATCCATAATTTAACCCTTTTATCTACATTTAATTTTTCAACTTTATCTTGCAACCCATCATGTGGTACTGAGTCAAAAGCTTTTTTGAAGTCAATTACAACTGCATCTATTTCCTCTCCTTTATTTAGGGCCTCAGCAATGTCTTGGCGTAGCCCTAATAATTGCGTCTCGCACGAATATCCTTTTCTAAATCCGTGTTGATTCCTAAACAGCCAGTTATTATTGTCCCAAAATTTGCGAATATATTTGGCAATTATTTTTCTATTAACTTGCACATTACAGACCTTAAACTTCAGGGCCTATAATTTTCAACCTTGGTTTTATTGCCTCCTTTAAAAATTGGTATAATGTTTGCCTTTTTTCAATCAGTTGGCAATTCATTATTATTAATTGTAGCATAAAAAAGTGTCCTAAAATATGGAACTATAGCTTCATCTCCAAATTTTAATACATCAGTGGATATATTATGTGGTCCCATGGATTTTTTTCTTTATTTACTAATTAATTTAAATATTTCGCTATCTGACACCTTTATATACCCTACATCGTTTACACCTTCACCTTCGGATAATATTGCCATACCATTATTTAGGTTAGCAGTGTTTTCTCTATTGTTATCACTTTCCTTAAAGATACTAGCGTACCATTTATTTAGTTCATCAGCTTTACCCTCATCGTCTAAAATAATACTTCCATTTTCCTTTACAATCATAGCTATGTCTTCCCGATTATCCTTTCTCCTTCTAATATATTTATAAAATTTATTCGTATTTTTCTTATCTAACATGCAAAATAAATAATTTTTGCGGGCTTTACTTTTTTCAATATTTAAGCTACGACTTAGTGTTTTATACTCTTCCAAATATCCAATACTTATATTCTTACGCTTGTACGCTTTTCTCACTTTCCTTTTTAACCTTCTTATTTTTAAAATATAATATTCAGGGTCGCTATTATATTTCAGCGTTTTTCTTGGAACAAATTTCTCTAATCCTTCCTGTATAATATCTTTAAAGGAATTCCATATTTCATTAAGGTTTGTCCATTGACTCGCCCAAGTTGGGAATTTTTCCCTCATCATGTTTTTAAACCCTTCCGCATTCCCTCTTTTATAATTCCAACAAAACTTATTTGCTAATTTCTTCAAGCTCGATTATAACCGCGGAATGGTCACTCAAACCTATATAGACACACACACAGAGTGCTTTTTCTTTCTCCATATACGTAGCACAGAGAAAGTATTGTATTCATGAAAAAATCTGTGGCAAACACATGACTTTCTCCATATTTGGGGTATAGATATTTAAATTATTATGAATAGCATTATAAGGCAAAATATTATTTCGTACCGTAAAAGAATACAGTCGTCCTTATTGCCGTAAATTACGTATATTTTGAATATGTTCACAGAATTCACCGCTACATGGTGGTGGCGCTGTATACTGGAAATTCACGAATCTGTTTGTTTGTTACCTAATCACGCAAAAACGGCTGGTCGAATTTTTATTAAACTTGCAGCGTATCTTTAGACTGGCCCAGCTTAAAATATAGGCTATGTGGTGTATCTAAAAAAACTTTTAAGTGGGGGTTTGGGGGGGGGGCATCGATTTGGTTTTTTGACGATAACTCTCTAGTAAATTAACTTAGGAAGTTCAAATTTGATATTTGTCACTTTCAATACAGGTATAAGATCAATCTCCCACACATTTATGAAAGTTTGTTTGTTTGTGCATCTATATATTTCCACACCGTTAAAGCTAGAGTAATCAAACTTTCAACAGATACTTTCTTCACAAATAGGAAGATCGAGGGCTACTTTTTAATCCCAAACTTTTTATATTAATTGTACAAAAAGTAAAATAACTTTGTATGCTAATGCATTGCCATCTAGAGATGGGTCAGAAAGAACGAGACAGTTTTTTTCGAACTGTTCTGATGCCTAAACTTTTCAATAAAATAACTGTTCTCATAAACTTCCTGTTCTCAAAGAACAGGTAACTCTACATCTTATACTACACGGTGAGAAAGGTGGGAAACGACTACTTCCTTAACCGTAATTGAACGGCGGGGACTGATTAAACTATGCGTATTTTTCCAAGTCCTACTATTGATTTGAATCAAATTTGGTACGATTGTGGAGGACTCCCAGAAATAATTCATACGTGGTTTTTGTTTCTCTCTGCCAGTTTTATTCGAAACGGCGGCCGAGTGAATTCTTAAATACCATGTATCATCTAGAATTCCGATCGGATTTGAACCAAATTTCCCCGGACAAGGCCGGGTATTTCTGCTAGTTAATAAAATAAAATTATACCCTCGCTTAAGTCGAATCGAATAAGTATTACGCGGAGCGGCATATCGACAAATTTCTGGGGAAAATGCGAATTATATCTCCGTCGATACTTTGAACAGAGAAATATTTGTTCCAGGTGTGTGCATTCGCGCAAAGCCAAGTTAAAAATAACCTTCGTTCTCGGAAGGAAAGCACGATCTGCGTGTATTGTAAACGTTTGAAGCCACGCACGGAGTGGAACTGATCACGTTTGAAGGAGCGCAAATGAGCGGGAGCATCTTGAGAGACGGATAAACGCGGAGGTGTCTCCTCGATTTCGCAAAATGCTCGCACAAGGAAGCGAAAAATGGCTTCAGAGAGATAGAGAAAAGAAGAGGGAAGACTACTGGAGGTGCGAGAGAGAGAGAGAGATGTGGAGATGTAAAAGTAAGGGGGAGAGGGGGAGGGGGGGGGGGAGTGGCTAAGGAACGGGTTGGAGACATTAAAGACATTCAGACCGGTAGCAAAGCGAGAGAAAAGTCAAGAGGGGAGATGTACCGGGGAGGAGGCTTTGGATAAGAGTTTGTCAAGAGAGAGAGGGTAGGTGGGGGAGGGGGGATAGATGGGGAGGAGGGGAAGGGAGAGGGATGGATAGGGAGGGGAGAGGGATGGATAGGGAGGGGAGAGGGATGGATAGGGAGGGGAGAGGGATGATAGGTAGGGGAGAGGGATGGCCATAAATCTGCCACTTGGACTCTGTGAGAGAGAGAATGAGGGAGGGAGTGCGTCCCTCCTGATGTTAAAAGAAGCGTGTGTTATAGACGGGGCATGGGGTTAAGTGCGTACGCATCGCAGGACTCCTCAAGGAGCTACCGCGCTATGATGCTCATTTTTTTATTTCGTTTGGTTTTCTTTTTTCCCTCCGACACAACCGAATATATTTCTCTCTCTCTCCCTTTCCTTCGCCGCCTCCCTCCTCCCCACTCTGGCCTCGGGAGCGGACGGTGCGGGATATCTCCGAGTTGTGTGTGGGGAGGGGGGAGGAGGGAGGGAAGGAGTGAGGGAGGGAAGGAGTGAGGGAGGGAGAGCGGTAGCGAGGAACGAAAGAACCCTAAAAAAAACTTTTTCGAGCTTTTTCACGGTCACGTGACCCATTCCGATCCGAAGATGTCCCAGCGAGCCGTGTGTTGCGTTTTGACCTTGGCTATATGACAAGGTATACGGGGGAGCCATTGGGGGATTTTTTTTATTGCTATTACCACTACTCCCCCACGGCCGCCGCCGTCGCCATTACCCTGCTACGGACAAATGAACGCAGAAATTCAGCTTCGAATACTTTTGCCTACATAATACATGGGATAGGTAGGTATAGAAGTGTGCGTGTGAGAGCGTATCGTTATAGTAGGGCCGTTCGGAAGGGCTGTTGGCCCCTTGACCGTGAGACAGCGTGGCCGCCGGGTGGCCCACCAAATGACGGCGATCCCCATCCCCCCTCCCTCCTGGCCCCCTCCCTTCCCCCTGCCCTCTCGCTCCCGACTCCGTGGTGCTTGTAATGCCGCATAACCTTCGTTTCGAATCTATCCGTTTCGATATGATGAAGGTAATTGCAAAAGAATAAAGTCTTAATTGTGACAAACGGTGACGGTTGCTTCAATAAATATGTAAATTCGAAAACATACAATCATACATAATGAAAACGCGAGAACTTCTTCAGGTGTCGGTGGCGGAATGGCTAGAGCATTCAACGCAACGGTCCCGGGTTCAAATCCGGCGGATTTTTCAATCTAGGACTTCTTAGCTGGAGTAGAACGCGCAAGTCATCAGGAACGTGAAGTAGTTGGCTCTCTTGGTACTCCTAATTCCGGCGCCGGGTTCCCTCCACCTTTCTATGTAGATTCACGTAAGTGAAGTTAAGGCGATAATAGTCCAAGAGGCTGGTTCGCCAGAAAAACACACAAACACAGCGATACCTTCGAGCTTTATATTTCCGATATAATCCAATCCGTGAGGCTGAATTGATGTCTAACAGTTTTGGTTACTCGTTTCCGACTGAGAGAGATAAAGGAAAATATATAGTGACTGAAACTGTGATAGATAATCGATAAGAAACTTCGTTTTTGCTAAACAATCAAGTGTTAAGAAGAAGAAGGAAGAGCCTATATTCAGGCTAATGATTCCCCCGTTGAAGTCTCCAAGGCAGAAGCGGTGAAATACTCTTACAAGGGGAGGGCCACTTATTGGAATCTCAGATTTTGATGAAACTTGGTCAATGGATAGCAGTCGAGACGAGATTTACGATCGCCCCCCTTTTGGGCGTAGACGGTTAATAGTTTAGCCCAGAAAATGAACTTTTTACTTTGGGGTTCCTTTTAAAGCCTATTATGAACAACCAGTACTTCATAGTAAGTGTAACGTAGTGGTTATGGTCACTGTTTCCGAAGTAGTATGACTATGCGGAGGGTTCGAATCTCGAGGTCGACATCTCATTTTCACTTACCCGATTTCATTTTTTTTTTGTCTATAACTTTACGAAAACTTTACACCGACTCCTTTTCTCTCTCGATATTTTATTGAACAAATCTGCGAATTTATTCCGATTACCACCAGCTTTGCCTTCATTTCCTAAAAATTACCGTGTTGTATTGTCGCTCGTGTCGTATGGACGAACTGTTAAAAAAGTTTCGTTTGGAATAACTGTCGCCGCCAGAGAAAGTTTCGCCATCTTCGTCGGTAATGGCTAAAAAGTTTTCGATAGATATTTATACACATGAGCGGCAATACAATAAAACAAAGTAATTTTTAGGAAGTGAAGGCAAAGCTGGTGGTAATCGGAATAAATTCGCAGATTTGTTCAAACAAAATATCGAGAGAGAGAAAAGGAGTCGGTGTGAAGTTTTCGTAAAGTTATAGACAAGAAAAAATAAAATCGGATAGGTGAAAATGAAATATCGACCCCAAGATTCGAACCCTACGCATAGCACCACTTCGCAAACAGTGACGATAACCACTACGCTACATCTGATGCGATGTACGGGTTGTTCATAATAGGCTTTAAAAGGAACTCCAAAGTAAAAAGTTCATTTTCTGGCTAAACTATTAACCGACTACGCCCTAAACTATCCATTTACCAAGTTTCATTAAAATCTGAGATTCCAATAAGCGGCCCTCTCCTTGTTAGATGAATTAATAAATCCTAATTTGATTATTAAAATATCAAAGTTGGGTCCGAGTGTGATCTTTATATCCAAAGAAGAATCTCGAGTAATAGGTTAATCATCATCAATCGATGCTTAGCATCATTATCACTAACTTAACATCTATCACTAATACGTGAATTAATCAGTAATTCCAAACGCATAGTTCACGGCAATAGCTTACAGGATCAAGAAGTCACATCGAGTAGAATAATAATGTTCATAAACCTCATAACTTACCGTCTCAATTCCAACCATTTAAGAGATGCCAAAGTCGGTAGCAACCATGACGTCACAGAAGGAAAAAAGAAGGTGCGAAGAAGGAAAAGACGGAATTCGAACCCCGCGATACAAAAGCGGAAGGTGCGACGTGCTCACACACACACACACAATCTCCCTAATGGAGCGTCCAAAGGAGACAGATGAAGAGGGGAAGGCGGCGGCGGACATTACAGGGATGGAGAGAAGACAAGCGAGTCTCAATGATGAAGAAGCAGGGTTACCAAGGAGTCGATAACAAAGACGAGAGAGGCGGAGGGAGGAGGAAGGCCCTTTGGGCGGCGGAGGCAGAGGGGTTTATGATGAATGCGTAGCACAGAAGAAGAGGGAAGAATCCCGGATACGCCTCCCTCCCCCACATCCCTCCCCGCTGCCTCCACCCCCCCCTTTCCTCCCCCGCCCACACTTTCTTCCACCGCACTCCTCATCGCCCGCAACGCCACCCCCGACAACCGCGCCATCCCCAACCTCCAGCTGACCGGATTCGGAGGTTACGCGTGAGACGCCTCATTTTGTCCTAAGAAACCGTATATGTCATTATTCTAATCTTACAAAAAAATCAAATTTAAAATATATTGATAAAATTTCCTAGGATAAATTTTTATGCTGTGCTACAAAATTAATAAATGCATGATTTTTGAGTTTACTTCGCATCATTAACATTTTTCAACTGGCAAAACTTATAATACGAAAAGGTAGTTTCACGTTACAAAACAAGGGAGGAAATTTCCGCATATAATGCGTGCATATATACAAGACAAAGACGATCTTCACGAATAATGTAATAATTTCAAATAACTAATTCAACAATTTTTCTTAGAAGCCTTTTCTGACAGGACTAAAACTTTTTTATAAGGGATCTGACGGAAAGTTCATTATTTGTTCATATAAAGGGTATTGGTTGGGCTTTATAAAACATTCATACAACTTTCCTTTACTCTTTGTCCACAAATGCCCCAAATTCGTGAAAATAAATCAATAGTTTCGGAGATGAAACATGCGGACAGACAGACGGACACGATCTGAGCATAAAGTGTTATTTTTTCACTTTTTGTAAATAACTCATAGTAACTGAACTCGAAGGCAGATATGAAAAATTCCTCAAACGGACGTAGAAACCGCGTGTCACTACGGATTCATTCGGCGATGGAAGCAAAAGAAATAAACTTTTGCGTTTTGGCTCTCTTATACCCTTGAACGTTTTTAGGATCGATTTTTTACCAGCAAAAAGATAACGAAAAAGAACGGGAGAGTTATTGTCAATGATCTATGGCCCAGAACAAATTACTAATGGCAAAATATTCAGCCAGCTAGGTTGAAAATGTTCTAATCTCTCGCATCAGCGTGTCAGCGCGTCGATTACATATAATATTTCTGTCGCCTGTCCCCGTAATGCTCCCAAATAAACAATGGTCAAACATATAAGTCCATATAAAGAAATCTTTGTTGGCGATTTTGTTAAAAAATATGTAGTCTATCAAAAGATGCATAAGACAAAACATTGTATTGTGTTTCGTTCTATACTTTCTTAAATGTAATTGCTTTTTTGATAAATATTACACGAGATATTGAGAAAAGTTAATTTCTTGATTTCTAAAAAGGTTAATCGATGATTTCCTGATTTAACTCGAGTATGTCGCACACATAAAAGCCGCAAAAATACCTAAATATGTGTCCTTTTATAATTTACGTTAGGTGAATTAACACAGAGAACGGCTGCATTGTAACCGAAATGCATGTGTTTATTCATAACTTTGTTGTGGCTATTGGAGATACTAGAGATTAGTACAATTTTTTATATTTCTATTCCTATTTGTTATTCTTTTCAGCAATAATTTCTCTAATGTAGAAGCTTGGATGCTCATTTAGATTGCCGTTTTCTGAGAGGTTTTAATTCATTAGCAACGGGAAATTTCGATTCTGAAATACACGCTGAATCCTACTGATGATGCAATGACAGAAAAGTTCAATGAAACCTAGCACACCACGATCAAATATTTGTTAAAGATTTTCTCGTTATAACGAACGTCCTACGTATATACATACGAAAATAATAATAATATTTAACTGTATAGTATTATTGAAAATTTTAAGCAAGTAACTCGCCAACGTTGAACTGATTATTTAACTTCTTCGTGCCTAACATGTCATATCTGATACGTAATCATTTTTACAAAATGCGGAGATGAATTTAGTTTAAATAGTGTTTCATCTTCCTAGGTTTTTCCAGAGAAGTCATTCAAGAATTTTTTGCAGAAGTGTTGTCTATGAGCAGTATAAACAAGCTAATGTACATGTCGTTCGGGAGAATGGCTCGTCTGCCCTTTTGGTACGACAACTAACCTAATATTATATACAGTGATATCCCGATTAGCATAAGGGATACGTTCCTGAAATTGCGCTAATCCGCTAGCTGATTGTGGGTATGATTGCAAATATGTACATGTATGTTTTCTTGAATACGCTTGATTGTGATTTATAAACAACAGGCTAGTTACGTAATTTTTCGATGATTTCAACAATTTCAGTTTTTTTACATCCTCACATTAATTAATTATAATTTATTATAGCATAATAATATAATATTACTGTAATCTTATAAATATTTTAGAGTGTATGCGTGTGTGTGTGTGTATGTGTGTGTGTGTGTGTGTGTGTGTGCGTGTGTGTGTGTGTTCTTTATACGTTTTTACACCGTTGAAGCTATAGATCTCAAAAGTTTCATGGGTCACCCTATGGACCAAAGGAAGAACTTGGTCTAGGTTTGCAAACCGTGGGGTCTCTTATACTCCATGGGGTCAACAAAATACTATTTCCATAAGAATGCATGGGAAATGGTGCGGAGAAACCCCAAAATGCCATGCAGCCCTTCACTGATGTGGATATAAATATACCTAAATATTAACTTACGATCACGGGAAGTGGATTATTTTACGCACGAAAGACTGAATATTTTAATTCTGTTCATGTTTCGTGGTATTACATGCTAAATCGCTCGAAATTTACCTTTAATCGCAAAATTTATAGATTTAGATGTCCATTTTCCAGGCTGCAACAAAGCTAACTTTTTTAATTTTTGTCCTCTTCAAAGGGAGATATACACGTAAAGATTAATGCAAGGAAAATCCACGCCGTGGCACGCCGAAGAAGAAGAATAGCTAACGCCAAGATATGCCTAAATATAGTCTATGAATACTTTTTAAATGAGTCAAATGATTTTTAAGGAATATTAGAACACCGTTACCTTTTACCATTAACATTGAAAGATTATCGCAACATAAATCGATACATCTACTTACATCACCAGTGATTTTCAGGATATTACGTAGATGTATGTAGATTTGTTCGGTAACCAAGATGTTGTTCATTGTTTACGTTTTGGCTAATAGTATTGACATAATCCACATAATTTTATTGCCGCCTTAAAGACTTCGGTGCATCTATCCATGTGAATATTAAGTAAGACGTTAATGCGTACAATACAATACATAAAACAGTAAATGTTAATGTAATTAAGGAATGGGGAACGTTTGCCCGGAGCAATAAAAATCGTTGGCCACTCTTTCCCGAGCGAAGCCGGGCGTTTCAGCTAGATCATCATAATGTATAATGCTTCATTTATGAAATTATCAATAAATGTTCGGTAACAATGAGTATTTGCTAGTCATAGCAACTGGCTAGACTTGGCTCAATTCACGCAAGATACCTTCCACAGTTCATTCTCCGTTGTGTGAAGACAGCTTCTCGCTCCGTGAAAAAAATAATGAATAAAGTAGAGAATCCGAAGATGGGGAGACGTGTGAAAGATAGAAAAAATGTCAACAAAAAACAGCGTCTGCGACGCAAAGTTAAGGTAATATTCGATGGTCAATACTTTGAATATTTGATCTATTAAGATAAAGGTCGTTATTCAAGAGAAGGGAAAGTGAACACACTTTTCCGAAACATTCACTCCATAACCCGATAAAGATTTACTATAATTTAAAAGGCACCCGCTAAAATTATTTAAAGAGTTAAAAAAATGCTAATTTTAATTAGCGATTCCTTCGTCTTCAACTGCGTGAGATAATACAATTTTTATAATATAACATATACATATATATATATGTGTATATATATAGTTGTTATTTTGCCGGTAAAATAACGTAAAACTTTATTTTCTATCTAGCTATAACATTTAAGTTTTAATGTGAATAAACATATATTTCTTAACTGAAAACATTTCATAACTATTAAAATAAATTTTAATGCGTTAAAACCAAATTATAAAATGAACGATATGAATAATTTTTAATTCATGTTTCTTTAAATTTCTTTTATGCATAATAACAAGTGAATGCAACGTTGAACTTTCTCTAAATCTTTGGCTAACTTGTAATACCTAACTTTGTTGGCATAGTTTTTAGCCATCACACAGTTCCAGAGAGTCGGAAAAAAAAAATATATATATATATTTGCCTTTGATTGATATAATAATTAAGTTCCCGCATATTTCGATGTACACTTTGAGTCATGATATAATTTCTGCTTTACCATAATTATGCCATCGTATCTCTTAGGCTACGAAGATCGCAAAGAATTCTAACGCAAGTTATAATGCTGCTGTGGCGGAAGGATCACAAGAATGCCCTGAACTCCTAATAGGAGAAGATGCCTGTCTTTTGGAGTTGCTTGACTCAGATATATCGGACGAAATCCCCGAGTTACTTGGCACAGACATAACGGACGACATCATATCAGGACTATTTCCTTAACTCGATTTAATGGAACTCGACCAATTGTTCTGAATGATCAGATTCGCCGAAGGAAAATTGAAAAGTTGTGATTGTTATGGACATTTTCCTTGTATTTCTTTTTGATTTTATTTAGATAAAATTTTTCATGAAATGCTTTCGACGAACTTTGAAAAAAAAATTTCTTCATCGATAATTTTAAAATAAATGTGTTACTGATTTAGAATAGAATAGAATATGTAAGATAATACATAAATATATATATATATATATATATATATATATATATATATATATATATATATATATATATATATATGTTTTTTAAGGTAATAATTTTCATGAATTGCTTAAGATTTTTAAATAGTTTTCCCTGATAGATAATTTTAAAATAAATGTTTTCTGATTTAGAATAGAATGTGTAAGATAATATATACTTACATTTAATAATAAAATATTAATTATAAAACGGAATAATTATTTTCCTCGTCACTTTCCTTTTACCAAATAATGGATTAGTATCTATATATATAAAATGCTAAGGCAATGCGTGGCACGCTTCCGTAGTTCGTCTATCTGCCGGCAGATGTCTCATTCTTAGCTGTGCCAATAGATAAAACTACTACTACTACTACTTTACTATATGCTTTAAAATATACTTTTTAAAAGATACATAACAAAAGTAATGGCTTCAAGAGCAACACGTTACGCTGATTATAATGCAAGAAGAAGAGCGGAGCGAGCAAATCAATCTGTTGAAGAAGCAAATAGAAGAAGAAATGAAATAAATCAAGCCGACAGAGATCGAAGAGCTCATGAAGATGAACAACAAAGTATTCAAACACAAAGAAGAAGAGAGTTTGGAATCGAGAGACAATCGACTAAGCAAGAGAAGGAAAGCTAAACGACGTAGATTAAATGAACGTGCATCGGATGCAAATATTTCTCAGCTTTAAGTTACCATTGAAGAACATAATTGCGGAAATATGACTCACAATCAGACTTGCAATTACTGTGGTGCGCTTTGCTGGCCGAATGAACTCAACACTTCTAAAAAATACACCAAATGCTGTCACGACGGAAAAGTTTCACTCGAAGATTTATCGGAAACGTCTGATTTACTGAAAGAATTATTAATCACCTCTGGGAATAGGACCCTACTGTTTTCGTATTCATGGACAAATTTACCATAAGGTTTCTCCACTGTTCATGAACGAACAGAACAAACCAGGGTACGGACAACTGTATATATTTGATTCGGGTGAAGCAACAAACAAACGTATGGACAATAACCAAGGCTGTTTACGAATTGTATTGGAGAGATTAGATTCTCAACCTACTTCGCGCGATGCGATTTCTCGTTGTTGTTGTTGTTGTAACAAAACAGAATAATTTTGAAGGCGCTTGATGAAATTTTTAACCTGCCTATAAAAATAGACATCGCATGGCCGACAGAGAGGTGTGCATTTAGGTGGGATCACTTTTATTGTGCATGTAACTTCACCGTCGCCGTCGACAAATATTTCGTCATGTAAACCTGGATTCGTCTAACCTTTTCATCACGCAGGTTGGAAAGGTTTCGTTTGGCAACGAAATAACGTCGGTGTGTATATTATTGACATCCTGTTATTTTTCAATTTTCCTGCAGTAAATAAAATAATTAAAAAATAAATGTTTAAATAAATTAAGCAAAGCTATTTCTTTGCCAACATTCACGAAAGTCGTACCATCTCTTTTTTGCCATGTTAAATTAATAATTTATCTTTTTATTAACCCTTTTCAAAATCGTTTCGTATTTTCAATCCAGAGATTAATTTTAGAATGTAGGTACATACAAATTTATATAATGATTTTCTTGAATTTTTATATCTTAATATAAATATTGACACTAAGAATAGTTTCAATGCACAAGAAAAGAGGTTGTTACGGTTTTTTTAAGCGTCCCGTATTTGTCCTGTATTTTAATGAAGAATTTGGTTGTATGTCCCGTATCTTCCAAACCGAAATTTGGCAACCCTAATAATTGTTCATGATGCCAAGATCTACTAGTGAATG
Source organism: Uropetala carovei (assembly GCA_036926305.1). Classification (NCBI taxonomy): domain Eukaryota; kingdom Metazoa; phylum Arthropoda; class Insecta; order Odonata; family Petaluridae; genus Uropetala; species Uropetala carovei. Next base: position 5,824,620 of record JAXCHB010000010.1, on the reverse strand, counting down.
AATTTTAATCAACACCGTTTAAACCATTTTTGAATACATCGAAATTATGTGAAAATCGACAAGAATTAATATTCATCTCTTTATTGGATCAATTATGAATAATAAATAAATAATTGTGGAGACTACGGTGAAATTGATATTAAAGTAAAATTGAGTCCTTAACTGTAAAATGATATTGGTATGCCTAAACACAAAATATCATTTGATTTCCTTTAAATTCTTACGCTCTGGAGCCAAGCACAGACAGACAGACGGAATGGCTAAAACCACTTTTTACTTTTTTGGAAATATGGAAACGTAAAGCATGTATTTTCTTCAAAATCTCGAAGTCGAATTCTGTTGCGATTACAATACTTTCTCTTGCACAACGTATAAGAGAAAGTAAAAAGGCTCTAAAAAGAGAATAATAGAAATTGCAAAATTATAACAGATTGCCGATTTTATAAAGTAAGCAAGTAGGCCATGGGTGAAAATGACGAATCGTTTCGCCGCAGATAAGAGCCATATTACTCCTGAAAATGCGAGCCTAGAGATTCAATTGTGTCTATAACACGGAGGAATGCGAACGATTCGGAAACCGAGAGTTTTCTTCCCGACTTCAAAACGCCATATTTTCTTCCAATTTCCCTCCGTCGCAGGTGTGAGCAGTGAAAAAAATGAATAACGCCGTCCGCTCTTTTCAGATCGTTTCTGAGACAAGACCGGACGTTCCAGAGAGAAGCGTTCGTGTGTGTGTGCGTGTTTGTGTGTGTGTGTGCGCGCGCGCGCGAGAGCGTTCCTCAACACCTGACCCCACCTGGGAACATTCACGAAACATTCCCATCACATTCGGACCGACCACACGACCCGAAATTCTCATTCGATTTTGATGGCCCTCTCTCACAAGTTACTTATTGCTGATTAAAATACTGCCGAGATGGCCACGTTTGAGACACGGTTTACGAGAGCTTGTTATTATTTTTATTACAGCGATATCTTCTCTGGACAAGGACGACGGAGGAATATTTAGTGGAACATAGTATGTCTTTTAAATTTCTTGCAGACGTAAAGCGTTTCGATTCCATCGGCGTAGTCCAATCGTCAGCGAAAAAAGCAAAGACTATACAATATACTAATGTTGCTGAGAATATAATCGATATTACGCGGAAATATTGAGTATAACTATTATATATTTATTAATTTATAAAAGAGTTCAAATTTTATAAAATTACTTTTATAATTGCCACAGGATTATTAAAACACGAGCAGTTTCTTCGAGGATCGCGATAACTCGCTGAAACCGTTTGGTTTAATAACGCTTGAGGGAATTGGAAAAAATTTTTTACAATTTTTTTTATATTATAAAAATAAATTAATGTTTTGAGAGATTTCCAATTCACTCGATTGACTAACTTCTATAAAATCACAAAATTTGACAATTGCAGACATTTTGTTTGACTACAGACTCTCTAACTTGAATCAAACGGAATAAAAGAAAGAAAGATGGAAATCTGAAAATACGAAATAAAGTTAACCTTTAACAAAATTTTCAGTATAAATCGAAGTTGCATATTATGTACACGGATTAGATTTCCCGATCAAATACAATTTTGGATGAATTCACCGTTCGAAAAATCCATTCATTATCATCTGAAGTAAAATCACACTATCAAAATGTATTAAATGCACACATTTCATTAGCCTTCTCCTAGGTGATATAAGATTATTATTTTTTTTAAATAATAAAACAAATTTAAAAATTTTTTTTTAGGGAATACACTTTTATGTGAATTAAAATGCACTCAAAAGCAAAAAATAATTTTTTTTTCTAGATAAATATTGCTATTGAAATTTTTTATGCTTCATAAAAGTTGATGGCTTATTGTGAGAAATGATACTGGTATAATAGAAGAAATTAGTTGGTTGATAAAAAAGCCAACCAACTAATTTCTTTTAATATACCAGTATCATTTCCCACAATAAGCCATCCACTTTTATGAAGCATAACAATTTTTCAATAGCAATATTTATCTAGAAAAAAAATTATTTTTTGCTTTTGAGTGCATTTTAATTCACATAAAAGTGTATTCCACAAAAAAATTTTTATTTGTTTTATTTTATACCTTTTAATCTTTTTATTAAAATTATCTAACACATATATAGCCAAAATTCGATTATCGCGGTAGTCTTATAGTGTGAGGGTTTTACTGAATAAATAGCTTTCGCTTCTGTTAAAAATGCTAATGTTTTAACAAATTTAATGTGGACAGTTAACGTTTTCACGAATTCATTCCATTTGCTGATCTTTAGAATGAAGTTAAATATTGTTGAATATTAAGAAAGTCAAAAGAACACGAAAAATATGCCGCGCTTTCTCGTTATCCAAATATAAATTCGCATATCTCGAGAACGAAGTAAGATATCGGAATGAATCCTTCAGGTGCGGTCGGTTTAATCCTTTGTCTACGTTTTATAGGAGACACTTTGAGTGTATCTCTAATAGGAGGTAAATTCGATAGAGACTCATTTTTCCATTGTACCGACGTAAATTGTTTCGTCGGGTAAGGATACATAATTTTTTATTTCACTAACAGCTAAAGTTATTCACATTCTGTTAAGTTCTTCAGCGAGTGGAGATATGGAGTAATAGGCCGCAATTTTCTCAATAATGTGAGTACAGCTATGTGTTCGTTATCGTCGTTGACATTTTAATAAAAAATCATAAACGCGCGCGGCGAATTTTCGGTAATTTAGGAATTTCTCTAGTCGAATCCGAGAGACCGAGGTGAAAAATCTCGGTGTTTTTACAGTGTACTCTATACTTTACATTAATCTAAAAAATTTCAGCTTTCTATTCCATATGATATACACGTTATGGTGGTTTAAAGTTTTTTGCGTGTAATTAAACGGGGAATACTCCGGACGGTCTGGAATCGAACCGAGGGCACCTAAAGAAATTTTCTCTTCAAATTATTGTAGTAACCCACAATACCTACGGATGTACCAAATTTCATTTCTGTAACTTATCGGGAAGTGCCCGAAATTAATTTTCGAAATAAACGTTGGTGACAAACAAGATCCACGTGAAAGAAAGATCCTAGTGAAAATCAATAAAAGTGTATAAAAAATTCAGAGCTCAAGTCGATACAAAGAAATATCCTCAGATTTTCAGATCAGTGAAGATCTAGATGTTCGACAACAGGGTCGGCCTTATTATAACAAGTTAGGAAAGTGTACAACGTATCACAAATGGGCGCGTTTCGTGCAATGGAGTGTTAGAAAGAAATCATATACCTGTACGTAAGGGAAATAGGAGTTTTAAAGTTCTTTTCTTCATCATAAATAATCCACTTTCTTCCTATTTAATAATATTACATGCAAACGTAAGTAAATTAAAGGTTAGTTGTGAGATTGTTTATGTTAGCAACAACGAAGACAACCATGCACAAAATTTTAAACTCGAATTAAGACATTTCTCTTTGATTTGCTCAATAACGGCTACTCCTACGATAAAAATGTATAGGAAAATAAATACTCTTCTTTACTAATTCTACAACTTTTATTTGAAAATTATTTTGATATGACCAATATTTTACGAGATATAACGAAAATTTAACTTTTTGTCTCCAGTAAAGTGGTATCCCTGATTGGCGTACGTGATTCATTTAAGCGATTTTCTTGTTATATTTGATTGCAAGTCCTTAATATCAAATTTTATGAAAATCCGTTAGGTAGAAGCAGAGAACGAACATGCGGACGGACGGACGGACAGACCGACGATAATAGGCGCTCCCGCTGGAAGCGAAACGCGCCTAAAAAGGGTTCTTATAACAGGAATTCGCTACAGCATGGCTTTCCTTTTATTACAGGCGCGACTGAAGAATGATCAACTCCCGCTGAAGTGGATGACTAGGCATTCGGCCTCCTCAAGAGGGCATAAGTTACTCCAGCCGGAGAGAGTTTAACGAAGCATTCGGACACCTTATGAGATTAAGCGTTATTTCCACCTATGGGGATGACGAACACGCTGATCCTCGGTCTTCCCAGACACAGAGACATTGAGATTTCAGTATTTTAAGCAGTCGTACTTTTGATTGCGTGACAGTGTTTTTTATTTCTTTACTTTGCATCGTAGCACACTTTAACACTGATTCTCTTAAAGTTAACTGCCCTTTGTAATCGAGTCGAATGAGGGACTGCGCTACGTTATGTTTTTATTTTCAGCTTGTAAAAATAAAGCGCGATTTGAGATCATAAAATCAGATTTCTTCGATTAAGAAATGTTCGAACGTATAAATTCCGACAAGACGAGGACACGACTTCACATAAAAATTTAATATTAATATTTTTATATATTTTTATAATATAATTTGCACTTAATGTGTACGTTTAATTTCCAACTACTAAACAAAATTATATCCAAACTACTTACACTTTTACGTAAATATTATAATTATATAAGCGTCAACAAGACTAAAAATTCGAAATTGTCTCGGTTGTGTCTAGGATTCGCTCTCTCACAATCTGGTCACTATTAATTTACAACCAGAATATCGAACAGCAGGGGCAGTGGCGGATTTAGGGGGGCGCACATGGCGCGCGCCAGGGGACCCGTGAAGCAAGGAACCCCGTAAAGTAGGGGACCCGCAAAAGTTTGTTTGTGTAATTTCAGTTCTAATATTACATTTACATGAATACCCTGCAAGCCGACATAAGCATTTGGCAGGGGGTGTCACAGCACCAAATGAACTAATGCCTCTGTTGATCTATTGTGTCTGGGAAACAAGATCTGTAGTATTTTTCGGTTCTAGCGACTATTATAAGGGTGACATTGATACCATAAATTTTTAAGGTGTACTAGATCAGTTTTTATTATTTGTGAAAGAAGCCAAATCATAGAGCATTACTGGAATGAATACATTGGTTTCCATTATGAAAACAACTTTTCCTAATGTAGAAATTATTTTAAGAATTTTATTAACATTGCCAATTTCAAATGCTTTGGGGGAAAGATCATTTTCGGCCCTAAAGCGTGTGAAAAATTATCAGAGTAACACAATGAGTGACAATCGTCTGAATTGTTTAGCTTTACTTTATATTGAGAATGATTTTTTAAATAATATAGATCCGAGCGTAATAATATGTAGATATTTTTGCAAAAGATAAATGTAGGAAAAGAAATTTATGAATTACTAGTACCTTTTATATAGTAAGTAATTATTCCTGTTGTAATTATATGCTTTATTTTTATCAGTTGCGCAATGACAATTTTAGATAATATTTTAAGAAATTTATTACTTCTCTTGGAAAAATGTTATTTTCTACAAGAAATGTAGTGGATATTTCACAGATTTTTTTCATTTGTATGTAATATTTCTATTAAATTAATGTAATAAATTTTGCAAAATATGTTTTTCTATAAATTTTGTCAACTCTTTATAAACATTCCATCTTATTTGTTAGTGATTATTCTTCCTTCTTAAAGAGAAAAATCTGTATTTCCATAGAAGAATCATAAATGAATATGAGGGTTTGTAGCAATAGGTTAAATGTGTGTAGGTTATATGAGTGCCATAATATTGAGGGCCCCGAATTTTTTAGCGCCACGGGCCCTGGAAGGCCTAAATCCGCCTCTGAGCAGGGGCTATGTTCCCTTCAACACGGCTGTTCGGGATTACGGCGTCCACTTCCGCTTAATTAACGGATAAAAATGTTGCTGGAGCGCTTAAACATTTCGTTGTCAGCTTATGTCGACACAAGAACATTCGATAGCCAAACATCAAAAGAGTCGATCTTCAGGTGTATGAATATCATGGCAGGAAGCACAACATCACTGTTTGCACTGCAACACTCATCACCACCACGAATAGTTCACAGATATTCCCATACCACAGTCCACTATTTGCTTTCAGTGACATAGAGTGTTGAAGAACACCATTCTCCCTCCTCTCGGTAATTCTATAGCCTCCTCCAACACTTACATCGTCAGATAGTTTGTGAGGAGTTTATATTTTACTTTCTGTTCTGATATTTGTTTTCACGTGACGATTTCTGTACACGTATCAAAGAGTTATGCAAATGCATATATGAAAGATGGTCTCAAGGGGTGGGGATCCTAACAACATAATTACTTCGTAAAACTGGTCTTACATTTTAAGGCGCTTTATCAGAAAGCACCTCAGACACAGTAAATAGTAAAGCTAGGCGTAGCTTAGAACAGAGAAAGGACGAGCAGCGTTACTAATACTCCCAAAATAGTAACATATAATGTTTTCTGGATACGGAAAATATTTCTCAAGGTATCTTCAGGAAAATCTACGACCATAAGTTTTTTCGTTAAATTTTCAATTTATGGAGTCCAAGATCGATTCCATCAATCATGGTAAACCACATTCCAGTTTTTACAACAATATACCCTCATATATCCCTAGACTTCCGTTCTCGCTTTATAAAAATCCGTCGCGAAATTATCCGGAAAAGGTGCGGATTATTATTATGGCTGAAAAAAGGGACAGTAACTATTCATATCAATACTCGTAAAAAGAATTCCTATCTTCACAAATCAATGCTTTGCTCTCTTTTAATATCCTACATTTCTATGATATCTCTGAAAATATTCACAACAAAATGGCCGCAATTTTACCTATATTGTCCCTTCTCTTTTATTAAAAAAAAAAAGAAACGCCTACATTTAAACAAATATTCTTTGGATTCGTCCTCGGAATTACATAGGAACAACTCAGTAGCTTCCGATGCTGAAATTGTAGCTCCGAAACAGCGTCAGCATCCGAATAAACTTGCCACATCAACCGCCCGCTGAGAGAGCCTTCGCTATAAAAGATAACGATATTAAAACTTAGAATATTTTGAGGAAGCTGACGAGAACTAGGTTAATATCACATATTTGATCTAACTGATAAATTTTATAAATTTAAATAGAATTAACCCAAAATTAAATTTATTATTCCAATTGTAGCGAAAAATAAATATTGCAGGATTCTAGCAGGTTGCGAACGCTTTGGACGGCATTCCGACTTTAGCAGCGTTTGGTTTTCCATTAGGGAACCGTCTCTATCGAATTAACAGACCGGTCGGCCATCCAGAAACGGACCTCGCTATCAATAAAAGATCGGTTGGCGAAGACAAATATCCGCGAGGCCTCCTCCAGCCGATCCACCGCACCCCTCAGCCGCCGCGTAATTTCTCGGATGAAGTCGTTAAGCTATAATACCAGCCGCATTCCGATCGCTGGAAAACTTTAATCGACAAAAAATTCCCTTCGATTTTTATCGTTCCGTTTCGCTTTCGTCCTGGAAAGGATCGTGTTTTTTTTCTCTCTCCGCAGGAGGTGCGCGTCGGGCGACGCGTTATAAAATGCGCCCACACCGCCGTCGGATGTAAGTAAAGCGGCGCATCTCGAACAAGATTAAAGCACGGAACCCTTTGATCTCGTCTTCGGCGGGAAACGGTCTCGTGCTACATGACGGAGCCGCCACCTGTTTGCTCTTTGGCGGTTTTGTCCCGCGTCTGTTTTCGCCTGTAGAGACGAGTTGTTGATAGTGTTCGCCCCTCCACCTATACCTTTCGCCCCCTTTCCCTTCGCCCCCCTCTCCACGCTTCTTTTTCCCCTTACGCCACTTTTTGCGGACCCCTCGCTCGATGTTCTGCCACTAATTGGCGTGATAACCGCCACAAATGGTCCCGCCTTTGACCGGGGGTAGTATTGGACACGTTTGGTATCGTAAGGGCGAGTAAACTCTTGGTTTTAACAGTCGCGGCTACCGAAACAGAATCGGTTGTTCGAGATGAGGTAGAGATCCGGTTTCCTTCGCATCCTCCCTTCCTCTGCGAATTATCTCCTCCTCTGCAAATTCCTCCGCCAATTTCCTCCTCCTCGCTGCTTGCGGCGCTCTCTGAATGAGTAACTTTCGAGCGAGCGACTCGTACAAACAGATCGATCCTTTTCCTGTGACTGCATCGTCCTTTGCCTCTGAAACTGTCAGCTTTATCGAAAAATTGTAATATAAATTGTTATTTTGATCCTTTGTAGCTCATATCACTTTCGCCATAGTGTTTTATACTTTTCGGTGGGTCCATGCTCATTCGTTAGAAGCATTTGCTAAATGTTTAGGTGAGTTTCGAAATTCTTCCTCTTTCGTGATACAGCTTTTCTCGTTCTTCCGATGAAAGAGCCACGAAATTACTCGCTTACTGCCGTTCTTTAAATTATTCCTTTGGCTGTCTACATTCTCACCACGTGCACAAATCCGAAAATCCGTGGATTATATAAAGTTATTAGTTTTGCACACCAAAAGCCATCCTATAATAGTATGTATAATTGCGTTCCGAAGCGATATTCATTAGTCTTAGAATCGATAAACCCTAAAAATCGCGAGGATAATTGTTGTTTTCCTCGGAGTGTCCGTCGACCTCAAGGATTCTCATAAAAGGTTAATGAAAACGCAAGAACCCAGCAACTAAGTAGGCTTACCATATTCAATTTGGTTCCGCGGTTGATCCGAGATAAACTCGCGAGGAGAAAGAATCATCGGCGGCAACAGTCACGTTGACAGAGACTAAAACGTGATCGATCGCTCGAGTGACGCGCCCTCGACGACCGCACCGAGCTTCGAACGCGAGACGCGGCAGGAGAAATGGCCGACAATTAGTCCCTCGACCGAAAGGTATCCGCGCATCTAGGAAAAAGTGCGCCGTCGTGCGCTCCGGACCCAGAAGGCGCCCTTCTGGAGGTGTTCGACGCGGGCGAAGAAATCCTCCGCAGCACCCACGGCGCGGCAGGGTGAGTCATCCGGAAAGCGGTGGTCGAATCGCCCTCGCCTCTGGCCAAGGCCGCTCTGGTCGCCACAACGTAAATACAAATAACGAATAGGTTCGGCTAGGAAGAGGAGCTAAACCCTGCGAAGACGTAATGAGAGGATGTGTCGGAGAGAGGGCGTTAAGAGCGGCCGACGTTACATCCGCGGAACCAGACGCCATTTCTCAACGTCAGCGGTGACCTTTCGAGAGCCGAGATGAACATGGGACGATGACAATGGCAAAAGCCAAAACAGGCCTGGCTACCGACCACGAGGCGATTCCTCCGACACAAGAACCTCGGCGGCGTAATCCCACCCCTCTGCCCTAATCCCACCCCCACCCCCCAAACACCCACCACCCTCCACTCCCTCTACCACCCCCATCTCTCTCTCTCTCTCTCTCTCCACCACTCTTCTGAGAAAGACTTGACGGCTGGTTTCATATCTCACGCGCTTAGCGGCAACGGTTGTCATTAGCAGAGCCTAATTTCCGCATTCTTTTTTTTTTCAAGGAGCGCGAGCTACCGACATTTTCGGAATACAGTAGCTGTCTTTGGTGGAACCGAATGAGATATTCTTCAGGTGCCCTCGCGCTTAACGCACTCTCCCGACGCAGGACTGACGCGATTTATTCTCGATCAAATGGCGTCGGAGCCTCTGGGGATCTGAGTTATTTTTATCGATTCTTCGTTAATCTCCTCCCGAGCGATGACAGTGAAGTTGTTGCAACGTCAATCTGAGTCATTGGTGTGAATGATAAAGAACAACAAAATCCATTTGAAGTAAATTGGATACTAAGTTTACTTGGTATATTCTGAAGAATTTTTGTATTTATAATGAAAATTGAAAAGATATTAAACTTCATGTCTTGGATTCTTATGTTCAAATTCCATGCAGTTAATACCAAATCAGTTTGACTTTCTAAGCTCATGCATGTAAAATGCAGAGGGCTAACAAAAAATGCCATATTTGTATAAAAGATAACGGATAAACTCGCATTCTCATTCGTTCGGTAGACATTTTTAAAAACATTTACGGTATCACCGATTCGATTGCTCCATATTGTTCGCACACAAACGCACACTTGCATCGATTAAAATTTGGTCTGTGAGATCGATTATACCAATTACCGACATAACTCTGCGCTGTCGCTTTCGGTGTCTTTGCGACAACTTTACAATGTTATTAATCTTGTCACTGAAACACTTACTGGAATTTTATAAAGGCTTCAAATGTTCGGAGAAAAGGATCTTGTGCTTTCACTTAGAATTATTGAAAAGGAATACTACTTCGTGTGCATGCCACTCAGAAAAAAGAACCATCAAAATAGCCAACCACACTGTGAGCTAGAAAAGACAGAAGTTTTCGATAAGAGAAATGGCGAATCAGTTGCGAGCGGTGAGTTTGTTGAATAACAGTTCCTGCGTTTCGATCATTATTGCATCGGAGAAATATATCGCAATCAATTATCTCTCGAGAGTTATTTTTATTCAGACAAAGCTATAAGATCCTAAACAGTTAACTATGAACATCATCAGGGCTCGATAAATACAGAGTGCCAAGTCGCAAATGACGACAAGAAATTTTTAGAAAATATACTTTTAATTAACCAATAGAGATGTAAATTGTGGAATTTAATAATACTGTAAACAAAAGAACTTTGCACAATTTCCACCGTTTAATATAAAGCGACAGGTTTCTCTCTGACTAATGCATTATCAAACCTGATGACGCAGGGAAACCTTCGCTTGCTATTAAAAACAGTAGAAATTTTACAGAGTTGTTATTTTGCATATTATTATATTTTAGAAAAGTTCAACGTGGAGCAGTCAGATTCATGAAACAAAATAGGACTCTCTAGGAAATACTATATGTCGCGATCTCTCGTGGGATAATCGTCGACGCAGTATCAAGAAATTGGCATTGATAGGCATAATTCTACGAAATGGTACTGAATATGTTTATTTGATCCGTATGAGAAAGGTCACACACCTGAGCTAGAAGTCCGACGGAATTCTTTTTTAAACGAATATTGCAAAATTACCCGTGAGTTTGAATCAGGCTTGTTAAACGAAACCGAACCCACTGAAAAGGAACGGTTCCAGATAGGTCTCGGTTCAAGGAACGGTTCACAGGAACCAAACCGAAAAAGGAACCAAAGTCGTGGAACGAAAGTGGAACCGGAACGAAAGTGGAACGAAATCTTCGGAACGAAATGTCGATGTAACGATACTGAACCGTTCCGGATCGGGTTCGCACATGAAATAGTTTCGTTCCGGCTCCTTCTACACCGATCCAGCTTTGGTCCAACCAGTTTTCAATGGTTTTTACTAGCGTCTAACGGCGAGAGGAGAGGGCGAGGGGGGAATGCGAGAGGGGAGGTCGGGGATAGGAGGGGGATCTTAGTTCCTAATATCATCGCCGGGAAGATGTAGAGTGAGCAGTGAGTAGTGAACGCCGACCTCGTACGGAGTTGTTTTTCTCGCTGACGGAAAATTGGTGTTCGCGGAAAAATCGCCATATCATTAATATATTCAATGCCGCCGTCGACGGTTGCTACCGCGCGCAGACGACCGGCGTCGACGCGTAGTCGACGCATATCCCGCTCCGTAATAACCGTACCGTTAAGCGACGGCTTCGCACATTGGCTCCTCGTAGGCAGCCGGCTCCTCAGTTTAGTTTTTGTCAGTTTGCTCATCGGTTAGTTTGTATTTAGTGCGAATTTTTCCGGAAAAAGGATATTTTAAAATATAGTGAAATTTATAAAAAACCTAGAAGATATTGAATGTGTTAAAACGGCTTACATTAGAACTGTACGAAATTTGACCAAAATCGTTAGAGCCGTTTTTGAGAAAATCGGTTTGTTGTTAAAAATGCGTGGAATAAACTACTCTTAATTATTGAGCAATGTCAACCATTTATACATATATTATACTCTGCACAGTATGATAAAATGCTTAAGTACGAGATTTCATTCATTTTCGCTCTACCGTCTAGGCTCCAGAGCCAGTAACAGATAGACAGACGGCATTGCGAAAACCACTTCTTCGGAATCAGCGACACCTAAAACGTATATTTCCGTAAAAATCTCGAGGTCGAATTTTTTCGCGATAACAATATTCTCGATACTTCATATGAGAAAGTAGAAATTGGGAGTGCTTCATCGCCATTGGTGAAGTGCGAGAAGAAGAGAGAATAGGAAGGCGGCGAGAGAGGAGGCAAGCTTTTAATCTTAACGCATTCATTGCTGGAGAGAATAGAGGGGTAAACTGCAAGAAGAGAGGATAAACAAGCTGGCGAAATATAGTCACTATATGCGTCCATACGGTACGCTTCTCAAGGTTTCGAGGATAAAGCAGACGGAATGCGTGCGGCCCATGTGTTCTTTCTTGTCCTGTTTCTCGGTGGAAAGAGGAGGGGAAGGAGACTAGTTGGAAGTATTCAGTTAGCTAGAATGTGCCCATAATATATTTACTTCTTTTCTGCAGCCGTTTGATAGTAAACAACGTGTAAGAATTTCGATGACTAATTATGATATTTTAATTTTTAGGCGCGTTTCGCCTCCAGCGTGAGCGCCTATTGTCGTCGGTCTGTCCGTCCGTCTGTCCGTCCGCATGTTCGTTCTCGGCTTCTACCGGACGTATTTTCATGAAATTTGATATTAAGGACTTAAATCGACAGAAAATTTCCCGCCAATATCAGAAGACGTCACGAATTTTTCCCTTGGCACTTTGGACTGTTAAATAATCAATAATGAAGTGCTGAGAGGTGGGGGAAATGGGAAAAATGCCTTTCCTATGACCATAAAAGGTATCAGCGTAGACGAGGAACTCGAAATGCCCTCCACGAAACCGCCAAAGTGCAACAGGGGCACGCACTGGCCTACTCACAAGAAATTCCTTTCAAAACACCTATCTGTCTACATTTGACGGTGTAAAAGTAAAGAACCAAAGGAAAGGCATTTTCCCCCACCTCCCAGATATTGGCTGTAATTTTGGCGGGAAATTTTCTATCGATTTGGTCAGTTTACTTTGAGATGTGAAAGTGTTCGGATGTGACGAAGGAAGTTTACGTGATCTCCTTTCGAAGAGAAGGCGATGCAACCTATAATCTTAAATAAATGTTCTTTTTGTAAAATTATAATATAATTTTTAAATTCTCGCTAGAATAAAAGCAGTTTCATGGTGTCTACGGAGAATTATTGCAATATAAGCTACATGAATGGTTTTCCTAGCCTTAAGTCTATTTAAGACGCATCTCTTATCGTTTTTAGGTAGTACCAGTGAATTTTTTTCTCTTGCCATTACAGGTGATACGGAATTGTGAATCCCACCAATTTCTTCAATTTCCAATGTCAAACCTTTACCCTTTATTTCATTCGTCAACCCCAAAGTGCTTTCCATTTACCCCATTTTGCACGTCCCTGTGTAGTATAATGGTCATTCTGTGAGGAAGTGCCGTGTATATTTGAGTGTGAGGAATTTTTCTCATCGCTGGAGGAAAGGGATTTATTTCTTCTTCCACCGCTGGAACGTTTACACCACAGCAAAGGTAGGAAAGTTCGTACCTCTCATCTAAGGAATAAAATCCTCCATATCTCCCTTTAATTTCAGGTCTGGTTGACTGGCGTTTAGGTCGTCGCAGGCAAAGGTATCCGATTGATACGAAAATTAGTGTGCCCAGAATTTTCAATTTGGATATGACGTAATTATAAATGGGTTGAGTGAGTGTAAGCCTTTCGTTAAATATGGACGAATGCGTTTTATTATAGCAAGTAAAAGACGATTCTCCAACTATATCCCCGCACCGAATTAAATAAATCCAACTATACCGGTGATATATAGCAATTATATGCTCATGACAATTACACTAGTCTTCCTTTTTACAAACTTTTACTTAACTTTCCTTGGTATTTATTTATTTATTTGTCACATAAAACCGCGATTAAATCGAGAAAGGATCAAGATAGTAACTCTAAATTTGGCAGGAATGCTCGACTCACATATTTTAAGGTGATGACGAAAATAAATCTCGAAAAAGTCCTGGGTTTGACTCCAAGGAAGACGTTTACATTTTCCATTAGGTAACACTTAAAAATGGACTTTTTGACGTGCAGGCTTTCATTCTTTTTTATTTAGATTAAAATTATAAAGAAACTGTTTCGGATATGAACCATTTTGAAGAAGAAATTATAAAGTTTCTTATATGTTCATCTTTTTAGGTGCGTTTCGCTTCCAGCGTAAGCGCCTATTGTCGTCGGCCTGTCCGTCCGTCTGTCGGTTTGTCTGTCCGTCCGTCCGCATGTTCGTTCTCGGCTTCTACAGGACGGATTTTCATGAAATTTGATATTAAGGGCTTAAAATCAAAGATGATAAGAAAATCGCAAAAATTAATAGCGTAAGGCAATCAGGGGTACCACTTTAATGGTGACAAAAATGAACTTTCCGTCATATCTCGTAAAGTATTGCTCATGTCAAAATATTTTTCGAATAAAACTTGTAGAACTATTAAACTAAAGTATTTCTTTCCCTATATATTTTTGTCGTAGGAGTTGCCGTTATCAAGAAAATCAAACCAGAATGGAAAATTTCTTGCATGGTTACTTCTTCATTGTTGCTAACATAAGCAACCTCACAAATAATCGTTTAATTTCCTTACGTGTGCATGCAATATTTTAAAATAATAAGAAAATGGATTATTTATGATGAATAAATGAACTTTGAAACGCTATTACCCTTACGTACAGGTATATCATTTCTTTCTAATACTCCACTGCACGAAACGCGCCCATTTGTGATACGTTGTACACTTTCCTAACTTGTTTCGCTTCATGGCCGTTTTAAACCGATCACAACGCGTTGTGGACAATTCAGAAATGACACAACGCGTTGTGGACGGTTTGAAACGACCAAGAAGCGTTCTGTTCCTTCACATTCTGTCAAAACGCGACGTGGCTGTCTCCTTAGGACCAGAACGCGAAATTATGTGATTACCACTGAGTATGAATTGAAATAAGACGTCTCAACGTGCATGATTTCGCTTCGTGGTCGTTTCAAACCGTTGTGTTGTGTCATTTCTGAATCGTCCACAACGCATCGGTATTTGGTCGTTTAGGTGCATCCACAACGCGTTGTGGCTGTTTTTTTTTCGCTTGCTGAGCGATTTCTCCCCTTACGATATTATAGATAATATGTAGATATGTATGACGGGTATATTTAAAGGGCGACTATATCACATCTTCTCGCCCCCCTCCCCCCCCCGCCCCCCCATGGATCTCCCACCCCCCGTGGAGGGAGGAAAGCCTCCTTGGTTAAGAACCCTTATGCTACCTCCTTCACTTTTCCATTAAATAAGTCTATTCTGCCCTCTCTCTGCAACACATTGAACAAGCTACCGCAAATTATGCTCCAAGTAATATACCCGTCATTTCTGTCACTAAAACCACTTTTTTATGTATTTCAACTCTCTCAATGGATAAGGACACATTTTGAGAGTACGGACTGGACAAAATTGTTGAAGCCGAACTTTATAAATCATGCGTATTATACTCATAGCGAAACGAAAGGATTTCAGTTGCTTTCAGGAATGCGTGACTACTTGAATCGATTGCCGTGCCGGAAATCCGAACGATTTTTTTTAAATATGCTTCTTTTACACGCTACCCTTTCTAGTCATGCAATTTTCCATAAAAAATTTGATTTTTACACTAAACTTTTTAAAAAATGTATCTTGCTACGAAAAACAACTTCCCCTAACATGTGTTTGAAATCTTTCTTAACATCGAAGGAAAATCCAAAGAATTTTAAACAGAAACTTCGTCGAATCAGCGACATTTCACGAGGCAGCGTCGCGTAGTATGTATGCAAGCTTGAGGCCATAAAAGCTGCGAACCGTCTCGAGGGGAAATCTAACCGCGATAAGCGAGCCGAAGACCATTAGCGAGGCGCTGCATACATCAAGCATCTCTCTCTTTCTCTCGTTCCTCGAGATAAACTGTTCCGTCTCACGTAAAGTTTGTGAACGTTTGAGATTTATACCGCGGCGGAGATGAAGACGTCAGCGCCAAAAATGGAGGAGTGCAGTGAGTCAGCGAAACTCTTGAAACCGAATAAAAGTCCGTCGGAAGGCGCACTATATGGGTAGTTGATTATGGCGAAGCGGCGTCCGGAACCGCTTCGTATTCTTCTTCTTCTTCTAAAGTGGGAGTTTTCGGTCGAGCGTAGGAAAAGGTTAAAAGAAAGAGTCAAAAAGATCCGAGAATTAATAACGAATGAATGAATGAAAAACGGGAATCCTATTGAATTCTATTTCTGACTGGCCTTGGTCAGTTTCGAGGAGATGTAATGAGAATAGGAGCGAAGCGGTTAACAACTCGAGGCGATAATGGAGATTTAATATTAGAATACGACGACTTCATCTAAACTATTGTTATAACATTCTGTAGAGGAAAATCATTTTGAAATTCTTCTGAAATGTCGAGAGTTGAAGATTGATTGTAATAAGCCTGTTATTTATCGTAAAATCCTAAATTAAAGATGCGTGAATTATTAATTTAATCAAAGGTGAGATTGGCACGTAGCGTAAAGCGTGGCTCTACTTTAAAAAATGAAATAAATTTCATATTGCTCTTTAGTAATCCGGCTGCTCCGCCTATTTCCAATAATCGCTTTCAAATTATTTTCTCGCCTTAAATCCTTCAACTGAATCTCTATAGATTTATTTGGATAATCGTTTTCTTAGAGGCACAATAAACCTTTTTAACGCTCAATTCGTTCTTAAAGTAATCTTCAAATAGTTTTTTCAAGTCATTAATGGAATTATCATGGATTTAAATGCAGATTAATCCAGTGGTAAGTGTTGCTGCCACGATTGGATTGTCTTCTGACTTTCCCCGATGCTCTGAGAAAAAAATATTAAACTGTCTGAAAGACTTATTTATCCAAATATGAGATAGCTTCAATGGCATATATGTTGACTGTGGTAATAATAATAATAATAATAGCAAAATAAAATATAACAAATTAAAATTTTGATTGCAATGATTATAGGAGCGTTCCTCTCCCAACCTTCCCTCGGCCCCTTAATTCCACACCTTGCAGTTGCTCTGCCTTTTTTTTTAACCGCCCAATCGTCATTTCTACTTCTCAAATATATTCAATAGGTCTCCATTTGCTTCCTTTCTCTACGAGTAATTTGCTCTCTTCCAAAACAACACTCCGAATAGATTAAATCTCTGGTCATTCACCAACACAAGAGTCTCGGGCGAAGCGAAGCTAAGTCCGTGTACAGATGTCGATCTGCGCCTTATACCTCTCTAATCCCATAATAGATAAATGCATTTAAAACGAATCAGATAGTTTCGACTCAGAACTAAATCCTTAACTTCCTCAGGTTATTCTTAAGCTCTAATTTCGACTGGACGTGGTCCGCGAAGAGTACGAAATTGAGCAACTACGTTGCCTGCGGTGAGTGCAGCAATGAGTTATGTGGCCCTCGGGCTGAAATGTTTGGGCACTATTGTCTTATACAAGGGCTTTCGCCGTGCTGTTTCCTAAAAATTATCGAAAATGGCCAGTTTCTTTATGCCGGCGTGCGTATTTATCACTGTCGTTTTACTCCTTGCCTGTCTACTCCACGTAAGCTCTCCCGTTCTCTCATACTTCATCGCATCTATCAAATCCTTCGAGTAATAATCGTGTGAGCCTAAAGATTTTAACTAACCTCTTTTCATCTGCCCCCACTTCAACCATTTCAGCTCTTTCATTTTCCATTCGTTAAGAGGCCTTAGGAAAGAGACTCTCTCGCCAGCGTCCTTACAAATGTGTTCGGTCCCGTGCGACCCGCTACTATGTTTCACCTGGTTATTTATCACACTTCCAGGGATATTAGAAAACGGAGAATTTGGATGGGAAAATCCTTTCATTATATTCCTTCGTTTCTTCAAATAAATCTGTCAAGGAATAAGTAAACTATTTGAGGAGTCGCGCAACAGGTAGCTACCGTTCGTTTTTAAAAATATACTAAACAGTTGTTCATAATATCATTTTAATGTATACTCTATAGATGTACGCGATTGCTTGAAAAAATAACCAAAGGGGCACGTCATCAAAAATGTTTGAAGACTCTTGAATTAGACAGAGACGTAACTAAGAGGGGGCACCCTTAACATTCGCTGAATGCCATCGACCGAATGTGCGTCATGTGTAATTAGCACAAATAAAGCGAATACTTCAACAATAGCCGACGACAATTGTTTGGTCAATCGTTATAAACGCTTCTCAAACGCACTTTCCCGAATAATTATCAGTATAGATTTACGTTACTGTGTATAAAGATTGATAATTTCGTTGCTTAAACAAAAGTGCGGAGAGAATAACGCTATCCTTTGGTCTATTTGAAGGATTAATTGACGCTAATTGAGCGTCGGCACAAAAATACTAATCTACACTTTTATATGTATTAAATCTCAAATTTTGGTGTCCCCCCCCCCCCCCCCCCCCCCCCAATATTTTTAGCTTTTAAGCTGGCCCCAAGAGTTGGGAGGTTAGTTATGTTGCTGCAGAGACGTAAGCCGTTCCATAGCGTCTCCAGATAAACGCAAAATAAATGAGACTATGACATTCACGCGATGCATTTTGGTCACGTCTACAAATACACATCACGAAATAACTTACAATTAGAAAGGTTTTCTTTAGATTCGTGCATTTATTTTCTAACTCGTGCAAAAGGAGATATTCCGAAGAGTATAAAACTGATGATACTTAATACGATCCCTTTTTATTTTATTTGCAGTTCTTAATACAAAAAATACGCGATAGATTGGCATTTTCAAATGTTTACTCGGCTCTTACGCGTTAGAACATTTCACCCTGCTTTGAAATCACTTCCTAAATCGTTCATAAGTCTTAGTATCTATCCAGCTATTAAAAAAACGGCGCTAGAAGTTTATCATAATAATGCAATTATATTAATCCTCTATATTATGCGCGTAGTGAAGCTGCGTGCGTACGAAGCCTCGAGTAATGATATCAGCGTATTTCTCGAGAAGCGTTCGTCGTAAAGATATGCGGTAAACGGCGTTTTGTTTCTACTGACTATTAGGTCCCTGGAAAAATATTTTCGTTTGCTAAAGTGTCCCCGGTTTGAATCCAGGAGACAATTATATTTTTCCATGTTTACATGGGATTTTCGATTTTTCAGAGTGCAAGGTTTTTTCCTTCATACATTAATATATGTAAATATGGACCGATTTCCTTCTTTTTTCCTTTATTCGACGGCTAAAGCTTTATACTATGTTATTCTTGCAATGTTTACATGTTACGCGGTCGAATTTCACAGAAATACGCATTCTTTTTCGAAATTTTGCGGATTTTTCGTACTCATCCGGACGTTGCCTCCGATTCATTTAAGGCCAATTAAACCTTCAAATAGGCGAAAGAAAAGCTTTATTGTTATTTTCTCTTCATTGATAATTTAAATAAACGCTTGCATTGACGTCGCCTTTATAGTAGGTCCTGTAAGAAGTTAAAAGCAGTCGTTGATAGACACTTGAAGGAAAGCAACTGTTTGTGAGTTCGTCTATAAGGGTGCAACGATAATCATTGGAACTAAGGTAAGGTAGATTTAAAAAATTTTCCCCTTTGAATATACCGCGATATTAAACTAGCATTGAGTAACTCTGTGACATTGTGATCACATAATTGCTCTATTATATTGCTGTAAAATCGCAGAAAATAAAAAAATGCCAAGGGGTAGACCAGTGAAAAGGAGAGCTATTATCCCAGCTACAGCTGCCAGAGAAAGGAAGAGGAGCCAGAGATCAAAGGAAGAATATTGTAGGAAAGAGAGAGAAAGAGATGCGGAAGCTCATATGATTGCCCGTGTAGATGAAAGAAAGACAAAGAAATAGGGAAACACGTCAAATGAATAGAGACCAAAGATCTAACCCAGGGCCGAGCTATTTAAATTATTTGCAAGCGTAGCTGCAACGGGCTGCTAGTACGTACTTAAGTTTGACTCGTAGCTGTTGTTGTTAATGCAGAGAACTTGGGTGTAGCTGGGCGTAAAACCCGATTTGTCACAATTTTGTTTATTTTTGTAGAAATGCTACTGTTTATTACATTAAGCTTTATTATTGGACCAATTTAATAATAATTCTTATAAAATATCCATAGAAAATCGACATTTTGCGAAAAATGTAAACTACCCTCCATTCCTGTGCGATATATCTAATTTCAACAATGCTTCTATTATTTATGGAGATATCCTAAATAAATACGCAAATTTATCACATACCGTTTAGTCGTTTAGCGGCTAGAGCCCCGCACATAAGGCAAATCGCAGAGGATAAACTACATACAGATGAATTTGCAAAAGCTACTTATTCGAACGTGCAGAGTAGCAACACAGTTGCTACTATGTTTAATATTATTAACACCTCAGTTCTGCAGCGACACATTTCTATTAATAACGCCGTTCCATTTTTCGCTGACAGCCTGCAACGTTTGAGCAACGTAGAAACGTATTTGGGATTCAACTACAAATACAACACATCAATATGAAGTTAAAGTTTTCTAAAATGATGCAAATGTTTGCCGAGACGAGAAACGATAATCATTCATCCAACAGGTCTTCATCGATACGTCTGACAATGAGATTAATCTTAGGCTAGCAAGCAGAAAGGATTAAAACTATCTTTAGATGTGCAATATGCGTAAATATTTTACATTTATTGATGACTTAATAAGACACGAAGTATTAGTCTATTATATATTCACCATATTGTTAATTTTGGAAGCGACTACTTTTTGCCTTAAAATCGTGCGACTTTGAGGAAGGCAAAATATTCCCCAAATCGCTTTAAGCTGAGGAAATTTAACGGTAGCGGATATTAATTTCGAAAATAAACATGTAAAATACCTTACCCATTTTACAGACAATTTATCGAGTGATTCTGAAATCACACTTTCTCTAGATAAAATTCGTAATCTCCAGCCGGAAAAAGATGCAAAATGAGACATCTCCCCCCGATTCCTCTGCCATCTACCGATTATAGGGCGTATGCACTCACTCCCAATCACTCGCTCCGGAAACCGACGCCCCACTTAATATGACGGGGGTGCCGCTAAGCACTGCAGAGGGTAAGAGGGGTCCAAATAGCCTGTCTGTGTCGCCGAATAATGACACGAATCACTTTCGCCGCTCCCCGTTTCGCAGGGGTCGAAGGAGATGTTCGATGCGTGGGTTGGAAGTGGGTTCTCATCATTTCCACCCTTGTTATCTCAAGGGTTGGGATTTCGGCGGTTGCGTGGATGGCCGCGTCTATGGGGAGATTCGGAGGAGCAAGGGGGAGGGGGGTTGTTGACGGAGGGAAGGAACATCGCTTGTCACTTTTGGCTCCCCTCACCCCGGATGCCAACTACGAAGGCTTCGCTTCCCGCACCCTCTCGTTTGGTTTGAAGGAGAACCCAATTCCCCTCTCCCCCTATTTCCTCCCACGTGGGCAACGGCCTCCCCTATAACCGACTCTTTCCGCGATATCTCAACATCTATCCCATCGCGCCCGACTCATTTTCCTCGATGATCCAACTTTTACTATCGATTTGACGCCGTACTCGAGAAAGCGAGACGCCTCATAACTGGTCGCGGTGCTTCGCAAGCGATGGCGGAGGCTGGTTTCCTATTTGGAGGTTTCGGGTCCGTAACTCGGAGGCTGATGGATTTCGAGATGGGAGCTGCCTTTGAGGATGGCCTCCCTCCGAACCCCGCTTCCGAACGGATGACACGAGTTGTTGATAAAACATAAACGAGAATAAATAACATTCGCACGGAACGACTTTGGAGTGGCCAATGTGACCCGACAAGGAGTCATTGACGGCAGAAATCTAAGTGAGCAGAACTTTTCCACCTAAAAGATAAGATATCGCGAGTAAAACTTTCAATAAGAATAAGAGAAGAGTTAAAAGTTGGAATTTTGAAGATGATATGTATAATATGAACAGCATCCGGTTACGCCAATATTTAAAAATATTTCAAGAAATTGCGAGTAATACGTAGATGCGAATGAGGTTCTTCGTATTGAAAATAATAACTTCGGAATTCAGTTTAAGGCCTTATTTTAATTTTGATAACGCTGCATAAAGCTTTTTTTATAAGTTGATAAGAAAACAAAAAGTTCTTTTAAGCGAAAATATGATTCCTCATGCTAGCATTACATTGGAAACATTTTTGTATTCCAATAAACCCACGAGAGATTCTCAACATAATAACTGTAACAATCCTCCATAAAGAAATATTTTCTTTCCGCAGTGACGATTTGAAATAAAAATAAGCAAATATTACTTGTCATTATAAGTTTATCAATTACCGCTCTTTTTTAAAAACTCAGATATTCGAATTACATGTAAAGTATTAAATGCGATAGCATTATCTTTGTCTTATTTTCGTAATAAAAGTCAACGAATTGAATTTTTATGAAAGTAAATTAAACCGGTTGTATAAGATGTGAGATTATTTCGTTAGTATATACGTACATAAAAATTTTGTAAATAAAACGAGGCTCGAACGTGTGAAAAACTTTTTTAATTCACAATAAGTGGAATATTTTGTTTTATGTTATTTATTCGCATAAACATTTATTTATTCTTTCTTTGATATAAATCACGTTTATAAGAGGGTGCCCAATAACTGTGAACCAAAACTTGAATAAATCTGATATTTGGCATAGTGCCTTTATTTTTAATTAGAGCATTTATTTTTTTAAAAAACCCACATTAATTAACTCAATACCTGAAAAAAACATTTTTCTTTTCACTGTATATACGATAGATAATGGCACAATGTGTATTATATTTTTGGCATGCCAAGAAATTATCTGTTGGTAGTACCAATAACTATATTATCTCGTATGTTGGCATATCAAGATTTTATGTTATTGGCATATCATTAATTTGCCTAACTGCCTAATTGTAAGATCTTACCATCTTGCACTGTCACAGGTTTAGTAGATATGATGGACCAAATGCCATGCAACACAACATGTAAACCCCCATTGCAGACTGATTTACTCCACAAATCCCTTCACATGACAATACGAGTATAAGTTATGCATCTTTTTGTCCGCCAGTCGATGAAGAAAAAATTAAAAGATTGGAAGACCTCGACAACAATTCTGATGACAATAATGCGCAACTAAATGAAGATTTTCAAATTATTTTTCGAATTTGAAAATTATACAAAAAAGAAGACCATCTTGACAGCCAACATTATAGTGAAGAATTCGCCGACATTTCTGAAAACATTCACTCTGATTCTTCACACAAACAATAACAGCTCTTGCTGATGCACTTGTTGAAAAATATAAGAATTGTTCACCTACCAATACAGTTCCAGGAAAATAGTCCATCAACAAGCTAACAAAGGATATGAAGCTGTAAACAATTCTCCTTTGAGTGACATATTAAATTGGCCTTTGAGCCCAAAACGAAAAGGTTTGCGGAAAATGTCAAAAATTCCTTATGCCATCAAAAATAAAATTGACAAGAAACTAGTCAATAATAGACATATGGTAGAAGACTGAACTGTCCTCAATCAGTTTAAAACTGGAAGCGACCATCGATTGCTACGATGTAGGATAAGATGCACAATGCACAAGTGCTAAAAGAGTAGAAAGAAGAATCTCAGCTTGAGCTCCATAATCGATTGAAAGTATTGTAAGACTAACATAAGAAGCCAAATCAAAGTTAACAGAGGTACATACTAAGAGAAACCGCACAAGAAATAGGCGGAACAGTTACAGTTAAACCAGATAAAAAGTTATCTGAAAAAAGAAGGGAAACGGAAATGGCTAATGACCGTAAGGAAATGATCCACCGCAAAAATAAACTAAACTATAAAGAATTTCATCAAATAAGATGAAAAATGAATAAAAATCTCTCGAATAGTAAGATACAATTGGCGGCAATGATGCTAGACGACAGTTCGATTACTCATAGGAGAAAGTTCATTCTAAAACGAGTACAGGAATTTTACAAGAAACTATATGAAGTTCCATTAATCAATGAGGAAGTAAATGAAGAAGGAAATATACCCACCGAGTAGGCCCCAGATATTCTTCCGGAAGAGTTGAGACGCAATCAAAAGAATGCAGAATGGATAAGCGTCTTGAATTGATGGCACCACGGCAGAAATATTCAAGGCAACAGGTAACTGTATGGACAAGGTCCTCTTCATGAATTTTACGTTTTGCTTAAGAAAGAACAATATAACAGAGTTTCGGAATCAAGCAAACATGATCCATCTAAACTAGAAAGGTTGCAAGGCCAATCAGCCTGCTCCCGACAGTCTACAAGATATTCACGAAGATACTCACTATACGCCTTCAAAACCATCTTAATTACGCTCATCCCAGAGAAAATGCCGAAAGCAATAATACGATGGACCACATTCAAGTCGTCAGAGGACAAAACAGGGATATCTGAAACGTGTATTCCCATCAAAATTTCGAAGTAGTTTTTTTCGCAATTACAATACGACGCATATGAGGAAGTAAAAGCACATTTGGGTTAGGGTAAATAGGAGATTGCTTGGTATGGTGAAGTACGGGCACGGTGGGGACTTCGAGGCACCAAAGACCGCTCGCTGTAGCAGCCGTGAAGGACTATCAAGAGCTCCAAAAGCTCAAACCTGACGCAAATATTAGTACATACATTGTGAATAATAAAAGGTGTAAATATTTTATGTAAATATTGTGATAATATGTTGCCAATCTGCAACATTTAGTAATAATAATAATTCTTACAAATATGTTTTATTTTACACATACTATAAGGATCTAAATCGTCTTAAAATTTCTCTCTTAAGTGAAGGGGTACTAAGGGCAGTATTATTTCTAATTAATGTTTACGAAAATAATGGAATGGCGAGAGGATATCGTCACGTTTTCTATCTTTTGGAAGGTTTTACGCTCACCCAACCAAATATTTCCCGTCAAAGGCTTTTTAATTCACCTTCTTTTAAGATATCTAATACTCGAAATGCAATATTATCGCCGTTCATAAAAAATAATCACAAGCTTTTTCTGTAAATTAAATTTCAGAATTTCCTAAAAACCTTGAACTCTTTAGCTTGTGATCGTTAAAATTCTCCTCTTGTTCGCGAGAATCCGATACGCGATCAATTCTCCAATATTATTAATGACTTTCTTCTAAATAAACTAGATAATATGTCTCGATTTCTCTCTTCTATGGCCTCTTCCAAAAAAACTACGTCTCTTGTCAGACGTCGAAGTATCTCTAAACAGAATTCACCCTTTTTTAAACCTCTGGGACAAATTTGGAATGAAAATTACCTCCAATATCTAGAAAACGGATCAATGATGCCTTCATCTTTGATTTTGACAATCACCTCTTTTGACCTTCTGGGACACCGAAGACTTTGAAATTTGTCTCTTGAGTTTTACTGAAATATATATGATTCGTCCTCATTTATGACACGTTTAAAGAAACTTTGGTCCTCTTGAGTTCCTCGAGTGAGATCAGAACTAATTTCTGCCATAGCAATTTTTGTTTTGTCCGTCAACAATTTTGGAACCATTTATACGGCGACGGAAAATAAAACTGTTGAGAAAAACCGTCAGACAGACATAACACACTGTCGCGACCTCAAACGTCCACAAAATATCAGTTCTGAAACTTTTAGGTGACACATTGTGTAATATATATTCTGCCACTGTCAGGTAATGTAGACCAAAAGAAAACAATATATAGAAAAGTGACAACGAAGAGATTATAATTTATTTCCCTGCTTAACGCACGACAACTCTATGGACAAAGGTTCCAACGGATAGGAGTCAAACCACGCTCTCCAACCGAAAATTAAATGTATTGTTAAATATGCCAACTAAAACCCTTTTAAACAAGGAATATTACAATGAATAAATTAGGTAACTTCTAAATCCAAAAGAGATTGGATAAACCAAATGCGCATTTGGACTATTAAACACCGTCATAGGCTCTTTTTTTATAGTTATTGGAACTAATTATTGAAGTGTCGGCCATATGAGGACCTACATATGTAGGTAATTCTTTATGAAGTTATTATGCATGACGAGTGTGGAAAAAATTAAAATATATTTTTTATCATAGCGTCTCTTCTCATTAATGTTTCACTTACTAAAAAAATATTTTTAAATTCAACGAAAGAGAAGCCAATTCGCTCTCATAACGTTTCCAAGGCCTTTGTTGCAGCCGTTTTAATCTATTAAAAGTCTTTCAGTCGATATATTATTCCCGAACCGAGAAAGAATATCGCCTCGGAAATGAATACAAATTTGCGCGACCCTTACTCAATGCCAACGAAAAGGCCATAATAAAGGCCCCTGACCTTATAAGATCTCGCCAGCCATCACATACGCCCACGAGCACCAGTTAATTCCAGGAAAAAATTTAATTACCTAATGGACCTTGCTGTTCCGACACAAAAGGCGTCACGCCGCCATCGAAGCAGCACATATACACACATGAACGGCAAAAGGAACGAGAGAGGGCCCCCCCCCCCCACCCACCCTCCCCCGGGGGGCCAATGAAGGGCAAATCCCAGCGCAGGAGACGCGTGGCGCTCATTTCGACCGAGTGGCGTTAATCCCCGACCGTCGTAAAGCCACTCAAGAGAGCCCTAAGGGTAGGTGGAGGGCCTCCCTTCTGATCGCCCCTTTCCGTTTCCTCCTACGGGGTGTGGCACGGCGAAAATGCCTACTTGATTAATATCCCTCTCGCGGGCGATAAAGGTTGCCAAAGAACGCTCCGTGACGAATGCGATTCCTACCGCCCTCTGTTCCACAGGTGCGGAAGCGGGCGCGTTATTTTTTGGGGATTATGCCAGGGTGAATTATTTCCGACTTAAAAAAAATATCTCGCTCGAAGGGCTCCTCGGAACATTTTTCGCTCACGTTTCGATCGAAAGTTTAACGCGCGGCCGAGCGAATAAATGAGCGTTCGTTTTTTCGTGATTATCTTTATGACTCGATAACAAATGACGGCGAGGCGAACTTTTCGACGTTAAAAAGGAGAAAGGCGCTACTGGATTACTTCGAACAAAACACGGTGTACCGCTTGCCCGCCACCGATTCCGATGGACGAATGCGCTCAAAACTCTCTGTTTATATGTATGTATTCACCGTTCATATCTTCGAGACGAACAATCGACGCAATAAATCTATAAGGCGCGTTAGAGGAGCGGTCGCATTTCCTACGTGTTTACGTTCTATTAAGATCGCGAGAATGTCGCCACATATTCCTCCGTATCACCCGACAAAAGTAACTCGATTAAATTAAAACTAGCAAAGGATAAAGTGGGCGGCGGTGAAATACACGAGTAATTTGTCACTTTGGAAAGATTAAATCTCAAATACGGTCCGATGGAAGATGGTAGTCGAAGTTCCAAAAACCATTAATCTAGTGGTTCGAGTCGCCCATGAGAGCGAGGAGCTCAACTGCCATACGAGAAGATTTGAAAGCGTAAACCTCGATTTTACGAGTCTCGCCATCGAACTGGCAACTGCCATTCAGAGCATAATTGCACTCCCGCCCGCTGCGTCTGACATATGAGAGAGTGAGAGAGAGAGAGAATGAAAGAAAGATCCAGAGTAAAAATTACTAAACTGCCTTAATCGTAGCTAGATTACGCCATCTTCGGACGCATACATATAGGTACATATGTAGTCATAGAGCGAGCTTACGAGTAGACGCGGATATGAAGAGTTAAATATTAGGACGAGGCGATAGCAAGAAGATAAAGGGGGAGAGGAAAGACGGAACGAGGTTTATATCGCGTTAATTGGGCGGATCACTACGTAATGCAGCAAATCATCCCTCTACGATGAATTAATCTCGATAAATCGAATAAAGTTAATTGGGCATAATTCCGAGGGTTTTACACGAACGAACATCGCCTCTACAAATATCCCAACTGGTAATAAGGCTCGCAAATCTCCGCTTCCCACTTCGGAGGACGTATGTGGTCCGAACGACGGCCTATTAGCATAAATTACAATACAATGGAAGGGAGATTCGACTCGAAATCTCTTCGTAGGCATTCCGCGCCGACTTAATTAAGCCCGAGTAAGCAAAGGGAACGCGGAGATTATTAACGCGGGAATGGAATGCTCCTCGTAAGTTGGGGGTAGAGATATGGAATCCAGCTATACGGAGGAATATCAGGACATTTTAAGAGAGAATTTGCGATACAAAAGTAATTCTCGTCCGAAGAAAGAGTCATTAAATCGGGAAAGACAGAATTTTACGAATCCAAACTCGTGAATATGGCACTAAGCACGATCGTACTCCAAAATTTAACGGCCTCCGGTCTCAGTTTTACGATTGATGATCAAATGCGACCGAATTTCCACGGAAAAAGTTATTGAAAACCATTGTGTCACAAATAAGCGATTAAGGTTTCTTGGGATTTCAAAAACGTTGCAACTACGTTTACGATTGCCGGAGAAATATTATTAAAAATAAATAATCCGGATAAACATTGGCGTAGTAGGGCTTTGCGGAGGAGATGATTGTAAATCAACATGAACAAATGGATAGATATTTGCCCAAAATGCTTAGGCCGTCGTCCGTCAGTGGAATATCTTTTGAGATCTCTCTCTGACCGATTGAAATATTTCACTCCTTTCATTTTCATTCCGAATTTATTCTACGCTTAAAAATTTCACGCTATTTTCCTCTATAAGACGACGCTCCATTGCAAGTGCTTTATTTCGATTACTTGAAAGCAACAAACGCAATTGGAGGATATAGCATGAGCAATGTAATTGTATAATTGTTAATAAAATTACTCTCAAAAAATGTAATACCATTTAATTTTGATTGAATATTTTTACTAAACTATTTGAGACACGTTACAAATCCGCAAGCTACTGTTTCCTCGGACGATTTCATTATTATGGTGAAATTAAACATTAACGAAATCTTAATATGAAAATGTAAATAAGAATGCGTAAGGAAACTTTTCCAATTTTATAAGATTTTTACTAAGATTATGACAAATAAATTTATCATTTTTGACAAAAATTTAAACAATGTGAATTTCATTGGAATTTTACGAAAATAATCTCCTAAGTACAAAGGAAAAATAAAACCATGTTCGGACTGGCAAACTCCTTGAATCGGTTGGGCTGGATTACACTTATTCGCTAAAATGCGAGTTTTCTAATCTTATCCCAATTTAATGTAATTGTGGGCATTTAACTTCGCTCGTAAGTTATCGAATTTTATTTTTCAGCTTAATTCTATTTGGACTGAGTTGCCACCACAGTTTGGCGGTAACTAGAGAACTTTGTGTTAGAGAAAAATTCAAAAATCTCTTTCGAAGTCATCCGAGACTATTTTGGCATAAAAACCGCTTCGCTTTCTTTTCTCGGGAAACTAGCAACGAATATGAACGAGATGAAACCATTGAGAATTTTTTGAAAGCGAGATGTACTACATATCCGATGATCATAGTTTGTCATAAGTCACAAAAATATTCGCTGCTCTCAAATTGCATCCGAATAGATATCCGACTGGGAGACGAAACCTTTTTACTTTCTCCATACGTAGTAATGGGTAAGTATTGTGATCACGAAAAAATCGACTTCGAGATTTCAACGGAAATACACGTTTTGAGGCCCCTAGAACACGTTTAGACTATTTTCGGAATGATGTATGTGTGTGTATGTGATTGTGGGTGCTCTAACTCAAAAAGTACTTGCCATATCGTTACCAAACTTCATATACAACATTTTAGCATGAGCACAAAGAACTGATTAGTTTTTGGACAATAACGGTTAACCAGAAGTCGAGGTTTATTCGAAACCCGATTTGGTTTTTGCGATATTTCTCCGTTAAAACATCGTTATTGTATATACAAATGTTATAGAGAATGTAATTTCCTATAACTTTCATTTGAAACAATGTTCCATAGCAGTTATTGCTTAGGAATTATTTATAAATAATAGGTTTTTTCGGTTTCCGTCTAATATCTCCTTAAAAACGTCGTTATTGGTAATCTTCGTGATGATCAAAGTTGTAGAGAATAATATTTCTTCCAGGTTTTGTTTGAAACAAATTTTTGTAGAACCATCCATTTCCGAGATATCCAACATTTTCGTAATTTACAGTATACAGCGCCGTCACCATGTAGCGGTGAATTCTGTAAACATATTCAAAATATACCTAATTTACGGCAATAAGGACGACTGTATTCTTTTACGATACGAAATAATAATTTTGCCTTATAATGCTATTCATAATAATTTAAATATCTATACCCCAAATATGAAGAAAGTCGTGTGTTGGCCACATCAGATTTTTTTAAAAACAAGTTAGGAAAGTGTACAACGTATCACAAATGGGAGCGTTTCGTGCAATGGAGTATTAGAAAGAAATTATATACCGGTACGTAAGGAAAATTGCGTTTTAAAGTTCTTTTCTTCATCATAAATAATCCATTTTCTTTCTATTTAATAATATTGCATGCACACGTAAGGAAATTAAACGTTTGTTTGGGAGATTGTTTATGTTAGCAACAACGAAGAAGTCACCATGCAAGAAATTTTCTAACAATAACTGCAACTCGAATTAAGTCATTCTGGTTTGATTTTCTCGATAACGGCTACTCCTACGATAAAAATATATAGGAAAGGAAATACTTTTCTTTACCAGTTCTACAACTTTTATTTGAAAAATATTTTGATATGAACAATATTTTAGGAGATATGACGAAAATTTCATTTTTTGTCAGCAGTAAAGTGGTATCCCTGATTGGCGTACGTGATTCATTTTTGCGATTTTCTTATTATAATTGATAGTAAGTCCTTAATATCAAATTTCATGAAAATCCGTTCTGTAGAAGCCGAGAACGAACATGCGGACAGACGGACGGACGTACAGACAGACAGACGGACGGACAGACCGACGATAATAAGCGCTCACGCTGGAAGCGAAACGCGCCTAAAAAGGCTCTCCTTCAGCGGTATACGGATACATAAACTATTCCTATTCGAGTTGTAATGAGAAATTTCGACGCCCATGATGAGGTA
Source organism: Uropetala carovei (assembly GCA_036926305.1). Classification (NCBI taxonomy): domain Eukaryota; kingdom Metazoa; phylum Arthropoda; class Insecta; order Odonata; family Petaluridae; genus Uropetala; species Uropetala carovei. The sequence continues at coordinate 5,793,738 of JAXCHB010000010.1, read as the reverse complement.
TGGCAGAACCTAAACCTTTTCCGAAGCGATTCTTGAATTAGCCTCTGGCCTTACTCCTCTACGCGCCAATAGAATGCTGTCGAGATTCGTATTGAAAAAACACATTGTTAGAATAATGGCGCTCCTGAAGTGAAAGCAGCTTCCTACGATGCGTGCGTTCGCAGGGAGAAAGCAATGGGTTTATTTCTAGAGGAAATCTTAAACCGTGGTGTTAGAAACTTCGTGGACGATCGCCATCGCTTGATTCCAAATGGAGGACTATTATTTCCACTTGCCAACTCTTGCAACTTCTCTTGCGGGTTATACGGGCGAAAGCGTGACTCGCGTCTCCTCCAACCGTGCAGACGAAAACATCCAGCGACGACGGCATCTGAAATCGTTGGCTCATTGAACGGTCGAATCGAGTGATTGCTCGTTAGGGATTGCAAAACAAGGAGACGCGCGTGTCACAGTAAAGTTCCCAAATTAATCGATAATAGGAGTTACAAAAGCTCCAAAAGAGGAAATTACGATTAAAACGATTACAGCATTCGAGTTTGCGTATCGTATTCACATGACCGGACTAGCCATGTTTACTTCTAATACCATTGTATTCGACGGATGCCCAATGTATTACGTTATTACATATCAAGGATATGATAATTTGTTTGGATGTCGCGTTTAAATGTCCACAATGTGAGGTGAGCAAATTCGAAACGCGAAGAGTCATACGAAGAGCTCGATGCTCCAGATTCGTTAAAGAAACTGATACGATGCCTCAATTCGCTCAAATAATACGGCATGCGTCACGTCTCCTCAATATTTACCATTTTAATTAAAATATTATTTTTAAATTTCTTCCGAATACACAATGGGCGACGGAAGTGTCCTCCCGAAAGTCATTCAAAAATTGGAAACATCGACCAGAATTTCATAGAGACGACGAGCACGAGATTTGATAATGAATTTCTTGCATGTTCTTTCTTTTAGCGTAGTTAAATGTACTGACTACACGTCGGATTCACAGAAATTCATGCAGGTTTTAAGCTACGAACGCTTTAACCTGAACGAACCCTAACACTTTAATATCATGCATTCGGTGGATATTCATTCCTGAGAATGGGAAAGGACGCGAGCGGCGATCCGGGACAGAGAATCAACAAGCGTGCCAGGATTTGAGCAAGGCGGGAAGAGAGGAACACGCAGGCACGCACGCAGGCCGTGGCAGCCACCGGGCGGTGGCACGACCCGTCATCTAATCAAGAGATCCCGGAGCAGCGGCGAGCGAGCGAGAGAGAGAGAGAGAAAAGGGAGAGAGAGGAATGCAGGGAGAGCAAGTCATTGCCGAAAGAGAAGAATTTGATTGATGTCAGCCGACTGACTCTCCGCAGAGCGATGACAAGTGGACTTCTCCAATCTTTTTCAGAGGATCTTCTCAAACTGTTTCCTATCTCTCCACACACACACACAGCCGCGCGCCCGAGCATACACACACGCACACAAACGACGACCCCGAGGATAGAAAGAGAGAGAGAGAAAGATGGAAGAGATCTTCATTTAATTCGGGCGAACCACCGGACGAGGACGCGAGAGGTCGTTGGTTTGGAGTGTTTATTGGTGGCTACTTGTGTGGGAAGGGATTTGGAGAGAGAGAGAGGAAGGGGGAAAGAGGAGGGGAAGTGAGGGGGAAGGAGAGGGAGGGAGTAGGGAAGAGGAGATGGAGGGGGAGAGGGAGGGGGCGGTGGAGATAGGGAAGGGGGCGGCGGAGCAGACAAAGGCATACTCTCGCTAATTTGATACGACATTAGTAGCAGTGTTCGGAACTCTGCCGGCGGCGCGATTTTCTGTCGCAATTTCTACGTTGCTGTCTCCCTGCGCACGCCCTGATTTGATTTATTTTTCTCGGTAAATTACAGTAGGCACTCAGCTGGACTAAATTTATTCGCTTAGATTTTTAGAATACAATTCATTACGGAATGCCCAAGCGGGAAGAATTCCATTTCGATACATCGAAAGAACACGAGCTTTGCAGAAATTCCAGTTATTTATTTATTTATAAGATTCGCCGCCTGCTTTTCTACGTTACGTAAACATCGGGTGAAAAACAAACTGGACAAGAAGACATACTCCGAAGTGTAGATACGGTAACCGATAAATAAAAACCATATTAAAAATGTAAGGATTAAATTGAGAGTGGGGAGGGGGTGAATGGTTGGGGAAAGGTAAATAAACATGCGATGGAAAGCAGCGGAAAGGACAGAGATGTAAATCGAGGGCAGTTTGCGTGTGTTTGTGTGTGGGAATGTCCAATTCATCGAATGCACTGAGCCTGAATTATATTTTCTAAATCCAAAATATCTGAATGTCCAGCAGCTGTATGCAAAAGTGACAGGCGAAAGAATCATTACGAAAACGATTTTTATGTTTTCCGTTCAAAATTTCACGCAGACTGTCGTATACGTATTTTATATCGTTCCATTACGCATAAGTCTGATTTCGATAGTTAATAAATTCACGGTTTTTCCACGAGCAATCGTAGCGATACGGGGAGGTCAAACCGAGTCTGTCTAACGTCACATCGGTCGAAGTGTCAGAGGAATCGAAATCGCATCGTACGATGGATAAACGAGGACTGGAGGACGACATAAGAGGCGACCTCATTGCCTCGCGGAAGTTCTCTCAACCAGTCCACACCCGATCACCTCGTCGCTAAGAGAACGGTGATTATAACATGATAGGAAAGTTCGTCACATCTTGGTTGTATTGTATTGTTTAAAATATACTGGATAAATTGAAACGGTTTGAATCGATAATATCTTCGTTGCAAATAAAACATGAGTTCAGAGAGATCAAATCTCGATCGCATCTTTTTTTCATCTCAGCCCAATTTTCGAAATATTTTTTTTATTTTGACTCAAATCTCTCGTTTACCCAGACCGTACGTCTATATGACGTTGTGCACGTCATAAATGCTGCTGCGTGGCAATAAAAAATCTCACTAAATTTAGATACAGTATTTACGTACTAGCAAAATCCTCGAACTTTGTCAATATACTATTATATTAAATATTTATTTGGCCTAAGGTATCGTAATTTTTAGTTAATTCGACCACAACAGGTGCAGTAAAAATGTTTAGATGAGCCAAGGCAGAAAACGATGTTTCATCGCCACTCCAATACTTCTGCGTTTTAGCGAGCCCTTAAAGGAAAGCATCTCCCAATTGCTGAGAAGCGCTTTCAGCTTTACGTAATTTCCAAATATGACATGTTTTTTAACTGTTTTGTAACACTCATTGAATTCGAAATAGTATATGAATTCTCGACCTGATACATTTCCCTTCCTCGGAATTTCTTCATCGATAATTATTGTCGATACAGTATTTTGCTAGGAAAAAATCGGTACAACATACATTGTACAAACTTTCTCATATACTAATGCGTCGTTTAGTTATCTTTTGAAAAATATGAACTACGTAGAATCGTTATAAACATCAACTTCAATAACTATACGAAATTTGATGAAAATCGTATGAGCCATTTTTTAGAAAATCCAATTGTTATTAAAGTGGTCCAAGAACAAACTACCCTTATGTTCATTCTTTGAGAAATATGAAATATGTAGTACTAGTGGAAACCCGTCAAAAATGACGGGAAGACAATTCATCTTGAGCGGATGAAAAACTCATTTTAACAGCTCTTTAATCACCACATTCTTGGTGAATGTTTTTTCATTCATCAAAATCTTTCCTTTATAATTGGTGTCTTGTACAAAGACTTTTACATTTTTATAATTTCTTGATCTTGTGAGGGCTACGTAGTTGACCATGTCCAAATGCAGACTCAGGGAAGTAAACACCAACATGATCAAATGTTTGGCCCTGAAATTTATTATTTGTCATTGCAAAAGCCAAAATGACTGGAAATTGGCGTCTTCGCATGTTGAAAGGTAAACTACTGTCACTTGCTATCAAATTAATGCGTGGAATAAACACTCGTTCTCCTTTGATACTCCCCGTAATAATTTCTGCGTCGAACAAGTTATTTTGTAATTTTTTTTACAACCAATCGGGTACCATTAAGAAGTCCTTTTTCTTATCTAAATTCCTAAGTAACATGATAAATGCTCCAACTTTGACACGAAGATGATGTTGTGGCATACCCGATGGCCATGGCGAAATTAATTTGGTATTAGAATACAACAATACCAGGGCGGCGCTACATATATTGAGTGGCACATGAATGCGGCGCTACATGACAACTAACTCAGGAGAAAAAACAATAGCCATGTATCATAGGATTGATACATATACAAAGATAACAAACTGAAATTCAGTATAGAAATAATTATTTACAGAGGAAATGAAAAGTGAGCAGATTGAAAAACGTATACATACTAGCTAATGTGAAAGACTTTACGACTTATTATGAAATAAAATGTATATGTTAACAAGCAGACTTTTAAACGTTTAACACACCGATTTTGTAGAGAGCATCTTGTTTAAATAAATAAAAATAATGTTTGATGCTTAAAGCAACTGGTGTGAATTTGTTCTTTCAGTAATACCTCCTCCTGTTTCATTTGAATCATGTTTATTTAGATAAACTCTTCATTCGCTGTATTTTAAACGAAACGAATGTTAAAGATAGCTGCAGTAAATATCATGCCTTGAAAAATCCCATGTCGTTGTTAAACATATAACATTTTAGTATTTAATCTCAAAATTACGAAAATAATTTTTTTTGAGAAAGCAGATATTTTTTCTGATTTTCTTCTATTACAACGTAAATATTTAGAACTTTAAGCAAATAGCACTCTTTCAATTCACATAAAAATTACGCGAGAAAAAAATTTAATATGCAGTAACTCTCAAAATAACATTTTAAATGATCTCTTCATGATTTCCGCCTTGATCAAACTGAAATTATAATCAAATAATTAACTTTGCATTTTATCTACATGGAAACTTTATAAATATTTAGAAAGATCAAGGGTCCAACCGCATTAATTTATATGATTCCCTTTTAACGGTGTGGCATCATTAATCAACCCCTAAGTAAACATATTTCAAAACCATTTTTCCAGAGTGATCCTCGACTTTCTAATTCAATTAATCCCTTCGGTTAACACAGGCTAAGATACGCTGCAAGTTCACCACTTTCACAAAAATAAAATCTCTGCAAACTCCCAGAAGAGTGTAAATAGCAAATACATAATAGGGAAAAGTTTCGCGGTGGCAAGCGACAATGATATTAATTCAAAGTCATATTCATTCGAATTTAGGTAATCGAAGGTTCGAGCCTTGATAATAAAACGACTACTGCATTCGCCTCCTTTAATTCATCACACGGATAAAGCGAGCTGGAGTAATACTCTAACAAGTGAAGTTAATGAAGAATAATGTAGGGAGTTGTGGCATATTATGTTTATTAACATCAAGATTTTCCTATCCTAAAGTCCATTATGTCTCTAAATCCTTCTCTGAGTCTGTTATCCAAACCAATCTTAATTTATCGATGCGACATTAAGTAAATTAATCGCTTTTAATAACATTCATAACTCATATCACCCTAACTAAAATTAACCTAACCTGCATTACACTTTACATATTGTTGAGGAATCATTAAACTTCCTTCATTATACAACGATTTGAAAAATTATTTGATTAATATTTTATAAAACCAAAACTAATCTCAGCTGAGGAAAAATAACCAATGACAAAATTAAGGTTAATTTTTGGTTGTTTAAAAACCTTTAGGAAAAAATAGGAATATTGCTAAAGACGATATATGTAATATATTCTCGATTAGATGGGCATAATGTGTCAAAGAGATCGAAACCAATGATCCCTTCGCCACTCCAGATCCACTCTAATCAATGAATCAGGGTAATCATTGAAGAATTAGGATTCATAAGACCAAAACTCGGGAATTACACTCCAAAGGCGCCAACATAACAAGGACTTTCACAAAAAAGCCTTAAAGGTAAACTGAAACACTGCAATACTGAGGCCGAAGCAAAGGGTTCTCAAACCCGTGGAAGGTTTCGTCGATGGCGGTCCACTTGGGTAGGATAGTAGTTCTATTTGCAGCCCCATCCTGATCTTCCCCTCCCCTCCCCCTTCCTCTCCTGCCCCCCTCCCCCCTTCCTCTCCTGCCCCCCTCCGTACTTCCTCTCCTGCCCCCCCCTTCCTCTCCTGCCCCCCTCCCCCCTTCCTCTCCTGCCCCCCTCCGTACTTCCATCACCGCTACACTATCGCATCCCAATCAAATCTCTGACGAATTAATATATAAACAATGTAACGAACAGTTCATTGGCATTGCTTCGCTTTTAAGGCGTTGTTTTCCCTTTGTTTATACAGGTCACCCACTTTGTTTTGAAGCTTACAACCACTGGCCCTAATAACACATTCTACAGACTATATAATCGATTTATTTCCCGATGAACAAGTTGGTGCTCCCAATCTATCGAGCATAAAAATGAAATTGAATTCATTGGAAATAATGATGAACTTAGTTGGAGATGACCTCTTCCCCCTCTTTCTCTCCCTTTTCCCCGTCCTAATCCTTTACCCTCCCCCTCTTCCTCACCTCTGCCCTCTTTTCATCTATTGCCATAAGAAACGAAGAGAAAGAGAACCAAACAATCTGTTACCACAGCTCGAATTTATTTTCACACTAATTTAATCAATTCACTTTTTTTCTCTCTAAACTCTTCAATTTCAGAAGGAATAAATGCTATACAGATAATAATAAAATGCGTTTTCACACGAAAAGATGATGAGTCGTGAGCCAGAGTTGGTGTGCGCGTGACACGGAAGAATATTCTTGTCTGATAGATTCAATGGGTTACAAAATAATGATGGAAAATTAATGTCAAAATACCCATCGCTTTAAAGCAGCGTGCTCGTATGAATGCACTAAAATGTATCTGCGCAAATGTTCACAAATACCAATAAAAATCAATCTAAAAAACTGTAAAGAAATGTAGGTATGATTAAAGTGCTACAAAACTTTCCAACTATCACTGAAAAACTAAACATTTCAAATAATCTGATGGGCTTTATTACATTTCAGTCAGAATAAATTGCTAATATTAATGTTGTCATTCTTAACGAAGAGAAAATAGTTGCAATAAACCCCAAAAGTTCAGTCATAATAGGCCATAATAGTTTGAAATAGTATTTACACCGACTGACCATGCTAAATTGACTGCCTGTCATGTATATTCCACTAACAAACGTTTCCATTTATCACCACATAAATAAAAGACAAAGTGTATTTGTGTATTTGTTTGTGGGTTAACGCTGTAACTCCAAAACCAATAAACCTAGAAAGCTGAAACTTGGAAGGCGTACTTAGGGAAACCTGAGGATGTGCACCTCGGGCGTATTTTTTTTTTACTTTTACATCTCTTCTGTTTAGGGGCTGCGATAAGGAAATTACATATAAGCGATTATTAGTCCCCTGTCCGTCTCAGTTTTGCATGAGCATCAACAAGGCACAGGGACAATCACTGAAAGTTGTTGGCCTCAACCTGCAAAGCCAATGTTTTTCACATGGTTGCTCCAGAGTGGGTAATGGCAAAAACTCTTCATCTTGGCCCCAAATGAAAAAACGAGCAATATTGTATATCCTGAAGTTCTATAAGAATAAAAATTATAGATGTTTAAAAAATTAATTACTGTAAGCATAATAAAAATAAATTAATATAGATTTTTTTAATTAGGTCATTTTTACATTGTTCTTGGTCCCGGGCAACGCCGGGTAACCTATCGCCAGTTTCTCATATACAAACGCTAACTCACTTCCATTTAAACGAAATTTATAAAATATGATATAGATTCCGAGCCTAATTTTAATGTTATAAATACAACCGTTCTAACCAGGGCCTCTGAGAGGAGTGAAGGGCAGGAGGGCCATTAGGACTGGGCCTCAAGCTCAAGGGGACCCAAATTTGCGTTTGTATGGACTCGTCATGATTAATATCAGTTGTAAAATTTGAGGAAAATTACATTTTTACTGAATATTTGGTATATTTGCATGGGCTGAGGCTAGAACAGCATTTTATAAATAAAAATTTACATTTAACTGTGCTTTAGCTAATGATTGTCTTATTCTGTTTTCACGTGTTTTTATTTTCATTATGGCCAGGAAACTCCAAATCTGGAATTAACCTCTGAACCACTGAGGTTATTACGTCACTTCAGTAATAAAAATGCAAAGGATCGCGTCGAAGTGTACGAAGTTATGAAAACATTATAATAAACGCATCCAATAAACTACTTTAAATGGCTCACATTGGTGCAATAATATTACGTTAACCGCCAAGAGAATAATAGAGACTTCCCAAGGGAATGGGAGGTATACGTATATAGAGAGGCAGTCCCTTCTTTCCCTTTTTATCTGCAACTGCCAAAGATTCTTCTGTCAAAATACTGTAGCGAACATCGTCATCTTTCATGTCGTTACCCGAAGGACCCAATCTGCGTCGCTGAATCGAGGAATACTTTAACTAAATGGGTATAAGATCGCAATGAGGGGGGAGGGGGCGGGGGGAGAGAGAGAGACGGGGGGGGGGAGAAGGACGATGACGATGGGGCGTATCAGTCGCTGATGGACGCAAACACTCCCACGTGAAGGAACGATAAACAAAAAACAAAACATGCCGACATTCTCGAAATATCACGGGTGTTTCATAAAAACAAAAAGATTGCGTCACGTGAATGACTAGCCGTACGAAAATATTAATACACGACACTATAATAAGAGTCGCCGTAAGACACGCATTCGGATTCCCCGCCGCGTTCTCAGTACCTCCGTAATGACAGATATTGAGGAGGCGGAGAGGTTCAAGAGGAGGCGCGACACAGAATTCGACAGAAGCCGCGATCATGCTAATAAGAAGCGTCGTTAAGGACTCACCTCCTGCAGAGGAACCTGGCGGGAAAGGTTAAAAGACGCCGAGTCACGGGAAGACGGGCGAACGGGTCTGCGGGCGACGGCGGTGGCGGCGACCCGCGGCGAGCAGCCGACCGGACACCCACTCTATCACCTTCTCTCTTTCTTTCCTCTCTCTCTCTCTTCCTCTCTCGACGACCCTTTCGCCGAGCCGAGATCACATCCGACGCAGTCCCGCCGAAGAAAAGCCCAAAGGCAAACGCACAGGACACCACCAGCAGCAGCAGCTCCAGACGCACGGACGGACTGACGGCGCCGAAGGGACCGCGCGCCGATTGCGACGGTCGAAGCGGGAAATCGAGTCCTGCGGAGAACAATCGAAAGTGCTCACGATTCCTTACGGAACGCGCCAAGCTGCGCTTTGCTGGTAAATGTAGGGGGCATGAATCGAACGGGAGAACGTGAAAAGGTGTATCGGTGGGGGAATGATGGGAGCGAGGCGTCCTCATGGAGCGAAACGGCGGCGAAGGAGACGAGAGGGGAGGGTGGGAGGAGGCGGTGGGGGGCGGAGGGATGAGAAGTGGAGAGGGGGCGGGGAGGCGGCAGAGGGGAAAGAGGTGGGGTTAACTCGCTCTTTGGCTCTCGGCAGCCATTGGATGGGAGCGAGGGTCGGAGAAGTAGGCGGGGCAGACGGGAGGCGGAAGTAGACGAAGATAAAAAGGGGCGAGGAAGAGAGGGGACGGGGGAAGAGGACGAGGTAATAGAGCAGAAAACGGAAAGATGCCACCGCGTAGCATACTTCAAATGTGCTCCACGAGTATGAGAGAAAGGTTGAATTTTACTGGGATGGGGGGGGGGGAGAAAGGCGGGGGCAGTGCAGCAGCCCAAGGGAAATAAGGGTGCAGATCGGGAAAAAGAGAAATGAGAAGGGAAAGCCGAGAGAAAGGGCGAAGAACGAGAGAGAGAACGAGTTAGGAAAGTGTACAGAGTATCACAAATGGGAGCGTTTCGTGCAATGGAGTATTTGAAAGAAATTATATACGTGTAAGTAAGGGAAATAGCGTTTTAAAGTTCTTTTCTTAGTCATAAATAATACATTATCTTCCTATTTAAAAATATTGCATGCAAACGTAAGGAAATTAAAGGTCTGTTTGCGAAATTGTTTATGTTAGCGACAATGATGAAGTAACCATGCAAGAAATTCTCTAAGTTCAACTCGAATTTAGACATTCAAGTCTGATTTTCTTAATAACGGCTACTCCGACGATAAAAATGTATAAGACAAGAAATACTCTATTATTTCTACAATATAGACTGGTAGCCTGCCAAGTTAGACTCGTAGGTAGTGTGCCTGCATTCTAACCTTAAAGGTCGAGAGTTCGGATCCTGCTTTGGGCTTGGACGTTGTGATTCGTCTTGGGGTTTTCCCCTGCCTGCAGGCAACCCTTTGCCTTTGCGGGGAAGGCATCAATTTTAAAAATATTTTGATATGACCAATACTTTACTACAAGATATGACGGAAAGTTCACTTTTTGTCACCAGTAAAGTGGTGCCCCTGATTACCTTACGTGATTCATTTATACGATTTTCTTATTATCTCTGGTTGTGTGTACTTTGTATCAAATTTCATGGAATTCCGTTCCGTAGAAGGCGAGAACGAACATGCTGACGGACAGATCGAAGCTAATGGGCGCTCGTGCTGGAAGCGAAACGCGCCTAAGAAGAGAAAAGAGAGGAAGGAAGATGACAGGGCTGGAACGAGAGGCGGTAAAAAGGAGTGTTTAGATAGGCGGAGGGGATATAGAAGGGATTTAGACTGCATTTGCGTCTACTCCTAAATTCAGAGCCAAGCGAGGCGTAAGATAATTAAACACCCGGCATAGAAACAGCGCTGAAAGCGATGCGATTTCTAATATTCGGAGCAGCAAGTCCTACGTTGTATATAGAGAAGTGGAATGGAGTTCATTAGTAGGTACGCTAGATGAAGGAATTATAGGATGAGGCATGTTCTCCATTTCATTATTTTCCTTCCAAAGGATGTTACATGAAAGCACGTCCCAGAAGGAGTTAGAATTCGGCACTCTTATGTTTTTGAATCTGAAAGAAATGTTCGATTCTTAAAACCGTTACCACATTACTATTGGTGGCAATAGCAAATATAAATGGCAATATAAATCATCCAGCATCTAGTCGAAATATGGCCAGATGCGCATACAGATATTTTCGATAAAGTTACGAATGTTATGAATAATAAATCTTAAAATGATGAACAACAAACTATTTATAATGGGGTTTCCCTTCTTTTAAGGTTTAAGACGAATTAACGCATGAAAAATTACAAAACTTGATGTTTTTGCTTGAAATGCCTTATTAATTCCTAAATAATTGAATTATATACAATAAACAATTTTTGAAGCACAATATAATGAACCGAAATGTACTGCAATGGTCAACCAACAAACAATCTATCTTTTGTGAATTGTACCTACATTAAAATTACACAAGTGTTACGAATACGACCCTTCATTAAATTTATATAAATATAATAACTCAAATTTTTTGCATTTTAATAAGTTTCGGGGATAAATTGATAAAGTGGACAAAAATATTCCTTTTCCCAAAGGCGTCTTCACCTTTTCAATTGCAGTCGCCTGAGATGAGATGGAAATAGTGGACGAATGTGTCACACGGACAAAAATTTTCAAAGGTGGCACGCCTGGATTTGGGCAGAAGTGCGGAGGGGGGAGAGAGATTTTCAGGGGATTAACAAGTCCGTCGCCATGGTAGCAGTGAGTGGTACGGGAGCGCAGGCGGTCGCTCGATTCGCACCCGCTAAACCAGTCCGTACCGTTAACGCAGAGCCAAGGATTAAGCACACTGCATCATCGGCTAAACGTGACTTGTCCTGACGTAAATTACATATGTACAGCGGACGGTACCAAACTTTCGGAAACGTAATTTAGTTGAAATGAATTAATAGTGGCGTAAACTTTGGAGTGCTATCTCAAGTAAAAACACTAGCCTCTCTAGGAAATTTTCAAAATTTTAAAGACCGCCTTTAACTCGACAGAAAAACGAAACTTGTTAGGTTAAATATTTTTATAATAAAAGTTACACCTGATTCAATTTTGATTATATTTACAACGTTTTCCTGTAATCCGCCATAAGCATATGGCAGGGGGTCCCATAACCTACACCTACATTACATACATACCTACTATTTTAGCATTTCTAATTGCATTTAGGAAAAAGGACCTGTAGCACATGTCATCTCCGTCGTATTGCCCTAAAACTCCAGTCACATCATTGAACTGGACTCACTATCCACACAAAAATCGATTATTTATGTTAACTAAAGTAGTAATTTTTTCCGAATATTTAAGCACCAAATGAAAACATCTTTAGATCATAAATACCTACGTCCAGAACTTGTGAGCTACCGACTAAAATTTTGCGATCGATAGAAACAAACATTAGATATTTAGTGATACCATTTCCTTCGCTCTGAAAACGCCTGCGAGCACTACAGGAAATTGGAACGGTGTCTTAATTCCAAATTTAAAAACTCTTAATGACGAGTTTTGATTCAGGACTTAGAATAAAAAAATCTCCAGCACTTTGTTTATCATAATATATTATCGCAACTAAACCGTCTATGTAAAATGGAGGGGAGATGGCCAACAAGATTTATAACAAATTTATAAGAAATATTAAAAGGTTCACGCTGAAATTCAGTCTTAATAATATTTACTTCCTAAATTAATTAAATACCTTTTAAACAAACAGGCATTCTTGGTGTACGAGGATTAATGAATCAGAATTTGAAAGCTACGTAAACTGAAACTGTAGGTACTTGTGAAACTGAAATGCTGGGCGATTAATTTTCCAATGATTAGACGTTGTCAGTGGAGCTTCTCGGAGATTAATAGAAGAACAAATTTAATTTCAGACAAGTGTTGCAACTATGTCCTCGCTGTCGTCATTTGGGGTGAGGGCCCAACGTCATAACCAAATTGATAGGAAAACAAATTGTATAGGATGGCATCTACTAAGAATCCCCTTCGTGCGAAATCTGTACATATTCCTCAACCTTTGGCCTAATCTCATGAAATAATTCTTTGATGAGCATTTCGGACATTTTTTCGAAATCACTAAAAAGGAAAACTTTGAGATTTTTAACAGAACATTCGTTTAGATAGTATGGCTTCCAAACAGTGGCGTATCTACGCCTACGCGATGCCTCGAAACACTGCGGCGCTTAGGGCCACTTACAAACATTAAAAATGTCGTTTTCAAAAATTTGTATGTAAATGTACAAAATAATATTATTATTTGCTCATTGTATCAAAATAGTCATAAAAAACCGCGGGTTTTCTACCATTAAGTGAATATTATTTTCCGTTTAAATATAACGAAATCTCTATTTGAAAACTCATTCGAAAATCCTTCTTAAAATCAAAGTCAAACGCATAATTATTTCTAAAACCTTAATACGAGACGAGACGATCAAGGAATTGATTCGAGCGCGAAAACGCCGTTCGTCTCCTTGACGACATCCTTCCTCCGACGCCCAATTCCAACGACCTTTCCAAACATCTTTAATTGAATTTCTGTCTTCTCACCGATTCCAATCGATACTTAATCATCTGTTCCCTTTTCCGTCCGATTCATTTTCTTTGTTCTGCAGACATTCCTCGGAGGTCGCGTTTCCTCTCGCCCAAGTTTCACTTCCGTGCGATTTCTGATTTTTCTCTCTGATATTTGAAACCCTCGCAACTTTCGCTCAGTCCTTCTCTCGATATAAACACCGTATCGCTCTTCCTTAACATTCGGCGATATTTCTTCCCATGGCTCGCTTTATATCGTCCTCGAGATGACTCAATTTAAGCCTTCTGCCGTTACGGCTTCCTCCGATCTCATTTTAAGTATACATATTGGCCTTAAGAACGAGCAGCGCCGCCGAATTCATCTTCTTAGCAATCCCCGATTTTTAAATTTAAGCTCTAGGAAAAAGAATCCGCCGGAAGGAGACTTCCTTTCTCCTTGTACAAATCGAACCCCGGCCCTTCGACCCGTCAACTCGCCTTGTTTGCGGAATTCCAGTTGAAATGCGGACGGAAAAGAAGGCCCGTGTTTGTATAAGCGCTGGAATAGGCATTTACCATTTGATAGTTAAACCTCCCGCATCATATATGTATATATATATACACACACACACACATATACCTTGCCAATTCATCTTTAAAAGGATCCAAAGGCATAAAAGGAAAGACGAGAAAAAACTACCTTTGAAGACGTTCTTTGGGGAAGCCATCAGTCGGGGGCAATTCTCGCTTGTCGAGGAGCATAGCGGGGTAAGAATGGCTCCCTTGCGAGGCGGACCATGTTTCGGACGCGACAAAGGAAACGTCGGAAGAATTGTGCTCTGGGGCAGAGAGGTGGGCGGCGAAGGAGCATGGATAGGACAATATGGCGTTTGTGTGAGAGAAGGAGGGTGGAGAGAGAGAGAGAGGGAGAGAGAGAGAGAGGGAGGAAATGAGGTTGGATGAGGTGTGGCATGCGAGAGTGGCGAACGGAACGAATTATTCTGTGCGCACTATCACTCTATCGTAGTGGAACAGTTTGAAACGAAGTGGCTATACATATAACTTTCGGAACTGTAAAGCATCTGGACTGTCTGAAATTACGTATTCATTTGATTAAACAAGACATTAAATATTCAAACTCCGAGAGGATTGAGTGATTTCAAGTCCAATAAGATCACCAGAAGGTCCACTGTCCCGACCGACCGCCACGAATGACCGATCGAGAGCAAGAACATTTGTTAATTTATAGGCGTGATCTTAAACAGGTGGGACGCAAGCTGCATGCCGCCAGTGCCGGTAATGTGGCCCCTTATATTCCTTTTATTCCATTCTGATTAGGTGGAAAAGGTAGCGTGGTCGAGAAAATCATGCAGTAAAAAAGAAATACAAATATATTAATGTTTGGGAAATTTACCTTAATTTAAATTAAAATATACACCACGCCTCTAACGTGGGTTCTTCTATCACGGTTTCTATGCAAAGCGGTGCGTTTATTAAAGCCAACAATCCAGATAACGCGGATCATGGTTCGCATTAACGCGGTTTGGGATTCCAGGTTGATGAGCGAGGGAGAGACGTGTTGAGGGGTTATTTCTACCGCTTTGTTTTTAAGCAATTTATATACACAAAAAATCTATGCAGTAGAACGACTCTTTCGTGGAGCAAAGGCCCGTGAGAAACTGACGCTCTCGGCCTTAGAGGTTAACACAGCTCGTATTTACGAGCGGTTGTGTGAGTTTCTTGTTTGTGGTGAAAATGAAATTAGAATGACTAATTTAGTCAAAAGTTAGTGGTTTCGCATGATAGGTTGCATTCATACTCTCGCTTCTATTATATTTTAGCTTCGCTTGCTTTTATTCGCACATTCTGTGTATGTTTTAACATATTATTGCTACCACCATGAATAAATCCTGGACTACACGAATACTATAATTAAAGTTTAATATCATTACTGGAGGGAGGGAATAGATTGGTGCGTCTATTTGGCGTTTACATAACGTGAACGAATCAGACAAAAGAACGAAAATAAGAACGCAAAAAAATAGAATATCTACAGCAATACACATTTAACGGTGTAAATCTAGGTTTGCATAGCACGTATTCACATTGCACGGAGCTTTTTCGGAATGCGTGTTAAAGGGAGCCGGGTATATAAATCGTTTTAGCCGTGTGCTTGTAATGTTCTATAAAATGTGCACGCTATTTGATACGTGACTCCCTACAAAATGAAATGATCACATGCGGCCCGCTACCTATTTCCGAATTATTCTTCGTGCAATTTGAGTTTGAGACCCTGGTTTATAAATTCTTCTCGATCAATAAAAACGAAATATTTCGATCAATTTGTAGTAATGTGAATACTGAAAATCCATGTTTGTATGAATCAGTTCAATATAAGGTTTCTTTTATACGAATGTCCATTCCAACATTCCAAAAGATGAAACACTCTCGCAACACTAATTTTGTTATGATTCCTAAATCCAATTGAAAAATCCTTTGCTGGAGGATCTTAACGTTTTATAACAGTTGAATGCCTCCTCGAGTTTTATTAAATATTGCATATTTTCGTTGAAACTCCTTTGAAGCAAGTGATTCGGCGACGTTAATATGCTATCGCCAAAATGAGCAAACATCGAAGGCATAAAAGGACATTCTGTCGGTAGAGTGACTGACTCGATTTCGTAAACTTAAGGATTCGTTTGTCCATTCAATTGAAAGTGAGTCACGAATCCGTGAAGTTACGAAGGGTCATTGCCGATGAAACTCGGCAAGATAGCGCTAAATTGTTAGATTAAATTATTGAAATTTAATATGTTTCGTTATACGGAGTTGTTTTGCAAAACGAAACGCGGGAAATCGTTTGACTACGAAGAGAAAAGCAATTCCGATTCTGAAGTCCAGAATACTATGTCGCGAAGCAAAGAGATCATAGCTGCATCACGATAGCTGCATTTTCATGTTTAATAACTTTTTATAATTTTCTTATTCCTTACGAAGCAAAAGTACAAGAAAGAGTTACGTTTTGATATTTAAAAAATATTTCTATAGAACTTCAAATCTTTATGCAATAATTCATAAAGGATAATGGTATATTTTGCTCCGTCAATTTGGATATGAGAATGATTCTAACTAAATAATAATAACACAAGGAGAATTGGAAAATGGTTAGAGAAGTAACATAAAGAAATTAATACGATTAAAAAACCGCTGTTAATTCATTCAAGTCTAGTTTTATTAATTGTGCGTTTCTTTGCAATGAAATCGGAGAATTGACATTAGCAATTCCTTTCTTATGCGTGCACAGTAACGTAGAAATTACCGAGGAATAAAAGAACCAAGAACGAAGAAAACGGATTATGCCGGGGATCGAAATCGGTTCGATAAAAATGCCCTTAGCGAGGAAATGGGAATGAAGAGGGAGGAGGAGAAGAGGTCTCTCGGAGAAGAGGAAAACGCATTAACATCACAATGAGTGCGGTAATGTGTACACTCTAGCGATGAACAACCCGGGTCTTTTCCTAACCAGCATCAAGCAAACAAGGAACCAGGACCCCGGGGTTCCTTCTTGCAGGTTTGGGAACCACCCCCTCATGCCCACCTCCTCCTTCTCGCACCCTTCCCTTCATCCCTCTCTCGGGCCCCTCCCTCATTCAACCTCCCCCCCCCCCCCCCCCCTCCTCCCCTCTCCCTCTTCCCGGATGTCACATGTCACGCACGGCCACAATGGAAGAGAGCACGCGGAGGCCGGGGTGAAAAGTGGTGCGGTTGGTACGACTGAGCCACGTCACGGGAAGAAGCTGTCGGGACTCGAGTGAGGTGAGAGAGAGAGAGAGAGAGAGAAAAAAGAACGCAAGAGAGGGCGATTCGAAACGGCTGTCTAAAGTAATCTAGTCTTTGGTTGCGACTGAAGGAGTGGGAAAAACACTTAATTTTTGCATCCGCTGACGGTTTCGATTAAAGATGGAGCGACGCTGAGGTAGGAGGGTGTGGGTTCGATCCTCGGGAAGGTTTTATTTGAATCGCCGCGCGTTCATCTTGAAATAAAATGTAACAGTTCCGTGGAATTCAGCTGATTTCGCAAAGCCAACTGAGAAATTCTGAGAGATATTATTTTCATTTTGAATAATATTGCGCAAACCTGTTCGTCATTATTTCTTGTGTTTTGTTGCAATATTTTTATGTTAGTTTCAAAATTAAAATACAATTATACCTGAACATAAAGTTTTTCATCATTCGACTCCATTACTGTCGGATTATCCGAACAAGTCGATAAGCCGAAGAAGGTTACGCCAAAGTTAAATGGGATAATTGATATTTGGAGGATAAAAACATATTCAATAGACATTAGTATTCACCATAGACATAATTTTAGATTACGTATAATCCTCTTAAATCATGACTACTTATATGCATATTAAAATAACTAAATTGGAAATTATTTTTTGTCATTTATCATAACTTTTTTAATTACTTAGGAAAATTTTATAAAAGTACATAAACATAAAATTCGATCGTTATAATTGTATAATGAATATTTTTCATTAGGAAAAAATCCTCGAACCACAGTTATAATAAAAAGACTCAAGGCTTTTTAAATGTTATAACGAATCAAATTTTATAATTGAAACAAAAAATGTCGAACTTATATGCAAACACACTACTTGAACAATATCTATTATCGTTTATTACTATGACAATGAGCGACCTACAGGGGAGAACTATTAAGGGCATTTCGGCGCTTTGCAATCTCTGTCACTCGTACGGCGAATTGCAGTGTATCATATGGATTAATAATGATCAGTAATTAATGTCGACTTCGAACACAACGTCAAATATCACCTGAAATCTAAGTCATTTCATTCCTTGGTATTATCAGATCTATTAAAATGTAATCGACGGGAGTCTTATTATAAGTAACACAAAGCTTCCTCGACACAATGCGTCATTTTGGGACATTTTGAATGCTGACAGTCCGCTATCGGCATAAAACGAGTATAAAATACAACAGAGTGAAACATACGTACGTCTCTATATAAATCCAATTTCAGGGCATTTAATGATTAGCAAACGAGTCAAGGAAAAAATACGTTCGGCGTAATATAAGCTGCAATCGCAATAACTCTACGAGTAGTACAAATGTTTAAGCAAGAAAAATAATACTTTTAATCGGTGCTTTTCTCCTGCCAGAACACACCGTAACGCCGTTCCGGAAGCTGTTTTCATGCAAAATATAAAATCAGGAAACTTGTAAAAACAAACATTTTTAAATTTTGAAAACGCTTCCAATTCAAAACATTTATTACTATATTAAATTGTACTGAAAGTCATTTCCCTCTCCTTCATTCCCCCTCTCCCACTCTATTCCCTCTCTTCTAAAGACGATTATCTATCTATCCTTTCCCTCTCCCTTCCTCTACCTCCCTCTCTCACCCTCCCTCCCTTCCTCTCTCTCGTATTAAAAGCAATAAAAGCACGTTTACACCCATAAGGATGAAATAACAATATGATATCGAGGTCTAACAATGGAATAGGTATGCAAGGCAACACCCTCTTAGAATGGCTAATTTCCTCACACTGTGTGAATTAAACGTTTAAATTGAGCGATTTCGAACTGTAGGCGGAAAAAGGCGAACAGAATAAGAACCTTTATGTTTTCTTAAAAATGGTTCACATCTGAAGTTCGTAGGTCAATTCTTTCTAATTTTAATCTAAAAAAGAATGAAATCCTGCACGGCGAAAAATTGATTTTTTACCTATTGGAAATGGAAATTATCCCCTGGAGTCGAACCCAAGTCTTTCATCTCGAGTTAGATACATCAAAACGTTTTGTTATTATATCACAACGCTATCCTGAAAATTTCATCAAATTCGGTTCTGTCGTTTGCGAGATATTAAGCTTCAAAAAGCATTACACACAAAGTGACACTGTCTTTTATATTAGTTTAGATTAGATTGCATTTCACGCGTAAAATGCAAACCACCATTTATGAAATGACGTTTATGGCCCGACGTTTATACTATCCATATTTGAGTCGGCAAAAAAACTACGCTTAATTTTTTTTAGAAAAAAAAACTCCTTTTACTAATCAGAAACATCGAAAGGTTCAGATATCACATTTTTACGTGCGCGTAAAGGAAATCGGATTGACATTTCTATCTGAAATTACGGGAGTTGTAAGATCTTCCACTCTACAAGGACACGAGATTTTATTTTACAGGATCGAGACGAACACGCAAGTGATGGATAGAGAGAGGAAGAAGTGGTTAGAGAGAACGAAAGGACGAAAGAAAGAGAGAGAGAGAGAGAGAAGCAGCGAAGGTGGGAAAGAGTGGGCCGAGAGGTGGCGCTGCGAAGGAACAGAAAAAAAAAAGGAAGGGCGATGTGGAGAAGGTTTGTTGGGAGGGGGCGGAGGGGAGGGAGGGGGGAGAAGCCAAGGTGTCCTTAGAGATAAGGAGTGGATGGGGAGGGTGAGTGAGGAGGGGGGAAGAGCGCGTCTTCGGAGGCAGCCGGGGGATTGGAAGGGGCAGAAAGGTGAGATGAACACGGGTACACACACACAGGAGAGTTGCGCTGTCACCTTTGGAAGTGGCAGGGGGTCAGATCTGAGACAGCGATGTGAGAAAGAAGGATATAGGAAAGGATGGGATGTTAGCGGCGGGGTCGATCTCTGTTTTGGGAGGGGGAAAGGGGAGGGGAGAGTAGGGGGAAGAGTAGGGGAAAGAGTAGGGGAAAGAGTAGGGGGAAGAGTAGGGGGAAGGGGTGGACATTTGGAAAGAATTTTGGAGACGGTGAAGTTGAGAGAAAAAGAAACGCTAGATTGTTTCGAAATGGTGCTTTGTGTCTCTTCTGTGTGACAGCTCTCGAGCTAATTGGTGCGTTAGACTCAGCGAGGAAAGTGATTTCCATGGAAACTAAACGGTTGAAAAAGACATATACTGAGCCTAATCATTCAATTCTTCAATTGTTTACGAAGCCTTAAAAATCTTCGCTGTGACCGACAATTACTCATCAGCAACGCCGTCCAGTAATTATAAGAAATTGAACGGAAAAACAATCCAATAAATAACTGCTGTATCCGCAGTAACGGAACATAATCTGATAACTCTCTAACGATTATCCTACCGATTGCCCAGGAGCGTCTTCCAGAAATAAAACTGCAATACTGTGAAACCCTATATGTTATTTCGATGATTGTGAGCGTTCGATAATCCGCCCAAATTCCAAATTATGGATTTAATGATTAAATGTGATAATTGCTATTTTTATTGCAGAATTTTTAATATTTTCAAGAAGAAAGTGTGACCCAAGGGTTCCGCAGAAGCTAAATGGGGTTCCGTGATAGACAGAGAAAGGGACTCAATATTCTCTTCCTTCTCTTATTTACAGCAGGAACCATGAGCTTCACTTGTAAACTGGGTACTGTAAGATGTATAAGCTATGTACGTAAATAAACATTTAAATTATTTAAAAGTTAATTTTATTGCGATTAGGCTTACCACCTCTTAGTTAGGGTCCCGCGAGAAAAAATATTTTTATGTAAGGGTTCCGTGGCTTCAAAAAGTTTGGGAACTCCTGTTCTAGACGAAGCAATTTCTCCTTCCACAAATTGTCCTCTTGTTGAACTCATCGCCACGTCGATCCGGCGAAGGAAAAATTAAGCAATTCGGAAAAAACGCAACATTTGTGGACTAAAGGAACACGTAATTCCGACGCGGATTCGCGGTCACGTGGGACGACGGAGCGACGTCGAGGCGACATCTGCGGAGAAGCGCGGCGAAGGGTCACGAAAGAAAGTCGTCCACAAAAGGAAAACGGAGGTCATTACAATTCCGACAAATTTTTAACAAGCTTAAGCTTTAGCACCTTACCTCCGTGGTAATTATTTTTCCGCAAGAAAGGCTCCGTAAAGAGTGGCGCGGCAAAACGCGGGAGCGTAAAAAAATGCAACGTAAGATAGGGACAGAAAAAACCGGTATAATGAAAGAGAAGAGAGAGGAGTGTCGCGCAAGAAAGTGACGGTGAGGCCTCGGCTAGAGATTGAAAAGGAGGAGATGAGGGGAGGGAGAGAAAGGAGGGGGAGGGAGGGAGAGAAGGGGGAGAGGAGGGAGGGAGGGAAAGGAGAGGACGGCTTAGGGCGATAAGAGATCTCCGACCCCGAGGAAGGGATGGAGTGGGTGCTTCCTTTGTGGACGAGTGATGCGGTGCTGTGCCGTGTTTGTGTGGCTACGCGCGTATTGTGGGCCGCGTATCAGTTTGGGGAATCATTTTGCCAAGTCATCACGCCATATATCACGGGGCGGTCGGGTTTAGCTCCGGTGGCATTCCGAAGCACCTCATCGAGAAAGAAACAGTCGTCTTTTTCGTTCGTGCGAGAGTTGAAGACTACGCCCTCCGCGGCCGCAGAACGGGAGATGGGGGGGGTGGATAGATGGGGGAGGGGGGTGATGGGGGGGGGTGATGGGGAGCGGGGAGAGAGAGGGACGACTCTGCTGGAGTACAAGGGAAAACTGTTTCGACCCTTTTTCCATCGAAACGAGACTTTCCACTCGAACCGACTGCCTAAATATCAGGATTTGAAGAAGTAGGCGATTACTATAGAATACAAGCAGGCCAGGCCAGGACTAATACGTACATACATGCTGGTTTCCTAAACGTTGACGTGTCGAAATGATTATTCATGTGGACAGGTAGAGTAATAATCATCTCCATTGCAACACTACAATAAAATTCGATTTAAAACGCCATATTTTACTCGATATTAGCATAATTCTGTGATAAGAATTATAAACTACATTTTTTAGAACAGTAGAAATCTCGTTCCGATGTCACAATTCGAAGCTTTTTTTAAAGTGCCAAAGAAAACATCTCCGTACGAGGGATTTGAGACTTCTTACGTAAATAAAATATGGAAAAACGCTCCTGGAATCGAACTCAGGACTTCAGTCTTTGTCAAATAAAATATTGCCTTGAGTTCGGTCCTTGTAGCACGAGTCTCATATCGAGTGTGGTGGAAATCGGTCCATCGATGCAAAATTTATTAGTGTAAGACGGACACACACACTATTTCGTAATGTTATGTTTCCTTCGGAAACCAGCACAAAAACGGCGTCGGTCGATATTCGTGGAAATTTTAAAAAATATGCGATCGCACCAAAATGAACGATTCGACAAAAAATTACCTTTGTAACCTCAGTGATATGCATAACTAACAGCAACTGTTCTAATATGATTACGTATCCTAATATGCGATCGAGGCAGACTTATCATGCCGAATTATTTCTAAAGAAATCAATCATTATTTTTTTAAATAATTTGTACCTAAAAATTTACCTCCTCCTCTGAAAAATAGCGATCTTTTATAATTGAGTGCTTTAAAAGGTAGAATTCGGAGAAAGGATTAGATTTGAAGACGACTGATGCAAAGATATATACAAACATCGAAATAATTAGATGTCTTTATGCGTTTCCGTCTTTTGTTGTAAAAGCATATGAAATTACATTTGCAACAAAATCTGTTTTATAATATAATTATTTCCAATCATAATTACGATCATAACCTATATTTTACACTAAAATTGATATATAAATAGGATATGATGTTAGGATTATGATGCCATCATGTTTACTCCGTTGCTAGAAATGAATGTTATTATAATATAAACAATGCAACTCGATTAAAAGACATTAATCATTCACATTATAATTTAGCCGGCCTTGGTGGAGAGGTGGTTAGCGTGTCTATCTCTATATAGGGTCCTTCCCCCACTCTCTCCTCATTCCGTCTCCCTCCTTCAAAATATCGACTTATCTCCCTCTTTTCATCTACGTCGACCAAGTAATTCACTACACAGGGATTTCAATACACCAAAATATTCCCTATGATTTCTCTCAAGTAGAGTCGAATCTCTTCTCACCGATTGCCCTAGAAAAATACGAGTCTTCATATCGAAATGACCTACGATCTGATATAGATGAGGGCTTTATAATTATTCCTAAAACCTTCTACGCTAAATGTTCTCTGAAAGTTTTAAACTGGCGTCCAGTTACTCAAAAGGTACCCAATTCCAGGCGTGGATTAGAAGTTTTTATCGTTTCTTTAATATTTTATTTACCTACTACTATTTACTGATATGACTGCTAGAATCAGTTTTCTCGCCGGTTTCTTTTTCAAATATTTCCCGAACTTTCGTTGTAATTTTTCCAAAGCAGCAAGCTTTTTCCATTTAAAAGCTCCCGATTCAAACTTTCAACTTTTGTCATGATCTATACTTGACATTTCAAATATAATAATGCGGTGATGATTGCTATTTTTACCACAGTTTAAACGGTGGGATGCCATGATAAAAATCAAATTACGACACCATTTACACATTATTAACTGTGAAGTAATAATCGCTCTGAGTAGCAAAGAAGTGATTCTAAAAAAATCCCTCCTCTCATAAAATGTTCTTCCTCGTCATTCAAAATTTGTCTATATGTGTATTAGCACGAAATGGTATGAAAAACATAATTTGCACGTGATGCTTAGCTTCGATTTCGTGGCCAGTTTTCTTAGTTTGCCTCCCACCAATCTGGTGATTTGCAGGGTATTATGTAGATGTAGATATAAACTTCAAAATTTAACCTGAATCCAAATCATCCTCATTTTGATTCCAGCGTGGAAGCTATCGTTATCGATATACTTCTCCGTATACTCGATTAAGCGGCAAAATTAAGTCTGTACCTCTTTAAACTTAAACAAATAACAATCGAATTTCACGGCTTTAAACACGTCCTCTTCATAAATGTTCAGATCATGCAATTTTTAAACAAGTTAGGAAAGTGTACAACGTATCACAAATGGGAGCGTTTCGTGCAATGGAGTATTAGAAAGAAATTATATACCTGTACGTAAGGGAAATTTCGTTTTAAAGTTCTTTTCTTCACCGTAAATAATCGATTTTCTTTCTATTTAAAAAAATTACATGCACACGTAAGGAAATTAAACGTTTGTTTGGGAGATTGTTTATGTTAGCAACAATAAAGAAGTCACCATGCAAGAAATTTTCTAACAATAAGTTCAACTCGAATTGTCATTCTGGTTTGATTTTATCGATAATGGCTACTCCTAAGATAAAAATGTATAGGAAAGGAAATACTCTTCTTTACCAGTTCTACAACTTTTATTTGAAAAATATTTTGATATGAACAATATTTTACGAGATATGATGAAAATTTCATTTTTTGTCAGCAGTAAAGTGGTACCCCTGATTGGCGTATGTGATTCATTTTTGCGATTTTCTTATTATATTTGATTGATAGTCCTTCATGTCAAATTTCATGAAAATCCGTTGTCTAGAAGCCGAGAACGAACATGCGGACGGACTGACCGACGATAATAGGCGCTCACGCTGGAAGCGAAACGCGCCTAAAAACATTTCCCTTCTATAAAAATTGCTTTCCGAAAACGATCCAATGATCTTTATGCTACCACTACCAACGAAATCAAAGAGGCATATATAATCCATTTTAAAGCGCAGGCTTAAAAAAGGAAGACAGGAGAGAATTGATATTACTCTTTCTTCGTAGGGGATTGAATAGGACGCCGCAAAAACCGAGTGACAATGAGCGTCTTTCCGTGGCCACACCTTGCCAACTGAAGGCACCGCAAACCGAAGAGGAGATCGCGCCTCCATGGTGCACGGCACCAAAAGAACCACCCCGCGAATGGAGAGCATGAAAGGGGCGAACCCTCGGATCGGTTACCACAGGGTTCACGATAAGGGGGCATGGAATCTGCGTCGCTTCCCTTACAATGGCCCACGGACACTCTCTTTTCCCTTTGAGACGTCACTCTGGAGGGAGAAGTCTTTTTTTGTCCTGCCTCCGGGGGCGGTCGAGAAGATGATGCATATAATGGAAGGGGGCATGTGTGAGGGGGGCACAGGAAGGGAGAAAGGGTGGGGAGGCGTGGCCGGACCCCGGCGTGTGAATAACCCGTGACTGACGTGCTCATTTTCCGCCGACCAATTAAAAAGGGACACAAAGAGGGAGGAAGGGGTGGGGTGAGAGAACGTGGGCGTGCGAAAAGGGGGGGGGTGGGACGGGGAAGATGTGCGAAGGGGGATGAGGCTCGCGATTTGCATAGTGCAGCCGAGGCGAGAGGCTTAACTGGGCGGGACGGACGGATGGCAGGGGGTGTCGAGTTGATGTTGTTCTTGTGCACACAGTTCTCGGGTCCCGAGGCAACCGCCTCAACGTGCAACTAAGGCGCACGGATACGAACGATACGGATCGAATATATAATTTCAATTTCATAAACGCAGCCGGCGGAAAAAGGGTTGGGAGATTTGAAGGCTCGAATAGTCGATGGAACCACCACCCAGGGGGCTTACGAGAGAAATTCGATTCATCGAAACAATGGCTTCGCATTCGATATCGGCAGGGAATGGCGGTGTTAGTGAGAACTTATTACATGGGACAGCAGCCTACGGCTCCACATGCGGCTCTTTTGAGACATTGGTGCGGATCGCTAAACCAACTCCATCGGATAAATCACCTGGCACGACGTACGAGTCGCTGACCTAAATGCCCAAAAGTACACGCTTATTTTATAATAGCCTACTTAAATTTAAAATGACTTTTTAAAATAACTATAGTCTTAGTCACCTGTATTGCGGATCTTCTTATGTCGAGTCTTATTTTTAAAATGAAAAAAGTGGACGTTCCAGGGAATGGCAAAATTGATAAGTCTAAGGGAGTGATTCGATTCATTTCGTGTGCAGACACCGTTACATCCGTTTAGCTTGACAAAGAAACAAACGAACTTTGAATATAATATACGGCTTCATTCCTCGCACTATGAACGATCACCTCGTATCACCGACAAAAAAGATACAACCAGAAACCACATCGTTGTCCGCCTGTGTATATCGTTCAGTTGTAGAGTGTATTATTAAAATGGAGTGACCCAATGAAACGGTGTTGAAATTTATTGAAATATATAGGAGCAAAGAGGTTCTTTGGGATGCAAAAAACAAGAACCATTCTAATAAATTAATTAAGAATGATGCTTGGGGGGAGATAGCAACTGAAGTCGGCTTCTCAGCTGATGAATGTCAGAAAAAGATGACAAGCTTGTTAGCATCATTCCGGCGGGAAAGAGCAAAAATTTGTAAAAGCCGTGGAACAGGAAAAGGTATGTATTTTTAGAAACATACCTCATTTATTTATTAAACGAAACCAATTTTCCTTCTTTTCTTCTTGGAAGTGTATTTGTGCATAAAAATATAAGCTGCAGCAGCTATGTACTTGAAGAGAAGTTATGCCTACTCGGAAACCGAATGGATACTGGCGGAAAACAGGTGAACAACGATTTGCAACACCGTGCCGAGCGTCCTCTTGTTGCAAGGTTTGGTTCGCTGTTCTGTTGCCGGGAAATGCGCATATGTGTACATACCTTATGTAATTGGAGATATTTCCGCAATACATGCATGTAATTTCGAAACGTACTCAAAACAAAATTATTCAATGCAGTAACCTGTACGACATACGAGGTTCATCATCTCACTCCGAATCTTTTCCACAGGAAGAAACAACTTCAGTCCAAAAAAAAAGAACGGCTTTTCTCACAGAGGGTGAAAGGAAATGGTGATATAGAAAAGTCGGTGAGGAAGACATGTGAAAAGAGTGCTTCGGATAGGTTGTCAGTGGATTCGTCCGTCAGTTAAGGGCAAGAGAAGAGAATGTAACCGAGATCATTCTGCGCCAACACCCTCCCGAAGAGGGCAAAGGAAAAAAAGACACAGAGGGAAGAATTGAGGAGAGGTCCTTTTTCAAGGAACTTATTTTTTTCGTGCGAAGGAATGGGGCGTGAGGCAGGGGAGGAGGTGGATAGAGGCAGTGGAAGAGGCGGACGAACGAGGGGAGCTTTTGCGGCTGGAGTGAGTCCTCGTAATAAAGGTCATCTCGGAAGAGGATTCTCGCACGCCATCACGACCGATAGATCCTATCGATCGATCCGCGGTTCGACTCTCTCGCGGAATTGTCCACCGTCTTCCTACATGTCACCTCCCAATGGGTTGGAGGGGGAGGAATGCGGGAGGTTCGCATTTATTTCGACGGGGTTACGGCAGAAAGATAGAGAATTCAAGGGTTCGATTGATCGGCGTCTATTTATCGCATGATGATGTTGATGACTCAGAAAATGAAAAATTACAAAAAATCCATTATTTAGACCAGGGCTTTCCAAACTTTTTTAAGCCACGGAATCCATATATTCAAATATTTTTCTCGCGGAACCTTAACTAACTGTAAGAGATGGTTAGCCTAATAGCAATAAAATAAACTTTAAAACAGAGCTGCAAACCACTTCAAAATTTGGAAGTGGTTCTGTTCTAAATTTTTGGAAGTGGTTCGGTTTACGGTTCGGTTCAGACGGGAATTTTGACAAGTTCGGTTCAACTAAGTTAATCATTTGAAATACTATCCAGAAATAATTTACCCAATATAAACATTACACATTCAGTGTCAATCTGTACGTAAATCAATCAGCAGTCATTATTATTTCAAATGAAAGAAGAATTTATATAAGAAAAGATTTATATTTTAAATATATTACAATCCCATCATCATCTTCATTTATTTATATTGATCCGAACATGATTTTTATTTGGATAACAATAGTATCAGAGATGAAAGAGTTAGGCACTCTTTCCTTTGAAGCAAACCCGCTGGTTTTTCCAATAGAAATTCCTGGTCTTTTCGTTGGTCCGTAACTGGTGGATTGAGATCGAACCGAAACCGAACCATTCTGGCAAAAAATTGCGGTTCGGTTTTCGGTTCATTGAAAGATTAATCAGTGATTTCGGTTCGGTTCGCGGTTCAGCAAAATGGCTGCGGTTAGGTTCAGCGGTTTGGTTCGGTTTGCAGCTCTGCTTTAAAATCATTGTAATGTTTATTTATATAGCCTATGTATCTTACAATATACAGTTTACAAGTGAAACAATATACAGTTTACAAACGAAGCAGCCCATGTTTCCTGCTGCAAATAAGAAATGGAAGAGCGTATTCGATCTCCATTACGGAACCCCGTTTAGCTTTTGCGGAATTCTTGGTTTCCACGGAACACTGTTTGGGAAACCCTGACTTAGATAATCTCAACGAATTAAAACCTTTTCCGTTCCTCTGTCGCAGATGCCCAAGCAGGATGGTTGAATAATAGATTTAGAATTCCAACGTCGGCATACGTGCGGCCTTAATTTTGAGGAGGCTTTATAATTGCAAATGCTTTGTATACAAATATTCATTCGACTGTATAACTTATCTTTATATGCAAAGGTTTTGTATCGCGTTCACATTTAAAACTAACGAAAATCTGGGATTAATCGACAACCTATAGAAACGGGATGCCTTAACTCATCTTTCATTCACTGACGTGAAGCGAAATGATAGAAAACGAGTATGAAAAGGGATTATTTTTTAAATACTTGACATTTTTAAATAGAAATTTATCTGCAATTAATCTGCGTATGACAGTGGTTTGTAACCATAAATGATTCAAAGTTATATTATTCATTAACATCTCCAGTGATTTTTAGGTAAATACTTAATTCTGAGATGTTATAGTGCTATTTATCTGGTGCAAAGAAAAGCATACTATTATTAACACTACTTGATTTCAGAGTAACCCACAAGCACAATCAATACTTAAAGGGTTTCGTACCGACGACGTACAACAACATAAAATATAACTTCTCAATTAGAGCGAATGTCAAAAGTCCGTCGGTGGATAATAAAAAACTACAACTACAACTTCTCAATTAGCGAGAAAGTCAGAAACTTGATAAATGGCGGATAAGGAGGAGGATTACGAAAAGTGACGGAGCGAAATAAGAAAGCGACATTAATTACGACCTTTCTTTTTTAATTTACTCCATTTGGGCCTTCGAGCCTCAGTAGAAGAAGACAGAGGGAGACACGCAAAGAATTTCCCAAGCGTAATAGCCGGCGCTCTTAACGAAGACACGGCGATACAGTTAGGGAAGAGGGAAGCAGAATGCAGGGATTAACGAAATAAAAGATGGAGGGACATTTCGAGAAAGAAGCGATTAATCGAAAAGAAAGAAAATATCGATGAGAGTGAGGAGAAAGAAGAATGGATGAGTGGAACCTGGCGCTACCGATGGAATTTACGGAAACAAAAAAGAGAGAAGCAAAATATCGTAACATGGAAAAGGAATGGAAAAAGAGGAAGGTGGCGCCGCGAATAACATCCGAGGGAATCCTGAACTAATGGAAGAGAAGCGGAGATCGGGAAACTGGGAGAAAATAATTGGACCGAGAAGACAAAAGAAGGGACGGTCTCCGGGGAAATTTGGGATGAATGAAGGAAGGAAGGGCCACGCGAGGGGAGAGTCACGCGGAATAAAATACTCGAAAAGGGGTTATTTTTAAATTCAAAAATGGACTGACGAGCGGTCGGAACGCGAAGCCCCGAGGTTAACAAAGGGGAAAAGAACCAGACCAATTTTTCCAGGATTAAAAAATTCCGTTTATTTTTTCCTTCTCGTTTTAAATGATAAAAAGTATTCGAGAGAATGAAACGCCGCGCACGGCTGAATAGAACAATTCGAGTTGAGATACACTTCAGAGTAGATGGTGATGAACATAAAAATATAAACTTTAATGTTTGAAAAAATTGTCTTTTTGAGGGAATTTATTTTTTAGCTTTTCTTCTCGAGGATTGACAAACAGATTGCGAATTACAGTTTTGAGTTTAGATTAACGGAAGAATACTTACAGAGAGACGAACGCTTTCATTAACTACCACAGATGCTGTTTAATGCTTTTAAATTAAACCGAATCTAATCGCCTAACCCAGTGGCTCACCCAAAGGGAAATTACTAACGAGCTCAACTGCTAGGTTCCTGCGAAAGTCTTTAATGACGCTGTGAAATATGATTGAAAATGCGTTTCGATTTAAATTTAATGAACCTTAAGAAAATACGCAACGATGTATAACAAACGCTTTTGTAATAAGGTTCCGATTCTTACAACTGTGTTTTCCTTCTCTGACTCTCATTCCAAACTAAATTTCGGAGGTCTGTACTGCTTTCGGCTGCATAACGCGAAGCACGTTTAAAACTCGAGGTGTTCACTAAAAGCATAATCTTTACTTATCGAATAAAAGGACACTGGTAACAGCGGGATTAAAAGAGTTAGGCAATTTATACCGTTGAAATTTTTATATCGTTTTCATCAGAACCGGCTCACGGGGCCGAAAAATACCGCATCTCATAACTGTGTAAATAATGATTTAAACTGTGCGCCAAATAAGAAATATATTGAATATGTTACCTTTAATACATAAAATTGATCCAAAAAGAGTATTTTTCGAATTAATTATAACAAAATATATTCTCGCGACTTGGCTGTTGTCGGCCCTTCTTTTCCGCTCCATGGCCGATCGCTCCTCCCTCGATACGGTTTTTTAATGCAAGATGATCTCGCGAGGCGCGCCACTTATCGAAACAGAATGCGAAATTTCAACTTTCGTTTCACCGTGGTCCCGGAATAAAAGGGAGAGAGCCGCGAACAGGGATCTTCAAAACCGAAATGACGTATTAACAGAAATCGTTATTATCGAGTTCGACTCTACCGCACTGTGGTCCAGTGCTGTAGTCGTAAAAAAAAGTCAGGGGGTCAGCGGCGGATTTAGCCCCTGACGCTAAACTATCGGGGGCCCTGCAATCTAAGTATATGCTGAAACCTCATCTAACGATTACCGCTTTATTTGACTCCCCGTTTCAATAAATTAAGTTTCGCAGTGCAAAAAAATAAAATTTTCTCGTGACTTTTAAAATGAGATATTTAATACTCTGAGATTATACATAAAAACATTTTTTCGGGCCCCTTACTTCCAGAGACCCCTGGCGCGCGCCAAGTGCGACCCCCCATTAAATCCGCCACTGTAGAGGGTATACTGCATATTAAAGTAAAACTTTGAAGGAGGGTTCTTACCCAGTTATTTTAGAGAATTTTTTTTTCATAAGGCGTGGTTATACGCCATTTGTTCGAAAAAGCAGAGTATACCCTATTTATACGAAAAAAGCATAGGGCATACGACGTATACCTACCACCGTATACCCTTAACTACAGCACTGCTGTGGTCGTCCAAAACCAAAGAAATTCTTTGAGACATCAAAAACGCCCTAAAATCTCAATTTTTGACGGTGTTAAGCCTGCGTACGCAAGGAGTACGTATTCCTATTGTCCAATTACGGAGGCAGTAATGAACGATACTGTAGTCGAGCCACATATGGCAAATCGACCACAGATCTTGATTCCCTTCAGCAGTCATATATGTATCGTTTTCTTAATTAGAGTGGACTCCAGATTTCCAAAAAGTAACAATGATCCCGCTAAAGAATAGGCTTAAGACAATGCGGTGTAAAGAACACAGAACGATAAACCTAATCTCGCACGTGTCGAAGATCATCACACGAATTCTTACTTAAAGGCTGAAGAAATGCTAGAACATGAACAATTCGGTTTCAGAAAAGGACGAGGAACCGGAGATGCTATCGGAATAATGAGAATCATACCAGAAAGGGCAATGGAGTGTAACCATGGTAGCAGCGTATGTTTTGTCGACTGGCAGAGGGTCTTTGATAGAATAAATTGAGTTATTAACGAATCAACATATCCCTCGATTACCGCCGTATGTCCTATTAGGCGTCGAAACAATCATTATTTAAATTAGTTCTTAAATAGGAAATCCATGGCCTTTTACAAAGAGACTTTTAAAACGGTGACAAAGAGAATCACAGACGTCCATGCCCAAAGCAGGATTCGAACCACCGACACGCTAGCCACCCCTCTAGCAATGCTAAGCAAGCATTTCAAAAATATTCTGTAATCGGACCTTTCTGCGTGATTAAATAAGCGAGACTGTGGAAGGGGACATGAGTTGGAGAGGAGGGAGGAAATGCGTTCCCCAAGGACCCAAGGGGGATGCTGTTATTCATACGACCTCTGAACATCCCCTCCAAAGACACCAATTTGCCGCAACTTCCACCGATAAAACTCGATATACCCATTACCAGCCAACATAACCCGGGGACAGCCTGTTTGCCACACGTCACGACATCAAAATTCCCACGTCGACAGACGCTATGGCTGCCGCCCGTAGCGAGCGCCCTTCGTGGTGACGGAAGAAACGCTACGCGAAATCAATTCAAGCCTCGTATGGCGGTCCTGATCCCTCTTAACGATAGGCGACGGTGAGCATACATATGTGAGAGTATTGGATGGCATGTTTGTTTAACATGATAATATTATTGCACGAGAGGTGTGGTTAAGCTTGTCTTTCATTCTAACTAAAATTTGATCGGCCATGTATTATATTTTTATTTGCTTGAAAATTGCGTTAATTTTTATGCAAAAAATACTATTAATAAATTTTCAAGTTTTAGTCGATTGTAATTCGATTTAAAAAAAGGCCAAGTTAAAAGCACCACGATCTTACACGCATTTTAATGGGCATTCTGAGCATCATTGATTAACATGGTCTTTCCACGCGAATGAAAATATATCATTAATTCGGAGTTTCTTGTACTCAAAGAAATGACTGTATTATAATTTCCAGTGAGTTGGTATGGCAGCAGTATTTCATCGATGGCAGAACGCATCAAAGTTAGAAAAAACAAAATATATTTTGTTTACTTTCCTGAACATATACGCCATTATCTTAAACAAGTTACAAAAACTTTTAAGAGCCTTTAGTATACAACCTAATATTAGGCAGCTGATACAGCACAGCATGGGGATGCTTTAATTTCCGCAACTTAGATGTAGGAAATAAAGAATACATTGATCAATTTATAAAGCATTGAACCACGTGGCGTGCATTACGTGCGCCCCGGAATATTCGGCCGCCATTGCGCGCCACACACATCCCGCTCCCGTATTTATTATAGATTGGTAACATGGTAATGTAATGTAACTTTAGGGGAAATTACGTTCCAGGTGTAATTTTCTTCTACACTTAGCTCCATGGCTCGTATTTGCATACACCACCACTCCCATCTAACAGGGTCGGGACGAGGGTGGGGCAAGCGGGGCCTTTGCCCCGGGCGCATCATTTTAGGGGACGCCAATTATATGTGATTATATGTATCTGTATACTATATAAACAGAGCAGAGCCGAACGTTATTGGGCTCCTTGCACATTAGGTAATCGCTTGTTTTTTTCTGTCAATATTTTTGAGTCTTCATTATATTTCCTGGTTTCTATTTAGTATATTTACATTTAATTGTTATTGTATAATGTGCCGCGAAGTTACTTCAATCGAAATAAATATTTAAACGATATTTACTTGTTTATCATTTAATTATAATTATCATTTTTACTTCATAAAATACAGGGTTTAGGCAAAGGGCGCGATTCACGTTCCTTGCCCCCGGAGCCAAAATAGGTACCTATTGTTGTCTCGACACTGCTATCTAATCACCTTCTAAGGAAGGCGAAATTTTGACTTTCGAATTCTATCGATACACTAACCCAGAGAATGAGACAGTTCGACGCAAACACTATTATAGTAATATCTCAGGGAATGCCCTTAAGGATGGGTTGGGAAAGGGGGGTTAAGTACGGTCTTAGGATACGAAATTAATATATCAGTCATATAAATAAAAGATATATTCCTTTAAAAACTATTTACCTTTGTACTTCTTTGTTTTCATAATATTTTGGGAGGAGAAATTTTAATACAAAACGAATTCGTTCATATTTGTTTTTAAGAACAAACTTTGCCCGAGAAAAACAAAACTAAAAAAATTACACACATTTTTGAAGTGGAAAATCTAGAAGACTAGTTTAAACTACAAAAATAATCAACTAAGCAGCGCTTAATTTCTGGGGGAATGCAAGGGAATGGCGTTCCCTTACTTATTTGGAAGCTGATTTGTACAAGATTGTTTATTTTTACTTTACCCTTTCCAAGTTACTTTATATTTATTAAAGACCGTAGATCTCATTATGTATTCAGTTTTGTTCCGAGTGGTTAGGTAAGGTTAGGTGTTCCCTATCTTAATTGGCCACAAATTAAGCACTGCAAATAAGAAATGAAAAGATGTTATGTAGGTATCGGCAGGTGTTTTTGGCTGGGTTGGAGCCCTGTACCAAACTGTCTCACAATCACACCCACTAATCCAGAGGTTCCAAACTATGGTTCAGATGTCATAAGCAGAAATTTGGGAATAATTTAAAATGAGAAAAATTCTGCCTTGGCAGAGAATCAAACCCAGGTCTTCCACTAGCCAGGAGGATATTCTACCACTCAGTTATCTCAACAGATTTAAAATTATTCCCAAATTCCCATTGGGGCTGCTAGCCCGACCACAAATGAGAAAACATCCAAGTTCTGAATCTGAAGAATTAGTTCACTACAATATTTCATTGGTAAAATAACTGCCCAGCAAGTGGAAGACCTGGGTTCAATTACTGATCATGACAGAAATATTTTCTGATTATGAATTAATTAGGTATCTCCCATTTCTATTATTTCATTTTGAGTTCTAACAGATATATATTTTGCGTTTGCATTGCAAGTTACTAAATGTTTTTTTTTTATTTCGTCACCTGCTTCAATCTGAAAGTCTAACAAGGTTTTAAAAATTCCTGAATTGTAAGTTTTACCTCGTAATGAAATGTCATTTGCACCACACAAAACAATGCTTGACACTACTGAATACAGTATTGCCATTTTCCTCTACTGCATTGACAGGTGATTTGTTTAGCAACATTTCTATCGGAGGACTTTTGCCTTTCATAATTGAAATAAAGTGATTGGCTTCTATATTTGTAAAGATTTATGCCAGTGGGTTTTGGCATGGGCAACTGCAGTTTCATGAAAATTGTTGTATTTTTTAAACAATGTGTTAATGAAAGAACCTTGAAATCCCCTCTTCACCCTTTGAGGAAAAAGTATATGAACTTTACGTAAAGCACCCATTAAATGTACAGAATACACCAACAAAGGAGTATACATACTGCGTTAGCCACAGATGACGGAAAACTCTACTATTTTCACTATAATGCTTAAAACCATAAGTCAGTGAAGGTGTCCAGCAATTAGTTAATATTTCATATTTAAATTCATTAGACATACTTTGTGGTGTTTTAGCTATATACAATCCAATATCAAAATGTTCACTAACTTCTGATTCAACATCAAAGGACATACTAGGTGAAATGGATTTGTTTGCATCTCTTTCTAGCTGTGGCGATGAAGGCTCCAATGCATTTCTGACTCTGAGAGGTATTTACTCCAGATTTCTCAAGTTGATCATCCACTTCATCGGTTCCTGGATCCAATTTTGATTTTTTGAAATAATTTGTAATATACATGGGGTTATATTGCTGTTATTGAAAAATAATAATATTTTATTCGTGTGATTAATATCTAACTAATAACTAACCCAATTTGTGTTTTCATGCATTAATTTTAGAATGATTAATGAGTAAGGAGATTATTTAAGTTTTCTAAAATAAATAAACAGGAACAAAAACACACCACTTATATTTACAAATATAACAGGAAATAGTGGAGTAGCTTGGGTCTACAGCACCTGGGGACAAGGCTTCTTCTTGGCGCCCCTAAGGAAGGGGGGGGGGGGAAGGGATTATATCTCCAGTCTGGGCCGTATGACCTTTTTTTCTTGCCACCAAGTTCCAGGGTGGAGGGATTTACGGGGTGTTCTGTACTCAATTTAGCATGTTGGCATCTTTAGGCAATTCCCTGTTTTGCTACCCCATTTGGCTGATTCTGGAAAATTCAAGCATGCAACAATAATATTTGAATGGGAAATTGGTTCAAGTACAGCTAGATGGCAGGAGATACCTCAACTCAATTGCAAACCTCCATGGACTGACTGTCAGCACAACATTGATTACAAGTGGGATCCAGTCTAAGGAAATACATAAGCAACACAAAAGTCTAACACAAGTCCAAAGAATGAGCAATAACCCCAAAGACTGCGGGTGAGACATGAAGAGGTGGCAACCCGAATCGGGACTTCACACATATTATGGATAGACAGCAGGGTTTTGTAAATATATTTCTGACCCACTTACGATTGTCATTTCTTAATTCTCAAGGACCATCTAAACGTAAAAAAGCTGCAGTATCACTATATCCTAAAGATAAATACAAGGGTGATTCATTGCATTTCGAGCCAGTTCCCAGAAGCATTTTTGATGACTCACACCTCTCTTAAGTCTTACTCCGTTACGTAACTCTGCGACCTCCTAGTGGATCTGCTTTCACTGATAAAAATTGGTCCCTGAGTTTGTATCCCTTAAGCCCTGTGCCTGGAGACCAATGCCTCCTCTGCCCCCCCCCCCCCCCCTCGCTACGCCACTGACAGGATACTGAACAAATAAGCATATTACCAGTATGTATGCATATCTTTGACTTATTATAAACTTGTTTTTAATGTCGAGTGAGTACAATAGGAAAATTTTCTGTAACAAGATGATCATCTTGAAATAGGATGACAACATTGACTTCAAATTCTGGAAAGAAAAGAAAAATAAAAATTAGCTTAATATAACAGTGATTTGTATTTCACTATCTACTTTTCAATTAACTGGGATAATAATCATCAGAGCTAGCATTTCCTGTATCTATGACTCACACGGTAAAGACCAATTCTAATTATTTTATTTTCATCAGAAAAATAGAAAATAAGAAATATACCATGGCTTCAATGCAAAACATGCATTTCAATTGGATGAACTTTTAAAGAAATGGTTTGATAAAATTATTTGCATCATTTGGTTAGATTGGGTTTTTCACCTAATTTTTTTTATTTGGGCACACTTTTTGTAGTAAATTTGGGTAAAAAATTGATTTCACAAATACAATGATTAATTCATAGTAGAATAATAAACCTACTCCTATAAACAAAAATGCAGTTAGTATTTAAAATAATGAAACACTTTAAGTACACTAAAATGTAAAAAAATAAGTATAAAATTCATATAAATAAATGTTCTGGAAAGTTAAAAGAAGTTTGGTCATGCAAAATGCCACACAAATGTTATATACCCAAAACAATTTTTATTGTAGGGAACATTCAATTATTAAGTGATTTTTATATTTGTTTTTCACTTTTTAGCATACCTATAGGGTGGTCTCAATTTTTAATATAAACTTTATTTTTATTTAATACTTAATTCATGCATACCCATAATGGGTAATTACGCTAACATCAAAATAAAATAAAATGAAAATTTAAGTCTAGTCCATCTATGATTAATTATAACATATATTTAACATGGGGTCCCAGATTAACTTCAACGTGCATGAGAAAAGATTTGAGTCTTTCCCGGCGAATGATATGGAGAAAGTTTTCTGGAAACCCGAGAAAACTTTCTCCATTCAACATGTATCTTGTTAACAATACAAATTGTTGGAAAATGCTTCCAATAAGAGTTGTAGGACTAAATAAGAGAAATACAACTTCAAAATTTACAACAATGAGAAAAGTATAACTTCTATATCTACTTGAAACAATATGGACCTCCCACAGTTGTCAAATCTCAAGGAATCTCTCTCTCTCTCTCTGACCCTCTCCAAAATGGAGTAAATACCCTACATTCTTGTTATTTTAATCTCTTTCATCAAAGATGGCTTGCCAACGTATGCTGTCTTCATTTGTTGTGAAACTGTTCTGCATAAGCATTATTCCTTAAAGGTTACATACATGCTCCTGTATGTTGACAGCCAAGTGCTTCTTTTTGACAAAAGTTATCACTGATTGGCAGAATGGCTCTAAGAAGCATTCAAAATAAGATGTAAATAAAATAAAATAATGTAAATTTCCATTCAGACTTTTTGCACTGCCGGATGTAAATGATATGTGAACCAACTCAATTTTATGATTTCCAAATCACTGGAAGTTAAGGTTATGACATTCTGATTCACTTGGCAAAGATTCTTATAATTGGATTTAAGAGAGTGGTTCAAATGAAAACAGCAAAAGCGAATAATTATTTGTAAACGTTTATTTAAAATATTTTACATAGGGAAGTTATTCTGCTTTAATTGTCATCTCTAAGTGTTACTCGTTTGTATTGTTGTCATTAACCCAATGATGATTCTAAATGGTTGCATGTTATATTATTTCTCTTTAAATATAGTCATTTTTATTTAAACGTTATAGATTCGGTGAATTCAAGTCAGTCATGTTAACTTAATAGTTGTAATATTAATATTATCATGATGCCATTCCCTCCAAATACAGTAAACTCCCAGTTATCCAGAATGCCCGGAGATGGGTTTTCTGGTTATGTGAACATTCTGGTTGCTTGAGAGAGAGCTTCAAGAAAGCATTTGGATAACAAAATAAGGAACAGATGCAGAATTGTACATTCACCTTGGAATTGAGAATCTGTAAACTAGGTACTCTAATAAATTGTTCTTAAATAATTCCTTGACATTGCAGAAAGCAATGAAACTCAAAGATACAAGTATTCAACACTTTTAATTGCATTATATTAATATTTAATAACTGCATTACATCCTATGGAATTTCTCGTATGCCTATCGCTATTAACTTCTCCTTTGTTCTAATAACAACGCGAGATAAGGGTTAACTTCGTCCAACCTTTAGAATTTTCCACCAAAAAATTGTTTCCTTACCCGAGAAAAGGAGAGAAATTATCCTCACAAAACACAATGTATTAGCAGAAATTCTTAGGGCAAATTGATATTAAACAAAAGAGAAGCAAATAGTGGCATGCAATCATAACACCATTACATACAGTGCAGTTAATAAATATTAAAATAATGCAATTAAACATGTTGGATAGTTATATATTCCTTAACTAATGTTTCAAAAAGTCACAAAATTTATTGGCAGCTTCTTGGCCAGCCAATTTTTTATCACCCGAAACATCTAGATGTCTGATCTTAAAACGTATTAGCCATCCATCTGAAAATGCACACGGTTCAGTAATCTCCATTTGTTCATAACAATCTTTGGCCTTTTCAATCAACATTGTTCCAGAAATAGGGGCCGAACGCAGCTGTCACCAAAGTGTCAGGTGCCGATTAGTCCCATTGCCGAAGAGTCCATCACCGAACTGGTCGTGTTGAACTGTCCCATTCCGATGGAAATGGTAGAGTCATGGTCATAGCGCCAGTAATGGTTTAAACCAGAGCAGTCTTCCAGTCAACATAGAGCAGGGTTTCCCAAAATTTTTTGGCAGCATATCCTTTAGAACTCAATCAATCAATTGAATTACCCCCTTATAATAGAATACGACAAGAATTACAAAAAATAGACATTTAAAAACAAACAAGTTTGCATATAATAAATAACACTTATTGAGATGAATGTCGCTGTTTTCCATGGCATAAAGAGTTCAATCGTTGACTCTATTGAAGAAAACCTCGATCGTAAGTAAGATTCAGCATGAGATTTCTGATAATTTCTTGTCATAATTAAACAGAGGAGAAAATCCAGATTTGCACAGGCACATTGTGGTGAAAGGAATCAATACTTTTATTACTTTTGTAGCCACCTTCCCATACTAGTTTGATAAAGAAAATAAACTTCTGGGCTATTGATGTAGTTGAGAATCATGGATGTCAAAGCGATACAGATCTTCCATTAATTGAAAAGCAATCATGTACTTTTCAAAATCCAAAAAGTGCTGGGAAAATGTTTGTAGCAGATTCTGAAACCAATCTACATAGCACTGACATTCAAAATCAGACTTTTCTCCATATTGCGCATTGTTCGGAAATGCATGAAATCTTGGACTTCTATATGTTCCAAAAAAGCTCAGTTTTGACAAATTCTCGTGCATACTGTGCCAAATTATAAATTACCTTTCCCTGAAGTTTAAGGTTCAATTCGTTCATGTGTGATGCCAGTCAGAAAGCAAATGTCACATTGCCATCCTCGATCACATAGTAAGTTGTTATCTTTTCCTTCTTCACAAGGAAGTCTGATTGGTGTTAGCAAGGCAGTAAATCATTACAAGATAGTTCCACGACTCATTGTCAGCCATCGGACATTTGAAAAGAACACGACATCTTTAAAACAATCGTTCTCCACTTTATCCAACAACTCTACAAATTCTCGATGGTTCAGAGTGCTGGTGCAGAAATAATTGGCGATTTTAATAACCGTTTCCATTACATCATTCAAAATGTCTCTCTCTGCCATTTGAGCACAAATATTTTCTTTGGGAAAATTGCAGTGAAACAAGCTCAAAGCATCACTATTAAGGCCATTCTGTTTCAGATGCCGCTTTAGAAGGCTGATAAATTCATATTTGTGTCTAACCATCGCAGGTGCTCCATCCATCATTAGTGAAACAAATTTCTTCAAATCTAATTCAAACTTTTTCACGACATTATCGAAAACGTCAAAAATATCGACACCACAAGTGCGGTTTCTCAGACCACGAATTGCAAGAATTTCTTCATGAATTTCCAAATCTCCTGACACAAAACAAATCAAAAAAACAAGTTGTGCAGTGTCCTTAATGCCAGTTGACTCATCCATGGCTATCAAAAAAGACACACAGGTTTCAGTATTTTGCGCCATATCTTGAATTCGACAAGCAATTGTCTAATGACTTAGCTGTAAATTTCGAACTTTCTGGATTATGTCACTTTTTGTAACCAGTTCATAATTTTCTAGCAAAGTTTCCATAACATTACAGATAATGTCTTTCACTAACTCTCCATCTGAAAATGGCTTCTTTTTTCGAGCTAGAATCCATGCAGCTTTACAGCTAGCTACAGTCCCCCTGCTTGGCCTTAAACTGTCGCATGCACAGTATACACCAGTAGCACATCGTATTATTTTTATACAGCATGCAGTAATGTTACAATTCGATACAATGTAGCTACTGATGAATACTGTGTGTGCGGCTGTTTCAGGCCAAGGAAGGGGACGTTTCCTTACCATCGGACATCGTATTTTCAGCTGTGTAGAACATAGCAGCAGTAGCTGGGTGTAAGAATGTGTGAATCATTATTGTGAAACACCATAACCATATATCTGTCCTATTTATAAAAATAATATTTTGTATTATGTTGTGAAAAGGCCGTTGTACATAAAATGTATACAAATTTAGTTCCATGAAATTTAATAAACCAATAAAAAAATATTTAGTAGACAGAAGACTGTGAGCATCAATTAGCCACATATCAATGGCCTATTTGCCACAAGTGGTGAGTGGCGACTGTGTTGGACATCTCTGTTCTATAACAACATCAAAGTGAAAAAAGTTGATTTGTTGTGTCCAGAGTCATAGTATCAGCCATTATGTAAATTTTCTCAAGTACCCCCCTATCACAGTGGTTCCCAACCTTTTTCAGTCAACGTACCCCCTCTGGCTTTAGAGAAAGGCCTTACGTATCCCTTCTCAATTTTTTTAGAGGTAAATGTTACTGTTTACCATGTATGTGTATACAAGAAAATACACAGATATAAGACTTTTCATATGGAAATTTTTCGATTTCCTTGTGCCAGAATAAGGCAGGTAATGGTTGACACATGTTACCTATAAATGCAGTTTATGAATTTACACTCCTATATTTCAACAACCGTTTAAGGGTGATTTCGAACTGCATTGTATTTTTGGATTGAAAATTTGTTGATTAATTGAAAATTAAAACATGCAATGAGTTTTTTCTCGTATTGTATTGACATATTAGTTATATAACTTTAAATCCAACAAATGATACTTCATGTTTCGATTATCTTTATAGGTATCAACAATAGGCTGATGTTGCTCAAAACCCAAATTTGAATGTGGACTCCTTATCTCTGTGCCTGTTATTTCAATAAAAATCAGACTGTTTAGAACTATAAATATGTTTTTAAAAGCCAAAAATATCCAAATGCCTGAAAGGAAAATAATATTGAATTTACTAAGTTTGGTGAGCAATAGAGGTAGGCAACAGATGTATAGTGATTTTAAGACATCGTGTAAGCTCTTTTGAGTTTTTGAACATGTAAACTTTTTTATTTATCAAATATCTCACATACCCCTTGATTTGGCTTCACGTACCCCTTGGGGGTACATGTACCCCAGGTTGGGAACCCCTACCCTAGTGCATTTAAAAGTAACCCCAGGGGTACACATATCCCAGTTTGGAAACCCTGACATAGAAGATGCTAGTGAGGGCAAAGAAGCCACCAATACCTGACTACATTTGAATAAATTTTCAAAGAGGAAGCTACTTACTGAGATTTTCTTCTAGGTGGCTAAAATGTTGTTCTTTGGAAGATTTCCTAGCAAGACCATCAATTCAAAGGTTTAAAAGCAAGCATGAGGATTTAACCCTTTATAGGGCAACAAATCAAGGAATGTCAATCACTTTATTTTCATTTATAACTGCTAAATATCATATTATATTACTAACCAAAGAAATTTACAATTTAAAAAAGTGGTACACTATTGTACCAGTAACCTATAAAGGGTTAAGACATAAGAAGTCCAACTGATATTGTTAATGATAAAATGAGTTCTTCCAGTTATAAGGATGGTTCATATGAAAATAGCCAAACCAGTCATGCTGAACTGTCCTAAACCCCCATTTCCATAGCTACAAGGGCATGTAAAGGTACATTCCTTTGAACTTGTCTTGCTATCCAAAAGGTAAGCAACTTGTCTGGCTCCACCATAGATAAATTTGTCAACAAGAGTATTTCAGGAAACAGGAAAACATTATTTATTAATGTACAGGTGAGCCTCGCTTAACGCGGCCCCGGCCAATGCAGATTTGTTATAACGTGGATTTTATTTCAAATTAAATTTTTTTTAATATAGACATCTTATGCACAGTGCGACCACACACTAATATCTTATGATTTTTTTAAATTTTGCACTAATCAAATTTCATAAAGTACATATCCTAAATATTGTGATATTTCAGCAGTGTTGCATAATATTGCATTGTCTGGTGACCAATTTCACTGTTTTCCCTGTAAATTTCACGGGTCTAATACAAAAAAATATATCTCCTAAGGTGGAAAACATTTGAAAAACGGAAATAGAAATATGATTCATGCTTTTTGGCATCATTGGATCATAAAGAATATTTTTGATGATTTATATTTTTATAATCTATAATTTTT
Source organism: Uropetala carovei (assembly GCA_036926305.1). Lineage (NCBI taxonomy): Eukaryota > Metazoa > Arthropoda > Insecta > Odonata > Petaluridae > Uropetala > Uropetala carovei. The sequence goes on along the minus strand of JAXCHB010000010.1, from coordinate 5,750,124 downwards.
GACAATTACTTTATTACAGTGTTAATTTACCATATTAACATGTCATTATAAATAATAATAAAACAATAACGCTACACATCAAAAAATAATAATTTTGATCTACATATGAAAAAATATGCGGTACGCACGGAGAGATCGTAATGTTTGAATGCATATAATTTTATATAATAATAGTCGTCATCCGTTGGTTGGTTGGTCACGCTATGCAAACACTAATAACTCGAGAAATAATAATGATAGAAACTTGAAATTTGGTAGGGATGCTTGATTAACACTTATTAAGAGAATGATGAATTTAAATTGTGAAAAAATTTCTTGGTTCGTCCCCAAGAGAGGCATTTCCATTTCCCATTACTTAACATGTAAAACACAATTTTACGACATGCAGGCTTTTATTCATTTGGAAATTAAAATTAGAAGGAATTAACCTATAACCTTCGGATTTGAACCATTTTGAAGAAAAAGTTATAAAGTTTCTTATTCCGTTCGTCTTTTTTCGCCCACAGATCAAAATATTCCATTTTAAATGTTTAATTTGCATATTTTGTGGAAATCTCGCCATTTTAACGTGATGTTGCTATGTCGACCATTATCATTGTTACACCTCAAATTACTATTATTGTATACATCCTTCTGGGAATAAGCGTGCCTTGAGTGCTTCAATACGAGAGAGAGAGAGGAAGGAAGGGGAGAGATTGGTGTGTTTTGTGGAAAATAAGTATATTCACCTAAATATAAAAAAATTTAAGTATCAACAGTGTCATTTTAGAAAAATTGGAAATAAAAAGCATTCTTAAATTAAATTCTTTGTAAACTATACGTGCTCATGAATTTATATTGTTATTCCTCAAATTAATTTCGTAACAATGGCTGAAGTTTGGAAACGAATATAAATTAAAATTCAATTAAAATTAAAAGGACATTTAAAACTGTTAACAGGCAATTTTTGAAGAAACAACAGTGGATCTTTGATGACTTGATTTGTTTTTATAAAAGGAATTTTGGTGCTTATTTAATACAGAGTAAGTTCTAAGGCTTATAATCCATTTAAATCTAATAAGAGTGGCTATTATAGTTTAAAGAAAGAACTTCATTTATTCACTTTACAGAATGAATTAATTTAAGGCTAGAATTGCCTATTATAAAAGGAGTTACTTTAGAATTTACAGTATATAAAGCAGAAGTTGTACTGAATTGACTCAAGTAGTATATTTCAAAGCAAAAATCAATTTAAAACTATTGAAAGTTGTTATTTCGGAGACTGAGAAGTCCAGAGTGGTGAGCGGATGCTAAACGATATTAAGGTACATTTTATTCCAAAATCTATTTAAAGTATTATCAGAGGCAATTGAAGATTGAACAAATGTTTTTGTTACCGGAATTCTGCTTATTTCATGAAATTGAAATGCTAAAGCATTAATCCATTAAAATCTGTTAAGAGTGGCTATTTTAGTTGAAAGAAATATATGTACATGGTACTTTTATTCACTTTTCAGAATGAATGAATTCTAGGTTAACATTGCATATTATAAAAGGATTTTCTTTGGAATAAGAAGTTTGTTATGTGGTTATTTTAACTGAATTGAATCAAGTTCTCTTCTAACTAAGTTTGAAATCCATTTAAAACTGGTGAAAGTGGTTGTTTCAGAAAATGGGAAGGCAAGAGTGCTGAGCAGACGATAAATGATTTTGAGGTACATTATATTCCATCCAAAATCTATTTAAAGTATTATCAGAGGCAATTGATTATTGAACCAATTTTTTGGAACCGGAATTCTGCTTATTTAATGAAATTGAAATCCTAATGCTATAATCAATTTAAAACTAATAACAATGGCTATTTTAGTAGAAAGAAAGGTACTATTTTATTCACAAGGAATTTCTGTGAGATTTTAGTTAATTAATTAAAACAGACTTATAATATAGAAATATTCAATGGTTAAAACAGTGCACAATTTTATTCTTGCGATTTTTACATGTTGCATTGACAAAAATTTAGATTCATTAAACTCGTTGAAATTCAATGGGCACTTAAGCTAGGGTATAATAATATACAATCAGTGATGAGCTGGAAAAAAATTAAGAACCGGCTCTCTAAAAAAAGTAGTAAGGAAATTTGGATAAGGATGGCAGGGGACGCCTATATGCCAGGGGCACCATTTCACTCCAGTTTAGTAATACCGTTCCACTAGCTTAACAAGTGTTCAGTTCGTAATATATTCCATTTCATACACCATCGGTAATTGACTATCAGATAGGGCAAAATGTACTTGAAATGGCAAAACTCAATAAATTTACATTTTCTAAAAATTTAACAACCGGCTCGCAAATTCTGCAAAAAATTAACAACATGCTCGCACGAGCCGGCTTCAGCTCATCACTGTATATAATGATATATAAATTGCAGAAAACCCAACATGCACTACTATGGGTTTGATTTAAAAGCGGAGCTGCAAGAGCATCGTCGATCAGTGCAAGACTTTGTTAGAGCACAGTGACTTCACACGAGTGGTGTGAGTGCCGTGAAGCAGGGCTGCGACGGACTATTTGAATGCTACCGACAAGTTTTATGTAATAAGCGAAAATAAGCTAAGCAGTCAAACCTGGACTCTTTTTTTAAATAAAACTTCTTTGGTGTTCTGAGAAATATCTTAAAATTATGTACGTTTACCACTAAAAAGCTTTTTTGTCTTAATGTTGACTAGGTAATTTTATAGTATGTTTAATAAATTACGTTCTAAAAGTCCGGTAGAAATGTTTTACATTGAATGTGGATCCAAAAATATCATTTGGGAAGTTATTTCCCTCTGGATGCCTAAAGGTTATGGTGCCCCGGTGAATGCAGATTTTTGCTTAATGCGGGGACCTCAGGAACGCATCCCCTGCATTAAGCGGGGCTCACCTGTACTTATTGGATGCCCAGTGGATGGGGAAAGAATTAAAACAGCAAGTACAGCTTTATATTGTCCTTTTTAAAAAGCATTTCACAACTGGTTTTATTTCATATAAAAAACTGTCTTGTGCAGTTTTAAATAACTGACGGTATTTAATGAAATCATTTTAAACAAAACAATTATTTATGACCAAAAGCCAAAAAGTAGAACTTAATGTCGGTATGAGTAACTTTTGATGATACATCCGATTCTTATGTGTTATAACTTATATTGTGTAAATATCTTAAGCATACATTTCCAAGACTTTAATATACAAACTAATTGTTATTATTTTACCCCTTATGCCTACAACATAACATAGAAGCAACTTACCAACTTTAAAATTGCTTGTAGTTAATGTAGGGCAAGTGAAGAGCCTAGGAAACACCATATAAATTGGGATTGCTAACCCACAGGCCACATCACCTTCTCCTATCTGGATATTCTGGATTTCTGTAGCTGGAAAAAATATACATCATATGCATGTAAAAGTTTATGTAAGGATACATTTGCATGTATACTAAAAACTACAATATTAATGCCAATCCAACTGTTTTTATCAAAATATTCTCAATTTGTTAATAATGTACATTTTTATTACATTAACATTTTTTTTAACATGCACTAACAAAGTGAAAATGTAACAAGAACTAAGTGTTAGGTCTCATATGATCATTGGAGGGTGTACATATTATGTGAACAGTTTTACTTAAAAGATATTGTTCTTTTCATGATGGACTGCTTAATAATATACTTTTTGGTTATTTGAATAATATCACTTCACATATGTTTTCTCCAATTTTGTATGTTTTCTCTACTTAAAATCTGGGAATTACAAAGAATCTGAGGGTTACAGTAACATGGGGCTTATGTAACACCATACGGTAGAACAACGTATGTATAGGATGAGAGCAGCAGGGGTGTGTCGTGACTGATGGTCGCCCATATGCATGTCTGTTATTGGCCACCCTTTTTAGGCATTCTTCACAAAAATTAAAAAAGATCGCCTTATGGATTGTTAAAAATATTTTTATCGTAGAAGTACAGGCTGTCCCCTACTTTCGTACATAATGCGTTCCTGAAAACATGTACGAGAGTCGAACAATAGACATACATGTTATAATGGGGGTTCCATTCCCTGAGAGCCAAAAAATATTTAGATACAATCGTCGACGATATATTTCCAGCATTTCGTATGTTCTTTAATTTTGTTCTTTTCCATCACAAGTGAACAAATAATCGACCGGCTTAAGTCCAATGAGAGACCGACTGAGTCTAAAGATTCGCAGCTTCATTCATAAATTCATATCTTCGGTCATTTGGAGCACGTTTTAATCTTATTTTCGATCTTTAAGCCTTTATTTAAGTGCATATGCACGGAAATTACTGAGGACAACAATACTGGTAACTGTGGAATCTTATTATTGAAATGTTAAAAAATTTACCAAAACTCGAGTATATAAATTCAAAATATGAGTGAATTCGAATGAGATCGAGTATTCGACGGTAAGAATAAGACTCCTCATTCATTTTGGCATGTTTTAGCGTAAATTTTGCATCGATAACTTAATTTTAAGATATTTTAATGAGTAAAAGAATGAAAGCCTTCAAACCAAAAAGGTGAGTTTTACGTGTTAACTTATGGGAAACAACATTCATCCTCTAGAGTCAAACCCGCGATCTATTTTGAAATATTTGTAGTCATAACGTAAAAATTCATAAACACTGAAATTCAGAGAAATTTCAGGCTTCTAAGTTTATTTCTAATCGAGTTATTTACAAAATTAGAGTGTTACGCACGACCATGATGATGGCCATTACGATTTTATAATATAGAGAGATAGGGCAAAATGCAATAAAATGTTTAAATAATTGCACAAATAAACACTGCTGTACTGACAAATATGGCGACGCTTCCGAAACTGTTAGCTGGCAGCGCTGCACCACCACGCGGTAACTCGAAATGTTCATTCGTCATTTCGCTGACGTACGAAAGTCCGAATTCGACCTACGGAAGGCAGTTCAGGGGTGTCAATGTATAATGTATGAAAGTGCATGTTGTATGAATGTCGAACGTACGAAAGTATCAAGTAATTCTAGCAAAAATCTCAATACACTTTAAACTTTGAAAACTACTTGCATAATTTCACAATTTTTGTTCGTGAAACTGTATTCATAGCGACCGATGTCAGAAGGGCAGATAAGAGAAAGCGCAGGTAGCAATTGGAAATTTTATTATGATCAAAACAGTATCAGGTATACTTTGCAATAACAACCTAATCATAATTACATTAATTTTTCCTTCTTCTCCATCAGAAAATTCAATTGTGAATATATTTCAACAAAAAAAACAGTAAAGAATAATTTATGAGGAAATAAACTTAAAAATACTTCTTAATAATTTTTAGTTAAACAAGAGAAAGGGGAAGTTTAAAGCACTTCCATTCCAGTACGACAGCACTACCATTATCATTAGCTGCAGTTTCTCTAACCCTATAGAATTGGTTAGAAGATAAACTGATAGTGCAGGACTGTAAGGACATTGAATGAACTTATTAAGACAGTTCTAAGTTTCAAGATAGATAGAGCTCATATAAATATATTTGTTGAACTTGCTCTGTAATATAAAATTTAGAATAAACATTTATGAATCTGCAGCAATGTTTCAAATGATGTTTCTGAGATATTATTCTGCCAATTTTTTCATGTTACAATTTCACCAAAATTTAGACATTTGCAAATTTATCTACCGTATATACACTCGTGTATAACATGCAGTTTGAAGACTAAATTTTCAGGTCATAAAGTAGGGGTGTGCATTATACATGGGTAACACTTCTGCTCATTTAAAATCGGAAATTAAAGAGAACCTACCTCACACCAGATTCTTGCTTTTTGGGTGAATTAAGGGAAAAACCAAAATAATTATCGATAATCCAGGTTATGCATATATTAATTATACATATAGAACACCTAATTACTTCTACACAGTTATAATTCCATCCTCTCCGAATATTCTGCATTTCACTAGCTCATCAGCTGATTGCTGTAATTTTAGCAAAATTGCCGGATAGACTTTCCGCAAAACACACATCGAAAACAAAGAAACAGAATAAGCAAATTGAAATAATTTTATTAGGTTAATGATTCTAGTATGTATGTATGATTAACAATGTAAGTAATTTAAAACCTATAAAATGACGTGTATGAACTTAATCTTACCTGTCGTGTTTCCTGTTTCCAGATTTGTTTGTTACATTTTCAAGTTATCCCTTCCATTAAACAGTTTTAGAATGACATAGGAAAGGGAGAACCAACATCCACTATAAATCAAAACTCTATCTAATGTATATATCCCTTTTTGTCTGATTTAAAAGGATTGGTAACAGTGGCGCTGCAGTTTTCAATGCAGCATGTTTGGCCAACTTACTGTATGAAGTTGCTGCCATCTCAACTCAATCGCTTTCATTACTGATGTGTCTCTAAAACGTAATATGGAGCTTATTGATCGTAATACTTATGGGCAAATCCAAGTATTTTAAAATTTAAAAAATCCAACAAATTTGGCTTAACTTTCTGGTAACTGATACTCATATTTCCAAAGAAAATAATAACTTCGTTAAATTCCACAATAAAAAATTTTTAAATTGTTAAATGGCAATTATTTAATGCTTTAACGTATTTATTTATGGTACTCTTAGTTAATACTAAACATGATGATATAATTTTGTTCTTATGGCCTGCAAAAATTAAGGGTGTGTGTTATAAACAACGGCACGTTATACACGAGTATATACGGTAAATAAAAGAAAAATTATACTTCACATCTCAAGTATTTTTACAATAAATAATTGTATAAAATTTTCACTACTAAGATTGTTAAATGGAAAATTACCATCTCTAGCATAGCCCTCAGCACAACCACACGTTTCAACTCGCACCAACTGTAATTCCACAGATTTAATAGGCATTTCACAATGTTCCACTACAAGCTGAAATTAAAAGAGATTAGATCATATTTGAAACCAATTATTCTTAGGCGTTTATAAAATTAAGTCAAATTAAAAGCCTTCAATAAATTTTATGTAAACACATAAATTCACACATTCACAAGGATTAAATTTTTGAAAACCACCAAGAATGTCAAACCTTCAAATTTTTTAACTTCACTGCTTACATATTGTCAGAAAAAACTTATGCAAGGTTAAACCATGAATAGCAGTTTATATGCTGCAAATGTCAAAACAACACATACAGAAATGTCCAACAAAAAATCAAAACCAAAGATATCAAAACTGAGAATGTTGATGGATTACTATGTGTGTGTATCTCTCTATGTTATTAGCATGTGATGCTGCGCTTGACACTAGCACTATTGATTTTTCAAAGTGCAAGGATTCTTTCCTTCATTCATCAAAACAACTAAATATGGACCGATTTTCTTCGTTTTTGCTTAATTTGACAGTTAAAATTGTATCCTATCTTATTCTTGCTATGTTTAGAAGTTCAGAAATAGGCATCCTTTTACAAAATTTTGTGGATTTTTCATAATCTTTCCAGGTGTCACCAAGACAACCCTCATTGTTGTCTCTGATTCAATTAGCATCAATTAAGCCTTCAAATAGACGAAAGAATGGCGTTATTCTCTTTGAACATTTGTTTCATCATCATCATTTCCCCTTATCCAGTTCCAAACAGGTCGGGGTTGGGTTGGTACTTCTCCACCTTCCTCTCTCTCCACCACTCCTCCTCCATCATTGTGTTCCAGTCTTCTTCTTACACTGTCCCTGATCGAATCCATCCATCTCGCTCTGGGTCTACCTCTGACCCTTTTCCCCTCCATTTTAGTTTCCATTGCCTGTTTCGGTATCTTTCTCTCTTCCATCCTCTTCACATGACCAAACCATCTTAATTTATTCTTCTCAATTTTTTCATTCAACTTTTCTACTCCAATTTCCTTTCTAATATCTTCATTTTTCAATCTATCGCTCCTTGTCTTTCCTAACATACTTCTTAAGAATTTCATTTCATTAGCCTGTATTTTACTTTCCTCCGTCTTTGTCATCGTCCAGGTCTCGGCAGCATATGTTAGTAGTACATTTTGTACATTACCTCCTTACACTTTCTTGGGATTTCTTTCTTCCATATTAATTTCCTTACACTCTGGTAAAATACACTCCCCTGTTACATTCTGTTGTTAATCTCCCTGTCTAGTCTTGCATTTTGCATTATTTCACTTCCCAGATACTTGAAGTTCTCCACTATTTCAAGGTTCTGACCCCCCCATTGTTATAATACCTTTCCCTTCTCTTTCCCCTCTTGTCATTACCATTGCCTTACTTTTTCCACACTAACTTCCATACCATATTTCACAATTTTTTCATTTAACACATCCAGTTGTTCTTGTACTTCATTGCTGTTATTTCTCCATACTACGATAACATCCGCAAATAACATTATCTTCATTTCCATGCCACCATATGCTTCTTTTGTCTTCTTCATAATTTCGTCCATAACCATTATAAATAACAGGGGTGACAACACGCTTCTCTGTCTTAGCCCTGTTTCATTCCTAAACCATCCTGTTTTCCCTACTTGAGTCTGTACACAGTTGTAACACTTGTCATACATTGCTTTCACCGTCTCTATTGTTGCTTTTTTGAACATTTGTTTATGTATCAAAATTTTCGTTAACTGTAACTGGTAAAAGCCGGTCAAAATTTCTGTTAACCGATAACCAGTCAATACTTCTTGGTTAACGAGTTTTAAATAATTAGTTCCGATTGATTTTTTAAAAATTTTATTATTTGTTTTTTATTATGCAGCAATTTGGTATTCAAAACGAAGAAATAAAAGAATTGTCAGAGCCAAAAGCTGATATTCATGAGGTTTTGAAAAACATGCGAAAATTGATTAAGTTTTTTAAACTTTCTCCAGTTAGAAACTCAGTTTTGCAAAAACATGTGAATGCCCAAGAAGGAAAAGACTTGCATTTAATTTTAGACTGCAAGACAAGATGGAATTCGATTGAAATCATGCTTGAACGAATAATAAAACTGAAATCTTGCATAAAATCTTCGCTAGATGATTTGGGCGCATCACGACAATGGATTGTAAATGACATAGTTTGGAAAAAGTATTGGAAGTTCTAAAACCAATACAACTATCAGTAGAGGCACTGAGTAGAGAAGATGCAATATTATTATCTAGTGAAGCAATACTTTCGTTTTTACTCAAAAAACTAAGTGAATTAAATACTGATATAAGCTCAAAATTACTATTGTGTTTGCAACTACGACTAGGAGAAAGAAGGCATAAGAACTTAGTTTCATTTGCAAAATTCCTCTACAATCCATCTACGATTGGACAAGTATAAGAAAATAAATGTCTTTTTTTAAAACATGTCAAAAACTGCCATGGTTAACTATGTAACAAAGTTGTTAGTGAAAGACTTCTCAAAAAAATTTCGAGAATGATGCAAATGAAAGTGTTGATGATTCTCAACCATCGATAGACAGCACTGCCAGAAGTATTTCAGCATCGACTGTTTCGTTGAAAGATGAGTTGAAGAAAGTAATAACTTCGACAGTGGTGGATGTTGTGAAAAAAGAAGGAAATAGTAGAAATTTTAAAACTCTGTTGAGGGAGTTCAATTTATTTTAAGCAACTGGGTACCACACAACAAACTTGCAATTACTCTACGATGCATTTTGGACAGTCAAACCGACATCAACTAAAAGTGAAACAGTATTTTTGATTGCAGGAAATTTCGCAACAAAAATTAGATCGCATCTGAATGACGAATCTGTAAACACATTAGTGTTTTCAAAAATCATATTTTTTTAAACAAAGAAATAATTCTAAATGTATAAAACTTATTTTCTATTTTTTCTTATGTACTAATGTACTTTTTACTGAATAAAATTTATTTTTTCTTTCTTTAAATATGTTGAATAGATAAATTTTATGATTTTTTTAATTACCAGTTTTAATGGTTAGTTCAAGATTTTATTAACCAAAAATCAGTTAGTTAAAAATGCTGTAATAGAGAAACCCTACCCCTAGCATGTTAATAAAAACAAAGGTCATATTCAATTCCACAACAGATCCTGATAAGATATATAGCAATACAGCCTAAATCAAGAAAGTCAAAAGCTATGTATAATCATTAGAGATGGATTGCTTTTAAAAAGCATTCAACAGGAGAGTAAAAATGGCATGGAATGCATTCAGACCAAATGCAAATAGCCCAGTCTTCCTCAGTGTGTTCTCCATGTTCTCACCTAGAGATGTGAAACATGGACCATGAATACCAAGAAAATATGCAGAAAAACACCCGAATAAGAATGACTACGTAAGAAAGAAGACCGATATGCAACGTAAACAGGAGTGAAGGTGTTAACGTGACAGTACAGGGGTCACCAAACTTTTTACTGAAGGGGCCACATGATGCTTCATGTACGACTTGCAGACCACATAGGATCTCTCAAATGATTGATCGGGCCATGTGAAAATTTCAAAGAGCAAATTTAACAATTTTTAAAATTCTCTAATATGTCATACGCCTATATTAAAAGTGTTTAGCATCAAAGTACTTGGAAAAGATCGTTTAGATATAAAAAATGATATGTAATGAAAACTGCCGCAGGTAAATGCACAAAACTTAAAGAAATTGATGGGTAAGGCATGATGTGGCCCACGGGCCATAGTTTGCAGACCCCAGTGATAGTAGGTCAGGAGTAGGCAAACTTTTCTACATGGCAGGTCACGTCGGTGGTTGCAAACACAGGCGACTCCCGAGATTCGACAAATTCGAGATTTTGACGCAGCCGATCGAATTGGGAGCTAGTTTACGCGAAGTAATTTTCATCCCGACCAACCACGCAAGGTTTAGTTTCAGTGTAGACATAGTTATTTCTGCTCTAATTGTTTGAATTTGTGCTGATTTCACTCTTTTTTCTGTTAATCTTTTATTTAAAATTATTTATTTTATTGATTTATTTATAAATTTATCACTTGACATGATATCTAAAAGGAAATGTAATAGTGATAATGCAAGTGAATCAAATAAAAGTGTCGTTCAACTATTAGCACTTATGTGAAACAGAAGGAGAAAATTCTAGTACATGATAAATTCACGTAATTTGATGGCTGGTTTGACAGATTTAAGAGAAGGGCAGGTTTGCATAACCTTAAATTAACTGGCAAGGCTGCAAGTTATTTTGTGCTTTTTAATAACTTTTATATTAATTTCACTGCAATATACAGTTGTATGTATAGATAGATGTATGCAGGGATCTGCTGCAGATGGCTTGCGCAAGTTGTTATGATAAATTTACTAAAAAAGATGAATTTGTTTGTTAAATTTTACAGACTAATCACTCATCATAACTTCACGGGTCGCATAAATGGTTTTTGGGGGCCGCATATGGCCTGCAGGCAGGAAGTTGCCTATCCCTGCAGTAGGTGGACCACATTAAGAGAAGGAATGATCAGTGTTAAACATATAGCATCATTCAATGCATCCCAAGAAAGATAAAGAGACTGAAAATATAACTGAAAGTCAATCGGGACAGAGAGATTGCAAAGTTCTTAGGTCTAACTTGGAAGCCTGGAAAGGTCCATCAATTGAATGAAAAGGGCTGATGATGACTGTATACAGTGCTCCCCAGTTATAATGCCATTGCTCGGATAAAATATCAGTGTTCCTTCATTATTACACATTAAATTGAAAAAAGTACTCTACTCTAATAAGTTGAGATTGCACTATTTTTCCATGTTTTGTTATTTTTACAGATAAAATGTAATAAAATTTGAAAAAGTGCACTAAGTTGTATGGACATACTGCTTTGGGTCAATTGCAGCATGTTGTCATTTATACCACAGGTGATCTTATAACGTGGATCATGTCTCCCTCAATGTCCACAGTATAACCAGGTATCACCTCATTTTCACAGATATAGCCAGATATATACCTTGCCATTCATGACTTTGCTTATTCATTGTGACCCAAGTAGTTTTTTTTACTTAAAATACGTCAAAGAGCTTCAATGGTCATGCAAAGTTAATTTCAATTTGTATGTGAAAATTTGCTGCACTTTTAGTCCCATTCAAGCCCATGCAGCATCAGCAACAAGCTATCATCAGTGGAGATTCACTGATAGCATATTATAAAATGTTTATGGAATTTACAATCAACATTTGTTAATTTATAGCTGAAAAGTATATCTGGTTACCCCAGCCTTTTAATGGCAATGTGAAAAAAATTTGCAACAGCATATGTCACAGTATAGGATGAATTGAACACAGTTTTCTGTTTTTAACCCAGACACTGCTCATTTTTATAGCAAATGAAAGAATTTATTTTACCTGAAAATATGAAATTTAAAAAAAATTTTAATTTATCCATGGATTGTTAGCTCATTCAAACAGAATTTTATTCAACACTCAAAACCTTAAAATGTTAGGCAATTTAAGGTTAGAACCAATCTAACAGCTAAGCACTTCAACTGTCACGTGCTTTCAAGAAAAAAAGTTTCTGTTGAAGCAAGAATATGAATCCATGCCAAAACATTGAGCAATTGTTTAAAGTTAAACAATGCTATTTTTATTTCTCTAGTAATACGATAATAAATTGCATGAGGATACATTTTCATGCCAATCAGCTTTTACTGCGTTTCAGCTCCCGTTTGCTAATATATTTATGAGAGCAAAATAGGAATCTCTAAGTTTAAGCTATTATAACTTACCATTCCTGTAAAAGGTTTGGTAACACAGCAGACGGTTGAGTCAATTTTTCCTGATATGCGAAATCGAGGAACTCGAGCCTTTTCACGATCACGGACATTCTGAAGTGACTCAGGGCTCATCACAAAGGACACTGGATGTGGTATTGCTTTCTCACCAGTGTTTTCCTATAAATAAGAAAGAAATAGTCAAAGATGAAATTTATAAAATTTCTATGCATGATTATTCACCAAAAATTATTCTTAGACATTAACCATAATTTATCATCATAAATCCTCTTAATTCATTGATATCATAACCGATGTAGAAAAATAAATATTTCATATATATAAAGATCACATCTCAAAATTACCTTATATTCCACGATGAATTCTGCAACTTTGCAAAGATCTTTAGCCAAAAAACTTCTTTTCATTTCGCACCTCAAAAGATATTGAATATTTACAAAAACTCCATGATAAGTTTCATAAAGAGTCCTTGCACCTCTTGGTTTCAGTGGAAATTCAAACGGAATTTCTGTCTTCCCAGAAGGTATTTTTCCAGGAGCTGCAACTTCCATTGAGCAGTGAACAAGTTGAATTGGCTGAAAAGGTTCAGACACCAGTTACTTAAAATGAATAACTTTTAACTGCAAAAGATATAACAATAAGGTGATAGATATGTAAATCTCGGTGGTCGTAGAAATTGGCGATAAAAACGAATTTAAAGATTTGTATTATACTTGAAATTTTGTGGGAAATTATTAAACTGTAAATATACGCTCACATACAACTAAAACTCACTTTAGCAGAGTTATAAAATGCATCGAATATTCCAACATTTTTGCCGCTAAGTTGCAAGTTCACATTCCCTTCCATCGTCAAAGAAATGCCGTCATGCTTGATATCACCTGATGAACTTATCAGAAGCACACCTGTAATATTCTCCTATTAAAAATCATTTGTTATTGTCAGTGTGTAGCTAAAATGATCAATTCCATAAATAAAAACTAATTTCCTTTTTTCTCACCCCTTCGTGGTATACTTTGTTTGCTTTTTTAAGCTTGATATCTAGGTTGATTGACATAATTTGATATTACGAGAACTAGAATGACAATTAAAGTGGACCCCCACTTCAAATTTCCGAAACCAAGTGCGCATAATCGACATTCAACCGATGATCTTCAGCTTGTTTAGGTTACTTCCTCATACCAAGGAATCAAAAGAATGTTATCCGAACGTTAATTGCAATTGTCAAAATGCTTCCTCAGGTTTGGAAAGACATGCTGAGATGCACGAATTCTTAACTACCGGGATTAAAATCCTTATAACGGATTATTTGAGAAGCAACGAGAAAAATCAAGATTTATTATCCGACAGATGACAAAGTGATGGATAAATTTTGTCGTTAAATACGTCGATTTCATTTTTTTAAATCATTTAGGGACTCAAATATATTTTGTATGTAAGTATTAACACGATAGTATTTCCCAATAGAGAAATACTATATATGTAAAACTATTGTCACTCATTACATTTTCTTTCTTTTATTAATATATGCAAAAAAAAACATCAATCGAGCAAAATACTGAGCAATTTATTACGAACTTCTACAATAATTGCAGAAATACAGCCAGCAATAATGTTTTATAATGCCAACAAAGATTTTTACAATTTCAAAGAAATATCAAACAGCTTACAGTAAAGCCATAAATAAACATTAAGTCTTCACTAATTATCAGCCTTTTTAAGTGAAATAAATCGTATGGAGAAAACTAAGAACATTCCTGAAATAACATTTCAAAAACATCTACAGATACACGTATGATATTAGAACAAATAAAATAAAAATGTTTTAAATCAGAAAAATTTGAACATTCTACTCTTAAATGAAGCGTAGAAAAATCCCAAACCATCAAAGAATGTTGCTTATCTTGGAAGCATTAAAAATTTCAACCCAGTAGCCATCTGGATCCTTAATAAAGGCAATTCCTTTCATTTTTCCTAAAAGAGATAATCAATTCAAGATTAAATTTGAGATAAGAGAAGTTATTATGTACTACACTAAAATATCAATCTGCTGGTTCATTATTCAAACGATGTATAGCAACATTTAAATATGTTATCAAAACTACACAAAGCCAGGTAATATTTATTAAAAAATAAAGTAAAGTGGATTACACACCATCATTGGGCTTCTTCACAAATTCAACTCCAAGCTTCCCAAACCTTTCACATGCCTCGTCAACATCAGGAACCATAATTCCAATATGTCCTACAAATTCCAAATAGTTATCTATAATACAACTTTTAAATTTAACATAAAACTAAAAAATACTCAAGAGGTTGTTACAACAATATTTTTTGGAATTTTGAGTGCATGTATTATGAGCAGTTCTACAGCAAGATTATTATAACAAGTGAAAGATGCTTAGATGTGACATTTAAATATTTCACAAAGTGTTTTACTTTTAAAGATAGAATAGGATCTATAACAATATCTCTGAACTAAAATTATTTAAGAGGAATAATGTCAGTTTTGGTAATGCATTGATTCATATGCCAGAACACAAAAATATATTTGATATAGAAATGATTACAAGATTTTTATCCTCACAAAGTACGTCTTTCCTGATGTAGAATGTAACTGGAAAACAATAAATCAAATATGCAAGGATTCAAATCACTTACACGTACATCAAACTACTGATAATGAGTTATATAGGTAATAAGCCAGTGCTTTTCAAAAGGATTTCAATTTCAAAGAAGCTAATTTGGAACAAAAAAGTCAATGGTATATGCACTGCTGTGGCTTCAAGTGAGGGATAAAATATTCCCCTAGTTGGGATAATCCTACATTAATGCAAGAGACGCTAGCTAAACCAGAAAATTCATTCATTCACACTGTGATTAAACTGCCTCACCCTTGCCCTGTTCAACATTAAAGGTTACCAACGTTCATTTCCCCATGTCCAACTGGAATGACATGAACATCTTTCCTGGATTAAGTCATACTCCACCAGCAAGACATGGCCAAAATCTATAAGTCTGGACCACAAAGATTTCTGCTGCCATGAACATGTTAAATCAATTTCAGTCTATTTAGGTTAATTTCTCAATCACATTATCAAAGGCAAATGGAGTAAAAAAATTATCTGGGACTAAGAATCACAATCTTCTTACATAAAAATCAAAACTAACAAATTTGTATGCTGCATTAAGTTTCCAAACATTTTGAAAAGTAACAATTTTGTCATCTTTATGTTATGGTAACCCATGAAGGTGAAGTGTGTTCACGTTTACTCTTATATCATATTTTTATTTTTCTGAATGCTAACAATGAAACATCAACTCACCAAATCCACGAGGATCTGAGTTTCCATTGTGATAATGAGCATCAGGATCACTTTCCGTTCCCCAGTTGCTGCAAGAACAAAATTTTGCAAATAATTACCAATTAACATTTACGATCCAAGAGTGTACTTTTGACACAAAAAAGTTTCCACATATGGACGAGCACGTACAATCGTCCCAATGCATCGACGTGATCTTTAGATGGCTCCTATACAGCATGTATCATGGGTCTGTGTTAACACTTTTATAATACCGAGACTTCATTTGTACCTAAGAGGAAAAAAAATGTTTTTTGTGTCTTTCGGAATGAATTATGACCTTTACTTTGGCTGAGACTAAACAGATGCCCCTCCTGAAGTGGGTTTACTCTCTGCTTCTTGTGAGATGCCAAGTTTGCTATCCTAGAGATAGTATTGCTCGACCGTGTTCTTCGTCTCCGTCCATTTTCCTACTAACATTTATTATGTAAAATGTATGACCATAAATAATGAAAATTTATTCATAATAAGATTTGTAAATTGGTGAAAAATATCATCAAATGCACAATTTTATCAATTAGGAAATAGTTTTTATTTCAATGATTTATATGATACGGTACATACGTTTAAAATAAATTATTTTGCTAAACGCTACACCTGGTGAGATGATGGAGGAGAAAAACCTTGGCTAGTGCAGAATACACGGGAAAAAACCTAGGATTGTAAAGGTTAATGAGCTCATTTCATGATCCAGTGATTCCTGGGCCCTTTCAAGAGCCGTCTCATACAGGCCCTGGTTCACTCAACTCTCAAAATCAGTAATATGCCTATTACATTACATCACTTTCCTCAAATTAGACCTCTCAAGTTTTTTATATGATACATCGAAATATTCTACTAACTAAATTAGGTAATTTTAACATAGATAAAAGGGTCATCTTATCAATAAACATATCATCACAGAAATGATAAACATACTAGGTGAGAAACATTATACATCATGATAGATGTAAACAGATTAAGCAGTATATTTCAGGAAAGGAGACTTAAGAAATTAGGATCAAAAAGTCAAACTTAATTGGAAAAACCATATACGAGTTTAAAATTGAACTGAAGCTGCAAAATAAATACCGTAAATATTCATTTATTAACAGGAGAATCAAGGAATGGAACATAATACCTGCCAAATGTTTTAAGAAAAAAGTTAAGTTAAGCTCATAGATTATAAAAGATGATGACGAAGTAAAATTATCTTCACTCACCTTATTACTAAAATCAAATTGACAAACCATGCCTCTCCAATAGCCATAAGAAGTACAGAAAACCAGATGAAAATTTTGGTTAAAAAGCAGCTATCCTCGGTACCAATTCATCATTATGTTTTATAAGCTAACACCAGTGAATTAACCTAACACTTAAGAAGGCTACTTCGTAGCCAAATTACACATGGTTTTTCTAACCTCATTGTGGCTACCAGAAAGATAGTTTGTGTACTTAAAGCCTACGAGGAATTCTTAATACAATAATTTTGTCTGGGAATTTGAATGATTATATTATATTCAATAAATGACTTAGGAAAACCTCACACCTTGGAATAAAAATGTGCACCAAGAGTTTGCCTTATTACCAGTAATTATTAACAAAGTACAAGAGAAAGTCAGAAAATTTAGGAGGAACACAGTTTTAAGTAGAGACATCATACTCCCAATAATATTGTTTCTCTAAGCCTTTAAAGGAATGCACCTAAAACTGTTGACCAAATCCAGATACTGAAAAGTGTTAACAAATATAACTAAGGTTGCCAGACGTCCTGTATATACAGGATTGTCCAGTATTCCACTGTGATTTTTAAAGTTCTATCAGGATGCATAATTGTCCTGTATTTGAGAGGCTGTCGCCAAACATAAAAATCCCTATCATAATAAATTAACAGTGTACATTTTGGGTGACAATGCTGATTTTCGAGGACCCATTCCAAAACTTATTCCTTAATATCAGACCAATGACTGCTGCCAGCTCTCATGGCACATTTTGTCTTCATTACAGATTCGTAAAAATATAATTAAAATCATTACTTTGATGTACTGATATGTAATATGTGATTTACATTTGCTGTATTTCATAACATTAAATTTTATAATTGTTGACATACACTGTAACTTTTACGTTGATATTATATTAATATTAAACCTCGTTTGTTATTTTTAATCCAATTTTTAGAATGTAATTATTACACATTACAATAAGTACCAGCAATTATTACATTGAAAATTAATATTTCGTTTGATGTCCTGTATTGTAAAAACTGAAATCTCGCAACCCAAAGTATAACTGACTTTATCACAATTTCCAGCAAAAAAAACCCACAAGTTTTGTCAGTGGCGAGGATGTCATCATTCTTCTCATTTGATAATCTACAACTTGTTTGGCGATTATTATTATGAATGAATATTTTTTCAAATTTGTTGATTTTTACTATTATTTATTTTATTTCAGCATAAAGAGATCCCAAAGGTTTTTGTTTGAAGCCCAATTCATTATTAGTCAATCTGAGATATAAATAGTCATTCTTATATTTCTTACTTAATTTCAAGGTTTAAAATAATAGCTAAGAGGGAAATTAATCTATAACAGTATTTAATGATCACTACAACGTTTAATTCATGAAATGCTGAAATTAACATTTTAAATTGCTTATTCAATTTTTATATAAAAATTTCATGGTTTGATGATGAAAATAATAATACTATCAAAATAGTTTAAAATGGTATTACTTACTGAGTTAGTTCTAATGTAGCTTTCCTAGAGAGTGCCCACTCAATTTGTTCTTTTGGATCTGATGGAATATCGGATTTATTCTCAAATCCCATGAAGTACAAAGAAAACTTCATACTTGGAAAATCTAGCTTTTGAAGAAGTACCATCCCTAATATTCGCGTGTAAAAATCCAAGGACTTCTTGGGATCTTTAATACGGTACATTGTTTGTTGAAACAAGAAATCCTGAAAATGGGTAATAATAAAAATGAGCTAAGGTGGCATAATTTATAGAAAAATATTATTGACTAATAGTATTATATCATAAAAAAATCATAAGGCATATTCATACTATAAGATGTAAATGAAAAATGATACCCAGATCAATACAGAGTAAAATATTTTTCTATGCATTGGTTATCTGACATGAAAGAATATTTTTATGGGTCATGCATTCTCATTAATTTCAAGCAAAACGATGATTTTCTCTTTTCTGTAAAATCTAAAAAATTAGACTTTAAGATCCCAACTTGTATTTCCGTAGTGATTATTAGGGCTTCTTCACCTTCGTCGCTGGATCTGGATCAGCACAACAAGCCTTCGCTTCAGCATTCGTTAAACCAACCTGGTCACCCATGTCCAAAACCTGCGGATAGAACTTACACTGAAGGATACATCATAAAATGTGTCAAAAAACGACCGTATATTGTACGGCAGTCAAAAACCTATCCGAATGTAAAGCACAAAGAAACAACATATCAGCTAGAGTAGTTGAGAAGTAGTTGAAAATAGTTATATTCATAAATGTTATTCTATATGTCACTGCTAAATACGTAACGTGTTTAGCAAGAGTAAAATAAATCTTAACAGCGCTAACTACCACTGTCGAACAGCCTCATGCGAGGAAATTATCATTACATTAACCAGTGTCCTGTCTTGCCATGATAAAATCAACTGCTACTATCAGTTTAACGTTACGATACGAATAATTTGTTGCATATCGAAGAAATTTTAATAACCAAGTACACGTAATGCATATCACAAGACATTAAATACGCTAATATCACAAAACTAACTTACCGACAAAAATACACGCGAATTTCAAACGTAGACTGAATCAAAGCACACAGTCGCCGTAAGGAGCGCTGCCTTCAAAGCATGAAAGGGAGTAGAGCGAGTAAAACTGTGGTCGGAGAAGCATTGGAAAGTATATGATAAGTTAGCGATTAAACGTCATAATCGGCCTGATCCTTTCATGGTGAACATAATCTCATCGATCTTGTAAAGAAGTGATATCATTGGCGCTAAATCTGAATAAAAAATTTCTGATAATTAAATCGAGTGATAAATAAATAATGATTCATAATAATTAATAAGTGAGAACAGTGTATGTGGTTGCCCATGTTTGCAAACTCCAAAAGAACGAGTGATTTTGATATTACGACTCTCGAGTTGTATTCTCGAGACTGATGTTTGAAGTTTAAGTGAGGAAAAGCCAACGCTTTTCGAAATGATAAAGAAAACGTGGGATTTTTTGTGCTACTGGTATTTTAGATACTTGATGGTTACAGAACTTTATATGGTTGAAAGATGGGAACAAGCTGTGATTAGTATCCTTTTAAGTGATTTTCATCTCATAGCAGTAAATTATAGTATAATTAAGAAGTTAATATAGTCGTAAAGTAAGATGTGATACTCATTTGCATGTGATGTATCCTTAACTACATAATAGATGGTGGCATGATCGTGCTATTCTTCCTACTTTTTTACTTCAACTATACAGTTCTATTAAATGCAGTGTCATATCTTGTTCGAAAAACTGTGTAATAATTTGCACGTTCTGCTACATTGTTTATATTCAATGTTAGTGATGAATGATATGGATCTGAACCTAAAGTAATTTCATTATGAATTTGTATGTAAAAAATTATGAAGCTTTGAGAAAATTTTTGAAACCTCAATGTTTGTACTTGGCTTACTGAGTTTTTATTCTAAGGTTCGCAGTGTAAGGGTTAATAGGATGAATTATTGTTAATTTGACATGTAACCTGTAACTAAAATTTTCAGTGTAACTCTTAATGTATTTTATGCTCTGTCTATTTGAGATGCGATAGGACCGATATTGGCACTTCACCTATCTTTCCAAAGGTTTAAGGGATGTTGCCGTTTGAATGAGAAGGGAATGTCGGTAATTTCTCTTAAAGCTGTTGTTTCGTCATGTTATTTGTTTCGACGGATACATAGGTATGTCATTTTCAAAAGATTAAAACATTATTTTTAAAGTTTATCTTCTTACACAAGACGAAAGTACTCTAAATTGTGAATGAAAACATTTATGAAGCTCAAATTATTTTATTAAAACTGTCTTTAATGGAGGAATTTTCATTGCATAGAGAAAGTTTATTTTTGGTCCAGTTTCTATTGTATATATTTATCCAAGAATATTTTCAATAAAACACCCTTCTTGTAAATGATAAATGAATTATACGTCTGAGGTGTATTTTGTTCATTGAGTTTCCTAAAGCAATGTTTTTGATACTGTTATTCTTTATATTTAACATCTCTATACAGTAAAATCTCGATACAACGTATCTCTACGGAGCATGAATTTTTATACGTCATATTGAAAGTACGGTATACTGAAATTACCCCTAAGAAGTACAGCATTTTTTCTGGAAGCATCTCAGTGGTGGATCGGCATTCTCTCAGGTACGGCACAAACCGAAACTGGCGATAATGAGTCTAACAAGGGATATATTTCGTATAACTTTAGATTTTATCTCAATGCTATTGTGAAAATAATAGGGATAACTGATCATCGATTCTAAATTTTTCAGCTCGGATAATTCCTTCTTTTGGGATTTTGGCAGAATTCCGCAGATCTTTTCTTACTAAAGACGAAAGATGCCTTCAAAATTGGTGTAAATGACTTGAATGAGCAAGAATTGGTTATAGTTGAGTCATTTACCGAGAAAGAATATGTTAAAACAACAAAAATCTTTTTTCAGGACCTCTGAAGTTCATACATAGTATTGAAAAGTACATTAAGTTGAAGTACATTATTCTGGAATATTTATACAGTATTTATATGGGAAGTTTAACGGGGATTCAAAAAAAAGTACATTAATTTGAAATAAACGTAATTGTGAAGTAAGTTGTAACGAGATATCACTGTACAATGTATTCTTTGGTTGTGAGAATATTTTGCAATCACTGCAGTTTTATGGCCATTTTCTTGAGTGACTTTGGAACACTTGAAGATACAAAATATAATTACTTGAAATTGTGTTATTGACTCTTCCAAAAGATCTTATATGCTGCTTTTTGTAGGAAACAGTTTCATCAAACATTCACCAATGTATTTTTATAACAGTATAACCTGGCAATGTTTTTTTGTATTTGCCCTGGCTTATACACTGTTGGAAATGGATGCAAATTGCATAAACAAGAAAAGTCATGATTTCAAATTATTTATATGAAAATATCCAACTCCCCCACAAGACAGTGTGGCCAATATGTGAATGCTTTAACTAAGGTAAGAATTCTCATAATTATTTTTTATTACAGGGGTCTGTGTCAGGTTTGTTGTGTTGTAGGGTCAGAAGGAATGCTATAATTAAGTTTTCTGGTTGGGGGAGGGTGCAGAACAATTCTGGTAAACCATTGTCCTCAACACATTCTTATGAATCTTGCCAGCTATGCAGCTTATGTTAGTTATGATGCATATTTAAATTAAGTAAATGAACAACAAATTTTATTATTAGAAATTTAAAATAAACCATTATTTTCTAATCTTGGAGTTATAGGCAATGACATGGGTGCTCTTATTTTAGAAGTTTGCAATATTGGATGACTGACATTGGGGAATTTAGTTGTGACTTACTTGCATGTAAAATAACCAAGTGAAAAAAATTCAAGCTGTAAATTTTAGTTTCTAGTAGTGGTGCTGAAATCTGTTTTAATGTGCCACTTTAGCCCTTTTAAGAGTGAAGTTGTAATGGACCAATTACACAGATATATTCCACTGTAAATGTACTGATTCATCACAGTAAAATCTTATAATCTATTTGTCGGCCTTGGTAGACAGATGCTTAGAGTGTCTGCCGACGAATACTAAGGTTGTGGGTTTGAATCCCGCCTAGGACATGGATGTTAGTGTTTGTCAGGTTTGTATGTAAGAATGTCTAAATACCAATGTAAATAAAGATAGCTTATTATTATTATAAAATTACATTTGTGCATGGTATAGCATTTGAGAGTTCTTTAGGGTGTGCTATTCCCCAAAGCAGGTGTGCACACACAGGCAGTACAAGCAGTCACAAAATATTTCTCTTGCCCATGGTTGATTATAGCCTTTTTCTCAGCTGAAAACAGCACCCTTGCCAACAAAACTGCACAAAAAAATTAATTTCCAAACTTTACTAAGCCATAATCCCCCCCCCCCCCCCCCAGTGTCGGCCCTAGAAATTGCGGGGCCCAATTAGAAAACTTTTGGCGGGGCGTAGTTTGAAAAAAAAAGATTTGGGAGGGGCATAGCAAGCGAGGACCAAAGTGACGAGGCCTAAAGGCCGAACCAGGGGGTGAGGATATGGGGTGGATCCCAGGCCGCCAATGCATTTCCTGCATTCTGAGAGCATCAGATGGCCTCTCATGAGACCGCTTGGTTATGGATGGGACTATGGATAAATCTAAAAAGAATCATCACCAATAGATAGTTTGGAGCCCCTACACCATTGGGGGGCCTCCTTAGCCGTGGGGCCCGATTGAGTCCAATAGGTACAATTGGCCTAAGGCCGGCCTTGACCCCTCCCCCTCCCTCACCTTAGAAAAATGTGTGCCACCTCTATATCATGTACAATCAAAGTTCATAAACAATACTTACTGGATCCATAGTTGCAATTAATATAGCAACTTTAAAAAACAAATGGATGCAAATGATACGCTCTAGCTACTTGAGGGCTAGAATTCAGTGGCTGCATATTGTTGGTCTCACAATTATGATAGTTAAACGGGCAGCAAATACAATACCAAATCTTTTGCACCCCCCATGACATACCTGTCAAGGAGGCATGCTTCACAGTTTAGAAATTACTGCCTTAAGGCGAGACATCGGAATATGCCAGAGATGACAGCAGTCCTCCATGCTACAAGAAAATTGCAGTGGAAAAAGTTCATTAAGCACATAATAGATGAGAGATCTAATGAATTATTATTATAAGTAATACAATGCAGTTTGGCTATCTGCCAGGTGGCAAGGTACATACAAGTCAAATACAATAACGTAGCTAGCATTTTTACAAGAACAAAAATCACTACAAGGATTTACAATATTAAAAATATAAATTATAGATTTTAGAAACCTCAAAATCAAACAATACATTTAATTAACTTGATATAATCTCCTGCGAAAGGCTTTAACATTTTTAGGAAAAGGTTTTACGATTACACTCTTGAGGCCAAGCTTCTAAAAAATGTATTGGCATGTTCTTACTTCAGCAGCTTATGTCAAATGTAAGAGTTTATTCATACACATCTAACTCTTTATTCAGATATAATGTGATTGAAGCCTAAGGCTATGAGAAAAAATCATTTCATGCATTGGCCTATTGCAAGTTTTACAATGGAAAGAATATTCAGAAATTTTAATAGCAGTAATTTTGCACACCAAATAAGGAAAATGTCATTTATTAGCATACATACAAATTCAAAATGTTTGACCAAAAAATATAATAAAATATTGACTTGCCTATAGGCCCTCAGGTTGCCCCTCTTTTATCGACACAGGATATTATATATGTATATGAAATGAGGGTCTTAGATGATCTACATTGTGTGGTCCAATGCCTAGATTGAAACAGATTCTTACTGCTTGGACATATTCGAGCATTGCAAATTTTTATTCAACAGATTTAATTAATTTCATGCATCTTATTAAAACCAAGTGTATGGTTTGAAGAAAAGAAATTGACAGTTATCAATTGCTGACATTTTCCAAGGCACAGCACAAAAATATGCAACAAATAGAATTCACATAATTTCCTTAGCTTTACATTTATAATTTAGTTCATACTGATTTAAAGCTAAAATTTTAAATTCAAAATGAATAACTGAGCTCACATTATGACTTGAATTCAATTTATTGAGATAACCAAAATACTATTGAGCAAACCTGATGCGCATTTCAACCACAAAGTGTCTATTCTTAATGGTAACTCACCAATTTCATTCTCTGCAGCAGCATCAATTAGAACTGCATATAGTATACTGATTTTGTCTGTTGATGGCAATTCAGTCAAGTTTGTGCAAATCAGTAACCATGTCACCAAAAATTTATGAAATAATATTTTGCTAATGTTAATTGTAAAATTTCAATATTATACATCTGAAGCATGCATGGCTGAAAGAAGCTGTGTTGTTCTTTGCCAATACTACTCCAAAAGGTTATCATCTTATTCATGGCAGTGTTCTAAAAGAACTGACATGATTCTGAAGAATTTTATGGAAAATATTCAAACAAAATCTTTTATTACCATGTAATTATATAATGTCATCAACTAAGACGTGCACCCAGGATTTTTTCTCTTGGGGGACGGGAGGGTGGGGGGGAAGGACTCAATTCTAACAAAAAATATTCCACCAGACATTTGGACAATGTGAGTTCCCCTCAACTACAGGCAGGAGCAGAGGCTGTTCTAATAAATCAGAGACTTGGAACAGTGGATCGTTTCGATATATTAGAAAATCCGTCTATTTGAAGATGCAAAGTGAAGTAAATAGCTCATAATTTAAGAGATATGTGTACAATGATTATAAAGTATTTGGTAAGAGAAATACGAATACAGCAAACCTCCTGAGTACCTATGTACAGTCATTTCTAAAAGTCTAGCAACATGGCTCAGTCATGCCACGCATAGGCCGGAGCTGAAAGTTCCGAGTATGTTGGTACTCATTGCTTAAGAGGAAGCAGGAGAGGGGAACGATAGGGACGGGTGGAAGAGTGAGGACATGGGTTTCGAAGCCAGGGTAGGCTTGCAGGGAGAAACAAACGGAATCAGAGGCGATGAGACAAACCCCATTCAACAGTGCAAGAGCATCCAGTCCAACTCGGAAAAAAGGGACCCTCTGTGGTTTCCTTCGCATGCCAAGGGTATCAAGAAAACCTCTGAGAGAAGGAGGCGTGCAAACAGTTCGGAATCCACAGTGATGTCTTACAATTAGAGGGGGAAACATAAATGAATAGAAAGCACTTGTGGAAAAGATGCAATATTTTCACCTTTGTGGGCATTATTAATGCAAAATGCTACGATGCACTTCACTTCGGAAAGTGTAAAAATTTAATGTTTTGGGAGAGTGGGCTAAGCCCATCAGCTCCCCCCTCCCTGGTTGCACACAAGCATCAACTCCTAAAATCATTTTCAGCTAATCCATTTTGTTGACTCCAGTTTCGTGAAATAGCTGTCGATTGATTTGCAGCACAGTACAAAGTTAAGGGGGCGAATGAAATTTAAGGCATCAGGTAACCAACTCCTTCCAACTGGGAAGCTACAATATTTGCAGAATCATTCACTTTAAATTAAACATCCAGTTGCTTGCATAAATTCATCAAATGAGCAGTAGGTGACTAGTGTAACAATTCTTTTATGAAGGTTAATTCATTGATTTTTGCTTGCATCTAGTCAGGGATATGTGGGGATATATATAAGTTATTACAAAAACTTGAATAGGCATCATAGGTATTTATTCAACAATTTTATTTACTAATTGTTCAGATTTAAAAATATTTCATGTCAACAGAAATCCAGAATTTCCAATTACATGCCACATCTGCTTATTTAAGCAATGGAAATATAACTTACGAAATAAAAATTTATACATAGGTAATATTAGAATATTTGTATGGCAGAGATAAATAACACACTACTTAGCATTAGTCAGCATTTCTTTACTTCAGAAACTCTACAATGTTTTGCAAAATTTGAATTTATTTTCTGGTTTGCAATCGATCAACTTTTACATTTAATGTCCTCATCTTATTCAAAAGAATTTCATTTTAAGATCAAGTTATTGTCATAAAGTACGAATTTTATGAATGCTCACAGTAACAGCACAATAAACATTTTAGTGGAATAATAAATTATGGGTACACAGGTGAAACCCTTTATAAAAATTATTTAAAACTTAAATTCTTTCCCTCACAAGATGAATATAAATATGAATTATGTGACTTTTAAAAAATGAAAATTTCAGAAAAATGAGCTAAATTCTTCTTCGAAAAATCACTATCGGCAAAAATTAAATAAACAATTCTAAGCAAATTCAAGAGAAGAAATTCAATTGTTTTCAATCATTTTCAAAAATTTTCCAAATGAAAACACTTTTATTAGATAACTGTTGATTCCTATACACATTCTTCAGCTTATCAACACAATTTTTAACAGTTAATCAAGGAACGAGAGGATTTATTTACCAAAGAAGATATACATGGAAATGCTGACTTTGCTTTTTTCTATAAGGGAAAGAGGCAAAGGGGTACAAAAATATTTGGAGCACTAACTCCAATCCCAAATACTTTTTATGTACATTTTACTCAACGTGCTTTGGTCACTTTATTACTTAAGCCAACAGTCATTCAACAGACTTGGCCATAATTTAAAAGCAGCATGATTAACAAGAGCTACCTGGAATTTGCTGAGACCAAAGATGAACACAGCACTGTTCTCAAATCTTACATGGTGGTAAACATTAACATTCTTATCACAGATAACAGTATTGGTTTTTCCATTATATACTAGTTGAAAGTCATTTATGTGACCATTATGTTAAAAATGCCTAGTAAAAACCTACTTCAATTATTTTTACATAGAATTAACACAACACAGTTGTTAACATTCACACCAAATTGTTACCATGACATGAAATTTCTTCAGTTCATAAAGGTCATTTTAACAAAAGTTAACATGAATTTTAAAGTTTTTCATTAGATAAGAATCAATTCTACGGGGGACTTGGGCACATAATGTAAAGTTCAACATGCTTTCTTATCACAGCAAAATTATTTTGTGATAAAAGTTTTTGGCTATAAGCACTCGAGTTTTCCATTAAAAAAGCATTAAAATCAATTTCTTGTGTAATTAAAATAACACTGAAATAGGAATCAATGTTATCCTGCTGTTTAACATCCAATCTAGAATGAAACTTCCCTTTAGTAATACGGTATTTAATTTGGCAACTAATGTTTCTGGTTAACCATTATAGGGTAGCAATAAGTTATACCATAAACAAATTATCTAAGTGAATTAAAGAAATGTCCTTTCTGGGACTAAATAAGCTTCACAATTATAAAACTAAATAAAATGCCATCAGTAAAACAGTAAAATTTTACAGCAAGAGCTTCGTGAGCTGAATTGCACATAAAGTGTGTATGATGTAAAAGTAGTTCAGTACAGCATTCAATTTTGTTATAACATATGGCAGCAAAATTAATTTAAGAATCTTTTCAAAAGCATACCAAAAACATTTAACAGATTACGAAATGAGATAATAGAGCATAAGTAATGGACAAAATTATGCTGCTTTCATCTAAACATAAATGCAGTGAATTTCCCTGAAAATGAAGAAAGCCAGAGGCACTTGAAAAATTATTTGGCAGCTTTTTATACAAATAGCCATTATGCTACAGTTATTAATGAAAAAAAACGAAGACATTTACAAGATAAATATAAAACAATTTTAAAGTTGTTTACAAATAATGAATCATCTTTCATAAAACCACCCACCAGTAAAAACCAAAATCAGGTTTGGAGATAAGGTTTTTGTAGTTACCTTGACGTTCTAGAAGCATTGTAGCAGCTTTAATGCTCCACAGCTGTTATGTAACAGCAATTTTTTTAAAGCACCATAATAACTTCTGAACATTTATCAAAATATTTGAATAAATTGATGCACCACTTATTGTTTACAGAATTTTCTCAATTTCACTTGTTTCAGCTTTCTTAACAAAATATGCGTCAAAGATTATTAGCCATTATAAACAATTTAGCATCCAATGTTTATGTCCAGGTTGATGAATTAATGACTTAATCGAAAATAAAACAAACTATATACTAAATAATTATGCAACCATAATTTCAGTGACAAATTGTTATGTAATAAAGTGTCTTATCCACTGAGCCACCACTCAAAAACGGGTATCTTAGAAATTACTGGCTAGTATATTTTTTTTATCAAAAATGTAAGCAAATTTTCAACATGCAAGCACAAACAATTTCCTACATAGATACAGGACAAATAATAGTCCGTATATAACAATGAATGACCAAATAGGCACAAATGTTCAACAGTTGATAGTTTAAACATTCAAAATTAGTGCACCAGTTTGCTGAGCAATTAATGATTATTTGCCAATTAAATCATTAATATTAAACAAACATCAAAAAACAATCCAGGATTTGAAAGTGCATAAACTATGCATAAATACAATAGCAACAATATCTATTTTTGAAATTTCACTTAATTTAACCTCTTTTTGGCTGAAAATATTATACATCAAAGCAACTATAGATGACATTCCATTTCAAATATATACTCTTCAAATATATTATTGCAATTGTATCAGTAGAAATATCTACCTGAATTTCAAGATGAGAAGCTAATTCTGTGAATTATTTGTACACAACAATGCTGTTTAAATTACTACATACCTATTTATATCTATTGTCCTTCTATTAGTGATGAAGCAAAGGTGCTTGGACCCTACAGATAAATACTGTACAGAAAATCAATTCTAAAGCCTACAAAATCCGAGCTACAGTAATTACACCATCAATGAAATGAAAATTCCATCTACTGCTTTTTTTAATAGGAAAGATATGTTAATAATTCAGCGTAAAGTTTTATTTGGAAGAATTATTGACAATATTTATAGTGCTTGTTAATGACATGTATGTTTGCTAAATAAATACAGTAAATAAATGAAAAGGTATGCAGTTAAGAAAATGGCATACCATAAAAAAATATCCCACTGAATGCACATATCATAGCACCTTCAGAGAGAGATCAAACTTCCGAGTCTTTGCTAGGGCTACATTAATATTCGCAGTTCCTGAATAGAGCAATAACACATCCCAAATTCCATGGCTATTTCATTCCATGGAATTCACAATTTCTCAAAAGATATTACATCTCCACAACCTCCGCAATTTTTAACCCACCATCAGCCCTAACAACACAATTCTACACCTCTCAATTGCCATGGAATATTTTTTTAATCCTAACACAACATATATTCTTAAAGGTCAAATTTTAAAGCAGGTTAACTTAGGAAAAATGGAGGAAAGATTTATAAGTGATTAACTTTGTTTCATGCAACCAAAAACAGTAAGCCCTGATAAGCCAAAATAAATGTGTACCTGAAGATTTTGCTTCATCTCAAATAATAAGACAATATATTTTAATAAATCCACCTGGTACAAAAATAATTGTCTTTCACTCCTTGTTCAACTTTTCCCAACAAGTAATAATCCAAACATTATAATTTCATGAAAACTTCTTCAGAAAGTTATATTACAACCATTCATTCTTGTAGAATGATATATAATATAAGCACTAAATATTTCAAATAATATGTATAACAAACCTATACATTATTCATAATTCATATTAGTCGTGTTTTGCTAAATTATCTGATTGCACCTACAATGGAGTTTTATTAATTACAGTGGTCTACACTAGATAGACAAAACTCCTTAAATAGCAAATAAGAATATTCAAAATAGCATGCAATTAAAGGGCAGCTTGATAATAATTAATACAAACACATCAAAAAGAAGAATTAAATCAAAAAGTTTAATTCTTCAAAAGCATCAAACAAATATCAAAACATGCTGTCCTGCTTAACCCACCATAAAAAAACCATAACTTCAACGTAACTATCTCCAGTTAATGAACAACGTCGTACAAGACCGCTCCGCTTTTTTTTGTATGCAGAGGTAGAAGAGAAATGTCAATGCTCCGAGTCAAATCTCCTCACACGGACACGTTGTTTGTAGTGATATTCTTTGAGATATGCCTTTAAAGCCTTTGGCAAACGCAGGGACGCAATAGCATCATACGAAGTCCTCGAGCATACGACGGCACGACACAGGTGTTGAAGGGGAAAAGGAAAAGAACGATGCAGAGGCAGTGTGAGCATGGGCTCAAAAAACATGCAACAGGCAGGGTCCTTGTAATGTTCAACGAGACCTGTCACCGTTGGGGATGCAAAGACGCCAGGATCGTGAGAATCAAAACTAAACCTGTGGTTCCATTGCTCCACACGAGCGTGAAGGGAACGTCCATATTTTCGGAAGCTCACAGAGAATAAATGCTCTTCTTGGGCTGAATCTCGGAGAAGAAAGGTGCCCTCGAGACGGCTTTCTAGCAGTCGCTCTGCCTCATAACGATCCATCTTACCCCAATAGAAGGAGCATGCTGTTATTCGGAGTAGATCTGGTACCAAGCAATGAATGTAATCCACCTAACAAGCAAAGATAAATTTATTTTAGGTAACAGAAATTTAATAAGTTTATCACTGAAAAATTGAAATTTTCCTTAGCTTAAAAATATTATAAAATTTAATTTTGATAAATACACAGCAAAAAAATGCCTTTTATAAAAATGTAAAAATAAAAAAAGAGGTATATTTTATATAAAATATTGTCATGAGAAATAGGTATTTAAAAATATAAAAGAAACAATACAAAACATTGCTAAAATTTAAATATTAAAATTTACAGCAAAATAAAGTACAAATTTTAATAGAATTCAATTATTTCTTAATATTTTTATTTCTGTTTATTTTTTTAATCACAAAAATTAAAGAATTACATTTTTAATAAAATAAATTGACAAACGAACCGTAAAAATTAAATCCTATAAGCTCTATGGCTATTTTTTGTTCTATTCAATTTTGTTTAACTATCTTTTGAAACAAAACAGGATGACAGCTAATAATTATTTAGAGACAAAAAAAGATAGGCTTACTAGTTACTACAATACGCCGTAAAATAATTTTCAATAGAATTAAAATTTATTATAAATAATTTGCCATTTCGTACTCATATATTGCAACTAAATAAACTTTTAAACAACACAATAATTTAAAATATTTTACAGAATTTTACAGCCAAGTTAATGACGTAGGCTTATTATATTAATACTATCACAGGCAAGATGGCTATAGCCATCACCATATGATGTTGCGTAAAGTCAATACAGCTATAGCAGATTTTTGTTTTGCAAATAATTACCAATTAATTCATAGTACACACTTCTGTTATTATAAACACTTCAACATTCACTTAAGATAAACTAGTGCACTGCTACAATAATTCAACAAAAACCTACTGTTCACCAATATATTAAAAATATGAATGATAATCACTGCCCTAACTGTAGCCCCATTAATAAACGACCAAGGGGAGGTAGTTAGCGATAGCACAGATAAAGGAAATTTGTTAAACTTATTTTTTTAGAGCGTATTTACTACTGAAGACGTGAGAGCGAAGGTCGTGGCACCCGAACCAGGCAAGGAAAAAATGAACGATATAGTCATATTAGCGAAAGGGATAGCTCAACAGCTTAAAAATATCAAGTCAAATAAATCTCCGGGTCCAGAAGAGATACCAGCTAGAGTATTCAAAGAGTTAGCACTGGAAATAGCACCTTATCTCAAAATAGTTTTCAGTAAGTCACTTAGTCATGCCGTTGTACCTAAGGAATGGAAATTAGCCTTTATAATGCCGTTACACAAAGGTGGGAAAAAAGACGAGAGAAAATTACAGGCCAATTTCGCTTACCTCCCTACCTTGTCAGGTTCTCGAGCACATTATCGTTAGCTACGTGATGGACTTCTTAGATAGTCGGAACTTGCTAAGTAAATATCAGCATGGCTTCAGGAAGACAAGATCTTGTGAAACACAGCTCGCTCTGTTCGTTCACGATATACTAAGATTGGGAGACCGTAAGACGCAGTTAGATGCGGTTTTCCTCGACTTCAAGAAGGCTTTTGATAAAGTTCCGCACAGTAAGTTAGTGAAGAAATTAAATAATTGCGGAATTAATCAAAAGATAGTTAAGTGGATCAGGGACTTTCTTAATGAGCGTGAACAAATAGTAGTTATAGATGGATTTAAATCAGATTCAGTCAGCGTCGCCTCGGGCGTTCCACAGGGAAGTGTAATCGGCCCCCTACTATTCCTTTTATATATAAACGACTTAGATAAGGTTAATAAAAGTAAAATCAAGTTATTCGCGGATGATACAGTAGTTTACAGAGAGATTAACAATCCTAATGATCAATTATTACTTTCTGACGACTTAAATGCAATTCTCGAGTGGTGTAAAGAGTGGCAGTTAGAATTGAACTTAGAAAAGTGTTCCTTTATGAGATTCTGGGGAAACAAAAACATTGACACGACGAATTACACTGTTGAAGGCGTCCAGCTAAAACTAGCCGATTCCGTCAAATACTTAGGTGTTACTTTAACAAGCAACCTCTCATGGGATATGCACATACGAAATATATGCAGGAAGGCTAAACAGAAACTAGGATTCATCAAACACATAGTAGGTAAAAGTGAGGAAAAAGTCAAAGAGACACGTTACTTCTCGTTAGTAAGACCGCTATTAGAGTACGCGTCGAGCATATGGGATCCGTACGAGAAAGGATCAATCTCAGAGTTAGACAGATGGCAGCGAAAAGCCACTAGATTCGTCAAAAATTGTAACAATAGAAACAAAAGTGTTACAGGCTTGATACAGGACTTAGGATGGGAAACACTAACCGAGCGCCGATCACGCTCTAGGTTAAAACTTCTTGAATGATTTAGAACGCATATATTCTCCAGCAATGTCGAAGAAATAATATGAGCACCAACTTATATTGGTAGAATGGACCATCCTCGTAAAATAAGAGAGATAGCCTGTAGGACTGAGAGGTATAAAGGCTCATTTTTCCTTAGAACGATAGCTGAACAGAACAGAAGTTACGAAAAGAAATCAGCCGACGTAGAGTGATACTATTCATTATTATGCGCTTTCTCTTGGTGCTATTGCACCCCCTGCCACACACCATTGCGGTGGCTTGCAGGATAAACTGTAGATATAGATATATGAAAATTTATTATTACCTCAAAACCTTCACATTCCATGAATCAAATGTGATTCATAATTACAAAACAGCATTTCTGATGTAGCTTAATATGTGGAGGTCTGATCATAAACGATATGAGTATAATATGATCATGACATGAATCACATGTGATACACCATGTCTCCTCCAAATGTTATACAATAAACAAATCCAACACAAAGATCACCGATACATCCAAAGCCTACAAGAGCCAGGAAGA
Organism: Uropetala carovei; assembly: GCA_036926305.1. Lineage (NCBI taxonomy): Eukaryota > Metazoa > Arthropoda > Insecta > Odonata > Petaluridae > Uropetala > Uropetala carovei. Next base: position 5,715,989 of record JAXCHB010000010.1, on the reverse strand, counting down.
ATTTTTTTAAATGAATCCTTGGATGGTGGCTCTGTTAAACAATACAAAATAAAATAATCAATGTTTCAACTGTTTCCCTCATTAATCTATTTCACAGCTGCATATCTGTAATTCCTGCCACTGACTTATCAAGTATTGTACATGGACATCTTTTATTTCAATCTCTCCATATCCTTCATCTAAGCTAGGGCTGTCCAAATTCTTTAGTGTGGCATGCCAAATATGCTGAAAGCCACTCTCTGGCAGGTCGGACTGGAGTTGGGGGAGAGGGTAGGAGAAATTTTGTTCGAGTGAAGATCGGAGATAGGCCAGAAAGCATGCACTCCCAACGTGCATCGTTATTGTACCACCCATGTCCACATTACTTAGTTGGTTTAGGGGCATTTCCAAGAGAAATATAGAACCATAGTAGATATCCTTGTTAGCAGGTGTGTGGAGGAAATTTTTCAGCTGTTTTTGTCTTCCCGGTTTTTCCCATCTGGTGGTATTAACTTTGGAAGGGGGAAGAGGCATGCAGGGAAGCATGTGTATGACTGGTAAGGTTTAGGCAGCTTACCAGTATTCTACAGATACAAATGAACTGACAGGTTAGTGCCCCTAACACTTTAGCATCCCGGGCAGCCACCCGGCTCACCTGTACCTTGGGCCAGATGTGGTCCATGGGGCCACCAGTTGGACAGCCTTAATCTAAGCTTTCATGTACATATATTTTCATATCTCTTCCTAGTGAGTTGAGTTGTGAGCTCAAAAGCCATTACATAGAATTATTTAATGATTTGTACTAACTGAACACCTAATTCCACCTATTGTAAATGAAGTTGATAGTGTTTCTCATTGATTTTGCATTTTGTCTCCTTAAATAATTTTTATATTAACCTAGATAAGAATGAAGTAATTATGATGTTAAGCTTGCCCTATTCTGTACTCCTCCATGATAGCTATAACGATGGTAGCTGAAACCAGGAGAACATCCATGCTGGAGCAACTGCACACCACAATGAAACTTCAACTAAACCTCAAATTTAGTAAAAGTTTCACACTTTCTTTATAAAAAGCTCTTATCATTATGTCTGGATTAGACTAAGATAAAGAGAAAAGGTATGCCTTAGTGTGATTTGATGCTTTTTACCTACTCAACGTATAAAATTCAGGATCACCGTACCATGTAGAGAAACATATGGGTCCTACTGCATGATACATTAAGCAAATGTCAACAGAACACCGAGTTGACATGCAATGGCTCCCCAGTAGCCATAACAATGTTATTTCCATAGAGAATTACAGAACTCGTCTTATGGTCAAAAACAAATTCAAGAATAAGTACTTGAAAAAATAAGTATTTATCTTAGGCATCTCAAATGAACACAACAAAGTTATGAAAATCATATGTGGATTTTCGCTACATGCAGTCATCTCCAGTGATGGTTTAGAATTTATTTTTGGTGAATCATCACCGAAGACGGCCATACTGTACCTGAAATGTGCACATGGTTTTTATAACTATGAAATTATACAGAATCATTTTTTTAATTTATAAGATTATAAATATGAACAGTAGCTTTAAATAAATAGACATGTATGAAATATATCTTTGTAGATGTCTTTCAGTTTTATCATATAAACCCCAAAATTGGGTTTAAATTCACCGGTTCAGGTATAGGAGCATCTTCTTCCGTTATCACTATACTTTCTCAACATTGTTTATTTCATCAACTAAAAATGCTGCATTTAATTCAAATAAATATTTTAAAAGTGTTAGTTCCTCTTATGCCTGTTATGTCAGTATGCTTGCAAGGGCAAAAGAAGATCAAATTCCAAGAGTGCCTCCAATAGGTCTGTGTAAAGGAAAAATCTCAAGGGATAAAGCAAACACTGGCAAGCAATGTAGCAAAGACATTTAAAATTTTTAAAATGTCCAGAGTTCATGGACCAAGCTTTTAGTGTTTTGCTGATCCTGGACAATGCACTAGGCTACCCTGAAAGTCTAAAGTTTGCATTCCCTGACACAGAGGTAATTTCCTCCTACTTTCAAGCATCTCCTCTTCTCCAACTAAATACCAGGGAATGACTGTGACAGTCACAATACCACACCCTCCTCCATTCAGAACAATTTTCTGACAGTTGGAGAATCACCCATCCAGGGCCGGATTCAGTTTAAAAATATGTGTAAGCGAGGTAAACATTTGCTGCCCCTCTGGTTATCAAAGGCATGAAATAATATTAATGATATACTGTTGTATTTTTTCAAAAAATATTCAGCTAAATATTTACAGAAAAGAGAAATAAAACATTCACTGACCTTATAACAAAATTACTATGTAATAATTATATTACCGAATATTTTTATATTGCAACTTTACGAACCCACTTTTTGAAAAGGACGAGATTAAGTTTTTTCTCGCTTTTTTCTTTGCAAAATCATTTATCAGGGATCAGAGAGGGAGGATACATGCAAAAGATAGAGATCCCGAATGTTAAATAGTTGCATGAAGAGAAAAATCTCTAGTATTGAAGAGACAAAATCTCTAGTACTGAAGGTTCGCTGTATTTGGAGCGGGAAGGCTATTTGAAATTACAATGTGTTATCCCTAAAAGCACATGAAATTTAGCAGTAAAGTTATTGCTTGTGCATGTATATATTCCGCTAAAGAAGTTAAGGAAAGTGCACAGTATATAGGCGTGTTTTAGACAATGTAAAACTTTAAAAAGTTCATCTTGCCGCCCTTTTTTGGTGACACCTGTAAGCGGTAGGTCACGTCTCTTTGGTCACGTCACTCATACCTTGAATCGACCCTGAGTGTAAATGACATATGGCGTAAAATATATTTTTTTCGCGATGTTTTCAAGTTCTGTGCAATAAACCTTTAAAAAAATGAAAATGTAAAAATCCGAAATATTGATTTACATCAGAGGTCCCCAAACTACGGCCCACCTTACATCATCAATTTGTTTTGTGTATTTACCTGCAGAAGTTTTCATTAGACACCATTCATGATATCTAAATTATATTTTACAAACACATGAATGCAAATAACTTTTAATATAGGCATATGGCAATTTACAGAATCAAAAAACTTCCAAAACTTGCAGTTTAAAATGTTCACAAGCCCCGATCAGTCATTTGAAAGGTCATATGTGTCCCACATGATCATGCATACAGCCTCATGTGGCCCTTTCAGTAAAAAGTTTAGTGACCCATGTATTATATCGTCTGTATTGCAGACATTTAAGATTAATATATACTGGCATAGAGGAGCAACTAACAATAAGATGATGTTGCAAGCCAGAAAAACACCCAGGATTCTATTGAAAAGTCATGCCAAAGACTGGGTCCGTTTAGGCAGAAAATTACGTTTAAGTTATTCATTGCCTTCATCTTGAGTCGAGTCTGTCTATCCAATCAAAATTTATACTAAAATGTTGTGCAGATATGAACACGAAAAATAAAAGGTGTCTGTTACAGCTATTAAAACAATACACTGATATTACACAAAAACCTGTTAAGATGTTTGAAACAACCATTTTCAAAATTAAACTGTTTTTAAAATACAGCAGATACAAAAAATAAAAGATTAATAAACGTGCACCTGCAACACTGAGGGATTTACTTGCCTGAGTATGCACCACGTTTCCGGATGCAGGAGATGACTCTTCCATACTGGATCCACCAACAGAATTGAAACTCCCTCCTGGTACACCAAGTCTAGTCTGGAATAAAGCCGTCAGCGTGTTCATATCCATCGACCCAGGGGCAGACAGAGCGGACTGCTGGCTCTGGAGGGAACTGGACGCAGTCCCTGGTATGTTCGGGGGTGGAGGAAGCGCGCAAGTGGATGCTTGCCATCCTTGGCTCTTCCCTCTCGGTCGGAACCCCGGGGGCGGCTCCACTCCTTCCGCTATCTCTCTGGCGCGCTCCAGCCGAGCTAATTCATCACAGTCTTCGATGGGAAAGTCGATTATGACGCCTGCTGCAGAGTGAAGAATTTCGGCGCCGCTCCTTTGCCTGTTCTCTATGGAATCTCCGTCTGGTTCCCTTAAACGGGAGGGCCCCGCACGCCGAATCGACGTCTCGCGAGCGCCCTCCCGGTTTTCTGCCTCGAATACGACACCGGGACCCAACAGATGTTCTTCCGTTCTACGGTAACCGGTGCATATACACGCCTCTCCGCCCATGTTTGGTTCCGGTATCTCCACCTCGCTAGATTTTATCACTCCGCCCTTGAGTTTACCATTCAAACGAGACGCCCAATGAGTGCCTCTCTTCTTTCTTGTGCCAGAGGCGCCGTTCCCACTGCTGCCTTCCTTCGAGAACTTGGTCTTCACCCTGGGAGCACTCCTGCGATTCCTGTTCTCGCCGTTCTCTCTACGCGGCCTTATTACGCCTATGGCTCCATATCCACCTGCATCTTCGGTCGCAACTGCTATGTTTGATGGGCACTGACACTGGGAAAGGGGACGGATCACTTGCTTTCCTGCTCCCTCCGATGATAAATTGCTCTCACTTTCGTCGGTCGAACTTTGGCACTCCATGGATTGTGACACAAGGACTTCACTTGTGTCTGATGATTCACTTTGGGTCACGTCTTGTTTCGGATTTTTAATTTTATCGCCTTCAGGCAATCCTTCAATTCTTCTACCTTCCATGAAACGAAAGAGCCCTCGTAGACCACTTAACTTTTGGCCCATTATATCTCCCTAACGAAAAAATACATTGCCGCTGTCCAAGATGATTCACCATAGTTTCGCCCAAACCATAAGGAATATGATTTGATTATTAACAAATTCTGGTCACTTAAATAAGACCCATTATCACCATAATTTAAAAATTTCGATGTCTTTCTTCAGTGACGTATATTCTATAGGATCATTATCTAATTTCGTACTAGCTATTCTCGATGAAACTTTTTCTCTAAGACGTTTATTTGAAATCCTGGAAAAGGGACCAAATAAATATGTATTCGAGAAAATGGACCGAATGAAAACTGCTGTGATATCCTAACAAATGATGGTTCTGCAAATGAAAAATTAATCAGACATATAAGTGCATGTTATCATAAATTCACACTAATTGGTACAACGAATAAACATTATCCTCAAAATTGAATAAAAATAAAGTACAAAACATCGACTAGATGAAAACGCTATATAATTCGATAATGTATCACCTTATGCCAACTATTTTCTATCGCAACGCAAATTATCTAAAACTTGTGCACCTAATGATGAAAAATGATAATATTATGATGAAATAAAAAATAATTTTGCGTTGGCTATAACTATTGTTGAACTACGTTATTAAAATTTTCATAAAATTAATAGTAAAGTGACTCCCAAAACAAAATGTGTAAACTACAACCAGATATGAATGGAGTAATTCGGTAGTATTCGTAGTACAGAATTCATTCATAATGTACCTCGGAGTTCAGCCAATCCGCAACTTGCTGTAAATATTCTTGCACAAGAGTTTCGAATAGTCAAATAACGGTACACAGAGTTGACATTATACAAATTATCACAGAACTAAAATGACAAGGTGTCAACACTTTTTCCCTCATATCACGTACACTGACATGTCTATTCAGGACGTGAAGACAAACTTGTAAACGACAGATGGCAGCACAAAATCATATAATTCATGAAAAGGAATTCTATCGACTTTAATTACTTATACGGTATAATGATATCAACAAAGCTAATAAGATTGATATCAATACTCAAATACTTTAATAAGATCCATAGCTTGAAAAATCAGAGAGTACAAAAACATTTTGTCAGCAAGGATTTTTACTCGTGAAGTTACATTAATGGCCGAAAGATGGAGATACTGTAGCTTCGCGAGAAATTGTATTCAAGGATTGAGAAAATTAGTGGTATAATGAACATTAATGTGTTTTTTAGGAGACTAAGTTATCAGATGAACTCATTATAACCTCTTCTTCATGTTCTTTACTATCATTTTACTTGTCTAGTATTGCCTTCATTTTAGATTAGTAAAAGTCACTTTCCATTGCTGTCTGAAAAGTAACGCTTTGAAGAAAAAATAAGACTTAATCGGTAGTACAGACCAACAGCTAAAACGTTAATGTTCATCATTGAAGAGGAATAGTGATTATCTATGGACAACAGTCAAAGGCGAGATGTGGTAGCTTTTATCAGTAATGAACGGGTAGCGAGAAATATTTCTACCTATGGCATCTTTCAAAATCTCTGGTTTATTTTTGTGAAACATTGTTAATTTAATGAGTGGTTCTTATTTCTTTCCCTAAAATACATTTGTCATTAGCAAAACTTTAACGTTTTTCGCTCTTGTTTAAATCAAATTTTTTGTGACAAGCATCCTCGAGAAAGAATTTTTAGGGTTCCTCCGAACACCCATTCAAATAGCCAAGAAAAGTACCTTTTAGTCTTAAGAGATTTGGTAACCCTAAATGTATCATGTTAGGGTAAAATTTTGTAATAGTGTATGAAATGCCGCCGTTTATTATAGTAACTGGAGAAAGTCGTGCTAGACGATTTTTTTTAATTATCAGGATCTCTATAACATTTTAATGCATGGTACTTAAATTGATGATCCTTATGAAACAGTCATTATCTAGAATTTTGGAAATTGAAATCGGGAGAAAAATTCTGCAATGACCAGGGATGGAACTCGAGTTCCACTTGCTGGGCAGATATTCTACCATTGACTGATTCTCCTCTTGTAAAATGCAAAAAATTGTTTATGTGGCATATCACAGGATATGATCTGACATTTAAAAACTTGACTAAATCTTCCAAAAAATTAGGATCAAGAATAAAAATAGGAATTTAAATTACAGATGAACAACATGAAATATGGCTGATGCAGAGGTGTAGGCAATTGCCATTTGCAACCAGCCGTTTTAGTGTTTACATCAACATTTATTCTAGCAGATTTAAAATAAATTTAAATAAAGTATTACCTCAATGACTTATAAACTTTTTTATATGATGAAAGGCCATTCATACACACACAAAATGCAACAGTAAAAATGCGTGCGTTAGTGGAGCATCCTTAAAATTAAGTGACCCATTAAAAAAAAAAACAAAACAAAAGATTGGTCCACATAAAGACAGCCCACCTTTTTCGTCATCTCTTTAAATAACAGGCATAGAGCACTTTTTTCTTATCATCAGGATTGATGTTTTCACATGAGCTAAAATACTTGGGGAAGTAAATGCATAGCATTTACAAAAGTATCATAGTTTACACAATGTCTTCATTTGCTAACAAGAGTCACATTAGAAATATCATTAGAAGGAAGGGATATGAAACTTATAGTTGACGGCACCGTATCACTATAGGCTTTGGTTTCGCCATTTACATTTGTTCGTGAATTATCTTGTGTCCATGATTCACTTGACCATCTGCACATAACTAAATTCACAATGAATTGAAGAAAACTACTCAGCATACCTGAAAATGAAATATTATTTATCAATATTGACAGTTGAAACATTCACATACTCCAAATCAAACATTCTGCTGGCAATAACAAGTTTGCTGTGAAGAACCAAATCTGATTTTTTTACATTTTTTAAATTATAAATCAAGAGAAACCTCAATATGAGAATTAAAACAGGGAATAGTACTTCAGAACACAATGGTACTTTTAGTTACTTAGGTAGTATTATAAACTGATGGACGAGATTCAGAGAATTTACAAAGTCTGACAATGAAGTAACAGTAATGTCCTTACATACAGGACTGGCCAAAGTGGAGATGCGAGGCCTCCAAATAATGGGGGCCTCAGAAATTCTCAATTATTCAAGTACTGAGTAAATTTTGCAAATATTTTGACTAAAATCACTTGCAAACTGATTTCCAATAAAGAAACACTCCATAAAAGTTATAATATTAAACTAAGGCTCCCTAAGTTGTACATTATTATTATAAACATTAATATAATGGGGCTCCCTTCAGTGCTTGGCTGACTCTGCTTATTTATAGCTGTACGTGAAAACTTAACTCTAATGACTGCAATCTCTTTCGAAATACTTCTCTGTGTCTTTTCCAGTTTTCAAAACAATTATGGAAATCATTTTGTGCCAAGCTGTTAAGAATGGCTATCACATTTGTCTGGATATCTTCTACAGACTCAAAATGTGACCCCTTAAGCTTACTTTTCAAGTTTGGGAATAGACCACATGGAACCAGGTGTGGTGGATAGAAAAACTAAAAAACTTTTACAAGAGTAAACCGCTACTTCCAGTTGACCGATTGTTATCAAAATCTGTTAAAATCTTAAGAAATATATAAAATCACAAATATAGAATTTCACGCTGATCTGATGAATAGTTTTTGAGTTAGAGTGCACGCAAAATTTCTGTGACACGTGGACACACACACACACATAATCGAGAAAACGGTCAAAACGTGTTCAGAGGACCTCAAAACGTGTATTTCCATTGAAATCTCGAATTCAATTTTTTTCATGAAAACAATACTTTCTCTATACTACGTATATGGAGAAAGTTGTTAGAGAATAGTTCTGGCCTTGCGTGCCAAGCATAGTCTTGTAATCGCTGCAACACCCCAAGATACCCTGAAAACCCATGTAGAGGATGCACCCTTTTTTTCCAAATTTTTGAGGCTAAAAAGTAGGGTGCATTTCATACATGGGTACATAATATTTGACGTTTTTTTCTCTATGAAATTTTTGTCAAAAAATGAAAATTAAACAGCTTCAAACTAATATTTAATAACCATCAAAATTTTTATATTAAAATAAAACTTTTTAATATGAAGACAGATTGCACTTTTACAAACAAAAATTGTTTATCTAGGAAATTTCCAGTCTTTAGCCAACTCATCCTTGTACAAGGATACTAAACATTTTTCATTCTTTCTGTATGGAGTCTTCAATGTAAATGAAACACCTGATAAATAAAAAAATCTTCAAGCATCAAAACAAATCAAATTTTCACAAACAATTTTCCTAAAATCCAAGAAATTTGCAATCAGCTGAGTCATCTGTCTCTGAAGTTTCAGATTCGTCCGTTTCTAATGCTGCAGTCATTGTGGCATTGCTATCATCATCTTCCCATAATACGTTGTCTTCAGTTCCATCTAAAACATTAAATTATACAACATTTTCTGAATCTCTTAATTATCATTTCTGAGGAGAGGTCTTTCCATGCTTCCATGATCCGCCGACAGATCGTTGTGACATCCACTTTACGAATGAGTCCTACTTTGGTGAATGTGTGTGCCATTCACCATCCAATCAGCCTACTTCTTCATTGCCGATTTAAATGGCTTGTTAACAACGTCTATAGGCTACAGGATCGATGTCATTTCCCCTGAAATAATCACCAAATTTGTCTTCATTTCAAGAAGTTTCTTTTTTACTTCAGGACATGTGTGGCATCGGAATGCATCTAAGACCAAGATAGATCTTTGACGCATTCCACCAGATCTTCTTTTCCAAACAGACTCGATCCAGTCACTGGTGATGTTTTCATCAAACCAACCTTGCTGTTGCACTCGGACCATGATGCCATACGGAAATACACCTTTCAGCAATGTTTTTCTTTTAAAAACGACATATGAAGGCAGTTTCGTCCCATCAGCCATACAGGCATTTTATACTCACTGCAAGTTCCACAGGTGATTGTAGAAATCAAAAACCTGAGCTTCATTGGGTCATTCGATGATGGAGTCTTCCACCGAAGGCTTTGCCTTTTCACCAATAGGCCATATTGAAACACCCAAGTTTCATCACCGGTTATGATTCGAGGTTCATCAAGTTACAATCTTCCCGAATCCTTTTCGAAAGATCAACACAAATTTCTCTTCTCAATCTTTGCTTGTCAGTCAGGTTTTTGTGAACCACCTTTGCACAAACTTTATGAATGCCCAAATTTTTAATTAGAATCAATCTTACAGATTCCCAGTTAATATTTATTTCCTTTGCGATGATTCTATTAACCATCAGTCATTTTGCAGCAAGCAAGCCACATTTTATATGTTTTCATCTGTTGGACAACCAAATCGGTTGTCATGGCTAACATCATCTCTGCCATCAGAAAAGCACTTGACCCAATCAAGAACACAAGTTCTGGACATGCCGCCATCTCCATAAATTTGGGATAACATTTCAATAATTTTTGTTACCTTTTTTTCACAGTTTCACCAAGAATTCGTTGTTCGTCCTTTGCTCCAAAAATTGGCCACTCATTTTTCTGATGCATGCTTAATCCACTACTTCAGTGAAGATAACACACTTCTCGCTATGAGAACGCTGTCATAACAAATTTACTACTTAACAGCTTTTACTCATGTCAGAACACATTACTACTGCAGCTGCTGCTCCAGGGTTGCTACATACTCCATAATAAATCAGTCCCGTTACTTTATTGTCAGACTCTGCCAATCAAGAAAAGCATTTCTTAAGAAAAACTATTTGAATATAACAAAATAAGTATAAACACGAAAAAGCACTTTAGACTGTAGCCTTATGGGGAATGGAATATAGAAGGAAAATAGAGATTTTGGTATGCTATTGACCGTATTTAATCGATTGTATGCCGACCTTTTTTGACCAGCCCAGAAATCGCCACTCGGCTTAGAATCGGTGTAAAAAAGTAGTAAATGAATCTATGTCTATAGTTACATTATAATGCGAGATATGTGTATTAAAGTGGAAGTAAACTATCTACTTTAAATATATGCAAAAAAGAATCAAAATGACTGAACACCTACGAAGAAATAAATTATGTAAATAATACGTGATGCATCAAAGTTGTAAAAAAACGCAGCAATAGCGCTCGTATGCATAAGAAGCTACATATGTACACAATGTTTCATTTTACTCGTGAATCGAAACATTTGCCTTTCCTACCCCCCTCCCCTTCCTCCTCTACCTATCTTGTTTCAGAGTGTCTATCTAGTGGTGTCTAGCATGCGTGTACGTATTTCCCGAGCGAACCGTTACTTCCTCGTGCCTTAGCGGCATAGCAGCCAACTTGGGAGAATAATTTAACCCTGCGTCAGTGTGGTGACATTTTGTGACATCTTTGGTGTGGTTGGTCTCTCAGACCAACCTGCTATATATTTTTTAAAAAATATTTCTTAAATTCTTTTTTAATCCATAAATTTTTAACTGTTTTCTTTACCTATATGATATTTGAAAATAAATTTGCAACTAATTAGGAGAACTCATACATAAACAACTTTTTATTCATTTCAAAAAAAGGAACGTAATGAAATTAAATATAATGAAACTAAATACAAAGAAAAATAAACAAATGAATTATCAATACAATATATATAGGATATAATTACTTATTTTTTACTACTTATTTACTCACAGTCTTTGCATAATACTTCTATGTGTTCAAGGCATAGATATTTTTTACACTTTCTGCAGTGGTACTTCGTTTTTCTGTTTTGTTTTGAGGTACACACATCTTCCAAAGGCAGGCATTGGACGTTCATCTTGTTGCAAGTTTTGGTCTAATTTGCAGATTTCAGCAATTCTGTCACGGAGAAGTCTTGGGATATTTGTCATAACAGCGCGGGTGACAAGATGATTTTGTACAAGGCCCATCCCCACCTCAGTGAGATATTTTTGACGTAGAATGTTCTGGGCTGGTGCGTTCTGGCTGATGATAACTTGACTGTTGATACCAGCAATGTTTATCAAAGGGTAGAAAATGACCATGGGCCAACGCCGTGTATTCCTGGAGACATCGTAGTTTGCAGATTGTTGATCCACAACATCGACATCACCTTTCGTTTTATTGTAATGTATTATTATTTCAGGCTTTTCCGATTCTTCATCAATATGGTCATCATCACGCATGGAGGATATCAGTAAAACGTTTTTCCCTTTGGCTGGAATATATGAGACAAGAGTACAGTTTTCTCAAAATGCAAACATACTGGATGGGATAGGCCTTGACTGTCCTTGAGCAAACAGAGGAGGTATCTGGCGCTTGTTTTTCCTTATAGTTCCTGTAAGCGTGAGATTATGATGATGTTGTAACCTTTCACAAAGCTCAATGCTGGTAAACCAGTTGTCTGTTGTAACGTTTCTTCCTGACTTGGAAATGGGCTGTATTACTCTTTCCACAACAGCAGCTGGACTGTTACTTACTACATATGGTGACCCTTCAGGCTGCTTTCCAAGATACACCTCCATTTTGGAAGTATAAAACATTTTTGCGTCACATAAGGCATATACTTTGATGCTGTACTTGCTAGGTTTGGACGGTATGTACTGATGGAATGCAGCTTTTCCTCTGAAAGCCAGCAGCATCTCGTCAACAGTTGTGTATTGACTCAAGCTAAAATGGGCTTCACATTTTCTTACGAATATTTCAAAAAGGTCACGAATTGGAGCTAATTTATCTAAATGCTTGCCGCTGCAGCCTGGTTTCCATATCATCAAATCGAAGATGAGTAAGTAAGAAAGAGAAACGCTGATTAGACATAATGAGCTGAAAGATTTCTGGAGAGCTTCCATCGGTAGAAAAAAATTCTGCATTTAGCCTATTACTCGTTTTTACTCCACTCAATATGAGAATGCCCAATAGAGCTTCAATTTCATTATAATCTACTTCACAAGTATAGTATTCTTGATTATACTTTCCCTCAGCACATTTCTTTGTGTGTTGATTTGTGTACTGCATGATCATATCAATAATTTCTCTAACAAAAAAGCTTCTCCTAACCTCAAGAGGGTCTGTCTTTCCTCTAAGAGGTCCTCTGACTCCAGGAAGCTGAGTTACAATGTTCTTCTGTCTGGTTCTTACATTTCTAGGAGGAGCACGAATTCTCCATTCTGTCTTGTGTCTTCCAAAGTAGAAATTAGAATCCCTACCTCCATGAAAATACTGCTGCCGTAAAGTCTCTTCATCCTCATCAGTGTCTAACTCCTGTTCACTCGTGGAATCTTCTTCCCTCACCTCTAGTACGTCTTCTTCATCAGCATCTGATTCATCGTCTGGTTCAAGTTCAACATCAGAGGGAACACTTTCAAATAGTCTCAAAAGCTGCTCCTGTTATCTTTCGCAGCCCATTCTCCTTGAAACAAAAGGTTCAACTACATATAAATGTAAGCAATTATAATGCGTGTATGAGTGTGTGTACTTTCTCTGACAGACACACAGACAAACTGAAGTATGTACGTATGTAAAAATTGTAAGAAAATGTGATTCTAATGTAAGAATTTTTTAATGTGAAAAAAATAAGGTATCAACCTGCGATAATTCAAAACGTACAAGAATCATGTGGTCTCAGGGACTGAATGCTACCTTCTGCTTCAATGGTAGATGTTGAGTGACTAAACTCATCCACTATCATGTACACTGATACATGTAAGGAAGGTACACGGTGGTACGACTCACGCGCTCTAGCGGCTGGAAAAGTAACTATGTTTGTTGCATGTGTCGGTCTGTGAGACCGCACCACACTAATGAAGGGTTAAGAATATAAGTGAAAAGGAATGCCCAGGTGATACTAGTGTAGTACTAACGTATGTTATGTAATGCGGTGTCCATATTTGATTGATGAGAAACGGCTATTTTTTTACAAGAATAAGATCCGGGGGATAACGAGGTGAAATTACTCTTTTAGTAGAAGTTGTTATGATTAAGTGAATAAAATGTATTTTATGTCACCGTAATTTTAGTTAATACTCTTTATTTAATTACGAACTGATAATCTGAGATGTAATACGGTGTCCGTATTTGATTGACGAGAAACGGCTATTTTTTTTACGAGAATAAGATCCCGAAGGATAACGAGGTCAAATTATTCTTTTCGTAGGAGTTGTTATGAATAGGTGAATAAAACGTATTTTATGTCGCCATAATTTTAGTTAATACTCTTTATTTAATTACGAACTGAAAATCTGAGGCATTCATACTTGTTGGTATTTTGAAATAAATAACCTCAGCTGTCTAATCACTTTAAAATCAAAATTTTTCCTTGCTTGGCCTTGTGAAAAGTGGGGGTCGGCTTACAATCGATTAAATACAGTGAATAAACTACCATATTTTCCAAATAAAATGTAGCCATGGTTTCCTCCTGAGAAATAAATCTATAATAATGCTATAAATGAAATACACTCCTCTGCTATAAAGGTTCTTAACTGCTAATATAATGTGGACAATTTAATTGAATTGCTTGAAAAGGAACTATTTTGCCATAGATGGCATTACTGCATAGGCAATCTAGGCAATTGTGTAGGGAAATGTTTCTCAGCCAGTGTGCCATGGCACAGAGGTGTGCCATCAGACATGAACTGGTGCCCCATGGAATTTTGGGAGAAGCAGGAAAACTATCTTCGAAAATAGGAGGCAGTGTGCCACCAATATTTTTTTCATTTTTCAATTGATAAAATGTGCTGTGGGATGAAAAAGCTTGAGAAACACTGGTCTAGGGCACTGTGTGGTTAAGTGCCTCTTTTACATGGGAGTATATTTTTATTTTCTTTATTATTTGATAATATATAGAAAATTCAAATTTTATTTATTGCTACATTCAGGATCTAAATATAATATTTTCTGTGAATTTTACAAAATTGATTTTTCAAGGGCTGAATTTAGATGTTTTTCCAAGGGCAGTAAAATAGCTCGAGCCAACTATGTGCTTTGCCCAAAAGAAAAATGTGTACAAACAGGTTTAAATAAGATAATGCTAATTCCAAAGAAGTTTCAGGGAAAAGGCAAACAAGTAGAGAAAAGGGACCAGAGACCAGCTAAACCCTTTAATTACAAACTTATTCCTTGTTTTTCTAAAGGTCTTGTAGGCTTTATAAATTATCCTGAGTTTGTTAACACTTTGACTGCGTCCATAAAAGTAGATATCGTATGTATATGCTCGGTGGGGCTGGAATCCCCACCCCATTTTCTAAGAAGGGAAGGATGACTCACACACATGAGATGGCAGCTCCCAGTCATGGCCTCCCTACGACTCACAAGTGTAAGTCACCCACAGTCAAAGTGTTAATAACATTATTATATAAAAATACTTTATAGACTTTTACTTTGCTCTACTGTGTTAATTTTACATTTTTCTTTAGATAAAATGTTTAGTCAGTAACTGTCCTCCCTATATCCATATGCCTTTGGTTTTGGCATCAATTGTGTTTTTCAGGAGCATAACCTTCACAGATTATGAGGACCTATAGTACCTAAAAATAACAAAAATATCACCTAGGTTGGGAATGCTTGTAAAAATTTTGGATAAAAGTTCATCATTCTGTTAAACTGGTAACACTGTAGTGTCATCAACTTACTCTATCCATATGCAATAGGATGCTTTCAGTTTTCTGTAGTTCAAGATGGAGATGGGGAACTACAAAATTCAATTTAATTCTCAATGGAAATTAATTTTTACATACCAACAGTCACATAAACACCTCCAACTGTAGCACAGAGACGAGCTAGAAATGTGGGCAAAGATGAGTCTCGTTCTTGAGTCACTTTCACACGCATTGCACCCATGTCATACTTAAAATATATGCCGGGAACACCATGGGAACCCTTGGCATGGTCTACTGGCCTCTCATGAGCACGTGCTGAATACTGGTAGGTGGACAGACGAGGTACTCGCATGGTGCTTACTTCGGTACCCACCACTTCCACAAAATATTGATACAGCATTGAACCTATAAAGATGTTTTTATATTAAAGCAATCCATTTTTATTTTACCAACAACAATTTACTAATAAAAAGAATATTAAAAACAAAGATAACATATGACATTTTGAATAATGAGGGGGACTTGATAAATAATGAAATCATATCTGAAATTCTGAAAAATCCACCAATGCCAACTGAACGGTTACACTCCTTCAAAGCGATCATCTCTAGAAAAACTGTCACATCAAACTGTGCATGTTATGGAGCTTATAGTTCTGCTACACACAACAAGATGAACACTCCCAAACAACAAAATAGTTCTTTAAACCTCTCCTTTACTCAAGAATTTTTGTCAAAAGATGAATACAGTGAAATCTCATTACAATGTACTTCAGAATTACATATATTTCAAATTAACGCACTTTTTTTGAATCCCGTCAAATTTCTCATATAAATACTGTATAAATATTTCAGAATAATGTACATCAACTTAATATACTTCTCAATACTATGTATGAACTTCAGAGGTTCCGAAAAAAGATTTTTGTGGTTTCAACGTATGCTTCCATCCATAAATGACTCAAGTATAAACAATTCTTGCTCCTTTAATTCATTTTACACCAATTTTAAGGCATATTTAGTCTTTCATATGAAAAGATCTAGGGAACTCCGCCAAAATCCCAAAAGAAGAGATTATCCTAACTGAAAAATTTATTGCAGAGGGTCAGTTATCCCTATCATTATTTTCACAATAGCATTGAGATAAAATCATAAGTTATAGGAAATATATCTCTTGTTAGACTCATTATCACCAGTTTCGGCTTGCGCCGGACCTGCGAAATGCTTCCAGAGAAAATACTGTATTCCTTATGGGTATTTCAGTACATATACTGTACTTTCAGTATAAAGTTAAAAATTCATGCTCTCTAGAGATACGTCATATCAAGATTTTACTGTATACTAATACAGATGCTCATCACATCTCATGCATCCTGCTTTGGAATACATGCTGTCATTAAGCACTTATGGAGCTTCTCTTGAGAGTTTGTGGTTGTTGTTAAGAGGCCCTATTTGCGAAAGGCTGGTGTGATAGAACTACCTGTTTATACACAGCCCCCAGAACATTAAGGCATTCCATTGCATAAATCAGTAGGAATGGGACTCTGCCAAATGAGTAGCAGCTTATCTCAAGAACTTTAATGTAAGATAAACTCTCAATGTATGATATGTGTTATTTCAAATTTCTGCTGAATTGTTCAAAGTAATTGAATGACCTCAGAAAATATTTAAAATAACAATGTCTTGTATGTACATATTCTAGCAACCTATCTAATTTATAGCAAAAGACAGTCAACTCAGAAATGTAGCTTCTGATGGCCAGGCATTTAAATATCTTTAAATAAATTGCATTGTTTCACATTAAATGGCATTTCTTGATAGCAATAAACAATCAAGCATTCAAATGAAAAGCATTAGATAGAAAAACATTGCAACAGATTGAAGACAAATTTGAAAAAGAAAACTTCTACAAAAATCCCTGAAACAAAAGTCTAAGAAAAAGTTATGCTTACTACTGGACTGACAATTCAGAACTGAATGCAAGTGATATTTTTTAAAGACCTTTTTATTTATTTATTTATTAAAATAACCTGTTTCCCACAGAGGGACAGAAACCCAGAGACTGTTTACCTAGAGAATTCCAATGCAACTGTGCATTCATTTAGTGACATAAGTCTGGTTAGGAATTATTTTACTGACACAATGTAAACATTAGATGTGGTTTGTCATAAACAATATCAAGTGGCAAGCCTTTTAAAATGCATCCACGTAATTTCATTCACTAAGAAATCCTCTCTTCATCACCCAAGCATTTCACTTACAAAAATCAAATTACTAATCTCATAATCAGGAAGTGTATCACAGTATTATTATTTCTTAGCTACAATGTCTAGTCCTGGCAAAAAACAAGAACACAGTAACTTGTATAAAGGCATAACAGTATCATAGGAACACTTGACAATGAAATCAACACTTACTCTCATAGGTTACTTTTTCATCACCTTCCAGGGGATGAATTATTCCAGGACTAGGATCACCAAAAGAGAACCTTTCAATGCGGTGGGAAAAGTTATTGACATTATGTCCAAACGAGATGGCCGACAGATGAAAATGCCCCTGTGGAAGTGAAAGCGTCTTCCCAGCTGTCATGTGTAAGTTTCCGGCCACTTTGTTGAGAAGGAGGGTGCCATGAAATCGACACGCATCAGGAGGACGATCAGGAGCATCATCCCTGAATAAAAGAGACACCAACTTTCACACTTAAAAAGAACTCCTTAACTGTACGAGTTAGAAAAATTAGAGACAATACGACCGGTAAAAATCCACATCAGCTGCTGATGATGAGAGCTTTGCTCTTGAAATATATATCTAGTGTCCCACTGAATATTTAGAGATTACCGTTTGTTACTTGTGCGTGTATGTGAGTGAGTGTTATTCTGACAGGATTAGTTCTTTTGGGAGTGAATGAGTGAATGAACGTTTGACACCAGGTCACTAGCGTGGAGTTATCCCCGTAAACCTGTAAGTGTAACATCTTTTCTTTCTTTTTTTTCTTTCATTACCTTGTTTAATTTTTACCGGTTGTATTGTCTCTAAATTTTCTAACTTGTATGGTTAAGGAGTTGTTCTTAATTTTGAAACATCCATCTCGCTGTAGTCTCCAACCCTTTTTAATTAACTTTCACTCAATAGACCTGAGATGGCAAATGTTTTTTTTTACTCATGTGTCAAAATTACAAAAATTGGCTTTCCTAACTTAGATGCTAATTTAAAATACACCCAAAAAGAAATAATTGTATGATATAACTATGAACATTTATTCTCAGACTTAGATTCAGAAAACAATAGATTGGTTGTATAAAATTCAATTCATTGTCTAAAAAGACTCATTATTCCATATCTTTTAAGGCCAAACAACAATTATGGAGCAACAAACCTATTGTTCTCTGAAAAAAGTCAATATCAGTCCGTTATTTTACCAATATAATTGTAATCTCACTAGAAATAGTATTTTATATAATGTCAGAAATGTAAAACGTTAAGGAGACAGTCAATAAGCAACTTTGTCATTTGTATGTCAACCAAAATCATCCCACGTGCCATTCTATATGCAAAGCCCTTGAGATGTGCTAGGATTTAGGGCTGGTGGATGAGGAGAAAGTCTCTATGATGGAGCAAGTGAGCATATACATGAGGAACAACTTAAATTTATATGTGATAATGAAAATTATACATATAATAATGAAGCATACCAAAATACTCTTTAATTAATATAGAATGCTCAATGGGTATTCATAAATAGATAACACGCACTTCAAAATTTTCATAGGTTTTGTAATTGTATAGATAACGTGCAGAAAATTTTCTCTTAAAAAAATACGTCTCTATCGACAAATAAATAACGATAAAGTAGCCTATTTTACATGTGGTATTACAGGTGCTTTTGTTATAAAATCGTAATTAGTAAAAATAATTAAGAGCCCATGGAAAATGGAAAAGCAAAAACATGCAAATCATACACAGCTCAGCATAAATTAGAAGTTGTTCAGTTCACAAAAGAAAACAGCAATCATGCAGCTGGAAGAAAATTCAATGTAGGCAAAGCTAGTGTGAGAGAATGGCGAAAAGATGAATTGGTTCTTAAAAAACTGCATAGCAGAAAACATGCCATGCATTATAGGAAATGTTTTTGGCCTGAGCTTGAAAAAGAACTTTATGATTGGGTGATTTTTGAAAGATCTAAAGAAATGAGACTCTCAACAACTCAAGTTTTACTTCAAGAAAAGCACATTGCACAAGAAAAAAACATGATTTTAAAGCATATCCATCCTGGGGATTCAGGTTCATGATGAGGAATAATTTAAGTGTCTGTGCTGCGACAAGCATTGGCCAGAAACTACCTGTACATTGAGAAGCCAAGATGATAAAATTTAGACAATTTGTAAAAGAGAGCATTTCCGGAGATGAAGAATTAAGTCATTTGCTTCTAATTAAGAATTTCTCGTTTAAAGAAATTTTGTTATTAGTTAAAATTATTTGGAATTCTATTTGAAACAAGTGAAATAAAATGAGATTTTCCTTTGTATATTGCGCACTATCATTTTTTTTTGTATAGATAACACACGCATTATCTACCAGAAAATATGGTAAGTCTGAAACATATGTCACTGTGAAATCCATCAAACAGGTTTTTACTGTATGAGCATCTGTGATATTCTAACTTCCTTAACCCTCGGGTACTCGAGTCTAGGTCGAATTGACCCAGATCAACTTTAAACGTCCATATCTTTTTATTTTAAAATGCAACTAACTTCATTCATCTAGTAGCTGAGTTTTACAATGTTTTAAACATGTCACATGTGTCCACAGACTCGGCACTGAAAATTTAATGATGAATAAGAGCAAATAACTGATTGTCAGCTTTAGAAACTCGCACGTAAAATGTTGTGCCCTTGATTTATTTTGCGCTTTGCTCGATAGAAAAATTTAAGAAAATTTTTTAATGTTCTGTTATAGTTTGTAATGCTTTGATTAATTGCTATGGTTATATATTTATTATTTGTAACATTTCTCATATATGAACCATTTTTTTCAGTTTTGAAGAGTAAATAAGTCATTTTACCATATAATTTTTACTGACAATCAGTTATAATCTCCACAAGTAGCAAACTCGCTAAATCACCTTATATTAGAGTGGTATCTTTAAGTATGTAGTATGTGCATGAGGGCGTGCCAGCCCAAGGTGCATTGCATCCTTGCAGAAATCCACGTGGGATGGCAGCAAGAAAATTTTGGCCGAGAGTAACGGGCAGTGATGGGTCATTCACCCACTTTATTTTCTGTCTCTGCCTTGGTTTTCCCAACTGCTTGTTGGTCATAACCCATCATAAAATTTTATGGTGCCACGTGTTCAAGGGTAAAATTTTGCCGTAACATCGGCAACAAAGGAATTTGGAGGTGAATGGAAGGGGAATGCTTGTTATATTTCCTTTGACTGAGGGTATACCGACTGGCAAGGCGATCTGAAGAAAGAGGGGGAGTAATCGCTGGTCTCCAGAAAGTACCCTAAGGGTCCTCAAAAATGCAATTTATCTCCCACGCTATCAGGATAAGATAAGTGTGCCAACTGTGTGAGACGGAAAAGGACAGCAAAACCAAAACAATTTGACAAAATTGTAGTAAATATATTTGCTAAGAGCATTGTTCTACCATTTGTGTGAATTGTTTTCTAAGGACAAGATTTCAGGAGGTTGAAAGTGAATTAAAATTTTTGGTTTGAAATGAATATTTGCATAAACATTCCTCAATAAATTATTTTAAATAATTTTTAATTTTTTTGTTTTCTTTTTCTATTGAAATAGTTTTAGCATTTCTAATAATTTTTTAAAATGTTCTGGATATCCAGTTAGTCTTTTTAAGCTTCAAAATACATTGGGTCGATTCGATCCAATGTATGTACCAACGTGAGTATTGTTGACGCAAGTACTCGAAGGTTAAAAGGACGACAACTTTTGACTTAAGTACTCTTTGTCAACACTTTCAGCAATAATTAACACAAAAATAAACACAATCTTACCTTGGAGGCATATCTCCAAAGAGAGTGGAATACCCAGATCGCCACAATAGATCTTGCAGTGCATGTGATTCTTCCCTGAGATATGTATTCACCTTCTTGATGGCATCAAAATGCACTCTTTGTTGCTGTGATAATTCAAACCATGTATCTTCCTCCTCTAGACGACCAAATTGAAGTATATTCTGATTCGTGGAATCAAGAATGTCAGCTCCTAAATCTTTTTTAAAAAATTAGTCATTGAAAAATATTCCATTAGATAGATTTTTAAATGAAACATACAACTCAATTTTTAACAGCAACACAAAATATAAAGTCAATACTGATTTAGCAACCTTTCTATAACCTCCAACCCTTACTAAACACCTGCAAGTTTTTGACCCAATCTTTTGTATACAAGTTACACAGAGATTCCCTCAGTTCCCAGACTAGCATGTTGTAAGCTTTCACTCTGCAAAAGCACAAATATTTCCTTGTTTACTATAAATGTATAATCTGCTATTGCCCTTCCTGTTTGAAGAATATTAATGTATTAATTAACACTGCAATGCCCTATTGTTTCTAGGCTATAAATTACCAAGAGGCTAAAAATAAAATTTAAGTAGATCTTACTTACTCGATAACCACCCCAGCTTTAAAAGGAAACAAGAAAACAAAGGAAAATAAATAAAATTGTGAAAAGGAGTTTATTTGGAAATTAAAAAAGGAATGAATTAGGGGGAGGGAAACTTCACTTGCCAAAAATTTGTCACCATTTTCTGAGAATAAAGTTGTTGGGACAATAAATATTAATAATAAACCTGTGTTGCCAGAACTACTTTTGGCAAAGTAGCAAAAACAAATTCATCTCCATTTCTTTCAGAAAGAGGCAACAGTCTTACCATACCAATCTTACATACACATAAAAATGAAATGAAACTCGAAACGTAAATTTCCATTTTCATTAATGTGGAAATTTAGTTTGATTTCATTTGTACATACTTTCATGATGTGGTACATTCCCTGGTTAACAATACACTTATTCAGTTGAACACACTACTAAACAGAATGATTCTAACAACCAATACTTACTTCTACATGTCATTGCTACTGTGATGTCAACATTTATTTTGAGTTTTGAATCAAAATCTGTATCTGGAAGGAATCTAAATTTGAAGCGTGCATCAAAATAGAACGTCACTTCCAAATATATTATCCATATTATTGCGATCCAAGTAATGACGGACACTGTAAAGAATGTTCATAATTATCCGTCTAAAATTATACTTAAACCAACTAGTCTCTGTCAAACTTACAAGTTCCTCCAAGAGGCGAAGTTTCAATATATGCCTCCGACACTTTCGGGAAAGCATCAAGTTTCTTTATTGTTTTTAGAGAAATTTGTTTCCCTCTGCTACGCAACATAATCACTCCTGTATGTATTTTTACTTAAAAATGACGTTATAAAACTTGTGATATGTAGTATTTTATATAACTGAAATGTACACGCTGCCGTACTAGCAAATAAGAAACGCCTGTTATCACCTATTAAAAATGACGTAAAGATATAAAAGTTGTCAAACGAGGAATTACGGAGGACAAACTGTCGTTAGGTATACAAGCTCACCAAACACTGTTGTGCCGTCCTTCTCGTGAATTGTACATCAGGCCTTCTTTTAATAATGAACGATTGGTAAACCAACTTCCTATGCCAAGACTTCCTTATGTACAAATGTGTTAAAAATCGAAATTGATTTATTAAAAGTTCTGTATAGCTACGATTATTCAAATTATAGATCTTCAGTTAATTTAAAGGAATTTTACCATGCGATTCATTCATAAAAATATTATCAATTCGACCCATTATAATCTCACTTGTCGACGATCGTTCAAGACCATTTGTTTCGGGTTTGCGTTTCTCTTATTTGTCACGTTTATCTCCACTCGAGGGCGCTAATGTTTCATTCGTTTCCATTCGTTTCATTAAATACATATACTATTATTTTCTTCCATAACTTTAGTGACATATAAAAAATTGGCCCAAGCTAATGCACCCCACAATACAGCTTGTTTTTTTCGCGGTTAAATTAACAGTTTTTCATTTTATTTAATTTCCAAAAAATATTTCTTATCTTTTTTTAGAACCCCGTAAAATTTATAGGCTCCGCCGTGTGACCCGTAACTGAGCAACCAAATATAAGGCAATCAATAAAAATGAATTTTTAATAAAATCTATGAACAGCAGAACCGTTGAAAGAAGAAAGACTTCTCGAAATGAGCTGTACTTCGTCTTACTGTCTTTAGCAAGGCTCTGCCAATACACAGCGATCCTATCAATGACAAAGACTAGAGGCATGAAAGAATAATAATAATTATTATTATTCCATGCTAGAGGTGTTTACCACATGCTGTACATAAAGAAGTGAGAATTTAAATGCATGAAAAAGATCATGTTTTTTATATTAATTTGAACGAACATAATCGTTTCATAAAAGTATTCGAAAAGAAAGTACGAGGCACGGGGTTCCCATACCGCAAAGGGACAGGTGCTTTCATATTTCTTCCTCATGCCCGAAATCAGCCTTGATTTAACTTTTAATATTTAAAAGTATTTCTTTAACGTAAGAAACATGTTCTTTAAATCATTTAGACCAGCCATAGTAATGGAAATCAAATTTGAAATTTCACCCCAATTTCTTTGATACTTATAAAATACTGTGATTAAAATATTTAAAAATTCAACAAATTGGGAACATTTTTATCACTACGCCACATCAGGAGAGACACATTACTGAAAACAAATAATTAATTTTCTGCCTCTAAATCTTTTGAGAAAAACCCCCATAATGTAAAAATAATAATTTCATATATAAAAATATATTTTTATTTTCTCCATTGAAGCCTCTCATTCATATTGATACTTGAATAATTTCGGAGCCGAAACAGCTGGTACATAGCATCCATTATTGAGAGACAGATTGTCGAAGGGCTGACATCAAGCGTTCCAATTTTTACCTCCCACCGGTTGTGTCCCAAATAATCTCTTCTATAAATAGGCCTGAAGAGTGTGCTCGTTCGAGCTATGTCTATTGACAAAGTTCCTTCCGTACTCTATAATGTATTTTGTTTTGTGTTACGCTTTAAAAGAAGCGTGCTTTCGTTTTCAAAATCCAGTTTGTAGTAAAGTTTTACATTTTTCCAGGAATGATTTGTTAGTATTCTAAATCATAGGAGATGAAGTGCTGGGAACTGATCTACTGAAGGGCAGAAAAACAGAAAGGGATTATTTCGCATTTATCTTCAATGTGTGACAGTTTTAGTCTAGAATTCATACAGCCGCTACGTTGCCATGGCAATAATGCGCTTGTCCAATACGGTACCATAAATGAATGCGGTTCATTCCGGAGTATTTGTTGTAGGCATTAACGCGATGGCGGATATAAATCCAGACGAGGCAGGTAAGATTACCATTATTTTAATAGTTATTTCTAATTCAGCTCATGTACAACGCGTTTCATTCATTCACAGATCAAACATCAACTGATTTAGAAAAAAGAATTGTGGAAGCTTTCGATGTTTTTGACCATGCAGGAAGTAAAACGGTAGACGTGCGTGAAGTAGGTACCATATTACGAGCACTTGGTAAGCTTTATTGGCAACGCACTATTATAATAGATTGCAACAAAGCAGAAAATATCATAGAGTTATTCCTAGGTTGTTGTCCAACCGAAGCAGATATTCAGGAAATAATTATCCAAGTGGAAGATCAAGAGACTTCTGGTAGCGTTCAGTTGGAAAGGTTTTTACCAGTAGTGTCGTCGCTGATACAAGAAAATAAGTAAGTTATTGAATATTAAATTTGACAATCAGGGGTGTGCTGCCAAATATATAACAACCGGGTCGCGATTATCGCCGCCCCCTGGCAGTTAGGCATTCCACACAACATCATATTCATGACCTTATTTCTTGCGGCCCTGAGATCGCGTTATCTGATCTTTGCGGGAATTAGAAGGGATTTCAATAAAAAAACAAGATAATATTGTAAATATTACATATTTATTTTAAATGCTTAAATATCATCAATGACTAATATATCAAGGATGGTGGCTTCGAATAAGCATATTCCATGTACAGATGTACATACAATTGTTTGGCATCTTTCAGATAATAAATTGCTGCGTAACATGATCTAGAAAGCGCCCTTAAACATTGGCGTCCCATTATTATCAGACCGTGATGCGTCGCTAACCTCCGAAAAATGTCAAATACAAACGGCTCGCGCAAGCTGGACGGAGCTGGCTGCAGCACACCCCTGCATGTAATATGAAAATTACATCGAAAAGGGTGTTGCAATCAGTTTGAATCAGTAATTTATATATTTTAACATTTAACACCTTATTGAGAAGATAAACAACCAAATCATTCAGCTACGATCAGAGGGATTTTCTTGAGCGGGTCTAAAGTCTTTGAAGAAAATTTGACAAGTAAAACAAAACTTTCAAAGGCATATTTTTACAACTTCCCTAAGCACCAAAATGAGATGAGCAAATTATGAAAATCGCACCCTAGGGGCTCTGCCCCTGCCCCCCTGAGCTCAATTCCATCTGACGGCTCGCCTCGCCCACATATTATCTTTAAACTAATATAACATGAATTCAATAAATATTTATATTATACATCGCATTAGTAAAACTGGTCCCCATATAACACGGGCTCTTAAAATAAGAATCGCTAGAACGTAGTTTTTCTCAATACCAAAAATTCAGATAACCCGGATTATGGTTTGCATGAGCGTGGTTTGGTTGGGTCTGGAACATGGAATTCCAGTAGACTTGCAAACACTCCCAGAACAGCATTAGATCTCCCGATTTTCGTAAGACCCGGTTTAAGGCATATATATTCCATTTTCAGTTAAAAACAGTTGACCCTTACTGGATTTATATAATACGTTGACAGGCCTTAGGAAGCGACATGTGATGCAGTGTATACTGGCTTACGCAGAATTTAATAAATAGTAACACAGTCCTGATTCCAACCAAAGGTACAAAAAGTGAAAATTAAACAATTCAAATGCTGACTCCACGCACACTCCGACGGCTCGAAAAGATAAGAGAAAATTGATATTTTCTTTCCGTGTTAGTGGTTAGCCATGTACCATAAAGAGATCGAATCTCACTGTTCATTTTTTAATCCTCCTTTCAATTTTACAAGTAAATTGATTTTAACTGCACATCAACACGTTTGAATAGTGTTTTTCTATGTAGCCCATGCCTACATGGAAACAAATTTGTGCGTCGTATAAGGACGGCCAATGGGGCTATAGCAGATTTACTATAGGGTCAAATTTCTTTTATTCATTCTACTTATGTAGACCTCCGGCGGCTGTCGACATGATTCGGCGGCCTGTCCGGCTGCCGGAGCCAGACGGTATTTATATTTGGCAAAGAAATATTTAAATCATCACCCAATTATGCATAAAATAAAAAAGAAAGGAATAGATAAATCGAAAAATATTGGTCAATATCAGAGCTGCAAACCACTTCAAAATTTGGGAGTGGTTCGGTTCTAACTTTTTGGAAGTGGTTCGGTTCAGACGAGAATTTTGACAAGTGGTTCGGTTCGGTTCAACTAAATTAATCATTTGAAATACTATTCAGAAATAATTTATCCATTATAATCATTACACATTCAGTATCAATCTGTAAGTAAATCAATCAGCAGTCATTATTATTTTAAATGAATTTATTTATATTTTAAATATATTACAATTCCATCATCATCTTCATTTATCTATATTTAAAAAGTTGTATTTTTGATCCTAACATGATTTTTGTTCATTGTTGTTTACATATCAATTAAAAATTCTCTGAAAGGATTCACTTCAAATTCATTTACCAACATACACAATCATACATAATCAGAAAGAAAATGTGCATCTAGCTTAAACCATTTTTGAGATTATTCCTGGATGGACGGACAAACCAAAAACATAAAAGTGTTTTGAAGAAATCATTAAAAATCAAAGAAAATTAGTTCGTCAGGCATTTTATTTCTTTTTCTTACCTGTAATACACATTATTTAGAGGAAAAAAGATTTATAACAAGGGCCTTACCGCCCATCCGCCAATATTTAACCTCTTTAGTTCTACCACCCGCACTTGCCTTTATTTTTCTTATTCCCACACACATACCCATTGCCACATTGATAATTTCCTCCCTCCTCTATCTGGGGTTCACCCTCTCTCTGTCTTCCACAAGTCCTTTCTTTTTAGTCCTAGTCCTTCCCCCGTCTTACCCCAAACCCTTCCGAGATGGTCTCCCACCTCCAGCCTTTCCTTTCCCCTCCCCCTTTATCCCTTTACAACCTACCCTCCGCAGTAACCCTCTGAGATAGGTTCCTCCTTTCCCTCCCCTCCATTCCTTTTGTCTTACAAACTACCCTCCCTCCCCCCTCTCTACCCATTTCTCTGTATATACTTTCTATTCTCACCATATCTGCACCTGACGATAGCAGTGTAATGTCGTAAGAGAAATTAAAAAAATGGAAGTTACAAAGCATTATTCCTTTGGTTCATTTATAACAAATAAAATAAAAAATGTTTGCTATATTTATCAAGGGTCTAGGTAAATTCACCGAAACAATTCATCGACTAGGAAAATTCTTTTCCACAAGTCCTTATTAAGATTTCCTTGATTGAATGATAGATTTAATTATTGAAGTAGACAGTTTCTTGCTTTCCAATGGCGATGATGCATGGCATCTCAATTTTTCCAACTTTCAATAATAAATTTATGTAAATAAAATGTTTTAATTAGATAACTGGTCAAAAAATATGGAATAAAATATTACTCTGAATGAATTTATGATATGTAAAACTAATAAATTCGATTATTAATTCTTATTATTATATAATAAATTCAAAAAGACACTTTTAGCTCGATTCCAAACATATTACATATTGCTAATTTTTTTCCTTTGCCACCTTAAGTAATCAAAAAATCAATATGATAGTAAAATTACATTACAAGAATAATTTAAAATTAATCGACAGTTCGGGGCAGATTATTCAATATACGAAGTGCGGACACTTGTGGTTCAAAACAAACGATTATAAAATGTAGAGTGACCCTCTTTAAATAACACGAACATGTTAATTAATTTTGTCTCTTAAATAAAGTTTACTAAAATATTATTTAAAATACACACTAGATAATTCAAGGAATTCTGTGGGAAATGAATGCCTCCGATCCAAGGGATCCGCCTGTTTTTGCTGGAATATAAACCACCAAGTAATGGAAATATCATAGAAGAACACCACATGAGAGTTGGAAAAGGAATGATGTTGTTGAAAACTCAAGCTGTTGAGAGCAACAATTTGAATTTTTCCGAAGAAAAAGATATGAGGAGAGTTAATGGTGTTCTAAGAAAGACACAACGGGGCATATTTTCTCAGGTCTGCTAATTACAATGCTGAAGGGGATGAAGGTTATGGTAAGGGCATGGATTTTTCTCTCAGCATGAAAGCAGATTACGGCTCCTTTCTAGGTCATTGTAAAACCACCATTTTGCCTGCGCTCAGATAAAGATCTTTCTAAATTCTGTTGGTCGGTTTCTGCCTACAGTGGTTGACCCAGATATTGTCGCAGTTGGTGTCCCCATAACCCTCACCATAAATGTCGTCTGTGGATAACAATACTCTTTCCTTTGAAGCAAACCAGCTGGTTTTTCCAATGGAAATTCCTGGTCTTTTCTTTGGTCCATACTTTGTGGATTGAGATCGAACCGATACCAAACCACTTTTGCAAAAAATTATGGTTCAGTTTTCGGTTCATTGAAAAATTAATCAGTGGTTTCGGTTTGGTTCAGCAAAATGACTGCGGTTTGGTTCGCAGCTCCGGTCAATATAAAACGTAAAAAAGGGCGAAAAATTAATAGAATTTTAATATATATATAATGAAATATCACACCTGATCAAGTTATAACCATGATCTAAACAGACAGACAAGAATAGTTATTTTCCTTTACAATACGCACCCAATACAATATGCCTGGAAATAATAGTATTATGTAGTACTTGGAAATTTTTAAAATTTCTGAAAAATTTGTCATTTTTGGAATTTCTTACATTTTGCATTATTGAATTTTCTGGAAATTTTTGAAATATTTGGCATTTTTAGAATTAAAAAAATGTATGCATTTCAAAATTTCTGGAATTTTTGTATTTTAAGAAATTTTTGGGATTTTTGAAATTGCTTGGATTTTTTGTAATTTTCCAAATTTTTGGGTTTTTTTAAAAATTGAGATTTTTGATCAGGATTTTCAAAAATCCCAAGAATTCAAAGTAGGTATTTCAGCAGTTGCAAAAATTTCAACAAATTTTAAAATTCGATACTTCTTTAGGTTAAAATATTTCGTCATATTGTTTTAGTTTAGCTGAATTCTGTCACTTTTTCATGTTATAAGCACTGTTTTCCTACTATTTATTTCTATCCCATATTGTTTTCCGATAATTTGCATGATTATCTTTTGATTAGGTGTGGTAATAACTTAGAAGAAAATCCTGTCAAAAAGCACCCGATTTGGAATTTATGCATTATAGACATTAATGTAAATTCTGCTTACCCAATAAAACAAGATGTATAAAAAATAAATATTATCAATTTTTTTATTTTTTCTAAGTTCAAATAATTCAAAATTTCCACATATATGGGATTCTTAGATTAAACAGCATCTTGTTATCTGTCCCCCACCTTTAAAAAAAAGTTGTCTTTGCAAAAAATGATCTATGTATTCGTCATTTTTGTAACTCTGCATGCATGAAAATAAATTGTAAATGCTGCCCAAGTTGCTCCCACGACTGTTTCTGCAGATGTCCATGTCCACGACTAAGTCTCTTGGAATTGTTCTACTTTTGTGGCAAAATCTCTCCGAATTGTATTTTGCATTTGGCAAGCCTAGATTTCAGATTTCTGAGTGAGAAATAGACATTTTGGGAGGCCCAAATGGTTCCTTTAAAATCAACAGCAATATTTGTAGATTTGCATATATCATTTTGACTACCATAAACTTTTAATCAATATTTAAATTTCTTATTTTTTACTTATATAAAATTGCAAAGTACTGATTTTTATACAAGTTTTATCATAAATTTTTAGTGCTACATTTTTTCTTAATCTATCACTTATTTTTCAGTTTTCATCATCAGCTGCAGTGAAATAATCCACACCAACTAGGCAGATGAAATATTGAGCCATAATAAGCTAATGAGGTGGTTCCTAAACTATCCATTTGTTATCTCCTCTTAATGCAAACAGCATACTTGCTATCCCCTTAACTCCATCCATCAATAAATATAAAATGTTATATTAATTTCAAAATTTATAAACGTTTATTTGTATAAAAAATTATTTTCCTCTAAATATATCAATGCTTAAAATAAAAAAAACATTGTATTAATTAATTTGTTAGTTTCTTTGACAGCACCAACGAAGGAACAATAAATTTCACATTATTCCTATAGATATCCCCCAGCATCTCCTGAAAAACTACTTAAGGCATTTCAAACTTTGGATCTTGAAGGTCAAGGCTTTTTGACAACAGAATATCTATCGAAAGTGTTAATGGAAGAAGGAGGAGGAGGAAGAGTTGAACCCTTCACGAAAGAAGAGCTTGATGAAATGCTTGCTGTTGCAGTGAATAACGAAACAGGATCTGTAGTATATGAAGACTTCATTAATCTCTTAATGGTAAGTGAATATAAATAATTCCACAAATGTTAGGGAATGAAAAACACTCTGATAACTATAGGGTTTTCCGATTTGAGAATAGGTAGGTTCAAGTTTGGTCCTTTTCCCACATCCACTTCAAAGAATTCGGAGAGGTGAAGTTATGCTGCGAATGAAAGATTTAATCGTTCGAAAGGAAGGCGGAAATCCCCATCTCTCAAGTGTTTGGACTTGTTTGTTCCTAACCTTCCAATATTTACTCAGGAGACGATACGTGAAAAAACTTGCCATCCGCGTAGGGAAGTTCCCGTTCATAGATGAACAAATAGTCCATGAAACTCCGCATCGATGCGTTATGTTACGTCAAAAACAGTGAAGTGGGGATGAAGTAGCATAATATTACAACAAAAACATTTAAGGGGTTAACAAAAGAGGACTATCGATGAGGAGATTTCTGCTAGTATTGTCATAAAGAGATCATCCAATAAATTATGTCACGTAGAAGGGAGAATATGCTTAACCTGAGTGGAACTTGTTTCAGGGAGTGGGAATCGGTAACTTAAAAAAAAACTTATTATGGCTCAAATTATTTTTTTCCCTCCGAACCGGTCCAAAAATAGGAGTGCGCGGGTTATATACATGAGTAAATACAGTATATACAACGTCTAGCATCGTGTTTATATGAACTTCCTACAAAAACAAATGGCTGCAACTACACAAGCATAACGGTGAGCAAGAAGTGTGTTCGTTTATTTGATTGGCCGATGAATGTATTGCCACATGGGGTAGCAAACATTTCTTATGTAAACATATGCCTATTTAAATATGAGTTTGACAAAGTTACGACTAAAACTATTGAATAAAGCCTATTTTTAACCTCGAATATGAACGTAACAACGCCGGTGCTTCTTCGCATTTTCCGAAACAGAAAATTGAAAACTTAAAATCCGGTGAATTTCCGTTGTCAGGACACGAAAAATGCGATGCAGATTCGGGGGAAATGTAAATTCGAGGAAACGTAAAATCGGAAAAAATTTTACATTGTTCTTATCAGCGTTTAGCTGGGACCAGATAAAAAGTGCGCAAAATCGGAGAAAACGTAAAATCGGAGAGTGCAGAATCGAGGTTTCACTGTATTGGACGAACGCATTTCATTTCTTCCTATTTAAAAATATAGCATGCACACGTCAGGAAATTAAACGTATTTTTGTGAGATTGTTTAGGTTAGCAACAATGAATAAGTAACCATATAAGAATTTTTTTAAGTTCAGCTCAAATTAAGACAATGTTTGATTTTCTTGATAACGGTCACTCCTACGATAAAAAAGTATAGAAAAAGAAATACCCAACAAGTTCTATAAGTTTCATTTGAAAATTATTTTGAAATGACCCATACTTCACGAGATATGATGTTCATTTTTTGCCACCAGTAAAGTGGTACCCCTGATTGGCTTATGTGATTCATTTAAGTGGCTTTCTTATTGTCTTTGTCTGTATGTCCTTAATATCATATTTCATGAAAATTCATTCGGTAGAAGCCGAGAACGAACATACAGACAGACTGACGCTAATAGGTGCTTATGATGGAAGCAAAACGTGCCTAAAAAGCCATGCCTTAAAATTGACAGATAAAGCCTTAACTTGCTGTTAACTCCATCATAAATCAAACAAAGAGATAACTTAGTAAAAAGGTTTCACTTTAATATTTATTATATTGGAACCTTTTTACTGTTATGTTTTATTTATGCCATACACATATGAGAAGACTTAAGATTCAATCTATCAGTAGCTGGGCTGATATTATTGTATACTTTGTACTTGCTTCATATAAAAACAAAATCAAAACTAAAGAAATCAAATGATTGAAAATAATTAAATGAAAACAGCATAACTTATAGTGGTTTTTTGTAAAAAAAAGTGCCAGTACTCCCATCCCCCCTTCCTGCACCCTCTCCCCCTTCTCTATTGAATTTGTGATAAACTTTTAATAACAAAGTTGATAATAAAAATCAAAATGTTTAACATTTATAGTAATTGTTTATTACTTTGTTTTAAATTAAAAAAATGAAATGTACCAAAATTAGACGTGGGTCAACATCGCTCTGAAAAAAAGGTGCCGGTATGCTGTACAGGCACATACCGTCACAAAAAAGCACTGCTTATATATAAAAATGCTTTCTATAATAGCTACTATAAAGGAGATTGACTATTTAATGGAGCACATGATGGATCAGAAAATGCATCAAGTGTAGCACCAAGGAGTAGAATTTAATTAAACAAGTTTTACAGAAGTGTATCAATGTTCCTGATTTAGCAGAAAACCTGAGTAATTACACTGATGAAAAAAATTAGAGGAACACATTTTCAAACATCTGTCATATTTCACCCATGAGGAATTTAATAAAACTGTTGGTTGAATCACCTAGTCCAACGATTTGCCTATTTAAATCGATCAATTCGTTGACCACATCGCTGTTCTTGTCTGAGAGATGCACTCAAAAGTCACCTGACCACTAAAAACAAAGTGCCTGCCGACGTACCGTGCACGCTTCAAACGGGTTCTAGTGGCGACAGGTGGCATTAGAGCAATGTCACACGAGAGGCGCAACTTGCTTATGCAGCCACTCGGCTCGCCACTCACATCAGCCGCGCAAACTTAAGTCTTCGAGCATTGTTAACAAAAGTGAGTCTTCACGCATTGTTAAAGTCACTGCAGACGGAGCGACTTTAACAATGCGCGAAGACTCGCTTTTGTTTACAATGCATAAGCAAGTCGCGCCTCTCGTGTGGAGCCACTCGATTCGCTCCGTGTGACATTAATTTGTCATTTTTCTGACTGTTGTTGATCTGGTCACACACACGAGGCATCTCGCGGAAGTGGAAGTTGTGCGAGCAGTCACCATGCTCCAGGAAGGGCAGTCGTTTTGCTACGTAGCCAATAAGGTTCAAGTGTCCCCTTCAGTTGTTCATCGACTGTGGAATCATTTTCATCAGACTGGAGTGTACTCAAGAAGGGCGGGGCAAGGTTGCAGGTGCAAACAACCCAGAATCAAGACTGGTACGTGGTCAATTCTGCTCTTCGTCGGCATACTGCTACAGCCAGAGACCTGCAATACGACCTAAGGGCAGCAACCGGAGTGGCTGTTTCTGATGAGACCATCAGGAACAGATTGCAAGAGGCTGACTTGAGAGCCAGGAGGACCGTTCGAGCGCCCCGTCTCACGCGGCAACACCAACAAGCTCGACTGATGTTCGCCCAGGAACACGTGAACTGGCAGCTCCGACACTGGAGACGTGCTTTGTTTACGGACGAGCTCAAGTTTTGCCTGACGTGTTGTGTTGGACGTCTGCGCGTGTGGAGACGCCCTAGGGAGCGCTACACAGCTGCTGCTGTGCAGGGGGCCGACCGATTCGGGGGTGGCTCCATCACGGTTTAGGGAGGAATCAGCATCGAAAGCCGGACCGATCTCGTTGTTGTTCCTGGGTGTCTGAACACAAGTGGTTATATTGACAGTATTCTAGAGGATCATGTGGTGCCTGTTGCCTATGGTGTGGGCCCTGAATTTATGCTCATGCAGGATAACGCACGACCACATGCTGCGAACGTTACACGGGACTTCCTGCGGGAGCGTGAGATTCAGGTGATGGAGTGGCCAGCGATGAGTCCCGACTTGAACCCCATCGAGCATGTGTGGGACATGCTCGACAGGCGAATCTGACAGCGTCCTGCTCCTCCAGAAACACTGCAGCAGCTCATGCAGGCCCTCATCGAGGAATGGGAAAGGATCCCCCAGGATGACATCCACAGGCTCGTGCAGAGCATGTTGCGTAGGTGTCAAGAGGTCATTTTTGCTCGTGGAGGACACACGCGGTACTAAACAAGGAAAAAATTTACGAAAAACCCGGCTTGATAAAGGACATGATGGCATAGTTACACTTTATTTTCAACATTGCTAAGAATTTTGACTGTTCCATGAAAGATGTTCCTCGGAGGTGCCAAAAATTTTTATTTTCTGTAATAAGCCCTTTTTGTTCCAAATTTTGGAATATTTGCATTCATACTCGCTTTTTTTGAAACTTATAGACGTTTGAAGTAGCGTTCCCCTAATTTTTTTGAGCATTATATAATCTCAAATTTTGGATATGGTGCACTTGATAAAGACTTAGTAAACAACAGTTTGATATTAATAAATAAAGCAGTATATATTATCATGAAAGTCATATTTTACTTTTGTTTCATTGCAGGTGGACTAAAATGCTCAACTTTTTCAAGAAACAAACTGTTGCATGTATACCTATGCTTTGCGAGTAAATAGTTTTGTATTCTGCATCCATTTTCAAATCATTTATTGTACACCAAAACTGTTTATTTTAAAATAATGATGAAAGTTATGCTTCATTTTCTTTCACACAAGATATAAGGATCAGCAAACGACAGCCTATTACTCTTCCATTGGCATTGCCAAGATTCATTCTTGCAGAACACCATTTATATCTCAAGCCAATCAATAATTACATCACTGATGAATAAACTCAATTCCCTCCCATATATGGTGTATTTAACATATGATATTCTCCTCTGGCAATCTGCAACAACATAAATATAAACAAAGGTGAAGATAGCTTGGACTACAATATATATAACTCTGACCCGCTAAGAAATAACAGTTTTTGTTACTTATTCCTGGGCTTCCCTCCATAATGAAAAGAATTTAAACAATCCACCACAAATGTCAAAATTATTATAGATTAGTCCTGTACCCAACATACTTTCTCCATAAGATTTGTCTCCAAGACATCTTCCAATGGGTAACAGGATAGATGTTAAGGAAGCTGCTGTATTTGCCTTTCTGCAGTCACAACATATTCTGGAAACCGTTTAGAGTTGTATTTCTGATAAAAATATGCTGGACTTTCAAAAACATGCTTAGAAAATGGAAGCATAATACACTACCCACAAGGGAACTGTAGGTAATTCTTTTTTCTTGTTCAGAACTACTTGTTGCCCATTTATCTTCTACATCACCTGCTCCATTGATTTTTTCAACTTTTCAGCTTACATATCACTACATTAGCTACCGTAATTTTCCAATTATAATATGCAACCTATATAATATGCACCCATGTTTTCGTGGGTGAAATGTGAAAATTCTCTTATCACTATGTATAATACGCACCTATTTTTTTTGTAAAAGATCAATGTAATTTTACTTGACTATGTGTAGTATTGGGACAGTTCTCGCCTTGCCGCCAAATGAGATATGTGTGAGAGTTTACAAGAATATCACATTACGTTCTGACTCTTCCATTCAAGATCGCTACGTGTATAAAAAAACATTTTGTCTCAATGTCGCCTTTTATATTAATCTGGTCGGTTGGAATACGACTTCGCGCTTTGCTGCCAAACTAGGTATTTGTGAGAAAGTTTATGAAAATATCACGTAATGTTCTGACTCCCGTTAAAGATCGATACAATGTATAAAAACCTGTCTCAATGTTGCCTTTGTATTAACCTGGTCGGTTGGAATAACAGTTTGTCCTTTGCTGCCCAGCGACATCATTTATACAAGCTGATCGGGATGTGTAAAATGTTCTCGGCGACGCAACACAAGATCGCCGAGGAACTGTTTGAGGACAGTGAGGGGAGTGGTAATGAATTACTAGGCTTCAGTAATTCTGACAGCTAAAGTAAATAAATAAATGTTCTTATTTTTAAAAACAATATTTAAAGAAATGTTATCGAAATGCATTGAAATGTACGATTTATTGGTAAAAACGTTTGAAAATATAAATTATTTCCATACTGAAAAAAGTTGTACGCATTTATAACCATATATAATATGCACCCTAACTTTTTGTCAACTATTTCAAGAAAAAAATGCGTATTATAATCGGAAAATTACGGTATTTGGATCCCTATGAATTAATCATAGATGAATCCAGTAATTCAACAATTAATAGGTTTGAATTTGACCTAGTAACCCATTAGTCATAATACATGGAATAATATGCAGAAACTGGATTAAAAAATCCATAAAACTCCTTGGACCCCATCTTCAAGTAAAATCTGCAAGTAAATTGGTGTGAAGATAAGACCTGTAATCGACTTTAAAATTGCTACCTAGAATTGGCACATGAAATAAGGACAACAAATAATGGTATACGAAAAAATTGAGACGTTACCCACAAAGACTGCTGGAACAACAATTGTTTCAGTCATCCCAATTTTAACATAGAATTAGCAAGATTTTTTCTTTATTTAAATTGTCATTAAATGGTAATGACCGCTTTCATCTTATATAAGTCCTAACAATATTCAGAGTGCAATATTTATTTAATTGTAATGATATGTTTAATCAAGAGAAATTATATTTCGGATGTAGTCATGTACTGGAAATCTAAAACAGAAAAAATGGCTAACATTTAACTTTGATACTATACATGCACTTCTGTATTCCTTACTTCATTCACTCCTAAAAATATACGTTAACCACACTTAAGTGGTAAAAATTCTAATATTTATATTGATTTTCTAACAAAACAATACTTCTTAAGGTATGGTAGCTATCTTCTTAGTTGTCAGTAAATTTTCAATAAATAATTACATTATTATTATACCATTGCTTATTGTGCTAAAACTAAAGAGTTTAATCTGAAATTGCACTGAAAGTTACTTTAAAAGACCGAAGTTGTTCATTCATTTTTGTCTATTAAAGTAATTAAAAAATGAAATAAATTTAAATACCGGCAAATGCAATTTCAAATGTAATTTTAATCAATAAAAATAGTTTTAGAAAAGCGTTTCATTCATTCATTAGCTTATAATGGAATTATACTCGAGGGAAGTTGCAAGTATTGACAAATTACAGTTATTTCATATATACATGATTAGCAAATGGGATGTAAAAACACACATTAAAAAGTGATATCCCAATTTTCGCAATGCAATGTACACAAGAAAATACTAAATTGTACGCTATCAAAATTAAAAAAACTTGATTTTTTTTAAAAAACATTATCCACAGATTTTTACAGTCCCCCAAACGAATTAGGGTGTCATTATATTTAATGGAAATTCACCTCCCATAGGAAGCATTATATAATATTTATATTTAAGACATTAACAAAGGCAAAAAATCCAGAAGCTACACAATCTCAAACTCCAATTAACACTTCATGGACCAGTTAATTTTTATTATAAATTTTAACACTACAGTCAATAATTTCCCCACACTCAACTGCCACCATTTATGATGATTATCACGATAATATTAAAATACAGTGTCAAAGCAACTATTTTACATGAGGAAGTTGACTGAGAGTATCTACAAGGTTGATGAGTAACTCTTATATAAAGGCATTTTATGTGCTAAACATGACCAACACATCATGAAATCAATAAATTACATATATATTTTATCCCACAGTAAAACGTGCTCAACAGATTCAGAACACTATTAATTAAGTCAAAAAAAGAACACTTCTCATGAATATAGAATCTTTCCAGAGATAAACTTGAGTCCTCCTGTTTTCATGAAGTACTCGCGCAGAAAAAAAATCAAAATATCTTCCTTGAGGATAGCCTTTTATGCAACTAGCGCATTTCCCTTTGCACAAGCCCTACGTCAGTTTTTCAATACACCCTTTAAAAACTTCAAAAGAACTTTTTCCACCAACCTAAACATACACAACACAGGCTAAGCAATCAGGTTTTCATAATTCCATTTTTAAAATTTTTACATACACTTTCTCATGCTAATCACTTTGTCCACCCTACCTCTCAACAACGTTTGCCAAGGAAAATGGATGCTGTAAGTACATATGTGGGAACCAACCGAATGCACCTCTCATAGATCAGCTCACTTAACCCCTCAACAAAGTAAGCTTTTATTCCTGGCAGGGAATATAGATAAGTACACATGCGGGTACCGAATGAACGCACCATCTCCAGAGAAATCAATTACTATCAGGTTCTGTGTCATACACATCTCCCGTTTTTGAAATCATCGACATATTTACACTTTCCAATTTTTATAAACATTGCATTGTATGGTTGTTCGTTAATACAAACCAAATTGCTAAAGGAAGGGTGATGAGAGAATAATTCCTTTGTTCAAAGATCCACTTTAGTCACCAATCTGCAGTATCTGTATGACTACCCTTCATTCATACAAGGAAAATTTACATTCATTCCTTAGGTTGTCGAAGCTGCTTGACAACTGAAACTCCATCACAAAATATTTTGGAAAAATTAATATAATTCATACACTGCATTCTCCAGATCTTAAGGCTTCTAAACAATGGGTAATTTTAAAGGTGTTATTTGTTGCAGTTAAAAACAATTCAGCCGTTTTGACATTTGTTAATCAACACAGATGATTAGAGCAAATTGTGGAAACAAATACTGAAAGACTCTTTTCCAAAAGAAAATGCCAGAACAGGCTCAAGGGAAAGGTAATTTAACTCAGGAGAGAAATGGATTCGAAGACAGAATTTGTTTTTAATATTTATTCAATATTAAAGCTACTAAATTGTCACCACTAAGAATTTCATTTGCGAAGTTGCCACAGCATTGCCATAAATTTATCTACACTGTTAGATTTAGTTTCTTTTAGTAAATACGATTATTGTTGATCATACATGAACCCTGACATCACTCTTCTTCAAGGATCAACTGGCAATCAAAATGGCTTCTATTTCTGCACTTCATACTTCTCTCCACCACCTCTCCTTATAGAATCAAAACAAAAAAATCTCCATAATATCCCAAAAACTAGGAAATGGCTAAACAAAAAGATTTGACTCGATGCTCCATTTAACTTATTTCTTCACTACTTCAGAAAAAATATATAACCATTTATGAAGTACAAAGGACATGGATTAGATGTAAGCATACCCTAAAATCTTTTCATTTCTTTGCATATATCACACATCCATAGAAAAATTGATAATTGAGATAATGAAACTAAAAATGATTCATTTGATGAAAAGAAAATTAGATGGAACAGATTTTGGTGTTCATGTATCCATTTCTTTCTTCAAAACTTGAAATAAAAATGAAAAAGGTGGTAGAGTGTGCGATATGAAGCATTGTTAATATTTGATGTTGGGTCAAGCATAAATGGAGTACCCAATGATTAACATTTGAGGAAAAATCATGATTGCCTCCTAAAGAAAATTAAAAAATTAAGACAAGCACAAAATCCAGATGTTGGGATAATAAATCACTGCTTAATGAGGAAAATGAAGGAAATTAATTTTGTACAACCAGCCAAATCACATAGGATGCATTCTGAATTATTTTACTTTTCAAGAAGCTGAAATTAAAAAAAAATAATATTTCCTTAAGTAACATTATATTTATAAATGAAATTTCAAAGTCCTCCAGCCATTGAAAAGAGATAAGGAACGATTTTAAGATGCATGGAAGCAGCCAAGGAAATTCACGATATATAAGTGAAATTTAATTTTGATTTTTAAGCAGTGATGACGTTTCTTTGAAAGTTAACTAAAATTGTATGAGAATACCCTAACAATTGGATGATTAGGTGCAGCTATTATGTTTTACTCAATTTTTCATGATAATATTTTATGTGATCTTAATGAGCAGGTAATTCAGCTTCCTCTAAATTGCCATCAATCAGGTATGCCCAGCGCAAATTTTTGCGTGACAGCTCTAAAGTCGTCATCATCCCATCCTGATGCACATATATTAGATCACATTTCCTAGTCAACATTATCACTCAAATCAATTGCCACAATTGTCTTTCGACTCCCATTTCGCTATGTACTCAAAATTAGGCTATCGGATCTACATACATGCATCAAACACACACCAACCCAACCTTGTGCACTCTTAACTTCGGAGGCATTTCCCCTCAAGCCCCTTTTCCTGGCACATGATGCATTCCAAGAGCAGTGGTGCTAACACTGTATCAACTCAACTAACAGGGAACCAAGACCTTTAAACATTTACACCAAGAGGCACACAAGTCACTCCAGCTTCTCAATCACACACATTCACTCTCTCACAGGGTGTACATACAAAAATGCCTTAGAAGCACATTTTTAACAGGCATTTGAAACAATTTCATGCAATCACAGTTCCATGGGGCATAACATTTTTGTCTCCTACAACTTATCCTGGAACATTCCAAGTTAAGGGTATTTCATTAGTGGGTGAAAAACAATTCCTTTAAGAAACACTGAGCCTTCAAGTCCCACATTCTAGAGAAATAAAAAATGAGTAACGAGACGTATTTGAAGCAACTAAGATGCAGGGCACAGGCCTCATTTTTTTAATTGAATGTCTTTTTAGGAAAATTCCAGTCCCTGTTTCTACAGTACAACTGTTTCCCTTCAATACCATAATCACATCACTTGGCCTACTTCTCTCACACAGGCTCTGTTACGCACTGTCCTTCAAAAACTTTGGACGACGATCCAAAATGGTTCATACAAAAATCCTGCTGAAGTCACACACGAAGGGACTGGATGGACATAAGTCAACAACTTTAATTTGGGTTCCCACCACATTGGTCAGGATAAAAAAGGCAAAGGTTTAAAGGGTATGAGCACAAGTGCAATGGAGAGAAATCCACAAAAGAGTGTAATTTCTCTAGCTGGCAAGGACCAAAGGATTAAATGAGATAAAAGGAAACATGGGATAGCAATCATAAAGGACTACAATGGAAGGAACGTGGAAAAAGACATTTCTTACTGGGAATGAAAACAACAGTCTGACGATATCGTCCAGTTACCAAACAAAATGCCTGAAAATAGCCAAAAATTGCAAGAGTTATGATTTCAATAAGTTGCGCTAGTAAAAGAATTTTGCTAAAACTTGCAATAACTAGGCAGAACACTTTACACGTGTTACATCAAGATAAACATAGCCAGAATGATAGTAGATTTACATAGAAAAAATTTGTATGAAATGCGGCTGAAAATATGAAAACATCCCAAAAATTTCTGAAATAAGATTAATGCAAGAAACTTTTAACTCACAGTCAGACTTTAAAATTATGATAACTTCTTTTATGTTGCCATTGATATTCCAAATGCACTGTCATTGATATCACTTCTCTTGCAACAGCTCCAGGTCAGTGTTTTCAACTGGACTT
Organism: Uropetala carovei; assembly: GCA_036926305.1. Lineage (NCBI taxonomy): Eukaryota > Metazoa > Arthropoda > Insecta > Odonata > Petaluridae > Uropetala > Uropetala carovei. The sequence goes on along the minus strand of JAXCHB010000010.1, from coordinate 5,673,916 downwards.
ATAAAGAGGAAGGTCGTAGCACACACGGAGGGGAGAGAGAGAGAGACCGAACTGACAGAACCACCTCTCTGAACTACCTCCCACGATTCAGTCAGGACGACGACTTGGGCTCTCCCACACCTTTCCGTCACCATCCTTGGCCGCCTCCTCCTCCTCCTCCTCGTCCGCTTCCTCTAATGTGCCGTCCCCCTCCAACCCGGGAGGGGGCATGAAGAAGGGAGCGAGAGGGAAGGGACCGCTGCCACTGCTGCAGCAGTGTGGGGGCCCAAGTCAGAGCTTGAGTTCATTGGCCACCTTGGAGGCAATATTTTTGAATCCGATTGAGGTGCCTGAAATACGCTTGAAGCGGACACCATTGAGGGAGAGACGGGGCAATTTGCACACCTCTATCTCCCACTGCACCAATGAGTCTGTGTTAGGGTCACCGTGGACACAGAGGAGGAGGAACCTCTCCCTCTGTTCATAGTCACAGTTATTCGCATCCAGCACCTAAAACAAATACCAGACAAAAGTAAAACAAATGAATGAATTTAAAATTTCTGACATTTATACTCATTAAGGTTTAGAACATTAATCAAATTCTAAAATGCATCCAAAGTGAACACTTGACAGAGAATAAAATACCAATGTGGCTGCCCATTTGAGCATTGAAAACATTAAGAAAACCTATGTCTCTCTTGAACTGATGATGTAAAATGTAATCCACCCAATCCTACCAAACCAAACAAACATCGCTTTTGGTGACCACATTCCTCCTGGGTTAAAATCTTGTTTCCTTTATTACCTCTCCACCACCTTTCCTGAACTTAAGAGAAAAATCTTGCTATTCTTCACAATTTCTTTCTTACTAATTCTTCTAACATGCACCTTGTGAATCATTTTTGAGAAGCTATTTTTCCTTCTATGGAAAAATTTCAAAGATTTACCTGCTTGTGAACAGAGATCAAAATCATATGCTGATATGGAATCTTAGAATTAGTTTTTGTTTAAAGATACAAGAAAGGTCCACTTGCATAAAAAAGAAGACAAAAACCTCAGAGAAGTAAACATTCAAGCAGTAGATATTTCTGTTCCAAGAAGGAGTAAACCAAGATGAAACAACAGTTTATTCCCATATGTGCTGAGCAATGACATTTTACAATTGCTGATAAGGTATTTCTACTTAAAAGAATATAACAAGATTTGCAACTATTTAGGTTGAACTGGAAGTCCATACTCGTGAATGTTGTTCAAATTAATCCCAAATATATATAATTTATTTCAAGGTATTTGCATTTATTGTTCTGACAAAATAGCAGTTATTTCCAACTTACTGAAACTAACACCAAGTTTGAAATTAATAAAACAATCAATGCAACATCCCTACAAATGCATACTTTTACAGAGTATACAAAGTCATCCAATGATTGTAAATAGTAGATAATTTGTTATACAAGCAGTCCTCGACATCCGTACATAATGCGTTCCTGAAAACGTGTATGGGAGTCGAATGTACGGATGTCGAACATAGATATACATGTTATGGGGGGGTTCCGTTCCCAGAGAGTCAAAAAATATTATAAAATCTCTAATTATGGTATAAATGTTTAATTTTTTGAGCAGGGGCCTTCAGACACAATTGTCAATTTTATAATATACAGAGATAGGGCAAAATGCAATAAAATATTTAAATAATTGCACAAATAAACACTGCTGTACAGACAAATATGGAGACGCGGCAGAAACTGGTGGCTGACAACCAGCAGCACTTGAAATATTCGTTCGTCATTTCGCTGACACACGAAAGTCCGAATTCGGCGTACGGAAGGCGGTTTAGGTGTGTCAACGTATAATGTACGAAAGTGCGAGTTTTTTTTCATTAAAGCATTTTGCTATTTTCATAGTTTTTTGTAATATTCCCTAATCATGGCCCCAAAGAGAGTGATGATTGAAATGAAAGAAAAGTTGGTAAAAAGGGTGAAAAAAAGTAATGAGTTTGGAGAAGAAAATTGAAGTTTTAGATAGGCTTGTGCATAATGAACTGCTTCATCAGTTGGTAAATTACTTGGTGTGACCGAGTCCACAATAAAATCAATAAGGAAAGTGAAGAAGCGATTAGAGCTAGTGTTGCAAGTGGTACTTCAAAGAGTACAAAAGTGTCTTTTTTACCTAGAAATCCGTATGTAGAGAAGACAGAGAAGGCTTTAAACCTGTGAATCGAGACCCAAACTCGCAAAAAAATCTCGCTGAGTTCACTTGTCATTTGCGAGAAAGCCAAGCAACTGTACAATCATTATGTCTCAAATTGTTTCGTGGTCTGCTAACGGGATATCACCAACATCATTCAAGCGTGTGTAGATCGGTTCCCTGCTCTTTAAAAAAATGTGGCGTTTATTCAGAACGCCACAGTACGTATTGTATTATTATATTTGTTCTTCTCCTTCACAATTGAACACACACTCGACCAGCTTATGTCCAATGAGCGTCCGATTGAAGCTAAAGATTCGCCGCTTTCGGCGCGCCTAATTATTTCCATATTTGTCTCAATCGTGTTCAGTTTATGAGTTCTACGTTTCTCTTCACTTTTATTAGCACTTTCGGTTTTCCGTTTCTCACTCATGTTTATAAAATAATAGGTGTAAAATGCACAAACAGAAACACTGCTGTATGTACAAACAAAGATGGTAATGTTGCCGAGACTGAATAATAATAATTTATTGATTATTAACCGACTTTAAAGTGGTATCAATCTTGTCAAATTTCAGTACAATATTAAAAAACATTACACACAAATCTTACATTACATATAATACATATATTATTACGTAGCATACTATAATTCATTAAAAGTGTTGGCTTGGCTGACAGACAGTGCCATTATGCGATAGCTCAAAATGTTTTATCGTCAGCTGACGTATGAAAGTTCGAATTTGGCGTACGAAAGGCAGTTTAGGGGCGAGAATTTATAATGTACGAAAGAGCGAATTGTACGGACGTCGAGAACTGCCTGTACTGACATTCTAATGTACTAATAAAATAAGGTAAGTTAATAACATGTCTCCTTATGGGTTACACTTAACATATAAAGATAAATAATGCAATCACAAAGCAGTTGAATGCACTAAATGTCCATTTCGGTAGAAAGTCATGTCCTTGGTAGTTATGTATAGTTGATTCTAATAATTTTGAAATGAATGATACATCAGTTGCCAATGAGACTGAACGCTATTTTGCTGAAATTTATTCAAATACTTATGACTACAAGAGTTACCTGTATCAATTATTAATGTCTTAAGTATATCTCTTTTACACAGATAACATACAATGCCAGTAAATTTTACTGGCCTCGCTTATATTTATATCTGAAGGAATCCCTCTTTTTGTTTAAGCAACTCACAATAAATTAGCCCAGAATGAGAAACAGGGAAAAAAGCTAAAAACACACAACAATAAGATAACAACATACCTTCCTAATCTCAGCCATGATTTCGTTAGGGTTCCTAGATGAAGTCGTCTTCATGCTCCAAGTGAAGCGCAGTGACCTCGGTTTCACCTGCTCATCATTCACTTGGCTGCTGCATGGCAAATACACCACATCCCCAAAATTGACATAAAACACAAGAGGGAAGATGAAAATGGAAAAATGTGAGATGACTCAAATCTTAGCATCATTTATATTTAGTGATTAAGAATAAAATGAGAAAAAAATCACCTGTTGATTTTAATGATTAAGACTCCATAAGGCTCCAAAATGTGCCTAAAATTAATTCTTCAGCATGCATTACAGAATGAGCAAAATGACCTCATCGATAATACGGAGTGGAAGTTCTCTTTTCCACAAAATAAGCAATGTCTTAGTAAAATTCAATCATATATTATTAACATCATGCAATTTGAATTTAAAAATTTTAAAATATAAATACATTTGGCCAGAACACAGGATATTGCCACATTAAAATTAAAAACTTAATTTAAAGATCTTTTCAAATTACAATAAATCACTGAACAAAATTAAATTCCCCAGACCTATCAAATTTACTCACTCAAGAGAAAACAGGGTAGTCAAAATGTGAATGAAAGAGACTATTACTGCAACGTATGCATAACTTTACAGTTAATTTAAACTTCTTATGCTAACAATGCTTCACACATTCCCATACCATGCAAGACATTAATGCAACAATTAATAAATTTAAATTTTTTAAAAGTTTCACATTATGCATAATAGTATTTAACTCACAAGAAGCATTGAAATCAAAAATTGTGAAATAAAATGTTCAGCTCAAGAAAAATATTTAACTACAACTAGAAGAGAAAATGCAAAAATGGCAAACATACCTAACTACATGTCTAGGGACCTGATCCATGGGTCTGAAATTCAAAAAAGCATTCTAAACAATGGGAGCAACTCAGAGAAGGTTAAAGATAATGGCAAAAAAAATGTTTTGCAACACCATAGCACATTTGTATATGTATCAACATTTATAACAAATTTTACTTTAATTCCTTAACTTATTTTAAAACAAAAAGAAATTTACAACAGAGAACATTTATCATATCTTTCTTCATGACTTTTAAAATGATCAGCACAAAATTAAAACAAATTGAACTATTTAACATATCATTCGTCATCACAGATAGGAAAAACTCACGCACACACACACATACAAACGTACAAGCCATACCTTTGAAGGGCAAAGGAAGGTTGGAAAAGGGATGGGAATACCTTCAGTACCTTTATCAATGCATTATGCAGGTTGCACCTAATGCATGAAATAAAATAAACACGTGTAATCAATTAGATAGCATTTATTTAGCTGAAATTAACAGTCACACTGAACATTCAGTCACCTATGGAAACAAGGTGATACCAGAGTGCAGCTCAGGCTCTCTATTGCAAAGAAATGTCTCAACTGAATGTGGACATCTCTCATTCATGTACACAGTTATGTAGGTTACCCACTTCCAATATTGTGTAGTGTGCAGATACCAGAAACATGCATGCAAACAACCATATGCACATCCATACACACATCAATCTCATTTATGCAAGCTCACATCCCGACTACCCTCGTGTTCTTAAACACTGAATTTATTAACCATTCATCCCAAATTATACAAACCAATTCTCACCTCTTCCATAGGAAAGGCAACTTCTCAACTTCAACAAATAATAACAGCTTTTTATCATATTACAATTTTTAAAGCTATGTACAATATCAAAACAACAAATACTGGGTCAGTCAACTAATTTTTCTGGTTAGATTTGATCACCTATTTGCCATTCCAAGTGGTGATTACCATATGGCAACAAAATGTTTAAACCACATTGCCATGGTCAGATAATCAAAGATTCATGGAGAACAAATTTATATGAAATGCATGTAAATACATGTATTCAAAGCCTTCCCCAAAGTTAATTTATTCCTTTAGTTATATTTAACAAATGCATCCATGTCATTATTCATGTATTATTAGTCATTAATTATATTGCCACCAAATGATTAACCACTTTTTCAGAGACACATGTATAGGTTTAATCAACCAGAAACTTATTTAGTCCCACAAGAGCATATATTAATCTGAGAAAGTGGTAGTGCCTCATGTAAATGATACAAGATCTTGAGGGAATTAAAGAAAAGCTCACGTTTAGAATAATACTGCTAATTAAGTCAAACTGGGTGAAGACAACATTCATGATTTATGTATCAACAAATTAGAAAACAACATGTCTTCTGTTATAGCTATTTTAACCTTAGTTGAAAAGCTTTAACTATTTCAATTTCACTTGGTCATAGAATTACATTAGGAAATCAGAAGACCATAAAACTTATACAAAGCTACTCTCTATATTAATCAATTGCAGATTGGCTGAGAAATAAAAAAAGCCAACAGATACACAAATATAGAGGCATTGTAAGCGTAAATGTATCAAAACAAAATTTCATTAGTGTTTCCTTCTCACATTCTTACCCTGTAATGCTCTTTGAGAAGAAAACTACTTTTGAAACAAAAAATTGGCCACACCTCAAAGTTGTATGGCCTGAACGTTGCCAAAGGCTTTGATAAAATTTTACCTGAATCAAAGGGGATGACACTAATTTTGACAATATTTCTACCAAGTAAGAATTGTGGTTTAATATCAAGGCAAGATTATACTCCCTCTATAAACTGAATTAGAACAAAAGACAACAGAAAAGCCACCAATTAGTCAGGCTAAGTGATAAAACTGAAGTTTTCTTTACCCATCCTCTCCAATTCTTCCATCTTCATTTAACCCAAACCCAAAACAATGTTAACAGTTTACGTGGTAAAAACATTAATCATACCAAAGATCACATTCTATTAAGGACACACCAAATGAAATCAAATGTGAGAACACCATTTTTTTCAAGCAAGTACTTTGAGAACTGGAAAATTAATCAAATCATAAAAACATTCTCGTGGAAAGCAATAGGAAATACATAATGATTAATAAAATCACTTCAAAACTGAATCGTTAAAAGAAGCAAGTTCAACTTGACAGCCAACACTCATGACAGGAAAAATAATTGTGTGTGCGTGCGTGAACTGAGGACTAATAAAATGACAACCCTTTCTATATCAACCCATGTAGAATAAAAAGTGAAAGGCATTCAATTGTGCCCCAGTAACAAAAACTAGAGTTGCAGAAGCCAACAAAGCACTTTTACACATGCTGCTCCTTCCAATCAAAAAGTCCCGTTACATATTTCACAGTTTCCTTCACAGACCAACACTTTCCTACCCATTTCTCCCTAAAAAGAAATTTTATCGTGGTATAATGAAAGCTTGGAAAGAGCACATGAGTATTTGATAAATGATTTAAACTAATGAACTGCCTTTGTACATCAGAGGAAACTGGGCGGACGACAGTGGCAGGCCTTCCTTCTGTGGTCCATCAGATGGCCCCCATTGGCCCACCTACCGTTTAGAGAAGCGAGAGGACAGCTTGGAGAAGAACGATGTCCTAGCAGAGTGGGATCCATCTTGGGATAGGAGAGGTGAGGCAGGGCCATATGGATTGGCCCCAACCAAAGACTGGTTGGCTCCCATCATTCCCCCACCGACCCCACCACCCACACCCCCACCAACGTGTCCCACACCACCCCCACGCTGTCTGTTTTGCCCACTGTGGAAGGTTGAGCGGCTGGGCACGTTCCGAGGGAATGGCGTTCGATTACTGACAGCAGGGGACACAGGAGTTCTGTTGGCACTGCTGTGAAGTGACAAAAGGATAGATTATGAAAGAGAAAGAAACAATATTAGAAATGAGTGGATTATAGGTTTAAAAATTTCACTTCCTAACTTCCCAGTTACTTTTCTCATGGCTACTACATTAAATTCAATGCTTATATACTTATTTGAAAGAAATAACTTAGTAACTATGAGTAAATCCAAGACAAATTAAATATGTATGAATAAAATTGAGAGAATTGCAAGACTCAAGTAGCTGAGTTATAAACAAAATAATATGCGCAAACACCGTGCAAAGTAGAGGTGATTTCAAACTTAAGATAGTTAAATGGAAAATGTTCTCATGACTATGTTAACTGAAGAAACTATCATTATTAGAAAGACTTGTACATCTATTAGTATTCACCAACTAAAAATTTTAAATATCACAAGCACATACTGCTGGAATGACCAGAGAAGATATTCTGTACATCATAGTTAAGGAAGCTAATTCAATTAAACTAATTTTATGCTATTGGCATCTGTTCAAGCATCATCACTGAGAAATTTATAATAGAAAATCATCACATTTGAATTACTCCTCATGCTTTTTTCACATCTTAGATTTCCTCTCTTAACTTAAATATAAAAAATGCAAGACCCTGAACTTTCCACAAAGTAATAATTCTTTAAACACTATTATCTGTCACGAGAGGTACGTATTATGTTTGTGGCTAAGGACATCTGAAGAAATCTTTCAACAAAGAAATATCTGGGCTATTTTCATATATCATGGAAATAATTTCATTATGATAAGAGAAATATAGTCAAATGCTTCGTAAACCTGAATCTCAAAATAAACATACTGAAAATTTTAACAGCAACCTCAAGGTAGTTGATGAATGCATACAATGAATCAAAATGAGCTCTGGATAAATGTAGTGCTGTTGCTCACTTCAGAGAGTTTTGTTTTATTTGAGACGATTCCACAACACTTTATGTTGTTCATCATCATCATAGGTAGTCTGTCCGCAGACAGGTCCATAATTATTCATGGTTAAACTTGGTTCTCCACATACTCCTATTTTCTGCAGTGTTCTTCATGTCTTGAGTGCTCTCTTTTCCTTTCAAGTCGTCTATCAGCTGAAACCTTTTCCTACCTCTTTCTATTTTTCCATCCAGTTTTCCTTCTAGCACTTCTTTAATCACGCTCTCTCTCTCCTCAGGTAATGCCCAATCCAGTTTGCCTTCCTTTTTTTGATAGTCTGTATAATCGTTCACTTCTCTCCTATTCTTGTTCATACATACCTAAATATATGGATGATCTATTGACCATCCATTGTGCAAGAATTTCTTTTTAATTACTTAATAGTAGGGTGACCATATGTCCCCTTTTCGCAGGGACAGTCCAGTTTCTTAGCCTTTCCCAACCATCCCATCATTTTAGTCAAAAAAGCAATTAAAATTCAGATTATCTGATAGTATAGCTGATATTGCTATTAGAAATGTAGGATTCTCTGAAATATGGAACTTATCTGTTAATTACAGTCACAATTGTCAAATAAGGAAATCTCACGCTCACTGATAAATTTAAGATGGTAAACCTCGTCTCTTCATATAATATCCTGTCCGGATTTTCCTCTAACTTATTCCCTGTGAGTTTCGTCTTATGATGCTAGTCAGATTCCCTTCTGACTATGAGTCTGTACTAGCCTAACATGTTCCAGGTTGTGAGGGAAGTTTGTATGTATTTGCCTTTTTTGCTATAAATCGTGATAGTAACAGATCCACCATTTAAAAAATCATGCAAAAATTCGTATACAGTAAAACCCCGCTACATGCTGTTTTGCATATATGTCGTTTGTGAAATGCTAAAAGCAAAATTTCAGAAATTCCAACTGCGGTGCATAAATTATAACTATAACAATAAAAACCCTGTATTTGGCTTTTAATTTCATGTTTATTATTATTTATATGAATTAATCTAATTTCGTGTTTATCAATTCATGTAAAATCATACTCAGAATAAACATTTGCTGGCCATGTGTTTGAGGGATCACGATGGGTTAGGTGGTTCAAAAGTTACACAGGGGATAAAAGTGACTGTCCCAATTTTAATGACGATGTGTAAAAACCTATTTCTGAGCGACAGCCAGGTATAAGAGAGCTTTGTGAACAGTTATGTCTAACATTTTGTCTCTCCTTTCATCCCAGTTTACGTTTGCATTGATATCTCATGAGATATTGGATATACTTCGGATTGCGAAATCTGCTTGAAAAGTACTCTAAATTGTGTATCAGTGTACGTGTAAGTAAAGAAACAATTTTTGTGCTCCATCACACTATAGACAATTATTTTCGGTGATTTATGAATTTATTATTGCAATTGGTTACTCATTGTTACGATTAAGTGTATATTAAACCCTAGTAGCAATGAGTGGTAAACACATAGTGGTAACATAGTATGTCTAATTTACTGTATTGATATGTATTATTTGGGAAACAAATGTGTCACAAAATATCCACCAGGAGCGTAACCCCAACTTTTATCATAATTCTTATGGAAATATTTGTTTCGCTATACGTTGTTTCGTTATAAGTCACATTTTTCAGGAACGCATCTCCAACGTATAGCGGGGTATTACTGTATTTTGAATCCGTATGATTCCAAGTCTTATTTTTTTTGGTCTCTTGAACTTCAAAATAACGAGGTTTTACTGTAGTGCCTTTCTTTAATAAGAACCACTGTTAGAGTCACTCTGAAGAATATTCAACATAAATAAAACAATTCTTGGTTATAATTGGAACCTTGACATCTTGGACCATTGCTTGCCTTCAATGGCAATATTTCATTATCTAACAAGGGGAGGCTCACTTCTTCGGGTGACGGATTTCCTTAAAAATTGGTAGGTAGGTAGCCCTCAATTCCACAACCACGAATAACCCCTTTTGGCATATATATCCAGAAAGTTAGCAACAAAATGGATTTATAATTTTCGATTTCGTGGTTACAAGGTATATACCAATTTTGCGGCATCGATTGTTGTTGTAGTGGTGGTCCAGCAGTAACGTGGTGATATGCCGTTATGAAGGTCGTGGGTTCGATCCCAAGGCAAGTACTATTTTTTTTCTGACTTATTATGGTGTGATTTTTTTGTTCATTTTTTCAGCGCCTTTTTTTTATAAATGCTGATGTTTTATAAATTTTTAATCCACTTGTGCATAATTTCGTGTTTTTGTTTTTTTTGGGTCTTTTTTGAATTTATTTTTTCCTTCTTTTTCTTGTTTTCATTTTATCCTCTACCGTTTTAACAATACTGTTTATTCTGTAGCATTTTCTTCTTTGCAATGACTTGGGTGGGATGAATCATAAAATCAATGGAAACAACTTTCTTTTACAACGAGAGCACCTCGCAAAGCACTGCTCTCCACAGAAGCACTTACTCTTCATCACCTCTTCAGGAAATAAAACTTGGTTGACGCTGCAAAAAATGACCGTTTTTGGTTAGCCATGATGCATACCACGCGTACCGAATCATCAGTTTAAAAACATGCAAAGACAATTGGTGGTGAATCAAGGAATGTTATGATTCATTTTGAATCTTTTCACCCATGTCAGGTAAGATGCACACAAGCACGTACGAGTCACACTTTGACAACGTTTTTTCCACTGTTTTTATGATTCATTCCACCCAAGTCATTGCAAAGAAGAAAATGCTACAGAATAAATAGCATTGTTAAAACGGTAGAGGATAAAATGAAAAACAAAAAAAAGAAGGAAAAAATAAATTCGAGAAAAGGTCCAAAAAAAACAAAAAAACGAAATTCTGCAAAAGTGGATTAAAAATTTATAAAAGATCAGCATTTATAAAAAAAGGCGCTGAAAAAATAAACAAAAAAATCACACCATAATAAGTCAGAAAAAAAATAGTACTCACCTTGGGATCGAACCCACGACCTTCGTAACGGCATGCCACCACGTTACCACTGGGCCACCGCTACAACAACAATCGATGCCGCAAAATTGGTATATACCTTGTAACCACGAAATCCAAAATTATAAATCCATTTTGTTGTTAATTTTCTGGATATATATGCCCAAAAGGGGGGTTATTCGTGGTTGTGGAGTTGAGGGCTACCTACCTACCAATTTTTTAAGGAAATCCGTCACCCGAAGAGATGAGCCTCCACTTGTAAGACATTCTCAAATAGCAACTTTGTTTACTTCTTGTTAACTTTCAGTAGCCAATATTTTTGGCAGTATGGTAATATTCTGCTGTAAATTAGACTTGTACATCATCAGCTACATAAACTTAATAGCAGCTTCTTATGTACAAATTATTACCTTGGATATTTATTTCTTAAATTCAAATGTTTTCTGGATTATGCCAATCAACACATTCACAGGCTGACATTGATTAAAAATAAAGTATGGTGAGAATACAGCAATTATTAAGAATTTCTCTTAGCGCCAACTTCATTCATTCATTGTTCACACATACATCCAACTCATAATGATTAATTAATCAAGTATTAATATACTTTTAAGATAACTATACAGCTGCAATTTAGTAGTTAATAGAGAGAAATGAACAAATTGTAAGAAAGTACTCTACGATTCCAATCAAATTATGTATTTTGAATTTTAGCAGTAGTAGAATTTCTGGATTGCTTGTCCTTATGAAAGAATACATTTTTTGCAATAACATTTTTCTGCAATGCATTAAAAATGATTATCTAATATTAAGAACTTAGTAATAAGACTACTGATTAAAAATAAATTTAATTTCAGTTAACCTTTACATAGCACCTTATACGAACTTCAACATACAAATCTGTAGATGAGACAAAATTTTATTTAAATGGGAAACTTCATTTTTCTGAATTTTGTAAAAAAAACATCAGGTAGCACATGAAGGGATGCATAATATTTATCAAAGAGCCATACTGAACTATAATTGTCAAAAAATACATATTGATGATATACATCATTATGAGTAGAAACCTATTAGTAAATTTATGACATAGGAAAAATTCTGTTTATTTCTATAAAATGCGGCAAAACTTTAATATTATTCATGGAAATCTTATGAAATTCTAATTTTTCCTCAGTCTTTTTTCAAATTCTCTAATTTTTTGACAGATACCATAATTTTCCGATTATAATACACACCCTATATAATACACACCCATGTTTTTATGAGTGAAATGTGAAAATTATCTTATCACCGTGTATAATACGCAACTCATTTTTTTGTAAAAAGATTACTGTAATTTTTCACTTGGTTATTAGCAGTATCGAGACAATTCTCACCTTGCCACCAAATGAGATATGTGTGAGAGTGTTTACGAAAACTTCATGTCTATATAGTTTTGACTCTCACTTTAAAGATCGATACAATGCATAAAAACATGTCTCAATGTCGCATTGTGTAATAATCTGATAAGTTGGAGTTACAGTTCTCGCCTTTCCTCCAAGTGAGATGTGCACGAGTGTTTATGAAAACTTTACGTCTATATAGTTTTGACAGTTTTGACTCTCACTTTAAAGATCGATACAATGCATAAAAACATGTCTCAATGTCGCATTGTGTAATAATCTGATAAGTTGGAGTTACAGTTCTCGCCTTTCCTCCAAGTGAGATGTGCACGAGTGTTTATGAAAACTTTACGTCTATATAGTTTTGACAGTTTTGACTCTCACTTTAAAGATCAATACAATGTATAAAAACATGTCTCCATGTCACATTGTGTAATAATCTGGTCAGTTGGAATTACAGTTCTCGCCAAGCAAGATAGTTTACGTGAATATCAAGTCTAGTTCTGACTCTGTCTTCATACGAGCTGGTCGAGGTATGTAAAATAATATTTGTTGCTCGCAACTTGGGATTCTAATATAATTAATGGTGGTGACCCTCCCCTACTGCATTGATTTTTTCTTAAAAAGCGTGGCTTTAAAAAGTGTTGCCTCACAAATGCCATGGATGGTTCTGAAGATGACATTATATGGGATGATGATTTAAGTGGATGGTGAGGATGAAGATGACGTTCTCAGCAACGCCATCTACGTAGATGATGAGAGAGAACACAAATTCACCGACGAACTATTTGAGGACAGTGAGGGCAGTAATAATGAAATCACAGGCTAAGATTCGGACAGACAAAAGTAATTAAATAATTATTCTTATTTTTGTTTTGAAAAACGATATTTAAAGGAATGTTATTGAAATGTACAATTTATTTGTAAAAATATGTCCAAAAATATAAATTATTTCCTTACTGAAAAACGTTATGCATTTGTTACCATGTATAATATGCACCCTAACTTTTCGTCAATTTTTCGTGAAAGAAATGCATACTATAATCAGAAAATTATGGTATTTAAAATAGGATGATACCAAAATGGTACTAACTGTAAAATTTCCAATTCCTGTTTAAAATATGTCATGAGCTACATTTCACTCCAACTGGAAATGTTAAACAGATTGTTGCCTGAAAATGCTTTTAAAATACAAATAAAAACACAAGAAGAGACAAGACTAATGCTACATTTCCCCCAGAATTCCCTTTCTGCTCATATTTTAAGTGCTGGAAACTGTGCTTCCAGAGTTATTATTACAGTAAAACTCCTATCTTATGAATCTCTATACAGCGAAGACTTCTGGATAACGAACAATTGCTGATGGTCCCGGCAAACTCATATAAAATACCTAGTTACAGCCTCTCTACTACAAACTCCCATACTACGAAAACTTCCAAGCAACGAAGGAAAAAATTATCACTTCCACTCGTATTTACCTCTTATCAACAAAATTTCTCTTGCCAAATACAGTAAAACCTCGTTATAATGCACCTCACTATACTGCAGATTCAGATATACCGCGGGTCTAGTCATGTCCCCAAAATGATTCCATTTATTTTCTTCGTAAACAACCTTGTTTCAAATTTTACCGCGATTTATTTTCTTCTTAAACAATTTGGTTCAAATTTTACTGGGATTTATTTTCTTCGTAAACAACTTGGTTCAAATTTTAAGATTTATTTTTTCGTAAACAACTTGGTTCAAATTTTACCGCGATTTATTTTCTTCGTAAACAACTTGGTTCAAATTTTACCGCGATTTATTTTCTTTGTAAACAACTTGGTTCAAATTTTACCGCGATGCTAAACCCTCGTCACTGTCTATAAGAATGATGAAGAAATTGTAGCTGAAGTCCAGAACCGTAGAAGAGCAGAAAAATTATCGGAAGATGACAGCGAGAATGAAGAGATGTGTGAGGTTGAGATACCTAAAATAAACAAACTATTGGATAACATCAGTGAAATGATGAATTGGATGGAGAGACAGAGTGACTGTGATCATCTTCATCTTTTACATTTGCAAAACAATAAGACGTATGTGACGAAGAAACGCCATCAGCTATCGTGCCAAAAGAAAATATCGGACTATTTTAAAAACACCGATTAAAGTAAGGTATGCATTTAAATCAAAATACGATATCAGTTTTTATAGTATTTTGCAATTAAATTTGTTATATACTTTCACGTTTTAAAAAATTATTTTCCGAAATACAGCGGGTTGCCGATAATGCGGGTGTACATTCTGTCTCCTGAAACCCCCGGGGTTTTACTGTATTTTTTTCAGTTACATACATGCGGAGAACGATTAAAAATACAGTGCACCATTTAGCGTCAAGCTTTCAAAAAGTCAATCATAGCACTTCTACAATGATGATGTATTTCCTGTGTTTCCGGTGCTCTTGTGCAGCGCTCGAATGGAAATTGAATGGAAATATTTAGGAAATAGAACGCTTGTTATAAAGGATGGTATTTCTAAATGTCTGACAAAATGGAACAGTATCATCAGCACATGACGAGCCAGAGCGGCATTCCATCTTGTTTCGAGCACTCCTCTTGCACCAAATTTAAGGGTTAACTTAGGCTTGCCATACCACTGAGACATGGTAGGAATATGGATACCACATCTTGTTGAATTCATGTTTTATTGAGTTATGCTATGGTTTTAATATATGAGGAAAAACCATGCATAACAGCAATAATTTATGTAAACAGATAAACTTTTTATAATGTACATTTATGACACACAAATAACCACTGTCCTATAGGGATGGCGAAACAATCACTCAAAAATTCATCACTAATGTGACAACACAGACGTCAATAATCTCGATGAAATTTATCAAAGCTCTAATTGCAGTAGGTTCCGCTTAATATGATCACTGATTATTGTTATCAGTCGCTTATTGTATCAAAATTGAAATTCCAAAACTAAACAGAGTATATTCATTTCATTGCTTGAAAAAATTACCTTTTATCAACCAGCTATTAACTTAAACAACATTTTGAGATGCAACTTTATATAAATTTATCCTATATGTATTATCGTTTTCTTCCCAACTATGACAATGAATAAAATTCATTTTTCTTTTGATACATTCACCTAAGTGAAATTGTTTTAAAGAGATACTTTATATGAAATTCATTCTAAAACCAAGTACAGGCAGACCCCGATTTACAAAAGAGTTACGTTCTTCAAAAACCTTTCGTAAATTGAAATTTCGTAAATCAAGGTATAATTTCTCATTGACTCCCATTATAGAAGGCGAGATATGTTTCTATGGCAAAAAAATCTTCCCCTAAATATAGTAAACACTGTATATGTTTCTTAGGATATTTATTACGGAAAACAATTGTTCTAAACATATTATTATTAAATATTACACGTATCCGTAACTTAGCATCATAGTTGTGTTCCTTAAAAACGTGATTCTAAGTGAAAATACATCAAGCGAGAGAGTTTTCTCCATATGAAATGGCTAAAATAAGGAAGGTTACATTCCTCCAGAGTAGATGCCACTTATTATTATCATTATTACAGGTTATTTTTAACAACTGCCTGCTGTAAACAAATGCGGATTCTAAAACCAAAAATTATTTTAACATGAAATTTCCTCCTCATAATATGATCACACCCGCCATCTATTATGATAAAAATTTCATCTGATCCCGCAATCAGCTGAAGCTACATAATGTCTCTTTGCACACTATTTCTGACAACATTATATGATGAACAAAACCTCACGAGAGCACGCATTCAGATGTTTTTTAAAAGAAAGTGAATTTTGCCTGGACCATTCGATCATAGGTCATAATATTAAATGATAATAATGGAAATAACAAAAATATTCAATGCATGAGGCAACAAGTTTATTAAATTAATATTCAAGTACTGTAATCGACTCCGTTTTTTGTTATAGATTCCAAATTGTTACAGCTTTAGCAGATTATTTGTTTGAACTTATTAAAATAACCAACATTAACCTAACTACTATTTTACTAATATAAATTGACAGGACAAATTAGCTAATTCAAATCTGTTTAATTTTTCTCATAAATTACCATGTTATATAGATTGGTGGCTCATCATCAAATAATGTTAACGTTATATAATTAATTTCAATGATAAAAATTTAGAAAGTGCTACATAATTCATAAATGTTTATGGAACTGTTTCTTGGTGTACTAGATCGTTAATGTAAATGTAGGATCATCTGGTGCAGCAGGAAGAGAATCTAAATTTTTTCATTTTCCATTTAAAAGTATATAATTTGGCAAAACTGGTAACTTTGCACTGTTTTTCACCGCTCAAAATAAGAAGTTTTCATGTTAAAATCCAATGTTTGGTCCAATTCATTAAGTTTTTGTAAATACTCTTATCAAGACATTTATTTTGCTCAAAAAGTTTATTTTCTCTGACGTACCATCTCCGAAATATAAATTTTATTAAATATTTAAACAGCCGGTATTTTGTTTCAAGATAGCAGGTGTAAATAAAAATAGTTAACGCTATGTTTTTAAAGGGTCATCTTTAAATAAATATGTACTAATTTTCGAGATTCCATACATTCGAGATTCCATCTATTCGCGATTCCATGCATTTGCGATTTCGTCCTTTTGAGATTGTGGGTTTTAAGTAGGATTTTAAAGTATAATAATTTTAACTATTTTAAATTTTAAACTAGCGTTTTCTTTTGTAATCATTATTACTGTATTATTACTGATTAGCAATATTATTTTTCTTCTGTTACTCGTTTTCTTTACGAGATTTGCAACAACAAATTTTTTCGTAACTTCTGGGTTTTATTTCGTATAACGAGACCCAGGACAAAAATTTTTTTCCATAACTTCGAAACTTCATAAATAGGGGTCTACCTGTATACTAAATAAAAGATTCATTACAAAGACTTTTGACGGTGCATGAACTATGCTATACTGCACTATATGAATAACAAATAAAATAATAATAAACGGAAATGAGCAAGTTTGTGAGGTATACTGAACTGAATGATGATAACGACCATATGAAGAAGAAAAAGCAAGAGCATGCTTCACACCTTCTAACAGTAATGAATCAAAGAGTATGCATAGAGAAAAACAATAACAAGGGAAAAACCACTTATTTTCCTTTGATTAGAATTACAAGACCGTAAAAGTAATTTGATCAATTTTGGGTTTTGGGCCTTTTGTAGCAATAAATACTTATGTGCATGTGGCTGTGTTTCACGATCATCAAAGATACTTCAAAATAATTAAGAATGATGGCTATTTTGCATTTACTTTTACATATTAAATAATACAATGTACAAAGCATTCCTATCAGACATTAAGCCAAAAATAATAACAAGGTTACATGCATAATAATAAACAACTTGCAATTTCTAGCTATAAAAGTGTTTTGAAAACTGCTTTATAACCCTTTCATAACCATATTTTTGACAAAATGAATGCACTTCCAGCTATATTTTATGCTGAAATTTATAAAATCTTCCACATATTATGCATTATAAATTCATAGTTAAATGATACAAGGTGTTATTTTAGGTCAACAAAAATGTGTCTATTACTGTGTGACAAGCATCCATATCCAACTTAGACAAATTGTACCCTAACCAGAGTTAAAGTAAAAATGAGTACATCCACATTCAGTGGTGCAGAAAACTTGGGTGTGGTAATGATAGGACAAAAACTGACAAAATAGCACTTTTGTTAACCCCTCAAGCACGAAAGACATTTACTTAAATTGCATGTCTGAGGTCAGAGAAGGTTTTTAAAAATTTGCAATTTTGATTCCTGATAATTGAAAAAATTATAACTTTTGTCATTTTATTGGATTTATAGGAAATTTTTCGTACCCGTGCTTTCATATATCTTTCAGCATTGCGAAAACTATAAATGTCATTGATAGGTACCGTATATTCCGACATATAAGTCGAGCTGCTGGTGAATAAGTCGACCCCTGTTTTTTTGGATGAAAATTCATGATTAGGCATATGTTCGCCGTGTAAGTCGACCCTCACTTTTTCACTTAAAAATACATCTCATGATACCGTTTTCAGACAAAATCAAAGTCATGTACAATCCAAGTTTTAACAAATCAGAAATAAACAATAATAAAAATATATATAAATATTGTTTAGAGCAGGGGTTCTCAAAGGGGGGTACGCATACCCCTGGGGGTACTTTTAAAGGTGCTAGGGGGTACTTGAGAAAATTTACATAATGGCTAATACTGTACACTTCAAATAAACTTTTTCATTTTGATGCTTTGACACAATAGCGATAAAATAGGATAATTTTGTCTCTAAAATGCATTCATGAAGTACATTCAAAATCAATTTATAAAATGTGTACCCTTGTAATCTCATACAAAAGAGCACATATAATGTTATTGTTAAATATAAGCTTCAATGTGTCATAGAAAGGCTTAAGACTACATTGTCACAGCAGCCGCGCGAACTACCAAAGAACTTTCATGTGACCGCCCGAGCACAACTTATAACACTCCACCAATACATGTGTTATTCATCAGTTTGAATTTGTCAAGTGTCAAAGATAGTTCCTGTGTCAAGTGCTTAGTGCTTCTCTGGAAGAATCATTTACGATTTTGAGTAATACTCTCCTAGGTATGTTCAATAAATTTATAAATTAACTTATTTAAGTACCTATCAGCTTATATCCTATTTTACTATTAACTTGGTAACTATTACCGATTTTTGATTAAATAAATATGAAATTAGCTAAAAAACAATTTTATTTAAAATTATATCAAATAAGTAACAAAAAATTATGAGATATTTCTGATAAATTTATCTGCAATCGTTTTTTGAATTAAATAATTATATTTAATCACAGCCCTCTTTCATCATGGATAAGTGGCTGAAAACCGGGAAACTTATTAAAACAACCGATGCTCCACCTGAATCTGAAGAGTACGGAAATATTGACCAAGAAACAACCCCACAATCGTCTTCCAGAATTTTACAAAGAAAACATGGAGTAACACAATTAGAGATATACAAGGAGTTAAAAGACGTAAATACGACGAGAGCTATATTGAATTTGGATTTACATTTTCAGGAGACTCTGAACATCCTCAACCATTGTGTGTGTTGTGAAGTGTTATCCAATGATTGTCTCAAGCCATCCTTATTACGTCGTCATTTAATGACTAAACATAGTCAGTATGTAGGAAAACCTCGAGTTTTTTGTACACAAGGCTGAACAATTGAAAATGAGCCAAAACAATATGCAATCTATTGCT
This sequence comes from Uropetala carovei, assembly GCA_036926305.1. Taxonomy (NCBI): domain Eukaryota; kingdom Metazoa; phylum Arthropoda; class Insecta; order Odonata; family Petaluridae; genus Uropetala; species Uropetala carovei. The sequence continues at coordinate 5,654,121 of JAXCHB010000010.1, read as the reverse complement.
GTTAAAGCAAATAAAAATGCCCTTAAAGCCTCCTACCATGTGAGCTACAAGACTGCCAAAACAGGAAAACCTCACACCATAGCCGAAAATTTAATTTTATCCGCAGCCAAAGATATGATAAGATGCATACTTGATGAAAAATGCGTGAAGAAACTAGACAGTATACCGCTTTCCAATGATACTGTGTCCCGCCGCATACTGGAAATGGCAGAAATTGTTCTTTTGCAGCTTTTGTATTGTGTTAAGAAGAGCATTTTCTATTCTTTGCAACTAGACGAAACAATAGATATCTGGTTTTTCCCCAAGTTTTAGTGTATGTAAGATACATACATGATTGTGACGCCCACAAAGATATTTTGTTTTGCTGTTCACTGCCAACACAAACCACAGGAGAAGAAATATTCTCGTTAATTGATACTGTCATGTGAGAACATAATACTGACTGGTCTAACTGTGCAGGAATTTGTATGGATGGAGCAAAATCAATGACAGGAAAAAACAGTGGATTAGTAACTCGTATAAAAGCTGTTGCACCAGATGCAGAATGGACGCACTGTTGTATTCATCGTGAGGCTCTTGCTGCTAAAAGAATGCCATCTAAGTTGCGATCAGTATTAGATGAATCAGTGAAAATTATTAATTTCATCAAAGCTCGACCGTTAAATGCGAGAATTTTTTCATCCCTATGTAATGAAATGGGTAGCGAGCACAAAACACTTCTACTCCATATTGAAGTCATCTCCCGGGGAAACGTGTTGATGAGAATTTTTGAGCTACGTGATGAAGTACGTAATTTTTTTAGGAATAACCCATTCCAACTCTCTTCTCTTCTGGATGATAATATTTGGACTAAAAAACTGGCGTATTTGTGCGATATATTTAGCCATTTGAACAAATTAAACTTGAGCCTTCAAGCTCATAATATGATCATTTTTAATACAAAGGGCAAAATAAAGTCCATGATAAAAATATTAACATTTTGGGCCACTTGTTCTAAAAGAGATTGATTGCTTCGAGACACTGCAAGAATATCTCTCGATGAATGAAATACTGATGGACGAATTGGTGAAGTCAGATATAGAGGAACATTTGGAAGGACTCGTAGCGCAATTTAGGGAATATTTTCCAGAGACTGACGAATGTAATAACTGGGTGCGCAATCCATTTGATGTTGATTTTCCGATTCCAAATTTAACAGGGAAATAACAAGAAAACCTCCTGGACATTTCTACAGACAGAGATTTAAAAACCAACTTCATGAAAATATCTTTGATTGGTTTCTGGGAACAGTTATTAAATGAATATGGGGCCGTGGCTAAGAAAGCAGTCAAAACATTGATACCCTTTCCCACAACATACCTGTGCGAAACTGGATTTTCATCTCTTAAGTTTAATTAAGTCAAAAAATCGCAATAAATTGCATGTGGAACCTGATCTAAGATTGAGGCTTTCCTCAATCGAACCGATGATAGACTCTTTATGTTGTCTAAAATTGACAAATTAATTTGTAAACTTATTAATTTTAAAATAAATCTATTTTTCATTATTCTTGGAGCATTATTTTATAATAGAAAACACTTATTAATTATATGTAAACTCGTAAATTTTTAATTATGTCTAATTGGTACGAACTAACTCAACTACCAGTATTATTTTATAAGAGGTACTTTGATTGTTTGAATTCAAAGGGGTACGCAGCCAAAAACGTTTGAGAACCTCTGGTTTAGAGCATTCCATGTGACAGATGTTTTAATTTCAACCATTAAGAAACTTATTTTTGGACAGCTTGACCCACTAAATAAAGTTTCCTATAATTCGATTGATTTCAGCTGCTAATGATACTATCGAAATAAACTATACCTAGTGAACGCGATTGATCTCTACGGTGGCGAAATGCAATAAAATATCGCAAATGTGTACCCCGCGCACCTTTTTCCCAAAATGTTGATCATACATGAAGATTTCTGACCAAGTTTTAAAAATTACGAGTTGCGATAGTAAATTTACTACAACACGCATCTACGTTTATACGCGCAAAAGACGAAGAATTCTATGAAATTTATGCATATCTACACGACCAAGAAACGTTTAGGGTTTAAATACGCTGTTTATACAGCCATTGGTGCATCTTCAACATTGAGATGACGTAATATTTTTATAATATTAAAGCTGTACCATTTAATTGAGTTTTAAGTTTATTATTTTACTCAAGAAAAGCAGTTCTGTCATTAAAAATTTACTATCAGTTTCTACCTACATGTATTGCCAGAATAAGTTGGTATCTGGTATCTCTATTCGCCATATTCAGCGTGAGTCGCTGATGCTCCTTTAACCTGGGAGAGAACCATAGTTCCTTCTAATTTTTCTCATCCATGGGTGGAACGAATATCGCTATGCGTGCCTACATCACGATAGTGCACAGATATGCATCAGGGCTTGATGCGGTCCAGTTTCGATATATTCTAAAATACACACAATCGTGCGCGCTTGAAAATTTTAGTGCGCGGCACTTCAAAAACTGCTGCACGGCTGCACAGTCGTGCAGCTTAGAGGGAACCATGGACAGAACACACCTATGGGGAATCCCCACGTTTATAAATCTTCTAAAATACCGTATTTACTCATACAACTCACGCACTTGTGTACACCGCACACTCCTATTTATGGGCCGGTTTGGAGGGAAAAAATTAAGTTGAGCCAGAATAAGTTTTTTTTAAGTCACTGATTCCCACTCCCTGAAACAAGTTCTGCTCAAGTTAAGCATTTTCTCCCTTCTACGTGACGCAATTTATTGGATGATCTCTTTATGACGATACTAGCAGAAATCTCCTTACCAATAGTCCTCTTTTGTTAACCCCTTAACTGTTTTTGTTGTAATATTACACAACTTCGTCCCCACTTCACTGTTTTTGACGTAATATTATGCACTGATGCGAAGCTTCACGAAATATTTGTTCATCTATGAACGGGAACTTCCCTACGCAGATGAGGAGTTTTTTCACGTATCGTCTTGTGAGTAAATATTGGAAGGTTAGGAGCAAATGAGTCCAAACACTTGAGATGTGGGTTTCCATCTTCCTTTCGAACGATGACATCTTTCATTCACAACAAAATTTCACTACTCCGAATTCCTTGAAGTGGATGAGGGAAAAGGGCTAAACTTGAACCTACCTATTCTCAAGCCAGCAAACCCTCAGTAGTCATTGAACTACAGTTATCAGTTAGTCAGCATATTCTTTCTGCCTACTTTTGCGAGTTTTTGCCTGCAGCGCGGGCATAACTTACATATTTGCTTGGTCGCATAAATACACGTATACTTCATAGAATTCGATGTCTTTTACAAATATAAACGTAGAGGCAAGCATATTGCAGAGAATTTACTATCAATACTCACAATTTATATAACCTGTTCAGAAATCCTCATGTAAGACGCGCACCCCCTTTTTTCCCCGGCGTTTCAGGAAAAAATGTGAGCGGGGTAAACGAGTAAACACTGTGAATACCATAAAATGTAAATACTTGAACAGCTGATTCAAAATAGCAATCACCACGACCAAGAGATCAACAGCCTTCTTAAATATCAATGTTATTCATTTTTAATTTAAGGTTCACATTTTTATGTTCGGCGTATAAGTCGACCCTAAGTTTTAGGAAAATTTTTTTAGACTTCAAAGGTCGACTTATACGCCGGAATATAGGGTAGTCTTTTTCAAAAAATGTTTCAGCTTTTATAAACATTTCATTCATTGGATGTACCTCTCTAAACCAATAGGAAAAAAGTTTCTCGCAGGTCAACTTTTTCGAGTCTTGACTAAAAATTTGAAATAAATTTTAAGTTTCTTATATTTTAAAAGACATTTCATAAAGTTTTTAAAGTTTTGAGTTGTACAATAGTCATTAATATTCACTATAGAAGTTACATAGTGAAAATTGTCTTATTTTGTTCAGTAGAAGCACAGATATGATGTTTTATGTATCAGAATGTATGATTGATTAAAAAATTATAAAAGTTGTTTTTTAAAAGGCATTTGCTTTATCCAATTTACCATGAAATCTACATGAAAAATAACTAGTGAATCATCTATACTGATATTTTTTTACTAGCATTCACTTCAGACTAACTTCCTTAGAGTGACACGAGAATAATTCTCCTGCGACGAGACAACCCAAGCATAAGGGTATTATGTAAGTGCTTGCTCTGAAAGCTTACTCTATACATATCATCAGTGATTTATTTATAAACAGACCTAGGAGACAAGAACAGATGTTTCTCCCTCTCTCTCATACTATAATGGTCTTAAGAAATGCTGAAGCAAGCACATGGCTGGCTGGAAAGCCAAACAATGGTTCTTAGTTCAGCTCTCCTTGTCTTATACCTCTCAACCTCTGGCTCATAAGAAAAACCCAAGAGAAACAGGTATATGGGCAGATAAGCAGTGTCCAGATCTCTTTTCAATTCGCTGTAGAATTCATGTCGAGCCACGGTTCATCTCAGCATTGGGTAGGGGATATTTATAAAACGTGGTTCCACAAAAAATCAATCACAAAATTTAATGCATATTAAGTGTAATCTATAAAAATTGCAGAATGACTATAAATAGATAGGCCATAGGTTCCTCTTTGAAATATATCAAGGTTACCCATATTTAAGAAAATTTACTGTCAAAAAAAAATAAAGAAAGCTAGCGACCTCCGCAGCGTATCCAGTGCTCAGGACGACTGTATGTGGAGTTTTTGTTCCGCTTACAGGGTATGCAGGATGATGTTGAGGGGTTAAATTGAACCAGAAACTGCAACATTTTAATATAGAGGAACAATTATGAGAATGTTTCAAGTTGGAGTATTGTTTTCCAGCAACATGTTTACCTTTTTTAAACAACATTAATATTTATAGTTTGTAATTAATTTCCCCTATTTAACTATTTTTAATAAGTCAAAGCAAACAGGAGTCTATCTATGAAGGATTTATCCAATTCACCAAGTAATTTATGATGGAAATGTTTTTGAAATGTAACAATAAATCCATAAATATTGCAAGTGTAATACCTAAAAACACAAATATCTATAAAACGAATTCCTTGACTATAACTATAGCTATGTACTGGTGTTAACATAGTAAGAGTTTGCAACACCATTCTACTAACCCATTTATGCCAGCGGGTCATTTTCAACTTCACATTTTCATTTTTCACAACTCTGGAACTTTAAATGCTACCCATTTGTAATTTTTTATTCTAGTTATGCACATTTTCTTTTCATATAAAAAAAGTTGCACTGATGTGCTTTTTCAACAAGTTTTGGAAAGAAGATCAAATCAGTGCACAGTGACAGGGCTAATGCCACGGCATGGTGCAACACAAGATGTGATTTTTACCAATATACCGTATCTGCCCGAATAGAAGCCAACCCCCCAAAAATTTCGACAATTTTTTGGCAAAAACGTAAATTTCGTAGATTTTATGCCGAAATGTGCCGGGCATTCATGCACGTCTTATTATTCAAGATCGAAGAAATGAGTGGGAAATGGTTTAGGTGTTGACATTTTGAAATATTACTCCAATTAATAATTTTGCATTGTTGAATAATGTTCCACATTCAGTGACAATAATTTCATTCATCTTCATTTTCACAATAGGTCAAATATAGTAATAGCGATCTCACCAAGATAATTTTTCATCCAAGTCTATTTCCAACGAAATTAGCATTTACATTGCCTTAAGAAATTGCATTTTTATAATTATACACCTTCCATGTAAAGTTTTAACGAAATTCAAACAGTTGAGCATTCAAAGCTGTCAACGCATTTTGCATAATCGTCTATCTATGCAAGCGATCTCGCCAAGATATTTTTTCATCCGATTTGTAAACATAAAAAACATGATGCTAGTCAGTCGCGCATTAAAAATTACTCTTTGCCACCACCTATCAAGTAAAATTGTTTTATTTTTCAGTTTTTGTTGTGATTTTACCGAAAATAAAATTAATAAATATGGATTTAAAGTATACATGATTTTACTGCAAAAATAAATGAAAATGGTTTTCCTGTCTCTCAATAAATGTTTAATATAATATGAAATACTGACACCTTTATAAACCTTGTTCCTTTCAGTAAAAGGTATTTCGTTGATCTGCTAGTAGAAAACGTAGAACTTATCACTTTCCTTCCTTCTTGGAATCGCAGAAAATATTTATATTGAACTAATGTAAGACACAGGCCAACAGAGTGTCACCTAGCTCTTTCGCATTACTAAGTGAGAATGATGAGAATGCATCAAAGGGTGCGCTTCATAGCAGATTGATATTCCCCAGAATGGTTAAGCATTTTGAATATTCCAAGAAAAAAAATGAAACAGAAATATCGTATAAGACATGGAGAGCCACGAAGCCTTGCCTGGGGTTTTTGCCCCCTTGATGAAAGTAGACCTCGCTGCCACCAATATTTATTGCCAATGGTCTCTTCGTTTTGCGCCCCAGGGGATATTCCCCTGGGGGCAATGCACTCTTTGACCATAGTTAGGCGTGGGATAGATGAGAGGCATGCATTCCCTTGGAGGGTGAGAGAAAGATGATTAAGAAAGAAGAGGTGGGAAAGGAAAATGGGCATCACCCCCACCGCCCTTGCCCTAAGACTCGAAAGTTGATCAGTGGGAAACATTTTCAAGGGTTCCCAAGATCAAGGAGCCTTTGGAACCTGGTCAGATTTTCCAATCCCTTCTCCGCTTGTGTAAGGCTTTGTTTTTGTTGAGTGAAAGAAAAATACTCTACCGTTTTCAAATACGAGTACCCAAATATGGAGTTTTGAAGTGATAAAAACTATGAATTGTTTTCATGCATGCTTTTTTACTTTCTCATATACGAAGAAAGTATTGTATTCGCGAAAAAATTTGACCTCGATATTTTTACGGAAATATACGTTTTAGGCGTTGCTGAATCCGAAAAAGTGGTTTTCGCAATGCTGTCTGTCTGCTACTGGCTCTGGAGCCTAAACGGCAAAGCGAAAATGAATGGAATCCGTACTTAAGCATTTTATCATACTGAGCAGAGACTGATGAAATGGTTGACAATGATCAGTAATTAAGGGAAGCTTATTCTACGCATTTTTAAGAACAATTTGATTTTCTCAGAAACAGCTCTAACGATTTTGATAAAATTTCGTACTGTTAATTGAGTATACGTCTGGAGTAATACTACCTATTTCATTTTTCTCAATGAATGAATATAAGGCTAGTTTATCTTAGGCAACTTTAACAAAAATTGAATTTTCTAAAAACCAGCTGATGCGATTTTCATTTTCTAAAGATAACTAAACAACGCATTAGTATATGATAATGTTTGTACAAAGTATGGTGTACCGATTCTTTACTTTCTCATATACGAGTATATTGAGCAAGTATTGTTATCGCGAAAATATTCGACCTAGAGTTTTTTTACGGAAATATACGTTTTAGGTGCCGCTGAATCCGATAAAGTGGTTTTCGCAATGCCGTCTGTCTGTCTATTTCTGGCTCTAGAGCCTAAACAGTAGAGCGACAATGAATGAAATCTTTTTTATCATACTGATCAGAACCAGGGGTGCAGTGGGTGCAATGCACTTGGACGCCAACTTGCTGGGGCGCTTCTCATCAAAGTATTTGTATCTATATATTACTGGAATTCGACTTGGGAATGTTTCCTCCTTTGTCCGAGTGAAAAGGAAAAGTTAGAAATTCTAAAATGACACAAAATCTTCCAGGAAAAATTTTTCCGATCCCTCACGGTACGCGGTCGCATGACTCAAGGTCGCTAGAACACGCATCAGTGGCGACCGAAAATAGGTTCACCGTAGGAGTCGCCAAGAGGTTGGGGCACTACTCTGCTAATTTCTATCCAGACCCTAGCGAGAAGCTCCAGCTGAGGCGGCAATCCTTTCGTAAAGTACCATCGACCTTTACCACAAACCCTTTCGCTGGAAGAATACCAGGTGCCTACCCTTTTTCTCACACTTACCGAGTCTTGGAAATCCCAAAACTGTTTTGAATCGGCTTGGTATAGCTTTATATATATATATAAAATATATGTGTTAAATATATATATATATATATATATATATATATATGTGTTAAATATATATATTAAATATATGTGTTAAATATATATATATTAAATATATGTGTTAAATATATATATATTATATATATAAAGCTATACCAAGCTGATATATATATATATATATATATATATATATATATGAGAGAGAGAGAGACAATGAAACAGGAAAGAAATGGAGGTACAAAAAAATAAAATCCGTGTCATATGTGATTTTCAAGATACTTTTACATCCCCTTTCAAAACCCTGGACATCTACAGATACTGAGTGTCAACCATTTTCTGTTAAAATTATTTCAAGACACCCATGGTGTTGTTTTCCTTCAGTATTCTCTTGGTCATTCTGAACGCATTCAAAATGATTTCTTTCTATCAACATAACTCAATTTTTTTTCTATTTATCATTGTTTCTACAGCCATGGTTTGAGTTAAGAAAATAGATAGTGTAGATACCAATAAGAAGAATCAAATCATCACAACTGTTTTCTAATAGCACTTTTTTTAGTGTTGAAGAGTAAAATGAAAAAAACAAGTAAAAGTGAACGTTCATAGAGAAAGTGAAGTCTGTTCCACAAGTCCTTTGAATTCATGAAATGAAAAGGGTTAAAACAATGTCAACCCTATAATAAGCCATCACAGATTTTACAAAAATCTGATCTAATGTGAGCCTCTGCCATAATACTGTTCTGATTTGATTTTTGAGTTTTCTAAGTGAAATTTGAACACCTAAACAAAATAGTATTGTAGCAAAAGCTTTGTATCACTACAATTATGCACTACAGCTAAGGGAAGATCAAATGTTAACAATTAAAAATACTAAAAATTGGTAAAAATAAATGTTTTTCTAGCATAAAAACATTTATTTTTTAGGAAAAAATTATTACAAAGTATTCCTCGAATGTCCTCTTTTAACCGAGATAACTATACGTTTACATTACAAATAACATATATACTGACACACAAAAGTAAAAGAAATTTCAATTCCTTAAGATACAAACTACATCAAAAAGTAAATATAGAGAACTAGAACAGACTGCAGAACAGTAAAAGTGAAATTCTGATGCTATAATTAATTCATTAAGAGCAAACCAATACTACAAGGGTGCTCTGTCTAATTGACACTCAAGTATGCATCATGCAAGTGCAAAAAAAAGCAGCAATCACAGCAAACATACTAGCAAATGTATAAAAAAAATGGAATAAAATTGGAGAAAAGATGGCAGCTAGAAATACAATGAACAAAGCAAGAAACAGAAATGCAAGGAGACTAAGCAATGAGAGATGAAGTGACACATAAAAAGAGAGAGAGAGAGAGAGAAGAGTACATGTGGATGTTTGTATATGCTCACACATACAGTCACTTTGTGTGTGTCTGCATATACACACACACACATTCATAGATATACATACATGTATATGTATACACAAATCTAAACGAGAGAAGTTCGATAACTGAATCAAGGCTCACTCCAACACATCCTAACTTTGGAATGCAAAACAGACTGCAAATTAAGACGGTGACACATTAATACCCTCGAGTTCAGCAAACGCAATGCACTACACTCCTTAAAATTTTAAATAAACTGCAAAAATACTAGGTGTCCCTAAAAAGATATATTGAACAAGTTTATGGACATAACCAGTCCATTTAATTGATAATAAATCTTCTATATTTATATAAAAATACTTGGCATTGTTAATTCATAATATTAAATAAAAAATTTATACAAAATTATCATATTAAGTACTTGGGAGAAAAATCCTCACAAGTATTATAACTATAAATATGCCACTCTGAAGCAAGTAAAAATAAAACCTCACTGATATATAACGTATTGCTAATCCATTTCACAGCACATACAGTGCTTTTGACAACAATGATTCAAACTGTGACCACTATTCAGGTGATGCTTCAACACACAGTTCCAGAACATTGATTTTCAAGTTATAATTCTTTAATTTTATAGCAAGAATTACTTTGCAAAAAAGCATCAGAAGATTAGCCACATTAAACTTTTTACAAGATGGTACTGATTTGAAGCAGAATTATGAAGCACAGAGCTATAAAATTTTATACTCTTACAATATTAGCAGGATTTTTACATGCTCAAATGTAAAAAAAAATAATTATTAAATTAAAAATATGAATTTGAAGTATTAAAAGTTTTAAGTTATTGAAATGAAGAGAATCTAATCACAGTAAACCCACCACAGAAGATCTGTTCATACAACAGCAAAGAACGAAAGTAAAAGTGATGAAGTTTCCCAAGCCTAAAATAAAAATCTGCAAATCTAAAATAAAACAGAAAACAGAGTCCACCAATTAACAAATTCTGCATTTTAAAAAGATAATTTAGCAATATCAGCTGATAAATTTCTACATTTTTAATAGGTGAAGTAAAGGATAACTGAAACATTCCAATTTTCTCTCAAACCACTTTAATTAGGAGTTTGATTCTGAACTAACCAATGCAAAAACATTTATATTTGTTTATTTTTCTCATATTTCATTTTTTAAAGCAACAATTGGAATCCACAGACATTACAGAAACAGTATATTAGCAAGAAATACAGATGGAAGTTCTAAAGTGCATCTAACTTTTGAGAGAAGTAATTTTCAGCTCACGATAAAGATGAACTCTTTTAAGACCAAAATGCCATTCAAAACAACTATTTCTGTTACTGTCCTGTGCTAACATTATTACTGAACTCAGGGTTTGTCTCTAAGGAGAGTTCAATGATGGACAGTGTCTATGTGATTACACGTCTCAGAAGCATACTACTACCTTTGCCTCAGGGGGTCTACTGGGGTTTCTAAGGTGGGGCGGTCAGCTCTGCCAGCAGTCGAGATGGACGCAGACTTGATATGCCCCTTAGCGGGCCTGCAAGATGAGGAGGGAGGGCAGAGAAGGGAACGTGAAGAAGAGTTTAGTGGTGGTAGTAAAAGATGTAAGGATGTGGGAGAAGTAGATAATAATCTTGAGACTTCTTATAAGGTAGTTTGGGAACCGGCTTCACCTTACACACTGGGTTTGGAAGGGTAAGGATGGAGGAAGGGTGATCTTCTCTCAATAAGTCAAAATGAACGATGGATTGATGAAATCCTTAATTCAATGGAGGATTGATGAATGATGCAAAGAAAGAAAGCTGTCAAAATTGTAAGATAATGAGAAGAAGGCTGGCTTGATTATAATGCAAAAATAATTAAAGTGACAAACTCACCAAAAATCATATGGTACAATTTGGAATATATGTGTGTGTGGGTGGGTGTATGTGTGTGTGTATACATATATATATATATATATATATATATATATATATATATATATATATATATATATATATATGCAGTAAACGATGGGATTGACAATTATTTAAGAATGAAACCGAGCCTTGTAATTGCTAGAAATATGATGACATTACACTTTAAAGATAATGAAGCTTTGAGGAACAATACACATCTCAGAGAAGCAATTATATAAAAAAAATTAAGTAACTGTCAATCCCATTATTTGAAAAGATTCTAAATCAAGAAAAACTTGTGAAAGATGAAGGAGATTCCCAAAACAAGATATAAGAATGGTGAGCAAAATAATCATTAGAAAACCAATAAAAAACTTGAGGTATATTAAAATATTAACACCTATAAAAAGTAATGGACAAAAAAATCAACTTATAGAGTTCTCATTTTTACAGAAGGATGAAAAAATAAAGAACACCATTTGAGAGATGAATCAATCTGGTCAGGACAATGGGTGAAAATTAATACATACAACAAGCATCACATGCAAATTATTCTTTCAGGCCCAGCCTCAAAACAAAACAGATCATTAGTTCTGTCAAGTTTGCTTTGAAAAACATTCTTTTGTTAGTTTAAGACAACCATATATTTTTATGTATGTAATTTACTTTCAATGATTCATTTTTACAAATTTTGAAAATATGAAAAATTGTACATTTTTTAGGTTAAAAATGCTTCCATGCAATGCTTCCCCTAGAGGACAGTCTTAAAATAATTCATTTTTCACTGCAACAACAATATGAAATCAAAAGAACAAAGGCAGTGAAAAAATTAAAACAAAAAATTCGGCAATCTGTATCCCTAATTTAGAAACTCTCAATACTGAATTATTGCGCTCACCTCATGACAGGAATCCAAATGATAATCTAGAGGTCTCCCACAGCCATGAAATGTTTGAGGAATCTATATGCACAGTGGCTAAAAATACAGTCATCCTCTGTAGCAATTTGCCTATGTTTGTCTTAGAAAATTGAATCAATAATGCCTGAATCACCCGGGAGGATGGCCTTTTTCTAGTCAAACTGTACATCTGATTTCCTCAAAATCTTTATGGTTATGGCATCATCTGGATTATCTATAAACTTATTTGTCAATATCTATACTTATATCATGGACATCTGGGTAGATAACCATTTCTAGTACTTAAACACTTAAGATACAAATTATGCCACAAAAAATTAGCTAGGAGCTGTCAACTTTATCAAAATTTGTATGGATTAAATATGGTTCACTCAAGATATAAAGACTTAACATTTAAAACAATCATTTTATCTTGCAAAACTCTCCCAGACATTGAATATTTTAAAAAGTTTAAAACAATAAAAAAATGCCAATTTAAACAAAAAAATTTTTAAAAACCAATTGTGCTGTAAATAAAAAAAATTAAAAATAGTCAGCACTTCCAATCAAAATATTATTTTTTGGGCAAAGTACTTCCTTGTGAGAATGAACCACAGGGTCTATTCATGCAATTTAATCATGTATTCATTGCAATATTTAATAAAACTAAACTTACCTTGCAGTTGAATCCACCAGGGCATTAGTTATTTCATTAGAGGATGCCTTAGCCTCATGTGAAATAGTGCTACGTCGACCAACAGATCCTCCAGGAACCAACGTACGATTCCCAGTCATCGTGTTCGACTTGGTACCACTGCGGGGTTTGCCTGGACTAGCCCCACTGCCCACTGTGAAAAAAGGTAGCTTTTAAGAATGGGAATGCTAAATGGAAACTACCGTATTCACCTGAATCTAAGACGACCTTTTTTTCCAAATTGTCAGCTGTAAATATCAAGAGTCATCTTAAATTCGAATACGAAGTATATTCACGCATTTAATCGATGTTTTTTTTTACAACAAATGGCATGTAAGATTAAACAATTCACAACAGCAAATTCAAGTACGTACATAAACAAGTGAAATAAACAAATAGTAATAACAACAAGTAAAACATAATGGGAATAATAATTATTTACACTAATAATCATCATCGACGATCATAACACAGACAAGGTACTTTTATATTGCGCGTTATGGCAACCGCAAGGTAAAAACAAATGAGAGCGGAAATCATTGGGATTCCCCTTTCAAACGACTCACTAAGTGTGACAGTAATTTTGAGTTGTGCATTCTTGTTTTAAATGCACAACCCTTAAGTTAAAATGACAGATCATGTTGAAGTACGTGGCACGAGTGCAAAGGGAAAGTTAACAAAAGGAATCAGACGGAGCTATGACGCAAATTTTAAGCTGATTGTGATAAATTATGCCGAAAAAACTAATAACTGTGATGCAAGTAGAAAGTTCGGTGTATCTGAGGCAAATGTGCATTGATGGAAACTCTCAAAACAGGAACTAGAAAAAACCAAAGCCACAAGGAAGTCATTCAGTGGTCCAAAATTAGGCCGATTTCATGGCATAGAAGAAGTAAAGTATGCGCGCACCATGAGGCAGAACGGTATGCCTGTTTCAACTGAAAGTATTATACTTAAAGCTCATGAAATTGCTAGAGGACTTAATATATCATTGCAAGAATTCAAGGACAGCAGAAGTTGGTGTGTGAGAATGATGCGACGAAATAATTTTTCTTTATGGCGACGAACTTCACTGTCAGAAATTGCCAGAAGACTACAATGATAAACTTCTCGCTTACCAGAAATACGTAATTGGACTTTGAAAAACCAATAATTACCTTTTGAGCCAAATAGGAAATGCTGATGAAACTCTGGTTTTCTTCGACATGCCATCTAATTATACTGTGAACAAAAAAGGTGCGAAGTCCATCCTAATTAAACTACAGGCAATGAAAAAATGTCACGGTAATGTTGGCGGTTTTAGCAGATGGGACTAAATTACCACCGTATGTGATTCAAAAGCGGAAAACAATGCCTAAGGAACATTTGCCAAGTGGAATAATAGTTAGGTGTCAAGAAAAGGGGTGGATGACTAAAGAACTAATGAGACATTGGTTACGTGTGGTGTGGTGTGGAATAGACGGTCAGGAGCTTTACTAAAACAAACACCAATGCTTTCACTGGATGCATTCAAAAGACACATCTCCTGAAATTAAAAACATAATGAGTGCGATGAATACTGATCTTGTTGTAATACCTGGAGGAATGACATCGCAACTTCAAGTTTTAGATGTTGCTGTCAATAAGTGTTTTAAAAATAATTTAAAGGTTTTGTATTCTGAGTGGTTATTTGTGATTAAATGTTTTTTTATAGTAATAAAATAATTTTTCATATTTTAATCTTTCATTTTTTATTATGGGGAAGAAAGCCGGGACACGTGTCCGCTTATTTTGTCTCTAGTTTCACCTCAAGAAGTTTCAACCGGATTCTTGACATCGACTTGACAACGTCCCCTTGTTAGATTCAGGGTCGTCTTGGATTCGGGTGAATACGATACTTAGCAGAAATGACAGTGAGGTGAGAAAAACAGGCAACGTATTTTAAATTTTTACTAGTAATTGGGAACTGAATTATTGGAATTATTTAGAAACTTGTTAAATTAACAACACTCATTCAATTAAAATATTATTTATAATTGCCAAGGTTCAAATTATGAGATATGTCATCCAACACAGCATCTTCTTTTACAGCTCCTATCTCCTTTGTTCCTTGAGTCACAATAGCAAATGATGCATCCACATAAACGTCATGAGTCAGGTAAGGTTCCTGTACAGGTGACTCCCGAGTCTCCATTGTTTGAGTCTCGATTAATTCGAGATTTTGATCCCGCCGATCGATAATATATGCGGAATAAACTTCGCATAGTTATTGGTTCCGACCAACCACGCGAGGTTTAGTTTTGGTGTAGACGTAGTTATATCTGCTCTAATTGTTTGAATTTGTGCTAATTTCACTCTTTTTCTGTTAATCTTTTATTTAAATTTATTTATTTTATTGATTTATTTACAAATTTATCACTTATCTAAAGGGAAATGTAATAGTGATAATGTAAGGGAATCAAATAAAAGAGGGCATAAGATTCATAGTTATGAATTGAAATTAGAAATTTTAAAGCGTGTTGAGAAAGGTTAAAGCCAAGCTGAAATTGCATGATCGTTGGGAATGTGTCCTTCAACTATTAGCACTTATGTGAAACAAGGAGAAAGTTCTAGAACGTGATAAATTCACGTAATTTGATAACAACAATAAACAGTCCTAGGCGCGGTGTTGTGATTCCTAAAAAGGAAAAACTTTTAAAACTTTGGGTAGATGATCAGTGTCAGAAACATTCTGAAAGCCATACTGAAATCGTACGATCATTGGGAATGTGTCAACTATTAGCACTTATGTGAAACAGAAGGAAAAAATTCTAGAACGTGATAAATTCAGGTAATTTGATAAAAACAATAAACAGTTCCCCACCCAATAGCTCCTCTTCTTCCAACTTCTCAATTAATAAACCAAGTCCAGTAAGCGCAGTTGAAAAAGATTTAAGCTATGAATATATTTTTAATTTTATTGTTTCTTTATTCTTAAGTTATTTTGTACATTTTAAATAACTTTTATATTAATTTTGCTGCGATAAATAGTTGTATGTGTAGATAGATGTACGCAGTTATGTTATCCAGCTCGCGCGAGTCGTTTGTAACAAATGACTCGCGCGATCCGGACCGGGCTGTCTGTTAAGCATACTGCATACATCTATCTTTGAAGTTCGAAACAAAAATTTATTTTTTCCTTTTTAATGCAAAAAATAAGTTATACATTTAAAATATTTATTATGTAATTTATTCATAATTTAATATTGTTGTATTAACATATTAGTAATGTTATTTTATCTTTATAGAACGTGAGGAGAGACTCTTTCCCGAGATGCGGGAACGTATCCCCCGATTATAACATGCAAGTATATGGAAAAACGGCATTCGACACTCGAATATTCGAGATTCGAACACGTTTTCAGGAACGCATCCCCAACGAGACTCAGGAGTCGCCTGTACTAACATTTTCTCTCTCTCTTGCCACTTACAGATTTTTTCCAGTTCCCCTCGTTCAGTCTGTGACCATGGTGTCAACAAGTAAGTTGCTTACTGATGTGGAAGTGCTGAATTTAATTGCTAATGATGAAAAGTACAGGCAGACCTCATCTTTCGTGGCTTTATCTTTCACGTGTTTCAATCTTTCACGGTTCCACATTTGCGACCAGTTTTGTCTTTTGCAGTCTTATGTTTTGCTCTTTCGCAGAAAAAATCATGAAAAAGGATGCGCGAAATTTTCTATATATGGAATGAATTGCGTTTTCCTCACATTTTCTCTCATAGTCAGGCCTGAAAAATGTTGTTACGTTATTCTGAAATGTAAAAATATTTACGTAATTTAAAAAAATAGATGTGCATCTATTTTTTTAAAGTATGAGGGAAAGTCAGAAAGTAAGGTTCCCTATTTTTTTATTTTGAATGTAAACAAGTTACAATGCGGAACAGATATAGGCACATATTCAGTCTATTTTTCGACATAGTCTGTTGAGGCATTTATCATAGCGGTAGATCAAGGAATCGAAGCCTTGGTGGTAGAAAGATGCATCCTGCAGACGTAGCCAACGTTTGACCTCTTCTTGGACAGAATCATTACTGGAGATGAGACTTGGGTGTTCCATTACAGTCCTGAGAGGAAAGCTGAATCAATGACATGGAAGCATCCTCGTTCCCCTGTTGCAAAAAAATTCAAGACAACGACAAGCCAGGGAAAAGTGATGGCAAGTGTGTTTTGGGACATGCATGGAGTGCTTTTGGTGGATTTCACTCCTCGCGGCGCAACAATCAATGCAGCTGATTATCAGGCCACCCTCACGAAACTTAAGGAGGCTGTTGGTCGCAAGAGGTCCGGCTTGTTGTCAAAGGGAGTGCTGCTGTTGCACGATAATGCCTGGATGCGCACTGCTCATGCCACAGTGAATCTCTTGAACACTTGGCACTGGGAAATTCTGCCCCATCCTGCCTATAGTTCTGATTTGGCACCATCGGACTTCCACCTGTTCCCCAAACTGAAGAAGCACCTTCAAGGCCTATGCTTCCAGTCTGACGAAGACGTCCAAGAAGAGGTCAAATGTTGGCTACGTCTGCAGGACAAATCTTTCTTCCACCAAGACTTCGATTACTTGATCTACCATTATGATAAGTGCCTCAACAGACAAGGTGACTATGTCGAAAAATAGACTGAATATGTGCCTATATCTGTTCCATGTGTTCTGCATTGTAACTTGTTTACATTCAAAATAAAAAAATAGGGAACCTTACTTTCTGACTTTCCCTCGTATATATAGAAGACACGTGTATGTGTCATACATACTTTTAAATATTTTTAGGATGCAATCCTCCCACACTTTTGTGTCCCTTCGCATGTGAAAAGTTGCAGAATATAAGCTGGCATCACCGTTCAGGAGCCTTCTGTCTTTATTACGTCAGGGAAGTCACTAGGGGAAAGACTCAACCCTCAACTCTTGACCCTTCCGATTCAGGATCAATGGGTTATTTGCTCAGGTTTGACATAGTTCAAACGCTTAAGCTTTGCATTTTGCGCATCATTTATTATTGGTGGAGTTTTGGAGAGTTTTTCAGGAATGTAACCCACAAGAAAGATGCGGTCTGCCGTATTTGGGGAATTAGCCCCTGCAAGTTAGGCAACCTCCATTTTTTTCTCGATTCTACTACGGAACTTAAATAAGACTATTTTCTGATACTTTTTTAGTCTTCTTTTAATTTGTTTAAGTCTCACTTTTATTGAAGCTAATTTTTCCATCTCTTTCTCTATTTTTCTGCAGTCACCAAGACAGAGGACAAATGATGATGGGATGGGAACCAAATCCTGTATTTCCCATTGCCTTAATTACTTCTCTTTCGCGATTTTGTCTTTCGCTGTGTTTTCAGAAACGTAACCCTTGCAAAGGAAGAGGTCTGCCTGTATTGTTTCTTTTGTGAGTGAAATTGAAGATGAGGATGTTAGTTGTGAGAGACTAGAAAATCGAAATGAACTGATTGCCTGTGTTTTTCACTGGAATGATATCGATAGTGCAAATGTAGTTTCTCCTTTTGATTATGAATGTGAAAGTCCTGTGAACCTTAAAATTTTAAGTGCTATCTCGATAGAGTGCTTTGAAAGTTTTTATAAAGTTTTATAAAACTAATTGTTGAAGAGACAAACCGGTATGCAAGCTGGTATTTGGAGGAAGAGAAAACTTCTTCCTTTTGTAAGTCTAGGTTTTTGAAGTGGTATCCCACCTCTCCTAATGAAATCAGAGTTCTGTTGGGAATGTGTTTTCTAATGGGCATCATTTCTAAACCAAAAGACTACAACTTACAAATGCTGACAATGCCGCATTATCCTCTCTCTCCCCCTCTCTTATTTTTCTCCAATATTTTTGCTAATATTTCTACACTTTTCCTAACTGATTTCAAATAGTTATAATGCACTCTTAAGATATGAACAAAAATTGCATCAAGTTTGAATCCAGAAACATTTCATTCCTCCATATGAATAACATGAGATTGGGTGCATTTAAAATTACTTACAAGCATAGAAAAATCTGGGACTTGAACAAAAGAGCAACTAAAAGAGAGAAAATTCAATTTCTATCATCAATTATAAATTTTATGTGCAATCAGTCAAAAAAATTGTATGAACGCAAAAATTTTACATTTTCTGGAGCAATAATTTCTTAATTGTTAAAGGCCTGTGAGAAAGATGCCGTAATGATGCCCAAGCATCGTCACAGTTTGGTCTGATATTCCGATAATTCCTTTATGGCAGCGTTTCTCAAACTAGGGGCTGAAAAATTATTCTGAATGGTGACAAAAACTAAAACTTTCACCAACAATAAAATTTTATCATGGTATTTTAGGAAATACGATGTTATAAAAATCTCCCCTACTATATTTTAGCAAGTCTGTTTGTCCCTTTATACATGCCCACATTTCTCAACCAATTCTGACCAAATATGGCACGATCACTAAGGGGAAGGTCAACGTGGAGTTTTCATGTCCGTCTGTCCGCTTGATTCAAAATGGTGGCCGATTTAACCATTAAACTATGTGTATTTTCCCGAGTCCTACTACTGATTTGAATCAAATATGGTACGATAATGGAGGGCTCCCAGGAATAATTCATATGTGGCTTTTGTTTCTCTCTGCCCATTTTATTCAAAATGGTGGCTGATTGAATTCTTAAATACCATGTACCTCTAGAATTCCGATCAGATTTGAACAAAATTTTCCCGGGTAACGCTGGGTATTTCTGATAGTAATTAATAGTTATGTAAAATGAAGAAATTTGTAATCAAGTTTCTTATCTTTACTATTTTCAATTCAAAAGGGGGCTGCATGATATTTAAGGAAGCTGCAACAATTGGAAGGTTAAGAAACTATATCAGGTGAAACATTTCGGTGATGACGTTTGGAAGACACTTTGATTTCTCATCTCTGATTATTATAAGTGCGTAAATAAGGGAAGATGGCCAGTGCATTCAAAGTGAACATATTCGCCACTCTTACTGCATATCATGCATTAAGTCATAAAATATTATATATGATGATGAAGTCTTACAATGACCCTCTAGATCCTGCTTGTTTTAGGCCTAATAGAGATGTTTCTTCTTTTATCTGTATTCCTTAGTTTGCTATATTTTAGAGATCAGCACACATAAACATAAGGTGAGGCTTATATTCAGGTACTTTTTTTTGTCTTTTATGCAGGGATTGCTTATATGTGAGCAAATGAAATATATATTACATAAAAATACATTTCTAAATTGTCAACTTCATACAGGTAAAAACAAAAGAATGACTAAATAGATGGTAAAGAAATACTAAAGAGCTTACCAGAGGCATCTGTGAATCCAGATGCAGCAACTGCCGCAGGCACATTTGCGGTGTTTTTGGCGGCAGCTGTGGCAGAAGCTGTACGTGCTGAGGCTGACCCTGAGTTAAAGCGTGCAGTATTTTCCTTGATGGTTGCAGAATCCACTGTATTCTGCCGTTTAAAATTTCCTGCAGTTGTATTGGAGATAGAAACTCCCCCACCACCTCCAACAGTTGCCACTGCAGAAGAGGAAGATGAAGTGGACGTTGGAGTGGCCACCGGTGCCACTGATGACACTGCTGTGGTTCCAGATGTTGTCGTCGTACCACCACCAGTGCCAGCAACTTGAGTATGGTTATGGTTCGTGGTGGCCGTTGCATTAGCTGCTGCAGAAGGAGCTCCTGTCAAAAAGATTCCTTCGTAAATCATTCACATATTTTAGCTTTTGTGAATGTGACACTAATTTTTTGAACATCAAAGAAAAATTTTATGGGTTAAATCTCTTTAATTATGAATATTAATGATGAAAATAAGGCGACAATTTTTCCATAGATTACAGTAATATTTCAAAATTTACTTGGCATTAACTCTTGAAACTTTTAAGGGATAGTCATCTATATTACTGACAAGCATTTAATTTCTGGATTCTTCCATACGCAAGCCACTGCTTTGATATATGCAAATAAATATGACAACAACATTTACGTCAAATCTTTTATGCCTATGCATTTAGAAGATAATATTAAGCAATGAAAAATACAAGAACTACAACACAAGACAAATTCTTATAGACTAGTATTAGAATGGATTAATTTTTCATTCTAAACCATAAAAAAATAAATAGGAAAACATTACTTCTCACTTCAAAAGTATGACTGTGAAGTCATTACAGTAAAACCCCGTTATTTTGATCCCGGATAATTCAAAGTATGGTGTGATTCGAAGTCCCCGGCCAACACCATAGGATTTTGCATACTGTTTGGTACGGATAATTTGAAATACGCCTACAATAAAACTCGAAGACATAATCTGGTCCAGTGACTCGTGAAAAGTTTGTTTAATTCGAAATCTCGATCCTGGGTAAGCGGAAGGTTACCATATCATGTTTTTGTTCCCCATTTCTCGCACATGAAATACATATAGCATCCCAAACAGGTGACTCCCTTTTACTTATTTAATAGTAAGACGACCAAACGCCCCATTTTCACCGGGACAGTCCCATTTTTTTTATCAAAAAAGCCATTTTGTACCATTTTGAAGCCCATTACAAATAAAATTTAGGTTATCTGATAATATACCTGATATTCCTAGTAGAAATGTAGGATTCTCGGAAACATGGAGGTTATCAAACGAACAACAAATGTTAATTATCGTCGCAATTGTCAGGTTAGGAAACCTCAGGGTCATCGATAAATTTGAGGTGGCAAACCTGGTCTCCGCGTATAATATCCTGCCCGGGTTTAACCTAACTTATTCCCTTCGAGTTTCGATAACGCCGACGCTGGTCGGATTCTCTTTTGATTGTGAGCTTTGTCCTAGTCTGGCATGCTCATGCTCTGGACTGTAAGGAAAGTTCGTATTGCCTTTTGCGCTATAGATCGTGATAGTGACAGATCCACCATTAAAAAAATCGTGAAATTTTTCTCGTTTTTTTCTTACGATGGAAAATGTCCCATTTTCACCGTTTGAATAAGGTCTCCCTATTTAATAGTCAACGTGAAATAAAATTCGTGGATGATTCAAATAAATGAATCAGCTTATCCTTGCATCACTGTGAATGCTCACATTCTCAATTGGATATAAAAATTCGAGAAATAAGCTGAAATGAACATAAGTTGCAAGAACCCCTATTATCTCAATCCTCGTGATTTCCCAAACCTGAGAAAGGTTTTTCTCATGAGAAAGTGATATGATCCAGAAAAGACCATATAATATTGATTTGTTACTGAACCAATCTTTAAATAACGTTGTACAAAGTTATACAGAATGTCGTCTCTAAAAAGATCATGCCTTTGTTTTATCTGAGAAAAACCAAAAACAAAAACAAAAACCTGGTGGTTTTACCCACTGATGAGCTGGAAAAAAATTAAGAACTGGCTCTCCAACAAAAAGTCGTACGGAAATTTGGAAAAGGGAGGCAGGATGCCTACATGCCAGGGGCACCAGATCGCTCTAGTTTAGTAATAGCACTCTGAAGGACAAAATCAATAAATTTTCATATTTTCTAAAAATTTAACAACAGGCTCGCACGAGTCAGCAGGAACCGGCTTCAGTTCATCACTGGTTTCACCATAATGTCATACAAGAAGAGCACAACGTAATATATATGCAGCAGTATGGAGTATAGATGAGTGATAATCTTTTGTCACATGGTTGAACGTCTTTTCTTCTCAGAATAAAGGTGTAACTTGAAATGTACTGGGAAATTCGGGATATTCGCTGGAGCCTTTTTTTACACATGGTGGTCTTTGTGAATCGCAAACTAAGTGTTCACTTCAACTCTGTTCGAATTTGCTGTGTATACTAACTTGTAAGACCAATTCATTTGCAGAACAGGTAGATAAGATTCTGTATTGCAGTTTTACTGCCCAAGTAGCTGATCATTAAAAAGTTTGATTTTTATGAAAGGTCATTTATTTCGAACCCGGATTTGTCGAAGTTGTAATTTTTTGGTCCCTTGAACTTTGAAATAACGAGGTTTTACTGTACTTACTTAATGTTTCACCACCTGAAGAAGCTCTCCTACTGGGTTTGGAGTTTGTGGCTGAACTTGAGCGATGAACTCCACGGTGCACATGGGACGGAGACTGCACACCTCCACCACCTCCCCTATCTCCTCCGCTACCTCCCCCAACTCCTCCTACAGATGCTGGAGGGATGTTCCTGAGAGACAGGGAACTTCCTGACCGTGACCCATCGCTCTCCGGCTGGATGTTAGAAGGAATGCTTGCATGAACCATTGCATTCATAAAAAATCATGTCTGTGTTATGCTTATGACCATATCAACAATTAATTATTACTTGAAATATATAAAAATGGGAATATGGCATAATTGGATTATATAATTTGATCAAATCTCAGCCTGCTTACTAGAAGCTAATGATTTCACTGTAAAACATTCACTAGAAGAGCCATTCAAAATATCTAGAATAAATCAACAGAAATATTACTTGTCATAAAATGTTTTCGACAGGATGAGATATTTTAAGTTGAAATTAGAACCTGCAATGACACATGCCTAATTTCAAATGCACAGCTTGTGCATAACTGCTACTTGTTAACATCATATAGTCACAATTTCATAGTCTTAGATTAAATGGCATGTTTTCATAATCATTCAAACCCAAATTCCATTCATGCAGTACAACAAAGTTTCAATCATGTAGACACACACATATAAATGCTTTTATATACTTGTGAAAATTAATACCATACTGCTATGAGTTCTGAGATTTAAAAAAATTAAACTGACATTTAAGGTAAAGAGAGAAGAAAAAACGTAAAACTAATAACTATAAAAATGGATTTTTAGGCAAGTATTTTTAAGTCAATAACTTAAAATATAAACTAAATTCTCATACAGAAAATGTTGCCACTTACATCTGAAGATTTCCTCCCAAGCAGGAGGTACGTGGCAAAGACGTCGTCGTACTTGGCATTTCCAAGGCTGTCCTCTATCTCGCTCCTCGTGTATCCCATGCCCACTAGTGCCTCTGGAAGGAAGGGGCGGCGGTGGAATAGCTTCGCTTTGGGGGGGGAAGGCCCAGTGGTACAAGGCGAAGGGAATGCGGGGGTTTTGACAAGAGGATTGTAACGAGCAGGTGGATGGGTAAATAATAGGGACAGGTTAGGAATGACACACAGGCAAAAAACGAATAAACCAAGGAGGTGCACATTTTTATAGGTTCATTAAGTAATGAAGGATAAACCACGGCAATATGATGAGATGACATTGTTGTACGAGTTTGATGGCACAAGTAACAGAATTCATGAAAACAAAAATTATGAACCAAGGATTTAGGTTTGAGAAATTGCAGACATATAAGGGAATGGGCACAAAATCCCAATGAATTTATGCAAACAAAGAAAGCATCAAAACAGGAATTATGAAAAGAAAAAGATAATGAGATGGAGGCGAAGGCAAAGATGGCACATAGAGGAAAGGATATGGGCAGGATGAGGAAGGCGAAGGCAGAGGAGAGGGAGGGATAAGGGAGGGACACGTGTGTAGAGAGAGACAGAGAGATGGGAACAAAAGATAATAGAGATGATGGGATGGGCGGCACCGTGTTTTAATTTTCATGCAGATATCTCAAACCATTTCCCATCATCTCACCGACTTTCAAAATGCTGTGTGGCCAATGGGGAACAGCTGTCGTAGCAAAATAACACAATTTCCCACGGGGACATTTTAAAACAAATGATAGCCAATGTTCCCGGGAAAATGGTGCAAAAGGCACCTTTTTTGCCATTTCTCTTTCCCAATGTACACACACTGCAAGGCACAAACATATAAACATATATTATATAAGGAGAATGAATTTGGATTAAAGAAATTTAAGTGTTTCACACATATTAGAACTGATAGCAATGAAAGAACTTCCTTCAAAAATTTAAAAAATCATACATTCTTGATGAAATTACATTGCAAAGTAAGAAGTTTCTTAAGGAATTTTAAAGATAAAGCTAATTGAAAAAATCATTTCTATGAAGATTGTGATTGTTAAAAGAAGGGTGATTATCATAACGACAAACTCTGTTGTCACAGAGAAAGCAATTTTTTTAGTTGAAAATGATTTTCTATCTGATATAATTTTTCATATTATATAGCCATCTCTCAAACAACTGCAATCCTACCTAACTAATAAATATGCATGCACCAACAACCTATCTTAAGTAAAAAAGTGCTACTACCAATCAAATTGTCTGAATCACTATTAATTACTTAAATCTCACTTGTTTGATAAATTACTAGAGAAATGTGACATAAGATGAATTCAACTGTTTTTGTCAAATGAATTTGAAATAACATAATTCGCACGTTTAAAGAATATATGCTACATTATAAACGTGATTAAATTATTTGATTACATTTTCAAATCAAGTGGAACTGAAGAAGATTACATTAAAGTTGGATAAAAAGTTATTCAATAAAAAGTTATTCAAATAAAAAGAATTTCAATCCTTTATCTAGTCTCTTGGATAAATGCATTCCTACTCACTGATTCTGGTTACCATTACGTACACTGCAGATATTGGAACTCCTTCTTTCAAGCTAAGATGCATGCTACAGAAATCCAGGCAGTTTACAATAACATGCCAAATACCTTAAAATAAAACATCATATTTAATTGATATGGACATAAAAAAATGCTCATAGCCAATTAATCTTTGAGCATTTGTGGCTCTGCGCATGATCTGCTACCAACACCAAAGAATTTATGCCTACAGCTATCAGGAAAGGTAGGAATAGTATGTGCATGCTTGATTCAAATTCTAACTCCTGTATATTATGGTAAAAGACAACTGAAGGGTTAGAAATAATACAGAACTGATGAATGATACAAGGAAAGGAAAATGAAGGGATTGTAGACAAAAAATGATGAGCATGAATTCAATGACATTTATAGAACACAGGACCTCCATCCTTTTGAAAAATATTATGTACAAATAAAAATCATTTACAGTAAAACTACTAGAATTCTGTACTTTTTAAAATACCTAAATTAAATTATAACTGCAATAATTTGGAGCAGTTATCATGCAAAACTACTTTACCACTGTTACCACATATGAACAGTAAAAAAAATGACGTCTGAGATGCCTTTATATGGGGACAAACAGTGAATGGGCATGCCAGGTAAATTTACTACAACATACCTATCCTCTTTGGATCCTTGAAGTCGGGCTCTGGTTCTAGATATGGTTTAAGCTCCTCCTCTTCATAACCCATGTTCATCCACTTATCTTTCATTATGTTCTGCAATGAGAAATTATTTCATCACTGATAAGTAACACAATAAAATTTACTATGTACAAAAGTGAAATGCACAAAAATTTTATCTGATCATATTGTTACATTATTGAGATAGAAAAGTGGTAAGTTCAATACAATAGAATCTACCTATCAATGACCAGTTATTAAAATTTAATTTCTAGCACACCTAGCCACAAATAAAAATGCTTTGAAAAGTGATATTCATTACTAACCTCTAAAGATGCTCTTTTTGCTGGGTTTAGAACGAGAAACTTCTTGAGCAAGTTCTCACAGTCGGTGGACATGTAGAATGGAATGCGGTATTTCCCTCTAAGTACTCTTTCTCTAAGCTCTCGGAGGGTTGAGCCATCGAAGGGTAAGGAGCCACTGACAAGTGTGTACAGAATCACACCTAAAGACCATACATCAACCTCAGGACCATCATACTTCTTGCCTGCAGACAAAGGATCAATATGAAGCAAAACTACGTTTGATATACAGATTACTGTATGTGTATGTATGTACGTCTTAGTATGTGAACATAGGAAATCATCACTGCAACATTATTTAAAATTCATTGAACTAAATCAGTAAGAAATTAGTTAAAATGTGTAAAAAAACATAAGTTTATCAGCTAATTGTAACTACAACAAAGATTCATAGGAAAACACTATAAACCAAAATACACTGAGACCCCGATTTTCATTGGCTCGATTTGAGTTGTTTTGTAGTTGCATCGTTCATATATTAATACCTAAAAAATCTTTTGCGTCATCGAATCTCACAGTTGCGTCATTTTCTACCTAAGTTTCCCCACATTTGTCCCGTTCCAAAACAGCAGATTGTTTTGCCCCCAAAAAGTAATAGGCAAGTGATTCAGAAGGAGTTGAGACTTTGGGAGGGACTGAATGTAAAAAGAATATAAGAATCGCTTTCATAATTCAGTGAGCGTTGAAGTGGAATATTTCGAATAAGAAATGCTTCGTGCAGAAATAACGCAGATGCAATGAGTGTCAGAAACATTCGTGACTCTACATTACACTAGAATGGAATCCTAGGAAATAATCTCAGCGTATAATTCATTTTCATTCCACAATTGCTTTTAATCGAGATACGAAACCAGGACTGGAGAAGAAGTGGTGTAAATAGAGCAAAGTTTTACCTTTGCCAAAAAGAGAAATGGAATTCGAAACAGGAAAGTGAGAAAAGGAGGCCAACATCGATGAGGTACTTGGCTCTCAACGATAAAAGAGCTGACCAATAAGGACTTAACAGATACAGATTTTCAGAAAGTTTTTGAAGATGACAACTCTGCAGAAACGAACTTAAGACTTCAAAAAGACTTTCCAAAGCCTCTAAGTTGACAGAGGAAGCCATGAAGATCTTCACTGAAGATGATCCTGATGAGGAAAGTAGTGAATGGAATAAGTTACTATAAAACAATTTATGAGGAGAAAAGGAAAACGTCTGTTAAGCAAAAATAGGATAGCTTCATTTTTGCAAGGTCTCGGCACATGGTGGAGTCAGAACCTGAGTCGCTGCTGACAAAGTCAGACAGTTTTGTACTTTTTACCTTGAACAATGTACATATTGTTTAACTTAATATCGTGTTGTTATTTCTACATTACTTCTATTATTTACTGTAACGGTATGTACATATTTAAATGTGATTTTTAGATGCAGAAAATTGGAATGCTAGAACCTATCTTGCTAATTTAAAGGGTTTATTATGGCAAATAGCATTTCGATTTCCATCGATTTGTTTTGTCTTGATTTTTGAAGATCGCAACCCCGAGGGAAATCGAGGTCTTGGTGTATTTCATTTCCAAATTTTGAATAAACTAAAATTAATTCAATTTTTTAAGAGTACTGTAAAATCAATTATACCTTGAAAGAGTTCTGGAGCAGCATATGGAGGACTTCCACAGAAAGTATCCAATTTGTTGCCAGGAGTGAACTCATTGCTGAATCCAAAATCTGCTATTTTTATATTCATTTCACTGTCTAAAAGTAAATTCTCCGCCTGAAATAAAATCTCAAATTAAGCCTGCTCTGCATCGGATTATTTGTATCTTTAAAACAGGAATAAAGTAACATCTTAAACATTTCATTTACCTTTAAGTCTCTGTGAATAATTTTCTTTTGATGGCAATACTGTACAGCTGAAACAATCTGAAAAAAATTATACATAAAAATAAGAATAACAATACTAAAAATCTTACAGTGCAGTAAAATAAAATAATTTTATAATACACTTTGGGCAGGAACTTTCATAAAATATTAATATAAACATTAACTTGAATATGACAGTACTTCTTTCAATAGATATTCAGTTTTCAGTATTTGTTCAAATACAGTAAACTCCCAGTTATCCGGCACTCATGCAACTGGAATTCTCATGCAACCAGCATCTCATGCCTCTTGATTTTTTTTATTAAATATATTTTGGAATTTTACCGCTAAAATTGGCACTTATAGGAATTTCTTGTTTACATCTGATTCGGAATGTTACTGCTAAAACTAGTGTTTTCAGCAGTTGCAATATGTAATTGTGGATGTTTCTTGGACTTGGTGTTTGTGTTAAATAAAATATTTAGCACACCCATTTTAATGCCTCCTAAAAATCCAATATGCACTAAAGCTGATAAAAGGAAACAGGTTGTGCTAACCTTAACCCAGAAACTTGATATAATAAAATGTTTAGAGAAAGGTGAGAACCGCTATGTTTTAATGAAAGAGTTCAACGTCGGTTTTTTCACTATTTATGACATTAAGGCACAGAAATCACAGTTAATGAAATTCATTATGTTTTCTGAGACAACTAGAGGAATGGAATATCGGTGCACTCTTCATGTTGCTCTTTATGAATTGTTTTCTATAAAGTATTCCGAGGGAGCCCCTATTTCTGGACCAATGATGTTGATTGAAAAGGCTGAAGATTTTTATAAACAAATGGAGATTAGTGAACTGTGTGCATTTTCAGGTGGATGGCTAACACGTTTTAAGATTAGGCATGGAATCAGACGTCTAGACGTTTCGGGTGATAAAAAATCAGCTGACCAAGAAGCTGCCATAAATTTTGTGACTTTACTAATTGCGTTATATGTAATGGTGTCATGATTGAGTGCCACTATTCGCTTCTCTTTTGTTTCGTATTAATTTGCCTCAAGAATTTCTGCTAATACATTGTGTTGTGTGGATAATTTCTCGGACAAGGAAACAATTTTTTTTTTGTTGGAAAATCCAAAAGGTTGGACCACGATAACCCTTACCTCCAGTTATTAGAACAAAAGAGAAGCTAATAACGATAGGTATATGAGAAACTCCGTAGGATGTAATGTAGTTAGTAAATATTAAAATATTGCAGTTAAACTTGTTGAATACTTGCATATTTGAATTTCATTACTTCCTTGTATGTCAAGGAATTATTTAAGAACATTGTGAGCAGAAAACCTTGTCTACAGGTTAGCAATTCCAAGGTGTATGTACAATTCTGCATCCGTTTCTAATTTTGGTATCCAAATGTTTTATTGAGGCCTATCCATAAAACTCTCAAGTAACCGGAATATTCACTTAACCGGAAAACCCAATTCCCCAGTCATTCCGGATAACTGTGAGTTTACTGTACTTCATTAATTCAAATAAGACATTCAGCATTATTTGGTTAGACAACAAGTACAACAATATGCTCAGGCTTAAGCAAGCTACACATACTATGATCTTGTTTAATTAAATATCACAATACATGTGTATGTACATGTGCACATGCAGTGCCGTAATGAGGCCGGGGGACCCACCCAGGGCAAAGGTTTTTGTAGAGGGATGCCAAATCAAATATTTATTATGCAGTAGCCAGAAAAAATACATTATTTTAGTTCATTTTGAGATGCCAATAAAACCTCTGACCAGGGCAACAAATACAGTAAAACCTCACATAGCGTGAATTCACAAGACGCGATTTCACTAAGACGCAGTTTACATTTCACTACCAAACCTCGCTAAGACACAGTTTGAAAAGTCAAAGCTAAAGTCATTCTTCAAATTACTCGTAACCTACAAATGATAAAAACTTTAAATTAAAACATTTTAAAGAAAAAACACTGACAAAGTGATTCATGTAATCATTTTACTGAAATGTTACGTCGAGAAGTTCGTATGCATGCTTCTCAATACCTTATGGCCAAATTTGTTACACTTTCACTTGAAGTTGCAGCAATGTTACTTCATCCCCTGCCCTTTTGTCTACCAAAGTTGTGTTACAATCTCGATCTATCGCATGGCACTCAATAATTTCCAGGCTGAAAGAATTTTGGGGAGTAACCCGGTAGTAACCTCGTGCTCATATTGCCGGGCGGATATTCTACCACTGAACTACCGCGGCAGACTAATTCTCCTGTTTCAGAACGGGAATATTTTCTTAGGTTGGGTCCAAGCTAGCTATGCTAGTATCAATCAGCCCCAGCAGATGTCCTCAAGGAGATACATCAAAGAAAACCCTTACCCTCTCAAATGGTGAGAATGCCATGATATAAATTGATAGAAAGGATGATCTGAAGATCCTTATGCGACAGGCATAAGCTGTTATGATGGGAAATGAGGAAACAGGTGAAAAAATCTGCCATGACCGAGAATCGAACCAGGGCCTTCCACTTGCAAGGCAGATTTTTTCACCTGTTTCCTCATTTCCCATCATAACAGCTTATGCCTGTCGCATAAGGATCTTCGGATCATCCTTTCTATCAAGTGTTCATATTGTGTTAATATGCTTATGTGGAATTCTTCTTTAAGACATGCAACATGGTATTTGAAAACAATCTCCAAAAAAACAAAAAGATGGGTGCAACACGAGTAATACTGTACATCTATACAAAACATTGACAAATCATACCTTTTGAAAATTTAGGCATTTTGAATTGTGCACACACAATATTATGATGTTACCAATTCATTACTCATCAGGAAAAAATGACAAAAATCAATATTTGGTACATCAAACCCCAAGGATATAGAAAAGCTCTAATGGAGACAAAAAGGTTAAGAATTTTCAAAAAAACTTTTGCACCAAACCAGCCAAGCAAGAGAGTTACAGTTCAAAGGGAAAAAAATGCTGCACATATCCTGTTAACTGCATATGATCGATCACCTTGGTCTCTAATGACTAGTTAACTGGACACGTGAAGTATTTCTCTTTGCACTGCAACCCTTTGGCTTGGTGGTTTGATGCATAGGCTTCTATCAAACCCTAACCTTTCATGTAGTTAAGTTTTTTTGCAAGCCATAGCCTAATGTCACAGCTATGCTTCTTTCCTGTTGACGCAAGTTGATGGGTACAACATGAAAATCATACTTCTGATAAGAGATACCTGGATTCATTGGCTTATTCTAAATCTGCTATTTATTTCCACCTAAGAAATAGCTCAACATTCATGAGTAATATTTTTATATGTATGGCCATTTATGGACTGATTGATATAAAATTTAACTAATTGGTTAATAAAGATTAATACTCAAAAAAACCAAAAACATTATTTCTTTAAATGCTGAAAACGTAGCATGTTCAAATTATAATAAGCTTAAAGCTTATTTTAAATGCCAAGTTTTAACCAATAAAAAAATGGGAATAAAATTCTAATGAAAAACTGAGAATTGAAGGTACACTGACTTGTCTAAATTTAGCCCTGGCTTCCTTCTCCTTCATCCTGCCATGAAGAACGAGGTAGTCAAATACTTCCCCACCACTGGCATATTCCATCACAAGGTACAATGTCTTCTCTGTTTCTATGACTTGGAACAATTTAACTGAAAAAAAAAATGAAATATCACGTTAAAAAACGGCATCCACCAACAGTAAAACATTAATACAAACTTCACATTTAAATTAAGTAAACCTGCGTGATCTCTGAAATAACAAAAAATCTATAAAAAATCACAATTATAAAGCATGAAAATTTCAGTCCTTGAAGTTTTATTGCAAGAGGGTTTCACTGAATTACTTTTTCTTCTAATCCAAAAGAATTAAATTCACTTCAGCACAGTATAACTTAATTGCAAGGAATTAAACTACATTCCAAAGATTATACAACTGATTATCTTAGTATGAAAATTTGATTGCTATATATATATATATATATATATTTAGTAATATGTGAATAAGTCAATTTTCACCAAAAGTGGACACCCGACCTTCTACCTCTGAGGTATATATATATATATATATATATAATATATATATATGTACCTCAGAGGTAGAAGGTCGGGTGTCCACTTTTGGTGAAAATTGACTTATTCACATATTACTAAATGCTTTTTTCCTTTCTAACCATTGGTATGAAGCTGAATGTCAAATTCCTTATAGTTTCTAATATAGGCAATGGAAAAAGGTTGGGAGTCCATTGGGCAGTGAAAAGGTCAAGGGTCGGATGTCCTTCTCAGCCCTTAATGCCATCTTAATGTTTCCAGTAGAACAAAGTCACTACAGTCGAGAGCGTAGCAACAAAAAATACTTGGAAAGCCATCGACATTTGACTATGATGTACAATATGCATAAGAATTACTGCCAAAGCAAATCAGTACCCCAGATGAAATTGCATCATTTTTTGTTTATTCTAAAGTTTTCAATGAGCAATTCAACTATTCATTCAAAGAGACAAGTAATGATACATGTGATCATTTAAACGCTGCTTTATCAGTGGCATCGGCAGAGGAAAAAGAAAGATTAACGTCAGAGCTAACTGTCCACCAAACAAGCAAATTTAAGGTATGGTATCAAGAAAAAATCTGATGTGGCCAACACATGACTTTCTCCATATTTGGGGTATAGATATTTAAATTATTATGAATAGCATTATAAGGCAAAATTATTATTTCGTATCGTAAAAGAATACAGTCGTCCTTATTGCCGTAAAATACGTAATTTTGAATATGTTTACAGAATTCACCGCTACATGGTGGTGGTGCTGTATACTGGAAATTTACGAATAAATTAATTATCTACTAAATGGAATTTTCTACGAAAATTTGTTTCAAACAAAACCTGGAAGAAATATTATTCTCTACAACTTTGGTCCTCACGAAGCATACCAATAATGACGCTTTTAAGGAGACATTTGACAGAAACCTAAAAAACCAATTATTTATTAATAATTCCTAAACAATAACTACTATGGAAAATTGTTTCAAATGAAAGTTGTAGGAAATTACATTCTGTATAACTTTTACATAGAACTGTATATACAAAAATCTGATGTGGCCAACACATGACTTTCTCCATATTTGGAGTATAGTTATTTAAATTATTATGAATAGCATTATAAGGCAAAATTATTATTTCGTATCGTAAAAGAATACAGTCGTCCTTATTGCCGTAAAATACGTAATTTTGAATATGTTTACATAATCCACCGCTACATGGTGGTGGCGCTGTATACTGCAAAATAAGAAAAAGCAAAATATCTCCGAAATGGATGGTTCTACGAAAATTTGTTTCACACAAAACTTGGAAGAAATATTATTCTCTACAACTTTGGTCCTCACGAAGATTACCAATAACGATGTTTTTAAGGAGAAAACCAGTTATTTATAAATAACTCCTAAACAATAACTACAATAGAAAAGTTTCAAATGAAAGTTGTAGGAAAATATACTCTCTATAACTTTTGCATAGAATTGTAAATACAATAATGATGTTTTAACGAAGAAATATCGCAAAAACCGAAACGGGTTTCGAAAAAACCTCGACTTCCGGTTACCCGTTATTGTCCTAAAACTAATCAGTTCTTTGTGCTCATGTTAAAGTGTTATATATGAAGTTTGGTAACGATATGGCACGTACCTTTTGAGTTAAGAGTGCCCACAATAACACACACACACAGACATCATTCCGAAAATAGTCTAAACGTGTTCAAGGACCTCAAAACGTGTATTTCTGTTGAAATCTCGAAGTCGATTTTTTTCATGAATACAATACTTTCCCATTACTACGTATGGAGAAAGTAAAAAGGAAAATATCTCCGAAATGGATGGTCCTACGAAAATTTGTTTCAAACAAAACTTGGAAGAAATATTATTCTCTACAACTTTGGTCCTCACGAAGATTACCAATAACGATATTTTTAGGAGAAAACCGAAAAACCAGTTATTTATAAATAACTCCTAAACAATAACTACAACAGAAAATAGTTTCAAATGAAAGTTGTAGGAAATTACATTATAACTTTTGTATAGAATTGTAAATACAATAATGATGTTTTAACGAAGAAATATAGCAAAAACCGAATCGGGTTTCGAATAAACCTCGATTTCCGGTTACCCGTTATTGTTCAAAAACTAATCAGTTCTTTGTGCTCATGTTAAAGCGTTATATATGAAGTTTGGTAACGATATGGCATGTACATTTTGAGTTAGAGCGCCCACAATAACACACACACACACAGACATCATTCCGAAAATAGTCTAAACATGTTCTAAGGACCTCAAAATGTGTATTTCTGTTGAAATCTCGAAGTAGATTTTTTTTGTGATCACAATACTTTCCCATTACTACGTATGGAGAAAGTAAAAACACAAAATATGGGCGAAAGAGAAAGATGGGAGGAGAGTAGTAACGGTTGATTTGCAGAAGTATTTACCAACTCCACTTCTTACAAATGCTCAAAGTTTTTACTTGCGTAAACTTTAGACTTTTAACTACACCATCTTTGATGACACATATAACAAGACAAGCTGCTGCATGTGGGATGAAACTAAAGGAGGGAGAGGAGGAAATGAACTGGCTTCTTGCTTTAATAAATGGGCTTCTGAAAATTGCCAAACCACTGAAGAACTGACTGTATGGTCGGACAATTGCCCTGGCCAAAATAAAAATATTGCCATGATCATATTTTATGTGGTTTGTTTCTAATACGTCTATTAAAACAATAAACCATAAATTTTTACTAAGAGGTCACATGCATATGGAGGTAGATGCAGCTCACTCCATTATTGAAAAAACATTTTTTAAATTTCTCAATCAAAATACAAATGATTGGATTCAATTTGTAAAGGTATGTAAAGCTAATCCCCCATTTCAAGTTTATGACATGGAGTTGGATGACTTCAAAAACTTTACATACCTTTTAAATGGGAGGAAAAGCTCTTTAGTTAATAGGAAAAAACAAATGATGGTGATTTGTTTTCTTTGTCATCCTGTGTCTGGCTTCAGCTAAGAAAATCTGATCCTAGCAAACTGTTTTTTAAAACAAGTTTTCAAGATGATGAATTCATAGTTGTAGATATGAGAAGAAATCTTAGAAGAGAATGTCAATTTCCAAGCAGCATTCCACAAATAAGAACTAATTCAAAAAGTATATCAACAGCAAAACACAAAGACTTAATGACACTAAAGCAGTGGATACCATCTACTTGTCACCCGTTTTACAACAGCATTCCTCACACTGATTCTAAAGAAAATAATGAAGACAATAAAGATGAGTAATAAATGGAAGTCTACTGTGAAGGCGGCAATTTTTTTCCAATATTTTACATTCTATCAATTTTCATTATATTGTATCCTTCAGTTGTTTTAATAAATTTTCATTAATTATGAATTCTTGCACGTTTTATTTTGAATGATGTTTTAGGCTTACAAATTAGCAGTAAAAGGTCAGATCTCCACTAAAACTTTACTTTGAATGATGTTCTCGGCTTACAATTGAGCAGTAAAAGGTCGGTTGTCCAATAAAACCAAAATACTCATTAATTACTAAAAGTTAGCAAAACACATGATAATAATAGGAAAATGACTTAATTTCATATACCCTGGAGTAAATAAAATGATTCTGGGTCCGAGTTTAGAGCAGTTAAAAAAAAAAATTTCACGTTTTCTCGTCTCCTGTAAAGTTTGATAAATGTGACACCCGACTTTTTACCTCTGATGTATGGATATATATATATGTATATATTTAGGGCAACTAGGTGTTGAAGGAAACCCAGTGAACACTTACCGGAAGTAGAGCCGCTGGGGTGTTGGAGAGACACATTTGAGTTGTCTCTCTCTTGTGCTGATGAAGGGATCATCCCGAAAGCTCTAACCTCTACAAATGTCTCTCTCCAACACCCCAGCGGCTCTACTTCCAGTAAGTGTTCACTGGGTTACCTTCAACACCTAGTTGCCCTAAATATCCTTACTTACCTTTCCTTTTCCGTAGTATTTATATATATACACACACACACACACAGGGCGGCCATAAAGTCTGGAAACATAGGTAATGGCCGTGTGGAGTGGGCTGCACGCTCACCAGATCTGAACCCCCTTGATTACTTCTTCTGGGGTATGCTAAAGGCGCAGGTTTATTCAGTGAAAATAGAGAGACAAATCATCTGAGGCAACGCATCACAGATGGACGTGCAGGGATTGATGGAAATTCTGCATTAATGCACCACGTTCTTTGCAATTTCGCACAGCACATTGAACTATGCATTGCTAATGAGGGACAACACATTGAACATATCATGTATTGTAATGTAATATCAATAAACCATTTATTATGTATATTCGCCTATTTTTCCAGACTTTATGGCCACCCTGTGTGTGTGTATCAATAAAAATCTTGCTAATACTGGCAGTCCCCACTTATATGTCAGGTTACGTACCTGAAAACTGCAACGAAAAGCGGATCACTCTTTTCCATAGACACAACATTAAATTGAGGGATAAAGTTCAATGTTCCTGGGGTAACGATGTGACATATTTCCATTTAAAAATATACCATGAAATTATAATTGTAATTTTCCACTTAAAACTTTTAATAATTTGAAAATACAGATATTGATGCAATGCGTCATAATCAAACATAAAAAGAAAATTACACATTTTTTATGACATCGTCATCACATCTTTTCCCTCCATTTGTAGGACCATTCAGTTTGATCTACGTACGTTGCATCACCGCTATCACACTGCTCGATGCATGCCCCAATTTTTTTAAATGAGCATTTTAGTATCTGACCAAGAACACTAGTGTCAAAGATTCCCGGAAATACCCATTTAAAATACTATTGCAGTTTAAGTTAGGATTTTAAAAACTGACAGGATAAACTTCCTGAGATAGGCGAAACATGAAATTTTCACTAAAGAGTTCATAATTTGGCCGCTAGATGGTGCACAGATAGATAAATTGGAATGATGAAATCTCAAACAATTGAGTAATTTGGGTATACATAGTAAACAGATCCCAGGGATGGAAGAATGAAACAATGTTTTCATTTAGGCACTTTCATTTGAATCATAACAAAAAAAATCGGAATGATGAAAAACATTAATGCGACGAATAAGCTGATCACAAGGACGGAAGAATGAATCAGTGGTGTCATATTGCACTTGACGTATGAGTGAAATGACGAAAAGCAGACCGACGAAAAATGGGGACTGCCTGTACTGTTTAAAATAAAACTTATTTCAAACAGATTTTTCAAAAGTCTTATATTCTTGAGATCATATGTTACAACTATGGATTGTTACTAGTAACCAGTGTCATCTGCACATCCTGCATGATACAATGCCACCAAAGCAATAAAAAGGATATCTTACAAAAAACCACCATAGTAATATATTAAATTTTATTTGACTTTACCCAATAAAAGAAATATACCAATTTGGAATTCCAACACAAGAAAAGTTTACAGAATTGCCCTTTATATCTACTGTGTCATTAGAACAATTAAAAAGAAAATAGTCATTAATCAAGTACAGGGCTGCAATACCTTTCAGTATATGATTAATTACAAGAAAATACTATCAATTGCAAAGAAGGAATCTTGTTACAGTTGGGACAGCAAATTAATGTGTGCACATTTATAATCATATAGCAGTTTGATGCTATCCAAACAACAAAATAGATCAGGATAAGTAAAGCATCAGCAAGGGAAGCCTTTATGAGGATTTTTTTGGGAAGCCTGGATAATGATATTTAAGAGGTTAGTGAAAACTTTGATACAGAGTGTAGCATTACATGAGTGAAAGACAAGGACTAGGATAAAAGAAGATCGTAGCAGATTAGAGGGTATGGCATAGACTGGAAAAAATTCATTAGACAGAGAGGGAAATAAATTAAGTTTAATACAATATGGGAAGATAGGTGCTTACTGTAATTAAGGGAAAGATAGAATAAATAAGTGGGCAGTGGCACAGCATACTAACAGCAAACAAATGAAGTGACCCCCCCCCCCCCCTCAAGACAACCCTAGCAGCAAAGAAGCATTCCAACAAAAATTATTGGTATTTTAGCATATTAATTTTTTTAAATTGTTTTTTTCTGTAAATCACTTTTAACCATCCCAACCTGCAGGTCAGGGGATCCCTGACATTGTTTTCAATTCTTGGAATTTTTATGGTGGGACTTGTCCAAATAATCTATCCCAGTGGTAATCAACCTTTTTCGCTGATCTACCCCATAGAATACTTTTGAATAATTTTGT
This sequence comes from Uropetala carovei, assembly GCA_036926305.1. Taxonomy (NCBI): domain Eukaryota; kingdom Metazoa; phylum Arthropoda; class Insecta; order Odonata; family Petaluridae; genus Uropetala; species Uropetala carovei. The sequence continues at coordinate 5,615,497 of JAXCHB010000010.1, read as the reverse complement.
ACCCCCCTGATATATTTTAAAGTTAACATCCAAAATCTTTATCATTAATAGTCATTTATATGGGTTACGTAGGTATAGGTAGCATCCATTTTTGTTCATTGTTAAATTATAAACTTTCAACGTTTAAACTCTCCGCACCCTTGTACCCCAGGTTGAATACCGCTGATATATCCCATATATTATGCCACACTTTGCATATTTCTGCAACTTGGTAGGGTCTCATATTTTTTTAAAATTGACTGCTGTTGTATCATGTTGAAAGCTGTGTAATATTGCTTATATTTGGTTTGTCTCAATTTGGTTTGTCATTGAAAAATTGCTGTTTTTAAACATAAAATCATTATATGATCTACCATAAGGGAATTTGTGCTAGGACCCCAAAGATTTTACTATGAGACTGTGGGTGGGTCAAATTATGAGGGACAAAAGGTTTACTAAAAGAAGGCATTGAGAGAAGAATGCTAGGAAAAGTGCAAAAAAAAGGGAAGAAGAGAATAGGAATGTCAGATGTCTTAAAAGAAGTGATGGCATCACTAGATAACCAGAATGGAACAACTGAGTGAACCAAAAACTTATGAAAAGGTAGAAAACACAGACGATGATATGGTGGAATTAGGTTTTCTTTAACGTTGCAGTTTTATAGAATGCATCTCTACAATATAGTACAGACTTATTGTATGTGAAATATATATAAAATTCCTTGGTATTTGACAAGTTACCATTTTCAATTGTTAACTATGTATACCCATGTAAAAGTTGACCTATGAGTTTTTGTTTGTTTTAATTTTAAAGATCTCAACAAAAAAATCACCCTCAGTTACTCAGGGAAGCTAGACTGACACTTTCATAACTGAGATATGACACTAATGACAGTTTATCAGATTAGAAAGAAATAAAATCATGCTTGGCAATGTTGAAAAAAATGAAAGCAAGAGCCACCATTAACAAACACAGCTCAATTTATTCTAATGTATCATAACCTATACAATAATTTGATAAGTCAACTTACCTATGTTCGGATGATCCAGCATTTTCATTATCCTGACTTCCCTAAATAACTGGAAAAAATAAAGCAGCATTAGAAAAGAATAAAATCACATTAAAAACTGAATAACCACAAAATAATTCCATAAGAGTGAATACCTTCTGTAAACTGCCTGGATTAAGCTGGGTTTTGTCGATAATTTTGATTGCTACCTGTAAAAATAAATATGCCCCTGGTTAAGAACTATATGGATGCCAAGTACAGTAAATTCTCATTACAATGAATGTCATTGGATCTTAAATTACTCTACTTTGAATTGAAAATGAATTATACTGAAAATGTTTACTAGAATGTATGTTTACACAGTATAATAAAAACTCCCCATACTATAATGCAGAAGAAGGTAAAATGGTTGGTATATGAGTCAGCCAGGTCATATCCAACACCACCTTACACAATCTAACCCTAAACTGTTCTGAAGTTGGTTATCTTGTTTATGACTAAACTTGTTAATATATAAAAATAATGTTCTTATTATTTATATGAACATCTACCAATAGTCACATACAAGCCTGTCCAATAAGTCATTTTTCCAATAGACTTTCAGGAAAATGTGCCTTTCTGGAAAGTCAGCATTTGGGAAAGTGTACTAATGTGGAATGGTTCACTTGTGGAATTATATGAACCAGAAGGGTTTCAGAAATGTATTGATCCTATGAACAACAGCTTTCTAAGCACAAGTTTAAATTGCAGCTGTTTCAGCAATGCGACATCCAAAAGAAAGTATTGGACATGCTATGTTCTGCATCAAAAACTTCTTATTGTCATAGTTCAGTAAAAATTTAATTATTAATGCCACATGCATGTAAAAAAATCAGAATCTAAAGTTTATTTAAAAAAGCATGAAAAATACACTATTAACATGGCAAAAATCAGTTTATGTGTTGGATAAAAACCCTAGCTTGAAGTTCGTTTTCCTGCCATGTTGTCCTCCATGAACACCCATACCCTGGAAAACTGCACTCAATTTCCTTCCCATCGCTAGACACTGGCTTAAATTACAATTACAGCAGCATGATTATATGCAAACATACTATTAAGCACACACTGAATAATAAAAGAAACAACACAGTTGCATTTGCACTCAAGCCAGCGCTGGCAAACGAAAAAAAATCGATTCGTTGCATTTTTCGTTACGGCCAAAAAAGCAATTTCGTTTTTCGTTACGATAAAATCTACATTTTTTTTCGTTACGTTTAACGTTATAACGAAATAATTGCTTATGAGTACTTTTTATTTGATATTTATTCCTCGTAAGTTTAAGTTTTTCATTTAGAATTATAGTTAAAATTTTTTCTAAACATATGTTGCAGATAAGGAACATTTTTAAGTTTTCTAAGGAGTCGCAACAGATTTCGTTATTTTTTTGATCATGCATACAAATTAGGATTTTTATATCCAACATCAAAGGGGGGTATCAAAGGGGGAGTCTCAAAAGGGGGGGGTCTCAAAAGGGAGGGTTTCAAAAGGGGGGGTTTCAAAGGGGGGGTTTCAAAAGGGGAGGTTTCAAAAGGGGAGGTTTCAAAGGGGGGTTTAAAAGGGGGGATTTCAAAGAGGCGGTTTAAAAGGGGGGATTTCAAAGGGAGGGTTTCGAAAGGGAGGGTTTCAAAGGGGGGGATTCAAGGGGGGGGGGGGTTTCACGTGCTTTTAGGGTTTAAGCATTGTAATTTCAAATAACCTTCCTGCCCTAAATACAGCAAACCTTCAATAGTAGAGATTTTGATTACTCAAGGGTTTGTCTCTTTGTGCAAAAGCATGATCGTAAAGTTGCAATATAAAAATATTCGGTAATATAATCATTACACAGTCATTTTGTTATAAGGCCAGTGAATGTTTTAGATTTATTTTCTGAAAATATTCAGCTGAATATATTTTTGAAAAAACAAAACTGAGTAAAATAAGTTTATTTTCCTATTTTAATATATAATTAATATTATTTCATGCCTTTGACATCCAGAGGGGCAGAAAATTTTTACCTCACTTACCCACATTTTTTAACCAAAACTGGCCCTGAATGCGGGTATTCAATCGCTTCCATGAGTAAATACCTATTCTAAATTTAAATCCATAAAAAGTTTATTATGAAATTTTTATGGAATGCTTTCAATGGGATACAACTATGTTCATCGAGGTTTTTTCTGTAAACTACTTAATTGCTGTAAAATTAATAACTATCAATAACTATTTTTTTATAATTAGACCAGTACTAGCATAAACCACCTAGTCCCGGGTTTAACTGGAAATGTATGAATTCGGCCGATAGTGTTTGAATCGTAAAAGCACTGATTGTGAGATCTTTCTCCAACATCTTAAATGACAAATGACAGTTCAGGATCCAGGGGTGGAGAGGATGAGCCAGTAACTTGGAGAGCACCAACCTCTAAAAGAGGAACTTGAGTATAATGAGTAAGTGGAAAACCCCAATCCTAATGAATATTGAAAACAACAGTTTGAAAGGACGATATACTGGGAGGGCGAACAGAGAATGTGAAAGCAGGACATACATTTAAGATCAATGCTTTATCTTCCTCGTTTCTTCTCTTATGCTTCCTGAAGGAATCCTTTCTTTCAAAAATGTGGAAAAACCCAAAAGGACAATGGGTGATGGGCGGGGTAGGATTCCTTTTGCGGCAAGGCGGTAGAAATGGCTCAGCGGGTGACAAAGGGTTTTAGCCCACTTTCGCTCACCCAGATGCAGTGTATGAAAATCCCTACAAGCTTTATAGCCAGCTAGAGCAAGTAGTAATGAATCTGTTAACGAAATAACGAAATTAAATTTTTGGTTTTCATTATGTTTTTCGTTACAGCTTTTTGAAAAATTTCGTTAACATTTTTCGTTATGTTAACTCAAAATTATTTTGTTTTTTCATTATTTTGTTACGTTACATGTAACGTTTTCCAGCACTGACTCAAGCACAAGGAAAGGTGTTAACTTCAAATCAATCTTAGGAGTTTCGATTTAATCCTTTGAGAATGATTATAATGCGCAGCACACACGAGATTGTTTTCCCCCAACGGAATATCTCAGCCTCCTACCAATCTGACAAATTGCAAACTACAAATATTGTAGATGGAAAAATGTGTCAACTCACCTCTTTCCCCGTGGGAACGTGCTTTGCAAGCTTAACCTTGGCAAAGTTGCCCTTGCCAATTGTTTTGAGTAGCTTGTACTTTCCAATGTGCGGTTCCTCCGAGGTTCGACTCCGTGACGAAGAAGAAGAAGAGGAGACGCGAGTAGAGGTCGTGCTCTCGCCTCCACCCTGCAAAGATGAATGGAAATTCATTGTATACAAGAGCTATTTTCCCTCATTTATATTAACATTTATTTTTTATTAACATATATATGTATAAATTTGCTTAAATTCTATCATGATGAGGAATCATTATCTTAAGGATACAAGAATCTTTGGGATTCTCTGAAGTCAAATGCTTATTCACTTTGTCGTAACAGGAAAAGTACGTTTGCTATCACATAAAATAGAGGCAAAAATGAAAAAGAAGACACAGTAATGTGTTAATGTTATTGGCATTGAAATGAATTTCATTTTTATTTCAATTACTCCCATGATTGAATGAAAACATTACAAACCCCTCATAACAAACTGTGGTGGATTAAGACCCTCTGGGGCCCCTAGGCACATGCACTTTGGGGGCCCTCCGCAACCTGTGCCATTATATCGTTGTCTCAAATGTGTGGGTTTATCTATCTCTTTCAAGCACATGTGGGCTAAGTATAATGCTCAATGCTTTGTGCAAAGAGTAAAATGGAAAGAAAAATACCTTTGGCAAGATGACTCAAGGAAAAGAAAGGGAAAACGAATTTCTATGATTCAATATAGGCACCAAAAACCTTCCCTTTGTGTTCGGGTTCTGAAATAGTTTCCAAGGAAAATAGTAGAATATTGCTGCGATTGGTTAAAGTACACGAATATGATTGTGCCTGACTGAAATGAACATTGAACCATAGGCCCTGGCGATTATTGTATTAATGCTGTATATTTCATTTCTTTACTTTCTTTAGAATAAGAAAAACTGGTATTTTTACATTTTACTAGTTAATTCATTTTTTCTATTAAATTTTCTTTTTGCTTTCAATAATACTGCCTATATAACAGTCAACCTAGGAGGTGGGGATCCCTGGGCACATGCCTACTGTGCCTATTGGGTAATCTGGCACTGTTAACAAAGGGGACAAAAACAAGATGAAATGAAACAAAAATGCTTCTCTTCTGGATTTACTAAATAAATAACAAAAGGAAATGGGACACCATATAAAAATATATCTTTAATCTCTAATACAAAAACACAACCACATTTAAAATTTGTTATTATATGCTAATTGTGATTTACTAAACGTGCCCATCAGTTAAGTGATGGATTGGAAGAAGCAAAAAATGCATCACTAATTAGTTTTCAAAGTATAAGAATTTGGATGAAATACAAAAGAACAAATAGAAAATAAGACACTGTGTATACCATGGCATATCATTTAGCGTAATATCCAATGAAAATCAGTTTGCGAGTTACATAATGAAAAGAGTGTACCTGCATTAAAACTTGTAATTTTATCTAATTTTTTCATCTTTGAATAGCTGATATCATCATATCGCAATGATCTTGAAAACATCACTCATAAATTCTCATAATTCATTGAAATACAGAAGTTAAAGTTTGTATCTGTCCAAACAATTTGGAAAAGGTAAACAACATGATGGTTGTTAATTTTAAAAAATGAACTCATCATTAATATGAAATTCGTCGGTTATGGAAATACACCGCTAATAATGTACTGGAAAAGTGAGTTGAGTTAAACATCTAGTCTGGGGCAGTCTGACAAAGTATGCATGCATACACATGGCTATATTAATTTAATTTTTTCTTTGTGCGTCTAGAATGTGACCGTTTTAGTCAGGGGCATGTATACATACTCTGCATTCAAGATGGAAGATTTCTAAAACAGATTTTTCCCTAATCTGAGTTTAATTTCCCCTTTTCCGTAATCTTTAATTTTTTTATAGTGTGGTCTAACATTGCACAACTTATGACAAAGGGGGAATTTTCAATACTACTTCTTGATTTGACATCAATTAAATTACAACAATAAGTATAACATAACTTAAGAAATTTCTATTAAGTCGAACCTTATAAAAAATTGCTCGATATTATCAACGATTGCATTAAAAGTCGACTAAATGAATGGATTAACGCGTGCTTCGCATTCCGAACAATAAGTACGGCAACAATTCCACGTGAATTTTATCAATTCACACGTTCCCATTTCCACACTAGCAAAACAGCCGCCCTGCATAATACTCAGAAAATGCTTTTAAAAGGCCTAAGCCAAACGAATTATGTCCTCCAGGGCGAAAATCAATCGCCTTAGCAACGTGCTCGCAGCCGCGAGGCGGGGTCTAGCCCAGCGAGACAGGGCGGACTAAGAAAGGAACGAGGGAGTAGTTTTTGCCGAGCACAGGAAGGGAGAGATGCAGCAAAGGGGCGGAAGGAAGCCACCCTCTCTCCTCCCCCAGTTCGACGCGCATTGTCCCGGAACAACAAAAGAGTCGTCATTTCGCAGAGGGGGCGTGGGGTACAGTTAGGTCCCCGCCCTCCCATTTCCTAAGCGACGACAAAGCCGCCGTTCGCCCTTCGCAGTGCCCACCATTCCGCGCAGATATCGATGCAGAGTAAGTTGGCCTTCCCCAAACAGATAAAAGTGGAGGGAGGTAGGGGGGAGAAAGAGGGGAGAGGAAGGTCCCCGACCTCTACTTCCATCCACAGGTGAGATAATCTCACGGCTACATCTCCGGAACCACCTATGTGGCAGGCAGTCACCCATAGCCGCTTGGACGAGAGTCGATAGAGGGGAAAGGATCGAAGACTTCTACGCTGGAATAACGCACGAACCTGCAACGCAAGATACGGCTGCAAGGAGTTTGCGAACGGCATACTAGAGGATAAATATGAAGTAAGCGTCGAGGGATGGTCACAATGGAACGTTTATTTTTATCGGCCAATTTTGGCGCATTGGTCTATAAAAACTGGCGCACCATGCTTTGAAAAAATTCAAGATAATTGCCGAAATTAAGCACATTGAAGAATATAAATAAAAAATGCAATAAGAATAAAAATTAAAAATTGGAATAAAAAATGAGTTGCTAGAGGAAAAACATCGGTAGGGAAACATCGATGTTTTATCAATAGCATCGGTAGAGTAACATCGATGTACATACAACATCGATGTATCGAAAGGTAAACATCGATATTTTTTTGGGCGCATCAGAGCTCTAACAAAATTAAAATTGGCACACAGCATGTAAAAGGTTGGCCACTACTGGCTTAGATAAGCCTTATGTGATAAACTTTGCAGAGTATACAACGACAATATTGCGCTTTCACATTATCCCAGATGACGGCTATATTGCGACCGATTTCACTTTGGTCGCGCACCAACACTATACAAGGAGAGTACATCACAATAAGAGGCCTATATTAACAAACTTACAATAGAAATCACGAATTATTTCGTTTTCAAAGCTATGGCATAAAACGCACGGTGACAGTGACAGCGTATATAAACTAAGCATTGGAGAGAAGCGAACACAAATTGTTTCAGATCACCTTCCGACAGCCGCCGTCCGCAAATTGCAAATACACCTGTTGCCAAAGAAAAGTATACATCGCTGTTGAGACCATCTTCGTAGGCAAATCGAAAGGCAAGTGAGATGCATGCAGTCTCGCGGATGCATCACGAACAGAAAAGCCAAAAATTCCGACGGTACCAACAGAAAACATTTTACCCGGAATCAGTCAAGCGTATAGCTTCGCTCACTCATTTCAAAGGTATGGAGGCCACAATTTCCGATCATCCGTGACGCCTTCGGCTCCAGTCCAATAAGAGACAAACCAATTAGCTTGTCTCTTCGGCAGCACCCACAAAAATTTAGCTATGCCAAGAGGCTATTTTAGGTAAGAATCGAGGGCAGCGGAAGCGAGTGACTCACACTCACCCAAGGGGGAGGAAGGCAGTACGGCCGTCGAGTTTGGTACGCTCCGCATCCGACGATGCCGGAGGCGGCATATCCCGGAGCGACGACGGCGCCCGGAGGCGGGGGCCGCCCACCAACGCTCGGCGGCACGCTCTCCACCCACACCATTATCCCGAGGCTGACCCAGAACGTTTCGCGACTAATCCTCGTCACTTCGATCCAAGGATCGACGTCGCCACCATTGCACGCCACGATTCTACAGGCATCTTTCACTACCACACGGGATTCGGCACGAATAACGAGTAGAACACGATCGAGGTAAAACCATCCAGGGACATGACGAGGATGTCGCCGTTGGGAAGAGGAGGGCGTCGAGGTCACCGCACAACCGAGGTCATATTGGCACGAGATCTATTTCTCGGTGGGCGAGGAGGAGATCGGCGTCGCAGCCAGCACACCGCCCGCCCACTCCGCACCGTTGGACACCACTGGCGCACTCGGTCGGGCGGTGGGTAGGTGGTGCAGGTTGCGTGAGAAGTCTCCGGAGGGGAGGCCTCGGCGAAAGAGAGGGGGAGAGTTCGAGGGAAAGCGGGGGCGAGAGGCGTGGATTGAGGCGGTGGGGGAAGCAGCGCGCCTCCACCTCCCCTGTCCTCTTTATCAAGCCCTTTAGGGCAGAGGAAACGCGGGTGGGTGGCCCGCTTTAAAATGGGGGAAGGAGTGGGAAATGTGGTGGCGGACGTTAGGGAGAGAGCGTCCGTCATTTGTTTACAGTGGTACTTATGAAACCGCGGTGCTACAGTCGAGTCAACCCGACTTCATTAGTCCGCTGCGGAACGTGAAAAAAAAAATTTCCTCGGAAACTCTTTAAATTGTCCCACTTTTTCTTGTTAAACGTGCTTTTAAATGATAAAGGTAGCAAGAGACAGGCTCGTTTTAGGTCGAGGAGAAATTTGCCAACCTACAATCCGTTGAAAACAATAAATATAAAACAGCGAAAGATATAGCGATTCCGTCACAAAAACGACAGACATGAGGGTGTATAACCTCTGTGCAAAGGTGCATAATATATAAATTTACATTCAGCAATTGCATGACGTATATTAAAACTAAACAAGTTAGGAAAAAGTACATCGTATCACAAATGGGAGCGTTTCGTGCAATGGAGTATTTGAAAGAAATGATATACATGTTCGTACGGGAAATAGCGTCTTAAAGTTCTTTTCTTCGGCATAATTAATTCATTTTCTTCCTATTTAAAAATATTGCATGCACACGTAAGGAAATAAAACGTATTTTTGTGAGATTGTTTACGTTAGCAACAATGATGAAATAACCATGCAAGACATTTTCCAATTCCAACTCGAATTAAGATATTCTTGTTAGATTTTCTTGATAACGTCTATTCCTCCGATAAAAATATATAGGAAAAGAAATACTCTGCGTTACTAGTTCTACAAGTTTTATTTGAAAAATATTTTGATATGACAAACACTTTACGAGATATGACGGAGTTCATTTTCTGTCACCTGTAAAGTGGTACCACTGATTGGCTTACGTGATTCATTTTTGCGATTATCTTATTATCTTTAACTGTAAGTCCTTAATATCATTTTTCATGAAAATCCTTTCGGTAGAAGCCGAGAACGAACATGCGGACGGATGAACGAAGCGACGCTAATAGACGCTTGTGCTGGAAGCGAAACGCGCCTATAAACAGAACAAAACTGCGCTAAATCGCATGCTTCTCCGAAGACCACAAAAATGACTATCTGATATTTAATGACATTAGCACATATACCGACAACATTCCACGGTATTGCACTCACTTTTGCGAGGTGACATCATCTCTCTGTGATTTCTCCGAATTGACCCAACTCGAGAGGTTTCTTGGAAATATTAATCACGCTGAAATACCTAACATCGACTGTACTCTTCAAGTCTATCATCAATGAACGAGTAGCAAACAAATTCTTCTGTTCGAATGTCGGCAGAGCATTTTCTCATCTCTCTTTGAAGATGCATCTGCAAACAGGGTTGCTCGTCGAAAAATGAGATTCCCTCAAAACAGCAAAATTACACTTTTCTGAAGGAAAAAGTTTTTATAATTCTAGAAATGGTTTATAAATTGGTTTGCAGTTTCTCACACCGAGGAATATATAACAATTGAAATAATGAACTATGTCAGGCATACAAATACCCTTAGACTGCCAATAACATTTCATAGTTATTAAGAGGTATTCCAATAGCATTTTATTACGGAACGAAAAGCTCATTCCAAACCATTTTTTTCTCCTAATTAGATAAGGGCCCGAAGAAAGCTGCTCCGAATGCAGATCGAAGCGAAAAACGACACATCGCCGCCAATCGAGCATGGAAAGCCACCTCCGCTACGCGCACTGCGTTTATGGGAGTCGCATGAAAAATGCAGATCGAGGAAACGGGATTCGGGATATAAGACGGGAAAGTGGTCGGTGAAACTGCACGCGTACGGTTGCGAGGAGGGAGCAAGCGATGGCGAGATCCAGAAGCGAGAGCAGCCAATGCGACCAAAGAGAGAGAGGAGCTTGGTAAGGGCACGGCGTGTGTGTGTGCGCGCGCCACAGTGGGGTAGAAAGGTGCCCCCGACGGCAAGGAGGAAAGTAGGTGGAGGACGCGGTGAAGAGGGAAAGGGGTGGAGTGGAGGCGAGTAAGATTTCGCTTCCCCACCGACTCGGATTACTCCATCCGTCTCGGCCAGCGAAGTGAGGAAGGAGGCAGCAGCAACCGCCTCCCCTCCTCCCTAAACTCCTTCCTCCTCGCATCACCTGTTCTTCCACAAGGGTCCCTTTACCGAGACGCCCGTGCGATCCCATTCCCGCGAAGCTCAAACTTTTATTTCTCCACCATCGGAGAACGAGAGAGAGAGCCATTTGCGCCTACTGCGCATCTGTTATGATGTAGTCCGAGGCAAGGCCGTTGCCGAGGCGATGTCCGCCGTTTAAAATCCACGTCTCATACTTCCACTCCAGTAGTCATCAAACGAAAATAAAGACCAATTTTCAAGTGTTGCTGTAACGCAGCGTTAAACTAGTGCCACTAATTTAGAGACAGGCGAGATTTTGCCACGTAAACATCACCATATGTCCAAGTCGCGAGTCACTACGGTGAAGAGCCAGTCTGAAAGCGACTTGGAAATCGAGCGCAATCCGAAGCTATTACACGAATATACGAATTTTAATGTCGAAGCGCACGAATAATTTTGTCGAAACAACATTACGCAGTCATATTTGGAGATTGAAATAAAAAAGCACGAATGAATGAAAAAGTGATTTGAGAACTTCCTGGATTCTACGACCGTATCGTGGAGATCGAGATCGTAACTAAAACATTGTGTTCTTAACAGAAAAAGTAAAATAACAAACCAAAGCGAATCAGAAGTGATAAAAACGGAAGAAGAAACACTGGACATCACGCGAGACACTTCCTGCCATTGCGGCTGACTCATCTAGATAAAAACAACGCAAAAGGAATACTTTCCACGGCAGCATAAGGCAACGAAATCTCGCCTTAATTAAATAAGAAAATCGTCGTCGGAAAGAGATAGTATCCTCTTAATGAACGCGCTCGCGAGCAAAATGAGAGGATTTCTACGTGTCGAGGCGTAGAAGACCTAAATGTTTAACGATTCGAGCGAGCAGCCAATGGATCCGGAGAGATAGAGGGCTTCTGGAGAGGAAAGGAAGAATCGGAGGCACGTTAGGTGCGAGAAAGCAGCGGCGGAAACGAAAGCTTAATTCGCTCTTCGCACCGCGAGCGAGGGCTCGCAGGATGCCCGTGACCTCGATCGAGTTACGACTCCGAATCGTGCTTCAAACAAAACAAACGTCACCGATATCGCGCGATATAACCAAAGAAAATGATAAGGCGCAACAACATCCCTTTACAAACGCGACGGTCAATATGCCCCTTTAAAGTTTCGATTTCGAAAAGCCTTCACGAAAATAAAATTATGAAACGTTTTCGAATAGGAAAAACCGAATAAAAGTTCTAGAGAAAGCGATATTCAACGATTCAAATATAATGTGCGAGTTCATACACTACGCTGCAATGACAACACGAAACACTTTTAGTTACCAATCGTGGATGAAATCATCGATCGTTATCATAAAGCCGTAATTTACGGGAGTTAACGGCCTTCGTTCGATCGCTAAGTGGATTAAAGATCGGAGATGAGAGAGAGCATTTCCAAAGGCCGAGCTTAAAGCGAATAGGTGGAAGGTATCGGAAACACGGCGGCATCCAAGTCGGAGCGCTTCGCGATCACACGCGACGAAACGTGGCCGAGAGGACACCCAAGCGAAACAGAAATAAGCGAAGGCGACCGAAGGACACCCGAACGGATGTCCCCCTCCCGCCCTCCATATATGCTCGCGTCCGAACTTCGCGATCGCCTCCTCGACTCTTTAGACGCGTCCCCTGCCCATATAGGTAGGCAGAGAGCGATCCTTTCGGGGTGAATAAACCCACACAGCCTATCCGACAAGTTCGTTTTCCGCCGATTTGGACGGACGCCCACGCTATTCGCCGGGAATTCTTTCGGAATGAATCGAGTCTCTCATTATCGATTCAAAGCGCGTCTCTTCTTCCGCCACCGATGAAACTTTGTGGCCATGCAACCGGACGGCCACACGCGGAAGCGATCACTCCAACCACCTTCTTTTAAATGATACTGCAGCGTTTTACAAACATATAATATAGCGGTAGCAAAAAAAGATCCCTTCCGACAACTCGGAAACTATCGGTAAAAGACAACAGGTGTTAGATGAAAATACATTTACTGCGTGGTTGGTTTGTCACTATGCCGATTATATATTTCAGCCTTTCATTCAAATAATGCACGAGGATTGCGAGCCCAATTAGGATGCTCCGCGACACGGTAGTGGGTTGTGAATCGTACTTTGAAATAGACCAGAACACGACAGAATGCGCCAAACATTATAACGTGACGCCAGGTCGCTTTATTATCATCGAGAAACTTTACTGAAAGTCATTTTAGTAGCAGAAAGGACTAAAATTAATTTCTTTATTAAAAGAAAACCCAAAGATAGCCACCAATAAGCCTATTGCAAACGAAATTCACGAATGGCACAGGAACTGATTTCAATCGCTCACACTCTTATTCAACTCAAAATTAAGAATAAAGGAGCTACAAGTGTCGACTCGAAATAAATTCACAAAACGAAACTTGAGCAGCAAAAATAAAATAAATTTTACGATATAAAATGTATTAACTTAATTAGGCATTAACGGTACGATTAATTCGAAATGAAAAACTTTCGATCATATCTTCACGATGATAACACGCAGAACTCCAAGCGGCATCTCCACCGAGAAGCTCCACTGGTCGCATATGAAAAACCGCTGACGGTATTTCCGGGAATTCCAACCGTCGGTCGCGTTTCCTCGACTGAAAGTTCTTTGGAGAAGGGCGATCGCACCTCGAGTCATTTCACCACACTTATGTAAGAGATAAAAAAAAGTTTTGTCCCTAAATGGACGACTGTTCAGGCTGCGTCGACAGAATATTACGACTTCAAAAATTAAACCGTCAACGATTTAAATAATAATTAGTACACGAGTGACTTATTTAACAATGTTCGGTTTTATGAAAACCACTCGAGGAAAATGAGCAAACGATTACAAAGTTGATATAACAATTCTTTCGCATATATGTCAGCAATGCAAATATGATTTATTATCTTCTCTCTTAATGAGAACGTTCGTCAAATAATTATACACTACAGTGCGCGAGAGTGATAAACCTTCCGCGAAGGATACACTAGCCGGCGATTCCCAAACTGTGGCACGCGTACCGCTAGTGGTACGCGAAGCTTCTGCCAGTGGTGCGCGAGTTTAGCGCCAGCATTCACTACTACATTCAACATTCACACTTACCTAGTACTATGTGGTACGAAGAAATTGTATCACGTTTTCGGTGGTACGCGAAAAAAAGTTTGGGAACCGCTCCACTAAGCGATACATATTGCACAAACATCACTTTTCCGACAACGACTGTACCTTTCCCCTGCAAGAGATTACGTTACAAAGATAAAGAACTACAGTGGGCAGAGCAAAAATTAATGGTAATTGCGAAATTACTATCAAAACCGAGAACCACGACATTCATCTCTTACTATTATAAAAATGAAGTGGTGTCTGTCTGTCTGCTACTCAATCACGCAAAAACTACTGGACCGATAGCGCTGAAATTTTCCATTGACATAGCTGGGACGCCCACTTAACACAGGCTTTAAACAAAATTTGTTCGCCATCCTGAAAAAAATGACGGCCTGCTATCTCAGAAACGGTTAGTCCGGTGGGTCTATTTAAATAGTAAAAAGTATATTCTGCATTTCATCCGCCATCTTGAAACAAAATGGCGGCGTGACATTTTAGAAAGGTTTAGTCAGACCCTATTGCCGATGATGGATGGGTCAGTGGAGGAGGCACGAGAGTACTTGATGGACGCGGTGGCCAGCGATGGCGCCGCCAATGCAAACCATCTGGGCCAAATGGTCATCCTGCCGTCCACGTTCACGGGCAGCCCGCGCAACATGCACGAGCACGCGCAGGACGCATTCACCTACGTGAGGCACTGTGGCTCTTCACATTGACGTGCAATCCGAAGTGACCAGAAATAATATCGGAGTTGCTGCCGGGACAGAAGGGGTAGAGAGGCACGACACTGTGGCCCGCGTCAAAAAATACTGTTTACAGGCAAGCTTTGAAATAAATTTTAAAACATATTTTTCTGATTTATAATGCCTTCATCCTTTGGTAAAAAATGCGCAAAAGGTGAAATGATTGTATTACCATATAATACATAATTTTATTCGCCAAAGACGTCTGCCATAACCCGGGCATCGCCGGGTACTTTCAGCTAGTATATGATAGTTTAAAAGGTCTTAAGAAAACTATTCGATAAAATGATACCTCACCGAAAATAAATCACGATAGTTTTACTTCCTGTAACTTCCTTTGGCCAACAATGGTGACCAAACGTAGAAATTCGAGGCAAATACATTGTCCCACAGTAGCATTAAGGCCGTTACGTCGTCAGTGCTTCGCTCAGGGAGGCCACGAATAAGTCTTTCAGAAAAAATGCAATACTTGGAAAGGTACCAACTTCTTGACCTGGAAACCCTCTTGCCTGTATAAAACATGCTGGCATTATAAAATATGCATATGATCACTCTCACAACCAAGGCTCTATGCCTAAAAGCTGAATAATTTCGACTGCTGCAAAGACAAATTAATAGATTAGAGATATCAATGTGGGTAAAGAAAAAAATCGCTAGGAAACTTAACATTATTTTTATTTCTTTGAGGAATTGCCAGTGCAGTATACGCGATGGGGGTTCAAAGTATGACTACAACACGAAAGCGCCCGTTGTTAAAACAATTATCAGCACAACGTCCTTGAATGATTTCATAATAACCTGCCTCTAGGTGGCTAAGTGTTCGTATTTATATTCAAGTCCTCCATAGTGGGAAAGGGTATAATAAGCATGAATTTTTAAAAGCTGAAACTTGATGCAACTATTAAAAAAATGAACAGCTGAAAGAATAAAGCTTACTTCGATAGCAGTAAAAATTATACTTCGAATTTGGCAAAATATCGGTTCTGAATGAGAAAAATCTATTCTTTCGGCAATGAGAACTTTTAATCGCCACGAATTATTATCTCGCTAAAGTTGGCGTAACACGAGACATTTTCTCATATCGTGTATACAAATCATGAGTGGTATTTTAAATGAAAATAAGATTGCGATCTAAATTGTTGGTATCTGGATAATTGGCATTCGCGTTAATTTATATCATTCTCAGTGTATTACCTAAATTAGCTTTTTTTCCTAGCATTTGAAGGTGTTGACCACTGCTCGAGCGACCTAAATAACCTTTATACGCGTTAACACCAAAATAAATCCTGCTGAATTTACTTTTTAAGCAACTCAAAGAGCACTAAAAATGCCTTTTATTTTGAGCATATTAACGAAAAAATGACGAGAACAAAGGCAGATGGTCTTTCGGCAAGAGAATCAATGGGAGCAAGACACGCACCCTTCTAACACGGCCCGATATACTTAAATTAATGTTGAAATTAAAACGAGATTTGATGAATCATCATGATCATGAATATCATAATTTTAATCTACAGTAGTAATATTTAGAACACACAAAATGAAAACATTAAATTAAGATAAAAATGATTTCAAAGTAAATAATTTATTGTAGATTGACAAGGGAAATACAAAATACGAGTACATAAATAAAAGTGCGAGCGAAAAATTTCTACATTGACTTGATATTTTTTGCGGCACACGACGGCCAAATATCACACGTCATTAATGGAAAACGCACGAAGCAAACCATTTAACGAACAACGTGTTCGGAGAAACTGGATGCCGTGTGGTGCGGTAGTATGAAGTGCCATCCGGGCACGCTACTCATGGCTAAATAATACAAATGGACGACCAAACGTCATATTCTCTTTAAAACTAACCCAGGAAAACAAAGGTTCTACGAAATAAAAATACAAGAGGCGAGAGGAAAATATACTAACATACTAATTTTTGCGATAGGGGTTAGTGTAGTAGGAATAAGTCAACACTGAGAAGGCGCAATTAAATTCGAATCCTAATCCTTTCATAGATCGTTATACCAAAGCCTTCTCGAAACATTCCTGAAGCGTTCAGGAGAAAATGAACATCACGACTGATAAATTTAAGTTATCTATTAAGGGTTTATGCAACACGAGAGGATATCGCCCCTTTCGAAGCAGGTTTAACCCGACAGCAGCGTCGGCGGTGACATCATTCTGCAGATACTTGACGATATCGTTTCCACGAAGAGATATGGCGCGGAGGGCGTGGAGGCTGCGAGAGAGAAAGTCGAAGGAAACGAACCGCGGCTGCCGAGAGCTGCTCAAGCGACCTTCTCGAAGCTGCATCTCAAGGATAATTGCCGCACTCCGCTCGCACGCTCCGCCGCTGAAATCTGCCGCACTCTTAACGCTACGCCATTAAAGCGACTTTTCTAAAACACACCAAAGTCGCAAAATGCGAAACGAAAGAATATTCCCTTGGTCAGAAAGATAAAAAAACGGCAGTTAACTTACGCTAATTTAAGAATTTATTTAAATATGTTGCTATAAATTAACCTCTGAAAGAAGTCTATTGCGTGTCGAACTAATTTATGGGAGCCAAAACAAAAAAATCACGATAAAGCTCACAGATGCAATCTATGGTCAAATGATGGCGATGCGGAACCTTCAAATAACACGAATTTCTGATGCGAAAAGAAAACAATTTCGTACTGATCAAGATCATTCCGCTGTTACCATGGAAGGGAAAGGAAGAACATCACATTGCGACACAGTATAGTCGTAAAAGAGCGAGCAATAAAAACGAGAACGTTGTTTATCTACCTTCCCTTCGAGGGTCAAAATGACGACGTGCGTAGTCTTTGCTTCAGCCGTTGAGCAAGCATCCATCCTTGCTATTGAGGGCAGTGTGACTACATCAATTTCTAAACAATTGAGAAACCCGCAAAAGCTATAACATAAACTTTTGAGATTTGAAGAGAGAAATAGAAGAGGGGATATCCCGGTGGATTAGAAAAATGCCGAAGAAATGTTACAATTTCTTTTTTATCCAAAATATGCGACTATATTCCTTTTATGATATTTTACTTGTATGAGTGGATGAAATTAAAAACTACGAACATAGCATACGACAAATTCGTTAACGTCCAGATATGAAAAAAATCGGTTGTCGATGCGATTAGAAGACTTTTGTCAGTTTTAATATAATAAACGAATTCGTAATTACTTTCATGACTAGTTCGTTTACTTAATAATCGAATCAACTTATCAGAGTAGATAAAAACAATTGCATTTTGAACTTGAGCTTTACCAAGGACGCTTGTGCGAACAGCTCGACTAGGTTTAAAAAAAAGCAGATGTGTTGTAAGACACAATAGATATCGCAGGGCATGGCAGTAACTTGCTGAATCTGATAGAACGCTTAAGCGCCATATACAGCAAATAATATTTAGAAACGAAGTATGTGTAAGAGCAGAACCTGGTTTAATCAATAATAATAGGGGGCCTGCCAAGAGCCTTTGATGGTCAAGAATAGAAAATAATCTCCGTGTATCACATATCCTTAGTGTGGGTGTGTGTGTCCCTCTCCTTCACTTCTCCCCCTCCCACCCCCTCACTCCCTCTCTCTCTTAAATGAAAGAAGGGACTATACAGTCTCAATTTTGCCCTCAATAAAGTCGTCTGTCTCCCTCCCTCTTTCTCCCTATACATATATACGTGTGTGCGCGCGCGTACGTGCGCGCGTGTGTACTAGTGAAGGTGATCTTGCATTCTACAAGCATTTTCTCTCACCCTAAAGTAAAGACAAATAATTTTTAATTTTGTCGATTTACGTGTTTTTCCTTATGGTTAATATTGGGGTAAAAACAACCCCTAAAATTTATAATTATAAAACATTTATAGGTTTTTAGCATTCGCTTCGAATACCTCACATTTGTGCACAATATTATCGGTGTAGCACATCTAGAAGTGCATTTATTTAAATTTCATTGTTTAAAATTTATGAATTTTTAACAGCTTCTATTTAAAACGAAATTTTCAATGTAATTTACCACAGGAACATTATTTCCTAACGTTGTTAAAATTTTCAGCTTCCTGGCTCTTCCGAAAGTACATAAACATTAGTCAATTTGTTTAACATTTAAGAATTTATTACGGCCGAACGAATAAAAATTTTCAAATTTCTATAATCCCGTTTTCATTATTTGGCAAATTATACCACTAGAAAAAATTTCAGCTTCGTAGCTCATTTAGAAGTAGCTAAACCATGAAATGTTAGTAAAATTGTTTATAATTTTTACCGGTCAAGAAAATAAACATTGTTACAATTTTGCAATTCTTCCTCCGATTATTTTTTTCGATTCACCTATGTATTAAATTTCAGCTCTCTAACTATTGTAGACTGGGCTGGACATTTGTATCCTTCTATATCATATATCATAGATGATATATCCTAAGTAAGGCCCGTCAATATATAATGATATATACATATATAGAGGGCAACCACCAAGTAAACTACAGATAGGCTAATTTAAGGTTCTATCGCATAGACGGAAAAAATATTCCATAAAAGTATGTACGACGTGAGGAATTATAGCATCCGAAATACGAAAAAAAACATTTTACGCGGAGGATAAAATAGCCAAGAATTAATATCTCTAGTTCACCAAATCTGTTCAAAGCCGAGATCAACAGGACATGACGTAGAAAGATTGCGTAGAATTCACCGGTGACCACCTCACCACACATACGGAGATTCTCATTAACGACAGTCTCTCATCATTCTCCAGATTACTGACTAATTACGCGAGCACCAACGACGAGCAATTTAAACCACCGCTCTCGCAAAAAAGAAGCACGCAATGCCAAGGTGACAGCGTGAGCGTTTACTCTTTTAGCCAGAGTGAGAATTTACGATGCGGGTGGAAAAAGCCTTCCGAGGCCGCCTCCACGTGGAAGACGTCAGAGGAGGAGTGGCCGAAATCTTTAGGGGCGGAAGTTTGGACGAAAGCAAGAGGAACTCCAGAGCAACACATGAACACGGAAATGAGGAATAATAAGAGTAGAAGCCAGGAACGAATGAAAAACTTCATAAACTAAGCCATGTTAACTCGTTAAACACTTATTTCCCTTTCGAATTATTTTCGGGCATTGCTTACGCTCTGCTTTCGGGTCAAAGCACAGATTTCTAACGGAAGTTTTTAGTGATTCATGGCTGAGAATGAACACGTGAGGCATAGTCGTTTTAGATGACATTTATTCAGAAACAGAATGATCCATTTTCATCATTGGACGGCTAAATGAGCTTTTCAGTTTTATCAAGTGAAGAAAAAGTCGCTTTATAGCGAACTGAAAATGTTTTCGAGACTCGACACTTCTTCCGTTACTAACAGGAAAGATTTTATACGACCGTTTAACCCATCACAGAGTAATTGCAACGCGAAAAGTTTATTTTTCAATTAATCCGTCAGTGAATCAATTCAGTTTCATTGTAAATCACGACTAGTATTTGCCCCCAATCCCTTTGTACGGAGCCGTAATTAATTCCGTTCCCCAATCACTTAGGATACCATCTCCCACTTGACAGCAAATCGGCGACTTAAAAAACAATATTATGGCAATGTTAAGGACCGGACGAATTTTGTTACGAGACCTATCTCAAGTGGAAGCAGTGGGAGATGAGAGGCATTACTGGTCACTATCGAGAGAAGATGGAGGAAGCAGAATGCCATCGAAAGAATCACATGGCTTGATGGAAAAGAGGAATCTCAAGTGGCGATAGTGCAAATAATGCCTTATAAACCGAAAATAGAATGAGGGGTGATGGCCATTCTAAGTTTTATATATATACTAGTATAAAAGCCCGTCAATATGACGGGATATCTTTAGTTAACCTTAAAATAGTTACCTCCCTCCCCCCCCCCCTCTCTCCTCCCCCTCCCACCTCTCCCTCCCTCACCCTCACTCCCTCTCTCTCTTAAATGTAAGAAGGGACTATATAGTCTCAATTTCGCCCTCAATAAAGTCGTCTGTTTCCCTCCCTCTTTCTCCCTCCCTTCTTCCCCTCACTCCCCCTCCCTCTCTCCACCCCTTCCACCTCATTCCCCCTCTCCACCTCATCCCCTCTCTCCGCCCCTCTCCCCCTCATCCCCTTTCTCCACCCCTCTCCCCCTAATTCCCTCTCCTCCCCTCCCTCTCCCCCTCCGTTTCCATCCCTCTCTCTCCCTCCCTATCTCGTATGAAAAGCATTCGAAGCACGATTATATCCATTAAGATTGAAATAACAATATGATTTCGAGGTCTAACAATGTAATTGGTAGGAAATTAGCCAAAATCCCGTTAAAATGGCAAGATTTCCACAAAATACGTAAAATAAACGTTTAACATGAGTGGTTTCGAACTGTAGGCAGAAAAAGATGAACAGATTAAGAAATGTAATTTTTTCTTCAAAATGGTTCAGATCCGAAGATCCTTCTAATTTTAATCTAAAAAAGAATGAAAGCCTGCAAGTCGTGAAGCCGATTTTACGTGTTACCTTACGGAAAATGTCTTCCTTGAAGACGAACCCAGGACTTTTTTCGAGATTTATTTTCTCCATTACATTAAAATATGTTCATCGAGCATTCCTGCCAGATTTCGTGATTCTATCTCGAGTTAATACCATAATTCGCCACCAGAGGCAGGGCCTATGAAATAGCGTGACCAACAGACCTGGGCTATTATATAAAATATATATATATATGCAATGAAAAGGAAGTGATGAGCATGACCCTGCTTACAACTGTTAACTCGTAATTTATGACGAAGAATATAACTATCGAAATGACCGTATAATCTCGGCAAGTTTCATTAAACAGCACAGTCAATAACGATGTATTTCGTTGGAGTGTAAGATGACAAAACAATAATGAAAACAGGGTTCTACGGCAAAGGCTAATTCTTTTGATACCCTATTTAATATTTAAGACAGCAATAAAATTTTACGTACGTTAATTTGTCTAGGTCCATACGCATAAAAGTAAGGGAACAATATCGCAGCTGCTTCGTTCGACTAGATTAAATCAATACCATTCAAATAATAACAGCATTCCCCGTATGCTGTATCTGTTAAACGCATACCCTCATTTCGCATACCAAATCACCCCACACGACCTACTTCCCGAATTGTTTATATACACAAACCCAACGTCAAACTCCATCGAGACCGTTTCCGCCAATCAATCATCTCGTTTCGTTAAGGTAATACTCGCGCGTCGCTAACACACCTAACGGAAAATACCGGTTAAAGCGTATTACGCAGCGATATCCATCAAATTAAATTCGAACGGAATATTTAGCGTCGATGGGTGCCGAGGAGTTGTTCCGCGGAAATATATCAAGAGAAAGCAGAAAGATCGACTAGTCGTCGGATCATGTCACTCGTTCCGTAAAAAACACCTTCCTCGGAGAAGATTGAAATTCTAGCTCTTCGACGTAAGCCAATCGATGGGCCAATATTAGTTCCGTTACGCACTTCACCCAACTTAAAGTGAACACGCCGAGCAAAAAAAAAACAACGTAGAAAACAACTTTCGCTCTCTAATCGATCAACAGGCAGAGTTATCACGTGAAATAGGAACTCGGCGGATTATAATTACAATATTTACCCAACTCGGACCAATGTCGTGATCTATTGAAGGCTATGCCTTTCTTTAATCGGATCAATTATGGCCGAATAAAACTATTTTTTTATTAAATAAACTAAAAGGCTTACAAGAATCTTCAAATATAGCGCGAACAGAGCCAATATATATCTGTTATCTTCTATAAATTCCAGGGTATTCCTTTTAATTATCCGCGTAAATACAATCCAAACGATACAAAATGAAAATCAGAGCATTCGCAAGAGAAAGCCACCGTCATTCAAGGGTCAAACCGAAATGTCGCCAATTTCTCATTAACGCTAAACTTGGCTCGATTCTCTAGACCGTGGCTCTAAATGATATGTAAACAACCGTCACGCATGAAAACCTGGAAAAAGTCAAGCGTCTAAAAAAGCAAACAAGTCAGCGAGTTGTTTTAGGCATCCTACGCATTGGGGCAAAAACAAATGCATTCAGAGACAATCTCAGCGATGGTTCCTCAATTGCGAGCACCAAATCAAAAACCTGATTAAATTGCTCAAAGGCAATGCAGTTTTCAATATTAAATAACACATTTAACAACATACTGCCACCCGTGGAAAGTGATTAATAATCGACAAAAGTAACGAAGTTCGCGAAAAGAAGATTAGCAAAATGATTTACAATTTTACTTCACAAAACTAGAGCGGAAAGAGTTCGTTCAGAGGAAGGTCTGGAGAAAAGAGACGTTAAGGGCGAAGACTATTTATGCCGATTCTGCCAAAGAAAGGTAAAACAAGCGAAGGATTTACTTCGAAACTCCTGGTTTCTCTCCAAAGTGATGATAAGAAGAAGGATGACGGTGCAGGAAGAGGCTCCCCATCCATTTAGCTTGGATGGAAGCGGGGCATCACCACCAAGGGAGCGAGCGCTACTCATTTCTCGGCTGCTATTTCAAAATTTAACGATCCATCGGACGAGCGCAAATCAAGTCAAGTCCGTTTCGGAACGAGACAAAATGAACCGAGATTTGATGAGAACTCTTTAGGCTTCTCCTTCGCGAGAAAACAGGAAATTAAAACGTCCCGTGATTAAAGAATCCCACACGAAAAATTCCTTATGCCTCCGTAATTAAGACTGTCCTCGAATTAACGAATATGAACGTCTTATTTTTTTTATCCTCTTCGTAAGATCTGTAACAAGTTCTCCAGTTCAACAGAGCTCTCAAGGGATAAAAACTTAAGTGTAAACAAAAGAAAATATCGGCAGTTTTCCTTCCGTGAAACCTCGTCAAGCATATTACGCTGAATTCGTCAAATTTCGCAGTAAACCAGAAATTATTACTTCTCTAATTGATCCTATTAAAAAAAACAATTTTACAGCGAAAAACATTCTACTGCAATATTTTAGCAACACTTCTGCCGGTTATGTTATTAATAAAAAAGGCGGTATTGTCTTTAAGCCACTTATCAATCAATTACTAAGTCCTCGATATATTTTCATTAAAAAGACCCACTAAAAATATTGAAAAGTTTTGGACACAAAATTATCACTCCTAACGAGGTGGACGAGAATCCCGTTTCCGTTCAAAGTGGAACGGATTCGTTCAGCCCTAGCAATTAAAACGGCCGAGTTCATGGCGTTCCAATTTCCTTACTTGAAATCGCAATAAAGAAGTAGTCGTTTCGTCAGGCTCACCGCTGACATCGAAGGTGAATTTAAACCAAATCACAAAACTCGCAAACATTCCACTCTGACAAGCTTATTAAATATAAACACGGTAGTAAGTGTCATCTTCTGAATTTGACATGGTGGCCGCAAAAATGGTCATTATTGAAAGGCGGTCGGAAGGTGCAACTATGGAAATAAAAGAACAGCGGAAGTCAATCTTTCCTCGGAATCGAGCAAAACAGTTTTTTTCACTCGGTGCACAGAAACTCGAACTAGTCATTCACTCGAGAACGCACTCTGAGCAGGAAAGAAAAACCCGAGACGACACTCGAACAAAAACGTAAACTTCACAGAAACAAGATTCGTCCCAAAGAAAGTCGGAAGACATCGAGAAAAACCTGGAAAAATCCTCAAATCACACAATTCCTTTCTCAGCGCCGATGAGTGAAAAAGTTATGACCTCCAACAGGGAAGAGGAAGTAAGTAAAAATACCTCTGGGAGGGAAAAACAGCGTAGGAGGTAAACGACGAAGGATGAAGCTCAGGAGGACCAAAATAGACGCCTGAAAGGGTTGCGAAGGAGAGAAAGGAGGAAGCGGAGAGAATAGACGGAAGCTAAGAGAGATGCAGATCGTTAGACAGCATGGTCCCCCGCGTGTGCACTATTATACGCACCTACATTCTCATCTCATCGTACTTTTCTACGGCCTTTTGACAAATGGTAAAGAAATGTGCGAATGCATTTTTGACCACCGAGAACCGACAACAAAGCTTATTTATCAAACATTTCCAAATAAATACGTCTTGAGCGAACAGTAAATGTCTATATAACTATTTGAATTTTCATACGCTAAATTATTCTAGCACGTCATTTTCGATTAACAGGACATTTTAAATAGTTTCGAATTTTTTCGACGTATAAAGAACGAAAAAACTTATAAACGTATTAAAAAGGAAGGCAATTTTCGTGGTAACTTGATTTATTTTTTTAACTAGAGGGCTAATAGATGGCAAACATTCATGTCAAAAGAATGGCAATAAATCGAATACTATAAGTATACTTATATTCAGTATGACGTAATTTAAATATCCCGCTCCGCGTAAACTTATTTTGAGGAATAAAGATATCTCGCAAATGCTATTACACATTTAGAGATGTTGACCGTAGGAAACCGATGCCCTGTCGAGCAATAAAGAGTAGCCGGAATAATCCATGTGGTCTTAACGCCTCCACATCCTGGGAGGGTATATGATGCGACTAATTGTCGAACAAAATTAGAGTTTAGAAGAGGGAAAGATGAGGGCCCGCCAAAAGACGTATTGTTTACGTCCAGTTCGGACTATAAGAACGTTGCTACGTTTCAACTACGGCCATGTTAAATGATTTAATGGAATGAAACAACTAATGCAGCTACAACTACAAAATACCTTCACGACTTCTACACTTTCTTAAAAAAGAAAATTAAACAGAGTAAAACTCCTCAAACAAGATCAAGTCGGATAGTTACGATAATCTGCACTAAATTTCACAGTCTGTCAAATTTGTAATAAAAATTCCATTAAGTGCAGACTAGCAAGCCTATTATGTCGCACGCTCCAAATTCTGGACAGAATTGCGAAAGATGAAGGCCAGGATTCATCTTCAAAACGAAGAGATGTCTTAGGAGACTCATATTTATTATTTAAAAATCTATAATCATAACTACAGAGGGCTGAAGAAAACTGGCCAACAAAATTCAAACTTGAAATATTTTAAGTAATTTACAAAGCGTCAGTTAACTAAATATGTGAACGTAAGAAAGGGTGAGATGACGGTGGACGTTATTAGTTGTTTGAGGCACGGTTCCAAATTCTAAGAAAAAAACGAGCTCTCTCCCGAAAAACGCTGAGGGAAGGACACCACGTGAATGAAAATAGTTGAACGGCGAATTCTGAAAGACACGCTAACCAAGTTGATACGACTACCAAATACATTTTTGGTCATTAAACAGTTCTCAATATTGGGTTTATAAGAGCTACGAAGGATAAAGTATAACATCTACGTTAAGTCGAACTCAACTGAAAAATGACTCAAAACTTAAAAACTCCAGACATTTTTCTTCGAAAAATCCCAATTAGAGGTAGATTATACACGTCTTTAAAAACGATTACTAGGCCACTAAAAGAAAATTGCATACGAGTAAATAATTACCAGCATAACACCGACATTAATCTAGTTCTTAAACGGCAGACTAGTCAGACGGGCGAACGATGACGCATTACGCCAGTAAACGCAACAGGTATGCCTACGCATTAATTTATGACATACTTCAAAGAGTATTAACGTGGGAGAAATTCACACTGCATGAATCACTTCAATTCGGCAAATATTTTTATAAGGAGATGTCGTCCTTCGGAAATAAGCAGAACAAAAGTTTCTATTCAATAAAAATGCGTGTTAAGTGACAAATCACAATAGAGCCAACATTCCACATAAAGAAACCCACATACAAAATTATGTTCTTCGAAGAAATAAAATTTTATAAAAACAGATTGCCGGGATAAGAGCAGCCGACCAAGTCTGATAAAAATCCGTTTCTAATAGCAACTTAAGCACCACGCTAAGATTTGGAGGAGAACCGAAGGAAAAATCTATTTTAATTTTAGTGAAACCTATAACTAGTAGAGAGAACGTCTCATTCTGGAATAAATGAACAGAATCCAATCGAGACCACATTTACCTGCGAACAGGTCGATCGTAATTTTTAGTGCAAAAAGTTTTCACTTCGATTCGGAAGAAATAAACTAAGAATAGTTGGCCATGTCCTCCAATCATCGACCTTCGAACAAATGACGGTAGTAACGAATAAGGTAAAGTTTTCGAACGCATCGTCATTCCGCCGTCAAAGATTCAAAATAAACACATCGATTGGAGGCATTTAGGGCGCACACTCTCCGCTACACGCACACGATGCGACGCACGACGAGAGAGGCACCACTTGCCGGGTGCCGAGGGGTGAGAGCATGTTTCCAAAACAACGCTTACCACGACCAGTCGACCTCTGACCACCATGCGGGGCGGGTGCCCCTTGCCCCCCGCCGCCCTCTCCGTTCCCACGCCGCCACACCCGCCCCCCCGGCCTCCGCCCCGGGGCCGACCGCCCTGTTGCTGTGGCACCTTGCTGCAGTGGAGGGCCACGCCAGATACGACCCCCCCCGTCGCCCCTTCCTCCAAAGACGGGGCCCGCCCGCCTCACATCGGGGGGACAGCGCGGCGGGCAACAGATGGAGAAGGGGCCCGCCGGTCCGTGCTCCTCGCAGCAAGGGCGGGAACACACTGACCCTACTACGGGCCGCTCGGGCGGCAGCGCCACGCAAGTGTGACCCGCGAGGGGGCGGTGCGAGGCAGCCCCGAGGAGAGGTGGGCAGGCGGGGCGAAGAGGGGCGCGTACCAGACCTCCCGGCGAGGGAGCCTGCCTCCGCTACTGCCGGCTCTGGCTGGAATCAATACCACGACGACCCGGCTCGGGACGGTCCGGTCGCGAAGGAGGGAGGAGGCACCCCCGCGCCTCCTCGTCCCCCTGCCCCCTCGCGAACCCCAACGACTCTTTCCTCGCACGCCGGATTTTTCGCCCCCGCGCCTCCCACTCCACCTTCACCATCTATCTCTCTCTCTCTCTCTCTTCTGTTCGTCTCCGTCCCAAAGGACGCCGATTACGGGACGCGACCGCGGTCGGACGACGAGGTTTCGACTGCACCCACGACCGCCTAACCAACCAACAATTCGGCCGCGACGCTTTCCTGCCTCGGTTATCGCTTGCGAAAACACTCAACTCGAGCATGAAACGAAATGCCCAAAAATGACTTGCGAATATATTAGATCAGGCTGTATTGGAAAAAACAGAGACTCAAAAATATACTCTAACAAGAAGTTCCGAGTCCTTGGACGTGACCAAAGAAACAACTAATTTTCTAAAATTACTACGGCGACTTAAGATTTCAATCATT
Source organism: Uropetala carovei (assembly GCA_036926305.1). Classification (NCBI taxonomy): domain Eukaryota; kingdom Metazoa; phylum Arthropoda; class Insecta; order Odonata; family Petaluridae; genus Uropetala; species Uropetala carovei. The sequence continues at coordinate 5,587,564 of JAXCHB010000010.1, read as the reverse complement.
GGAGAAACCCGTGTATTTAATACCACGCAATAGAAAGGCAATAGAATATTGCGCAGAAAAAAAACAGAAAGAAAACGCAATCGCGCCTCAAATCCATTGACTGCCAAGAGATCTATCATCAGCCGCCTCTTGCGTGCTCCGCTATACTATCGAATACAATTACCCCTCAAAAATACTCCGCAAGTTTTCTGTGTTGTTCGAGCGATAATGTTCTTTCGCAATCCTTCCGCAGTGTAATTCCACAGTGAAAACGAAACCCTCTGGTGCCGTAAAAAATTATATAGAATATGCATAAAATAAAACAATGTATTTTTGTCTGGCACTACGCCATGCTTGCCGCTAACGATCCAAGAGTTTCATCTTGAATGCGATTTATTTTTTCTCGCTGACCTAATGGGAAAAATTGCATTTTCCCCTTTTTATAGAGGTGCACAAAATGACGAAAGACGGCGAAGAAACGGCACATGTATGACTAGGGTTTAAAAATTGCACATAGAATAGTCCGCAGTGACAAAGGATCTACACGTACGTAGAGTTCATGAACATAAAATTGTTCTAAAAATTTCAGCTCGGCAACAACTTGAACCAGCAGAAAAAACACCGACGTTGATAAGCCCATAAGACTGAATTGGGAAAGAATAATATATTTCTGGGACAACTTAAAGATAGATACTTACGACAATGGATTTTAATCATCGATGCAATACACCGTTACTTCGAAAAAGAACCAAAAAAGTAAAACATGAATATAGCAATAATACACGAAGATTGAAAAGATGGATTTGGAACATATTTAACAAATACAAACTTCACAGTTTTCATTTTATATTTCTACCTAATTAAAATAAGAATGCTTTAGTATCTCACCTCGCAACAAAATACTTTGTCTTATGCTTACATTAACTGAGCAAGATTAAACAAGGTAACACTAACATGTATTCGTTTTATTTGAAGGCCATGTTAATAAAATTTTATTTGAATTACATTAAATAAATAAAAAACTAGGAGGAAATGATACAGGAATAAGAATTTTCTGGGATATAGAAGACACATTACTGAGTGACGCTTAGTTCTACAAACACAATTAAATACATGCAGTATGATGTTAATGACAAGTATGACTCTTATAATACTGCGAACATTATGAAGTTTAATTTAAAACAACGTATTTATATGCTGACTAAACAATGTGGTCCTAGATCACGATGCTTCCAGATCAAACTCTCCCCCTCAATTTCGTCTTTAAAGCTACGACAGATTGGTAAATAATAATACATATGAAAGAAGGAAAAATATCAGCATAAAATGAGCTAAGTCAATCTTAAATACCGCCTTATGAAAAAATATCCGCTAAGAAGTGTGAATACTATTATTCTTCTAAATCAGTGGTTCCCAATCTTTTTCAGCCCAACGCCCCCTTTTTGCTGGAAAATATTTGCCACCGCTCCCTTAATGAACACCTCCCTACACAGCTAAAAAATACTAGAGTCAGCCCCCGGTTTTACGACAGGTTAGGTTCCAAGTCACCGTCGTAAAGCGGATTCCGACTTAAAGAGGAAACTATTATTTTTGGAGCCTGTGGACATCATAGAAACAACACAAATATGTATAAACCTATCTAAACATAAATAAAAACAAATATGTAAACATTTTCAATACATAAAAATATAAAACTATTACATAATGTACACAATACTTCATAGTGGCGTAGAACTAGATTCGGCGACTTAAAACTGGATTATTGGTTTGATGGGGAAAACGATGTAAAATCGGATGGTCGCATAGCGGACCATCGTAAAGCGGGGGTTGAATGTATTCGAAAACCATATCTCACGCAAAAATATGCCAGAGTATGGTCTGTTCACCACATGCGGCAATTGGAGATCGTGTTAGATGCCGTTTACTCAGCAGACGCCTCTCGTCCTTACGTTCGCCCACATCTAAAACCGGCTCCAACTAATATCATATGCCACACTTCTATAGATTTTTATTAGTACAACCTATTTAGTCCGCAACCCTTGGGACATAGGCTATGCCGTACTATTGAATTTTCCAGACCACGGGAATTAGCCATAATAAAGGGTAAACAAAATCTACGAAATCATTTTTTGTTTTATGCAATGAGCGATTCGGCGTCTAACTGCACTGTATTTCTGCCGATTTTATTTGACTCATCATACTCAATCGTGTAAAAATTTATAGGAGATGCCCAAAAATTTCACATAAAGGTGAGTTTGCGCGCAATGTTTTATAAGGTGCGCTAAATTGTAACTGTTTGCAATGAATTGCCAATAAATTACCTTAACTCACGTAGCTTATCTCGCTAATGTCTTTCCTTGAGAGTTTTAATAACTTTTACTACGAGTTATGGGCCATGAAGCAAGACGTACAGTGTGAGGAGAAGGTTAGATTCCACTCGACAAGGAAGTTTGTTAACAATCATGAAAGAAACGTTGCACGTGTTCACAATGGATAAATTTATTTTGCGACAATTAATTATTGTTAGGTGTTTTATATTGCCTATTATATTGATATTATATTGCATATTATATTGATTTTATAGGTTGCGATTAATAAATGTTTGCTTACGGTATCTATTCGGATAGGAAATAGGCACAGAAAAATGGGAGAATGTTAAACTTTTGGTGACATTATTCTTAAGTGATTAGGTTTAATTTTTGACTTCCTATTCTGATTGTGAGGGGGAGTTTATCTGTTATATTATGTGTATGAAACAATTTTCTGAGTTTTTAATTTAAACGCACCAACGTGAGAGTGAAGGTACTGGAAGTGCCCAGATTAGAGGAACACGGATTAAAGAGGTTGCACTGAATTATAGCCTTCAATTAACAATTTTGATCTATCGTAGTCTATCTATACCATACTATTACGATGCATAATGCCAGATTCTTAAATTTTCACCTGCAATCACCTTGATGTCCATCGCCCCCCACAAAATTCCTTAACGCCCACGTTGGGAATCACTGTATTCTGAATGAACTACTTGAGATAAAAGCAACACGTACAGCACAGCGACGTTTGCATTGGCATAAGTGTCCATTTCACACGAGCAGACTAGAAAATAAAAAATAATAATCTCATGTACGACAGAAGACATTAAACATCCAACGCACCGCACAATTTGTTCGAAGGATTGAATAACCTCGAAAAATCCTTTCCATCTTCATTCACTCCTTGTATCATCAATCCGTACTTTATTAAGGTACCCCCCACCTTCACCGATAGCATTTGATTAAGTCGAGTGATTTTTCTTAATCACATGAAAATCTCAACAAACCTTATCTAAAAGAAAAAATCTGATGTGGCCAACACACAACTTTCTCCATATTTGGAGTATATATATATTTAAATTATTATGAATAGCATTATGAGGGAAAATTATCATTTCGTATCGTAAAAGAATACAGTCGTACTTATTGCCGTAAATATGGTATATTTTGAATATGTTTACAGAATTCACCGCTACGTGGTGGTGGTGGTGGCGCTGTATACTGGAAATTACGAAAAATTTTAATATCTCCGAAATGGATGGTTCTACGAAAATTTGTTTCAAACAAGACCTGGAAGAAATATTATTCTCTACAACTTTGCTTCTCACGAAGATTACCAATAACGACGTTTTTAAGGAGATATTTGACGGAAACCCGAAAAACCGATTATTTATAAATAATTCCTAAACAATAGCTGCTATGGAAAATTGTTTCAAACGAAAGTTGTAGGAAATTACATTCTCTATAACCTTTGTATCGAATTATATATACATACAATAATGATGTTTTAACGGAGAAATATTGCAAAGACCGAATCGGGTTTCGAATAAACCTCGACTTCCGGTTAATCGGTATTGTCCAAAAACTAATCAGTTCTTTGTGCCCATGCTAAAGTGTTATATATGAAGTTTGGTAACGATACGGCAAGTACTTTTTGAGTTAGAGCGCCCACAATCACACACACACACGCGCACACAGACATCATTCCGAAAATAGTCTAAACGTGTTCTATGGACCTCAAAACGTGTATTTCCGTTGAAATCTCGAAGTCGATTTTTTTCGTGATCACAATATTTTCCCATTACTACGTATGGAGAAAGTAAAAAGGTATCGTATTATCGCTCCAACTAAGACCCTTATAAAAGTGGGACTCGAATAAAAGATGGAACCATCTTCAAATTAATAATTTCATCGTAACGAATCCTTCGCAGTATTTATCTCCTAAGATAAATCACAGAATTTTAAACCCTTAATCCTAGAATTACCGAAAGAAAGAGACGCTAACGTTCAATAGGTGGGATTCGTTCCGTTCAATACGACCACTGCATTAAATCAAATTTATCTCATTAAAGGGGAAATAAAAATAAGCAAATTTAAATCATCGATCTCCATTGGATATATAAAAAAATCGGCACGAACGATTACGAATACCCAGGCACGTGGTGACAAAATCGAGTTTATACACGTCCGGTAGTCACAAAGAATTTAATCGATCCATCAAAAAGAATCTATGACATAAAATACAATTTTTATTTATACTTGTGCAAATGGCAACAAACGGAACATTTTGCATATCCGCTTCTTTCGGCATTACTTTAAAATTAAACCGACCTTGGAATCCGATTAAATCACCGTCGCGTTAGACTTTACTTATCTGCTCTTTTTCACGTTTTTCAAAATTAAAAACTTTGAGAACTGCCGTCCAACATAATCGAGTGACGGATAAAGCAGCGATTCTCAACACTTTAAGCCACATCAACCATTCTGTCAAAAGACAATGATAAGCAGAGAACCTCTCCCTTTCCAAGAAGTGGATTTTTACGTTCACTGCGTTTTAGTGTTAAATTAATCGTTGATGATAATTTTTAAGATAATTAAATATTGCAATAATTCCGTTGAGAAACAGTTAATTATTTTTGGAGCTTCGTGTCTCACCTAGGCGACCTTAGCGTTGAGAAACGTCTAGATAAACGACCGAGCAAAGACGAATCGCAACCGAGGAACATTTTTATATTAATATACCATCGAAATGCTTGGGTATGATTTTCACTTCAGTTCTTTTATCCTCGCTTCAGGAAGGATACATTGAAACCGGCATAAAAGTCTCAAGGTGGTTATATTTTCAGAATATAAAAATCCCCTATTCCATTTATTTCAGGATAAGAGCATCCGCAGTTGGAGAGGGGCGGAGTTCCTTCGATTAAAAAAGAGAGCAAATGGTATTCCGTCGGGCAGGTGGTTTTGTAAGTAAGTAAGTCGATGGGTCGGGTTCAGAGAGGACCTTCGGGCGTGGAATTATGGAAGCGGCTTTGGGGTGCATCGATTGGCCGTAGTGAGAGGTGTGGGCGCCAGAAAGGGTCCATTGCGGAGGGGAGAGAGGGAGGGAGGAAGGGTCTCCCCGAGCGACATCCGGATCGGATTCCACCGCGCCCTCGGGATGTTCGAGTGCTCAACTCTAAATCCACTAAAACAATATTCGGACACATTTTTAAACAGACTAATGATTTATGACCCACACTTGCATATATACTACTTCTACTAGAATTCTAATGAAATGCTGAATGTGACCTTCGTTCGCTGATTCATTGCCTAATACTGGACGTCTAGCGTCTACTCTTACGCGCAGACATTCCGATGCAAGCGTTCTTTTTTATCTTATAAGATTGTTACCATCGTTACGAAAAAGCAATCGAATGCGGGAAAGTGGCGAATAGAAATGTCAGCATCTGCAACGTTACAAAACAATTTTATTGCCAAGCTTTACTCTAATTTCAAAAGCGAAAGGTTTTATCGACAATCCTTACTTTCCAACTAAATATAAAAATTTAATCTGGAAAGTCCACTAAAATTTATGTCTAAGGAACGACCAGCGAAACAAACTCAACATTAGAAACAATCAAAGGGTGTGCACATTTTTACGAAATTCCATAGGAATTGCTCGATTGCAATACAGAAACTTATCGAAAGAACCACAGATAACGTGCCAACGTTAACACGAGCCGTTTCCTCGAAAGAGATTTTAGTTGACGTTCGAAAATGGGTTGCCATAGGCGGCCTTCCATAAGAGATAGCACTCACGCCAAACAACACCTTGCGTTATCTCGCACGGCAATGCGCTCAAGAAAACTAGTAAAGGTCTGCTAACTAACAGACAGAGCGAAACGGTTGCCTTCTCGAGAATGGCAAGAGAAAAGGAAACGGAAAAGCCTTAGAAGGCAGCCCGACCAAAGGCTCGTGTGATCGGCGTTATTTAGCGATTCGTAACACTTTGAGAGCACCGCGTAAATTATATCAAACCTGATATACAATCATATCACCACGTCATATTTCCACACATTTGTTATCTGCTATTTTTAACGCAGATTAAAGTTAAATACTTAAGTCGATGACACATACCTATTCTCGGTGGTTCTTTACTTCTTTCTCCCAACGCACCCCAACTTCAAAATTATAATTATGGGTTTACTAAATAATAGACACGAGGAACATTTCCACCAAAGACAATGGATACTATCGGTCCGCCACTGCTTTAAATACTGGTATATTTAAAAAGATAACCATAAGAGCCACTGCATCCTTCATAATTATATTTTTCTAGATTTTATTGGTGTTTATTGTATATTATTTGTATCAATACAGTCAAATTGTCACACTTTGTGTTTGCTAGTGTTTACAATCTATAAATGTGCTGATGTAAGTTTTATTACCTTCCTGTTTATAAGGAAACTAGTGTAGAGTCCGTCAAAAATGGCGGGAGTAAAGATTCAATCGTTCAAGCTATTTATGGAGATCAAATTGACATAAGAAATATCAATTGTCTATTAATCGTTTCCCTTCACCTCTTCATTCCCCTCTCTCGTATTAAAAGCGTTCAAAGCACGATTATACCCATTAAGATTGAAATAATATGATTTCGAGGTCTAACAATGTAATTGGTAGGAAATTAGACAAAATTCCGTTAGAATGGCGAGATTTCCCCAAAATACGTGAATTAAACGTTTAACATGAGAGATTTTGAACTGTAGGCGGAAAATGATGAACAGAATAAGAAACTTTGTAATTTTTTCATCATATGTTTCAGGTCCGAAGATCGTAGGTTAATTCTTTCTAATTTTCATCTAAAAAAATGAAAGCCCGCAAGTCGGAGGCAAGTTAATATAAAAGCTAATAAAAACGGTAGGGCGCTCTCTAGTTACTTAAAACGTGTCGGAAGTGACGCTTTAAAGTTGAACATCTTCGCAACCCCTGTATCAGCGGACAGCATACATCAATGCTGTGGCTTTTGCAATTGCTTTGGTCATACGTGAAAAATAATCGGGAATGACTAACTGGACTAATTAATGTAAAAATTTATCATAAAAACGATCCATATAACTCAGGCACGCCGATACAACGGCATTTTCCACCATATTTTTTAAAGCAAATGAAAAATACAGTTTCGAGAGTAGGTGAAGAGTGTATAGGAGACCAATTCGCACTTATACGGAATGCTTCCAAGGGCAGCGTATCTTTTTAGGTGACGCACTGGGACACGTTTTCGAATGTTCGGTTAAGAAAGGGAAAGCCCCGTGAGCTACACGGCTGCTGGGAATGATATCACCGTTTTATTTAGGCTACGTCGCATGAAAACGACCCTTGACCTCTAAAACCGATTTCGGACAGATATCTGTAGCATTACTACGACTGAGATTTTGAGAAATGTAATGTTGACCCAACCTGAAATAAATTCACTCGATAATTTAAAAAACTTCCTTAAAACACCGATTATATACCTCTAATCTCAATTACAGTCGACTTTGAAATTCCTTATTCTGCTGACAAATCTACTTCGTAAAGACTGTACTTCGGTTTTCATTATCTTAACGAATGCTATCCAAATTATCTCAAAGATAACTACCGTTCTGTTAGTAAAATACGTATAATGTACGGCCGTAAGAAGGAATAGTAATAAATCCCACAGTAAATGAATAACTAAATGATTCATGCATTGATTCCACCAACAACGATACGAAATTACGCATTTCACAGTGCTAAGAAGAGCCACCTTTGGTGAAACAAAGAGCGCATCCTGGTGAAAATGGCCTCAGGTGGAGAAGGAAGCGGGAGGAGTTATATAAGAATCTGAGGAGGAGGAGGAGCTGGGGAAGGACATTCGGAACATAAAAGATTCATTCAAATGACAATATTATCTCACGTCGATAAGCCTACGCCATCTTGCCACGTAATAAATAATTCTTGATCAACGTCAAGAACGATCATTAAACAGAGAAGCGGAGAATTTCAACGGCGAAATGACGCCCAAATCATAAAATGCAGTAAATATTAAAATGCAGGGAGGTTGTGAGCTTTTAACAACACTGCAGAATTAACTTCGGAATTTGATTTGAGAAAACCGTTCGTCAGAAAATAAACAACAAAAATGGAAATTATTAAGAGAAGTGTGTCATATTAATTAACTGTTTCGCAGTGCACATTTAAATGAAAAGTAAAAACGATAAATAAATGAATAAGAAGAAATATCTCGCAATGAAGCACACACTGTACACCGAAACTCAATTTCGACCAATATCACGCAGATTACTGCAACCTCTTTATCAGTTAATTGCGACAAGGGCCTTATCGCTGCAGGCACTTATAAATCAGCCAAGATATTTTCTCCTCCACTTTCAGAGAAATAAATGACGAACGACAGGATCTCACGAAAGAGAAATTCACGATCGTTTCAAAAAGCGATGTTCACTCTCCCTAAGCGATAGAGGCCTCGATGCGGAAGTTGGAAAGTTTAATTTTACTATCCTATCGTTTACTTCAAACATCCAAGTCTATTTCAGTCATGCGAAACAAATCTAAAAAAATAACATACCTGGCTAAACAAATTTCAAACGATCGAAAACATGACGAAATCAGAAACGAGCATCAGATACACTGGAGCGGCACTGCCACAATTTCACCTGAAAAAAATACACGCCTGTTAAGGGGGAAATAATTACCTCTTTGACTGAGCTTACGAGCGGTTCAATCTGGAGCTTGGGATCCAAGGGAAGTAATTTCGGAGGCTTATCTCTTTCAGCCTCGACATTCACAACGCCGCCAAACTGTCGCGTGCTTATAGGAGGGAGGGGCTCCGGCGGGGGTGCACCCGGGTCGTGACTCAGCCGGTGTCTGCCGTAATTCCACGCGTTCCCTTCCTCGCCGCCCTCGCCTCTCCTGTCCATGGACGCCGTACGGGAGACCGGCTGGCCCTTAGCGATGGGCCGACGCCTCAAATCGACTCCCGTGAGGCCCGGCCTCGTTCGGCCCTGGTTTCTGCCGGCGGCGACGCCTTCCGCCGTTCTCCTTCCACTGGCGCCACGTATGAAAGCACCCACGCTCGGATCTGCATTGCTCGCACTCCTCGCGAGGCCGTGCTCTTCATTGGTCTTGGGGACGTCGGACGAACCCTTGGCCCTAACGATAGAAGGATTCGTCCCTTTCTCCTCGGTGGTCGTCTTCGAATCTCCGTTCTCGGGTGCTTTAACGTCCTTCGCCGCTGAGGTACGTTCTCTATTCTCCAACTTAACCGTGGCCTTCGAGACTCTCCCTTCGGAGGACGCGACCGTGGTTTTATTTTTGGATGAACTTACTTCTTTAGGAACGGCGTTCATGTTTTTCTCCTTTATCCCAATCCCTCCTTCGAAAATCTGAAACATATCCTTCTCGAAATCGTCCGCGTTTTGCCTCGGGGCAGGCATTTTCTCCTCCATGGTCTTACCTCCTTCCTCCATGGTTGACAACGGTCCTTTCCTTTAGAGATCAATTCTGGTTAAAATTATGAATGCACGTTACGACATATTGGTCCCACGAGATTAAAGTCCACACCATGAAATAAGGAAAGAACACACTATACGAGGCAATACGGCTGACACGTTCAACGGAGATGAAACAATGCACATGAAGGATTCTCGAGATTAAGCGTAGAGATCGACAACAGCTCTTCGAAAGTTTTCCATCACAAAAAGGAGACGAAATTCATCGATTCGGTATCAAAAGCCAACGCTAGCACCATTTTGCACTATCATCACTTCGCTTCGAAGCAATATATCTGATCTTCGGAGTTACCAATTGAAATCCAAGAAGCACATAAAGCTACAAATATGACGTACACAACAAATATTTTCTCACGAGTAACCCGAAGCAATAAGAGACGGAAAATTTTCAAAAATACATTGCAAATTCATCAAATCCCAAATAATGTAACGGTCGAGGCGAATGAACGCGTTCACGCAGTGGGGAAAGACGGAGGCTACGAGCCGACTACCCACCAGCGGCGAAGAGAGGCTCCGTCATATAACGACTGATAAAAACGACACGCGCACACAAAGATGTGTCGATTTGTTAGATACGTAGGAAAAGAGATAGCGATAGACTTCGGAACCATATGTGTTCCGAGGCGTTCACTCGCATCGTAGGGAAAGGCAGAAAGCATCAGGTAGATATTTGAAAAGAGGGAGAGAGAAGTTCGAGCTCCGATCAATACTATTCTAAAACAATTGTAGATTATTTACTTAAATTTAAAATTTATCAGATAACTCCAGAAAATAAATTGTAATCGCCTTTTTATATAGCCAAAGAGCTGAATACTCATTGGAGAAATCATAAATGCTTTAACATGCTTCGAATTCCACTCGTGCGCTGGGACCACCTTAAAGCAAAAGAATAGTTAACCTTGGTAACATTCATACGTTTCAAGAATACAAGTCAAGTTCTACAACCATCACAAACTTTTCCTCAATTTCAAGATCATATAATATTTCTAACATTTTAATGCACAAGTAAAGCATAAAAAGCTGAAAGAATAGCCGAAGTAAACATTTATAACTAATGAAGCTTGATCCATGTTTGATAATCCGGAGCTTATTTTAAAGGGTGGAACAGAAGTGGTGAAGTGATAAAAATCAGAAATATTGAATATTAAATAAAATACTTCAGGCACAATAAAAAAGAAAACATTTCGATACAAGAGAAAAGAAATTACGTTTAATTTGCAAGAAATGACGATTAATCAAGGAACGTAAGGTATAAACCGATTCTATTCCACCCAATCCTTAAATCACGTGATGAACTGTGAATTTAGCTCTCCGACATGGTATCGCCAATAAATCGACCACCGGATAATCATAAAGAAGCGAACTTATCCCGCTTCTGCTTTAGCATCAGGAAGGTAGAATATTCTACCGAGAGAATCTACAGTCGACTTCTTCCGCTAAGCTTTAAGAGGCACTTAAGTGTCTGCAGTGTATAAAGGGGCTGAGGGGTAGAGATCATGAAAGGAAACTGTTGATAAGAAGGCGAGCGGAATTAATCGATCCGATGCCGTAAAGGCTGAGCTGACTGATAAACAGGAACGTTTCAGATAAAGGAGGGCAGCCAGTAGCGGAGAAAGAATGCGCGACATGGGATCACACAACCAAACGACAGGTTTTAGCAGATTAAGGTAAAATAAGGGCATGCTCTTCCACCTATACTGAGGATATTAACGGCGTTTCACGTTTGAGGCAAGATTCGAACGCATGACATATGCAGGAACATCTAAGAAACGAAAAGAAATTTCCTCGCTAAAGCAGGAATTGTTAGCACATCTTCCAGGAACACGCCTTCACATCTCAGTCCGAGCAACTATTTCCCGGGGCGTAATAATTTTCGAGTTGAAAAAACCCTCTACTTCCCATTAAATTGCTAAGATGTACCAGACAATTAAATCCTAGGTTATTACCGCTAACAGTGGATAAATATGTCAATTTCGGAGTATGTGTGACAACAACAACCACCCAATGGCGGACACAAAAGGAGTAATAGTGTCATTAGCCCCTCCCCTTATGGAGATGATCAATCTTTATTAAAATATTATCTCAAATCGTGTTTTTATATTATTGCCATTCTTGAAATATTATGCAAATATATAACCAATGTATAATATACACTGTAAATTATAATGATACTTTATTTTACATATATATGTCAAATATATTTGTTCTCTTATGACGCCCTCCTCTAAGCTATGCACCTAGATTCCCCTCCATAACCCTTCATCTACTCCAAGTTGAAGAAACACCTATTATTTGACGGCCACCATTCGTCTGCCGTTTTCACATTATCAGCTGGGGTAGTCCAAATCCGCAATATTATCACCAAGATAATAAAGCCTCCCACACACACACAAACACCATTCCAATGACAAAACACGTTAGCATACGAACACGACACATCGTTCCAATTGCTGTTTGCTGATAACAGAAAGTAAAAAGCAGCAAATAGCGAGGAGCTCCATCACCCGTTCACTTTAATAGAAACCTTAAAAACACCATATTAACTTCGAGAAACTCGGGGTTAAAATTACAATGCCCACAAGTCTGAGCCAATTCAAAAGATGAAACAATTGATTAGAATTCCATTGTCTGCTGCTTGCAGGGTATTTATTCAGATTCAGATAGCTCGGTAAAAAAATTCCAACTGTAAGTTCAAAATCTATATTATCGGTTCAACATTTCTCCCTTAATACAATAAAAAGTAATAGTGCTGAGGCAAGATTCAGCGATCTACTTTAAAAGGACCAAAGATCGACTGGTTGGAGACCCCTGGTGTAGGGTGTAAGATGACTGGTTCCTCGGATCAAATTCCTGAGGTGGTTAAATTTTTCTGAGTAAATTATGGTCACATTTTAATGCCAAGACATAGGAAGGATGAAAACATACATATTGAAGACAAGTTAATATAAAAGTTATTAAAATAAATATTTACAAAAATCTTAAAAGCATTTCTCAAAGTAAATACGTACAATATTTTTCGCCAAAGGAATGTAACTTCAATCTAATTCTGCTTATTTAAATCTTTAACATCTCCCTAACAATCTAATTTTCAAACAAAAGTTCTAAATCCTTAGAACAGAGGCTGTCCGTTGAAATTAAACAAGTGGTTGAGATACCCAACAACCGATTGACTGGGATCGTCGCTACGCAGCATTACGAGGAGATTATTTATTCAAATGTGTGTGCATGTACATCTACACGATACCCTGAAAGTCACCTTATTGGTGGATGACACACATACAAGATTAAAGACAAAGTTAAGTGCGCTAAAAAAACCCCCCATTTTGTATTGTTTGGACAGATTTCTATAGATAATTAAAAACATTTAGTAAAAGATTCGACTACAAGTAAAAGTATGTACTTGGAATTTTTAGCTTGGGACTAATGGCAAAGTATAATAATACTGAGATTTCCTTAAAGTCAAAAACTTAAAAAAAGAAACTTTTACGTTTCATACAAAGGCTGCTCCGAAAGTAATGCCTCCGATTTTTTTGTTTGCTAATGCGTAGTCACATATAAAATTCAATGGTGTCAGGTGAACACTTAAACCTTCCTGCCAATATCCTGCAAGTTGCAAAACTCTACGGCAGAGGGCAGGGCTGTAGTAGTTTTACAAAATGGAGAATAACATTGATGTGCGTTTGAAGCAAAGGTGTGTTATTGAGTTCTTGAATGGTGAGAACATTGCACCCATTGAAATTCACAGGCGTTTGATGAACTTTTATGGGGACATGGCAGTTGATGTGAGCACTGTTAGGCGTTGGGTTCGATGACTCAGTGATGGTGGTAGTGATCTGAAAGACAAGCCAAGGTCAGGCCGCCCTTGCGCTGCAGCAACAGCGGAAAATGTGGTAAGAGTGGATCATCTGATTTGTGAAGACCGACGCGTTACGACCCGGGAAATGTGTACCACTGTGAGAATAGGCTTCAATGCACTGAACATAATTCTGGACCAGCCGGGTTAGAAAAATTGTGTGCCAGGTGGGTTCCACGAATGCTAACCCCAGATCACAAGCAGCAGAGAATGCATGCCTGCTCCGACCTTCTGGAGCGATATGAGAGCTTGGGTGACGCTTTTCTTGACAGTATCGTCACCGGAGATGAGACTTGGGTACACCGTTATGAGCCGGAGTCAAAGCGGCGGTCAATGGAGTGGCGGCACAAAGATTCGCTGAGAAAAAAAAAGTACAAGGCTCAACCCTCGGCTGGAAAACTCGTGTGTTCATTTTTTGGGACAGGAAGGGGATACCCTGGAACATGGACACACAATCAATTCTGCTAGCTATGTGGAGACACTGAAGAAACTGAAGGCAAGAACTGCAAGAGTAAGGAAAGAAAAGAAAGGAAATGTTCGCCTTCAGCATGACAATGCTAGGCCCCACGCCAGCCTCCTAACAAGAGAGAAAATCACCAAATTCGGGTGGATTGTCCTCCCACATCCACCGTACAGTCCTGACCATGCTCCATCCGATTTTCATCTGTTTGGACCGATGAAGGATGCCCTACGAGGGGAACACTTTGCCGATAGTGATGCTGTTATCGTGGCTGTTAAGAAGTGGCTAGCTGACAATGACAGCAAATTTTACGAGAGAGGGATACAGGCTCTTATTCAGCGGTGGAGAAAATGTATTCAAAATGGTGGTGAATATGTGAAAAAATAAATGGAGGTACTTAAAGACCTAAAGTAACTGACATGTCATTTTTATTTGCATATCTGCAATGGTATCCCATAAAAAAATCGGAGGCATTACTTTCGGAGCAGCCCTCGTACATTCTGACAATTTCTGTAAGTATTAAACTAACTTATAAGGATATGGAAAAAGCCTACGGAGCATAAGAATTTGGATTATTAATTCTGCTAATATTGACAAAAATAACACACTCGTAACGATTTTTGGTTCAGCATTTTCTGTGCCATAATCATAACAAACAACACAAAAGCCTGAGATGATATTAATTTTGTTGAACACGAGGATGAAGAAATTGTAACGCGAAACAGAGGAATGCATATTACGATCCTCAATGCGAACTTTGCTCTCTCTCTCTCGTGCTTCATCCAACTAACGGGAGTAACGGAATTAGCAGTAGGTTGACTTTTTAGGATAAGCAGCCATTCGAGTCACTCTTACCGCCGAATATCCAATTAGGGGAGGTGGATATCCCATACTCTGCAAGTCTCGGAAAAGCGGCCATTCCCCCCCTCCAGAGGAAATACCGAAATCTTCTTCGGCAAAAGGCTTCCCCTTTCCGCACATCATCACGGAAGCCATACTTTTCTGAAAGCTAGTAAAAGCGTTTCGGACTCTTTTAGAACGACCAAGAAAGCTTTCGAGTGAGAAAACCGGAGAGATCTTCAATCTTTGAGGAAACGACGCTTTCCCGCTAAATAAGTAATGGAACGTACATCGGTCAACTTGGTGGATGAAAGGATATTCGCCACTCGTCACCGTCATATATGAAAATGTCCTCAAATAAAGGGCATTTCATAAAATTAAATGCTTCCATAAAAGTCTAAGTACAAGCAAAGGAATAAAAAATTATTCTTTCGAATACTACCAACAAGAAAACCAATGAAAACAGTTTTAGGAAATAACATTAATTAACAACGGAGAAGAAACGAAGTCGGCACGAGAATGAGAAAGATTATATTTGTATTATATCAAGAAATGCTAATTTCAAATTGTGGCTACAAGGACAACCATTCCGTAGAAACAGATGACTTCCGCTAACAGAAAACTAGAAATTTTCCTTCTAGTAATAGATGTAAGATTCACGCAAAATTAAACGAATGATCGATCAATTAAATGAGTAATGTGTGAAAATATGTGACGTGGCGATTGGCCCCGAGCCAATATGGGCGCCTCTGAGCGAATAAATCGTAACCATAGGAAAATGGATCGTGTAGGACAGGTGTAACTTTCCTGTGTGGTTTTTTGTCATTTCAATAAACCAATATAACATTTCTCGTGTTAAACGTTAGGAATCTTTTTGATCATAGCTTGACGAGCCGCATCAAATTCTCTCGAGGGCCACTTGCGGTCCGCGGGCCGTATTTTAACGACCCCTGGTGTAGGAGATGATTACTTCTTTGCGAGCAGCATCTTTTACAGTTAAGCCGCCAGAAACGATTTCCAGGAGTCATCGATAAGTTTCATCCACGTGTAACCGAAAGAATGTTGAAAACCGCACATGCGCTTCGCATCAACTTCGCAACAATGTTTTTTCAAACGCAGGAAAACGGAGAGCAGAGATATCGAGGCCACAAATGCCTCGTATCTGTTTCGTAAACAGCCAGAGGACGACCCGAGACTTTTAAACGGCTTCGCGAAGGGAATGACATCCGAGACGGAGCAGCGAAACCTTCCTACGAGCATAGCGATATTACATAGTTTCATTCGTACGAGCGATGAGGCTCTTCAAGTAATCAGGACATCGCGAAAAGAGCGACCTATGTTGAATGCGACGATTAAATGCTAGCTCAAAAATCAACCTGCCAAATGTGAGGGCGATAAAACGGCTATTATCCGACAAAAACCAAAGTAAACAGTATGAGTGTCACCCGGTTGCAAGTTTAATCAACAGTCTAAAATTCCTCGCGAAATATTTGTACGAGAGCGAAAAGGAAAAAATTCAAGATAAAACGGGTATTAGTCAATTCAAGTCAATATCATTATTTTACGAAAAAATTTCCTAATATTCTAAATTAGCTGTTACACCTAACTGCCTCTCCCATCTCTATCTTAATCTAAGCATTCTTTCCATCCTAGGATTGCTTGATACTTACGTTGGCATATTTTAAAGGTAAAAATAAAAAGAAAATGTAATTCTAAAAGAATAATAAGCAAATGTTTAAACTGCGTACAAAGATTATAACGCATTGGATATCGAATCGCTTAAATCCGTAAAGTCACATTCAGCAAATAACTAATGGTAAACCCGTAATTCCATTCTAGACTCTAATAACAAATTCAAGGGATGAATCTGAAAGTAGGACTTCCGCAACCGCACGCATCCTCTGCATATGTAAATCAACACACTTGCAGAGATTAAGAGAATGTCGTCCGGTACACGCGCATCACGAAGGAATTATTCGTGATTATTAAGTTCTCTATTCTTCCAAACTACATGTAATACTTAGGATGCAATCGAAAATTTCACTCATAAAAATATCGGATATCGGGTAATCTCCTTCCTCTAGCGCCGCTTCCAGTGTGGCATCCGCAGGGCGCGCAAGCAGGAAGGATGCATCATCGTATGACGTATTGAACGCAAGGATCGTCACGAAGCGGTGAGCGGACAACAAACTCCATCCGAGCCATAGAGAGCTCTTCTGGAAGCACTACTAAAGGGCCGCCCGAGGGAGGAAAAATACCACAGTAACAGGGTTACGGATGTCGCGAAAGGAGCGCCGACACGAATTAACTATTCGTGTAGAGAGGACCCTTCGACTGATGTTGCGAGCAAATTTTGCTGAGTCCGATTGCAGCAATACGAACATTTACGATAACCACAGAACTAAAAACCTATTATTTCGATGGTGGAAATAATTTAGCATACGCGAGAAAACTTCTAGGCGAAATTTGGCACTCAAAATTAAAACTTATTCGCCAGAATGACGGAGCAATTCGGAGATGAGCACGGCTTACGCTTACTACAATGACCTCATACGTCTCATTGTCAGTCATCTGTTTAACTCAAAGCACGGTGCTTCTAAGCTTTAGCAAAACTAGCAACACCACACCTCATTATACTACTTAAATTAAAACTTCCTTAGACCAGCAAAAATTAGAGAACTTATAAGAGCATGGGTCCGTGAACTCTAGCTAAGTGAAAATTCCACTAGTTACTATGTAAGCAAGGTGGCCCGGAGAGGCGAGGAGAGAGAGAGAGAGAATAAACGGAATAGGAGAGAAGGGCGAGGCGCGAGCGGGTGGAGGAGGCGGGGGCTAGGGAGGGTGGTAATGGTATAGAGAGAGCATAGGAATGCAAGGTCAGGAGGAGGCTGCAATGGTAGCGAGAGAAGGATGAAGCGTGGGGGACTGATATGAGATAGAGGCGGCGGGGAAGGAGGTGGAGAGAGAGGTGGGGAGGGATGGAGGCGGGAGGCAGAGGCGGCCTGGAAGGAAGGGGAGAACGGAGTTGGCACCGAGGACCGTGTTCGCTGCTGAGAAAAGATTATTCGCTGGAACATCCATCGTCATTCCTGCTACTGTCAAATAAAAGGCGTCCAATAAATTCCTCAGTCTGCGGCTGTTTGGATCAACGGTTTTAATATGAGAAGAATGACACCATATGTCAAAAACCCCGCTTTGGCGATAAATTAACGTGAATAAGCAGGTCGCACGCATTTTCAGAGGGAGTTAACGATTTCCTTGTTCGATCAGCTGTACGGATTTAAAGATTGTGAAAAGAAACAACAAACGATAATCTTTCTGAACGAGTCTTTTTCAAACCTTGCGTAACATACGGCAATGAATATAGCAATTTATTTCCGCAAATAACTTAAATGGCCACTTTTAACAATACAACTTATTTCGACGCTATTACGGGCATGACTAATAAGACATTTTTATTTTCCTACGCTCCTATTTTGCTGTAATAATATCAACAAGAATAATTTCCGTAGATAAAAAGTCGCGCTATGCATCGTTTTCTATTTTACGATGAAAAACTACAAAGTACATATAAGGAAAGAAATTGAAGTTTTCATCTAGTCAACCTCCAAGCGAACTTGCGGAGACAGACTACCGTCAAAGAAATTTAATAGGTGAAACTCTAATAGGTGAAGCTCTAACCTTAACTACAATGCCTTGGGGATAAATTATTTATTTCCACATAAAGAAACTAGTAGCAAATATATCAGAGAACGAGAAATCGCAACATACGACCGTCTGACGAATTTATAATATCTACACGATTGTAAAATTAAATTGTAACCAAAATCTCTCTTAAATAATAACCGTGCCAGGTAAACGCTTTCAGAAACCCAATTCGTCACTTATAATACGTAATATTTTCAAGATGGCAACATTAACCGAATAGTCCTCGGATGCTAATAGGCGCCGAAAGCGATCGCAAGGCCAGTCCCGTACATAAAATGTTTCCGAGTGTCCTTCAAACTGTTCGCCAAGCTGCAAAGGGCCACACCGCCGTCACCCAGCCAACCTTTCATCACCGAACCTCACCAATACCGATTGACCGGAATTGCGGAGAAATAACGAACAGAGCCGCTTTAGTGAAAATGTTAATTAAAAAACAATACTTGGTACTGGTCAGACGTTTCTTGCAGGTAAAACAGAGGAATGCTCAGAAGCAGCTAATACTCCAAAAAAAAATACGGCGACCGATAAAAGAAACGCATGAGAGAGAAGGCGAGAGGTGGTTAACCGAACGAACGAGGATCAACGGAGACATCCCGTCATCGAAATTCTAACAAAAAACGTTCTGCAAAGATGATATAACGCCATTCTAACAAAACTCCCGGCATAAGCAAAGATTATTCGTACCAAGAAAAAAATCACGATAGCAAAATTACTAAGATATACACGTTACCTCGTGCGATACGAGGAAATTTAGCTCAAGAGGAAGATGGCTAATAATGTTTAACGCGTTAAAAAACTTTTCGCCAATTATTACCCGAATATTTTCGTGACCGTGGATACTTTTAATTAAATTTGTTAAATAACTATTTATTATGCATATTCGTAGGGACATAGGCGCAGCCAACAAGAAATTGGTCTTCGCAGGCCGAATAGTAAGAAGTAGCACAGAATAAGTACGAAAAACGTGTTATTATCATTATTCAGATGTCAGGTTGAAGACGCTTCCAGCATGAGATCCGTATGAAAAGGGACAGATACTCGAGTTAGAAAGAATACAACGCAGAGCAGCCAGATTCGTAAAACAAAAATATGAGCAAAAGCTAACCGTGACATCACTGTTGAAGGACGTTGAATTGGATGTCGCTAGAGGCTCGCAAACTTAGCGCTAGGTTAAGACTTCCGGAGGAATTTAGGTCGGAATGCCCAGGAAATTGATCATCGCTCATATTATTCCTTTTTGAAACACATTCATATTAGAGAAGGGAAGTAATTTTCGAATTCTTTAACTATGATAACTATTCTATATATGTACCTGACGAAGGTAAATAATTTCGTAATACAAAAATATCGAATCGAATATTTAACAGAACTTGAAAATAAATTGGCGATGTAATTTTATTCGATAAAACTACTCTGAAAAAAATCGCAAGAATGCGGATGGCAGATAAGTTTGCAAGGAAGGGACCCATCTTGGAATTGGCAGTCGGATACTGTGCGCGATTAGTGAGGGTCATTTTCAGAGGAGCAGAGGGAAGGAGGGGAAATGGAGTCGAGGTGAGCAGCAAGTGGGCGTGCCAAACGAGACTTTCTCCGCACAATCACCTCCTGCCCTCGTCATCCCGACGCGAAGACGATTCTAAGTGACGTCATCAACCCACGCCCGAGTTCCAGGTACATGCCGCGTTGAGTGCGAAGGGCCGGGATATTTACATTTACATCAATACCCTGCAAGCCGCCAGAAGCGTTTGGCAGGGGGTGTCACAACACCAAGTGAACTAATTCCTCTGTTGGACTGTCTTATCGCGTCTGGGAAAAAGGTTCTGTAGTATTTCTCTGTTCTAGCGATTGTTTCGACATATTTTCTCCTGCACTCTCATCTAACATTACGTTCACTAACACCGATGTGGACGACTATGCCGCGTACGATAGGGCAGAAAGGGAGAGCGAGTTCGCGAGAACTGTTAATTGACACGGATAACTTTTACGCATCTAATATCTAAACTTTTATAACAATAATGACAAACTTTCGCAAGAATGTTAGTCAGATAAAGAAAAGAAGCACCCATTCAATTCGTTACTCGCTGAAAAAGGTATGATGGCATTGGTTTGCCAACAAAAAATACATCGCATACAGGTTAGTATTGTTAGTGAGAAGCTGTGGATCTATTTCTAGTCCAAAGAACTGAAAAAAATTACAAGGAAACTATTTTCAAACGCATACTTGAACCTCGAATAAAGATGACAGATTGTTTATTCGATTTCTGAAAACGGGAATTTAAAAAATTAATGGGATTTCTCAACGTGGACTAGCCAATAAAACAAAATTAAAGAAATTAACTTGTACACGGCAATGTGTCATCGAGAATTTAGTTATTATAATTCTGGAGATACTTGCTATTTTAGCTTAAATAAAACAAATGAAATTTATGAAGCTCAGCATAAGTGCCACACCATGCTCTTAGCTATTATTCTACCGCTAGGAAAAAGATTCTACGGAACGCCAAGCCAACCGTCACTCATTTAAGAATATCCACTTTACTTCTTTAATTGATCTTTCTTCTTCAAGCTTCCTTTAATTCCCATCAAGGATGACGTTAACCGTAAAACATCAAGAGCTATGGTGCGTGAAGTATACCATCTTATGTTCTAGTTAAAAAATCGATATTTACCTACATAATAATTGACAACTAATACGAATTAAATCAAGCATTAGGCTCTTGCCCTTATCTTAGAATTGTATTAAAATAACAGCTAGGACAGTTTTAATCACCTAATCTGTCACTTAAACAAATGATTAAAAAGAACTCGGGGAAGTAGCAACAGAAGAAAGATAAATTTCTACAGAGCTAATATAAACGCGACTTGTGAACTAATTTCCTAGCTATAACTCTCTACGAATTTCTACAGACTAAAGCTTTATGACAGCACAAAATTACGCCGCAAGCTTTTCTTAAACGGATTGCGACCTTTTCGTGTCATTAGCAATTCAACCTGGAAAGAGAATGAGAGAGCGATCGAAACTAGTAAAGAACCAAGGCCATTAAAAGAAATAATAATTCCCGAATGTTAAAGAAACAGTCGAATCAAAGAACGGACGATAAACATGACATCTCGGTAACGTAGGCTCCTCTCCACACACGGCGCAGGTGCACTGAGGCGTAACATGAAAAAATCAGTACAACATACATTGTACAAACTTTCTCATATATAGGTACTAATGAGATGTTTAGTTATCTTTAGAAAATGAAAATAGTATGAGCCTGTTTTTAGAAAATCCAATTTTTGTTAAAGTTGCCCAAGAATAAACTAGCCTTATATTCATTCATTGAGAAAAATAAAATACGTAGTATTATTGTAGATGTATACTCAAGTAACTGTACGAAATTTGATCAAAATCGTTTGAGTCGTTTTTGAGAAAATCGGATTGTTGTTAAAAATGCGTAGAATAAACGACTCTTAATTATTGAGTAATGTCAACCATTTCTATGTATACTCTGCCTAAGTACGAGATTTCATTCATTTTCGCTTTACCGTCTAGTCTCCAGAGCCAGTGACAGACAGACGGCATTGCGAAAACCACTTTTTCGGATTCAGCGACACCTAAAACGTATATTTCCTTAAAAATCTCGAGGTCAAATGTTTTCGCGATAACAATACTTTCTCGATACTTCGTATGAGAAAGTAAAAAACCTAGAGATGTAAATTCTAACATTAATTCCACGTCACTACGATCAAGCAAGTTAAAACACGAATTCGAAGTGGGTGAAAATCCCAGAAGAGCCGAAAGAGGTCACCGAAGCCAGTGAGAGGGATGATAATAACACGTCAAGACCCGAGCCTTTCTCCGACGCAAAACCATATGGGAAATAGAACAAGCCTATAAAAAACATTCATCCACCTGCTTCTCATACATTATTCATCGAGGGCGTGGCTACTTAAGGCCGCAGTAACAAACGCACGCCAGCCGCGAACCATCATTTTCGCAAGCCCCATATGCACTAGCAAAAGTACTAGCAACACAAAAAGACAACTCGGCTCATCCTCGATGATAAGAAGTAAAACGATTTGTTTTTTAAAGATCTCATTGCGGGGAACAATGTGCAATTTCAATCATTTTAACGAAGATAAAGCTCTACAATACAAGCGAGCGAAGTTCTCGGGTGTAAATAAACAACACAATTGCAACATATTCTAAAAGAAGAAATGCAGTCAGCTGAGACAAATGGCCCCAAAGGAATGCCACACCACGAGAGAGAAAAGGTGTTTTTCACTCTCAACGCGTAGCATTCGGAGAGAGGAAATTCAATTCAGCGAACGAACCGCAAATCCTGTGTGACCGAAAGCAACCCTCGGACAACGTTGCGTCATCGGGTGATTAAAATGATAAACGGATTTCGGTCGCAGAGACAGGAAGTAAAAATGGAGAACGAATATACTCGACACGAGAGAATAAGTTTGGTAAAACCGGAGAAAATTCGTTATAAAGTACGCTACTGGATACAAAAATGTTTAAAACGACCAATTTTTCCATTAGAAGTGTGGACATAATATCAGAGCGCAATGGAATGTGGGTAGATTAGAGTTATCTAGGAGCGAGTATATCCGATGAGAAGTTTTTTTAGTCTACACTGATAGTTCTATCGGAAACCTGATGCAGGGTAACATGATGCAACGGTAAAATCGAATAAATAGGAAAATAATTCGAGAAAGCATATTTTCTGTACATACCATGCAATTTAGGGGACTCGAACCGGAAACTCCATTCTCCGAAGCAAACATCCTATGAAAAAACTATTTCTTTCGTGAAAAGCTAGCCTAAAGATTACTATCTTCCTACACGAGCAATAACTCAAACCGGAGTCCAACGACTTAAACTTACAAATTAAAAAAAAGCCAATTTTCAATTCGACCGACTACGATCCACGCCAGAAAAGCGGAAATCAATATCGGCGGAATGAAATCTTTGCTAAGAGGCAGAGCACACGGCAGACATATTATCGTACGTCAGCGGTCCGAACGAGGACTTGGACGCACCCACCGCCGCGGGCAAAGCGGTTCTCTGGAAGGCGAGCGAGAAGCAGAAAAGAAACGGAAAAAATGAAGCGACCGGATTTTCAGGTGCCGAGCGATCAACAACAGCCAAAGCCCTATTAGCATATCTTCGAAAGTAGGGCCGACGAGATGAATTCGGCAGCACCCCGATGCTCCGGCGAATCCATTCGGGGAAACTGCGGTTGTTGACTTAAGGCTTTCGGGTACATATTTAGCGATATCGCAGCACCCACCGGCAGGTTTTATCTCCACTCACGAGTAGACGAGAAACAGAGCGTGGAATGAGCGGAGCATTGAGAAGTGCTAATCTAATGAGCGAAGAGGGGAGAGAAACGACTTCGGGGCAACGGACAAAAATACCAAATCCTGAATTATCCAGCGACTCAGGCATCTGTATTTCCTATCAAGCATCCGTACGCATTATTTATCGACTAGAAAACTAAAGCGATTGCTCGTCCTTCGAAAGACTTTCGGAGATGGATTCCCCAAGGACGTATGTTATCACAACGAAAGTCGAAAAAAAAGCCAAAATGTTGAATAATCGTTTCGAAACGTTCTGTCGTGGAACGAGAGCAACCTTCAACCGGCATCGCTGAATCGTCGAAACCATTCGACCAATTATTTCAACCCCCAACTACTTCAATTATAAACCAAACCGCATTTTCTGTCATTCGTGAATAGAGATAATGTGTGTATGTATGTATGTGTGTGTGTATATATGACATATATATGTATATATATATATATATATATATATATAATATCGGTTTTACAAAAATAACCTTAAAATATTTCCGAGTTAGACCGGAGTCCCCACAACGGCTTTAAGGCGCCCCCCATCACAGAAGAGCTACGAAAAAGAGGCGACACATGCTTATTTTGCTCGAAAAAGTCGAGCCTGCCAGCAGTGGAAGATGCAAATCGTTGATTGTGAGTGGAAGGGGCATTTGGATGGGAGCGAGACGTGCACGCAAGTGAACGATTTTAGAAGTGGGTCGGAAGCGACTTTTTCATAACTGACATCCCAATTATCGCTTTAGACGAGTGTGCTACGAATGCGAATATTCTGTACTATTATTTGCCCGATTTTATTAAAGTCGAATTGCCTTTTTAAGCCAGATATTTAATAATGTTGGTAATACTAAGAGTCTACTTCGAATCTCCAGGTAGTCTTACTGGTAGCTGTTGTGATTCCCTATCACGTAAACCTATGTAAAATCTCACGAATAATAATAGTGTTGGTGAAAATTCAAGAAGCAGAAGAAATCTGCTTTAACCAGGAATCGAACGAAGGTCTTCCACTTGCCGGGCGGATATTCAAAACTGAAAAAATTCTCGTTTCAGATTCGGCTATCTCCCACGCGTAAAACAGAAAACGCCGAAAACAGCATTCACCGCAATTCGCTTAAATAGCACGACTTCACAAATAAATTACGATTTCGTTGGCCTTCGTTATGACACACACCGACAATTACCCCTAGTTGCTCGACAGATGGCACAAATCTAATAGCAAGACTATAATTTAAGTCCACTAACGACCTTAACCAGTATAAACACTGTGATGATTTCAATTTAGAGCAGTTGATAGAAATATTTAGGACACCAAACACACCAGTTGATTAGCATTCCGTCCAAGGGTAGACTCATTTCAAGGATGGCTCAATCGCCAGAGCGATACGTAAAAGCGACTCCAATAAGTAAGGCAGCAGAAAAACACGACGGAAAAACACCGACAAAAACGAAGCCTTTTTGTTTGAGACCGACAAAACTTGGCGCTATGCATACATTTTGATTAGGCCGGCGTTCCTTATATATAAACATGGAAAAATAACTTTATTTGCATTTAAAATCTGTTAAACTACGAACGTCAGTAATGAACAATGACGAATTTTATATCTTTACCAACTTAAGCAGGTTTCCTTGGGCCTTTGATCTATGGAAAGATATAGATGCTAATGGTTATAAAAATGATGAACTCTCATAATTCGCCACGAAAGTGAATTATTATAACGAAACATAATTCGTAGTCACTTTTGCTTCCACATTTGTTTAGAATGACATTTAAAAGTACATTTAGTTAACCGAGTGGGGCGTAATTCTAAAATGCTGCAATGCAGACCGCGATAGAACGAACACAGGGATTCGAAGACACAATATGTCGATTGGAAACGAAATCTTTTCTACCATTAGTGAATTTTTCGCCAGGAAAATATTTCGATTTGCACGCCGTCAGACTTGCGCCGCATAGATCATCCTTAGGGAAAAGAGGGCGCAAAATTCAAACTCAAATGCCAGTTATACATCAGGAGCTTTGTTATACGGGTGGGTCGGGTGCTCTCGTGTAAACGCTGATAATAGCCAGCAATGAGATAAAAATTTGTGGAGAGCAAGAAACGACCGAACGACATAAGGAAAAGAAACCGCTGGGCTCTGAATGTTGAGCATGAACGTTCATGTGTACAGCCTCCGAAGACCTTGAAAAGGAACGCTTTCGAAAAAATTCCATACAATAGTTTAAACATCTTTCATCTGAAATGCAAAATTCTTATTTGCAAAATATATGCGACGCTTGGATGCTCTAGACGTCCATCAAACATAACATTTAAGAACGTATTAATTCAAAAAGGTTTATTGTGACGCAAAAATACATCAGTTTCTTCAGAGTTTATAACAAATTTCAATAAAGTATCTCACTATTAAATAAGAAAAATTAGATGATATGGTGTAGACACCTATCAAACTTGGCATTAAAATAAAAATATAAGTAAAAATAATATTTTTAAAAACCACTTTTACTTCAAATGCACTAAAAATTAAAAAATTAAATTTTCTTCATCAATGTAGGTGGCTCATATATGCAACAAATGAATTTGCATGATCGAGATGTTTAAGGAGTGAGCCAACCACTTTGATGAAGAAAATTGTACCCACAATAGATAATTGAGATGCGAACGTTAGTATTCAGACTTTAGGCTAGGGAATTATTATCTTTCGGGATGAACAACTCCTTAAACATCTCGATCATGCAAATTCATTTGCAGCATACTGAGCCAACCACATTGATGAAGAAAATTTTATTTTTTAATTTTTAGTGCATTTGAAGTAAAAGTGGTCTTTAAAAAATATTATTTTTACTTATATTTTCATTTTAGGGTTTTTAGTTATCTGTAACAAAATCCTAACTAAAATATTAGTTGTCCTGTGTTCATTTGAATTTATTCCACGTCTTAGAATTTATTCAATCTTAAAAATTTAATGTTATTGTATTTCTGGACGAAGTAGGAAAAAATATGAATTTTCCGAAAAAAATTTTGTGGACCCTTGGACCCCGGTGGTCGGGCCACCTGGACCCCGGGGTCGGAAAATTTAATGTTATTGTATTTCTGGACGAATTAGGAAAAAAAATTAATTTTCGGAAAAAATTTTTGTGGAACCCTGGCCCCCGGGGTTGGACCCCCTGCCTGGAACCCGGGGTCGGAAAATTTAATGTTACTGTATTTCTGGACGAATTAGAAAAAAAAGTGAATTTTCGGAAAAAAATTTTGCGTGGACCCCTGACCCCCGGGGTCGGACCCCATGGACTCCTGGGTCGGGCCCCTCCAATAATGGTGTCAAAATCTGTGGTTCATCATGAACAACTTTCCCAAACACACTAGGTCAAAAATCCTGAAAGGTTCTGAGATATTTAAGTTTTAAAAAGTCCGTGACATACATACGACAAGTGAAGTTAAGGAAAAGTGGTTAAAAAGGTCGATTTTAAAGGGTACTAACAGAATTAGAAACGCCGAAGCAAAGAAAACACCTCAGCTCTACATCTAACGAAAGTGCATCAAGAATCCCATTTATGGAAGACGGCACTAACCACTTTCCAATGGAAATGCTCCCAAATTCGGGAAAATCAAAACTTGGACGTTGGAGAAAGCATCGGAGCCAAGCCTCTATTTCATCTTTAAGTGCTTTCGCTAAAACCAAAGATAGGCGATATACGACGTTCTTTAGTCCGTGCCACTCGCGTTTACGTCCGCACTTTCACTTTTGAAATCCTGAGTACATATTAAGTTGGGCGACCATAAAGACACGAGTCCAAAACATAAGAATATCCACGCAACTCCACCCAACCCGACTTGATGCACATATTTTGACACCCAATTTAATTTAACGAGCTTCTGCAATTTCTACTTTGAATTGAACAAATAACGTATTTTGTGAGAGCATTTTATCTGAGCTAACTCGGAAGGTATCGTGCATTTCTTTCGAGATAAAACCTCAAAATTAGCAACAAGCATTCCTTTCACACGGAGGCTTAAATTCCGTTAAAATTGTCCACACCAGAATAAATTCGGATTCATTTTAAACTGCCTCATCAACCAACTCATTTGCTTAAACTATTACTAAGCGATTCGCAACAAAGGAAAGCGGTAGAAATGAAGATCTAATATCCGGACTCGTAACGAACTGCAAATACAAGTAAAAGTGACTACTCGGATGGGAACGTCTTCCTGCCAACAGTTCAAAACCGAAATCCATTAAGTAAAGCAATCATTTTCCGAGGCAATTACGTTTTCATTTCCTTTTGCATCAGTCACAACGGACCAATGTGACTTCCCCCACTCCTCTCTTCCATTCCTAATCGACCGAAATCCATTCCCTCAATTTCCAACGACGCCCAAAAAGCTCCAAAAGAGCGCTTTATCTTGACCCAGTCTCCACAAACAGCTTAGCGCACCAATTCGTTAAAATAAAACGACAGCAGTCCACAGATGCAAAAGGTTAATCTAGCCGTGGAGAGGAGAGAACAAAAGATGTCCTTCGATCCGAGGATGGCCTCCTGCGACATCTGGTCACGTGCGAAGGCTCTCAAATTCCACGGCTCGAGTGAATTCTTTTCCGAGGCATACATTTTTAGTTTGTCGAGTCGATTACCTATTCGGGAATACTGCAAAAAAATGAAATATTTTTATAATCGCAATATACGAAGACGAGAATTGTGTACACGCCTTATATTTGTCGATGTAAGATGTTTTCCAGTAAAATAAGACAGGAAACATCGATCCATGAATTACTACTTTTGATTATGCATTTCATGTTTGCAGGAGTGAACTATATACTTTATTCTAATTTAATACTGAATTTATTTCTATTTATTACAGCCTTATCTGTAAATAATAATTCATTAATCTATGAAAAATTAAATAGGACTATTGAATGTTACCTTGAAGGTACCTCGGGGAATAGATTGTTATTATACCTTAGTACTGTTTACGCGACCGTAAGCATTGACTATCTATTACACAATTATCAGAAAACTTGGAGTTTTTCTTGGTTTGAGTAAAGTTCTACCTAAACAATTAAAAGCAATGCCAAGAACGTTTAGAAGAACACTCCATAAAAGTTTAAAATACTCAAAGGCCGAAGCTAACGTGATAAAAACCTTTTGCGATAATAAGCTTCGGAATTTTCCTCAAATTCTCCTCGGCGACCTTGGCACATACAGGTAGCAAAAGAACACCTCAAAGACCTAGCTCATCCTTCCCTAAAGGGCTCATGTAAGGCCAAGATAATTCATAACGACTTCAAAAGCACCTGCGTGTCGTTATTTAAACTCCTACCCATCGAATTGCACTGATAATTGAAATGCCACGACGGCGACGTTCCAACTCGACTACAACCCGAAACAAAGCAATTCAATCTTACAACAATTAATTTTCTCCCACAAAAAATTCTAAATAACGGCCAATCCGGTATCATACGTTTCAGAGTCAGATATGCGATACGAGGCAGCATCAGAGAGAAAATCTAACAGGAAAATCGGTACAATATACCTTGTGACAACTTTCTCATATCTCTACGCTTCTAGTCCAAACAGTAGTGCCTACGGTTGCATTAACTAATGGACAACTCGATATATTGTCAATGTAAGCAATGTCATCCTTTATCTAGACATACGGCTTATGTAAAATTGTTTATAACAAACCAATATCTTTTAAGCAATTTCTGAGTAAATCGACAATCGACACTGCTGCACGATGTAGTTTATCAACACGACTTCTCCGGGTAGTTCATATCAACACGACTTCTCCGGTTGATACCCTATGTAAATACCAGATTTATTCGGATTCTTTCGGTCTGCTTATCTTCTAGAGCGGCGCAAAGACTAAAGGAATGCAATTGAATTGCAAAAACAATTTTTTCGGACTCGGGGAACCCTAAAAAATGCATATTCATCAATATGTAGAAGTCGAACATTTTCAAAATGTTTTCCCTGTATGCTTCGTACATACATTTTAAATGGAAGTGTTCCGAATCAATACCTTTCTCGTTCAGCATTTTATTCTTGTTGCCAAATGAATGTTTCTTTTCATAATCGCCAATCTACAATTCAATTAAACAAACGTCTATATTGGACTCTAAGATTCGATATTTTATCTAACTATGGAGTTAAAATACAATACTGAAAGCTTTTATTCATTGATCACATTGCATAACATTTTGATTAACACTCGAGTCCATCTTACTTCTTACTAGATGTCATATATAACAATATATTACCATCTTGTGAGCAAAGCAGCGTATATATTGTTTAGAGCGGAAATTGGCAGGTGATAAACACTGTGAAAAGTCTTTAGAGGCCAGGTATATAAATTCCCAAAGCGTCGCAAGGGTTGGAGAATTACATCGCCAACAAGGACGCACGCTAACTTTCAGACAAATGAGAACAAAGACTAGATGTGACAAAATTTCGAATTTCAAAGTAAGGCTATCTACCATGGCCGATGAATCCAGCTTCAACAAAACATTGCAGGCAACAAACGTGACGCGCTATCAAACGTCTCGCCATAGCCGAGAGTAGTAGTATAAAACATAGCAACAGCTACGCTAGTATAGGAATGAAACGTCCTTGCACTCCTCATTCGCACCATTTTGTCATGCATATCAGCGCTCGTCGTCCACTTCCTCAACCCCATTTTCTTCCCTTCCGGTGAGCCAACTGTCAACTACACCCGGGAGAAGAAATGGAGATCGATTTGGCACCTAACGCATACACAATGGAACGCTACGTACGTGCTTTATAGCCCCCTACGACATCCCGGATTGGGAAATAGCGCACGCCCTGCAGCACCGTGTTACTTGATTTTGGATATAATCAATTAGCCCTCGCAAAATATCTTAATTGCCTCCTAAGAACACCAACGACGGCGGCATTATACGTTACGGAACATGAAAGGGTTAGCCAAATAGCAGATTAAAAATTTAGGCAGATGTGGTAACCTCGAGCTGTTATATCGAGCGAATCTTAAATACGCTCGTCCGTCTTAAACCTGACACACTTTCAGTACATCTGTGCGCAACTCACAAGCAAGTGAGATGCAACCACGAGAAAGAAAAAGTGAACTTTTACATACGCGAGCACCAGCGAACAATTAGGATTTAGGGGAAAATCAGCCGGTGAATAAAACCAAAGGGTTTTCGAGAGGACACCTCTCGGGACGTACTGTAATCTAAGAATTTTATATAGGAAAAGAGAATGTCATGTTTGCATAAGGTAATATTTCAGCAATCACTGACTTTTTTAAACAAAGTACCGATTTGAAAATCTTTTGTAATACAATTAAGACTTCGAACAGATTGATAGCTCAATAAAAAATTACTCATGTTTTGGTTTATGAACCTATAATAACAGTAGCTCACTTTTTTCAACAGGATTACTAGTTGGACGTAAAATTATCCCGAAATTATCAGCCTCGCCAGAGGGATGGATAGTGTATACTATAGCCTCCAGGGTTGTAAGTTCGAATCCAGGGTATGGTTTTGTGTTAGTGTTATTAAGCTCATTGTAAAAGAAGATCAATGGTTATTTATGAGCTAGTTAAAATAAATAAATGAATGAAAAAACTTACACAGAAGCCGAAGGCAAGGAAATATTTCGAGTCAAGGAATTGGAAGTGATTGCTCAAAAATTACATTAGTACTTCGACATACGTACCACTCATGTACCATACGGCATTATGAGTAATGGCACAAGGCAAAAGATGAAAACCTGATCGAAACTTTTAAAGAAATTATTTAAAAATAAAAAAGGGACAAGTAACGTAAGATTTCTTAGGAAAAACTCCGCAGAAAATTAGCGCAAACCTTTAAGAGTTCCATGGAAAGGAACTCACGAGTGATTGATTATAAAAAAATAAGAATAAAAAAACAGCGTCAGATACAGAGACACAATGAATGAAATGCAAAGAATTACAATTACTGTAACATCCACGAAGAAATCTTTAATCCCATGTTATATTTTTCCGTCAATCACCGTCATATTGTTTATTCTATTTATTTTATGAAATATATTGACGGAAAACATACCTAAATGACGTATGAAATTTTTTAAAATCCACATTTTTTTAGCAAAAATATTTTATGCTATTTACCCAATTATGTTTCCGACCATAGGGAGGATCTATTTACTGAAACAAATGACGGATTTTCACCTATAACTACACGTAAAATTATATTTTCCAAGAAGATATGGAAGGCTAATCCGCCGCGGTAGGTTTAACTGGTCTTTCATTAAAACTTAATAGCTCGGACCAAGGACATCCAGTCATCACACACGGACAATATTTCGAAATACTACTTCTTCCTGTTACTACTCTACGCTATTCAAATTTCTACAGCTCCTATGTCCCAACTTCCTACTTACACCAGAAAGCAAATGGCGATAGGCTAAGATAAAACGCGTTTAAGACTGACGACACGCGTGAAGAAGAGCACGGCAAGGGCAGAAGGGTCGAGAAAGAGATCGCGCCACGGAGAGGACGTCATTGAAAGGTTAAGGAATGCCACTTTACAAATTAAAAACATCGCCGCGATGAAATATTTTGGCACGAGGTGGAAGCGGATTATATCACCACAGAAACTACGGAAAAAACAACCGATCACCTGCTCAAAATCAAATAAACCTCTCCCTTTCCTTCTTCGGAACAATGCGAGGGCAGGAGGCAGTGACGCATAGCCGGATGGTGACGTCAGCCATCTACAAAAGCAACCCCGCCTGCAAAGCAACCTCCGGCGAGTACCTCACCGCCTCCTACCTCCCCTCCGCCCACTATTCCCCCCCCCCAACGCCTTTCTATAGACAATTGCTCCAGACACCACGCTCGGCAGAGACGTGTACCCGTAGCAAAACACCGACGCCTCGAAAAACCTCTTCCTTTAGATATCGAATCAAACGCGTAGCATCTTCGCTTTTAATCTGCACTTATCAGAATACATATAATAACCACGCCATCATTCCAAAGTCGGATTCCTATAAAGTACCGACAATTTTTAATGTTATGAGCGAGAAAATGAAGAAAAAGTTAAAAAGAGAACCAGAAGTAAATAATACTAAAAAATAATAAAAATAATATTAAAAAATATTCAGATAGTAGCATTTTGAAAATAAATTTCTAATTAATAAAAATGGAGGACGACTAGAAGGCATGGACGGCAGCCCTTCGTATCACTCGGCTTAAACGAAAAACAACTACAAAAAAAGGACCAAGCGATCCGCGCTCCATTTTCATCGGTTTCCAAAGCATTCCACCGATTACGATAGGAAACGTACAAAATAAAAGCATACGAAATCAAAGCGAGGCGAACATTCCCAGAGATTTCGAATTACTTGGGTTGCTCATTTCATACGGCGTACCCGAGGATTTCCACATGCGCAAAACAGACGCAGTAACGCGGCCGAAGAGGAGTAAAGAGGCAGAGAAGCTGCAGAGGCGGAGCAGACGAGACTAATAATCGCGGGGATGGGTACGGAGAGAAAGGGGCGGCGGGGGATGGATTTGGAGAGGGGATTTTTAAAGAGGCGGCGGTGGAATACGAACCGCGATCACCAATGTCGAGAGCACCGCGAGAATAGCGCCATCTCCGAGAAGGGGAAATAATGACGGTAGCGTTGGCAATAGACTTCGAGTGAATCCAATGGCAAGCCTTCACTCGTGCGTGAGAGAGACTATGAAGACGTCAGCTCGTCGAGCAAAGTGTGACCGCCACACCATAATCAACCAGCCGATATGTTCATCAAACGCCGATTCGGGCATTTTATTTAGCGTTTAGCGATGAGCAGAAAGGAGCACGAGGGAAAAGCATCCACGAGAGCGAACGGCGGGCGCATCGAGGTGAAAACACCATCCCCGACGAAGAATCGTTTTCAATTGGACGTTAATCGACCGAAATGTACAAATAAGTGAATAAAACTGATCACTATTGTGATAACATCTACTAAATAGTAAGTATTTTTAACGCTTGAGACGGCCGTCTTCGCTGACGTCAATTGCTACGCTAAAAAGCATCAGCTGCATTCTATTCTCACACAAACAGTAACATTCTAATTTTTCATCCCTAATTGAACCAAATTCCATAAGAAGATCATAATACGCTTGTCGAACACAAAAACGAATAGGCAGCTAAAGGCATGTTTTGTATAGCCGCATGTGAGAGCAGACCTGGATTAACCATTGGGCACAATGCCCAGCGCCTACGAAATATCATAGTCACGGTATTTAAGCATCACAGTCATATATTATATAGATCTATGATTATATTATGGGTCTACAAAGACTTTAATCCGGCCCTGATGGGACCTAAACATTGTATACAATGCAAATATTTATCTATAGATTTATCTTGGGGCCTACGATTACGATAGTCCCCAGGGCCTACAAAGACTTCAATCCGGCCTTGTGTGAGAGGCTGCATTCCATCCTAGTTCCTACTTCCTCATGGGACTCATCTTTATCATTTATGGGAGGGGGGTTGGGTTGTTGTTTATTGTATTGTTTAAAGTGTTTATTTATAACATACGAGCAAAGAGTGCAGTGTATAATAAAAACTCAACTCAACCCCCCTCCTATAAATGATTCCGGATAAAGATCCAAAAATACTTCAATTTTTGCGTTTCAATTAATTATAACTCTGTATTTATCAGATGCTGCAAATGAATAAAATCGAAATGTTAACCAACAATGGAAAACAACTTTCTTGCGCTTATAAAGAAACGATATTTCCATATCGCGAAAAAGAGTTCACATGCTTCAAAATAGGAAGTGAATTTAGCCAATCCGAAAGCAGAATTATGTAAAAAAAAAGCTAATCAAATCGCTCATTAAGTTTCCTCCGCCGCATCTCGAAACAGTTTCTCGAGCCAAGAATAGTCATTTTTTACTGATAACAACCAAACCGTCGAATTTTTTCTCCGCTTAATCTAATGCGGTCGATCACAAGTAACCAAGCGCGGGCTAATTTTAGAATATCTACTGAAGAGGAAACCGACGACCATTCGCCAAGGCAATATCATAGAACAATGTTATCTAAAACTCTGGGAAAAATGAAATAATGGTATTATATAACAAACCAGAAAATGCCATTCTCGGGATGACGTACACATTCCAGGGTTTCAATTCTAGGGGTAGAATCTTTCCTTTCTACGGTAAAGTGCTTCATAGCGAAGTCTTCGTCATTACGATTTCGGCTTCTGCTTTAAAATGTTAACCACCGCGAAAGTGACGTTCACAGTTACTAATATACGACAATGGGCCAAATCGATTGCTGAAATATGAACAACTAGTGTAATGCCCGTTGAAATATCAACGGAAGAATTATAGATAGATTGATTATTAATATTTGCATTTAAAATAATTATTAGCACACTTTTACATATGAAATATTTCGTCATACATTACATTTCTAGTGAATATTCTGATGTCGTTTAGTAAATGCCTTTGGTTTTTGTTTTCGGCTGTAAAATTCTGTTATTCTTCTCGTCAACGCTGCATATAAATGTCGGTGTGCAAAGACCGGGAAATAATTATATGTATACATATATAACGTATGGAAAATAATTAAATTTCGTGCACTTAACATTATGATTGTTTTAAAATTGTACTCTGTACTTACGAAGAAAGAAAGCTTATTCGAATCCTCAATAATGTTCTCCGTCGTTATGTATTACGTATTTAAAATAAAACTCTTTAAAATATTTAAATTAAAAACTAACTAATTAATAAATCAGCGGAATAATTTCTTTGAATATTATCTGAACAAAAACAAATCAATTTATTTCAACATCGTAAACTGTTCCCTTGACGATTGAATGGATTGTTGTATTGGAGATTCATATTAACAAAAAATAAACTAATTGTTTATCGTAGAAACCATTACAATAGTTTTAAATTGATTTTTGCTTTGAAATATACTTGAGTCAATTCAGTACAGCTTCCACTTTACATACTGTAAATTCCAAAGTAACTCCTTTTATAATAGGCAATGCTAGCCTTAAATTAATTCATTCTGTGTGAATAAATAAAGTTCTTCCTTTAAACTATAATAGCCACTGTTATTAGATTTAAATGGATTATAAGCCTTAGAACTTACTCTGTATTAAATAAGCACCAAAATTCCTTTTATAAAAACAAATCAATTCATTAAAAGATCCAGTGTGTTTCTTCGAAAATTGCCTGTTAACAGTTTGAAATGTCCTTTTAATTTTAATTGAATTTTAATTTGTATTCGTTTCCAAACTTCGGCCATTGTTACGAAATTAATTCGAGGAATAACAATGTAAATTCGTAAGCACGTATGGTTTACAAAGAATTTAATTTAAGAATGCTTTTTATTTCCAATTTTTCTAAAATGACACTGTTGATACTTAAATTTTTTTATATTTAGGTGAATATAATTATTTTCCACAAAACACGCCAATCTATCCCCTTCCTTCCTCTCTCCCCCTCGTATTGAAGCACTCAAGGCACGCTTATTCCCAGAAGGATGTATACAATAATAATAATTTGAGGTGTAACAATGATAATGGTCGACATAGCAACATCACGTTAAAATGGCGAGATTTTCACAAAATATGCAAATTAAACGTTTAACATGGAATATTTCGAACTGTGGGCGAAAAAAGGCGAACGGAATAAGAAACTTTATAAATTTTTCTTCAAAATGGTTAAAATCCGAAGGTCGTCTGTTCATTTCTTTTAATTTTAATTTCCGAATGAATAAAAGCCTGCACGTCCAAAAATCGCGTTTTACGTGTTAAGTAATGGGAAATGGAAATGTCTCTCTTGGAGACGAACCAAGGAATTTTTTCGCGATTTAAATTAGACATTCTCTGAATGTGTTAATCAAGCATCCCTACCAAATTTCGAGTTTCTATCTTCATTACTTCTCGAGTTATTAGCGTTTGCATAGCGTGACCAACCAACCAACCAACAGACGACGGCTAATATTATATAAAATACCGTGCATAACAACAGCTTAACATTAAAATCGCTGTTTGACGACACGTTTCTATAAATGCCGCTTCGTCCGTACTGCACGCTCACAGTACATTCACCCCACGCTGGTAATCCCAACTAAAATTCACGCACGGCAATTATCACTCCGACTACTGGTAAAGAGGGCTCTGCAGTGACTCCAATTTCTCTCGAGAGCAATGCCGCACGACGCTCTGCGGGCAAAGTTAGCCATCGCTCGACCGACCGCAGCGACTACTGCGACTCGGAATTACAGAGCGCCAAACTAAAAGAGGTAAGTACAAATTGTACTTCGCCAGTTGTCCAGAAGCTACAAGAGGCCGATGAAAGATTAGAAAAACGTGCATTTAATGCCGAACGAAACCCTCAAAGACATCACTTTCCGATCAATTTGATCGGCCATTTGCTACCGGACATGATCAAGTAATTAACGTTTCTCCGCATTTTTGACCCAATAAATTTTTATTTCAAATAACGTTTATTTTAATTACTACGAATAACGGCTCAAAGTGAAATTATCCTCAATTCTTTGACTATAAAGCATTTTCCCACTACTGGTCACGATTGATGATTATTCGGTCACGTTATGTTTTCACCATTTGTACCATACAATCCTCACGAATAAAATATATACGAGGTTAGTTCAAAAAGTTTCCGCACTTTTTTTTTATCGCGCCACTGGTGCAATGCAGACTTATGAGCATTGGCAACATCGAAACTCATTATCTGACGTGCCCCCATACTGGTGGGCGTGACCTTGGACTCAGTGAGCTATGAGCAGTGGAGGTAAGAGCATGGCTGCACCGCTTTCGATTTGCACCAAGGAAGGAAGAGAGGAGTCGTTCGGTTTTTGTGGGCAGAAGGTGTTAAAGGGGCTGAAATTCACACACGTTTATGTGCTCAGTATGGGGATAAAGCTTTACCTCGGCGGAGTGTGTACGAATGGTTTGAAATGTTCGAGAAAGGCCGGAAGTGTGGTTGATGCAGAGCGCTCAGGACGGCCTTCAACATCAACCAGTGATGAGAAACAGGAATAAGCCAGAGCCATGATTCTCGCTGACAGAAGAGTGAAAATAAGGGACATTTCATTACAGTTAGACATCAGTGAAGGTTCAGCCTATCCGATATTGCCGGCCATTCGCAGAAAACGGAGAGGAAGATTGTCGGAGGGCGTTCTTTTGTTGCACGACAATACGCGCCCACATAGCGCTGCCCATACCAGGGAAACCTTTAAGGAAATGAAATTTGAAGTTCTCGATCACCCAGCCTACAGTCCAGACTTGGCTCCTTCGGATTATCGTCTTTTTGGACCACTGAAGGAGGCGCTGAGAGGTAGTCGATTTGCAGATGATAACGAGGTGAAAGAGGCGGTGCATGACTGGCTGCACACACAACCAAAGAAATTTATTTTTGATGGCATTAGAAAGCTTGCAGACCGCTGGAATAAGTGTATTGCAAAGCAGGGAGACTATGTAGAGAAATGAACCATTTATAACCTCTCAGACATAAATAAAGACATTGTAACAAAAAAAGTGCGAAAACTTTTTGAACTACCCTCGTAGTTACAATCGTTTTATTTTTAACATATCCGCAAAGTGCTAAAAGTTGATAAACAACCAACACTTTGGAAAAAGTCGTGTTTAAAGAAGCGCAGCACATTTTAGTCACTGAGGTATACATTGCCTTTAATATTAAGAAACTGTGACAAATTTTAAAGTAAATAGCAAACATTTACGCTTACGAAAACAAAGCTAAGAAGAAATTGAATACATTTTTACATAGTGTTTCATTTGAGTCAGATCTTCAAATGACCGAATTAATATAGTTGTAGGGCTACATAAACTACTAAGGAAAGAGAAAAGCAAATTTTCAGGTGGCTAAACATGAGTAACGTTGATTATAAGGCTATGGATGATAAGCGTACGAGTCCAGACACAGACACCGAAACAGGAGTCTAACTAACGATCATTTCTTAAGAATGTTCTTTTTGTAGGTAATAGGCATTATTTTCAATGCGCTACCAAGAGAGAGAGAGATAATATACTTATTGGAAGAAAACTGCAAAGGTTCACTGAACTTCTGTAGACAAATACTACCAGCCACTACTATATAATAGAAGAAACAGCATTCCGACAAAAACAGAGTTTGGAAGGGGTCTTCAATAAGCCACTGTGCCGTGTATTAAATTATTACCTAAAACAGGATTATTACATGAGCATATTGATTGCATCATTTAATATTGTGACATTTCAACTTTTTTCTTCAGCAAAGTGTATACACACGACTTCAATGTAGTTTAATTCAAAGATATTTGAAATGACATATCTAACCCACCGAATAAATAAATAATTATTTTGTGATATATCTAACGTCAACTGGTTAAACGAAGAACTTTATTTAAAAATTAGAGTAATTGGCCATCAAAAACGACGGGTATGCATGAATTAAAAATACAATTTATATAAAAAATTAATGAAACTACCCTATAGATCAGTGGTTCTCAACCGGTGTGTCGCGAGGAAGGGACTAGTGTGCGGCACATTTCGAAGATATTTAATTTTTAAATTATGTATGTATTTAATGTACAATAAAATTATACAATTATTGCTTTACCAATCGTAACAATCTAATATAACTGCGTCTTTTACTTGTTACGCTAGTTTTTATCTTTAAAAATGAGTATTTACGCAGTGAAATTAATTAGGGGTGGTTTGGTGTGCCGCGATGTTCTTAAGTATACATGAAGGTGTGCCGTGGAGCAGAAAAGGTTGAGAAGCACTGCTATAGATGCACATAAAAGTGAAAAATACATAAAATTCATTTAAATGAATGTTTCAGAAAGTAAATATTGTTTTGGGCGTATAAAATTTGTGCCAATGAAATAAGTGCTCAAGATCATGCCACAACTTTTGTATGGCCAAACGTCTTTTTACTTTCTATAACATTTATTTATGTGAATTGTATAGTCATTTTTTCCATTTTAGTGTACATAAAATGTGCTATCATTATTTGTAATACAAATTATATTTTTGCTTTTAGGAACATTTTCATTGTGATACTCGGAAATTTTAGTTGTACTCATATTTAAGAAAAAAATTGTGTAGGTTACTCCAATAGGAAACTTTTATCATTACAATAGGCACAAGAATCTTTCCTTCAATCAATATGGTTTTCTTTATGCCAAAAAACGTCAAGCGTCAAACGAAGACATCACTTAGTATTTAGAAACAGAACAATAGCACAGAAGTAGGACAATTTTTTCGTTCTAATTTTTTTAAAGCAAGCTTTCGTCACTGTGATAATTTCTTTAGCTTACAATATTTTTATTTTCCAGTTCCTTTTTCTGCACGTTTGATATTAACAATAATATAAATAGTAAAACAAACAGAAAGTTGGTTAATGATTGTTAGATGACAAACGCCAAAGAATAAAAGCTTTAAGCGATGAAAACAGTTATTCTGTAACTGTGGATTTGTGAAGAGTTAACAAGCAGTTGCTCAATCGCTAACCGGTTAGTCATAGGTCGCTATTTGCGAAGTTGGGTAAAAAATTCAAGCAGTGTTGCGATTCGTGAGCTGTCTTCGAAAGACGTTACTGTTTGTTAAAACCTGGAAAATTAGCACTTTTGGCGCATGTTGAAGAATTTTCACGGGTAATTTTATATTAATAATTCGCAAATCGAAAAATAATGATTAATTAAGCTTTTGTATTGTCATAAAAGGCGATAGAAACACTGATCGAACGGTAACATCAGCTAAATAACAGCAAACAATCCAATATAATTTTAACCTATATACCACAGTAACCTGATACGATAGAATGCTCTTAAATAGAACAATTGAGAATGATTAAATATTTCGTTCGTGTTACAAATAATGTATGTAAATATTGCACATTCATGCAGTTAGTTCTGTGAGAATTTATTAACACGAAGTGTTGGGCCTAGAATTTTATATTTTTGACACTATCGCAAAGTAATGCTATCGAGTTAATTATAAAAACAGTTCAATTTCTCACATTAATTTCAGATAATCGAGAAATTGTTTGGTGTCATATCAACACACCTAGAGACAGAACAAAATATTTTGCGATATCATTTTCAATGTAAGAAGAAATCATTAACTGGCCCATGTTTCGTCGCAAAAGACAAATCCCTCATTAATCGTAATATTTCGTTGCCAAAAGAAAAAGTAGAAGTTACAAACGGCCACATCGAAATGATTTGTCATCGAGGTAGGAAAGACAAGCGTAGCAGCACAACATGATTTTATATTGGTACAGATTTTGTACGACCATTTCAGAATATATTTCGCCCGTGACATAAAATAAGTAATAAAACTTAGTCGAAGCGATAATCTGTCGGGTCATGAAAAAGCGAATAAGACAGCCAATTTTACGACGGAAAACGGAGAAAACGAGTCCCTTTGCGTCAGAGGTCGACAACCAGGCAGGTACCTAATCCCAGCTTCCTTCACGGAACACGTAATACCTTGTTCGACACGGCTCCGTTGTGCCGTTTAGCATCCTTTTGGTGATGTTTTCTTGTGGAAGACGCCACGGTGGCTGCTCTCGGTCTGTGCGCGGCCGACGAAGACGACTTGGCCTCCTTCTTGCCACCGTCGTCTAAGTGCTTGCCCGCCGGCAGCTCCCTCTTCGGAGTCGCCTCCACCACCATGGAATGTCTCTTGGGCTGAGGGAGCCTCTGACTTCCGCCCGCACCCACCAAAGTTCCCGGTGACAATAGGTCGCCGGCCTCGGAGTCCCTGTTACCACCGAGTGGAGAACTGGGGTCTGGCCTCCTCCTCCTCATGAAGCTCCTACGGGGCGAGGCGTCGCGGGACCTATCCCCGACGCCTCCGCTCTTGGTGCTGCGACGCAAGAGCCTCATCATCTGGTTCTTGAGAGTGGCCGCGAGCGGCATTTCCCGGGAAACGTGTCTTCCTCCGGCGACACCCACCACTCCTCCGCCTCCTACGGCGGGACCGGTCGCCACTCCTACGCCCCCTCCACCCCCTCCGCCGACCGTGGTCACGTACCCGGGACAAGGGACCACGTACATCACAAACCCTCCCTCTGTCGCTCCGGGCTACGACACGGCAGTCGAGTCACACCGCGCCCGACGGCTTTCCGCACGCGAGACGCTCTCGAAGGCACTGCGGGAAGCGCGTAGCGACGACCAACGAAACAAACACTTCACCACGCCAGAGATTTTTCTCCATCCGCTCGAGCACTGCGTATAGGAGAGTGCGGAGCGTCCGCGGTATCAGAGAATGGAGAAAGCCGACGGCTCCCTCCTTTCCGTCACACGACCATCCCTTATCGCTCGCACGATCCACCCGCACTTCCGAGAACGACGAAGAGCAAATTCGGGAGAATCCTCGAGGACATCCGCGACACGCCGTCGAAGCTCCTCTCGGGTCCCGAGTCGAAACCACTCTCCCGAGGAACTCTCGCCACGGGGAGCGCCTTCCCCGGTTCATTCAGAGGGGAAGGAGAGGGGAAAGAGGCTGGCTCACGCACTGGCTTACTGTTCGGTCGAACGCGGGGGGAAGTAGGGGAACAACGCCGTCTCGCTGCCCCCTCCGCCGCACAGCCAACACTCCCGCTTGCTTTCCTCTTTCTCCTCCTCTGGAGGAACCTCCGATTGCCGAACCGAGAATTCCTTCCTCCCCGACCCCTCCGGCAACACCACTTCCTTTGACTCCCTGGCAACCAACACATGCACGACAGAGGCCGGTCGCATCCTCCTCCGGCTGCTACACATGAGGAAGGTTTCGGACGATGGAGAGAGGGTGTAACGGCCTCCGAGGTTTACGGATCGGACGGGGAGTCATCGAAAGGAGGAGTGGATTCCGCGCGCACGCAAGCAAAGAAACATACTCGTTAGATAGCCCCCCCACTATTATCATCCCGGCCAACCTCCGACCTCCTTCCACACACTCTCACTCTCCCTCGCCTCGCCAACCTTCACGAGCTGCCTCCTTCCCCGTAACGTGCCAACTTTGAAGAGTGGTGTGACGCAGGCGATAGACTTATGCAGAGGTTTAGAGGCAGAAAGCCGTCGGAGGGAGAGAAGAGGTGGGAAGGCCGAAGAAGTGGAAAGGGTTCGAGATAGGAAGGTGGAGAGAGGAGGCGGAGGAATGCAGAAGGAATTGAGGAGGGTACGGTGGGAGGGAGGGAGACGGCTGGCAGGCGAGGAGGTTAAAGAACAAGTAAATGGACAGAGGAATGGCGAGATGGTCGAAGAGGGTTAACGGATGCGACTAGGAAAAAATAGGAGATTCACGCGGAGATGGGAAACGAAAGATTGGCAGGCTACAGTTGTAACTAATCCAGAATAGAACGTTAACAAGGACAAATCTAGGGAATAATTGAGAAAATCACTTCATACAAACTTAAGAACATCATTTAATATGAGAAGTTGCTTAAAATTACTGATATTTCCGGAAGAGCCTTGTAATTTAGAGATATAATTTTTAAATGTTTAAAGACAGTAAAACATAAATGCTTCAATAAACAAACGAGTCCGACCGGAAATGGCAACGGGAGTTAAAGAATATGGTATCCAGTTGGGTAATAACTACAGCGGTTCAAATGTTACCCAAGGATCCGTCTGTGAAATAATGAGAGAGAGAGAAGCAAAGAGTTGCTGAGGATAAAAGACGACGGCAGCTCACGGTGAGGTGATCAGTAAAGAATGCCGAAGACTAAGATGTAGCACAAAAAATAAGACCAAAAGAGAGGGGAGTGGCGGATATGCGGCGGTCGGGATGGGAGGAGAAAGTTCTCGAGGGGAGGCTGAGGGAGGAGCAGCTATGCGAGAGAGGGCGGAGGAGGAGAGAGTGACGGAGTAGCGGGAGGCTGGTCGAGCTCGCTAGCATAATAGACAGGATGGAAGATATAGCGGAGAGTGGAACAGAGATGGAGAGAACTACAGCAGCAGCCAAATGGATCGATTAATGATAACCGAATGGTTGGTTATCACAACCGAGTTTCCATTTCATTCTCGCGAAACCACAACGCGAGGCGATGAAATAACACAAAATTTAGACCTTGTTATAGGTGCGCAAAAAACTGGCAACGCGTCCAAGACACGGACACCAAATAGAAATGAGTAATAATTGAACAAAAAAAATGTAAATTCAAGGTTTAGGAATCGATAATAATGTGACAACGTTCCCTACCAAAGTATTGAACTACATTTTATAGTCGGGATGCGGGTGGGAAAGTGCAAGCAGGTCAAGGAGGGAAGTGACGGAATGTGCATCGCGCAAATAGCATGCAACTTTCTCTATTCTTTCGCGGACCGCAATACGAGGACCTTCGAACGACAGAAGATACTCGAATAACGATCATCGGAACCATCGGAAGGACAAACCCAGCCAGCACCCGCACCTCCCCCGCATTCTACCACCACGACATC
This sequence comes from Uropetala carovei, assembly GCA_036926305.1. Classification (NCBI taxonomy): domain Eukaryota; kingdom Metazoa; phylum Arthropoda; class Insecta; order Odonata; family Petaluridae; genus Uropetala; species Uropetala carovei. The sequence continues at coordinate 5,543,113 of JAXCHB010000010.1, read as the reverse complement.
CCGCGAGAGAAGCGAGAAAGACAAAAAATATATGTACTTAGTAATAACGCGCGACCTACTTCGATGGCCGAGGATGGCCCGGTGCGCTTCCCGGTGAGACGGCACCCGAGCGGTAACAGTGTCGGACTGCCGTAAAATCTCGTTAGCGAGAATATGGTCGGGAGCGGCTGGGGGTGCAGACGAGGGGTAGGGTGGGAAGATAATGAAAACGATTGCAACGAAGGGTGAGGGCAGACGGAGGGATGGTCGTGGGGGAGGAGGGAGGGGTGCACTTCCGTGCCACGCTTGCGCAAATCCGCCGCACGAGCTGCCCCTCCTCCCGCTCCCGTGCACACACCGTCGTGCACGGGAGCCCTCCTTCCTCTCCCTCCTCGAGAGAAAACTCGCATCCCTCCAGCGGCAGCCGATCCGAAGGGCCACCGCCTCTACCGCGATAATTTTGCCGGGAAGCAGGCTTCGAGGATGGCGGGCCCCGGGGAGGGATTGCACCCTTGCCTCCCCCTCCCCCCGCCTCGCCGCATCAGCGGTGAGAGCGACCGAGTGCACTTGCGTAACCAATTGGAGTGATGGCCAAATAGAGCAGCAAAACATGACACGTTCCTCGAGATACTATTTCGGCGCATATATCGATTATAACATTCTTATTCTCCGCATACACCGAGTTATTTCTTTCCCAAAGCGGCTTAAAAGGAAGTGCATAACGGCGAGCCTCGGATTTACCCCGCGTTTCGATCTACACGCGACGAGACCCTAACAACGAAGGACACGGTCCCTTTTTAACGGAGTGTGAACGTTGAATTTCATTATTTTAATTCACTTTTTAATCGCTACAAAAAATAAAATGGATGACAGCACGGTATAATTTATGTACAGAATGTCGAAGAATCATGATCTGCGTTATATTTGAATAAACGGGAAGCACTGCATTTTGGAAGTCAAGATTTCTCAGATATTATATTTGGTTCAATTATTCACCTTTAACAAATAACAAAGTATTTGTACATATTTTCGATACAGAAACGAGGTTTCAAAACTTGTTAGTAAAAAGCTTCTTTATAAAACGTTGGAAGTAGCATAAAGATGACTACTTGATGAAAACATGGCACAAGCGAGCAAAATTCGGGACGGCCATCACAACTCAGTAGAAAAGAAGCCAAAGTACAATGAAAGTGCAGCACTGAAAAACGTGACAAGGCGAAAAGGTACATTTTGTGGTAGAACCTGATTGCTCAGAATTCTTAATCTGAAATTTTTGCTGCCCACCGATTTTTCAAATAATATTCTTTGGCAGTGTAATAAACGCCATCATAAATAACATACACCCTGCAAATTTCACCCTTCTATATCTCTTGCCGTTTACTTGCTATTTTAATCTACTTGATTTCACAGAGCGGAAACCTAATCGTGGCAGGTAACAGGTGGCGGGTGCGTTTAAGTATCGCAGGTTGAGGCTCAGAAATTACCATAAGCAACACGAATGTTTGCATAATCTATACATATCTATAAAGTAAAGTGTTTGTATGTATGTTTTTTTATAACTCATCAACTACAGCACGTAGAAACAAGAGGAAGGTGTCATTTTAATCGCAATAAAGAGTTAAGTGGTGTAGTCAGGTTTTTATACCGATTTGATTGACCTTTCTCATTTAAAAAATATTTTCTTTTCTCATTTTCTCCATCTGAATAACATAGGGATGAGTGCAGCTTATTTTTCATTTGAATTTTAAAATTACTTAGAAACATGGTACGAACTTGAGACCTAGACGTTTCTTCTATGAAGGAAAGTACGAAGTTTATTTTTATTGAAGACAGAATCGGAATCCGGATCGAATTAGCGTAAAAGTGCGTTTAGAATCAGAAAAAGATGTGATTTTATCAGTTTTATGACAATACCAATTATAAGCTGCCATGACAACTCCCATTTTCGCCGAAGTTGAGAGTCCAATGCATATATATATGGAAAAAATTTTAACGTAATAACTTTTTTCAATTTCTGAGTACGATTTTGCTTTGTTTACATGACAACCAAATATTTGATTTTAATTAAAATATTACTAATAAATAGTTTTCTTGTGGCGTAGAGGTCTCGAAAGCCAACTGTTTTTAAAACTAACAATAAGTAAGTAACTCAAATAATTACTTAAATTTCCCACAAATTGTGAATGGATAAATCGTTTCATTGTTTCCAAAGTAATGCTGATATAAAGAATTTTCTCGTAATAGAACTCATGGATGAGAGAATCGAGCTAATAGTCGGAGGATATTATGCACTCTGTGATTCTTAAACGTTCTCTATTTACTTTTTTGGGTACTACTGGGTTATCCCGGACCCCATTAACAGAAACTGATTGGCCGGTCTCGACATTTACAAACCCAATCACCGGACAACGGGGAGGGATACTTTGGTTCCGGGCGAGGCGAAGGACGCGGTAGCGCCCGGAGACGACTACTCATTAAAACAAAGCGAGCCAAAGGCTCGTCAATACATCCTTTCAATGTTATATCCTCTCAATTTGCGGAGCAACTGTCGAGTATATAACATTGAAAGGATATATTGACGAGCCTTCGGCTCGCTTTGTTTTAACGCAGTTTCCCAACCTGGGTGCCGTGAAGCGTTCTGAGGAGTGCCGCAAGAATTATTGTTTTCCCGTTTCTAGCCTTACTATGCATCGTCGGCTTTAAAAAATCCAAATCAGAATTAAGACGAACTTCATTTCGTCGCAAAGGAACTTCTAAATGAAAGAAGATATGGAGGTATTTAGATATGATAATAAAAACCGCGATTATTACTGATGGTGGATAGGTTGGGGTGCCGCCAAATTCTGAAGTGTCACTTATGGGTTCCGCGACTCTAAAAAGTTTGGGAAACACCGTTTCAATGAGTAGTCGTTTCCGGGCGTTACCGCGCCTTTCGCCTCGCCCGGAACCGAAGTATCCCTCCCCGTTGTCCGGTGATCGGGTTTGTAAATGTCGAGACCGGCCAATCAGTCATAGGTTAGGAAAGCTACCGCATCTTCTTCATTATTTGGCAAATTATAACAATGCATTATAACAATGTCAACGAAGTCATTATCTTTTATATAATGTTGAGAGTTGTTTAGAATGAATCAATTATTAAAATTAATGAAATCCGTAAAAAAATTATTTTTCAAAAGGGGTCGGGGATAACCCAGTAGTACCCTTTTTTGTCTTTCGTTTTACTTACAGTTTTCGTTTTGAAGATAACGTCACAAAAATTTGCATATGTATATAAATTTAACCTGCGGTAAACATTCGAAGCGGTTTTCTTCATTTTTGCTTTATTGGACGGTTAAAACTGTATACTATGTTATTCTTTCGATGTTTACATGTTACACGGTCTAACTTTTAGATTCACTAAATCCGTTAAAATTCAACGGGCATTTCAGCTAGTAGTAGATAAAACGAACGTGAAAGCACTTAAGGCTATTTCTTCCACACCTACACGTAGGTTTGCCTTGAAGAACGCTACAGCATTTCACAAAGTTTTAAACGCCACAGGGTTCAACTTAATAAACGCGTACGAAAATTCATAATTCCAGCATGAGCAATAGCGCATCCTTAGTTACACTTCATCCACCGACTGAAAATAAATCTCTCCACATAGGCATGGACAACTGAATTACCTTTCATGAACACATATCAAGGTCATTAAATCTCCAATAATCCTTTTAAATACAGCGGCTATCGCGTAATCTAGAATAAAATCCTACATTGAAAATAAATATTATCAGAATAAAAAATGAACAAACTATAACTAACCGCTTTCAACGTACCTGCAAAAGGAAAAAATCTGATAGTGTAACATCAAATGCACTATAAAACATTTCTGCATGACCAAATACAATGGTTATCTGATAGTGACATTTCAAAACTTCTCGCTTAAAATCAATGATGAAGGGGTGGTTAGCGTGTCTAGCTCTCAATGCTAGGGTCGCAGGTTCGAATCCTGCCTATGGCATGGTCGTGTTTCGTCCTTGTTATTGTTGTTATGCTCATTATAAAGGCCGTAAAGTGCTGTTTACGAGCTAGTAAAAATAAATAAATGTAAATAAATAAAAATCAATAATCAATTGAAGCGTAAGTGAACAATCCGTTAGACATTTCCGAAAAACCACCTGAAAAATATTTTCCATACTCTTCGTTGCTACCGAGTTTTACAAATGAAACACGCTTAATATTTAACAAATTTTATAATAGAAAGAAAAAAATTATTTCAAATAACATTTTTCGTAATATCTAATATGATAGTTGGTTTAGAAGAAATTAGACACGTCAATGGCGAATGACCTCTCTGGTCAGCCCCCTCTACGTCACAATTGCCAACTGATTATCGCGAAAAATATTTTCCGTAGGTACCACTGAATAATGAGGAGTCACGTGGTTCAAAAAGAATCTTTTGAGCGCGCTTCATTTTAAAAGATTTGCTCGCCTCTCATTCAGTATGAGATTGAACGTAGAAATTCAACCTAAGTTTCTCTGGAGCAAAAAAAATCAATAACCCCCTCCGTCGATCAAAAATTTAAGTAAACTTTATTTTTAAAAAACTTGTAACCACCTCTTATTGCAACAACGATAAGGCGAATGTGACATAAAATTCACAAAAACGGATTTACGATCATATAGAATTCCAATATATATATAATCGACTCATTAATTACGCCTGTCATTTCATCCCCGTGCCAAGATATACTACTACTACTATATAAATCGAAATAACTCGAAATGAATATACCACTTAAACCTAAATTCGGATAATGGCACAACATACTATTAGAGACTGTGAACAAAGCATAGGAGATGCGGCACGTATCTTCAGCTTAATTTTTAAAAAAGATGATGAAAAAAGACAGCATTGTTCAATATCTTTCCAACGAGCGGATCTCGATCCCTTTTGTTTTAGCAAACCGAGATGTTTACGGCCAGCACGTTTTCCTTACCGACGGTTATTTCCTTCAACGACCAAGTGTCCACTTACGTCACTGGTCGCCCGGCGTGACCTCTGACACTTAATCGTCCCCCCCTTGTTCTCAGAGGCCCACGATGACCTCGCCTCTCCCCTCCAAACTCTGCGCGCGCTCTACGGTTAAGTTTTACACTACGTCACGACGGAAACGATAGAGTTGGTCAACTCGTTTCGCTGCGGCCCGCGATTAACCACTAGGAATAAACTTAAAATTTAATCGATTTCGACATGCCATTTTCATTTTTTATATTATTTTTAAACGCTTCGCAAAATGAAGAACTCCGATCATTTGCGTTATCATTAAGGAGACTTTTTTCACGATTAAAAAAATGCTAAAATATTAAATCTTAAATGCCATTGCCAATCCAAACATCACCACCGTCAATAAATGGATACAATGGACCTGACACATGAGACCAATAATTATGAATCGATAGATCTCTCGTACACAGATGTTTACGTATAAGGACGGATAATTTAAATTTCAACTTAGCTCGTAGGTAAAGAACAATCAAAAATACATTACGAACACCATTACAAGTCATTGAGCGCACCTCCTTTCTCGAACCGATATTATGTGTTAGGTATGCATTTATTGGGTGATGTACGCGATGGAAAACGTCCCATCACCATACATACGGTTGTCCACGAGTATCGCGAATAAAACTCGGGAAATGCCGACTAAAACGCACCATCCGATTGGAAAAGTGGAACCAATTTGGAAGGGGGAATGAATGATGACAGGCTCGAACAAGAAGTAAAACAGAGAGAGAGAGAGACAAAGGACTTTATTATGTACATAGAATCTTAAACGAGAGGAAAGGTCGCATCCTTAATTCCATCGTCGGGAAGGAATAAATAGATTCAGAAGAGGGCGAATAGGAAGAATCCGAGAAGGTAAATGGAGGAGGCCTTGTGTGAGCGGAATCGAAGGCCCAAAATAACAAAAATGAAAGGATACTCTGATAAAAGCAGCAAGTTATGAAAATAAACTGGAGCGACATAGTCAATATTTTTATAGTATATCACTCTATCAAGATGTAGAACATCATTAAATCGGATACTATAACTTTTCCTGTAGACGTTAGCAATAACAAGACGTTGCTGTCTAAAAAATTTCCTTACGAAACATACAAAGAACAGATAGCATATCATTTAATTTCCACTTCACCAATTTTTCTCCTTTGTAATGATAGAAAATGCTTTCTGGTGGACATTAAAAGAAAAACCTTTTTTCCATCTACATGGATCAACTTTATAGAACATTTTCACATCACACAGCATTTTCAACGGTATATTTAAATTCAAGAAAATTCTCTTGGCCTGGAACAACTTTCTCGAAGACAAAAATAGATGCTAATTTAAGGAAATTTTTCAGAGGACTTTTAAACGAAATTCATTCATATAGGGTGCGCTGCGACGAATGTCGAACAGAAAGATCTCGTTGCAGGAACTTACGTGAATCCGTGAAACCAGCTTTACATAGTAAAAGGGGATTTTGTTCATTACTACTTGAGCACGGCTAAATTATAGATAACCTAATTATTTCGGCCTTCTTTATTAAGCTCACGCTTGATTTAAATGCCCAAGCGACGCAGAAATCTCTTCCCTATCCATTCAACGCCCGTGTGAAAGTCATTTGCCGCCCTTTCTAGGCGGCCTTTACAAACTTTTTAAAAACGCCTTATGGTTTGATATATTTCCGTAGCCAATAAATATGCAAGGATATACGACATATTCTAATACAATCCGCGTTACTGTTTTTAAAAAACTGTGTCTGACGATAAATCGGCCTCCTCCGTTGTTGGGCCGCCCGTGTGCGTGCGCGCCCCTGATTCTAGGTTATTTCAATCCGAGAAAGTAATGAAAACGTATTCAACCTTAAAACGTGTGCTTCCGTCGAAATCTGTAATTCGATATTTTTCCACGAAAACAATATGTACTTACCCTATAACTGCAGATGGAGAAAGTAAAATATGCCAAAGACTATGTATCACAGATCGATAAACATGAATTATTTATTTTAATGCAAAGGTAACTCGTTTCAATGCCACTTTAAAATGCACTTTGGAGTACGAGATCGCTAAAAGAAAAGGATCAAAGGCGAACGTCGGCAAAAAAACGTCTAACAATAAGAACTCTGCTCTGAGAGACCCAAGTTTTCGGTACGAAAGAGAATTCGTCGGGAAGGCGTCGAAAGAACCTCTCCTAAAACTTTCATCGACTCCTTTATTTCGGCCAATGAAATAGAAAACGAGTGAGAAAAAAATCCGATGTGGCCAACACATGACTTTATCCATATTTGGGCTATAGATATTAAAATTATTATGAATAGCATTATAAGGCAAAATTATTATTTCGTATCGTAAAAGAATACAGTCGTCCTTATTGCCGTAAATTATATTTTGAGTATATTTACAGAATTCACCGCTACATGGTGTTGGCGCTGTACAGGGCCAGCCTTAGGCCAATAGTACCTATTGGACCCAATCGGGCCACGCGGCTAGGGGGCCCCGCAATGGTGTAGGGGCTCCAAACTATCTATTGGTGATGATTCTTTTTAGATTTATCCATAGTCCCATCCATACCCAAATGGTCTCATGAGAGGCCATCTGATGCTCTCCGAATGCAGGAAATGCGGTGGCGGCCTGGGATCCACCCCGGATCCCCCCAACCCCCCGGCTCGGCCTTTTAGGCCTCGTTGCTTCGGTCCTTTGGACCTCGCTTGCTGTGCCCCGCCCAAATCTTTTTTTTTCAAACTACGCCTTTTAGATGTAGGGGCCCCGCCAAAAGTTTTATAAATGGGCCCCGTAATTTCTAGGGCCGGCCCTGGCGCTGTATACTGGAAATTTACGAATAAATTAATTATATACATAATGGAATGCTCTACGAAAATTTGTTTCAAACAAAACCTGGAAGAAATATTATTCTCCACAACTGTGCCCGTCACGAAGATTACCAATAACGACATTTTTAAGGAGATATTTGACGGAAACCGAAAAAACCGAATATTTATCAATAATTCCTAAACAATAACTGCTATGGAAAATTGTTTCAAATGAAAGTTGTAGGAAATTGCATTCTCTATAACCTGTGTATAGAATTGTATATACAATAATGATGTTTTAACGGAGAAATATCGCAAAAAGCGAATCGGGTTTCGAATAAACCTCGACTTCCGGTTAACCGGTATTGTCCAAAAACTAATCAGTTCTTTGTGCTCATGCTAAAGTGTTATATATGAAATTTGGTATTAATATCACAAGTACTTTTTTAAGTTAGAGGGCCCACAATCACATCCATCCATCCACACACACACACATACATCATTCCGAAAATAGTCTAAACGTGTTCTAGGGACCTCAAAACGTGTATTTCCGTTGAAATCTCGAAGTAGATTTTTTTCGTGATCACAATACTTTCCCTATACTATGTATGGAGAAAGTAAAAAGGAGGCTAGACAGGAAAATAGCAGCATCTGCTCCCGAAACGTATCATCGACAACGCTATACGAGGTCTCATATAGCACTGCGTTACAAACAAGAGGCAAGCGAGTAGTATGTAATCGAAAGAGACTCTCCCATGACCTATACCTATCTCGTTATCGACCAAAGGGAGGAGGGCATGAGAGGGGAGGGGGCAGAAGGGGTGCGTGCGTGCGTGCCCCTCCCCCCTCTCCCCCAATCCCTTCCGACTGCTCGAAATACCTACGTCACCGATCCACCAGATTTAGTGGGAAAACACGCACAACTACCGGAGGCCTTGATGGGGAGAATTTATTTTCGATCTTAGCACTGCAAAGGGGTTTGATAATTACGGGGCCGCTGGGAAACTTTTGAGCGATTTACGATATGTGAAATGAAAGTAGCTCGCTTTGTTGAAGATAAGTTTATTTCAATATTTACAAGTAAAGATATCATAATAAATGAGAACTTTCGAGGAATATTCGAGAGAAGAAAATCTGGTACTACTACGCTTGGTAACTTATCTAATGGAACAATAAACATGGATTCCTCCACGTCAAAATACCCTACGAACCAAAACCCTGAAAAATAGACTACATTACTTCAATAACACACGAAGGAACAAGTTTCATGAAATAACGATTTAATCGAAGTTGAAATTTATAGTAATTAAAACCAGGGCGGTATTTATAGAAATGGAGTACTTCCAACCCGAGTGATTATCATTATCGATCAAGAAACACAAGCAGCACATTTTGACGTTAGTAAGAACCAAAGAAAATCAAGTTTGTACAATTATTCATTCATGTGCGAGTAATTCGTATGACTGAATCTTGACATTTAATTTGCGTCACTCGTTTGACGGATGACGCACTGACGAGATGGCGGATTTCCCTTTGAATAGGATTATTTTTTTAAAATCTAACTTTTGCTTCGCTAAAAATCTCGATTCAATACATGACTATGACATAAGAATCGTCGCTAATCAGCCGCATTTTCAGGCTAGATCTAAAGACCGCTGTTATCGCTTTAACGATATACATACATTTCCTGGCTACTCGCCAAAAACATTCCGAATACATTCTTTTCTATGCTTACGGAAGGTGTAACTTATTTATATTGACATAATGCTACAGATAGATATGGAAAATTTCTTTATAATCTACAAACGCGATCTTTTTACTCTCTCCCTACACGTCGTATAGAGAAAATACTGTTTTCATGAAAAAAATCGACTTCGAGATTTCAACGGAAATACACGTTTTGAGGTTCCTAGAACACGTTTAGACTATTTTCGGAATGTAGTCTGTGTGTATGAGATAGTGGGCGCTCTAACTCGAAAAGTACTTGCCATATCCTTACCAAATTTCATATATAACACTTTAACATGAGGACAAAGAAATGATTAGTTTTTGGACCATAACGGTTAACCGGAAGTCGAGGTTTATTCGAAACCCGATTCGGTTTTTGCGATATTTCTCCGTTAAAACATCATTATTGTATGTATATATAATTCGATACAAAGGTTATAGAGAATGTGATTTCCTACAACTTTCGTTTGAAACAATTTTCCGTAGCAGTTATTGTTTAGGAATTATTTATAAATAATCGGTTTTTCGGGTTTCCGTCAAATATCTCCTTAAAAAGATCGTTATTGGTAATCTTCGTGAGGACCAAAGTTGTAGAGAATAATATTTCTTCCTTGTTTGAAACAAATTTTCGTAGAACATTCCATTTAGTAGATAATTAATTTATTCGTAAATTTTCAGTATACAGCACCAACACCATGTAGCGGTGAATTCTGTAAACATATTCAAAATATAATTTACGGCAATAAGGACGACTGCACTCTTTTAGGATATGAAATAATAATTTTACCAGCTTGTGTCGACTAACTGGGACCACATTGAAAACTGACCGCGACGCTGACCCCTCGACCGTCATTAACGCGGGTCAGAGGTCTATACCTCGAGGCCCATCCTCAAATCCGAGCCCAGGTGCCTTTACCCTCTCCACAGGGGGGCATTAGCGACCACGTCTTTTGCAATAAAATTTAAATTATTTTATATTGTTAACTTAGTGCGATTGTGACTCAAGCAACATATTCGGGTGAATGCGCTGATCAAAAGCGTCTTTTTAACGGAATTCTACGATAAATAATAACATATTTACGGAGGGTGTAACGCTTGGTTAGACGGGTGAAAAGGAAAACCGCTCATAAATAAAAAGCTTTACAACCTTTTTCGATCAAACTTCTAGGAATCGCTTGACTATTCAACTTTTCAATTTGAAACTGCTCGCCGTGTACATAGAAGTCCTGGGTTTGACTTCAGGAGCATATCTTTTCTCCATTTGAATAATATGGGCAGAGCTGAAAAGAAGCGAGGCCTTTTTTCCTTAGGACTTTCAAATATTTTTAAAATGAGATATCGACGCGGTACTTTCACAGTTATGCCGAAGAAAGTATGGAAATGAATTTCCATATCGTGGAAATTCAAATATCATTCGAAAAAAGCCAAAAATTAGGTTTAACTAATATTTTTCGTGATTTTTTACGCATTTATTCAATTCGTCGTGATAAAATTGTGATAAAATCGTGTTTTATAAGTCCATGACTATTATTGCTCTCTGGAACATTCAATTATGTGGATTTCATATTCTTTTTGCGTTTTAGTGTACATAAAAGTCGGTGTCATTAATTTTTATTTTATTTTAACGTAATTCTCAATTCACGCCCACCCGTCATATTTCACGGGAAATTACGCTAGTCACTTATAATAATAGACAATTTTTTGTTGGTTGGTTGGTGATCATATAAAAATGCGATTAACTTGATAAAAAAATATATAGAAAACTCTAAATGTGGCAGGTATGCTCGATATACATATTTTAAGATGATGGCAAAAAAATCTCGAAATGTCTTGGGTTAGACTCCAAGGAAGGCATTTTCATTTCCCATAAGATAACACGTAAAACTCGGCTTTACGAAGTGCTGACTTTCATTCTTTTTGGAATTATAATTAGAAAGAATTGGTATACAATCTTTAGATATAAACCATATAGCAACCAAGGGTTACACCCTCCGCACCGTCTCGCGAATGTCTGCTTTCATTACAATCCCATCCGAAAACTCTTAAGAGGTTGGTATTCCTTGGCGTCAAGATTAGATGTGAACGTAAATATGTTATTATTTATCGTAGAATTCCGTTAAAAAGACGCTCTTGATCAGCGCATATGTTGCTTGAGTCACAATCGCACTAAGTTAACAATATAAAATAATTTAAATTTTATTGCAAAAGATGTGGTCGCTAGTGCCCCCCTGGGGAGAGGGTAAAGACACCTGAGCTCGGATTTGAGGATGGACCTCGAGATATAGGCCTCTGACCCGAGTTAATGACGGTCGAGGGGTCAGCGTCGCGGTCAGTTTTCAATGTGGTCCCAGTTAGTAGACACAAGCCAAATGGCTTGTGTCTACTAACTATTATAATGCTATTCATAATAATTTTAATATCTATACCCCAAATATGGAGGAAGTCATGTGTTGGCCACATCAGATTTTTTAACTAGCAAATATTACTTCTGCTCTAAGAACGACAAATCCGAGAGATAAATTTCCCAAACTGTTAAACATAAGTCTGTAATTGCTAATTAAAATTGCCTGCAAAATTATTGTAATATTTTAAATAACCTACTCTAGGTTATAATTATTAGCGAAAAGGCTTCTCCTTGTATCTTTCATTAATAAATTTAAATTAGAGTCAACTACTTTCATGAAGGGCAGAGAATATCCATAATTAAACAACGTAATCTAAAAATCTAATCACATGACTTACTCCATACAGAGTAATGAATATGATTGCTCTCGACGCCAGCGCCCTCAAATATAATTATCGGCAATTACACTCGTTAATAGTTTTGAAACACTTGGAACAAGTTTCACAGTGGAAAATACTTTTAATCACTTCTTACATAGAAAAACAAAAAGGAAAAAAATGTCAGGTGTTGCAGTGGATAAAAAAATATCGATGCGCGATTATTAAAACTGCCACTGGCAGCAGTTAGAAAATGTTAATATAGCAAAGGAAACTAAGGTTTCACTTAGCGACGTACTTGACAAATTCAGAGGAATGCTCGAAATATCTCTTAAATACACTTTTATGAAAAACCTTTCAAACAAAAAATTTTTTTCTAACACTTTGATAATAACAAATATTTACATAAATTAAGTCCTAATGGAGACGTTTGCAAAAAAAAATGACAGGAGTAAACTTCGGCTCCCGGTTAACCAGGTTTAGCCTAAACCTTTTCAAACTTTGAATTATGAATAAAAACCCTACATAAGTACAAAGTTCTTTCTGAGCGAATCATTCATTTTTGAGTTAGAGCGCTCACAAAATTCATATCACACATGACATCATCGAGAAAATAGTGAAAAAGCACTCAAGAGGATCTAGAAACGTGTATTTCTGTTCAAATCTCGAATTCAGTTTTTTTCACGAATACAATACTAAGTATGGAGAAAGTAAAAAGGATATTTTGAAAAAAATGGTACAAAACTATTAGTATTCGGGAAATTTTTCAATACTTCCTGATTGTGTGTCAATATCGCCATTAGTTTGGAAACGTCTCGTTTGTTAGATAAACCAAAGCAAAAGAGTGAAAATTAATGAGACGATAGGAGTATTATTTTGGAATTTTCCGTTACTACTTCAATTGAATGACACGAACCGAATCCGATAGTCACAACCACTAAAACCTGTCCAACTCCTTTCATGAGTCACGCATCGACCTCGAAGTATTTCATTCGAAGGGTTATCCGGATATGGAGAAGCATTACATGATGGGTTATGTATTTCCGTTACGCTCGGAAAGGTCTCGTTACAAAAGCAAAAATGAACAAGGGCGGATGTACGCAAAAACATTTGTGCTATTTAGTTAGCTATTGTAAACATTAGTTTTATCGTTACAAACTTCAATCTATTTTGCCTTGATCACGAATTTAATAAAGTTGGCAAGTAAAAAAAATCAATAACTTTTTCGTGTCACGCGAGGCTGAAAAGATTGGACAATTTCAGTAATATTGGCACGCGGGCAACAGAGGGTTCGCCATCACTGATATAGGAGGATACAAATGTACAGACCAAACTACAATTGTTGGAGAGCTGAAATTTAATACGTAGGTGAATCGAAAAAAATAATCGGAGGAAAAATTGAAAAATTGCAACGTTTATTTTCTTGGCCGTTAAAAATTACAAATTTTACTAACATTGCATGGTTTAGGTACTTCTAAATGTGCTATGAAGCTGAAATTTTTTCTATTGGTAGAATTTGCAAAATAATGAAAACGGGATTAGAGAAATTTGAAAATTTTTGTTCGTTCGGCCGTAATAAATTCTTAAATGTTAAACAAATTGACTTATGTTTATGTACTTTCTGAAGATCCAGTAAGCTGAAAATTTTTCACCAAGGTAGAAAATTATGTTCCGGTGGTAACTAACATTGCAAATTTCAGAAAAGTTTAATAATGTGGCTCTTAAAAATTCATAAAATTTAAACAATTAAATTTATATAAAGGCACTCCTAGAGGTGCTACATCGATGACATTTTACAGAAATGTGAGGGTATTCGTAACAAATGATGAAAAACTATAAAATGTTTATAATTATATATTTTAGGGGTTGTTTTTACCCCCATATATTCAAAACAGAAAAACACGTAATTCGGCGCAGAGATGCAAACTTATGCGTTTGAAATTTATTTTTCGACTTTTATTTTGACTTTAAGGTGAGAGAAATGCTTGCAGAATGCAAGCACACCTTCATTAGTAACCTTATATACTTTCAACATGGCTTAAAGCAGTGGTAAGCAACCTACGGGCCGCGGTCATCATGTGGCCCTCTAGAACATTTTATGCAGCCCACGAAGCTACGATTAAAAAGCGATTTAACACAAATTTATATATGTAGGTAACATATATTCAAATTACGTCAATAAAATAACTGATATCGTAGCCGTAAAAATCTGATTTAGATGAATTTTCATTTATGTGATACCTGAGAATCACAAGCTAACGTCCGATTTAAAGCTTAATCTGGCTCGCCGAAGCATCGACAACTTGCAATGCGGCCCGCCGAGGAATTCGCAACCACCAATGCGGCTAGCCAAGTGGATAGCCCACCACTTGTTTAAACGTACAAGAGACGGAGGTAAGGGCTTTGCAGGACACATGGACATAGATATACATATGCACCATTGTTCTGATATTTCGAATGCGATTCAACCATCGAACCCGAACTTTAGATATCAATGGCGGTTGGTGAAATGTGGCGGTACACAGGGCTGACTTAGATTAAAATAATGAACATTTACGTTTCAATTATCTTGTTAAATTATCACGAGCGCTTTCAATGCGTCCGAACATCATCAACTGACTGGTGAGATGCAGTAGCACACAAAAGTTGTATGCAAGTTATATCAATGTCGCGTATTGCATTATTAATTATATTTATGTTAAAAACAACGGGGTCAAACCGTCTCCTATTCCTCTCTAACGGCGCCCATGATCCCAGATTTGGGCTGTGATTAATAACCGAGTGGTTCTACAAAATCATTTGACGCAATTTTTTCAGTTTGAATAATGTTTGATATGATTAAAATGATAGATTATATAGATCAACATAAACGTTTTTTTATAAAAAGTAGGATCACCAACAAATTAGTATTTTATTTCCGTTTTCACATATTTTGTTTATACGATTTTTATTCCATTGTGAAACGGGAGCCCAGAGCCATATTAGCCCGTTGGCAGATCCGCCCCTGATATATAGACTGTTGTTATCGAAAGAGGTCCAAAACATGTATCTGCACTGAAATCGGTGCACGTGTCTTCGATTACTGACTACCTCACCCGTTTCTGATTTCGTTCGACATTCATGTTTACGGGGAACGTTGAGGTATCACTCCAAATGTAAAAAAATAAAAAATTGAACGAAAAACAAAAGTTTTCCCATGAAAATACACCAAAAACACTCCCAAAAGAAAAAAAACAAGTGTTTTTATGAGTTATATAGTTTTTCCTTTTCGAAATACTGCCATGGAAAGCGCTTGCTGGTCGCATTCTCACGGTTAAGATAGCTTCAATTCTCACAGTAGCTTATTTCTCTTAAATGCCGGATTTAAAAAAAACAACAACACAATTCCAGTAATAAACTGCTTTTCCTCCACAAAGGATTCGGATACGATGAGTGTTAATACGACTTCCAAGGACTGGAAAATTAAAGGAGATAATTTCTGAAATATATCTCCTACGAAATTATATATATCGTAAAGTACGACAGAATGCGAGCCTGAATACATCCATGAATGTTCAAAGGTTACAAAAACACCTGTGGTTCGAATATTCTAGGTTCTGTTTGCATCCAAAACGTGAATGGAAAATGTACTTACATTTACGGAGAAAAATGAGAGTAGACGTGCGCACTAAAGATTTAAGACAGGCGAGCGATCTACCTCTTTATATTCTCTGTCCTACTATAATAGACGATTAAAAACGAATGCTGAATTGTCACTTTCACCCACCACCCCACCCCTTCTTCCCCTACTTCTCTCCACATATTTCTCGACCCCCCTCCCTCCCCCTCTCGCCTCTTAATAGGCAGACCGACAACTGCCCCGAAAGAGAAGACCACCAAGGGAGGGAGAAACGGAAAACAACCCCCCGGCGGTTACGGAAGGAGTAACCAAAGGAGAATAAGGAGCTGGAGATAAACTTTAAAAAAAAAAGAGAGAGACGAAAATCGTCTAAAGGGATAATTGCGTAACGATTTCCTAAATTCGATTGCTCTCGGTATTTGCCCGTCGCTAAATCCGCGATTTGATCACTTCCAAGAAATACGACAGCTTCTAAGTCTTCACTACGGTCTACTTCCAATTATTTCACGACATATCCACGTTATCAGAAGGCGGATAACGAAGTGCTTTAAAGTTTGGCTAAAAATAAACTGGGCATCGAAGATAATGGTGGCAAAAAGAAAGTCTATAACTAGCTCGTGAATCGGCTATGAAAACGTGTGAATTTAATAGAATGAATCGTTTCAAAGGCAAAACTGCACGACAAACCTCCCGTCGAAGGAAAATCTACAAAAATGTCACTTCTTGAAACTCGGGATTAGGAGTTAATGACTTCAATGTTATCAACTTTGAAGTTATATTATTATTTTAATGCTAAGGATCTACCGAGATTGCCACAAAATATATTAGCCAAATTCAGACAAATGCTAACATTATGACAAATAAAGCCACTTTTTTTACGTAACCTGATGGCTGCATCTGATGCAGAGTTGCACTTGATTGGTCTCTGCACGCACATCTTTCAATGGAGTCATCATTTTCATACTATAGGATCCCAATAATGGATTGAAGAAGATTCAAATTTCCCAATACTATTCTATATATAGTTTCCGAGATCTACTGGTTGGTTGGTTTGTTTGTTTGTTGGTTGGTCTGATGTAACGCTACACACGCCCGCTAGAAGAAATGCGAATAATAATATTTATTTTTACATGCCCTAGGGAGGATTCGAACCAGCGACCCTAGCATAGGGAGCTAGACATGCTAACCACCCCTATACGAATAACTCGAGAAAGAATCGAAATAGAAACTCTAAATTTGACAGGAATGCTCGATTAGCATATTTTAAGGTGATTACGAAAAAAAGCCCTGAGTTCGACTCCAAGGAAGACATTTCCATTTTCCATAGCACGTCTGTCCGTCCCTCCGCATGTTCGTTCTCGGCTTCTACAGAACAGATTTTCATGAAATTTGATATTAAGGACTTTCAATCAAATATAATAAGAAAATCGCAAAAATGAACCACGTAAGCCAATCAGGGGTACCACTTTACTGGGGACAAAAAATTAAATTTTCGTCATATCTCGTAAAGTATTGCTCATATCAAAATATTTTTCAAATAAAAGTTGTAGAACTGGTAAATTAGAGTATTTTCTTTCCTATACATTTTTATTTTAGGAGTAGCCGTTATCGAGAAAATCAAACAAGAATGTCTTATATCGAGTGGGGGGGGGGGGAGTTTTACTTCTGTGCGACTGCCAGTAACAAATGTCTTATATATTTTGAAGGGTGTGTTTGTTGGTTTGTTCATGGAACTCCTCCTAAACGATAAAAGCTAGAATAACCAAATTTGGTACGATTCTTTCTTACATCTTAACTTAGTGAATGGTCAAGGTTTTGTTTCTGTCCGTCACTTTGATTCGAAATGGCGAACGATTTAATTATCGAATGTCACGTATTTTGCCGCGTCCTGCAATTGAAATACAGGGATGAGTGTGGACTACTTTTAATTTGCACTTTAAAATTACTTAAAATCACGGTACGAACTTGAGACTTGGATACTTCTTTGCGGGAAAGAACAAAGTTTATTTTCATTGAAGACAGATTCCGAATTCGTGTAGAAATGCAGTTAGTATAAATAAAATACGTGATTTTATCAGTTTTATTACAATACCCATTATAAGCTACCATGACAACTCCCACTGTCGCCGAAATTGAGAGTTCAATGCATTTATATGGGAGAGGGAGAGGGGACGGAGGGGGAAAGTAGCTAATTTTATTTGTTTTCATTATAATTAATTAAATAAACAAAATTTGAACAACAAAAGCAGTGAATAAGAACGTAGTATTTATCGTTCTAGAACATTGATTTTTACAAAAGTGTAGAAGGTATCTAATCTCTTCTTACTTACTAATATAAAAACTTTAAATTAACAAATCGTTATATGAAAATATACAATTCCTTACGTTTTTGTTATAATTAATTAAATAAAATTTGAACAACAAAACGGATTGTTACAAGCAAATAAGATTAATTGTTAAAAAAAGCTAATTGTAATTTAAAAAGTATCTACTATATATTTTAAAGAGTTTGTATGCTGTGCTGTAGTAGCTTCGCTGTGTACTATCTTATTCTTGCGATGCTTACATGTTATACGGTCGAAGTTTTAGATTCACTAAATCCGTTGAAATTCAACGGGCACTCATGCTAGTTTAAAAAAAACTCAATGCGCTGGTAGCTTGTTTGTTAAACACGTTATTAACTGTTATTGACACAGCTAGAAACGGTTCTCATACGCAGTCAACAGAATATCCGTAAATATCTACGTTGCTATGCTTCATTAATTTCGATGCTCAAACAGTTCGAAGCGAATAACCTTTTTCTTTCGTCTATTTGAAGGTTTAATTGGCATTAAATGAATCGGAGGCAACAATGAGTCTCCTTGGCAACGCCCGGAATAGATACGAAAAATCTTAAAAATTTCAAAAAGAATGCGTATTTCTGAAAACTTCGACCATTTAACGTGTAAACATCGCAAGAATAAAATAGCATAGAGCTTTAGCCGTCAAATAAAGGAAAAAAGAAGAAAATTGGTCAATATTTACGTATTTTAATGAATGAAGGTAAAAAACTTGCACTCTGAAAAATCGAAAATCTCGTGTAAACTTATGGGAAAATGTCTCCTGGATTCGAATCCGGGACACTTTAGAAAACGAAAATATTTTTCCAGGGACCTCGGCCAGTAGAAACAAAACGCCGTTTACCGCATATCTTTACGACGAAAGGTTCTCGAGAAATACGCCGATATAAATTGTACACAAATGTCTAGGCGTCAACGTAAAATTAATATATAGTTCGAGTTAGATGAAGTCGTGCGTGGCATCCATCGAAATGTATCGGAAAAACAAATGCAAAAATATTCCGTAACCTCGGGCAAATGATTACACATGGTCCGAGAATGGGTGGGGCCAAAGAATGCCTGCTTTCTCCAGCATCCCAACGACAATGGCCAACTCCAGTAAAAAGTATAGCACAAAAATACTCTATGAACGGAAAATGATTCTAATCGTATGCAAAATTTTTCCATGCGTCGAAGTCGAGCATATCCACAGGACAAAAATTATTATAGATGTCTTATAAACTATTTTAAAGAGTTTATGAAGACTAAGAGGCAATGGGATGCATCGCGACCCGACACACCTGGTCCGTGGACCAACACCCCGAGCATAAGGTGGAAGGGGGGCGTATTGAGAGAGCTCGATAGCCACGTCTACGGAAGCCCAGCTCTCTTGCAAAAGGCGCCCTGCGTGCCACCTATCGGGCGAACGAAGAACTCGGTGGCGAAAGTCGGTCATTTCCTAGGCTGGCCAGGCAAATGAAATGCAGTAGGAGACTAGGTTGCTTTCGAGGAGGAAGCTAACCCCATCCTACACGTTGAGAGAGCGATAGTGAACTAGCTCAAGAGCTACGACAAAGAACAAACAATGCTGAGGAAGGAGATAAGGACAGAAGTCCGCGGACAAGTCTTAATTACTATTCTCCCGACAGCCACTTTCCGCTGAATATAGACGGAACAAATGCGTCACTAATGTCCGTAACAGCTAGAACCTTCCGCGAGAATTTAAAAACACGGTTCGGAGCAAAAACTGCCCATTTAAATTCGACCTGGATTTAAGTAAATATAAAAAGTAGGTAATGTGGGGGTGATTAGGAAAATTATACGCTACCTCCTTCCATAAAAATAACCTAACGCAAATACATCCGTAAGATTCAAGCAAAAATAATTTCTCATCCCACATGCTGAACATAGGATGGCTAATATACGCAAACGACACCGTTATTATAACATCTCAATTTCTAAACATTGAGGGTTAACAATACAAATCGACAAGAGAACAACTCGCTGCAGGTCACCTGAATATAGTGGGTCGACAATAACGATAATTTACAAATAGAGGGCACTGGGTAAAATTAAATAGCATAACAACTATGCCAAACAACGATAATTATTAATGGTTGGTTTGGAAAAAGTACAAACGGCTAGATATCGCACACTGACGAACGAGGCAAAATGACGAAAACACAAACCTCTAGCGTTGACCTATGGCTGACCAGCGAGGGGGCAAGACAATAAGAGGTCACTGAGAAATACTCTTAAAGTTACAAATATATTACGAGTGAAAACTGCAAAATAATGGCCATGAATGGGTTAATCTGCTTCAAACCGTTGATTTAATGGTAATAAAGTAAAACATTCGACTGAAATCAACTCATTTACTACGGAGGCAAAGCGGCTAAATAAAATTTTAAGAAGGCGTAGGGTCAGGGTTAGATTCCAATCAGCTCACTTAATGCTGGATACGGTACAAAGATAAAACATCTGACGGAAGTACCCTTCAGAGCCGGGACTAGGTATTTTGGGGGCCGGGGCCTGTATTTTATGAGGTAAAAAATAATAATTATAATTACTGTCTGCCCGTCGCCACCAATCTCACTTTATTAAGCCATTTTAACAAATTTTATGCTTGTAGAATATAAAATGTTAATATAAAATACATATAGCCGGCCTTGGTAGAGGGGTGGTTAGTGTGTCTAGGTCCCAACGCTAGGGTCGCAGGTTCGAATCCTGCAGAGGGCATGGTCGTGTATGTTCGTCCTTGTTATCGTTCTTACGCTCATTGTAACGGCCGTAAAGTGCTGTTTATGGGCTTGTGGGAATAAATATAAATAATTTAAAAAAATACATATAATCACAACTTAGGCGTCCTGTAGAATGATGTACCCGGGGCAAGGGCCCCGCTCGCCCCACCATCGTCCCGGCCCTGGTACCCTTAATGATATCCACAGCGAAAAAACAATTTTAAGAGAACAAACATTCATGTTCAACAGAGAATTTTGTAGCGAAGCGCAGCACTACTCGCCATTACAAACGAAGGCTTAATCCGAGGTGGAGACAGTTGAATCAGAAGTGTCATACAAAGGAAACATTGGCTTCGCGGAAAAAAATCACTGACACAACTAATAGTAGCCGAGTTGAAAAACTCGCGCAACCGTTTTGATAACCTTTACTCACAACTAACACAAATTCCAGCGAGCTGCTTCATTATTGCCGCTTAAAATCGGACGCGTTATACAATCGCAGAATAAATGCTAAAACAAGAATGAATGATTTTACGACGATGAAATAAATTAAATAGGTAAAATATTTACGAAGAATTAATTACTCGTTATAGTATAATTTTAAATTATCCTAAAAAGATAAGGAAAATAAGAACAATTGAGTTGTAAAATTAAAAAAAGAAACGCCTTCAAATCGAATAAATTACAAATGATCCACACGTACTTAATAATAATAACAACAATTTATTAAACACAAACAGAATATCCCCAAATTACGTGTTATAATAAAAAAATATAAATATAAAGATAAATAAATTGAACAAGACAAAAGACACTATACACATGCATACAAAATGCACACAGAACACTTCCGAGTGTTCTCAGTGTGTTCTGCATACGGGAGTCTTCGTATGTGTCCATAGTACTGCTTTTGGAATTCGCCTCGTTGTGTATGTCCTAATTGCTCTGGCAATAGGTGAATGTTACATGTGTGTGACGTATGATATTTTAAATGATACTGTTTAAAAATATCATGTTTTATGTAAATCCGCAAAAAATTTCATCAAATGAAAAAGAAAACATCAACAGTTATGAATTCTTAAAAATTTTCGCAAATTTTCTCACCTTTACCTGTATTTTTAAAAAACTCCCTCGGACGTACAGGTGAGATTTTCGTGTATGATTTGAAAAAAATTCAAGTAAAATGGAATTCCATATGGCAGTGGTGCACAAAGGGTTTTTGTACGGCCCACGAAGCCATTATGAAAAAGCAATCCAAAAAATTTAACCTGCCAATTCATACATTTTTATGAAAATGCCGCCCTCCACATAGAAAAGGATGGGCACAACTGCCATGTAGATGCAAAAACACGAGACTTGTAGATGATTGTGGAGTTACGAATTTGCGCTTATTGAAAGGATTTGTATAAATCACCGATACAATAAATGCTCGATAAGGAGGAATGTCTTCCTACGGGGTCCAAATTCTATTCTTAAGGAACAAAAATGAAGTTCAATGTTAAAAAGCTGAAAAAATTTTTTATCATTAATAATAATTAGTAAATAAAAAATTAGCGATTATAAATGGAGATTATAGAAGTGAATTTTGAAGTGGCAGTACTAATATTGAACGGTTAATGAATTTATTGATGTCTGTCTTACTTCTTAAGAGTGAGTCCAGATCCCATGGACCTCCACCCCCCAAGGTGATAATCTCGTGTGTGTGCGCATTTGTGTATATATAATAGATGATGTATATATATTATAATGATATATATATATATCACCGCTGCCTCACATGTCCCATCCACCTACCCTCATTTTTTTCACCAGCCATTCCTCCAACATCACCTCCAGAAGTAATTGCACAATGAGGAATGTCATTTACCTTCTCACCTGCACCCTCTGTCCTGCCTTTTATGTTGGCCTCACCAGTAACCCCCTCAACATCAGAATTAACGGCCACCGGAACAACATAAATCTCAAACGTCTCCTTCCGGTGGCTACTCACGCTAATTCAGACTAGGTAACTTTTAATAACTGCTTTAATGTAAGGATTATCCGCACCCTACCAGAAGACACCCCCACCCCCCTAATTTGACAGTTGGAGTTAGCCCACATCTTACTTCTTAATGCTTTCTCCCCCACTCCCGGTCTAAACCTCCAATAACTCTATTGACCGTCCAACTCCCCACCTCGTCCTATCTGCAAACTCCTCTCATTACCTCCCCCATATCCTCCCCAGTGTGCCACTTCAAACAGTACATGTGTCTCTGTCACTGAAGAAGGGTGTCAGCCTGAAAGCTCCATATTTGTGTTGTTTCTGTGTCTTCAGCACCCCCAGCAGCTCTCCAATATAGGTAAGTGTTCTATGGGCTTCCTCCAACACCCTGTTGCCAACTTTATTATTACCTTTTCTTTTCTTTAAGCATATACATATATACACACACACACACACACACACAGTGTGGGACCCTGTATCCGGCATGCTTGGGACCTGAGGGTTGCCAGATAGGGGTTTTTTCCAGAATTCAGGTAGCCAGGCCTAAAATGTAAAAACAAATGCACAACCTAGCACTGTTATCCTTTCTTTTGAGTCTTTAAACCCACTGGTTGCTGATTCTTCTGGTGCAACAACAGTTTTTCTAGGAATATACCTCCAATATAAAGGTCTTGTCAGCATTATACACCTGCTCTGCAGTAAAAATGTGAGCAAAAATCATGAGAATACAAGCTTTCACCATCGACTGTTTTTAAAACACATCAGTGGTGCCACCAACAAACACAAATTACTTGGCGCGCATTTTAAATATTACACTTTGTCGGTTTCTGGTTTTTGGAACGTTCCGGATACTGGGTAGCCGGATACTGGGTCCCACACTGTGTGTGTGTGTATATATATATATATATATATATCAGGGGTATATATTCTGGGTGTGCAGCACATGCCCACCGAATATCACGATATATACGTATATGTAATATTATTAAAACTATGACAATTATGAAATATGGTTGTGCCGAAAAAGTTATGCACACGAAAATACATTCACCGTAAGATCTCTAGCGAAGTCATGATATCATACATCGTACAATCTATAGCGTTTAACTGAATAGTGGAGCAGTGGAGAGAGACTAGAGTCTTGCATAGTAGATTACTGCATGGAAGTCGTGCGATGAGCCAACCGGAGCAGCCTGTCTCTTGCACACCCGTGTATTGCGACACGGTGGAGAGAAACTGGAAGTTCTTAAGTAAACACTCCAGGCAAAACTATTCAGCAATTGCACACCTAACCGCCCTGAACCATCTTGCGCAGTGGTAAGATATTTGGTTTATGCATGGTAGTATATAGCCGTCGGGGCATGCTGATATTGTAGCGCACACAGGTGAAGTTGCAGTCTTCGGGATTATCGATTGTGTTATCGATAACGTGGTCAATAATCCTGCAGAAATTTCAGACCAGCTCTTAGGAGTGAATTGGGTGTTTAGTCAGCAAGAAGCCTTAAGTGAATACGGCATTGTGTTACTAAGGGTTTGTTTATTCTATTGTGGTTTCTATTATATTAGTTTTTTGTGCAAGTTTCTTTAAAATTTTCTGTTAGCGTTTGACAATTTTAAAAATATTTGCCCTTCTTATACAATGGGAAAGTGTTGAAGATTTACTGAGTGTACAATATTCAAGTCGAACTTCTGCTGATCGTATGAACATTGTGGAAGAAGGTAAGCCTTGTCCAGCTCTTCCAAATCTACTTTGTAAGCATGAAGATGCAAAAACTGAATATATGAGACATTTTTCCATTTCACAATACGAAACGGTGAATGGTTAATTGGCTGAGAAACGCTATCTAGACTTTTTTGTTAGCCATGTTTATTGTTCTCAGAAGAGAATGGTGTGTGGAATATCCATGGGTTTTCTGATGTTAACCATTTAGTAGCAGCACAGCAAAAACATGAAAGATCTCAAGCACGTTGTCTTTTCTTAAACATTTTGGAAAACAAAGAATTGACAGTTTACTTGACAACCAACAAAAAATTGAAATAAGCAGGCATAATGAACAAGTGAATATAAAATAGAGATATTTTGAAGACTCATTGATGCATTATGTTATTTATCTAACCAAGAACTTCCTTTGTGGTCATGAGTATAAAAATTCAATAAATAGAGGTAATTATATAGAATTTTAAAATGTACTTCACGACTATGATCCTCTTTTAGATATTTTTTATAAAAAAGCCATACTAAAAATTGAGCAACGTATTCTATATTTATGAGATAAATGCCAGGACACCTTCAAAGAGATTACTTGAGTAGATATACATAATTCGCTCAATACCTGCAAGATGGCAGTTTGTCATTTTACTGTACTGGTAGTTCCGCCATTTCCCTAGAGATGGCAGTTGGATCTTCCCTTGATGTAGTGTGGGTTGCATAAAACTTTTTTTTCCCCCTCACCTTAACCTCACACCCACCATCGACGATCAGGATACGCCACTTATATATATCATCATAGGTAGTCTGTCCGTTAACAGGTCCGTGATTATTCATGGTTAAACTTGGTTCTCCATATATCCCTATTTTCTGCAGTTTTCTTCATGACTGATAGCTCTCTTTCCCTTTCAAGTCGTCTACTAGCTGAAACCTTTTCCTACCTCTTTCTCTTTTTCCATCCAGTTTTCCTTCTAGCACTTCTTTAATCATGCACTCTCTCCTCAGGTAATGCCCAATCCAGTTCGCCTTCCTCTTTCTGATAGTCTGTATAATCGTTCGCTTCTCTCCTATTCTTTGTAGTACTTCCTCATTTTTCACCCTATCTGTCCATTTTATCTTCAGCATTCTTCTCCATGTCCACATTTCGAAGCTTTCCAAGTATTTTATATCATTTTTCCTTAGCGTCCATGTTTCTGCTCCATACAAAGCTATACTCCATACATAGCAAGTAGTACTTCCTCATTTTTCACCCTATCTGTCCATTTTATCTTCAGCATTCTTCTCCATGTCCACATTTCGAAGCTTTCCAAGTATTTTATATCATTTTTCCTTAGAGTCCATGTTTCTGCTCTGTACAAAGCTATACTCCATACATAGCATTTTATCAACCTCTTGCGGATTTCCTGCTTTATATATATATATATATGTGTATGTATGTGTGTGGGTACATATATACACACACATATTACACACACACTAGTAGATGGTGTTTATATTCTGCAAGAATTTCAGCCTACTTTAAATAATGGGGTAAAAGCAACCCCTAAAAATTAGAATTTTAACGACATCGTATTTTCCCCGTTAGTTGACTAAAAGCCTATAATCGTGCCAAATTTCAAGCAACTAAGTCATCTCGCAGCGAGTCATAATTTTTACCCTCTTATAGGGCAATAATGGGGCAAAACCACCTCTAAAAATACAATATTAAAATTTTTATTTTTTCCTGATGTTTACTGCAAATGCCACTCATTTCTGCCAAACTTTAATGATGTAGCACCTCTATAAATGCATTAACCCTTAAAGCGCCAACATCGAATAGATCGATGTTCCATTCCCTTGCGAAATAGATCGATCCTCGATCTATTTCATCTAGTTTTCTTTCTAACAGCAAGATGGTGTTATCCTTCTTCCTGCATGCTCCTAAGACCCTTCCACACATATTCTGAGTTATCTATGGGAACTTTATTTGCCTAGAGCGAAAATGCCCACTTCCTAAAACCCTTAGTCTTTGCTATGGTGTCGTATGGAAGGGATTCATTGCGTGATCGAGAGGAAGGCATTCCTGAGTTTCTAGATGAATCTATCAGTGATGATTCAGATAGTAGTTATTATGAATTTGCTGCCTCTGTGGTTGATGTCTTATCTTCTGAAAGCAGTTCTCCTTTAAGGAAAGGGCTGCACGTCCATCAGTGTCAGAGAGCGATGAAAGTGATTCTGATTGGGAGGACATATCTGCAAGGCACGAAGATGTTGTCGATAATCTACTGATTAAGTATGCAGAGCTTCAAGGGCCAAAACATGCTCCACCATCTGATTTTGCACCAATAGATTATTTTAATCTATATTTTACAAAAGTGCTCTTTTTGATGATGGTTGTCAAAACAAACAGGTATGCAGAGCAATTTTTCGAATTAAATGAATGTCTTATGCTACGGCCTCATGCAAACATGTGGCAGGACTCCTGTGTTGCTGAAATGAAGGCCTTCATTGCCTGTACTATCAATATGTGCATCACGTGCAAACCAACAACATATAGTTACTGATCTGCCAGTGGTGAAACCTGATCTTGTACAAGAGTACAACAAATACATGGGGGGATCAATATCTCGGACATGATGCTGTATAGCCATCTAGATGAGGAGAACTTTCAAATATTGGAAAAAGGTAGTTTTCAACATAGTCTCGCGAATGCTATTGAATGTATATATCTTCTCTATAAGGAGAATATACCTGCAGGGTAAAAGCCTATAGGTGTATCTGGAAGTTGCAGCAATCCCTGAGGACGAGAGTTCTTCACGTGAGTTTGGGGTTGGGTCACATTCAGATAAAAAGAAAGATTATGTTGTGAGTGCTCAACAAACATGAAAAAGAGACTCTCAAGAGCTATTTTTGTATAATGTAATCAAGGACTTCATCCTGGATGTGTCAAAAAGCACAAGTGTTATTGAAAATTGTATAATAAATAACTTTGTATGTTTTAAATGGTTAAGTGCTAATTAAGAAAAAATTTAGGATTAGATATGAAGATTTGATTTTGCCAGTGCATTAAGGATATCGACATAAAAATAACTGTAATTTATCATTATTATTATTTCGCCTTGCATTAAAATTACTTGTTAATATTTAAAGGATTGCGTAATACTGTTATTTTAGCTTTAAATATAGTTTTTTATTTTTTGTTTACTATTAATGATATTATTGTGTTCTATTTAATGTACTGACCAGAAACTTTACAAAATCATGATACTATAGATACAAAAAATTTAAAAACATTACAAAAGTTTTACAAGTTAATGAAATTTCCCTAGCTTCCTGCATTTTCTATTAAAATCACTTGGCACTTTTCGCGAGATGTTTAGGAAAATTCTTGGCACTCAAAGGGTTAATATTGATTTAACTGTTTAAATTTTATGAACTTTTAACGGTAACATTAATAAACTTTATTGTAATTTTCAATGCTAATTGCGGCTGGAACACCAGTCCCTAAATTGCTCAAAATTTTCAGCTCCCTAGCTCAACCGAAAGTACATACACATACGAATATTCTATCAGTGTAACTCTCACTCTGCAAGGATATTTATTTGCTTAAAACTAACCTGCGGCGCAAATTCAAGATATTTTGTGCCGAATGCGTCTAAGGGCGCAATTTGCTCACCATGTAGGACGAGATTTAAGTTAATTTTTTCTTGGGGGAAGAGGGGGAGGAGGGATGGGGGCATCCGCCATTGCCTTCCGGTCACTATTCCTTGGGGGTCTTTTCGGGATCATTCGATTTAGTAACGCTTAACAACCGGGCCACAGAGCTTCAAAAATTACAAAAAAACGGCTGAAGAATGTCGTCATATCCGAGTTGTCGTATTAACCGAGGCCGTTATAACCAAGTTCTACTGTGTGTGTATAACATATATATTATACACACACTTAAGGACGAGGTAGGACAAATCGATATATGATCAACATATAGTTGCCACCCATATATAATCTCTACCCCATCGACACACGTCCGCACTTAACGGATACCTAAATAACTGAACATAACGCTTTGCATCCAAACCCACGCCCTTGAGGATACCATATAAAAGGTCCAACGCAAATTAGATATAAGGGATTTGAGGGTACCTCAACCCATACGGCCATTAACACACACACTATGGAAATGCAATTATTGACGGCAGATAGCCGCCGGCT
Source organism: Uropetala carovei (assembly GCA_036926305.1). Taxonomy (NCBI): domain Eukaryota; kingdom Metazoa; phylum Arthropoda; class Insecta; order Odonata; family Petaluridae; genus Uropetala; species Uropetala carovei. The sequence goes on along the minus strand of JAXCHB010000010.1, from coordinate 5,514,298 downwards.
GCTCTTGAGAAAAATCTTAAACCTAAAATACGGGCGGTGAATGTCAAGAATGAATATACTGCGAATGGACTAGCAAAAAAAAAACCGCGTCGTAACATGGTAATTGTGTATTGACATACCAAAACTCCGAAGCTGACAGGCAATTATCCTACGGAATACCGGCGAAAACAATCTATTTGTGACGAAAAAATATAAATACTAAATCCCTGAAAATCTCGATTCCTACATTCTTACCCACTGAAATGCACTTCATGGGACAGATTTGCTGTAGGATTTCTGCTAAGGAATACGCGGCGAAAAGCAAAAACCTCCCAACTCTTAGATAAACCCTCTCAACACATTTTTCACGGCAGAAGAAAAGTTGCGACAATCAAGGGTAACGGTGCGCAGATAAATCAGGCCAGCTCAAATAGTAACAACATTTCTACGATCAGAAATGAATTAAGACGACGATATTATTTGCAGTTTTTTTAAACCTAGTAAGTCGTCAAGAAATAACACGAGTCGAGGATTACTCATCTTATTGTGAATCGCCAACGTCAAAATTTGACAGCGGTAAGCAAGATCGGTTGGCGGAAAGCCACACCGGAAAAAAAATCGTCCCGTCTACTTTCGAATTGTGACCACTTTTATAAATGCTCATACCGTGAGAATAGAAAATCTACATAGAAATCATCCCGTGCACTACCACATCACATAAAATTTAGCAATTTCGTGAAGAATCACGAACACGCTGGCCGATCACACTCGCTGAAATTCGACAAAAAACCCACCGGAAACCTTACTCGAGAAATGCGAACGGGGGATTTGAGGAGAAGAAAAAGGACGAAGTGTTATGGTTTAGTGGAGTGGAAAGGAAAGAGGATTCGCCGTCGGTTTCGCGATGGGGTCGGGAGGGGGACGGAGGGGTGGAGTCTTAAGAAGCGGGAGAGCCGCAAATGACACGTGGTATGACGACGGTCGATCGCCGCCGCCGCTCCTTCCTTCCGACTTCCTCCCTTGACCCCGACGGACTCCCTCCCGGCCAACCACTCCGCGGACAGCCCACTCTCGCCCACCTGCCGCCGCCGCCTCCCTTCCAGTTCGCCCATCCCTCGGCATTACTCATCCGCGCGTTGGGGGCGGCCGGTGGGAGGATGAGGCCGAAGCGAGCACGACCACCGGTCGAGAGACTCGATCGCAACAGAGTGAGAGAGCACACGGAAAAGACGCTATACATCCACACGACTCGCAAATCAAAACTTTAATCTTCCTAGCAAATCCATGATTTAGAGGATGCACAAATATAGAAGTTGCCAAAATGACCTCAAAACGCAATAGCTAGAAACTTGAAAGGTGACGGCATTACTATCTAATACTCTTTAACACGGGAAAAAAATCAGAATGAGATCGCCAACGGCTGAATCATGCGTCAAGGTCAACAACCGGGATAGTGAATGGTTTACGTTAGGCGACCAAATACGGAACAAAACCCAGGGCAGCGCTACTAGCACTCCTTGTTGAACTAAAAAAAGAAACGTCTTGAGATACAATACATAAAAACATTCCAGCAGCAAATATCTTATCAAAACGGGCGAAAACCAGGATGAAGGAACTCAGAAACGGCTGCTATAATAACAACTTGTTTTTATAAAAAGTTCATTATAAATTAAAACGCGAAACACAACTACATGCTCTTTAAAATAACTATTTTAGGCACACTGATATTTGCTATCTTCATAGATACGGAGGAATAATTATTTTTAGAAGATAACATTTACATTTGGTTTGTTCGGTTCGACTACTATTAATATCAAGCCGAGTAACAAAATCACATCTACCGATCCAATCATTCCATTCCTCTCACGTAAGGTTGGAGCACGCGATAGAAGTTATTTTACTAGTTCATTAACAGCGCCTTACGAACTTCTAAAATGAATATATTAACGATAACAGACGTGCATAATTCGAACACGCGACCATTGGGGCAAAACATCCACAACACCCCTTTACCAAAGCCGGCAAACTCGATTTATATCTTCCCAAACTTCAAAAAATGATAGAAATCGGGTAACTAAATAAAGAGAAAATACTACGGCCCGACCAAAACGTATCCCATAACGGATTTCAAACCGAATGATTTTCGCACAAAAAAACCGAGGTTCTAACAAACGCCACGACGCGAAAAAAAGGAGCGAGTAGGCGAGGGGCAGGTCGAGAGAGGGAGAGGCCCTTCGCTTCCACAACGATCGCCCATGATAAGCGGATACTAACCTCACCCACTTAGTGACGACACTATGCGCGACTTAATACGGCGAATCGCATGGATAATCTGCACCTGCTTCGACGGAAGGTCGAATGAAAAAAATTTCGAAATGTAAACAAACGCCTAATGCCACGATAAATAATCAATCGTCACGAGCGTCGTAAACTCCGATTGAAAAAGTGAGATTCCGTGCTCCGGAGTCCTCGTGGCTATATTTGGTTACCCTCGCGACAAGTGATGACCACCGAGGTTACGAAAACATCACCAACAGAACAACTAAACAAAAACAAGTCCCGTGCGTAACAGTTACAATCCTTTAGATTTTAGATGGTAACGCAGGAATGGAAGAAGCATCCGGTTTTCGACGGCGTGACGTAACACTGGCTAATCCGTATTCCAATAAAACTGCGAAAAATAATAGCCATTGTGTGCATGTGACGAAAAATTAAAACCCGGCTGATGAAATATGCATCAATTTTTGTGAATATAACATCCACATAAACAGAAAATGACGGTGAAACTAGATCCTTGTTAATACAGCCACAATACCCTCCAAACAAAAAAAAACAAATCAGGACTCGGACAAGACCGACGTGACGGACGCTACAAAAATCACATAACATCCAAAACATTCGATAATTAAAACTGCCAAAAAGAAATAAAAGCCTAATTATATTGGGTAACTTATAATTAGAAACATTACAAAATTGGCAACACGGTAAAACATGAGGACCTCTTTAGTATACGCAATACACATGCGTAATGCTTTTAAAACTTGACTTGGGTTTCTTTAAATAGGACATCTTTCAATATTTTATTATCTATGCAACAAAAAACTAAAACTGAAAACGCTGCGCAATCATTCTTATGGGATTGCAGCTGTCAAAAAAATCAATAAAGACCATTCTTACATGGTTAATTACGTATCGATAAAAATGTTAGTGCATAAAATCTGAACTTAGCTTATAGGGGCAAATGTATTAATGAGTACAGTTAGACAATCTGCCCACTCAGGGCTTTACACGTTTTATCAAATCAAAGCATAAGAAATTTTTGGGATTTATTAATTTCCCCTGATTAAACGTTATTCTTTAACGAGACAAATAATAAGATTGTATTATTCCAATTAAAACTATCACTATAAACATACATGACAATTACATTCATTCCAACCGACAGTTAACAGTGAAAAACGCGAACATACTTGAAGCACCTCTTAAGGGCGGACATCAAATAAGAGAAAATTCTTCGCTTACCTTGGCATTGCTGACATGATCGGCAGGGAGAGACTCCGGAACTGTCTGAAGGGTGGTGCGCATGCTTGCGGACATTATGCTCCCAGCAGGGAGCTCCAGTTGGGGGCACAGTGGAGATTGAGCTTCTGGAAATGACTACGGCCACTCGGAGATAGTGGCTGGAGCCTGAGACCCCACAGTAAGGCAATGTTCCCACATGCGTGACAGGTACCGACAGGAGTTGGTAAGGTCCTGCCTTTCAGGGGCGGCCAGAAAGTTTCGACGCGCTTGGGCATGAGACGGAATGAAGACTTTCTGGCAAGGGTATGTCGTGGTAACCACAGACAGCACTGTATTAATGTATAGCACCAAAGGTCAGGAGAGGAAAGACGCTGGCAGGATAGACACCGGTCATATATTAGTGTCCACTACGACAAAGCCTGTGCATTTACATTAAGCCTCACTGAACCAATAGTATAAGCCTCTTCGAAGATAAATCACATTTGGCATAAAAAGCTCTTTCCAGCATGTAACTTTCTTGTGTGGTGTTTTTTCGAGCCTTACAAAGTGTTCGTGTGGCATAACCCTTTAAAAAGCTTCAATATCTAAAATCTTCTACCTTCATGCAAACGGGAGTCACTGGGTGCCCCCGCCAAACGGTGGGATTCGAAAACGTATGCAAAAAGCTTGACAGTTCTGGCGGGGGACCGGCACATAAGCACGTGGGATATCATCCGCACCAGTTTGGATTTACATTTGCCACCTTTTCCTTAACTGGGCTCCCTCCTCCAAAAACAAATACTATGGAGCTGCTAGTGCGAGGCACGCTGGCCTCTCACATCTGTGAAAAATCAAACAAAATGTATCAATTAAATTGGCAATACAAAATATTGCAAATAAGCACATATTAAACAAAGATTATGAACTCCAACGTTGACTACATACAATAAATTCAAATACTGATGCATGGCTTATAGCTCTAAAAATAGTCAAGAGCAACAAAATACAAGTATAGGTTTTAACAGGCTACAAAAATATACAAAATAAAATTTCAGAAACATTGAAAAACATCTGACATACACATAAAAAACAAATAATAATTCTTTCTCACTATATGTGGGCTGGGAAACGTTTCACTCCCTATAAAATCCGAACATCTTACATAGAACAAAAAACGGGAACTGACATAAATGTCTCGCTTTTCATTTCTGGATTTTAATATTTTCATCAACTTCTACAAGAACATTATCAATTTGTTAAAATGAACAGTAAAATATACATTGGCATGCAGCCATTCAAAACCTATCAATTGACTATTTCCTTACAAAAATCCCAGACAATTCAAAGACAGTCACAAAAATTACGATCATTAGTTAAATGCTGTAAACAAAAATAAAAACATTACACCAACCCAAAAATACTCGTATCGTAGGAACAAATTTTCGGTGAATAGCATGGTAATGAATCGTGTAGGTAAATACGCATGAAGTTGAATTAATAAACTACTCCAAACTCAAACATTAAGCCATATATCGAAGGCGTTATCACAGTTAACAATTTATTCGGCAATACCGGTGAAACTAGGGTTGTGCATGGACCTCAATTTCTAAAATGTAACCGATCGAAAACGTACCAACCCTCTCCTTAAGGAAATAACCTCATACACAACAACTAGGTCATTCGTAGAGAAGACAATTTGACTGTATGGAAACGCATCACAAATTTAATTTCACTAAATAGCACAATAAATCTTATTGCATACTAAAACCCCACACAATAATGGAAAACGTAACTTAACAGCTATTACTCAAAGTTTCTATTTCGGTTGGACATTAATAAGATAAGTATTAATCAATAATATCACATGTTTAATATTTAACTTAACCTTATTTGTGAATACTAACCCATTAAGAAGGCTGAAGTTTCAGATATTCGGTTGTAAAATCCTCCTATTCCAACTCAACTCATTCCTAACTTCATTTCAAGATGGCCGAATACTCTTTCCTTACGGTGAATTGAGCCAGTGCGCAACTCGCAACATTTCTTCCGATTGGATATTCTATCCTTGACGTCATCATGACCGAAGGCCAGTTCTCCTATCACCTGTGAAGTTGTTGAAGGATTCTCGTATTTTAATCATAATTACGATATATATATTTAATCCTATTGACGAAAACTTTATTGCCATAGAATTTTTAAGGTATCCAATTATCATTTGGAGTTTATCAGTGATTGTATTGTCTTTTTTGTGTAAATTAATTATATTTTGAAATTAAGTTTAGTATGTAATTGCACGCTACTTGAATAGTTTATGTAAAAATTATCTCAACTGAGTTTCAGTTTAGTATTATTTGGCTATAGCAATTTGAAACTGTCATTATTCGAGTTATTTTCAACGAAATTTTTTCGAAATTAAGATACAGGTAACGTATGTATTCCTTTTGATATTAGTCCTCGTCAGTTATTCTCGTAAGAGAGTAAATGGATTGGATTCAGACTGTTAATATAGGAAATAATTCCCACGTAATTAAGTTATTATAGAATAGAACTGTAGCACATCTTACTTCCGTTTTAAATCGAAAGACTTTGGAACAAGACCGTAACGAATTATGATAATTTGTGCAGCAACATTTCTCTTTTGCACGTGAAAAAGATTGAATATGAAGTGTGTAAATACTGTACATTAAATTTTTTAAATAAATTATCCACAAATTTATGGAATCTATTTGCTTTGTAACGGTGAATATAAATACATTCCTATATTTATGCAATATTTTTAACCAGGTTACCAGATTTTCTCTCATTGAAGCTATTTATTCATTTTTCTCCTTTAACCCTTAAATTGGCAATGTATCCTATAATATACAGAGGTAATTTTTATTCTGTGAATTGCTCCGTTGCTTCTAACAACTTGACAATGTATCCTATAGGATACAAGTGAAAATAAAGCTGAAATTAAAATAAAAATGATATTCTTCATTTATCTCCATGTTCTAGAAACTAAATGACTTACGAAAAAATATAAAAACATTTTTTCCAACTTTAAATATAACCTTGCCAAGATAATGGTTAAATATCTTCACTCTTTTGAGACAAAATGCTGTTATATGTATTTGATTTTATGAAAGCACAGCGTATGGTCAAAAGAAATGGTAGTCTCTAGATATTTTATCACAATTTACTCTCTTCTAAATCAACTGAATTTGTTTTTTATAATAAGGAACTTGCTAATCAGATAAGAAATTCAAAAAATATATTGTTGAAAAAAATTTCATAAAATTATTATTTTCATAAAATACTTTAAATTTATTTAAACTGAGATAAAATGCTTCAAAAACTAATATATTTGTTTTTTAAATTTTTCGGAGATGAGATTATCAGTCATCTTTTGTAAATGAAAACCTGAAAATGCTCACTTTTTTGTCAATAGAGATTTTGTATCCGAACCATTTTCTGTAAACTCGATGAAGAAAAGTGGATCATAATTTTGTTGGTTATAAAATACTAGTTTTAATAGGAATAGTGTGAAAGTTGAGAATATAGTTTTTTCAATTCTAAGTAAGACAAATCATATGAAAACGCAGGTAACAATTCAGTATGTTTTATTCTTGTAGCATCCATGGCTTAGTAAAACATCATTACTGGATAGGAAACAAATTTTATAGCATTATCAAACGTGTTATAGATAGTTATAAATAATATTAGCCAAATGCAAGTTAGTTAATGATTGAAGATATCCACAGATCATTTGTAGTAATATAACCAGGAAGTTGCTCCATTGTTAAGTAATAAATTTTGAATGAAAAGTGCATTGTTTGGCACAAGTTTTTTGAGGCTTAGTGTGGATGTAAGCATCATCTGCACTTCATAGAGCAGGATAGATAAAGGGATCTCAAAATCAAGGTGCATGAGGCAAAATGGATATTTGACACAATTGAAGAAGATGTAAGGTAAAATAAGATCAGTGCTCAAAATGAGCTGGAATGCTGCTCTGGTTTGTCACGTGCTGATAATAGTTTGTTTTGTCAGACATTTAGAAATACCATCCCTTATAACAAGCGTTCTATTTCGTAAAAATTTCTGTTCCACTACCAATACAAGCATTCTGTTTCGTAACATTTTCCATTTCGAGCAGTGAATAAGATACATGTGGCAACTAGGTGTTAGAGAAAGTACACCTGGCACTTACCATTTGGACAGCTGCGGTGAATGTCACAGAGATGCATAATAAGACTCATAAAGTGGAAGCTGCATTTTGCTGAAGTTTAAAATCACATGACTAGAAATAGTACAGATGACAACCGTGGTTTTGTTAACTCTAGTTTTAAGTATTGGCAGGAAAATTTTACCTGGTTTTACCAACTGAGGTGTCAAGGGCATATCCAGGCTACATCCATAGGGGGAGGGTGGGAGGAATGAAAAAATAAACTGAAAATATCTTAATACAGACAAAGGAAATATATAACTTTTGTATAGCAAAGTGAATGTAGTAAAATGGTACAGTTCTCGCCTGACATTCTCAGCACATAGGACGAGGTTTAGGGGTTAATTTTTTCTAGTGTTCAGAAATTTTGGCAGGGGGGGCAATTCCCCCTCCTGTATCATCCCTTATCCAGTATCTGCAGTTCTCTCCACAGCTTTGACTAATTCGCTAAGCTAACTGATATTAAAATCCATGTTAGCAAAGAACTATTCTGTACAAAAAGAGAGACATAGGAAAGAGGAAATCTGCAGCTCCTGATAGACCATGTGTTATTTGAGAGATGGAAGTTTGAGGAATGAAATGGAAGCAACAGTTTTATGAGTGTTCATTGAATTACCAAGTGGGTTTCCCATAACACAGCTATGGGCATTAGTCCCTATCGAGTTATATGTAGTCTACCTTGACAATTGTACTTATTTTCATATAATAAGCATATTTTTTAAAAAAGTATAGCATACTTATTTTTAGCCTTGAAGTGTAATTATATGACAAGTTATGTATCCAAAGGACTGTCCCCCTCCTCCCAATTTCCAATAGGCCTTGGCCTTCAACAAACATGATTTTGTCCATTGAGAACTTAGGAGCGTAAAACACACAGTTTGCAAAGGGCTACTATATGTGTTCTGATTAGTAATAAATTATAATACAATTCCTGATTATTAATCATGTATAAATTCTGTTTTTTATTCCATCCTTATCACTTTGACATTGTCTTCTTCCTTAGAGTAGAATCAAAGAAAGAAGGCTTCATTCCTTGAACTAGCAGGTCACATGTGGCCATGTTTTTAAGACTTTTGGGTTAGACATTCTGTTCCAAACTAAAGGTTAACTCGTATTGCATTAGCTAATGTTTTTTATTTAGAATAGCTCATCTAAAAGTGCCTTATAATTTTTATCCTCGTATAGGGAAAAACAGCCCCTAAGATTTTGAATTGTTACAATATCGAATTTTTTCCTATAATCGTGTCAAATTCATGTCTCTAGCTCATCTATAAATGCCTTATAATTTACACACTTGTATGGGGCAGAAATGGACCAAAAGTGCCCCTAAAATTAGGAATTTTTACAATGACAGATTTCTTTCATTGGTCGTAGTCTATTATTAAGGCTCAGCCTACAGTGTTCTTGCCACTTTTGGAGTATTAGACTCTCAGTAAAAGGTATAACCATGATCAGCATTTTATTCTAGTTTACGTGAAAATATTGGACTTGTATGCAAGATAAAAGCAGGAATTATAATTATTACATTAACATGCTAATGCATGTTAATAATTAAGTAGTGCATCTCTACCACTGAAAAATGGTGCACACCAGGTAAAGTGTATAGCATTAAGAATTAACACGAGGAAAATGTTAATCAAAGAAGAATTTAACCCATATTCACTAAGAATAGAGATAAATTTTCCACAGAGAAGGATTGAGGAAAGTCAAGAATATTAACAAATTACCTGTACAATGCTAGAATTTCATGGTTGCATTTCACCAGCATCCAAAAATTTGAATTTATCTGTGGTAGGCAATGTTATTCCGATTTCAATGGATTTGCCATTTATTCCTGAGATAATAGACCAAATTTTAAATAATACAGAGGTAAAACCAAGGATGTCTTAAGAAGTATTGAGGCCCCTGGTGTATTTTGAAAAGTGGCCCCTATTTCTTACTGATAAAAAAGGATTTTTTGTGTGTATATCACAATGTTATATCACCTTATATCAAAATTATAAAATAAAAATGTTTGAAATATTTATTAAAATATTTAACATATCATATTACAGTATATATATGTACAATACAATAATGGATAATATATTTCGGGGTATAAGTCGACCCAGCGTATAACTGACCCCTTCTTTTCTGGATTAAAATTCATGATTAGGCATATGTTCGTCATATAAGCCAACCCCCACTTTTTCACTTAAAAATACTTCTCATGAAAACATTTTCTGACAAAATCAATGTCATCTACAATCACAGTTTTAACAAAACAGAAGTAAACATAATACTGTAATAAAAATATATATAAATACTGTTTAGAGTCCGTGCTATCCTTCTTGAGCATTCCATGTGACATGTTTTAATTTCAACCAATAAGAAACTTATTCTTGGAGAGCTTGACCCACTAAATCAAGTTTCCTATAATTCGACTGATGTCAGCTGCTAATGATACTATCGAAATGAACTATACCTAGTGATTGCAATCGATCTCTACAGTGGTGAAATTCAATAAAATATAGCAAATGTGTACCCCGTACACATTTTTTCCCAAAATGTCTAAAAAAAAAAAGAGCACATCATACATGAAGATTTCTGACCAAGTTTTAAAAATTGTGAGTTTCGATAGTAAATTTACTGCAACACGCATCCACACTTATACTTGCAAAAGACGAAGAATTCTACAAAATTTACATGTATCTACACGACCAAGAAACATTTAGGGTTTAAATGCACGGTTTATATGTACCGCTGTTGGTGCATCTTCGACATTGAGATGAGGTAATATTTTTATAATATTAAAGCTGTACCTTTTAATTGAGTTTTAAGTTTATTATTGATACTCAAAAAGAGCACTTCTGTCATTAAAAATTTACTATCAGTTTCTATCTACACTTTTTGCCAGAATAAGTTGGCATCTCTATTCATCGTGAGCTGCTGACCCTCCTTTAGCCCGGGAGAGAACCGTAGTTCCCTCTAATTTTTTCATCTATGGGCGGAATGAATATCGCTATGCGTGCCTACATAATGCTAGTATGCGGATGTATACCAGGGTTGACGCAACCCTGTTCCGATATATTCTAAAATACACACAATTGTGCTTGCTTGAAAAATTTAGTGCACGGCACTTCAAAATCTGTCGTGCGGCTGTGCAGTCGCGCAGCTTAGAGGGAACCATGGAGAGAACACACCTACGGGGAATCCTCACATTTTTTTGATTTTTCTAATTTTCCGCCGCCGTAGACATCAACTTATTAAAGCATGAATTTATTTTTTTCTCCTTGAACTGGTCCAAAAATAGGAGTATGTGTGGTACACGAGGACATGGATTATGTAAATACAGTATTAAAATTAATTATTATAAATTTTCTAAAATAAATGTAATAAAATGTAAACACTGGAACAGCTGATTCAAAATTGCGATCACCTCCACTGAAATCAACGGTCTTCATAAATATCGATATTATTCAATTGTAATTTAAGGTTCACATTTTATGTTCGGCGTATAAGTCGACTCTAAGTTTTAAGAAAAAATTTTTAGACTTCAAAGGTCCATTTATATGCCAGAATATATGGTATATATTTTACATAGGACGTTTCCTACTTTTTTCCTGCAAAATCTTTCTATATTATAATCTTCTAAAGTCGTAACTAAGTGATGCATGATCAGAAAATGACCGTTGTGTGCAGGCGCAGTTATCCCAGCTCTGCCAGGCGAGAGGCAGCCGAAGTTTCCCGCCAGTCGCCCTCTGACTATAATGGAGATTGTCATTATTTTCTTCATCTTCACATGCAAAATAACTCTTATCAGGCACAACCCTCTATTATATATTTCACCGCCCGTATCAGGGCCAATCCCTCTTCTACTTCACGGCCAGGGTCATTTGTGTATCACATCATTGGAGATGGAAATTGTCTTTTTCGGGTATTATTGTACGGCTTATATGGACTCGCTGAAGAGCATGCATTAGTACGCAATCGAATAGTAACCCGCGTTGCTAACAACTGGACATATTACAGCAGTTTCGTTGTTGGCGATACATCTTAAGGTGTCCCAATAAAATCAGTATATGATTACACAAATCATGAGTAAGAATGGGATTCATGGTGTCCATTTGGAATTGACAGTTGCTTAAATGTCATTACAATACCCCGAATCTCTTTAAATACTCGAGATAATCATGAGTTACCTTTTATTCTTAACAGAAAACAATTCCCCAATCTGACAAATTTTTAATATTTGCCTGCGCAGGGCAGTAAATTGATATACCTCCATGCATTGATGATGATCTTAGAAATGAGGAAACTTGAGAATAGCCAGATTGTTTATACAGATTCTATTCGTCTGATGGTATCATGCTTCAGTCAGAAAAGTACATTATGGTATAGAGGTGAAACTTCAAAGTATTATTTCGGTTCGATTGAACGTTTAGATGCAAATTTAAGAAAATATTATTGTGATTGATATTGTCTGCTTTGTAGCATGTTACCTGTGGTGACAAGGGAATCTAATCACAGTGCTTTGGGTTTGTTAATAATATATTTACATATCACTCAAAAATGGTCTTTCCCTGATTCTCGGCGATGTGCTTTTCATGTACCAATTTCCATAATGAGAACATGGCAATAAGCAGAACCTCCTTGGGGAACTACAAAAACAGAGCTTACATATGAAACATACGAATTCGAATTTTCGTTAAATACAGTGCCTGAGGTAAAAGAAAAAAGAAGTGGTATGGTTTGCCATGATTTTGAACGCTGAAAATAAGGTGACGGTATGATTCACGAACTTAGTAAATTTTACATACAAGTTATACATGGGACTGTTAATTTGTATGTATGTAAATGGCTAATCTGATATGAACCCCTTGACTAACATACCGATGGGAAACCCCATCTTTTGCTCACCCATTTATACGACCCAAAAATATTTCGTTTGAAATTTTACAATACCTCGAAAATTGTTCGAGGCCAAATTGTACGCTAGTCTATTGTAATTGGATGGTTTCCGACTATCTGGTATGCCAAACCGCCTCATACCGTCCCACCTCACGCACTGGTTATACATCTAAATTAAACTTCATTTTTAGTTGTAATGACAAAAATTCTTAGTTCGCATTACAGTTTGTATTAATTTAGAATACAATTTCATGATTCCCTTCAATGAATTTTGTTATTTTTGGCAAATAGAACTAAAATAATGGGATGGAAAAAGGTTCATTAGAAAGAAGTATTTTACGTTAGAATTTTCACGCCGGTTGTATCCATGCCAAAGTCGAGATCATTATCTCGTCTACAATTACCTTGGAATTTTCATTTAACCAATAAGTAAGATCCATGAAACTTCAAACAAGTAATATAATTACAATGAAAAGGCATCGGCAACAACATGAGTATTTACACTAGAAGTATGTGCACACGGCGTATACATACCTACATACGGTACATATAGGTACATACAATGACCGTGCACATCCGTAGCGGGGCACACAATTTAATGTTACGCCATTCGATGCTCAGAGAGAACACTACTGTCGCACCAAGCGCGCGCGTTTAAAATGTTTTTTAATCTTCGTAATATGCTTAATATTATTTATCGCAAAATTCTAAATAAAAATATGAAATTCAAAAAATAAAATTATTGTAGGTTATTAATATTGCTTTATTTAAGCTTCATTAGATGTACACATAACAAGTAAATGCCGTATATTTAAGTGAAAAACAATTCTAACCGTAGCATTTAAGCAGATTGTGAACTTGTTTTTGCGAATATATCACAAATTATTTGCCGACATTCACTCAGAAAGAAGGCACAGTTACATTACAAAGTAGTAGTAGAAAAATATGTGGAAATGGGTCATCAACTGGTATTACACAAACAGAAAAAACAGTGATAAACCAAGTATAAAAAACAAGTTTAACATATGTATATGTAAATATACGAATTAGTATAGACCTCACTGTAAACCATGAAAATATGTAATTCAACAAGCAATTTTGACAAAAATAGGTGAACATACGGAAGTACCTTATATTCACAAAGAAAGAAGGTACCGTTGCAAAAATATCAATGCAGTTCTAACAGTAGCATTTCAATAGAGATTGCGAACGGGTTTTTGCAATCATCACAAATTACTAGCCGATATTCACTCAGAAAGAAGGCACAGTTACATCACAAATTACTACCTGATAAGAACGAACAGTTGCAAAAATCTCAATGCAGTTCAAACAGTAGCATTTCAAGAGAGCACACATGGAAAAGTCACAGAAAATGTGGAAATCCAGTGAGTCATCAACTGCTGTTGCATACACAGGAAAAAGTGACACCCTTAACATGAGATATATATATATATATAATAGAGTAATTCAATCCTTAGATTGATTTGATTGACTTGGGAATATACACAGATGGTGTGGTGGTTTCCCGTTGCCTTCCAACACAATCTCAATCACGAAATACAAAAATATCACACGGTGAGAACATAAATGCAAAAAATAAACACATTAAAACAATTAGGATTAAATGCATTATAGGAACTGTTCAGTTTTTTTATCTCACATAAGGATGTGTTGAAAAAGTCAATTCAGTCAATATAACTATTTGCTGCCTTTGGATTCTCTTTACTCACGCATTATAACCATAATTTGTGCTGTGAAAGTTTGTATTAAATGCAAGATAGTTTCTCACAGTTCGAGGAGGAACTTGAATGTTAATAAGTGCTAAAAGGATCAAAGAATCAACACAGTTATTCAACAATTTATACAAAAAGACTGTCTACTTTAATTCTTGTGCTAAAAGGTATCTAAGGAAGGAATCTCCAAGAGCATACAATAATTCACATCGATGCTGAAACATGTAATTTATAATTTACAAAACGTAAGAATTTATGCCGTAACCTTTCCACTCCATTTGACCAATCTTATATGACGACCAAATCACCGAGACAACAAATGGACGGACCAATGCCACATATACCAAAGCGAACTGGATAAATAAAGTTCAAAATTATAACTTTAGCATTCTCAACCACCACTGTGCAAATGCCCATTACTAGAACAGGTTGAAAAGTATACATATTTGGGAGTAATTGTTGACGAGGGATTTAATTTTAAGCAACATATATTAAAACTAAATAAAAAACTTAAGTCTATCTCATATCAATTTTACTATGTTAAAGATTATGTCACCTTACCTATTTTGAAATTGATGTATTATGGGCTAGTGGAAAATTTGCTGCGGTATGGTACTACAGTATGGGGATCAAGCGGGGTTACATTGTTAAAACTGTTAAAAAATAATCAGATGAGGATATTAAAGTTGATGTTAAATAAGTACTTATATAATCAAGGATGTATGTATGAAAATGACCCTTTTAAATGTTTGGATATACTTCCAATTGATAAACTATTTAAGTATGTTATAATTATTGATAATTATTTTTGTAATAGATGTAAAATTAAAAGAAATAATTTAAAACTTGTAACTCTCCGTGACACTTGTAAATATGAAATACCAACTTACTTTTCAAACAATGGAGGTAAACAACTAAAAGTGCTTGTACCAAAAATTTTTAATGAGATGCCAAAAGAATTAAAACAGCTAAATGGAATAGGTGAAGTGAAAAGAAAGGTAAAGCATTGGTTAATGAATGTATGTTAATATTAGAGGAGTAACTATTAGATGTTTAGCTACTTGAAATATGTACCTTTTATATTGTAATCAATATCTGTAATTTGTGCCACAATCAACATGTTAGAATAAGGCACCTGCTGACAAGTCCAATAGGACTTAGCAGGACCTAACTGATATTACAATAAGTTTATATTTCTTTTTATTTTATTTTGTCAAATTCTAATATAAATGGAGTTGTGTTAAAGTATGTAAACAAACAATGATTTATTTTGTATGGAGACAAGAATATATATTTTTGTTAGAGTTTAAAAAAAAAAATATATTCGTACGTAAAACATCAATTACAGCCCCTAAAGCGACTTATGAATTACATTCATAATTTACGAAAACGCTTCAGCATTCACATGAAAAATATTCATTGATATAAATTTACTTACAGTTCCTTAACCCTTGGGAAATGAAAAAATCTCACTGAGGGATCGTCACTCGTGGACACACAACACAACATCGAGCATGCAGATCTCGACATTTTCACCATTTTCCTTAAAATTGTCGTGTTCAAGCGTCTCTTGAAAAAAACCGTTGTTTTTAGTGACACCTGGCCTTGGCGAAGCGCGCAACTTATAACTTCACTTCAACCATATTTTTACAGGCCTGCCAACTACAAATCTGCCGTAACTAAACTAGCGCTATCTGCAGTGAACATTCGTTACTAGCGATCTCAACTTTAGATAAGTTACATGAAGAATTGCCGTAAGTCCGGCTCACGTCTCTTGAGAAATGGAAATGTCGCGAACGTAAGTGTGCTATTTTCCGATAAATTTTGCTTTTAAAATTTTGTAATAGAACAGAAACAGAGAATGTTTATTATCCATAATTGAATTAATTACGTAAATCAACCTTAATGTATATTAAAATGTATTACTCATAAAGGAATGTGTAAAGTGGAAGTCGTTACTATTTGTTTTATTTTCTTATTATTGATTTCATGTTATCATTTACAGATCAATTGTTATATATTTCACTGCCGCCTTTTTATCGCCATTATATACCGTCCATGGAGTTGACCGAGGAAATTTTAAAACGTGCCAACAAAGCAGCTTTTGCCGGTAAGATAATTGCTATGATATACAAACATTAATTATTTAAGAAATATGATTCTACTCGAAATTTTATTTTATCGCAGGAGAAGTCGGGCTATGGAACCATCGAATTCAGCGTATGAGCTGCTCTTGAACACGTTGAAGGTGGAAACATCGAGCATCGAGGCAGAAATGATAAACAGTAGAAACTTAGTGAAATTTAAATTTCAGTTTTTTGCTCTTACTGACGGAACTTTTAGAATGAAAATAAACGAGCTTAATCCCATCAAGCCTCGTTACGAAGTACAAGATGCATTAGCTGGAGAATCGCTCTTGGAAAAGTGAGTTCTGTTGTATTTGTAGGGGTACTGAGTTTGAAATAGTATTCTGTGAAATCCATGTAAATACGCGCCATAATTGTCTTTATAGTATGCAGTAAACCTTTTATCTCCTAGGCTGGAGTTGATGGAGAGAACAGCGGAGAAGGTGACGGTAAAATGTCGCTCCAACGTTGCAAGGATTACTGCCAAGCCTTTCCAGGTGGACTTATTCCATAAAAATACTTTAGTCATTAGTGCCAATACTAGAGGATTGATGAGATTTGAACACTATAGATCAAAGGAACAAAAGTAAGTCACGTTCTAATTAAGGCATTTAAAAGTCATATTGATTACAATATAAAAAAGTTTTGTTTTAATTAATTGACGAATTAGCATATGTTTGGTACAGGACTTATGAATTGTTACTGAAGTCATAAAATTATGTGTAGTTATTAGGCCATTAAAGCAAGTGTGCACATAAGCAGGTCTCCAGAAATCCACTCGCCACGGGCGAGTTAACAGAGACCGGTAGCGAGTGAATTTTCAGCCTCTTTCAGGATGCATTTTAAATGTATTATGTTATTTCTTTACATAATTCACGCAACATATTATGCAGCCAAGAAAAGACACACTGGAGGACATAAGCCCTCATGTAACTAAACTAAATGTTATCTGTGTACATTCTAGATCCATCTAAAGCAATGAGTGTTACTTAGTAATAATGTGTAAGGTGTTGTAAGAATTAAAGAATACATTGTTTTTGTTTCATCATCATAACATTTAATTCTGAGGATTTTTTAAACACCTATAAAAATACATAAAACAGGCCGCAATACTATGAGCGAGTAAATATTTTTTGTGGCGAGTAGATTTAAGTTGTATTTCTGGAGTCCTGCATATAAGTATCTCTGTAGGTTAACTACCATTAGGAGTTGGTCTATGTCAACTATTGTAACTTGCTCCTGCAGTGAAGCTGGGAATGACAAAACTTTTCTTATAACTGGTTGGAAAACAATTCAGTATTCTTTAATAAATCGTCTTCATTTCATTGTGAGAATTGCAACTTATGTGAAACATTATAAGATTAAAGTCATAATTTTCAGATGGATTCATTCAGGATCACACTGCATTGCTCTTTGTTTTATATCTGATTTACTTTTATTCATGTTTGATTTTTGTTTTGTATCTACTGATATTCAGATGGCAAAAAATATTATCTTTAAAATTACTTTATTTCTTACTATACAAAAACACAAGCTTCTTGCTTTGTGTGTGTCTATTATGTTTGTTTCATTTTGAACCAAAATCCTTGGGCATTCATAGAGATAATCCCGAAGAAGGTCAAGATGACCAAAATCCTGCAACAGTTGACATTGAGCTGGGAGATGAGGATGGTGCTTGGGAGGAGAGTTTCAAGGGCCACACTGACTCAAAGCCATATGGTCCTTCAGCTGTTGGACTGGACTTTTCATTCCCTTCAGCTGAGAGCGTTTATGGAATTCCTGAGCATGCAGACTCTTTTTCTCTTAAGTCAACTGTGTAAGTCGAATGCACAAATATATCTCCAGTTATTTTACTTAGGTTGAACATTAGTGGTATATATTATTAATATGTTATGTTTTTCAAATGTTTCAGCAATAGTGATCCATATCGCCTTTACAACCTGGATGTGTTTGAGTACGAGCTGGACAATCCAATGGCGCTTTACGGCTCAGTCCCATTTGTTGTAGCACATGGGTAGGTTGGCAATTTTCACAATTTAAAAGATCATTTATTATAATTTGAGCCACCTAAACAGCTCATTCTATCCCTGGTTCCCAGATGTTTTTCACCAACTAAAAGGAATGCACATTTTAAAATTCATAGAATGGCTCACCTTTGCAATATTTTTTATGAAACTTGCTGTGTGTCCTTTGGGAACACCTGTTACTGGAAGGATACTCCTAGAAACGGCTTCCCTTATGCTCTGGTACAACACTAAACTTCCTTATACATATGACATCTGCCTCTGTGTAAAAGGTACTTATGTGCAGCATACACATGTTGTGTTCGAAAAGGCCCTGGCTATCAGATAATAAGATCCTCATTTCACATTCTTTCATCGGTTTAATTTGCTATAGCCATTGCCATTAGTAAGAATCAGGATGACAAAACAGTCATTCTAGATAAGTACATGCAAAAGGTAAACAGAATATATTTTTACTGTTTTAGCGCAATTTGTGATATAACAAGCAGATTGAAGTCATTGTTGGTAGTTTAATGTTTGTGTGTTTTTTATAGTTAGTAAACATTCAATGAGAATATCTAGCAATTAAATGCTATGATGTGCTCCATTGATGCAAGTTTGTGGATTTAAGCCAATAAAGCCAGAAACCTTATAATTTATGTGTTTTTTTTTAAATTGCATTATTTATAATGAATTTCAGGGTGTCAAACACAGTTGGTGTGTTCTGGCACAATGCAGCCGAGACGTGGGTGGATGTGAAGAGCAAGGGAGAAGGATCTTCTGGGAGTGGAGTGGGTGGAGCTGCAGGAGTGGTTTCGTCCATTGTGAACTTTGTGTCCGGGAAGGGTGGTTCAGAGAATGATGGAGAGGGAGCTGGAGAAGCGCGGGAAAAACCTTCCAATGTTGATGCGCGGTTCATGTCTGAGAGCGGAATCATTGATGCCTTCTTTATGATGGGGCCAGGGCCCCTGGATGTCTCTCGCCAGTATGCCAAACTCACTGGAACTGCTCCTATACCTCCCGTGAGCTTTATATTAGAATAGATGAATCTCTTGAGATCCAAAAACAATACTAAATAATTATCTTTATGTTTATTATTACCATATTTACCCAAATATAAGACAACCCCCCTTTTTACTTTCTCATACGAAGTATCGAGAAAGTATTGTTATCACAAAAAAATTTGACCTCGAGATTTTTACGGAAATATATGTTTTAGGTATCGCTGAATCCGAAAAAGTGGTTTTCGCAATGCCGTGTCTGTCTGTTACTGGCTCTGGAGCCTAGATGGAATAGCAAAAATGAATGAAATCTTGTAATTAGGCATTTTATCATACTGAGCAGAGTATACATAGAAATAGTTGACATTGCTCAATAATTAAGGGTAGTTCATTTTATGCATTTTTAACAACAATTCGATTTTCTCAAAAGCGGCTATAACGATTTTGATCAAATTTTGTACAGTTACTTGAGTCTATGTCTTCAATAATACTGTATAGTTCATATTTCTCAAAAAATGAATATAAGTTTAGTCTATTCTAGTCAACTTTAGCAATAATTCGATTTTCTCAAAAACGGCTTGAACGATTTTGATAAAATTTCGTACGGTTACTTGAGTATACGTCAGCAATATTACTGCGTATTTCATTTTTCTCAATGAATGAGTATAACGCTAGTTTATTGTTGGGCAACTTGAACAAAAATTGTATTTTCTAAAAACCGGCTTACATGATTTTAATTTTCTTAAGATAACTAAACGACGCATTATTATATGAGAAAGTTTGTACAATGTATGTTGTACCGATTTTTTATATTTGGATGGATTATGAAAATTTTGAGGGGAAAAAACAGTGCAAGTAAAGGTGTAGTGCAGGTTTGCCTATACATAACCTCATCTGAGGACCGAAGTGCCGCCGCAGCGGTTGGCGGCTGCACTCAAAATTAGGGTTTCAACGAAAAAAGGGATTGGGACAGCTATTATTTACGAAAGTAAGGGTCGTAACACACACAATGTGTAAAAATTAAAAAAAAGTCATTCTTGGGAAAAATCGTGTTCATCACCCCCGCCGCGAATGTGATAAGTAACAGGTTTCTAAACCCCAACTTTCCATTGAGATAGGATAGAATTACATCCGCAGGCATCAAAACGATTGTCATCCACTTTTACAACATACGATTTATTTACACAAAGTTATTCCATGCTACTCGAATATACGACAACTTAAGTTTTTCAGCTGCTAAAATTGGAAAAAAACCTCGTCTTACATCTGGGTAAATACAGTGTACTATGACATTAACTTCCATGTCAATTTATTATTGAGTACATGAATAATTTTTTCTTTTTTATTCTCTGCTTGTAGTTTTCATGGTAATATAGAACATTGAGAATTTTAATGATTGAAAGTAATGGTGTTATTTTCGTCTTCACTAGACAAAGCTTTTATAATGGGAGCAGTCTCTTGTAACTTAGAGACTGATAAATTATTAGCCATATATCTGGAATACAATTGTTACAAAAGTATATATACCTTAACCCATAAATGCCATCTAATGTACTATTACGTCCTCTGAAAACTCTCCCAGCCATCATCTTATGTAATAGTACGTCCTCCGTCAGCATTAATTTTCATTGTCTTTTGACACGAGGGACTTTCTTAAACCCATATAACCTTTATATATTTTGAAAGAGGGAACATTGGCCTTCCTAGTTATGCATGTTCTGTAATTTTTATCGTGTTTTTATATTTTATAACCTACGTTAAATTTTGTGGTGGATTTTTTATTTTTGCCATAAAATTACGGTATTTCTGCTTCTAAAAATCGCTTTTCAATGCATTAAGAATGCTTTCCTTGGTGTTTGAAGTGAGGTAAAGGACTGTTTATCTTCTTCTTGCCTTGTCTGTTTTTTCCTTGTGGAGCCTTGTGAGAATGGTTGTCTGCATGAGTCATGAAAAGAAAAGGTCTCATATCTATTTACACACAGCCTACTAGAGATGTTTCCAATGCAATTCATGACATATGGAACTAAGTTGAGTAAAAGCATGTCTGGACACATTCCCTTCCATGACCACGTGATCCTTCAACGACTCTTCCACGACCATTCTTATCCTTTGTACCTCGCTGCCAAGGAAGGCGTCTACCTAACCTCTTTCCTTTCGCATTCTTCACAGTGGGTGGGTTTACCAATTTTCATGCTTATCCAAAGCAGTTCAGTTGAGGAGCCTATGGTCTTTACGGAGGCAAATTCTTAGATTCACTCTATTTTTACTTTCTCATACGAAGTATCGAGAAAGTATTGTTTTCGCAAAAAAATTCGACCTCGAGATTTTTACGGAAATACACATTTTAGGTGTCGCTGAATCCAAAAAAGTGGTTTTCGCAATGCCGTCTGTCTGTCCGTCTGTCTGTTACTGGCTCTGGAGCCTAGACGGTAGAGTCAAAATGAATGAAATCTCGTACTTAGGCATTTTATCATACTGAGCAGAGTATACATAGAAATGGTTGACATTGCTCAATAATTAAGAATAGTTTATTCTACACATTTTTAACAACAATCCGATTTTCTCAAAAACAGCTCTTAACGATTTTGATCTAATTTCGTACAGTTACTTGAGTTTACGTCTTCAATAATACTGTATAGTTCATATTTCTCAAAAGATGAATATAAGGCTAGTTTATTCTAGACAACTTTAACAACAATTCGATTTCCTCAAAAACGGCTCTAACGATTTTGATCAAATTTCGTAGTTACTTGAGTTTACGTCTTCAATAATACCGTATACACCGCTCCCCGGTTATAACACGGGGATCGGGGAGGAAGGATCAAATTTCGTACAGTTACTTGAGTATACATCTACAATAATACTATGTATTTCATTTTTCTCAATGAATGAATAGAAGGATAGTTTATTCTTGGGCAACTTTAACAAAAATTGGATTTTCTAAAAACAGGCTCATACAATTTTTTATTTTCTAAAGATAACTAAACATCTCATTAGTACCTATATATGAGAAAGTTTGTACAATGTATGTTGTACCGATTTTTTATCTATTTTTTCCTTTCTTGCCCACTTTTTATCTTTCTCCTTTTGCGTTGTCTCTAAATATTTACCTTGTCGGTTAAGGAGTTCTGTTTACTTTTGTAACATCTATCTCTCCGTAGTCTCCATCCCCTTTTTAATTATTGGAATACAATTGTATTTTGCAGTCTGCATCGAAAATATACTAACTTTTAACGTCATATTTGAATTTTGTATGCTGTTATAGTATTTTGCCTTGGGATATCATCAGTCTCGTTGGAACTACAATGACCAGGAAGATGTCAAGAATATTGATGCTAGCTTTGATGAACATGATATTCCTTGCGATGTCATCTGGCTGGATATTGAGCACACAAATGGAAAAAAGTAAGCTTTATATTTTCCATTAGAATGTCATTCATTTGGTAATTCTATGTTTGCTACCTAACTTGCAGTATTATTATTCTGTAAATTATGGGAAAATCTCCTGTATAGGATTTGTAAATTTTATAACACCTCATTATTGCTTCCTTGATATTTTTTAAGCTTCTTATTCACAAGATGATGAAATCCCAATTTATAAGCTTTTTTTGTACGTTATCTGAAATTGTTCTTCTCAAATAAGCTGCAGTCGTTGCATATATTTTTAAAATTTTAGTATGTTTGTTATTTCTATTGAACTATATAAAGTGAAATTAAATCATAGCCCACCAGCCTGGGATGTCTCTTGAGAGTATAATATCCGATACAGATATATATGGCTTGTATAATATTCATGGTACAAAGTATTCTGTGCCTATATGACACCTTTATTTACCTTTAATCCGAAATATTAAATTTTGGAATTACTGTTACTCTCTTATAATAGATAGTACCGTCTTTACTCTTGTACCCCACACACTTTTTTTCCCAAAATGTCGGTAAAAATAGGGGGGCTGCGCATCATACATTAAGATTTCTGACCAAGTTTTAAAAATTGCAAATTTCGATAGTAAATTTACTGCAACGCGCTTGCATCTACATGTTTACTTGCAGAAGACGAAGAATTTTACAAAGTATAAATGTATCTATATGACCAAGCAAATGTTTAGTGTTTAAATGCACAGTTTATGCCGCTGTTGGTGCATCTTCAAGTTTGAGATGACATAATATTTTTATAATGTTAAAGATGTACCTTTTAAATGAGTTTTAAATTTATTACTGTTACTCAAAATAAGCCATTCTGTCATTGAAAATTTACTATCAATTTCTACCTATACTTTTGTCGGAATAAGTTCGCATGTAGTACCTGTGTTTGCAGAATTCATCAAGAGCCACTGATGCTCTAACTTGGGAGAGAGCGCAACTACAGGGAATCCCTGCACTTTTTGATTTTTTTTTACTTTTCTGCCGCCATAGATTTCAACTTATTCCAGCACAAATTTATTTTTTCCCTCTGAACTGGCCCAAAAATTGTGGTGCGCGTGGTACACGAGGGCGCAGGTTATGAGAATAAATGCAGTAGATATGAATCATGTCATAGCAAATGATGCTTTGTTTTTAATGTAAATTTTCATAAACTTATAATAATGCTTAATTACAGTATAGAACCTTTTATCCGGCAAGCTTGGGATATGGGGAAAGCCGGTTATCTGGAATATACTCATAAACAATGCTCGGAAAGAGCTATAACTTATCGGAATGGTGTTCTGGTCCGTCACGTGTCAATAATATCGTTCCATCTTGTCAAAAATTTAGTAATACTGTTTTGTTAACTTTATTTAATAAAAATAATGTAAAAAAATTTTCTTTACTTTTCTTCATCATAGTACATAAGGAATAAATTAAAATTTAACTCGACTGTAAATGTTTATCTGTTATTTCGCATCCACTGCTTTCAGCTTCACTACCAGAACGTGCGTTCCGTTTGGTAATACTTTCCATTTCAAGCACTATTATAATACATACCTGTGCTCAGTGATGAGCTGAAGCCAGTAGTTAATTCTACACAGAATTTGCGAGCCAGTTGTTAAATTTTTAGAAAATATGAAAATTTATTGATTTTTGTCCTTTTGTGTGCATTTTGCCCCCTCTGACATTCAATTAGTGACACTGTATGAAATGGAATATATTACGAACAGGGCACTTGTTAAGCTAGCAGAACAGTATTACTAACATATAGCGATCTGGTGCCCCTGGCATGTAGGCCTCCCCTGCCATCCTTATCCAAATTTCCTTACGACCTTTTTATTTCTCTTTTAGAGATTTAATTTTATTCCAGCTCATCACTGCCTGTACTGAATAGTAATACTACAGTAATTGGCAAGGTAGGCTTGGTGGCGGTGCGAACAGTGCAACTGCACTGGATCCCGCACTTAAAGAGCCTCCTGCCCTCTAAAACATATTTTTCGTACTTATAAAGTACACGCATTTTAAAAGAAAATTTGAAAAAATAAGGCTAGAGAGAGACTGCTTTATTTGTGCCGGGCCCTGCAATTTTATCTAGCCAGCTCTGTGAATTGGGTACTTTCCAATATAAATTCCTTGTTCTCTTCCAAATTAAGTGTTCACTTCTTCACTGGAGCACCCCAAATTACTAGCGAAGCTTTAAATTTAAATTTCTTTCTCTTAGCAAATTTTGGAAAAATGCATTATTTTTTTAAAATAGCAGGTTAACTGGATTTCTGGATAACTGGAATCTGGATAAAAGGTTCAATACTGTATAATGTTTCCTTCGTCAGATATTTCACCTGGGACAAGGTTAAGTTTCCTGAGCCAGTTGAGATGATCAATCATGAAGTGTCAAAGGGCAGGAAAATGGTGGCCATTGTGGATCCTCACATTAAGAGGGATGGCAGCTACTTCCTCCATAATGATGCTGAGGCAAATGGCTACTATATCAAAAATAAAGATGGGAAAGTTTACGAAGGTGGTTTATTTTTCATATATAGCTTTCATTTATGCATTTTTAACATTTAACACTTGTTAGTTGCATGGGACTGCAATTAAATGAGAGCGTGTGACACTTTATGGTGTTTTACAGGATGGTGTTGGCCTGGCTCTTCTAGCTACTTGGATTTCCTCGATGATAAGGTTGCAGAGTACTATTCATCACGCTATTTGTTCAACAATTACGTGGGTTCAACTGAAGACCTTCATATATGGAATGATATGAATGAACCTTCCGTCTTTAATGGTCCAGAAGTTACCATGCCCAAGGACTGCTTGCACCTAGATGGACAATGGGAACACAGAGATGTTCACAACATTTATGCCCTTCTCAATGTGAGTCAAACTGCTGCTGCAATAACAAGTATTTATAAAAAAACAACTTATTTAATTTAAACCACTTTTAGGAAGTGAATCGAGTAAAGATGAATCACCAACCCAATGCTTTGATTCAGTGATTTTACTGTCAATTAAAAATTGTACAGTATTTTCGTCCCCAAACATTCGCATTAATTCTTCAAGAGTTGGAATCATTTCTAAGAGTTGATAGTAGGCTGTAGTTTGGTATGTGGCTGTTGCCATTTATGGTGCCACAGTCAAGAGATGCCATTTCCATAATACAACAATATGAAATCCATATTTTACTCTCCCTTGCCCTTATATGATCTGTAAGGTATCGATTATTAAATTTAGTCGGTTAGAGGACAACATTTGCAACAAAAAGGTGAGAGATGCACCAAAGTTCGGCTTCGGCATTCTGCCGAATATCCACTAAATCTACTGTTTGGCTTCTGCTTTGGTCTCTCTGTGTTTAAGGCTGGAAAACCAAATGTTTTCCAAATACCAAATTATTTCTTTACCTTTACTTTTTTTTAATGAAGGAAAGTATGTGGAACATTTATTACTATTGTCCATGCAAAAAGTCGAGATACCCGAGTTTGAGACGTTATATCTCGATGAGAAATGGATTTATTTTGATGAAATAAAAGACGAATGATAGAGAATTTATTTCTACATTTAATGATAGGCATTTCGAATTTATAAATTTTGATGCAGTAATTTTTATGGAGCTTTGTTTGAAAAAAGGACTTTTTGCCGCTGAAAAACCGATAGCTCTACTTTGAACGCTTACTACTCGGACACTTTACATCATATCAACATGGCCTTTTTGAGAATTTAAGCAAAACATATTATAAATAAGTGTCTTTAAGCATTATTTCGTAACTGCAAAATTAATATCCGATTTTGTTAAATGTTTGTAACTCTGCTATCTTTGACATTTGTGGGTTGATTTCAAAAGTAAAGGTACCATTGTCACCAGATAGAAGCCTGTATTACAAATACGTAAAAGGGAATACACGTAAACTATTTTCCTATTTTATACCGATTTTTATTTAATCTTCATTTCGCTTCCCCGAGATATCTTGCCCTAGCGTTGAGAACGTGGAGGGAAGAAAAGAGAAAGTTGCTAATGTGCGTTGTTGCCACGATATCTATGGTAATGAGTCATGCATTCCCAGAGAGTTCCTTTCCTTCGGAAAGAAAACTCAAAAAGATTGTCAAAGAATTGAGGACTGACGTAGAATTAATTTGGTTGCCACTGGCGCATTGCAAGTTGAATGCGATCGAACGCATTTGGGCTTACATAAAAAATAAAATTGCAGGGGTAAATCTTTCCAATGCTGCTGAGAAGGGAAATAGTGTCAATGTGACACACCAATTGTGTGTAGAGGCTCTACAATCTGTTACAGCCCACCTTTGGTAAAAATGTGTACAACATGTACAAAAATTCGAAGAAGAATATTGGAAAAAAGACTATTTAGTGGATGATTTCACCGAAAATCAGCGAGTAATCGTTCATTTGCACTCCAGTTCTGACTCCGATTCAGATAATATCGACGATGAATTATTGAAGAAGAAGAATATTGGAAAAAAGACTATTTAGTGGATGATTTCACCGAAAATCAGCGAGTAATCGTTCATTTGCACTCCAGTTCTGACTCCGATTCAGATAATATCGACGATGAATTATTGTCTGACATTAGTGATTCTGAATGACTGACTCCTTGAGGGGTTTTCTGGACATTTCAATGACCAAGCGTGCAATGTGTGTAGAAGTGGCAACCTCGCTCAATTCTGCGCCTCTCCCCCTCCACGTTCTCAACACTAGAGCAAGATATCTCGGAGACGCGAAATGAAGATTAAATAAAAATCGGTATAAAATAGGAAAATAGTTTACGTGTATTCCCTTTTAGGTATTTGTAATACAGGCTTCTATCTGGTGACAACGGTACCTTTACTTTCGAAATCAACCCACAAATGCCAAAGATAGCAGAGTTACAAACATTTAACAAAATCGGATATTAATTTTGCAGTTACAAAATAATGCTTAAAGACACTTATTTATAATATGTTTTGCTTAAATTCTGGAAAAGCCCATGTTGATATGATGTAAAGTGTCCGAGTATTAAGCGTTCAAAGTGGAGCTATCGGTTTTTCAGCGGCAAAAAGTCCTTTTTTCAAACAAAGCTCCATAAAAATTACTGCATCAAAATTTATAAATTCAAAATGCCTATCATTAAATGTAGAAATAAATTCTCTATCATTCGTCTTTTATTTCATCGAAATCAATCCATTTCTCATCAAGATATAACGTCTCAAACTCGGGTATCTCGACTTTTTGCATGGACAATAGTGTAATGCTCATTGAAATATCAATGAAAGAATTATAGATAGATTACTATTATTTTCACACTTTTACATATGATATATTTTGTCATATACAACATTTCCAATGAATATTCTGTTGCTGACAGGCTATTTAGTTAAACAAAATAGTTGCGCCTCTTTCTCTCACTCTCCCCTTAATAAAGTCATTTGTCTGTCTCTTTCTCTTTCCCCCTCCCTCCCTCTCACACCCTCTCTCCCCCTCTACTTCCCTCTCCCTCCCTCTTGATTCCCCCTCTACCTCCCTTTCCCCCTCTCTATCTCTCGTATTAAAAGCACGTTTATACCCAGAAGGATTGAAATAACAATATGATATAGAGGTCTAACAATGGAATTGGTAGGCAAGGCAACATCTGATTAAAATGGCAAAATTTCCTCAAACTGTGAATTTAACGTTTACATTGAGAAATTTCGAACTGTAGGTGGAAAAAGATGAACAGAATTTTCTTAAAAATGGTTCATATCCAAAGATTGTAGGCCAATTCTTTCTGATTTTAATCTAAAAAAGAATGAAAGCCTGCACGGCAAAAAATTGATTTTTACGTGTCTTATTGGAAATGGAAATTATCCTCTGGAGTCGAACCTGGGTCTTTGATCTCGAGTTCCATACATTAAAACATTTTGTTATTATATCATAATGCTATCCTGAAAATTTCGTCAAATTCGGCTCAGTCATTTGCGAGATATTAAGCTTCAAAAAGCATTACATGACAAAGTGACACTGTCTTTTATATAAGGTGATTATTTAATAATATACAGCAGGCATGTCAAACTCATGTGAAGGTCAAGTCCACGGCTTGAGGGCCGCAGGTTGGATTTTATTTTCTTTTTGCCTTGTTTGCAGTCTGGGATACTCAAGAACAGTAGATATGGTTATTTACGACAATTTATTAACAATAATTTATTAGCATTAATTCATTATTCACAAATAAAATGTAACTTTATCCAAATTAATGGATACATTGTTTGTAAACTATGGTAAAATTTGTCAAATTTTTTTATGAGGTCTGACATCGTTATTTCAACACAAGTTTTTCATAATCTGGATGCAGTTGTTGGGTCGAAACAACTTTCATCATTGATGATAGATGTTCATCGGTCAACCTTGATCTTTGCAGGATTTTGTTGCTTTTAATTAGAGAAAACAGTTGCTCACAGAGGTATGTGCTGCCAAACATAGATATTATTTTGGCAGAAAATCTGTGCATTTCCGCAAAACGGTCCGGCAAAAACAAATAAAATTCCAGCAATCTCACCTCATTAAACTTATTTTTTAGAATTTCGTCGCACTGCAATTCTATCAGTTCCAATTGAATGCTTTCGACTGCTTTTTCAGGATCAAAAGTGAATGGTGAAGTAAATAAGGAAAATTCATTTTCTTGAGATTTAAAATCTCTAAATCTCTGCTCAAATTCAGTCTGCAACGATTCAATTTTCACTGAATATTTTTAACATCAAATTCAAACTCGATTTCTTAATTTCAACTGCGCAGTGGAAATGAGCCAAATTATTCGCTTTCAATTGAGATTCGCATAAGCGTAACTTAGTTCGAAATGCTCGCACCTGATCGTACATACTCATTACCAGTTGTTGTTTCCCCTGAAGTTTCAAATTAAGCTCATTTAAATGTCCCGTCATGTCAACTAGAAATGAAAAATTTTTGGAGAACTTTCTGACAAGATAACCAACAAATTTCCATATAGTAAGAAAGGCCTTCATATTCGCTCTCAATCTCTGTTAAAAATGAGGAAAACTGACGAAGATTCATTGCACACATGCGAATAAAGTTAACTGATTTTATAACTTCCCTCAAAACGTGGTCCATTTTCAAAACTTCTGTACATAGTACCTCCTGAAAATAGTTTAGATCGGTATTGAGTTCTTTTTCGGCGAATTCTCTTCTCAATAACCCCAAAACGCCATTATTTATTCCAATCATAGCTGGGACCCCATCAGTAACCAAGCATACAAGTTAATTCAGCGGAAGATTATACTTAGACAGAATTTGTTTCAATTCTACGAACATGTCCTGCCCGGTAGCAGTATTATGCATGGGAACGAGCTCCAGCAACTCTTCAGCCACTTCAAAATTTTTATCACAGCCATGAATAAAAATTGCTAATTGGCAGATACCTTGAATATCGCAAGTTTCATCAATTGCGATGGAATACGATTCAAATTTAATGGATTTACCCTAATACTAAGTGTCATTAATTCGCAATATTTCTATATATGCATTTTGCGTGTAAATATTTGATAATACAAGAAAAGTTTGGTTAAAAGAAGACTAATGTAAAGTTTAACTTCAGTTGATATTACAAAAAGGTAAAGGGAAAAAATAAAGTGGAAAAAGTAGTTTAAAATTGACATTACGATGACCAGTTGAAAGATATACTAATGAACAAAAATAAAGTGACCAAAGAGGACAATTTTAATTATAAATACACCATAATGTATTACTGACTATTATGAAGAAAATTATCATCGAATACATATACATTATGAATGGGATATAAAACTGCATGCTCTTCACTACGAGGATGCAGGTTTCTTAGTTTTAAATAGAAACATACGATGAGACCAGTTTTCGGTGTTAATAATTTTCTTCATTTATATTCAACTTTTGTATTCAAAGAAATGTGCACAAATGCCATAAAAATAAAATGAAAAATCATCAAGAGCGAACAAAAATACTAAACACGTTTAAGTATGTAAAGAGGACTATAAATACGCATTGTCAAACACTAACTTCCACTATTAAAGTACCACAGGCCACTCCAAATGCGCCAATATATTTTTTTTACAGAAAAATGGAATTTTATTTTTTAAATATCTCTCATACCTTTCCTTTTCGGGAAGCAATCAATCTTCCCTATATAGTTATCTCCAGTTTACCTTATTTAGACATTCCCCTATTTTTTCCGCATCCAGGCCTGTAGGCCCTGTCATACCTTAAGGCATTGGCTTGTGGAGCACTAATATATTCAATGTTAAATTATATTATATTAAAAATGAAAAATATCAGTAATTGAAAACAAAAAATAAGTAAAAAGTATAAAAATTAATTTTAAAAACTAACCTTTATGTTGAGCCAACCAAGGAAATCATAAAACAATTAAACTAGCACTTCTAAAACGACTCATTCTCACGCATATAAGATAAATGGACAATTATAATCTCGTAGCCATGTTTTCAATGACTGAATCAGTAAGCTGGTTGATCAGTCAGGAAAAAACCGTCAAAATTTAACAATACGAGTACCTTCATTAATAAATCAGTACGGTTCTAATAAAAGTTGATAATAACTAATACCTAAATATTTACCTTAGTTCTTCAGTTTCTTAGAAAAATACTGGCTTAGCTTTGTAGTCTGTTACTTTTAAGGGTCCAAACTGATAGTACCAAAGCTGGTCCAAAATACTTCAAAGTATCATTAATATCGTCCAAACAAAACTGCTTTCTACAGCATAATGAAAACAAGAACACCAGAGTAAAGCCTAATACATGGCAACAAAAGAGATAATTACGCACACTCTTATTGATTTTAAATTAGAATTCAATTATAGAGTGAATTAGAATTTTACATTGTTAGATTAGTAATTAAATTACATTAAAGTTTTATATTCACAGATGTATCTCGCATATAGTTTGAAATTTATTTTAATTAGATTAGGAAGTAAAGAAGAGTTAAAGTGGAATCTTCATTAACCGCTCATTTTTGCATAACTTAAATCAGCCACTTGGACTCATTTCTTTATTTCTAATAAAATATGCTGCAAATATCCATCAGAACTATTAAAGGGCCGCATTGCATTGGATTTTAAAATCTCATCGGGGGCTGTGGAATTTCGGAGACCGGGCTGCATGTTTGACATGCCTGATTTTACAGGGTGTTTATAAAGTGCTTGTGCAATTTTAAACCTTAAAAACTTTGGTCAAAGGTTACAGTCGCCAACTTTAAGATCATCATAACCTGGAGATTTTGATCTGAAACCTGGAGACTTTGGAGGAAACCCTGTTTTTTGCTTTTCATGGGTACATATTCTGTTATACATGAATAGCCTAATTTAAAAAATTACTATAAACTAAAGCAATAAAAACTGTAAAAACAGGGTGAAGGCAATGAGATAGCAGCAGTATCCCACACTGGCAAAGCTTGAACATATATATCTTGCCCCTCCTCCAACCTCTGTCGAAAGTGAGTGAATTTTTAGCATTACAGGTGTTTAATACAGTGACTGCAAAGGCAATTTGGTGGAAAACAATGCACAGAAATGATTGTTTTTGCACCATAAAATAAAACTTTTGAAATTTGACTATTGATACTGGCAGCAAACACTTTAATAATAAATAAATAAAAAGGTTAGTTGATAAATTTTGTTTTATTTTGGTAATTTAAAAATGAATGCTACTACAGCGTTATTCAGCCTAGACTTCGGCCGAATGTCTACTTTAATATTCGGCCAAAAACCATATTCGGTGGATCTCTAGTGAGAGCATATAATTACAACGTATAGTTTACGAGGTAAAAATTTGAGAAGGTCCCCTGCCCATGTTATCCAGTTGGGGGAATTAAACGTGTTTGGAATCAAACTAGGTCATTATTTTGCATGGTGATTACATATAAGAGTCTTTATGTATGGCTCTCTTTAAAATTAAAAGAATGGCTAAAATACATTCTGCCGTTTTGTATTTATTAGACATTATTTGTGGTGTCTTAAAACTTAACTACACACACACATATATATATATAAATACCGTATCTGCCCGAATACAAGCCGATGTTTTTTGTCAAAATATATCATGAAAAAATCACCCCTCGGCTTAAATGCGAGTCCGAGGAAAATTTGGATTATGGTTAAATCTTGAAGTCTCTCATTGCCTTCGCGTGCAAATGATAGTACTATATTTTTTGTAAAGTAAATATTTGACCTACGATGAATATATATAAAAATATCTTACAATTAGCGAGATCGCTTGTGTAAATTGACGATTATGCAAAATGCATTGACGGCTTTTAACGCTCAACTGTTTGAATTTCGGTAAAACTTTACATGGAACGTGTATAATTAAAAAATGCAGTTTCTTAAGGCAATGTATATGCTAATTTCATTGGAAGTAGACTTGGATGAAAAAATATCTTGGCGAGATCGCTTGCGTAAATTGACGATACGCAAAATGCGTTGACGGCTTTGAACGCTCAACTGTTTGAATTTCGTTAAAACTTTACATGGAACGTGTATAATTATAAAAATGCAGTTTCTTAAGGCAATGTAAATGCTAATTTCATTGGAAATAGGCTTGGATTAAAAAATATCTTGGCGAGATCACTGTTACTATATTTGACCTTTTGTGAAAATGAAGATGAATGAAATTATTGTCACTGAATGTGGAACATTACTCAGCAACGCAAAATTATTAATTGGAGTAATATTTCAAAATGTCAACAACTGAACCGTTTCCCCCACATTTCTTCAATCTCGAATAAAGTATTCTAAGATGTGCATGAATGCCCAGCATACTTCAGCATAAAATCTACGAAATTTACATTTTTGCCAAAATATTGTGGAAATTTTTGGGGGGTCGGCTTAAATCCCGGGTCGGCTTCTATTCAGGCAGATACGGTGTGTGTGTGTATATATATAGAGAGAGAGTGGTAATTTAATATAAAAGTTGTTTAAAAACCTTTTGATGTTCATTGTGGTTTTACCTCCTAATTAAACTCTCTGAAGTTTATTGTCTTATGTTTGCAGGAGATTTTATTTTTATTCGCATGCATTATTTGTTTTCATCTGATGCAGTTTAAAGTTAAAGAAAGCTTTAAAATATGGTACAGGAGCAATTATGCTAACATCCTAAGTCCCTAGTTTGGGTGATTGGTGGTATGCAGTATGTTTTCATTTCAATAAAAGTTGGCATTAAAATTACAAATTTTAAATGCAGCTGTGTGAAATTTTTAAGGAAAAAAACGTTTTTTTCTCCTCTTCAGAAATGTTCATTGTAACTCAATTTTCATTTGGCTTAATTGGATGTAGCACAGGAATATGCATCTTGAGGTACTATTTGATTATGGAATTTAAATGACAGCCCTTTCACATCTCACTATTACAAGGTAACACTATTTTTAATGCTTTCTTTAATAAGAACAAATCATTTTTTTCTTGCTCTCCTGCTGTAAGGTCAAAATATCAACGGAAGGTATGCTCATGAGAACCAATAGACGTTTGCGACCTTTCCTCTTATCTCGTGGACACTTCTCTGGGACGCAGCGCTATGCAGCAGTTTGGACAGGAGACAATGCAGCAGAGTGGGGCCACCTACGTGCATCCATTCCCATGTGCCTTTCCATCTCGATCGCTGGAATTCCCATGTGTGGAGCAGACATTGGAGGATTTTTCAAGTATCCAACTCCTGAATTGTTTATTCGCTGGTATCAGGTGAGCAGCAACTGCAGTAAAATCTTGATACAACATATCTCTACAGAACATGAATTTTTACACTGAAAGTATGACATACTGAAAATACCCATAAGGAATACAGTATTTTCTCTGGAAGCATCTCAGTGGGAGGTTGACATTCTTGCAGGTCTGGTGCAAACCGAAACCAATGAGAGTGAGAGTCTAACAAGAGAGAGAATTCCTAGAACTTAAGATTTTAATTCAATGCTATTGTGAAAATATGAGAAGGATAACTGATCCTCAGTACTAAATTTTTCAGCTCGGAAAATCCCTTCTTTTGGGATTTTGGCTGAGTTCTGCAGATCATTTTGTACTAAAGGCAAAATATGTCTTCAAAATTGGTGTAAAACAACTTGAATGAGCAAGAATTGATTCTAGTTGGGCCATTTACCGATGAAAGCATAAGTTAAAACCATAAATTTTTTCTGGACCTCTGAATTTTATACGCAGCATTGAAAAATTCGTTAAGTTAGGTACTTTATTTTGAAATATTTATACAGTATATATATATAACACAAATATGGAGCTTTCGGGCTGACGCTGTTCTTCAGCAGCGGAGAGACATGTACCCCTGGCCGCCCCATTGTTGCTAGTTTCAACTCTCCCATGGAGCACATCTCAGCATTCGTGGATTCTCACCTACAGTCTCTCGTCCGTCTACTCCCATCCTTTATCCAAGACACCAACCACTTCCTCCAATGCCTTAAGCACCTCCATTCTCATGCAACACCATTCTGGCTACCATTGACGTCTGCTTCCTTTACACAAATATTCCCCATGATGACGGACTTTATGCCCTCAGAAAACTACTTGACACAAGATCCGACAAAAGACCCTCCTGCCATTTCCTATTGCATTTGGCAGAAATGGTGCTGAAAAAGAACTTCTCTGTCGGAGGGCACCATTATCTCCAAATTAAGGGTACAGCAATGGGCACTCATATGGCGCCCTCTTATGCCAATTGCTACATAGGGGAATGGGGGACTCATTTCCTCAACGCACCTCTCAAACCACTATTGTGACTGAGATTCATTGACGACATCTTTCTCATCTGGACTAATGGACCTGACTCCCTCCAATCCTTTATGTCACGCCTCTCCTCTCACCCCAGGCTTTCCCCTTACTACCCTCTTCCATCCCGGGATCCACGAGGTCCTCAAGGAAATCCTCCATGCTGCCCACCCAATTCTTACTTCCACCTCTCACCAATCCCCCTTCACTAATTCTCTCATTCTTTCCTTCTGCCAGCCTCCCAATTTGGGAAATATCCTGTGGAAGAAAGAACTACCCACTCCCAACCTTCCATCTACTGCAGCATCTCAACCCTGCGGCAAACCCGTTGCCTCACATGCCCCATCCATCCAACTTCATTTTCTTTCAGCAGCCCCCCCTCCAACATCACCTACCCCATCCCCTCCAGAAGTAATTGCACTACGAGGAACGTCATTTACCTCCTCACCTGCACCCTCTGTCATGCTTTTTATGTTGGCCTCACCAATAACCCTCTCAACATCAGAATTAATGGCCACCGGAACCGCGTAAATACCAACCGTCCCCTTCCGGTGGCTTCTCACGCTAATTTATGCAAGGCAACTTTTGATAACTGCTTTAATGTAAGGATTATCTGCACCTTACCAGAAGACACCCCCACCCCCCTACTTTGACAGTTGGAGTTAGCCCACATCTTACTTCTTGATGCTTTCTTCTCCACTCCCGGTCTCAACCTTCAATAACGCTATTGGCCGTCCACCCTCCTCACCTTCTCCTATCTACGAACTCCTCTCATTACCCTCCCCATGTCCTCCCCAGTGTATCACTTCATACAGTACATCTCTCTCCGTCGCTGAAGAAGGGCGTCAGCCCGAAAGCTCCATATTTGTGTTATTTTTGTGTGGCTCTCCAATCTAGGTAAGTGTCCACTGGGCTTACTCCAACACCTTGTTGCCACCTTTATTATTACCTTTCCTTTTCTTTAAGCTTATATATATATATCCATATATATATGTGTGTGTGTGTGTATATATACTACGGAAGAGGAAAGGTAAGTAAGGATATTTAGGGCAACTAGGTGTTGAAGGAAACCCAGTGAACACTTACCGGAAGTAGAGCCGCTGGGGTGTTGGAGAGACACATTTGTAGAGGTTAGAGCTTTCGGGATGATCCCTTCGTCAGGACAAGAGAGACACAACTGATTTGGCAGTGACACTGGGGTGAAGGTGTGGGGGTAGAAGGGAAGGGAGCGTGGAAAGGTCGGGGATTGGAGGATGCAGAAGGGGGAGAGGGGAAAGAGAGGGTGGAAAAAAGGAAATATTAATGGATATTGAGGCCAGGAGGAGAGAAAGAGTTTAAGATTTGGATATGGGCCAGTTCCCATTGACGGAGTTGGGGGGCGGAAACATTGTCCGGGAGGGCGTGGATGGCCCTCACCGTGAAACAAACATTGAAACTAAGATTGTGGTTATTCGCATGAACGGCCGTAGGTAGCTGTCGTTTAAGACTAACGCTGTTGCGATGGCCGTTCATGCGAATGTTGAGGGAATTGCTGATGGGTCCGACGTAAAAGGTGGGGCATTGGGTGCAGGTTAGTAGGTAGATGACATTGCGGGTGGTACAGTTGGTAGGGGATGTTATGGGGTAGGTGATGTTGGTGGTGGGGTTTGAGAATGAGTTGGAGGGTGGATTTATAGGGCATGTAAAGCATCGTGGTCTGCAGCAGGGGTGGGACCCTGCAGGGTGTAGAGGAGTGGGTGATGGGGGTTCTTTTCTCCACAAGATGTTGGCTAGGTTGGGAGGTCTGCGGAAGGAGAGGATTGGGGGTGTGGGGAAGGAGACCTTGTTGGGGGAGGAAGTGAGGATTGGGTGGGCTGCCTTTAGGATACTTTTTAGGGTATCGTGGATGCCGGGAGAGAAGGTGGTGATTAGGGTTAGTTGGGGGGTAGAGTCGGGGGTTGCGGGGCGGTTGCAGTGTAGGTTAGGGGTGCTGGGTGCAACAGCCCATCGGATTTGGTCCCGAATCAGGTCCGGGGGGTATCCGCGTTGGAGGAAAGCATTTTCGAGGACAGAGCAGTACTCGGAAAGTGAGTCTCTGTCTGAGCAGATTCTCCGTCCTCGGTGAGCTAGGGCATAGGGGATTGAAGTTTTAGTGTGGAGGGGGTGGCAGCTGTTGAAGTGGAGATATTGAAGGCGGTTGGATGGTTTTCAATGTACTTTGGTGTGGATTTGGTTTTCTCGGATTGAGAGATCGACATCCAGGAAGGTGATGCTGGAGGGGGAGGAGTGGTAGGTGAAGGAGAGCGTGGGGTGGGAAGAGAGGCGCTGTAAAAAGGATTGGAGTGAGTCAGGTCCATGTGTCCAAAGTAGAAAAATGTTGTCGATATACCTCAGCCACAGGAGTGGTCTGGGGTGTATGTCGAGGAAACGGTCCTTCCATTCACCTAGAAAGACATTGGCGTATGAGGGCGCCATGCAAGTGCCCTTCACCGTACCTTTTATTTGTAGGTAGTGGCGCCCTCCGAAGGTAAAGTTGTTGTTGTAGAGCACCAAATGTATCTCTCCAACATCCCAGCAGCTTTACTTCTAGTAAGTGTTCACTGGGTTTCCTTCAACACCTAGTTGCCCTAAAAATATATATATATATATATATATATATATATATATATATATATATATATATATATATATATATATATATATATATATATATATATATATATATGTTTATTTATGAAATTGGGAAATTGACGGGGATTCAAAAAAAGTACATTAATTTGAAACGTAATTGTCAAGTTTAAATTTTGGATCATTTTATTTGCCCTGCAGAGTTACTGTGAATATATAAACCACGATTTTAATCAACCATTTCACTGTCACCTGGTTTCTGAAGTACCTTCCTTCAGTTAAATCATGAAAAATTAGTTGCTAAGTATGAAAAGTTTCATGAAACAGATTTATGAAAACATCAAAATTTGTGATGCTACTTCATTTTGTTCCCAGAATTCTGAAATAGTCACTGAGAAGATAACAAAATATCAATTAAAAATATTCACCATATGATGTATGAAATTGCAAGAAAGTACTTGTGATAATATCATTAATGTATAAAACAGACAAAATAAAAAGAATTGATAAATGAAGTAGATGTTCATATATCAACCCATTTATGTGAATAATGAATATGGCATGAATTCAAGAAACTGCAGCATTTCTACAAAGATTAGTTTATTCCCAAATGGAAGCATGACAATATATCTCAAGCATCCATTCTCATTAAACATTCCTTAAATTCTTATGTATAATAAGAACTAATATGTAGCATATGTCTTTGTGTCTTTTTATGTGTTTTATTAAAGATAATATTCGCTGTTACACATTAAAGTGTTGTGCATCTTTACAACATTTGCTGAAAGTATAGAAGTGTATTACCTAATATCACTTATTCATTAAACATTATTTTTAATGTACTTTTTTAATACTAACTCATTCTTTCCTATAGTTATTTTTCTTTTGATTTAAGTGAAAATAGATCACCTGAAGAAAATATACCAGTCATTGGTTAATTTTCTTGATGAATTCAGTTTGAGTGTTGTTTCAGTGTTACTTTTGCAGGTGTTGAAACTCAACTTGTAAGTTGTGATTTAAAAATTGTTGTACATCATATAAATCTGTCTATAATTATTTATAGTGAAATACTGCAGGGTTAGGGCTATAACCTTTTATCCTGTATTGTAGGCAGGAGTGTTCCAACCCTTTTACAGGGCACACTCTCATATCGACACGAAGAGAAGGGAGCCATGGATGATGGGAGACGAGGCCCTTAGGCTGGTGAGAGAGGCGTTGAGGATACGCTACTCTCTCCTTCCCTTCCTGTACACACTGTGCAGAGAGCACGAGGATACTGGAGCACCTTACATGCGTCCTCTGTGGTATCATTATCCCAAAGAAAAGGCTGTCTTTAACATTGATGATGAGTACTTGCTGGGTAAGAGGTTGATACAGATAGAAATGTTGAATGCAGTCATCTATTTCCCGAATTTTAAAAAAGTGCCTATTATTGTTAGATTTGGGTAAAATGGAAATAAGCAGAAAACAAAGATTGTGTGAGACAGGAAAAAGTTGTAAGGTCCGGCACAAATTTGTATTGTTGAATATATTGAAGCCAAAAGTACTAGAAATGAAGATGAAAATTGAGAGCAACCTATTACTAAATAATATGCCTTGGGTGATTATATTTATGTGCTGTCAACACCACAGTTGTTGATATTTTTCTTAAACCACATCTTCTTTCCTTATAGCATCATGATATTGGTGCAATTAGATGTACAGAGTTCTTAAAAAGCATCGTGCAAATGAAACCCGCATAGATGAAACGCTAAATTCCCATTAGAAATTAGGTGAGGGGATGCGTATTAGTCCCAGACCACTCCAAGGGATTGAGTTCCTAACTGACAAATAATTATAGGCTTATATTCAGCTATCAAGACACGAAGAAGGCTGTGGAAAATAGGACTGCAGGTATCTCCCGATTTATGTGATATATGCGTTCCTAGAAATCGTCGCGTAAATCAAAAATGGATAAATCAAAAATTTCTTACCGAAAATAAGGTGATAGGCATTATTTACATTCCTGACTAGATGCCTACTACTTACAAACTATGGCCCGCGCAGTGATTTAATCCAGCCCGCCTGCCTTACCCAACCTAACCTCCCTCCCTCGACAAAATTTTTAACGGTGAAGTTTCTTGATAACCACCATCCCCCTCTCGAAACTTGCTCTTTGAAGTTTTCACAAGGCCCGATCATTCATTTGAAAAGTCTCAAGTGGCCCGCACTGTCGTACATAAAGCCTAATGTGGCCCTTTCAATAAAAAGTTTGGGGACCCCTGCCCTAAGGCAAGCGTGAAATAATATGTCAATATTGCAGAATCTACATTTACAATTCTTTGTTTTTGTATGTTCAGTTCCTGCTATAAATCACAGATGTTTTGAAACTTTTAAACAGTGAACCTTAAAATAGAGATATATTCTCCCATAACAGTTGATTACCGCTAGACCACTGACATTGCACCACTTTCTAGAAGAGACTACCTAGGACACAAATGAGCACATTGTTAGCTGAAAGACATTATACTGCCGTCAGAACTGCCCGAGAAACCATATGCTAGAATAATTTACTAATGAATAACTGACGTAGCCATTTTAAATTCGCATGAGGTGTTAAAATACAAAATATAAAATTATCATATATAATTATTTAATATGTACGGAAATTTCGTAAAAACCTTAAGAATACTTTTGCATGCAAACATTATGGCAATTGTACTCACCAAAAGTCATATAGAAATGAATTTAATGGACCCAGGTTATCAACTCAGGAATTTTTTAATGGGAGTGCGAGGAGAATCATGTAGGATCATCGACGGAGGCTTCCTCTGCAACTGAGTCTTCCTTTGGATTCATGGAGTTGGATTCTTCTAATGTTGGAGCTACTCTTACTCAACCTTCTTTAAGAATGAAATAATGGGCAACTGAGTCTTGGTCTTAATTTTCTCCATGTAGAGTTGTTTGTAGCATGTGAGTTGCTCATTAATACCCTTTCCTACCCTTGCAACTTTCTCTATCAGGGTCATCTTCGTCCAGAATTTCTAAAGCTGACTGTATTAAATGGAAAAATTCACCCAACCGCTGTGTTGTCAAAATCTTGGGTGCAGGTTCTACTTCGGTAAGGTCCTCATCACTCAATCGTTCTTCAACCAATTGCTTTAATTCATCATCAGATAATTCTTCCTTGTGCGATTCAAGAAAGGTCTGTACATCATTTTCCTCAACCTCATCTAATTCAATTTGTTTGGCGATAGTTACTATCTCGCTACGTTCCTGGGCCACGTTCTCTTCTGCAGAGAAACCACGAAAATCGTGAACGATTTCAGGCCAGATGTTCTTCCAAACTACATTCATACAGGATCGTGGGATTTTGGACCATGATTCGCCAATTATGTCAATAGCTTCCTTGATGTTGAAGTTGCACCAGTATTCCTTGATTGTCAGTTTTTCTACATCATCTATTTCCTTCATCAAATTGGAAAAAGTTTTATGTAAGTAGCTCGATTTGAAAACTGAAATTACTCCTTGATCCATTGGTTGAATCAGACATGTCTCGAAAAGGTATAA
The DNA here is from genome assembly GCA_036926305.1 of Uropetala carovei. Classification (NCBI taxonomy): domain Eukaryota; kingdom Metazoa; phylum Arthropoda; class Insecta; order Odonata; family Petaluridae; genus Uropetala; species Uropetala carovei. The sequence goes on along the minus strand of JAXCHB010000010.1, from coordinate 5,472,563 downwards.
CAATAGATGCGTATATGGATGGTAAAGATGAGACGAACGAGAATCTAGTAAATATTTAATAAATAAAAAACTATTAAGGGTACATCTTGTGCGCTAATCAAATAAAATATGGGTATGGTTGTAAGAATAAAATCACGTTGAATGGAATACGTGATGCGTAAATCGGAAAATGGTAGTAAAAACAAAATAGCATATATGCAAAAACACATAAATCGGGCACGCGTAAATCGAGGGATACCTGTATATGGAGGACCAACTTTAACCATGAATAATCACGGTCCTGTCTACGGACAGACTACCTATGATGTTGATTCAGGGGTGAGCTGCAGTGGGCTTGCAAGAGCTCATTGTTAAATTTTAACCTGCTCACTGAGCCCATAGTTAACATTTATCAGATGTACATATTGTAAATACAACGGCAGGGATGTTCAACTTATAATATGATTGGGAATATATTTCTTCTAAAGTATCTGCTGGAGGGCCACAATATGAAAAGAGAACTCAAACATGGGCCACAACAGACAAACCAAAAAATTATTGTCCATTGTGAAACAAAGCAAAAGCATAACGAGATCTAGTGTACAGTAGTATAGGCAGCAGTGATGGTGAGCGAGGAATGGTTTGGTGGGTTTTTTTGTGGTAAGAGAAAGGAAGTTTAAATTGCATCAAAGCTGCACCATACTCTGTGCAGCTTTTCATTATTACCCCAAGTGTAGACATTTAAACAACAATATTAAATGTCTCTTTCCCTGTCTTTTAAATGTTTTACCATATAAACTGTAGTGATTAATTTCAATTTCTTTTAGGATTCCACGTCGTTAACCATAGTAAATGGATCATAAAATCACATGAATGGAGAAGTGATATTAATTCTTCAGCCACCTTAAACTGAAAATGCATAAATGGAGAACAGACTGTAATTCTCTGCTTGACATTTGTTTTATAGACCTTACAAAAGCTTTTGATTCTCTTGACCACAAACTTTTACTTCTCACAAATTACAAAGTTGCTACAACTTCAACAGTAATCACCTTTCCTTCCTTAACAATTTCCTTTCTAATAGGTTCCAAATGGTTATCTTATCTGGTTCTTCATGATCTCTCAACAGTTTCTTTTTTTAATAGGTTCCAAATGGTTATCTTATCTGGTCTTGTTGGTCTCCCATCCTTTCTGGTGTACCTCAAGATAGTGTTCTTGAACCTTATCTCTTCGCACTTTTCATGAATGCCCTTTCTGGAAACCTTGACTGCCATCAATTGCTTTTTGCAGATGACGGTGAATTATTGAAGCACATAGACTCGTCACAAGACTCGAAACTGCTGGAGATTAAAACCAAACAAAGATATGCTCCTTATTTCTTTAAAGAAATTGGCATTTATCCACAAATACAAAATTGATAAGCTCTGTGAGTCATCTTTATAGATTCTGTATTGAATATCGTGTGTTGGGTTAATGCTATCAGGAATATAGCTACGTCACATTTGGAGATGCTCTATATTTATTGACATAAAAGAATCGCCTATGCACGTATTTTTGCAGCTGTGTTCTTCCCCTATTAAAGTACCATTTCGTCATCTGGTCAACATCTAATCAATCCGACCTATCTCTTATCAATATCTTTACAAAAATTGTTATCCTCTTCAAAAATTTCCAAACTGCAAATTTTAGTAATTTGTATAATCCACCAAACTTCTGATATTTCCATCCTTTTTTTTAACTCGTGAATAGCGTAATTGACTTTTTTACTTTTTCTCCTTGGCCTTTGAGTTTCTTCTAGAGAAACTCGACTTTTGTGGAAACTCCATGCCTATCTCTCATTAAATGTTCTCTCCTGAGCATCCCACTTTTGCTAAGTATGCTTGCCACTTGGAATGATATAATCTCTTTCATCTTCCTCTAAGTTCTCTTCTTAATATTGCTTCTAACTTCACTAACACACTAGGCACCATCACTTCATTTTTTATTCTCAATTACCGTATTTAATCGATTGTAAGCCGACACCGATTGTAAGCCGACCCCCACTTTTCTCAAGGCCACGCAAGAAAAAAAATTTGATTTTAACCCTCTCGCGACCGGACCGCCCGAGAATGCCCGTAAATTTTTATACTCCCGATCGCGGGACCACCCGAGAACGCCCGGAAAATACGCTTTCAAATTTACCTCTGAAAACATTGACTGGATGGCTTCTCTCTCGGAAATGAGGTAGTATACCACATAAACACAAGATTTACATCGTATTTGGCAGGTTTTTCTTAACTTTGTATACGAAGAATTCTTTTTAAATATTCGATCGAAATTCGCTATTTTTTTGGACCCTGAACAATCTAATGTCTCGCAGTAATTCTCCTACCTCGGAGATTTTTCAAAATATATATTTTTGGAGATTAATGTATAATTGTTTTATTTAATGTTTCTCATTTGGTGGCCATCTTGAATTTTTCCGGACTTTTAATATCAGCAGGTGCCCCACACCTCAGGACGTGAGAGGGTTAAAGTATTAACTAAAATTACAGTGACATAAAATACATAATATTCACTTATTCATAACAACTACGAAAAAAGTAATTTGACCTCACGGGATCTTAATATAATAATACCCCGGGAATAAATTATGTAAATAATACGTGGTGCGTCAAAGTCTTACAGAACGCAGTGATAGCGCTTGTATGCGTAAGGAGCTAACACAATGTTTCATTTTACTCATGAATCGAAGCATTTGCCCTCCCCTGCCCTCCCTCCTCCACCTATCATGTTTCAGTGTTAGCTCCTTACGCATACGAGCGCTATCGCTGCGTTCTTTTACAACTTTGATGTGCCACGTATTATTTACATAATTTATTTCTTCGTAGGTGTTTAGTCAATTTGATTCTTTTATTTGCATATATTTAAAGTAGATAGTTTACTTCCACTTTAATACACATATCTCGCGTTACGGACATAAATTCATTCACTACTTTTTTTGCCCCCGATTCTAAGCCGAGTGGCGATTTCTGAGATGGTAAAAAGGTAAAAAAAGGTCGGCTTACAATCGATTAAATACGGTATTATTGTCAACTACGATGGACGTTGGCTCTGTGTGTTTTTGCTGTTTTTGCAATTAATATTTCTATTATTACTAGTATGTTTGCATTTTTACTGTTTTTTTTATGTTTGTCCAATTTATGTTTATTTTTTTTCTTCTCTAACAGTCTAGAGAAAGTATTGTTTTCACAAAAAAATTATTTGAGATTTCAATGGAAACACAAACAGTTCCCTGTGCATGTTTGTGTCTGTGTGTGATATGAATTTTGTTGAGAGTGCTCCAACTCAAAAACTACTATTCAGATCAGCACAAAATTCAAGATTTTTTATGAAAAAGTCTTCGGTTAGATATAAGCTAAAATTGATCAACCAGAAGTAAAGGTTCACTCCTGCCATTTTTCCATTTTTGCCATATCTCTCCTATAGGGTTTAATAAATTAAATTGTAGACTATTTATTTTTCACAAGCTCATATACAGCACTTTATGGCCTTTGTAATGAGTATAATAACAATAACAGAGGTGAACACATATGGCCATGCCTTCGGTAGGATTTGAACCCGCGACTCTAGCATTGGGAGATAGACACGCCAACTACTCCTTTACCAAGATCTTTCAATAACTTTTTTTGAAATATTTTTCATAGGACGGATTGTATCAGAGATATAATATGTCGATTATCCATCAAACTTTATTTATTACTCTGAATGTCAGTAGCTGGAAGCTTTTTCTCTGTTCCTATGAAAAAAATTTTGAATTGTTGATAGTGATGCGAGTGCTGCCAATAGTAATTTTAATCACAATCAAATGTATCATATTACCATCTAGAGCAGTGGTCTTCAAGGTGGGCGATAGCGCCCACCAGTGGGCGTTTTTGGATTTTTGGTGAGCGTTAAAGAACTCACCAAATGCTATTCTAATTTTTACACTGAAAAATAAAAATCTATAAAAAAGCCTAATGATACACACACATATTCTGTACAACTATTTTATGTAAAACTATTACAGTTCATTTGTCGTTAACTATAGTATCATATCATACTATACTAGCGACAATGTATCCATGCTGCGGTAAAATCGAAAGGCCCGTGAGGGTGGTCGGAGTCTCTCGCAGAAGTAGCGAAGCGTTTAAGTTTCATTTTATCAAATATATAAAATCATAAATTTTTAAACACTGTTATTACCACTGAGACCATATTCGGTAATCTCATCTAACGACAATCCCACTAGTATTAGGGTTACCATACCTCCGGATTTTCTTAAAATTTACCGAGATTTTAGCAAATAAAACTCATTTTTTTCTGGTTATTCCCATCAAAATCTTAACACTATAGACTTAAGCAATTAGATACCTTGATTTAAAAAGAAATTATACTACATTTTAGGTTTAAAATTAAATTTGTCCGGGTTTTATTATCAGAATATGGTAATCCTAACTAGTATGTGCCATTTAGGAAAGAAATGCTGAAAAGCGGCCAGTGGTTTAAAATCCCCAACGGGATACCTTCACTCAGATATATGATACATTATATGGGGAATGCAGCAAAATGAAAGAGAAGCGATATTAAGAGATACTAAGTATACTCTCTCTTCCCACAGACACTCATTGATTGCAAAAATGTTATTTCGGTATTCATTGACAAATTGGATTTATTCAGAAAAAACATCCTGCAAAAAGAATTTTACCAATTTCCGGAACTACACAACATCAAAGATGATCTTACAGCCGAAGACATAGACAAGTTTGCAGATCACCTTTCTGACATTAGAATTGATATGATGACTCGTTTTTGCGATGTAATAGACTTGAAAGTGGATGCCTGGAGACTCCATTCATCACATATGTGTGTGATGTGGATATTGAATATCAAGAGGAGATAATAGAATTAATTCATGATGATGAGTGTAAAGCCAATTTCAACCAAGGTGGATATGTACAACTTTGGCAGAACAAGAAAATGCCCTCTCTGTAACCACGTTTGTGGAAGAAAATATCGTTGCTCTTGTTAGCTTTCCCAACTTCATATCTAGTTGAAAAGGGATTCAGTGTAGTCGACAATCTCCTCTCCAAAAAAAGAAACCGCTTACAAATAACAGAAAGAGGAGATCTTCAAATGACCCTTACAGACTTTAAGCCAGACATTGATTCCCTGGTTTGTAGGCACCAAGCACAAAGTATGCATTGAAATGTATGCCAAATGCTTATTTTAACATTGTTTTGGGATTAATAAACAATTAAATTTTGTCTTTTTATACATTTATTAAAAACTTGATTGTTAAATTGATATGGTAGGTGGGCTTAGTGGCGTAGTGAAGGTGGGCAGGGGGGTGCAGTTGCCCAGGCGCCGAGTTCAGGGGGGGTGCAAAAATATCAAATTTGCACCCATCGGGTCGAGGTGCGATTTGTACCCCCCCCCCTCCCCCCTCCGTAAATCGCTTTGCTACTGGGGGCACAAAATTATTCTTTGCCCCGGGTGCCAGAAACCCTGAATACACCACTGGGTGGGCGATGAACTTATTTCAAAGTACAACATATGGTAAAAGTGGGTGGTGACTCAAAAAAGGTTGAAGACCACTGATCTAGAGTAATATTTTATAGACAAATTTTCTTGTAAATATTGACAGCAGTGCCAACACCACCAATAGAGAATTGTGTATCAATTTTTTGTTATTCACAGCAATAAGTTACAATTTTGTGTATGTATATAGTTTTCTCAGTGTGAAAAGTGTTTCCAAATATTTTCCATTTTGAAAATTCAGTGTTGAAAAATTACAAGTGTAATTGCCAATAGTTATTCTTGAGGAAGCTGTTGTTGAGAGCAACTTGAAAGTTCTATTTGCAATCATATTCATCACTTTGTATGTAGAAAGTCATGTGCTGGACACATCAATTTTATTTTGTTAATCAGCTGTAACTGGACTTGCGCCATATGTTAATTGTTTATGAATAAACTAAAAAATAAAAATGTTGTATGGGACAATAAAATCTGCAGAAAATAATTCTGGTTTAATCACCAAAATTATAGCCCCTGTTCATATTATAATGGAAGATATTAGTGGGTTATAGCCAAAGTATCGATTAAAGTATAAAAAGAAAAATTATGGTTTGTGTAGATAAAAGGGAATTTAAATTTTGGATTGGGTTTAATGGTTTTTGAGAATAGACAGTTGTTGGAAGATGAGGGAATTATGTTCTTGGGATGAATAATGTTGCATATCACTGATATCTGTAATGCCATATCACAGGCGATGCTCTGCTCGTGCATCCCGTAACCGAGGCAGGTGCCCGAGATGTGACGGTTTACTTCCCCGGAGAGGGCAATGACTTGTGGTATGATGCCATCACTTTTGAGAGGATGTCAGGAGTAGGCAATGTCTTGGTCCCAGTCACTATAGAAAAGGTGAGAGATGAAATGAGTTAAGCAGAATGTTGAATGTTGTTCCTAATTTGGCAATGTTAAGTGATGTTTCTCGGTTTAGATTCCAGTTTACCAGAGAGGAGGAACCATAATTCCAAAGAAGGAACGGATTAGAAGATCATCTGGCCTTACTCACCAGGACCCATTTACTCTCATTGTTGCCCTCGATTCAAAAGTTGGTGATTTTCAAACTGGCTTATGTTAAATGTTTTTAACTTTCTCGTTTTCTTAATTCAATTTTGTCTAGACTTATTCTTTGTAAGTTGAATGCTAAATTGGAAACTTAATTTGTAGGGTGCTGCATCAGGTACACTGTATTTGGATGACGGTCAAAGCTATAACTATCGGGATGGAAAATATTTGCAGATATCTCTTCAGTTTTCAGAAAACAAACTTTCCTCAAGGTAAATATTTCATTTAGCACTTTGATTTTTAAGACCAGGACTTCATTTTAGCAAATAACTTCTTTTGACATTTTTGTTATAGTGTGATCAACAAAAATCCACAGTACAGTACCAAAGAAAGACTTGAAAGAGTAATAATAGTGGGAATACCAGAGAATTTCACTAAAGCAGAAGTAAAAAGCCAAGGTAAGTAGACTTTTTGTCTCTTGGAATCAATCTTTTATTATAGACTTGTTCTAAACAACTTTGTCTTTTACAGAATTTGGCAAAATGTCGGTGGACACTTACTATGATAATGAAGATCAAATCCTGATAGTGAGGAAACCATGGGTGAATGTTGGAGCACCATGGACTATTAATTTATCAAAATGATAGTAAAAGAGCTGCAGCTATTTTCACTTTCATACTCTAGCAATAAGGTTTTTTTTTGTGAAACCTATTGTATTGTATTTGCAGCATTGATATTGAGATTTTATGGACAGTACACCAGAGAATCATGATGAAAGTCATGTTAAAGCTGTTGATACAATTAAATCTGTACATTCCATTTGGAAAGAATAAATTTTGATTTAATTTTATATCATTAGATAACATTGCTGATTAAAAAATGAATATAATGTTTTATCACTCGCATTATAAGTAACCGCAAACTACTCTTCAGAGATTATCCAGTTTGGGGATTTTCTCAGCATGAATAAGAATGAAATTGCATTGTTATAATTTTCATTGGAAACATTTCAAATGCTGCTCTTAAATGGCAACATAAGTGAGTATAAGTGTTGGTTTGGTCTGTATCAAATATGGTAAAGTTTTGAGAAATATCCAAGTTTATATGTACACTCATTTCCAAAAGTCAAGCGACACGGCTCGGTCACGCCACACATAGTCCGGAGCTGAAAGTTCCGAGTATGTTGGTACCCATTGCTTCAGGGGCAGCAGGAGAGGGGAATGATAGTGAGGGGAGGAAAGAGCGAGGAGGTGAGTTTCGAAGCCTGGGTTGGCGTGCTGGAAGAAACGAACGGAATCAGAGCCTATGAGACAAAACCCATTCAACAGTGCGAGGGCATCCAATCCAACTCGGAAAAAAGGACTGTATCGGTGGTTGCCTTCGCATGCAAAGGGTAACAAGAAAACCTCCGAGAGAAGGAGGCGTGTAAAAGGTTCGAAGTCCACAGTGATGTCTGACAATGGGATAGGGAAACATAAATGAATATGCCGCGGCTAGAAAGCACTTTCGGAAAAGATGCAATATTTTCATCTTTGTGAGCGTTATTAATGCGAAATGCTAGGCTGCACTTCACTTCGGGAAGCGTAAAAAATCATCAATGGGTCAAGGGCAAAAATTATATAATACTCCATAAAATTGGATAAAAAAATGAGAGCTGTTGATTTAGTGGAGATCCTGAATGACCATCTTCTGCCTATGTCAGACAGATAGTGCCAGATGGCGAAGACGTGGTAGTAATACAAGATAATTAATTCATCGTTAGATACGACCGGTGTAACTCGACAATTTTTTTGACCAGAACTGGATTATCAATGTTCTGCCCTGGCCAGCTCGCTTGCCGGATATGAATCCCACTGAGAACTTATGGGGTATAATGGTGAATGAGTGGACGGAAGGAAAGTTCAGGACGGCAGCCGCTCTTGAAGAGAATGTTATGGAACTCTGGGGCTCAATCGGACGACGGCCACAAATATGTGAAAATTTAGTACGGTCCATTAACCGTCGAATGCAAGGAGTGATCGACTCAGGCTGAGACTTCACTAAATACTAAAATAAAACACTAAATAATCTTTCATTGTTTTCATTGCCTATTAAATGCTGCTAGAATAAAAATTTTATTCGAAAGTTTAAATAAAGTCAATATAAAATGTATCCACTATCTGTGAGAAAAGTGCTACATGTGATAAATTGCCATTTATTAGAGTTTTGGTAAAACTGATTGGATAAAGGATGTAAATACTTCCTAATGTTCTCCCGAAAAAGCAATTTTCGTGCTGACAATTTCTTGACGCTTGAGTGATACAGTACGGTGGAATAAAAATTTTATTCCGACGAGCGAGCTGGCCAGGGCAGGACATTGATATTCCAGTTCTGGTCAAAAAAATTGTCGAGTTACACCGGCCGTAACTAAGGCCGAATTATCTTGTATTACTACCACGTCTTCGCCGTCTGGCACTATCTGTCTGACATAGGCAGAAGATGCTCATTCAGTATCTCCACTAAATCAACAGCTCTCATTTTTGTTATCCTAATTTATGGAGTATTATATAATTTTTGCCCTTGACCCATTGATGATTTTTTACGCTTTCCGAAGTGAAGTGCAGCCTAGCATTTCGCATTAATATCGCTCACAAAGATGAAAATATTGCATCTTTTCCGAAAGTGCTTTCTAGACGCGGAATATTCTTCATGTTCCCCTCTCTTCGAACCGTTTACACGCCTCCTTCTCTCGGAGGTTTTCTTGTTACCCTTGGCATGCGAAGGCAACCTCTCAGAGAGTCCTTTTTTCCGAGTTGGATTGGATGCTCTCGCACTGTTGAATGGCGTTTGTCTCACCGGCTCTGATTCCGTTCGTTTCTCCCTGCAAGCCTACCCAGGCTTCGAAACCCACCTCCTCACTCTTCCACCCCTCCCTATCATTCCCCTCTCCTGCTTCCCCTCAAACAATGGGTACCAACACACTCGGAACTTTCAGCTCCGGCCTATGTGTGGCGTGACCGAGCCGTGTCGCTTGACTTTTGGAAATGACTGTACATCAAAGTCAACATCACCAAAAATTTTGGACATTTTGGCATGTAATCTGATAGATTTTTTCATAGAATGTCATAAGGGGGAATTTCTGATGCCAATGTGAGACGGTTGTGGCAAATAAATATCTGATGAGGTAGACAAATTAAAATTGCATTCTCACTGTTCAAAGTAATGCCCAAAGTTAAATGGATATTGAAAGGCAAAAGAACATGTCATTATGGTGTGGAATCCATGATTCAGTGTTTCCACTGAATGCCTCAACACGTTAGATGTTAAGGGGATGAGGGTAGAATAATGGTGATATTTTAGCAATTAGAAAATATAAAACACTGCAGTATGTGTCAGAAGACAGGCTAAATTTATGGACTGTCTCTCAAAGAATATAGCTAGTGAATGATTGTTACAAGTAGTTTTAGGTTTAATTTAGTTTATTAAATTATATTTTTTGAATTGTGTTTTTGTATTACCCAGATACTGTTTCCCTATGATCAACCCTGTAATTGCGAATCCAGGCTATGCTTGCTGTCCTCATGGTATCAGCCCAAGTGCGTGCTATAAGGGTTAATTAACCTCAAATTTCAAAGTAAATAAAAATCAATTAACCTTTATCCACCATGAGGAGCATAAATATTCTGGCAAACATATGGCTCATTGCCATGCATAGCATAAGTTCCATTAAATGTATTCACTCATTGCGATTGGCACACTTAGCTCTGCTTACAGATGCTGTATTTGACTTGGAATCTGGAGCTTGGGGAAAGAACAGCCCAGAAGTATGAGGCTGCACTAGGCCAAGGAAAAATGCCAAAGGGTCAGGGGATAAAGACAGACAAATGACTTTACAAGGGTGAAATTGAGACTAAATAGTCCCTTCTTAAATTTAACCCTTGGGGAGGAGAGTCCTCAAACTTAAAGAGACATTTGAGAAAGGTTCTCTCTCTATCTCGAGCACTAGGACTCTGCCCTTTATCTCCCCTAGAATCACTGGGGGAACAAGAAAATAGCCTCATGAGAGAGCTCAATACGGAAAAATCATGTCAGTTGTGAGAGTAGGAATGAACTCGGCCACCAAAAAGTAAATGTATTTGCATTTTTTGTTTATACATAATAACTTTGTATGCCAATAAGTTTTTTCAACGTTTCATTCCTCTATAATACAATTCTTCAATATTTTTACTATAATGTGCTTTTTATTTAATCATCAATTGTTCATGTAATACACGATTTTTTCAGAATACAAACAATAATTATTTTGTTATCCCAAATTAAATCTATCAGCAGGGTCCTACACATTTAAAACTGGTAGATAAAGGTTAAAAGTCTCCATTTTGTTCAGTGGCCCACACGTGGGAGGTCCACTGGGTCCGGACCCCTCCCTTGGAAATTTGTGATTTTTTTAAAACTGAAAGCATACCTAGTTATTTTAAAATTGGGTTCATGGGTGCCATAGAAGAGGAATAAGAGATGGTTTTCCCCCTTTGTTTTTTAACATAAATGTAATTAATAATGCAATACATGATGTAAGCAGTGGCGGATTAAGGTATCTGAAGGTCCCAGGTGCAAAAAATTTGGAAGGCCCCAAACTGACTGGGAGGGGGGTACTCAATCTACAAAACAATTTACGAATAGAAAAAATGTATGTAACAGGTTAAATTAATCGAATTACAGAAATGTATAAATAGAAATTTTGATATTTATCGTATAAACTTGCACATATTGAAAACTAAGGAAAAAATGAATTATAACTGTGTGATGTGATTTCGAATGACGCAAGGGATGTTACATTGTAACAGGCCTAAGTAAAAACACGAGATGTGTACTTAAGTAGTAGATCATACTGATTGTGAAATATTTTACTAAATAAAATATTGAAAAAATCGAGTTTTGACTGTTTTGAGATCCCCATGAGTGACGAGACCCCAGGTGAGCACCTCATGTGCCTGTGCGGTAATCTGCCACTGCATGTAGGTATTGATATAACTTGCATACAACTTTTGTGCTTGCCATATATTTGAATCCTGTATGCACCACTGGTTAATATAAATTAAACTGGGCAATAAAACCCCAATGACCCATGTCAATTGGGACTCTGATAAGGTCATATAATTGATGAGTATGGATAAACTGAATTTTTAAATGCAAAATTAGATACAATATCTGTACAAATTTGGGTAAAAATCGATCACATGATATATTCACCTGAATGAAGATGATGCCTTCAATAATGAACTAAATCAATTAACTTACCTAAAACATAAAAAGCTACCAGTTAAACCAGAAAGCATTATTAGTACAATAGATAAAAATTATTTCTGTATTCAACTCATTGTTAGGACTTATGACCTCTTGACAATCTTTAGCAGAACCAAAAATCATTATTGAGTGATTTCCCAAATGAAAAAGAGCCTGCTTCTTTGAAAATGAAGACCATAAGGAAACTTTTACTCTAATGCCTTTCATTTTCTCTATGGCAGGGGTCTCCAAACTTTTTTACAAGTGGGCCAATCTGTCAAATTTTATGTTCACGGGCCAGAGTATCAACATGAAAAACATTTTGAAACATGCTATTTTCATATTAAACGGTGGTTTAGTGAATTCGGTAAATTATGATTTTTCTGTGAAATTTTTCGACGTCCAATCTAACTTTTATTTTTTCTTCACTGAATATGAATCGAAATCAGACATAAATGGAGCACAACTATTTTATAAAGTAGAAAATATTCGGTCTTATTCCTGGAATGAAAATTGCTTAGAAGTAAAAACAGGTAATAATAAACAAACATAAATTGAGATAATATGAAATACATAACGAAATACTGCTTTTTTTCATTTTCCTTATTTTTTTCATTATGTTATTCAAAAATCATTTTGTTACGTTACACAATGTAACAAAATGATGTTTGAATAACAACGAAAAAATAAGGAAAATGAAAAAAAAGCATTATTTCATTTTGTACTTCATATCTAGTAAAAAATGGCAAGACTTATTAAAGGCTTGAGGGCCACATTAAATGGGGTTGTGGGCCGCAGTTTGGAGAGTCCTGCTCTATGGCATTGATTGAACCAGAGATGTCACATCAGATGCCAAGAACTAGTTTCACTATTGTCAGAAAACAGGTTTTCATTAGGATGCTGTGAAGATACATTGTCCAATATAAGCACAGCTCTCTGGAGGAGGTTTTTGGAGGCAAGGCAAATTCTTACCTGTGAGACAAAATTGTTGAACCAGTTTCTAAATACAGGCGACTCCCGGGATTCGACCTGGATGCATTCCTGAAAATGTGGTCGAATATCGAAGTGTCGAATCAGCACAAATTCAAATAATTAGAGCAGAAATAGTGATATCTAGACAAACTAAACCTCTCATGGTTGGGCAGGCCGAAAATTACTTCGCGTACACTAGTTTTTAATTCGACTGAGCAATCGGCTGGGTCGAATAAGTGGGTTTCGACTGGTCGAATCTCGAACAGTCGAATCTCGGGAGTCACCTGTACAGTAGAACTCAGTTATAACAGCCTCAGTTAATACAACAATTCGGATATAATGACATTCTTCAGGTCCCATCCCCATTTTTACAATATTGCTATATTCACCTTGGTTATAACTTATTAATGCCCTCAGTTATAGCGACAATGAAAATTAGTAAGTAACAAATATTTGTATGCATAAGCACACGGTCGGCGCAACACATTTTTGTATGTGTGGTTGAGAAGAAGAGAACATATTATATAAATGTCATTACATGATTCAGGTTTTATTATTAATTTTTGCTGATCGCTGATATGTTGAAGGACCAAAGGAGGGATCCAACAGTAGAAACTCTTTACTCAGTGTGGTATGCACGAGCCATTTTTTCAATTTTTGAAGTTCTGTGAAGAAATGATAGAGGATCAAGATGAACCTGTTCCTGCAGTTAGTGGAGCTTTGCTATCAATAAAAGTGATATCATGGTTTTATGAATCGAAGGAGACTAATCATTTAAAATATTTTTATTATATTAAATTTACTTATTAAATCATAATATAATGTACTATATATTGTCATAATATAATGTTTAATGTATTTATTTGATCGTAATGTAAAATTTAGAATTTGGAAATACATTATGTTTTTATGCACCTTGGTTATAACGACAAATTTTCAGTCCCTTGAATGCCACTACATATAACCAAGTTCTACTGTGTTCTCAACCTGGCCCTACGATAGTGAAGGTAGTGAATAGGAAAATACTTTTTTCTCTCTCCATATTTTTTAAAGCCCCGAGACTTTTACTTTTCCATCACCTTTAAGGGAAGTTTGTCATAAGTGATAATATTAGCACAGTAGTGTATAGTAATTCTTACCTTATAACAATGAGAATTGTTCTTCCATTTGGATTCTCAAGTTCATTTGGGCATTACTCACCAGTACAAACCACTTTCATCTGCATTGTATATTTGGTCCTATATTATATTTTTATCCTTAACTTTTAAAACTCATCACAAAATTCCACAGCAGGTATATCAACGTCATTTAATTGTTCTGCTGCCATTTTGAGCTCTTTAATTCAGTGCAATTGTTTAAATCTATGAAGCCATCAGTTTGAGACACCAAAGGTTTCTGGCCAATTTCGCCAGACAAACCTTTGAAGACAGTATGAGAAATATGTTGCTTCTTGTAGTTGACAAAATTCAATTTCACATTTCAAGTAAGGACAGTAAATGATTCAAAATTAAAAATATCTTAAGACGTTTGAACGCATGATTATAGCATGCAGAGTGCTGCAGTCTGAACAGCAAACAATGAGTGATTTTTATAATGTCTCAATGAAATGTAAACTGGAAGTTGATAAGTATGAAAATAAATTTTCTTCAATCTTGAGTGAGACATTAACAGCTCATGAAAGGAATTTAGTAGAGAGTGGATAAGAGTCCATCAAACTTTTTCTGTATCTCCGAAGGTATAAAACTGGTCCCCAATGTGTGCAGTACTGCCCCAAGAGGGAGAATTTATACAACCAATGTTCTGTAACATAGTATAGGGATATAGAAAGAATATGGAAGTTCAAAATTTTTATGCGAATGCAGAAATTATTGTCATTCTGTAGCAGTAAGGGTTCTTCCCATTTTCATAGTTCTTTATCAGAAACTGACCTGCCAGGTACATGCTGCAGTGCTCTCGTATAGCATGAATGCAATACGTTTATGCTTATCTGAACTATCCTCATCAGCAAATTGAATTTGCATAAAAATAACCCTGGCCATAAAGAACTTTACCAATTACTATTTCTTCAGTACTGGGTAGAGAGAATTTTGGATAGCAAATTGGGAATTAATAGTATCCATCAAATGCTTCATTTGGTAAAACATGAAACCTACATCTATGTGATCTAAAAACATTGTATGCTCTCAACCAATCATTAAATTGGAAAAATTATGAGCACGATGCCACAGCATAATTACACAAAAATTAAAACATTTGAACATGAATGCCAGGTTGTTTTTTCAGAATAGTTTTATTTCAACATAATATTACAATGAAACAACACATATTAAAAGGCTTTGGCATCAAAGAGAGATTAGAGAGATTGCAAAAAAAGATGAAAGTAAAACATGTTCAAGGTGTATAACATTGGATAACGGCAAAACTGCCATTCAACATCCAATCTGGATCCTTTGCTTCGTATTTGGGGAAATGTGTTGGCTCTACACCAACAACTATCTCAGTTTTTATAGTTCGCAGGGCTAAAATTGGGGCAGGAGTGAAGCCACACAGTGCCTTAGAAAATGAAGACATATAGGTCCAATTGATGTCACCAATAAGCTTTCTATAATTGAGATCACCTTTGGTGATGATTAAAGATGATTTTTCAAGCTTTCCATAGAGGTCAGGGTCTTCAGTACGCATTGTACTGTATGGAAGAGGAAGGGTCCAAAATGTTTCATCCTCTTTTACTTGCCATTTTCCTAAGAGAACATGAGTAAATATATTATGGTGAGTTTTACTCAGTATACAGTATACTTTTTTGGGGCTCCTCCCCACATACTATCTCTCTATTCAGGATTCAAAAAAGGATTGATTGCTCATGCATCCTATGATGCTCCTTGCTGACCTATTTTTTTAAAAATTAAATATTTTGCCACTACCATGTGTATACATTATGATAGCTCTGCTTCGAACAAGAATGAACTTACATAAATATGAGAAAAATTAGATTATTCATAGCTATAATACTAGACAGCATAGGGATTCACATGTCCCCTATGTTCGTACTCAAGCAACTGCTCTTGAACCTAAAGCGATGAATTTATACAATAACCTCCCTCATAAACTGAAAAGCATCAAAGAAATTTCTGTTTTCAAGCGTAAGTTAAGGATTTTCCTGCACAACAAACTTTATTGTAGCCTAAGTGACTATATGAAGGAGACATTTTCTGTTCAATAATACCTATGCTGATTGTGATTTAATTATGTAGTGTTTTTCTTTTTTTTGACTTGTCCTATATCAATGTACTTTGTTCTTTGGACCAATAAATTATTATTATTACTACTACTCAATACTCCTAACACTTATTTGGAACCTTACCAGAAGAAAAGTGTGTTTTCCAACGATATGCCATGGCTAGTGTGTCTTCACATGCTGCCATTTCAAGAACGCTCATAGTCCATGAAATATCTTGACCAATTGCATCTGACACAAACCATGGCATGTTCTTCACATGCATTCTTACTGTATCGGCCAAACCACTAGAGGAGAGGAAATCAGCCAAGCATAAATCAGATATCAGCTCATATCCTGCATTATCTAATATCATGTCTGAAATAAAAATAAGAAAAATCTTTAAAAAAGCAAAAATTTGAGCTAAGTTAGTTATGAGTTACAATGGACAGCATATGCAAAACACATAAAAGATTTTGTCTTTCCAATCTGAAAGTCTTTTCAGAAGTACGAAAACATTTTTAAATTCATACTCCAGGAAAATTATTAGAAAATACGGTAGTCTTCTTTCTTTACTTTTCAGCAAATTTCAAGAAGCAATTTTACATAGCACTGCATACAGAAAATATCTAAACAGCAGAAAATTGTTGACATTAAAATAAATATCTACCTTATCTCCAAAATTTGAGATAAATAACTACGTATTATGGCTAAAATGCCATTCAAGATATGCTTCTTGGAATGCACAATGAGCTAACACTGAGGAAGGCTGCTTTGAAACAGAAATTCAGAAATGGATTACTCTATGGATGACGTATACTTAAAGTGACCAGACGTACTGATTTAATCAGTACAGTACTGATTTTAGAGATTGTGTACTGATTTCAAATATGTACTGAATTTTGTACTGAATTATGAAGTTGTACTGATTGTAAAAGAAGAAAAAATCTATAATTATTTAATTCATTTACTGTGGGATTGACGGTTGAGGTGACTCGGTGCGATGTTGCCAGGATGTGTAAAGAGGACTTGCGGCAACACTGTGTAGTTCCCCCTAGCAAACATTACCTCCCCTCCACCTATGATTGGCTGTGAGGGAGGGGAGTTTTTCAGTCTTTCCTTCCAAACCCCCACCCCTTCTCTACAACTATAAGTCTCAATTCCAAAGTAATGTCGTCCAGACAATAGTAGTTATGGTTGTTTATGTCATGTGAGTAGTATAATATTTTAATGCTGTTTAGTAAAGTAACATTATTCTCAGAATAGATTATTAATATTATTATTTATTTTATATTTAATGACCCTTCCATAAATAGAAGAAAAAACAAATTTTCTGATCGACTTCAGCAAGAGTTTCCAATATATATATATAACAATAATGTACCTATGTATACTGTATAAAATTTCAATATATATGAAGTATTTTATTGAAATGTAGTTTTCTTTCATGAATATAAGAAATATTAAAAAATGTACTGATTTTACATCTAGAAAATCTGGTAGTTTTCTTTCATGAATATAAAAAATAAAAAATGTACTGATTTGACATCTAGAAAATCTGGTCACTTTACGTATACTATAACAATGATTTTGATAACATGAGCCATTTATTTTGTCAGTTTTAAATTTCTCGATGTTTACAATTGTTCTAAGACTTACAAATCTACGAAAACACTTCAATGATACCAATAAACTTACCAACCACCACCTTGTTTTCTTCGCCATGTTTACTTTCTCTGGCTTTGTACAACACTTCCCAACCTTGCTCCAAATCATTGACAATAATATACTCTCGTTTTTCAACCACCTGCGCAACTGCTTCCTGAAGTTTCAGCCCAGCTCCTTCGGCAGATAGAGCGAGATCACACTGGTTTCCCCACACAGAAATCTATGGTAAAATATAAGGTAAGGAAATAATGAACCATGAGCAGGTTCTTGGACTCTTTCAACGCATTTCATTCTCCAAAATGAGTAAAATTACCTGCAGCATTCGCATCATTTCATCTTTCAAATCACACTTATTCATGGTTGTAATTTTTCTGTTCACCAAATTACAGTATTTGCTAAGACTAGATATAGACTCCAAGGAACCCATCAGAGCATCGTCTTTTTGCTTGCGATATGGGTCTAATGAATACAGAGTCTTGCTTTTATAAGAATAAAAGAATAATGCTAAGTAATTAGTATGTGTTAAGGAGTGATATAATCAAGATATATATTATATTTACCTCAACTCAAATAATTCGATGATTCGCCTAAAGAAATAGCAATCACTAAATAAAAATGTGCATTCAAACCAAGTAGGTTCTTCACCACCCAATTTGTCCTTCTCTAAATTTAACAATCTATTCCATTTGTCTGCATCTTTTGTGGATGGATTTAAAGGTGTAAGCGGCTTATTAGTTTGCACATCACTTTTTAATTTAGAGAGCCCTCCAATAATGTACTTTACTTCTTCTGCGCTTCCCTGTAAATTCGTTTATTTCCTTAATTTATTATAGGTTAGTGAATTATAAAACTATTAAAAAATAATTACCTCCCCATATTTTTCTGCTAATGCGATTTTATCCCGACATAATTGATCTATGATTTTGGTAAGCGTAATAGGCATTCTATCTTTGGTGATAGAATATGGGATGCTTCTGTAATACATGCAACAACAGCCAATTGACGAAGTAAAACATGTTTAAGACAGTCTTAAGAGTACTGACAGATATCTCTAATTTAGTGAATTTTATACCTGCTATACTTAGCAGAAAGTGGTGCATTTTCTGGTGTAGAGCTGTCAATAGATGCAAAGCTCTTCATCATTTTAATATCAATTTTATGACCTCCAATGCATTACCAATAACGGTGAAAGTTATAATTGTCCACCACACATGAATTTCTAATTTTGTTTAATAAGTCAGTCTCAGTCTACTATTACGGAAAACAACTTCAGAACGAGTGTGAAGCTTTACACGATACAATATTAATAACGGTAAAACTTTTATAATCATCCAAAAAGCATGAATTTCTTAGTTTGCGTAAATCAAGAGCTTACACCAGCCTACTATCGGCTAAAACGACTTTTAAACCTGTGTGAAGTTGTATGCGATATAATCGCATTCGTTTATGATATACGAATTTTTAGCATTTGTGATAGATGCGAATTTTTCGATATATTCGAAATAAGTGCTAAAAAAGACGAAAATTCAAAAATCAAAAGATTTATTTTTGACATTTCTAATAAACAAAAAATAAATAAACCGGTTTTTATTTTGATCAAAAAACGTTTTAAATATACAAAAGAATGCTGATAGATGGTTGGCAACGCTGTAAAGCGGGGAAGTTTGCAATTTTGGGTATTTCTGTCAGGCTTTGACTTTTGGGAGCGGTTATATTGAACCTGATGGAATCACTATTATCAATGATAACTTGTTATTATGAGCTACTGATTCGGATTTTATTATTGGTTAGTAATAAGATTTTAAAATATTATCTTGATATTCTAAATGCGAATTCTTAATTCATTATTTTTACCCCGAAAGGGATTGGCGAGATAGTTGTATATGCATGCATGTATATTATCTATTTATATATTATCTTAATAATTATTTAATACTTGTCTATTAAATATGTTTTATATTAATTTTTAGTTTATTTTCAGCCGATATGGGTCGAGTAAAATTCAATATTCATGAGAGGGCCGTTTTCTATAAAAAAACATGGCCTGTACGTTAATGACGACAAAATACTGATTCCTTTACTTAAATTGGATAATCCAGCAGTAAGGGAATATTTTTCCAAGTACTTCAGATTGCTTGAGAAAACTTGATCTGCCGAAGTGTAGCACAGAAATGAAAGTAGCATAAAAAGGACAAAAAATAGTTGTAGTGGACGAAACATCAGATAGAAAAGGCCGTTGTGTTTTTGCAGTGTTGTTTAAAACAGTTGAGCCTACAGTGCATCAACATATCTTCCTTGTATCCTGTAATTTTTTGGACCACAAGCTTTCAAGCCATTGTATATGCCTTGGAAGAATATGATATAGAATATGGTAATGTAGTTGGATTTGTATCTGATTCTGCTGCTTACATGATAGCATGTTTTAAGAGTTTAAAAGTATTACTTGGTGATGATATTCTTCACTTTACATACTGGCCACTTTAGGGCATCAAAATCCCTCTGATCCTTTAATGTTTAATGTTCTCATTTTATTTTTAAGAGTTGATTTCAAATTTTCTTTTATAAACATTTTTGGACTGATATGGTATTTTCTAAATCATTTTCATAGATTGTATTATCTAGCCTTGTTTTCGAATTAGTGTGTTCTTGTTAAAGTATAAATGCAAAAGAAAAATTGCCAGAATAGTAAGTACTTTTGTTTTATTGTCGATTGTACGGTGTTTATTTCATAATAAAGTACATCTTTCAATTCAGGTTGTTTTTTACCTTTTTTCTGCGAAAGATACCTATTTATTTATAGAATTATGTATTTATTGCAGTGGAATTCTGGAATTAAATACATATAAATAGATTTTGTGCGCTTAAAAATTACAAAAAAAGGAAAAAATCATTGATACTAAATTTTTAAAATAGATGGTACAAATTAAAGAAATAGATGCTTATAAATGCTAAATCTGAAAATTCAAAATGCAAAAATCCTAAAATTTAAATGCTAAACATTCGTACCTCTATTATATATTAGTGAAGTTATCTAGGAACAGATATTATATGAATAAATTTAATATTGTTAAAGATAAACCAAAAAAGTTATGGGAGTTAATAGGTCAAATTATAAGTGAAACACCTAAGCATAGAAATCCAAAGGTAAATATAGAAATAGATGATTTTAATGAATATTTTTCTAAGGTCGGCAGGCATTTAGCAAATGAAATAATGGTAGAAATTAAAGAAAATTAGAAAATTCAAATAAACAGTCAGTTTCTTTTGCCTTAAACTAAAATTGAAATTGTGAACATAATTGGAAATCTGAGTAATTCTAGAGCAGTAGGATGGGATACCATATCAATTTTAACTTTAAAAAAGTGCAAATGTATAATAGCAAAATCACTTTCATATATTGTAAATAGAATCCTACTAACTGGAGTCTTTCCTGAAGCTTTAAAGGTTAGTTGGATATGCCCTATATATAAAGGTAAAGGGAACATTTCAAATCCCGAAAATTATAGGCCTATTTCATTGATAAGTAATGTAGCCAAAGCCGTTGAGTTGTGTATTAAGTCCAAAATATTAGAGTTTATGAATAAATACTGCATCCTATCAAAAGGACAATTTGGGTTTCAAAAAGGTAAAGGAACCAGTGACGCAATGATAAATTTAGTAAATGAAGTAACTGAACATATAAATTATAGTAATTAATGTGCAGCTATATTTTTAGATTTTACAAAAGCTTTTGATACTATATCACATAAATTATTGTATGCAAGTTATATAGTATGGGAATTAGAGGAATTGCATTGAAGCTGGTACAAACCTACCTACCTAGATGGGAGAGTACAAAATGTTAAAGTAAATGAGTGACAGTAAACCAAATGAAGTGCAGTAGGGTCAATATTAGGGCCAATATTATTCTTTTTGTATATAAATGATTTGTGTGATATTAAGTTAGAGAATGCTAAATTACAATCTTATGCAGATGACACTGCAATAATTGTATGGGGTAAAACATGGAGGGAGATGTTTGATACAGCAAACATGTTACTCAATATTACAATTAAGACTTGGTTGGACAAGAATTTATTGACCTTAAACTCAAACAAATCAGAATGCATTATATTTGGCAAAGATAGGAAAATATTAGTTGAAAACAAGCTAGTACTTACCATACATGATACTAAGTGCACAAATAAACTGGCATGTAGCTGTAACCAAGTAAAAATAGTGGATAGTGCTAAGTATTTTGGTGTTATTATTGATTATAAGTTGAATTAGAAAGGCCACATGAAACATTTAACCTTACTATTGAGGAAAGTCCTATACAAATTTTACTTGTTGAAACAAGTATTGGAGGTAAAAATGTTAAAATTAGTATATTATGCATTGGTACAGTCTATAATAACCTATGGAATTCTGGTCTAGGGAGGAGTAGGAGATACATTAATTAAACCAAATTTTATTTTGCAAAAATTAATAATTAAAAGAATTTTAAATAAACCAACGAGGTACCTAACAAAGAAATTGTTCCTATGAGACAAATATATGTATTCAATGTAATCAAGTATTTAAAAGATAGAAAAATTCAACTACAGACATTGAATCATATATATGAAACAAGGGCGAGGTACAGTAAAAAGGTTGAAATATTGAATTGTAACTTGTGAGAACACAAGTACAATTGCCATATATTATAAGAAAAATGTATAACTTATGTACAAAGGAGAATAGACCTCTTATAGAAGTAAACAAACCTTGGACTAGTGAAGAGAAGGACATCATTATGTTATGAGTGAAAAATAATTTTTTTGATGATATTAGAAACTTATATTTGTTGAACTGAATAAGGTATATATTGTGTACCTATATATATATATATATTCTTCTTTTTTTCTAATTTTTTAAATGTAGCACACAGTGAGTAATATCCATGCTCGAGATGGTATTTCTATATGTAAAACATTAAAAATGACATCACTTTTTGGAAGTACTTACCTTTGCGAACAACTTTTCACTCAAATGAAATTCACAAAAAATCTATACCGGTATACAAGGCCACTATTGGTGCCCTGGGCAGAGGATTTTTTGGCGTCCCAAAATGATCTAATAAAATTATGTGCATATTTTTGAAGAGGTATTTTACTGAAATAAACAAACATTTCTTTTAAGAGTTATTTTTCAGGCTTTACTTGTGGTAAACATTGATTATGTCATTGAAATCTATATTTTTAACAGTCTATTCAATAGATAAGATGGCTAGACCAAAAAGTCTTTCTTAGTTCATTGATGAGCGTATGTAATTTTTGATCAATTTCAATTTACTAAAAGAATGCGCTCCAGCTGAAATTGATGTGATGAATGTCAAGAAAATTTTCCACATTAGGGATAAATTCCAATATTTCTTTCTGCGTAATTTTTACACTTTTTTCAAAGGCAGGTGGTTTTTCAAACTGCAAACTTCTTCGATTAACTCGCATTCATCCACATTGTTTATATTACCTACTAGCAGCATTTTTACAGGAATTTATCATTTATCTTCGGTCGTATTATATAAAGCACAAATTAAAATGCTCTGTTGTTTCAGGTATTGAGGGTGCTTCAGTATCCATTGTATCATGAAATTTCCTTTTTCTTATTTTCGAGAGCACATCAGGTATTCCTTTTTCATCGCAAAATTTCTTTGCCACTTCCATATACTCTTCCAGTCTTGTCGTTTAACTTTTTATGTCTGATACCAAATCGCAGATTATGTCAATGGCTGTATCCACAGTTACATCGGCACCCCGAAGAGATTTAGTGAGGTGGTTGATCTTCTGGAGACAATCGTCCCAAAATAACAAGAAAAATATAAATATCTGTTTTAGCAAACTTTCAGCATCTCTGCATTTATGGTCATTCTTTAATTTTATTACCACCGTATAAACTTCCTTCAATTGTAACCCCAATGAATTCACAGAATTTTCTCTTGATGACCATAGTGTTGTACCATGTTTTTCAACATCACCTTTAAGTCCTCTATTAGTAGAACCCATCTCGATGTGGAACCAGGGAACAGTTTCTATACCTTTGCAAAAAATTCCCTAATTTGACAGCTAGTTTTTTCAGTGGAATGATAACAAGCTAAATTAAGAGAATGCTCTGTACGTGGTATAAAACGTGCAAGAGCGTTTAATTTACCGGTCATACGATTTCATACGATTGAGCTCTCATATTTGGTAATTCTAGTCCATCCTCTTCCAACTTTTGGATTATTTCTGATATGATTTCTTCTCTCTTTTTCGATTTGACAGCAATAAAATCAATAAAGGCCTCAATAATTACTTTTTTATTGACAACTTGGGCGAAAATTCTGCTTGGCTAATGCAATGTGATAGGGCACACACATTTTTGGGGATGAGGGTAAATAAAAAAATTACATTCAGAGCGTAAATAGTAGAGGCAGCCTAAAAGCCACCAAATAAGTTTGCACACGTTCACCTATGACTTGATACAGCTGAACCTCAGGTTCGAAGAGATCGAAAAAACAAAACTGTAACCACATTTATCGAGTGTATAATAATACTTCTAATTGGCACCCCCTTACGAAGCTGCACCCTGGACACACGCCCCGGTTGCCCCGCCCTCATTACGGCTCTGCCGGTATAATTTGACCGATGAAAGTCTGGCCCAACAGTTCAGATTATCATCCACAAAATTAAAGGATTTACAAATTGATGATCTTTTGAATAAAATAAATTTAAAATACTTAGTAAAAAAATAAACTCTATTAAAGAAATATGTATTATAAAAATGAAAATAAAAATTTGTAATTTGAATTAAATGAATTAAAAACACGAAAAAAACTTTTAAATAAATATGCAATATAAAAAAATAACAAAAATTAATAATTGTTTAAGCAAAAAAATCCTACAGACCCTCCCTTCTAGTGCAGCCACACAAGATTTTTTCTGGCCACTATAAGGCTACATGAGCTTCTATATCTGGACACCCATGGGGTAAATAGACAAACGTCTTTATTACCAGGGCGAAATTGAGACCATAAGGTCGACTCTTCCACTTAACCCTGAGGAGAAGCAGGAGTGAGCATTATTAATTATTTTTTGTCTAAATAACGACACTAAAGTCATTTTAAACTTAAGTCACTTTGTTGTAAGATAAAACTGATTGAAAGAGTGCCACAGATGAGAATATTCTAAATCAGCGGTGGCAAAACTTTTTGGCTCAAGGTCCACATAACCCATTGCTGCACTCAACATAGCTCAATCCCGCCTTCGAGGGCCACATCCAGTCAAAATAGTTTAAGAATAACTTAAGGAAATTAAGGATTTAGTTGTGAGTCGAAATTATTTGATTCTGATAGGACACCACTGTCCTAAATTATTATTCCCATTAATGTAAATTGTTTTTTCTGCGTTTCTTTCTTTTACTTTCATGTCTCGTGATAGCATACATTAGATTGCTCGGTAATTGATGTTGCGTGTTTCTAAATACTGAACCAATGTTATCCACAGAAAACATTTTCTATTTTTATATTATGAACATAGGACTTGTCTCAAGTTCTAAACAAATTTTTTGAAATTCTATTTTTTATTTTAGTATCTTTATCTACACATTTCGCGTTTCAAAGGGTTGCATTAATGATAAGGCTACCGGAAATGCTACAAATGAATGACAATAAATAATGTTTATTTTGTAACAAAATTGAAACCAATAGAAACCCATGTGATGCCTAATTCACTGATAATTACACCTTTTTTGGCAATTTATTTTATTTGAACATAAATGCAAAATCAGTTTCCAATGTTTTCCAGGCAGAGGTATGTAGATGATATTTTTAGTATTTTCGAAACGTCCTGAATGATCTTAATTCACAGTATACATAAATTAAATTCACTTTTGAAACAACAGTAACTCTCTACAGTGGCGTACCCAGGCAGAGGGAACCGGGCATTTGCCTATGTTGCAAAAAATTGACTGAAAACATTTTTTGTAATATTCCGTTGAAAATATTGAGGATCGAACAGGTACAAATTAGATTTTATATGTTTATTAAATAAAATGTTCTATTACACAGCTAAAATGATAGATATTAAAAAAACATAGTAACAGTAAAGAATTTTCTTTCATGAAAAAACCGTATGTAAAATAATAATGTCTACATAAACATCACCATTTACATATACTATTTGTTTCCGCTGCTATGGTAAAACTTTCTAATTGTTGATAGTGGTGCATATGCCTCCAAGGGTGTTATTAATTACTTCTAGATATTTTGATGTCGTAGAAAAAGCTAACAATTTATTTGTTTTTTACTTTCTCATATATGAAGTATATTGAGAAAGTATTGTTATTGCGAAAAAATTCGACCTCGAGATTTTGATGGAAATATACGTTTTAGGTGTAATTGAGCCCGAAAAAGTGGTTTTTGCAATGCTGTATGTCTGTCTGTCTGTTATGGGCTGTAGGGCCAAAACAGTTGAGTGAAAATGAATTTTTTCTGTAAGTCAAAGATATTTTTCTAAATACGTCATCTAATATTGTACGTTTTATAGGCAGCCTGTTATTGGTAAAAATTTCTGCCAGCACGGATTCACGTACTGCGATTGCAGGATTGTTAAAAATAGGTGGTTCAGAAATCAGTGCTACTACATACTCTAGTGTCCCTGTGATTACATTGTTTTGAAAAGGACAATGTCACTTTCTTGAAAGACACTTTCCCGAATGCTAACTTTTCAGAAACGACATTATCTGTACATTTAGGCTTTTTATTGAAAGCTATATGCTAATGGCATGGGAAAAAGTAAGGCCACTGGAAATAGGGAAGTTGAAAAAGTCGAGAGGTGAACATCTACAATAATAAAAGACAGTCACGATGTCACTTTGTCATGTAATGCTTTTTGAAGCTTAATATCTTGCAAACGACTGAACTGAATTTGATGAAATTTTCAGGATAGCATTATGATATAACAACAAAAAGTTTTAATGTATCTAACTCGAGATCAAAGACCCAAGTTCGACTCCAGAAGATAATTTCCCATAAGGTAACACGTAAAAAGGGACATTTCGACGTGCAGGATTTCATTCTTTTTTAGATTAAATTAGAAAGGATTGACCTACAATTGTGCACCCTGGCCGACCGCTCCTCCGTTTTGATTGGAGTAAATGATCTCCTTCTCTATGCCCCTTTAACCAATTATATATGGTTTTCCTATCAATATTCATTTCCCTTAAAACTTGAGAAACAATTTTTCCGCCTTCAATCAGTCATAACAGTGAACGAACTCTCTCGCCGCGAATTACGAGTAAAGTCGACAGCGCTCAAAAAATGATTTGAACATCCCGCGTGCTACTTCAAGCTTTCACAATGCCCCACGAAGGATTTCAACCATAGAGTAATAATATACGAGGGTGTATCAGAAAGTTCGCACAATCACCTGGAAATTGTAGAGCTGGTCCAACCAAACATGTCTCATTTTAATCATTGATCCTTACTGGCATAGTAGACATGATCCGTTTTAATGGAGTCCATTAGCATGTCAGCAAGTCGGAATAATTTTTTGAGGAATATTCGCCATCTTCGTTCGAATGGGTACAAAATATTTTATACGAATGAGACCTGGTATGGCCAAAACCATTCCCTTCGTTACGTCTGTCAAGAAAAATTGTCGAAATTACCCAAAAGTGATCACAGCAACTACGATCTATACCGTGGTCATATTCAGGAGGTCGCTGGTTGGCGAGGTGGTTTTAAAACACCATCTGGGGCTGGAAAGCATGTTATTATTTTACACATTGGAAGCGAAGATGGTTTTTTATAAGGTGTGGAACTCTGTTTTGTCGGTCAGAAAGGAAGCTCTGATTATCATAACCTGCCTTGTTTGTCTCAAGGCCGTGTATTATCATATACTAGCATAATTGCCCGTCAATATGACGGGATATCTTTAGTTAACCTTAAAATAGTTACCTCCCCCCTCCCCCCCCTATATCTCGCCACCTCCCTTTCACCCTCTCCTTCCCTTCTCTCTCCCCCTCTTTCCCTTCTCTCCCCCTCTCTCTTAAATGTAAGAAGGGACTATATAGTCTCAATTTTGCTGGCAATAAAGTCGTTTGTCTGTCTCTCTCCCTCCCTCCCTCTCTCACCCCTCCCTTCCCCTCTCTCTCCATCCCTCCCTCCCCTTCTCTCGTATTAAAAACATTCAAAGCACTCTCACACCCATAAAGATTGATTTAACAACAGGATTTTGAGGTCTAACAATATAATTAGTCATCATGGCAACATTCCGTTAAAATGGCAAGATTTCCATAAAATATGTAAATTAAACGTTTAACATGGGATATTTCGAACTGTGGGCGAAAAAAGATGAACAGAATAAGAAACTTTATAATTTTTTCTTCAAAATGGTTCAAATCCGAAGGTCGTAGGTTAATTCCTTCTAATTTTAATTTCCAAATGAATAAAAGACTGCACGTCGAAAAATCGCGTTTTACATGTTAAGTAATGGGAAATGGAAATGCCTCCATTGGAGTCGAACCAAGGAATTTTTTCGCGATTTAAATTCGTCATCATCTGAAAAAGTGTTAATCAAGCATCCCTGCCAAATTTCGAGTTTCTATCTTCATTACTTCTCGAGTTATTAGCGTTTAAGTTAGCGTTATAGAGAGAGAATTGCGTTTTATTGTATAGATGGCCTTGATTTGCCCTGCTGCATGGTACTTTCCTGCCGTTTGAGATGTTGCCATTGCTAGATCTATAATGGCAAAACCGTTCCAGCATGTTCATTGATACCAAAATGTTCGTAAGAATTTACTTGAGTGCTTTTGTTGCATTATTAATTTTATGATCTAAGATTTTCTCATATCCCTGAACGGTTTTTTGTGAATCACCAGTGAAAAATACCATTCCATCTTTTGTATGATAATATAAATTAAATCTACATGCTAAAATGATGTTATACGTACATAGAAAGTTGTAAAACTATTCATTAATTTTAATATATCCCTTAATTAATCTTTGAAACATTCACATATAAGTTTTTCAGTGTTTGATCGGCCATACTTTTACCATTTGGTCATCAAACCGGCCCTATAATAAATATTTTGAAATAATCTATATTTAATATAATAATATAGCAACATTATGATTACACTTTAAATACATTTGTATAACATTAAAAGATTTTTAAATCTGTTAATTTATTTTGTAAATTCTCGGGGCTCAGGTCGTTTTATATTTCTCTGTGGCAGTCCTACTTACATAATAGTAATTATTTACTCAAACACTATTGAACGAAGAAATATATTGAGTTATTTTATTCAGAAATTATTATTAAATATAAAGTTATCTATATCGAATTAATATAGGATCAAAAGTACAGGTAAATGTGTCAATTCAGTTAAATTTGCGAAGCTGCCCCATCTTCAAATTAATTCAAGCTGATAGAAATACGTAGGTAAATTCAGAAATTTCATAATGGCATTTATGTCAGTGGTTAATTTTAAGAATCTAAAGAAGTACTTTTTTACCGTTTTATCCAACAAGAAAACTAAAATTTACAAGGAATGAGAAAGTCTCGTTTTTCTCTCGTGATCTACGTTATCGAATGGTATTTCATGCCAACATCTCTTCCGGTTCCTCGTGGTCTGTGTTTTCTCTTCGGAGATGAAGGTAGCTTGATTTTAATTTAAATTTATTTTGAATATGCTCCACATGGAGATTTTCTTTGTTTTTTTAAAGCGTATAAGTTGTTTTTAGTGCTATACATGGATATTTACTATTTCTGAAGTAGGATGACTTAGATAAATAGAGATATTAGAATTACGTTTTCCTCGATCTACATATGTTTATTCTGAATATTGTTTAGATAAAGTTAAATAATGGAACTAAAATTATTGTTGCTGTAATTCAACTTCAACATTAGGTTAATGTAATCAAAGTTTTCTGCGATTTAATATTTAATAATTACTACATTTATATTCTAGTTAAACGTGTCGTGCCCGGCCTCCGGGTCGCAGAAATTGTTTGAAATCAGCGATGAGCATAAACTTCGTGTATTCTATGAAAAACGTATGGGTGCCGAAGTTGAAGCCGATTCCCTTGGTGACGAATGGAAAGGCTACGTAGTCCGAATTGCAGGAGGGAACGACAAGCAAGGATTTCCAATGAAGCAAGGAATTTTGACTAATGGTAAGTCCAGAAAATTGATTTGTCGAAAGGTATGGGTCGTATAAGACCGTCTAATTGAGATGTTTTAGCGCAGTATAAGGCTAATTAGCGTGGAAAGATGATACCCCATGTTTAATATTTTACGTTATAAAATTGGTAGGAAACTGACCCACAATCAGGCAGCAGCTTAGGTATATATTACCTTTGCGTGCGTTCACGATTGTGGGAGAGCAAATTTGCGTTGATTTGAGATGATCGTTTCATTGCGTTTGATCTCAGTGTTCATGCCATACAAACTAATAATTTATTCTAGTGATTAGTCATAATCATAATTAAGTTAGTGCATGTCATTTGTCCGAAATAGATTATTATGATTTAAACGGCGTAAACTGAAGATATATGCATTTAGGTTTTTACAGAATGTTAGTATTGATTGATAATGTACAGTACAGTGTGTTGCCGTCGGTTTTTAATGCTTAAAATGAAACTAAAAAGAATTAAACTGGACTAAGTATAAAAATGCGAATTTAGAGGCCAATGACTGCTGTCGTGGTAGATTTTGTGTTGGACAGTGTAATCGTTTTTGATTTCTTTCTGCAGTCTCACACTTGAACTATAATTAAATTTTGTCTTTGAAGCACAGTTATACAATGACTAGCTGTAGTTGCTTGGGGAAATTCAGTATCTCATGCATAACAAACTGGGGGATCATAGTTTTGTTTTCCTATAAGTTAATGCTCTTGGTTGTTGCAAAATTGAACAGCAAAAATGGCCATTTGCTGAATATTTAAATTGCAAAAGCAGTAATATCATTACCACTGTGATTGCGAGACTTTCTTTTATAGCAGCCATAAGTTGACTATCTAACGTCGTGTATCTTATTTACATTGGTTGCTGTGAAGATTATTCGTAGACAATAATTAAAATTCTTGTGTGTAGCTGCGAGGTAATGACTAAAACTATTTGGATGACACTTTGGGCATGCATATAGGACAAACTTTCTTCTTTCTGTATAAAAATCTCAGCAATATGATGGGAGGAAATGTTACTAATTATTTACAGTACTAGTGTATAGCCCATCAAAAATTACAGCAGTAAAGATTCAATTACAGAAATTGTTCTTAAAACCCTTAAAAAATTCATCAAATTAGTTCCTATATATCTCATTCACACAATATCAATGAATAATTACATATTTGCACATTTTTGTTACTGTCATATTCGAAATTTTGTGTATACATGTGCAGAAGCTGTGTAAATTTATAATCACTCACTCATAAGAAATTACACAACTGGCAACAATGCAAATCACCTTGATGATGCAAGACTTGCATGTAAAAATAAGTCAAATTTCAGTATTAAAAACTATTTTGTGGACCGATTCTACCAGTATTAAAAAGTCGACAGCAGGAAAACAATCTAGGTGTTCATTGTTTCAAGTTTCAAACTACCGTATTCACTCGCGTAATTGCCCCACCCCGATTTTTGAGGAGGAAAAGATTATTTTTTTGTAGCACATAATTGCCTATACTTTGACACGTTGGTTATCTTTGTTTACACTGCAGTCTTTCTTTAGCTTCCACACTCCCTCCCAGCAGATTGATCCAATTCAGTGCAAAAAGCAGCATTTGTCCAACTTTGCATTTTAAAATGTTATAGTTATTGGAGCCACCGATGTCATTTTCTTAGCTTGTATATTCAGTATCCCTTCCACTTTCCCTCCCCATCTCAATAGACTAATGAATTAATCTGATTCTGTGCTGAAATGGTCTCTACCCACCTTTGTAGTGGATCAAATCGCCAGGTTGTCAACAAGGACAAAAGGAACTGTGCGAATAAGTAAGTAGCATCGTTGTGCAGTGTGTGGATTATGCCTCTTGGGTAGCGATAGTGTTGCCTCTGTAGCGCTCTCTCTCTTGCATTCATTTTCCCTGTACTATAGCTATTCTTCTATAATAGCACCATTGCCAATTTTTGCATTAGTTCGGTTTTATTGAAATGTCATTTTCTCATAGTGTTTCATGCTGAATTCAGCAATAAATATTTGTTTTAATTTTCTGCAAATTTGGGAAATACCTTAAAAGTTTAAAAGAACTTGATAATTTTGTAATCTGTGTATATAGTTTTTTTAACATAAACATTATATCTACACCTCTATTGATTAAAAAAAGAAAATTTTGTAATCTGTGTATATTGTTTTTTTAAACATAAACATCATATCTAGACTTCTGTTGATGAAAAGGTGACTATTTTTTAAATGTGACTTCTGTAGTGATTCTAAATAATGTTTACATAACTGAAAAAATATAAAACTTATGGATTTCCTATAAAAATTTAACAAACATAATGTTTACTTAAAATTTTTGGTCACAAACATGAAAAAGTTAAGTCTTTGAGAAACTTTTTCCCTATTTAATTTAGAGGGGTACATACACAAATCAGAGTTTCAGAATGGCTTAAATATATTTTTGAAAAAATCCTGTTGACAATAACTGTGATACCTTTCATGACATGAATGAAGAAACAAGCTGTATGAAAAGATGGGAGTGCACAGGGCAGAAAAGCATGCTATAAGCAGATGAGTTTTTGCTTCTTTCCGACAAAGAATTGTAGGTTTTGGGATATGAATTTTTTACGAGAGAAGAATAAATGTTTTGATGCCTCACATTTTGTTGGTATACGTTCATTTGCCTCTGCTGACAGGATGAAAAATTAATTTCTTAACCAGTATTGCCAAAAAGACTTCTACCCCTGATGGGAAGGTGGTATGGGAAGAGGGGGACCACAGTGAATTTACTAAGTAGTAATTTTTATTGAAACATTTTGATTGATGACAAAGATGGTCGGGCAATATTTCATTTTCATTAAGTATAAATTATCTTTGTTTAGTTCATTTGTTCCCTGCAAATAATTAATTCATTTGACTGAATGCTATGGTGTTAATCATTATATCATTTGGTTTTTCACCTTCAGATGAATCAAAAAGAAATTATACACATTCACATTTGAGGATGAAATTTAAGAATATCAAATACAGAAATTAATGGTCATTTCACTTCTACTACATCATACTCATTTACAATCCCCATCTTTCATCTGTTGAAATTTCAATGGGTCTCAGGTAGTTATGCATTAATTCTCAAAATGATAGTGTAAATAGGTTATACTAGGTTTTAATGGGATAATAAACATATTAAAAATATTAATTTAATTTAAGGTCTACCTGTGGTTATAATCGGCAATTTTCTTGTTATAATTTAACTGGTATTGGTTTGCCATTTTCAGGCCGTGTCCGTCTTCTGCTCTCAAAGGGACACTCTTGTTATAGACCTCGTCGTGAAGGAGAAAGGAAGCGTAAATCTGTTCGCGGATGCATTGTTGATGCAAATTTGAGCGTACTTGCTCTGGTTATTGCGAAAAAGGGTGAACAGGTAATGTAATGTCCTGCTTTTGTCATAGGAGTTTTTTATATTGTTTCACTTACATCATCGTTAATTTTAACTTTAGGATATTCCTGGATTAACTGATACATACATCCCTCGAGGCCTTGGGCCAAAACGAGCTTCTAAAATTAGGAAATTGTATAATTTGTCGAAAGAAGATGACGTTCGCCAGTATGTAGTGAGGAGGCCAGTTGCAGCAAAGGAAGGGAAAAAGGCTCATGCCAAAGCTCCCAAAATTCAACGTCTCATTACTCCAGTTCAGCTGCAGGTAAATGTCTTTGTATTTAACCTCTTGCATTCTTCAGATTTATGCATGAAATTGTATATACTGTATATTGCAGAGTATGAGTTGAGCAATTTAAATGTAAAGTGTATGTTTAGGCATATAATTACTGTATATGCATTAATCAACAGCTTCTATTTAAAAATTACTTTTCGTGGAGTCTTCAGAAAAAATTAAGGTTGAATATGATTAACCCTGCAATGATTGCAGTATGTCTGAGTGATACTATGCATTTTTATTGCATTTCTGATATGTTTTTTGGAGACAATTTTTATTTCACTTTGGCTTTGTATGTAATGTATTTTGTTTCTGTAAGTGTTTTTGGGTAATTGAACAAAAAATTTTTTCATTCATTTCTTAGAAACTTTTTGCATAGTTCTTTTTAATAACTTTTATATTAACTTCGCTGTGTATCTATAATATATGGACGCTTCTTATATCTATAATATTTTGACGCTTCTTACACATGATATATTTATATATCTATATTAGGTGTATAGATGCTTCTTACATAGGAGAGTATAGGATATTAATTAATTGTGCTTGCATTCTGCAAGCATTTTCTCTCACCTTAAAGTAAAAATAAAAGCCGAAAAATAATTTCAACGCATAAGTTTGCATCTCGGGTCCGAATTATTTGTTTTTCTGTTTTGAAAATAAACAATCCCTAAAATTTATAATTATGAAACTTTTATACGTTTTCAGAATTTGTTACGAATACCTCACATTTATGCAAAATTTCATCAATGTAGCACCTCTAGAAATGCATTTATATGAATTTCATTATTTAAATTTTATTAATTTTAAACAGCCACAACAATAAATATTTCTAAAATTTTCAATGTTATTTACCACAGGAACATTATTTTCTAACTTTGTTAAAATTTGCAGCTTCCTGGATCTTAAGATAGTACATAAACATTAGTCAATTTGTTAAAAATTTGAGAATTTATTACGGTCGAACGAATAAAAATTTTCAAATTTTTATGTTCCCATTTTCATTATTTGGCAAATTCTACCCCTTGAAAAAATTTCAGCTTCATAGCGCATTTAGAAGTACCTAAACCATGAAATGTTAGTAAAATTGTTTATAATTTTTACCGGCCAAGAAAATATACATTGTTGCAATTATTCCTCCGATTATTATTTATGATTCCCCTATGTACTAAATTTCAGCTCTCCAACTGTTGTAGTTTGGGCCAGACAGTATCCTCCTATATAAATATCATTCTATATCGACTCTTCTTACAGAGGATATATAGAATACTAGTGAATGTGTGCTTGCATTCTGCAAGCATTTTCTCTCACCCTAAATTAAAAGGTATGAGCCGACAAATAATTTTTAAACGTAACAGTTTACACCTTGCCGATTTACGTGTTTTTCCTTTAGGTCAACATTGGGGTAAAAACAACCCCTAAAATGTATAATTATAAAACATAGGTTTTTAGCATTTCTTAGGAATACCTCACATTTATACAAAATTTCATCGATATAGCACCTCTAGAAGTGCATTTCTATGAATTTCATTGCTTAAATTTTATGAATTTTTAACAGCCACAATATAAAATTTTTGTGAAATTTTCAATGTTATTTACCGCCGGAACATTATTTCCTAACTTTTTTAAGATTTTCAGCTTCCTGGCTCTAACGAAAGTACATAAACATTAGTCAGTTTGTTTAAAATTTAATAATTTATTACGGCCGAACGAATAAAAGTTTTCGAATTTCTATAATCCCGTTTTCATTATTTGGCAAATTCTACCTAGAGAAAAACTTCAGCTTCATAAGCACATTTAGAAGTACCTAAACCATGAAATGTTAGTAAAATAGTTTATAATTTTTATGGCCAAGAAAATACACATTGTTGCGATTTTGCATTTATTCCTGCGATTATTTTTCTTGATTCACCTGTGTATTAAATTTCAGCTGTCCAACTATGGTAGTTTGGGCCAGACATTAGTATCCTTCTATATCCTATCATTCTATAAGCACTCTTCTTACAGAGGAGGATATACGATATATATAGGATATATATATATATCATATATCCTCTGTAAGAAGAGTGCTTATAGAAGGATAGAAATTATGAGGCACTTCCAAATGTGCTGGAAACTTGAAATTTGGCACGATTATAGGTTTTTGGTCACAACCGAAGGAAAAAATCCAAAATTATTAAAATTTTGAAAGGGCATTTTCGCTCCATTATTGCCCCATAAGGAAAGTACGTGAATTGGTGTAGAGGTTTATATATTTACATTTTAAAATTATTTCCGGTCAACATTTGAACTTGGGACTTAAGCTATCGGAAAGATTAAAAATTGTATTTTGTTATTTTTGAAGACAGAATTCAAATCCGAGTAGAATTAGCATAAATTTATAGAGTGGTAATTTTTCATGTTCTCAACAATCGGCTGCCGTGGCAGCCGATTGTTGCCGGCCGGGTTAGACTGGTAGGCAGCCTTCTAACCCAAAGATCGCCGGTTTGAATCCCGTTTTCGGGCATGGATGTTGTGTTTGTCCTTGTTATTGTTGTAACACTCATTGTAAAGACTGTGAAGAGCTGTTTATGAGCTGGTGAAAATAAATAAATACAGTAAACTTTTGAAAGACCGGCATCATTGGGGATTGGATTGTGCCGCTCTCAAATTTTCCGTTATTTCAAGAGTTTCTTTATATAGCAGAATAAATAAGAATCTGGTGTATATGTGCTGCTAGTTTAATAACTGTAACTACCAAAATGTATTACAAAAGATACAATAAAATGGGGCATATTTAAAAAAATACTCGAAGAAAAATCATTCACATAAATTACTTATACATATGGTTTAAAAACATACATACCATATATACCTGAATATAAGACGAGGTGTTGTTCCAATTTTTATGACTGAAAAATCGCTAGTCGCGGTGTGTAATAGTTTGACTGACAGAGGAACCGAAGCCAGAGATAGCTGGAGATGGGAAGAATCGAATAGCTATAATCAAAATATTCGATTCAAATGTATTCAAATACAAATACTTTTTTGAGTTTTATCCTATATATTATGCGCATAGTGAAGTTGTATGCATCCGTGCGTATGAAGTCTCTCGTAATTACATCGGCGTATTTCTCGAGAAGCGTTCGTCGTAAAGACGTGGTAAACGGCGTTTTGTTTCTACTTTGCTATGAGGTCCCTGGAAAAATATTTTCGTTTGCTAAAGTGTCCCGGGTTCGAATCTAGGAGACAATTATATTTTCCCATAAGTTTACACGGGATTTTTGATTTTTCAGAGTGCAAGGTTTTTTCCTTTATTTATTAAGATACGTAAATACGGACCTATTTTCTTCTTTTTTGCTTTATTCGATAGCTAAATCTCTATACTATCTTATTCTTGCAATGTTTACATGTTACATGGTCGAATTTTTCAGAAATACGCATTCTTTTTCGAAATTTTGCAGATTTTTTGTACTCATTCCGGGCGTTGCCAAGGAGACTCTCATTGTTGCCTCCGATTCATTTAAGGCCAATTAAACCTTCAAATAGACTAAAGAAAAGTGTTATTGTTATCTTCTCTTCATTGATAATCTAAATAAACACTTGCATTGACGTCGCCTTTACAGTAGGTCCTGTAAGAAGTTAAAAGCAGTTGTTGATAGACACTTGAAGGAAAGCAACTGTATATGCCAACTAACACTATGGTTGATAACAAAGGGGCAAGGTCAGTGATAGTTAAAACCACTGGAAATGAAAAACTAAGTGTAACAGTAATGTTATCGGTATTAGCTAATGGAACAAAATTGCGACTCTTTGTAATATTCAAGTGGAAGAATCTACCAAAAGAAAAACTGCCACCTGGTATCATTTACAGATGCAATGAAAAAGGCTGGATGACTAGTGACTTGATGATTCAGTGGCTGAGTGAAGTGTGGGATAAACAACCTGATGCTCTTTTAAAGATGAGATCAATGATAGTTCTTGGTGATTTTCGAGGACATCTTACGGATGATGTGAAATCCAAAATATCACACCTCAACACTGATCTGGTGATCATACCAGGAGGCTTGACCTCCCAACTACAAGTGCTCGATGTGGTCGTCAATAAGCCCTTTAAAGGTCATCTACGGCACGTTTATGGGGAATGGTTGCTGTCAGGGAATTGCTCTCTGACTCCAATAAGTAAAATGAAAAAACCAACAGAGGCTCTACAGGGAAAATGGATTAAGACTGCATGGGACAGTATCTCACCAGCTTCAATAGTCCATGGATTTAAGAAGTGTTATGTTTCTAACAGTTTGGATGGATCAGAAGATATTCTGTGGGAGTAGGAAGATGATGCAGCTATGGGAGATTCCTCCAGTAGTGAAAGTGAAAATAACAATTAAAATGTGCTAATGAGAAATAATTTGCATGAGAGATTCTGATGTTCCAAAATATTCAATTGAAAATTCCAATCAAAGTTGCATATTTCAATTGGTTCAATGTTCATTAGTCACTGGTATGATAAACCTCTGTCATTGTGTGCATAATAAATTTTTTCCTTTTATTAGGAGTTCAAAATGGGGGGTTGTCTTATAATCAGAGTCGTCTTATATTCGGGTATATACGGTATTTGAAGAAAAAAAGATCACATAACATTAAAACGATCACATAAAAAACTGTTTAATTGTCTTCTAACACTTCTTCTTCTACTGTTCCATCATGATTGATTCCTGAAGTTGATGCAGCACTTTCCTGAGAATTAGCATTAACCATTTTTTAAAAAAACTTTAATATATCGCCTTGTTTGAAGCATGCTTGTTTTTTGTTGATCATGCATTCTGCAGCATGTGTGCATGCATAATTTCTTGTGCACTAAAGATCGGGTTTTGTTCTATAAACGATAGTAGAGTTTCCATACATTCTTTGGCAACAGCCCAAGATATCTTCTTTTTTGGAACATTTTGATCTTCATCAGAACTATCTGAATCGTCGTTTCTCTTCTCAGGATTAATAACACTGTTGATGATTTGTTGGTCTGAGAAAGATTGTGTTATTTCTGCCTCCTCGTCAACAGCCATCCACTCTTCGATTTCTTCAGCATTTAGATTTTTTTATATGGTTATCATTGGATGTTGACTGCACTGTTTGCAATAGTTCAGCAACATCTTGTTGCCTTGACTTTACATCTAAAACTGTAAATTCTTCATCGCCAGATGGTAAATCGGGAAACATCACATTGGGCCACAACTTCCGCCAAGCTCTCTTCAGAGTTTTTTTGAAAGTCCAGAATAGGTATGTCTTTGTTTATAATTTTTTTTCATGAAATCGTTTCGGTAATGGCATTTTAGATTATGTATAATTCCCTGATCCATTGGCTGTATAGTAGCCGTTACATTAGGTGGAAAATTGCAGCAAAAAATATTCCCCCAATCAGATATTGTGATTCATGTGGGTGAGCTCTACAGTTATCCAAAAGTAAAACACACTTAGTGTTTACAGGTTTTCCCATATTTTGGAAGTTCTCTATAACTGATGGAACAAAATTCTGAGTGAACCAATCGCAAAATATTTCCCTATCCATCCATGCATTTTTTTGTGATTTATAAACAACTGGCAAATGCGTAATTCCCTTCAATGCTCGAGGCCGAGCAAATTTGCCAACTACTAAAAGCTTAAGTCTGTGTTGGCCTGAACTTTGTTTCTTATTCTGCTTGAAACCAGTAGCACTTTTCTCAGTTCCATCGGCCAAAGTTTTTGTAGGTAAACACTTCCAATACAGCTCTGTCTCGTCCACATTGTAGATTTGATCAGCTGTAAGGTTATTGT
Source organism: Uropetala carovei (assembly GCA_036926305.1). Lineage (NCBI taxonomy): Eukaryota > Metazoa > Arthropoda > Insecta > Odonata > Petaluridae > Uropetala > Uropetala carovei. Next base: position 5,433,210 of record JAXCHB010000010.1, on the reverse strand, counting down.
CCTCAATAAGCTGCTCAAAGGTAACACTATATTGCTTGGCTGCCTCCACGTCAGCAGATTGTTTTTCACCGGTAATATCCAATTTCCTAATTCCATGACGATTTTTAAAATTAGTTAACCATCCATCAGAAAACATACATTCGGTATTTATTCCCATTTGTTCTTTAAAATCTTTTGCTTTGGCAACAATCATTGGTCCTGAAATAGCCACATCTTGTGAACGTTTTAATAAAAACTACTCGTGCAAAACTTTATCAAGTTCTTCTAATTTTGGCTTATGAAGACTTTTTCTATTAGCAGTTGTATTGTTAGGCTCAGAAGACGTAGTACATTCTAAAATTCTTTTATTTGAATGTTTAATATCATACAATGTTGACGATCCTATGTTATATTCGCTCATCAGTACACTCCTACTTCACGTTCTAATTTCTTATTTCAAGTTTATCACTAAGCTTTAATATTGTTCTTGGTTTCTTTGTAGAACAAGGTTTATCACGTTTTGAATCCATCTTTTAGGAGTAAACACCTTGAACATGTTATATACACCCCTCTCTGACTATAATAATACGTTAACCCTTTCACTGCGACAGTTGACTAAAGTCGATTTACAGTATAGTCCTTGAGCGCGCTAGTCAACTTTTGTCCATGTCTTTGAAAAAATGATCTGCTTTCCTGCGGAGATTGACTAAAGTCTCCTGTGTGTCCTGACGTGGAAATTTTGCTACGCTGCTGCTTCGTGGCGAAATAGTGAATCAAAAATAAGTGAAGGCTATCAGCTGACGCTAGTGGAATAGTTCGTGGTCGTGTTTACTTTCTGTTTATGCTATCTTTTTGCAATTTAGTCGGTAACTTTTGTTCATTTTAAGTTCTGTATATTATTTATAGTTTACGTTATTATAATTAATCTCAATTTCTTTATGTTGCAGTGAATATTTTTGGAAATTTTCGGGGCATTAGTTGCTTTGTACTTATTCGAAATTTTTTGTCGCTTTTAGTCATATAATTCTTTTTACTTTGTGGACAGGGCACCCTCCGGAAAGGTAAATAAGGCAAGCGCTTAGTGGGATTAACTTTCATTGCGACTCTCTTGGGAATAAAATCAGTTGCGAATGTTTCACCTTTTACATCCAATGAAATAGGGAAACCAAACCCAACCCAACCCTAGTGGTATGGTAGATTCTGAAACCTGGTAAAATCACGCATTTTTCTGATTCAAAACTCATTTTTATGCTAATTTGATAATGGATCGGATTCTGTCTTCATTAAAAATAAACTTTGTTTTTTTCTTCATAGAACCATCCAAGTCTCAAGTTTGTACCATGTTTCTCAGTAATTTTAAAATTCTAATGAAAAATAAGCTGCACTCATCTCTATGTTATTCAAATGGATAAAATTTAAAAAATATTTTTAAAAATTAGAAAGGTTAACCAAATCGGTATAAAAACCTGACTATGCCACTTCACTCTTTATTCCGATTCAAATGACTCATTTCTCTTGTTTCTACGTGCTGTAGTTGCTGAGTTATAAAAAAACATACATATATACATACAAACACTTTACTTTATAGATATCTATAGATACAGTCAAGCATCGCTAATTCAAAAAGTTTGGGGATCTGGGCTGTTCCGGACCACATAATTTCGGATAAAAAACAATGGTGTATTCTGGAGTGGGGTATATGGTTAGAGTACCAGCGGATATATATTTCATATAAATAAAAGTGTTTGTTAAAAATAGAGCGTGATAGAAAATAAAATGTCAGCATATTCCAAGATAGTTATATGAATTGGCAGCATTTAAAATCAGTGGTATACTTTATTCTTTCTATTGTCTTATGTGCTTGACGACCATCACAAATGAAACAAAACAATGTGAAAAGGTGATAACAATAAATTCCATACTACTGCATGGGCTACTATTACATGTACAGTGTTAATGTACATGTAATAATTCTTAACATCATATACTGTTGTTGTACCAGTATGGTATATGGAACAAAGCTGCCGCACTGATGAACCTTGGTGGAATTTCTTTAATAATTGCACTTATTCCTGAATTGATAGCGTTTTATGCTTTCGCTTACAATTAGATGAATTTCCAGCATTATTACCTTCATTTGATCTCTTACAAGACGTGACTAGGGTAAATTAAATTAACAGTAAATTGTATTTTCTTTTAAAAAAAGCACTAGGTACTGCACTTCCACATGCGTGTGCGTCTTTGTATATATTTGTTGTAATGTTAAAATACATGGCCTAGGTTTGGAATATACTGTAGCGTCACAATGCCATGGTGGCCGGTCGGGAAAGTAGTTGGGAATCAGCCATTTCGGATTACAGGAGGTTTTGGGCTGACAAATTATGAATTAGTGATGCTTGCCTGTATATGATTTGTGTAAACTTTCACTTTCACAAGCCAATGTATGATATTTCATACTCAGACCACCAAGTTGGAAAAACTCATGCGTGATGGCAGATTCCCAGGATTTATTTAAAAATTTCAAATATGTTAGTATTTAATGTTAATAAATTGATGGGAAACTGACCCACAATCAGGCATCACCTTAGGTTCACATTACCTTTGTGTGAGTTCACGAATGTGGGACAGCAACTTTGCATTGATTTGAGATGAGCGTTTCATTGCGTTTGGTCTCAGTGTTCATGCTGCACAAACTAATGCATTTATTCTAGTGATTAGTCATAATCATAACTATCTAGGTTAGTGGACGTAATTTTCCCAAAGTGGATATATTATGATTTAAACTGAAGAGAGGTGCTTTGAGATTTTCAGAGAATGTTAAGTATTGTTAGCTGTCTTGCTATCAAGGCATGCTTTGAGTCTTAGATGATTGGTCTACATAACGTTAATTACAAACTGAAAATTTTCTTGGGGTGATGTCGAAGCATGGATCAAGGGCAGATGCCCCAATGTAAATAGGAGCAAAAAGAAAAACAAATACCATATTAGTCTGAGAATATTGTGATCTAGAGTAGAATTTCTCCCTTGAATTTTCGAAAAGTTTCAAGAATTAGTTCAAAATGACAATAATATACTTGCACTGCATTTATCAATTAAATTTGACTACTAAGTTAAAGGTATGCACATCACTTATTACATCATATGAATTATCAGGATCTTCCGCTCTCTACTCTTCATTACTTGAAGTTAAATCATGCTTTGGATCATTAGCATCGTCGTCATCCTCGTCATGCAAGGCATCGTCCTTGCAGCCATTTATTCTGTTAGATAAGTAGCACTTCTTTAATCCATTCAAATTGGATTCATGTGATTTTTTTTGTGCAGTGCTGGATAAAAGAACTACACCGCCTTACAACCACTCTACTGGAATTTCAGTGAACTACTAGTCTTGAACGAGCTGTCAAGTGGTATGGCAACAGGGATAGTAGAGGGGATGAAGGCTCTTTTTCCTCTCCCTCCCTCCCCTTAGAGAAGGGTTTACGTGGGTTTACGGCTCTCTCCCAGAACTTGGGGATCAGATATTTTCCCTCAAGATAATGGTTTTGAATTCAGTAGCGTTTACTTTCCCCATTGCAGTAACACGTGAATGAGTGTCAGATATACTTCATTGCATTTCAAAATTAGTTAGAATCGAGACACAAACTTGTGAGTTTAACATACAGACATCAAAAAGAACTGTTCATTTTTCCAGTCAAGATTAAATTAATTAAATTCCGAGTTAGCATAAATATTTATTAGGAATTGAGAGGAATACACATTTCAATGCCTTAACAATGAAAAATGTTTAGTTGCAACGACTACTTCACGTATTATTTCCTTGCTTCGACGCCCAATATCTGTTGTTGAATGCTATAAGTTGAATTTGAACAATATCTTGATTCATTTTTAAATAGGAAGAGGAGGATTTTGGTCAGTTATATGACGGGATGCCAAGCACTTAGATAAGCAATTTTAAAAAATAACAAAGTATAGAAAACCACGAAAAATATTACATTTCAGGAATTAAGTAAGAAACTATTAAATTTAAGTTTATGAATTATGTGTAACCAAAAGTTAAGTAAATAACTTTAATAAACGAAACTATTTTTTTAAACGATAAAACTACTAGCGTGATAGTAGAGGAGGAATTACTGTATTTACTCCTGAACCCCGCGCACATTTTTTCCCGAAATGCCGGGGAAAAAAGGGGGTGCGCGTCTTACACGAGGATTTCTGAACAAGTTACGTAAATTGAGTATCGATAGTAAATTCTCTGCAAAATGCTTGCATCTACATTTATATTAGTAAAAGATGTCGAATTCTACTAAGTATACGTGTATTTATGTGACCAAGCAAACGTGTAAGTTACGCCTGCGCTGCAGGAAAAAACTCGCAAAAGTGTGCAGAAAGAATACTCTGACTAACTGATAACTATAGTTCAATGACTACTGAGTGTTTGCCAGCTAGGTTCAAGTTTGGTCCTTTTCCCTCATCCACTTCAAGGAATTCAGAATGGTGAAATTTTGTTGGGAATGAAAGATGTCATTGTTCGAAAAGGAGAAGGAAATCCACACCTCAAGTGTTTGGACTTGTTTGTTCCTAACCTTCCAATATTTACTCACAAGACGATTTGCAAAAAGACTCCCCATCCGCGTAGTGAAGTTCCTGTTCATAGATGAACAAATAGCTTGCAAAGCTCCGCATTGGTGCGTAATATTACATCAAAAACAGTGAAGTGGGAACAAAGTTGCATAATATTACAACAAAAACACTTAAGGGGTTAACAAAAGAGGACTATCGGTGAAGAGATTTCTGCTAGTATCATCATAAAGAGATCATCCAATAAATTGCGTCATGTTAAGCATAATGCTTTACACTCTCTTTAATCTCTCAGTCGATGGTTGATTAGGAAAGGGAAGAATATCACTTTTATTATTCTCAAACTAGGATGACAGAAAAGAATTTTTAATAAAAAAATGATACTCTATGGTCGAATGTTATATTGTTTCATTTGCTTGAAACTGCATCAAAGTCATTCTTTAGAAACTAAGTCTGTGGTGCACAACCCGTGGCCCACCACGGGTGTTCGAGTGTATCTTGGCTGTTAAAGAAAATGTGAAGAATATTGTAAATTTTAAACAAAAAAAAGCAGTTTTTGCAAAATACAGCTCCTTGTGATATGGCATTTTGATATTATTTCCATTAAAACATTTTAATAATAAAATATATGTAATTCAGTTTTCTTTCGTAATTTAAGTATTTTAAGTTTTCATGATGCAGCCTGCAGCCTCGGGGAAAATTGGTTCAGCGGCCCTTTGATAAAAAAGGTTGTGAATCACTGATCTAAATCATACCGGATAGTTTCTGGTAATGCGGTCTCCACAATTTTGTATGAAACTGATTGTGATTTTGCGATGTTGAAACTGTGAAAGTTTCTGCATTTTCTCTCCTTGTAATTTACATTAATTTAGGAAGGTTTTTAAATAAGAATCGATTTGATCTGTGAACAATAACGTTGTGCAAAAATGGTGTCTCAGTGGAATGATGACACCATAATGAAATGTTTTGATATAGGAAAATGAATGTTTTGTGGGATGTAACAAATGACATTGAATCTTTGATAGTCTAAAAAAATTACGATAAGACATAGGGTCCTCTTCCTTCAATTCTTTGCAGATGGTGTTTGACGCTCCCATAGCTCTCCGCTGCATTACCCAATTCTTTACCCAAACTCTGCGCCTCTTCTTTTTAAGATTTCTCATAACTTCACAAAGTTCATTACACAGCAATGCAGTGACAATATTAACACCGTATTTTAAACAGTCCATCTTATTCAATGTCTTCAACACAACTGAATGGTTATTTTATATTTTCGTTCATTCAAGATGCCCGTACACGAAATCCATGGAGGAAAATGTTTCGTGTGACAACCGTAACAAGAGTGAGCGAGAGAGAAGGGGAGGGAGGGAGAAAGAAAGAACCCTTTCCCGCTTCCTGAAGCAGCAGCATTGTCAATTCGTGTGACTGGCCGATCCGAGCTTGTAGTTCACAAAAATTACTGTAGAGCGGTCGTAAGGTGGTGCAATTTTTTGCCCAGCACTGTACCAGGCTGTTTTGGCCCAATGCAGTAAGACATAATGGATGGTTTCTTCTATGAATGGATTGGTACTTAGCTACAGGTCAATAGCCACTCATTGGATTCCTTTCTGGTGTAGTCTTTGATAAGTTTATTAAATGGAACATCAAACACTTGTGGTTATGTTGTCATACCACCTGGAATTGTAATTAGGTTAGGTGCATTTCAACCATCTGCTACTTAATATTTTCTGATCTATAGATGATCTGCAAAATGGATTAAAATAGTAGTTTGTAGATTCTGGCTGTAAAAACTATTCTTTATAGAATTTCTTTCATTTGATGAGCAACTAATAGGAACGGTCACATATGCATACATATACATGTATTTTTAGGCACTCTTTACAAACAAAAAATCGGTACAATGTACATTGTACAAGCTTTCTCATATATGCTGTTGAAATCGTCGAAGAATAAACTAGTCTTATAGTTATCTTTTGAAAAATATGAACTACCTATGTAGGATCATTATAACTTAAATAACTACGAAATTTGATGAAAATCGTTTAAGCAAATTGTTGTTAAAATTGCCTAGAATAATCTGCCCTTAATTATAGCAAAATTTGAACCATTTCTTCATAGTTTCTATTCTATATAATAAAATTCCTAAGTATGAGATTTCATTTTTGCTCTACCATTTAGGCTTAAGAGCTGCAAACAGACAGCGTGGCAAAAACAAATTCTTTGGACTCAGGTACACCTAAAACATATATTTCCATCAAAATCTTGTTTGAATTTTGTCACGATTACAATACTTTCCCAGTGTACTATGTATTATATGAGAAAGTAAAAATGAATGTCTTATGGCCAGGCAGTGTCTATCTGTCCTCATGCTACATCCCCTAAACTGTTGAGTAGGTTTTCATAAAATTAGACTTGAAGGACTGATGAGCAATGGCAGTAAGAAAGTGATGTAAATGGTAGTGCCGAAGTCTTCATGGCTTCGGGGTTTTCACCACGTCGGTCATCTTTATAAGCGACAAATTTCTCTGACGTTCACGTTGGTGTCATCAGGTGGAAGTGATGCTTAATATAGGGCTAACAGTGGTCTTAGCTGTTCTGATTGTCCATTGGTACTACTCCATAGTAGGCTGTGATGTTAATCAGGAGTGCCACTTGACTGGAAATTTAAAAAATGTACTTGTCACAAGAGCAGTGAAACTATTTTTTCCAGAGGAACCCTTATTTCACTTAGAAAAACTAATTACTAATTTTTATTAATATGATTCAAGGTTGTCCTATGCAGTTGTTTTGATGCACAATTCTTCAATATGTATAGCAAATGTTTTTCAATATAAAAGGAAGCCAAATTTTATAAGCAATGACCATTTCTAATAATACTGGTAGATATGGTTTTTAATGGAGCTCCCATATAAAATAACTAAATTTGCTATTTATTGTGTTTGATATGTCTTGACCGTTTTTTAAAATTGTTTGGTTGTTTTGTCCACTTCTTAGCGCAAGCGACATAGGCTTGCATTGAAGAAGCGTCGTGCGCAGAAACGCAAAGATCAGGCAGCAGATTATGCCAAACTGCTTGCACAGAGGCAAAAGGAGGCTAAGGAAAAGCGACAGAAAGAGCTGAAAAGGCGTAGATCTGCTTCAATGCGAGATTCCAAGTCCTCTAGCCAGAGTGCTCCTACTGCCCAAGCCCCAGCTGCTGCACCAGCACCTCCACCAGCAAAGCAAAAGAAGTAACCTGTAAACAAAATATGAGAAATAAATTGTTTTGGCTGAGTTTTGTATACTTTTTTCTTTAATTCTTGTCCTACACTTGCTTGTCACTCTTTTGTCAGTAAGGCTTAAAATCTTTGGAGAATTTAATATTCATACTTGTTTAGCTGACATTACTGCATGTGTCCTTAAGCTGTGGCTGCCATTTATATACCTATGTGAACCAGATTTTTAAAATGATTCAGGATAAAGCATTGATTAATGCAGATTTAAACTGATAATAAAATTAATGAAATATCGCCTTTCCCTTGCTTTGGACATTTTTTTTAAACAATGGTGTTTCAGTTGAGAGAAGTATCAACAAATTCCAAGTTTCAGCTCAGTCATAAGCGCACAAAAACTATAAACTCATAAAACATGCTAAAAATGTGCTGTAATTAAATTAGCAGTTCATGTAAAGGTATGTAAACTAGTGTTTATCCCAATTTACTACATAAACTTATTCACAAAGAGAAATTTTAAATATGGGGTTTCACTATCATTTATTCCTTTCGTCAAATTTGTTCATGCAGCATTGCAAACATCAATATGTAAATAAAATACCCTACAGCCAGGGGTGCTCAATCTAGGGTGTATGTGCCGCTTCTTGTTCATCTCTATCATGAGTGATGCATTGTGCTTCACACAATTTATTTAAGTATTTATTTTCCCATAAATAGCACATCTGGTAATAAAAACGAACAATAGTTTATTAAAGTTGTTTACATCATCGTATTGCATTTGCTCTTTAGTAAAATGTAGGATTTATTATTATACAAGTTTATTGCATGCCTAAAATGAAGTGGTGATTCAACACTTGGTCATAGGGAAAGTGGTGCATGAAAGTTTTAGAACCACTGGCTTACAGTACATTCAAAATAGTTACATTTTAGCTTTACTGTAAGACTTGTACTTGCAGAATAAGTTTTCTGACATTCAGTCAAGAAATTTCGTTTATGAAATCTTGTTTAGACAAACTGAAATACATAGTATCTTAGTTTTGAAGAAATAGTGGAAATGAACATCCCAATGATTAGTGGTTGGAGTGATGATTGGGAAATTGCACAATTCTGATATTTACATGACTAGTAGCACATCATCAGTTGTCTATTTTGCAATATATAATCATCAGTTATTTAAAATCTTATGAAATAATTCCATTAAGTGTCTTTTTACGAGTTACCTTCCAAACAATTTCTAAGACAATAGTAACATTTTTCTAGGAATTACTAGTTCCTTAACTCAATATATTAATTCTCCTTTTGCTACTTATTGATCAAGTAGATGGCTAATAAGATGAGGCCACATTTTTGTATTCACATTAGAATCATTTTAAAACTAAATAATCATTCTAAAGAGATATAAATGAACTGCATCGAGGTTTTTACTTATACTGAAGCCTATTTACCTCAATAAAATGATCATGCAACACACCACAAGAAGAGCATACAGCAGTCTCAACCTGGAGAATAACCTGGTCACAAGTTTGGTGATTTCCTATGCATCATAATAGGTATATTACTGCACAAGTTTGTTGGGAGCATAGCGGGATTAAGAAACAACAGGTTATTGCAAGTTTTTTGATATGTGCAGCAACACTTGGAAAAGGTTTTGTTCAGGCGAGATGAGATAGATTCAGCTCACTGTGGGCTCCCTTGTCATCTGGGCAGTAGCATAGTTACCATATAGCAAGAGTAGGCAATGCCTAAGGGCCCTCAAACAAAAGGAGCCTATACGTTGTATATGGGCCTGCTTAGGGGGCCCATAAGCGATTCTTGCCTAGGGGCCCAAAAACTCTAGCTATGCTACTGCATCTGGACCTTATCGCTTGCATTTAGCCTACTGCTTGAGAGCATCAACAAGATACATAGTCTTAGGTAGAGGAAATGAACCTTAATATTCAATGAATAGTCTTAACACATATAGCTGTCATAAATATGTTGGTGTAGGGATAAAATCTAATGGAAAAAATATACCTGTAAATAAATTCAGCAGATTTTTCAATTTGGCCTTGCACGTTGACCTAAGTAAAGGGGAATCACAGGGCTATGGTCATACCTTACCTGTATGTAATGGAGTTTTTAGTTTTTTATTCTATTTGAAAATTACTTATGAAGATAAGTCATTGGAAAAATGAAAGATTTGTTTCTGTGTTGATGGATAAAGCTTTTTTCAGATTAACAGTATTTTTATTTATAATAAATACGCTTAAGTTTTCGTGTACGTGGAACCTGCACTCATTGACATAAGGACCCTATTTTGGTTGGTACAACCTCGTCAGGAACTTCTCTGACGCATAAAACATATGGCTATATTGACCAGTCACAAGAATATTAGTACAAAACTTGCTTGAGTTCGGTAAAAATCGGTTCTTTAATCGCATGATGGTTATAATAAAGAAGCTAGGGATCTGAAAAGCAGTTTCAATAATTTAAATTACCATGGATTTTTGAATACTTGCAAAACCTTAACATAAAGTTGCTGAAAGGAGGCATGACGTCAATAATGACCAAAATCAATTGGATGTTTATAATTCTTTCAGTAATGCCAACCAGCTTGAAATAACTTTTAAGACATGCTTATCCGAATGAATGTCTTGAATTGTCATGGTTTATATATTTGTAGGTACTTAGAAAGTAATATATTTATTACTTTTTATTATTAAAAATAATGCATAGTCTCTACTTTAGTGTATGTCATAATTTATTCCTTTTCAAAACTTCATTATCATATTAAGGAATGTAGGAGTTTAAGTCATAATTTCACTTGACTAATGAGATATATATAGAGAGAGAGAAAAGAAATTATGAATATCTAAAAAAGGCAATGGTTTGGTATCTACTTTCCAATTATTAATTTAAAATGGAAGACCTGGCTCCCTCCTGCTGAAGAAACTTTCTTCTAGCCTTATTCACAATTCCAAGCACATAATAGTGACTACTTTCAATAAGAGATACACAATTGCAAACATGAAATCCCACTTTTTGAGAATTTATTCCCATACAGATTAAATAAAGTACATAATTGGGCGATTTTATCCTCAATATGCAGAATTTTCACTGAGTTTATCAGCAAGCATTTCTAGCAATTCACACTTCCTTTCTTCCAATCGTACAACATCTTCCAACATTTTTTGAATCATTAAAGTTCTATTTCTTTCGTCTTCACGGAAACGCTTAATGAATTCTTGAAACCAAATAGGGGCGTCACGCTCACTCCTAGTTATACGAATCAAGTCACCTTGGGTAATCGAGTTATCAGCTTTATCGCTTGTTTTTACTTTAGAATAAATGCAGTGTCCACTATTACTATCTGCTTCATCGCACAAATAGCTGTCAATGTCTGACATTTCGACTACCTCCACAGAATCCTCTGGGATTTCCTCAAAAGCATTGAGCGTGCCCCTGACGTTAGGGTCATGGCTAAATATGTCTTCCAGTTCAGCATAGAATTCCCATCTACGCTTTGAAATTTCACTTCGCTTACTGGTATAAATGGCCTTAAATGTCTGTTTGAGATTCCTCCATTTTTTATCACACAGTTCCCACGAAACATTTATTCCATTCTTTTTCAAGTTTTGCGCAATCTTCCGCCATAAAACTTTTCTTTTTATGGTGTGGTCTTTGAACTGGTTTTCCATATTTCTATACTCCTTAATCAACATGAGTACGTGCGTACGATCCCAAATGAATTTATCTGCAAAAGAATATGGGAAGAAAGAGGTATCTTACGTAAATGTTGGTATATTTCTTATTTATTCAACAGTATCTATATTAATAATTTCGCAACACAGTACCTTCACTATGTATTGTCCCGTCTGCAACATCTTCAGGCAATAATACGACAACTTCTTCCATTTTTCTTAGTTAAAATTCATTCGTTTAAATACTTCCTGAAGATATCTATGACAACAAAGTTGCGAGTACGTTTTACCCTAGGTAGATTATTAAAATAACTAATAATAATAAGTTACGTTAAGTAAATGCCACTGTTAAACTTTCCAGAATCTTTAAGGATAATTAGTGACAATTTCATTTCCTGATATAAATCTGAACTTCCTTACTTTGTAAGAATTACACCAATTTCACCGCCGACGAAGACCTGCATTCGTATGTTTTAATTAATAATTTCAAAACAATCTCATCCTCTAGATACATTTTTCGACGGATAGTCGTAAGAATTAAAAATTTATAAGTAACAATTTAAAATATTATCTAATTTATTAAATTTTAATTGTGCGTCTTCAATTTATTTTTTTCTCATAAAAGAAAATTTGAAGGTCACACGGAGCGAAGTAATGAACTGAAGGCCCCGTACCGTACGAACATCACCGACAACAGCCGAACCATTTGCTGCCGCCATTTTCTTGGGAGTGAACATTGTATGGCATTTGTAGTTCTACGATCAATTTTATTAAAATTATTCGGGAGTTCTTATGACTTCTTAAATTTCAGATGGCTTGTTTGAATACTTTAAAACAAGAAATTAAAACCTTAGAGGCGGTGTTTCCCAAGAATCATGATCGTTTTCAAATTGTGTCGGCCAGTGTGGATGAGTTGAACTGTAGGTTTATAGGGAAAAGTGGAAAGAAGTATGAAATACACGCAAATATTACGGTAAGTTCGCAATTAAGACGTTGTTTTAGAACCGATGTAAAAATTGTTGTTTACATGATTGAATACTGCGAAATTTTAGGCTCAGTCGTCACTGTCAAAATTTATCAACAAAGGTTTTGGAATGTTTAGTCAGCAAGTTTGAAGTAATAATATTATTTTTATGTATATAATTGAAATTAATACTACTTTTTTACGACGTTAATAGTTTTTGTTTTGAGGAATTGGCATCGATCTATTATCAGTTGGAAAAAGTTGAGCTGTTATTTACTATTATTTGCCGAAATTTTTACTTCATTCCAATGTGTCATTTGGCTGGATGTCTTTCAGGAGAGACATTCTCGATCCCGATTACTTGTCGACTATTGTATATCATTTAGAGGCGTTTTTCTGAATCGCACTGTCATTATTCTATTTCTATTATCTTCATTTCATCGATTAACAACGTTTTAAATAAAAGGTTTTGCTTCTATTGGCCCACAACATTTATCATTTTATTTTCAGAGTTTTGATAACCAACGTCGACGTACCTTTTAAATGACCTAATGGAGGAAACAGCTGTAGATGAATACCACGCATTGCAGGGTTTTAGGTCGACCGTAATCCTGTAGGGAGAATTGGATGTTTAGTGCCCCTAATATTTTGAGAAAACATATTAATAGATTACATCTCCCTATTAAAGTTAACATTTTTGTTTGATATTAATAATTTTCTTATCGCATTGATGACCGATTTTATTCAGTATCTTTTTGATCATTACTCTCTTTGATATCGCGTGTTATATGTATTCCTTTACAGATCAACAATTTTAAATGTGGTATTTTTATCGTATTTATTGCGATTGAGGAGTAATATATTCATCACTTCTTATTACGTAGTATGTTTGTGTGATATCTTAACAACCCATTTTACCATCTGAAATTACAGCGATAAACGAATAAATTGTTGGTTATATGCCCAAACGTAACGTATACGATATATTTAACATTTATTATTTAATGATAGCTTTGATCAATGAACCCGCGTAAACATTGCATGACACTCGGTTATTATTGTGAGATGCAAAATTTAAGTTATATTTTATTTGTTATGCTAAATACTTTTACAGTTTATTGTTTTTATATGATGAGTGATTTTATTAAGTATCTTGTATATTTAAAACAAAGTAATTTTTCGCGTTTTCGCATTGTACAGTTTTCGAAAAGTCGACAGTATACACTTTATCAGGGAGTTGTTGTTAGGATTGTGATTGGTATTCGGTTAAAGCTTTTATGATAGGTGTTACTTACTGCACACTCGAGGTATTTTTATTTTTTACTTGATTTTGGAGCTCTAGTTATTATTACTTATCCCACATGGTAATTCAGCATATGCTTCTATTCATTTATAAGATACGAAATTTTCACGGTTATTAATTTCAAATTCAGTTCAGTTTAATAAGTTAATATTTCAATTCCTTATAAATCTATGGCCAAAATTCGCCAAACTATATGTAGAAGAGAATTAATGATGTATTTGAATAAAAGTGATAAAATACTGAAATTATTTTATAACTCCAAGCTCCTTCAGGTTTTTCCATTGTAGTACCATACAGTTTCAGTAACATTATTAAAGGTCGTTTTTGCTGTGTTATATTTCAGGGAGAATGTCAGTTAAATAGAGCAAGTTCCTCATTTTGGTTTGAAGATGTAACTTATTATAACATAAAAACCAATAAGTTTATCATTAAGAAGTAGTTAAAAAATTATAAAATTGGGATCTGAGCACCAAGTTACGTTACTCTAATAGATATGAAAGGTTGTAAAATCCAAATGTGCATTTTTCAGCAAATCAGCCATCTGATTTGCTTATTTTTGATTCTTTATTTTCATTTCTTCCATACCTACACCATATTTGATGAAACTCAAAGTTATTTAAATTATGATTGGGCATATTTATCAATAAATTTCTGTTGCTCTAATTTGTATAATGCAGTACACCCTTTAAATGATTATTACAGATTTTATTTTAACACGTCACTGTCATATAGTTTCCTAAAAAATTATATTGATTATATACAAAAGTTGGTAATTCATAATGAACACATTTTGTCATTACACTCAGTTATTATTTTAAGGTGATCAGAAAATTTGTTTCATTTAAACAAGTTAAATAAGATTCAGCTGCTGAGCTTAATCAAAAATAATGTGAAGAATACATTACAGATACACAAGTTGTGTGGTTAACGATAAAGAAAAAGATCTGAAATAGAGTAATTAATGTGAAGTTTGAGAAGGAGAATAATTCTGAACTTGACCGGGACTTCACATTTGTGGTCAGTACTATGCACACATGCATATAAGTTAAATTTCCATCACTTCACTGTTGTTCATGTAATTAATTATTTTTTAGTATTTATTTGTATGATATTCACAAAGTTATTCTCAACAGTCCTGTCAATTCCATCTTTTGTTTGGAACCTTGCGGGAGACAGCTTGTTATTGTTTCTCACAGAAGAATCTTGAACATGTCCATTTGCCGTATTTTTCCATTATATTGTTTTCAAACATTTTGCATGATCAAGGTAAAATTAATATCAATAATAGCATTATAATTTCCTACTCTCAATGTCATTTTGAAATAAACTGACTAAATTCAAGGAAATTAATAGTTTCAGTGTGTTTAAGTAGGGAGTGTTACATAAGAAATTGCATTTAGGTAAATTTGACCAAATTGTAAGGTTTCCATGTTTTAAAAAAAAGATAATGGCAATACACATATAAACCTATGTCTGATATTCTACAGCAGGGGTACCCAAACTTTTTCATATCATGGGCTACTTTCATCCTGGTAATTGTCTTGCGGGCTACTTATTTTTTCAATTTATAAAAAGGGATTTTAAGAATGAATTATAGTACAAATTTACCACAATATGCATTTATTATACATTATACATCAAACAACATTATACAACTGATTAATTTAATTTTGTTTTGCGCGGTTATGGGCACGTTTGCACTGCATATCTTCATCTAGTGAATGGTAATTGGGCATGTAACGAGAAACAGGGAGAAGTAAACAGTCTTCGAGACGTTCGTTAGTGAGAGCATTTTTGTTTCTGATTTAATTAAGTTCATATTAGAAAATAGAACTCCTTACTCAGGCATATAAGCTTAATGCCTGGATGGATGCGTGAGCGACACAGACCCTGCTAAAGTGCGACCGGTCGCCCATGGGAGACGTAATGGGCACTCCTGTTCTACAGTATCAGTAAATTAAATCTTTCCTTGGCACACTGGGTATTCAAATTCTAACTTAGCCTGGCATGCAATTTATATTGCTTATGACAGAATTAAAAATTAGATGTTATTTTACTGCGTGTTACTGAATGATTGAATCTTGCTGTAGGCTTCAGACTTGTTGCTGCTGATGGCAGGATATGGCTGCATGAGACCTGGTCTTTTTGTAAGAACATACCAAGGCCAGGGAAATAGTTTTAAATGGTCTGGGTAGAATTGCTTTGTTCATTATGACTCCAGTTAGAAATATAATTTATTTATTTAGTTAGACACGGGTAATAACCAGTTACAGTTTAACAAAGGTTACAAACAAATTCATAAACTATAAAAGTATAAAGCATAATACCTTTTGAACATCATAATATAATTACAGAAGTTTAGCCTATCCAAATATGCCATCTAAATCATTGTTTGATGGCAGTACATATACATAATCTATGAATTACAAACATTACCATACAAACTGAAATAAATATTCAAGACGAACATGAAAACAAAAAGAAAAACCTTGGAAAAAAAATAATATTTAAAAAACTCATAGATATAGGAGTCAACATTAAGTGTTTATGTTGCTTGTATCCCTAAAAGTTCATTTGTAAAATTTTTACTTATCCAAACTGATTAAAGATGTCATTGTTGTACATAATACTGTGTAGTTATGAAATCCATTTGGATTATTTTGATCTAGTAAAAATTATTCAACTAAATTTTAATTTCAATAGTGATGCAGCATTTATGAGTGTTATTCAGAAGCAGAGACATACCTTGGCAATATGGCACCTATGGCAAAATTTTAGGAAACACCTTGGTTATGTGGTATACCATTTTTTCTACATTTTAACAAAGAGTAATATCGTTATTATTATATAAAAATAAACGTTTGAGTATTAAAATAATACTTATTCATGAGAAATTGAATTTTTGCACTGTTTTCGGGAACGGTTGGTGCCTTTAGCAAGTGGAACCTATGGCATATGCCACGTTCGTCATACCCTAGTTACGACACTTCAGAAGATATTCATTATTGACATTGAGAGTTTATTTGGGTTAGTGCTCCTAATTAAAATATAAAAGTATCCTGAGTTATGGATAATTATGCAAAAAATTTTTAGTGTCAGCATATTTTTCTTCTTCAATAGAATTGTTTTATTGCAATTAATAGTTTTAAAGCTTGGAATTGATTATCACAATATTTCTAAAATGTATAGGATAAGAAACGATCTGATATTTAAGACCTGCCCTCCTAAATGTCTGTTGATAATTTCCAAATCTTAGGCTTTTCATATAGTTGTGATTACTTTCTACTCAGCCAGTTTTATACTTTTATTTAAATTATTTTGTATAATTATTATGTGCCTTTATTGCTTATTCTGTCATGATATTAGCCCAAAATTATTGACCTTTAGTCATATTTACACTTTGTGGTAAAAATAGAATTAGTAGTTTCAAAATTTTTTTAAAAAATGACATTTGTTGAACATCTATCAAGATTATTATTTAGTGTTCTGCCAGTTGGCAGGTTTGCTTCAAATGCTAGTCCTCTCTTCTCCACTCTTCTCTGTTTTCAGCCCTTCAGTTCAGCATAGGTACCTCCTTTCTTCAGTTCCTCAAAATCTGTATTCTCTTCCTTTCTCTACCACGCACCCCCTCAACCATTCCCTCTATCACATCCTTTATCAAACAGTCCCTTTTTAAATAATGTCCCAGCCATTTCTTCCTTTTTTTCTATACATTTCAGTATTGACCTCTCTTCACCTATCCTTTCCAGTACTTCGTCGTTCCTTACTCTGTCCCTCCAACTTATCCTCTCCATTCTTCTCCAAACCCACATTTCAAATGCTTCCAGCCTCTTCTTTTCCTTTTTCCTCAGCGTCCAAGTCTCTGCTCCATATAACGCCACACTCCAAACATAACATTTTACCAGTCTTTTCTTCAAACTTCTATCTAGCGGTCCACAGAATAGTTGCCTCTTCTTATTGAATGCTGCCTTTGCTATTGCTATTCTGGCTATTACCTCCTTATCACATCTCATATCGTCACGTATCACACTCCCCAGGTACTTGAACTGCTTAACCATTTCTATTTCCTCTCTTCCAATCTTCATTTTTGTTCTCTTGCCCTCTTTGCTGATGACCATGCCTTTTGTCTTTTTCACATTTTCATCCCATACTGTTTTCCCATGTTTCTCAACTCAAGGTCAATAAATGCCACATACAGATCTCTTCCTTTTTCAGTAAATCTCTCTCCTATAATCCTCAACACTCCAATGGTGTCTCTAGTGCCCCTTCCTCTTCTAAAACCAAACTGCTCCTCCCCAATCATCTCTTCCATTTTTCCACTCAACCCCCTGTTAATCACTCTTAAAAGTATTTTTGCCGTATGAGAAATCAAGCTAATAGTCCTATACTCCTCACACTTCTTAGCATTACACTCTTTCTCAATCGGTATCATGATCGTTCCTCTTTTATCCAGGTTCTTAATAAGCTCCACCGTTATTCCATCCACTCCCATTGCTTTTCCATCTTTCATATCTTTTATAGCTCTTCCTATTTCTGATCTAATCACTTGGAATCCTCTCTCATCCTCATTTACATTTCTGTCCTCTTATATATTTATCTCTCTTGGTCTTTCTTTTGTATTGTACAGTTCTTCTATGTACTCTGTCCACCTGTCTCTAACTTCATTCCTTCCATTCAATATCCTCCCGTCCTTTCCTTCTATTGTCTTAACACTCTTTCTCCTTCTTTCCTTCCCATATTCCATCTCTCTCGCTTCCCTGTACAGCAGCTCGTACTTTCCCTCTCTTTCAAGCCTTTCCATTTTCCTACATTTATCCTCAAACCATTTCTCTCTTCCTTTATCTATCAAGATAAAATTTGTAAATTCACTGTCATGAAAAATGACCAATGATATCTTAGTTCAGTGGTTGGCAACCTTTCACAAGTGGCATGCGAATTCAACATCAATGTATGATCTCACATGCCATCAATAAATTTTAATTTAATTAAATGATAATTTTTAATATTTGATCATCCCCGGTTTACTTAAAGAAGGGCTACATTGAAAATGGTATGCATTTGTGCATATCGTTCTGTATTTTGTGTTCATTACTTACAAAGGCGGTGAGATAACACAAGATGGCAGGCACATGAACTATTATTACACAATTAGAGTAGGTAGACGTTAGGGGTGAATAGTTACTCTTACTATAAAATATAACGTTAGTTTACTAAATGTACAGAAATCTTTGATTGTAATACATACTTGTAATGAATATATAAAATATGAAATATCTTCTTTATCATTTCTTCTTTCGCATGCCATTCAAAATCACATAGTGTACCACTTTTGGCATGCGTATCACAGGTTATCGACCCCTGGCCTGGCCTAAGCCCTCTATGTGTTCATTGTGGTTAAATAGATGATGGAAAACATATTATAGGAAAATTGATGTTTTTGTGTGAAGCTAATTTCTCATATGTTTTAATTCTTTTGATTTGTCAGTATATTGAGGACATATCTCACCTCATTCAGGTCTTATATTTTTTATAATTTTTACTTGATTATCTCTTTGTACTTCAATCAGTTCCATCATCTTTTAAAGTTACATAGTGGAAATAATTTTTGCTTCTTTGTAACATTACTTAAATAACTGAAAAGCATGCTTACCTTAGTTTCTGAAAGCCTATTGAATAGTGCCTCAATTTATAGGGCTCGGAATCAACGTCCTTCATTTTCATTCCATACTGCATGTAATAGAGGATTATTTGACAATTTTCTCAGTCCTCAATCCTATAGTTTTTGAAAATTATCTCTGAAATAAAGATTAGTGTAGTTATTTTCTTTTAAAAATGCAGTCAAGAATTGTTATCACTCATTTAGTTTGTGTAATAATAGATTTGCATACTTTTATTTTTGCTGGTGTTTTTCATTAGCTTTGAATTTTATTTTGGAATGCTGTTTTAATCCATTTTGAGTTTTTTTTATATAATGCTGAAGAATGGTATCTCACAATATACACCAAACTTTCTTTGTATCTACAATTTTTTAAACTATATTTTGTGCAGTACCTAGATAGGAATTAATTAAAATAAAACCCTTAGCAGCATCAAGTGATTCATATGGTTTAATTGATTTTTTTAAAGAACCAATATTTCATTTTGTTTACATAACTTCCTATATATCTGTTTAAAGGATTCCAATAGGGGAAAATCCAAGTTAGGGGAAGTTTTTTCTCTCAGGAGCTGACCAAGTCTTCTTTTTGCTGCATTGTACTGTAGGGCATTGTTCTAGTTTTGTTTATATAATAAATTATTAAATAATAAAATGGTGCTTGCTAGTTCTTATACACCTGTTGTTGGATTCTTGGGGAAAATAAATGGGGATGCTTTTCAGCTGTAATATGGTAACTTAAAATTGGACAATTTTGGATCAGCAATAAGACTAGTTAGGCACATAATGTGTCAATTTTAATAAAAATAATATGATTGATAGTAGTGTTTCCAAATTCTTGGTAATTTGGTTGAATTTAATTATGAAAACTCTTACTGCATCTTTGAATTGTTTTCTCCATTGAGTAACATTATTTTCATACCTATGTTCTCTCTACATAATGAGAATCTTACTAAATATGCAGATGCTAATGTGATGATGAGCTATCGTGAATTTAAATCATGATAAAATTTTAAACTAATGAATCACTTGTAAACATGGTGTGATTAAGGTGCTTATTAGCAAAACTTATTTCACTGAAAAAATTGGATTATTTGATTTAGTTTTTGAGTAAGGTTTCGTATAAGATGATATAATTTGTTGTTGGTTAATCACTTTATTGATGCTACATAGGTGCTATATTTTGCTGACAGTGTTACAGGCATCTTCATCAAGTTACTATCATCAGGCCAAAATTGTGTCTGTTGAAGAGTCACTGCCATTGAAGAAGTGTTCCTGCACAACATGTTTATTAATAATGGCTATGCAAGGGGCCAATTTTGCAGGATGAATACCCTTGGTAGAAGGGTGGTTAGAGTATCTGCCACAGAATACTGAAGTTGTGGGTTTGAATCCGCTGAGGACATGGATGTTTGTGTTCGTCATAATGGGTTGTATGTAAGAATGGACTAAATTGTCTAAATATTGCTCTTGAAAATAAAGTCGAAAAAACACATGGAAGTAAATTCCTAAACAACCAAGAAGCATGTGCCTCTTGCAAGAGTGATGATAAGATATTGTTTGCCCTGAGATATGCAGATTTGAGACATACAATTGAACTTCTATAAGTAGAATGTTTATAACTCAAATTTTCCATAAGTGGAATATTTTTTGTTTCCCTCGAGATTTAACTTGTAGAAGTTTCACTGTACTTCCTGTCACAAAAGATGGGCTTCTGACAGAAATGTTAGAAGGTGTACACTTAGTTTTGTGCAGCTTTGGGGGAAGCCACATTAAACAAACTGGACACTCCATCTCGTGCCAGATAAAAGAATATGCTATAGAATTGATTGGCCATTGTGGAGCATGCAGGCAAAGCTGACTATCCCATTCATCTTGAGGACATGAGGATTCTATCCAAGGAGAGATATTATTTCCCACAAAAAAATAAGGGAGGTGATAGAAAAAGCCAAAGGACCAAAAAATTCTATCAAAGAAGGTGGTAAAAAGTTGTCCATGACATAGTGAAGGGATTCTTCAAAGGTCACATGAACTGTAATTGATGAAAAGTTAAACGATGAAGTACATTACAACTAAGAAAGAATTAATGCATGGGAAGAGAGGAAAATAGATCCCTTGTATGAGATGAGTTTGAGAAACAACCTTTTCAGATAGCATCTTTCTAGGGATGGCATCATAACAATGTTGCAGCTGGTCTGCATTTGTGTCATGAAGGGGAGCGACATTTTGTCTCGGGTGGCACGCAGTGGCCCTGACAAAATACATTTAGCCTGAAGAAGCCAGCTGTATTGCAGGAGACACAGCATCAATGTAGTTATAGACCTGAAAACAAACTACATTACCAAACCTTGCTGCAAAAGCCTTCAGTCCAGACTTTTTTGTAATATGGTGTTAATTTTTTAATAAAATTGGAAAAATTTGTTATTAATGCTTAATGTTCATAGTCTTTTCTTAGAATCACTTTTTCTTTTATGTCATCTTACCTTGGATGTTAGTTTGTCCCTGATATTTAAAGATTTTACTGTTGATTTTTGAAATAAGTATATTTTTTAACAATAAAAAACTATGGAATATAGAGGCTGATAAAGATAATTAGGTGAGTATTTCTTACATTTATTTCATAAATCACACCACTAACATATTGGTTTGTTTCTTTAGGAAACTTATCCTTCAACTCCACCAGTATGGTTTGCCGATTCAGAGGAGACAAGTATAACCAATGCTGTTCAGATCCTCAGCAATACATCTGGAAGGGATAATCATGTAAGGATCATTACTCATAAATGTTGATTTATTTGTGTTTAAACATGTTTACTTAGCGTAATTCATTTCTTAGGTCATTAATCAAGTCCAAATACTCCTCCGAGAACTTTGCCGGCTTCATTCTATACCGGAGCCACCTGATATAGAGAGGTTAACGATATCGTCCCTTCCTCCTGGAAGCGGTTGGCAGTCGCCTGGAGCAGGTTTTGGGCATTGTGCACCAGAAGCGCAAGGCTCTGAGAAAATGGAGGAAGAAAATGAAATGGAAGAGGATGAAGAAGAGGAGGAAGAGGAAGTAGAAGAAGATCTTCATTTGGAAATGGAAGAAGCAGAAGCTCCATCAAAAAGCAAGGTAATATGCCGGCCAATGTGGTTTAAAAAGGTTAAAATTATTATCACTTTTAATGTGTTGAATCATTGGTACTGTTTTTTATGACCACTTTTCTCATATAAGACAGTCACCACAGTGTTATTCAAATATAAATTGGAAAAGGTGCAGCTGCAGCATTAGAAGCATTTTAAAAGGATGAAGTCTCTTTATTAGTAAATATAGAAAAATTTCATAGGCCCCTTTAGCAGCCAACTATTCAGATTAAATGACATTAAAATTTGTTGAATATTTTTCATGTAGCAATTGTTTACATTTCAATTTAATTCTGATGACTTTATGCTTATTTTCTTTTATTCTGTTCTGTTACAGTTATAGTAAAGTCCCAATTATCTGAGGTCGATGGGTCCGCACTGGCATAGGATAATACGGAACTATGCCCATATTGGGAAAATATGTCATGTCTTTGTGCATTATATCATTGACAAAAGCTGTCACATATTCCCAATATCTATGTTCGTTATATAGGCCTCTATAGTGCTTTTTCCTAAAAAATATGCTTCCGGAAAGCATAGTTTTTTGCTGATGAAAAGGTGGTTATTATAAACATTGGGTCATAAATGGTGGTTTGCATTTCACATGTGAAATGCATGTCAATCTATTAATAAATCAATCAATAAATAAATAAATATAAACCAGAAACCTGAAATTTTTTTAAAAGAATGAGCTTCTACCTGTTACTGAAGCAAGGTTATCTTGTTAGGCGCGTTTCGCTTCCAGCATGAGCGCTTATTATCGTTGGTTGGTCTGTCCGTCTCCATCCGTCTGTCTGTCCGTCTATCTGCATGTTTGTTCTAGGCTTCTACCAAATGGATTTTCATGAAATTTGATATTAAGGACTTACAATCAAATATAATAAGATAATCGCACAAATGAATCACGTACTACAATCAGGGGTACCACTTTACTGGTGACAAAAAAGTAAATTTTCGTCATATCTCGTAAAGCAGGGGTTCCCACACTACGGTCCATGCAGTCATTTAATCTGCCCCCCCCCCCTCCCCCCTCAAAACTTTGCTCTTTGAAATTTTCACACGGCAAGATCAGTCCACGCTGTCATACATAAAGCCTAATGTGGCCCTTTCAATAAAAAGTTTGGGGACCCCTGTCGTAAAGTACTGCTTATATCAAAATATTTTTCAAATAAAAGTTGGAGAACTAGTAAAGAAGAGTATTTCATTTCCTATATGTTTTTATCGTAGGAGTTGCCGTTATCTAGAAAATCGAACAAGAATGTCTTAAATCGAGTTGAACTTAGAAAATTTCTTGTATGGTTACTTCTTCATTGTTGCTAACATAAACAATCTCACAAACAAACATTTAATTTACTTACGTGTGCATACACTATTTTTAAATAGGAAGAAAATGGATTATTTATGATGAAGAAAAGAACTTTAAAACGCTATTTCCCTCATGTACAGGTATATAATTTCTTTCTAATACTCCATTGCACGAAACGCCCATTTGTGATACATTGTACACTTTCCTAACTTGTTTATATACATATACTATTTTCAGCATTGTCTTGTAACTTTAGCATATTATAAATTAAGTTATAATAATACTGTATTTTCTCGAATAACTCTTGCACTTTTATCTCAAAATATGGTGACTGAAAAGTTTGTTGTGTGAAACACACATGGTATAATGCCTACCAACCAGTAGCAGAACATTTTTACATGATACTATATCTATTCCTATTACAGATAAACAGTTGCACTTTGTACTACCTTGAATGCTAGAATCATGTTTATTTTTTTAAACTCATAGTTTCCCTTTTTTCCAATTGTCTGAATTTTCGAGTGTTCAAACCACCCTTGGTCCCAATTAGTTCTATTGTACTAGGTTAAGTTTGAAGTTAAAAAAATATCATATAATTTTCTAATAATTCATAAGAATGCAGTGTATTTAGGCTTCTTTTATGAGGAATATTCCCGCATTCTTTTTCATAAATTGTTGATAGTGATGTGTACGCTTCCGAGGGTAATTTTAATTGTGCAGCGACATTTTCTTATCCATAGCAATAGCTAACAATTTTGTTTACTTATTGTTTTTTCAATGTAAAGATCAATGAAAGTGTTTAAAAATTATTCAAGAGTGTAATTGTCGATAATTATTCTTGAGGACACTGATATTGAGAGCAATCATATTCATGCTCTGTATGGAGAAAGTTGTGCTGGACACAAGATTTTTTCTGGGATAGAATAAATGGATACTAAATGGAAGTTATTGTTTTTCAGAGCGAGGAAATGGACACCGTTCACCTGGCTACACTGGAAAGGTTGCGGCAAAATCAAAGACAAGATTATTTGAAAGGATCTGTCTCAGGATCTGTGCAAGCCACAGACAGACTTATGAAAGAACTTAGGGATATTTACAGATCTGAAAGCTTTAAGAAAGGTATTGTTATACATTTGTCGTATTACATTCTTCTATTCAGAAGCATTTTTAATTTGCTCAAATTTTGTGGTCATAATATATACAAGTAAAGGGTGCTTGCATTCTGCAAGCATTTCAGCCTACTTTGAAGGTGTACTGTACATATTTATGACTTTTGCAAAGTTAAATAAATAAAAAAACTTAAAAAAATGAGAACACTGTCATGCCCAGGGCCGGCCTGAGGTACGGGCGAGCGGGGCGGCTGCCCGATGCGCCAGTTTTCTGGGTGCTATACCGATAATATAGCTATACATAACTTGCCAGTGAATAAATATTGGATACCAATTCAAATGATGGATTAGGCAGTAATCTTTATGTTATACCTTTTATTTTTTCATTATCAATAATTTTTACATAGCGATGAATAAATTAATATGTACTTTGAAAATATCTTAAGTATTTTTGGAGGGGATGCTGGAGGGCTATCTTGCCCAGGGTGGCAAAATTTCTTGGGCTGTCCCTGGTCATGCCATCTCAATTCCAATCGTTTTGTGTGTTAGGTTTATGGCATCATCATAAGTTTATGTCTTAGTTTAAAATTGATGGCATTATAATATAGCCCTCTGATACTCATTAAAAGCTTATACCTATACAAAAGCATTGAGCTTCTTTCCATGGTAGGCGATTGTTGATACCCAGAAGAATTCTAACTTTTTTCATTAACAACAAAATTTTTGTTAAATTTGAATTGTCTTAAAAATATGAAACTACAATCTCTTAGCTTTCCGATAGTGAAAGTCACGACTTTGTATCTTGATAGGAAATAATTTTAAAAAGCAAAAATATAAACCTTGGCACAGATTTACGTGTTTTTCTTATGGGGCAAAAACTGCCCTTAAAAATTGGAATATCAACAATTTTGGATGTTTTCCATTGGTTGTGACCAGAAACCTATAATTGTACCAAATTTCAACCAATATATTGTTTCTGAACTTGATATTTTTTATGTACGTGTAGAAATAAACTTACTTAAATTTCAGATATATGTATGTTTGAATTTGTTGAATTTTCTGTAAATTTTAATCTTTTATTTCATTGGATTCATATTATCATAAGCAGGCATGTACAGCATTGAATTGGTTAATGACAGCCTCTATGAATGGAATATTCGCCTAATGATGGTTGACCCAGATTCACCTCTCCATGGTGACCTTGTTCTATTGAAAGAAAAGGAGGGTAAAGACAGCATCCTCCTCAATATGCTTTTTAAGGTAAATGTATGGTTAAGTAATCAATCTTCCAATTTACCATCACAAGTTACCTAATATTTAGTTGTCTATTATATAAATAATATCCTTATTCTGTTGGTCCGTCGGAATGCTCTATGGAGTTAGATGAGAGGAGAAGGAAAACCGCCCATAGCTAAAAAACTTTTCAATCTTTTTTGACCATACTTTCAGGAATCACTTGGCTTTTCAACTTTTCAATTTGAAACTACTAGCTGAGTACATAGTAGTACAATAAACTCCCAGTTATTCGGAATGTCTAGGAAATTGGGTTTTCCGGTTAAGTGAATATTCCAATTGCTTGAGAGCTGTATTGAATAGGCCTCAATAAAGCAATGTCTAGGAAATTGGGTTTTCCGGTTAAGTGAATATTCCGATTGCTTGAGAGCTTTATTGAATAGGCCTCAATAAAGCATTTGGATACCAAAATAAGGAACGGATGCAGAATTATACATTCACCTTGGAATTGCTAACCTGTAGACTAGGTATCCTACTCACAATTGTTCTTAAATAATTCCAAGACATTCAAGGAAGTAACGAAAATCAAATATACAAGTATTCAACACATTTAATTGCAACATTTTAATATTTACTAACTACATTACGTGCTATGGAGTTTCTTGTATACCTATTGCTATTAGCTTCTCTTTTGTTCTAATAACAACTGGAGGAAAGGGTTAATTTATTCCAACATTTAGGATTTTCCAACCCAAAAAAATTGTTTACTTGACCGAGAATAGGAGAGAAATTATCCACACCCAACACAATGTATTAGCAGAAATTCTTGAGGTAAATTGATATTAAACAAAAGAGAAGCAAATAGTGACATGCAATCATTACACCATTACATACAGTGCAGTTAGTAAATATTAAAATAAAGCAATGAAACGTGTGCGGTAGTTATATATTCCTTAACTAATGTTTCAAAAAGTCAGAAAATTTATCGGCAGCTTCTTGGTCAGCTGATTTTTTATCACCCGAAACATCTAGACATCGGATCCCGTGTCTAATCTTAAAACATGTTAGCCATTCATCTGAAAATGCACACGGTTCACTAATCTCCATTTGTTCATAAAAATCTTTGGCCTTTTCAATCAACAGAAATAGGAGCTTCCTCGAATGCTTTATAGAAAACTATTCATAAATAACAATATTCAATGGCTCAAGTTTTGGCTTATGAAGAGTGCGCCGATATTCAATTTTTGTAGTTGTCTCAGAAGACGTAACAAATTTCATTAACAGTGGTTTTTGTGCCTCAATGTCATAAATAGTGGAAGAACCGACATTGAACTCTTTCATTAAAACATTGCGGTTCTTGGCGTTATCTAAATGTTTTATTATATCAAGTTTCTGGGTTAAAGTTAGCACAACCCGTTTCCTTTTATTACCTTTAGTGTATATTGGAGTTTTAGGAGGTATTTAAAAAGGGCATGCGAAATATTTTATTTAACACAAACACCGAGTGCAAAAAACATCCACAATTACATATTGCCGAAAACGCAAATTTTAACGGTAACATTCCAAATTAGATGAAAACAAAAAATTGCCAAAAGTGCCAATTTTAGTGGTAACTTTCTGAACTATATGTAATAAAAAATTGGAGGGGAAGGAGATGCCGGTTGCTTCAGAACTCTGGTTGCATGAGTGCCGGATAACTGGGAGTTTACTGTACTTGGTTTGACTCTTTAACAACTTTTAAATTAACTTACTGCAATATGTATAGGTATATGCGGGACCTTCTTGAACTTTTATCTCCTAAACTATAAGTCGTGATTATATGCTCTCGCTTTTTTGTTGTAAATGTTGTCCTCTATCCAACTAAATTTATTAAGCGATAACTTACAGATCATATAAGGTCAAGGGAGATTAAATACGGATTTCTCATTGTTGGCTTGACGGAAATGGTGTCTCTTGACTGTGATGTCGCAAATGGCAATGGCCACATACCGAACTACATCCTTCTTTTACCCTTGAAGAATTTATGCGAATATTTGGAGACGAAGAAAAGACCGTACAATTTTTAATTGACAGTGAAATCATTAAATCAAACCCAACAGTTGGGTTGGTGTTTCATCTTTACTCTAAATACTTACTAAAAGTTGTTTAAATTAAAAAAAAGTTGTTTTTTATATAAACCATATCAGCCCGAATACAAGCCGATGTTTTTTGTCAAAATCTATCAAGAAAAAATCACCCCTCGGCTTAAATGTGAGTCCAAGGAAAATTTGGGTTTTGGTTAAATCTCATAGTCACTCATAGATGTAGCACGTCTCATGATAGTACTATATTTTTCGTAAAGTTAATATTTGACCTACGATGAATATTAATGAATAAATAATAAAGGCTAGAATATTGAATTTAGTACTACCTGTGCTTAGTTACCGTTTAAGGCTGGGTTTTTCACATTATTTGAGTGGTCACATGATTTGCAGACGATTATGCAAAATGTGTTGACGGCTTTGGATGCTCAACTGTTTGAATATTGGTAAATAAAGAGAGATCTGCTCTGAAGGTATGAGCAACGGCTTGAACCACAAAACCAGCTGATAATGAACAGTAAAACTTTACATGGAATGTGTATATTTATAAAAATGCAATTTCTTAAGGCAATGTAAATGCTAATTTCATTGGAAATAGACTTGGATGAAAAATTATCTTGGTGAGATCACTATTACTATATTTGACCTTTGTGAAAATGAATGAAATTACTGTCACTGAATGTGGAATATTATTCAACAATGCAAATAATTTGTTATTGTTAATTGGAGTAATATTTCAAAATGTCAACAACTAAACCATTACCCACTTTTCTTCAATCTCGAATAATGTATTCTAAGCCGTGCATGAATGCCCAGCACACTTCAGCATAAAATCTACAAAATTTACATTTTTGCCAAAAAATGGTAGAAATTTTTGGAGGTCGGCTTCTATTCGGGCAGATACAGTACTTATCTCCATTTGAATAACATGGACAGAGAGCTAAAATGAAGTGAGCAAGCCTTTTTTCTTTAGCATTTTAAAATATCTTAAAAATGAGATATCAACGTGGGATTTTCAGTTGAGTGACATAGAATGATTTAGTATATTTAACGAATAAATCTTCATTAACATATATCTTTGCCAAACAACTTTTATATATTCATGATTATTATTACTTTCTGAATCATTTGGTTATGTGGAGTTTATATTAATTTTTATATTTTAGTGCACCTAAAAGCTGGTGTCATTAATTTTTATTTTATTTTAATGTACATAATACTTAATTCACACATACTCATTATATTTGTCAGGCAGTTACGCTAGTAATTAATAAATATAAATAAAGATATGTTTTATATCTGGAATAAGAAAAGTAAATGTATAGAAAAATGAGATAATACTTTATTAATTTCCACATTTTTGGTAGAAATCTTGAAAAAAGCCCTTTATATCTAACTACCTTATTTACCTGTATATAAGATGAGGTTTTTTTTAGCACCTGAAAAATCTTGAGTTATATTCGCGTAGTATGGAATAACTTTGCGTAAATAAATCATATGTCATAAAAGTAGATGACAATCATTTTGATGCCTGCGGATGTAATTCTGTCCCATCACAATGGAAAGCTGAAGTTTAGAAATCTGATACGTAATGCACTACAATGTAGCATAGTGTAGTAAAAGCTATTTAGGACAGTCTTTGTTGAGAGTGAAAACATTCATTTCGGTGCTAGAAAATGTCATTCTATCCTACTGTGGGTGAGTGAATGATGATGCAAGGTTCCTATAATGGTTTATTTAATGACAAATAACAATAATGATGATAACAGAAACAAGAGAAGGAATTGCAGAGTATGCTAGAAAGCTCGCACGTGGATGACTCAGCATCACTGGTTTCCTTCCGTGCTGCCGGGAGCCAGGTCCCGCAGTAGGAAAAATGATCTTCGCACGCAGTCGCTCGGTGGCCAAGGTATGCGAAGAGAAACAATCTTGTCGCACTGGCAGTTTTAATAATTGTAATTATGACTTGAATGCAAAAATTGTAATAATTGAACGTAATCAGATATTAAATTTGTCAATATTACTGGTTTAAATATTTTTCTTAAATACTGTTTAAAAAGGGAGGGGGGGTCGTCACCTTATATTCAGGGTCACCTTATATTCGGGTATATATGGTAGATCTTATGGACATAGTGACCATTGTCACAATCCTGAATATTTTATTCACCTTGTGATGTTTGGAATATATTATCTGAAAAGAGTAGTTACTCTGTTACAATTCATTGCCAGTGATTGTAAGAATAGTATTTAGATATGACAGGTCTAATTCACTTGGTGGCATGGATTTGGTCCGGAATGATGTACGTATTGCTTAAATATTATTGCACAGTTTATTTATTTAACCTTTATTGTATAAAAGGAAACTTAAGTTCTCATGATTTTCAGCCTCTCATACATTTGATCCTAAAAGTCATTGGGATCAGGTTTCCAGTCAATCATTACTTCTAACTTCGCTTGAGTTCTCTATGTCATAGTTTTGGTATAAGTTTACTGTGAATAACAAGAAGTCATCGTGGGAATTCTCACTTTTTTTTCTCACTCAGCTCTGCTGTCATAATCATTCAGTTTTTCACTGATTTTGGAGGTGTTAGGAGTTGGCACAGTTTGATTTTTATTTTATGATAAGTGCACGTAAATACTTGAAGAGTAATTTATTGTGATAACACACTGTTGTTTGTGTTATACTTTCTGTGAATTGTTTGTGTACTGCTTATGTGTTTTATTTTTCAAGTATGTTATTCTTCAATATTTTCCTGTTGTATAAGGGCCTTCATGAGTGAATTTCTCATGAAGCAAAAACTAAAAGAGAAAGATATAGAAAGCGAATTGATAGCAGATGCCGTGTGCTCGGCTCACGGAATAGAGAGTTATATGGTTTATCACTGACAAAAGTACAATGTTGGCTTGTCTGTTTGCATGTGTTTTGGAGATTACTATACAAAGAGAGAATTTTTATGAAATCGATGGAAGTTTACATTAATTTTAGTAGGCATGCAACCACCAAATTTACATATAAATGAGTAGAAGTCCTTATAGCGTCTTCTAGAATTACAGTATTGTTGTTTTTATGCAGAAAAGTTAAATGAAAATTTTGTATATAACTAAAATTATCATTTTGTGTCAATAATTTATCGTTTTTGTTATCAATGCTGAAAAGATTTGAAATAATTTGCCTAGTTTAAGCTGTTACCCAATAAATCAATTACTTTAAGCTTGGTCAATAAATTCTTTTCATTCCAAAAACTTCATATGTAGTGAGTCAGAGAAATTTCAATTTCAAGGTACCTAAATAAAAAGTTTATTGTGTGTTTTGATAAATAGTTATTATAGGTAATAATTAAATTACTACTGTTATGCTATTTCCATAGAGTGCTAATTAATTTAAATAAGGTGCTCAGTTTTAATTGTTAAATATGCTGTATAATTTGCTGAAATGTTCGGTAATTATGTTAGCAGAAGGTGACAACTGTAACTAGGAATCCCCCAGTCCTTTGTTTGTTTTTGACAGAGGTTGACTGAATTTATGAAGTGATTTTTTTGTTCACACATTCAGAAAGTACTCCATTTTGAACTTGTGCGGTGGCATGAAAGATGGTATGATATGTGATGAGGACAGTGACAAAGAAATGTCAATGGAAGACAGAAAAGTGTCCTCAGATGATGATACAGTTTTTTGACTCTGTAGACTTTGTTATTTGACTTATTTACAATCAAAGTGATCACGTTTATTGTAACATGGAGTTTGTGCCTTGACACATTCCAGATGGCAATAAAAAATGTGATTTTCTTCTATGATAAAATTTTTTGGAGCATTAAGGAATTTTTGTAATTTGATAAAATATCAGAAATACAGGTACTTATGTTACTCTGTTTTACAAAGTTTCAAAGTTATGAAAAAAAATTTTGTCCAGGGTTTTGTTATACGAAATAAAACCCCGAAGTTACGAAAAAACTTATTCAACACTGACAGGGACGCTAAAGCGGGGGTGGTGCTATATTGAGCCACCCTCATGAACTAGGTATTGAATATAAAATTTTCAAATAAAAAATATTTTATAGGAAAAATATCAAAGAATTATATGATTTGGTTGTCTAGAAAAAAGAAGAGTAAAAAACACATATTGGTACACAGCAGTTGCTTATTGTTCCTGCTGAAACTTTATCCCACGACAGTTTTATCATGTACAAAGTGTCTTTCAAGGATAACTTGATATAACAATTATAGTTAATGCTCTCTATTATCTTTTTCACTTGATGTCTCGTATACTGTGTCTTGAAGCTCTTAATAATACTTGCATCACGAGGCTGTAGAAATCCAGTGCAATTGGGTGGTAGGAACTTGTGTCTCACATTACTAAGGTCCAAAGCTTTGAGACAAGGTGCGTTTTCTAGAAGTATAAGTGCACTGCACTTCTTAATTTTCATCTCCTTGTTGAAATTTTGTATCCACTCACAAAATTCAGTAGTAGTCATCACCTGCAGGGCCACTGAGAGGGCGGGGATACCGGGGCAAAATCCCCAGGGTCCGGTGCTAGGATCGGTCATAAGGTTTTCCTATTGCAATATGCGGGTCCAAGGCACACAGGCAACCAATACCAAAGGGCAGCATTTTCTCCCTTTCCCATTTCCTTTTCTCTGATCTTGATTTTAATTTTCTCACCCCTTTCTTCTGCTATCACCCCTTAGCGCCATGAAACTTCTTCCCACACTCATTTTTCTCTCCTCAGGGCACGGGCCTCCAAGCACTCCGAGTGTCGTTGTGCTGTCAGTTCTACAGAACTGAATTGTTTACTCCTAATTTTTTTTTTTAGAGATATGGTAGCTTTTCTTTCTTTATTGGCTATATTTTCTAATATTGAGCTTAGAATATTTAAGTACACTTAATATCGCATATAAGGCTGACACGACGATGAATTGAAATACACTTTAATAAAAATGTGCAAATGAGAGACTTACTTGGCATTTGCTATTCTGTGAATTATAGTAAATGTGATAACCATTTAACCTGAAATAAATGGGAAACTAAATTTTATTTGTTGAATTGTACCCTTACGAAATTGCGACCATTCAATAACAAACTTAATGCTTCGCTATTATAATATACAATCTAATTTATATGTTAGACTGGTAGATAGTGTGCCCGCCTTCTAATCGAAAGGTCGCGGGTTCGAATCCCGCTTCAGGCATGGATGTTGTGATTCGTCTTGGGGTTCTTCCCCTACCTGCAGACAAGCCTAAAATTGGCTTTGTGGGGAAGGCATCATTTAAAAAAATGCAAACATTATGAAGGAAAAAGTTGATTTAGCAAAAAATTAGGAGGAATCTAGAAAAAAGCTTATAATGCAAACACAATGATTCTTTGACATCGAGTCAAGAGTTTGGGAAAAACTCCTTCGGAGGATGGAGTATTGGTATGGCTCCTAGAAATGTAAATTTTACAAGAATGTATTAGTGAAATCACTATAGAGACATCTGATCTCCCATTAATTTTGCCTACTCCTTCATCATTTCATCAGTTATTGTACCGTTGTTTGCAATCACTTGCCCTATCCAAAAAACTAATGCATCCTCCACATTTTCATGTTTTGGGCTTTACATTTACTCTTCTTTGATTCACCTACTTATCTTTTTCACTCAGAATGTCTCCAACACAGCGCCGACATATGTTTTATACTAATACATTTTATTTAAAGCTTTGCCTAAGTAGCTATGGCATTAAAACGAACTCACTTTTGATGCAAAACTGTATATTTGTGGGTTCACAGATGTGGCATATGGCGGCTAGTGTAGGTGGTGCTTTACCAAGGATTTCTCTATGTAATCATAATGCAGAAGTTCTGTTCACAAGGATTTGTTGGTGCTGTATAGGGGGTGGTGCTGTATAGGGGGGCGTTAAATCGAGGTTTGACTGTAGATTACAGTAATTGAATATTAATTTAATAAACTTATTACCGCATGCATTGAATATTTTTGTTATTTCTGATATTATCATTTATTATTATGACCTTTGATCGAATAGCCCGGACGAAATTCGCTTTCTTTGGAAAAAAAACAAGTCTAAATGCATGCTCTCATCATATAATGTTGTCAAAAGAAGTGTGCAGGATCAGATAAAATTTTTATCATGATAGAGGGCAGGCGTAATATTATGGGGAGGAAATTTCATGTTTAAATAATGTTTGGTTTTAGAATCCATATTTAATTTAATGTGAAAAGAACAGAATGTAATAGTAAAGACACTGTTTTAAGTCACATGGATTCAACACTACCGCACATGACAGTCTAGACCAGTGTTTTTCAACCTTTTGTGAGTGGCGGAACACTTTGGAATGGGAAAAATTGGCAGAACACCTATATTTGCATATGCATTTATAAATATTTACATATCTTTATTTAATGTACTTAATAGAAGTACTTTCTGCTTCCGTGATAGATGGAGTTTAATGTGAGAGCAAAATAGAAATACTTTTTATTTTTAAATTCATTAAAAAATTCTAAGTTTATAGAAAAATTCTTTTTGGTGGAATATTTTGCAGAACACTTAGGCAATGCTATTGGAACACCGGTTGAAAAACACTTGTCTAGACCAGAGATCGGCAACCTTTTCTATATGGCGGGCCACATTCGTTGTTGTGAGTGCTTTGGAGGGCCGCATTGGAAATCGCGAGAGCTTCGGCAGGCCGGATGGGCATTTAAATCGAAGATACCTAGAGATTTAGTAAGCTCATATTATTGAAAATCAATTCTAATTAGTTAACTAGCCCTAAAACTATATCATAAAAGGTTTTGAGACCATAATTTCACTGAAAAATATGGAATTTACTGGCAAGGGAAGGACCAAGCATCAATGTCACGAACGAATTTTAAGAAAAACAAATCATGCAATTCATGCACATTATCCCATAAAGGGGAAAAATCGGTGCATCTTGCTGTCAAAGATATGAATAAAATAACTCACTCCTGTATAGCACATTACGTGCTAACTGCATCAGGCAAGGTACTCCAGTAGTGTTTTTGTGTATGCAAGAACCAGCTGGCAAATTTGGACTGAGAATGGGTGAAAAAGTCAAGGAATTCCAGGACGAGTACGGAAATGTATTTGTCACCTGTTCCAAATCAGGAAAATTGACTTCGATCCTGTACGAATCGTTTCTTCAGAAAGTACTAAAACCTTACGTTGGGAATAGAAACTTCTTGCTGATAATAGGTTTTTGGGGCGGGCAAACAAATGGAGCCATGTACGACAAAAAATTCGTTGATGAAAATGATGTGCCAACCTGCAAATTAAAGGTTCTACTGTTGTGCCATCCATGCAATGTCTGTTTCTATAGGCAAGTGAAACAGTTTATTGCCCATATCCAAAATTCTACATATCTTCTTCAAGAGAGGCGAGAAATCAGCTTGCGTGAGGACGCAATCAGAATCCACTCACTGCTGCATCACCAACTCTCTTTGCCGTGCTTCACACCTATGCTGCAGTATGCGTGGTATGCCTCAAAACTTGTGGAAAAGAAGAAGTATGTTCATGAACGTCAATGAGTTGTGTTTCTCCAGCGAACTACTCAGTCGTGATTGCAAATGTTGTGGGAAAAGTTTCATAAAATGCGTTAGGTGCGTAGCTATTCTTTGTTTTCCTTGTTTTTATGACAAATATCACCCAAAATTATGTGCTGGTGAGGACAGTTCGTCGGAAAGCGATTAATGAAAAGTAGAATGACTGATTACCAATAATTATTGGTGTACAGTAAATGAACCTAGCACACAGCCTACTTTTATGTGTGCGCAATGTATTTATATTAATTAGGTGGACAATGTTTTTTTATGTTTGTGATGCATAACAGTCTTTGTTAGTTTGTCTACTTTTTTTAGTATATGTGGTATGATCTTTTCCATATCCAGTGCATTTTTTCTTCATAGTGTGTGTGCGTGCATATGGGTTAATACATCTTGTATTCTTCCATTTTGAATTGTTAGTCCTCTCGCCATTAGATTAAAATATATATTGAAAATAATAAAATATTTTGCTAGCTATATCTTCCTGCTGTTCAACAAGGCTACTGCTTTGAAATTAATTTATAAATTAAATTAATTGTTAATGAATGTACATTATGTAAGCAAGAGGAACTGTTTCTCTCACACACATGCTTACCGTGCATCAATTGCTAATTTGTTTTCTTAAAATAATAATCCAAGGCATTTTTTCAGAAAAGAATAAAACTTATACCAAATAGTATGTAGTACGTAGGAGTATGTAATTTATACCTCTGGTAAAGAAGTTTTCAATAACAAAGTGCCACCGTGGAATGCATCTACTTCTTTAACCGAGGTATACCTGTATATCATTTCCTTCTTTTGCATGAAACGCTCCTATATGTGATATGATGTATACTTTCCTAACTAGTTTAGACATATAAGTTACATAAAATTTAATTGCTATTCACAAATAAATATTTTTGTGAGTATTTAAGGTTTTATTTAGTTAAATTTATGATTTTGGGGAAAATCAGAAATTCTATATACGGTTTCTGCGATCTGTTGGCTGGTTTGTTTGTCTGATGTAACGCTACACACGCTCGCTAGAGAAAATGCAAATATTAATATTTATTTTTACATGCCCTAGGCAGGATTCGAACCTGCAACCCTAATATTGGGAGCTAGACACACTAACCACCCCTATACCGTTAACTCGAGAAAGATTCGAGATAGAAACTCTAAATTTGACAGGAATGCTCGATTTGCATATGATTACAAAAAAGTCATGAGTTCGACTCCAAGGAAGACATTTCCATTTTCCATAGCATGTAAAAATTGACTTTTCGACATGCAGGCTTCCAATCTTTTTTGATCAAAATTAGAAAGAATTAAGCTATGATCTTTGGATGCGAACCATTTTGAAGAAAAATTATAAAGTTTATTATACTGTTCATCTTTTTCCGCGTACATTTTGAAATCGCTCATGTTAAGCATTCGATTCGTATGTTATGTGGAAATCTTACCATTTTAACAGGATGTTGCCTTGCCTTCCAATTACATTGTTAGACCTGAAAATCCTATAGTTATTTCATTCTTTTATAGGTGTAAGTGTGCTTTGAATGCTTTTAATATAAGACGGAAGGAAGGAGAGGGAAATGTTTTTCATTGCAATCAAAGTAAACAACATTCGTAAATTATTATATTGAATAAACCGTAATTCTATTTTGTGGAAGAATATATGCAACTATTTTAAGTTTAAGATATGATTCTTCTCACTTCGGAAATTTTGGTATGATAACATAATTTTGAACTTCCTTTACTCCCGTCATTTTTGATTGATTATACCCTAGTACAGGGGTCCCCAAACTTTTTATTGAAAGGGCCACATTAGGCTTTATGTACTTAAGTCACTTAAGACTTTTCAAATGACTGATCGGGCCGTGTGAAAACTTCAAAGAGCAAGTTTCGACCGCCCAACTTCACTGTTAAAAATTATTTTGAGCCGAGGGGGAGGGGGGGGGGGGGGGGGGGGGGGGGTTATCAAGAAAAGTTTCAGATATCTACCTAAAAAATGAGTTGGCAATCGAACGATACTTGATGAAAATTGCTGTTGGTGAATACACAAAACTTAAAGAAATATATGAGGTAAGGCAGGCAGGCCTGATTAAATCACTGCGCAGGCCGTAGTTTGGAGATCCCTGCCCTAGTATAATAGAGTAAGAGCCTGTCAGAATGGTTTTAGAGTGTCAATGTCACTCTGAGCAACTAGCAATAAATCTGCAAAAATTGTCAGTGTCACTCATAGCAGCTCTTAATTTTTCATCTCGAACTCTAATATATAGCCAATAGATGGTGCATGTTATATGATCAATGTTTTGTAGAGAATTTAGGCTACTTTTTTTTTTCAGATTAACACATTCTCTGATATCTCAAATGTAGAAACACCTTTTTGTCTTGGCATACTGTAAGGGTTTAACTACTATGATACCATGTAAATAAGACTAGAACCTTGTCATACAGTTGTACAAATTTCTTCACATGTTGGTTCATGTTTTTATTTTCATTTTCTACAGGAAACATACCCATTTGAGCCTCCTTTTGTCCGTGTAGTACATCCGATGATCTCTGGAGGTTATGTGTTGGTTGGTGGTGCCATTTGCATGGAACTATTGACAAAGCAAGGATGGAGCTCGGCGTATACAGTGGAAGCAGTAATAATGCAGATAGCTGCTACTTTAGTGAAAGGGAAAGCTAGGATTCAGTTTGGCACGGCCAAAGTTTGTAACCAGGTAAGTGATTGAGATTGGAGAGAATTCATTTAATCCTGTTGAATCCATTCGATGAAAGCTACTAGTTTTAAAGCAGTATTTCTTCCTAGTTTTACTACTTTGAAATTGGTTATCACATGGTGCTAACATTTCAAGTTTTTAGATGTTGTATTGGTACTTAGGGAGTAAAGGGTTCGCAGTGCTGAGTTCAACATTTTGCCGTTAGATGGCACTGCTTTTGCATGCAGTTTGGCCTACCAAGAGATTCCAGTTCTGGCCAATAGTTGGGACTGTGTGCATCAGTTGTTCCGACGGGTGGTTTCGCTTGCGTTCCGATTCTTGGAGGAATGTGACACTGGGTTTCTCGCTACTCTTTTGTTATGTGCAAAGGAAAATTGGGTTTTCTTAATTAAATGGAGTTGGGTTGGGAAAATGTTTTCAGAAAAATATTTGGGTTGGAAGAAGGTTTCGGAAAATGGGTTGGGTTGGTTGGAAGAAGGGTTTCAAAGAAATCCCATTCCTCCGGGATTCAGAATGCAAGAAGTACCATCCATCAGAACGACTGACACACACAGTGACAACTATTGGCCAAAATTGGAAGTTCTTGGGATGCCCAGTGGCGCACAGAAGTGGTGCAACCTAGTGACAAAACGTTGAACTCGGTACTGCAAACCATTTACTCCCTAAGTACCATTTTATTCTGTGTTTAAAATCTTGTGCATATCCAGCTCTTTTTATTTAACTTTACAGGGCCAATATAGCTTGGCAAGGGCACAACAATCTTTTAAGTCTTTAGTTCAGATCCATGAAAAAAATGGTGAGTAATGATATAAATAATTATTTAATTTTCCCAATGGTGGAAGTAACAATATTCAAACAACCTTTGAATTCATGTTTCAGGATGGTTCACTCCTCCAAAAGAAGATGGTTAAACTTACAGTCAAGTGGTAGGATGGCTTTAAGTTCTTCCACCGAATGGCGGAGAATCCTTCATCATGTATAAAGTATCAAAATCACAGCATCATTTACTAATGTACATCTGACATTTCTTGGTAGCAACCTCAAAACAGTTAAACATGCTGTTATTTATTTCTCCCCAAGTGAGTAGCATAGGCCTTATCTTGATTTTTACCAGCATTGATACGAGGTGAACTCAAAAAGTGATGTCTAAGGATTGACAGTGCCGAATGTATGAATGTACATATTTTCCAGCTCTTCTCATCTTTTTTTAAAAAATCCTTTCCAATGTGGCACATTTGAAGTGAATTCATTACCGAAGAAATGGACAAATTTGGTGGTCAGTGATAAATTTTAGCCAGTGATTAACAACGTGGCAGTTCACACTATTTTTTGAGTTTTAAACAGGCTTTGTATTACTGCATAGTCGTGTGAATAAGGTAATACTGCCTTGCACCATTACAATCATTTCTTTAATGATGGAATATGATAAAGCATTTGCATCAAAGTGATCAGGCTAGTAGTATCTGGTTACCTTAGTGGTATGCCGTTCACTGACAATATAAAATAGTGGTAACGGTGTTAATGTACAGCCGGATTCTACATTGATGTTAGAAGAGAGAGAGCAGATCTTAAATGACAAGCTTAGGATGATTCCATCTACACATTCCATGCCACCTTTACTGTTTGGACTTAGTTATGATGTGTGAGCCAGTAGAACTGGCCAACAGAGACATAACAGCAGTGCAAGCAGAATTATTTTTCAGGCCTATATACTTCTTAGGCCCTTGTAGCTTTTACTGCATCTTATATGGCTCATCTTTTCTGAATTAGTATAACCCGTATTGCTCTTGGCACTGTATCTACACTCCTATAAAAGAAGACGTTAATTTGTTAAAAATTATTCCCTATAACGTACCATGTTATGTAAGCTTGTTATCCCATTCTTCTGACTTAAGTAGATTGGAGTTGCAGTTGAATTTTCTTATAAAAAATTTAAAAAAAAAACGATCAAAAATATGTAATGCATTTTAAATATGTTTTCATTGTGAGGCTTAGTGTAATTTGCATATTTTCAGAAATTTGTACCTCTACTAATTAATTATTCTTGGTTTGATTGAACTGCAGTTTCAGTAAGTTAAGACGCAATGAGGATTTTTGTATTGTGGCAGCATTAGATTTTCATTAAGCAACTAGAAGGCCTTATTGGATTTGTTAGCTTTTATTTTTCCATTTGTCTCATTCCAGCGCTCGAATTGTTGTGTTAAAAATTACAGTCACCTTTTATTAGAATTTTAAGTTCCTAATTAAAACTATGATGTGCAATGTTACTTTGCTGATTTGTAACTACCAATGCTTATTTAACGTTGCCATATGAAATGATTTAGTAAAAAAAACAAGATTTTTTTAAAAGAAGCATTCTGAAAAATTGAATAATATCTTGTTTAGTTGTTAGTTGTAAGTCACTTTAGTCTGTAACTTGTATTTCAATACTGTAAAAAAAATGAGCTGCTTGAATGATGTCTGATTATAGGAATAAATTAACAACTAAATTGAGTATGATTTAGTTCTTTATTTATCATGTTAGAGTAAATCCAAAGTGAACTGTGAACCAGGTAATAAATTACAGTTAACAAGTAATAGTTGTACAGTTATAACTCAAATCAAATGCATTCGAGGCACAAACCTGTCTATACTGTAGTTTCTTTTAATTTGATGGTGCATATTTTAGGTTTTCAATAAAGTATTGTTTGATGATGTCACTATTATTATTTACTTGAACCAGTCAATTATATGAATTGTGTAACAAGCATTTATTAGCATAAAGTAAATTTGAAATTAAAAAAAATAGTAAAGGCTTCATTGTTAGTTTGAATTCTAATAATTATTTAATTTTGCTATAATGTTTACCGTTAAAAATTATTATTAATTGATTGTAATATGAATCTGATCAGGAGCAGCAAATTTCATTGATCAAAATTGAATAACTTGATTTTTCGACTACGATATCACAAAATTTTGACTGCCTAATATTTATAAGCACGAAAAGCGACAAATATTGGTAAGTAACATCACAATATATTAATTTTTATTTTGTTGATAAATATCCATTTCTCATAGTATAATATGAACTTAGATAAAAGTGCAAAAACTTTTTGAGACCTTATAATCTATTTCAAGTCAAAATCTGAATTGAAGCAAAATAACATACACAAAAATAAATAAGAAGAATCACTAAGTAAATATTCCACTTTATTTATGAAAAACGACTGTAAATAAAGTGGAATTTTTACTAAATGATTCTTCTTATTTATGATGGAATTCCATCAAGTCAAGGCTTCATCCATTGATTTTAACATGCATATTTTTACACTATTTGTGTACTAAATTTCAAGTCTTAATTTCATAAAATGCAATTATACGATGTAGCATATATTTTTTCAAGTAATTTCATGCTGAACTTTGCAAAATATGATTAACTTGGCAAGACCAAGGGAATTACCTCGATTATTATTGGTTAAATCATAAACGTGACAAATTTTGTATCAATTAAATTTATTAATAATGCTTGTTCAGTCATTTGTACATATTGTATATTTGGCTAGTAAAAAATTTTAATCAGTACCCGAGTTATAACTAACTAGTATTCCATGACAAACAAATTCTAGCGCAGTGATGTATTACACAGCCTACAGTAGGATTTATTCCAAATACGTTTAAATTTATTGAAGTGTTCCTTCATATACTTTACATTTAGTTAATGCAGTGATTTTAAAATACTTAAGCAACTTTGGAGCTGAATGAATATTCATAACTCTGAAAAATGTTTACAGAATTATGCAACTCATTAATTGGTATGCTTGCACAGTGTTTTTCTCTAGTTGGTAACTAATGTATTATTACAAATGATTTACTAATGGAGTTACCCCTTGCAGTCATGGGTGCCTACAATCTTACTGCCAAGTGCTCATGACTGCATTTGTGCTCCCCTTTACATTTTACAAAAGTTGCACTTTATATACATATAAAAGCCATGTCTGTTCATTGGTTTGTTATGTTTTGCCCTACCACGAAAACATTTTGCAGGCGACCATTTCAAAAACATTGATGAAAAATTATTTCTGAGGTTT
Organism: Uropetala carovei; assembly: GCA_036926305.1. Taxonomy (NCBI): domain Eukaryota; kingdom Metazoa; phylum Arthropoda; class Insecta; order Odonata; family Petaluridae; genus Uropetala; species Uropetala carovei. The sequence continues at coordinate 5,390,657 of JAXCHB010000010.1, read as the reverse complement.
TTACTTCCAGTATGTTGCTTTCTTGAACTAAATTTCCTAATTCAATTTTCAAAAGAAAATTCAAAATAATTTATTTTAAAAGAACATCTACCTGCTTTAAAACAAAATATTAAGAGGAAAATGCACCAAAGTTTAGAATAATATCAGTTCCATACAGTCTTTATTCCTTAAATCAAGATACAAATAAACTGTGCACAAAGTAACATTCATTTATATATTTTATTTCTAGCAGTGTCCCAGATAGACTTCTTTTTCATCCAAAAACTGCATACTGAAATAAATTTATTTCATAGTATTTTTTACAAAACATAATACAAGTGTCATTACAAAAAATTATTAACTCAATGATCCATTATCACTTTAAATGTACTTCATGACAAGTTTTCTACTCTGAAGTCTGAAGCACCAGTCCTACAAATGATTGAAATTACATAAAATTGGCAATATCAAAATTAATTGGTTAATAAAGATACAGAGTATAATAATCTAAGTGCACATCTTTCATACAACTTCCAAATAAATCATAAAGCACCATAATAATCATCCTCTATTGCACCTTATATTACTAGTTTTTACAGTCTTATTCAAATGAATTAGCCGGCAACTAAAACACATTACGTAATATTCACATAAACGTTGACTTTCCAACTATTCCAATGCCAGTAAAGAGCTTTAAAATAAAGAAATGAGTTTGGTAAGGGATTTTTCATTCATAGTATTGAAAAAATTGTAGGAGAAAGCAGCATCAGCATTAATATGAGGATGTTTTGCTGGAAATAATAAAACTACCTGGTAATTAAAACTGCCTACTGACAATGAAGTTGTTGGTTAACAATAAAAAAATTTCATGATTGTCTATAGTAAATCACAAAATTTTTTCCTGGCTAAACCACACAACATTATGAGAATGAAAAAAGAGACACACCCAGGTAATTACACCTTTCCTTAAAGCAAAAATAAATCAATTAGGATTGGGCATCTTCCTCCAAGAAAATTAATAACTAAAATGTTATATTTAATACAGGTAAATTAACCAAGTGAAGCAATATTCATCATGAAAATTCCAAGCAGATGAATAAGTATAAAAGTAAGATCCTCTCAACAGCATCTTGATAATTGAAAATTGCTTTAAATAAGAATTTTGTCATAAAAGATAACTTTATGAGAAAAAATCAGTTATATGAATAGGGACCCACTGTAATATTACATACATACAAAATCAACAATGGGCTACAGAAAACTAGCAAAATGAGTTGTTTCTTCAACATAAAAACAATAAATTCCAATTCCTTTGGCAAATGTTTACTTTACAAAAAATATGAAATGTTGCCATAAATAGGAATTTAAACGAATTTTAAGGGTAAGGACCTAATAACTATAATATAAAATGTACATTTTGACAAGTACCTTTGAAATACGGTTGATAAAAATTGTGAACCAAAAAGTGATTTTCTCAATATTTACCAAATAAAATATATTCAGACAGTTTTGTACTAACAATGGAAATTTCAAGAATTTCTTTTTATGAGAACTTCTACACCCCTTTAACTGTGTAACAGTAACAAAATGTAAAAAGCATCATTACAGATTAAATTCTAACATTTCACACAGTATAAAACACTAAAACCAACACTTGTTAGGTAGTATACAATTTTTAGAGCATCTTACATCTATACAATAAGCTCACATGTATATGATCAAAATTCAGTATTTCACAGATCATCTCTAATTCAGAAGAAAGCATTACAAAAATATATAAAAGAACCACTTGTGTAAACAATGGAAAGGAGTCGCAGTGAAGAAGTTTCTGTTTGAAGCAAGAAGGTAAAATAATTTTACTCGGCAATTACACAACTTAGTTGACGATACAAAAGTGATTATTACTAATAGCCTTTTAAATGAATTTTAGTTTTCTAAGTAATTCACAACAACTAATAGCTTATCAAAAATAACTACAGTGAAACTTCAACAATAATCCAGCTACTTTAGAAAAGAATAAAAAACACCATAAGAAAATTCTATATTTTCTTAAAATATGCCATTATTATTACATCATAAATCCAAAAAATTTACGGTTATTATATGCTAAACAGAAAATGGATAAGAAATCCATTTGAGAAGTAAGTTTTCTAAAGGAAAATTGGCAGTAAACAGTACAAACAATTCCCACTAAAAATTGAACAAAAATCTATTAAATTTTTAAGTGACTTTCTGCATAATTAATCCAATAAACACAGAAATATGAATTTGCTTTATTGAAGCTTCACTGTTTTGTTAGCAAAAAAAGTTTCAATGCAGTAGCTTTACCTAGGTTGTCCATATGGTAAACATATTTATATTTATGGTTTGTACATTATGTATTTATGACACAAATGAAAAAATAAACCAAACACTAACAATATTTAAAAACATCCACACATTCAACCTTACAGTTTTCGTGATAACCATTATTCTTCTACTTTGGCATGACAGGAGTTTTCGGAAAAATGCAAGCTGAAATGAGGTAATCTCACATACAGAGAAGTGTCTGTTTATCAGGTCACATTTAAATTTCAAGAAAGACGGCATGCATTGATGATATTGACAAGATTCTAAGCATTTTACCAACTACTAAAGGCTAAATTAAGAGTAAAAATATGCACAACGACAAAGCAATAATTGACTACTACGATAAAATCTAATACTTCAGCGATGGAAGTAACTTTTATAAAAGGAGACAGCAATTATAGTTTCTAAGGAGTTTTGCTATACCTTTTCTTTCTTCACACATATACTTAATATATGTATACATATATGTATACATGTATATATATATATATACACTTAGAAAAAGTGATGATGATCATATCATTACCTATGATAACATTTTTGGCAAGCTCCTTTTGACTAAATACCTTTGTAAGAGACCAAAAGAGCTGAATTTACAAAACCAATGTTTTATTTGGCATGGATGTGAATATGACAAACATTTTAATTTCTCATATAAAATCTCAAATATTTAATCATTAGATGAATACCATCTATTTCAAATCTTTTCAGTTGCTAGGCACAATTTCCATTCTGAAAAGATCATCATAAATCACCTTTTCTGCCATAAAACACCAACTCCTGTACTGAGATTGGCCATGCATTTAAAACCTGACCATGATTTCGTCACCCTCCCGATACAAAAATATATATATATAAAATATTGTCTTGGACAACAACCATGTCTAACTGCCACCGTTTTCATCCACTCTCATTTGCTTGGATTCCCTCACATCACAATCAAGCTTTCTTTTCTCTGCCACATGACCACGACTAGTTTCCACAATACCTTCAGTGTCTACCTTAGGCAAGGCCTGTGTCACTTGATCCATGATCAGATTTGTACCACTGATGAGGGTCAGTGTTGCTCCAGTCTGTCCATTGTCCACACCCACAGGTGCATATGATGAGGGAATCAGGGAAGGTAGAGTTAATATGCTGGTGACTGCAGATGCATCGATGCGATTGGTTGAATCAGCCGAGTTCAGGTGAGGGAGGGTTGCTGGCAGGGTAACGATGGCTGTTTGGGAAGGGGGATGAACAACAGGGGGTAAGGATATTAGATTTGGAGGCTGCAACTGAGGGTGAAACGAAGGTGCTTCCAAGGGAGGCACGTGCAGATTGACTGGCCTTTGTATCTCACCAATACGCCCTGGAAGGTCTGACATTGCAGGAGAGTTGTTTATGGGTGGGACGGCATTCACCACATTGCTGCGGCAAGGATCAACAACTCTTGGTGTCATCACAGGAGCCTGGGCAGAACGACTACTGGTGACGGTAACTGCAGAGGCAGCTGGGTTTAGAGTGACATATGAACCATCGCCTTGAAAGACCTGCGTGTTTGCTAAGGCGACTGCCAATATATCCTGGGCTGATTTAGCCTTGGCAACTGATGCAGCTGCTGCAGCAGAAAATACTTGCCCTGGTATTTCTGACTGTTCGCCACTCCTATTTGTCAACTCAACCATTTGAGTAGCCATATCTCCCCTAGTGTCAATTGCTAAGAAAATATTCTCGAGATCGGTGCCCTGAGTCCCAAGTTGTGATGGATCGATGTACAGGGTTCGAGGTCCATCATCCTGCTGCCCATCAAGAGCAAGTAATGCAGTGTTGACCACGGTGTTCATGTTATCTATAGGTTGCAGAGCTCCGCTATCGTCGATGGTAACAAGGACGTATGTTGCAGTCTCTGTAGTTTCTTCTGATGGAGCTGCACTCACCAAAGTTCTTCCAGGTAATCCTTCGACGATTGAAGATGTGGGCAAGCTAACTGTCATGTTTTCCGTCATACCAACCTTTGAAGAATCACATGATATGGGCAAAATGCCATAGGTTTCCTGACTTACAGAAGTAACCTGAGAGGAAGCTGTTTGAGTTTCAGGCATATGCTGATCATCTGATGAGTTAACAGAGGTCATTTCAGTTTTAGCTAAAGACAGCTGAGATTTATCAGACTCCTGAGGGATGGAGTCATTTGATGTCAGCTCTGGCATTGAAGTTACTGACTTTTCATCATCTTTGATTGCAATGCCAATAACACTGCTACCAGAATTACTTACTTCATTAATTTCATTTTCCATATGTTTATCATCATACTCTTCATTTACTTCCCCTTTCACTTGAATTGAATCATTCTCTTCATTTGTTGTTACTTCATTTTTAACCTTCACTACTGCATTCGCATTTTCCCCTGAATTCACTTCAATTGCAGGTAAGCTTGCGTTTATTGAAGGCACATCTGGCACTTCAGGAACAGTAGTTTCATCCATCAAAGATTTGAACTCCTCTTCAAGGTCTACACCCTCAGATGACTTTTCAATGACTTTCTCTGGGATTGTTTCAGAAACCGTGGGATCTGGTTGGTCGTTGTTGGATTCTTTTTCAGTTGGAATGATTTGTTCATTAGTTTCATCAAGACTGTCTTCCTCTATTTTTTTCGAAGAGCCTAGAACCAATTTCAAATTTTCAATCTCTTTCTCTTCCTCTTCTTCATCCTCTTCACCCCAATCTGCCAAAAGACTCTCTCTAACCTCTGTTTCCCTTCTTTTCTTTGCATTAGCTTTTCCCTTTTTCCTAACGCTCGAACTAGATTTTTCGCTCACAGATTCGACGATACCTATTTTCTTTTCGGATTCACCAAGAATATTTCTTTTTGCTCGACTTGTGCTAGAATCTTTAATTTCATTACTACTACGGCTCTTTTGTTTGCTGGCTGCACTAGTAGATGCCATTCTGCCGACGGCACTCTTTCTCTTTTTCCCAGTAGGTGTTTGCAGCTTAGCCGCAGCGATGGCACTTTCACTATGTTGAGCTTTATTATGCAAAACAATGACATTTAACCGAGAAGATGTAAACCCACATATATGACACTTATAATTATTTACAGAACTCGAGGCATCCTCCTTGGTAGGTGTGCAAGGCTGTTGGCGAATACGAACTTCATGATCGGACTCGCTAATAAACCGGCGGTGAGTTATTTTGGGTAGGGTTCTTACTGGAGATGGGATTTCTATGTCTTTCCATGATCTTGACTGTCCGTTAGATGGAGGCCTTCCAGGTCTTCTTTCACCAAAACTCTTATTCGGGGAGTTATTCTTTTTGGGAGACTTCTTTTTCCCAGGACTATCACCAAAAATTTCTCTGTAATTTGGGCGCTCTTGCGGAGCGAACGCATCTTTTGTAAGGATGTTAGGATCCCCTCCAGTGAGACATTCTGCGGTTACGACATCACTGGGAAACTTCTTCATCACTGATGAACCTTCTTTCGCTTTGGCACGCACCATATCTGAAAATGCATTCACAATACGATGAAAATAACTTATCAAATATGGCTAGCGAAATTACTCGAGCATGTTTAAAGGGGGGGTAATGTTTTAAGAAAAACTTACCAAGTCCTTTTCTGATGAATTCATTCTTTCTTCTATTATTGTACAGGCATATATTGTTAAGATTTCTGACATACTCACTGAAATTCAAAATAAGTGAAATATTTGTGGTTAAAAAACAGATGAAGTTAACGAAAACGAAAAAAACCAAAAAACTCGACTTACTATTTGTCTTCGTCGAAAAATTTAACTGCAGTAAAAGGCTTCTTCTTTAAATTCTGTAAAATTTCTTCTGGGAGATTATCTACGTTTTTCACTTCTCCGGGCCACCAACATGATCCAAGCTTAACCCAAACAACACTGCCCTCAGCATATGTGAACTGGCTCAACTCACACATTTTAATGACTTGAAAACCTGAAATAAGTTGAAGACTGATACTTAAACATAAAGCGTAACGTTTCTTTTATCTTTAACTTTTCCATAAGATTTTCACACTTCTGCAGCAGCAACTATTATTTTGTTGATCCATTTAAGCCGGCGCCTTTGCTGGCATACATTTTCTCTAGTAAGAAAGTAGGCACTCTTTAAAATCAGTAAACATAGGACTTTTCAGCAATCATACAACACAAGCAAACAGTAAATAACTACAAATTTCAAATATGAAAATAAACATTGGTTTACGTGGCTTATTATTAAATCAGTTCAATAAAGTATAAGTTAGATTCCCTGAAATTGTACACGTACAAAAGTTGTTGTCTCCTTCAGAAATGTTAAACCAGCTTATGATGAAAATGACGCCACGGATGTAACCCCGCCGCTACAAAGCGGACATGTTTGATATTTTCTTTCTTACCCACAATTCTTCGTTGAACCATGGACTCAGAAAAAGTTGAATAAGCCATCGCGGATATTTCATTCTATTCTATCATTCCCATAAGTCTTATTGTTGAAACACATAACAATCTGGCGGCGTGGTATTTTGTAGGTTTACTGTCAAAAGGTGTTGTGGTTAAATTTATCCGAGGTTCATAAAAAAGCCGCTTTATTTCGATCTTACGCGTATTCGGTTACATTGGGATAAAGAAGGAAAGTGAAAGGACCTAATCTATACGAGCTGTAAAGTTATGGCTACCGCTGTGGCTTCTAGATTTGCAGTTCTCACTATCGAAGACGATGACGATAACATGCCTCAAAAGTCAAAGAATCAAAAAAAGAAAAAAGTAGAGACAAAGCAGAAGCCTTCAGCACCTGCTCCTAAACCAGATAATACAACTGTCAAGAAGAAGAAGAAAAAGAAACCGGAGAACACGGAAGTAAGATTCATTTCAAATGTTTTTTAATATGTGACTTAAAATTGCAACAGTATTACGGCATCTATTATTCCAAAGTAGTGTCATTAATCACCATTAGTCATTGTTAGAGAAATTTAATGTGCTTTTCATCTGCGTATTTTAGGGAAAGAAGAAGGCGACCAACGAGCAATGGGAGCAATGGAAGCAAAAGGATAATGAAGTAATTCACTCTTTACTATTTCATTATGATAGTTTATAAGCTGCTTTACGTAGTTTTTGCTTGGATGATTAGTTGATAATCAATCGACATGACAGAATAGAATTCGGTGCACACACAAAAGTTATTTATGAAATATTTAACGTCGCAAAAACGAGGCAATTATTGGTTTATACATTTGATCTTTTAGAACAAATTAAAAATTTCATTACAAAATATCTCGTCAATTCTCTTCATAATTTCATATTTGTCAGGTTTGTGTTTTTAATAATAACATCTGCTGAGTATTCCAGTTTGAGCTTAAGTTTATTTGGGTTCCTTAGTTTGGGCACTTTTTCTTCTTAATGGTTCAGTGTATTCAGCCACATTTTTGTTTCGGCAGTACTATTTGGAAAGTTTTGTTCTTATACAACCGTGCAAAGTTAATAGAGAGGAGTTTCACTTGAGGAATTTAAGCTGGCATAGTTTAAACAACATTTTATGATTTTTCAGCATGTTACAACATAGAAATAGAAATAACATGAGACGTTTTCGAAAGAAGGGATTTCTTACCATTTATTGCCCATACTTCAATACAATATCGTTCCTTTCCTTTTAGCATTTCAGTAATCTCTGTTGTCCACGGAAGCGTATCCTTAAATTTGCGGTTGCTTGCAGTCATTTAATGTCTTCGAAATGCTTGAGCATACTTATTGTTGATGTATTCCTCCAACTTAAAAATCTCCATAATTCGGAAATGTTATTCACTCCCAAAACTAACTGAAAGTTTTAACCTAGGCAATTATTTCCATTATTTTCACAAAATGTGTATTTATGACCTTCTAGTTATCTATATTTCTTACTTTCCAGTTTGTAGATGAGTCTTATGAACATGATTTGCACCAAGCTATTTTACTGTCAAAGCTTGACTATGAAGAAAAGAAAAAAGTTTACGATAAAGCCAAAAAGGAGGAAGAAGATAAAAAGGGGAAAAAGAAGGAGAAAAAGAAGGCCCAGCCAATGTCTTTAGAGAAGTTTAACAGTCTAGACCCATCACAGGTAAAAACAATGCAGCTGTTTAGTTTCCTATGTGGCTTAAGGAGATGCTTGCCATTAAAGTATTATGTGTGAAGGCTCGTAAACAGGCAGAGACAGATTTGGCCAGGCTTGGGCAGTGCTTCTTATACATTGGTAATTTAAGTGTTATTGCTTGGAATATCGGGTTATACAAGGATGTGTGAGTAATAATGGTTTGTTTAAAAAATTACTTCCTGAAACAACCATCAGCAGCCAGGGCCAGATGGTACATACATTTTGTCACCAGCATTGGTGGAGGAATTTAAAGCGTGTGCATAATAACCTATAGTATAGCTCCACACTTTTCCCTTTTGTGGACTACTTCCAAATTCGATATTGATTGGTAGGCCACTTCATCAAAATATATCATTTAATTGAACTTTACTTAGTAAGAATTGGAATGAATTTAAAAGGCTGAACGCAGAAATAATAATAAACAAGAGCTTTATTAAATGGAATTAACGACTGGATATGAATATCCATTAAGTAAAAATAAGGAAATATCAATTGAAAAATTTTACGTTATATTTCTTCAGCTAAGAACTCATAATTCAGTTATTAGCTCATGGCCAATAGTTGAACACAGTCGTTATGATGGTTTGATGGGTATCATGTTTGAAAATATTGTTTCACATAAATACAGGCGACTCCCGAGATTCGACCAACTCGAGAATTCGACCAGTTGAATCGACCCAGCCGATCGATCGGTCGAATTAGAAACTAGTTTACGCAAAGTAATTTTTGGCCCGCCTGACCACAAGAGGTTTAGTTTCAGTCTAGACATCATTATTTCTGCTCTAATTGTTTGAATTTGTGCTGATTCGACATTCGACCATGTTTTCAGGAACACATCCCTGTCAAATTTCAGGAGTCTCCTGTACTTGGATGCAAAATGTGTTAATCACAAATACAACTTTTCTTAGAATCCAACATTTGTTGACGGAAATGAATTTCCAGAAACTGTCATTGTTTTTATCTACAATTATTTTATGAAAAACTTAAAACCAATAATAAGAGGAATGTTTTTAGCAAAAACATTGGTGTGTTTATAAAATAAAATGCACTAAAAACATTCATCTATGTTTTTAGTGCATTTTATTTTATAAATGCGCCGATGTTTTGGTTCTGTCTGTCCATCAACGCAATCCATTAAATCAAAATAGCAAGTAAATAGTAAGAGATAACATACAAAACAATGGTTCTCAATCCTTAGATTGGTTTTTAATGACTTGGGAATATACACAAATGGTGTGGTGGTTTCCCATTGCCTTCCACACAATGCACACAGAAGGGAAGAGGGAAACCTGGTGCCGGCATTAGCTTCCTCTTACAAAGAACACCAAGGGGGCCAACTGCTTAATGACCCTTCCAAAGGACGGATACTGAAATTTTGTGTTCTCATTTTTTTCATTTCCTCGTTGTCTTATTCTGTTTGTACACATCAGAGCCCTGCAATTCAAAATTTTTTTTAACCCGAATCCCAAAAATATATTTTGGGCCATGTAATGCAGGGATCTGGTACACCCGCAAATATGGGGTTAAGAAACCTCAGAAAAAATCTTACTTTTTGCAGGATTTGTGTCCACTGCCATTTAGAACAGTGGGCGTTTAGTAGGCCAGCACCTTACCCACTCCACCACTGACACTCCATTCTAAGAGATAGAAATTTCCAAGCTATAAGTGATCCATGATACCATTTATTACTGTCAAAGAATTTTTGGAGATCTTGATGGGTGGTAGGGGTGCCTTCAAAATTTTCAAATTAAGATTCTGTCCAATTGGTAATACAGGCAGTGCTCAACTTACAAGTCATTTAGTCTATGTTACGATGCTAGTGTGGTTGTATAAAACTGCGTATTGTTTGCATTATTTTTAAAAACTTAATTTGCCCTTAAAAATGTCTGATAAGAGAAATTCAAGTGCTGGAGATGTTCCTGGTTCTAAGAAATATAGAACCATAGCAGTGGAAACGAAGCTTGACGTAATTAATCGCTCTGAAAAAGGTGAGATGCCTGGCAACACCAGTCGGGCCTTGACTATCCCTCATACGTCGGTGGTGGCAGTCACCTAAAATGGAAACATTATAACCTCCAATTTTTATAAGTATATACTTTATTCCTTCAGTATTTTTTCATCTTTCTACTTTTCAGTGATGTTTTTACAAGTCATTATTTTATCCTGATTAGAATAAAAAGATTTGTCTAGCCTTTAATAAGTTATATTTATGTTTATCTTTGTCTGAATACAATATTACGGGTCATTTTATAAAAATATATTATCTGGCCATTGGGACAGGAATGTAACCCAAATTTTTAACATTGCTCTTATGAGAAAATTTGCTTTGACTTACTTTCAGGAATGAATTGTGTCGTAAGTGCAAGGACTGCCTGTAAATAGAAAGTTAAAATTTACACTATTTGTGTGACTATTAATGGCATCTATAGCACTGCATAAGAAATGATTTTGAAAAATTGGTGGGCAGCAGGGGCATAGGCGATCCAGGCCTGGCTAATAGGGCTTGAACTGTGGGCCCCCTCAAGTCCAGGGGCCCCCAAATACTTAACTTGTATTTTTTGTGTAAGGGTATTATTAGTAATTTGTGAAACGTTTTTTATTTATTATATACTGTACAGACAGACACACTAGACATTCGAATTTTTAAATGATTAATGGTTATTACGACCTTGATGCAGCTTTTCAATTTCAATCGAACTGCTCTACATATCATGGGGGATGAGGGAAATGTGCGAGCAGAATGAAATCGTCCAACTCCGATGGCTGCCGATGAACCACATATCGGCTAGAATGATTAGAATGTTAGTGGAAGTGAATACTGCACTGGCTCTAACGCGGCCCGGCTAGAACCAAGCTCCCACTTTTCACAGTCTAACAACGTTTGAACTACTCTCTAACTAAAATATGTTGCCTAAAATATTATGTACCGACACTGTGAACTTGAATATTATGAAATGGAATATTGGTGAGTGAGGAGATTCTGTGCTGATGAACATTAATTTATTAAAAGATTAAGTTATTAAAGAATTTGTAACATCTGCAATTCTCACACGTGAAATTACATCTGGAGTGTTATTACGATTTACAACTAGTGGAAAAAATAAGAAGTAAGTAAGATAATTAAAGACGAAAGTTTTAATCTTACTTTTTGTCACAGTTTTCAGGAACATAACCTGACGTATAAGTGGGGACTGTCTGTACAAATATAGAAACGTTTGAAATTTGTCAGAATAACTTCTATTTTCCAGGTGATTGGTAAGCAAATTTTCAAGTTGTAAACTATGATGTTCATTTGTAATGAAATGTATGGTAGATGGCTAGAAATATTTTAAAATAATTCGTGGAACTACATTAACTGTTCTAGATGGTCTTTTCTAATCATTACTATATCTTTAGGCGTAAGAGAGGAACAGCCTCAACCTTGCCCAAATAAAGTCAAATTACTATGTATCTATATTTCTACGTAACTACCTTTTTCACTGTATTTATTTTATTCACTTTTGATATTTAACCCCATATTTCCTGTCATCAATATCATTTTCTTTGTCTGCTTTGTCATTATGGTCTGGTAATTTGAGTAATATTTCACTTTGTGGGCTTTCATGTTTGATCGGTGGGACATATCTCATTTACAAAATATACAATCTTCTTGCTCTTGAGTATTTGTATAAATCCTCCTATAATTTGCTTATGGCTATGGGAAAGTTCCCATTTCAGCCACTATGTTTATATAAGTCAATAATGTAAATCTTACGTAAAATATGACAGTTGAGACATGAAATTAAACATAAAATATGACTGTTGAGACATGAAATTAATTTTTAGATTAAGTTACAAATACAGGCGACTCCCAAGTTTTGAACGTTCGAGATTTGATTAATTCGAGATTTTGACGAAGCCGATCGAATTGGGAACTACTTTACGCGGAATAATTTTGGCAGAGTAATTGGTTCCGACCAACCACGCGAGGTTTAGTTTTGGTGTAGACGTAGTTATATCTGCTCTAATTGTTTGAATTTGTGCTGATTTCACTTTTTTCTGTTAATCTTTTATTTAAATTTATTTATTTTATTGATTTATTTATAAATTTGTCACTTGACATGGCATCTAAAAGGAAATGTAATAGTGATAATATAAGTGAATCAAATAAAAGATTGCATAAGACTCATAGTTATGAATTGAAATTAGAAATTTTAAAGTGTGTTGAGAAAGGTGAAAGCCATACTGAAATCTCACGATTGTTGGGAATGTGTCCTTCAACTATTAGCACTTATGTGAAACAGAAGGAGAAAATTCTAGAATGTGATAAATTCAGGTAATTTGATAACAACAATAAACAGTTCCCCACCCAATAGCTCCTCTTCTTCCAACTAAAATTTTCCAACTTCTCAATTAATAAACCAAGTCCAGTAAGCTCAGTTGAAAAAGATTTAAGCTATGAAAATATTTTTAATTTTATTGTTTCTTTATTCTTAAGTTATTTTGTGCATTTTTAATAACTTTTATATTAATTTCGCTGTGATAAATAGTTGTATGTATATATAGATGTATGCAGGTATGTTATCCAGCTCGCGCAAGTCGTTTGTTACAAACGACTCGTGCAATCCGGACCAGGCTGTCTGCACAGCATATTGCATACATCTATCTTTGAAGTTCAAAACAAAAATTTATTTTTTCCTTTTTAGTGCAAAAAATAAGTTATACATTTAAAATATTTATTATATAATTTATTCATAATTTAATATTGTTGTATTAACATATTAGTAATGTTATTTATCTTTATAGAATGTGAGGGCAGACTTTTTCCTCAGGTGCGGGAATGTATCCCCCGATTATAACATGCAAGTATATGGAAAAACGGAGTTCGACATTCGACTATTCGAGATTCAAACGCGTTTTCAGGAACGCTTCCCCGACGAAACTCGGGAGTCGCCTGTACTTTAAATTATCCGTCCATTCCCTGCTTCCTCTTGTTATTAAGAGAGTAATTTAAATTTTTAGATTTAAAAAAATTCACTAATGTAATCATTTTGTCTGTCTGCCTGCCACAGTTGTATCCAGTGAACTTCTACACTGTTCAAGTTAGGGCAACTAATTTTTGGGGGGATCGTTCATGGTCATAATTTCTTCCTGCAGTTGAAATTTGTAGTCTCTAGGGACAGACTAAGGGATGTAGTGGTAGGCACAATGAACAATCAAAAATTAAATTAGTGAAATACTTATACACTTCCAGTTAGTGCAATCAAATTTTCAGGATATTTTTGGCTGGTGTCAGTCATGAACCCTGTTTATTTCAGAGCCCATCTGTCTGTCCTTTTGCCTTTCAGCAGGATTTTAAAACCCCCTTATTAACTATCTTTATAGGTCTGTTTGTACAGTAAATATTTGTTTTTTATATTGCTACAACAATAAAAGTGAAGTGTTAAAAACGTTCAATTTACTTTTGAAAAAAGCTAAAGATAATATTACAACTTCCTAACTGTGGTGAGTTATGATTAAAATAACTTATTTTTTTTGATTTTGTGTTTTGTGTTTAATGCTAAGTTTCTAATGAAAATACAGAATAACGTTATAATAATGTATACCTATATTTTTTATTAATGAAACCTGCGCTTAACATCTGAATCATTCGTGTTTAAATATAATTTTGTCTTTTAACATTCTGCAAATCAAGAAAGTTTTTAATTGGAGGTCTGCAGTTGTGATTTCGTAATTGATTTGATTATACTTTAACAAAGTTGCAACAAATGCTGATTGTTAAAATGCTTACATGTGAATTAAAATCAATCTCTAAAAATTTAGATTGAGAACATAGCGGCAGGTTCAAGTGGCCAAGAGAATGAGGAAGCAAGTGGACCCATTGAGCCTGATCAGACATTCTTTGAAAGAATTGAAGAAGATACCAAGAAAGTGCTGGACAGGGAACAGAGGCTAGAGATTTGCAGAGCCAGAGAGGTAAGATAAAATTTTGCTATACATTCCTTGTGCTTTTTTTCCTTGAAGTTGTTAAAAATATAGGGAATGTACATATTTTAGTGAAACTATTTAAAGGAATTATAAACCTTTTGTATTTTGTTGTTCCTTCTGTATTTTTAAAAAATGCTTAAAGAATACGCCAATGTCTACGGAGAGTGTCAATGCCGTGATGGACAGACGCGACTAATTTCCTTCAGGGAGTAGGTTGGGAATAAAATACGCAAATGGCAGTGTATAAATATTTTCTGAAAAATGGGGGAAAATAGTGGTCTAGTGATTAAAAACAATTATCCTGCGCGAAAAAAATAAAAATTGTGGTGAATAATTATTTTCCGAAAAATTGGTGAAAAACTAGCACGAAAAATGAAATCTTACATGAGAAAAAAAGTGAAACGACGCCCGCCTCGAACCCCGAGACCATGCATTGAAAGTCCAACTCGTTATCCCCTAGGCTACGGTTGCTTATGAACGTAAGAGCGAAGTTACTAGTATTTATTGAGATTGGCACATTTTTGTACTTTTTAATTAATTATTTCTCTTAAACTAAAAGACGTTGGCCCCTAATTCCGAAATGGTATTTTTTTTTTGACCTAAACTTTCCACTGGTAGAAGATGAATCAAATCTGAGAGTTACACTCCGTAGCCTCTTCTTGTAAGATAAATATTTTCAAATTCAGAAAAGCACCATAATCCGTAATATTTTGGATGGATGCCTTTGTGCTCGAGTTTTAAGGTCGTCAGCTCTTAAATTCCTTTCTCTAACTTTGCAGCATGTGAGGATATACATTTTTAAATCCTCTTATAAAAAATTATGTGGGTAAAGTAGCGTGATCGTGAAAAAAATTGACAAATTTTGATAAATGTGCAAGCATTAGGTGCTCTCTTGTCTAAAAAAGTGGCTTTTTTGAGCTTCTCTCTGTCATTCTGCCATTTGTGTGCTGCTCAGTGGAAACCTTGTTGAAATTAATCACGAAAACAATGGCGATAGTTTAGTCTTTGCTAATTTCACAAATTGTTGATTTGTTCAAAAGAGGCAGGAATGTTTCTAGGAGACAAACTGCAGGAATATTCATACTTAATAACAGTGGTTCTCAACCTTTTCTTGTCTGCATCACCCTATGTTCAGTTCATTCAGTTATATGTCACCCCGTTTACAGTTCCAATACCTTCACGTCACTTTTAAAGATAAATTGAGCTTTTCCTATCACATAAAGATAAAATTCTGGCATTTATATAAGCATGAATGTTTATTCTCCTGGTTTTATTTATGTTTATAAGCCAGAATACTGCAAATTTATCAAATATTTGCGTCACCCCTCATTAACTGTCGCATCACCCTTACTAACTGTCGTGTCACCCCTCACTAACCGTCACCTCACCCCAGTTTAGAACCACTGCTTTAGAATATAAAGGACAATGCAGACAAAAGAGACATGAAAAAATTGTGAGATGTACAGTGTTTAACTTGAACATGCTGCACGGGAAACATGAGATGTATGGCTTGAGGGTTAATATAGCACTTCTTCATATATAATATTATTATTTTATTCATTTATGACTAAATGAATGCAGTCAAGAGTGCTGACGTTTGCAGTTTGCATCTGCGGGCACCTTACCTTTCCTCAATTGCTTTGTTTGTGAATAGCCAAACTGCAGAGTAAAGGAGGGTCAACATGACTTCCAAACCAAAAGCAACTTCATGTAAATATCTCACCTGATGGAATTATTGGAATGTTAGACCAAATTGTGATGATGCCTTGACATCTGACAGACTAAAACAGTGGTCTTCAACCTTCTTTTGAGTCACCGCCCACTTTTACCATATGTTGTACTTTGAAATAAGTTCACCGCCCACCCAGTGGCATATTGAGGGTTTCTGGCGCCGGGGGCAAAGAATAATTTTGCGCCCCCAGTAGCAAAGCGATTTACGAAGGGGGGGATGCAAATCGCACCTCGACCCGACGGGTGCTAATTTGATATTTTTGCAACCCCCTGAACTCGGCGCCCAGGAAACTGCACCCCCCTGCCCCTTCACTATGCCACTAAGCCCACCTACCGTATCAACTTAACAATAAAGTTTTTAATAAAATAAATGTTTAAAAAGAAAATTTAATTATGTTTATTAATCCCAAAACAATGTTAAAATAAGCATTTGGCATACATTTCAATGCGTACTTTGTGTTTGGTGCCTACAAACCAGGGAATCAATGTCTGACTTAAAGTCTGTAAGGGTCGTTCGAAGATCTCTTTCTGTTATTTGTAAGCGGTTTATTTTTTTGGACAGGAGATTGTCGACTGCACTGAATCCCTTCTCGACTAGATATGAAGTTGGGAAAGCTAACAAGAGCAACAATATTTTCTTCCACAAGTGTGGATATAGGGGGGGCATTTTCTTGTTCTGCCAAAGTTGTACATATCCACCTTGGTTGAAATTGGCTTTACACTCATCATCATGAATTAATTCTATTATCTCCTCTTGGTATTCAATATCCACATCACACACATATGTGATGAATGGAGTCTCCAGGCATCCACTTTCAAGTCTATTACATCGCAAAAATGAGTCATCATATCAATTCTAATGACAGAAAGGTGATCTGCAAACTTGTCTATGTCTTCGGCTGTAAGATCATCTTTGATGTGTAGTTCTGGAAACTGGTAAAATTCTTTTTGCAGGATGTTTTTCTGAATAAATCCAATTTGTCAATGAATACCGAAATAACATTTTTGCAATCAATGAGTGTCCGTGGGAAGAGAGAGTATACTTAGTATCTCTTAATATCGCTTCTCTTTCATTTCGCTGCGTTCCCCATATAATGTATCATATATCTGAGTGAAGGTATCCCGTTGGGGATTTTATACCACTGGCCACTTTTCAGCATTTCTCTCCTAAATGGCACATACTAATTAGGATTACCATATTCTGATAATAAAACCCGGACAAATTTAATTTTAAACCTAAAATGTAGTATCATTATTTTTTAAAAACAAGGTATCTAATTGCTTAAGTATGTAGTGTTATGATTTTGATGGGCATAACCAGAAAAAACAAGTTAGGAAAGTGTACAACGTATCACAAATGTGCGCGTTTCGTGCAATGGAGCATTAGAAAGAAATTATATACCTGTACATGAGGGAAATAGTGTTTTAAAGTTCTTATATTCTTCAAAAATAATACATTTTCTTCCTATTTAAAAATATTACATGCACACTTAAGGAAATTAAACGTTTGTTTGTGAGATTGTTTATGATAGCAACAATGAAGAAGTAACCATGCAAGAAATTTTCGAAGTTCAACTCGATTTAAGAAGTTTTTGTTTGATTTTCTCGATAACGCTACTCCTACGATAAAAATGTATAGGAAAAGAAATACTCTAATTTATTAGTTCTACAAGTTTTATTTGAAAAATATTTTGATATGAGCAGTACTTTACGAGTTATGACGGAAAGTTGATTTTTTTATCACCAGTAAAGTGGTACCCCTGATTGGCTTACTTGATTCATTTTTGTGATTTTCTTATTATATTTTATTGAAAGTCCTTAATATCAAATTTCATGAAAATCCGCTGGGTAGAAGACGAGAATGAACATGCGGACGGACGGACAGACCAACGATAATAGGCGCTCACACTATAAGCAAAACGCGCCTAAGAATGGGTTTTATTTGCTAAAATCTTGGTAAATTTTAAGAAGATCTGGACTTATGGTAACCCTAATACTAGTGGGATTGTCGTTAGATGAGATTACCGAATACGGTCTCAGTGGTAATAACAGTGTTTAAAAATTTATGATTTTATATATTTGATATAATTAAACTTAAACGCTTCGCTACTTCTGCGAGAGACTCCGACCACTCTCATGGGCCTTTCGATTTTACCGCAGCATGGATACAATGTCGCTATAGTCGCTCCAACATCTAAAGTCTCTTGGCCTTGAAAACGGGGCGTACGCCAGTTAGCAGCAGCCAGTAGGAGACGGTTTGTTTGGGAAGGTAGTGGGGAGGAAACCAGTCTCACTCCTGCTCTCGAAGAGATCACATCGGGATGCGTTGCCATTAGAAATTGCGTAGTATATCAGCTGAAGGCGAAAATCTGCAAGAGCTGGCAACGTGCACCGGTATCTGCTGTCCTGCACGAAAGTTGAGAGGGGCGATGGAAGGGGAAACATTCGTGATTGGCTACTTGCTCTAAGTAGTCCAAGAGCCTTCAGATGGTGAAGCAACTATAGTGTGGTATGATATGATACTATAATTAACGACAAACGAACTGTAATAGTTTTACATAAAATAGTTGTACAGAATATATGTGCATATCATTAGGCTTTTTTATAGAATTTTATTTTTCAGTGTAAAAATTAGAATAGCATTTGGTGAGTTCTTTAACGCCCACCAAAAATCCAAAAACGCCCACTGGTGGGCTCTATCGCCCACCTTGAAGACCACTGGACTAAAACATCTTTCTTTTATGCCCCTAGTTATTACCACATAAATTACTGGCAAAAACCGAAGTGTTGACAACTCCGTCATTAATAATAATACAGCGGGTCCTTGACTTATGATGCTAATTCGTTCCGATAAACGCGTCGTATGTTGGAAAAACGTATGTCAAACCCTGAAATCTATGTAAAACCTCTAATTCGTTCAGAGATCCTTAGATTTCAATTTTTTGCACCTAAATAAGGCTTCTCCCATGAAAATAGTTATTTTATGTAGAATTATACATTCTTTTACATATACGTACGTGTATAATTAATAAAATATAACAGAGATAAATAAATAGAAATACATGTGCGTAATTTTTGTCACGGTATGTACTCTTTTCTATTTCAATGGATTGGCACTGCAACTTAACATCTTTTAACTACTGCGGCACTCAGATATGGGGTCGCGCTACTTTTCCATGCGTTTGGTTTTCTACTCTGTGTCTTTCCATGCTGAGAAGTCTTGGGACATAAAAAGGACCTTTCGTCATTGTAGTCTCAGATATAATGTCTTTCGTCACGGGTTTCCCTTCCAACTTTGTTCCTTTTCACTGTACGTATTTGTATAGGCGGCAGCAAACGCGTTAAGACAAAAACAAAGGAGGCTATTCGTTAGAACAATTTAAAAGACACACGTGATTGACGGGTGAAGAACCAATAATGTCCATCGTATGTCGCAGTTTCATCGTATGTCGATACTACATGGAAGCATGGGAGGCTCATCGGAAGTTGAAAAATCGTATCACGAGGTCATCGTAAGTCGAGGACCCACTGTATTTCTTTATCATACAATATTTAGAACTTAACTGTATACAAGGTCATTAATTTAACCAAATGATTTTCATTTGTTATCTAATAAGCATATCAAACATAATAATCATATTTAAAAACTTGATGATTCAATGGGTGAAAGTGATTAGTCATTTATTAATTTATTATTGTGAATTTATTTGCATTTTTCCTCACTTTGTTAACATTGAAGCTCAATCTGAAAGTGAAGCATTTGTCTTCAAGCTATTAGATTGAGAGAGAGAAATTAGCAAAAATATTTCTCTATGTTTATGTATTTGTGAAAAATGTAAAATAGTACACTTTGTATTACAAATAATCTGTAGTATTTTCTTTCTTTCTATTTGCTTACTCACCATTGCTTCACTTGCACTGAATGATTTGCATTTATCTGCATTCACCATTGTATGTTAGTGTTTACTGGTTAAATGATAATCTAAAGAGATGATTTATGTATAAAAAATTTCAACTTTAATTTATGTTGAAATTGTCCTGAGGGAGAAAATGAGAGTCTATCAGTTGATGATATGCTTCTTCTGCATGTTTTTGTATTCAGTTAATGCAGTAAACTATTTTATTTGTAGCCTTTAGCACAAGAAGCTGTGACAATATCCCATTACAAGGATCTCTTAAAGGAAAGAGACAAGGATGTTTTGACCTTAAAAGAAGAGGTTGAGACACTGAAAGATGAGTTACTAAGTTCAAAAAAGAGAATCAAGAAGTTTTATAATTTGCTAGCTTCAGCAGAAAGTAAGTAATAGAAAATAATTATTTTCTTTTTTAAAATTTCAAATGTATTTTCATGTGTAATCTAGTTTTTTCTATATTTTGTCTTATTAATTGCATATCACAAGGGCTGTACTTTGTTCATCCTATTCACTTAGTGATTGGTATAAACATTTCATTAAACTATTGATGCAAAAACCATTTTTATGACTCATTTTATTGTTTCACTGTTTCATTGTTGTTTCATAAGTTTGTTCTAAGATGTTGCTTGATATATATTTGCAATTTATAAAGAATAATTGGAAAGCAAAGCAATGTTTGTGTAGGTTAGCACAGATGAAAGCATGTGGTCCTCAATTAGATATCAATGGTAAAAAATTACCTTGCAGGACTCTTTACTATGTTTTATCATCATGTCATTATAACCCATATCTTTTCATGATAATTCTTTTGCTTACTTCATTGCATTTGTGTGTTAAATATAATGCAAAATAAAAAGCAACTGGAACTATAAACTATGTAAAAATTCCACTATGTTAGTCAATAACATAACCAGGTTTTAACATTATTATCATCTTATGCTGACGTGGTTACCTTGAAATCTGGTTGTGTTATTGAGTGTATAGTGGAATTTTTACATAGTATATTGTATTATTAGTTTCAAAGCTTGGAATTCTACAAAATTAAGGCTTTTCTTGTGGATTATAAAATGCAATTGCATGTGTAACATCACTTTTAAGACATTAGTGCTACTTATAAGTTGTTGGAGTAAAACTTTTAAGGTTCAAACTGAGGTTCCTTGTGGTTGTTTTCAAGATCTCTACATTTCTATGTGGTACGTTAATGAGAAAATTTGTCTAAGTTTGGCTGTCTTTTTAGAGCAGAATATTGCTTTTACCATACCATGAGTTGTCATTAGTAACATTTACTATAACATCAGTAATAATGTTTTAATTGTGTGTCTTAGAATGGCCTAATATTGTTGTGTATATTTTATGTTGCAAATAATATTAGTCAAGTCTTGGGGTTAGAGAGATAAACTCTTTTATTTTTTTTCATTAACATCAATAAAAATTGATAATTTCCTTGCTGACTTTAATATTGAATTTTGACAATTAATTCATTAATAAATATTATAAAAACGTGTAATTCATATAATATCATTTAATATATTGTTCCATTATTTCAAATGGCTGTGTTAATGAAAGTCGTGATTGCTAATGATTTAACACTAATG
This sequence comes from Uropetala carovei, assembly GCA_036926305.1. NCBI lineage: Eukaryota > Metazoa > Arthropoda > Insecta > Odonata > Petaluridae > Uropetala > Uropetala carovei. Next base: position 5,369,017 of record JAXCHB010000010.1, on the reverse strand, counting down.
TATGTTTTTGATTGAAATGTGGTATTATTTAGATATATTTGTAATATAGTCTATAGATCTGGCTAAGAAAAATAAACATCTCTTTGTGGTAAACATTATTGTAATTATTTAAAGAGATTTAATGTCATAATTTACTCATGAGAAAAAAATTCCTGTGTATAATTTGATGAGAAAAGAATTATATTTTTAAATAAGAAACAATGAGTAGTCACTTGCTTGGAATATGAAGCAGATTTATCTTATGGGACATTCTGGGCATTCACGGTTTATGTATTCCATGTCTTTCAGCATTTCTTTTTTGTCATATGGCCATTGAGGATATTATCTTATGAAGTTATTTTGTTTCATGTTCTCAAATATTCTGATTTGTTTGCTTTTTAGTGTGTGACAATGCTAAAATTCTGGCTGATGTTGAAAGACTCCAGAAGGTTCGTGATGAACTTTCAGCTGAAGTTTCAAGTCTGCATGCCCAGCTTGAACAAGAACGATCCAAAGTTCGTACCCTTACCAGTGAGCTGAAAAAATCACAGGTTAGAGCATATTTTGTGAGTGAATAGGATAATGGTTGTTCTTAAGAAAAGTCAATTTTTAACTGCTATTGACTATGTAGCCATAAATACTGCACATGGGTATCACTACTGCAAATGGAATTATTTTGTCCAAATTTTATTAGCCAAATTAAATTTAAAATTGGGTATGAAGTTTTTCTCAGACTTTGAGAAACGTTTTTCAATTGAAACGTTCAGTTTGAGTTCAAAGGCTTTGACAAGTTTTCCTCTCTTTCCATTGTAAAAAATATTTTGTTACAGTGTAAAGGCAGATCTTGTCTTTTGCAGGGGTTATGTTCCTGAAAACACCATGAAAGACGAAATCGCGAAAGAGAAGTACCGTATATTCTGGTGTATAAGTCGACGTTTGAAGTCTAAAAAATTTTTCCTAAAACATAGGGTAGACTTATACGCCGAACATAAAAATGTGAACCTTAAATTAAAAATGAATACCATTGATAGTTAAGAAGACTGTTGATCTTTCGGTCGTGGTGATCGCTATTTTGAATCAGCTGTTCCAGTATTTACATTTTATGACATTTACCATATTTACTCGCCCACATTTTTTCCCAAAACGCCTGGGAAAAAAAGGGGTGTGCGTCGTACTTGAGGATTTCTGAACAGGTTATATAAATTTTGAGTATCGATAGTAAATTCTCTGCAATATGCTTGCGTCTATGTTTATATTCGTAAAAGACGTCAACTTCTACGAGGTATACACGTATTTATTCGACCAAGCAAATGTGTAAGTTACGTCTGTGCTGCAGGCAAAAACTCGCAAAAGTAGGCAGAAAGAATACGCCGACTAACTGATAACTATAGTTCAATGACTACTGAGGGTTTGCCGGCTTGAGAATAGGTAGGTTCAAGTTTGGTCCTTTTCCCTCATCCACTTCAATGAATTCAGAGTGGTGAAATTTTGTTGCAAATGAAAGATTTATCATTCGAAAGGAAGAGAGATATCCACATTTGGACTCGTTTATTCCTAACCTTCCAATATTTATTCACGAGACGATAAACGAAAAAACTCCCCATCCATTTAGGGAAGTTCCCGTTCATAGGTGAACAAATAGTTCATGAAGCTCCGCATCGGTGTGTAATATTATGTCAAAAACTGTAGTGGGGATGAAGTTGCATAATATTACAACAAAAACGGTTAAGGGGTTAACAAAAGAGGACTATCGGTGAGGAGATTTCTGCTAGTATCATCATAAAGAGATCATCTAATAAATTGCGTCACGTAGAAGGGAGAAAATGCTTAACTTGAGCGGAACTTGTTTCAGGGAGTGGGAATCAGTGACAAAAAAAACTTATTCTTGCTCAAATTAATTTTTCCCTCTGAACCCGCTCAAAAATAGGAGTGCACGGGGTACACGTGTGCGGGTTATATGAGTAAATATGGTATTTTAGAAGATTTATAATAATTTTAATACTGTATTTACTCACGTAATCTGCGTCCTCGTGTACCACGCCCACCCCTATTTTTGGACCAGTTTGAGGAGAAAAAATAAATTCGTACTTTAATAAGTTGATGTCTACGGCGGTGGAAAATTATAAAAAATCAAAAAAAATGTGAAGATTGCCCGTAGGTGTGTTCTCTCTATGGTTGCCTCTAAGCTGCATGGCCGCACAGCAGTTTTTGAAGTGCCGCGCACTAAATTTTTCAAATGCGCACGATTGTGTGTATTTTAGAATATCATATTTACCTGAATCCAAGACGACCCTGAATCTAAGACGACCTCCCACTTGGATGACTGTCAAAACAGAAAAAAGATTTTATGGCCGACATAACTACAAAAAATCGGTACAACATACATTGTACAAACTTTCTCATCAGAGCTGAAAACCGAACCGAACCACAGTCATTTTGCTGAACTGCGAACCAAACCAAAACCAATGATTAATTTTTCAGTGAACCGAAAACTGAACAGTAATTTTTTGCAAAAATGGTATGGTTTCGGTTCGATCTTAATCCACAAAGTATGGACCAACGAAAAATTTCCATTGGAAAAACCAGCGGGTTTGCTTCAAAGGAAAGAGTGCCTATATCTTTCCTCTCTGCTACTATTGTTATCCACAGATGACATTTATGGTGAGGGTTATGGGGACACCAACTGTGACAATATCCGGGTCAACCACTGTAGGCAGAAACCAACCAACTGAATATAGAAAGATCTTTATCTGAACGCAGGCAAAATGGTTGTTTTACAAAGACCTAGAAAGGAGCCGTAATTTGCTTTCATGCCGAGAGAAAAATCCATGCCCTTAACATCACCATCACCCCCTTCAGCATTGTAATTAGCAGACCTGAGAAAATATGTCCCGCTATGTCTTTCTTAGAACACCATTAACTCTCCTCATATCTTTTTCTTCAGAAAAATTCAAATTTTTGCTCTCAACGGCTTGAACTTTCAACGGCGTCATTTCTTTTCCAACTCTCGTGTCTTCTATGATATTTCCGTTACTTGGTGGTTTATATTCCAACAAAAACAGGCGAGGACTTTGGCGGATCCCTTGGATCGGAGACATTCATTTCCCACAGAATTCCTTGAATTATCTAAAGTGTGTATTTTTAATGATATTTTAGTAAACTTTATTTAAGAGGCAAATAAAATTAATTAACATGCTAGTGTTATTTAAATAGGGTCACTCTACGTTTTATAATTGTTTGTTTTGAACCACAAGTGTCCGTACTTCGTATATTGAATAATCTGCCCTGAACTGTCGATTAATTTTAAATTATTCTTGTAACGTAATTTTACTATCATATTGATTTTTTTGATTACTTTTCTAAGGTGGCAAAAGAAAAAATTAGCATTATGTAATATGTTTGGAATCGAGCTAAAAGTGTCTTTTTGAATTTATTATATAATAATAAGAATTAATAAACGAGTTTATTAGAGTTTTACATATCATAAATTCATTCGGAGTAATATTTTATTCCATATTTTTTGACCAATTAACTAATTAAAATATTTTATTTACATAAATTTATTATTGAAAGTTGGAAAAATTGAGATGCCGTGCATCATCGCCATTGGAAAGCAAGAAACTGTCTACTTCAATAATGAAATCTATCATTCAATCAAGGAAATCTTAATAAAGGCTTACGGAAAAGAATTTTCCTAGTCGATGAATTGTGGTCGGTGAATTTTCCTAGACCCTTGATAAATATAGTGAACATTTTTTATTTTATTTGTTATAAATGAACCAAAGAAATAACGCTGTGTAACTTCCATTGTTTTTATTTCTCTTACCACCCGGGTTTTGACATTAGAATGCTATCGTCAGGTGCAGATATGGTGAGAATAGAAAGTACATATATACAGAGAAATGGGTAGAGTGGAGGAGGGAGGGTAGTTTGTAACATGGAAAGGAATGGAGGGGAGGGAAAGGAGGAACCTATCTCAGAGGGTTACTGCGGGGGGGTAGGTTGTAAAGGGATAAAGGGGGAGGGGAAAGGAAAGACTGGAGGCAGGAGACCATCTTGGGAGGGTTTGGGGAAAGACGGGGAAGGACTAAAAAGAAAGGTCTTGCAGAAGACGGAGAGAGGGTGAACCCCAGAGAGAGGAGGGAGGAAATTATCAATGCGGCATGGTATGTGTGTGGGAATAAGGAAAATAAAGGCAAGTGCGGGTGGTAGAACTAAAGAGGTTAAATATTGGGAGAGGGGCGGTAAGGCCCTTGTTATAAATCTTTTTTCCTCTAAATAATGTGTATTACAGGTAAGAAACAGAAATAAAATGCCTGAGGAACTAATTTTCTTTGATTTTTAATGATTTCGGTTTGTCCGTCCATCCAGGGATAATCTCAAAAGCGGTTTAAGCTAGAGGCGCATTTTCTTTCTGATTATGTATGATTGTGTATGTTGGTAAATGAATTTGAGGTGAATCCATTCAGAGAATTTTTAATTGATATGTAAACAACAGTGAACATAAAAATCATGCTAGGATCAAAAATACCATTTCTTTTAATATAAATAAATGAAGATGATGATGATGGGATTGTAATATATTTAAAATATAATTTTTTTCTTTATTTAAATAAATTCTTTCATTTAAAATAATAATGATTGTTGATTGATTTACTTACAGATTAATACTGAATGTGTAATGTTTATATTGGATAAATTATTTCTGAATAGTATTTCAAATGATTAATTTAGTTGAACCGAACCGAACCACTTGGCAAAATTCTCGTCTGAACTGAACCATGAACCAAACCACTTCCAAAAATTTAGAACCGAACCACTCCCAAATTTTGAAGTGGTTTGCAGCTCTGTTTCTCATATACTAATGCATCGTTTAGTTATCTTTAGAAAATGAAAATCGTATGAGCCTGTTTTTAGAAAATCCAATTTTTGTTAAAGTTGCCCAAGAATAAACTAGCCTTATATTCATTCATTGAGAAAAATGAAATACGTAGTATTATTGTAGATGTATACTCGAGTAACTGTATGAAATTTGATCAAATCGTTAGAGCCTTTTTTAAGAAAATCGAATTGTTTTTAAGTTGCCTAGAATAAACTAGCCTTATATTCATTTTTTGGGAAATATGAACTATTTGGTATTATTGAAGACGTAAACTCAAGTAACTGTACGAACTTTGATCAAAATTGTTCAAGCCGTTTTTGAGAAAATTGAATTGTTGTTAAAAATGCTTAGAATAAACTACTCTTAATTATTGAGCAATGTCAAGCATTTCTTCATATACTCTGCTCAGTATGATAAAATGCCTAAGTACGAGATTTCATTCATTTTTGCTCTACCGTTTAGGCTCCAGAGCCAGTAACAGACATACAGCATTGCAAGAACCACCTTTTTGGATTCAGCAACACCTAAAACGTATATTTCCATAAAAATCTTGAGGTCGAATTTTTTCGCGATAACAATACTTTCTTGATACTTCATATGAGAAAGTAAAAATTAAAAAATCTACAAACCTGGGAGAAATTTTTATTCTTCTATGATTTTCTTGGATTGTCTTTAACATTTTACATAATAAAATTAGTGCTTGAATTGCATCGGAAGGCTATTCCGGTTGTAAAAAAATTAAAATAGAAGCATTCTAGTCAAAATATTGAATTTTGTACTAGTGTCACAATTATTGTTTTTTCTACATAATTTATCACGATCAGTTTAAAATTTGCCTCATAACTACGTCTCACTCCTTTTAATATCTTTCCCTTTGCATTTGTACCTCTTATTTCTATATGATCTGCCATTTTAAATTCGAGGGTGACGTAGGTATTTTAAAATAGGTAATATGCGTAACAAAATCACAATATGATATTTAAAATCACGTTCAAACAAGGGGAATTATGCCGCCATTTGTTTTGACAGCTGCGAAATATGGCGGCATATGATTTGCTGTGGACTTGTTGATGAATACCGTATTTACTCACGTAATTTTCACCACTGCATAATTTATGCACCCCAACTTTTAGTCATGAATTTTGGTATAAATCATATAATCCCGTAATTTACGCAGCCCAACTTTTAGTCATCGGTAGGTATGCGTGTCTTCACCAATGTTCAACAAAACTATTTACGTTGAGCAAGCATACGAATTTGTTTTTAATCGCGTAAATGAGGTTACCGAGTAACGGACGCAAAGTGATTTACTGCATATGTTGTTCAGTCATTAAGACTCATTACATTCGAAAAGATGTAAAATTATTTACAACTACCTTACAGGCGAATTTTAAGTATAGGTAAAAAGTGGGTAAATAACGCCAGTCAATACGGTATTCTTATAATTATTATTATTTTTGTTTTTTTGTTGTTATTATTAATGTTTATTTCATTGTTTTATACTATTTAAATCGTTTTTGTGAATTGGTTTATCTTACGTTCCATTTATTCTAAAAACTTCGATTAAACATGCAATCCAACTTTGTATTCGAATTTAAGACTACCCTCGATTTTCACAGATGGAATTTTGGTAAAAAAGATCGTCTTGGATTCGGGTATATACGGTATATAGGAACAGGACCGTGTCCACCCCGGTGCATATCTGTGCACTATCGTCATGTAGGCGCGCATAGCGATATTCATTCTGCCCAAGGATGAAAAAAATTAGAAGGAACTATGGTTCTCCCCCGGGTTAAAGGAGCATCAGCGGCTTACGATGAATATGATGAATAGAGACACCAGATGCCAACTTATTCCGGCAAAAAGTGTAGGTAGAAACTGATAGTAAATTTTAATGACAGAACTGCTTTTCTTGAGTAACAATAATGAACTTAAAACAATTAAAAGGTACAGCTTTAATATTATAAAAATGTTACGTCATCTCAATGTTGAAGATGCACCAACGGCAGTATAAACAGCACGTTTAAACCCTAAACGTTTCGTGGTCGTGTAGAAAATGTAAACTTTATAGAATTCTTCATCTTTTGCAAGTATAAACATAGATGCAAGCATGTTGCAGTAAATTTACTATCGAAACTCATAATTTTTAAAACTTGATCAGAAATCTTCATGTATGACCAACTAAGATCAATCCCCGGCCAACACCATAGGATTTGTGCACTTTTTGGGAAAAAAGGTGCGCGGGGTACACATTTGCGATATTTTATTGAATTTCGCTGCCGTAGAGAGCGGTCGCGATCACTAGGTATAGTTCATTTCGATAGTATCATTAGCAGCTGAAATCATTGGAATTATAGGAAACAGTATTTAGTGGGTCAAGCTCTCCAAAAATGTTTCTTAATGGTTGAAATTAAAACATATGTCACATGGAATGCTCAAGAAGAATAGCAAGGACTCGAAACAATATTTATATATATTTTTATTATTGTTTATTTCTGATTTGTTAAAACTTGGATTGTACACGACTTTGATTTTGTCTGAAAACGGTATCATGAGAAGTATTTTTAAGTGAAAAAGTGGCGGTCGACTTATAAGGTGAACATATGCCTAATCATGTATTTTCATCCAAAAAAGCAGGGGTCGACTTATACGCCGGAATATACGGTAATTAAGGCAATGGGAAATACAAGGTTCGGTACCGATCCCAGCTAGAACAGATGATAGTGCGATTTGTCCTCGGTATTGATGATTGCAGAAAAATCGAGAAAGAGATGGGAAAATGAACGTCAGTGAAAGAGAGACAAAAAAATAAAAGAACACGAAAAAAGTATCAGAAAATAAAATCTTATTTAAGTTACGTAGTAGAATAGAGAAAAATGAACGGAGGATGCCTAACTTATAGGAGCTATTTTTCCAAATACGGCAGACCTCTTCTTTCTCAGGGGTTACGTTGAAAAACTCTGCGAAAGAAGAAATTGCAAATGATAAGTAATTAAAGCAATGTAAATTACAGGGTTAGGTTCCCTTACCAGCAAGAACAAGCCATAGCATGTTTTTTTTGTGCTATATTGGCAACCGCATGACAGATAGAGACGACAAATATATTAAATTTAAAAGAATAGGTATAAAAAATACAAAAGAACATGAATAAAGTAAAATAAAATAGAATGCTATTTAATTTCTCAAGTAGCTTCCAAGAAATTGGCGACGGTTACTTAGTTACTCGAGTAACTAAAACGGAAAGCATCGGGCTAAGATACAATCAAATAGAATGTTTAAAGGAGAGACATAAGAGAATCCTCATAAATAAGTGAAAAGGGTATAATAGATAGGTTAAATTTGAAAAATAATTGTTAAAATCTCTGAGCAATCTGTAGGTTTCACCACAAAAACACATTGATGTACCACTAAGAGAATTTGTTGCTCCTAAAATCACCAATAATAAATGATGCATAAAAGACAAAGCTTGTGTTTGAACTATGTCAAAACTGAGCAAATACCCCAATGATCCTAAATAGGAAATGTAAAGAGTGAGGGTTGAGTCTTTTCCCTTGGGGCTTCCCTGTCGTCAAAAACAAAGAAAGCTCCTGAACGGTGATACCAGCTTATATTTTGCAACTTTTCACAAGTGAAGAGGCACAAAAGTGTGGGAGGATTGCATCCTAAAAGTATTTAAAAGTATATATAAGACACGTGTATCCAATTTTTTAATTATGCATATACAGTAAAACCCCGTTATTTCAATCCTGGATAATTCAGAGTATGGTGTAATTCGAAGCTAAGATCAATCCCCGGCCAACACCATAGGATTTGTGCACTTTTTGGTATGGATTATTCAAAATATGCCTACAATGAAATTGAAAGTCATGATCTGGTCCGGTGACTCACGAAAGTTCATTTAATTCAAAATCTTGATCCTGTGTAAGCGGAAGGTTCGCGCACGCTATCATATCATGTTTTTGTTCCTCATTTCTCGCACATGAAATACATATAGCACCCCAAACAGGTGACTCCCTATTACTTATTTAATAGTAGGATGACCAAACATCCCATTTTCGCCGGGACAGTCCCGTTTTTTATCAAAAAAAGCCATTTTGAAGCCCATCGCAAATAAATTTAGATTATCTGATAGTATAGCTGATATTCCTATTAGAAATGTAGGATACTCGGAAACACGAAGGTTATCAAATGAACAACAAATGTTAATTACAGTCGCAATTATCAGGTTAGGAAACTTCAGTTTCATTGATAAATTTGAGGTGGCAAGCCTGGTCTCCACATATAATATCCTACCCGGGTTTAACCTAACTTATTCCCTTCGAGTTTTGACAACGATGGCGCTAGTCAGATTCTCTTTTGATTGTGAGCTTTGTCCTAGTCTGGCATGCTCCAAACTGTAAGGAAAGTTTGTATTTACCTTTTTCGCTATAGATCGTGATAGTGACAGATCCACCATTAAAAAAATCATACGAAAATTTTGTCGTTTTTTTCTTACAGTGACGGGAAATGTCCCATTTTCATCTCATCGGAATATAGTCAACCTATTTAATAGTCACTGTGAAATAAAAGTCGTAGATGATTCAGTTTAATGAATCAGCTTATCCTTGCATCATTGTGACTGCTCACATTCTCGATCAGATTGCAAAATTTGAAAACCAAGCTGAAATGAACAGAAGTTGCAAGAACCCCTATTATCTCAATCCTCATGCTCTCCCAAACCTGGGCAAGGTTTTTCTCATGAGAAAGTGATATGCTTCAGAAAAGACCATGTAATATTGCTTTCTGTTACTGAATCAATCTTTAAATAACGTACGAAGTTATACCAAATGTCACCTCTAAAAAGTTGATGCCTTTGTTTACCCTAGAATAAGTGATGCACCGAAAACAAAAACCTTGTGGTTTTACCCAGTGATAAGCTGGAAAAAAATTAAGAACCAGCACTCTAAAAAAAAGTCATAAGGAAATTTGGAAAAGGGAGGCAGGATGCCTACATGCCAGGAGCACCAGTTTGCTCTAATTTAGTAGTGGCATTCCGCTAGCTTAAGAAATGTCTGTTTGAAATATATTCCATTTCATACACTGTCGGTAATTGACTATCAGATAGGGCAAAATGTACTTGAAAGGACAAAATCAATAAATTTCATATTTTCTAAAAATGTAACAACCGGCTCGCGCGAGTCAGCGGGAGCCGGCTTCAGCTCACCACTGGTTTTACTATAATGTCATACAAGAAGAGCACAATGTAATGTGTATATGAAGCAGTCTGGAGTATAGATGAGTGGTAATCTTTTGGTGTGCGGTTGAATGTCTTATCTTCGTGGCATAAAAGAATAACTTGAAATATACTGGGAAATTCGGGATATTCGCTGGAACCTTTTTTCACATGTGGTGCTCTTAGTGAATTACAAACTAAGTGTTCACTTCAGCTGTGTTCGAATTTGCCGTGTATGCTAACTTGTAAGGCCAATTCATTTATAGTATGGCTAGATAAGATTCTGTATTGCGGTTTTGCTGACCAAGTAGCTGATCGTAAAAAAGTTCGATGTTTATGAAAGTTCATTTATTTCGAACCCGGATATTTCGAAGTCGTAATTTTTTGGTTCCTTGAACTTCGAATTAATGAGGTTTTACTGTATATTACATTACGTAACTGTATTTTTACATATTAGAATAATGCAACAATATTTTTCAGGTCTGACTATGGGAGAAAATGTGAGAAAAATGCAATTCATTTCATGTATAGAAAATTTCACATAGCCTTTTCTGTGTTTTTTCCATGAAAGAGGGAAACGAGACTGCAAAAGACAAAACTGGTCACAGATGTGGAACCATGAGAGATCTCTTACTTTCTCAATACAATTCAACCAATCACTACGTCTGTAAATAACAGTCCATTGCCGCCTGGGAATGATAATGTTTTATTTTGTACATAGTACATATCATTATCACCATGAATATTAGTCCATTTTTTATTAAAGAAATTGTATTACATTGAGTAAATTACTATGAGCAGCATATTTTACTAGGGATAAAAAAATCTGCATACTGCATACTTTAAGGTAAAAAATGTGTTCGAGAGCTTCGTGGATACGTGAATTCGCAGATACTGAGTTCACAGATACCGGGAGAGTAGTGTTGTGTTTTTCAAGTGTTGGTTCCCATACTCCTTGAGGGTTTGCAAAACTCACCAAACAATATCTTTAATGTATTTGAACGTATGTAGTTTTAATTTTAAGGGATATGGTAGTGCTTAAATTATCTTTTGATAGATGATAGGTGCAAGAGATGCTGTCTCTTAGGCCCATTCATTGAAATAATAACAAAACATACATTTTGGATATAATGTTTATGGCTATTTTGCATTCATAGAGTCAGCACAGCATCTTTTTTTCTTAAAGTAATTAGAAGATTATAATTCACCAAAGAGGAAGTCCATTGTAGGGGAATGGGTATAAATTAAAATAAAACCATGTGCAATATGTTTTACTTCAAGTTACTCCTGCTCTCCTAATTTGATTGTCATTTGTCTTTTAAAGACAAACATCTAGAAATGCTATTCATTTATGATTCAATATATCCTCAGTTATATTTGTGTTGGTATTGTTGTTTAGTTTGTGGTCTATTCATATTTATATTTGTAATGAAATCAAAAGTGGTATTTGAAATATAAGTTGTTCCTTAAGAAATCAAAAGGTTGAAAATATTGAGGTGAAGGACATCTTACATTAAATTTGTATGTAAACAAATTTAATGAATTTTATAAGAAAGAGTTATTAAGTAAATATTTTGTTTTAGGGGTCCTCATCCTTTTCAAATGGAAGACCATAATAAAAATATTGACAAATACAAAATGGTATGTAAGGTTTCAATAAATAGTGTGATATCCCAGTGCTTGCTTATGTGGCGGAAAATTGAAAAGTAAGGTTCCATGTTTTTTTATTGCAGGTGAAAATGGTCACATTTGCAGTCTATTTTTCAACACACTTCCCCATACTTGTTTATTGTTAGGCACTTGTCGTATCGATTGGTCAAAGTATCAAAGTCATGGCAATAGAGCACTGTGTCCTTCTCTTTTAGCTTGAGTTTCTATTGAACAGATTAATCTGATAGGAAGTGTCACCCTCTGAGGTGCTTTTTTTTAATCTGTGGGAATGGGTGGAAGTCTTGACTATAGGGAGCAGGGCCGCTTTAAGTCAATGGTAGGCCTTGGCCACCCTCTCTCTTTACTTAAAAAATAAGAACTATTTCCTTGTTTAATTTATAATAAGATTTTAAACAGATGGTGTGAAACTTCTCCACACGTGTCGCATGCCATAAATCTAATGTCTTTTGCATAATTCATATTTATGTTGGTATATGTTAATCTTAATTGTTTATTGAAATTAGAATACTTGACTTGAAATTGGATCAATTTTTACTATAAAAAAGCATTAAAAGTATATATTATTTGTTTCACAGTCTAAGGCAGGGGTCCCCAAACTACGGCCCGCGCAGTGACCCAACCCCCCTTCCCGTCCAAATAATTTGTAACGGTGAAATATTTCTCAATAACCACCTTCCTCCTCGAAACTTGCCCTTTGAAGTTTTCACACGGCTCGATCAGTCATTTGAAAAAGTCTTAAGTGGCCCACGCTGCCATACATAAAGCCTAATGTGGCCCTTTCAATAAAAAGTTTGGGGACCCCTGGTCTAAGAGTTAAGCACATGACACTGACGCTCATGTGGCATGGGCCCCTAAAATCATGGGGCTCTGGGCCGTTGCCCACTTTGCCCATTGGATAAAGCGGCCCTGATAGGGAGGATCGGAAAGAGTTCTAGTTCCAGGTTTAAAAGAAATTTGTCATGATTTTTGTGGTATGTGGATGTGCATTGTCATGCAACAGGATCACTCTTTGTGACAGCATACCAGCCCTCTTTGTAGCAAATGGCATAACCTAACTGGGTTGGTATGTTCTGATAAGCAGCTGTTCACCATCTTGGCACAAAATCCATAAGAAGCACATCATACATGCCCCAAAAGACAGGTACCATCACCTTACCTGCACTTCCCTTTTTGAAAGCAGTGACTCCGGATGCTTCCATGTCATTGATTTGGCCTTATGCTCATGACATAGTGGAACATCCATGTCGTATCCCTGGTGATGATTTAAGCCAAAAATCCCTCATCCTCTTAAGTATATAGTTGCAGGTGAATAAGCAATACCACCATGATGCACACTGTCTCTGGACAATTGTTTCAGCACCCACCTCCATAAGCCCAGATGCTCGCACATAATGTCTCATACAACTTAATGTGAAGCATCAAACTGCTGCTACAATTGGGAAAGAGGGAAACGGTTGCCTCGATGTGATCGAAAACTTGGATGATATGGACGACCACTCCTGCCTTAGTCCAACAGACTCATACACATCAGCTCCTGATGAATTTCTATTGGCGAGTTTTGTTTTGTCAAAAAAAAATGAATTATATCTCTCAGCTCTTCCCTTTGTCATCCTAACCTTCAGGACAGTCACCATTTTCAAAATGATACTGCACTGTTACACAAAGAAATATATGAGTGGTGCCACCACCCACATAATTATGAGACTGCATATTTACAGTGCTCTGAGCACAAAATGGTCGATTGTGTTTTGTGACTATAAAACAGAGAACCTTACTTTTTGATTTTCCTTCATATTTCTGTGACTGATTGCTGTAGATTAGAAAACCAAAAAGCAACACCGCATGAAAAAGAGATTTAATAAAATATTTTTCTGTTAGATGGATGCTTATTTTCTGTATTTAATTTGGTAGTTGAAAATTAATCCTCTTACAATTAAATGCTAACATGCCCCAGTAATTAGATAGCAATTTTTCCTAGATTTCAAGTATTAGGAACACTAATGGAACATGATGCACTGTGGTTGCATTAACGTTCTTGACACAAAACTGATATAGAGCAGCGTTCCTCAGGTCGCGACTCCCTGGCAGTAAAAGGAGTTGAGGTGGATTGTGAAAATTTGAAAAACATTTAAGATCAGATAACAACATAGCAAAATCTTAATGTGTTGTAAAAATCAAACGTTATAAATAGCTAATGAACATTTTTATAAATCACTTTATATTTTTCAAGTAACCCGCAACTTTTAGTCAGTAATATAGAATTTTCTCCTGCCTCTCTGTTCACCTATTCTTATATAGGTAGGTCGTGCAGACTTTGTTGTGGCCTAGGTGGGCCATGGATAGTAGTTTAGATGGGTCGTATTATCAAAAAGGCTGAGAAACGCTGATGCAGAGCATCACAATGACAGTGCTATATTTAGATATTTTTCAGGATTTTAAAATACCTTGTGAATGTATGTCCGTAGGATTATTATTAAACTTCTTTTCTGCTCCTATATTAGTGTTGATATATCTTTCAAGTTATTTTGCAATTATACAATATTTCATGAAGAAATAAGTGTTAAGTAATTAATTACCAAGAAATTATTTCTTTCCTACCTAAGCTACTTATGAAAACAAAAACGTATGCAGATGATGAAGTGAGGATGTCATTGTCCAAGTTTTACAGATTGAGTGAGAGGGTGAGGTTATATTGCATCTTATGCACATTTATGCTTGGCTTAAGTCTCTCTTTAAAGATTGAAATCCTGCACTTACATGAAAGCATGCTTGTAGAAATTCAGGCAATTTTTTATCAGTTTCACTTATCAGCAATAGTTTATGAATATTAGTGAACTTCTTCACTGTCAGTAAATGCTGGTTCATTATTTCCATCACCACTAGGAGCAATTTTTTAGGTGATTTCTGTGTTTAATAAACAACCGATGAGAGTTTCAAATGAAGCTAGAGCGAGAAAGAAAGAGAAAATTGGAAATGCTGATGTCAACGGCCATTTATCTTCACGTTCTGAATTTTGCATTCTGAATCAATGCACAGATTTTATGTATATCACCATCAAATTGACCTTTTTACTTTTGTTTATGTGATTATTACTTGTACAGTAGAACCTCCAAATTCGCGGGGGTTATGTTCCCGACAACACCGCGAATTTGGAATCCGCGAAAATAGAAGCAAAGGCCTTATGAGAAAATGGGGGTTAGGTTCACGGCTCTCCATTATTTTGACAACAATAAATGCTGAAAAGGTAGGCTAAAAGTGGTTTTGAACCAATACAATCCTATATATTATGCACGTAAGTGAAGCTGCATGCGTATTAGGAATGAATACAGGTATCGGAAAACCGGAATTAATACCGGTATTGAATTAGACACATAATACCGATATCGTGATTTACAATACTGGGTTTTCGGTATTGAAAGGGCACTTTGTGGGAGCAGTGCCAAGTTACCAAAAATGTATTTGTTGCCTGTGTGAGTAGAAATAAAGTGGGGGGATTCTTCCGAAAAGTGACTCCGACGGATCGGTATGAGAGTTTTATAATATTACCTAGTTTGATGAGAAAAAATGATTGGAAATGGTCTCGTCCTCCTGAAATGCGTTCCTGAACCCTTCGGTCCCGAAGCGCAGTATTTTTTGACCTCAGGTCCACAAATTGACTCATTATTTTCATATCAAACATATAATTTGGTTTATAAATTTATTTTATGTAGTGTAATCCTTTCTTCTACTTTGCCGTTATAGTTTGTGGAATATGAAGTGTTTTCTTTTCGAAAAAAATGTTTTTTAGCCTGGGGTTGAAAAATACCCCTTATCTGGATCGGCTTCACCGTTTTGAAGAGTGATAAAAACGCCCTGAACAGGGCAGTTATCTAGTTATAACCTTATTTTGAAAGCAAGAGTGTATCTTGCTTTTGAACTCCATTTGATATTTGTAAGAAAGTGTTAATCCCGTTAGTAAAGGATTATTATTATTATTAAAATAATATACTAAATGATTATAAACTGTTCTCTGCACAAAACAGGTTTCAATGCCGGTATCAGCAAAAAACTGTCCCAATACCGGTATTAAAAATTGTCTGTATTATTTCATCTCTAGTGCGTATGAAACCTCGCGTAATTATATCTGCGTATTTCTTGAGAACCGTTTGTCGTAAAGATATGCAGTAAATGGCATTTTGTTTCTACTGGCTATGAGGTCCCTGGAAAAATATTTTCGTTTGCTTAAGTGTCCTGGGTTGGAATTCAGGAGACATATTTTCTCAAGTTTACGTGGGATTTTCGATTTTTCAGTGCGTCTTTTTCATTCATTCATTCAAAAACGTAAATATGGACCGGTTTTCTTCCTTTTTGCTTTATTCCATGGCTAAAGCTCTATAATATCTTATTCTTGCGATGTTTACACATTATACGGTTGAATTTTTCAGAAATACGTATTCTTTTTCGAAATTTTTTGGATTTTTCGTACTCATTCCGGGTGTTGCCAAGGAGACTCTCATTGTTGCCTCCGATTCATTTAAGGCCAAATAAATCTTCAAATAGACGAAAGAAAAGCGTTATTGTTATCTTCTCTTCATTGATAATCTAAACAAACGCTTGCATTGACGTCGCCTTTATAGTAGGTCTTGTAAGAAGTTAAAATCAGTCGTTGATAGACACTTGAAGGAAAGCAACTGTTTGTGAGTTCGTCTATAAGGGTGCAACGATAATCATTGAAACTAAGGTAAGGTAGAATTAAAAATTTTTCCCCTTTGAATATACCACGATATGATCTAACATAGGGCCGAACTATTTAGATTATTTGCAAGCGTAGCTGCAGCGGGCTGCTAGTGTGGCATTTAAATCTGCCGTAGCCATACAGTAGGTTTAAAGTAATAAGTTTGCATAAACCATGATTAGCAAATATACGAAAAAATATTTATTGAATCACGTAAACGGCAAAAAAAATGCATTAAATTTGGGGAGAGCTAGAAAACGAACCCCATGCCGAGCTTACACAGCCACAGTGTGACAAAAAACCTCGTGGATGGGGAAATTCATTTGTTTAGTGTTTTTTCTCATCACTTCAAAGATGGCAGCAGTAGTCGAAAAAACCCGTGAAACTGTGAATCACGCGAATTTGGAAGCCGCGAATTTTGAGGTCCTACTGTACTTGCTAAGCAGAGGATTCCCATAGTTCTCAATTCAAGACAAGACATCAATGATATAAAAATGTTTATTCCCAGTTTTTTTCTAATTGCATTATTTATGATTTTTGGGTCATATTTGACCCAAGGATACTATTGGTGGAATGGATGATCCTAAGATCCTTATGCGACCAGCATAGGCTGAATTGATGGGAAATGTGGAAGCAGGTGAAAAAATCTGCTATGACTGTGAATCAAATAGTCTTCCACTTTTCAGGAAGATATTCTACCACTGAACTTCCATAGAAGACAAATTCTTCTGTTTCAGAACTGGAGTATTTTCGTAGGACTGGGATAGCCATGCTAGTATCAACCAGCCTCAACATATGTCCTCAAAAAGATACGTCAAAGCTACCTAAGAAAATATTCCTGTTTTGAAACAGGAGAATTTGTCTGCTGTGGTAGTTCATTGGTAGAATATCCTCTCAGCAAGCAGAAGACCCAGGTTTGATTCCCGGTCATAGCAGATTTTTTCACCTGTTTCCACATTTTCCACCAAGGATACCAGATATGCTTCTTTTTAACAAGTGTTCTCAAGTGATATATCTGAAGATGACTCATGGTTATGTCAATCCCGGTGGTGAAAAAATACAAGAGACACTTCATAATGAAAGTGTTGATGATTA
The DNA here is from genome assembly GCA_036926305.1 of Uropetala carovei. Taxonomy (NCBI): domain Eukaryota; kingdom Metazoa; phylum Arthropoda; class Insecta; order Odonata; family Petaluridae; genus Uropetala; species Uropetala carovei. The sequence continues at coordinate 5,351,464 of JAXCHB010000010.1, read as the reverse complement.
AAATGACTCATCTGTAATAGTAATGAATCTGATTATGGTATCTATGGTGAATAGGTAGGGCTAGTGTCCTTCTGTGTGTGATTCAGATGATGATCAGGATCAACCACTTCATTGTGGTGCTGTTACATTAGCCAAACTGGAAGAAGTTTTGAGAAGATAAATGAACGCGCAATGTTTTGATTTGAAGTCTCCAATTTTACATTTTGTGAACTCTTGAAAAATACTTGTAACATTTATTTTAACTCCATGTCACTCCATTTTGAAACTAAGGACTGTAGACTTAATGTTTCAGATTAATTGTATATCGTGAATTTTAATTTTAAAGAATTGTGTCTAATTAACTAACAGGTTTGTTTTCTGCTACCGTTCTCCGTTATGGCCCTTAACCAAAAGGCGATATATGTGGTTTGTATAAACATCTGTTTTGCCTGGTTTCACTCTATTCTTAACATACTTATGTTTCTTTGCTTAAGTACTTATATGCAAAGGTGGGTTAGCAAGTGAATGCATTATAGCCTGTTAGTTAATTGTTGATTGTTTTTTTGCAAACTCCTGTTTTTTTTCCCCTGGAGAAATTTTTGTTTTGCGCTTCACATGGTTTAATGCATTTTGTAATCATTTGCCACCACATTGACCTAAAAGGTGAGATAATGAATTAAGTCACAGCAGCTACTTTAATGGCCAATTGATCAGTGTTACAGAGGAGTGACACAGTGCCTACCTTGCTTCAATGATCTCTGTTGTGCATCTCATAAAATGAGAGTAATACCTTCCTTCATACCACAAAGTGATTGCAACTAGGTTAACAGTTGCATTGCTTTTCCTTAACCCTTATCTGGATTCATGATTTTATTAACGTAGTTGCATCCCTGCCACCGCTGCGGCACTAGTACAAAAACTTTTTTAAATATATAAATAAATTATTTATGCAACATATATTTAGATTGTTTCATTAATGTTTATTATTATTCATACTTATATAAAGTATTAGTGAACAGATTTTTATCATGTATTTAAATCAAAATCTTGTAACAGAAATACACAGGAAATATTTTTACAAATGTTGTCAGTCTTATTTTTATTATTACTCAACTTTATCAAATTACTGAAACATAAAAAACAAATATAATTTCACTGACTTATTCTAACCTAACAGAAAAATAATCAAATTATTATTTTTTAAACTTATTGCAAATACTAATAGTGTTCCTTACAGGGGCTCTTCCTAAAGGATTCGCAAATTTGAAATGTCATTCTTTTCGAAGAACATAGATGACACTGTGAGCATTTTGGTATATTTATTTGGGGTTCTTCATTTGAATTTGTATTGTTCCCGCTTCCTTGGAACTCCCAAACTTTTTTTCAAATGTTTGTTTCGTGAAGTTTGTACTCTTCTTATCATATTTTGTCGAACCGAATCTTCTTTTTTGAGAAAAGTGTTACGCCTGTCAAGCTTTTCAAGATCCGATTCAGATATAGTTTTGTATAAACCACATAGGCTGCAATACCACTGATATCCAATAGATTCATGAAAAAGGAAAATGGCCATCTATTAGTTCTTCTTTTGCATGTATACGAGTGAGCCATTGGAATCATTACCACTTTTTGTTGAGTTGTAATATGAAATGATTTCTGGCTTATTTCATTCCTCCACATTCGTGTTATTTTCATGGTGCATGCTGGACAATAATAGCACTGCTTTTTCCATTTTTGGCACTTATGAAACCAATGTCACATTTTTTGTAAATTGAAAAACTGATGCTAGCTCTGAACGAGAACGGTTAGGCAGAAAGTCAATGGGTATACAGTAAAACCTCATTATTTTGAAGTTCAAGGGACCAAAAAATATGACTTCGAAGTATCTGGGTTAGAAATATATGAACTTTCATAAAAATCAAACTTTCTTACGATCTGCTACTTTGGCAGCAAAATCGCAATACAAAATCTTATCTATCCTTTCTACAAAATTGGCATTACAAGTTATTATACATGATGAATTTGAACAGAGCTGAAGTGAACACTTAGATCGGGATTCACAAACAGGGCTGGCCCAAAGGGGGATGGTGTGGATACAAGGCATTCAGGCCCTCGAATAATGGGGACCCTAGAAGTTTTCAATTATTCAAGTATCGGATGTAAATTTTGCAAAAACGTTTACTAAAAATCACTTTCAAACTGATAAATACTTCATAAAAGTTATAATATTAAGCTGGTGCGCCATAAATCGTTCGTTATTACTATAAATATTAATATCGTGGGGCCCCCATTGATATTCGCATCCGGGCCCCATTTAGTGCTTGGCTGACTCTGTTCACAAAAACCAACTCAGTAAAAAATAAGCTCCAGTGAATATCCCAAATTTCCCAGTATATTTCAAGTTACTCTTTTTTGCCACATTTCGGAAGAAAAGATGTTCAATTGTGTGCCGAAAGATTATCACTCATCTATAGAACCACGAATTAACCTTCTCCAAGAGATCAAACTCATAAGTAGAACTGCATTATGAAAACTTAAATGAAAAAGGACCATTACATTATGATGCACTATAATTACCAGGAGTAAAATGAAATTACTTGTCAATAAAATAGAATACTGTAAGAGCCCATCAATTCATTGCTTAAATAAGCTGATGGATTTCATGTGTTTAATTTAAAATGTAATAAAAACACAATATGCATTAACTAATAAAAAGTTGTAAATAACAAATATTACTTAAATTAGGTAGAGATTAAATACCGTATATACCTGAATATAAGACGAGGTTTTGTTCCAATTTTTATGACCGAAAAATCGCTAGTCCTCTTATAATCTCGAGGTGCATAATAGTTTGACTGACAGACGAACCGAATGCAGAGTATAATCGAAATATTCGATTCTTTAAATCAATCGAAACAATCGATTATTAAAAGTAGTAGTAGAAAATGAATCGATTCAAATGTATTAGAATACAAATACTCTTTTGAATTTTATCCTATATATTATGCGTGTAGTGAAGCTGCGTGCGTCCGTGAGTATGAAGTCTCGTGTAATTATATCGGCGTATTTCTCGATAACCGTTCGTCTTAAAAAGATATGCAGTAAACGGTGTTTTGTTTCTACTGGCTATGAGGTCCCTGGAAAAATATTTTCGTTTGCTAAAGTGTCCCAGGTTCGAATCCAGGAGACAATTATATTCTCCCATAAGTTTACACGGAATTTTCGATTTTTCAGAGTGCATGGTTTGTTTCCTTCATTCATTAAAATATGTAAATATGGACCGATTTTCTTCTTTTTCGCTTTATTCGATGGCTAAAACTCTATACTATCGTATTCTTGCGATGTTTACACGTTACTTGGTCAAATTTTTCAGAAATACATATTCTTTTTCGAAATTTTTCGGATTTTTCGTACTCATTCCAGGCGTTGCCAAGGGGACTCATTGTTGCCTCCGATTCATTTAATGCCAATTAAACCTTCAAATAGACAAAAGAAAAGCGTTATTGTTATCTTCTCTTCATTGATAATCTAAATAAATGCTTGCATAGACGTCGCCTTTATAGTAGGTCCTGTAAGAAGTTAAAATCAGTCGTTGATAGACACTTGAAGGAAAGCAACTGTATATGCCAACTAACACTACAAAATTGCTTATTTCAATTGGTTCAATGTTTATTAGTTAATGTTATAATAAACCTCTGTCATGGTGTGCATAATAAATTTTTTCTTTTATTAGGAGTTCAAAATGGGGGGTCGTCTTATAATCAGAGTCGTCTTATATTCAGGTATATACGGTATATTCATAATTCTTCAGCACTCAAAAGACACATCTTTAAGCTTTACTTAGCTTCCTTTCGATCTGTTGCCTCAAAATCTCTCTCAAAATGATTACAATGACACTATGCTGTGAGACAGACTGCTGATTTCAAGGTGTTAACAAACGTCACAAGAACGTTCAAGTCATGTAACAACCAGCAGTAAGAATATTACATTGTGATCTTCTTGTATGACATTATTGGAAAACCACTAGGTTTTTAATTTTGCTCATCACTTATTCTCGGAAATAACAAAGGAAGGATCTTTTTTAGAGACGACATTCGGTATAACTTTGTACAACATTATTAAAGATTGGTTAAGTAACAGAAATCAATATTCCATGGTCTTCTCTGGAACAGATCACTTTCTCATGAGATAAACCTTGCCCAGGTTTGGGAGACCATGAGGATTGAAATAATAGGAGTTTTTGCAACTTCTGTTGATTTCAGCTTGATTCTCGAATTTCGCTATCCACTTGAGAATGTGAGCATTCAAACAAAAGCATTTGCTTTGAGGGATGTGCTGAGAGCATAACCAAACTTTGCAAGAGGTCTAATGATGCAAGGATAAGGCGATTCATTTATTTCCATCGTCTAAGACTTTTATTTCACGTTGACTTTAAAATAGGATGACCAACAAGATGAAAATGGGGCATTTTCCGACATTTGTAAGAAAAAATGGGACAAAATTTTTGCATGATTTTTTTTAATGGTGGATCTGCCACTATCACTATCTATAGTGAAAAAGGCAAATACAAACTTCAGTTACAGCTTGGAACATGTCAGACTAGGGCAAAACTCACAACCAAAAGGGAATCCGACTAGCATTGTAAAGCGATATTCAGAAGGGAATATGTTAAGGGAAAACATGGGCAGGATATACCGTATATACCAAAATATAAAACGACTCATTTTCAAGCCATCACGAAACATTTTTGCTTGGTATATTATTTAAGCCTGAAACATGATATACCTTATATACCTGAATATAAGACGACTCTGATTATAAGACGACTCCCCATTTTGTACTCCTAATAAAAGGAAAAAATTTATTATGCACACCATGACAGAGGTTTATTATACCATTAACTAATAAACATTGAACCAATTGAAATAAGCAATTTTGTAGTGTTAGTTGGCATATACAGTTGCTTTCCTTCAAGTGTCTATCAACGACTGATTTTAACTTCTTACAGGACCTACTATAAAGGTGACGTCTATGCAAGCATTTATTTAGATTATCAATGAAGAGAAGATAACAATAATGCTTTTCTTTTGTCTATTTGAAGGTTTAATTGGCCTTAAATGAATCGGAGGCAACAATGAGAGTCTCCTTGTCAACACCCGGAATGAGTACAAAAAATCCGAAAAATTTCGAAAAAGAATATGTATTTCTGAAAAATTCAACCGTATAATGTGTAAACATCGCAAGAATAAGATATTATAGAGCTTTAGCCGTCGAATAAAGCAAAAAAGAAGAAAATCGGTCCATATTTACATATTTTAATGAATGAAGGAAACAAACCATGCACTCTGAAAAATCGAAAATTCCGTGTAAACTTATGGGAGAATATAATTGTCTCCTGGATTCGAACCTGGGACACTTTAGCAAACGAAAATATTTTTCCAGGGACCTCATAGCCAGTAGAAACAAAACACCGTTTACCGCATATCTTTTTAAGATGAACGGTTATCGAGAAATACGCCGATATAATTACACGAGACTTCATACTCACGGACGCACGCAGCTTCACTACACGCATAATATATAGGATAAAATTCAAAAGAGTATTTGTATTCGAATACATTTGAATCGATTCATTTTCTACTACTACTTTTAATAATCGATTGTTTCGATTGATTTAAAGAATCGAATATTTCGATTATACTCTGCATTCGGTTCGTCTGTCAGTCAAACTATTATGCACCTCGAGATTATAAGAGGACTAGCGATTTTTCGGTCATAAAAATTGGAATAAAACCTCGTCTTATATTCAGGTATATACGGTATGTATGAGGAGACGAGATTTTCCAGTTCAAATTTATCAATGACCTTGAGATTTCCTAATCTGACAATTGCAACTATAATTAACATTGCTATTCGTTTGATAAGTTCCATGTTTCTGAGAAGCTTACGTATCTAATAGCGATATCAACTATACTATCAGATCATCTGAATTTTATTTGCCATGGGTTTCAAAACAGTACAAAATGACTTTTTTGACCAAATAAATGGGACTGTCCTGGCAGAAATGGGACATTTGGTCACCCTGATATTAAATAAAAAGGAGTCACCTGTTTGGGGTGCTATATGTATTTTGTGTACAAGAAATGGGGAAAAAATGTGATGTGATGGCGTGTGTGTGAACCTTCCAGTTACACAGGAACGAGGTTTCGAATGAAATGAACTGTTCGTGCATCACCAGACCAGATCACGACTTCAGATTTCATTGTAGGCATAGTTTGAATAATCCATACCAAAAAGTATCCTATGGTATTGGCTGGGGACTGATCATAGCTTCAAATTACAGCATACTATGAATTATCTGGGACCGAAATAACAGTTTTTTACTATATATAGGTTATTTTTTCTCAGTGTGCTATCTATTGTTAGTCCATTAATTTTTAATTTTAATGCTAACTGTTATGTTGTGAAGTAATTGTTACAAGTAACATTATGGTTTGTTCCAAAGTAAGGGGCACATAGCTGTTCTAAAATTTGGTAAAGCTCTTATTCTGTTCCCTTTCCCCAAATAAGGCAATCCACCAAGCGGATACCTCGTTTTCTAATTATTTACCCAAAATATTTTTATGCCATATTTATCAGGCTTTGAAGGGATGTATTGCTTAAAAGGGCATCATCTTCTATATCCTACCAGTTGTTAATCAGTATTGATTGATGTCCCAGGCATGAAGTGTTTTCTCAAATTAATATTAACAGGAGCCCAAATACAATGAATTGGCGAAAGTTTATCTTGTTTTTCCTTACTGACTGAGTAGTTTTATCATCAAATCTAATAAACCTCAAAATTTGTGTGAAATGCATTTCAGATTCTGTAGCACAAAAAATTATTGAGCCATAAAGTTTACTTCAAAGACGCCTAATGCTAACATAATGTCATTTCATATGCCTTCCTGCTAATAAAAGTTCAAAAATGCATCCATTTCAATCATATCTGTTGTTTTCCAACACTTATCTAGCTTTTCTTCTTTGTGAAATCAATCAGCTTGGTTTGTGTAAAGTACAATATAACTGACAATATTAATAGATGCGTATGGTTAGATTCTAATTTGGTAAGAAACCGAATGATCATGCATACAGAAAACAGTACTCACTTGAATTATAGTACGTGCGTTTTGAGATGGCAGTCGGCGGGTAAGAGTGGGACGAGTCCATCCTTGAGTTGGGATCGCTCATAGGGGAGGCCGTGTTTAGCCTTGGGCAATAGATGCGTGACATATTCCCTAGAGGGGAAGAGGGTAAGGGAGGAAGGATCACGAAGGGGGAAGTAGACGTCACAGCAGTGTAGATGTTCCTGCCAAATCTTTTACGGGAGATTTTCTCGGTATCGGGTTTACGAAGGATTGGATAGAATTGGACATTGAAGGTCTAATTTTTAAAGGCATATATAATAACTGTAATATATTTTGGTGGAAACTTTTATTTATTTTATAGATGACAAAATATATGATACAATATTCAAGTAGTTTCATTACCACATTAGTTTCTATTTTATTTCTTAAATATCTTCACACTTTCCCAATCACTCTCACTTTCTGTATTTAGATTTATATTTACTTCTTCTACCTCATTCATTATACATTCCCTTTCAATATATTCCCCCTCTGCTTTTTTTACTTTTTTGCACACTTCCACTCATCCACTGCATTTGTATTAAACTTCTCCTCAGCTAAGGCTATGCGTGCACTACCGACTTTTAGTTGACCAACTTTTAGTTGGTTGAATGATGGGTGATCCAACTAGAAGTTGGCTGACGAAAGTATGCGCGCACTTGACGACTTAAGTTGGCCAACCATACAACTCTAGCATCTCAGTTCTGAAATGGATTGTCGTGAAGTAGCTACCATTTGTTCCTTAGTTCTTAGAAACTTTGTAATAATGATTGATTCCTTAATAAATCATTTTTTCATTGTTGTAATAAGATTGATGGCATAATAAAATATTTCTTCAATTATCGCAGCATTGTTTGTCCGCAATTATCTTCTACCGATCGTTGGGATTAAATCGGCTGTACCCGCTTTATGGTTAACAAACGGACACATGTTCATATGAACTTTTTTGCTTATTTTGACCTCCAGAACACGTCCTTGAAATATTGAGGTTCCTCCTGAATCACCGTGTGTGTGTGTGTGTATATATATATATATATATGTATTTTAATTCCACCGACAAACTTCTAGGACTTGTAGGTTGGTTAGAGGTATGATCCGAAAAATTAATATGAGTTGTCTGCGTCGCTTCATTACCGAGATACAGGCCGATGAATGTACCGTTGCCCCTATATTGTTTGCAACCATCCCGCGCCTCTATCGCTGCTTGTAGTTACGTAGTTGGGATTGCTATGTGCGGTTCGACATGACTGATCTGGCCGCAGTGAACTGCACTCCTTGATACCTCGATCAGCAGCTTGTTAGTCTGGCACGTGCCACCACGTCTCTGTTGAGAGTTCGTTTGCTTTAGTGACTTCAGCAATGGATGCGTATACGTGGGAAGAAATTTCATATATGCTCCTTGCGTTCGGTGCAGCAGACGGAAATGGCAGGAAGGCTCAGCGGCTGTATCAACAAAAACATTGACACGACGAATTACACTGTTGAAGGCGTCCAGCTAAAACTAGCCGATTCCGTCAAATACTTAGGCGTTACTTTAACGAGCAACCTCTCGTGGGATATGCACATACGAAATATATGCGGGAAGGCTAAACAGAAACTAGGATTCATCAAACGCATAGTAGGTAAAAGTGAGGAAAAAGTCAAAGAGACATGTTACTTCTCGTTAGTAAGACCGCTATTAGAGTACGCGTCGAGCATATGGGATCCATACGTGAAAGGATCAATCTCAGAGTTAGAAAGAGTGCAGCGAAAAGCCACTAGATTTGTCAAAAATTGTTACGATAGAAACAAAAGTGTTACAGCCTTGATACAGGACTTAGGATGGGAATCACTAACTGAGCGCCGATCACGCTCTAGGTTAGAACTTCTTGAAAGATTTAGAACGCATATATTCTCCAGCAATGTCGAAGAAATAATAAGAGCGCCAACTTATATTGGTAGAATGGACCATCCTCGTAAAATAAGAGAGATAGCCTGTAGAACTGAGAGATTGACAAGAAACGTACCCTTCCCTTCCAGGGTGAGGGGGGAAGGGAAAGCCAACATCATAGACATGCACAGTAGCACATTTTGGGCATCTGTTGCCCACGGCGAAACACGGCCTCCCCTATGAGCGATTCCAACTCGAGGATGGACTCGTCCCTCTCGTACCTGCCAACTGCCATCTCAAAACACACATACTATACATTGCTATACATTCTGTGGAAATGTTTGGAATAGCAGAAACACATGCAGCCGCTGCGGTGCCAGGGATGCAACTATGTAACTTTTTTCATTAAAGGCATTGAAAACTAATATGATGAACGTCTGGAAATTTTTCTGTTATATATTGTGTATACAATGTAAAAATAAAAGACTATATAAGTTTTAAAGGCTGTATTTGTGATAACAACATCTGTGACTATGTTTGAAAATTTGAAACGGCACTGCGGCGCCGTGAATCCAAAGAAGGGTTAATACAGACTAAATGAAAGCATAAATTTCCTCTTAATACCATCACTTGGTTTCACATTTTACAAATTGTGATCAAGTGGACGTTTATCGGCAGCAACGCTTTGTATTTGTTGGCATTATGGTTGAATTCTATGAATTACACATTCTGACGATGGCTTTCTTTACCTTTGACCAATTTCTCGAGCGTACTGCTGATAATCATGGAAAAGGATGTATGGATCTTTAACTTTGTGAAAATCTATTTAACATCACCTCACCTTGCTAAGCATGTTTGACCACAAATTAAATTGAAACTGTAGAAAAAAGCTTCCAATGAGAGTTGCTGATTTTCTTATGATGCCTTTCATTTTTATATTTACAGAATAAGAAAAGGACAACTAGTGAAACAGCTCAGTAGTTTTGAGAGGTGGTGTGTATGTGATGTGAGCTGTGACAGTGATGCAGGAGAAAATATATGAAGTTATCAACAAGTTGTGTGAACATGTGTGTGTATGTGTGTGTGTGTCAGCGTGAGCTTGCGCACGTGTACACGTGCTGTGGAATTACTCTCCCTCCACCTGTGCTCATAAACACCCAGTTTTCCGCTAATGTACTTTTTCACACGAGTTTGTTTCTTAAATGTTGTCGTCGATCAAGATCTGATGAAGTTGGAAAAAAATCTCAGTTTAAATTTAGAGATGGAATTTTTGGGTGTTTATGAAGCGCAGTTCCCATGTATTTTCATAAAATTGGTGTTAGATTTTCTATTGACCCAGAGCTGAGCCATTTAAATTTATTTCAATTTGAATGCATTTTGATTTCTTTTTTTGTTTTGTGTTTTGGTGGTGTCATAACCATATTTTTTTTAGATTTTGGCAATTTTGCTCTCGTTAGATGTTCATGAAGAATGTATTAGCATATAATTCTCACATCACGTTGGTAATAATTTAGAAAAAAATTCATTTCAGACAGTAATGTAAAAATGTTATTGTGATATTTTGTAGTACAAGATTAGAATTTTCTTTTTAATAAGGGAAAATAGATGAGTGAGGTGGGTGATAAAATGGAATATTTTTAGTTGTATTGAATAACAATTAACTTGGATTTTTAGCTTTTTGAGTTGCTACATAATTAATATACACAATAATTAGGGTTAAATTTTTCTTGAGAGACTAAAAAGATTTTAAAAGAAATGTTTTCTTTCAATATGTCCATTTTATCATGAGTGATGAGAACACTCGGTGTTTTTGCTGGCTTATGAGGTATTAGTAATCCATTATTTCAAAATAGGTTAGAATCTTTATGATACAGAATGTCAATTAACCGGAAGACATTGTAAAAGGAAATTTTGAAATACTTTTGTAATTTGGCAAAATGGAAGTGATGCAGTACTCTAAAAAAACTTATTTCTGCAAGGGAAATTATGATATATTTGTGTGTTAAAACTCATTTTGGTTTTTGATATTTCTGTATTGTGTTTTCATTAAAGTATTTTCAGTATTTTATGCATTATTGTTTGATTTTCAGGGGTTATGCCAGCAGGAAATGTGGTGGGTTATATGTTTAATCATTAACCAATATTCAAATTAATTGTGAAATAAAAACAATGTGTTTCCTTAGAAATCAGTGTCATTAATTTTAGAGGTTATGGAAAAGCAGGTATGTAGTTCCACATTATTGAAAGATCCCTGATATTAGCAAGCATCGTGAAATAAAATGGATGTTGAACAAAATTTTTGTTTTTTAAGGCTTAAAATGGAATATGGCATTATAAAATAAAAATTTTGTGCTTAAAACAGTTTTTAGTTGCGTTTCGCTTACAGCGTTAGCGCCTATTATTGTCAGTCCATCTGTCCGCATGTTCGTTTTCAGCTTCTACGAAACAGATTTTCATGAAATTTGATATTAAGGACTTACAATCAAATATAATAAGAAAATCGCAAAAATGAATCAAGTAAGCCAATCAGGGGTACCACTTTACTGGTGACAAAAAATAAATTTTCATCATATCTCGTAAAGTATTGCTCATATCAAAATATTTTTCAAATAAAACTTGTAGAACTAATAAATTAGAGTATTTATTTTCCTATACATTTTTATTGTAGGAGTAGCGTTATCGAGAAAATCAAACAAAAACTTCTTAAATCGAGTTGAACTTTGAAAATTTCTTGCATGGTTACTTCTTCATTGTTGCTATCATAAACAATCTCACAAACAAACGTTTAATTTCCTTAAGCGTGCATGCAATATTATTAAATAGGAAGAAAAAGGATTATTTTTGAAGAATATAAGAACTTTAAAATGCTATTTCCCTTACGTACAGGTATATGATTTCTTTCTAATACTCCATTAAATGAAACGTGCCCATTTGTGATACATTGTACACTTTCCTAACTTGTTTATTAATCAATTCACACTTAACCCTTAAGTAGGCACATAGCATTTTGTAACTTAAGTTGGCGCGTGGGGTCTTTAAAGACCCCAAAAGAAAATGTTTATATCTGTGCTGTGTTGTTTATTTTCGTAATAATTATTTTAGACGAGAAGTCTAATGCCTTATATAGCAATGTGCATCCATCAGATTTTGCATATTGTTAATGGCATTTAATTATTTCTAATGTTTACGTTAGTTGCTTTTTTTGGGTGTCGCTGGAACGCATTAATGCAGAATCATCTGTGTAAATTCATAACAAGTTAACAAATTAATTTATTCTCCACTACGATCTTCTATGAACTTTGTTTAAATATTATATAATTGTTATATGGGTTTAGTACGGTATTTAATGGGTGAATTTTTTCCTGCAATATGCAGCTCTTTTTCCTCCCAAAGAATATGATATGCATATGATTTGTTTCTTCTGAGGAATAAATTATTCTGCGACTGTCCAGCCAAGCCTTCATCTCATCTTTTTTGGAATTGCTGCTTGGCGGACGATCCAGCTGCATGTTGTGATATGCAGCATTGTCCATTACAAGTACTGAGTTTCGGGGAAGATTGGGTATTAATTGATTCTTTACCCATTTCATATAGTTGTCAGTGTTCATTTCACCATGGTAGTCCCCTGTTTTTAATTCGGACTTAAAAATAAGTAACGAATTGGGGACAAATCCAAACTCTCCGCCTTGTAAAACGAGAAAAATAACAATGTGGTTCAACCAAATATTTCAGCGATGTTCATTCAATTTGAAATTACATTTACCTGCATGAACTATGATTAACCGCTGCCCTTTTGAAATGGGTGTCTTTAGACCATGCAGCGATCCGTCGGACCATTCGTAATTTTTGGTATGAGTCAAATGGATGTAGGTTTCGTCCGTATAAACTATCATGCGTCCTTCCTCTCTGAATCCTTTGAGCATTCTCAAATATTGAATTCTCAGCAGCCGGATGTCATCGCGCTCCAAAAGATATTGGCGGCTGTCAGTTTTCTTTTTCCACCTGTTATTGAAAAACCAGTATTTTAAAAATAATTCCTAGAATTAACTATAAGCATATTATTTATGAACAAATTCATACCTGAATCCAGTTTTCTTCAAGAGTTCACGAAGAGAAGTGATCTGTCCTGAAAAACCTGTGCTTTCCTTAATTACCCGTAGTAGAGCCTTCAAAGTCGGCAGCTTGTGTTCAATTGCGTGGAACTGATGGACGATTCTCCGCACCAACTGCACATCGAAATCGTCCATCGAAGTTTTCGGACTATTCCATTTACTATTCTTTCTTGGGGAAGAAAACGAAGTGTTGCTTCCTTCTTCAATTTTTGCTCCCTCCTTCGAAATTCGGTCCAGAGAACGAACTGATATTCCACAAGCTGCTGCAACTCGCCCGCGGACACGCGTCAGAGGAATTTTCCCCCTGCTGATAAAGAATTGCTTGATTCCCTAAACCAAAATGCAGAAGGCTATTTTCAGAGGTCTAACGTCAAGTGAAGAGAGAAAATCTAAAATATGGAATAACAGCGATGCTGCTAGTGTTCCACTATTGTTTTTCTTGGAATGCATTATATTCCCTGATAAAGCTTTCACCAGTGCCGGCCCTAGAAATTGCGTGGCCCTATTAGAAAACTTTTGGTGGGGCCCCTACATCTAAAAGGCATAGTTTGAAAAAAAAGATTTGGGAGGGGCATAGCAAGCGAGGTCCAAAGGACCAAAGTAACGAGGCCTAAAGGCCGAGCCAGGGGGTGAGGATATGGGGTGGATCCCAGGTCACCAATGCATTTCCTGCATTCTGAGAGCATCAGATGGCCTCTCATGAGACCATTTGGGTATGGATGGGACTATGGATAAATCTAAAAAAAAACATCACCAATAGATAGTTTGGAGCCCCTACACCAATGCGGGGCCCGATTGGATCCAATAGGTACAATTGGCCTAAGGCCGGCCCTGGCTTTCACATGGCCCTAGCTTTCACATGGCCCTGGTGAAAAGGAAACGCTTCATTTTATAAGAAGAAGTACAGACAGGTACGTTTCTCTGAGAGATTAAGAGAAAAATATATAAGTTCAAAATAGTCGCGCAAGTAGGCACGTGGGGTCTTAAAAGACCCCAACATTAAAAAATGAATTTTTACAGTAAGGATATACAACATATTGCCAATATTTTTATGCGAACAAAAGGACATAATTATTCTAGGAAGATACTGAAAAATCAACCTCATATATGTAATTGCAAGAGAAATACAGCATTTTTAAAAGGCAAGGGGTCTTGCAGACCCCACATGCCTACTTAAGGGTTAATCAAAGATAAATTTATAACGTTTCAGATTTTCAGATTAATATAGGTTTGGAAAATTGAGATTTTATGGTAATCATTTAGCTTAGAGTTGAAAATAACTATGCATGATAATTAAGGTGATTTATTTATAGTAGAATTACCTTTAAAAGATGCTCTTAATCAGCGCATTCATCTGAGTTTGATGCTGAAGGGAGAAAGCCACCTTTGAGGGGCTATAATGTAGGTGAAGGTTTGTGGTGGGTTGTGACTAAACAAACCAATTGGTAATTTAATTGATATCAGCATATTTTTATTAAAGATTTGTTCTTTCATTTATGACAAAAAAGGCCGGTTCAGTAAACCTTCGCATCAAGGACATGATCAGATGGTGTACCTCATATGGTCCTTAAGGGGGCTCTGTGATTAAAGAGAAAGTTCATACATTCAATATGAGTGTGCTTATCTGCCATACCATTATGTGCAATCAATAAAATATTTTGACCCAATTTTCAAAAGTTTGAAACTTTGTTACTAAGAATTTCTATATTTTTACATATATATTTTGAGTTTTGGGAGGAATGGGAATTTGCACCCACATGGTTGAGGTACGGCTGATAGCCACAAGTGATGTGAAACTACTATAAAAATTTCAGGCATGTGAGAAGTAAACTTTTTGAGTTATCGCATACACCAGTCCCAAAAATGGCATTTTTGATAAATTAGCTTTAAAAATTCTGGAATAAAATGAAAACCTGAGCACATACATAGGCTTACAGGTCCGAATCAATACCAGAGCCATACAGGGCTCCTGATTCCCTCACAGCATCCTCTTCCTCCTGCCTCTGTTTTCTGGTGGCGATTCTGGCCTCCTTTGTGGCAGCTGCAGCTCGCATATCACCGAAGTGCACTCTCTTCTCATCATCCTCTTCGCAGTATTTGGCGGCTCTGGCTCCAGTACTAGTGGCCAAGTTCATCATCTTCAGAAGGGTTTTGTTGCTTTCATTAAATGTGCTTACAGACATATATGCAGCTGTCTCTACTATTTCCACTCTGCTGAATAGCGTTTTAGGTGCCAGTTTCCACACATTGTTATTCAGGCTCTCGTTACTCTTTTGATTGTATCACCCAAGGTATCTTTCCAGGAGTTTATCATCTGTCAGGGCAGTGTAGACTGGTTTCAAGGTCTTCTTGAAATCTGGATGAAGGGGATGCTTCTCATGTTTGAAGGTATTAATGGTTCCTGCGGCCTTGTCCCTTTGCCACTTGCACCAGCTTTCCAGTCCTTCTGGGCATTTCTTATTTTGGGGCTTTTCATGACAGGATCATTTATGGTAGTATGTAGCCCAAATGACTCTCTTCATATCACCAACAGAATTGCTGTGGTATCTGATGGCTTTACCAGAATACATGCTGAGCTCATCAATAAGGGCACTGGTGTGTTTGCCTCTTCCACCCAAACCCATCTTCTCCTTCAAATTCTGTAGTTTGGTACCCATGTGCTTTTGAACATGTCCAACATATTCTTCTTTATGTACCTCCACATCCCCATATGACTTGCTTTCTACAACATCTTTATGAGTCTTTGAGTTGCCATCGCCGATGTAGTACAGGTACTTCACATTGTACAGCTCTTCTGATTATTTGAAAATTTCCACCTTCATCTTCCTGGCACTTCCTGCATGGTCAGCCTTACAGCCATATACATGCTCTTCTAGCCACTCTGCATACTCTTCAGTACCGCTCTTCCGTTCCCACCACTCACAAACTTTACAGTATGCATTTTTCATAACGATGTCAATCATCTTTCCAATTTAATCTCCAATCAGTGTTGCTATTCCCTGTAGAGAAGAATTCCCCTTTTATGCCACAACCCATTCCCTGAGCAAGCAATTCCATCTGGATTTTCATTGCTTCCTGTTTTCTTCTCAATCTCTTCCTGGGCGGCCTTCTTCATGCAAGCCTTCGCAACAATCTCTGCTGCAATCTTGATCTCGCTGCATGTATGTTGCTCCTGAAGCCATATTTTTTGCGAATTTTTCAGCTCGCTTGGTCTCAAAATGTTTGGAAAGGACAGGACTATCAGACAAGACCAAAAACAAAAAAAAAATAAATAAATTTGAGGGTGGCTTTCACCCTTAAGTCACCATCGCACTAAATTAACAACAAAATAGTTTAAATTTTATTGCAAAAGATGTGGACGGCTAGTGCCCCCCCCCCCCCCCCTCCCCTCCCCCCGCTGCTGCAAGGGTAGAGGTTCTCGAGCTCGGATTTGGGTCTGGGCCTCGAGGTTCCTGCCCGAGGGGCCTGTGGCGTGGTCAGTTTTTGAGATGGTCCCAGTTAGTCGACACAAGCTAAAATTTGTTTATACCATCCCACATTTTGATACTTATTTCTAAACTTTAGCAAAAACTAGCCCAACCAACAGGTACAACCACTGGAGGTTTAAGTCCAGATATGTCTAAACTGCTACATGCAGCTAAAAATTTACCGTACTGTTTAGGCGAATGTTTAAAAACCTAACTTAACGACAGATTTATTTGCTGCAATGATAGCTTGACAGTTAATGGCTTGATCAACAGCAACATGAATTAAGTGGGGTATATCAGTGACAAGTAGAATACGTGGTCCATTGTCATAATTCTGAATGTTCATAGAGATTTCTCCATTGCTCGACATTGCTGCAGCCTTCCCGATAGAATCGAGTGAACCCAACTCGAGGGAAGAAGTGGACCGAATGACCACCCATATTGCCGCTACTGTCCAGCAGGCGATGGATGCAAACATGCTATGGAAATCTACGCCCAAACTGATTTCCCGACGACTCTCTGAACCCATTCGGCGGTTGATTTTCTACAGGAACAGCGTCCGGAGGCGATGGCAGTGCCATCATGCACCCGACCTCCGGAAATTGCTTGACCAACTAAATAGAGAGGTCAGAACGGCCATTAGGGAGATTAAGAGCACATTGCTGGAGCCTCCTTCCAGGACAACTCCATTTGGGGGATCTGGAGAGCGCTATGCTACACACAACACCGTGACCCGCCAATTAAAATTGGCAAGCCTACTTGGCCCGAGAGAAGGCAATCGCATTTGCCAAACACATGGAGGGCACCCAATCTGCTTTCCAATGATTCTGAAGAGGTCATACGAGGTGCACTGGAAGAGATCTCGCATGGTGCAGATCCCACCCAACGGGTTCTTCCCCTAATCACGGCTGGTGATGTCATTGGGGTGATGAAATGGCTTTCCACTCGTCGCTATCCGGGGGACGACAATATCAGTAGCCTTGCCATGAAGCAGCTCCCAATTGCAGCCGTAGAGTACCTGGCTGCACAATATAATGACTGACATAAACTAGGCTACTTCCCTGATGAGTGGAAGAGGGTGAAGATCGTTCGTATTCCGAAGGCCAACAAGCCAGCGGATGCCATAGAAAACTATCCCCCGATCTCACTCCTCATTGCGTTTGGGGAAATATTCGAACGGTTCCTCCTACCGTCGCTGCAGAAACATCTTGTAGACAATAATGTCCCACCGAGAGAGCAATTGGGGTTCCGCTCGCAAAACTCCACCACCCACCAAATGGCGAGTGTATCTAGGTTCATTACCAACGAGTACAACACCAGGCGCAAAACTGTAGTTGCTTTCCGAGCTATTAGCAAAGCGTTGGACAGGGTCTGGCATTCGGCATTGTTGGCCAAGATGTTATGGGCCAACCCGACCCAACCTACCGAAGCCGCTAATTCACTCGCTCCGCTCCTGCCTTGAAGGTAGGAGGTTCTGAGTTTGACGGAAGGGGGAGCGCTCAGAACATTGCCAAATACAGGCGGGGGTTCCACAGGACTCGGTCTTAGGACCAATACTATTCAATCTTTAAACCTATGACTACCCAAGGAGCCAAGATCCGAATGTCATCTTTGGCCTTTACGCAGATGATGCGGCTATCCTAGCCCAGTCTGCCAACGAAACCCTGGCAATCGAATGCCTTCAGAGAACGCTCACTAAAATTTATGACTGGTTTTGCAGATGATGAATAACTGTCAATGGTACCGAAACAGTCGCGGTAATGTTCCGTAAAGGAACTAAGCGTTAGCCGCAAGAAAATGTCACTATCCGAGGTGAGGTCATTCAGTGGTTCCCTGAGGCAGTATACCTAGGGGTGAATGGATAGAGGCCTCACTCGGTGGAGCCATTTTACAACTCTGAAAAGAACCGGATCAGATGCAGTGCGCAGACTTGCCCCAATCCTTGCCTCCAGGGAAGTTGCCCTGGAGACCAAGGCATGGATTTACAAGGCCTGCACGGTAGAACGAAAATGAATGAAATCCCGTACATAGGTATTTTATCATACAGAATAGAAGATATGAAGAAATGATTGACATTGCACAATAATTAAGGGCAGTTTATTCTAGGCAATTTTAACAACAATTTGATTTTCCCAAAAAAAGCTGCGACAATTTTGATGAAATTTCGTAGAGTTACTTGAGTTTACGTCTGCAATAATACTACATTGTTGATATTTCTCAAAAAATGAATATAAGGCTAGTTTATTCTTGGGAAACTTTAATAACAATTGGATTTTCTAAAAAACGGCATACAATTTTCATCGAATTTCGTATAGTTATTTAAGTTGATGTTTATAATGATTATACATAGTTCACATTTTTCAGAAGACAACCGATGCATTAGTATGTGAGAAAGTTTGTACAATGTGTATTGTACCGATTTTTTTAGTTCGCGCACACCTGACAGGCAATTCTCGCTAGCGCGACACACCCATGAAACTATTCTTTAAGAATACAACTCGAAAATATATGCAAATAGTTTTATTATAAGCGTTGTAGATAATGTAATTTTCTACAAGTTTTATTTGAAACATTTTTTCGTAAAACCTATATTTTAAGAGATATATTGATTTTTCTTTTATGTTAAATACGTCACTAAGTGATGCCATTGTTTCAGTTGCAAATGTTAAAAATTTCCAATTGTTGATAGCGTTGCTTAGGCTGCCAAGGGTCATTTGAATCGCTCATCGATATTTTGTTATCCATAGAAAAAGCTAACAGTTTTCTTTACTTATTGTTTTTAAAAATAATATAGGAATAATAATTATTCCCGAAGACGCTAATATCGAGAGCAATCATATTCATGTCATGTTTTGGTCACATCAGATTTTTATATTTATGTTTGCGCGGTATATTTTGAATTGATTTATAAAAAAATAAGAGGTATGTAAAATTAGTTGATCTCAATAATTATCATTTAACTCTAATAATGCATTTCTCCGGTATAGGATTTTAATGTATTTCGCGGGTTCGAATCTCACTGAGGGCACGGCTGTGTGCGCGTATTGATAATTTATTATGCGAAGTCAGTCAGAAAGCTGCATTTTAAAAGTCCCAACCTAAGAAACTATTGCCGCTCAGAAACAGGAGGATTAGTCTGCTAAGGTAGTTCAGTGGTAAAGTATACGCCCGGCAAGTGGATGACCCGGGTTCGTATTCCCTTTCGTAGAAGATTTTTTCTCCTGTTTCTCCATTTCCCTACACAGTAATTGATCGCGAGCTTTTATGTTTTTCTTTTTATTCAAATATATGTCCTTTCTTTTTTATATAACAATCAATGCAACCGTTTATGTAGATTATCAATGAAGAGAAGATAACCATGTAATGTGTTTAAAAAAATAACGTGTGTCCCTATTCTCATTTAATTTAAAATTTATGTGTTAGCCTATTTGCGTTAATAAACATTTCGGATGTATAATATAATGGTTCTACTTACAAAGAGATAAGATTCCAGCATTCAAACGATGAAAGGAAGATTCAACTGCTTTGACTGAATCGTTAGAAACGCTTCCCATACGCAGTCAACTGAATAATTATCCGTAAATATTTATGTTGCTATGTATAAATGTTGACATTGCTACAGCAATAATTTCGATGCTTAAACAAAGCGCGAAGCGAATAACGCTATTCTTTCACCTATTTGAAGGTTTAATTGGCATTAATTGAATCGGAGGCAACAATGACGGTCTCCTTGGCAACGCCCGGAAAGAGTACGAAATATCCGTAAAATTTCGAAAACAATTGCGTATTTCTAAATCATTCGACCGTGTGACATGTAAACATCGCAATAATAAGATAGTATAGAATTTTTGCCGCCGAATAAAGCAAAACCGAAGAAAATCGGTCCATATTTACGTGTTTTAATGAATGAAGGAAAAAAACCTTGCACTCTGAAAAATCGAAAATCCCGTGTAAACTTATGGGAAAATATAATTGTCTCCTGGATTCGAACTCAGGAATTTATGAAAATGAGAATAGTTTTCTAGGGACCTCCTAGCTTGTAGAAACAAAACGCAGTTTACCGCATATCTCTACGACGAACGGCTTTTGAGATACAGGATGGGACGGACGGTATATATTGTATTGTGTGACATATATATATATATCGGTGTTTATTCCTTTATAATATAAAAGATTACACATGTCTTAAAACATGGGTGCGAACGATTCAATCTAAAATGCTGCGTCACGCTGCGACCCAATATGTATGGTTGTCGTGAGCAGAAGTTTCGTCTCGTGATAAAGCTTTCAGGAAATTTCAAGGGCAAGAGCGAAAAATGGAATCCGCATTGCAACTACATCATATGCACTCAAGGTCCGTTTACACGAGTTGGGCCGTCAGGCTGCCTACACTGCACTTACAACGCGTAAACATGAATGACATGTGAGACTTTTCAAGTAAAAACTGCTCGAGTGGAAGGTTCCTTACAAATTTACAAAGCAAAGTTGCCCTGGAAAATCTTCCTTGCAGAGAGAGAGAAGACGCCTTGCAGTTTCTTCAATGCTACGAAAAACATGGATGCTTTTGACAATTGAAACACCATCCACATTGCTAAAAAAATGCATCTTAAAGATTTTTAATCAATTAATTCTGTTCAAGAACGAGCATTTAAAAAAAACTTGAGACAAGAATTTTTTAAGTGATTCGTCTTGAATTTTTTCAGCTACTATACGAGATCGATAATTTCTCTTTGAATTATTTGTATTGCTTAATCTGGATATGCGTACATCTTCCACGACGATTAAAAATCCAGTTTTTCAACGAGGACATTAATTTATTCACGAATGTTATCCAGATTTTTGTCGCGTTACGGTTATACCATACATGTCAAATCCTAAAGCACTGTAGCAAATACATGTTTAGAATGTGAAAAGAGATTCATGCAAACCGAGCTGTTCCTTTAAGTACTAAGTTTACATGTTAAATGTAATAATCTGTGAATGTGCTGTAAATGTATTCCTTTTCAACTGTCATTGTTTCCTGAACTGCCCATAGAATTACCCGATTATGTAGCGAGAATCAGTACTTTGGCAAGTGCAAAATTAAACATTAATGTAATGAGTAATTTATTTTATAGAAGCGGTTTTATTATTTCTAAGCCATCATTATTTACTAAGCGTTATAAAATAAACAACTGACATCTTTGTTCAAATTTGATTGCACAATTTAAATCAAAGTTTCGTCTTGTACACAATGTTGGATTAACATGTGTTATCCCGCGAGGAGAGAGGTCTTTCGGGTCAATAAAGAAGGAAAAGCTACCATAGCCATTAAAATTTTTTGGAGTAAGCAATATTGTTCTGTAGAACTGACCGTACGACACACTTGGGGGCCCGGGCCCAAAGACGGCATTTCCCTGAGGAGAGAACAATAAGAGTAGTAGTATCAGGGTGCTAAGGGGTGACAGAAAAGCAGCGGGCAGAGCTGGGAAAGCCTAAATCGCGATCTGAGTAAAGGAAATGGTAAAGGGAGAAAACGGCGCCGGCGTCTTATGACCGGTCCTAATGCTGGGGCCCTCAGAGGCCTGGACCCGTGGGATTTTGCTCCGGCATCCCCGACCTGTCGTTGGCCCTTGGGATTTCCGTCTTTCCTCCTTCCGTATCGCAGATGGGTCTCCAGTAGTCCTCACAGCAAGCGCTCGCTTTGCTTTCTCATACGCAAAAGATTATATGGAACCCATATAACAATAAAAGTGTCGGGATAATCCGTGGTCCCAATCTTTCTTAGAAACCGCATTCGGAAATGCAGTGGGTTCCGCTTATTAGAATCAGTGATTAATTGAATCAGCCGCTTTATTGAATCAAAACCGGAAAACCAAAACCATTTTGTACATAACGTTTTCAAAGATCTCCCCTTTATTGGAATCACTTATTTCAGTTTATTGAATCACTCGGCAATGAATGAATGCAGGCTTTTATACCTAAAGTTGCTAAATGCTACAGAGAAGCGGCTTTTTATCACATCGAACAGAAATGAAAACCGAAGAGGAGGAAGTTGAGGCAGAGTTCAGTAGATTGAATTCGATAGATGACGACATTATTGTAGCTCCTATTGACAGAAGATGGCATTCGAAATTACGATTCAAGTGTTGATGAAGAAGTGGAGGAAGTTGACCTAGAAGTATACTGTATACTGTATACTGCTGTAGAAGTCAGACGAGCTTTGGCTGTCCTTAGAAAAAACCTGGAATTGAGAGGATGACAGGCGGAGGAGGAAGATGACACGATTCCTCGTCTTAAGGAGAGCACAATTCAGACTGTTTTAGATAACTATTTTTAAAATAACACGAAAGGTGAAATTCTTGTTTAAAATTTTATTTCTTATAAACTTCCTTATATATCTAAAAAAAATTAACCATGAAATTTTAATATATGAAATAGACATGAACTTTATTCTAACATTTTCTTATTTGCCACAACTGAAATACGCAGCCTCCGGGTTATTGAATGAGCCGTTTAATTGAATCAAATAACGATTTCCCGACTTGATTCTAATAAGCGGAATTCAGCATTTAACCATTCGGAGTATGCACGGTTATTGCACTCTAAACATCTGCAACCACAATTTAACAGATTTTCGCCCTGTAGAAATTAGAAAACTGTTTTAGAGAGCACGGCAACTAAGATTCGTAGCGATATAAAACATTTTCAAAATTTTCTTAACTTTCCACCAAAGTTTCGCGGACCTGCAAATAATATCGGTCGCGGACTGATATTGGTTCGCGGACCGGCGGTTGAGAAACACTGCTCTAGAAGAAAGCCATTGAGCCCTGTTTATCGATGCTATGGCGGTTTTGATGTGCTCCCTACTGGACATGTTGCTGCCGAGCTTGATTCATAAATATTTGTTGACGTATTTTAATGCGGTGCTTGTAGCTTTTTTGTAGATCCGATAAGCGTCATTTTTATTTAAATCTTTTAAAATTACATTCTAGCCAGGAGCTTGAAACTCGAAACTGTAGATGCGGAATAACATTACAAACGGTGATCGTTATAAGCGGAAAAGATAACCTGGCGTAAACTGGCCTTTGATAAAGTAAATTGTGTACTGTTGATGAGGATATTAAAAAAAGATGTAGGTGTGGACAGGAAAGACATGAGACTGATCAGGAATTTATATGTGAATGAATTTGTAAAGGTCAGGTTGGTGAATGCTGACACCAGCGGAGTAAATATCGGTAGAGGAGTAGGACAAGGCTGTTGTTTATCGCCGATCTTATTCAATATATATGTAGAGAGGCTAATGCAGGAAGCGGTAGAAGGCACGGGAGATTTCAAAATGGGAGGAAGGGTTATAAGAACAGTGAAATACGCGGATGATCAAGTACTTCTAGCAAGAAAGGAAAAGAAACTCCAGAAAATTATAGACTAGTAATAGGAGGTATTAAATACGGTATTGAAATAAATACAGAAAAATCCTAGGTCATGTAAAGAAAAAGAAAATTTGAACATAAGTATTGGAGGAAAGCCATTAGAACAAGTTTCAGATTTTAAATACGAGAGAAACAAAATGTACCGATGAGATCAAGACTTAGAATAGCGAAAGCAAAAGCCGCTTTCAGAAGAAAGAATCTCCTACTAACGGGGAATATAAATGAGAATATCCGCAAGAAGTTAATAAAATGCTATGTATGGAGTATAGCTTTGTGTGGGGCAGAAACATGGATGATAAGGAAAAATGATATTAGATACTTGGTAAGCTTCGAAATGTGGACATGGAGAAGAATGGTGAAGATAAAATGGACAGATAGGGTGAAAAATGAGGAAGTACTACGAAGAATAGGAGAGAAGCGAACGATTATACAGACTATCAGAAAGAGGAAGGCGAACTGGATTGGGCATTATCTGACGGGGGGGGGGGGGGGGGAAGACAGAGAGAATGAGAGGGAGAGAGAGCATGATTAAAGAAGTGCTAGAAGGGAAACTGGATGAAAAAAGAGAAAGAGGTAGGAAAAGGTTTCAACTGGTAGACGACTTGAAAGGGAGCTATCAAGACATGAAGAAGACTGCGGAAAATATATTTGGAGAACCAAGTTTAACCATGAATAACCACGGACTTGTCTACGGACAGACTATCTATGATGATGATGAAATGGACTTATGATAGGAACTTTTAAATTTCGACTTAAGATGTGGAAAAACGTTAGATGTGAAAACTCTCTGTATATTGAATAGAACTAGCGATAAGGCACAACCTTGCCCTACTCCGTTTATATCAACTTTCTTTAATCTGAATTTGGCAACTTTATTAATGCATAGATTCTTTCTCTTGCCTTCCCAAAATTCTAAATTTACTCTATCAAAGAACGCTAATCATCCGTTTTTGCAGTAAAAATATTGCATGTAAATTATTTTTGGTTATAAGTGAAGTATTAGTCAATATAAATTTTTCTATGACGAATGCTATAATGGTGCAATATAGAGCATATTCTCCAAATTGGCAGTCATCATTCAAGTTTTATTTGCATAAAAATGTCGTAAGATTTTTTATCTTTGTATTTTATTTACCGAATGGTAAAACAATATAATTTAAAAGCAGAAATAGTTTTCTCCTATTTATTTTTAACAACAACTAATACAGCCGAATCACCCATCGGATAAGGACGCTTAATTTGAAATCGAACGATTCGAATACACGAATTGAGTCTTAAACTGTCGATAAATTTATTATTTATTAATTCTCTTTAAAATCCCTAAAGCATAAAACATCGAGCCAATAAGAGATCCATGGGAACGGACAAATATTTTTGTGTCGCCAAGGAAACGAACACAAGCCTATTAATTAAACAAACGCCGATACGCTTCCATCGGAATTAATTCTCTTCGGTCGAAAACGAGACGGGAAGCTAAAATTGAGGAGAAATCTGACGGCGATGACAAACAGAGGGGCGAGTGTATGGAAGAAGAAAATGAGAGGAAAGCGACATAGCGCAAATGAAACCCAATTAACGACTCCATCAGTCACATATTGTACAATAGGATAAAGAGTTTAATTAGCAAGTCGTTAAAGTTTGCGGCGGAGAGGAGTGATGGAGGAGTTTGGAGGGGGGATTAAGAGGGTGGTAAGGGGGGGAAGAGGAAAGGGGGGGCGCCGGATCCTGGCAGGTAATTGGAGAGCTTGTTAACAGTTGGCGCGGGTCGCGGTATCCACGCCCGTCGTCTGAGGCTGTTGAATGAGGTGTGAGAGGGATATAGGAGGGGGAGGGGGAAGGGGGGAGGGGAGAGGGGGAGGAGAAAGGGGAGAGAGGAAAGGAGGAGGAGGGGGGAATAAGGGGAGACTGAAATATACGTAAGAACGAGGTTATTTTCCTTAAGGATGCTGGCGTTATACAGTTTGTATGGATTTTAGAGTGCTATTTTTTCATCGAGGCGATGTTTCGATTTTTTCAAGAGTTACTCGGAGATTTTCCCTAATTAAAATCGTGTTGTCGTTTTAATTGGTCTCTTAGCGTATGTTTCGCTCGCGAGGCGACTGTCTCACAAGACGGAGAGCAAGTCCTCCGAACCATTTGCTGTCCTCCGCCGCACCGCTCTGAACGATGCGACACACTGGACAATTATTACTCTTTATAAGATGGCACTTAATAATCGAAATTGCCAATTTCTGTTTGCAGCTTCTCAAAATTAGACCCAATTTCATAAATGCGAGTTCAGATTCTGCAAATGCGTCATGTTTAGAATGGGAATGGGACTTTTAGCCGCAGCCATCTCGCCGCGAAGGTACATTTCGCCGCGGCCATCTCGCCGCGAGGACTTCTCTCGCCGTGATTTATTAAAAATTAACAGAAAATCACGTTGAATATTCCATATTAGTTTTATTTTACATTATACGTTTATTTTTAAGTAGGTATATATGAAAATCTCACGGCCTATGTGAGCAATGCTGAGTTTACTTTCTGTAAAACATGACGTTCACGTGTTTGTCTGATTTTCGTCTTTTTAGTAATAATAAGTGTTTAACATAATATTAATATTAAACGTGCAGATTATCCTATGCAATTAACATATTGCTCTACCGAAGCAACAAAACTCTGACGATCGCGAAGAAATTTAATCGATTATCCATCGCTAATTTGATAAAAATGCTTTGGGTGCGATTCGTCTAACATGTAACTATACACTATTAAATTGAGTGAATTGAGATAAAGCAAGAAGATTTCGACAAACCAAAAAGAAGCGTTGAGTTTTCAAATACGAGTACCCAAATATGGAGTTTTGAAGTGATAAAAACTATGAATTGTTTTCATGCATGCTTCGTACTTTCTCATATACGAAGTATATTGAGAAAGTATTGTTATCGCGAAAAAATTCGACCTCGATATTTTTACGGAAATATACGTTTTAGGTGTTGCTGAATCCGAAAAAGTGGTTTTCGCTATGCCGTCTGTCTGTCTATCTGTCTGTTACTGGCCCTGGATCCTACACGGTAACGCGAAAATGAATGGAATCTCGTACTTAGGCATTTCATCATACTGAGCATTGACTATGATGAAATGGTTGACATTGATCAGTAATTAAGGGAAGTTTATTCTACGCATTTTTAAGAACAACTTGATTTTCTCAAAAACGGCTCTAACGATTTTGATAAAATTTCGAAACGTTACTTGAGTATAGGTCTGCAATAATACTACACATTTCATTTTTCTCAATGAATGAATATAAGGCTAGTTTATTCCAGGCAACTTTAACAAAAATTGAATTTTCTAAAAACCGGCTTATACGATTATCATTTTCTAAAGATGACTAAACGACGCATTAGTATATGATAATGTTTGTACAATGTATGTTGTACCGATTTTAAACTTTCTCATATACGAGTATATTGAGCAAGTATTGTTATCGCGAAGAAATTCGACCTCGAGATTTTTACTGAAATATACGTTTTAGGTGTCGCTGAATCCGAAGAAGTGGTTTTCGCAATGCCGTCTGTCTGTCTGTTACTGGCGCTGGAGCCTACTGTCCTTTCAAAAAGTCTAGATACCCGAGTGGGCGAAGATAGCCGGATTTCAGAATTTTAACAAAATCGGATATCAATAATAATGTTATAAAATAACGCTTCCACATATTTATATACAATAGATCTAGCTAATTACTATTAAAGTTTCCATTTGATTCATTGTAGGGTTTCGGAATTGTAAGCATTCAAAATAGTCTTATCGGGTTTGCATGCCTAAAAAACGTGTTTTTATTCAAATAATGCGCAGTATAAAATATTTAATGCAAATTAAAAATTTGGAATTTATATCAATTAACGTAGAAATAAATTCTCTGCCCGCTAATTTTCACCGCATCAAAATCGCTTTTAGCGTTTTCGAGATATACCTCTTTAAACTCGGGTATCTAGACTTTTTGAAAGGACAGTAGAAGGAAGAGCGAAAATGAATGAAATCTCGTACTTTTATCCTACTGATCAGAAGCAGGGGCGCGCCTACCCGGGGTGCAGTGGATGCAATGCTCTCGGGCGCCAACTTGCCGGGGCGTTTCTCGTCAAAGTATTTGTAGGCAAAATTTTTCTGATCCCTTGCGATACGCGGTCGCATGGCTCAGGGTCGCTAGAACACGCATCAGCGGCGACCGAAAATGGGTTTACCGTAGGAGTCGCCAATTGCTATCCCGACCCTAGCGAGAAGCTCCAGCTGAGGCGGCAGTCCTTTCGTAAAGTATCATCGACCTTTACCACAAATCCTTTCGCTGGAAGAATACCAGGTGCCTACCCTTTTTCTCACACTTATGGAGTCTTGGAAATCCTAAATCTGTTTTGAATCGGCTTGATATAGCTTTTGCAAAAACTAGCTTTCCTTACTCCTTCACGATCTCCCACATACGTTAACGTTCATATTCGTTTCTAAATAGTACCAAATTCAAATATTGAAACAATTTCTCCAAATACTGAGAGAATTATTGACATCTACTTCTTCATTGGATTTTAAAATATCTTACAATGAAAATACGAAGTTGGGACTTTGACGTAGGAATGCATAAATAATTGAAGTTTTGTTTTCTTACTGTCAGAATAAATATCGAATCTAGTTTGGCTTGTATTGACAAGCCAAACTAGATTCGATATTTATTCTGACAGTAAGAAAACAAAACTTCAATTATATAGAAATATAGGAATTTTTGATTGATCATTAATGTAACGGACAGAGTTCTGAATTATAATCATATGTGTGGCGGGTTTTATAATTTTCCTTCAAGTAGATATTAAATGAAATGTTTATATTTACAATTATGCAGCTAATTTCTTCAGTCATTTCTTTATGAGATACATCTCCACACTACCGATGAAAAAAACCGTGTATGATTATACCACGAAATTTCGCTAGTAGGAGGGCGCCACAGAGATATCTTGCACCCGAGCGCGAAACACCATAAGCTTGGCGCTGATCAGAAGCTATGAAGAAATGGTTGGCATTGCTTAATAATTAAGGGAAGTTTATTCTACGCATTTTTAACAACAATTTGATTTTCTTAAAATCGGCTCTAACGATTTTGATCAAATTTCGTACAGTTATTTGAGTTTACGTCTTCAATAATACTACATAGTTCATGTTTATTCTAGAAAACTAACAATAATTTGATTTTCTTAAAATACGAAGTTGCCGCTTCGTTAATATGTGATTCACTTTGGAATACAAGTGGGTATTCTAGCTTTGCACATTCCACGTTCTTCACAACGCCAAAATTTCTCACGCTCATCGCTACTTAACCGCTCAAACAGATACACAAAACCGTCCACTAATAGTTTCTCCTTTCCACGGATAGACAGAATAATTTCCATTTTAAGGGATTAGAAAAAGTTAGAAAAACTTTCGGAATGTTATTGTAAAGTGAATAAAAATGTTCACTGAGCAAGTTAGCAAGGATCCACAGACGATATCACACCGTGAATGGGAACTCGGAGGACGGATGTTTACCATACGTTAGCAAAGATAAGACTGCCATAATCATGGTCGATCTTAGGCTATAGCTCGATTGTTTAGCGAAAGGCCGAATTGTCCTACCTTCCATGGTCATCGACACCCTCACGCTCCCATACCCTGTCGCCATGGGGTCCAAACCCCAACCAAATTCACTAATCCTCAAGTCCCTTGGTTCGTTCCACAAATTTGACATTAAGATAATATCTAACGACTTCCAGAAATTCCATGGGGAAATTTACTCATTTGAGAATTCCTTGAATCTTATGAATGCCTAGTGGGAGTAGTTTTATTTTCTAGTTCAGTTCCTCGTGCAGGTGGTCAATAGAGGAGGAAGCTTCTTTGATACTAAGTATAACAATTACTGAAATATATTTTTAAGGAAACCTTTATTTATCATTTTATACATGCAAAATATAATAGTTACAATAATAGTTAATAATTATTTTGATATTTATTAGTCACTTGCTTCAGTGCTATCACTTTCATTCTCCAAATTTATATTAACAAGTATTTCTTCAATTCCGTTCATTACACATTCTCTTTGAATGTACTCATTTTCTGTATTTTTTCTGGCATACTGTTCTCCACTCATTTTCACCTATTAAATTACGTTTCTCCTCCACTAACTCCTGCGTCGTCGCCTGCCATTGTAAAACGATCGAGCTATAACCACGGCAAATTATGCATGAATCTCATCGAGAGAATTTTTTGAAGCCATTAGTGCATCTCAATAAGTCGATTTTTAAAAATAGGGTATCCTCTCAGAAAGAAAAATTTATTCAAATGGTAATTATACAAAAACCTTGTTTTTGTGCTTTTTGATAGGCAAAATCATGCAATAATTTTCAAAAGTTTAAGACAACTTCTCTACATTAATGGCCGCCAGTCAACCATTCCTATGACTGCTGATATCAAGCACGTACACAATATAGGAAGTCTAATTTGGATTATACCCCTAGTTCCATTATAAACTCAAATGATACAGAAAATAATTTCTTCAGAATACGAATAAAATGTACTGAATAGACGCTTTAATAAAGTTTTCTAGATCAAAAGAGGAGATAATAATTTGCGTAACAGCACATTTTATAATTATATGCATTTCAAAAATGAATGTAACTCATGATGATCATTCATGCGGGTTGACTTAAAGAATTTAATTTTACAGTCAAGATAACCTAATAAAAAAGAATTTCGGAATATTTAATTGGTTATTCTGAATTTTAGAGTTTCGTTTCTAGTTTAACTCACATTCGTTTACCATAAAAATTCCCTTAAACACTCGACTTACTAAAATTCAAAGACTTTCTCTCAGTTTATCAATACATACTGATGTTTTTCAACTTGGACTCGCTTCTAGAAAACTAAAAACATTAAACTACTACACACTATACATTTTATATGCTTTGTATATCGTTTGTATTGCAGATAATACCATAGGTAAAAATTACAATTCGGAAGTAAACTTTTATCTATCTTCTCTAAAAATTCAACTCTGGAATGCACTTAAAAACATCCGCCGCAAAAAGTCTCCGCGGCGAAAGTCCTCGCGGCGAGACGGCTGCGGCGAAAGGTCTTCGCGGCGAGACGGCCGCGGCGAGATGGCCGCGGCGAGATGGCTGCGTCGAGATGTCCTAGACCCGTTTAGAATACCCTCTTTTCTTCTCCACATGAAGAATACGCGTTTGCGTGGAAGTAACAAAGTGCTATATTTGTCATCTTCGTGGACATTCAGCCATTATTGGACTTGAAATATATCTACGCTAGACATTTTTGTAATCTTTGACATTCGGATGAAATGTAATTTCTTAAAATGGTTTCATTTGTAGAGAAGGCTAGTCAAATGCGGACAATAACTGTTCTAAATATTTTGTGTTGGTGCTCAGTGAGAATATTTTATGTTGAGAATTCAGTGACCTAGATCGATGTTTACTTCACGTTGCGACCATAGTTTTTAGCGCTTTTTAAAAATAAAAAATGAGCTTATGTATTCGACTCATCCGTCTGTCTGTCTGTCTGACCGTGTACAAAATAACTCAAAAATTACGTAAGCTACAAACACCAAATTTTCAGGATATATAGTTCTACCTTTTAACTAGACATTGAAAAAAATTGGGGTCCGTCTGTTTGTCCGTTTGCCTTTTAACAGGATATTAGAAAACCCCTTACGAACTATCTATACGGGTCCATTATGGCGTTCGCATTGTTGGCCGTATTCACAGCAACGATTGTAAATAAACAAGTACGCTGTTAAGCGAAAGAAAGTGAAATTACACAGTTCTAAAATTTTATTCTATTAAATATTTTGTCGTTATTATATATTGCCAATTGTTTTTGTATAAATGTTTACGTGATATGCTGCTTAACATTTTAATGGCAAAATACATTGCTGTGAGATTAGTTAATTAATTTTTCGAAACAAAAGTGAAATTACATGTCTAAAACTGTATTTACATAATTAACGTATTGAATATTATTAAAGATGCAACATTTTTAAGATAGTTTGGTCTGCAGGAGAATGTTTTTATTTTAGCATTCTTATAAAAAGCACCTTATGTAATTTACTCCGCAATTCTTTCCTCACTTGTCTAAGATGCACTCCTTCGAATTTTGTTCCACTTACTTTCTCTCTCCAGCAGAGATTTATTTTTTCCAAGTCAACGGAAGCTTGCGAAAATATATATACGATATTTTGCTTGCTCTTATCATGCAAGTCGTACTTCTATATGCGTTTTTAGGCGCGTTTCGTTTCCAGCGTGAGCGCCTATTGTCGTCGGTCCGTCCGTCCGTCCGTCCGTCAGCATGTTCGTTCTCGGCTTCTACGGAACGGATTTTCATGAAATTTGATATTAAGGACTTACTATCAAAGATAATAAGAAAATCGCAAAAATGAATCACGAAGCCAATCAGGGGTACCACTTTACTGGTGACAAAAAATGAACTTTCCGTCATATCTCGTAAAGTATAGCTCATATCAAAATATTTTTCAAATAAAACTTGTAGAACTGGTAAATTAGAGTATTTATTTTTCGATACATTTTTATCTTAGAAGTAACCGTTATCAAGAAAATCAAACAAGACTGTCTTAATTCGAGTTGAACTTTGAAATTTTCTTGCATGGTTACTTCTTCATTGTTGCTAACATAAACAATCTCACGAAGAAACGTTTAATTTCCTTACGTGTGCATGCAATATTTTTAAATAGGAAGAAAATGGATTCTTTATGATGAAGAAAAGAACTTTAAAACGTCATTTCCCTTACGAACAGGCACATAGGTATATAATGTCTTTCTAATACTCCATTGCACGAAACGCGCCCATTTGTGATACGATGTACACTTTTCTAACATGTTCATTTAATCTTTTTTGTCGACGCATGCTTTTTTCTTTTTGAGAAATACAAATTTGCCTTCTTCTTCGAACAGCTTCAGTTGAAAAGACTCGCTTTCCGTTATCTAATTTACGAGTTTGGAGAAATGGAATCAATTCGTTGAACGAATACTCAATTCATATACAAACACTCGTTTTAACAAACACATTCATTTTGTAAATGCATACTAATTTTGCAACTCTCCATTATGGAAAGGGCAGAGTTAAAAGTTTCCATTGTTTTCGGTTTGATTAATATGTATTGCTGAAAATGCGAGCATCACAGCAAATCAGTCTTCCTTCTATCGCCATGGCGCGCCATAACGAGCCAAGGATCGCGCGCACTATAGCCATTTCGACGCGTCTTTTATTTTCTCAGGGTCCCAATATTCTTCGCCCTTAATGCCCATCTCGAAGAGGGCCTTTCACTTCCGAGGCGCCCGAGAGATGGCATCAGAAGCGGTCCACCCAAGGAGCACTCCCATCTGGAGGCGAGAACGCGAATCTCTCCCTCCCCCCTCCCCACTCCGCCCCCTCCCTTACTCCCTTCCCTTCTCATTCTAAGCAGTGACGTCGTAATGCATCGATGGATCGAAAATGCGCGAAAAAGTGGCACGCGGCGTAGAGGAGGGCACGCGAATGCGTGTGCCGAGAAGGGATGGCTCCCCTCCCTCCTCCTCAACCTCCCCTCCTCGCTCTCCCCTCCTCAACCTCCATCGGAAGAGGCACCTCCGACGGTTTGGAACCCTCCCCCCCCATCACCCTACATCCCACCTCCCCTCCTCCTAAGAATTCTTCCGCCCACCCTCTGGTCCGCCGCTTGGAAAACCTTCCGGTGTCGGACTCTTTAGCGAACGGTCTTCGCCACACTCTCTCTCTCTCTCGTGTAATCTCTCTCTCTTTCTCTCTCCCCTCACCTTCTCTCTCTCTCTTCACCCGTCAACGCGCTCGCATCCACGATGATCAATAGCGTGGCGGGGAGAGGCAGCAGGAGGGGAGGGGGAGGGGGAAGGGGGAGATGAGACGGAGGATCGGCTCTCGTCAGAGCGAGCCACAATAGGCGCCAGATAATGAATCCTCAACCGAAAGCAAACACTCTTCAGTGAGCACTCTGGGGAGAAAAATGGGAGAGGAGGATGAGTCTTCTCTTCGCGTAGGGAGAGAGCGAGGGATAGGGAGGGGGATGGAGGGGTAGATTGGGGGGTAGGGGGGAAGAGGGGGATGGCCTCCGGTGGCGTGTGGAGGAGAGAAGAATCTCTTATGCGCGCGGAAGAGCCCAATGCGTGCCTTATGTTTAAAACTTGCCGCTTTTAGTTGGTTGTGCAAGGTAGTTCTCCGCAACCGGTGAGCCTCGGCACACTACTGCGCCGCGAAAAGGTACTCGGTGTGCCGCGGTAAATATTAATAAGATAGGCAAGGGAAATATACTATTTTATTCTCCTAATGTTAAGACCACAGAAAACAAATCTGCATATCTTATAGAGCGATTTCTTAGGCTGTTCCCTCTACTTGAAACTTGAAACTTGCTTTTTAAATAAATTGGGGAATTGGAATTTTCGTCATAGGTTCATGTCTGAATCCGGGCCAAACGATTTGAAAATCCTAGATTTTAACATTGATAAAGCGACTTTATTTTTTTTGTTGGTTATAGGGTGGCAAATATGTTCCACACAGTCTCAATAAATTTGGTTCGGCGTTCCGCGAAGTTCGAGAGCACTCGATAATAGTGTGAAGTGAAATATAAAGTGCGTTGGTGCTAAGGTATACATGGAGGCGTATGCCGGGTCGCATTTGTGTAGGCACCTTTTGAGTTGTTTCTCGTTGCTTATTCGAAAGCGGTCTCTTATTATCTTATTTTTTAAGCGGCCATGTGTCAGATATTGTGTTTGTATGGAGAAAATGCCAAGAATTTCGTTTTCAGCGATTTTGACGAGAACCACGACTTGAATAACGAAAACGAAAAAACGTTTGTTACTTTTAAGATGAATACAGTTGGAAAAGGAATAACTAATTCTGTATATTTTCTGAAATTGAGTAATTTAATCTAGGATTCTCAAGATATTGATTTTTTCTTATGATAATGTGTCGGTTAATTTTTCAATCGGCGGTTATATTTTTGAATACTTCTCTTGTGAATATGGTCTTGACGGATATAAGAATCGTATCTAACGAACTTCTAGAAACATCGCAAAGATATATTTTCTTATTGGAGTCAAGCTACCTTTTAGGTATTTAGCTATAATATTGAACTTCACACGTGAGAAATATATACCTATAATATTATAATGAAATAAAAAAAAAATGCATATCTATCGCGCCAGTAAAAATAAAATTAAACTATTAAAATTACTATAAATCATAAGAGAAGAAAAATTTGAAATAGATTCAATGCAAATAATGCTCATAGAACGCAGAGCGCAAAATTTCAAAATTATCAAACTTCGAGTGAAAATAAACGCTTACTGACTTGCGCGATATTAAAATAGCAAACTTTTTATTCTTGATAAATAAGCGAGTTCAGTTTCATTCATTCGACGGAAAATCCTTTATATTATTTTAGGAAATTTGAACCAATAGGGAAATAGGTTTTTGAGTCGTCGATATTTATCTATGGAATCAACATTCGACGAATTTGCGATAACGCCATCGTTTTTGTGGTCGAAATGCGCATTCGATTCGCTCCACCGTCTGAGGAATTATCGGTACACAAGATCTGAGCTCTGTTAACTTAGAAACTCATTGGGCGACTCACCGGATTCCGAATTCTCACCACTTCGCTCGATTCGAGTAAAGGTGTTATTATCTCTTGACTTCGTAAAACAATATCGGATAGCATTAAAAGAGAAAAGAACATCGAAAATCTAGCCCACGAACAAGAAAACATATTTAGGATAATAAAAAAGTCAACTCCTCATACTTGAACTTGATACATATGATTTGAAGAATGGATAAATAAACGGCCTCGCTCGAAGCGAAGGAAGGCTCAAAGAGGAAAAAGCAAAAGGGAATAGAATAGAGGATTTGGGAGAGAGGGGAGGAGGGGGAGATAGGAGAGAGACAGGGGAGGAGAGAAGTTCTTGGTTCTCCATATACTCCTATTTTCCGCAGTCTTCTTCATGTCTTGATAGCTCTCTTTCCCTTTCAAGTCGTCTACTAGCTGAAACCTTTTCCTACCTCTTTCTCTTTTTTCATCCAGTTTTCCATCTAACACGTCTTTAATCATGCTCTCTATCCTCAGGTAATGCCCAATCCAGTTCGCCTTCCTCTTTCTGATAGTCTGTATAATCGTTCGCTTCTCTCCTATTCTTCGTAGTACTTCCTCATTTTTCACCCTATCTGTTTAATACCTGTTATCACTAGTCTATTTATCATTTTCTGGAGTTCCTTTTCCTTTCTTGCTAGAAGTACTTGATCATCCGCGTATTTCACTGTTCTTATAACCCTTCCTCCCATTTTGAAATCTCCCGTGCCCTCTAACGCTTCCTGCATTAGCCTCTCTACATATCATATATATTGAATAAGATCGGCGATAAACAACAGCCTTGTCCTACTCCTCTACCGATATTTACTCCGCTGGTGTCAGCATTCACCAACCTGACCTTTACAAATTCATTCACATATAAATTCCTGATCAGTCTCATGTCTTTCCTGTCCACACCTACATCTTTTTTTAATATCCTCATCAACAGTACACAATTTACTTTATCAAAGGCCCTCTGCCAGTCGAGAAAACATACGCAGCAATCTTGGCAGTACTCTATTGCTCATTGTGATGATTTTCACTACGTCTCTGGTTCTTGTTCTTTTCTGAAGCCGAATTGATTTTCCCCTTCTGCCTTTTTCTCTAGCCTTTTATAAAAAAATCTCTTGATCTCAAAAAGAGGTAATTAATATATTTATATATATATTTGCAGAAGTTATTGGAGCTTTCGGGATGATCCCTTCGTCAGCACAAGAGAGATGCTGACGAAGGGATCATCCCGAAAGCTCCAATAACTTCTGCAAATGTGTCTCTCCAACACCCCAGCGACTCTCCTTCCGGTAAGTGCTCACTGGGCTTCCTTCAACACCTAGTTGCCCTAAATATCCTCATTTACCTTTCCTCTTCCGTAGTGTGTGTGTGTGTGTGTGTATATATATGTATATATATATATATAATGTACTATGTAAGATAAGAAAGCGAAACTTTTCCATAGAGAGGTCTGTCACTAAGTGTGCGGTTTGTAAATTCGTACGTATGCAATGTGTTCCTCGAGGATGGAAGAGATACGTGAGAGGAAGGAGGGATTCGGGAATGGGATAGGTAGAGAGTGGATGAAGGGGGGAGGGAGGGGGGGAGGGGTAGACTAGAGGTGTAGTGATAGGAGTGGGCAATAGAGAGCGAGGGTGGAAGTAGGGATCGTGTAGCGAGGGGAGAATGAATGTGTGTTGTGTGTGTGTTGGGGGAGGGGGGTGAGTGGGGGAGGGAGAAGGAGGTCGTACCTTTAAGAGGGAAGAGAGCGCTCAGCGGGGATGTATTTTTTAAGGGGGAGGAGAGGATGGCTTTGAAAAAAAAGAAAGGGGCAGCACTTTGGTGCGTATTCGAAGGGAGGGAGAGAGAGAGATATTGTGGTTGCTTCCTTTTAATAATAACCCTCTTTTCTCATCCTCACTTATTCCAAACATTCCCTCCCCTCTCTCTGCCCCTCCATTGCGCACCCCTTGAAATCGTACTACCCTTTTTACCACTTTTCTCTCTCTTTCTCTACATGTACGCATATATTATTTTTTTCCGAAAAATTGGAAAAATAGGGTTCGTATTATACATGGTTAGAAACGTAACAAGTTAGGAAAGCAGATATTATTAGAAGGCGATTTTTTACAAAAAAATAAATTTCTTTCATTGGTCGCTGTTTAATATTTATGACATTATAATCTAGTTCTCTGATTTTCATCAAAAGCTTACCCATATACTAAAAGAATTGAGATCGTTGCCATGGTAGTCGATTGTTGAGACCCAAGAAAAAAATCCCACTTTTTCCGATAAAAACTGAAAATGTACGTTAAATCTAGAGGGATTTGAATTTCGTTTTCAAAAATAAGAAACTACAATTTCTAAACTTTCCTACAGTTGAAGTCCCTAGATCGTATCTTGACAGAAAATAATTTAAAAAATCAAATATATAAACTACACCGATTTACGTGCTTTACTTATGGGGCAATAATGGGACCAAATTAGCCCCCAGCAACTGATCCCGGTCCACCAAATTCTTGCCACATCTAGCTCTCATATGTATCATATTTACTTATCCCGAAAATTTGGTTTCTTTAGATTGAACCGTTTCAGAGATATCGTCCGCACAGTCGGACGGACTGACAGACAGTCAGACAAAGTGGATACATAAGCGATTTGTGAAAAAATAATCGCTAAAAACTAATCGAGAAATATTCTAAATTGCGTTTGAAAATTAATATTAGAAATACTGTAGGACGAGGAGATACATAATTACGGCGACTTGAAAGTTGATATACAAGGTGCGATCAGTTCAATTATCTGAGATCAATAATTGATATCAGTGGGAAATGTGACGAATATGTCAGAATAAATAAAGGAAGAACTTGTGTACGCATTTTGAATGGTGGATTTGTCTTGAGTCGAGGGTTGAGTAAAGGAACAAAAAACTTTCTTTTTATGGCCGTTGTAAAGAATATCCTCTTTAATGTTTCCTCATCGCTGGCCCATTTTTGGAAACACATGAAAAATAATTGAGTCGATAGAAATAGTCGAATAGAGAAAGAGAGAGAGAGACGGAGTATCCCATTTACATTAGTAAGTGATTTTACCAGTAATTCCGTAAATCGTAGTACCGTGCTTCAAATTTTCCTAAATTCTACCTTAACGACGTTGAAT
Organism: Uropetala carovei; assembly: GCA_036926305.1. Lineage (NCBI taxonomy): Eukaryota > Metazoa > Arthropoda > Insecta > Odonata > Petaluridae > Uropetala > Uropetala carovei. The sequence continues at coordinate 5,312,652 of JAXCHB010000010.1, read as the reverse complement.
TAACCGAGTTATCTGGTCTGTATTCCGGAAAAAAATGTGTAACTCGCGCGTCACGTACGGATAAGACAGTGTATTCGGTCTCACTCACAATCAGTTGGATCGATCGATTTAATAAAAAAGAATTCTGACAGCCATCTATCTCACTACGGTTTTAAATGGTAGCCTCTCTTCATAAGGCTCTCGTCAGATTTCTTCCGCATTAATTGCATCAGGTATAATGCTCTTGGATAGCTACAAATTAATAATATTACAAACTACGCAAGCAACTTTCCGAAAATTTTCTTTAAAGTCGACTCCATTCATTTGGGTTGACATTTAAATAAAAGCGCGGCTCAATCTTGCAGTAAAAATATATAAGTTTATATTACCTCCATCTGTTATCGTTATGCATCGTAACTATTCGCAGATCAACCATTTTGACACCGATATGCATTTCCCCACATAAGGCATTAAACTCATCAATAAAAATTGTAAAACTGAATATTGTACTTTCGAAGTGGGTCTCCCCATTCGAACGGCGGAGGGGAGGAGAGTAAGGGGAGGGGGAGGAGAGGAAGGGGAGGGGGAGGAGAGAAGGGGCGAGGGGGGAGAGGAGGAGTACCTTACTCTTGGTTGAGTAACGCATATGTCGATATTTTTTTTCATTCTTCCATAATTTATCCCAGTAGTGCATATATTTATATAAAGCCCTTCCTCTATCCTTCCAGAACATTTTCACACCTCCGCATTTTTCCCGAATACTTTCCTCCCCCCCCTCCCCCCCCCTCTCTCGCTTTATCTCCCTCTCAGCACAACTCTTTCGCGATGTTTCTTTTTTCTAACGATTATTTTTATACTCTCCCATCCGGCTGAGCTGAGTCTTGCAATTTCGCGGCCCTTCATTTCCCAGAAATTCTTAAACTCTGCCCGGATTAATCTCCTCGTCTATTAATAAAAGAGATCCATATCTTGGAATCTAAAGAGGTAATATTCACGTTGTCACCCACATTTGACATTTTTAATAAAATTGGTTAGGATTGATGTCAATCAAGGAAAATGCTTTCATTCGCCAATTTACTGATTTCCCTTTGTCCCGAAATAAAATCAAAACAACTGCTTTATGCTAAAATTGAGGGTTTGTGAGACATACAGCGAATGCCATAATGGATTAACGCCGATCATTTTTGTGATGATTGTCGGATGTGTATCACATGGCGTTTTCAGTGGAAATGTTAACTTTTGAACTGGAGTCGTTTTGCGCTACAATACATGGCGCTCTCCCAAAGGTCTCTCTATACAACAGCAGACAGACGGTGCGGATGCTATTCCTATTAAATGTGAGACAAAATTCCAGCGGATATATTTAACTGTGTTGGATCTCTCGGGGAGAATTTTCAATATCTAAAGAGTGTCATAGGCTTGTTTTTGACGGTATAGCTAAAGTTGTGTAGAGCAGCAAAAGTGGCAGGAGGTTGTGGAAATTAATTTGATATAATATGAATACGGTCGGCGTTAGTAATAAAAAAATTAATCAAACGAAGAACATTTGGAAATAAGCGAAGAAGGAAAGAGTTTTGATCATTTTCAGAGTATTTTGCATAGATCTTTTTAATTCAATTCGATGCAACTAAATCTCTAATGAACTTGCGTTCATCAAATCATATTATTTAAAATTATATTTGTATAAATTTGTTTATTTGGAGTTGTCTCTAAAATCATAATTTGGGGATTTGGGCAATTGAATATTTTCCCCATATATTTAAAACGATTAAATAATAGCTCGTATATTACCGATAATCCAGAAATATTGCGATTTAACTGTCCGAGCAAGATTTTCACACTAAACGAGCACTATTTATCACTAAAAGGATTTGTGACGTCGCTCCCGATGGCGCCTTTGCAATTCGTTAACTAATCACTCAATCCTCGCATTTGAATTCCAAAAATGTCCTGACTTAAAACGAGAAGCCCAACTGCGAAAAATCCCAGCGACTCGTTACAATAACCGGTGGTAAGGCGCCTCCAATTTATTCCTCCCCTCATAAATTCCACCCTCACCCGAAAACCCTTTCTCGCACAACCCCAGCACCACCGGAAGAGCCCCATATGTGCCCACAAGGGGAGGCGGGGGGTGGGGTTGGGGGGCATATTTTTCGCCCCCTCTCAGCGCCGCCATGCGGCGGGGGAAGGAAGACACCGCGAGGGGAGTCCGAGGGTGCAGGAAGGACGTCCTCGGGAGGATGGAACCCATTTGGCGTCCTTTCGAATGTATCGCTTCGGGTTTCGGTCGCCCCGGTGAAAATCATGGAGGCCGAGATCTGATGCTACGCGACTGACACCTGGTGGTGATTAATGGAAAGAAGTGCAGAAGAATGTGTGCGAGGGATTTCAGAAAGGGTTTTCGCGGGGGAGAGATACAGGGAGGGATAGAGGTAGACGGGAGAGATACGTAGAGGGGGGAGGGAAGGGAGGGAGAAGGAAGGGTGGAGGGAGGGAGAGAAGGAGGGGGAAAGGGCCAAATATTCCTAAAAACTGCCATTTTCAGGGTATTCTCCCCCAACGTTCGAGATAGAGAGTGTTTAATGTTTCAAGAGGAGAATGGAAACGAGCGGTTATGTATGTATATTTGAGCGTTTTTAAAAGCGTAACGAGAAGGCGAAATAGGAATGGCTGAAATCTAGTGCGTTGGCGTCACAATACACCGCTCTAATTGAACGAACGTCGTACGCCTTCTTGGGTCGTGCCATTCGATATGCACGAATCGATACATTTTCATTCGCGTGATGCTTCGCAATTCATGATTACGACGAGTTTTAAATTGGCGAGTGACGAGATTTAGTCGCAGTAGGAATGCGATCTCCTGACTGCGTCATTTATCTTCCGATTCTCCGTCGACGAAGTTGAAAGATATTCCGACCGATCAAAGCCATGCGATCAAAACTAATGTCATGTTTCATTTATCGCGGTACTTTTAACGATTCGTAACTTTGTTGGATTTTTATTGATCAAGAAAAAAAACAAAACGCGATCACTTTTTCTTCTCGTTCGCCTGCCTCTTCGTTTAGTGTGGTTTTACCAATTATATGGTAATTCATATGAAAAAATCGGGCGCCTGAAGAGATATCACCGCTGATGACGGCTGCTTTGCCGTCGATATATGTTTTTTCAACATTTTTATGGTTGCTGAAGTCAGTCAACTCTGAAATCTACAGGAAATGGCATTCGATGAGAGGAGAAAAATTTTGAGGAGAACAAAAGAAAGTTGACGACGCGTTTTTTGATTTGTTTATATAGGAGAGAAAGATTATCAAATGGAACGAAAGATAACTAAGAGATATGGAGACTGTGGTCAAGAGACGTGATTTTCTGAGAGGCTTTTTCGAAAGAAGAATTAGAATTAAGAATTTTTTGGTAGTTTGAGATAATTTCAGGAAACGAAAAAAAGAAAAAGGACGCAGAAAAATAAGCGACATTTTACGAATCGTACTTTACGCATTAATCCGAGATAAGTATTTTCTGATTGTTTGACTATGTAAGTCGATTATGTGCTGGATTTTGTCAGGGAACACCTGTATTTATTGAGAGTTGCACGAAGTGAGGAGAAATAAACTATTCATTTTGGAAAACGTTTCCTGGTCGAGGGTGGATATTTTAACTAATCGTTGGAACTTAGAAATTGCAATCGAAAATCTAAATTTAAAATAGGTATTGTTTTAGAAAATAGTTTTTGATCGCTCTGGAATCTTTGAGGTCCATTTCCACTCTGAATTTGCAATTAAATCTCTCAGGAAAAAGTTGGATGTCGTTGGAAGAAATTTTGTATGTAATCGATGTCATCCGAAGTCTTTTAAAATCTATAACACGTTAGAACATGCGTCTCGAATTTGTCTTAAACTGGAATAAATCTGCAGATTGGCAGTAAAACAACGATGTTAAAACATTTAGTCGATAAAGTAAAATTGAAAGAATGGCAGCAGTAAAAAAAATAATGCTCGAACAGCTTTTGAATGGCCCATTGCTATGGCTTTTTCTCGTTAATTTAGAGACTTTGAAAAAGCAAGGCTAAAATGCATCTGGTTCCATTTCGATTATAATTTCCGAGAAATATGGCATTTTATAAATTTGCCACGCGCATTCCTCTGTTCGCTATTACGCTAATTGTAACAGAGCACTCTTCTCAGAAAGCATATTTCCATTAGAACCAAAACGACTGCCACAAATGTGATTGTTAAATCCTTGTTCGATTTCAACGAACGCAGATAATTTGTAAACAGTAGTATTCAGTTATTAGGTAAACATTCCCCTTGGACCATCCCACTCGATATTATTACGCTGAGTGCCTTGTTTCGTCAATAATTGTTCACATACTCATTCGTTGACCCGCTCATTTGAATTGTTTAATCAACGTCGCGCATTAAAACATTGGCTCAAACAATCACCTCAAATGCACCACGAGCGCCATCAATCAATTAGCGGCAACAATCGTCCTATCAATCTTTCATGGCCGTAATGAAACGATGCGTCATCCACTTCCAAATAATTATCTCGTCCAATTTTAGTCCCTCCAATTCCGAAATTCTTTGAATTATTTACCTTCGGCGATGGCGCCGAAACAAAAAAGCGTCGCATACTCTGCCTTCGGCTCTCGCACACACCGTCTCCTTCCATAACACTCATTTCTTACCCAAACTGCGGTCCGATCCGTCTCGCGGCTGTCGTGCGGCGCATTTCTCTCCCCTCGCGGAATGGCGTGGGTTGGGTAAGGGGTTATACGGGGTACAAGGGGGAGGGCGAGGCGGACCTCCTGAAGGGGACACAGCTTTTCGCTCCGACGGAGTTGGCGTGGAGGGACGATCCCGCTTAATTAATTGCTCGCCCTTTCCCATCACCCTCCCCTTCCCACTTCCCCCCTTCCATTCCCCCCCTCCCCCTCCCCCCTCTCTCACTTCCACGGGCATTTCCAGACGGCAAGAAAGTGACGCGTTTCGTCCTTCATGCATTTTTATTTGTACCGCAAGGATGTCTTTTCTTTCCCTTAGTAATTAAGTTACACCTTATCGACGTCAGTTGAGGAAGAGCTGCCTCGATCGAGAGAATGCCTCCGATCTAATTAATCCCTCCTATCCCCATCCCTCTCCCTCTCTGTCTCTCTCTCTCCGTCCTTTTTAAGGCAAGATTCGCTTCGATGGCACTCGCAGTTGGACGCCAATGGTGACCGGAAATATATAATGAATCGTTGGCCGCATTTGCTCGCTGCCTTAATGAATGCAAACGAGGGCAATCCCGCTGCTTTTGTGAGCGTCCGTCGCTTGTGGCTGGAGTTTTGGGTCGCGTCGGGATTTTCTCAGGATAAATGCAACACTTGTTAGGGCCCCGCGATGCGGTCGCCGCTACGATTCATCAATTATCGGTGGGGCCCCTAAAGTCAGCGGGTCGTCGTTTGAACGGTCGCTTGCCAATTAAAGGAAATATCGTGGTATGTCAACGGACGTGCGTTTGGAGGACCTGAGCGAGAATATAAATTAGTAAAGTAGTTGATAAAATTTTAATTACTACGAAAGTGCGAGATCGGCGTGAGGCAATTATTAATCGACCGCCGAGGCTGCTAACGCTTTAAAAATGATCATTTTCGTAAATGCGTGAAAACATTATTCCAATTTATCGTAAACGTCGTATTCCACGGTTTTTTCCTTCGTTTATCACGACAGCCCTTCCGAAGTATTCTGAAATAGGTTAATCGACTTTCCGGATGAGTTGAATGGCAAATTAATATCCTCCGCCGGACTTTAAATTCAGAATTCATTGCCGGAAATTATCCTAAAATTGATATAAGCTCGCGAGTCGTATTCGTTATTTACGATTTGCCGAAAGGGTTCGCGTGTAATTTTTCTGAGTTCCATAAAATCACTCATTGTCTTGGTTGGTTTAAAAGATCGATAACTGATGTTAGCCGAAATTAAACAATTCTAAAAATGTTCCATTAGCAACCTGTAATTTTTAATGGCTTATTGATGATTGTGCGTCACGTTTTTGTCATTAAATTAAAATATAAAAATTTTGAATTTTCAAAATTACTGTTTTGTTTTATTGGTTTATTTCGTTTGTTTTTAAAAACAATCGCCGCGTTATTTAAGGAATGGGAGCGAAATGAAGTTTTCGTTCGAAGCGAAACCAGAGTTTCCCGCTTTATTAAAATAGCCAATTTCGGAGCAAACGTGACGTCATGAGTGAAAAAAAGAAAAACAGAATCGAACCGAATTACGTCAACCGAAGTAATAGAAACTAAATGAAAGCTATAATCAGGCATTTAACGCACAAAAATAACCAAAAGTTTCCTCTCGATTCAGTTGAATATTATTTTAGTGAATAGAACATTTGTTTGTATACTTTTTTCCAATTACAAAATGTTTACTCGTTAAAAAAAACTGAATGGCTCGCATAAAATCCACGGCATCGTCGTAAATATTCCACCATTAAGAGACATAAAATGCTGACAATTTTCAGCGTTAAAAGTTCGCAACACATCATCAAGATTACTGATCGACACTAAATTTATATATGGCCATTAAAATTATTCAAATTTTTCTTTCTGCCAATAAGGAAACAATTAAACAGCAAAAAAAATATTTTGTGTTTTATGCTCCATATTATGAGATTTTGGTTAAAATAGAAATCTTTATTATTTTTTAATTAGAGTAATGTCGTGTTTTAATGGACAGGTAAACAGATGTACAGAAGTACAATCCATTTGAATTTTGTGTGTCCGATATAAAGTAAGATAAATTGGAAGATTAAAAGGGCTATTTGGCGCCTATAAAAGGAAACTCATTTTTTAAATTTCCAGTTTATGGGGCGCCATTTCAAAATGAATTTCAGCGGAATTTATTTACAGAGTTTAGCGTTGCGCTCAGATTTTGAGAGGCGCAAAGAAAATAAGTTCTTTATTAGGTGAAATATCCCGAAAATGAATTTCGAAATACGACAGAAAGGATAAATTTTGATTATATTTTGACGGTTCTTCTGTTTTAAATCGACCGCTCATATGTCATTCGAAAGTTAAACAAAATTATTTTTAAATAATAAAGTAATATTATTACTGCAGTCATATAACTTTCTCGTTATTTTTATCAACATAAATCAATGAAAAATTGGCGTTTGCATTTATGAGAAAGTAAAGTAAAATCAAAATGAAAAATATGAATTGAAATTTAAAGGAGTACCTATCTAGTTCTGATATCTTAACAGGCCGTAAAATAGAACTGACGCGTGAATGACGTTACGTTAGATAGATAGATAGATCTATCCGGATATTCGTGTTTATTTAGGCGAGATCTCTTCTTCCATCTAACCTATTTTCACTTACAAATAAATTCTAAGTTAGTATTTCTGGAAATGAATAGAGGTGGAAATTATTGCTTGAAAAACTAAGGATAATTAAAATTCTATACCCTAGGAAAACAACCAGAAAAACAGGGGAGTGAATAACGTAGAAATAAATAATACGGCAATTAGACGCTTAATTCGAATTCTTTTTTTTTCGGAATTATCAAATTTCAAGTTTCGGAAAGCATGAAATATGTTTTTAAAAAATATTTTATTAATCTTGACGATTTCTATGGCTAGTTTTATAGGAAGAATATCCAGAAATCGAAATGGACGAATCGCTATCGTAGGCACAGAAAAATACGATTCTTCGGAATCGAAATGCTAAGAGACCCTTCGTGCATGAGATAACGCGTGAAAAAGGTCCAAAAGGGGGAAAAATCGGGATTCATAAAGCGCACACAGTGCACAAAATGCAGTACTATCACTTCCGAATTTTTGTTTGTCCATTTTCAGGGCGTTGGAGTGGAGGAGGGAAACGCACAACGGATATAGTGCGCCGCGGAAACTTTTCGAGCGGTTCATTTAGGGTGTGAACACACGGCGCGAACCGCGATTTCCTATCCGCTGAATGGAAGAGCGGCGTTGAGGGCGATATGGGGGGGGGGGGCGATATGGGGGGGGAGGGCGAAGAGGGAGGGAGGGGGGGGATGAAGGTGTGGAAATAAGAGTGAGGGACAGTTTCAATGCAGTTGCGAAATGGCGTGCGACTGTACAGTAATGTATATCTATAAATGCGAAACATTTTAACAAGATCTTCAATCGTTAGTAATCTGTTCGTAATGAGATTATATACTCGACGTAACTTCAGTAATTGTTATATCTTTTTACCTTTCAATCCCTATAATATCACCTGAATCTTTTTCCTCTATCTTTTGCCTTCAACTTTTCATCAATCATATCTTTAAACGTGCAGTATAACCTCGGGAAATACCCTATCCATCCATTTTGCGTCCCTCTATCTAATCATTAGCGATATCTCCTCTCCTTCTTCCTCTTTTTTAAACTACCCATCCATTTACGACAATCGTCTTCATCTCAACATTTTTAAGATTTATCATTTTTCCCCTCCATCTTTTCCTTTCATGCCTGTGATGCCATATATAACACTAGGGCAGGGGTCGGCAACCTTTCAAAGTAAAAGAGCCAGTTTTTGTTTTTTGCCTCATTCCAAAAAACTTGATAGCCACACAGTAAAAATCTGTATGACTCCAGAACCGCAGGTTGCCGACCCCTGTACTAGTGGCTGTCTGCTCCTGGTCCATTTATATTTTCTGCAGAAAACGGGGAAATATAAAAGTGTAAGCCAGCAACAAAAAAACGAATATTAGTATTACTTAAGTAATTTATTATGTCCATTTAGTCCTTTGTCTTTGCTCCTTTACGTTGTAAAACGCTCCTACGTCGGTCTCGCATTGTTCTTACAAATGTTTTCAATGTTATTTTTGGGATATTTCTTTCTACTAATGAAGATACTCTCACCAAAATTTGTCTGCCGCGACTGTAAACTTTCCTCATTGGCATTGACCATAACTTTTCATTAGGATTAAAGTTCAGGATCCTCTCCAAGATTTTTATGTCTTTCCTAAGGGAGAGGAGCCATGCAAGTCTAGTAATCGCGCAAAAAAGGTTGCAACGAAGATTTTAAAAAAGAGTGTACAAAATATTCACCAAAATATTCACTACCGTCTTGATTCTGCTCAGCCCAGAGAAAAATCCGGATTTCGGAGTTGATGGACCACATTCAAGTCATCAGAGAGATGATCAGTCGGACTAATGAATGCGAATTGCCTCAATTTGTCTTTCATCGTCTAAAAAAAACATTCGACTTTATCCGAACTGCGTAGGTATAAATGCATTGACGGAACATGGGGTACAAGAAACATAACTTTGATTTAGAATCGCATGTCCAGCTTATCGAAGGAACAAGCGACTTTAAGAGCAAAAGGGAGCGGGGAAAGGTGATGCTATGTCGCTTACTATTCAAATCAACTCTAGAGGAAGTATCCAGAATGCTAGACTGGGAAGAAAATGGTATAAAGGTGAATGGAGAATATCTGAGTCATCTGCGCTTTACAGATGACATCATAATGTTTACAGGAAGCCCAGAAGAGATCTGTAGAAGAACTGAAGCGGACAAGCCGAGAATATGGAGTAACAACGAATCTTAATAAGTTTCACAAGTCCTAATAAGATGTTTATCTACGGAAAATAACTCAAAGAAGTAACAAGCTGCGTTTAATTGGGTTAGCTCATTACTACCGACGGTTCACTTCTTGAAGAAATCAACTGCAGTGTGAAGATGGCATGAAATGCCATCTTCACACTGCAGTCAGTCAAATATCCCAGTCTTTCTAAAAAAGAGCCTGACCAACGTATGTAAAACACGGAACATGAGAGCCAGAATAGTCCAGCGCCTGCAAACAACACAGAGGAGCATGGAGAGATGCATGTTAGGGAAGATACCGCAAAAGGAATGGCTGAGTAAGAAAGAAGACGGTAGTCTGTGACGTATTAGAAGAGTGAAGGCGCTAAAATGGCAGTGGGCGGATCATATTGGCAAAAGAAATTATGAGCGTTGGACGTCCAGTGTCATCGAACGGATTCTAGGGAAAGCCAAGAGGCCCAAAAGAAGTCCGAAAGATAGTACATATATGGGACAGAGGGCTTGTTAGTTCTTGGGGCAAACTTGCAGAAGAACATGGAAAACTGGGGAAGTCTGGGGGGTCTAGGACATCTCGACGCAGCCATCTCGCCGCGGCCACCTCGCCGCGGCCGTCTCGCCGCGAAGACCTTTCGCCGCAGCCGTCTCGCCGCGAGGACTTTCGCCGCGGAGACTTTTTGCGGCGGATGTTTTTAAGTGCATTCCAGAGTTGAATTTTTAGAGAAGATAGATAAAAGTTTACTTCCGAATTGTAATTTTTACCTATGGTATTATCTGCAATACAAACGATATACAAAGCATATAAAATGTATAGTGTGTAGTAGTTTAATGTTTTTAGTTTTCTAGAAGCGAGTCCAAGTTGAAAAACATCAGTATGTATTGATAAACTGAGAGAAAGTCTTTGAATTTTAGTAAGTCGAGTGTTTAAGGGAATTTTTATGGTAAACGAATGTGAGTTAAACTAGAAACGAAACTCTAAAATTCAGAATAACCAATTAAATATTCCGAAATTCTTTTTTATTAGGTTATCTTGACTGTAAAATTAAATTCTTTAAGTCAACCCGCATGAATGATCATCATGAGTTACATTCATTTTTGAAATGCATATAATTATAAAATGTGCTGTTACGCAAATTATTATCTCCTCTTTTGATCTAGAAAACTTTATTAAAGCGTCTATTCAGTACATTTTATTCGTATTCTGAAGAAATTATTTTCTGTATCATTTGAGTTTATAATGGAACTAGGGGTATAATCCAAATTAGACTTCCTATATTGTGTACGTGCTTGATATCAGCAGTCATAGGAATGGTTGACTGGCGGCCATTAATGTAGAGAAGTTGTCTTAAACTTTTGAAAATTATTGCATGATTTTGCCTATCAAAAAGCACAAAAACAAGGTTTTTGTATAATTACCATTTGAATAAATTTTTCTTTCTGAGAGGATACCCTATTTTTAAAAATCGACTTATTGAGATGCACTAATGGCTTCAAAAAATTCTCTCGATGAGATTCATGCATAATTTGCCGTGGTTATAGCTCGATCGTTTTACAATGGCAGGCGACGACGCAGGAGTTAGTGGAGGAGAAACGTAATTTAATAGGTGAAAATGAGTGGGGAACAGTATGCCAGAAAAAATACAGAAAATGAGTACATTCAAAGAGAATGTGTAATGAACGGAATTGAAGAAATACTTGTTAATATAAATTTGGAGAATGAAAGTGATAGCACTGAAGCAAGTGACTAATAAATATCAAAATAATTATTAACTATTATTGTAACTATTATATTTTGCATGTATAAAATGATAAATAAAGGTTTCCTTAAAAATATATTTCAGTAGTTGTTATACTTAGTATCAAAGAAGCTTCCTCCTCTATTGACCACCTGCACGAGGAACTGAACTAGAAAATAAAACTACTCCCACTAGGCATTCATAAGATTCAAGGAATTCTCAAATGAGTAAATTTCCCCATGGAATTTCTGGAAGTCGTTAGATATTATCTTAATGTCAAATTTGTGGAACGAACCAAGGGACTTGAGGATTAGTGAATTTGGTTGGGGTTTGGACCCCATGGCGACAGGGTATGGGAGCGTGAGGGTGTCGATGACCATGGAAGGTAGGACAATTCGGCCTTTCGCTAAACAATCGAGCTATAGCCTAAGATCGACCATGATTATGGCAGTCTTATCTTTGCTACCGTATGGTAAACATCCGTCCTCCGAGTTCCCATTCACGGTGTGATATCGTCTGTGGATCCTTGCTAACTTGCTCAGTGAACATTTTTATTCACTTTACAATAACATTCCGAAAGTTTTTCTAACTTTTACTAATCCCTTAAAATGGAAATTATTCCGTCTATCCGTGGAAAGGAGAAACTATTAGTGGACGGTTTTGTGTATGTGTTTGAGCGGTTAAGTAGCGATGAGCGTGAGAAATTTTGGCGTTGTGAAGAACGTGGAATGTGCAAAGCTAGAATACCCACTTGTATTCCAAAGTGAATCACATATTAACGAAGCGGCAACTTCGTATTTTAAGAAAATCAAATTATTGTTAAAGTTTTCTAGAATAAACATGAACTATGTAGTATTATTGAAGACGTAAACTCAAGTAACTGTACGAAATTTGATCAAAATCGTTAGAGCCGTTTTTGAGAAAATCAAATTGTTCTTAAAAACGCGTAGAATAAACTTCCCTTAATTACTGATCAATGTCAACCATTTCATCATAGTCTCTGCTCAGTATGATAAAATGCTTAAGTACGTGATTCCATTCATTTTCGCTTTATCGTTTACATTTACATCAATACCCTGCAAGCCGCTAGAAGCGTTTGGCAGGGGGTGTCACAACACCAAGTGAATTCTAACTAATTCCTCTCTTGGACTGTCTTATCGCGTCTGGGAAAAAGGATCTGTAGTATTTCTCTGTTCTAGCGATTGTTTCGACATATTTTCTCCTGTACTCTGATCTAACATTACGTTCACTAACACCGATGGGGACGACTATGCCGCGTACGTCTTCAACGAATTCGGAGCTTTCGAATTTTTCAAAAAGTTTCCTTTTGTAATCAATTCTTCTACTCTTCAACGTCTGCCGTTTAGGCTCCAGAGCCAGTAACAGACAGATAGACAGACAGACGGCATTGCGAAATCCACTTGTTCGGATTCAGCAACACCTAAAACCTGTATTTCCGTAAAAATATCGAGGTCGATTTTTTTCGCGATAACAATACTTTCTCAATATACTTCGTATTTGAGAAAGTACGAAGCAAGCATGAAAACAATTCATAGTTTTTATCACTTCAAAACTCCATATTTGGGCACTCGTATTTGAAAACTCAACGCTTCTTTTTGGTTTGTCGAAATCTTCTTTTCGCTTTATCTCAATTTAATAGTGTATAGTTACATGTTAGACGAATCGCACCCAAATCATTTTTATCAAATTAGCGATGGATAAGCGATTAAGGTTCTTCGCGATCGTCAGAGTTTTGTTGCTACGGTAGAGCGATATGTTAATAGCATAGGATAATCAGCACGTTTAATATAATATTATGTTAAACACTTATTATTAATAAAGGACGAAAATCAGACAAAGACGTGAAGACAGAAAGAAAACTGAACATTGTTCGCATAGGCCATGAGATTTTCATATATACCTACTTAAAAATAAACGTATTATGTAAAATAAAACTAATATGTAATATTCAACGTGATTTTCCGTTAATTTTTAATCAATCACGGCGAGAGAAGTCCTCGCGGCGAGAAGGCCGCGGCGAAAGGTACCTTCGCGGCGAGATGGCTGCGGCGAGGCGGCCGCGGCGAGGTGGTTGCGGCTAAAAGTCCCATTCCCAGTAATAGAGGGTAAAGGGAAAAGATGACAGGGTGAGAGAGGGGGAAAGTTAAGAGGTGGAAGGGAGAGAGGGGAAAGAGGAGGGACAAAGAGGGGGAGGGGGGAGAGGTGGGTAATGGAGAGAGAGGGAGATGTATCAATAATACAAGAATAGAGTAAAATACGTCTTTAATGGAATACTTTTCTATGGGGATGTCATTTGCACCATTAATTGTTTCACATAATTATTAATAAATTAATTGAAAGAAATCCGTGTAAACATTACGTGGGTACAGCTCCAGCCGGAATGCCTCCTCATGAACTGAAGCTTAAAGTAGGAACCGTTATCATGTTCCTTAGAAATGTATTGCATTTGAGAGGACTATGTACTGGTGAAAGACTTACTGTCACTCAGATACAAACACACATAATCAAAGCAAAATTGTTCGGTGCAGCAAACTCAGACACGGTACTTATTCCCAGAATCTCACTCATTCCATCAGATACAAATTTACCATTCAGTTTCAAATGAAAACAATTATCTGCATGATTGACTTTTTCAATAACAATCATTAAGTCAAGAGGCCAAACATTTGATAAAATGCCTTTACCTACCTAAGCCTGTTTTTAGTCATGGACAATTATATGTTGCTCTATTAAGAGTCAGATCGTTTGATTCACTTACTGTAGTGCGAGGAAAGAACCCAGAAATTGGCAGTTTTGTCTTTAGAGAAAACTTTGATTAAAAAGTATAAGTTAAAAAAAATGCCTGAATGTTTAATGAAGACATTTGAGACCTGATAGATCAGCATATGTTATGGGGGCACAGGTAGTTGTTTATTTATTTTGCAAAAAATATTAAAATATTTTGATGGAAAGTGAATTTCATTTCAATAAAATGTAAGACCTATTACTTACTACTGCATTGTAATTTCAATTTGCAAGCTATACAAGTAAAACCCAAAATACCACTTAATGTTGTTTCAGAATATGCAATTAAACGTGAATGAATGGAACAGAAGTTAATGTAGCCTTTTTACCTTCATCCTCTAAGTCAGTGAAAGGACATTTCTATATTCTAAAATAATGAATTTAATGAAGATAACATTTTAATCTTTATTAAGCATTTAACATGATTAAAATACAATTTAGTTTTTCACGAATGACAGCAAGCTATTAGAAATACATAACCTCAATGATTTCAAAGAAATTCATAAAACATTGGAAAAAATCACTTTCCAGAGAGATGAGCTCGTTCCCAGTCTTCAAGTAGTACGAATTCCACCACGCTCTCGTAGTTGATGATGCAAGTCACTGGAGGATTTCAAATTTGTGCCCGTTTCCGAATGACCCAAGAGGTAGAGCAATCCATTCGTTAACCTTTCTTTTAAATGGCATTTCCCCCGATATAATCGAGGCCTATTCCATTGATGCAATTCCTGCAAGAGGATAATCGAAAAACATGAAATGACATATACTCATTGCATTAAATGATACAGAAATCAAGATTTTTCACCCTAAATCACCGAAAAATAAATTACCAACACATTAAAAAGATTCGTAGAATTAAAAAATAAATCATTAATTAAGCACAATCACAAAATGGATATAAAACTTATATGAGTACTGGAAATAAAATAAATAAACCCAAAATTAACACATAGCAATTCCAAATCAATATGCAAACATACAAAATATGAAAACAAGTCGCTAGTAAACAAAAATATGATATAGTAAAATAGCATAGTCATAAAATAATCTAATAGGTACAAATGTTACTACAAGACACCAATAAATAAATTCGACTATAAATAAATAGGCAATAACACAAATTATCAAAACAAGTAAATACAACGAGACACCGATTCATTCAATATGGCAGTCGAATCACACCAAAAAAACAGCAGTAATACACTAGAAATCGATCAAATAATCCAATCAGTCGTAAGCATTAAGCGTCTCGTCTCGTCAGACGATAGACATCGTAAACAATGTCCCATGTCTGCACAGGCCTGTGCTGTCAAACCACATAGCGCTATGGGTTGTCAGTCGTACAACAACATAAGATAACACATGTGAATAGATACAGTCAGTCTTTAAAGCACTATGCGAACAAAACCTCATTTCAATACCATGAAAAAACAATAGGTAAATGCGAGTAAATTAGGCGTAAACACATCGATAACAAATCGTTACACGACTCACCAAAAATCACCCAGAATACCACACCGTAGGTGAAATACCTCATCCTCCGAAGCACCTCTTGCCTGCAATACCTTATCCTTGGTCACTGCAGGCTGCTCCTCAGCGACGTGTCACTCGTAGTCGTCTCTCGCTGCCGCAGCTGTCGGCATTTGGCTCCTCGGTGCTCAGCCCGTCGGCGATCTGTCCCATGGCGTCGTCGCTGATGCGCAGTTGCGCACTGTAAACCATTCCATTAATTTTATTTCGTGAAATTGAATGCCCATCGTCGTTTAATAACCAGCTGGTATTCGAAAAGAAATTCATGGAACGTTCGGGAGAGCGTTTCTATGCGAACAGACACGCGTCCTTAAATGATTTCATTTACTCTGATACATTTAGCTGGATATTTAAAAAATCAAATCCACAAAGGCGATCAACGTTCTGTTACAGGCTGCATCTTTACACAAATAAAACCCGAAGAAAACAAAACAAAATGCAAACAATGCACATTAAGGTAATATTTAAGCAATATTTCATGGTGAAGAATCACGATTTCAGCAAAATAGTGACAATACATATTCAATGTGTATTTTCGTATCTCATCCACACGGATACTTTGAAGTAGGATTCCTTGCATAAATTCCCTATAGTAACACGAATATAAAATGAAACCAATTCGAGGGTAAGTTGTAGGGGATGAAAAATTCCGTTGACTTACCGATCTTGTTTTCCGCCAGCACAAATGGTCCACTGGCTGACCGCCACGAATCCCGATTCGCAGACTGTCCCTACCAGCAATCTCTACTTACTGTCGAAACGATACTGTCTCTCTCTGAGAGCAGATTGCCCCGGACCCATATATTTAGAAAAACCCACCTATGTAATCAAAAATCTAACGGAGAGGCTGAAAGTTTAATTTACCACTTAAAAAATTTAGAAATGAAAACATAAGTACAGATGCAAAGCGCCCAAGGTTAGCTGGTTAGAAACTACACTACACTACTATGGACACTTTGCATCCGTGTAGTAATATGTAAAACTGCAAATTCAAATCTAATACCGATAGAATCATCGGCCTAACACGGAATTCATATCCAAGTGAAACGTAGTATTGACTTCCCCTAGGAAGAAGTCGTATCTTTGCCTCGTTCGCTGTTATTACGAACACTTGGAAAGCGTACTCCAGTGAAAGGTGATGATTCATCCTACAGAATTTAAAGAACCGAACAATAAAATTCACGACTTCAAAAACTCCTTGATGAGGCAAATTTAGAAACAGGTACACTCTGGTGTGTTAGTATTAGTAAAGATATTCTACGCTAATAACCAGAATGCACCTGATTCTAAATGTAATTAATAACTCAGCGCCTAACTGTAACTGAATGAAAACACATAGAAACAGAGGCGACTGCAGTGTTAGTGTTGCTAAAAGAGAAGAGTGCAGAACACTTCCATTTCTATGCGTTACTTGGTGTGAAAAAATGCAAATATAAGGTTACATATAAATGAAAATAAATATGAATCCAGGGCAACTGTTCTCCAAGCCTAGGTTAGCAAATCGTCACATAGTGACTTAAACTTTTAGAGGTAAACGTAACTAAACTAAGAAATTGAATAGTTGAAAGCAACCTAATTCGGGATTAGGTGGTGGTGATTTGACCTTTGAGAGCACCGCCGGATTTTTCTGGAAGTCGCGATCGTGTCTAACGAACTGAGGGAAAGAAAAGACGTCCTACTCCGACCAAGGTAGAACTGCAACAGTAGAAAAACACGCCATCTATCGGTCCATATCACTGGCTATTTCTGGGATCGAAATGTTAAATAATTTAGATTGAACTTTCTCGGTGATATAAAGGAATATTTCTTAGTTGATTCAATAAAAAAGGATTTCTTGGATAATTACTAATGTTTTAAAATTTCTTTTTCGAGAAAAAGTTTTCAAAGATATCATTATAAAGCAGTGTAACCAACCGTAAGTGTATGTTGTTATTTTACGACGAATGCATAACTATATTTATGGATCAATACATCTGCAAGAATTAAATGTTGAGGACTCATATATCTATGTAGAAATTTTCATAAGAGCAATAAATTTATCGTACTTGATCCGTCCTTCGAAGACTATCCGGTAGGTAATTAGTAATTGAATTCACGTAAGATTTATTCATTTAGCAACGCATGTTCCACTTTAAAATAACTTCCTTAGAGTACAATGCATTTATGTGAGTGTACGTGCCGTGACTGAAGGGCGTGATTGAGGCGAACTTTTAGAGGATGGTTCAGAGTACATATATGCTACAGGAACTAAAATGTTTCATAATTCTCCTAGGTTGGTTCAGGCGATACGAGAGTACAAGAGAATTGGGGGAACTATCAACTCACCATTTGTCGTGTCATAAGTATAAGGCACTCGGCGAAAACACCCGCACCCAACGTATTTTACAGGTGTGTCCGAAGGATTGATGAGTCCATGACGGCGTGCGCCCATCGCTGCTGTGTCGATGCACGTCCTACTGTCGAGCGCATACGCACCATCGTGGACACATTAAATTATGCATACGCACCAAATGAAGACGACACTTTATCTTGGAGTAACGCCGACTAACTGTAAAACTTGCACCCGTTACCACTCTTTTAACAAACGAACGCTTTTTCATCCTTTCATCCTGAGAATGTTTTTCCTTGGCAAACGACAATTGATAGACGGTCCTATCATTTGGATTTCCATGGAGAGCAATGTGGGAGAATCCAAAATCATTACCATTCACTTAGAAACTCCCGTGCGACAATAATTAAGCCGATATCACATTTAATGACACGATCGTCTTCGCTTGGTGGCCACAAGGCACAATCATTCCCGTAGAAAGTCTTCTTTGCTACTCAATGAGGTGCCACTGCGAGCAACCATCGACTCCGCCCCCCTCTAGGGTCATGCCGTCAGAAAAGGAGGAATGAGAGAGGGATTTTTGAGGGGGGGTGAGTAAAAAAAAGGGGGAAATACAAATGGGGTGGAAGTAAAATCCGAAATGGGGAATGTGGAATGCGATGGTTTGACCATAGACGTGGTAAATGCATTTCAAGGAGCACGCGAAAGACCTACGTGAAGACCTTCAAAAAACTTAGTCCTGTGACCTGTGAGAACGTAATTTTTTGAACATATTGAAAGTTACACGGTTTTCGTCTCTTCGTAGATATTCTAAATAAACGGTTGCATTGATTGTTATATATAAAAAGAAAGGTCATATTATTCAATAATAAGAAACAAAGAAATTTATAAACATAAATGTTCGTGATCAATTACTGTGTAGCATTAATATCCTCTCTAATATGACTTAAAAAGCAGATTTCTTACTGACTTATGGGTTCTTCTCCCGAATGGATGTGGAAAAGAGACAGAAGACTTAACACACAAGCTCTAAAACAGAGCTGGAAAGATATGCTCTATTTTTGCCACCAATCTCACGGGTTTAAACCGGACAGCAGTCAGGGGCCCTTTACTTAAAGAAACCTCTAAAGGAAAAAATTGAATTGAGTTATATGATCGTACGAGGTGAGTGCATGGTCCGAGAATATTATCTACTAAAAAGAATACGTCAAATTTTTTGTATGCATAGAAGGGCAAATATTTACGGATAATTATTCTGTAAACAGCGTATGGGAAGCGTTTCTAACGATCGATTCAAAGAAGGTGAATCTTCATTTCATCGTTTGATTGCTGGTATCATATATTTTACTAAGTAGAACCATTATATTATACATCAACAATGCTTATTAACGCAAATAGTCTCACGCATAAAGTTCAAATTAGATGAGAATAAGGACATACGTATGTTTTTGACCCATATATATAAACTGATCTTACCATTTCAGTTACCCTTTTATTTTCCACTTGAATTCCAGTATTACATGCATTAAACGTTTAAATTGAGCTATTTCGAACTGTAGGCGGATTATGATGAACAGAATAAGAAACTTTATAATGTTTGTAGGTCAATATTTTATTATTTTAATCTCAAAAAGAATGAAAATCTGCAGGTCGAGAATTCCATTTTTACGTGTTATTTTATGGGAAATGAAAAAGTTCGGAATCAGTTACTGCGTAGCAATAATTTTCTCTCTAATATGAAATTAAAAATGTAGATTTCGGACTGACTTCGCATAATAAATTGTCAATACGCAAACACAGCCGTGCCCTCAGCGAGATTCGAACCCGCGAACCTTACCAATATGTACATGGAAAACGCATCAATATAGTTAAATGTGAATGATTGAGATCGGGTTTTTTTTACACAGTACTTAATTTTTGATAAATTAATTTAAAAAAAACGCGCAAACATAGCGCGGGTTCAACTAGTATCTATAAAAGGCTTAGGATGTCTGCACCAACTCGACTTTTCGATGTGCAGGTTTTTATTCATTTTCTCATATAAATTCGAACTATTGTAATCTGAGCTTCGGACCTGGATCGTGTTAAAGAAAGAAGTCCTATTGTTGTAAAATCGTATATAGCTTACTAGCGTAAAGTGAACGTTTTTGGTAAGCCGTTTAAATGAAGAGAGGGTAAGGGGAAGAGGAGAGGGGCGAGAGAGGGAGGGGCGAAGGAGAGAGGGGAGAGTGTGAGGGGGAAAGAGAGGTGAAAGGGAGGTAGGAGAAAGGGTGGAGAATGAGGGGGAAGCAGGAGAGAGGGGGATAGGTAGTGGGAGGAGAGAGAGAGGAAGATGGGAAATAGGAGAGAAGAAGGGTAATGCAAGAATGTAGTAATAGAGGGTAAAGGGAAAAGATGACAGGGTGAGAGAGGGGGAAAGTTAAGAGGTGGAAGGGAGAGAGGGGAAAGAGGAGGGACAAAGAGGGGGAGGGGGGAGAGGTGGGATATGGAGAGAGAGGGAGATGTATCAATAATGCAAGAATATAGTAAAATACGTCTTTAATGGAATATTTTTCTATGGGGATGTCATTTGCACCATTAATTGTTTCACATAATTATTAATAAATTAATTGAAAGAAATCCGTGTAAACATTACGTGGGTACAGCTCCAGCCGGAATGCCTCCTCATGAACTGAAGCTTAAAGTAGGAACCGTTATCATGTTCCTTAGAAATGTATTGCATTTGAGAGGACTATGTACTGGTGAAAGACTTACTGTCACTCAGATACAAACACACATAATCAAAGCAAAATTGTTCGGTGCAGCAAACTCAGACACGGTACTTATTCCCAGATTCTCACTCATTCCATCAGATACAAATTTACCATTCAGTTTCAAATGAAAACAATTATCTGCATGATTGACTTTTTCAATAACAATCATTAAGTCAAGAGGCCAAACATTTGATAAAATGCCTTTACCTACCTAAGCCTGTTTTTAGTCATGGACAATTATATGTTGCTCTATTAAGAGTCAGATCGTTTGATTCACTTACTGTAGTGCGAGGAAAGAACCCAGAAATTGGCAGTTTTGTCTTTAGAGAAAACTTTGATTAAAAAATATAAGTTAAAAAAAATGCCTGAATGTTTAATGAAGACATTTGAGACCTGATAGATCAGCATATGTTATGGGGGCACAGGTAGTTGTTTATTTATTTTGCAAAAAATATTAAAATATTTTGATGGAAAGTGAATTTCATTTCAATAAAATGTAAGACCTATTACTTACTACTGCATTGTAATTTCAATTTGCAAGCTATACAAGTAAAACCCAAAATACCACTTAATGTTGTTTCAGAATATGCAATTAAACGTGAATGAATGGAACAGAAGTTAATGTAGCCTTTTTACCTTCATCCTCTAAGTCAGTGAAAGGACATTTCTATATTCTAAAATAATGAATTTAATGAAGATAACATTTTAATCTTTATTAAGCATTTAACATGATTAAAATACAATTTAGTTTTTCACGAATGACAGCAAGCTATTAGAAATACATAACCTCAATGATTTCAAAGAAATTCATAAAACATTGGAAAAAATCACTTTCCAGAGAGATGAGCTCGTTCCCAGTCTTCAAGTAGTACGAATTCCACCACGCTCTCGTAGTTGATGATGCAAGTCACTGGAGGATTTCAAATTTGTGCCCGTTTCCGAATGACCCAAGAGGTAGAGCAATCCATTCGTTAACCTTTCTTTTAAATGGCATTTCCCCCGATATAATCGAGGCCTATTCCATTGATGCAATTCCTGCAAGAGGATAATCGAAAAACATGAAATGACATATACTCATTGCATTAAATGATACAGAAATCAAGATTTTTCACCCTAAATCACCGAAAAATAAATTACCAACACATTAAAAAGATTCGTAGAATTAAAAAATAAATCATTAATTAAGCACAATCACAAAATGGATATAAAACTTATATGAGTACTGGAAATAAAATAAATAAACCCAAAATTAACACATAGCAATTCCAAATCAATATGCAAACATACAAAATATGAAAACAAGTCGCTAGTAAACAAAAATATGATATAGTAAAATAGCATAGTCATAAAATAATCTAATAGGTACAAATGTTACTACAAGACACCAATAAATAAATTCGACTATAAATAAATAGGCAATAACACAAATTATCAAAACAAGTAAATACAACGAGACACCGATTCATTCAATATGGCAGTCGAATCACACCAAAAAAACAGCAGTAATACACTAGAAATCGATCAAATAATCCAATCAGTCGTAAGCATTAAGCGTCTCGTCTCGTCAGACGATAGACATCGTAAACAATGTCCCATGTCTGCACAGGCCTGTGCTGTCAAACCACATAGCGCTATGGGTTGTCAGTCGTACAACAACATAAGATAACACATGTGAATAGATACAGTCAGTCTTTAAAGCACTATGCGAACAAAACCTCATTTCAATACCATGAAAAAACAATAGGTAAATGCGAGTAAATTAGGCGTAAACACATCGATAACAAATCGTTACACGACTCACCAAAAATCACCCAGAATACCACACCGTAGGTGAAATACCTCATCCTCCGAAGCACCTCTTGCCTGCAATACCTTATCCTTGGTCACTGCAGGCTGCTCCTCAGCGACGTGTCACTCGTAGTCGTCTCTCGCTGCCGCAGCTGTCGGCATTTGGCTCCTCGGTGCTCAGCCCGTCGGCGATCTGTCCCATGGCGTCGTCGCTGATGCGCAGTTGCGCACTGTAAACCATTCCATTAATTTTATTTCGTGAAATTGAATGCCCATCGTCGTTTAATAACCAGCTGGTATTCGAAAAGAAATTCATGGAACGTTCGGGAGAGCGTTTCTATGCGAACAGACACGCGTCCTTAAATGATTTCATTTACTCTGATACATTTAGCTGGATATTTAAAAAATCAAATCCACAAAGGCGATCAACGTTCTGTTACAGGCTGCATCTTTACACAAATAAAACCCGAAGAAAACAAAACAAAATGCAAACAATGCACATTAAGGTAATATTTAAGCAATATTTCATGGTGAAGAATCACGATTTCAGCAAAATAGTGACAATACATATTCAATGTGTATTTTCGTATCTCATCCACACGGATACTTTGAAGTAGGATTCCTTGCATAAATTCCCTATAGTAACACGAATATAAAATGAAACCAATTCGAGGGTAAGTTGTAGGGGATGAAAAATTCCGTTGACTTACCGATCTTGTTTTCCGCCAGCACAAATGGTCCACTGGCTGACCGCCACGAATCCCGATTCGCAGACTGTCCCTACCAGCAATCTCTACTTACTGTCGAAACGATACTGTCTCTCTCTGAGAGCAGATTGCCCCGGACCCATATATTTAGAAAAACCCACCTATGTAATCAAAAATCTAACGGAGAGGCTGAAAGTTTAATTTACCACTTAAAAAATTTAGAAATGAAAACATAAGTACAGATGCAAAGCGCCCAAGGTTAGCTGGTTAGAAACTACACTACACTACTATGGACACTTTGCATCCGTGTAGTAATATGTAAAACTGCAAATTCAAATCTAATACCGATAGAATCATCGGCCTAACACGGAATTCATATCCAAGTGAAACGTAGTATTGACTTCCCCTAGGAAGAAGTCGTATCTTTGCCTCGTTCGCTGTTATTACGAACACTTGGAAAGCGTACTCCAGTGAAAGGTGATGATTCATCCTACAGAATTTAAAGAACCGAACAATAAAATTCACGACTTCAAAAACTCCTTGATGAGGCAAATTTAGAAACAGGTACACTCTGGTGTGTTAGTATTAGTAAAGATATTCTACGCTAATAACCAGAATGCACCTGATTCTAAATGTAATTAATAACTCAGCGCCTAACTGTAACTGAATGAAAACACATAGAAACAGAGGCGACTGCAGTGTTAGTGTTGCTAAAAGAGAAGAGTGCAGAACACTTCCATTTCTATGCGTTACTTGGTGTGAAAAAATGCAAATATAAGGTTACATATAAATGAAAATAAATATGAATCCAGGGCAACTGTTCTCCAAGCCTAGGTTAGCAAATCGTCACATAGTGACTTAAACTTTTAGAGGTAAACGTAACTAAACTAAGAAATTGAATAGTTGAAAGCAACCTAATTCGGGATTAGGTGGTGGTGATTTGACCTTTGAGAGCACCGCCGGATTTTTCTGGAAGTCGCGATCGTGTCTAACGAACTGAGGGAAAGAAAAGACGTCCTACTCCGACCAAGGTAGAACTGCAACAGTAGAAAAACACGCCATCTATCGGTCCATATCACTGGCTATTTCTGGGATCGAAATGTTAAATAATTTAGATTGAACTTTCTCGGTGATATAAAGGAATATTTCTTAGTTGATTCAATAAAAAAGGATTTCTTGGATAATTACTAATGTTTTAAAATTTCTTTTTCGAGAAAAAGTTTTCAAAGATATCATTATAAAGCAGTGTAACCAACCGTAAGTGTATGTTGTTATTTTACGACGAATGCATAACTATATTTATGGATCAATACATCTGCAAGAATTAAATGTTGAGGACTCATATATCTATGTAGAAATTTTCATAAGAGCAATAAATTTATCGTACTTGATCCGTCCTTCGAAGACTATCCGGTAGGTAATTAGTAATTGAATTCACGTAAGATTTATTCATTTAGCAACGCATGTTCCACTTTAAAATAACTTCCTTAGAGTACAATGCATTTATGTGAGTGTACGTGCCGTGACTGAAGGGCGTGATTGAGGCGAACTTTTAGAGGATGGTTCAGAGTACATATATGCTACAGGAACTAAAATGTTTCATAATTCTCCTAGGTTGGTTCAGGCGATACGAGAGTACAAGAGAATTGGGGGAACTATCAACTCACCATTTGTCGTGTCATAAGTATAAGGCACTCGGCGAAAACACCCGCACCCAACGTATTTTACAGGTGTGTCCGAAGGATTGATGAGTCCATGACGGCGTGCGCCCATCGCTGCTGTGTCGATGCACGTCCTACTGTCGAGCGCATACGCACCATCGTGGACACATTAAATTATGCATACGCACCAAATGAAGACGACACTTTATCTTGGAGTAACGCCGACTAACTGTAAAACTTGCACCCGTTACCACTCTTTTAACAAACGAACGCTTTTTCATCCTTTCATCCTGAGAATGTTTTTCCTTGGCAAACGACAATTGATAGACGGTCCTATCATTTGGATTTCCATGGAGAGCAATGTGGGAGAATCCAAAATCATTACCATTCACTTAGAAACTCCCGTGCGACAATAATTAAGCCGATATCACATTTAATGACACGATCGTCTTCGCTTGGTGGCCACAAGGCACAATCATTCCCGTAGAAAGTCTTCTTTGCTACTCAATGAGGTGCCACTGCGAGCAACCATCGACTCCGCCCCCCTCTAGGGTCATGCCGTCAGAAAAGGAGGAATGAGAGAGGGATTTTTGAGGGGGGGTGAGTAAAAAAAAGGGGGAAATACAAATGGGGTGGAAGTAAAATCCGAAATGGGGAATGTGGAATGCGATGGTTTGACCATAGACGTGGTAAATGCATTTCAAGGAGCACGCGAAAGACCTACGTGAAGACCTTCAAAAAACTTAGTCCTGTGACCTGTGAGAACGTAATTTTTTGAACATATTGAAAGTTACACGGTTTTCGTCTCTTCGTAGATATTCTAAATAAACGGTTGCATTGATTGTTATATATAAAAAGAAAGGTCATATTATTCAATAATAAGAAACAAAGAAATTTATAAACATAAATGTTCGTGATCAATTACTGTGTAGCATTAATATCCTCTCTAATATGACTTAAAAAGCAGATTTCTTACTGACTTATGGGTTCTTCTCCCGAATGGATGTGGAAAAGAGACAGAAGACTTAACACACAAGCTCTAAAACAGAGCTGGAAAGATATGCTCTATTTTTGCCACCAATCTCACGGGTTTAAACCGGACAGCAGTCAGGGGCCCTTTACTTAAAGAAACCTCTAAAGGAAAAAATTGAATTGAGTTATATGATCGTACGAGGTGAGTGCATGGTCCGAGAATATTATCTACTAAAAAGAATACGTCAAATTTTTTGTATGCATAGAAGGGCAAATATTTACGGATAATTATTCTGTAAACAGCGTATGGGAAGCGTTTCTAACGATCGATTCAAAGAAGGTGAATCTTCATTTCATCGTTTGATTGCTGGTATCATATATTTTACTAAGTAGAACCATTATATTATACATCAACAATGCTTATTAACGCAAATAGTCTCACGCATAAAGTTCAAATTAGATGAGAATAAGGACATACGTATGTTTTTGACCCATATATATAAACTGATCTTACCATTTCAGTTACCCTTTTATTTTCCACTTGAATTCCAGTATTACATGCATTAAACGTTTAAATTGAGCTATTTCGAACTGTAGGCGGATTATGATGAACAGAATAAGAAACTTTATAATGTTTGTAGGTCAATATTTTATTATTTTAATCTCAAAAAGAATGAAAATCTGCAGGTCGAGAATTCCATTTTTACGTGTTATTTTATGGGAAATGAAAAAGTTCGGAATCAGTTACTGCGTAGCAATAATTTTCTCTCTAATATGAAATTAAAAATGTAGATTTCGGACTGACTTCGCATAATAAATTGTCAATACGCAAACACAGCCGTGCCCTCAGCGAGATTCGAACCCGCGAACCTTACCAATATGTACATGGAAAACGCATCAATATAGTTAAATGTGAATGATTGAGATCGGGTTTTTTTTACACAGTACTTAATTTTTGATAAATTAATTTAAAAAAAACGCGCAAACATAGCGCGGGTTCAACTAGTATCTATAAAAGGCTTAGGATGTCTGCACCAACTCGACTTTTCGATGTGCAGGTTTTTATTCATTTTCTCATATAAATTCGAACTATTGTAATCTGAGCTTCGGACCTGGATCGTGTTAAAGAAAGAAGTCCTATTGTTGTAAAATCCTATATAGCTTACTAGCGTAAAGTGAACGTTTTTGGTAAGCCGTTTAAATGAAGAGAGGGTAAGGGGAAGAGGAGAGGGGCGAGAGAGGGAGGGGCGAAGGAGAGAGGGGAGAGTGTGAGGGGGAAAGAGAGGTGAAAGGGAGGTAGGAGAAAGGGTGGAGAATGAGGGGGAAGCAGGAGAGAGGGGGATAGGTAGTGGGAGGAGAGAGAGAGGAAGATGGGAAATAGGAGAGAAGAAGGGTAATGCAAGAATGTAGTAATAGAGGGTAAAGGGAAAAGATGACAGGGTGAGAGAGGGGGAAAGTTAAGAGGTGGAAGGGAGAGAGGGGAAAGAGGAGGGACAAAGAGGGGGAGGGGGGAGAGGTGGGATATGGAGAGAGAGGGAGATGTATCAATAATGCAAGAATATAGTAAAATACGTCTTTAATGGAATATTTTTCTATGGGGATGTCATTTGCACCATTAATTGTTTCACATAATTATTAATAAATTAATTGAAAGAAATCCGTGTAAACATTACGTGGGTACAGCTCCAGCCGGAATGCCTCCTCATGAACTGAAGCTTAAAGTAGGAACCGTTATCATGTTCCTTAGAAATGTATTGCATTTGAGAGGACTATGTACTGGTGAAAGACTTACTGTCACTCAGATACAAACACACATAATCAAAGCAAAATTGTTCGGTGCAGCAAACTCAGACACGGTACTTATTCCCAGATTCTCACTCATTCCATCAGATACAAATTTACCATTCAGTTTCAAATGAAAACAATTATCTGCATGATTGACTTTTTCAATAACAATCATTAAGTCAAGAGGCCAAACATTTGATAAAATGCCTTTACCTACCTAAGCCTGTTTTTAGTCATGGACAATTATATGTTGCTCTATTAAGAGTCAGATCGTTTGATTCACTTACTGTAGTGCGAGGAAAGAACCCAGAAATTGGCAGTTTTGTCTTTAGAGAAAACTTTGATTAAAAAATATAAGTTAAAAAAAATGCCTGAATGTTTAATGAAGACATTTGAGACCTGATAGATCAGCATATGTTATGGGGGCACAGGTAGTTGTTTATTTATTTTGCAAAAAATATTAAAATATTTTGATGGAAAGTGAATTTCATTTCAATAAAATGTAAGACCTATTACTTACTACTGCATTGTAATTTCAATTTGCAAGCTATACAAGTAAAACCCAAAATACCACTTAATGTTGTTTCAGAATATGCAATTAAACGTGAATGAATGGAACAGAAGTTAATGTAGCCTTTTTACCTTCATCCTCTAAGTCAGTGAAAGGACATTTCTATATTCTAAAATAATGAATTTAATGAAGATAACATTTTAATCTTTATTAAGCATTTAACATGATTAAAATACAATTTAGTTTTTCACGAATGACAGCAAGCTATTAGAAATACATAACCTCAATGATTTCAAAGAAATTCATAAAACATTGGAAAAAATCACTTTCCAGAGAGATGAGCTCGTTCCCAGTCTTCAAGTAGTACGAATTCCACCACGCTCTCGTAGTTGATGATGCAAGTCACTGGAGGATTTCAAATTTGTGCCCGTTTCCGAATGACCCAAGAGGTAGAGCAATCCATTCGTTAACCTTTCTTTTAAATGGCATTTCCCCCGATATAATCGAGGCCTATTCCATTGATGCAATTCCTGCAAGAGGATAATCGAAAAACATGAAATGACATATACTCATTGCATTAAATGATACAGAAATCAAGATTTTTCACCCTAAATCACCGAAAAATAAATTACCAACACATTAAAAAGATTCGTAGAATTAAAAAATAAATCATTAATTAAGCACAATCACAAAATGGATATAAAACTTATATGAGTACTGGAAATAAAATAAATAAACCCAAAATTAACACATAGCAATTCCAAATCAATATGCAAACATACAAAATATGAAAACAAGTCGCTAGTAAACAAAAATATGATATAGTAAAATAGCATAGTCATAAAATAATCTAATAGGTACAAATGTTACTACAAGACACCAATAAATAAATTCGACTATAAATAAATAGGCAATAACACAAATTATCAAAACAAGTAAATACAACGAGACACCGATTCATTCAATATGGCAGTCGAATCACACCAAAAAAACAGCAGTAATACACTAGAAATCGATCAAATAATCCAATCAGTCGTAAGCATTAAGCGTCTCGTCTCGTCAGACGATAGACATCGTAAACAATGTCCCATGTCTGCACAGGCCTGTGCTGTCAAACCACATAGCGCTATGGGTTGTCAGTCGTACAACAACATAAGATAACACATGTGAATAGATACAGTCAGTCTTTAAAGCACTATGCGAACAAAACCTCATTTCAATACCATGAAAAAACAATAGGTAAATGCGAGTAAATTAGGCGTAAACACATCGATAACAAATCGTTACACGACTCACCAAAAATCACCCAGAATACCACACCGTAGGTGAAATACCTCATCCTCCGAAGCACCTCTTGCCTGCAATACCTTATCCTTGGTCACTGCAGGCTGCTCCTCAGCGACGTGTCACTCGTAGTCGTCTCTCGCTGCCGCAGCTGTCGGCATTTGGCTCCTCGGTGCTCAGCCCGTCGGCGATCTGTCCCATGGCGTCGTCGCTGATGCGCAGTTGCGCACTGTAAACCATTCCATTAATTTTATTTCGTGAAATTGAATGCCCATCGTCGTTTAATAACCAGCTGGTATTCGAAAAGAAATTCATGGAACGTTCGGGAGAGCGTTTCTATGCGAACAGACACGCGTCCTTAAATGATTTCATTTACTCTGATACATTTAGCTGGATATTTAAAAAATCAAATCCACAAAGGCGATCAACGTTCTGTTACAGGCTGCATCTTTACACAAATAAAACCCGAAGAAAACAAAACAAAATGCAAACAATGCACATTAAGGTAATATTTAAGCAATATTTCATGGTGAAGAATCACGATTTCAGCAAAATAGTGACAATACATATTCAATGTGTATTTTCGTATCTCATCCACACGGATACTTTGAAGTAGGATTCCTTGCATAAATTCCCTATAGTAACACGAATATAAAATGAAACCAATTCGAGGGTAAGTTGTAGGGGATGAAAAATTCCGTTGACTTACCGATCTTGTTTTCCGCCAGCACAAATGGTCCACTGGCTGACCGCCACGAATCCCGATTCGCAGACTGTCCCTACCAGCAATCTCTACTTACTGTCGAAACGATACTGTCTCTCTCTGAGAGCAGATTGCCCCGGACCCATATATTTAGAAAAACCCACCTATGTAATCAAAAATCTAACGGAGAGGCTGAAAGTTTAATTTACCACTTAAAAAATTTAGAAATGAAAACATAAGTACAGATGCAAAGCGCCCAAGGTTAGCTGGTTAGAAACTACACTACACTACTATGGACACTTTGCATCCGTGTAGTAATATGTAAAACTGCAAATTCAAATCTAATACCGATAGAATCATCGGCCTAACACGGAATTCATATCCAAGTGAAACGTAGTATTGACTTCCCCTAGGAAGAAGTCGTATCTTTGCCTCGTTCGCTGTTATTACGAACACTTGGAAAGCGTACTCCAGTGAAAGGTGATGATTCATCCTACAGAATTTAAAGAACCGAACAATAAAATTCACGACTTCAAAAACTCCTTGATGAGGCAAATTTAGAAACAGGTACACTCTGGTGTGTTAGTATTAGTAAAGATATTCTACGCTAATAACCAGAATGCACCTGATTCTAAATGTAATTAATAACTCAGCGCCTAACTGTAACTGAATGAAAACACATAGAAACAGAGGCGACTGCAGTGTTAGTGTTGCTAAAAGAGAAGAGTGCAGAACACTTCCATTTCTATGCGTTACTTGGTGTGAAAAAATGCAAATATAAGGTTACATATAAATGAAAATAAATATGAATCCAGGGCAACTGTTCTCCAAGCCTAGGTTAGCAAATCGTCACATAGTGACTTAAACTTTTAGAGGTAAACGTAACTAAACTAAGAAATTGAATAGTTGAAAGCAACCTAATTCGGGATTAGGTGGTGGTGATTTGACCTTTGAGAGCACCGCCGGATTTTTCTGGAAGTCGCGATCGTGTCTAACGAACTGAGGGAAAGAAAAGACGTCCTACTCCGACCAAGGTAGAACTGCAACAGTAGAAAAACACGCCATCTATCGGTCCATATCACTGGCTATTTCTGGGATCGAAATGTTAAATAATTTAGATTGAACTTTCTCGGTGATATAAAGGAATATTTCTTAGTTGATTCAATAAAAAAGGATTTCTTGGATAATTACTAATGTTTTAAAATTTCTTTTTCGAGAAAAAGTTTTCAAAGATATCATTATAAAGCAGTGTAACCAACCGTAAGTGTATGTTGTTATTTTACGACGAATGCATAACTATATTTATGGATCAATACATCTGCAAGAATTAAATGTTGAGGACTCATATATCTATGTAGAAATTTTCATAAGAGCAATAAATTTATCGTACTTGATCCGTCCTTCGAAGACTATCCGGTAGGTAATTAGTAATTGAATTCACGTAAGATTTATTCATTTAGCAACGCATGTTCCACTTTAAAATAACTTCCTTAGAGTACAATGCATTTATGTGAGTGTACGTGCCGTGACTGAAGGGCGTGATTGAGGCGAACTTTTAGAGGATGGTTCAGAGTACATATATGCTACAGGAACTAAAATGTTTCATAATTCTCCTAGGTTGGTTCAGGCGATACGAGAGTACAAGAGAATTGGGGGAACTATCAACTCACCATTTGTCGTGTCATAAGTATAAGGCACTCGGCGAAAACACCCGCACCCAACGTATTTTACAGGTGTGTCCGAAGGATTGATGAGTCCATGACGGCGTGCGCCCATCGCTGCTGTGTCGATGCACGTCCTACTGTCGAGCGCATACGCACCATCGTGGACACATTAAATTATGCATACGCACCAAATTAAGACGACACTTTATCTTGGAGTAACGCCGACTAACTGTAAAACTTGCACCCGTTACCACTCTTTTAACAAACGAACGCTTTTTCATCCTTTCATCCTGAGAATGTTTTTCCTTGGCAAACGACAATTGATAGACGGTCCTATCATTTGGATTTCCATGGAGAGCAATGTGGGAGAATCCAAAATCATTACCATTCACTTAGAAACTCCCGTGCGACAATAATTAAGCCGATATCACATTTAATGACACGATCGTCTTCGCTTGGTGGCCACAAGGCTCAATCTTTCCCGTAGAAAGTCTTCTTTGCTACTCAATGAGGTGCCACTGCGAGCAACCATCGACTCCGCCCCCCTCTAGGGTCATGCCGTCAGAAAAGGAGGAATGAGAGAGGGATTTTTGAGGGGGGGTGAGTAAAAAAAAGGGGGAAATACAAATGGGGTGGAAGTAAAATCCGAAATGGGGAATGTGGAATGCGATGGTTTGACCATAGACGTGGTAAATGCATTTCAAGGAGCACGCGAAAGACCTACGTGAAGACCTTCAAAAAACTTAGTCCTGTGACCTGTGAGAACGTAATTTTTTGAACATATTGAAAGTTACACGGTTTTCGTCTCTTCGTAGATATTCTAAATAAACGGTTGCATTGATTGTTATATATAAAAAGAAAGGTCATATTATTCAATAATAAGAAACAAAGAAATTTATAAACATAAATGTTCGTGATCAATTACTGTGTAGCATTAATATCCTCTCTAATATGACTTAAAAAGCAGATTTCTTACTGACTTATGGGTTCTTCTCCCGAATGGATGTGGAAAAGAGACAGAAGACTTAACACACAAGCTCTAAAACAGAGCTGGAAAGATATGCTCTATTTTTGCCACCAATCTCACGGGTTTAAACCGGACAGCAGTCAGGGGCCCTTTACTTAAAGAAACCTCTAAAGGAAAAAATTGAATTGAGTTATATGATCGTACGAGGTGAGTGCATGGTCCGAGAATATTATCTACTAAAAAGAATACGTCAAATTTTTTGTATGCATAGAAGGGCAAATATTTACGGATAATTATTCTGTAAACAGCGTATGGGAAGCGTTTCTAACGATCGATTCAAAGAAGGTGAATCTTCATTTCATCGTTTGATTGCTGGTATCATATATTTTACTAAGTAGAACCATTATATTATACATCAACAATGCTTATTAACGCAAATAGTCTCACGCATAAAGTTCAAATTAGATGAGAATAAGGACATACGTATGTTTTTGACCCATATATATAAACTGATCTTACCATTTCAGTTACCCTTTTATTTTCCACTTGAATTCCAGTATTACATGCATTAAACGTTTAAATTGAGCTATTTCGAACTGTAGGCGGATTATGATGAACAGAATAAGAAACTTTATAATGTTTGTAGGTCAATATTTTATTATTTTAATCTCAAAAAGAATGAAAATCTGCAGGTCGAGAATTCCATTTTTACGTGTTATTTTATGGGAAATGAAAAAGTTCGGAATCAGTTACTGCGTAGCAATAATTTTCTCTCTAATATGAAATTAAAAATGTAGATTTCGGACTGACTTCGCATAATAAATTGTCAATACGCAAACACAGCCGTGCCCTCAGCGAGATTCGAACCCGCGAACCTTACCAATATGTACATGGAAAACGCATCAATATAGTTAAATGTGAATGATTGAGATCGGGTTTTTTTACACAGTACTTAATTTTTGATAAATTAATTTAAAAAAAACGCGCAAACATAGCGCGGGTTCAACTAGTATCTATAAAAGGCTTAGGATGTCTGCACCAACTCGACTTTTCGATGTGCAGGTTTTTATTCATTTTCTCATATAAATTCGAACTATTGTAATCTGAGCTTCGGACCTGGATCGTGTTAAAGAAAGAAGTCCTATTGTTGTAAAATCGTATATAGCTTACTAGCGTAAAGTGAACGTTTTTGGTAAGCCGTTTAAATGAAGAGAGGGTAAGGGGAAGAGGAGAGGGGCGAGAGAGGGAGGGGCGAAGGAGAGAGGGGAGAGTGTGAGGGGGAAAGAGAGGTGAAAGGGAGGTAGGAGAAAGGGTGGAGAATGAGGGGGAAGCAGGAGAGAGGGGGATAGGTAGTGGGAGGAGAGAGGGAGGAAGATGGGAAATAGGAGAGAAGAAGGGTAATGCAAGAATGTAGTAATAGAGGGTCTAGGACATCTCGACGCAGCCATCTCGTCGCGTCCGTCTCGCCGCGAAGACCTTTCGCCGCAGCCGTCTCGCCGCGAGGACTTTCGCCGCGGAGACTTTTTGCGGCGGATGTTTTTAAGTGCATTCCAGAGTTGAATTTTTAGAGAAGATAGATAAAAGTTTACTTCCGAATTGTAATTTTTACCTATGGTATTATCTGCATTACAAACGATATACAAAGCTTATAAAATGTATAGTGTGTAGTAGTTTAATGTTTTTAGTTTTCTAGAAGCGAGTCCAAGTTGAAAAACATCAGTATGTATTGATAAACTGGGAGAAAGTCTTTGAATTTTAGTAAGTCGAGTGTTTAAGGGAATTTTTATGGTAGACGAATGTGAGTTAAACTAGAAACGAAACTCTAAAATTCAGAATAACCAATTAAATATTCCGAAATTCTTTTTTATTAGGTTATCTTGACTGTAAAATTAAATTCTTTAAGTCAACCCGCATGAATGATCATCATGAGTTACATTCATTTTTGAAATGCATATAATTATAAAATGTGCTGTTACGCAAATTATTATCTCCTCTTTTGATCTAGAAAACTTTATTAAAGCGTCTATTCAGTACATTTTATTCGTATTCTGAAGAAATTATTTTCTGTATCATTTGAGTTTATAATGGAACTAGGGGTATAATCCAAATTAGACTTCCTATATTGTGTACGTGCTTGATATCAGCAGTCATAGGAATGGTTGACTGGCGGCCATTAATGTAGAGAAGTTGTCTTAAACTTTTGAAAATTATTGCATGATTTTGCCTATCAAAAAGCACAAAAACAAGGTTTTTGTATAATTACCATTTGAATAAATTTTTCTTTCTGAGAGGATACCCTATTTTTAAAAATCGACTTATTGAGATGCACTAATGGCTTCAAAAAATTCTCTCGATGAGATTCATGCATAATTTGCCGTGGTTATAGCTCGATCGTTTTACAATGGCAGGCGACGACGCAGGAGTTAGTGGAGGAGAAACGTAATTTAATAGGTGAAAATGAGTGGAGAACAGTATGCCAGAAAAAATACAGAAAATGAGTACATTCAAAGAGAATGTGTAATGAACGGAATTGAAGAAATACTTGTTAATATAAATTTGGAGAATGAAAGTGATAGCACTGAAGCAAGTGACTAATAAATATCAAAATAATTATTAACTATTATTGTAACTATTATATTTTGCATGTATAAAATGATAAATAAAGGTTTCCTTAAAAATATATTTCAGTAGTTGTTATACTTAGTATCAAAGAAGCTTCCTCCTCTATTGACCACCTGCACGAGGAACTGAACTAGAAAATAAAACTACTCCCACTAGGCATTCATAAGATTCAAGGAATTCTCAAATGAGTAAATTTCCCCATGGAATTTCTGGAAGTCGTTAGATATTATCTTAATGTCAAATTTGTGGAACGAACCAAGGGACTTGAGGATTAGTGAATTTGGTTGGGGTTTGGACCCCATGGCGACAGGGTATGGGAGCGTGAGGGTGTCGATGACCATGGAAGGTAGGACAATTCGGCCTTTCGCTAAACAATCGAGCTATAGCCTAAGATCGACCATGATTATGGCAGTCTTATCTTTGCTACCGTATGGTAAACATCCGTCCTCAAACTCAACATTGTTCGCATAGGCCGTGAGATTTTCATATATACCTACTTAAAAATAAACGTATAATGTAAAATAAAACTAATATGTAATATTCAACGTGATTTTCCGTTAATTTTTAATCAATCACGGCGAGAGAAGTCCTCGCGGCGAGAAGGCCGCGGCGAGATGGCCGCGGCGAAAGGTACCTTCGCGGCGAGATGGCTGCGGCGAGGCGGCCGCGGCGAGGTGGTTGCGGCTAAAAGTCCCATTCCCAAGTCTGGGGGAGGCCTTCATCCATAAATATACATATGTATACATAACATCATGCAAAATTTCACGTCAATTACTGGATCTCCTGTAGGAGGAAGTTTAAGTATACCGTTTTAAGTTTCACGAAACACATTTCCTTATCTTCAATGCTCGAACCAAGGACAACGAGATAAACCGAGAAATAGACGGGGAAAAGTAAGGGCCCGGAGTGGCGAGATGGAGAAGGAAGATGAGAGAATAAAAACACGCAAAAAAAACTCCCAGAGGCACGTCGACAAGTATTTTAATGCTCCGCCAGTGGGCTTGTGATTTAATGGTACGCCCTTCCATCTCGCGGAGGGAGGAACAGGGAAAAAATAAACCTCCCAGCTTCTGGCTACTATTCCGTTCCATACCTCTTCACCTCCCGCACCCTCTCCTCTCCCCCCTCCCCCTCCCCCCCACCCTCTCCCTCTCGCACTCCTCTCGCAGCCATCCACCATTGTTTCCGGTTCAAAGTGTGCAACAGGGGGGAGAGATTGCTCGGAGAGAGAGAGAGAGAGGGAGAGAGATGTGAGGTAGAACGGGGAGGGGGCTGAAAAGAGAGGAAGAGGCTGAGAGCGTAGGGGCGAGGAGACTCCCTTGCTGGAGATGGATTCTGAAGAGGTCTCGTCTTTCCCTCGCGTTCTCCTTTCATTTCCCCCTCTCTTTTCCTCTCCTCCCCCTTTCCTCCCCCTTTCCTCCTCCTCTCCTGCCCCTCCCACCTTCCCCCAGATGCCGCTCGACTCATCGCCCTCTCATGCGATCTACGGAAAGTGTCGCAGTGTTGTGTGTGAGGGTGCTGAAGAGTGGGTCCCAACGAAACGCGGCCGAAACGAAAACCACGTCGCGAGAGAGGCGCCGCCTCCTTCCCCCGCCTCCTCCTCCCTCCACCTCCTCTCGCCTCCTCCTCCCTCCTCCTCCCCTCGCCTCCTCCCTCCGCCTCCTCTCCCAGCCTCATCCCGCATCCTCGACGGATCTCTTTGCCTTTCTTCTGTCGCCGTAGGAGGCGTTGTCGTGGAGGGCCACCCCTTTTCGACGAGGGTCTATTGTTGCACGAATATTCGAGTGAGGGCGTCCACGAGCAGCGAAAAGGACTCTTCCTTAGCCACAGAGAGAAAGTGAAGCGTATCTAGGCGATCTCTTAGCAATGGCCGGCGGCGCAGTGGCCGAGGTCGACGTTCAGTTAGTCTTTTAACTAGTCCCTATGAAAGAGTTCATAATGAGACGAAAGAGAGCCACCTGGGAGTATTGATGGGATGTTTAGCATTCTTGGAACATAATCAGCACCACGTACGCCAATGACAGGCGTTAGTATTGTGCATGTATTCGTTATAGTGTGAAATAGGCTCCCTCGGAAGAAGGTATAATGAATGAAAATCACTAAATGTAGTATTTTTTCCAAGGAAAACTCCAATAAATTGACATAGATATTTATATGTCGGGAAACCTCTTAAATGCATTCCAGTTACTCCCTCCGAAGTCTCTCTCTCTCTCTCTCTTTTACCTCTCTCACTCACTCTCTTTCTCATTCTTTCTCTCTTCCAATCACTCTCACACGCATTCTGCTTCTCTTCTGTTTTCACAGGGCTCGATGGAATTCTTACCTAATTTCACTATCGATCACATAGAATGTTTTATATCGAGAAATTTTCCGAAGGAATCATTGGTCTTATTTCACACAAATCGCCACTGGTTTAATTTTTACATGGAAATGCGTTTTAAATCGACGGGCGAAATTCCGCATTTTCCGCTGCGGAAATTTGAAAATGAATCAGAAAAGCGACAAAGTTGCAAATAACGCAATTTAAGGAGATTTACTTAAAAATATTAATCCGCGCTTTCTTTGGGAAACGTAGTGCTACAGTTTCATTTCCTCTTCATTAAAAAATGTCTGAATAATTTAAATTTAGACACTTATTCACAGTCACAATATGGATAATAGACAACTGGTTTTAACGCTAGAATCGTTTTGATATTTTTTCAAGTTATGGAGGTGTTATTGATAGCGATATATTTTCCCCTCCCAGTTAACAGAAGCATCAATTATATTTTTGATCTTACCTTAGTTCATAAATAATGTAAAATGAAATGTTTGCTTCAAAAGGTATGCTAGATAGAATTTTAATTTTGAAATATTTTCTTTATCATATACAGTACTGCATTTACTCGCATAACCTGCTCTCTCGTGTACCACGCGCACCCCTATTTTTGGGTCAGTTCGGAGGGAAAAAATAAATTTGCGCTGGAATAAGTTGACATCTACGGCGGCGGACATTTAGAAGGAAAAAAAATCAAAAAAGTGTGGGGATTCCCCGTAGGTGTGTTCTCCTTCCGATTCATTCTGCGAACACAGATACTATATGCCTACTTATTTTGACAAAGGTATAGGTAGAAATTGATAGTAAAGTTTTAACGGCAGTATTGCTTATTTTTGAGTAACAGTAATAAGCTTAAAACTCAATTAAAAGGTACGGCTTTAATATTATAAAAATAATACTTCATCTCAATCTTAAAGATGCACCAACGGCAGTATAAACGTTTGCTTGGTCGTATAGATACGTGTATACTTCATAGAATCCTTCGTCTTCTGCAAGTATAAACGTAGACGCAAACGTGTCGCGGCAAATTTACTATCGAAACTCGCAAATTTTAAAACTTGATCAGAAATCTTAATGTATGGCGTGCAGTTCCTTTTTTGATACCGACATTTTGGGAAAAAATTTACGTGGGGTACACGAGCAAATACGATAAATTTCGGTGTATTCGAGTTAAAATGAATAGATGAGATCAGATAGTAGCCGTTATAAACAATATTGTTGACCTCCGTGACCTTTTAAGGTCAAGTATAGCTTCTAAGTTGGCACTTTGAATCTTAAATCACGCCATACGTGAGCTTCATTATGTGAGATGTTTGTGTACTCAGAGAGCCTCCGAATTCGTTAAGAGGCATCTCCTAAAACCCTTCCCTTAATTTCGATTGGTCAATCTCAAACGTCAAACGGATCGCGACGAAAACATTTCTTCGAGACTCAGATCTCAAACACACACAGCGTCGCCTCCTTTAAAACCGCCGCGAATTGACCCTTTTTAAGATGAGTCAGCGAGATGGGGGCGGGAACCTCCCCCGGGATCCAATCAGTCATAAAGCAGCGGCCTCCTCCCTCCGCCTCTCTCTTAACCTATTTTGTAGGCCTCCCCCCTCGGCCGCCTCTCCCGCCCCACTTCGCCACAGAGACTCTCGAATAACCCCCATAGCGACCCACGGGGCATCTCGCCTCCGTACCATAGCCGCAGATCCATCCCCTTTTCTCCCCTTCTGCATTCCCCCCGCCTCCCCTCCCCCCTCTCCCCCTGTGATACTCTACGGTCGCCCCCCGCCACGCCGAAGCAGTCATCTGGAGTATTGGAGACATATCCACAAAACATGGACAGGTTCATCAATTGATGCGTTAAGGCTTTGGAAAGAGGATTGTGGGGGG
Organism: Uropetala carovei; assembly: GCA_036926305.1. Taxonomy (NCBI): domain Eukaryota; kingdom Metazoa; phylum Arthropoda; class Insecta; order Odonata; family Petaluridae; genus Uropetala; species Uropetala carovei. The sequence continues at coordinate 5,273,111 of JAXCHB010000010.1, read as the reverse complement.
AGAGGGATAAGGGAGGGATGGGAGGTGGGGTGAGGTAGAGGGAGGGAGGGGGGAGAAAATTGAGAGGGAGGGGTTTTTCTAAAGTGTAGAGTTGGTGAGTGTGTGTGAGCGGTGGAGTTAGGTGAAAACGTGGTTTCTTTTAGTGTATGAGGGAAAGGGAGGAGAATGGAAAAAGAGAATCGAGGAAGGATGGGCGGAGAAGAGGAAAGGGTTAGTAATCAAGTCCACTAACACTTCCAAGACAGTAGACGACAGCTCTGAAAGTATACGTGATATAAGGATTGCGGTACATTCATCTGACATCTGAAGTCTGTTGAGCGATGAATACAGAATTCTCTGGAAGTTACTGTTTCGGGAGTTTTTTATTTTACTCGCGAAACAAACTTTCGGGGCACGAGGCGTTTAAAAATTGGATTTCGCCAAACGCCATCGTGCCAAAAAGAAAAACTAACGAAATGCGCGACTTTGGAAAATTCGGAAAATCCGCGCTGAATGTTCGCGAGCGATGTTGCTCCTACGCGCATGCGCCTCAGCGAATATTCCCGATGAAGCCGCGAGCCTCCAATTAATCTTAGAATAAAAATGTTGCTCTCGCTCAAATATTATCTTGCAATAATGTCGATGCGGGGACAGAAAGAATTGCTTTTGTTTTGAAAGCTTTCGTATGCATGTTTGGTAATTAAAGCTCAAAGTACTGTGGTGGCCGATGAAGCAGCATTGACTAGAAGAGATAGAGGAAGCGAACAAAGAATCAATTGAGGAAGGAGAGGCGTAGTAGAGAAGAGAAGAAAGGGGAATCGGAGTGGAAGGGGTTATCCATTGTGGGGGAGGGAAAAGGTACTGGCAAATATGTGAAGAGTGGTGTCAGAGGTTGTGGGTTTTGGTGGGTAGATGGAGGAGAGGGAAAGGAGAGAGGGGAGGGAGGAGAGAGAGAAAAAAAGAGAGAGGTTTGTGGGTCCAAAAGTTTATGCATCTCCGGGTTTATTGCCTTAGTGCGATGCCTCGTTCGGGCGGAAAGGGGTAGGAGGAGGGTTAGAGGGGGCGAAGGAGGGGCGGCGGGAGGGGGAGGGTGGCGATAGAAATGAGTGAGTCGTAGCGAGAGAGGGGTCGCTTCATTCTCTCAATGTAGAATGGCTTCGCTTCGCAATCCCTCGCACGGCGCTGAAATCGCCGATCTTTCGCATGCATCTTTCTTTTGTTTCCGTGGGTCAAAGGCGCTTCTCTCGTCTCTGATGGGATTCTTTAATTTGCGTGCGTGCATGCGCCGTGCCGTGGATTTGCTAAAGCACTGGTTTTTAATGGGTCTTTTTTTCCATCGGGGGAATGTTCGAAGGAAGCCCTTTGCCGTTCGAGCGATTCGGACGCGATTTCGAAGCCGCCATTTAGATACGCTCTGCGCATTTTAATGTCGCTTCTCAAATCGGGACAGCACCTGCGATTCTGTCGTATTATTACATAAGATAATAATTTACTTTTAGCCTCCGTGTAAAATGAAATTTTTGAAGCCCGATTTTTCAAAATTATAGCATATAAAAAGTTTAGATGAGAGAGAAATCTCAGTCAATGATTGCTTTCTGTAATGAATGGGGAAACCTGTGATTTATAGTAAAATACAGATTTATGAATGCATTCATCATAATCGCTTGCGAGTGTCGGAAATTAATCGAGGGATGACTCACACACGCGCTGTGATAAAGCGTGGTTCGCTTCGCAATTCCTCCAATATAGTTATTATGGGATATATTTCGACAACTAAGCGAAATACCGTAATTATCCATATATAATATGCATTTCTTCACGAAAACGACGAAAAGTTAGGGTACGTATTATACATGGTAACAAATGCATAACTTTTCCCCCAGTCGGCAAATAATTGATATTTTCGGACGCATTTTTAATAATAAATCGTACGTGTCATTTAATCACAAAAGCATTTAATTACTTATAGCTGTTCGTCATCATTAAAGCATCTGAATTCTTTATCGCTGTCCTCAAATAATTCGTCGGAAATCTTGTGTTCTCTCTTATCTTAACGAATAAAATAATAACTTTGTTAAATTCCACAATTGTGGAATTTAATATGAGTATCAATTACCACAAAACTAAGTCAATTTCCTTGGATTTTATTCTCTCTTATCGTCGGCGTAAATGGCGTCGCCGCGAACGTCGTCTTCCTCCTCGCTATTTACCTCGGTGAAATCCTTATTCTATATGGTGTCGTCTTCAGAACCATCCATGACGTTTGTGAGGAAAAAGCCACGTTTATATCATAAACTCTCTCGTACAAATATCTCCCTTGAGGGCAAGGCGTGAACTGTATCTATATCGCTAACAACCAAGTGAAAAATTACTTTGATCTTTATACAGAAATGGACGTGCGTATTATACATGCTGATAAGCAGGGGCGGATTTATGGTTAGTGGGGCCCTACGCGCAGACTTTTTTAGACCCTATTTTTTTGATAATTTTGGAATTCGGGTGGCCCTCAGCAGCAAGGGGCCCTACTTCTGCGCGCACTGCGCATACCTATAAATCTGCCCCTGGTGATAAGACAATTTTCACATTTCTCTCGTGAAAACATGGGTGCGTATTATAATCGGAAAGTTACGATAATTTCCATTACTCGATGAAATATAGGTTATTTGTTTAGTGATATTTTGAATTTCATTTCACTTTACTGTTATGCGCGCTTGAATTTCTTGAAGTATGCATTTGCAAAGATAACGAATTATCCTCAAATTAAAAATTTTGCATAAAAACCTCTTTGCATGTTTCGTGATTCAGATGAAATGCAACAACTTGCAATTCACTAACGTTGTTCTACTTCTGCCACAGGGCTAATTTATGATCAAAGCAATGCAAAACAATTTTATATTCCGCGATGTTTCCAGAATGAACGAACAAGATAGTGAAGCATAAAATACAACACTTTAAGAAGAATTTCCATGAAGCACGCGCGTTAATAGTGTAAGACGTGGAAGCCGATATGAAACGTGCGAAAAGTTTGGATCAGTCGCGGTGTGGGTGAAAGGGAATGGGGGAGGTAAAGGGCGGGAAGAGTAGAGGGTGGGGAGGGGAAGGGTAGAGGGGGGAGGGGAAGGGTAGAGGGGGAGGGTAGAGGGGGGAGGGGAAGGGTAGAGGGGGAGGGTAGAGGGGGGAGGGGAAGGTTAGAGGGGGGAGGGGAAGGTTAGAGGGGGGAGGGGAAGGGTAGAGGGGGGAGGGGAAGGGTAGAGGGGGGAGGGGAAGAGTAGAGGGGGGAGGGGAAGGGTAGAGGGGGGAGGGGAAGGGTAGAGGGGGGAGGGGAAGGGTAGAGGGGGGAGGGGAAGGGTAGAGGGGGGAGGGGAAGAGTAGAGGGGGGAGGGGAAGGGTAGAGGGGGGAGGGGAAGGGTAGAGGGGGGAGGGGAAGGTTAGAGGGGGGAGGGGAAGGGTAGAGGGGGGAGGGGAAGTCATGGAGGTGGGATGGGGAGTGAGGAGGGTAAGAATAGCAAATTGAACAGGAGGCGAAAAGAGCAAGCGGGAGGGTATAATTCGTGAGAATCCAAAGATTCCGTCAGAGGTCACTCCGATCGGAGATCTCAACATCACTATTGGTGAAACGATTGCGCTGCAACGCGTGTCCGCCTAAAAAAAGTACGATTTTACGAATAAAGTGGATCCAATGATCAAATGAACGGGGGCGCCAAATAGAAGGCGTATAGCTTGTCACTAATTCGTAAACGATATATACTTTCATCGCGAACGAATCTCATAACGCGATAAGAATCATCGTGACGATTGAGCCCTCTTCCAGTCGGTTTTGGACATCCGAGGTGGAAAATACTCAAAAGTGATAGTGTAGTGATATCCTGACCGTCCGCAAGATGGGGTCGATGACCCTTCTGCCCTTTTTGAAGAGGACCTCGACCTCCACGAGTGGAGTGATGGAATCCTTTTCTCTCTCTTCCCTTTTTTGATATCAACAGAAAAAATCCCCTTTCCAACCCTGTCTCATTTAGAAAGCGACCCTCTTCCCCTTAACCACTTCCACTCCTATCTGCCCCTTATCATTTCCCCTCCTATCACCCCTCCTATCACCCCTCCTATCACCCCTCCTATCACCTCTCCTATCTCCCCCTTATCATCTCCCTCCAACCCTATCTTTTAAAGGACGCGATATTATAATAAAAATAAATCCCATACACATATCCTCTTTTGGAAATCGGATCGAACGGCGCCTTTTGATAAAAACACAGCACCGAAAAAGGAAATGGTCCACAATTTCGTTTGATGTGAGAAAAAGCACCCTTGAAACACAGCGACTCATATTCATTCCATCGGCCTAAATTTTTGGAAATAATCCTCTCCCCTTTCCATACCCCACGGCAGTGCAGCGAAAGCGGGAGGAGAGAAAGAGAGAGAGAGGTAAAGGGGGAGTGAGAGGGAGGAGATTCTCCAAACGGGGGAGAGGAACGCCTTTCTTTAATTACGACGAGTATCATTCGATCATGGAGGCTCCGATGCATTTGGGTCTGTAGTGGTTTTTTGCGCGGCTTGCATCTGAAGTAATCTGGATGATCGCGCTTCTCTCCTCTTGATCCTCGTGTCCGCGGATCGATTCCCGAGCGCCCCCAAAACGAGCGTGTGTTTCCTCTCTTCGGGAAGGTCAGTGACGCGTGCGTCTGGCGTGACTGACTCGCGCGTGCGGCGTGGATTCGCCTCGACGTCCCTTTCCACCCAAACGATCCCTTTCCACGTTTATCCTGAAACGAGGACCGAGCATCTTTCGAACACGTTTTCATGAATGGCGGAACTTCTCTAAAAAAAAAGAAATCTTCTTGTTCTTCTCCTCCTCAATTGGGCGGAAAACCTCTTTAAGATGCATCGGAAGGGAAATCGTTTCCTTCAGAGCAGAGATAAATGCATTTGTGGCGTGTGAGGGAACTTCTTTCTTTGGCTGTTTATCTCACATAAATAAATCGGTAATATTATTTAATCGATATTATTTGCAGGAATAGTGTTTCCTCCTACTCGGATCAATAATTCACCCAATTAAGCATCGCTTTACTTCTTCCAAATCATTTTTACAATCTATAACTTATAATACGTAAAAAGCTTATATTTTTTCCTTAAAAGTTTAGTAGTTTAGATGAGTTCTTGAGGAGCACGTCAGTTAAATTATATTCCTAGAATCCCTTCTCGTCAAATAAATATTGTTTTTGTTGTGACTGTAATAAAATTTCAAATTTATTTTTTTACTATGAAGATGTGTTTTCTATGCTATTCCTTATTTCATAGCTTATTATCTTTATTTTCCCGAAATACACTGCATAATCTGTTTATCGCTTTTATGCTTTATATTGAATACGCTATTCACAGCCTTCCTCTTAACCATAACGACATTCTTCGTTTGACATCTCTCGTCGCGTATTCTAGCATAGTTGTCATTTCCTTTTAGAATTTTTGAGTAGGCAGAGCGTCATCTCTCGTATTTATTACAATTTCCGATGAGATTTCTTGGTGCAACCGCGATCTCTACTATAGGTGCATCCAAAGGCAAAGATAGAGAGGCCGAAGATTACAAAGCCATGTTTCGAAATGGATTTAACGATTTCGCAGCGCTTTCTTCGGATAACTGCCGAATGGAGGTTCGTGGTATCCATGTCCTCAAACCAACCAATTGGGGGACCTTGTGACTTCAAACGACTCCAGCGCTAGAAGGCTTCTCAGTCTAAATCACAAAGCAAGGGAGGAGTGAAACCCGGTGCCGGCATTAGCCTACTCTTAACGAGAAACACCAAGGGGACCAACGGCTTTACGTCCCTTCCGAAGGACGGGGTGCTGATTTGCGTGTTCTCCTCTAAACACGCAAATGGGGAGCCGGGCAACCCGGTTCGCACCGAGTTTGCTAAGCGTAGAAGGCCAGCGCCCGCACCACTACGCCACGACTCCCCCTTCATGTCCTCAAACCCTTCCGCGTGAGCTGCCTTTTATACACGGCGTAGCGAGAGGGTTCCGAATCGCGGGATGGCGTGTCCCGCTCTGTTTTGTGATCCCATTTCACGGCTATGCTTTGATATATTATGTGTGTGAAACCTCGATGGATGAAAGATGAGGCTGCTTCAATCTTTCCATTTTTAATTATATCGACCTGCGTTATCGATATTTTATGATTCTTTTCACGGTTGATTTTGAGATGTAAACAGCTGGTATTTCCGTATTTTTGGTCATGGCGTCGAGCATTAGGGAGGGTTTGACTGCTGAAAATATTGAAGATCCGTTGAATGAGTTACTCGGTGATTTTTATGGACTCAGACGATGACTCTAGTGCAAGCGAAAATGAAGATAATGACAATGAATGTGATGATCAAGAAACTGATAATGACGCAGTTGCAAACTTGACGTATTGATGTCGCAAGGTGGGGCTCTGTGTGGAAGGCTGCTTCAAGTCCTACCACAAAAAACTCAGTTACTAAGTTATGGCATTCATAATACGATGTTTAAAATTAAACATGTGACAAGTGAAGCCCACTTTCCGTTAAAAAATGCATTAAGATTTCATTAAACTCCATCGATAATCTCAAAAGTTTTGGGTTTTTTTTATTTAACTATGCGTTGAGATCAGTTCACAACTATAATTCCTCCCGAAATAGGGCTTGACAGGGGATTTAGATATCTTCCACCGCGGAAGGGTTAAAATTATATGATTCGACGCTGTATGTAGCGGTAATGAGAAACACCCGTAAAAGAAAATTTAAATTAACCGATTGCTTACATTTCGGAGTGAAAATCGAATATATGCTAACCAGGGCGAACCCTTACCGTTTGCGAGATTGCCGTTCATTTTGTTTTTATGGCTCGCGATTAATTTATTGTGATCATCGCTTTTCGGTCACGACGCAGACTCGGAAGTCCGTTTATTTTTCGGCCGCACACCTGTCCAACTGCCATGTTAGCATTCAAATTCTATGCATTTAGAAGATGCAAATTTTAGGATTTGTATTTCAATGCGATGTTGTTTTTATTTTCGAATATTAATTAGTCCTAAGCTGTGGCACTTTTTTGAATTTTTGGGATAGCAATCCACTTTACCGTTTTCATCCTTGACTCCCAGCTGTAAACTAACGAACTTTTAAGCGCTAGGAAAAAAAAAAAAAAAAAAAAAAAAAAAAAAAAAGTTTTAAGCATCGTGGAAGTGCACTCAACAATGCCAAAGCGTATGGCGGTGCTCGCGAATATCAGGTTGCTGACCTCTGATATAAACATTTATAAGTAGGCATGAGACAAGTAAGGAAATTGTACAGCGTTTCGTGCACTGGAATATTTTAAAGAAATGATATACGCGTACGTAACGGAAATAGCGATTTAAAGTTCTTTTCTTCGGCATAAATAATCCATTTTCTTCCTAGTTAAAAATATTTCATGCACACGTAAGGAAATTAAACGTATTTTGTGAGATTGTTTATGTTAGCAACAATGATGAAGTACGTAACCATGCAAGATATCTTCAAAGTTCAACTCGAATTAAGACATTCTTGTTTGGTTTTCATGATAACGTCTACTCCTACGATAAAAATGTATATAAAAATAAATACTCTAATCTTCTAGTTCTACAAGTTTTATTTGAAAAAATATTTTGATATGATCAATTATTTACGAGATATGACGGAAAGTTCCTTTTTTTTTAGTCACAAGTGGTACCCCTGATTGGCTTACGTGATTCATTTACGTGACTTTATTATTGTTTTTGACTGTAAGTCCATAATATAAAATTTCCTGCAAATAAGTTCGGTAGAAGCCGAGAACGAACATGCAGACGAACGGACAGACGGACAGGCGCTCATGCTGGAAGCAAAACTGGAATTTTTTTTCATAACTTCACCATCAGAGAAAGCAATTTTATTAAACGGCCCATAGTCATTCTCTGAAATGCAATTTGATTTTACGTGTGCGAGGCTAGAAGCAGAGGGCGATTCTAAAAAAAATTTCTCGGAGAGAAAATTTCTCAGCGGAACGAATTTAGGGTAAAGAAAACAATTTCTTTAATGAAGAAAACGATCGCTCCTTCGCTCCGAAATTATCATCTTTTTCTTCCTCAATTGGTCGATATTCAACTACCACACGAAATACAACGCTCCTCATTCTCCAAACCTAACAGAATGAAACTCGATGAAACCTATCGAGACAGGACAGGTTTGAATAAACTTTTTTTTTGCTATTAATTTAATAGAAAAATAAAAAATATGAGCTCTTAAGAATGAAGAAGTTGAAAATATTCCATAACCTTGTCATCGCTATTGAATACATCTTACAATTAGTTAAGCGTTTATTTTCTCACTTTTGGATTATCGAGTGCCAATTCTTTTGCGGAGCAAATGAGATTCGCTGCTGACTTTGTAAGATGTCATTCTATGTAAGCACAGTTGGTTCTTCGGACTCTGCGCCTCTCTGATCTAAAGTTGCGGGAAAAATTGTTGCGTGGAAAAATAAATCGATCGCGTCAATTGTGAATTGCAGCTTAGAAACGCTTCCAACAGACGCTCGATCACTCTCTCTCTCTCTCTCTCATTAGCGATTTGAGTGCTAAAGGCACCAGCAGATGGCGATTCCGACTGTGCAGCGAATTCTTTCTAGACACGCAACACCCCGCGGGTTTCCTGCTGACTGCATGACGTCACCGCGAAAACCTTTTATCTCACTCGGTCACTCCCCCCTCCTCCTCTCCCTCCCCTCCCCTCCCCCCACGTGAGAGTCTTTTCCCCCCTCCATCTCTCTCTCCCTCCCCCTACCCTCTTATTCTTCCCACACGTGCCACGTGATCACACATGACCCTCTTATACCTCTACCCATTCTTCGAAACCCTTTTTCTCTTTAAAAAAAATGTATTCACTCCTTTTTTTTCTTTAGTAGTTTTTGTATTGATTCCCTTCGTGTCCGTGCACTCTAATCTTCTGATAAAAAGCTCTCTTTGTCAATATATTTCCCTCCGAATGCATATGAGTTTTCACATATATGTATGTACATGTATATGAGTATACATACATACATACATATATATATATATATATATATATATGTGGGGTCATAATAAAGCATACGTAACTATGGAAGCAATGGTGCAGCCCAAGGGGTGAGAGGGGAGGGGAGGAAGGGAGAGGGAGGATGGTGGAGGGTATCGGGCAATTGCATTATCGCAAATAATATGAGCTTCGGCTGCTTTTGCATTAATTTCAGCTATAGCTTGAAAATAAATATATTAATTAAACGAATGTTACGTTTTTAAAATTATGGCGATGTTTAAGAGTAATTTTTGAAAATTGTCAAAGAAAATTAATGAACGAAAACATTCCTTTTATTATTTTCCCTCCCAAAGTAAATTCCTGTCTGCGCCAATGTATGGAAACAGTAGTGGCGATTGTGCTTTGTGATTTTTAATTTCAGTTACACTGTTTTTCTTTGGCATGGATCATTATCATTGTACATTGTTCTCGTTTATAATTACCTGAGAAGAATATACAAGAATATACGAGTTGTGTGATTCTCTGCCAAGCATTCGATGAGCAATTGGATTGCACGTTAGGGTCCGATTGGACCTTTTCTGTCTCTCAATGCACTCTTTCACCTGACTCAATCAGTTTATTTTATTCTACTCTTGGTTTGAATCTTTTAGTCAGGATTGCGTCATGAAAAATGTCTAAATTGAATTACTTCAATCTTTTAAGGATTTTTTCTGTAGTCTATATAGAGTTTAACGGAATGTCACTTATAATTATGTCAGCAATAATTAATCGAAAAAATTAACTCATTTAATTTTGGTGGATTTTTATCTGAACGTCTGTTTGGTTCGATTCGCTTCGCTCCCGTTTTCAGTCTCTCGTGGGACCTCGCCAATATTCGCTACTCATTCATATTTTTTATGCTTTTCTTCCAATCCGCTTCTCGGATGTCTTTGCATCATCTTAAAAGAATAAACTTCGTCAGTTTCTTCACGATCCATCTCCTCGCTCTTGTTATCATCTCATCTCGCTTTAATGCCGAAGTACTCAATAGCTAATAGCTAATTTAGACGTGTTGACATATCTGTGTATTTGCCGCGAATAATATTCCTCGAGGTTTCCTGTGGAAGCAGCCAAATCCTTAATCCATCGCTCGCTTAAACTTGCCGCGGCCGTACGTGGTTATCGCGAAGCCAACCGTGAAACAAAACTTGGTTCAAGAAATCGTCTTCTGCGCCCCATTTTCTAGTCGCTTCTGTTGTCAGCACTGTGAGCCTGCGTTTGGGAAACAATACGAAGGTTGGCGTAAAATAATTTGAAAAGGCAAAGGGAGGATTTTTTGAGGGGTGAGCGGGTGAGGAGAGGAGCGGGGAGAGAGGGTAGGGAGAGGGGGAGGGAGGGAGGGAGAGGAGGAGGAGAGGACGAAAGAGGGGAGAAGGTTGTGCCGCAAGTGAAAAATAAAAAGTGCTGATCGATCAGAAAGTCTCGGATTGTTTGCACGGTGCACGGGTGGCGTGTGGGTGGGGGGGGAGGGGGGAGAGGAAGGGTGAAGCAGGAGGAGGAGGTGCGGCAAATGAAGCGGCAGGTTGGGAAGCGCCGAAGGGCGAGCGGCCGTGTGTGCCATTTTTTCAAATCGCTTACACTTCTTCTCCTCAGTCCGACTCCACTTGACTTTGGTGCATAAAAGTGTTTTTGGTTAGGTTCATAATTGTTATAGTCCGCTGATTTAATTTCTTTCGCTTTCTCTCGACGAGTTATTCCTACTCACCTACAACACGAAGTTTTACTGTGTATGTGTGTATCGAAGATGACCTTTCTGTACTTAAATTCCTGAATATTCTTGGTTAATCACGGTTATTCAAATACTCCTGTTTTTCGAAATCTTCTTCGTTTATCGGTAGCAATTTTTCCCTTTCGAGTCGTTAAACAGCTGAAACACATACACACCTGTGTGTTTCTGGTAAATTTCAGTTATGAATTCATGCTAATAGAATAGATTAGAAAAGAGATGACGCAGGAATAATTCGAGCAGATTACAAACTAAACAACTCTTGTTAGCTTATCGATAGGTGATAATTGATTTCCTTTTGATAATAATAATAAATATATCCAAGTTGAAGTCGTATGCTTTGAAAATCTCAATGGGAAATCATGACATCTGCTAAATTCAACCTAACTTAATTGTACAATGTTTTAGTAACTTTAGTTAATTGAGATGTAAACGCCTATCTGTGTGGATTCATTTTTCCTCAATAAACCTTTGCATTATGTCACAGTCAAACAGGATAAGTTGCTTCTTAGCGAAAGATTAACTTTCGGAGAGACGTATGGATTTAACTTTGCTTGCGAAGCATTAAACCTTAAAATGTTGCCGCTCTTATTATCTCAATGCCAACTCATATGTGGGCAAATGTTTGCATCTTATTAATCGACAAAAGCCTTCGCGAAGATATTTAAGCCTGTATTTTCTTTATATTATACATATAGTTATCATCTTGTAAATATACTGACTTCTTATATAACTTACTTCTAAAAAATTAAAATTTTCTCTGAATTTGGTGATTAACGAACAATTTTACTGCAATACATTACGTTCTAAGAAATCTAAGAATCATAGGCTTGAATAGTTATCCAACAAAGGGATTCCCAAACTTTTTTGAAGCCATGGAACCCTTATCTTAAAATATTTATTTTTCTCGTGGCAACCTAAGAGGTGGTAAGCCAAATCGCATTAAAATTAACTTTATAATCATTGTAATTTTTATGTACATAGTTTATGTATCTTAAATTACAATTAGATTTTCTTAACAATTAATCATATTTGCTTGTAACAGCCCGTTTCCGAGCCTATTGCATTCAAATATAACGATAATTTTATTTCCTATCATATTACTTTCGCCAAATCCAGCTTCATTTCTTGTGTAATTATGCCTCGCTGAAATATTTACTTTTATGTCTTGAAAAAGCAACGCACAGTTGTCCATGATTGAACACTGACTGGTAAATGTACACCAGATACGAGAGCTTATTTACGTTAATAAACATTATAATGTAGAATATAATGATTTTACTTACAAAAAATGTAAGATTCCAGTATTCAATAGACGAAAGAAGGTTCAATTACTTTCATCAATAAACGCTTCCTGAATAATAATCAGTATCTATTTACGTTCCTATCCATAAATATCGATCGTTTCGTTGGTTAAACAAAAGTGCGAATCGAATAACGCTAAACTTTCGTCTATTTATAAGCTTCATTGAAGTTAATTGAATCGGAGGTAACAATGACGGCCGCCTTGGAAAGAGTACGACAAATCCACAAAATTTCGAAACAAATAAGGTATTTATGAAAACTTCGACCTTGTAACAGGTAAACTTCGCAGGAATAAAATAGTATATAGAGTTTTATTCGTCGAATAAAGGAAAAAATCGGTCCATATTTACGTAATTCAAAGCTTGAAGGAAGAATACCTTGCAAGACAAGAAATGGATTCATACGTGTTATCTTATGGAAAAATGTTAATATTGGCAGCACTGATAAATCTCAGTTGACCAAACCTTGACAATTCACTAAGTTAGGATGTAAGGAAGAATCGTACCAAATTTGGTTATTCTAGCTTTTATCGTTTAGGAAGAGTTCCATGAACAAACACACCCTTAGAAATATATTATAGTAGCTTAATGTGTTTCTTTATTGAAAATCAATTGGCAAGTGATTTTTAGTAAAAGTTTTTTGCAAAATTTACACTCGATACTTGAATAATTGAGAACTTCTGGGGGCCCCATTATTCTGGAACCCGGATGCCTCGCATCCGACGCATCCCCTCTTTGGCTGGCTCTGTTTCCGGGGAACTCAGTTTGAAGACCGATGATCTAACAGTCTTAAATTACTTCTTCATATAAAATATTTTGTAGTTTTTTTTGCGTTTGTCAATTTTTGCTTATCTCAACTTGTTATGTCCCAACGCATAAATTTCTATGCGCAGAAACGTGTATTTGTACTAAAATTCCGACTTTGTTTAAGATCTGTCGCTGTGCCTTGTTAATTTCCTCCGTGTGGTCTAATTTAATAGGTAACTGTCTCCGTTTGATGACGGAAGATGTTCCATTGACATAAATAAAGATTTAAGGGATTCGTGGGATGAATATTTGATTTTCTGTTCTGGACCCTTACGCAAGCTCTTCTACATCTACATAATACCCTGCAAGTCACCTTATTGGTGGATGGCAATGCACCAAAGTTCCCTAAGTTACCCTCCTTACTCTTCCTATTATGATCCCTTATCGTTCTAGGGAAAAACGATCCTCTTATCGTTCCGTCCTACAATCTATGTATCTCGCGGACCTTATCTTCGCTGTCCTGCCTTCCAATATATTTCGGAATTCTGATAAGATCCACTAGCAAATTAAATCTAGCATGCAGTCTACGATCCTCTAACGAGACCCATTTATGATTTCCTATTAATGTAGTTACGGTTTGTTTACAATCGTAATTTCTCTTTACGAATCTAGCTGCACTTCGCTGTGCCTTTTCTATCTCTTTAGTGAGTCCCTTTTCGTAAGGATCCCTCACAGCTGACGCATATCCGACCTGCGGACGAACCAAAGATAAATAACATAATTCCTTCACTTTTTCTGAGCAAGTTAGAACTTTAAAGGCCAGATTTTTGTTAGCAGCACTTATAACTCTGCGAATGTAGGTGTCCCACGAGGGATCCCAATAGATCGTAACTCCTAAATATTTAACCGATTCTGAAATAGGAATCTTCACACTCCGTCGAACGAATAATTAACATTCAGCGAGTTATTATCGGTTCTCCAAAAATTGATAACGCAGTTTTTACTTTGGTTTATTTCTAGCTGCCATTCTTTACACCACGCTGAAATAGCTTCTAAATCATTTTGGAGATACTGATGGTCAACTCGTATCAGAAAATGTTTCATTTGTTTTATTATCATTTGTGTTCTATTGTATTTTTCCTGATAAAGACTTTAAATTTCGCATAAAAATTATAGGTCAGACAACTTTGAAAATAAAAATCCATTTTAAGCTAATTCGGAACTAAATCACGTTTTATTGACTGGAAAAAATAAATTTCGGGTTGTTGGCACCCATGTGCTCGAGATTCCTCTTCGTTATTGATAATTTAAAATTGTAACCGAAAAATACCCAACTCTCATTCATTTAATCTTTCGGAGAAAGTCGGAACTTCCAAAATGTAACCCATAGACTTATCTTGGAAGATGATTAATGTAAAACCTTCTGGGTCCGTCGCAGAATTAGTTTCTTAGAGTGATTGCCATTCTAATCCTAATCAAAATGTCGAAATGAATGCTGAAAAGATATATGCAAATTTTGTAATACCAACCCTGCGATGAAAATTAAAATTCTTCGGAATGTGCGGCACTCCAGTGCCTTCTTCAGGGCTCGCCAGCGCCTTCGTAAGAGAACACCAATGATTTCCTCGAGGCGCACAAGTGACTTCCTCACGGCCCACCAGTAATGTCGCACTGATTTGTCGCAACACATCTTTCTGCTGTAAATGATAGAAAGTTGCGGAAATTAACTTTTTAGACAAACCAGAGAAGCATTTCTATCTTATCTCAGAATTATAATCATTGCTATTTCAGAATAAATGAAGGATGCTTTGGGACACTAGTACCATTCTGAATAAAAGAATAACCCTTCTATTTTCACTTTTAAAACTAACCTTTTCGGTCATTACGAACATCGACATACAATAAAAAAATGTACGCTAAAAATCAGAAATGCAAACATTCATTCATAAAAAATATGTAATGATATTGGCAGGGGTTTTGTTTTGATCGAGTGCCACAAACGCAACTTATTAGCCTCCTTAAAACTGATAGTCTACTGAGCTGTTGCCTCTGACAACGCGGGGAATCTCCTATAAGGCATTTCTCGGGATAAACTGGGTGCTAACAGTGCTAACATAGGTGCTTTTCCTTCACCTACGGACCAAATCAACACATCCTGTTGCCCTTCGTATCTTCCTCTCTGTATTTGCCTCCCCCTTTCCGTCCTATCTCCCACTCCTGTTTATTAGAACACTCCGTTGAGGGGAGGGGGGACGGGGGGGGGAAGAGAGGGGAAAAGGGAAGAAGGGGCTGTATTTTGCCCTTCCTTGACGCGCACGGCGAAGTGGGTTGATCTAGAAGGGAAGGAAATTGGAATGGCAGTAGATGGCGTTTCTGATACGCTCCCCTCTTTACACTCTCTCCCCCTCCTCCATTTTCCCCTCCCTTATTTCCTCCCCTTGCATATTCCTCCAGCACTTAACTCGACGCTCCGTTCGCCGAAAGGAAGACCGAGTCTCCCCGGACTGACAGCAAAGGGTTATCGAGAATGACACGTCTCTAGATTGACGCAGATAAAGAGGAAGTCCTTTATTCCGGTTTAACGCAATCATCCTACATTTCGTGCGTTTGAAAAAAAAACTGTGTTTTACACGTTTCACAATCATGGGAACTTCTGGAGTTTACGGCAAGTATATCAGAATCCTTAATATGGGTAAATAATCTGGTGTTTTTTCTCATATAGAACTCGTGCTCACGACAAAAATATTAATATTTCTACATTCCCGATAAGAAAAGCGTGACACTTCAGGTACTGTTTTTTTTAGTACTTAGATTAATATCGATTCCAAGAAGAAGAAAGCTTCGAAATTTGTGAATAAAATTTCGAAAATAATTCATGTTATAGAATTAGTAAGAGGAAAAGATTATAGGACGTGTGCTAAATATAAGACAGACAGACAAACGACTTTATTAAGGGCAAAATTGAGACTATATAGTCCCTTCTTACATTTAACCATACGTCAACAGTTGCAAAGGAGAATAAAAAAATAATAATATTGATTATATATGTACACCTACACGCAATTTCTCAGAAAACGACCTGAAAGTAAACAAATGGAAAAACACACAAGCGAAATATCCAATTACAAGATCAGAAAACTTAAAAAAAAAGAAAAAGTATTTATGGTAATAACCTAGGAAAGATCTGACTTGTCCAACCTAGTAAACAAGTTAGGAAAGCGTACAACGTATCACAAATGGGGCGCGTTTCATGCAATGGAGTATTAGAAAGCAATTATATACCTGTACGTAAGGGAAATAGCGTTTTAAAGTCCTTTTCTTCATCATAAATAATCCATTTTCTTCCTATTTAATAGTATTACATGCACACGTAAGGAAATTAAACGTTTGTTTGGGAGATTGTTTATGTTAGCAACAATGAAGTAACCATGCAAGAAATTTTCTAAGTTCAACTCCATATAAGACTTTCTTGTTTGATTTTATCGATAACGGCTACTCCTACGATGAAAATATATAGAAAAGGAAATACTCTACTTTACCAGTTCTACAACTTTTATTTGAAAAATATTTTGATATGAACAATAGTTTACGAGATATTACGAAAATTTAATTTTTTGTCCCCAGTAAAGTGGTACCCCTGATTGGCGTACGTGATTCATTTTTGCGATTTTCTTATTATATTTGATTGAAAGTCCTTAATATCAAATTTCATAAAAATCCGTTCGGTAGAAGCCGAGAACGAACATGCGGACGGACGGACGGACGGACGGACCGACCGACGATAATAGGCGCTCACGCTGTAAGCGAAACGCGCCTAAAAAAACCACGGGGGCAAGGGTGGGGGTGAAAAAAGTCTGCGAAAACCATAATTACGTAAAGGAACAATAGTGTAATTACAATAATATCTACAAGTTTAAGAAGATAAGGTTCACAAAATTTAAAGTAATGCAAAATGAATAAAATAAAATAAATAAGAAGGAAAAGGTATGAGAAGATAGATCCGGTAACCTGTTATGAGGGAGAATATACATATACACACGTTGCTCTGTCAATAATACATTTGAATATAATTTCATTCTCATTCGTCGCCTGAGTTTGACTCTAAAATTTTTTCTTTAGGATGGAATCAATCACTTTGCGATATTTAGAGATCAGCGCAATCGTGATTATTCTGTAGAGTCCGCGGATAGCATAGCAATTGAAAGGATTTTCTTTTAATGTTCACTGGAATTTGTATAAAATATTTATTGCAAGTAAGTAACAAAAGTTGCGTTTACAGCTGACGTTCATCTTTGACGATTAAAGAACGACTCTTATGAAGAAATAAAATGCTCGATTGGAGGAGGATGTCACCTTATACATAGAGATATTTATTTTTGACACGCTCTTACAGAAATGCAGCCTATGAAAATTTATACGTACATACATAAATATAATGGTCAAATGTGGTATAGGCCATATTTGCGCAGAAAATTTGGAAATAAATTCATAAATTCGGAAGAAGTAAATGAAACTTTGAATTAGATTGTTCTCATTTATCATCGCTTACTGTAATTAATTGGAATGAGAGTTTATATGCATTTGATGATAACGCGCCATTCTGCCTTTGCCTCGTCGCGTGGACGGAATCCGCACGCGAAGAGAAACGAGTCTTCTGGCATTCTGCGATTTCGTCCCATTAAAAAAGAAATAAAGCGTTAGAAAATTACCGATTAGCTTTAAATTCCAGCTTTCAATCTAAGAAAGAAATCTTCTATTTCGTCGTGACAGCAAATAAGCGCTTTTTAGATATCTCCAATTCGTTAGTAATGATAAGAGACGAAAATTTTCCAACGAGACGTCAGTCCGACACAAACCGCCATTTCGAGTGTCTCATCTCCGAACACCTATAACGGAATTTTTCTCAAAGGCATTTAAAAGTCTGCGTTGAATTTTCTGCGGATCACAGAACTTTTCTAGCAATATCACTCATCCATTAATGCGACGATTAATCGAAGCGACGGATCCACGAAAAATATAGAATCCATCCGAATCCTCACGAAACGTATGCAAAACGTCACATCGCTCCTCTGAAAAAGCTTTCAGAAAGCGAAACGGCGGGAGAGTTGCTCACCTCGTCCGTCCCGTCACGACATCTGCCACAGACCGTCCTGCCCCCGTTATCTCCTCCTTTAACCGCCCTCCCCCCCGTCCTCTCCCCCCTCCCTCCCTCCATCCCATCCACACAAACTCCCCCACTTAACAACTCATCCGACACACAACCTCTCTCTTTCCAACCCACTCTTCCCCCGCGTGGATTTCCATTCTCCCCTACACTCGTCAACCCCCCCATTTCCCCCCTTATATCCCTTCCTCCTCCTCTCCTCTCCTCCCCCCTTCATCCTCATCCTTCCCTGCCCCCTCCCCCCGTAGCCTAATCAATAATCTCGCTTCGAAGGCTCGGGCTGTCCATTAGACGCTTCGCATCGATCCAAGAGCGACAAACAAGCAGAAATGGTCGTGAAGAGGGCGTCGCGAGTGGAAAGGGGGAGGAGGAGGAGTTAAGGGGTGAGGGGTAGGCAAAGGAGGGTGTTTTGTGGGGTGGGAATGCGTGAAAATGGGAAGTTGGAGGAGAGTGTTGTGGGATGGGAGAGCGGAAGAGAGTGGGTTAGGTGGACTCGAGATTGTGGGGGAGCAGAAGGAAGGGGTAGAGAGATGGTTGCGGCTGGCGGAGGTGGAAACAGGAGAGAGAGAGAATAGCCGTCAAATGGAGGGAGGGGGCGTGTAACTACGTGAAATCTCACCCGATTGCTGCCACCCAAAGATACAACCGCGTCATCTTCAGAGTTTCCGCGCCGTTATTTATGCTCGCTGCACATTTCGGTAACGACGTTTACTATCGCAGAAATTTCGTAATGAAATAAATGCAATACGAGGGAGTCGCAAATTAAACATGGTGCGATCCTATGCAAATTTAAACTGCGACAATCGAAAACGAAATTGCTAAGTGAATTTGTACGAAAGAAGAAACAATTTTTATGGAAGTTGGAAGAACTGCTTCGCTGACCAATTAAAGTTGAAATTCTTACGTAAATATTTAGTTATTTAGAATGTTATAATACGAATCCTTTGAAACGCAAAAATGGAGTATCTCACAAAATAGAATTCGCGGCAAAGATAAAGTATTTTGTAGAGAATATCACGACCTAATTTATAAAAAGATTTATATTTTATTCATAGCCCACTTACTTAAATAGGCATGCAATACATAGTAAATATTTTATTGTTTTCCTATGTGGAATCTCAACGTTTTTACGTGGTTTGATGAAGCTATAGTTTAATCCGAAATTTAAAGTAAATTTGCGCGAAAAATATACAATAGAGGCGGCTCCCGACTTACGATGTTTCGACTTACGATAAACTCGGACTTACGACATTAATACATTTATACCTCAAAATCGGCATACGATATCGTATCCCGGAAATACGATGTTCGGTACCCAATGCGCTCCGAGTCTACTTTCTTGTGCGTGCTTTCGGCCGATATTCAGTTTGACGATATGACCCGTCCGCATTATAGGTATTCATTTATTGATTGTTTTAAGTTTTAAAAATGTTTATTATACAATATATATATAAGATTAATTGGTTCTTAACCTAAATACGGCTTGGTACATATTTTTCCCAAGGTTCTGGACATATCTCAATTTATATCCTGTAAGTCTGTGGGAAATTGATATTCAACTTACGATGCGATTTTCAGGAACGCATTAGAGTCGTAAGTCGGGAACGGCCTGTATTAATTTAATGATTGTTTTAAGTCTTAAAAAGTTTATTATACAATATATAACACTCATTTCTTCTGAAACGACTAATTTATAGCTTAACTATGGCCTGGTATATATTATGTTTTTCCCAAGGTCTTGGAACGTATCTCAGTTTATAACATAAGTCTATGGGAAATTGATATTCGACTTACGATGCGATTTTCAGGAACGCATTAGAGTCGTAAGTAGGGTTGGCACCTCTTTCTCAGAGGCAACCCGAATATTTTCAATTTTGACCCTAAGATTTCCAAGCTAGACCCTGATATCACCTCCCCCCAAAAAAATATGCTTTAGATTTTATTTTTGGAGTAACATATATATATATATATATATATATATATATATATATATATAACGATCATTATGACATTTATGAATTTTGCCAAAACGATAAAATTACTTAAAGTAAATATACCTAGTTGTCTTTCACCTTTTTTCAATCTCATGTTGGATCGTGATTGGAAGATGGATTGTTTTAAATATAACGTATTTTTTATTTTTGGGACAATATTCATTGGAAGAAATATAAAAAAGGACGTGACAACATAATTTATTATCGTTGAACCTAATAGGACGTTTTTATTGCTTGAGTCAATTTTGTGGGTCATCAAATTGTTCATTTCATAAATTTGAAATAATTTAATCTAATGGAAAATGTGTATTTATTTAGTTTTCCAGCGATATTTTTATCGATCCTTGATAATTTTAAAAGTTCTTTTTGTTCATGTTATGATAAAAATTTCGCGAAATCATGGCAATTCATATCAAAATTAATTATATCGTAATTATGAGCTGAGATTTCACAATATTTATTTTAAATCGATTTCGACATTCATCCATGAATTTCCTATTACGGAAAAAACTCTCTCTACGTAATATGCATTGGTGACTGTTATTGAATATATCTTAAATTAGTGACAATTTTAAAGAGTTCTGCTTTATTAAATAAGTGGACCCATTTTTAATCTAACGTTGATTCCATATTTGTTACGTTAGGTATCATCATCAATAATTGCATGCATAGCTTTGGCAGCATTTATAAATTTTTGATAAGTAATCTCATCCCTGAAATTTAAAACTTCAAAATGTTTCCAAGGTGAATTTTCATAGTCATACAATTCCTCCAAATATCTAATGGCGCGATTGTATACTTGTTTGGCATCTTTGCATTGGGTCTTTGCTACATTGAAAACAATGATGGATGTTTTGGTTAAGTATAAGCTGTAGTCAAATTTTGGTCCTTTCAAGAGACGCCTGAGACGTAGGAATAAAGGCGTTAAACAAAGTTGTGCCAAATTCATTTCAACCCGAAGAATTACGGAGTCCAACTCGAAGCCCGAAGATTCGGCTGCTAAACCGAAGACTTCGGGTGAAACCCGAAGAGGTGATAACCCTAGTCGTAAGTCGCGAACGACCTGTATTGATAACTAAAGGATTCTTGTACGTGTGCACTCCCAAGATGATCTCTAACGCGATGATTCACTTTGAACAGACACTGAAAGAGATACTTTGATTATATATTGAGGATTTGGGTGAAATGTTTTATTGAAATTAAGCGTTAAGGAAATTTTATCGATTTTTTGTTCCTTATGCAATTCAATTTTCATTTCACGGCACACTTGCTCAAATGAAAAAGTATTGGTGGCATACCGCCTTTCCATTTTCCAGTGCATTCTTCTCCTATAATTCCGCTGCAAACCATTTAATTTCTGACGACACACCGCTGTGCACACTGGCTGGAGAAATATGACACAAGATGGCAATCAATTGTTCGCAAAAACATGGGTTTCACCCAAAATGTTTACTGTAAAGACAATAAATGTAATTAGACATGAGAAGAAAGATTTGGAGACCATTATAATGAATAAGCTGAATAAAGTGAGAAATTCAGCCAGTATAATTGCAGAGAGAAGAGGCATTTCTGGAAGCACTATTTGAATATGGTTCTTTAATTCTTCTTCGTAATGTTAAATATTTTCATGCACCAGTAATTAGTTAAATATTTTAAAGATTGCAATTCAAATTTAATTTGATTTAAATAAAGTCGAACTGTTTGAAGTTGAAGATCATTGACAATAATAGAACAAAAATGTAATTGGCAGTTAAGAAAATGTGATATTTTTTATAAATATGTACATATACGTAGTTATTAGTTTCCAATATGAAATTCATTCACAAATAAATTTTAAAAATGTAAACTGCGGTGCACGATTAAAATTTAAATATAATCCACCTTAAACCATGGAGGTATACCGAATTTTGACGTTTACATATTCATCTCGATCGACCTGTATTCGGGATTAACACAATTACCAAGCCTTTACATTTCTACGTTCGAATTCTCGAGTTTTGCAACACACATAAGCCTCTGGTTTTCACCGAACGCGCATTCAAATCTCTGTTTTGTCAGACAAATCGATTCAAAAAACTAAACTAACTTTTAAGTTTTCCCGTACCCGTACACGCTGGAAAAATAATCCACGGCTTTCTCTCTCTCAATCTCTCTCTCTCTCAACCTCTCTCTTTCTCAATCTCTCTCTCTTTCTCTCTCAATCTCTCTCTCTATCGTCAGCGATCGTATCGGACGTGTGTCGGGATGGGACAGTTCGGCACGACCGGTTCGACACGATTTACATTTTTCCATAAGTTAACGTATGAATCCATTTCTTGTCTTGCAAGGTATTCTTCCTCCAAGCTTTGAATTACGTAAATATGGACCGATTTTTTTCGTTTTTGCTTTATTCGACGAATAAAACTCTATATACTATCTTATTCCTGCGAAGTTTACATGTTACACCGTCGATGTTTTCATAAATACCTTATTTGTTTCGAAATTTTGTGGATTTGTCGTACTCTTTCCGGGCGTCGTCGCCAAGGCGGCCGTCATTCTTACCTCCGATTCAATTAGCTTCAATGAAGCTTATAAATAGACGAAAGTTTAGCGTTATTCGATTCGCACTTTTGTTTAACCAACGAAACGATCGATGTTTATGGATAGGAACGTAAATAGATACTGATTATTATTCAGGAAGCGTTTATTGATGAAAGTAATTGAACCTTCTTTCGTCTATTGGATACTGGAATCTTACATTTTTTGTAAGTAAAATCATTATATTCTACATTATAATGTTTATTGACGTAAATAAGCTCCCGTATCTGGTGTACATTTACCAGTCAGTGTTCAATCATGGACAACTGTGCGTTGCTTTTTCAAGCCATAAAAGTAAATATTTCAGCGAGGCATAATTACACAAGAAATGAAGCTGGATTTGGCGAAAGTAATATGATAAGAAATAAAATTATCGTTATATTTGAATACAAAAGGCTCGGAAACGGATTGTTACAAGCAAATATGATTAATTGTTAAGAAAAGCTAATTGTAATTTAAAAGGTATCTACTATATATAGGTATTTTAAAGAGTTTTATGTTGTGCTGTAGTAGCTTCACTAAATCCGTTGAAATTCAACGGGAAATTCTGCTGGTACACAAATAAAAAAGACGCAAAACAACAGTTACAACTCAAAAGAATACAACTAAGCGACTTATATTCCCCCTCAATACCCTATCTCCATATTTTTAAATTTTTAGTTAATCTTCTTCAGTAAATCAAGGTGCAGACATTCTTGTAGAAAAGCGTCCAATTACGATATGCATTATGTAAATACCAGGAATAAACTTTAACTTTAATTACCAGTTACAACTTCAGTAACTTATTTTAAGATTTCTTTCATCATTAACCTCAGGACTAAGTTAAAGCAGAAGACATATTCACAAGTTAGATTACTTCATTTTGCAAGTGAATATGATATTCTATACGATTTTAAAATATATTTACTTACACTGACTTTTTCACACTGAATTAACTGATTCCCAATATAGCCGAATAATTTAATAATGAAAACAAATATAATTGCTCCATATTTTAGAAGTTGATACCTAGCAAATATTTTTCCGATTTTGCTCGATATCTTATTTAGTTCCTAATAATTTCGACATTCTATTTACCAAATCAACAATAAAATATAGGAACTTAAACTTAAAAAAATAAGATTAGTAGCAGCTCCTTATAGCTTCAGTAGCTGTGGAAATACCCCTCGATTACATTTCCTTTTTAAGTTATCACGCAAGATTATTCTAAAATATATAATCGTGAATCCACTTCAAAATAAAATATAATGCATATTTATATAAATTTACCCTCTTAAAACTTATTCCTTTTGAATTAGAGGAGCCGTAACATCGTGAAACTTATTTAATAATTTCCTTATTTTCTCTCGTTATTTTATACTGTTTCTAATCAAAAGGATATAGTAGCAGTTTGTTATGTTTTACTTTTCTTTCGCATATGATGAATAATTGTGGCACACTCATAGGAAATCAACTGGTTCTCTGCTTCGTGGGGACATTTTGTTCTACACCCCGTTAACTTAATATTTATTTGTATATTGCGAACGTTTTCTCACGAAAGTAAATTTGAAAGCAATTCTATAAAAATATAATAATTTTAATTTAAACAGTATATATTGGTTCGATGAATTCAAGTCAGCTAATTTAACTTAACAGTACATTTGTATTACATTAACATTAATATAATTAATTGTGCATATCATCCGGTGATTTTCATCGTATAATTTTATCGTGCACTTTTTCTCAAGAAAGTTAATTTAAATCTATTTTTGTTTAAATATAGTCATTTTTATTTAAACGTTATAGATTCGGAGAATTCAAGTGAGTCACGTTAAGATAATTGTTGTAATATCATGACGCCATTCCCTCCAAAATATATTGGAACTGTGCCGTGCCGAACACGGCTGTCGTCGAATAGTCCGTCGCCGAACCGGTCGTGCGTTACCTCGTGTCCATTTTTTTGACGATTTTGAGCGGTTTATACGTATTTTACTGTCCTTTTTTTGGTGTCAGAGTATTCAGTTTGTGTGCTTGTGTTCACTAGTGAGTGCCTGTTTAATTTTGTTGAAAAATACTCTAGTTTTTTGAAGTTTTGTTAAAAGTTTCGTCCCGGCGTCGACTTCGCCATATCGGCGGATCTAGGGAGGCCTTCGGAAGCCTCCCTACCGGCGATGCTCTCGCCTCGGTTTCCCGAAGCCAAGCCCTCTGGCTCGTCGAGGGAACCGCCCTCCCCCAGTGTTTCTTATCCTTTATCTGAGGCCTTAGTCCAGGTAAAAGTTTCTGAGCCTTTCCACACGCTCGAGAAACCGTCGTTCGCCGCTGGCCTTCTGCCAACGGCCCAGCCCTCTCAAGGAATCCCTACCGAATCGTCGAAATCCACGGAATGGCCTGCTCGTATAATAATACGGCTAGAGGCTCGTTCATCTTTACTCGCCGATACTACGAAGCGGCTGCCTGCTCTTAACCCTGCCGAAACGCGGTGCTGCCTGGCAGCACAAAACCCACGGACAACGCCACATCAGTAGCGACGTCCTTGTCACAGTCAACTGGGAAGACCGCCTTTAGGTCTTCGACTTCCGTGAGTACACGACAAACATCTACTTACGCCCCTGACAAACGCCTCGTGGTCATATGCGACGGAACCGACAGTATTCCCATAGAGAAACACCTTTTAGGCATAGGAAAAATCGTAGATCCCGCGCGTATTAAGTTCGCATCGCGAATTAGCATGGGCCGGGTGTGCATTTAACTTTAACAATTGCTCCAGAAATGGACGATTCTAATAATTGGGTACGCAATCCATTTGATATGGGTTATTCGCTTCCACATCTAAATTTTAGATTCTGGTATATATATATTTCTATTGACGATGACTTGAAAATTAAATTCTCAAAGGTATCTTTGATTGCTTTCTGGTAAAAATTATCAAACGAGTATGGGGAAGTGTGTAAAAGAGCAATCAAAATATTCATTCCTTTCCTCACAATGTGCATGTTCGAATCTGGAGTTTCACCTCTTTAATATTAATTAAGACAAAAAATCGTCGGAAATTGTATGTCGAATCTGACTTACGATTGAGACTTTCTTCAATGAGTGATTCTTTATCTTTATCTTTGTGAAACCTTTTGCGACTCTTAATGAACTAAAATTATGGGGTGAAAATTTATCTTTTACGTCTAAAAATTCAAAGTGAAGCAAAAAATTATGGTACTTTTTGGTTATCCCGGTTCCCTCTTGAAAAATAATTTTTTGCGATAATCCTTTCCCGGGGAAACATTAAAACAAACTAAGAAAATGAGAACTTTATTTACAAGTAACCTTCGGCTCGCTTTCTTTTTAGATTATAATGCCTTTTATATCGGGTGTAGCCGTCTCCGGGCGCTACCGCGCCCTTCGTCTCTCTGGAACGAAACTATCCCTCCCCATTGTCCGGTGATTGGGTGGGTAAATGTCGCCACAGGCAGATCAGTCATGGGTTTGCAAGCTTTCTTTTTCCGTGAAAGGGTTATCTCAAAAAATTATTTTTCGAAAGGGATCCGGGATAACCGAAGAAAACCAAAAATATTTGGATGAAAGTAACTCTCCTGCTCTAAGTTCCATACACCAATGTCTTCTATTCATGGGCCACTTTTTTGCACTAGAATTCTTACCCCTTTGAATCAAAGCTGCTGATTTTGTAGTTATGGTGCAATCGGTTGATGGCAAAAGTAGTTTTTGAGAGAGGATTCCACGGACGAAGAAATAATCACTATTATAATTGTTCTTAAAGTTGATCCGAAAACAATTATAATGCTTAACACATTCATCGTGATTATGCAATCTCTGATACACCAGAAAAGTTTATAGGACGAGTGCATGCTCTAGAGTCAGGGGTCGGCAACCTACGGCCCTCGGGCCTCATGCGGCCCTCGAGAGCGTTTTATGCAGCCCGCGAAGCCATGATGAAAAAGTGATCGGTACAATTTAACAAAGTCAATTCCATATTTTTTCAGTGTTATTATTGTCTCAAAACCTTTTCTGGTGGAGTTCTAAGACTACTAAACTAATTTGAATTGATTTTCACCAATATGGGACCTCAAAATCTTTAGGTTAATTCTGATTTAAACGCCAATGTACCATACCTTCTAACAACCCGTTCGATGCTATTATTGGCTCGAGAGCTTAAATTCATTTATTCATAAAATTCCTATTAATTTTATTACTTTCGCACGTGAACTATTGGAGGACATGGGTCGCCGCGATCGGAATTTGGGTCGCAGCCAAAAAGGTTAAGAATCACTGCACTAAATGAAAAGGCCGTCCTATCATAACCTCCGTCGTCTCGTTCTTAAAGTAATCCACCTCCGAATCAACCACATTAAGTCGTGACCAAAAGGACGCAGGCTCCTCCCTCACCCACCCCTCCCCTCCCCCCTCCCCCTCCTCTCTCTCTCTTCACCATCCAATCCTTTCTCCGAATGCTTTCTTTTTCGCGCTCTCCATTCGCTTCGACTACTCATTTTATCGCGACGTTAGGCCCATTTCCCCTCTCCAACCTATTACCCTAACCTCTCCCCCTATCCGCACACCTACATCCCTGGGTTGACAGTGTCTCCCTTCACTCCACCTATTCAAATATTGGAGTCGGAGAAGAGGGTCAGCGGCAGAGGTGACGTTGATATAAGAGAGAGCGGAAGCGATGGGAAAGAGCGGTAGGGCGGGAAAGGAAGGAGGGCGTGGGGGCGGAGTGGTCGGCGCTGCCGTGGCCGAAGGTCGTGAATTTTTCATCGGGCTCGACCTCCCTCGGTAATTACGGGCAGGGGGGCGGCCCCGTAGGTTGGGGGCAACTAGAGACCTGTATCCGGAGGGGGAAGCGGAGGAGGCGGGAAATGGCGAAAGATACCTCCGAAGAGAGCCGTTGCAGTTATGGCCTTGGGCGCTGTCTTCTAAAGCGGAAGTTTCGGATTAATGTGATCATGGGGATTACGGCGGGTCGGCCATTCTTATATAATCATCAACCGGTTTACCTTTTGCAAGATATATAATATTTAGGAATTTCTTCGAGGGATTGATCGAAAAAACATCGAAACACTGCAATTCCGCCTTTCCACTAATTTAAAAATTTTCGCATCACGAACTCACTATATACGTTAAACAGAATCGGCGAAAGTATGCATCCTTGCCGTACACCGGCCAAGGTGCTGAAACTTTTGTGACTGCATTTGCCTACTCGAACCGTAGCTGTGTTATTTTCGTACAATTTTGAAATGATTGAAATCCCATTATTACGCTGCTTTTCAATTTATTTATTCATTCGGAGATGCAAAATTATTTCCGGTATGTATCAGTCCCAGAGTATACGTGGAAATGCCGTATTTGTTAACTAAAAAAATTAAACTGAGTAAAATCCACAATATTTTTACCATCAAAACGGTCATTGCTAAACACTTCCATAAATAAAATTAGCACTAAAATCATTAATGATAACTATATTACTTTTGATTTTAGTTTATAAATATTTTCTTCAAATATGGAATTTCTAAGAAAACCAGCGATCTACTACAAATACATAATATAGTTATAGATCACTCGGAAATTTAAAATGCAATATTTTAAAATTTACGAGGTTCTGAAAACAACATTTAAATATTTAAAAGTACAAAGAACGAGAATGAAGCATACTTTCCTATTTGTTTGGAAACAATATACAGCAGTCTTTCTCATAGTGTGGGGCGCGACCCCCAAGGGGGGCGCGAAGGTATCTTAGGAGGGACACGGAAAAATTCTCGGCATACTTTTGTATACAATTAATTTTTTTTAAGATGAATAACTTTGTTATAATAAAAAGTGATTGCAAAATTAAATTGATGTCATTATTGATTCACTATATTTTATTGAAACTCTGTAAAAATAACACGGGGAAAGGGTGCCTCTGCAAAAAAATTTCTTGTAATATTTTTGTAATTTTACATATTGTGATTTTACTAACTATTGCACCATTTTCACGCTAAAACAAAAATAAATTAAATAAATTGTTTGTGCACCTATTAACAATAATTACTTGCTTTTTCCTTTGAAGCTCATTGCCTTCAGTCAGGATGATGCATGTAAATATGCATTTGTACGACCGCACATTATGTATGTATATTTATTTTACAACTTGCATATGTGTGTGTGTGTATATATATATATATATATATATATATATATATATATATATATATATATATAACTTTTACATATGTATTGTAATAGCATTGTGTTTGGAGGCTCCAGTTTTTGGCAGATTCCAAAGGGGAGATTGGGGGTGAAAAGTTAGAGATCCACTGATATACAGCATGTTAGGAAAATTAGATTTGAGTAGCATACAGGGAAGAAAGGAATTAGCGAATATTTAATAAGCGCATATTTTTATCAGGGGAATGAGTGCGTTTGTTGGTCGGAGGAGCCGAAGGTATTTGCATTAAAATAAAATTTTCTATTAATGTGTTAGCCATTAACATATTATTTCTATTAACGCGAAAATCATTCAAATGCAGACATCCCTCGCCGTTCGCGGTTTGTCAGCGATTTTTACTAGTTATCAGTTTTGCTTTTTACTTTCTCCATACGTAGTATGGGAAAGTACTGTGTTCACGAAAAAATCGACTTCGAAATTTCAACGGAAATACACGTTTTGAGGTCCCTAGAACACGTTTAGACTATTTTCGGAATGATGTCTGTGTGTGTGTGGATGTATGTGATTGTGGGCGCTCTAACTCAAAAAGTACTTGTCATATTAATACCAAATTTCATATATAACACTAGCATGAGCACAAAGAACTGGTAAGTTTTTGGACAATACCGGTTAACAGGAAGTCGAGGTTTATTGGAAACCCGATTCGGTTTTTGCGATATTTCTCCGATAATACGTCATTATTGTATACATTGACTATTACAAAAAATGTAGAAAATATAATTTTCTACATCTTTTATTTCAAACAATTTTCCATAGCAGTTATTGTTTAGGAATTATTTATAAATAATCGGTGTTTTCGGTTTCCGACAATTATCTCCTTAAAAACGTCGTTATTGGTAATCTTCGTGAGGACCAAAGTTGTAGAGAATAATATTTCTTCCATGTTTTGTTTGAAACAAATTTTCGTAGAACCATCCATTTCGGAGATATTTTGCTTATTTGTAAATTTCCAGTATACAGCGCCACCACCATGTAGCGATGAATTCTGTAAACATATTAAAAATATACGTAATTTACGGCAATAAGGACGATTGTATTCTTTTACGATACGAAATAATAATTTTGCCTTGTAATGCTAATCATATTAATTTAAATATCTATACTCCAAATATGGAGAAAGTCATGTTTTGGCCACACCAGATTTTTTTAATAGATCTTTGTAGGACTTTCATTGCTAAAACGGCCAACGGATGATATACTTTCCGTATCTGTATATGGGTATCGTCCTTGCAGAGGAAGACACGGTTTACTCGAAAAAGGCAGAAAATCGCTTAACTCTAACACAATATGCAAATGCTTCGGGAGATTTTAAATGCAAACCAATTGTAAATTACCGTTCAGGAAATTCTCTTGCATTAAAAGTGAAGATGAAATCAGATCTACCTGTTAACTGGTTATCTAATAATAATGCGTTACGTGAAAACCGCTCATAGATTGGTTAGTCTACTGCTTCATACAGAAAAATGAAGAACTACCTTCGACAGAATAATTTGCCTTTTAAAGTGCTTCTCATATTTGTCAACGCTGCGAAGGCCATTTGGACTTAGAAGTGGTATTCTTACCACCAATCGCAACTCCACTTCTTACAGCCTATGGACCATGGCGTCGTTGCGACCTTCGACGAACTTGCAACCAAATTTTAAAGCAAATGCTGTAATGTCTGTTCGTGAATTTCGGATTTCATTCGGCATTCAAACAACCATTGGTATCACAAGAGAACCCTGGGACGAGATTACGGAACCTACAATGAATGCCTTCTGGCAAAAATTTGGTCTGAAGCTTTCATTCCAAAGGCTATACCAGTGTTAACGGGGAAATTAAAAGTACAATCGAAATGTTTAAAAATGTTGGTGAAGATGGCATCGAAGATCTAAATTCTAAAGGAGGAAGTGGAAGATTTCCTCAACTTTCAGCAAGATGAAATGACCAATGAGGAATTTGAAAAACCTGCGCAATCAAGTGACAGCGAAAAAGATGATGAAGATGTAGAACTAGCTAAGAAATTAGTGGAACACTTCAAGATGGCGGACGAATTGAAAGAAAAGGTAATAGAGGTTGATCGATTCCTGGAAAGGAGCATACATTTCAAGTAGATAATTGACTCTGTAATATCTTTCTATGAAGAAATTCATAAAAAATTTAAAGCAAAGGGAGCTTCAGATGACGTCGAGTTCCTTCTCATCTACCATATCTCCATCTGGAGCCCTTCTGAAATATCTCTATTATTAACATATCTGTTACAAAATTGACGACAAGTTAAGTAACTTTTCTCTCTTCTTAGTTTTTAACTATTGTCCGCTTGCTTATCTTTTCATTTTTAAGTTCTCTGATTTTTTCCATGTCCTACGATTGTAATTCATTTTTTTTAAGTCGCACTTAGGTTAATGCTTGTGAATGTGGGAATCGAACCTAATTTTCTACATCACTTTATGGACTTGCCATTCGCGGTTTTGAGGTTCGCGGGTTCTTAAGGATCGTAAATTCCGCGAATGGCGAACGATACTGAATGACTGAAAATACCACTTTTCTCATTTATAAGGAAATTGCCTGCTAATTTGGTGGCCCGGATTTTAATTTAGTCTTCGGAAAATGGACTTCTTTATTTCAAATATAGAAGTATCCATGTCCTAAGTTTGTATCTCATTTGTAACTAATTTAGTAATGCAAACCCGACACTGATTTCTACGCTTTTCTGAGGGAGGTGGGAATGAAACAATGGGGACGGATTACTTTTCTAAAAATTAGTACTTTTGGAGTTTCGAATTTTTCGTCCCATCATCATGCTAATTTTAACATGACCTTATAGAGGTATCCTTAGCTTTCATATCATCCGGTGAAACCTTTACCGTTATGCCAACATTATCCGGAACGATATATTTAAATTTTAATAAATAGGGATTTATTCGCTTCACTCTGTTAGAGTCTGTCTTGCTAACAAAGTAACAAATGAAAATTTGTCTTGCAATGAAATTTGCGTTACAGTTACAAGTAAATTTGCATTAAATTTATGTTCTTAGTTTCGTGCATCATTATATTTTACACAGTGTAAATACTTCGACGACCAGTATCGATAAGTATCGAAACTATTTTCTATCATTTGATGCAATTATCCATAATTTCTTCCGATCTCGCATCCATATCCATGATTCATCCTTCAATGAGGGTGTCCAATGCTTAGTTTTTATTGCATTGAGGTCATCGTCGTCAAATTTTAGGAAAGATAAACGTCAATCTTAGTGGTCGAATTTTAAGAAAAATAAACGTCTAAAACTAGCATGTCTATTTATAAATCATAGGATACAACCTAAGGAAACATTCCAAAAATATTTCTTTATAGATAATTTTTTGCGACCCAATTTCATCATTCCTATCCCATAAGAAAATCATGGAACTCAGATACAGGGCTTTCTAAAATTGCATTTATAAATCAACTAAAACTGAGATACAAACTCGAGACTTTAACAGTTCTATAATTGAAAAAATGAAGTTTATTTTAAAAAAAAGACAAAATGGAAATCCCTGCCGAATTAGCGTAAAAATTAGTCTTTAATCGAGAAAAGGGAATTTTTCTGGTTTTTTAACAATGAAAAATATTAATAGAAATAAATTAATGCTTTCAATGAAAATTAATATATTATATTGTAATACCGTTGATTTCAACTAACTGCGATAGACATGGTGACGTCATAATGGTAACGCACGATATGTCCTATTTGTTTCATAAAAGCGCATTGCTTCTTTAATTATTGGTATAAATCAGGCAATCAAAAATCAAAATATGTTTTATAATTAAAATATTGATTAAATTAATGCCAACTTGGTAGAATTAATAATAGAAGAGGTTGGCGCCCGTAAGAGGTCAGGGGCAGAGCTTCTAATAATATTAAACATACTTTTGTTCGTATACAGGATCGGCGGTGGAAATTATATTTTAAGACCTGTAGCTCGTCTTTTATGAGATGTAGTGATTTTAGCGGAAGCTGGACGTAGTGTTCGAGAGGTCGGAACGTGGCGCGTCATCAACGCACATCGCGTGTGTATACTATAGAGTTTAGCTGGGGCATTTTGGATAGCCGCCAGTTATTATAACATAGGCCACGAGGAAGCGTTACGTAGTTTGAAAGATTGGTTAGACGCCGGCCAAAAAAGAGTTCCCTTGCAATTTGTGATTTTCATGTCTGCGATAGCGTTCAGAGGCGAGAGAGGCATTCGAATTGCTGAGCCACTTATGCCCTATTATAATCGAACCGTTTGTGGCTGACACTTTATATGTCCACGCTTTCATGGCGCAGTGGTTTTCGAGGAAGGATTATCGCCCATTGGAATCCATTTATAGTATCTCCCTCCTTTGATCTCTTCATATTTTCCTCTTAATTTCTCCTTTATATGCTTTCTTTGGAATCATTTCCAGTAATATCCATTTTAAACTCATTCGTTTTCTTCTAATTGTATCAAGAGCCTCTAATATTCGCGAATCCAATTCCCTCATATACTTCCGTATATTTTCATACGTGGCCAACTGTTAATGCTTTTTCCAATACTTATTTACAAATACTTCGCTGCTTCTTCGCGCATCAAAACTTCTCTTTAGATAGATCAAGATCTAAATTCTCTGCCTTCTTTCTAATCGTAATGCTAACGACATTTAACTTTTCTCTATCTGCTTCTACCGCGACAATCTCTTTTATGCTTCAAGGATCTCATTATTCCATCGGGATGAATATGAATCGCCAAAATTAAAATGCATGAATTCCTCGAGTTGTTTTCCTACTGTTATCGCGATTTGATGATTTTAATGTTATGGCATGGGTCTTTTCTTGTTGAAGAAGGCAACTCTTAAGTGAAAACCATATTTTGTGAAAAACAGATGCGTATTTCGGTGGACATATCAGCCGTTCAACGTCCACCGAGCTTTGATTCCAAAATCTAATCAGTTTATCTATTAAAAATTATTTTTACCTTGACATCACTAAATTCACTTTAAATTTTAATTTTAGTAATCCAAAACAAAATAAAGCAAAAGTGTGTGCTATATAAACTTATAAGTTTTTAAGCTCCGCCAGACCATTATTTATAAAGGATTGATTTTTCGGTATACATTACTGAAATTATCCAGCAATTTCATGTTAGACAATTAAGAAACCAAAATAATTCACCTCTTCTCTAAAATTTACGAATATCTTGCTGCCACAAAATTGTTAAGAACTTCTGACTTTACAATGTCACTCTTCTGACGAAGACTTTTCCAAACTACCAACACAGCTGGTGGTATAGATTCTTCTACTTATTTTCACTTATTACTTTTTAAAAAAATAAAATTAACATTCGATCGGTGTCGAAGGATATCTGTTCGGACGATCTTAAGCGACCGATCCTTAATTTCCGAACCCTTTTATATCGTTTAACTACGTGTCTTCTCCGACGCAATGGGACACTGAAGCCGAAAGCGGCTGATAGAAAAGTTCGCCGTGGCTAAGGTGATCTGGGGAGGAGTTAGGTCGCAGTTTTCGCTTCGACGTCCGAATGAGGGCGAACGGGGTTCGAAGGGAGATCTTGGCGGGAGGAGGAATCGTCGTGACCCGCTCGGGCCGCGGACGTGTGCTTAAAACGAACCTGCGTCGCTTTTTATGACGGACGGCACGCCATCGAACCATCTCCCCCTCTGTGGGGGCCAGATGTCCCCCTTTCGTCCCCCCCCCCCGTCCCCCCGCATCCCCCATTGGGAAGGAGCGCCCCCTCCGCGTCGCATCCAGCCTCCTCCTCGAGCCTCTTTTCAACGCTTCCGAATCCACCTCCGCCCCTTTCCGCCTCTCCCCCCCCCCCCACGCCACTCCTCCCCACCGTCCCCCACACCGCCCACCCCACCCACCGCTCCCGTATTCGTCTCGCTTTCCTCGCGCCGTGAAACCCCATTGGCTCGCCATCATTTTTACCTCCCCCACACCTCCGCCCCCGACCCCTCCCGACTCCTTTCCCGCCTCCTCCCCACCTCCTCCCGACGATTCCTCTCGCTTTTGCCCCCTTTCTCGATCCTTCCCCTCCGCTCCCGCCCCCGCTCCTCACTTTAACTCCGGCGCGTAATTCAATCTGTGTGATCTGCGCAGATTGGGCGGATCATCTCTCCACACGAAAGCGATTATTATCTCGTTTACGGTCGTAGGGGGCAGAAGGGCCTTGGGCTCGCGTGTCGCGGAGTAAGACGGAAACATAGAGAGAGAGAGAAGAGAGCAAAGGAGAGAGAGAGAGAGAGAAAGAGACTAGGAAGGACGAGTGGTTGCCGGGGATACGGACGGCCCGCGTGAGGCGACGACTTGGTTGTTCTCCGGGGGCGGAAAGGGGGTGGCGGCGCTGGAAGCGACGCACGTTTGATCGGCCACTCGGCATTCGAACGCGTCGCACGGCCACGCTTCTATCTCGCCCGAGAGCGTGCCTCGCACCGCACTTTGCGCGCACGTGTCCGGAAATTTGCCGCGAATTGAGCGGCGGAGGGGCGGAGTCAGCCTTGGACACCTCCGCGCGCGCGGACGCCACTCCGTTTGACACCACCACGTGGTCTTTCCGGCGAGGCGTTCCTCCGAAAGGCCTTCGGCGCGAGGAACCCTCGAGGGGGAGAGCTACGCTCCGTTCTCTCTGGCCTTTCTCCCCCTTTCGCCCCCAGTTCTCTCTTGGACTGCCCTGTGTTTACCCAGAACCCAGGCTACTGCTCTCGGGCGGACCCCGGTGAAGTTGGCCCCACCGCCGCCGCCGCAACCAGAACTCTGTCTCCCGTCGAGCCTTGTGAAGGAAGGACATCGTCGAGGAGGAGGGCGCGAGGCAATTTCTTCTGCGTTGGGCTACGTTCCAGTCGAACTGCGGACTGTCGCTCCGGCAGGGCTTTGGTGAGTGAGTGACCCCTTCGAGGGGTCGAATGGGACTGAGAGCAGTTTGCTCGCGCCGCCGCGGGTCGCGCCCGCGAGGGCCCCTTAATCATCGTGGTTTTGAACCTTCGGGAAGTGCGTAAAAGTGTACGATTTTATCGAGATATGCCTTCAGGCGAATGCTTATCGAAAGATCGGTGACCGCCTCCTGGACATAATGCGAAACAGATTATAAGACGAAAGGAAGAAATTATCGGTTTTACGTGATGTATAGAAAAGCGCATAAGATATGATGCTAGAATGTTGGAAAACCTTGCTGCAGACAGACCGTTATAAGTTTTTATTGTTTCCATCTAGAATTGAAAATTTTCATGCATAATTTTGAAACGGTACTTTTTGATCTACTTTTCATGGGATAGAAATGAACGGCATTATAAGCTCTCGTATTGTGCAATTTATAACTTAGAATAAATATCAGAAGTCAGAACCCATATTAAAAATACTATGCAGGAAAATTGTCAATTCATCTCTGCATACGATTTCATTATCAAGTGGCCCTTTCTTCTAAAAATGAAAAATAGTAATTAAAAATAATAATAATTAGAATATAAGTGTTTATAATGCTTAACAAAAAACCAACATATATTGTGTAATTGTATAGTTTTGTATAGCATTTATCGAAATGAGTTCACTAAGAAATAATAATTATATATTCTGGAGTAGGCTGTTATGTTCGTATTAGGACCACATAACTTCCTTGAGACGATCTGCTTTTCTTCGCGTGCTCTTATTTCCTCATAACCTATTATTCTTTCCCTAATGGCTAAATTGCTTCTCCTCTTAGTATTAATGGATGTTCTCATTCTCATATTGTCACCATCAATTATCACTGTATCGATGATATTCCAAAATACTTGAAATATTTTAAGTTTTCGGCGTCATCAATGGGTTTAGCATCGTTTTCTGCACGAATAAAACCTGTTCTGCTCTATTTCCGAGATAACCAGTCACCATATCCCGCTTAAACCACAGGAAAATGAAATCCAAAATGTGAAGTAGGAATATGATTTTAACAAACTATCCTTTCAACAGTTCCATTCTAAGTTAAGGACAAATCGCATTCACAGATGTAAAAATTTATTTTTTTCATAAATTAAGCCATAAGAAGGCGAAGGCTTATATAAATATTCCACGATAGTTGATGAAATAGATCTAGCGTTGTTACAGTCTCTCTTATTGCATCCATCAAAGTTCATTGTTTTCTTGCATTTTTGTCTTTAAATTCAGAGTGATTTGGAACTAACTATTTGTACCCTAATAGTGACGTATTTAATCATGCAGGGAGATTCCACATTCTATATTACAAATATGTTGTAAAGAGGTATGTTTTCTATGGAATATTAGTCTCACTTAATCTCACAATATGTTATCATTATAGACATAAATGCCGTTGCTATCAGTTGAAACGTTTTTATGAGCTAATTGCTCATGACTATATTATTTTCAGGGTTCTTAATACTTCCACGAATAAAAACATGGAAATTTTATGAAGTTCAATCTCGAAATTAATTTTATTGATTAGTAAGTTGTATATTGGAATGGACAGAGGAAAAAATCGTCGGAAGCGGAAAAACAACGAAAGTGGTGAATTGATGAAAAATATGTGAAAGTTCAAAAGCACGAGAGAGAAAATGACTATACGGATAATTATGTATAATTTCAAGTAATATTACTGCAGTTAAAAATAAACAAAAACTTTTATTGTGCGACTGTTCCGTGTTTCTTCTGAAAGAAGTCTTTAATTGCCATAATCAGCTTGACGTTTGAAATCAGACGGTGATCTTTCCATGTAACAAATTTTTTGTCACAATCATCAGCACTTTGTGCGTAGAAAGAATTTCACTTTCCGATAAGTAGAATGCTGTTTTAAAATGCACGAATACGTGCATCGCAAACTATAATGGCCGATTTGTAGACGAAATGCGCATTTGAGTTCACTATTGTTTTAATAGGTATTGGAGAAACAATTCTTTTCAATTTTGATTTAATTCACAAAGTGAGATCCATAATTCTTCCTTCAATTAAGAAATGATTATTTTAATGTAGAATCAAGCAGCATAAATAGACTAACAAAACGAGACGAAAGAACCACTCGCGTCGAATCAAAATTGAACCCCGATTTTTAATGAGATTCTTTCACTCAGCCTTTCTCGGAAATTGCTGATTGTGGTTGAGGAGGCTAAGCACGATAAACATCTTCTCTTCCCCCTCAGAAATAATTCTGGATAAAATGCTGGATCACGAAGTGACAAACCCGAGATAACTCGTATTAAACCCTCTTCTGACAAAACTTTTAATCTACGTTTTATAGTATTTAAGCAACGTCAATAGATTATGTAGAAATCGTTTATAGACATGTTTAATTCAGTCTCATTAATTTACAGAATAACGTGGAATATTAGAGGCCACGGTTTTGAAATGGCAAATCAAATATGGGAGGTAAATGACGAAGTAAATTATAAAAAGGGAGCAAGAAATTCTAAGCGATTGATGCGTGAAAACGATATTCCTAGAAAAGATAAATGCGATAAAATTTATAAAATTATTCTCTTGTGCGAACTTTTTACAAAGTGAACGATACATCCGGGGAAACGATTAATAAGGAAATGATACATCTAAGTTTCACCGTTATGACTAATGCAAAATTTAAAAGATTGGGAAAAAGCTTGTTTCCTGAATTGTAAACTTTGTCCGCAGTAAAAGATCTCGCACAAATTTAAGCTTTGATTATAGAAAGCTTCTATCTCAGAGAAATAGGAAATTAACTCTAAGGTATTTAATTATTAATCAGTATCGATATAGAAGTGTCGCCCTTTTATTGTTCCCAAATTTCTCCAAGAGAACTTTACATCTTATTCTAAAAATAGTTTTGTAAGAGATGTTGTAAAATAAAACCTGAGTGAGATTGAAAACTCTTCTTCCTGTTATTTTCCGAGAAATTAAACTGCCTTTCAATTCTCCGCCTCAATTTCCAAAAATATGAGAAATTCCTTTTAAAGTTCTTTTATATATTTATAAAAGTTGTTTTATAATTTATATTATAATACGCCGCTGACTGGTTAATTCTTTCGCTTTTGATGCCGCCATCGAGACTGATACAGATTGAAAATTTATTTTAAGAGTTTCTTGGATTAATCCATCGTCTGTAAGTTAAATGGCATATGATAATCAGTAAGGAAATGTTGATCGGACGTACAATAAAGTTATTTATGTATGTTTTCCAGTCGATAAAGCAATTAATGGCAAGTACAATTATGGATTTGATACTGTGACATTAATTACGAATCCTTTCAGTTTTCTGCCACACTTTCGCGCTGCCCGTGACTTTCCCAATTCAGCTATTTTTCTTTTTCCTTCTGTTTCTTATCCCTAGATTCTTTTCCTGCGAAATGCCCTCTCTTCAGAGAGAGAGAGAGGACTGCGAATCACATAAACTAAACGATAGACGCGCGCATAGATGATAAATTTGAAATAATACATTGCAGAAATCCTCACACAATAATATGTGCTTCAGCATGTCTTACGGAACACGACAGCATCTTAAGTTTAGTTTTCCAACTTCGCGTAACTACACTAAACAAGAAAATCTAATGGTAAAACTCAGCCATGCAAATGCAAAGAACATACATGCATGTTTGGTGGGAAAAAAACATATGCTGTTACGCAAGAATTTTATTGAGTGGGTTGACTTAAAACTTGTGATAGGAAGAAGATAAACTAGTTAAATAATTCTATCAAGATTCGTATAAATATGCAGTAAAACTAAGATGGTATGGCAAAAATTAGTGTAAAAACTATATATAACTTATTGTTTTCCCCTTTTCAATGTGATGTAAAGAAATAGTATTGTAAAATACAGATTTGGAAAAAATCTCGCGTAAAATACAACTAATATTCATGTGGGAATAATATCAGATGAAAATGAAACTGTCATGTCTACGCGAATTACGCAAAATTGCCAGAAAATGCTTTTTATTATTACTCAAAGTTGTTACTACAAAGCAATGTTTATTTCGAAGGATAATTTTCAACTTGAATATTTTTTCGGCGATACTCGTAAAGTTTCCTGGTATTAATAAAATTTGAAAAAATAAGCTTGATTGTTGTAAAGATGCAGGAACGTGAATGACTGCACCTTTGAAAATACGAATGCTAAAATGGCGGAATCATATTTTGAAATATGGCTAAGCGTTTGATGAAATTACCCTCGCTCTAAAAGTACTCTTTTTTTAATGTCTGATTCGACTTCATTAACTCCATATCCAAATCAAATTCCGCACGCACATTTAAATCGCAGCATTAAACGGTCAAATTTAATTTCGCGAGTGATTCGAATTTCCAGAAATAATTTATCGCTGAAAATCGAAGCGGATTATTACCTAAGCTAGATATTGACGTCTGAATATTTTAATGGCCAAATCAGGAAAGGGCAGTATTTTACAAATGCAAATGGCGCCCGTGTTCCGTATCTTGTGCTCAGAATTCAAATTAAATGGTTCACAAATTATTCATAATGGACCATTTGAGCTGCTGCGTTATTAATCGCTGCCTCTGATGGCGATAATCTTCGGGATTTAAGTTATCGCGATATAGAGGAACTGGAAATGTCGTCGATTAAGATTAATATCCTCCATTTTCGGCGTATTTATAATAATGACCACCGACGAAACATTTTTCATTATTTATTAAAACGATTAAATGCCATGCGTAAAGCAAAATTTGGCCTCTTTAAATAAAATACATTCTTAATTGTTAATCTGTCGAAAACAAACGAAGAACACTCTATATGTGGTATTGGGTTATATCATTAATGTTAAATGAAGTTTTGAAATTTATGTTATCGACCGCTCAACATTCAGAGTATTATTATTATTATTCTATTTTGGTAGTTGATATAACTAGCAGATAAATAATGTACAACAACAGGTGTAGTTGTGTTTTGTCGTTATACTGACTGAAGTTATTTATGCGAAAAACTTTCAGGTAAGCTAAGACATTATCCTAAAATTAGCTATCTCAGA
Source organism: Uropetala carovei (assembly GCA_036926305.1). Lineage (NCBI taxonomy): Eukaryota > Metazoa > Arthropoda > Insecta > Odonata > Petaluridae > Uropetala > Uropetala carovei. Next base: position 5,232,430 of record JAXCHB010000010.1, on the reverse strand, counting down.
AAGTGAATATACTCATGAAAATTATATTAACGAATTAAGCAACTCAAAAGTTTCACTAGAGAATTGTCGATCTCGTCTTATGGATGAAAAAAATTCAAGAATAAATACCTAATTATAAAAGATTATTGGCTCTCATAAACTAGGATTCGTTATTAAACAGTTGCAGTAGTCGTACAAATGGCATCCGTAAATATCAAAAAGTTCAAGATTCAACTATGATATTTTATACATTCTGTTAAGGAACTTTTTATAATGAGTTAATGGTAAAAGTGTGAGATAGCTGAAAACGTCATTTCTAATAATTGCATTGCCAAATTGGCTTTGACGAATAAACAAGAGTCATTGATAATATTCCCGAATGGTATTAGCAAAAACACTTTAGAAAATGTGTTGTATCAGTCTGTGACATTGAATCTAAGAGGACTCCGGCATTAAGAATTGAGGTAATAAATTACTTTTGGAGCGAAAGAGATGCAGAGGAGAGTTTTAACGAAGTAAGTTAATAAGCAGATAGGGAAATTTAGGACAGGAAACGGATAATATCAGAAAAGGGTCAATATGGAAGGATACGGATTGTTTGTAGTTTATGGCGAAATGACATAACATCACAGAAGATAAAGGCAAACTTCTTGAGAATTGAGACAAAGATCTACGCTTTACTGCCGGTAAAAATATACATTATCGGCTTTAGTGTCCTAAACCATTACAATTCAATGAAAAGTTGAGACCTTGATATTTTTATCGGCGTAATTATTCATATTAAAGGCATAGCTTTGTCATTGTAGTAGCCGTTTCCATCAGATCGCTCTTGTAGCAATCGTTTCATTTATGAATATTTCGCATTTTGATCTGTTTTGTAAATTTGGTCGGTGGGTATCTCTCTTGGCCATCATTTTCCTTTATATACAGTTATTTCAACTTCCATTATGTTTGTGATATTATCATTGCCATTAAATGTCCCATGGTGTTATGATTCTCCTCTTCGTGGTGTTTAATACTTCTTTTATCTCTCTTGTCTGTTAGAACTCATCATTTTTTCTATTTCCTTCTGTCCAACTAGTTCTTAGCACCCACATTTCATACGCTATTCTTTTCCTATCTTGTTATAAAAGTGTCCGTGTTTCACACAGCCATAGCTAGATATATTCTATGTGAATGTTTTTACAAATAGTTTCCCTGTGCTTATATTCATTTTCCCCTCCGACTATGTTTTCCTTCGGTACGAAGGCGTTCTATGTCATTCCAGTCGTTTTCTTTATTTCTTTCTCTCTTCTACGTTCTTCTGTTTATCATCTTGAGGAATATTTGAAATTCGACACTTGTTCTAAAGGTTTGCCTTAAATTTGTATATGGCACTATTAGAGGATGTCTAGCTGCTGTTAATACTTTCGTTTGATTTGAGTTTATACTGTAATTTCTTTAGAAAATTAATTTTTTGTAATGATTCTTCTATTTCCGCTGCCACTCCTATACCACTCGCGAATCCTAACCAAAATATCTCCTCTCCATTTATATTTACACCTTAAGCTGTGGCTCTTGTAACTTCCTCTACAACACGTTGAACGTTTGGTGTGATAATAAAAAACCCTATCGCACATTCTTATTTTTCCCATTTTGACGTTGTCCTGAAGTTTGATATGTGCTGATAGGCCTCTGTCACCCTAAAGCCTCCAAATTTACTCAGATAAATAAGTTATTTTGTAGAAATTGCAGTCTCTTATGTCCGTAAATCGCGGTTTTTGGGCGCTTCCAGATAAAAAGAAGGAATGACTTTGTATGCTCGCAAAAGCGGTCCCAAATTATAGCGCGGAAAAGTAAAAACTCTTGGGGAAATGAATGCTGTTCGATTCTTTCCGTCAATTTAATAACGCGGACGGAATGTGTGGTTTTTATGTTAGTGTTTTAGAAATGGTGGTAATAAAGATACGCAATCGGTTCTTAAATATCCGCACTGGACAATCGGCGTAGTTCACTTTTTCTGCTAGAAGGAGTTAAATTCATTCCTAGTAAAATTAAAATTCAGTTTTGAGTCCGAAAATCGCGCTTTTTTCAAAACTTCGACACTGATTGTGAGAGAAATTCACTTGAAACTTCCTGCATCGTAGGCATATGGATTGCTTTACTTTTTATTTACACATAAGCTCCTTTACATTAGTTTGAGGATTTTAAACAGGAGAAATATTGTGACAAGTCTTTATATAACCATTTTGAGTTATTTTACTTTACATTTATTCATCCAAAGAAAACAAAAGTGTTTTTAGAAAACAGTTTGTCCCATTTTGTTAGATTACGACTTTTTTGGAATGGAAAATATAGAGTTGCTTTTAGATTTAGCACGGAATTTTCTGTAAATTTGCTCCTAAATGAAATCAATTTTAGATGGTTACTAAGTATAATGACTAATTCTTCAAATTAATTAATACAATTGATATTGCTTGCATTTTAATTTAATATAATATTGTATGCGCATAAAATGTCATCTAGAATGCATTTGCTTTATTACGGAATTGCCTTTTTCCTTTTTAATCTTTAACATAAAAATGTTTTTCCTTCCTGAATTCTGAAAAGTAAACAAGCCGCTTGTAATGGTAATGTGGATTGCAGGAGACTCGAGTGCAATGGGTCCCGGTTATTGAGATAATAATCAACTAATTTATCGGAAAAGCTTTCCTATAATTCATAAATGCCATTCAGTCGCGCTTTTTAACGAAACTTTTTATTTGCACAGACAGTCATATGCTGTAACTCTGAAATATTAAAAATTAAAGAACATTGCTCATGATTGGAATCCATAAAGTTTATTTTCTTCTTCAAATTGACATGAGAACGTGTTTAGCGTATTTTTTATTTGAATTTTTAAAATAATAGATAGTGTAATCACAATAAAAACTAGGCTATAAAACATCTCTGCAGAAAATAATAGGTACATTCTAATTTTTTGCTAACATGATTTTAGCTTGTAAAAATTAACCCAAAATAGTTTTGAATGCAAAAATACATTTTTCAATTACTCGAAAATGAAAGCAATTTGATCGCCACGGTCACTCCTTTCGTTATCTCCACATTTTAAAGTTATTTATTTGCATATCATACTATAATTGGCTAGAAAATACCAGGCATTATTTCAGTCTTTAATTTAATTCCATTTTTAGTTGTCTATGCAACGCAAATGCCTTCTGTTTAAAGAAATCGAACTTTGATATTATTATCATCTTGTGTTAAGATAAAAAGGCATAATTGTAACTGCGTCTAACATGAAGCTTCCTGTAAAAAATCTCTATAATTGAGAAAATTGCATACCTGATTATTACTAATGTTATAAAATGCGCTTTTAATATTGCTTGAAATTTATTTTTGGACCAGGTGCACACAATTTTCCTTCCTCGTATCCCAGAGTAAAAGGCGTTTAAGTCATAACTTCTCCAAGATCTATGCTGAACATAAGTTCATGCTTTAGTTAATTTTGAGAGGAGTTTAATCATATCAAAGTAACGGGCACATCACTAGTAGTAATATCTCTAACGAGCGTATAGAGAACAGTCTTTTATGGGATTACAATGTAGACGACTTTGATGTAAAACGGTTGGAAGAACTCTAAATCTAGACATGAAGAACAGAGAATTACCGAGCTCTTCTTATGGCTGAAAATTTTCAAGAATAAGCGTGTAACAATCAAAATATTGAAAAAGGTCTTAAGTAAGTTATCTTCAATAGCAGCGGCAAGGTTAATGGTTTATTATTACCCTAATTTGTTTATTGGAAAGACCTGAAATACTGTTTTCTGGCATAAGATGACCTTTATCATTATCTGTTGGAGGCATGTTTATTCAAATCAGTTTTATAAGTTTTATCACCTCTCATTGAGGTTTTATTTGAGTGCATGTGTGCGAATCAGAGTGAAAATGGTGTGTGAGGTGAAATGTAAGATAAGGATATTTATGTAAATGTACATGTAACTATGCTAACATAGGAAGTTTAAGAATACAGCGGAAGAATATGAAAATTTTAATGAAATTAGAGGAATTGTACATGCATTATTAGCTTGTAGAAAAGTATTCAACTCGTATGTATGCGCAAGACGATAGTCAATCAGAAATAGGTTTACAGTTTGCAAGGATTAATTGTTATGAGCCCCTATTGATATCACAGACAAAAGTGTATTGAAATGTAGATAGACTTAAAGTGTTACTGGATTAATTACACCATCTTGACATTCACAGGACACGAACGAACCTTCTTCTTAATACACGTCATTCAACGTATCTAACATTTCAACAGATTCCGTCGCGTTTCCCTCCACTCTCTTTCTTTCTAATCACAAATGCTATAACCAGAGCTGCAAACCACTTCAAAATTTGGAAGTGGTTCGGTTCGCGGTTCGGTTCTAGATTTTTGGAAGTGGTTCGGTTCATGTTTCGTTTCAGACGGGAATTTTGACAAGTGGTTCGGTTCGGTTCCACTAAATTAATCAATTGAAATACTATCCAGAAATAATTTATCTAATATAAACATTACACATTCAGTATCAATCTTTAAGTAAATCAATCAGCAGTCATTATTATTTTAAATGAAAGAAGAATTTATTTAAAGAAAGGAAAAATTTATATTTTAAATATATTACAATCCCATCATCATCTTCATTTATTTATATTTAAAAAATTGTATTTTTGATCCTAACTTGATTTTTATGTGGATTACAATAGTGTTAGAGAGGAAAGAGTCAGGCAGTCTTTCCTTTGAAGCAAACCCGCTGGTTTTTCCAATGGAAATTCCTGGTCTTTTCGTTGGTCCGTACTTCGTGGATTGAGATCGAACCGAAACCGAACCACTTTTGCAAAACATTACGGTTCGGTTTTCGGTTCATTGAAAAATTAATCAGTGGTTTTGGTTCGTTTCGCGGTTCAACAAAATGGCTGCGGTTTGGTTCGGTTCAGCGGTTTGGTTCGGTTCGGTTTGCAGCTCTGGCTATAACGAAGTCTTGATTAATGGGCCGAGTGAATAAAAATTAAGCAAATGCTTTTGCTTAAGATTTATAGCCTTTTTTAAGCAAAATCTTCACTTGACTATAAAAAAATAGGATTTGATTTTACTTAATAGAATAAGCATCTGCTTATTTTCAGGATTATTATGTAGCATTTCCTTAAAAATATGTGAATAAAACCGACCTTTTGCTAAATCTTTTAAGCATATGCTTACAATTTCTTAGTTGAGGTGAGGGGCTCGCTTAAAAATTTTCTATTTCTTTTCTTTGTATAAATTGGTGATATTTTGCCGTTATTGTAAATATGGCCGAGTTTATGATTACACGAAAAGTGAAAAAATACAAGAAAAGACTAACGATTATAAAAAATTATATCGTTTCACGGAGGAGAATGTCAAGTATATTTCAAATCTGTTTCTGGGACAAAATCAAGAGAGACGTGGAGGAGCACTTCCTTCAATGCAGAAGATGGAAGTATTTTTAAGATATGTCAGTGATTTCAAATTGGAGTTGGGGAAGATTATCATGTACATCGTACTACTGTGTGTAAGACGTTGAAATTTGTTGCTTCGAAAATAGGTGAAAAAGCGAGTGACTGGATAAAGTTCCCAAAAACAACGGAAGAAATTGCAGAATCTAAACGTAAATGGGGTCTGAAGTTTCAATTTCACTCTGTAATTGGTGCGATAGATTGTACTCACGTTCAAATATCAAAGCCGAGTCGTTTTGGGGATGAATATATGAATAGAAAAGGTTTTCCATCTATAAATGTTCAGACTACATGTGATTCTGAGTACGTTTTCACCAGTGTTGATATTCATTGACCTGGTTTTGTGCATGACAGCCGTATACTTAAACGTTCCAGTTTATACGTTTTTGTCTAAATCAAAAAGTGCTTACATTATTCTTGGAGATAGCGGTTATGGTATTTTTTCTTGGTTAATGGTTCTATTTAAAAATCCAATGATGTCACAAGAAAAACATTATAATAGAATCCATGCTCACGAAAGAGTTGTAATTGAAGCTGCTTTTGGACAATTAAAACGTCGATTTCCAGTGATTGGTTATAAATTTAAGAGTTTCTTTGGAAAAAATACCAAATCTCATATTATGTTGTTTAATATTGCATAATGTGTCCAAAAATTTAAATGATGGTTCTGATTTTACACACGAATTACTAGATATAGAACATGCAAATGAAACGGAAGAAGAGATGGAAACCGAAGCAGAAATCAAGAGAAAGGGACAAAGAATAAGAAATGAAATTGCAACTTTATTGTATGATAATAATGATGTTTAATTGTTTACAACTGTTAACTGAAAAATATAAAATTTTCTTGAAATCAAATATTTAAAATAAGTAGATTGTTTCTTTACTTCCCACTGACGTTATTGTGGCATCTTCAGAATCTTCCTTTTCAGCTAAGTATACCTCTGTTCCAGACATTTCACTCGATTTTTATATTTCCAGCTTAATTTTTTCGCGTTCGGTCTGTAAATTTATCGGTTTAAGTTGTTTTAATAATACTAGCCTTTGCAGTTCTTGGGGGGATAAGTTCTTAGTTTCGTCTGCTTAGTACTTGAGCATACTTATCGTTGTTTACGTGTCACGGACTGTTTTTTATCACCAACTATTCTATCGTCCGCTACTCAGTTTTAAGCAAATGCTTTAAATCGACCAGCAAATGCTTATAAGTAAAAGCAAACTTTTATTCACTCAAAATGAAGCAAATGCTTTTAGCATTTACTTATACTTTTAGCATTTACTTATACTTTTAGCAAATGCTTGTGCTTTTACTAAGTTCTTTGCTTAATGTTTATTCATTCGGCCCAATATACTAAATAAGAATTTAATCTATTTATTAAATTTTACTTACCTATATATGCATGTTAGGCATGTTTACAGGTGAGTGAAAAATATCATTTGGGTTCACTGTTCTATAGACAAATCGATTATCTCTTCTGACAATATTGCGCATTTGACGCTTTTGCGACAAAGATAAAATTATTACTGCTGATGGAAACATTCGCTAAAATCAAATAATACCGCGACATCATGCGATCTTCACGAAAAGCGTGTTGCGGAAAGCAATTAATTCTCAAAATATTTTAGCAGTTTATGATATTTTTAATTGTTTATAATCATTTTGACACCAAAGGGCGCCATAAGTTTTGAAGGAATTCGGATTAACAGATGCTAAATTTTTGTGATGAATAATTTTTGATCCCTGATTTTCAGGCGCTTTAGTATTCGGCGCCAGTTTTAATAGCGAATTTTTATCACAATAATTTCACGCGCTACATTTTTGGATATCGTTCTTCTACGAAGCCGAATTGTACATTTTCGAAAAAGCTGAGCAGCTTAAAAAGTTTATGTTAATAGTGCATGGCCCATGTATATTGGTCCACCTTCAAGACTTTCCATATCCAGTGGTTTAGGGCCCAGTTGGCGTCCGTCTCCTAAGTCCTTCCTCATCTGAAATGGACCTCTTTTACATCACTTACTCTTTCCAGTATTGCCACATGAAATTTCGAGAAACGGTTAATACGATACTCAATGATGTGAGATAAATCATCATTTGCTTTCAAAGAAACCGAAGGCGCTTTTGTTCTTGATGGTTCTTAGTATTGGCAGCAAATTCTTGCTGTAACTGATTTGTTGAGTTGCAGCGCGATTTATGCTAGTGCATATCTACTGTCTACTCTCATCCAAATACCGTTTTCCTAACAGATGAAAACAAGTTCAATACTATTAGGATAATAGGTAAATGTGAATAATATATAATTTATATTTATTCAATTTTATGGGTATATTATATATTGGTTCTTTGAAAAAGTATATTAAGAGCCCTTAATGGCTTTCATAACTAGTATTACCTTTTGATTTTATGATTAGCAGTGTCTGTTTGATTCAGAGTACTGGTGTTAACGTGCTCCAGTTTGATGTCATGGGCCAATACGAGTATAGAGTTTTAATAAATAGCCACCGATGTGGACGCTGTGCCATCAATTTCGTCTCATCCCTCACTTGAGCGGCAATGTTATTGCGTTGTCGTTAGCGAACATCGCTATGGATGTGAACACAACGAGAATTTAAAATATCGCATCAAATATCCGCATACCTAATGCAACAAATGCACTGCAAGACTCGTTTAAGATTTTATCACTCAACAGAATTGGGCGACACATAGATCACTATATTGCATTTAAATATTAACAAAATTTGTCGATGACTTTTACAGTCTTAGCAATTAGTAGAAGTTGACATGGCACATGAAGTTAAAATAAATCACTCGAGAAAAATATCTATGCTTATTTGAAAGTCAATTTCATTGTTTCTAAAGGTGTGATCTCCAAAACTTTTCTTTGATTTTTCTTAAAATTGTGGAATAAAATAAGATTATATTCTTGCTTATTCCCTGTATTCTCTACGCATTATATATGTACACTTATAGTATAAGAAATTACTAGAATATTTTTCATAGCGAGTATTTGAGGCATTTGAGTATTAGCTGTTCACTAAATGGCTGACGCAATGATCATGGAAATTCTATAGGTTTATTTTAAAGGTTCAATTATACCTTTTGTTTTCGCCAAGAGTTAAGTTAATCATGGATATCAGAGTTTTCTAAGTGGATTGACCATTTTATTTTCGCCAAATCGATATCTTCTGTCACATATTGAAATCTCCGAAAAAATAATGGGCACAATTGTAGGACCGTGTTCTCATTTACACTAAAAGAATTTCTGAATGATTTTGCGTATTTCTAGAAACGTCATCACCGCTTTGGGAGATATTGTGCCGCAGAATATAAGTTATTTTTAGTAGTCGTTGAGGTTTATCTCTGTCAAAGTAAACTTCGATCAACACCTTCCTCGTCGTGCTTCAGTTTTACTTTTTAAAAAGAGCCGCAGTTTGGCCGTATGTGAGATTGTTGTTTTTTCAGAATTAATTTTTATCACTACCATAAATTTAAGACAGAAAGAATAAACGAATCAACTTTTAATAAAAATCTATATTGTGGCATTCTAAAATAACTGTTTCATTGAATATATTCATCTTGAAAGATAGATTAGCAGTAATACTAACTCAGAATTAAACTGAGTTTTAGTAATTATGTAATAGAATATCAAGCTTTCTGGAAGGCTTACAAGTGACCAACTAATAATTTGTTGAAAGAAATTTTATGTCATGATTGCTTTTAAGAAATTTAACATTCTAAGATTCATCTAATGGAGCTTAAAATGTCAAAGACTTTTAATGTCCAAAATTATCGTTGTGAATGAAAACCTAAAAAAAAATCGGCATTATTTTAATAGTGACACATTTTGAGATTTGAGTAAATTAATGAGAAATCAGTATAGAAATACTGAAATTCATCTTTTAGTTACTGATAGATTCGACGGAATACTCAAATGTCCCGCAGTGATAAACGGAAACATAAGGATATTTCTCACATTAAGTCTAGTAAATAACCACCAAGAATTGCAAAAACAGTTTTTAAAGAAGGAAACTGAAATGGATTTAACCGCCTCTTCCGTTTTATTTTAAATTCGTCCAGATCTCAGGATGGTTTGGCATTCTTTTGCACAATGCTCCCTCTGGTGGTTATTTTCCTTGAAAGAGTCTCGAAAAAAGTCCTGAGAATGTTATATTAAGTATCTTTCCTCGTAAACTACATGGAAGGGCATTACGGAATAATGGATTGTTTGCTGAAGGGAAAAAGGGAAAATGGGTACCATTCGCTGTCGAATTCTCCGGGGTGATATGTGCATTTATAAAAGTTAATTAATTATATCGTGTTTCGAATATATAGGATAAGAAATTACTCTCAGTATGCACTTGGAGGTTAGTATTTTAGAAATATGTATAAATCAAATTCTGTGAAAATACAAGACTTTGGAAATCAGTATATTTGTCTGCCTAAAAAACAAAAAAAATTAGCAATTTGGACATATTACTTCCCTTAAATATTTTTGTCGAAGTAATTTCGTTAAAATTTATAACAAACAAAATGAATTTATCTCAGTAAAAATATAATGTATTATAAAATATTTTTAGTGTTTGGGTTATGTTTTAAAGGGAGAAATGGTGTATATATTATTCCACAAATATGTGCATTCCCTTGCGGAAATTGTATTGCGAGAGATAAAAAATCTGATGTGGCCAACACATGACTTTCTCCATATTTGGGGTATAGATATTTAAATTATTATGAATAGCATTATAAGGCAAAATTGTTTCGTGGTGGTGGCGCTGTATACTGGAAATTTACGAATAAGCAAAATATCTCCGAAATGGATGGTTTTACAAAAATTTGTTTCAAACAAAACATGGAAGAAATATTATTCTCTACAACTTTGGTCCTCACGAAGATTACCAATATCGACGTTTTTAAGGAGATATTTGTCGTAAACCGAAACCACCGATTATTTATAAGTAATTCCTAAACAATAACTGCTATGGAAAGTTGTTTGAAATAAAAGATGTAAGAAAATTATATTTTCTACATTTTTTGTAATGGTCAATGTATACAATAATGACGTATTATCGGAGAAATATCGCAAAAACCGAATCGGGTTTCCAATAAACCTCGACTTCCTGTTAACCGGTATTGTCCAAAAACTAAGCAGTTCTTTGTTCTCATGCTAAAGTGTTATATATGAAATTTGGTATGAATATGACAAGTACTTTTTGAGTTAGAGCGCCCAAAATCACACATATCCACACATACAGACATCATTCCGAAAATAGTCTAAACGTGTTCTAGGGGCCTCAAAACGTGTATTTCCGTTGAAATTTCGAAGTCGATTTTTTCGTGATCACAGTACTTTCCCATACTACGTATGGAGAAAGTAAAAAGCAAAACTGATAAATAGTAAAAATCGCTGACAAACCGCGAACGGCGAGGGATGTCTGCATTTGAATGATTTTCGCGTTAATAGAAATAATATATTAATGGCTAACACATTAATAGAAAATTTTATTTTAATGCAAAGACCTTCGGCTCCTCCGACCAACAAACTCTGCTGACGTATTGTTAATTTACTATGAACTCTACTTGTTCTGAGGTTCTGCCATGTATTTCAGGATTTTTATTTTTTTAAGCTTAAAATAAGGACTTTACACTCCTTGGCTTAGCTAATTCACCACTGGTCAAAAAACGGAAGTTTGGTCCATATTGGACTATCCGTTCTCGAATTAGGACGATCCTGTAATGTAGCGAAATTTAATATACTAGTGATTCTACGGAGTTATTTAAAAAATCCGGTATGCATAAGTTCCATGAAGTTACGCCTCAAATGACATCTTAAATTACACATATTTTATTTATTGAGAATCAATACTGTGATCCACCTATATTTTATTCAACCTATTTTTGGAAATAATGCATATTAAGTGTTAAATGCATAACAAATCTCACTTCACAAACTTCTAGGATTTTTTATAAAACGATGTGATTAATATAAATTTTCAGCGCTTCCAACATCTATAACATCCATGTTATAGTCGAATGGGTGGATTAACTTTCTAAATTTTGTTGAAACGGATATTTTGCGGAGAAGATGTCTCTCTTATCCTCTTCGGAGACATATTTTTGACTGTTTTATATTTTTGATGGTTTTTATAAATTCACAGAACCATAACTGAAGTTGCTTCTTGCACGTGGACTGCCCGTTTGTTCCAAGTATCAATTTTCATGTATAGTGGACCAGCTACATATATGTCAGTATTCTTGAGAAGGTTGGGAAATCAGCTATAGCCTAACGTTATAAAGATGCGAATTTGATGAAGTGAAAAATTGGACCTTAAATCATAATGCAATGATTAATTTCTTTATGTTAAAGATAATTTTTCGCGCCTCTGAGGAATTCTACTCTGTAAGTCCAAAATCGAAGCGAGTTAGCATAATCATCCTTGCCCTTTTACGGGTAAACACAAAAATACTGAAAGACTTGAAGTCGCTGTAATTTTATATATTTCAATTAGTCATATATTGTTTTAAAAACTCGATTCGTATTTTATGGTTTTCTTTGCTTATTTTCCTCCAGATGTATCTTTTATAGATAACCTTTCTTTTGGAATTTACAGATAAAATGATGATCCGTAGAATGAACTTCGTTTTGTTCGTATTCTTAACTTTACAGAGGTGTTGAATATTTTTTCTGTTTTACGAACGGTTTTTAATCGAAGGATATTCAGGTTTCGCCCGAAAAATATTTATAAAGATCTAGTACTCGTTTATTTTTCGATCGCATTTTTCTAAATCAGGGAATTAAAAATTTTGCTGATGATGTTTACTTTTCAGCAGTTTTATCAATTTTATTCAAGTCGTAAAGCAAACTCATTAATTTTATCTTGTATGAATCATAGGAAATATTTGTAATTGTGAGGAGAATAGTAATATATGGAGGCGCTTTAGAAGAATATACTATGAAGTTCTCATGAAGTGGTAGGCAGTACTTGAGCAAACAGAAATTATACATATTACTTTCTAGTACAAGGGATATGTAACTCATTTCAAATATTTCTATATCGAATAAAAAATCGTTTCGTTCCGATATAGCTATAAATATATTTCGCTAGAAAAGGAATGGGACGAAACAAAACTGATTTGAAACACTTTTTCATTAATTTTCGGGACATTGATTGCTGAGCACGGTGTACGATTTTCCCTTTGAAAACTCACAAAATCGAATAGCAGATAACTTATTTCTATGCATTAATCGTTACACACGCTTGGATTGTTGGTTTCTTGTCGTTTCCAACCAACCAGATACGAAGAGCGTAATGCGACAAGTGATGAAGCGATCCACGGAGTCACTAAGACATACCTCGGGTGACCAATTCGACGAGATCCCGTCGCAATTAAGGATGGCGTTATTCCGCGACAAACGAGAGGCACCATAACCGAGAGGACGCACTCTTCGGCCCGAAAAGCTCGGCTCCCGAAGCGCGGCGCCTCGACGCCGGCGGACGACACGCGCCACTCGAACGGGAAAATCTCGGCGAGCGTGATTCCCGCTTACCGAAGCACGGGAGACGCGGCGTGGGAGATGTGTCTCATGGAAATCACGGAAAGAGTCGTTCCAAAGAAGATGTCGCTCTTGAAGCTCCGGGAGACGCTCCAGTGGACGTTCCCATCTTATAGGCCAGAGGTAGGAAAACTTCTGACGAGAGGTGCAGTTTGGTTGCTTAGGTGGGTTCAAATGCTTCGGATGGCCGCATTAGGGTACACAACGGAAGTTATTTGAGAGAATGCGAAGGATTCTATCAGTAAAAATCGATCGTTAAAAATATTATAACGTCAAAACTTCACAAGAAATATATATAATTATATACATATATATATATATATATATTTTGGGCAACTAGGTGTTGAAGTTGAAGTTGACCAAAATATCCTTACTTACCTTTCCTCTTCCTTAGTATTTATATATATATATATACGAGTAACCTGGAAGGTGAAATCATCCAATGTAATTTCCTCCTACAAGTTTAATGTAAAAATATCGCATCTTTTGGCATAATAAAATTTTTGTCACATATTAAACATGATATTATCTATTGAAGCTACTCAGCGTATGACTTTTCAAAGATTGAAAGAGTTTCACGTTAACTTCTAAAAAATGGAAGCATAAACATTATTGGTTAAAATTATATGCAAACAAAAAATGAAACGGATAACGATTTTAGCTCTAATATAACGTTATATTCAATTTTTCTAATCAAATACCCTGTTTTGTCATCATATACTTATATCATTACTACTGCTATAAAAAGTTTCACATACAGCATACATATTATAGGTACATATAAAAGTCCAGATATTTCTGTCCGGCAAACGCTTTGTTTACATATTAACACAGAAATGGGACTACTTTAGATATCGGTAAGTCTAATATTTTATTTTGGTTAGTTTAGAATAAAAGTAGTAATATTTTGTGATAATAGTTTTGTAATCCTCACTTTTAATATATCATCTGTATTATTACGCAAAGCCAACTTTATTCAGAATAGATTTCAAATCAATTTTTCTTCGATAAATTCTTCACTGAAAATTACATTTTTAAGCAAATTAAAGTATTTGAAAGATAATATTTAGGTAAGTTTGGTATACTAACAGTTTACAACCTTGAAATAAATTGGTTATTTGTTTTTGTTCAGATAGTTTTCAAAGAAATTATTCCGCTGATTGATTAATTAGTTAGTTATTAAGTTATTTAAAGAGTTTTATTTAAATAACGACGGAGAACATTGTTGAGGATTCGAGTAAACTTGCTTTCTTCGTAAGTAGAGAGTACAATTTTAAAACAATCGTCATAACGTAAGTGCAAGAAATTTAATTATTTCCCCTACGTTATAAATGTATACATATAATTATTTCCCTGTCTTTGCACACCGACAATTATATGTAGCATTGACGAGAACAAGGTGGAAGAAGAATATTAGAATTTTATAACTGAAAATGAAAACCAAAGGCATTTACTAAACAGAATATTCACTAGAAATATAGTATATGACGAAATATTTCATATCTAAAAGTGTGCTATTAATTATTTTAAACTACTGTAATGCCCGTTGAAATATCAACGGAAGAATTATAGATAGATAGATAGATTATTATTATTTTCATTTAAAATAATTAATAACACACTTTTACATATGAAATATTTTGTCATATATGTACAACATTTCTAGTGAATATAAGGTTGTTGACGGGCTATCTTTAGTTAAACTTAAAATAGTTACCTCTCTTTCCCTCCCTCTCTCCCCCCTCTCACACCCTCTCTCTCCCTCCCCTTCCCCCTCCTCATTTCTCCCCCTCTCTCCCCCTCCCTCTCGCTCCCCCCTCTACCTCTCTCCCCCCCCCCCCCTCGTATTAAAAGCATTCAAAGCACGTTTATACCCAGAAGGATTGAATTAACAATATGATATATAGGTCTAACAATGGAATTGGTAGACAAGGCAACATCCCGTTAAAATGGCAAGATTTCCTCAAACTGTGGGAATTAAACGTTTACATTGAGAAATTTCGAACTGTACGCAGAGAATAAGAAACTTTATAATGTTTTCTTCAAAATGGTTTATATCCGAAGATTGTAGGTCAATTCTTTCTCATTTTAATCCAAAAAAGGATGAAAGCCTGCACGTCGAAATGTCCATTTTTACGTGTTACCTAATGGTAAATGGAAATTATCTCCTGGAATCGAACCCGGGTTTTTGATCTCGAGTTCGAGAAATTAAAACTTTTTGTTGTTATATCATAATGCTATCCTGAAAATTTCATCAAATTCGGTTGTGTCGTTTGCGAGATATTAAGCTTCAAAAAGCATTACATGACAAAGTGACATTGTGACATTGTCTTTTATATGTTAGATGCAAATATTAATAATCTATCTATCTATAATTATTCCTTTGATATTTCAACGAGCATTACACTAGTGTATGTATTATTGCCCTTGATAACACAGTTATTGTAGTACTTTACTTTTAAAATATGTTTCTTATTTAGGTACTAGTGTAATGGCCCGTTGAATTTCAACGGATTCTAGAGCGTATGCGCGATTTACAAAAACATTTTAGTCTACGAAAAACTGGAAATCACCAATAAATAATACTATTTCACTTGGCTTTTCTTAACAATTAACCAAATTTGTTTGTAAAAAATCCGTTTCCAAGCGTATTGCATTAAAATATAACGATCATTATATTTCCTATCATATCAGTTTCGTCAATCGTGAAATGTTAACTTTTTTGTCTTGTAAGCAAGAAACCCGTGAAAAGGCAATGTATAGTTGTCCATGATTGAATACTGGCTTTGCTGAAACGATAATTCCGTAGTTTAAACAAAAGTACGAAGCGAATAACGCTATTCTTTCGTCAGTTCGAAGGCTTCATTGACGCCAATTGAATCGGAGGTAATAACGAAAGAGTACCAAACAAATTGCGTATTTCTGAAAATCTCGAACGTGTAACATTTAAACATCGCAAGAATATGATAGTACAGAGTTTTAACCGTCGAATAATGCAAAGACGGAGAAAAACGGTCCATATATATCTGTTTAGATGACGGAAGAAAATCTTGCACGTTGAAAAATCGAAAAACTCAAGGGAAGATAATTATGGAATTAAGCACTCCCCCTCCATATTTTTAAATCAACATATAGCCTATGTTGTCTGCAGGGAAAAGTTATATATCTATGCGAAGTTTCGTGACGATATCTTCAAAGGTGTGGATTATTATAGAAAACAAACAAAATCTGAATTTCATCACTTTTATATAGATAGAAGATGTAGCATTGATAAGATAGCATAATAATATACTCATCTCCAATATTCACTACGTGAACTGAACCGTTTATCAACACCGGTTCATTTTTGTAAACTAACTAATTGTGAGGCGAATGGAATTCGATGGAACGACAGCCTCTTTCATTTGGGACCATCGTCATCTGCTCTGCACTGCACGATGCACTGAGGACACCTTTTCTAAGGACATCCACCGATTTCTCATCTGGACCTCTCTTGTTTCTTTTTCGGTATTTTGCTTTTATAGTCAGTCTTCAGCCACCCGTAATCTATGCTGTGACAAATGGCCTAGAGCAGGGGTTTCCAAACATTTTTAAGCCATGGAACCCTAATATTCAAATATCTTTTTCTCGCGGAACCCTAAATAAGAGCTGATAAGCCTAATCGCAAGAAAGTTAACTTTAAAATCATTGTAATGTTTATTTATATAGCTTATGTATCTTACAGTATACAGTTTACAAGTGGGGCTCATGTTTACTGCAGTAAATAAGAGAAGGAAGAACGTATCGTATCTCTATTACGGAACCCCATTTGGCTTCTGCGGAACACTGTCTGGAAAACTTGAATACTTGGATACTTGAAGATATTTAAGAGGACAGGTGATCCGTGGATTGATTGATTTTATTTCAAGCAGAATAATAAAATGCTTATTGTTTTTATTGGATTTATTTACCTTAGTGCGATCAAGACATTAATATTTTTCTGGTAGTCGTGGAATGAATAGCGATCTGATAGTTTGATTACATAGTCATAGGAAAAACATTTGTTTTGAGGTCAGGAGTATTGCAGACGAATAAGATGCATTGTACTGTACAAATTTACCTTATTTGACATTAAGTATTCCAAAAATATTTGTGCATAAAAAAAAGAAAGCCCAAAATGCTCTCAATTGCAACAAAGGCTTATTTGACTGGAAACTGGAATCAGCATGTTATAACTAAAAGGACTTCATTTCTCAATGTTATATTCTTTCACTTACCAATTGAATATTTTATAATTTTAAATGAAGCAGCTATACTCTATTAAAATTTCACAACTTGATATTATAGACGAGAAGCGATTCGAATAGAACTAATTTCTCTATTAATAAAGTTTAGCATGCGTAGATTTCTATGCATCAGTAATATCTTCAAATTATTTGGTTTCCGGATATTGTGTAAAGCGAATCACTTGCGTCACATGCAAGGGATAATATTCAATTATTAGGATCGCGGAAATTATCATATTCTGGCGAAAAGAGGCACTATCTGCCATCACTCAACCAAAACACATTTTATTGCACGCAATTTGCACCTTTCTCATTCTTTGGTGGTTGGCTACACTGCTATCTGTTAATCCAAACATACATTCTCATCCTTATTTGAATTTCGAAAAGATTCATTTAACACAGGGGTGGCCAACCTTTTTCTGTAAGGTGCCACATAATTATTATACTGAAAATGTGTCGCGTGCCACCTAATATTTTTGCATTTGTGATAGTCTAGATGAGGAAGAGGCCATTATACTTGTTTTGAAGATAAGCTTATCTCTGGTTCTTTTGACTGCTGGTTGGAAGTTTCTTAAGATCATTAATAGTATCAAAAATGAATACGATATACTAAACCAAGATTTCCGGCAAAAGTTAAATGAAATTTTAAAACGTTTATCAACTGCTTTCGAAACATATATACAAATAACATACTGAATGTACAATTTTCATTGGTTAATAATATATATTAATAAAATGGTTTTATTACTGCGGCTCTACTCCTTTTCATGTTGTTAGTGGTCGAGAGGGCAAGAGCTCCATCCACGGTGGATCAGTCACGATTCCTGCTGAGAAGATGGACTGGCCTGTTACTTTTGCTGTTTTAAAGTTTGACATAGACTTTATCCCAATCAGAAAATAGTAAAAATGTTAAATTAACGTATGCCCCATTTCGATACGAAAAAGGGAGGTTTCTTAAGATCTCAGAACTGGCTACTTCGAGATAAATAGTCAGACCAACTCATTCTCATAATTCTTAAAATAATCTAGGTCGAGAATATAGTAACATCCTAATTTAGTAGCTGTAATTTGGTGAACATATGATACTATGTTAGCGAAGCTTCGAAACGTAAGTGGCGACAGTATCAATTCTGTCTCGTCCACCTGAGCCGTATAACACGCGAACACTAATTCGCAACATTTTCGAATGTTTTGTATTTTCACTGCGGAATTTCCGACTTCGTTATAAAGGATCTTCGTTCCCAGAGGCTTCGTTAAGACTATATAGGAGTGGGGCAGTTATTTTGAAATGTTTAGACAACTACCTGGAAAACAAGAGAAGTCCAGCTCAATCTCGAAAACAGTGACTAGTTTGTGTACTCAATTTTCTTATTTCGTGGGGTTAAAGTAGCCGCACCCACGCACCTCACTCAGACTGTTGTCGAAGAACAACATTGTAGAACCTAGAATGTTAACGTTGACATTTTCCAATTTATTTCTATACATTTTATTTTTTCAAAATCGGGAGGCCATCCCTGATTTAACACCTCTCTCCTCCTTTTGGCTTTAGGTGTAAGAGGGCGTTAACAAGCCTCAACCTCGCCCAAATAAAGACACTTTTCTGTCTGTCTGTCCGTCTACTCTCCCTCCCCTACATTCCCTTCACATCTTTCCTAGGTTCTCTCTTCCTACGAGTTGACATTCTTTTCCTTCACATTCGATAAATTGTGCCATAGTATGTGTTATGTATGACAGGGATGTAAAATGAAATGTGGCTATTGTCGGTATTATTCATGTTCAAAAGGACATTATCTGTTAAAAGGCAATCGTTTAATCGTTATGATTTTCTGCCGCTTAATATTCTTTAAATAAGACAAGGAGTAAAAATCCTATTCTTACGTCGCATCGATACAAGAACTTTGTGACTCTCGTTTGGGGTTTTCAGTAATTTTCAATTGTAATTTTTGAGATTTTCTTTAATTTTTTAGTCTCGCTGTGCCCATAGATTCGTCATCGGCAGCATCCTAGTGTTTGACTTTTGCCTTACTCACCCCTTTCTTCATAAGAGAATCGTTTCACCGAGTTTCTCATTCTGAACCAAATTTTCTGTCAAAATATGTCGGTCTGTGTTTTTTCATTCAGTTGGACATTTATATGACGTTATTATGGCATTTCAACACAAGTAACCATTGAGAATCACTGAATAGGATTTAACTTAAGAGTTCAATACTTAAAAAAGTACAGATTACTCTTATGATAAGATTTTATCATTCCTGGATAACGATTGGCTAACTATTAGTTAGTCTCTCCGATGCGGCTTCTACATTTTCATTTCGAGATTCTTTTAAAACGTAAGCGCATATTTTCAATACAATTTACGACCGCATCATGTTTCCTGATTCCTTTTATGAATTAGACATTTTGACGGCGTGTGATAGCGAGTCTCATATAAATTTAGATGGGAATGAATTGCACCTGTTTGAATTATTTTCAATGATTAATTGAGTGTGAGAGCTGTATTAACAATTGCTATGGAACGAAAGCGATGACCGTAAATTTCAAAAATGAGATATTACACTTAATTCAGTGGGATATTAATGAATAAATACTTAAAGGATTTTCACTTAAGATGCGCAGATTAATTATGTCGGAATGTTCTGATCGAGAGACAGGTCCTCTATCAATCTTTCATAGCCGCATTTATAGTTATCATCATTTGCTTAATTTTGCGATACGATAAGACTAAAATTTTAATTGTGACAAATTTCTTGTCATTTCCTTGTAAAATACAGTTTTAATGACAGTTACGAAGGAAATAATTCCGAAGAAGAAGACACTCTGAGCCAGAGAAACATGGCAAAAGGGTTTCAGGTCAATTTAAATGTGCTCTTTAAACGATTTTCAATGTATAATATGTTTCTTCTTTTATTTGGTGATAAAACAGGGAAGAAAGAACAAAATTTATTTCCGAATGAATTGGTTGAATTTGACTTTGGAAACATATGCAGCAATGCAACCTATGTTTTGGCGATTAGCACCATCAATATGACGATGGTCGCATTGCCGTATATGACTTTGAAGAAGAACTGAATCAAGTTATTCAGAAATATTTTTTTCTTTGCTGTTTGATGAAATTGCATAAATTCAAGACTATCTTAGTGAATTATATGTACCGTAGGAGAAAGATACAACTACGAAGGAACAAAACGAGCGAATGAACGGATATAACGTCTCCAATCCGGTTTTCCGAAATCCGGAAACGTTCGAAAACCGGACACTTCCGAATATAAAGTGAATTGTTCGATTTCCCTCTCTCCGGCCCAAATTAAAAATACTCGGAGCCCGTAGTTTTCGACGGAATATTTCTTGAGATGCGTACTCTAAATTCGCTGCGCTTTGTATTTCTCCTACTGTGAACTAAGTCCTGAATGTCGACGTTTCTTCATCCAATTCATTATTATTATTATTAATGCCTTATTTTAATTTGACGCATTCATTAACTTGTAATCACTGCAGCTTTCAAAATTACCAAATGAATCGCGTTTGTTCTATTATTCGCCACTTATTCGTCAAAATAGACTTCAGGCAGACTGCGATCTCATTGCCCGAAATCCGAGATACTCTGAATTTCCATAGAGCCTCGGTTGACGATTTCGACGCGTATACGAAATAAATTGATATAATGCTATATATGGAGTACAGCTTTGTATGAAGCAGAAACATAAAGGAAGAATAACATAAAATACATAGAAAGGTTCATAATTCGGGCATGGAGAAGAATGCTGAATATATGTATATGTGAGAATCAAAATGTACCGATGAATAGAATAGTGAAAGCTTTATTCAGAAGAAAGAAACTCTTGCTAACAGGGAATATAAAGTAGGTTATGCGCAAGAAGTTGGTGAAATGCTATGCATGGAGTATAGCTTTGTATGGGGCAGAAAGATGGACGCTAGGGAAAAAGGATATCAAATACTTGAAAAGCTTAAAGATTTGGGCATGGAGAAGAATGCTGAAGAGAAAATGGACAGATAGGGTGAAAAACGAGGAGAATACGAGGGAAGCGAATGATTATACATAATATAAGAAAGAGGAAGGCAAACCAGATCAGACATTACCTTAGGAGAGAGAGAGAGAGCATGGTAAAGACACGTGTCAGAAGGAAAAAGAGAAAGGGGTAGGAAAAGGTTTCAGCTGATACCTATTAAAAGGAAAAAGGAGCTATCAAGACTCGAAGAAGAGTGTAGAATACAGGAGTACATATGTGGAGAACCAGATTTAACCAAATGTAGTCACGGGCCTGTCTACGGACATAATAGCAATGATAATGACAATGTTTTTAAGATAATGAAAGATAGGGAATTCTTCTCAGCAATGTGGTAGATGCCTGCCATAAGGTTTTGATAAAACGCTTGGGCTATTACCGCCGTCAAATTTTAGGATTTAGTGTCTGAAAATTAAAGTTTATAAAGTCCATTTTGTGTTAGTAGTACCAAGAATTCTCACCCAATGTAATTTTTCCAATAAAATGAGTAGCTTTATTGCGTGTGATTGCGAGGAGAAAATTCCGTGCCCTAGTGGTTCTGGTTTAATCCTGGCCTCGGATTTGGCTGCAAAATTCTGAGAGAAAAGAGCGAGGATTATGCTAGTGAATACGATATTATATCTCTCCGGTGATATAGTCTTATCCGGATAAATAAATAAGATAAATAAAATAGTCAAGAGGCGCGTGGATAGATATGAATCGCATTTCATCTACATACTAGTACCCGTTTTAACAGATCAGTCATTTACCGCTGAAGACCGATGATTTGTAATTTAAATGGGAAAAGAGGCAATCGGATGTTTTTTTAACAGGCACCAGATATAAGGGACATGAAGATATAAGATTGCTTTGGTAATACTCGTACATTTCATATTCATATGTAAAGAAATTATGTTCACCAGGGTCTTCCACTTACCGGGCGGTTATTCTACCACTGAACTACCGCAGCAGACAAATATTCCTGTTTCAGAACGGGAATATTCGTGGTAGTAGCAGGTTTTTTCATCTGTTTTCACATTTTCCATCATTACAGCTTATGCCTGTCGCATAAGGATCTTCGAATCATTCATTCCATCAAGCTATGTTCACCAGGTTAAATGGCTCAAGCTATTCTTTGCCTCTTTTTTAAAGTACTCTGTGACAACTTTCTTACTCCTACGTCAACTGTGTGATGCGCTGAATCTCAATGAAAGACTGAACTATAAATAGCACTATAGATAGCATTATATTCGAACTCTCGTTCCGCTATGTTTTTCTTTTAAGGTGTATAATGATATAGAATATTTTGGTGTTGCAAAAGTTTTGATTTTTTTTATCAAGTTTTCAGAATGCAGGAATAAACGGTACGTAGTTGCAAACATAGTTGTCCATGAATTCCGGCTAAAAAAACATGGAAACATATTTATCCGAGTGACGCCCCAGCGGGAGTGGAGGGGGGGGGGGGGGGGGAGAGTTCAAATTCCTTAGAATTAAATATTACTCACTATTTTTTCTCACCTTTTGGGTTCCTGAGTTTATTACATTGAGATACAATTTGTTATATTCATACGTAAGTAATATATAACTTCGTTTTACAGTTTGCAACTTTTCAGTGGAGGCTATGCCCAAATTTAAACATTAATTTCAAAGGATAAAAAGACCATCAATACTCTCTGCTCTAGACAAAGTTGAAATCTAATTTATGAAAGTTATTCGTACGTTTTGATCAAAGTCTCTTAGAAAGTTAAGTTTTCCAAATCCTGAACCACTGGTACAAGCCAGAGTTCCTAAAGAAGACTGCCATAATGTAGAGCGGTTTTTCTGACATGATACATTTCTAAGTGAATCGTTTTACATTTAATGTTTATTGATGAGTAAGTTATTTCGGAAAGGCATACAAAGTTATAGGAAAGATGAAGAAGAAACTAAGATTATTTTTACTTTCCAAATGGTAGAATCTCCTAATATAATAAAGGTTTAACAAATATATCGAATCATAGAAAAAGAGTTGCATTACACTTTGGAGAGTGATCTAACGACATTTCCCATTTATTATTCAGCTCTCCCTTCTTTCGTAGCTTGTGCAGATAAAATCAACATTCACAAATAAAGCAAAATTGAAAGTATTTATTCAAAAATAAAACGAAAATTATATCCTAGTTAAATGAAATTATTGTTTGATTGCGTGTAAGGGTGGTGATAAAACTATGATTTTTAATAACTTTTAACGCTTTAAACGACGCCATCGCAGACAGTAAATGTACAATTCTGGCTTATCTGTCTAAAATTCGCTCACTGGCCATGAGATTATGAAAATTTTAAATTGGCCCCCTAAACGAAAAGGATGGACAACTCTAATAGACAATTTTCCCAAGTTTCTTAGAAAATCCCTAATTGTTTTTGGCAGTGGTACGACAGAAAATTCAGTATTTAAGTATTAGCCTTCGAAAATTGGAAGGACTATTGTATATTATCCGTTACAACTGAATTGGGTCTATAGGAACATGAATGACTTGAAAATCTCAAACGTGATTTCATTTTTACGATTTTTCTTTTACCCGAGATGTTTTATCTCGTTAAAACAATCCTCAAATAGTGATCTAGCTCTATCCTTGTTTGAGATTAAAGCAACTCGGCTGCGCGGAAGTTTTGAAACAGAAAGATCAACTATATAGCTCCGAAAAGCGTTCAATTTACTAGAAATACGAATACTCAAATAGCTTAAATAAATTAATAAAATGGAATGCTATTGAGTTGCAGGGCAAAATAGGAATCATTTAGGTCTCAGAAGTGTATTTCGCAGCGAAAATGTATACCAATGAGAATATATTCGGCGTAGTTTATTTACTTTCTCTCTCTCATAAACAATCGTCAGAAAAAGGAGGTAAATTCGCAATAAAATTCACCGCTTATATGTCCACGCGTATGCTCGACGCCGCCACAAGCCAAATAATCTACGTCGGCATCTCTCCGCCGCTGAGCAACTCTAAACACTCATCTCGCCGAGAATATTTCCACGTTGTTGCTTCGCTCCAACTTCCCAACGCCCCTTATTATCTCCACCGAACCCCTTCCAGATCTCCCTACGCTTCCCCTAATCGCTCATCGTTCCACTTCCCTATCCTTCAGTTCCCTCCCCTCTAAAAAACCCCCTCCCATGTATGTATATATATACCCCTTCCCCTCTAACCTCCCTCCCCTCTCCTCCACTCCTCCCCCTTCTCAATTCGCGTGGGTGGTGATGTGACACCCTTCAAGCCAAAATACGTCCGAGGCGATAAGGGCGGTTTGATGGCCCGAAACTCTCTCTCTCCCTCAGTGAAGGAGGGGAATGGATATCCGTACCCTTTTCTCCCCTAAACCTCCTTCTCTCTTCAATCCCTCTCTCTCTCTCTCCTTCTCCTTGCATTTCTCTCAACTTTTCAGTCTCTCTTTCCCTTAATATTCAATTATTACCACGCCACTTCAACCACAACGAGAAATTGTTTATTTTACAATCCAAGTGTCTTCAGTGCTCATCTTTTTTATATCGACTTCTTCATCTCTCTCTCTCTCTCTTCTTGAACAGCCTCTCAATTCTTCATTGACCTCCCTCCACTCCTCTGAACCCCTTCATCCTTCACCCCGTCTTCAACCCGTCCTTCATCCATATTCCCTTCACTCTAACCCTTCTCGCTTTCCTCGCCTAACTCCTCCCCTCCTCCCCCTTCCTCCCCCTTTCTCCTCCTTACCCCCCTCCCTTATCTCTCCTCCCCTCCCCTCGCCTCCTCCTCCGCCTAAAGCGAGCGAGTCCTCGCCGAACGATGAGTCATTACGAGCACAACGCTAAATTATTGATGATGATGTGCGAAGCCACCGCTGAATCGATACACGTTGGCGAGGTTTAAGTGGTGCCAAGTGGCAAGTCTTTTTTTTTCGGGGGAGAGGCGTGGAGGGAAGGCGCGGTGGGGGCGAGGGGAGGATGGCGGGGGAGAGAGAGAGGGTTGGGTTGGGTTAGGTAATGGGGGAGTGGTGTTCGGAGGTAAGGGTTGGTGTTCCTGGATTGTGGAAGGAACGATGAAATGTTGGGATTTTTGCCCTGGAGAAAGGAATACCTTACTATAGGTTTTAAAATGGCTTAGGGCACGGCTTTTATGCTTTTTAAGTTCATTTTGTGACTTTTTATGTTGCATCAATCGGGTATATGTTTCAACGCAGAATGTTTTGGAGGAATTTAATTTCTCCAAGTTTAGTTTGGAATTTCTGGAGATATCTTAACATCGACGCGTTTATTGAGCGATTTGCTTCAGCTTTGATGCGATGAGTGGACAATTAGAGTCGAATGAAAAGCCATTCTCGGTTTTTTCATTCGAATACTTTAAAAGATGCACGATATCGAACAATTTCACCGCTGAATACCGTGTTAATTTTAAAAATTTAAAAATTGTCTACTATAACATATTATTTACTTAACAAATATAAGACTTGCTTTTTAGCCTCATAAAGATATTGAATGGTTCAAAATAATACATTTTATTTTACAATCGTCTTTAAATAAAAGGAACCGATTTATAAGTTTGACATTGAGTGAATTAACTTCGAATCGTTTTCCTTAAAAAAATTCGGGAAATATATTTAAACCGGAGTTTAGCAGTATTTTGTTCTTTATAGGTTCAATATTAAGGGTTAACTATGCGAGGCTTTAAATAACGAAGAAGCTTACATTTTGATGTATTGCTATCATTACGTCGTAAAGAGAGAACGCGTAGAAATTCCATCGGAACACACACACACGTGTTCACCCTTCGCCTCTGTCCGTCCTTACCACTTTTTACCACGAAGACAAAGAAGTTAATAAGTGACGTCACGAAATGGAAAAGGGAATCGCTTATGAAGCGGTTGAAAGAGAAACCTTTATAACCACTTAAAATCCTCTCGATTAGTCGTAATCTGGGATTTGGCTTACTCAAAAGCATCGCTAAGAAACGGATTTGCGCGTCTCTTTGTCGGAAAGGGAAGAGGGTTACTAAGGGACGAAATGAAATGAAGTCAGAGAGAGAGGAGGGGATGATTCCCTCGTCGACGGAGGCGTGTGAGAGGGGTGAAGGGCGTGTGGGAGGGCGAGGGGCGTGTGGGAGGGCGAGGGGCGTGCGTGGCCGGCTCCACATAAGACAACTTTTGGCCACGAGTGAGTTAGGAAGGGGACGTCTTTGACGACGTTTAGTTGAGGTCGAAAGGGGCAGATATGGCGCGGCCAATGGAAAAGGGACTCCATATCAACATTCTAACGACATTCAGAGTCGGTGAGAATAGGAGGACTTTATCTTTCCCGCATTTTTATGTTTCCCAAATTTAGTTTTAGTAGAACAACCAACAACGCCAAATAAATGTCGGAATTATTTGATGATGATGAGTTCTCATTGTAATAATTTAAATTCACAATTAATTTTAAGATAGATTTAAGTTATACATATATTCTTTAGTTATATCATATAATAGTTCGAGCTTTTATCTTTCAATAATTTAAAATAAAACATCAATTAACGAACGCTTATGTACGAATATTTTCCGTAATACGGCGATAAGATTGAGTGTTCAAGCGGTAAAACTGATGCGATCCTCATTGTTCGTGTTATTGAGGGATAGAATGGCTTGCAAACATTCATTTAACGCTAAGCATAACTAGAAATGATCTAATTAACGTAATTATTTTTTTAGCTATGAAATTATCAAATGATAATTGTAATTCACTTCTTCGAAATAACTTAATATTTTATTTTCTCGTGTGAAGCTCATCTACAGCGTTATTTTAAACAGGAGGAAACAACGCTTGGCGGATTGCCCCTGAAATATAGGCAACACTTTGTGAATTGCGGGTTGCCTATGTTGACGGATATCATCACGAACCGTCGATAATTCAGAATACAATCGAGGGCTGAAAGAGGCACTTTCTTAGCACATAAATTTATGAGCAGTAAACATAACCTGTATTGGAAGTAATAAAGAGAGCATTCTTGTCTCATATCACTCTGCGTTACTGTGTTCTGTAGTGAAAAAAGCTAACACTCTCCTGAGTTTTGTCGGTTTTGTCGGCCATGACACATAGGAAAGTGAGTTAAATTTCAATTTAAATGTTATCTCACTTCTCCATATTCTACTTTTATTTCAATAAGTCAAACCTCACAACTATGAAAATCAGGAAATTTAACTATTAGGTTTCAAGCACTTCAAAGGCACGTTTTGTAGAATCTATCGGATTCGTTGCGACGATACGATTGTACGATATTACTCATTGTCAGTTAAATTTATAATAAAATTCATCGCATATATAAATAAAATGACAAAAATCGGTCGATGCGGTCATCACGCCAAAAACGGCCAATCGAACGATGGTCAAATGGGGCCAACTGCATGGAATAGAACAGGAGATGTGTCGATGGAGGATTTCGGTGTCTACGTCGGCCTCTCTCTCTCTCTCTCCTTCCTTCCGCCCTCGACCTCTACTTCCCATCAACCATATTGCCGATGATAAATCGATGGACGCAAAGTAACGGGAAACAATTCATCGATGACAGCGGTGGGGCGCATCCTTGCGGTAGGCCGAGCAATCTCATCACTTAGTCGCAATTAACGGGTCAATCCGCGAAACACAAAACCGTTACGCTCCTCTCGTCCGAATGATCCGCATCCGTGGATGCGGCTCGATGAATGTAGGTGGCACTGTATTCCATATGGAAATGTCCCGAGCACTCGGCGCTTATGAATGGATTGCGCGATATTTTTCTTCCCCGACCATATTCGGAGTTGGACGCAGTTTCCTCTCGCCCATGCGTTCCTCTCTCGTCTAATTCATTCGCGGCTATTCGCGGCAAGCGACAACGATCAAAGTGATAATCTCTCTGACACGACTCATCCCTAACTTTCATTCTTAATAATGCATCACACATATTGCGAATTTCACTCTTTAATATTGCGGTTGAGAACAGGTTAAATATTTGTGTGTGAGAGAGTCGTCCCTCAACGCTTATCTGTAACTTAGATCGAGTGATTACGCATTTCTCTAGCATCTGCCTATAATCTCCATCTACTTAGGCATCCATCAGATAAAGTCGATTTACCTTAAATTTTGTACGTGTCGATTGTTTATATTTACATAAATGTCATCATGATTTAAAGTAGATTGGAGTGCGAATTGATTTGAAAAAAATAAAAAGTATAAAAATACTTGAAATAATTCATAAAACCTTCTTCGCATCAGCATAAATTATTGCGCTCTAATAAGATGTACACTCTCCTATTTTTGACGTCTATAAGATGAAAACTACTGACGTGGTTTCCAATTCATAATGCCATAACGGAAACAGCGCATTTTTGTTGATAGCGATTACACTTAAGCTGGTCTTTATCATAAAATAGTTTTGAATTTTAATTTAAAAATTTATATTGAGTTCAAATCGTAGGTCGAATATATTAATCAATGCAGGTCGAATGGAAATTACTGGATATTTAATGGCTTACGTTATAGATTTGAGAGATTTTCCAAGAGAAAGTTTCAGGATTATATAGGTCATTCAAGAACATTTTTATTTGAGTTCTGCATTTTCTCGTTTTTAATTTTTTCCGAGTGTCGTTCTCATCTAGCAGATTGAGCTCCAGTTTTCTGGTGATGTGCTTTCGCTAAAATGGTCAAGATGGACCTTGGTCATCGCTGCGTCTCATTTGTGCGAGATTATTCGAATGTTTTTCGGATGGCCGCGGCGGCGTGACCTCTCCACCCATCCGCTCAGCGCTTCCAAAATATTTGCTTTGCAAATGATACGCTTCTTTCGTGCTCATTTTATATTAGTATGAAATTATATCACCGATTTTCATTTTTATACACATTTTAATTACGTCGTGGATTAATTATTTATATTCTTAGTTTTAATGGGAGAATTGTTTTTATATTTTAGGTTTTAGATATATAATTTTAATCGCGTACAATTTTTTTTGTATATATATATGATGTCTAGGAGTGCAAACAAAGAAATTTATTTATTGATTTAGTTTATTTTTAAGAAATTTTGAGGCCCTTTAAATAATCGAGATCATAAGCGTTACGTCAAATGTGTAGATAAATTTGACTATACTTCAATTATTATATTTCTATGACAAATTTTATGAACTTGAACTACTAAGTATTATCGTAATTAATTAAAACAGGTAACAGCTAATTAGAATATAAATCAAATTATCTATTAGTGTTTTTATTTTAACATATTAAAATTCACTCGTGCATAAGTTTTCAAAACTGTTACAATTATTGTAGAAATTATACTAATTTTGTTGTAGAAAGGCGTTGGAAGTGCATCAACAAAATAGAATGAAGCCAATGAAGCTGCTAAGTTAAAATTACCCTTGCGCGTAACGTAAATTATTATATTAATTGTATATTTAAAAGAAGTTTTGCAAAAAATTCATAAATTATTCGTAAATTATTTATTATATTATATATGTGAAAAACACCAAAATGTTACTTTTGAGAGCTCGCCATTCAATGGAAACAAACTTCTCTTCCGAAGAGCGGACACAAAGCTCAATATAGTAGGCCATTAATCTCTTCCTTACCTTAACCAGCTCCTACTGCCATCGTCCTTAGACTTCAGAAACGGAAGGAAAAAACCACGAATCTCTCTTCGTATTGTGTTACATCCTTTCCATAACCTAAGCCATCTCCCTCCCCTCTCTTCTTTCCCCCTCCTCTCCAACCCCTCCTCTCCCCCTTCTCCCTTATTCTCGGCCCCCTGCCGCGCAACCCATCTCCAGAGCCAACCCTCAAAACCCCTCCTGCATTGAAATTCGACCACAGACATGTCGAACGAAGGTGGGGTAATGTGTCTCTCCCATTATACTCCGCCCTCTTCCTCCTCTCCCCTTCCACTTTCCCCTCCTCTCCCCCTTATACCCTCTCCTCTTCCCCTCATCACCCCCCCCTCTTTCTCCTTCCCTCACAAACCCCTCCCCCCCCTCTCCCTCGCATCCCTCTCTTATACTACACTCGCACAAAACTAAAAAATGAGTCCCACCACGGTTTTCCCATAGAAATTCTTATGTGAGGTAGTCTGGGATGAATTTATCGATGGAGGTTGAGGGGGTGGGGGTGAGTAGCGACGAAGAGACGAACGAGAATGGCTTTTTGTGGAGGAGAAGGGAGGCGGCTAAGGGGTTGGATTTTTCCGCGATACATCCATAGTGAACGTGGGAAGAGGAGGCATCTGTTGGTCCGCGTTCCATCTTTCCGACATTAGCCGCGTCTCTTTCGCCCTCTCCTCTCCCTCCCCCCCCTCTCTTTTCCATAAAGCATCTTCCCTCCCTCCCCCTAAGCCACCCTCTCCCCATTGTGCTCGGAAAAAATTCCGACCTTCTTAGCGTGGACATATTGCTTTACGAGGGGATGACATATTTTTTATCCTCCCAACCCTCTTTTTCTGGAGGAGTTAATAGATTCTTTTCCGAACGCCACGGGTTATCTTTTTTTTTTGACGAAACAAGTTTGGGGATTTTTTTCCGAGGCATATAAAGAAGAGGATCGGCAGAAGGGAATCTTAAGAGGAGAAAGGGCATTATGAGAAAGGCGGGAGTGGGGATAACTGAAACATCTTCCCGATAAATCATTGAGGAAAATGAGGGATGTTCCATTCACGTCAGATTAGATACGGAGACAGTTTGTAAATCTTCGATCCGTGTTCCGTTCTTCTAACGACTACTATTTTAATCCGTTGACATTAAATACATCCGATCCCCGAGAAAACATAAGGAGTAAGAGCTAGGGTTCCAAATTAGTCGACCATTTCGCTTTTACATCAGCATAAAGGATGTTTTCTTTCTTTTGATATTTAAGAAGAATAAAATGTAAAGGTAAAGAAGATGTTTAAGTGAGAAGAGAATGAGACTCTGCCAAAATGCCTTTTTTATTTTAATTATGCCAAAACTAATGTTTGCTGGATAAAGAAAATCGCTGAATACCGAACTTCTACAAAGCTTCATTAAAAAAATAACCGATTAGATTTGTTTTTTAAAGTTGCAAGTATTTATCATACGGAGCTTATAAGATACTATTTTCAAATTAAATATCATTACAAATGTTATATTCTTATTAATTTTTATTAAAGCTAATTTGGCAGATAATATGCTTATATCAAGTTCGTTTCCTTTAAAACTAATAATTGCTTTCAAAGCAATACTTTTTATAAAATTAAAGTCTTAACTGTTGCTTTTCAGTGAAAGTGAAGTATGCTATTTCTCTATTTATCGATAAATAATGGCGTTCGCCGTGATAAAGGGAATCTTCGTCCAACGGTTTGCCTAAAAACATAAACTCAATTAATTTAAATGGCATTTAATGGAATAAAGATCGAAGCTTTGACTTGGAAAAGAGAAAGTCACTCGTATATTTTCAGTTGCGTATTTTCTTGAAAATCAGGAGCACTGGAATCCTAATAAAGATATCATTAAACGCTGATTCTTTCTAAATGATTCGCAGATGCATATTCCTCTCGCTCTTTCCACTCATGCCCGTTTGATCGCAGCACCTTCTTCTTCGCCACCGAGAGGGGGGCTCCACCGAACCAACCAACCAACCAACCCAACCACTCCGCCGCCCCTTCCCCTCTCTGATCCCCTCTAAACCATCCCTTCCTTCTGCACCCACCCCACAATGCCTTTACTCCGATCCCTCTCTCCTTCCATTTGTATTTTCCTCCTCCTTATTCCTTTTCTTCTCTTCCTTTCTACAGCTACCGGTCGACTCATCACTCCCTCCCCTCTTCCCCTCTCCTCCCCCTCCCCTCCCCCTCAATATTTTACTCTCCAGCGCCATCCCTAATTCTACTCTCCAGCGCCCCCACTCGTTCACTCGCCCCCTTTAAAACCCCTTGTTAATCCCCTCCCTTTCTTCCCCTACCGTAAAACCAACTCTTTCTCCCCCCCCCGCCCCCCCCCCTCCCAACCCCTCTTTCTTCGCTCTTAAACCACCACGACGACTCTTTCTCTCGATTCCTCTTTCCGCTAATGGAATGCGAGGTGGAGTGGGCGGTGGGGGAGGGAAGGGAGGGGAGGAGGGAGAAGGGGAGGAGATGATTGAGCGGCGTGGAAGGGAATGTGGTTTTTGGTTTTGACGATAAAGGGTTTTCCGAGCGACTAAACTGAATATGAAGAATTTGGCATTGGATCATCACACTTTCCGTCCTGAGAGATTTACTTATGTCTTACATCATACTTAGAGAAAAGAATATGTATGCATGTGATATTACTTTAAATAATGCTCGTTAGCCATCTGATTATTCAAATTTTTGTTTTATATCATCTCACGAATTTTGCTTAAAATTAATCATAATTTCGTTACACTTTCTCCAGCCATTCTTTTTCGCTGTGAATCGCCTCCTTCATTTCATCAAAATAATCAATTTTTATTATAGTTTAAACTGGAATCCATATCTTATCAATTTTTCTTTATATTTATCACGATCTCTTAGCTGAAGCCTTTTTCTTACTCTTTTGCTTTAAGATTTTCTTCAATAGCGTTTCTCAATATGCTGTCTCTTATCAAGAAAATCCAAATAACTTTTCTGCTCATTTTCCTGAATTATTTTCAGTATCCACATTACGAAACATTGGGAAAATATCTTAAGGTATTAACCATACTTCTTATAAACACCAAAGAAGAGAACATAGACATCCCATATGACATAAAAATTAGCATTAACACACAAAAAGACAAAATAGAAGAAAAAGTATTATAGAATATTTAGAGATATTCACGACTATGAGAAGTAGGGATAGCCTGGTGGGCTGATGTTCGGTGAGAACTTCGTGGGAACACTGAAAATCTTTGCATTACGTTACTATTACATTGGTCAGTAGTTTAAATGCATATTATACAAATTTAGATTTAGTTTAATTATTGAAATTGTAAATATCACTTGGAAGTGATATAATATTGTAATATTAAGGAAGGATTTAGAAGACGAAAATGTGTTGTGCTACGTTGTAAAAGTATTTGCTAATGTAAAGTTGCCACCTGGCCTAATGGCCAACTTGTAACCTCTGTGTAAAATAATAATAAAAAAAGAAACTAAACGTTAAGCTAGCGGAAGCTAAATGTCTCTCTCAGAAACAACACATCGCTTAATGACACGCGATGGGAATTGAAGAATGAAGAACAATGAGTAATAAAGATTATTTAAAAACGAAGAAGAATGGAAATACAAAAAAAATATCACTCATGTACGAAGAAAGAGACGTAGACATTTGAGGAAGCACAGGAATGACACGTATGAAAGCAGAAAATGACATCGAAAACTTAAGCCTTGACAAGGAAGTAATAGGCGGTTAATTTTCTAGAACACGACAATCAGAGTGAAAACACAGGAAAAGTCACATTAAAAGAAATAAGGAGACAAATGAAAGAAAGACATCTCTAAATTCGTCATCTAATGGAACAGTCCAAGTACCTTCCGGGTAATGTAGTGAAATACATGACGGAATTCATAAACAACACACACAAAAGTGTATACTAACCATAAGCATAAAACAAGCGAAAGAATAATTGCAGAGTAAATTGCGTAGGGCGCTTTTTTCATCGACTGCTATCGTTCCATTGGAGTAAATAATTGACGTCCCATTCGAGTAAAGAATCTGTGTGTAAGCATGTACTATTTTTAGCAATTTTTTCCTATTTCTCTCCAGGAGCTGATCCTAGAACCACTAAATTTCTATCATATGTATCCTTAATGTAAAACTACTTTTCCTGCGATATTAGATATCATAACATAAGTCATTCTTGAGTTATTCTGTACGCGGACAGACGGACGGATGAACCAATTACATAAGCAAATTTTTTCTAGAAAAAAGAGCAAAAACGTGAAAATCTCAATTTGAGGGGAAGGTGGCAAATTTCCAAAGAACTGCTGTCCAATCGATTCACAACTGGGCACGGATGGCACGGCAATCTCCATATTCCCATGGCAACTCTCACGACAATGAAGCCACATTTGACGAAAAATGGATAATTAAGTGAAAAAGAACGAAACAGGAACTAACAAGAGTGAATGGATGGAAATGTAACTTTTATACGTGAGTGCATGTCATTGAATACACAAATGCGAAGTTAGATATGAAGAAAAATCCTGAACGTGACCGGGTTCGATTCCCGGTCAAGTTCAGAAATTTTCTTCTTCTCTAACTTCACAAAACAGGAACTGTTAGGATAACACAGAAATGAATATTTCAGCAACAACAGGATAAAATCATCGAATTGAAGGGCGAAAATGGTGAAACATGTAAGAGTGACAGTAGACAATAGTATGGGTGAGAACATAAATAAAGACATCTGAAAACAATTAGCTGCATAACATTCTCTGTAAAATATAAAACTTATCAAAACATTGAACCGATATTTCATTTTTCACGAAGTGTTTCTAGTTTGATTTGTTTCTATTAATCGTCTGTCCGTAGACAGGTCCGTGATTATTCATGGTTAAACCTGGTTCTCCATATTTGTACTCCTATTTTCCACAGTCTTCTTCATGTCATGTCTTTCCCTTTCAAGTCGTCTATCAACTGAAACCTTTTCCTACCTCTTTCTCATTTTCCATACAAATTTTTCTTCTTAAACTTCAATTTAGTCCTATAATTAAGAACCATTGATTTTAGTTAGACAAATACAATTCTTTGAGACGAACATATATATATAGCATATTTAAAGGAAAACAGTATCCATTTTTGTTTTTATATTTCTCACTTCTGTTCTATTTTCATTTATTATCGTCCAAATCACCTAACGGTCACGATATCTATTTGCTATTAATTACTGTTTATTAATATTTATCGGTCCACTAAGGACTTGTATTATTATAACGATTGAGTAAGGAGTGAGTGTCGAGAAATGTTCGCTTGTTTAAAATTCCATTTCCATGATGGCGTAGCGAAATAAATTACGATCGCTCCACAATATGACTTATTATATCCCTTCTGCCATCGCATCCCTTCCCAAATCAACCCTCGCAACTCCCATTATTGTCTTATTCGTACCCCTTTCCCTAACCAATTAGCACGAGGAATTGATGGGGACAAGACGCGAGAAATGAACACAGTCGCCCCAAACCCCTAAAAATCTTCGTTACCGAGGATAGATAAAACACTCCCCCCCCCGGAAACCCCTTTTTCCCTTCATTCTCTCGCCCCCTCCCCCATTCCCTATCCATTCGCCCTATCCCACTTCCCTCCCTCTAAGGAGAATAATTCCAGCGGTGGACGCATTCGAGAGATGATGGCGCTGACGTCGTTGGGCGGAGAAGAAAGGCGCCCTTTTTCTCCAGAGAACTCTTCGCGTAAAATTTGTTTCGTCCAAAGTTTTCATCGGCATAGAATAGGAAGGGGAGGTTGGTGGAGAAGGTGGTCGCGAAGGGGGGAGGAGGGGGAGAACAGGAGGGGGTGGGGGAAGAAGACAGGGGGAGGATGCATAATGGGTGGTTGCCGTGTCGCCTTCCTGCTCCCGTTGAGCGGGGGAAAAGGGTTGAGTCTTCCCTCCTCGTTGTCGCCGGGAAGGAATGGTGCGGAAGAATGAGAGGTGCAGGGAGGGAGGAGGGAGGGAGGGCTGTTGTTTATTCCTCTTTGCCCAGCAGAGGCGTGACGAGAGGTGAAGAGCGATGACGTATTCGAAAGAGAGAGAGAGAGAGGAAGAAAGAGGTTATCGCCTTTGGACTCCGTCACTTTTTTAACAGAAATTTCTTTTTCTATTCGAGAAGTGTCCGTGCTTTCTCTCTCTCTCTCTCTGCACGTGTCTGAGTCGTGAGGCTTCGGGAGAAGTCGAGTCCATTAATTTACGCGAGTAATTCGTCGGATGTTAAGTGCGTTGGTTGGATGAGAATGGGTGAAGCGGCGGGTGGGAGGAGAGGGTGAGTGGAACAGGGAGAGGGGAGGGGAGTAGGGGAAGTGGCGGGTGGGAGGAGAGGGTGAGTGGAACAGGGAGAGGGGAGGGGAGTAGGGGAAGTGGCGGGTGGGAGGAGAGGGGGAGTGGAACAGGGAGAGGGGAGGAGAATAGGGGGAGAGGAGTAGGGAAAGTGGCGGGAGGGTGACGAGAGGGCGTTCGCAGTCGTGGTTCCGATCTAAAGATTCACTATTTGGGCGTTTATGACGAACCGTTATATGACACGAATGGAATGGGTGCGTCGTGTTTTTAATTCTTAAGATTTAAATTTAATTTAAAATTTTCACGTAACCATTCGAACCGACGGCCACGTTTCCTTTGATGTTCGTTCAATAACATTTATTCGAGCAGAGGAATGTTTTTAGACTTTTTGACTCGGTAGTAGAACGCAATATTCCATCCGCCGGTGGGAAACTGTTAAACCATACCTTTTTAAAAATTACCTAGTTATTGTGTTTATTGCATTTAATCATCATTAATTGTTCCACCCTTTCTTATCATCATTATTTCAGTATTACTTTAAAATTCACAAGTGTTAAACGAAACGCGAAGATGAGATTTCGCGATTATGAATACCTAAGTTAAGTAAATAACACACTCGATCGTAAACAAATAAAAATTTAGATGGCTTAATTAATAAAAATTATTACTCATTCCAAATGTTATAACTGTATGTTAACGCCTAGAGAAGTACTTCTCATGCCACAAAATAGAAATACGTTCCCTCGCACTAGTTCTAGATATTCGCTTTCGTCACAGAACCCAGCTGCCAAGGACGAGGAGCGCCTCCTTATGATGTAATTGCGAGGAGACAAGTGCGGTGACAATAATTATGAGGAACTTCTATGCCGAAGCATCCACTCGATAGTGAAAAACAAACGAGGATCTCGGCCCGAAAAAGGGATGCGAAACAAATACACGGCGGCAGAGTCTGGAGATGTTGGAGAGGAGAGTGGTCCGAGGCCGTAGATAGGAGGAGCGCGATTGAAGCGTACGAACAGAGAGAGAGAGAGTGAATCCTCACGTTGTGAGAAAGACAAGGATTTCGAGAGGTTGACAAATGAGAGGGCGAGGAAAGAGCAGAAGCGCTCGTAGTGTCTCCGCGAAAGTGTTTTTGAGGGTTTCTTGTTTTAGGTGCGTTGGAGGGAGGGCGAGGGGTGATAGGTGAGGGGGGAGGGGTAGGTGAGGAAGGA
The DNA here is from genome assembly GCA_036926305.1 of Uropetala carovei. NCBI lineage: Eukaryota > Metazoa > Arthropoda > Insecta > Odonata > Petaluridae > Uropetala > Uropetala carovei. Next base: position 5,195,003 of record JAXCHB010000010.1, on the reverse strand, counting down.
GGGGGAAGGTGAGGAAGGAGGGGGAAGGTGGGGGGGGAGGGGGAAGGTGGGGGGGAGGGAGAGGTGAGGAAGGGAAGTGACAAAGGCGAGGATAAAAAGGCCCTCGAGGAATAATGAGCAGCGGTAGACAAATCCCAGAAGGGTTCGCGCGACGAGGGTCTCTCTTTTTGAAGAGAAGGGAGGGACTGCAAGGAGGTTAAGGGGCTCGGATATTTTTATTTGTGAAAACGAGTCGCGCCAGAATGTCTCGCGTTCGCGAGCCTCCTCCGACGAGATCGTCCCGCTGCGGCGAGGGCGCTCCGACCAGCCGACGACTGTCACAATTGAAAGGAAACCTCCGAGGTTGTCAGAGGGGCGGAGGAGAAGGAGGCCTCGTCCGAAATCAGAATGTCATGGTTTCTTCTCTCTTGTTTACCGAAAATAATAGGGTGAAAAGACGATAGGCATTCGAGAGGCATTTAAACGGTCGCGATATATATCGAAGAGGATATTTGTGGGAATGACGAAGTAAATCTTTATTACTCAGAAGTGCTTTTCTTAGGTGTTTTAATAAGAAAGAGTATAATTTAAACCGATACGGGTCTTTGAGGCAAGTTAAAAATGTCTTATATACTTATATGTATTAGAATCCTGGGCATTCTTTCCCTAAGAACCTCTATTACCGCGCATTCTTTATAGCAAGTGCGATAGTTTTGGATATAAGTCACTTAATAATAATTGAGTTATTATTTAGTCTTTAAAATACAATATCACCACTTAGGAGGATAAAAGATATGTATTGCACCAATGTAGCACATCGCCATTTTCCCTATAATTTTTCTCCAAGAAAGTTTAGAAGTGCCCGAAGAAATAGAAAAAGTTTGTACGGTTTAGAGGTACGGTGAAATCTCGTTATAATGTATTTTTCAATAGCGTACGCACTTTTTGTAAATCTCCGTAGAGTTTGCCGTACAAGCAATGCAAAAGTATTTCAGTTTAACGTATTTCAATGTAACGTACCTTTCAGTATTGCGATGAAATTTATGAGATCCAGAAAGAAATATTTTCCAATAAAAAATGTTTATTTTGTATGAGAACTACTCGGAGAGACAATCAACACTCGTTCCTCGGCTATCACTGCACCAAATCATCAAAACGGTTGGGAAAAGAGAGATTTACTATGAAATTTGGTTCCAATTCCTTCCAAATTAGTAAAATTTTTGTTCTAAGAGCCATCATACGATCTAATCACCGACAAACACGCTGCTTCCACGATTCAAAGTCATGGAAGGCAGGCCAAACTCAGTTCATTTTATGCTGCCTCCATCCTTGAATGGACCAACTATATCTATTTCCCCTATCGACCTTATTTACGATAATAAAAAACACCACACTGCAACGGTCTCAAAACTTGATGCATCTGTGACTTTCTTTGCATTCTCTATATACACTGGAATGACATTTAAGATTCCTTCTTCTATAAAATTTGAGGAGTTTTCGAACTTAATCACAGAGGTGAAGCATTTGATAGAGTGCATGGAGAAATTAAAAATATTTCGAGATCTGACAAATTGCCAAAGACATAATTTCAGTCATCCGATAACATAGATAACGAAACAAAAAGAAATATACGAACAGTTTAGGAAATAGTGGGTATATTCAGTATAACGTACCTTCAGTTTAACGTAGAAAAATGCATGCCCTCCAGATATACATCGTATCGAGATTTCACTGCATTAATATCGGTAACCAGAAGATGTTTCGTGAAAGATTTCGTTATGGCTGACCAGAACGGCGTGACTGGCGAATCGATTGCGAAATAATCGAAAATACTGCATTTAAAATTGAATCGATCGTTCAGATGACGCGGAATATAGCATATTCAGGAAGTTATGCATCATTAAACATGTAAATAAATCTTAAGTTAATAAATTATCCGTGGTTAATTAGTTTCATATAACATTTAATGCAAATTAATGACATAAATCATATTTATGTATTCATCGAAATAATACTTTCGTATTTTTTAAATACGAAACTTTTTGACTTTTAATAGAAAACTCTGCCCTCTACACTTCGTGTTAAACGGTTTCCGCTGTATCTTTCTTTTATTATCAGTAAATGTTTCAGAGAAATTTATGTTATTTTGCAAAATTTTACTGAAGAGTTTATAAAACTACTTGATTAAACCGTTATCCGTTATTCAATGTGTTCGGTGACGAAATTAATCATTTAAACTTTGAGCGATGTTTTATAAAATTATTTACCGTAGAGAAAGCAGCAATCGATGCGAATAGTTAAGAAAACAACTATTTTGCATCTGTTTGTGCGTCTATTCCTAGCACACACACACACACACACAAACACACACACTCTTTGTCTATGCTTTGTAGTCGGTTCGCAGTAAACTTCCACTGAAAGGAAACGCCGAATTTCAGAATGCGTCGGAAATTCTCTTTTTCTCTCTTCTTCTTTCCTCTCTTATCCCTCTTCACTTCCACAGCATTTGTATTTCTATCCCTTTTCCTCTCTCTTTAATTTTCACTCTCCTTTCTTCATCCTCTCCATTTTCTCTCTCTCTCTCTTTCACCCATCTCCTTTCTCTCTCTCTCTCTCTCTCTCTCTCTCTCCCTGTTCCTCTGAGCGCGCCCTCTCCATCGCTCACTCACTCTCTCTCTTTATAGTCACTCAATTAGCGGTCTGGATTAATCGAGCAGATCATTAGCGTAATTGCCCTACCCGCCGCTCCCTGGCGCCCTCATCGCCCCTTCCCCTCCTAATGACATTCCCCCGCACCCTCCAAGATTCTTCTCTCCCCCCCTCTCTTCGCTGTCTGCCGATGCCACCCTCTCCCTCCCTCCCTCCCTTCCGCCCTCCCTCCCCTCCCACGTCCAACACCTCCCTCTCCCCCTTATATTCCCTCTGATATCCCTCCGGACAATGGTTTCGGGTGACCGCTCTTGGCTGCCATGTGCTCCACCTAAGAGAGAGAGAGAGAGATGTCGCCTATTAATCCCTTTCCACCAGTTGGAGAGCCCGTTGGTTGCCTCCATCTTTCTCTTAATTTGTTTGTTCCTTTTTGTTTCTTCCGAATGTCGCTTTGTCTTTCCGACGACCTTGTTTTCGAGAAGATGTCCCTGAGACACGTCGCTGTTCATAATTTCGTTGACTTGATTTGATCGTTATATTGGCATTAGTTTGGAATGTCAAATATTAGTTGAATTAATCGTCTTATAATTTGGGAGGAAAATTTATTTCCAGGTTATGATAACTAGCAGTTTTTTCGGTCCAATAATGGATATTATTACTCAAATGACAGTATCTTGGCTATAGATCCGATTGCTATAAGATAATAAACCGAATTTTTTGCTTTATCATTCTTGAAATTTAAGAGGCCTAAAGGGGAAATATTAATGTTAAATTACTTTCCAGTGTTTTTTTATTGAATGAACTCATATATGCATAGATAATGATCACAAATTGGCCATAATTTTATTGCAGAATAAATTTCTCGCATTATTTTTGTAGTACTCTCCAAAAACAAAACTAAAAACAGCAATTACTACACTTGATAATTTGTTTCTTCAATGGCCTATAAAGGGTCAATGTCGAAAAAGGTAGAGACAAAAGGCGTCATATTCTGTTGCATAAATATGGTAAAGTAGCGTTGCATGAAGCTTCAATCCTAAAGGAGATAACGTACCGAGAAACGCTCACCGATTATCAACATGGTTAATATTCATTTATCATACATTTAATGTGTTATATATGTATATACACTTAAGTCCAATGCTCAACTTGTTTGGGGAAAAATTTCACATCAGAAGTCATATATAAACCAAGTGTTGAGAGTCATCGGACGATGAATTCCGCAATATAATATCAATATACTTATATTATGTTAACCATCGAGAGAGGCGACACGCGTTAAAAGACTTCTCGAGTATCCGAGGAAACATCTCTTAGATCCAATGTGGTATGCGCGTACGACTCTTTGATTTATTTTCATATTTTATCTAATATAATCTCTTCGAAGAGCAAAATGTTTTTTAAAAAATCGGCGCAGGGGTAAGTGAAGAGGATTATTTTAAATTTCAGAGTACAATGAAGACATAGGTTATATAGGAATCCGCGGCATATGCGACGGATTTATAAAAGGGGAAAGAAAAAAAAAGAGTATCGGTTCGCGTGGCCACCAATGCGTGCGAGCAATTGGTCACGTCCATTAGCATTTCATTGAATTGAAAAGGTAAAAAAAAAAGGATTCCTTTCCTTGCTATCATAATGCATTGCGCGGTCTTCGGCCCGATAAATAAAATTCTCGCGCTAATGTTTCCATCTTATGAGAAAGAAATAAGCTTCACTCGAAGACGTGTCTTTCGGAAGACCTTAGGCGAACGAGGTGTCCGGAGATAGTCCCAACGAGGTTAGTGTGTCTCACTTGATTACGAGGAGGATTATAAAGCACAGATTGAATAGCATCATCTCAGCGAAAGGCTTCTCTCGTTCTCACTTTCCCTTCTTCGATTTTTACTTCAAATATGAATTATCGTGAAAGTAAACAGGTAAAAGAAATGCACGCGATAGGGCGCGTTTCTCTCAACAGATTCAGGAATTTAGCATTTTGAAATTTCGAAAAATAAACTGCGATCTCCAGTCAAGCGCTTCCCCGCCACAATGTGCAAAGATCGTTGATTTTTGTTTAAAATTTTGAAATTACCAGCGATCTAAAACTGCAAGATTCGCGCAATATCAATGGTGTAATTCACGATGATGAAATAATAATCACGCAAAGAGTAGGGAAGATGGGGAGAGAGATGGGAGGGGGGGGGAGGAGAAAGAGAGAGACAGTGGAAGAGGGTTGATGTGTATACACAGAAAATGAAACAAGTAATCACTGGTTTAAATAAAAAAACTGATTTAAGGTAAAAAAAAGTTTTGGTGATTAAATCAGAAGAAAGTGTAAATCAACGTTGATGTTTGAAAGTTTCCTGTTTCCTGATGTCAAAAGACAAATTAAATTGCGAGAAATTAGAGATTCCTGTTCTGAGCCCAAGGTGTGTGCGTGTGTATTGTAGATATAAAAACCTCTTATGCCCCTTACAAGACCAAAGCGAGGAATCATAACCAATGAAATTAGTGTCACCTAGTCCTTTTTACTCTCTATTTCCGCCGTTACAAGCGACGCTGCAACGAGCAGACGTTATACTATTAAGGTTGCCAAAACCCTCGTCATCCGGCGGTAGTATAATTCTATTAAGGCGGGCAAATGCCTCATCACCCGGCTTAGTTGACCGGAAGTAGTATATTTCTATTAAAATTGCCAAAATATGTTCATTCGACGGGGATATCCTGCGTGAAAGTATTAGGAAAAACCTTAATATGATGAAATGTTGAATGTAGTTATGAGGTAATTATGTTTTAAATAAAATATTTCGCCGAAATGGGAGGAATGATGAAAAGATATTTTTATGGCGATTTTGTAGCATGGTTCCATTATTTTAAAGTGAATGAAACATATAAACCGTTTTTAAATTTTGTTTCTTAATTAATAAATACTTCCTGTATAAACTAATGTTTAAAAGTCTATTTTGCTATCTCATTCTACCATTATATCCCAGCTGCAAGGAGTGCTTCGACGGACACATTAGTATGAAATTGATTCGAAATACTTAATGTCAGTTAAACGCAAGGCACATGCGCAGAAACAGCCCTATAAGCAACGCGCATACAGACTTTTTCATTTATTTTCGCCCGAGGCCTTTTTCCTTCGATAGATGGAAAAATGTTTAATATAGTCAAGAGTATATTTTTCGACTGAAACTGTTACACACATACAAATGCTAGATGCATATTATACAACTTTTATAGTAAGTATGTATGCCGTGTTTCAAATCCCAATAACTAATACATTTTGGGCACTTCCGTATGAGCTACCAGTATTCAATTTTGACTGTTTGTAGGTTATGGTATACCCCCAACGTAAAAATTCGCAAATCTCAGAAAAAAGTACGGGTTCGACTCAAGGGAATAATTTTCATTTCCCATAAGATAACGCGTAAAAGGCGATTTTTCGCAGTGAATGCTTCTATTCTTTTGCAAATTTAAATAGGAAGAAGTTGACCTACGACCTTCGGACCTGGACTGTTTTAAAGAAACGAATCGAGTTTCTTATTGTAAATGATTCCACATTTAGTCTGCTTTCACGGAATTACATTAACTTAATATTGCAGACATGGTCCTTCCACAATTCCTCCATAACCTTTTCCCCTCTTTCTCCTATATCTCCTCCCTTCCCTCATATCTCCCCTTCCCCTCCTTCCCCTATATCTAGGGTGTCCATACGTCTCGGTTTTCCTGGATTTATCCCGGATTTTAATCATCTGTCTCGGTGTCCCGAAAAATGTTTTCGGGACGACCAATTGTCCCGATTTATAGAAGCACTCTCCGTACTTGTTTTCGATGATCGAGATTTCCAATGCATACGTTTTCTTATTAATTAATTGCGTGTTCGCCGATAAACATTGCAGTATAGGCGCATAAAGGCCTACACGCACATCACCGGCAACGGCACGGCATGGTAAAAATGTTGTTCAATTCATGCAGTACCAGCGAAGGACGGGATCTCATCTAGAAATTCCGTTAACCTGAACGCTACGATCCGCTAGGTGAGCAGGTTATCAAGTGGAGGAGCCTCTCTCCGGCGGCGACGTCACAAAACAAAACTTGGCCGGCGCCGGTGTAGGAGGTAGGGTGGACTCTACCGGCATATTGTACTCTGGAGTCCACGGTACCTGCAGGCACCGTGCCTAAACAATACGCCAGGTAAAACGTACTCTGCCAGGTAACATGGACTCTATCACTTTAAATCAGTATTTTCACATATCTTTACATAAATATTTTGAAGAGTGTGTTTGTTCCGTACAAAGTCATACTTCGCGATAACCTACAGTTTTGCATAAAATATCCTGCTGCTTAAACTAGTCGAATGCGCTATTTTTCACACCGAAATATGCTGGGTGAAAGGTTGAAATAATTATTTTTGTTTTCCATTTGAATATCATGTGAATGCCCCGAATTCACAGTGCAGGACTTTTTATTAGAAGGAGGGGAGTCCAAATCACCTGCCAGAGTACGCTATGCCCGGGCTTGTGTTTAGGCATGCCGAACTCTAGAGTACACGCTACCGCCAGGTACGATGTACTCTAGAGTACGTGGTACCTAGGTAAGGCGTACTCTACAGTCTGTCTTGCCTAGAGTACACCTTACCTGCCACACCGGCTCGGAAATCGTCGCCGTGTCCTGCCGACGCGACGACGATGCATCGCCGTAGGTGTGTGAATTGAGACATTAGATTCGATTTGTTCGATTTTTCACCGGTGCCCGGTACCGGACGACTCCCGAGAAGTGATGACCATCTTTATGAAAAAGTGAATTTATTAGAATTTGCTCATATCTGTTTGCAATTCCGGGTCGCAATGCAGGCTGCGAAAGAGTTTTTTCTTTATTAGACGCTCAGTGGACTGATGAACGGAACAGATTAGAAATCAATACAGTTAACGCAATACTCGTGTGTGTCTTTGATTTAAAAGATCTAAGTTTTGAAGATTTTATGAATTCCATAAAAGAAAATGAAGAAATATTAAAAGCTGCGCAAGGATCGGCCAAACATAAATGTAAAATTAAATTTTAAGATTTTCATTTGATGAATGGAATTTTTTGTTTTAAAAATTCATAACTCATTAATTACTTCTTCTTCATTTAATAATGAATGTTTTCTTAGGTGATAATGGTTCGTATATATTTATTTAGTATTTGATTTTTGTTGATTTTTTAATAAAGTTTTTAATTTTTGATATTTCATTCGTTCATGTAACTTTACATTGATTTTTGTTTAGTGATAATCGTGCTTTTTCATGCTTAATGCCTTAAAATTCATATATGTCTTGTAATTTTGAGTTTATAATGTAATAGTGATCATTATTTTTATGTTAATACGATTTATCCATTACAACTCATTTCATTTGTATTTATGGTATGCGATAACAATTTGGATGTTCAAAGGGTAATCTTATAAATACTGTAGAGTGTATGTGTGTTTTTACACCGTTGAAGCTATCGAATTCAAAAGTTTCATGGGCCATCCTATGCACCAAAGGAAGAACTTAGTCTAGGTTTGCAGACCGTGGGGTCTCTTATGCCCAGGGTTGCCCCCTCAAAGTCCTCACCAACCCGGACATTTTCAATTCTGACCCGGAGATTTCTCTGGTCTGACTCGGAGATTTCCTAATTTGACCAGGAGATTTTTAAAGGCCAATTTTTTTACTGTTTGTGCCCTTCCAGAATGAAAATAGGATTATGGTTTCTTTGTTTTAACCGTCTATGATTCTGTCTTTGTTTGCCGCTCCCTACCATCAAATTTTGAACCAACGAACCAACTTTCATGACAATTGGTTAGAAACTCTTTATACAGAGGCCAAGATCATGGGGATAGGTTTTATGACGAAAACTGAAGTTCCGGGATCGATTCCATGAATTATCCTTTCCTTTTGATTAAAATGGGAAATCTGAAACCCATCTTATAGGGTTATTTCCCTACCCACACTAAAATACATAAGAAAAACGATATCAGCGATTGATTTTCGCTATTCTCTGCGGAATGTAAAGAAAATTCTAATTTTTATCGTAGAATTTTCTTATCGATCGTATTTCTTTGAATTTTGCGTTAATAATTGCAATTTTTATTCCGTCATAACGAGATTATTGTCATGGAGACGATTATTTCAAAACTGACCTGGGGTATAATCTAGTATACAGATGCGTCATTTTTTCTCCCGAAATCATGTAATCAACTGAATTTTGTATGCAAATGTAAGTATAATACCCGATGATGTTACATAAAGTATATAATGGGGGAAAACAAAGAGCAGCTTGTACTCCATAAATAAATGTTTCTCAATCGAAAATCTGCTGTGGACCGGTAAATGTTTTAAACGTTCCACCAAGGACCGGTAAAATTTAGCAAACTACATAATTTTTATTTGTTTTCTTCAATGAAATTTTATTAAAAGATAAGAATAAAGTGAAGTCAGATAACTTTTTAAACATTTAACTGTCAAAATAAGAATAAATTTATCTTCAGCTTTCCGCCAAAGTTTCGCGGACCGACGGTTGAAATACGCTGCTATAAATCACAATTCATGTGCAATTTTTATGTTCCTCGTATCAATAATTAATATTTATTATGTCATAACGACTCATTCTGAAAAATCTGTAAAATACAGTATGTTATGTATTTAATTTTAGGTGTATAAATAAAAATTGCAAAACTTTATATTATTAATAGAGTAACAGAAGCAAAAAATTCATTAAAACAATATTTTAATACCTCGAACTACAGAAAATGACTAAAAATGCATTTGTCCAGGTTATGTCCCGGATTTTTCATCCTCGAAATAGGAAATGTCCCGGTTTTGCAGCCTCGGCCTCTGAACACCCTACCTATAACTCTTCCCTCCCCTCCCTCTCTAATATCTCCCCTACAACCCCCTTCCCTCCCTCCCTAAATATCTCCCCTCCTTCCCCTACAACCCTCTTCCCTCCCTCCCTAAATATCTCCCCTCCTTCCCCTACAACCCCCTTCCCTCCCTCCCTAAATATCTCCCATCCTTCCCCTACAACCCTCTTCCCTCCCTCCCTAAATATCTCCCCTCCTTCCCCTACAACCCCCTTCCCTCCCTCCCTTAATATCTCCCCTCCTTCCCCTACAACCCTCTTCCCTCCCTCCCTTAATATCTCCCCTCCTTCCCCTACAACCCCCTTCCCTCCCTCCCTTAATATCTCCCCTCCTTCCCCTACAACCCCCTTCCCTCCCTCCCTTAATATCTCCCCTCCTTCCCCTACAACCCTCTTCCCTCCCTCCCTAAATATCTCCCCTCCTTCCCCTACAACCCCCTTCCCTCCCTCCCTAAATATCTCCCCTCCTTCCCCCATACGTGTGGGGAACACCCCTATTCCTTCCTTCCTTTTCCATTGGCCATCACTTATCTCGATGAATCGTCCCGTCATGTTCCAATTCGCGGTACGTTAATTCTTTTGTCACCGCCTCTCTCCACGTACTTCATTTTTATTTATTATTTCGCCTACTCCCCAACACGAAATTTCATTTGGAAATTGCTTAAATTCAATTCATTCGAAATGTCTGTCTTAATCCTCTTTTCATATAAGCCAAACTCTTTGCCTCATTCATCGGAATCTTCGCTTCATTTTTTTACGTGCTTCGAAAATGACGATCTATTGTTTAAGCGTTTCATTTTTCCTCTCGTAAAACATTTCGATGCTTTTTCAGAACCTTAATGGATTATTTTCCAATGATTCCCACGGATTCCTGCTGGGATTTCCCCTTCCTCCTTTGCCAAACCTTTTTTTACTCGAAATATTTCGCACAAAAACTCTTTCGAGCGGAAATGGAGAAAATTTTTACCGTTCGAATTTACCTTTAATCAGTGTTATATCCGCGTAAGAGATTAACTGCGGGTTCGCGTCGCACAGGAGTCGCAGGATCACGTGTATATCACGTGGCGAAAACCCGAATTTTAAGGAGAACTTAACGTATTTAATGGAAAGGTCACTACGTAAAATAAAGGAATCGATTCGTTTTATCGATCGTGCTTTCGTCGATCGATAGCAAGAAATTATTTTGTGAATTTTATTCTTTACTCCATTTTCATTCGATGTTTAATCAATGCATGTAAAAATGCTTTAATTTCGGTTCGAGTGCCTGCAGGTTAATAATATGTGACTTTGCATATTTCAACTTCCCACAGAATGTTTTAACACTGGGCAATTGCAATGGCGCTATAACATGATTTTAGATTGAGCGTGCAAGAGACAGTGAGAAGGAAGAATTCCACCGAAATAATGCGTCGATAAGAAAGTTCAAATCGAGAAACATAAACTCTTCCGATGAAATGTTTTTCGCTTTGATTCATTGTTTTTGGGAAATGGTTTGCTTAAAATGCGCGATCCGCTACGTGGAATGTCATTTGGGTTATGTCCATCGCATAGGATTCGGAATCAGATCGAAATTATAATGTTCACATTAAGGAGAAAATCTCCAAGTCGATCACATTTAATTAATTGCCAGTCGAATTAGTTGATTGTTTGTCTAACAGAATGGCAACCAATGCCAGTCTCCTCAAAAATACAATTTAAATTAGCCGTCTTAATTTTGAGAAGTTTAATCGAGTGTCAAAAAATGAAGTAATCATTTATTGAATTTTGGAAACGAATCTAAGAATTCGCTTGCATTCGTACCATTTCAATATGTAATTGATATCCTTTAACCGAGAGTAATCGTCACCTCAAGTTTAAAATGCCTCGGTTTGATCGGGATTCTAACAATTTCTGCAAACGTCGAAAAAGAAGAGATATAACGAAGCGAAGGACCTTGGGCGCAATGGCCGTGTTATCCAACCGTTAAGTTCTGTGGTTTGCTTTTTTGCTTTTTCATAAAGCATAACGATTTCTAACACGAACATCCTTCGCTTAAACTCTTATGTAGGAACGGGAATTTCTTTATGCGGCATTAATCTCTCAATACACGTCCTATTCATCACTTCTCCCAGATCACAATTTCTGTTTAATGGTTTAAATCCAGCCGTGACTTTATTCTCTTACATTCGAAATTTATTTCTATATCTTTCTTCGGTTTTTAATACTTTAAAAACGGCATTTTTCGTGGTATATCATAAGCCCGAGGATACATACAATACAATATTTATTTCGCAATGTTTTAATGCGTACTCTCCCCCCCCCCCTCCCTCCCCCAACCCCCACTCGTCCTTCCCCGATGGCGTGGTCCTTTTGGAAACCCAGGGAGCAGCGAGGCAACATTTCTCACTTGACTGATTGCTCCTCTCCAACAATAAAACTCCGACACCGATAAGGCTTAATGGCTCGAAAATGTTTGAGCCAGTGAAATTGTATTGGACCTCGCTATAGATTCTCTTTTTTTAAAAAAAAAGATTTTTGGATTTTTTTAACGGGGCGATTTATACCCCATATAAATAATATAAGGGCCCTTTCGCTCTGCACACACACACCCTCTCTTCCTCTCTCTCTCTCTCTCTCCCCCCCTCTCTTCTTCTCTCTCTCTCTCTCTGAGAGAGGGAAACATTTTTTCGAATATGCAAATGGCTCCGCGGTAAGAGGAGTCTGTCTGAAAAAAAAATCGATGTGATCGAATAAAAGATGTGCTTCGCAAAAATTTCAGATCCTGCGAATAGTTTTAATTTCACTCGTTTAATCTCGTTTTAAAATAACAATAACTGAAAGTTTACAAGAGGTGGAGAATGGATTGTTGAATGTTATAAATGGCTGAAGTCGGTAGCAGTATACCGTAGCGTATCGAAAGCGACGTTATAAAAGTTTTTTCACGAAAATAAACGAACTAACACTCTATTTACATTAATAAGTTCTATAAAAATGCAAATGAAGGACATTTTCTTTAATTTTACTAAACTAAAATGCTTTATCGATCGTATTCTATGTTCGCAGTCAATCTAGATCAGATTCAGCTCATATCTTTATTTGTTGAATCTTTTAGGCGAAGATAGAACCGAAACTATAGAGATCTGGGAGAAGGGGTGGGGGAAGCATGGGGGTGGGTGGAGGGAGGAGGAGGGGGAAGCATGGGGGTGGGTGGAGGGAGGAGGTGGGGGATGGAGGAGAGAGGAATGATACAAACGTGTGAATCATTCTCAGGCGTGCGAAATGCAAATCGAAGAAAGGAACGCTTTTCTCGATCCTCACTCGTCTCGGCCCATTCAATGCGATGGCTATCGTCCCTCTAGAGGGAGTGGGAGGGAGGGGGGAGAGGAGTGCCTCCCTCCCTCCCCCCTTTGAGAGGGAGAAAGAGGCGAGCTGTCGGCGGGTCCATTGGTACGGTCGGCTGCGATGACACCAGTGGTGCGTGCGTCTCGAGAGTGCGAAAGGGGAGTGGTCGGGAGGGGGGGAGGCGCAAGAGGGGGAAGGGAAGAGGGGGGAGGGGGGAGAGGGGGTGGATTAGCCCGTATCTCTCGCGGATCACCTGACCCCTGAGCGCGCCGAAAAAAAAACTCGCCATGGCTGTTATAAATCCAGGATTTTCCGTCGCCGCACGAATTTTTTTCGAATTGTGAGATGGAACGCGGGTTATATACGAGTTCCGATTGATTTTTATTTTCGGAGAGCCACTGGTCACTAGTCTTTGAATGGTGATTTTGAAACGCTTCCGCGTTGAAACAATTTTCATTCTCTGGAATTCGTAGCCTTAAAGAGAATGACGGATGCAAAATTCACACATTTCCTTATTCGGAATCGGCCATTGTTCATTTTTATATTGCTATGTGGGTAGATGAAGTTTCAATGAATATGCATTCAATTTATGCGCGTCTTTCAAAAATAAGCATTTAACAATAATTACCATTCGAATTCCGAGTTATTTTTTCTTTAAAAATATAGGTTGAACGACATTTTAAGCAAAAAGAAAAAAATCTTTGTGCCGTCGCAAATTTATCTTATTTAATTTTTCTTACTATGTTCAGTTAAATTCACGATCAATTCCTAAATTACGCGAATAAAGAACACGAATAATTTATTCTCAAACTCGAATGTGTTAAGTCGTCCGTTTAAATTCGCTGGAGTTATAGATAGCACGACACCGCAAAGCTGTAAAACTCCGAATAATTACACGCGTACGACCAATTCTAAAAAAATGTGCCGTTTTAGCGCTTTCGCGAGGACCTTCTCCGGCGTACGTTCATGTGAGGCGGAAAGGCCTTTGCTACTCCACAGCCTTTCCGGATTAACGATCTTTGTAATTCTCTTAAAGCGTAACAACAAGAAAGAGACAGACAGACAGACATACGACTTTATTTAGAGAGAGAGAGAGTAAAGGGTGTGTACGTGCACGTGTTTAAAAGTTGTTCTTCAACACGTTCTGCTTTCTCATTGTCCATCTTCGTTTCTCTCTTCCTCCTTCGCTCCCTCTTTCTACCTCCCTCCCACTTCCCCTCTTTCTCCCACTCTCTTTCTCGGAATAAACAAGCGCGCTAGCGAGTGCGAGCCTAGTGCTTCTTCTCCTAACCCTCTGCATAAACAAAGTACCACATGCTCGCTCACTCAAAACATTTCACTCATTGGAACCGAGATACGTCCACTTTCATGTCCATCTCAAATTCCTCTCTCTTTCTTTCTCTCCCTTTCTCTCTAATGCACTCGCGTATTTCATCTCGCAACAAATGTTTGTGCAAAATCTGTCCTGAAACCTTTTGTTTTTCATAGGGAAATGTCGTGTTTTTTGTTTAGGACAATTCTTGTTTGATTCGTGTCGCGTGGTTTGCTCCGACGACAGACTTGTTATTTTTCTGCTGCACACTAGTAGAATAAGAGTCTTCGCGTCCGGCGCTCTTGCGGGTGCAATTTGCAGAATTAGAGTACGTCCTCCATTTTGTTATTCGCTTCGATATATATATATAGTTCCTTCTTATTCTTTGTCGAAGATGGCACGTGGAAGGCTAAGAAAAGAACGTGGCGTTGATTCGAAAAATTTCGGTTTCTTTTTTCACATCTGCAGGATTTCTAATATGTTTCTAATTGTCACATCGCAATTCGGTCGGTTAATCTGGTTCGTTTACTAAGTTTTTGTCCACAAAAGTCACCGGATCGGTTTAAAACAGAAAGGTGAAAAAAGAAAAATAATCGACTAATTTGATTCTGTAAGCGATGTCCAGGAATAAGTATTCAATCTTCAACAGGAATTCAGCTAACAGCCAAACTAACTTTTCTCTAAAAAAAACATACATTATGTTAGAAAAGTCTGCTCTCTCCCATAGACTTCAGCGAATAGAAAATAAAATTCATTTTATGGCCCTCGAAATCAAATCGAAAGAAAAACGTCAGGCACTTCTAAATTCCAGGTATTGGAATGTTTATGTGGGAAAAAATGTCTGGTCTTTCGAGAAAGTGTTACGCTGGATACTAGAAAATTTACTCCGGCCACAGAGGGCAGCACTGTCGCCGAATCACTCTTTTCACTCGACACCTCTCGTCACATTGATAGTCTCCCCTCTCGATCGAATTCCCGGAGTAGGCGACCGGTTGTCATGGGATTTGGGCAGTGTGAGGGGAGAAGAAGGGGGTAGGGGGAGAGAGAGAAAGGGGGAGGGAAATGGGGTGGGAAAGGGAGGGAGGAGAGGGAAGGGTATCTGGATGGGGTTTGGAAAAAGTAAGCTTTTTTTCGAGGGCTAAATGGTAACGGAGGTTTTGGCCGAGTGTATATACATACAAACAGACTCCCTTCCCCGCTTCGAAAAGGGTTCGCGAGGGAGATTCTGACTGACGCGAACAGAAAAAAACCCTTTTTTCCGTTGGGTGAGATGCGCGGACAATAGAATTCCCTGCCTTTATTTTCGCGGACTCGCGGAGGATGGCCTCCTGCCTCTCCCTCCTCGCTTTCCGCGCCTCTTTTGTCTCTCGTTTCCCAGGATTCCCCTCGGCGCCTCACTCGCTCCGACCGTAAGCACCGCTGTTTGGCGAAGAGGCTCCAAAGTAGGCATGTGAACGCCTGTACTATATGCTTACGTCGATAAAAACATGTAAAAACACACTGATACTTAGTCAATCATTTTACGGTTGCAATATTCGGATGGCATACTTCAAGTTTAGTGAACACTTTTTTATTATACCTCTTTACGTTACTTCTCCTGTTTTCTAATGCATCCTTTATATATTCCATTTGTTTCATTTTGTTATTTTCCACTCATTGCTATTAATTCAAAGTTTGTGTTCTTATTCGCCAAAATTATTTACTATTATCCTTTTCTTCGCATCTAAGTATATTCTAGGGCTCTGAAATGCATATATCATTGTTCCTTTTGCTTATTCTTACTTAGTATCTCTGTCTTCCTGGGTCGAGGCACTTCCTAAAACTAAAATTATATTACGATTTTCTTATTCTATGGTTCTATTTTATTTTATGAAGGGAAAAATCGAAATATGAGGTCAAATCTGAAACAGCTAAAGTTTAAATAGCCTTCGGAAAAAATAAATACCATATGTTAAAAGGAGAAAATAAACGAAATTAACCCCCTTCGGTCATGGAGTTGCTCCTCAAGGAATTCGCGATCCATTTCTTTCATTCCTTTCTCTACATTCCTTCTTGTTGCCTACTCATTCGTTGCTTTCTCATTATCGCCATTATTCTATTCTACCACAGTTATAATTTTTCCAATAATTTCATACCATTTGACATTCCGAGGCGTTATTCCGTATTTCTGCAATCAATCTCTTTCGTCATAGTGCCTTTCGGTGTTGGTGGGAGTTCAGTTAACCATAAAACCTCCTCAGATAAACGGACATTAACTTCTCAGGAAACTTCAGTCAATTCTTCCATCGGCGTTCCTTTCCAAATAATACCCATTCAAAATTCTTTAGTTATGAAATATCTCTTGGATGTCAATTATGACTCGGTTCCTTGCACTGCGTTCCTATCGCTAGAGTGCTAGAGAGCAATCCTCGTGTTCATTCCCTATAGCACTTAAACATGAAGTTTGATTGAATATAAGAAACACATCTTTCGCTCTTTCTTGGTACAATTCTATTTCAGTATTCCTAGAAAAGAAAATTTCCCATTGGCTATATCGGCTAAGGGAAAAATTTGCATAAATCTATAGGAATACAATATGGTCCATATCTAGGAGCGACAACGAAAACCCAAGTGTCAAGGTATATTTACTTCAGTGCTATGCGATTTAGAATTAAGGCCATTAAAATATCATTACATATAGGTATATAAGCCTGCTGTCACACACTTCGAAGATCATCGCGAGGATTCTTAATAAAAGACTAAAGAAAAAGGCCGAAGAAATGTTAGGGGAAGATCAATTCGGCTTTAGAAAAGGACGAGGAACCAGAGATGATATTGGTGTAGTGAGAATAATATCAGAAAGGGCAATAGAGTACAGTCAAGATTGCTGTGTATGTTTCGTCGACTGGCAGAAGGTCTTTGATAGAGTAAATTGGGTACTGCTGATGAGGATATTAAAGGATATAGGTGTAGACTGGAAAGACAGGAGACTGATCTGGAATCTATATGTGAATCAAGTTGTAAAGGTTGATAAAATGCTATGTATGGAGTATAGCTTTGTATGGGGCAGAAACATGGACGCTAAGGAAAAATGATATAAAATACTTGGAAAGCTTCGAAATGTGGACATGGAGAAGAATGCTGAAGATAAAATGGACAGATAGGGTGAAAAATGAGGAAGTACTACGAAGAATAGGAGAGAAGCGAACGATTATACAGAGTACCAGAAAGAGGGAGGCATTACCTGAGGGGAGAGTGCATGATTAAAGAAGTGGTAGAAGGAAAACTGGATGGAAAAAGAGAAAAAGGTTTCAGCTGGTAGACGACTTGAAAGGGAAAGAGAGCTATCAAGACAAGAAGAAAACTGCGGAAAATAGGAGTGTATGGAGAACCAAGTTTAACCATGAATAATCACGGACCTGTCAACCGACAGACTACTTATGATGATGATGATGATAGGTATATTAATATTAACTCCAATGAATTGATTAAATATGTCAGAAATGTATATTTTTCTTCGTAGAGCGCGATGTGCCAATCTGGAGACCGTTCCCAGTGGTAGCAACCACTTTCCAAGTAGTGTTTTTATCTGTATTTATCCATTTTCATTACTTGACATTAGCGCATCAGGTTTTAAATTCGCTTGACCATATATTTAGACAAATATCGAGCTAGCCAAAAATTAATTTTAATAAACCAAACCGTTTATGTTGAATATACATTGTATCCCTTTATTGTTGTTTTTTATTAAAAATGTTGTGGCATGAGTTTGTCCACACGTGCCTATATATTACATAAAAGAGTCTGATAAGAGCATATTTAGTCCATCGGTTTACGCTCGTATGATCTGTCCCATCGTTTTTGCTTTTCCTTTCATTTTTAACGGTAAACATTCCGGTTAATTACTGCAGATATTCTTTTCACCGATCGATATTATATTTGAGATCATTCCTCAAGGACTAGATTGCCTTCCTGTTATTTTATATATGTATATGCCGACGTCGTCTGCGAAGGGTCGAATTTTACTACGACAGATTCCTTAACATTGGAGGACCCGAGACACAACCTATTGAACACCGTTACCGACATTTATGGTGTATAACCGAAATGATGAAAATCAAATTTGTTTTATTTATGCAATGAAATCACTTTGAAACGATTATTCATTTAAGAAACTGCCATATTTTCAATATCACTTGTTTTAAACTGAAAAATTAATAACACAAACGATTTCACATAAAGTTAGAAAATTGGCGTTTCAATGCGTGCGATTTTATCTTCGGAAAACAAAAAGTGCAGAAATATTATGAAAACACACAAATAATTCCAATCGAGCTGTTTTCGTCGAAATTGTTGCGCGGAACAAAAATTTCCGACTGCCGATTTGTATTTATAGACTTTGAAATAAGTAAAGAAACGAAGTAATATAGCTATTCCAATATCTTGGAGGGACTGGAAAAAAACCTGCAAAGCTCCAAGTTTGTATTTCGTGCGCTGGGATTAAAACCAGGGAAATGTTCTTTTGCGTCGTCGACAGTGTTTGACGAGGTCGGTCGTCAAGGAAACGGCAGAAGGGAGAGAGAGAGAGAGACTTGCCTTTGTTAAATACCCTTGATGATCTCTTAGCCTCGGAGACAGAAGGGGAAAGAGGAAGTCTTCCTTTGTTTATTAAGGCGTACCCTTTGTGTACGATGACGACAAAGTTGATAATCACTTCAAATTCGTCGCTTCACATTGCTTAATCTGACCGCAAAAAGTTAAGCGTGGAAGAATCTCTCTCTCTCTCGAATATGGCTTTGCACGTTTTAGTTTTTTCCATATACCTCTGAATAGCGAGTGATTATATTTTTGGGGTCCATACGCGGATACAGTGTTGCCTTCTGAACTGGAAACTGCTAGGTTCCGTTATATTAAAAGAAAATGCTATGATGTTTGCTAAATTTCATCATATATTGTAAATATAATGGAAATATTCTGAGTTGGAAATTATAGTTCGGCTGACTCGTGTTTAAGTTGAAAAATTCGAGGTTACTAAATGGCTATAGTCCAAAGGTCGACTCAATATATGAACTAATTTATTAAAGTCGTTATAAGAGCTGAGAAAACACTACAGGCATTTTAGTGTTAAAGAATCCGCCATCAGTGGCAAGTGTAATAATGTAATTATTAGAAGATTTAAAAAAATGAGATTGCAGAGTAAGTTTCAAACGATTCGAGAATGTGTTAGCCATTCGTTTTTTCAAGTATCACACAGTGCCGATATTTTTAATGAATTATTCTTTATGAAATGATAAACCGCTCGCGATAATATTTTTTTATTACCGAATAATAAAGCCATCCGTTTCGTAAACTTCTTCATTTGCAAATTAAAACGACAGTTACGCATTAAGCGACTTAAGCGTTTCCTTATACATTTAAGAGCGTTGCAAAACACACTCGTATTCCTGGCCGAGAAAATTACAAAGGATTCTAAGAGAATAATAAAAAAATCTCCACATCAACACATCTGGCACCGGAAGTTCCCTTAACAACTGGAAAGTTACGCGGTTGCTCAGCCGAGTTGGGACATATCCCTCGGGATATTGGCTTTTTAGGAATGATTAAGACGGGAGTATAAGAGCCTTCCCATTAGATTGCCCCCAACACATACCCTCTCCCTCCTCCTCCTCCCCCTGCCCACCCAAATCCTCCTCCCGTTCTCCTCCGCGTCCCTATAAGGAGAGGCGCACCTGAGCGAGGAAGATGGAGGCGGTGAAAATAAGAAAGGGTTTTTACGTCTCCGGATTGCCGTACTCCGCGCGCGGGGACCGCATTCTCCCTCTCTGGGCGCGGTTTTTAATTGCCGCATCAGTATTCCAGTAATTAAAATACGCTTCGTATCCCACGGTTTCTCCGGTTCTCTTACGGGTTCTTCCTCTTTTTATTCCTTTCTCCCGTCTCTCCTTTTCCCCTTTCTCTCACTCCTTTCCTTCTCTCTCTCTCCATATTTATCAATTAACTCTTTCTCTTCTTCTTCCTCTAATACGCTTCCTACTCTCGCCGCGGAAAAAGACTCAAACTTTTGTACCTTTTTATTGCATTTTCGCTTGTTTTTTGCTCGCTGCGCGGCGATCTCGCCCTCCCCCTCGCCCCTCCCTCTCGCCCTTCCTCCCCCTCCCTCTCACCCCTCCTCTCCCTTCTCTTCATTAGGCCTTTTTTCGCCGTGAAATTCGGCGACTCTCTTATTCGGGTTTTATGTTGTAAGGGACAGCGTTCCTAACGCAAACGCAGGCATTTTTTTGCCTGGCGCGAATATTTGACGGAGAATAGGAAGAAGGTTCATAATGTTCCTACGATTGGAGTCGCCATTATCCCCGCGCATTGGATTAGTTATCTGCGGAATACTTCGCTATGGATGTATTACTGAAAAAAAAAACTCAAAAAATTACAAATATATCTCCTTGATAAAATGTCGCCACTGTCTGGCGAATGAAGAGAAAGTCTCGATGCTATGCGATCTATTAAAGATGTCAATGACGTAAAACGGTTGCTCGAGCATTTGAGAGCGTCTCAGTGATGGGTATTCACAGTCTCAATCGACGACTCCGCGATTTAATAATTACACATCCCAATTTTGATGTTTTACTTCGTAAGAAGGAAGAATTGTCCGCTAATATTGTCATCACTTGCAGAAACTATAAGAGAAAGCGTCGACGGGCGTGGAGTTGAACGAAGTGCAGAACTGCTCGGAGACTCAGATATATTCGCCTCATTCACCAAATAACTTGATCTAAGTCAGGGGTGCCCAACCTGCGGCCCACGGGCCGGATGCGGCCCACTGAGCAATTCTATGCGACCCACCGCCAGTGTTTCATAGTTTTCAAAACTTTGTTCATTTACTTTTACTAACTACCAAATATTATTTTTCATGTAGCAAAACCCGTTAAGATATGTAACGTTAAATTTCGACCTCTTATTAAATATTTCTCCATTAAAATATGTTCTTTTTAAGGCTGTTTGTGATTTTTTCTCGAAGATATTTCTAAGATTCAATTCATCATGGTTTTTAATATTAAAAATGTCAACCCTAAAAAGCTAATTCTAACTTGATTCCCAAGCATACGGTGCCTTAGAATCTTTAGGTAACTTAGGATTTAACTATAATCCATTGGTATTTTTACAATGTGGCCTAGCGAAGGATTCACTGCCACCGATGAGGCCCCCGCCATACAGAAAAGGTTGCCCACCACTGATCTAAATTCATTTCGAAGTGATCGCCACCTGAGCGCCGAATTATCCATTTCAAATTTTATAATTTCAGCATTGTTAACGAAGCAGCGGCGATAACTTATTGGCTCCGTCAATGCCATGCGACAGAAACTATATTCTAAGGCGTAGTAAGGGAAAAATTACGATAGAAAGTTGTTGACATTGGTTGTTGTTATTTTGATGACAGTGGAATAGTTGTTTGTTTATGATATAACAAATATATTTTCAAACATAATGGAAAATAATAAGAAGAGATAAAAAGAAAATGATTGAAAATATTATTTAATACTTCGTAAATTACATTAATCCGAAGAACAAAGAAAATGCACGACATAACTACTAATATAACTTTAAATTAAATAAACGAGGCTTGATTTTGTTAAAACCAAACTAAGCTAAGGTAAAAAACTTAAGTTACATTTGTTGTCTAATTTTATAACAATATAAAGGAATTTATAGAGATTTAGAATTATAGTTCAGAAAGTTCGACGAAAATATAAATATCATCGGCCGTTTTTCTTAGCGCCAAAACCTATCGGAAATGAAAACGTCACATTTTATAAGAGGAAATCGCATCCAATTCGATCAAATAATTACTCCTCCCACCCACTGATATATATATATATATATACATATATACTCGTATATATATATATATATGTCTCTAAGTGTTCTTTCTTTCTCTCTTCTCCCCTTCCTCAAACCATTAAGCGCTCTCCTCCAGTCGTGCTGCACCTGCGCCGCACCTCCAGCCTTCTTCCCTCCCTTCCTCCCCTCCCTCCCTCTCCCCTCCCATCCTCCCCCCTCCCTTCCTCCACTTCCTCCTAACTCTCCCCCCCCATCCTCTGCCAGGATAATCCCAAACCCAAACGGAACTCCTGCAATTTTCGGTCAGATTTTTCGCCTCGGAAAATTATCACTCTTATTATTGCGGAAATTAAAAGCCGAGGATTGGTTAAGGGGAGGAATGCTGCCTTATGGGAAGACTCCCCATTTTTACGTCGGGACGGTAAAGAAGGGTTTTACTGCTCTTTTTTTTCATCGCGGCCAAGTTTCGGTGAGCGGTTTTTTTTATACGCCGAGGCAAATGACTGCGATAAAGCATTGATTTATTAGTGGACGGAGTCTAAAAGGACGCTCTCGGAAGCCGCCGTTTTCATCAGGTTATTTATTCCCCCTTTGTACCTCTCTCTCCCTCTCTCTCTCTTCACCCCCTCATTCCACCATCCCATGTGTCCGATTCCTTAGAGCGCGGCGTTAAAACTCCCGAGGAAGCAAAACCTCAGAGGGTTTTCCCTTAAGCGGACCGCGCCAGTGTCTCATAGATGTTCGGAGACCATTTCTCAGCCTCAATTACTCGCTCTTTTCCTCTTGATTTATGGAGGGAGGCGGCGTAGCCAGTTTTGGGAGACGCTCGGGATACCAAAAAAAAACGAGCGGTGAAATATTGCTGCGCTCGAAAATCTGCGTGTGCTAATTGAATGGGTTTACAAGTGACGACAGAGGGGTTTTTATTCGGCGTGTAGATTTTTCGGTAAATAAATTAATAAATTTTGGCCAATGAAGACAAAAACTACGTCGCTCGCCATTAAAAATAGAGAATTGAATAGCATTATAAAATTATACGAATATAATTGTTTCTTTCGGAGAAATATGTTATGTTGGTTGCTGAAGCTTGAGAAAACGTAGGTTAGAGATTTGAATAAAACTTTCCGCTCGAAATTATTGCATCATTAAGATCCATTTTTCGTGTAATTAATATTTCGAATGTTCGACAGTGATAAGGCACGTGTTGGTATTTGTTTCCTTAAAATCTCTTTAAATATTTGAAATATAGGTTTTCCAGGGAGAAATTTGATACTGTAATCTTTTACTTAAATTCCTATATAGCGTACACATTTATTTAAAAAATGATTTTCATTAAACATAATTGTTATGAAATAATTCCGAAAGACTTTCGCCTTTTAATTATCCAGTTTTATATTTTTGAAATAGGAACTCGCAATTGCCAAGAGTAGAAATTCATCATAAACTAAAGAAATTTTTCGATTGTATCATTTTGATTTCCATGGCTACGCGACTTATCTACTAACCCTGGAGAATTTTATTTCAGGAATTCCTCTTCGTTTACAGAGAATGGAATACCATTAAGGATATATTCGCTATCCTATCCATCGCTATCGAGTCACAAAAAATTGGGTCACGCGTTTTCATTGCCTATTATTCCAACACGCAATTTCACGTGCGACGCGGTTTCATCAAACTGTTACAAATGGACCGATTGAGGCGTAGGAATTAGGCGAATTGCGCAAATGACGAATCGTCCGTAAGAAGCAGACTGAGTTTACGAGAAATCAGGAAATTATAAAAACGCGCATTTTAATATGTTACCTCCGTGTTTGAAAAGAGATAGTTATATATTTAAAAGGCTAAGGTACGTAGTAAGGAATAGTAATAACGGCCGAGCGTGGCAGCACTGCACTATAATGCTCAGTTATTCGCTGTCGGATAATTCAAATAAATAAGTTCGATTCGATGATCTTTTGGAAATGACTTAACTCGATCATTAGTTTATCTTCAAAACCAATCAGTTTGATACGTTATATGTACGTCTAAGGTTTGCAGTGCGTTTTCTAAAGATATTTTAACGATTCGCTGTTATTAAAAAAACGTATGGAATTCCACGTGTACCACAATAGCAGGACAGCGAAGGAAAAGGCGTACAAAACAATAGTAAGACCAATTCTGGAATACGTAACAAACGTATGGGACCCGTACCATTTAGGGGAAATAAGTAAAATAGAGAAAGTTCGGGGAAAAGCTGTTAGGTACGTTCTAGGTAGGTTTAAGAAGGAAGACACTGTTTACAGAAATGTTAAAATCGCTGTTTTGAGAAACGTTAGCAAATAGGAGGCGAATTAACAGATTAAGCTCTATATATCAAACAAATAGTAATAGTGAGGCTTGGGAAGACTTAAGGAGTCGGAATGAGATATCAGATTTGAGAGGGAAAAATAGGTATGAATTTAAAATTAAACTTAGGCCACAGAAGACAAATATTGCAAAGTATTCGTTCCTAAACAGGAGGGGTCAGCGAATGGAATAAGTTACCTGAAGAACTCTTTAAGCCCTCACCTAAAGATTCTAAGTGCTTCAAACGAAGAATTAAATTGACTATGCGCAATTAATTATGTATAATAGATTGTAGGAAAGAAGTGTAGCTACATGGATTAATATAAAGTATATATCTGTGTTACGGGAAGGTATTTAGAAATGTATTGTGCCTTAGTGTTGCAGAAGTAGGGGATTGCTTGGTAGGGTGATGATGTACGGTGAGGACTTCGTGAGCCTCATCATCGCTACGGTAGCCGTGAAGGCCTACCATGAACCCGCGAAAATCCTCACTGCAGGTTGTACAAATTGGAATTATTTTTATATGTATTATAGACTAGTTACAGTACCCGGCGTTGCCCGGGGAAAAACAAAAAAATGTTCTAACAAAAATTAATGTTTTATTTTAGTGCTTCATTGTAAACAATGTTTTAGGTTTTTTGATTATTTATAAGCATATATAAGTTTTTTCCGGATCCAACTCTTGATGCTGCGGCATACAGCTGGCATTACCTTTGTAATGCTTAATCTTGTGCCATTAGCATACAAAGTTATTTTGCTTTTTGTACAATTAATATAAAACATTTGGGATTAAAAAGTAGCCTAAGGCCTTCCTATTTGTGTAGAAAGTATTTGTTGAAAGTTTGATTACTCTAGCTTTAAAGGTGTGGAAATTTATAGACGCACAATAAACAAACAAACAAATAAACTTTCATAAATATATAAGATTTAGTGGGTGAATTATAAATAGCGTATATATATATATATATATATATATATATATATATGTGTGTGAAGTATTTAGGTTAAATTAGTTCTTGTTACCACCTAGTCATACGACTAAATTGTAACGACGATTTTTAAACAAATAATAAATAAATGAATAAACTTAGGGTTTTGACCATTCCACAATCTCCATTTGCATAATCCACCGGTGCTTGGTGTAGTGTTGGTAATCGTTTTAACCGCCGCCATACTGCTGCCTCTTTGGTTAAAAGAGGCCACAAAATTGCCTCTTTGGAGGAAAAGGACCCTGCAACTGTCTTTGGGTAAAAGGAGTCTTACAATTGCCTCTTTGGGGAAAACGAGCGTTGCATGGTGACCCTCAAAAGAGCGAATGTTGCACTTGATTAATAACACAAAAACACCTACGAAAGAATAACTTTGATTTTTCTAAAATTTAAAAAAAATTCTTCATTCACACAGTATTAGAATATGAAAATAACGATTGCTGAAGTCGGTACACTATTTAAATAGTTCCCTAACTAATAAAGATTTTCCCGTTGCGGTTGTCACTATGGACGATTTGTTCGCTCATTCACAGCTATGATCGAGAGCAATATATCGCTCTTTCTGTTGAAAAATGCACAATATGACCAAGAATCGTTTTCCATTAGATCATCGGCATGGATATAACCGACAATAACTATTTAACCCAAACAAAGCCGAGATTTTTACTCCGAGTCGCGCAGTCTTTTGTTATTTTCGGTCTCATCGGCGCCACGGGGATATTTTTTCGTCGTCATTTTCGAAAAACCAAAAATTAAGGAATTAGCGGCAGCTCAAAACGTCATTCGGAATTAAAACTTCGATTTGTTACCGGTCGGATAACCGAACCCCATTGCCGCCGCCCTCCCTCCTCCCCTAACCCCTCCCCGTAATCCCACCCCTCTAAGGCCTCATTCCCGCGGCGATGACATCCAACCCACGTAGGCCCACCAGATGCGAGCGCCGCCTCCCCCACATCCGCAGGACCTCAAAAGCACACCACCGTTGTCATCTTCTCGCTATTTTTCATGCGCACACCTTGACTCAGTCGCTGCGGTCTGCCTCCCCGCCCTCCTCCATTTCCCCACCGCCCCTCCCACCCGCTTTCCACACCCACCCTCGTCATTACGAGTCTGCTTGCTTTCTCTCCAGTAACGCCACAAGCGCGCCCATATTGCATTCTTCTCCGTTTTCCTCCCTCCTTTCAGCACCTCCCCCTCCGCCTCCGCCTCCCCCTCCGCCTCCTCTCCCTCTCAACACCTTCTATTCTTCTCGGAAGTTCTCAGTTACTCTTCTCCGAGTTTCCTCTCCGCTTAGTGTATCGCCGTCAGACGATCCTCGCTATGAATTCATGCCACTTGCGTCGCTGGCGGTTATGGAGTCTGTTACGAGTTCCAAACTATCCGAGAGAAATTCTCGTCGTTTATGCGACGAGAGTCGAAAATCAATGTGCGATTCCTTTTCACTTGGCTGCTGCGGGGCGAACGAGACCGGATGTCAGATCGCTCGGCTGTGATTCTCGTTTGTTTCCTCCTCTATCGAAGACTTGGACTCGTGTAACTCGAATTGCTGAGGAAAAGCGCCTTCTGCTCCCATCGATGACATATTTTGTTGCAAATTTCTGTGCTAATGAAATCTCGGATACCGTTTTCGGCTCTTATTATAAATTGCACTTTTCTCGCGTTGCTATGCTTTCTATTGTCAATTTCGAATTTCCCGTATGCGGCTGATGAAGTTTTAAACGTAAAAAAAAGATTTATGAATTTTATTGTAACGTTTCAAGCCATGTTCTAAGATGGGAATGGCTGAAGTCCTTATCGGAATAATCGAACAGAAGAACACGCATCAGCAATTCATTTTCCAATGATTCTACTTAAATTATTTGTCCTGCGCGTGCGCGTCGGGAGTTACTACATCGCTGTTCACATTTCGATGGAATATCTGAGACATTGAGGTCATCGGGAGACAGAAATGATGGCTCGTGTCAATGAATCGAATATGTCGATTTGTGTAAAACGAATCTGAGCTTTGTGCTCGGAGCAATAAAGCATTCAGAAAAAAATAATTCGTCTAAAACTTGAGAGTGAAAAACAAGGAGCGCAATGGGAAATAAATTACGTCGAATTGTGACGATAAGATTTACCGTATATACCGCATATAAGACGCACGGGCATATAAGACGCACCCCCATTTCAGCAGGGAATATTTAGGGAAAAAAACTTTTTAGCATTTAATGTTTACCCCTGCTAATATGGAACATGATACAGTACGTCTGTATAAATGGAATAAATCTTCAGTGATAATTCTGGTAGGTAAACTTATTAGTATGTGACAGAAAACATCAAGTTTGTGTAACAGTAGAAAAAAAGAATTCTCCAAATATGGTGCATAAAACATACAATTCAATGAAAATATTTTGCATGAAAGAGAAAACAGAAGCTGCTTAGCTATAGCAGAAAAAGCATTTTATAAAAAGCAAGCTATTTTTCAAATGAACATAAAGCAGATCAGCATAGCAGAAGAAGTCACAGTGAAAATATCTTAAATGAATAATAAAACATAATTTCTGTGTAGCATTATGTAACAAAAACTAATCATCTTCAAAGCCCGAAAATTCTTCATCTTCAAAACCTTAAAACTCTTCATCACCACTGGTCACAGAAACCGAAATACTGGTCTTCAAACAGAGCATCGTGAAATACGATACTTACATTTGAGTTCACTCACTCGAATGTTTACATCCATTTTGTATCCGTAAATAAATGAGAATGTTTACCGGGGAGACGGTTGCGTGGAAACCGTTCATTTTTGCGGAAATTGATAAGAAATATATTTTAAAAACGAACTCTTAAAAAGCTCATCTCCTATAATATATTTTGAAGGGTGTGTTTGTTGGTTTGTTCATGGAACTTCTCCTAAACGATAAAAGCTAGAATAACCAAATTTGGAACGATTCTTTCTTAAATTCTAACTTAGTGGATGGTAAAGGTTTTGTTTCTGTCCGTCATTTTGATTCGAAAAGGCGAACGATTTAATTATCGAACGTCACGTATTTTACCGCGTCTTGCAACTGAAATACAGGGATGAGTGTAGACTACTTTTAATTTGAACTTTAAAATTACTTAAAATCACGGTACGAACTTGAGACTTAGATACTTCTTTGCGGGAAAGAACAAAGTTTGTTTTTATTGAAGATAGATTCCAAATCCTGGTCGAATTCGCTTATAAATGCGGTTAGAATCGATAAAATACGTGATTTTATCAGTTTTATTACAATACCAATTATAAGCTACCATGACAACTCTCATTGTCGCCGAAATTGAGAGTTCAATGCATTTATATGGAAAAAATTTTAACTTAATGTCGTTTGTCAATTTCTGTATACGATTTTAATTTGTTTACATGGAACCCAAATATTTGTTGTTTTTAATTGAATTATCTTCTAATCTAATATATAAAGGAGAATGTTTATAAGTTTGTTCGCTAATAACTTGGACACTATAAGAGTTACCGAAACCAAACTTTGCATGGGATAACCTTTCATCCAGAAGAAGGTTTTAAGGTACTTTTGGACTCAATCGGGCCCGATCTAAAGCTGTAAAAATAAAAAATAACTTGCTTTATAATCTAATAAATGAAAGAGGATGTCTGTCTGTGGCAGCCATAACTCATCAGTGAATAAAGTTAGGAGCTTGAAATTTTGATAGCAGCTTTAGGTTGATCATGGAAGTTGCAGTGCTGAATATAATTCAAATCAACCCACGGGGTCGTGACCCCGGAGGTCACGGATCGGTCGGTCAAAATTTCAGCAACCATTGGACCGATTTTGATGAATCCTACACCAATATCAGTGTATTGATGATATACATTTTCTAGCTGAAAATGGATAAAATCAGTCCACTGGGTCGAAAGGTCTTAATGTAATGGTCGGTTCAAATTTTGGTTTTTTGAGTATATCTCAGCAACGAATTGAAATAGGTTTAAAAATATAAATTTTTCATCAGTTATTTCTGTAAAACATAATTTTGGCATTTATGGCATTACTGAAGTATAGAAATTTATTAACATTCCATATCTTACGTAAAAATTGTTGTTGAATTGTTGTTTATTTCATTGAAATATTTGTTGTTTTCAATTGAATTATCTTCTAATCTAACATATAAAGGAGAATGTTTGTAAGTTTGTTCGCCTGGAATGCTTTTAATACGAGATAGGGAGAGAGGGAGATGGATGGTAACGGAGGGAGGAGATGGAGAGAGGGAATTAGAGGGAAGGGGTGGAGAGAGAGAGGGGGAGGGTGGTAGATGGAGGGGGAGGGAGGGAGAGATGGGAGGGAGAGAGGGGAGGGAGAGAGGGGAGGGAGAGGGGAAGGAGAGGGTGGAAGGGAGTTTATACGTTGTTTTTGATTTTTCACAGTACAAGATTTTCGTCATTCATTCATCTGTATTTCTGTATTCGACGGTTATAACTGTGCACTATCTTATTCTTGCAATGCTTACATGTTACACGGTCGAAGTTTTAGATTCACTAAATCCGTTGAAATTCAACTGGCAGTTCTGCTAGTATATAAATATATCCAAATGTTTACGTCAAAACTGATATGTTTGGTAGTCATTTTGCAAATATCTCAAATCATTACGTGACTGCATTCGAAGCGGTCGAAAGTCCCACCGTCGAAATAAAAGTGAACTCGTCCTCAAATCTCCTTTCTCGTTGGGATTCTTTTTTTTTCGGAATTCTGAAGACAAATTCAGCGGGCAACAAAAGTATGAAGTCTCCCCCATCATCCGCGCGACACCCATATCAGTTGGCTGATGCAAACACAACGATCTTTTTTATTCTTGAAAATCTCTCCGTTACGCGAGAAATCGATTTTTCCGCCTACCGCTTGATTAATGACGCATTTCCGCTTTGGAGGTTTCCTATACCTCGCCCTTATATTTTCTCCGCTTTTTTTCCCAAAAAAATAGTTTTGACGCGACGTTCGCTGGGCGATGCGGGCCCGGGGAAGGGTCGCTCTCCGGGGGCCCTTCGTGGGAAAGGGACCTTCCTCGCGGACGGAGCATCGATCAAATGGCCCAGAGGCGACATTCCTGTCACCCGCACTCGAAATAACGCGGACCCTAGCGAGACATTCGCAGTCTTTTTTCTTTTTGACGACTCATCCCTGACGCATATTTTGTCACTCGTTTTCCTAAACTTTCCTTTGAACACGATTTTTCATTTGCTCCGATTTCTACGGAGAGCACAAAACGAGAAGAGGAATTTTGGTCTCGCATTCGATTAGGTGCGACGTTGTTTCAGCAAATGCTCCAATTTTTTAAGCTTAAACGCAAATATATGATTCTCGACCTTACACCTACTACACCTAGTAGGGTTGCCACCTCTCCCGGAATCAAGCTTATATAGATACGTTTGTCCCGTCTCTCGATGGACCTTTCCCGGGAGGCCGAAATCTCCCGGAAATTAGTCATCTGCAGATTAATTGATCTATTTACGTTAATAATTATGGGAATACCACCAATGCAGCGGAATTTTTCAGCTTTCTTCTTATAAAAATTTTTTTGTAAATTAAAGTCGCATTTTATCTCGCGACAGACGACAGGTTGGCTTGGGAATGTTCTGATTATACAGATCTAACAGAAAATACAATTAACCTAGATGCACCAGTAAATACATTGTGCTCTTTTTTCACTGTGGGTGTGGCCACTGGAAGGAAGTTTTTAGTGAGAAATCATAAGAAAAGGTTGTACACGTCGTTCCAATGTCATAAATCGAGTTAATATATATTTTAGCGCAAATAAAAGGTTGTGCAGAAAGTATTCCATCTAGCTACTATTGTTTAATTTTTATTTTTAATATACCAAGAGAGTAGATACAGTGGATATCTCCAAGAATCAGCAATTCCTGATGCGGCAATCCTAGTTTTCGCAGTTAGCGCTCTCTCGTTTCGGTGACCATAGGCGGAGTCAATTTATATTATGGCAAGCCGATGTACAGCATTATCTCAACAAAATTCAGGTTGAATTTTGTTGAGATAATGCTGTACATTTGGTTATTTATTAATAAATAAATAACCAAAGTTTTATTGCTCAGATTAGTTGTTTTTCGGCCAAGAAAAATCTCCCGGAATTAACGAATCATAAGATGGTAACCCTACTTACACCCGTAATTTATATTCGTCCGCTAAAAGCGAACAGTATCGAATTCTCTCCATAATCCGTCGATACTTTGTGCTCTCGAACCTAAAATGTAAAAAGCAAGAATCAATTGTATTTCCGATATAAAATCATTTTTCGGGTATTAATAATTTCTGACGTTATAATTCGAAAATTACAGCCAGTTATTTGGAAATGTGTTCCGGAAAAATGTCGAGAAAATTGCTTCGCTTCCGAATGTTATAATGAATCCCATTCAATTTCAAATTACTGATTATTAAAAGTTGGCTCTTTGCGTAGCATTTTTGCGTATGTTTTCAATTATCACAAAGTTCGTCAGATATCACATATTGACCAGAATCACGCGTTCAGCTCTCGTTTTATTTGTAAACTCCCTAATGCTTAAAATAAAGGTGTCCATCACGCGTGACCTTCTTAGCGTTTACCTTTGACATAAAATCACTTGTCGCATAGCGCATTCGCGCTTCTCAAAAAGAATTCCTTATCCAACGAATTTAATTTCAAATGAATATTTTTTATGTGGGGATTCGAATCGTTAGCAGTTGTCAAGGCGATAGATTCGGTATAAACTGGACATTTAAATATACATTTTCTCTATAAAACTAAAATATGCACTATGGAGGCTGGAATTTGTAGACCAATGCCCAACAGCGACATTATATTTACTATATTTACTTTTGCCGTCTTAACTTTTTCTGAGATGAACGAACATTAAGAAATTAATGATATTCACGGAACGTCGAAATGGATTTCAAGTTAAATTCTGAGTTAATGAAAGTGTAGTAAGCACTTATGCGACTTTCGAAAACCGCCGTTTTCACTGCTCAGTCGTAGATTTAAAAAAACTTAATTTTTTTAGATTCAACAGTCACTGAATCGTTGTTATTATTGTCGTATTATTTCAATTAATAAGCTAGGTGATTCTGGTAGCCATAAAAATCTGGTTACGGCTAGTTCGATAATTCTTTGTTGAACGGTTGGATTAACTCTGACTATATATTTTGTGAAAACCATTATGTAAGCTAAAAAATTCATTTTAAATTGAAATTTTTCGAAAAAAATACGTCAATTTGATGATAATTTGTTAAATACATTGAAATCCTCCTAAACTTTCTTAATAGATCCTATCCTCTCTATCAGGGGTTCCCAACCTGGTGCTCGCGAGCACCACTGTGCTCATTGGAAGCCTGATGGTGCTCTTCTTTGGTGCTTAAAACACCATTTCTTTTAACCAATAATTTAATTTGCTCGGCTGATTTCTTTCTAAACGTCATTAAGAATAACTTTGATGTTGGTTTGCTTTTATTCGTGATCATTCCTAATTCTTCAGAATTATTGTATTGGTATTCTAGGATACAATTTGGTGCTCGCCACATTTAAAAGGTTGGTAGCCCTGCTCTCCATCGTCGCGCACAGCTTTCGCATCGAATCGTGGAATCGTGTAATCTAAAAATCCCCCTTCGGCGTCATTTCCACGTCTCTTGTTCCTGCGTAGGCGAGTCGGTCGGAGGAGAGATGTTATTCTGCATGGAGCTTATCGATTTCGACGAAAATATCGCTCACGTAGACACAGAGCCACGTGATTTGGAAATCGTCCACCTCTCGGAATCATCATTTGATCGCATCCAACATTCACCTGAGAAATAGTGAGTCCACTAGAAGCGATGCCGTCGCAAAGGCCTCTCTCTCCCTACCCCATTTTAAGGGTCTCCTGGACGAGTCGCCCATTGGCTGCCATCTCCCAGAATCCTCTTCGGGACGTTCATCCCCACCCCCGCAAGGCGACTGCACGAGTGCGAGGTAGAGACGCCGAGCGCCAACTGCCCCCGAGGCCCATTGAGAGATAGAAAGGGGAAGGAGGATGGAGAGGTGGAGGAATTGGAGGGACGGGCGTGGGTCGGCGGGAGTTTTGAGGCGTACACCACTCACAATCAGTCAGAACTAAAACAAATCAAGATTCCCAATTTTTACCGACAGTCGCGATATACGGGGAACATTATTGTTTTATTTTTGTATTAATAGTTTTATTTTCTTATTATCGTTTGCACGGCATAATGATTAATCGCAAGCACGAATTGTTTATTCTTTCAGAAAGCATATTTTTTATTCACGAGAACCCTTAAGTAAATTGCTATTTTTTACCTGTCCTTTTGTGATTTTAGATTTTATTATGAAAATGAAGTGCGTTAATGAAAAATACTTTCATCTTGTATTGACATTGATTATGTTCTAGTATGGGAAATAAATGTAAAAGAGGTATTTCTTTAATGGGGCTAGTTCTATGGGTGACGTAATGGGAAGGAGGAGCATGGGAAGGACTTTGAGAGGATAATGTGAGGGAGGAAGAGAGGGAAAATTAATTTTAATACTTTACTAACGTATTTTTGTATTTATTTTTGGCAGCCAATTGAGAATTTATCATTTTATTTTCACCATGCGCATTGTAGTGCAATACTGCTACAATAAAATACCATACACAATGTAATTAATACATTAATATGAAATAACATTTATAAATATTAGCAGTATCGATAATCTGAATGCGTGGAGTTTACATTCCTTCGAAAGAATGTAAAATGCGTTTGAAGTAATCATTTATCAATTTTGATATTTAATTTATATTTCTATAAGTTAATTTACACTTTTTTTATAACATTCGTCTTTTTCGGGCTATTTAATTTCAGGATCCTTAAAATTCCTATTCCTAAATCTATTCATTCATCTAAACTACTATTAACTTATTGATGATATCAAATATGCATTGAAAAGGCAATGGAAATATATAATATGTTTTTATTTCTTCAATTTTATGCACATAAAAGTAACGTTCAATAACATTTTTCATCTAGTATAGGCAGTTACAAGGCAAGAAGGAAAAATCACAAAGTAGAAAAAACAACGAAAATGAAGTTGAAAGTCAAGAATCAGCCCCTGACCCCTTAAAAAAAGAAGAATTTTATAAGAAAATTTATAGAAAATCAAAGTTTTAATAAATTTTATGTTTAATCTGATAAGGATTTCTGCGTGGTTAATTTGCTATTAGTGAAAAAATTTGGTTTAGAAAAAATTAATTACCTAACATCAGTAACAAAATATGTAAATAAAACTGAAAAAGAAATTTTAAAAAAACAAGATTTTCGTAAGACTAACTTCCATTCAAACAGTGGCATTCCTTGCAATATAATCCAACTATTTTTGAACTCCAGATATATATTCGTACTTGGTGAATCCGGAATTTGACAAGGAAATGCGGGACATAATTATACCGATAACTTTTGAACTCACTGCTTGCTAGAGGAATGCTTTCTAGAGTGTTATGTATTGTGTGAAGATATTTGCCTTTACGGCTCGCGGGGTACAAATGTAAATGTAAATCGAAATCGAACCGAACCACTTTTGCACAAAAATTCTGATTCGGTTTAATGTTCCTATTTCCATAGCTTCTATTTTAAGGCTTTCATCGTCTATTTGCCCAATTTCTTCCGTTCGTCTACCCTTATGAATTACTCTACAGCAAAAACTTCAAATGAATCCTGTTTTTGTATATCTCTTATCAGTAATTTCAACGCATCACATAAGGATAAACTTTCTTGCCAATCCGTTTTATTTCCTGTTACTTTTACCTTCACGTTGGAATTATGGTTTTGATTTATTTAGCTTACCGCGCACCATTATTTGCTCTATTTTTTGTTGTTCATACTAGAGTTTGTGATGTGATCAATATTTTCGTTTCCTGCTTTAGTGTGTACATTCTATCCATAAACACATATATGGTGGTCAGTGCTCGCATGCATCTTGATAAATACGAACTTAATCCTTTGTTCACATTTTCAACCTTAACTTTGTGAATTCTCTCTTTTCCCATTCATATTGGGCATCCCTATTCATTTGTTTAGTTTGCGTTTCGTTATCACATGCATATTTATGCAAGCCTTTTGAAAGCCATTTCATTTCAACTGATGTTTTTCAAACATTTAGTTTTTTCCAATCTTTTGGCGCTTCGACGCCTTAATAGATTTCATATTTCCCTCTTTCTTCTCTTTATTGCGCCCTTTCTCGTGTGATTCCAATCCTTTTCCTCTTTCTTTTGGGCATCATTCCGCAGATTGCTTCATCTTTCAACCTGTCACTCATTTCTTCTTGTTCTTCTAATAGATTGTTTGCACCCTCCACTTAATAATTCGTCTATAACAGTGCTGCCCAACCTTCGGCCCGAGAAACGTTTTTGTTCGGCCCGCGAAGCCATGATGAAAACGCAATCCGGAAAATCTAACCTACAAATCAATGCACGTTAAAGAAAATTTTGATAATAAAAGTTTTAATATTGGAATGTCTACCATAAAAATCTCATTTGGACTTGATTTCACATAAAAGGTGCCTCAGAATATATAGGTAACTTCCGACTTAAAATATAATCCGACCCGCAGGACAATTGGTCGGCTCGCCAAAGAATTTGCAACCACCGATGTGGCCCGCCATGTAGAAAAGGTTGGAATAACTATCTTGTATTGCGATTTAAATTTGAGATACTTCTGTTTATTCTATCTCTGCATAACATTATAACGGTTGTATCTATACATATACTAACAATAAGTGGGACATTTTATGCGTGGGTAGAGATTTCATCTTTTAAACGCTTCCTTATTATTTGCTTCTTATATTTTTAAATCAGCCATCGATGATTTTTATTTATCGCTATTTGTGATTATGAATGCTTCTACGGTCAGGAAAATTATTTTTAGTTGAAAACTATTGTTTATAGATCTACGTCTACTCTTGTATACTCTTCTCGATGACGAAGCAGTAGTGCGATGAAATCTTTGAGGGTATTTTGCTATATTTTGAAAATCAAAAAGTATTATTGCGTACTACCCAAGCGCCTAAGAATGCTATTTCACCCCACATACGGCAAAACACAGTACATATTTTACATATGAAGAAAACGTGTTACTGAAGGATGTATCTCTGCCTACGGCCTTCTGCTTTAGAAATAATAATTCTTCAGCACACGGCTAAAATACGAAGTTTATGTAACTTAAATATGAAGATTAGGCCGTAAGAATTGGTTTTGGACAGAACCTTGGGGATAGCAATTGGAAACAAAAGCCTAGCAACTGACAAAGAAGTTGGAATCAAAGAATCTTCGTGATGATGTAGAAGACTCAGGAAAAAAGGTGATTTGGCGAGCGCCACAGAGGGATCGTCCAATTGATGTCGTGAAAAGAGGACAAGGCAGCATATACTAAGAAATAAGCAACACGAATGTGTAGAAAATGAGCAGCAATTCGAAGATGTATTTGATTTTTCTACTTGGATTTACTCGACAAAGGCGACGTGGTTCAATCGCTACCATGCCATAACAAAACCAGAGCGTCGATGAGGAGTTGAACTTTCAAATGTCATTAAAAATATCGAACTAAAACTGTATGGTATGGTGTTTGGTGAATGGTGAACACCATTCGAACGCTGCTGAGTTTTACTGTTATGTTTCTACCAGGTTAAGTTGTTCGTTTAACTCTATGTAATGTTAAACATCTCGTTTTGCGATGAAACTGCAATGCAATTAACTGCGGTCATCGAAGAAGGAATAAATTTTCGAAAATGGTTCAAGTATTGGGTGGGAGAAAGGAGAGGGAAGGAGGGGTAAGTGGGGGAAGGAGGGGGGAGGGTGAGGGGAGGGGAAGGGGAGCGTTGGCCATCGCAGAAGCCACTCATTGGGATAAGGGTCGCGAATGGCTTTCTACGCGTGATCCACGGCCGAGATGATTTATCGCCCCGCAAGTTTCTCCCAGTGGACCTATATTTATATATGTATGTATGCGCACGCATATGTATCTTATAAAACGCGTTAGCGATTCAACCGCCAGATGGGTTACCAATCGGCGAGAGACTCGCCCTCTGATACTCGATTCTCTTTTCAGAGTTTATAATTGAACAGACAAAGGGATTGATCAATTAATGGCGAAAGAGACGAATTTTCAGTTCATCTCCATCCTTACAAACATTTTTGGTTGCTTATAACCGGATAGCGTGTTGCTTGCGATTTTTATGCAATTCGGAGATTTTTTTTCGAGAATTTTTTCCAAACGTATTTTGGTTGGTTTTTCATTGTTTTTCAAACAAAGAATATAATCCTTTAAAATTGTTTCGTGTTCTAGAAACCTCCAATGTAATTCATTTTTATTCCACACATATATATTATGATTTTTGTTAAATTTACGTTACGAAAGTTCAAATGCCCTCCAGAACGCAATATAAATGAAAGCTGTGAGACGATATACAATATGATAAGAATCCAAGGCCATTCGATCCATCTCTACGTAATTAGATCATATCTGCA
This sequence comes from Uropetala carovei, assembly GCA_036926305.1. Taxonomy (NCBI): domain Eukaryota; kingdom Metazoa; phylum Arthropoda; class Insecta; order Odonata; family Petaluridae; genus Uropetala; species Uropetala carovei. The sequence continues at coordinate 5,157,250 of JAXCHB010000010.1, read as the reverse complement.
AATTTCTATAAAGCGAGCGAATCTGTTTGTAGACGTACTGAACTTATCCTCTTGTTGTAAACTGCGACAGCGTTTTACAAGCATCCGACGAAAATGTTATAAAATCAAGAGCATTGGACTCTTATCTACAGTACAACAGTAACTCCATTGAATTTATTGAACCGTAAAATATCCTATGCAAAATTATTTTGGCTGTGTTATCGGATTAGAGCATAAATTCTAAACCGGATTTCCACGCGTCTGCCATAGACCGTAAATATCACGCAGGCGTAATAAGGCGACATTTTTAATTCTGCTAAATGAGCATCATATTCCTCCGATGGAGAATGTCGTGAGGACATTGGCGCCAGTTTACTCACTTATCCCTCGGAAGGTCCAGGGTAGTTCGCGGGATCGCCACGCAATAAGTGCGACTGTGGCTCCCAATCTATCATCCTTTAATCGAATAAAGTTATGTTGAATTTTTGATGCGCCTTTTCTTGAAACGCCACCCACTGCGTCGAAGCGATTCTCCTCCTCCCTCCCCCCTGCGATCCCCCCCTCCCCCTTCTATCCCCCCCTCCTCCCCCTGCGATCCCCCCCCTACGATCCTACTTGCACTCCCCAACCCAAATTTATCCTCTCCCACGCCTCCGGCCGAAATTCCATTTGCCTCAATTGCTTCCGTTAGGCCATTTATCACGCTTGGAAATGCAAAGCATTGTTCTGTTTAGAGTGGTTAGGGCAAGTATCGTACCTTTGGATGTAATTGCTCCATTATTAAGCTAATGGAACGCGCGTTTTGAGCAAGTCATACGAGAAAGTTAGAACGCATGAGTTCGCGGGAAAGATGAAAATAAAGTTGCATTCGCTTTAACCGGCAAAGCTAATCCATCCGACGGCTCAAAGAGCGGAACATGAAGAAATTCGGTAGTTTGTGGTGAATTAAAGTGGAATATTTTTTTATTTCAAACTTTGCTAACGTTTGTCGGTGGCGAATGAAAATAAATTCAAACAAGTGAAAATTTCTTCGTATAATAGAATGAATTAAACGCGCTTGGGTATTAATTTATTCTTTAGAGAAAATTATACAAATTTCTCTCTGAAAATATCATAGTCGTACATCTGCTTACGAAGACATTTGTTTTGTCACTTGCACAACAGAGGAACAGGGCGAGTCCCCTCCTTTTAAAAAGAAAGCTCTAGATCGAAAACTAGATATTATATTGTCAATAAAATCTAACGGATGATTTTGGTCGATCTATAATAAAGGACAAACGGTTGTTTCATTGCTGCAGAAAATACTTGTTTGAGTGAAGATGAGTTTTCCATTTTATATACCTATATGCTATGCATCCTGTATATAGCGTATGTAGATATGAATCCGCATTAAATGATAATCAATTATAAGTTTTATAAATTCTCGTAATGATATCGAATTACTTCATCAAAACTCGTAATAATAATTTAAGACTATACTGTTGAATAAAGTTCTCAAACAGAGACATTAACTTTGGATATTCCTATGTCTGAAATGTTGTAGTTTCTTTATAAGATATACATCCTGGTTCAGTTATAAACGTGAATATTTGTGACTGCTGATGATTTGTAACTAAAGGCTATGGGGATTATTTATCGCGGGTTATTTTCTGAACTATTCTACAATTTTAGACGCTGGCAATTTATTATCCTGTAGCTGTCGCAAATATTTTAAGTAATGCTCATTAAATATTTTAAATTTAGTCATCCAGTTTTGGGATACGATTATTTTTAAAAGCGGCGGAGCAAAACAAAAGATTTGATATTTATCAGCGATATTATGTGTATTTTATTTTATGAACGCCATTTGGACAAATTTAGAATCCGATAGTTCGAAAATCGTGATCGGTGAGCATTTATAGTGATAAATGCATGCGCAGTACTATTTAATTCCTGGGATGAGTTCGTGACAGCAACGCACTTTAAAAAAAATGCATTTATCATCCTTATGACTGATTATCCGTTTGTGAAAAGCAGCGAGGATGCAACCCTGAATCGATGGATCGAAAAAAGTAATATGTCCTGACTCAGTCATCAGTTTACAACGTATTCGTTGAATCTTAGCTGACTCGACGTCTGGGTTAAGCTCCCCATATGCAGTTCAGAGGGAGAAAGAGGGGAGGAGAAAGGGAGGAGGGATAGATGGATGGGGAGGGTTAGATGGATGGGGAGGGATAGAGTGAGGAGGGGGAGGGGAGACATCGGAAAGAAAAAAATCTTCATTAGTTCATGAGAGTGACGATTGCCTGGTGCATCCGAGAATAAAGATTTTATAAAGAAAAAAGTTTTGGCATGAGAGAGCAGGAGAAAATGTCGGGGCATGGAATGTGTGCATTTCAGAGAAAGAAAGAGGACGCTCTTTATATGTCTACTGAGAAACGGTTGATTTCGTTTTTTTGATGACTCTGATAGCGGAAGATTGCCATTCCAATTGTAATACTATGGGAGTTACGCCATAATGAATTGATTTTAGGATTCTTACAGTTGTCATGTCCATTTTCCGTGTAATGCAATGAAATATATCAATTATTTGGTAAAGAGACACACAAGTACAGTTCTCCAAATTATGCTCGGAAGGTTGCTATACGGTAAATGGAACTGATTACAAACGTTTACACGAGAATATATTCTGCTGCAACGACATTATAAATTAAGTCGAGGGCGCATTCTGTGGTTATATGGAGAATAAATACCTTATCATATAATCCGATAACGCGCATTTTATTCTACACCTCAGCGCCTTAAAAATACCATCTCAAATCAGATTCCAAAACAAATGGAGACTTCGTTTCCTTATCAGTTATCGGCGAAATTCATTCGCTTTCTGGATTCACTCCGTAGTGATTTCAACAAAGGAACGCGCAGACTCAGTTTTCCACAGAATTAGAAAGAGACAAGCGTAGGACACCCTTTGTTTGCCTGTCGACTCAACTTGCACCGACCGGACTCGTTGTTATCTATGTCTCGACCCACGCCGAAATCCCCCTCCCCGCTCTCTGCTTCCGTTCCCTCTATTAAATCATAGGAAAGGCGTCGTCGCGTGTCAGTGTCTGACTAAATGCAACTGGACCGAGTGTTCCTGTTTGCTCTTACTCTCCTATCGCCACTCTCTCACAAACTCATCCCTTGATTTACTGCTTCTCCCCACACCAGCCCCCCCCTCCCCCCTACTCCCACTTTCCTCCTATTCCTATCATCACACTCCCCCTCCTCCCGTTCCCGTCCTTCCTCTCCCACTCCCCTCCTTCCCCTCCCATTCCCCTCCCATTCCCCTCCCATTCCCCTCCCACTCCCCTCCCACTCCCCTCCTTCCCCTCACATTCCCCTCCTTCCCCTCCCACTCCCCTCCTTCCCCCTCCCACTCTCTCGGACTCATGCTAATTCGCACCTGCACCCTCGGCGGACTCTCGGCGGAAACTCTGGACAATAAATTCCCTTCTTCCGCAGCCAACGTCTTTCTCGCGTATTCCGTTTCTCCCTCTTACTCCTTTATACCACTTTCTCTCCCTCTCTCTCTCTCTCCATCTCTCTCTCCTCCTCTATCAACCCTTCACCTCGCTCTCCTCCTACGATAATTCTTACTTTTCCTACAAAGTAATTCATAGCAATTAAACATTTGCTAGAAAGGTGATTTGTATACTTTCAGTTAGAAACAGTAAATATTCGCTATAATTATACAATTTAGTAGGATAAAAGTAACAAATTTCGCTTTTTCGCTGTTATCGCACAAACAAACAAACAAACGTTTTTGCTAAAATCACAAATCTGGCTTTGCTCCCTATAACTTCATCGAGAGAAATTATGTCCAAAATGCATTATATATTATTTGCGTATCAAATAAAGAAATAAAATTGGAATCAAAATTAAGAAAGAGGAATTGCATCCATAATGCCTCTTCATATTCCAGCCAGTTCATCGTGCAGAAGGAACATCGAATGAAAAGCTAGCTCCGCTCGTCCTACGCGTCCAAGAAGTCTGCATTCTATTTACGGAGGCGCTTCCTCCCAAATGGGCGTTCCCTCTTCTTTCCTCGGCTCTGTCAGCGCCGCGGAAAATTGCCTCGGCGTGTTTGACTCCCTGGCGAGGACCGGGGAGAATTCAGTCTCGTTTGTTCTTCCACGTTAAGATTCTCGCCAAAGACCTCTTTGCCGTATGATTAACGGAGGGTCTTCGGAGGAGGAGGAGGGGGCGACGGGGGGCAGAGGGGGGCGACGGGGGGCAGAGGGGGGGGCGAAGGGGGAGGGGGCAGAAGGTAACTTCCTAGAGGAGATGACCAGAGAGATGGGAGGGGAGTGATAATGACTCTGGGGAGTTTGCGAAGAAAGGGAGATGTTAGCTGGAGGAGAGCAGGGTCCGAGTGTGTATGTGCGCGCTCGGACAACGGTCAGTCCCGAAGGAATGGACTCGGTCCTCCTCCGCTAAGATTTTCATTTGTTCTGTCGTTGGAGATTTCGAGATGGTGTGTGCGCAAGAAGGGAGCCACGGGATGTTGCGGACATAATTCGGAGGAATGGACCCAAGTTGGTTTGTCCGAGTGGACATCGCGGATATCGATCGAGAATAAAGATTATGTGGTTAGAGCAATTGTAAGGGTGGCACATAGCAGACGTTTCAATTGAAGTGGGGTTGATTTTAGTACTATATATTAGAAGATAGTAAGGTATAATAAAGGAGCATCTTTAATGTCGTGAAATTTAATATCTTATACATGCATGAAATTAGTAGTACAGGCCATTCCCGACCTACGATGTTTCGACTTACGATAAACCCGGACTTACGACATTAGTACATTGATAACTCGAAATCGAGGTATGATATCGTACTCCGGACGTACGACATTCGAAATCCGATGCACTCCGAGTCTACTTTCTTGTGCGTATTTTTGGCCGATATGCAGTTGGACGATACGACTCGTCTGCATTATAGGTATTAATTTATTGATTTTTTGTCTTAAAATTGTTTATTATACAATATATTACACTCATTGTTTCTTAAACTATTAATTTATAGCCTAAATACACTTTGGTACATATTTTGTCTAAGGTCCTGGAAGGTATCTCAATTTATAACATTCTATGGGAAGTTGATATTCGACTTACGACGAGATTTTAAGTAACGCATTAGAGTCGTAAGTCAGGAATGACCTGTGTTTGGTAATTGAAAGGATTCAAGAGGCATGCGTACGGTAATGTTATACAATTTAGTAAAAACAAGTATTTTTGATTGGTAACATTAATTAGAGATTAAGTGATCAAAAACTAATCAGTTGTTCTATGGTACGTAACGATATCAGCCGACTTATTCCTCACAGAAAAAGGAAAAAAAATTAACGATTCAAAATATTTTTGCATCAAACTACATAAATAAAATGTTAGGACGGTTTGGTGATATTTACAAGTGGCGGATGAGTCAATGCGGCGTTGGGCGGGTTAGATTGGAGGAGGGGACATGCGGGGGGCGAGAATTGGGGAGGGGCAGGTTTTAGGATTCCTCTGTCGGCGACGGTCCCGGCTTACACGTCTCAGACAACAGCGGCCATTAAATCATTATATCTTCTCCTACGTCGGAGGCCTCTTCTTAGTGTTCTGGCGCCCCAGACGAGGCCATCCCTTTATCCCGCACCCGCCCCTCCCCCCTCCCCCACCCCCCCAAGCTCTTTCAGATCTTTACCCCATAACAAACCAACCAACCCTTTCTCACCAACGTAGGGAGGACACGAAGGGTGAAGAGAGAGAGAGAGAACGATAAAGCGATAGCTTTATGGCGTCTCGAACGAACCGTGGAGGATGGCTGTGAGATGGGCGGAAAGGGTTGAGGAGGAGGGGTTGGTGGGAGGGTTTGGGAGAGGGGTAGAGGGATTGGGTGGGGAGAATCGGTAGTAGATGAGGGGGAGGCAAAGCGAAGGCTAAACCGTCCCCTTTTTGAGTGTGTCTGCGAAATGAGGTTGGAGTGCTTATTTTCCTTTCGAGTGAGATAAAAGATCCACGCTGGCTAGAAGTATGCGGGGTCGTTAAATGGTTGCTGACGAAATTTCAGATTTGAAAAATAAATAGCCGAGGAAAGTAGTTTTTAAGCGCGGGGTTGTGTCACGGAACGTCCTCTACTTTTTTTTTGTTTATTCCAGCGGAAGGTTTTTCCCCCTTGAGCTCGTGGTAACTATCACGCTCACGATCGGAACCTTTCGTGAATCTCACGGGTTTTCGCACTCACCTACGTCAATTTCAAGTTTAAACGAGCTGCGTAATTATTACTGCGTCGTAATATATTTCTACGTCCTGAAAAAAGGTTAAACCTCCAAATTTATTAACGGTTACATTGAAATTTAATCGATAATTTTTTTGATTTTAACGTGGAGAACAAAAAATGATCGCCGTTGCGGAGGTGAAATATTTCCGCATTTGTCACAAATGGCAGAAAGTACGAAAGAAATGGCGGATTCCTCACGGGTTGGAAAAGAATTGTTAAATTTGATAGCCTGCCAGAGCAGGTTTTAATTACAATATTAACTGTTCAAATGGAAAATCTGAGATTCCTAGACAGCTATAAGCTTAAATTTCAAAAGTGCTTTTTCTCAGATACTAAACCGGCTCATCATTTGGTTTCGTTTTTCGAAGACTCGAAGAAATCATTTTCCCGTTATTATTCAAATAATTTAATCTTTAAATTTTACATCTTGAGTCATTGCTTTTAGGGATTGGAATGAAAATTCGAATTATGCAATTCTGCAGTGGATAGTAAAATAAAATTAAAATATTCGTGTTATTCTGTATGAAGTAAACATTTTAACGTAAAATAGAGAATTATTATACATATCTTTAAGTCTGTTTTTTTTTCAATTATTCGCACTGATTCGATGTACGTATTAAGCTAAACGTTAGTGTCAGAACATTTTACAGCAAGGCTTTATTCACTTTAATTCCACCCAGAAAGACGAAAACCGAATGCGGTAAACATTTTCCGAGCATAATTTTTTCCAAAAGTTTTTTCCATTCCTGTTTCGGTTTTGTTTCCTCGAGAAACTAAATCGCTATGTGACTATCGGAAATCCCAAGTTATCGCTCACTCCCTCCAAAGATGGCCGTTCCTGAGAATATAAGATCGGAAGAAGTGAAAATCGAGGAAATAAAAATCGGAATAGCGAAATAAAGTGATAAATGGAGGGATAGAGAGAGAGGAAGGAAGGAAGGAAGGGGAAGGGAAGGTGAGGGAGAGAGATAGGTGGGAGCTTTGATCCAGGCCCTCTCCGACTGGTGTGTCGTAAAAGTACGTTGGTTTCGACACATTTGATGCAGAGAAATGAAATCCTTTGAAAAGTTATGGGAAAAAATGAAACCGTATAGTAGTTTATCATAAATTATTTTATCACACGAAACTAAAACTTGGTCTGAAAATTATATAAACAATCGTGGTGTTATTTAATATTTATTTTATTTATAATATTTCTTTGATCTAATCTAATTATTTTCTTTTACGATTGGAATCAGAAATATGGATCGTGTGCCTCGCCTTAATGTTCAAGTGCTATTTACAAATACTTTTTTTAGTTAATATTCATTTTATCAAGGTTAGATATTTGTAATGCTGTTTAGAATTCCATTACACAGGAAGGAAAACAAAATGTATCTCAGAATAATTAATTGTAAGTTTAATTCCACATCAAGCGTTGGTGGTGTTAAATGCGGACGCACAAAGTCACATTGTTTTATAATTTAAGGCCAACTAAACCAGTGGTGCCCAACCTTTTTCTATCAAAGGGCCGCATTACACATTATCTCCGAGTCCGCGGGCCGCATTATGAAAAAATTATATTGAATACATAAATTTAAGGGAAATCTGAATTAAAATTTATTTTATTACATTTTATGGGATTTTAAATTTTTTTATTAATTAATGATGGTTTTAAATAATATTAATTACAACTTAATTTTCTGCATAAATTAAACTTTTCATTTAAATAAGAAAGCTTTGTCACAAAATTAATAGAAAATAGGAGCAATCAACCTTTTTATTATAAAGTGAATTTAATTTGCCTCAATGCGATCATCAAGCCTGCATTGCCGTTGTTAGATACTTAACATCTGGTGTAATGTTTGTTGTGTTCAGCCGCAAGTTTGAACAAAGATTTTCATCCGTCAACTCGTTCCGATATTTCGATTTGATCAATTTCATAAATCAAAAAGCCTGTTCGCATATATATATAAATGCTTCCAAACAGATTTGTGCAAATAGCTGCCATCCGTCATAGATTTGAGTAGGATTCTTTAGGAAGGCATTATACAAATATAGCAGAATTCCCTCCTTAAATTTCGACCTCAGCTCATCATTATTCTGAAGATCGATGAGTTCGAGCTTTAAACTGAAATCAGCATCTATATATGAGGCTTCAAAAGGGTTCGCACATGTTTTTAACAACATTTGTTCCGCTCAAAGTCTGTTAACCTCTCACTGACTGCTGGATACGTTCTATATGAGTGGCATATTTGAAACTATTCACATTGTATTTTTAAAATATTTGTTGGCAGTCTGGAAAGTGACAGGTATTGTTCTTCAGCAGTTGCTCTCGAAATAATGATAATTTAATTTAGAACGCTGATACATTGTTAGCAAGTTCAAATATCAGGTGGTTTTTACCTTACAATCTCAGATTCAATTCGTTTAAATGTGCAGTAATATCAGTCAAAAATGCCAAGTCACAGATCCATGTTGGATGTTCGAGATGATTTACTGCTTTTCCTTTTCTGTCAGAAACATTTTTATCTCCTCGAAGAGCAGTATAAAACGTTACAAAACCTTGCCTCTGCTAAGCTACCGGACTTCAGAATAGTACAGAACATCGCCATATTCAGCTTCAATTTCCTCGAGAAAAGCTTTGATTTGTCTGCGGTTTAGCGCACGTGATCTGATGAAGTTGACTGCATTTAAAACATCACTCATAAATATACTAAATCCTAGATCCTACCCAATTAGGTTTTTCTGATGAATTACTCATTGATACTTGTATTTTCCTGCAGGAAGCGTTAGAAGGCACGGGAGATTTCAAAATCGGAAAAAGGATTATAAGAACAGTGAAATACGCGGATGATCAAGTGCTTCTAGCAAGAAAGGAAAAGGAACTCCAGAAAATGATAAATAGACTAGTTATAACAGGTAGAAAATACGGTATGGAAATTAATACAGAAAAATACAAGGTTATGCGAATATCAAATAAAAAAGAAGAAGAAAATTTGAACATAAGTATTTGAGGAAAGCCATTAGAACAAGTTTCAGATTATAACTACCTTGGAAGCATCATAACGAGAGAAGCAAAATGTACCGAGGAAATCAGGACTAGAATAGCAAAAGCCGCTTTCAGAAGAAAGAAACTCCTAATAACGGGAAATATAAAGCAGGAAATCTGCAAGAGGTTGATAAAATGCTATGTATGGAGTATAGCTTTGTATGGGGCAGAAACACGGACGCTAAGGAAAAATGAAATAAAATACTTGGAAAGCTTCGAAATGTGGACATGGAGAAGAATGCTGAAGATAAATTGGACAGATAGGGTGAAAAAGGGAAAGAGAGCTATCAAGACATGAAGAAGACTGCGGAAAATTAGAGTATGTGGAGAACCAAGTTTAACCATGAATAATCACGGTCCTGTCAACGGACAGACTCCCTATGATGATGACTTGTATTTTGTCAACTCATTTTTGAGCCCCAACTTTTGGTCATGTTTTGATAGAAGAGATACCATCCCGTTTTGAGCACCTGTCATAGAAGGCGCACCATCGGTAACTATCCCCATAAGTTTATTTAAGTCCATATTATGCTTATGAAGACTTGTAAGCAATCCCTCAAGCAAATCAGATCCCTTGGTCTGATCTTTCAACGGATAGAGTTCTACGAGTTCTTCATACACTCCCAAATCTGTCTGGTGTTACACCACGTGCGAACATACACATTTGCGAGGTTGATGTGACATCTGTCGATTCATCTACTGCTAGAAAAAAGTAAATGCACTTATTGAATAGTTCCGAAAATTTGGTTTCAACATCACAGGAAATGTCTTTCAGTCGCCGTTGCACGGTCATCCGATTTAAGCTAATGGCTTCAAACTTCTTAACGCAATTTGTACAACATAGCTTTTGTGGCACAATACTTAAACATTTTTTTATAAAATCACCATCAGTAAAGGGTCTCGAAGATTTAGCAATCAATTAGGATATATCAAATCTAACTTCGACAATCTGCTCTGAAGTATCCGAACGCTTTTTAAAAAAACATTTTGTTGGGCTCTCAGTGACTGAATCAGGGAAAACATTTTGTTTTCTAAGTTCCCCAGAAAACTTTTCATTGAATTCTGGGTGCTTTGTTTCAAAATGCCGTTTTAAGTTGTACTCTTTTGGTACGTTTACAATTCGGTTACAAATTAAACAAACTATTTTATCTTTTTGCACCACAAAACAATATCTTTCAGTCCAATATTCTTGGGACACTATTTTTTCTTCTTCTAGGGTTCGTTTCTTCGTTTTCCATGTATACTACTCATTTTAACGAAATCAATTGGGGCAACTGCAAAATATTAAATTAAATGAATAAACAAATATAACATACGGGCCATATTCATAAGCAAAAATAGAAGAAAAAGAAAGAAAGTAAACCCATAAACCGAAGATTCAGGTTTCTGTTAAGATTACATTTGTCATGGAATGGAGGCTCGAGAAGAGGAAAGACTGACTTCACGTTTGGCAGATGTATACATAACAGAGCAGTGGGAAGGGTAAAGAAACACTTGAGAGAGCTTATAAGTCTCAAAACCTTAGTCTTGCCTCTGAGACATGCTTCCAACAGAAACATGAAGCGAGAAATGAGTTTTCGGGATTTATGAATTTCTTTGGGCTACCTAAACTGAAAATCTCAGGTTTTTCGTACATTTCTCAACTTTATGTGTAAACATGAACCCGCGTACCAAACTTCAGCTCAGTAACTATTATAGTTATGAGTGAGAGTTTTGAACCTGGTCTAGAGATTCTGATTTTTGTCTGTTGTTCGTTTCCCGGGACTCGAGACATACTTTCTGAAAATTCCAGGGACTCGAGAAATTTAGTGAGTTTTCAAATTCAATCAAACAGGAAATATAATTTAAGAGTTTTATTTATTAAAAATTTAGTGAAAAGAACTACTATATAAACACACAAAATAAAAAGTTATATAAATTAGAACATAATATCTTATTTGTCCAACATACCTCAATATTACTAGAAAAAATTAAGTCCTCGTAAGGCCGTTAATGACCACTGCGGTTGCAGACTTGCGGAACGAGGACACGAGTAGCGAGTCGCTACTTGTACTCACAATTCTTTACTGAGTTCCCGCCTACTGAGTCGCTGATCAGTTCAGGAGAATCATAAGGGTATTTCCCTTACATCACAAATCGTAAGGATAGCCAACATGCGGCTTTTGTAGAATAATATTTCAGATGATTTGGAGCCTAATGCAGAAAGGTTAGCCATTCCTGTCGTAGAGAGGTTTCCCCAGATTCCAGTATTCCACATGTCCTCCATTCTTGAGTAGGAATTGATGTCAGTTCTTTGTTTCAACAATGTGTTTACAGACCTCAAGAGTATCCTCACCTCCGAGGACGGAAACAGAAAATTCTCAAGAGAGAGCCGATAGATTTTGTTCAGTAGGAGCGATCCTCCTCTCAGATACGCAAGTTGCAACGACCACGATTTGGATATCTCTCGCTCTGAAAAATTTGTTTGCTTTTCTCAGGAAGAACTAATCTACGGCGTAAATTTGAGAAAGTGTACCGAATAGGTCAGAGAGTGCATCTTGGAGTGGAAGACTCTGGCTTCCAAACGAAGATGCGATCGCCAGTACCGGTAGAGGGTGGGCGGAAAGTAATTGAATATATTTACACCTGTATACCTCACAAGCGAAACCTACAACACGTTTGCATCATCATTTCTCTCAAGTTAAACCTACAAGGAGACTCACTCAACACTTGCATAATTTATCGATTCCAAGGGAAAATGGGAGAATCGCTGACAATCTGTTGAGCACCTTTGGATTTTCGGCGCCCCGACGCCTTGCTTACCTCGCTTACCGCCTAGAGGTGGCCCTGATTATGAGGCTCGGTCGACCCGACAGTCATGGGGTACGTTATTTCTGCTGTGCAGCGTGTATGAATCATATCGGCTTGAGGCCCGCTTCGGGGTTTAAATCCAAAAATATCCAATTTTAAAGAAGTCTCGAATGAAAATTTCCCGAGACTCGAGACAAGAAATCTCCCACCCTCTTCCCTAGAGCGTAACGTAATTTATGTATGATCCCATACAAATTGGGTTAGTTCCCCCAAACTATAAAAAAATGTCAAATTTTTTAAAATTTAGAAGTTTACGTAAGCGGCCGCGGGCCGCACAAAACGCCGTGGCGGGCCGCGGGTTGTTCACCACTGAATTAAACCAAGTTATTTAGAAATAAATGTAGTATGCTTTCCTTTTTGGATCTTAAAAATCTGAAAGCATTTTATTTCTGATTTTTTAGGATAACAGAGTATAGTAAATTAGCGACGCAACACAAAATACATATTTAACATTACGCCGAAATTGAGATATTTAAGCGATTGGAAATTTTGCCGTAACTTTTTGATAGGTAACAATGCTTGAAAAATCCGGTAAAACTTTTTAAAACGTTCTTCGATAAATGAGAATAAATACTTGTATTAAACAAATTATATTTTGTGAAATCAGCTATCGCGAAAAATGCATTCTCCCTTCTCGTGGTTTAGTGAAACGGCGCGTGTCTAATTAAATTTAATGAAAATTATCTCTTACCTCGAAACATTCCTAAGAGACGAAAATTATGAAACCGTCCGCAAAATGAAATTTTTGCGATGAGTTCCTTTGGAATAACTTTTTTATCCTCGTTAGGTTTTCCTCGCCGTTTTGAAGCTTATATAATGACATAAAACGCGTTATCCGGGAGAGGTAAAAATTCAAAGGGCGATTATATGGAAAACGTTATTGGATTTGCGTAACGACTTCATCATTCCTCAACGGATCTCTATTATATTTCCCCCGATTCCTTGCTTCTACTGCTCGACAGCCTCGGAACCAAAATCTCTCCAAACTGTATTGCGAAATATTTATATATTCTAAACTAAACGCGGTCACTTGGAAGCCACATTACGACGAAAAATCTAAGTTGTAGGAGATAAACAAATGGGCACTCGTGTAAATTCATGTTCACGACTTTCGTCTCTCCAATGGGAAAGAAGAGACTGAGCTCGTCGTGGCCAAAATGCCCGAAAATGGAAATCTGTCCAGTGAAATAATCAGAACGACAGCCACAGCACGTTTGCCGCGCCATATGCTTCGCGTGTTAAGCAGTGGTACCTATTCAGCGTATGCGATATCGCCCACCAGTGGGCGTTGTAGGGTTTTTGGTGGGCGCTTTTATTGTCAAGTTGATACAGAAAATGGCGGTAAAGTTATTTCAAATAGCAAAATATAGTAAAAGTGAGCTGTGAGTCAAAAAAAGATTCTATACTATTAAGCAGGGGTTCCCAACCCCGCGCTCTCGAGCACCGTAGTGCTCTTTGGAAGCCTGACGGTGCTCTTTGACACCCTGACTGATCTTCTACAGTGCTTAATATCCCATTTCTTAGACCCAATACTTTAATTTTCTCGGTTGATTTCTTTCTAAACGCATTCAAGATCATTAAGAATAACTTTGATTGGTTGGTTTGATTTTATTCATTATCATTACTTCTCTTGCGGAAGTGTAGTTGTGCTCTTTTGACATTCTAGGACACAACTTGGTGCTCGCTTGATGTTCTAAGATACAACTTGGTGCTCGCCACATCGAAAGGTTTGGGAACTCCTGCTCTAAAGGTTAAACCGAATTTCGCAATCTCAAATTAGGAATTCCGTCTGCTTTGGGGAAATTATTACTGGAAATGACCGATGGTGGAATTTCAATGTGACATCGCCCTCCATCCATGTTCCAATCGAAGATACAATCGGCAGCAATGGCGTTCGGAGATATTACGTTGATATGATGACAATCTACCATGCGAATGTATTTTAATGTGATGTAGGGCGAAGATTAATCTTTTCAGCATACCATTATATTGTTGTGACAGATGTGAAGCGCGCCAAATAACGAGTGGTTCTTAGAGAGGTGGTTGAAATCACCTCCGTAGACAGAGTCAGGGCCAGGAAACTACGGCCCTAGAATCTACGACGGAAAATATATTTTTTTTAAATGTAACAGTGAAATTAATATGATCACATTCAGATAATAAAACTAACCGCGTTAGACCAAACTTTATGAAATTTCGGATTTTGAAAGAAAACAAATTCATTTGTAACAATTTTACTTTTAGATGTGCTATGTAATGAATGGAACCTAAGTCGTATTAAAGTGAATTCTTTTAAATTTTAAATTTCTTCAAAGTCATTTGTGTAAATGCTAACCCTAGAAATCTAATTTAAACTCGGAATCTCTAAGTAACTTCCGATTTAAGGTCTAGTACGGCTCGCCAAAGTATTGGCAATCTTCGAAGCGGTCCGCGACATAGAAAAGATCTTGTTAGAGGGCACCATTTGCGGTACCGATAGAAGAGCACAGTTTAAATGGCGCTGCCCAAGAGGAAGGCTCTCGGACTAAGAAAGGGACCACGATTGCCTCCAATCGATTTCATCGATCGGTCGAAATAATCTCCGAGACTTGGAATGTTAGTTTAATTTCAACATTTTAAAGTCTTTGCTGTAGAGGCGAAAATCGATAACTTCTAAATTTCGGGTCGCCACGCCTTAGTATTCTAAATATTTGAGGAAATTGATGCGTTCCAACCGCGGAGAATTTCTAATAATTTTATGTTTGGTATCGTTTTATTGCCATTAACATGCGAAAGTCTAATTTCTAAACCCACATCTCAAGAGTTAAGCACGTCTCCTTACTGACTTTCTAGATTTCTCAAATCCCCCTCCGACTTCCTCTCTCTCACTCTCTTTTCCCCTCTTTTCAACGCTCTTGCCCTTAAGTAAGTGCTACCGCATTCTCTCTTCATCCCACTCTCTTCTTCCCATCCCCCCCCAAACCCTTTCTCTCTCCCTATCTCTCTCTCCCTCCCTATCTCTATCTCTCAATCTCCTTCACTTCCACTTCAATAAAAACCCTTTAGTCCACTCCTCTCTATCTCACTCGCTTTCCGATCTTACATTTCTCTCTCTCCAAGTCTTGCACTCCCTGCCATCATCCATTGCTCCTTTTGTCTCGCGTCTCTCGAAGGTCGAAACCCTCTCCACTAATCCCTCCTTGCCTCCTCTCTCCCTCTCTCCTCTCTCTCCTTTCATCTTTTACGCGACAACCACTCTTCCCCGCCGCGATGTCTTTCGTCTCCGATACCAGCGGCGATTAAGCTAAATTGGTTTTAGACTCATTTTACACTTTGATGGGCGCCCGAGCGAACGAGAGGGAGTGAGAGGGAGAGAGAGGGAGTGAGATGGAGACAGAGAGAGCGCTTGGAGGAGAAATGCGAAAGAGTGGATGC
Organism: Uropetala carovei; assembly: GCA_036926305.1. NCBI lineage: Eukaryota > Metazoa > Arthropoda > Insecta > Odonata > Petaluridae > Uropetala > Uropetala carovei. The sequence continues at coordinate 5,141,691 of JAXCHB010000010.1, read as the reverse complement.
CTAAGGAGGGTTTTTCTGAGATTCTTTCTTTCCTGTGGTTTCCTGACTGCTTCGAGAGGTGTTTAGAGGCATTGAACCCCGATTCCGTATCTTTACGTCCATCGCTGTGTGTGTGTGTGTGTGTGTGTGTGCGTGTGGAGTCCACCGAGTGGACAGGAATCCGCCGTCGCGCTCTCTCTCTTTTAAAGTGATTTATTGTATGAAGATCCATTTTGTGCTTTTTGACGGCTTACGCGATTTTCGCCGTATTATTTGAATGGAATGAAAAGGCTGAGAAGCGAGACACAGAGCGAGACCACAATGGATAGCGATTTGAGAAATTATCAAAGGATTTAATTTTTGTATTATTAATTTATATCTGCTCGAAAGAATGACTCCGGGAGAATTTCTCTTTTTCGATTCGCCCTCACTCCAGTCGGTTTCATCTATTCTTGCAGTTTCATAAAATTTGATTTATCGTTAGACTTGCAATACAAATACTCTTTTTTTTTCGCTTGATTTGCTCGAGCGACTCTATTCTAATTCAAAATAACAGTAAATATAAAAATCTATGGGTCAGTATCTTGCAAAATAAATGTTAACTAGGTATTTGTAATTACATTTTGATGTTATTAAACTTTATACAACTTTACTCAAAGTTTACTAGAACCTTTTAATTGGACAATTTAACACAATCCAACAATTAGCTTGAAAATAAAATCAAAATTTGTGTACTTAAAATAAAAGGTGAGCAATAACTGAAAAACGGATTTACGAATTCCAATATAAATGAAATATCAAATTTGTTTTACAAATCTAATATAGAAGTTTGAAAACTATTTTTTTAAATTCCGATGCAAATGCATCAATTATTCCTTTCGCTAATAAATGTATTGCTGGCATTCGTCTAAACAGTACACAAATATACCTATTTTGTTTTAAGTTTGATCTGCACAACTATAAAAATAACATTCTACTCTACATATTAGTATACAGGTATTGCCGCTCCATATGTAAATTCATTTTGCTATGCATAATCACATGAATATAGTTTAAAACTTCACGGAGAAAGCGTACAAGAAGGACATATTTAAGCTACCATATTAGGAGAAGGTATCTTGCATGTTACACGATGGGATTTTACAAATCCAGAAGTATTCCGGAAAAATAATATAGTATTAAAACTCGTCTCGTTAGATGGTGTTAGAAGATATAAAAGGAAGTTGGGTGGTCTCCTGAAATTGATTGCCACGCGCAGATACGAAAAATGTTCTCCTTAGAGAGTTTAATTTATTCGAGCTAAACAGAGTGCCGATTCTCATTATGATAATTAATGCAAATTTGTATTCTAGAGTTAAGAATACATCGCAGGAGTCCGGAACCTGATTGAATACGACACCCGAGGAGAGAGAGAGAGAGAGATATGATGGAGTTAAGTGAAAAAAGTGGAATGAGGGTTCCTTTAAGGAGACTGGAGGGGAAGGCAGGAGAATAGAGGGGGGGAGGAGGGAAAAGAGGGGGCGAAGGGGAAAGAGGGGGAGGGGCGAGCAGGTGGCAAAGGAAGGAGTGGCTGGGAACAGGAGAGTGGCGGGTTATAGGTAGAGTGGGGAGATGGGAGGGGAGGTGATAGGTTTTGAGTGGATGATAACGGTGGATGTGATTGATAGGACTTGTGGTGTGGAGCGAGGGAAGAGGGGAGTAGAGAGGTTGGGTTGGGAGAAGTGGAGAGAGGGAGAGAGAGAGAGGATGGAAGGGAGGGACTGGGTGAGGGAGCGATTATGGAAACCAGAAAAGTGAGAAGGAGACACAGATTAGGGGAAAAAATGGAGCGTGGGAAGAAAGGCATCTCTGGATTCTCGACAATGCAAATGACGCCGCCAAAATTTTCGTAATTCTTGGGAATCTAATTTCGCAACCCGTGATTGAGTGGTTTGTTGAAGATAAAAGTCCGCTCAACTGCGAGGCGATTGCTTTGATCGTCGATTGACTATGGGAGAAAGAGATATTGAATTAGAGAGAGTCTCATTCTTAGATCTAGAAAAGTCGAGTCGAACCTCTATAATTGGCCTCTAACATTTCGCAATCCGATAGATTACTGGCGAATGTTATAAAAATAGCTAAATTATGTGCATTGAATTTACAATAAAAAGATAAAATCTCCTTCCGTAAGTGCCATTCACACCAACGGTTACCTCAACGATTAAATATAGTTTCCGGAATCATAATAACCCGACATTTAAGCTCTGTGGATGGAATCCTGAATCGGAAACGACTGAATCATTTTCTCCGTCTTCAAAACCAAGAGAATCGATCGAAAATGAGAATTTTTCGGCTTAAAAACTCAAAGGAATTATTTTGTTCTTACTTTCTTCACGACGCTTGGATTAAAAAGGATTTAGCTCTTTTTATCATGTCGATAGCTTCTATTAGGAAGGAGGTGACTCGTGGAATGAAATAAAGATATGCGTTCGGAGAAAAATTCCTCGCCGCTCTTCCTCGTCTGTCCGCCAGCCTCCCTCCTCCTACCCTTCCCCTCCCCTCCCAACCCACACATACACACTCTCTCACCTCACTCCCCCCCCCCGCTACCCTACCATCCCTCCCCCCCACCGAACCCTATATTCTTCCCCCACCATCTCACTCACCCTTTCTCCCCCAGCCCAATCCTCACTCCCACGCTCTGCTTAGCATAAGATCTTCGTCTTTCCTCTTTCTGCATATTTCTCCTTTCTGATTTGCTTCTCAAAACCATCTTTACCTATCATTTTTCCATTTCTCTTACGATGTCACCTTTCGCACTCCTCCGATCATGCCATCCGCACGTGGCTCTCTTCCTCTGATTCCACTATCTAATCCTGCTGTTGGAAGCAAAATTTTCGAATTTTGTTTCATTTCGCTCAAAATTTTGTACGCTTTATTGAATGGCCATAACTTTTATTAGCAATCAGCTTCAGTTTTTGATCTACACCATTTAATTTTTTCCGAAATCTACTATTCCTTTTTTTTATTCAAGATCGTACTCGCATTTGAAGCACTCTCGTCTATAATTCCAGATTATTGACTTTACTTAATTCGAATTCGTATTTTCCTATTCTTCCTCTCCACACAGATCCTAGCAGGTTATTTTAAAAAGCCTATTTCTCGTATATTAGGATTTGTTCCGCTCTTTGGATTACCTATTTTTTCAAACCAATATCTTTACGGCCATTGGTTCCTTTAAGGTGAACAGATTTCCTCCTCCTCTCTCTCTCTCTCTCTCTCTCTCTCTCACTCCCTCCCTCCCTCTCTTTCTCTCCCTTCCTCCCTCACTTCCTCTCCTCACTTCCTCTCCTCATCTTCTCTCCTCTCAAACGCGCCCTCCACTTTCCTCCCCTCTCCTAACGTCTCAATCTCAAGACTTTTTACGAGACATTTTTCCTTCTCTTTTCTGCTTTTTTCCCGATCTCCTCCTTTCTCCCTCCTCCTCTCTCCCTCCTCCTTCCTCCCTACTCCTTTCTCCCTCCTCCCTCCTCCTTCCTCCCTCCTTCATCCTTTCAAATCTCCATTTACCAATTCCACGCGGCGAGGGAGGACGGTAATGTCTCCAGCCTCGTAAGCCTCGGGCGAAACTTACACGCACGCACACACACAGACACGCTCGCACGCGCATTTACTCCTTCGCGCTTCATCCCCCCCTTCCCGCTCCACCCTCCCTCACTCCTCGCCTCCTCCTCACCCCTCCGTTATTCTCTCCCTCCCATCCTCCCCTCCCCTCTCCCTCCCTCTCCATCTTCTCCTTCATTCTCTCCCACTCCACTCCCCCTCCCTCCCTTCCTCCCTCTCACTCCCCCTCCCTTTCCCCATGATCATTACGCGGCCCTCTCTTCGTCATCGCCGTCCCCCGAGAATTTTGACGTCATCTCCGATATAACGCCAAGACAATTCTTTTGAGGTTTTCGGTGCAATCCTTTGAAAATTAACTGTCATCGTTATTAAATTTGTTATCCGCGAGAATAATATTACTAATGCAAATTAAGGATTGCAACGATTAAAACTTCACCTCTTATGATTTTGGTCAAATTCATTTAGAAATTCTTGGATTTCTATTGGAAAATGTATGTGTTTTAAGATTAGTATAATGGACTGCAAACGTGCTAAGGGTCAGCTGCTATATCTCGGGCAACCGGCAGAAAATTGTTGTATGAAACTTAAGTTAGGAACATATATATGGCGAATATAATTAGTTTATTTATAAAGTGACATGAATATATTAATCGATTTGATGTAATGACTTAGGGCTTTCTAAAAGTGGAATATAGGTTAAATCGACATGGAATGAAAGAAATAATGTTTGCATGAAAACTCCTGGATGTAATAAACCAGTTTTTTACTATTGTCATAACATTGAGAACACCATTGGTATTCTCTTGAATTTTCAACGTAATTGCATTCTGTGCAACTTGCGAGGTTATTTTCTCTTATTTATTCATTATAAAACAGTTACACAACTTGGTATATAAATATTCCATCCTGTTTGCGCCATTTTTCAGTCTATCGCTGCCCTAAACAACTCATACTTCATAAATTCCATATTTTGCCTTTCTCCGGTGTGTATGATGTTTTTATTCAGTGAAATAATACTCCATTTAAGATATTTCGATTGTTTTTCTTTTTTACTTATATCTTAACCGCCTTTGTATTGCTTCTAAAAGCTTCTAATCCACCTATATATCATTTTTAAATTCTTCGGAATGTATCGCCAGCTGGTGGTGTATCAGAATCCACCATTCTTATACATACGATACCTACATAAACGCACAGATACATACATACGCACACGCACACGCACGCACGCACACACACACAGATATATACTATATATATATGGATTTTTAAAAATTCCAATTTCCCGCTGTATATGTAAAAATCGCGCTGCCGAGCACCCATCTTCCTCTTAACTAAATACCCGCGCTCCTCTCTCTTGCCGTCCAAATCCATTTCACAATAAAACGACGCCTGAGTACCTTCGGAAGAGAAAGAGATAAAAAAAAACAGTCGAAGAGAGAGAGAAGCGAGGGAAACCTGAAAACGTTTGGAATATCGTTCGCGGAAAGACGCAGCGAAGATCGATTAATCGATTTCATCCGACACAAAGCGTGAGGCTTGCCACACCTCACACCCATCTTCCCTTCCTCTACGCCTCCCCCCTCCCTTCTTCTCTATCCCCCCCCTCCCCCCCTCCCCTTCCCCCCCCCCGTATCTCCCACGGCGACATCCACCCTTTGTTATGCTCCGTGCAATCCGTACGGAACTCGGGGTTTGTGAGGAGGAGTGAACGCGCGCTCTGCGATCCATTCTAAGTGAGGATGGCGGGGTAGGGGAGGGGGAGATGTGGCCGGAGGGCGGGAGGGGGGAAGGGGAGCTGATTCGACCCCCAAGGCAGGGGGAGGACAGTCTGCTGCGAAGGGGAGTGCGGGGGAGGAGACTGTGATATGGGGTTTATTCCACTCGATCGAATAGATTCGCAGTGTGTTGGTTTCTTAGCATTACGCGTGCCAAAGAGATTTGCGTCGTGTTTCTAATGCCTGTTGCTCGCGATAAACATTTTCATCCCTTTCACTATTCATGTGATGCTATGGCAGAATTGTTATTGCAGTTTTTCATTCTAGACTTCATTTTGATGTTATTTAGAAATAGATGACATGGGGATAGCCTAATAATAATTGTTTCTTTTTATTGGCACGATGTGATAAACAAACATTCTGTTCGCTATTCTTCGAAATTCATGTGTTTTTACAAATGAAAATCTTATTTATATATTGGTACCATCGAGAAGTAATAAAATTTATGATAGGTGTTGATTTATTGAAATATACACCTTTATGTGTACGAATGAATGAATGAGTATATATTAAACTTAGAAATTAAATGGTCTCTTTTCATTAACAACTGCCGGTTTATATAGCATTTTTTTAACGAGATACTCAATAGCGATCTAGCTTGAAGTTGAGTAGCGACGAGCTGCAAATATCTATTTAGAAATAATGTTATTACATTAGAAATCAATCATACACCCCTTCAATATTTTCTGCTTAGTGACCAGTTTGGCGAACATTCGTATAATATGCGTTAAAAAAACCTGTTAAATTCAGTCATCCGGAGTTATTTCAGAAACACTTTTTAACAAACACTCCGCGCTATTTAAGAGATGGGTTTACTTCCACTTTTCAATAACAGCGCCTTAACTACCGTGGGTGGACGCCCTAATCGCTCGAGTGAGGGACGGAGAGGAAGAATGAATCCGAGAATAATTGCGACTCGCCCCCATCCCTCATCGGCCGCCCCCGTCCCCAAGCCGCCTCCATCCTTCGGCCGCCCCCGTCCCCCGGGCGCCCGCATCCCGGCGACCGCCTCTCCCTCTTTATACAACAGGGAGGCAATCTCCATGGGAAGCGCAGCGGCGGCCGACCAAGGAGATCGCTATATCGACGCCACATGTCACCAAGAAAATCCCTTTTCTCCAAACATTACTTCCGCGTCGAGTGATTTATTTTTGCTCCCTGCGACGCAAAGGACAGCCTCTCTCATTCGGGCGTCGAGGTCTCTTCAACAGCGATTGTCTCCCGGCTACCGCTCGAGGGCGTCAGAGCGTAATGTCGGCTCCGAGGAGCAAACTAAGTCTCCTTTACGCTTCCACGGTTCTCTTTCGCTCCCTTTCTCCCAACCCCGCTCCCCCCTTCAGCTCCCCATTCCGCCCCCCGCTTCCTTTACTCATCCTCTTCGCCTCGCTTACCGTAATGCCCTATTCTTTACCTGGTTCCCTTTTTAACCGACGACTTCATCCTTTCCACCCACACTTCTCGTCTCTCTCTCTCTCTCACGCAGATTGAGGGATTATAGAGCTGAGAAATGGAGAGAGTGAGAGAGAGAGAGAGAAAGGGAGGAGCGCGTGTCAGATGATTCTCCTAACGGTCGCAATATGTTCCTATTCTCAGCTAAAAAGGTTTGAAGTTGTTTTGAGCTTCGAAGCGTTTTCAATTTTCCAATCCACGCGTCACATTAGCGACCTTACATGGCGTCGATATCACGCCGTGTTGAGTTACTCTGCTTCTATTGCCATAACAGCATTATTATTGTGAAAAAAGCCTCTAATTCGCGGCGCATTTATCGTCATTTATTATTAAGTGACATATTTCGCGTAAAATATTTTGGGTGCTTTACTATTTAGTGTCAACGAAACCCACTTTCAGTGCGTAATAGCGCAGAAAATTCTGCATACGTTTTGTCGTTGCCTTTATTTTTACCTTTTTTCGCCAATGTTTTACTTTACTCGAAATTTATCTCTATTAAAATCATTCCGAAAATCAGCATCAATATAAAATGTCCCTATAACTCAACTTCGTAAACGTTATAAGAGGGCATGAATCCAGCTAAAATAAAAAAGCGAGCCACGTTCCTTCCTATATATTGGATTGATTGAAGAATAATTTTCACTGTAATATCGATGAGTATTCGTAATTTACCTATCAGTATTCGTAACCCTAGAATGGTACACTATTGGATCTCAACGATTTTTTTTCGATGTACCGTTCGTAAATTTTTAAATTCGTCGCTTTTTCCCCCACGTAAATTCGTTTTGGTATCCTGCCGATAGAGTCCGAATGTTTCAAGAAAAGTGGAGAAGTGGGATCATCTCAGTTCGCCTTCGATTACGACCTCACAGTTGTGTCGTATACGCCGAAGAAAAACAAAATCGTTCTTCTGCTATCGTCAATGCACTCCAGTGGAATCGTGGACCAGGAAACAGGAAAACCAGAAATGATTCTGATGTACAATTCAATGAAAGGAGACACTGACACCTTCGATCAACTGTGTCACGAGTACACGACGGCGAGGAAGACTCTCCTCTGGCCGATGAGGTTTTGGTCTGGCATGTTTGATCAGGGTGGCATTAATTTCGAGCAGCCAATGAAAAGATGAACCGCCGAACTTTCTTGAAGACGCTGGCGATGTCGTTGATCGAGCCGTATCTGCGAGAATGAGTTGTGGTCCCTACACTCCGATCAACCTTGCGAATCAATTTACAGGAGATGTTGAACATCGAAGCTCTTGTTCCTAAAATACTACAACCTCTGCAGAATAAGGTACGATGCAGCTTCTGTTCTCTTGGGAAAGATAAGAAGACGAGAGTTCTTTGTGCAGCTTGCAGACGCGCGATGTGTGATGAGCATCGATCACCATTGTGCAAGGACTGCTGCAACCGTGAATGAGATTCAAAGCATATTTCTGTTTTTTTTCAACTCTAGAATGTTTTATACTAATATTTACTTTTTTCAACACAAAAGCCCTATTTTTGAAAGAAAATAAGCAAGCGCTGAAATATGCTGATTTACTACATTTTCTTTTACCTAAAAAAATCAGAAGTTTTGTATTTCCAAATAATTATACTTTTTCCAGGAAACTAAGCCAAACTATTTTTTCCGCACTACAATATGTCTACTTCAACACTGTAGTAAACATTTTACATGAAATAAAAAAAATAAAAAATGATAAATAAAATGTCAAATCTATGTTTTGCGATCTTTGCAAAACATTTTTTATTACTTTAAACGCATAAACAGTATAATTTTTTATACGATCCTCGTCACAAAAGTCTAACAATAGGATCTAGATCAGTTTCATTTCAAAAAGTTGAAAGGGAGGAGAGATATGAGCCGAAGAATCGCGTGGGGTACGCTAGACTCCAGAGTACCGTTTACTAATGGCTCCAGAAGTGTATCGTTCTAGGGTTAAGGAAAAGAAAACATTAAGCAGCCAAAAATTTTAAATTAATTTTGCCCTATGAACGAGGAAATTGTTGATAAAAGTAAAAAAAGCGAAAACGTGAGATTCATTCAAGAAGGAAAGCAAATATAGGTAAATTAACTTTTGTTTTTAAAAGTTAAAAGGAGTGTAAAATGTAAATATCTTTAATAAAGTTTTCATTCTTTCGACAACAACGCAATGTCGAGAGCATTAAAAGTTTAATAGTTTTACACCGATACACATATCAGACACCTAAGAGTATGTATTAATATTTTTCCGTTATCGTTTTATTTGTGTGCAACTGTGAACTAAAACATAAAGTGACGTAAAAGAGTATTCGTGAGAGCAATTATTCACGTGCAATACGTTTTAAAACAGTCAAGTCGGAGTTCCACAGATGTTCCATCGTTCCATACAAGATTTCTATTCGCGTCTCGCTCGCCCAATGGCTGTTTCCCTCTCGAGAGAGACTCCGTCGTGCGATGACTGAGGACGAACGCTTCCATCTCGCGTATCATTTTTCAAGCCCTTCCTTCGAAACGCCGTTAATCCCATCTTTTCGCGATACGTTATTCAAAACAAGTGACGCGTGCTTCCAGAGAAAGTGTGAGCCGTCAATACGACCCTTGACCGATGCGGGTTTCTCGTCAGGGTGCGATCGTTCCCAAAGGGGCCGAGTGTCCCTTTTTTGTGCGAATCCGTTCCCTCCACTAATGATTGTATCGCATCGGAAGAGTCGCCGAGGAAAGCCGATTGCGGACCAGATACGTACGCCCCCTCGGTCAACGGAGCGTGATTTCTCAATCCACGACGTCTCACATCCCTCTCCCTCCCTCCCTTTTCTCCCCTCCCTACCTCCCACTTCCGTCTCTCTCCCTCTTCCTCCGACATGCTTTCTTTCTCTCCAAAATACACATTCGTCATTATTTCTCACGCGCACTTTTCCAGGGTTTTTGTTTTAATTTTTCGCCAAGTGGTGACGTTGGCTGCTCGTTACTCCGCCCTCGAACCCCATTCGCCTCTCTCTCCCCGCCCCGGGCGAGGCGTCCGACCCCGCGGGGCAGGCGCCGGCCCTCAAAAGGAGCAGGGGCGGGGTTAAGGTGCCACAGCCGAGCAAAACCGACCGAGGGAAAGAGGAGTGGAAGAGAGAAAGGGAGGAAGGCGGAGGAGGGGTGGAGCGGTGTGGAGGGAGAGAGAGAGAGAAGCGAGGCAAGGAAATCGTATTGGGCGTCGAAAGGAGGACGCCGGCCTCAGTGCCGCCGAGCGGGGTTCTTTCCCCTCTCTTCCTCACCTCTATCTCCCACTCCCCTCCTCCTCCATCCCCCTCCCCGTTCTCCACTACCTTCCTCTCCCCGTCTATTCCCCTTCCCCATCTCCACCTCCCCTTTCTTCACTACCTTCTCTTCTATTCATCGCTACTCGATGCCGCGAAGATGTCGCGAGCATCGTTTCGTTTCTGTTTGCGTGGGTCTCTCACCTCCGCACATGCCCTCTTCCAGTGACATCGCAGTAGTTTTATCTTTCGGTTCTCTCTCTCTTTCTCTCTCTCTCTCTCTCTCTCTCTCTCTCTCTCTCTCTCTCTCTCTCTCTCTCTCTCTCTCTCTCTCTCTCTCTCTCTCTCTCTCTCTCTCTCTCTCTCTCTCTCTCTCTCTCTCTCTCTCTCTCTCTCTCTCTCTCTCTCTCTCTTTCTCCGCCAATGTTTGATTTCGTTTGACTTTGCAAGAACAGTGCCGAAGATCCAACCGAAGGCCTCTTTGAGGGGCAGCACTGAAATATATTCGTCTGTCCTTTATTTTAGCCGACTTTCCTAATGTGTTTGCATCTGTTTGTTGTAATTTTCCTTCTGCTAATTAATTCTTCTTAATTATTATCGCTTACGCATGAAAGGGCGTGGACATTAATTTTATAGTTTTACCGTATACAATGTGATGGAACACGATTTAATGCTTTAGATTTGAATGACTAAGAAAAGAAAACACTTTCAATTTAATGCAGCCTATCGGACCGTTGAAAAATACTTTGAATTAGTGAGGATCATAAAAAATATTTCATTTTATGTTTTTCAGGGTCAATTTATAATAAATGAAAATTTTATTAACGGATATCAGGTAGAACGAGGATGTTCACTCTATTTTTTTTTAATTCCACATTTTTGTCAGTAAACTTCTTAGTTTTATTATATAAATGGAAAAGATACGTAAAGATATTGCCGTTAGATTGGTTTTGTGGCTTACTCAAGTGTTAGATATGCTGCTACCTCAATAAAATTAATATTTTATGGATAGTAGCTGTTATAAAAAGCAGAAAATTGTAAGAAAATGACATATGTTTTAATGTTATGAATCAAAAAGAGAGCGGTGACCTTTCGAGGAATCCATTCCTACTCGAGGCAGCAGAGCCCCTCTTGCATTTCTCTGTAAGGAATGGGATTTAGAAGCGAAGGGCGTGAAAGTGCAAGGCATTTAAGGATGAAGAAACAGGAGCCCAAAATGGTAACTGTTATTGTGGTGTCGAGAAATCGCTGGAGTGGAAATTGTTTGGCCGTAGACCATGGGACGTCAACCTTTTCAGAGACACGACCACCAAGTTATTTAATATATTATCAACTAAGCACCAAAATAGGAATGATCATAATTAAATCTAACCAGCGTCAAGATTATTAGTTATTGTCTTTAATGAGTTCAGAAAGAAAACAGGCGAACAAATGAAATTAATGGCGCCATAAAAGGCGAATTTTAGCTTCGTAGAAGAGACGATTAGACTACCCACGAGCACTGTCTTAAGCAATGTCCTCCGCTTTTGGCGGGATAGGCTGTGCCATAAGCTCATATGGGTGTTGTACTTGCCTTGTACAGTTACAAAGCAAATTCATTATAAACGAAAGGCTACTGTTATCTCCCAGACACACTGCAGTATACACTGAAGGAGAAGTGAAAGCAAAATGATTCCCGCTAAACTACTTGGTTGCAAAGGGCATTTCACTGAAAAATAATTATAATCGCAGATTTTATTTATAACAAGGCTAATAATTGCACGCAGAACTTTTTGAAATCCTCTATCACTGTATCGAGGTGTTACGTACTTTGCTTATCTAGCATAATTTAGCAGAAGTAGAATGCATGTGCCATAAGTTAAATAAAAATTACTCCAAAAATTAATTTCGTGCAAGTAAGAAGTTTTGTAGAAACTTAGGATCCAGTCAGTGCTTAAATTTGTCATTTCTGCATCATTAGTTTAAAACGTATTTAGGTGCATTGTGTATGGTGTCTGTTTAGAGCTCTTAAAACGATACGAGTAGAAGAGACTTCCTATCATAATATTATCCGACCCCAATCCCTTCCCTACACGCCCTCTTAATAATACCAGTCTATTGCCAGTGCCGTCCTTTTCCCATGGCGTCGTAAACGCCTTCGAAATGCCACCGAGGATCTCTCCTTCCATTCTTCCCCTCTCTCCCCCTCTCCCTCTCTTCTGTCCCTATCGTCCTCCCCTCCACCCTCTCCTCTCTCCCTTTCCTCCCTCCCTCTTATCTCTCCCTCTCCTCCCACTCTCTCCCCCTCCTCTCCTTCTCCTCTTACCCTCTCCTCATCTCCCTCTCCTCTCTCCCTTTCCTCTTTTCCTCTCCTCTCTCCCTATCCCCCTCCTACTCCTCCTCTTATTCTCCTCCCTCTCCTCCTCCGCTCTCCCCGAACTCCAAACCTCTGACTCTCGCGATTCAGAGAACGGTCGACCTCGTTCACACATCCACCCGTTGCGACCGCCCCCACCCTCCACACCAACCCAACCCAACCCACACCACCGCACCAACCGACCTTCACCGCTCCACTCTTTCACCTTCCCCGATTCCTCCGCTGCCTCTGGGCTCCGTCGGGAGAACCAAAGATCACCAACTCGGTGGAATGGGAGGCATCGGGTCGGATGTAAGTTGTGGTGGAAGGGGGAGGTGGAGGTTTGGGGGCGGGAGAGGGAAGGCAGAGGTCCAAGGGGGTGGGGGAGGCGAGGGCGCGCGACGGAAGCCCCGGGAGAGAACTTTAACGAGCCTCGATTCCGTCATCCTTTGGCGGCAGAGCGCGTCGCTTGCGTCTCCGCGATATCTCGTGGTTCCACGAAGGGGCGCGTAGCCAGAGAAGCGATAGCGCGTGACTCACGCTTCCACTAGACGATTCGACATTTTCTCGTGCCATCGATTTCTCGACAGTTACTTTCGGTCGATCGACTCGTTTTACATCAGTTTTTAACGATAAGTATTGCTAGTGTTTGGAGAGGCGTCTTCTGTGAGAAGAATGAGGGAAGCCGCGCGCTTCTGTTGCTGGTATATTTCTCTCGTTATCACTGCGTGACGGCTCCGTTTTGCGTTCGGTTCGTGCGTCGATTTTTATGTTACGGTTTTCCACTTGAAGAATATCTACATCATTTGGTGATTCGAATTAAATTTTATATGGAGAAGCTTCTCTGATATCAGGACGTATACACTGAAAACATAAAATTTAGATAAAAACATATCATTTCTAATCAAAACATTATTTTTGAATATTTTTTTTGCTTTGATATCTTTCGGTAGACTTAACGCATGTCATAAATTTAAGATCCACCAAATTTTAAAGAGGCGAGTTGTTCTCAGGAGGATGCCATCCATCTCCGGGTATCCTAATCGATCGCTCCCGCTTTTCTACCTTAGAGATGTCTCATTCCTCAATTCCCTGCAAGAATATTCTCGCGGGAACCACAGGATATATGAACACCTAAACAGATAAACAATCGACTGTCGGCCCGAATCATCACCAAAACCAAAGTCATTCATCCATCGATGCGAAGGACTGACCGCGTGTATCGTCTTCAACGCAAGTGCAGCCATTTATAAATATAGCATACCACGGAAACAGATTCAAATGACTAGTTGCTGTATTTCCGAAAGAAGATTTTAATGTTTCATAGATTTCTTTACGAATATTCCTGAGATTACCGCAGAATATATTTAAGATACTTTGTTATTTAGAATCGGTTAAGGGGCAAAATTCGGAGTAAAATTAAATAATTGCCTTGCCCTACTATTTCGGAGTTCGTCTGCCTAATGATGAATGTTCTCTCGCGCTAGGACAAACTCCGAACAGAAATATAGACTTCAATCAGCGACCGCTCATCACCATCAGAGACATAATTGAGGCAGCGGCAGCTTCTCACCCACTTGTGACTTCAAAAGGTTCACTTTTGAGTCATAAGGCGACGACTTAGGCCCCCATCGTAGAGAGGGAGAGGAAGGGGGAGGAGGTGGGAAAGGGGAAATTGGGGGGGGGGGGGTCGTGGTGTTGGAGTAAGGGGGGTGGGGGGGAGAATGGGAAAGGGGCAATGGGGGGTCGTGGTATTGGAGGGGGGAGGGGAAAGGGGCAGTGGGGAGGGGGGAGGACGTCGTATTGGAGGAGGGGTGGAGAAGTGGGGAAGGGGGTGGTGCTAAGAGCAAGAACGCATGGGTTGCTTCCGGGTTTATGAGGTCACCGTACGTTTCACGCAGATGGATAGGGGCTGCAGGGGTCAGCGAACGGGGCATTGCGTGGTAAGGGTATCGAATATGCCAAGAAGAAGTCGAAATAGAAGGAAAGGAACGATTAGGATGACTTATGGCGAATGCGAAAAGTCTTGATCCAATAACCATTATCAAACTGAAATCAGGAGCTTAAAAAGCATAAGCAAGGAAATGTTTCTATTTGACATCCTTATTTCTTTTTGTTAATTTATTTACATAGTATTTAAAAATTTCTACTATCAGTTTTTATTATTTTCTCTTCATAAATAACGATTTTATAAACACTGCATCGCAACGAAAAATGTCGGTTTTGTTTAGCGATATAATAACTTCTGCCTACTCTCTTCTATTCATCCGAGGTATCCTACAATCGAGTACAAATCCCATTTTCGTTAACGTTCTTTTTATTCCACAAAGTATTTTATTATTCGTTCTGATATATAAATATATTTGTTCACTATCACATCCCAAAATGTTTGCTGTTTTAGAAGTGACTTTAAATGTATCCAAAACAATGGAGGCGTTTGAATTTATGTATTTATTCCCAGCAAATAAGAAAGTCGGGAAGTAAAATTTGTTTAATAAAATAATTTCTCTGCAGCCGAGGAAAGTTGTACATATTTACATAAATTCCTTCTATCGTAAAAATGGCGCCTGACGAAACATGCACATTATAGCGAGCTTACCTTTCCCTCTATATAAAGAAATCCTTAAAAAAATCGACGACTGCAAAAATCACCGTCCAGCTTTTTGAAGGCCTTCCTTTCGCGATGGAAACCAACCCCTTTTGGTGCCCTCGGGTGAGAAGTGAACATTGTGTCCGGGTAAAAAGCGACACGTCACACGAAGGACTCTTAAAGCGCATTGCGAGCCTAAGGCGATAGCGAGGAGGGGCGGAGAGGGAGGGAGAGAGGAGCAGGAGGAGGCAGCCGCCGTTGTACGTACTTCCCGGAGCCTCCAGCAGGCGGCAGAGGGTGTAATTGGTTACTCAAACACGTCCACTGCCCTCCGGGGCCATGAATATTCGGACGCCGAACGGCGGCGGATGCTATGACTGTGAAGGGAAAGCCTCAGGCGGCGAAGGGAGAGAGTTGGGAGGATGGGTGGTGATAGAGAGGGTTGTAGTGCTCGAGGGGGGAGGGGGGGGGGAGCGGAAGAGAGGAATAGGGTCTCTTGGATGTTGGAGGTGAGACGGAGCTAGGCAGTCCTCATCAGAAGCGTTCGGCCAGTGGAAAACTTCCGCGTCAGTGGTCACATGAATTCCCATTAGTCTTTTGGGTCCCAGAACCTTCCCTCGAGGTACTCCTCTTTCCGCTGTTCCTCTTTTTTTCATCACACTCCCCTCCCTCCCTCTCTGTTCCTTCCTCCCTTTCTGCCTTCCTCTCATCCTCTCTTCTCCTTCTCTCGCAGCTATTGTGTCTCCTTCCCTTTCGAGGTTTTTCTTTCTAGATCTCACTCTCCGGTCATCGGAGTGGCGAAAAGGCTTAATAAGTGTCTCATCAGCGTAAACGATTTAGGGAAACTTCTATTCGAGGTTTCGGCTGAGGCAATGGTGGTGTTAGATTCTCTTGGAATGTTAAAAAAATTAGAGCATCTGCTTCAGATTCATTTTTACGTTATCATAGCTACATCTGTAGTCTAAATCTACAAGATTGATCCTCAACTAAGCTATTATTATGGTTCCATTTCCGAAATTCATTGTTTTATGTTATGCTCTCTTATAAAACATTAAATCTTCTTAACCATTAGATTAAAATTCAGTGTATAAAGTATTTATTATGGGAGATACATCGAGTTTTTACTTTGATAAATAAGATAGCATATACAAAATATAATTGCTAATGAGCCACTTTATTAATTGCAGCATAAATAAGGTGACTTGGAACCTAAATCCTTCATATAACTATAAGAGAAGAATTAAATTTTTATTTTCCAATCCGTAAACACTCATCGAGCGTTAATATTCCAAAAATAATGATTCATATCGAGTAATTTTCATTTACTCTTTCTGTATTCCGCTCAAATAACATAATTTTTTAATACATCTTACAGTCTACTCCCGAGAACAGCAATTCCATTTTATTCGTTTTATTTCATTCGCGTTTTAGAAACATTATGTAACCGTAATTAATATTGCGCGATATTTAAGAATATGATTTTCCCCAGCATTCTGGAAGAACTCTGCCGTTTCTAAATGCTATCGTAGATTAACCGCCACCCGAAACGAGAGTTTCCACGCGAAATCATTGGCTTTCCGAGGATATCAATTAATTAATTGAATTTTCCTTTTGATTTCGGAAGAATATAAAAACCCCATCCATCGTCCTTTTTGGCTCTTCACCGATATAACCTCGAGCAATTGTCTCACCTGCAGAGCGCCTCACCTCAGACCATAAGAATTATGCAAAAACAATAATTTCCTCTTTCCCCTCCAATTCAATTATCTAATTGAAATTTCTTCTCGCCGTCGAAGATGCGCAGATGAACGCGCTTTTCCCCATTCCTCTCGTACGCGAAAGTGGAAGAGAGAGAGACACACTTCAGGATTCGCTCTCCCCACCCTTCTTCCTTGCTTAACGTCATATCTTCCCCCTTTTCCCCTACACTCCAACCCACCCCCAAAAAATAAATAAATAAATCCTCGGGAAAGACCGTGCTCAACCTCTGTAGGGACATCCGGCTGCGTGTAATCCAATCTGGATTCGGAATAAATGCTGTTCCGTGTCCACGGAGAGAGAGAGAGAAAGGGAAAGGAGGAGGGAGAGAGAGAGAGAGGGATGGAGGAAAGAGAGAGACGGAGGGAAGGGAGAGAGAGAGGGGGAGGGGGAGAAAGAGGTGAGCGGAAGGAAAGAGGGAGAAAGGGAGAGAGGAGGGATGGAAAGAGAGAGAAGAAGAGAGGGGGAGAAGGGAGAGAGGGGGAAGATAGAGAGGAGGGGAAAGGGAGTGGGAGAGGGAATATGTACGGCGGCAAAAAAAGAATTGGATTTGGGTTTTAGCAATGTGAGTCTAACATAGGTTTCGGTGAAGAAGGTTAAGAAATTTAGAGAGAGAGAGAGAAAGAGGGTGGAAGAAGATGGAAATGGAGGAAAAGTGGATGTATGTTAAAATAGAAGGAAGAAAGCGGCAGTTGAAAGAGAGAGAGAAAGAAAATAGGACTAGTGAAAGGAGGAAGGGTAGAAATAACAGAAAGGGAAAGAATAATATGGTGGAAATATATTCGAGTGCGAATCGAAAAAAATACATTAAAATACGTGAGAAAGGATATATGCTATGACTCTTGTTTCCCAAGTAAACATTATATTGTTTATAAGGTATGTTATTTTGAGAGATGAATAAGAAGGCGAAATTCGTTTAACTGGAAAACGTAATTGAATACGGATACTGTTTTCTTTTGATATAGCTATTGCATTTAACATGGCAGCGGATTAAGAATGAAAAGGAAGAAGAATGAGGACGAGGGAAAAATGTGGAAAAAGGATTAGAAGTAGGATTGAAGAGGGAAAGGGAGGGGTGGAGGAGGAAATAGGATGTCGAGAGAGAGAGAGAGAGAGAGAGAGGGAGAGAGAGAGAAGGGTACGCGGTGGAGGGTAAATATTCGAGGGAGGGCTTTCTCTTCTGTTTCGACGCTTTGGGTGGGGGAGAGAGGGAGAGAGAGAGGGTGGGAGAAGAGAGAGAGAGAGAACACTTTTCCCAAAGCGTTGCGAGGGACGGCGTGGCGTGAGGGGGTGGCGAAGAGGGGAATGGGGAGCGCACTGTGGAGTGAGAGAAAGAGGTGGATGGCGGGGAAGGATAGGAATTGAATTCTTGTCGCCATTGTCCCGCAGTTCGCACTTCCAGAGGGGACCGAGGTTTAGAGGGGGTGGCGGCTGGGGTGGCTACGCCGGAGTAGTGTGTGTGGTTTGAGAGAGAGAGAGAGCAGGGAGCTCTCTCAGGGGGAGGGAAGGGAGTTCAGAAACGGAGATGAGACGGCATCCTATGTCAGGGTAATCTGGCATGAAACCCCTCCGCCCACTCCCTCCGCCGCCCCTTTCGATCCTGCCTCGTTTGTGGCCCTACCCACCGCCCTATCCTCCTTTCCCCGTGTCTTTGTGTGTGTACGCGCGTGGGTGGCTGTGTGAACCACTATCCTTCTCACTCCTTTCTTCTCTCTCTCTGTCTTTCCTTCCGTTTCTACGCTATGAAGGGCGATCCCTAATCTTCCTGCGTTCCCCTTTCGTCACCGCAATCTCCTCCT
This sequence comes from Uropetala carovei, assembly GCA_036926305.1. NCBI lineage: Eukaryota > Metazoa > Arthropoda > Insecta > Odonata > Petaluridae > Uropetala > Uropetala carovei. Next base: position 5,123,173 of record JAXCHB010000010.1, on the reverse strand, counting down.
CGCTTTCCACCTCTCCCTTCTACCTCGCCCTCCTCGCCCTCCTCCTCGCCTTCCTCCTCGCCCATCGGCCTCGCCCTCCTCCTCGCCCTTTCCTCCCTCATCTTTTCCTCTAGTCGTTAAGCAACCCGTTCACGCGTCCGATGCGTGTGAAACATGTCGCTGTTTCGTAGCTTTCGTCACGCGACAGCTTTCCAATTGTCCCCTTGTTATCGTGCACAGTTGTAAAATATAAGATACGTAAATGGCGTCGCTGAATAAGATGGCGTTTTCCGACTCCTGCTCATTAATCTGCTTCTTGGCGCTTTTTTGTAAACAATAATACTTATACATTCGGTTTGTTTGTCCGTCTGTCTGCTCGTACAATCTCTAGAATTCTGTGATTTGGAGGAACCAAATTTTTATAACAGCGCGGTCTACACGAGGGTTAAACATGGTGCGAATTTGGTGGGTCTAAGATCAGCTGCTGAGGATTGATCGAATGCTTTTTTCATATCTTTTTTCATTTCTTCTCCCTTAATAAGGAAAGCATGAAATCGGTGCGAGACTTTATTAATATGCAATTTTAAATTAATTAAAGCGAAGAGTTCGGGACACAGTTTTGTAGCCGAAAGAAATTTATTTATTTGGAAACGAATTTCAAATCCGCATCACATGAAATCGTACATTTGTTGTTACCCCAAAAAAGGGAAAATTTTCCGTTTTTTTAACAACGGAAAATAATACTGCCATAGTGAAGAGTCCAATGATCTTAAATGAGAAACATATTATTTCTTTGAATTTATATCTACAATTCTTTTAAAGTGAATTTATAGACAATAAGGCGGTCGATCTCAAACAGAGATGTAATCTTATTATGTCATAATCCTAAAACAATAAAAAAGCAATTTGCTCTGCAATTTCCCCTCACTTGATTATGATTGTTTCTGTAGATGGGTTTTTATCAGACATCTTTTGAGGAATCCCAGGAATCGAGCTCAATGTTGTTGAATCCAATACGGAAGATAGGAATGCGTCTATAGAAGACTAAAAATTATTCGATTTCGCCACAAAACAATAGCAAGTGTTTGGATGTGAATCGCTCCTTGATTAAAATAACTTTCTGTTCTTTCTTTTTGTTCCATCGATATACTGTGAGACACAAAAACGTCTGTTGTGTATCTTTAACGATGAGATAAACTTTAGTTTACAAAACCGTTGCGTCTCAAATAAAGGATTATTCAATGCGTTTCTGAAGCAGATTTTCTAAATTAATCGCCATTTTTCGACTCTACTTATTGTCGGATCTAGATTATTCCAAGATTAAATGTGGAATTTTGGACATCCAAGTGCAGCCAAAGATCAGCGGAAACTGTCATGTATAAATGTCGCCAGACTTTTACTCTTGAATTAATAATATTAATATGATAGTTGTTGCGTCTTTTTGAAAAGACTATGTAATCGGCGTATTTCTAAATACCATTTTACGAATTGGGAATTTTGGTTTCCGAGTAGAAATTACTTTAGAAATTTAAATGGCCGTATACTTGCTTTTCAAGATTAATTTTTGCCTTAAAGAGCCAAATTCATCTGACGTAATACTCTCGAACTTCTATGTTGGAAATATTTAATTCTTTTAGACATCCATCCTTATCAATCGCGGTATTAGTTATTGCTCCGAGATTGATTTTATATGAACTAATCTCATCAAGAATATAAAACCTATGAAAACCTACTACACGGAACTTATACTTGACAACCCACAATGGTGAAACTTCGGCCTACTTTATGTTTAAAAATTTCTGGGCCCTGTAGAGCATTTGATAGGGATTGCTGAAAGGACAGAGTCGTTGTACGTGCTATAATTCGGAAAGGCTATGTCGATTTAAAATTTCCCTCCTAAAAGACAACGCAAGTCGAAGCGCTTATGTTGGCACCTCTGCCAGTCGACGAAACATACGCAATAATCTTGGCTGTATTCTACTGCCCTTTCTGATATGATTCCCACTACTCTCCCTTCAGTTTCCTTCCGCCCCCACCCTCTGCCTCGCTCGTTTCCTAACTCCGTTGATATGTATAGTAGAATTTCGTTTAAAAAACGCCAATAATCAGCATTTTCACCGCAATTAATAATGTAACTTTCAATCGTCTTATTGACGAAAATTATTGCAATTTTGCAATGATAGATCGGTAATTTCACCACCCGCAGTGAGGGTAGACTACACCGAGCTAGGGGCCGGGACTCGAGTCCGAGTGAGGGTCGCTAATCCTCACAAATGAGGGTTGAACGGGAAGAGCAGGTAGTCTTCCAAAACATGGCCCCGGATCTGCTACATAAACCTAGATTCCTGATCAGTCTCCTGTCTTTCCAGTCTACACCTATATCCTTTAATATCCTCATCAGCAGTACCCAATTTACTCTCTCAAAGGCCTTCTGCCAGTCGACGAAACATACGCAGCAATCTTGGCTATCTGATATGATTCTCACTACACCGATAGCATTTCTGGTTCCACGTCCTTTTCTGAAGCCGAATTGATCTTCCCCTAGCATTTCTTCGGCCTTATTCTCTAGCCTTTTATTAAGAATCCTCGAGATGATCTTCGAAGTGTGACAGTAGGCTTATTGTTCTATAGTCTTTAACTGCATTTCTTGGCTTCTTCTTTAGAGAGATCATTGTTACATCTAAGAAATCCTGAGGCCACTCTCCCGAGTCGTAAATCTTGTTAATTAATTTCGTAATCACTTTTAGTCCTTCCGATCCCATAACTTTAAGCACCTCTGTCGGTATCCCATCGCTGCCTGTAGCTTTTCCTTTCTACAGTTCCAGTCTCGCCTTTTCTACTTCGCTTTTCATAATACTTGGTCCCAAGTTGTCTTCTTCAATGTTATCCTCTTCTTCCAGTTCCATTTGTGCCGATCTTGCCTGCTTGTTATATAGTTCCTTAATGTATTCTTCCCATACCTGTGCTACATCCATTGGTTCTGCGACTATTTTTCCATCTGTATTCATAATTCCTTTACCACGAATTCCACTAGGCTTCTTATCTTCTAACTCCAGTGCCTTAGCGTACATCATATCGTATCGTCCTAACTTCTCCATCTGTTGTATTTCCTCACATTTTCTTTTATCCAATTTTCCCTAGCTTTATCTGTTTCGCTTCTCAACTCATTGTTTATGCGTCTATAGATAGCTCTGCCTTCTTCTATGTTAATTTTTTTCCATTTTCTTCTCTCATCCATTTTTTCCAGCATTTCCCTAGTGATCCACGGTTTTCTGATTTTCTTCTCTTGTTTTCTAGTCTCTTAATTCAAGGTATCTTTCATACTGTTTTTAATTTCCTCCCATTCTATATCCACGGTCTTTGGTTTGTTTTCCAAATTATTAAGGAGATCTTCCAACTTCGTTCTTACTTTCTTTTCTTTCAGTTTTTCTAGATCACAAGTCTGTCTTTCTCTTCTCGTTTACCGTATTTGTTTAAGCTTTATAGTTAAACAGACTATTAGAAGGATATGATCTGAATCAATGTCTGGTCCTCGTAATGTCTTAGCATTTTTTATACTGTTCCTGAATCTTTGTTTTACTAGAATGTAATCTATTTAGCATCTCATTCTATCTCCTGGGCTTTTCCATGTGTACAGCCTTCGTTTATGCTTTCTGAACCATGTATTAGTCACTACTAGATCGTTATTAACGCATAATTCTACCAGTTTTTCTCCTCCTCGGTTTCTTTTCACAAGTCCGTATTGACCGACAATATTTTCTTCTCGTCCTTTTCCAACTATGCTGTTCCAATCTCCCAATATTATGCAGTTTACCTTTTCTCTTCCATTTCCTTCGTAAATGTCGTTAATTTGTTCATACATCTCGATTTCTTCTTTTTCCTGAGAGAACCTTGGCATATATACCTGGATTATAAACATGTCCACTGGGACTGCTTTTAGCTTTATTGCCATCAAGTTTGTTGCTTTTATTTTTGTCACGCTCTTCATCTTATCTTTCCTAAGTACCAGAACTACCCCCTAACCGTGAATTCTTCCAAGTCATACTGCCCTTCTCCTTCTCATCTAGCTTCGCTCAGCCCTATGATGTCAGTCCTATTTCTTCACATTTATTCTTTCAGGTTTTCTAGCTTTCCTGTCTTCCTCATGGTTTTTACATTCCAAGTACCTATGAGTAAATTACCTTCGACAAATGGTTTCCTCAAGGCAATCCCCGCCCGGAGATCCGATTGGGGGCTATTTTACCTCCGGAATATTTTACCTTGAGAGAATTCGCATTGTCCAACCATATAATCATTATTAGGGAATTGTAATGCTTTCCACATCGCAGTACTGTAGCCGTTCAAATCGTCCCGATCACGCCTACAGCTCTATTGGATATAGACCCAGCCAACATAATTTGTTTTCGGCTCTATACCATACTGACAGTACTGCTGCCTACTGTCAGGAACCGATGATAGTTTTTTCAATTAATTAATTAATTATTTTTTTTGTGAAAAAACCTCCATTCGCGGAAATATTATATATATTCTTCATAGAGAACTCATTTTGAATGTTTCGCGACCCATCGATGGCACAAATTGTGAAAAGCGATGCCATAGAAGTTTTCCTCTTCTGTTATTTCCGTGCATATAAGCGTAATACTAAATCCTGATCTATTGAGACGCATTCCGTAAAATAAACGAATCGATCGATAGGAAAATTTCGACTGGCGTGCCTTTTTCAAAAGGTTTTCGACCTAATGAGCGGAATTTTGAGTACCATCTCTTCGCCTCTGCTTGAATATTGTCAGGCCACGAAACGAGCGGTAAAAGGGAGGGTTAGCGGAGGAGGGGCGGCAGGGGGAGGGGTGGGAGTCCTTGTCGCCCGGGGCCGAGTGAGAGAAGCAGAGAGAGATTCGCAAGGGCGGTGGAAAGAAAGGAAATCGGAGGACAGGAAGAGGGGGTTTGAGGGAGGGAGGGAGGGAGGAGAGGAGGAGGGGGTGAGGAAGAAATTAAAAATTTTAATATTTTAGATAAAAAAATACAAATAAAATACACGAATGACGGAAAACACATTAGACATTCTGCTATATGTGTACAAAAACAAATTAAATAGATAAAGATAATTGTTTGTGGGAAAAACCTAAGATTATTAGTATTATTTACTGATTAAGAGGAGAATAAACACAAGTTACACATATAGACAGTCATACATGTAAACATACGGATAACTAATAATAATAATAAAATGCCTATACATAAAGAGTGGGGAGATGAAGGAGGATAGGGCGGAAAGGGAAGCTGGAGAAATGGCATTGGTGTTAGTCGAAACATTGCCATAGCTAAATTCGGGAGATCGGACATGAGCTTAGGTAGAATTATTTAGCCTCTCCAATCCGTATTAGGACTTCTCCAAAAAGTTGTAACTTGTAGTTTTTATTTTTCTCATATTTTAACAACATATAAAACCTAGGGAATTTAATGATCCTTTTGAGTTTAAAAAATATTTCATTCATCCCATTAATGTTTGCTTCATAGCCATTGCGAAGACATTTATGCCCAAGGATGAAATGAAAAAAGTATTTCTCTTTATGTTTAATGCTTATTTGAAACTCATAGAAATGCATCCGAATTACACAGAAGTCCCAGGGAGCTTATGCAATCTTTAAAATCTTTTGCATCGGTACTTAAATGATTTGCTTACACTTATGTAAAAAAATAAAACTTCTTTTCAACGTGCTGCGAAATGTTTTATTTTCTTCTTAATTTAATAATCCTCCTTGAGTTCTATTAATTCCTAGCGTACGTAAGAATTTTTACCAGAACGGATGATTCATAAAGGGCGTTTTATAAGTAGACGGTTCATATTAACATATGGTATGGGAGAGCGCTAAGTAGAATGATGCACGAGTCGTAGATTTTACCTCCGAAAATTGATGGTCGCCACTTTTGGAGATTTGCAAACACGTATTAATTTTCTTTTCTTTTTTAACTTTGCAAAAAGGTTTGAAAAAATATACCTCACAATCTCTTATACGATTAGAGTCATAGTGAATGTCTTCCACAAGCTTAACTTCCTGCATTAATCACAGAAAAATATATCCAGCTTCATATGCAGGCAAAACGTAATAAAAACTAATAAAACTAACAATTTAATGAAGTAGAGCTCGATAAAAAGTGTTATGGAAGCACTCGACCTTAACGCATTCATTTAAACACTGACCAACACTGACTTCAAAGACGATAATGACTATAAAAACGATTTCTCGCTTTCCAAAAAAACATTAATAAATCTATTCTTGTTTTAATGTGCGATTCGAACCTTTTAAAAATATATCACAATCAGATAGCTATTGCAAACTGCTTTTATAGGACCAGAATGAATTTTGCACGAATCTAAACGCGTATCCGTTGCTCTCTGCGCTCCTCGCAAATCATTCGACCGTTTTAAAAATAAATTTTCTATTTAATTCAACAAAAAACCGCGCACTAATTCACCACTTCCTCACTCTTCTCCCCACTTCCCCCCCCCCTTCTCTCGACCTCCCTCCCCCTTCACCCCACCTCCCTCTCCCTTCTTCCTACCTCCCTCCCCATTCTCCCCCCTCCCCTTTCTCCCCCCTCCCCTTTCTCCTACTTCCCTCCTCCCATTCCCTGCCTGCCTCTATCACCAACGCAACGACCGACGCGGTCTTCTTTACGTATAAACGCGTATTGGTCGCAGCGTCGCACTTGATTGAAAAATCGACGCCTAGCATCGCGCAGATGGTTCGCTTAAATGTTGATCCGCGATCGTGTATCGTATGCGTGCAGTGACATTGGTCTGGAGAGGGTCGAAGGCAGGGGGAGGAAGTGCGAAGTCGCGCGCCCCGAGGGAATGAGAAGGAGAGGGGGGAAGGGGAGGGGGAGTGTAAAGGGGAAGGGGGAGAGGTGAGAGAAGAGGGTATCTGTTCTGGATGATGGCGAGACGTTGGATAAGGGGGTAGTGGAGTCGGGTGTGGTGTGGCGATAATAATAAAGAGGCAGGCCCTCTTGGCGGAGTTTTCTTGTCTCCCTCTGCCCTTCTCTCACCCTGACAACGCGCCCCCAGGCGATGTTTTCCCGCCTCGCTTCTCCACCCCCGCCCCCACCTCCTCCTCCCTCGCGCTATTTTTTTTTAATTTTTCTCACACCCTGTTTTTTTCTCGCCTCTCTTTTACCCTTCCTCGCACCCTTTTCCTTGACACCCTCTCTCTCTCCCCTCTCACTGTCTCTTTCGTTTAACTTGCATTACGCCTACTTGCTTTAATCCCCGCATCTCTCTCTATCTCTCCCACTCAGATATACGTACAGAAAAGAGGGAAGTTCTCGGATGAAGGAGATGTGACTGCGCGCTTTTCAATCACGCGAAGAGGGGGAGTTTTAGACTCCTTCGTTTGCCGCCAGAGGCGCTGTGTATGTCTCTCTCTCTCTCTCTCGCAGTGTTGCGACTCGTGACCGAAAAAGGATGATGATGGAAGGAAGGGAGGTGGTTGGTTCCTCACTCTCTCTCTCTCCCTCTGTGGCCAGCAAAACCTCTTATTCTTTCTTCCCTGCAACCGACTTAGTGGAGTAATTATTCCGACTCACGCCTGCTATTTATAGATGGGCGCGTTGAAAGGCAAAAGCGAGAGAGAGAGAGAGAAATCCTTTTGTCTCCTTCCTCTTCCCTTGTATGTCCCAGATTAATAAATAGGAGAGAAGCTCGTTCTTCGCCTGTTTTTTCTCTTTTGTCATTAATGGGTTCTTCGCGATGGGTTGCCGCTAACTACCCTTTGTTATGAGAGAGGAGAGAGACGTCTATTGGTTGCCTAGCGCTCCGATTGAAGCATTGCCAAGGATGAATAATTATCTACTTTCGATTTCGATTCGAATCGAAGCACTGCGCTTCTCGGTGACTTTAATTATCCTTCTATTGCCTTCTATTTGTCACTCGACCTATTTTTACAGATTGGTGAGTGATTCATTTTCATTCAGAGATTATCAGAATGGCTTCTGCAAAAGAACTTTGGAAAATATCTCTAGATTTGATAAAAACGTCGTCGTTTGTCGCATATGTGGAATCGGCTCGAAATTCGAGTTTTTGTGTAAAGATATCGTCCTCGGAGTCTGATTTAAAGAATTTCATCATAAATTATCTATCCTTATCCTGACGAAGACAGCTAAATTAAAAAAATATCATTTAAAAGTAATTCTGTTCAATATATGATGATGATGATGATTATAATGAAGGATTGAATCAATCCAATTACAAGGGACGAAGCTCCGCACCAAATGCAATCTCAACGGGCTTTCAGTATTTGAAAACAGTAGTGAATGATCTCGACTGAGACGTGCTTTTAATGGCTTTTCGTCCTGAAAGCATTTGTTTACGATGGAAATGTCGGTAAAAACAGAGAAATAGACAAAGACGAGACAAGAATACACGCGACTCGCATAATACCCGCCTGGAGAATACGATAGAAACGGATGAACGAGTTTCGCCGCGTGGCAATATAGTAGAAAGCGAAGAGAGATGTCCTCTATAGCGAAAGGTGACGAGGAGAGAAAAACAAAAGAGGAGCAAGCGCGCGTTAATGGTGGGAGAGAGAGGGGTGGGGGAGAGAGGGAGAGAGAGAGAGAGATAAGAAGGACACTCCGGATGGGGTTGTTCGAAGGAGGATGTCCACAGTGAAAAGGGAGGCAGCTAGGAAGGAGGCTGTGCCAGTGAAAAGGGAGGGGGGAGGCTGTGCCCCGGAGGATGCAATCGTCGCAGTACGCGAGGCGGTTGTCACGATATGGGCGAGCGTCGGACGGAAAGAAGCGACGAATGGTTGGAGGAAAGACTATTTATGAATCATCGTATTTCCTAAATAATTAATTTGTGATTGTGTTTTGGTGCTGGGATTTTGACGGGAGACCGACCGTCGAAAAAGAGCTTCTGATTCGTTGGGAAGCTATTGTTTACTTAGTTTCAACTATTTGTAAGGATAAAGATTAAATTTAAACGCGCTTGAGGAATCGTTTTGCGATGAGGTTCGCTTTTGTTGGTTTCAATGTTCCGTTTCAGAACGGCGCAAAGATTTCTGGAGAATGATTAATAAGAGATGCAGCATTATCTTAGCATTCAATCATCGGTCTGCAGGCCGCTTGTATGTATTAGCCAATGCCGAATATGCTCCTATTAGCCACGAGGGGCGAATTTCTATTTATACAGTTCGATTCGGTGTCAGATGGAAGGTGAAAATCAACTCAGCGTCGATTCTGCCATTCGAACTCGCAGGAGATTCGAATAGGAGTGTGGAGTGAGGAAGGGAGTGCAGAAGGAGACATAAGGGGTTTCCAGAACTACAGAGTCGCGGGACGTTGTGAGGAGAGAGAGAGACGGCGGGTGTCAGCCGTGTGGTGCTCTTCATCCGCGTGATACGGAGCGTGACAAGTGCTTCTCTAGATTTTCAATGAATGGGAAATCGCACGAGATTGCTTTCGCATGAGAGGGGGGGGGGGAGAGGGAGGGAGGGAGAGAGGTAAGGGGCGTGTCTAAAAGGAGAAGGCATTTGTCCCTTCAACGAGCTGTTTTTATCCCACAACACTTCGCAGAAACTAATCACGCGAAAAGAATAAGTATCGAAAATAAAATGCGTGTGTGTAGACATGCGCACGCACTTAATGGTGTTCTTTTATTATATAAACTATTAGAATTGCCCGTCAAATATGACTGGGATTAATAATGTGCTTTATTTTCGGGAAGCGTCCACGTGTAAAAGTGATTATTTCATGTAAAAATATTCATTTTAGATTTTCAAAACGCATCTTCGGAGCACATTATTGATAGTTTGCTGATTTCTTTACTTTTTGAGCTGCAAGCGACGGTTGAAGGAAAGATTTTTACATCCTCAAATACACTAATGACAATCATAAAGACTATAAGTCATTTTAAGTTATGAGAAAGATAAAGGATGTGATATGGGAGATTTTATTTTAATTTTTAGAAAGAATTAACGTAGCGTTCTGCATTCTTATCGGATTCGTAGACAGGATACCCAATAGATGATAATTGCATATTTTAATTGTAGATAAAAGTTGGTGAGAAAAACAAAGTGCGATTTCGTATTTTGATGGTTAAACGTGACGTGACGTGACTTGGAAAGACAAATGACGCCAAGAAAACCTCGATTTGTGGGCGTATCCACGACTAATAATTCGCTAGAATGGTGAGACGCACGGTGGGATCCAAGGTCGTTAATAAATCATTCCAGTCATTTTCCAAAGATATTCTCCAGAGTTATCATATATCACCAGTCATTTCTGAGTTGTGTGAGTGTGTGCGCGTGCGTTTAAGTGCTAGTGCGTCAACGAAAGGCTGTCATAGAATCTAAGAAAGCGTTCTCCATCACGTCTACTAAAGACTTTGATTCTTAACAGTGTCAATCTCCTAATCCTCGATTAAAGATTTCTCTCTGCCCGTTGACATCTGTTAAGTAGTTAGCCATTTCCGATTATAGCTATATTTTACTCGGAAAAAACCCACATTGGTTCGTATCACATCTTGCATGCGTTCAATTGTGTCGCCAGTGAGATCAGTGGTTTTGTAGGTGCGGAACCCTTCCAAAAGTTAAAGGGATTTCCCGGCACCCCAGCCTAGAAACGATGTATTTTTAAATCTACAAATACTTGTTTATCAACCTTTGGATGCATCCATTTGTTGGTACGACATCGTAATAGATTAATTAAGTGCAAAAGTTGTTACCAACATTTCTAAATCCTTAATTTATTTACTTAACAAACTCTTATGAAGAACCGGAGTGTGTCGCGACACCTAGTTTAGGCAAAATTAGAACCTCATATTTCATTGGTTTTTCTGTGTTTGCGAAACTAACTGCTGTCATGCCATCATATTCTCTTCTCATATTTTCTGTCGTATTTAAAGCGTGACAAAAATATTTAATTTAAATTTAATTGTAACTAAATTAATATCCACAAATACATAATACAATATGGTTTACTCTAGCTAAACCTATCGAGCGTTTCCACGCCAAATAATCATTCTAAGAGTCACTTATTCCTCGAATGAAAGGAAGCAAAGGATAGACTCAATCCGAATTCCGGAAATCTCTCTCTCTTTATTTCCCTTCGCATAATTCGATCCTATGACTGCGCTTTCGAAGGGAGAGAAAACGGAGGAAAGGGAACCGCGGTAGGTCTTAAAGGTGTCTTCGAAGTAAAGGCTGAAAGAGGTAAACATCTTTTTAAAGAAGAAGAAGGAGGAGGGAAAGGAGCGAACGTTTGGATGTCGGAGAAGAACTTATCCGTTACGAGGGGGAAAAATAAAAAGAATCCCTTCGAATAAAGTTTTGGGCAAATCTCTGATCGACGACAGGTTGCTACGGTGGCGCTCGTCGGCGCGAAATGATATAGGCGTTTGGAGAGAGGGAATCATGGGATATGGATCTGAGAGCGGTTATGGAGGGAGTGGAGTGGGGAGGTGCTGCTCCGCGGGAGAGGAGAATCCCCAAAGAGCAGCTCTTTCTCGCTATTCAAGACGCTTTGGGAGAAGTTTCTGCGGCGGATGGGAAAGGGGAGAGGGTGGGTGGGAAGATTCTGTAAGAGAGTAAGGGGAAGGCGGCGGTTAGGGATGAAGAGAGGGATGAGGGAGAACCGCCTGGGTGTTGTGGTGCTCTCCCCTTTTTCCTTCTCGTTTTGGAAAAGCTCGAGAATTTGTGCCGAGGGTGGGTGCGGGAGGGGTGTGTGTGTGAAGGGAAGAGGGGGTGAGGTGGGGGGGAGGGAAGACGAGATGGTGAGAGAGTGAAGGGGAGGGAAGGAGAGGAGCGTAATTAATTAAGGGAAGCTGCAATTTTGACAAGATGTTGCTGTCGCGTGTGATTCCTGGATCCGTCTGGTGAAGCGCGCCAAGGAGGAGGGTGGCTCTTGAATGGCACTGCAATCGATTTGCGAGGGAGAGGGAGGGAGGGAGGGAGGGGGGAAAGAGAGGGAGGGGAGGGAAAGAGGGAGAAAAGGGCGCGACTGCGAAAAGACACTAGAGTGGAAGGCGGACTGGGGATTAATGGAACAGGTTGGAAATGGATGATCTTCCAATGTGACGCACTCGGCTGCTCACTTCTGGCGTTAATTTGGCCGACATGAAATGATTTAAATCTTCCCCGTAAATTATAAGGTACCTACAATCGTCCAAATATTATTATATACAAACTTATTTAATCATTATTTATCAGAGACTTGAGAAATATAACCGAGTGGCTTTGGGACCCCTCGTGAAAACAAAGGAATTTAGAAATAATTCTTTTAAGATCGCTATTACGATATCCGACATTTTATGTCGTTGTTGATAATGTTCATTTGGCGCAAAAGGTTCTCTGGTTAATGTTAGTAATGTTATAAGGAAGGTTACGGTAATGTCCTTTCAAATACTCTTTGATAGCATTAAACGATGAAAAATCTTTGAATTGTGCACACAGTCATTCGAAAGGACTAATGAGACCCACACAATGCTATATAAAGCCTCATGTGGCCCTGTTAGTAATATGTTTGGTAACCTTTGCCCTAAAATATAGATTAAAAACCTGCAGATCAAATTCGTTTATAACGCTTATTTAGGTTTCTCGTGAATCAATTTGGAATTTTCAACTATTGATAGTTCTATTGCCTATCATCTGACGCAAGAGAAGAGAATGACATCGTCTGAATAGGCTTATCCAACCTATCACAACAACTCGAAAAACAGACGTCCAAAATATATATATATATATGATTATCGTTTTACATTTACATTCTGCTATGCGGACAGATTTCCTTAATGTTTGATATGCCAAGGGAGGCGTAGAGGGGGAGGTTTAAAAACAACGACGCTCCTCCGGAGAATAAAACAATCGAAATACGAAACGCGTCAGAGTGTCTCCTCGCGGAGATTATGAGAAGAATTCGAGAGGCGCGTAGTCGTTAGGTGGGAGTGGGGGGGGTGAGAGGGGGGAGAGAGGGGGGAGGGAGGAGGGAGGAGGAGCGGAGATGCGGATTGGGGCGGAAGGAATGCAAAAGAGGTAGAGGGGCGGGAGGGGGACGGAGATGGAGATGGGAGGGCGGTTTGGAGGAGTGGAGGGAAGTCCGAATCACTTGAGGCACTCTTCCGCGTTTGTTTTCAACATTTGGAGTGGAAGATTCGACGAAGATGGTACGCGGAAAGGAATAGATAGATAGTGCGTTTGTGTGAGGGGTGGTTAGAGGAAAAGTCAGCAAGAGAGAGAGAAGAATGGGAGTTTGTGGAGAAAGGACCGCCTAAATATTAAGAGAAAGGAATACATACATATTATGGTAGATAGAGACGAGGTTCATCGGGATCTAATGGAATGTCAGAATTTATAAGAAAATAGAGGATGCGTTCCCATGATGGAGAGGAAACAAAATTATCAATTTAACAATAAGGTTTTTATTTATTACAAAAGTATAGTTGAGCAATGGGTAGAATGACTTTTTTTTAGAGACGGAGGTAATCGGAGTTAACGCGTCATCGTTCAGTTTTTATAAGAAAATTATTAATTATCATCTCACAAAATTAATTAGTTTTTTCGTCGGAATCTGATGCGTTTGCAAGTGAAAATGGTGCCTGAGAGAATTATGGAAATGCGTTCGTTTCATTTCGTTGTCTTAACTTAAATATTACTCGGATTAATCTCGATTTTTAAGTCCTTATTTGCGACACAAAGTTGATATGAAATGTAAATCGTCGTTCGCGCAAAATCTACGTTTCACCTCGCCGGCAAACATATACTCGTAATCTGCGCTTAACCGTTTTCGACAACGCGATACTCGACTAACCGATGACTAAGAATGCGAGAAATACCAATATGTCTCTCTGTCCGCCCAAATGCCCTCGGGTCCCTCTCTTTAGGGACCCATGGCCCTCTAAAGACGCCTTCGACGCTCTTTCTTCTGCTCCAAATGGAATCCGACTCCAAATCAATTATCTCTCGTTTGCATGAAGTTTTCTCATGTTAATTCCCGAATTATATAAAATAATATCATTATCCATTTCAATACGGAGGAGAACCTCCTGGAGATCAGCCTTTATAACAAACAAATTTTAGTTTCAATCATGGTATTCGATAAAAGATATTTTTTTCGATTTTAAATTCAAAATTCCATCTTGTTCGACTTTTTCATTAAGTGGATCACTTTTAAGTTTAACCCATTTAAAAACATTCGATAAAGATAACTTAATTAGCCACAAAATTCTTGGGTATCTGTGACCACCAATGAGGTCGATTTATTTGAAGTCGAAATACACTTTACTTCCTGGACCAATTTGGGGAAATAAATTAAGAGGGCTCTGCACTTAAATTTAGGATTTCGATTAAATATCAACGCTTAATTTTTCGAGAATAACTAAAAAACTAAAAGTTTAAAAGGCCGAGTCAAAATTATTTATATAACATCAAAGAGTAAATTTTTGCATCATAATACGTATTAGCATTAGAAACAAATTGATTTTTTCTCCAAGAAATAAAATCCGTCGCAGGACATCGCATTTCCGACATTAAAAATTCATTTAGCAATAAACGATAAAGTTTTCATTGGCTCTAATGGGTTTCCAGTGATATTTAAGTGGTTTCGGATACACCGAATTCGAACACACATAACAGAATTACCTCCTGCATCGTACGAATGCGCCTTCCAAAGCCGAAGAGGTGAGATCAAAGCGATTCCACTTCCAAAGTCACTTTTTCCGAATCCTGAGGAAATGGCGGGCGCTTTCGGAAATATTTTCTTCAAAGGAGCGGGATTTTCAACGGTTGCGCGATCTCATTAAAATTGGAAGAATCTGAGCCCAGAAATACAGTGGTGCGACCCAATCCCTATGCCAACCTACTTAAAAAAAGCCCTTTCGAGAGGGAAGATTACTCCTCCGAGATTAATCATTGGAAAATTCGTTCAAATTTCCACTTTCCTTCCTCTTTCCCACTTCTTTTCTCCTCCCCTCAACCCCTCCCCTCCCTCCCCTCCCCCACAACGCCACAATCCAAATGTTAAATGTATCCTAATGGTTGGAGGGGGATGGGTTGGCGGAGGGGTTGAGTGTAAAAGGGGCGGTGGCGGTTTTTGAGCGAGCGATTCGCTTTTATTAGCTGCGTCCTCGGTTTTTGGGCTCCAACAGCGTTTCCAAGACAACGACGAAATCTGTTTTCCGAAGAGAGGAAGAAATCTTTTATTAAAAGGGAGAAAGAAAATCTAGTGTTACCGAGTGGTGAGCAGAATCCGAAGTGTAATCCTCACAGATTGTGAGATTCGAGTGGGATTGGGTCGAATAGTCTTTTTATCGTCGCTGGATGGCAATGAAAACGGCTTACCAAATGTTATCCGGGAAATAATCTTTGCCAAAATTATGTCAAAAAGACAGTGCGAGAAAAGTTAAACATATTTCCAATTTTGTGAATAGGAAAATACAAAAAAGCGTAAAGTTGCATTATTTTTATGACAGTCGGTAATTTATTTTATTAACGGTCTGAGCGTAAGATTCTCTCTCACAAAAATAGCTGCCGATAAAAATGGTATCGAATCGTAGCTTAAAATTTATATCGAGTTATAAACCAAAGAACGTTTCTTTCCTTTTATAAATTTAATTATTCATATCTCAATATAGAATCGTACAGCTTCATGAACGCATATAAAAAGCATTCGATTAAACAAGCTATTATTTAACTTTTCAAAAACGTGGTATTCATAGATCATATCGTATTTATTATTTCATCAATCCATTGCTAATATTACACAATATTTTTAATTTCTTAATAATTCTTACATTTTGTTTTTTTTGCAGTAATTGTGATTAAAGGCAGGGCCGGCGCTAGGAGTTCTGCCGCCCTGTGTAAATGTAGATTTTGCCGCCCCCCCCACCCCAATCCCTCCTTGCTTTCATAGCACTTCGTATTTAAATTATATTAATAATGAAGTACTCAATCGTCATCATAGGTAGTCTGTCCGTTGACAGGTCCGTGATTATTCATGGTTCAACTTGGTTCTCCATATACTCCTATTTTCCGCAGGTTTCTTCATGACTTGATAGCTCTCTTTCCCTTTCAAGTCGTCTACTAGCTGAAACCTTTTCCTACCTCTTTTTCTTTTTCCATCCAGTTTTCCTTCTAGCACTTCTTTAATCATGCACTCTCTCCTCAGGTAATGCCCAATCCAGTTCGCCTTCCTCTTTCTGATACTCTGTATAATCGTTCGCTTCTCTCCTATTCTTCGTAGTACTTCCTCATTTTTTACCCTATCTGTCCATTTTATCTTCAGCATTCTTCTCCATGTCCACATTTCGAAGCTTTCCAAGTATTTTATATCATTTTTCCTTAGCGTCCATGTTTCTGCCCCATACAAAGCTATACTCCATACATAGCATTTTATCAACCTCTTGCGGATTTCCTGCTTTATATTTCCCGTTAGTTGGAGTTTCTTTCTTCTGAAAGCGGCTTTTGCTTTTGATATTCTAGTCCTGATTTCCTCGGTACATTTTGCTTCTCCCGTTATGATGCTTCCAAGGTAGTTATAATCTGAAACTTGTTCTAATGGCCTTCCTCCAATACTTATGTTCAAATTTTCTTCTTCTTTACTTGATATTCGCGTAACCTTGTATTTTTCTGTATTAATTTCCATACCGTACTTTCTACCGGTTATCACTGGTTTATTTATCATTTTCTGGAGTTCCTTTTCCTTTCTTGCTAGAAGCACTTGATCATCCGCATATTTCACTGTTCTTATAATCCTTTCTCCGATTTTGAAATCTCCCGTGCCTTCTAACGCTTCCTGAATTAGCCTCTCTCCATATATATTGAATAGAATCGGCGATAGACAGCAACCCTGTCTTACTCCTCTACCGATATGTACTCCGCTGGTGTCCGCATTCTCCAACCTGACCTTTACAACTTGATTCACATATAGATTCCAGATCAGTCTCTTGTCTCTCCAGTCTACACATATATCCTTTAATATCCTCATCAGCAGTACCGAATTTACTCTATCAAAGGTCTTCTGCCAGTCGACGAAACATACGCAGCAATCTTGGCTGTACTCTATTGCCCTTTCTGATATTACTAGCATAAGTGCCCGTTGAATTTCAACGGGTTTAATGAATCTAAATTTTCTTCAATGCAACATGTAAAAATCGCAAGAATAAAATTGTGCACTGTTTTAACCATCGAATAAAGCGACAAATGAAGAAATACAGGCCGCATTTACGTTTCTGGATGAAATATACTTGAGTCAATTCAGTACAACTTCCACTTTACATACTGTAAATTCCAAAGTAACTCCTTTTATAATAGGCAATGCTAGCCTAAAATTAATTCATTCTGTAAACTGAATAAATAAAGTTCTTTCTTTAAACTATAATAGCAACTGTTATTAGATTTAAATGGATTATAAGCCTTAGAACTTACTCTGTATTAATTAAGCACCAAAATTCCTTTTATAAAAACAAATCAATTCATTAACACAAGAACGTCCGAACATGGCGTACCCCCTAGAACGGCGGACGGGACAAAAATGTCCCATACGAAAAAGTCGTACAGTCGCAGTTCTAGGTTCAATTTTTATGAACGTTGTAGTCTCTACATTACTAATTGCATACTTTAGCATGCTGTAGAATGTAGCGTTGCACCGTACTCAACTGAAACGCTCTAGTAAATTAGCCCGCAAACAGTGCTGCAGGAACACGTTCTAACCTGCATCACTGCGGGAGCAAGTGGAAGGCGGGAGGAGGGAAGGTTGGGGTTAGAAGTTGGACTGGCGAAAGATGAGAGGAGAGGAGGGGAAGGGCATGCCATAGTCTACAACAGTGTTACAAAGCCGCCTGCATAAGAATAATATCACAGATTATGTAAAACAAAGTATTAACTCATTTTGGGACAAAATTGTCCCATCCGCCGTTCTAGGGTAAAATGATTTTATAATCCTTAATATTGAGGGGGGGATGTTCAAAAGTGTAGACTGGAATGCAACCCTCAAATGATTAAAAGTCACGAAATCTCGACTAAATTAAATCGGAATCACAGAAACTGTAGGGGACGTAACATCAGAATGGGACAAAATTGTCCCGTCCGACGTTCTAGTGTTAAAAGATCCACTGTTGTTTCTTCGAAAATTGCCTGTTAACATTTTAAAATGTCCTTTTAATTTTAAATGAATTTTAATTTATATTCGTTTCCAAACTTCGGCCATTGTTACGAAATTAATTCGAGGAATAACAATATAAATTTGTAAGCACGTATGGTTTACAAAGAATTTAATTTAAGAATGCTTTTTATTTCCAATTTTTCTAAAATGACACTGTTGATACTTAAAATTTTTTATATTTACAAAACACGCCAATCTCTCCCCTTCCTTCCTCTCTCTCGTATTGAAGCACGCTTATTCCCAGAAGGATGTATACAATAATAGTAATTTGAGGTGTAACAATGATAATGGTCGACATAGCAACATCACGTTAAAATGAAGAGATTTCCACAAAATATGCAAATTTAACGTTTAACATGGAATAATTCGAAATGTGGGCGAAAAAAGACGAACGGAATAAGAAACTTTATAAATTTTTCTTCAAAATGGTTCAAATCCGAAGGTCGTCAGTTAATTTCTTCTAATTTTAATTTCCAAATGAATAAAGGCCTGCACGTCGAAAAATCGCGTTTTACATGTTAAGTAATGGGAAATGGAAATGCCTCTCTTGGAGAAGAACCAAGGAATTTTTTCATGATTTAAATTTGCCATTCTCTGAATAAGTGTTAATCAAGCATCCCTACCAAATGTCGGGTTTCTATCATTATTATTTCTCGAGTTATTAGCGTTTGCATACCGTGATCAACCAACCAACCGACAGACGACGGCTAATACTATATTAAATTCTCACTACACCAATATCATCTATGGTTCCTCGTCCTTTTCTGAAGCCGAATTGATCTTCCCCTAGCATTTCTTCGGCCCTTTTCTCTAGCCTTTTATTAAGAATCCTCGTGATGATCTTCGAAGTGTGTGACAGTAGGGATATCGTTCTGTAGTCTTTACACTGCATTGCCTTTGGCTTCTTCTTTCGAGGAATCATTGTTACATCTAAGAAATCCTGAGGCCACTCTCCCGAGTCGTAAATGTTGTTAATTAGTTTCGTAATCACTTTTAGTCCTTCCGATCCCATGACTTTAAGTACCTCTGCCGGTATTCCATCGCTGCCTGTAGCTTTTCCTTTCTTTAGTTCCAGTATCGCCTTTTCTACTTCGCTTTTCATAATACTTGGTCCCAAGTTGTCTTCTTCAATGCAATTCTCTTCTTCCAGTTCCATTTGTACCGATCCTGCCTGCTTTTTATATAGTTCTCAATATTCAATATAAAGTAATATTTAAAATTTTACCTTTTATCAACGAAGAAACAGGTATCATTGCAGGTTACATCTTAAATATGAGCAAAGTGTGGGGGAGTAGGGTTGAAACGATGACCAACCTTTCCTCTCGGCACTTTTACAGAAAGCATAAACAATGAATGCGTCTGCCATATCTCTAAACCTATTTCTTTTAATTAAAAATTAATGAAAGAAAAGAAATCATTCATGAAACACTCAAGAGCAGAGGCCCCTTGTGAGTTATACTGACTAGCTGACAAAGACCAATCTAAAAATCATAGCATCATGAGAGGCGTTAATATATAGTCAAGGGAAAGTCATATACTTAACGAATGATGTTTGACAGAAGCTATTTATGACCTCATCTATCCGAAAATGTTTTGATTCCGAGAGTTTTAAAAGAGCAGGTCTAAAGGACGAAGCCACGGACCCTTCGGTTTTGTTCGATTTCCGTAGCGCAATGCTTATCAAAAAATACTTCTGTGTTGCATTTGACACTCATATTTTCCGCCATGTGAAACTGCACGTTTTGCACCTCCCGATTAAAGACACACCGATTATTTACTATTTTTAAAACAGCAACCTTAATAATTAAACTTTTAGTGTAGGACGTACCTTTTCCTTAAATATTTGATGTATTAAGGCAGTCGAATGAGCGAGTGTATATTTTCGCGGATTATGTTTTCATCGTTGAAATCGCTGCGTGGGAATAAGATAAGTAAAGAGAGAGGGAGAGAGAGAGGGAGGGAGAGAGAGAGAGAGGGAGAGAGAGAAACTGAGAGGGTGAGACATGGGTGGAGGTAGGGAGAAAGAGAGAATCCCGTAGCTTGCGTAATCTGATGGGATGGGGCGAGAGGTGGTCGGATGAAGAAGTAGCAATAGTGAATATTTATAATATATCGAGAGAGAGGATAAAAAGATAATCTTAACGACTGAAATGGCGTTCATATCTGCCATCGCCACCCTTTCTTTCTTCCTCGGGACGATTCGCGTTTAAAATCATAGCTAGAGAGAGGGTGAGAAGGGAGTAGAAGGGGGTAGAGGGTGGGTGGATGGGGGGAGGGGAGAGGGGGTAGAGGGTGGGTGGGGGGAGGGAAGAGGGGGTAGAGGGTGGGTGGGTGGGTGGGTGGGGGGAGGGGAGAGAAAGAAAGGGAAGGACAAAATTGCGTTGCACCCTCGAGAAACTTAAAAACGCGATCTCTATCGTTCTCTCCATCTCCCTATCTCCTGCAGTCTTCTCTTATTTTCTTCCTCTCATTCCTGAATCGCTTTCAATGCCTTCCATTCAAACCCTTTCTCCCTTCCTCTTTCGAGCAGTCTCTCGTGCACGCATCTTCCCGTCCTAGCCATTTGCCGGACACGTTATGGCAAAGGAATTTTCTCGCGGGTTATTGTCCTCTCGCGAAGTCTCCTAAGTGAGCCTAAAACAGTCTTTTTCCTTTTTAATTTCTTCTCCAAGACGATTCGAGCGCCTCGGAGTGTGGATTCGCTTAAAGCCTGCGTCTTGTGACACACACGGAATGAATGTCTATCAAAGAGTAATCATTCCTGTGATTTTATGTGGGCGAAACTTCTAAAGAGAAGTCTTTTTCGAAACGCTACGAAGATCGCGTTCATTCCTGTTTAAATCAGCTAAAAGTTCGATTCCGGCGAAATTGTGTCAGCGTCAAGCTATAATTTCCATTTCGGGAAAAGATTCAGACGATCAGAAATACGATATAGGATCTAAAAATTCAGGGAACATGCGCTAATGTTTCAAAATCAACTTTAAATGCTTGCATTTTCCTAATGTAACATTTTAAGTGCATTTCACTTTCTATTCCTATTTTACGCGCGATTAATGAAATATCAATTGCACTGAGAGTGCTTGATTGGATAATAAAATCGGCGGGTGGTTCATATCCGCATGCCGGTAAACACTCCGTGACTATCTTTCGAGAAAGTGGCGCTCTGACGTAATTGCAATTGACAAATGTTAAATTAATGTCATTAGAAAGAGGCCTTTTCGAATGAAAACAGAATTCGGTAGGAATAACAAGTCGATGATATTTTATTCAAGGATTTGTTATACCATTAAAGGTCATAATCGTCCTTTCACTCCGTATTTTTTTATAAATCCGTATTTCTTTTGGTTACAAAAATCGATCTCTTATCTAGCGGTGTTGGAGTGAAGTTTGTGTGCACGAGATGGGAGTCTTTGCGCCTCGAAGTATATTCTTCATTTACGATTTGTTTAATCTTGTTCGTTTTAATTTCGTGGATCTTTCTTTTCCCTCTAGCAATGTGTGCTGGCAAGTGTGAACTAACTATATTATAACTACGAATTATTCGCTCTCAAATTAATATCTTTATTTCATCGATACATTTTCACCGTCATATTTTCTTCACTGCCGTTGACGGATTTTTTAGAAATATGTTCCATTCAACAATTTTTGAATAGTTTTGGTCCAACAGTAATTGAATCCTATATTATTACTCTACGGCGACACTTTTCTGCTTTTGTTATTCTGTTAGCCAAAGTAATGATTTTGATTGTTTCTTTTATTCGTTTGTTAATTCATTAAGCTTGAAAATGTGCATGAATTCGCACCTTCCGTCGACTATTTCCACCGGAATACGATCGCTTTCTGAACGCCGTACTCCTTTCAATTTGGGTCATCGATTCTCTCACATTTTCTTTCTAATCTATTATTCTCCATAATTTCAGCCGTCGTTATTGAGTGTTTCCAGAAAGTGTTTTCATATATGTTATTAAATAAGTACGGCGACATTTAAAAAATCCATGTGATGCTTGAAAAACGATTTTTATGTATCGCAGAAATGTCTTATTAGTTAGATGAACGTATGTACGCATTTCTGTGATTGTGGTAAATCTTTTACTATAATAAATTATCGTCCGTATGATATTGCAAATATTAGTCCGAGTCGATAATAGTTCGATTGCAATTAGAACTGCACCGCCGGAAATGCGACAAAAACTCTAAACTTGTGCTCTTTCCGCTCATAGGAGCCCTCGCCGCGGCGGGACCATGACATCCAGCGGCGGGGTGGGTGCCGGGTTCGAGGCCCGACACTTGGGCACATCCCCTCCTCTGTCGGCTGGCGCTTCTCCGGAGCCGCCGCCCCTGGGAATCCACGGGATGAAGCCGCCTCCTCCACCGCCTCCGCCTCCCAACCGCCTCCTCCCTCCGGACTTCCGCAACGGGGACTTCCTCCACCGCCTCCTCGCGGCCACACCTCCATATCTCTACAGCATGCCTCTCTTGCCTCATTCGTTCTTCTTCAGTGACATGCTCAAGAGTTTCGTGACCGGCAAACCTCCCGCGCCTCCGCCGGACGCCCCTCCGCCTCCCCCTTCGGCCCCCACTCCGCCCAAGGAACAGCAGCACCAACAACCGTCTCCGATGTCGGGCATCCCTCCGCCGCCCCTTGACCTCATGAGCCCCGTCGGCAAGGACATGCTGCTCATGCCTTCGAGGCCACCCCACCGGCGGAGGAAGAGGTCGTGGAGAGACCTAGGAGAGCCCCCGAGGAAGATCTCCGCATCGCCCATCAACATGTGCGTGCCGGACAAGCCCCTCGAGCTGACCACCACAAACCGCTCTTCGGAGGAGAAGTGTCCGAGGGCGTCTTCTTCGCCGGCGATGAGGGGGACTCCCGATCCCCCGGCCTCCACCGCCACTCCCGCCTCCACTCCCCCTCCACCGATGCCCCCTCACCCTCTACTGCTACCCGGCATGCATCATTGCGGAATGCTGCCCCCCGGCCTCGCGGACGGCATACCGCCTCCGTCCGACCTTCTTCCGGCCCTGCTTCCGGGCCCAACCGCTCCCTTCCCTCCTCCTCCCCTTTGGTTTCCCTCTCTCTATCCCGGACTGCCCCCGCCGCCTCCTCCCCCGCCCCCGCAACCTCCTTTCGGCGGCATCGACCCTCTTCATTTCTTCATCGACCTCAGGGTGTCCGGACACATATGGGACCGGAAGCAGCAGAATCACGCTCGAGGCGACAAAGGGGCCGAGGAGGAGTCGGCCGACGTGGATTCGGGGGGCAGGAGGGCTTTAGAGGAGGGACAGGCGTCTCCAGGTTCTTCCACATCCTCCGATCCTCACGCCTTCCACACCGGCGTGCATCAGAGCAAGCACTGCTCCGCGTTCACGGTACCGGAGGCGAGAGACAGGAGGCGGATGGGAGCGCCACCTGGAGAGGAGCACCCGAGGAGGGATACGGGGTGCAGGACGTCACCCACGGCAAACTATGTGCTGCAGAACCTGTCCAGGATATACAGAGAGGTGCAGGGTAGGAGGGAGGCAGCAGTGGCTGCTGCAGCCTCCTCTGCAGCGGTGCCCAAGAAGGAGGTGATGGAAGAGGAAGAAGTGGAGGCGGAAGCGAAGAGGGAATCGGGAGGCGAGGAGGCGAAGAGGGAGTCGTCCGGAGGGGAGGAAGGGGAGGCCCCCGTCAAAGACCTCCCGGCATTGATAGGCCTCGAACTGGTCGTGGACTACGTGAAGCACGACGGAAAGGGGGGCAGGAAGAGGAGTACGTCCCCGGGGGCCACGGCGGAGGCTGGAGAGGCGGCCGAGGAAGTGATCGACCCTTGATCTGCCTCCGAGGAGGAAGAGGTCGCGTCGCTTGCGACCGAGTCGACGCCGCAGCCTCCGAGAAGAACCAATTGATGGTTGATATTTCGATGCGTCCGATTGGCTCGGATATTGAGCCGGAATATCTCTCGAAGGATGTCGGCGTGCTCTTAAAAATGAATCAATCAATCCGTCGTTATTAATCGTATCGCGTTACACATTCCTTCGGATTTATCCGTGTAAATTTTCTTGTATAAAATTGTACTTTTTATTAAATGGTGGTGTGCTATTGAATGTTCTGTAACGGCTTGATGAGGACTATTGAGGCCGGTCGTTTCATTTCTTCATATATATATATATATATGAAAAAGTGATCCATAGGCACTTTTTAATGACTTTAGAAAATATTTAAATATTCGGTGGAGTGAAAATGTCGTGCTCAAATTAATTGTGAAAAATTATCACTCTGCTTGGGTTGTGCTGTATGTTTTGATCGTCTAAAATCAATCTTGTTATTTTTCGTCGTTGTCAATTTAGTTGTGCCCACCTTCCTCTCTAATTACTAAACGATCAATTAGTCAACAGTTGAAAACGAAAGGTTTATTAAATTGCTATACCAAATTAGATAATTGAGAATCGGGATCACGGAATCTGTTATCCTCTCGATTCGTTCGACAGATGACAATCGACATCCATATTGACGTATCCAACCAGATGTCTATTTGATGTTTAATTATTTTTCACTCTATGATCGTAGAAGAAGTGTAAATTTTCCGTCTACACTGATATAATTCTCATAACTCGTGGCGATTGGTATTATGTTTTAAATGAGGGTCAAACGTGACGCAAAAGAAGTACTTTCCTTAAGCAATTTCGTTGACAAACTTTTTCGCAGTCCACATCTCTCGATTTATTTAAAACTGTTCTTTACCGTTCTATATATTTTTAGCAAGACGTGCCACTGGGCCATACGAGCCACACAACGGACCACTTTCTATCTTTTTCGAAGGCCTTCTTCCGTCTTTGCGCGCCTTCCATAGGCGTCGCCCGAATCGCAATCGTAATAAAGCTCTGGCCAGAGCTTTAAATCGAAAGATGTGGATGCGGGGGATTTTGCGTGCGTGCGTGTTTGCGTGTGCGTGCGTGCCTAGATCCTGTTCTTTAAGTGCTCGCTGGAGGTGCTGACGCCGGCAGAAAACGTCACCGCGTAATTGAAGCGAAGAAAATTACGCGAAGAGAATGACGAGGGAGGTGGGTGGGAGGGGAGGGGCGGGACGCAGGGGGGGCAGAGTGGGGCGGGGCGGGGCGAGGTGCCGCATTCCCCATTTTCCATTCCATTGAATCGAGAACCCAGAAGAGAAGATGAGCAGTAGTCGATTCTGGAAGCGAGGAAATCGGCCGGCGTTTGTTTTCTTAGCCTTAATGAGGGCCCGATGAAAAAAGAATCCCTTTTTTCCCGTCTTTCGCTCGTAAACCTCATCATTAATTAAATTTTCCTCTCAGGATGAAAAATTACCGCTTATTCCCACTTTTTCCATCAGCCAATGTCTGCATAATTTAGAATTTTACCGGGAACTGCTCTAACGTTTAAATATAGTTATCATGTTGTATTTTGCGAAAGAATAATATAACGCGCATATTTATTGACCGCCATTAATCTCGTCTTATGGATAGCATTTCGATACATCAATTTATCAAATAGTTACCGTACATCGATTAACTATGTACCTATATTAATAATTTTTTGGCTCAATTTCTGTTAGACTGGAAAAAAAATCGACGATATAAAATGTAAGAATCTAATGCATGGCTCTCGTGATGACTACATTAAATCTGTCAAATTAACCCTTAAAAAGTGATTAACAATCGTTGCAATTGATTTTACGATTAATCACCATGGAAATTTTCTATTACTCTTCTAAAATTCCATTCATTTGTTTTCTTTTCGCCCACTATGCGTCCAATCTACGGTATCTAAGCGACATAATTATTCATTATAAATGTTTTAAATATCTATTCCACTTTTGGCTGAAGGCTAGCATCCATGCAGCATCATTCTTAAGTAGCAGGTTGCACATTTTTCTCCTATTCCAATTAGTTTACAGTTTTTAAATGCAATGAATTTTAAAGAATATATTATGGAGAATATTTTCAATATATTTTTCTCCCATTTTATACTATTGTAATGGCGCTCTGTCTGTAATTGTATCTCTCTAGGCTCCTTTCCATCTGTTAAGAACAACGTACCTATAGATCTATATATTTCCGATGAATGGCGAAATGATCGCAGGCGGGTTTGAATATACCTTATTAATGTGTATTCTATAAATAGCATATTTCCAAAGTTGTACACTTTAGCTAATTCATAAATATCTCGCAACAGCAGTCATTGAGCACAATTACCATTTCCAGCTGGGCGACAAACAAACTAGTCGTTGACTCATACATAGACTTTAATAGACATCTTATATCCAGTGAGGTTAAACTTCACGTTAGACAACTATAAACTGAGGATTTCTAAATAAAATTTTTAACGTTAAGGATTAATTGCATTTGTAGCACATTCTAAGAAATAACAAACCGTCATTTTAACAGAAACTAAACTTGTGGTCCAAGTATTCGAACGAATCAGTTAAACGTTTAGTATTAACTGAAGGATTACGTTAGAGGAAACGAAATTTCTAATTCAAGTTTTTTCTAGACCAGCGTTTCCCAACCTGGGTGCCGTGAAGTGTTCTGAAGGGTGCCGCAAAAAATATTCTGTTTTCTCATTTTTAGCCTCATTTTACGTCGTCGGCTTTCAAAAATGCAAACCAGAGTTAAGTCGACCTTCATTTCGTCGCAAAGGCACTTCGAAATGAAAGAATATACGGAGATTGGGGTTAGGGGTTCAACTTCACCACGATTATTACTGACGGTGGATAGGGAGGGGTGCCGCCAAATTCTGAAAAGTCACTTAAGGGTGCCGCGACTCTAAAAAGGTTGGGAAACACTGTTCTAGACCCTCGAATACCGATCGACAACCATCAGCCGAACGTTGCCTCGCGGCGGTTTAAATATGTTTACCCGTTTATATTCCTCTGCGTCTATCCTGCAGTTTGACGCACAATTGACAGCAATAGTGAGCACCCGCAGCGGAATCCCCCGAGTAATATGACAGCGAATAAGTAAGACGCTTCGCGGCCATGCATAACGAGACCTAATTGCTCCGCGGCGGTTGTGTATTCCTCATGTTCGTTCGTTCGTTTTTTTTTTTTTGAAGGGCCCTCGTGAGCGGTTCACTCACTGTCATCATCTCCGAACCCCTCAGTGCGAGGTGCACTTAACCCCATTGAGCTGAGAAAAGGGTCGCACCCCATACTCCCCTCCCTCTATCTCACCCCTTCTCTCTCTCTCTCTCTCTCACTCTCGCGTAGAGCCAATTCCGGTGAATCGTGTGCGTCTGGATTACATTTATGGTTGTGTGTGTGTGTGTGTGAGCAGTATGCGGGTTTTCGTGCTTCGAGGTAAAAAATGCGTCCCTTTGCTGGTCCATCTGAAGAAGAAGATTATGAGAAGAAGATGATTGGATTGTGTTATGCTTGCCTGCAATTAGTACATTCAAACAAAAATTATTTTCGTTATTTTGTTGTTTTGCCACGGCAAAGTGTTACGTTTTAATCTTGGAGATGAAAATAAAATTTCAAAATCCTGAAGCAAATTTTATTGATCACCATCCATGTCCATGTCATTAATTTTTATTTGGCATTGATTTAAAACATCATGTATACGAGTTTTTTATGTAGGAATTCGTTAATATTTTCGAGATGTAATATTTACATTGATATGTCAAAATAGGGAATTGCGTGGAGTTAACTGAGGTGGGTGTTGTTTTGTTAAATGAAATGTATGTTTTCGATATACTCATCGTTTTATCGGATAAATTGGAACGTTTTTGACTTTACACAGCACCTCGTAATAAAAATGCAATTTTTAACATTTTAAAGTATATTTGTGACGAGATTGACTAATGTAAAACAGTTAAAATGTAGCAAAATATAAGAGACGAGAAATCATCTCATCGCGCTGACTCCATATTCTTTATAGGAACATATTAAATTGATTGCTAATATTACTTATTAAAGATAACTCTTCACCCTAAGAAATTTCTTTAAAATTGTAGAATGCGTAATTTTATCACAGCACAAAATAAGATTAAGGAGGAAAATTTTTAATATCGACACTTCATTTTAAAACTATAAACCCAAAACTTGGAGTGTAGGGTTTGTTTTTTTTTAGATTTTATTTTCTTAAAATATAGAATAGGAGGCTATTAAAACTTTTTCTCTAATATTCCCGAAGTAATAAAAGATGGAAAGCTATAATTTTCAGCGTACATTTTCACATTGATGCCACTTACAAACGAGGCCCTAGTCACAGAATATGTGGCGGTATAATTACATTAGAAATTAATTAAGATGAGCTAAATTTACGCATATAAAAGGAGTTAAAATTACAAATTCTCTTCATTTCGTCATTTACGTTAGGGGGAAAATCATTGCCGCGAAATAAAGCACAACATGCTGGATTCGATATAATTTCGATATAATTTAACAATAGAAGATAAAAAATACTAATTTGAGCCATGTTAGTGGGTAATACGGTAATACCCCGCTATGCGTCGGAGATGCGTTCCTGAAAAATGCGACTTATAACGAAACGTATAGCGAAACAAAGAGTACCATAAGAACTATGATGAAAGTTAGGGGTTACGTTCCTGGCGGATATTTTGTGACACATTTGTTTCCCAAATAATACATGTATATCAATACAGTACATGGGACACACTTACTATGTTACCACTATGTGCTTACCACTCATTGCTACTAGGGTTTAATATACATTTAATCGTAACAACGAGTAACCAATTGCAATAATAAATTCAGAAATCACCGGAAATAATTGTCTATAGTGTGATGGAGCACAAAAATTGTTTCTTTGCTTACACGCACACTGATACGCACTTTAGAGTACTTTTCAAGCAGATTTCGCAATCCAAAGTATATTCAACATCTCATGAGATATCAACGCAAACGTAAACACACAAAATGTTAGACACAACTGTTCACAAAGCTCAGAAATAGGTTTTTACACATCGTCATTAAAATTGGGACAGTCCGTTTTATCCCCTGTGTATCTTGTGAATCACCTAACCCATAGTGATCTCTCAAACACATGGCCAGCAAATGTTTATTCTGAGTATGATTTTACACAAATTGATAAACATGAAATGAAATTAATTCATATAAATAATAATAAACATGAAATTAAAAGCCGAATAGAGGGTTTTTATTGTTATAGTTATAATTTATGCCCCGCAATTGGAATTTCTGAAATTTTGCTTTTAGTATTTCACAAACGACGTATATGCGAAGCGACGCAACTTATAACGAAACATGTTCCTTAATTGATTGGCGACGTATATGCGAAACAACGTATAGCGGGGTTTTACTGTACGCTACTTTTTAACTATATTTTTGTATGCTGACAGGTGCAAAAATCTCGTCAAATGTATTTTTATTATTCCAACCGTATTTATCTTTTATAAAATTACTTGGATCGGATAGCCGACTGAACGGAAAATTAAATATGAATAAAGGCTCGAGATTAATTTTAAAATCTGGAACGATAGAAAATGGCTCTATACTAGGTCTCTTACTAGGGTGATTATTAAACTTCAAACTTTTAATAGGCTTAACTGAACTTCCAATTAGCCGCTTCAGTAAAGACGATTTAAAAAAAAACGTGGAACTCTCGAGTATGATTTTGGCCTGAGAAAATAACTATAGATTATGATTTGAAGGAGAACACGCCATCGAGGCACGCCTCGGCGAGGAGCAGTTGGCGCGTATTCCAAGGGAAAGGGGCTAGGAAAACAAAATCAGCTTACGTCTCCATTTTCAGCTGCAACTTAATCCTAGGAAGCGAGATGAGAAGTTATTTCGCACCGAAAGATTAATGTTTTGAAGAGGAGAAGTCCATTATGAGGGAGAGAGGAGAACCACTTAACATATGCATTGTTTCGTAGCATCAAATGAGGGTATCAAATGAATTGATGGAAAAGACGCAGTTTAGGAAATCAAAGGAAAAATATAAGTTACCGCCAGTAACAGTTTCGAACATCTTTATAATGGATCGATTTATAAATATCTTAGGAAACAAAAGAATGGGAATCTGGTGAGCTTCCGTAGATACGGTTGGCCAGTTCTTTCTCTTTTCAATTGCGTTCCAGTCATTGTTAACGTAATTCATCCATAGGAGGAAACTACGCAGAGTGGCCAAAAAGTTGCGCCGCATACCGTTTTTAATTAAGACAAGAATAAATCATAAGAAACGGTAATTACATAGTGATTTTAATTAATAGGTGGAAAAATCAAAATGTGTTCGTATACTTAGTGATTTTAATTAATACGAGGCAAGATATTATTTTTGGTAATCGTTCAGAATCCTATGGGGTTAGTTAATACATATCTCTATGGGACGCAACTTTTGGAGGAAAATTCTGGACTTCACCGGAAACTCTTGGTATTTAACAACTTTCTCACTTTCTGAGATAAAGTAAGGGTGTTTTCCGCTGTGCCTCAGTGAGGAAATCTATTGTGGTAAAGTTTACTGAGTTAAACCTTTCTCCACCGTAAATACCCCAATTCGAGAATGGAGATTAGACTGGTTTGATAACTTAGTTGGTTATAGCACCTGCACGGCAAATGGCAGACTTCATTCTTCTTCCAACACCTCTAGTATTCTATGAACCTTGTCTCTTTCCTTGTATTTTTCCTTGGACGAGCATTTGAAGAAGATAATACTTCTCACCTCTCTTTCAAAGTACAGTGAAATCTCGTTACAGCGTACTTCACAATTACGTATGTTTCACATTAACGTACTTTTATTGAATCCCCATCAATGTATAAATACTGTATAAATATTTCAAAATAACGTACTTCAACTTAACGTACTTTTCAATACTACGTATGAAATTCAGAGGTCCCGAAAAAAGATTTTGGTGGTATTAACGTTGTCTTTTATCCGTAAATGGCTCAACCATAACCATTTCTTTCTCATTCAATTCGTTTACACCAATTTTGAAGACATATTTTGTCTTCAGTGTGTAAACATCTACGGAACTCCGCCAAGATCCCAAAAGAAGGGATTTTCCGAACTGAAAAATGTAGAACCCATGATCAGTTATCCCTCTCGTATTTTTACAATAGCATTGAGATAAAATCTTGTTCTAGGAATTATCTCTCTTGTTAGACTCTCATTCTGGCCGGTTTCGGTTTCCGCCAGATCCGTGAGAATGCCGATCCCCCACTGAGTTTCTTCTAGAGAAAATGCTGTACTCCTTATGGGTATATTTGGTATGTCGTACGTTCAGTATAAAGTATAAAAATTCATGCTCCCTAGAGATACGTTGTATCGAGACTTTACTGTACTACATTTTTCTGCATTTAATTGTGATATAAAGAAAAACTCGTAAACCATAAAATTGACCAGATAAGTACTCACTCAGTAAATAGGAGAGAAAAAATTAAACGTTAATAAAAAATTACTTACTGGTTTCAAGAACTATGGCCTTATAGGGACCTACAAACCAGTAAGTATTTTTATTATAACTTTTTCTATTTACTGAGTGAGTGCTTCTCTGGTTTATGAGTTTTTCTTTATATCATTCCAATCGCCGTAGTCTCCGCATTCTTTCTCCTGCATTAATTGTGTTGAACAATTCTAGGTTCTTTCCCACTCTTTGCAGGACCGTCTCATTACGCACTTTGTCCACCCCAAGATATTTTAAGCATACGCCGATAAATCCACA
Organism: Uropetala carovei; assembly: GCA_036926305.1. Taxonomy (NCBI): domain Eukaryota; kingdom Metazoa; phylum Arthropoda; class Insecta; order Odonata; family Petaluridae; genus Uropetala; species Uropetala carovei. The sequence continues at coordinate 5,091,396 of JAXCHB010000010.1, read as the reverse complement.
TTTCAAATGCCTCAATCTTTTTGCACGAGGTTTCTGACAATGTCCACGCTTCTACTCCATACAAAAGAACAGAGAATATGTTATATAACAAGGTATAATGCGCCTGCGGAGCTGGAGTTTAAAATCTCTATTGCAGGTAAGTTTTTTCATCCTCACAAACTCATTTCTCCTTTGTTCTATATTGTTTTATCTCTTTGCTATGATCACAGTGGTCATTGAGCAGACATCCGCTGTATTTGTACTTCTTCACTCATTCCGGTTGAACGCCATTAACGTCAATATCCATCGAAACATTTTGGTTCTCGCTGATCACCATAATTTTGGTACTTTTCTTGTTGATATTAAGACCATATTTATCGCTAACAAGGCTAACACGATTTTGACTATTTCTTGTAAATCATCAGCCGTAGTTGTCGAAAAAACTGCATCATCCGCATATCGGAGATTATTGATAAGGACACGGTTGACATTTATGCCCTCAGAAATATCTTGCAATGCTTCTCTAAAAATCATTTTTGAGTAGATGTTAAAAAGTAGTAGTGGGAGAATGCACCCCAGTCTTACGCCTCTCTTAATATCAACTTTATCTGTCTATCGCGTATACAATTAAAAGTATTCGAGCCGTAGAAAGATGCACAATATATTTGAAAATGTTGTGATATGGAAAATTAATATGTTATTAGAATTGATTTTCCTCTCTGAGAAAATGAATGCCAATTTCACCAAAACGAAAAGCAATCATATTTATCAATAAGACAAAACGGATCAAACGAGTCATAATGACTATAAACGCGTGGAATTTAATTTTTCTGCAACTCCTCCGCTTTTCCTTCGTTTAGATGTAATCATGCCATTTTTTAAAAAAATGATAAAGGGCGACTTTAATTTCTTTCGAATTTATATTAGGCGAATAAATTAAATGGAGAACTCGCCTTAAAGTGGCTTCGTGGAGGAGGCCGTGGATAATCACGCAGCTAAATTCCTTCCCATTGAATCGGGAATATGAAATCTCAAACAATAATTATCTGGGCCATTTGCAATCGATAATTTCGTGAATTGGTGCAATACTTTGCTCGGGGCGCCTTACTTAACAAGGCTGAGATTTTTTTCTTTCGCCCAACAGAAAATTACATTACTCGAGAAAATGCGTTCAAATGAATTTTTTAATCTTTAAATTGCGCACTCGTGTTGCGAAAAACGAGTTGGAAAAACTCACTGTGCGATTCGGGCCGAGGGTGTTTTCAAAACGCAAATCCACGACGCAATCGCATATTTTTTTTAAGGAATCCGATGTTTCCGCTGCGTTTCATCGCACGGAATTCATTTGGCGAATCGGGAAATATTTTCCAAGATTTAATGAAATTCCGCCGCTATTTTTGTTTTCAAACCTTTATTATTGCGAACAATCTCGATCGAGTGTTTATGCTACAGAACCTGAGATTTTTTGACGTCTCTTCAATTTTGTCATATTTTATTTACCGTTTCACCGTTCCGCATAAAAAAAATTAAAACTGCCTCGTCCCCATCTCTCTTTCTTCTGCTCGAGTTTACTATATTTTTGTTTTTTTTAAGCGTACCCATTTCTCACTAATCCTCCATTTTCCGGATTTTCGAAAAAAAATTGTAGCGCCAAAATATCGCATCTCGCTTGTTTTGATTTAAATATTTTTAAGGAGCGGAGAGTGGAAGGTAGATGGGAGGAGTGGGTTTAAGGGAGAGGGTTTAAGGGGGGAGGGGGGAGGATAGGAGGAAAGAGGTGTGCGTCTCTGTATACGAGGTCTCCTAGTTTCCCTTATACCTTAACGGTTAGGGATTATTTTTACTACAAAATCGGGAGAGAGAGGATGAAGTGGAAAAATAGGAGAGGTGATGGAGGGAAATAGGTGAGGGGAAGACGGAGAGAGGGAGGGGGAGGGGGAGAGAGCGGGACGGAGGTTATACCGAGTGTAGGATTTTTTTTATAATTCCGTCGTGTTGTTGGTGGATATTCGGTGAGAGGCGTTACATTTTTCGTTTGTCCATAGGATATTCTCGATGGGAGAGGGCGCGGGGAGATATTTTGTGCGCCGGGCGACGGAGATATTGGAGATGGGGAGACTTTGGAGATTTTTTGAAAGGGGAGTAAAAGGGAGGGAAGAGGCGCGTGTTTGCGTTATGATCGTAAATTTCTGTCGCCCTAAGCAGGCCTCGTGGGCTGCGATCAGAAGATAAGCGGTCCAGCGGCTTTTGTTTTTCATTTTTTTAATAAATGCACGCCGCTCATATTTTTCCTCCTTTCCATTTTCGAGTGTCCGCTCCTCCATGGACCTCTCACTCCCCTCCCCCCTCTTTATCCCCTCCTCTCCCTCCCTTCTCTCTCCCCCCCTTCCCTCGTAGCTCACGGCTATTTAGAGATCCTAAAAATAAATTGTTCGAGTGGCAATTGTTTTCGTATTAGCAGCATTTTTGTTTTATTCGCTTCGCTCCGAAATCTAAGTATTAATCTCCGAGTTGACTGTTTTTTCAAGCTTATCTCTCTCTCTCTCTCCCTCTTTTCGTCTCCTTTCCAAGGGTTTTTATTGATATCGCTCCCGTTTTACGGATAGCTACAATTTTTCGAAACACTGAATGCTTGAGTCGCGAAATTAAATCATAAACTACCATGAAGTGTTGATGCGTTCCCAAGGTAGTTTATTTTTACTTCGGCTTGGTTTAACGTGATTTTAACTAAATTAATGAAAAACCAGACCTCCTTTTAACGCTCTTTATAAGATGTGAAAAAGTTTCTAATAAAATCGAATCTTAGCAAAAACTACGTCTGAATGTGAATGAATTGAGCAGCGTCATTTGCTTTGCGCAGTTAAGTTGATCTTCAAGAAGATTGTGTGAAAAACTGCAGATAAAACAATCGACTTTCATGAAGAAGATGTGTATTCATTGGTTTTATTTACATGAAAACTTTCTAAAACGTGATTTGCCTTTTAAATTGTACAATGAAAATATTTTATAAAATCATAAATCGATACAGTCAAAGCGTACACCGCTAATAAAGAAAAAGCACGCCTAAAACATCCAAAGCAGTCGACGCCTGTTTTCAGGAGATTTGGCTCTAAGTCCCCGTTTACACGTTCCCGTTTTCGTGTCTGAAAACAGGCGCCTGTCCTTCTGCGCACGCGCACAAGCAAATTCCCCCGAAGAAAGGCGTCAGTCACGGAACGGGCGCGACTACCGATTCCAAGCCTGTCAAGAACACTTCAATTGGCTGAGGACTGCCACGTGACGCAGGTGACGTGCAGTAGCAGTCAAAAGGTCAGTTTTTCTTTCTGAATCCATCTTACTACGTACGTTACCGCAGGCAGACTAGTCATCCATTTTTCAGATATCTTCATGTCCATCATATGCCTATCTGTATACAAATATCCCCAACACTTTCATTTATGAAGCACTGAAAGGCTCTCAAATCCTATTTTAACGAAAATATAAACAGCGTATCATTCTTCCCAAGTCCTCAACCGTGGTAAGGGACATGACATAAACAAGTTAGGAAAGTGTACAGCGTATCACAAATTGGCGCGTTTCGTGCAATGGAGTATTTGAAAGAAATTATATACGTGTAAGACAGGGAAATAGCGTTTTAAAGTTATTTTCTTCGACATAAGTAATCAATTTTCTTCCTATTAAAAATACTGCCTACACACGTAAGGAAATTAAACGTGTTTTTGTGAGATTGTTTATGTTAGCAAGAATGAGGAATTAACACTTTCAGCCCGAATAGTATTTTCCGAGAATTTCTGAAATCCTAGGATTTTTTTTCTGTGATATTCCTTCTCAATAGTCTACTAATCCTATTCGAATGCAAATTACTCTTTTTTTGTTGAAAGTAACCGTTTTTTGTCGAAATTTGCACTTTTTCTTTTGTTTTTTGAACATTACCTACACCTCTTTTGGACCCTCCTATCATTTCTTTTTTCACGGTATTTTGGAAAATTTGAATCTATTGATATTATAGAGGTCTCCAAAATACGGACTAATTCTGCTGAGTAGTTTCTTTTGCGTCTATGATGGACAATCTGCATTGGTACAAGGTCATTTTATTATAACTGAATTTTTTGTACAGGATAATTTATTAACATCACTGAAATCAAAAATTAAAGAAAATATTAAACGCTTTTATCAACGAAAAAGGGAATATTAAAACATAGTAAAAGTTAGGAAAATACGGAGAAATAAAACACCTCGACAGAAACGCCTATTAAAAAATGCCTCTGTTACAAAAAAATAAAAACTCGGACCGAGAACCGACACAGCAGACGAAAGGCAGGCCTCAAATGTGACCGCTCCGAAGGTTCGAGAGTTATACCTGCAGAAATGGAAAGAGACGAGAGTTTGAAAGCCGAAGCGAAACTTCGTAGTTGCCCGTCATCTATTGATAGCGCTCGGATCTTGGCAAAGTCCCGAGCGTCGTCTATTGATGACGTTCGGCTTCAATGTGTTAACCCAGGGGTCGGCAACCTTTTTCCTAAGAGCCACTTTTTCAAATTATGTATAAAACGCAGCATAAAAAGAGCCGCAGTCATTGGCGGGGGGCGATTCTCACCTCCTTAACCTTGCTGTTGATTTACTTTTTGGAATTATCTCTGTAAACCAAACGTTTATTCTACGGATTGCGTCCATACGTTTCTAGTTTTCTGCAATTTCTACTAAAATAATTTACGAAGCCAATTTCTTTCTTGGAGGTTTTATCAGGGGGAGTTGCTGTTGGAAACCGCACGCAAATCCTTAAAGAGCCACTTGCGGTTCAGGAGCCGCAGGTTGCCGACCCCTGTGTTAACCAAACAAGAAATTTTCAGTTCAACTCCAATTAAGGCATTCTTGGTTGATTTTATTGATAACGGCTACTCCTACGATAACAATGCATAGGGAAAGAAATACTCTAATTTACCAGTTCTACAATTTTTATTTGAAATGTATATTGATATGACCAATACTTTACGAGATATGACGAAACGTTCATTTTTTGTCACCAGTACAATGGTACTACTGATTGACTTACGTGATTAATTTATGTGATTTTCTTATTATCTTTGATAGTAAGTCCTTAATATCAAATTTCATGAAAATCCGTTCCGTAGAAGCCGAGAACGAACATGCGGACGGACGGACAGACAGGCAGACAGACGGACAGGCCGACGATAATAGGTGTTCACGCTGGAAGCGAAACGCGCCTAAAAACGACCTTATTGAATGATTAAGATAATAAAAAACCCCAGAACTTACATTTATCTAATTACATTACCAAGATGCTGTTGGCACAAAAATAAAATAAAATTTACTTTAATAAAACCTCAGAAGTTCTGTTCAGTGTCTACCTCTATACCACTATAAATGAATAATAAATATATTCAAATAAAGCATCAGTTTATAAAATTATATGGGCTGGGTGAGTTTAGTCATTTTCAAACCACGATAATCAAATGAGTCGTAGCATACATCGTAAAACAGAAAAGACGAAAGAACACAAATTAAGATACACTTGAGCTCAATTATTCATTTTCTCTCAGAAAATAATAACTAAATGATATCTTTCGCAAAGCTTTATGACGAAATGGCTTAAATATGTATCGTATTACCGAGAGGAGTGTCGATAATCCTAACTCGGAAACATTATTAATAAACCATTTATTGAATTCAATGTCACGCAGAACTTCGATAGCAGATGTTTTCGAATCGAAAATAAACTAACAACGGAACAGGACGGAAAACACGGGAAGCGTCGTCTCACTCCAATAGAAGCCCTTTCTATATTTGAATCATGCATCGGAGAATTGTGATTGCTATTGACGTTCGCTCTGTTTTATCCCCGTTTCGGTCTCATTCCAATTTTATCTGTCTATTTATCGCCGTTATATTTCTGAGACATTATTTTTAGATGTCGATGGAGATGCCGCTGGGTTTAGGCCAGTGATTCCCAACCGGGGTGACATGACACCCCAGGGTAACGCGACGGTTATCGAGGGGTGACGCGAATATTTAATTAATTCACAGCGTATAATATAATGACTTATATAAACATAAATAAAACTAGGAGAATAATCACTCGTGCTTATTTAAATGCTAGAATTTTATCTTTATTTGGTAAGGAAAGCCCAGTTTATCTTTAAAGGTGACTTGAAGATAATGGAACTGTAAACGGGGTGACGCAGAGCTGAATGAACTGAACATAGGCTGACGTAGACAAAAAAAGTTGAGAACCGCTGGTTTAGGCACTGGTTGGAGAGGGTTGGTTGAAATCAGGGGGGAGAGAGAGGATGGTTTGGATAAGGTGGCGAGAGGAAGGGTTGGACAGCAGCGGATAGAAGCCTCTTCGCCAAAATACGAATATCGCGACCAGTATTAATATCTCCTCCGTCCAAATTCGTTATCAAATGTCTTATAGAAATATAAATCGTTTTGGTTTCTAACCACAAAACTATCAATAATGCCGAGGTAACAATTTCATCTCTACCAATATTAGAGATTCAATTATACGAATCAGTTTTTCCGCGATTGCTTTTTATCAAACTTTAAAATCGACCGTAGTTTTAAATCGCGATTATTACCTCAATGTATTTGCTATCCCACCAAACGCTGTCTCATCTTAAATATACATTGGATCACATCACGCCATGATGCGTGTTTTCATCCAATTTGTTTGTTTACTCATACCACACAAAGTTGCACTAAAAAATGAAACGGAAGCATTGCTTGTACTGTACTATTTGTTCCAAGGCATTCCTTCATTCCTGGAAACCCTCTTATTACTATGGCAAAGAAATATTTCCGCCGTTAAATATTCTAACATAATGGATAATTAAATTTAAAATGAATAAAGAAAATCACATGCAACACCCATGTTGCTTTCAATTACGTGTTTATTTTTCATTTCGGTATGACCAAATAAGTTTAAAACAGTACTTGATAGCTTTATGTTGGTGTAAACATGAGAACATTATATATTAGATAATTTTTCTGGTTTCATAAAACGTCTTTCGTATCAGTTGATAACTAATAATTCGATTGTTATGTATTGTTGTAATTAATCATCAATTTTTAGTATTCTTTTTACCGCTCTAAACCTGGATTCGAATTTCTACTTTATTCTGCATAATACGCTGATCTGTTGGTCGAGTTTAATTTATCCCTCCGATACCATTTAAATCGTGTACACATTGCTCGATTTCAATCGTTTAAAAATGAGAGCCGTTTGTTTAGCATTTTTTACCGACTCTTTTACATTTGTTTTGTATTCCGAGCATTTTGGATTAATTATGTTGAAACACTGCCGAATAATCGCCTTCAACCTCCTCATCGAGAAATCCCTTTACTTTCCCAACCTTTCCTTTTCTTTGCCTCTCATCATTAACTACGCTCTCCATTCCCTCCCTCCCTCCATTCCATCTTTCTCTCCCTCCCCTTCTTCTCGAAAGCAAACTCCTACACCATTCCTCACAAATGGATTGGTAAACATTAATCTACCTGGATCGTTTCAGGTCTCATTCACAAGAATCTCATCCTCTCATCTCTTCCCGTCCAATTCTCTGGAGACGAGGTTAGTCTCTTGCGGTTGCCTGGGAAACGTTTCTTGTGGATCTTTCGGGTACCGTCGAGGACTCCCTCCCGCATTGCAAATTCAAGGAGTTTGGTTTGTTAAAGAATAAAGGAGTCGACTTCGTCGAGTGACGCCTTTTCCCTCGAGTGTCGCGAGAAACCCGGATGCCTCTGATAATGAGATACGGCGCAGGTGTCGGGCGAACAGAAACTGTTTTTGATTGTTGGGTTTCGTGAGCGCATTCACGCTGCAGGAGCTGCACGGACGAGTGGCGTCGTCAATTGAAGTCCCGCCAGGGAGAGCCACGTGCTCCCTTCGCCTTCGTCTTTCCTTAGTAATTGAGTATTGAGAGGGGAAATGGATTCTTCGTTTGGGTGCCACCCTATTTACAGTACTTTTCCTAAATTTTATTTAAACTATCCGCCGCCACGTTAAAAATGAAGTCATCGATCTCAGGGTAAATAAATATTTTATTTTGTTAAAAAAATAATTGTCGACATAAATCAAGGCATCGAACCGTATTTTTTTTCGATCCGGTTCACTCAAAACACAAAATTTCGGTTCGGTTCCGGTTTCTCTCCGGCAATCATCAGTGAACCGGTTCGAACCGTTTTTTTCCGCACCGACCTTAAAATATTTTTAAGAAACTTTCAATAACTGATTTATTAATTTACGTAATTTTCTAATTAAATCAAATGCATCTTCACTATAACAATAGTGATATTAAAAAACTGACATTAAAACACCAAAATAAATTATTCAAATGTAAATATTTAGCATGTATTTTATTTATTAAATATTTATTTAGAATTGAATAACTACAAACCAACATGCGTCGCAAAATGATTTCAACAGGTTAGGAAAGTGTACCTAAGGTGAATTACAGATAAGCACGTTTCCTGCGATAGAATATTCTAAACTTATTATGTTATGCAAACCATTCATCTCATTTTCTAATTTACTGTGCTTAGATTATAGCACTAAATTTCATTAAAATCCGCTGAATAACTACGAGGAAAAGAATTGCATTCGGAGATAAGAACGGACAGACCGAAGCTAATCTATCTATATAAATAAAATTGTAACCTCTGTCTGTACATTTGTTTTTTGCCGGGGTTTTACTTTTTTTGTATGTTTTGCATCACAAGAAGACGCTTTAACCGGTTTTCAGAATTGTTGTCTGTCTTTTTGTTTGTTACCGAATCACGCAAAAACGGCTGGTCGAATTTTTATGAAACTTGCAGCGTATCTTTAGACTGGTCCAGCTTAAAATATGGGCTATGTCGTGTATCTCAAAAAAAATTTAAGTGGGGGTTTGTGGGGAATCTATATGGTTTTTCGACGATAACTCTCCAGTAAATTAACTTAGGAAGTTGAAATTTGATTTTTGTCACTTTCAATGCAAGTATAAGATCAAGTTTGAAGATGAGCAAAATCAGACCAAGGGGAAGGGGGTTGTGGGGGGGGGGGGGGGGGGGGGCACCCGTAGGAGAAATCGCTGATTTCAAGCCAACGGTTGATTACATCGAAGAAGTTTAATAATAAATATTTTAGGAAAACAATTTGGGAAAATATTTTAGGAAAAAGTCTGTCTGTTTGTTTGTTTGTTACCGCATCACGCAAAAACGGCTGGTCGAATTTTTATGAAACTTGCAGCGTATCTTTAGACTGGTCCAGCTTAAAATATAAGCTACTAGCTTCGCTCGGGAAAGTAGCAAACGATTTTTATTGCAAACGTTCCCCATTCCTTAATTAAGCAAGCGATGCTTACATTAACATTTACTATTTTATGTATTATATTGTAAAGTTTTACCATTAATATAATTACGCATTAATGTCTTACTTAATATTCACATGGATAGATGCACCCAAGCCTTTAAAGCAGCAATAAAATTATGTGGATTATGTCAATACTATTAGCCAAAACGTAAACAATAAACAACATCTTGGTTACCGAACAAATGTAAGTAGATGTATCGATTTATGTTGCGATAAATTTTTCAATGTTTATGGTAAAAGATAACAATGTTCTAATATTCCTGATAAATCATTTGGCTCACTTTAAAAGTATTCATAGACTACATTTAGGCATGAATCCATTTGTACCCTTTATCTTGGAGTTAGCTATTCTTCCTCTACGGCGCGCCACGGCGGCGTGGATATCTCTAACTTTGAAGAGGACAACAATTAAGAAATTTAGCTTTGATGCCGCCTGGAAAATGGTCATCTAAATCGATAAATTTTGCATTTAAAAGGAAAATTTCGAGCGATTTAGCATGGAATATGACAAAAAATGAACAGAATTAAAATATTCAGTCTTTCATTCGTAAAATAAGCCATTTCCCGTGATCGTAAGTTAATATTTAGGTATATTTATATCCACATCAGTGAAGGGCTGCATGGCATTTTGGGGTTTCTCCACACCATTTCCCATGAATTCTTATGGAAATAGTATTTTGTTGACCTCATAGGGTATAAGAGACCCCGCGGTCTGCAAACCTATACCAAGTTCTTCCTTTGGTCCATGGGATGGCTCATGAAACTTTTGAATTCGATAGCTTCAACGGTGTAAAAACGTATAAAGAACATACACACACATACACTCTAAAATATTTATAAGATGTGGTGTATCTCAAAATAATTTTAAATGGGGGCTTGGGGGGGGGGGGGGGGGGGGGGGGGGGGGGTTTGCCGATGACTCTCGAGTAAATTAACTTAGGAAGTTCAAATTTGATATTTGTCACTTGCAATACAAGTATAAGATCAATCTCCTATATATTGATGAAAGTTTGTCTGATTGTGAATCTATACATTTCCACACCGTTAAAGCTAGAAGAATCAAACTTTCAACAAATACTTTCTCCACAAACAGGAAGGTCGTAGGCTACGTTTTAGTCCCAAATGTTTTATATTAATTGTACAAAGAGCAAAATAACTTTGTATGCTAATGCATTGCCATCTAGAGATGAGTCAGAAAGAACGGGACAGTTCTTTTCGAACTGTTCTGATGCCTAAACTGTTCAATAAAATAACTGTTCTCAAAGAACAGGTAACTCTACATCTTATACACAGTGAGAAAGGTGGGAAACGACTACTTCCTCACCCATAATTGGACTGCGGGTATTGATTAAACTACGCGTATTTTCCCAAGTGCTACTATTGATTTGAATCAAATTTGGTACGATTGTGGAGTGCTCCTAGAAATAATTCATACTTGGTTTTTGTTTCTCTCTGCCCGTTTTATTCAAAACGGCGGCCGAGTGAATTCTTAAATACCATGTATCATCTAGAATTCCGCTCGGATTTGAACCAAATTTCCCCGGGCAACGCCGGGGATTTCTGCTAGTATGCGCTAAAGCTGGAATGCCTAATAATGAATTATTAATATTTTAAATCACAAATCGTGCGACAAAATAAGAGGCCGCGTTGTCTCAATAGTGTCAATAAGTTGAATAAGACGTTACGTTATTTTCATTAACAATTTGTAGATCACGTCCACTGCTCATATTATAAAAACTGTAAATGCACGGCATTATTTTTTCATTTAAAGATCACGTAAATAGATGAAAAAATGTATAAATTTTTTATGAGGAAGAAGCCCGCGGAAATTGAGGGTCAGAGAACCCAGAAAGGCTAAGAAATGTTTGTTACCATGATACAAATTTACTATGACGGAATTTTGCAAACACACAAAGAAAACATTCATTGACACTTACTTAAAAGCAACAGATTCTTGAAAATAGCACTTAAAACAGAAATTTGACACTTGAAACTTTGCTTTAATTTCAATGATATCATTATCAAATACGCAAGTAGTTGCATAAAATCCACAACAATGAATTAATTGAGTTAATTTCTCACTTTACTAAATACTCTCTTGAAATTAAAGTGTGTGTGTGTGTATATATATATATATATAATGAGACTTACTTATTCCGCGCTTCATTATTCACACCGATAAGCTAAATATTTTGATGGAAATAACAAATATACATAAATTTTTTATTCCTATTTTCGGTAACGATTAACATCCGATATAAAATTGAATTTTTCGAGTTTAAAATATATACCTATTTAGAATTACTAACCTGTAGCAAAGGGGAACTAATGCAGAAATACGCACAAGGAACAAACGTGGAGCAATCCTTCAATAATTAGCAAGGCCAAACTGATGGATGCTAGTTCATATGATGGAATCAAAGGTTGTGGACCTATGTAGCAGACGAAACAGTGAAGAAAACTTCCCTTCTCCCACTAGGCATTCATAAGGTTCAAGGAATTCTCAAATGGGTAAATTTCCCCGTGGAATTTTCGGAAGTCTTTAGATATTATCGTAATGTCATATTCGTGGAACGAACCAAGTGACTTGAGGATTAGTGAACTTGGTTGGGGTTTGGACTCCATGGCGACAGGATATGGGAGCGTGAGGGAGGTGATGACCATTTGAACATGGAAGGTTACTGAGCGGTTGGAAAATTCCGCCTTTCGCTTACTCTGTTTTTCCGAATCGAAATAAGGGAGCGAAATAAATATTGGTTTTCGGTTTCGGTTCGGGTTCAACACATTTACTTTTTTCGGTTCGGGTTCCCAAAAATATCGGTTTTTTTTGGTTCGGTTCCGGTTCGATGCCCTGACATAAATAGATAAGTTTATTGCCATTAGAGGATCTCTCTAGCGTACGTATTATTAATTTCAAACCGGCGGAGCAGTTTTAAAAATTTTAACGTAAATCACTTTTCTTAGGCAGGGGTCTTCAAACTTCTTAGCAAGTGCGACACTTGGTCAATAAATTTTATGCTCGCGGGACAGAGTATCAATATGAAAAACTATTAGAAAATATAGGCGCTTAATAGGCATACAAATTGATGCGATTTTCGTATTAAAAGGTGGTGTAGTGAATTGGATAAATTACGATTTTTCCGAGAAATTTTTCGACACGTCCAAATCTTTTTTTCTTCTCCGAATATGAATATAAATCAGACATAAATGGAGCACAACTATTTTATAAAGTTGAAAATATTCAGTCTTATTAATGGAATGAAAATGACTTAGAAGTAAAAACAGGTAATGATGAACAAAATTAATTGAGACAATATGAAATATGTACATAGTTTAGTTTACGTTTTTCGTTACAGTTATTTTGAAAATTTCGTCGTTTTTTATTATGTTATTCAAAAATAATTTCCTTATTTCGTTACGTTATGCATAACGTTTTCCAACACTGCTTGATTTTTATACGTATCTATTAAAAAAGGCAAAGATTTATTACAGGCTTGAAGGTCGCATGTGGCCCGCGGGCCATAGTTTGGAGATCCCTGTTCTAAGGCTTTGCGATCTAAAATGCGCTCCCGCATTGCTCATCTTCAGAACCAAAGGTGAGATCAGAATTTTCATTAGTAATACATAACAGTAAGACGATAAACTTTCATAGAAATGACGAGTAGTACACTTTCAGCAAGTTAATGTGAAAAACGTCTCGCGCAGTAGATTCCATTTCTAGTTTTGTGTTCCGTCAGCTAGAGTCCGCCTCTTTCTCTCGCGAGCCAATCTACATAATGCTTTTCAATTCAGCAGAAATGTATGTGGCGGGGAATGCTATGCACCGATTCCCTTGTAAATCTCGCTGGCAGGCTTACATATGATCTCTAATCATTCTATAAAATAAGACCTCTCTTCTAAAGTCGATATCAAATACTTTTCATTTTGGTGGTGCATTCCTATATGATGGGTAAGTGCACCAATTAATCCGAATACTTCGTTATCTAAGCTTTTTGTTCTAAATTTACCTACTGGAATTCCATCCCAGCGATCATTAGGCGTCTCTCTGGCGACAATCAATTCAAATTCCTTAATAATGCCTAAAATTTATTTCCCGAATATTGCTTCCATGCGTTCCATTTATTCGATTATGTGATCATTCCCACGTGAAGTCTAAATGCTAGAAGCGTACTCGAAATGTGGCCTAACAAAAACTATGTAAAGTGCTTCTCATTCTTTTTCGGTATTATTTCCGTGCAAGCTAATTTCCTTTTGGTCGCACCACTCGAATAATATGCGTATCTCGCAACAAATGATCATTCGCGAATATATTTCACAGAATCGATTAAAAGTATATCAAGTCTATCAATTTTTACGTCGATTCTATCGCTTCTTTCCTGCCGTTTCAGGTATTCATAACAGGCTAATTACCGACCGCCATTTCTTAAGTAAGACCACACTGACAAGATTCGTGAAATTGATTGTAGGACGGATGCAAGGGATCCTTCTTCCCTAAGACGATAATAGAGCAAAATAGGAGAATAATATGATAGGTCGGAGATAATCTCCCCCTGCCACACACCAGTTGCGGTGCTTGCAGGGTATTCATTCAGATTCAGTTACCATCCGGATATCGCTTCAGCATCTTTCTGCAGAGACTACTTACCTTCCCGAGCATTTATTTCCTTACGTATTTTTAATTTACGAATTTACGAGGAAAAAATAGGAGATTTCGACTGCAGGATGGAGCGACATCAAGGCTCGTTTATCAGGAGAGTGATACCCGCCAGAGAAGTTATCAGGTAGGCTTTGGGTGCGCTGCACCCCCGCCACCCACCAATCTGGTGATTTGTAGGATATCTTGTAGAAGTAGAATTACGTTCGTATCGCCCGCGAAAAGAGTCTTAACCAACCAATGGGAGATCCCCCATTACTCCTCCCCCTTATCAAAGGATTTTCGCTATTTGCAATTGATCCGCCACCATGTCAAAACCACACCTCTCTCTTTCTCCCTCGGAATAATTGGTCTTCCCTCAGCGGGACATCGCCGTGACTTCATTGCCTACCTCCCGAGGTTCGCCTTAACGAGGAAAACTGTTGAGGCGTAACCGACTCTCTGCGAGTATATTCGAATTCCAGTGCTACGCCACTTGCAGCCTCATCTCGCGAGCCACTCCACTTTTCGCCCCTCCCCGCACGACCCTTCTTTCGCCCCTTCCTCCCACCCCCACGCTCCTTCCCTCGCCACCCCTACTACCCTCCTCTCGCCATTTATTATATTTTTTATACTTCCTCACGCCCTCTCGAAAAGAGTCCAATCGCATCCCTCTTGATGGTTCTATCTGTGGCATTAAAACGTGGAGCCCATTGAAAACGCGAGATACGCCCCTTCTCCTTCTCTTGTTTTCTTTCTCTTCGATCTCGAATGCATTCGGAAGAGCGATTTATTATCCAAATATTCGCGACTAATTGAGATACGAAGAAATGAGCGATTCTAGCGCCGAAAGCGGACGTTTCGCAACGCGCACCTGATATACTATTTATTCTGTATCATTTGCCGGCCAAGAGCGAATGCAAAAAAAACAGGATATATTGACAAATTAGATACAACCAATAGACACCAAAGAGATTTTATTCCATATATTAAGATAATACTGCTTGTATGCAAATCAAACTATTGTTCTCCATTCCATTTTTCTTTTCTTAAAATAAGTAAATTGAGGTCGCATGTTCAAAATTATCGTTCTCCGAAATGAATGAATACGTTTATAAGTGAATAACATAAAAAATTATCTGTGAAACATCTCCTTTTCACCCATAAAATCTTCATTAAAACACGAAACTGTCGTTCATATCAGGCAAGTCGAAAAAATTTTTTCTGCCACAATTATAGAGTTTCACTTGTTTATATCGCGATGTCTTCGGGAAAAAATAAGATTACGCAGTCGAGGAGCGATGCTTAGGATAACGTTTTCGGTCATGCGAGTTGAATACCGTGAAGAAGGTTTCATTACAACTCTCGAGAATTATTATATGCACGTGGTGGATGCTGTATGCGATAAAAAATAGGATATGTCAAATACCCTTAGAAATATAATCACAAGTACTTTTGAAATTTCGCAGTTCCTCGTTGAGAGGTTTCCTGAAAGATTGCAAATAATCAAAATATGAATTTTGAAGTTTGTTTAAATCATGTCATATTTTTACTTATACACTCACAACAGACCAAATTCTGCTTTTCGTATGTATGGAGAGGTTAGGTCTATAAAATGGAAAACATTTCTTGGTTTTTGCTTTGTTGATTTTTATTTTTCAAGGGTTATATAGTACTCACTTGTCATTGTTTAAATTTTCGAACTAGAAATTTAATTCTTCCACATATCCGTATGTTTAAGCTGATCCAACCCAATCTTCTCCATCCATTACAATCTACAATGGGCGAATTCCACCGATGATGGCTACCTTGCATATGGAGCTTCATGGCCCTTTTATGGCATGAGATAAGAACTTATTTTTTCAGTATGATTTTTTAATGCTTATTTTCTGTGCTCATCCTTTCTTTTTGGCTAACCTAATACACATTTATTTTCACTTCTTACTCATATGTGGCACGTAAGATATAAACTTTTTATTTCACGAATAAATAAATGTTTTCGATGTTTATTTATTTTTTAAATATCTAGATTTCAATAGCAAATAAATAATCCAAAAGTGAACTCGTGGCCAGATATCTGAGATGCCCTAATTGCCACCAGCGCGGCGATGAGGACGCCTCACCGGAAATGAATCAGACGCTACTCTCTTTGTCATCGCTGTCCTTCGAGTGCCCTTTCGCGCCAACAACGCTCCAAAGCGCCACCTTCCCATAAACACCAACGCCATTATAAATCCCCCTCACTCCTTTCTGCCCCCTCTAAAACCTCCTTCTCCCCCTCCCCCAAATTCCCCCCTCCCCCTATTCTCCCGTAACACCGTCGACTCGTCTCATTCTTCCGCTCGGTGGGTCCCGAAGGGAAAAAAAAGAAGAGCAACGATATAAGGGGTTGGATCGTCCCTTTTTCTGGAAGTCCTCGAGTCGGAGTGTATGAAGGAGAGGGTGCGAGAGGGGGTTGGATAGAGGGTGGCATAGGGGGTGGGATAGGGGATGGGATAGGGGATGGGATAGGGGGTTGGGTAGGGAGTTGATAGAGGGTTGGATAGGAAGTGGGATAGGGGATTGGATGGGGTGGGATAGGGTATTGGATAGGGAGCGCGATAGGGCGTTCGCAGAGCGAGGGGCAGGCGACAGGAAGGTTGTCGTGGGAGGCGCCGCGTGGCTGAATCGCACCCAGCTGGACACTTTGAACCGATGAGTAAAGAGAGAATATCGGTATGATACGAGTGTATCAGAGATATTGAGAGATCTGAAATGGCAGACGTTGAAGAGTAGAAGAATTGAGTACAAAAGGAAATTATTTGAAAAGTTTAAAAGCTCCGAATTCGTTGAAGACGTACGCGGCATAGTTGTACCCATCGGTGTTAGTGAACGTAATGTTAGTTCAGAGTACAGGAGAAAATATGTCGAAACAATCGCTAGAACAGAGAAATATTACAGATCTTTTATCCCAGACGCGATAAGGCAGTCCAACATAGGCATTATAGCTAGAGTTCATTTGGTGCTGTGACACCCCCTGCTAAACGCTTCTGGCGGATTGCAGGGTATTAATGTAAACGATGAAGATTCGTAAGTTAGCGTGGATTAGAAGTTTATTCCAAATTTTAAATTTTCATTCCAGTGTATGGAAAAACATTGAGGAATCTGGAGCGTTCGTTGGAGGCGAATTCGAAGCGGGACAGCGGCGGAGGACGCTCACTCGCAACCGTAAAATTAAACTGTTTATGATTTGAATCGTAATCGAACGTCGAGCATCGGAGGTCACGAATTCTCGGAAGAGCCCGGAATGAGAGAGAGGAAATTGAAATCCTCGGCTACGTCGTTCTAAAATATGTTAGTGAAAAAAAAACCATTCCTGTTTTTGTGGGAAAATCTTATAAATAAGTAACATGGCAGTCTATTAATGGATTTAAACACTTGATTTGTAAAACTCTTAAGCACGCAGCGGACTAAAATGTGTGCAATTTTTCGAAAATGAGTATTTATTGTTAACAGTATAAGAGAATAGGTACTAGTCTGCGAGTGGTGGCGCATGCTGGCACCAATGACGCCTCGAAGCGCGGCTCCGAGGAGATTTTGAGCTCCTTTAGGGACTTAACTCCGAGGTCGGTCGTGTCCGAGAGCAGTCTGGTGTTGATGTGCGTTTAACCGTCTGCAGCATAGTCCCACGGATTCACTGTGGCTCTGAGGTATGGAGTAGGGTGGAGGGGCTAAACCGAAGGCCGCAGCATCGGTAGTAAAATTGCCGATTTTGGGCATATCATTCGTAGTCTACACGCCGATGTCGTGATCGGTACAGAGAGTTGGCTCACGGACGAGATTGCAAGTCAGGAGATATTCCCTCAAGATCCCTCAAGACTATCGAGTTTTTAGAAAAGATCGTAGCATCCGGTCGGGAGGTGGAGTATTTATAGCGGTCAGCAATGCATACGGAAGTTTTCCACTACGGATTAGCGACGTCGAAGTAGAAAGTGTTTGGTGTGGAGTTATAGAAAGCGATGATACAATAGTAAATATATCCGCATTTTATAGGCCTCCCAATTCAAGTTTAGAAATTATTCATAATCTCGAGAAGCAAGTAGTAACGCTAATATAAAAAAATGAAGAGCGGGTCATTATAATTGGAGGAGACTTCAACCTACCTTCAATACACAGGAATCATAATTGCTTTGATCCCGGTGGTAGAGAGCGTGAAACATGCGGAGCCCTGATAGAAACCTTCGTTAAACACTCTGTGTAAGTTAGTGAGGTGCCCCACGAGATCGAAAAATATATTAGATTTACACGTAACGAACTACCCTGAGCGTATGAACGAGTTATCCAGAGAAGAAGGAATAAGCGATCATAATGCCGTGTACGTAGAATTTAAGCTAAAAGTGGAGAGACAGGTTAAGGCTAGAAGGCGATTTCTCGAACTTTAGTTTTTTTTACAGACGCAATTCCCTAATTTCTCCGAGGCATCAATCAACGCTAGTACAGAGGAATCCTGGTGCATGTTCAGGGATATGATGCGAGATTGTATGGATAAATTCATTCTACATAAACTTAAACGTGATGGTGAGGAACCAAGATGGTGCACCCAGAAAGTTAGATACGCTCTTAGACGGCAAAGAAAACTTCACGCTCGCTTAAATTGTAATCCTTCTAAAGTCACGGAGGAGCAGAGGTCAATGATACGGCAACAATACAGAGAGGCGCGGTCAAGAGCTAGAGTAACAATGCGAGAAGCATTTAATGATTACAAAAAGAAAGTTCTGCATAGTAATTTGAAAGAAAATCCGAAAGCATTTTGGTCGTACGTTAGAGAGGTTCATGGTAGAGGCCCCACCATAGCGTCATTGAGAACGGAGGCAGGTGATGTAGTACATGATAGCGCGGAAAAAGCGAACTTGTTAAATGAACACTTTCAGAAAGCGTTTACTTCAGTGAGCAACGAATTTGAGGAACCAGCTTTGAATGATGAGGGAAATTCGATGGAAGATTTGATATTCTCGGAAACAGGTATCGCGCACCAGCTAGAGTCGATTAAGCAAAATAAGTCTCCCGGGCCTGAGAGCATACCCGCGCATGTTAAAAGAGCTAGACTCCGTAATCGCACCTTATTTGAAAATAATATTCGAAAAATCCGTTGCTCATGGTATCGTTCCGAAAGACTGGAAACTAGCATACGTAACGCCCATCCACAAAGGCGGTGATAAAGAGAACCCCGAAAATTATAGTCCGATTTCCATGACGTCATAATCGTGTAAGATTCTAGAGTACATAATCGTTAGCTCTGTTCTGCGCTATTTAGATGGTCGTTCTCCGTTAAGCAAAAGCCAACACGGGTTTCGGAAAGGTAGGTCATTTGAAATGCAGCTCGCCCTATTCGTAAATGATTTGTTGAAATGCGGAGAGAAAAACACTCAGGTTGACGCCGTTTTCATTGACTTTAAAAAGGCGTTCGATAAAGTACCCCATAAGAAATTAATAGGAAAACTAGGAAAGTACGGCATAAACCCGAGTATCGTGAGTTGGATAAAAGACTTCCTCACCAGTAGAGAACAGTTAGTAGTCATTGGTGGGAAATCTTCCTACCCAGTTAAAGTCGCATCAGATGTTCCACAAGGAAGTGTCATAGGCCCACTACTATTCCTAATATATATAAACGATATCTGCTGGGTAGTTCGCTGCAAAATCAGACTTTTCGCAGATGACACCGTCTTATAGAAGGGGATAAAGAGCCAGGATGACCAAAAATCTCTCCAGGAAGATTTAAACGCCCTTTCAGCATGGTGTCAAGATTGGAAAATCAAAATTAATTACGACAAATGTTCCATTTTGAGTTTCTCTAAGGGCAAGAACAATGAATTATTCTTGGAGTACAGAATTGATAGATTGAATATCCAATCTGCGAAATACGTTAAATATTTAGGAGTCACCATTTGTCGTGATCTATCGTGGAATATGCATATTCAAAGGGTCGTAGGCGCAGCCAATAATATTAAGAAGTAGCACAGAACGGGTATGAGAAACGTGTTATTTATCATTGGTCAGATCTCTGGCCGAATAAGCTTCCATCATATGGGAACCGTACGAAAAGGGACAGATACTTGATTTAAAAAGAATCCAATGCATAGCAGGCAGATTCGTAAAGCAAAAATATGAGCAAAAATTAAGCGTCACATCTTGAAGGAGTTGAATTGGATGTCGCTAGAGGACCGCAGACTTAGCGCTAGGTTAAGGCTTCTGAAGAAATTTAGGTCGGAAGTCCTATTAGAGGAGGTCTCAGGAATATTAGAGGCACCTACTTACATGGGTAGGCACGATCACGAGGATAAAATGCTAGAGATTGACTGTAGGATAGAGCGATATCAGGGTTCGTTTTTCCCAAGGGCCATACGGGATCGTAACAGGAGAGTGATTTCCGCGAGAGAAGTTATTAGGTAGGCTTTGGTGCGCTGCACCCCATGCCGCCCACCAATCTGGTGATTTTCAGTGTATTATGTAGATGTAGAATACTGTATTTGATAATTTTATTTTTTATAACATGGTTATTCATAATTGCGTCATGAGACAAAATGAACTTGCCAAATCATTCTAAATTTGCATATTTCAATTCGCGTAAACAACCTCAAATGAGTCCTATATGAATGCACCGATGACATTATCCGTAGCACGGAAGATACTTTCGAACTTTTTAATTGTATCATTAATCCCTTTGCCAGAAAATTCCGCCATCATAAATGATGCCACTGAAAATAATACAAAACGAGCAATTAACTGGATGCGAGTGATAATGGAATCATCCAATTTGTATTTTGAATTACTGCGTAATTATTTGATAGGTGTTTGGACTTTCGGAAAATAAACAACTGCTCTCTTATATGTATATTCTTATTGTGCGTAATATTTATCTCGATGAACCTATGTTTCTGCTGTTTTCGCACGAATATCTCTTTGGATTCATTGCGAATTTGCGAATTTCGATGAATTTTAGTTGTCTTCTACGGTTACACACGATAAAATACTTTGGATGTGGAGTAATTAACAAAAAATATACAATAATTAATTTTAAAATAAGATCACGGAAAGATAATAGACGAGAATACAATTGTACAAACGTAATTTTAAATACATCCTCGGATCTAGAACCTTCGTCAAATTATTCTTCAAGACGCTCTTCTTGAAATATTTTTATCGGGACAAATCTTCTCAGCATTGCCTATTAGCGTAGTCAATTATATACACAAAAGAAATACGTCGTTTAAATCGCTCGCAATCCATCGTGGCCTCAGCGTAGCGTTAAATCACGCCCGAAACCCATTTGATTTCCAATTCCTCGCTCTCGCCTTTGTATGGAAACGTATTTCATTAACGCATTGCTCTCTAAATAAGATCCATTCGAACCCACAACCACCGCCCTCCTCCGCGCGCTTTTTTAAAAAATAATTATTATTCGCCGGCGAACCTAATTTTGCCACCGAGGCTCCCTCGACGGATAATAATGAAAATACTTCTTTCCGAAAAGATGGAGCCAGGCGAAAGATTTCTCTCTCCACCCACCCACCCCCTTCTCCATCTTCCCTTCCTTCATTCTCCTCCCCCTTCATTCTCCCTTTCTCCTCCCCCTTCCTTCATTCCCCTTTCTCCTCCCCCTTTCTCCTTTCTACTCCCCCTCGAAACATAAATTCAACCGCATTTCAGCACCAAGTGGCGTCATTTTTTCAGATCTCGCGAAAATGGTGGGAAATATCGTATTAATGCCTTCTTTGGCTCGAGAAATCTTTCTCTCGCGTTTTCAAAAGCGTTCCGCACGGATTGGTGCGTTCCTTCTCTTGTTGGGAAATCGGAAGGCGGAGGGAAATAGAGGGAGAGGAGAGAGGGAGGGGAGAGAGGGAGAGAGGGAGGGGCGGGAGGGAATACAGGGAAATAAGTTGACAAACGCCACGCGGGATGAAGTTGGGATTTCCACGCGGGAGTCTCGGGCGTCGATTATCGCGTCATTGTGCCCTGGCGACAATAGCTCAGGGAAAGATGGAGGAGGGAGGGGAAGGTTTCTCCGAGCGGAGAATGCATATTTGGAGTTGTTATCGGTCTGAATTTTTAATATATCCACTTCTTCATGTTCCGGAAGTTTTCTTAAGTAACCTCTCAACGCATTTAAATGTCTTCCATTTGCACAGATCTTGAGGTAAACGCCGCCTGGACTGGTAATCATTTAATAATAAAAATCTTCTTTCATAATATTATCTCACAGTTTGGTGCAAATGTGTATTTGGTGTGCACGTTGTCGGACGCAAATTAACTTATTTGAGTAAAAAGAACGATATAGCAAAACGAACAAATTCCCTCGTTTCTTTCGTCCTTGTGCCTTCGCTGATAGTGATTCCATAGAATATTTCATAAGAATATAGTTATCGCAATACATTAATTATAATTATATGAAAGAAGTGACACCGTACCTTCATCCAAGGCAAAATTAATGAGGAATAATAGTCTTCACAAAATTGATTTAATATGTATCCGAAACCGAATTTGCCAATATTTCTATAAGGGAAGAATTATACATATTATATATGAATATCTTCATTATATTTCACATTTTCTATCTCTTTACATACTGGGTAACATAGAGGGACGACCCAGACGCCTCACTCTGGCCCTATAGGAATATCGACGCAAAAAAACCTGATTTCCTTTTGATATGCGGAAAATGGAATGCGAAGGGATGGGAAAGGAGGAGAAGTTTCAGAGAATTTGATAGAGAGATGGAGAGAGGGGAATGAGAGAGAGAGAGAGAGGAGGGAGGAAAATAAGTGAATATGAGGAAAGGATGTCGTAGGGCTTATCTCTGGGGAGGGGAGGAAGGGTGTAGTGCCATGTGGGAGAATGGAGTTGATTTTTGATTAGCCCCTCCGAGGGTCGAGACATGCCTGTATTGATTTTTAATTGAGAACAGCCTTCTCCCTCTCCCTCTCGCACTCACACTTGCCTCCCCCCCTCCCCTTCCTCCCACCCCCTCTCCTTCCTCCTCCAGTCTCCTCTCTGGACCTACCTCCCTTCTCCACAACCTCACTTATTTTTTTATCCTGATATATTTTTAACGCACCGTCCTCGTCATATCTGAGCCCCGACATAGCGTTTGTATTGGGGGAGAGAGAATTCAAAGAGAGAGAGAGAGAGAGAGGAGAGAGAGAGAGGAGAAAAGAGGGATGTGAGGTTCGGCTGCAGTCTAGTCTTTAGGTTATTTTATTTTTACTCCCGACTCATCTCCCCCTTCGCTTGTTTCCATACCCTTCGCTTATAATCTCCCATCTATCGACCTCCCGTCATACTACTGAGCGCTGCCCTTTTTCTCTCTCTCTCCCTCTCTCTCCCTCCCTCTCCCTCTTTCACCTCCTCTCGCTGACCACCGACGCACCGTCGCTCCAGAAGACTATTTATATTTTTTCATTTCTTACAGCGAGTCCGGAGCGGTGTTAAAATAAGAGCCGCCTTTTTTTCCTATACGAAACGGAAGTGTATTCTATCTTATACATTTTCGCCGAACCAGGTTCTACCCGTCTATGTATGTAATTCTGTGTGATTTCGGGAAGAACAAATTTGCGCATGCGTACGGCTTGCGTTTTATTTTGAATGCGATGATCGGAAAGGGGACAAAAAGTTCGGGCGATGGGAAACTTCGTTTGACATTTTTGAGTGAAAGAAAATAATGTTATTTTTCTCACTCAATCTCTCTCTTTCGCTCTCTGTGAATTGGTGCGTTTTGCCCATAAACAAACTCAAAAGAAAATAACCATTTGCTTATGTTTACGGAATATTGTCTGGCCTGAAAGAATATTTTAGAAGTTTCATCGTTTGATGCATAAATAACTATTTTGCTTCACTTCGCGTCCCTCTGTTTTTTTAATGCTTCGAAAATAACGCCGGCCAGTTATGAAAGCATTCTTTTGCGAATCCCATATTGCCAACCAAGTTTCGAATGAATAGTTTATAATTCACATTTTGCAAGCAATCGGAATTTATGCCAACTTACTACATAATCAAAATCTGTATTTAAGTGGTCTTACATGCAAAAACGAATTGTGTTTTTTAAAAGAGGGAAAAATCGCGTAAATTAACCATTAAAAAATTCAAATGCATATACCTGAACATTTCTGATGATTTGTTTACGATGATAACAATAAAAATCAAGTCTTTAACGTAAAACAAACAATAGCGGCTTATTCCTTGGGATGCAATTAATAGTTCTCTCCGTCCGAATCTGTGACTTTCGTGACACTTAGTTGGTTTCACGACGATTGCGTCAATCTTTGAATGCATCATTATTCAATGTATAAGCCTAACCTTCCAATTAGTAAAGAAGTGGTGTAAATAAAGCTTTCGATTAAACTTGGATAACCTTTCAAATAAATTAATGCGAATTAAATTTCGCCACACCGTCCCAGAGTACCCGCCTTGGACAATGTCTTCGCTTCATGCATAAAATAGTCACGACGCTTTTATTTCACTTTTTAGGACCAGTAAGGGCTTTCAAAACGTGATTGACAAGCGTAGGCAGGACTATTTAAAAACGAAAGAATAAACCAGCGTTTTGTACGCACAGGTATTATTTTGATAAACACAGACGGTGAAAAAGTTCACCTTCTCAGGGAAACAGCGGGTATTCGCGTCGGAAAAACAAACGAAAGGAGAATAAAAACAACACACAAGCGTTCGGCGTAAAAAATGAGAATAAGGCATTACATTTTTCTTGGGATAATTTTTACGACCGTTTTCCCCATTATGACAGCCTCCTTCCCTCTCCCACATTTTCCTCCTTCCCTCCCTCTTTCTCCCTCCTCCCCACTCTCTCCCCTCCCTCTCCCCTTCTCCTCCCTCCCTCTCTCTCTCGCCCCGCCGCCCCTTAATTTCAACCTCTTGGAAAAACAGCGCGTTGGCACATTATCGGTCGGTTTTGAGAACAGGTATATGTGTGTGTGTGTCCCATTGCGTGAGTGTGTGCGCTCGCGGGCGCGAGGAGAGGGTGTAGCAGGTGGCGCTCTCTCCATCCAAAAGGCGCGAAATTTTTGCGCTGGTGGGTGCGATGTGCGGCTGTGTTCCCGCGATGTTCGGCGTGCACGACAAGGGCAGTGCTGTCGTCGTTTGGGAGGCCTTAGGGGGGGGATAGGGACGCGGAGGGGGGCGTATGGGAGGCGCAGGGACAGAATAAAGGGAAAGGGGCGACTATTCCATTATGATGAACTCCACGTTTTGTGTTCAAGAACATAACGCTCGCTCGCAACATCCTCCATTGACCTCTTTCGAAATATATTTCCACCTTCCTCGGAATAACCATTTTTGATTTGGGACGTGACATTCGGACTCTTTATTTCCGACGTTCTGTCTATTACTTCAAATGGTTAATTGCGTTTCTTTGGTTTTACGAGAAAAACTTGAGGGGTCAATTATACTATACTTGAATTTAATTTATTCATATTATATCCTTAAATATCACTGGCGTTCAGATTTACAGCTCTAAAATTGCGTCAAGGTTGTTCGTGGAACTTTAATCCATTAGAGCAGTGGTGCCCAAACCTTTCGGCTCAAGGGCCACATAACTCAGTTCCGCCCTCTTCGCGGGCCACACCCAGTCGAAAATAGAGTTTAAGAATAACTTAAGAAAATTAGGGATTTAGTTTTCAGTAGAAATTATTTGATTTGTTTTAAATGTATTTACTTAATATATGAGTACAGAGAGGTAAACAAACAATATATTCCTCTTTATAATTTTCTATTTTCCTTTTATGTTACATTTTGTCCTTTAATTGTTAAAGGGCCGGATGAAGGCACTCGGCGGGCCGGATGTGGCCCGCGGGCCGTAGTTTGGTCACCACTGCCTTAGAGCAAGGTTTTCCAACGATTTGGCGAGCACCAAGTTGTATTCTAGTACATCGAAAGAACACCACTGCACTTCCGCAAGTGTAGTAATGATAAAGAATAAAATCAAACCAAAGTTGCTCATAACGATCTTGAATACGTTTAGAAAGAAATCAACTGAGCAAGTTAAATTATTGGTCCTAAGAAATGGAATATTAAGTATCGTAGAATAGCACAGTCCTGCTGTCAAAGAGCACCGTCAGGCTTCAGCGAGCACCAGGTTTGGAACCCCTGCCTTAGAGGTTTCTGACGGAATATTAAGTTAAGCTTATTTATTTAATTAAACTTTTAACGGCGAGGTTAAGGCTAGATGGCCCCTTCTTCCACCTAACCGCAGAAATGTTATAGACGAGTGTTTACAAGGATTGTTTTTTTAAACTCTTAATATAGTTTACAAATTTTGCTTTGCTTCTAATACCGTTTCCTCACTGATGGGCCAGGTAGAATTAGTGTTGAAATTTATAGGAAATGGATATCGGTGTTAGAAAATGCAGGTATGAGAATGAGGAGATAGATTTAGAGAAGTTAGCTAAGTACGTTTGCTACTGAGGATGAAGTTTGTGCAATTATTTTTGAAATTGTTTAAGTTATTGGTGGAGCATACATTATTAGGAAGGGAATTCCAAAATTTGCAGGCAGAGACAGTGAAACACATTGTAAATGCGGCTACGATGCATTGGAATGAGTAATTTCGACGAACCTCGAGTGTTCACTGACATGAGTGGATAGAGTTTAGGTAAGTGAAACTACCGAGAAGGTACTGTGAAGAGATGAAAAGGTGATAATGCACTTCAGAGTCATTAAGATGTGGATTTTCCTCCTGTCTTCCAAAGCTTGCCATCCTAATCGATTGAAGGCGTCATTTATGCGATCACTTTTTTTTTCACATTAAAAATGTACCTAACGCAGGAGTTAGGAGCTCTTTGAAGTTTCTTGGATAATTCCTGATTGGCATCGAGATAGACGATGTCAAAATAATAAAAATGAGGAAGAACAAACGTCTTGATTAGAAGTATTTTTAATTTTTCTGGGTGAACATTTTTTAGCAGTTTAAGTGAATAGTGTGAGAAATGTACTTGGTGACATAAGTTATTTATGTGTGACGTTCAGCGTGACTCAAAGATTCGTAACTCTTTTGGAGAAGATTATAAGGGCGGAGTTTATTTTGATTAGCTCCGAAAATTCGTCAATAAGTGCTGAATATATATATATATATATAAATATTTGCGCAAGAGGAAAGGTAAATAAGGGTGTTTAGGGCAACTAAGTGTTGAAGGAAACCCAGTGAGCACTTACCGGAAGGAGAACCCCTGGGGTGTTGGATAGAGACATTTGTAGAAGTTATTGGAGCTTTTGGGAGCTTTGGAACTTTGGAGCTTTAAGTGCTCACTGGGTTTCCTTCAACAC
This sequence comes from Uropetala carovei, assembly GCA_036926305.1. Taxonomy (NCBI): domain Eukaryota; kingdom Metazoa; phylum Arthropoda; class Insecta; order Odonata; family Petaluridae; genus Uropetala; species Uropetala carovei. The sequence goes on along the minus strand of JAXCHB010000010.1, from coordinate 5,064,109 downwards.
CTAGTTGCCCTATATATATATATATATATATATATATAAAGTCGTATAATGAAACAGGAGCTAGTTAAAATCTCAAAAAATGGGTGCCACCATCTGGGTCGGTATGATAGCTTTGGGGGCCCCTATGCAATCACGATTTCGCGGGGCCCTCTTCTTTTTCTTAAAGGTGTTCCAACCATGGCCGTCACGTGACCTGAGCTGGTATCTATCTAAATAGTAGTATCTTATCTCTCAGAAACTCAGAAACGAATGGTGCAAAATTCATTGGTTTATGTAACAGATCCATGTTTCATTAGTGAGGATCATCTGTTACGTAAACCAATTCATTTACTATATAGCTAAAATATTTTTCAGGATAAGTTATGGTACAAGGAAAATGTGGGGGGTCCCTATGCGTAGCATACCCTGCATAACCCATCACGCCGGCCCTGACCACCATTGTTTTCAGAGTCTGTTTAGGAGAATGGAATATGAGGCTGATTACTTTGAAATAAGTGAATAATATTTTAATTATAGATCCATCCGTCTTCGCTTCACGGATTTGGCTACTAGCATGTTCTAATGGCCATTGCGTACTTTAGAAGTACGGCGAATAGAGGGTTACTAGCACATGGTATGTACAACTCCCAAACCCGGAACATGGATTCTTACACAGACACACTTTCTCACCGACAGGAAACCTTCTCTCAGCATTAGTCTTCGAAACACCGATGCGGCTCATTGCTTGATATCCATTCTGAAAGACAGTCCAGTGATCGCGTGCCTCACAACCCACAAGTTAGGGCGGGAAAAGTTCAGTCTGGAAAAAGTGTCCTCCACCAGGATTCGAAACCAGGCCCACTACGCGGAAGGAATTTACTGTAATAGTTTCGGCGATCCGTACGTTTGTTTGTTTGTCCGATGTAACGCTACACTCGCTCGCTATAAAAATGCGAATAATATTTATGTTTATACATGCCCTCGGCAGGACACGAACCCGCGACATTGTGGAGATAGACCGTCTAACCACCCCTCTACCGTTAACTCGAGAAAGAATCGAGATAGAAACTCTAAATTTGGCAGGAATACTCGATTCGCATATTTTAAGGTGATTACGAAAAAAATATCGAAAAAAGTCCCGGGTCTGACTTCAAGGAAGACATTTCCATTTTCCACAAAATTACACGTAAAAATCAACTTTTCGAAATACAAGCTTTCATTCTTTTTAGATTAAAATTATAAATAATTAACCTACGATCTTCGGATCTGAACCAATTTGAAGAAAATTTCTTAAAGTTTCTTATACTGTTCGTCTTTTTCCGCCTACATTTCGAAATCTATCATATTAAACGTTTACAATTCACTTATTTTGTAGAAACCATTTTAAAGGGATGTTGCCTTGCCTACCAATTACATTGTTAGACCACGAAATCCTATTGTTATTTCAATCCTTATAGATGTAAGCGTTCATTGAATGCTTTTAATACGAAGAAAGGAGAGAGAGAGAGGAGAGGGAAATGATTTTCATATCAACCAAAGCAAACAACATTCGTAAATTATTGTATTGAACATATATTCATTTTCTTTCGTGGAAGAAAATACGCAACTATTTTAAGTTTAAGATATAATTGTTCTCACTTTGGAAATTTCCGTATGATAACATCATATTGAATTTTCTTTACTCCCGTCATTTTTTACGGGCTATGCTCTAGTTTCTGGATAATTCTTTTACCTTTGAATTCAATTCTGAGACTCTTTCCTAGACAATACTCTCCGTCCACTTTCTCCATCTCTTCATCCTCCAATCATACCGTACATCTCTCTTCATCTTTCCTTCCTACCTCTGTCAATTTGGACAGGATCTATATGAAAAAAATTCCTCACCGCTCTCTGTCAATGGAGACAGGTGTTTTCCACCCTTCCAAATAATCATCCTCGACCCCTTTTTTCTCTTTCGAGGGAACGGCATCCTTCTCCCCCCCTCTCCCTTCCTCCCCTGAAAAACCTCCTCATCTAAAATCCCTCCCTTTCCCTATCCAAAGCCGCGGAAAAACCGTGGTTATTTTCAGTCGCCGTGTACAATGCGATTTTTCGCCTTCCTTTCTTCCTGCGACGGAATTAAACATGTGAATTTTTTGTCAGCTCGACGACAATCATGATCTCGACCCCTCCACGATTTTTTCATCTCGTCTCCTTCGCTTCGTGCCAAAAAATGAATAATAAAGGTCCTATTTTTAACTCGTTCGGGTTCCTCCTCGCTCTGGAGACGAATACCCAAAGGCAAACGAAAGGGGCAGCGAGTGGGAGGAAGAGAGAGGCAGCTCTTCTCCATACGCTCCCTCAATTTCCTCCCACCTTTTTTTTTTCGGCGTTACCCTGTGAATTTTTCAGCCGGGAGAGTCGGGCGGCGTGCGTGCTTTGGAATATATCCCGCTGGGAGGAGGGTGGAGGATGGGAGGGGGGGGGGGAGAGGGCGAAGGGGGCACTCGCACACACACATGGGAGATGCGGGAGTGACGGGAGGTGGTTTTAGGCGGAGGAGGCAGCGGTCAAACACAGCCTCCCACCCCTCTCTCTCTGTGACGCGTCCGAGGCCAAAGGTTAAAAAATTCAACGCCGAGGGGCGGTGGGTGAGGAGTGGGGGAGGGGGGGAGGGAGTGGGGTGGGGGGGAGGGTGGAGGGAGGTAGATGGGCGGAGGAATGTACAAGCCGTCGATTGCATGAAAAAGGAGGCAGGAGGATTTCTGGAATATTTTAGTTCGCCCCGAGGGAATCTCAGGGCGTAGATGAACGCGCGTAGGCAGGATGCGCCCGCGTGCTTTTTTTCCCAATCTGAGCCTAAAACTTCGAATATATAATTGCGTCGGAAGCACGGTGTCGTTTGTTCGTCGAAAATTGCGCCACTTGAAGCGAATAAATCAACCCATTATTGGATGAGCGGCCATCTTGCTAGAATTTATTTTGCAATTTCCAATTTAATGCATGACGCGGTTCTCTCGAGAGTCACGACACGTCATTCTTTCGCTTGAGACGGTAGAGTTTCTTGATCTCACCCAAAAATCACTCGAAAGATAGCGAGATCACCCGACATATGCTGCAGAATTTGAAAGTAATTGCCGCATTAAATTTTCGAATTCTCGTAGCATACTATATATTTCTACAATCCTAAAGTACGACCGCTCTCGATATAAATTACAATGAAAAAGTATTCAAGTATTAACATAAAAAATTGCATCATAATTTAGGTTGAGTATTTATATAATTATTTTTTAAAGTCTCTGTAGAATGGCGAACGGTCCATACAATAGCTTAGGGAAAAAGATTCGCCCGAGCCAAGGATGAAAATCACCACCACAAACTTAGTTACTAGCGTAATTACCCGTCAAATAAGACGGGTATGCGTGAATTAAATAGTACGTTAAAATAAAATAAAAATTAAAGAAACCAACTTTTATATGCACTAAAAAGCAAAAAATAAATACAAAATCCATATAACCAAATATTAGAACAAGTTTCAGATTATAAATGCCTTGGAAGCAGTGACAACAGATAAAAAATACGGTATAAAAATAAATACATAAAAATCAAAGGTCATACGAATATGAATTAACAAAGAAGAAAATTTGAACATGAGTATTAGAGGAAATCCATTAGAACAAGTGTTTTAGACTATAAATACATTGGAAGCATAATAACGAGAGAAACAAAATGTACCGATGAAATCAGGACTAGAATAACGGAAGCAAAAGTCGCTTTCAGAAGAAAGAAACTCCTACTAATGGGAAATATAAAGCAGGATATCCGCAAGAAGTTGATAAAATGCTATGTATGGAGTATAACTTTGTATGGGACAGAAACATGGACGCTAAGGAAAAATTATATAAAATACTTGGAAAGCATGGAGAAGAAAGCTTAAGGTAAAATGGACAGATAGGGTGAAAAACGAGGAAGTACTACGAAGAATAGGAGAGAAGCGAACGATTATACAGACTATCAGAAAGAGGAAGGCGAACTGGATTGGACATTACCTGAGGAGAGAGTGCATGATTAAAGAAGTGCTAGAAGGAAAACTGGATGGAAAAAGAGAGAGAGCTGGTAGACGACTTGAAGGGGAAAGAGAGCTATCAAGACGTGAAGAAGACTGAGGAAAATATATGGAGAACGAGGTTTAACCATGAATAAACCTGTCAACGGGCAGACTATCTATGATCTATGATCATTATCAACATCATCACAATGATGTCGACAATGATGATGATATTGCATTTATGACCACATCCACTAAATATCAACCCAGCGAAAATATTTTTCGAAATGTATATAAGAAATTGACTTGCTTCTTTTATCCGCCCCTTGGCTTCAGCGCACGTTGTGATAGCTCCTTCCTTCCTTACGACGTACTACAACTCAATTTTAAGCTTAACACACGAATAAACATTGACGTAAACGAGTCAATAATTAACTTGGAAGCGAAGAAAAAATAGAATTACACCGTGAATCGCGTATTCTTCCGATTAATAACGGCGGATGCAAGCATCCAAACCGAATCGCGGCTGAACAGTCACTAACCCTCTAGATCACTCCGCTGTTTCCGACCAATCACGTGGCGACATGTCCTAGCGTTAGCAATACCCAGAACGCTTATATCGACAAATCAGACACCCTCAAAAAGATTCTCTCCACAGCGAACAGTGAAAAACAGAAGCTAATATTACGGAAGATATCAATTTCTTGAAGCGACTTGTGCATTGTGTCCAAGAAGAAACGGTACACCCGGAAGGAAATCACATGGGCCGAGAATTTTCCAATGTAAACCTGAACTTTCGTTAAATAAACCCTCGTAAATCGCCAGTCGTTCACTTCTCCTCGGAGTCTCTGAAGTATAGCTATTATGATTCTGTCCAGTATACAGTGTGCGGCGAGTGAAATTTTTGAGTGCTGCAATCCTACATAGTACGTACTTTCAGAAAACCCCTAGCATTTCCGATTGCCCAAAATATTTATGAATTACAGGGAAGTAGCCACATATTCACTACCTGAAGCATGTAACAGATGGTGAGCCTCTTGAGAAATAAAAGGCTATGACAATTTATACTTTTTGAGCTTAAATTACAAAGATGCGAAGTTTAAAAATATATATATTTTATTTGTGGAGCGGCGGCGCCGGGCGCCCTAGGGCTGCAGCCCATTTAGCCCATATAGTTAAGGTGCCCCTGCGTATGACATAATTGTTCTTAGCTGGTGCACCCTTCCGGTGCGCAAATTTCAAAGCCAGCCTCTGACTTCTTTCCTATGTCAGCCATTCTACTTCAATCTCATTGTCTTCCTCACAATGTTAATTATGTCCCTCGTAAGCACATTTCTATCCTTTTCATAACCTGGATTTCTTGGGACTTTATTCCCAACATTAACCCACGACATGTTACATGGCTTAGCTGTAATATAGGACGCACCTCGATCGCAACTCCATAATTATTAGAAGCTTCGATCGGTTGCAGTTTCATCGATCTTCAATAAGTAAATTCGGATGAAACTCGATTCAGTCGGACGCCAAATCTCACATTCTACTCTACAATAACTGAAAATGCATACATTATATGTATAATGGGTTTTTGGCGATCCTTAAGAAAATACTGCTTTATATTTAATTGGGAAATGTTAATACATGATATACTTTATTCATGGAATATAAAAATCTAGGAAAAAAATTTCCTTTTTATGAAATGGAAAACGACGACGACATCAAGAAATGATGCATTCGATTTTAATGGATGTTTTTGATCTGATAAGTTTTAAATGCGAATAATTTTTCTGAGATAGCGTAAAATCAAACGCATATTTAAGGGAATTATCAGTTGTACATTGTTTACATGATTCTTTATCGTGCATTATTCAAAACTCGATGGTGCAATTAGTTAATTATGATACAGTTTATTTTTATAGTCGAATAGAATCTTATTTTGGCTTTTGAAATTTCAACGATTTGATTGAGATGGATGATATGGAAACGACAAAGCAATGATGTTTATGGATGCAAACAGAACACAAGAATTAATTCAGTCGAAGTTTAGTCGAGACAATATGATACACTTTATGTACTAAGCTATTGAATATTATTCGCTGTACATTGTTCCATTTAAAATTCTCCTTCTATTACCGCCAGTCTTTTGTTTCGCGAAATCATTACTCATAGAATGAGCTACTATACATAGTGTCCTCAAAATAGAATTAGTTTCAGATCAATTAATTGTCAACGGCAAGGATGAATTTTTTCAAATGCGCAATTGCCAGTTTCAGTTCAGAAGAGAAAGAAAGCATTATATGAGATATTAATCAGTTTGATAAATTTATGATTTATCATTTTTATGAATCGAATCAAAGAGTATATTTGGCAGGTGAAAATAATTATTTTTACAACTGATACAGAAAAACGTTTTGCCAAATCCTACCAATTATTTTTCATTTCAGTTGGTATAAACAATTGTTTATCTTATTCCTTTCGTATTAGGTATTAAAATAATTACCTTCATATTATGAAAAACATAAGATTTTTGATTTATCATAAACAGCAGACAATGATATCATACGTGACAAAGCTCAGTAGCTCACAAATATTTCGTGTAACGTTTACATTGCCAATTTTTTCTAAAAAAGGAAAGTCATATTGATGGATAGTATCTTTTAAAGTTTATTCATTTAATTTTGTTTATTCATTCTAAAATCAGCAAATGCACCGTAAAGTTTTAAAGATTACTTTTGCACTGCAAAAATCTTGGGAAGTGGATGCATTTAATAGGATGTAAATTTGAAAAGCGGAAATAGCGAAATCTTTCAAGCAAGCATACCTCTTCTGCGCCTTTTATTCCGCGCGAGGAGAGTGACCCTCCCCCCCCCCTCCTCCCCCTCCGCCACTCCCTCCCCCTCCGCCACTCCCTCCTCGCCGCCCGCCCCCACCCCCAACCATCCCAATGTGACCGAGTTTGCGAGCCATGGACCTGGCGGAGTGCAAATGGAAACCGTGAATGGGGAGTGCGAGCGAGGGATGGGGGAGGTAGAGATAGAGGGGAAGGGAGGGGGGAGGGGAGGAGGAGGGCGGGATAGAGGAAGAGGGGAATGGGGAGGAGAGGGATGCATATAGGTGAGATCGAAATTGGAGGCCAAAAGAGGATTAAAACTGAACTGGGTGATCCTAATGTGATTTGACTTGGAATGAACTCGCGTCACTTTGTTTCCATCGCTACCAATTACATCTTCGCTCCGAATTTGCACGATATCTCAATGGAATAAAAATTCCAAGTGAAGCGGACTATGGATTTAGGATCAAACCTGGAGAGAGCATTTCTTTCGAGCGGAACCACTTTTTATTGTAAAAGATTCTTTTTCCATTCGGTCATTGACAGCTTCCGCTGTATTCATAGAATATGTTGCGTTATGCAAATCAGATGAATTGTTTTCGCGGATTTTGGAGCGTCAAAATATTTATCTCTCGATGCTCCGTTTGGAACATTCATCGGCGATTAGTAATTTTCCAAAGATCGTGGAATTTCACTTATGTATATCCGAGTAATGTGTTTACTGCTCTTAAAAGTATGTTAATTCAACGATTGATGGTGATCTATATACTGGTTACGTTAAACATCGAGTACTCCGAAATGTTCACGTTATCATCTCCAATTCCATTTTAAGTTCAATTTAGTATTACATATTTGGTTTCGCATAAAAAAATTAAATTCACTCCAAGTATTTTGACTGAATGCCTTGATGTTGCGTATATTTCAACTGCATTAAATATTGTAGCAACATAATTCGTCAAATACGAAATTATTGCATAAATTACAAACGTTTCGATTTAATATTGATTCTTACAAAACATACGAGTTATATTATTTATACAGCTGTGGACACAATAGTTTTGGTGGAAAATGATATTACATAGCTTTTTGAATTTAATATTTCATTTTATTATTGATGATACTAATAGTAGGACACATCAAAAATATTTTTTATTTTATCCGATTAGAGCCATCTTTCCGCCACTTAAGATAAAATAGCGTTCATCATAGAAATTTCAAAGTCATATTACATTATTATAAGATTCTTAGGATACAATTGGCGAGTGTTATTTCAACGACAATATTTAATTGACTTTGGAGGGAATTTTGATCTGTAAAGCCACGGAAAAGTTTTTAAAATATGTTTTTAGATTAATTTGTATAGGGAGGCAAGAATACAAGATGGAGTATTTGGATATCGGGTATTGAAGAATTAGCCTAATTCTCTAATACTCGCTTGATATCTTAGTTGGTTAAAGCACATACCCAGGAAGTGGGAGACCCGGGTTCAGAATTATTCTTCGTAGCTTATCTGCGTGCGTCACACTCGCGTGGAAGTAGTTCATATGTAATAGATGAGAATATTAACCTTGGCAGATATGTAGATATAAACAGGAAATCATCAATGATATATATATGATCATCTTCTGACTATGTACAAACCTCTGAACTCCTTTACAAGAATCTAACGTGGATTAAGCACTGGTAAAAATCTAAGTTATTAATCCATTCTCTTATCTTCTGTCAGCGTTGCATCTAAATTACAACGAGAAGACTAATATTTTTAGCATTTTGATTTAAAATTTGATTCGAATTAATCGCCAAGTTCGGTCCTCAAGAAATGGAAATCGCGTTTGCTATCCTATCGTGATTACATTCAGAAGAAGGATTTGTAACGAAAATGAAAGCTTACTTGCAATCGAGTTGTCTATATTTGACATAATATGGAGGCAGGGAAACAAATCCGCACTTCCGTGCACCCCTATAAGATCACGTCGATTTAAAATATTACGAGAACGCTTACCTCCCACCAAGATGGTCTTTTTTTTAATGGAATTGGAAAATGTTCTTGGTGCTCGAATCGATGAGTGAAGCCGGAGGGGGGATCATTCGAGTGGACCAAAATATCCATCAGAGGTTCGTGGAGCGCGCAGAAATGAATACTAAGCGTCACCAAGCTCGAGAATTAAATATTAAAAATAAAACTCGGGTAAAAAAAAGCCCAGGTAATTGCTTATGGAGTTCATATTTTCCAATCTTTCATTTCTTAGGAATTCAAACGAATATGCGTAATATATAAATAACTATGAATAGAAATAAACAAATACGTTATAAATTTCTACGTTCGTTCTAGTGCAGGGGTCCGCAACCTTTTCAATGCGGCAAGCACCAGGTTACATTATAAAGCACTCAGCGAGCACCACTTTACTTTTGTTAAAGTGGGAATGATCAAAAAAAAAAACCAAACCAACGTAAATTGAATAAAAATCTTCTTTCGTACGTTTAATAAGAAAACAATCGAACAAATTACATTAATGGTGCTAGGGAAGATGGTTTTTAGCATAGTAGAGGTGCACGGTAAGACTACTAAAGAGCACCGCGGTGCTCGCGAGCACCAGGTTGCGGACCACTGTTCTAGTGCCTACATCAGTGATGGCAAGCCAATGGCACGCGTGCCATAAGTGGCACGCAAGACGATTTTGGTTGGCACGCCAACGAAAGACGAAAACCATACAAAGCATTTATCGTACTGATTTAACGCCGCAAAAATATTGGTTTTATTTAGTTAACTATTGTAAACGTTAGTTTTACGGTTACAATCTTATTTATTGATCTTGAATTTAATTTAGTTGGCACTCAAAAAAAACAAGGACTTTTTGTGGCACGCGAGGCGGAAAAGATTCGACAATTTCCGTAATGTTGGCACGCGGGCTACAGAAGGTTCGCCATCACTGGCCTACATCCTTGTCACGAACTTTTTCTTTCTGTCACCTGCTGAAATAAACTCCCCGGTTCCTAACATTTATTATCCTCTTCTGGTTGCTTCGTTCGTTTTAAAACTTTGAACTAAACATGTATGTATATAAATACTTGCGGAAAAGGAAAGGTAAATAAAGACATCGAGGGCAACTAGATGTTGAAGGAAACGCAGTGAGCACTTAGGTACCAGAAGGAGAGCCGCTGGGGTGTCGGAGACACACATTTGTAGACGTAGATGATGGAGCTTTCAGGATGACACCTTCGTCAGCACAAGAGAGTTATTTACTTATTTATTTATTTATTATTCATAGATTGTTTTCCATCGGTCTCGCGACCATTATAGCTGGGGACGCATTCGCGTGTTTTTATATCGCTGCTTTGTTGTTTTTTTTGGCTCGCGGAAGAGATACTCTCTCTCACCTCTCTTCGTTCGATTGTCTTGTTAGTGTCAACTCGAGTTGCGGGCAGTGAGAAAGGAATGCAAAAAAATCCCCGTTTTTTGCGGCATTTTTCCTTCGCAACATATTCGTTCGGTTTGAATGGGGTGCGAGGTGGGGTGGCGTGGCGAAGTGGCGTGGCGAGGGAGGAGTAAATGAGGGAGTGGTGCGAGTGGAGGATGTTTTACGAGTTGGCGATGCCCACGGTCAGCTCATTCCTCCTCCCACCCCCCTCTATCCCTCCCTCCCTCTCTCCCTCCCTCCCTCTCTCTCTCCCTCTCTTCAACACTTACCAACTCTGTGCCCTGTTTATTCCCGCACTTTTCCTCGCAACTCGCGTATTTTCGCTCCCTCAAACCCACTCTGCTTCCGATACCGTCCCCTCCCCTCCCCTTACACCTCCCGATTCACCACTCCCCTCCCCACCAGCCCTCTCCCAACCCTTTCCACTCTCCATTTCTCCCCCTCCCTCACTCCATCCCCACACTCTCACACGTGCATACACATAGAATTCGGTATTTATTTATTTATTTAATTTCGCGTTCATCAAGTGCGGAAAAGTATGGAGGCGATGGAGAGAGTGGGAGAGAGAAATGGAGAGAGGAAGGGAGGAAGGGGGAGAAAGGGAGTAGGGAGGAGAGAGATGAAGTAGGGAGGAAAGAGAGGAAGAGAGAGAGAAAGGGAGAGAGAGAGGAAGGTAGGGAGTACGGAGGAAAGAGAGGAAGAGAGAGAGAGAGGGCCGTTGCTCTCCTCCCCGACCTCCTCGCAACGAATGTCAAAATTCTTTCATTTTTTTAGCGTGAGGAGTGGGTGTCAAACAAACGAATAAAAAAACTTTGCATAGTGAGATTGGGAGGGAGGATGCTGGGAAATGTTTGTGACTCTTTCTATGCTTGTATATAAATAAGTCACACGCCAACACACGCACATATATGCATGAATACATATATACGTAAATGGTGTAAACTGTCGATTTACGGACACCGTGCGTTCCTGAAAAGTAGTTCGTAAATCTGGAACGCTACTGCCATATACTAATTTTAAAAAAAGAATTCTTTACAAAAACAAATTTTCGATCCCAAATTTGCATTAAGTTTTTGCCACAAAATTTTCAACGAGAGCACATAATTACAGTATATATGTACAATCGGAGATATAAATTTGAGAATGTGTCAAACATGACATTAGGCATTTTGTCTACATCGAGTGAAACGAGATTCTTTTGTTGAGAACAATTAAAAACCATATTTTCTTCTTCTTGTGCCATATGATCGGCGAGGTGTCTATAAAAAATATTCAAAGGTGAAAATTCGTGATTTTTTTAAAGTTCCGTAAACGAAGGAAAAATTGCTCTTGAAGTCGAACCCGGGCTCTTTAGCTTGTAAAGAAGAACAAAACGGAACCTGATTTAGGAGTATTCGGTGGCGGCCGTGATTGTAACAGATATTTTCAGCTAAGCAAACGTATAATGTTCGACTTCTAAACGAATTTTCGTATCGATTTCATCATCATCATAGGTAGTCTGTCCGTAAACAGTTCCGTGATTATTCATGGTTAACCCTGATTCTCCATATACTCCTATTTTCCGCAGTTTTCTTCATGTCTTGATAGCTCTCTTTCCCTTTCAAGTCGTCTATCAGCTGAAACCTTTTCCTACCATTTTTTCTTTTCCCATAGTTTTCCTTCTAGCACTTCTTTAATCATGCTCTCTCTCCTCAGGTAATGTCGCCTTCCTCTTTCTGATAGTCTGTATAATCGTTCGCTTCTCTCCTATTCTTCGTAGTACTTCCTCATTTTTCACCCTATCTGTCCATTTTATCTTCAACATTCTTCTCCATGTCCACAATTCGAAGCTTTCCAAGTATTTTACATAATTTTTCCTTAGCGTCCATGTTTCTGCCCCATACAAAGCTATACTCCATACATATCATTTTACCAACTTCTTCCTTTATATTCCCCGTTAGTAGGAGTTTCTTTCTTCTTAAAGCTTTTACGTACGTTGCCAACTAAAATCAAATAAATACGGCGATAGGAACAGTTCAACTTACACGCTTCAGCGCTAGCGAATCAATTGTTTTGTAAATTCACCTTTGCCGTCACTACCACGCGCGCGAGCTTCTCGCTAACCGTCAATTTCGAAGAAAATTTAATATCTCTGGAAATATTCCTCATATAAAAATTTATTTCAATCAAGAGTTGTGAAAAAAATAATATCTACAACTATATATATATATTTATTTATTTACGGAAGAGGTAAGGTAAATGAGGATATTTAGGGCAACTAGGTGTTGAAGGAAACCAAGTGAGCACTTACCGGAAGGAGAGCCGCTGGGGTGTTGGAGAGACACATTTGTAGAGGTTTGAGCTTTCGGGATGATCCCTTCGTCAGCACAAGAGAGGCACAACTCTCTCTCTCTTGTGCTGACGAAGTGATCATCCCGAAAGCTCCAATAACTTCTACAAATGTGTCTCTCCAACACCCCAGCGGCTCTCCTTCCGGTAAGTGCCCACTTGGTTTCCTTCAACACCTATTTGCCCTATATATATATATATATATAAACAAAAATTCAGTTTTAGGCGAAATATTTAAGAAAAACAATAATTTGACAGGGGTTAAACGCTACTTCGGGCTGACCGATTGTTATCAACATCTTTTCAAATCTTAAAAATATATATGATATCACAAATATAGAATTTCATGCTGATCTGATGAATAGTTTTTGAGTTAGAGTGCCCACAAAATATCTAAATATCTGTCACACAGATACGGACATACAGACAAACAGACATCGAGAAAACGGTCAAAACGTGCTCAAGGTACCTCAAAATGTATTTACGTTGAAATCTCGAATTCGAATTTTTTCATGAAAGCAATAGGTACTTTACATGGAAAAAGTCAAAAAGGCCGTAACGGAGGAAGATGGAACAATGTTTTGAATAAATATTTTTCTGTATCCTAGATATTGACACGTATGTTTTACATTCTGAATCGAACGTGTAAATGTAATTTCTACTTTGGTCTTAATTGATTTTCTATTACGAGGCAATATTTTTCATTATGCATATCGAATTGCAGGATCTGTAATAAATTTATCTGCTGCTTTCCATTTAAGAGTGTTTCGCTATTGTCACTTCACTATGTATTATTCTTTAGTTAGCCAAGCGAAAACAATGCTTTATATGAGCAATTTAAAAAGGAGCTTTACCTTATATGTAATTTCATGTAATTGCAAACTTTTAATTTGTTGTTTTTACATGAAATAGACGTTTTTACTCCAAGAGAGAAGAGAATTTTGCGTCTCTGTCTCTCCCCCCCTCTCTCTCCCTCTCCCTCCCTCTCTCTCTCTCTCTCTGTTTGCGTATGCATGTGATTGTTTATTTAAACCTCCGAATTTATCGAAAGAAATAGAGGAAACCGATTCCAGGAGTGAAAGTGAAAAAGTAATGCCTCGCGCACATTCACATTCCAAAGGACACGTGAAACAAGAAGGAGATTACTGTTTTTGCAAAGCGTCGGAAAAAGGCGACATTTTCCATATATATATATTCTTCTGCTGGCTTCGTTAAAATCGTCCTCCGACCGACTCGCCATTGAGGAAATATCATCCCTATTTTGTTATCGCATATGACGCTATCGGGATCATCACAAGTATAAGAGAGGTATGATATGAGTAGCGAAAGCGATGAGAAGGGGGTGGTGTGGAAGGAGAGAGAGAGAGAGAGAGGTGGAGGAAATAGTGGAGAAGGAGAGTTGGCATGCGGTTGGAAGGAGGGAGTTAAGCGTTAGAGGAAGGAAAGAGAGTGTTGAGGCGTGGAGAGAGAGGGAGAGGGAGAGAGAGAGAAGGGGAGAGAGGAATGGGGAGAAAGAAAGATTTGGGAGAGGAAGGAAGCGAGGAGGGTGAGGAGGCTGTAGTAGTATATGGAACTGGCGAAAAAGTCTGGATATTTGCCCCCTGGCGTCTGTTTAATGAGGCTGCTACTACTGTTGCTGTCCGCGTAGTGTTTTGAGCATCGGCCCTGAGTCGGAGGGTTGAAGGGGCGAAGAGGGTGAAGGGGAAAGAGTGTTATATGAAGGGGAAAGGCAAGAGGGGGGGAGCATTATTAGCTTCCATGCGAAACGATGCTCGAACGGGCGTGAGAATGGAGCGAACGTTTTCCGAATACATTCGCTTCGACGTCTGATTTAATGATTTACGTTGAGTTCTAAGATTTTCTTTGAGAAGCGAAGCCAAAATTATAGCTTAGGACATAACATTCGGAAACGTATACGCTCATACACAGAAGAGCAAAAATACGTACTATTAAATCTGTTGCAAAAATTTTGTGTGGATTTTTAGGGAAATATTTTAGCTTGCGCTGGCGTCCTTAAACATTCTTCAGTAAGAAAGCTTGGTGATATGAAGTTGATTTTCCAGATTAAGCTTTTCGAGACAACTTCTGGCAGCTGAGCATTCATCGGAGTGCGTATTCCCTCTTGTTCGCGTTTTGAGTGGACGCAACGGCTGATGTCGCTCCGTTGACCCGTTCTCGCGGCGCCTTTTAACAAGCGAGGCAATTTCTTCTTTTCGACTGTTTCTATGTCCGCAACGGCTGACAAAGACCACAATTCTTTTTTATCTTATTAAACAGAAACGGAATGCTCTGTTGAGAATTAATTTCTTTTTCGTGTTTTTCTATGATTAGTTGAACCCTAATGACACTTGTTCCATTTGTCGCTTAGGATTTGTAATCTTCTCGTGAAATCCTAAACAAAATAAATATCAATCCGTTTAAGATATAATTCAATCTTATGGAAATCTCACGTCGAAAAGAAAATATCTTATTAAGACGTGATGGTATCACATTAATAAAGATATTAAGCAAATAGCCTTGATTATAAAGTCCTTATTTCTGACATTATGTAACTAAAAGTTAAATACTAGGCCTCGAATTCCTTTTATCCTGGCTGTTATGCTTCCCAAACAACACGTATCCCTAATCTAGTATTTAAAATTCGTGTAAAGTAATCATATAAATAGCAATAGCTAAATTACTGTATTAACATGCTAGGATAAAATAATTCGCTGAAATTTAAGATAAATTTAATGCATGAACACATTACGAAAGCAGAATTTGAGGGCATATAAACATCATCACAATATTAAAACGTGAAAGTAAGGAAAGCGAAATCGGAATCAGTCTAACGGCCAGTCTCGCCTTTTGTCACCGGGAATATATCCAATGGGAGACCACTGAAGACACCTCTCCCGTCTCCTCCTCCTCCTCTTCCCCATCCCCCCCCCTCCCTCTTCTCTCCTGCCCAACACCTCTCTCCATCCACCTGCGAAAGAAACGAGGGAATCAATTTCAGCACCCTCCATCTTTTCCTCCATTCATCCCCCCACCCTTTCTCCTCCATTCTTCCCCCCACCCTTCCTTTCTCCTCCATTCTTCCCCCCACCCTTCCTTTCTCCTCCATTCTTCCATCCACCCTTCCTCCTCCATTCTTCCCTCCACCCTTCCTTTCTCCTCCATTCTTCCCCCCACCCTTCCTCCTCCATTCTTCCCCCCACCCTTCCTTTCTCCTCCATTCTTCCATCCACCCTTCCTCCTCCATTCTTCCCTCCACCCTTCCTTTCTCCTCCACTCTTCCCCCCACCCTTCCTTTCTCCTCCATTCTTCCCCCCACCCTTTCTCCTCCATTCTTCCATCCACCCTTCCTCCTCCCCCCTATAGTCCCACATTTCTTCCTTAACACCCTTTCTCTTCCATCTTGAGGTACGTGGGACATCTTTCGCTCCTTTTCATTCCCAACAGTAAATTTTTCGACGCTTCGTTTAGAGATTTGAGTCTCCCAAGTCGCGGCTCCATCTTAGCGTGCACAGGAGCGCAACGGAGCGAGAGACGGCACGGAAGACATCTTAAACAAAGGAATAACGCCGGCCGCATAGGCGGTGCCGAGGGGGAGGGAGTAAAGGGGGTTAGGCGGATCCAGCCCCCGACCCATCTCGCATTTTATTCTCTCTCTTTCTCCTCCCTCTCCCTCTCTCTTTCTCTCTCTTTGAATTCTCACCCTTCTTCCTTTTGACGTCCTCCGATGGAAACTTTCGGCGTCGGAACACGAAATTTGTGAGCATTGCACTTTCCATGGTTGCCTGACTTGATTGCCGCCTCCTCTCCACCTCCCACCCTCCCCCCCCTCTCCTCACTCTCCCCCCTCTCCTCCTACTCTAACTCCCCTCTCATTCCCCCCTCATCTCCCTCTTCCTCCTCCATTTCCGCCAACTTCCATCTACTCCCTAATCCAGGTGTATCTGTTTGGCGCCTAAACAGGACTTTCCCTTAAATCGTCCTCATTTGCTTCTTCCGATTGAGCGAATTGCGGCAATTGTGAATCGCGTTCCAAAGACGCGTTGGAAATGTTTTACACCTGTCGTAGTTGTGTTCTGAAGGACTGTGATGCCTGCAGATTGTTTTATAAACGAGGGAAATTTGGACCATAAATAAAGAAAAGAAACGTAATTAAGGTATTTTGCGGTGTATTGCCGCGCTAAAAAGGCTTTCGAAAAAATTGTAAATAGGAACGTTACAGTCTGCACCTTTATTTACTGATAAAATCTTTATCGTGGTGTGCTACATAAATAACTTCGGGTTGCATTTTTTTAGAATAATTAACATGAGTAGCTGTCTATGTGTCTGCCTGTATCTACATATCAGGTTACATTCCATTGAAGAGAACATACTGTTGTTACATATTCCAGTTATAGGTAAGGCTTTATTGCAAGCAAACATTAAAATTATCTCAACTATAAATAATTTATGGTGAAATTTAACATTATTTTACCATTTTATTTTTGGTTACCTTGTTTTGCTCTGTCTGTGATTGATTTATAATTTATTAATCATCCAGCTGTGATTGGCCTGGAGCTGTAATCTGATTGTTTATGAATAAATAAAATATACTTAAGAGAAAATTGATTAACACGAATTTGATAAATCGAAACTGTGTCATTTTCGTTATTTCGATTATTTTAAAGGATGCGTCAGCTAATGGCATAAATAGTTTCTTTTAAATGGAAGAAATATCAAGAAAACTCATAATACTAACTCGTAATTTGTTAGCCTAAAGCTTATACTTTCTATTTAAAATTGTATAATTTTTTCATATACTATAACTTAATATCGTTATCCTCTTTATAGACGCAAACGTTGACTTACACTCTATTATAGCGTTTAAAATTTCTTTTACTAAATTATTCCTAGGGTAAAAAGGAAATGAGTCAATTTTTCCCAACTATCATTCGCATTTCGACTCCTGAGTTATATCGGACATAACTTTTTTGGACTTAAGATGGATAAGTTTAAAATATTGTTGCTGAGAACAGGGAATAGTTTATTCATAACTATCTTATCTAATTTAATGAATGTATTTTTGTGACAGTTATATATCAATATCAAGAGAATCTGATAGTAATTTACTGCAAGTAATAACGAAATGTCAACTGCTAGACCTCATTTTTTGCTCTCATTATGTCTAAAAGCTACGGTTTAAAATCCTCGTCCCAATCAAATTCCCAGATATGTTTTAACAAAATAATTAACTCGTTTATTCTTAGCGATTACAGTTTGGGTTTTTCCGAATTATAAAATATTTTTGATCTAATTAGTAATTGATTAGATTTGCGCCTTGGACATAAATGACCCACGTTATTTTAGGCGTGCCAAATTCGCAATTCCGAATTCTAAAGTATACTTAAATCTATTAAAAAACCGATTCAGATTCTATTGCACTTTTTATTAGGAGGATAAGTATGTAAACGAATCCTTAAACTTAAAATTTCCTTTTGCTTAGATTTTGAATGAAAACTAAGGCCAAGTATGCTAAACACACGGCCTATGAGGCACGCGCAGGGAAATTTTATCGTTAGAAAACGGGAATCTACAACTAGGATTTTTGTATCTCGTCTAGGAAAAAAGCTGGTGTTATGAAGACACGCAGTCAGTCTTTTTTCAAAAATATTAGCAACAGAGGTTGACTATATTTCAAAATCAGCATTATTTTGTTCAATCTGAAGAAGCATAAGGATGTTTCAGCATCCAAGTTGTCAGTTAGAAAAAACCTCCGAGATTATTTTATGTATGTACTTCATCGACCAAGAGTAATCATGAAAACCTTTTCGAACCTCATCGACGGATGATGCAATGAAGAAAGACTGAGCATAAAAGGGCTGAATAAACAACTGCCGAATGTGTTGTATTCTCATACGTTTCAAGAAATGATGTTAGGTAAAGAAATATCTTTTTAGAAAAGCAGTGTAGAAATATTAATAAAAAATAAAAACTTGGTAATCTTTCATGGTAATTTAATCGACACAGTCGCTTTCGCTCGTAGCAAGTGAAAAAGATTTTCCTGCATGCAATACGAGAGATAGGAACGGTAGACTCTAAAATATATATATTTTTAAATTTATCTAGCTATAAGGGGTACTGTAAAATACATAAAACTGAATTTATTTTCTCGAGAAGAGCAGAAATAGAATATACGTAAGGTACAAAGTATCGAACATAATCGATGCTCAATAATTCAGTCCTTTTATTCAAACGACTTTCCGTTCGTGTTTTTAAGGATATTTTATGCACATCTAAATTTTTACCTAAGATTCAGCAAATCACAGGATGTGCAGGAGTGTCTCGTAACAAACTGTTCCTAGCCATTCTCACTTTTAAACTTTCCACGTGCGAAATCTAATTTTCCTATTTTGTCCGGTGAAAATTTTAGTCTAAACATACCATTTTTATTATTTCCGCAGATTTTAAATTTATTAATTTATACGACTATATATTCAACCGAGCATTTTATGGATAATTACTATAATCTGACTGAAGAATGACGAACCATGTTGACAGGAATCTTGAATGTTTTGAAGCACGTTGTTAAGTTGCTGACAACATAGGGTTTTCTATGCCGTGTATGTAATGTATTTTTTAAATAAATAGTAAATTAGGGTTGCCAGATTCTGGGAAAGGGAAAACGGAAAAGTTTTCTAAATAAGAAAAATATGGTCACAAGCGGAAAATATGTGCTTTTTAATTCTTCGCGCGTTATATATATATTTTGCATAGCCTAGGTATAAATTTGTTTGAAAGTTAGCAAATAAATTTAACAACATATGAGCAGAAAATTATCGCAATAGTTTTGGAAAAACATTGTAACAAATATTTTTTTGTTACATGTAACACCTATTCCAGAAATCTTACGAGAATTTAATTGTCAGTGCAGAATTTTTCTCATTGTTTTGCTGTGTCTAAAAACCTATTTGTGAATCCTACCACAGAGGCCTTGGCATCAACAGGATTAAAAAGTAAGATTTTGCATTCGTTTTGCGAAACTCCATTTTCTCCTCTCATCCTCCCCCCTCCTCATCCCCCCCCTCCCTCCCTCCCCACCCTTCTCCCTCTCTCCTTCCTTTCCTACTGGTCCTACGACAACCACCGCTCACCTTCTTGTTATACCGACGTGAAAGAGGAATAAAATAGTCGGATCGCCTATCGCGATGGACGTCACAAAAATCCTCAGGAGAAGAATTCGCCCCAAAATTCTCGTCGGTATTTCAAAGAAAAGGGAGAATTGCCTTTTTCTGAATCGGTTTGGGTGAATTACGGTGCTCCACATACAACTAACTAATCCGAATCCGTTATCACTTATATAACTAAGGGACGGCCATCCTCGCTCTCCCGTCCGATATTTTCATGACTTTGTGGCAGAGAACAACGAAGCACGCATCACGGAACGCGATTGATTACGCGGAAAACGAGGCGTCAAAGAATCTCGTCTCACGTTTCACACACTCTATGCAGACCATTGTTCCCTTCAACGTCTCTTTTAACCCGTGCAATATCGAGTTTCACATTCTGCCGAGTTTTCATTTGTTCTTGCATTCATTGGCTGCGCCTCGCACCGCCCTCCATTTTCTTTCGACTGCAGAAAAAAGCCTCCTTTCATAGATTAACTAAAAAATACATTCTCCTTTCTTCCAAACGTTTTGAATCCGTTTTTTCCCGACATTGTAGGCTCTTCGGTTACGACATCACCACGAGCTCCGATCCCCACGATTCGAGGATCTCGTTCCCCTCCGCCATCCATTTTAAAAGCCGGATCCGTGCTGCCCCCCGGCGGTCTATCCTCGAAACTTTCCCGGCCCGTGCTTCCCACGCTCGCTGCCGCACAGACGTCACTATCTCTCTCTCTCTCTCCCTCTCCCTTTATCATCATCTCTCCCTTTCATAGTCCCTTTCTCTCTCTCCTCCAAAAGCCAGCAAAAACTTTAGCGAGCGCCCACTTCCGCGCCGTGAAAATACGAAAAAAATAGCGCCATCCGCGCACATTCCCTCCTACTCCTCTCCTGCTGCAATTATTTTTGAAGCTCCTACCTACGGTTACCGGTTCGTATCCTGGGAAGGGGAAAGCGTCGAAAAAATAATTTTTTTGGCAGCCGATGCGCGTGCGGGAGGGTGTGTTTGTGTGTGAGTTGGTTTGTTGGTTTTCGTTTTCAAACGAAAGCGGTCAAGGAGAGAGTGAGAGGGGGGGATGGTGAAGAGGGAGAGGAAGAGAGATTGGGAGAGGGGAGAGAAAGGGAGGGAGATTGTGGTAGAGGAAGAGAGAATGGGAGAGAAAGGGGGGAGAAGAAGAGAGACTGGGGGAGAGAGAGAAAGAGAGATTGGAGGAGAGGGAGAGAGATTTGTAGGAGACGTGAGGGAGCCAGAGACATGATGATAAAAGGAAAGAGAGAGAGAGAGAAGAGGGGATCGTGATTTGTCGCGATAAAGGAGGTGAGGAATGCAGCGATCGAAGATATTCTTTTATATTTATTTGTGCCTCAAATGATGAAAAGGCGACAAACTAGGAAGTCAAAGGATGTGCGACAAAGCGAGTGCGAGGTGCTTGCCGTTAAAAAAAAATCTTGGTCAGCAGATGAGGAAACAAAACGGCGTAATTCACGAATCACCCTTTTTTTTAGAATTTCAAAAGGGAATTTTGATAGTCTTTTGTCTCACACGAAAATTAAAATCTTTCTTATATAAGCCCGTAAACAGTCAAAGAACCAGCATTTTCCATCCTCTGCGAATAATGAAGAAGTAATTAGTCCTCAAATCGAACATAAATTCTAATGAACCCATTCGAAAATTTCCAAAATGGAAATGTTTGCGAAAGACAGCGTAAAATATTATAGGGACGTATATGAATGCTTACACATTCCGAAGAAATGGAATTTCGCATTAAATCCTAATTATTATAATGGCCAGTACTCGATCCGATCGATATCATAGGTGTCGCAACGATCGCTTCTTGTTTTGCCATAAAGATCCCAACTCCTACTTATTTACATAGAGATTGCACGCATGGATTTCTGCCTTCAAAAGTGTTATAAAGTAATCGCTAATAAACATGGATTGCCATGCATATTCTTGGACTCCTCAAGAGTTTACCTCATCCTGATGTAAATGATACGTTTTCTGAAATCTAAACTTCTCAAATTAATTATTAATTCCGAAGTTTAGCTTCCAGTGTATTACACGATTTAATAATGTATAATAAGGAATTTACTAGATACACGAGAAATTTAAACGATAATCAATTGTAAAGATTAATAATTTTTGTGCATATGTAATGAGGTTTCGACCGTTGACTTCCGTCGTCCAGTTTCCCGTATCTGCCTTTTTCCACTTCCGGGCGAGTTCTGGTCGACACGCGCCCATCCTTATACACGTGAGAATGCAGCAGACTTCAGGCAGGTGTTGATGAAATATGTAAGATGCTTACCATCTCGGATGGGAAACCTGAGACTCTGAAAACATTGTATTCCAAGAGTATCTCCAATAGGGATACAGCGGGCCAACTCTCGGGATACAATGTTTGCAAACGACACATCAAGGAGCTGATTTCGAAAATTATGTCGAACCGATGTCTCATATGGGTTATCAATTAGAAAATTTTAAAGAACTAAAATGCGACTCAAATTTCGCTGCAGAAAAAGAAAGACGTTTTTGCGGTCAAGCTGCAAAAAATGAAACTTTTAAGAGTTTACAATGCTTTACGAGTTTCAAAAGAGCCAATACCGGATTTATTGCTTGATAAATTAATAACGAATATGGAACCCGATTCGGAAATATTACACTAACGAGGGTCAGAGCCAGTGACGTAACTACCGGGGTGCAATGCACCCGGGCCTACTCCTCAGAGGGGGCCCAGTCAGTGCCGTAGCCAGGACTAGGGCACCGGTTTAGGTTCTTAGGGCCGCATTTTTAGTAAACGTGAACGCCATCCGGAGTAACCAATATCGTACGTAACGGAACTAGTCCCACGAAACGAAAATTGCTCAAAAAACAAGAGGACGAAATTAAGAAATGTCAGAAAATAACATCTTTTGTAAAACCATCTTCAAATCAACAAGGACAGGGATTGGGCAGCGATGAACGAATATTATCTGAATCAGAAATTCCACAACCGGTAGGGAATGAATTCGAAGGCCCTTTGGAACTGGATACATTACATGAGTTAAGAAATTGAATTGAATTACCTGATGGTACTCATTTACAATCTGCATGCCACAAAGACAAAGCCTTATACTCCAAAGATATGAGTGAAAATGAAAGACGAACGATTATTTTATGTCGACCACATCAACCAAAAGGACCGTTTTCTAAAGATCCTAAAAAAATAACAGATCATTCAATGAATGTTATTATTTTCAAATCACGCAAGCTGGGATTCATATTAGAAGAGATTGGCTATGTTATTCTAAAATAAAGGCTGATGTTTACTGTCAACCGTGCTGGTTATTCTCTAAGAAAGTTCCAAAGAGTATGGAAAATGAAAGCAGACATTGACAACAATTAAATCGAAAAATTCAACGTCATGAAGAATCTTCTGATCACACGCAGTGCTGTGCAGTGCTGAGTCAGTGGCGTGAAGGAAAAACAATCTCTGGTGAAATCGATCTCAAAACAAGACAAGAAGCCTCATACTGGAGAAGAGTACTTGATAGACTAATCAAAGCTAGGCTCACATTAGTTTAGGAGAACTTGCCATTCCGTGATCATCGAGAGGATAAGAAGAGGAAATTTGTTATCAATTATAAGACTATTAGGAAAATATAACGAAGTGTTGGATCAACTCTTAAACTCATCCCAAGGAAAAATGAAGCATTTATCGCCAAAAATTCAAAATGAAATAATTGAAATATTAGCAAATGTCGTTTTAGAAAAACACATTTCTGAGTGAAAATCAGCAGCTTTTTTTCTATATTGTTTGATACAACGCAATATATATACATACATATATATATATATAAAATCGATCAGTTGAGAATCATTGTCCGTTATGTAACAACTGACAATTAACGACTTTTTTGATGTAGTTGATTCGGTTTATGTATTTTTTTAGTGACAGTGTGATAATATGGAATTTATTTAACAAAACAAATTCTGAGGAACCTCTAAAATCACTTAAACGTGTATGTGCTACACGTTTTTCTTCTAAAAAAATCGGTACAACATACATTGTACGAAGTTTCTCATATACTAATGCGTCTTTAATTATCTTTTGAAGAATATGAACTATGTAGAATCGTTATAAACATCAACTTAAATAACTATACGAAATTTGATGAAAATCTTATTAGCCTTTTTTTAGATATTAATCCAATTTTTGTTAAAGTTGCCCAAGAATTAATTATCCTTATATTAATTTTTTTGAGAAATATGAAGTATGTAGTATTATTGCAGACACGAAATTTTATCAAAATCGCTCTAGCCGTACTTCATAAAATCAAATTATTGTTAAAGTTGCCTGGAATAAACTAGCCTTATATTCATTTTTTGAGAAGTATTTACTATTTGGTATTATTGAAGACGTAAACTCAAGTAACTTTACGAAATTTGATCAAAATCGTTACCTATATCCGTTTTTGAGAAAATCAAATTATTGTTAAAAATGCTTAGAATAAACTTCCCTTGATTATCAAGCAATGTCAAACATTTCTTCATAGCTTCTACTCTGTATGATAAAATGCCTAAGTACAATACTTCATTCATTTTCGCTATACCGTTTAGGCTCTAGAGCCGAGAACAGACAGACAGACGGCATTGTGAAAGCCACTTTTTCGCATTCAGGTACACATAAAACGTATATTTCCATCAAAATCTCGAGGTTGAATTTTCTCACGATAACAATACTTTCTCAATATACTTCGTATATGAGAAGGTAAAAATGGGTACAACATACATTTTACAAACATTCTCATATAATAATGCGTCGTTTAGTTATCTTTTGAAAAATATGAACTATGTAGAATCGTTATAAACATCTACTTAAATAACTATACGAAATTTGATGAAAATTCCTAAGAGCCGTTTTTAGAAAATACGACTGTTATTAAAGTTGCCCAAGAATAAACTAGTCTTATATTCATTCTTTGGGAAATATGAACTATGTAGTATTATTTCAGACCTAAACTCAAGTAACTGCACGAAATTTGATCAAAATCGTAGTATCCCTTTTTGAACAAATTAAATTATTGTTAAAATTGCCCAGAATAAACTGCCCTTAATTGTTGTACATTGTCAACCATTTTTTATTAGCTTCTATTCTGTATGATAAAATGCCTAAGTACGTCTAGGCTAGGGGTGGGCAAACTACAGCCCGCGGGCCACATCCGGCCCTCGAGAGCATTTTATGCGGCCCGCGATGCCTTTATAAAAGAGAACCGTGAAATGTGAAACCGTAAATTTCACATTTGATGGTTAAAATAATGGCCGAAAAACCTTATATAGGGGAGATATTGTCCAAAAATTTGTTAATAATTGTTTTTCACTAATAGAGTCCTTCGCATTCTCTCAAATAACTTCCTATGCGAGACCTAATGTGGCCCGCCTAAACACCCAGAACTGCTAATGTAAAAAGTTTCGATGGTCTAGGTCCAATTTCCAAAGGAAAAGATAAATCCTGGAAATTTGTAAGAAAACCTGTTTCCAAATCTTACTCTATGAAGTGTATTTTACTTGTTTTCACTGAGCCCAATTAGCTTTGGAGAGGGTCGCGCCTGGTAGCCTTCATTTTTCGGGTGCGTATTCCAACTCGCACATAAACCTTTTTACTTTCTCCATATACGTAGTGTAGAGAAAGTATTGTTTCCATGAAAAAATTCGAATTCGAGATTTCAACGGAAATACACGTTTTGAGGTCTCCTGAACACGTTTTGACCGTTTTATCGATGATGTCTGTGTGTGTGTTTGTATTAGAGATCTGTACGGTTACAGATTTCAGTCTCCGCACCCGACCCGTATCCGCAGGCTACATATCCGTACCCGCAAAAAAAATTAAATTGTCCGACCCAAACTGACCCGCAAGCAGAAATCGTATCCGAAGGCAAAAAGTATCTGGAGCAACATCTACGAAACAAAATTCAAAAGAAAACGACTCTCAGCAGACATATCAATGACCCTCTCTTAATGCATAGAATGTTTTGGAAGATCCCACCAATAGCTACGAAAGAAAGTCGCGTCCCTCGAAAGGTTTCGGGGTAGGAGAAGGGTGCAATCAACTTTATTATATATATATTATTAAGATTTGAAAAGCTTTTGATAACAATCAGTCAACCGGAAGTAGCGGTTTGCTCCTGTAAAATTTAAGTTTTTCTTAAATATTTCGCTTAAAACTGAATTTTTGTTAACGTACATATCTATATATAAAAGTTGCAGAT
Source organism: Uropetala carovei (assembly GCA_036926305.1). Classification (NCBI taxonomy): domain Eukaryota; kingdom Metazoa; phylum Arthropoda; class Insecta; order Odonata; family Petaluridae; genus Uropetala; species Uropetala carovei. The sequence continues at coordinate 5,038,141 of JAXCHB010000010.1, read as the reverse complement.
ATTATTTTTTCTACAACTCTTGTTTGAACTAAATTTTTATATGAGGAATATTTCCAGAGATATTCAATTTTCTTCGAAATTGACTATTAGTGGGCAGCTCGAGCGCGTGTTAGTGGCGGCAAAGGTGAATTTACAAAACAATTGAATCGCTAGCGCTGAAGTGTGTAAGTTGAACTGTTCCTATCGCCGTATTTATTTGATTTTAGTCGACAACTTACGTATGGAGAAAGTCATGTGTTGGGCACAATTTATTTCTGGATTGGCACCTGTGATAATAGAGTGGCTTCAGTGATGTTTGCGAATAAATCCACCCACAGACCAATAAATAAAGAACTTTAAAGCGAAAACTGTTTGTAAGGTAAGCCATTATGAATAAGATGCCACAGGTTGGGTATTACTTAATTTATTAATAGAGGACAGCAGTTAGAAGGACAGGATAGTTATTCTGCAATCGTTTTATCGACTACCGTGCATCTAATGACAAGTATAATAAGATTTACCAGTAAGTACAGGTGTCATGTGATATTGAGACCCTTTTATGTAAATGGTTAATTAGCGTAATGTTTTGTAAATTACAATCAATGAGTTTAATCTTGATTGCTATGTTCATAACTATAGAATTTGGTATTCTTTAATGATAGACAGAGTTGTGAGGGAAGATGCTATCACACTAGATTGGAGAAGATGTTGTGATGTGAAAATGACAGCGAGCCCCAAAAACCTTACTCAAATGATGTAATATGCCCCATTAACAGTCCTTGGACCATCAGTATCAACGGCTCCCTCAATCCCATTATATTCTGCACACGAATCTCAACTCGTTGCATCCTTTGAATACTATTGACTTATTCCATCCATTCTTAAACTCTGGTCCCCTGGCAAGCATGAGCAATATTCACAATTGCTCACAGACCCATTTCATGAAGCAAAGCCACAAAAGGAAAAGGAAAAGAAATTGAAGAAATGTGTTAAAGTTCTGAATATGGTAGACTCAAGATGATAATCATCGCCAAAGGAAATATGGTTCTCTTCGGTTATCCCGGACTCCTATTGAAAAATAATTTTTTGAGGTAACCCTTTCAGGCAAAACGAAAGCTTGCAAACCCATGACTGATCTGCATGCGGCGATATTTACCCACCAGATCACCGACCAATGGTGAGGGATAGCTTCGTTCCAGAGAGGCGAAGGGCGCGATAACGCCCGGAGACGGCTACAGCTACACCCGACATTAAAGGCATTATAATCTAAAAACAAAGCGAGCCGAAGGCTCGCCAATATCCTCGGTTACTTGTAAATAAAAATTCTTTTCTGACTAGTTCTCATTTTCTTAGTTTGTTTTAATGTTTTTCCCGGGAAAGGGTTATCGCAAAAAATTACTTTTCAAGAGGGATCCGGGTTAACCGAAGATTACCGGAAATTTATAAAGAGATATGAGAAAACTTAACGAATAAAATAGCATACAGATGAAGAAGGTAACTTTTTCGATAAACACTACTACCTTAATGATGGATCAATTTACGATTGTCTCCAATGGCATCACTGGATGCATGAGTCTTCCATTAGATTACCCAAAATGTGGAAATAATAGCTAAATATATATAAATGTTATTCTCTAATACTTTCTACTTAATCATTACATTACAATTATAACTTTGATTTTGATTTTTATATGTGGCATCCTACACTTAAGGTGATGGTATATTAACCACACTGATGGGGAATATCTATGTCGTCTGAGTAATAGTGGATTCTTTAATAAAGGAGTCATTCAATTCTCATATGGAATTTAGAAACACGGTTCAGAAATTAATCGATATTTAAACGGCGGCGAACAAGGCCGTGAGAAACTGTGTTATTTTGAATGTCCGTTTTTGTAATAGTGTTAATTTTAGTTTTAAATCCATTTAAACAATATTACTTGATTTAAGGACGAGGGAAAATTTTCAATATTCAGTTCGAGAATAGTTCATAGCGTACGATCCGGGTTCATATTATTAAGCTGTAATTTTGGTAAGTAGACATGTTCCTTTTTTCATAAACGATAAACGTCAGTTGTTCCCATTCTCCCTCGCCCCATCTTGTCCTTTTTGCACCTCGCGCCCTCTTCCCAGACCAGTGCCCTCCGCCAAAGAGCTAACCCCTAACAGTCCAAACTGTTCTTCGAGCTACCACCATTTGAAATATCTCATTTCAACCAATAATATTAAAAATACCAAATCCTTAAATTTAAATTCACAACATTGCTCGTTAATTTTTACAAAACACTTGTTTTCCAGTTTCGAGATAGAAGATATGGAATAATACTAACGGCTACTAATCTCTATATGCATCGTAATTAATTAATTACAGCCTGAAATTTTCTCCGGACAAAAATTACTGTAAATAGCGAAAGAACCCAAAAAAATAAAATAGATTTGTTTATTGCCATTTATCGCTTGGCAGATTCAGTTTCACGACGTAATTTCTTAGGCTGTAGCATTTCGCGGCCTTATTCGTGACTGGGGTCGAGCGAACGCTTACGATTTATTCCGGAAACGCGACAGCCATTCACACCGAAAGTCGCAAAATGCTCCAAAAAAAGACTTTCGTAAATACTCGATTTCCTTTCAGCAACCATTGATAACGGAAATCTGAAAAATGGTTTGTTCGCGAGATGGAAAAGATGCGAAGAGGATGCAAATGGCTGAGCCAGCGCCAGCGTATTTTCATCGATTCGTTGCATTTTTACCCTCTGTCGTGTTTACGGGCATTCTTTCCATCCTGGTGTGACTTTCCACCCTCTTCTCCCTTCCTCCTCCCCCTTCCCTCCCTCCCTCCCTATCTCCCTAAGTCTGCCATCCACAACCGTATTCATTTCAATTTAATGCGCAGTGTGTGAGTGCGTGTGTGCGCGCGCGCCACCGCGTGCAGAGAGGTTTTCCCTCCACCTCCCTCCATCCCTCTATCTCCCTCCCTCCCTTCCTCTCCACCTCCCCTCTCTCCACCTCCCTTTCCTCCCCTCCTCCCTCCACCTCCCTTTCCTCCCCTCCTCCCTCCATCTCCCCTCCCTCCATCTCCCCTCCCTCCACCTCCCCTCATTCCTCCCCACACCACCTCCCCCCTTACACCCTCGGAATACACGCCGCAGGACACCATATCGCACCTTTTGGTCCTCTGACAAATTTTCGTCATTTTTTTTTTAATTTTCCAACGCTTGCAAAAATATTCAGTTTTAAAATTTAATTTCGGATTATATAGAACCGAGTCGTTTAATGATGCATTGTAAAGTGTTTGCTGATTTTCGTCGAGCGAATTAATGTATATATGTGATAAAAATTAATGGTTTCTGCGAGCGGACAATAAAATTGACTTAAATTCTATATGATCCATTTTCTTTGTCACGATATCGGTGCTGCAATTTTATATTTGACGGAATTTACCCACGACGACCAATTTTGAATCGAATCTCACTGAAATCGTTTGAAAGTAAATCGGAAAGTTTATAGAAACGTCGACAATTTATGATTTCAATTTCGTATTTGCTTTCGTTTAGCATGACCTGAGAAATTATAGCTATGTTTACGCAGTTTGTTTATTTATACTCTCTTTTATTATTTTTTGAGAATACCACGATTCCATTAGATACATTGCATTCCTTTAATTTTAGAATATATCTAATATGCAGTGTTAACAGCAGACAGACAGCCATGTTTAAATAGTAAATAAAAAATCCACAATTGTTAGCCATATTTTCATTTTATTTCGACTTCAAATCGCTGAGTATGAGAAGATTCGAGATTCTGAAATATCGCGTTAATTTAAATAATAGACTTTATGATTAATATTGAATGTTTGAGTTTACAAGACAAACCTAATCTTTATTGCATAGAAAAATAGATCGCCCTGGATTTAAGTAAGTGCAGTACATTAAAATATATGTCAGAGGTCGGCAACCTACGGCCCCCGAGAACATTGTATGCAGCCCCCGAAACCATGATGAAAAAGTGATCGGTTATTTAACACAGTCAGTTTTATATTTTTCAGTAAAATTACGGCCTAGAAACGCTTTCTAGTGGATTTTTAACGATATTAAACTAATTAGAATTGATTTGGACTAATGTAAGACCACATACATACATACACACACACACTGTAGGTAACTTCTCATTTAAACGCCCGTCCGGTCCACCGGAGCTCTCGAGGTTTCCAATGCGGCTCTCCGAAGCATTCACAACAACGAATGTGGCCCGCCATATAGTATGTCATATTGCATGCCACTAAATGCATTATTGGAGATACAGACGCACAAACAACGTAAGTTTTCCCATTTATTGTCGTTTCCTTAGTTTGTCACTTGAATACAAATTAATTTTTGAGAAGTATTGATTTATACAGATTTAACCGCTAATTTAGCATTCAGAAAATCGACGAGTGCCACAAAACCTTGAATCGTGTTTTACTTGGATATTTTCAAATATATATTTCACAATGGACATACTCAAATAAAAAAAAAGTCTCTCGCCCATTTTATATGAATCATATAACAAGTGCGAAACGATGGAGAAGTAGCTCCAATTCTAATTTGTCTACATCGTCTACATGACGTTCATGATGCAGTAAAAAGCGTTCAATCTCTCTCTCTTCTCTTACGCCCACACCCAACCGAAGGCCACACACCGGAGAACCTCCCTCAAGGCAAGTCTGCGGAAATGTAAAGAAAAAATTTGCGGATAATAAAAAAACATCGATTTTTCCCGAAGAATTTAAAAAAATACAACCCTCGTAAGACTGTCGTAAGAGTTTCTAGAAGGGGTAAATGTGGAGGTTTTCGCAGCCCCGGGGCGAACGAGGGAACGGAGGGAGAGAGCGTGGTGCAAGGAATCCTCGCTTTGAAGATGTTTCATATAACCCTTTTTCCCCACCCTGCCCTAAACCCTCGCCGCGAACAAATATTGGTTCTTTTGTACATGTTCTGATGTGTGTTTGGATCCGAATAAGTTTCTTCCGAGCGTTTGCCTCGCAGTTAGCTTGTGCTGCTCTTTGGCTTCCAAATCCTTTTTACCTTGCTTGCTCTTTTCTCTCTCTCTCTCCTTTTCCCCCCCTCTCCTTCTGCCCCTTCTCTTTTCCCCTTCCTTCCCTCCCTCTCTCCTCCTCCTCCAATTGGCCCCACTTAACCCGCCGATTCACATTTCTTCTTTTTTTTTTGTTGGAATATTATTTCAAGTGAAGAATAGACTGCGAAATATCGCGAAGAGAAATAGCGGTTGATTTAAATGCACAAAATCTTGGTTATTATTTTATTGTATCGCTTATTCCATCAATGAAATTTCGCTCGCTTTTATAACAAAAATGTTTTTTCTAATGTTGATGGGAGTCTGTGTAGTTCGAATGAAAAAAATCTTTTATCTTTAAAATAAGTAATTTATAATATTAGACGGAACTCCTTTTTCGTTTTTATTGATATATCGATTTGAAATGATTCGTTATTCATTTTTTGAAAATCACAGCTTAGTCCTTTAAATTTTTCTATGTGTTTCGTCATGGAGATCGAATGTTCAATGCGAATTAGTCGCAGATTTGCACGCTGAAGACATTTAAAATGTGTTTTCTACACTCAAAAATTATTTTTGCTCACTTCTATGGTAATTGCTATATCTCTGCTTATAGTGTACGTGTGTGTATTTGTTTATCAGTGAATTCATTTAGTAAATAATATTAATTCTTGAAATGTTTTAACTTTAATACTGAGATCGCATTATTTTATAGCTAAATAGAAACCATTCGCATCGTGGCAAAAAAGCAGCATATAGGGCAGTGACGGATCTAGGAGGGGTGGAGAGGGAGGGTATTAGATTAGATTAGATTAGATTATATTTATTTGGGGCGAGATTGAGACTAACCTTATCTTCCACCTAATGGAGATAAGGAGGGAGGAGATATAGGGAGGAGGAGAGGGGTATAGGGAGGGAGGATAGGTGGGAGGAGGATAGTCCCCATTTGCCCTCCCCTGGATGCATTCTTAAACTGATTCCGCACAAAATTCCTTTATCATAGGTCGCAGGTCCATAGGGCAAAGGAAAGAAATTTTCTGATAGGGATTTTCGGACTAAAGGGTCTTCGGCAGTGGCGAATTCAAGATAGAGGACGTTGGGTAGTTTGTGGTTCCACCCCTGGCATGTATGGAAAGCTTTTTCGTTTTATCGTTCTTATTTTCAGTTTTACTGCTACTAGTGGAGTGCCACTTTCAAAGCCGTGTGTTTTTCACAACCATTTACTTTTTATCTAACTAGTCATATTGCATTATGTGTGTTACAGAGTAGCTTGTTAGGAGTAAATTTTGGGTTGTAATTAAGAGGCGCTTTTCATCTGATTAATGTATTTGTCAAAGTAATTTTTTGTAATATTAGAAAAATTATAAATATTTTCGTTTCATGTTCGTGAGATTTATTGAATTAATGCATATTATTTAATTTTAATAATTGTAAAAAGTAGTTATATTTAGATGCGTAGGGCAGCGTTCCACATTTTTGTTAACACTTACGAAAGTTTTTTTCTCTTAGTCATTTTTACATTTGTCCATTAGTGTTGCCTTGTAGTTTGTTCCTTTTAGTCGGTTTTAGGCTCACCCAATCCGATATGTCCCACCCAAGACCTTTCTCTTAATCATTTCATACCAATATCTTCTTTAAGAAATCAAATGTACTCTTTGACCCATGCATCTGATAATAGAAATTATTTCTCTCAAAGGTTCTCATTTAAAGGTAATTTTTATGATATTTTGTTAATAATTTGATAACGAAACCTAAAATTTCTGACTTTCTGCTCGTTATATATATCAGGTAATAATAATTTTTATGTCGACTTGAGTCATTATTAGTTATTGAATAATAACATCTGCAAATGCAAAGTAAATCTATTAAATATTCAATACAGAATTATTTTTAAATATAATTTGAAATCAACATGATAGCGTTCTATCATTTTCACGCAGCATATTTTTATAAAAACTAAAATAAAATTGTTGTAGATAATCGTTTTTACGTTTATATCGGCTGACTTGCTTCTGAGATTAATTTGTTAACATTTCTTATTCTAAACTCTAATTAATATCCGATCAGGAGCCAGCAATAGAGATTGTGCTAATCGGTTTTACCAAAATAAAAATGCTGATCGCATAATAATATATTCACTTGAGATGGTAATCCTGAGTGCTGGGAAAAAATCAAAGTGTCCTTCCATTTTTACGTAAGCGCAAAGAGACCAAAAGAAATGTGTACTTCGATGGAAACGCTTATTTTCACGAGTTGTTAAAATGCGTTTTAACTCCGCCTTTCCTAGTTTCCAATTCGACATTTTCTCATCCGCTGAAACTTATTTGCACGTGCGCCAGACTCAATATTTCAACTTCGCAGCTTCGCCGCGAAAGTATTTAACGCTCGCGTTTTATGAAATCTTGGAAGACTGTTTTAATCAACCGCCGAGTCGGTAGCTTCGTGTATCGAACCCTCACTTCCACCAGAGCAATGATATTCCGTTCTAATTAATACTTCACCTTTCATTTTTTTGATTCAACGACGGATATTTGGCGGAGAAAATATCAGTTGCCATGACGATGGACAGCGAACATTTCAAACGTCGAAAGGTTTTCAGAATCCCATTTGCCCATCGTTGCGCAGCAACACATTTCATGACAGCAATTCATAACGCCGTCAATTGCAATTATCCAATACTATGTTGTAAATAGCTTTAATTGAATAGTTGTTCTCAAAACTTATGCAGTAAAAAAGTCGATTAACATGAGCCGATTGTCATCTTTAATTAATTAATTTTTTAAATCTCCATGGAAATCATAAATGTTTTACCTTTTATATTTTTTTTAGACTGCGCATAAAATTGTTTTTATAATTTTTAGGACATGCGAAATTACTGGAAGTAGTAAGTTATGATCGAGGCATTAAGGACCCGATGTCTTGGAGTAGATAATAAAAAATTATTAACAACATACATGCTGAAATTAACATACATTCTTCATTAATCACATTTCAACAATTTTAACGCTATGATATATTTTAGCATTAGCAGTAATGAGATCATTATAGGGAAGAACCTATCTACGGACGAATCAGCACAGTCTGTAGAACATGGATGCCACTTATCTCTCAGAATTAACAATCTTTCTGTCTATTCATGCCAAATATCTTCTTTTCTCATTCATGTATAGAAAAAATCGGTTGTAATCAACAGTTTTGGAACGGTTGCATCATCATATTCAGTTTTTTTTAAGTCCCCATAAACAAACCTTTATTTGTTAGAGAAATGAATGCCATATGAAACGTGTCGCCTACCAAGATAAAACCAGAAAATTGGGCTAGATATAATTTCAAACCTTAAATATATTCCTAAAGGAGTTTAAGTGATTCGCACGGGGAAGCGGACGAATTCGCATCGCTGAGCGAGGCACTGGATTGACGCGCGTAGGGAAAGAAACCTTACTTCTTAATTTGAAATATACGTATAAGCTGAATGAATTACGAATAGGTGAAAACAATGTTTTCAGACATCCTAAAATTCGGAAATAGTCGAAAAGACTTTTGTTAACAACAAAATATTACAATTGTGCGACTTCAGAGAAAAGGAAGTAGCCACTTTGCCATTCAACCTCTCTATCCTCGCGATTTTCATTCATTTACCCTCCTCCAGTAACTCAATTCTTCACTCTACCTCCGCATTAGAGACCTCTCTTTACACCTCTCACTCATAACCAATCAAAAACGCCTCTCAAATCACTTGGCCCAATTCCACACTTCGCAATATTCACGTTTCCGAAACCTTCGACTCCCACCTTATCTCTTGTCTTATAGCCCGGGAAATACGGTAGTTATATACGAAGGGACGGAAGCGTAAATAATCTAAACAAGCAATTGACTCGACATTGCAATGTTATCAAACAACGTGGCCATCGCGCCGACGAGTTGTTCGAGGGAAATTTATCAATAAAACTATCAATCGGGAAAGAAATTTACTCGCGACACAAAACAAATCTCAGGAGATATATTTCAAATGAAAATGGCTGAATAAAAGGAAGATAACCGGTATGTTCTGATAAATAGTCACAATTCGAAATATTCCTGTAATGAATTTCAGAGTGTGCACCACGGCGATATAGGAATCATTCTTAGCAACGATGCAATGCCGTCGGGTTGGCTAAAGTGTTTTGATAATCTGCCTCACGAATGTAATATCAAATTGCATTATTATAGGAAAATTCCTCCTTCTATTACACGTTCTAATATCGAAACCAAGACGCGGTTCTTTTGATTCTTAAAAGGAACCGCTACGCCTACTTTTTTATATCGCCGTGTCCATGAATAACAACGCCCACGTCGCTCTCTCAGTAGGCACGCACGCACACACGCACACACACCCCCAATCGCGTTTTCCTTATCTCCTTTTTATTTTCCTTCCTCCATCCTAAAATCCTTCTCTTCTCCGTCTTCTCCCTCTCTTCCCTCCTCCCCTTTTCCCCCACCCGACTTGCCTCCCAAAGCGAGACACACACACACGCACACACTTTTCGCAAAGCGCCATTGTGATTCTCTCATGCGGCAGAGGGAATCCTCCGCTGGGAATCGTGGCGATGGCAATCCACCACCAGCCCACCCCTTTCTCCCCTCTCTCCCCTCCCCCTTTACTCCCTCCCCTCTCCTATCTCTCCTCCTCCGTCAAACTCCATCCTCGCACAACCTCTTTACACGCCGTATCCGAATAAAAATAAATAAATAAAAATCAGCGGAGTAGGTGGAGGCAGGGCGAGAGGATGAAATCCGTATTCCGTCGCATCCGTTTCTCCGACACGCGCGCGCACACACACACACGTCCTCTCTCCCTTTAACTCTTCGCTCTCCTCCCCCTGCGCCTTCCTTTCATTCAGATTGCCTCTATCCAAAGAGGGATCCACTCCTCCTCCCTCCTCCCCCTCCCCCAAACAACACTCCTCACAGGCGCCGCCGCCTCTATCTCTCTTTTTTATTTCGACTGGAAAAAACTCTCCTCCTCCCCCCTCCTCCTCCCCCCCTCGCACCTTTTCTCCCTCCGCCCCACAGGGAGGTGTGCCCACTCCAACCAATTCCGCAGCCTTCCCTCCTCCTTCCAACACAACCTACCCACCAAGACCTCTCATTCTCCCCTATCACGTATTCCCACGCGCGCATATATATATATATATATATATATATATATATATATATATATATATATATATATATATGAGAGGGAATTCGTTTCCGAAACTGTTGGGGAGGAGAGGAGGGGAGAATCTGCGAAAATCCATGAGAGCTCTCTCTATCTGCCCCCCCCCCCTCTTCCTTTATTCCCCTTCATCCTTATTCCCCCATCCACCCTCTGCCTCCTTTTTTGCAGGGTCTACTGCACAGGATAAACACGCGGAGAACTTTATCGGTGTTTCTACGGGGGAAGCGGTCTGGTTTTGTTCCGTTATTTTATTCTCAAATTCATCGTATTATTCGCGTCGTATTTATTACGGAGGAACTTTGGGAAAAGCTTTCTTCTCGTTGCCATTTTTCTCTGGCGAAGCGAGAGGGAGGGAGGGCGGAAGAGATGGAAGGAGGGAGATAGGTGATTAAAGCTCCCCCCCCCCCTCTCAATTCGTAATTGAGAGTTTTTTTACGCATCGGAATGGTCAAAAGTAAGCTCTTGTTACGTTTTCGCGTTTAATTGAAAAAAAAAGAGGGTAGATGCGAATTTTAATGCTCTGAGCCACATCTTTAAAACGCTTTTTAAAGTACGCACACCAGAAATTATGTGGCTATGCTAGTTGCAGGTAGATGAAGTGAAGACGGTTTAAGATTTAGTTGGTGGAAGCAGCTGCAGTTACGTCCTTGTTTTCCATTGTATGTGATGTCGTCGCATCGAATGAAGATGCCAAAGAGGTGTCACTCGAGTACCTTGTAAGGGTACCTATGCGAGGCTATGAAGTAGAAGGGGTGATGTTGAAATATTATATTTGATATCTTGATGAATTTCTGCTACTGCTTCAGTTGATCGCAAATTACTTTGTACATAGCCATGCCCAAATCGATGTTGATTGAATAATTCAGGTTATGCATTCATTATCTTCTAGCTCAACTGGGCCAAGTTCGAATCCTTTTACGATGGATTTTCTTCCTGATACTCGTGTTTCCTGAGGTCCTCCATGGACAATTCATCATAATTTGTTTAAGAATATTCAAGGCGAGACATCATCTACTTCACGATCTCGTTCACTTCAAAGGACGAGTACACAAATCCCCTGATGTCATAGACACTTTTTTCCATCGCTTCATCCAAACGTCATTCTTTGTGGAATTCTGTACTCAATACCTACCACACTTGACGTTTCCAATGTACATCTGGATGTTGTGTTTTTTCATAGCTCATGAATTCCTATCTTCTAAGGTGTGCCCTTAGCCTCTGTTAAATGGGAACATATTATTGATTTAAAATGTAATTAATTAGTCTGTTACACCCTGATCTATGGGATAAGAGTAACGAGGTGGCGTACATCGAGTATACTAGATAGATATAAAAAATCCGATCACCTTGCCCTGGAGGGTCCGTAAGGATGAGTAAAACTTCATTAAAGACACTGCAGTTGCTAACAAATATTGGAATTTAAATGCGTACTTATCCTTATCGTGATCTAGTCAATAGTGATTCAGTGCGGAAGCAGTTATACTGAATTTCGACGTGGAACGCTATCATCAGCCGCACCAATGGGGCTAAATGAGGGTTGTGAGGCAAAAATGTGGTAACTCACACTTATGCTGTTTTGAGAAAATTGACATCTTATTGGTTCAAAATTATATTTTCATCAGAAATAAACGCAAATTACAATATGAACTACAACAAATGACAAACAAATTTCCAAAATTATAAATGAAGTTTTTTCTTTTCTGTACGCAGCCTAGTTCCAAATAGATAAGTTTGCGGGTTACCATGTTTTTGCCTCACACCCCTCAAATATGAAAGCATACAAACGGCGTTTCTGGTATTCTCGACAGGAAAGGCGGGGTATATATTGAGAGAGACAAACAGGACAGGTGTTTGCGGTTAGTTTAGAATCAGGAAAAAGAAAGGAGGAAGTGAGAGGCGGTACATTTATATGATTAACCTGAAAGTTGCCAAAAGAGTTTGAGAGGCGGTGACATTTTGCCATGCATCTCTGGTAGTCTGTCTTATTATCATTATTGGGAAAAGGACCACAGGTACCAGTCGGATCTATCAATTCTATCTACCTACTTTTTTGTGAAACGGTCTACCCTTGCACTCATTAGCACCAGGGAGTGCAACAATGGTAATCGCGTCTTCAATAAAATCGGGGATATTTAATTTTTTGAAGAGTGTGTTTGCTCTCCGTTCTTATGCACTTCATTGCCCACCATTTCACTTAACTCAATAGTATTGCTAGGATAGTAATGTAAACATATCACACTCTAATAAAACGGGCTGCTCTACGTCGAACCACTACTATAGTTCCTTTTCGGTGGGGTTTCAAATCGCGTTGCAGTTTTTATGAATCTTATGAATTTCAACCTGGTTGCTGCATATGACTCTTAAATGGCGCCGCGAAAAACTTTGTTAGCAAATAAATCAACGATTTGGATGTGTTTATAGGTAATCAAGGAATTATTTTCCCCCGCTGATAGATTTATTACGTTGTGGTAACATCAAATGGATGCGTGCACAGGTTCTAATGCTAGTATATAAAATTATAACGAGTTAGGAAAGTTCAGCGAAACCAGATATTATAAGACGATATTTTTTACAAAAAAATACATTTCTTCCATTGGTCCTAGTGTAATATTCATGACATTATAACATAGCCTCTTCTGATTTCCATTAAAATCTTACCCAATATAAAAGCGTTGAACTTGTTGCCATGGTATTCAATTGTAGGGACTCAGAAATATTCCCACTTTTTAATAATTTTTTCTACAAAAACTACAAATTTACGCTATATCTACAGGGATTTGAATTCTGTCTTCAAAAAATAAGAAATATCATTTCTAAACTTTCTAATAGTTAGGTCCTGAGTTCTAATCTTGCCGGGAAATAATTTAAAAAAGCAAACATAAAAACTCTACACCGAATTACGTGTTTTTATGGGACAAAATTAGCCCCCAGCAGCTGATTCCGGTCAATCAAATTCTTACCACATGTAGCTCTTATATGAAATTTTGGTTTCACTAGGTTGAACCGTATCAGACGTAAGGACAAGCAGACAGACAAAGTGAATACACAAGCGATTTGTAAAAAGAATCGCTAAAAACCAGGTTTTAAAACTGGGATGCCGCGAAATTCTGTTAATCTTTGAAAGGGTGCCGCGCCTGCAAAAAGTTTGGGAACCACTGCTCTAGAGGCACCTTTGAATTTCATTCGCCAATGCTTTAACGCGACTCTTCTGAATACGTTATCACTAATCATACCTCTTAAATATATGCTATGATTAACATATTTAACGATCACATTTCGCAAATAGCGTTTCTAGAAAGAGTGAAATTAATGGAAGCACATTTGTCTATATTTAACTCTAGCATCCATTCCTTCAATACAATCGAACGCTATAATTTATCGTCCACCGACCTGAATCCGAAGAAAATGTAAGTAAAGTGTGTCTTAAACACTGTCAATTTTTTCATCGAATATTGAAGCTTAAGAGACAAAATATTAAGGCAAAAATAGCCAGAATAAAGGAATCGCTCAACAGCAACTATCGATTTAACATTCGATACGATGAGTCGGAAACTGAAAATAAAGTTTTCAAACTATGGCAACATTGCAAGGAAAAGGACGCGAATGTACGCGTGTTGCACGTTCGTCGCATTTCTCCGTCTTTCGGAGATTCCATTACAGTATTTCGTATCCTGATTGCCCCGTAGGCCGATTTCCATTCGCAGCGGACATCAGTTTAGCTGGCGCAATTTGTATTCATCCGCCGATAAAAGCCACGTTTCAAAGACTCTTCGTTATCATTTTCAATTGGAAGCTCCTTAAAGACGCGCATGAATTGTTTAGACACTGGAAAGCAGTCGCATAGAGTTAAAGAGTATTTTTCACTCCGTGAATGGAAACTGATATTATATACATACTAACCTAAGTCTGTTCAGAAACGTCCTTTGATAGACCTCGGAGTAGATTTTCCGAAAATCCACCGGTGTTTTGAAAGTTTCATTAGCATTCCTGTTGCAGAGCATGGATTTTTATGGCAGCGCCCGCATCTTGGATTCCTTTGCACGCAATATAAGTATATGACGAATAAATTTTAATTTTATGTGGATTCCGAAGAGGTTCATTGGTTAATTCCAATGTATAATTAAAATACATACGTATTGAATACACGATGATGAAAATACCAAATAAATAACTCTTAGTGGATGATAAACATGATATAAATGGATGGGCGCCATATAAAGTGGTCGCCCACTGATAAAGGGGAGATTGGAGGGGTTGGGGGAGGGGGGGGGGGATGAGGAGAGGAAGGGGGAGGAGGGGTTGGGGGAGGAGGGAGTTTTGGGAGAAGGGGTTTGTGGGAGGGGAAGAGAAACGCCGCAAATATGGACGCTCGTCACGTATTACTTTCGCGGTGGAAAAACAGAAATTTCTTTCGTTCGATGCTACAAACTGCTCGATTTAGCAGCAGAATCCACTGTATCTCACGAAATAAAAAAATAAACGAAACGTTCCAAGAATTCCATTTGTATCTCGCCCTGTTCAACTTAACGGTGGTTCCCATTAAGTCTTCCCCAAACCCCTTAGCACTCTTCGGCACCTCCAACGCTCGGAGGAGAGATCCCCTACCCTCTCCCTCCCCCTATCTCCTCCCCCTTCCGTTCTGTCTCCACTCCTTCCCCTATTTCCCCCCACTCCCTTCTATCCCCCCCTATCTCTCCTATCTGCCTCCACCCCCTATCTTCCCCTCCCCTCCACTGTCTCCCCTCTTCTCCTATATTCCCCCTCCCCCATGTCTTTTCCCCTCAATGTGAGAGTCCCCACCGTCACTCACTCGTCGAGATCATTCCCCTTCCTTCACTACCGCTTCAAGTGTGTTCCATCGCATCCGAATCACAATGCCCACAAGGAAAAAGGTTGGCATTCTTTTTCCATCTTCTTCTCCTTCGGAGGAGGCGAGTGGAACGAGGCAGTCTCAGGGAAACCTTGTGTCGACGAATGCATTCATACTTCGTACTTAAAGTGTTTTTTTTTATCTGGGCTGGCATATTAAAAAAAGAAATCTTTACCGAGCGAGAATGTTCTTTTTTGGCGTCTCGCGATTCAGGGTTAGTGCTTCATTAAAAAAAATGTCCCTCGAATGCTAACTTTTCCAGATTTTTCCGATTGACTCATGAGGTTTATTAAAGATGCATCTTTTACCGATTCGATCGGAAAATTTCCAACTCAGGTTATCTCTTCTGAAATTTTTGCGGTGATTTAGTTTTTCGCCGTCATCATAAATGGAAAATGTAGAACATGTTGTTTCAAAGTTTTCGGGTATTATTGTCTTTTATTCCTACTTTATTCTAAATTATAGGCGTAACTAAAAATTGGTGATTTTTTCAATTGCGAAACCGCTGAAACTTTATTTTTTACTTCTCGTTACAGAACCATATTTGGGTAAAATAAAGGTTTTATTAAGCTAATATAATTATGCCAATAACGTATAATATAATATCCTACTTTACGCTAGTATCAAACTTCTATAATGCATATAAACTTTTAATTCCTGAGATAGTAAGCCTATCAGAGATTTAATCTTTTTTAACTAACAGGGAGACGCTTTGGTAACGAATAAAAGTGAAATAATTAGAATCGTTATTTCTGCCGTAAGCGATCTATCATCGAAAATAAAGAGGTCCTTTGCGGTATATCAGCAAAGATCAAGTCGTGCGATTTCCGGTTTTCTTTTCTTGTATATTGCTAGGATATGAAATGGTATCGTCTTGGCGATACCATTTCATAGACCGCATACGACATTAAAAATTTAAATGACATATGCGGTCTATCAGCAGTGATTGTTTTTGTTAGTATTAACCTGTTTGCATTGTTGTTAAATTATTTTCATTATTAAATTTAACAGACAAATGATAGACCCCATAAAAGGATAGAATCATAGTTATATCTGGATCTTCTCGTAAAAGGAGCACGATTCCATTTTATTTTAGCTTGCTACCATTTTTTCTAAGGAAAGCATTATTATAATACTTTTTACAATAATAATGTATAATAATATTTTTATGGATAATGTTTTCGCATAATTTATTTTGGTTACAATATAAAAATTAAGCAATGAAAGATAATATAAGAAAATCGATGCAGTGAATATCATCTATATTATATATAGGTAGGTATAGGTAGGTATATATTCATGTTTTACTAACCTGCTGTACATAATGAGCAGTTTATTATGATGCAATTATGAGACTCTTAAATCGTTATCCTTATCAAATAATTCCTTACCATGAGTTATTCTAAACTATCCAAATACAAAAAAATATTCGGTTGTCAAAATAAACAAAATTTGTTTGATTAAAAAGGAAAGGGACAACGATATAGCGGCCATGGTAGTCGTAATAAAAATGGCAATATTTAACATAAATTTTCGTTTTTAATGATTAATACGAGAAATTTCAAATTTCTAGCGGAAAAAGACGAACAGCATAAAAAATCTTATAGATTTTTCTTTACTATAGTACAAATACGAAGTTCACAGGTCAATTATTTCTGATTTAATTTGGCAAAAAAATAAAACCCTGCACGTCAAATTTTTGATTTTTACGTGTTATCATGTGGGAAATACAAAATTATCCCCTAGGGTCGAACCCGGCTCTTTTTGTGAGATTTTTTTTGCCTAAAACCTTCTCAGGGAAGACATAAAAGCATGTGCAAAGTTTGATAGTTTTTTGGCCTTAGTATTCTTGAGTTATACAGATACAAACATATAAACATACAAACATTCTCCTTTATATATATATATACATATACATATACATATACATATACATATACATATACATATACATATACATATACATATACATATACATATACATATACATATACATATACATATACATATACATATACATATACATATACATATACATATACATATACATATACATATACATATACATATACATATACACACACACACACACATACATACAGGGCCGTGCCGATAGGTGAGGCGGCGAGGCAACCACCTCAGGCGCCTCTCGAAGGGGGGCGCCAAAATTTGACAAAAACGAAAACATAACAAAATAAATTCATAAGGCCAGCCCGCGCCCGAGGCGTCAATATAGTTAGAGAGTTTAAACGATTTCTATATATCTATCCATTATTGTAAATTTCTATTTTGTATTCCAAAGTGAATCACATATTAACGAAGCGGCAACTTCGTATTTATTACAACAAAGCGTATAGTTGAACAAAAATTAACGGCATGTTTGTGAAATTTTTATATGCAAAAAGGGGCGCTGTTTGTTTGATTGGCCGGGCGTAAAATATGATATCTCGAGCTAACAATGTATATTCATGATCTTTTCGATATCGTTTATTCCTTTTTAAACAATTCTGCAAAAACTCGTCTTTATATTGAGTTGACCATTAGATGGACAATAGCATATTCGTAGAAGAAACACTCAACCTAACCATGCATGGTTGAGCGAACGACTTTGTTACAAAAATAAAGGTGCAATATATCTCGGCTCTTATGAAATAAATTCTGGCAACCTTCCCACGAAGATAAAAAAATCGGTACAACATACATTGTACAAACTTTCTCATGTAATAATGCGTCGTATGAGCCGGTTTTTAGAAAATCCAATTTTTGTTAAAGTTGCCCAAGAATAAACTAGCCTTATATACATTCATTGAGAAAAATGAAATATATAGTATTATTGCAGACCTATACTCGAGTAACGTTACGAAATTTTCTCAAAATCGTTAGAGCCGATTTTGAGAAAATCAAATTATTGTTAAAGTTGCCTAGAATAAACTAGCCTTATATTCATTTTTTGAGAAATATGAACTATGTAGTATTATTGAAGACGTAAACTCAAGTAACTGTACGAAATTTGATCAAAATCGTTAGAGCCGTTTTTGAAAAAATCGGATTGTTGTTAAAAATGCTTAGAATGAACTACTCTTAATTATTGAGCAATGTCAACCATTTCTACGTATACACTGCTCAGTATGATAAAATGCCTAAGTACGAGATTTCATTCATTTTTGCTCTACCGTGTAGGCTCCAGAGCCAGTAACAGACAGACAGACGGCATTGCGAAAAATACTTTTCGGATTCAGCTACACCTAAAACGTATATTTCCGTAAAAACTCGCGGTCGAATTTTTTCGGGATAACAATACTTTCTCGATACTTCGTATGAGAAAGTAGAAATTGGGAGTGCTTCATCCCCATTGGTGAAGTGCGAGAAGAAGAGAGAATAGGAAGGCGACGAGAGAGGAGGCAAGCTTTTTATCTTAAAGCATTCATTGCGAGCATGCGCTGGAGAGAATAGCGGGGTAATCTGCAAGAAGAGAGGATAAACAAGCTGGCGAAATATAGTCACTATATGCGTCCATACGGTACGCTTCTCAAGGTTTCGAGGATAAAGCAGACGGAATGCGTGCGGCCCATGTTTTCTTTCTTGTCCTGTTTATCGGTGGAAAGAGGAGGGGAAGGAGGCTAGTTGGAAGTATTCAGTTAGCTAGAATGTGCCCATAATATATTTACTTCTTTTCTGCAGCCATTTGATAGTAAACAACGTGTAAGAATTTCGATGACTAATTATGATATTTTAATTTTTATGCGCGTTTCGCCTCCAGTGTGAGCGCCTATTGTCGTCGGTCCGTCCGTCCGCATGTTCGTTCTCGGCTTCGGCCCAACGGATTTTCATGAAATTTGATATTAAGGGCTTAAAATCAAAGATGATAAGAAAATATCAAAAATTAATGGCGTAAGACAATCAGGGGTACCATTTTACTGGTGACAAAAATGAACTTTCCGTCATATCTCGTAAAGTATTGCTCATATCAAAATATTTTTCGAATAAAACTTGCAGAACTAGTAAAGAAGAGTATTTCTTTTCCTGTATATTATTATCGTAGGAGTAGCCGTTATTAAGAAAATCATACAAGAAAGTCTTAATTCGAGTTGAACTAAGAAAATTTCTTGCATGGTTATTTCATCATTATTGCTAAAATAAACAATCTCACAAAAATACCTTTGGTTTCCTTACGTGTGCATGCAGTATTATTAAATAGGAAGAAAATGGACTATTTATGATGAAGAAAAGAACTTTAAAACGCTATTTCCCTTACGTACAGGTATATCATTTCTTTCTAATACTCCATATGCCGTACACTTTCCTAACTTATTCTTTTTTGAATAACTCAAAACACGAAAGAAATATTTGGGTAAGAGGGGGGGAAGTATTTAAGAATATCAGAAGGGGAACGCGAGACGATGATTATTATACACTAATTTTAGCCAGTAGAAGTTCAAAATTTAAAAAAATGTTTTGTATTATAGTTTTCGAAACATGGTACAACACATAAAGGTACCTCACATTGTTTGCCCCAATAACTTGCTTCTTTTCTCTTTATTTATTTCTTTTTTTTTTGAGATGCAAACCACACACCTTTTTCCTGAAGGCGACTGATCAGACGTACAGTAGGTCGCAATGGTGTTTCTATAGATGGTTGTCTTGCCCTCTTTGCTTTTGGTTTACTTTCACTGTATTTTTCTCTCCTGACATTCACTAGCTCAACATTTAGGTGACTCAATTACTCATGTTTTTTTTATATTACATTTGCAATAAAATTGTTATATCCAATAAATGGTGAAACATTTTCACGTAATATTTTTAGTGTCTTCCTGGCAGTAAAGTAGGTGACGATGCACTGGTCTGCAAGTTTGACTCGGCCCATCCCTTTGCTGCAGTCAACACTCATTAGAGGTTTAATTTTTTGCCAGTTAATTGTCAACAATGTCAATATTAACCTAAGATTTCCGCTTTTTAGAAGAAAGCCTAATACTCGTAAGAGTGATATCTCTGTGCTAAATCAACATGATCAAGGAGAATACGTAATATTTTTGTAGGAAAAAGTTCAAGCATACATCAGATAATACAACTCGGACACCAGTAGGTGTTAATATGTAATAGGTAAGTTTAACCTGTGTAACCGGTTAGAGTAACCAGCTGAGAGCAAAAGAAATACACTACGAAGCTTAAAAGCAGTTCACAAGCATCCACTGAAAACACAGATTGACGAGTATAAGCGGTCGACGCAGTTAAGAGGTATATTGTCTGTCAACCAGCTTACCCCAAATAAAATATCGCCGCAAGAAACTGATTGTGAGTTGAATTCATTTGATTCGGTGCGGGGATATAGTTGGCGAATCGTATTCTACTTGCTATAATAAAACCCATTCGTCCATATTTAACGAAAGGCTTACACTCACTCAACCCATTTATAATTACGTCATATCCAAATTGAAAATTCTGGGCACACTAATTTTCGTATCAATCGGACGCCAGTCAACCAGACCTGAAATTAAACGGAGATATGGAGGATTTTATTCCTTAGATGAGAGGTACGAACTTTCCTGCCTTTGCTCTGGTGTAAACGTTCCAGCGGTGGAAGAAGAAATAAATCCATTTCCTCCAGCGATGAGAAAACTTCCTCACACTCAAATATACACGGCATTTCCTCACAGAATGAACATTACACTACACAGGGACGTGCAAAAGGGGGTAAATTAAAAGCACGTTGGGGTTGACGAATGAAATAAAGGGTAAAGGTTTGATATTGGAAATTGAAGAAATTGGTGGGAATCACAATTCCGTATCACCTGTAATGGCAAGAGAAAAAAATTCACTGGTACTACTTAACACGATAGAAGATGCGTCTTAAATAGACTTAAGGCTAGGAAAACCATTCATGTTGCTTATATTGCAATAATTCTCCGTAGACACCATGAAACTGCTTTGATTCTTACGAGAATTTAAAAATTATATTATAATTTTACCAAAAGAACATTTATTTAAGATTATATATTATCTTAATTCGGCGAATAAATTTGCCAAACATTCATAAAATACTTACATTTCTTTAGAGACTGCATCGCCTTCTCTTCGAAAGAAGAACACTTAAGCTTCCTTCGTCACATACGAACACTTTCACATATCAAAGTAGACTGAGCAAATCGACAAAAAATTTCCCGCCAATATCAGAAGACGTCACGACGACGTCACTTTGGACTGTTAAATAATCAATAATGAAGTGCTGGGAGGTGGGGGAAATGGGAAAAATACCTTTCCTATGACCATAAAAGGTAGCGGAGACGAGGAACTCGGAATGCCATCCACGAGACCGCCAATGTGCAACAGGGGCACGCACTGGCCTACTCACAAGAAATGCCTATCAAAAAAACCTGTCTCCATTTGACGGTGTAAAAGTAAAGAACCAAAGGGAAGGCATTTTCCCCCACCTCCCAGATATTGGTGGTAGTTTTGGTAACACTTAAAAATGGACTTTTTGACATGCAGGCTTTCATAGTTTTTTATTTAGATTAAAATTCCCTTTTTAATTAAGACAGCCCACAAAAATGCGGAGTAAATGTATTTTGTTTTACAAATATCAATTAATACTATAAATAATTGTTAGTGTTAGTATATTTTCAATATTAGTCTTATAAAAAGTTAAGAGGCCATATTTTACTATTTTACAGTTTTTACAGCGGACGATGGTTGGCCATAAAAAATTATCTGGTGTTGAATATCACAAAAGAAAGGCTACTTTTTAAAACAAACAATGTCTCAAAATTACTAAAAAGACTTAAACTTGACATTTCAGAATGTATTAAAACCATTGATGAAGCTATTCATTTTTTTTTAAAGATTATCGCACGACAGGATTCAACGACATAATAGTAGCAGCAGAAAAAATCGGGGAAGGACTACAAATTGATCCTGTGTTTGTTACAGAAGAAAGACTAAGAGTACGGCATAAGCATAAGTAATTAGATCACGAAGAAAAAAATTTTTTCATTGATCCCAAGGAAAATTTTAAAATAGATTCAGACTCAAATGCTATGAAAATTAAACTATGTATAGTTGAGATTTTTCATAAATGTAAGTGATTATGGATTTGAATAAATAGATTTGTATTATTTCATATCGTTTTCGACTAATATATAATAAAATTACTTACAAGGAGAGGCTACGGAGTGTAACTCTCATATTTGATTCATCTTCTACCAGTGGAAAGTTTAGGGGCCAACACCTTTTAGTTTAAGAGAAATAATTAATTAAAAAGTACAAAAATGAGCCAATCTTAATAAATACTAGTAACTTCGCTCTTCTGTTTATAAGCAACCGTAGCCTAGGGGATAATGCGTAGGACTATCGATGCATGCTCTCGGGGTTCGAGGCCGGTGTTGTTCTAATTTTTTCTCGTGTAAGATTTCATTTTTCTTGCTAGTTTTTCTCCAATTTTTCGGAAAATAATTATTCACCGTAATTTTTATTTTTTTCGCGCAGGATAATTGTTGTAATTGTTGTAAGATGGACCTCCGCTGCCCAACCCGCGTGCCACCGACCCGCGCGCCCCCACGTCTGCAGTCCTACGCGCACTAAGGATGAGTGAAAGTGGAGGGGAAGCTTCGCTTCGGGTTGTGACTGGCACAGGCCATCCCTTACTCAATTAATGTATATGTTGATTGTGGTTATTTTCACCCATGAAGGGCTCGCGCTGTTGATAATTCAGTACGTTTTCATTTTTATCTGATATGCTTTGAAAAAGTAATTTATAACTTTCGTAGCGAATCGCGGGCTGATAGACATTGTTCGTTCACGTATCCTGTAAATTGAAAACATAAAAAGGATCGTTGAAGTTAATTTTGTCGTTGAAATACTACAAAACTTTTCCAAGTGTTCTTGCGATTAACTAAGTTTTTCAGAAAAGAATGTCAATCAGTTGAAATTTGTATAAATATTTTATCATCCTAACTGCTTTATAAAACAGAAAAAATATAACTTTAGATTCAAAATGAATGAGTTGAGTAAGTTTTGTTCGAGCGAAAACGAAAAACAAACCTTGCTGAAAAAACTCATTCCTGGACGTATCTCTTTAGAACTCTTTGTCAGAAAAAAGACAATACTTCCGCTGTGTCTCAAGAGATGTCACCCCGTTCACCCCACCGTAAACAATAGCCCTCCGCATTTCTTTTCACTTGCATATTCAGCCCTCTCTCCTCCACGGCCGAGTGTACATTTGTTCCATTCTGTATGCGTCCAAACCTTTTCTTTGGTACCAGCTCACCTAGGAAACTGTTGTTTAGTTTTCTTTGTTTCCAGGAACCCTGTCCGGGAGATAGTACGTCGGACATGCTGACGAAAAAATAACTTAAAAACCTTTCCATCATTACTCATCGATTCTGTGTACTCTTCCTTTTCATCGGTTCTTCGCAACATATATACATACGTTGTCTCTATCCTACGATCATTATTTTACCGTGTGCATGCAAGCTATTAAGATAATTAGTTAATTTCCTGAAGAAAAACATCGGGATATATGCTTCTTTCTTCACAAATTCTGATAATTTCCGTGTTATGGTAAAATTCGAAGCGTTTTACAACAATAAAATATCTAATTATGATTACTAAATATCAAAGGACGAGCTTGGTCCTAGATTTATATAAAATTGCATAACTGCAATAGCTATAAAGCAGAAAACCTCAAAGACCATATGTATGTACTTATGAGAATTAAAAATGATGAGAAAACTGAACGATTTTTGTTACGAAATTGGTGTTTAGCATTTAGCACAATCAACCATATTACTGACAGGCGAATTAATTTTTTTTCAATTTTTATCTAACAGGGTCAATAATTTAAATTATATTTCGTTCAATTGTTTCCAAACAACAACATGTACAGAATTACAAGATACTTTGTTGAATATCAAGCTGATGTTTCAAAATCCAAAACGTATTAATTTAAAATGAAAGATTTATGAACGGATTAGCGAAATGAAATAACCAAAGATAATGGCAGTGCAATTATTTATATAATTTATAAGTATAACTTTTAGCTAGCCACCTCTCTTGGCAATGGAGAACTAATTTCTTATAGAATAATACGAAAATATTTCTCATCCATCTTGTCTACCGGATGGAATCGCCCTGCGACCGTAATCGAGAAACACGCGTACATCTAGCATAGGATGTAAAATACAACCACCCCACGGAGTTCGAACCCAACCCCTCGCAGCCGCAAGCCATAAAATCCATCCCCTTATTTCAAAGCGGTCGAAATTTTGTATTTTTCATAGCGGCACTAAGTATATTTGAATAGCCAATTCTTTTCTCCGAAAGTTATGAAGCGGGAAGTTTAGTAATTACTTTTTCATTCCCCTCGTACTTATCTGCTCTCCCTCACTGCACGCCACGCGTCTTTTATTCTCTCCCTTCATCCTGCTCCCTCTCTTTCTCTCTCTCTCCCCCTCCTTCATCTCCTATCGGCTGGCTCCCTTCTCTTAATGCCAGGTAATGAAGAGTCCTTCACAAGCTCCTCCATACCCCTCTCCTTTCATCGCCCGGGCCATAGCAAATCCTCCCCCTCCCTCCTATTGCTCTCCTCCCTTCCCTCCCCCTTCTACATCCCCCTATAATGCTCCCCTTCCACCTCTCCCATAATGCCCACCTCTCTACCCTCCTCCCCCTTCTACCTCTCCCTAAAATTCCCCCCTCTCTCTCCTCTCCCATTTCCACATCCCTCCCAATTCCCCCTCTTTTCCCTCCCCCTTCTACTTTCCCCTACAATACTCTCCCCTCCCCTCCCCCATTTACCTCCCCCGCTATTCCTTTCCGCCCTATTTCGACCAACTCCTTTCGCCACTTTTCACTCTTCGCTTTCGTATTTCTCTCATGCAACGAATCCTCCTATCCACGAGAGCGCCCTCCATCTCTCTCTTTCCCTCTCCCCTCCCCCCCTCCCCCCCCTCTCTCTCTACGATCGCTACTTGTCATTACTTCTTTCGCATTCATTCCGCCTTATCTAAGTCCACCTCTTTCCACCCATCGGTTTATTCTCTCTCGCAGATCTTCCCTTTACAAGTTGGATGCCATTTGATCTTATGTGAACGTTACCGATATTTAGGGAATTATGTCGGGTTTTTATATTCGTGAGTTTCTTAAAATTCGAGCAATCGTATTTCCGAGCAGATGTTCTTTTCGACGATTCTCTAATATTCCTCTTCTCTTTTCTCCGTTTTTTTCTGCACATAGGGAATCGCAAGATTTCTATAACCGTTTTAATATATTTTAGATTTCGCCATTCTGATCCCTCTCTTTATCTCTCCTCTCTCTCTCTCTTTCTCTCTCTCACTCTCTCTCTCTCTTTCTCTCTCTCACTCTCTTTTTCCTCCCGTTTCAAAATTTGACCGTTTTACTTTTCGGTGAGTAAAGGAGGTGGCGACGCCACAGCACATCTCTTTACTTAAAAACGCCGCACTCTCCCTCCACCCTCTCACTTCCTACGCCCCCTCCCTCCCTCTCTCTTGCCCGTCCTCTCCCTCCATCTCCCTCCATCCCGCCCTCCCTCTCCCCCACTCTACCTCTTAACTTTATTTTTTCTTATGTGTGTGTACGTATATATATATTTATACAATTGCAATTGATAACGTAGGGTTAAATGTAAGAGGGGAATCTTATGGTATCAATTGCGCCCTGAAAATAAAGACACCTATCTATCTTGCCCGTCCTCTCCCTCCACCTCACCCATCCTTCTCCCTCTCTCCCACTTCCTACGCCCCCTCCCTCTCTCTCCCTCCACCCTCTTCCCTTATATATCCTGTGTCCCAACGCTTTGACTTTGCGTCGTCTCTTCCGAACATGTTTTACCACTCACCGCTTCCCCAATGTAATTCGCCGCTCTCTCAGCCACACTGCTCCCTTCCACTTTCTTGCCCCTCTCCTCCTTCCCCTTATTGCTCCACGTCACCCCTTCCTCCCACCTCGCTCTTGTCCCCACTTCCGCCCTGACAGAGATAGAATTTCGATTCTTCTCCTTCTCCGCATGTTACCCTCTCTCTCTCTACCTCTCTCCCTTCTCTCCCTTCCTTCCTTCTCTCTCTTCTTCCATCTATCCCTCCCTCCCTCCTCCTCCCACTCCATTCCTACCAGCTTAAGCGTATCCACTCCAAAACCTCGGCCCTCTCTCTGTATCTCTTGAGTTTTCTTTTATTTAAGAGTTGCAATTAGTATTTTATCTTTCCTCCAATACGTTCTTGAAGCCACACGAACGCATATTGCAAAATAGAATATTTTAAAATGTTAAATGACGTATATTTATTTTCGAGACGATGGAGAGTGATTGCGTATTATCCTCGGCGATTTGCAATTTTTATTCGTTATTTTTATATCGATTTCTGATTTCTTATTCCTGGAGTTAAATTAAACAGGTGATATTATTACTTTTACGCGCAAAATATCATCTCTGTAATAACGGAAAACTAAACTTCAATTTCGGCATAATGAAAATCGATTAGAAAATGCTATCACAATAGTGGTCTTATTTATTGATTATAGATCGTAAAAACAATGCTATTCACAAATGGATGTTTCATAGGTTCGCATGCACACATTTGCTAAAAATAAAAAATACATTAAAATTTTTTAATTAATATAAGCATTATCGCGCCATTAGCGCATTTTATAGGTAATGTAATTTAATTTTGGCCTTTAAGTTAACCAACGTTTTAGAATGTTTCGTTACTTGACCCTTTTCATTTTTTTCGTGGGAGTTGGAAATGGTGGACTTTCGTTCTAAACTTGGGAATTTGGTATCTAAATTATTTCACATGTACCTATCAATATTTCAAGATAATTGATCTCGGTTTGAGATGTAGGAATCTTTTTATCGTTACTTTGAAGACACAATTAAAATTCCTAATTACTATTATATAGACCAGTGCTTCCCAAACTTTTGAGCTCCTCGGACTATTACAGCAACCCTCCAGGCCCTGCGGACCACCTCATTTCCCACACAAACGTACTTACTGTAACCACATTAATGAAAAAGGGTTAATTTGACTGCAGAGAGGTGAAATTTGGAAATATGAAGGAGTAGAAACATCTTTAAGCTAACTAGGTGCACTACTAAAGTATTGAATACCTGTGATAGTGTAAGAATTGATTAACTTTTCTCAAAAAAAAACAATTAAATATGCGATTAATTCTAAAAAAATTACATTTTGGAAACTTTCGCGGACCACAAACGAAACCTCCGCGAACTACAAATGGTCCGCGGACCATAGTTTGGGAAGCACTGCTATAGACTATCAATGCAGCAATAGAAATATTTACGAATTTAAAGTGAAATGAAATGGTTGGAGTTATTTCAAAAGCCTGTAGCTTCCTCAATCTTCGACCTTATTAGCTGTCACATGTTATATAGGAAATTAAAATTAGGCCAAAAAACCACTTTGGTACTCAATATCCACCGAGAATTATCCCTTTTATTTGGTAGATCACATGTTTTCGTACTTTTTGCCTCAATTGAGTATTAGTGATAATGATTTAGCTTCTAATTTTAAATGTATCTATTTCCATTGTATTGCATTCAACAGCAGCATTAATAATTTTTTTAAAGTGTCCAGTAGTTTCACCACTTCCATATATAGGCGGCGCGCCAATTCCACATGACAGAGAGAAGAAGAATGGTTTTGGGTTGGAGGCGTCTCTTTTAAGCTGGCGATATAAGAGCCACGCGACCAAACGATCGCTTTCCAAGAAACGCAACCGTATTTAAAGTGACGCATGAAAACATGCGGTGGTCCACGGGCTGCTCGCTCAAGGGGACGAGCACTCACTCAGAGGAAGAGGTTGAAAGGGAGGAGTGAACGTGGAAGGGAGATTGGGAGTTGGAGGGGAAGTGAGAGGGAGAGGGGGTGGGGAAGAAGGATAGAGAGGCGGGTAAGAGGGGGAGGAACAGCGGAAGCGAGAAATGGATATGAAAGTCTTTATTCGAGCGAAATTTAGAGCATAAGGTACACTCTCCTTAAGGGAAGGAGATGAGGGGGGAGACGGTATGGGGGAGGTAATGAATGAGAGGGAATGAAATGTTTATATTATACAATTAATGTAGTTATTATACATCACATGTCGCCGAACTGTCCGGTGCCGAATAATCCGTCGTCGAACCGGTCGTGCCAAACCGGTCGAGCCGAATCGGTCGTGCTGAACTGTCCCATTCTGGGGATATCACTCAAACGGTCCGATTGAAGTATTTACGCGGTTCTTGAACTAAGGTAATTTATGTTCTGATGAGACTTTAACTCGCAATTATTTATTACAATATTTAACGAAAATCTTTATATATGATCTCAGAAATTTAAGAAACTTATTAAATGAAGATTTCGAAAATAGTCGCAGTTTACTGCTTATCTTCTATATATTTAAAAGGCTAAGGTACGTACGTAGTAAGGAATACAAATAACTGCCGAGCGTAGCAGCACTGCGGGTTAGGCAGCGGAGGGCCGTGCTTACTATAATACTCACACAGCTACAGTCTCACAGAACTCCGATTTCGGAGCTGAATGGGCAGCCAGTTCAATTTAAAACGCTATAGACTGTTTTGTTTCAGAAAATTTTATTCCCACTGCCAGCTTAATTTTCATTTAATTATTAACAGAATAATAAGAGTTAAATGATGGAAGTTAACTTATATGCGTGAGTGCATAGTACTGATGACAAATGGAAAGATTGAGAAGGAGAAAAATTCTGAACTTGTCCCCAGTCAAGTTCAGAATTTTTCTTCTTCTCAATCTTTCCATTATTAACAGAACTTAATGTCTTTTACAATTATCAAAGACGAACACTCACGACCATTCTTTTGACGGGATTCGAACCTGCGACCCTAGCGTTGGAAGTTAAACATTCCCTCTTCTAATGGTGAATTCTTTTAAGCTGCATATATTAAATTATTAATTTGTAAATAATATGATTCATAAATAATCTAATTAATAAATTGTTTTCAATGACTATAACAATGCAATTAAAAGATTGAAAATATAAGAGCGCATTCAGTATGTATTTTTGTTATTATTCCAACACTTTCATCCAATGTGTAATTAAAGTACAAAATCCTTTATCCACAAAACCACCTAATCGACCAAATACACATTTAAAATAAGATGTAGTCGTTCTGTCTACGGAATCATCGATCGCTTCTTTTAAATTCGTTCATATCATTTTAAAAGTCATCTGAAGTGTGTTTTCATCTTCCATTTCAATTGATCTATTTAGCATTTTCCGCCATACCTAAACTTTTATTGTGCATTTGTCGCATTCATCCAAGTTCTGAATTTTCTCCAAAATATTTTTATTCCTGTTGATACGAATTTGAGTTATGTAAGGTTGGTCTCGTTCACTTTACTATCCAAACATTCAATTGAGTCTTCTGAAGTGTTTTCTATTACGTTTCGTTTATTTCGGCGTTTTTGTTAGTGTCGATAATTTTACTACTGCTCGTGTGTCGCAATTTTTTCCGTGAGGTTAACCGAACCAAATCATCAATAAAAATGCATTCACGCGCTGAAAATTGAAAAGTAGTATATGATTAGCGTAAGTTCCATATTCTTATACACTTTATACGGTTGAATTGAAAGGCTACGGCGCCAAACCTTGGAGTCAAACGATGAAAGTCCCCATTTAGTTCTTAATGGCGGCAAAAACAATAGCATTCACCACTCAAATACCACTCTCGTGGTTCAGTCCCTCGCACCATCCGCTGACAAATACCACGTGAAAGGAGCGGGCTGGTGTTGGTGCACGCTGAGCTCGTGCAGATGGTGCTGAAGGCGTCGATCCGGTGCTCGTATGGCTAGAGAAGGAAGGGGAGGAGGCGGAAATGAGTTTGTTTTTTCGAATCGAGAACATTCATAGAGTTTTATTGAGTATACGTATGGAATAGATGGGAATCTTTGTTTATTTTCAGAAGAGAGGCGGGATAATAGGTGAGAAAGATGTCGGGGGAGGGAGGGAGGGGAAGAGAGAGAGAGGGAGGAGAAGGAGAGAGGGAATGAAGAGGGGAGAAGAAGAGGGAGAGAGAGGAAGAGAAGAGGGAGAGTTAGAGGAGAAGAGGGAGAGAGAGGGAGAGAGATACGGGAGGAGAGAGAGAGAGAGAGAGAGAGAGAGGGGAAGAGAAGAAGAGGTGAGTCGGCGGATTAGGGATTTTTCTACCAACGTTCATAGGAGTTGAAGTTGGAAGGTGCTGTGGATGGGAGTAGAGGTGGAGTGGGAGAGAGAGAGAGAGAGAGAGAGCGGTCGCTTACGGTTCCCGCGGAAGAGACAGAGATTGGAGGGTGCAGAGTGGGGGGAGGGGGGGGAAGGGGGGGAGGGGGGAGGGAGGAGGTGGAGCGGGGTGGAACGAGTATGGGTGCCCACTGTACGCCGAATACAAAGGGCGGAACGGCGAGTGTGGGATTCGCATTCGTGGTGGAGCGATACCTTTTGCAAGAGACATTGGCGGATAGTCCAGGACTCCGCAAAAAAAAATACGTCCGGTTTGAGAAAAAAAACTTTGTTTTTGGAAAGAGTGGTGATCTCCGTTTGCGTCTCCTTGACCACTTCATTCTGCGTCCTCTTGACTTCGCCTGCACCGATTTCCTTTTCATTTTTCTCTTTTTTTTAATGGTTTTCTCTTTCTCTCTGTGTTCGAGATCGATATCGACAAACTCGTTCGATTTACGGTGAATCGACAAAGCATTTTTCAGACGCTGGAGAAGTACTTCGCGTAGGGTGGCGTGGCCGCATATCGATCGAATTGTCGAACCTCGAAAAGAAGACGACCGAAGACCGCACGTTCGGAATGTCCTCGTGAGGATCCTTCGTGATTGATTAAGTGACGAATATGAGCTCAAACGCGTGAAATTATTAGGAATTCTTTGAGCGGCTCAGAGATTTCCTTGGGTTGAAGCGATTCCTTTTCCAGACATATTTCATACGATCGAGTTTCTAGTGTATCGAGTGTATCCTGAACGCAATTTAAAGGATTGCAAAATCATCCTTATTGCGAGGAATTTTCCTTTTTTTTTCGAAAGGAAAGATAATCTACGAGAAATATTAAATCAACTTGATTCGGGTAAAATAGCTCACTCTTGTATCCACTATCGTATATCCCTGAGCGACAAAAATTCACATTTCAGCTCCTATCTCCTATCTATTCCAAACGACAAACTGTTCATTATATTTGGGAAGAATTTTTGTTTTTCCTTTTAGGTATTCTTTAATCTTAATCATGATTAATTCCTATTAAGGAGTTTATTTTGTATTTATCTAAGTTGTTATGCGTAAATGTGCAATGCTCTTGGTTTATGTTCATATTAATAGTAAAAATCCTCCTGAGTTCAAATTGGTGTTGAAAAACACTCTAATACGCGTCATAAAGAAATTGAGTTTTATTCTAAGCAAATAGATGTTTAGCTAAATGTATACTTTTATAGCGTTCGCATTTCATCAGCAGTAATGATTCCTTGGCTAAACATTAGAGCCATTTTTATGAATCTATTGTGCGAAAATCATCCTGATACTAAAATAAAAGTTTTCGAAATGAGTATTCCAAGTAAATTTTCTCCTATAGTAGCAATTTTAAATGCCAGCTTCAAAGAGTATAGCCGCCTATGATCATTAAATATCAAAGATGTGTCAAATTTCGCCGGACAGATAATTAGGAATCATTTTTAGGCGCGTTTCGCTTACAGCGGGAGCGCCTATTATCGTCGGTCGGTCCGTACGTCCGTCCGCATTTTCGTTCTCGGCTTCTACCAAACGGATTTTCATGAAATTTGATATTAGGGACTTTCAATCAGATATAGTAAGAAAGTCGCAAAAATGAATCACGTACGCCAATCAGGGGTACCACTTTACTAGGGACAAAAAATTAAATTTTCGTCATATCTCATAAAGTATAGCTCATATCAAAATATTTTTCAAATAAAATAGAGTATTTCCTTTCCTATATATTTTTATCGTAGGAGTAGTCGTTATCGAGAAAATCAAACAAGAATGTCTTATATCGAGTTGAACTTAGAAAATTTCTTGCATGGTTACTTCATTGTTGCTAACATAAACAATCTCCCAAAGAAACGTTTAATTTCCTTACGTGTGCATGTAATATTATTAAATAGGAAGAAAATAGATTATTTATGGTGAAGAAAAGAACTTTAAAACGCTATTTCCCTTACGTACAGGTATTTAATTGCTTTCTAATACCCCATTGCACGAAACGTGATACGTTGTACACTTTCCTAACTTGTTTAAATTGTGTCATGGGATGATTTTATTAACTTTCAAGTTTATTGCAACGCCTTTTCATCAGTCTCATTTAAAAGACTATGTATTTGTTTTTCATAAACCGTTCGGTAGCATTTCAGTGCATCTCTTTTAAATGTCGAATCTTATCTTTTCGCTTCGAATCAGTTCATGAGAATGAAGAATAATTAATATATTTTATACACGTATATTTTACGTGTTCCTAGGTCAATCTTCTTATCGTTGCGTCCGTCGGATACAGCGAGTACATTTTTAAGCAAATCAAGCCGTCGAAAGAATCCGGCATATATATATGTATGTCAGGGGTGGGCAAACTTTTCTGCATGGCGGGTCGCATCGGGATTTGCGAATTCTTCAGCGGGCCACATTGAAAGATCCCAATGCTGAGGCGGGCCAGATTAGAGTTTAAATCGGAAATTGCTTAGATTCTTGGGCATCATACATAAGTGAAAAACAAGCACAAACAAGGATTGTAGGGCTAAATTTTCAAAACTAAAGGCTTTATTGTCATAATTTTACCAAAAGTAATAAAAAATTGTGTTAAATTTTACAGATTGCTTTTTCACCATAGCTTCGCGGGCCACGTTAAATGCTCTCGAGGGCCACATATGGCCCGCGGGCCACGGTTTTCCCACCCCTGATGTAAGTAGACATGAGATATGCCCTAAATCATCATTTATGAAACATTATTTTTATTTGGAGAGATTATTTAAATAGTATAAAGGAGATATTGTTACGCCTAATAATCATATACGAAATGATTTGCAGTTAAGATTGCCAACTTTTCCTCTGTATCAACCAGAAAGTTTATAACTTAGACCCGAATATTTTCAACTTTGATCCGAAGATCACCCAAAAAAATCGCTTCCTATTTATATCTTTATTTATCGTTTAAAATGAATATTACATTGATTATGTCATCGATGAATTTTGCTGTAATATTATAATATACTTGTCATAAATCAATTTTATTGGCTTTAACCTTTTTGCAATCTTAAGTTGGATACTGATTCCTAAAGAAGTGGGTTAATATATTTTGTATTTCTAATTCATTTTTATTTCTACGCTGAGCATACCCGGTACGAATACTGCGAAAGTAGGGTTTTTTCCGAGTTTTTCCGGCCCACTACTTGCGTGGCTAACGCAAATCATTGCTCTGATCCTTTTGGAAGGGACGTTTGCCCTGGCCAAAAAACTGCGAGTTATATCTTTAAAAAACACTGTATGTAAATTCTATTAGACGGAGTCACGAAGTCTTATTACATCGGTACTTTCCATCATTCTGTGGACCATCAACACCATTAGTAACAAGAGCTCAAAGTGTTAAGGAGGACAGCAGAACAAACCTCGGCGTGCGCCAGGGCGATCCTCGGAGGGCACCGCGCTGGGAACCCCTGCACTCTAAAGTAACTGAAAGTAACTGGCCTTAAAATAATTAAATGCATATATCGGTTAATTTTTCTGTAACTATTATATGTACGTTCGAGGGTGTTTGATTGTGTGTTTAAGTAGTCTCGAATTTCCGTGGACAAAGAAACACATGATGGCGGTCCTCCGTAAAATCGAGACGAATTCCGATTGGCTTCCGACGAGCGATATTCCTTTGGACACCACTCCACAAACTCTCCCTCGACCATGCCCTCAGTGCGTTGCTAGGATGAAAAATCTCTAAGAACCGGCCGCCCTCCCACCCGCATTACATAAAGTCCCCATTTTTTTATCTTCCGCACCAGGCGTCCCTCTCCCTTCCATCCATCCGGCTGCAGGAGTCGCGTCCCCTAATTGCGCCGCCGGGGCACAGAGGCCGTGATGACCCTCGTTACGGTGCCTTAGGCGAAGGGGGGAAAGGGGGAGGGGGAGAGAGAGGGGGAGGGGAGGGTAGACAACATCTGACTCTTGCCTCTCTCTGGGTTGAGTCCCTTACCTTCTCTCTCGGATCGCCCCCAAACGATCCCTCACTTCACCTCCGAACACCGACTCACTTCAGCCTCTCTCCTATACATCTCTCTCTCTCTCTCCTCACTCTCTCTCTCTCCCTCTATCTCCTCCCTCTCTTCATGCACCTCTCGACTCGCCCGCCGTCGGATCCAAAGCACCCACGGACCCGTCTCTTCATTTCCAAATTTTATTTTTCGGATTCTTTTTTTGCACATATTCTAGAATGGAGAGGAAAAGAGGCCTCTTTTATAAATCCGCGCGATGTTCGGGTTCAAAGGCAATCGACTGGACTCATTGCCTCCTCTCTCCCCTCCCCTCCTCTCCTTCCCTCTCTCTCTCTCTTCTGAAGCTAAAGTGGCGATACGGAGAGAGAAAAAAAGGGGACGAAAAGGGAGGAGGAGGATGGAGGGGGAGGGGGAGAAAGGAAGAGAGAGAGAGAGAGAGAGAGAGGAGTGGACCATCGGATGGTTTAAAAAATAAAATGGAAAAAAGTGAATTAAGGGGACACGCGGTGCCAGTATTATCCTTGAAAGTTCAACTCGGGGCCGAACGGGGAAAGAGGCTAATTCCGTGGATTTTGTTATATTTTCCTCTCCGCCCCTTTCACCCTCTTCCTCCCTTCGGAGAGGACTCCTTCTACGTTCTTCCTGTAATTTGTCATCAGCGCGTAATTCAGGGAACGGTCCCTTTCGTATTCATGAGTCTTATGCTGCGAACAAACGCTCTCTTTCTCTCCACGTTGAGGAACATTATTGCGTTTACGATACCCCTCCCTCCGTCCCTTATTCCTCCCTCTCCTCCTCCTCCTCCTCCTCTTTCTCCTCCCCCTCCCTTCTTTTCTGTCCTCTTTTATCGATGGAGACGATAAAGATTACTTTTCGATTTGATTCTATTTGAGCTCCGAATAGTCTAAAATTTCAGAGACTCCCTCCATGTCATGAAACTCTTTATCGTAGTTCTTGAACACCACTGAATTATTTCGGAAATTTATATCTATGATAGGAAATATATAAATAAAAATTATGCTTTCCTGAAAAAAACTATGAAAACGCCGTGTGATCACCTCGTAGTTAGGTGAGGTGGAGCAAGTAATGGATCTCTGATGTTTTGATGATAGGTTTGCGGAAATATTTTATTTTTGGCAAAAATTGGTATATTGACTTCTCATATTTTCTACAAATAGCATAATCATATTTATCTAATTTTTTTAAAAAATCCCTCTGGAATTAAAATTACCTCATAATTTCGAAGTTTAAAATTAACCCTTAATCAGCACTCATCGTGCAAAATATTGCGGATACATCATTCCCAACTATCGCCTAGCCCAGAGCTCCGCGGCACACTGCTGCTCCGAGACAAAGAACTTGCTCTGTCGCGGTATATTGGGCGGAATTATTGGGAGTGGAAAAATGCTCCGTTTTATCATTCATCAGTTGATACCACAGAAACGAATTTCTCGTACTTTATGCTGGCATTTCTTAGGCCGTTTCGGTTCCTTGAAACCGTAAACAAGTTGCTTCGTAAATTTAGAACTGACAATATTTATCATCGACTTATTTCGTAATCCGGAATAATTTTTTATTGTAGAATACACACTTTATCAATATCTATCTTCAACTGCGTTGTATAAAAGGTTATTTTCTTTCATTTTTGTCGGTTACAGGGTGATAAAAATGTTCTACACAATCACATTTTGTTCGACTGTGCTCGAAAGTGTGCCGTATAATTTAAAATGTTCCGGAGAACTTGCCCAGCTATTCTCGCATCATCGATGGGATTAGAACCATTATTTCTAGTGTGGAAATCCGTGTACCAGTTTTCTTAGTTATTTAAGTGATGTAATCTGCTCAAATACCAACAATTTTACCTATATACGTATGTATATCTGAGTTGTATAATTTTGTTTCGTTACATTGGTCTTCAAATTAAAGTCGCAGGCTACGATTACATGTCGACAACCCCTGATCTAAAGTATTTCTTAGAAAACTGCATACACTATTCCACCATATAAATGAATTTCAACATGGAAAATAAACATAATCTTGGATTCATTTGTAAATTTTTGACAGCTATTTTGATAACATAAATATAAATGATTCGACTAATTT
This sequence comes from Uropetala carovei, assembly GCA_036926305.1. Classification (NCBI taxonomy): domain Eukaryota; kingdom Metazoa; phylum Arthropoda; class Insecta; order Odonata; family Petaluridae; genus Uropetala; species Uropetala carovei. The sequence continues at coordinate 5,001,720 of JAXCHB010000010.1, read as the reverse complement.
CTTAACCGGAACCCAAGAGGAAGGAGGTTCTTCACCACACGTCACATCCGCGAACCAGACACACGCACACACGCACACACACAAAGGGAGGAGGGAAATCCAGTGCTGGCCTACTCTTAAGGAAGAGTACCAAAGGGGGCCAACTTCTTAACGTCCCTTTCGAAGAACCGAGCGCTGCCTTGCGTGGTCTCCTCAAGTCACACATGTAGGGGACGAAGTGATCCCAGGTTGATGAATCCCAATTCCATCGGATTTGAACCCGGGACCACTGCGTGGATCACTCTGGCCACTCCATCAACGCAGCCTCTTTTTTCCGTTTTCCCCCGATATAGGACGTCGTTAATGTAAATATTTATCACTTGTAGACAACATTTTCTACAACTTTTGTTTGAAACATTTTTTTAATAGAACGGGTTGTATAACAGATATTTCGATTATCCGTGTGAACTTATTTTCAGTACATAGATATTGCTAGGTGACAGCTTTTTTCCGTGGCTATGATAAAATTTTGTAATTGTTAGCGCTTCTAAAGGTAATTTTAATCGCGGCCAAAATTATCCCACGTTAAGCATCGTGTTGTGGAAAAACATTTCTCGCAAATGTTGACATCTACGCCAGCGCATCGATATTCTTTTATCAACAGCAGCAAATAACAATTTTGTTTAATTATTATTTTTCAATATGAAAAGCGATTCATAGTATTTTCCACTGTAAAAATTATGCAGTCTTAAAAAATTATCCGGGAGCGTAATTGCCGATAGTTATTCGTCGATTACACTATTTTCGAGAGCAACCTGTAATTACCTTCGCTTTGGCCTTTTTTGGTAAAAAAAAGACCAAAGCACCCTACAGTAATTCATTCGCATAAAAAAAAACAAATTGATATATTCCTGTAGTCAGTTACGACATATTTAAATATATATTTATTTCTTGTGGGACATTTTACGTTAATCCAATATTTGGTTTGAGAAATCTTGTGAAGAATGTATTTAAAATGGAATGAAAATGTTCTAAGTTCCGGTTCAAGAGTTCAATTTTTTATATTAGAAATATCGCATCAGACAAAAAATCTTTCAGAAAAACTGTAACCTTCCTAGTTGAAGAACGTTATTTTGAAAATCTGAAAGCGATTAGAAAATAAGATCTTGATTTAATGTAATCTCTGCGTAGTTTAACCAATTGTGAGGAAACCCGCGCTCCTAAATGAATTAATCCATAACCCATTCGACTTAACTAGACGAGAAAAGCAAGCATTTGCGCGTGTAAATTCCACTCAAAAGGGATCATCCACTTGATCTCGTGGCATCTCCCGACGCGTTTGGTGAAAGGAATTTCCCCGGAAAAGAGTGACCCTCCCAAAAGTCCCTTCCTTTGACCCCTTGCACTTATCTGACCTCAGTCTGCCCCGTCGTCTCTCCCCTCGCCCTCTGATCCCGGAACACCCCATCCCCCCCTCCTCTCCCTTCCTCCCTCCGACTGGCTATCCTGCCCCCCATATTCCACAGGTGCTACTCCTTCCAAAAACCCGACTTTAGACGCCCTTTCTCAGAACACGTTTCCCTCTCTTCCATCGGCGTCCGCTATGCTCAGGATTTGCCTCTCAAAATTTAGTGTAATTTTGGGCCTGCCGAGCCGAATGCGGCATTATCCGTTACTGTGAAGAACGGCAAACTTGTTTGCGTATGTGCGGAAATGCATCCGAAACTAATATTTAAAACTTTTTAAATCGAATTTCCATTCTATTTGGATAAGCAATGAATTAAGTGATATTTAATGCATTCGTATGTTTTGGGTGTATTCAAACTCCCTCGATTTAAATCAACGTCGTTTTCCTTATATCACATCGGCGCTGCGTATCGATTGAGAGAGCGGTGTCCCCGTCAATTCGATGGCACATTTTCACTATTTTCCGTTAATTTCATAGCGGGATTGGCATATTTTGACACGCTGATAACAAATGCCACGGCATTTCGTCGCTGGAAATGTGTTATAAATTTTTATTTTGGCCATATAAGCATGCAAACTTCGAAAAAAGTTGTGAACAAACTTTTGATATAAAAATCTACAGATAAGTCGTAAATTAATAATTTTAATCGCCATGCAAGTCAGTAATAAAAATAAAAGTTTTGTGTATCGACTATATCTTTTATATTAATTTCGTTGTTCGTGTGTGCAGGGCCGCCGCAACTGGGTGTGCGAGTTGTGCACGGCACACCGGCGGCAGGAATGGAGGGGCGGCCAGAGAGGAATAACGCCCTGAGAGGTATGACGGAACTTGAGATTTTCGCGGCTGCCTAACGATGAGTCGATGGAGTGTGAGGGCGGCCGAATTTTGTCTACCTGCCTACAAAATGAAAGGAGTAACGGGAAAAACCAGAACAGCCGAAATATTTTCAACCGCGTACCCGCTGAGAAGGGTCTCTCCGGGTTCTTAAACCCCTTATCTGGGGAACAGTGTCGGCAATGACCGAAAAAGGGCAATACTATATCTCAGCCTTTTGGAATCTACGCCGCGGATATTTTCCATAGTTCTAACACATTCTTCTCCAGGGCAGGTGTCCCTTTGAGCACTTAAAACAAATATTTAAGATTCTTCTTCTTCTTACATCGGGGAAGAGTATTCCCAATGCATTTGTTTCGGAAATGCCGGTTGCAAACCAGAGGTCATTATTCCACGAACTTTAATTTCTCACCCTAACTATTTTCGTTAGTATTTCATCGCTAGTCGTTGGAGGAAGATCGAGACACCGCTGGTGCTTTGAATTCGTTTTGTGCAGGTTTCTTTCCCGTGTGATCTAATTCTACTTTAAATTGCTGGTTTTTAGAGTTAGACCACCTAATACTTTGGATTTTACATTTGTTGTCTAACAATAGGAGGTATGTATGTTTTCTATGCTAGTAGATGTGTGGTGTTGTCTCGGATATAACGCGATCCCGAAATTACTGTAAAAGTGAAAATGGCAAAACATTTTATTCTAGGTTTCGGAGCTGAATTTAATGAAACTTGTGGCGATATTCACTAAATTTATCACATGCACTGTATGTTATTGACCTTGTGTTACATTAATAGGCTCACTACGCGTCATAAATCTGATAATTCTTAAAGAAATTAAATACTTGAACTTCGAATTTAACATGACCCGCATTTGTATATTTTCAGGATAAAGTGCATTATATTCGAGACGATCTTTGTTTTTTACCGTGCAGACATTTTTTGTAAATGAAAGAATTAATAAATGTTTCGCTTTTCTTCCTGAAAACTTAGATGATAGTAATTCATATCGCCGTTTCGAGCAACGAAACTATTCATTGCATTAGAGGTCAATATCGCTTCATTTATTCTTGTGTACTTTGGTCTAATACAGTAAAACCCTCGAAAAGCGGAATCTCATGAGACTCGACTAAATGTCCGTTTTTCACAGATCTTCCGTCTTGAACAGGCTAAAATAGTCGTTTTTTAATCAAAATGTAGGAATATAGAACCCCTTCAATCTTCCAAAACTTTGTCTTTTACAGGTTTCCGTCTTTCACAGGTTTTACTACATAAAATAATTAGGAGCAGTGTATCTGAGAGGGTGACAGTTAGTTTGATCGTAAGAAATTCAATAGGTAAAACGTATTCCTATTGCAAAAATGTTTTCAAGTGCATTTGCATCCGGTTTTATGGGCAAAATCGATTTCTTTGCTAATGCAAGCTCACTCTTCCGTAGGTAATATTCTGGGGAAAAGAGGTTAGAGAGTAAAACCTTCAGGATAGTGAAAAACGGCTGCCCTATTTTTTGTAATGTGTGAATGTTTTTTTTTTCATTTAAAAAAGTATCCTGCGGTATATACTACCATGTTGAGTGGGAGAGGGGGCGGCAAATTTTGTTTTGCACACCGGCGGCCATATGGGTTGCGGCGGCCCTGCGTGTGTGTGTGTGTGCGTGCATGTTCCCGAAAATACTAACCGTGGGAACAAACAAACCATAACATGTAAAAATCGACTCTTCGACAGGCAGTCTTTCATTCTTCTTGAAATGAAAATTAGAAAGAATCAACCTACGCCTACAGTTCGAAATCATTTCATTCATGTAATTTGGGGAAATCTTGTCATTTTAACGAGATGTTGCCTTGCCTACCAATGAGATTGTTAGAATAAGAAGTCCAATAGTTATTTCAATCCTTATGGGTGTAAGCGTGCTTTGAATGCTTTTAATACGAGAGATAGAGAGGGAGGGAGAGAGGGAAGGAGGGAGAGGCAGGGAAGGATAGGGAGGGAGGGAGAGAGAGGAGGAAGGAAGAGAGGGAATACAGACTTTATTAGGGCGAAATTGAGAGTATATAGTCCCTTCTTACATTTAACCCTGCGTCATCAAATACAAATGAGAATAAAAATAGTAATAATAATTTCACAGAAAAGAAACAGAAAATAAAATAAATAGAAAACATGCAAGCAAAATAGCAAATTACAAATTCGGAAAATTTCTGAAAAGAACAAAGTAACTGTGGTAAAAACCTAGGAAAGACCTGACTTGGCCATCCTAGTAAAAGGGGAGGGGAGAGAGGCAACTATTTTAAGTTTAACTAATACACTGAAGAGCTTTTATATTAGTTGTCATTTAAATCAATGCTCATATATATATATAAATATAAATACTACGGAAGAGGAAAGGTAAGGAAGGATATTTAGGGCATGAAGGAAACCCAGTGAACATTTACCGGAAGGAGAGCTGCTGTTGGACAGACGCATTTGTAGAGGTTAGAGCTTTCGGGATTTTCCCTTCGTCAGCACAAGAGAGACACACATAAATAAATAAATAAATATATATATATATACATACATATAGGGCAACTAGGTGTTGAAGGAAACCAGTGAGCACTTACCGGAAGGAGAGCCGATGGGGTGTTGGAAAGACACATTTGTAGAAGTTATTGGAGCTTTCGGGATGATCCCTTCGTCAGCACAAGAGAGACGCAACTGATTTATATATATATCAGGGGCGGATCCAAGGGGGGGGGGGCGATCGCCCCCTCCTTGGATAACCCCATTGCACTCCACTGGGCGCTTTCTTAAATTCTTTCCGCGCAAAAATCCTCAATTATACGCCGCAGATTAGGTCTGTACAGCAAGGGAAAGAAGGATTCTGATAGGGGTAGGGATTTTCAAAATATAGGGCAGTTGGCAGGAACGGATTCGAAAGGTGGAGGGGCGATCGCCCCCCCCCCCCCCCTTGAGAAGTTTCTGGATCCGCCACTGATATATATATCAATTGATTGTAATCCTATCTATTAATAATTTTGTGGCGTTTCACAGCGTGGAAGCGATAGATCTTGAATAGGTGAGGATATGAAACTTGGAAAGTGTTTAGATGTAAACGTGAAAGCACCAGGAATAAACAAAAAACCCCGAAATGTGGAAGGGTTGTGAAGTATTTAATTTTTCGACATTAAAATTTTTCCATAAGAAATACATTGCGTAGTTATACATTTGCATAATCTGACTCTCTTAAAGTAGTCAGAATTAAGATGCAAACTTTAGACTTGTACGGGCGAACGAGAGAATTCGATTCATTTGGTGCAAGGAAAAACGGCGGTTTTTCATAATTTTCACACCATGGAATGCTTTCAAATTGGAAACGGGATGTGAAGAGGGGCCGAGAGGAAAGCGGTCCAGCGAATGGGTTTGGGTTTGGTTCCAAGGACAGTGTTTCCTTAATCTGTGGAATTAATGCATAAAACATTCTTGAAGCCCTCTCGGTTAATTACCTCCTAAAATATCTGGTGGCCAACACGTGACTTTCTCCGTATTTAAGGTATAGATATTTAAATTATTATGAATAGCAGTATAAGTCAAAATTATTATTTCGTATCGTAAAATAATACAGTCGTCCTTATTGACGTAAATTATATTTTGAATATGTTTACAGAATTCATCGCTACATGGTGGTGGCGCTGTACACTAGAAATTTACGAATAAGCAAAATATCTTCGAAATGGATGGTTCTACGAAAATTTGTTTCAAGCAAACCTTGGAAGAAATATTATTCTCTACAACTTTGGTCCTCAGGAAGATGACCAATAACGACGTTTTTAGGGAGATATTTGACGGAAACCGAAAACACCTATTATTTATAAATAATTCCTAAACAATAACTGCTATTGAAAATTGTTTGAAATAAAAGATGTAGGAAATTGTATTTTCTACATTTTTTGTAATAATCAATGTATGCAACAATGAAGTATTATCGGAGAAATATCGCAAAAACCGAATCGGGTTTCGAATAAACCTCGACTTTCGCTTAAGCGGTATTTTCCAAAAACTAACCCGTTCTTTGTGCTCACCCTAAAGTGTTATATATGAAGTTTGGTAACGATATGGCAAGTACTTTTTGAGTTAGAGCGCCCACAATCACATACACACACATAGACCATTCCGAAAATAGTCTAAAAGTGTTCTAGGGACCTCAAAACGTGTATTTCCGTTAAAATATCGAAGTCGATTTTTTTCGTGATCACAATACTTTCCCTACACTATGTATGGAGAAAGTAACTATGAGTCTTATTTCCATTCTCTCGCTATTTTGTAGAAGGTGTTGTCTTCTATCCTAATGAATTATTATCATGTATCATCTTCTTTGCAGTCGATTCAAACAAGATAGCAGCTCTCTCTATTCATTCTCATAACAACGCTTATAAAAAACATAAAAATATGAATATTTTTAGCAGAAATACTTATTCGGTTATCTCAGTCGTTCTTGGCTTGAGAAGTTCCCTATGACGTTCGATGCAAGCCGTTATCTGATTTCGCAAGTAATTTTTGAATAGCAATGTGATGGAGGGAGATGAATAAACCGGTTAGGGTTTTATTTTCAAGGAAATTTTCACGCGAAAAATCTGTAAGGATTCTCGGCGAGGAATTTTCGAGTGGAGCGAAAGAAAATAATTTCTCGAATTTGGTTTGCGAGATAAGCGTAATATCCTAAAAAAAACCTCGCCATCAAACTCCATTACGAGGAAGATGAATAAAAATATATGCAGTATCTTTCTTTGGCTGACGTTCTGTCAAGTTTCCCTTAAAGTGTTATTCGTCACGGATCATTCGAGAAAAAGACGGGAAGATCCAACTTCTTAATTCACTTTCGGAAGAGTGAAAAGATAAGAATCCGTTCGAAGGGAGAAGTTTTTATATTGGAGAGTGCCTTCGGCTTCCTGTCAAAAGACCGCGTTATTTCGAGGCGACATTTTCGGTTTATCGAATCCGCTTTTATGGGCGCTGGGGTTTAATATTTGCGCTTGCCTAACTCCCACGAATATATCCATCGGATCGTACGTTTATTTTATATCGGAAATTTGTTACTGATGATAACAAGTGCCTCTTTGTTTGCGATTCCTGTAATGTACTAAAAACGTTAAACTCGATTTTTTATGGTCGCCTTTCGCATGCGCCTCAGCATCACCTTCACTCGATTTGCTTCAGATTTTGCTCAGTGAAATTAGGAGACGTTGAATATATACTAAATACAAGTAAAATACATTAAAAGGGATTATTCACTACGATTTGGCACAATTAATTATTCAAAACCGGATGTCCTCGTTTTTACTTTCTCCATACGTAGTATAGTAGGGAATGTATTGTTTTCATGAAAAAATCGATTTCGAAATACCAACGGAAATACACGTTTTCAGGTCATTAAAGCACTTTTTGACTATTTTCTCGATGATGTCTCTGTTTATACTATGCGATTGGAAGTTTGTGGGCGCTCTAACTCGAAAATTATTTGCCATTTCAGTACTAAATTTCAAATATAATATTTTCATCATAGGGACACAAGCTGATTACATTTTGGATAATATAAGTCAATTGGAAGTGGATGTTTATTCTTGTCGTTTTTTCTCTTTTCCAAATATCTCCTTTAAAACTCAAACTATGTAAATATTTGTTATTATTAAACTCGTATAAAATGTAATGTTCTACAAGTTTTGTTTAAAACATCTTTTCATAAAACCGATAGTTTAGGAGATATTTTGATTTTTCTTGTTTTAAAATTATTCACGAGTGTAATCGCTGATAGTCATTCCTGAGGTAGGGGCGGATCCAGAAACTTCTCAAGGTGGGGGCGATCGCCCCTCCATCTATCAAATCCGCCCCTGCCAACTGCCCTATATTTTGAAAATCCCTACCCCTATCAGAATCCTTCTTTCCCTTGTTATACAGACCTAATCTGCGGCGTATAATTGAGGATTTTTGCGCGGAATGAATTTAAGGAAGTGCCCAGTGGAGTGCAATGGGGTTATCCAAGGAGGAGGGGGCGATCGCCCCCCCCCCCTCCCCCCCTCTCCCCCCCCCCTGGATTCGCCACTGTCCTGAGGACTCTGATGTCGAGAGCAATCATATTCATTGCTCTGTATGGAGAAAGTCTTGTGTTGGCCACATTAGATTTTTCAATCTAAGGAGAGGAAACTTATTTATTTCGACGGTGAATGAGAGCGCAAAATGCGTAGAAAAGGCATTCCTTCGATCGAGAATATTTTGATAAAACACTAAAATTTGACAAAATCAATCGAACTGCAATCCAACAAATTCGCGACGGGTTTATAGACACGAAAACAGGAACGGAGTTTGTAATTCGATGCGTAATACATGAAAACGCTGCGTATTTTTTTTAAATAGGCGCTCGCAAGACCAAAGGGAAATGTCCTCGCAAAAAGTGCGTATTAAATTTCGTCTGCTCTCCGAGTGGGGAAAAACGCAAAGAGAGAGTGGCACGGGAAAAAAAGGAACGCACGCTGCACGACGAAAAAATGAATCACGGCGAGCGACAAAAAAGGCGGTAAATGGAGAAATGCGAGAAGAATGAAGGGCGCTATAGCACGCGATTCGGCGGCGAGTGAGCACTTTGAGCAGATGGGTTAGGAATGGAAATGCGATGCGAAATAAAAGGCGACGTGAAGGGAGGTGGCGTTGGGAGAAAGAGAAGCGAGAAGCGAAGAGATGGATTATCCGGCATGTGGCGATTAGATGGGAAAGGATTAGAGTATGTACATAGCACAGGCGACTCCCGAAATTCGACCGTTCGAGATTCGACCAACTCGAGAATTCGACCGGTCGAAGCCCGCTTATTCGACCCAGCCGATCGGTCGGTCGAATTAGGAACTAGTTTACGCGACGTAATTTTCGATCCGCCCAACCACGAGAGGTTTCGTTTCAGTCTGGACATCGTTATTTTTGCTCTGATTGTTTGAATTTGTGCTGATTTCACTCGTTTTTAGGCGCGTTCGACATTCGACTGTTCGATATTCGACCACTTTTTTAGGACTGCATCCCGGTCGAATCTCGGGAGTCGCCTGTATAGCGAAGGCGTGTCTCGGTGAGCGCGAGGCGAATAGAGGGGGCACGCACGACACTCGCGTCCACGAGAGAAATATTATGTTAACGCATCAGAAGCAGCTGAAACGGATTACGCGAGACGAAGAATTCATCGTGACATTTCCTTCTATTTGACCAGAGTGAAGAGTAAACCGATTCGCGGTCTTCGCTTCGGGAAGACCTCGACTAGAACGTTGGCTTACAAATGCATTCGGTAAAGAGAAAAAGGTTTAAGTGTGTTTATCGTGCGGCCGCAATCGAAGTTATTGATTAATTAATTCGTTTTAAATATAAGCTAAAACCTCACCAATTCGGACAAAAAGGGGAAAGTTGTAGTCCGAATTACATAAAATAATTATTTTGAAGTCGTAGTTCAGGATAGAAGCGAATTCATTCACACTCCAGCAACGTATGCTAATAACCACATTTTCTCATAGGAAAATTATTCACAAATCATATTTGATTTCTTATCACGAACAACTGTTACATTACTGTTTCTAATAGAAAATGCGTTAATTTATTGCTCAAACTAAAGTGAATACAAAGAATTCAAATAATATAGATAACAAAGAATATGATTGTTTAAAACAATTAGCTACGATTAGCATGCAAAAACTTTAATAACTACAAATTTAATCAGATGTAGACGGTCCCTCTCCATTCGTATTTTCTTTTTTGAAGAAATCGGAAATTTTCTATTCTATTGCCGTTTCATAACGACGTTCTTCATTTCTCTTAGAACTTAAAAATATCTTTCGAATTCCTCGTCAGAATTAGCGAAGTTAATAAGAGTATAGAGGCAGCATCTGGCTTCGGTGTAATTCAGCTATTTTTCCTTTACTTTCTTCTTCTCCGCTTCACCTGCAGAAGGCAGTCCGAATTATAGAGGGTCCGAATTAATGCGGTTTTACAGTAAATATTTGGAAACCACTCGTCTGAATAATCTAGGTGAATTATGATTTATGGATAAACCGCTTATTGCACGTGCAAATTAAAATGATGTATGATTTGCACTTTCCAATTTGTATCGAGTAAGACGAAAAGAAAAGGAGATTTTACATGTTGCAGCAGGTGGTGGCAGTCGCATCCCCAGACGGCACTCCTCGACCTCAGTCACCTCTTTGTTTTCCCACAGCTCGGCTCATTCATTGCGCGCCTCTCGCATGGAAAAGAGAAATAACCATTTCTACTGTAATCCCAAATCAATGCTTTGAAATTAGCCTCAAAATACTGTCTTATTTTTTTATCTAAAGCATAATTTTTTATTGCATTTTGGAAATCTTTAGTTGATACTGATGTCATAATTGCAATATGTTAACAAGTTATATTCAAAAACTTGAATAGGTTATCATTTCATTTTCATTTCTCATCTGTTTTATATATCCATCAGCAAAGAATCATCCATACGTTAGTATGGTATTTCCATGTTAACAAAAACGGTTTCTTATAACGAATAATGGATAATATCGCTTCATCCTTTCGAAATAAGTAAACTTTCACAATTTGCGAAGTAATTCCATGCAATGGAATATATTCTCGTGCCATTTATCTATCTATATTTTCAGATATCTAAATGTAGTTATTATTTACAACATAACGAAAATTCAGTCATGCCTCAGAAATGATTCCACCTTATTTTAAATGCAGCTTCATTGCATTCTAAATGTGGCGCACGGTAAATATTGCTCGAGATGTGTCGTTCTTAGAAAACTGAGAATGCAAACCGTTTTAAAAGTATTCGGTTTTCTGCACAGTTTAATGTTTCGTAGTCATTCTTATAAATAGTCCTTTGCGAAAAGACAAAAATGGCGCTTTTCGAACAAATATTTAAAGTGTCGGTTAAGTAGCAAGGCGTTCATTTTGACAAGAAGAAAGAGTTGAAAGAAGGTTCCTTTCATTCAGCTCAAGATTTACGTCGTATGCGTCAATACTTTCACAAAAATATCACATTCTTATACATTAGACTCAGAGTAATCGCCTGAAACCAGGTTTTTCACCGTCAAGCGATCATCTACCTCCCCCCCTCCCCCTTCCTTCCCCCTTCCTCCTTCCTCCCCCCCCCCCTACCACGAGCCCATCGTACGCACACACGCACGCGCCCTTCCTCTTGCAGAGAGGGAAGTGAGAAAAAGGGAGTGAGCGAGAGAGGGAAGAATATTTAGGAGAGAGAGAGAATGGGACATCGGTGGTGAAAAAACCTCTGCACAAAAAAATCAATACGAAGTGACGTGAATCACACGCTTACGGGGGCGAGGGATGGAAGGGAAAAAGGTGGCTGGGGCAGAGATGGAGGGGGGAGGGGGCGGGAGAGGAGGAGGAGGAGGAGGATCGGGGTGAGGAGAGCGCATCCCGAAGGCGGATGGATGGGGCGGAGGCTCAAGGATGGGGTCGCGTTGACAGATTTAATTTCTTCCAGCAGATTTATCGCAGTCTCTCCTCTCTCACTCAGACATTAAGGATGAACCGTCGCGGGAAACAATTATTCGCGGCCTTCGAATCGGTTCTTCCACCTCTCCTCCTCTATTCCATTCCTTTCGCTTTTTGAGTGTGCGTGGATGAAGGGGGGAGGGATGGAGGGGGGGGGGGAGGAGGGGGAGGGAAAGGGGGGATAGGGAAGGAGGGGGAGAGGAGGGGAAGGAGGGAGGGAGGGAGGAATGTTTGCTATTTAATGGCGGGTTTTTCATGGCTAAGGAGAAAAGACATTGTTTCGCACAAATAAAAATTAGATTGAGAGAGTGGCTATCGTTAATTAATCTTGTTGCATAGCCTCCTTTTGTATTCCTCATCGATTTCAAATAATCAAATGGTTTTGCAGAACGCCTTAAGGAATCTTATATGTATAAAGCATATGGAAAAGAGAGAGTATCGTTCTGTTTCATTGAATCTCAGGAATTATCTTACAGTAAACAGAAAATAATTCATTTGATTCAAAATTCTGCGATCGGGAAAACTTCCTCGTGAATAACTCTCAATCAGTAATTTTGAACGTGATGTGAACTACGATAACCGTCATTGAATTACTGTTTGATTCAGAAATTCGTCCGTTTATCGAAAAGCAACTATACCGTTCTTTTCGATCTTCTAAAACTTTTCTTTTAAAATACATCCATCCTTTCGCTCTCTCTCTCTCTCTCCTAATTTCTCTTTCCGATTTTACTCAATAAAGAAACGAAATCGTCCCAGATTACGCGGAACATTTCAGGGTTTCGGTCGTTTGTCCCACATTTCTCCGTATTTTCCATATTTTTTAAATTAGGCGATGGATGATGACGGTATAAATCTATAATATATTGACATAAGATGATTCGAAGTACCCCCCTTTTAAACCCCCCCTTTTAAACTCCCCATTTTAAACCATCCATTTTAAACCCTCCATTTAAAACCCCCCCTTTTAAACCCCCACTTTTAAAACCACCCTTTTAAACCCCCACTTTTAAAACCACCCTTTTAAACCCCCCATTTAAAACCCCCCTTTTAAACCCCACCTTTTAAACCCCCACTTTTAAACCTCCCTTTTAAACCCCCCATTTAAAACCCTCCCCTTTTTAAACCTCCCTCTTAAACCCCCCTCTTTTAAACCCCCCTTTAAACCCCTTCCTTTAAACCCTCCCCCCCTTTTAAACCCCCATTTAAAACACCCCCTTTTAAAAACCACTTTTAAACCCTCATTCAAAACCCCCTCTTTTAAAACCCACTTTTAAACCCCTCTTTTAAACTCCTCCTTTTAAACCCCCCCTTTAAACTCCCCCTTTAAACTCCCCTTTTAAACCTCCCATTTAAAACCCTCCTTTTAAACCCCCATTTTAAACCCCCACTTTTAAACGCTGAGGTAAGTTTTCGTCAAGATTTCTTTAAAAAAATAAAATTATTCATTGCTCTGTAAAATAATTGACGATGAAAATTAAAAGTAATTTCCTTTAGACTCCCGCATTTTCTATTGCTATCCAACATGCGTTCACTTGCAAGTAATATATAAATATCGCCCGTAATATATACTTTGGCGCCCCGGGCAGACACCATTCTCTCGCCGGTACCTCGGGCTGGACTGATTAAACCAATATTGGCATATACTCCTCGAAGCTATTTATAGGTCAGAGAGAGGTTTTGCAATTCTTGGTCTCGATGAGGGTGAGTGAAGGGAACAAACTACCTTTCGCTATGTGAAGTTAGATTCACGCAACACGGATTCACATTACACGGCACTCTTTCGGACTGCATCCTCTGTGCTATATAATGGCCGTGAGTTGCCGTTTTATGAAAATAATAAAAATGTGTACGGTGTTTTAAATAAATAATATATTTAGTTTTTTAGGATTGTGACGCCATCAAATATTTTTTTGAAATCAACTCTAATATATTTTACAAAGTCAATTTTCATCAAAATCATTAAACCAATTTTATCATCGTATACACCAGTAGCAAGCCTTCAGTTCTACAGAGGAATATTTTAAGAAACGTTAAAACATGTTTTATGGTGATATCTCTCCCTCCCTTTCTCTCTCCCTTCCTCCATATCTCCTCCAATCTCTCCTCGATCTCTCTCCTTCCGTCACACTGCCATCCTTTTCACCGTGACAGTTTAAATTTAGTGTAAGTAATGTCACAAATTCCGCAGCAATGCGGGTTGCTCTTGGCAAAGAAAGATTTTTTCTCAAAAACAAAAACGCAAAATATTCCTCATCAAAATGATTTGGCGGACCGATTTGTATCGTGCTGTAAAATTTACGGTAAGACATTAAATGTTCACACTTTTGTACGTTCTGACGTTTACGTCCTAAATTTTTACGATAGTTTAACTAATTTCAAAATGTGGGCAAAATATATCCTGCACTCATTTAGATGATAATTAAATGGAGAATATGAACGATCTTGGTGTGAAATTCATGCTGAGTGGGAGAGAGAGTGTGTGTGATGAGGGAAGAGAAGGAATTGAATTGAATTTAATATCGTCTCTATATCTGGGCGAGATATCTTCTGCCATCTAACCCATTGTCAGTTACAAAAATTAATAACTTACAAAAAATTTTTTTTGCTTAAATAAAATACAAATAACATTCATAAATGTTTTTAAAAAACACAAAAGACATGCGTACCAAAACGAATTAAGTATATAAAAATAGTTGTTTGTGGGGGAAAATTAAGATTAGTTAACATATAGTAAACCTTATGAAAAACTTCACTGCAGAAAAACAGCCACATAAGAAGGGGTGCGTAAAAAACCTGCGAAACCTACGGACTGTTTTATTTACAGTTTGTGAGAGGAGAACTAAACATAAGTATATAAGTATAAACATTGTACATGGGAATATAAAAAATAAGTAATAAAAATAATGAAATGCGAATACATAATTGGATATATAGTCATACAGACAAGGAAGGGAGAGAGAGAAGAGGGAGAGAGAGAAGAGGGAGAGAGGAAGGGGAGAGAGGGAGAAGAAGAGGGGGAGAGGAGGGAGAGAGAGAGAGAGAAGAGGAAGGGGAGAGAGAAAAAAGAGGGGGAGAGGAGGGAGAGAGAGAAGAGAAGGAGAGGAAGGAGAGAGAGGAGGGGGGGAGAAGGGAGAGAGAGAAGAAGGGGAGAGGAAGGGGAGAGAGAGAAAAAAGAGGAGGATAGGAAGGGAGAGAGTGGGAGAGAGATGAGGAGAAATGGAACTAGAAATGAGGGGAGAGAGAGAGGGAGAATGGAGATGAAATTGAAGGTGTAATGTGAGCGATATGCCTATCACGCATTTCCCCTTCCGATCCGTAATGAGCAATTTTTCCTAGCGCCCCTCTTATTAGAGGTGGCGGAGGAGGGAATCTTTCCCAGATCCAGGGAAATATATGTGTACATGTACTACGGGAGAGAGCGTGTGATTCTCTCACGTTGCCTCCTCTACTCCCAAACACCATTCTGTTTCCGACTCAAGCCTCCCCTTTTCCCCCTTCGCCCCCCCTCTCCACTCCCTCAATCTCCTTCTCTCTCCACTCCCTCTCTCCACTCCCTCCATCCCCCCTCCGTCTCTCTCCATTTCGCCTTCTACATTTTTCCATTCCCTCCTCTCCCTCTCTCTATTCCCCTTTCCCTCTATTTCTCCACTCCATTCCCTTCCTCCTTTTTTCTCCTCCTTCCATCATCTCCACTCTCGTCCGCCTCACTCCATCTCTCAATCCTTTGAGCCTGGAATTCCATAGGGAAGCTCTTTTTTGTCTTTTACCCTTTCTCTCTCCCACTCCCTATCTCCATTTCCCTCTCAGTCGTTCTTTTGTTCGAAGCGAAACGTCTCCCTCGCATCGTTGGACGCGGACGTACAGGTGTACTGAGTGCTTGCGTGCGTGTTTGCGCGTGTGTTTGTGGGAGGAGAGTCCGAAGTGGAGACGCAGGATGACAGAGAGAGAGAGAGAGAAAGGAAACTAGATGCGAGCGTAATTAAATTAAAGGTTGTTTATTTTAGCGAAACCCGCGCAACGAGAGCGATCGCCTATTCGCCACTCAAACAAATAAAAAACAAGTTAGGACAGTGTACAGCGTATAACAAATGGGCGCGTTTTGTGGAATGGAGTATTAGAAAGAAATTATATACCTGTACGTAAGGGAAATAGCGTTTTAAAGTTCTTTTCTTCATAAATAATCCATTTTCTTCCTGTTTAAAAATAGTGCATGTACACGTAAGTAAATTAAACGTTAGTTTGTGAGATTATGTTAGCAACAATGAAGAAGTAACAATGCAAGAAAATTTCTAGTTCAACTCGATTTAAGACTTTCTTTTTCGATTTTCTCAATAACGGCTACTCCTACAATAAAAATGTATAGGAAAATAAATACTCAAATTTATCAGTTCTACAATTTATATTTGAAAAGAATATTGATATGACCAATATTTTACGAGATATGACGAAAATTTCATTTTTTGCCACCAGTAAAGTGGTACCCCTGATTGGCGTACGTTATTAATTTTTGCGATTATTATCTTTTATCATAAGTCCTAAATATCAAATTTCATGAAAATCCGTTTGGTAGAAGCCGAGAACGAACATGCGGACGGACGGACGGACAGGCGGACCGACAGACGGACGGACAGACGGACAAACCGACGATAATAGGCGCTCACGTTGGAAGCGAAACGCGTCTAAAAATGAATATAAGGTTAGTTTATTTTAGGCATATTTAACAACAATGTGATTTTCTTAAAAACTGATCATACGATTTTGATCAAATTTCTTACAGTTACTTGAGTTTACGTCTGAAATAATACTACATATTTTGTTTTTCTCAAAGAATGAATATAAGGCTAGTTTATTCTTGGGCAACTTTAATAACAATTGGATTTTCGAAAAAACGACTAATGCGATTTTCATCAAATTTCGTATAGTTATTTAAGTTGATGTTTATAACGATTCTACATAGTTCATATTTTTCAAAAGATAAATAAACGACGCATTATTATATGAGAATATTTGTACAATGTAGGTTGTACCGATTTTTTCTAGTAAACTGGCAGATTTTTTTCACCTGTTTCCTCATTTCCCTACTTAAACGATGTCCAACAATAAGCCTTTTTTCATTTTCTTGCAGAGCTTCAAACGTTATGCCTACTGAAATGGCCTTGAGATAGAGGGTGAGATAAGAGCATTTTTTACGGCTTCGCTCCTTTTATTAGCTGTAACCATGGAACGGTATCAATTACTTTTTATTTATTCCTAAAAATATAAGTTTTCCTCAGAAATGAAGGATAGGAATGAGCGAAGTCTAACGTTATTAATTTAAATATGGTATCGGGATAGTATATACATATTTCATTACATATCCAGTAATGATTCCCTTCATACTGTAAATTTGAACATATGATGGTTTTCAAATATAGATCATGTTACACATTCGATTGTAAATCTAAAATTAAATTTCCCTGGTTATTTGTTTTTTTTTTAGTAAGATTGCTTTACGTTCTTTCCTAGCAGTCGCATGACCAAACCACAAAATTAGCCCTATATGTGAATTTAAACATTCTCGAAGAACTGCATTAGCAAATAAGTCATTTATTAATCTGATTATATTCGTCGCTATGGCTTACCACTGATAAAACTTATCCACCTTTCAGATGAGTTGACTCCGGATACAGAAAATACAAAATATTTTAGCTAAAATTTGTGAAGAAATTATATGAGATAGGAATTCATAGTTAGCAGTAATAATTTTGTAAACATTTTGGCATTTTCTATTGGTGCGACCAACTCTGTAGAATATCATTAATTCGTGTGTTTGCGGAAAATCGAAGAAGGTTGAAATATTAGATACAAATTAATTTTTCTCTCATATTTCTATAGTCATAGTTAATATGGTGTCCAGTAAATTGCCTTTTTGGACTTAATTGATTCCCCGAAACAGCTATCATCCGCCGCCTGTTTCGGGACTATCTATTTTTAGGCCAGGGGTCAAATTTTCATAATTTTCTCCCATCCTCACTGACTAGATATACGAACATTTAATTTGTTTATAAACTCTGTCCCTCAAATGAGTGAAGCAAAGAAAATAATAAAAATATTATCTGATATGAATATTAGTTTATAAGAAATCCATTTAAAGCGCGAGTATATGGTGTTTTCACTATTTCTGATAAAAATAAATTCATCGAAATGTGATTCTAATTTAAAACAAATTTGTTAGCGAATCTTTCCCAGAGTTCTGACTTAACTTAAAAACAGAGCCCCCTAAATAACGGCAAAAATATTAATTCCATTTGCAACCACCTAAGACTGGCTTTATAGCCGTTAACTGCAAAAGCTAAATATGTATATTCAGAGAAAATAATACATGGAACTTGGCTTGTGAGTAGCAACAACTAGCATGCAATCCAGCTTTTATAAGCTATACCTGCTATTCAATGACAAACATGCAATGCTTCACACTTATTTACTGGTACTTACAAATTCTTATTCAGTTTTCATTCTTGTTTTATTTTTATTGATTGAAATTTTAATTTTTTTGATGTATTTCATTTTAATTATCTATTTTTCTGACTTTGATCTTTACTGCTTTATGTATGCATGTATGTTTTTAGAACAAGCATTATTCTTTGGGCAAATATAACAAATATTTATTAGGTATATGTTTTGGGATTAATGTTAGGTTATATTCTATATATTAAAGATAAACCATGGTCCGTGTGTCACACTACGCTGACGTCATCACCTCTGGTTGGCATTTTTTAACAAACTTTCTGATTAAGTTGAATATTGAAAGTTGCCAGGAATGCGTGGTTCAGATAGATATAGATAGACAGACAGACAAACAAACGACTTTGTTGAGGGCGAAATTGAGACTATTTATATTTAACACTACGTTAATAATTACAATTGAAAATTAAAAATAATAACATATAAACATTCAGACACATTGGGAGAAAACACCAACCTGAAACTAAACAAAAGAAAAAATCTGATGTGGCCAACACATGACTTTCTCCATATTTGGGGTATAGATATTTAAATTATTATGAATAGCATTATAAGGCGAAAACCGAAGCGAGCCGAAGGCTCGCCAATGTGATTCCGAAATTTCCGTCATAGATTATTTTGAATAATAAATTAACAAATTGTAATTCTGTTATTGGCCAAGAGACGGCGATAGGTAAGTGATCTACTATACTGCATTTTTCCCAATTTCTTTTTAATACTCCATTAAACGAAACGCGCCCATTTGTGATACGCTGTACACTTTCGTAACTTGTTTGTCATTCCATACGAAATCCCTCTCACAACCTATTTTTTATTCTAAACATACATAGCAGGGCAAATACGCTCAAAATAGAAGTAGAGAGCATTCCTAAGTGAACACGAACCCCATCGAATCCACACCACTAAACGCCTCTCAAACTCTTTCTCTCGGCCATTATCTTTGTATCTTTCCTTGACATTCTTAAGCTTTCCCATCTCGGGACCTCACCGCAAGCACATCACCAACGGAATATCTGTTCCGTCGCGAATAGCTGAATTCCCATTCCCTCTCTCTCTGCATCCATCTCATCCCCTCTCCCCTCTTTCTCCTCCTCCCCCTCATCCTCTTTCTCCCCTCCACTTTCTCCTCATCCTCCCACGCCTCTCATCTCCACTTTCTCCCCCTCTCTCCTTCTCATCCCCCTCCACTTTCTCCCACTCTTCCTCCTTCTCACCCCTTCCCCCCCTCATCTTTCTCCCCTCTACTTTCTCCCCCTCTCTTCTCACCCCCTCCACTTTCTCCCCCTCTCTTCTCACCCCCTCCACTTTCTTCTCATCCTCCCACCCTCTCCCCTCCACTTTCCCTCCCCCCTCATCTTTCACCCCTCCGCTTTCTCCCCCCCACTTTCTCCCCCTCTCTTCTCACCCCCTCCACTTTCTCCCCCTCATCTTTCACCCCTCCGCTTTCTCCTCATCCTCCCACCCCTCTCTCTCCTCCTACTCGAGTGATGAGTCCAATTATGACGCATTCGGTGAATTGATAATTGGATGGAATTTGAATTCGTCCCCCTATCTTCCCTTAGCCGCCAAACGTCCCTCTCTTCTCCTTACCAGCCTCGATCTCTATTCCTCTTTCTCTCTCTCATTCTATTTCTCCTTTTATTCTCTATCTCCTCTTCCACAACTCGGCCCAATCCCATCTTTATTGTGCCCTTCCCCGTCACTTCCCATACCCCTCTGTTAAAAGTAAGAAGGGACAATATAGTCTCAATTTCTCCCTCAATAAAGTCGTTTGTCTGTCTGTCTGTCTCAATTCTTTATCTTTCCCTCGTATTCGTTATCATCTTCTCTCTATCTCTCTCTTCTCTCCCCCCTCTCTTAATTAAGCTTCGGTTTTGAAATTTGGTATATTATCGGCCATCTAATGTCCGAAAAATTCGAGGAATATATTAAGGTAGGTATATACGGGACATTTGATCCAATCCAAAAGGTCCAATCCTCAATTTCGTCCAAACGATTTGGTCCAGTCCAAAAGGTCCACTTCATTTCAAAATTGAATAAAGTTTAAAGAGGACGCTGGTCCTGTCTGGCGTAATTGTTATACTAATACAGAACTGAATGCAATTATTATGAATTAAATTTATTATCAATTAAAATAAGAGAGAAATATTAGAAGAAGGTATTCATTTTTTATTTTCATTCTGTTCATGGCCCTTTTCAAAGTATTACTTTCTGGTAAATTAATTATAATTACTTCTTCCTGCACTTCTTCAACACAACTTGTGCCGGTGGAGCATTCAGGTTTTCTTCTGCTCACCGCTTCAATCAGTTTACTACTTTGCTCACTTCGTCTTCAACACCGGCAGTATGCTGGTGGACGTCTGTGCCATCTTAATTACCGGTATGTTAACCAGATCCGCTCCGGCGATGCATTTACAAGTCCTTCTATTTTCACACCTCCAGTACCTTCTTGTTCGGTCTTTATTGAATGAATGAAAGTGGTAACTATAACGATTTAAATGGAGAATCGGTTTGTTCTTTTGAGAAAATATTACTTTCGCCGTATTTTAGGGGTACACAAAAACTTAGCAAAGTTTTAGGATGAAGTTCGGCCAACGCAGTAAATCACTAAGGAACCTGCAACAATACCACCCATTGTTGACTTTTCATCATTCGTATACGGCAGTGTATAGCATCCGTAGTACCATTTTAAAGGGTTGGACCATCAAGTGGACTGGACTACAAAAACGGGACAAATATGAATATTGAACCTTCTATCATGGACCTTTTGGACTGACCCAAATCGTTTGGACGAAATTGAAGATTGGACCAAATATCCGATAACCATACTAGGGGCTGTGCCCCTGGCACCCAACCCCGCACCTCGCTTCGCGAAGCGTTTTCACCAGCGAATTTTTATAATTTCGGATATTTTTCGGTGTCTGTAGCTCTTCAAGAAGTGCCTTATAATTTTTATCCTCGTGTGGGGCAAAAATGGGGCAAACAGACCTTAAAATTTGTTTTTTTTACAATTTCGGATTTTTTTCTTCAGCTTTTACTAGTAACATACAATCCTGCCAAACTTCAAGCCTGCAGCTCATCTAGAAGTGCCTTATAATTTTTATCTTCTTATAGGGCAAAAAGCTCTTTAAAATTTAGAATTTTTACAATTTCGGAGTTTTTTCGTAAAATTTCAAGTTTTTAGCTTTTCGGGAAGTACCAAATAATTTCGTCACCCAGAACTTTAGCTTTATGTTATAGATAATATGTTTTGAAGCGAAAAAATCTTCGTGAAATGGGAAATGTATTTTTGTAGTTTTATTCGTTTTCACTAGGTTTCATGCACGAAATATTATTTAATAATTTAAATATAAAGACAAAAACCTATTAAATTGGATTTTCTTTAGCCAATTCTTCTACTATGAAAACAAATTCTTGTCCAAAAAAATTAGATGTTATATTCTTAAGGACTTTTGTTTAGTTTATCCATTAAACAAATTGAATATGTTTACTTGCTCCAAATAATTTAGACGAAGCTCCATATATTGTTGCTTACCATTGAAGATCTGAAGATTGTTAATCAGGATCAGAAAACTGTTATTATCTCAAGTAAACAGTTATCATAACGGGAAATGAATACCTACTGTATAGTAAATAAAAAATTCCCCAAGATTAATATCCAGAGAACTGGATTGTTAAACATTTTTTTCACATTCAAAATAGTTCAGAACTAATCAGATTTTAAATCATAATTTTTAAATTTTATATAGAAAAATTTATAATTGTACTATAAGATTATTTGTAAAAGCTTTAATCGATATGATGTGCTATAATTACCAGCTTTAAAACACGAAATATCAAAGGGAATCAAAACTCTATAAAATACTTTTCCTATCAAACTCTTATAACTTTGAGCCGTCCTGTAATGGGATTTCAATTTTAGGAAACCAAGTGAGGTAATATTTAATCATCGTTTACATCCGCCATATACATGTAAATAAATTTACCTCATTTCTTTAGAAATTATTAAGTAAATACTCACTTAAATAATTATTAACATAATCTTTTACTGTTTAATTTTTGAAATATTCGTATCCGAGACTTTTTCGTAAAACAATGAAACACGTTTTTTAAAACTACAATTCCAGCTAACTAATAATAAATTCATTTGATTTTCGCCTCGATAGAAGAGGGATCGTCTGCCTTTCCTCTCTCTCTCTCTTTCTCCGTCCATCTAGACATAAATGCCTTAATCCAAAGCTTCCTTCTCCGCCTCCTATCTCCGAACAAAAGATGGACACCCAAAAACAAACTTTTCTCAAACTCTTCATCTTTTGAGGAAAAGGAACTTCAGTTCGGATGAAACACACAGCCACTAGAAGGCGGTAATGAAAGACGCAATCTCGTTTGTCGTTCTCTTAATTCGAAGCCCCTCCCACGCCCCCCATCAGGCCCTATCTCCGAACGCTTCCCTCCTCCCACCCTTCTATACCCTACCCTCCTCTCCCCCCCCCCACCCCACCCCATACCCTACCTTTCCGACTTCCCGTTATTACTTGTTTTGATTGCATTACTTTCCAGAGAGCTCAGTCACTCATTCCTCCATTAGCCGCGGCGACGAAGGAACTGTTCATCTCAGGATCGATATACTTCCTCGGAGGGAAATGTTTTCCTTTAGCTCTTCCTCCATAATCTAACCTTCCGGACACAGCAGTCTCTGCGCTTTCTGCTCAAAGATTTGTAAGATTAATAAAAACGATTGAAAATGAAGCATATGAAACCCGTTTCATTTTAGGCCTGGGGTGTGTGACCATTTTACGTGCTGTGTACGAACGGTAACATTAGAAGTTTTGATTTTTTACGCGCTAACTTACTCAAGGGTTCGTGTATTATGTACTACTATAATAATAATGAAGCTCGATTCTGATCAAATGTTTTGGCGTTTAAACTTCCCAGTAAAGATTTCACGGCGTAATTTAACACGAGCGATCTCTTTTTCATCTCGGGGTGCATAATATGCTCTCGTGGGCCGCACGTTGCACACTGCACATTGGAGTGTTTTTGTGCGAGCCAGTTATGCTGTCTATGAATCGATATGTGAATTTCCTTTCTTCTCTGTGGAAATATTTCAACAAATATTGTGAAGACTTTGCTTTCTGCCATTAAATTATATTCGAAGATACTAAAAATTTACTGTAAATTTTCAATATTATCCAACTACATTCGAGTTTGCTACATAGATTTTAGGAATTGAATACAGGAAAGCTGATCAGTATGTCCACTGATTCATATGGAGTAGATGCCGATTATTATCATCACTGGCTATTGTTATCGGCTGGATATGTTATAAAACGAAGAATTCCAAAACCAAATATAGTTCAAGTCGGGTCTAGGAAAGTTCACCGCCAGAAAATTCACCGCCACGGAAAATTCACCTCCGGAAAATTCATCGCCAAGGGAAATTCATTGTCTTGTATGGATTATTTTGTTAGCATATTTTGCTTGAGATGAAAGTTCACAGCTGATATTTTAGAATTTCAAAGTTTTCCCTCATATTCGTAATCGTTTGATAGAAAATAAGGCCGTTAGGGGTGGCCGAAGCAAAGAATAAATGAATACTCAATGAACCTCTTTTAGTCTATTATATCGATTGGATATTATGTACATACTCACTAGCGTAAGTGCCCGTTGAATTTCCACGGATTTAGTGTATCTAAAACTTCGACTGTGTAAAATGTAAACATCGCAAGGATAATACAGTACAAAGTTTTAACCGTCGAATAAAGCAAAAATGAAGGAAAAAATATTTCACTGTGAAAAATCAAAGATTACGTGTAAACTTATGGAAAAATAATTATTGAATTAAGCACCCCCTAGCCTCAATTTTTTAATCGACATACAACCTATG
Source organism: Uropetala carovei (assembly GCA_036926305.1). NCBI lineage: Eukaryota > Metazoa > Arthropoda > Insecta > Odonata > Petaluridae > Uropetala > Uropetala carovei. Next base: position 4,977,553 of record JAXCHB010000010.1, on the reverse strand, counting down.
TTTCTGGCAGGGTAAAATTATATACTTATGCGAAGTTTCATCACGATATCTTTAGAGGTGTGGAAATGACAATTTGTGAAAAATCTACGTCTAATTATTGATGTTACCTACGTAGTTTTAAAAACAGTTTGCTTTTGAGAACTCTACGCCACACGAAAATATCATTAATAATCTTTTACTATTAATATTAAAATAAAAATCATAAAATATTTGGTTACCATGTAAACAAATCCAAATCGCACATAGAAATTGAAAAACGATATTACGTTAAAATTTTTCCTATAGAAATGCATTGGACTCTCAACATCGGCGACAATGGGAGTTGTCATGGTAATTTATATTTGGTGTGGTAATAAAACTGATAAAATCACGTATTTTTCCGATTCTAAACGCATTTTTAAGTTAATTCGATAAAAATAAACTTCGTTATTTCTTGCATAGAACTATTCAAGTCTCAACTTCGTATCATGTTTCTAAGTAATTTTAAAATTCAAATGAAAAATAAGCTGCACTCACCCCTATGTTATTCAAATGGAGAAAATGAAAAAGAAAATTCTTTTATTGGAAAGGTTAATAAAATCGGTATAAAAACCTGACTACACCATGTAACTCTTTATTCCGATTAAAATGTCGCCTTTCTCTTTCTTCCACGTGCTGTACTTACAGAGTTATAGAAAACACTTTGCTTTATATATATATTTATAGATTAATAAAATCAAAGGAATTGCCGACTACGTGATGATCAAGTTGAGGGTCGGGGAGTGTGTAGTTTCTCTAAGAACCTAGTAAAATCGGCGTTCGTCGACTTTATATAGCACACTAGGTAATAATTTGAGAGCGTAAATAACAAAATCCGTTCAAATCACTACACGATGGTTGAAGATTACCGTACTTTTCCGTATGTAATACGCATTTTTCACAAAAACATGACGAAAAGTTAGGGTGTGTATTATACATCGTAACAAATGCATACAACTATTTCCAGTCAGTAAATAATTGATATTTTCGGAAGCACTTTCATGAATAAATCGTACTTGTAATTGCATTACAAAAGCATTGCTTTAAAATATTTTTAATAAAAAAAAATAATTATAATCATTTAATTACTTCTAGCCGTCGTCATCATTTAAAGCATATGAATTCTTTGTCATTGTCTTCAAATAATTCGCCGGAAATCTTGCGTACTCTCTCATCGTTTGCGTAAATGGCGTCACCGCTAACGTCCTCTTCATCCTCGATATCCACCTCGGTGAAATCCTCATTCTTCAGAAACAACCATGACGTTTGTGAGGCAATACTTTTGAATGCCACGTTTATATCGTAAACTCTCTCGCGCAAATATCTCGCTTGTCGGCAAGGCGAGAACTGTCTCGATACCGCTAATAACCAAGTGGTATTCTTAGAAAAAATGAGGTGCGTATTATAAATACATGGTGATAAGACAATTTTAAAATTTCACTCGTGAAAACATGGGTGCGTATTATAATCAGAAAATTACGGTATATAAATTCAACTGTACTCATCGGACTATAACATTTCCTTACGTATTACCTGTTGCTTAAATTGTTGTTTCGGTTAAAATTATACCTTCGCGCGTGCATCTAAAACTGATCCATTTAACGATGTTTTCGTCGCTGACTTTAAAATTCAGTTTATTTTACATTTCATGAACTCATTCATTTACATATTTTTTAATTAAAATCAATACAGCTTGACTATAACATTAGTGCGATTAAAATAAACTAATAATCACAAAACGAAAATAAATTATTTAAATGTAAATATTTAGTATTTTATATAATTAAGGTTGAATTTAGAATTAAATATTACATATTTATTAACCCAAATATTTCCTTCCTGTCAATTTGACGGGTAATTGCGCTAATATATATAATTATATAGAATGAGACGCAAACAAGCTATTTACAATATACTGATTTTTAAAACAATACAAAAAATTCTCCCAATGGAATTACAGGAAGCCTGTAATTATTCTATTACAAAAGACTTTAAGGTAATATTCCTGAAACGACCAAAGGGTCTTGAGGGTTTGGACCCCATGGGAGTGCGAGGTAGGCTATGGACATTTGAACATGGAAGACTAATATAAGCAGTGGGAAAATCCCGACTTTCTTTTTCAATATTTATGAGAACCGAAAAAAAAACGAGCGAAATAATTATCGGTTTTCGCTTTCAGTTGGGGTTGAAAACATTTAATTTCTCTGTTTTCGGTTCGGTTCCGGCTCGATGCCCTGAACGAAGCGGTGCGATCTGAGGTCCTCCTGCCCCCCTTATCCAAATACATATCCTTATGATATTTTCTTAAAAAGCCGGTTCTTCATTTTTTTCAGTTCATCACTGTGTACACTCATATGTTGGTAAAGTTATCAATTTAAAATAAAGAATGAAAATGTTAGGCCTTTTGAAATACAATGTTACATGCAGGCTTTGCAGTAACGTATGCACCATTTTTCTAAAATTATTTACAATTCTGCTAAAGCAGCAAACTAGTTTAATTCTTTAACTTTTGAATACTCATTAAACGATGACCATAAAAGGTAAACTAAAAAAAACTATCTAGGAAGCGAAAGTATTGTGTTTTATGAGGTCTAAGGAAGTGTTGTTTTTGCTTTCATATATAAGTAGTTGGCTCCTTTCAAGTTAAAGGCAATTCTCTTTAGAAGGAAGAAGCCGGAGAAACCTCTCTCTCTCTATCCCTCAAGAGATTAGCAACTACATGTTGACTCACAATCAGCATGACGATATGTCTTATCACTCCTTGGGTTCGATATGAGATATTCTTCTTATCTATGCAAAGTTCCCATTAAAGTTAGAATCCGATAAAATGGAGACCACGAGTCCGAATGCGATGTCGAGACGGACTCGATGCGTCTCAGCACGATCACGGATGTGCGTGTACGCGTGCATGGAGATCGACTCCATGAATTCACTGATTCCACAGCATCTTTCAGAATATGTCTCGAAGATTTACGACTTTCATGAAATCCCGCCTAGAGCAAGGATGTTTACTTAGTTGATTCATTGGTAGATTCAGTCTACTTTAATTGGCCCTGTGCTGTGTAGCTCTTTTTGGTAAGAAATAAAATAAATAAACACGAACTGTCTCCGACAACGCCATGGCCACAACTAAACTAAGTTTGACGTTCCGATCGAAGTTTAAAAGTCGTTACGTAGCGTCCACAATACTCTTATGTTGTGTTGGTGAAAATCGAATGGTAAACTCATTCTTTGAGCCCGATTGAAAACGGTGGCAGAAAAGAAACTATCTGAATCTTTAGATTCGGCATATTATTTATGTATCACGCCCTCTAAAAGTACGGCAGTTTTTAAAATATAAGTGAAAGTAAAATCGGCAATCTTCGAGCGAAAGCTCCTTCGCGCAATTCTTAACCCTAGGATGCTGAAATGAGATGCCATAACACCACACACACCCTTGGATTATTTCGATTTTGCTATATTTTTCAGTTTATGCCTAAAGGGCTTAGCGATTAGCGTAAAGTAAAACTTTATTTTCAAGTTAAAGTCCGAATACAGACCGTTCCCGACTTACGACTCTAATGCGTTCCTGAAATTGCATCGTATGTCGAATATCAACTTCCCATAGATTTACATATTATAAATTGAGATATGTTCCAGAAAATTGGAAAAAATATGTACCAAGCTGTATTTAGGCTTTAAATTAATAGTTTAAGAACAAATGAGTGTTATATATTGTATAATAAACATTTGTAAGACTTAAAACAGTCAAATTAATATAAGCCTTTCACGACTCTAATGCGTGCCTAAAAATCGCAATCTAAGTCGAATATCAATTTCCCATTTTGAAGATTTAAGATTTTGAAGACTTTAAACAATCAATAAATTAATACCTACAATGCGGACGAGTTGTATCGTCAAACTAAATATCGGCCGAAAATACGCACAAGAAAGTAGACTCGGAGAGCTTCGGATGTCGAATAACGCATGTCCGGGTACGATATCGGATGCCGATTTCGAGGTAACATTGTATTAATGTCGTAAGTCCGAGTTTATCGTAAGTCGAAACATCGTAAGTCGGGAGCCGCCTATATTGTAATTTTATCCTTCGCCAGTGAGTCCACTACTACTATAAGTCAGAAACATTTAATAAATATAGGGTTAATATGACAGGCATTGGCTGACCTGCGCTTAGCGGGTATTCTAAAAACAAAAGCGGCCTATTAATATAAGCCCTAATTCACTAGAATCCGTGTTATTGCGGAAAATTTTTAAGATTAAGCAATCAAAAATAAAAAAATCGAAAAAGTACTCAGGTATCTATGATAGCCACGGCAGTTTTAATGGTCTGTCTTAAATTTGTTGTGGCTATTGGAGATACTTGAGCTATGTACTTTTTTCGATCTTTTGATTTTTCAGTGCTTATTCTTCTAGGCAATTAAGGCGGTCACCGGAAGAAATTTAAATGAAAATATGCAATAAGGGAACGAATTCGACAGAGGGAAATGGAAGGTCAATCACAAGGGTCGTCCAAGAGATCCTTTCGTATTGTACGTGGATGAATCGCATGCTAATTGCAATCGGACGCTTCATATTTAGCGCTTTTTTCATTTTAAAACATCGTTATTGGCTATCATCTTTTACATTTTCTAAGGAACGCTTAATACAATTCGGTATGCATAGTCCCATGAAGATTACTTTTGCTCTTTTCGACGGCAGCGTCACAAAATGACATGCTTTTATTTCATATGCTATGGATGATAATCCAGGTTAACTGTAATATCAAATTCTCAAAAGTTTGCTATGTTTTTGGAAATGTAATCCAATTTTAATTTCAACTTTGAATTATTAGTTTTAATGGAAGGACATTTGTTATCTTCTTAATGTAAAGTGCCGTCGTTAGATCGAGTTTGCTTAATGTTTGTCGAGTTTTTCTTTCTAAATTTGCATGTTAATTTCTGGATAGTTAATAAGAAACTGATTAAGGACAAACTCAAGAGTTCGCACTATAAAATTCTCCAAATTATAATCGCTGAGATTTAACTTCATCGTCATTTTTTATTCCAAAATAAGCCCTTAACAATCAAAGATGAAAAACTATCCACTCAAAAATAAAAAATGAAAAAGAAGTACTACTAGTCCTAGATGTTCCTAATAGCCATAACATCGTAATAGAATAATTAGATGCTCATTACGGTCACAAAAGATTCGTCTTCTGTTAATCTGCTTCCGGTGAAGCATTACTTAATTTTTCATTTTTTATCATTAAGTTCGCATTTTTGAATATGTTTTCAGCCATAAGAAGTGTTAGATAATTCTCTATTGAATGTTTTTGAATGCTAATTACTCCAATTTCCTGGAAAATGTGGATTCGCTACTTTAGTAACAAGAAGAGCGTCGGGGGCATTTGATACATCTTCAGTTTGAATTAGAGTATCGCCACATTTAAATATGTGTTGCAATTGCAAACGATTTACCCATATTAAATGCTATTACTACAAATTTTCCGCAATTAGCCTACTCGTGAGTCGATTTTATTCTCGGATACCGATAAATATCGTTTGGGTTTCGTTTCCAATTTTGTCTTGCATTTTTGCCCGCGTAATAATACATTCTGCGCCCTTAAGACACACTGTCCGATAAATAAGATCTGTAAATGTGAATGTACATATTTCGGAAACTCGGAAAAATTAACTCAGTTTTCCGTTAAAACAGAAAATGAAGCAGAAACATAAGCGTCTCGGTTAATTTTGCTCAACCAAAATAAAACATCGGTCTCCCGTCTCGCATATACGAAAAAATACCTCCGGAATGCGTAGGTAAATAAAGTGATACCTGCATCGGACGGGAGAAAGGAACTACTCGTTAGAGCGAAATACATAGGAGAGGGTAGCAGCAAACAAATTCCTCTCCTTTCTTCTCTCTTTCTCTCTCCCTCCCTTTCTTTCTCTCCGTCTCCCCCTCTCTCTTTCATTCCTACTCTCACTCCATCTCCCCCCCCCTCTCTCTCTCCTCCCTCCTCCTCTCTCCTCCCTCCTCCTCTCTCCTCCCTCCTTCCTCTCCCGACCGCATTCACTCCATCCCGCTATCCCTCCATATCTCCCTATATCCCTCCCTTCCTCCCTCCCTTCCTCCCTCCTTTTCTCCCTCCCTCCATCTCTCCCTCTGTCTCTCACTCCCTCTCTCTCTGTTCTGCAGTGATTTCTCAGAGTCGATTTCAAAGTTCCCGCGCGTGAGATGTTGGATTATATCTTTGGGGGTGGAGGCATAGGGGAGGTGGGGGTTAGGACACCTCCCTCCCTCCCTTCTCTCTCTCTCCTTTTTCCTTTTCTCACTCCGCTTCCAACTACTGAGACTACTCTGCAGAAATCCATCCCCTATCCCTTGATGTCTCCCCTCCTCCACTCTCCCCTCGTTCCTTCCAACCCCTCATACCTCCCACCCCCTCGTTCCTCCATCGCCCATCCTCCAGACCTTCCCCTCCTATAAAACTCCCTACACTAAGAGTAGAAGACGAAAGGATAATGAATTGTTTCGAGATGCCTCCGCCGACACTCGGAAATCTTTCTGAATTAATTAAGAACGGATAATTAATGTAGGGATGGTGTGAAAGGGGTTTGGGGCGTGGGGGGTGGGTGGAGAAGCAGGTCGGGTGTTCTTCTTAGCCATAACAGCCCTTCTCCTTGTTATTATGCGCGGACGTCTTCGTTAGCGCGGCGGAAGGACGTGGTGCGGACCGATATTTTAGAGACGTAGCGCAACGCGATATCTCCCCCCCCCCTCCCCCCCCGTTCTCTTTCTTCCTCCCTGACCCTTCCCCAGCCGTCCCTCGCCCCCTCCAGATGCACGCCGCCCTTAGCCCACTTTGGAATTTGTTGGATACGGAATGACCACATTCGAAGATGTCGCTTTTTCGAGGGGCTATTTGTATGCGGGAGGTGGATGAGAGGTGTTTTGGGGGATATACTGCGGATGATGAACGAGTCACGCCCTTCACTTTTTTCATCTTAAAAAAGATTCCCAATTAATCTGCGGTTTTCCAGAAAATTTTCTTGGGAAAGGCGCTCTGAGGAAAAATAACGGCGAGTTAATTGAAATTCATTTGATAGATATAATCGTACATTTTTTAGACTCCTGGATTAATGAGTATGCGACAGCAATATCTTTAGAAAGTTGCCATTCACAATTTTACTTCTAAAGCAAATCGATTTAAACAAAACTTTTGAGTAATTGCTTCCATATTCCTAAAAACAATATTACTAAAATATACTTTTGTAGGTACGTGTTGGCGCGCGCGCGTTCACTGAGAGCTGCGTACGCGCGGAAAAATGATCGGATCGAGGTTTTCGAGCTTGTCATTATTTTAAATTTACAAATTAATAATGTTGTGATTAAAACACTCTCTGGGCGATCAAGACAAGATTTGGATCATTCTAGTGCGAATGTTAGGAAGGGGTCTAAGAAAGTTCGCCGCCAGAAATTCATTGCCAAGTGAAATTCATCGCCTTGTATGGATCTTCTTGTTAAAAAAAGTCTGTGTTCAAAATCCATTCACAGCTGATAACTTGTTATTTTTTAAATATTTCCAGATATCTTTATTCCGTTTAAAGAACACCGCCGAAAGGGTACTAAGCCGTCAGAAAGTTATAAGAGCGTGTAATCGACCAGAAGAGATTTTATTAACCACGTTTAATGTTTAATATTTAACACGGGATCATAATATGAGAATCCACATGCATTATGGAAATTAAAAACATTCGGTGGGTAATTGCAGAAAAAATTATAATATACTTAAAATATGAAAAAGAGATGGAGGGAGGATAAATGTAGGACAATAATAATAAATGGGAGGGTGTAAACAATGGAAGGAGGAAAGTGAGGAGGAAGGGAGAGAGGGTTAGAGAGGGAGGGAGGGAGAGGGGGAGGGACTGGAAATATGTATATCATATACGATGTAAAAATAAATATCTTAGGAGTCCAAGGGCGCCGAGTATTCTGCTCAATGCAGGAGAGATGAGGCATGGAAGAATGATGGCTCCGTATAAGTGAAGTTTCCTTTCAATGGAGATATGCAGATTTCGAAGAAGAGGAGATAAGCGGGTTTACGATTCTAGCGCGCAATGGTCAACCTGAGTCGCGTGTTTCCGGAAGCAGAGCTTTTGTTCGAAGGTAACCCCAAAATAGATGACCTCTTCCTTGCACTCCGCAGCCTTCTGAACACCGATGAGGATGCCATCAAGGTCCGGTGACATTCTGGTGGAAAAGAATAGTATAGTCTGCGTCTTACAAGGGTACAACTATCAGTGATTGACCTTTGACCTTATTAATAGTCTTTTCAATGAAACCTGATATAAACAAAGCATTGGCAACTTCCAATACGGCCCCCCGAAGGGTTCGCCACCACTTATGCGGCCCGCCATGTGGAAAAGGAGGTACCCCACCCTTGCCGTAAACTAAGGAAAAATTGCGCCTTGACTCGAACTCTGGTACTTCCGAAAAAAGGGAATGACTCGTTACTCTTCAACTGGTAAAGTCTAACAAAATGTTATCCAACACCTTTTTAATTAAAACGTTATCCAGTGTTTGCCTATTCGTTGGCCGCCGCGAGCGCCAAAACTCTTTTTTAAACGTCGAATTGTCGATTTCAAAACAAAATTTGTATATTGATTTGATGTCTTCGAATATGAATATAAATTTGTATACTTTTAGGGGTTTTTAGGTTCAAGTTCCGAGTTTCTACAATGATTATAAGATTTTTAAAATGCAAGTGAAAAATACGGTGCACTCATTCTAATGGAAAAACGAAAAGCACCTTGGATCTAACGTGGGATGCAAACTAGCCCTCGGCTTTCCCCTCGATGAAAGCAAATTTCGTGCTGGATTTGTTTGCGGTACGGTGTCCAAGTGCATAGCGAATAGACAGACGGACGCTCTTCCTTATCTATTAGATTATAAGATAATAAAATAACAATATATGTCCTATCTCTTTGCAAAATTGATAAAGCGCTACGTTTCTCAAGACAGTTTGTGTTAAAAAGTTACATATTAACATTATTTTGATTTTAGAGAACGTTAATTTTGTGGCCATTTTCCGTTTGATTAAGAAACTAATGAGCAGTGCGCGGAATTTTTTACTTCCATCACATTTTTAATTGCGGCGTTCCAGATGCTTTCTGAAAGAGACTGTAGGTGGCTCGTTATACTGGGAACCAGTTTGCTTCCATCTCTCGTCAATTCATATAACCTCTACGTAGAAGTTTGCACGTTCACATTAAATTGGAATGTGTAAGTTATGTGTATCGTACAATCTATTTTTAATGGATTTCTTTAATATAATAAGTATACAATACGTTAAACAACACTGTCACTTTTAATATTTTATTATTTTATGAATCAGTTTTGTCACGATTTAGAGGTGAGGTGTTTTTGTGTGAGAATAAGACCTCTAACATATATTTTGGACTCAATGTGCATAATTATAATTTTAATGAAATAAGTAGATCATAACAGCAGTTACAAACGGAAATACCATCAAATAAACATTTGAAGTTATTTCTACCTTTATTTTCCACTAGGATTTTTTTTAAATATTATGAATATATAAACATATATATATTTAGGGCAACTAGGTGTTGAATGAAACCCAGTGAACACTTACCGGAAGTAGAGCCGCTGGGGTGTTGGAGAGACACATTTGTAGAGGTTAGAGCTTTCGGGATGATCCCTTCGTCGTCTTGTGCTGACGAAGGGATCATCCCGAGAGCAGAAACATGGACGCTAAGGAAAAATGATATAAAATACTTGGAAAGCTTCGAAATGTGGACATGGAGAAGAATGCTGAAGATAAAATGGACAGATAGGGTGAAAAATGAGGAAGTACTACGAAGAATAGGAGAGAAGCGAACGATTATACAGACTATCAGAAAGAGGAAGGCGAACTGGATTGGGCATTACCTGAGGAGAGAGTGCCTGATTAAAGAAGTGCTAGAAGGAAGACTGGATGGAAAAAGAGAAAGAGGTAGGAAAAGGTTTCACCTAGTAGACGACTTGAAAGGGAAAGAGAGCTATCAAGACATGAAGAAAACTGCGGAAAATAGGAGTATATGGAGAACCAAGTGTAAACTAGAATAATCACGGACCTGTCAACGGACAGACTACCTATGATTATGATGATATATATATATATATATATATATATATATATATATATATATATATATATATACACACAGTAAAACTCGTTTAATACGTATTTGAGGGGACCGACTCATTGCTTCGTTATAAGCGTGACTACGTTATATACGAGAAACATGGTTTTTGGCCTATACATCCCATATAACACGTACGCACATACAGTAAAAGCTGTGCTATCCGGCTATTTAGAACCGGCCACCCTTAGATACCGGCAATTACACAAATACAATTCATTTTGTATTTCTTTTTCTTTTGTTATGAATTTTTGTGTGAATTGTATATGTGTAATACCACAACTTCCACTTTAAAATTTCTTAAAATATAAGATGTATATATTACGTATTTACTCCGTATACTTCTGTGGCTGCCGAGTAAGCATGGCGTTTTTGGTTACGCTTTTCATTCTTTAAAAAATTACCCATCTATTGAATATGGCATCAAAATAAATACCTAAAAGCAAGGAACAGGAGAGAAAAGGTTGGTTTAACGCTAACACAAAAGCTGGAGCTGATCAAACGAATTGAAAAAGAAAAAAATAGAGCAGCCATAGAAAAAGAATTCAACATCAGATCTTCCACGCTCTACGATATCAAGGCTCATAAGGCTAAATTAATGAAATTTGTGTCATCTTCTGAGACGAGTAAATCAATTAATAAACATCATACGCTTCATAAGCCAAAAATGGAGGAACTGGATAAAATATCATATGACTGGTTTTCACAGAAATTTTCAGAAGAATTAAATAATTTCGTCCTTTTCTAATAGAGTAAATAAAGATAAATAATAAAGATAAATAAGAAAGATATAATCCAATTTTGGGATCAGGTTCACTGCCGTAATCCCCAAACTCCCCGGACCCCTAAACTTTTCAATAGTCTTTTTGTTTTGCATGTAAGCGTAGCAACGTATTAAATAAGAATGGGTAAATAGCGTCTATATCTAACTACGTGTGGAAGAATTAAAATGGAAAATGCAAACCCCATGCATAGTTATGTTTGGGGAGTACGATAGTGAACCTAAGCCCAATTTTGTTTGGTTATTGCTAAATTTGCGATGTCAAAATCTAAAATCGCTCCCCTGTCCGGATATTTCTCCTAATCGGCTTTCCATAAAAAACCCCAAGATAACCGGATAACACAGCTTTTACTGTATTTACAGTGAGTCGACTTCAATGCCGTACTTACATATGCAAAGAGATGCTTATCAACTTCGCAGCATGTAAAATGTTCGACTGCTATTACATACGATTTTTTAAATGGTCAATTAATATTATTATTATGGTCATTAATTTACATAAACATTTCACATTTTTAATATCAATTTCAAAACAAAGGGAGCGTGGAATTTCGTATGGAAGGGGTAGATGGGGGAAGGGGACCTCTACGAACAAATGCGCGGTAAACGGGCGGAAACTATTCATTACTTATCGCTCTGCTCGCCAAAATTCGTTATATATGGGGCATTTTTTGCCACGGGACCAAACATTTGTTCGTTACAGCCGAGAATTCGTAAAATGCGTGTTCGTTACATCCAAGAAATTTAACCAATGCCCTTATGGAGAAGTTCAAGGGACCGAGACATTTCTTCGTTATAGTCGAGGTTTCGTTTTAGGTGTGATCGTTATAAACGAGTTTTACTGTGTGTGTATATATATATATATGAATGTGTGTATGTTTGTATGTGTGTGTGTATCATAATTTTAAAACTCGAAAACTACAGATCGTAGAAGCAAGAGAAAGGTATCATTTTAACCGGAATAACGATGACGGTGGTATAGTAAAATTTTTATATCGATTTGATTGACCTGTCTAATTTTCAAAATATTTTCTTTTTTTCATTTTCTCCATTTGAATTACATAGGGACGAGTGCAGCTTATTTTACATTTAAATTTTAAAATTACTTAGAAACACGGTACGAACTTGAGACTTAAATGGTTCTACGAAGAAAAGAACAAAGTTTATTTTTATTAAAGACAGAATCCGAATCCTGATCGAATTAGCATAAAAATGCATTTAGAATTAATAAAATTCGTGATTTTATCAGTTTTATTACAATATCAATTATAAGCTCCCATTGTCGCCGAAATTGAGAGTGCAATGCATTTATAGGGGGAAAATTTTAACGTAATATCGTTTGTCAATTCCTTTGTACGATTTTAATTTGTTTACATGGAAACCAAATATTTGTTGTTTTTAATTGAATTATCTTCTTATCTAACATATAAAGGAGAATGTTTGTAACTTTGTTCGCTTTTAATGCTTTTAATACGGGATAGGGAGGGAGAGAGATGGATGGTAACGGAGGGGGGAGATGGAGAGAGGGAATTAGAGGGAAGGGGTGGAGAGAGAGAGGGGGAGATATGGGAGGGAGAGAGAGAGGGAGAGAGGGGAGGGAGGGGGAGAAGGGAAGTAAGATTTTCTTTCTTCATTCATCTAAATAGGAAAATGCGGAGCGGTTTTCTTCATTTTTGCTTTATTCGACGGGTATAACTGTGTACTATCTTATTCTTGCGATGCTTACATGTTACACGGTCGAAGTTCTGGATTCACTAAATCCGTTGAAATTCAACGGGCACTCATGCTAGTATACGTATAAATATTGCGGTGGCCTACGCCCGGTATTAACTTACTTACCAGATGAGCCTAATTTTGTATAACCTTCGTCTTTTCGAGATGAAGGACAAGGAGACTTCTTTTTCTCCAGAATAACTGGGTTCGTTCCGAGGTTAATTTTTTTTTGCTTGCAGGATTTTGGAACAAAACAGTATCAGGACTTTTTTTCTCTGAAACTACATGCAGTAAAAACTCACTAATTTGTGCCTTCTATAATTCATACTGCCTTCCGTATGTGAAGCTGGAAGTGGAGAAGAAGAAAGTAAAGGAAAAAAGTTAAATTACACCGAATTCAGAAGCTTCCTCGATACTCTTATTACATTTGCTAATTCTGAAGTGAAATTCGAAAAATATTTTTGCGCTCTAAGAGAAATGAAGAACGTAGTTATGAAACGGCAATACAATAAAAAATTTCCGATTTCTACAAAAATACAATACGATTGGGGAGGGACCATCTACATATGATTAAACGTGTAGTTATTAACGTTAAATACATAAATTACACTTTAAAATTTAAAAAATCGCATTCTTTATGTTCCATTTGATTGGAATTCTTTGTATGCAATTTTGTTTGTGCAATAAAGTAACGCATTTTCTATTAGAAACAGTAAGGTAATGTAACAGTTGTTCGTGATAAGAAATCAAATAATATGATATGTGAATAACCTTCGTATGAGAAAATGTGATTATTAATTAACATACGTTGCTTGAGTGTGAATGAATTCGCTTGTTTTCTGAACTACGACTTCAAAATACGTAATTATTTTCTATAACTAGCGTAATTGCCCGTCAGTATGATGGGATATCTTTAGTTAACACTACCTCCCTCCCTCCCTCTCTCTCCCTCCCTCCCTCTCCTTCTCTCCCTCCCTCTCCTTCTCTCCCTCCCTCTCCTTCTCTCCCTGCCTCCCTCTCTCTCCCTCCCTCTCTCTCCCTCCCTCTCTCCCCCTCCCTCTTTCTCCCTTCCTCTCTCCCCCGCCGTTACAATCCCTCTCTCTCCTTCCCTATCTCATATTAAAAACATTCAAAGCACGCTTACAACCATAAGGATTGTTTTAACAATAGGATTTTGAGGTCTAACAATATAATTAGTCACCATGGCAACATTATGTTAAAATGGCAAGATTTCCATAAAATATGTAAATTAAACGTTTAACATGGGATATTGCGAACTGTGGGCGGAAAGAGATGAACAAAATAAGAAACTTTATAATTTTTTCTTCAAAATCGTTCAAATCCGAAGGTCGTAGGTTAATTCCTTCTAATTTTAATTTCCAAATGAATAAAAGCCTGCACGTCGAAAAATCGCGTTTTACATGTTAAGTAATGGGAAATGGAAATGCCTCCATTGGAGTCGAACAAAGAAATTTTTTCGCCATTTAAATTCGTCATCACCTGAAAATGTGTTCATTAAGCATCCCTGCCAAATTTCGAGTTTCTATCTTCATTACTTCTCGAGTTATTAGCATTTAAGTTAGCTTTTGAGATACAGGGTGGGAAGGACGGACGGACGGACCAGGATGGACGGTCGGCTGTTATAGATATAGATAGTTTACGTTGCTAATAAACAAAGCCTTTTTAAAATGTATAGTTGGTTTTTTAATTCCGTTCAAAGTGATAAACACAATGTAATTAAACATACATAATTCACAAATCAAATTCATGCTTGGTAATTGTCTTTTAGTCGTCAAACTATGTTGCATTTTGTAGTTTCTGTTATTATCAAAACTGTTTACATTTGTTGCCACGAAAGTTACGTCGGCCATTATCATAAATTGACTCGGAAATCAACAACATAAAAATCGTATTTCTTTCCCTAGACCTTATATTATCTGTAAGGTATCGAATAAAAAAATTATCTAGGCAGAGGACAAAATTTTCTACAAAATAATTCGCGACAGTACGTATTTACGACATAGTTTCCCACATAAAAATTTCATATTTCCAAACCAATCCCCTCAACGCATTTCTTATGAGGAACAATAATTATGCAGAGATTTAGGAAAAAATTTCATAAAAAATTAAGTGTATAGAATCTTTGATAGAAATTGATATCAATCAAAAGTTGAAAAATCCAACTATTTGTTGTTGCATAACTTTAAAAAATACGCTAAACAGCGGCGGAGCACGTGCCATCTGCGTGTAGAGTACATACAATACTAATACGCCGCCAGACAGGAAAATCCAGATCTGTATCTTATCAGTGACGTCACAAATATATATATATATAATTTTTTATTATAAATTAATCTGAGTTTTGTTAGTTCCAAAAGCCATATTTCTTGTATAAGGTATTATTAATTTGAATGATAAATCCAAGCATTTCAAGTTTTATAACAACCCGCTCGTTTTTGCGATTGACTTTCAATTGGCCCAGACCATGTGACGTCATTATATGGGTGGCGCTTGCGCTTTGTGAGATGTGAATGACATATTGCTGTGAAATGTGGATGGCGTATTGTGTACTGCTCAATCTTCACTAGAATTGTAAACAGTAGTTAATTTTGGTAAATCAACACACTTTAGAAATGTCAGGTTTTGTCGAGAATCCTTTTGCTGAACCAACGGTGGATAATCCTTTTGCTGTAAGAGTATGATTCATTCGTTGCTACGTAGTCACAAGACTTCGTATCTAATGAAAGGATGAGATGCTTATCATTACTATCATGAAATTCTTATGTATATTGTAAATTAGGATTTTCTATAATCATAAGAATGACAGAGCGAATTATTTTAAATAATGCTATACGAAAATTTTACAGTTATGAAAAATTAACGTCGAGGTGGATTTGAAATATAATAGTCTTTACAATATTTTTTAGTATCGCTTGTAGTATTTCATATAAAGTCATACAATTAGTCAAACAGGTTAGTAGTCCATCAGAAAAAAGTTAACTTTCTCTATTTTCAGGATCCTTCAGTTCAGCAAGTCACATCCAACACCAATAATGTACAAAGGGGACTCGAGGATTACAACCCATTTGCTGAGCAGGGAAATCAGCGACCAACCACAGTAAGAACTATCTTAAAATTAACTTGAATATTCAATTTAAATGGGTTGTTTTGATTTAGTTTTTGTTCGTATTTGCAGGGAATTGGAATTAGTGTGGGAGTTCCTCTTGGGATAAACTTTTCTAGTCATTTTAAAATTCCTTTTTGTTAGTTAGGATATGTGTCTTCGCTAAAATGCTAATCAAATCCAATAATTTGTTCCAATGACTAAGATTCATTGTTTTGTAGCATTTTGAAAAGTTGTTTTGATATAATGTTTAAAATTTGGATCCCATTTTATTCATATCATTATTTGTAGATTTTTTTGCCATTATTTTGAGTTATGTACTGTCTTTAAAAGATATCTTTGTGAGTTGAGGTGATTTAATTGTATAAAGGAAGTTAAATTGTACAACTCCAACCCCATTCCTTTAACTTTTTTAAAAAATGCCTAAACAATTTTAAATGATTGGTCTTAAAGGCAGCTTAATTTATGTAGGATATTGAAGGCAGTGTTACCAGTTTTATTTGCTCCATTAGTTTTAGGTTTAAGCAAGACAAAATAAAAAACATAATTCCTTGTGTTATCCCAAGTTCTTGCAAAAATATGGCAGAAGCAATTCAAGAGTTTGTTTAATCCTACAATCTTGATGTAATACTCCATATATTCCTTTTATTCTTTGTTGACTTATTACTCCTTTTCTGTTTGTTCCTGTCTTTTCTAATGCCTACTGCTTTAAAAATATTTTTTTAAACGTTTATGTGTTTCCCATTAGTATTTTTGTGAAAAAAGACCATTAACCATATAATTGCATTTTAAATGTTATAGATCTGGTTTTATAGGATATGTCAAATACCAATCTTCTTGCTTCAAAAACGATCATTTTGGTATACATTGAAATTTTTGTGGTACGTTATACATTGTTTCACCTCTTCTTCCAGCTGTGACTATTTTGCAGCACATCCATGAAAAGTGTTTTTCTATTATCTGTTATTCTTCTCCTTGCCTCCTCCATTCACAAGTCATTGACTTGGTTGGGAAGTACCAAAATGTCTTTCAAATACAGGCAGTCCTCGACATCCGTACATTTGACATCCATACAATTCGCTCTTTCATACATTATTAATTCTTACCCCTAAACCCTCTTTCGTACTCCGAATTCGGACTTTCGTACGTCAGCTGACAAACAAACATTTGGAGCTATCGCATAATGGCGCTGTCTGCCAGCCAAGCAAATACTTTTAATAAATTACCAAATTAAAGTATGCTATGTAATAATATACATATTATATGTAATGTAAGATTTGTGTGTAATGTTTTTTAACATTGTACTGTAATTTGACAAGGTTAATACCACTGTAAAGTCGGTTAATAATCAATAAATTATTATTGTTATTATAGAGTCTCGGCAACGTTATCATCTTTGTTTGTACGTACAGCAGTGTTTCTTTCTTTGTGGATTTTTAATAACTTTTATATTAACCTCACTCGATATCTATAATATATAGACGCTTCTTACACATGATATATATATATATATATATATATATATATACTCGTAGACAGTGCTTGCATTCTGCAAGCATTTTTAAATTTCAGCATTTTTACAGTTTCGAATTTTTCCCAATCGGATGTGTCCAAAATCAAGTAACCGTGCCAAATTTCAACTCTATAGGTCATTTAGAAGTGCCTTATAATTTTATTACTCATATGGGACCATACAGCCCCTAAGATTTTGAATTTTTAGTATATCAGATATCTTTCTTTCTGTTGTAACAAAAAACACACAATTCTGCCAAATTTCTAGTTTGTATCTCATTAAGAAGTGCCTTATAATGTTCACACTCGTATTGGGTAGAAATGGGGCAAAATCGCACCTAAAAATTTGAATTCCAATGTTAAGGGGCTATCTTGGCCCCTTTTTACCCCATTTTTGGCCCATAAGAAAACGTAAATTGGTGTAGAGGAGTTTATATTTGCAATTTAAAATTATTTACCATCAAGATGCAAACTCCAGACTTAAACTATCAGATGGGATATAAATTGTAGTTATTTTTGAAGACAGAATTTCAATCCGAGTAGAATTAGCGTAAATGTATAGTTTTTATCGGAAAAAAGTGGTAATTTTTCTGGGTTTAACAATTGGCTGCCTAGGCAACCAGCTTAATGCTTTCATATGGGTAAGCTTTTAATGGGAATCAGAGGCTTATATTTCTCCTTTAAAACCTTACCGATTACTTACCTTTGATATTACTCTTGTTGCGCTTCGTTGATTTGTATAAGACAAGAAAAGTCTGCAGCCTTGATATCCAGATTAATTGAATATAACACCGTCTCCACCAGTAAAAGGTAACTTATGCAGGTAATTTCATCAAATTTTAAGTAACGAGTATAATAAATGTTAAAATATAAAAGTTATTTATAAATATTTATTTTTATACCCATTACTTGTACACCTATTATTTTATAAAGATGAGTGAGAAACAGAAAACTGAAAGTGCTAATACAAGTGAAAAGAAACGTAGGACTCATAAACTGAACACGATTGAGACAAAGATGGAAATAATTAGACTTGACGAAAGCGGCGAATCTTTAGCTTCACTCAGACGCTCATTGGACTTGGGCCAGTCAAGTGTGTGTTCAGTTATGAAGGAGAAGAACAAATATAATAATACAATATGTACTGTGGCATTCTGAATAAACGCCACATTTTTTTAAAGAGCAAGGAACCGATCTACACACACTTCGATGACGTTGGCGATATCCCGTTAGCATACCATGAAACAATTTGAGACATAATGATTGTGCAGGTGCTTGGCTTTCTCGTGAATGACAAGGGAACTCAGCGAGATTTTCTTGCGAGTTTGGGTCTCAATTAACAGGTTTAAAGCCTTCTCTGTCTTCTCTACATACGGATTTCTAGTTACAAAAGAAACTTTCATACTCGTTGAAGTACCACTTGGAACACTAGCTCTAATTGCTTCTTCACTTTCCTTATCAATTTTACTGTGGACTTGGTCACACCAAGTAATTTACCAACTGATGAAGCAGTTCATTATGCGCAAGCCTATCTAAAACTTCAATTTTCTTCTCCAAACTCATTACTTTTTTCGCCCTTTTTACCGACTTTTCTTTCATTTCAGTCATCACTCTCTTTGGGGCCATGATTAGGAAATATTACAAAAAACTATGAAAATAGCAAAATGCTTTAATGAAAAAAAACTCGCACTTTCGTACAGTATACATTAACAACCCTAAACCGCCTTCCATGTGCCGAATTCCAACTTTCGTGCATCAGCGAAATGACGAATGAATATTTCGAGTGCTGCCACTAGGCCACCAGTTTCTGCTGCATCGCCATATTTGTCTGTACAGCAGTGTTTATTTGTGCAATTATTTAAATATTTCATTACATTTGCCCTATCTCTCTATATTATAAAATTGACAGTTGTGTCTGAAAGGCCCCCGCTCAAAAAACTAAACATTTATACCATAATTAGAGATTGTATAATATTTTTTGGCTCTCTGGGAACGGAACCCCCCCTATAACATGTAAATCTATGTTCGACAACCATAGATTCGACTTCCATACACGTTTTCAGGAACGCATTATGTACGGATGTCGAGAATTGCCTGTACATTGTTTCCATGTTACCCAAAGCACATGACAAACTGATAACCATACTCTGCATTACATGGAAACATGTTCTACCAAATAAACAGCCTGACAAGGGGGATGAACTTGAGTCACAATTGGTGACACAGACTAGGTAAGAAACAATAGACAAAACAGTTCATTTCATGTCAAGTTGCACAGATCAATTAAAAATATCTTTGATATTTTGCTTCCTTTTCCTCCTGAAGAGATGTAATGCTACACCTTCAGACAGGGCAGGGCAATTTTAGCATTTTCCCAGGGGGAAAATACATCTTATGGTCCAGAAATATGGCAATTCGTTATAAATGTTGATATTTTACAAGTGATATAATCATTTGAGGTTTAACTAAAACACTGCTTCTTTTTAGATTATTAAAAAAATTAAATTATTTTAAATTGATACATTACATTTCAAATAAGATACTTTTCGTAATCCCATGCTTCTTCATTATAGTTTTCATTCTGATCTCAGTGGTGGATCCAAGAGGGGGGCGATGGGGGCGATTGCCCCCTCGTTGGATAACCCCATTGCACCCCACTGGGAGCTTTCTTAAATTCATTCCGCGCAAAAATCCTCAATTATACGTCACAGATTAGGTCTGTATAGCAAGGGAAAGAAGGATTCTGATAGGGGTAGGGATTTTCAAAATATTGGGCAGTTGGCAGGGGCGGATTCGATAGGTGGAGGGGTGATCGCCCCATCCTTGAGAAGTGTCTGGATCCACCCTTGTCTGATCTAGATAAGAGTTTCTCTCCAACCTATCCAAGCCTACTCCTAATCATACCAAACAAAAAGTTTTATGATAATATTAGTAGCAAGTCATAATGAATACATGTAGCAAAGGCGGCCAAACTTTGAATCACATCATTATTTTTCTTTGGAGTGTGGTTCTTTTACTCTTCCAGAAAAAGAAACTCCTATTTTAGGCTTTCAGCAACATTGTTCACTACCATACAGATAAACTCATTGTGACTTGAGCCTAGTGGATAAGTATTTCCTCTTAATTGCTTCAAACCCAAGCTATGTTTACTGTACAAAAATGTATTAGTTGAATTTGAGTGAGTCTTATGGCTCTTGATTTCTTAAGATTTCAAACACAGTTCCAAGGTTCAATGAGTTTATCTGCCCTGGTACACGAGTTGCCTCATCTCTATTTAACAGTTCCAAAAGGGAAATGTTAAGCATAACAATATAAAATGTTAGGAAATTAGCTTTTATACATGAGTGCATAAGGCTAGTCACAAATGTGAACATGGAATTTTTCTCCTCTAAGTTCACATTTGTAAATATTAAGCATACATAATGGTTGTAATCCTACTGGTAATTAAGAAAACACCAGTATCCATAAAATGTATTGAATGAAATAATATTGATGAATGATGAATTACTACTTAGAATGGCTGCTTTGTAGATAAAATGTACATCAGCTTTTCCTGCTTAAGGTTGCTGTTGTATTTCTTAATTATCAACTCTATGTAGCAGCATGCATATTTTATCCACATGCTGAAATAGATCTTCAACTTAGATGAAATTTGACTACTGGAAAAATTATAAAACAAAAAAACCAGATGTCACAGAATACTAACAAAATGAAATTTTGGTACTTGTGTATTATTGTGTGAATGAAAGAAAATTCAAATTTTGGCACTGTGAGTGAATCTACTGCGGAAGTTGTCCATAAAATTTTTAGGGTCACCTGTTATTATACCGCAACTCAACACCATTCCAATCCAACAACAACCCAACACCATCCATCACCCGTTAGGTAATATGTAAGTACTATATGATGGTTGTATTAGGCTGATGTTTAGGTAGTTGGGGTGTATAAACAGGTGACCCTAACAATTCTATGAACTACTTATGTGCCCACTACATACATAGTGCTATCTTGCTGCCAAAATTTAAATTTTTTGTCATTCACCCTATAATGCATATGTACCTTTATTTTATTTCTTGAGAAGACATGATTGAATTGACTTGGGTACCTATAATTCCTTTTCTTCTCTTCTAGTTGGTGGATATCTATCAATAGCTTTCTTATCCTAGCAAATGGCTACAATTTCATTGTTAGCTTATCTGATGAATGTGAAGTTTTGAACATGTATACAAACGTTTTCTGTGTACATATTATGCAGAAGTATTTCTGAGTCAACTATGGCAACATATATGTTTCATCTAGACCAGAGGTTGACAGCATTTTTCCTAGGAAGAATCGCTTTTTCAAATTATGTATAACATGTAACATAAGAAGAGCTGCAGTTATTGACTGAGCCACAGGAGGTCCCCCCCCCCCATAACCTTGCCGTTGTTTTATTTTTTGCTATTACCTCTGTAAAACAAATGTTTATTTTACATACTGTGTCCAGTGGACACTTACCTAGATTGAAGAGCCGCTGGGGGTGCTGAGGACATGAAAAACACAAAAACGACACAAATATGGAGCTTTCGGGCTGACACCCTTCTTAAGCGACGGAGAGACATATACACATATATGTGTGTGTGCGTGCGTGCATGCATGTGTGTGTAAAATCAATGAAAATAATTTCTTATAAATAAAAGAGAAGATATAGCCTAAATGAATCCAGTTTCTTAATAACTGCTGTAATCTGAAAATATTTTAATTGATAGAGTTATATTTATATTTTGTGTTGCAGTCGTATTGAAATCTTGTTGACCATTTCACTCACAGCAAGTTCGTGGTGCTGCCAACCCACCTCAGTACCAGTCAGGAATGGGCGGTATAACAGGCATGACATCGCCTGCAATAATGCAACCCACAATGGAAGTTCCAGCATCTCAGCCACCTCCTTATGCCAAAAGTGGCCAGCAACAGATGGGACCAGTAGATATGGAGGTTAGTGAAAATCCTACCTTTCAAATCACCAAATTGAGAACTAGAGTACCGCAAAGTCTGTGAGCATGGGGAGGAGCAATAGATTTAGTGGGCTTTATGGATCCATGTATGCATATCGTTATTTTAAACAACAAATTATGAAAGGGCCCAAAAATTATTTTCTTGGGAAATGATGAAAGTTTGTAGTTCTCCTTCTGCAAATCACTCAATAGGGGGAGGCTGACTTTGAAAGAACTATTGAATTAAAAGATATACAGTAAAACCTTACTAATTCGTACCCTCTATAATTCGGACTGCCTTCTGAAGGTGAAGCGGGAAGCGAAGAAGAAAAAGTTAAATTACATGAAGCCAGAAGCCGCTTCGATACTCTTCTGTTAAATTTGCTAATTCTGATGAGGAATCCGAAAAATATTTTGACACACAGAGAGAAATGAAGAATGTCGTTATGAAACGGCAATAGAATGTAAAATTTCTGATTTCTTCATAAAAGACAATACGAATGGGGAGAGACCATCTACATCTGATTAAATTTGTAGTTATTAAAGTTTTTACATGTTTATCATAGCTTATTGTTTTAAAAAATCATATTCTTTGTTATCTATTTGAATTCTTTGTATTCACTTTAGTTTGAGCATTAAATTAACGCATTTTCTATTAAAAACAGTAAAGTAACAATTGTTCGTGATAAGAAATCAAATGTGATATGTGAATAACCCTATTATGAGAAAATGTGATTATTAACATACATTGTGGATTGTGAATAAATTTTCTTGTTTTTATAAACTACGACTTTAAAATACGTTATTATGTTCTATAATTTGGAGTTTTCACTAATTTGGATTACCCATTCCTCCAATCAGTCCAAATTAGTGAGGTTTTACTGTACTTTATTTTTGAGAGCAAAACTTTTAGATTTCGTGAACACTTCGGAACTTCTTGCATTAATTCCTATACCAGCCTTATTGACATCTGACTCCTATAAGTTTTCTAAATTATGCTTTGATATCACTCAAGTTTAAGAAGTGCCCCTTTTAGAGTTCCAGAAACATCAAATTTCAAAGTTTTTTTATTTTGAAACCAATTTTTACTTTCTTCATATGCAATGAAGAAAAAGGATTGTTTTTACAAAAGAAATCTAATTTGAGATTTCAATGGAAATGCACATTTTAAGGCCCCCTGAATATGTATTCAGTATTTTTTTGTTGATTTCAGTGTGTGATAGGAATTTTGCGGATGCTCTAACTCATCAAATCAGCACAAAGTTTTATATTTAAGATTGTTATTAAAAACTCAAGATCTGATTTGATTTTGGCTAAAATTTTTCAACCTGTAGTGCAGATTTATTCTATTCATTTTCCCATTTTTTTGTCAAATATATCCTTCAAGATTTCATTAATGTAAATATTTGTCATTATCAAATTTGTAGAAATATGATTTTTATGTTTGTTTGAAATGTTTTTTCACAGAACAGATTGTTTTGGAGATATATTATTTTGATTGATTGACACTAGCTGGTAGCTTTATTTCCTTTGATATGATAGAATTTTCGAATTGTTGATAGTGATGCCAATGCTGCCAAATGTGATTACGATCAAAATTATCGTATTCCCATCTAGTGTCATATTTTGTAAAAAAAGATTCTTGTAAATGCTGACAGTGATATTTTTAATTGTGATTATTTCACACTATAATGTGATCTTAGTAATAAGAGGTGAATCAATATTTAGTTATCCATAGCAATAAATAACAATTTTGTTTACTTATTGTTTTTCGATGTGGAAAGTGATTCAAAGTATTTTTAAATTAACTGAAGCATTTAAAAATTATACACATTGGTTGTTATTATTGAGGAAGTTGTTGAGATTAACTTTTAAGTACTATTATAATGCTATTCATTACTCTGTATTGAGAAATGCATCAGATCAGATTTCTAAAGTATTAAATTACAGTCCTACTAAAATTCACTGTGTATAAGTGATAATAAATTTTCTGATAATTTATCTTAAAAATAACTATTTGCTATCATTTGTATTCTGTGGCAATTTAATAATCAATTTACATTTTTTCTTTTTCATGGTTCGATGAAAGGAACTCAAGGTATGTTTCACTTTGAACATTTATAATTATAGTTGAATTATTTTATAATTAGTCATGTTTCCTGGCATGGATTTCATTAATCACTGTTACATTTCAAGAAATAATTGTCAAGCTCTCCTTATGGTTGAACTCAAATAGAAAACAATGCTTCTTTGATAGCCATATAAAAGGTTTGGACCACCAGATATGCATTTTGGCTTCAAAGCAGCCATTAGTGGAGGTGGTTCACCGGTAGTAGATTCTAAAAAAACTTCAGATTTTACTGTCGTCGAATCTCCGATGTTGCTAATCAGCCAAAATAGGCACATAATTTACCCAACTCTTTACAGTATAACTTTGTTTGTTTGTACTCCATTGTCAACTCTTTTAACGTGTGAAAAATTTTCATGTAATTGGATAATAATAATGAGTGTAAATCCTTCCCAGCCCATACTTACTCAGCTCATTTCTTTACTTCTTTGTTCTTCCTTGAGTAATGCCATGACCTTATAGCCACCTGTTGTTTCTTGAACATCATTGCTGCCTATCCCCTGTTTCTCTCTTTCTCTTCCAATGCAACCATGACCTCCACCCCCATGTTTCCCAGAAGGCACTTCCTTCCTCTCTCCCTCAACCTTGGACCGTTGATATTTACATTGGTATGCTGTCTCATTTTGGTGCCTGATGGTGACATCCTGCATTGAAACCTGGTCTCATCTTATATATATAATTTTAGAAGCGTCCATCTAACTCCCACTGTTTCTCATAAACTGTTTGTCATAGAGATATGTGGTAAATGTCGTTTTGTTTCTACTAGCTAGGATAGGTCCCTGGAAAACTATTTCTTTTTCATAAAGACCCGGGTTCAATCCCAGAGGATGGTTTGTTTCCCATTAGATAACACATAAAGATCGATTTCTCGATGTAAGCACATTCATTCTTTTGCAAATTACAATTAGAAAAAATTGACCTGCAATCTTCCATGCCCTCAGCAAGATTAAAATTCTAAAATGCTTCCACAAATCCAGTGTAGGTTGAGGAATGGTCGAAATTGAAATAATTCTATGGCCTTATTATTTGATTCCTTCAACTTTGACTAATGAGGTTTTACTGTGTATGACTATTGGAGAAACAAAGTTTTTCAACATTTATGTTGTGATAGAAAGCTTTTATACATATATATTTGTATGATTTAGCATTGAATGTTAGTCTTAACTCTTATGCTTAACATTTCAATTAAGCTGATTATATTTGAAATGTAAAATTTACCACCTTTAATATAGTGATAAAGCATTCATAGAGAAATAGTTTTTATGTGAAAGGTATTTATTTTTTATATGCTCTTTATTTTTATAATAATATTCAATTTTCCCATGTTTGTTTTTTTTTTTTGCTTGCAGCGTCGCCAAGAAGAATTGGAAAGAAAAGCTGAAGAACTACAACGGAGGGAAGAGGAACTGAAGAATTCTCCATATAATGGTAACTTTTCTTATACATTTAGAATAACTAGCATACTGCAGATGATGAAAATGTTAATTTTCTAGGATTAAATACTAAATGTGCCCACTTGTGCCGATTTGATTTTGGGTATTTAAATATTTACATGCATGTATTTGAGCAAACAATCATGTCTCTCTAATTAATATTGCAATTTCATAAAAATATTGAGTATTTTGTTGATAATATATTAAGGTGTGCCTTGCATAATAAGGTTAATTTGTTCTGTGAAGAAGCATCATTATGCAAAAGTCTAAATCCCATACAAACTGTATAACTAGTGTATGGCCAATCAAAAATGACAGGAGTAAAGATTCAATCATTCAAGCTATTTATGGAGATCAGATTGAGATCAGAAACATCAATTGTCATACTCGAAAAGTTATGTCAAGCAAGAACAATATTGTTATTGTTTATCCCATTTAAGTAATCAAATAGCATACTCCTATCTGACATAATGTAGTAAATTTCCAATGTGAGAACAATTGTATCCTAAAAGAAAATGATATTTAATTTATTAATGATTACTTGAGTTCCATTCCTTAAGCCTCGTTTACACAGTGAGAGTACAATGCGAGAGTAACTCTCATGATAGCAGCTCTCACGCTACTACCATCGTGTAGACGGCACAATAGTGACTATCGTCCTATCGTGAGAGAACTATCGCACTACCACGCCTGGCTAGATACGTGATGGTCCTCTCACAAGGGTAATACCAACTATTACGGCAACTCTCACTGTCTATACATAATTATCATACCAACACGATAGTTGGTAGCTGCAGGTGAACGTAGGTGGTTCTCGTATCTGTTGCTGTTCTTTTTTTGAATATGTCTGCTTTTGATATCTTTCGGTTTTTAGAATTGTATCAAAACTTTCCTTGCTTATGGAACAAAAGCCACCCGGACTATAAAATTTGGCAAAACAGAGATGCAGTGGAAGAGGCTTTATTACTTCTTTCGGGATTCTCTGATATAAAAGAGCTGTGAAAAAAAAAAGAAATGTTAGATGCCCTTACAATCAAAAGATTACAAAAATGAAATCATCAATAAGAACTGGCACGGGGACAACACGAATCATGGCATTCGTTAGTCGTTGAGACCATGACTATTCTTTGTGAGCTCTCACACTTGAGTCATAGTACACGTGTAAACACTCACTCTCACAATATTGAACTATTGCAAACTCTCGCGAGAATTGCTATCGCGTTCCACTCTCACTGTGTAAATGAGGATTTAGTTCCTATCCATGCCCAAAATTGCGAATATAATGAATCTCATGCCCATATTCTTGTCATTTATACATCGCCAATTGTCATATGTTCATGCTTAGGTTAAATCCTTATCTGTATATTTACAGAGAAAGAAATTTAATTATAAGCCATAGAAAGTTTTGCATTTCATTCATATTGGAAAATTTGATCGAATTTTTTATTTTATTAGCATTTTAAAACACATATATAAAGGTAATGTGAGATTTAGTATACATTTTATCTCGCTAATCCAAACCTCAGTATTCCGATATTTCGGTTAATCCGAACAGGATGTAAAGAAATTCATAGAGTGCTTGCTCATCTTGAACATCATCCATGATATTTGGCAACAGCTTTTCCATGACTTTTTGATAATATCATATTTCACATTGTCTCAAGATTCAGCCACCCAATAAATCATGTCCTTTATTGTGATCTTTTTCAGTTTCTCCATTATCGTGAAATTTTCTTCTTCACCCTCAATAAGAGATCGCAAAAGCTTTTTCCTGTAGTGACATTTCAGATTTTGCAGCACTCTCTGGTCCATTGGTTGCACCAATGTAGTCACATTTGGAGGCAAGAAAGTAGCCTTTATATCACCACAGATAAGTTCTGATTCCCATGAAAGGGATGGAGCATTATCAATGAGCAATAATGCTTTTGGAGGTCAATGCGTTTGAGCAATTCCAACTTATCTTGTAACGAACACGAACTGTGCTTATGCTTTTTAGACATTTCTATGCCATGGACATCCACAACACCAAGTAAGTGTCTACTGGCTCCCTCCTATCCCCCTCAACTACTTGTTGCAATCCTATATATATATATATATATATATACACACACACAAAATATCTGCTTACATAACTCATTGGAAGTCCATATTTGACGTACACAGGATTGTGACACATGTTGGGCTAGGACAAGTGTTCAAAATGTTCGCCATTGACTTCTAGACACTTGTGAGGTCGGCGGAGTAGTGCGCGACCAACGCTGACCAAAGTGTCCACTGGGATGGCTGCACACAAAGTTTCAATTTCTTCTTGTAGCTTTTCCAGTGTTGCTGGCTTTGAACGATACACCACATCCTTCAGACACCCCCACAAGTAAAAGTCAAGGGGGGTTAAATCAGGTGAGCATGGGGGATACTCAACACAACCTCTTCGTCCTATCCATCGGCTTGGCAAGGTTTCATCGAGGTAGCTCCTGATGTGTCGGTGGTCATGTGGTGGCACCCCATCTTGTTGAAAATAAAATGATTCATTCCCATACAGATGATGAATGGTGGGTAAAATGGATGTCCGAAGCATGTTGAGGTATGGAGGGCCAGTAACCGTTCCTTCAGAAAAGAACGGTCCAATTAAACCCCTGGATGACAGTCCACACCAGACAGTGAGTCCTGGTAAATTCATCGTCCTGTCCTCATGAATGTGTGGATTTTCTGGGGCCCAATACACACAATTGTGACAATTCACTGTACCGTTGAGCTTAAATGTTGCTTCATCAGACCAAACAATTTTGTTCACGAACTCCACATTCTCGAGTACCTTGTGTTGAAACCACTCACAAAACTGCATTCTTCAATCAAAATCGCCTTCATTCATGGCATGTAGCAGCCTTGGAATGTAGACTTTCCATTTGGCATGTTTTTGAATGTGATATACACTTGAACTGCTAATTCCCGTCTCATGAGAACATTGTCTTATGGACTTTTTTGTTGATCGTGTAAACTGTTGCAACACTGTAGCAGAAGAGGAAGGACTTGTTGATGTGCGAGGCCTCCCAGATCTTTGCTTGTGCACATCATGCACCATACCGTCAGCCTCAAATTTGTCACAAATGCATGCAATTGTAATCGTGTTGGAGGTTCCGTTGCAAATTCACGCCACCACTGTCTTTGGACCTTGCACACATTCTCGAATTTCCAAAACCACTTCAAAATTATCTTGCGTTTCTCAAAAAAGAACCGTTCCACCGCCATTTTGTTTGGGGGGTCTTGCAATTTCACAAAATGGTGCTGGCATTCATGTGATTAGCGTCATCTTTTGAGTGAACATCACACTACACACTGTACATTATGTTTTGGTTCCACAATGAAAATGTCCATAGATAACCTCTTTTAAAGTGTGTATACATTTTTTTAAAAACACTCTGTATATATATACAGTGAAACCTGAGTTACATGTAACCCAATTATACGTAATACTCCTTTATACGTATTTTTTGGTTGGTCCCGGCGAAACGCCATATGGTTACATGTATTAAAATATTGAGTTATGCGTAACTGACTTATACGTAAACCTCTTTTATACGTAGCGTTCATCTGATCCCGACAGCTACTTTTATCTCGGTTGTATGTATTTACCCTCTATAAGATCTCGTGGTAGATAGATTCTCAGAATCCTCCCAGGGCACTGACATAGTTGCCATATAGGCGGCATCTGATGGCAGATTGAAACAAAATTTGGTACAGGATGGCACATCTCAATTTAAGCAACGTCATAAATCTTCGTCGACTGCCACACCACATAGGCACAAAGAGAATTCATAGTATGTAACAAAAAAAATGAATGGGAGTTCAAAGGCAAAATAAAATCGCAAGACAATCTATCCTTAAGATTGATACCTACTCTAGGCAGGAATAACTTATATGACAATGTTGAAAATTCGAGAGTCATTGGCTTCAAAGAAAAAATAGTCGTGCACTGGAAGCCCCTGTATCGACAAGTAGGAATGGGATTTTAGTGGAATAAACGCCCCGTGTGTCACGTGACGCATTATTTTGTAGCATAATAAAATTGCCGCGTTTTATCGGTCGCGAACATTCTCCTCAGTGGAAGAAGATTTCCAGTGTTCTTTTTCTCCTCAGTGTTTCGCCACCCTTAAGTTTCTTTCACTTCAATTGTTCACACACGACATGTCTCAAAAAAGAAAAGGAATTACAGTGGAGAATAAAATCAAAATTATAAATGAGGCTAAAGAAAATCCGCACGTGTCAAAGAAAGAACTGGCTAACAGACTGAAAATTTCATATACGACGCTGTGCACTATTCTGGCGAAATCCGACCAAGTGAGGGAAAACTATGCAAGTGCTGGCCCGAATGCGCATAAAAGAAGACGTGTCCAGGAGGGAAGATATGCTGATCTAGAAAAATCTCTGTTTATGTGGATTAAAGAGATGAGGTCAAAAAATATCCTTATAAGCGGCGCCATACTACAGTAAAAGGCAATGAGTTTTGCAGCCAAGATGAATGTGAGGAATTTCAGGCTTCACAAGGGTGGCTGCAAGGATTTAAAGAAAGGCATGGCATCACTGGATGCATGATTTCGGGAGAGTCAAGTTCGGCTGACAATGTTTCTGCAGCCTTTTGGAAGGAAAAACAGTTGGGCATGTTGATTGCGGGATACAGACCAACCGATATTTACAGTATAGACGAAACAGGTCTTTTCTACAATGGTGAAGCGCTTCATTTCCTCTTTTGAGGGGCAAGAGGAGATTATGTCAGTAGCAAATCAACTTGAAAGTGCACTGTACCATTTTTCCACGAAAAGAAGGAAACAAAAGACAATAACAAACTATTTCACTTCAAATAAAATATAATTTGTTTAAAGAGTATTTTTTAAAATCACGTGCTGATTGTGAGTGATAAGTGAGTGAGAGATTGTGGTTGTGAGAGTGATAAGTGAGTGAGAGATTGTGGTTGTGAGTTATTTTGTATAT
This sequence comes from Uropetala carovei, assembly GCA_036926305.1. Lineage (NCBI taxonomy): Eukaryota > Metazoa > Arthropoda > Insecta > Odonata > Petaluridae > Uropetala > Uropetala carovei. Next base: position 4,946,698 of record JAXCHB010000010.1, on the reverse strand, counting down.
TTCTATGTTCAACAAAAATATGTATTAACATTTTTGCTCTATAAATACATCCCTCTCATGCAGTCACAAAATGCCTTGTTTATTCTTCATATGTCAACCTTATTTAAACATGCATTGAGTTATATGTAACTCTGAGTTATACGTATATTTTGTTCGGTCCCTTGAAATACGTATAACTCAGGTTTCACTGTATATATATGATACATACTTACCATTTATTACTATTTACATTTAAAACATACTCACCTTACTAACAATAGTTACAAATAATAATTTTTTTACTGTAGGAACTTCATCACAAAGAGGATTTACTGTACCTAAAGTAATTTTTCTAATTTAATGAAAAAAATTTAAATACCGTATTCATAGTTTAATCCTTTCAGTGCCGCGAATTTTTTGGTGGATGTACCGAGAAGTGCCACGCATATTTGGAGCATTTTGCATCACTTTTTTAGAAAAATCACAATGTTATTTATGAATATTTTTTCAGTGAGATTTTCACTAAATGAAAGTACATATTGCATTTTACATATTGATTGATAAATATTGAACCATATATGCAAGGATTTTACACGATATGTTTTTTTTTAATTTGCAATAATGAAAATAAGAACTTTTCAAGTTATGAAAAAACTAAACAATAATAATCTTCTTTTCCAATATTACACTAATAATTGCAAAGAATAGGCCTTTAACTATAGAAATATACAAAAAACAGAATTTACATAAAAAATTGAGAATACTGAACAATATACTTTTATGTTGCAAATAGCATATAATTCAGGGGAGAACCTTCGGCATGGATGAACACTTCCTACGAGTTATTCCTTTGTAAAAATCTAAAATATAATTGAAATAAACCATAAACAAAGAATTATTATGAATGTTATTACTGACTATGCTTTTGTCACTTGCATTTTGAAGGAGAAAACAATAGTGTAAAAAATGAAAATCATTACGAACAGTTACCTTCCTGCGACACACACGCACAAATGAACACTTTATATGCATTTATGTTGTGACAAACAAACTCCATGCAGACCTTTTACACATTTGACACATACAGTCCTAGATCTTTGAACAGGGCCTCGATTTTTTCTGCTGCAAACCACACAAACCTTTTTCCTCCGCCCAGGCAGCTTTCTGTCGATGGCGCTGCCAATGTTTCATTTTCAGCAGATGACGGGCCAGAAGAATTCTTTGAAGACAACCACTCCAACTCAATACTACTTGTTATCTCGGATGTAAATTGAAGTCTGTCCATCTTTTTTCCCTGGCTATATAATGGCAAAGCAGCTTACAGACTACATTGTTCTACTAAACATGTCGAAGGAAATAATGAAATGTATTGAAATTTGCTTGCTCTTATTTCCTGTGGAATATCAATGACTCAAAAAGTATCAATGACTCAGGTGTCGCTCTGGCTCGGAAAACACTTATCCTTTTCCCTTTGATTTCAATACGCATACTTGAACCTCCCGGGATGAAACATTACTTTCTCCATACGTAGTAATGGGAAAGTATTGTATTCATGAAAAAAATCGACTTCGAGATTTCAACGGAAATACATGTTTTGAGGTCCCTAGAACACGTTTAGACTATTTTCGGAATGATGTCTCTCTCTGTGTGTGTGTGTGTGTGTGTGTGCGTGCGTGTGTTTGTGTTATTGTGGGCACTCTTAACTCGAAAAGTACATGCCATATCGTTACCAAACTTCATATATAACACTTCAACATGAGCACAAAGAACTGATTAGTTTTTGGACAATAACGGATAACCGGAAGTCGAGGTTTATTCGTAACCCGATTCGGTTTTTGCGATATTTCTTCGTTAAAACATCATTATTGTATATACAATTCTATACAAAAGTTATAGAGAATGTAATTTCCTACAACTTTCATTTGAAACATTTTTCTATAGGAGTTATTGTTTAGGAGTTATTTATAAATAACTGGTTTTTCGGTTTCCGTTAAATATCTCCTTAAAAACATCGTTATTGGTAATCTTCGTAAGGACCAAAGTTGTAGAGAATAATATTTCTTCCAAGTTTTGTTTGAAACTAATTTTCGTAGAACCATCCATTTCGGATATATTTCGCTTTATCTTAATACCAGTATACAGCGCCAACACCATGTAGTGGTAAATTCTGTAAACATTCAAAATATACGTAATTTACGGCAACAAGGACATGTCTTCTTTTATGATACGAAATAATAATTTTGCCTAGTAATATTATTCATAATAATTTAAATATCTATACCCCAAATATGGAGAAAGTCATGTGTTGGCCACATCAGATTTTATTCATAATATGTAATCAAACATTTTATCTGTAGTAAACATGTTTACATTCAATACTGCACAGTATTCAAGTCACTCTCACTTCTCAAATGCGTTTGTTTTTCTCGTCATGAAATGTTGCATCGTAGGCACTTCATTGCTTCACATGTCAAGAATGCTTGTGTGGCAAAATATAACAATAAAATATGTCGTAATCTTGACATAAGCAGAAAGTAATGGTGTGAGAGTGTACCTGAGGTAATGGAAGCAAAATATTTCTATATTTTGACATGTTACACGTTGCTGACTTTTCTGATTCTATTATCTAGTTCGCCCGAATCTGAGCATATTCATACAAGCATATTTATTTGAATATACTTTATATGCAAAACTTTGCAACAAATTAAACAACAACAAAACTCTCTCTTTAAGATGATATAACAATCGCATGCCTCCTATCAGTGTCAAATGAACAGCAAATATTATAAATTTGGTCTACGCAAACAACGATATATCGTTGTTGGCGCTTCTAGCAGGAGAAGCAAACGACGATATATCGTCGTGTGGCACTAAAAGGGTTAATCTGTTGGAAACCATAATTCAGATTGTTTGAGAATAGTAAAACAGATAGCAAAGAAAATCCAAAATGGATACATCATAACTGTTACGTTTGATTACTAAATGTAGACGATAAAAGTTTTGATATATGTTAAAGATTTAATATTAATGTTTCACTAGTGTAATTTCAACATTAAGAGAATTTATCATACCTAAAGTGATTTTTCTAATCTAATAGAAAAAACTCAAATTTCGTACATTTACTCTATAAGTATTTTAAGCTTATACACGTATCTGCTCACGTTAATTAAACAGTTTACATAACGAAGGAAAACATTTGATTCCTCAATAATGATGTCCTGAACCTTGATTGGCTTGCCACTCAACCAATGAAAATGCTGATTGAGCATGACATGATTAAAGAATAAGCTTATTATGTAATAAGATGTGTTAACTTTTAGAACAGTTGGAAATACTTTTACACCACAATGATAACACAACCTCGTTAAGGAACTTATTCTCCCCACCCACTCTCCCTTGCTTACTTTGTTCCTTCCTAACATCCACCTCCAATACCTTGACTCAGCCTTCCCTTCTCCCATCTCTATCCATTCATTGGCCCCCTCTACACATTTCCCTCTCCACTCCCCGCCGATTCCATGTATATTTGCGTTGCTTCTTGTTTTTGTACCTGATGATGACTAGATAGTAGTTGAAACTGGTCATATCTATTTGAATAAAGTGGAACTTATACCAAGTGATTTTTCTCATTTGGTTCATGTTAATTGATGCCTAACTGATGGCACTCAGGTCAAAAATAGAAAATCGAAAATTTATCTGACAAAGGAGCAGAAATACTGGTAGATATGCCTCTTTTAACACTTGATATATTCCTGAAATTTACCTTGTTGCTCAAAAACATGAAAAGTCAAATAAAAAAATAGATAAATGCATTGAATTTGATGTCCTGTCAGTTTTGATGGGCAGTTACTCTAGTTATTATGTAATCCTTGAACTCTTTGATTTCTGCACAACATAGCAACTTATTCAAATGATAAGACACATCACTTTAAAAAAAAATCACTTGCAAGAAAGTGTATCATAAATGTAATGCAACTTATTCAAATGATAAATGTAATATGTACTTTGAAAACTTTTAACCCTGGGTAAATGATATTATGTGGATACTGTAACTTTGTTCTGTAAATACTTTTATAGATATTATATTCATTATGCTTGATTTATTTTTAGCTCGGAGAAACAATTGGCCACCCCTACCTGAGAAGTGTTGCTTTCAGCCTTGTTTTTACCAGGATATTAATGTGGACATTCCACTAGAATTCCAGAAAGTGGTGCGAATGCTGTACTATTTGTGGATGTGTAAGTGCCATATTGTTGACTAAATATTCTTATAGATATTACCAAATTAGCTTTATTATTAAAAATTACTGTATTTTTTGATAGGTAACGTGCATGTTATCTATACAAAAAATTCTGAAATTTGGCAAAAATGAACGTGCGCGGTATACATAAGAAAAAATTGAAAACTTTAAAAGTTTACGATTCCTAGCGTTATGATGCGTTTTTGCCATTTTGACAATTAATTCACAATCATTCATCTCATTTTCTCAGTTTACGCAAGTACATATTTGAAATTGGATTTTCGTAACTTAAGAATACAGGCAGACCTTGTCTTTCGCATGTTTCGATCTTTTGCGGTTCCGCATTTGCAACCAGTTTTATCTTTCGCGGTCTTATATTTCGCTCTTTTGTGAAAAAATCACAGAAAAGGCTGTGCAAAATTTTCTATATATGAAATGAATTGCATTTTCCTCACATTTTATCTCATAGTCAGGCCTGAAAAATGTTACGTTATTCTGATATGTAAAAATATTTACGTAATTTAAAAAAATAGATACGTGTATCTATTTTTTAAAAGTATATACCGTATCTGCCCTAATAGAAGCCGACCCACCAAAAATTTCCACAATTTTTGGCTAAAACGTACATTTTGTAGATTTTATGCTGAAGTGTGCCAGGCATTCATGCACATCTTAGAATACATTATCGGCTTGTATTTGGGCAGATACGCTAGATTAAAAAACTTCGAAAATAACGTTTCTCAGTTGAGCAGTATTTAGTTAAGTCTCGAATTTTAACCGATTGTAATTAAAGTTTAAATAGTAAAAGACTGCACATATTTACATACTAATTATACGGAGTCAAGAAATATTTCTGTATTCAAAAGCAGTCAAGCTCCTAAGATGACAAATAACAAAAAAGACGTACTTACGTATTAATGGGTAATTTTTGGGAATTAAATCACGTAATAATAAAACTTTGGAATAAAATAAAACTTTACAAACATTTATTAAACTTAATTGCATTACATTATTCAAAACCATAGAACTCGTCATCAGACTCGATCATGAAAGAGTCGATTGCATTGAAAATTTCTTTTGGTACATCGTGGACCTTCATTTCAGATGATACATCGTCACTTAAAGTATTTTCTGACACCGTTGAATTTCCTTGTGCTTTACGAAAATCATTTCCTAGGATGGTCTTTTCATCTTCCCTGTTTTGCTGTACTCATGGATGCCATCCATCATCCACTCTTCCCATTTAGCACACAACTTGCCTTTAAACGATTTATTCACTATTCAAGGGGTTGAAGTAATTTTGTCAAACCTCCTGGAATGACAGCCATTTTTGAATATTTACGAACTATTTTCTTTATTCCTGGTGTCGTATGTGCACAACACGAATCCATCACTAACAGTGATTTCGGGTTAAAAAAATTAAGTTTATCAAATGAATGCTTTGAAAGAATATTCTTTATTATTTAATTCATTATTATATTTTATCTTCTAATTCTTTGATGGTGATCTGTTTGTAAATTTATTATTTGAGATAAAATTAGTTCTTTATTTTTGTTGGTCTTTTTTCTTTGTTCAAAGCGTAGTTATATTTCAAACGTTGGTCAGATTTAAAGGCACATAAGCATAAGGGATAGAAGAAAGTCATCTTAAACAGTGAATGGTAACAAAAGTGTCAGTGGCTATAATCATTAAAAACTATAGTCAGAAAAACATATTTTGCTGTTTGCCAACTTTGCTTTACAACCATCAAAAATGTTTACCGCACAAAGCAACAGTCTTCCCCATCCTAGCATTGGCTATGTTGAGCCTTAGAAGAAAGTCACCTTAAACAGTGAATGGTAACAAAAGTGTCAGTGGCTATAATCATTAAAGAAATACCATTGGATATTTTTTTAACTTGGTCTCTCATATACCGTATCTGCCCGAATAAAAGCCGACCCCGGATTTAAGCTGACCCCCACAAAAATTTCCACAATTTTTTGGCAAAAATGTACCATATCTGCCTGAATACAAGCCGATGTTTTTTGTCAAAATCTATCATGAAAAAATCACCCCTTGGCTTAAATGCGAGTCCGAGGAAAATTTGGGTTATGGTTAAATCTCGAAGCTTCTCATTGCCTTCGCGTGCAAATGATAGTACAGTAAACTTCCAGTTATCCGGCACTCAAGCAACCGGAATTCTCAAGCAACCGGCATCTCCGGCCTCTCGAATTTTTTTTTATTTAATATAGTTCGGAATGTTACCGCTAATATTGGCGCTTTCTGCGAATTTTTACATCTATTTCGGAATGCTACCGCTAATTTAAATAAATTTGGTGTTTGCGTTGGCAGTCGCAATATGCAATTATGTATGTTTTTTGGAATCAGTGTTTGTGTTAAATGAAATATTTCGTCCACCCTTTTTAAATGCCTCCTAAAACTGTAATATGCGCTAAAGGAGGTAAAAGGAAACGGGTTGTACTAACTTTAACCCAGAAACTTAATATCATTAAACGTTTAGAGAAAGGTGGGAATCGCAATGTTTTAATCGCAGAGTTCAATGTCGGTTCTTCAACTATTTATCACATTAAGGCACAGAAATCACAGTTATTGAAATTTGTTACGTCTTCTAGGACTACTAGAGGAATTGAATATCGGTGCACTCTTCATAAGCCGAAACTTGAGCTATTGGATATTGCTGTGTATGAATGGTTTTCTATAAAGCGTTCCGAGAGAGCCCCTATTTCTGGACCAATGTTGATTGAAAAGACCAAACATTTTTATGAACAAATGGACATTAGTGAACCGTGTGCATTTTCAGATGGATGGTTAACACGTTTTAATGATCGGACGTCTAGATATTTCGGGTGATAAAATATCGGATGACAAAGAAGCTGCCGATAAATTTTTGTTCTTTTTGAAACATTAGTTAAGAAACATGACCTAACCCCTGATCAGATTTATAATGCAGATGAGACTGGTTTGTTTTGGTGATGCTCACCACATTCAACTCTGGCTAGTTCAAGTATTACTCTACTTGTTTCTCTCTCGAGTCTAATTTTTTTGTTAATAAAAAAAATAAGAGGTAAGTTGACTTTTTTCCCCACATAAAGTTTACAATCTGGTTCGTAGATGGCAACACCTGACAGCAGAAAAAAGAACTATTTAGGCGTAGTGTCATAGGTTTCCGTTCTTTTATCAAACCCCCTAAATAAGAATGTTTTAATAGTGAGACAGTTTCATGCATTATAATAGTTTATTACTTTATTTTAAGGCTGCATTATTATTTTGGGCTTAGATGCAGAATCATACTCACTACTTGGAATTGCTTATTTATACACTACTTGATTCATGTTCGTCTTTTGTTTAATATCAATTTTCCTCAAAAATCTCTGCTAATAATTTGAGTTGTGTGAGGATAATTCCTATCCTTTCCTCGGACAAGGAAACAATTTTTGTTGTTGGAAAATTCTAATGTTTGGACTAAGGTAATCCTTACCTCCCATTGTTATTAAAACAAAAGAGAAGCTAATAGCGATAGGCATATGAGAAACTGCTGGGTGTAATGTAACTATTAATTATTAAAATATTGTTATTAAGTGTATTGAATACTTGTATATTTTGATTTAATTACTTCTTTGAATGTAAAGAAATTATTTAAGAATAATTGTTAGTAGAATATCGATTCTATGAGTTAGAAATTCCAAGGCATATGTATAGTTTTGCATCTGTTCCATATTTTGGTTTCCAAATGCATTATTAAGGCCTATCCAATAAAACTATCAAGCAACCGGAATATTCAGTTAACCGGAAAACCCAATTCCCCGAGCATGCCGAATAACAGGAAGTTTACTATACTATATTTTTCGTAAAGTAAATATTTGACGTACGATGAATATATATAAAAATATCTTGGCAAGATCGCTTGCGTAAATTGACGATTACGCAAAATGCGTTGACGGCTTGAATGCTCAACTTTGAATTTCGGTAAAACTTGACATGGAACAGGTATAATTATAAAAATGCAGTTTCATAAGGCAATGTATATGCTAATTTCATTGGAAATAGACTTGAATGAAAAAATATCTTGGCGAGATAGCTTGCGTAAGTTGACGATTATGCAAAATGCTTTGACGGCTTTGAACTTCAAATGTTTGAATTTCGGTAAAACTTTAAATGGAACGTGTATAATTATAAAAATGAAGTTTCTTAAGGCAATGCAAATGCTAATTTCATTGGAAATAGACTTGGATGAAAAAATATCTTGGCGAGATCGCTGTTACTATATTTGACCTTTTGTGAAAATGAAAATGAATGAAATTATTGTCACTGAATGTGGAACATAATTCAGCAATGCAAAATTATTAATTGGAGTAATATTTCAAAATGTCAACAACTAAACCATTTCTCCCACATTTCTTCGATCTCAAATAAAGTATTCTAAGATGTGCATGAATGCCTGGCACACTTCAGCATAAAATCTACGAAATTTACATTTTTGCCAAAAAATTGTGGAAATTTTTGGGGGGTCGGCTTAAATCCGGGGTCGGCTTCTATTCGGGCAGATACAGTAAATTTTGTAGATTGTATGCTGAAGTGTGCCGGGCATTCATGCACGGCTTAGAATACATTATTCGAGATCGAAGAAATGAGTGGGAAATGGTTTAGTTGTTGACATTTTGAAATATTACTCCAATTAATAATTTTGCATTGTTGAATAATGTTCCACATTCAGTGACAATAATTTCATTCATCTTCATTTTCACAATAGGTCAAATATAGTAATAGCGACTCGCCAAGATATTTTGTCATCCAAGTCTATTTCCAATGAAATTAGCATTTACATTGCCTTAAGAAATTGCATTTTATTTACTGTATTTTATCGATTCTAAGCCGACACCGATTGTAAACCGACCCCCACTTTCCACAAGGCCACGCAAGGAAAAATTTTGATTTTAAAGTGCTTAGACAGCTGGGGTCATTTATTTCAAAATAACAACAAGTATGAACGCCTCAGATTTTCAGTTCGTAATTAAATAAAGAGTATTAACAATTTCGGTGACATAAAATACATTTTATAAGAATTTCTACTAAAAGAGTAATTTGACCTAGTTATTCCCCGGGATTTTATTATCGTAAAAAAAATAGCCGTTTCTCGTCATTCAAATATGGACACTGTATTACATAATATACGTTAGTACTACACGATTATCACCTGGACATTCCTTTTCACTTTTATTCTTAAATTATTCTCCCAAGTTGGCTGCTATGCCGCTAATGCATGAGGAAGTGACGATTCGCTCGGGAAATCCCAATACGCACATGCTAGACACACTGAAACAAGATAGGTAGAGGAGGGGGTAGGAAAGGCAAATGTTTCGATTCACGAGTAAAATGAAACATTGTATACATATGTAGCTTCTTACGTATACGAGCACTATCACTGTTTTTTTACGACTTTGACGCACCACGTATTATTTACATAATTTATTTCTTCGTAGGTGTTCAGTCATTTTGATTCTTTTTTGCATACATTTAAAGTAGATAGTTTACTTCCACTTTAATACATTTATATCTCGCGTTATAATGTAACTACGGACATAAATTAATCGACTACTTTTTTTACACCGATTCTAAACTGAGTGGCGATTTCTGCGATGGTAAAAAGGTAAAAAACAATCGGCTTACAATTGATTAAATACAGTATACACGTTCCATGTAAAGTTTTACCGAAATTCAAACAGTTGAGCATTCAACGCCGTCACCACATTTTGCGTAATCGTCTGCATTGTCAATGTATGCAAATAATGTGACCACTCAAATAATATGAAAAACCCAGCCTTAAACGGTAACAAAGCACAGGTAGTGCTAAATTCTATATTCTAGCCTTTATTATTTATTCATCGTAGGTCAAATATTTACTTTATGAAAAATATGGTACTATCATTTGAATTCGAGGGCAATGAGAGACGTGCTGCCATCTATGGATGACTTCAAGATTTAACCATAACCCAAATTTTCCTCGGACTCACATCTTAGCCAAGGGTGATTTTTTCATTATAGATTTTGACAAAAACGTCGGCTTGTATTCGGGCAGATACAGTATTTGTGTGGTTTCTTAGTTATGGACCAAATTGGTAAGTATCAAGTTGTTGACCCAAACAGTGTTTTTTTTAAATTCTAGTTAACTAAATGAAAAAACCTGCTCTTATTAGAGAATTTTTTTGAAGGAACTTTTTTAAAAATTGTTTAAAATGTTAATGGCCCATTTCTTGTTTAATTTGCAGTTCATTCTGCAGTGTTGGTGTTGAACATAATTGGTGGATTAGCCCTGCTCTTCCATGATACAGACTTTACAACATTTGGTCTCGCTGTGCTTTATCTAATCCTCTTCACACCATTCTCATTCATGTGTTGGTACAGACCAGCTTATAAGGCATTCAGGTAAATTGCATCATTCACTCAAATGTTGCATAGTCTTTCATGTAACTAATGTAAGTCCAAAAATAAAGGTAATGAAAGGCTTGATTTAATTCAAACTCAAAATGCCATCAAATGAATAACTGAAAATTTCTTTAATATTAAAATTATATTTAGTTTAGGTATTTATTTTATTGGTAATACAGTAAAATCTCGATACAACGTATCTCTACGGAGCATGAATTTTTATACTTTATACTGAAAGTACGGTATACTGAAATTTTCCCTAAGAAGTACAGCATTTTCTCTGGAAGCATCTCAGTGGTGGATCGGCATTCTCACAGGTATGGTGCGAATCGAAATCAGCAAGAATGGCAGTCTAGCAAGAGATAATTCCTAGAAGTTAAGATTTCATCTAAATGCTCTTGTGAAAATACAAGAGGGATACCTGACCCTTGGCTCTAAATTTTTCAGTTCGGAATATCTCTTCTTTTGGGATCGTGGCTGATTTATGCAGGTCTTTTCATTCTAAAGACAAAAGATGCCTTCAAAATTGGTGTAAAATGACTTGAATGAGCAAGAATTGATTATAGATGAGTCATTTACGGATGAAAGCATACATTAAAACCACAAAAATCTTTTTTTGGGATCTCTGAAGTTCATACGTAGCATTGAAAAGTACGTTATTTTGAAATATTTATATAGTATTTATATGGGAAAATTAACAGGAATTCATAAAAGTTTGTTAATTTGAAACATAGGTAATTGTGAAGTACGTTGTAATGAGATTTCACAGTACAGGCAGTCCCCATTTTTCATCGGTCGGCTTTTCGTCGTTTCACTCATACGTCAGGTGCAATATGACACCACTGATTCATTCTTCCGTCCTTGTGATCCGCTTATTCGTCGCATTAATGTTTTTCGTCATTCCGATTTCTTTTGTTACGATTCAAATGAAAGAGCTTAAATGAAAACATTGTTTCATTCTTCCATCCCTGGGATCTGTTTACTATGTATACCCAAATTACTCAATTGTTTGAGATTTCATCATTCCAATTTATCTATCTGTGCACCATCTAGCGGCCAAATTATGAACCCTTTAGTGAAAATTTCATGTTTCGCCTATCTCTGGAAGTTTATCCTGTCAGTTTTTAAAATCCTAACTTAAACTGCAATAGTATTTTAAATGGGTATTTCTGTGAATCTTTTACTCTAGTGTTCTTGATCAGGTACTGAAATTCTCATTTAAAAAAATTGGTACAACATACATTGTACAAAGTTTCTCATATATAGGTACTAATGAGTCGTTTAGTTATCTTTAGATCATGAAAATCGTATGAAGCCTGTTTTTAGAAAATCCAATTTTTGTTCAAGTTGTCCAAGAATAAACTAGCCTTATATTCATTCATTGAATAAAATGAAATATGTTGTATTATTGTAGATGTATACTCAAGTAACTGTACGAAATTTGATCAAAATCGTTAGAGCCATTTTTGAGAAAATCAAATTGTTGTTAAAATTGCCTAGAATAAACTAGCCTTATATTCATTTTTTGAGAAATATGAACTATACAGTATTATTGAAGATGTAAACTCAAGTAACTGTATGAAATTTGATCAAAATCGTTATAGCCATTTTCGAGAAAATCGGTTTGTTGTTAAAAATGCGTAGAATAAACTACTCTTAATTATTGAGCAATGTCAACCATTTTTACGTATACTCTGCTCAGTATGATAAAATGCCTAAGTACGAGATTTCATTCATTTTCGCTCTACCGTGTAGGCTCCAGAGCCAGTAACAGACAGACAGACGGCATTGCGAAAACCACTTTTTCGGATTCAGCGACACCTAAAACGTGTATTTCCATAAAAATTCAAACATTAAGAAGCTCTTTACCGTTTTGTTTTGTAATTTGTAGTTCTCCAGAAATATCATTTTTTCTGAATAGCTGCATTAAATGTAGAGAAGGCCATTTAAATGTCTCGGCCCCCAGGAAATACAATTAGGATTTAAACCCGTCATTTTTACACTGTTCTGAATCCTGGGCAACGCCAGGTAAACTATCGCTAGTTCTTAATATTAAAAACCCTCCATAACTGAATAATAAGGGTAGAAAACCGTACATGTCAAAAATACGTACACCAACACAACACACAATCCAGTTCTACACATTAACTAAGTCTTAGTTCTGTTAACATGTTACACCCTTCCCTTGCCAACCACGGGGGTTACGTTCCTGAAAAGTACTCCGGTTGGTAAAACCGCGGTTGGTAAATACTTAAGTATATTGGAAATTGGGGGTTAGGTTCCACGGTTCATATTACTATACCATATATTATTGATCACTTACATTACTCGCTTATTTCTCACTTAAATACATTATATAAATATTACGAATACAATAACATGCTGTTCTTTCCTTACGAGCTCTCTGGTTTGGCATAGTCGAAACTCCCATAGATGAAAAATGTGTGACAATAAACAATCACCGCCATCTATGTGCTACTAAATGCGAGAAATAGCTTTCTGCTGCATTCCGCTGTTCGGAACTACATATTCTACCCCAGAATGAATTATTTTCTTTAAGAATTTCTTCAAATGTATCACACTATGCATAAGCCAAACTATTGAGTAAAACAATTACCGACTGAAGGATTACAAATGCCCCGTAGGTAACGGAGAAATTACGTGCATACTACGACGTACATCATATCATTTTATGCAATTTACTACGGTCTTCTAATCTTACCCGGCATTTTTTTGCATTTAAACAAATATTATCACGCACAAATTCAGAAAAATATTAAACGTTTAATTTATTTAGTATGCTGATATGAATAATACACAACTAAACACGTCCTGTGGACTTGCAGTGCGCGAAAAGCATGCATATGCTGATGTGAATAATACACAACTGATCGCCTCATGTGGAATGTAGAGACTTGTGGCGGGCAAAAAGTGTAATCGTACATTACGGCAACAAAGTAATAGCCAGCAAGTTAGAACAACAATGTAGCCTTTGTGAGTGCAGATGACAACAAAGTCATACGATGTGCGGGATTATTGTGTTGAATGCAGTGACTTGTGGCGCGCGAAAAGGATACGTAATCGTGTCAGTATGGCAACAACATAATAGCGAGCAAGTTAAAACGACAACAAAATCTTTGTGAGTGAGTTAAGATGACAACAAAGTCATAAGATGCACGGTATTTAAAAGTTTTCTTGGTCCGAACCGTGGATATACAAGGGAAATGTCCGCATTTGGGAAGGGCAGGACTCAACATGTAGACCGCGTATAGTTGAGGGCCGCGGTTAATAAACCCGCAGTTGGAGAGGGAAGGGTGTACAGACTTTCATTGTCTTTGTGAAAATGGGGTAAATGTGGCAGTTCTTATTTAGTCTATTTATTTATATATTTTGAATTTGTACTTTTTTCAATGGTGTATGGGCTCCAAACTATCTATTGGTGATGATTCTTTTTAGATTTATCCATAGTCCCATCCATACCCAAATGGTCTCGTGAGAGGCCATCTGATGCTCTCAGAATGCAGGAAATGCGTTGGTGACCTGGGATCCACCCCGGATCCCCACCCCCTGGTTCGGCCTTTTTGGCCTCGTTGCTTCGGTCCTTTGGACCTCGCTTGATGTGCTCCTCCCAAATATTTTCTTTCAAACTATGCTTTTTAGATGTAGGGGCCCCACCAAAAGTTTTCTAATTGGGCCCCGCAATTTCTAGGGCCGGCCTTGCATGACTGCATAACTAATTATTATATTTCACTTTCTAGGAGTGACAGTTCATTCAACTTCATGGTATTCTTCTTTGTGTTTTTCTTCCAATTCTTGGTGAGCACAATCCAAACCATTGGAATTAGTGGAGCGGGTACATGGTAAGTTTAATCAGTTTTAAGCTTTACTTTGTTCTGAATTTTTCCCAAATGAGTTTCATCTCAAAATTTTCTATTTCAGTGGTTTTCTGGTAGCAGTTCATTGTTTTCACTCAACGCCAGGAGGTATAGTTGTTGGTATATTGGTCCTTATTATAAGTCTTGGTTTTGGTACGGCCGCTGTCATGGATCTGTTCCTTCTCTCAAAGGTAAAATTAATAATAGATTAGAATAGTAATTTTACTATAATCTTAAATTAATCATAGATATCTTAGTCCATGCCAAATGAAAAGATATGGTATTCTCATTATATTTCAAATTTGCCTGTTTTAAGAATTCTTTCTACTGACCAAGTAGGCAACTGCTTAGGGAATGCCACTCTTCATCTTTACAGAAAACTGTTTGTTGTTTCCATCAGAGCTTGGATTTTCAATTGCCTAAGAGTTTTTCGTTCTAGTATTACTGTATCCATCCACAGATAAGATTAGGTTTACTTCTGTTTTTGGAATCGTGAAGGAGGTGGGTCCCAGTATTTATGTTTATGCTTTTTACTGTCTGTTGTTTGTTCTTTTGTCCTTCCTTTGCCTTTCACCATTGGTTGTCAGCGTGTTACTCATCAGCCAAAGGAGTAATTTCCATGTGGAGGAGAGTGAAAACCAAATGTGGCAAAAGCCTTTGTGCCAACATTCATAACTTCATTTTTTGTATTACTGATAAAAAATTAATAATGAACCATTAGTGAAGTCACCCCATCCATATGCAGGAATTTCTTTGAGTGATGAGATTTGCAAATTTAAGTCTTTTAAGAATATAAATTGTGGATGACAAGGCTCAGAAAAAACACCAAATACTGTGAAGACTTATGGACAAGCAGCAATGTGAATATGTTTTCAGTATAGTTCATGGGAAGGAAAAGTTGACAAAAATTTCTTCAATCATCAAAGTAAATGTTAATTATCATGATAAAAGTAAACTGTTAATAGTTGTTTACCATAGTTCTTTTTATATATTGATATGCCAATGTAAATGACAAAATACCATATTTACTCCTGTACCCTGCACAACTTCTTTTCTAAAAAGGTTGGTTAAAAAAAGGGACTGCACGTCATACACAAAAATTTCTGAACAGGTTATATAAATTGTGAGTCTTTATAGTAAATTCACTGCAACATGCTTGCATTTATGTTTGTACTCACATAAGATGAAGAATTCTACTTATTATACACATCTATATGACCAATCAAATTTTATGGTTTCAATGCACGGTTTATATTGTCGTTGGTGCATCTTCAAGATTGCAATGAACAATTTGATGATTGAGATGACATATTTTTACAATATTAAAGTTGTACCTTTTAAATGAGTTTTAAGTTTATTATTGTTACTCAAAATAAGCATTTCTGTCATTGAAAGTTTGCTATCAATTTCTACCTATACTTTTGCTGGAATAAGTTCGCATCTGATATCTGTGTTTGCCGAATTCATCGTGAGCCCTTTATGCTCCTATAACATTAGATTGGCAACTACCGAGGAGGAGATTTCTGTTAGAATTGCCATAAAGAGATCACCCAATAAATTGTGTCACGCAGGTAGGAGGGAGATGTTTAACTTGGGTGGACCTTGGAATCAGTGAAAAGTCCAACATTTTATTAAAATCTCAGGTGTCAACATATTCTGGCATGAATTTATTTTTTCCTTCTGAAGAGGCCAAAAAAATAGGTGTGCACGTGGTACATGAGTAAGGGCCGGTTTCTTGAACGCGAGTTATGGAACCGATAAGCCTATGTACTACATAACTTAGAAAAATCGCTAAAAGCAGTTTCTGAAACGTTCAATAGCACTTATTGGTTCCATAAGTCTTTCCATAACTTATCTCTACGTATGGGTACGGTTAAGATGTTATGAGTTCCATAAGAATCTAAGATGGCGGATGTTTTGTCATAACATACCTACGCCTTACATTTTGTTTTTCGTTACATTGTTTATACAGTGTGTACATTGACGGGAACAGTGCATTTATAACATTACGATAAATAGCAGAATTTCTTTGAGTTAAGTAAGATGCAATTTCTTATATGCTATATTTACATTCCCGACATTAGCGTGTTGTTGTAATTACTGTTGACATTACCGTCCCATTACTATTACTGTAGACATTAGCGAGCCTTTTTCTTTAATATTATGATTGTTTATCAGTTAAAGTTCGCTATAATTCAATAATTAATATGTACATCGTGAATTATTGTTAGCTATCATTTTCCCGTTTGTCCCGTTCAATATAAAATACGTTTTGTTATTATTTTTTATTTTAAGAATTACAGTTTGATTTATTCGTATTAACATTTTTTGGATTATTGCCTATTCATTACGTAATGTTGTATCTACGATCTAACTACCAAAACTATGAGTGTGGGTTATCTATTATAATTAAACTGCAGAAAACGATGCCATATTGAAGTTTGTCATCTCAACTAGAGTTTCTCGCTTAATTTTTTTTGTTTTCGCGTGTGCTACCACCTAGCGGCTTCCACAAAACTACGTGAACGGAGCAATAGCTATTGAAAGGTAACTTATGACGACAATAGCTTCAAGAAACACGGGGGAAGTTATGAGTCTAATAACTTTATGAGTCCAATAGTTATTGGTTCCATAACGAAATCTTTATGCAACCGGGCCTAAGTATGGTAATTCATAGTGACAGCAGTATGGGATATTTTGAACTTTGTGTAAGCTGTATGTAGTTATTTAATTATTATCTTCATATTAGATGCATGTAATTTACCCTTCTCTCTGAATTTATTGAACCTGGACATGATATTCACCCATATGCTCCTTTTAAACTCTGCCATTTTGAAGAATTTAGTTGTTGAATGAAATAATGAAACTTCTCTGGGTACACACCTTTTTGTATACAATTTATATTCGTATGTATTTTTTCAAAATGCCTTGCTCAAATCATCGCTCTAGTACAGTGTTTCCTAACCTTTAAGTGACTTTTCAGAATTTGACATCAGTAATAATCATGGTGATGTTGAACCCCTAACCCCCTTCTCCATATCTCCTTCCATTTCAAAGTGCTTTTGTGACAAAATGAAGTTCGTCTTAACTCTGGTTTGGGTTTTTGAAAGTCAACGATGCAAAATGAGGCTAAAAATGAGAAAATAGAATAATTTTTGTGGCATCCCTCATAACACTTCATGGCACCCAGGTAGGGAAACACTGCTCTAGTATATTCGTTTATTGAAGGAAGATTATAAGGGAAATTAGTCACTTCCAGTTTTGTGTGTGTAGGTTGAGTAGTTAAAGCATTGATGTATTGTCTAACTAGCTAATACATTTCAAAAGTCATCATTACATACTATGTTGTGTTATCTTTTCATTAAGCCCTCCTATAGCATTAAAACTGTAATTTTTACATTTATAATGCTTAACAAGGAGTTCAAAATTTCCAGAAAAATCCAAATTTATTATTTTTTTATTTAAATCCTTAAGATTGACTGCTATATAATTTAGAATTTGATTGTAATATATGACATTTTCATTTTTAATGTTTCTTATAAATCTTATATCAAAATTCTGAGTTATATATGTGTTTCACCCTTCCTGTAGATTCATCGTATATATCGCAGCACTGGAGCTAGTTTTGCCAAAGCACAGCTGGAATTCACAACAGAATTCCTCAGGAATGAGCACGTCCAAGGTGCTGCGAGCAATGCAGCAGCTGCCTCCGTCCGAGCCCAGATGTCCAGCCGTTACTGATAAACGTGGAAGCTCCTTCCTCATTCTCGGCCATCCAGTCTCCTCTCATCTCTTTTGGCTTTCACTTGTATTTGGGGCTTGAGAACATAATCCTACGAGCCTTTCCTTATAATAAATAAGGAGCCAAAAATGTACTAAAAATAACTGGACAAATGAAAGGAGCTTAATAAGGGTATGATTTGAAGTGCGTACTTCTCCACCACATGCATTCTTGTGTACGTACAAGTCTGTTCACCTAGTCCTCTATACATTTTTCATGCTTTCACTTGAGGATTATAGAATGACTTTTCTCTTTGCCATAAATGACTGACCATGAATGCATGTAAACTTGATTTGCCTATTCTGAGAGAAAAGAATAAAACTTAATTCCATTTTAGTTCAATTCAATTTGTCCCTCTGGTAAAGACTGATATGCAGGAAATGATTTTTGTTGATAAAAAACAATATTTTCTTCATTTAGTTTAGTGATCCTTTAAAAATTGAGTTGAAGCTCACGTAAATGCAAAAGGAAATTTTAAAAATCTGCTTTTTTGCAATCTAAAAATGCTGACATTATAGTTTAATAACTTAATAGCTCTTCTTCTTTGTTAACAATCCTTTGATCTTGTAACATTTTCAAGTTGATGTTTTTTGTAGTTAATTATTTTTGTAGACATTTTTAGTCACTGCAGTCAAAGTTCTGGCATTAGAAAAAATGGTTGAAATAGTGAATATGTTTGTCCAGGCATTGTAATTGTGGACACAAAAACTGGATAATTAGAAAGATAGACTATGCTTGAAACACAGCTTCAAAAGTGTTAATTATCCTAATCCTTCCACTATGGTGTATATTTGCATAAATGGTTGATTATGTAAGGTATTTTTATGCCACTGATGAATCTGCTTCATATCAGTCTAAGTCAATGAACATATAAAGTTATAGATATTTATTCAAAAATGAAATATTTCATAGGTTATACATTGCTAGTTATATTTCTTTGTGAAATCTTGGATCCATATTTTAAAAAATAATGCATGTTGAATGACAGGTCAGTTTGATAAATATTGAGAAACATTGTATGGGTAAATAATATTTGACAATCTTTGATTATCAACATTTTTGAGCTTTCTCTAAGTAATTTGAAATGTTTAGCAAAAGTTAAATTAATAAGGCATGTAATATCCAGGTGAATTCGTATGGCATTGGTCTTAGTGAAGTTGTAAATGTAATAAATTATGTGTAACTGAGCTGCTGTTGAAAAAAACCTTTAATGTAATAGGTTATATGATGAAGAGGAAGTAAAACATTTTTTGTGATATACTGTTTATATTTAATCCTTCTGTTTACTTGTTTTAAAATTTAATTCAGGGTATATAATCTAAAAATTGATATTTATGTAAACCTTGTTTAGTCAATCAAATTATTAAGCTTTGCACAATCTTGCGTGGATATACTTTGTAGTCTGTCTATCCAGTTAAAACAATTGTTAAAGTTTCAATTACAATCCCTTATATCTTAATACATTGTTTTCTAAGCAATAGTTAAGTAATCATCCACTTGTTATCATTTGTACAGGTTCTCATTGCAGGCAAAATTTTGTCCACTAAAGTTTTTATCATATTTCATTTTATTTCTCCATTGTGAAATATTGATTGTATCAATAGTAAAATTGTCATGTTTATGGTATGCAATGGAGATGGCATTTTTCTAATTTACTTGCAGCTTTTTTTAGGTACAGCTGAAATGTTTTAGCACAAATATACTTTTCAATATGCTTAACACAAGTGAATGGGAATACCATTTATCCCATTCAGTTTTGTTTGCCTTTCTCCTGGTTGATGGTCGTTGTTGTGCAGATACATTTTTACTCCAACACTTACATTTAATTCAATATCTTAAGAGTAAATCAATTTTTTATTATCAGAAAAATAGCTATTTTAGTTGTATATTTACGTATTAGATTTGAAGCAAACTTTGTAACATTTTAGTGTCTCTCTTGTACCAGTTTTAAGGTTATCATTTAAATGCACCATTCTCTGTTTTCTTAAACTTTTACTTCTTGTCAAAATCTAAAATTGCACCTGTTAGTATTTATTGCTTTATGTCAAGTATTAAGCTCCTGAACTTTTGTATCATTAATGAAATATTTTGATGGTTGAGAGTTTGTTATAATTATGGGGTCCCCTATACAATGGCATACTTTGCAGATTCCAAGGAATATCTATGGCAAGGTGACATGATGTCTTCTACTTGATATAAAGGCATCTTTTCATTGAAACTTCTGAACTCTGCATCGCTGCATAAACTTCTAGGTTCATAATTTTAATTGATGGAATACATGCATGTGCTGTCCTCTTGGGGAGTAAATATCTTATAGGGGTGCATTGATTCATGTAAAAATTTTGGTGAAACATGCCATTGTTTGTGATATCCTCCTCCTCAGCAAAAATTGGAGAAACATATTTTCTATTTCTTTCATTTTCTTTTGCCATAGTGTGCATCATTATAGTTGTACTGTTCATTTCCCATTGTTTCCTTCTGTTACCTAACATCATTTTGTTACTCTAATATGAATAATACTGCAATGGAAACTTGCAAAATGTACATTGATGTCCACTGATATGAAAGTAAACTGTTTGTCCAAAAATTGATATTTGTCTTATAATCAAGGTTATTGTGTATTTCTATACAAATATATTTTTTGGAAAATTTGATTAAAGGGAATTACTACTGTTTAACTTTGCTTTAATAAATTTATTGACTGCTTTTGTTAGTAATAGTTTTCATTTGATATTTTTATTCTATTTTCTTACTTTCATTATGATACTTCTATCTGGTTTGTCTGTAAAAATGAACTTTTGAGAGACTTGGCAAGCACCTGTACCCTGAAAAAGTATGTACTTGAAGTGATGAATGTTCAAAACTCCTGAGGTATTCAAATTATAAGGATTGTGTATTCACTAAAGTAATAAAAACAAGTGCTCTCACTTAACCACCTTTGAGGTTATCCTTTTGAAGAAGTGGGATACTCAATTTTTTTGAAAACCAACATAACAATATAGCTATTCGAATAAGTCCAGATTAAATGTTCAATGATTGTAGTGAGTGATTATGAATTTGCATGAACGCTATCAAGCACTGCTGATTAAATCAGCAATGCTGAAGGAGATTATTATACTTGGGAGAAGGTAATTCTCACTTTTATAACTCAATCAAATCATTAAATTATATACTGCAACATTGGAGCTATGAATTTGTCCAGAGGAAACAGTCTTATTCGTCATTACCCAAAAAGTAGTTTTCATTATAACCATATGTTCGGCGAATTTTTAACTTGCATTGCTTTTAAATTCTGTTAACTGTGTTCTGTATTTTTATTACCACTTATGGAAATAAACAATTACTTATTGTTATCATTATTTAAATCAGTAAATATGATGAATAAAACAAAATTGATCCAAATTATATAGACATGCAGTTAATAAATGCAGACTACACCAATTATTTTCAACATTAATAGTACAAGTATGCAGATAACCAGTTAATGGCAGTTTCTTTGAACAGGCAGAGAAAGGACTCTATTGCACACTTGCAAAAGCATAAAATTGACAATGTTCACAATATTACTTAGGGTTACATCAACAATATCCAAGAAAAATAAAAGGCAAAAAATTCTAACACTTGCTTTAATGCAAGGGTGGGGAACCTTTTCTGTCACATTGGTGGCAGCAAGTTCTTCAGGGGCTGCATTGGAAGTTTGGTGGCCTGGATTGGAAGTTACCTAGTGATTCTGGGGTATCATATAAGTAACAATCATTCTAAATTAGGATTTTAGAGTTGAAATTTCAATATAATGCTTCATTATTATAATTTTACTTGAAAAATGTGAATTTGTGTGTTAAATTTTACAGGTCACTTTTTCATTGCATCTTCACAGGCCGCACAAAATGCACTCGTGGGCCACAAGTGGCCTGCGGGCTGTAGGTTACTGACCCCTGCTTTACTAGAAAGAAGTGATTGAAATGCAAATAAGCTAGGATTCAAATCCATTTACAGGCAATCTCCACCATACATTGATATGCAGTTAATGTAGATTTCATACATTTACGAATTACCTTCCTTAACACACTTCTCCAGTCAATACATTGATGCACTTAGGTGCAAATTCAGCCATGGCACAACATTTATTCTGGTTTCCTGCCTTTTCTGATCTAGAATTGCCAGATTGGTGAAAAATTATCAATTGGGCTACTTTCAAAATGTGCTGTTATTTATTGGGCTATGTGCTACTTTTGGGGCCATTCAAAATCTTCCTTGTATGACTTTTAAAAACTTTATGTAATCGTTGAAAAAAGTTTAAATATTTTCTCTAGAAATTCTTATTTTGGAAACA
Source organism: Uropetala carovei (assembly GCA_036926305.1). Classification (NCBI taxonomy): domain Eukaryota; kingdom Metazoa; phylum Arthropoda; class Insecta; order Odonata; family Petaluridae; genus Uropetala; species Uropetala carovei. Next base: position 4,924,063 of record JAXCHB010000010.1, on the reverse strand, counting down.
TGAATTTTTACATTTAACACTTTCAAAGGAATTCCAGTCATGCTGCATTGAAAGTGTTAACCTTTATCTTATGAATTTAATACTAGCCGTAGGGGCCATTGGCCAGATTTATTTGGAATATTTAAGTGCTATACGTTTATATGATATATCATATAGTTATATTTACCTTGAATAAAGAGATTGGGAAACGAGAGGAAAATCAGAAAACCATGGATCATTAAGGAAATGCTGAAGAAAATGGATGAGAGAAGAAAATGGAAAAATGTTAACAGTGAAGAAGGTAGAGCCAATTATAGACGCATAAACAATGAATTGAGAAGGGTAACAGATAAAGCTAGGGAAATTTGGATAAAAAAAAATGTGAGGAAATACAACAGATGGAGAAGTTAGGACGGTATGATATGATGTACACTAGGGCACTGGAGTTAGAAGATAAGAAGCCTAATGGGATTCGTGGTAAAGGAATTATTAATACAGATGGAAAAATAGTCGCAGAACCAAAGAATGTAGCACAGGTATTGGAAGAATACATTAAAGAACTATACAAAAAGCAGGCAGGATCGGTACAAATGGAACTGGAAGAAGAGAATTACATTGAAGAAGACATCTTGGGACCAAGTATTATGAAAAGCGAAGTAGAAAAGGCGATACTGGAACTAAAGAAAGGAAAAGCTACAGGCAGCAATGGAATACTGGCAGAGGTACTTAAAGTCATGGGATCGGAAGGACTAAAAGTGATTACGAAACTAATTAACAACATTTACGACTCGGGAGAGCGGCCTCAGGATTTCTTAGATGTAACAATGATAAATGACTATGTAATGATTATATTACCGAATGTTTTTATATTGCAACTTTACAATCACCCTTTTGCACAAAGAGACAAACCCTTGAGTAACCAAAATCTCTAGTATTGAAGGTTCGCTGTATTTGGGACGGGAAGGTTATTTGAAATTACAATGCTTAAGCCCTAAAAGCACATGAAACCCCCCCTTTTAAAACCCCCCCTTTAAAACCCCCCTTTGGAACCCCCTTTTGAAACCCCTCCCTTTGAAACCTCCCCTTTGAAACCCCCCCCTTTGAAACCCACCTTTCGAAACCTCCCCTTGTAAACACTCCCTTTGAAACCCCCCTTTCGAAACACCCTCCTTCGAAACCCCCCTTTTGAGACCTCCCTTTTGAAACCCCCTTTTTAAACCCCCCCTTCTGAAAACCCTTTTAAACTCCCCTTTTAAACCCCCCTTCTGAAAACCCCCTTTTAAACCACCCTTTTGAAACCCCCCTTTTTAAACCTCCCTTTTTAAACCCCCTCCCCCTTTTAAACCCCCTCCCCCTTTTAAACCCCCCTTGCTTTTGCCTGTGTATATTCCGCTGAAGAGGTTAAGTAAAGTTCACAGTGCATCGGCGTGTTTTTTTAGACAATGTAAAACTTTAAAACGTACGTCTTGCCGCCCTTCTTAAGTGACACCTGTAAATGGTAGGTCTACATCTCTTACACCTTGAATCGACCCTGAATGTAAATGACATCATGGCGTAAAATATAGTTTTTCGCGTTGTTTTGAAGTTCTGTGCAATACACATTTGGAAAAAATGAAAATGTCAAAATCCGAAATATTGATTTTGCCGCCCCTCTGAAGTGGCGCCTGTAAGCGACCGCCTACGTCGCTTACGCCTGAAACCGGCCCTGCCCACATTGGGTAAAGGTTCCATATTTTTCTGTTTTACCTGAAAAATTACCTATATTATATTCATTCAATGAGAAAAATGAAATGTGTAGTATTATTGCAGATGTATATTCAAGTAACTTTACGAAATTTTATCAAAATCGTTCGATCCGTTTTTGAGAAAATCAAATTATTGTTAAAAATGTGTAGAATAAACTAGCCTTATATTCATTTTTTGAGAAATATGAACTATACAGTATTAGTGAAGACAAACTCAAGTAACTGTACGAAATTTCATCAAAATCGTTGGAGCCGTTTTTGAGAAAATCAAATTGTTGTTAAAAATGTGTAGAATAAACTTCCCTTAATTATTGAGCAATGTCAACTATTTCTTCATATACTCTGCTCAGTATGATAAAATGCCTAAGTACGAGATTTCATTCATTTTCTCTCTACCGTTTAGGCTCTAGAGCTAGTAACAGACAGACGGCATTGCGAAAACCACTTTTTCGGACTCGGCTATATAAACCTAAAACGTATATTTCCGTAAAAATCTCGAGGTCGAATTTTTTCGCGTTTACAATACTTTCTCAATATACTTCGTATATGAGAAAATCAAAAGGTGAACTGGATTGAGCATTTCCATCTGGCAAACTCCATGATTAAAGATATGATTGAGGGAAATCTTAAACGCAAAAGACGAAGGAGAAATAAAAAGTTTCAGCAGAAAGAGGACACATACGTGCACACATTAAAATTCCGTCATAATGACAAACATTTGTTTAAAATATCTTTAGAAGATTCGGGCACTTTTATTCTTACGATATTCATTTAAGAATATCAGCTCAAAAATAAATTAACGCACACATTTCATGGCAGATTGGCTAAGAAATTAAATGATTGAACTTATTGGATTCGTGAATATCACCCATGGAAGAATAATTATTCTTCCAGGTATCAACTTCATAAATACTGGACAAAACATGGCGTACTGACTTTTCATTGGTACGCATATATTTTCATACAAAAACCAATATGGAGGTTACCGGGACAGCAGAAAGTCTGTTGTTATATATTATTATGCAACTCTTCAGCGCTGTGAACAGTTTTTATCGTTGTAAGTAAGTATTTCATTATTTTAAGTTTTAATAAAATAATAATTATTATAATACACCACTTTAATGGCCGTTTAAACTAGTAAGCTTTTAGAACAATTGTTCTGTTTACATTTTTTAATGATCATCATTAATAAAATGTATTTCTTCTGCTGTCGAGATAATTTCATTAAATATAATCTGTGAATAACCATTGACTCAATCTGAAATATTCATTCATGTGTGTATGCTATTATTTGGCAAACATTAATGGACAGTGTTATCATTATATACTTTCTTACATTTGCAGGTCACTATGACTAATTTTATAGTGGCGTTTCCGGTAATTATGGTCGATATCCGTAATGGTATTAGAAATGGAATTTTTAAGTGAAGATACTGAAGCGTGTAAATTCTCGATTTCACCTCGTCCTATCCGACCACAAAACATCGTGATCAGGTTGTGTCAACGTGAAATATATTCTTGCCGCAAACCTGGCACCCATTTTCACGTCGTTAGAGAATTTCACCAGAATGTGTTTCCTAATTTTACGATTGTGAACGTAGAAAAACCACCATGTTTTTTGAGAAAGTTCAGTCCAAATGGACAATATTTTATTGCCTTTTCATCTGATCAAACATCTATAGAAATCTACGATTATCAAGGGCCATCTGCTGCTGCTGACCTAGTTCAAAGTTGCAAAGGAGAGTACATTGGTAACAATAGCGACAAAGAAAGTGACTATATTAGAAGTAAAGTTTTTGAAAGGTTTTTTAGGTTATCAAATATTGTGAATGTTGCAGTTACTGGAGAGCAGCTTAATAGGGAGTGCAGTCTTTTTACGGACGATGGGAACTATGTAATTGTTGGATCTGCTGCTTATATACCTGAGGATTTGAGGCCCAATTTTCATGATGTGTATTCAAACAATGAATGTGTAACTCCTAATCCCCGGTCTCCTTTGGAAGACTACTCCTTGCATCTTGTTGATCTAACATTAGGTAGATTATGTGATTCCAAGAAGTTTAAAATAGATAAAATATTTCTTTCTCACAATCAAGGTTTGTACCTATACAAAGATACATTGGCAGTACTTTCTGTTCAGCATCAAACCATTCATATATTTAAAATTATTAACGGTAAATTTGTAGAAGTGCGTACCATTGGAAGATTTTGTTATGAAGATGATCATTTCTTCATATCTTCAATAACCCCTCGGTGCTCTTACAATCAGTTGAGGCCGTTCCGAGAAAATACCATAAATTCTTTAAAGCATAGATTGCTTGCTTTCTTATTCAAAAGAGCCAAATATATATCTGATAAAACGAGCAATCCTTATGAAATTCGAAAATTTTATCAGTATTTCGATCAGTTTAGAGCATTGAGGATGTGGAAAATGCAGTTGTTAGATGAAGATCATTTACTGGTGAAGTATGCAAGTGAAGATGTTGTTACACTTAAAGCCTCTGAACCTAATTCACAATCGTCATTTTTTGTTTTGTACAACATGTCCACTACCAAGGTATTAGCCGTTTATGAAAATACATCTGAAGAACTTCTGCGACTTTTCGAAAACTTTTGTGATTTATTTAGAAATGCAAAGCGGCAGTCTGAATCTCAGTTTACTTGCTCTCCATCCAACAATATTTATGCAAGGCAAGTCTTTTGGTGATTCAGTAATTTGTAACTATTGCGCATATGGCTGTAGTTTAACTAACAATTTTATTGGAAACGTTTTAGAATTATACAACAAAGATTCAAGCAGACCATTGTCAGCGCACGATTTGGTGGCCCTACTGAAGCAACAAAGAGGTTACTTGCTCAGCTGCCAATTAGTTCACAATCGTACAGCTCTTCCCCATATCTAGACTTGTCCCTGTTTAGCTATGACGATAAATGGGTGTCAGTAATGGAGAGACCTAAGGCATGCGGGGAACATCCAATAAGGTAGGACGGTGAACTGTTTCCATGAGAATTTTCATAGCGTTGTTATTCACAGGTTTTTATTAGCATTGCGCCTTTTGTAAATGTAGTTTATTTTTAATTACAGATTCTATGCACGGGATTCTGGTTTACTCAAGTTCAGAATTTATGCTGGCGTTCTTGGAAAAAGCGCACCACCTGCTGCTCGTCGCCTGGTTGCCTTCACTTTTCATCCCACTGATCCATTTGCAATTAGTGTACAAAGAACAAATGCTGAATATGTGGTTAATTTTCATATAAGAAATGTATAATGTGATGGAAATAATGTTTTTTGATAAATCTTGTTATTATAGGAAAAGTGCTAGTTTTTTAAGTCAAAGGATTGGGTGTTTTGCGCTTTCTTTTTAAATATAATTTGTTGTAACCGTTCGTCCTCGGTTTTAAAACTATTGTTAACTAGCTCTATACTGCCTTTACTGTACCATTACGAAAAGGTCAAATGAATGTGTCAAGTCGTTCCTTGACAATGTAAGTTGAAGATGGGAAGCATGTTTCATGCAAGAAAATTAAATATTTTTATAAAATTTTACTTTTTTACATTTACAAGTATAATAATGTCATTTTTATTAAATGGGCGATTATCGTTATAGAGATGCATGTAAGTCGAAAATGGACAATCTTGGGTTAGAACCTTTTCAAAGGCCGATTACGCGATGAATTAAATGATGGTGATTCGATAAGTAAGCACCCTTCGACTTAGTATGTACACAGAAATAATTACCCAACAATTGTGGCCACTTTCATCGAAGAAGTTAATGCACCATTGTTGAAAATCATGAGTAAATAGGCGCCATATATCCGACTGATAAAATGTGTTTCATTACGGATACCGTTAATAAAAAACCGACAAATGAGATCAGTACGATCAACGCGATTCCACTGTTCTAATAACCAGTGCCATCATCGGCCAGTGGCGAAAAACGGTAAAAATCAGAAATGGCGGAAGCAGTGGTCGAAGATCCGATAACAAGATTTTACTGTCACCAATGTAATGTGGCAATAAATCAAGTGTTACCCGTAAGTATTAATACCTTGGCTGGAATTAAGATTCTGCTTTGTATAGTATTTGTCGCTTTATGTACTCAGTGTCGTTGGAGCTTATGGCGAAATTTGTTGCTTATTTAACTGACGTACTTGTAAGCTTATTACGGGTTGAGACCGTTCTTTAAATATATTTGATTCATTTTGCTATGCGTTAGTGATACATCAGTGGTTTAAAGCCCATTGTAAGTAATTGAGGTCAAGACCGGTTTTTTATTTACTGGTCAATCTTTATAAAGAGGGCATCATGAGTGTCAACATTACTTCATTAACCTTTTTTTTGACGCATTTAATTTCCAAGAAGTATTTGATTATTGTTTGTGATTTTATTTTATCTTTCGTGGTATGATGCAACGTTGTTTGTTTATTTCTTGACGAAATGCGTCCTTTAATGACAATCTTCCGTGATAGTCATATCAAAATAACACCCGTTTTAATGTGACTATCCCAGGATTTGACATTTGATTAGAGATTAATGAGAGTATACACAATATTTTTTTAAACCTTATTCAGGAATTTAAATGTCCAAACTGCAATACTGGATTTATTGAAGAATTAGAAGTTATCGAACCCAGTGATGATGGCAGTGATTCAGATATGGATAATTCGGAGGTTTGTATCTAAATCAAATATTTGTAAACGTTTACGAAGTCTTTTATACATGTTGATAAAATACCCAAGTGTTTTTTTAACTAATTTTTTTTCATACTTTATAGGCGTTCAGTCAGCAATTCGAACAATTGCATGATATTTTCCTGGGAGGAAGACCACCCGAAAACACACGTTCAAGAAGGTATAGTTTATTGTTTCCTCCAGAAGACGAGAGGGATATATAAAATTGTTTACAATATTCTTTAACAGTCTCATTTATTTAAGTGTCATATTTCTTGAGCATAGTAAATATTTCAAATTTTATTGTTACCATTGCATTATTTTTGTTTTGTTTTCGTTGTACATATCTTGTCTTATAACTGACCTTATTTAGAGAAAAAAAATCACTTCAGTTGTCAGTTTCAGTTGTTGGAATCAGCAATTTATTAGTATTTAATTGACTTCCTGAAAATATACATGAACGACCTCATTTGGTCTATCAGTTCCAAAACTTGGTCCTAACAAAAAATTCAAGTCAAAAGTTTTCCATGTGAAATTTTCCTTTATTGTACTAATAAGTAACAGTAAATTATTTATTAGAACAATGCATTATAGGGCTGCAGAATGCACTTAATTTTGCATTTACGAAAATTATTTTATTAGTTGTGAAATTCAGTCTGCAGTTAAAAATTTTGTTGGATTTATAACGAGTAATTATAATGATTCTTTTTATTATCAGCCAGTTGCATAACACCATTGTTAACCAGAAGTAATGAAATAGAATGAGTGCTATGTTAATTTTGAGAAGATCCTCTTTGAGTCTCAAAGGTCTTTGTGGCCATCATTTGTCTGTTACATAGAATTTACAGCAACATGCCCATTTGTGTTTACCTGGCCATCTCACCTTTGGGATGTTATTTTCTTTGGATGAAATTTGTTGAGGGAAGCTGATAATGCTTTTGATAACTTGACCTCAGTGACCTGTTCTGACGAAGGATTAGTCTGCCTTAGTAGTTCAGTGGTAGAATGTCTACCCAGCAAGTGGATAAACTGGGATCAATTCCCGGTTGGGACAGAAATTTTCATGTGCTTTTTACTTTCTCCATCTCTAGCATAGGAGGAAGTATTGTATTTTCAAAAAAAGTCGAATTTGATATTTCAACAGAAATACACATTTTGAGATCCCCAGAGTACATTTTGAATATTTTCTGGATGAAATTCTGTGTTTGTGGAAGAAATTTTCTAGGGACTCTAATTCAAAAAGAACAATAAGATCAACACAGCATTTTACTTAAGATTTTTATTAGTAATTCAAGATTTAAAATGGTCTTTGCTGAAACTGGTAAACTGGAAGTGCAGGTTTATTCACACTGTTTTCCCGTTTTCTCCAAATATCTCTGTTAGAACTTAATTTATGTGAAGTTTCCAAATAAGCCACTGGTCAGAAGCTTTTCTTAGCGTTAAAAGTTTAAAATCATATAAGATATGCAGTAGCGGATTTGGAAACTTGCTGTCCCTGGGCCAAATTATTTTTCCACCCTCTAAAAATATTTCATTGAAATTGATTTAATTTATATATTATATACCAGAGGAACAGTCTGTTCTTTTCCTGGCTATTTATTGTTATTACATTTAACCCTCGATTACTCGCGTCAAAAATATGTTAGTACTCGTGTTGGGTCGAATCGACCCAATGTATTTTGAAGTTTAAAAAGAATGACTAGATTTCCAGAACATTTAAAAAAATTATTAGAAATGCTAAAACTATTTCAATAGAAAAATAAAAAAATGAAATTATTTTATATTTATTGAAAAATGTTTATGCAAATATTTATTTCAAACAAAAAATTTTCGTTCAGTCTTCATCCGAACTTTCAACCTCCTGAAATCTTGCCTATTGAAAACAATTTATACAAATTGCTCTTGGCAAATATATTCTTAGGGAAGCATACTAAAAGTGCACTTTTGCGGATAACTGTTATACTGAGTGATCTTATCCTGATAGCATGGACAAGAGAGAAATTGCTTTTCGAGGACCCTAAGGACACTTTCTGGAGATCACCGTTTGCTCATCTTTCTTCAGATCGCCTTGCCTGTCGGTATACCCTCAGTCAAACGAAAATAACAAACATTCCCATTCACCTCCAAATTCCTTTGTTGCCGAGGTTATGGCAGAATTTCACACTGGAACACAGGGCGCACATGTGGCACCATAAAATTTTATGATGGGTTATAACTGCACTGGGAAGCAGAGTTGGGGAAACCAAGGCAGAGACAGAAAAGAAAGTGGGTAAAAGACTCATCGCTGTCCGTTACTCTTGGCCGAAATGTTCTTGCTGCCATCCCACGTAGATTGCTGCAAGGATGCAGTGCACCTCGGGCTTGCACACCCTCATGCACAGACTACATACGTATAGATGACCACTCCAATATAAGGTGATTTAGCTAGTTTGCTACTTGTGGAGATTATAACTAATCATCAGTAAAAATTGTATGGTAAAAATGACTTATTTACTCTTCAAAACTGAAACAAATAAGGAAAACGAGAAAAGAAAGACAGACTTGGGACCAAAAAAAACTGAAAGAAAAGAACGATGCATTCAGCATGAAGTTGGATCATCGCCTTAGAAATTTGGAAAACAAACCGAAGACCGTGGATACAGAATGGGAGGAAATTAAAGCCAGTATCAAAGATACCTTGAATAAAGAGATTGGGAAATGAGAAGAAAATCAGAAAACCATGGATCACTAAGGAAATGCTGGAGAAAATGGATGAGAGAAGAAAATGGAAATACGTTAACATTGAAGAAGGTAGAGCCAATTATAGACGCATAAATAATGAGTTGAGAAGGGTAACAGATAAAGCTAGGGAAATTTGGATAAAAGAAAAATGTGAGGAAATACAACAGATGGAGAAGTTAGGACAATACGATATGATGTACACTAGGGCACTGGAGTTAGAAGATAAGAAGCCTAATGGGATTCACGGTAAAGGAATTATTAATACAGATGGAAAAATAGTCGCAGAGCCAAAGGATACTGTAGCACAGGTATGGGAAGAATACATTAAGGAACTATACAAAAAACAGGCAGGATCGGTACAAATGGAACTGGAAGAAGAGAATTACATTGAAGAAGACATCTTGGGACCAAGTATTATGAAAAGCGAAGTAGAAGAGGCGATACTGGAAGTAAAGAAAGGAAAAGCTACATGCAGCAATGGAATACCGGTAGAGGTACTTAAAGTCATGGGATCGGAAGGACTAAAAGTGATTACGAAACTAATTAACAACATTTACGACTCGGGAGAGTGGCCTCAGGTTTTCTTAGATGTAACAATGATCCCTCGAAAGAAGAAGCCAAAGGCAATGCAGTTTAAAGACTACAGAACGATAAGCCTACTGTCACACACTTCGAAGGTCATCATGAGGATTCTTAATAAAAGGCTGGAGAAAAAGGCTGATGAAATGCTAGGGGAAGATCAATTCTGCTTCAGAAAAGGACGAGGAACCAGAGACGCTATCGGTGTAGTGAGAATCATATCAGAAAGGGCAATAGAGTACAGCCAAGATTGCTGCGTATGTTTCATCGACTGGCAGAAGGCCTTTGATAGAGTAAATTGGATACTGCTGTTGAGGATATTAAAGGATATAGATGTAGACAGGAGACTGATCAGGAATCTATATGTGAATCAAGTTGTAAAGGTCAGGTTGGAGAATGCGGACACCAGCGGAGTAAATATCAGTAGAGGAGTAAGACAGAGTTGTTGTCTATCGCCGATTCTATTCAATATATGGAGAGAGGCTAATGCAGGAAGCGTTAGAAGGCACGGAAGATTTCAAAATCGGAGGAAGGATTATAAGAACAGTGAAATACGCGGATGATCAAACAAACTAACACATATTTTCCTTTATTTATATGATAAATCAAAATGTACAGCTTTATCTGCGTAAATGTAGCTACGAAGAGAAAATAACTATGTAACTTTCAATATTAAAAAAACGTATGTCCTTATTATCATCTAATTTTAAATTTATGCGTGAGCCTATATGCGTTAGTAAACATTACAGATGTATAATATAATAGTTTTACTTACAAAAAGGTAAGATTCTAGCATACAAATGATGAAATGCTTTGATTAAACGCTTCCCAGATGCAGTCAACAGTATAATTATCTTTAAATATTTATGTTGCTATGCGTCATTAATTTTGATGCTTAAACAAAAGTTCGAAGCGAACAATGCTTTTCTTTCGTCAATTTGAATGTTTAATTGGCATTAATGGAATCAGAGACAACAATGATGGTCGCCTTGGCAACGTCCGGAATAAGTATGAAAAAATTTCGAAAACAAATGCGTATGCGTATTTCTGAAAATGTTGACCATGTAACGTAAACATTGCAAGAATAAGATAGTATAGAGTTCTCTCTGTTGAATAAAGTAAAAATAAAGAAAATTGGTCCATATTTATGTATTTTTATGAGCGAAGGGAAAAAAATCTTGCACTGAAAAATCGAAAATCCCGTGTAAAATTATGGGAAAATATAATTGCCTCCTGCATTCGAACCCAGGACACTTTAGCAAACGAAAATATTTTTTCAGGGACCTCATAGCCAGTAGAAACAAAACGCCGTTTAAAATGATACCTTTCTCTTGCTTCTACGATCTGTAGTTTTCGAGTTTTAAAATCATGATACACACATACACACATTCACTTTTATATAATAGATGCCTTTATTTTTAAGTGTTCCTTTAAAATATTCTATAGTTCTATGAGTCTTACTAATTCAGTAATACAATATAAGCATTTTAAAATGTAAGTTGAAAAGTTTTATTGATTTTTGGAAATCTTGAAAAATGAAATTAAAATTTCATAAAATGATTCATGAAGGCTAGCACAAAATGTATTTTTGGTATGAGAGAGTGTATCAGAGACGATTACTTGAACATCATGCAAAGTTCTTCCTCTTACTGGGTGAGTTGGTTATGTAGCACAATTTTTCCAAACTTATTCTTATTTTTGGTACATGCTGACACTAATCCAGTATGATTTATATTGATGTAATGTTTCCATGTAGCAGTGGGTATTTGTCATCATATGCACTATAATTATAAATCTCAAAGAGAATCTTTATATTAGCTACAAACCTGTTTTATTCTTTATTTAAAAGAATAATACTTTAGGAATGTTCATTTGCAGTTTTAATTTGTCATAACTTAGAAGTATTAATTAAAAGACATCTCTAGCAGCTTGTGATATTTTATGAAGATAGTTGCCATCTCTTGGTTTAAATAATTTTGGTGATGGTGTGGAAGGAATGAAGTGATTTTGTTTTTCGTAAACTTTTTGTCCTTATCAGAATTATCATTAGCGTTACATAATTTGGAATCTGCTTTCAGAAATACCAGAGCATCACCCTCTCATATGCAGCCCTTTGAGCACTTAATTCAAGATGTTATAGTTAACCTAACTGGCGTTGGGTGGAGTGCTGCAGGAGGTGGTGGACGAGGAAATGGCCCTGTGTAAGTTCAAGCATTTATTTAAAACTTTGTGTAGAAGTTTTCTATTCCAGGAAGTTTAAAATAAGTAATCCATCCTTTGAATGTTTTACCTGAATCATGTGGTTATTAATTAGTGAATCAAATGAGTGATTCATATTACTCATCCAGTTTCTTGAGAAGTGTGTACAAGTATTTGTCCAGTTGTTCATTTTTATTAATTAATACTAGGGATGTATTTCTCCTTTGGTCTCTCCGCATAGTGATTTCTCTTCTAGGATGCGCGTGCACCTTCATTGCCCATCTTTTCTAATGGAATTTGCTCCCCTCTGCTCTACATATTCCCTCCAATCTCCAAGGTGTAAGGTAGCGTAAAGTAGTTGTTATAAAACACTTTAAAAGGAGAAAAGGATAAGCTGTTCAGCAAATTTGGATAGCTTCATTTTTGCAAGGTCTTTGCAGGTGTTTGAGTCAAAACCTGAGTCACTTTCAAGTCAGTCTTTAGTTTTGTACTTTTTACCTTGAATAAATTACGTATTTGTTTAACTTAATATCGTGTTGTTTTGTACATTACTTCTGTTATTTACTGTAATAGTATGTACATGTTTAAATGTGATTTTAGATAAAGAAAATTGGGATCTTGCTATTTTAAAGGTTTTAGTATGGCAAACGGCATTTCAATTTTCAATGTTTTTTCCAAGAATGTAACCCTGACACAAATTGAGGTCTTAGTGAATTTGAGAATGAAAACAAAAAGTTTCTTATGGTATTTCCATGCTTGAATACATATTTGATATTGTTCTGGCTGCACTAAGTACTGTATTTTCCGTCCTATAGGAAGTGATTTTTTTCAAAAAAGTCCAAAATTCACCCTGCGTCTAATGTGGCAAAAGTAAAAAATATTACTAAGGAAAATATGATCCTTTTTAATGTTTAGATAGATCTATGGTCAGATTCAACCCCCAGTAGAACCCTAAAAGATATTTATTATAGTGGTGTTACTAAAAACAAATATAAATTATTACAAGACAAATGAAATAATTAATAACTAAAGATAAGGGAGCACAGTGAAACAGTTACGTAAAATACTGAGGGATCCCAGAAATTTCGACACCACTCTTGATATGTGGTCTTGCATGTCTTTCCATTTACAGATTCCCTTAAATGTATACTTTGTGAACCTGAAAATGTGTTGAGTGCATAAAAACTGATGCCTCGAATAACTTTGCCTTTTTATATATCGACTACACATATAATAATGCACAAAACACATACAGTGGCAGGGTCGGATTAAGTGGTACACAAAACACGCAAGTGTGTATGGCCCAGAGGACAAGGAGGCCCACAGTGGACAGAAATCTGTTACTTGTTTCCCTTTATTCTTTTGTATCAAATGCTACGCTTTTCTTAGCAAAACGCTTTCTTACTTTATCAGTAATTCCAAGTACAGGCGGTCCTCGCACTTACGACATAATTTGGTTCCTGAAGCACATTTTCCCATAATAGCAATGTTAAAAATTTGGGTTACGTTCGTGTCCCAGCGGCCAGATAATATATTTTTATAGAATGACCCATAATATTGAACTCGGGCAAAGATAAACATAAAATAACTTATTAAAGACTAGACAAATCATTTTATTCTAATCGGGATACAATAATGACTCGTAAAAACTTTCAGTGTTTCGTAATCGTGATGCATTTGGGCAGTTAACCTGTGAAGTAAAGTCCAGGGTTTGATTCCAGAGGATAATTTATATTTCCCAAAGCATAAGATGTAAAAATACGTTTTTCGATGTGCAAGTTTTTGTTGTTTTGCAAATTTAAATTGGAAAAAAATTCACCTAGAATCTTTGAATATGGACTATTTCATTGGAAAATGAATAAAATTTTTATTGTCGATTTTCGAATATGAATCGAATCCATCTACAATTTGGTTTTTGGCGCAAAACTTTAACGTTTGTTAAGCTGGAATCCTTCCGTCGTCAGTGGCAACCATTATGTTGCTGTTAAGCGAAATTGCAGACGTTGCATTGGATTTTATAATATGGGAATTTAGTTCATTTTTTACTGTCTACGATTTTGTGGAAAGATTAAGGTGGAGGAAGGAACTGCGGGAGAGAAAGGTGAGGGGGAGAGAAAAATAAAAAAGGATGGATAAAAAACACACATGCTGTGAATGAATGGGTCTCTAAATTAATCCGGCCCAATTTTAGGCTGGGGCCCAGAATGTGTGCTTTGCGTGGGGCCCATGAAACTCTTAATCCGGTCCTGCACAGTAGTACATTAAGTTAGCCAATAAGTTGAAATTCTAATGTTTGTATCACTGCAAAAGACTGTAGGAAAGCGTTATCATACGTAATATCAGACTGTAGCCGAAAAATACATCTGAAACCTTGAAAGAAAATCTCGAGTATTGTTAAACATCCTACGCCAATTGTGAGTGACGAAAACATAACAGCAACAAGGCTGTAAGGGAAACGAGAAATTATTTTTTTCATTCAATAATTGTGGTAATAGTAAATAGAAAATACATGTATGAGATTATGCAGAAAAATAGTTTTAAAAAAAATCCCTTCTGAAATCAGGGTGCATCTAATGTGCCTTATACAATGGAAAATACGGTAATTCTTTATTATTTTTTATACTTTAAAAAATTCTGTACATAATGTTGTTAATACAAACAATCAGTTTATTCTTAATTCCACACTACAACAGTCTTTCCTCACTTCTTTTCAAATTCATAATTGGAAATACAGTCAAACCTCGATTTAGCACCACCATTTGTTCAACACAGACATGGGCGGTAAAGCGGGGGTGGCACAAAATTGAGCCACCCTCATGAACTAGGTACATATTGGATATAAAGTTTTCAATTAAAATTCATTTTATAGGAAAAATGTCAAAGAATTATATGATTCGGTTGTCTAGTAAAAAGAAGAGAGTAAAAAACACGCAGTGGTACACAGCATTGATATAAAATAAGGAAAATGCAATTAGACACGTATTTGCTGATTGTTAGGATACGCACACTGAATAAAGGTTAATAGTAGCAAATGGAAAGAAAATTTATACTTATTTGGATAACTGTATTTACATTGTATTGAAAAAGAGAGCACCATAGTACAGGATGAAGCTATATACCGTATTTACCCGAATATAAGACGACTCGAATGTAAGACGACCCTTTGTTTTCAGCCTTAATTTTAAGAAAAATAAGTTTTATGCAGTTTTCCAGCTGACTCAAATTTTTCCTGAGCCACAATTTAATACTACTAAAAAATAAATCAAATATGTTTACTTACAAAGTTTTGAAATCATTATACTGATGTTGTCCTTAACACACATGGATGCTTGTAAATTTATGCAGCATTTCTTTTACAGCCCAATGTTGCAATAACTTTTTTATAAGAAAATTTGCACTGCTTTCTATTAGAGATTTTATGAATACATATACACAAAATTGATGCAAAACAAATCCTACAAAGTTCAAATTTCAAGTCTGTAAGTGGCCTGTCCAATAGTCCATTGCTAATCACTTTCAGAGCATTCACTTTCATTGGAAGATTCTTCAGTTTTATCACCGTCATTCCATATTAGATCATCTTCGGAACCATCCAGATTGTTTGTCACACAACACTTCTTGAAGCCATTCTTAATGGATTCTTGTGAGATCTTTTCCCAGGAAGTTTTGATCCATTGCCCCAGCTGAGCCACCGATGGTTTCTTAATGTTGCCAATTGGAGTTAAAGGGCAGTCTCCTGACAATAACCATTCTCCATACAATCGACGAAGGTGGACCTTGAATGGCTTGTTCACTACGACATCAAGGACTTGGAGTTGGGATGTCATGCCACCAGGAATGACTACCAAATCTGTGTTTAGTGTAGCCACTTCATTCTTCACTTTGTCTGTTAAATGTCCCCTAAAGGCATCAACAGTCAGCATACCCCTTTGCTTCAATAGAGCACCTGGCCGTCTATTCCATACCTCTTTTAACCAAGAGACCATTAGCTCATCAGTCATCCATCCAGTTTTGTTACATTTGAAAATTATCCCACTTGGCAATTTCTCTTTTGGGAGATTTTTTTCTCTTCAAAATCACAAATGGAGGCAGTTTTCTTCCATCGGCGAGCACAGCTAACATTACCGTAATTCGTAATTTTTCACTGCCTGTGGTTTTTATAATCACTGACTTTTCTCCTTTCTCGTTGATGGTTGTACTCCCTGGCATATCGAAATATACTGGCGTTTCATCAGCATTTCCAATCTGACCTAAGAGGTAGTTGTGTTCACATCGTAGTCGTATTATATAACGCTGGTACTGGATCAGCTTCTCTTCATAATCTGCAGGAAGCTTCTGCGCTAGTGATGTCCTCCTCTGAAGACAAAGTCCATTTCGCCGCATAAATCGAACTGTCCACCCAACACTAGCTTTGAACTCTTGCCTTGGTATCTTTCGTTTTGACGCTTCTTCTAAAGCCTTCATGCGGATTGTCTCTCGTGTAATGCCAAGTCCTTTTCTGCGCATTTCTCGGACATACTCGAATATGACTTCTTCCAACTCCTTATATCGTCCCACTTTAGGACCACGAAATGCTTTTCTCATGGAATGAGCACATTTAAACTGCTCCTTCGCCTTCCTCCATCGCCGAACATTTGCTTCTGTAATGCTAAAGTGGCGCGCAGCTTCGGAATTGTTACTCTTTTCGGCAAAACGCACTACCATTAATTTAAAATTTGAGTCATAACTGCAACGCTGCATTGGTTTATATTCTTTAGTAAATGAATAACCTCTTTTCTCCACATGATCGCCCATGATTTTAATGATCAAAGATAAAACACAACGTCAATTTATCGTTTCAATTTGAAAAATCGTTAGAAAAATCTGATAGTTAGTATGTTATGGTTCAAGAACGATATATCTGCCGATATTTTATCACCGATAAATCTGATCAATTTATCGACGGGTAGATATAAACGAAGAGTTTAGTTGCCAACGATATATCGCTCCGTTCAGGTTGGCCAGGTTGGTTGGGATATTCCAGACGACCAGCGATCAACGATTTATCGGTCAAACTGAGCGATAAATCTGTACAATGGCAACAAACGAAGCGAAAAAACGTTCAAATTAAAATATCGGCCGATTTATCGTTAGACTAAAACCTACACGTTTGTATCCTGGTAACGATAAATCGTATAGATTTATTGCTCGCGAGAAATCTGCCCGATTTATCGGACGATGAGATCGGCCGATAAATCGCACCGTGTATACCCACCTAATGACAATAATGTATCAAGCTCTTATAAACTGTTCTAAACCCAATGGAATATTTGTATGATTATTTTACGTAATTGAAACTCAAACAATTAGAGCAGTAATAATGATATCTGGACTGAAGCTAAACCTCGTGTGGTTGGGCGAGCTGAAAATTACTTCTCGTAAGCTACGTGAATTCCAATTCGTCTGACCGATCGTCTGGGTCGAATAAATGGGCTTCGACAGGTCCAATTCTCGAGTTAGTCGAATCTTGGGAGTCGCCTGTATATTATAATTACTTGATTATAACTTAAAATGTTAAAAATTGAAAAAACAGATTTTTGTGTAATTTGTGTTGTTGTTCGCGAATATAAGACGATCCTACATTTTTTGGTGCCTAAATTAGTAAAAAAAACTCGTCTTAGATTCGGGTAAATACGGTAATTCAAACTCAAATCTGAGGAAAATATTTTTCTAATTTTGTCTGAATTTTCTTTTTGTCACTCATTTTACAAATGGCAGTGTCCAAGCCTACAACATGCCTCATTAAGTCTTTGTTGTCCAAGTTCTTGAGATTTCGACAAATTTTGTGAAGACATTTCAGCCTCCTTAGCAGTCACTTTTTCAATAACTGTGTTGTTTCATCTTCACTTTCACTGTCACATGTAGGCACATACCCTTGCATCAGTTCCACAATTTCCTGTGATATCATTTCTTCAAAAATGGTTTCTTCATCATAGACTGCAAGAAATTCCTCTGCAGTCGAAGGTGCACTTGGAATCGGAAGATTTTCCATGGCTATCCGAAACTCTTGGATAAGATTGTCTTCTACTGAATCTAGTTGAGGTTTTTCAGTCAGTCTAGTGTGTGCCCAGCAGCAGGGGTATGCTGTGCCTCATGGCTGCCCATGTGCAAGCCTCTCATTTGCCACCCTTTTTATGCATTCCTTACAAAAATTAAAAAAACACCTTATGGTTTGATAAATTTCTGTAGCCAATAAATATGTAAGAATATATAGCATATTATAATACAATCTGTATTACTGTTAAAAATACTGTCTGATGATAAATCGGCCACCCCCGTTGTTTGGCCGCATGTGCGTCGCAGCCCAGCTGTTGCTTATTGTTCCTGCTGAAACTTCATCCCATGATATTTTTATCACATACAAAGCATCTTTCAAGAATAATTTGATTGAACAATTATTGTTAATGCTCTCTGCTATCTTTTTCACTTGATGTCTCTTACAGTGTGCCTTAAAGCTCTTAATAATGCCTGCATCAAGAGGTTGTAGAAAGCCATTGCAATTGGGCAGTAGAAAATCGAGTCTCACATTACGAAGATCTAAGGCTTTGTGACAAGGTGCCGAAAAAGGAACCAAAGTCATGGAACGAAAGTGGAACCGGAACGAAAGTGGAACGAAATCTTCGGAACGAAATGTCGATGGAACGAAACTGAACCGTTCCGAATTGGGTTCGCACATGAAATAGTTTCGTTCCGGCTCCTTCTACTTTGGTTCCAGCCAGTTTTCAATGGTTTTTACTCGCGTCTAACGGCGAGAGGAGAGGGCGAGGGGGGAATGCGAGAGGGGAGGTCGAGGATAGGAGGGGGATCTTAGTTCCTAATATCACCACCGGGAAGATGTAGAGTGCACAGTGAGTAGTGAACGCCGACCTCGTACGGAGTTGTTTTTCTCGCTGTCGGAAAATGGGTGTTCGCGGAAAAATCGCCATATCATTAACACATTCAATGCCGCCGTCGACGGTTGCTACCGCGCGCAGACGACCGGCGTCGACGCGTAGTCGACGCATCTCGTGCTCCGTAATAAGGGACCGTCCATATATTACGTAAGACGTTTTAGGCCACTTTTTGACCCCCCCTCTCCCCCATGTAAGAAAACATAAGAACCAATGGGACCCCCCCTCCCCCCCCCCGCCCCTCCTAAATCTTACATAAGAAATCTGAGGTTTTTTTCACTCGCGAGCTCACCACTACTGATGTTTCACTTCGAATGAGTATTAGATAATTTTCAGGGGTGGTAGTCAGATGGTCTAATAAATAATTCCCCTATTATTTATAAACAAATGTTTATTATTTCAGTGAGAAGCCGTACTTGGCTAACAGTCACATAAAGGTAAACGTTTTTCACAACATAAAAAAATAGGTAATAAAAACCTTCAATAGATTTTGGAGCATCGAAACAAAAATAAAGACATGCCGACGTATTGGCACCCCTGTTGTGGTGAGCCCCATAGACATCGAATAAAACTAATAAACATGGGCCAGACATGTGGAGGGGCATTCTATGAGACATTCGTGCATGCAGAGACAGGCTGTAATTGCAAAACATATCTGAAATGTGTCATCTGCAATGCTTACCTTCACAAAAAAGCTCTTGAGAGTAGCTTTCCTCTTCGTAGCTTCTTGATTCAGTTGTTGAATTTTACTGTCAGTGTGTTTTTCAAATGCCATACCATCCTTCCCAAATTCAGTTTTAGCTCTTCGCCAGATGACATTTGCCTCCTCCTGGGCTTGTTGTGGAGTTTTTCTTGGGTAGCAATTCTTGAAAGCTTCAAAGAACCTTTTATAGAGATCTGCTCTAGACCCCATCATTCGAGCGATAGTAAGTCATTTAAACCCACGGTACCCTCGCTCAACACTCCTGTCTGTCGATAGCGGCTCGCGTCAGGTTGGAACTTGCAGCACGTGCGTCATGCAGAGTGGGACTCAGGGAGCGGGGTGGGGGTACAAGAAAGCTCAGCAATAAAAGTGCAACGCCCCCATGTGGCAGAGCATCGGCGCCCGCTTCGACTGAGAGTGAGTCCTGCTATCGCTGGAGCGCGGGAGCGCCGCATTAGCGGTGTTAAATGCGTTTCATTCAGAGTACTGTTCTGGGACGCAAACTGCGTTTTCGCTAAAGTAAAATCTTACGTAAGACCAATCGTAGACCCTTCCTCCCCCCTTGTAAGACAACGTAAGACTCATCCGCACCCCCCCTCCCCCCAAACGTCTTACGTAATATATGGACGGCCCCTAACCGTACCGTTAAGCGACGGCTTCGCACATTGGCTCCTCATAGGAAGCCGGCTCCTCAGTTTAGTTTTCGTCAGTTTGCTCATCGGTTAGTTTGTATTTAGTGCGAATTTTTCCGGAAAAACGATATTTAAAAAAATAGTGAAATTTCGGTTGGCCATTGGGGTTGTATCTAAAAAATCAAGAAGATATTGAATGTGTTAAAACGGCTTACATTAGAAGAATAAAATTAAGCCTAATTAAGCCCCTAAGGCTGATTTGCGGGCTTCTACTCTATGTGAGTACCTCGCTCTCTTCTCCGCCCCACGACCAGAATAATGGTGCAGTTTGCTTGGAACGAAACTACTGAACGTATCTCCCAATAACTCTCAACTTGAACCCGAACCCATTCAAGAAAAGGAACCGTTCCGGAACGAAATATTTCGTTCCGACTAAACAATTTCGTTCCGGAATGAAACTAAACCTATCACGGAACATACAGTTTCGTTACGAACCGAAACTAAAGGGCAAGAGAAAAGATATAGTTTCGTTCCGAACCGAAACTATTCTTTGGGTTCGGTTTCGTTTAACAACCCTGGTATTTACTCGTGTACCCCGCGCACATTTTTTCGCGAAATGCTGGGAGAAAAAAGGGGTGCACGTCTTACACGAGTATTTCTGAACAGTTTATATAAATTGTATCGTTAGTAAATTCCCTGCAATATACTTGCATCTACGTTTATATTCGTAAAAGACATCGAATTCTACGAAGTATAGGCGAATTTATGCGACCAAGCAAACGTGTAAGTTACGCCCGCATTGCAGGCAAAAACTCGAAAAATTAGGCAGAAAGAATACGCCGACTAACTGATAACTATAGTTCAATGACTACTGAGGGTTTACCGGCTTGAAAATAGGTAGGTTCAAGTTTGGTCCTTTTCCCTCATCCACTTCAAGGAATTCGGAGTGGTGAAATTTTGTTGCGAATGAAAGATTTCGTCGTTCGAAAGGAATACAGAAATCCATATCTCAAGTGTTTGGAGTTGTTTGTTCTTAACCGTCCAATATTTACTCAGGAGACGATACGCTAAAAAACTCCCATCCGCCTAAGGATGATGAACCAATAATTCGTCAAGCTCCGCATCTGTTCGTAATATTACGTCAAAAACAGTAGTGTGGACGAAGTTGCATAATAATACAACAAAAACAGTTAAGGGGTTAACAAAAGAGGACTATCGGTGAGGAGACTTCTGCTAGTATCGTCATAAAGGGATCATCCAATGAATTGCATACGTAGAAGGGAGAAGATGCTTAACTTGAGTGGAACTTGTCTCAGGGAGTAGGAATCGGTGACATAAAAAAAAACTTATTCTGGCTCAAATTAACTTTTTCCCTCCGAACTGGCCCAAAAATAGGAGTGCATGGGGTACACGAGTTTGCGGGTTACATGAGTAAATACGGTATTAAACAAAACACCGCAAAGATGTCATGGGAACTGATTACGTGAAAACAGCTTTTCTTTATTTTTTTAAGCAAACAAAAACCAGTAATAATGTGCACCGTGAACAGTATTTTCATTTTGCAGTACATACCATGCATACAGTATGTATTTTATTAAAAATTAAAAAAATGTATATCACGGGATTTCAATTGCGCTATATCGAAATTGTGCTAAACAAACATGTGCTAAACGAGGCATGACTGTATTAATTCTAAAGATTTTAAATGTTTCAAAGATACACCTAAAATATACAATGGCGATAGTGATATGTCTAAATGTGTGTGTGTATATATCGCTGGCGTCGGATGACCATTGATGTTGGGTGTGCTGTTACGGCAGAAAAGGAATGTGTATGCAACCAGCACGGCATTAAGGAATGTCTAGTCTAGAGAAATATCGAAATTACTTGTAGGTTAAAATGATGAACTTTCATCTAGTAAGTATATATACCATATATTTGTGTTTAACCCCTTACCATATGCGGGGAGAAAATTTTCGTTAAATTACAGCTGGTGGGGAGCTAATCTACAATATAATTAATTTTAAAACTAACTTTTATAATGCTTATGCTTATTTATGACCTACAGAAACAATGTTTCGTAAAAATTTATAAAAACTCAGTTTTTTACTTTCTCCATACGTAGTATGGGAAAGTATTGTGTTCACGAAAAAAATCGACTTTGAGATTTCAACGGAAATACATGTTTTGAGGTCCCTAGAACATGTTTAGACTCTTTTCAGAATGATGACTGTGTGTGTATGTATGTATGTATGTGATTGTGGGTGCTCTTAACTGAAAAAGTACTTGCCATATCGTTACCAAACTTCTTATATAACACTTTAACATGAGCACAAAGAACTGGTTAGTTTTTGGACAATACTGGTTAACCGGAAGTTGAGGTTTATTGGAAACCCGATTCGGTTTTTGCGATATTTCTTTGATAATACGTATTATTGTATACATTGTGCATTACAAAAAATGTAGAAAATATAATTTCCTACATCTTTTATTTCAAACAATTTTCCATAGCAGTTATTGTTTAGGAATTATTTATAAATACAGTGAAGCCCTGCTATAACGCTGTGATTGGGGTCCAAAAAATTATGCCTCAAACTCGTCTACATAATTTTGGCACGGACAGTAGCCTTCTTTTTCTCTTGATAAAGGAGTCTGTAACAAGCTATATCCCTATCAACAGCTCTACGTACTTGTGTACTTCTCTCTGCATTTGGATCATATTCTTCCATGATGCTTGAGAACTGTTCAAGGTGCGTGAAGGCTTCATTCATTTTCTTCACTGTCAAAGTGTTAATGAGAGGAAGTTGATAGTCATCATCTTCGGCTTCAGGTGGTATCTTATTTGCCTCTTGTAGGTCAATTAGATCTTTATTGGACATAGGCTCTGAATGAGATGCACACAATTCATCCACATTTTCAATGCTGACACCCAAGTCCAGTTCATTCATAAGCTGAACAACTTTCTTTGTAGCAGCTTCAGTAGTCTCCTCAACACCTTTAAAATCTTGCATTGAATCTGGGCACAACCTCTTCCAGCAACCAATCATTGTTGATTCCTTTATCTCAGCCCAAGAGTCCCCAATATTGTTCACTGCATTCCAGATGTTATAATCTTTCCAGAATTCCTTCAGGGTAGGTCCACCTTCCTTGTCAGTTGCCCTGATAGCATGGTTGATTGTTCTCCTCATGTAGTACCACTTGAAAGTGGCTATGACTGTCTGATCCATAGGCTGAATTTCGCATGTGGTATTTGGAGGCAGAAACACAATTTTAATTTCTGGATAAAGTTCCTATAACGATCGTGGGTGTCCAGGAGCATTGTCCGAAAGTAATATTGCCTTAAATACTAAATAATTCCTCCTGCAATATTGTCTAACTGCTGGAACAACATGAAGATTAAACCAATCCTGAAAAATTGTTCCAGTAACCCAGGCACTTGAATTAGAGTTCCTTAGCCTTCCCCTTCAAAGCTCTTGGATTTTCTGAATGGTAGACTAGCATTGGTTTTATTTTAAAATCACCTGCTGCATTGCCACCAAGAAGCAGTGTGAGTCTGTCCTTAGCTGCCTTATGCCCAGATGCAACTGCCTTTGCTAAATAGGTTCGTGCAGGCATCCTTTTCCAAAATAATCCTGTCTCGTCAACATTAAAAATTTGACGAGCAGAATAACCCCCTTCTTCAATTATTTCAGAAAACTCTTTTACAAATTCTTGTGCAGCTTTTTTATCTGCACTAGCAGATTCTCCAGTCAATTTAATGTTATGTAAACAAGCCCTGCTCTTGAACTTATCAAACGAGCCTTGGCTTGCCTGAAATTCCGGAGTATCAGCAACCCCTTCTCCTAAGCGTTTTTTCCAATCTTCATACAAACTGAGAGCCTTACCTTGTATTATTGCAAGACTCACTGGAGCGTTTTTTTGATGCTGATCCTCAATCCATAATGTTAAAGATCACTCCATTTCCTCCATCGCTAGACCTCACCTTTTAGACACAATCTTCAACGAAATATTTCCAGCATTTCATACGTATTCTTTAATTTTGTCCTTCTCCTTCACAATTGACCCCACAGTCAACAGTCCAATGAGCATCCGAATGAAGCTAAAGATTCACCGCTTTCGGCACGCCTAATTATTTCCATCTTTGTCTCAATCGTGTTCAGTTTATGAGTCCTACTTTTGTTTTCACTTGTATTAGCAATTTCAATTTTCCGTTTCTCACTCATGTTTATAAAATAACAGGTGTAAAATGCACAAACAAAGAAACACTGCTGTACGTACAAACAAAGATGGTAACCTTGCGAGACTGAATAATAATAATAATTTATTGATTATTAACCGACTTTACAATGGTATTAATCTTGTCAAATTTCAGTACAATATTGAAAAATTACACACATATCTTACATTACATACAATACGTATATTATTACGTAGCATACTTTAATTTATTAAAAGTGTTGACTTGTCTGACAGACAGCGCCATTATGTGATAGCTCGAAATGTTTGGTCGTCAGCTGACAAACGAAAGTCCGAATTCGGCATTGTTCGGCGTACAAAAGGCAGTTTAGGGGCGAGAATTTACAATGTATGAAAGAGCGAATTGTACGAAAGTCGAGGACTGCCTGTAAATATATCTTGAAACTTTAGTTCATGTATACTGTAGCA
This sequence comes from Uropetala carovei, assembly GCA_036926305.1. Classification (NCBI taxonomy): domain Eukaryota; kingdom Metazoa; phylum Arthropoda; class Insecta; order Odonata; family Petaluridae; genus Uropetala; species Uropetala carovei. The sequence continues at coordinate 4,899,240 of JAXCHB010000010.1, read as the reverse complement.
TATCCTAACAATAACTTCAACAATGAGAATTATAAATCATTACATGCGGTAAAAGACTTATTAAACAAAAATTGGAATGAATCTATCATTATTATTACTATTTACATTTGTGTTTTCCACACAATGCAACGGTGCACTCAGTGCGTCTTCTGACCAGTTGCGTGAAAGTTTTTGACATGCATGCACTGAAATATGTGGTAGGGAGATTTTCGATTATTTCTTTATGCATAGTTTTCCTTTGTTTGCAGTAGCCCCATAATCTTACTCATTAAAAGAGGCAGGGAGAAGAAGAGTTAACTCACGAATCTCTTGGGTATGCACCCGGGCAAATTCAGCTGAGAAAATCGAAAATCGACATTTTAATTTAATTTAGCGTGCCCCTCATCTCACCTAAGAAATTTTAAGCATATTCTTAAAAGATGTAGCAAATGCTTAGTTTTATTCACACATTTTTAAGCAAATGCTATAGGAGGATCTTGAAAATAAGCAATTTTATTCATCCAAATGTAAGCATTTACTTAAAAAATGCTATATATCTTAAACAAAAGCATTTGCTTAATTTTTATACCCAATAGATTTAGAAACAGATGAGATTAGTGCACGTGATAACATAAGCTGCCATTCACAGAATTAAGAATGGTGTTAGCATACCCAATGCAACAGCAAAATAGGGCTTCATCTGGTGATGAACTCAAATAAAGCTGCTGCAGTGCTTTTCACTGGAATTTTTAGCGATGAGTTTGTTAGCAAAATATGTGGAACTTTGTGAGTCAGACTTTGGTAGTTCCATCTTATTGTTAGATAATGTTCGAAATAATATTTTGGTAGAAAATAGCTATTCACCTTTAAGCTGCTTGAGAGTTTAGGTAAATGATGATCAGTGGAAAAGTTGGATTTTTGAACAAAATATTTAAATAATGCACTTAAAAATGGCAGTTAACCTAGAAACATTATATTAATATATTAAATAAGCTGTTTATAACAATTTATATTTATAATCTAACGAATACATTTTTAATTTTGTCACAATCTATTTCAGTTTCTTTTTGGGAAATCCTGGTGACTATGCTTGGGGTAGGGAGGGCTTGGATGCAATTGTAACCCATCTCTTGAATCAAATGGATGGAAATGGACCACCTCCACTTGCCAAAGAAAAGATAGAAGAAATTCCCATTGTCAATATTGTTAAAGATCAAGTTGGTGAGTACAATTAAAAGTTGTCTGATGAAAGTTCTTGTGTCTGTTGATAGGACATATAAACCTCATAGTGAAATACTGATGCCTAAATTTGGCCTAATAACCTTAGATAACAATCTATGTTTAATTATCTTGCAGCAGCCTGTACTTTCCTTTTTATTTTTATTTTATTTAATAAATGAGCTTGTGTGTTCACTGTCAAGCAATTAAGATATCAAGTAAACAGTAAGAGACTGAAATTTGCAGGGTATATGTGAGCTTTGATGTCATTTATTTTTCTTTAGATTTGAGTATTGGAAAATATACAAGGTAGGATAAGAAACTATTATATTTTTTTTAAATATCTCTGAATATATAAAAAATGGAAAGCTGAAACTTTGAGCAGACATTTTTGCATTGATACCACAAATGATACACTACTAATTGAATACAGATATATCCTGATTTACATCACGGATGCGTTCCTGAAAAGAGCGACATAAAGCAACACAAATCAAAGCAGTTTCTCCCATAAGAATCATTGGTTTGAGGGAGAGATGTATGCAGGAGGTTAGAGTAGTTCTGAAACATCGATTGCTGTAACCCCTAAATGTTGGCACTAGATACTTGACAAACTGATTCCCAGTTCAAATGAGAAAAAACACAGGTACAGGCAGTCCTCGACATCCGTACATAATGCATTCCTGAAAATGTATATGGAAGTTGAATGTACTGATGTCAAACGTTGATTAACATGTTATAGGGGAGGGATTCCGTTCCCAGAGAGCCAAAAAATATTATAAAATCTTTAATTATGGTATAAATGTTTAGTTTTTTGAGCAGTGGCTGTTTAGACACAATTGTCGATTTTATAATATAGAGAGATAGGGCAAAATGCAATAAAATATTTAAATAATTGCACAAATAAACACTGCTGTACAGACAAAGATGGCGACGCAGCAGAAACTGGTGGCCTGGTGGCTGGCAACCAGCAGCACATGAAATATTCGTTCGTCATTTCTCTGACGTACGAAAGTCGGAATTCGGCATACGGAAGGCAGTTTAGGGTTGTTAATGTATAATGTATGAAAGTGCGAGTTTTTTTCATTAAAGCATTTTGCTATTTTCATAGTTTTTTTGTAATATTGCCTATAGTGCGTTTCCCGAAGTCATGCGGGTCAGATTTGCAGTATTCCGTCTGCATTCGGGTTATTTCACTTAGGCTACGACCCAATGTTGCCACATTTCAAATTTCGCTCATTTCAACAGCAGCTGTGGATGAGTGAAGTTCTATACTCCGATAGATCATCATAAAGCACGCTCATGTTTTCCGCTGTCGCCGAAAAACGATCGGGTTCATTCTTATCTATGTAGAAGACTTTAAAGTTGGCCTTAAAGAGGTTTAGAGCAACAATTCTCGCTGCGACAATTGTTGTCATAAAAATGGGCATAAAGCGAAAGAATGTAACGTAAATATTAAATACGTTATATTTATTGACGTGAATACACGTATTCTTTTGTCATTTACATAATTGCATCTATAAGAATCTCAGTATTTTTAATTTATGTTTTCTTTTAGTAATGAATGGTGGTAATAGTATGCGTATTCCGTTTTTATTGGGGATTTACATTTCAAACACTTTTATTTAACAAATACTTTCCACCCATTTTTCAAGTCCAACTCTCCTCTCTCATCCTCTAATGTCTTCATTTCGTAGAATTTTAATAAGAAAATCAAGGAGTTTCAATACCATGAAAAAGTTGTTTACGAAACTTCTCCATTATGAGAGCCATGAACAAAATGTTTTGTTCCATTTAGCAGGAACCTTGTTTGGTTCCCCGCTGGGGAAAGGGTACAATTCGTAGAAAGCGATTTTACTTAGAGTGCGTATCTATATGACCAGGTGGTCTACAGAGGTGATTAAAAGAGAAATGTATTTCTAAGAAAACTTTAATGGAAGAGAAATACTTGGAAGAGAGGGACGCTTTGCAAGTTGGGAATCCCATAAAGGAATGGTTACAATAATGAAAGTCTCCCTCTCTCATCCTATACACCAATATCCAAATCGCTCTTAAACTCGTGACGTACCCATTATTTTGCAACTCAAGCTTGCCGATTATCTAGAATTTAACGTAATTACCAGTTTTTCTACAAATAAGAGATGAGAAAATTATTTAGAAAAAGTTTTATTCAATAAATAAAAAGACCTATAATGAAAAAAATGCTAAACTATTCCTATATAATCGAAAGTTGATAACTATACTAAAAAATGAAATAGTTAAAATAAAATTGAAAGAGTTAAATATTAAAAGTTAATAACTATACTAAAAATGGAATAAAATGGAATGAAAAATAATCGGTAAAATATATAAATAATATGAAACCACGGACACTATCAATGAAAAAAGAAAATATATAAATCAAACTACTCAAAATATTCACCAAAAAACCACTACGGAACCACGAAGCACAAGTGTTGCAGAAGAACTGACCGAGAGAAGTGAGCAATCATGTCAACAGTGCTCGTAAAGAATTTTTGAAAGGCGTGGGAAATTTAAGACCGCTTATTGGCTGACACTTTCTCCCCCACAACCAAAGAATCTAACCGTAGACACACCCCACCCGTACAATCTCTGGAAACACGGTATAATCATGGCCCCAAAGAGAGTGATGGTTGAAATGAAAGAAAAGTCGGTAAAAAGGGTGAAAAAAAGTAATGAGTTTGGAGAAGAAAATTGAAGTTTTAGATAGGCTTGTGCATAATGAACTGCTTCGTCAGTTGGTAAATTACTTGGTGTGGCTGAGTCCACAATAAAATCGGTAAGGAAAGTGAAGAAGCGATTAGAGCTAGTGTTGCAAGTGGTACTTCAACGAGTACAAAAGTGTCTTTTGTAACTAGAAATCCATATGTAGAGAAGACAGAGAAGGCTTTAAACCTGTAAATCGAGACCCAAACTTGCAAGAAAATCTTACTGAGTTCACTTGTCATTCGCGAGAAAGCCAAGCAACTGCACAATCATTACGTCTCAAATTGTTTCGCGGTCTGCTAACGGGATATCGCCAACGTCATTGAAGCGTGTGTAGATCGGTTCCTTGCTCTTTAAAAAAATTTGGCGTTTATTCAGAATGCCACAGTACGTATTGTATTATTATATTTATTCTTCTCCTTTACAATTGAACACACACTTGACCGGCTTAAGTCCAATGAGTGTCCGATTGAAGTTAAAGATTCGCCACTTTTGGCACGCCTAATTATTTCCATCTTTGTCTCAATTGTGTTCAGTTTATGAGTCCTACTTTTCTTTTCACTTGTATTAGCAATTTCAATTTTGCGTTTCTCACTCATGTTTATAAAATAACAGGTGTAAAATGCACAAACAAAGAAACACTGCTTTACATACAAACAAAGATGGTAACGTTGCTGAGACTGAATAATAATAATAATTTATTGATTATTAACCGACTTTACAGTGGTATTAATCTTGTCAAATTTCAGTACAATATTAAAAAACATTACACAAATCTTACATTACATATAATATGAGGTGCTGTCAAAAAGTTCCTGGATTGACTTTAAAAAAAAGTTTAGGCTTACCCAATTGTTTAGTCGGTGTTATCTCCTTTGAAGTACTCTCCTTGGGCAACAATACAGCGATTCCAGCGACGTTCCCACTTCTGGAAACAGTTCTGGAACTCCTTTTTTGGCGATGTTGTTAAGTACCTCCTGCGATTCGGCTTGAATCTCCTCCACAGTGTTAAAACACCGCCCCTTGAGTACCATTTCCATTAGGGATTGCAATACCGGTAAACCGGTTTACCAATTTACCGGTAAATAGCTCAAAAATCCGGTAAAAATTTACCGGTAATTTTGTAATTTTTTACCGGTAATTCGGTAAATAAAAAATGTTTTTAATGCATGTTAAAAAATAATAATATTCTTGTGTTTGAATGTTTCAATGTTTCTCGAGTCTTGATTCTCTCGGCAGACAATTACACATGCGCTGAAGGCTGATGCAATAATCAGTAGTCAAGAAAGTACAGACGACACTCGATTTATGCCATAGATACGTTCTGAGGTTTATGGCATAAATCGAAAGTAATTTTCCCGCAGTATATTGATCATGTACAGTGGCGGCTCCTACGAAGTGATTCATTCCTACATGAACTTTTTAAACCTTAGTAAAATATTTCTTTATGGTGATGTAATGTCAGTAGTTATTTTTCTGTTTTTAATATTATTCCTTGAATATGTTTAATGTAGATAGTGTGTTATAAATGTTAATATCTTAGCACTAATATCTGTTGATCTTTATAGAAAGTGAACTTGAACTGCTCTCTAATACAATATTAGCATTGCAGCCAATAAAAGTTGCTGTAGAAGCACTATGATCCAAAAATGTAAATTTGTATATTGCTGATGTAACATTAAAATTTATGCTTGATGAACTAAGAAATCAAAACACATTTTTAAGCAATGACCTTAAAGAAGCATTGATAGCTCTCATAAAGAAAAGATGAACAACTTATTCTGATGTTCTACAGTTTCTTTATGATCCAAAGAAATCAGTTGATGAAGATTACGGAATTTTCAATAAAACCAGCAAGGGCACAATAACAAAGGTAATTGTAGAGTTACTTGAACTCATTTCTGAAACTGAATCAACAGTAGTCAACGATTCCAACTCCCAGTCTGAGGATGCACCGACTTCAGTTCCTTCGTCATCAACTGCATTGTCTATGAAGGAAAAACTTCAACTGGCGATAAAGAAAAAATCGGTACAACATACATTGTACAAACTTTCTCATATATGGGTAGTAATGCGTCGTTTATTTATCTTTAGAAAATGAAAATCGTATGAGCCTGTTTTTAGAAAATCCAATTTTTGTTAAAGTTGCCAAGAATAAACTAGCCTTATATTCATTTTTTGAGAAATATGAACTATACAGTATTATTGAAGACATAAACTCAAGTAACTGTATGAAATTTGATCAAAATCGTTATAGCCGTTTTCGAGAAAATCGGATTGTTGTTAAAAATGTGTAGAATAAACTACTCTTAATTACTTAGCAATGTCAACAATTTCTATGTATACTCTGCTCAGTGTGATAAAATGCCTAAGTACGAGATTTCATTCATTTTCGCTTTACCGTCTAGGCTCCAGAGCCAGTAACAGACAGATGGCATTGCGAAAACCACTTTTTCAGATTCAGCGACACCTAAAACGTATATTTCCATAAAAATCTCGAGGTCGAATTTTTTAGCGATAACAATACTTTCTCGATACTTCGTATGAGAAAGTAAAAACTCACTCAGCCTATGAAGATTCATCTCAAAAACAAAAAAAAACACAAAAAACCTAACACAAGTCGTAAGAAAGGAACTAATGTATTTTCAAGAAGAAAAAATCGGTACAACATACATTGTACAAACTTTCTCATATATAGGTACTAATGCGTCGTTTAGTTATCTTTAGAAAATGGAAATCGTATTAGCCTGTTTTTAGGAAATTCAATTTTTGTTAAAGTTGCCCAAGAATAAACTAGCCTTATATTCATTCATTGAGAAAAATGAAATAGGTAGTAATATTGAAGGCATAAACTCAAGTAACTATACGAAATTTTATCAAAATCGTTCGATCCGTTTTTGAGAAAATCAAATTATTGTTAAAAATGTGTAGAATAAACTAGCCTTATATTCATTTTTTGAGAAATATGAACTATACAGTATTAGTGAAGACAAACTCAAGTAACTGTACGAAATTTCATCAAAATCGTTGGAGCCGTTTTTGAGAAAATCAAATTGTTGTTAAAAATGTGTAGAATAAACTTCCCTTAATTATTGAGCAATGTCAACTATTTCTTCATATACTCTGCTCAGTATGATAAAATGCCTAAGTACGAGATTTCATTCATTTTTGTTCTGTCTAGGCTCCAGAGCCAGTAACACACAGACAGATGGCATTGAGAAAACCACTTTTTCGGATTCAGAGACACCTAAAACGTGTATTTCCGTAAAAATCTTGAGGTCGAATTTTTTTGCGAAAACAATATTTTCTCAATGCTTCGTATGAGAAAGTAAAAATAAGAGGAAAATACAAATGGATTTCGATTTGCTAATGACCAATCGACCAACAAGTGTTGAATCTGAACGAGTTTTTTCAACGGCTGGGTTTATCTAATAAATAAAAGAGGATGTCTGTCTGTGGCAGCCATAACTCATCAGAGAATAAAGTTAGGAGCTTGAAATTTTGAAAGAATCTGCAGGTTGATCATGGGACTTGCAGTGCCGAATATAATTCAAATCGGCCCACGAGGTCATGACCCCGGAGGTCACGGATCGGTTGGTCAAAATTTCAGTTTCTTGAGAATATCTTAGCAGCCATTGGACCGATTTTGATGAATCCTACACCAATATCAATGTTTTGATAATATACATCTCTAATAAATAAAAGAGGATGTCTGTCTGTCTGTTTGTGGCAGCCATAACTCATCAGAGAATAAAGTTAGGAGCTTGAAATTTTGACAGCAGCTTCAGGTTGATCATGGGAGTTGTAGTACCAAATATAATTCAAATCGGCCCACGGGGTCGTGTCCCCGGAGGTCACGGATCGGTCAGTCAAAATTTCAGTTTCATGAGGATATCTCAGCAACTATTGGACCGATTTTGATGAATCCTGCACCAATATCAGTGTTTTGTTGATATACATTCTAGCTGAAAATGGACAAAATCAGTCCACTGGGTTGAAAGGTCTTAATGTAATGGCCGGTTCAAATTTTGGTTTTTTGAGTATATCCCAACAACGAATTGAAATACGTTTTAAAATATTAATTTTTCATCAGTTATTTCTGTAAAACATAATTTTCGCATTTATGGCATTATTGAAGTATAGAAATTTACTAACATTCCATATCTTACGTAAAAATTGTTGTGGAACTGTTGTTTAAATTGTTGTTTATTTCATTGAAATATTTGTTGTTTTTAATTGAATTATCTTCTAATCTAACATATAAAGGAGAATGTTTGTAAGTTTGTTCGCTTTGAATGCTTTTAATACGAGATAGGGAGGGAGAGAGATGGATGGTAATGGAAGGGGTAGATGGGGAGAGGGAATTAGAGGGAAGGGGTGGAGAGAGGGGGAGGGAGGGGGAGAAGGGAATGAGAGGGTGGAAGGGAGGGGAAGGGAGTTTATACGTTATTTTCCTAAGATTTTCTTCAATCATCTAAATAGGAAAATGCGGAGCGGTTTTCTTCATTTTAGCTTTATTCGATGGGTATAACTGTGTACTATCTTATTCTTACGATGCCTACATGTTACTCGGTCGAAGTTTTAGGTTCACTAATTCCGTTGAAATTCAACGGGCACTCCTGCTAGTATCTACTAAAATAAGATTGCAGTAAGGTGACCATAGTTTCGATAAATTATGTTTTCTGCGAACCTATTTTAACCAAAAAGACATCTAATAAGAAAGACTTTCAAAGTGTTCTGTTTATATTAATATTAAACTTATACTTATGTTTGGAATACAATTTTGTTCAAAGTGTTTTTTGTTTATATTAATATTAAACTTGTAATTATGTTTGGAATACAATTTTGTTCAAAGTGTTTTTGTTGATATTAATATTAAACTTAACATTATGTTTGGAATAAATGTTTTGAATACAATTTTTTTATTTATATTAGTTTTATAGTTGATTTGAATAAAATTTGTCTTCCATTAATATTTACATATCATTTTTCTTTCAATTAGCATTTTTTTTGAAACTGTATAAATTACCGGTAAACCGGTATTTGTGAAAATTTTTACTGAATTACCAGTAAATCAAAAGTCGGTAAATTTGCAATCCCTAATTTCCATCTTCGGGAAGAGGAAAAATCATGGGGTGAGGTCGGGGAAGTAGGGGAGGGGTGAGGGAGGAGAAGTAGGGGAGGGGTGAGGGACCACCGCCATGTTGTTGTCGGCCAAAAACTGTTGGACAGACAGCACGGTGTGAGCAGGCACGTTGTCGTGGTGGAGCAACCAGTCTTTGGACGCCCACAGGGCCGGACGTTTCCTCCTCACATCCCCTCTAAAATGTCTCAGGACTTCAATGTAAAAATTTTGATTCACTGTCTGCCCTTGAGGAACAAATTCTTTATACACAATTACCTCCTTGTCAAAAAAAAAAATGATCAGCATGCTCTTCACATTGCTCTTGACTTGCCTGGCTTTCTTCGGTTTTGGTGATCTCGGACCGGTCTGGAAACTTTTTAACAGCACCTCATACGTATATTATTACATAGCATACTTTAATTTTGTAATTTATTAAAAGTGTTTGCTTGGCTGACAGACAGTGCCATTATGCGATAGCTCGAAATGTTTGTTCGTCAGCTGATGTATGAAAGTCCAAATTCGGAGTACGAAAGGGGGTTTAGGGGGAGAATTTATAATATACGAAAGAGCGAATTGTACGGATGTTGAATGTACGGATGTCGAGGACTGCCTGTAATGGATCCAATGGAAAGAATATTAGCTGGACACGTGGATGAGAATTCTCCATCTGAGTAAATAGTAGTACCAGGATATCGGGGTAACCTGTAATCAGGTTGAAACACTGCTGTGCCTCTAATCCAAATTTTGAACATACTGTATTTACCTGAATGTAAGACGAGGTTTTTTCCAATTTTAGCACCTGAAAAATCTTGAGTTGTCTTATATTTGCATAGTATGGAATTTACTTTGCGTAAATAAATCGCATGTCATAAATGTTGATGACATTTGTTATGATGCTTGCAGATATAATTCTATCCTATCACAATGGATAGCTGGGGTTTAGAAACCTGATACTTAATGCACTACAATGTAGATAGTGTAGTGGAAGGTAATTAGAAATTGAAAGCAAAAACATTCATTTCTGCACCAGCAAATGTCATTTTATCCTACTGTGGGTGCATGCGTAATGATACTGGGTTTCTCTTAACAGTTTATTTAACAACACAAAACACTGATAACAAAAACAGGAGAGGGAAATGCAGGGTATGCTAGGAAGCTCATGCTCGTGCGTGGATGACTCGGCATCACTGGTTCCCTTCCGCACTGCCGGGAGCCAGGTCCCGCAGTAGGAAAAATGATTTCTGTGCACTGTTAGTAGTTGCTGAATTCAATTATTTTTCTCCAAAACAAGAGCACAAAGCAGGTGCTGGCGATGTCTCATGATTTATTAATTTAATTACTCAAAAATTGCTTTGTTTGTGAAAATTATTACAATTGCATTCTTGATATTTTTTGTTTTGTGATAAGATGGCATTTTGTAACATCCTTAGTATAATGTTCTGTTTCAGATAAGAACCTGCAATGCTCAGTATGCTGGGAAGATTTCCGTTTAGGAGAACCAGTCCGAAAATTACGATGCGAACATGTATATCATGAAAATTGCATAATCCCGTGGCTAGAGCTGGTAAGCATTGAAATTGAGCTATTGGTCGTTAAGGAAAGTTGTTTTTTCTTTGGAACATCTACTGAGTGGTGTTTCTTTTCAGCATGGAACCTGTCCAATATGTAGAAAGACTTTAAGTGATGAGGGAGGAGATGACCATCACCAAGGACCAGGAGGAACGAGTGTGCAGAATGGCCTTGCTGCCCTCTTTCGGTGAGAATCAATGTTGATATTTAACATGAGAGTGAATGATTTAGAGAATTAAGTGTGACTCTCACCTTAAATTTTTTGCAAACATTATGAATGGTTGATTTCATAAATTTCCTGCGATGTTTGTGTAGTGGGTTTTTTGTAGATTGTGATGTAAATAAGTTAAATTTTATTAAACTTTTAGAAGTTGACATTTTGCACACCTCTTTGATTGATAGGTTGTTTTGATCTACCCGCCAATGGACAACAATTATTGTATAAAGGTCCAAGGTAAATATAAAAACCCTTAGGTGATATAATTGCAAATGTTGATAAGAATTTTTCAGAGTAGTGCTATTTAAACCAGTTAGAATAGTATTGAAAACTAATTTTAATTATGATATAACACCAATAGCAGAATAAATTAATGTTATTATTTCCATTAAACTTAAAATTCAGTTTCTATGTTTAACCAGATATTAATTTTTATTTATTTACCTGAGCTTATCTTGTGGTATGGTATTGTGAGATTTGTTAGATATATTAATCATAATTTTCTAAATTTGTGCATGATTCCCAATTGAAAAATATTTGTGGTTATTTGATTCTAAACAATAAATTTTATAAGTTCTTTGCTCATGCCTTACTTATGAGACAGAATTTTATAAATTATTGAAAGTTTATTAATTTCCATAATTACGTTATAAATTAATTAATACATATGTGTGTTGTGACACTAATAAGGATTTTTAAAACTTTTTTTTACTTTTTGCATGAATATTAATCCAGTTTCTTATAAGTAGATTACATGTTAGTCTGTTTAACCTTGAGGAAGCACCTCGTGTAGTTATCAACATTTTAATATGTAATTGTTATTTCATTAAACCTTTAAATTACTTGTTATTGAGGCTGTAAAAGCGTGTCATTTTAAGAAAATTGTGTTGCCATTCAGTAACTTAGAATTAAGAATGAAAATTTTCTTTGCTGAATATAAAGATGACTTGTATTTTACTATGCAATTATGTTATGATAGGCATTTTTTCAATTTTGAAAGTTGTATTTCATAATTAATCTTGCCATAAATGAATAGGTTATTAACATTCCTGTGTTATTGGCAGAATCCTAAATGATCTTTATAGATCAGGGGTAGTCAAACCTGAGGTATATAGGATTCTGATAAACTAATTTACGCGATCGATTCGGTTTGAGAAACACAGGCATAGGGAATGCATTTTAATTATTAAAAGCCGTGGAGAATAAACATCATTGAGAAGAATAAAGGAAAGAAAAACATACGAACCTCCAAAAAAAAATATCAAAATCAAAGTGCCCTACTGGGTCCTATTTTATTTCAGATGCTCTAATACCCCTGAAAATATAAATAAATAGAACTTGTAGCAGTACTATAAAATAATATATAAAGACATGTTGTTGAAGTTTAAAAAACACCTCAAAGATGTAGAAGAAACAAGCACAAGTGTTGAGCAAAAGGCATTTTTCCGGACGAACTTCTCTAGACGGTCGCCAGAGCTATACTAAAGGCACATCAATCCGTACGGAACACACGCAACTGCTCTCGTCTATACACTGCGCAAGAAACTCAGAGTATTTCAGAGAGGTCAGGAGGTAGATCTACCTCTGCAAGGACACGTGACCTTCATGAGGTAGATCGACTTGGTATCATTTTCCCGAAAATCACTTTCCCAAATGGTCTTTTTCCCAAATGATCATTTTCCTGAATGATCATTTTCCCAAATGATCGTTTTCCCGAATATCATTTTCCCGAATCATCACGGATTACTCTGCCTGTGTATTTGCCTATTAACCGAGGATATTGACGAGCCTTCGGCTCGCTTTGTTTTAATGGGTAGTCGTCTCCGGGCGCTACTGCGCCCTTCGCCTCGCCCGGAACCAAAGAAACCCACCCTGCTGTCCGGTGATTGGGTTCGTAAATGTCGAGACCGGCCAGTCAGTCATGGGTTTGTTTAGTTTTGCGGGTACAAAAACAGTCTTTCATTGTATATGTAAATAAAATTATCGTTCAGGAAACTTTCCATTGTAAATTGGCTGCTGTACTTTTTTGTAATTATGTCATATAAATCAATTTTCAATAACATTAGTTAATTGTTAAATGTGAACAAAATCAGTCTTTTGTTGTATATGTACATAAAATTAACGTAAATTGATTGATTTGGAAAAATGAGGATTCGGGAAAATGAAGTATTCGGGAAAATGAGGGATTCGGGAAAATGAGGATTCAGGAAAGTGATATTCGGGAAATTGAACGTTCAGGAAAATGAAATTCGGGAAACTGAATGATACCGAGGTAGATCTACCTCATCCGCATCGAACATGTTAAGGTTTTCTATCAGCAGTAATCAAAACATAATTTTATACCTATATAACAGTACTTTTTATTACAAGAATATAGGCCTTATGTATAGTATAAATTGTTTAATCAAATTCATTACATAGTACAGTTTGAGCACCCATTATCTGTAGAATGAAAAATCGAAATTATCCTAAATCTGAAATTTTTTGGATTCATCAACACCTCCGCAAATATTAATGAGACATTGGCAGTGAAGTACTGAACTCCACCAAGGATGAAGTTCAGTACTACACCACTGAACTTCCAAGGGCACATTCTTAGTTTTATATATGTACATAAGGGTACAACTAGGAAGAAAGACATTAATTTTGGTTATGCTGGTGATTCTGAACTCGAAAAGAAATAAGAAATTAGTTTTTAATTTTTTTCAAAACTGAGCTGAAGTGAACCGCACTACTCCCGGCATCTGTGCTACGGGAAATCCAGTTCATCATTATGGTTCATAGTCATTGGTTCCTAACATACTGTACAACGTTTGTGGTTATCTATTGCTTTGGTGTTTTTTTAGGCGCGTTTCGCTTCCAGCGTGAGCGCCTATTATCGTCGGTCAGTCCTTCCGTCTGCATGTTCATTCTCCGCTTCTACAGAACGGATTTTCATGAAATTTGATATTAAGAACATACAATCAAATATAATAAGAAAATCGCACAAATAAATCACGTACTCCAATCGGGGGTACCACTTTACTGGTGACAAAAAAGTAAATTTTTGTCATAACTCTTAAGGGGGCACACCAGGGTGACGGCCTGAAACGTAGGGCTATTTTTGGGAATTTTTTATTAAAAAAGTATGCATTTAAATGAATTTATGTTTTTAAAAAACTAAAAGTACATCATTTTGAAAACATTTTCAAATAACAAAAGTTTGATAATAATAATAAATTTAATATATATAGCCGCTGCAACTATTGCGTGTTTCAAAAACGTTTTCCTTCGGTTGACAGAATTCCAAGGAAACTGCCGATCTGAAACCAAAACATCAGGCATATTCTTAGAATAGAATGTTAAAACTTCGACATGACGATCTCAAAAGTCAAAGTTTACTCGAAAAAAAAAATGGCCCGCGTTTGAAAAAAATACTTTCAAAATTTCAGAATAAAACTCGCTTGTTATTTATAATTAACAAAAAATAAACGTAACTTTAAAAAACCGAGATCGTCATGTCGAAAAGAATCATATTAGTTATATTTTTTCCAAATTTGAAGGCAATCGGTCATATGGTTATTTAGAAATACTGTCAACCAGGTTAAAAAAAGTGGTTTTCAGAAAAACGCGATTAAAGTTTTACTTTCAATTCTTTAGTACATAATTCGGAATTTCTTTAATTTACCCCTACTCGGCGATTCCTGGGTCATACAGCAAATCTTCTGCAGAAAGAGCAGCCTCCTCCCTTGTAATTTCTTTTGTCTACGAAGCAATCTTGCCTCGCGCTTCTCCTCCTGCGCTCGGTGCTCAGCTTGGTCGATGCGGCGCGCGTCCATGGTTTGGCAATATTCATACAAATGCTCGCCGATATTGACTTACATTGCACTTAAAACTTGTAATAAACCCATATGGCCATCATTAAACAAGATTGTTGCTAAATTGGCAGCGGTTTCCACGACTGAAACTCCAGTGAACATAGTTTTCGGTGCTATTTTCCGTATGAGTGCGTTAAAACTTTCGTTGCTGTTTTGGTTGAATGCGCCTAAGCACCGTTCAAAGAGATATTTGTTGGTAAGCTCTTTATAAATTAGCTTAAATGCATCTGCAACATCTTTATGCAGTGGAGGTTTGTGCACATATTCATGTAATTTTCCTGTCGCATTTGCCCGTTGCCATGAGCACCAGGAGTTTTCTCCTTGCGGACAAAAGTGATGTTGCGCTTGTTCATCGGTGCAGGTTGTGTGATAGTAAGCGGTCCAAATGCCGTTAGACATTTTTTGCACAGAATCCGGATTTGCACGAATGGCCTTGCCATAATAAATAGTTAATTCGTCAATTAATTTTCTGGTAAGTTTGCCCCTACCACTGAGACCTTTTTTTCCTTTCTTGACATTGCGGAGTCTTGAGCTCATTCGCTTTTCAACATGATTAACGCATTCCTTTTTAGAATCAACAACTCCCTTGTAAGTTTTGGTGTCGCTGTCTCCTATGTAGTTTACGTATTTTGCGTCGTGTATTTCTTCGGATCTGCGAAACATAGCGTGAATGCCGTCCACTTCCATTTTTCCCGCCGAACCCTCGTGATTAGCATTACATTCGTTGACATGGTTTTCTTCCCATTCTTTCAATTCTTCTGTATCCTTTTTTTCTCCCAGTATTCGCAAGCCTTGCAATACGCTGATGTAACAAAAATATCAAGAATTTTCCTCGTATAATAACCAATAAGTGATTGAACACCGTATAAGGAATTAAATCCTCGTTTTTGCCATGTCCCGTCTCCTGACACGGTAAGTTCCACAGTTTCTTCACGTCCTGTAGCTTGCATCATCAATGTTTTTTCTTCTTCACCAGTTTTTTTCGTCGAACACTGTTGGACAGCATCCGAGGTAGTTTTCATACTTTGTACGATAATTTGATATAAAGATTGAAAAATAGGGCGCGGCATTTAATTTAATGATACCCCCAATAATCGCATAGCAAAAACAAATTGTCGGTTTATTTCGTATGCATTATTGATAAGCGGGCACGAGTCCATTGTTTTTGATTCGCATGATGCACAGTTCACCACAACTTTGAACCCTAGTCCCCGTATACTTCTTTCTGTAAAATTTATGTCACTTCCACAAACCTAGCACTTCACATACTGGCTGATCGCATCAAAAACAGTAACGAAATTCAAAATTCCATACCGGATATTTTGTTTAATATCCACGTTAATCTCTGCGCCACAAGGACACAACGCTGATGGGCTCCGGAGGGCGTAGACACTTGAGGAAACCCTACGCACCGGCTGAACTGCGAGCGACGCGCTCAACGCCCCGTGCACGTCTCTCGAAAAAATTCCATAACTTCGTCAATTTCAGGAATTTTGGCATGTAACAGGTCGGAAAATATTCGTGAAAGTCTATAGTTTAAAAATAAAAATTAAAAAAAAATTCGATTTTTTCGAAGGTTCACCCTGGTGTGCCCCCTTAAAGTATTGCTTATATCAAAATATTTTTAAAATAAAAGTTGGAGAACTAGTAAAGAAGAATATTTCCTTTCCTATACATTTGTATCGTAGGAGTTGCCTTTATCCAGAAAATCGAACAAGAATGTCTTAAATCGAGTTGAACTTAGAAATTTTCTTGCATGGTTACTTCATTGTTGCTAACACAAACAATCTCCCAAACAAACGTTTAATTTCCTTACGCGTCCATGTAATATTAATAGGAAGAAAATGGATTATTTATGATAAAGAAAAGAACTTTAAAACGCTATTTCCCTCACGTACAGGTATATAATTTCTTTCTAATACTCCATTGCATGAAACCCGTCCATTTGTGATACGTTGTACACTTTCCTAACTTGTTTTAATTAATGAACATGTCAAAAAGACCATCAGATATCCTTATGGGTAACAGCATGAAATTGAAAAGGAAGCACAAGTCACTTTCAATTGATAAGAAAATCGAGTTACAGGCAGTCCCCTACTTCCGTACAAAATGCATTCCTGAAAACGTGTATGAAAGTCGAATGTACAAAAGTCGAACAATAGACTTACATGTTATAATGGGGGTTCCATTCCCAGAGAGCCAAAAAATATTATAAAATCTCTAATTATGGTATAAATGTGTAGGTTTTTGAGCAGGGCCTTTTAGATTTTATAATATAGAGAGAGAGGGCAAAATGCAATAAAATATTTAAATAGTTGCACAAATAAACACTGCTGTACAGACAAAAATGGCGACGCAGCAGAAACTGGTGGCCTGGTGGCTGGCAACCAGCAGCACATGAAATATTCGTTCGTCATTTCTCTGACGTACGAAAGTCGGAATTCGGCATACGGAAGGCAGTTTAGGGTTGTTAATGTATAATGTATGAAAGTGCAAGTTTTTTTCATTAAAGCATTTTGCTATTTTCATAGTTTTTTGTAATATTCCCTAATCATGGCCCCAAAGAGAGTGATGATTGAAATGAAAGAAAAGTCGGTGAAAAGGGCGAAAAAACGTAATGAGTTTGGAGAAGAAAATTGAAGTTTTAGATAGGCTTGTGCATAATGAACTGCTTCATCAGTTGGTAAATTACTTGGTGTGTCCGAGTCCACATTAAGATTGGTATGGAATGTGAAGAAGCGATTAGAGCTAGTGTTGCAAGTGGTACTTCAAAGAGTATAAAAGTGTCTTTTGTACCTAGGAATTCGTATATAGGGAGGACAGAGAAGGCTTTAAACCTGTGAATCAAGACCCAAACTCGCAAGAAAATCTCGCTGAGTTCACTTGTCATTCGCGAGAAAGCCAAGCAACTGCACAATCATTATGTCTCAAATTGTTTCGCGGTCTGCTAACGGGATATCGTCAACATCATCGAAGTGTGTGTAGATCGCTTCCTTGCTCTTTTAAAAAATTTAAATCTGCTAGGTCACTTTCTAGAAACTCATCAATTTGAGTAGAATGATTTAGATTTCAGCCAAGAAGCCATTACTTTTTTGAATTTTATTATATTTATGCAATTTGCTTCATTTGGTAATTTATTAAACTGCTGACAGACAGCGCCACTGTTAGATAGCTCGAAATGTTTGTTCATCATCTGACGTGCAAAAGTTTGAATTTGGCGTACAAAAGGCGGTTTAGGGGTGTGAATGTATAGTGTATGAAAGAGCGAGTTGTACGAAAGTCGAATGTACAAAAGTCGAGTACTGCCTGTATTGCAAAACCTTGATGGTGATGCGTCTGTCAAGTGATTGAGTGAGGACTATTGCATGGGTATCACCACCGTATATGATTTAATGAAGCAAAAAGATCAGTTATTTTTTAGTGAAAGTGAATCTCAGAAGTTAATAGTCAATAGAAAATAATGCAAAAATTCACTACAGTGATCCTATTAAAGCTGTATGGAATCTGTTCGTACGTATTTTTTATTTTAATAAAGGGTGTGATAATAAAACAGATGTTCATTTATATTCAAGCTGGTAAAAGGTAGCATGAGTGTTTGTAGACTAACATACAGGATACACTAATTCAAGTGTGCCAATGCATACCTTACGTCAGGGGTCTCCAAGCTACAGCCCATGGTCCACATCTGGCATGCCCCGTGATAGCATCCTGCCTGCCTTACCCTATCAAGTTTTGTGTATTTACCTTGAGGAGTTTTCATTAGACATAATTTTTTATATCTAAATGATATTTTCCAAATGCCTAGATGCAAAATACTTTTAATATAGGCATATGACATATTACAGAATAAAAGTATTCAGGAAACATGCTCTTAGAAATTTTCACACGGCCTGATCAGTCATTCGAAATGTGGTATGTGGCCCGTAGAGTCATACATGAAGCCTCACGTGGCCCTTTAACCCCTCAAGCCCGGATGAGATTTATGAGAACCTACCCAATTCGCCGGATGAGGTTTTTTTAAAACACAGGTAAAGGTGAGAAAATTTTATAAACACACAAATGTTTTTGCTAAAAACATTCCTCTTATTATTGGTTTTAAGTTTTTCATAAAATAATTGTAGATAAAAACAATGACAGTTTCTGGAAATTCATTTCCGTCAACAAATGTTGGATTCTAAGAAAAGTTGTATTTGTGATTAACACATTTTGCATCCAAGTACAGGAGACTCCTGAAATTCGACAGGGATGTGTTCCTGAAAACATGGTCGAATGTCGAATCAGCACAAATTCAAACAATTAGAGCAGAAATAATGATGTCTAGACTGAAACTAAACCTCTTGTGGTCAGGCGGGCCAAAAATTACTTCGCATAAACTAGTTTCTAATTCAACCGATCGATTGGCTGGGTCGAATAAGCGGTCGAATTCTCAAGTTGGTCGAATCTCAAATGGTCGAATCTTGGGAGTCGCTTGTATTTCTTTTTTAATTTTACTTCCAATGTTAAGTGTCAATATAAATTCACCTGACAAAAGTTAACAATTATTAATTGTTTATTTGTTCTTTAACCCGGAAGTACTTGCATGGGGTTTTGTGGACACCCCTGCCATATGTTTTATGGCAGGGTTCTTTTCCTGTTGTCTACTATGACCCCTCCTCTTCATTAGCTGGAATGGCACATTTTTGAAGCCTTTTCCAATAAAAATTCTTAGTTCCTTGCTTTTATTTCTTTTTAACCACAGGGTTAATTTGTTGTTCTGTGTTTTTAAATGCAACATTAATTTTACAGTATACACATATATACTACTTTATCTTGCATTTCTATTTATTGATTTTAAAAATAAAAAGTCATTATTATTAGTTCTTACACTCAAGGCCCGAGTGTCTGAAATTTATCCATGACGTTCATGTTATGGGAACTGATTACGTGAAAACAGCTTTGCTTTATTTTTTTAAGCAAACAAAATCCAGCAAAAATGCTCACCGTGAACAGTATTTTCATTTTGGCATATGTACCATACATACAGTATTTATTTTATTAAAAAATAAACAAAATGTGTACCACAGAATTCCAATTGCGCTATATCGAAATTGTGCTAAACAAACGCGCTAAACGAGGCATGACTGTATAAGAACCATCTCCTATATACCTATCTGTGAAAGTTTGTTTGTTTGTGCATCTATACATTTCCACACCATTAAACCTAGAATAATCAAACTTTAAACAAATACTTTCTTCACAAATAGGAAGGTCGTAGGCTACTTTTTAATCCAAATGTTTTATGTTAATTGTACAAAAAGCAAAAAAACTTTGTATGCTAATGCATTGCCATCTAGAGATGGGTCAGAAAGAATGGGGCAGTTCTTTTTGAACTGTTCTGATGCCTAAACTGTTCAATAAAATAACTTTTCTCATTAACTTCGTGTTCTCAAGGAACAGGTAACTCTACATCTTATACACAGTGAGAAAGGTGGGAAACGACTACTTCCTTATCTGTAATTGGATGGCGGGGACTGATTAAACTATGTGTATTTTCCCTAGTCTTACTATTATGGATTTGAATCAAATTTGTTACGATTGTGGAGGGCTTCCAAGAGTAATTCATATTGGTTTTTGTTTCTCTCTGCCCGTTTTATCCAAAATGGCGGCTGAGTGAATTCTTAAATACCATGTATCATCTAGAATTCCATTCGGATTTGAACCAGATTTTCCTGGGCAATGCGGGGTATTTCTGCTAGTAATTAAATAATGCTATAACCTTTATATGTAAAGTTTGTTTTAATATTACAGAGGTTCACTCACCCATTAAAGTTTTTGTAGCAGTCAACAACATAGATTGTATGGTAGTCAGAAAACCAGGGTCAGGAATATAAACAGCACTCTTTATGTAATAATAAATGCAATAACACTATTTAAATTATTTAAAACATAAGACTACGTTTCTTATTTAATAAATTGTGAGAATTTAACAATACAGAAATGATGCATTTTTAGGCGCGTTTCACTTACAGTGTGAGCGCCTATTATTGTCGGTCTGTCCGTCCGTCCGTCCATTCGCATTTTCATTCTCGGCTTCTACTGAACGGATTTTCATGAAATTTGATATTAAGGACTTACAGTCAAATATAATAAGAAAATCGCAAAAATGAATCACGTAAGCCAATCAGGGGTACCACTTTACTGGTGATAAAAAAATCAACTTTCCGTCATATCTTGTAAAGTATAGCTCATATCAAAATATTTTTCAAGTAAAACTTGTAGAACTAATAAATTAGAGTTTTTCTTTTCCTATACATTTTTATTGTAGGAGTAGCCGTTATCAAGAAAACCGAACAAGAATGTCTTAAATCGAGTTGAACTTAGAAAATTTCTTGCATGGTTACTTCTTGATTGTTGCTAACATAAACACTCTCACAAACAAACATTTAATTTACTTACGTGTGCATACACTATTTTTAAATAGGAAGAAAATGGATTATTTATTATGAGGAAAAGAACTTTAAAACGCTATTTCCCTTATGTACAGGTATATAATTTCTTTGTAATACTCCGTCCATTTGTGATACGTTGTACACTTTCCTAACTTGTTTAATTGTAGATTTTAGAATCAGAAATAGTTGCCTCCATCACATTCTCTCCCTCCTCTCTCCCTCCCCCTCACTACCTCTCCTTCCCTTAGGGGTAGGTGGAAGACTTTCTAGTCTCAATCTCACCCCAAATAAAGACAATATCAAATCTAATCTCTCCCCCTTCCTCTCTCTCCCTCCCTCCCTTCATCCCCTCACTCCATCATTCTCTCTCCCTTCTTCCCTCTTTCCTAGGTTTTTACCACAATTAGTCTTTTTATAGAAATTTTCTGAATTTGTAATTTTCTATTTTGCTTGTATGTTTTCTATTTATTTTGATTTCTGGTTCTTTTCTGTGAAATTATTATTACTATTTTTATTCTCATTTGTATTTGTTGATGCAGGGTTAAATGTAAGAAGGGACTATATAGTCTCAATTTCACTATAATAAAGTTGTTTGTCTGTCTGCCTGTCCCTCTCCCCTCCCTCTCTTTCCCTCTCCCTCTCTTCCCCTCCCTTCCTCACCTTTTCTCCCTCCTCTTGTATTAAAAAGCCGCATTCAAAGCATGCTTACACCCATAGGGAATGATATAACAATAGGATTTTGAGGTTTAACAATGTAATTGGTAGGCAAGGCAACATCCCGTTAAATTGGTAAAATTTCCCCAACCTATGTGTATTAAACGTTTATTATGAGCAATTTTGAACTGTAGGCAGAAAAAGATTAACAGAACAAGAAACTTTGTAATTTTTCTTCATATTGGTTCACATCCATAGATTGTAGATTAATTCTTTCTAATTTTAATTTTCTAAGCAATAAAAGCCTGCATGTTGAAAAGTCGATTTTTATGTGTAACCATATGGAAAATGGACGTCTTCCTTGGAGTCAAACCCAGGACTTTTTACGAGATTTATTATCTTCATCACCTTAAAATATGTGAATTGAGCATTCCTGCCAAATTTAGGTTTTCTGTCTTGATTCTTTCTCGAGTTATTCACGTTAAACGATAATTCGCCATCAGATACCGATGCAATAGTGTGACCATCCAACGGACAGACAGATGTGGCCTATTATTAGTATAATATTACTTCTTTCTACAAATCTCAGCATCTCCTTTCAGATTTATGTTTTTTGTATAAATAGCATGTTTAATTTAATGAGAGAGTTGGATTAAGTTAAGTGAAAAAGTTGATAAAATAAATTACTTAGTGCATTTATCCATATTTAATGATAATGATATGTACTAATCTGTGTGCAAGCCTTGCTTAGGCTTACTATTATATCTGAAATAGAACCCCAGAGCTTAAATAAAATGCCTGCTTCGAGTGAAATCTAATACTGGGAATAAAAGTGTTAGTTGATTTATTAAAGTTTAATTAAGAATAAGCTAAAATATTTAATGGGATTATAAGTGGCATGTATAAATACAACTCACACTTTATTATTATTTTTAACTTACTGAAGGGTTCACTTTGCTGCTAATTTCACAATTACATACCAGGTTTTACAAAATTTTCATAAACATGGGATGGCATTCACTTTTAAGATGGTTTTGCTGCTGAATACCATTGTTAACAAGCCTGTCACAATGTCCTTCTACAAAAGTTGTTGATATATTGAATTAAAGGTTTCTATGATATGGTATGTGTTAAATATTCCTTGCATGCTTCCTTAGATTAATTTTTGTTGTTGATGTAAACTTCAGTCAAAAACATTTTGACATTCTCTTGTTCTTGCAGGGCTGCACAGGGCTCAGTTAACAGTAGATCCACTCCCACCTTCTCTTTCAGTCCAAGTTCATCAAACTCTTCACCTGCTTCATCGTCTTCTGGATCATCTGGTGGCAGCAGTCAACTCTCAGATCAAAATCATGACTTCCATCTTACTGATTTAGAGTAGAACTAATCCCTCTTAACATTATTACTACTGATTTGGTTATCTTGGCCATTGTAAAAAAGTGCTCAATAAGGAAAACATGGAACAATATCAAATTTTGTTTTGAATTAGGCCTGTCATTGGAAGTCAGAGAGGCTTTGTAGTATTCATAAAATGTGTACAAATCCG
Organism: Uropetala carovei; assembly: GCA_036926305.1. Lineage (NCBI taxonomy): Eukaryota > Metazoa > Arthropoda > Insecta > Odonata > Petaluridae > Uropetala > Uropetala carovei. The sequence goes on along the minus strand of JAXCHB010000010.1, from coordinate 4,875,920 downwards.
GAATAAAAGTGCACAATATGCTATTGGCACACAAAGGGATGGTATTGAATATGCTGTTCTGTGTTTTAACCTATTAGTGTTGCCCATCCTGGCTTCTTAATATTAAGTCAAATATGTCTACGATGAGTGAATATTGTAGAAATGGTGGTTTATTATTAATCTGTTGGTGTGACTGTGGCATGAATGAAGATAATTTGAGTGAGATTAAATGAACAATTGTCTACCAAAAATGTGCATGTTTCATTTCTTGGCTGTTCCATATTTTTACTTGAAACTTCTTTTATTAATTTAAAAATCCAACTGTGATGTTAATTTGGGAGTTTGTTTTGGTTAATTGCCATAGAAAATTTTAATATGTCCAAGACTGTGAGCTACTGCAATGAAATATTGATATTAATTGTATCATCCAGTCGTGTGGTTTGAAAAGTGCTACAATTGTATTTTTTGTTTTTCTGTCAAGGCTACTTTAATTTAATTGATTAGCCAACTTTTGTATAGAAGAAATGCTGTGTAGGCTATGTTTGTATGGCATTTTTAGCATTTAATCTTAATTTCAGAAGATTTTAGAGGAGGATAATTTTAATTTTGGAAATAAATATCGTTAAGTCACTACAGTTTTTTCTGATTGTAAACTTTCTCATTAGAAAATAAAAATTTTCTTGTCTTCTATCAAAAGATCCTTTCCCAGGATATTGAAATTGTTATCTTCCAAGTTTTTGATATGATCATAAGAAAGAGCATCAGTAATAAAAAAGGATTTGTAATGTTTATCTGATAGTTGGTAACTTTTTCGAAATATTTTGGTATCTAGACTGTACCAACATATTTTATCAAATTGTTATGTAACTAACTAGCCAAGCTAAGCTTCCTCTTCTTGCTGAGGGCTACTGAGTGATTATTATTTAAAGGATTAAAATTACCCGTTTACTGTAGCAGGATGCAATCATAGATTAATTTATTGAATTTATGGCAGTTCATTACCTGTTAGCATTTTTTCCATTTCTTATGTAGTGTATTTTCATAGTTTTTACTCGGTGCAAAGTTGGTGCCTTTTAAGAAATGCGTTTTCAATTTCAACCTTATTTGTTCTCTGATAAGTTTTTAGTTTTCTGTACCATAATGAATCTAAGAATGTAATTAGATTGTAACTACCAGCACCATCTCTAATTTCAAGTCTAACATTACTTTTCCAGTTTTGTTGCCTGAATACTGTGTATTTTAGTTATCTGAAAAGAAGTACTCAAAACATTACATTTGCAGTTCAAAATTAACATTAATTTGTTCTTGTTTCTGTTGTTCATATTTGTAGGTCATTAACATGCGCAGGAATTTTAAGTTTAATTGAATTTTAATTTGAGTATCTTTTAGCAATAGCATGAATAATCTAATGACAAATAATTAGTTCAGAATCTGCAGTCATCAAATTAATAATTGTTATTGATGTAAGATGTTATTTACTCACCAGTTAGGTCATACTGTACATTTTCTGTGAAATAATATTCGACAATTAATATTAGTGCTTTGATGGATTTAGTGATCTCTATATCCATATTAACAATGTAAAACATTTCAAAATAATGCTTTATGATAGAATATCTTGGTACTGTCTCTGCGTTATTTGAAGATGCCAGACTTTGGTATTTTTTCATAAAAGATATTTTTATCCTATTTCAGCTACATATTATTGGTTTTGAAAAAAAATTTATCGTGACAAGACTTTCATTATGAAAGTTATCAGAAAATTTCTACATGCAACTATGACAATGTAGTGTCCTGAAGCCTAATGGATGATCTAAATTGATTGTAGAACCCTCAAAGCCTTTCCAATATTAAAATGTGAATGTGGTTATGATGGAGTAAGGATTCTTTTGATCTTTGAAATTTTCTTATTTTTCCAATCCCTTATATTGTATATTTATTTTTTAGATGCACACATTTATTTCAGCTGGGTAACATTGATGACAGCTACAGTTTGGACATAAGCCATGGCATATATGTATCATTCTCATTCAGCTTCTGATTTTTTAACCTTCAGTTATAGTGATCAATATTTGTGCTGTCTCCCCTCCAGAAAATATTTGTAAGTAGCAAAGTTGCTCTTAATTTGAGCAGAAACTTATACCATGGAAGTTGAACATCTTAGTACATGATTTTCCACATTATTGCCCTCCTCTCTGAACTATATGGCAAATAATAAAGACCTATTCCTATTATGTTGTTGATCATTCCCACTTGTGGTATAAATGTAGACTAATGTACACATGTCAGTGTATTATAGCTAACATTACTGGCGATGAGCGTGCATGGGTATACGGGATCAATGCTACGTTGACATTACTTATATTTACATATGTGTATTTGTAATTCAGAAGTATGTATACGTATGTTTTAGAAAAAATGAATTTAATTAAAGCAATAAAACTACGCTGGAAAGACTGTAAATAAAAAAAAACACTTCGTTATGAAACATCCTTGAAACTTTTAAAAATTTAATTTTAAATTATGTCTGGCATGGAAACCTGCCTAAAATGTCATGCTGTACAGTAAACTCCCAGTTATCTGGCACTCATACAACCGGAATTCTCAAGCATCTGGCATCTCCTGCCTCTTGATTTTTTATTACATCTAGTTCCGAATGTTACCGATAAAATTGGCATTTTTGGAAATTTTTTGTTTACGTCTAATTCGGAATGTTACCTCTAAAATTTGAGTTTCCAGCAGTCGCAATACACAATTGTGTATGTTTCTTGAACTCAGTGTTTGTGTTAAATAACATTTTGCACGCCCTTTTTAAATCCCTCCTTAAACTCCACTATGCGCTAAAGCTAATAAAAGGAAAAGGGTTGTGCCAGTGCCGTAACTAGGGTATGGTGAAGGTGGAATTTGCCATAGGCACCGCTTGCAAAAGGTGCCAAATGTTCCCACAAAAACGTGCAAAGTTAATTTTCCTATAAATGAAAGTGTTCTTTTAATACTCAAACATTGATTTATCTATAATAAAAGTGCTATTATTCCTTATTAAAATGTAGAAAAAATTAATCCTACATAATTAAGGCATTTCCTAAAATTTTGCCATATCGCCAAGGTTCGCCTCTGGGTTGTGATAACCTTAACCGAGAAACTTAATATAATAAAACTTGTAGAGAAAAGTGAGAACCGCAATGTTTTAATGAAAGTTTAGTCTTGGTTCTACCACTATTGATGACATTAAGGCACAGTTGATGAAATTCATTACGTTTTCTGAGATAATTATATTTTCTCCCTGATGTTTGCTTAGGGTTGCCGCATGTCTAGCTTTCCGAACATTAAAATGGCGTCCTCCCTCATGCTTAAACTGGACGTGTAATTGTCTGGCTTTTCAAGTTAATAGAAAATAAAGATAATTCAAGTGAACAAATGTGCTTTTGACGTCATCTAATACAGTCTATACCGACTACCATTTTAAGTTTGCGCATACACAGTGTTTCCAGTTTTCTTTATACAGTGGAAGAATGTTTATCCAAAATGGTTGGGGTCTGACTAGGATCTGGATTTTATCTGAACAGTTTGGAAATTTGTTGAAATGTCCGGTGTCCAGATTGCACATTTTCAGATGTGCTTTGCCCAGATTTCTGTTGAATGACAAACAGTAAGCATATTTTAGAATTTGATTACTTAAGAACTGAAATTTTATTTACAACTATCTAAGAATTATGATTTATTTATCAAAATCCGTGATGAAATTATACCTTTGACGTCTGATGATAGGGTAAATAACGAGGCGATTGTTTCAGAAACCACTCAAATGAGTCGCCAAAATATAACTACAAAGAAAACATACAAAGTCATCCATAATTTTTACATCTCTCTTCAGGTGACAGAATGCATATGCCACTGCATAGGAATCTATGTTTATCATAACTTGCAGTCTTCAGTTTGTAGTAGTGGCCAAGTTAACTATTCAATGTCTTTCTCAGAATTAGCTAAGATGATTAATTCTAGTACATGCAGAGATTAATTAAAATCTGCTAAGAGTAATAAAAAGTACAAATTCAAGAATAATAGTATGGTATAATAAGCATGTATACACCAATTTCTGTATATCATCTTCTAAGAAAAGTGTTTTATATTTATTGTGCCTGGAGATTATTAAAGGTTTGAAAATGTAATTATGTCGCTATACTTTTTATATGCTGGTTTAATATAGGTGTTTAATGGAAATATATATTTTTATATATTTTTTTTTTAAATATTTTAGATTGAATAATGTTTGAACAATGTCTGGATTTTCCGTTCTGAAAAATGTGGCAACCCTATGTCAGGGATGGGCGATCCAAGATCGATCTTTTGCAGGATCGATCTTTTTACAAGGCCAATTCGATTTTTTGGATCAGTCTTTTGTTCTACAATTTTTATGTGGATTGATTCTTTTAGTCCAGAAACTAGAATCGTTCGATCCCACCTGGAGGGGTGCATATGAAAGACAGGGGCAGTGGTGATTGGTGAAAGTGGTGAACTCTAGTTGTGGGCATCAAACCTAGTCGGCAACTTAATCTTACAAGCTGTACCCGCGCAATGTTTGCACGTTTTTTTTAAATTAATCTAATATATAAAATTGACTTCGTCGTCGGTGGGAAACTCTGTAATGCTATTTTTAACAAACTTCCGAGTAGCTAGAAGATTGACATTTGGTAGGAATGTTCGGTTCTTAAAGTAGAAGCCATTTACAGAAAAAAAATTTCCAAAAACGGCCCGGGTTCGATTCCCAAGAATGATTTCCATTCCTCATAAGATGGAAAAATCGATATTTTGACCTGCAACTTTATTTTGCTTATTAAAATTCACATATTTGACCTACAATTTTCGAACTTGAACTGTACTAAAGAAAAATAGATACAGTTTCTTATTCTTATCGTCTTTTATCGCTTACGAATCTAAATCTTTCAAATTTACCGTTTTAATATCATATTTTGACAAAATTTACCATTTTTAACGTGAAGTTGCCTTGCCAACCGATTACATTGTTAAACTCGAAATCCTATACTCTCACGTATGCTCACGTTCTCTCCGGACCTCCATGGACCCTCTCGGTGCGGCAGGTAAGGTGTACTCTAGGCAAGACAGGCTCTTAGAGTACACCTTACCTAGGTACCACGTACTCTAAGAGGACATCGTACCTGGCGGTAGCGTGTACTCTTAGAGTTCGGCATGCCTAAACACAAGCCCAGGCATAGCGTACTCTGGCAGGTGATTTGGACTCTGAGTCCACGCTACCTGAGACCCTTGGTAGGTAAGATGTACTCTATGTTTAAATAAATTTTTAATTGTAATATATTGATATACATATACAATACATGTTGACTGCCAATTTACAATTACTTATTGACAATTTCCTCAGTATATTTATGGAAAATCACAGTATAGACCCTGAAGCATTTTCTTACTAACATTTTGGATTCAAATAAAATTGGATGATTGAATGATTAGAACATGAATAATTAATGACTGCCAGTTTACAATTACTTATTGACAATTTCCTCAATATATTTATGGAAAGTCACAACATAGACCCTGAAGCATTTTTGTCATCATACCAGTAGGATGGCGTTCATTCAGCTATCCAATTTATACCATTTTACTCGTTAATAATTTCAGGATTAAACTTAACTATTAGGTAACTTATATTTTCGGAATATTTAATTTGATCGATATTAATCATATTACTTTGTTTAAATAAAAATTTTTGTCCAATTTATCTCAAAATATTTGTTTTTATTAAGGTACCATTTTGAAATCCGATTTATTTGAATTGTCATAGGTTACACCAATTCAGAAAAAAACTGTGTACACAATTCATATTTATTTGCTCTGTAAAATGGGCATAAAAAAATAAGTGCAGTTTTATTAAATTTATTTCAAAATTATACGATAAAAGTAAGAATGCCATCGTTTACCTAATGATTGAATGAATTGTTTGAGGATGAAAAATACGAAATGTAATAGACAACTATTTGAAATGAAATTAGTACAGCTTTTTAGATATTCAAAAATGAATTTTTAATGTTATCTCAGCCAAATAGCTAGCCAAAAAATAGTAAACGATTATTTGCATTAAGCTATATTTTAAGAAATGTAGGATTTGTAACTGATAATGTATGAAAGGAAATATTTTAAGAAAGAACATATTTTGATGCTGATATAATAATTACCCGGTCGTATAACTGATATTTGCTATGTAAACTGCTCTACAGAGTTCTTACTTGATATGAGTGGAGGAATACAAGAATAAAATAACATCAATAATATAAGTTTTAGTACAATATTTATTGCACCTTTATATTGGTACATACAATTTTACTTACGATAGAAACACACTACACATTTTACATTTTCACAGTTAAATATAAGAAATCTTATCACTTATTGAATGTTTGCACCTTTCTGCACTTAGTAGCCTTTCTATCCAGTTTCTGCTGATCCTTAATATTTTTACAATAATTTTTTATAAAAACATTACTACAGCATTGTAATATTAATAGACTAATATATGTCATTGAATGACCATTGTCACACATTTCATTTTTAAAATATGTTATTTTGTAATAATGAATTAAAGGTAAGACTCACCAACACTTCCTTTTGATTGCATAACTTCAGAAATTCCATCTCACAATCTGAGGATGTAATTTTATTCATCATTACAAAATTATAAAGTACAAAATTGGTTACAAACTCTTTAGGATACAATAAACCACCTCTATTTAAAGAGCTAATAAGTTTGTGATTAGGTTGCACTTCAAGAACCTTATCTTTTATAGCCAAAAGATCCTTACATGAGAAGCAATTTTTTTGACAACACTGTATGAACAATAGTCAGCAATGTAAGTTAGAACTGGAAGGAAGATATCACTTGTCCTATCCAAGTCTTCATTACCAATAGAAATATTAAAACAAGGTGGTACAGTAATATAGCAGCACTGTTCATCACCTTCTGCAAATTCTGCTATCAACTCATTTATACATACAAATTTTTTAGATGAAATCTTTAAAGTCAGGCTATCCTGCTATGAATTTTCTTCTCATCTTCATATATTTGCCTAACTGAAATATGATACTGAGAACCAGACAGTTTCCTATAAAGTCCAAATCTTTCTTCCAACTCATCCGTTTAAAACTTCCCAGGTAAAATGTAATGCATTTTTAAATCTTCAATGCAGTACCTAATTAGTTCAAGGAGGGTAAAAGTGGTCATCATTAATGCATCATGAGTGTCTTTTGTCAATATTCCACTATGTAAATTACATTTTTCCACAAATCTAGCCAATTTAAAAATTTATTAAGGAATACATAATGGCTCAGCGAATGTGTTACGTTTATGAATTCCCTTAACAGGACTTCTAACATTAACAGTAGTCCACCTTGAAGTAATAATTGAAACAAATCTGCTGTGCCTTCATAGTTGGGCAAATTAAATTTCTCCCCCACTTGTAGCAAAGCCTGAACTACAAAGTCATTAAAAATCTGCAGCACCAACTTAACATTTTGTCTCCGTAAAGTAGAAGGATTGAGAGATTTAAGGCTAAGAGTGTGAGCATACTTTACTAAATTACCTGCTTCATTTAACAATCAGACTTTCTGATAAAAATGTCTAGATTAGAGAAGTACTTATTATAACTAGCACATATCCTCGTTAATGTTGAGTTCATACAAAAGTTTCTACCTGCATATTTAACTTAAATTGTACGATACTGTTATATTGTCAGATGGATTTTGAGTATAATTTTTATAGGATGTGATTTTTATGTGAGATAGTTTTTCTTATTATTGTGCTTTAATGGTTTATATTGTATTTCAACGCACGTTTAAATATTTTAGCTTATTTTTAATACATTTCTGATTGTATTTTTAGGAAAAGGGCTTGTCCCGTAAATAAAGTATTATTATTATTAGTGTAAAATTCATAATGGAGAGGAGCTTACCTTTATGAAATATACGATAATATTACAATAATAAAATTTTATAAATTTCTATAAATTGATGCAAAGGATGATCCGTATATACTTATGCGACAGGCATTAGCTGTAATAATGGGAGATACAAATGGAGAAAGACGGACGGACAATTGTAAAATTAGATAAAGGATTTGTTGGAAATTGACGCACGAATGTTTATTTTTGAAAATATATTACGTGAGTTTTTGGATTTCAAATAGGAAATGAGGTGGAAGGTTACCGTGAAGAAGGACTCACCCTAGTTTTTTATGGTTCTTAAGTGCATTATGAAGGCTAATTCACTTACTAAATAGAGTATCTTAGTTAGGACAATTACAAGTGTATTTTTCTACCTGTTCCGGACATCTGTGTTTGTAAATCAGTAGGTTCCTACGGTAGGTACCTACATTTCAAATTTATACGAATATTTTATCGGTATCAATTGAATATACCACAGGTTTCCAAAGTACATGGATAAGATAAAAACCTGAAAGTATTTTCCGGAGTATAATTGCTATTCTTATAATTACACTCGTGAATAGTTTTTAATAACTAATAATTGTTTCCGCATAATTTGTAAATGTCGCAGAAACTACCCATGTAATTGTTTATGAAGACATGTCCTACAGAAAAATAAATGTTACCAAAAAACGCAATCGTATTTGGACCAAAAATTCGTTATTACTTAATTAATTACATTGTCGGTTTTTAAGCAATGTGAAAATATATTTTAATGCCTTACTTTTACCCCTCTCCATGACGAATCCAAATTTAGGTTTGCAAAGCAAAAGTTTAATGCCAATAAATTTGATTTACTGCAAGTAATTTATAACATTTAAGCAAATTTTATCGATCCTATAATAAGTTATAATTGTGTTCCTACTAAAATGTGAAATCAAGATATAAAAAGGAATTGCTTATTTTTTGTGGTTTTTTTGTCGAAATTGTAAATATCCTGCTTTATAATACGAAATGTTGGTTAGCCTGCGCGCCTGCGCGTTACTTCTTGTTGTTTCATAGAAATCTTAAAATGGCTGACGAGATTATCTGTTATGTGCGTAATACCGTTCGAAATTTATTTTGTTTCCATCAGACCTTTTTAGAAGGAAAAAACTAGACCTTTTTATTGTATTCGAAATTTAATGTTGATAGTTATGATCGTGATATAAGTTTGGCCTTGTGTTCTTCGAAAACTGGTCCACGTGATAATCATTTTCACAGCAGTGTTTTAATACTTTTGGTTATTTTATTTTATTTATTTTAGAAGGAAAAAACTAGACCTTTTTATTGTATTCGAAATTTAATGTTGATAGTTTTGATCTTGACAAAAGTTTGGCCGTTTATTCTTCGAAAACAGTGGTCCATGTGACGCATTTTGACAGCAGTTTTTAAATATGTACTTTTAGTTTGATTTGTGTACGTTTTAAGACACTTTAAGTGAAGTGAAGTTTTATCTAAAGTTTTTTATAGTTTCAATGTGTGTAATCTTCACATTGCTTACTGGACATTAGTTAACGTCACTTAATAGTACTATTTCTTATTTTGTAAATCAATGATATGTGAATTTGTATATGTAATTATTCAGTATGCCCTGTTTTGCCACTTAATTGTAATTTATGGTGATGTTTTGATGTATTATTGTTTTTCTTTAGTCCACTCGTGCTGTTATATTGTTTTACTTTGTATTTTCTTTTGTGATTGAGTTTGTCTTATTGGTTTGCCATGTAACTATGATCTTCTGGAAAATAAATGTACTGTTATTATTGTGTGATCCAGCTGTCCTGGTCAATCTCCTCGAGGATTTATATCTTCAAAGGTAAGGAAATCTTAAATAACTTCTCTATTCATCTTTGATTTATAGTTGAAATATCTTTACCGTATATATATGTATATAGTAAATGTTATATTTATCATATTTATGTATAATGGAGTAATTATTCTTATAAATTAGTCCTTATGTATAACATTTTGTTACCGCATAACATGTTTAATGAGTGATTTTATCGTTGTAAAGTATCATTTTCTGTGAAGAGTTGGTAAAGTTTTTTGCAAGGACGGATTTGTTTATGGGCAAATATAGCCAAGATATGGCGTTACATTCTTAACGTAGGATTAATTAAGGGTTTGTTATCAATATATATTGTGTTTTTAACGTAAAAATTATAGTTTACCTCATAAAATGAGAATCTGTGTTTTTAAAAACGTATGAATAATACATTTTTAGCCAGTTTCCATTACTTTATAAACTTCAAATCAAAAGTTATTGTGAAGGTTTTGTAGAATTTTTATCCTTTGGGTGCGAGATTTCTGAGTTGCTTCTGTCGTTGTTTCAGATGCCTGCCTCCGAAGAATGAAGTCTGAAAACGCAGCCAGCATCGTACGTCTTCCTCAGGCCAGCTCTGCTTTGCGATATCAAGAAAGAAGATGGGTGAGTGTGATTGATTTTGCATTTCAAATTAGAACTAATGAGCTTCCCACTTTAAATATATATATTTCATGTCCTGGCATGTGCAGAAACTACATTAGTCTTACGTATTTTTACACATAGGGGTATTTTCTCTCTACGGCAGTTTTAATATATCTGGAAGCTGCGGAAGTGCTCTTCTCGTACCAGCATCTGTTATGCTTTTCTCGGTTATTAAAAAACAAAGCTCTACGATTTTGACATTCTTTATCCATTTTTCCTAAATGTGAATCATCTCGTCGAGTAGCTAATCCGTTTCCTATTGCTGAGTTTAAATTTGTGTCGTTTCTTCGCCTTCCGCCGTTGGCTGCATCGATTCTGTTTTGGCTTCTTCTTATATTACTCCCTTCTTCAGTTTGTTCATTTCTTCTTTGTTACCTGATTTCGTTTATGGTCTCTCTCGCTGTTTGTCTTTGCTCATCTGTCCATATTGATCTTCTCACTCTTTCTCTTCTATGTCATTCTTCTTTATCTTCTTCTGTCTCTATAATATTTATTTATTTATTCATTTAGTCACAAGGTGGCTGGATCTGCCAGGTGGCGACAAGTAACATAAAATGACGCAATGAAGTACGTTTGAATCAGATTGACATTAAAATTTTCAAAAGAATCAATTTAGATTCACGTCATTGGTACATAAGTAAAAATTACACAGTTTCAAAGACCTCGTTATATTCTTCTTTCTTCCATTTGATGAATTAATGGGCTATTATTGCCTTAAACTTTAATTAAAAGTTATATTTGTAGTAATTAAAATGCTGATAGTAACAACAACCTGGGAAATTGCAATTGATAGTGCTTTACCGTCAGAGGTAATAATGAGTAAAAGCGTTGTTATGTAAACTAAACAAAAAAAATTATAAGTTCTATTTGATGAATTAACGGAGTACTAGCTGTACCCGCACAGTGTTTTCACTGTTTTTTCAATTAATTTATAAAAAATTAAGAATTGTGTATAATAAGTTGGTCTCAATATTTCACATATAACTCAATAATTCGTATTTAACTCTGATAATGCATTTCCCCAGTATAGGTAAGGTTAGCGGGTACAAATCTCGCTGAGGGCGAGGCTGTGTGTGCATATTGACAATTAATTGTGCAAAGTCAGTAAGAAATCTGTATTTTAAAAGTCAAATTAGAGAGGAAATTAATGCTACACGGTAATTGATTGCAAACTTTTATGTTTTTAATTTTCTTTGTTTCTTTTAATTGAAGTATATGTCCTTTTTTTCATATATCAATCAACACAACCGTTTATTTAGATTAACAAAGAAGAGAAGATAAGTTTCGGCGAGTTCTAGGTTATCAATCTAAAACAAATGTTTTCATGCTGCTCCTGAATAAACGTAGTCCGTCGCCTAACATTCTTTGTCATTTAGATTATCTACGAAGGTGACATAACCATATAACTTATAATTTGTTAAAAAATAATGTACGTCCTTATTCTCATCTAATTTTAAATTTATGCATGAGACAATTTGCCTTAATAAGCATTATAGATGTTTAATAGTTTTACTTACTGAAAAAGTAAGATTCCAGCATTCGAATGATTTAAAATAAGATCAATTGCTTTGATTAAATTCTTATTAACTGGATAATTATCCGTAAATATTTTTGTTGCTATCTATAAAGTTTGACATTGCTACAGCATTAATTTCGATGCTTAAATTAAAGCGTGAAGCGAATAATGCTATTCTTTCACTTATTTGAAGGTTTAATTGGCACTAATTGAATCGGAGGCAATGCCAGGAATCTTCCTCTCTCTGTCACAGTGCAATCTGGCATCGGAACTTTTTAATTTTTTTGTACCATTTGGCGACAAATGAGGGTTGATCGAAACAACGATTATCAATGGTGACGGTTATAGAGGTCCAACTGTATTTCAAATGTTTATATAAACTCAGATCGCGCTTGCAATTGGGAGCTTTTAGAATAACAAAAGATTGTTTCATTTTTAACTCTTTTTAAGTACTAAGTTAAGATTCCATCAGAAGCACCTGTTGGCATAGGTTTGTAAAAGTTTGAAAGGATTGAAAATATACGTTGGATTTGTTATAACTATTTTAATTTATATTATTCCAGAGCTTGCGATTATGTACTTGATACGTTTTCGTGTATGGTATATTGCAAAACGTGGTATTGTACACAGTCCGACATCGCATTCTTTACATACATACAGTGAAGCCTCGATATATTGGACTAAAAGGAGGGGAAGGCCTGTCTGTTATATCCGAAACATCCGAAGGAAACGTATGTGTTGCCTTAAATTGTTAAAGTGCACATGTTATGAAGGACATTGTTTTACTCCGCTATATATTCATACAAATTGTTAGAGCGCATGAAGTAATAGCACAGAGTTTTCTAATTAATTTAGGAAAATAGGAATCGTATTAATTTTTATATTTTACTAGTAAAAGGTGCTTGCAGGAGCATATTGTTATAAGAACATAATTAAGAATGAAATAAATTATAGCAACCGTAAGAAAAATTGATTTTCCCTTGCATTCTTATTTGAAAGGAATTATTCTTAGGAATGGAACTTGGGATACTTTTTCGAGATTTTAGATTTTTCCGGACCCTGGTGGAAATGGGGCAGAAAGTAACAATGAATACAAAGAATGTTTTAAGACAAACAAACCCCATGAGTAACGCAAGTCAGTCAATTTCAACCAGTCACAATGATCAAACGCAGGAACAATTAATTTTTGCGGATTTGCTGCACCAATAAATTATACATTGTATCTACCATATATACTCGTGTATAACGCACTGTTTGAAGACCACATTTTCAGGTCATAATGTAGGGGTGCGCGTTATACGCAGGTAACACTTCTCTGCACTTAAAATAGGAACCTACCTCGCACCAGATTCACGCTTTTTGGGTTAATTAATGAGAAAAGCACAATAATTATTGATACTCCAGGTTATACATACATAATTATATGTATAGAACACCTAATTACTTCTGTACATTTATAATCCCATCCTCTCCAATTATTCCGCTTTTCACTAGCTCATCAGCTGATTGCTGTAATTTTTGCAAAATCACAAGATAAGTCTTCCTGCAAAACACATATCAAAAACAAAAAAAACATAGAATAAGCAAATTGAAATAATTTTATTTAGTTAATGATTCTAGTATGTACGATTGACAATGTAAGTAATTTAAAACCCATAGAATCTCGTGTGTGAACTTAATCCTACCTGTCGCATTTCCTGTTTCCAGATTTGTTTGTTAAATTTTTATGTTGTTCCTTCTCTTAAACAGTTTTAGAATGAGATAGGAAAGAGAGAACCAACATCCACTTTAAATCAAAACTATTTTATAGATCCCTTTTTGTCTGATGTAAAAGCATTGGCAACAGTGGCGCTGCGGTTTTCTACACGGCATCACTTTGCCCAACTTACTGTATGAAGTTGCTCCCATCTCAACTCAGTCGCTTTAATTATTGACGATGTCTCTCTTAGACATAATATGGAGCTTATTGAACGTAATACACTTATGGACAAGTCCAAACGTTTTAATATTTACATACCTCCCAAAAATGAAGGATGTGTGTCATACACGTGGTATAAGAAAAAGTCGGGATTTTTTGGAATAAAGTACGAGTGCGCATTATACACGGCAGTTATACACTGGGACGCATCATACACGAGTATATACAGTAATTATATACATTATAATATGTATGTATATCCATATATTGCGACGTATAATTCGACCTTGAATTTTCAACTTGAAAATACTAGATTAAGTATATGTTCGCAGTATAAGTCGACCCCCTTTGTTTCACTTAAAAATACTTCTCATGAAATCATCGCCAGGCAAAATCAAGGTCCTGTACGATCCAAGTTTTAACAAGATACAGAAATAAACATAGTAATAAAAAAATATATGAATATAGTTTTGAGTCCGTGCTATTCTTCTTGAGCCTTCCATTTGACAGGTGTTTTCATTTCAACCAATAAGAAACTGCTATTCTCAGAGAGCTTGACCAACTAAATAATGGTTCCTGTGATTTGATTGATGTCGGCTGTTAATGATGCTATCAAATTTAACTGCACCTAGTTATCGCAATCAATATCTACGGTGGTGGAATTCAATATAATATCACGTTGGCAGGCATAAGGATGGTTTTGATGATTACATTATTCCCCTTTTCAAAAAAGGAAATGTTTTTTCCGCATATTTTTTGATTATTTTTTTGTCTTTTTTCACGTACTTTTTTGTACTTGATTTATTTGCATATTCCAGTAAAGTACAGTAAAGTAAAACTTGTAGAACTAGTAAAGTAGGGTATTTCTTTTCCTTTACATTTTCATCGTAGGAGTCGCCGTTTCCGAGAAAATCGAACAAGAGTCTTAATTTGAGTTGAACTTTGAAATTTTCTAGCATGGTTACTTCTTCATTGTTGCTAACGTAAACAATCTCACGGAAATATGTTTAATTTCCTTACATATGCATTTAATATTTTTAAATGGGAAGAAAATGGATTATTTATGACGAAGAAAAGAATTTATAATGCTATTTCCCTTCCAAAGACGTAAATAATTTCTTTCAAATACTCCAGTGCACAAAATGCACCCATTTGTGTTACGGTGTACACTTTCCTAACTTGTTTATATCTTAAAATCTCATTATAAATATTAGTGTTATTTTAAACTCTTGTACTAATTTTTAAACGAAGTAATCAACTGATATTTTATAATTATACAGTTTGCATAAGCACAACATTAAATTACCATAACTTTAATGTATGTTAGCAACAAATTGTTGACAACATATTTGTAGTGAATCTGAGATAAATACAGAGTTCATAAAATTATTTCTAACGAAGAATGTAAATTAAACTACAAAATATCCTTTTAAGATTTAGTCACATTAAACGTTTATTAGGAAAATTACACTGTAATCGTTTTTGTGCATCAAATCTTGGAGTAATTATTGGAATTTATTTTACAATGCAACACAGACGTCTTTATATAGTTCTCTGGTGAATAAATTAAATTAAAATGGTATTGCAAAGTTCTTTGCTTATAAATAACTAGCAAATTTACCCAGCGTTGCTCAGGTTATGTTTTAAATCATCGTGACTTCAAATTATGGCAATAATTATGAACAAAAAATTATATCTATGCTTGAATTAAGTTTTATTTGGGAAATTTTTTCATATTTTAATTGATATAAATGAAAGTGTTGGAAAATATTTCGAGTATTCGTAATTAAAATTGGCAATCAATGCAGTCGATTCATTTTGTGAGGTGACGCTTTTTGCCAGGTGGAGTTCGTTCTCTAAGCTTCCGGTAGAGAACGTGCATGTAGAGTACAGGTAGTTCCGCCCAATGTAGCAATTGAAAATTACTAGAAGTTACCTTACGCCTCAGTGATCGGAGGTAATATGTAGAGTGGAGGGGAACGAATTCCATTAGAATAGAGGGGCATTGAAGGTGAGCGCGCTTCCTAGAAGGGAAATCCCCGTGCACGCAGAGTAGAGAGGTGACTTCTTAAGTCAGTTATCATACGGTAGCTTTGCTTTACGCATGGACAGTTATATGCGGGATGTTCAAGAGTTCAAAATAAACATTCTTTAAAAATTCAGATAATACCAGGTTCCTAGAAAGGAGCGTCTGTCTCACACAACATTGTACGAGGGTTTCCCAGAAAGTAATGCACCACATGTTTTGAAATTACGCATATTTAACGAATATGTGACAGATTTTGACTTTTATCGATAAGTTTCCTGGACAACGAATGTCATTTTTGAGGCTCGAGATTCATATTATTGCCTCGCGAGAGATAAGGGGGGGAACAGCAGAGGGAGGGAGGGGGATAAGGCATTGTCAAGTGCAATTTGTAACGTTTTAACAAAAGTATTGTCCACTTATTGTAACAAAGTATTATTCACTTGACATAAATTTATTTTAACAAAACTCTTTGCTTAGAGAATCATTCTAAGAGTCGGAGCATTGAATTTCTGTGTGATTTTAATTCTCTTTTCTACTGTTTTTGTTTTTCGTTGCATTAATTCTTTTTGTTTGTTCATCTGTTGTTTGTCGTTTTGTATTAACCAAACCACATCCAACACAGTGTAATGTGAGCAAATAAAGTAAGTGGTAAATGTTTTCACTTGTATAAATTGTGTAGTATCGAAAGTAAGATTGCATAACCCGGCCGCTGAATGGGTTTGTTGTCTAAGTAGGCTGTTATGAAGGTTAACATACGTAATAGTGTCTCATTGCACCGTCAAATGTCATGGATGTCTGCGTTGACCAGCATCATAGCTAATCCTTATATACAATAAACTTTGAAGCTTCTTTGTTTTTTATAAAAAATTCCGACATTTCAAATTTAAAATGTAGGCATCTCTAGTGGAATTATAAAATGTTATATTCTCCTATATTATTGTTATTATAGCACTGACTATAATTAACCAATTGACCAAACCTTTTATACATTCATCAAGTTAAGATGTTAATAATAATCGTACCAAATTTTAGTTATTCATGTCTTATAGTTTATGGCATGCATAATGAGACATGCAAACAAACTTTTGCAAATATATATAGATTGTGGGAAGCTCATTCAATTCTATTTGGTATAATAATTATAGGATATTTATTTTGTTTCTCAATTTTGTAGTTATTGTTTTGATTCTCAGGTTGGTCTCTATGTAAATATTAACGTTGTCTCTTGTTGGAAGAGTTATATTTTAGATTACTTAACAATTTCATGGCTGTTTAAAATATCTTCATTAAATTATCGTAACGATAATTTTGGTAAACTCCATATGAGATTTTGACTTATTCTAACACAAGCGTTACTGAAAAGGAATTCTTTAAATTTATTAACATAAATAACTCAATTGTATACAAATATTTAATGAAATACTTTAGTTTTTCGTGCACTCAATACTTTCATAAATTACAATTGAAAATTCTTCAAATATAAGTCTTTAAATAAATATTTTGTAACGATAATGTATTGCTACTTACATTTTGTACATTTATAATGTTAAAAAATATAATTATTGATAAATTTTTAATGATTTGATTTGCTGATTTTTCTTTTAAATTTGACAAATTGGCCATGAAAGTGTTAAGCTATTGATAAGGAGCAATGTGATTTGTTAACGATAGTGAGTTGAGTCACGCAATGCAATTATACTTAAATTTTATGTATTTACTGTACATTACCTGGAAATATAAGACAAACTTTGAGAATATGCTATATTTATTCATAAATAGAGTGTTTGCTTTGATTAAATATTATATTTTGCATAATAGCTTTGAATCTGAACTTTAAATGAGCAAATATGTTTTTGATGTTGTAAATATAAACTTACCTCCATTAATGTTATATTTTTAAATCCAAGCAAGATAATTCTTAAAGACAAAATGTATTTAGTTCAATCTTTGTTGCTATAAAAATTAAATTATCAGAAGTAAATGTTTAGTCTTTGAGTTTCTATTATGCAATTAACGTTTTTAAAAAAGTCAAGCGTCTAATTGAGGTACATGGTGTAATTTCAATGCATTTTAAGCAAATTAATTTGGCAAATATAAAGAGGTTTAATTTTATAAACATTTGAAATAGGTATGCCATAAAATTTTAACTGCATTTTTTGGAGTTTATTTCTGACTTGGAATGGTTTATAAAAATGTTATTCTGACATTTAAGTAATTTCAATTAAGCATTGCTTTGCGAGATTCATTATTTTTTCGTCATTTATGCAAACATTGCTCCCATTTGGAATCAGTTGCGTGTATTCAGTTTTGACCAATAAGAAACATTGTTAATTGTAATTAAGGTCATTGATAATGTGATATGTTTAAGTGTTTCCAGAACAAGCACTTGGAAAAATCGCTTGCCTCTGATAAAAATAGCTGCGACTGGGCTGTGAGAAAATTAATACATGCATTTCGACTTCAGAGCAGTTGTTGTCAGTGGCATTTCGCCACTGATGACGGCTGTTCTGTAGTCTAAATGCTTGTATTAATTTTTCCACAGCTCAGTCGCAGTTATTTTTATCTGAGGCAAGTAATTTCTGCAAGTGCTTGTTCAATAATTTAATTCAGCTGTAAAATGTGTTTGATGGTTTATTTTTTCATGTGATATATGTAGTTATGTCAACTGTTGAATAACAGTTGAAAAAATTGTGTTATATGTAATTTGTCAGTTGTTCAATAGTTGAAATGTAGATAAATTGTCATAATGTTGAATAATTTGTTCAATAATCAGCAAAATTTGGCTGAATTTGTGGTCAAAAATGTCATTTTTAGGCTAAAAGTGTGCTAATTCTAGCAAAAATATACCTAAAAAAACCCCTTAAGTCCAACGATACCTAAAAGAGGCTCCGAGAAAAAGAAATTATTTCTATCTAAAAGGAGTCAACAGGTTTTGATCATAATAAAATGTCTTTATTGCAATGAAAATAATGTACAATGTATACATACAAGTTCAATAAAAATTTTACAATCTGAAATAATACATTTTCTCTACTTATTTTATCATGCACTTCAAAATGAAAACCTGGACTGAAAAGAAAACTGACTCTAGACAAAAGAAATGTTTGTTTACATTTTGGACAAGTCCTAATTTCAGAAATCTTTAAAGTCTTGGAGTTAAAAATTATTCGGTCCAAATTGTAAACAATTTTTTTAACTTGTTTACAATTTGGACTTAGAATAATTTTTAACTCTTCGACTTAAAAGCTTTCTGAAATTAGGACAAAAAAATTAATTTGTTTACATTTTGGACAATAATTTCTGACTCTGACTTTAAAAAATTTCTGGACTTAAAATGCTCTGAATATTAGCACAAATCAAAATTGCCATTTAAAAATTTTCATGAAGTGCAGAAAAAAATTTACAATTTAGCAAACACTACAATAAAAGTTGGACATTTTTACAAAGCACTTTGGCAAGGATAATATCATTTTAACAATTTCTATTGGTGACAAAGAGGAAAAATAGCACAGCAGCTTAGAAAAAAATATGAGACAATATATATATATATATATACCCAAAAATGCTAATTCTGGTTTGTTCAGATTTAAAAAAATGGCAGTAATTATACAGAATGAAAAAGCAATAGCTTATATACATTTAGACTTAAAAGAATTTACGATTTTTCTGAATAATATAAATAACACAACCTTTTGGAAACCTATTTACAAGTAAATAATGTCTAGCAAATTGGATATTGATGGAATTATTAAAAGAACTTTAGTATACAGACTTGGAATTCTTTTTTCTGGATATTGACTTTAATTAAGAATAAAAAAACCTTCACAATTTTTCTTAATTAAGAAATGTAACTCTCCACAAAGTTAAATCTTTTTCTAAATATTGCCTAGGATTAAGAACAATTAAATTACCATTTCCAATGAATGGCTTAATAATTGGAGATTATAAATTTTTCACAATGAAAATATTTTCCCTTACAAAGGCATTCAGTCGGATTTTCAATCAAAACTCTCAAAACTAACCGAAATTTCATTTACATTTTAAACTCTTTATCTGATTTTGATAACTTGAATAATGAATAGAATTTGTATTGCCTCAGAAATTTTTCTGCCTCGAATAAACCACAAAAAACCCAAAGAATATTTTCTGAATTAATTCAAGCATATTGTACATTTATCTCCAAATTTCTTTAAATTATTAAATTAAATCTGGAATTATTTAACCACGCCAAACACTCTTGGTAAAATTTTATATGTAGAACACAAAACATCCTGATCCAAATAATCTTTTTTAAGGGCTGCTCCTATTTTAAGATTAAATTTAATTAATTACTTTCCAACATCCAATTTGCTGAACGATATTCACCATAGAAATGCATGACAAGCCTGCAAACATGAGCTAATACAGTGCTGCCTCAGAAGTCAATATGAAACCTTCGCATTTAATAAGTTTTCTAAGGTTTTTAAATATCTTCTGTAATTCATAAATAAATATTTACAATATTAGATTCTTATTAACAGAAGTGGAATTTGATGAAAAGTTAAAATTTATAGAAGTACGCTAATAAACTTTACAAACAAAATGGAATATGCCTTATAAAATCAAATTAGAGAAAGTTTTTAGAGTTGAAACTGAAAACCAACACCTTATATTCTCATAAATTTATAATCAATATTAAATGCATTTTATAAAAGTTGAGTTATCACAAAGCTTTTCAAGTTCAAAGAGAAAATTAATGCCTTATATTCTCAGAAATAAAATATTCTTACAGAAGGTACCAGTTAAAACTTTTTTTTCAGAGGTAGCGCTATATTTTTCATTTATTTACTTTAAGTGTAAATTGATTTAAAAATATTTTAAAGAGAAATTGAATTCTTGGGGTATCGTATAATCCGATCGTAAATTTTGGCTTATTCTGAATTACGGGAAAAAAACAGCTCCTAAAAATTGGGATTCTTATTGTATCGTATTTATTTCAATTGGCTGAGCAGAAATCTATAATAATGCCAAATTTGAAGCATTTAGCCCATCTAAAAGTGCCTTATAATTTACAATCTCTTCTCCTAAATCTTCCGTAATATGCAGCCATATTATTATACAAGATATTTATCGCCTGATATATTGAACAAACCAGAATATAGCAACATATAGGTATAAAAACCTTCTCTCATCCCATGTGTGTAGCCTCCAGCACATAATCCGCTTTACTCTCGCACCCAGATGCATCAGTTCTTGTTTCAGCAAAGTAATACTCTTCGATTCATGGTTCCTTGATGCCTCACACCATCGCATTTTCACTCAGCATCAACTGTGAATGCCTAAAATAAAGAAGAAAAATGGTTGTGGTGAATTCAATTAAGAAATATAAACTAAAAAATCTAAATATTAAAGATTAATTTTCCCAAACAACAAGAAAGAGCGCATCTCATTTACCAAGGTCTATTTAGAATCTTAAAATTTTAAATTCCTGACGAGTTTATTCAAATTATTATGTGAAAGACTTATTTGGCAATTAGTTTTAAAATTTTAACCTTCCATATGGTGTCGCTTAGCGTGTCGGCTTCCCGTTACAAAGTTCCTGGGTTCGATATCCACGAATGGAGGTTTTTCACAAAAAATTAATTAATTAATAACAAAAACTATCATCGGTGCCTGGCAGTAGGCAGCAGTACTGTCAGTTTGGTATCGAGCTAAAAACAAATTATGTTGGCTGGGTTTATATCCAATAGAGCTGTAGGAGTGATCGGGACGATTTGAATGGCTACAGTACTGCGATCTGCGATGTGGAAAGCAACAGGGAAACTGCCACATTACAATTCCTTAGTAACGATTATATGGTTGGACAAAACGAGTTCTTTCGAGGTAAAATAATCCTCCAATAGGATCTCCGGGCAGGGACTGCCTTGAGGAAAGCATGTGTCGAAGATAACTTATGCATAGGTACTTGGAATGTAAAAACCATGAGGATGGCAGAAAAGATAAAGAACCTGAAAGAAGAAATTAAAAGAAATAGGATTGACATCATAGGGCTGAGCGAAGCTAGATGGGAAGGAGAAGGACAGTTCGACTCGGAAGAATACATTAGGGAACTATACAACAAGCAGGCAGGATCGGCACAAATGGAACTGGAAGAAGAGAATTGCATTGAAGAAGATTGGGACTAAGTATTATGAAAAGCGAAGCATAAAAGGCTATACTGGAATTAAAGAAAGGAAAAGCTACAGGCAGCGATGGAATACCGGCAGAGGTACTTAAAAGTCATGGGATTGGAAGGACAAAGTGATTACGAAACTAATTAACAAGATTTACAACTCGGGAGAGAGGCCTCAGGATTTCCTAGATGTAACAATGATCCCTCTAAAGAAGAAGCCAACGGCAATGCAGTCTAAGGACTACAGAACGATATCCCTACTGTCACACACTTTGAAGATCACCACGAGTATTCTTAATAAAAGACTAGAGAAAAAGGCCGAAGAAATGCTAGGGGAAGATCAATTCCGCTTCAGAATAGGACGAGGAACCAGAGATGCTATCGGTGTAGTGAGAATCATATCAGAAAGGGCAACAGAGTACAGCCAAGATTGCTCCTATGTTTCGTCGACTGGCAGAAGGCCTTCGATAGAGTAAACTGGGTACTGCTGATGAGGATATTAAAGGATATAGGTGTACACTGGAAAGACAGGAGACTGATCAGGAATCTATATGTGAATCAAGTTGTAAAGAAAACTGCAGAAAATAGGAGTATATGGAGAACCAAGTTTAACCATGAATAATCACGAACCTGTCTACGGACAGACTACCTATGATGATGATGGCCTCAACTGATAAACCAAATAAAGAATTGATTTTTTTAATAGAAAATAAAGCGTAAATTATCAGGGGAAATAAAGCAATCGCGTTATATAACAATTGAAAGTTAAAATGAACCGAATCAAATATTTATAATTCAAACAAACTCTTTATAAGTTTAATAATAAATTGCATGGCAAAGTAAATATACTCAATAGCCAATTACGAGATATCAATGTTAATAATAATAATAATTTATTTAACACAAACAGTTTCCTCCAATTACATGTGTTGTAATATATTTTTAACAAGCACAAACGACCATGCCCTCGGCATTGGGAGCTAGACACACTAACCACTCCTCTATTTTTCACAACGAAAATATTTTCCTTTACATAGAGGCATTCAGTTCGGATTTTCAATCAAAGCTCTAAAAACTAACCGAAATTTCATTTGCATTTTAAACTCTTTATCTGATTTTGATAACTTGAATAATGAATAGAATTTGTATTGCCTCAGAAATTTTTCTGCCTCGAATAAACCACAAAAAAACCCAAAGAATATTTTCTGAATTAATTCAAGCATATCGTACATTTATCTCCAAATTTCTTTAAATTATTAAATTAAATCTGGAATTATTTAACCACGACAAAACCTCTTGGTAAAATTTTATATGTAGAACACAAAACATCCTGATCCATATAATCTCTTTTTTGGGGCTGCTCCTATTTTAAGATTAAATTTAATTAATTACTTTCCAATATCCAATTTGCTGAACGATATTCACCATAGAAACGTATGATGTCTGCAAACATGAGCTAATACAGTGCTGTTTCAGAAGTCAACACAAAAACTTGGCATTTAATAAGTTTTCAAGTTCAAACAGAAAATTGATGCCTTATATTCTCAGAAATAAAATATTCTTACGGACAATACCAGACAAAACATTCTTTTTCAGGGGTGGCGATATATTTTTAATTTATTTACTTTACGTGTAAATTGATTAATAAATATTTTTAAAAGAAATCAAATTGTTTGTGTGTAGTTTAATCCGACCATAAATTTCGGCTTATTCTGAATGATAGGAGAAAAACAGCTCCTAAAAATTGGAATTCTTATTGTATTGTATTCATTTCAATTGGTTGTGAGCAGAAATCTATAATAATGCCAAATTTGAAGTCTCTAGCTCATCAAAAAGTGCCTTATAATTTAATCTCTCCTCCTAAATCCTCCGTAAGATGCAGCTATATATTATACAAGATATTTATCGCCTGATATACTGAACAAACAAGAATATAACAACATATAGGTATAAAAACTCTCATACCGTATGCATAGCCTCCAGCTCAGATTCCTCTTTACTCTTGCACCCAGATGAATCAATTCTCGTTTCAGCAAAGCAGTACTCTTGGATTCATGGTTCCTCTACAGCTCAGCATCAACTGCTACTACCTACAATGAAGAGGAAAAACTGTTGTGGTGAACTCAATAAAGAAATATAATCTAAAATTATAAATATAAAAGATTAATTTGCTTAAACAATATGAAAGAGAACATCTTATTGATAGAGCCCTATTTTAGAATTGTAAAATTTTAAATTCTTTAAGAGTTTATTCATATTATTATGCGAAGATTTATTTGACATTTAGTTTTTAAATTTTAACCTTCCATATTGCCTCAACTAATAAACCAAGTAAACGATTTTTTATAGAAAATGAAGCGTATGCTGCAGAAACATGGACACTAAGGAAAAATGATATTAAATACTTGGAAAGCTTCGAAATGTGAACATGGAGAAGAATGCTGACGATAAAAATGGACAGATAGGGTAGAAAATGAGGAAGTACTACGAAGAATATGAGAGAAGCGAACGATTATACAGAATATCAAAAAAGGATTGGGCATTACCTGAGGAAAGAGTGCATGATTAAAGAAGTGCTAGAAGGAAAACTGGATGGAAAAAGAGAAAGAGGTAAGAAAAGGTTTCAGCTAGTAGACGACTTGAAAGAGAAAGAGACCTATCAAGTCATGAAGAAAACTGCAGAAAATAAGAGTATATGGAGAACCAAGTTTAACCATAAATAATCACGGACCTGTCTATGGACAGACTACCTATGATGATGATGATTGTTGACTAATCAACCAAATAAAGAATTGTTTTATAGAAAATAAAGCGTAAATTATCAGAGGAAATAAAGCAATCGCATTAGATAAGAATTAAAATTAAAAATTGTACCGTCATTTGCCGGTGCAATAAAAGTATTTTATTTATAATTCGAACCTTAAACTCTTTTAAGGTTTAACAATAGATTGCATGGCAAAGTAAATATACTCAATAGTCAATGAAGGGATATCAACGTTCTATTTGTTAACTCAATCTTAAGTTGATATTTTAGAAGGCACCTCCTGCTGACCACCAAGTTATTAAAATTTTTTTTATATTTTTAGATGAGATGGCATTTTAATAGATTATAGTCTTCCTGTGACAAATAAACATCGTTAACTACAGATAAGTATTAAATATTATCTGTTAATAATTTCAAGTGTAACAGCAATATTCATTTCAATTTATGCTATCAAATCAACTAAATTAATGAATTAACTTTATAAAAATTATTCCCTGTATTCTTAATTGGAAATTATCGACGTATCACGGCATTGGTTATAATGTCTATATCTATAATATATAATCTAAAACCAATTTCACATTGGATAAGACTATGGTTTGTTTTTACATTGAAAAACGGTCAAAGAATATGAATTCTGATTAGAACTTTAAGCCAAATAATAGTAAGGAAATATTTTTAATCTTCCGAAAGCTTTCATCGTAACAAGACCAATATGCTGCACTTAACAAGGTAAAAACTGACGTTATCGCTTCTGATTTCATGTCACTTCTTTATTCACTGTCTTTAATACTTCATAAATAACAGGCTAATAAGATAAAAATCGTCATAATAATGCCATGAAATATGTTTCACATTTTAAAAAGCATTGGACCTGCTGACACACCAATTTCACCAAAAATAAAATCCTTTGTCCTAGTAATAACTAGCATAATGCATCATGTACAACCTGCAAATATTAGCCTTCTAATTCTTAGTTTAATATCTATTATGATTTGATTGATTGAACATAAAATAAAATGCTCTAAAATGGTATTTGAATAAATATTTTACAATTTTGGCATGCTCAACTGATGATTAGCCAACCACCAGCGAAATTAAACAATAAAAACGAATTGTCACAACAAACTTTCATTAGCGTAGCAACTTTAAAAAAATTTGCATGTAATCCAACAATTCGACTAACTTTCACTATTAAGAATCTCAGAAATC
This sequence comes from Uropetala carovei, assembly GCA_036926305.1. Taxonomy (NCBI): domain Eukaryota; kingdom Metazoa; phylum Arthropoda; class Insecta; order Odonata; family Petaluridae; genus Uropetala; species Uropetala carovei. The sequence goes on along the minus strand of JAXCHB010000010.1, from coordinate 4,849,893 downwards.
GCTTTCCTCAAAATATTTCCGCGATTGCTTCAGTAATTCTCATATAGATAGCCTTTTCCAAACAAAATATTTTAATCACTTTCCTCAAAATGTCTCCATAATTTCAACATTCAATCCTTTACACATCACCAAAGAGTAAAAATTCAATGAACATTTCACGTTACACTGTCACTGCAAAACTAATATTTTTGTTTCTATGAAATTGTCTCCTATTTATACAGCATATTTAATTGATTTATGCTGAATTGAAAGTCAGTAGACTGAAAAGTAAAAGTTCTCCGGCTCAAAGTATTTCATAAATTATGCCAATTAACGATAATTGGCAAATCTTTGAAGGTCTAAATTATAAAATCAATTTTATTCTATCAACGAAATATCCACTTAAAAGATGTTGAGATTTATCACTTTCCGATATACGCTGAAGTTACTACATTTTCACCGTTAATAGATGAATAACTAGCACAGTAAGTATTGAACATATAGTAAAAAACAAATGCATGGTTACACGACTAAATTCCTCCTAGCTATTCATTTAAATACGTCGATAATTCTCACTGGAAACTTCTTCAGGTAACAGCCAACAAAAGTATCACAAAACAGCCAATATGTTAAATGCAATAGGCAAACTACTTAAAAGAAACACACTGATTATACTCACTGTTATTATTTCTTGTTATCACATATATGAGAACATGACAGCTGAGTCCTGTGACATCTTCTGCAAACATTCCTCTGAAACAAAAGAATGAAATCTGTACTGTAAATTCATGCTGAATAATATTCCCGGTTACATTATGCAATGTCTCTCGTGCTAAATCACTCCGATAATATTGGAATTTATTCTATTGTAACACAACCTCAAAGATTTGTAAAGAAATCTAAAACTTTTATCCCTTAAGTTACTTAGTTAAGCTTATTTCCAAACCATTGGACTAGCATATATTGATTATGGAAATTAATATCAACTAAATAAATCATTGCTTTGAATGAATTTTGTGATAAAGGGTTGCCAACATTTAATACGTGAAGTTTGTCTGATAAATGAATACATACATACTTGGGAGGAAACCTTATCCATATATTTTTATTTATTCATTAAAATAAAATCGTTTATCATAGTAATAAATAGCATAATACATCACATACAACCCACAAATTTCAGCCTTCTATCTGTTACAGTTTAATTGCTATTTTGATTTGATTCACTGAACATTTATAAAATAAAATGCTCTAAAATGATATTTGAATAAGTCATGTACAATTCTTTGCATGCTCAACTGATAATTAGCCAACCACCAGTGAAAAAAAACAATAAACACCAATTGTCACAGCAAACTTTTATTAGCATAGAAACTTTCCAAAAGTTTGCATGTATTACAATAATTCGACTGACTTTTGACTAATAAATCTTTTTCCCAAAAATATTTCCTCGACTGCTTCAGCCATTTCCATATAGAAAGCATTTTCCAAGCAAAGTACTTTAATAATTTTGCATTGACTCAAACTGTCTCCATAATTTCAACATTAAATACTTTACACGTCACCAAAGAGTAAATTCAATGAACATTTCACGTTACACTGTCACTGCAAAACTAATATTTTTGTTTCTATGAAATTATCTCCTATTTATACAGCATATTTAATTGATTTATGCTGAATTGAAAGTCAGTAGACTGAAAAATAAAATTTCCCAGGTACAAAGTATTTCATAAAATATGCCAAAAATTGAAGCATTGATAACACTTATGTTAACAAAAGAAGTTGAGATTTATCACTTTCCAATTTAAACTCAAGTTACACTTCCACCATTAATAGATGGAAAAACCAGCATAATTCTCACTGGAAACTTCCTGAGGTAACAGCCAATACGTTAAATGCAATAGGCAAATTACTTAAAGAAGTTGAGATTGTACTCACCGTTAATATTTCTTGATATCTCAAAAGGGAACACGACAGCTGTTCTGTGAAGTCTTCTCACGTCTTCTGGAAACATTCTTCTGAAACAAGAGAATGAAACCTTAAAGTTTGTACTGTAATTTCATGCTGAATATTATTTCTGTTAACATCATGTGATGTCTCTCGTGCTAAATCACTCCGATAATATTCGAAAATATTATATTTAACTCGAATTCCAAGATTTGTAAAATATAAAATTTGTATCCCTTTAGTTGCTAAGTTAGGCTAAATACTCATTTCAAAACCATAAGACTAGTATGTACTGATTACGTACATTAATATCAACTCAATAAACGAAATATATCAAAGAATGAATTTTACGATAGGGTTGCCAACATTAAACATCGCAGGACACGGAGAATTTTGTCAGAAAACTGACTATTTGGGAAAGAACCTTAATATTTTTTCAGTTATTCATTAAAATATTATTTATTCAGCTAAGCGTACGCTTTATCGAGGTTAAAATATACGAAAAGTTATATGCACTGCCCGGACTCTCGTCAAATTGGCCACCCTCATCATCGGCTAACACCGTATATAAAATCATTTATAAAATGGTGTATGAGAAAAATTTCCGAAACAACGATAGAAATTTCACTACCTGTCCTATGTGATAAAAACCAACCTTTACCTTGACGCTTACACAACCACTCGACAAGTTAAAAACCATATTCATGTCTAAACTTGACTCAGTCCACCCAAAATACACGTGGTTAAAACTTTCAACAAGGAAAAATAATTGCATTGATCCTATATAAAGCTTTCCCCTAATTAATGCAAAGATTATGCCGCCATTAACTTAAAGTGAACAGATCAACCACTTCGTTTAATTAAGAAATAATTTCAAAAAATCTGTGAACTACGGATCGGAAGAAATAATGACCTTGAGACAAAATTGTACGACAATATTAATGCGGTAATGCTAACCCGCTGAAGCATGCCGCCGGCGGCAATTAAATTAGATTTTCGCTTATTTCTAACTAAAGAATTCAAACCCGACAATGGATCACAGTAACACGAGGTCGATGTAAATCTCTTGGCAAGTATGAAGAGAAAGTTCCTCACTCGTCGACGATGTGATCTTCCTCAACGTAAATTTAACGTGACCAAAACCCAACTTCTACACGCCCATCACAGAGTTGAGGGTTAAGAGATGCGCATGTTCGGACTTCTTTTGTTCATGGCTGTTCCGTTCTCTTTACATTTTTTATTAAATACTGCGAAATAAACATGGTATCTTTAATAAGTAATATTGAAATGTTTTAATTAATATTTAATCGGCCCTTTTATTAATAATATGTTATAAATTAAATAAACACTGGAATATGTAACACACATTACCTGTATAAAAGTTTCCATCCTTTCGCTTATAACAAAAAATATCATTGTTTGTTATCTGATTTGAAATTTTACAATAGAAAAGTCCGGAAAAACCTTTTTTAAATCTATTTTACAACAAATACATGTATATAATTTAATATATGTAAGATCTTATTTACTTCGATTACTGCTAAGAATGTTAAGGGTGGCAACAGTTGCGTATCCATACATGAATATTTCCTATTTCAAACTGAACTAACATATGTGTCTCTAGTTGGATTTTCTCAAAAATACTTAATCCTACAATAAATATGTATAGGAAATGAAATGTTCTATTTTAAAAACACTACAGATTTTATTCGAAGACTTTTTCTATATAAATACCTAATATTTTATATCTATTAATTTGTCATCCATGATAGGGTTAGGTGAATCGTTTATACGATATATAAAAATTAAAGCAATTCATTTCTCAGGATTAATAACGGTTAAGTAAATTTAAACTTCCTCTTTAACCTTTTAGCAGCCATGAAGTGATATGATGCCATATTTAATGATCTATCTAATATAAACTGGTGTTCATTACAAAATCTTGATATTGATTCTTCATTAAACTTCTTTTACGATGTATTGCAAGATATTATAAATAGACGTCCCCAAAGTTAAGCCAAAAAAGAAACAATTCCCCATCTGGTTTACACCTGAACTAAAGAACTTCATAGTAGAAACAAAGCTCATATGACTTATTAAATCTCCAATTTATCCATTGATTACAATATATTTTCAAATTTACGAACCAAATGCAAAAGTTTAAATAAAATTTGCTTTTCAAATTACATCAATGACTTAGAAGAATCTATAACTTTTGACATAAAGCCCTTTTAGAAATTTGTGAACTCGACCCGGAGAGATGCTGGTTTACCAAAACACGTTTTTAGATACCCAATCAGGTGATGATGGTCAGGAAATAGCAAACCTTTTTTCAAATTTCTTCTCTAGTTTTTATAGTAAATATTCCGATACTGATATTAATCCTAATTATGACCACACAATATATATTTCTCAATTTAAATTATCAGCTAGTGATATTATAACTAAACTTAATACAGTTGATATTAATAAAAGTCCTAGTCCAGATAATATACCTCCGCTTGTGATTAAAAACTGCTCAAATATCCTATGTTTACCACTTCTTATAATCTATATCAAATCACATTGGAGTTTTTTCCTAGGATACGGAAAATCAACTATGTGTACCCAAGGTACCATTTTGAAATCCGATTTATTTGAATTGTCATAGGTTACCAATTCAGAAAAAAACTGTGTACACAATTCATATTTATTTGCTCTTTAAAATGGGCATAAAAAAATAAGTGCAGTTTTATTAAATTTATTTCAAAATTATACGATAAAAGTAGGAATGCCATCGTTTACCTAATGATTGAATGAATTGTTTGAGGATGAAAAATACGAAATGTAATAGACAACTATTTGAAATGAAATTAGTACAGCTTTTTAGATATTCAAAAATGAATTTTTAATGTTATCTCAGCCAAATAGCTAGCCAAAAAATAGTAAACGATTATTTGCATTAAGCTATATTTTAAGAAATGTAGGATTTGTAACTGATAATGTATGAAAGGAAATATTTTAAGAAAGAACATATTTTGATGCTGATATAATAATTACCCGGTCGTATAACTGATATTTGCTATGTAAACTGCTCTACAGAGTTCTTACTTGATATGAGTGGAGGAATACAAGAATAAAATAACATCAATAATATAAGTTTTAGTACAATATTTATTGCACCTTTATATTGGTACATACAATTTTACTTACGATAGAAACACACTACACATTTTACATTTTCACAGTTAAATATAAGAAATCTTATCACTTATTGAATGTTTGCACCTTTCTGCACTTAGTAGCCTTTCTATCCAGTTTCTGCTGATCCTTAATATTTTTACAATAATTTTTTATAAAAACATTACTACAGCATTGTAATATTAATAGACTAATATATGTCATTGAATGACCATTGTCACACATTTCATTTTTAAAATATGTTATTTTGTAATAATGAATTAAAGGTAAGACTCACCAACACTTCCTTTTGATTGCATAACTTCAGAAATTCCATCTCACAATCTGAGGATGTAATTTTATTCATCATTACAAAATTATAAAGTACAAAATTGGTTACAAACTCTTTAGGATACAATAAACCACCTCTATTTAAAGAGCTAATAAGTTTGTGATTAGGTTGCACTTCAAGAACCTTATCTTTTATAGCCAAAAGATCCTTACATGAGAAGCAATTTTTTTGACAACACTGTATGAACAATAGTCAGCAATGTAAGTTAGAACTGGAAGGAAGATATCACTTGTCCTATCCAAGTCTTCATTACCAATAGAAATATTAAAACAAGGTGGTACAGTAATATAGCAGCACTGTTCATCACCTTCTGCAAATTCTGCTATCAACTCATTTATACATACAAATTTTTTAGATGAAATCTTTAAAGTCAGGCTATCCTGCTATGAATTTTCTTCTCATCTTCATATATTTGCCTAACTGAAATATGATACTGAGAACCAGACAGTTTCCTATAAAGTCCAAATCTTTCTTCCAACTCATCCGTTTAAAACTTCCCAGGTAAAATGTAATGCATTTTTAAATCTTCAATGCAGTACCTAATTAGTTCAAGGAGGGTAAAAGTGGTCATCATTAATGCATCATGAGTGTCTTTTGTCAATATTCCACTATGTAAATTACATTTTTCCACAAATCTAGCCAATTTAAAAATTTATTAAGGAATACATAATGGCTCAGCGAATGTGTTACGTTTATGAATTCCCTTAACAGGACTTCTAACATTAACAGTAGTCCACCTTGAAGTAATAATTGAAACAAATCTGCTGTGCCTTCATAGTTGGGCAAATTAAATTTCTCCCCCACTTGTAGCAAAGCCTGAACTACAAAGTCATTAAAAATCTGCAGCACCAACTTAACATTTTGTCTCCGTAAAGTAGAAGGATTGAGAGATTTAAGGCTAAGAGTGTGAGCATACTTTACTAAATTACCTGCTTCATTTAACAATCAGACTTTCTGATAAAAATGTCTAGATTAGAGAAGTACTTATTATAACTAGCACATATCCTCGTTAATGTTGAGTTCATACAAAAGTTTCTACCTGCATATTTAACTTAAATTGTACGATACTGTTATATTGTCAGATGGATTTTGAGTATAATTTTTATAGGATGTGATTTTTATGTGAGATAGTTTTTCTTATTATTGTGCTTTAATGGTTTATATTGTATTTCAACGCACGTTTAAATATTTTAGCTTATTTTTAATACATTTCTGATTGTATTTTTAGGAAAAGGGCTTGTCCCGTAAATAAAGTATTATTATTATTAGTGTAAAATTCATAATGGAGAGGAGCTTACCTTTATGAAATATACGATAATATTACAATAATAAAATTTTATAAATTTCTATAAATTGATGCAAAGGATGATCCGTATATACTTATGCGACAGGCATTAGCTGTAATAATGGGAGATACAAATGGAGAAAGACGGACGGACAATTGTAAAATTAGATAAAGGATTTGTTGGAAATTGACGCACGAATGTTTATTTTTGAAAATATATTACGTGAGTTTTTGGATTTCAAATAGGAAATGAGGTGGAAGGTTACCGTGAAGAAGGACTCACCCTAGTTTTTTATGGTTCTTAAGTGCATTATGAAGGCTAATTCACTTACTAAATAGAGTATCTTAGTTAGGACAATTACAAGTGTATTTTTCTACCTGTTCCGGACATCTGTGTTTGTAAATCAGTAGGTTCCTACGGTAGGTACCTACATTTCAAATTTATACGAATATTTTATCGGTATCAATTGAATATACCACAGGTTTCCAAAGTACATGGATAAGATAAAAACCTGAAAGTATTTTCCGGAGTATAATTGCTATTCTTATAATTACACTCGTGAATAGTTTTTAATAACTAATAATTGTTTCCGCATAATTTGTAAATGTCGCAGAAACTACCCATGTAATTGTTTATGAAGACATGTCCTACAGAAAAATAAATGTTACCAAAAAACGCAATCGTATTTGGACCAAAAATTCGTTATTACTTAATTAATTACATTGTCGGTTTTTAAGCAATGTGAAAATATATTTTAATGCCTTACTTTTACCCCTCTCCATGACGAATCCAAATTTAGGTTTGCAAAGCAAAAGTTTAATGCCAATAAATTTGATTTACTGCAAGTAATTTATAACATTTAAGCAAATTTTATCGATCCTATAATAAGTTATAATTGTGTTCCTACTAAAATGTGAAATCAAGATATAAAAAGGAATTGCTTATTTTTTGTGGTTTTTTTGTCGAAATTGTAAATATCCTGCTTTATAATACGAAATGTTGGTTAGCCTGCGCGCCTGCGCGTTACTTCTTGTTGTTTCATAGAAATCTTAAAATGGCTGACGAGATTATCTGTTATGTGCGTAATACCGTTCGAAATTTATTTTGTTTCCATCAGACCTTTTTAGAAGGAAAAAACTAGACCTTTTTATTGTATTCGAAATTTAATGTTGATAGTTATGATCGTGATATAAGTTTGGCCTTGTGTTCTTCGAAAACTGGTCCACGTGATAATCATTTTCACAGCAGTGTTTTAATACTTTTGGTTATTTTATTTTATTTATTTTAGAAGGAAAAAACTAGACCTTTTTATTGTATTCGAAATTTAATGTTGATAGTTTTGATCTTGACAAAAGTTTGGCCGTTTATTCTTCGAAAACAGTGGTCCATGTGACGCATTTTGACAGCAGTTTTTAAATATGTACTTTTAGTTTGATTTGTGTACGTTTTAAGACACTTTAAGTGAAGTGAAGTTTTATCTAAAGTTTTTTATAGTTTCAATGTGTGTAATCTTCACATTGCTTACTGGACATTAGTTAACGTCACTTAATAGTACTATTTCTTATTTTGTAAATCAATGATATGTGAATTTGTATATGTAATTATTCAGTATGCCCTGTTTTGCCACTTAATTGTAATTTATGGTGATGTTTTGATGTATTATTGTTTTTCTTTAGTCCACTCGTGCTGTTATATTGTTTTACTTTGTATTTTCTTTTGTGATTGAGTTTGTCTTATTGGTTTGCCATGTAACTATGATCTTCTGGAAAATAAATGTACTGTTATTATTGTGTGATCCAGCTGTCCTGGTCAATCTCCTCGAGGATTTATATCTTCAAAGGTAAGGAAATCTTAAATAACTTCTCTATTCATCTTTGATTTATAGTTGAAATATCTTTACCGTATATATATGTATATAGTAAATGTTATATTTATCATATTTATGTATAATGGAGTAATTATTCTTATAAATTAGTCCTTATGTATAACATTTTGTTACCGCATAACATGTTTAATGAGTGATTTTATCGTTGTAAAGTATCATTTTCTGTGAAGAGTTGGTAAAGTTTTTTGCAAGGACGGATTTGTTTATGGGCAAATATAGCCAAGATATGGCGTTACATTCTTAACGTAGGATTAATTAAGGGTTTGTTATCAATATATATTGTGTTTTTAACGTAAAAATTATAGTTTACCTCATAAAATGAGAATCTGTGTTTTTAAAAACGTATGAATAATACATTTTTAGCCAGTTTCCATTACTTTATAAACTTCAAATCAAAAGTTATTGTGAAGGTTTTGTAGAATTTTTATCCTTTGGGTGCGAGATTTCTGAGTTGCTTCTGTCGTTGTTTCAGATGCCTGCCTCCGAAGAATGAAGTCTGAAAACGCAGCCAGCATCGTACGTCTTCCTCAGGCCAGCTCTGCTTTGCGATATCAAGAAAGAAGATGGGTGAGTGTGATTGATTTTGCATTTCAAATTAGAACTAATGAGCTTCCCACTTTAAATATATATATTTCATGTCCTGGCATGTGCAGAAACTACATTAGTCTTACGTATTTTTACACATAGGGGTATTTTCTCTCTACGGCAGTTTTAATATATCTGGAAGCTGCGGAAGTGCTCTTCTCGTACCAGCATCTGTTATGCTTTTCTCGGTTATTAAAAAACAAAGCTCTACGATTTTGACATTCTTTATCCATTTTTCCTAAATGTGAATCATCTCGTCGAGTAGCTAATCCGTTTCCTATTGCTGAGTTTAAATTTGTGTCGTTTCTTCGCCTTCCGCCGTTGGCTGCATCGATTCTGTTTTGGCTTCTTCTTATATTACTCCCTTCTTCAGTTTGTTCATTTCTTCTTTGTTACCTGATTTCGTTTATGGTCTCTCTCGCTGTTTGTCTTTGCTCATCTGTCCATATTGATCTTCTCACTCTTTCTCTTCTATGTCATTCTTCTTTATCTTCTTCTGTCTCTATAATATTTATTTATTTATTCATTTAGTCACAAGGTGGCTGGATCTGCCAGGTGGCGACAAGTAACATAAAATGACGCAATGAAGTACGTTTGAATCAGATTGACATTAAAATTTTCAAAAGAATCAATTTAGATTCACGTCATTGGTACATAAGTAAAAATTACACAGTTTCAAAGACCTCGTTATATTCTTCTTTCTTCCATTTGATGAATTAATGGGCTATTATTGCCTTAAACTTTAATTAAAAGTTATATTTGTAGTAATTAAAATGCTGATAGTAACAACAACCTGGGAAATTGCAATTGATAGTGCTTTACCGTCAGAGGTAATAATGAGTAAAAGCGTTGTTATGTAAACTAAACAAAAAAAATTATAAGTTCTATTTGATGAATTAACGGAGTACTAGCTGTACCCGCACAGTGTTTTCACTGTTTTTTCAATTAATTTATAAAAAATTAAGAATTGTGTATAATAAGTTGGTCTCAATATTTCACATATAACTCAATAATTCGTATTTAACTCTGATAATGCATTTCCCCAGTATAGGTAAGGTTAGCGGGTACAAATCTCGCTGAGGGCGAGGCTGTGTGTGCATATTGACAATTAATTGTGCAAAGTCAGTAAGAAATCTGTATTTTAAAAGTCAAATTAGAGAGGAAATTAATGCTACACGGTAATTGATTGCAAACTTTTATGTTTTTAATTTTCTTTGTTTCTTTTAATTGAAGTATATGTCCTTTTTTTCATATATCAATCAACACAACCGTTTATTTAGATTAACAAAGAAGAGAAGATAAGTTTCGGCGAGTTCTAGGTTATCAATCTAAAACAAATGTTTTCATGCTGCTCCTGAATAAACGTAGTCCGTCGCCTAACATTCTTTGTCATTTAGATTATCTACGAAGGTGACATAACCATATAACTTATAATTTGTTAAAAAATAATGTACGTCCTTATTCTCATCTAATTTTAAATTTATGCATGAGACAATTTGCCTTAATAAGCATTATAGATGTTTAATAGTTTTACTTACTGAAAAAGTAAGATTCCAGCATTCGAATGATTTAAAATAAGATCAATTGCTTTGATTAAATTCTTATTAACTGGATAATTATCCGTAAATATTTTTGTTGCTATCTATAAAGTTTGACATTGCTACAGCATTAATTTCGATGCTTAAATTAAAGCGTGAAGCGAATAATGCTATTCTTTCACTTATTTGAAGGTTTAATTGGCACTAATTGAATCGGAGGCAATGCCAGGAATCTTCCTCTCTCTGTCACAGTGCAATCTGGCATCGGAACTTTTTAATTTTTTTGTACCATTTGGCGACAAATGAGGGTTGATCGAAACAACGATTATCAATGGTGACGGTTATAGAGGTCCAACTGTATTTCAAATGTTTATATAAACTCAGATCGCGCTTGCAATTGGGAGCTTTTAGAATAACAAAAGATTGTTTCATTTTTAACTCTTTTTAAGTACTAAGTTAAGATTCCATCAGAAGCACCTGTTGGCATAGGTTTGTAAAAGTTTGAAAGGATTGAAAATATACGTTGGAATTGTTATAACTATTTTAATTTATATTATTCCAGAGCTTGCGATTATGTACTTGATACGTTTTCGTGTATGGTATATTGCAAAACGTGGTATTGTACACAGTCCGACATCGCATTCTTTACATACATACAGTGAAGCCTCGATATATTTGACTAAAAGGAGGGGAAGGCCTGTCTGTTATATCCGAAACATCCGAAGGAGACGTATGTGTTGCCTTAAATTGTTAAAGTGCACATGTTATGAAGGACATTGTTTTACTCCGCTATATATTCATACAAATTGTTAGAGCGCATGAAGTAATAGCACAGAGTTTTCTAATTAATTTAGGAAAATAGGAATCGTATTAATTTTTATATTTTACTAGTAAAAGGTGCTTGCAGTGTGCTAGCAGGAGCATATTGTTATAAGAACATAATTAAGAATGAAATAAATTATAGCGACCGTAAGAAAAATTGATTTTCCCTTGCATTCTTATTTGAAAGGAATTATTCTTAGGAATGGAACTTGGGATACTTTTTCGAGATTTTAGATTTTTCCGGACCCTGGTGGAATTGGGGCAGAAAGTAACAATGAATACAAAGAATGTTTTAAGACAAACAAACCCCATGAGTAACGCAAGTCAGTCAATTTCAACCAGTCACAATGATCAAACGCAGGAACAATTAATTTTTGCGGATTTGCTGCACCAATAAATTATACATTGTATCTACCATATATACTCGTGTATAACGCGCTGTTTGAAGACCACATTTTCAGGTCATAATGTAGGGGTGCGCGTTATACGCAGGTAACACTTCTCTGCACTTAAAATAGGAACCTACCTCGCACCAGATTCACGCTTTTTGGGTTAATTAATGAGAAAAGCACAATAATTATTGATACTCCAGGTTATACATACATAATTATATGTATAGAACACCTAATTACTTCTGTACATTTATAATCCCATCCTCTCCAATTATTCCGCTTTTCACTAGCTCATCAGCTGATTGCTGTAATTTTTGCAAAATCACAAGATAAGTCTTCCTGCAAAACACATATCAAAAACAAAAAAAACATAGAATAAGCAAATTGAAATAATTTTATTTAGTTAATGATTCTAGTATGTACGATTGACAATGTAAGTAATTTAAAACCCATAGAATCTCGTGTGTGAACTTAATCCTACCTGTCGCATTTCCTGTTTCCAGATTTGTTTGTTAAATTTTTATGTTGTTCCTTCTCTTAAACAGTTTTAGAATGAGATAGGAAAGAGAGAACCAACATCCACTTTAAATCAAAACTATTTTATAGATCCCTTTTTGTCTGATGTAAAAGCATTGGCAACAGTGGCGCTGCGGTTTTCTACACGGCATCACTTTGCCCAACTTACTGTATGAAGTTGCTCCCATCTCAACTCAGTCGCTTTAATTATTGACGATGTCTCTCTTAGACATAATATGGAGCTTATTGAACGTAATACACTTATGGACAAGTCCAAACGTTTTAATATTTACATACCTCCCAAAAATGAAGGATGTGTGTCATACACGTGGTATAAGAAAAAGTCGGGATTTTTTGGAATAAAGTACGAGTGCGCATTATACACGGCAGTTATACACTGGGACGCATCATACACGAGTATATACAGTAATTATATACATTATAATATGTATGTATATCCATATATTGCGACGTATAATTCGACCTTGAATTTTCAACTTGAAAATACTAGATTAAGTATATGTTCGCAGTATAAGTCGACCCCCTTTGTTTCACTTAAAAATACTTCTCATGAAATCATCGCCAGGCAAAATCAAGGTCCTGTACGATCCAAGTTTTAACAAGATACAGAAATAAACATAGTAATAAAAAAATATATGAATATAGTTTTGAGTCCGTGCTATTCTTCTTGAGCCTTCCATTTGACAGGTGTTTTCATTTCAACCAATACGAAACTGCTATTCTCAGAGAGCTTGACCAACTAAATAATGGTTCCTGTGATTTGATTGATGTCGGCTGTTAATGATGCTATCAAATTTAACTGCACCTAGTTATCGCAATCAATATCTACGGTGGTGGAATTCAATATAATATCATGTTGGCAGGCATAAGGATGGTTTTGATGATTACATTATTCCCCTTTTCAAAAAAGGAAATGTTTTTTCCGCATATTTTTTGATTATTTTTTTGTCTTTTTTCACGTACTTTTTTGTACTAGATTTATTTGCATATTCCACATATAATCATAACTTGCAATTAGTATGGTTAATTCCGATCGAAGTGTACCTCTTCTATCTCACTTACTTCTACAGCATTACAATACTTTGGATGATACATTTAAAAAAACAAGGTCCATAATAAACATTTCATAAATGTCATATTAAGGAATTGATATTTTAATAAACAATCAAGTAATGATTATAACATTCTAAGTTGTATTATTTATTTATAATTATAATGTTATAATTACATGTGGAAAGTGCAAATAAATCAAGTACGTATGTGAAAAAGACAAAAAAAATGATCAAAAAATTGGGGAAAAAAAAACAAAAATGTAATGAAGACATAATAATAATACAATTTTACTAGTTAAAATATATATACAGACCATTTCTGAAAAAAAATGCTGGCTGCTGGGATCGAACCCCAGCCCATCCGACTACTAGACATTCATTCTACCAATTAAGCTATTGCTGCTTCTGTTTTGTAACCGTAAGGTTAATGATATATGTTGCATCCATGCTTACACCTGAATTTAAATTGTTAATATCTTTTAAACAAGGGCCCATTGGCAAAAACGCAGAGAGATATAGGTGATGTTTTAGTTCTAGTTTCACCTCCTAAAAGGGTTTTACGAATTTCAATATTAATGTTATGGCCTCCCCTTGTTAGTAAATATCGATGTTATTTATCTGTAATTTAAAGTTTACAATTTTGTATTCGTCGTATAAGTCGACTTTAAGTTTTAGGAAAATTTTTTAAGCTTCAAAGGCGACTTATACGCCGTGATATACGTTAGTTATAATGTTGCGATGTATTCATTAGGCCTTCCAAATAACGCACATGTGATAGGTCCGCATGAGACACAATGTATTAGTGGCGTCATTTAACTGTTTTGCATCGCCGGACATTCTGTCCGTTACATCCTAAGTACGTTCCATCAAGGTCCAGTATGCAGAGGTTTCAATGTACTGTGGATTTCTTCCTTTTCATTGGCTTCGTGGTACTTTTGTTTCAGATGGTACACTTCCTCATGGCTAATCTCATCACAATTTACCGAAAGAAGTGAATAATATCAGTCAGTCTCTCTTTTACAATAAGCACCGCCTCGAAATATTCCAATTCATTTGCATCGGAATCAAAACGTTATCAGTTTTGTCTTTTCATTGGGAATCAGTGGGCTAATGAAGTTTATTCTAATGTGTACTTGAAGTTGTTTTATTTATTTAACTAGTTTTGAATTTTTACTTTGCAAAAGCCATAAATAATGACTTGAAAGGCTTACAGAATGCAAGCACCTTCTATTTGTATATCGAACAAATAAGTAACATATCATTCTTGTCATTAAAGAAAATTTTTAATAATGTATGTGTATCTGTAAATGTAATTACATGCAAGGTTATTTGTCAGGTGCGTTTCGCTTCCAGCATAAGCGCCTATTAGTATTAGTCTCCATCTGGTCTGTCCGCATGTTCGTTATCTGCTTCTACCAAGCAGATTTTCATGAAATTTGATATTAAGGACTTACAGTCAAAGATAATAAGAAAATCACATAAATGAGTCACGTAAGCCAATCAGGGGTACCACTTTACTGGTGATAAAATATGAACTTTCCCTCATATCTCGTAAAGTATCGGTCATATCAAAATATTTATCAAGTAAAACTTGTAGAACTAGTAAAGTAGGGTATTTCTTTTCCTTTACATTTTCATCGTAGGAAACGTATGTGTTGCCTTAAATTGTTAAAGTGCACATGTTATGAAGGACAGTGTTTTACTCCGCTATATATTCATACAAATTGTTAGAGCGCATGAAGTAATAGCACAGAGTTTTCTAATTAATTTAGGAAAATAGGAATCGTATTAATTTTTATATTTTACTAGTAAAAGGTGCTTGCAGTGTGCTAGCAGGAGCATATTGTTATAAGAACATAATTAAGAATGAAATAAATTATAGCGACCGTAAGAAAAATTGATTTTCCCTTGCATTCTTATTTGAAAGGAATTATTCTTAGGAATGGAACTTGAGATACTTTTTCGAGATTTTAGATTTTTCCGGACCCTGGTGGAAATGGGGCAGAAAGTAACAATGAATACAAAGAATGTTTTAAGACAAACAAACCCCATGAGTAACGCAAGTCAGTCAATTTCAACCAGTCACAATGATCAAACGCAGGAACAATTAATTTTTGCGGATTTGCTGCACCAATAAATTATACATTGTATCTACCATATATACTCGTGTATAACGCGCTGTTTGAAGACCACATTTTCAGGTCATAATGTAGGGGTGCGCGTTATACGCAGGTAACACTTCTCTGCACTTAAAATAGGAACCTACCTCGCACCAGATTCACGCTTTTTGGGTTAATTAATGAGAAAAGCACAATAATTATTGATACTCCAGGTTATACATACATAATTATATGTATAGAACACCTAATTACTTCTGTACATTTATAATCCCATCCTCTCCAATTATTCCGCTTTTCACTAGCTCATCAGCTGATTGCTGTAATTTTTGCAAAATCACAAGATAAGTCTTCCTGCAAAACACATATCAAAAACAAAAAAAACATAGAATAAGCAAATTGAAATAATTTTATTTAGTTAATGATTCTAGTATGTACGATTGACAATGTAAGTAATTTAAAACCCATAGAATCTCGTGTGTGAACTTAATCCTACCTGTCGCATTTCCTGTTTCCAGATTTGTTTGTTAAATTTTTATGTTGTTCCTTCTCTTAAACAGTTTTAGAATGAGATAGGAAAGAGAGAACCAACATCCACTTTAAATCAAAACTATTTTATAGATCCCTTTTTGTCTGATGTAAAAGCATTGGCAACAGTGGCGCTGCGGTTTTCTACACGGCATCACTTTGCCCAACTTACTGTATGAAGTTGCTCCCATCTCAACTCAGTCGCTTTAATTATTGACGATGTCTCTCTTAGACATAATATGGAGCTTATTGAACGTAATACACTTATGGACAAGTCCAAACGTTTTAATATTTACATACCTCCCAAAAATGAAGGATGTGTGTCATACACGTGGTATAAGAAAAAGTCGGGATTTTTTGGAATAAAGTACGAGTGCGCATTATACACGGCAGTTATACACTGGGACGCATCATACACGAGTATATACAGTAATTATATACATTATAATATGTATGTATATCCATATATTGCGACGTATAATTCGACCTTGAATTTTCAACTTGAAAATACTAGATTAAGTATATGTTCGCAGTATAAGTCGACCCCCTTTGTTTCACTTAAAAATACTTCTCATGAAATCATCGCCAGGCAAAATCAAGGTCCTGTACGATCCAAGTTTTAACAAGATACAGAAATAAACATAGTAATAAAAAAATATATGAATATAGTTTTGAGTCCGTGCTATTCTTCTTGAGCCTTCCATTTGACAGGTGTTTTCATTTCAACCAATAAGAAACTGCTATTCTCAGAGAGCTTGACCAACTAAATAATGGTTCCTGTGATTTGATTGATGTCGGCTGTTAATGATGCTATCAAATTTAACTGCACCTAGTTATCGCAATCAATATCTACGGTGGTGGAATTCAATATAATATCACGTTGGCAGGCATAAGGATGGTTTTGATGATTACATTATTCCCCTTTTCAAAAAAGGAAATGTTTTTTCCGCATATTTTTTGATTATTTTTTTGTCTTTTTTCACGTACTTTTTTGTACTTGATTTATTTGCATATTCCAGTAAAGTACAGTAAAGTAAAACTTGTAGAACTAGTAAAGTAGGGTATTTCTTTTCCTTTACATTTTCATCGTAGGAGTCGCCGTTTCCGAGAAAATCGAACAAGAGTCTTAATTTGAGTTGAACTTTGAAATTTTCTAGCATGGTTACTTCTTCATTGTTGCTAACGTAAACAATCTCACGGAAATATGTTTAATTTCCTTACATATGCATTTAATATTTTTAAATGGGAAGAAAATGGATTATTTATGACGAAGAAAAGAATTTATAATGCTATTTCCCTTCCAAAGACGTAAATAATTTCTTTCAAATACTCCAGTGCACAAAATGCACCCATTTGTGTTACGGTGTACACTTTCCTAACTTGTTTATATCTTAAAATCTCATTATAAATATTAGTGTTATTTTAAACTCTTGTACTAATTTTTAAACGAAGTAATCAACTGATATTTTATAATTATACAGTTTGCATAAGCACAACATTAAATTACCATAACTTTAATGTATGTTAGCAACAAATTGTTGACAACATATTTGTAGTGAATCTGAGATAAATACAGAGTTCATAAAATTATTTCTAACGAAGAATGTAAATTAAACTACAAAATATCCTTTTAAGATTTAGTCACATTAAACGTTTATTAGGAAAATTACACTGTAATCGTTTTTGTGCATCAAATCTTGGAGTAATTATTGGAATTTATTTTACAATGCAACACAGACGTCTTTATATAGTTCTCTGGTGAATAAATTAAATTAAAATGGTATTGCAAAGTTCTTTGCTTATAAATAACTAGCAAATTTACCCAGCGTTGCTCAGGTTATGTTTTAAATCATCGTGACTTCAAATTATGGCAATAATTATGAACAAAAAATTATATCTATGCTTGAATTAAGTTTTATTTGGGAAATTTTTTCATATTTTAATTGATATAAATGAAATTGTTGGAAAATATTTCGAGTATTCGTAATTAAAATTGGCAATCAATGCAGTCGATTCATTTTGTGAGGTGACGCTTTTTGCCAGGTGGAGTTCGTTCTCTAAGCTTCCGGTAGAGAACGTGCATGTAGAGTACAGGTAGTTCCGCCCAATGTAGCAATTGAAAATTACTAGAAGTTACCTTACGCCTCAGTGATCGGAGGTAATATGTAGAGTGGAGGGGAACGAATTCCATTAGAATAGAGGGGCATTGAAGGTGAGCGCGCTTCCTAGAAGGGAAATCCCCGTGCACGCAGAGTAGAGAGGTGACTTCTTAAGTCAGTTATCATACGGTAGCTTTGCTTTACGCATGGACAGTTATATGCGGGATGTTCAAGAGTTCAAAATAAACATTCTTTAAAAATTCAGATAATACCAGGTTCCTAGAAAGGAGCGTCTGTCTCACACAACATTGTACGAGGGTTTCCCAGAAAGTAATGCACCACATGTTTTGAAATTACGCATATTTAACGAATATGTGACAGATTTTGACTTTTATCGATAAGTTTCCTGGACAACGAATGTCATTTTTGAGGCTCGAGATTCATATTATTGCCTCGCGAGAGATAAGGGGGGGAACAGCAGAGGGAGGGAGGGGGATAAGGCATTGTCAAGTGCAATTTGTAACGTTTTAACAAAAGTATTGTCCACTTATTGTAACAAAGTATTATTCACTTGACATAAATTTATTTTAACAAAACTCTTTGCTTAGAGAATCATTCTAAGAGTCGGAGCATTGAATTTCTGTGTGATTTTAATTCTCTTTTCTACTGTTTTTGTTTTTCGTTGCATTAATTCTTTTTGTTTGTTCATCTGTTGTTTGTCGTTTTGTATTAACCAAACCACATCCAACACAGTGTAATGTGAGCAAATAAAGTAAGTGGTAAATGTTTTCACTTGTATAAATTGTGTAGTATCGAAAGTAAGATTGCATAACCCGGCCGCTGAATGGGTTTGTTGTCTAAGTAGGCTGTTATGAAGGTTAACATACGTAATAGTGTCTCATTGCACCGTCAAATGTCATGGATGTCTGCGTTGACCAGCATCATAGCTAATCCTTATATACAATAAACTTTGAAGCTTCTTTGTTTTTTATAAAAAATTCCGACATTTCAAATTTAAAATGCAGGCATCTCTAGTGGAATTATAAAATGTTATATTCTCCTATATTATTGTTATTATAGCACTGACTATAATTAACCAATTGACCAAACCTTTTATACATTCATCAAGTTAAGATGTTAATAATAATCGTACCAAATTTTAGTTATTCATGTCTTATAGTTTATGGCATGCATAATGAGACATGCAAACAAACTTTTGCAAATATATATAGATTGTGGGAAGCTCATTCAATTCTATTTGGTATAATAATTATAAGATATTTATTTTGTTTCTCAATTTTGTAGTTATTGTTTTGATTCTCAGGTTGGTCTCTATGTAAATATTAACGTTGTCTCTTGTTGGATGAGTTATATTTTAGATTACTTAACAATTTCATGGCTGTTTAAAATATCTTCATTAAATTATCGTAACGATAATTTTGGTAAACTCCATATGAGATTTTGACTTATTCTAACACAAGCGTTACTGAAAAGGAATTCTTTAAATTTATTAACATAAATAACTCAATTGTATACAAATATTTAATGAAATACTTTAGTTTTTCGTGCACTCAATACTTTCATAAATTACAATTGAAAATTCTTCAAATATAAGTCTTTAAATAAATATTTTGTAACGATAATGTATTGCTACTTATATTTTGTACATTTATAATGTTAAAAAATATAATTATTGATAAATTTTTAATGATTTGATTTGCTGATTTTTCTTTTAAATTTGACAAATTGGCCATGAAAGTGTTAAGCTATTGATAAGGAGCAATGTGATTTGTTAACGATAGTGAGTTGAGTCACGCAATGCAATTACTACTTAAATTTTATGTATTTACTGTACATTACCTGGAAATATAAGACAAACTTTGAGAATATGCTATATTTATTCATAAATAGAGTGTTTGCTTTGATTAAATATTATATTTTGCATAATAGCTTTGAATCTGAACTTTAAATGAGCAAATATGTTTTTGATGTTGTAAATATAAACTTACCTCCATTAATGTTATATTTTTAAATCCAAGCAAGATAATTCTTAAAGACAAAATGTATTTAGTTCAATCTTTGTTGCTATAAAAATTAAATTATCAGAAGTAAATGTTTAGTCTTTGAGTTTCTATTATGCAATTAACGTTTTTAAAAAAGTCAAGCGTCTAATTGAGGTACATGGTGTAATTTCAATGCATTTTAAGCAAATTAATTTGGCAAATATAAAGAGGTTTAATTTTATAAACATTTGAAATAGGTATGCCATAAAATTTTAACTGCATTTTTTGGAGTTTATTTCTGACTTGGAATGGTTTATAAAAATGTTATTCTGACATTTAAGTAATTTCAATTAAGCATTGCTTTGCGAGATTCATTATTTTTTCGTCATTTATGCAAACATTGCTCCCATTTGGAATCAGTTGCGTGTATTCAGTTTTGACCAATAAGAAACATTGTTAATTGTAATTAAGGTCATTGATAATGTGATATGTTTAAGTGTTTCCAGAACAAGCACTTGGAAAAATCGCTTGCCTCTGATAAAAATAGCTGCGACTGGGCTGTGAGAAAATTAATACATGCATTTCGACTTCAGAGCAGTTGTTGTCAGTGGCATTTTGCCACTGATGACGGCTGTTCTGTAGTCTAAATGCTTGTATTAATTTTTCCACAGCTCAGTCGCAGTTATTTTTATCTGAGGCAAGTAATTTCTGCAAGTGCTTGTTCAATAATTTAATTCAGCTGTAAAATGTGTTTGATGGTTTATTTTTTCATGTGATATATGTAGTTATGTCAACTGTTGAATAACAGTTGAAAAAATTGTGTTATATGTAATTTGTCAGTTGTTCAATAGTTGAAATGTAGATAAATTGTCATAATGTTGAATAATTTGTTCAATAATCAGCAAAATTTGGCTGAATTTGTGGTCAAAAATGTCATTTTTAGGCTAAAAGTGTGCTAATTCTAGCAAAAATATACCTAAAAAAACCCCTTAAGTCCAACGATACCTAAAAGAGGCTCCGAGAAAAAGAAATTATTTCTATCTAAAAGGAGTCAACAGGTTTTGATCATAATAAAATGTCTTTATTGCAATGAAAATAATGTACAATGTATACATACAAGTTCAATAAAAATTTTACAATCTGAAATAATACATTTTCTCTACTTATTTTATCATGCACTTCAAAATGAAAACCTGGACTGAAAAGAAAACTGACTCTAGACAAAAGAAATGTTTGTTTACATTTTGGACAAGTCCTAATTTCAGAAATCTTTAAAGTCTTGGAGTTAAAAATTATTCGGTCCAAATTGTAAACAATTTTTTTAACTTGTTTACAATTTGGACTTAGAATAATTTTTAACTCTTCGACTTAAAAGCTTTCTGAAATTAGGACAAAAAAATTAATTTGTTTACATTTTGGACAATAATTTCTGACTCTGACTTTAAAAAATTTCTGGACTTAAAATGCTCTGAATATTAGCACAAATCAAAATTGCCATTTAAAAATTTTCATGAAGTGCAGAAAAAAATTTACAATTTAGCAAACACTACAATAAAAGTTGGACATTTTTACAAAGCACTTTGGCAAGGATAATATCATTTTAACAATTTCTATTGGTGACAAAGAGGAAAAATAGCACAGCAGCTTAGAAAAAAATATGAGACAATATATATATATATATACCCAAAAATGCTAATTCTGGTTTGTTCAGATTTAAAAAAATGGCAGTAATTATACAGAATGAAAAAGCAATAGCTTATATACATTTAGACTTAAAAGAATTTACGATTTTTCTGAATAATATAAATAACACAACCTTTTGGAAACCTATTTACAAGTAAATAATGTCTAGCAAATTGGATATTGATGGAATTATTAAAAGAACTTTAGTATACAGACTTGGAATTCTTTTTTCTGGATATTGACTTTAATTAAGAATAAAAAAACCTTCACAATTTTTCTTAATTAAGAAATGTAACTCTCCACAAAGTTAAATCTTTTTCTAAATATTGCCTAGGATTAAGAACAATTAAATTACCATTTCCAATGAATGGCTTAATAATTGGAGATTATAAATTTTTCACAATGAAAATATTTTCCCTTACAAAGGCATTCAGTCGGATTTTCAATCAAAACTCTCAAAACTAACCGAAATTTCATTTACATTTTAAACTCTTTATCTGATTTTGATAACTTGAATAATGAATAGAATTTGTATTGCCTCAGAAATTTTTCTGCCTCGAATAAACCACAAAAAACCCAAAGAATATTTTCTGAATTAATTCAAGCATATTGTACATTTATCTCCAAATTTCTTTAAATTATTAAATTAAATCTGGAATTATTTAACCACGCCAAACACTCTTGGTAAAATTTTATATGTAGAACACAAAACATCCTGATCCAAATAATCTTTTTTAAGGGCTGCTCCTATTTTAAGATTAAATTTAATTAATTACTTTCCAACATCCAATTTGCTGAACGATATTCACCATAGAAATGCATGACAAGCCTGCAAACATGAGCTAATACAGTGCTGCCTCAGAAGTCAATATGAAACCTTCGCATTTAATAAGTTTTCTAAGGTTTTTAAATATCTTCTGTAATTCATAAATAAATATTTACAATATTAGATTCTTATTAACAGAAGTGGAATTTGATGAAAAGTTAAAATTTATAGAAGTACGCTAATAAACTTTACAAACAAAATGGAATATGCCTTATAAAATCAAATTAGAGAAAGTTTTTAGAGTTGAAACTGAAAACCAACACCTTATATTCTCATAAATTTATAATCAATATTAAATGCATTTTATAAAAGTTGAGTTATCACAAAGCTTTTCAAGTTCAAAGAGAAAATTAATGCCTTATATTCTCAGAAATAAAATATTCTTACAGAAGGTACCAGTTAAAACTTTTTTTTCAGAGGTAGCGCTATATTTTTCATTTATTTACTTTAAGTGTAAATTGATTTAAAAATATTTTAAAGAGAAATTGAATTCTTGGGGTATCGTATAATCCGATCGTAAATTTTGGCTTATTCTGAATTACGGGAAAAAAACAGCTCCTAAAAATTGGGATTCTTATTGTATCGTATTTATTTCAATTGGCTGAGCAGAAATCTATAATAATGCCAAATTTGAAGCATTTAGCCCATCTAAAAGTGCCTTATAATTTACAATCTCTTCTCCTAAATCTTCCGTAATATGCAGCCATATTATTATACAAGATATTTATCGCCTGATATATTGAACAAACCAGAATATAGCAACATATAGGTATAAAAACCTTCTCTCATCCCATGTGTGTAGCCTCCAGCACATAATCCGCTTTACTCTCGCACCCAGATGCATCAGTTCTTGTTTCAGCAAAGTAATACTCTTCGATTCATGGTTCCTTGATGCCTCACACCATCGCATTTTCACTCAGCATCAACTGTGAATGCCTAAAATAAAGAAGAAAAATGGTTGTGGTGAATTCAATTAAGAAATATAAACTAAAAAATCTAAATATTAAAGATTAATTTTCCCAAACAACAAGAAAGAGCGCATCTCATTTACCAAGGTCTATTTAGAATCTTAAAATTTTAAATTCCTGACGAGTTTATTCAAATTATTATGTGAAAGACTTATTTGGCAATTAGTTTTAAAATTTTAACCTTCCATATGGTGTCGCTTAGCGTGTCGGCTTCCCGTTACAAAGTTCCTGGGTTCGATATCCACGAATGGAGGTTTTTCACAAAAAATTAATTAATTAATAACAAAAACTATCATCGGTGCCTGGCAGTAGGCAGCAGTACTGTCAGTTTGGTATCGAGCTAAAAACAAATTATGTTGGCTGGGTTTATATCCAATAGAGCTGTAGGAGTGATCGGGACGATTTGAATGGCTACAGTACTGCGATCTGCGATGTGGAAAGCAACAGGGAAACTGCCACATTACAATTCCTTAGTAACGATTATATGGTTGGACAAAACGAGTTCTTTCGAGGTAAAATAATCCTCCAATAGGATCTCCGGGCAGGGACTGCCTTGAGGAAAGCATGTGTCGAAGATAACTTATGCATAGGTACTTGGAATGTAAAAACCATGAGGATGGCAGAAAAGATAAAGAACCTGAAAGAAGAAATTAAAAGAAATAGGATTGACATCATAGGGCTGAGCGAAGCTAGATGGGAAGGAGAAGGACAGTTCGACTCGGAAGAATACATTAGGGAACTATACAACAAGCAGGCAGGATCGGCACAAATGGAACTGGAAGAAGAGAATTGCATTGAAGAAGATTGGGACTAAGTATTATGAAAAGCGAAGCATAAAAGGCTATACTGGAATTAAAGAAAGGAAAAGCTACAGGCAGCGATGGAATACCGGCAGAGGTACTTAAAAGTCATGGGATTGGAAGGACAAAGTGATTACGAAACTAATTAACAAGATTTACAACTCGGGAGAGAGGCCTCAGGATTTCCTAGATGTAACAATGATCCCTCTAAAGAAGAAGCCAACGGCAATGCAGTCTAAGGACTACAGAACGATATCCCTACTGTCACACACTTTGAAGATCACCACGAGTATTCTTAATAAAAGACTAGAGAAAAAGGCCGAAGAAATGCTAGGGGAAGATCAATTCCGCTTCAGAATAGGACGAGGAACCAGAGATGCTATCGGTGTAGTGAGAATCATATCAGAAAGGGCAACAGAGTACAGCCAAGATTGCTCCTATGTTTCGTCGACTGGCAGAAGGCCTTCGATAGAGTAAACTGGGTACTGCTGATGAGGATATTAAAGGATATAGGTGTACACTGGAAAGACAGGAGACTGATCAGGAATCTATATGTGAATCAAGTTGTAAAGAAAACTGCAGAAAATAGGAGTATATGGAGAACCAAGTTTAACCATGAATAATCACGAACCTGTCTACGGACAGACTACCTATGATGATGATGGCCTCAACTGATAAACCAAATAAAGAATTGATTTTTTTAATAGAAAATAAAGCGTAAATTATCAGGGGAAATAAAGCAATCGCGTTATATAACAATTGAAAGTTAAAATGAACCGAATCAAATATTTATAATTCAAACAAACTCTTTATAAGTTTAATAATAAATTGCATGGCAAAGTAAATATACTCAATAGCCAATTACGAGATATCAATGTTAATAATAATAATAATTTATTTAACACAAACAGTTTCCTCCAATTACATGTGTTGTAATATATTTTTAACAAGCACAAACGACCATGCCCTCGGCATTGGGAGCTAGACACACTAACCACTCCTCTATTTTTCAGGTATAAATTACCCTGCTTTCAAATAGCCTTTTGCAGTTAGTTTATGGCCAAGTGAGTGTTAACATGGCAAACAAACGTAAGTGGCTTACACTCGAAGAAAAAGTGAAGGTTTTGAAAGATCACGAGAGAACGAATTCTAGTCATCGCCAGTTAAGTCAAAGGTAAGTCAAGTCTTTTTTTATTTTGTATTCATATGCACTTTTTAAAACTTGAATGCAGTTAGTAAAATTTTCACTTTGCACTAATTTAACTTTTCGCGATTCTTCCAGATATGCGATTGGGAAAACACAGGTAGCGAACATTTTAAAGGACAGGGAGGAGATTTTAAAACTCTGGCGTGAAAACGGAAATCACCATGCGAAAAAGAAGCTCAAAAGTAACACGGAAATAGATTCAATCGTTTTCCAGTGGTTTTGTGCCGCCAGAAACAAAAATCTTCCCCTATCAGGTCCTATAATTCAAGAGAAGGCGCTGGAAATCGGTAAAGAATTACAGTTAGAAAGCAGCTTCAAGGCATCTAATGGCTGGTTGGAGAAATTTAAAGTTCGGCACAATATTAGCTGTAAGGCAATCAGTGGAGAATCGGCCGATGTTTGCGAAGACACAGTCTCTGAGTGGCAAAGCAAACTTAGAAAATTTTGTGAGGGATATAAGGAAAGAGACATTTACAATTGTGATGAGACAGGTCTCTTTTATAAAGCTTTACCAAGTAAAACTTTGTGTGATCGAAAAGATCCGTGCTGTGGAGGAAAAGCTGCGAAGCAGAGAGTAACCATTTTATTTTGCGTAAATATGATTGGAGAATTCGAGAACCCTGTAATCATAGGTAATGCTAAAAATCCGAGATGTTTTAAGGGAGTCCGATTTGAGCATTTAGACATGACCTGGAGGTCAAATTGTAAATCGTGGATGACGACTGAAATCATGACGGAATGGCTTCATGTGTTTGACCGGAAAATGAAAAGAGAGAACCGTAAAGTTATTCTATTCTTGGATAACGCTACTTGCCACCCGCAACTTGACTTGGAAAACGTTAAGTTAATTTTTTTG
Source organism: Uropetala carovei (assembly GCA_036926305.1). Classification (NCBI taxonomy): domain Eukaryota; kingdom Metazoa; phylum Arthropoda; class Insecta; order Odonata; family Petaluridae; genus Uropetala; species Uropetala carovei. The sequence goes on along the minus strand of JAXCHB010000010.1, from coordinate 4,823,272 downwards.
CCACCTAACACCAGTTCCAAATGTCAGCCTCTTGATCAAGGGGTAATAAAAACTTTTAAATGCTTGTACAGGAAAAAAGTGTTAAGACATCTGTTATCTAAAATGGACTCAGCTCTCACAGTTTCAGAGCTTACTAAAACCGTGACTGTCTTAGATGCTATAATATGGACAGTTCCAACCCTTAAGGAAATAAAGGCCGACACGGTGCGTAAGTGTTTCATAAAGGCAGGATTCGGCAGTGACTGTGGCACTCTTAACCAGCCGGAAGAACTTGAAACATACGAGGAACTGCAGCATCTTATTACAGAAACAATGTCTGAGGATGCGATTAGCGCTGAAGAGTTTATTTGTTTTGACAACGTAATGCTTACGACATGTAATGAAACCGACATCAAACAAATCATAGATTTTAGCGCAAAAAATAAAGAAGACGAAGAATGCGACGAGGACGAGTTTGACAGCAGAACTATGGAGGAAGAAGGTGCTCCTAAAACTTATAAAGAAGCTATTCAATTAATTCGTAAACTAGAAACGTTTGTTCGAAACGAAGAAAATACTCATAGTTTGAAATTATTAAGTGAAGTGAAAATTGATTTTGAAAAACACAACGCTTCTAAATTAAATAAAATGGTGCAAAAAAATATCGATGAATTTTACAAAAAAAAACTGACGAGCCACGGATTGTGTTGCTTTTTTTAACAAATGTAATGATGATTGCTTTTATTATAACTAATTAAAATATGTAATATATATTAAAAATTACTAAGTATGTACAATGAACACGTTCACATATATGTATTCCTAAAATGTTTATGTATTTTTCGTTGTTGTGGTAACAAAATTAAATAAATACGTTAGTTCGTATGTGCACTTATCATTGTTACCAAAAATCATTTACTTAGCTTATTATTTAATAAGTACAAATAAGTAAATAAAATTATTCTTTTACGCAGAGCCCCTCAAAGTTTTTCTTGTTTGGGGGAGGTGGTCCTCTCCCAATAACGGGCACCTCCCAATAGCGGGCAGAAATTCAATTCCCCGCTGGTGCCCGTTATTGGGAGGTTCAACTGTATTAAAGATTAATTTTCCCAAACAACAAGAAAGAGCGCATCTCATTTACCAAGGTCTATTTAGAATCTTAAAATTTTAAATTCCTGACGAGTTTATTCAAATTATTATGTGAAAGATTTATTTGGCAATTAGTTTTAAAATTTTAACCTTCCATATGGTGTCGCTTAGCGTGTCGGCTTCCCGTTACAAAGTTCCTGGGTTCGATATCCACGAATGGAGGTTTTTCACAAAAAATTAATTAATTAATAACAAAAACTATCATCGGTGCCTGGCAGTAGGCAGCAGTACTGTCAGTTTGGTATCGAGCTAAAAACAAATTATGTTGGCTGGGTTTATATCCAATAGAGCTGTAGGAGTGATCGGGACGATTTGAATGGCTACAGTACTGCGATCTGCGATGTGGAAAGCAACAGGGAAACTGCCACATTACAATTCCTTAGTAACGATTATATGGTTGGACAAAACGAGTTCTTTCGAGGTAAAATAATCCTCCAATAGGATCTCCGGGCAGGGACTGCCTTGAGGAAAGCATGTGTCGAAGATAACTTATGCATAGGTACTTGGAATGTAAAAACCATGAGGATGGCAGAAAAGATAAAGAACCTGAAAGAAGAAATTAAAAGAAATAGGATTGACATCATAGGGCTGAGCGAAGTTAGATGGGAAGGAGAAGGACAGTTCGACTCGGAAGAATACATTAGGGAACTATACAACAAGCAGGCAGGATCGGCACAAATGGAACTGGAAGAAGAGAATTGCATTGAAGAAGATTGGGACTAAGTATTATGAAAAGCGAAGCATAAAAGGCTATACTGGAATTAAAGAAAGGAAAAGCTACAGGCAGCGATGGAATACCGGCAGAGGTACTTAAAAGTCATGGGATTGGAAGGACAAAGTGATTACGAAACTAATTAACAAGATTTACAACTCGGGAGAGAGGCCTCAGGATTTCCTAGATGTAACAATGATCCCTCTAAAGAAGAAGCCAACGGCAATGCAGTCTAAGGACTACAGAACGATATCCCTACTGTCACACACTTTGAAGATCACCACGAGTATTCTTAATAAAAGACTAGAGAAAAAGGCCGAAGAAATGCTAGGGGAAGATCAATTCCGCTTCAGAATAGGACGAGGAACCAGAGATGCTATCGGTGTAGTGAGAATCATATCAGAAAGGGCAACAGAGTACAGCCAAGATTGCTCCTATGTTTCGTCGACTGGCAGAAGGCCTTCGATAGAGTAAACTGGGTACTGCTGATGAGGATATTAAAGGATATAGGTGTACACTGGAAAGACAGGAGACTGATCAGGAATCTATATGTGAATCAAGTTGTAAAGAAAACTGCAGAAAATAGGAGTATATGGAGAACCAAGTTTAACCATGAATAATCACGAACCTGTCTACGGACAGACTACCTATGATGATGATGGCCTCAACTGATAAACCAAATAAAGAATTGATTTTTTTAATAGAAAATAAAGCGTAAATTATCAGGGGAAATAAAGCAATCGCGTTATATAACAATTGAAAGTTAAAATGAACCGAATCAAATATTTATAATTCAAACAAACTCTTTATAAGTTTAATAATAAATTGCATGGCAAAGTAAATATACTCAATAGCCAATTACGAGATATCAATGTTAATAATAATAATAATTTATTTAACACAAACAGTTTCCTCCAATTACATGTGTTGTAATATATTTTTAACAAGCACAAACGACCATGCCCTCGGCATTGGGAGCTAGACACACTAACCACTCCTCTATTTTTCACAACGAAAATATTTTCCTTTACATAGAGGCATTCAGTTCGGATTTTCAATCAAAGCTCTAAAAACTAACCGAAATTTCATTTGCATTTTAAACTCTTTATCTGATTTTGATAACTTGAATAATGAATAGAATTTGTATTGCCTCAGAAATTTTTCTGCCTCGAATAAACCACAAAAAAACCCAAAGAATATTTTCTGAATTAATTCAAGCATATCGTACATTTATCTCCAAATTTCTTTAAATTATTAAATTAAATCTGGAATTATTTAACCACGACAAAACCTCTTGGTAAAATTTTATATGTAGAACACAAAACATCCTGATCCATATAATCTCTTTTTTGGGGCTGCTCCTATTTTAAGATTAAATTTAATTAATTACTTTCCAATATCCAATTTGCTGAACGATATTCACCATAGAAACGTATGATGTCTGCAAACATGAGCTAATACAGTGCTGTTTCAGAAGTCAACACAAAAACTTGGCATTTAATAAGTTTTCAAGTTCAAACAGAAAATTGATGCCTTATATTCTCAGAAATAAAATATTCTTACGGACAATACCAGACAAAACATTCTTTTTCAGGGGTGGCGATATATTTTTAATTTATTTACTTTACGTGTAAATTGATTAATAAATATTTTTAAAAGAAATCAAATTGTTTGTGTGTAGTTTAATCCGACCATAAATTTCGGCTTATTCTGAATGATAGGAGAAAAACAGCTCCTAAAAATTGGAATTCTTATTGTATTGTATTCATTTCAATTGGTTGTGAGCAGAAATCTATAATAATGCCAAATTTGAAGTCTCTAGCTCATCAAAAAGTGCCTTATAATTTAATCTCTCCTCCTAAATCCTCCGTAAGATGCAGCTATATATTATACAAGATATTTATCGCCTGATATACTGAACAAACAAGAATATAACAACATATAGGTATAAAAACTCTCATACCGTATGCATAGCCTCCAGCTCAGATTCCTCTTTACTCTTGCACCCAGATGAATCAATTCTCGTTTCAGCAAAGCAGTACTCTTGGATTCATGGTTCCTCTACAGCTCAGCATCAACTGCTACTACCTACAATGAAGAGGAAAAACTGTTGTGGTGAACTCAATAAAGAAATATAATCTAAAATTATAAATATAAAAGATTAATTTGCTTAAACAATATGAAAGAGAACATCTTATTGATAGAGCCCTATTTTAGAATTGTAAAATTTTAAATTCTTTAAGAGTTTATTCATATTATTATGCGAAGATTTATTTGACATTTAGTTTTTAAATTTTAACCTTCCATATTGCCTCAACTAATAAACCAAGTAAACGATTTTTTATAGAAAATGAAGCGTATGCTGCAGAAACATGGACACTAAGGAAAAATGATATTAAATACTTGGAAAGCTTCGAAATGTGAACATGGAGAAGAATGCTGACGATAAAAATGGACAGATAGGGTAGAAAATGAGGAAGTACTACGAAGAATATGAGAGAAGCGAACGATTATACAGAATATCAAAAAAGGATTGGGCATTACCTGAGGAAAGAGTGCATGATTAAAGAAGTGCTAGAAGGAAAACTGGATGGAAAAAGAGAAAGAGGTAAGAAAAGGTTTCAGCTAGTAGACGACTTGAAAGAGAAAGAGACCTATCAAGTCATGAAGAAAACTGCAGAAAATAAGAGTATATGGAGAACCAAGTTTAACCATAAATAATCACGGACCTGTCTATGGACAGACTACCTATGATGATGATGATTGTTGACTAATCAACCAAATAAAGAATTGTTTTATAGAAAATAAAGCGTAAATTATCAGAGGAAATAAAGCAATCGCATTAGATAAGAATTAAAATTAAAAATTGTACCGTCATTTGCCGGTGCAATAAAAGTATTTTATTTATAATTCGAACCTTAAACTCTTTTAAGGTTTAACAATAGATTGCATGGCAAAGTAAATATACTCAATAGTCAATGAAGGGATATCAACGTTCTATTTGTTAACTCAATCTTAAGTTGATATTTTATAAGGCACCTCCTGCTGACCACCAAGTTATTAAATTTTTTTTTATATTTTTAGATGAGATGGCATTTTAATAGATTATAGTCTTCCTGTGACAAATAAACATCGTTAACTACAGATAAGTATTAAATATTATCTGTTAATAATTTCAAGTGTAACAGCAATATTCATTTCAATTTATGCTATCAAATCAACTAAATTAATGAATTAACTTTATAAAAATTATTCCCTGTATTCTTAATTGGAAATTATCGACGTATCACGGCATTGGTTATAATGTCTATATCTATAATATATAATCTAAAACCAATTTCACATTGGATAAGACTATGGTTTGTTTTTACATTGAAAAACGGTCAAAGAATATGAATTCTGATTAGAACTTTAAGCCAAATAATAGTAAGGAAATATTTTTAATCTTCCGAAAGCTTTCATCGTAACAAGACCAATATGCTGCACTTAACAAGGTAAAAACTGACGTTATCGCTTCTGATTTCATGTCACTTCTTTATTCACTGTCTTTAATACTTCATAAATAACAGGCTAATAAGATAAAAATCGTCATAATAATGCCATGAAATATGTTTCACATTTTAAAAAGCATTGGACCTGCTGACACACCAATTTCACCAAAAATAAAATCCTTTGTCCTAGTAATAACTAGCATAATGCATCATGTACAACCTGCAAATATTAGCCTTCTAATTCTTAGTTTAATATCTATTATGATTTGATTGATTGAACATAAAATAAAATGCTCTAAAATGGTATTTGAATAAATATTTTACAATTTTGGCATGCTCAACTGATGATTAGCCAACCACCAGCGAAATTAAACAATAAAAACGAATTGTCACAACAAACTTTCATTAGCGTAGCAACTTTAAAAAAATTTGCATGTAATCCAACAATTCGACTAACTTTCACTATTAAGAATCTCAGAAATCGCTTTCCTCAAAATATTTCCGCGATTGCTTCAGTAATTCTCATATAGATAGCCTTTTCCAAACAAAATATTTTAATCACTTTCCTCAAAATGTCTCCATAATTTCAACATTCAATCCTTTACACATCACCAAAGAGTAAAAATTCAATGAACATTTCACGTTACACTGTCACTGCAAAACTAATATTTTTGTTTCTATGAAATTGTCTCCTATTTATACAGCATATTTAATTGATTTATGCTGAATTGAAAGTCAGTAGACTGAAAAGTAAAAGTTCTCCGGCTCAAAGTATTTCATAAATTATGCCAATTAACGATAATTGGCAAATCTTTGAAGGTCTAAATTATAAAATCAATTTTATTCTATCAACGAAATATCCACTTAAAAGATGTTGAGATTTATCACTTTCCGATATACGCTGAAGTTACTACATTTTCACCGTTAATAGATGAATAACTAGCACAGTAAGTATTGAACATATAGTAAAAAACAAATGCATGGTTACACGACTAATTTCCTCCTAGCTATTCATTTAAATACGTCGATAATTCTCACTGGAAACTTCTTCAGGTAACAGCCAACAAAAGTATCACAAAACAGCCAATATGTTAAATGCAATAGGCAAACTACTTAAAAGAAACACACTGATTATACTCACTGTTATTATTTCTTGTTATCACATATATGAGAACATGACAGCTGAGTCCTGTGACATCTTCTGCAAACATTCCTCTGAAACAAAAGAATGAAATCTGTACTGTAAATTCATGCTGAATAATATTCCCGGTTACATTATGCAATGTCTCTCGTGCTAAATCACTCCGATAATATTGGAATTTATTCTATTGTAACACAACCTCAAAGATTTGTAAAGAAATCTAAAACTTTTATCCCTTAAGTTACTTAGTTAAGCTTATTTCCAAACCATTGGACTAGCATATATTGATTATGGAAATTAATATCAACTAAATAAATCATTGCTTTGAATGAATTTTGTGATAAAGGGTTGCCAACATTTAATACGTGAAGTTTGTCTGATAAATGAATACATACATACTTGGGAGGAAACCTTATCCATATATTTTTATTTATTCATTAAAATAAAATCGTTTATCATAGTAATAAATAGCATAATACATCACATACAACCCACAAATTTCAGCCTTCTATCTGTTACAGTTTAATTGCTATTTTGATTTGATTCACTGAACATTTATAAAATAAAATGCTCTAAAATGATATTTGAATAAGTCATGTACAATTCTTTGCATGCTCAACTGATAATTAGCCAACCACCAGTGAAAAAAAAACAATAAACACCAATTGTCACAGCAAACTTTTATTAGCATAGAAACTTTCCAAAAGTTTGCATGTATTACAATAATTCGACTGACTTTTGACTAATAAATCTTTTTCCCAAAAATATTTCCTCGACTGCTTCAGCCATTTCCATATAGAAAGCATTTTCCAAGCAAAGTACTTTAATAATTTTGCATTGACTCAAACTGTCTCCATAATTTCAACATTAAATACTTTACACGTCACCAAAGAGTAAATTCAATGAACATTTCACGTTACACTGTCACTGCAAAACTAATATTTTTGTTTCTATGAAATTATCTCCTATTTATACAGCATATTTAATTGATTTATGCTGAATTGAAAGTCAGTAGACTGAAAAATAAAATTTCCCAGGTACAAAGTATTTCATAAAATATGCCAAAAATTGAAGCATTGATAACACTTATGTTAACAAAAGAAGTTGAGATTTATCACTTTCCAATTTAAACTCAAGTTACACTTCCACCATTAATAGATGGAAAAACCAGCATAATTCTCACTGGAAACTTCCTGAGGTAACAGCCAATACGTTAAATGCAATAGGCAAATTACTTAAAGAAGTTGAGATTGTACTCACCGTTAATATTTCTTGATATCTCAAAAGGGAACACGACAGCTGTTCTGTGAAGTCTTCTCACGTCTTCTGGAAACATTCTTCTGAAACAAGAGAATGAAACCTTAAAGTTTGTACTGTAATTTCATGCTGAATATTATTTCTGTTAACATCATGTGATGTCTCTCGTGCTAAATCACTCCGATAATATTCGAAAATATTATATTTAACTCGAATTCCAAGATTTGTAAAATATAAAATTTGTATCCCTTTAGTTGCTAAGTTAGGCTAAATACTCATTTCAAAACCATAAGACTAGTATGTACTGATTACGTACATTAATATCAACTCAATAAACGAAATATATCAAAGAATGAATTTTACGATAGGGTTGCCAACATTAAACATCGCAGGACACGGAGAATTTTGTCAGAAAACTGACTATTTGGGAAAGAACCTTAATATTTTTTCAGTTATTCATTAAAATATTATTTATTCAGCTAAGCGTACGCTTTATCGAGGTTAAAATATACGAAAAGTTATATGCACTGCCCGGACTCTCGTCAAATTGGCCACCCTCATCATCGGCTAACACCGTATATAAAATCATTTATAAAATGGTGTATGAGAAAAATTTCCGAAACAACGATAGAAATTTCACTACCTGTCCTATGTGATAAAAACCAACCTTTACCTTGACGCTTACACAACCACTCGACAAGTTAAAAACCATATTCATGTCTAAACTTGACTCAGTCCACCCAAAATACACGTGGGTAAAACTTTCAACAAGGAAAAATAATTGCATTGATCCTATATAAAGCTTTCCCCTAATTAATGCAAAGATTATGCCGCCATTAACTTAAAGTGAACAGATCAACCACTTCGTTTAATTAAGAAATAATTTCAAAAAATCTGTGAACTACGGATCGGAAGAAATAATGACCTTGAGACAAAATTGTACGACAATATTAATGCGGTAATGCTAACCCGCTGAAGCATGCCGCCGGCGGCAATTAAATTAGATTTTCGCTTATTTCTAACTAAAGAATTCAAACCCGACAATGGATCACAGTAACACGAGGTCGATGTAAATCTCTTGGCAAGTATGAAGAGAAAGTTCCTCACTCGTCGACGATGTGATCTTCCTCAACGTAAATTTAACGTGACCAAAACCCAACTTCTACACGCCCGTCACAGAGTTGAGGGTTAAGAGATGCGCATGTTCGGACTTCTTTTGTTCATGGCTGTTCCGTTCTCTTTACATTTTTTATTAAATACTGCGAAATAAACATGGTATCTTTAATAAGTAATATTGAAATGTTTTAATTAATATTTAATCGGCCCTTTTATTAATAATATGTTATAAATTAAATAAACACTGGAATATGTAACACACATTACCTGTATAAAAGTTTCCATCCTTTCGCTTATAACAAAAAATATCATTGTTTGTTATCTGATTTGAAATTTTACAATAGAAAAGTCCGGAAAAACCTTTTTTAAATCTATTTTACAACAAATACATGTATATAATTTAATATATGTAAGATCTTATTTACTTCGATTACTGCTAAGAATGTTAAGGGTGGCAACAGTTGCGTATCCATACATGAATATTTCCTATTTCAAACTGAACTAACATATGTGTCTCTAGTTGGATTTTCTCAAAAATACTTAATCCTACAATAAATATGTATAGGAAATGAAATGTTCTATTTTAAAAACACTACAGATTTTATTCGAAGACTTTTTCTATATAAATACCTAATATTTTATATCTATTAATTTGTCATCCATGATAGGGTTAGGTGAATCGTTTATACGATATATAAAAATTAAAGCAATTCATTTCTCAGGATTAATAACGGTTAAGTAAATTTAAACTTCCTCTTTAACCTTTTAGCAGCCATGAAGTGATATGATGCCATATTTAATGATCTATCTAATATAAACTGGTGTTCATTACAAAATCTTGATATTGATTCTTCATTAAACTTCTTTTACGATGTATTGCAAGATATTATAAATAGACGTCCCCAAAGTTAAGCCAAAAAAGAAACAATTCCCCATCTGGTTTACACCTGAACTAAAGAACTTCATAGTAGAAACAAAGCTCATATGACTTATTAAATCTCCAATTTATCCATTGATTACAATATATTTTCAAATTTACGAACCAAATGCAAAAGTTTAAATAAAATTTGCTTTTCAAATTACATCAATGACTTAGAAGAATCTATAACTTTTGACATAAAGCCCTTTTAGAAATTTGTGAACTCGACCCGGAGAGATGCTGGTTTACCAAAACACGTTTTTAGATACCCAATCAGGTGATGATGGTCAGGAAATAGCAAACCTTTTTTCAAATTTCTTCTCTAGTGTTTATAGTAAATATTCCGATACTGATATTAATCCTAATTATGACCACACAATATATATTTCTCAATTTAAATTATCAGCTAGTGATATTATAACTAAACTTAATACAGTTGATATTAATAAAAGTCCTAGTCCAGATAATATACCTCCGCTTGTGATTAAAAACTGCTCAAATATCCTATGTTTACCACTTCTTATAATCTATATCAAATCACATTGGAGTTTTTTCCTAGGATACGGAAAATCAACTATGTGTACCCAATATTTGAACACGTTCCGTGCGCCGAGCGGCATATGTCGCCGGAGTAGGGACAAATGCGTGGCGTGCGTGGCTGAGAGCGGCATATGGCGCGCTTGCCCCACTGCTATTCTATTGGCTCTCGTGGAAGCCAGCCATGCGTTGGAGCCACCTGCAGCACTATTCTGTGTTGAAAAGAATGAGTGACGATTTTCGTGTTTGAACAGGCAGCAAGTGTGTGATAACGTTCTTATGTAGAAACTTTTCTGAAAGTGACATCAAATTTCACTGAAACGGTGTTGTTTGGCAATGGGGAAGAAGGGTGGAAAGCAGAACGAGAGTAGATATGTGAAAGACATTTTTGTTTGAATCTAGCGGAAGTCGCCTGTTGGTAATAGCTTCAAGGGAAAAATATTTCCAATTAGTTAACTTGAGCGGAGTTTAACGAGTTTTGAGGTACGTATTTTTGCTTTTAAAGGATTTATTAGCACTTTGAAATAATAGTTAATTGTGGCAAATTATTTGTGATATTTTCAGTTTGTCAAATAATTTTATGTTGCGTTGTGTAATATTACGCAGAGGAATAAACCTATCACAGTGAATATCAAGTATACAAGTATTTATTGTTATGAAATTGTAATGGCATGCAATTAATTCTAATATATCGAGATGGCTAACGTTGTCCTAATATGTAATTTACGTAATGCTAAGGTTATTGTATTTTTGTGACTGTTATTTTAAGGAAATTGACTGTAGAACTTGTGGAATGATAGTGTTTTCCTTATCTTCACAGGGTCTCCCGTTTACCTTTATAGTATGCAGTGTTTCTTGTTCATCGTTCTCGCTGCTCATCGGCACTTAGCTGTAGACCTTGATGAAAGTCATCAACGAAACAGAAAGTTAACATCCTCAGAACGCTGATGGTAAGTTTTGGTATTTTAGTTTATGAAATAATTTTTAATTACTGTTATTCTTATTTATATATAATTATATTTAGTATAGAATTTGTGAAAATGTTATCTTGCGACTGTACTCAATATCTTTATCTTTGCTGAGTATTGTGTAGGTCATTTTCCTCGGTATTTTTTTTTAAAGTTTGTAATGCTGGAGGTGCAGAAGTTGACTATATTTTTCCAAGAACTGTTATTTTTATAACAACATGAATCTAGTTCAAATTGGCCAGAAATGTTTGGGGAAGGTCTTTAACTTTAGGAAATTTGACTACAGTCCCTTGCATCAGAATTTGTCATTGCATTTGCATTAAAATTATTAGAATCTGGTACTTATTAATAGGAAATATTTGTTCTCATATTTTTTCATACTGAAGCCTACTACCCAAAAACGTATTAACTTTTTCGCATTAATTTGTTATCTGAGATAAATTTAAATCTGAGGCAAGCCCTTCTTTTATTATTACTACTCATGGATATTTACGTACTTAGTGGAAAGATATAGCTTAGTTGTATTAAATCTAAAGTCTTGTTGCAATATTTTTAAGGCGATGGTGATATTTTTACTAAGAATTGGAAAAACGGATATTTTGTAACGTTTATCTCAGAAATTACTTGATTAATGTATAATGCTAAACAATGTTATTACCACATAAACACAAAATAATGTTCGCTTCTAAAGCCAAAGCTTTGAATTGTCATTATCAGATAATCATTTCAAAGTCTAGTTACCAAAGGTAGAAAGTTACAATATCATTTGAAAAAAAGAAATGCCATATGTTTCATTTATGGCATTCTTTATGTGTGTGTGTGTGTGTCGCATGTAGGGCATTGGGAATCAGGGTGACCGTCCTGGGCCCTCGATTTCAGAGGCCCCGTGCTTCTATATTACCGCAAGGAAAGTCTAAATTTAATTTGGCAGTTAATGATAACCAGGCCCCGCATAGGTCAGTTTGCCCTGGGTCCCGCACCTCTGTTGGGGCATCCCTGCATATATGGTTTTGTAGTTTCTTTTAATAATCTTATTTGATATGGCATCAGTTTTTTAAATACCCAGTTCATTTATTAAGGAATTCATAACTTGGTGTTTTTTATTTTTTTATCCTATTTTTTTAATGACTTTCCAATTAATCATTATTTATGGAATTTAAAAAGTGGAACCTTTTTAGCATATTTATGTTAATTGAGTGATAAGTTCATCTTGTCCGTTTTTACAACGGGTTTCAGTTTTAGCTGATCACATGTATTTGTTGTGTGAAGGAGAAGAGGGAGAGGTAGCATTGATAATATTTTGCCATGGGCTCTTTTACTCTTCAGTTATGCCACTGCCAATCACCCTTGGTATTGAAGGCTTTTGTTATGTTAAACTTAAAATCAACAGGTTCCTCAATAATCTCTCATTATTCACTTCTTTTAAATACTTGGATAAATAAATGAAAAACACAAATGCTGACCAATGCCATATCTCTTAGTTTAGAAAATTATTATTCCATTTTCTTCATTGTTTAAGAACAATTGAACTTATTTAATAATCAATACAGGCTTGACTTAGTTAGTGAACATTGTTGTGTAAGATCAATTCACCCTATTTAAACCTTATTGCAATTTCATTTTGTCTAATTTATACATAAAAGCCCAAATGTTTTTTCTGATTTCCTTGTGCTTAATGCTGAATAACTTGAAAACCGTAATTATGTTTTGACCAATTTTTGTGGTGCACTAGGATCTACCTCCTGCTTCTTTTAGAGTTGTCATTGCCTGTCTCTCATAAGGTCATGGTTTTGATTCCAGAGAGCAAGAATGGCATTAATTTTTGCCACACTTGAGAGTTCTATGCTTTTATAAGAAGAATAGTTTAACATTATGTATCCTTACAGTTTGTGTATTATTTTTTTATTTTCATTAACTCTTAAACAGCACTACTATGGCCTTTTACAAAGAGCTTTTAACAGTAACAAAGACAAAGCAGAATTCAAACCCGTGAACTAATGATTAAGAGGCAGACACACTAACCACCCCTTAACCATGACGCTTTTTTTTCATCATTTAGCTTCATTAAATATGTATTTTCTTATTTACCCTCACTTCTTTTATGTAATGTTTCAGACCATGTATAAACTAGATGCAGCCAAAAGTTTAGCCATTCTTAAAAACAAAGATATTATCCTCAATCAAGACACAGATCCAATAGGAAACACTACTATGCTTTCTCTTTCGAATAACGGTCCTTCCGATGCTCTTCCTAACTTCTTCATTGTTACATTGTATTTCTTCCACCCCTTTTCTTTCCTTTTCTTCCACCTCTCATTCTATTCCAGGTATATATACTCTCCCCAGCTCGTTATTATTTGTCTTTTTTGATTGGCGTATTGACGATGGAATCATTGTTTCTGAAATATGTATTTAGGCAATTTTGTAGGAAGGAAGTACTCTTGTGTTTTTTTATTTTGTGGTTGGTGTGTGTATGTGGACAAAGAAAAGGAAGGTCCCTGGCATTGGAGTAATTCTCCCTAAACCTGGAGTGTGTGAGATTGCGTGTGTTTGGTCACTGGCATGGAATAAATTCCCGTAAACCCTTTTTCTTTGTACACACACAAATGCACACCAACCAAAAGATTTTTTTAAAACACACGAGTATTTCCTTCCTACAAAATTGCCTAAATACGTATTTCGGAAACAACAATTCCATCATCAGTATTTGAGTATTTTCCTTTTTAAAATATATTTTGATGGTTATTAGGAGGTTTCACCATCCATCTTCATGCATAAACTACACAAAGTGGTAATCAGAGAAGAACATGTTTACTGTAGTCATACTATACAACTTTTACTGTTTACATTTCCCCATGTTTAAATGGGCATATAAATAAAGATGAAAAAATGTCGATTACCTTAATTAAGAATTTGTAGCTATTTTTTTAAATACAGAACACTTGGCCATCCTGAAAAGCATTATTGGGACACTGGGACGCTATGATGATATATGTGATACGTGCAGAAGTGAATTATCTGGTCCCCCTAACCAAGATTAGTTTGCTCCTTGAGACTCTTTGTAAATTTTGTTTTTAAATTCGTATTTATTAATTTGGTGAATGTATTATTTATTTATAACATAGTATAAAGAATTTCGTGGACCTTATGATTTCTGGAAATTTACTCTTGAAAAATAGCTGACAATAGAACTAGTTTTGCAAATGGAGTCACTGCTGGTGCTGCCTACTAGGTTTGTGGCTGCCACTTTTGGTAATCACAATATGCTCCTGATGCTGTTGTCCTGTAGTTAATTCTTTGTCATTATAAGAAATCAGTATTTAGTCATCAGAGATGTACCCTGATATATTTCTTATTTTATTTTTTTAATACTTTTTCCACAGAGCAGTTTAGGATCCATGCTTGGCAGACTAAACAAAATGGTAACTAAAGTGATGCCTTGCTTTCCCAAGCTTGTCTGAAAATGATGCATATATAAAAACATTGAATATTTGAAGGAATTTTAACAAGGAATGAAAGGTAAGTTTGCGGAAGTAAAACAGTTAAGGTGTTATTACTTTGAAATGATGAATTAGTGAAAAGAATTTTTTAAAACTAATGAAAATGAAACAAGGGGATAAACAAAGTCCTACAAATTGGTCCTAAAAGTCCTAAAAAATTGGATTACATTAACAATAGAAAATGAAAAATATTAGTACCCTTACAATAAAAAATTTTAGCACAATTACAAAAAAATACATTCATTTAAAAATCCAATTTAGTATGATGTATCTTGAAACAAGGGGATAAACAAAGTCCTACATTGCAATCTGGGCAATAGTATCTACTTTCTCTGCGCACTTTATTTCCTTTTTTGTCCAGTTTTACCGAATAAACGGCACAGCGTCGAGTTGGCATAGCTTTTTTGTCTGTAGCTGGGATGGGTTCTAGAAAATGCCTTCCTGTCAAACGCAAGGGGTTGGGAATACTTCCACGACGTCCTCCTTTGGAAGAAAATTCAGGGGAATGATATTTCTCAATTAGTCTATCAATTATAGTGAGTCTGTACTGCAAATGATTCATTTTGCCTCCAGTTTTTGTAAATAGAATATAATAATTCCATAGAGCTCGCCCTAACAAATGGTAAAATATTTTTTTGTAATATTTCTTTCCGTGCTTTCTCGGAATTGGGTAGTTGGACAAGTGTTGATCAACTCGATCAAAACCCCCCATGGTAAAACTGTAATCTGCAGCCACTTCAGTTTTCGTCTTTTTTACTCCTCTTTTTTCAACTTCTACTGTTTTGGAGCCATGCACTGTTGAAAGAAAAAACGCATCTTTTTTGTCTTTCCAGCGCATTACCATTACATTTCCACGTCGATAGGCTGCCAATTGTCCACTCGAAAATTTCTTGGGAGTCTTCAAATTCTGTGGAACTCCTTTACGATTCACTTTTAGAGTACCATATGTGTCCGTTTTGTGGAGCACTAAGATATCTGCTAACTCTGGGGAAGTATAAAAATTATCCGTCGTCAGGCAGTGTCCTTTATTCAATAGTGGTTTCATCAAGGCCATAACAATTAGTGATGAAATCGGGAGATTTGGAATATCATCACTCTCAAACAAAGTACCTTTTCCGGTATAAATTATTGTTGACCAAATATACCCTGACTTTGATTCGCATAACATAAATGTCTTTATGCCGAATCTTGCGCATTTCAATGGAATGTACTGAATCCATCCCAACCGTCCTTTGTAAAGCATGAGACTTTCGTCTATTGTCACATTTCGTTGGGGAGTGTAGGCTTCTTGGAATTTATTGTTGAGACATTCATAAACTGGCCAGATTTTATTGCGTTTCAGATTGGGGTGGGTATTGGGATCAAAACTCTCGTAATCGGAGAAGTTTCACTGAAATATACCTCCGGTGGGACATAATTTTTGGAAAAAAGGGTGTTTCAGTCACTGGATTCTTAGACCAATATAACTTTTCCTCGGGTTTCACCACTATGCTTTGCGCCATTGCTATAGCAAAAATAATGCGTAATTCATTTCAAGTTGTGTGAGGCCAATGACTTTGACCTTGTGAAGCTTGCGCCCTATTACACTGATCGGCATACAAATTCGTTTGTTCCACAATATTATTCACTATGAAATCGTCAAAGAAATAATTGAAATATTCCAACACATCGGTATAGGATTGTATTTCCAGATTCACTGATGACTCTCCAGAAAATTGAAATGTTGAAGAAGGGGATGGAAGATCAGTAGTAGTGTCGATACGGGTCCATCCTGTCACAGTAGATGATTCAGCTGTCTTGTGATCACTTTCAGAAAGCGAACTTTGTCCTGATATTGTTGTTTCACTTCCAGAAACACTAATGTTGATATCAACCCACTCGCTGTCAGTGTCAGACTCCATATCGAAATAAGGGTATGAAAAATACGTAAACGTAAGGAAATTGGCACAATAGTAAAAAAACTGAATATGTCCTACAGAAAGTAGTTTTTTGGCACTCAGAAGCAAATACACAAACTAAAGATGGAGAAAATATTTTGAAGAGAAACTCCAATTCTAAAAAGATATACCGTTACCCGCACAGATGGATCAGGGTAAATGTTTGGAACAATCAAAAATGGTTACTCTATTAAAGTTTTAGAAGATCTTTAATAATATAAAGTTCTTCAAATAAAATTAGAATTTTTTATTCTTAAATTCATATTTTTTCTCACTCAAGGATGCTTTTAGAACATCATTCTGTTCCTTTTTCAATATATATTCTGAAAAGCTTAAGCAAGACATCAAAATTAAGCTTAACCATTAATTCAGCTTTTACAAGGTCAATACGAATTTTATTTCTCTCATCACTCCACATATTGTTCATTACAGATAACACTTTCTACGTATGCATTACTAATGGGAATTGATAAAACAAATGATAATAACTTGGGCAATTCAGTCATCTCAGTCTTTTAAAAAATAAGCACCCACTTTCTGTCAACTGGAATTTGTAGATCTTTTATAGAAGGAAGGATTAGATTAACATTACAAACCTCATCATACAGCAAATCATTATTTAATGTAATACGTATTTGCAGTTTTCACTGCTTGGACAACTTTAGCATACTCCAGTACATCAGATTTTAGGTTCAATGCAGAGAAATACTTCATGGGTGAATTTTCAAAATCATACCATTATGTTCAAATAATTTATTGCTCTGGTATAGGCAATCAGGGCTTCTTCAGTGAACTTGTTTCTCTCTCTTGGATTTAATTCAAGCAAACTTTCATTTACTTTTGATGAAAAAACTTATCACACTTTCTACACTCTTAGTTTGTGTAAAAGTTCTACCATTATACAAGTACGAGGACAAATTGTGTTAATAAATATATAAATTGGTGGACAAAATGTAAGTAACATTCACTTAATGTAAGATATGGATTTATTTCATCTGCTTGATCACAAATAAAATTCCAAATACTTCTATGGCAATCTTCTTCACCAAGATTTAAAAAGTATAGCCTAACATCAGACCAGCACTTAATAATTCTATATAACTAGTGTAATGCCTGTTGAAATATCAACAGAAGAATTATAGATAGCTAGATTATTATTATTTTCATTTAAAATAATTAATATCACACTTTTACGTATGAAATATTTGTCATATACAACATTTCTAGTGAATATTCTGTTGTTGACGTGCTATCTTTAGTTAAACTTAAAATAGTTGCCTCTCTTTCCCTCCCTCTCCCCCTCTCTCCCTCTCCCCCCTCTCTCCCTCTCCCCCCTCTCCCCCTCTCCTCCCTCTCCCTCTCCCCCTCTCTCCCCCTCCCCCATCTTACACCCTCTCTCCCTTTCACACCATCTTTCCCTCCCCCTCCTCATTTCTCCCCCACCCCTTCCCCCCTCTCCCCTTCCCCTCTTTCCCCCTCCCCCCTCTACTTCCCTCTCTCCCTCTCACTCCCCCCTCTACCTCTCTCTCTCTTTCGTATTAAAAGCATTCAAAGCACGTTTATACCAATAAGGATTGAATTAACAATATGATATAGAGGTCTAACAATGGAATTGGTAGGCAAGACAACATCTCCTTAAAATGGCAAGATTTCCTCAAACTGTGTGAATTAAACGTTTACATTGAGAAATTTCGAACTGTAGGCGGAAAAAGATGAACAGAATAAGAAACTTTGTAATGTTTTCTTCAAAATGGTTTATATCCAAAGATTGTAGGTCAATTCTTTCTAATTTTAATCTAAAAAAGAATGAAAGCCTGCACATCAAAATGTCCCTTTTTACGTGTTACCTTATGAGAAATGGAAATTATCTTCTGGAGTCAAACCCGGGTCTTTGATCTCGAGTTTAATATGTTAAAACGTATTTCTATGATATCATAATGCTATCCTGAAAATCACATCAAATTCGGTTCATTAATTTGCGAGATGTTAACCTTCAAAGAGGGTTACGATGACAGAGAGGTCTGGGATATTATAGTTATAATGCAGGATATAATGAGACCCACCTGATGATAATTTTTTAAAAAATTTTTCTACTCTAGTTCCAATTATTCAAAGCATGATTTTAAACTTTCTACTTTTTTTGGAGCTGTGAGAAAATTCAGCATATACTTTTAAGCACAAAATTTTCAACATCAAATGACAAGAGTTTTAATGCAGTTCTACCACAGTTATGAATAATATGACACAATTAGCTTTAAATAAATTTTAATTTTTTTCTTTTAATAATGTGTACTCTGAATTATTTTTACCAAAATTAGCTGCTGTACTGTCAGCAGAAAATGAAGTCATACATGGTAATTTTAAACCATTTTCCTCAAGCTTCTGGCAATTTACTGAAGACATACCTAGAGCAGTTTCATCAGGGCTTTCATAGAAATCAAGTAACATATCTTTAATACCTTTATTTTTATCAAGAAATTTAATGGCCAAAGGGAATAGCTTTTTGTTTATTTTGGTGGACACATCAGTTGCAACTGAATATGGAACATGTTCAATGCTATTAACTTTCAATTCATGAAGAAGAATTTCAGTTGACTTAGGTGCCAATACATTTTTAACTATAGCTTCAATTTTTGTTCTTCCGCAGCTAACCTTCTTAGCATAATTTTAATCTGAGAATAATATTGTTTAATTTGTTGCCAAAGTCAATACTATTATAGGAATGATGAAGTTGAATACCATGATAAATTTGAACTACTTCAATTGAAGTCTCCTTAACTGCCTTCCAGCAACCAATTATCATCAAAGTGAGTATTATAGGTTTAAATTCTCGTTTTTCTACATCATCACTATCATTACTTGATGTTTTTTTCCTCTTCTTCTTTTCTGTCTCCATGTTAATAGTTTAGGCAAGAGGGTTTATAAAAATTTGGCAGAAGTGAAAAATTTATCATTTTGTTGACCAAGTAATCTCCACCTAAAAAAATATTTTTTAAAATATACATTTATGAAAGTAAACATGAATAATATAATAGAAAATTGGAGTATTATGTAATGTTCGAATAAGATATATATGAGTGCATTAAGTTTACAATATCCAATTTATTCAGATTTGAAAACAATTATAAAACCGAACAATAAAAAATAACAATGCTAAAACAATTAAATCATTAAAAAGATGAAATACTACTTCCTAACTATCGTATCTGCCCAAATAAAAGCCAATGTTTTTTGTCAAAATCTATCATGAAAAAATCACCCCTCGGCTTAAATGCAAGTCCGAGGAAAATTTAGGTTATGGTTATCATTAATTAAAAATTTATCTAATTCTTGAGGTGTACTAAGAACAGTATTAGTGGCCAGTCCTGCCCAAAGTAGACCTTTATTTTGAAAATGGTATTGTTACTTGATTGTAGGATTACAATTTTGAATTCGGCAGTCTTATAATTCTCATCCTGTTAAAGTGGCAAATGAACCAAGAAAACATGATTCAGCATCACCACATATTTTCGTTTATTTATATGATAAGGTGAACATGTAAATACTTGTACAATTAATGATTAACACATAAAAACTGATATGCACATAAAGAACGTTATACTATTTAAATGTTATTTAATGAGCAGTTACTGAGAAGAGTGTTGGACAATACAATCAAATTATACTATTACTTGATTTATTCCTTCTGTTGTACAACTTTTAGTTATTACTGCAATTTTTACATATTGAAGCCCGAATACAAGCTGATGTTTTTTGTCAAAATCTATCATGAAAAAATCACCCCCTCGGCTTAAATGCGAGTCCGAGGAAAATTTGGGATATTGTTAAATCTCGTAGTCAGCCATAGATGGCAGCATGTCTCTCATTTCCGTCTCGTTCAAATGATAGTACTATATTTTTCGTAAAGTAAATATTTGACCTACAATGAATATTAACCCTCTCACGACCAGCCGCCCAAAAAATACGCTTTCAAATTTACCTCCAAAAACTGCGACTTTCACTTTTCCTCACAGAAATGACATCGTATGCCATAGAAACACGAGACGTATCATGTGTTTGGCGTACTTTTTCCAAACTTTCAGTCAAAGTTTTTTATTTTTTTCGGTATATAAACCACTCCAAATGCTGATAGTAATTCTTCTACTTTCGACTGTGATGTAAATTATAGTTAGGGTGGTGAATTTTTCGGATTTGATGTAGAAGACAAAGTTTTCCCAAAACGAATTCTTCTGCAGAACCTAGCAGTTGTTTACAATACAAGTCAGATATTGATATTAGCAACATTTTGGATGACAAAGTTAGTATATCTGGGGTTGATGCTGAAAATGTTTTTTGGATGAAGAAACGGAATAAAATATTCAGTGGAGTGATTCGTTGGAGTTCGGAAAAAGAACATTATTTCTCAATAAATATCTTTAAATTGTGAATGTATAACTATTTTATTTAATGTTTCCTGAAATTGGAGGCCATCTTGGATTATTTCGGACTTTTGGGGTCAGCTGCACGTGGCATCTTTGGCCGTGAGAGAGTTAATGAATAAATAATAAAGGCTAGAATATTGAATTTAGCACTACCTGTGCTTTAATACCATTTAAGGCTGGGTTTTTCATATTATTTGAATTTTCACATTATTTGCATAGATTGACTATGCAGACGATTATGCAAAATGCGTTGACGGATTTGTATGCTCAACTGTTTGAATGTCGGTAAAATTTTACATGGAACATGTATAATTATAAAAATGCAATACCTTAAGGCAATGTAAATGCCTTAAGGAATTGCATCCAAGTCTAAAAATTATCTTGGCGAGATCGCTATTACTATATTTGACCTTTTGTGGAAATGAAGATGAATGAAATTATTGTCACTGAATGTGGAACATTATTCAACAACGCAAAATTATTAATTGGAGTAGCATTTCAAAATGTCAACAACTAAACCATTTCCCACTCATTTCTTCAATCTTGAATAATGTATTCTAAGCTGTGCATGAATGCCTGACACACTTCAGCATAAAATCTACGAAATTTACATTTTTGCCAAAGAAATTGTGGAAATTTTTGGGGGGTCAGCTTAAATATGGGTCAGCTTCTATTCGGGCAGATACGGTAGTTTTTCATTATTTGCTGAATTTTTTAAGACAAATAATGTATACAGGAGCTGGTTTATTATAGTTAAAAGCTACATAATACTTAATGCTATTTAAATCTCAGACTAAAGCAGTTATCAAATATCCACATCCAAGAAACAGTAAAATTGAAGAAAAGACTGGGTAAAAATAAAGTAGACTATTCCATAATTCCCCTAGTGATTTTAACATATTTTGCAGTGCCTCAGTCGTAGTTGTGCTATGTTGCCGATCCAGAAATAAAGCAGTTTTTAGTATGAATGAGCAATCAATACACAAGAAGTTTGTTTTTTGTAGAAAGTATATATAGATAAAACAACAGTTATGAAAATATTGGGAGAAGACGAGAACATGGATATAAGAGTTGTGGGAAAACCTCTAGAGCAGGTTGAGCAATATAGATAAAACAATACAAACAAAATTAAAGTAAAAAATATTTTATTTCAAATAATTTTTAAAATCTTTGTTTTCCACATGGAGCCTATACTGAGGAGATTCCACTCTGGGTCCGAAACTGTTGCCAGTTTGGTCGCTCAAGTTTTAGTTTCCAAAGTCGCCACACGCAGCGCTGCGATCGGTAGGTTTGCTGAAGTTATGGGGCATAGGTATGATACACATGTAATTTTCGTGTTTCTATTTGCGATAATAGTTTGTTACGTAAGAACGCATTGGTAATATAGGTTTGTAAATCAATCTATGAATATAAACTATTTGTTTTTACGAAGTACCAAGTATGTTACATGAATTACGTAGCGGATCAATTGATTGGAATTCCGCCGGAAAAAACCTCGTTTAGGGTATAATTACAGGACGGAATGGTGGTTCTGATGTTCAGTATTTCGCTTAATCCATATTCGATAAATTTATTGTGGCTTTGGTCGACTATGGAATTCACTGTATAGAGGATAGATAGGTGGAGGTAAAATTTGGACTTTTTCAATATCCACGGTATCTGGAAATCGAGTGCCTTTTACTTCGGTTCGGCTCCACGTGTACATAGCAATATCCAAAAATATAATCGGTATATCTAATTTTACTTATGGTAAATATATGCGACATTCAGTATTTTATTATAATACGAAATGACAATATTATTACAAAATACAGGCAAACATTCGAGACGAAATAGTATTACATCGTCATGTAATATGATGCATTTTTTTCTTAAGCTGACGATTATTTAAATTTCGTAACATGTCCATAAGGTATTTTGTCAGGAATTTGACATTTCGAAATGCTATGCAGTTATATTGTCACATTAAATAGGAACGTCATATTTGTTTTGGTAATCCAATGAGATATTTTATAGTAAAAGTAAACCGGGAATATGAAATAAGAACACAATGGCATTTTAAGTCTGTATTAAAACAGTTTATTTAATAAAGATTGTGTGTGGGAAAAAGCTATAGAACCTTAAGGATTCTCTAGAAAAACCCACAAAGGAAGGGGGGTTAAAAAACATGCGAAGGAAAATAGAAGGTAGCTAACCAAACTAAGATACACAACCAGCACCTGAAAATAAAGGAAGAGAATTACTTAAAAAACCAATTCAATGATGAACGATAATATAAAATAAATAAGTGCAAATAAAGTTGATCAATATCCCATTTGCCCAGCTCCTGAAAAGAAAGAAAGATGATTACTAAAAATATCTATTCAGAACATTAAAAACTATAGTGAAAACTAAATGCATATAAAATAAATTAATGCAATTAAAGTAGATACATATACATTTAAAAAACTTAGCAGGAATGCCATGCATTCAAGCCTCCTCCAGACTAATGTTATCTATTCTATTTATGCCTTTGCTGGCTAAAGGCATTCAGATAAATATTGAAAAACGCAGTTCAACTGAGGAAGCACACCTGGAAAGACAGAAAGATAATTACAAAATATACCAAATCACAAGAACAAAAACTATAATACAAACTAATAACAAATATGTATACGTACATTCAGGGTCAGTTACAGGGCTAGGCGACCTAGGCAAGCATCTAGGGCTATGAGCAGAACACCTAATGGCACACATGGTCAGACGTAAGCTCTTGGCCTTGTAAATAACATTCGCCTTAGGCTCTTGCATTCTCTATGTCTGCCACTGTATACATTAAAAAACCAATTTCACATAAATTTCTATTTCTATATACATTACATAACTTGAGGGACTTGCAGTACATTCAGTATACATACAATTCTACTGAGGAAGCAACCTGAAAAGAGAGAAGGATAATTATAAATAAAACAAATCACTTGACCAAAAACCACATTGAATACCAATTTCACAAATTTATATACATAGTGTTTTTTCAGCCATAAAGTTGCTCCCTAATGACAGAAAAACCACATTGCTCCCAACGAGATCTAAAGTTCAGTTTAGACTAGGTAAATGGACACTCTTGAACGTTTCCCTCAAGGAAGTTGCATCGAAGACCTCTCCTGTAAACATCTCGGGTATCACAGGATTAATTTCTGCAGCAACCTCAGCCAAAAGCCCTATGTTTTCTATTCCACTTATGCTTCCAATATCTGGGCTGGGAGGCCTATCAAATCCTGGAGTCAAAGCTTCTCCTCGATTTCTATCCAATGGAGGCTTCCGCTTTTTTGCCACCTTCCCAAAATATTTCGGTAAATTAGGAAATATTGTTGGGAACGCATCAGGTCTTAGAAGGGCCCTTCCTCTTTCAAATCTCTCGATGCTTCCATCAGGCATCATAGTTTTGTAATACCTGATGATATCCTCCTCGGCAAAGTGCAGCCCACAGACAATGTCCGTTGCGCTGAAAACTTGATCTTTGCAGGGTATAATCCTCATCCATTTCTGAAGCTTAGCTTCATCCTGAAAGCAAACGATTTCAATATGACAATATCAATTCAATTAATATCCTTTCTAAATTTAATAAATTTATATTTACTGACTAATGTGTACTTACCCTTGCCTTGAAAACACTTGTGTTTTTCACTCCCAAAATCTTGTTCACTCGTACTGTTTTGCTATAACCTGTCGAACAGCCAGGCACAAAGCAACACTTTGAATTTCGCATCATTTTGTAATAAAATATTCCACCGCAGATGGAGAAAATTTCACACAAACGAAATGGATACAACGATTAGCCGTAAGACTACGTGTAAACTACCCAATTTGTAGCAAACCTAAGAACACCAGCGCCGCCAAACTGGAACTAATACGCTGCGACTAAATTGGCAACAAAATACGCCCCCTTTGGAGCTGGAGTGGTATCTCCTCTATGTAGGCTCCATGGATAGATGTATGCAATATGCTTTACAGAGAGCCCGGTTCAGATCGCACGAGTCGTTTGTTACAAACGACTCGCGCAAACTGGATAACATAACTGCATACATCTATCTATACATACAACTATTTATCGCAGCGAAACTAATATAAAAGTTATTAAAAAAGCACAAAATAACTTAAGAATAAAGAAAAAATAAAATTAAAAATATTTTCATACCTTAAATCTTTTTCAACTGCGCTTACTGGGCTTGGTTTATTAATTGAGAAGTTGGAAGAAGAGGAACTATTGGGTGGGGAACTGTTTATTGTTGTTATCAAATTACATGAATTTATCACGTTCTAGAATTTTTTCCTTCTGTTTCACACTGGATGTGTTTTTCATAAATTGAATTTTTTGTAAATTTCGCCATAATATTTTATGAGAAAATTCACCTTGTTTATAATAATCCATTACATACATAAAGAACTATATGCATCAATGCAATATATTAACGTTAACCTTCTACTACTATCGTTATTATTTGATGACAATTACTATTGTGGGATCAAATATGACCCCATTTTTCAAAATTGTAATTTTTGGATTTCAATTTCTGGTTATTAGAACAGACACTCGATAATGTGCTTTATTTATAGAAGAAATGAATACAAATGTATATACGAACTAGAGAAAGTTGGTCCAGATAAAAGTCAAAATATTTTAGCTTGCAGAAAAGTGGATATATGTATAAATAAAAATGTATATTTTCAATATAGTCAATGTGTGGCATGTTTGGAGAGGTTATAATCATATTAATTACGCCACTCAATATTTTATGCTGAGCCTAGGAAAAAACAGAAAATGAAAGGTATTGGAATATTTCTATCCATAGGGCTCCTTTGAGACTAAGCAGAAAATGTTTTTTCTATGCCAATTGTAAAACATGCAAAGGAGATGGGAGGGAAATCCCAACACTGCATCTGATCCTAATCTGTCATAAGCTAAATGCTCTGAGAACCTTTGTTCTATACAGTAGCAGCATCTACAGCGATAATTGAGGTGAGGATGAAGAACTTAAAAATTTTAATGTCATGAGATAATTTGTCCAACTAAGACTATAATGGTTTCTTAAGACGGTAAAAATAAAATAAAAAATTTTTAAATTATTTGATACACAGGATTTGATTAAAAAATTATTATAAATCCAATATTTTATCATTCCCAGACATGCAACATTTTTATGAAGATGATTAGATGCTCAAATCCAGATTAAAGTGTACTGATAGTCTCTGACAGCTTTAAATACCTTGTGTAATATTCTGAACATATTAACAGGACATGAGAAAATTTACTTCCTTCAGAAGCAAGAAGATGAGTTAAATGCCATTTATTAACACTCTAACTGACACAGTTTTTGTTCCTAGGAAACCAAATTGAATGAAACAAGGCTTGTGGATTAAACCCGTTGCATCTCTCACACAATTAGATTATACAGCTTTAATTGAAATATAAAATTTTAAAAAGGCATAGCAACAAGCATAACAAACTTATGCTAAAATTTTTGCTTTTGCTGAGTTCGAGAATTATTTGAAATAATTATTGTTATTTATTTTACACAGTCTCATTAATATCTGAGGTAAATTTAGTTTTTTGTGCTTGTTAGGAATATAAATACTCAAACTGAACACCCTTTCTATCTCTAAAATGTTTGTAAATCAACCTAATATGTTTACTCAAAGATTTAAAAAATCAGTCTTGTACTGCTTTGTGCAGGAGTGGTAGAATGAATGATAATCTAAATTACTAAAAAATGAAACATATTTTAAGTGAATATTAAAATTTTTAAGTGTTTGCAAAATAATAACTCTGCTACTTATATATTATGTATTTTGTTTCTTGATAATTAAGTGAAATTACAAGGAAATACTTCAAAAGCCTTTCAAGTGATTGTAATTCTTGGAATCGTAAATACATATATGGTTTCATTTTCATGGATGAGGCATAATCTACTAACATTGTGACATTGTTTACATTTACTACCATTGTGTTCAAACAGTAATATAAACAATTATCAAATAATGACTTAAAACTAAATTACTGTGACCATCCAAATAATTCATCTCCAATACAATGTGAAAATAAAACCTATTAATCAAACATGTTATAAGAGATTTTTCTTAGAATATATCAAAATCTTAAATACTCCAAAATTTTAGAATTATTTTGCTTGGACAGAAATAAAATTCATATTCTAGAAGTAAATTGATTGCTAATCAAATTATGTTTATAATCAGTTATAGTGAAAACTTCTCAAGAGAAATGTTTTCATTTGAAACTCATTTGATAACTGCCTTGAAACTCATTTGATTCCTAGCTTTGAAACTCTTTTGGAAGTACTTTGAAAACTGAAACAAGATTCAAGAGAGTTATAAATCAGTTTCAAAAAAGAAGAGTTGTAAAGCAGTTTCAAAAGAGAAGTTGTGAAGCAGTTTCAAAAGAGAATGCTGTAAATGACTTTTAAGTCTTACATCTCATTTGCAACTCATAACTGCTTTGCTTGTTACTTTTGATACTGGTTTGAAACTCCTTTACAATTCCTTTTCTCAACTCCTTTGAAACTTTTTTGCAAATTTGTTTCCCTCCCCAGCCCGCCCCCACCCACAATTTTACTGATGCATAAGGCAGGGGCAGTCTTTTATATGTGAATATATATATATATATATAAGGCAAAATTCGAAAAGACGCTTCTAACCAGAATATCTCACGAATTATAAAACCGATTTCGATGAAACTTTTTTTGGGCGATAGCGTGTGACCTAAGGAAGGTTTAGGTATAATTTCATTCCCCCCCTAACCAAGCGTGGAATGGCAGGAGCTGAAAAACCCATTTCTGTCTGTCTGTAATTATGTTCGTTTATAAATACAGAACAGCTTAACCGATTTACACAGTTCTTTCACTGATTTGTTAAGCATTATCGTGAGAAGGTTTACGGCTAAAAAAATTTCAGATATGGCATAGCAGTCGAAAGTTATGACATTTTTTATTTTAAAAAACTGTGGTGCCAATTTTCTTAAATTCTGTTTACTTAAATTCTCATTCAGTAATGTAATTTAAAGCTATTATCCCGATATTTTTCAGAATTTTTTATGCTATCTTTTTAGGGGGCTGAACAGTTTGCGTTAAAATGAACGAAGTGAAGGAAATGAATGTGCTGGTGTGCACGACTTGCTGCGCCATCTACTTGTTGGCGGTGGTCAGCTTCGGAACTAATTGCCCATCTGTGTTTACTTTTAACAGTGCTTCAGGCAGCGCCGAACGGAAAAAGGATATATAAGCAGCAAACTCTGGCTGTGCGCCGCTCATATGATGGTGCTCTCTCGTATGAGATACGTCGTTGCACTCGCTGAATTTTGATGCGTTTTTTTTTCATTTCTCATTCTAACAATTTTCTTGCGTATTTCTCATAATCTACGTACATCTGTACGGAACGAGGATATATAAGTAGCGACTCTGGCCACGTGCCGCTCATATGACAGTGCTCTCTCATATGAGATACATCGTTGCGCTCGCTGAATTTTGATGTGTTTTTCTTTCATTTCTCGTTCTAACAATTTTCTTGCATATTTCTCATAATCTATGTACATCTGTGTGATACTGTTGAAGTAAGGAGTGTATTGTTTTGGTAAGAAAATGCCTAGAAGATCTAAGTCTAACATCGGGCGTAGTTCTCGAGATGCGAAACAAATGCGTTTCTCTCTCGATCACTGGAAACAGCAGATGAACGAGATGAAAGACTTAATAATAATCGTCTCTGCAAGTCCTTAACAAGGCAAAGAGAAGGTCCCGAAGACGGAGATGTGTGCCTTGCCGATCGTTGAGAACGAACATCTCGAAGCAGAAAAATAGAAACGTTTGAACAAAGGGAAGAGAGACTTGCTACTGACCATGAGCGGCACCAACGTATTCACGAGTCTGAAACGCTGGTACAAAGACAATTGAGACGTATGACTGATCGCGAATGCCATGTCAGAGCTCGGGAAATGCAAACACTTGACCAGAGAGAACACGAACGAACTGCAGATTGTGAGCAACATGCTCAGGCCTGGGAAAATGAATCTCCCGAAGACGCTTTACACAGACGTATTGTCGATAATGCGCGTCATGCACAATGTAACGAGCCAGCCTTGCCCCGTGCACAATGGACTCCCAAGGCGAATTCTGGATTTTGTTATGACAAATCCATTGCGTATGAAAATGATGTTGATATTGGCACGATGTCTGAAGTTTGCAGTTTTTGTGCAGCCTATAAATGGAAGAGGGAACCACCTGGCTTATGCTGCTTAAACGGGAAAGTTAAACTAAACGAAATACTACCGCCACCGGAGCCCCTTAGAAGCATTTTGTTAGGGCAACATCCCATGTATAAAAATCTTTTAGAGAATCTTAGAAAATACAATGCAGCATTCCAAATGACTTCTTTTGGTGGTGAGCGTATTAAGGAAGGCAAATTCATGCCGACATTCAAAGTCCAGGGCCAGATATATCATTTAGTTGGAAGTTTGTTACCTACTGATGACAGAAACCCACACTTTATACAAATTTATTTTATTAGCAATGCACAGGCTGAAGCACAAAGAAGATCCGATGTTTCTGGTAATACTGATGTCAGTTTAATTCAGTGCTGGAAAATGTTACATGTAACGTAACAAAATAACACAATAATTTTGAGTTAACATAACGAAAAACGTTAACAAAATTTTTCAAAAAGCTGTAACGAAAAACATAAAAACCAAAAATTTAATTTCGTTAACTGATTCATTACTACTTGCTCTAGCTGGCTATAAAGCTTGTAGAGACATTCATACACAGCATCTGGGCGAGTGAAAGTGGGCTAAAACCCTTTTTCACCCGCTGAGCCATTTCTACCGCCTTGTCGCGAAAGGAGCCCTACCCCGCCCATCACCCATTGTCCTTTTGGGTTTTTCCACATTTATGAAAGAAAGGATTCCTTCAGGAAGCATAAGAGAAGAAACGAGGAAGATAAAGCATTGATCTTAAATGTATGTGCTGCTTATACTGAAGGCCTTCTCTTACATTTGCTGTCCTCCCTCTCAGTATATCGTCCTTTCAAACTATTGTTTTCAATATTGTTTAAGATTGGGGTTTTCCACTTATAGTCTGGTTGAAAGCTTATGGTGGTGCACAGTAGACGAATTTGAGCCTAGGCGAGTCAATTGGTGAAACAGCACTATTGCAGGGGTGAGGGTATTTTCCGCACGGGAGAAAGTGCATTCAGTTAGCTTCATGCGTCCGGGTTGCCAACTGCTGCTTTGCTCTTGCTGTCATTATTTGTTTTCATTGTTTTGTTTGCTGATCTGTTATCAAGTTATTCTTATTTTATACTTCGAGTTCTTCTGTTCATTTGTTTTTTATCCATTCATGTTGTTGTTTGTTATCATAATTTTGTTTTAAGTTTTTCTATCGAGTTATTGTTATTTTCCGTTATTTTATTATTCGCATTTTTGTTACTATGCTATTGAGATTGTTGTTCCTTTAGTTATTAACAACTTTAACAATATGGATCCTGCTCCATCCACCTCAAAGCTAGGGAATAGGAAAGTTATCCATAGCCAGGCATGGGAAATTCTTTATAACATACTGAGTTTTATGAAGGAGGCTGGGGAAGGAATCAGAGTTCCTATTAAAAATGCTTATGAGTGGGCCGAAGCAGCAACAGGCATCTCACGTCGCACATTAGAGCGAATTTTAAAGGAAGGAGCAGATATTGAAAAAGGTTGCAGGACAGCCTTCTTGTCTCCGCGAAAGAATAAGATGCCGAAGAGTCCGAAATTGACGGTTGATGATTTTGATGCCCATGTAGTGAGAAGAACTGTGCATCAATTCCATGTGAAAAACATTTTGTTTAAAGAAAATTAATAACATTAGGTTATACCTAAATTCGAAAAAAAGCAATCAGATGGTAAAAATCAGACAAAAACCCGAAGTCTCTATACCAAATTGTGTGCAAATGGTGTGGAAGTGGTGTGCTAGGGAGAGGAAAGTTAGGTATTTGCAAAATTCGTGGTAGAACAGTAGGGGGTGGAGTGGCACTTAAGGGTTAGAAAGGCAGGAGCAGGAGGTAATTCGAGGAAGGTGTGGTCATTAACCGTTTTGTTCTGGAGCCCTTGCTGCTCACTGCTTCTTCAAAAACTTTTCCTTCCAAACAATAACAATATCTGTTCCGACTCCTTAGAAAACTTTAAAATGTTCCTTATCTGCAACATATGTTTAGAATAATTTTGTAACTATAATTCTAAATAAAAAACTTAAACTTATGAGGTATAATATCAAATGAAAAGTACTCATTTTTTGTAAGCAATTTTTTCGTTATAACGTTAAATGTAACGAAAAACGAAATGTAGATTTTATCGTAATGAAAAATGTAACGAAAAACGAAATTGCTTTTTTGGCCATAACGAAAAACGTAATGAATCAATTTTTTTTCATTTTCCAGCACTGGTTTAATTACAGTCTTACAGCAAATGTTGTATGAACATAATTCTTATGTACGTGATTTTAAAACTGCTGTAGAAAGCATGCCTCCTGACAGTCATAATTTTAAAGTTATCATCCACGCTGACAGACAACCTGTCAGGGAACACAGAGGCAGGTACAACACTCCCACGACAAATGAAGTCGCAGTTCTAATTGTAGGACAAGAATTTGGTAGGTGCGATATAGTTTTAAAGGCCCGAGACAATTCCACCCAGCAAATTAATGAAACACACAGATCTTATGATGCTCTACAATATCCGTTAATGTTCAGTCGTGGTGAGGATGGGTACAGTATATGCATACCACAAGTTAATCTTATTTCTGGGGCTCCAAATACGGCTAAAACTGTATCGACGATGAATTTTTATGGGTATCAAATGATGAAGCAGCGGGGACAGTTCAATCGTCTTCATTATTTCAGAGCCTTACTAAATCAGTTCTAGGTGGATATGTATGCAAAAATTGAATCAGAACGACTTCAATTTATAAGGGTTAATCACAGTACTTTAAGAGTTGAAAATTATATAGATTTGCATGATGCAATTAACAATAATGAAAACGTGTCCGACATGGGACAGTTAGTTGTTTTGCCTTCATCTTTAACAGGAGGGCCAAGATACATGCACGAACGTACACAAGACGTGTACGTAAGGAATTTTGGCCGGCCAGATCTTTTTATTACCTTTACATGCAATCCTAAATGGTCAGAGATAACATGATATAATAAGTCGCGTGTTTTATCTAAAAGTACAGAAACTTATGGATTTCATAGTAAAGAATAACATTTTTGGCAAGACCATTGCCAAAATGCATACTGCGGAATGGCAAAAAAGAGACCCGCATGTGCACATTTTGGTTTGGTTAAAAGACAAAATTAGGACCAACCAAATAGATAAAATAATAAGTGCTGAAATACCAAATGCACATGAAGAACCATGTTACATGATATCATAAAAAAGAATATGATACATGGCCCATGTGGGCCTCTTAATCCTAACTCTTCTTGCATGCAATCTGGGAGGTGCACTAAAAAATTTCCGAAAGCTTTCCTCGCTGAAACCCAAATGGGAGATATCCAAAATACAGGCGAAGTGCACCTGATAGTGGCGGCTACACAGCAGTGTTGACCTCATATCACAGTCATTCTGTCACCATTGATAATCGATGGGTTGTACCATATTGCCCCGTACTTTCCAGAGCGTTTAATGCTCACATCAATGTTGAGTACTGTAATTCAGTTGTCTATCAAATATATATACAAGTATGTCAATAAAGGCTCTGATCAGGCCACATTTTCATTGGAAGGAGGAATAGACAAAATTAATACTTACCTAACCGGGCGATACCTGAGCACATCTGAAGTTATATGGAGGATTTTTGCTTTTCCAATCCACGAAAGAGCACCAACAGTAGTCCACTTAGCAGTCCATCTCGAAAATGGACAAAGAGTGTATTTCACTCCTCAAAACGCTAAACCTCCCAAAAACAACATTAATGGCATTTTTCGAATTATGCTGCAAAGGTGACTTCGCGAAGACTTTATTATATCATGAGGTACCTAGCTATTACACTTGGGGTAATGGAACATTTACGTGAAGAAGACAAGGTACATTTGTGGAAGGATATCCTGGCATAAAGAAATCCAACGCTCTTGGCAGGATTTACACAGTGCATCCCAACAATTCGGAATGCTACTACTTGAGGATGCTACTGCATGAAGTGTGAGGTCCGGAATCATTCAATGCTTTAAAAACTGTAAATGGTGTCTTACACAAAACATTTCAAGCAGCTTGCCAGGCACGTGGGTTGCTTGAAGATGACCAACACTGGAACAAAACTTTAGAGAAAGCGGTATTGTTTCAACACTCTTCCAAACTACGTGACTTATTTCTAATAATTTTAGTTTTTTGCCATCCATCACAGCCACTAGCACTGTGGAAGAAGTATAAAAATGAAATATCAGAAGACATTCTCCTGCGTACACGTAGACAATTTCCAGATATTGACATCAACTTTAGTGAAAACATATATGGACAGGCTTTAAAGGGAGAGAGGTTCACAGGTGACTCTGGAATTTCGAGGTGGTGAGTCGTGATTGGTGAACATTTGAAGAGGAGTTTGTGGGTTTGCAGTTCCAGTCTTAAAGTTCATTGATCTGGAAGGGAACCGGAGGGAGGACACACTTTTTAGGGTATATATTTAGACACCCAGAAAAGTCTGCGGCATCTCAGCGGAGTGGTGTCCAGCGGAGGGGTGATTAGTTTGGGCTTGGTCTCTCTCGCCGGGCTTTGTCGATCGACACACCTCGGCATTGTGGACTAAGTCCCTCGGGATTGGGGACAAAGTCCCGAGGGCAGGGAAAAATCCACCTACTCAAAAATAATGAAAAGAGAACACAATGCCCTTTACACTGTTTTTCCACCCTCCATAGATGATTCTCTCAATTTGGTTGGACCACCAGCAAAGTCATTGACAATAGTAAGTCCAAGTTAGAACATTCTACATAAGAGAATTTAATAGAAGTTAGGTGAAATCATCAGCAGATAACATCAGAAAAGCCTGACAAGGGAAGGGTATCCCACAATGGATAACCTGGACATAAATAACTATCTTGACAGACAACCCAAATATCTTTACATTATGAAAATATAAAGTAAGTAGCAAGTGGAATTTCTTGCACAATACCAAATACAGCAGAGATTATTATCTGATATAATCAGCTAGTACAAACAAAAATTGAATCTTATGGTTAGACATTCTGCCTGGATAACTCTTCCCCAAATTATCCACCAAGCCAAGCTAAAAATTATAGAGATTACATTAAATTAGGTAGTATTAACAAGATTAGTTATTCTTGAAATGAAACTTATTTAGTGACACAATAATAGATATATAACTTATAATCAGTTCGTAATAACAGTTTTTAACTTATTTTAGGCATAATAGAATATACAATTTTTCATCAGCTAATAGAAGTAGAATATCAATAGTTTAACAGAACTTATATATAATAAACTTGGGGATACTCTTCTTGGGTATTAACATAGATTAGATATTCAGAATAGAAAATGGCCAGGACCCTTCTTGGGCATTAACATAGATTAGATACTAAGAATAGACAATGGCCATGTTTATATAAATGAACCACCAACTTGATTAATGAAGAACGCTAAGAACCATACAAGTCTTATATTAAATACTCAGTAATTAATCCTAAGATGGTGGTAACGGCCCTTTAGGCCTGAAATGGGGATTAACAAAAATAAATAGAAGGGAACTGTGACCAGGTTAGTGAGATTAAGTTATGGCCATGGAGCATCAGTAGATTACTCCACGGAATTTTCATGTACTATGCTGTATCTCAATAATTGGTGGTTCACACCTCACAGTAAAGTGGTATTAAGTTGTAGACTTTTTAAAGTCCCAAACTCCTACGATTATTACAAGTAATTTTAAAATGCTAATGAAAAATATGCTGCACTCACTTCTGCAAGCATATCTCCCTTATAATATAGCCCGAGGCTTCATATGCAAGCACGCAGCTTCACGCATTATTAATAATATAGATTACTTAGATTTATATATGTTTCCATAAAATACTTGTATTTATATTATATTATATTTTCTGTATACTGTTTAAACGAAATAATCGTTATATAAACTGTAAACATCAAATTCTTAGGTAATGATGAATTGGTGAGAGACAAAGCTTGGGGGAGGGGGCAGAAAT
Organism: Uropetala carovei; assembly: GCA_036926305.1. Taxonomy (NCBI): domain Eukaryota; kingdom Metazoa; phylum Arthropoda; class Insecta; order Odonata; family Petaluridae; genus Uropetala; species Uropetala carovei. The sequence goes on along the minus strand of JAXCHB010000010.1, from coordinate 4,787,919 downwards.
TTTTTCCGTCTCAGGGCGGCCACATGTCTAAAGTCGACCCTGGTCTTGGGATCCCAGAATTTCATATGGCATCGGGGACCCTTCTGACTGAAGACCGACCCTGGGTATAACAGATATAAGTATCGTGTGCGATTATGTTTTTATTTTTATATGCATAAGTGTTATCAGGTATCGTATTTTTGACCAATGGAAGCAAAAGTTTTACACCGTCGAATATCTGCCAATACGCACTCAAGAGCTTAACCACTGATTTCCCTTTGAATTAATGCTTCAGAAAACCAAATTTCCCAGATTACCACATTGTGTGAGCTGCACTGTAGCAAACCAAAAAATTGAAAGAAATTTGAACTAAAAATCGCAGAGACCGGTGGTGAGATTTCTAATCAAACACAATTTTCCGTAACTGTGAACAAATGGGGAAGGCAAAATACGATATCAAGGCGTTGCTAACTGATAAGAACTATTTCGCCGTGCCTCGAGATTGCAGTACTAGATTAGCTCAACAATTCATAGCGATCTACATGGAATTAATACGCAAAACCGGCTTGATGGCAGTGCGACTGCCAAGGCCCTGCACTTAAAGAGGTCCCTTGCTCTCTTAAAAAGTATTTGTCATACTTATAAAGTACAAGCATTTTTTTAACCTGAAAAAATACCGAAGTGTCATAGTGAGGGAGATTGCTTTAGTTATTGAAATTTACTATTAAAAGTTTTTGACACGTAAAAGGTCCCGCGCTCACACATTGCACCGGGCGCTGCGATTTTCCTAGACAGCTTTGTTAATACACTGCTTTTATGGCTCGAGGTGGTGCTGTGATAGGTGTCAAAAATTTTCACTGCCATAGAGTAAGAATATTGCACACTGCCATATTATTGATCATCTCATAATTCCAACAAATGAATTGCATACAAAGTTTGGATTTTAATTTTGCAATTTTCTCTAATTGTAAGTAACAATTTATACATTTATTATACATTGACCATGTTTTTTGACTTTAAATTATACTTTTGTGTGATTTATCAAGCTTGCTTCAGAAATAAATGCCGTTAAAGATTCTGTATTAGTACCCATCGAGTTACGTTTGACTGTATGTCTTTAGCCAAAAGACATTTCTCTTATAACTACATACTTTTTGTTACCATCTAATTCATAAACATAAACAACTTTAAAAATTAGAGAAATGGATTTTTATTGTGAAATAGGGATTCCAAATAATCCATTTATGCACAGAATGAATTCCACATTTTCACTCAAAATTTACTATAAATTAGTTATAAGGAGGTTTCGTCAAAGTAGAGCAATCTAGTAAGCGTCGACGTGATCACAGGCATTTGTTTCTTGTAGTGCATGTCTGGTCGTTTAGGGACATTAGAAAACCTTCCGTAAGCCACTCTCCGCAAGGCAAACGTCATCATCGTCATTAAGTCCTTCTTCCGGGCGTTTGTCTTCAGCTCTGCGCACAGATCCTGAATGAACCAAGACCCTTCATTTGGGTTTCTCCATGAGTAATATCCTGAAAATCGGAAGAAAAAAGAAAACATTAAAAGTAGAAGTTTCAGCATTTACTGGGCGGTTAATGAGTAGTTGAGGGGCACAGTGAAGGAGCACTGTGAACGAACATTTAGGGGAGCTGTGGATGAGCAGGGCATAGTGGATGAGCAGGGCGTAGTGGATGAGCAGGGCGTAGTGGATGAGCAGTTAGGGCTTCCTTATCTTCTTGGACGTTTTTTTCCCTATCATTTTATTTGTGCTTTCTACGATACACATTTTCATTGTACCCCCAGTTGTCCTCGATCGTCATTTGCCTATACCTGCATTTACTAAGGCTTGTGCAACTGCCTCCTGATAACCTTTCCTTTTTCTTTCCTTAAGTGCTTCTAAACTATATTTATCTACTCTTTCCCCATTTATTTTTAAAAATTCAAACGAGTCCTCATTACCACCAAATTGTGATAAGAGTCTGTATATGTCCCTGGATAACCATGTGAGTTCAATAAACTATTTCTTTATCTTTCTCTGACCATGATATAATCACTCTGATGTCTCCCTGATTTTTCCAGGTGTATCTTCGCCTCTATATATCAATTTATTTCTTTTACAAAAATCTAAAATTATCTGTCCTCTTCCATTCCTCGCTACCGTCCTTGCCTTGCTCCACTACACTACACCATTCCAATTCCCCATTACTACTTATTTCTTTTTTACTTATAACTTTCTCGAGTTGACCTGGCGACTCTTCTTATTCTTCCTCCCTCTGATCATACGTGAGCATATAAGGCTGTATAATCACTAAGTTGACAGGTACTGACTGCTTCTACCTTCACTAACATTAAATGGTCGCTTAGCTGTTGTGTGTTACTTACTCGTTGCCCTGTTTTCTTATCTAAAACTAATGCTACTCCTCTCTGACTCAGCTTTCCCACACTACATATTACCCTGGTATCATTGCTCCAGAAATCTCAATCCTCTTTTCACATAACTTTGCACAAACCTAAGGCATAGACTTTGCCTCTTTTCATTTTCAACTTTACATTTTCTAATTTTCCGTTCTTCCCGTTCTTAGTTCCTATCCTAATTTTTCTTTATCTTAATCGTTCCATCGACATGAGCTGCGTAAGGATTTCGCGGGATGACGACCGAGACGGCATTATTTCGGTCACTGCCAGATGCAACACCAGCCCTAATAAGCATGATCCCGTAAACATCGTGAATCAAATTAGTATTCAACTTGCTTGGGATATAAGTTGAGGTGGTATCCCGTATCCTTCCTCAACAGCGTTTTTACGTGACACCATCACTTAATAATGGGTACAGAGGCCTTTTGCAGCCACCTCACTAAGATACAGACGCTGCGTGGATTACTGGTCTCTACCAATTGACATTGCTGGAATGGGTGACCCTCCCAGGAGCAAATGCTCCATCTAGTGTATCTTTAAAGGTCTATGGAGTACTAAAGCCCTTCTATTAGTCCTAAAAAGGAACGTATAAATTATAAAGCCCAAAGACGAAAAATGGAACACCTCTTGGACCAATTATCACCGATGAAGACTACTTTCTAACCGACACAAGCATCTTTCTGTTCTCAGTTGTTACATGGCTATTGGAGTGGTATTAATGAGCAATTGAAAATTAAAATGTGCTAAAGAATGACAATGGTCAAATACGAATCGCCCGCGATTAGTTAAAATGTGGTCGATTAAAAGCATATTTTTTGCGTTGAATGAATGTCGAGCGCTTCATGTGTACGTCTAAGGCAAAATAAAATCAAAATGACGGGCACACTTTCTCCTCCAAACACTTACCCTCCATTGTGGAGTATGCTAAGAGGAAGTCAGCATTTGTGGGGACAGCGTAAACGTTTTTCCCGGCCGAAGAAGAATCCGTCGCGTCGGTCACCCAAACACTATTTTCCAAATTTCGCCCTCGACAAGCCTGGAAAATATTTGAAAGGATTTTTGACATCAATTTTCTATGCTCATTTTCATAAAATCTCATTAAAACAATCGATTGATTATTGAAACATATTTTGAGATACGTAAAGCATGATATGCAACTGGTGGCTGATTTACTTCTTCGTTTAGGACAGGAGTTCCCAACCTGGTGCTCGCGAGCATCGCTGTGCTCTTTGAAAACCTGGTGGTGTCCGAGTAGTAGTAGTATATAAAATATGACGCATTGACAGCATAGGTCATTTCGCACCGTCATAACACAAAATTGTACCTTAAAAGTTAATAAAATAATATAGGTTAAAATAGGTACATTAGAATAAATGTTAAAATATGTTGGCATAAATGCAATTTATAAACAGGTAAAAATAAATAAGATAAATATATTATAAAAACTGTATAGGAGAAACAGAATAATTTACTCATAGAGCGTTTAAAAGATTTGTTACCCATAGGAATTTTAAAATAATGAGGATCGTCTGATAAAAGTTCAGAAAGATTGCCCCTCATATTTCAAATTTGACGGGTACCTCGATATTTGGCACATTCCGTCAAGAGGTGACTAATGGTTACCAGGCAGTTGCAGGTAGGGCACATGGGAGGTTCCTTTTCCCGTGTAAAAAGGAACGAGTGCGTCAAAGCGCAGTGGCCAATTCTAAGTCGGGAGATTGCGACTTCTTCCCGGCAGTTGTTACGTACAGAAGGCCACAGAGTAACAGTTGCTTTGATCGCTCTCAGCTTTTTACCTGTAACCGCCTCCCAGGACCTTTGCCATTTCTCAAGCAGAGTACTCTTAAAAAGGTGTTTTAGGTCCTGGGATGGTACCTCGTTAATGTCCGTATCCTCATTGCACAGAGCTGCCTTCGCAGCCGAGTCGGTTCTCTCGTTTCCATCTATTCCGACATGCCCAGGGACCCACAGGAACAGTACATCCACATCGTTTGCCATCAGCTGCGATAGGAAGATATGAATCCTCTGTACCATGGGATGGCAGTTGTGTGGATTTTGGATGGCTTTCATGGCACTCATGAGTGCCATGTCGAGAAGACGTGTATGCACATGAACACCCATCCTCCGATTTTGAACCACCAGTGTAGATCGGAATATAGTCTGAGTACTCCATCATTATTTGCTGGTGCTTGACCTTGAAAAATAATGTTTATAACTTTAAAACATTTATCTTTTAAAACACTTATGTGGCTCCGCCAGTTTAGTCTTCTGTCTAAAATCACCCAAAGAAAATGGATTGTCTCCACGAAATCTAGTCTATTGCCTCCAAACTTCTAAACAGGTTGGGGAAAGGTTCCTCTCACCGTGTAAAAATGGAGGCATTTGCTTTTCTCGTTGGAGAAATGAAAACCACTTGCCCATGCCCATTTGTCTAGGCGATTGATAGTAAGCTGTATCTGCCGCGTTGCTGTAGCTAAGTTGGATGATCTGCAGAAGATAGCAAGATCATCCACGAATAGAGATGCCTCTACCGGTGTCTTGATACAGCTTACTATATCGTTAATGCCAGAGTAAACAGGGTCACGCTTAAGACAGACCCCTGTGGAACTCCGTTTTCTATAGTGTAGGGTCTTGATAGGGCCTTCCTATCCGTACCCTAGCTACTGGGTTTGCTAAAAAATTTTTTATAAAAAGGGGAAGATTTCCCCTTAAACCCAACTAATGCAGCGTGCTTAAAATCTTGTAGCGCCATGTCGTGTCGTATGCTTTTTCGAGGTTGAAAAAGACTGCCACGACATGTTGGCGAAGAAGAAAGGCCTCCTGGATGAAGTTACCTTACCAAGTGGTCGATCGTAGACCTGTTTCACCCGAATTCGCACTGGATGTTCGATAAGAAGTTACGGCTTTCAAGGCACCAATATAACCGTCGATTAACCATTCTCTCTGAGCTTGCATAATGCATAAGTAACTCGTTAGAGAGATGGGACAGTAATTGCTTGGTAAGGACCTATCCTTTCCCTGTTTTGGGATGGGTATAATAATGGATTCACGCCACTCATCAGGGAACATCCTTTCATCCCAAAGTTGATTAAAAGTCTTTGCCTTATATGGCAGGTGCTGCTTTAAAAAGGTGTTGTGTATGTAGTCAACACCTGGTGATTTTGACTCCCTAAAGGCCGACTCTAGTTCCCCCAGGGAAAAAGGGTCATTGTAATGGTCCCCTTTACTCCCTGGGTTGAAGTCAAGAATTCTCCTTTTTCTTTTTTCAATACCTGAAACGAGACTAGGTACTTGTCTGTACTGTTCCTTTCAGCATAATAACTTCCCATTATGTTCAGGATTTCCTCAGCACGTTTCATCAATATCCCATCAAATTTTATCGCACTAATGTGTGATGCCTGATGGGTGCCCGAGATTTTACTGACCTCATTGCAGACCTCTGTTATAGGTGTGCGGTGGTTTATGGATGAAACATACCTCATACAGGGTTCCCTTTTGGTATCCTTGACCACCGCTCGAGCTTTCGCCCTCAGTCGCCAAAATGCCGTCAGATTTGAAGCCGCTGGATATCTGGAAAAGATTCATAATGCCCTTTTCCTGTTTTTCATAGTAGTCGCACAGTCATCGTTCCACCACAGATCTGGTGGACGATGTGGCTTTCCTGTTTTTGGGATGCACTTTTCTGCAGCATTTATAACAGCATCCGTGAAGAATTTTGTGTTCTGTAGAGAACCAACACTGGCGTCAAAACTAAAATTTACTTCAGTTTTAAAATCCGTCCAGTTAGCTTTCCTTAAAATCCATCTACGTGGATAGTGGAAGCTATTAACTGGACCTCTCTTTCTGATTAAAATGGGGAAGTGATCGCTTCCGCAAAGATCTGAGTGGACAGACATTGAAAACAGTGGAGCTATTACACTCGTGGAAATAAAAAGATCGATGGAGGAATATTCTACATTAAAAGCATTAAAACGTGTTTTTTCACAGTCATTTAATAAAATTGGCTTAAAATCGTCTAAAAATTTTTGCAAGAGATGCCCTCTACCGTTATTATCGGCCATCGTGTCTCCCCAGAGGGTGTTATGGGCATTAAAAATCCCCTAACAACACGAATGGCCTAGGTAGCTGTCTGACTAGATCTTCCAGGTTCCTCTGATTCACAGGTGCCCCTTCCGGGAGGTATAAATTACAGAACATAATTTCCTCCAGAGTGGCCACAGTAAAGGCTATCGCCTGGAAGGACAACTGCAGGTTCACCCGGGAGATGTAAAGGGCCTCCCTAATGGCTACAGCCACTGCCCCTTGAGCCCTATTGCCACTTAGGTCGTCCTTTCGGAAGACCTTAAAACCCTTTAATTTAATCTTATCGTTTGCTTTAAAATGAGTCTCTTGCAAAAATATACACGCAGGGTTGAGATCAGATATAAGGATCTCTAACTCTTCCCTGTGAGTGTAAAAACCGTTACAATTCCACTGCATAGCTAAAAACATGGTTAAAAGTTCAATAAATAAATACTGATTAAAATATCTATCTGCTTAAAATATTAAAAATGTCTGTCTCACGGGAAGCTTGTCATTTTAATTTTCCTTTCCCCCCTTTCTTCTGGAGAGTAGTGAGAGAGGTCTCCCACTCACCCTCCGAAAACGTGTCCTCCTCCATCCTCTCTTCAGTTCTTGGAGGAGGTTTACAGGAGGGACCAGGTGATGGAGTCTTGTCTGATCTGATCTCCATCCAGCTTTTTTATTTGGTGACCCAGTTTGTATCTGGGTCACAACAGGGGCATTGCCATTGGGCCCCTTCTTTGGTGTACTTGGTTTAGTCAATTTCAAATTCTCTTTTTCCTTACTGCTAGTCTCTCTTGTTTTTTCTCTTTTATTTTTCTTTTTCTCTGCACCTGGAATTGGTGGGTCATCCGTTTGGATGGCAATAGTACTCTTCCTCACTGAGGTTCCTGCCAACGATGCGAAAGACTTGGAGAAGACTGTATTTCTTACGGGCCTCGAAATATGACAGTTTCTCTATCGTCTTTATCTCCATCACCTTCTTCTCCTCTTTCAATTTTGCAGTCCCGGGAGAAAGCCGGGTGTGCGCTTTCACAATTCATGCATGGCAAGGCCTCCTTGCATGCTTCCTCGTCGTGTTTTTCCCAGTTACACTGGGGGCAGGTTGGTTTACCTTTGCAGCACTGTGCAATGTGCCCAAATTTTTGACACTGGAAGCATCGCAGAGGACTCGGAATGTATGGTCGAACTGGACAGACCTTATATCCAACTCTGACAATCTCGGGCAGTTTATCGAGGGAGAATATGAGGATCATCGAGGTGGAATTAATGACCTCACCGTTTCTCTTGATTGTAAGTCTTTTGCAGTCAATGACCCCCTGTGAGGCCTGCTCTCCCTTACACTCCTCAATATCTACGTAGAGAAGGTCATAGTTGGTTATGACCCCACGGCAGGTGTTCAGGGTTTTGTGTGCTTCCACCGAGACTGGCATGTCCTTCAGCATCGTCATTCCCATGATTTTCATACTCTGTACCTCGTTGTACGTCTGTATGAGCAGAGACCATCTCTGAGTTTCCTTACTAATTGAAGAGGCCCAGGTACATGTGACAAGAGAGCATTATAAATCAAGAAGGGAGACACCTTGGTAAAGGTCTCGCCTTCTGTTACACGCTTCATTATCAAATATTTAGTACACTTTTTAGCTTTTTTAGCTTAAGTGGAGGAAAGTTTTCCGCCATGATAAGGTTTAAGATATTCGTCCCCTGGTCTCCCCACCCACCATGGAGTCACAAATGGGACGCCACATCACAAACTGATGTGGTCGCCAAAAGCGAACGGATTCCACGAAATTTAGAATGTGGTTTCCCAACCGTAATGTAGGTTGGGGGAAAATAATACGGCGCCGGTGAAAGTGGACACAACTAGTCTTCTGGACAGAGAAACGGAAGCCGTTGATAATGGACCACTTCCACAATTGTTTAAGTGTCATTTGCAATTGCCTCACTGAAGTAGAGAGCTTGGATGACCGACAGAATATTCCCAGGTCGTCCACGAAGAGAGAGGCTTCGACTGGTGATAATATGCAGGGCACCATATCGTTTATGGCAATTGCAAATAACGTGACGCTTAATACAGATCTTGGGCATAAGAGCTGGAAAAGGCATTGCCCACCCTTACTTTAAAAGTTCTATCTGTTAAAAAATTTTTTATAAAAGTCAATAAATTACCTTTAAAACCCCATTTACGCAACGTTTTTAAACTCTAAAAATGCCAGGTAGTGTCATAGGCTTTCTCCAAGTCAAAGAAAATGCCTAAGACATGTTGTCCTCGAAGAAGAGCCTCTTTGATGAAGGAGTCTATCCGAACAAGATGGTCGATTCTACTCCTGTGCCTCCGAAAACCACATTGGATATTAGAGAGAAGGTTACGTCCCTCAAGACACCAAACTAGACGTCTATTAACCATTCTCTCCATCAGCTTGCACAGACAGGAAGTAAGAGAGATTAGTCGGTAGTTTCCCAGGACAGATTTGTCTTTACCCTGCTTGGGAATAGGGATCACTACCAACTCATGCCAAGAATCTGGGAATGCTCCATCCTTCCATACACGGTTGAATGTGTAAAGTACATCTGCCATTGTTTCCTGGGGAACATGCCTCAGGAATGCATTGTGGATACCATCCGCACCTGGAGCACTGTCCCTCAGGTCCGCAATGGCTGATTGGAGCTCCCTACTAATTTGGGCATAATGCTCCCCAAATGCCTCTGCGACATCCACGGGTTGCATCGCTATGGCCCCATTCACTTCCACCGATGGCATTATGGAAGAGTGAAATTCGCTTCACTTTCCTCCATATCTGTGCAACTGGTGTGCGCGAGTTTATGGATGTGATATAATCCATCCAGGATTTTCGCTTAGCATCATCAACTACCTGGCGGGCTTTCGCACGTAGTTTGCGAAAAGCCTCGAGATTCCTCTCGTAGGATGTTTATTAAATATCCGTAGGGCCTTCTTTCGCTTTTTTATAGCTGCAGCACATTCATCGTTCCACCAAGGCACTGGTGGACGACGTGGCCTGCCTGAAGAGAGCGGAATGCTCTGTTCTGCTGCTCGTATAATGGCCGTGGTGAGGGCCACTACATTTGCAATGGCGCTTCGAGTAGGCTCGTACATAAATTTAAAATTTTCATTAAAAACTTCCCAGTTGGCTTTCTTCAGAAGTCATTTCTGGGGGACAGTAAAATCTGGGTTAAAACCACTTTTTCGAATAAGAAGGGGAAAGTGATCACTTCCACAGAGGTCATTATGGGACTTAAGTTTAAAATGAGGGGCAACTCTACTGCTGCAGATTAATAAATCTATTGCAGAGTATTCCCCTGTAAAAGAGTTAAAACGTGTCTTTTCATTTTTGTTTATTAAAATCAGGTTAAAATTGGTTAAAATCTTCTCCAGTAGACAACCACGCCGATTAAAATCTCTCCCTTCATCCATAGTGGACTGTGTGCATTAAAATCTCCTAGTAGAAGGAACGGTTTGGGCAGTTGTCGAATCAGCTCCACCAATGTTTCCTCCGTCACCGCTGCCCGTTCCGGGAGATATACATTACAAAACGTAATCGTCTCCGGAAGGGCAACTCTGACCGCTACAACTTGCAAGGGGGAGCGCAAGTCCACCCGAGAGGTGTAAAGGGTCTCTCGAATGGCCACCGCAACTCCGCCTTGAGCCTGCTCTCCGCTAAGGTCCTCCTTGCGGTACATGGTGTAGTCTTTTAACTGTGCTTTGTCACTGGCTTTAAAGTGTGTTTCTTGTAAAAATATTAACAAAGGGTTATAGTCCTGTATAAGGAGCTTCAATTCCTCTCGTCTTTTAAAATAACCATTTATGTTCCATTGAATGGCAAACATCTTTATGGTGTTGTATAAAATGTTAAATACCTTAAAAATATAAATAAATAAAATAGCATTAAAATGAAAAGACTAAAAAACTGTCCTACTCTGTGGAAGACAAGCTTACCTACTAAGCTTTAACTTTCTCCCCTTCTGTCGATTTAGGAGGATGGTATGCAGTTGGTCCTCGTCCAACTGGTCCTCCTCCATATCCTCCTCGTTAGCCATATGTGGGTCTCGAGGAGGTGAAGGCAGTGGAGTGACAGCACTCCTACTGCGCCTTACAATTTTCTCTGCCTGTTTTTTTGGTGGTGCAGTCTGGGACACCACATTGCTGGATTTCTCCCCAGCGACTTCACTTTTGGAGGGCTTTTTTTCCACATTCCTTTCTTTCTTCTTTGACTCCTTTGATTTCTGTACCAGGGTTTCCGTCTGTGTGCTGATGGTAACCTTCTTCACAGGAGTTGCTGCCATTGATGCAAAAGACCTTGAAAACGTTGGAGCAACCATAGTCCTGTACTTCTTCCTAGCCTCGAGGTATGGGATCTTCTCCGTCACCTTGACCTCCATGATCTTTTTTTCCTCCTGCAGCTTAGGGCAATCTCGTGAGTAGACCGGATGCGGTCCCTCACAATTGCCACAAAGAGCAGGGCTGGCACAGGGCTCCTCATCGTGCTTCTCCTTCGCACATTTTGGGCAGGTGGGCTTGCCCTTGCACCGTAGTGCAGTGTGCCCGAAGGACTGGCACTGGAAGCAGCACATGGGGCTTGGAATAAATGGCCTCACAGGACATGATTCGTATCCAACGAACACCTTCTCTGGAAGCTTGTATAACGCGAACGTGAGCACAACAGAGGTCGTATTTATCACCTCACCGTTGCGTTTCGTCGTCAGTCTATGACAGGAGATGACTCCTTGGGGAGCCATCTCCTTTGTTATCTCCTCAACATCGACATAGAGAAGGTCGTAGCATGATATAACACCACAACATGTATTCAGGGTCTTATGCGTCTCAACTCTTACTTGGATGTCATGAAGAGTTGTCATCGACAGCAACTTCTGGCTCTGCTTATCATCAGATGTTTGTATAAGCAGTGTACCATCCCGCAGTTTCTTTACAGACTCTAACTTTCCTGGTACCGAACCTGACAAAACCTTGTGAATTAGGAAGGGAGACACCTTCGTCAGGGTCTCTCCTTCCTTAGCGCACTTTACAATTAAATATTTCCGGCAACCGCCGGCAGCTGAGTCTCCCCCACCCATTTCTGGGCAGGATCTTTTTGAAGGAGGAGAAGTTGTTGTGGCTGTAAAGAGAGCCATAATATGATTTGAATTTTAGTCCTCTGGTCTCCCCACCCACCACGGAGCCACAAATGGGACGCTGCGGGACGCTGCACCACAAACTGATGCAGATGCCAGGGCTAACCAGAAGGATATAGCGCCTCTGACTTGGTTGTCTGCTTCGGGTAAGATCTCCAGCACATGGGCTAGCCAAACCCATGCACCTTCGACCACCCTACACAGACCCCCATAGCCTCTGCACTCGCCGACCGGAACGTCAAGACGTGACGGCAAGCCGATTCATCGGGTGTGGCTAGCACCCGACGTCCCGTTTACAGTGAGTCCGAGGCCGAAGTGGTGCATTGCTCATGGATCGCATCTTGAGCATCCGAAACCCAGATGAAGTCCAGTGAGCTCAACCACCAGGCATCCCTTCCCCATCTTACGGGTCTCCACGCACGGCAAACACGTGGGCGGTCCGATAGCCGGATGTTATGGCTGAAACACAAACAGCAGACCCACATGCTGTTTGGCAACTACCCCGAGTTGACTGTGGGTTTTTTTACGAGGTTGTCTCATCGCCCATTGGTCACTTCTTACGAGCAGCAGAGGGGCTGCGGGAGAATTCTACTCCCCTACCCGCAGGGGGGAAATTTGTGAACTTTGACCTTTCTGCGGCATGGGTTAGAGTGTACTGATGAGGCTAAAATTTTACTCAGGTCATTCTGACATGAAAAGGAATAAAATTAAAAATTAAGCATGAGCACCCAAACATTTAAAACTTTCCATTTTTTCGTACCACCCTAACGCACGTATCCTTGTTACAAATAAACAATTACACTTTGGGTTACCCTGGAAATGAAAATCGTGTATTTATTATTATTAATCCATTGGCAATTTCCATTGTGGGCCGCCGAAGGATTCACTGCCATTAACACTATAACTTTGAATAATAATGTAGATTTTACAAAGTTTCTCGCTAATTAATTAACTGAGAGGTGGGACACCACATATTAACCCTGTCAGGACTGAATTACATCTTGCACTACTACCATCCATGCTTTGATGAATACTCAACTTGCAAGCATCAAATGGTTAGAAAAATCCCTTAGGTACATACAGAATATGTACATAATCATGTATAATCCGTTCAAAATATCTTTCAATAAGATTTTTTCACAGAATAATCTAAATAATATCATGTACACGATTGTGTACACCATGTCTGAAATAGTTAAACACTCGAAAAGTATCGCATGGCAAATACTACAAACTTTTTATGCTGATAAACTAATAATTACGCTCCGATTTTTTCATTGAGTCCAGTATATTTTTATTGGAGCGTGGCTAACCTGAAAGATGAAAATTTTAGGTTTTCCAGCCAAAGAAGGAACAAGTTCTGCCGTGAACATTTTCCATACATCCTCAGAGAGGTAAGGATTGTCCTTAGCATGCAGTAGGCCACCTTCCTGTCCGTGAGTCATCACAGCGATCAAAAGGCAGTCGGCATCGTTGTAGTCTTCCTTTGACGCTACAAAATAAATCGGATTCCAAATTATCATATTTGCTGGGTAAATATTTTAAAATAATGATTAATTCCAATATACGTATATATTTTTTGAGTGCGTGTATAAAAAAGGGTTTCTAAGACATGTAACCCGTGCCGTACGTTTCCTTGATTATTGACAAACAACATGTAGCAGAAAATGGGCCATTGGAGATAGTTGTTATTAGTTCAAAAGTTCAAACTTTAAAAGTAAGAAATAATAGAATTCTCAATTTACGTAAATTTAAAGAATTGTACAAGCTTTAATTCTGTTGCCATATCAAAATCATGATGGTGGCCTTTGAACCAAAATTACCCTCAAGAAGTTTTTGCTTCATAGACGCCAAGGTGAGATCCTTGTGGTAATGCACTTCGAAGTTTAAGATTTCCATGGTTTCTTTAAGGGCTTTTCCGTCACTCTCTGCTCCTTCCCTCGACTTCAAACCCTTCTCGTTGAAGTGCTCATGGTTAAAGATGATGGCGGCGCCTCTCTTCCTGTGTCTCATGTTGTACTTCTCAATTTCATCAGGGTCTTCTCCTGGCAGTTGAAAATTTACAGAAGGCACTGTAGTGCATTGTTGGATGCTTGAGCTGCAATGAGAGGAATTAAGGATGGCAAAACTCAAATAAATTCAACAAAAGCAGCTGTTACATTGCGGCTTGATGAGGCAGCAATACTGCAAAAATTACATAAACAGCTATGGAAATGGTGTATATTTATTTTGAAAATAATCTCAATTTTGGCCATTGAATTGATCCGAATCGGACATTTCAACTCCGATAATTAATCATATCATTTAAATTGATTAATCTGATTTTTTACTTTCTCCATACGTAGTATAGGGAAAGTATTGTGATCACGAAAAAAATCGAATTCGAGATTTCAACAGAAATACACGTTTTGAGGTCCCTAGAACACGTTTAGACTATTTTCGGAATGATGTATGTGTGTGTGTGGATGGATGTCTGTATGTGATTGTGGGTGCTCTAACTGAAAAAGTACTTGTCATATTAAAACGACGTTCCTTGTAAATACTCTTTCATTTAACAGCAATTGCTCTTGATTATATTTATCCTTAACCAAAAATTTCAAATTATGTGTGTCACGTGTTCTAGTTATGGCTACATACAGCTGTCCATGTGAAAAGCAATATTTAGTAAGTAATCACAATCAGTCGTTCAATTCCACTAAACAGGAGTTAAGAACAATCTCAATAGATATCTCAATACACACGCAATCAGCGCATATACCGTATTTATTTAGATAACAATGTAACCGTTGTTTGGTTGGTTACCCTATAATTGTTTTGATGCCAATTAAAAATAAACAGCATGAAAAAAATTATTTTTATAATATCTGTTCTATTCAGATAATGCGAAGGCACAGTGCAAGCAACTGCCTTTAATATGCAGAAAAACTTCGATAAGACAACAAAGGCATGTTCAAACATCGTCGAATTATTTCAAACATTAGCATGTTTTAAAATATGTAATTTACTGCATTTATCCATCCAATTTATGTAAACGAATATAGGTTTATATGAGCATATATGGCTTGAAACAACAATGCCCATTTCCAAGGTGATCATTGATGAAAATGAACGATTTTTCTTACATCTGCGAATTTAAACGTAAAATTTGCTAAAGTTTTACCTTTAGGTGAGAAAAACGAACAAAATTAATGGCCCATTTATTTTCCTTTAAAATGGTCCTAATTTGAAGGTCGTCGGTCAATTCTTTCTAATTTTAATTTCCAAAAGAGTAAAACTCTGCAGGTCAAAAATTAAATTTTAGCGTGTAAACTTATGGGCCGAGATATGAGATTCATATGGAATGTAAAACATCTCCTGGCATCGAACCCAGGACTTTTTTGATAATTTTTTTATAGCATTCGCTTTTTGAACGTATTCATAGCAATCCTACCGAATTTGGCTGGACTGGCTGAAGAAATGGCCGAGATATGTTGAGATATTTATAACTAACTGATGAGGCTGCATGGAGACACACCGACAAAGATATTAAGCGTTTTATTATAGGTGATAGTTAAGGATGAAAACAAAACAAATAAGCAAATTAGAAACTTATAAATATCAGTACAATACAAGGACACATACAAAATCAAACAAAAATTCTACCAAAAATTATAACAAAATACAACAGCAAATGACACACTTAAAAACCGTTTATCACTTGACATAACAAAACTACCATTCCACTACAGATACAAAACAACTTTTCACTATCACCTAACACACAAAGAACACGGGAAAAAAGCCAGTGCCAGAGCTGACCTCCCTACCATCGACTAAAAGATCAACGGACAGAGCGAAGGACCAGAAGGCAGGGCCGGATCCAGAAACAGAGAAGACCGGAAGATGGATCCAGAACCAGAAGACCGGAAGACAGAGACAGACTACAAACAAAGACCAGAAGAAAGCCAAGGAGCCAGAGAATGAAACCAATGAAGACGACAGAACTACAAGAAGAAAAACATAGAATTGAATAAAAAACCATATCATAAAAATTCAATGTAAATATCTATCACTAACAAGCATTGTAAATATCATATAGCCACTAACGTATAATCATTAATTTATTATCAGACTGTATTCTCAAGAAATATATCATAAAAGGACAAATGTAATGGAAAAAATTGAAATGATGTTTAAAATCATATTAATGGTAAAATACCCAAGGGTAACAAACCTGCATGTAACAGTTTATGCTAAATGTATCATTTCTATGGACAAATAAAGAGATTTTTGAATTGAAAAAAAAAATGAAATTATATGTTAATGAAGATTTATTCGTTAAACATTCTAAATAATTCTATAAGAATTTGTTACATATATATATAAATAACCTAATCTACAATAATCGCTATTCAGATTGTAATAAACTTTCATGTGCTCCTTTTCTTGCATCAATAAATCTGTTGCTTGTCAATCGATTTACTGTTGCTTTTGGTGACTCATTAGCTCTATGCCTCGCTTTTCATTTGTTCTGATCGTTAAATCTTTCTTTCTTTTCTCCTAGCTTCAGCAATATTTCCATTTGGCGATATCTCCAGCGAGTTTGTGCTCCTCTGTTAAGTCTTCTTTTTCTTTAATCTTGAGTTTCATTACTTTCCATGTTTATGAACACTATTAATTAAAGGATAATGGTAAAAAATACATTATTTATGGCTATTGTTGTTCAAAATTGGTTTTATATAATAGAATATATGTGATTATCCATGCTTAGCATTTACAATTGTTAAGCTCATATATTGTCAGCACTGATGGAAGTATGCTTTTGGCGTTGTAGATTTCTCAAGAAATTGTTAATTTCTATAGACATTTCCTTTCGACTCTAGGGGATAGTTTCTTTTACCCATAAGATAACACGTAAATCGACTTTTTCTGACGTGCAGACATTATTTTGTTATTTTAAAATATGTATCTCAAAAATATGTTTTTAACGCCAAACTTGTGCAGTAATTCGGAACAAATTATAAAGATTAATGTCCATATCGTATAAATTCAAATATCATCTGAAAATCCCCAAAAACTGTTTTAATAAGATTTTTCACAATTTTTATACATTTCTTAGGATACGAACACATAGAAGGCAGGTTGCCGGCTTTCCGGTAATCGGCGCCGATCAGCTGCTGAAATGGTACATGTAAGGGCGACGATGACGACGCTCACAGCACCGACCTGCTTGCCAGGAAGCGATGAATTCAATAAATGCGTAAAATTCATGAACAAATAGTCATTAAACATAAGTTTTGGCTTTTTTCTAATGAGATTTGAATTTTTACGATAAGAAAATTTATTTCCCTATTTTCTCGACGTAACTATGAATATCCCGCTTTGATATCTCATTTTAAAGTTATTTTAAAATGCTAATGAAGAAAGGCTTGCTCGCTTCGTTTCAGCTCTGCCCATTTTATTAAAATGGAGAAAAGATATGCTCTTGGAGTCAAACCCAGGACGACTATGTAAATGACGAGCTGTTTCAAATTGAAAAGTTGAAAAGCCAAGTGATTCCTGAAAGTTTGATCGAAAAGTTTTTAAAAGCTTTTTAGTTATGGGTGGTTTTCCTTATTCTCTCATCTAACTCCGTGTAACGTAACCGGATTTCTTAGCTCATTAAAGAAAGAGATTAAGCTTTGGAAATATCGTAACCATGCAATTACTTCTATAGCTTCAACTAACTGTAGGTTTTCCAGCTTGAACAAACTCTTTTTTAGTTGCAAAATCTTGAATTTGAAAACGATTTCAACGAAAATATTTTTATTACACAATGCCCATTAACCTCATATTTTTAGGAATAATAGTAAATAATGTTTAATAGAAGGAAGTACCAATGCAGCGCACCAAAAATAAACACTTTATAAATCTCACGGAGGCCACAGAACAGCCAAACAAATGCTTCTCTAAAAATATGTAAAACCAAATTTCCCTGATAGATGGAGACAACGCAGTATTTTCATGTCACTTTCCGTGGCACAGAGAGGCATTTCAAAATCTGCTTACCACCTCTCCATTGGGCTGACAGGCCCTCCCCTCTTTTCCACGCATATAACCACCAGAGAAGCATATCTGAAACTGCTTCTCAACCTCTGATAAGTAACAATTGAGTAACACGAAGCGCAATCAAGTTAGTAGAAATTCGTTCGAATGATGAAAATACTGATTACATTTCCATCAATTTTATAATAAATTTCTTCAATTTTATAATGAGTTTCTTCAAGTAATTAAAAAAGTTTGTTGTGTTGTTGTTTCATTAGGCAAGCATTGCATGCGTTGCTTGCATAGACCGACTGCTCCTTCTCCTAACATATTATAGTGTTAAGGACAGTCATAGTTATCTGTCCCAAGATTGTAGCAACAAACCTTTAAAACAAATATTTAAAGATTGTGAAATCGCAAGCGGTATTCACCGTGGGCATACCAAGGCAGAAGCAACAGTGGAGAATCAGTTAGCTCCTTATTCCCTTGAATTAGATTTTAAGCAACTTGGTGACTCTCCTATTTCAATTGCCACTGATGCATCTAATAAGGGAAATAATAAACTGTCCCCTGACGCTGTTAGATTGGTACTTTTCAATGAAGGTCTGCCTATGCAATTATATTATACATTTCTACGAAGACAATGATGAAACGTCAAATATTGTAGCATGTAAGCTAATTAAATGCCTTAGTAAGCATGGATTGTCGAACAACATACTAGTAGCTTATGCTGCTGATAATGCATCAGTCGATTATGGCAAGTTCAAATCCATTTTTGAACACTTAAAGAAAGAACTGCATAATTAATTAATTCGATAATTAATAATCTATTACTTTATACTCGAGATACAAAACGAAGTAAAAATACTCACAGCGGTGGTGTAGTTGTAGTAAAAGTTTTGGTGTCTGTGTCGTCCTCTGTTGTTAGTTCCAAAGCGGCCGAGAGCGCCAGAGGTTCCTTCTTTGGACACTGGTCACCAGAGTCCATTCGTAGACTACGATCGAAAGAAAAACAAGTTAGGATTTGTAGAGAGTATCATAAATATATGGTGGAGTACTTGACACTAAAAGATATATAATTTGGACGCACTTACACCATAAATCAGGAAAACACCACGACCCGACTCTGTCTGATAAAAATATCTTCTCGACCCTATATTTGTGCATTAATATTAGGATTTACGTAAATTTAGTACAACTAGGAGGCTCCGCTCCCTAGCCGCTTCGCGGCCCAACCCTCGAGCTCCGCTCGGCTTTGCGAGTCTCTCTTTGTATTGTATACCTTTCAAGCTGACTCTGATTCTATAGGAGGTGATCAATTTGTAAATAAATAATTCTGATTGTAGATTAATAGATTCCCATACAATTATAGTACATAGTGTATCGAACAAAACGTTAATAAACACAAAATTGTAGAATATAATGATTTTACTTACGAAATAGTTAAGGCCTCAGTATTCAAATTATAAGAAAAGATTCAAATTGTTATATAATAAGTATTTAAGTCACTATGTATAAACAATAATTTCAAAACTTAAATATAAGCATGAAGCGAATATCACTTTTCTTCCGTCAATTTGAAGGCTAAATCGACGCTAACTGAATCGGAGGCAACAATGAGAGTCGCCTTGGCAACGTCCAAGAAGAGTACGAAAAATTCACAAAATTTCGAAAATGAATGCTTATTTCTGAAAACTTCCACCGTGTAACAGGTAAACATTGCAGGAGTAGTAGTAGTAGTAATTGGATTTCAAAGGTGCGTCGACAGCTAAGGTCATTTTGCATCGTCAAATTCTATAAGATATAAAATAAATAAGTTATAATAAATAATTAAATACAAAGAAAAGAGGTTAAAATAAATAAGTTAGCTAAAAACCATAAAATAATAAAGACCTTCCTTTTTTTAAAAAGGAAAATAATGATCATAGAGCATTTAAAAGTTTCGTTACCCTTAGGAATTTTAAAATACTGTCAATTTTTTGAGGATCATCGGCTAAGATTTCTGAGGGATTGCCCCTAATGTTTAAAATTTGGCGAGTATCTCCATATTTAAAACATTCTATCAGGAGGTGAGTTACAGTTACCAGGCATATAGGAGGTTCTTTTTCCCGGGTAAATAGGAATGAGTGTGTGAAAGCGCAGTGGCCAATTCTAAGTCGGGTGACTGCGACTTCTTCGCGGCGATTGTTTCGTACCGAGGGCAGTCACAGGGTAACACTTGTAGTAGTAGGATTGGGATTTTGTAGGTGCATCGACAGCTAAGGTCATTTAGCACCTTACAGTACAGTATATTATTACATTTCATTTTTTAACTAGAATGTCACGTTTAAATTTAAAATTCAATGATACTTGAACAAGGTAACCACGGTAATGAATACTGGAGTCAATGTTTAAAACCTGTGAAAGAGGCCAGCCTCCTTCAGGAAGGATAAAACTCTATCTACCCTTGAGGAATTGTCGCCAAGGATGTCGTCTAAATCACCAGTGATAAGGTATTTGCTGCGCAGATCAGAGTACTTACGACAGTCTGTCAGAAGGTGTCTTACAGTGACTAGAGAGTGGCAATCCTCGCATTGAGGTGGTACCCGAGGGATGGAGAACAGGTACGAATGTGTCAGGGCACTATGCCCAATCCTCAACCGAGTGAGGACTACCTCCTCTCTTCTACTGTTTCTGACAGATGACGCCCAGTGCCTTGTGTCATTCTTGATCAGACGCAGCTTGTTCTCCTTCATAGAATGCCATGAAAGGTGCCAATCCTTCAGAGTAGAGCTCCTGAATGCGGCCCGTAGGTCTCCCGAGACGACGGCATCCCTATCGATCTCGGGTTTGCCTAGAGCTTCCTTGGCTGCTTTATCAGCAGCCTCATTGCCTGCTATTCCTACGTGGCCGGGGACCCACATGAATTTAACATGGGTCCCTCTTTCCTTAAGGTGAGTCAAAGAGATTTGTACAGCCTTCACTATCGGGTGTACAGGATCGTAGCAGGCAATGGCTTTCAGTGCACTCATTGAGTCGGAGCAAACCAGGATCGGATTGTCATGACAATCAATGCCATCCAGGGCGAGCTTTATGGCTGTAAGCTCCGCTGTATATACGCTACAAATTGGATGTAGCTTAGCCCCAAAGGATCTGTGCGAGGTGACAAAAGCACAGGCGCACTCTGTCTCGGACTTTGACCCGTCTGTAAAGATGACTTCGAAGTCCGGACATTGGTGTAGGACCTCGGCAAAGGAGGACCTGAGCTCGGCAGGGACTGAATCTTCTTTCGATCTACCTGCTATTACGAAAGAGATGTCTGGCCGAGGGATGTGCCATGGAGGAACGCGAGAGGGGCATATTCTGGACACAGTAGGGAGTGTAAAATCAATGTTCTCTATAAAATTATAAAATCGAACACACAGCGGCTTAGTTGCACGTGGTCTCATGTTAAAAACATTCAATAAATTATGGTTAAAAACTATTTTAAAACACGGGTGCGACGGAAGCGCCATAAGTTTGCTGACATAGTTGCACATCAGGGCAGTTCTCCTGATCTCTAGAGGTGGTTCGCCAGCATCGCTATAAATGCTGACGATAGGGCTAGTTCTAAATGCCCCAGTTGCCATTCTCAGGCCTGCATTGTGCAACGATGTCAGCGGACGCAAATACGATGGTCGTGTCGCACCATAAATAAAACAGCCATAGTCGAGTTTAGACCTCATCGATGCCCTGTAAAGGAGGAGCATTGACGTGCGGTCTGCTCCCCAGGACTGGTTTGTTAGAACTTTTAAAATATTCATGGAAGACTGTACCTTCAATTTTATTTTTTTAATATGAGCCCTCCAGTCGAGTCGACGGTCTAAGTGCATTCCAAGAAAGCGAACGGATTCCACAAAATTTAGAACGTGGTTTCCCAACCGTAATGTAGGTTGGGGGAAAATACCACGGCGCCGGTGAAAGTGGACACAACAAGTCTTCTCGACAGAGAAACGAAAGCCGTTCATAATAGACCACTTCCACAATCGTTGAAGCGTCATTTGCAATTGCCTCACTGAAGTAGAGAGCTTGGACGACCGACAGAATATTCCCAGGTCGTCCACAAAGAGAGAGGCTTCGACTGGTGATGAGATGCAGGACACCACGTCGTTTATGGCAATTGCAAATAACGTGACGCTTAATACAGATCCCTGTGGAATACCATTCTCTTGGGCATAAGAGCTGGAAAAGCTGTTACCCACCCTTACTTTAAAAGTTCGATCTGTTAAAAAATTTTTTATAAAAGTCAATAAATTACCTTTAAAACCCCATTTACGCAAAGTTTTTAAAATCTTAAAACGCCAGGTAGTGTCGTAGGCTTTCTCCAAGTCAAAGAAAATGCCTAAGACATGTTGTCCTCGAAGAAAAGCCACTTTGATGAAGGAGTCTATCCGAACAAGATGGTCGATTGTACTCCTGTGCCTCCGAAAACCACACTGGATATTAGAGAGAAGGTTACGCCCCTCAAGACACCAAACTAGACGTCTATTAACCATTCTCTCCATCAGCTTGCACAGACATGAAGTAAGAGAGATTGGTCGGTAGTTTCCCAGGACAGATTTGTCTTTTCCCTGCTTGGGAATAGGGATCACTACCGACTCCCGCCAAGAATCTGGGAATGCTCCATCCTTCCATACACGGTTGAAAGTGTAAAGCATCTCTTCCATTCTTTCCTGGGGAACTCGCCTCAGAAATGCGTTGTGGATACCATCCGCACCTGGAGCACTGTCCCTCAGGTCAGCAATGGCTGATTGGAGCTCCCACGGCGTAAAGGGCTCATTGTAGCTAGCAGAAAATCGACCCGGACGAATAGGAGCTGCTGCTCCCTCCTCGCGACATTTGATTGTCACGAATGTCTGGTCGTAATTGGCTGAGCTACTAATTTGGGCATAATGCTCCCCAAATGCCTCTGCGACATCCACGGGTTGCATCGCTATGGCCCCATTCACTTCCACAGATGGCGTTGTGGAAGAGTGAAATACGCCTGAAATTCGCTTCACTTTCCTCCATATCTGTGCAACTGGTGTGCGCGAGTTTATGGATGTGACATAATCCATCCAGGATTTACGCTTAGCATCACCCACTACCTGGCGGGCTTTCGCACGTAGTTTGCGAAAAGCCTCGAGATTCCTACTCGTGGGATGTTTATTAAATATCCGTAGGGCCTTCTTTCGCTTTTTGATAGCTGCAGCACAATCATCGTTCCACCAAGGCACTGGTGGACGACGTGGCCTGCCTGAAGAGAGCGGAATGCTCTGTTCTGCTGCTCGTATAATGGCCGTGGTGAGGGCCGCTACATTTGCGTTGGCGCTTCGAGTAGGCTCGTACATAAATTTAAAATTTTCATTAAAAACTTCCCAGTTGGCTTTCTTCAGAAGCCATTTCTGGGGGACAGTAAAATCTGGGTTAAAACCGCTTTTTTGGATAAGAAGGGGAAAGTGATCACTTCCACAGAGGTCATTATGGGACTTAAGTTTAAAATGAGGGGCAACCCTACTGCTGCAGATTAATAAATCTATTGCAGAGTATTCCCCTGTAAAAGAGTTAAAACGTGTCTTTTCATTTTTGTTTATTAAAATCAAGTTAAAATTTGTTAAAATCTTCTCCAGTAGACGACCACGCCGATTAAAATCTCTCCCTTCATCGCCCCATAGGGGACTGTGTGCGTTAAAATCTCCTAGTAGAAGGAACGGTTTGGGCAGTTGTCGAATCAGCTCCACCAATGTTTCCTCCGTCACCGCTGCCCGTTCCGGGAGATATACATTACAAAACGTAATCGTCTCCGGAAGGGCAACTCTGACCGCTACAACTTGCAAGGGGGAGCGCAAGTCCACCCGAGAGGTGTAAAGGGTCTCTCGAATGGCCACCGCAACTCCGCCTTGAGCCTGCTCTCCGCTAAGGTCCTCCTTGCGGTACATGGTGTAGTCTTTTAACTGTGCTTTGTCACTGGCTTTAAAGTGTGTTTCTTGTAAAAATATTAACAAAGGGTTATAGTCCTGTATAAGGAGCTTCAATTCCTCTCGTCTTTTAAAATAACCATTTATGTTCCATTGAATGGCAAACATCTTTATGGTGTTGTATAAAATGTTAAATACCTTAAAAATATAAATAAATAAAATAGCATTAAAATGAAAAGACTAAAAAACTGTCCTACTCTGTGGAAGACAAGCTTACCTACTAAGCTTTAACTTTCTCCCCTTCTGTCGATTTAGGAGGATGGTACGCAGTTGGTCTTCGTCCAACTGGTCCTCCTCCATATCCTCCTCGTTAGCCACATGTGGGTGTCGAGGAGGTGAAGGCAGTGGAGTGACAGCACTCCTACTGCGAGTTGGGACCTTCTCAGACTGACCCTTTAGTGGTGCAGTCTGATCCATCCCTTCCTCGTTAGCCACATGATGGTCTCGAGAAGGTGAAGGCAGTGGAGTGACATCACTCCTACTGCGCCTTACAACTTTTGCAGACTGATTTTTTGGTGGTGCAGTCTGGGACACCACGTTGCTGGATTTCTCTCCAGCGACTTCCCTTTTGGAGGGCTTCTTTTCTACGTTCCTTTCCTTCTTCTTTGTCTCTTTTGTCTTCGGTACCAGGGTTTCCGTCTGCGTGCTGATGGTAACCTTCTTCACAGAAGTTGCTGCCACTGACGCAAAAGACCTTGAAAACGTTGGAGCAACCATAGTCCTGTATTTCTTCCTAGCCTCGAGGTACGGGATCTTCTCCGTCACCTTGATCTCCATGATCTTTTTTTCCTCCTGCAGCTTAGGGCAATCTCGTGAGTAGACCGGATGCGGTCCCTCACAATTGCCACAAAGAGCAGGGCTGGCACAGGGCTCCTCATCGTGCTTCTCCTTCGCACATTTTGGGCAGGTGGGCTTACCCTTGCACCGTAGTGCAGTGTGCCCGAAGGACTGGCACTGGAAGCAGCGCATGGGGCTAGGAATAAATGGCCTCACAGGACATGATTCGTATCCAACGAACACCTTCTCTGGCAGTTTGTCGAACGCGAACGTGAGCACAACAGAGGTCGTATTTATCGTCTCGCCGTTGCGTTTCGTCGTCAGTCTACGACAGGAGATGACTCCTTGGGGAGCCATCTCCTTCGTTATCTCCTCGACGTCGACATAAAGAAGGTCGTAGCATGATATAACGCCACGACATGTATTTAAGGTCTTATGCGTCTCAACTCTCACTGGGATGTCATGCAGAGTTGTCATCGACAGCAACTTCTGGCTCTGCTTATCATCAGCTGTTTCTATAAGCAGGGTACCATCTCTCAATTTCTTTACAGACTCTAACTTTCCTGGCACCGAGCCAGACAGAACCTTGTGAATTAGGAAGGGAGACACCTTCGTCAGGGTCTCTCCTTCCTTAGCACACTTTACAATTAAATATTTTCGGCAACTGCCGGCAGCTAAGTCTCCCCCGCCCATTTCAGGGCGGGATCTTTTTGGAGGAGGAGAAGATTGAGTGGCCGTAAAAAGAGCCATAAGTGGATATGGATATTCGTCCTCTGGTCTCCCCACCCACCACGGAGCCACAAATGGGACGCCACACCACAAACTGATGCAGACGCCAGGGCTAACCAGAAGGATATAGCGCCTCTGACTTGGTTGTCTGCTTCGGGTAAGATCTCCAGTGCATGGGCTAGCCAAACCCATGCACCTTCGACCCCCCTACACAGACCCCCATAGCCTCCGCACTCGCCGACCGGAACGTCAAGACGTGACGGCAAGCCGATTCATCGGGTGTGGCTAGCACCCGACGTCCCGTTTACAGTGAGTCCGAGGCCGAAGTGGTGTGTTGCTCACGGATCGCATCTTGAGCATCCGAAACCCAGATGGAGTCCGGTGAGCTCAACCACCAGGCATCCCATTCCCACCTTACGGGTCTCCACGCACGGCAAACACGCGGGCGGGCCAATAGCCGGATGTTATGGCTGAAACTCAAACAGCAGACCCACATGCTGTTTGGAAACTATCCTGAGTTAACTGTGGGTTTTTTTTCGAGGTTGTCTCCTCGCCCATTGGTCGCCTCTTACGACCAGCAGAGGGGCTGCGGGAGTATTCTACCCCCCTTCCCGCAGGGGGAGGGTAACACTTGTTTTGATAGCTCTCAGTTTGTTGTTTGCAACTGCCTCTCAGGACCTTTGCCATTTTTCAAGCAGCTTTTTCTTAAAAAGTGGTTTTAGGTCCTGAGATGGCATGGTTTTTATATCTATTTCCTCCTTCAGCAAAGCTGCCTTCGCAGCAGAGTCGGCTCTTTCATTTCCCACTATTCCAGCGTGACCAGGGATCCACATGAAGATGATACCCACATCTTTTACCATCAGCCGCGATAGTAGGCTATGGATTTTCTGTACCGCAGGATGGCTGTGGTACGGATCTAGGATGGCTTTCAGTGCACCCATCGAGTCCGAACAGATGACATATTTCGCACTCCTAGGAGCAATGCCCTCCAATGCCCTCTGCACTGCAACAAGTTCAGCTGTAAAAGTGCTGCACAGGGGACTTCACTTAAAAGCATGAGTGCCATGTCGAGAAGATGTGTACGTACATGAACACCCAATCTCCGATTTCGAGCCATCTGTGTAGATGGGGATATACCTGATATATTTCATCAGCATTTCCTGGTGCTTGACATTGTAGAATAGTGGGTTTGTCTCTGATTTTAAATGACTAGATAAATCAGTCAGGATCCTTATTTCCGGCACCTGCCAGGGTGGAAGACTATGGAAGACTTGAGGATTGACTTCAGGGAGTCGGAGTTTTTCGTAGTCGATAAAATTGTTAAAATGAATACCTAAGGGTAAAGTTGATCGTAGTCGTCTGCTAAAACGTTCTTTAAAACGTGGTCTAAAAATCAAGTTGAAACACGGGTGGGTTTTTCGTAATCGCCTAACAGAAAGCCGAAACCTCCACGCCAATGGCTTGTCCCACAGCAACGCGCTTTATATAGGGCGAATATTACACCTATTTCCCATTTCCTCCTTTCTCATGGTTATATAACGTAATCAAGAAATTAACCAATACGAAGTCAAGGAGTCGCCCGTTTAAGCTAACCGCCGAATCTCCACTCAACCGCTCCATCACATGACTGCGGCTTTCGAATATCCCGAGAGAGCGTCAGCTGAGGGTCGCCGTCGGGAAGAGTAAGAGTCCGAGTGATGGAGAGAGAGAGAGAGGAGCGGATCCTACAAGTCGAGAAGATTTTCCTTGCAAGTTGTGTGCGCTGAAAGTTTCCTGAGGACAGAGTGTAACTATAATTTGACATTCATGAAGTGTTTTATGTTGCGAGACTAGTTTTATGTCTCAAGAGCTTTGTTTGCTGTTATGTTATAATTTGATATTCACGAAGTGTTTAAGTTGCGAGACTATTGTTACGTCTCAAGAGCATTTGTTTTGCAGTTATGTTGTTATTTCTTGTAAAATATAGCATTTAGTTAGAGGATTATGTGGTTTCGTTTTTTGGTCGCCACAATAGTTGTACATATTTAACATGAAATGACGTGAATAGGCAACAGCAAAGAAATAAGATAATATCCCTCTACAGTACCTATAAAAATCTTGTGCAGATACTGTACATTAAGGTGGGCCGAAAAAATCGATTTTCACCGGACGGAATTTGGCGTATGCGCAAATGTTGTGTATTGATACGAGTATTATCCATGCAAAATGTTTTTGAAATCGGATATTATTTAACCCTGCCGCCAGAGCACAAAAGTTTTAAATTTTACGAAAATTCAGGCTGAATCTAGAAAGAAATGCATGTGGAAACCCAAATATTTCGAGCACGGTTATACTATTAT
This sequence comes from Uropetala carovei, assembly GCA_036926305.1. Classification (NCBI taxonomy): domain Eukaryota; kingdom Metazoa; phylum Arthropoda; class Insecta; order Odonata; family Petaluridae; genus Uropetala; species Uropetala carovei. Next base: position 4,760,489 of record JAXCHB010000010.1, on the reverse strand, counting down.
GTGCGAAGAATACCTTACTCCATTCACATTAACGTGATAAAATATTATATGTTTAAAATAAAATGTCTGTCTCTGAGAACGTTTAATAAATATCTAGAATTTGGAGTATAGGCAACCCGCACATCAGCCGCCACTAACCTGCGATATGGGACAATGCGCGGAATTTTCCGATTTTGAGACCTCAGACGCTGTAAACTTATCTTTTTTTAATGGAAATGTCTTCGTAAGGGTTCCAACCCTTCTTCCGCAAGAAAAAGTCATAATCGCGACCCGATAAATTAAATATTTGTTAAAATTACGAGTTCTTTTCAAAAATACTTTCAGCCCTCCGCTGATTTACCGCATATGACAACCCATTATTGATTACGAGGTGGTGTCTGCCCATCGAGTTTCACAAACTTCCTCCACCTGAAACTTCAGAAGAGTAATAATAGTAGTTCCTTGGGAGGGAGGTTTCGTATGGTCCTTAAGACCAGTCTTCTGTCTTTGGGAGACAAAGGACGGGGTGAGTCAGTGTTGATGAGGAGGAAGGATGGTGAGTAAGGAAAGGGTAGTGACTAATGGCCAGCCAGGGGCGGTCCAATGCTTTCTGACCTATGATGTGGCACAATACTCTCAAACTCGTCATCCCCCACTCCCGTCCCTCCAATGAGGTTTTTCTCCGTGGAAATACCTTAATATGCTCCCAACCCTTCTCTCCCAATGGGAGTGTGCTCGTCTTCCGGAACATACGACAGAAATAATCAGTCGAGTTCGAATCACTGTTCAAGTGTATGTGGTTTTGGTTTCGAATGCTAGAAGTGGTGCAATGGCACAACATAAGAAAAAGCTTACGAGAGGTGGAGTGCAGTGTCAGCTATTTGGTGTGCCCGAAAACTTTACCGGCAGTGTTATGCCTACCTATGAAGACGTAGTGAAAACGTATTTGTACTCTCGGTTTTTGGAGCAAGAAGTCAGAAAAACTCAACCATCAGTAGGAGATATTGCTGAAACTGTCGCTTTGGCGCTGGAAGAAATTTGGAAGAGAGCTTCAATACCGGTTGTTGGGCATAGACAAATAGTAAGGCGCATAACTCAGTACCATGAAAAGTATCGAAACATTCTACGATCTGTAAATAAGAAATCCTTTGATACCACTAAGCAGCATTTCCTTCAGAATGCCTGTAAGCTTTTTGATGTAGCCGCATGTAAATGCCTTCCTGGAAATTGTTGTGCTTGTGATGTTGCATCCAAGGTGCCAATCCTTGTGCAAGAATTTCTTTATGACCAGAGGACAGAGAGAAAAATGTTTATAGGCGGAATTGATATACAAGAAACTAAAAAGAAACGAAAAAGGGAGGAGACACATCGATTAAGAGAATCATTTATGTTTACTGAGCAGCAAGGCACAGAAGAGGAAGTACGCAGAGAAGGGAGTGATCAGGACTCGGGTGAGGAATCAGATGCCGCCAATGACGACGACTTCATAAAAAATTGGAGTGGCAGCCCCGGAATACATTAAATCTACCGAGATTCGCATCTGCGTGCGAGAGATCTGCATTTCCAATCGAGCTGCTGCTGCGCTGGCATCTGCCCCCTTGGTTGACCTTGGGATGGTCACCGACACAGATAAGTCACTTATAGTAGACAAAAATAAAGTGAGGGGGGAAAGAGAAAAGGTACGATCCTCAAATCAGAAGATCCTTAATGATTACAAGCTCCAAGCTCTGTATTTTGACGGCCGAAAAGATATGACATTTTTATGAAAATTCAAGACGAAAAAAGACAGTGGAAGAGCACATAACTCCCCTTGAAGAACCTGGTTCTCAGTATTTAGCTCATGTAACTCCTATCATAAGTAAAGGAATTGGACTGAAGGATGCAATCACGACTTTTTTAACCGAGAAAAAAATTGACAGAAATACCCTTCGGGCTATAGGATGTGATGAGACTGCAGTAAATACTGGTAGGAATACAGGAGCCATCAGGTGTGTCCAAATGGCACTTGGAAGACCATTACATTGATTTATTTGCCAATTACATGGAAATGAACTTCCACTGTGGAAGTTGGTGTTGATGGTCGACGGTCTTACCGTTGGTCCGAAAGCCTATTCAGGCCCAATTGGTCGCGCGTTGAATTCCTGTGAAAATATGCCTGTAGTGGAATTTTATGAAATTGCTGTCTGCATTCCGTGCATCGATAAAGAAGATTTGAGCAGCGATCAGAAGTATCTGCACGAAATTGCTCAGCCGATCACAAAAGGAAAGTGTCCCGAAAGCCTTGCCACGAGAAGCCCGGAAAAGATGTTACATTCTAGGTGGACGACGATTGCAAATCGCATCCTCTGACTGTGTATTTCTACGGAGAATCCTTCACAAAATCTGAAGACGCTGGTAAGGCTCGTCATGAAGGTGTATGTGCCAATGTGGTTTAAAATAAAGTCAAGACCGCTATGCACGGAAGGCCCAAAGCACATCATGGAGATGATACAGTCCATGCAATATCTGGAGCCTAACTTCAGATCTCTCCTCTATGATGTTATTCAAAGAAATGCACATTTTTCCCCACCCGGAAAATATTCTCCTAATAATGTTAAATGATGAACAGAGATCGGTCCGTGCCATCGCCGTGGACCTAATAATGAGGGCCAAAGAGAATGTAAAGGCAGAGGTTAGAAAATTCGAAGTTCCATTATTAAATTTCAACGCAGAGGACTACGTGAATTTAATTGATTGGCGTAACATCGACGTTACCGAGTCACCTCTCGCAGTAGGCATCACAGAAGAAGATATGCGTGCTCTAGTAGCGGAGGGGCGAGTGTTCGAAGTTTCGCCGTTAACTTGCCACACACAAGCTGTGGAGAGGATAGTGCAATTAGTATCGGTGGTTTCTAAATGCGTATGCAGACCTGAAAGAAAAGATAGATGGGTGAATTCATGCCTAAGCGACCGCCAGATTCAACCCAAATTTGAATTTAAAAGACAATACCAACTTCTGTAAAACATCTTCATCTCAACTATTTCGTGTCCCATTGTAAGGTGGTTGGGAGGGGGGAGGGGGGGGGGGGGCAGGGGACTAGCAGCCACCTCCTGGTGGTGATTTCTGGGTAGTTTCTCATAGAAACTAGCGAAGAGCTGCTCAAGGAATAACTCTACATCAAAATTGTGGAATAAATATTCTTAAGTTTCTCCTTCGCGTATTTTTCATTAAAATACGGTAAATCAGAGGAGGGCTGAAAGTATTTTTGAAAACTAGTAATTTTAAGAAATATTTAATTTATCGGGTCGCGATTATGCCTTTTTCTTGCGTAAGAAGGGTTGGAATCTTTACGAAGACATTTCCATTAAAAAAAGATAAGTTTACAGCGTCTGAGGTCTCAAAATCGGAAAATTCCGCGCATTGTCCCATATCGCAGGTTAGTGGCGGATGATGTGCGGGTTGCCTATACTCCAAATTCTAGATATTTATTAAACGTTCTCAGAGACAGACATTTTATTTTAAACATATAATATTTTATCACGTTAATGTGAATGGAGTAAGGTATTCTTCGCACAGAATAGTATAACCGTGCTCGAAATATTTGGGTTTCCACATGCATTTCTTTCTAGATTCAGCCTGAATTTTCGTAAAATTTTAAATTTTAGTGCTCTGTTGACAGGGTTAAATATTATCCGATTTAAAAAAAATTTGCATGGATAATACTCATATCAATACGCAACATTTGCGCTTACGCCAAATTCCGTCCGGTGAAAATCGATTTTTTCGGCCCACCCTACTGTACATACTCTCTAGGTCTTCCATGCCTCATGCTTCTGGTTACAGCTCTTGAACTAAATATGGTACGTTGTTGAAATTTGGTTGTTTTTGGGTGCTTTTTGTGTCGAATTAAGTCAGTTGTGAAAAAATGCGACTTGAATGTGTAATTATTGAAAAAACGTTCGAATTTAATGTACTATAAGAAAATTACTGAAAAGTTTGCAAGATAAATGTCTTTTAACTTGGATTTAATATGTCATTGTTAGAGTTGAATTCTACCTTAGATTCTCTTTTAGTGCATATACGCGTTTAAAGCTGTCATTTTAATAAAAATTAATAAATTAATGCTCCGCGTTGTTCCATTTCATTTGTTTTCTTACGAAAATAATCTTCGATTTTGAGAATTCTGTTGATACGTATATATTGAGTTAATGATGCGTGGCTTCAGTAGCAGGCTTCAGCATGTTTTAGATCAGTCAATTTTTTAAATTAATTTGTTTCTTACTATATTTCCCCAGATTAACATGAATGCTAATGGAAAACGACATTCTGTTCATGAAAAATCTGATTTTAATGCCGATACGGACAAGAGTAAATGTAAAATTTGTAAAATGGATTTGCAAGGAAAAGATTCCGAAAATTTATTGAGGCATTTGAAAAGAAAACATGCATTGGATTATGAGGATATTGGGGAAAAGAAAGCAAAAATAGTCTTAGCCGCAGCCTAAAATTACGATGTATGTTGAAACTACCGCAAGAAAAACAATGTGTGTTAATTTAAGTGCAGACAGTGTCAAAGATGCGTGCGTGGAATTAATAACTGTAAATGGTAGACCATTCTCTCTGCTTGAAGATTCGGGATTTCGAAAACTATTGGATCCAATTCTACAAGAGTTAGGGAATAAAATCCAAATCAATCGTCAGAATATTCAGGATGAGGTAATAAGAAGGGCTAAGCTGTCACGGAAACAACCTGCAACTGTTTTGAAGAATAGATTAATTTCTTTGAAAATAGGCACAGCTACTCTATTTGAGAAGTCCATTTTGGGTATCAATGTACATACAGATCATTAACTGCGGTAAGATTATTTTGAAAACTCTCGCAATGCGAGATTTTAATGATCGACCAACAAGTGCTAATTTGTGCAAAATTATTACAAATGTCTTGAATGAATTCCAAATAGATTTAAAGCAAATATACTCCTTGACGACCGACAACGGCACTAATATGATAAAATCCTTTAAATTACTCGCCTAAGAGCAAACTGTCAATTCTAGTGATACTGAAGAGAACGAAGAATGTGACACAATAGACTATGTAGCGGCAGGCGCGTCGAGCGGTGCGTCCGTAAGTCGCGTTGCGATACGCGTTCCACCGCTTTGGCCGGAAAAACCAGCATTGTGGTTTTCCCAACTGGAGGGACAATTCTGCCTCGCGGGAATAACCCAGGATGCGACAAAGTATTCCCACGTGGTTTCGCAATTGGAGTTGCGGTTTGCGTCGGAGGTAGAGGACATCATCATGAATCCTCCCGCCGATCATAAGTATGACGTGATCAAGGCGGAACTCATCCGAAGACTCTCCGCATCGCAGGAGCAGAAGATGCGGCAACTGCTAGAGCACGAGGAGTTGGGCGACCGGAAGCCGTCTCAGTTCCTCCGCCATCTGAGGAACCTCGCCGGCGTGTCCGTCGCGGACGATTTCCTTCGGACGCTGTGGATGAATCGGTTGCCATCCACGATGCAACCGATACTAGCCACCCAAGAAGGCGCGGATCTGGACAGTTTGGCGCGATTGGTCGACAAGGTGCATGAGGTTGCCCCCCGATCGCAAGTTGCCAGCGTAGCGACCGCAACAAAGGAACGCTTCCTCATCGACACGGGTGCGGACATCTCCGTCTATCCCCGCGGGCGCGTGAAGGACGCCAGGAGCAAGACCACGTACGATCTCTTCGCGGCGAACGGATCGGCGATTCATACATATGGATGGACGGTCCTCCATCTGAATCTGGGTCTCCGCCGCGATTTCACGTGGCGCTACGTTGTCGCCGATGTCTCGCAGCCTATCATGGGGATGGACCTGCTTTCATTTTTTGGTTTGCTTGTCGATGTGCGACGCCAATGTCTCATCGACGGAGTGACCAAGCTTTCAGTCGTCGGACGCAGCGTGGGCGGCCCTGTGGAGCACGTCAAAGTAGTCCTCGGCATTCTAGCGGAATTTCCGGAGATCACCAAGCACGACGAGACGCCAGGAGAACGTCACCACTCGAATGTGCATCACATCCGGACCACGCCGGGCCCGCCTGTGTCATGTAAGCCTCGTCGATTGGCGCCCGACAAGCTGAAGGCTGCTAAAGCGGAATTCGAATCCATGCTGCGGTGGGGAGTAGCCCGTCCTTCGGAGAGTAGCTGGTCTTCCGCCCTACAACTCGTTCCGAAGAAGGGAGAAGAGTGACGCCCGTGCGGAGACTACCGCACTCTTAACTCGCGGACTATCCCCGACCGCTATCCCGTGCCGCACATCGAAGACTTCGCGCAGTCGCTCGCCGGGAAATCCATGTTTTCGACCATCGATCTGGTGCGAGCATACAGCCAGATACCTGTGAACCCGGAGGACATTCCGAAGACGGCCATCACCACGCCTTTCGGCCTCTTCGAATTCCCCTATATGTCATTCGGCCTGCGGAACGCGGCCCAGACCTTACAGCGTTTCATCGATGAGGTTCTCAGAGGTCTGGATTTCTGTTACGCGTACATCGATGACATATTGGTGGCGTCGTCGTCCGAGGAGGAACATGAGCGTCATCTGCGCGAACTTTTCGCGCGACTCCGCGAGTACGGCGTACTGATCAACTCCGGTAAATGTGTTTTCGGTAAGCCAGAGGTGAAATTCCTCGGCTATGCCGTAAGCGCGGAAGGGACGAAGCCCTTACAGGAGAAGGTGAACGCCGTGAAGAATTTTCCCGAGTCCGGGAATGTGAGGCAACTCCGACGTTTCCTCGGGATGATAAATTTTTATTGACGATTCATCCCCGATGCGGCGGCACTACAGACACCGCTCAACAAGGAGCTTGAAGGACCAAAATCCGCGGGAAGCCGCCCAATCGCTTGGACGCCGGAGTTTCGAAGGGCATTCGAGGAATGCAAAGAGAGCCTCGCGCGTGCCGCTCTGCTCTCACACCCGGATCCGACGGCCGCCCTAGCCATCTTCGCCGATGCCTCCGATTTCACCGTCGGGGCAGCTCTACAGCAGCGATCGGAAAAAGGGTTGGCAGCCATTAGCTTTTTTCACAAAAAAGCTAAGCGCGGCGCAAAAGAATTACAGCCCGTACGACCGCGAACTCCTCGCGATATATAAGGCTGTGAAGCATTTCAGGCATATGGTCGAGGGGCGATTGTTCATTATTTTTACCGATCATAAGCCTTTATCATTTGCATTTCAGCAGAAATCGGAGAAATATTCTCCGAGGCAATTCCGTTACCTGGATTTCATCGGACAGTTCTCCATGGACATACGACATGTGTCCGGCGCGGAAAACGTCGTCGCAGATGCCCTGTCCCGAATCGAAGAGGTTTCCGCGGCGATCGATTTCGAGGCCCTCGCCAAATCCCAGGCCGACGACGCGGAACTCCTCGAAATTCTCGGAAAAGAATCTTCTCTCCAGCTGAAGAAGATGCAGGTCCCCGGCAGGCGGGCGGAGCTCTATTGCGACGTTGCCACATCGAGGATCCGGCCCTTCGTGACGCAGCCCTTCTGTAGGCAGGTAGGTATTCGATTCTCTGCACGGGTTGGCGCATCCAGGGACAGCGGCGACTGCGAATCTTTTACCGCAGCGTTTCGTGTGGCCGTCCATGCGAAAGGATTGCAGAACGTGGACGCAGGCCTGCATTCCTTGCCAGCGGTCCAAGGTCACGAGGCACGTCGCGACGTCGTTGACTGTGGAGCAAATGACAGTGACATATCCGTAACATCCCTCGTTCCAGTGCAACTCTACTACTTGAACACTCCCTCTGAATCAAGAACTGTGATTTGGGAAAACCCTAGGCCTTCCTCGACTCGGTTTTGCCTGCCGATAAGGGTGCAGTTTCAAAAAGAAACAGCAGAAAAAACAGTGAAGGAACGTAATTATATGACTCGCTGGAGCCCACTAAAATCGCTATGAGCTACGGAAAACTTATCAATGTGAACCACAGCCTAATGCTTACCATGAAAGACGGTAAAGCCTATAGCGCGTTGAGTGGAACGTCAACACAAACATGTTTTATCTGCGGAGCGAAGCCCAGCGAAATGAATCATCTTGACCGCATTTTTGAGATAAGTCCGGACATCACTACGTACAGTTTTGGATTATCAACCCTACATGCGTACATTAGATTTTTGGAATTTTTCCTTCACGTCGCATACCGTTTGGATATGAAGATGTGGCAAATGAGAACATCCGACGATAAATTAAAGTTTTCTGCAAGGAAGAGAGACATTCAATCCCAATTCAAGAGAGAGATGGGCCTCCCTGTGGATGTGCCAAAACCAGGCGCCTCAGGCACAACCAATGACGGAAACATCGCCCGGCGGTTTTTCTCCAACACTGCCACTTCAGCTGAAATTACAGGTGTAGAACGCGCTTTGATAGAACGTTCTGGGGTCATACTTCGTGCCATGTCTAGTGGGATCGAAATTGATGTCGTGGCTTTCCACGAGTACTGCCTGGAAACTGCACGTCGCATAATATCTGCGTACCATTGGTATAATATGCCAGTAACAGTCCACAAAGTGCTGATCCACGGATCTGCAGTGATATCAGCTGCTCTCCTCCCGATAGGCCAAATTTCGGAAGAGGCACAGGAAGCCCGCAATAAAGACATCAAAAAGTATCGGGAAAACTTTACAAGGAAATACTACAGTATTTGTGAATAAATTCAGTATCATAGCGTGACCGACAAAATAATTTTCAAGTGATGTAAGGGGTGCATAATGAAAAATTCTTTTTTCCCATTTCAGAGTAGCTACGAACATCGACCTTCTGCACAGGCTTCTTCTTTCAAGTGATCCGGTCATATCTTCTCTTAGGCGCCTCCCGAAAAAGAAGCAGTCCAAGCTCCCACACGAAGTTGCACAACTTTTGAAGGAACTTTCAGTCCCTCGAACCGATACAAATGAAAGTTCCATCGCAGTTAATAATAACAAATATTTACCTAAATTGAGTCTTAAAAGAGATATTTGGAAAAAGTAAAAACAACATGAATAAACCTCCATTTTCGGTTGACGAGTTTTAGCTAAATCCTTTTAGGATCGTCATTTGCTAATAAAAATCTTACGTACTATTAAGATTTGTGCTGATCTGATTATTAGTTTTTGAGTTAGAACCTCCACAAAATTCTACCACACAGTTACAGAGAAAATAGTCAAAACGTACTCAGGGGGCCTCAAAACGCGTTTCCGCTGGAATCTCGAAATCGATTTTTTTTCACGAGTATCGAAAATTCCTCACGTGATTGTTATACCGAAGAAGGTGCTAACGTTGTAGGAGTGCGACAATTGTATCGCCTGTGGCAAAAGAACTGTATGTAGTGGAACTGTGCGCAGTAGGGAGAACTTTCTTTTCTTAAAATGGATGGCATGCTCTCTCTCAGGCCGTGTGAAAAGAAATTATCTGGGCGAACGACCTACTAAGCTCGATTATTGCGCTTACAAAAAATTTACAAATCTCGTTAGAGATATCCATCGTTATTACGTCACATTCTATTGGCGCAGTTACATTATCGTTTAAAAAATATCTAGTGGGAAGAACTATGTAGTAGCGATTTCTTACCTGTGAAAATTCTCGTATTTCGAAGAACACACTATTGTAGGTGTACCCGAGGACTGTTAATATTATCTTTGAGGTCTTCTTTTTTATCGACTAAACTTTCGTCCCCTAATCTCTGTCACCTATGGCAACGCTAGATAACAGCCGTTGATAAAACTTGAACGTCATTCCAACGCCTCTCTATCTGTCATTAGAAAATAAATTGCGACTTTCTGCCGATGTAATCTTTAAATAATCGTGATTTTGTTTTCATGCCACACTGCACAGCGAAAGAGAAAAATTAAGTGAAAAAATGAGCAATTCATCTTCGTCTTTTGAATCTTACTTAAAATCAAGACTTTACATCGGGACTTGAGCTCAGGTATGGAGAAAAGAAGTTTTATTTTAATTCCATCACATTTGAAATCCGTCCAAAATTGTATTTTGAGCAACACAATTGCAATAATTTGAAGCGAAAACTTCTGCAGCCATAACGGCTAGATCGTTCCCCCTTAAAACATCGAACCTGAACTCATCCACTCACAGAGATACCCTCCGTAAAATGGTATAGTTCTCGCTTGACGTGCTTAGCACGTAGGACGAGGTGTAGGGTTTATTTTTACCTAGTGTTCAGAAATCTTGGGGAGAGGGGGGGGGGGGGGGTAATTACCCCTTTAGCTCCCTCCTGTATCCCGCACGGTAAAAAAACGATATAGGTACTTGGATGAAGAAATGTTATTAGATAATTTTGCAATATAGGAACTTCTAGAGAATTCGTTTTTCCCGCAAAAAATTAGGTCTTTCCGTTTTCTGAGCATAAAAAAGGCAATATTGAAAAGAGATACCTTAATCCAGTGGCTTTCAATCTATGTTCCGCGGAACCGGGGGTTTCGCGGAGGGGTCTCATGGCTTCCGTGGAGGCGTCTCAGGGGTTCCGCGAAGCGTTGATGAAAACTTCGATATTCTGCATGTTTTTGCAACTATTTATTAAATACATACTACTGACAATATTTATTTTACAAAGAGTAATAATATCACAACAATACGTGTTTATTTTTTGAGGTATTCCCGTTAACAGGAAAGTACCCAAAATACTTGAGTCAATTCAGTACAACTTCCATTTTACATACTGTAAATTCCAAAGTAACTCCTTTTATAATAGACAATGCTAGCCTAAAATTAATTCATTCTGTAAAGTGAACAAATAAAGTTCTTTCTTTAAACTATAATAGCCACTGCTATTATATTTAAATGGCTTATAAGCCTTAGAACTTACTCTGTATTAAATAAGCACCAAAATTCCTTTTATAAAAACAAATCAATTCATTAAAAGATCCACTGTTGTTTCTTCGAAAATTGCCTGTTAACAGTTTGAAGTAGTAGTAGTTGTTTGTAAGGTGCTTCGACAGCTAAGGTCATTTCGCACCGTCTCAAATCAAAAAGTGTACCTTGCAGGTTAAAATGAATAAATACACGTTAAAAAAAAAGGTCCACAAGAATAAATAGGATAAAATAGATTAATAAAATTGCAAGATAAATATATAATAAAGGCGTAAGCTAAAAAATGGGCAAAAGTCTATTCAAAGAGTGCTTAAAAGATTTGTTAACCTTAGGAATTTTAAAATAATGTCCATTTTAAGAGGATCGTCTGTTAGAAGTTCAGAGAGAGTGCCTCTCATATTTAGAAGTTGACGGATTCCTCTATATTTGGCACATTCTGTCAAGATGTGATGTATGGATATGGGGCAGTTACAAGTAGAGCATATGGGAGGTTCCTTTTCCCGCGTAAATAAGAATGAGTGCGTCAAAGCGCAGTGGCCAATTCTAAGTCGGGTGACTGCGACTTCCTCCCGGCGACTGTTTCTAACCGAGGATGGCCACGGAGTGACACTTGCTTTGATCGCTCTCAGCTTGTTACCTGTAACAGCCTCCCAGGACCTTTGCCATTTTTCAAACAAAGTGCTCTTAAAAAGGTATTTAAGGTCCTGGGATGGAACCATTTTGATGTCAGTATCCTCTCTTGACAGAGCTGCCTTCGCAGCCGAGTCGGCTTTTTCATTTCCACCAATTCCTACATGCCCAGGAACCCACATGAAGAGTATATTCACATCCTTTGCCTTCAACACCGATAGTAAGGCATGAATTTTCTGCACTACGGGATGGCAGTAGTATGGGTTTGAGATGGCTTTCAGTGCACTCATGGAATCAGAACATATAATATAGTTCGCACTCCTAGGCTCAGTACCCTCCAATGCCTTTTGAACTGCTATGAGTTCAGCAGTGAAAATACTGCAGAGGGGATTTAATTTGAAAGCCTGAGTGTCATGTCGAGTGGATGTAAAAGCACATGAACAGCCATCCTCCACTTTTGAACCATCTGTGTAAATGTGAATATATTCGGGATATTCCATCATTATTTCTTGGAATTTTATTTGGTACAGTGCTGGGTCCGTTTCAGATTTTGAATATCTGCACAGTTGGGTCAGGCACGTAGGGAATGGTATCTGCCACGGTGGAAACTTATGGAAGCCTCCAGGACAGACTTCCGGAAGTTGGAGGTTTTCTCCGTCAATAAAATTGTTGAAGCGAATACCTAAGGGTAAAGTTGCTCTTTGCCGTCTGTTAAAAAGTTCTTTAAAACGTGGTTTAAAAATTATGTTAAAACACGGGTGGGTTTTTAATGCTAAAATTTTCGAAACGTAGGTGCACATTAAAAGCGTCCTACGCATCTCTAAGGGTGGCTCTCCTGCTTCGCAGTAAATACTGGGAACAGGGCTGGTTCTGAATGCACCAGTGGCCAGCCTTAGAGCGGAGTTGTGCACTGACGCCAAAGGCCGTAGATACGAAGTTCTTGCCGAGGCGTATATAAAGGATCCATAATCCATTTTGTTAAAAACCTTAAAATGTTTAAAACTTTAAAACATTTATCTTTTAAAATACTTATGTGGTTCCGCCAATTTAGCCTTCTGTCTAAAACCATACCAAGAAAACGGATTGTTTCCACGAGATCCAATCTATTGCCTCCCAGTTTTAAAACAGGATGAGGGAATATTCCTCTCACCCTGTAATAATGGAGGCATTTGGTTTTCTCATTGGAGAAACGAAAACCATTTGCCCGTGCCCATTTGTCTAATCGATTGATAGTAAGCTGTATCTGCCTTGTTGCTGTAGACAAGATGGATGATCTGCAGAAAATAGCCAGATCGTCTACAAAGAGAGATGCCTCTACTGGAGTCTTGATACAGCTTACTATATCGTTTATTGCTATAGCAAACAGGGTCACGCTTAAGACCGATCCCTGTGGAACTCCGTTTTCTATGGTAAAGGGTCTAGATAGGTCAGTTCCTATCCGTACCCTAGCCGTTCGATTGGTTAAAAAGTTCTTAATAAAAACTGGAAGATTACCTCTGAAACCCCAATCATGCAGTGTGCTTAAAATTTTGTATCGCCATGTCGTGTCGTATGCTTTCTCCAAGTCAAAAAAGACTGCCACGACATGTTGGCGAAGAAGAAAGGCCTCTTGGATAAAGTTTTCAGTCCTTACCAAGTGGTCGATCGTAGACCGGTTTCGCCTGAAGCCGCACTGAATGTTAGATAAGAGGTTACGGCTTTCCAAGCACCAATATAACCGTCGGTTAACCATTCTCTCTAAGAGTTTGCATAAGCAACTCGATAGAGAGATGGGACGGTAACCACCTGGTAAGGACCGATCCTTTCCCTGTTTTGGGATGGGTATAATCAGGGATTCCCGCCACTCATCGGGTAAAAGCCTATCCTCCCAAAGTTGGTTGAAGGTCATCAGAAGCTCCCCCTTTGCCTTGTCAGGCAGGTGTTTTAAAAAGGTGTTGTGCACCTCATCAACACCTGGTGAGGTATCTTTGGACTCCCTTATTGCAGACTCCAATTCCCAGAAAGAAAAAGGATCATTGTAGTGATCCCTTTTACTCCCTGGGTTGAAGTCTAGAAACCTCCTTTCCATTTCATTTTTTATTACCTGAAATGAGCCTGAGTATTTCTTTGTACTACTCATTTCAGCGTAATACTTTCCCATTATGTCTGGAATCTCGTCAGTGGATTTTATTAATTTCCCATTGTAATTTATTGCACTGATGGATGATGTTTCATGGGTGCCCGAGATTCCTCTGATCTTATTCCAGACTTGTTTGATGGGTGTGCGGTGGTTTATGGATGACACATAGGTCATCCAGGATTCCCTTTTGGCATCCTTTATCACCTGTCGAGCCTTTGCCCTCAGTCGCCGAAAAGCAGCCAGATTTGTTGCAGTGGGATGCTTATTAAAAATACGCAGTGCCCGTTTCCTTCTTTTTACAGCTGTTTTGCATTCATCGTTCCACCATGGAACTGGTGGACGATGCGGCTTTCCTGATGATTTCGGGATGCACCTTTCTGCAGCAGTTATGATGGTGTTTGTAAAACACTTTATATTCTGTACTGCATTGCGACTGGCATCAAAATTAAAATTCACTTCACTTTTAAAATCCGTCCAGCTAGCTTTTCGTAAAATCCATTTACGTGGATAGCGAAAGCTATTAACTGGACCTCTCTTCCTGATTAAAATGGGGAAGTGATCGCTTCCGCAAAGATCTAAGTGGACGGACATTGAAAACAGTGGCGCTATTACACTTGTGGAAATAAAAAGGTCGATGGAGGAGTATTCTCCATTAAAAGCATTAAAACGTTTTTTCACGGTCGTTTAATAAAATCAGATTAAAATCATCTAAAAATTTTTGCATGAGACGCCCTCTACCATTATTGTCGGCCATCGTGTCTCCCCAGAGGGTGTTATGGGCATTAAAATCCCCTAACAACACGAATGGCCTAGGTAGCTGACTGACTAGATCTTCTAGGTTGGTCCGAGTTACGGGTGCCCCTTCCGGGAGGTATAAATTACAGAACGTAATTTCCTCCGGAGTGGCCACAGTAAGGGCTATCGCCTGGAAGGGCGACTGCAAGTACACCTGGGAGGTGTAAAGGGCCTCCCTGATGGCTACAGCCACTCCCCCTTGAGCCCTATTGCCACTTAGGTCGTCCTTTCGGAAGACCTTAAAACCCTTTAATTTAATCTTATCATTTGCTTTAAAATGCGTCTCTTGCAAAAATATACAGAACTTACTCTGTATTAAATAAGCACCAAAATTCCTTTTATAAAAACAAATCAATTCATTAAAAGATCCACTGTTGTTTCTTCGAAAATTGCCTGTTAACAGTTTGAAATGTCCTTTTAATTTTAATTGAATTTTAATTTGTATTCGTTTCCAAACTTCAGTCATTTTTACGAAATTAATTCGAGGAATAACAATATAAATTCGTATGCACGTATGGTTTACAAAGAATTTAATTTAAGAACGCTTTTTATTTCCAATTTTTCTAAAATGACACTGTTGATACTTAAATTTTTTTATATTTACGTTAATATAATTATTTTCCACAAAACACGCCAATCTCTCCCCTTCCTTCCTCTCTCTCTCTCGTATTGAAGCTAACAATGATAACATAGCAACATCACGTTAAAATGGCGAGATTTCCACAAAATATGCAAATTAAACGTTTAACATGGAATATTTCGAACTGTGGGCGAAAAAGGACGAACGGAATAAGAAACTTAATGAATTTTTCTTCAAAATGGTTCAAATCCGAAGGTCGTCTGTTAATTTCTTCCAATTTTAATTTCCAAATGAATAAAAGCCTGCACGTCGAAAAATCGCATTTTACATGTAAAGTAATGGGAAATGGAAATGCCACTCTTGTAAACGAACCAAGCAATTTTTTCGCGATTTAAAATTGTCATTCTCTGAAGAAGTGTTAATCAAGCATCCCTACCAAATTTCGAGTTTCTATCATTATTATTTCTCGAGTTATTAGCGTTTGCATAGCGTGACCAACCAACCAACGGACGACGGCTATTATTATATAAAATAATTACCCTGAATACTAAATATAATGGATCGATGGTTACAAACAGGAACATAGAAGAAAATCGAAAGTTGGAAATGAAGAAAACGGCAATATTCATCAGTTTACAAATGAAACAGCATGCCATAAGCTCCCCCCCACCCAAGATATCTGAACACTAGAAAAATATAACCACTACACCTCGTCCTTATACTCTTTCCTCTCTTGATCAACTTCTTAATTCCTTCTAAAGAATAGTTAAATATCGCGTAAACACTCTTCGCCACGCCTCTTCTATTCTATCTGCTATTCCACATCTCTCTGTCCTTTGAACAGAATCTGATCTCCCTTCCATTTACAACCTTCTGAATTCCAACACTGACTGCCCTGTGATCCTTTCCAACATCAACTTCAGATTTCCACCCACCAGAATTACTCCTTCCTCTCCCTTACTTCATATTCCTAGAATTTCTCTTGCCAAACGTTCTCTTTTCTGTCGTCTTCCCCTGACAGTCATTTATTTCTACAGCACTGCTTTTATTTCTGCGTATTATGTGATATTCGTATAGATGAAATTTTTCTTCCCCATCGACAATCAAAATTTACAAGGCCCCACATTCAAATTACTCTTCGCTCTCTATTAAGAAAGTTAATACAATTCTGTTGAGCGTGAGGAGGAGAGGGATAGGGTTCGATCCGCTGCCCTAGCGTAACTAGTTCATCGCGATCGAAGCAGTCCCCAGAGGCGCCCGCAGAATTTTTTCAGGGGGGGGGGGGGGCAAAATGCTCACCCAGTAGCATTGGTTGCTCACCTCGCAGGGGCTACTTACACAAATATAACAAAAAAACGTTTTTAAATGGATTTTTTGATTGGAGGTGATTTGGTTGTTAGACAATCATAGAAAATAAATTCAGTTTTCAATTGAAATCTTTTAAAGAGTAAACTTTTTTTATTAACTTAGTATTTTAGTCTTCATTCAAATGATAATGATAGAATGAGAACCATAAAAAAAATAAATAAAAAAATAGAAAAACAAGCAAAACACCAGATTACAAGTTTGGAAAATTTCTATATAAAGACAGTAATTGTGGTAAAAACCTAGGAAAGACCAGACTTGGCCATCCTAGTAAAAGACCACGCAGGAAAACACCCACGAAGGGAAGGGGGGTGGAAAAAAACCTGCAAAAACCCTAGATACATGAAAGAACAATAGTTGAATTACAATAATACATACAAGTTTAACAAGATAAGATTAACAAAAAATAATTTTACATGTAATGAACTAAATAATTACAGAAAATATAAAAAACAAGAGATAAGAACATACATATTTAGCAGAAGTGGTGGAAGAATGGAGTGAGAGATGGAGAGTGAAAGGGAGGGAGAGAGAGATCCTAGCAGGAGTTTTTTGGAGTTTACGACTATTTCTACGAAGAGATATTCCAGCCTCCGGGAGTATTGTGCTTCGCTAGTAGCTACTACTTTGCAAGCGAGGTCTTTACGGACATAAATCCCCTTTACCTATCCTATCATTGGGAAACAGATTATAGCTGTGTAGTTCTACCGAAGAGCTTAAGATAGTGGGTTTAAGCCACGTCTCAGAAAGAGTAATGGCATGTAGATCTTTGGGCGGGAGTAATGAGCGCAGTTCGTCGAGGTGGGGGACAAGGCTATAAGGGGAACACTTAAACGGATTAAGAGCACTGCATTGGGAATGGCACTAGCACTGAGTAGAGAGAGTGGGAAGTTTTTACACTTTTAACTGGTTGGAACTAATATGCACTGCACTGCGAACTGGTTTTGAGGGAGGAGCGAAATTAGTATACGGGATGCACTACGCTGAACGGATGAGAAAAGCCCTGCACTGGGAACACTGGGGACAAAAAAAGTGGAATTTGCAGTAGAATTAGGGGCCACTAATACACAGGGGGGAAGGAGCACTAACACAGAGATAACAGGAGCACTGAAAACTTAAAGGAGAGTCAGAAATTAAGGCACCGGGACCACTTAAAGAGCACGTGAAGTAGGAAAAAGGATAGCAGGCGTCTCGGGAACAGGGATGGCAGGCGTCACGGGAACAGGGATGGCAGGCGTCACGGGAACAGGGATGGTGAATATGGGATAAGGGGTAAACGAAGGCACTTTGAAAGACACAACTTCAAAATTAAATTACTAATAATACAATAAGGAAGGGTAAGAGTGCAACATAATAACTTTTGCATTAGTGTATTACTGTCTCTTTGATCAACTTTGTAAAGACAAACTGAAGAGACAACTTTCAAATAAAATAAATTTTTAAGGAATTGGGAAAAATCCTATGCATAGAAATAAACATCATTTAAACATAAATCATTGAAACAAAAATGTATACATATATATATACTAGTGAACGTGTGCTTGCATTCTGCAAGCATTTTCTCTCACCTGAAAGTAAAAATAACAGCCAAAAATTACTTTCAATGCATAAGCACTCATCTCGGCTCCGAATTACGTGTTTTTCTGTTTCGAAAATATTGGGGTAAAAACAACCCCTAAAATTTATAATTATAATACATTTATAGGTTTTTATCATTTGTTACGAATACCTCATATTTATGCGAAATTTCATTCATGCAGCACCTCTAAGAGTGCATTTACATGAATTTCATTGTTTAAAATTTTTAATTTTTAACAGCCTCAACAATAAGTATTTCTAGAATTTTCAATGTTATTTATCACCGGAACATTATTTCCTAACTCTGTTAAAATTTTAAGCATCCTGGACCAAGAGAAAGTACATGAACATTAGTCAATTTGTTAAACATTTGAGAATTTGTTACGGCTGAAGGAAAAAAAATTTTCAAATTTCTATATTCCTGTTTTCATTCTTTGGCGAATTCTACAGGTAGAAAAAATTTCAGCTTGATAGCACATTTAGAAATACCTAAACCATGAAATGTTAGTAAAATGGTTTATAATTTTTACCGGCCAAGAAAATAGACATTGTCGTAATTTTCCAATTATTCCTCCGATTATTTTTCTCGGTTCACCTATGTATTAAATTCCAGCTCTCCAGCTGTTGTAGTTTGGGCCAGACATTAGTATCCTCCTATATATATCCTATATCGTATATCCTCTGTAAGAAGAGTCGATATATATAAACACACATCCCATAAAAAGCATCAGCTTCTATTATGAACAAAACAATTAGTTACTTGTTTTTATTCATTTTCCCAGTTGTTGGGGAAGGTAGTGGCATAGTATGTATCGTTACATTTATAAACAAAGCACTTCTCAACATACTCTTCCACAGAAATACATTGAATTTCATCAAGCCGAGAAACCTGCAGGATATGGGAAACATTATTTACGTTTTATTGTCTTCCAGAAATAACCTCCAAATATTACTTTATTTTCACACTTGCCAATAAAATGAATTTCAAAAATTTTACCATCTCCAGTAACGATGAAGCTGTCATTCCGTTTGTTTGCCCGTTCACCCTCTCTTGCAATGAAAACTTCTCTGTATATCATTTTGTGGAATACTATTTCTAAATTTAAATTGTCCATTGGTAGAACAAGATGTTCTAATACATTCCTCTGTGGAGAAAATAAATTGTATTCCCCCACTGTCTCTGCACTGTATTTGAAGGCACAAAAGGAGCTCATTCTGGAAACAAATTCCTTCACATCATACCTGATGTTCTTATCATCACCAGCCAGTCTTGCAAGAGACTTCCTTAAGCTATTTCTTGACACAATTTGATGTGCTACTCCTTTAGCACAATGGACATCTTTTAAGAGGACACCATTAAAATTTTCAAAGGGGAAGGCAGAATGTGCCCATAGTGGTCCCATATCTTCTACACTTCTCCCCAGGTGTATCAATTGGTGCATATTATATGTCATGCATTCCACTCCATACAATTTCTCATTTTCTTCCACAAATTTTAACAACTTACCCTGAGCTTCCTTAAGTATTTCCACATGAATGTTGGACTTCAGTAATAAATAAATGGAATCCACCAGAAGGGCAAGGTGATCCAGATAAATCCTAGGCAATATATCTGTCAGTACTGGAAGAGAGTAATATAAAAGAAATGACTTCCATTCTGAAGCCTTCCAATGCTTTCTCTCAGTCATTTCTCTTGGCATTCTTCTAATTTTCCTTGGGACTCGAATAGATGTTAATCTTTCATTAAGGACTGTTAGCGTGCTAGGAGCTCCAATATAATAGTCCTTCAGATGGTTACTACTATTTGTCCATAAATTAACAAGTTTCCTCACTACCCCTAGCAGAACACAGTGCATATAGTCAGGCACAACACTTCCTACAATATCTAGGTAGGTGAGAGTAGTCAGTATGGGATTTCCTCTCACCCCTAGAATTAGATTTTTTGTTGTTTCTGCTTTCCTCATATCCCTTCTAATTTCCTCATCTGTCCTTTCTCTAAACCTACCTGTACTAGCAGGATAACGTATAACCCCATTTGGGTTTCCAGCACTTTTCTGCAAAACTCCAGGATGGTAACACCAAGGACAGCCATGGTAACCATTGTGCTGCTTCATCTTAAGGACCTTTGCCCTAGCAACAGAATCTACACAACAGCAGAGAAGAAACACTCTACTTTTGAAATATTTTCCATTGCAATGCCATTGAAATCCTTCTTTAAGACTTAAAATTTCAGAAATAACAGGTTCCAAAAAGGTGTTCATATTTGGCTCACGTCTGGCAAACCAGACACCAGTCAGCAACACTTCCTTGTCCCTCACATATGGAGGAAGCTCATTTACAGTTACCATGATGGGCCAAATGCTGGAGGAACTACTCTTAAAAGCTGGCACTCCATCTGTATTAATTGTCAGAGTGAGGTCTGTTTTTCCAAATTGGTAACTATGTGCCATGTGTCGATAAGCTTTTCCATCACTTATATCACTCAGACCTTCATTCTCCTCCATATTTCTACTAGCGACATACTTCCCTAGTTCTGTATTTGACAGCAAATTCCGTAGTTGCTGTTCAATGGGAATAGTCAGAAATAAATCAGCTTTTAAAAGGGAAATATCTTTTTGACATTTCTTGCACATTGCCATTTCCTCAATTCTGGGACTACTATTAAACTTAACCGTTTTAATCACGCTACTGCACACATCACAAACATAATGACGATTAATGCTACTGTTGGCATCAATCAATTTTTTTAACAAGTATTTGCTCACAGGCAACATTTCAGATCTTAACACAATACTTAACAGTTTCAGAAGGTCCTCCACAGCTGTTATAGATAGGTTATGCCTGAAGGAATATGAGAGTGCCATTAATAAAATTTCTCTTTTGGTGAAACCATTCCCAATTAATATATTCATGTCCTTGAATATGTCCATGTTAGATTCATCTTTGTAATTCTCTTGAGGTAAATCTTCTACCTCATTGACTTCTGAACAACTGCTTATTGACCTATTCCTAGGTTGTACCTGTAGGATTGAAATGAATATATATGTAATTCATAAAAGCAGCTTGAATACATACCACTACAGACAAATATTTACTCCAGAGTCATCGCCTTCATTTAATGAAACATGTGATGCAAGACTGGTATTAAAACTACTACCAGAAGACACATCACTTTCATACTCAGACAAGGATTCTGATGAGTCTGAGAAGTCACCCATTCCTTCCTGTAAATATATTCATGCTATAAGTTCACTCTTTGAAAGGAAATTATTTAGAATAGTATGATAAATGAAACATCTTAGGGATCAGATTTGATATAACATACCCACGACCTCAGCATCTCCTGATCCTGGAAAGATCAACTATTAGAATATGCGTGCTAGTAAATGTTGCCTGCAGTTACTTACTGATGTTTACCCAATAAATATTAGAAATAACAAATGGAGCCCATGGCAAATTTGGTCAAAAAAATAGAAAAACCTTTGAAAGTGAACATAATCCCTAATACACAAAGAAGATGATGCTTAGGAG
The DNA here is from genome assembly GCA_036926305.1 of Uropetala carovei. Classification (NCBI taxonomy): domain Eukaryota; kingdom Metazoa; phylum Arthropoda; class Insecta; order Odonata; family Petaluridae; genus Uropetala; species Uropetala carovei. The sequence continues at coordinate 4,739,088 of JAXCHB010000010.1, read as the reverse complement.
GGTAAGGCATTCTTAGTAGAATATTTTGTATCACTTTAGTATGTGATAGTGATTTGTCAAGTTATTGAGAAAGTGAATCTACTCATTGTCCAATAAAAGATGTTATGTGACATTTTTAACCAGGGAATGATATTAAGAAATTGGAAGCACTTATCAGATGGCAGTGGGTAATGGGTGAGATAGAAAGGAAAACAGGAAAGTACTTCCTTGATTCAATAAACAATAAATTAATGGAAACCCTAATACAAATTATTAAGAAATGGATTACACAAGGAACTACCATTATAACAGATTGCTGTAAAGGATATAGCAGTTTGGAAGAAGAAAGACACAAACACCTTACAGTTAACCATAGCATCACATTTATAAACAAGGAAACTGGAGCACACACTAACACACTGAATTGGTGCAGAAGTATTGTTGAAATAATTTTAAAAGCAAAGTTATAAAAATGCTTTCAAAATTCTGTAACAGCAAAAATTATATTTAATGTGAATGCATTTTAATATATGTATTTGATATGATTAAAAGTGGAGACTTCGAATGCGAGATTGCCTACAGCATACAAGTACCTTAAAACGGTCCAGTAACTATCAATGTATTAATAAGGGCCACATTTACTAGTTGGTTCATTTACCCAGGATTAGATGCTGTGGTAGTGTCTTACATCAAATCTAAGCCCAAACAAAAATAAATACCTTGTCTTCAAAATGTGGAATTGATTCCATACTATCACCATCAATACTTATGGAGCTATCAGACAGTGAAAGGTGTTGATCATCGTCTCCCTGCAAAATGATTGCTTAAATTATTAATTGCTCTATATAAAGTACGTTCCGAGCAGCAATGTAGATAATACTATTTTAACCATTACAAATTTCCACAGCTCACCAACGCTGACAAATCTAAGCCCAAACAAAAATAAATACCTTGTCTTCTAAATGTGGAATTGATCCCATACTATCACCACCAATACTTATGGAGCTATCAGAGAGTGAAAGATGTTGATCGTCTCCCTGCAAAATGATTGTTTAAATTATTAATTGCTCCATATAAAGTACGTTCCGAGTAGCAATGTAGATAATACTATTTTAACCATTTCAAATTTCCACAGCTCACCAATGCTGAAGAAGATCCAGCGTCGGACGATATTCCATAGTTTTTCTTCTTCCAGCGACATAAAGTACGCAGGGGTACTTTCAAGTCCTCGTCAACTGCATTGCGCTCCAAATAACGTTTATAAGATCGCTTTCTTGGCATAACGGATAAATTATTCTTTCTGAATGTATATAAATCACAACGTGACTAAAGTGCCTCCTGAAAAAATATTCTCCTTCATTAAATAATTACCAGTTCGACATAATTGTACAGTTGAATATCCTGCCGACTTCATTAATATTCAGAAGTTACTACTTGAATGTTCACAATATGTAGAGTAAGATATGGCACTACTTACTTATTGATGGTAATTGATTGAATGTCGCTTCACAGCTGAGCAACTAAAGGAAATTATCCAGATGCTTGCGTCCAATAAAATAAATTCGTTCACGTTGAACTCAAACACAGAACGATGAAGCACCGCCAACAGTGTTATTTGTCATAAAAAGAAGGGCATAACGGATAAATTAGTCTTTCTGAATGTATATAACAAATCACAACGTGACTAAAGTGTCTCCTTCTGAAAAAATATTCTCCTTAATTAAATAATTACCAGCTCGACATAATTGTACAGTTCAATATCCTGGCGACTTCATTAATATTCAAAAGTTACTACTTGAATTTTCACAATATGTAGAGTAAGATATGGCACTACTTACTTATTCAGCTGAGCAACTAAAGGAAATTATCCAGATACTTGCGTCCAATAAAATAAATTCGTTCACGTTGAACTCAAGCACAGAACGATGAATCACCGCCAAAAGAGGTATTTGTCATAGAAAGAAGAGCAGCGGAAAGTGAAAGCGACTTCCACAGCGACGCGGTGGCGTGGGTGAAACTTGTTGAAAGCGTGGGTGGCATGGGTACTTGGTAAATCAGTGGTTTGCGTCTGTGTTTGGTTGTGTGAGTTGATTTGAGTGTGGAAATGGAAGCTCCAATAACTCATGCTTGGGTGCGTTATGTGGAGGATGAGATTTTAGATGTTGTATTAACTTCGGAGATACAACATCTAAACCCAAGAAACATTAAGCAAAGGCCGTATAATGTTTGGTGGCCGTCGCAGTGTGCGAAGGAGGAAGCCGGGATTCGTCATCCAGTTAGGAATGAAGGCTACCATAAAGCCTTCGTCATTCAAGTTGGAAGTAAGTATTATTATTTATTTATAATTTATTCTACTATGTCGTGATTTCCTCACCAGTCATGCAATATTTCTTTTATAGGCGAAAGTATAAGAAAGGAGCCAGGGGAAGAAGTCAAGCGGCTATTACCAGTGGCAAGCTTGCCTACTGGAGAGGCACATGAAACTGTAAGTTTAAATTATTCAATTTTTACATTAGTTATGAGGAACGACTAGAGTATATGTGATTTATGAAATTTGAAAATACCATGAAGTACCAGCACGTGGACATTGGTTACTATAAATTACAATTATTTCGTATACATTTGATACTGATTTTATGACTGAAGTCTTTAATAAATTTTTAACATTTCCGAGGAATGTAATTACAAGGAGAAATGTTACAGGGCCAACAAAAAATTAAAGTTGGCATTGGAGGAGATAGAGTCACTGAAGAAAGAAAACAAAAAACTTCTAGAATTGAATTTCAGCCTGCAGGAAGCCATGATAGAAACAAATAAAAAATTAGGTATCATTGAAATTATTTAACGAAGTTCATTAACTTTATTTTAATTTGATGGAGGATATTATCACAATTCACAATATTTCTTAATAGATTAATCTTTTTCCCTTATTTAGTGGCTATCAGTGGTCCACCGGCCAGTGAACTCTTTTATGAAGTGGCAATCCCCGGAGACAGTGGGGAATTAGTTTTGGCCGACGAAAATCACACGACGAATATTGTCACTGAAAACTTAGTGGCAAGTGAAGAGAATGTTTATGTAAGTAAAATTAAGATAACTCTAAAATCAGTTTATTTTTGAAATTGTGTTGTAGCATTCATTTTATTCATGTATTTCTACACAAATCTCTTCTTTAACTCATTGTTTTGGAAGAATGGAGAATATTGTTGCTCGGTAAGATTTATATATATATATATATATATAGGGAGGTTTCACACATTTTAAATTTTTTAATGAAAGGAAATGATGCACAGAGAGTTTACTTCAATTAATTATGCTATGCATTGCACTCCAGTCATCTAAATGGAAAATTTCTCAGTGAAACCTCCCTAATCTGCCTTATTTAGGATATTCATATTTATCTGCTTGTTTCTAATCCAAGTTTATCAACATTTAAATTTAGATTAATCCTGAAATAATGGGTAATATAAAAAAACTTAGCCAACCTCCCAAAATAGTTAAAGCACTGGCTGTGGCTATATGGGGATCGAAGGAATTGGCCCAGAGAAGTGTAACGGGAAAAATGTCCAATTCCTGGAAACATGATCCCAGGAAGCCGTTGACTCCAAAAAAGTTGGAATTTCTTCAAGGTACCTTTTCTAACAGTTTTGCTGAAATCTAGCTTGGCACTCAATGTCATTTGTATTACTTTAATGCTTGCAATGTCAATGTATTTACGAATTTATTTCATATTTTAGTAACTGGTTCTAAAATTATATACTTTCAGACACTTTAAGAGAAGTTCTGCAGGAGAGGAGCAAGTCAGAGGACTATGTGATGGCAGAAGTCAAGGTCTCAAAAAAATATATTGCAGATTTGAGGAAATCTGCAAAGAGGCTACAATCTGCAAATTTATAACCTTATAATCTCTTACTGTTTTTATATTTTTTAATTATTTAATATTTTAATAAATTTGTAATAATTTTGCCTTTCTGTCTGTTCTTCTTTGTGTTTGTTTTTACTTGGTGTTCTTTTCATTTTCTATGAAAAATATATTTTTAAATACATGCCATGCATTTCATTATTACTACCCCTATACCTCAAGACCAATAAAAGGTGTTTATAAAACATTAGGAGTGGGATTTCAAACCAATTCAAATGAGGCATATTCCTATTGGTAAGGGGTCCGAAACCAATAGAGAGCTTAGATATTCCAATAGCTATAGGCTACGTAACCAATACAGAATTAAAGATCCTATTAGGTTATAGGCTTGAAACCAATTGAATTGGCAATTATTTCAATTGGTAAGTGCCCAGAAACCAATAAGTACTTTGCATGGAACCAATACGATTCTGGATATCTCAATTGGTTATTCCCATGAAACCAATAGGTTGGTAGAAAACCATTACAAAAATCGGCCAATTCCTCATTGGAAATATCTAGAAACCAATAGGTGCCCAATTGGTTATTTGTATTGGTCCTAATGGAAATTTCTGCCCAAAAACCAATTGGAATTTCCAACAGGGGAGACAGTGACAAGGTTACGGTGCGCAATTCAAACCCGACGGCGAGGCCTACTGACAAGTGAAGTGGTGTCTGTTGCATGACAACGCGAGACCACATGCTGCTGCTTCCAATGAAGAACATTCAACCATAGGAATGGACACTGCTGTCTTAGCGGAACCAAAGCATGACCTCAACAATCCAGAAATTAGTTTTTCAATGAACCAGACAAATGTAAGTCTGCTTTCCAAAGAGCAAATCCCATTTAGTCTTTTGCATAATGACATTGCATTTCTAAATAAAAACAGTGTTTTAGAAATGGAAGAATTTCTTAAAATTCAAAATTTCGAAGTTCCGGAAAATATTTCACGTGATGCTAATAATAACAACTTTCCATATCGTCTTCTTAAAAGACAGTTATCAAATGGAGAAATATTCAAAAGAGACTGGCTATGCTGGAGTAATTCGAAACAATCATTGTTTTGCGTCCCTTGTTTTTTAAGTAAAGAAGAATCGGCAAAATCGACCTTTGGCAGTCATTCAGGGTGGAATATTCAAAGAGGTTGGAGAAAATTGAAAGAACGCATACCATCCCATGAAAATTCAAATGTACATAGGAATAATTATATTAATTGGAAATCTGCAATTAAGTCATCATCATCAAAATCTTCAGTAGGATGTTTACTGTTGGAAGGATTGACAACGGAAGCAAGTAATTGGGAAGTAATTCTGAAACAGATTTTAGATGTAATATTTTTCTTAAGTGAACGAGGTTTAGCATTCTTTGGTTCAAATACACAAATTGGAAACCCGCAAAATGGTAATTTTCTTGGGATTATCGAGTTACTGAGCAAATACAAATATTATACAATCATGTACAAAAAGTTCGGGAATCGCAAGAAAAACAGAAACGTCTTCAATTTCATTACCTTTCTACTAGAATTCAAAACGAATTTATTGAAACATGTGGATCATATGTCCAAAAGGCAGTACTTGATGAAATTCATAAGTCAAAATATTTTTCTTTTATTCTGGATGCCACCCCTGATTGTTCTCACAAGGAACAAAATTGTTTTATCATAAGGTATGTAAATATTGTCGATTCTAACTTTTCGTGGAAGAAAGATTTATGCTGTTCGATGCATTCTCACAAAAAAAAAGGGATGGAAATAGCATCTCGAATTTTAAAAGTTCTGGCTGACTTAGGACTTCAGTTCAGTTTATGTGTTGGTCAAATGTATGACAATGGCGCTAACATGGCAGGAAGTTATAATGGTGTTCAAGCTATTTTGCTTGAGCGTAATGCCAATTGTATATTTTCTAGTTGTGGTAATCACACGCTAAATCTAGTTGGTACTGACAGTGCTGAAATATGCCATGAAGCAGTACTATTTTTTGGGCGAGTTCAGCAAATGTATAATTTTTTCAGCAGCAGTCCTCAAAGGTGGGAAGTTTTAAAGAAGCATGTTAAAGTTTCTCTTCATACTGTCTCAAAAACAAGGTGGTCTGCGAGAATTGATTCAGTTAAACCAATTGCTAATAACGTGGAAAACATACGAAAGGCCTTAGAGGAAGCACAAACATTAAATTTGCAGTCACATGTACGTTCAGAGTTACACTCAGTTAAGCAGTATTTGGAAAGTTTTGAATGTGTTCTCATGACTTCAATGTGGTTGAAAATTTTGATTTTATTACACAAAACCAATCTATTAATTGAGGCACGTAATGCAACCTTGGATGTTGAAATGAATAATATTACTAACCTCATTTCACAAATTCGTAAGGATTGGGCTAATATCCTTTCAGAATCTAGAGAAATTGCATTGAATTCAAAAACTTCAACTGATTTCCAAATTACTCGAAACATTAAGACTCAATCAGATGCTGAGCATCATTTCAAAATCAATGTTTTTCTTCCAATTATTGACTCTGTTCTGTCGGGATTGAGTCGACGTTTTGAATCATTACGTAAAATATGTGAATTATTTGCAATTCTTTGGACATTTGAGGAGTTGAATGACGATCAAATTAAGGATTTTACAGGAAAATTGTACAAAAAATATAACAATGAAATTTCCCAAGAAATCTGTGATGAAGTAATTTTCCTAAAAACAATTTATAGATCAAATTTTAACATAGATCCAACTGCATCAAATTTGCTTCAAAATATTTTAGAATCAAATTTAATTGAAATTTTTCCAAATCTGTTTATACTCCTCAGAATATTTTTAAGTCTACCTGCTTCCGTTGCATCAGCAGAGAGAGATTTTAGTGTCTTAAAGAAAATCAAAAATTTCAATCGCTCTACAATGTCTCAGGAAAGACTGAATGGGTTGGCACAACTACATATCAATAATGATATTGCACGGAAAGTAGACTTTTCAGAAATTATAAAACAATTTGCAAAAAGGAAAGCACGTAAAGCATTTATAAAATAAATATTATGAACAGACATTTTATTGTTATTTAATGTAAGAAATTGTATAAAAAATTTGTGTATATGTAATATTTAATTTTTTAAGTCCAATGACAATTTTAATTAGTACATGGTTTAATAATTATTACATAAAAAAACTTAGTTTTTTGTATGTACTTTTTGAAATTTTCAACCCTCGTTAAAGGGGCCCCCGATGTGTCAATGGCCCGGACCCCGGTTCATCTCTGTGAGGCCCTGCCCATAATGATACCTGTGGAAGTGGTCACTTTCCCCTTCTTATTCGAAAAAGTGGTTTTAACCCAGATTTTACTCTCCCCCAGAAATGGCTTCTGAAGAAAGCCAACTGGGAAGTTTTTAATGAAAATTTTAAATTTATGTACGAGCCTACTCGAAGCGCCATCGCAAATGTAGCGGCCCTCAGCACTGCTGATTTATTTAAACAAACCTCGCCACTCCTAAAAGGAAGCGAGCCACGCCCAACTGCTGTACCGCAATTCCCAGGCGAACCGCGTCAGCAATCGCTGGATCGTGCTACCGCCTGGCGGAGGAGTGGGGTGAGCTACAAAGAGGAACCGCATCATCAAGCGCTGGCTCGTGCTGCCGCATGGCGGAGCAGCAGGGTGAACTAAGTCCCATTCCGGCCTTCGGTAGCCGCATAATCCGGATGCATTCGCAAGCGCTCGCTTATCGGGTGGCGACTCACACCCGGGCACATACACCGGATGCATTTGCGAGTGTGACTCGCTGATATGAAGTATTATTTCCAGCAAAACCTAATTAAAACGCAAGCGCTCGCTTATCAGGTGGCGGCGACTAAAAGCACAAACCACCAAGGTCGGGTACATATGCTGTACGCATTTGCGAGCGTGAGACTCGCTGATACAAAGAATTATTCCCATCAAAACCCAATTACAACCGTACCCTTCCACTTAATTACCATCACGACTCCTTGCTCCACCGGATGCATCTGCGACCGCAGTGCACGGTACGCAGCAACGGGTATCTTATTCCTAGGCACATTAAATTAATGCACTCCTGACAAACAATTTTTTTTACTTCTTTTTCCGCGTACCCCCTTAATTAACTAGCGGAATATGCAAATAACGCCTTTGCAACTTCATTAGCAATGGCAACCTCAGTGAAAGCGGGTTGGGAGGCGCCTCTATGGCTCTGCACCAAATGGAACGTATACGAAGTTTGTGCAATTGCTTTAAAAAGAAGAAGAACTGAGGTATTCCCCCGTTGGGGGGAGAGGTTCTATACCACAAAGAAGGCAGCGCCCCTCTGCAATGACTGCCATACAAAATCGCAGCTGCCCGGTTCGTGTTACCATAATACACGAGTGTGTGAAACTGAGTCGGGGGCGGGTGCATGCTTTGTCTAAGATTCATAAAGCATCGCATTCGCCCCGCGCGGGAGTGTAAAATCTGCACGGAGATGGTGCCAACCACGGAGATCAACGCCTTACTGAACTTCCCAGGGTGGGAGTACGTGCACCCCACTGGGGGCGAGAGCTGGCCCTTCTCAGACCTGGAGTCGCCATGTGACACCGAGGAGGAGGAAGACGTGACCATGTCGATGGACCGTTCCGAACAACAAAGGCCGTCGCCCCTCCTCGACGACGGTGATTCGAGCGACTCCTGGTAGCGCGTCTGGTTTTCCGTGGTGGCACCGATGTACAGTTTATTTCTTATCATGTGTGCGTGTTTATTATATCATTTTTTCATTTTATATCATTATTATTATATGTAATCTGATGTTTTTTTATTGTGTGTGTACATAGCATATTAACATTTTTTATATTTTATTGCCTGCCATTTCTTAATGTGTATATCTATGTCTTTTTTTCTTTATTAATTATGTGCCATACATTTTATATTTTATTATTAATGTTTACGATTTCTTACTGTATATAAATCTGTCTTTTTTTATATATAATTATCTGTGCATACATTTTTTTGTTTTCTGTTGAATTTAAATTAATAAATGAAGTGCCTTTTTTTTTTTAAACGCATAACAGAGTATTTTATTTTCTAAATTCCTTTCTTTCGCCTTGGGAAGGGGGGGTTAATGGAGAAAAAAATAATTAAACTTTTTTTGAAGAGTACATGAATAAACTACTATTCATGAATTTCATTCTCTCTCTTAATTCCTCTTTTGTAAATTGTAATTCTAACAAACTTTCCATTAAATCGATTGTATCCATTAATTTCCTTTTCTTTCTTTAAAAAAAAGACGTAGGGGAGGGTGGGGTTAGTTGTTACAATTTTGGATTAATCATTTTTAACTCAGCTGTTGCTCACTGAAAATTCCTGAAAACTAAACTTTTTGTTAAGTTCAAGCTTTGACTTTATTTTAAATTTAATTCAGCTTTATCATATTAATAGAACTTGTGGAAAATAACAGAAAGTTCACATATCCATTTTGTAACAACCTGCCCCCCGGTGGGGCTAGTTGATACACAGGGAGGGAAAGTTGTTACAGTGGTTTAAGTACTTATATACCACTAGGAAAAACACGAAACGAAATATATATATATACGTAATTATAATATAATACGAAATATATAGGACAAACTGTGAAAATTTAGGACAAATTAGAAAAAATAAAATGAAGTTTTTACTAAATAATTTATTACCTCATACATTAAGTAGTAGTATTTGTTTTTAAGGTGCTTCGACAGCTATGGTCATTTTGCACCGTCCGAATTCAAAAACGTACCTTACAAGTTAAATAGAATAAATAAGAGTTAAAAAGGTACACAAAAATAAATAAGGTAAAATAGGATAAAATGAATTTATAAAATCAATAAATTAAATACATAATAAAAAGCATAAGATAAAAACGGAAATTAAGTTTGTTCAAAGAGTGCCTAAAAGATTCGTTAGCCTTAGGAATTTTAAAATAGTGTCAATTCTCATACATTAAGATTACATTTAATTGACTTCAAAATGAATAGGTAATTATTAGTAGAAAATATATGTTATCTGTTAATACACATACTACTATTACATTATTATATTATATTGGAATTTTGAATTAATTTTCACTCAAATCAAAATCAGAATTGCAGTTGTGGCAAACATAATGAGGGTCGTCATTGGTACATTTTTCGTGAGCCCATCTCTTGCACTGCACCCACTGCTGACCATCCTGAGACTGACAATGAGACCAAGGCTCCAAACACTTGAGGCACAAACAATCGTCGTCTTCATCACTGGAACGTGAATAGGGACGTTCTCGTTTCCTTTTTTGTTTGTCGCGCTTTGCCTTGGAGGTTTTAGCACACTCGGCCAAGTTGTCAAAAAAACTCGGAAACATTGTGTTTATTAAAACTTATCATTCTCCCCAAACTAGTTTGTTCGGGAGTCCTAATGGATAAGGACGGATTTCTTTTCAAAAAGTTTATTAGCCAATCCTTCATGCCTTTTTGGATTCATGCAATTTGTCCGGTACTAGAATGCTATTACCTTGGGCATATTGATAAGCCATAGATTTGGCGTCCGTTGTTGTCAGACCGAAGAATATTTTTGAAGAATTCTTCATATATTCGGCTAATTCCTGTTTTTGCATATCCTACACGCACGGTGGTCTCATCTGCTCCTTGTTCTCTTGCGGATTTCAATTTCTTTACATATCGTTGTAATGTCATAAAGTTAGCATTAAACGTATCTGCTGCTTTTCTTAGCGACAAAACACCGGATATAACCCTTCAGCCGCAGCGTGGATTTCTTCTTTTGGGGCCTTTCCCCTATCGGTTTTGCGAACATTGTTAAAAATCAGTGCATAAACAGCATGAAATATGCCATGGAGTTCAGAAATATTTCATGTCCTAGAAAACGTTTAATTTGAAATAATACAAGACATACTTCCGAAATATTTCTATTTCGTTCGGGTGTTTGCATTAAAACACATAGTGGGGCACGTTGTTAAAGTGTAACAACGTGACCCCGTCTGTGTATAACAACAAGCCCCACTAGACGCCATGACAAAACGTGCTTCAGTAGTTGCAAGACAGCCATCGTATCTTATAAAATATACGGTTGTACTGCTCAATATAAACAAATAACTTGACAGTGTTTCTATAAGATACCTTGAAAGGTTTTTCGGTAAGAGGTTTGGATGTTAATGACACTATGTAGCTCAGAAGTCTCGATTTTAGAAAAACACTTATATTATCTTTTCACTCGGCCATGTGCTCACACAAACTAGTCAGAGTAAGCAGCCTCGAATTCCTTATTTGTCTTTATGGTCTATGCAGTGCTACCATCTGCAGAATTCTGTTGAATTAGACTGTAACAACTTACCCTTGTAACAACTAGCCCCACCCTCCCCTACTTCGTACATATCATTCTTACTTCCATCTTTTTTTCTCGAAAAAAATAAATACAGCTTTTTTCACGCAGAACAGAATATTTATTTCGAAATTTCCTTTCTTTCGCCTTGGAAATGGGGTAAGGAAAAAAAAATAAAAATTAAACATTTCAAATAACACATGATTTCTTTATTGGGTTATTTTCAAAGACATTAAGTCATTTACAATGATTTCCAAGTACATTGCTCTAATTTCACCCAAAAGTAACCTGTGAAAAAAATTATTGGGCGGTTTTATAACATCGAGTGCTTTTGCGATTAAATTTGCGTCCGGATTCTCTTTGCGGAAATTTTCCTTTAATGACAAGCAGACGTCGCGGACATAGCTTCTCGCGAGCGCCGCCTCATGCTTAAGCTTTTCCAAATACAACGAAACGCACTCCGAAAACTGTAAAAGTCCCAGCCAAGACTCGTAAGCGATGCACACGTTCATATCCTTGTAGCACAAACGGATCACTCTTCGACTACAAATTTTGTCGAATTTTACAATCAGGCGCAGTCCGATGATTAATTCACTCGGAGTTTCGTCTTCGGTCTGCACGCTCAAGTAATCATCTATCGCGCTTCGAGAATCCAAAAGAGCGAACCATTCATCGGATGTTAAAAACACCACGTCACCGATTTGCGTCCCGACAATTACCGCAAAGGTTTCGTAGTCCAATTCGGGGAATATAGCGACGGCGATGCTTTTCGATGCACTCCAGTTCAGAGGATACTGCACCTTAAACAACCCCTGAACTTTCGTTCGCCCAGGTTCCACCTTATTCCTCTTATTGCTGCTCTCCTCCGGATCTGCAGGGCTGGGTTCCACCTTCCTCTTACGACCGGGCTCCACCGGATCTGCAGGCCGGGCACGTCCCATGATTTCTCGGATGGAAGATCCCCTCTCGAAAGCGGGCCCTCTCCTACACTTCTTACTGTCGGGGGGAGTCGCCTCCGGATCTGGATGCAGGACACGCTTCATGGAGGGAGCGCGTACAGTAGGTGTTTCCATGACCGTTATCTAAGATGGAATGATGCTCTGATTACTTGCTTTCGTGAAGTCGTCACGCGAGGCGGGTTCTGATTGGTCCGTTTCAATTTTCATTCCGAGGCGCGTTCTGATTGGTCGGTTTAAATTTTCATTCACCCACGCCACCGCTTGGTGGCGAAACAGCCGGCCCCGCAATTACGGTTACATACTCGTTCCCGCAGGAACAACCGCTCAAATAAACGTTGAAGCAATAAGTCCAATTCCACTAAATCGGCGTTCGGGGATTCACTCACAAATACAGGTCTTTCCCTTATTAATTGAGGTGTAAAAAGAAAATCGTCCGGGGACTCACCCCTCCTCCGCTTGTTACTGCCGCCGGGGGTCGATTCCTGGGCACGCTTCACAGAGGTGGATGTCTGCCTGCCCGCTCCAAAACCTGCACTGCCGGTTCTATCGTGGCGGGGACACTCGCACAGGTCTGGTATATTCAGGTGGATTGCTGCAATGACAACCGTAACAGTCCTTTTTCATGGGAGGTGGTCCGTCGATGCAGATATGTCCTCTGTTATAATGCTCGAAACACGGCGTGTACCCTTCCAATTCACTTTCGCCTTTGCAGTAATCCGGGTAAATTTCCCGTATTCTATGAATTCCTCGTGGTTCGTAAATCTTCATAAACTCCAGAGGCAGCCGTCGTAACTCCTCCACCGTCATTTCTCCTGCGGCGGTACCGTCGAACTTACTTAGCGCGCGCGCGCGCAAAAGGACGGCGTCAGTCTAGGCTCGGCGGTCCTGCAAAGAAGACGTCTCCGGGAGGAAGCTCCGTCGGCTCGTGAGCCTTATCTCATGCTCGCATCTTTGGTCGGATGCGGGGAGGTACAATCAATCGATACCGATATAAATCGATTGCAGGAGTGGGAGGCGGGGGTGGATCGATTATCGATTGATTGGTATCGATCGATAATCGATTATATTGATTTCAATATGGCGGCCCGATATCCTGTCCCAGAACCGGCCTTTATACCCTACTGACGCCCTACCTCGCCAGAAATTATTTATTTTATTTTATATTATTGGTCAGTTGAATTGGTTTTTAAGTAATTCTCTTCCTTTATTTTCAGATGCTGGTTAATTAGTTGTGTACCGTAGTTTGGTTAGCTTAGTTTCTATTATCCTTCGCAGGTTTTTTAACCCCCCTTCCTTTGTGGGTTTTTCCTGCAACTGTGGGTTTTTCTAGAGAATCCTTAAGGTTCTATAGTTTTTTCCCACACGGTCTTTATTAAATAAACGGTTTTAATACAGACTTAAAATGCCATTGTGTTCTTATTTCATATTCCCGTTATACTTTTACTATAAAATACCTCATTGGGTTACCTAAACAAATATGACGTTCGTATTTAATGTGACAATATTACTGCATAGCATTTCGAAATGCCAAATTTCAGACAAAATACCTTCTGGATATATTACAAAATTTAAATAATCGTCAGCTTGAGAAAAAAATGAGGCATAAATATATTACGACGGTGTAATACTTTCTGTGAAAACATTTACATTTCGTCTCGAATGTTTGCCTGTATTTTGTAATAATATTCTCATTTCGTTTAATAAAATACTGAATGTGCATATATTTACCATAAGTAAAATTAATGTACTGATTATATTTTTGGATATTGTTATGTATGCCTGGAGCCAAACCGAAGTAAAAGGCACTAGAATTCCTGATAGATACCGTGAATATTGAAAAAGTCCAAATTTTACCTCCACCTATCTATCCTCTATAGAGTGAGTTTCATAGTCGACCAAAGCCACAATAAATTTATCGAATATGGATTAAGCAAAATACTAAAGACCAGAACAAACATTCCGTCCTGTAATTACACCCTGAAAGGTTTTTTCCAGCGTAATTCCAATCAATTGACCTGCTACGTAATTCATGTAACATACTCGGTACTTCGTAAAAACAAATAGTTTATATTCATAGATTGATTTACAAACCTACTTACGTAACAAACTATTATCGCAAATAGAACCACGAAAATTAAATATGTATCATACGTACGCTCCATGACATCAGCAAGACAACCTATTGTAGTGCTGCGTGGGGCAACTTGGCAACTAAAACTTGAGCGACCAAACTGGCAGCAGTTACGGAAGCGGAGTTGGATCTCATTATTATTATTATTGTGGGACCTTGTGACTTCAAGCGACTACCAGTGCCAACATTAGCCTACTCTTAATGAGAAACATCAAGGGGACCAACAGCTTTACTTCCCTTCCAAAGGACAGGGTGCTGATTCGCGTGTTCTCCTCTAAACACGCAAATAAGGGGCCGGTAAACCTCTGAAAAAACCCTACTTTTGCAGGATTCATACCCGGTTCGCACCGGGTATGCTCAGCGTAGCCAACACCCTCGCCACTACGCCATGGCACTCCCCATCTCCTCATTATAGCCTTCATGGCCATGATATATCACTTGCGATGTTCGATTCATCGATTCCACCAGCGATATCACAGTGCGATTCGAACACTTCCAGTTTGGTCTATGCACATGGTGTGACAGGTGGAATTTCGAGAAATATAAGGTTTAAACATTTTCAAATCAACTTCTATCGTGTGCAGTATTAAACTCGAAGGCAGTGTTATCAAGATGGGTAGAAGAGAATTGCGAGAGAGAGCGGATGGCTACTAAGAAGTTGCCCTTCAGCCCATCCACTTCTCTGCCCAAGAATGCATCTCGACAAAGCAAGGCCAATGCCAGCAGGAAAAACTGTCAGAACTTGAGGTAAATGACTGCATGAAACTTTTACAGTGGATGCTGACACATTAATTGCTGAATCTTCTTTCGATCTACCTGCTAATTCGAAAAAGATGTCTGGCCAAGGGATGTGCCATGGAGGAACGCGAGAGGGGTTCGGTTTGCAGCTCTGATAATGAGGAGCACTACCCTCCCAGTTTTCATTGAGTCTTGAAATAATTGTGTAATAAACTTTGCTTTTTTCTTATCTGTGCAGGCTCGCCAAAACTAGTGGAAACTTTAACCACTTCTGGTGATATGGAAATGCCACACACCACCCCAATGCGTATTCAAGAAGACAATGGTATATATGTCTAAGTATTAATTTTTGGGGGATCACAAATATATTACTCAACTATTTATTAAAATGTTATTTTTATATCTCATTGATAGATCATACATTTTCCTTTGTCTTATGATTACAGATTCTTGCAGTGAGGAAATCCAGCCTCACCAACTAGAGGTCACTGAAAAGGAAAGAACCCCAATGCCAGAGGACAAAGAGCCAGAATTGTGCTCACTGAACCAAGATAAAACAGAGATTGGTGTAAAACATTACTAATTTTTGCATGCTTCAATTACCTGGAAAGTAGGGTAGAAAAGCCGGTTCTGGAACAGGAAATCGGGCCGCCATATTGAAATCAATAAAATCGATCGATAATTGATTGTCGATCCGCCCCCGCCTCCCCCGCACACTCCCGCCACCCACTCCCGCAATCGATTTATATCGGCATCGATTGATTGTACCTCCCCGCATCCGACCAAAGATGCGAGCATGGGATAAGGCTCACGAGCCGATGGAGCTTCCTCCCGGAGACGTCTTCTTCGCAGGACCGCCGAGCCTAGACTGACGCCGTCCTTTTGCGCGCGCCCGCGCTAAGTAAGTTCGATGGTACCGCCGCCTGGCGGAGGCGTGGGTGAACTAGAAGAGGCGACGGTGCTGCCGCCAGGCGGAGGTTAGGGTGAACTGAATACCTTATTTAACTTATGTGTTTTAACGTGTCGAAAACCGTTATTGTACTTCTTTAATTTAATATTTCGTTACTTCTTTGAATTCATTTTTTAAAAAAACCGGTAAAGACCTCCGGAATTTCATATTTTATTACTCATTATTACACGTGCATATTCTTAACTGGGGCTAGGGTGCTGAGTGAAATAAAAAAACAGAGGAAGATCGGTTATACTTTGTTTTATTACTCACAGCGGTACATATTCAACCATGAAAATCGAAAAAAAATGAATTTTGTTTATGAGACACGTCACGACTCGTCTTTGAATGACGAGCGATGCAAACAGAATGGAGACGTGTCTCGTAAATCGAACAAGTTCATTACGGTGCGCACTTTTAAAAAAAGACACTGGAGACGTGACATGTCTCGTAATCAAATCAATCCACCATCATTTATTGCGACGACTGCGATAGTCCAGCACAAACGCTCAAAGACCTCACAAGAATGTCACCGTTTCATTTGGCGCACGAATTTCAAAGTCATGACTCGTTTACCAAAGTTCTTCCACACCGAGCGGTACCGGGTTTTGGAGGGTCGGTGATCCGTGTAGCAAGTGAAAGTCTCCCCGTGGGAGCAATCGGCGGAGAAATCGTCCACCTCGATGGATTCACCGTCCGATTCCACCCGAGTAGCTCGGTCCTCTTCGTGTACGTCGATCGAGATGATCGCTTGCAATCTCTCGGCCGCCTTGAGTAGCTCGTTGTCTGGGTGATACGGGGGGCGCCCGACGTTGAATCTTTCGACGACGCCTGTTTTGTCGTTATTGAACCCGGAAAAGACGATTCGCTTTCCATACAGATGTATTTCCCTTTTCCCGAAGTGGGCGACGCAGCACACGGCTCGATTAAAGTGTATCGTGATTGCGAGATCCTGATCGTCGGCGGTCGTCGTGCGGCTGCTCGGGGCGGTGGCGATGAAGGTGTTGAGGCAGTATGGCTTCCTGTCCAGGTCCAACAGGCGACCGCCAATCGTCACAATCGGCGGAAGGTAAGTGAGCGCGTGGGAGTTCATCTCGCGGAGGCTCAGGTTGCACGGCCTCCGCGGAAGCGCGTTCTCTCCGTGTCGACAGCTCATCTTTGAGAGGTGTGGTCTGCTCGCCCGCCGCGTCGTAACTGCCTCTTCACCGCGGAAGTCGTAATCTCGAACGGAAGTGGATGCGATCCGTGGACACGGAAGTGGCAATGCCGGTGGAGCTCGTTATCGCCTTGGAAATGCTTGGGAAACCGTTGGAAAACGAAAATGGAACATCGTCGCCTTGGAAAAGCGTCCTCATGTCCTCGCATTAGAAAACCGTACACTTGGTTGACTGATAACGAAAACAATTACTTTTGATTGAAGAATTAGTCTCCGCATTGGAGAAACGTTAGAAAAGAACATTTGAGACTCGGTTGACGGATAACGAAAACAATGACTGAAGGAGGACATCGACATTTTCCGGAAAATGTCGATGTCCTCCTTCAGCAGGAATACGCTTTTGTCAGAATGTACCTCGATGGGGCGTTTCAAGAAAGAGAAAAATACTTAAAACCAATGAAACCTGAGCAAGAACACGCTTTCAAAACTTCAGATGTTTGCATTGGGAATCAGACGTCGCCGCCTTGGAAATGCGTACTCATCTGCTCGCATTGGAGAAAAGCTTGAAAATAAATCAGAAAACTGGAAAACGAAAATCAGAGGCACGTACTCATCTGCTCGCATTGGAGAAAAGCTTGAAAATAAATCGGAAAACTGGAAAACGAAAATGGAAGGCACGTATTGGAAAACTCTCAGCCTTAGAATTGCGTCTCCTAGGTGGATCCAGAATTGAAAGACATCTCCTCGCATTCGAAAACGCGAGATACGGTCGAATGGGAAATTATGTGTCACTCTCAACGTTAGAATTGCGTCTTCATCTCCAAAACCTCAGATACGACCGAACATTCAACACTTGGTTGACGAAAGGAATGACTAGTGGAAAATGGAAAACGGAAAATGTCAATGTCCTCCTTCAGTCGGAATACGCTTGAGTGGAGATAATTTCACCCGTCTTATTATGGCGGTGGAATGACTATTGGAAACCTCTCAGCCTTAGAATTGCGTCACCATCTCTTCGCATTAGAAAACCCCCGCAAGAACATTCAACACTTGGTTGACGAAAAGAATGACTATTGGAAAATGGAAAACGAAAATCAAAGGCATATATTGGAAAACTCTCAGCCTTAGAATTGCGTCTCCTAGGTGGATCCAGAATTGAAAGACATCTCCTCGCATTCGAAAACGCGAGATACGGTCGAATGGAAAATTGTGTTTCACTCAAGGCCTTAGAATTACGCATCCATCTCCAAAACCTCAGATACGACCGAATGGAAAACGTAGATTCACTCTCAGTCTTAGAATTGCGTCTCCATCTCTTCGCATTAGAAAACCGCCGGAAAAACATTCAACACTTGGTTGACGAAAGGAATGACTATTGGAAAATGGAAAATCTAGAATTGATTCATTTCCCCCATATCGAATAGTTTATCGTAAGTCCCATGTGGAATAGTTTATTGGAAGTTTGCTTCGCGTATGCTGGAAAATTACCACGCAGTCCGGTTTTGGGGGCTTTTCCCAGAATGCGGAAAGCCGTTTGGCGCGGGAGTCGCAATCTTGCCACCGTGTTGCATCAGCCGTGGAAAGCGGTGGGGCGCATCCTGCGTCATCTCCTCGCGGATATGGAACTCTGCTGCTATATTTGGAGACGACGTCTTCCGTTTTCACGTTTCCCTGGAACCACCTCTTGATCCTTCCGCAGTTTATGACCGCGCACGCGTAATTCCCGATCGCGTGAAAGGGGTACATGCACTTGCAGCCGTCTTGGGAATTCGGCAGTCGCTTTAATTTCGGGCAACCGAGCACCTCCAAATTGATTACCGTGCAATCGCTCAGCATGCGGGAGATGAACCGACACTTCTGCTCGCCCATGACGAATAGGTAGTCGTAACTGATCGTGTAGTCCTACAGCACATCTTTCAGGCGATCGTACGGTACCTCTCCCACGTCCATACGGATGCCGTGATGGTTTTCCGATAGCCAGACGTTCTCCTTTTCTTCCCCGCTCACCTGAGGGGGGCACGCGAACATCAACGACTGACACATGCCCGTTTTCTGGAGGTCCTGCATCGCCAACTCTCGAACGACGTAATCCTTTTGATTGTAGTAGTAAGCTTGAAAGTCGATCGCCAACATTCCGACGTGGGGGGCGTCTCGCTTTTCCATTATTTGGTCCTCGACCGAGACGTCGCTCGATCCCACGCGCTTCGGTTTAACCCGCACCGATCGGTTTCGCTCGATTTCGGGCGTGAAGGTGGAAAGCCGCTTTTATCTCCTTCGCGAACAGACCGTAGTCGATCTCGGACGGCGGAAAATGCAACTCCGAATATCGGACGACGTGAAGGATGCCGCGGAATTGTTCCACGTTTTCCAACACCGAAAAAGGTCTGGCTCGAACGTTCTCGATACCGATTTGGTCCGCGAGAATTTCAAAGTCTTTGTGGAAGATGTTGAGTCGTTCGCGTTCTCTGATCAGCAAAGCCAGGTGATGGTCCAACACCAATTTGAATCCCTTGAGCTCTTCCAATAAATTAGTATAAATATTAATCTGATCTGTTGTAATTACCTGAACCACATAAATGTGCATAGTAAATAAATCTATATTTTATTCTTATTGGAGTTCTTATTACATATATGTAACAAATTTAATCTAATTACGTTATTACACTTACGCTTTAGCATTACTATAAATGTGCAAGTACCTTTACTATCAAACATTGTCCTTATAATTATTTCTTTTAGTAGCACTTGGTTATACATTTCTCAAAATACAGTTACCTGTTAAGACTTATAAAATCATAAACTCAAATCTTACACAATCATCTTTGAAAATTTTTGGCACTTAGTATTTCCAACAATCAACAATTACTAACATGATTTTGTTCTGTGCAGGGAGCGTATTCTGTTATTGAATATGGTATAACTTTCGTTTAAGAGGTAATGATTACCTAACAATCAATATTATGCCTGTGAATTCAAAACGTGTGCTGAGTGATTTATTAATGAAATTGAAGTGTTCATAACGATTTTTGTTAGTCTTTCAATCTCCGGTTGTTAAAAACATTACGACCTACAATTTCTTATAGCCTTCGAAACACCAAAAATAAACAGAAATGTTAAATAAAGATCTTTGACCATTTAGCCATTACTACAAAAACAAGTTTTTATAACAACAAATTAATTATCCAGTAATTACCACAAAATACTATGTATCAGTACAAATAAAGGAATAGAATTACTAAAATTTGATGTCACTATGCATACATCCGAAAAACAATGGTATGTACTAAAAAATCATTAAACAGTCTCTATTTCTATAATAGTAATGGTTTAGAATTAAATTTGCTGTACATAATTCATTACGATTTACAGTGACATCGTAGCTTTTATCCACTTTTCTTTCAAGTTAACTTGGGTGTAAATATACATACGTCTCGCATTCACTAACTTAATAGAACTGCACATGCGCCAAAGTAACTCAGTGCATAAAACTTGGAACATTGTTTTCGATCGACCTTACACACTTCGATCAAAATTTAAAAGAGTTACAAAATCGCACATTTGAATAGAAGACAATTTCGATCGCTTCCAAGCTGTTACATCGAAATTGAGAGTTTACGATTTCACTCGAATCGAAAGAGTTACAAAATCGGCCCGCAGGAGAGAATTGTGAAATTAATGAATCTAAAATTGACTGAATGTCCTATACAAGAAATATTTTATAATTAAAAATTTTACCACTACTTGATTTATATAAATACATCATAATTCTAGATAACTACTTCAATTCGAAACACAAATCGATAAAAATATGTGAACATAGTATGGCGAGAAGAAATCCAATGTACTTTGAGATTCCTAGATACTATAATTTGAATGGCAGGAACACTTTTAAAGTGATTGTTCCAACAATATTTAATAATTTACCACATAATTTTAAAACATTCTCAACCTATTCTGAAGTTAAAATTAACATAAAAAATTATTTAAAAAAATACAACTAAGGGTAGATTTGAATATCATCATCTTGCTATTTTATCATATTAAATATAAAAAGCACTCAAATTGATCATTAAGGCACCTGCTGACAAGTCATAATTTGACTTAGCAGGACCTCACCGAATATTAAGTTCATAATGAACTAACTTTCTCTTTCTTCTCTTTATATATTTGTGTACATTATATACTTTTGGATGTCTGCTTACATATTTCCGTAAACATTTTGTTTACAGATATTTTTTTATTGCAATAGTATATATATGTTTATATCTGATGTATGTATGTTATGTATGGGAATTTATTGGTTCATATATTTTATTCTGAGATATTTTTCTTTCTTTTCTTATGGTAAATGAGAATTTTGTTTTTTTTTTGTAAGTTAATGATTTGTAAGTCAATTATAATTTCTGTATTACATCTATAATGTATTGTAAACTTGTAAACTTTAATAAACTTATTATTAACAAATGATTGAATCATTTTTGACGGGAAAATTCACTAGTATGATTATATAAAGGGTGCACTCGCCCATGTAAACATAAATAAATAAATAAATTCCATCCAGAATGACCGTAAGTTTTATTTCTAAATATAAAAACTACTAATTTACACATTTTAATATTATCATTAATAAATAAACAAGTAGTAGGAGAATTTAAATATGAAAATAAACTTCACTTTGGCAGTACATAAACTAATATTTGAATTTAATACATGCATATATTAATGTAATATTGCAGATAACTAGAATGGTAGATCAGCGATATACTGTGATGAAAGAGGTGGTCAAGAAAAAACTACCAGAAGCAGAGGCAGTGGCCATGACATCTGATATTTGCACAGTTAAGAATACAACAAGAAGTTTCCTGGTCATCACAGCACATTACATTGATGAGGATAAACTTGTGCCCATCAGCCTATCAGCAGTTCACTTTACAGAACGCCACACAGGTGACACTATCGCTGCAGTCCTCAGAGAGTCCTTTGGCATACAGGATCAAAAGGCTGTATCTGTAACAACTGATTCAGGTACTAACATGGTCAAGGGAGTAATAACTTATGTTGGCAAAGGGAAACACATTCCATGCTTTGCACACAAATTAAACTTGGTTATGCAAGACAGCATGAATGCAACCCAGGGGCTTGACAATATCATTAGGGGGGTGAAAAATATTGTAACATATTTCAGACAAAGTACCATTGCAGCAGACAAACTGTGAGAAGAGCAGCTGAAA
Organism: Uropetala carovei; assembly: GCA_036926305.1. Lineage (NCBI taxonomy): Eukaryota > Metazoa > Arthropoda > Insecta > Odonata > Petaluridae > Uropetala > Uropetala carovei. The sequence continues at coordinate 4,716,730 of JAXCHB010000010.1, read as the reverse complement.
GTGATAAAGAAAGAAGGTACTGTAGTCTACCTCACTCAAGATCACAACAAGGAGGAACTCAACACATGATATGCTGGGGAAGTTTGAAAAACCTTCAAGTATTGTTGCAGTAATACTAGCCAGTCTGGATCATAAAGATGGGCAACAAATGCTGACAGGTTCCCATGTAGAAGTAATCTCTGAAGTGGTATCTTTACTGGCCCCATTTAAGGAAGCAACTGAGGAAACTTCAGGTGAGAAGTATGTTATTCTGCCCATTGTCCATTGTCTAGATGGAGCTACTAGGGACACAAAGCCAAGTACACGTATTGCACTTGAGCTGAAATCTAATCTGGAAAAACAGATTGAAGACAGGCTGTTGCCCCTTGAACAAAATAAATTATTATGTATCTCAACATTCCTTGATCCACGTTTTAACAGGATGTACAGCTTCTCATCCCCTTGTCAAACATCAGCAATTGCAAGGTTATGCTCTGAGATCAAGCAAGAGCGACATCATTTGGAATCCCTGTCACCTCTACTTTCATGTAAAAATACAGATACTGATCCTGCAAGCAGTTTTTTGTGGAAGCAGCATGAAGTTAGAGTCCACCAGGTGAGGAGTGAGGAGCCTCAAGGGCTAATGCCTTCAGATTTGAAGCTGTATTTTGATACCCCATGCATTCCTCACTCGCAAGATCCAATAAAATACTGGACCAATACTAACACCATGACACCAGCACTGTCCAATATAGCTAAAAGGTATTCAGCTATACTTGGAACATCAGTTCCATCTGAAAGGGTGGTATCTGCAGTCAACAATGCAGTACCAGAAAAGAGAACATCAGAACATATTTTAAAAAGTCTTTCTCTCTGCTCTGCCAAATGACTTTTGGTATTTTATTTCTAAGATATCAACATGAAAATTGCATTAAAAATTGTATATTACAGGACATAAAAGCCCATCTGGAGGTGCCATTTTGGATATGACAATTGTGGAAGTTTATGTATTACAAATTATCAAAATATGTAGATATTAACCATTTCTTTACTCTTTGTTTTACCTGAGAGATATTGCTTAGGTTTAGCAGGTCCTTGGGGGAGGTCATTGAAAATCCTGGGTACCATATACTGTGTGGTTACCTTTCCATGCCCATTATTGTATTTAGGTACAAGGTATTTAGTAGGTTTTCGTAATTTACAGATATGAGTACTGTGGTATAGTTGTTTATAATTGTCATTGAAATAATGATCCTGAATTAATATTTGTGCAGCATATCCACTGGTAAAACATTTAGATTTACACAACGCTCCTTAAAGCCCTGTACACACAACGACATCTATGGCTCCAGAAATGTCTCAATTCATGGCAGCCTTGAAATTTCTTCCTGTATACACGCATATTGCCTGCCATCTGGTGGCATGCTATCGTATTGTGTGCAACTTGCTTGCTCTGGCAGGCAAAAGAACCAGTCCTATTTCCGCAATTTTTATTGTGCCATTCATGCCTTTCACTTGTGAGAATATTTGGACGGGGAAGATTTCTGAAGAGTATTTGCTGGTGATTACCTGATAATTACTTCGTCTATCGGCGGTAATTTGTGTGGAACAGATATATTTTCTTTAATTTTAAAAGAATCGTACTTATGTATATATTATCTTTTGTTGCACTACAAATTGGACTTTCATATTCATACTTTTCGTTATTTTTCCTAATGTTTTAAATTTTTATTTGTAGTTAAGTGTTATATATTAATATTCCTTTGTGTTACTTCACTTCGTTAAAAAATAAAGTGAGTTCTCGTCGGAAGAAAATCTCTGTGCACGTGGGAAGATTTTTGAAATTATTTGCTACTGATTACCTGATAATTACTTCGTAGGTAGGATTGGGATTTTGTAGGTGCGTCGACAGCTAAGGTCATTTAGCACCTTACAGTATAGAATATTACATTTCATTTATTTAGCTAGAATGTCACGTTTATAATTAAAATTCAATGATACTTGAACAAGGTAACCGCGGTAATGAATACTGGAGTAGTAGTTGTTGTTTGTAAGGTGCTTCGACAGCTAAGGTCATTTCGCACCGTCTCAAATCTAAAAGTGTACCTTGCAGGTTAAAATGAATAAATACACGTTAAAAAAAAAAGGTCCACAAGAATAAATAGGATAAAATAGATTAATAAAATTGCAAGATAATATATAATAAAGGCATAAGCTAAAAAATGGGCAAAGGTCTATTCAAAGAGTGCTTAAAAGATTTGTTAACCTTAGGAATTTTAAAATAATGTCCATTTTAGGAGGATCGTCTGTTAGAAGTTCAGAGAGAGTGCCTCTCATATTTAGAAGTTGACGGATTCCTCTATATTTGGCACATTCTGTCAAGATGTGATGTATGGATATGGGGCAGTTACAAGTAGAGCATATGGGGGGTTCCTTTTCCCGCGTAAATAAGAATGAGTGCGTCAAAGCGCAGTGGCCAATTCTAAGTCGGGTGACTGCGACTTCCTCCCGGCGACTGTTTCTAACCGAGGATGGCCACGGAGTGACACTTGCTTTGATCGCTCTCAGCTTGTTACCTGTAACAGCCTCCCAGGACCTTTGCCATTTTTCAAACAAAGTGCTCTTAAAAAGGTATTTAAGGTCCTGGGATGGAACCATTTTGATGTCAGTATCCTCTCTTGACAGAGCTGCCTTCGCAGCCGAGTCGGCTTTTTCATTTCCACCAATTCCTACATGCCCAGGAACCCACATGAAGAGTATATTCACATCCTTTGCCTTCAACACCGATAGTAAGGCATGAATTTTCTGCACTACGGGATGGCAGTAGTACGGGTTTGAGATGGCTTTCAGTGCACTCATGGAATCAGAACATATAATATAGTTCGCACTCCTAGGCTCAGTACCCTCCAATGCCTTTTGAACTGCTATGAGTTCAGCAGTGAAAATACTGCAGAGGGGATTTAATTTGAAAGCCTGAGTGTCATGTCGAGTGGATGTAAAAGCACATGAACAGCCATCCTCCACTTTTGAACCATCTGTGTAAATGTGAATATATTCGGGATATTCCATCATTATTTCTTGGAATTTTATTTGGTACAGTGCTGGGTCCGTTTCAGATTTTGAATATCTGCACAGTTGGGTCAGGCACGTAGGGAATGGTATCTGCCACGGTGGAAACTTATGGAAGCCTCCAGGACAGACTTCCGGAAGTTGGAGGTTTTCTCCGTCAATAAAATTGTTGAAGCGAATACCTAAGGGTAAAGTTGCTCTTTGCCATCTGTTAAAAAGTTCTTTAAAACGTGGTTTAAAAATTATGTTAAAACACGGGTGGGTTTTTAAAGCTAAAATTTTTGAAACGTAGGTGCACATTAAAAGCGTCCTACGCATCTCTAAGGGTGGCTCTCCTGCTTCGCAGTAAATACTGGGAACAGGGCTGGTTCTGAATGCACCAGTGGCCAGCCTTAGAGCGGAGTTGTGCACTGACGCCAAAGGCCGAAGATACGAAGTTCTTGCCGAGGCATATATAAAGGATCCATAATCCATTTTGGACCTTACCAATGCTCTGTATAGCGTGAGCATTGATGTACGGTCAGCACCCCATGATGAATTTGTTAAAAACCTTAAAATGTTTAAAACTTTAAAACATTTATCTTTTAAAATACTTATGTGGTTCCGCCAATTTAGCCTTCTGTCTAAAACCATACCAAGAAAACGGATTGTTTCCACGAGATCCAATCTATTGCCTCCCAGTTTTAAAACAGGTTGAGGGAAAATTCCTCTCACCCTGTAAAAATGGAGGCATTTGGTTTTCTCATTCGAGAAACGAAAACCATTTACCCGTGCCCATTTGTCTAATCGATTGATAGTAAGCTGTATCTGCCTTGTTGCTGTAGACAAGATGGATGATCTGCAGAAAATAGCCAGATCGTCTACAAAGAGAGATGCCTCTACTGGAGTCTTGATACAGCTTACTATATCGTTTATTGCTATAGCAAACAGGGTCACGCTTAAGACCGATCCCTGTGGAACTCCGTTTTCTATGGTAAAGGGTCTAGATAGGTCAGTTCCTATCCGTACCCTAGCCGTTCGATTGGTTAAAAAGTTCTTAATAAAAACTGGAAGATTACCTCTGAAACCCCAATCATGCAGTGTGCTTAAAATTTTGTGTCGCCATGTCGTGTCGTATGCTTTCTCCAAGTCAAAAAAGACTGCCACGACATGTTGGCGAAGAAGAAAGGCCTCTTGGATAAAGTTTTCAGTCCTTACCAAGTGGTCGATCGTAGACCGGTTTCGCCTGAAGCCGCACTGAATGTTAGATAAGAGGTTACGGCTTTCCAAGCACCAATATAACCGTCGGTTAACCATTCTCTCTAAGAGTTTGCATAAGCAACTCGATAGAGGCCAGCCTCCTTCAGGAAGGATAAAACTCTATCTACCCTTGAAGAATTGTCACCAAGGATGTCATCTAAATCACCAGTGATAAGATATTTGCTGCGCAGATCAGAGTACTTACGACAGTCTGTCAGAAGGTGTCTTACAGTGACTAGAGAGTGGCAATCATCGCATTGAGGCGGTACCCGAGGGATGGAGAACAGGTACGAATGTGTCAGGGCACTGTGCCCAATCCTCAACCGAGTGATGACTACCTCCTCTCTTCTACTGTTTCTGACAGATGACGCCCAGTGCCTTGTGTCATTCTTGATCAGACGCAGCTTGTTCTCTTTCATAGAATGCCATGAAAGGTGCCAATCCTTCAGAGTTGAGCTCCTGAATGCGGCCCGTAGGTCTCCCGAGACGACGGCATCCCTATCGATCTCGGGTTTGCCGAGAGCTTCCTTGGCTGCTTTATCAGCAGCCTCATTGCCTGCTATTCCTACATGGCCGGGGACCCACATGAATTTAACATGGGTCCCTCTTTCCTCAAGGTGAGTCAAAGAGATCTGTACAGCCTTAACTAATGGGTGTACAGGATCGTAGCAGGCAATGGCTTTAAGTGCACTCATTGAGTCGGAGCAAACCAGGATCGGTTTGTCATGACAATCAATGCCATCCAGGGCGAGCTTTATGGCTGTAAGCTCCGCTGTATATACACTACACATTGGATGTAGCTTAGCCCCAAAGGATCTGTGAGAGGTGACAAAAGCACAGGCGCACTCTGTCTCGGACTTCGACCTGTCTGTAAAGATGACTTCGAAGTCCGGAAATTGGTGTAAGACCTCGGCAAAGGAGGACCTGAGCTCGGCAGGGACTGAATCTTCTTTCGATCTACCTGCTATTACGAAAGAGATGTCCGGCCGAGGGATGTGCCATGGAGGAACGCAAGAGGGGCATATTCTGGACACAGTAGGGAGTGTAAAATCAATTTTCTCTATAAAATTATAAAATCGAACACACAGCGGCTTAGTTGCACGTGGTCTCATGTTAAAAACATTCAATAAATTATGGTTAAAAACTATTTTAAAACACGGGTGCGACGGAAGCGCCATAAGTTTGCTGACATAGTTGCACATCAAGGCAGTTCTCCTGATCTCCAGAGGTGGTTCGCCAGCATCGCTATAAATGCTGACGATAGGGCTGGTTCTAAATGCCCCAGTTGCCATTCTCAGGCCTGCATTGTGCAACGATGTCAGCGGACGCAAATACGATGGTCGTGTCGCACCATAAATAAAACAGCCATAGTCGAGTTTAGACCTCATCGATGCCCTGTAAAGGAGGAGCGTTGACGTGCGGTCCGCTCCCCAGGACTGGCTTGTTAGAACTTTTAAAATATTCATGGAAGACTGTACCTTCAATTTTATCTTTTTAATATGAGCCCTCCAGTCAAGTCGGCGGTCTAAGTGCATTCCAAGGAAGCGAACGGAATCCACGAAATTTAGAACGTGGTTTCCCAACCGTAATGTAGGTTGGGGGAAAATACCACGGCGCCAGTGAAAGTGGACACAACAAGTCTTCTCGACAGAGAAACGAAAGCCGTTCATAATAGACCACTTCCACAATCGTTGAAGCGTCATTTGCAATTGCCTCACTGAAGTAGAGAGCTTGGACGACCGACAGAATATTCCCAGGTCGTCCACGAAGAGAGAGGCTTCGACTGGTGATGAGATGCAGGACACCACGTCGTTTATGGCGATTGCAAATAACGTGACGCTTAATACAGATCCCTGTGGAATACCATTCTCTTGGGCATAAGAGCTGGAAAAGGCGTTGCCCACCCTTACTTTAAAAGTTCGATCTGTTAAAAAATTTTTTATAAAAGTCAATAAATTACCTTTAAAACCCCATTTACGCAAAGTTTTTAAAATCTTAAAACGCCAGGTAGTGTCGTAGGCTTTCTCCAAGTCAAAGAAAATGCCTAAGACATGTTGTCCTCGAAGAAAAGCCACTTTGATGAAGGAGTCTATCCGAACAAGATGGTCGATTGTACTCCTGTGCCTCCGAAAACCACACTGGATATTAGAGAGAAGGTTACGCCCCTCAAGACACCAAACTAGACGTCTATTAACCATTCTCTCCATCAGCTTGCACAGACAGGAAGTAAGAGAGATTGGTCGGTAGTTTCCCATGACAGATTTGTCTTTTCCCTGCTTGGGAATAGGGATCACTACCGACTCCCGCCAAGAATCTGGGAATGCTCCATCCTTCCATACACGGTTGAAAGTGTAAAGTATCTCTTCCATTCTTTCCTGGGGAACTCGCCTCAGAAATGCGTTGTGGATACCATCCGCACCTGGAGCACTGTCCCTCAGGTCAGCAATGGCTGATTGGAGCTCCCACGGCGTAAAGGGCTCATTGTAGCTAGCAGAAAATCGACACGGAGGAGCTGCTGCTCCCTCCTCGCGACATTTGATTGTCACGAATGTCTGGTCGTAATTGGCTGAGCTACTAATTTGGGCATAATGCTCCCCAAATGCCTCTGCGACATCCACGGGTTGCATCGCTATGGCCCCATTCACTTCCACAGATGGCGTTGTGGAAGAGTGAAATACGCCTGAAATTCGCTTCACTTTCCTCCATATCTGTGCAACTGGTGTGCGCAAGTTTATGGATGTGACATAATCCATCCAGGATTTACGCTTAGCATCACCCACTACCTGGCGGGCTTTCGCACGTAGTTTGCGAAAAGCCTCGAGATTCCTACTCGTGGGATGTTTATTAAATATCCGTAGGGCCTTCTTTCGCTTTTTATAGCTGCAGCACAATCATCGTTCCTGCCTGAAGAGAGCGGAATGCTCTGTTCTGCTGCTCGTATAATGGCCGTGGTGAGGGCCGCTACATTTGCGTTGGCGCTTCGAGTAGGCTCGTACATAAATTTAAAATTTCATTAAAAACTTCCCAGTTGGCTTTCTTCAGAAGCCATTTCTGGGGGACAGTAAAATCTGGGTTAAAACCACTTTTTTGGATAAGAAGGGGAAAGTGATCACTTCCACAGAGGTCATTATGGGACTTAAGTTTAAAATGAGGGGCAACCCTACTGCTGCAGATTAATAAGTCTATTGCAGAGTATTCCCCTGTAAAAGAGTTAAAACGTGTCTTTTCATTTTTGTTTATTAAAATCAAGTTAAAATTTGTTAAAATCTTCTCCAGTAGACGACCACACCGATTAAAATCTCTCCCTTCATCGCCCCATAGGGGACTGTGTGCGTTAAAATCTCCTAGTAGAAGGAACGGTTTGGGCAGTTGTTGAATCAGCTCCACCAACGTTTCCTCCGTCACCGGTGCCCGTTCCGGGAGATACACATTACAAAACGTAATCGTCTCCGGAAGGGCAACTCTGACCGCTACAGCTTGCAAGGGGGAGCGCAAGTCCACCCGAGAGGTGTAAAGGGTCTCCCGAATGGCCACCGCAACTCCGCCTTGAGCCCGCTCTCCGCTAAGGTCGTCCTCGCGGTACATGGTGTAGCCCTTTAACTGTGGTGTGTCACTGGCTTTAAAGTGTGTTTCCTGTAAAAAAATTAAAAAAGGGTTGAAGTCCTGTATAAGGAGCTTCAACTCCTCTCGTCTTTTAAAATAACCATTCGTGTTCCATTGAATGACAAACATCTTTGTTGGGTTGGTTAAAATATTAAATATCTTAAAAATATAAATAAATAAAATTGTATTAAAATGAAAAGACTAAAAAACTGTCCTACTCTGTGGAAGACAAGCTTACCTACTAAGCTTTAACTTTCTCCCCTTCTGTCGATTTAGGAGGATGGTACGCAGTTGGTCTTCGTCCAACTGGTCCTCCTCCATATCCTCCTCGTTAGCCACATGTGGGTGTCGAGGAGGTGAAGGCAGTGGAGTGACAGCACTCCTACTGCGACTTGGGATCTTTTCAGACTGACCCTTTGGTGGTGCAGTCTGGTCCATCTCTTCCTTGTTGGTCACATGTCGCTCTTGAGAAGGTGAAGGCAGTGGAGTGACATCACTCCTACTGCGCCTTACAACTTTCACAGACTGATTGTTTGGTGGTGCAGTCTGGGACACCACGTTGCTGGATTTCTCTCCAGCGACTTCCCTTTTGGAGGGCTTTTTTTCCACATTCCTTTCCTTCTTTTTTGACTCTTTTGTCTTCGGTACCAGGGTTTCCGTTTGCGTGCTGATTGTAACCTTCTTCACAGAAGTTGCTGCCACTGACGCAAAAGACCTTGAAAACGTTGGAGCAACCATAGTCCTGTATTTCTTCCTAGCCTCGAGGTATGGAATCTTCTCCGTCACCTTGATCTCCATGATCTTTTTTTCCTCCTGCAGCTTAGGGCAATCTCGTGAGTAGACCGGATGCGGTCCCTCACAATTGCCACAAAGAGCAGGGCTGGCACAGGGCTCCTCATCGTGCTTCTCCTTCGCACATTTTGGGCAGGTGGCCTTGCCCTTGCACCGTAGTGCAGTGTGCCCGAAGGACTGGCACTGGAAGCAGCGCATGGGGCTAGGAATAAATGGCCTCACAGGACACGATTCATATCCAACGAACACCTTCTCTGGCAGCTTGTCGAACGCGAACGTGAGCACAACAGAGGTCGTATTTATCGTCTCACCGTTGCGTTTCGTCGTCAGTCTACGACAGGAGATGACTCCTTGGGGAGCCATCTCCTTTGTTATCTCCTCGACGTCGACATAAAGAAGGTCGTAGCATGATATAACGCCACGACATGTATTTAAGGTCTTATGCGTCTCAACTCTCACTGGGATGTCATGCAGAGTTGTCATCGACAGCAACTTCTGGCTCTGCTTATCATCAGATGTTTGTATAAGCAGGGTACCATCTCTGAGTTTCTTCACAGACTCTAACTTTCCTGGCACCGAGCCAGACAGAACCTTGTGAATTAGGAAGGGAGACACCTTCGTCAGGGTCTCTCCTTCTTTAGCGCACTTTATGATTAAATATTTTCGGCAACTGCTGGCAGCTGAGCCTCCCCCGCCCATTTCAGGGCGGGATCTTTTTGGAGGAGGAGATGATTGAGTGGCCGTAAAAAGAGCCATAAGTGGATTTGGATATTCGTCCTCTGGTCTCCCCACCCACCACGGAGCCACAAATGGGACGCCACACCACAAACTGATGCAGACGCCAGGGCTAACCAGAAGGATATAGCGCCTCTGACTTGGTTGTCTGCTTCGGGTAAGATCTCCAGTGCATGGGCTAGCCAAACCCATGCACCTTCGACCCCCCTACACAGACCCCCATAGCCTCCGCACTCGCCTACCGGAACGTCAAGACGTGACGGCAAGCCGATTCATCGGGTGTGGCTAGCACCCGACGTCCCGTTTACAGTGAGTCCGAGGCCGAAGTGGTGTGTTGCTCACGGATCGCATCTTGAGCATCCGAAACCCAGATGGAGTCCGGTGAGCTCAACCACCAGGCATCCCATCCCCACCTTACGGGTCTCCACGCACGGCAAACACGCGGGCGGGCCAATAGCTGGATGTTATGGCTGAAACTCAAACAGCAGACCCACATGCTGTTTGGAAACCATCCTAAGTTAACTGTGGGTTTTTTTTCGAGGTTGTCTCCTCGCCCATTAGTCGCCTCTTACGACCAGCAGAGGGGCTGCGGGAGTATTCTACCCCCCTTCCCGCAGGGGGTAGACGAGTGTGGAAGTGCTCGCATGTGCTCGTCCCGCCCGTGGCCACTTGGTCCGAGGTTTAGTCATTCCATGACTGCCATACTCAACTGCTGATAGGAAGCATACGGGAGGCCAGACATCAATAAGAAGAGAAAAATGGATGGAGAGGTGGAGGGGATTGAGGAGGCAGTGGAAGGTTTATCTAATGAAAAGGGGAAGGTTCGCTCTAGGTTCAATAACGGTTCATATATATCCATGCCTAAAGAGAGCAGGGAAAGTGAAGTCTGGTGTTTATTTTCTTTCGTTTGTGATGCTGTGACCAAAGAATGCATCAGGTTCGCTCGATGCAAAGAGTGCAGCAACATTTCTATGTACAAGTCAGGCATCAATAGCCAATTATACAGGCACATGAAAAGTTGCAAAGGGCGAAACGACCGGTGAAGCAAACTAAACGAGGACAGAGACCTGTACCTAAACAGGTACTTGACAGGCTTACGCAAAAATGTGTTGTACACGCATTTAATATTGTATGTGGGGAAGGTTTTGTGGAGATGGCGCAGGAGCTCATTAATATCGGTGGCAAGTATGGGACGGTGGATGCTCGAGATTCTTTACCACATCGCACAACTGTTGGGCATCACGTGCAGGGAGAGGCAGACCATGTCCGGTCACAGATCATTCCGAAGATTCAGTCAACTCTTAAGGAGAGTGAATGTGCATTCACGGCGGATATGTGGACCGAACGTTATAAGAATTGCCACTACCTTACTATTACAGCCCAATTCTTAGTGGATAATAATATGATTAACAGTACTTTGATCATATCCATCTTCCCAGATGTACTTCAGAGTGGCACAAACATTAAGAGTTGAAACGGAGGAAAAATTGGCTGAATTAGACTTGGACGTGACACAGATGCGCCAAGCGTTCTTCATTACAGATCAAGGGTCAAATACGCTCAAAACGTTCGAAAACTACGATCGGCTTCCATGTGCTTCTAGCTTACATCAAGGCTTGCGGGAAGACTGTAACATTTCTAAAGGCATCGGGTCTCGTTACTAAGCTTGAGAAAACCGTACTCCTGGATGTAGACACGAGTTGGGTTAGTGTACTGTCACTTTTGGACAGCGTGCATTGCCAAATTGAAAGCATCAAGACCATTCTGAAAGAGAAGAACAAAGAAGATCTCTTTATTCAGTGACCTAGTCACATTTCTACGCCCATTTAAAGAGGCTAGTGTGGACCTAGAGGGAGAAAAATTTCCCACTTTGCACCTCGTGCTATTATGGTACTATCAGCTCCAAAAAGCACTGCATTATCACATGATACGAGAGCCTGGTGAGTGATTTATGACTTGGAATTTTGTCATACAGGTACGAGTAATCTTATGACATGAAAGTACCTTTTTCCACTTTACTATCTCTTTTTAGGCTATGACGAAGATCAAGTTCAGGGCTAAGAAATATTTGAGCGAAAAATTAGAACTCAAGCCAATACACTTCGCCGCCACCTTTTTATGCCCTCCCTATAGGCAATTAAGATTTCTGATGGAGAAGGAGAGGAATGACACCCATCGATTCATTAGAGAAATGTGTGAGAGTGTGGAAGGTAAGTCGTCAGCAGAAACAAATACGTTCCGGTAAAAGAGGCCGTACCGTGTCTTACTTATGTATTACTGACTTGGGCCACTGTTTTACATGCTCCCTCCCACTTTTAATGCGTTTTTGCAACGTCTGCATGTATAGAAATCAGATTTGAATGCAGTACCCCCTTCCACTCACTGCTATACATTATCGTACGCCCATCACAGGATGATAATTAAAATGATGTGAAATAAAAAATAAGAATACATAAGTATATAATAGTTCATTGTCTAACGAACTAATTTTTCCCTATATAGCGCAACAAACGGAAGAAATTAAAATTGGAGCATTGGAAGCCCAACCCAAAAAATCAAAATTTGAGGACTGGAGCTCTGACGATGTTGCGACAGATGGAAGTGGAGTTCCTCTAGATGAAATAGAGCAATACATTGCCCTCTCCAAATCAGAGTGCAGGAATGTAGGGAAAGAAAACCTTCTGATTTGGTGGGATGCAAAGAGGGAGTTTTTCCCTCTCCTTTGCAAGGTAGCTAGGAGATTTCTTGTGCCTGCAACCAGCGCTGCATCTGAGGGAAGCTTCAATAGAGCAGGACTTCTTGTCACAAGTAGGAGATCTGGTATTTCCCCGGAAATGCTGAATGATATCAGCTTCTTAAAGAGTAATTATGTGCATACCGACTATTCCCGATAAGGAAATCATTAAGAAACTAGTATCCCGATTTACTCGACGCATATAATTTGCAATGGCTAAGAGATCTCAGCATTTGTTTCAGAATGCTGTACAATTAACTCCCATTATTTTTCACGACAGCTATGTATGAACCAGGATGAGAAGTAGGGTCCGGGCCATGTCAGCAATGTTGTCCATAAATTGTTGGAAGGAAATCTAGATAGAGGTCATTCACTTTTTATGGACAACTATTATAACAGCGTTGACTTGGTCCACCAACTACTCGAACGTGGAACCTATTGTACCGGAACTCTCTGACCAAACCGGAAAGGCAACCCCCCAACAAGTGGTAGCCAAAAGACTAAAGAGGGGTGAAATTGTGGATGCCTTTTCTGATGATGGCGTTTGTGTCCTTAAGTGGAAGGACAAAAGGGAAGTGCTGATGATCAGCTCTGAATTCGGGAGTGACATTGTTAATGTTCCTCGCCGAAAAAGAGGAGGGGTTGTTTCCAAACCAGAGGCTGTTGTTCAGTACAATAAGTCGATGGGTGGAATTGACCACTTTGATCAGATGATGGCTTATTATCCCATTCAAAGAAAATGCCTTAAGTGGTATAAGATGCTGGGTATCCATATATTTCACCTCATCTTAGTCAATAGTTATTTCCTCCATTTGAAATCCTCTGCAACCAGCCTTTATGATTTCCGATTGTCCGTCATAAAGTCCCTCATCCTTCCTTCTCTTGCTGCCAATCCCAGAACAAGTTCCAAGCCCAAATTACCCATCCATTTTCCCATATATCAAACCGCTCCTGGCTCTAGTAGGAAAGTACATAAGAGGTGCCGGTTATGTCTTTCCAAAAAGGTCAGGAAGGAGACTCCCTTCATCTGTCCCCACTGCAAAGGGTCTCCTCCTCTCTGTCTTGAATGCTTCCTCCCCTATCATGAAAGCATATAAATCTGTATATTTGTATATATGATATTATTGTATATATTACTTGTGTATATTATATTTATTGTATATACTATTTGTATATATTATATTTATTGTATATATTATCTTTTGTTTTATATGCAATTATCTTCGTATATTTTTTGTGAATAGTTTTTTGAAAAAAATTTGTAAATATGTAAATGCTTTCATGGGAGTCTACAACTGAAATATATAGACTATTTGTATATACAAAAAAAGTATTTTCGTAAATTTTGTAATTGTTTCGATAAATAAATGTAAACATTTTATAAAATTGTAAATATTTAGTAATTTTTTATAAATTTTTATATTATGTTTAATAAATAATTGTTTAAAATATTGGTTTATTAAAATCGTTTTTTGTAAACTAATTCTTATATCAAAATCAACAGTTATATAATGTAAAGAAATATACAAATCGGGAATAGTGCAAGGTAGGCAATCCCGCAAAACGTGTAGCATATTTTTAGAGTCACTCCGACGGCAGAGAGGGGCATATCACGCTCTCCATATTTCGCATAAAAAACGGTACTTTTAAACATTAGAATTTTTTTTTCCCCAGCTTATAGATGCTAATTACCATACATTTACGGGAAAAAAAATTTCAGCCACGGAACAACCACCACCGAAAATCACTCCCGCACGGAACGTGTTAAAAAAGCAATTCCAAACTTCCCGTCATATCCACTGATATTAGAACATATTTTGTGCAAACTACCAAAAGAAGAATGTTGGCTAAGGAAATGTTCTGACTGTGAACATATTTTGCGCACGCAGCTGGAAATCGTTCTTCGACAAGATGAGGCTTCTAGTAAACACTGTGATTGGTTTGAGTGGAAGGAGGAAGGCAGATTAAGGAAAGTACGACAAGAGGGAACAACAGATGACCTATCACATCATATACTGTCAATGAGCCCTTTATTTTTGGAGCATTGTTATATAAAGAAAGAACAGGCCAAATCATATAAAAATGACAGAGAAAGTATTCGGTCATCTGGCTCCTCAAAAAATGCAGCAAGGCTTCATGTTGATTTCTCTGAAAAATTCACATGCATTGCTCAAGACGAAGTACAAAGTTTTCACTGGGTTCAACCACATTAGTATTTTCACGGCGATAAATGGGTACAATGAAAACAGTACCCAATGGTTATTGCTTCTGATAATTTGTGTCACACCAAGAACACTGTGATTGCCTAAATTGACAGACTAATGGAAGAATAGAGGATATAAAAAATGTTAAAATTTGGTTGGATGGACCTTCTTCTCAATTTAAGAATAGATACATACCAGCCAGTTCATCTATCTTGGGAAAAAGACACAAAAAGAATATTACTTGGAATTATTTTGCGTCATATGGCAAAGGTCCTGTTGATGGTGCAATAAAGAGAGAGGTCAGGGCATCAATATTAAGTAGAAAGCATCAAGTACTTGATGCTAGGATGTTTGCTGAGGTGGCAAGGGAAACTTCAAAAATGATGGCCATCGAAATGAATGACTCAGATATTGAAAAACGAAATATTGCTTTGGGTTTGCAGAAAGTTTGAAAATGCTCCAATTGTAAAAGGAATTTCATGAGTGCACTGCATGTCTTACTGTAACGAAGTATAAAGCTATTTCACATTAACTAAACATGGAGCTTTAAGTTAATTGTAATGGTTGTGACTTGATTTTTCCACTATGTAATGTGAGTGACGTTTTTGAGTAATGTAATGTAAATGTAATTGATTGTAATGAAATTTCCTTATTATACACCATAAATGTTCTAGCATACAGAGTAAGAAATTTTCCTTTATTTTATTCCCATTATCATAGGAGAAATTATGGAAAATTCTCTATTATTGAAAGATTACAAAGAACAGCTAATGAATTTTCAAATCTCATTGATTTGTTTCACCAAAGTCTTAATCACTTGAAACAACTTCGAGAATTTCAATTAAACCAATAGTTTGGGATCTTATTTTTTGTTATATATTGTATATTTTTCTAAGACTGGAATTCTAACTTAAGTTTGTGTGTTTTGATGTATTATTTTGAATTGTTATATTATGTGTTAGTATTTCTGTATTTGCATTGAATTGTGTAACTGCATGTTTTTTATTTCCTTTATTGTTTACATTTCTTAGTAATTTATGTATAACTTTGTAAATGGGTGAACTCCCATAAGTGGATAAAATAAATAAATAACCATTACAATCATGGAACTCTTGTGGTAAAACCAAACCATTAAGACATTTTCATTGGTAATGAACAATAAAAAAGATCCAGTGCAGGGCTCCAAAGCACACTATTACCTTAGGTGAATTGGCATTCATCACATTACCGTTACAATCACGGAACTCTTGTGGTAAAACCAATGCATAATGATATTTTCATTGGCAATGAACAATAAAAAAGATCCAGTGCAGGGCTCCAAAGCACACTATTACCTTAGGTGAATTGGCATTCATCACATAACCATTACAATCATGGAACTCTTGTGGTAAAACCAAACCATTAAGACATTTTCATTGGTAATGAACAATAAAAAAGATCTAGTGCGGGGCTCCAAAGCAAACTATTACCTTAGCCGAATTGGCATTCAACACTTAACCATTACAATCATGGAACTCTTGTGGTAAAACCAAACCATTAAGACATTTTCATTGGTAATGAACAATAAAAAAGATCTAGTGCGGGGCTCCAAAGCACACTATTACCTTAGCCGAATTGGCATTCATCACATAACCATTACAATCATGGAACTCTTGTGGTAAAACCAAACCAAATAGGCATTCATCACATAACCATTACAATCAGGGATGTCTTGCGGTAAAACCAATGCATAATGACATTTTCATTGGTGATGGACAATAAAAAAGATCCAGTGCGGGGCTCCAAAGCACACTATTACCTTAGCCGAATTGGCATTCATCACATAACCATTACAATCATGGAACTCTTGTGGTAAAACCAAACCATTAAGACATTTTCATTGGTAATGAACAATAAAAAAGATCTAGTGCGGGGCTCCAAAGCACACTATTACCTTAGCCGAATTGGCATTAATCACATAACCATTACAATCATGGAACTCTTGTGGTAAAACCAAACCAAATAGGCATTCATCACATAACCATTACAATCAGGGATGTCTTGCGGTAAAACCAATGCATAATGATATTTTCATTGGCAATGAACAATAAAAAAGATCCAGTGCAGGGCTCCAAAGCACACTATTACCTTAGCCGAATTGGCATTCATCACATAACCATTACAATCATGGAACTCTTGTGGTAAAACCAAACCATTAAGACATTTTCATTGGTAATGAACAATAAAAAAGATCTAGTGCGGGGCTCCAAAGCACACTGTTACCTTAGCCGAATTGGCATTCATCACATAACCATTACAATCATGGAACTCTTGTGGTAAAACCAAACCATTAAGACATTTTCATTGGTAATGAACAATAAAAAAGATCTAGTGCGGGGCTCCAAAGCACACTATTACCTTAGCCGAATTGGCATTCAACACTTAACCATTACAATCATGGAACTCTTGTGGTAAAACCAAACCATTAAGACATTTTCATTGGTAATGAACAATAAAAAAGATCTAGTGCGGGGCTCCAAAGCACACTATTACCTTAGCCGAATTGGCATTCATCACATAACCATTACAATCATGGAACTCTTGTGGTAAAACCAAACCAAATAGGCATTCATCACATAACCATTACAATCAGGGATGTCTTGCGGTAAAACCAATGCATAATGACATTTTCATTGGTGATGGACAATAAAAAAGATCCAGTGCGGGGCTCCAAAGCACACTATTACCTTAGCCGAATTGGCATTCATCACATAACCATTACAATCATGGAACTCTTGTGGTAAAACCAAACCATTAAGACATTTTCATTGGTAATGAACAATAAAAAAGATCTAGTGCGGGGCTCCAAAGCACACTATTACCTTAGCCGAATTGGCATTAATCACATAACCATTACAATCATGGAACTCTTGTGGTAAAACCAAACCAAATAGGCATTCATCACATAACCAATACAATCAGGGATGTCTTGCGGTGAAACCAATGCATAATGACATTTTCAGTGGTAATGAACAATAAAAAAGACCTAGTGCTGAACTCCAAAGCACACTAAAATCTTAGCCAAATAGGCATTCATCACATAACCATTAAAATCAGAGATCTCTTGCGGTAAAACCAATGCATAATGACATTTTCAGTGGTAATGAACAATAAAAAAGACCTAGTGCTGAACTCCAAAGCACACTAAAATCTTAGCCAAATAGGCATTCATCACATAACCATTAAAATCAGAGATCTCTTGCGGTAAAACCAATGCATAATGACATTTTCATTGGTAATGAACAATAAAAAAGATCTAGTGCGGGGCTCCAAAGCACACTGTTACCTTAGCCGAATTGGCATTCATCACATAACCATTACAATCATGGAACTCTTGTGGTAAAACCAAACCATTAAGACATTTTCATTGGTAATGAACAATAAAAAAGATCTAGTGCGGGGCTCCAAAGCACACTGTTACCTTAGCCGAATTGGCATTCATCACATAACCATTACAATCATGGAACTCTTGTGGTAAAACCAAACCATTAAGACATTTTCATTGGTAATGAACAATAAAAAAGATCTAGTGCGGGGCTCCAAAGCACACTATTACCTTAGCCGAATTGGCATTCATCACATAACCATTACAATCATGGAACTCTTGTGGTAAAACCAAACCATTAAGACATTTTCATTGGTAATGAACAATAAAAAAGATCTAGTGCGGGGCTCCAAAGCACACTATTACCTTAGCCGAATTGGCATTCATCACATAACCATTACAATCATGGAACTCTTGTGGTAAAACCAAACCATTAAGACATTTTCATTGGTAATGAACAATAAAAAAGATCTAGTGCGGGGCTCCAAAGCACACTATTACCTTAGCCGAATTGGCATTAATCACATAACCATTACAATCATGGAACTCTTGTGGTAAAACCAAACCAAATAGGCATTCATCACATAACCAATACAATCAGGGATGTCTTGCGGTGAAACCAATGCATAATGATATTTTCATTGGCAATGAACAATAAAAAAGATCCAGTGCAGGGCTCCAAAGCACACTATTACCTTAGCCGAATTGGCATTCATCACATAACCATTACAATCATGGAACTCTTGTGGTAAAACCAAACCATTAAGACATTTTCATTGGTAATGAACAATAAAAAAGATCTAGTGCGGGGCTCCAAAGCACACTGTTACCTTAGCCGAATTGGCATTCATCACATAACCATTACAATCATGGAACTCTTGTGGTAAAACCAAACCATTAAGACATTTTCATTGGTAATGAACAATAAAAAAGATCTAGTGCGGGGCTCCAAAGCACACTGTTACCTTAGCCGAATTGGCATTCATCACATAACCATTACAATCATGGAACTCTTGTGGTAAAACCAAACCATTAAGACATTTTCATTGGTAATGAACAATAAAAAAGATCTAGTGCGGGGCTCCAAAGCACACTGTTACCTTAGCCGAATTGGCATTCATCACATAACCATTACAATCATGGAACTCTTGTGGTAAAACCAAACCATTAAGACATTTTCATTGGTAATGAACAATAAAAAAGATCTAGTGCGGGGCTCCAAAGCACACTGTTACCTTAGCCGAATTGGCATTCATCACATAACCATTACAATCAGGGATGTCTTGCGGTAAAACCAATGCATAATGACATTTTCATTGGTGATGGACAATAAAAAAGACCTAGTGCTGAACTCCAAAGCACACTAAAATCTTAGCCAAATAGGCATTCATCACATAACCATTAAAATCAGAGATCTCTTGCGGTAAAACCAATGCATAATGACATTTTCAGTGGTAATGAACAATAAAAAAGACCTAGTGCTGAACTCCAAAGCACACTAAAATCTTAGCCAAATAGGCATTCATCACATAACCATTAAAATCAGAGATCTCTTGCGGTAAAACCAATGCATAATGACATTTTCAGTGGTAATGAACAATAAAAAAGACCTAGTGCTGAACTCCAAAGCACACTAAAATCTTAGCCAAATAGGCATTCATCACATAACCATTAAAATCAGAGATCTCTTGCGGTAAAACCAATGCATAATGACATTTTCAGTGGTAATGAACAATAAAAAAGACCTAGTGCTGAACTCCAAAGCACACTAAAATCTTAGCCAAATAGGCATTCATCACATAACCATTAAAATCAGAGATCTCTTGCGGTAAAACCAATGCATAATGACATTTTCAGTGGTAATGAACAATAAAAAAGACCTAGTGCTGAACTCCAAAGCACACTAAAATCTTAGCCAAATAGGCATTCATCACATAACCATTAAAATCAGAGATCTCTTGCGGTAAAACCAATGCATAATGACATTTTCAGTGGTAATGAACAATAAAAAAGACCTAGTGCTGAACTCCAAAGCACACTAAAATCTTAGCCAAATAGGCATTCATCACATAACCATTAAAATCAGAGATCTCTTGCGGTAAAACCAATGCATAATGACATTTTCAGTGGTAATGAACAATAAAAAAGACCTAGTGCTGAACTCCAAAGCACACTAAAATCTTAGCCAAATAGGCATTCATCACATAACCATTAAAATCAGAGATCTCTTGCGGTAAAACCAATGCATAATGACATTTTCAGTGGTAATGAACAATAAAAAAGACCTAGTGCTGAACTCCAAAGCACACTAAAATCTTAGCCAAATAGGCATTCATCACATAACCATTAAAATCAGAGATCTCTTGCGGTAAAACCAATGCATAATGACATTTTCAGTGGTAATGAACAATAAAAAAGACCTAGTGCTGAACTCCAAAGCACACTAAAATCTTAGCCAAATAGGCATTCATCACATAACCATTAAAATCAGAGATCTCTTGCGGTAAAACCAATGCATAATGACATTTTCAGTGGTAATGAACAATAAAAAAGACCTAGTGCTGAACTCCAAAGCACACTAAAATCTTAGCCAAATAGGCATTCATCACATAACCATTAAAATCAGAGATCTCTTGCGGTAAAACCAATGCATAATGACATTTTCAGTGGTAATGAACAATAAAAAAGACCTAGTGCTGAACTCCAAAGCACACTAAAATCTTAGCCAAATAGGCATTCATCACATAACCATTAAAATCAGAGATCTCTTGCGGTAAAACCAATGCATAATGACATTTTCAGTGGTAATGAACAATAAAAAAGACCTAGTGCTGAACTCCAAAGCACACTAAAATCTTAGCCAAATAGGCATTGATCACATCACCATTACATTTACAATTCTAGCTAAAAATAATATTTCAACACACAATTATTAGTGAATTATAAAAGACTTGTGCAGCACAGAACATAACAACAATAGCTTACTACACATTCATCACATCACCATTAAATCCAGATAACTCGTGTTAAAACAAATACAACGAAAATTTCATTGGTAATGAACAACAAAAAAAGACCTGGTGCAGAACTCCAAAGCCAAATTGGCATTCATCATATTACCAATAAATTGAAATCTCTAGCTTACGAAGTACTTTAAAACACAACTCCATTATTAGTGAATAATTTAAAAAATTGATTGCTGTGCATTAGAGGACATAATATATGTTGTCCACTTGGCATTCATCACATTTCCTTTACATTCAGAAAGCTCTAGTGGTAAAACCAATACATGAAACATTACTTCATTAGTAATGAACAATAAAAAGTAGACCACTAGAGATCACAATAACAACCACTGCCTAATTGAAGGCCATCACATTCCCATTAACTTCAGACAACTCTCCCTTAAAACTATAGTTAAAGACATGCATTCCTTATTAGTGTATAATAAAATATATATAGCTGTGTACTAGAGACCACATTAAATGTTGCCTAATAGATATCCACCATTTTAATCAACTTCATACAACTCTTATGAGAAACAAACATACATTGTAATTCTACCTTCTGGTAGGTTTTAGGCACATCCAATCTAATCTGTAACATTCTCATGGTAAAATGCATAAAAAGAATTACTATGGTAATGAATGACAGAAAAATATTTCTGTGCTGGACACTGAAGCAAACTTAACTAATAACGTAACTGACATTCATCACATTCCCATTACAATGAAACTCTTGCTAAAACCAATATAAAAAAACAATTTCATTGGTAATGAATAATAATACACTAATACAAAAGTGGCCAAACATTTTTCTAATAATCTCCAACAACATTGTTTTAAATGAACAGAAATACATATAAAACAGCCAAATACAAACGTAATAATATTCATTGGTGAGACACAATCCACTGCACCAATACAAGTCAAACCTCTTTCCTCAATGTTATATAAATAGGTCAAGTTACAGCATTTGGTATACATTAAACAATTGATCAAAATGTCAGTTGGCACATTTAAAATAATCTCACAGTAAACTGATAATAGTATATCTGCAGTTGAGACAACTTTTTACAGAAAATTTTAGAGAACTCCCAAGAGTGCAAGAACTGGCAATTAAATAAAATACCACCAAATGTGTTACAAACAGTCATTATAGAGATTTTGGCAGCAGAAAAGGAATCAATGGGAACATTTAAAAACATGAAAAATGTTTCAATGACAGAGAATGCAGAATATTATAAAAAAACATGCAGCAGTTACCCAGTTACAACAGAGATAGGTATCTTGTCCAGCCCACTGATGACAAGCTACAATCAACTGTCATGGATAGAGTTATTACCTCAGTTCAAAATAAGCAAAGATACCATGATTTTCATGATTAATCATTTCTACTATCCAAATGTGTTTGCTAGACAGGTTTCTCAAAAACTTCTATCTGAAAAAAACTGCAAAAGAAAATGATCCCACTTGTTTTCTCACCATTAGCCATAGGAAACCTTTATGCTGAAGGTGATCAAACCAATAAACACTGTGTTGAGCCAGAGACTGTCAATTTATGAATGACGCTGCAGCTGAAGTGTTTCCTATGCAACTAAAATCATGGCCACTAGGAAATGACCCATTTGCAATACCATAACAAAATTGCAGTCCAACAACACTGCCATAAATATAGTGTGGATGGGTTTATAACAAAGTTGACCACTGAAGAACATGAGACCTTACTTCAACATGACAATTCACATTCACAAGTTTTTAAACCATAAAATGCAGAGGACAGCACTGTCCATAATACAGCACAAATTTCACACTAATACCCTTTCAATAACTTTAAACCTATTATTTATTAATCATTAATAAAGATACTGAACCCCATAAATGAATTATGGCCATATTAATACTCATTAAATAATAGGCAGCTCAAACAACTTGGTTACTTCCATTTGTTGTTTAAGCTTATAATGTTATTGTGACAAAAGAAATCAAACAACTTTAACCAACATGGAATTCTCCCATATGAGAGTAACCTTCACACAGTTTTGGCCAGAGCACAAAAGTTCATAGCAAACCAATTACTGTTCTAAATAAAAATTACTTCAAGGTATAAAAAAATTAGATGAGGAGATACATCAATTGGTATCTTATTCCAAATAAAATTCTGCAGATAACCACAGCACATCTACACAAAACAAATAACCGCCCAAACAGCTGGGGCATCTGCTTGCTCTTTGATTGATGATATATTACATAAAACTAAAGACTGACAAAAACTTGAACTACTTTCACGTTAATGACGATGAAAAAACCAACACGAAATACAAACCGGCAAGAAAATCTAAAAGCAAATCTTGAGTGCTAACACTGTAATACAAAATAGTAATTAATACTTGTTTGCATAAGCTACAGATGCGACATACAACACGTCGCCATATCCCGATATTCGATCACATATCAGGGTTTCAAATATTAACATTCAAATCAACAACTTTTACATACACATTAATCACAATTTTCGACAAAAATCTAGTGACCATACAAAGCATAGAACTACCAGTTCATGAAACAAGAATGCTTCTACTCCCAAGCATGAGCCGCTAACGACTACTGTTCTCATTGAGGAAAACCATATGCAGCAGCTCCACGAACCAATTTGTAAATTTCAGACACTACAACTTTAGATTTTATAAAATATTACAATAATAAATACTAAGTTCAAACAAAAACATAAAATACCATAAAAAAGTTAAGAATTGCGCCAGAACCAAATACATACAAACTCTCGTTCCGGTAGGTTTTAAGCTAACACTAACAAATCTGGACTATACAAAACCTTTCTCTTAAAGTTCACATACCCAATTCCTTCTTTTAATGCATTTAATATACTTTTCTCAAACGCTTTGTCTCTTCCCTTTCACCCTTCTTTCAATGCCTTCTCAGAACCGAACGAACCGAATAACCAGAAAGGTTTACATTTGTACATAAACCTCCCATGGAGCCTAGCAGCCAGGGTATGCAACACCGTCAATTGTCTGAATAAAGTTACTCCGTTAGATCATTTCAGGTGTCACTAGTGTCGCTGAAATCAACGGATTTTTCAAAAATAAGAGACGCTATTAGCAAAGAGCGCCAAAGACTGTGAAAATGGAGGTAACCGAAGGGAAGGGTTCCCTGTGCTCAGTTTCGGGATGTAAGTTTTCGGCAGCCGATCCATCCGTTAGGCTGTTTCATTTCCCAAGGGTGAAGGAACTGTAAGTAAATTTATATCAATGAATATTTTCATGTGAATGCTGAAGCGTTTTCGTGAATTATGAATGTAATTCTTAAGTCGCTTTAGGAGTTATAATTGATGTTTTTCGTACGAATACTTGCCTTTCAATGCAAAACTTACAATTTTGAACGTTATTTATCCAGTTCGCTTTGATATATATGTCATTTGTTGTATCGGTGGCTTGGTCGTCATATAAGATTGGTCAATTAAATCGAGTGGAAAGTGTACGGCATAAATTCTTACGTTTTTTAAATTACATGTTTCACCTTCGATGTGAATTATTGTATGCACTTGGAGATTCTTTCCGTAGATACTCCTTAGCGCAAGATTAGAAGCTGACAATCTTTTTGTGTTGTTGAATAACTGTGTTGATTCTTGTAGCACGTAATAACATTTCCTCCTCGAACTGTGAGAAAGTATCGTGCATTTAATACAAACATTAACAGCACAAATTATGGTTATAATGCGTCAGTAAAGAGAATCAAAAGGGCATCAAATAGTTATATTGACTGAATTGACTTTTTCAACACATCCTTATGTGAGGAAAAGAAACTGAAAGTTACCTAGAGTGGAAGTATAATGCCAGTTTGTTCGAAGATACAACTTCCAATGCTTTCTACATGAGATGATTTTCCAATTCTTTCGGAAGAGTAATAAACCCTTCAGGGATTTTTTTATTTTTCTGGTAATCTATTATTATTCATATTGATGAATGTATTTATGTGCAGGTGCTTGGAATTGGTGCACTTCTGTCAGAGCAGTGACCTGATGGCCTTGTTGCAGAGTGGGGCCAAGCGAGTGCTCACAAGGAGAAGGGGTGTGCTCGAAGCACTTCACTGATGCTTGCTTCCAGAGTGAGCTGAAGTTGCGGCTACTGCGGGGAGTAGTGCCATCCATAGAAGGACCTGTTGCTGCAGCTGCCAGTGCTTCACATATATGTATTTTATCATTCATTATTTGTAGTTTTATAAGTATTTTGTAGTATGTAATGTTATCAGTTTAATGTCAATGCTCATTAGCTTTTGTGTACTTGAGCACAAATAGTACATCATGCCTCTGTTAATTTAGATATATTGTATATATTGCTTTGTATTTGTATATATACATATATCTTTTATTTTTTTTATTTTTTGAACTTGTATATTTTACTACCTTGATATGATCTTCTCTCTCTCTCTCTATATATATATCATGTTAAGGGTGTCACTGTTTATCCTGTGTATGCAATACCAGTGGATGACTCATTGTGGATTTCCAGTTTTTGTGACTTATCCCTGTGTGATCTCTGTTGAAATGCTAATGCTTGAACTGCACTGAGATTTCTGTAACTGTGCGTTTTTATCAGGTAGTAATTTGTGATGTAACTGTGCCTTCATTCTGATTGAATATCAGATAGTAATTTGTGATGTAACTGTGCCTTCTTTCTGAGTGAATTTCTGTTAGTAATTTGTGATGTTTGCAAAGACCCGTTCGCAATATCAAATGAAACGCTACTGTTTGAACTGCATTGATATTTCTGCAACGGTATCGGCAAATAATTTGTGATATTTTTGCAAAAGCAAGTTTGCAATCTGCTTAAGTGCTACGGTTTTTCACTTTAACATATGGCATTTACTTGTTATGTGTACATCTAGTGAAGCTTAAATAAAGCAATATTATTGACCTACAATAATTTTGTTATTTTTTCAATTTCATATTTTTATTTAGAATTTTGCGAACAATTATATTAAGCATTTTACGAGGAATAGAAAACCTGACGTTTAAAAGGCGCGCGCGCTTGATTTCAGCGACACTAGTGACACCTGAAATGATCTAACGGAGTAACTTCATTCAGACAATTGACGGTGTTGCATACCCCTGCTAGCAGCCCTGTGCATCTTACTCTTGTGGGAAATAGGTTCAAGTTACGACTACATTTGTTCATAGATGGCACCACCGTCGCACCAAGCGCGCGCGTTTAAAATATCAGGTTATTTATTCCTCGTAAAATGCTTAATATATATGATCGCAAAATTTTAAATAGAAATATAAAATTGAAAAAACAACAAAATTATTGTACGTTATTGATATTGCTTTATTTAAGCTTCGTTAGATGTACACATAACAAGTAAATGCCGTATTTTAAGTGAGAAACAATTCTGTAGCATTTCAGCTGAGATTGCAAAAAGGTTTTTGCAAACATCACAAATTATTTGCGATATACACTCAGAAAGATGGCACAGTTACATTACAAAGTAGTACCAGATAAAACAAACAGTTGCCAAATCTCAATTCAAACATTAGCAATTCAACAGAGATCACACATGGAAAAGTACAAAATATGTGGAAATGTATCCTCAATTGGTATTACACAAACAGAAAAAAGTGAGACTAAGTATAAGAAAATCTTAACATACACGAAGTACTATAGACAATACTGTAAACCATGAAAATATGCAATTGAACATAGACAAAAAATGTAATATGAACATAATGAACAATGAATTAACAAAAAAGATGTATGCAGGTACATACTAAATAATAAAAGGTTGCAAATTATCTGCATTGTACTAGTTCATGCCACAAAATGCATATAAAATCATACTTTCTCTCAAAGCTAATGAGAGCATTGATATTAGATAATTTGAAATCACAGGAAGGTAAAAGTATGTACATACTGCAACATCTCAAATGTGTTAATTCATGCAAGCATATAAACAGTGACACCCTTCACATGACATATATACAAGTTCATAATATCATATCAAGGTAACCAAATAAACAGTATAAAAATGAACATATATACACTAAGCAGTGCATACAACACACAGAAACCATCCAAATATGTACTCTAACATTAAGAGGCATGATGTAATACCTGTTCCCAAACCTAATGAGGGCAATGATATTAGGCAGATAATTTTAAATCATAAGAAGTGAAAATGTGTACATACTGCAACATAAAAGGTCGCACAATATCTGAATTATGTTAATTTCCCCAACAAAAAGCATATAGAAATTAAAAGATTGAATAATGAATATGTACATATATATATATTTACAAAATTCTATCATATGCTGTAAAAGTTTCTATTAAATTAAAGATAGTTTCTCACAGTTTGAGAGGTTAATAGTAAGTGCAAAAAGACTAGAAGAATCGACATAGTTTTTTAAAAACAAATACGGAAAGAATGATTTAATTCCTACGTCCTAAAGAGTATGTAAGGAACGAATCTCCAAAAGCATACAATAATTCACATTGAAGCTGAAATCATGTAATTTATAATTTACAAAACGTAATAATTTAGGCAGCAACTTTTCCACTAGATTTAATTGACGAAACTCATGTATATTTCAAACAAACCACCTATACATATTTAACAAATGGAGAGACCAATGACACATATATGTTCGCCTTACAAATCCCTTCATTTAGTTAAACGTACTTCCTCAAAGCGGAGTGAATAAATAAAATTCTAAATTTCGCTTATAAATGACAATCTTCGCACTGAAAACAACCGTTGTATCTATTTATAAACTACACTTATAACTTGCAGAAACACTTCAGCATTCACAAGAAAAATATTCATTAATATAAATTAACTTACACTTTTTCCGTCCTCGGGAAATTAAAAAATTTTCTTGTCCCATCGCTGCGTCCCTCACACCCACTCACGGAACACACCTTCCTTCTCACTTTAAAATCTTTTGACATTTTATCTTTGTTGCCACTCTCTGACATAATGGCCACGCTCAGAGCTGCTTTGTTTTTACGATTATAACCTACAGATACAAAGTCACAAAGTTCTTTCAAGGTTTCTGTTCTGGCCGTGAATACAGAAAAACGATTATAAATTGTAACCAAATTTGATTCAATATCAATTAGCCAGGAATCCCTTGCATGCTGAACACAATTATGTAAGATATACGGGCAGGGCATTTTATTCCAAGTATTTCCCCAACTTCCGCAGACAAGAGTACATAAACATTGCTCTGTCCATTTCCATCAACATAACCAAAATTGGAGTTGCAGTTATCCCCTCCAAATGCGATACACTCTTCTGGCCAATCATATGTTTTTAAAACAAGGTGACTTATAGTCCCCTCTGATTCATTTTAAACATTTCAATTCAACTAGCTTGTGTGAGTCCTTAAACATGACGATCAAAATACTGTACGAGTATTCGAAAAATTTTTCGTGATAAATTATTGCTACCATCAGTGGAGATCCTGATGTACATATTCAAGTTTAATTTTTATTAAAGGTAGAGAATGTGGAGCTAATACCTTGTCAACTATTGCTTATGTCTTAGCTGTGGCTGGTGAAATTTTAGTAGCCATCTTTGAATCCGCAAATAATCTTATTTGTGCAAATCACTGATCGATAACTCAAAGTGATGTCAAACTGAATGAAAGCCTAAAGTTACAAGCAGAAACAATTTCAGCCTACTTTCTATTTTTAGTAATAGCATCATTTGTAATTTTTCCTCATGTAGTGCCAGAATTACTGTTTCTCATATGCTTGGCTGAATTTAAATGATAATCCAAACCTAATTTTCCCTTTTCCACTACATATATTGATTTTACAAGTATTGCTTTTGTCACCATCTTTGTGAATCGGTGTAATGTAAGCAATTTTAAAGAGGTCAGAAAAAATGCCACTGCTAAAAGATTTTTAAATAGTATAAACAGTGGGTAAACCAGTGATTGACTGCACTTTTTAAATAAAAAAGGGAGAGAGTTCATCTGGGCCAGTACACTTTGTAACATTTGTAGACAATAATTTCCATAGTACATCCTCAGTTGAAACTGTCATTTTGCCAAAGGAAAATGTGTAATTTATGTCAAAGGCAGGCTTTGTGTCAGGTATCACAGTACTGTGGACCTTAGAAAAGTTCCTTACAAAGAGGTTTGAAATATCGTGGTCATTATTTGCAACATGTTCTTCATAATAATACATTATGCTTGGTATTCTATCCAATTTTTGATGATTTTTAACATGTCTCCAGAAATACTTTAAGTTATAGGGAATATTTGTTTCCATGTTATTTATATTGTTTTTGCAACATGAACCAGAATGTTTTTTGCATTCACCTCGGATTTTAGAAAAATTATGATAATCATCATTACTCCCAGTAATTTTGAAAATTTTATGGTAATGTTTCTTGAGTTTGATACATTCCTTTAATTCAACACTAAACCATTTAGGATAAGATGATGTTTTGATTGTTAAGGTAGGAGTACACAGTTCTATAGCTTCATAAAGAATAGAGTAGAAAATTGATAGAGCATTATTAATCTCCAAATTGCACAATATTCCTAGCCAGTTTAAAGTATCTAAGTAGTTAGTCAATGTAGTATAATGACAGTTTCTATAATCATAAATAGTAAATTGATAATTGTTATAATCTAGTTCTTTGGCCAACTTTACACTGTAATGAATATCAAGGTGATGATTAACACATTTTTAAATAGGATATGGATCCTTTTCGGAAGTTACTTGCCCTGAATTAGAAAAAGCTAGATCTAATAGTAAATTGTACAAATAGTACTCATCTGCTTAAGACCCAGTAATGTAAAACTTTCATTTATAATTCTTGCTTGAGTGGTGAAAGACATGCTATCACAGTCAATGTTCCAACAGGGATCAAGTAAATTGTAGTCCCCAGTACAATAATATCAAAAAATTGTTATTATTCACAATATCTTCAACCACTTCACAATGAGATAAGTACTTATCAATGGCAGAGGCTGGGGGGATATACACTGCCCCAATTAAAACCTTTGCCTCTTGACTACAAATGTTTACAAAAATGTTCTACATTAATAATTTGGCTTATAACCTTTACAGATTGCAATTTTGTTTTAATAGCAATTAAAACCCCACCACTACGAACTTTATTAGAAGTAATTACACTGCGATCATGTCTATAAATGTCTAAATGAGGTAAGTCCAATTCAGAGTTATGTCTCCACTGAGCCTAGTCTCAGTGAGTACGATAACGTCATAGTTAGCGGTAGAAATAGCTAGTTTAAGTTGCTCTAATTTTGTCCTTAATCCCCTTACGTTCTGATAATAGATTGAAAGCGTTGTTAAGGACATAAGTCTTTTGACACTTTTTGCTTTTTTACTATGTTAGGAGTGACAATACTACTTGATATGCTACTCCTTTACATTCAAAGGAGGAATAGTGGCCTTATGTTTTTATATAAATTGTTAAATAACCATATTAAAAGCCCAGAATTACTTAATTTAATAAACCTCAGAGTGCCTTTAATGTATACAAGGTTAGATATGACTTTTCATATACCATATATGGACAAATTATATGTGCATTTTACCTTTGTATACTATGATGAGAGACTACAACCTTATAAGTCATAAAGTTGATATATTCAATGAATCACTGCAATCATTTAAAACTAAGCTGCAATGCCTAACTTAAATGTGGTAGAAATTTATGCCAACTTATGTCTATTTTAATTCAGGTAAATTTTTATTAAGTACCATGAATCTGATATAATTTTACTTTATGCCTTAGAATATTTATTTATTTATCATTTTTAAAGTTTACCCAACAAAATAATTACAGGATAAACTGGTTTACATTTTAATAAATACACTTGATTCTAATTATCTTGATATCAAGATGGCAAATTATATATGTAACGAAAAAGCAATACAAAAGCATATACATTCACAAGCATAAAATATTCATTATTCAATACAATGATATATATATATTACCATACACGACCTATGAACTATTTATAAATAAGGCAAGTAACAATGGTAGTTATACAATTGTAGTTATGTATTACCAATAACAACGAATGAAATATATTTATAAAAGAAGTGAGGCAGATAACAATCAATGATTGTCAATCATATATTCCTTCATTTTCAAGATATGTACATAATTTCAAACAATGGTGAAATTATAAATTCATACATATCTTTTATTGAGTACCCCAATAAAGCCGATAATTATGTTATATACTCAGACTTTCTGATAAAAATGTCTAGATTAGAGAAGTACTTATTATAACTATATAGCACATATCCTCGTTAATGTTGAGTTCATACAAAGGTTTGTACGATATTGTTATATTGTCAGATGGATTTTGAGTATAATTTTTATAGGATTTGTGATTTTTATGTGCGATAGTATAATTTTTCTTACTCTTGTGCTTTAATGGTTTATATTGTATTAGAACGCACGTTTAAATATTTTGGCTTATTTTTAATACATTTCTGATTGTATTTTTAGGAAAAGGCCTTGTCCCGTAAATAGAGTATTATTATTATCAGTGTAAAATTCATAATAGAGAGGAGTTTACCTTTATAAAATATACGATAATATTACAATAATAAAATTTTATAAATTTCTATAAATTGATGCAAAGGATGATTCGAATATACTTATGTGACAGGCATTAGCTGTAATAATGGGAGATACAAATGGAGAAAGACGGTCGGACAATTGTAAAATTAGATAAAGGATTTGTTGGAAATTGACGCACGAATGCTTTTTTTGAAAATATATTACGTGAGTTTTTGGATTTCAAATAGGAAATGAGGTGGAAGTTTACCGTGAAGAAGGAATCACCCGAGTTTTTTATGGTTCTTAAGTTCTTATGAAGGCTAATTCACTTACTAAATAGAGTATCTTAGTTAGGACAATTACAAGTGTATTTTTCTACCTGTTCCGGACATCTGTGTTTGTAAATCAGTAGGTTCCTACGGTAGGTACCTACATTTCAAATTTATACGAATATTTTATCGGTATCAATTGAATATACCACAGGTTTCCAAAGTACATGGATAAGATAAAAACCTGAAAGTATTTTCCGGAGTATAATTGCTATTCTTATAATTACACTCGTGAATAGGTTTTAATAACTAATAATTGTTTCCGCATAATTTGTAAATGCCGCCGAAACTACCCATGTAATTGTTTATGAAGACGTCCTACAGAAAAATAAATGTTACAAAAAAACGCATACGTATTTGGACCAAAAATTCGTTATTAATTAATTAATTACATTGTCGGTTATTAAGCAATGTGAAAATATATTTTAATGCCTTATTTTTACCCCTCTCCATGACGAATCCAAATTTAGGTTTGCAAAGCAAAAGTTTAATGCCAATAAATTTGATTTACTGCAAGTAATTTATAACATTTAAGCAAATTTTATCGATGCTACAATAAGTTATAATTGTGTTCCTACTAAAATGAGAAATCAAGATATAAAAAGGAATTGTTTATTTTTTGTGGTTTTTTTGTCGAAATTGTAAATATCCAGGTTTATAAGGGGAAATGTTGGTTAGCCTGCGCGCCTGCGCGTTACTTCTGGTTACTTCGTAGAAATCTTAAAATGGCTGACGGGGTTGTCTGTTATGTGCGTAATACAGTTCGAAATTTATTTTGTTTCCGTCAGACCTTTTTAGAAGGAAAAAACTAGACCTTTTTATTGTATTCGAAATTTAATGTTGATAGTTATGATCGTGATATATGTTTGGCCGTGTGTTCTTCGAAAACTGGTCCACGTGATAATCATTTTGACAGCAGAGTTTTAATACTTTTGGTTATTTTATGTGTTTACACCAGAACTTTTTACAAGTAAAAAACTAATCCTTTTTATTGTATTCGAAATTTAATGTCGATAGTTTTGATCTTGACAAAATTTTGGCCGTTTATTCTTCGAAAACAGTGGTGCATGTGACGCATTTTGACAGCAGTTTTTAATTATGTACTTTTAGTTTGATTTGTGTACGTTTTAAGACACTTTAAGCGAAGTGAAGTATTATCTAAAGTTTTTTATAGTTTCAATGTGTGTAATCTTCACATTGCTTACTGGACATTAATTAACTTCTCTTAATAGTACTATTTCTTATTTTATAATACAATGATATGTGAATTTGTATATGTAATTATTCAGTATGCCCTGCTTTGCCACTTAATTGTAATTTATGGTGATGTTTTGATGTATTATTGTTTTTCGTTAGTCCACTCGTGCTGTTATATTGTTTTACTTTGTATTTTCTTTTGTGATTGAGTTTGTCTTATTGATTTGCCATGTAACTTTGATCTTCTGGAAAATAAATGTACTGTTATTATTGTGTGATACAGCTGTCCTGGTCAATCTCCTCGAGGATTTATATCTACAAAGGTAAGGAAATCTTAAATAACTTCTCTGTTCATCTTTGATTTATAGTTGAAATATCTTTACCGTATATATATGTATATAGGAAATGTTATATTTATCATATTTATGTATAATGGAGTAATTATTTTTATAAATTAGCCCTTATGTATAACATTTTGTTACTGCATAACATGTTTAATGAGTGATTTTATCGTTGTAAAGTATCATTTTCTGTGAAGAGTTGGTAAAATTTTTTGCAAGGACGGATTTGTTTATGGGCAAATATAGCCAAGATATGGCGTTACACTCTTAACGTAGGATTAATTAAGGGTTTGTTATCAATATATATTGTGTTTTGAACGTAAAAATTATAGTTTACCTCATAAAATGAGAATCTGTGTTTTTAAAAACGTATGAATAATACATTATTAGCCGGTTTCCATTACTTTATAAACTTCAAATCAAAAGTTATTGTTAAGGTTTTGTAGAATTTTTATCCTTTGGGTGCGAGATTTCTGAGTTGGTTCTGTCGTTGTTTCAGATGCGAGCCTCCGAAGAATGAAGTCTGAAAACGCAGCCAGCATGGTAGATCTTCCACAGGCCAGCTCTGCTTTGCGATGTCAAGAAAGAAGATGGGTGAGTGTGATTGATTTTGCATTTCAAATTAGAACTAATGAGCTTCCCGCTTTAAATATATATTTCATGTCCTGGCATGTGCAGAAACTACATTAGTCTTACGTATTTTTACACATAGGGGTATTTTCTCTCTACGGCAGTTTTAATATATCTGGAAGCTGCGGAAGTGCTCTTCTCGTACCAGCATCTGTTATGCTTTTCTCTGTTATTAAAAAACAAAGCTCTTACGATATTGACATTCTTTATTAATTTTTCCTAAATGTGAATCATCTCGTCGAGTAGCTAATCCGTTTCCTATTGCTGAGTTTAAATTTGTGTCGTTTCTTCGTCTTCCGCCGTTGGCTGCATCGATTCTGTTTTGGCTTCTTCTTATATTACTCCCTTCATCAGTTTGTTCGTTTCTTCTTTGTTACCTGATTTCGTTTATGGTCTCTCTCGCTGTTTGCCTTTGCTCATCTGTCCGTATTTTATCTTCTCACTCTTTCTCTTCTACGTCGTTCTTCTTTATCTTCTTCTGTCTCTATAATATTTATTTATTTATTCATTTAGTCACATGGTGGCTGGATGTGCCAGGTGGCGACAAGTAACATAAAATGACACAATAAAGTACGTTTGAATCAGATTTACATTAAAATTTTCGAAAGAATCAATTTAGATTCACGTCATTGGTACATAAGTAAAAATTACACAGATTCAAAGGCCTAGTTATCTTCTTCTTTCTTCCATTTGATGAATTAATGGGCTATTATTGCCTTAAACTTTAATTAAAAGTTATATTTGTAGTAATTAAAATGCTGATAGTAACAACAACCTGGGAAATTGCAATTGATAGTGCTTTACCGTCATTGTTGTTATGTAAACTAAACAAACAAAATTATAAGTTCTATTTGATGAATTAACGGAGTACTTGCTGTACCCACACAGTGTTTTCACTGTTTTTTCAATTAATTTATAAAAAATTAAGAATTGTGTAGAATAAGTTGATCTCAATATTTCACGTTTAACTCAATAATTCGCATTTAACTCTGATAATGCATTTCCCCAGTATAGGTAAGGTTAGCGGGTAGAAATCTCGCTGAGGGCGAGGCTGTGTGTGCATATTGACAATTAATTATGCAAAGTCAGTAAGAAATCTGTATTTTAAAAGTCAAATTAGAGAGGAAATTAATGCTACACAGTAATTGATTGCAAACTTTTATGTTTTTAATTTTCTTTGTTTCTTTTTATTGAAGTATACGTCCTTTTTTTCATATATCAATCAATGCAACCGTTTATTTAGATTAACAATGAAGAGAAGATAAGTTTCGGCGAGTTCTAGGTTATCAATCTAAAAGAAATGTTTTCATGCTGCTCCTGAATAAACGTAGCCCGTCGCCTAACATTCTTTGTCATTTAGATTATCTACGAAGGTGACATAACCATATAACTTTCAATTTGTTAAAAAATAATGTACGTCCCTATTCTCATCTGATTTTAAATTTACGCATGAGACAATTTGCCTTAATAAGCATTATAGATGTTTAATAGTTTTACTTACTGAAAAAGTAAGATTCCAGCATCCGAATGATTTTAAATAAGATCAATTGCTTTGATTAAATTGCTAGAAATGCTTCCCATACACAGTTATTAACTGGATAATTATCCGTAAATATTTGTGTTGCTATCTATAAAGTTTGACATTGCTACAGCATTAATTTCGATGCTTAAAGTGTGAAGCGAATAACACTATTCTTTCACTTATTTGAAGGTTTAATTGGCACTAATTGAATTGGAGGCAATGCCAGGAATCTTTCTCTCTCGGTCACAGTGCAATCATCATTCATTTGTCTGCTTCATTCAAAACTGGCATCGGAACTTTTTAATTTTTTTGTACCATTTGGCGACAAATGAGGGTTGATCAAAAGAACGATTATCAATGGTGATGTTTATAGAGGTCCAACTGTATTTCAAATGTTTATATAAACTCAGATAGCGCTTGCAATTGGGAGCTTTTAGAATAACAAAAGATTGTTTCATTTTTAACTCTTTTTAAGTACTAAGTTAAGATTCCATTATAAGCACCTGTTGGCATAGGTTTGTAAAAGTTTGAAAGGATTGAAAATATACGTTGGATTCGTTATAACTATTTTAATTTTTATTATTCCAGAGCCTGCGATTATATACTTGATACGTTTTCGTGTATGGTATATTCCAAAACGTGGTATTGTACACAGTCCGACATCGCATTCTTTACATACGTACAGTGAAGCCTCGATATATTGGACTAAAAGGAGGGGAAGGCCTGTCTGTTATATCCGAAACATCCGAAGGAAACGTATGTGTTGCCTTAAATTGTTAAAATGCGCATGTTATGAAAGACAGTGTTTTACTCTGCTATATATTTATACAAATTGTTAAGAGCGCATGAAATAATAGCACAGAGTTTTCTAATTAATTTAGGAAAATAGGAATCGTATTAATTTTTATATTTTACTAGTAAAAGGTGCTTGCAGTGTGCTAGCAGGAGCATACTTTTATAAGAACATAATTAAGAATGAAATAAATTATAGTGACCATAAGAAAAATTGATTTTCCCTTGCATTCTTATTTGAAACGGAATTATTCTTAGGAATGGAACTTGGGATACTTTTTCGAGATTTTAGATTTTTCCGGACCCTGGTGGAAATTGGCAGAAAGTAACAATGAATACAAAGAATGTTTTAAGACAAACAAACCCCACAAGTAATGCAAGTCAGTCAATTTCAACCAGTCACAAAGGTCAAACGGAGGAACAATTAATTTTTGCGGATTTGCTACACCAATAAATTATACATTGTATCTACCATATATACTCGTGTATAACGAGCTGTTTGAAGACCAAATTTTCAGGTCATAAAGTAGGGTGCACGTTATACACAGGTAACACTTCTCTGCACTTAAAATAGGAACCTACCTCGCACCAGATTCACGCTTTTTGGGTTAATTAATGAGAAAAGCACAATAATTATTGATACTCCAGGTTATACATACATAATTATATGTATAGAACACCTAATTACTTCTATACATTTATAATTCCATCCTCTCTAATTATTCCGCATTTCACTAGCTCATCAGCTGATTGCTGTAATTTTTGCAAAATCACAAGATAGTCTTCCCGCAAAACACACATCAAAAACAAAAAAAACATAGAATAAGCAAATTGAAATAATTTTATTTAGTAAATGATTCTAGTGTCTACGATTGACAACGTAAGTAATTTAAAACCCATAGAATCTCGTGTGTGAACTTAATCATACCTGTCGCGTTTCCTGTTTCCAGATTTGTTTGTTAAATTTTTACGTTATTCCTTCTCTTAAACAGTTTTAGAATGAGATAGGAAAGAGAGAACCAACGTCCACTTTAAATCAAAACTAATTTATAGATCCCTTTTTGTCTGATTTAAAAGGATTGGCAACAGTGGCGCTGCAGTTTTCTACACGGCATCACTTTGCCCAACTTACCATGTGAGGTTGCTGCCATCTCAACTCAGTCGCTTTAATTATTGACGATGTCTCTCTTAGACATAATATGGAGCTTATTGAACGTAATACACTTATGGACAAGTCCAAACGTTTTAAAATTCATATACCTCCCAAAAATCAAGGATGTGTGTCATACACGTGGTATCAGAAAAAGTCGGGATTTTTTGGAATAAAGTACGAGTGCGCATTATACATGGCAGTTATACACTGGGACGCATCATACACGAGTATATACAGTAATTATATACATTATAATATGTATATATATATATATATCCATATATTGCGATGTATAAGTCGACCTTGAAT
Organism: Uropetala carovei; assembly: GCA_036926305.1. Taxonomy (NCBI): domain Eukaryota; kingdom Metazoa; phylum Arthropoda; class Insecta; order Odonata; family Petaluridae; genus Uropetala; species Uropetala carovei. The sequence continues at coordinate 4,679,164 of JAXCHB010000010.1, read as the reverse complement.
TTTCAACTTGAAAATACTAGATTAGGTATATGTTCGCAGTATAAGTCGACCCCCTTTGTTTCACTTAAAAATACTTCTCATGAAATCGTTGCCAGGCAAAATCAAGGTCATGTACGATCCAAGTTTTAACAAGATACAGAAATAAACATAGTAATAAAAAAATATAGGAATATTTTTTCGAGTCCGTGCTATTCTTCTTGAGCCTTCCATTTGACAGGTGTTTTAATTTCAACCAATAAGAAACTGCTATTCTCAGAGAGCTTGACCAACTAAATAATGGTTCCTATGATTTGATTGATGTCGGCTGTTAATGATGCTATCAAAATTAACTGCACCTAGTTATCGCAATCAATATCTACGGTGGTGAAATTCAATAAAGTATCGCATGTTGGCAGGCGTGAGGATGGTTCTGATAATTACATTATTCCCCTTTTCAAAAAAGGAAATGTTTTTTCCGCATATTTTTTGATTATTTTTTTTTGTCTTCTTTCATGTACTTTTTTGTACTTGATTTATTTGCATATTCCACATATAATTATAACTTGCAATTAGTATGGTTAATTCCGATCGAAGTGTACCTCTTCTATCTCACTTACTTCTACAGCATTACAATACTTTGGATGATACAATTAAAAAAACAAGGTAATTGTCCGTAATAAACATTTCATAAATGTCAAATTAAAGAATTGATATTTTAATAAACAATCAAGTAATGATTATAACATTCTAAATTTTATTATTTATTTATAATTATAATATCATAATTATATGTGGAAGGTGCAAATAAATTAAGTACAAAAAGGTACGTGAAAAAGACAAAAAAAATAATCACAAAAAATTGAGGAAAAAAACAAAAATACAAAAAAGACATCATAATAATACAATTTTACTAGTTAAAATATATGTACAGACCACTTCTGAAAGAAAAAAATGCTGGCTGCTGGGAGCGAACCCCAGCCCATCCGATACTAGACATTCATTCTACCCATTCAGCTATCGCTGCTTCTGTTTGTAACCTTAAGGTTAATGGTATATGTTGCATCCGTGCTTACACCTGAATTTAAATTGTTAAGATCTTTTAAACAAGGGCCCATTGGCAAAAACGCAGAGAGATATAGGTGATGTTTTAGTTCTAGTTTCACCTCCTACAAGGGTATTACGAATTTCAATATTAATGTTATGGCCTCCCCTTGTTGGTAAATATCGATGTTATTCATCTGTAATTTAAGGTTCACAATTTTATATTTGTCGTATAAGTCGACTTTAAGTTTTAGGAAAATTTTTTTAAGCTTCAAAGGTCGACTTATACGCCATGATATACGTTAGTTATAATGTTGCGATGTATTCATTAGGCCTTCCAAATAACGCACATGTGATAGGTCCGCATGAGACACAATGTAGTAGTGGCGTCATTTAACTGTTTTGCATCGCCGGACATTCTGTCCATTATATCCTAAGTACGTTCCATCAAGGTCCAGTATGCAGAGGGTTCAATGTACTGTGGATTTCTTCCTTTTCATTGGCTTCGTGGTACTTTTGTTTCGGATGATACACTTCCTCATGGCTAATCTCATCACAATTTACCGAAAGAAGTGAATAATATCAGTCAGTCTCTCTTTTACAGTAAGCACCGCCTCGAAATATTCCAATTCATTTGCATCGGAATCAAACCATTATCAGTTTTGTCTTTTCATTGGGAATCAGTGGGCTAATGAAGTTTATTCTAATGTGTACTTGAAGTTGTTTTATTTATTTAACTAGTTTTGAATTTTTACTTTGCAAAAGCCATAAATAATGACTTGAAAGGCTTACAGAATGCAAGCACCTTCTATTTGTATATCGAACAAATAAGTAACATATCATTCTTGTCATTAAAGAAAATTTTTAATAATGTATGTGTATCTGTAAATGTAATTACATGCAAGGTTATTTGTCAGGTGCGTTTCGCTTCCAGCATAAGCGCCTATTAGTATTAGTCTCCATCTGGTCTGTCCGCATGTTCGTTATCTGCTTCTACCAAGCAGATTTTCATGAAATTTGATATTAAGGACTTACAGTCAAAGATAATAAGAAAATCACATAAATGAGTCACGTAAGCCAATCAGGGGTACCACTTTACTGGTGATAAAATACGAACTTTCCCTCATATCTCGTAAAGTATCGGTCATATCAAAATATTTATCAAGTAAAACTTGTGCAACTAATAAAGCAGGGTATTTCTTTTCCTCTACATTTTTATCGTAGGAGTCGCCGTTTGTGAGAAAATCGAACAAGAGTCGTAATTTGAGTTGAACTTTGAAATTTTCTAGCATGGTTACTTCTTCATTGTTGCTAACATAAACAATCTCACGGAAATATGTTTAATTTCCTTACATATGCATTTAATATTTTTAAATGGGAAGAAAATGGATTATTTATGATGAAGAAAAGAACTTTATAATGCTATTTCCCTTCCAGACACGTAAATAATTTCTTTCAAATACTCCAATGCACAAAACGCACCCATTTGTGTTACGTTGTACACTTTCCTAACTTGTTTATATCTTAAAATCTCATTATAAATATTAGTGTTATTTTAAACTCTTGTACTAATTTTTAAACGAAGTAATCAACTGATATTTTATAATTATACAGTTTGCGTAAGCACAACATTAAATTACCATAACTTTAATGTATGTTAACAACAAATTGTTGACAGCATATTTGTAGTGATTCTGAGATAAATACAGAGTTCATAAAATTATTTCTAACGAAGAATGTAAATTAAACTACAAAATATCCTTCTAAGATTTAGTCACATTAAACGTTTATTAGGAAAATTACACTGTAATCGTTTTTGTGCATCAAATCTTGGAGTAATTATTGGAATTTATTTTACAATGCTACACAAACATCTTTATATAGTTCTCTGGTGAATAAATTAAATTAAAATGGTATTGCAAAGTTCTTTGCTTATAAATAACTAGCAAATTTACCCAGCGTTGCTCAGGTTATGTTTTAAATCATCGTGACTTCAAATTATGGCAATAATTATGAACAAAAAATTATATCTATGCTTGAATTAAGTTTTATTTGGGAAATTTTTTCATATTTTAATTGATATAAATGAAAGAGTTGGAAAATATTTTGAGGATTCGTAATTAAAATTGACAATCAACGCAGTCGATTCATTTTGTGAGGTGTTGGCTTTTTGCCAGGTGGAGTTCGTTCTCTAAGCTTCCGGTAGAGAACGTGCATGTAGAGTACAGGTAGTTCCGCCTAATGTAGCAATTGAAAATTACTAGAAGTTACCTTACGCCTCAGTGATCGGAGGTAATATGTAGAGTGGAGGGGAACGAATTCCATTAGAATAGAGAGGCATTGAAGGTGAGCGCGCTTCCTAGAAGGGAAATCCCCTGCACGCAGAGTAGAGAGGTGACTTCTTAAGTCAGTTACCATATGGTAGCTTTGCTTTACGCATGGACAGTTATATGCGGGATGCTCAGGAGTTCAAAATAAACATTCTTTAAAAATTCAGATAATACCAGGTTCCTAGAAAGGAGCGTCTGTCTCACACAACATTGTACGAGGGTTTCCCAGAAAGTAATGCACCACATGTTTTGAAATTACTCACATTTAACGAATATGTGACAGATTTTGACTTTTATCGATAAGTTTCCTGGATTACGAATGTCATTGTTGAGACTCGAGATTCATATTATTGCCTAGCGAGGGATAAGGGGGGGAACAGCAGAGGGAGGGAGGGGGATAAGGCATTGTCGATTACAATTTGTAACGTGTTAACAAAGGTATTGCCCACTTATTGTAACAAAGTATTATTCACTTGACATAAATTTATTTTAACAAAACTCTTTGCTTAGAGAATCGTTCTAAGAGTCAGAGCATTGAATTCCTGTGTGATTTTAATTCTCTTTTCTACTGTTTTTGTTTTTCGTTGCATTAATTCTTTTTGTTTGTTCATCTGTTGTTTGTCGTGTTGTATTAACCAAACCACATCCAACACAGTGTAATGTGAGCAAATAAAGTAAGTGGTAAATGTTTTCACTTGTATAAATTGTGTAGTATCGAAAGTAAGATTGCGTAACCCGGCCGCTGTATGGGTTTGTTGTCTAACTAAGTAGGCTGTTATGAAGGTTGGCGTTGTAATAGTGTCTCATCGCACCGTCAAATGTCATGGATGTCTGTGTTGACCAGCATCATAGCTAATCCTAATATACAATAAACTTTGAAGCTTCTTTGTTTATTGTAAAAAATTCTGTCAACATTTCAAATTTGAAATGCAGGCATCTCTAGTGGAATTGTAAAATGTTATATTCCCCTATATTATTACTATTATAGCACTGACTATAATTAACCAATTGACCAAACCTTTTATACATTCATCAAGTTAAGATGTTAATAATAATTGTACCAAATTTTAGTTATTCGTGTCTTATAGTTTATGGCATGCATAATGAGACACGCAAACAAACTTTTGCAAATATATATAGATTGTGGGAAGCTCATTCAGTTCTATTTGGTATAATAATTATAGGATATTTATTTTGTTTCTCAATTTTGTAGTTATTCTTTTGATTCTCAGGTTGGTCTCTATGTAAATATTAACGTTGTCTCTTGTTGGTTGAGTTATATTTTAGATTACTTAACAATTTCATGGCTGTTGTTTAAAATATCTTCATTAAGTTATCGTAACGATAATTTTGGTAAACTCCATATGAGATTTTGACTTATTCTAACATAAGCGTTACTGAAAAGGAATTCTTTAAATTTATTAACATAAATAACTCAATTGTATACAAATATTTAATGAAATACTTTAGTTTTTCGTGCACTCAATACTTTCATAAATTACAATTGAAAATTCTTCAAATATAAGTCTTTAAATAAATATTTTGTAACGATAATGTATTGCTACTTACATTTTGCACATTTATAATGTTAAAAAATATAATTATTGATAAATTTTTAATGATTTGATTTGCTGATTTTTCTTTTAAATTTGACAAATTGGCCATGAAAGTGTTAAGCTATCGATAAGGAGCACTGTGATTTGTTAACGATAGTGAGTTGAGTCACGCAATGCAATTACTACTTAAATTTAAAGTAAATTAACCTCAAGTCGTTAAATTTTACGCACTTACTGTACATTACCTGGAAATATAAGACAAACTTTGAGAATATGCTATATTTTTTCATAAATAGGGTGTTTGCTTTGATTAAATCAGTTATATTTTGCATAATAGCTTTGAATCTGAACTTTACATTAGAACAAATATGTTTTTGATGTTGTAAATATAATCTCGCCTTGATTAATCAGTTATATTTTTAAATGCAAGATAATTTTTAAAGACAAAATGTATTTAGTTCAATCTTTGCTGTTATAAAAATTAAATTGCTATCAGAAGTAAATCTTTGTTTATATTATGCTATTAATCTTTTTCAAAAAACAGTAATACGTCTAATTGAGGTAATATAATTTGTGCATTTATACAATAATTAATTTGGCAAATATAAAGGTTTAATTTTATTAACATTTGAAATAGGTATGACATGAAATTTTAATATTGCATTTTTGAAGTTTATTTCTGACTTGGAATAGTTTATAAAAATGTTATCCTGGCATTTAAGTAATTCCAATTAAGCATTGCTTTGCGAGATTCATTATTTTTTCGTCATTTATGACAACATTGCTCCCATTTGGAATCAGTTGCGTGCATTCAATTTTATGTATTTCTTGACCAATAAGAGACATTGTTAATTGTAATTAAGGTCATTGATAATGTGAAATGTTTCTTTTTTAAGTGTTTCCAGAACAAGTACTTAGAAAGATTGCTTGCCTCAGATAAAAATAGCTGCGACAGAGTAGTGAAAAAATTAATACATGCATTTCGACTTCAGAGCAGTTGTCGTCAGTGGCATTTCGCCACTGACGACGGCTGTTCTGTAGTCTAAATGCTTGTATTAAATTTTCCACAGCTTAGTCGCAGTTATTTTTATCAGAGGCAAGTAACTTCTTCAAGTGCTTGATAATTTAATTCAGCTGTAAAATGTGTTTGATGGTTTATTTTTTCATGTGATATATGTAGTTATGTCAACTGTTGAATAACAGTTGAAAATATTGTGTTATATGTAATTTGTCAGTTGTTCAATAGTTGAAATGTAGATAAATTGTCATAATGTTGAATAATTTGTTCAATAATCAGCAAAATTTGGCTGAATTTGTGGTCAAAAATGTCATTTTTAGGCTAAAAGTGTGCTAATTCTAGCAAAAATATACCTAAAAAAACCCCTTAAGTCCAACGATACCTAAAAGAGGCTCCGAGAAAAAGAAATTATTTCTATCTAAAAGGAGTCAACAGGTTTTGATCATAATAAAATGTCTTTATTGCAATGAAAATAATGTACAATGTATACATACAAGTTCAATAAAAATTTTACAATCTGAAATAATACATTTTGTCTACTTATTTTATCCTGCACCTGAAAATAAAAATTATACTGGACTTAAAAGAATTTTTGACTTGAGAAAAAAAATTGATTTGTTTACAATTTGTACTTAGAAAAACTTTTGAAAAAGTCCCAATTCCAGAAATCTTTCAAGTCTAAGAGTTAAAAACTATTGTCCAATTTGTAAAGTAATTTGTTTACAATCTGGACAATAATTTTTAACGCTAGACTTGAAAGATTTCTGAAATTAGAACTTGAAAAAAATTAATTTGTTTACATTTTGGACTTAGAATAATATCTGACTTAAAAAATTTCTGGACTTAAAAAGATCTGAATAGTAGCACAAATCAAAATTGCCATTTAAAAATATTCATGAACTGCAGAAATTTTTTTAAATATAACAAGCACTAGAATAAAAGTTGGACATTTTTACAAAGTACTTTGGCAAGGATAATATTTCTTTAATCATTTCTATTGGTGAGAAAGTAGAGAGGAAAAATAGCATGGCTTAGAAAAAAATATGAAATGAGAGACGATAAATATATGCCCAAAAGCGCTGCTAATTCTGGTTTGTTCAGATTTAAAAAAATGGCAATAATTATACAGAATGGAAAAGCAATAGCTTATATACATTTAGACGAAAGAATTTGCAATTGTTCTGAATAATATATAAATAACACAACACTTTGGAAACGTATTTACAAATAAATAACATCTAGCAAATTGGATATTGATGGAATTATTAAAAGAACTTTTTTCTGGACATTGACTTTAATTAAGAATAAAATAACCTGCACAATTTTTCTTAATTAAGAAATTTAACTCTCCACAAAGTTAAATCTTTTTCTAAATATCGTCTAGAATCAAGAACAATTAAACTACCATTTCTGATGCATGGCTTAATAATTGGAGAATATAAACTTTTCACAATGAAAATACTTTACATAGTCTGGATTTTCAATCAAAACTAATAGAAATTTCATTTGCATTTTATCTCTTTATCTGATTTTGATAACTTCAATAATGAACTGAATTTGTATTGCCTCAGAATTTTTTCTGCCTTGAATAAACAACAATAAAAACCCCAAAGAATATTTTCTGAATTAATTCAAGCAGATCCTACATCTCCAAATTTCTTTAAATTATTAAATTAAATCTGGAATTATTTAACCACGACAAACCCTCTTGGTAAAATATTAAATGTAGAACACCAAAAATCCCGATACAAATAATCTTTTTTAATGGCTGCTCCTATTTTAAGATTAAATTTAATTAATTACTTTCCAACATCCAATTTGCGGAACGATATTCACATGACAAGTCTGCAAACATGAGCAAATACAGTGCTGTCTCAGAAGTCAATACGAAAACTTGGCATTTTATAAGTTTTCTAAAGTTTTTAAATTCAACATCTTCGGAAATTCGTAAATAACTTGTTACTACATTTGATTCTTATTAACGGAAGTGAATTTAACAAAAATTTAAAATTTATAGAAGTACGCTAATAAACCTTTACAAACAAAATGGAATATTCTTTATAAAATCAAATTAAAGAAAGTTTACAGAGTTCAAACTGAAAACCAACACCTTATATTCTTGTAAATTTATAATAAAAAATTAAATGCATTTTATAAAAAAGTTGAGTTATCAGAAAGTTTTTAAGTTCAAACAGAAAATTGATGCCCTACATTCTCAGAAATAAAATACTCTTACGGACGATATCAGATAAAACTTTTTTTTTCAGACGTAGCACTATATTTTCCATTTACTTACTTTTAGGGTAAGTTGATTAAACAATATTTTTAAAAGAAATCAAATTCTTGGGGAATCGTTTAATCCTATCGTAAATTTCTGCTCATTCTGAATGACAGGAGAAAAACCTCCTAAAAATTGGAATTCTTATTGTATTGTATTTATTTTCATTGGTTGTGAGCATAAAGCTATAATAATGCCAAATTTGAAGCATTTAGCTCATCTGAAAGGGACTTATAATTTACAATCTCTCCTACATCCTCCGTAAGATGCAGCTACATATTATACAAGATATTTATCGCCTGACATATTGAACAAACCAGAATATAGCAACATATAGGTATAAAAACCTTCTCTCATCCCATATGTATAGCCTCCAGCTCAGATTCCTCTATACTCTCGCACCCAGGTGTATCAATTGTCGTCTCAGCAAAGCAGTACTCTTCGATTCATGGTTCCTCGACGCCTCAAACCATCGCATTTTCACTCAGCATCAACTGTGAATGCCTACAATGAAGAGGAAAAATGGTTGTGGTGAATTCAATAAAGAAATATTAACTAAAAAATCTAAATATAAAAGATTAATTTGCTTAAACAACATGAAAGAGCACATTCACTTATCAAGGTCTATTTAGAATCTTAAAATTTTAAATTCTTTACGAGTTTATTCAAATTATTATGTGAAAGATTGACAATTAGTTTTAAAATTTTAACCTTCCATAAGGTGTAGTGCTTAGCGTGTCAGCTTCCCATTACAAAGCTGCGGGGTGCGATCCCCGCAAATGGAGGTTTGTTCACAAAAAAATTAATTACTTAATTAATAATAAAAAACTATCATTGGTGTCTGGCAGTAGGCAGCAGTACTGTCGGTACGGTATAGAGATGAAAACAAATGATGTTGGTTGGGTATATATTCAATAGAACAGTAGGCATGATTTGATCGGCTACAGTACTGCGATGTGGAAAGCAAGAGGGAAACTACCACATTACATTTCCCTAATAATGATTATATTATATAATATTCCGGAGGTAAAATAGTCCCGCAATCAGATCTCCGGGCATGGACTGCCTTGAGGAAAGCAACTGTCGAAGGTAACCTATGCAAAGATACTTGGAATTTAAAAACCACGAGGAAGGCAGAAAAGCTAGAGAACCTGAAAAATGAAATAGGATTGACGTCATAGGGCTGAGCGAAGTCAGATGGGAAGGAGAAGGGCAGATCCGCTCGGAAGAATTCACGGTAGTTTACACCGGAGGAAATAGTGAGGCAAGGGGAGTAGCTCTGGTACTTAAAAGATATGATGAATAGCGTGACAAAAATAACAGCAACGAACGATAGGTTGATGGCAATAAAGCTAAAAGTTGTCCCAGTTAACATGTTGATAATCCAGGTATATATGCCAACAACCGCTATTGAAGAAGAATAAATCAGGGAGATGTATGCGCAAAAGAATGACATTTATGAAGTAGAACTGCACAATAATGGGAGATTGGAACAACACAGTTGGAAAAGCCCAGGAGATAAAATGAGATGCCAAATAGATTACATCCTAGTAAAACAAAGATTCAGGAACAGCATAAAAAATACTAAGACATTACCAGGAGCAAACATTGATTCAGATCACATCCTTCTAATACTCGATGTAACCACAAAGCTGAAACAAATAAGGAAAACGAGAAGAGAAAGACAGACTTGGGACCTAAAAAAACTGAAAGAAAGGCAGAATGCTTTCAGCATGAAGTCGGAAGGTCGCCTTAGAAATTTGGGAAACAAACCAGAGACCGTGAATACAGAATGGGAAGAAATTAAAGCCAGCATCAAAGACACCTTGAATAAAGAGATTGGGAAACAAGAGAAGAAAATCAGAAACCCATGGATCACTAAGGAAATGCTGGAGATAATGGATGAGAGAAAACAAGTTAGGAAAGCATACAACGTATCACAAATGGGGCGCGTTTCGTGAAATGGAGTATTAGAAAGCAATTATATACCTGTACGTAAGGGAAATAGCGTTTTAAAGTCCTTTTCTTCATCATAAATAATCCATTTTCTCCCTATTCAATAGTATTACATGCACACGTAAGGAAATTAAACGTTTGTTTGGGAGATTGTTTATGTTAGCAACAATGAAGTAACCATGCAAGAAATTTTCTGTTCAACTCCATATAAGACTTTCTTGTTTGATTTTCTCGATAACGGCTACTCCTACGATGAAAATATATGGGAAAGGAAATACTCTACTTTACCAGTTCTACAACTTTTATTTGAAAAATATTTTGATATGAGCAGTACTTTACGAGATATGACGAAAATTTAATTTTTTGTCACCAGTAAAGTGGTACCCCTGATTGGCGTACGTGATTCATTTTTGCGATTTTCTTATTATATTTGATTGAAAGTCCTTAATATCAAATTTCATAAAAATCCGTTCAGTAGAAGCCGAGAACGAACATACGGACGGACGGACCGACCGACCATAATAGGCGCTCACGCTTAAGCGAAACGCGCCTAAAAATGGAAAAAAATGTTAACAGTGAAGAAGGTAGAGCCAACTATAGATGCACAAACAATGAGTCGAGAAGGGTAACAGATAAAGCTAGGGAAATTTGAATAAAAGGAAAATGTGAGGAAATACAACTGAGAAGTTAGGACGGTATGATATGATGTATGCTAGGGCACTGGAGTTAGAAGATTAGAAGTCTAATGGGATTTGTGGTAAAGCAATTATGAACGCAGATGGAAAAATAGTCGCAGAACCAAAGGATGTAGCACAGGTATGAGAAGTATACATTAAGGAACTATACAGCAAGCAGGCAGGATCAGCACAAATAGAACGGAAGAAGAGGATAACATTGAAGAAGACAAACTTGGGAACAAGTAATATGGAAAGCGAAGTACAAAAGGCAATTCTGGAACTGGATAAAGGGAAAGCTACAGGCAGCGATGGAATACAGGCAGAGGTACTTAAAGTCATGGGATCAGAAGGACTAAAAGTGATTACGAAACTAATTAACAAGCTTTACAACTCGGGAAAGAGGCCTCAGGATTTCTTAGATGTGACAATGATCCCTCTAAAGAAGAAGCCAAAGGCAATGCAGTGTAGACTACAGAACGATATCCCTACTGTCACACACTTCGAAGATCATCACGAGGATTCTTAATAAAAGACTAGAGAAAAATGCCAAAGAAATGCTAGGGGAAGATCAATTCGGCTTCAGAAAAGGACGAGGAACCAGAGATGCTATCGGTGTAGTGAGAATCATATCAGAAAGGGCAATAGAATACAGTCAAGATTGCTGTGTATGTTTCCTCGACTGGCAGAAGGCCTTTGATAAGAGTAAATTGGGTACTGCTGATGAGGATATTAAAGGATATAGGTGTAGACTGGAAAGACAGGAGACTGATCGGTAATCTATACGTAAATCAACTGGTAAGTCAGGTTGAAGAATGCGGATACCAGTGGAGTACATATCGGTAGAGAAGTAAGACAGGGCTGCTGTCTATCGCCGATTCTATTCAATATATATGGAGAGAGGCTAATGCAGGAACCGTTAGAAGGCATGGGAGATTTCTAAATCAGAGGAAGGATTATAAGAACAGTGAAATACGAGGACGATCAAGTACTCCAGAAAATGATAAATAGACTAGTGATAACAGGTAGGAAATATGGAAATTAATACAGTGGTTTAACTACTGACAAGTATTAAATATTATCTGTTAATAATTTCAAGTAGTAACAGCAATATTCATTTTAATTTATGCTATAAAATCAACTAAATTGATCAATTAACTTTATAAAAATCATTCCATGTACTCTTAATTGGAAATTATCGACAAATCACAGCATTTATTATAATGTCTATATCTATAATACAACCTAAAACCATTGTCATATTGGATAAAATTACAGTTTGTTTTTACCTTTAAAAACGATCAAAGAACATGAATTCAGAATTGAATTTTAAGCCAAAGAATAGTAAGAAAATATTTCTAATCTTCCTAAAGCTTGCATTGTGACAAGACTGCACTTAAAGAGGTAAAAACTGACATTATCGCTTCTGACTTGATCTCACTTCTTTATTCATTGTCTTTAATACTTTGTAAATAACAGGCTAATAAGATAAAAATCTTTATGTTAATGCTATGAAATATGTTTCACATTTTAAAAAGCATTGGACCTCTTGTCTCACACCAGTTCCACCAAAAATAAAATCCTCTGTCATAGTAATAAATGGCATAACACATGACATACACCCCGCAAACATCAGCCTTCTATCTCTTACAGTTAAATTTCTGTTTTGATTTGATTGATTGAACATTTATAAAATAAAATGCACTAAAATAGTATTTGAATAAATTTTCTACAATTTTTTGATGCTCAACTGATGATTAGCCAACCACCGATGGAAATAAGCATAATAAAAACCAACTGTCACGATTTAGCATAGCAACTTTCCAAAAATTTACATGTACTCCAAGAATTCGACTAACTTTGACTAATAAATCTTTTTCCTTAAAATATTTCCTTGATTGTGTCAACAATTTCCGTTCAGACACCTTTTCCAAAGTATTTTAATCACTTTCAACTGTCTGAAAATGTCTCCATAATTTCAACATTAAATAGTTTACACATCACCAAAGAGTAAATCCAATAAACATTTCACATTACACTGTCGCTACAAAACTAATATTTTTGTTTCTATGAAATTATCTCATATTTTTAATTGATTTACGTTGAATTGGAAGTCAGTAGACTGAAAAGTAAAAGTTCTCCAGCTCAAAGTATTTCATAAAATATGCCAAAAATTGAAGCGTTGATAACACTTATGTTAACGATAATTAGCAAATCTTTGAAGGTCTAAATTATAAAATCAATTTTATTCTATCAACAAAATATCCACTTAAAAGATGTTGAGATTTATCACTTTCCGATATACGCTGAAGTTACTACATTTTCACCGTTAATAGATGAATAACTAGCACAGTAAGTATTGAACATATAGTAAAAAAACAAATGCATGGTTACACGACTAAATTCCTCCTAGCTATTCATTCAAATAGGTCGATAATTCTCACTGGGAACTTCTTGAGGTAACAGCCAACAAAAGTATCACAAAACAACCAATATGTCAAATGCAATAGGCAAACTACTTAAAAGAAACACACGGAATATACTCACTGTTATTATTTCCTGTTATCATACACAGGAGAATATAACAGCTCAGTCCTGTGATGTCTGCTGCAAACATTCCTATGAAACGAGAATAAAATCTTAAAATATATACTGTAATTTCATGCTGAATAATATTCCAGATTACATTATGTAATGTCTCTCGTGCTAAATCACTGAGGTAACATTGGAATCTTTTCTATTGTAACTCAAATTCAAAGATTTGTAATGAAATTAAAGACTTATATTACTTAAGTGGCTTGGTTAAGCTCAATACTTATTTCAAAACCACCTGACTACCATATATTGATTACAGAAATGAATATCAACTAAATAAATCATTGATTTGAATGAATTTTTCGGTAATTTCCAACATTTAATAAGTCTAGACAGGAGTTTGCCCGAAAATTGAATACATACTTGGGAAGAAACCTTGTCAATATACTTTCAATTATTCATTAAAATAAAATCCTTCGTCATAGTAATAAATGGCATAACCACATTTCAGCCTTCTATCTCTTACAGTTTAATTGCTATTTTGATTTGATTGACTGAATATTTATAAAATAAAATGCACTAAAATAGTATCTGAATAAATCCTGTACAATTTTTGCATGATCAACTGATGATTAGCCAACCACCGGTGGAAATAAACAATAAAAACCAATTGTCACTTTCATTACATAGCAAACTTCTCAAAAATTTGCATGTATTCCAAGAATTCGACTAACTTTGACTAAGAAATCCCTTTCCTCAAAATATTTCATTGATTGCTTTAGCAATTTCCATATAGATAGCCTTTTCCAAGCAAAATATTTTAATTACTTTCCTCAAAATGTCTCCATAATTTCAACATTAGTTTACACCTCACCAAAGAGTTAAAAGTCAATGAACATTTCACGTTACACTGTCACTACAAAGTAATAATTTTGTTTCTATGAAATCATCTCGTGTTTATAGAGCATACTTAATTGATTTATGCTGAAATGGATGTCAGTAGATTGAAAAGTAAAATTTCCCAGGTACAAAGTATTTCATAAAATATGCCAAAAATTGAAGCATTGATAACACTTATGTTAACGATAATTAACAAACCTTTCAAAGTCGAAATTATAAAATCAATTTTATTCTCTCAATGAAATATTCACTTAAAATAAATTGAGATTTATCACTTTCCAATGTAAGCTTAAGTTACTACACTTTCACCATTAATAGACGGAAAAATTAGTACAATAAGTACTGCACATATATAGACGCAATTAAAACACATGCGTGGTTACACGACTAAATTTATCCTATCTATTCAGTAAAATACGTCGATAATTCTCACTGGAAACTTCAAGTAACAACCAATACAAATGCAATTGGCAAACTACTTAAAAGATTGTACTCACCGTTAATATGTATTTCTTGATATCACACAAGGGAACATGACAGCTGTTCTGTGACGTCTTCTGCAAACATTCCTCTGAAACAAGAGAATGAAATCTTAAAATATGTACCTACTGTATTTTAATTCTGAATATTATTTCTGATAACCTGATTACATTATGTAGTGTCTCTCGTGCTAAATCACTCCGATAATATTCGAAAATATTGTATTGTAACTCAAATTCCAAGATTTGTAAAATATAAGACTTATATTCCTTAAGTTGCTAAGTTAAGCTTAATACTTATTTCAAAACCATGACACTAGTATGTATTGATTACGTAATTAATATCATTTCAATAAACGAAATACAGCATTGCTTTGAATGAATTTCTCGATAATGGTTGCCAAAATCAAATACAGCTGCACACGGAGAATTCTGTCTGAAAACTGAATAATTAGGAGAAAACCTTATCAATATATTTTCAGTTGCGCATTAAAATATTATTATTTTATCAAACATACGCTTTAACGAGATTAAAATACACGAAAATGAGATGGATTACCTCAGAAACTCATACAAACTCCCACCGTTGGCCAATCTGATCATAGGCTAACACCGTATACATATATCATTTCTAAAAATCAAAGTTGATAGAAAACGAACCTTTACCTTCAAACTATACGATTACACAACCACTCGACAAATTAATAACCATATTCATGTCTCAACTTGACTCAGTTCACCCAAAATACACGTGATTAACTTTCACCAAGGAAAATAATTGCATAGATCCACATATATCTTATGTAAAGGTCTCTCCTAATTAATGTAAAGATTATGCCGACATAAAATTCAGTGAAGAGATCAACCATTTCGTTTAATTAAGAAATAATTTCACAAAAGCTATGAACTAAGGATCAGAAGAAATAATGACCTTGAGACAAAATTGAACGGTAATATTAATGCGATGATGCTACCCCGATGCGGCGTTCCGACAATTAAATTTTCGCTTAATTCTAACTAAAGCATTTAAAACAGACAATCAATCACAGTAACACGAGGTCGACGTAAATCTCTTGCGAATTACGAACGGAAAGTTACTTACCCGTTCACGACCCTACTCTTCCTGGACGTAGAATTACACCCAGACCCATCCCCTCCCCACTTTCATTTTGAAGCGCACCCAGTGACACCTATCAACAAAGATGAGCGTAACTTGAAACTCTGAAAACCGTTGAGTTGCCAGGGGCTGGAGCTAGCCACGGAAGAATATTCGCCTAGCCTCCATGACACCTCCAGTCGAATAACATTGCCAACCGTACGGGTACAGTTATTACACCATTATAAATACGATAAACACATAGCCACTACCACAAAGTTGAACTTACTCAAAATCTCCAACTTTATATTACATTAGATTAAAAATTCAAATCGGTGGTAATGAAAAGTATCGATACAATATACATTGTACAAACTTTCTCATATACTAATGCGTCGTCTAGTTATCTTTTCAAAATTTGAACTAGTAGAATACGAGATTTCATTTATTTTCGCCCTACCATTTAGGCTCTAGAGCACTGGTTCTCAGGAGATACTTTCTTGTGGCCGCATCTGCGGCCACATCGTGGTTACATCAAGGAAATATTACAGAAAATGTAACGATAATCATGTAAAAATTTCCATATACCTTCTTATTTAATGACAACGGTTACCTATTTATCATTAACAATTGTTTTTCTTTAAATAATTCGAATTATTGAAATTTTCTTGTGGCCGCACCGAAATTGTCTGGTGGCCGCACTTGAGAACCCCTGCTCTAGAGCCACGAACAGACAGACCCACAGACGGCTTGGCGAAAACCACTTTTTCGGACTCGGGTACACCTAAAACGTATATTTCCATTAAAATCTCGGGATCGGATTCTTTCGTGAATACATTACTTTCTTGTACTTCGTATATGAGAAAGTACAATTATAAACCAATTGGTCAATTTTTACTTTTCTTAAAAAACTCAACTTTTATTGATTAATCTTTGTTTGCGGATAGATCAGAGGGTCTGGCCAATTTCTGTCATTGTTCACATTGCAATTACGTATTAATTGTGATAAATTTTCTGATTTTCATGCTAATTTCACAATGAGATTTGATTTTGCAACATTTCATTCTTATCGGTGCACCGATCTCAGGACCTCAAGAAAAATGGTCATGAATTTGATGCTGGATAGGATGCCTAACTGCAAGGGATGGATTCGATAATAGCTAGGGTTGCCCGGAGGGCTTAGGCCAGAGATCTCCGGGTCATCTCCATAATCTCCAGGTGAGTAGCAGAAATCTCGTTCAATTTTGATTGTAGCGGAAAGCCCTTTTTATGACTTTTATTGAGTTTTTTTATAAATTAGGTATTCGAATTAATATAGTTTGCACTTCAATTTCCATTGTATTTTGTTTCATACAAAAAACTTAAATTGACGATGCTCTTACAATTTCGTAGTAGTAGTAGTAATTAGCTTTTCAGGTGCGTCAACAAAGGTCATTTTGCACGTCAAATTCTGTTAGAGAAAATCAACATACATCACAACATCCATGCCCGAAGTGGGATTCGAACCCTCAATCTTTAGGTTAGAAGGCAGGCGCACTGCCCACCAGTCTAACCCGGCCTGCTACAATTTTGTTAATGATATTTACAAATATAAACGATTTTTAATCATATGTCCTAAAATCATGAGTGCCTTTCAAAATATTGAATATATTTGTCATTACATTTAATTCCTCTTGGGTTTCTTCTCAAGTCTCCAGGTTTCAAGCAAACTCCGGTTCATGAATATCTTAAAGTAGGCAACCCGTAACAACATCTCCAGTTCATGAAGACCTAAAAGATGGCAACCCTAATAATAGCATCCCGGTTGTTATATATTTGGCAGCACACCACTGTCCATATTACCCACCTATCATAGTAGACCTTGCCTTAGGGTGGCAAACGACCTATGGGATGGGCCTGAGCATAACCACTACAAAAGGCATGGGAACCCTATTACGGTATGTACATACATTGGTTCTCCAAAACATTTTAATTGCCTTTCACTATAAAAAAATTTAATTACAGAAGATATATTTTAATGGTTCACACAAGTTCACTGTAATTAGTGAAGGAAGAATGTAGAAACAGAATGTGATTCCAGCATAAAATGAGTGCAAGTAAAAACTGATGATATTAAAGCTAAGTTCAGCCCCGAGTTTTATCAACTACATATTATTTTTATTGAAAATAGCAGTGCCTTTAAATTTCTACCTTCTTTGACCTTGAAGCTATATAGAACTACTACAGATAAATTGGAAATACTAAAGGGATTAAGAAAACTAATAATATAATGGTAATTAAAATGTACTAAACACATGTGAGAATGAGATGGGTCTGGGTAGACAGGTTCTGCTATCAAGTTTGAAATCATCTGGTATAGACGGTTGACTGTTCTTTTGTATTACATTCAGAAAACCTGGTCTTACAAGGTATACTTATTTTTTAAATGGATTTACAGAGCTAGAAACATATTCCAAAAAATGTGTGGCTATTTACCTAGATGATAAATTTTGTTTGTGGATTAAGAGATCATCATATGTAACTTTTATTCGTAGGTTTCATGAACTTTATCTAACTATAGGTACAATGTTATATTTTTGTAGTCAATATACTTTAAGATGCTCAACATAATGCAACAACGATTCCACTTCACCAATAACATTTTTATTAATAAGACTTTTTCAATTGTTTTCTGAATACCAGACTGCTGCTCATCTTGCTTGGGAATGTACTATAGTTTTAAGATAACTCATATTCACTTATGCTTTTCCTAATTTTCTTAATTATAAGCTTCATGTGTAAATTCATTACAAAATACACAAGTCTTTAACATGTAATACTTGTAAATAATAATGTTAGCTTACTATTATAAACAATTCATCTAATAATCATCAATGGAAATATTTTATTATATACAGTGCCGTAACTAGGGCAGGGCAAGCGGAGCATCTGCCCTGGGTTCAACTAAGCATATGGCGCAAAAAATCCAAATAACAACTTAATAAACGAGAAAATAATTTTTTGAAGGGGGATAGGGCACATGCTTAGTAGTTTGCCCCGGGTGCTAAAATATCTAGTTACGGGGCAGATTATATAACTAATTAATAATTAAAACATACATAATTCATGTCTTGATTAATTGCTTTATTGACACTTTCTGTCATTAAAGTTTTTACCATCAAAGAAGCACCATTGGGGAATGGAAGGCATATTATCGAGTTTGGTAGACTCGCATTTTTCACCAGAACACAACAAACTATAAAAAAATAATCTTATGCATTTTTCTAACAAAAATGTTACATAAAACTCTTATGAATTCAAGAAATCCACAAGCTTACACTTTGAGGGATGATGAGATCATTATTTAAAATTCAACATTCACTTAAAATTGTCGTAAATGTTTACATGCTTTATCATATTATATTATAAAAACTGCTCATTACAGAAGCTTTGCATTGTGGTCCACATATTCATTATGGAAACAGTTGCTTGGTGTGGAAAAACATTTAAACTGCATAAGAAAATTTTTCTAAAGGCTTTACAGATGTTTACAAGACACTTTTTAAACCATTTGGTCAATTAAAAAACATATCAAACTTCAGTAGAAATTTAATAAAAGCAAACTGTTCTCTGCAAATGGACAAGAGATTAACAAAAAATTTCTCAAAATCAATGACCCAGATCAACAGAATTTGAGCCAAAGTTTTAATTTCTTTTCACTAAAAACATGAAAGTTATTCCAGCCTTTGCACACTTACTCAGTATCAATCAATTCTCGTTTGTTAGCATATTGCAATTTTGGGCACCACACACACACACACACACTCTATGCATGGAATTCCCAAAATGATGTTTCTTTAGTACACAGCACATTTCATCAATGCTGGAAATGATTACAGTACAAACATAGCCAAGCATGAAATACGGAAAATATTTACTGTACAACATATTAAAGATTCTCACAAAATAATTTACAAGGTACAAAGGGCAAGTCTGTAATGTCTAATTTGAAAGTTCATACTTAGCACAACATTACAAACATTACTTGTGGTATGGCTTTTTTTACATTTGTTCCGAAAATGTTAATCATTCTCCATCTATCACGACATCATCGTCAGCAGTGGCAGGGAAAAACAAAGATTCATTAAAATGATACAGCCTTTTCTCCTTCTGCATCACTGCTTTCCACATCTTCATCACCAATTAGGACTTCCTCAAGAGCTAAGAAGAAAAGAGGCTAAATTAGAAAAATAATGTATAGACATTTTTTACCCAAATGGTTACTGTAACACAGCATTGTAACAAAAAGAACAAAAAACCACAACAAAATAATATCATAAATTAGTAAGTCATCACATCCTTTTTATGTATCCAATGTATAATAAACAAACCTGCAAACACATTTTCCAGTTTCTTGAGATTCTTAAGCGTGCCTGAAAGTTCCTTGGAAGGGCTTTTACTGGGAGAAGATACACTTGATGTGTCCCCTTCTTCCAGCAGATTAATCACCTCACTTAAAACTTCACACTTCTCCACATCTCCTTCATATAAACGTCTAGAAGTAAGGGAACATGGAAATGTATGGTTATATATTACAAACATTAGTGACATGCAGTGGTGTAGTGGACAGCCCCGCAGCCCCCGCATGGTGGGGGGGTCCGGGATCGAAAGGGGGCCCAAAGCGAACCAAGGCTAAAACGTTTCACGGATAATGGAGACAAAGAAAAAGTAATATTAGGAGGTAGATTAAAGAACCATGTGTTTGAAGCGATCAAGAATTCTCCGGAATATGAAACATTGAAAAGCATGCTCAAATATGCTCGCTTGCATTGGACCAGGCCCCAACTGGTTTATCTGAGAGGTAAAGGATGCTATTGTCTTCTAGAAGGTTTCAGCTTCATAAACATCACATAAGTGTACATTATTATCCACTCACAAAGCTAATGAAGCTTGCCTGCATAGTCATCATTTCGAGCTGTTGTCATTTTCCCTTAGCGTATCTTTAGATGACATCTGGTATAGAGCGACCATGAGGCATGCCGAGTCTAGCTGAATTGAGAATATTTCCCATGCAACTCAGACAAAGTTTTCATTAGAGGCAGATCGTAAATATTTTTGAAGAACTTGTTTGTAAATTAACCATGGACAATGGATCCCTCTCTTCTCTCACTATATAGCTTTCAAGATACGATAAGGCAAACGAAATGAAAAGCCAGGCCCAGAGAGCAGAATATCCTTTTGCTTACCAAGGCATTTCCTCTCCAGAACTGTTGACAGATGAGAAAAACACATCGGCCAAAGTGGATAATGTCTGTATGCATATGAAAAATTCGTCAGACGTAATGGCTATGTCGGTCGGTCAGTCGCTATGTCTCTCGGTTGCTACGCTACGTTGGCGATAGACATGCAACAATATAAATGGGGCATAGAACAACGTTTTATTGAAAATAGATCGTGCTGTAAAGGTACCATTGCTGCATGTGAAGTTGAAGTATTAAAGAATACAGAGTTTCACTTCAAAGTATCTGTACTTTATGTAACATTGGACATTGTAACTAGTCAAATACAGAATAGATTTAAGTCAATGAAAGATATATTGAGTAGATTTAAAATATTATCCCCTACAGTACTGGCTAACATCGCTGATGAGGAATTACACAAGAATGCCACAGAATTTTGGTCTTTTTACCCTGATCTTTCCCCTCAGTTCCCAGAAAAGATGCAGTTTTTTAGAATGGCACTGAGATCAGCTATACAAAAAGTAGTGTTAGAGACCTTGCTAATCTGCTAATGGTAGAGAACACTGCGATAGCTTCCAGATGTGTGTACTTCCTTCATGCTCTTTTTGACGTTGCCAGTCACCACTGCGAGTGCTGAGAGATCATTCTCAAAGTTAAAATTAATAAAAACTATTTACGGAACTCCATGAGTCAGACAAGACTAAGCAGCCTCACAATTTTGAGCATTGAGAATGAACGAGCATACAAGCTGAATGTTGATGACGTCATAGAAAAATTTGCCGACGTTAACACAAGACGAAGACAACAATTAAAAAAAGGTAGGAATATTTACCATTCTATTACATAAGAGATCGCTCAAGGATTGATATTTTCTATGATGCATGTGAAAGTTGAAATTACTTTTTCCTTTGGATTTAGAATTTGATATCATGATGCATGTGAAAGTTGAAATTACTTTTTCCTTTGGATTTAGAATTTGATATCTCACGCATTTCAGAAAATTAAATTTATTTTTCAACTGCAATGGTGTCCAAGTGGTTCAAATTTTCATCCCATGAGAATGAGAAAATGATGCCTTTATATTTTTATGTTTATATATTTTTTATATATAATAAGCCTTGTTAGAGAATTGCCACCAAAAATGTAACTACCTATGTTACTTTTCCGAGTTTTATGCATTGAAACAAAAAAGTAAAAAAAAACTTCATGGTACTGTTCGTGGCGGCACCGTGAAGCTATTATTGTCCAATGTATTTACACATATCCAGCCCCATGGTGTCCGATGACAGTGTCCGTGCCACCGTATTTTCAGATATCGTTGGCTATTTTTCAAGTTTTCACCGGGAGGGGGGGGAGCGGAGGTCCTTGGCAGGGGGGCCCAGAATGGTTCCACTACACCACCATGGTTTCATTAAATTATACAACTCTTATAAAAATAGTACATTCATTTCACCTGAGTTTCTTAAGCAGATTGTAAGAGCTTCCCTTTATCTTGTTAGAGAATCCATAGATGGCAGCTATCACCAAATTGTCTAATGCCTGAAAATTGCAACAACAAAATTACCACATTTTCCTTAAGTTTTTCTTATATTTCTTTGAAAGTACATTCTTTCAACCAAAATAATGCCGTAATTCAACAAACCTCGAGTTTAGCTCTTCCTCTCATGGAAGAGTTTGGAGTTGTGCTACGAAGAAAAGACAGTCCCATATCCAGAGTTTCATCAAGAGAAGACTGAAATGCAGAGAAGTTTAGTGATTTAATATAAAAGAATTACCATATATATCCATGTATAATATGCACCTGCATATAATATGCAGGGATGTTTTTGGCACCATATTCTTTCATTTTTTTATGTACCCGCGCATAGCATGCATATGTTTCTAGAATTCGATTTCTGTCACACGCTTATCCTTCAACAGCAAAATTATTTGTCATACTGTCAATATCATTGAGATAAATAAATTAAAGAAAATATACGTACTTCAGTTTGTACTAACAATAAGTAAGACAGCACTTCACTCAAGTCGGTAATAAGAATCTGCCATTTAAGAAAGGAGCTGTTACATAGTTTAGCAGTTTCCCAGCGTGAAGACAACAGTTTTAAATATCAGTCGGAACAGAATAAATAGTTGCAGTTCAACTGCAATTCGGACCTATTGGTGGAGGTCGACTGGTGCCATAATTTGATATAGCCAAACTCCATTATTGGTGCGCTAGTCACCAATGTAAATGTAATCGTGAGGAAATTACAATGTATCAATAAAATCTTTTCCTTTACATAACATTTGAAAAACATGCTTCAGTACTGAAAGAGCGCTTTAACAGGTATCTGCAAGCAAATTATTAAAACCAAGTGTAGGCTGAATATGAGTGAAGGCGTGAGATTTTAAGCAAAGTACATACACTTCTTCAATTCTCGGCAATGGTATTCCAAATTTTGCCAGAAAAATACACCAATTAGAAAATTCAATGGAACCAAGGGCAGTTACAGGTAAATTTCATTCTTTTTTAGTATAAATAAATCCTAGTTAACACCGTAACTACGAATTGGGAACGTTAATCCAAAGTGTAGCAATTGTATAATATATATACGAGGTGTAATCAAAAAGTTCGGGACTGACTCTGTTCATGATCTGATCAGGATTGATCGACGTTTAACTATCCGCGAAGTTTCTAGTGAAAATGGTATTTCATATGGAACATGTCAATCAATTTTAACACAAAATTTGAGAATGCGACACGTTTCAGTCAACTTTGTGCCTTGCATTCTCACTAATGATCAGAGAGAGCGGTGAATTCTCGCATGTCAGGATCTTCGTCAACTGCTGCTGCTGATCCAAATTTTGTTTCCATCTGCCATATTCACCGGATTTAGCACCCTGTGATTTTTTTTTTGTTTCCCAAGCTTAAAGCCCCCTTGAAAGGGCATAGATTTGCAACGATTGAGGAAATTATTCAGAATGCGACACAGGAACTATTAGCAATTCCAAAAGAAGCCTATCAAGGATGCTTCCAGAAGTTGCAGAAGCATTGGAATCAGTGTATACAGTGTCAAGGAGACTACTTTGAAGGAGATCCATCTGAATAGCTGGTAAGCTTCATCATTTCCTAAATATTAGTTCAGTCCCCAAACTTTGTGATCATACCTCATACGTGCACATATGACACGATGTTTCATTCTCTCTTTGTAACAGCAAATAATTAATTTCTGTTTACCCTACCCTTATTTCGATTTCCATGTTCCTTGGCATTCTGGCATGCATGTAGCTTAAATTTGGCAGTGTAACTTAGCCTCGGAACTTTCATTTTGTCTGTCATAAAGAGTGACAATTTGGACCGAATGAATATGTCATAAGAAAATGGAGGAAATCCGAGGAAAATATCAAAAATATGCCTAAAATAAAAAGAGCTGAACGCAGTGGGAAACCATACCACCCTGAGATGGAAAAACATCTGATGCAATGGGGAGGGACTGCCTAGGCATAAGTACATATGCTGTTCGTGTTCAAGCTTTGCGATTATCCAACCAACTCAAAATTAAGGATTTTACACCATCCTTAAATTGGTGTCGTCATTTCTTCAAGTGGAACAACTTATCAATCTGCTGACACACAACAGTAAGTCAGCGTTTGCCGGAGGATAACAGAGAGCAACTACTAAAATATCAATCCTATGTAATTCCATAATTGAAGGAACATAATTTTCCATTGAACCAAATGGGAAGCGCTGACCAAATGCCACTTACATTCGACATGCTGCCAGAAACTATGGTAAATGAGAGAGGTGCAAAAATGTTCAGATGAGAGGAACAGGAAATGAAAAGAACAGATTCACAGTAATGCTGGCATGTATGGCAGATGGGACAAAACTTCCTCCGGAGATCTTATTCAAGTGGAAAAGTCTGCCTAAAGGCTAGATACCTCCTAGAATCATAATAAGGGCACAAGAGAAAAGCTGGTTTGATGAAAAAATCACAGATGACTGGATAGAGAAAATATGGCATAGAAGACCTGGTGGAATGCTGAAACAGAGATCAATATTAATCCTAGACACGTTGAGATGCCATACTTGGCCCAAAGTAAAGATATAAACACGAACCTTGTGATTATTCCTGGCGGAATGACATCAATTCTGCAACCAATTGATGTTGTTGTAAACAAGCCGTTTAAAGCAATGATAAAACAAAAGTTGTCCGACTGGATGGTTAATGGCGACCACTCATTCACGAAAGGAGGAAGAATAAAGAAAGTAGAACTATAGTGAAAGGTTTCAAGAAATTTTACATCAGCAAGTTTAGATGGCATGGAAGACGACTTGCTGTGGGAGGATGACGACCACAACGCCGTGGAGAACATAATGCTATCTTCCGCAGAAGATGATTCCAATAACATCGCCAATGAATGGGGCAGTGATGAAGAATTTCTTGGATTTTGCAATGCTTAATAATGTTCTTTATTATTTTACTTTATTTCAAATATATAGTATTGTACATCAAGTATAATTATTTAATAAATTTGGCATTATTGTTCATTAATTTACATTTTTCTTTCAAGTTATTACCGATAAAATGCATGAGAATACACTCAGCACATTTAACATCATCCCAATATCACGTGGACGTGAAATTGATGACATTTTCTAACGTCGGTCCATTACAATAAATAACCCGGTAAATATATACCCATATACTCATATAAGACTCACCCTGCTTTTTAGCCAAAATTTTTAGGAAAAAAGTGCGTCTTATACGTGGGTATATACCAGGGGTGGGCAAACTGCAGTCCATGGGCCAAATGCAAGAGCATGTTATGTGGCCTGTGAGGCTTTTGTAAAATCGAAATTTGTACTAAGCATAAAAATGTTATGAAAGGTAAAATAATTTTTCTTTTATGATACTCGTCAGATATATAATGGGGTATAATTCATGTCAAATTTACAGTGCCTATCAGAGCCGGGAGTAGGTATTATAGCGCCTGGGGCAAAGAAAATGAATCGCGCCCCTAGCTCAAACGACGTATTATATAACATGTAAAAAATAATTATAAATATATGATAAACAAGTGCGTATAATTTAAATATTTATTTCCGTTTCTGTAATATACAGTATACAATTAAATGCAAATATGCAAATATACTGGGACAAAACTGAAAACCAAGACAAATCCCAGAAAACGTCTGGTCACCGTATCGCGCAGTCACCTTCGCGCCCTACGCACGATACCCAATAACGCTGGGCAATGCCCGTCACAGCCAATCTCACTTTGCCACATCATTTTTAAGATTGTAACTATATATGTTTATATAAAATACACAGACATATAATCACAATTTTGGTGCCCCCTAGAATGATGTGCCCAGAGCAAGGGCCCCGCTCGCCCCACCCTAGTCTCGCTCCTGGCGTCTATCATTGGACAAATCAAAATATTTTTGTTGAAAGGTTATTTTCCTCCGTTGCAGTATACAAAATGTAACTTATGGATATATTATCTATTAAACTGTATTACAAATATATGCTTCAATTGATAAATTATCTACTTATACTCTTGGTGAATCTGGAAATGTTTTTGCGGTCCGCGCTTCCTATCTTGAATGCGCATGCGGCCCCTTAGTTGAAAAGTTTAAAGTTTGCCCATCCCTGGTATATATGGTATTTGTATAATATATAGCAAATACTTTATATTAATTTAGTTGTATTGGACTGATTGATATATACTGATGTTGCAGTGGTTAGTGTGCCAGATTCCCATTACAAAGTACCAGGATTCTATCCCCGCAAATTGAGGTTTCTTCATAAAACTTATCATTGGTGCCTGGCAGTAGTACTGTCAGTATGGCATAGAGGTGAAAACAAATTATGTTGGCTGGGTCTATATCCAATAGAGGTATAGGCATGATCAGGACGATTTGAAATGCTACAGCATAAAGAATGCTAAGACACTAAGATACTATTCATTATTATGCGCTTTCCCTTGGTGCTATTGCACCCACTACCACACACCATTGCGGTGGCTTGCAGGGTGAACTGTAGATATAGATATAGACATTACATGGAACAGACATGGATTCAGATCACATCCTTCTAATAGTCGATTTAACTACAAAGCTTAAACAAATAAGGAAAATGAGAAGAGAAAGACAGAGTTGGGACTTTGAAAAACTGAAAGAAAGGCAGTATGCATTCAGCACTAAGTTGAAAGATTGCCTTAGAAATTTGGAAAAGAAACTGAAGACTGTGGAATCAGATTGGGATGAAATTAAAGCCAGTATCAAAGATACCTTGAATAAAGAGATTGGAAAACAATAGAAGAAAATCAGAAAACCATGGATCACCAAGGAAATGCTGGAGAAAATGGATGATAGAAGAATATGGAAAAACATTAACAGTGAAGAAGGTAGAGCCAACTATAGATGCATAAACAATGAGTTGAGAAGGGTAACAGATAAAGCTAGAGAAAATTAGATAAAAGAAAAATATGATGAAATACAACAGATGGAGAAGTTAGGATGGTACAATATGATGTACGCTAGGGCACAGGAGTTAGAAGATAAGTAGCCTACTGGAATTCATGGTAAAGGAATTATGAAAACAAATGGAAAAAGTCGCGGAACCAAAGGATCGGCACAAATAGAACTGGAAGAAGAGGATAACATTGAAGAAGACAACTTGGGACCAAGTATTATGAAAAGTGAAGTAGAAAAATTGATATATGAACTGAACAAAGGAAAAGCTACAGTCAGTGATGAAATACCTGCAGAGGTACCCTGCTTACATAAGCTCTTTTTTATAAAAAATGCACTATAAATACAGTATGGAAATAAATACAGAAAAGTCTATGACCATGCGAATATCAATCAAAGAGGAAAATTTGAACATTGGAGATAAGCCAATATAACAAGTTTCAGACTATAAATACCTTGGAAGCATCATAACGAGAGAAGCAAAATGTACCGATGAAATCAAGTCTACAACAACGAAAGCAAAAGCCGCTTTCAGAACAAAGAAACTCCTACTAGTAAGGAATATAAAGGAGGGTATCCGCAAGAAGTTCATAAAATGCTATGTATAGAGTTAAGCTTTATACAGCCAGAAACATGGATGCTAAGTTAAAATTATATAAAATTATTGGAGAGCTTCAAAATGTGGACATGGAGAAGAATGCTGAAGATAAAATGGACAGATGGGATGAAAAACAAGGAAGAACAGGACAGAAGTGAACGATTATACAGATATCAGAAAGAGGAAGGCAAACTGGATTGGACATTACCTGAGAAGAGAAAGCATGATTAAAGACGTGTTAGAAGAAAAACTAAATGGAGAACAAGAGAGAGATAGGAAAAGGTTTCAGTTGGTAGATGACTTGAAAGGGAAAGAGAGCTATCAAGACATGAAGATGACTGTGGAAAATAGGAATATGTGGAAAACCATGTTTAACCATGAATAATCATGTATATACAGTAGAACCTCATAAACCCGGCAACCTCGGGACCTAGCATTTGTCGGGTTTTTGAAAATGCCAGGTTTTTGAAAATTTATAAAAAATCCTTAAGTAATGTACATTTTTGGTAATTCAAATGATGAATAGCAATTAAAAGGGAACACATTATCAATAAAGACTATTGCTTATACATGCACTAAAACGAGGAATTATAAAATAACCATTAAAAAGTAAATAACGAACGTGAAATAAAGCGTACATCTAATACGCATTTACAACATTATTTTCATCACACATTATTCTGAGAATTTTTTTAAAACAGATCCGGCATACTAGCTTGCTTCATGCATTTTGATTTTTCCTTCATAAGTTTATCATGTATTCGATGCAAACACGTAACCTCTTGAAAATCAATGCAGGAGTGTTGTTCTAAAACAGATATTGTATCTGTGACCAACTGTATACAGCGATCTACTGAAGGTTTGTCCTTGATCATCGTCACTTTCATTTTCTTCATCTTTTTCATGCTCATGTTTCAAAACCATGTCCACTATTTCGACTATTTCACATCAGTTAGCTGAAGTACGACATTGCCGATATCAACCCAGATTTCAATGTCATCTTCTACCACTCTTTTTGCTATTGTGAAAATTTTTTGCTTGTTGTATCAGCATTAGGCCTTAAATAGGTACACCTTCACTTCTTCGCTGACGAAATCACTCAAACAATACCTAACAACAATATTTATCCAGGACGTGTAGTGTTTTACGGCTACACAAAGCTTTAGGTGTATCACTCTCTACGTAAAATTTCAATATTTCCATTTTTTCTTCTTTAAATCATACACAGTGGAACTCCCAATGCTATATTCTTCGCAAAGTCTCTTCACTGAAGTACCTTTTTCAAGTTTTCGTAGTAATTCCACTTTTTTTCAATCGTGAGATTTTTCTGTTTACATTTCATAACACCACTTATGGGTGGTCTTCTTTTTTTGAAGTCATGTCAAAATAAAATTTAACAAAAGTATTAATTGCATTAACGAAAAACAATTGCTATTGCCATGAATCTCAACATTTGGTTCCAATGAGGTAAACGAAACAATGAAAATAGACAAGCGTACATCATTTAAAGCGATTTCTAGAGTATCAGGATTTTTTACATATAACTTTCAAAAAAGTGCCGAGTTTTTGAGAATGCCGGGTTTATGAGGTTCTACTCTACTACCTATGATGGTGATATTGGACTGGAAGAACGAGCTCAAAAAAATATCAATAAACCACAACTGATGGCAAATGGCTTATAATTATATTCTAGTATTTCTTTAAATCTTCTAAATTACTTTAAAATATTCAAATCCAACTATAAATTATTGCAGAAATGATACATTCATATGTGACCCAAAAAATTCCAAATTATCAATGCATGATGATGATAGGATGCTCTTTACCTTCCTTGAAGATGATAGAACAAGGTCGGGAGAGGGAGCAGTGGCTGCCCTTTGGCTTAGGGCTGCCTTGGTCCTGTGGTAAGCCATAGAGCGACTCATGAGGAGCGCAGATGCAGCTGCCGATGTTGGTGACATGACTGCTGCTGGAGAGTCCTCTCCTTCTTCCATAGAGAGGGTGGGGTCCTCCTCTTCCTCTTCATCTTCCTCCTCTTCTTCAGACGTCACTCCTTCTGAGCCTGGAGTTCCGTGGAAGGAGGCAGAACGCAGCAGGGGATTTGGAGGGCTACAAAGAAAAGACAACGAATAGGGTATATTGCGGCTGGAACAATGTTCTCTTTTACTAAATGTCTATTTCAAACAAGTTTAGATAAATTATATTTATTATATAGTAATTACAAATCATATTACAGTAAAAGCCCATTCTAACGGCACTCACGGGACCAACGGCGTGCCGCTAAAATAACTAATGGTGTCGCAAAATCATATTCCAATTATTTGAGAGCATATTTGGTATCTTTTAACGTTCTTCTTCCCTATAAGATATTTGTCTGTGCATAGAGGACTCAGAGGGTCTTAATCTGCCACTGAATGAAGCTACAAATATGATCTTTGCACTTGATCATGCAATGCACATCAATGAGCAAAGGTGGTGACCACAATAGAGACTCAGTCAAATACCTTGAATTTCGTGAAGATGCCTCTGAGATGATCAAAGTGGATCTATTAAGGGCTTGCCCTGAGGTGGGAGAAGAAGGCGATAGGGGTGCCTGCACATTGGTGCTACCTGTCCCAGATGCTGCTTTTCTTGCTTCCTCCCTTTTCTTCTTTCCTTCGGCAGCAGCCTGCATATTTAATTTAAATTTGAAAAAAATATCAAGTGAAAAGAAGACTGGAATAACAAGATCTTTTAAAAGGAAACTCATGGGGCACCTAGCATAACAGACATGAATTACACCTCATATGATTTCCTTATTTATTTATTCAAGGTAGGCAGTTAGAAACAAAAACAAAATGCAAGAAGTTGCCAAAATATATGAAATTATCTTTTGGCAATTAGGATGGCTCTGAAAAAACTTGGACTGTATAGCTGGTTAAATTTTAAAAAATTAGGACAATAAGAGATATATCAAAATGATAGTTAATATGTCTCAAAGGCTATGTGAATAAGGGAATAACTTAAATATGATACAGCAGAACAATAAATTGACAAAGTTACTGAAAAAGTTAAATTGAGAAGTTATTTGTTTTACAGTAAGATGTATCTATATTAGCATCTTTAAACAATTACTATGTAAAGTTTGAAATTCTCAGATAATCATAATTACAGCAGTATACAATCCTGAGCTTGATTTGCACCAGATTTTGCCACTGTTTCCAGAAGGAAAGGAGGCTTCAGAGCTGGACCAATCTTTATCTTCAACAATTATCTGAATTTATGCAAAATAAAATAACCAGTGACATCAATATTAAAATTTTAAAATGAATTCAAATCAAGTATAAAATGCTATGTTGGGAGCTAATTGAGCAAATCAAAAAGATGCACACCTTCATAGGATCATAGCTCTTTCGTCTTTTCCAGTTCTGAAACTCAACTTCACGCGAGGAAAGAGTGGAATTACTGCGCCCTTGTGTGTTTCCAGAACCTCTTCCTCTCTTTGGACCAGCAACACTTGGACCTCCAATACCAGGGGCCTCTCCTCTTGACTTTGCACTGTTTGGTCTCGGCTTGGGAGGCAGCCCTGGTGACTAAAGAGATAATTTGTGGAAGGAAAAAATGCAATGTGATATTTGTTGGAATTGAGTGCTACGTGTCATGTAAGATTTTAATATAATCTTATCAACATTTTTACTCATATTCACATTAAGTTAATGTTAATTTTTATTACAACAGTTATCAAGAAAAACTCCTGGTATCCAATGAAGGAATATACAGGCGACTCCCGAGATTTGACAGGGATGCGGTCCTGAAAACGTGGTCGAATCTCGATCCATCGAATGTTGAATCAGCACAAATTCAAACAATTAGAGCAGAAATAACGATGTCTAGACTGAAACTAAACCTCTCGTGGTCGGGCGGGCCAAAAATTACTTCGCGTAAACTAGTTTGTAATTCGACCGACTGATCGGCTGGGTCGATTCAACCGATCGATCGGCTGCGTCGATTCGACCGGTCAAATTCTCGAGTTGGTCGAATATCGAACGGTCGAATCTCGGGAGTCGCCTGTATATTGAAATATTTCAGTTCATCATACTCAAAGACTCAGCATAATTTAAAGTTGCTGAAGTATTGAATTATGCATGAAACAAAGTTAATGTTATAAAAAACTATTTATACCAATAACTCACATAACAAGTGAACTGTAACCCATAATTGAGAGGCCCAGTCAGAGAGTGAGATATGCACAAAAGTGTGAAATAGAGAAAATGAGCAAAATGCCATATAAACTCATGCTGATCATTTCTGTTTTTGTTTAAGGGAAGAAAAAAGAACTTGGAAAAATATTTTTTCTTCCATAATTCTTGATATACAGGCATACCTCCGTTAACGAAGCCTCTGGCAATGAAGCTCCTTTTTTACGAAGTCAGCACTTGACTCCGAAATGTATTTAAAATACCCCATTAGAAAATTATAAATAAAATGCCCCATTATAATCCCTACTGCACGGACTTGGTGAGACACATTATACGTTGCCGCATGTATGCACAGGTGTCTCCAAATTCTCTATTCTCCGTAAACAGTTTCAAGGGTCTCAAGTGTCTTGGGATTATATTACGTATTTTTTCTTTCAAAGAAGTCCAAGTCCCTGATATAAAAGGAATATAACGTTCGATTTCAGTTCTAAGTCGTCACCCGTGCGGGGAGCATTGCTTTTGTCCTTTCTCAGATGCCTTTTACGAAGTATTTTTTATGTTCCTCAAAAACTATACTCGGAATTTTAATCCAAATTTTAGTGGTTAATTAAATAAATTTAACAGCAACCCTAATGTCAGCCAAACAGCCATCGAGTGGTAGTGATCCTAGTGCTCCTAAGAAGAAATGAAAATCCATTTCACTTGCTGAGAAAATGCAAGCGATATGACAAGTAGAGGCAGGCGAAAGAAAGTATTATGTGGTGCGTTCCTTAATGTTAGCGCAATCCACACTAAAAGCAATATTAAATCAAGCAGACGGTGTAAAAGCTTCAGTACAGTCCCGAAGTGGTGCAACTGCTAAGAATTTAACACGCATAAGGAGCAGCATAATGGAGAAGATGGAGAAATTGTTGTGTGTATGGTTAGATGATATGCCACTCAGCCAGGCACACATTATGCAAAAGGCACAAAGTTTTTTTGAACATATAAAGGCTGAAGAAGGAGGAGAATCAATGGAGACGTTTGCAGCCAGCAGAGGTTGGTTCGAAAAGTTTAAGAAATGAACCAAAATTCACAGCGTTCGAATCTTAGGTGAGACAGCAAGCGCTGATATCCAGGCAGCAAGTGAATTTCCTGCTACACTCAGTGCAATCATACAAAAAGGTAACTATCCCCAGAATTTAATGTTCAATGTTGACGAGACGGCCTTTTTTGGAAAAAAAATGCCATCGAGAACATTCATTTCAAAAGAGGAGAAACGTGCTCCTGGCTTCAAGGCTGCCAAGGATCGCCTAACCCTCTTGCTCAGCGGCAATGCTTCAGGCGACTTAAAACTAAAGCCCCTTGTCATCTACCATTCTGTGACTCCGAAGGCGATGAAAGGGTACTCAAAATTGCATTTGCCAGTTATCTGATGACAAATAAAAGGGCTTGGATGACAGCCAGTATTTTTTGTGAATGGCTTATTAACAATTTCTGTCCATCTGTTGAACGTTATTGTCAGGCAAATAAACTTGAACCGAGAGCATTGTTGATTTTGGATAATGCTCCAGTTCACCCACAGAACATTGAGGATCTACAAACACCTATACCTGTCAAAATTGTCTTTCTTCTCCCAAAATACTACCTTCATACTTCAGCCGATGGACATGGGAGTCATTGCGAACTTTAAAGCATACTATATGAGGCACACATTTAGACAGTTGATCGAGGAAACTGATGGACAACAACAACCTTTAAGGGATTTCTGGAAATCCTATGATATAATGAAGGCTATTAATAACTTCAAAGAAGCATGGGAAGAGGTCACATCCAAGTGCATGAATAGTGTGTGATGTAAACTGTGGCCAGAGGCCATCAAGGACCACGCTGAGTCTCAATTGGAGATACCAGCAGTAAAAAATGATATAATTTGAATGGCCAATGATATTGGATTCGATGAAGTAGACATCGACGATGTGCAGGAGTTTATCGACTCTCATGGACAGACACAAATGAGGAGTTGCAAGAGCTAGTACAGGGGTAGGGTACATGTGTCAATGAAGACACAGTTACTGACGACATACCAGCTGAAAAAGTGCTAACGACGAAGTTTTTGTCAGATACTCTTGCAAAAATTACTGAGGCATTGGAAAGTTTCTCAGAAAATGATTCAAATTGGGAACATAGCAGTGCTTTCAAAAGAGCTGTATTACAAGATCTATCCTGCTATCGTGAGATGCTTCAAGAAAGGAAGAAGAAATCAAGACAGTCTACATTTGATGAATTCCTTCAGAATAAATCATCTATTCCACAGTCCCAAGATCCAGGTCCATCAACCTGGGATCCCAGCACTACTGACGACCAGTAAAGTCCCTGGTGAGATATATTAAATGCTTTTTTATCTTTTCATTTATTGTACATACATGTTTTTATTATTTTAAGTCATATACATCTCCTACGGAATGCGTAACGAAGTACTGGAACCTATCCCCCTTTTACTACATTAAATTTATCTCTGACAACGAAGTTTCTGAGAACAAAGTGGATGCTAGGAATGCATCTATTTCATTATGGGAGGTATGCCTGTATATGTAAAAAAAAAAAAAAAATAAAATAAAAATTTCAAATACAGGCGACTCCCGAGATTCACAGGGATGCGTTCCTGAAAACGTGGTCGAATCTCGAATTGTCGAATGTCGAATGCCGTTTTCCATACCCTTGCAAGTTATAATCGCGGGACACGTTCCCGCATCTCGGCTCGCACGAGTCGTTTGTTACAAACAACTCGCATGAGCCAGACCGGGCCGTCTGCAGTACATCCCTGCATAAATCTATCTATACATACAACTATATATCGCAGCGAAATTAATAAAAAGTTATTAAAAAGCACAAAATAACTTGTAGCCTCACCAGTTAATTTAAGGTTATGCAAACCTGCCCTTCTCTTAAATCTGTCAAACCAGCCATCAAATTACGTGAATTAATCACGTTCTACAATTTTCTCCTTCTGTTTCACATAAGTGCTAATAGTTGAACGACACTCTTTTATTTGATTCACTTGCATTATCACTATTACATTTCTTTTAGATATCAGGTCAAGTGATAAATTTATAAATAAATTAATAAAATAAATAAATAAAAATAAAATATTAACAGAAAAAAGAGTGAAATCAGCACAAATTCAAACAATTAGAGCAGAAATAACTATGTCTACACTGAAAATAAACCTCGCGTGGTTGGTCGGGATGAAAATTACTTCACGTAAACTAATTCCCAATTCGATTGGCTGGGTCGAAATCTTGAATTTGTTGAATCTCGAACTGTCGAATCTCGGGAGTCGCCTGTATAGCTATTCTGAGTTGGAGAGCTGGCAGCAGACAAAGGTTTTCAGAAAACAGCCAGGAAGAAAACGGAAAAATACAATTGCACCGACAACGAGGATGAATATTTGGAAACTGAAGTAAGTAACTGGTTTATCCATCTGGATCCATAAATGACCTAGACTATCTATTGAATCAAAGCTATAATGTGAGATTAAAAATTCATACTTCAATTTTCATTTTGGTGAATTACTCAAAGTAAATACAACAATTATGTTTCTACACATAGACATAATCAGCAACTTATTGGATCACATTCATGTTAACATGGGAGCAGTGTACAAGTTAAAGACTTTTCCTGTGGGCTAAGTAAAATTGGGATTAGATGACATCTAATCCCAATTCCATATAACCTTCTTGGACAGCTTATATGAATAATTCCTCAGTTTCTACTCTTCTCATGGACAATCACTTACTTTGCACACAATATGCAGCTTAACTGTATAGGTACCTGTGTGGTGGTGGTGCCTTTTGGAACACGAAGACTAAACCTCCCTCCATCAGCCCTGTTGAAGGCTGATGAAGTGGAACTTGACCTTGAAAGAGCAGAAGGCAGTCCAATGCCACGGCCCCTTGCATTGGCCGTCCTAGAACTTGAGAGTGCAGGAGTAGGCAGTGCAGAAGGTTTTTTCCTGGTTGGTGCAACAGGTGATGGCAGTTCGTCCACACCTAGGCGACCCCTACGCAAACTGGTGACAAACAAGGATAAATAGTTTCCTTCTCTGAAGAACCCTGTCTAATAAGGTTTCTTAATCAATGCCAAAGGTAGACAATAATCAAAAGAAATTAGGTAAATGGAAAATAATGAAAAGTATCTCTGAAGTATCGTTTGAAAATAAAATCAGAGCCCAAATTTCTCAGATACATATATAAAAGAAAGGTCTGGTCACTAGCGTTCCCATTGTTAAAATTTTCCAATTTGAGCACTGCATTCAAATGAAAAAAGGAAAATTTAATACAAGTTCTTTGGAAATAAATGATAAAACATAAGGCTTCATTCCAGTTTGAAAAATAATTCTATAGCATTCAGAATTCATTTTCGCGATTTTCATAAAAGTTAATTTAACAAAAAATATTTTCAATGGGATGTAGACGGTAAATCTAGAGATACAATGCAATTAAAATGAAAAATGAGTCATATATACCATGCCCTACAAAAAATATGATTTTAAAACAACAGTTAAAATGAATTACAAAATCACACTTGCAAGGAAGAATACGCTCTTATTTGTAGTTTCAGAAATTGAAAATAAATTAAAATAAACATACATTTTAGGGAAACAATTTACAATAAATTAAGCAAAAATTTTAACATAAATGGTATTTACAAAAAACTGAATTTAATCAAAGTATCTACTTTTAACATCAAAACAACAGTCAAAGCAGCAACTGAGACAGGTTGAGTATTACAACCCATCAACCGCTGGGCCAAAAAATAGAAGTTTTTTGTGCCATCTTTTATGGTTCTCAGACTGAAATGTAGATTTTAAACAGATTTGTCAGTAAAAAAAAAACTTCTAAACACAAGGATATCAACCAGCTCTGTGATGAGAAAAAATTATTAACCAATTCCAGCAATTGTTAGGTATTCTATGAAAGAAGCCACAACAGTAAATACAAAGTCATCCAAGCATATCAATTATTTGCAAAATTAATTGAGTAGGATTTTTATGATTTTTAAATGCATTAGTTCTTTTATCAATTTAATATTTCCCTAGAAAAAGCTGTTTAAAGCCAGTAGAAAGAAGAGTTAAAAAATTGCAGGTTTTTCACTTTGAAAGCACCAATATGCCAGCCAATCCTCAAGTGATTAAACGCCTACAGTTCAGAGGCAAACATAGATGCCCAATAGAAGCACAACCTTCCTTGATGATTCATTTTTACAAAGTCAACAAAGGTGTAGGAAAATACAGAATTATTTGATTCAATGCACCTGCAAAATAGAGAATGTGATTTGAAAATTTGTGATGTGAGCAAGTACATTACAGAATCTTCTTCAAGGAGAGCCAGTCACCAATAATATGGCTAAGGAATTAATCATAAATATTTAAATCCCACTTTTTATGAGTGCAGTGGTATAGTCATTAAAATATTTGTGGTCACTGTTATTCTTACACTGCAATTGCTCAAGCTTCCAACACCTGAAAGTTAATAGTTAAGGCTATTAGTTAAGATATACCATATCTGACCGAATAGAAGCCGACCCCCCTGATATTTTCACAATTTTTTGGCAAAAACGTAAATTTTGTAGATTTTATGCTGAAGTGTGCCGGGCATTCATGCACGACTTAGAATAAATTATTCGAGATCGAAGAAATGTGTGGGAAATGGTTTAGTTGTTGGCATTTTGAAACATTACTCCAATTAATAATTTTGTGTTGTTGAATAATGTTCCACATTCAGTGACAATAATTTCATTCATCTTCATTTTCACAAAAGGTCAAATATAGTAATAGCGATCTCACCAAGATAATTTTTCATCCAAGTCTATTTCCAATGAAATTAGCATTTACATAGACTTAAGAAATTGCATTTTTATAATTATACACGTTCCACGTAAAGTTTTATCGAAATTCAAACATTTGAGCATCCAAAGCCATCTACGCATTTTGCGTAATCGTCTGCATAGTCAAAACATGCAAATAATGTGATCACTCAAATAATGTGAAAAACCCAGCCTTAAATGGTAACAAAGCACAGGTAGTGCTAAATTCAATATTCTAGCCTTTATTATTTATTCATTAATATTCATCGTAGGTCAAATATTTACTTTACCAAAAATATAGTACTATTATTTGAACACAACGGAAATGAGAGACGTGCTGCCACCTATGGGTGACTACGAGATTTAACCATAACACAAATTTTCCTCAGACTCGCATTTAAGCCGAGGGGTGATTTTTTTCATGATAGATTTTGACAAAAAACATCGGCTTGTATTCGGGCAGGTACGGTATTATAAATGAGTAGAAGAAAGATATTCTATAGAAATTAGAAGGAAATACCATGTTTACTCGCACGTAAGTTACACTTTTTTTCCAAATTATTTATATCTAGAATAAGGATGTGGCTTTC
This sequence comes from Uropetala carovei, assembly GCA_036926305.1. Taxonomy (NCBI): domain Eukaryota; kingdom Metazoa; phylum Arthropoda; class Insecta; order Odonata; family Petaluridae; genus Uropetala; species Uropetala carovei. The sequence goes on along the minus strand of JAXCHB010000010.1, from coordinate 4,640,430 downwards.
ATGCAAAGAAAAAATCTGATGTGGCCAACACATGACTTTCTCCATATTTGGGGTATAGATATTTAAATTATTATGAATAATATTATGAAGCAAAATTATTATTTCGTATCGTAAAAGAAGACACGTCCTTGTTGCCATAAATTACGTATATTTTGAATGTTTACAGAATTCACCGCTACATGGTGTTGGTGCTGTATACTGGTATTAAGATAAAGCGAAATATATCCGAAATGGATGGTTCTACGAAAATTAGTTTCAAACAAAACTTGGAAGAAATATTATTCTCTACAACTTTGGTCCTTACGAAGATTACCAATAACGATGTTTTTAAGGAGATATTTAACGGAAACCGAAAAACCGGTTATTTACAAATAACTCCTAAACAATAACCGCTATGGAAAATTCTTTCAAATGAAATTTGTAGGAAATTACATTCTCTATAACCTTTGTATAGAATTGTATATACAATAATGATGTTTTAACGAAGAAATATCGCAAAAACCGAATCGGGTTTCGAATAAACCGCGACTTCCGGTTATCCATTATTGTCCAAAAACTAATCAGTTCTTTGTGCTCATGCTAAAGTGTTATATATGAAGTTTGGTAACGATTTGGCACATACTTTTTGAGTTAGAGCGCCCACAATAACATACACACACACACAGACATCATTCCGAAAATAGTCTAAACGTGTTCTAGGGACCTCAAAACATGTATTTCCGTTGAAATCTCGAAGTCGATTTTTTTCATGAATACAATACTTTCCCATTACTATGTATGGAGAAAGTAAAAATGGATAAGACCAAAAATATGAGATAATCATTACCATTCACTGGGAATGGCTCTCATGATTAAAATGTTATATAATCATAATAACAAGTAAAAGAGGGTAAGAAATGTTATTATTGTTATGGATGGCAGAATTATAAACATGTTTTTGCCAGTGATCTCATGGAAAGGGACAGTTCGGCACGACCAGTTCGGCGACGGGATCATTTGGCAATGGAATTATTCGGCACTGGACAGTTCGGTGCCAGCCATGTTCCGCACAGCACAATTCCAATATATTTAGGAGAGAATGGCGTCGTGATAATATTAATATTGCAACAAATAAGTTACTGAATCTATTACGCAGAAATAAAAATGATTATATTTAAAGAAAAATAGATTTAAATTAACTTTCGTGAGAAAAAGTACACGATAAAAATTATACAACAAAAAATCACCAGATGATATGCATAATGATTTTGCACAATTAATTAATTAATTTAATATAAATGTTACTGTTAAGTTAAATTAGCTGACTTGATTTCATCGAACCAATACTGTTTAAATAAAAATGATTATATTTTTAAAGAATTAAGTTTCAAATTTACTTTTGTGAGAAAACGTTCACAATATACAACAATGAAGTTAATGTGGCTGATTTGACTTCACCGAACTAATAATGTTTGAATAAACATGGCTATATTTAAAACAGCTTAACTTTTAAATCAATTTACATGAGGAGCTTTGTAATGTACTGAGTTAGACAATAGTATTTCTATAAATGACAAAATTTTAAAGTAATTTTCTATATACAGGCGACTCCCGAGATTCGACCGTTCGAGATTCGACCGGTCGAATCGACCCAGCCGATCAATCGGTCGAATTAGAAACTAGTTTATGCGAAGTAATTTTGGGCCTGCCTGACCACGAGAGGTTTAGTTTCAGTCTAGACATCGTTATTTCTGCTCTAATTGTTTGAATTTGTGCTGATTCGACAGTTCAAGATTTGACCACGTTTTCAAATCCGCATCCCTGTCGAATCCCAGGAGTCGCTTGTATAATAATAATATAATACAATCATAAATGACAAAACTATTTAAACACAGTATAGAGCCAAAGTTAACTTTAAATATAGTCATTTTTATTTCTATGTAATAGATTCGGTGACTTAATTGTTGCAATATTAATATTATCATGAAACCATTCCCTCCAATATACATACATTGGAATTGTGCCGTGCGGAACATGGCTGGTGCCGAACTGTCTGGTGCCAAATAGTCCCATCGCCGAATAGTCCGTCGCCAAACCGGTCGTGCCAAACTGTCCTAAACCCTGATCGCAGCAGGGCTGAGAAAACGGCATAGTCTGTCAGATGTCATGGTATCATCACATTTTGTTCTTTTATTCTGATAAATCCTACTAGTTTAGACATAATCAATGGTGTTGTCCTGTTTGGAAGTTATTTGATTTCTCATAGTTTTCTGCATGAAGCACTTGGGTAAAAATTGCATATCCCACACTTTTTGTATTTAAGTCTTTTTACTTTCTCCATACCTAGTATAGGGAAAGTATTGTGATCATGAAAAAAATCGATTTCAACAGAATGTCACATTTTGAGGTCCATAGAACACTTTTAGACTATTTTCGGAATGATGTATGTAGGTGGGTGTGTGTGTGTGATTGTGGGCGCTCTAACTCAAAAAGTACTTGTCATATTAATACCAAATTTCATATATAACACTTTAGTATGCGCACAAAGAACTGATTAGTTTTTGGACAATACCGGTTAACCGGATGTCAAGGTTTATTCGAAGCCCGATTCGGTTTTTGCGATATTTCTCCGATAATACGTCATTATTGTATACATTGACCTTTACAAAAAATGTAGAAAATATAATTTCCTATATCTTTTATTTCAAACAATTTTCCATAGTAGTTATTGTTTAGGAATTATTTATAAATAATCGGTGTTTTCGGTTTCCATCAAATATCTCCTTAAAAATGTCGTTATTGGTAATCTTCATAAGGACCAAAGTTGTAGAGAATAATATTTCTTCCAAGTTTTGTTTGAAATAAATTTTTGTAGAACCTTCCATTTTGTAGATAATTAATTTATTCGTAAATTTCCAGTATAAAGCATCACCATCTAGCGGTGAATTCTGTAAACATATTCAAAATATAATTTACTGCAATAAGGATGACTGTATTCTTTTACGATACGAAATAATAATTTTGCCTTATAATGCTATTCATAATAATTTAAATATCTATACCCCAAATATGGAGAAAGTCATGTGTTGGCCACATCAGATTTTTTCTAAAAAAATTGCTTGTATTCGGTTCGTCTATCTGTCCATCTATTAGGGAAATATTTCTTGAATCCTTCAACTTGGAGAGGCCAAATTTTTGTGATATGATGATCTACATGAGGGCTAGATGTAGTAGAAATTTGGTGGATCATCTTCTGATGAAAAATCAATATTTTTTTGCAACACATTTCTACCACACTATAAAAGCATGAAATTGGTGCAGGGAATTATAAATTTGCATGTTTAAATTAACTTCAATTGAGATAGTAGCTCAGGACATTAAAAGTTCTATAGCATAAAAACAGGTTTATATTTTTTAAAAACAGAATTCAAATACGTGTCGAATGAGAGCAATCATTTCACTTTAAACCAAAAAAGAGGGAATATTTTCTGATTTCTAACAATAGGAAATAAAACTGCCATAGCAAAAAGTTCAGTCCTTTTAAATGGGAAATATGTTATTTCATAGCATCAATATAATGTTTTTAAATGGAATTTATGATGAGGCAGTCGATCTCAACCAAACGTAATCTTATGAAGACATCATAATCCTTTAAGAAAAGAAAAAATTCCTTATGTAATTTGCAATTCTTCCCTTCCTTGTTAAATATGTACATACAGTTAATAGCAATTATTATTGATTTCCAGTTTTCCAGAAAATTTAAGACCTAACCATGATTTTTGAGATTTGGCTTACAGGCTTATATGCGAGTAAATATGATAATACATTAGAAAGAGATAAAGGTGAAGCTGCTATTGCAGCATATTTTAGATTGTAGCAATATGTGCCCTTTAAGAAAGACTTAATAGGATCCACTGTAAGAATTCCTGGCGAGCAAGAGAAAAATTCTGACTTTACCAGAAATTGGATCTGGATCTTCAACTTTCCCGGTAGATATTCTACCATTGAACAACTAAGGAAGACTAATCCTCCAGTTTCAGAATTTTTTTTAAGGATCCATCACAACAATTTTCTTCTATTGGAAGTATATTTTGTGTGATAAAATTTCCTTCAAATATGAAGCTCACACCAGCTGTCCCTATGAATCATGTCAACAGCAACGATTGAAAGAAGCAGATTGTATTAGTTAAAAACCATAAAAAAGACAAAGGATTTGTTTTTCAGTACGAACCCAGTGTTGGCCAAAATAACAAATAAGGTTGAAGATTACGATGCAAAAATTTGAAGATAATGCTGAGTTATTAAAATATATGATGCAGAAATTTGTAACTAAACTAGATATTCCAAATATTTATTATATCACTATGCATACTGGTGCAGTAAAAATCATGATCAAACTAAATTCTTACAAAGGTTTCTTATTTTAAAGAGTATGACACTATTGTGGATGGTCCTCAAATATTTTTTTAATTACTGATATGCCATTTACAATACCTAGATTTTAAATCAACAAAAATGCATGATTAATTCGTAATGCATGACGCAACATAGCATTAACAAGACCAACATTCTTTATACATGAACACAATTATTTAATTGCAACTGAATGATGATATATGATATATTTTTGATGCCATGATAGTTACACAAGAGTAAAAATCAAAAACTGCCAACAGAAGAGCTTAATAAACTTGCAATATCTAAACTGGAATGCATGCGAATAAAGAGACTTGCATCAATTGAAATTAAGCCTTACCCTGAGATTGCCTGCCTTCTCATGCAATCTGACTCCATGGCAGTAGACCTTACTTCACTCAAATCCTCCATGCATCTCATATCAAAGTAGTTTGCAGGCATACACCTGAGTTGCAATCAAAAACAAATCCAACTTTCACAAAAGAAAATCTCGACACAAAGCAAAGAGAGAGAGGGGCAATTAGTTTTAAGGAGATTATTAGTACAGGGCATATTCACAAGCTATGTACACATTCATGATATAGCATGTACAAGATAAAATAAAAGATGACACATGCTACTAGATTTAAAATGCATTCTTCTCATGGATGGGGGGCGTATATGGAGTAAATGATTTAAAAAATAAAAAAAACTGAGCATGAACAGGAGTTGATTAGAATACTTTTCAGACTTCATCTTTTATAACTCATTTCTATCAATGCTATGGAATTATTCTGTATAAGTTACTGCTTTTCATTATGCATTAAAATGCTCATAATTTATTGTATGAGCATAATATTTTGAAAATTTAGGATATCTTCATAAATTTTCATTAGCAATAGCAAACGTTGACATATTTATCATCAACTAAGAAATTCAAATTTTCAAAGATTTTACCATTTCATAGCATCTATAGAGCACATAAAGGAAAAAATTATGCATACGTAAATATATATTTTATAATAAATAAGTTTCAATCTAAAATCAATCACTTCCAATTAGCTTGAATATTGCATAAATTTAACCGGAAATTGATATAAACGATGAAGTCGAATAGTTTTAATCAAATATGATACAGTGAATACAATTCAGACACTCAAAGATGCAGAAAACCAACACTCATTGGAGGCTAAGATGTAGGTGCCACTGGTACCTGAATGCCCTGTTGTACCTCGTCTGGTGACCAGTGCTGACAGATGGTGCAGTCCCACTTTCATTTACGCCATCTTGGACATTGCCTTCATTATCTTCTTCTGCCTGACCCACCCTCCTCTCAATTCCTACCCTCTTTCCTGATTCGTTTTTCTCACTAGATGTCGGTGACTCAGATGAAGATCTCACCGGGTTTTCCAAAAGCCTCAGTTTTGCCCTGAGTTGTGCACTAAGAGATTTAGTGCCAGGGTCCGAATCACTCTTCCCCACCTCTTGTCGGAAATTGGACCGACTAAGAATGCCGTTGCGACTGGCTCGCATTCGGCCACTGAACTCATTCCCTGTGCAGCTTCCTGGATCAGAGTCGGCAGAAGGCTCTACATCCTCGACATCCAGCTGAGATGAATCAAAGGATGGAGATGGTGCAGACATTAGGCTACCTGTGAAGGAGCGCGTCATACGAGCCTGCATAGCTGTTACCACCGACTCTGTGTCGCGCAAAAATGATTCTGTCTCTAGATTGGTATCACTATGTGTTGTCTGAAATAAAACAGAAATGGTTTACAAAATTAGTACTTTCACCAGTAAAAGAAATAACTTGATTTATAATTAATGCATCAAGGTACAATACTATAAGATATAAATTTGTATACAAGTTTAACTATAAAAAATGCTTTTTCTTGCACCAGAATGAATATGAAGAATTGTAATTTATGGCATGACTACAAATCCTTGAAATTCTTAATTAGACTATATCTTGCATTTTGTTCTTCTGCATTCTATGAAAAACAAAATGTAAGCTGTATAAAAGATAGTTTGTTTAACCTCTCAAGCATGTACAACCAAACACTGCATCCTCTGTTGCAGCTCCTATCTTCTTTGTTCTTTGAGTTACAGCAGCAAATAATGTATCCACATAAACATCATGAGTCAGGGACCATTCCTAAACAAACATTCACTCTCTCTTGCCCCTTGAAGATTTTTTCAAGAGGGTAAGGATAATTGCAGGCTTCAGAAAGTGAAACTGAAGATGAGAATGTTAGTTGTGAAACATTAGAAAATCGTAATGAACTAATTGCCCATGTTTTTCATTGGAATGATATCTATAGTGCAAATGTAGTTTCTCCTTTTGATTGTGAATGTGCTGTGAACCTTAAAATTTTAAGTGATAGTCTGCACACAGTACATTGAAAGTTTTTATAGTTTCAGAAAATTAATTGAGACCAATCAGTGTGCAAGCTGGTATTTGGAGAGAAAGAAAAGTTTTTCCTTTTGTAAGTCTAGGTTTTCAAAGTGGTGACCTACTTACCCTAATGAAAGATGAGTTCTGCTGGGAATGTATCTTTTAATGGGCATCATTTCTAAACCAAATATAAAGATGTATTTCACCCATAAATATCTCAATTTTTACTGGATATTATGTCTGGGGAAAGATTTCCTCTTCTAATGCAATTTCTGCATTTTGTGGATAATAATGACAAAGACTTAATCTGTAGTTATCCCAAAATTTACAAGATAATTAACATCAATTTCAGGCTGCTTACTTGCCCACTAGGGAAGTCTGTTGACAAATCTCATTTGTTGTGTAAGGGCAGACTTTCCTGGCGAAAGTATTTGCCATTGAAATCTGCTAGATTCGGGTTGAAAATTTTTTTAACTCTGCGATCCCTCCGGATAGTTGCTAAATTTCATAATTTATAATGATAAATGACCTGAAATATGTAGCAAGTGCATAAGAGAAAAAGATTTATTATCTACTAAGGTTGTTCTTGAGCTATGCGAAAATATTCTTGATACAGATTGCTGTATATACATGGATAACTTTTACTCTGGCCCTTACTTATTTCAAATGTTAGTTGATAAGCACACTGATGCTGCAGACACAGTAAAGTTGAACCAGAAAGGGATGCCCGCAAAACTAAAGAAAGGAGAGCAGCAGCATGGCTAACAGGGCATCACCTCCCAGAAGAGAATCCCTCTTAAGGCAAGAGAAGAGTTGGACAAAGGAAGTCAGTTGTTTGCACAAAGAAGGGAATAAGGAAGAACAGCCTACAAATGTAAAAACTGTGTTGGAAATCCTCCTCTGTGTGTTGAACCATGTTTTGATATGTACCACACATTATCCAATATTGCAGAATAATGGTGAACGTATGATAGATATTTGAAATTATAAAGTAGAAGACTAAAAAAATTAATAATGAATCATTCAAGATTAATATTACTTATTTTTTCAGATTTTTATTTTTAATATTTTCCGATAATTAAATTTAAATAACATAGATTGCATTCAGGAGCATTTAAATACCTGAGGGAGCCATTTTTAAATCATGCTTGAGGGGTTAAAGCTGTACTAATTTTTGATAAAATGCAATTCTTAGAATAAAATCATAAATAATATCTTAAAATGTTAATGAACTTAATAAAACCATCTAAAAATTTCTTAAACCTGAAGCTGACAATAATTTCTTGCCAAAGGAATTATTTTATTTGTGAAGAACCTCTGTTTAGAGATTTAGCAAAAGCCATTACAACAGAAATGTTTACTTGGAATATGCATAATTCCTTCCACTTAATAGTAATATAAATGAAATACAGAGTTAAAAATTTAAAACTCTATTTAATTACCTATAACTACATAATTTTTAAAATGACATCACCATACAAAAAGTAAAGTAAATCTCTTTTAATGCATGCATTTATATCCAATAGAAACCTCACTATGAAGCTATATATAAATTTCTATATGTATAGCCAAAAATCACAGTTGAACATATAGCAATAGAAATGAAGATCACATAACTTGTGTTTATTGTGTCATTATTGTTAACATAATTTAACAAAAAAATCAACTGTTTTGGACATTTGGAAATGATACTTGATATGCAAAGTACATGCCTATGGATGAATTTTATGGCATCAAAAACACTTATTAAAACAACTATTTACTCACTAAAAAATGAACTAGCTTTTAGAAAAATGTTCTCCACCAAATACAAAGTGGCACATATCTCACCGCAGTTGCATTTGCAGAGGAAGAGGGGTCTGCATTGAGAGGAGATGCTAAGGTAAACGGCACCTGGTCTGTTGGAAGACTGGGAAGGCGCCTCCGTGGACGTGATGGTCCAGTAACAGGTGGCAACGGACTTGGAACCTCTGTTGTCCTCGTACCAGTAGGTGTAGACGCTGACAGTGTAAAAGCATGTGTGATTGATGTTACAGTCTATTGAGATGTCAAACATTCAATAGTTGACACACAAAAAATATTTTTAAAACAACTAGGGTAAGTTAACAAATGAAACATGTAGTAATAAAATATTTCCATTCTTTTGTACATTAATTTAGTTTCCCATATTAAATGATCTGTCAGAAATACAATAGCTTTCGCTATTACAGATGCTCCCCGACTTACGCAATTTCAAGTTACACAATTTCAGACTTACGCAATTTCAGACTTATGCAATTTTCCAAAAGAAAATAATAAAATTTTTGAAAAGCATGCCATTACAGGAATGAAAACGCAGTGAGTTGGGGATGACGGAGGAATACCTATATACTGCTGGGCAAGAGGGGGAGAGTGCACACACAGTCACTCACACGCAGTGTTGTGTTGTAGCTATTTCTGAGAGGACACTTGTTTAATTGGCTGCTTCATCGTGCTGTTTTAATTATTATTTTTACCAATTATTTGCCCATAATCATGAGTGGAAAGAGCCTTAGTGACAAACAAAGTGGAGGATCAACTTGTAAGAGAAAGACAACAGATTTAGAACTCAAAATGAAAATTATAAAGAAGTTTGAAAATGCCAAACCTTAACTTCACTTTCTCGAGAATTCAATTTAGCTACTTCAACTGTGAAAACAATCTTGAAAGATCGTGAAAGATCATGTGAAAGGTTCAGCACCTTTAAAATCCACAATAATTACGAAGAAGCGTGGAGGTGCTATATTTGAAATGGAAAAGTTATTAATATTGTGGATGGAGGATCAAATACAAAAATATGTGCCACTTAGCCTAATGACAATTCAAACAAAAGCTAGAAGGCTTTTTGAAGATGTAAAGGTGAAGTTCAATGATCCAGCAGCGAAGTTCCTTGCTAGTAATGGGTGGTTTCATAGATTTAAAGCTCGTGCAAATTTTCATAATGTAAAGGTTAGTGGTGAGGCTGCAAGTGCAGATATACAAGCAGCAGAATCATATGAAATTTTAAGAAAAATTATAGAAGAAGAGGGTTATAAGGCACAGCCAATTTATAACGTGGATGAAACCGGATTATTATGGAAAAAAATGCCCGATAGAACTACATTTCCAAAGAAGAAAAGACAATGCCAGGATACAAAGCAGCGAAAGATAGGCATACGCTTTTGCTTGAGGTAACTCAGATGGAAGTCATAAGTTGAAACCTTATCTTGTTTATTGTTCAGAAAATCCTTGTGCATTAAAAAACGTAAGCAAGGCTACCCTTTCAGTTTATTACCGATCAAATTCCAAGGCTTGGATGACAACAGCCCTTTTTGAAGACTGGTTCATAAATTGTTTTATTCCCGAAGTGGAAAAATATTGCCGAGAAAACATTCCATTCAAGGTTCTTCTTATCGTTGATAATGCTCCTGGTCATCCTGCACATTTAGATGACTTTCATCAAAATGTGAAAGTCGTGTTTCTTCCCCCAAACACCACATCAATCCTCCAGCCTATGGATCAGGGGGTCATTGCCAATTTTAAAGCCTATTATCTGAGAAGAACATTTGAATATGCAATTGAAGAAACCGACAAAGGACAAACTTTACGCGAGTTTTGGAAATCCTATAACATTTACCAGTCTATCCTAAACATTGTTAAAGCATGGGAAGAAGTTAGCCAAGTTTATATGAATGCTGTATGGAATAATTTGTGTCCCCAATTTGTACACAGTTTTAAAGGTTTCGAAAAAGATAAAAGTTATTGTGAAATTGTGAAGCTTGCCGAGCAACTTGAACTGGAGTTTGATGCTAACGATATTGAAGAATTTCTGGATGCCCACGGAGCTAAATTAACAAATGAAGAATTGATGGAATTACAGGCAGCAAAAACTAAAGAACATGAACAAGTTGAAGCTGAGCCCATTGAAGAGCCACGACGCTTCATCACCAAGGAGATGGCAACTGCATTTTGTGAGATATCCTCAGCAATGGCAAGATTTGAGGAGATGGATCCTAATTCATCACGATTTTTAAAAGTGCAGAGAGGGATTGATGAAAAATTGGCATGTTATAAAGAGATTTATGAAGAAAAGAAAAAGGCCACTGTCCAGTCATCTCTTGACAAGTTCATAAGGAAGGTTGAAAGGCATGTACCTTTCACATCTCCTCAACCCTCCACCTCCTCCTCTGCCCCCTTGATCGCCAATGTTGATTCAGATGATGCCGATCCCGATGATGTAATGCCTATCTCTTCTCCTTCCACACCTTCAGATTAAGTTGATGATTGATAACATCATGGGATCTTTGGGAATCTAACTATTGCATAATTAGGGAGGTGTCTATATAATTTTATGTATATATAATTTTTCGACTCACGCAAAATTCGAGTTATGCGAATGGAATGGAATGATTGCATAAGTCGGGGAGCATCTGTACAATAAACAAGGAAGGAAAAGTTATCGAATACAATTAATACATTTATCCTTACTGGGTGATTCAAAATGGGCAATGGAAAACAAGGCAGTAAAGAAAACAGCTTGCCATACATCTGAGTTGAAGTTTTCTTGAAGTTCCATATTTGATTAATTTAATCATTATTATTTCACACCAAACCCACAAGGACTGATCTGATCAATGCATACATTCTAGGTCAGAGCTCTCCAAACTATATCCCACAGGCCACATACAGCCTGCAACCACATTTAATGTGACCCTTGGGCCTGTAATAAGTCTCTGCCATTTTTTTACAAGATATGTATTATAACAATCAAGCTGTGTTGGAAAACGTAATGAAATAAATTTTGAATAATGTAACAAAAAACGTTAAGGTTAATGAAATTTTCAAAATCACTAATATCATTTTGTTATGTTTACGCTTCTACTGTGTGACATTTTGCCCCTTGTTTATCATCCTGTTTCATTTCTCTCTCTCTCTTCCTCAGTGGTCTTATTAGCCCCCACATGCAGTCATACCGTCATAAAATGCACAGAGGACAGGATGATTATTTTGGGGGTCTTTCTGGTCCCAAATACTTGTGCTCCCTTTATGTCTGATTCCGGTTCATATTCAGTGAAGAAAAAATACAAGATTGGACATGTCGAAAAATTTCCCAGAAAAATCATATTTTACCCAATTCAATAAACCACATTTTAATACAAAAATAGCATACGTTTGCATATTGTGCACCTATATTTTCAAAAAGTTTCTCATGTTGATACTCTGACCCACAAGCATAAAATTTGACAAATTGGCCCACTTGTAAAAAAGTTTAGAGATCCCTGTTCTAAGTCACTGGAAATAACCTAATTTCATTCATGCTAAAAGAGAAGAGAAAAATAATCTAAGACTACATACCTTTGTTCTTTTGCATTGCCACTGAGGTTTTATCAGGGGTTTTTGCTACAGATCTCTGTTGGTGTTGTTCAGCGACCTGAGCAGCCCACTCTCTTATCCAATTGGGGCTTCCTCTCTGAGTGCCAAGCTGTAAGATCAAATCACGTAACACATAAGCATGTGAAATATTGAGTCTAGAATGTTAAATCTATGATAAAATTGTAATGAACATATTTATAGTATGGCAAGCCCATGCAATTGTAAAATGTTTCACAGCATAACAACTTATATGCTTAAACAAAAAATCTGATGTGGCCAACACATGACTTTCTCCATATTTGGGATATAGATATTTAAATTATTATGAATAGCATTATAAGGCAAAATTATTATTTCGTATCATAATCTTTATTGCCGTAAATTATAAAATTATATTTTGAATATGTTTACAGAATTCACCGCTAGATGGTGGCGCCTTATACTGGAAATTACAAATAAGTTAAATATCTCCGAAATGGATGGTTCAACGAAAATTTGTTTCAAACAAAAGTTGGAAGGAATATTATTCTCTATAACTTCGGTCCTCACAAAGATTACCAATAACGACGTTTTTAAGAAGATATTTGATGGAAACTGATAAGACCTATTATTTATCAATAATTGCTATGGAAAATTGTTTCAAATGAAAGTTGTAGGAAATTACATTCTCTATAACCTTTGTATTGAATTGTATATACAATAATGATGTTTTAACGGAGATATTTTGCCAAAACCAAATCGGGTTTTGAATAAACCTCGACTTCCGGTTAACCGGTATTGTCCAAAAACTAATCAGCTCTTCGTGCTCTTACCAAAGTGTTATATATGAAATTTGGTAATGATATAGTAAGTACTTTTTGAGTTACTGTGTCCACAATCACATACACACATCATTCCGAAAATAGTCTAAACGTGTTCTAGGGACCTCAAAACATTTATTTCCGTTGAAATCTCGAAGTCAATTTTTTTCATGAAAACAATACTTTCTCTATATTACGTATATGGAGAAAGTAAAAATAAGACATTAAAGAGAAAATAAGCTAGTCATGTGCAGAATATTAACCTTTATCACATGGTATTTAAATCAAATCTGAAAGAGCTAGCAGACTCAGTGCATTAAAATAAAAGACTCAGGCTTTTGGACTTCTGTGATTTTTGGTTATCCCGGACCATTTCAATTTGTATTGGCAACGTAAATGGTATTGCCTTGGTGCTTTGTCTTTAATCGGGTGTAGGCTACTCAGGGCACTGACTCGCCCTTTGCTACCCTGGAACGAAAGTAACCCTCACCATGTGGGCAGTGATTGGGTGGGTAGATGCTGAAAAAAAGAGAGAATTAAAGAGGTGTCCAGGATAACCAAACTGAATCTAATTTTCTTTCATAATACTATCAGCAATAAAAAATTGAAATAAAAACACTGCAAAGAATAGAAACTGCAGATTTTTGTATCATATAAATTTTATTGAAAAATTTTTGTGTTGAGATAATCTTTAGTTGTATTAATGTAATGGTAGTCACAGGCAGGGCCTATCATAGGGGGGGCCAGGAGGGCCATTTTGCATGGGCCTCACATTCACGGAGGGCCTCAAATTTAGACTTTTGACGTTTTCTCCAAATGTGGTTATACATACAGGCACAGAGATACACTGACAGGATTGAAAGAAGAAGACGTTCATCATACAACTTAAAACTTGTGTCCCATTACCGGGCCACACTGCCTCTAGTGCACTATGTGTTAACATAAACAGCGGCAAGCAGTACACTTCCTACTGGCTTAGCTCTTGGCAACACTGGCAACAGCATTGTCAGGGAGCAAAGGAGCTATCACGGGAGTCTAGTTGTTGTCACAACTGTAACTACGCTACGAGTCAGTACGACTTGTATCTTGTTTGTTCTTCATTAGTGGATAGACACCAAATTTCATCACCCATTGAAATGTTGTGATAGTTCGTAATTTTTGAGCAGGGCTGTGTTGTGTTCTTAACTCCGAAATGCCAAATATTTTTCAATAATTGTTGATGCTACGCCAGATTGTTCTAACAAAGAATAAACCACTATTGTAATTCGCTATGTAAAGATTGTCGACAACAGCTCAACATTTTCAATTGAAGAAAGGCTTTTGTTTTGATAATTTCACTAAAAAAACTGGAAGGGAAATTGCTGCTCGAGTTTTAACAATTCTAGAGGAGTTTGGGTTAGATTTTCAACTCTGCATTGGTCAAGCCTACAATAATGGATCAAACATGGCTGGCAAGTATAATAGCGTACAATCATTTCTCCTTGAGCATAACTCAAAATGCATTTTCTCCAGCTGTGGAAACCACACACAAAACCTTGTAGGTGTTGACTGTGCCGAATTGTGCAAAGAGGCAATCACTTACTTGGGAACTATACAGCAAATGTACAACTTATTCAATAGCAGTCCACAAAGGTGAGAAATACTGAAGCAACATCTTCCAGTTTCACTGCATGGGATGTCCAAAACTAGGTGGTCTGCACAGATTGATGGTGTACAACCAGTTGCATATCATTTGGATGAAGTAAGAATGGCCTTAAGTGAACTTGAATCTTTCAATCTCACACTGCACAGGCTTGAACTGAACTTAATCCTAACCAGAAATACATGTCCAAATTTGAAAATGTGTTTAATGCAGTGCTGGAAAACGAAAAAAATCGGTACAACGCACATTGTACAAACTTTCTCATATATGGGTACTAATGCGTCGTTTAGTTATCTTTAGAAAATGAAAATCGTATGAGCCTGTTTTTAGAAAATCAAATTTTTGTTAAAGTTGCCCAAGAATAAACTAGCCTTATATTCATTCGTTGGGAAAAATGAAATACGTAGTATTATTGTAAATGTATACTCAAGTAACTGTATGAAATCTGATCAAAATCGTTAGAGCCGTTTTTGAGAAAATCGAATTGTTGTTAAAGTGGCCTAGAATAAACTAGCCTTATATTCATTTTTTGAGAAATGTGAACTATACAGTATTATTGAGGATGTAAACTTAAGTAACTGTACGAAATTTGATCAAAATCGTTAGAGCCGTTTCTGAGAAAATCGAATTATTGTTAAAGTTGCCTAGAATAAACTAGCCTTATATTAATTTTTTGAGAAATATGATCTATACAGTATTATTGAAGACGTAAACTCAAGTGACTGTGCGAAATTTGATCAAAATCGTTAGAGCCGTTTTCGAGAAAATCGAATTGTTGTTAAAAATGCGTAGAATAAACTACTCTTAATTAATGATCAATGTCAACCATTTCTATTTATACTCTGCTCAGTATGATAAAATGCCTAAGTACGAGATTTCATTCATTTTCTTTCGATCGTCTAGGCTCCAGCGCCAGTAACAGACAGACAGACGGCATTGCGAAAACCACTTTTTCGGATACAGCGACACCTAAAACGCGTATTTCCGTAAAAATCTCGAGGTCGAATTTTTTCGCGAAAACAATACTTCGTATGAGAAAGTAAAAGTCGATTCGTTGCGTTTTTCGTTATGGCCAAAAAAGCAATTTCGTTTTTCGTTATGATAAAATCTACATTTTGTTTTTCGTTATGTTTAACGTTATAACGAAATAATTGCTTATGAGTACTTTTTATTTGATATTTATATCTCGTAAGTTTAAGTTTTTCATTTAGAATTATAGTTAAAAAATTTTTCTAAACATATGTTGCAGATAAGGGACATTTTTAAGTTTTCTAAGGAGTTGCAACAAATTTCGTTATTCTTTTGATCATGCATACAAATTAGGATTTTTATATCCAACATTTAATAATCAAGGTTAATTGCCTTAACCCACATTAAGTACAAAAATAATGTAATAATTATAATAAAATACTGCAATGCTCATGTCGCATCGTATAATTTTTATAAGTAACTCGGAAAGTACACCAGCTGTACCAATTCTAATTCTTGAAACAGACCTAAAATTCGACGAAAACAAAGAAAATTGTCAAAATTTCAAGTTTTCCTCTCTGGGATTTATTTTTGATAGCTTTCTTCCTTGTCTTATACCCTATAAGAAATACATGCAAATCATCCATGGGTTTACAATATTGAATTTAATAACATTTTAGATATTAACAAAAGGATTGTTTTATTAAGTACATATATGAAAGAAGAGAAAGAGAAATGTGCATAGTTTGATAAAGTTTTAATCCACTGTTAATAACCATGAATATAGGTAATTTTTCAGGTAAAACAGAAAAATATGGAACCTTTACCCAATGTAAGCAGGGCCGGTTTCAGGTGTAAGCAACGTAGGCGGTCGCTTACAGGCGCCACTTCAGAGTGGCGGCAAAATCAATATTTCAGATTCTGATATTTTCATTTTTTCCAAAGGTGTATTGCACAGAACTTCAAAACATCACGAAAAACTATATGTTACCCCATGATAAGTCATTTACATTCAGGGTTGGTTCAAGGTATAAGAGACGTAAACCTACCATTTACAGGTGTCACTTAAGAAGGACGGCAAGACGAACGTTTTAAAGTTTTACATTGTCTAAAAAACACACTGATGCACTGTGAGCTTTACTTAACCTCTTCAGAGGAATAAAAGGGGGGATTTTAAAGGGGGGGGGGGGTTAAAAGGGGGGATTTAAAAAGGGAGGTATAAAAAGGGAGGTTAAAAAGGGAGGATTTCAAAAGGGAGGATTTCAAAAGGGGGATTTAAAAGGGAGGGTTTCAAAAGGGGGGTTTAAAAGGGGGATTTCAGAAGGGGGGAGGTTTAAAAAGGGGGCTTCAAAAGGGAGGGTTTCAAAGGGGAGGGTTTCAAAAGGGGGGTTTCAAAAGCGGGGATTTCAAAGGGGGGGTTTAAAAGGGGGGATTTCGAAAGGGGGGATTTCAAATGGGGGATTTCAAATGGGGGGTTTCGAAAGGGGGGTTTAAAAGGGGGGGTTTCAAAGGGAGGGTTTAAAAGGGGAGGTTTCAAAAGGGAGGGTTCAAAAGGGGGTGTTTCAAAGGGGGGGTTTAAAAGGGGGGATGGATTTCAAAGGGGGTTTAAAAGGGGGGATTTTGAAGGGGGTTTCAAAAGGGGGGTTTAAAAGGGGAGGTTTCAAAAGGGGGGGTTTAAAAGGGGGGGTTTAAAAGGGGGGGTTTAATAGGGGGGTTTAATAGGGGGGGTTCAAAGGGGTGTTTCTAAGGGGGGGTTTCAAAGGGGGGGTTTCAAGAGGGGGGTTTCAAGAGGGAGGTTTCAAAGGGGAGGTTTCAAAGGGGAGGGTTTCAAAGGGGGGGATTCAAGGTGGGGTTTCATGTGCTTTTAGGGTTTAAGCATTGTAATTTCAAATAACCTTCCCACCCCAAATACAGCAAACCTTCAATACTAGAGATTTTGTTCTCTCAAGGGTTTGTCTCTTTGTGCAAAAGCGTGATTGTAAAGTGGCAATATAAAAATATTCGGTAATATAATCATTACATAGTCATTTTGTTATAAGGTCAGTGAATGTTTTATTTCTATTTTCTGAAAATTTTCAGCTGAATATATGTTTTTGAAAAAACAAAACTGAGTAAAATAAGTTTATTTTCCTATTTTAATATATAATTAATATTATTTCATGCCTTTGATATCCAGAGGGGCAGAAAATTTTTACCTTGCTTACACACATTTTTTAACCGAAACTGGCCCTGAATGCGGGTATTCAATCGCTTCTGTGAGTAAATACCTATTCTAAATTTAAATCGATAAAAAGTTTATTATGAAATTTTTATGGAATGATTTCAATGGGATACAACTACGTTCGTCGAGGTTTTTTCTGTAAACTACTTAATTGCTGTAAAATTAATAACTATTAATAACTATTTTCTTTATAATTAGACTGGTACTAGCATAAACCACCTAGTCCCGGGTTTAACTGGAAATCTATGAATTTGGCCGGTAGTGTTTGAATCGTAAAAGCACTGATTGTGAGATCTTTCTCCAACAGCTTAAATAGTTAGACTGACGAACAAATGACACAGTTCAGGATCCAGGAGTGGAGAGGACTTGGAGAGCACCGACCTCTAAAAGAGGAACTTGAGTATAACGAGTAAGTGGAAAACCCCAATCCTAACGAATATTGAAAACAATAGTTTGAAGGGACGATATACTGGGAGGGGGAACAGCGAATGTGAAAGTGGCACATACATTTAAGATCAATGCTTTATCTTTCTCGTTTCTTCTCCTATGCTTCCTGAAGGAATCCTTTCTTTTATAAATGTGGAAAAACCTAAAAGGACAGTGGGTGATGGGTGGGGTATGGCTCCTTTCGCGACAAGGCAGTAGAAATGGCTCAGCGGGTGACAAAGGGTTTTAGTTCACTTTCACTTGCCCAGATGCCATGTATGAATGTCCCTACAAGCTTTATTGCCAGCTAGAGCAAGCAGAAATGAATCTGTTAACGAAATAACAAAATTAAATTTTTGGTTTTCGTTATGTTTTTTGTTACAGCTTTTTGAAAAATTTCATTAATGTTTTTCGTTACGTTAACTCAAAATTATTTCGTTATTTCGTTACGTTACATGTAACATTTTCCAGCACTGGTTTAATGTCATCTTTGTGGGTTAAGTTACTACCAGACTAATCTGTTGATTGAAGCATGCAACACTACACTTGATGTTGAGAGGGATAACATTGAAGTCTCATTGCTGACATTCAGCAGGCTCGTGAACAATGGGATGCGATCTTGAGTGAGGCCAAATTAGTAGCTCAGAATATTGGCATTTCATTTGAGTTTACCTGCAATCGCAAGATTCGTCATGAGTCTGATGTTGAACACATTATAGAATCAATGTCTTCTTTGTTATTGTTGACTCCATTTTATCAGGTCTTAGAAGGTGGTTTGAATCACTTAATGTAATTTGTAACCTGTTTGGGTTCTTCTGGCAATTTAATAGCCTGAGTAGTGAAGATCTACGTACATCAGCAGAACAATTCCAAAGAAATATCAACAGATATGTGACTAGGTCATTTTCCTCAAGCGAATACATTCTGTGAACTTTAAACTGGATTGTAAGCCAAAGGAATTGCTTCAAGAAATACTCCAACTTGGCCTTGCTGGTGTGTTTCCTAATGTCACCGTTGCATGGAGGATTTTTCTCAGTCTACCTGCATCAGTAGCTTCAGGTGAATGGTCTTTCAATGTGCTGAAGCAGGTCAAGAATTACCACCGTTCAACTATGGGACAAGATCGTTTGAATGGCCCTGCTATGCTCAACATAAACTGTGACATTGCAAGAAAACTAAATTTTTCCACAATAATTAGTCAATTTGCACAGAAAAAGGCTAGAAAAGCACTTGTTAAATAAAAAAGAACATTTATTTAAAATTATTTCATAGTATTTTTTGTGTGTTAAAAGCATTAATTTGTTAAATGTAAACATTTAAAATATACCACAATTTTTGTAACCATTTTGGCATTTCTTCATTTTTTAATATCCCGGGGGCCTCAAAAAATGGAAGTGGCCCGGGCCTCTCTCGACCTCATAGGCGAAATTTTTCTGATACCCTATCGATTTGCGTAAGGTTTTCTTCCTTCATTCATCAAAATACGTGAATTTGCTCCAATTTTCTCCATTTTTAGGCGTGTTTCGCTTCCAGCGTGAGCACCTATTATCATCGGTCTGTCCATCTGTCTGCATGTTCGTTCTCGACTTCTACTAAACGGATTTTCATGAAATTTGATATTAAGGACTTTCAATCAAATATAAGAAGAAAATCGCAAAAATGAATCACGTATGCCAATCAGGGATACCACCATAGCATTATTCCCTTCAAACTTTTGTTTAAGCATCAAAATTATTGATACATAGCTACATAAATATTTACTCATCCAGTTGGATGAATAAATAAAGCATGGAACCTCTTCTTTTAGCACAATGAAACGAATAATTTTATCCATACCACAAATTTGACAATACCAGCATTTATAAATGACATTAATACTGTATTAGCTCCAGAAATGAATGAATGTGAGGCCTAAACTCAATAGTCCTCCAAGTCCCTATTTGCCTTTTGACTTTAATTTTTTAACTTATGTTCCCTTTTGTCTGATAAAGGTTAATAAGGGCAAATAGTAAAATCATATTAAAGGCATAAATATTATATATGTCACTCACATTTCGCAAAATGACTGATGTTGCAGCAACAGGAGGCAGACAATTTTCAAAACAATAAAATAATCTCAAATACCTAAAAACTTATAAAAATTTTACCCAAATCGGTAGAAGCCAAAGGAAAAACAGTTTCAAAATTTTCACTTAAAAGAAGTCTAAATATGCTCTGCCACTCTAAGAAGCATGAGTCAGCCTCATGAGTTATAAAACATCTTTACTTCAACTTTTCATTTCTGTGCTTCTGCCCTAGTACACTGATGACGACCAAAAATCATTTTGAGTTCTCATGATTAATTTGGAATATTAATTAATATTACCTACGAGGAATTTATTAACAACACAACATCAAGACAGACAAATTATAACCAACCTTCATCTTCTCTTCAACACCAGGAGGCAGAGGTCTTCCATTTTCCAATGTAACTCCATCACTATGCACCCCAAACACTTGGTCGATGTCCTTTCGTGCCTTCTCCTCCTCGGGGCAAGGAGACTCTTTGTCTATTGTATAAGTCCCAGCTTCACTGTGCGCACCTTCCCCATCATCTCCACCCACACTGAGTTCACCAGGCACATCTGCCTCAACTTCTATTGGCTCGTTTCCAACACTTGCACTCCTTATTGGCTCTTTCCTCTTTTCTGGACTGCTACCGAGGACTTTGCTGATGAAATGAGATGCAGATTCTTCCAATGACCTTCCAAATGCATGCATCTCACCCATCAGGGCACTCCTTCCTTTTTGGTCACTCATTGTTTTTTCCAGAGGATTACTCAATGTGGTCCTTAAACCTTCAAGTTATGAAAGAAAAAAATCAATTTCAAAACCAAATATGAACACTACAAAAATAGTAATGTTTAATTTCAGAATCACTTAAGCCAACAGATAAAGTAATATGATGAAATGGACTATTTCATTTGCCCACTTTCTGTTGAAGTTTATTCAATATAAATTATACATTCATTAACTGAATTATAATGGTTCTCAATAGAAACATCTTGACTAAATTTAGTACAATTATAAATCTAATCAATTCTCCAAAATGAATTGCTACTAAAAATTAATTTTAAAATAGCTACATTGCCTTATTCAACAGAAAAATAAACTCAGTAAATTACCTTTATCTGCATTCTTGTTTTTCTTCACTGACAAGTCACTCTTAACACTAATATCTTCTTCTTGATCGCTGGAAAAATACCCCTCAGAATGATACCCTGCTTTCCTAGATGCAAACGACTTACGGATGACAGCTGGTGATTGGCAAATGGGCCTGGATGTCTCTTTTGGCTCCACTTTTTGCTCTCTATCACCTTTTGCCTGGATAAAATAATTGAAATAAATACTCCCTGGGATAAAGAAATCCATCAGATTCACTAATTAGCTCATTTTTATTGATATAGTAGATTCTAAGAGAAACCAAGTCTGCAGTTCATCTAATAAAGGAACAACAATGTACCATAATTATGTAGTAAACAAATACAATAATTCACAAATTTCCAAGAAACAATGAAATCCACAAAATGATAATATGACTAAAATGAAATACTTAAACAATGTTAATAGTTTACCTTCCTTTGATGAAGTAATGATAAATAATAATTAATAAATAGTGTATTGCATGCATGGTGATTTGGAGCTAATTAATTGGCTGCTCTTTATAACTATCCAGGACCCTATTCTTTCATTACTTTACTTCTCATTATTGGAGACTGCTTTTCGTTGACAAAAAAAAGTATAGGTAATTCCACCCTTCATAAAAATTAATTATGGGCAAATAAGTTCTTTGAAACCTCCTTAACCTTCTTTATATTCCTTTTTAAAATAATCTAGTCACTGGTTAATCACAAATACACCTCAACTTACAATAGAAAATTGAAAAATAAAAAATTGGTTCATATGATGTTTTTTAAATAGGATATTTCTTGAAAAAGAATAAAAAATATCTGAATCAAGTAAGAAAACAGGTTCTCTTTAAAAGAGACTCTCTGGCCACTCTATATTTTTGTATTACAACTACAGCTAGCATGATAAAGCGACAAGTCTGGAAATCTTGGAGGAGGGGGTGTTTCCTGAGCAGATATATTTTTGCTAGCAACTTATATTGCTTGACATGCTGGAATCTCATTGAGTTCTTTCCTAGTCCACGTTTCAATTTTTATTGCTAGTTTAAAGGCATGAAAGAATTAACTCAAACTTTTCAAATGTCTTTGTAAAAATGATCTGAAGGGATCAATGAGATGGATTTTTATCCAGGTCAACAAATATCTAAGGCTGAGCCTGATTACAATGAAAGCACTTGTCCAAAAAAAGTATGTTTATGCATAAAATGAGTGTGTTCAATCCAATCAAGTGAGTGAGGAATATATTCAGTTAACAATAAAATGTCATGTTCATTAATGGAATATATGTATATGAAAGGGGTAAGTGATATAAATTATATACCTGAATTAATTATGCTGTGTTTCATACCTACATTTTCCCTGTTTTTCCTATCACAGTTTAAATTTATATGATTATTTTATAGTTAGTATGTCTAGCAAATGAATCAACTTATTTAAATATCTTATACCTACTAGATTAGAAGACCTCATATTTCAGGTGGTTAATATTTATTTTAAAAAATTTCATTCTAGCATGATCTGACAAGTTTCACTAGTTTTGGTTGTCCCTGGGATTGATATTCTGAGCACTCCTGTTCTAGACATTATTTTCCAATCTATAGAGCAGGGGTCCCTAACCCGTGGCCCCTGAACCAACTGTGTACGGCCCTTGGCCTCCCAGAAACTAAGTCTCTTTGCCGCGTTTTATAAACATTTGACAGCATCATCTTGTAGTCAGCTAATGTGAATGCATGATCGCTAAGCGCTATGGTGTTAGATTTGGTGGCAAACTTGTCCTATCAGCATGTCTTTTTCTCTCAGCCGCTGGATAGCGGGAAGGGGGAAAAGCGAATTCAGACTGGCATTCTCTGTCAACACAAGTGAAATATTGTGTCTCGATGTAGGTGAGATTGTCGAAGTGCTGTTGCTTTTGTTACTTTTACCGTTTTACTGTTAATTTTTAAGTGTATTTGGTGATTACGTGATTCCACCAGGATATTATAGACGGCGCTAACCAAATTTCAACATTTTACGAGTCCAAAATGAGGTGAGTATTATTTTGGGTGTAAATGACTTTGTGCATAAAATCACAATTGATGTGTTTGATACAATGTAATCTGCGCAGATTTTTAGATACTGTTAAGACAAAACTCCCACGGTAGAACAATTAAATGCAGAAGATGGGAATGTGCTGTACCATGTCGAAGTTAGGTGGCTTAAAAGAAGGAAAGTTCTCAAATGTTATTTTGCTCTATGTCATGATATTGATATTATTCTCACTGAAACAGGAATAACTCAAAGCATTTTCTGACCCAAAATGGGTTTGGGTTTTAGCTTTCTTAACTGATATAACATCATTTGAATTTAATATTACAGGGCAAAGGAAAGCTAGTGTCAGACATATGCTGAGGTGAAAGCTTTTGAGGGGAAGTTGAACATTTTTGTTATGTTTGTGAAAAAACATTTTCAATAAAGAAAATAATCAAGTCAAAGTGTAGGACAAGGCTTTCAGACAATCATTTGCATGATATTTTAAGATTGTGTCACGAACATTGAAGGAGATATTAATAACTTCGTTAATAAAGTGCAGCCTCAAGTATCACATTGAATATGTTTATATCTTCTGGTAAATAAATGCCTTTATTTCATAAATTTAACTTTAATTGCTAATTAGGTCAGTAATTAATTTTGTTTACTTTTTGTTTTGAAGTGCAGCCCCATCACACACTTAACACCTTGTTGTGTCTCACTTGTGCAAAAAGGTTGGGAACCACTGCTATAGAGCATAAAGAGAGACTGCACATTTTCAATACTATGTAAGGAGAAGGAATGAAAACATTACCAACCTTATCTGCTACTTCTTCTGCTTTGGGAACAGAATGGTTTCTTCGGTGACGAGGTGCAAATTTGCTTATGCTGTCTCCAATGTCCAGCCGTCTCTTTCCCTCTGCTCTAGAATCAGGGTCAGAGTCTTGGCTGGAGGTAAGGTCCACGGTGAAGGCCATGGGCTGCAGGGGAGGAGAGGGAGGCGTCTTGGACGCACTGGCACTACTGCTGCTGCTCGTGGTCAATGCACCCCAAGTTCCTTCCCTTTCATTAGATTCGAGTTCTGGACTGGGGTCCATCACCACCGCATTCTCCCTCTGGCAGATCCCCCTCTCATCACGGAGCACTTGGTGAAAACTGTCTCGCTCTGAAACACGAACATACACAGTCATTTAGTTATTTTGGCTAATCATGCATGCTGGGATCATTAATGGGGATGGAAAATTTTTCAAAAACTTACAAAGATCATAAACATATCCAGATTAAATAAGTAGGAAAGAGGAGGAACATGAGATTTCAACTTTTATGCACAAATGATCAAACAATACGATGAATGATATTTTTGGAAAGCCTGCCTACATCATCTTTTCAACTAAATGAGTAATTTGAAGAATGCGCCACATTTTGTAATCGATTGGTGATTTCCCAAATACTTACTCCTTTGTGAAACTTGAACTTAAGGCTGTACAAATGAATTTCTCACTATGAGCAACTAGATAGAGTTTCCTAGAAGATGAGTAACGACAATAAGAAAATATAACAGTGAAACATCACAGGGAATGTGTAAACAAGAAGAAGAATTCAACCATCACACTTATCTATTGCAGGTAGATTTCATAAAAAAGTAGAAATGTGCATTCTTTAGCGAAGATAATCTAAACCTCGATGGATATCTGTCTGAAGAGACCAAGCAATCCTCCCTTTAAACAGATGGTTCCAAGGTTCGAATCTTTCCAGTGGTATATGACTTGGTTTATTCCATCGCCTACCTTAACCGAAAGTCAATCTGAAAGAGGACATTGGCGAGGCGAGAACGTTCGTATTACTGTGATCGACGGTGTTATGCGAGATCGCAGCCAAAGGGTGGACCAGAAGAGACGCTGCTGGGAGGGGGAGAATGCAGAGGGGCGGGAGGAAGATGGGAGGGGGCGGATCTTTCCCACCATCAAACCACCGAGAGAGAGAGACAGAAGACACCGGAAGAGCGTGCGAGAACAACAAGTGATCAGTAGAAAGAGAGAGAGAGGGTGGTGAAGAGTGCAGGAGGGTGGATCAAAAGGAGGCAGGTTAGGCGGCGGGTGCGGGGGAGCGGGTTTCGGCACCCTTCTTACCGGAGGTCGGGAAGAGGGAGGGAGGGAGCGTCCGCACCCAGAGGCACTACGAGGAGTCGGCGGGTGCAGGGTCCCGCGTCCGAGGCGTCTGTGTGGCTCTCGCGGATGGCGCCAGAAGAGGTGGGGGAATAGGGAAGGGAGTGAGGCGTATCTGGAGTGGGACGGATGATGTAGGTTGGTGCGCACGGGGGGTCGAACGGGGGAGCGGCGGGGCAGGAGACGCTACGATATCGATCCGTAGAGTGAGGGGACCACTCCCTCGGAGAAGCCGACCTCTCTCTTTCTCTCTCTCCCTCCCTCTCATCTTCACGCTCTCCCCCACTCCTCTTTTAGATGAGCCCTAGAGGAAGGGGGAAGATGCCCCTTCCTTCCTCTATTCCTCCCCCATTCCTCCTCCAAGGCGCTTTCTCACCTTCCCACCGTGCACGAGCACCTGGAGAGTGCTCTGCTATGCGTGTGGCGTCGCTGAGATCGGGCCGCCGTCATGTGACACTCGTCGGAACGACTCCGCGGCACGTTCTCCCCTCCCTCCCCCCTCTCCCTCCCCCTCTTTGTGCAGAATGGGATATCCCCCTCCTTCCCTTCATTCTTTTCCGAAAGCGGCCCTCGACATAAGTACGAGGGTCTTATGAGGGCAGACCACACAGCGGCGGATTATGTTTTGTTGGAAGCGTTTTTTTCCTTCCTAAATATCGTACATTAGAGCGCACTCGCAGAGCGTAAAAAATGAAGAATAAACCGAATGAGACGGGATGATTCGCTCAAAAAACCGCGGAAAATGCGGCGACGGTTTTCCGCCGTGTCGGTTTTACTAACTAATCCTAAAGGAAGAGCACCCGCATCCGTTTGAGAAATAAGAGTGAAATTTTTTGCATTACTCAGAGAAAGAAAGGAGGAATGACGTTAAACCACTATGGTATTTCCTTAAAAATGTCTGCAGTTTAACGCAAATCGTAATTAATGGCCAAAAAATCTGTTAATTACGAATTCTGATCTAATGCACCACAATACTTCAAATTAAAGAACCAATGATCAGCAATGTGAAAAGATATCGTTAAAATAAGTTGATGCAATCCACTGTCCTCCACTGATTAACATCCTGATGATCAAACACCGTTAAATACACCTTTTAGCATTAGAAGAGACGAAAACCAGAATATCAATACGGATTAAATTCACAAATTCTGTCACAATGCGTCAACATTTCCGGCGATATGCAGCCATAAATACTATAATTACACCTTATTTTACGAAGTTCTAGACATACACAAGCATTACGTACGATTATCGCAAATATGGGCCCAGGATATCCAATAGAAAGGCATACCGATGATGATGTTGATCTCGCGAAGTCACAGGCACTCCCAAATGCCTTCACACGAAATTTCAGTCAAATTAAAGAAAACATTAAGACATAAATAGTATTTTCAAACATAATAAAGTTATTCTTTTGTTAATCTCGTTGCTTAGGAGAAGCATTTACGTTTATGACCAGAAATGTGACACAATTGTTGACTTCCGTTGTAATTAACTGTAATTATTGATAAAAGCAAGAATATTTTAACAAATTGTTCCTTCTTAAGTGAAATGATTTCAATCAAAGAGAATATCATAGAATTAAATTACGATTTGTATGAGAATAGTACCTCTTAAAACTTGACAAACTAACATTTCTAATGCAAGTTTAAAAAAATCTTCGGAGGAAAGTTGCTTTAAGAAATTGATTAGCTGAAGTTTGATGGAACGGGTAAGGAATTTTTAAGAACTCCGACTCATTCCATCGGTTTAACTGAACTTCCATGAGCTCCAGGGCTTTGAAAATTTAATCACTCTCTGCATAAAGGATGCCAAAAAGTCTTGTCATGATTAATGCCAAAGTGCCAAATTATTCTCAAATGAAGCTCTAATTTGTCTTTTAGCTGGACATGGCTGTACTAATTCGATACATACTGGGTTTTCTTGCCATTCCAGTTCAGAGCGAAATCAAATTCATAAGGACGCCCTATCCTGTAACATTTCTAACGATGAAGCGCTTTCTACATTATTCATACGTTAGCTACGGTAATCCTACCAGAATCACGTCATCTGCCCGTAAATTTATGTTTTTATGACAGTTTAACTGGAAAGAATTTTATTTTTCAAATCAACGAGTTTTTTGTGCTTCACCTCGAAAGCGAAAACATCAACTATTAAAGAAGTCGATACTCCTTCGCTTCGATCATATTTTGAAGTAGGAACTCGAAAGTGAGAAAAAATACAAAGAGAAGCAATTATAATGTCACATCTTGCCGATTAAAATAGTAAAAAATTTAAACCATTATTAATTTAGGTTTAAGTTCAATTATAAATATGAATAAACCTTCAAGTACTAGAATAATGGAGACCATGTTAAAGTTCCGAGGAGTATAAAAGCAGTAAACAAACAGAGTACGACTAATTAAAGGAATCGTATTCGTTAATAAAAAGATAATTGGATCTTTATTTTCAGACTGGGGCGTAATTTTTTTATCCCATGACGTCATCCAACGGAGAGGATAGACACTAAGACACACACGTATCGCTATCGCTGCAGCAAAATCGAAAATCCCAATTGTTCGGTGTGTTTTTCGAGCGCAAGACCCAATCGATTCGTACTCGAGCGAGATCGGTGGCTCTCAGGCGACCGTTAAGAGACTGGCCATCTTTTCCGAGCTCTTTTCGAATTCAAGGCTGGATTATGAAACCGAGGGAGAGTTTATTTTAAAGTTTCCGCCTAGCTACGGGAAGAGTATGAAATCTCCGATGCTCCACGCCGCTGAACAAAAGTCTATTCGAAATCGATTGGTCAACGGCCTTGGGACACCGGGATTCCAGATTTTCACAACCTCGATTAATCAAGCCGAATGCACATATCAAAAATTTTAATTCGATCGCGGACATAAATGCAAACTAATTACTAAATAAAGTGACGAAATTTCAACGAGAAATACAACTGTAACGAATCAAACTTATGAATTTCTTTAGCTAATTAATTCAGTAACAAGCGTTGTGATAATTAACGAAAGGAGATAATGTTTTCATAATGAAGTGCCCACTTTTCATCAGAAGATCATATTCGAAGGATTCTCCTCGATAAGAATGTTACGGAGGTGATGTTTATCAAATTTACTACAAATTTTATTTATCCTGCGTCTTATACAACCCAACCTACAGGAAGCTGCATGCGGGGAAGCAAAGAACCGTCGATAAGAAAGCCATTGAAGACGTTCCTAGTAATGTTAATTGAAAATAAAATTAACTAAAAAGCATTACTTACACTGAGACGAACGAGGTGCTGTAAAATACATGTTTAGGACAAAATAACCTGTATTCGTTCCGACGACGAATATAGACGACATACGTAAATACACACTAATGTAATTTAGTAGTAAATACTCATAAACAGTTTAAAAATCAGAATTAGTTGCACTATAATAAAGTGTCGTATCTTAAGGCTTTTTGTCGGCAGGCATGCACGTCCTACGTCATTCCAAAGAAAATCGTTAAGCGTAGAAAATGATGCAACAAATAACGATCCACATCTTCTCGACCAAAAGAGACCTTTTAAACTTGAATTTTCCTGAACTAAAAAAACTAAGAAAACTCCATCACTCGAAACAAAATTGCAAAAAAACAGTAATTACCTATCCGGACTTATCCAAAAGCGCACGGACGTCGGCAATAACTTGAAAATTCTAAAGAAGAAACTGATGACGCTAGATACAACTTTTATAAACACTAAAGAAGCAGGAAAGGAGAATCGTCATTTCCATTATTGACTGCCATATTTGCTTAAAGACTATGTATATAAACAAAAACAAACTGAATTTCGGATGATCCTCCTAATATCTTACATTCACAACAAAGCTCTCCGGACTTGATCTCTCGCGCGGAAAACGAGAATCAGTAGGATGGCCATCGCGGATATTAAAAATAGAAACGGGAGAGAGAGGAGACTGAAAAGGAGGATGGGACGATTCCAAAAACAAACACGGAAGCTCCTTTTGCTGCGACACTTAAGGTTAATGAAAAATACTCGCTTTCGTCCTAGCTATTTTAATGGTGAAGAACGTCTGAAATAAAAACACTGTCGATTAAACAACAAGCGACGCCACAGAATTATTTTTAGAACCTACCGCGGATAAATCACCACTGATGACGGCTGCTTTGTAGCCGAGATGCTCGCATAATTTTTCAACATTTTTTTAAAATGGCTACTGGAACAGGATTTATAGATTGAAACACGGCACACGTTTTATTTTTTTCTTCTACGACCTGCTGATTCCCTCTTATCTACGCACAATGGGTATCAAAGAGGTAATGCAGTGAATAGCTGGTCAGTTTCAAAAGTTCAAGAAGAAAGGCGACTTCCAAGTTTTTAAATATATCGTCGGCACGTTTTACGAACGCTTTTATGTTTTGTGTCCTGCACCTTACGATACACCACAACATCACACACGGGGGAAACACGTCAACCAAACCCCTTCCGGGAATAACGAGTCATCCACACCACGTGACAGATCCACAAAAAAATACAGGCACTCAAAACGCACGCAAAATAAGAAGGGAGGAAATTAATCTCGCGAAACGAGGAAGGCGAGCGCAGCACACACGCACGCCATCGGAAGGCAGAATCCGAAAACACAGGAACGGCAGGACGCCATTCACGTGGGACACCGAAAAAGTGCAAAAGAGAACGCTTTCAGGTCCTCGACTGTTTTCAGCTTTAATAAATTACTAGCGCCGGCATCGTCACACCGTCTCTATCGACGCGCGTTTCGCACGAAAACTCCGCTTTTTTTTGGTCCCTCCCCTCCGAAAAAGGGGAATACAGATGCTCGGTCAGAGCGGTCCTTATGGGAGGGGGATGGGGACGATTTCAGCGCCAAGAATCCGAAAGGCGCATGCGCGTAGGATTATGATTTCTTTTAGCGCTTTTATTCTCTAAAAATTAAGTATTCGGTTTGTCCGTCCGTCTTTACGGGCAATATCAATGGAATCCTGCAGACGGTAAAACAATAAAAGCTTCTTATGTGATTTTCTCTGCAATTCTACCCTCGCTTGTTCGAAAAAAGCGGCCACAGACAATAGAAATGGCTTCTTATCGCTTAGGGAAGAAAAAGGATGAGAGTGAGATAAGAGAAGCGTTCTATTTGTTAGTCCTTTCGCTTGGGATATAGCCCTTGCACCGGAGTTGGCACGGACGCAATGCTCAGTGGATTCGAGCGGAACGGAGTTCCTTTCCAAAATATTTCGCAACCATCCTTTCCTGGAGCCGCGTCGAAGAGGATAGGGAGAAAATAAGATGCGTTAGCGCTGGTAAGAGTCCAAGACATCCTCGTCTGACCCACATCGCGGCAATTACGCCGCAGGACGAAACCGGTAGCGCATTCCGAATTAAGAGCGCATTGGTGGTATCTAGGAAACGCCAGTGGGGAAATGTTTTAGCGGAGTCCGTAGAAATGTTTGTTTGCGGCCGAGTTGTGGCGCGAAGCCGGATGCGGCCGACGCAGAAGATCTAACGTAAGTCGGATCCGAAGGGTTTTTTTAAAGGTTTTTATTTGTCATCAGAGTTGGAAATGCTTAGATTTATTTTTAGCTTACGAGTGCAAGGCAACTTTTACGTTAGCGGCGTCAACAGTTGCCACGAGGCCATTGTGTAGCTATTAATTAGATGAGGCGAATCTCTCTCTCCCCACACACACCAAAGCAAACAAAATTATCGGATGGAGAAAATATTAAGGTAACGATGGCGATGATGATAAAAACAATTGAAAATCCTTCCGCGACTCATAAAACAGGAGATTTCCGTAGAAAAGGGTCGTTCGATCGAAACGAGTTTTTTGTAAAGGTCCGTAGCTATTACGCTAACAAATCCTCTAAAGAAAGGAAAATTTTGAATTTGGCGTAAAAATGTTACCCAATTTGAACAAAATATTAATTTTAGAAAAATCGGGCATTTTGAAGCGCGTGCAGACAAGACTTGGAGCAAGTCGGTTAGGCGGCGCTACGTTGCTCCACGCGACCGATGAGATCGTAAAAGCTTCGAAGGCAATAAATGAAAGCCGAATTGAGCAGACCAGAAAAACGCGTAAAAACAAATGTTAACAAAAAACACGGATCAAAGGAAGGTAGAGGCGGAGGTTCCATTGCCATGCAACGGCTTACGCGATGAAGATAACTTCAATAGCCATAAAATGATGATAAAATTTTTAATATTATAATTATATTTAATGAGTCGAACACCAAAGAAACCCTTTAAGACCATCCGCATTGGAGAATTTTGGTCAAAGAAATATATTTTTCTCCGAGTAAACGTAAATTCGATTTATAGACTATTGATTCATTGTGGATGGATGTATGTATGTATGTTTGCGTAGTTTTGAATTATGAAAGCATGGTATGAAGGGATGAAAGGGTCGTTTGGAAGCGGAAATGAAAAAAAGGAACCAAGGTTTTTCAAAGACTTTTAGATCAACTTCGCCGTAGTTTCACTCACAACTAGTCTAAAGAATCAGTGTTAACAACAGAGTCAAAAGCTTCATGCGAGATGGAAAAGGAACATAAATATATATTCAGGAGTCAGCAACGTTTTACTGCCGGGTGCCACTCTGTATCAAGGTTCATAATCCGTGACCCTCCGCGAATGCCATCCAAGGTTACCATATTTCCGAAACTACCGTGCGGGACATTTTTTACGTGTCGCCAATAATACCGAAGCTACTGCGCGGGTCATTTTTTACGCTCGGCAATAATAAGAAATAAAATATTCCCGAAACAGAATAATGTTGAAATAATACCAATATATACCTCACTTTTGAAGGTGAAAACATTTATTTATTTACAATCAGTATTACGTAGTACAACCACAAGCTTGGCAATAATAAACTTTTAGAAAAATCGCAAAATATGAAAATACTAGTGTAATGCCCGTTGAAATATCAACGAAAGAATTATGGATAGATAAATGGATTATTATTATTTTCATTTAAAAAAATTAATATCACAATTTTACATATGAAATATTTTGCCATATACAACATTTCTAGTGAATATTCTGTTGTTGACGGGTTATCTTTAGTTAAACTTAAAATAGTTGCCTCTCTTACCCCCTCTCTCCCCCTCCCTCTCGCTCCCCCCTCTGCCTCTCCCCCCCCCTCTCGCTCCCCCCTCTGCCTCTCCCCCCCCCCTCTCTCGTTTTAAAAGCATTCAAAGCACGCTTACACCCATAAGGATTGACATAACAATAGGATTTTGAGGTCTAACAATATAATTGGTAGCCAAGGCAACATCCCGTTAAAATGGCAATATTTACACAAAATATGTGAATTAAACGTATAACATGAGCGATTTTCGAATTGTATGCCGAAAAAGATGAACAGAATAAGAAACTTTGTAATTTTTTCTTCAAAATGGTTCAGATCCGAAGATCGTAGGTTAATTCCTTCTAATTTTAATTTCCAAAACAATAAAAGCCTGCACATCAAAAATTGATTTTTACGTTACTTTACGGAAAATGGAAATGTCTTCTTTGGAGTCGAACCCAGGACTTTTTTGGAGAATTATTTTCGTCATTACCTTAAAATATGTTAATCAAGCATCCTTGCCAAATTTCAATCTTCTACCTATTCGGGAAGTTTGTTAAAACGCTCTATATCGGCCATCGTGAAAGCGTGACCAACCAACCAACAGACCTGGGCTATTATAGTATTAAATAACGCCAAAAGCACATATAAAACGGAAATGCAACCATCTAGTGTCCAATCCTTTCTCGAAAGGAGAACTGCGCGGGGGTGAGTATATCAGTCATTCTCTATTGAGCCAAAGTTTCATTTCCCATTAAGCTTCCCTATCCATAATGGCCTTTCCTAAATCACGTGACTTTTCGCGCAACTACGTGCCAAAATCCTTCAATATGATTATACACTAACGCTTTCTATTTATAGTGGGCGCATTCAAATTTTTAGTCTCGCGATGGTTTAGCGGGACATTTGTAAGTCGTGCGGGACGCGGGACAATTCTTTGTCATCCCTGGTGTCATCCCTAAATTCGTTTTGTCCGTAACGCTTACGAAAAGCGGTTCTTCCATTATAAGTATCCTGAATATAATGCCGTATCATTAAAATACAAAATAAAATTGATATTTTAAAAAAATACATACTTTTTGGACTTATTCTCTGAAATAT
Organism: Uropetala carovei; assembly: GCA_036926305.1. Classification (NCBI taxonomy): domain Eukaryota; kingdom Metazoa; phylum Arthropoda; class Insecta; order Odonata; family Petaluridae; genus Uropetala; species Uropetala carovei. The sequence continues at coordinate 4,606,726 of JAXCHB010000010.1, read as the reverse complement.
CGCGCCACTTAAAAGCTCTTCGCGTGCCACCTTTAGGCACGCGTGCCATAGGTTGCCGACCTCATATATATATATATTTCATAGAATAATTCAAAAATGTATTATATATATATATCTTATAAATATTGTAGAGTGTATGTGTGTGCTCTTTATATGTTTTTACACCGTTGAAGCTATCGAATTCAAAAGTTTCATGGGCCATCCTATGGACCAAAGGAAGAACTCGGTCTAGGTTTGCAGACCGTGGGGTCTCTTATACCCCATGCGGTCAATAAAATACTATTTCCATAAGAATGCATGGGAAATGGTGTGGAGAAACCCCAAAATGCCATGCAGCCCTTCACTGATGTGGATATAAATATACCTAAATATTAACTTACGATCACGGAAAATGGCTTATTTTACGCATGAAAGATTGAATATTTTAATTCTGTTCATGTTTTGTCGTATTACGTGCTAAATCGCTCGCAATTTTCCTTTAAGCGCAAAATTTATCGGTTTAAATGACCATTTTCCAGGCGGTAACAAAGCTAAATTTCTTAATTTTAATGTCGTCCTCTTCAAAGGGAGATAGCCACGTAAAGATTAATGCAAGGAAAATCCACCCCGTGGCGCGCCGTAGAGGAAGAATAGCTAACGCCAAGAAAAAGGGTACAAATGGATTCATGCTTAAATATAGTCTTATGAATACTTTTAAAGTATAAAGCAATAAAAATCGTTAGCTAATTAAAAGAAAACTTTCCCGAGCGAAGCCGGGCGTTTCAGCTAGTGTATGTGTATATATGTGTATATATATATATATATATATATACAGTAGAACCTCATAAATCCGGCACCCTCGGGACCTAGCGCGAGCCGGATTTTAGAAAATTCCGGTTTTTTGAAAATGTTGCACATTGCCTAAGTATCCAGGGGCAAATCGGCCTATTGCGGGATAAAACAAAAGAAAGCTTTTTGTAATCTATATAATGTATTTCAAAATTTAATCAGAAATCACGCCAGAATATTTTAAAATATGAAATATATACACTAAATGTATGTAAATAAACATGCAAAATATTAAATAAATCATAATAGACGCCTTGCCCTCTTGCCACCCTTGGCTACGCCACTGCACTTCATACCATATCACGGCCTATACGTAAAAATAAATAAAATACATAACATTAAAATCCAAAATTTACGCCAAAACTTATAAAAGAAAGAATCATTAACAAGTGGACGAATTTGGAATAAGGTCATAGCAAATTTAATGCCAATTTAATACCAATTTACACGTCTCGTTTCTACTCTCGATGGCTAGACGATAAGGTCGAGACAGCGTCTTTAGTTGCGGGAATGCAAGTTTCATTTCATTTCAGTGTTGGAAGCTTTTTGAAGGTTTTTCTGCGAAATTGTCTTGAGCATATCACACAGATTGCTTCATACATAGTGATCTTTCCTTAATAAGTTTATCTTTAATTAGGTACAAATTCATCATATCTTGTGATTCGATGCATGACCGCTGCTTTAAAGCCAATATTGTATCAGTCACTAATTCTATGCAACGGTCTATTGAAGGCTTGTTTGCAACTGCATTGTCATCATCGTCACTTTCACTTTTTTCATAATTCTCATGTTCGGGTTTCAAAACCATTTTAACTATTTCTCCGTCAGTTAGCTGATTCACTACAGGCACTTCATTGTCGATTTCCATCCAGTTTTCAACGTCTTCTTTCAGACCTTTCGTGAAATTGTTATTCGTCGACCCCTTAGCAAATTCCATAATTTCAGACACCAGTCTCTTTTTGTCACTAACATTGAAACCTAGAAAATCTGGTGGTAAATCATCACATCCTTCAAACATGCTTGCAGGCCACAAATTATGCCAGACATTTTTCAATGTTGCGGCCGTTACATCAGTCCACGCTTTAGCTAGAGTCCAAATCGAGTCCTTAATGTTAAATTCCTTTTTAAATCCGTCAACACCTTGGTCTCTATTGCAAGCAACAAGCAATTTCTGCATAAATTGCTGTCTGTAATAGCATTTTAGTGAGCGTAATATTCCCTGATAAATAGGTTGAATAATAGATGTACAATTTGGAGATAAATAAACCACACGCACGTTACCCAATACCAAAAGTGATGCATCAGGATGGGCAGGACAGGTATCTAATGTCAGAATTATTTTACAATCACAACCTAGTCCCTTAGATTTACAATGAGCACGTGCCTCCGGTGCAAAATAATTCAAAAACCAATCCAACATTAATTGAGAAGTTATCCAAGCACGTTTATTAGCACGGTAGTTGACAGGAAAATTCTTTACACTCTTTAAAGCAAGAGGGTGTGCACTTTTACCAATTACAGTTAGCTCTAGTTTGTGCGTACCTGCTGCATTTGCGCACGCAAGAACCGTCAGCCTCTCCTTTGACTCCTTCACTCCAAATGCCATATCCTCATCGGCGGCTGCAAGTGTGCTCAGAGGAAGACATCGCCAAAATAACCCTGTCTCGTCCGCGTTATATATTTGCTCTGCAGTAAGATTTTTATCCGAAATTAACTTGGTAAACTCCTCTACAAATGTTTCGGCAGCATCCGAATCGGCACTAAGTTTTTCGCCAGACACTGGTAATGTTCGTATTCCATGGCGAAGCTTGGAGCGATGAAGCCAACCTTGCGAATAATCGCAAGCTTTATTGATTTTCAAATCGTCGTGGAATTTCTTTGCTTGCTGTATTAGCAGTAGGCCTGATACCGGTACACCTTCACTTCTTCTTTGTCGAAACCATTCAAACAATACTCTATCGAAATCGTTGACCCTGGAAGTGTGTAATGTTTTTCGGCCTTAGAAGTCTCACTGTCTGCATAAAATGTCAGCAACTCACTTTTTCGTTTCTTCAAGTCATACACAGTAGAACTGCCTACGCTATATTCTTCACAAAGTCTCTTAACTGAAGCACCATTTTCATGTTTTCTTAATAAATCTACTTTTTGTTCAATAGAAAGAGATTTATGTTTACGCTTCATAATACTACTGGAGGGGTTTTCAGCTTTTTTTTGAAGACATTCCAATATGAACTTGAGCAATATCACACTAATGAAAGACACATGCGATCGTTACGAATCTGAACACGCGACTGTATACAAGTTATACAATGTGACTATGGAAACTATTCCCTAACACGTACCAACATGTATTGGTCAGCTGACAATTGGACTCACTCACACATACAATGTAACTGCTGCCGTCAAATTGGTTCTAGAATTCGCGAATTTTGATGCGAAGCGGTGCGTTTATCGTTCCATAGCGGATTAGGCTACCCGCGGCAAAAATTTTAAAAAGTGCACTTTTCAAAAACTGCCGGATTTTTGATAATTCCGGATTTTCGAGTGCCGGATTTATGAGATTCTACTGTGTATATATATATATATGTATATGTATGTATATACGTATGTATGTATGTGTGTGTGTATATATATGTATATGTATATGTATGTATGTATATATATATATATTTGTAGACGTGGATGATGGAGCTTTCGGGATGATCCCTTCGCCAGCACAAGAGAGAGACAACTCACAATCACTCAATTTGTCTCTCTCTTGTGCTTCGAGCTGCGATTGCCATATACCTCAGATGTCCACCCACTTCTATATTGTAAGTATATATGCAAATAAATTATTAAAGATTTGACAACCTGTTTAAAATCTAACCGCGTGTATTCCGAAATCGCGAGTCGTGGGTCTCGTAAACTGCTATCGCTTAAGGCAGGGGTGGGGAAACTTTGGACGAGACGGGCCGCATTAGCCATTGCGGTTGCTTAGGTGGACCACAATAGCAGATGAAAATGCTTCGGCGGGCCACATTAGATTCCGCACCGGAATTTACTTGAGAGAATGCGAAGGTTTCTATCTGTGAAAATTGATAATTAATATTATTTTATCGTTTAATCTTCGCAAGAAAAGGTTTTCCGGCCCTAATTTTAACCAAATAATACGAAATTGTCTGTGTTACATTTCATGGTTCGTTTTCACAATGATATCGCGGGCAGTATAAAGTGCTACCGCGGGCCTGATGTGGCCCCCCGCGGGCCGTAGTTTCCCCACCTCTGGCCTAATGGGCTTCGCATCCCCCTAAATTAGATCCTGGATAGAGAAACGAAGGAGTCAAGGCAAACCTCCGTTTACGATAATATTCCTGGTTTTCCACGGATTGTTCCTTTCGGAGAAAGAGAGAGGTGTCTTCCGACGGTCCGTCAGGATGCCTTTTTCTTCATGCGCCGACAGAGGCTAAACCCTGACGTAATGCTCTTTCCCTCTTTCTGCTAATCCTTCACCCATCTCTTTCATTCCACCGTCAGGTCTCTCTTTCTCTCTGTCTATGGAGAGAAGCGGAGATTGATTATTGAAAAAAAGGAAAGGGAAACTCTTTATAGCGACGCAAGGTTAACAATAATTCAGAAAATTTTAATGGAACATTTAAGAAACCAAAAGATGCCGAAATCGTGACACAATACAGAAGCCGCATGTCGCCGCACCGAGAAAAAATTAATATTGTTAATGGCAATTTGCCATTAATAAACTTTTAAAAGAAGAATCGAATCGAACGAATCGGTCCATAAGTTTCCATTATCAATCGGAATCGAAAATGCGATTCGAATCGATTCGATAACGAAATATAAATATGGCTTTCCCTATTGTGCGTTACCGAACAGATCCTGGAAGGTAAAATGAGAAGCAGCTGCCGCTTTCAGTGGGTTATAAGCCAGGATTTCGAAGCGAAAAATATAGAAAATGGAATGGGGAAAGTCGTTCTCTTATATTCGATCTGAAGTTAACAGTAACAAAATTAAATCAATAAGTTAATTGACAATATTTCATATTCTTTTTGATAAAACAATAACTAATCATTATACTTTCCGAAAGAGAAATTTTCGTGTCCAAGACGCAATCGTGAAATACCGATTTACTCGCAATAGCGGACCGCGTTCAAAATCGGATGCATTTGATATCATTGCGATGCAAGTAAGTCGGCTTTTGCGATTAATTCGGCGCACGCCATCTCTCAGCCCGCATTTTAACTCGCGACGAATACGGATTCCTCTCTTGACCCTCGTGTCACCTCTTTTAACGAACAGCTGTCTAGGCGAAGACGACATGTGGCTCATATGGGATTTAAAGTGACCTTTGGCCTACACGAAACTCGGCGACGGCAGAAAAAACGGAGACAACTCCCAGTCAGCTTTTTTTCGCGGAGCGAAAGGCTTAACGACTGGAAGGTAATCCTTAACCATTTAGTCTATTATAACCCGGGAAGGTGTCTTTTTTCGTCGGGTTTTAAACAGGTTGTTATGCTACGACTCCGAAAAAGACCACCGAAGGAAAAGATGGTTTCCCGAAGGATAAAAGTTTGAAATTTATGTTACGGTGGAAGTTAACAGTTAGATGAAAGTTATCGAGATACTTGAAAGTCAAAAATGAACGAATTGTTAAAATATTTCCAAGATTTTTGAAATTCGACTTATTTTCCAGTTAAAAAAAAGGTTCAACATTCCTGCGATGGGTTTCTAAATAAATTAAGGTTTATTTATGTTAACAAATTTCTCGGCGCCGAATACTTTCCAACGCTTCAATTGCGACTGCTCAAAACTAGAGAAGGTCTTAAGTTGTCGATAACATTCTTTCCCTACGATACACCTGTCTAGACCAGGGTTGTTAAACGAAACTGAACCTAAAGAATAGTTTAGGTTCTGAACGAAACTATATATTTTCTCTTGCCATTTAGTTTCGGTTCGTAACGAAACTATGTTCCGTGATGGGTTTAGTTCCGTTCCGGAACGGAATTGTTTAGTCGGAACGAAATATTTCGTTCCGGAACGGTTCCTTTTCTTGAATGGGTTCGGGTTCAAGTTGAGAGTTATTGGGAGATACCTGTTCAGTAGTTTCGTTCCAAGCAAACTGCACCATTATTGTCGTGGGGCGGAGAAGAGAGCGAGGTACTCGCATAGAGTAGAAGCCCGCAAGCCTTAGGGGCTTAATTAGGCTTAATTTTATTCTTCTAACGTAAGCCGTTTTAACACATTCAATGTCTTCTTGGTTTTTTAGATCCATCCCCAATGGCCAATCGAAATTTCACTATTTTTTTAAATATCCTTTTTCCGGAAAAATTCGCACTAAATACAAACTAACCGATGAGCAAACTGAGAAACACTAAACTGAGGAGAAGCCAATGTGCGAAGCCGTCGCTTAACGGTACGGTTATTACGGAGCGGGAGATGCGTCGACTACGCGTCGACGCCGGTCGTCTGCGCGCGGTAGCAACCGTCGACGGCGGCATTGAATGTGTTAATGATATGGCGATTTTTCCGCGAACACCCATTTTCCGACAGCGAGAAAAACAACTCCGTACGAGGTCGGCGTTCACTACTCACTGCACACTCTACATCTTCCCGGTGGTTATATTAGGAACTAAGATCCCCCTCCTATCACCGACCTCCCCTCTCGCATTCCCCTTTCGCCCTCTCCTCTCGCCGTTAGACGCGAGTAAAAACCATTGAAAACTGGCTGGAACCAAAGCTGGATCGGTGTAGAAGGAGCCGGAACGAAACTATTTCATGTGCGAACCCGATCCGGAACGGTTCAGTATCGTTCCATCGACATTTCGTTCCACTTTCGTTCCGGTTCCACTTTCGTTCCACGACTTTGGTTCCTTTTTCGGTTTCGTTCCTGTGAACCGTTCCTTGAACCGAAACCTATCTGGAACCGTTCCTTTTCAGTGGGTTCGGTTTCGTTTAACAACCCTGGTCTAGATCCCTTCCAATCCTGATTTTTTACGTTGGAGTGCGTCAAAGGTGACCCGTTTAAGTTTCAATTGCAGCTCAAAAACGTTTTGCTTTGCTTCTGTCTTGAAGTTTAGATTCAGAGTTAAACTCAACGTATATTTGTATGTTATATCACCAAGCATTTTTAATTCGAATCACGACATACACGTTCCATTAACGATATGATCCCTATGGATTATATCACTGCTTGGCACCTAAGGTAAATGATACATGTAAAACATGATAAAAGTCACGTTTTGGTAAAATTTATCGGAATTTCAACCACAAAGTTGTCATATAGTTTATTTTAATGTCTAATTAGAATCGAGATACAGTATAGCGACTGAGTTGCACTTACTGTATAAATACTAAGTTTCATGTTAGTCAATACACTCCAAGGGAAGTTTGACAGGGGGAAGAGACAGACAGTTAAGATAGAACTTCTCGTGATCCGAAGGAATTCGGATCGGCCGACTCCTTCGTGGCTCGACCCAGACCCTTCTTCCCAAGAGCAGACGACAGAAACAGGAACGTAAATCGAGCGACGTGAAAAATGCCGAAACGTCATTCACAATCATTCACAAAATCCCTCCCTGCTAATTCCAGTGGCAAAGACGTTTGGACACCTTTCGAGGAGTAAAAAAAAAAAATAACGAACAAGCGACGCCTCAGTCGAAAAGGCTCTCAAAGGCTGTCCAGGAGAAGGGTTGGTTTTCGATAGCTCAAATCCGGTGCTTCTTTATTCTACGCCTACAACTCCCTCTCCCTCTCTCTCTACATCTTTCACCAACCCAAAGGGGTATAGCGCCAAATTCCTCCCGAAGCCGACAGCCTCTCTCCACGGCACGTGGGAAGAGCGGAGGTGGAGGGGGGAAGGGAGAGGGGGGGAGGGAGAGGGGGGAAGGGAGAGGGGGAAAGGAGAGGGAGGGAGACAGAGAGTGAGACGAAGAGTGAATCATGGCGTGGATGTGGAAAAATGGGTAAAGAGAGAACTGGAGTGGAAGATGCGAAGAGCGGAGGAGAAATTCTCGAAATAAGCGTATAGCTTTTGTTGGCGTTACGTAAGAGTTTGACCCAACAAAATCCGATCTTTATGCAAAAAATGAAGTTTCGCATCAACTTTGATAGAAGTGTGCCAGCGGGGAAACTTTGTTGATGCCCTCCGAACGATTCGAGAGTTGCTAGGTCGCGTAGGATTTAGGTTATGTTATGTAAGAAGAGCGCATGATAAAAATGGAGAAAGGTCAAGGGAAGCTCGACAAAGCGTCGAATGGTAAAAATAGAAAATTTCCGAGCACGTTTGGATTAAATTTGACTGCATAATTGAACGCTATTATTGCGTCACGTATATCGAACTCGAAGGCTGAAAATAAAAATACGAAACACGACGATATTTGATTTATATTCGAGATAAAGCATTACTTTTCAATTTAATTTAATATATAATTCAACATGAATAAAAAATTTCAATTTATTTACGTGGAAGTGATGGTAAATTCAAAAATCTTGGTAAATTTAAAAGAAACTAGGCGTAAGAAAAGCCTATAAGCTGGTGTTTACGATTTTCTCACGAGTAATAAGGTACCGGCATTAAAAACGGAATGGCTTGCTAGGAGAAGCCTGTGAACGAGGAAAAACACACTTATATGGTCGCAGACGAAAGATTATATCGTAAAATTTCCGTAAAAACTGTCATTTCGCTAGTCGCACGTTGGCAAAGGAATTCATACATTTAAATTTCGTGCTCATCCTTTAAAAAAATAACCGCGTAATATGACAGAGGAGCGTTCTCGCCTGACATACCACTCCGCCGACATAGCGCGAACGCCCATCTCTCCGACCATTCCGACTAAATGTTCTTCCTCTTTTGGCACGCTCTCATACGCTCGCCTGTCTGTCTCGCAGTATAAAGCTACAACTTAACGGGCGTTCAGACAGCGCGGAACGCGATATTTTTACTTGTCCCCGAGCTTATGTTAGCTTTCGCAGGGGGAGGGGATGAAGGGGGGGATGAAGGGGGGGGGGTGCAAAATCGGTGATCCCAGTAACACATCAGATACGATAATCCACACCAAAGTTTCTGTCGGACCGAAATTCACAAAAATAAGCAAAAATTCGAAAAATGAGCTTGACGTATCGGAGACCATATCGCCAAACAACTAAATCAATCTCTTTCTGTATTAATTTTAAATGAAAGATGTAACGGCAACGAGGAAAACAATGTTAATGTGTTTGGGAAGCGTTGAAAAGGGAACTATAATAGAGCAAAATCAAAAAGAGGATAAGATAGAGTGGCGATTGTTTTTCACGGGCTTATATTATTCAAAACAGATTTTTCATTTAAATTATTTTTATTACGATGCTAATTTATAACGCTGCGTTACGAATCACTACAACATGTACAGTTAAAAAAAAGGGCGGATAATTGAGACAGCCATCCCCCTTTACCGTTATAATACCACTATGTTGACGACATTTATCCTGAAAGTAAGAATATCCACGATCAAGTCAAGTCAATGAGTAACTTGTTTATAAAATGCTTCATCTTTAATTGCTGACGTAAGATGCAGTCCGTGAGACACCGCCTAACGTATGCTGTCAAATTACACAGCAATTTTACATTCTACTAGTTTACATTTAAAAAATAAATTACGCGAAAGTTTTTTTCTTTTTTTTTTAAATATATGACAGTTGCAGATAATTATACGCGGAAAATCCAGTTGTAGATATAGCTAGCGAATGATTAATAATAAATAAGAATGTCAACTGCCTCTCGCGAATGTAGAATATTGGTTTTCGAAGAAAATAGAATTTTCAAATATACATTTATTAAGAACAGAGGCGGCCCGAGGAATATTACCTCCTCGGGAGAGATAGCACCCTCCACCGTAAATGTTTGTTGAGATATTTACAAAGTACACGTTATTGTATTCATAGCTCTCTAAACAAGAATTCGGTCAAATTTCCAGCCTATTCCACGATATAAATTGGTGTCCAATATTTATTCACTTATAAGTAATGCATATGCGCCCCCAACGCTTTGGCGTCCCGGGCACCCGCCCGGATCGCCCGTACCTAGCGTCGGTCCTGACAAAGAACAAATATACAATGCCATTTAATGCTTCGAACAAATAGCAACTGTTTACGGCAGCATAAAACAAAACAAATATGTCTGTACATAATGCCGTTTCAAATTGTTCTAAAATTTCTACAAAACTTTGCTGGGATACACTTAACTCCATAGATTTCAATGGATCATTTATTAAATAACCGCCAAATCTCACCAACTAAATATCAAATTTACATAGCAAATAAACTTTACAACATTAGTTTAAAGTTGGCTTATTTTCCAAATTTAGCTCCCTTTAAGGGGAAAAAATTCGAATTATCTCTTAAAACAAGAGTTAAATGTCAACAGACGGACGGATTGCAAAGCGACAAAAATAGCTCGTTTTTTCCATTTTTGAAAACGAGTTAAAACAATATCGGTCTGGGAGACGGAACCTCAGTTACAAGGTGTTCATTATTTCACCCCACTAGTTAAAAGGTCATGAGAATAAGAGAACGGCATCGAACACTTAAATAAAGCGAAATAATCGTTCCTACATCGAATTTGGATTTATAAAAAATAAAAGAAATCCAAGAAACTACGAGTAAATCGGCCTTTTCTCCTGCATTCCAATTAGGGAAAATAAATAGATAGAGACTTATTTTCTGCACTCTTTCGACATACTCTGAAAATCGTCCGACTAATTGTAAGAGTGAGCAAATGCCCCACTCTACCGTTGAGACCACTCCCCGTCCATCCCCAGCGATATCTAATATCAATAGAGAAACGGCTGTAGACTCGAATACCTGATTATAAGTCCACTAGAATGCAAATATTTGCGTCACAGTTATTGCAATTTATCTCCTTTCTACAGCAAACCTTAGATTAGAATTGGATTGGTAAGAGAAGATTAAGAGATGCAACAGATTAGGTTGGTTGCCAAAAATGTGCCGAAAGGTAGACAATCTTTGACGATGTCGTATTTATTTTAAGATACAAATTTTATATTTTTAAAAACATTTCCATGTTCTTGATTTTTCTTCACTCCTGTCATCGCATTATTGCCGCATTTAGCTTGTTGCTGCAAAAGTAAAAATGTCGTGCGCTTGATTAAGCACTGATGAAACGACGCGAACGATTTGCGCGGTGGAATTTATCAATAATATGGAATTGATAATTTTGAGTATTTTATAGATTTTGCTCTAAGATAGCAAAACGAAATATCAGGTTTTGTCGAAATTTTTAATGAATCGGATATTTAATTTCTCGGTGACCAATGAAAACGACACATTCTCGTGAACATTAAACAACCGATTTATCGATTCATTTTTGGTCGACATAGCAACATTTTCGGAATGAACAGCACAACGCGGTCTCTTTAAATGAGAGAGACAGAGACGATCGAGATAGGTAGATTAAGGTGAGGAATTTCCTCGCCGCCGCAGACTGACGTGAGAGGGTTAAAAAGGGAGTTTCCTGGCAACAATCCCTGACGGTGTCCGAAAGTACTTCGGTGAATCACCGCCAGGGGAGCAACGCACCCTTTTCGAAAGAAGGACGACCACTTGAAAGATCATGTCCCACGCACTGGCTCGTGAGGGTGTTGAAGATGAAGGGGAGTGTCCGGGGAGAGGGAGGAAGGGGAGAAAGGAAGGAACGAGGCCATATCGCCGACGTGGGTTCGGAGCCTTTTCGTCCTACAAGAGGAGGATATGGAGGGGAGGGAAACCCTTAAAGGACGGTGGTTACAGGAGGATGGTGTCAGGGAAAGAAGGAAAGGAAATTTTGTACTAAAAGACTAGTATCCGAGTCTATCACGGGATGAGCGCCAGCTTGAGCAAAAGTGTGGCTGACGGCAGTCGATGGAAGGAGGAGATGGCGTGTGTGGAGGCTGTGCAGCTAGGCAACCCATTACGTCACAACTAACCCTTCAACTCGGAAAGAATACGGATGAGAGGAGGGAAGCACCAGATGGGTGACCGCAACAAAGAAACAACGATCCTCCTCTTTTTCTATATTTCTATGGAGAAGAAAAATTTTCACGTTGCGCAAAGGAGAACTAAAAAAAGGAACTGAAAAAGTCGCGTGAATTTGACATAAAATTTTAATCGCAAAAATCCTCCGTTCGTAAAAAGAATTATCTTGATTCGAACTCAAACTGACGTGCAATATATGAAAGGAACGTCACGTAAACTAAATAAGCAGAGTTGCTTATGGAAATAGGACGATTTCGAAGGAAAATGGGTTTTCTTAAGCGCGAACTCGAATCGAAGTTTTTCTTTGGAATAAAAAAAAACAGGACGTCAACTTGGAAGTAGTGAAATGTCCGTTTTGAAGATTTCCTTTCTTCGAAGCGACGAAATGGGAACTGGTGCAAACGAATTAACCGTGAACTAAATCCGTACATCCTTCCGACGTCCTTTTAAAGAACGGACCCCGTGGGGACGTGACGCGTGACGTGGTGTCACGCATGACTCCTAAAGTGGTCACGAGGAGGCAGCCAACCATAGAAAGAGAAAAAATCCCTTTCCCTTCCACTTTCCTCGACACAAACACACAGAAACGTCCGCGGCTTGCAATTGGGGGGTTGGCGGTTAAATTCGAGGACTAATGGTTGCAAAAATAATGGCAGACGCAGATGCACGCTTAAAAATCGTGCGAGTTCGCGGAGTTAAAGTGGAACTTGCGAAGCCGGTTGGTGCTCGAATAACGCTCGATATAGAGGCGAAGACCTCGCCGACATCATTCTTCCTTGGGGCAGGTCCTTTGACCAAAGAATCTAACGCCATTGTTGCAACAGACATACATCATCCGCGGCCTCCTCTAAGCGAATTCTAAACTATCTAAAAGAAGACTCAAAATGGAGGGTTGATACAGCGAATCAAATGCGATTTTGTGTATCTGAGGATAAAGGCAGAAGTAAATCCATCAATACCCAGGTTATATATATATATAAACTTACGGAAGAAGAAAGGTAAATGAGGATATTCAGGGCAACGCGGTGTTGAAGGAAACCCAGTGAGCACTTACCGGAAGAAGAGCCGCTGGGGTGTTGGAGAGACACAACTGTAGAAGTTATTGGAGCTTTCGGGATGATCCCTTCGTCAGCACAAGAGAGACACAACTCCAATAACTTCTACAATTGTGTGTCTCTCCAACACCCCAGCGGCTCTTGTTCCGGTAAGTGCTCACCGGGTTTCCTTCAACACCTAGTTTCCCTATATATATATATAAATAAATATATATATATATATATATATATGATAATTATCTTATGCAAACACTGTAACGATACAATACGTAAAAGTCAAATTTGTCTCGAGAGTAGCGCGCTATTTAAATTGCAAACTTTTTAGCTTCAATTAAAAACGCAGATACAAGAATTGAATTTCCGAATCAAATCCGGATACAACGAAAATAACGCGCACGCACTCTTTTCGCGAAAACCGAAATGAAAATATGTAAATTATAGGAATGACATGAACTCCAATACGTATTAATTAGGACATAATCGTTGTTAATATAGGCGTACAGCGAAATACTTACGTCCCTGGGTTATACCTTCACGTAAAGAAACGCGAGATAAATATTTTAAAAGCGCTTACTTGAAACAAAAAAGCAGCTGTTAACGGTCTTCTTAATTGAGGAATTCATAATGGGATACGAAGAGAACGCAGCCATTTTGCCAAGGAGAACCAATGTTTGGTTCCAGAGAAATCTTAGCAAAGTAGTCGTCGAGGTACACGCATACTTTCTGAGAGCATTAATACGTGGAATGTTGCGGGGCTGATTACGCAAAGGAGACTGCCCTCGGAATATAAGTGCGTTTGGAAGTTAATTTTCCTGGAAGAGAGAGAGAGAGCTTCCTTATGGGTGGCGGCGGATGTGTGGTGAAGTGGAGCGGATATCCTACAATGACTTTCGACTGCTAGCTTAAGACGAGAACGTCATTAACCGCAATGTGATAAAAAAAACTCCGCGGATATTAATAATATACACAGTAATATACATCCTTTTCTCAGAAATATAAGTGATTTTTAAAACTTTCAAGTTTGCGCTAAAGAAAGGAAATGGCATTTTAAACCGTCCCTTAACAGTTTTGGGATCGCTGGAATTTGCTTTGGAAATAAAATGAAACCTATCAGGTAGGTATTTAGAAAATAAAAACAATAAGTAGCTTCGCAAATTTTATTCCACCAAAATCGAGTTCGTCTAATAAACGTCCAAATTAAGTGCTACTTTTCCGCCTATCCGTAAAATAATGTTTAAGAGGTTTAACCTTTAATTACTTAGGAGAAATTATGAACCCGTAACCGAGGAGCGATCTCATATCTCTACTGTTTATTATTATTATTAATCTTTATTGACTAGTTACATCTATAATTGGATTTTCCATGTTTAATAATACCATAAATGTCAGGGGGGGGGGGGAAATCAAAAGGGAAAAAATTAAAATTCACTTCATTCCTTTGTCAAATATAGATTAGTGGAATGTAGCGAAGCAATTTGCCGCTATAATCTAGTGGTGTTTCACAGACCGCACTTGAGTATTTAATAGCCGCCGCACAGTTAAAGGATATCCTCGACTCAAACTCCATAAGAATATAAACAAGAGAAGTAAACTATTTCGGGTCGCAAAATTCCACGAGGAAATTTAACGGCAGACATAGAATTCGGTTACTGAAATGTATTTACTTCGAATTAATAAAAACTCGATTCACAGACATCGGATCGCACATATTTATGTATCAAGTGGTGGTTAAACAGGTGTCCCCCGCGGAGCGGCCGTGAAATTTCTCCCCCTAATTAATTCCGGCCCAACCGTCGAAAAGATTACACCCACGTCACCTTATTGGGCCACGGCTGTTCCGGTGCGTGTCACGGAGAAGGCGCGGCGTGATCGAACGTCGCCTCACGCACCAACGCCAACCCAACCCCCCCCCCCCCCCAACCCACCCTCGTTGTTAGTAACCTCCTAACGCCGCCATTCCCACCCGCTTTTCATTTCACCCGCCCCCCCTTTTTTTTTTTCATTAGACTCATTTTTTGCGCTCCTTTCCTCTCTCTCTCTCTCTTCTCTGCTCGTGACGACAGAGAGAGGACCGGAAGAGGTCTTTGGAAGGAGGTAGGCGGTGGGAGGGAGAAGAAGTTGAGCTATAGCGTCGAGGGAGGGAGGAAGGCCCCAGAGTGTGCGGTGGCACCATGCATGGTCGACCGTCTATTGTTCGCACTTCCTCCGGAACGGGGATAGGGAAGGGGTGGGGGTGGGGGGGAGGGTTTCTAATGGTTCCTCTCCTCCTTCCACCCCCTCTCCAACCACTCTCTCCTCTTCTCCGGATATGCATTGCGATCCGTGCTAATTTCGCGTAAGGAGGTCAGCGCTGTGAATATATTATCGATCTTTCGGAGGCGATATTATTTTTCGGCCAGCCAGCTAAGCCGCCTCGAGGCGAGGGAAACGCTTCAATCATTTCCTATCTCTATCTCTCTCTTCCCCTATTTCTATCTCGAAATAGCTCACGTTCTATAGTGTCGCAGTCTTCCTTATTATTCAAGCGGTCTAATCAAACGTCCCACATTTATTTCCCTCTCAAATCTTCGTTCGTTTTATCGGCACCAACCTCATTTCGATTTCCTACGATGGAAGGCCTCCACAACCCATCCCTTTCAACAAATGTCGCTGCTCATTTTCATGAAGGGGGTGACACCTTTGCCCTTTCTATCAACCACAGCCGAAGACCAGCGACCCTTCATTATGAATATATCCTTCCAGCTGTCGGTCTTCCTTGCCATTATCTACGCCGTCGATTCGAAGCATTCCGTTTGTAATGGGATAAATGGCCCATCCAAGAGGATGCATCTAAAGCCACCTCTCCTACATTTTCTTCTTTGCCATCTACGAATGGCGAGAGCCACAAAAATGACGATTACTGACCTTACTCGCGACCTTCCTGCCTCCCTCGCTTATCGTCTTTTACGGAAAATAAATACTTTGAAAACATGTGGCTCGAGATCCCATTTAATGTGACCCTCGTTATTTATGAATAACGTAGCGAAAAGCATTAACGAAAATTTCAAAATAACTGTAACGATAAACGTAACGGAAACGAAAAAAGCGTTATTTCCTTTTGTATGTATTTCATATGAGTATCTCAATCTATGCTTGTTTTTACTTTAAGTAATTTTCATTCTAGGAAGAAGACAATATTTTCTACTTTATAAAATAGTTACGAACCATTTATGTCTGATTTCGATTCATATTCGGTGATGAAAAAATAAAAGTTAGATTTGGTCATGTCGAAAAATTTCCCGGAACAATCGTAATTTGCCCAATTCGCTAAACCTCCTTTTAATATGAAAATAGTACACATTTGTATATTTTATGCAAGGGCGGATCTAGAAACTTCCCAGGGGATGGGGGGAGGCGATAACTGACTATTCTTCCATGGGGGTGAGTGATATTTTTAATTTATCCACTAAATCCTTTTCAAAATTATTTTCTATTAATAAAAAATTATTTTCTATTAATAAACCATGGTACGCGATAGAGAGTATGATAGTTATCACAACGAAGCCTATTGGGGAAAACCTCCTGCAGCATGACAACCCTCTCGGTTTCCCCTTTTGCTATCCCTAAAGAATATCCAAGGGGGGTCGGATCGCCCCTATCGCTCCTTGGAACTGCTACTGATTGTGCACCTTTATTTTAAAAAAGTTTTTCATGTTGATACTCTGGCCCGCGAGCATAAAATATATTGACCAGGTAGCCCACTTGTAAATAATGTTTGGAGACCCCTGCTCTAGTTGCTAAAGCTAAATCAAAATACATATGTAGTGATTTTTGCCCATATATGCCGTTCGTTTAGATAAAAATGTGTTAGAAGAAATCCATTTCACTCTTTTGACATGTTTCGGCCATTAATGTGATTGCAACTGCTATCTTTCTAATTATCTTGGTATTATTTTCCAGTGACCCATTATTGAGTCGCGATCCTTTATTCGAAAAAAAATCTCTCGAGAAGAAGAAAAACAAATGAAACTATGTCTAAACTAATATATTCGGTAGATAGCGACTACGCTTACTGGGAATGGAAACTGTTCCGGTCCATGAGATGCACCTTCCGATAAGGGCGACACATTTTGCTTACTTTTTCCATTTCCTCAGGGTATGTACAAACCCTGTTATCGGCCCCCGAGATGAAATGACCAGCAATTCATTGCATTACCTCTTAAGATACCATTGTGCATAGGTAAAACGGAATCAGCAGGTCGTAAAAAAACTTTAAAGAGAAAAAAATTACGATTTACAGAGTTATATATTATAAGCGATTCTCACTTAATTTGATAAATTACTACGATAATTTTAATTTTAGTGAGTCACAATTTTCAAAGCCTTCTCCTGAAAAACTGCAATTTTTGACTTGTGGCACTTTTCTTGTGCATGAGCGATATGATATCGGCGAGATTCGAGTTCGAAGTTCGAAAATCGCCACGGATTCACGTCGGAACTGTTTAAACGACGAGAAGAAGAAACTTTCGAAACGGCGTTAAAACCAGGAAATGGGTAATAAATAGACTTGGAGTTCGGCCAAAGTAAACTAGTAGTCGAAAACTTAAATATATGTTCGAATAAAGAAAGGCGATAAAGAGGGGCTTGCATTAAGTAGGTCGTTAAAAATGGGGAAACGCATTCGAAGTAGAAACATCCCTATCGCATAACGATCAGAATATATATTTAATCCTGGAAAGGTACATTTATTTAGACACCTTTAATCCAGCGCAATGGGGCATAAATAAATCTTTAAGGAAACAATGATAAGTTAAAGGCCTATAATTTTTACGACTTTGAACATCGGGAGGAAACTACGTTTTCCAATCTTTACCGAAAGAAAATCTGGCTTGCACATTATTTCAAAAGCAGTTAAAAAAATCGGTACAACATACATTGTACAAACTTTCTCATATATAGGTACTAATGCGTCGTTTAGCTATCTTTAGAAAATGAAAATCGTATGAGCCTGTTTTTAGAAAATCAAATTTTTGTCCAAGTTGCCCAAGAATAAACTAGCATTATATTCATTCATTGAGAAAAATGAAATACGTAGTATTATTGTAGATGTATACTCAAGTAACTGTACGAAATTTGATCAAAATCGTTAGAGCCGTTTTTGAGAAAATCGAATTTTTGTTAAAGTTGCCTAGAATAAACTAGCCTTATATTCATTTTTTTGAGAAATATGAACTATACAGTGTTATTGAAGACGTAAACTCAAGTAACTGTATGAAATTTGATCAAAATCGTTAGAGCCGTTTTTGAGAAAATCGGATTGGCGTTAAAAATGCGTAGAATAAACTACTCTTAATTATTGAGCAATGTCAACCATTTCTATGTATACTCTGTTCAGTATGATAAAATGCCTAAGTACGAGATGTCATTCATTTTCGCTTTACCGTCTAGGCTCCAGAGCCAGTAACAGACAGACGGCATTGCGAAAACTACTTTTTAGGATTCAGCGACACCTAAAACGTATATTTCCGTAAAAATCTCGAGGTCGAATTTTTTCGCGATAACTATACTTTCTCAATACTTCGTATGAGAAAGTAAAAACCATTGCGTTACTTGGGATTCATTTTTCTAGAATCATTTATTTAGCGGATTCCAGGGGACGATCTAATCTAATCTAATAATACGAGCGATTTTCCATTAAGTCATACACATAGAAAGATATTGCGGAAATGACAACAACGATTTTAAAATATCTCCGAATCGAAGCAAAAATTCAGATTCATATATAAACTAAACTACCTTTAGGAAATCATAGGTTCGAAGAACAAAAATCGAATACATGTTGAAATTCGTTTACGATATACTACATCCAACGCAGTCTCTGGCGTGTCAAAATATGACACACACATTGACCCGTTTATTCGAAGAAGAAAAGATAGAGGTTATTTCTGGACACCTGTCAACCGCCCATAAATAAGTGGGGTTCAATCAATTCCATTAGAATTCACGAGTATATTTAGTCCTCCCCAATCTCAGAAAAACATCAGCCACCTCCTCGCGTCACAAATTCTGGAATTATTTTTCGTATGCGGACTCGAAAACTAGCACGACAGCAGACAATTACGAGGCACGTCAATATCCTTGCGTGTTTGGGGAGAAGCTTACAACTTGTTGTGTTTGTTTTTTATTTTTTTCTCTCTCTCTCTCACTTTCCCTCCAGAAAGGGAGCCAGAGAGGAGATCTTACCACACTTCCGACTCCTTTGAAGCCAGCGAGGAGGAGAATGAGCGAAGGAGGTCGAGCAGGGAACTTCAATTGCGAACCCTCCCTTCGGCGGTTCATAAGCTTACAAACGAAGACGCTCTTTAGGAAGCAAGCATAGCACTTAACGCGAAGATGGAAGCCATCTATCCCCCTGTTGCCTAGTGACGGTCAAAGAGAAAAGGACCTGCGAAATTTTCGCCGCAGCTTCATTTTTTAGGATGTAAACACTTGAGGAACATAAAAGAGATTACCAAGCGAAGATATGAGAGAGTTTTAAGAAAAATAACCAAAGGTACAATGAGGAATAAGCACATAATTGTACAGAGAATCTAAAAAGTGAACATTACAGGAACGAAAAAAAGATTAAGATACACGTAACTTGAATCCAATAGATGATCGATGTAACAGATGTAGCATTAAAATGATCGATTAAGTCATTTCGGTTGCAAAGGGGCTTTTCTCAGCGGAAATTTATAGATCGTAGAATGTGACCTAATAGCTGAAATGCTCATCCGTTTGCTCAATTGCTCCATAGCTGCCGAAATTAACCAGATCAATACTGTGATAAGAGAGATGGAGGCGTGAAACGAAATTAAGGGAAAACTTTTTGGAGGAAGATAAATTGCTTCAATTTTATGTCTCTGTGATGAAATTTGTTACCTCTCCATAATTCTAAAACCTTTCCTCTGTTACCAGCAGGAAAATGGAAAGTAATACGAGCAAACAAGCAGCCGACAATTTTTTGAAAACCAGTGCAATTTTTCTTCCTTAACATTTTTTGACGAAGCTATAATTTGGCCAAGACTAGAAATTCGAATTCCTGTTTACTATAGGAATCGATCAAAATGCATGCCAGGCCATTTAACGACTTCGCCATATAATAAGAAACCATTCCAACGATAAATACATCTTTACACATTTGTCTGGCAGACGGTTAGTCATAGACTGGGCTCTTTTACCGAGGCCTCATGGGGGAAGGTTAATGGCCCCATGGCGGCCCGAGTTACGGGCGAGCAGGGCGGCTGCCCGGGGCTCAAAAGTCTTGGGGGCGCTATACCGATCATGTATCTATGCATTACTTGCAAGTAGATAAATATTGGATACCAATTTATGTCGCGTAACAGGTTATAATATTGATGTTATGTATTATATTTTTTCATTAGTGATACTTTTTACATAGCGATGAATAAATTAACATGTACCTACTTCGAAAATATCTCAAGTATTTACGGAGGAGGCGTAGGAATGCTATCTCTCCCGGGGCGCCAAAATTCCTCGGGCCGCACCTGAATATCCCTGTGGGTTAAATAACTCTTAATTTTCTCCAAGCTTACGATTTGACATACCAGCGGAATATATCCACGATTATAACCAGCATAGAAATATTTTATAAGCCTTATGTAAATGTAGTGTTCTACCACTTACACGAAAAATAAATCCTTCACAAACAAGATGTAAATTACATTTGACGAGAGTTGATGTATGAGGGAGGAAGGCTTCGAAATCTGGACGAAATTACGGCGGACCGTTAAACGATTCTCGGAGAAAATTTCGAACTTTAGCGTTTATTTCCGAAATAAAGCACGGAGGTAAGTAGTCAGAAGCAATAAAGGTCAGGGCCAGGGGGCTTGAAACCACGAGGAAGGGAGAAAATTTTAAATCAAAGAATCTTGTGAAAATTAAGTTGGACCTCTTCGACTTGGAGTGGACGAAAAATGGAGAGGTAGATATCGAAGACGAGATAAATATACCATTGGGATTTAAATATCCTGCGCATTAACGAACATTAGAGTAACAGAAGAAAAGTAATACAGGCTCGACCGTGTTTATTAAAACAAAATCACCGATAATCTCCCAGACGACCCAAATGAGCTAGAACTATTAACACCAGTTGTTGAAATACATCAAAATCAGCAAAATCGGCGGGACAGATTTGTTCGAGTGTTAATAGAGAAAGGGTGAAATCAGGTAACCATAAATAGTTTTCAACTGCCCGCTTGAATGGAAGAAAGACATACATATCTTGGATAATCTAATTCCTATAGTGAATTTTTAGTTGAAGGTTACATAATATATAATACATTAATTTTTTACTGTGAAACTTTGACACCTTTTATCATCTCTCCAAGTTGAATAAACTTTCACGTTAAAACGAGATGAATCATCGTCTGTAGCGTCCGCGCAAAAACCGCCTATCCACGACGCAATTACTCGCCAATTTAGCCTATAAACGCCCGTGCCCCATTTACGAGGCGGCGGAAAAAAAGTGCAGAGAAATGCAGGGCTTCGAATTTCTATGAAAAGAAAAAAATCGAGTTTAACTCGACAGAAAATAGTTCTAACTTAAAGCAATTTCTGAGCGCTGGGAAAATAAGCGAAGAAAAAAAACTATTCGAAATATTGCAACCGCTAAAAAAAACGAACTTAATAACACAGAAGGCAAAATCGACGAGACAAAGATGTAGATTTCGCGGTATATGATAAAACACAACAACTCGATGACAAGTTTAAACAGTTTCGTTATCCCACAAGGAAAATAGCAACGGATGTGATTAAGATAGTGCGACACAAACATGGAGTCTAAACGAGCATCATTGAATGGACGTACGTCATACTGAAGGCAACCCTGAACTATTCCAGGAAAAAAAAAACACCTCGATTCGCCGATTTCTAGCAGCAAAAACATTCAGCCTGATTGGAAAGGGTTGACATAATATAATAGGTAACCTATCGCAGAAAAACTGCATGCAAAAAATTCGATGGAATAAAGGTGGACAGGGATAGAAAAACAGAGCCATAACGATAGCCATGTCAAAGTTTTGAATCGTAGCTTATAATAGTACCAATTACTATGCATGAACGTTAAGAGAGACTGAGCTACATACATAAGAGGTCATGGATACACGGTGAAGGCGGTGCATACGAGGACGAAGGTGTTTTAAAGTGATCGTGAACACGCTTCGTAAGGAGATCAACGCTCGCCTATTTGGAGCATATTGCACACAGCTCAAAGGGAGAACTGGCGATAGGCGACCTCGTGATTGTCTATTCCTAGAGGCTATGTTTCACCATGGCCTTAAATGAATCAAAGGCGAGATATCATTGCGTTTGTTCTTTGTTACATTTTACACGAAGAATTACAACAATCCTGGTCTCCGTCACATTGCATTTCGAAGATTTCTGACCTCCTGCTATATTTTGGCATTAACACGAAGTTAAATTTAAAAAATTGTTAGTGATAAGCTCGGCTACTAAATTTTTTCAACTGGGCCGATTGGTTAACGATAGTTGACGTAACAATAATATCTTTCTACGTAGATTTTTCGTCGTTCAAAAATGAGTAGTCTCTCCGATTCTTCTATATTTTCTAACTTTTCTTTTGGCATTATTTGTCCATTTTTAAGAACAGATAAATGTATGGAAGTGAAACTCACGAAATACATCGAGCCAACAGATGAAATAAGAGAATAAACACAATTAATTAACGCTAACTTATCGTGAAATTCATTTCAATAGAAAACTGAAAGACGTGACATCTTATCGGAAAAAGAGGCTACGCATAGCTAATCATTTTATTATATTTGAAAATGTACCAGACGTCCATAGGAAAAAAAACGTGTTCCCTTGGTTTTCTCCCCAGGAGCACTTTCCTGAAAACTGGAATCTCAAAAGGGTCCCAATTACATAATAATGAACGTCAGTTCAAGTAGATATCTCACTCGATGACCGCAAGCCATACTTTCTCCTCCTGACTCGCTCACTTTACAACGCGAAGATTACACATGAAAAATTGAACGTTTTACACAAAAGAGACGCGGCGCGCCTGGACTAAAGACCTCTTCCCCGGGGACTGCTCGAGACACATGGTAAATATTTTGGAGCGCGAAAAAATAACAAGCTAGGGGCTACCGTGATTTAAGTTGAAGGGGGAGAGAAGAGAAGAGAGGAAGAGAGGAGAGGAAGAGAGGAGAAAGGAAGGGAAGGGAGAGATACGTAAGCCAGATTCGAGGAAGAAAAGGAAGAGTGATGCTGAAGTTGTATATTGATAGATAAGCGGGTCACTGCTACCAAATGCAATCTTAGGTATTTACACTGTTATACTAACACTGAGTCATAGGTGTGTGGCATGGGTTGCAATTGCACGACTGCCGCTGTCCAAAAACATTCTCCCCCGAACAGATACAGGTAAACGCGCGAGATATCCACTGCTTGCACGCGCTATCTGTTGTAGCGAAATCAGATGCTTCCCTGAAAGTCTTAAAACAAACATTTACACCGAGAGGCTAGACAGAAAGTGAATAAGCAGAATCGATGGTGCTCTCGAACAGGTTCCAGCAGATCAGAAAGAAATGGATGAAAATCTTGGCATTCGTGGTTGTCCGTGACTCGGGGAATTTGAAGATGCATTTATTCAGCTGGTGGCAGAGAAAGCTATTCGAACGGATATTTCCCAAGGAAAGAAAAAAAACAGGTAGAGAGAAGCAATTACGGAGGTTCCTTGGAAAGGGAGGCGTGTTGGTGGAAGGAGAATGGGAGGGAGGGGAGGGGAGTGGGAGGGAGGTGGGAGTGGGAAGGGGGGGGAGGGAGGAGGAGAAGGATGACTCGTCGAGCGGGAAGACAAGAAAAAGAACCCAGTCACTCACGATAGCGGCGACGTAATGATATCGTCCGCGAGGGAGCGACCCTTTGGTGTTGGGAGAGGGGGGAGAGGGGGAGGCGGTAGGAGGGGGGAAAGAGGGGAGGTTAAAAATAACAGGAGTGCAACGACGACAGGGGACGGATACGGTTAATTTCCCGCGATTCCTCGTCCCCGGCGCACGATCACCATTATTCATCCGGCCAATAAAAAAAATGAGGCTTTTTGCGTGTACTACAGCGCAAAGGGACGTAGCAAAAAAGGCCTCCCGCAAAGTTAAAACCGGGCATGGAATCACAAAATGAAAGATACCACAAAGACAAGTATCCCTCGATATAGCGAGATGCATAAACATTTATAAAAATACTAGTTATAACGAGCGCTCGTGATATGCGAAAATTAAATCCCGCATATGTAACGTTAAGATATTGGCTGAGTTTCGGCTCGCTATAATGAAGTTCTCGTTATATGTAGTGTTCGTTCTATCAAGGTTGCAATGTACGCCCTTAATTGGTTCCGCGGAAACTGGACGATAAGCGAAAAAAGTTATTTTCTTACAGACTCAATGTTATAAAGGTATAATTTATTCTCGGACAAAATCAGATCATTTTTATATTACTTTATCATTTATTAGTACTATCTATATCCTTTTCCTGTATTTTTAAAATGCTTAGTTCAATTTAAAATATTGGAATAATAATTTTTAAAATCCACAAATTCCAGTGATGCAGCCGTAACTTTGTGGAATTGCATACTGAAACTCAAAAGACGAAATTTGTAAAAAGAAATTTATCAAATGACTTTCATAAATTCCACTACGAAAATAATGAGACTACACGGCTCTTAGAGTTGTGAGTGGAATTTGTATAGTGCGAAATCATTTAATAAACTTGTTCTTTAAAAAAATTGTCTTTGTGCTCTCATAAAAATAATAAGTAACGCTTAACTTCAACAACTTGTAGTTTTTGCTTAAGTGAATGGGGTTTAACATGTAAGGAAGATAAAAAATTTTCAGATGGAGACGTGATCTCTGTTTGGCGTTCTTGACGACGATATTCAGCCAATAGATCAAGGCTACGTCTACTGCGACGGACGAATGAGTGGGAGTTAGGTTAGAATTATTTGTAGGCGAGTAAGCGAAAAGACGAAAATCGTGAGGTCTGAGTAGCTAAGGAGACCAGCGAATAAGTCCCGATTCTGCACGATATGTCCCGTTCAGAATTTGAATTTTCCTGCGATTCTTTAATCACGAATCCACTTAACAGAATCTACCGATGTATTACAAGAAGTAAAAAAAAAACTCAAACGACAAAGGCGTATGTTCCACCCAGTTGGAAATATTGCAAGCAATTGAAGTATGTGTACCGCTTTGGCCTCAAGAAAATTTGGTCAATTTACAAGCAACGTCCAAACAAAAAACCTTCAGAAAAATTCCGATCAATCTTCCAAGAATTATTAAAGCAAAGAAAAACGCAGCGTCGCTGAAGTGCATCGAGTTCGCGTAGTGACGAAAGCTCCACGCGTCGTTATTGACGCTCAAATAAAAGCTAAATATCTTCTCTGGCCAAATAATTACGAACATATGCAGCGATGTTAATGTTTTTAGAGCGGTAAAGTTCTTAGAATTAAACGAGGCGCCTGTTATCTCATGAAGAAAGTGGAAAGTCGCGTTTGGTGATTATCGTTCGTTACACCGTCATGGGCTCGATGGATTATCTTCGATGATGCAGACTCCATTTTTTTTACCAGTTTTTTTAACAAGCAGCGCATTGTTTTACAATCTCGAAATCCATCGAGCTGGTTTGAACGCAAATAACGGACAAGAAGCTTTTTTCAATTGGATCCGAGTCACGAGTTAGAAAGCGTTAACAGTGTTGCCCCTGTCGTTAATAATGAATAAATAAATTCATGGATAAAGAAATTAATGAACGAAGAAAGAAAATTATAAAATCTAGTTAAAAAAGACTTTCACAAAGAGTTTTATACCTGCAGAAAACTTCAACTAGACCCGATAACATTGCAGATTCTGGTAATATTGACGAAGTTTAATCGTTTACACGAGGAAAATAATGGATAAAACTGCGTAACTGATGGTGTACGCAGATTGCCAAAAAAAAAACAATAATAAACGACTGATATAAGTCGATCTGCTTTTCTGCTACAAATCGGCCCTCCTCATTGGCATCGGGAAAAATAATAAGAAACCATCGAGGAAGAAAAACTTACCGGTCTTCCCGCTCCGAACGGGCAGTTGACTGGGGTAGTACGTAGCTCTTGATCGACGAAAGAGTGAATCACGAGACGTTTGTCACGAATGAGGAGCAAATCCTTCCGCTCTCTTTCTCTTGATAGAGACAAACCTCCCTTAATGAGAGAAGACGTCCCTCCGAAGGTCCTGCGATATTATTCTCTCTCCTTTCTGTCCCCTTCGCACGACAGCGTGCTAAACACGGGTCGCGGGTGTGGGGAGAGACACAAGGAAGGATGGCGAGTGGGAGACGGGAGAGGGCGGTTAGAAGAGTAACGCCAGACACTCGGCCTGGCAAGTTATTCGACCCAAACCGAAGGAATTCAGGAGTGGTCGAGTTAAAGGAGGGTTTACGCGAAGGGAGATAAGCGAAGGGGGAAATCGCTCCTCTTTTTACGTAGAGAAAGGTCACTTAAAACAACGGATCACTTCCCAAGACGCCCCCTTTTCTCGCGTATAGGTCACTCTCAGCCCTCACGGAATGCGTGTGAACTAAGAAAAAAAAAGAGAAACCGTAACGGACGAACAACGCCCCTTACAACTCCGAACAACCTTGTACTCTCCGATCCCCTCTTCTCTGAACAACATACTTAACACTCGCACAAGAATCCGTATGAAAAAGGTGAAGTATTCCAAGTATTTCTCGGACAGGACGGCGGCGGGCCGCTCGCTGCCTTCTGCTTAAGGGACCTAAAGGCCCTTCCAAAGGATAGGAACGTGAATCGGTCGAACCGAAGCCCAGATGCGGAAGTCACGAGAACCCTTCGTGAACGTCCGAATCCGGCGAAGAGTGCACGGAGAATGGTTTCGGCGGAGAGCGTTTGCCGGAGAGCGCAGCGGATGGAGGGGAGGGAGGGAGGCGGGGGAGTGAAGGGGGAAAGGGGAGGGGAGGGGAGGAAACCGAGGCGAAGGAACAGCTGTAAGCCGGAGGGGAAGGCGCCGTTCGGATTGATGTCCGCTGCTACACCCGCGCACCATCTGGCTCCGAATTTCGCAAGCAAAGATCGTTCACCACGAGAGTAGGGCGGTGCTCGGAGGGAGTGGTGCTCGCGTGGTGATGAAGCAAAAGCCGTCTGAATCCACCAAATCGTACGATTCCACGAGGAAACGCTCACAAACGATCCCGCTAACGAGCAATAAACGATCGAACCCCGGAGGAGAAATGTAAATAAAATCGATTTTGAGGAAGATGAAGAATTTAAGGCCACGGGAATAATACATTTGTTAGCGGTTTGTTGAAAAATACGTTCGGTTTTTCCGTATGTCTGTCTGGCGCGCAAACTTTCTAAACGAAAGCAGATGGAGACTTGGTTTTTCCACCAATCGATTTAGTATACTGTATCGTTGTGCACGTTTTCTCGGTTTGTCCGTCTGTCTGTCTAAAATTACCAGTATATATAAATTCCCAAGTGTCCGTCTGTCTGTCTGTCACGATACTTTTGGAAATTTCACGATGGAATTAAGAGCTGAAACTTTCAAAACCGTTAAACTCCCATGAGGTGGTACCAAGAAAAATCAAACCCCTGAAAAAGTCTTGGGTTCCACTCCAGAAGACGATTATATTTTCCCATAAGTTTACACGAGATTTTCGATTTTTCAGAGTGCAAGGTTTTTTTCCCTTCATTCATCAAAATACGTGAATTTGGACCAATTTTCTCCATTTTTGCTTTATCCGACGGCTAAAACTCTATACTATCTCATTCTTACGATGTTTTCAGAAATACACATTCATTTTCGAAATTTTGTGGATATTTCGTACTCTTTACGGACGTTGCCAAGGCAACCATCATTGTTGCCTCCGATTCAATTATTGTTGATTAAACCTTCAAATAGGTGAAAGAATAGCGTTATTCGCTCCGCACTTTTGTTAAAGTATCGAAATTATTGCTGTAGCAACGTCAAACTTTATACACAGCAACGTTAATATTTACGAATAATTATTCAGTTAACTGGCGTATGGGACGATTTAATCAAAGCAGTTGAATCTTCCTTTCATTGTTTGAATGCTGGAATTTTACCTTTTTGTAAGTAGAATAATTATGTTATACATCTATAATGCTTATTAACGCAAATATGCTAACACACAAATTTAAAATTAGATGAGAATAGGGACGTACGTTATTTTTTTAACGCATTACATGGTTATCTTCTCTTCATTGATAATCTACATAAACAGTTGCAATGATTGTTATATAAACAAGAAAGGACATATACTTCAATATAAAGAACCAAAGAAAATTAAAAATACATAAATGTCTGGGATCAATTACTGTGTAGCATTAATTTTCTCTCTAATATGACTTTTAAAAAGGAGATTTCTTACAGACTTCGCATAAGAAATTGTCAAAACGCACATACAGCCATGCCCTCGGAGAGATTCGAACCCGCGAACCTTACATTGGAAGGCAAATACATTAAAATCCTACACCGGAGAGTTAAATGTGAATTACTAAGATCAACTTATTTCACACACTTCTTCATTTTTTATAAATTAATTGAAAAAAACGCGCAAACATTGCGCGGGTACCATGTTGATTTGCACAGAAATATTGCGTTTACGAGAAAAAGCGGTTGATATTGTTGAAATGTTGGGGTAGCAGGTAAAACTCAACAGAACCAACCAAACGGACTACCGTTATTTTCCATATACGTATAATACTAATTTTTTCAGAAAAAAAATTATCTAAAAGTTGGGGTGCTTATTATGCATGGTAACAAATTCAAACATTTTACTCCAGACAATCAACAACAGTTATATCTGTATGCAGTTGCTGATAAAACATAATTGTTATTAATGTTCTGTATCGATGGCATTTATTTTCAAATTTTAGTTCGAAAAGCAAAAATGAGAACTTTTTTCTATTATCCATTGATAGAGATAAAACGTCAAATTTCTTGGTACTTACTAGAAATCCGTTTAAAAAACATTCGGAGTCGATACATTATTACTTTATATTCTTTGCATGTGTATGTTTACGTATTTATTGTGATGCTCCCTATTGTCATGTTTCTTTTACACTTGTTATCGATTATTTTTAACGTGCAAAGACTGCTTAAATTAATAATGAGAGAAATACCTTCTCCGTGATTTTGTCGTTGAAGATAAAGATATTTTGTCTCTTTCTGCTAAAACTTGTATAAAGTGAAAAAGGAACCCTCCAAAATGAAATTTTAATTCGTAAATAGAGTTCTCTAAGATACGTCCCATTCATCAAGCAAGCCTGAATAAAAATGGCAACAGTTTCCATATTAAGGTTCTCACTGCGAGACGACATGATTCGTGATTTCAGAAATGATTAATTTTCTCAGAAAAGTGCAAACAGTCTGAGGGAAACGGAAAAAATGAAAATTCCATATACAGAGAGGAAAACTGTCAGTTTCCTGACGTCTGATTTTGAAAATTTGCCTATCTTGGCAACAATTTATTTTGGTTTTCCTCCCTATTGATATAAATGTTAATTTTCGCACGTATTCCACGACGTCTGCAACACAGCCATATATAGGAATGAGCGACCGAAGAAACAGCACAACTCCCCTTGGTCATGTGACAACTCGCACCGAAGCCCGTGGGAGTGGACGAGCCCTTGTTAGGCAAATGAGAGCTACTTGTCCTAGACCTAAAGCGTCAAACCCCGGCGACCTACGCCAGGTGAAGTAGCCATGCAGCGTTAAGGCAGTTAACATGTAGTTATAAGCAGTCTACATGCATGAAATTTGCTTTCATTCGAATTTTTTGCGAATTTATTTATCCTGCCCTTTAAGGTTTCCTAATTTCGCGGATTAAATCGCCGTGGATCGCAAAAGACACACGCACACGGGCAGACGACACGACGTGCTCCGGTTCGTTGCCCTTCCTGCTTCACAGACACGCTACCTCTCTCTCTTTCACTCTCGCCCTCTTAAGTGATTCCCACGCATTGTCACTCGAACCCCGGACCGTCGTTGTGGGAAGCCATAGCTATCCCATCATTCTCCTTCACTCAACTACAACAAAAGAGAACAGAATAAACGAATTAATCCATTGGAGTAACGGAATAAATTTACTGATAGTCGAATATTTGTTTATTTTAGTATTTATATTTATAAAAGGTTCGGTATCTTATCATTTGAGAAGATACCTGGTCAACGGGTCACAGGGCGTGGCCCTACCTAATCGACTCGAAGGTAATTAATGAAATTATTATATTTCATAGGTGGAACAATCTCCAGATTTATATTTCTTCGACACAATTAAGAGATGAAAAACAGACTTTCAAAAAAACAGAACACTTGAAATGAATCCTTGTTAGCACTGTGTATCTAAGCACGTTGATAGTGTTTGAATCGCACTGTTTAATTACACTTGGTATGTGGAGCTCACCGAAAACACATCTCGTCGTGAGAGCGATCATGTATGAACTCGCCTCAGTCCCGAAGACAACCAACAGCGTTGCCTCCCCTTTCACTACAAAGTAACTCACATACAATGTAACTCACATACAATGTAACTCACATACATGCAACTCACAACATACATAGTACAAACTTTCTCATATATTAATCCGTCCTTTAGTTATCTTTAGAAAATGAAAATCGTATCAGCCTGTTTTTAGAAAATACAATTTTTGTTAAAGTTGCCCAAGAATAAACTAGCCTTATATTCATTCATTGAGAAAAATGAAATATGTAGTATTATTGCAGACGTACACTCAAGTAACTGTACGAAATTTTATCAAAATCGTTACAGCCGTTTTTGAGAAAATCAAAGTATTGTTAAAGTTGCCTAGAATAAACTAGCCTTATATTCATTTTTTGAGAAATATGAACTATTTGGTATTATTGAAGAATTGCGAAAACCACTTTTTCGGACTCAGCTACACCTAAAACGTATATTTCCGTCAAAATCTCGAGGTCGAATTTTTTCGCGATAACAATACTTGCTCAATATACTTCGTATATGAGAAAGTAAAAACAGACATATTTGGTAGTTAACTTTCCTTGATCCAATTAGCTAGGGACCGGTTTAGAAATGAAGCAATGTATCGTATTTTTTCTGGGATTCGGTTTCCATGTCATTATATTTATGCTAGTGTATGGCCCGTCAGAAATGAAGGGAATAAAGAAACTTCAAAATTATGTTATCATACCGAAATTTCCATAGTGAAACAAATATATCTTAAACTTAAAATAGTTGCGTATATTCTTCTACAAAGAGAATGAATGTACAGTGAACCATCGGTATATCGGACCTCGATAGAACAGACTTCGGATATAACGGTTAGATTTTCCAATTGTTACTTTCTCCCAATTTCCACCAGGGTCGGAAAAAATCTAAATTTTCGAAAAAGTATCCCAAGTTCGATTCCTTGGAATAATTCCGTTTCAAATAAGATACGTATATGCCAAAATCAATTTTCATTTCGCAACTCCGAAATTAAACAATTTTCGAGCGATTTAGAATTAAATGCGAAATCCTTTCACATGGATAAACAACTTTACTCATTTCTTCGTAGGATGGTATACACTTCGCGTAGATACATAGCTTAATTCTGTCACCTTCAAAAAAGCTAATAAAAAGTCCTGAACTGTGAATTCGAGGCATTCACATGATATTCAAGTGGAAAACAAAACTAATTATTTCAACCTTTCACCCAGCATATTTCGGTGTGAAAAATAGCGCATTCGACTAGTTTAAACAGCAGGATAGTTTATGCAAAACTGTAGATTATCGCGAAGTATGACTTTATATGCAACAAACACACTCTTCAAAATATTTATGTAAAGATATGTGAAAATATTGATTTAAAGTGATGAGTCCATGTTACCTGGCAGAGTACGTTTTACCTGGCGTATTGTTTAGGCACGGTGGGCTCTAAAGAGTCCACCCTGCCTGCAGGTACCGTGGAGTACGATATGCCGGTAGAGTCCACCCTACCTCCTACACTGGGATGAAAAAATCGA
Source organism: Uropetala carovei (assembly GCA_036926305.1). NCBI lineage: Eukaryota > Metazoa > Arthropoda > Insecta > Odonata > Petaluridae > Uropetala > Uropetala carovei. Next base: position 4,574,778 of record JAXCHB010000010.1, on the reverse strand, counting down.
ATCGAAACCGACAAAAACGTCAGCGTCGTTTTTTAATCCAACAGTTGCCATATGATAGCAACATTTCACGCGAAATTGTGCAAAAAGAAACAAACAAGTATTTCCTGTCCCACGAATATATGAACGGAGGAGAGTAAAATATCCTCCAGCCGATCACGAACATGCGATTAGCGATCGTGGAAACATTTACTCATTGTGGTCATTCACGAAATTCTGGACGCGGCTGGCATCACTTTAAACGATCACCACGGGTCCTTCGCCATATACACGCCAATCAGAATTCAAAACGGCGACGAATCCAAAGGACAAAAGAGTGACTCACTCCTTTCTCTCTCTCTCTCTCCTTGACATAGGCACTTATTCATTACGTACCGATGAGGTGGTATGTCGCGATTTTAAGCGATCGCCATGAGCGGAATATAAAGAGACAGTGACTAACGGAACCAATGGCAATAAATAAGAAAAATCGGTACAACATACATTGCACAAACTTTCTCATATATAGGTACTAATGCGTCGTTTAGTTATCTTTAGAAAATGAAAATCGTATGAGCCTGTTTTTAGAAAATCCAATTTTTGTTCAAGTTGCCCAAGAACAAACTAGCCTTATATTCATTCATTGAGAAAAGTAAAATACGTAGTATTATTGTAGATGTATACTCAAGTAACTGTACGAAATTTTATCAAAATCGTTAGAGCCGTTTTTGAGAAAATCGAATTATTGTTGAAGTTGCCTAGAATAAACTAGCCTTATATTCATTTTTTGAGAAATATGAACTATACAGTATTATTGAAGACGTAAACTTAAGTAACTGTACGAAATTTGATCAAAATCGTTAGTTCGAGAAAATCGAATTGTTTTTAAAAATACGTAGAATAAACTACTCTTAATTATTGATCAATGTCAACCATTTCTATGTATACTCTGTTCAGTATGATAAAATGCCTAAGTACGAGATGTCATTCATTTTCGCTTTACCGTCTAGGCTCCAGAGCCAGTAGCAGACAGACGGCATTGCGAAAACTACTTTTTCGGATTCAGCGACACCTAAAACGTATATTTCCGTAAAAATCTCGAGGACGAATTTTTTCGCGATAACAATACTTTCTCGATACTTCGTATGAGAAAGTAAAAAGGAAGCGATTTGGATCAAGATGTAATGCGAAGCGAAAGATCGAAATCTCAGTCTAAGATTGCTGGTTGGACATAATCCCGGAGGACTTTAAAATAAAAACAGTATCGTTTCAATGACGGACCTTTCCTTCTTTTGGAAACTCTGAGGGGTGTTTACCCGATGGAAACGTCGCGAGTTTTCGCGTCATATGACTGAGAAATCTGAGTGAGACGTTCTCTCAAAGCCGTTTACACCCATGCAAACGACGCATCGGAAAAACTTTTCCTGCTATAAATGACAGATAGAGACCCACCATTACTCGGTTAATTAATTAAAAAGAACTCGTCAGATCTCATACATTTTATCATATACAGTGTTTTTCTTTTCATTAACCATCCAAATGTTTTGTTATAAAACTTCCGAGTACGTATTTTCAGTTTTTTTTTACATTCTCATATACGAAGTATATTGCGAAAGTATTGTTATCGCGAAAAAAATCGACCTCGAGATTTTGATGGAAATATACGTTTTAGGTGTACCTGAGTTCGAAAAAGTGGTTTTCGCAATGCCGTCTGTCTGTCTGCTCGCGGCTCTAGAGCCTAAACGGTAAAACAAAAATAAATGAAATCCCGTACTTAGGCATTTTATCATACAGAGTGGAAGCTATGAAGAAATGGTTGACATTGCTCAATAATTAAAAGGAAGTTTATTTTACGCATTTTTAACAACAATTTGATTATCTTAAAAACGGCTATAACGATTTTGATCAAATTTCGTACAGTTACTTGAGTTTATGTCATCAATAATACTACATAGTCCATATTTCTCTAAAAATGAATATAAGGCTGGTTTTATTGCAAGCATCTTTAACAACAATGTGATTTTCTTTAAAACGGCTAAAGCGATTTTCATCAAATTTCGTATAGTTATTTAAGTTGATGTTTATAACGATTCTACATAGTTCATATTTTTCAAAAGTAACTAAAAGACGCATTAGTATACAAGAAAGTTTGTATAATGTATGCTGTACCGATTTGTTTAATTTTCACCCAAACTTCAACTCCCCAATGTAGTTTCACCATACATTTAATTTGTTTTGGTTCGCCAGTTGAGTAATACTTTTTCCCTTTTTTCAAAAATTCTCTTCCACGTAACTCCGTGGAAATTAAACACGCGAAGAATCCTTCCCCGAAACTATCCGCCGAGGCATCGGGATGTAAATCGAATGGAATACGTAACGATGGAAATCCCTCCGATCTCCGACTGTTTCTTCGCAAATTGAATAATGAATTTAAGCGTTCCACGGACGGTTACGTTGGTTTCGCAATCGGCTGACACGGCGTTTCCCAAACGAACCTCTTTTAATTTTTCTCCTTTCATTATCACTCCGCGGACCGGGAGAGCGAGATTTTTCCCGTCTTCTCAAATACAAAATCACTCCGCCGTTCTGCACTCAATTCGGCGAGTTCACGGGCGTAAATTTATGAGAATAATTTTGGTATTTACAGTTAATGTACGAGGGCTCAAATCAGCGGAACTCCATAAATCCTTTGTTAAAAAAGTTTGCATGAATACACATTCATGCAAACTTTTTTAACAAAGGATTTATGGAGTTCCGCTGATTTGAGCCCTCGTACATTAACTGTGTATGTGCTTAAGCAGGGATGAATATATTTAAACTATTTATACGAAATTGCTACGAGTAAAATAAACGAAGAGACGAAGAAGAAGTTGGTAAAGTGCTATGTATGCACCCTGTACATTTACATTCCTAGCCTGCAACCCGTCACTAGCATTTGGCAGGGGATGTCACTGCACCAAACATAAACTCTTGCTGAAGCCTCTATTGGACTCTTATCGCGTCTGGAAAGAATGATTTCTCGTTTCTAGCGACTATTCCGACGTATTTACTGGTACTCTCTGACTTACGCTCACTACCACCGGTGGGTACCACCAGCCCCGTAACTAGATATTTTATCGCCCCGGGCAAACTACTAAATATGCGCCCCCTCCCCTTTCAAGAAAATATTTTCCCTCGTTTATTTTATTACTATTTGGATTTTTTGCGCCGCTTGCTTAGTTGCGCCCGGGGCAGATGCCCCGCTTGCCCCTCCATAGTTACGGCACTGGGTACCACTATGCCGCGCACCTCTTCGACGAATTCGGAGCTATTACCATTTTCAAATAGGTTCCGCTTATATTCTATTATTCTACACTTCGTCGTCTGAAATTTCATATCTCTCAAAAGTTATGATTCGTATCGATAATCTCTCTCTCTCTCTCTACAAATATAGCCGCTCTACGATGGAACATTTCGAGTTCACTATTCAGGACCTCGAAAGGAAAAATGATGATACATTGCTTGTAGAACTTCGAAATGTGGATAGTGGGGAGAGGAGACACGTATCTATAATACAAATGATAAGAAAGGGAAAGGTAGAATGAGAAGAGGCTACAGGGTTAAAGATGTGATTGAAAGAAAAGGTTTCTGCTGATAGATGATTTGAAAGGGAAAGATAGTTACCAAGAATTGAAGAAACTTTCGAAGAACAGGAGAATATGGATAATACGGTTTAACATGAAATGACGCACCTGTTTGCGAAAGGGTTACTAAAGACGACGATGATTTAATTGTGAGACTAGTAGGGCAGCCCCAGATCTCCGATCCTCAACGCGATTTAAATAAACTGAAGGTTTAGTGAAATAATTTTTATGGAATAATTAATGAAATAAATGAAATGCAAATAATCTAAATAGTTCGGCCCTAGGTTATATCTTCTCTGTTTCCTATTCATTTGACGTTTCCCTATTTCTTTGTCTTTCTTGTAGTCTCCGCTCATCATCTACACGGGCAATCCTATGAGCTTCCGCATCTCTTTCTCTCTCTTTCCTACAATACTCTTCGTTTGATCTCTGGCTCCTCTTCCTTTCTCTGGCAGCTGTAGCTGGGCTAATAGCTCTACCTTACCTTAATTCCAATGATTACCGTTGCACCCTTATAGACGAACTCACAACTATTGCTTTACTTCCTGTCTATCAACGACTGCTTTTAACTTCTTACAGGACCTACTATAAAGACGACGTCAATGCAACCGTTTATTTAGATTATCAATGAAGAGAAGATAACCATATAATGTGTTTACAAAGTAACATGCGTCCCTATTCTCATCTAATTTTTAATTGATGCGTGAGCCTATTTGCGTTAATAAGGATTACAGTTGTGTAATATGATGGTTCTACTTATAAAAAGGTAAGATTCCAGCATTCAAAGGATGAAACAAAATAAAAAACAAATTAACTGCACAATATAAAATAAAATTCAAAGCGCTGGGAGCTTGTTTGTTATACACATGTTATTGACACAGAAACGCTTCCCATACGCAGTCAACAGAATAATTATCAGTAAATATTTACGTTGCTATGTTTCATTAATTTCGATGCTCAAACAACAGTTCGAAGCGAATAACCTTTTTCTTTCGTCTCCTTGGAAACGCCCAAAATGAGTATGAAAAATCCTAAAAATTTCAAAAAGAATGCGTATTTCTGAAAACTTCGACCGTGTAACGTGTAAAAATCGCAAGAATAAGATAGTAGCCGTCGAATAAAGCAAAAAAGAAGAAAATCGGTCTATATTTACGTATTTTAATGAATGAAGGAAAAAAACTTGCACTCTGAAAAATCGAAAATCCCGTGTAAACTTATGGGAAAATATAATTGTCTCCTGGATTCGAACCCGGGACACTTTAGAGAACAAAAATATTTTTCCAGGGATCTCATAGCCAGTAGAAAGAAAACGCCGTTTACCGCATATCTTTACGACGAACGGTTCTCGAGAAATACGCCGATATAAATTGTACACAAATGTACGTCAACGTAAAATTAATATATAGCTAGATTTGAAACGTAGCCTAAATCAACGTTAAATCTTATAAGAATCAAGAACGATTCTAGGAAATGTAATTGAGAATGAAATTTCAGCCATCCTTCTAACCGGCCATATAAATGTCTTATTAAATCAATACTGAGGATATCAATAGAATGGTCGCTGTGAGGTATGACATAATGCACGACAAAAGGCGTAAAGCCAATGATATCCTAGACCTGTATTATCCTATGCAAACTTGAAATACACCGTATTTTTAAAAAACTACTTTTTCTTACGAAGATTTCGCCTACAAGTAAATAGTGGACACTGAATAACGAAAAAAATATTCTACTTCCAGCCACGGTATTTACGAGCATAAAAAATACTAACACGTGCAATTATTTCCTCAAAAACATAGCTGAGATTCTTAGAAGATCGTATCTTCTCAAATAAATAACGGGTTCCTTTAGCAAAAAAAAAACACAACCTGACGTTTGTTTTATTCACAAAGCGCAATGGTTCGAACTCTAGTTTAATCTTTTCGAAACATCATGCGTGCGAATCTTTCTTTTTTCCAGAACGCGTTCCGTCCTGCGCAATTCATTACCTAACTCACTAGAGACCCGCGAAAAAAGAAAACTTTCCTCCGCCGCTCCGGGAAATCTCATTCGGGCACAGAGAAAAATAAAATGGGAGTAGGAAATAAAAAGAGGCGATGACATGCAACCATGCGGTCAGACCTACGCACAACACCCAAACTCTGATGCATTAGTAAAGAGGTGTGTGAGAGAGAGAGGGAGGGAGAGGTGGGGGACGTCACGGGAAGAGGAAACTAATTCGCATTCAAAATTCACGCCACCAGTTAATAGAGAGAGGAGGCTCTCACCGGAAATACAGTGGGCAGCAAATGGACTCCGGTCCGAGAAAGAGAGATAGATCCCGAGAAAGGAGGAAGAAGGGGAGAGAGAGAGAGAGAAAGGGAAAGAGAGTGAAGGAACGAAGGGAGTCGCTTATAGACGCCACCTCCATTGTCTTTCGCCCGCTGCTTTGGAAACCGCCCATTGTTGCGACTGAGGGCTGCATAGCACGGCGTGCTCTCTCAAGAGAAAGGGAGGGGGGGGGGGTGAGAAGGGAGCGTGCTACATACTGCAGATAAGTGGTAGCCGTCTGCGGGAGGGAGAGGAAGGCGTCTGGAGGGGAGTGATTTACGGGAGGGAGGAAGAAACAATGTGGAAAGAACGCGCTTTAAGGGATCGTTGGATCTATTTAAGTCTGTCGAGCCACCGAGAGGGGGGAGGGGGGGGGGGGGGAACACAATCGAGGTGCTGAAAAAGCACCTGCACTCCTCCCTACGTCTCCGAACAATATCTCTTTTTCCTTCTCTTTCTCATCCCCTTCCTCTCTCATTCACATGACCACGCTCCACGCGCCTCTTCCCCGAGATTTCTCTTCATTCGCACGCTCTTTCGTCCGCATCTCTAAAAACAAACTCGGAACGTTTCTCATCCCCCTTTAATACGTTCCCTTTCTTCTTGATCCCTGTCTAATAGATCTGTTGATTTATCTCCTCATTCGCACCTCTATTCCATTCTCTCTAAGCGGCCGGATTAAAGCCTCGTAGGCCAAAGTGCTATCTATGGCCAGTATGACGATAAAATGCGCAACGTAAAAAATTATGAGCGGCCGCCACGTAATCCGATTGTTGTAAAATTTCAATTTAAGAATTGCCGATCGGATTGAAGATTATCTTTGCTCTCTATTTTTGTAGGGGGCTTCTTTTTGTTAGGCAACTAGCAGAATTGCCCGTTAAAATTTAACGTGAGAATTACGATCGTTCGAACGTTCAGAAAGCGAAACGCTTCAAATACATATAATAAATCCTGCACGGCGAAAAATTGATTTTTACGTGTTATCTTATTGGAAATGGAAATTATCAACTGGAGTCGAACCCGGATCTTTGATCTCGAGTTCGATACATTAAAAAGTTTTGTTATTATATCATAATGCTATCCTGAAAATTTCATCAAATTCGGTTCAGTCGTTTGGAAGATATTAAGCTTCAAAAAGCATTACACAGTTTAGATACTAGTTAAAGTGGCTAACAAGCCATAATTCGTGCCAGCGAACATCGACCCTACAAACCTCATCATATCTGTTTCCGCCGTTTCCATGCTTTCGAATATCATCCAATAAATGTTAACCTGTCTCCCATTCTTTCATATTCGTCTTCTATAACCTTTTCCGTGTAATCTATAATCAATTGCCGGCCTCGGCAGATGGATGATTAGCTTCTAATGCTAGGATCGTGGGTATGAATCCTGCTGAGGGCTAGATCGTAAGTGTTCGTGTTTGTTCTAGTTGCTACGCTCATTGAAAAATGAGCTAGATAAAAATGAAGAACTAAATAATCTCTCTCTACATCCATCCCTTAGTATTCCTTTCGCTCTTCTTTCGTATCTCCGCCTTCAAATTCCCTTGCAATACCTCCTTCCCCCTCTCACTCCATGCCCTCTATCCCACCCCTCCCATTTTTCATATCCATCACACCTCCCTTGTTTCATAAAGACCTCCATCTTCAATCTTTTTCTTTAAATCTCATATTTCTCCCTGTGTCTCTCCTCCCTCTTCCTTCTTCAAAAACCACCTTTACTTTCTTCGCATTTCATTTCTTCGCTTGCGTCACTCTCCACTCTCACGTTCATCTCTCCTTCTACCTCCCTCTCACCTCCCTCCCTGCCTCTCTCTTTCTACCTCCCTCTCCCTCCCTACCTCCATCTATCTCTCCCTTTCCCGCTCAGCCATGAAAAATTCTCGCGCTGGAGATATTGTTCCAAAGACATAACGGTCAAGAACCACCAAGGAAGCCCTGGAATTTTATCCCTGCATGTCACTCGAGATCGTTTCTGACAAGCGCTTCAAAAATCAAAAGATTAAAAAAGACACGGCAAGGTTATGAAAAAAAACATTGGATATTGGAGATACCAGGGGGGAGTACTTTTTTAATTTTTTTATTTCAAAGTGCTTTTTCTTGATTTTTTCAGCCATAATATGAGCTGTAATTCTCCGTTGTAATAATAAGTTGATAGAAAACGAGGATTTCATTATATCGATTTTATTTTATCGTTTAAGACGCTAGACAGCGAAAAATAGAAGTTTTCTATTTCTTAACACATTCATTTGTTTCACGGTGAAATATATCGAGGAAGTACGTCCTCAAAAATAATCCTATGCAAAACATGGATATTCTTAAAATTGAAAAATGTCTCGACGCAAAGCGTAAGATCTCTCATCCGAACGGAATGAAGGACGCATCGCTTTTAATTCGGCGTCGAATAAAAATCTTCCCGCCACAACGGCTTGCGGACGCATCTCGCAAAATTAAAAACCTCCGCGAGTTATTATTAAACAAAAAACAATCTGAGACTCGAAAAATAAAGAGAATAAAAAGTCTCTTTTCCTTCGGTTTGATAATGCTATGTATTTCGTCTTGGAAGAAATTCGACGGAGAGTAAAGCAAGGCGTGTATCTTTCGTTTTTTTATTGTTAGGTAAGGGAGAGGATAAACCAACGCCTCAAAAGAGAGAAAACCACGCTTTCGAGAATATTATTCAACGCGTGGGTGAGCCTGAGTATATGAGTAGTTTACGCAAGGCAAAAACCTAATTCAGTAGAGAATTATCGAGCTCGTCTTATGACTCAAAACGAATTCAAGAAAACGCACTTAAATGTCTACAAAACTGAAAAATGTACATATCTCAGACATCTCCAATAGCAATGACAAGGTCATGAAGAAAATCGGCTACAATACTACCGTCTTCAGTGGTAGTTCACCGAAAGTAGATTCTAAAAAGAACTCTTTTATTGGAGGTAACTGAGATAAATATTTTTTTATTTTAAAAAATATTGAAGCGCTTTCTCTTCAAACGGTAAAACTTCTCTATAACATACACTCGTTTAAACGAAGAATAATTCAGTGTCCTGCGAAGACATATATTGTTTATTACGACGACCTCTAATAGCAAAACTCGTTCTTACGAACCAAGAGAAATTTTACCCAAAATTTTGCCTGAGCGAAATGTTACTGTAATATCCAAAGTAGAAATTTGGTCTCCCGAAAAGCAATATTTTGGGCAAACCAGAAGCGCATTTCTGTAGCCAAGTAACCGTCTTCAGCGGCGATTCACAGAGAGTAGATTCCAGAAATCATTAACTGAGAATAGCCATTGTTTACGACTTTGGTTTTCTCAACAATTTTTTTATGGCTTTCGGAAGAGAGACATAAGTTTCCTAATTTTATTTCAGCTATAAGGCGAGCTCCATAATCATCCCTTAAATTAAGTAATATCCAGTGGAGAATAGTTAATAGTTCTTCCACCCTCCCACCCCCTCTTATTCTCCCCTCCACCTCTTCCACTCGTAACGTTTTCAAGGGTGGACGTAGTCCTTGGAATAGTTCTTTTTCCTTCTACCGCCGCAGAGCGAGGGAGAGATGAGATGGCACTTTCTCCCACCGTACTTTCTTCTCGTTTCGCGAAAAAGAAAAAGAGTTGCAAAGACGGCACTCGAGGCGACAGAGAAGGAGAGAGAAAGGGAGAAAGAGAGAGTAGAATGAATCTCTCTTTTTCTCTCTCCAGGGTTAACCGCATAAACGCTTCGACGGAGAGAAATTCCGGGTTCTCCTTAAAGGAGAACGTAAACACGCACATACACACACGCACCCGAATGGTCTCGCACGCACACACCTCCTCGACTTGTTTCACGCATTCCCACGGCTATGAAATTCCATCACGCCCGCTCTCTGATCAAGGATAAGGCGCGGCTCGAAAATAATGAAAACAAAACACTTCCGATGATCTCCATGACGACCCGAGGCAAAAACGATCGGAATGCGCGCGTGTCGTACGTGCGCGTATCTGGAGGCGTACACAAATCCATGCGCCCGCACGAATGTATATGTATTTGTGTACATACATTCATTTATCTGAGGCATTAAAGTAGAGTCTGTCCTGGAAGTTAAGTACTTAGGTTTCGTTTGCAGATAGAGCTTACGATGAAAAAATAAGAAAAATTAGTCATTTATCGTTAGAAAACTATTAAAAGAATATAAAAATTAAAATCGTGGAGACATTTTCAAATTCTGTCCGTATGGAACCTATACTCTTGAAATGAGAAGACGCGCTTCGTGTGTGGGCGGGTGATTGTCACCCCTCGACATGCGAAAACTTCCGTAGCTTAAAGGTTATCCCGCAGATAAGAGTATGAGAAGTTCAAACACCTTAGATACACGATTTAACCAGTTCAATAAGCAGAATAAACAAGTTGCCCATTTCTGCGGTATACTGGCCATATTTTGGATCAACTGATCGATCGCTGATTATAAAGAGAACGCGAATCTCGCTTATTCAATCGTTTTATGGATTAAAATGTTTCCGGCATCGTCTTTTAAGGTTAAAACCACACGATAAGATCGGTAATTATTCCACCGTATTGTATTTTGTGACGAAAAGGATTTTTTTTCGGGATAATCTTCAAGTGAAGTAAAGTTCGTTACTAAAATCGAGCTTGGAAGACGGATCTTCGCGGAGTTTTAGAGAGCAATGCTGGCGAAATTTGCGCGACCTATTAATAGTTGCTAAGGAATCGACGCGATACAAGGCCACAACAAATTCTGTGACTAAGCAACGATTCATCCAAAATTGGGATATGGGATGTTTATCTCGCCATTAATTACCGGAAAACACTAATGGAACGCGGTCACAAAGGTCTATCTTCTTCGCCTGATGACCAACAATCGCTGTGGCATTCTTTGCGTGTAGAAACCTGCAGAGAATCGATAAACACCCGCTGTAATGCAACATGAAGATAAATCCCACAAGATTAGAGATGGAAGCCTTCACAAGAAAACATGCTCAGACGAACTTGAGCTTATCTGGTGGAGTTAATATGTGTACAAAATATGTAATCGCTCTTCCACTGACTCACCGTGCAAAAGATTTGTATGCTTTCCAATGGCAATTCGGATATACGTTTATACGTATGCTAAAGGCATAAGGCGATGGCTTTAGTCGGAAGTTCGAAGGGCAGAATATAAATGCACGAAAATTGGAGAGGTGAGAGAGAGAGAGGGAGAGAGAGAGGGAGAGAGAGAGGGAGAGAAAGAGAAAATGCAACGATAGAATTAAGGAGAGTCGGCCTCGAGATTTTTTTTTTATTTTTGGCAGTACAGAGCCTAATTAAAACGGAGAACCGAGGCAATTTTGATGCATTCTAAACATCGGTTCCGGAGATTCCGATTAAACGGGCCGATTTTCTGAGTTATTAGACCGGAAAAAAGCCGAAAATGTGAAATTTCACTGCGCTACGCCGGCTGTCGGATATCGCACTTAAGCGCTGAGCTATTTCTCATACATTCTCATATACAGTGTAATATAGAGGGGTTCTCACAGGGGAATTTTTGCCTCAAAACGGGATCAAAATACGCTTAATAATGTACCGAACATCCCCATCGAATGTTATTTTAATTTTATATTATCATAAACTTATTCGCACGTGCCTAGTATGTTAAAAACGTGGCGGTGCTTGTGAAGTTATCTGTGGGATACAAGATACGTGGATTGAAAAACTGCAAGGAAGAACTTAGAACAATGGGAAACCTCCTCGATAGGAAAATTATGCGAATATAAGAATCCGACGGGAAATGAAAATGCATATTACAAAATATAAGGAAAATCGTGTGCGAAAAAATCTAACGGTTTGAATTCGAAATAAGTTTACGTTGACGGTGTGTTTCCAGGTAACGAAGAAGATAAAATAATTGTTGGATGCATTGAAATTCCATTAATAATCATGAGGAGAAAGTTGCTAACACAGACAGAACAACCGAAAGTATTTTAGGGGGATTCTGTTATTACGTTATGGCCACTTAAACAGAAATTTCGCAGAACAACCATCCCACAGTGAAGGAACACCTTTACTCCCTCATATATCGTTACAAAACACTTGTGACGTCCATAATATATTCACTTTAACAATAAATAAATACGTTTGCGTATATGCTGGGTGTGTGTATTGTGGTTTAGCCAACAAAACGACACGGATACGGGAACAAACATAGAAAATGAGCTTAAAAAACACATGGCGCACGATAGAGCTTTTACATTTTCGGCTTTATAATATGCCTTTAATACGCAGAATAAAGCATTACGTACAGATCTGTTCACGAAAGACGAGTCATTTTAATTTCGATCATCCTGCGTAGAGAAAGGCTTCCCTTTGGAAAAAGGCTCCCTAAGAGATCGGTATTGCGATCGATTTCGTCACCGCCGTGACTAAGGCGAACGCACGAGACGAATGACGACGACCTTTTCTAGGACGGTATCTGCGACGACACGACAAACAGCTTTCCACACAACACGCAAAACATGACGAGGACCACAAGAGGACACTCCTTCCTCTAATCTCTATCCGCCTCACAAAAGGAAATTCGGCGAGAGATAGGCCGAGGCACGTCGGAGACGAAGGCGCCCTTGTTTGCCGAATTAAAAGACGAGCATCGATCGCCCTTACGCAGAGAACCAGCGAGCGGTCAAAGGTCACGAGATACTCTTGAGGATTACTGCGACTCGGAGAAGCGATTTCATTTCTGATGTTGTAAGCGAAGGAGACGGAACCAGGGATGTTTATTTGACGGTAAGAGTGAATTGTTAAAGCGGTAAACAAAATGCACTCTTTCATTTACAGCAAACACATGAAGAACAATTATATGCGACAAAAATAAGAACAATAATAGTCGTTTAAATTGTCATAAATAATTTTAAAACGACTTTTGCATCGAGTTCTGTATGTAAACCCACATGCAAAAATTTAATTTCGCATTCTTACGCTTCCCTGACATATCCTTAATATACCAAAACGCCACATTCGCTAAAAGGTTACCTACAAAGTTACCAAATATTAAGCTTTATCGAGAAGTAGGTAACTGAAAAAATTAAAAAATAATGTTTAAGGATTAGGTAATAATAAATCAGACATTTCATTTTTACATCGAGTAAAACAAACAAACACCAGATAATTTTTACAAGGAAATTAGAAGTTCAATAAATGAAAACTCACCTTAAAACAAACGGAGACTTTTAATAACAGCATCCTTCCATATATGCAACCAGGAAGTCATATATCGTTTGCTTATATCACTCGCGACAATCCTTTGAATTATTTGTAATTCGTCTCATTTGTGGCAACGCTCGTAGTCACCTCAGTTATAGTTTATCAATAGAAGTGATTATTACATAACATAAAAACAATTCTCATTTTCTCTCCACTTTGAAATTTTTCCTAAAATAGTTTATAGATATATGTATGGACTTAAATGTATGAAGATTGATTGCAATTTTTAATTTTTATAATTGAACAAAAACAAAAAATAAATGCTACTCTTCAGTCGTTCTTTGGCAGGAATGAATGTTTATACGCAGTTCTTACTTAAAATAATTAAAAATAATTATTTTAGAAAATAACATTTTCTCTACGAAATAAAAATAAAATTTTGGTTTATTAGACTTGATTTAAAATCTAAAAAATAAATATAAATTTATTGGATTTAAATAAAACTTTTGTAAAAGTTATGTCTTTCTAAATGTGTAAGAAGGTAAAAACCCATATAAGCTTCACAAAAATTTTCAATCAAGTCTAGTAAATCAAAATTTATCTTTTATGAATTTTACTGAAGAAGGTGAGATTTCGCGGAACCGTATATTAAAATAAGAATGGTTAACATACAGTTTAAAAAGTTTGTATTAATTCCACATACCAATGTAGTAGAAGGCTGGGGAATGCCGATCGCCTAAGAGAAAATGACCGCAAGATGAAGAGGATTACAATGAGTTTCTTTAACGCTGTATCTCCAGGAAAAAGACCTTAGTTTTAATGATTTTATTGCATTTATGATATTTTTAAAACTGACATTTCCGAATACAAAAAAAAGAAAAATTGTGTTCGATCGGTATTTCCCACCCAGTTAGGGTAATGCAGACTAATTTTAATTTTGAGGTTATGAACTGATTTCAAAACTGCGCTCATTCATGAGGTAGATCCTACAGTTAAGCGTGGTGTTTAAGTGAAAAAGCATTGAATTTCTAAAAATTTGACTTCCATCGATTTGAATGAACATCGAAAGTTACATCAAAAATGCTGAAATACATAAATCAGTGATAACTGCAAAGAAAGTGACTTCACCGATGATCTCTCGCTTTATGTGAGCTTACTGGGTTTGTTGACGTATGGTAGCGGCAGCAATCAATCACTCTTACTACCTCTGCATTTGCCTCTACAACGACGATCGGTATTACCCATCGATCATGCCATACTCCCCCTCCTTCCCCTATGTATTATATTTTGCACGTGATCAGTGTTATGTGGAACTCACACAAAGTTACCTTAAACTGTGTGTTTGTGTTTATTTAACAACGCCTAACCCATCTTAATTTATTTGTTTTACATTTTAGTCTCAAAAAATAAAACGGTGTTCTCAAAAAATCAATAACGTAGTTAAGTAATCACCGGTGGAAATTCATATTGCCACACAATTTCACCGAATATTTCAGAGAGCCTGTATATGACGGAAGTAAATTGCAACGCTGAAGAGTACGAAAAATTGTTCAAATTTCGGTTTATATTATTGCTTACTTCGACAATGTGAAACAATACGTAAAACTTTTGAAGCCTTTGATCCATTACGAGCCCTTATGGTTTCGAGTTACTAATGATTTTATGAGGCCCTCTACAAACCTACATATCACTATGTACATATATACGCGGGTGAGGTTAATGCAAAAGTAATTTTAAATGGACGCTAGGTTGTCACGGCAATTGAGCAGAGTGTCTAAGTGAATTCGGCCTAATATTATGTAGACAGCACAGTTTGGCATGTCATTCAATTGGGGTGTAACTCGTCACCTCCACAGCCCATTTAGCAGGTTCCTCTCGATTCGACGAGAATCGGGAAAAGGGATTCGTCGGCGAACCCGATCGCGTGTTCGGTGCCGTATCGCTGGAAGAGTTCCAGGACGATATTGATCATCCAGTGGGAAGAGGATTCGCCGGAAGTTCGGCAGAGAGGTGCGGCCAATAAAAAAAAGAAGCGGAGGGAACGGAATCGATATTCGGACGCGAAATGGGTAGCTCTCTAAGGAGGAGGAGGAGGAAGGGAGAGGAGTGGCGGATGACAACTACTAGTAACTAGGAGTAAAGACTCCGCGGCTGGTTGGAACACCGCGTAAATATCGACAAGCGAGGAAAGGATAGCGCAGGTGATATTTGTTCCTCAGTTTCCATGAAACATTTTATGTATTATTGCGGAGAGATGCTTATATAGGGCCAGGCGATATCAGCGACCGCCTAGGGAAGCGTTGTCCAACCCCTTCGCCACATGAGGCAAATTGATGCCCTTCACCAGTCATAAGCCTAATAGAAAAGCTTGGATGGAGTCTCTGGAGGAACGGCGTGAAAAGTTTAGGCATCGGCTATTGCAGATATTTAGATCAGAAGACTTTAATGATGAATTATCAGCCGTAATTAAGAGCCCAACTTACGTAGGAAGCCACGACCACACTGACAAGTTTAGAGAAATTGATTGTAGGACCGACAGATACAAGGGATCCTTCTTTCCTAAGAGAGCACAATAGGAGAATAATATGATTGGTTGGAGATAATCTCCTCCTGCCACATACCAATTGCGGTGGCTAGCAGGATATTTATTAGAATGGATTCGAAATTGCCTAGAGGTAGACGATAAGCGTTTTATCGCACATGTCGAAGATCGTCGCAAGGATTCTCACTAAAACGCTGAATAAGTGCTGGGAGAAGATCGATACGGTTTCAGAAAAGGACGAGGAACCAGACGTGCTTTCTGAATCATGAGAATCATATCAGAAAGGGCAATAGAGTGTAGCCAAGATGTTTCGTCGACTGGCAGATGGTCTCTGATAAACTGGGTTATGCTGATGAATATATCAAAGGATATACTCGTAAGTGTAGATTGGAAATACGGTAGACTGAAAATAAATCTGTACGTAGATCAACTTTTGTAAAGGTCAGACTGGAGAAACTGATGCAAGAAATGCTACAAAGCACAGGAGAATTCAAGATTGGAGAAAGGGTTATAAGAACAGTAAAATATGTTTATGAACTGCTTCTGGCAAGAAAGGAAAAGGAACTCCATAAAATAAAAAAACAGACTGATAACAGCAGACAGAAAATACGAAATAGAAACAAATACAGAAAAAATCTGCGGTTATGTTAATTTCAAGAGAAGAATAAAACTTGAACATTGGTGATTGGTGGAAAGCCGATAGCATAAGTTTTAGAATGTAAATACCTAGAATCATCATTAGAAGGGTGTGTATGAGTAAGAGGGAGGGTGCATGTGAGGTGCGTGTGAGGTGAGTGAGAGAGAGATGGTGCGTGTGAGGTGAGAGAGAGAGAGAGGGTGTGAGGGGGAAAGTGTGAGATGGGTGTGTGTGTGTGTGTGTGTGTGTGAGAGAGAGAGAGATAGATAGATAAGAGTCTTTATTCGGGCGAAATTTAGACCTTAAGATCCATTCTTACATTTAACCCATCGTCAATATTACAATAGTAGAGAACAGTATAAAATTCGAACATAATAAGAAGTGGTAAGTATAAGACAGATTTAAATTTGTTGGGAAAACCTAGATAAGAACAAACTTGTCCTAACTAGTAAAACCCACCCAGGAAAACACTCACTGAGAATGGGAGTGTGAAAAATCTGTGAAACCCCTAGATAGTAAATATAAAAGTAATACATTAAATAGTATGTACAGTAGGAGAAAACTTGAATACAATCACACTGTATACCGTCATCACAATATATATAAAGATATAGACATAATATTTACAAGATATGTGTAAAAATCTGACAGGATAATAGGAAATATACATGAAACACATACAATGAGAGAGTAGATGTAACGAAACGAGGTCCACACGGGGGTCAGAGAAGGAGGATGACGGGAAGGAAGGATCGAGGGGCCGGACGCAGTATTTTTAGCTTTCTAAAGCGCCGTGCGAGCGAATAGGACAGTCTAAGGAGGAGCAGTAAAGATTGCTGAAAGATAATGAAGATGGCTGAGGGTGGAATGAGGGGTATTTATGGGGAAGGAGGCAAGGGGGAAGGACAGAGAACGAGGGAGGGATGAAGTCTATTCGTAGAATGGGACAAAGTGTGATAAAGAATGGCGCCAATCTGCGTCCGGAAAAGACACGTCCAGAAGAGGAACGAGATTTAAAAAAAGAAAACAAAAAGATTCGGCAAGCGCGTTTCGCTCGTTTAAAATCCAAAAGTTTAAAGGGTATATTCTTTTTTTGAGTAACGGGAGTGACGCGGTATAAATCAACCGGATTTCCATGACGGCAAACGTGCGTTGGAATTCCGTCAAAATATTTTTTTCGTTGACGAAATCTCAAACTGAGAATGTTACATTTTACAGCCAACCTTTGTCTGTATTTTTAAAGAATCCGCTCTTTCTTGCTGCGTGTTTAAAGAAAAAGCTATAGTTTTACCATCCCCGTCCCAATCACCTTAGATATTTATACATTCATACGAATGTTATATCCGGTATCTTAAACCAATCAATGACTGTGTCTGCCGTTTTACGCTCAATTAATCACCAAGTTAATTGAAGCAAAAGTTCATTTACTTCTCATAGAATGGCTGAAGTAGAAATTTAGTCCACTTCGTTAAGAGAGAGAGAAATAAATGTGAAAAATTACGAGACATTCCTTAACCGAGAAATGGGTTTAAAAGAAATGCCGACGGAGAAATTTTCATTTTCAAAATCGCAATCTAATTAAGGAGCAGACATGTCCACAAAATATAACCTATTCACGTTCAACTCTAATGAACTCGTCCGGAAATGAGGGACCAAAAAACATTGCGAAGGTACATTTATTTTTAAATTCTGAATAGTTTATCTTCATGTTTTATTATTTAAATTAACGCATCCATTTACATGATTTTTCAGGCCTTAATGAATAGGAGTTTTCATCGCCATCCCCGAGATCGTCTCGGCCATCCATGTAAACACCACGCAGATACCAACACCAAGCAGAGAGTAAGAGGGAGAGGAGAGAGAGAGAGAGAGGAATAAATGGAGAGAGGGGGAGAGAGAAAGAGAGAAGGCGACGGGGAAGAAGCGAAAGTGGGGAGGGAGGAGGTGGCTGGATGATGGAGTGAGTGCGTGGAGGGGAAGATGGAAGGAGGAGGAGGATGGTGTTTGGAGGTAGGAGAGGGGTGATGATGCCAGAGGAAGAGCGGGCTGCTTGGAAGGAGGAGTGAGTGATTAAAGAGGGGAAGCGAAAGGGTGTGAATGTGAGGGAGAGGGTACAAGAGCGACGAGGGAGGAATATCAAAGAGAGAGGGAGAGACGGAGGGAGAAGAAAGATTGATTCGATGCAGACGCCTTCACGGGTTCCCGCTGGTTGGTGTAACCGAATTATACCCAAAAACAGGCAATTCCAACGATAAATACACACCTCTCCATCGCTGGCGTAGACGTGGGAATTCCATCCCCTTGCAGCTAGCTAACCTCGTAAATTTTTTCTTCTCTGGCGACGCCCTCGCTTGAATAAGTGAATCGAGTTTTAAAAGTCGCGAGTGAGCGATGGTTTTTAAATAATTTCGATCTCTAACGAAAGAAAACGCTTGAAAAAATCGGGATCTGAAACTAGATCTGAAACTTTCAAGGGGCATTCTCGCACAAAAAGATCTCGGATCGATTCCCAGTAGTTTAGTCTTATATTATATTTATATTTATTTTTTTAAAATATGAAATGTTCACTTTTATAATAGGAATGTTTGAGCGCTATTCCAAAGATAATTATCCCCCACCATGTCGAATCACCAGAGGCACTTAAACTTAAGTAAATTATTTAGTCCAGACGATTATAACGCTGAGGAGCCCCAACTCGATGAATATTGGTAAACCTTTAAAACTTTAAAAAAAGGAAACGCGTAGGTAGTTGTTTTCGAAAGCGGAAATACATACTGATGACAACAAATACATTTATAAATTTAGAATGTGACTAGAATGAGAAGCGTCAATTTTTTTCCGGGGAAGCTTCGTCTAAAAGTCGATGGCGGGATAGACTGCGGTCAATTTTCTGGCTGCCGCCTTTCAAATTGAATAACGCACGTGCTCATCATCCGATCATTCGATCTGCCAGAAGTTGCGATTCTTGCGACCACAGAGGAACTCCTCTTTCGTAGATGCCACTGCTTCAACAGAAATTGAAACTCATAAGAACGAAATGAAGCGTTTAACGCACGAGAGAATCCCTATACATAATCCAATCCAAAATTAACTACACTGTGAAACAGGCCAGCCTCAGATTCTTTAAATTGGATCGATAGAAATATTTTTTAATGGCTTTACACTGAAGCAATGTTCAGCTCTAGCTTGTTAACTGTTATAGTTTATACTCTTTATAATGGACTCAAATACAAGTAAACTTTTTGAAAATGCACTGAAAATCCAATTGGAGCGTTCCTTTTTTCAGAAAGTCCAAGTATCTTTATTTGAAAGAGGAAAAGTACGGATCAAAACAATAGAATAGTTTATGGAGGTTAACGGACTTGCGGTTCACATATTATTCAAGAATGCATGACTTCTCCTTGGAATTCACGAGCAACTCCAGATTTAAAAGCTCCCTCGACAGGGGTTGAGGCAGTATCCATCACGACCGAAAACTAGATCGAATATTTCAAGCTGCAGGCGGCTATCCATAATTTTTTCGCTGTAAACGATATCAAAGTATTAAACGTAGAATATTTTTTTAACGAAGGACCCTAGAACCGAAACTCTCCATTGCGAGGAGGAGATAGAAGAATTATTCGAAAATAAAAAAATACTCCAATTTTAGATGCGGGGAAAGCCGTTCACTTTTTTCCGCAACGAAAAACTCTGGTGGAATGAGGAACGATTGAAGAGGATATTTACTGTTGCCAAATCCCAAAAAGCAAAGCGAGGAGAGGGAAGTACAGAAGGGAGGAGGGGAAGTAGAGAGGGAAAGGTGGACGAGAGAAGGGTGGGAAAGAGAGGACAGAGAGAGAAAACATGGACAGGGTGGAGAGAGAGAGAGAGAGAGAGAGAGAGAGAGAGAGAGAGAGAGAGAGAGAGGGAGAGAGCCTGTCGTCAGCAGAACATAACTTCGCCGTTTGCATGGGGAGTCAGAGGTAGTTCATTCATTCCCTTAACTCTCTCCCCCGATGCGACTGGAGTTTCCTCCGGAGCGCCTCCCTGCTGACGCCTCCACCCTCGCACCCTAACCCTCCCCCTCCCCTTTCCATGCCACCCTACCTGCATCTAGCAGACATCGGCTGCACAGGAAATGCGTTGTCGTCGCACCTGCTCCGCCAGCCGCCCTCCCCCTGCCCTCTCTTCCCCAAACCCCTCTTTTTTTTAACATCGCCATCCGCCGATGCAGTTCGCTACGTTACGTGACCTAACAATGGGAATGTTATCCACGATTCACTCCTAATAGGGTCACTGAAGCGTATTCATTTTCATCAATGATAAATGTTCACACTAAAATTTGTTTTTATGTCCCCCTAGATTCTTGACGCGTCTGTCTACTCCATCTAATAGACCGGTTGTATAACCTGATGCACAAATAAAAGATTAAAATTGAGGTAGTCACTGCCTTCTGTAAAATTTAAAAAAATGTCAATACAGAGAATTTAATGGTGAATTAAAAAAACATATAAATAATATACATTACGCATGCACACAATAAATGTCAAAGATATCAAGCAAAGTTGCGAATGCAGAAAATAAGGTTTCGTTTAAGTTAGCACCAATGCGTTTGGTAAACCAAGCACGCTTTCGACGACGACATCTGCGCCAAAATTAAGTTTCTTCGATTCATTTTATGCCGCAATTAAGGAAAATGGGTTTAAAGATCAATTCCGCGACAAGACTATAAGAGAAATTAAAAAAATACAATAAGCACGGCATATAAAAGTTGTACTATGGAAGACTTTCAAACTATAATATACATATTATTCGATTAAATCCACCGCGACGAAAAGATAAATTCTCAAGAAGGCGGATTTGCATTGTCCCCTTCCCCTCAATGTCTCTTCTTATTCACCTCCAAATATAAGCGTCGCCGGCGCAATTGTTTCTCCGGAACGCCGCGTCGCGAGGGGGCGCACCTGCGTCGGACATACGAGCACGCACAGCATCCGCCACAGGAAGTTGTTTTTTTTTTTGCTTCCTGGCTCTGTATTCCTTCTCCTCTCGATTTCCAATAACTAGAAACCGCTATGGGAGGAGAGAGGAAGGGAAGGGGGAATGTAGGGAGAAAGGGGGAATGTAGGGAGGGAAGGGGGGAGGGGGAAACGAGATGAAGGATCAGGGGAAAGGAGTTATACCATCCACCCCTTCGGTCCTCTCCAGAAGCACTCCAATCTCAGGAGAGCGACGTCGGATAGATCGATCACGCGTGTGCCTTTTACTCGAACACGTTCTATTTTCGATCTGAGAGTTTACAGCAAAAAAAAACTCGCAGTATGGAAGCATGCCCAGTAACTATAGCATTGTTTTCGTCCTTGGGCAAAAATATAAAAGGAAATATTCTCGAAATACACCGAGAGGAAATTTCCATCCCCATTTGCTTCCTCCGCCGCTGTTCGCTACGAAGGGAATGTAACGTGGGAAACCTTGAGCGGAAGAGATGGGCGAAAAAAAAGTAATCGGCGCATGAAAATAACTCAAAATTACGTATGAGTAATGCCTCGCAAGCCGACAAAACGCTCGCACGATATTTCATCGGAAAATATAGTAATTCCGCAAATAATATGACTAAAAAAATAAATCAAGCGTGGTGTGATGGCTTCATTCGTATCAGATTCGATTTGAATCGCGGTATAAAATTAATTCTGAGAATTAATTTTACCAAGTTCCATGGACCTACCTTTCAAAATGGATATGCTCGGCAGAAAAAAAAGCCAAAGTATACTCCATGAATGGAATACGTACACAGAGATTTAAAAGACGTTCTTTATGGGATTTACGTACGGAACGGCATTCTCGAATGTTTATCTCCGAAATTATTAAGTCGCAAGTATAAACTTTCGCGGACTTTTTTGTGGAAAGCTTTGTACACAATCCGGATAAATATTTTAATCTATACCTCACAGATCGTGTAAGACCTTGGGAGAGGAAGGAAGAGGAGGACATAGGAATTGAAAACTGGTATTTTTTTGATGATACAAGTTAGGCACGAGGCCAAAAGCCGAAGACGATGAGTTTAGACAGTAAGTTTCTAATGTAAGCGCACATCGAGCGGATAAATCGCTCAAATCGAGGCGACGGCATCGCGAGGCGAATTGGATCTTCCATTGAGCGCGACGCGAAATCGCCACGTTCCCTCGGAGACGAGCATAATAGAGGCTGGAGAGATGAAGAGAGAGAGAGGAGAGAGAAGGGCGATTGAGAGAGAGAGAGAGAAAAGAGATGCTTTTACTGCCAGTAAAAAAGAGAGAGAGAGAGAGAGGAGTTTAGAGGTTCTGAATGGAGCAGAAGGAGTTCCACTCTGCGGCCAAGTGAGGAGCGCGAGGTAAGCGCTGGGACCGGGGAGTCACGTGTTCGAGACTGGACCAGTTCGAGAAACTCGCTTACGCTTCGGGGGAATGTTAAGAGATTCCTGTCGCCGGGCTCTCTGCATCTTCTTCCATCTTCGAGTCTTTGGCCCCTTCTACACACGCCGATAAATATCGGATGTCGGAGAAGTATCAGATGTCGCTTGTACACAGACCAGAGTGACCTACACTTTTTTATCGGATAGTCTCATTCTGCGGAAAGTGCTCGCTCGAGTACCACCTACTCTGAGCAATGCGTGTTTCGCTCGACGATCATGAAAAACTAAAATTTTTCAATTACTTCAGAATGAACGTTTCCTCCTGTGTCTCGTCCCACAAACACGTTCTGCTTTCCACTAATTCAATTAGTGTTACAATATCGAAATCAAACTGCTTTTAACCCATTATCGAAAATATGGAGAATAAATAGAAAATAAAGTGAAGGGGAAAAACCACGTGCAGCTGCTAAATAAGCTTTCCTCGGAAACAACTGAACAGAGACGTAAACAAAGCCACGTGACTGTCACGTCTTCTGCATCGACCAATTACAGTCTGCGTCGTACTGCAGTGTCGGTCCGATATGGCAGACCATCCGACATTTGAAAAATATCGGATGAACCGTTCCGATATTTTTATCGGGTCGGAGGATGTGTACAACGTTCCCAATTAAATCAATGTATTCTGTAAGCATCCGATTCCGACATCAGATATTTATCGGCCTGTGTACAAACGGCCTTATCGCTGCAGTAACCGCCGCAAAAGATCATCTATGGCAGTGTTTCCCAACCTGGGTGCCGTGAAGTGTTCTGAAGGGTGCCGCAAAAAATACTGTTTTCCATTTTTAGCCTCATTTTGCATCGTCGGCTTTCAAAAATGCAAACCAGAGTTAAGCCGACCTTCTTTTCGTCGCAAAGGCACTTCTAAATGAAAGGAGATATGGAGATTAGGGGTTCAACTTCACCACGATTATTACTGACGGTGGATAGGGAGGGGTGCCGCCAAATTCTGAAAAGTCACTTAAGGGTGCCGCGACTCTAAAAAGGCTGTGAAACACTGGTCTATGGAATGATTTTACCTCGACTTCGATAGTGAGCATTATTGCAGCAGATGAGGCCTTTTGGATGGACAAATGGGGAAATTGCCTGGGGCCCCACGCATAAATGGGCACAAAATATTTGCAAAAAGATTGATGAGGAAGTTTTGGAAAGGGAGTGGCTCAAATTGTACCGATTAAATTATTATTATGAACTAGCGATAGCTTACCCGGCGTTTCCCGGAATTCAGAACAGTGTAAAAATGACCTAATTAAAAAAAACACGAAAATCTATATTAATTTATTTTTATGTTTACAGTAATTAATTTTTGAAACATCTCTAATTTTTATTCGTATAGAGCTTCAGGATATACAATGTTGCTCGTTTTTTCACTTGGGGCCAAAACTAATTTATGGAGAGAGTTTAAAAAACGACAGCAAGAAAATGAATTTTTATTCTTTTAAGCGTTCTTTCGTCCAAGTCCCAATTTCGTATGATGATTCTAAGTAATTTTAAAATGCAAATGAAAAATATGTTGCACTTGTTCCCGATGCGAAGTTTCAGTTCTTTAGTTTTTATGACCATTTATTTCATTTCTGACACCCCCCCCCCCTTTCCAAGCCAAAAATTAAAAAATAAGCCCGAGGTGCACACCCTCAGGTTTTCCTAAGTACACATGCCAAGTTTCAGCTTTCTAGGTTTATTGGTTTTGGAGTTACAACGTTAACACACAAAAAAACTAACACACATTATCTTTATTTATATGATAAATTAAAATGTACAAATTAATCTGCGTAAATATAGCTACGAAGGGAAACGAACTATGTAACTTTCAATATTTTTTTAAAAAATAACGTACGTCGTTATTCTCATCTAATTTTAAATTTATGCGTGAGCCTATTTGCGTTAGTAAACATTACAGATGTATAATATAATAGTTTTACTTACAAAAAGGTAAGATTTCAGCATAAAAATAATGATGAAACGCCTTGATTAAACCGTTAGAAACGCTTCCCAGACGCAGTCAACAGTATAATTATCTTTAAATGTTTATGTTGCTTTGCGTCATTAATTTCGATGCGAACAACGCTTTTATTTCGTCAATTTGAATGTTTAATTGACACTAATTGAATCGGAGACAACAATGATGGTAGCCTTGGTAACGCCCGGAATGAGTACGAAAAATCCGCAGAATTTCGAAAAAGAATGCCTATTTCTGAAAACTTCGACAGTGTAACATGTAAAAATTGCAAGAATAAGATAGTATAGAGTTTTATCCGTCGATTAAAGCAAAAATAAAGAAAATCGGTCCATATTTACGTATTTTGATGAACGAAGGAAGAAAACATTACACTTTGAAAAATAGAAAATCCCGTGTAAACGTATGGAAAAATATAATTGTCTCCTGGTGCTGTTCAAAGCCAAAAATTTTGAAAAATAAGCCCGAGGTGCACACCCTCAGAGTGCTCTTAGCATGTATTTCAAGTTTTAACTTTTTAGGTTCATTGGTTTCGGAGTTACAGCGTTAACACACACACACACACAAACACACACATTCTATTTTATTTATACGATGATATCGCACTAAGATACTTTCATTGCAGCTTCACGGGCAATAATCAGTTATGTCCGACTCGCTTAGAGGTCGCAAGTGCCCAGAGCACCAAAAACTATAAGGCCCTCACTGATTGCAGAAATTACAATCCAGCGCGAATTTTTTCCCTTGTGCCTTGGTAATAATGGTGAGAACCTGTATATTAACGAAAAACCTTTAAGAAACTGACAATCGATAATCGGCCTAAATTCGAAAACTTGCCTCCCTCCCGCGAAAGAAAGATTCATCATCTCACTTTCCAATTAAAATATTTACTTAAATTCGTTATACTTGTCTCTAACCATAAACAAAATACACATACCAATCAAGCAAAGAGGTGTGATTAATATTCCAATCAAATAAGTAGGCACACATTAATTTCTTCCATGAAAGGAGATGCGGAGAAGCTGATTCAGTCACCTTTAACCTTACGCCATTTAAGACACGCATTTCCATTTAGAATGCACGATCGAACAATGTTTACGGATAAATAAAATCGACTTCGACGCGGGTTGAACTAAAAAAAAATACAGGACGAATGACACATCGCGAGAGATGTTTTTAAATTTCATCTCGTGAAAAAAAAAGACGATAGGAAAGCGAGAATCCGTTCCGAATGGTGAGGCTGCGGGCAAGAGTGACTTTCACTCGGGCGACCTCGCGAGAAGCAATGGTCTCGGAAAGCGCGTTTGCGATGCCATTGCGAGCAGAGAACTGAAAGGGAACGGACAGAGTGAGAGAGATATTGAGTGGGTGAAAATGAGGGATGGAGAGAGAGAGAGTGGGGGGGGGGGAGGGGGAGGGAAGGGAGAGAGAAGTTTGGTTGCTTGGTTTTGTGATTATGTGGGTCGAAAGCGTGAGCTGGTGAGAGCGCCTTAGAACAAAAAGATCGCCGAACCGTGAGCGAGAGAGAGAAAAAGGGGAAAAAGAGAGGTAAAGAGAGAGTAAAATAAAGGTCTGCTACGTGCAGAGAGAGAGAATGAGTGACGTCTCAAGGGTCCAGTGTTTAAGGTGGGCATGTGAAACTCGAAGAGGCATCTGGGCCTCATTAAAGAAGTGGACGCTATAGAAGTCCAGCATTAGGATTGTTATTAGTTAATGAGGACCAGAGTTGGAAAAAATAGATTTTGTCTAGTTTGTGCAAAAAACGATAATTTAGAAACCACGGTCTATTGTGCCTCAAAAGCTAAGGAAAAATCTTGTCTCCTTTTCACCAAAATTAAGTATTTATATAAAATATCGAAGGATTTATTCGAAACAAAATTCGCATTCGAAGGGTTGGAGAGAGTTCGGGTAGAGGACTTTTAAGAAAATTATCGAGGCTGAGATAAATTTCTATTAGTTCAGAGAAAATACATTCACATTGGATCAGTGGCGTATCCAGGAGGGAGTTTTGGGGGTCATAAAAAATTAAAAAATTCCTTCACGCTCGTGAATCACTGAAAAAAAGTATCACGGGCTTCAAACCCCTCCCTCCCCCTCTCGAGTTCGGGTTCAACTCCCCCCTCCCCCCTTTGGCAAATTCTTGGATACGCCACTGCATTGGATCAAGTTATCTATGAAAAGGTCAGTTAAATACGTAGCTATCGGTATTAGTTCTATCTACTGGCGGATTGAAGAGGAGGCTGATTGCTCCCCTCCCACCCACCGCTTTGATGTTCTCATTGTCCTCCATTGGATGCAAAATTCCTTGATTCTACGTTGCCGATCAGTTCCAAAGGCCAAGGGAAAGAAAGAACCTGACATTCAGAATAAAGGGAGGAAGATTAAAGAGGGGGGAGGGTGGGGCGATTCGAGGGATCGCCCTTTCTTGGGAAGTTTCTGGAAACGATGCCAATCACAAGTTTGGCTATTGTTCTTAAGGACTAAGCGACAAATTTAACACCTTAAATATTTACACAGATATTTGTCAATTCAATCGCATAATTTAAATACGGTTAATTTTTACGGATATAACTTTCTCCTTCGTATCGAAGGATATTTCCTTCATAGGTCATACAGATTCGACTGCTACAGAATTCCTCAAGATCCTGAGGCTTAAACGCCGTTTAAAATTCGATCATCTCGTTTTATCACATAGCATGCATTTTGAACAGTCTGCCGAGCGAAAATGGATACGGGGCATCCTGTGTTGCGATTACCGAGGTTCCCGTCGCGAAGTAGTATCGGTAACTGAATCGGACGAGGTAAGCGAAACGCGGGTAAGTGAGAGAGTGCGCGAGTACAGAGAGAGGAACTTGGGAAAATGGGTTTCCCGAAGGGAGAAAAGGGAATAGTGGAGAAGCAGGATAAAATGAAGAGGGAATGCAGAAAGCAAAACAATTACAACGTGAAGGGAGAAGGAAAACCGGTTTGTGAGAAACAGCAGATGGATAAAAGATAAGACGGAGAAAGAAGGACAGCATTTGGAGGCAATGGATTAATTGAACCGATCCTATAAAAATGAGAAGGTTAGGCCAGGATGGACATCTTTAACACTTGAACTTGTATTCTACTCTTAAGTATCGTTGAAATACAGTTTAACAATAAGATTAAATCTTGGAGCAAATGTCAGTAAGTGACGGAGAAAGAGAGGGTTTGGGAGAAATCTAGAGATAAAGACGGATAGTGGACACGTGCAAGGAGAGAGAGAGCAGCATTTGGAGATGTGGTAATTACGCAGGTCGATTTGCAGGAGCACAATAGAGGATGAAGTAAGTCAGAGGTGGATGAAATGACACGGGAAAAGAGAGGTATAACCATGCAAGGGAGAGGACAGCGAATATGTGGGTGAGAAGAGTGAGAGAGAGAGGAGGGAGAGAGAGAGGAGGGAGAGAGAGAGGAGGGAGAGAGAGAGAGGGAGGGAGGGAAGCTGACGGCCTCGGTGAATACAAAACGGCGGGAGTGAGTCACGGTAGTGAAGTTGTGATGTGGGGAGTGGAGAAGAGGGAGGGAGAAGAGGGAGGGAGAAGAGGGAGGTTGAGGGTTATTGTAAGATGGGAGTGAGGAACGGAGGAGAGGCTCTGGTGAGTCATTCCTGAGGGCGGCTGTTGGCTGCGATGAGAAGAGAGGCGCCCTCTTTCCACTCGACTATCTCTCTCTCTATTTACCATCTTTCCATCAATCCCTTTCATCTATTCCGTTCTTCTCTCTATTATACATTTTTTCTCTCTATTATACATTTTATATCCTGACACCCTACGCACGTTGATTTCCGAGGCTGTAGTCTCTGACAGAATCTCCACAGCTCGAACGTTTCCAGTAATTCGAATTATCGTCAACTCGACACGAATCCGTTTCTCGACCGAATTCCCCATCTTCTTCATCTTGGTTTACCTCGAAGACATGAAATTCTCATATCCCATACCTGACAGAAGAAAAAGCATCCCGCATTACCTTACGCTATGGTTCGAGTTCTCTATTTCGCCCTTAGGTTATGCAAATCCACGTTATAAATATTGACATTAATGAGTTGAGTGAGAGTCCCGCTTCCCAACACTATTCCAAGGCCGAAGATATCCGAGTGAAAAAAACATAAAATTTGTTATGAATGCACTATTGTATTGCAAACAGAGGTGAATAATATCAAATCCAGGCACCATAACAACATTCAAGGATTTACGTGGCGAGGATTAACTCTAAACCGATGTGTATGAAAATGTAAATCCTTAGTTTCTTATGGTGTGATGAGTTTACAATCGTAGCCTTTTCCTCTTGTCTCATTTTCGATTCGATTCTAAATTTAACTTTAGGTAATTCTGCACAGAAGCCTTCATCGTTATTTTTCATTTAAAAATATAAACATTTTTGCTTTTTATTTAATTCAACTGTTTTGAATGTGAATTTAAGAAGCTTCGCAAGCTAAAAAGAAAGCAACTTTTCTTCTTTTTTCTTATAACGATATTAGCATTAAATATTTTAAAAATAAAATGAGTAAATGAACAAAAGATAACGGAAGTAAATTAAAGGAACAGAAAATATAAACAGAATAATATTAATAAATTACTTTCTTCGCGCACTTGTACCTGCAAATATTATTACTAACCCATTAATATTCAGCAAATGCAAAACGCAACAGCCAAACTGGCCACACATTTTTGGGACATTTCTTGAATAATTCTTCACAATTATCAGCTTCGATGCAATTCGAAAAAAGGCAAAAGCAACTACACTACAAAGTTCTTTAAAATTATTTACAGTAATTAAGGATTTAAAAAATTATGACGGCAAAATATTTTTTCTAGTTAGTGTGCTATCTTCCATTAATCGGAGAATGCATATTATTTGTTAAAATTAAAACGTTTTTATTTGCAAATAAAGAAACGTTAATACGTGAAACACCTACATTTTTAAAGCATTAAACAAGCGCGTTTTTTAATATTTATAAGACATAAGAATAAGTTTTTTTCTCTAGAACTGAAATCGCTAATATAAACCTAACACTAAGTTCGCATTTTGTTTTGCATAGCCTTTTAATTTTGAAATTTTCCGAATTAAGGCAGTAAAATGAGAAAACATTTAAAATTATTATGAGTACATACATTGAAATCCATGACTGGACCAGGATACCAACGTGCATTCGCTTTGAACTTTAATTTTACGATCCTAAATTCAATGATTGACCATCATATCGGTGGGAAATTGTCGAAAAACAAAAGCCATTTTCGACAACTTTTCAATTCTTCTATGCGCACCTTGAGTAAATCAAAATCAACGATAACAATCCTATCACCAATGCTTTACTTGATACTAACAACAAAATGCAACTCTGGCTGCGCGAGGAGGTATTATCTTTGTACGTTTATCAGATCTCTATATCCCGATGTTTCCATAGCTCGAGTTTTATCTTTCCACCTGTTCGTGCCCGAGTTATCTATTTCCGAGTGCACTCCTTATGCTCTCTACCTTAGTGTTATTATTACTTGCGACATAAGAAGCTGGATGGATGAGATGTCCAAAAATGCGTTACAGCCAATAAAGCGTCCAATCAATCGTTTGAAATTGGCTACGTGCAGTGCCGTAACTAGGGCGGGACAAGCAGGGCATCTGTCCCGGGCGCAACTAAGCAAGGGGAGCAAAAAATCCAAATATCTAGTAACTAAATAAACTAGAGAAAAAAATTCCTTGCAGGGGGGAGAGGGCGCATATTTAATAGTGTGCCCCGGGCGCTAAAACATCTAGTTACGGAGCTGGGTTGATTTGGGATGGTGTGTAAAAGAAACGACGCCTTTCTCTCGCTCACTTGATTCGATTTTAATTTCCTTCCTCAAGGTGACGCCTAAACGACTGCATCGATGATCTTCCATTTTTTTAACGTGACAATGATTTATATTTTCGCTGACGAAAGAAGGTAGCGCTTACTCCTACAGTAAACCGTGAAAACAGACCAAGGTCGCCCTTAAGAGAGGGCGATAGGATTTAAACAATCAAGTTAAGAAATGAAAAGCGGAAGCAAAAACGACTTAATTTCTCTGCTGCGTGGAAAGACAAAAAATACTTTTGCTTCGGATCTAAAGCGGGATTTCATTAAAAGTTTATCGGAATGAAAACTGTGCTTCATTTTTTTACTAGTGTCAATCTCGATTCTTAGTTTAATAAAAATACTTACAGTGCGATACATGCTATTCCTTGTTAATGGAAATAGAAAAAGAATAGATTCTGGAAACAAACCAGGCTATTTAATTCGGAAAGCTACAAAACCCGATTAAATTGGTTGAACTAAGTTTGTCTGACATTTTCTTCGACAGAGAATTATCGAGCTCGTCTTATGGCTGAAAAAATTCAAGAACAAGTACTTAAAGGAGGTATTCCTATAGTCACAACAAGGTTGTAAAAAACATTTTCCTCGTAAAAAAAAAATAGGAAGACAACCTCCGAACAACGAAGAAAAAAATGAGAAATCACTGCAATAAAAAAAAGTTCGATATTTTAAATTTTTATGTCTGAACTTTTAAGTGAGATTTATTTTGTCGGGAAATCCAGTTAAAACCGCAGCGTGCAAATAATATTTTTCCCCCGACTTTGAAGTAGGATTCGAAGGGACGAGAGGTGGACGATGGAAAAATTCATTCGGCACATCAAAGCGGGCGAGCAAACGAAAGGAAATGTGAGCGTGTTTCTGTGAAAAGGGCAAGAGGGTTTTTTTTTTAAAAAAAAGGCATAAAAATGGGGAAGGGTCCTATAACAGAAAAAAACAAGCCAATCGATTGAACTGGTGGATGAGACGACGTCAAAGTCGCCTTTTTTTTTAAGTTTTCCCCGCATCGCTGATCTAGAAGACTCCCGTTGTATACAAACGACCCAGCGATTATTTTAAGAGAATAACTTTTAGTATAACACTACAAAGAAAATGGAGGCTGAGTTTTAGGCGAAGCACGTAATTCGGTGTCAGGGGCATACATGAAATCGTAAAAGAGGGTTTAAAAATATTAAAGCGTCTCCAGTTATAGTGATTGAATTTTCGTATCTAACAGGTACACCTTCTCCTTAGATGGCATCGCTCTCCACGCAATGGCCACGGGTTTTCAGAAGTTACAATTTCTCCATAAAAAGAGTGGTACAAATGAATAGGGACACCGAAAATATGCTGGTTGAAAGAAGACAATTAAATTTCCAATTGAACAGAATACATAATAGCAATGAAGATAAGCAATAGGACAAAATATATTAATCCATTTCCAAAATTATATGCATACAAACCTTGTTAATAGATTAAAATTTAGAAGATATTCTTTCATAAAGAATCGACATAGAAACTATTGATGCATATATAAAACATCCTAAAAGTATCAAGGCGGGGAAGGAGTTGCATCTCTCCGCAAAAAACAGCACAAATATGACGGATAAATAAACATGTATGTCAATGACGCAACTAACATTCAACGATAGATCCTGACAAAAAAAAACTCGACTTCCTGTTACAAGAGAGCCGAAGTTACGATTCCAAGAAGGAAAAGATTTTATAATTGCTTACATGGTTTTATTGGCCATTTAAATCGAAACAATTCATTTCCCTAAGCGAAAGGAAAATGCTTAAGTATTTTCCAGAGAAATCTCACAGAGGCTAAACCGCGCACACACAGGAACACAATGGATTCCGGGAAATTCTACTTGCGACAGCAATGCGATTTTTCCGGCGGTATAAAGGCCGTTAGTGTCAGGAACGGAAAACAAAGCTGTTAAGCGGAAAGGAAATTTGTCGGACATTCGAAAACGCCTCAAAAAATAGGTGGTTTTAACAGTGGATGCCATTGTTTGCTTTCGTGAGAAACGCGATGTATATATCCTCCTTCCGCTGCCGTTTCCCTGGAAACGTTAAAGGCCAAACGGGAAACACGCGACCCAGAAATAGCAATTAAAAGGGAGAGTGATGGAATGTCGATTGGTTACCGCCTTAATCCGATCGATCCGTTTCGTGGCGGGAATTCTTCTCAAGCGTCCATTTCCCGCCTTCCTCGATCAGAGGAGGATTTGGGGCCCATGGGATATACGCGATTGCCTTGGGCCTCTCACCTATGAAGGCCTCGGGTCTAGTGCCGCGAGAGAGGTCTCCACTGATTTAAGGACATCATTGATCAATATTTTGACGCTGGTTTGATTTTATTTTTTTCGCAAAGGTATATAGTGCTGCCCGCTATATATTACAGGATGCACTTTGGTGCTCGCCACGTAGAAGAGGTTGGGAACCCGTAGGCCCTAAGGGCCTCGCGCCCCATAAATCCCAGCCTGTCCTCGACAACACTGGGGTCCAAGATGTTACACCGGGCAGCGTTTCGAGATCGACCTCACTCCTCTAATTCGAGTTTCCAGCAAAAAAGAAAAAATTGAGACGGGAAGTGATTTTCCCTGATCCGCAATTAAGAAACGATACTATCCTTTCCTTTAAAATTGCGTGGAATCGATAGCAGCTTTTCTTTCCTCGATTGACAGTTGGCGATTGAGTCCACGCCATGAAATGCTAGGAGGTATTCTATAGCGTGTAAGTGGGTCAAAGATGTGTTTCTCGAAATTTACGGTTACATCAATCTTCTTTAGGGAAATGAAACGGGAAAGCGTGGCCGTGGAGGAACTGCGCGAAAGATCGTCCGTTGGAATTTCCTTCGACCGAAAAATCAAGTCACGATTGCTTTAATCCACGCGATTATTTTCACGAAACGACGAGGAATGAGGCTGTGAAAACGCAATGGGGATTTTTAAGACGGTGAGCATCGAAAATTTTCCAATGCCGTAATGATGTGTGAAAATTTATCAATATATACTGAAATAGAGAAGAGGACTTTCGCCGATGAAAATAAAATGAAAATCGTCAGTTTTTACGCTAAAATTACAGTATTCGGTAGGAGAATGAAAGTAAATACAATAACAGCTTCTACGAGAAAAATAAAGGAAATACGCGGCGGATGGTCTAAATCTTTTCACTTCTGAAATTATTTTGCACATAAAATAGGCAAAGGACCCATTCAATTAAATGAAAAAGACAAAAAAACAGCAGCAACTGCCGAAAAGACTATTATACACACGTCTATCCTGTGTCTCCTCATTTACTGCTATCATAACATTTTAACGTGGTGTGTGTAAACTTACACACACATGTGTATACAAAGGGCCTTGAATCGCAAATAACCGTGAACTTCGCCACTGTTAGGTCTCTTAAGCCGTTTATTATATATATATATATATACAGGAGTCACCACGAATTTTCCCCTTATCTTTCATCTGTATAAAGCCTCCTTAATAAACACCCCTTTTTTATGGAGTTCCTTTTTTTTATCGCGCCGTTATCTGACTAGACACGCGCCTTTCTCAAAGGCAAATAAATCCCAAGAAAACTCGGGAACACACGCAGCGGGAAACAAAAGACGAACGGATCAGCGAAAGGATTTGGCAGCGTGTCCTCAGGAGGAGATTTTGGAAACGTCTGCTTCAAGATCAAAAGGCTTAAAAGATCCGATCTGATTTATTTATTGCGTCCATCTGACGTTGCGGAAATAACTTCATCGACAACTTTTTAGCATGAAAAATTCATCGAACATGGCTGCATTCATTTTCACGGATCGTTTTTCATCAATGCTCCGGGGGACGTAGGTTGCCGACCCCCTGTTGTAGGAGGATCGCAGGGAATTGAATATCACGAATGGGAAAGATCTCTCGTGACTCTGTGAGACCTCGTGCGGTCGCGAGCGTAGTGTCACGATCCTATAAATCAAGCGTCCTTCGGGAATTACTCTCCGTATAGCTGGTGATTTAGATGACACGCTAACAAAACTACGAAAATTGACTATTCGTTGTAAGGGAATGTGTAACTTTTCCCCAAATCAGTGCTTTATTTTCTTCTCTAAACACGTATATGGTAATTATTTTTCAGTTAATTTACTTCAAAATACCCCTAATCTACTGTAGTTTTCCTATTATAATACGTACACGTGTTTTCATGAATAAAACGTCAAAATTTCCTTAACACCATGTATAACATGGACCTAAATTTTTTTAGTAATAAGATCAATGTATCACGTTCAGGTTTTAGTGAAGACGACGACTAACTTTTAATGTATTATAAAACACAATTTCCCATGAAGTACTGATTATACTATATTGAGTGACTAAAATATTTACCTCATTTATCATTTCTTCTAAATACCATAATTACGAAATTAAAAGGTTATTCTCATTTTGCTTGTGAAGCAACAAGCTTAAAAGCAATTCTATCGAAACGCGTCATTAATAACAAGTATATATTAACAGCGACAATGTGCCAAGAAATAACAATAATTTGCTGATGAGAAAAAAAATGATGGCGTTTCATTTTTGCTGGCGATAAACTATTGATTGCATCCCAGCTCAGCAAAATGATTGATTGAGGCTGCAAAGCCATTTCTTCACAACGAGTCCTATGAACATTTAAACGCAGAATGTTCTGTTTAAACGTGTTCTCATCTACACTTTCGTCTTTGTACACGTTTTCCTTATACGAAAAATCTAACGAAACTACGCTTTCGGTAGACAAAAAAAGTATCTCCGATTCACGCGGACACCGATGGCCTCATACCACTTCAAAATATCTCGTATTTGTTATTATCAATAGGTAATTTGTCTATTCGGATATATGCGTAGGTAAATTATGCCGAGATGAACGTAATTCCAACAACTGCGGGGGAAATGTGAGGCAGAACTTTTGGGACAACCCATTATCCCGTGCTTTCTAAAAGAAAAGCACCACAGCAACCCTTTCTCTCTCTCTCAATCCATCTCCATTATTATCTTTCCCTCGTGACGGCCGCCTCCCACGTAATTTGGATTCCGATCACTTCCAGGACCTCATCATCCATTCCTTGAAAGCCGCGTGCACTTATCACACTACACAATCTTTTTAAAGAAATGGCGGCTTGTTCACTTAATTTGTGCACGGCAGCCGATACGCCTCATAGACATGGATTCATCGCCCTGATTTATGCTCGCACAACTTTCTAAAGCTGCCGTCAATGTCGAAATGCTCGAAGAGAACGTAAATAAGGCCGTCGCAGCTGTTCCTTCTTCGATGGTATACTTAAGTGGATAGGTATACCAACAGAGAGAGTAAAAGAGAGAGAGCGAGAAGGAAAGGGATTGTCATAGTATGTATGTACTCATCTCAGAATCAAACGAAACGCTTGAACGCCAACTTTTTCTTAAAAGTGTCGCGACGGCGAACAGAGATCGCGAAGAGAGAAGCGACCGCTATTTTATTATTTCACCTAATTAAATAAAACGGAAAAATTCTTTTCTCCTCCTCAACCTCACGTGGACGGATCGAGGCGTGATCCTTTCCGTCACGCCACGGGGACAAAACTGCCCCCTCCCGGACGCGAAGAGAAACTCACGCGTGGAAACGCACTGATTCTATCCCTTCCCCCCATTCACATCTTCTCATAACATCCCTTCACTCTCTCTCTCCCTCCCCCTCCCTCTCTCTCTCTCTCTCCCTTTCGATGAAACAATCCCGCGTCCCTCTAATTTTAAATCTTGCGTCGGAC
Source organism: Uropetala carovei (assembly GCA_036926305.1). Classification (NCBI taxonomy): domain Eukaryota; kingdom Metazoa; phylum Arthropoda; class Insecta; order Odonata; family Petaluridae; genus Uropetala; species Uropetala carovei. Next base: position 4,538,526 of record JAXCHB010000010.1, on the reverse strand, counting down.
AACTCTCCCCAAGTTCTCCTTCCAAGCATTTGCACAACTCAAACAGTACAACACGTGCATCGGAGGGAGGAAGGGAGAAAGATTAAAGGGAGTGGATAGGGATGGAGGTAGAACGGGAGGAGCGCATTCCCTACGTAGAGAGAAAGAGTAGGCGAACCTTTCCTTTTCCCCCTCATTTCAGTCTCCCCCCCCCTCCCCCCCCCCTTCTTCCCCGTTTCGCCATTTTACGGAGTATGACTAGTTCGCGATTTACTGCGCAGAATGCCACCGAAGACGATCGATCCAGGGACTGGAACAGTTCTAAATGGCCTCGATGATTTTCCAACGTGCGTGCGTATGAACTCCTTGAAATCCGCGAATCCTATGGTTTTCGCGAGTCAAAGAACGGCATCTTTTTAAAACATTTCTTTTACTTTTTCTTCTGCATAATGATGGGAAAGCATCGCCAACATAAAGAGAGTTGCTGATGTTTTTTTTAAAGGGAAAAAGGTCCGAGAATTTGAAGGCCGATGTCTCTCTTAAGGATGTGTCTTTGCACTCCTTCGGTGCGTAAACTGTTGGGCCAACACCCTCCCCCCCTTTGCTCGCTGTTTCTTCGTTCCTACCATGTACCTATTGGATTTAGATTAGTTTAAAGGGAATACGTTTTGAATATGAGTTTGATGAATATATTTTATAGGGGATATGTTTGGTTTTTAATAACAAATTAAGAAGAAGAGTAGAATAGCTCGATCAAAAATAAACTTAGAGGGCTGAAATTCCCAGAGATTAAAAATTGCTGAGATATAGAGCGTTAAAGAGAGAGAGAGAGACAACCAGAAATAGGATTTTAGTAATAAAGATAAAAAATATAAATAACATAAATACTGCGTTCGGTTTATTTGCATTAAATTCATATCTTCGGTCATTTTGAGCAAGTTTTAATCTTATTTTCGATCTTTAAGCCTTTATTTAAGTGCATAAGTATGCACGAAAATTACGGAGGACAACAATACTGGTAACCATGGAATCTTATTATTGAAATGTAAAAAATTTACCAAAACTCGAGTATACATTCAAAATAACAGCGAATGAGACTATTCGACGGTAAGAATAAGAATCCTCATTCATTTTGGCGTGTTTTAGCGCAAAATTCGTGTCTATAACTTAATTTTAAGATATTTTAAAGAGTAAAAGAATGAAAGCCTTCAAACCAAAAAGGTGATTTTTACGTGTAATCCTCTGGAGTCGAACCGGTGACCTTTTTCGAATTTAATTAGTCATAACGTAAAGATTCCTCAACACTGAAAAGCCTGAGAAATTTCAGGCTTCTAAGTTTATTTCTAATCGAGTTATTCACAAAATTAGAGCGTTACGCATCATGACCATTACAATTTTATAATATAGAGATATAATAAGGAGGTGGAATATAAATACGAAAATAATTACTGAACTCGTATTATGGTTGGATTCCCATTGATAATTGTGATGTCTCCAATAGGTACATTTTCAAAATTAACCCTTTCTTCCAACTTTACGAACGCCCGCCCAAAAGGATTACCCATCTCCTTAAAAGTATTAAAAAAATGAAGAACCAAACGTCACACGTGTTATTTTTAGAAACTACCATCAATGAATATGCACTGAGGAAGGCTCTTTTTTAGCCGAAATGTGCACATGGTTTTCCCAACCATGTAATAGCCCTTGGAAGTATATAAATTATCAACTATGAAACTAATAAATGGACTAGTAGAATTTCCATCGTAAAAATGAATGGACTAAGTGCGATTAATATATTCTTCTTCCATTCCCATGGAAACCAAATATATAACTGAATAACTTTAGCCTTGTACGCTGAAATATTACTGATATAACCTAAGCTTCAGTTTCTCTAAGCGAACGACGGGCATAATAAATGGATATGACATCACTACGCGCACATGTTTATAAAACATCATTTTTAGACATTTATATTTAAAAATTTCTCAGTTTTAATGGTCTCACGACAGATGAACACGATACAAGTATAATTATGATCGATACTGAAAATGGCGATTTCCTCCGATAAAAGACCAATGATTTCACTCAAATTTCACTGATTTACAAAGATAAGTTCGCAAATTATGCTGCTTCGTCCATACGAACCAAACAATTGACTGCATAACGTACAGAAGCTCTTAATCTTGATCACGCGCGTGTGACATGCGTGACGTAGCGTGTTACCAAGGGAAAACTACATAGCAACGAATTCTGAACGTACGCTGAATTGAGTTACGACGCAATAAGACGCTAACGACCTCCGTGTTGACGTTTTATGAAATCAAAACACCTGCCTGTTCACGCTTACAGTGCATAAAAGGATTGGTCGCCTATCGTCGGGAAAAAGTTGGAGCTATGCGTTTAGCGTCGATGTTTTCTACGGCTTAATAAAAAGCGGAAATAAACCGAAAGAGACCTGTCGAAGGTAAGGAGGGCGTTCGCGGAGGTGACGCGATTGTCCTTGACCGCAAAGATGATTCGTGTTTTGTCTTCCCACTCTTTCTCTCCCACTCCATGATGAAGCCCATCCACCTCGGTCGCGGCGCGGAGGAGTTTCAAGACGGAACGATGAGAAATTGTGGGCGTAAGGAATGGAACGATTCCATATTGGTTTCTGCGGACTAAGGGAAGCGACAGATAGGGAACTTTTTTTAAGAACGGCGGAAGAGAGGGAAAGGGAAATTGCAGAGGATTATGTTTGCATTTTTCTCTTCCTCCTTTCGGGAAAGGATAAAGCCTCAAAGGTCCTTCCTTTCATCTCGGTTCCGTCTTTAAAGTCCTGGAGAGCATGTCCTAATCGGATGGACACAAAGGGCGTTTTCCTCCTTCTCAAAGATTTGCGACTCCTAACGTTTCCCAGTTCCATATATTTAAAGTTCCATATATATATATATATATATATATATATATATAAGTGAAGGAAAGAGTAGCAATAAGGAGTTATAAGTTATAAGAGGGAGAAACGAGCGGCCACATCTATTGATGTAAACGCCCACAAGAACTGAAGAAAGGATGTTTGAGTTGTAAACAACAACAACGGGGGACGACGTCCATATATCTTCGCCACTGCTTCACAACTCCTTCGCATTCTTTCTCTACAAGAGAAAACCTACTGCTACTTCTATACTGCCACCGAAGATTTAAACATGCGGTTTTTTAATCCGCTATAACATCATATGATTCAAAGAGTTAGGGAATTATTAAAGAAGTAATAAAAAATTTGGATAGCACAAGAGAGGAATGCCGCTTGAACGGTAGGTTGAAGTTTCTAGACGTGAGGGAGGTACGGTTTACCAATGGAGGTTCTAGGAATAGCTGAAAACGTCCGCTCTATCGGAAGACACGACCACCATGATAAAATACATGAGATCGATAATGAAGTTCGGTTTTTTCCTAGATCATAGAAAGAAGGTTATCTTTACAAATGAAAAATATTTCGCGCAAATTAGTGCATTTCAACTCCTGCCATCCACCAATCTGGCGCATTTCAGATTAATGCGTCGATTTAGATAGTTCCGTAAGTCATTCATTTCCTCTGTATGGCTGATTAGTCCCCAGTCTTGCCCTAAAAGTCATACCGTCTGAAACAACCTTTAATATTTCACTCGGAACATTTGTATAAAATGTGAACTGAAAAAATTATAGGAAACCAAATCGCGACCGCTGGAGACGATTCCAAAGCAGTGATTATCTAAATTGCCACGCAAAAATCGCACGTAAGCGTTAGAAAGGAATCCTACAGATTCACCGAATTGTCGTTTTTCCCTCGGAAAGTGAAATTTAAAATTGAATCGTTAAAAAAATGTTGCGGGGTCAAATAGTGAGAAGTTTTAAAAGTTTTTAGTGTAATTTAGCCGAGCACAATTCTCTAATGCTTCGCAACTACAAACGATAATTGAGCAGTTTCGAGTGAAAAATCTCACCGTACATTATCAAAAATGAAATTACGATGAAACGTTTTCTGATACGCGTAAACTAACGAAGAAATTTCAATATTTTTTCTTTAGTTTACTGAACTAATTTGGATAAACAAATGACCGCTCATTCTGCCAACTAGATTCTGAGCGGAAACTCCTAACGATACATAACATCTGAGGCGCTTATTATCTTACTCTTCTCATCAATACGCAATATCGTTGTTTATTCTTTCTGTTCTTTTGGACACCATCCTCCATTACGGCTGGGTATCGAGCAAGGATTTACCCATATACAATATGCAAATTTACCCGTTCACACGTAATACATATAAGTATAAATATGAGTGGATAGGAAAGAAGAAATGCTTTTGCTACGCAGGAGTTACGTTACAATATTAAATGTCAAAAGATGACCAGAAGAACTGGTAAATCCTTTATTAAAATTGTACGGCGGAGGATATTATCGCTTGACGCCTTTAACAAAGACATTTCCAAACGTACACCTCTTCTTATTTCGTGCTCTTCTTCGTATTAGTCCAGATGGAATTAATAGTTCTCTATACATATGTTTACCGAGACTCCGGTTATCTTACAGACAAACCGCGGAACTAGGCGAAAAATACACCCTTAAATGAGGCATTACGCTGCATTTCTGTGGGTGTTATACGGCGCCGTAACCAGAAAGAGGTGTGAATTATCGACACGTTGTTCAAGTGACCGATCCTTTCCTTAAGTCTACTTGCATGTCCTACGGCCAATCCATAGGTTCATCGCGAGCCAAAGATAAGGGTTGCGTGGGCATGCGGAAGCAATTAGCCCATCACTTGCATCTCGAGGCGAGGCGAAAGGGGTTGGTAAAGAGGGAAGGCAGAGGAGGAGAGAGAAAGGAGGGAGGGAGAAAGGAGGGAGGGAGAAGGAGGAGGAGAATAGGAAGTAAGAAGAGACTGGTGGGCGGCGGATAGGGGAAGGAACCTGCAATTCGGTCACGTGGGTCCAATTGAGAGGCCAAGAAGGGAGTCGCGGCATATTTCAATCGCCAATTAAGTCCTCCTCCGCCCCCACGTCCCACCTCCCTTCCCCGCCTCCCCTTTCCCCGACCCCCTCTCCCTTTCACCTCTTCTCTTTCCTCCGCCGCGCCACACATTCAGAATAGCCTCACAAAAGACTCCTTTCATGGAAGCATTAGGCACCTCGCGATGGGAAAAGAGCGTAGGAGGAAAGCAAAGTGCGGACTGAAAATGAAGGATGAGTCCCCTAAAGTGGGCGTTTATGTGTCCCGCGGTGGGGCGTGGAGAAAACACGGTCGAATAATCGCGGCGACGGTTCCAAACTGCCGACACCCTCAGCTAAGAGAATCCCACCGCGACCCAAACGACGAGAGAACGCGCCTCTCTCGCCCACGCACGCACGCACGAAAACAGTCGGATAGACAGAGAGAGAGAGAGAAATGAGTTATCGCACGCGGATTTCTCGGTTCGTCCTCCGCCGTGACGATGGAGCGTGTCAAAGGTCAGCGTGGATCAGTGACAGAGGAATGAAACGGTGGAAATGGATACGGTTCGTCCGTCACGCTCGTTCATTCATCTCACTGGAGCGTAAACACGTCGATCGCCAGCAATAGCCGCGTCATATATCATATCCTACGGTCATCATGCCATTTTCCCAAAAATGGATAATTCCAATCGATAAAAGTAATTATATAACACTTATAATCCTGCAGCGGGCAAAGTTCACCCTCGTTATCTTTGATGCGCTCACTTTAAAAGACCGATAAGTAGTGTTTATGAGCTATTTAAATATGAATAAAAAACTTATGTAGTCAAAACAAGGATGCCATAAAAAAAACGTTTTATTTTTAATCGATGATAGTTTATTAGTGAGTATCGTCATGGATAATTGTCACTGGTTGTTGGACAGATGGTTGCACACGATTAGTCTACGTTGTATGTATGTACATCAAATGAAATGAAGCGGTAATTCATAAAAGTTAATACAGTTCCGGGAAACGAAAGCCTACACTTCATCTCTGAGTAAGAGAAGCAACGCACCGAATAAAATCCAAAATTGACAAAAAAATACCATTAAAAATAGAGTAGTCTGGTGTTTTTACGAACAAAATATTAACGAAAACTTACCTTAAAACTAACTGAAGAAGTTAGGAGTATATGTCAATCCACGATTGAAATTTAAAGATGAATTTTGTAGTGATCCACCTTGAATTTCCTGGTCTCGCATTTAAAAAAAATTCTTTAACTGCACAGTATGACCAAAGTGTCACACGTTCAAGCGTAGGAAGCGTGACCCTAAAACTATCCTTTGCGAGTCGCAGCAGCTGATAGGCTGTCTATACGGACGCACCCGTCGAGGCGTGGCGCTTTATCGAAAACTGGGACTGACCTTTGGATCCATCCTCTATCAAACGCGAGAAGAATATACAATCGTGCGCCACACTCTCCTCTCCGGAATGCGGACAACGGTTTTGTCTCCCCCTTCCCCTCTTCTCCACGTGTGAACTGCATTTCTCCGTTTGGTCCCACTGACCGGGAAAAAAACGAGTATGCTGGCAGCGCGAGGCAAAAAAATGGCCGTAGCACCGCTAAGGTGCAATAAAACACTCTCGTCGATAAAACTTCCTTTGTATCAAAGAGTGCAACAAGTAAGATAGGTAATCTTGCTAAAGTAAGTGGCGGAAGCGCGTTTAATTACAAATTTATAAGGTTTTGGTTTGCCTCTCCCTTTGTTAAGAGGACATCCCGCACCGTTGAAATATCGTCATTAGACATTCTCATCTGTGAAAACTTCGCTCCTCTAACTTCAGTATTGTGGCTACAATACCGCTTCAAAGATTAGAATTTTCCGAATTTGAAGCCGCCTAGCGGAAAATCTGTGAACTATGTATATACAAAATCCAATCGGAAAATTCATAAATCGATAAGAGGTAATTCAAAAAGTGTTTTCCAAGTAACTCGAAAAAAAAAAAGTTCGTTGCCCACATACAGACGAACAGAAAGATTGATAAGATAAGCACGGATTTTATTTTAAGAGAAAGTGCCGAAAAGAAATTCGACAGAGAATTATCGGGCTCGTCTTATGAGACAGACTAATTGAGTTTTCTGGAGACATTGAAACCGTTCTTAAACTCAAATAGTTTACTTATGAAGCACAATATTAACAGAAAAGTTATTCAGTCCAACATTTGCCTAAAGCAGCTTTTCCCACGATTATCAGTATTGAAGTCTGATTTTTTATGATACAAAAGGGCAAATGGTTTGCTTAGTCGTTTCATGGCCAATTGAATTACCTACATCGCTAATACTGCCCTCGATTTCTTTAAAAAACCGATTGATATCCAATTCTAACAAGCGAAACGTCAAGCATTATACAATTAGATCAGGTCGTTAGCGCACTCTGATATAAAACCCACGAACCTAACACCTTCGGGGAATGCGTGGGAACGAGGTCGAGAGGCGATTCCTCAACACTTCCCGTGAGACCATAAGACAAAGATCGAACGTAACACGAGTAATGCAGATTGGGTTCAAACACACGAGATGGAAGACCTCTCTTATTCTGCGTCTCTCTCTCTTGGACGGACGATGGATGGCTGGTCACAAAAAACACCGCAAGGGGACGTCGAGAGAACGGAAGTTACTCGGGTAACAGTGCACAACGGCGTTGAAAGTAGACATCAGGTTGGGAGAGAAGGAGAGTGGTGTCTGGGAAGATGACAGGAGACACAGCAGAGGTGGAGGAGAGGGTAGAGAGAGAAGAGAAGAGAGAGGAGAGGGTAGAGAGAGAAGAGAAGAGAGAGAAGAGGGAGAGAGTGAGAGAGAGAGTGAGAGAGAGAGAGAAGAGAGAGTGAGAGAGATAGAGACAGAGAGAGGGAGAGAGAGGAGATAGGAATATGGATGAGCCTTTGTCATTAGAGAAAGATAGGTTGATACTACGGAGTCTCCCATATTAGTGGAGAAGGACGAAAGAATGATATAAGAGAAGAAACGAAAAGTGTGGGAAGGATCAAGAGAAGAAGAGAAAGAGAGACATGAATTAAATTCAATAACGTATTTATTGAGGCGAGATTGAGACTAACTCAGCCTCCTATTCCTCCTAAAACATTGTACCTAAATACAATATAACTGTCACATAAATAATGATTTCGGTACCATCTATACATATACAAACACGTACATATATCTACATAAACACAAAATGGTTAAATAACATATTGAAATTATTCAGCCCACGATATTGCTCAACTTAGAGGGAAGTGGAGAGAGAGGGAGAGAGAGAAAGCTTTTGAGAGAGGGAGAGAAAGATTTTGAGAGAGGGAGAAAAGCGTGGGTGGAGATGAAAGGAGGAGAAGGGTGGTTAGTAAGACAAAGAAAAATTAGAGGGAAAGGAAAAATAATTTTCACGGTTAAGGCCAGAATACAACGTCAATTAGTGTAATCCGAGGGAGCGTGGCGAAGGTTTGTTTGCCTCGCAAGGATATTCGCTAATTCCCTTAAATTAACCTAACTAAATCAAATTTTTACCGCAAGGAATATGGTTAAGAACTGTTAGTCAAACAAGAGTTATCACTAAATCTCTTATATAAAGGTAATTACGCTAAAACAAGAATTTTTTGCACCCTAATTCAAAATTTGAGAGCAAAATATAAGATTAGAGGAATGTAAACGCATCTCTTAGTAAGCTTTTTATCGGTAAGGATTAACAGCCTTTATTTATCCAGTGAAAGTTGAAGTACGAGCTGATTTTGGACATCTATGCGAGTAACGAGTCATGAAGCCCAAATTATACACGTTCTGGGTGAAAGTAATTTCTTTAGAAAGGCGCCGTAAGTGAAATACAACGAGCGTTACCGCTCTCCGAACGAAGGCGTTACAAAAGACCGACTTTTTCCGTTTTGCAAATCAGGTTTCACGTTTTAGCTACGCATCAAAACATTGCGTAGCGACTCATTTCGAAAAGCGCCCTTTCAGCCGTTTCGCACCTTCGCGGAATACATAAGCACACATCTTCCGGATTTTAATTACGCGGGACGATAACTCGACAACGAACGTGAACGATAGACAGGATCAGTTTATGTGTTCCTCTTTAGCTTTTCAGATACGTTAACACACATAAAAGCAATTAGCAAATATTTGATGATTTCCAAACTTATCACGAACGCGGCTCCTTAAAAACAATAATTTTGCCAACTCTCCAGTTCTAAAAAAAATATACATAATGAGGAATATTATAATTGGAACATATTACTGATTTACTGCATGGTACATACATATGTATATATTTAAAAGTATAAGATTAAAAAATTAATATGATAGAGAGAGTTAATAATAACGAAGTGTAGCAAATTATGGAGTATATTCACATATAAGTATTGTAGATTTATTAAATAATTTATCTTGCGATTGCAGCCATAAAATGGTTGAGTAAACTCAAGTGAGCATTTCATCAACCGAGCAGCTTGCCTCAGTGATAAGTCACCGACTCGACCTTTACACGGCCATACTACTTGCCGCCATAATTATCCATTCTATTATCAATTCTTAATTTGATTCAAATCGTAAGTTGAAAAAACTTTTGTCTTTTTGGTTGACTGAACGGCTAAGCCACCGCGAATATCAGCACATCCCGCGCGGCATAAGCACACAGACATTCGAACCACGCCTTACAGTGTCGGCATTTTATAAGAGACCGGAAATGCGAGTAACCGATGAAAATGGAGCGGAGGTGACGGACATATGCGGTTCCCGGAGCGGATTTGCGGTTTCGAATCAAATTATATAAAAGCATCAGGTGTTAGGCAATTATGTAACGGAAGAATTAAAGAGCGAGGGAATGGAGTCCTTCGGGCGAGTTGAGGAGAAACCAGTTTATGGAGGGAGAATGCAAATCGGATGAAACAAGAGCAAATAACGCAGCCAGACGGACAGGATAGGGATTAATGTGGAAAAGTGAGGTATTGACTAGTCGGAATATTAGTAGAGTATAAGAAGCAGCGGAAAGAAAATCAGCCATGTTCCGCCGAATCGATTAGCATTATTATCACCGACTAATTTATTTTTGTTGCACTTCAAAAAACCAACATTTAGGGTTCAGAATTAACTTTCCCTACATGCATATTTCCAATCACATAAATTACTCGACTTTTTCGTCAAACATCGCTTTCCGATCGTTTAGAAATCTCGACTGATTCAGCAGTACAATTTTAATCACGGCGACATTATATTATTCAAAATACATGATTATCTTTCAATATACTGCTTTCTACAAAAATATGTAAAACGTTTTATTCAAAATTTTTCCTCCTTTGCCTTCAGAAATATCACACGATGGCGTAAAACAAGGAGAAATCTGATGTGAAGAAGAAAATAGCCGTTGTTAACGTGGGAATTGTCTACACCAGTGGCTCGTGGGGAGCATGCGGCATTTCATGCGGTCCGTGAAGCTATGATTAAAAAGATATCCGTGAAATCATATAAATTATCACAGTAAAACACTTGAGACTGATATGTTAACTCTAAAAACCTAATTTACCTTAATTTCCATTGATATGATACCTCAGCGTCTCTAATTAACACCCGATTTAAAGTCTAATCCGGCCCACCGAAGTATTGACAATTTGCACTGCGGCCCGCCGATGAATTGGCAACCGCCAATGCGACTCTCCAAGTAGAAAATGTTGCCCACCACTGGTCTACATGATGGTTTCATTGATAATAACGAAATGGATTCGTTCTGGGCAAAAAATAAGTTTAAGGCGAATGAGGTTCATTGACGGAGACCAGTTTTTTTCGCATTTCCGTTCACGGCATCGCCGTTGGAGATTTCAACGGGTGCTGCTTTGGCGGTCGCGATATTTAGCTCGATTAAAAACAGCTCATAAATTACTATCGAAGTTAAATAATTGAAGAGATTTGAATTACCCAATAAAAAATAATATGACGGCCGGAATAAATTAATGTGAAAATGGGGAAAATTTTACAGATTTATTTCCTCGACACTTACTTTCTGAGGCAAAGACTGCATCGAACATTCCGAATACGAAAATCGAACAGAAATTTCCATGACTCATAACAATTCGACATGCAACTGGATGCCGACAGGGGAAAAAAGTACCGTTTCAAGCGTAGAAAGCCCTTACTTTCTATCGAAGAAAATGTACAACACTCCGGATGGAATTTTAAAGATATCATTAATATCATGCCAAGAATGCGTTTATTATTCAAGAGTTCCGTAAAATTTTCGGGAAAATAACGAAGATAAGTTATCGGTGTTAGGCGACGTGTCCTTCGTCAAACGCGCCATTTGGTGCAAATACTCCGTATTCGAATTCCAACTATCCGAAGGCGAATGAGATTTTTAAAAAAAGTCATTCGCGAGTGGAACTTCCGGATTCGAAAAAAGGTTAAAGTGAAATATAAAAACCGAAGAAAAATTCGATCATTCCCGATTCCGTCTCCTCCTTTCAACTCCACTCCTTCGAACGACAAATAAAAACCCGTTAAGCGAAGGAATTCGAAAGGAGAGTTCCCCCCCTACCTGGCGGACACCTGCTGAGCGAGCGCCATAACCCAGAATTTCGGTGGGACATCTTTCCATAGCGGTTTCCTCCGCACTTTCCTCGTTCGCCCCTCTTACATCACCACTCCTCCTCACTCCCAACAATCCTCACTCCCAACAATCCTCCTCCCCCCATATCTCCTCTTACCTCACTTTCGGAGCGCGGAAGTGCCTATGAGGGTGATAGGGAGATAGGAGGGGAGTGCAGGAGTGATTCTCATTGCGACGCCCGGAAAACGTAACGGTGCGTGTCCGTCGGGAGGCACGCCTTGGCACCCTCGCTCCAGCGACGCACCGAGCACCAGTTTGCGTGCGAGGAATTAGTGGCATAAATGTTTTCAGGAGGAGACGGTTTGGAAAGAAATGAAAACTCCGCGACTGGAGCGAGAGAGTCCGCCGGCGAAAGAAATTCGTCTACGAAACCGCCGATACAAATAATGCTGAACAAAGAAAACATTCCGAGAATCTTGCAAGCAAACGTAATTTCTGAATGCGTTATTCCAGTGGTTACTGTGAAAAACCTATACGCTTATGCTGTATTATTAACCCGCCATAGCGCGCGCGGGCGGGGAATCCCCCCCCGTTTCAAATATTTATAATCGGTTTGCCACACTGTAGCGTTAATACTTTATTTACTTTCCTGTCTGCTGCTTTGAATTCAGTCGACGTTGAGCTAGTGGCCGAATAACACGTGTATATATTTTCTTTACGTTTTTGGTCGATTCCCGCCCTGCGTGCTCTCGCGTAAGCGTTGTATATATTTTAAAGTGACCATTTTTTCACGAGCCCAAATCAGCACAGTTGGCATTTGCTGCCCATAACAAGCACCAAAGTCGGGATTCGTGTCCGGATAAATGAGGCAAATATAAATAAATTATAGAATAAAAGAAGTATATTATTTCCGTATGCATAATTTACAACAAAAGTTCCGCCTATCACGCACTGTTATTTTAAGCTACTTATATAGGTACCAAGACAGCGTTTTAAATAATAGGGAAACAAATCGAGGATGTAAAAATACCGATAAGAGAGTTAAGTTACCGCATTAAGGCAGCATATCGAATAAGGAATTATAATATTTGTAAAACAATACAAAAATCAGTATAGGAAATCGATCAGTACTATACATATAGTCTAAATCAGTATGTTTGGTCACTGTAGGTAATATACGATTTAAAATTAAGGAGTGCCACCAATTATTCGTGAACTGGATCACAGAAACGCTTGAAATTTAACTAATGTTTGCTTCCTCCACTGCAGGATGATGCGGGAAATATCGATATCGTGCAAGTCGTTGCGTCGACCTCCTGTCTGTTTGTTTGTTAAATGAATTACACTATATAATAATCAATGGAGATGCATTAAGGAAGAGAGAATATCCATATTCTCTTACCTTGCAACACGGGCACCCTGTCCGCCGATTTCGACTTCGACAGACACCTGCTGGCAATATCGCCGTTGGCGGGCGACAGCTTGTGGGCCTCCCACCAGTCAGGAGGGCCGTAGAGGGCGCTTGAGTTCATGGCACCTCTCCTGTGGCCCCCGCTGGTCCAGCGTTCCCTCTGTTGCCCGTCCAAGGAGGCCCCTCTGGGAACGGCATGCAACCTGTGATGCTGCGAGGAAGAGGGGGAGGCTGCAGGCGGGAGCTCTGAAGGAGACGCAAAAAGAAAGTAGAGGTTAATTTTATGGACAGGAAAGGCCGAGCAGAGAGAAGGGAGTGGGATTCACTAAGGAATGTATCGAGGGAGAAGGGAATCAATGGGAAGAAAGATTGGGGAGGAAAGATATAGGCCCACACGCAAATTTCGAAAGTTTTTGTATTAATGAAATATCATTTTGGTACAATTTTAAATTAGCATCGAGTTATTTTCCACTTAAACCATGTTCATTCGCAAATATAATATATTTTGAATTCATATGCGACCTTTCCGTACAATTTGAAATTAATATTGAGGTTGTTCCTGCTAACACACCCCTATAGAAAAATGTAAATTCACGCATAATTTAGAATTATTATCAAAAACTGCTTTCACATCACTGTCAGAGGCTTCTACGGAGCCCCGAAGCACTCTTCATCTTAACTTTCTCGAGCAAAGAATCGAAAATTGCGAGTCTGGCACCGGTCCTTTTTTTTACTAGATTTGGCACAATTTTAAAACTGTGATTTACAGAGTAAATATAAAAATATTTTAAAATGATAATGTTGCGCATCAATTTTTATAATGCTCGAATAACAAGCATCGATGTATACGGAATATGAGCTACAATATATCGAAATTATTCTTTAGAAACATCTGAAGCTTACGTAATTGACTTGTTATACACTGAAAAATGTTTGAGCAAAGCGCGTAAGTAAGCACTTGTTCTTAAATGATGAAATAGTAATGTGGTCTTTATTTGTAGCTTTAATTTCAAGAGAAATTAAGTAATGATAAAGTGTGTAGTTATAAAACCTCAAGGGAAAAGGGATGGGCAGGAAAGGAGAAGGAAAGAGGAGGGTGAGAGGAGGGGGAGGAGGTGATAGAGAGGAGCTGTCGATTCGAGGAAGATGCCACGTTCTAAACGGGTCAATGGAGTTGACCCCAAAAGGAAGAAGGGGAGAAAGAGCGAGCGAAAGAAGCTGATCTATCTCAATCTTCGCCTTTTTTGCTTCTCCTTTACTTTGATCCACGTACTTTGCTTTCCGATTCGTCGTCCTCTTTTCTACTAACGCGGCTAATAAATAGTTTTCCTAACATTATCTTATAAAATTTAATATAATCATCAGATTTTATTCTGATAAGCTCGATAATTAGTTTGTTTACAAATAAACGGTAATTTTTGCGAAATTTGGAGTGTGCAACTTCTTAATAAACATATGGAAACTCAATTTATCATACGTGTATGTATATGTTTTACTGTCATACACAATCAAATATCGTTTCATAAATCTTAGAAATATGCTTTTTCAAATTTCTCGCCATCAATCAATCATTTGGGAGAATTATACATACATATATACCAATCACGCTGTTCCCTTACGGGGTAAGCAAGCTAAATGCCATTCACAATATTTCTCCACACCTTTCTATCCTTACATACTTCTTTCGCTTCAAACACATCTATGCATCGTTTCATACATCGTCTTCCATTCCTTAAACTTCTGATCTCTCTTTTCTTGAGAGTCACCTCCATCACATTCAGCCAACTTTTTCTTGGTCGTCCTCTCCCTTTTGATCCGCATACTCTACCATCATACATCAATTCAGTCACCAGGTTCTCATCCATTCTCTCCACATGCCCAAACCATCGCAGCACACCCCTTTCATACTAACCTCTTAAAGTTTCTTTCATTCCACATTCATTCATCACCCAAGTATTCCTGACTCTGTCTCTCCTGGTTTTCCCACACATGCTCCTCATATAACCCATTCCAACTGCATTCACCTTACTCATGTGTTTCTCCTGACACACCCACGTTTCGCTACCATACAACAAGGTGGGTACAAGCACACTTCTATACACAGCCATTTTTGCTTCCTTAGACACTTTTTCACGATTTAGTACTGACCACATGCTACTCACCATTTTTCTACCCGCATTCACACGCCTTTCTATCTCTCCATCTATTCTCCCATTCTTAGAAAACATTCTACCCAAGTATACAAATTCATCCACTTGTTCAACAACTTCACCATTTATGCGCAGCCTACAGTCATTCAATTCACATTCTATCAAACACAACAACCTTTGTTTTTGAGACATTGGTCTTCAGATCCATTCTCTCTGTAATTTCAGCCATACTATCTCACGTTATTTGTAACTCAATCGGCGTTTCAGATATCAATACAACATCATCAGCATATAACAGCATCCGCAGATTCACTTCCCCAATCCTCAGACCATTCGTATTTGCACAGGCTTCCCTCACACATTTATCCATAAACACATTAAACAACCAAGGAGACATCACACACCCTTGCCGAACACCACTTTCAATCTTAAACCAGTCACTCAGCATACCATTTATTCTTCCGCGAGCCTTACTTCCTGAGTAGACTGCTCTCACTGCATTCACTAACCAGTCATTCACTCCATACTCAGCCAGAACATTCCACAGGTCATTTCTATTCACTCTGTCATAGGCCTTCTCCAAATCCACAAATGCACAATACACTTTCTTTCTCACATTCATACACTTTTCGATTACTTGTTGGAGAGCAAAAATCTGATCAGAACACTCCCTACCTGGCATGAAACCACACTGTACCTCCCAAATTTTACTCATAGTAGCCATTCTAACCTTTTCAATAAGTACTTTAACAAACACTTTCCCAGGTATACTCAACAAACTAATAACTCTGTAATTCTTACATTCTACTTTACTACCCTTCCCTTTGTACAAAGGAACAATGATGGCATTCTTCCAATCATCTGGTACAACTGAAATGTTAACACACAAATTAAATAAATCGCTCATCCAACTCATACGTAAGCTACATCCATATTTCAGCATTTCACCCGTAATTCCATCCACGCCTGCAGTCTTCCCATTCCTCAACATTTTCACACATGCCTTAATCTCACGTTCGTCAACTCTGTCTTTACTGGACACATTCATTATTGCTTAGAAAATTGTAAAACGGAAATCACAACGCAACAACTCATTCACCAAGGTGTTTTTTCGTTATTTTAATTAATGTCTCTTCAAATAGAAATGCGTTCAAATACACCAAAAATTAGAATCTCGTAAACAATGCGGAATTTTATTTCTGCAGAGTGGCGCTAACGGTGCTTTGGAAGCGTTGATTAGTTTGATAGGCAATTGCTTCTTTTTCAAAGCGGAAAGCAAACCAATTATTTCAGATCTGTAAAATAAAAATGGTTAAAAATTAATCAGAAAAATTCCAAAGGTTTAAGAATAAAATTTTAAAACGAAGTGACTCGACTCACCTGTAAGTTAACGGATACTTCGGTGAAAAAGGACGCGATTATTCACTTCGAAAACTTTTCAATTAGCGATTTGAAAGCATTCGAGCTCGATTCGTTCTGCCGAGATCAAATCCTAATCTCAGCTGTGGCCGAGCTTTTCTAGACTCATAATCCTCACAGAAGCGCACTAATCCGGATTCTGTCGACGCGAAAAATGAAAGTAGGCTGTTGACACCAAATTCTATGCATTGAAATTGATGGCATTAGAGAGCTTTCTGGATGTATCTTTCAATGATATTTATCTTCCGCGACAGCATGCCAACTGCGCTGTATTAATTCAAAGTAATTTCATCGATTCAAAACTGTTCACAGGTGGAATTCTCACCTGTTTAAGATGATTCCTACTGAATCATATAAGTTTAAAAACTACCGTGACCATAAAAATTGTATAAATTAAAGCAATAAGAAATTAAATCTTATTCATACATTCTATCGACAGGTACGCGATGGGAACACCATGCGATACTGTGAGAGACTCCATTGCGTTGCAAAACTTGCCATTTGAATGCAATTGATATTACAGTCGAGGATTTCTATACTATTGTACTGTAAAAAACAGCTATGATGAAATTAAATTCCTTGAAAGCTTTTCATTCCAATAAGACGGGCATCGAAATATAATTGAATTAGAAGCAATGAGAATTAAAATATTTTTCATTTCATGAAAATTCTACCATCCGTCATAAACGGAAATACTCGGCCACAACGTTATGTAGAAAAGATAGCCTTAAATGAACCATCAACGAAACATTTTTACAAAATAGCCCTTTTTTGATTAAAAAGGTCGAGATTCTAAGTTCTTCCGCGGTCACACATCCATGCCTTCGGCTTTTATATTATCGAACCAATTGGCCCTCGCCATTGCCTCGATTGATCGAATCGAGAATTTAATTGCAGCGACGTGTTTCAATTCCGAGACGGACGCAGACTGAACACTCGTTGTTGACCTCCGAAGGGAGGCAGTGAGACGCAAACACTCGCTCCGGTCTGCAAAAACAGTCCGCTCTGGAGTGGAGTGGGATATAATCGCTCGTTGGTTCGGCAATGACAGGATCAGTTCTCTTTTGAATACAAAAGCGGTCGTGTCGACTCGAGAGATTCCATGCGTTTCCCTTGTCGTCGCCTGACTCTTTAAAGATGGAAGACATTAAAGGTATTAAACACGAAGTTGCAAAAAGTATTTTAACTAAAAAGTTATTAAAAGGTAATGAAAAATCTTTAAAATATTATAAGACTTTCCCAAAATACAATTTCTAACACTAATAATTCGTTTCCCCCAGAGGAATGCTCTACATACAAATACGACGAATAAAAAACAAATCCTACTTCCTCATTTCCTGGTTTAACTGAATCGTGAGAGCGGAATTTTTTTTCCGCTGCAAAATGTCGACATGGAAAGGAAACTGTTTGGGTTTGAGATGCAGGAGAGGAATGATATTTTCGAAAGGAAAATCCATTTTTCCTAACCATTAAATTGACGCATTTTATAGCCGTAAATCATATTTGTAATAATGATGCATAGATGCCATCCTCAGAGGTGATTTATTAATCGTTCACACAAAATATAAGGGGTAGGGGTTATTACCGATTAGGAATAATGTGTGGGTGAGCATTTTGTCTTAATCATCCGCCCATCCACGAGTGACCTTCACCATCCCTTGAAGAGCTGCCAATTCATTTTCAATTTTTTTTTAATTCTCTTGAAATATCAAAGGCAAATAAAAGTAAAAGCATGGAACGTACGCATTACTCATCAAGTAGGTTAAATACTTAATTTGATTCAAAAGGAAAGGCAATTAAAATTGATAAATATGCAGATAAAATGAAGAAGTTAGCAGAGCCATAGCAAAGAACGTTGCTAATTTAGTAAAAATAAAGCGTCAAACGACGTTTTCGGAAAATTCGAAAAATCGGTTTTTTTGCAGAGAAGGCAGGAAAAAACATTTAATGGCCATCTTGAGATGATTTCAGCAATCCGCACGCGCTAAACTTAACGACCGGGCCAAAAGGATGAAAAGTCATTCCCTCGAAGGGTAGGAAAGCGAAAGAGATGGCGGAAGGAGAAGGCATTAAGTTGTTAGGGTTCGTTGCACCTGCCATAAAAAAAAACGGAAGCGTTAATTCGATTCCGCGAAAGTCACCGCTCCTAAGATGGCGAGGCGGCGTCGGGTGGGCGACAGTCACAGTTAGGCGTTGGATCGCAGAAGACAGAGAGAGGGCGTAGGAGAACGCAATATATTAACCGTTAAATGCGATTTTTACACGGATAGCCAGGAGGGCGTGGCGGTTGGCCTCGACAAAACACCAGAATTTTCAGATGTTAAATCAAAATATATTATAGTAAACGGCAGGTACCTACTAGAATTCAGGAGAACGAAGGACATTTGTCCAAAATAATAGCATGTGCTCGTCCAACGCTATGCTGCAGAGGACTAGTTTTACGATCTGAACACAGTCTGGTGGATAAAATAGTAAGAAGCTCGATTTGTACTTTAGTAAGCTCCTGAACCTAATATAATGTAACAGAAAATACAGAAAACATGTGTACAACTGGAAATGAATATATAACTAGTCAGAACGAGAGGAATATACACACAGATTATTACATAAGAATGTATCATCATAAACTAATCGATACATACAGAACGTATGTATAGTATAATTTGAAGAACTGAAATGAGATAGTGGAATAATGCATTAGTTTCATAAAAGAAGGATAAAGAGTTATCATTAATCAGAAATAGATTTTTTTCGCATGATAGATTCTTTTTACTGACAGGAAAAATAAAGGAAGATATTCTTGAGAAATTAATAAATTTCTATGTAGGGAGTGTAGATTTGTATGGATCAGAAAAATGGACACTCAGAAAGAGCGATATAAAATACTTGGAAAGCTTCGAATTGTGGGCATGGAGAGATAAAATGGAGAAATCGGATGGCAGACGAGGAAGTACAAAGAAGATTAGAAAAAGAGCGAATGATTATACAGACTATGAGAAAGGGGAAAGCGAGCTGGATTGGTCATTACCTGAGGAGAGAGTGCATGATTAAAGAAGTGCTAGAAGGAAAACTGGATGGAAAAAGAGAAAGAGGTAGGAAAAGGTTTCAGCTGATAGACGACTTGAAAGGGAAAGAGAGCTATCAAGACATTAATAAAACTGCGGAAAATAGGAGTATATAGAGAACCAAGTTTAATCATGAATAATCCCAGACCTGTCAATGGACAGGCTACCTATGATGATAGCCTTTAAGCACGGAATGTAAACGCAGTTATAAATTAAAGATTTATTTTTAGAAACAACTATTTGGCTAAAGGATTACATTTCGAATTGTATAGAATGAATGAACAAAATGTGAAAATAAATCGGTAGTGTCCATTCTGAACCGATCCGCAACGTATTCCGTGCCTCTAAAGCAGGCATGTTAAATTCGAAGAAGCATCAGGGCCGCATTGAAGTGACGGATGTTATAGAAGGGCCGCATTAGGATTACGGTTGTTTAATGAGGGACAGGATTGGCAAACTAGACTTTATCTAGAATATTAGTCACCTGTTTTAATATTAAAAACAATGATTTAGAAACCGCGTTCTATTGTATCTAAATAACTAAGAGAAAATCTTGACCTTTTCACAAAAATTTATATAAAATCACGAACGATTTAGCTGAGAGAAAATTTAGCGTTCGGGCCGCAGTGTGATAGAGAAAGGACCGCAGTGTGATAGAGAAAGGGTCGCATGCGGTCCGCGGGCAGCCAGTTTGACGTGACTGCTCTAAAGGCAAGAAGAAAGTGAGCGGAGACACGTCCTCTCTCGATTGTCACACACGACGCGAGCGTCAGCAGACGAGGCAGCGGATGGAACACGCGGACGACCGCTCGAGCTGCATCCGAAAGCAGAGGACACGCAAGGAGTTTATTTTTGGCTCCACACGGTGGGAATCGATTTAATGTGGAATCGGGGATGAGAGTCCGGCCGTCATACGCTTGACCTTTACTTTGACAAGCGAGATGATTCCCTTCCCACAACGCACAACCAAAAAGGGTTTCTTAAAATACGAAACATACAAAGTTTATGCGGCGTTCAAAAGCGAACCCTTATGCGGCAGACCTCACGGAATTGCCATCCCATACATTTCTAGCAATAATTTATCAAGCACTCGTGCGCCGGGCGATAGTATCTCAGCGGGCGGAAGTGGCCATGTCGTGAAAAAAACCCGGTTACGCGCAAGAAGCCTCGCTCAATGCCAGGCTATACAGATATATTCTGTCGAAGGTAAGGTCACATTATAATGAAATTAGCGAGATTATAATCATCTCTCTGTTAATGGTGAAAAATTACGGTTTGTTTGAATTGTTTACCTTCACATAAGTTCGTGAAGGTCAAACTAAAATATTAAATCAACTCGCCCTTTAAAGATTACGACGCGGAATACCAAATAAATCACTTTTTTCTTTAAAAAACGCGATAACGCACGCCTAAACTCTCTTTGGCCGAGAGAAGCAATGCCAGCGACAAAAAGAGCGATAGAGAAGTTTACGTAGGCAGGATCCGAATAAACGACACACGCACACATGGCGGCGAACGGACCTGAAAACAAAAGACCGCTGTTTACCTCTCCGACGATCTCCCCCACGACACTCCGCTATACGACACTCTACTACGAGATTAAGCGAAACCCGCACGACACGACACCAGCGGCGGAAACACGCGGAACACAAAGCATCCGACGGCTCAGGGAACACCAAAAACACACACACTCACACATACCCACAGACAAACGGTACATAGCGGAAAGGCGAAATCCTCGCTTGACAACATGAAAGGGAGTAAAGTCGTATGTAATATATATCCTCTTTATGGGATCCTTGCGTTCCTTCGAGCGACGAGAGAGGCGGAGATTCCAGCGACACACTGAGCGCAGAATCAACTCGTGAGTGACACCTCTCGCTACGGACCCACTTCCAATCGAGTGGATAACACGGCGGAGACTTCAACGTCCGAAAGAGGAGGGAACGGAGAGATGGAGGAATGAGGGGAGGTGTTAAAAATTAGCCCGAAAGAGCGGATGGGAGAAATGGAAGGCCACCCCCCTACTCCATCTCCACGAGAGTAATATCTCCAGCCTCGTTTTACCGATTTTGGAAGCTCCGCCATGGTGCTGGCTGTTCCCCATCGGCTGGAGGATGGGAAAGATGAGGCGGATCGCCGTGCAGAGAGGGTGAGAGATGGATGGCGTGGGAGGAGGAGGAGGAAAGGACCGCGACGAAGACCTTCGAGTGCTTTTTAGAGGGTTCCTGCGACGCGCCGCGTGTACGGCGAGCAGGACACGCCGGAAAACTCGACGCGACTGCCTACTCCCGCGGTGCACGGGAGAGCGAGAGGGAGAGAGAGGCGGAGGAGGGGCGAAGGAGGGAGAGGATAAGTTGGCGGGTTTGCGTGGGGCGGAGGCGGGCTAGACACGCAAAGAGGCACGAGGTGGCGATTCGATAGTCAAGACCTCGCGTCTCGTCCGCCACCTATGTTCCCAGCCTCCCACGCGCTCTCACGGGTAACATCACACCCATGAAACCCATCCCTTTCTCCCTCGAAACCCTTTCCTTCCTTCCTTCCTCCCCCTCCTCTGCCTTCCCCTCGCTTCGAAAGCTGACCAGGTGAGGCATTCTGGGGAAGTGAAGGCGCGCAACGCGCATTAAAAGCAGCACACAGTGGGGAAAAAGAACTTAGTGTACAACACACGTAAAATAATAAAATGTCGCTTTCGGAGTCTTTCAAGTTATAATGCTTTCGAATCATAAAGGCATCCTCTCGACTCTAATCGAGACGTGCAATATGCAAGCCTTGGCCTTTGGATTTATTTGTTGTAAAACGCTCTTTGAGATATTATTAAAGAATTCAACTAAAAATATACACGAAAAACAAAACTATAGACAGATCGAAGGTTATCTTGGCAAGTCTGTAATGGCAATATAGGCTTGAAATATCTCGATAAATTTCTAAATTTGATAATTAATTCAGCCCCATCCTTAAAATTTGAGAAGAGTAAGCACGCAATATAATTTTGAAAAAAATCCATCCATATTTCATATTTTTATATCAACAGCATTATAAATGTAAAAAATACTTATAGATTTTTTGTCGTCATATTATAGAATAGCTTCTACCTGCGGTGACAGAAATAACATTTTCTTAAAGATATGCAACAACGCAACGTTGGATATGATTTTTCTTTTAACTGCCTAATAACTTCTGTTGCAAGTGTAATTATTGGAAAAGCACGGGGAACAGATGCAAAAACCAGGGAATTATAGCGGCATTGTATCGAAATGGTTAGCTACTGCTTTTTCATAAATGTATGTCAAGGGCGATGGAGTTTAAAGTTTTGCAAAAATGTCGCCGAGTAAGTCGTGATTTTCTGAAACATACACATTCCCGCTACCGCCAGAAGTAGATAATCTTGTAGCAACACGAAATACACCATAATTATGAGGAATTTCAACAAGAATCACATACGTCACGGCATTTCAACAGAAACACCACAGTTTAGCATTAGTTCGACGGCGTGGATATGCAAAAGAAACTTCGAAGTCACCTTTCCTTCGAGTGCAGGCGAGCGCGATCAAAAGCGAGTCGTCGCTTGTCTTCTTTTTTAAATACAAAATATCCAGGAGGTGGAGTCTGCAGCACAATTATTTCTGCGCAAGGTCAGGAAGTGGGAGTGTAAGGATGAGAGAGAGAGGGAAGAGAACTTGGTAAGGAGGGAAGAGGGCGAACTGCTGCACGTAGCGAGGGTGTATGGTAGACGAGGGGGAAGGGTAAAGACGGATGTGGGGTAGGGAGAATGGAAGGGAAGGGTAAAGAGAGGAAGAGAAGGGGGAGGGGTGGGGAAGGGGAAGGGAGGAAACATCTCACTTGTCGGCGCACTATTTGTGTTTTGTTTCGTCGATCTAAAAAAAAAATGGGCGTGGGGACGTACCAGATGTCAAGGATTTTCCCTTGATCTTTAAAAACAAAATCCTTACGACGCACAGTGGGGTATTCTCTGAAAAATCTGGCCAAAAATATTTTTTTTAACTTTCAGATATCGCTTTAATAACTATTTCTTGTAAGAACGTATTACCCAACCATAAGAGTACCGTGAATCATGCGCTGGGGACAAGACTACCTATCCGGCTATTCCAGTCTGAACTTGGCTGTTTTCTGTGGCGCACGCGTTCTCTTGAAATCAAGGTATTTTTAACTAAGTTTTGTTCTTTTTTATGCATACGTTTTATTTACTGGTACTGTGATAAAATGGATCCACAACCTGGAGGTATGCTAAACAATAAAGCATATGTAATTCTTTAATTTCTTTGTTAACTTTGTACTTTTAACCTTTATCTTTACGCCTAGCAAAATTAACGAAACATCCTCTATAAGTGAAATTTAACGAGACTTCTCGTAAACTTCCGGGCATTGCCCAGCTAAAAATCATATCACATTATGTGAAGTAGTTAATCTAGTATAAAATATATAAAATAAAAAAAATGATTCAAGAGGCTTTTAAAACACAAATGGGTCTTAAGATAGATCGCGATCGATCGCCGTAAGCCTGGAAATAGGAGTACGAATGACGGGAACACGGCACGCAGATTTTTTCAGCAACCAGAACTTTCAGCTTCCATAACTGGAGTCGATGAGGAAATCATCAAAAGATTCAGGGTCGTTCTGCAAACTATTTCAAGTGGATACGATATTCATACAGAAAAATTTCAAGAATATGCCTTTGACAATGCCAAATTGTTTGTTAATAAGTATCCATGGTATAATATGCCGAAAACTGTCCGCAAAATCTTGCTTCATAGTCCACAGGTAATATTATCTGCAATTTTACCAATTGGACAACTTTCTGAAGAGGCACAAGAGGCCCGTAATAAAGATATTAAGAAATATCGCGAAAGTTTTTCTATAAAATGTTCTCGGGAAAAGACAATTGAAGGTGTTTTCATAAAATACTTTTGGTTTCTTCGGATCCATATGTATCGGGTCTAAGAGAACTTCCAAGGAAAAAAACTAAGTCGTTCTCAAGGGATGTTTTAGAGTTATTAGTGTCTCCAGATGTACATACAGCCACACCAAGGGCAGAGAGGGAGACTGAGTCGTCAAGTGACTCGGAAAAATATTCCTCCTCAGATTAATTAGATTATTAAATGTTAGCAAGAGTTCCTTCAATAAAACTTCTAAATTTAGATTTTATATAATATAATTAAATTAATGTGTATATAACTTAAGCTTTACGACTAACAATCTGTTACATATGTCTAAACAGATTATATAAAGATGTTTTGACTATAAAAAAATGCTGTAATAAGTCGTTTTATATTATGGCCATGTTTTTCCGAAAATACTCCACTGTGCGACTGTGAGAAAGTATGTTAGGGCAAACATGATGGGAGAGCGTAATTTGTCGAGGGAAAAGAACGCAGATGTGGTCCCCTCGGCAACCGAATCGCGGTACGCATTTTCCGTCGTCGAGAATGCCATTCGAGTTTCCACTTGCGGAAGAGAAATGTCTCGGGGGATGAATTAGCACAAAGCACATGAATGTTACACGTAAGCTTAGAATGGAATCATCGGAGCACTTGTCGCTCCAACCTCAAATATTAATTTAAAAAAAAAACGAGTAATGAGATTCTACTGGCGATTTTATAATAGTATAAAAGTTGCGCACTTAAATAAGATGAACCACGAATAAAAGTAAGGGTTGTAATTAAAATGTTGCACCCTAACAAATAAGATTTGGATTCATTTACTCTTTTAGGATTACTTACATCAATAACTTACTTCTTGATAACGAAATTAATGTTCGAATTTAAGAATCAATAAGCATCAAACTTGAATTACACGGGGAAAATGAGAAACTTAGAAATAAATGAATTTCTATTAATATTTACGAGCGAAAACTGGATTTAAAATCGTCAATGTCAAGTTTACGGTGAAATACAAAACCAACGATCTATTGTGACATCATGAGTGAATGATAGAGATGAATGCGTCTGGTTACCAGAGAATCTAAGCGTGGAACATAAACAAACAATCCGACCGAGCGAAGAAAATAATATTACGCTTCACGGCAGTCTGGTTCCCATTCTCGATTTTCGGATCAACGAAAACTCAAACCTCATCTTTGGCAGCGAATTAATCGTATTTTTTGTATAACTGAATGATTTATATGGGTTCGATTCGTAACTCCTCTAAATCCGCGCTGTCCAATGAAATGCTCACCACACCTGAGGCAAACCGATCACGCCACTCGCCACATGATACAAAATAGTATACATGCAAAGTTTAGAATATAAAGCTCCTATACTGTAACATAAGGATGCGTATCCTGTTTATTTATACTGCGTTGAGTTACTAGACTGAGCAGGCGTTTTGCCTCTATTGTTGTATTGGAACATAAGATGTGTTTGCCTTTCAAAAACAGTACCAATGATTGGATCTCTCAGGCCTGCTTATCTGCTAAGGACTGTTTACTACTGCAGCTAAAGGGATGAATCTGCTCTTCGTGTTGAGTCAGTATCCTTTCTACTATCACCTCGTAAACATGCTTTGTTAGAGGTTATTAGCAATAGAAAATGTGCGTCTCTTGTAAATCAATCACAAAATATACTTTTATCAAGAAGATTTTACAGTGTCAACTCGACATTTTTGATTCCTTCCTTCAGATTACAGAAGCGACGGCTTGTCTGCATGGATCTGATTCATCTCTTCTGGTTCTATATCGCCTAGGAGGGTGGACATGGAAAGTAGGTAACGTTACGTCTATATTCCCCATTTCCATAAGAATTGAACTATTACGGGGAAAAGGCTCGTTAATATCTACACGGCAACGCAATTAAAGTGTGTTTCGCGGCAAAATATTACTCAGAAAAGTTTCATTAAATACATTCTTGCACACTACAGGTCTTGTAACCTTCCTTTCCGATCCAATCTCATAAGTAATAATTCGCCGATTGCGTCCACTGAGGACGAGGCTGTTTAGAAGTCATATCTCTCTTCCTCGCCATTATCAACCGATTCGCCCTTGAAACATCTTTAGCGAGAAAGGGACACACGGAATCCATCTCAATGGAACACACACACACACTCTCTCTCTCCCTCTCTCTACCTCTCTCTTCATTCTCACGGCTGGTCCAGAATCGCGTGCAAGGAAAAAGGCCGCCGGACAGGATGAGGGCTAAGGAGGTCCCAAGGGAGAAATGGAGAGGTCAAGATGCGGTTAGGAGTGTGAGATAGGGGAAGTAAGGAAGCGATGGGAAAGAAGATGCACTCCATTTAGGTGGGAGGGGTTAATGGCTGTAAGGAGAGGTGGGTTTAGAAGGAAGTGGCAACAGGTACGACAAAGGAAACAAAAGAAAAATGCGGTCCTCTTAAAGGAGGAGGAAGATGACGCCGGCTACAACAATCGAGGGTGTGGCGTGATAAAATGCTAGGATACAATTGCGTCAAGTGAATCACTATGGTCTTCGGTTAACGCCCAGAGAGGCTGTTTACCTCGTAATGCTCGGCGTCCATTACTTTCACGCAGTCAAAGTGCTCTAATCTCGCTTCAAACATGTAAAAGCGATGAAAAAACAGGATAACTGAGATTATCGGTCACTTTAGCGATTATATTTTTTAAGCCACGAATTTATTTGAAGAAACTTCTAGGCAAGCCTTTTTGTCCGAAAAAGAAAGATGAGACTTATGCTCGTAAGATTTGTTAAATTTCTTCGCAAAATTAAAATCTCAATTATTACTAAATCCGTGTAATTAACTATGGTAAAGTAAAGCATGTAATCTAGATAAAAAATGCGAAGGGGAAACAGAAAATCTCACTTGCGGAAACCAAAAGAATAAGTCCCAGAACTATATGCACCTGTTTTAGTGGAGGTAAAGGCAAATTCACATTAATATTTTTCCATTATAGAATACGTGAGCCAGATACAGAGCAACTCCGAACTTTGCGTGTGGCCGTATTTATCTGGAGCAGGAATCAGGAACCCTGTAAGAACTCGTATTAAATTCTGCGAATGTATTTGAATATCAAGCGATTTCTTGAGCTTCTTTTTCTATAACCAAATACTAGATAATTTCCAGCTGCCAATCCAAGCACAAAAAAACCACGGCATTCGCTTAGCCAGCGAACAAAATCCGCAGACATACACAGAGACAGACGTAACGTAACGGTTCCGCAACGCTTGGATTTGATTACGCCAACAATATAAATCAAAATCATCGCGCAGTCTCCTAGGATTTATGACGCAAAAGATTCCGTTTCGTAAGTTTTGATAAAAAAAAAGGCATGCACAGATGCACAGCGAAGGTGCGTGCGTGCGTCAGGGGGCAGAGAAGGGGCGCGGGGGCGTTGTTGGAGACTTTGCTGAATGAAGGTCAACGGCCTATTGCGATGCCAAGAGAAGGAAAGCGGAAAGTTTTTTTTAAAAAAAAAGCGAGGTTCGCGCACGATGCAGAAACAGGAGGGATTGTGGAGAGGGAATGAAGAAGGGGGTGTATTACGATAAGAGAGAAACTCAAAAGACGGACGAATGTTGGAATAAGCGACGAGAAAGTGAGCCGCCAAGTGACACATCTCGGCGCTTTTTCTTAAATTATAACAACCGAACTTCGGCGTATAGAAGCGGATCATAAATTCGAACAAATATGCAAAAGAATTTCTTGGAACGCGGAAAGACTTGCGAGCTACTCGTGACAATTTAAATGATAATTTGCGAATATTAAATCCAAATTTAGGATTAACGGTTTTTCAATTCGTCAAATATGAGATACGAAAATTTTTATAAAATATTTCGACGTAAAATGTAATCGAATGTCGCATACCTAAGGAGGCGTTCTTCAATTCACAGGAGTGGAAACGAGGAAGCCGATGGGAACCATCGCATTTCCGCGAAAAGCAAAAACCGGTCGAAACTAACAGATAATGAAATAATCAAGCGGTTTATGAGTCACGAGAAGTGCACTCGAGGAAAAAATGCATTCTACTCACTTTTGCTACGAGATTACGTTATCAAACAACTTTGTCACTAATGGACTTTTTAACTACCGACAATCAATTAGGACGCTTAAAAATACAAATACATCGACGGATATGAAACTCTGACAAACTTAGGATTGTCAGAAAGTTGCCAACCACATAGATTTTCAGATTTGCCACCCAGCAATGTAAATTAAAATATCACTTGCAGGCCAAAACAATTTGCATTCACCATGTATTATTTACTATGCAAATACTGATTCTATCCATTAATTGTACATAAAATAAATTTGAGCTCACGAAACCGTGCCATTCAACAATAAAAAATCAAGCTTTAATTTTAAATAACTAACTAAACTCGTTAGGCAGTATGTTTAGGACTGGACTTGTAATGAGGTTCAATTAATACGTTTCATCGGCTCTCCTTTGGACGGCAGATGATGCTTCGAAGACGCCCGATTTGCGGAATAACTTAAAAGCCAGTAAGTCTAAACACCGTTTAATTATGACCACCGATTCTCCGGGGATGCAATAGATAAGCCTTAAATAATCCTTTCCTATCGGGAGCGTGCCTAACTACCTCGATTACTGGTGCCCATTATGTCAAATTCACTACACTGCTGGATATAATCATAAAAAATTAATGTCAATGAAATTTACAGAAGTCCATAAAAGTTAAGAAAATTTGCATTGAAAAATCTTTATGAATAAAAATAACGTGCAATCATAACTACAGATGACGCCACATCAAGGAGACACCGGTCGTGAGTATAAATATCTTGTGGAAAAGTACGAAGTATATTTTGTTTAATTGTGACTGCGTACAGTTATTTTGCAAATGCCCCACCTCGTTTCTTTATACACAAGAAAATGTCTCCACTTAGGAGGCACTTGTCGGTGTTTAATCCATCGATAAATACTTCATTATGCATATATTTTCATTTTCGGGCATTTATATCACCAAATTACAGTAAAACGTTTCGATTTCTTACGAAACGCTTCGAGATCCGAAGAAAAATGACTTTTCAATATCCTCGAGCTTTCAAATTTTAAGCACGCATTCTCCATTGACCTTGGGTCGTTGACGACTACAAGAGGTCAAGCGTTCGGGAGCGCCCATATAAGGACAGGCATTCATTTAAAAGCGTGCCAGAAAAGAGGTGTCAAGGCGAACGCAGCGCCCCTGGCGACGATGGATTAAAAGTCGGCGAAGAAAGAAAATGGACCGACGAAACAGCACAAACAAAAAAAGTAGATCGCACGAGAGATGCAAACACTGAAAACCCCGATATCGACCAAGGAATCTGTAATATGAAGATGCTTGCTTTGAAGATGCGTGCTTTCGATAATTGCCACTTGCGAAGATACCTGTTATTTTTTCTTTTTGTTTGAGTCATAGCGAGAAACGCAACGGAACGTGTCCAACCGAGGTCGTAGAAAAGAGGAGGTGGGGGAGGTTAACTAACGGGTCCAAATCTCCCTCCCACCCCTCTCCTTCCCCCTTCTCCCACAAAATTACTCAAAAAACTCAGTATAGATGGAAACCATAGAATCGATCTATCCATGCGCTTAAATAGCCGAAGAGAATGTATCTGCTTTGTTATTCTTTAAATTTTGACACTTGCCGAGAATCACCATTTACGCCGCTATCGTGAAACTCTGGGCTAGGGAGCACGTTAACATGCTTCGAGTTACAGAACGGAGTTATTATGTTGCAGGAGCCCATAAAAACTTTTTCATTCCTTTATTATTTAAGAAAAAATTGATAGTTTCCCAATTTCCGACGTCTTTGATGTCCCGACGTCCACGTTTTGAAATTCTGCCCATAAACCTTGCAACTTTTGCATAAAACACTACGCATTCACAAATTTTCATTGCATTAGATATGAGTTTTTTGTATCTCTAAGAAAATATGGAAAACATAAAGGGGTTTCCCCTTACATCAGTTGAAGGATAATCAAACAATTCGACAGGAAAATGACCAGAGCAAAAGTTAGCGTAACCAATGACCAACAACAGCAAATAAATTTTTAAATGCTTAAAAAAAGGTAATAATAAATTGAGCGACGTGGAAACCGGATTATGCGTTAGTTACAAAGTTAGCAATAAACATACATTACTGAAAGTTTTCAGCAAGAATGAAAACACTATTCATTCCTCGCCATCCTGATAAAGATGTCTGCATTGCAGCGACTCCTGTGAGAAAGAGGAAGAGATAGACGGCTCGTCATCCTGACATTCCTTCCCTTCCTTTACAAAAAAGGTCAAAGTTCCTTTTCGATCACGACAATCTCTGATATGGAGGTCAGAAACCTCTTTAGCTCGCCTAGACCACGCCTGGGATTACAAGCCCTAGGTCACCGACTGCGACGCGTCCATTCCTGGCCATTCGCTGGCGACTCTTCCATTAGTCAGCAGGTCTTTCCCATCTCTGATTCATCTCGGGGATGGAATGGAACCACTCGACGGCCTAGATTCACGCGATGAATATTTCACTTCATTTGAAGTCCGAAATTTTAACAAAAATCGCAATTATGTATGAAGTGGGTGTAAATTTGACAAATCATACAAGACCTTATATTAAAATTAACACAATATTTGACAAAAATGTAATAAGTTAATTTCATAAAAATTAGGAAAATCAACTATGGGGACATTTAAGGATGAAATATAGTCAAGAAATTTTGAAGCGCATAAATACATATTATTTATAACATGTTAAATAAAGCATTAAAGAATTAAATTCCACCTCTCCCTCACGGCTGGTATCACGTCATGTAGGATTAAATTAAAGTGACCCATATGCTTAAACTACACGTGCATTTAGAAAACAAAGCAGCCGTTTTCATCAGCCAACCACCGGTCGTTGATTCAGATACTGCATATACTATAAGTTTACAGTAACTCTTAAATGAAATGCATACGAGATTGGATGAGTAGGGTGGGGTGAGTGGGCGAGGGTATTTTTTAACTTTCTCCGGCGCTGGCCAACTCATAAAATGGAAATCGAGCGTGGGAGGACGGGATTGCAGAGGACGGGACATGATCCAGGTTGGCGTATGACGAAAGAGATTGCCGGGAGAAAGGTCTGGAGGATTTAAAGAGCGAGTGCCGCAGGAAAAGAATTTCTGTGAAAAATAGTGCTATAATTTGAAAGCAAATTGTTACGCAGACAAGTCTGGATCCACAGGAAAAATAGACATTGTCTCCTTAAAATTAAACACATTTCTAACAAAATCAGTTCCACCTTGATTGACACACTCCAACCATCGGCTTATTTTATTTCTTGAAATATGTAAAACCGAAATTTAGAGATAAGTTTCTTAACTTTAAGAATATAAGGAATTGGACTCCAAAAGATGTCGTATAACCTCCGATACGGAATCAATCTTTATGTTGATGACTTGGCAGAAACATTGTTTTATGCCGATGACTGTAAAGCTTTAAGAGGATTGTCAATATGAGAGATTGTTTTTCTTTCCAAACGGCACTCAATCTGGTGGTAAATTGGGGTGAACTCTGGAAGCTTAATCTAAATTTAAAGAAATGTAATGTAATGTCCATCTCACTTCTTAAAAACATGGTTTACTTTAATTACTGTCTTAATCCTGTTCCATTGCCTAGAGTTTCCCAGCAGAAGGACCTTGGTGTAGTCACTGATAATAAACTAGACCTTTCTGAACATGTTATAAAGATAAAAAATCAAGCAATGCCCCTTTTAGGAATTTTATATCGTTTTACAGATATTACTGACCCAATGGCCCTTAGAATGTATTTTTCTTCGTTCATTCTCCCTGTGGTTACTTACTGTTCGCCCATCTGGTCTATGTCTTCTGCTACTAATCTTTCCTCTTTGGATATAGTTATTAATTTTTTTCTAAGAATTGTAAAATTCCGTGTGCCTTCTCTTCGCCAACTTTCTAATAGTAATATCTCATCCTCCCTTTCTTTGGATTATCTTTCTGTTTAGCGAACCAAATCTGACCTTGCATTTATATATAGTATATTAAATTCTGTTACTGACTCTCCAGACTTACTTTCTCAATTAAATTTCTGTGTTCCTAAGAGACCTACACGCTCTACTTTCTTGTTTCATTACTCTACCCCTAGAATTTCTCTTGCTAAACGTTCTCTTTTCTTTCGCCTTTAATCCTTATTAAATTCACTTGCCCCCAACGAAGATCCTTTTTCACACTCCAAAGAGATGGGATGGTCTTCGTCACGTGCTACTAGAGGTCTTCACGGGCCGGGCCTGGGCCGGGTAAGGCTGAAAAGCCATGGGCTCGGGCCGGGCTTGGGCCTAGACGATTTATCCGACGCCATTCCCGTTCGGGCCGCTTCGGGCCAGTCGAGGACCCAGTGGACCTCCCTAATGTTTGCGCCGCTGTGCATTGTTTCGTCTTCACTATTTCTTTTAGGGAGAGTTCTCCATTCTCTTCTTTACAAGCGACACATCTCCCAGGCCGCCACTAGAGCACACGCGAATTCCTACCAACAGACCATCTCTTAAACAACTACTTAATATCACCATCAAGAGGGTTCTGTTTGCCTAAGGAGATAGCAGGATCTTTGGGAGTCTTACATCCGAAGCTTCATTCCCTACCTCTACACCTTATCCCATTACTCTCCCTTTTGTATCCGCCATTGGTCGTCAGTTCGCTCTGGGTAGCATATGATACTGGCCTTCCGTACTGATAGAAGTTGACATAATTTGTATTCTTCGTGCATTTGTGTGGTTTGAAATATATTTTGTGTCATTAAAACTTTTTACAAATCCCTAAAATACCAGAATGGATTCAATCAAGGAACTGTTTTTTAAATGGGCGTTTACATTTGAAATGCTTTGAAAATTTTTAAACATAAAAAGATACTTTATAGAGGGTATATGTTTACTGAAGAATGTACAAAATGTCAGTTTAAAATAATTCGGGCCTCGGGCCGGGTCTGGGTGCGAAACTGGGGTGAAGTTTCGGGCCGGGCCGGGCTTGGACTCAATTATGAATGGGCCGGGCCGGGCTTGGGCCGAAGATTTCGGCCCGTGCAGACCTCTACCTGAGAGAAGCTTCAGCGGCTTTCTGGCGAAAACTCTGCTTTTATGAATTCACCAGAGAAGTAAACTAATCCGTAACGTATAGAAAAATATCAGTTTTTCGGTGAGATATATTGTCTGACCCTGCAACCTTACCTAGGAACGAGCGATCAAATGTCGGGTTTTACAGAACTGCTGAAGGAAACTTTTCATATTTACCTTTAGAATATTGCGACTATTTTTCAATATTCATCGCATCGCGTATCCAGACTTGATAGGTGCGGGCAAGATTTGATTTGGCCGCTCCCATTACTAAGAGCGCTTACCTCGGTCCACTATATACCGTCATGACATTACACGATAAATCTGTTACTAAAGGAAATAACATTTTATTAGATATATCCAAGAGAATTGAATACGAAGTAAATATTTTGGAAAGTGATAAGTTTTATTAAAAAATATATTTCTTATAAAAATGCAAATTTTAATTATACAAAAATACAAGATAATGAAAGACATTTAGTATTAAATAATAAGTTGCTTAGAACCTGAGACATTTTCTTTTTGCAAGACTTACGTAAAATAATGAGAATTACAGATGTCTCATTATGCATATTAAAAAATCCTTCTAGACTTAATGGCAGCAAACCTTTTTGATCTATACATCAATATCTTGATTGGCAGTCATTCTCACTCTGTAGCAAAATAATAGCGAGATCATTTAATCAGTCCTCAAGCAGGATAGTTCTTAAATAGTCTTCATTCTGAGAAGCTACGCTCTCCAGACGCAACTGTTACGGGAATCGTAATAATTATTATCAATGAAACATATAAATGTGGAAATAATGACACAATCTGATTACTACAAATGTAACTTAAAATGTCCTTAGGGACGTAAGATTTCTTCCTTCTTCTCCATAATGGCCCTCTTTCACCAAAAATACCTTCTGCATTTTATTCGCAAATACGCCTTGGTAAGGATGTGTGGTCGCCCTTGGCAAGGGGTCGCCGTGGGCGGTAGCCCACTCCTTGGACCGGCCATGCGCGTATTCTGACATACTTAAAAAATTCTCTATACCACATTTAATCAGGAACGTCAAAACGAATCATGTGAAAGATAATATTTCTAAATGCCTTGAGATTGAAAAGTTTTATAATTTTCATCATCATTCGGAGTGAAAGATAATATGGTCTCAAATCAAGTCGGAGCACCTGAGAAAGAAATATAACCTTGGTGACCGTGTGGCGAATCCGGTTTGCGAAAGCGATCCTTATGCCCTGTGAAACTATTGTAGAAATTGAAATTGAATGCATAAAATTCCATAATTGTTTAGTTATGGTTTCAATTATACTCTACCACGCTATCTCCAACTCATTTCCGATATAAGTTTCGTTTTTGTCCAACGAAGGAAAATGGACTTCAAATACAAATTTTCTATCGATTTGGTCAGTTTACTTTGAGATGTGAAAGTGTTCGGATGTGACGAAGGAATTGTGATTCCCACCAATTTCTTCAATTTCCAATATCAAACCTTTACCCTTTATTTCATTCGTCAACCCCAAAGTGCTTTTCATTTACCCCCTTTTGCACGCCCCTGTGTAGTGTAATGTTCATTTTGTGAGGAAGTGCCGTGTATATTTGAGTGTGAGGAATTTTTCTCATCGCTGGAGGAAAGGGATTTATTTCTTCTTCCACCGCTGGAACGTTTACACCACAGCAAAGGTAGGAAAGTTCGTACCTCTCATCTAAGGAATAAAATCCTCCATATCTCCCTTTAATTTCAGGTCTGGTTGACTGGCGTTTAGGTCGTCGCAGGCAAAGGTATCCGATTGATACGAAAATTAGTGTGCCCAGAATTTTCAATTTGGATATGACGTAATTATAAATGGGTTGAGTGAGTGTAAGCCTTTCGTTAAATATGGACGACTGGGTTTTATTATAGCAAGTAAAAGAGGATTCGCCAACTATATCCCAGCACCGAATTAAATAAATCCAACTATACCTGTGATATATAGCAATTATATGCTCATGAAAATTACACTACTCTTCCTTTTTACAAACTTTTGCTTAACTTCCTTTGGCATTTATTTATTTATATGTCACATAAAACTGCGATTAAATCGAGAAAGTATCGAGATAGTAACTCCAAATTTGGCAGGAATGCTCGAGTCATATATTTTAAGGTAACGACGAAAATAAATCTCGAAAAAGTCCTGGGTTCGACTCCAAGGAAGACATTTTCATTTTCCATAAGGTAACACTTAAAAATGGACTTTTTGACATGCAGGCTTTCATTCTTTTTTATTTAGATTAAAATTCCCTTTTTAATTAAGACAGTCCACAAAAATACGGAGTAAATGTATTTTGTTGTATAAATATCAATTAATACTATAAATAATTGTTAGTGTTAGTATATTTTCAATATTACTCTTATAAAAAGTTAAGTACCTTACTATTTTACAGTTTTTACAGCGGACGATGGTTGGCCATAAAAAATTATCTGGTGTTGAATATCACAAAAGAAAGGCTACTTTTTAAAACAAACATTGTCTCAAAATTACTAAAAAGCCCTAAACTTGACCTTTCAGAATGTATTAAAGCCATTGATAAAACTATTGATTTTTTTTAAGATTATCTCAGGACAGGATTCAACGACATAATAGTAGCAGCAGAAAAAATTGCAGATGAACTAGAAATTGATCCAGGGTTTGTTACAGAAGAAAGACTAATTGTAAGAGTACGGCATAAGCATAAGCAATTAGATCACCTAGAAAATAATTTTTTCACTGATCCCAAAGAAAATTTTTAAATAGATTCTGACTCAAATGCTATGAAAATTAAACTATGTATAGTTGAGATTTTTCATAAATATAAGTAATTATGGATTTGAATAAATAGATTTTTATTATTTCCTATCGTTTTCGACTAACATATAAACTTCAAGAAGTTGATTTATTTGTGTAACTAAACACATTTAATTGAAAATTTGATATCGTGTGATAGGCTTAGACAGGGCTGACTCAAGACATTCGTGCTCCCCAAGCAGATTTCAATTATGGCGCCCATAGAGTCATACAAGTTATATGAGGAATAGTTTATTAGTTTAATAGGATACAATTATTTTGATTTTGTGTGTATTTTTATGATTGATGAAATGAACTGCATTTTAACTTGTTACGGGTTCTCTCAATGCTATCTCTTTTGCTTTTTCAGTTCTAATTGAGTCTTACAATTAGCCTTTCTTTTGCGATATTCAGCACCAGATAATTTTTTATGGCCAACCATCGTCCGCCTCGGGCGCGGGCTGGCCTTATGAATTTATTTTGATAGGTTTTCATTTCTGTCAAATTTTGGCGCCCCCCTTCAAGAGGCGCCTGAGGCGGTTGCCTCGCCGCCTCACCCATCGGCACGGCCCTGTATATAGGTATATACTAAAGCAAAGGGTGAACTACTTTTCACATTTTATTCTTTTCGGTTTTTATAATAGCTATTGCTAATAATGAAATTTTAGATCCATTGTTGTCATTGGTAGACGGAAAGATAGGAAAATGTCCCATTAGAAATTGGTAGGTATGCTGATTCATAATGTGAATGTTTGTGATACCATTACATATATGCCGATTTTCATGTGGCTATAAAAGACAAACGGAAGATGTAAGTCGGTTAACGTTTATCTTGACAGCCGTATCTACTTGGCTTCACTCGAGAAACATTTCCCAACTGTTGTAACAACGGTAAGATTTTCAATTAAAGTTCCGCTTGAAACTATGAGAAAATTACGACACCGTCTTGGATGCGATAATCGAAACTTTATTCCCACGCTTTCTCGGATTCTTATGCACCGTACACTACGATAAGATATTAAGTAGTTGTTGCACACGAGGAAGTGTTCGGTAATAATATGAATGTCCGCGTTGAAACTGCAAACAATACCAAGGACACGAAACAATGCAAGGGTCAAGCGCAAGCAGCACGCAATTATTCCAGGAAGTGAAGCGAATGCATTGCGACAAATTGACGTAAAACCGATTCCGTTGAAAGATTGCTATCAATGCCTGGATTCACGGTAGAAAGTTACCATGGATCGAAATGGCTGAACAACTCGAATTGTGCAATAAAATTTAAATAATGGGAAAATGAGACCTCTGTAAATATAAAAGGTCGTTGATTCCACCACAGTATACCGTCTAAATTTAAATGCAAGGTGATTTAACGAGGATCTTTCTTCATCGAACAAGGAATATAGAAATCTCTTAGCTACTACATACTATACTGTTTGAGAAAACACTCTTAGCTTAAATGCGTACACGCAGCTTTGTTCAGCCGTTTTTTTTAATGGAAAACACAATTTAATTAATACAAGGCATACGTTAATTTCGCTAATTAATTTTATAATCACTACGTAAAGTTAATAAGGTTTAGGATAAAATTTTAATTCAGATAAAAATGAAGAGCTAATTCGAACGAAATAGCCATTTAGGAAATCAAACGTATTCAATAAACCTGTTCGTCGTTCTGAATTATGAGATTTTTTAAAAACATACAAGAGCAACATTTTTCTGAGATGGATTTATTTTTAGGCGTTTTCTTCAATAATTTCATTTATCTGGTTTCATTTTTAGCATATCTCAATTATTATTTTTGTGACGGTACAAGCTTAGTGAAACGTTCACATTATTTATAGAATTCAGGATTTTAGTATAAAAGTTCTTAGTGAAGAGTTCTCGCGTTTTCCCCCGGATAAGGTCTCGTAAAGCGTTCGACGTAAGACACATCCGCCATCTTCAGGAACTCCAGAAGTTCCTGAAGATGGCGGATGTGTCTTACGCCGAAACGTCGAACGCTCTACGAGACCTTACCCGGTGGAAAACCCGAGAACTCTTAACTAACAGCATTCGCCGGGAAAGATTGAAATCCTTTTTCATAAAACTTCTTATACGTACGCTGAGATTTTTTACGAAGGGACTTTTCAGATCTTCTACCTTCTAACGATGACGTTTAATCTCCCAAAAGTTTGCACAAACTTTACAAAAGAATAATAAAATCGCCAAAATCTAAATAACAGTATCGTCCGCGTCAGTTGACGTGAGGCTACTGCCCATTGGATTCGAGACTCCCAATCTAAATGAGAATGCATTCCACGACCGTGCTCTCTCGTACATCCTAAGTCGTGAGGCGACTAACCTCCAGCTGATATCGCAGCAGATGGTTTAAGGACAACGGCACCGTGATGTTCATGGCGCGGAGCGAGGAAATCTCTTTTTTAAAAAATCTATTTATCTATGAATTGAGCAAAAGCTTTAAAACTCCTTATCTATTATCGCCGATTCTATTCGATGAATTACTTCATCGCATTTCCAGCGTCGCACTATATACTATGTTGATCTCTGAACATGATCGATCGCTAATAATGACGCCATCGGTGAATTTCTTCGGGACACATTTCAAAGTGGTCATCTACGCACCCGAGATATCACCCTACTGCCAACAGAAAGGATATGACTTTTCGACACACTTATAATAAATCGGAGACTTCAAATTCGTCAGCGTAAAAATTAAGTACCGTAATTTTCCGATTATAATACGCATTTTTTCTCGAAATAGTTGACAAAAAGTTAGGGTGCGTATTATATGTATATGGTTATAAATGCATACAACTTTTTCACTACGGAAATAATTTAAATTTTCGAACGTTTTTCCAATAAATCGTATATTGCAATGCATTTCGATAACGAACATGTTTTTACAAATAAATCGTACATTTCAATGCATTTCGATAACATTCCTTTAAATATTGTTCTTCAAAACAAAAATAAGAATATTTATTTATTTATTTCAGCTGCCAGAATTACTAAAGCCTAGGAATTCATTACCACTCCCTTCACTGTCCTCAAACAGTTCCTCGGCGATCTTGTGTTTTCGCTCATCGTCTACGTAAATTGCGTCGCCGAAAACATTTTACACACCTCGATCGGCTTGTATGAACTGGACTTGATTTTCACGTAAACGATATCGCCGGGCGGCAAAGGTCGAACTGTTATTCCAACGCACCAGGTTAATACAAAAGGTAACATTGAGGCAGGTTTTTATACACTGTATCGATCTTTAACGGGAGTCAGAACATAACGTGATATTTTCGTAAACTCTCTCAAACATATCTAGTTTGGCAGCAAGGCGCGAACTCGTATTCCAACGGATCAGATTAATACAAAAGGCGACATTGAGACAAAATATTTTTATAAAGCGTAGCGATCTTTAATGGGAGAGTCAGAACGTAACGTGATATTCTTGTAAACTCTCTCACATGTATCTCATTTCGCGTCAAGGCGAGAACTATCCCGATACTACACAGGCAAGTAAAATTACATTGATCTTTTACAAAAAAATAGGTGCGTATTATACATAGCGATAAGAAAATTTTCACATTTCACTCGTGAAATATAGATTGCGTATTATAATCGGAAAATTAGTAAGATGATTATTTTTTAAGTCGCCTTCTCTTGGATTATTGTAACGGTTTCCTATCATTACAAAGCCGTGCCTCCCCATCAACTAATAAAACTGCCTACACCATGTCCAATCAAAGTTTATAAACAATACCTTCTAGACATACAACTGCCATAAATACGACCGTCTTGAGGAAAAACATGGACGCAAACAATACGTCCTAACCACTTGAGAGCTAGAATTTGAGGGCTACATGCGTATTTCATGTCTCAGGATTAGGATGGTTAAACAGGCAGTAAATAGATGAAAAATCTTTTACGCCCTCCTCCGGCATCCGACACATCCGCCGCACCTTCCCAAAGGGGCGCGCCCCGCAGTTCGAAAACAACTGGATTACTGAGCAGTTTATGGTCTCAATAGGATCGAATTTAGATTACTTTCATCACTAATAACGAAATCCACCATTTATGGAACTCAACGCGGGTCGAAATCTAGATTTCTCCTCTTCAAATATATATATATATAGCCATTTAATTGAGAAACACAGCATATTTTTATCAATTTGTGTATAACTAATTGCTACATTCTTTTCAGACGAAATTTAATTTTGCTTATGATTTAATTCATATGGAAGAAACAGAGAGATTTTTCATCGATCGAACTAAATTAAACGTTTTCAACTGTGGAAATATAACGTCTGTTTATGGAAACGCTGACGGTGAAATAAAGTGGTAGAAAGAGACGGGAAGGAAGAGAGTATTTTTCTTTGTGGAACAGGAAAGAGCATCTATAAAGATGCGCCTAGATAATGATCTCTTTCTCAATCTCGGCCGGAGTCTCTCGCCCCTGGGGAACTTATCACAGCAAAGAGTTGTTATCCCTGACCGATATTAAACAAGGAGGCGAGTGGAGCAGAACCACTGCTATCGCGCATTCATACACACACACACACACACGTGCCGACGAACGGAAGATCTATAATAGGATTTTTCGACGTTTTTATTTTCGAGAATTTTTTATATAGCCACCCACCCCATTAATATATTTTAAAGTTCATGAAATTAATGACATTTCTATTAAAATAGACTACTCCTCCTTATATGTGATAAATTTGTTTTTAGTTTGGTTTCCAAACCGGCCAAAACGACAGTGCTCGATCTCAGAATCTTGAGTAGCTTATGAAAGAGTTTCAAAAGATACACGAAAATGCTGAAATAATTTCTCCCAATTTCCCTTTGCCGGCAAAACTGTGCCTACGACATTTTGTAACGTTATTCATAGTCTTAAGATCACAGCCGTCGATGCATGAAAGCTGAAGTTATACATATATTATATTCCCCAATACTTTTGCGTGCCGCTTTAAAACTAAGAACGTACCCCATGGAGAACGCCTAACCCCAAGTTGAAAACCCCTGCTCTATACTAAGGGGTGGAAAAACTAAGGTCCTTGGGCAGTATGAGGCTCCCGAAAGCATGCCATGCGGCCCGCGAAGCCATTAAGAAAACGAACCGTGAAATATACTCATGATAATTTCGCACTTTTTACTTAAAATTACGCTCGGAAAACCTTTCATGGTTATTTAACGATTCTAAAAACCATGAGCATTGATTTTCTCTAATAGGATCCCTCGCATTCTCTCAATAAACTTCCGATGTGAACTCTAATGCGGCCCGTCGAAGAACACGCAGACGCTAATAATACGACGGCCTGCCTCATCAAGGGTTTCCCACATCTAGGATGCTCCAAGGACACTTCTTTACCTCAATTCTTCCACGTTTCCCTCTTGTTTATATATATATATATATATATATATATATATATATATATATAATCGTATATAGACTCGTTCCTGAAAACTTCAACGCGTATATATTAAGGACGAGGAAACATATTTTCTGATACACAAATTTTATATAGCTAGAAAGAGTTTTCCTCACAAGAAAACTGTTTTCCTCAAAACGCTAGAGAATCACTTTAAAAAGCATCAACCATTCCCATCGGCACTGTTTTTATTTTATAATGCATTACAGAAAATTATTCACAGGTGGCTTGTAAATACATCGCGAGCATTGAAACGGTACGACACTTAGACTTTACCTTAAAACTCTATAATATTCGCTAGTTCAAATATAAAAATAACTTCGTGAGAAATTTTGTTTTAATAACGGAAAGCCTTACATGAACCCGGGTTCAACAGAAAAGTACCATCATTAGATTAGTTGCCTCGAAGTTTTCAAAGGTGCTGCGCAGCATGAAATGAGTAAGAAGATGAAACTTCGCCATATGCATAGCGTAAAGGAAAAATGTATATAAAAATTCTCAGTACCTCTACTATCACATCCATACACGTTCCCTTGCAACCTCCTTCCTCATCCTCTCCTCTCCTCTATCTCACACCCCTTCCTCTCTCCCCTCATCTCTTTCTTCTCCCTCCC
This sequence comes from Uropetala carovei, assembly GCA_036926305.1. Taxonomy (NCBI): domain Eukaryota; kingdom Metazoa; phylum Arthropoda; class Insecta; order Odonata; family Petaluridae; genus Uropetala; species Uropetala carovei. Next base: position 4,496,126 of record JAXCHB010000010.1, on the reverse strand, counting down.
TCTCTCTATCTCTACTCTCCCTCTCCATTCACTTTGATTTCTACCCTCTTATCCTCTTATTCCCTCCCTCTACTTCATAATTCCCTTCCCTTTCTATCTTTTCACCTATATCAAAATAAAGCCTCCCTTCCTCCGAATTCCTTTTTTCTCTCCCTACCTCAATTTTATATTTTCCCTTTAACCCGTTTATACCCCTCCCACCAATTATTTATTAATTAAATATCCTCCTACAACGTGGAGATAATTACAAACAGTAGCTAAAAAACAATTAAAACTAAATATAATGCGTAATTAAAGAAACATTACATTAAAACACCACGAAAATGAAAAATAAATCCATAGCCTTCATCGAGGTCACCATAAAATTTGTGCACAAAAACAAAATAAAATCAGTTTAAGCGTGCTGCACGCCCAGAGTTAAAAGATTTGGAGATAACAAAGCGATGGCCTCGTTTCAGAATTGGGAAACGCTGCACGCGAGAAAATAGACAATCTCAGGGTGTTATTTAAAGAAGACTAATACCTTCTTCACTCGAAATGGGTCGCAAGCTGGTAACACGACGACCTTTATACCCCACACAGATTAATTCTCGACCTAATCCTACACCACCTTACAAACAAGTCATTCTGCTGAGTACTCGGTGAATACTGTTTCATTATTCGCACCCCTTACGCCAGGTGTCGAGAAAAAGGTGTTTTGTCCCGAGTCTGCGTCACGGTCTGGAACGCCTTTTCACCTGAACCATATTAACAGGGGTTTGATTTAAAAACACTTCGATCTAAACGTCGCGACTTTTCGTATCATCCCATATCTCGTTTAAAGAGAGGGAATATTGCATTCATGCTCAGAAAACATAATAATAATCCGCCTTTATTTTATTCTTACATATAAACCCGACACAAACATCCACGTCCTAGGCGGGATTCGAACCCGCTATCTCAGTAACACTCGGAAGATACTCTAATCAAGCAGTGTTAGGAGATAAAATAAAGTGCTCTTTAACTAGAGATTTGTCTCTTCGTTTCTCTCTCTCTCCTATTTTCGTGTTTCACCACTTTCCCCCTCTCTGTAGTATTCACCTCCATCCATCATCAGCCTCCCCTCCGCTCGCCTCCTTTCTCCCTCCCTCTCTCTCTCTCCTCTCCGCCGTCCATCTCCATCCGCTGCCTCGCCCTTGTTAGTCGTGCGAGGTCACCTCAGCCCAATTTATTGACGAGTAGCAGACGGCGGCGCTCTTGATGCACGCAGAATCCGGAGGACTCCGAGAGAGAGAGAGAGGGAGAGCGAGGAACATTAGACCGAGTTGCTCTTTCGCGATGTTATGACCCGTGCAACGGCATTGCCCCCCCTCCCCCCCCCCCCCTCCAAGCGCGAAGGGCATTTACTTAAATCGCACGTCTGAGGTTAGAGGTTTATAAAATATTGCGAAAATTCGCGATTTCGATTCCTGAAAATTGAAAAAATAGTAACTCTTTTCATTTTTATTGGATTTGTATAAAGTATTTTGAGGATTTTAGTAGAACATAACATTTATAAATAATGTCTTTTACATTATCTTACATTAAGCACACACTTTACAGGAGAGAAGAGAAATACGTAAATCGCCAACCAGTTAGCACGCACCCGTGCTTTCATATATCTTTCAGTATTGCGAAAACTATACACGGCATTGATATTCAGTGTTTTTCAAAATAATATTTCAGCTTTTATTAACATTTCATTCACTGGATGTACCTACCTAAACCAAATAGGAAAAAAGTTTCTCGCAGGTCACCTTTTTCATGTCTTGACTAAAAATTTGAAATAAATTTTACGTTTCATATATTTTTAAAAGACATTTCATAAAGCTTATAAAGTTTTTAGATGTACAGTAGTCATTCATAGTCATTACAGAAGTTACATGGTGAAATATGTCCTATTTCGTTAAGTAGAAACGGAGATATGATATTGTATGTATAAGAATGTACGCGTAATAAAAAAATTAGAAAAGTTAAAAGTTTTTTTACCATGAAATTTACAAAAAAATATAACTTCAATGAATCATCTATACTGAATTTTTTTACTAGCATTCACTTCAGACTAACTTCTTTAGAGCGACTTTCCAAAGTGTTCACTAAAAAAGGAATTCTGCTGAAATTTTAACGCTTGATCTTTTCTAATGCAAAAATTGATCAAGCTATGATGTAAACGTAAAAAGTGCTTGTCCAGATAACAATTCCAAGTAAATAAGCGATAATATTCTCCACCTAATCTTACAAGACTCACGTAAGTCAATATCATTCATTAGAATAAAAGATATTTCTGCCCATTATCTTCACCTGGGCGAAGGTAAGCGTAGTTCTGAAACTTTTTCTGGAATGATATAGTGGAGCTGTAAATGCGTACTTCATCTAACAACGCTTATTATCGCCCACTTTTATCTTAAGAGAACATCATAACAATAAAAGTATATTTTTCTGTTAAAAAAGCATGGAATAACGCAAAAAGATACACCTTCTCTTCTAACTATTACCATCACGAATCGGCCAAAGTCTTTCATCTGGAACAGTCCATGCCGATGCAAGTGATTGCCGTCAATGTCACGAAACACTTAATCCAATAAATAATCATGGAATTTAGTCATAGGTTTACAATTTAACAGGTTTTTTCTCAATTAAAACAGTAAAAATGCAGTAATATCATATTATTACATCCTCGCGTAAATGGCGCATTTAAAAAGGTGTATCAGGATGCTGATAAATTTTGTAAAGGGAAGGGCTGCGCCGGCCTATGGGTGCAAGGGGTGCATCGCACCCGGGCGGCAACATATTAGGGGCGGCAATTCACGGGCGGAGGCAAGAGCCTCTCTTATTTTTGTGTTTTGCACAATTTATTTCCTAAATTAAATACAACTTTTAATCTAAAAACAGAAAAATTTGGGCCAGGGTTCTGTTATAAGTCCGTAATATATACCGGGATCAATTACTTGCCACAAAATAACGGATAAGTATGTATGTTCAATTTAGAATTCTTTAAAAAAAAAGGAATATGAAAGGCGCTCAAAAGTTGTAACAGTTTCAATGGCGACTTTAAAACAAGTCGTAATCACGACAGACGCTGTATTCGGAAAGTGTAAAACACAGAATATGAAATCCTTGTCGCAGAGGAGATTTTTCTGCGGATATTTTACGAGACAAAAAACAAGTCATTAAAGACTCTTTCCTAGCCACATAAGTAGTTAGAATTACCTAAAAATATAAAACTGTCCGAATTACAACGAAGATAACTCAAATAGCGAGTAAGACGGATTTCCACTCTTCGCGTAATTAATTTTTGTGGAAAATATCGGATTCATTACTTTTGAGGTCAATTGTCACGTTGGTTAAAAAAAAGTTGTAACTTGAAAACTTCGCAGGAGAACAAAATGAGGCGATTCGGGACGATAACCAGGAATATTATCGAGGCGAGCGGCGCAATTCGAAATCGAACGGAAGCCCTCCATTCCCTCTTCCCGGAGGATCGCAGGAGCGAAAGAGGTGGGTGGCGGCGGGTGCCGCGCGTTCGGATTGATTCTGCGCGTTTGCGGGATCCCGAGAAATTGAATCGCTTCCCGGAATCTAACATTCCATTGATCGCGCGCGCCCCACCCTCTTCACCCCTCGCCCTCCCCCCTTCCCCCATCTGTGTCCACGCCCAGAGATCGTCGCTCTCTCAGGAACGCAAGTTGGATGGCGAGCCAACAGGAGGAGGAGCGGTCGCCCGGCAAAGGCGTGTCGGGAAAGGAAAACAAAACGCGCATTCTCGGAGCGACAAGCGAGGCGTAAACAAAGCCGATGGGAAAGATTTTTTTCCTTCGTATTTAGATTTTTTCATTTTTCGGCCTGATCTTCTATGCGCACGCGATATGCCGCAAAAAAATTACGTGGCTAAGAGACGGATTTTCGCACGTTTTTGTTCGTCTTGATGCATCGACGCCGGCGTACGGAAATTTTCACATCGATATCGCGTTTCAATCAGGTCCACGACAAGTTGTCGTTAAGAGTCTGGGAATAATATATGGTAATCGCAGAGTTCATTTTATTTAAATACGGCTACTAAATATTTATTAATAATGCGCGACTAAAAACAAATTTGGATGTGACCTATAAAGCAACCTCTTTAGAATTGTTACGTTGAAATTGACAAGAAAACTCCGTCGTATTTAACCGTTCTGTGATGTTTCAGGAATATCTGCATAAAAGTAAAAAAAAATGAAATCGAAATAAAATGATAATTCGATTTTAGGTTGCCTACGTCGTTCATTTTTTTTTGGCGGTGAAAAATTTATTGACGTCATTGATACATGAGCTGCGTTAAAAGGTTCAAATCACTCCTATTGGAAAATAAAGGTCCTCTAGGCGTGGCTTTTATCGGAATAACTGCGCAGTACTCTCCATTATCCGGAACGAAAACTAAAAAAATAAATAAACTTCCGATGTAGTCCGATATCCGTTTGTTTTATTGGCAAAATATTTTTCTCCAATCCTCTTAAAACTAGGGAAAATCATATGTGCATTTGCGTTACAAATCAGTCGTTAACCAGGCCCTTTGGTTAGTATATTTTTAAAATTCTTTCCATCACGTTTTCTTAAAAGAAAATAACGTGCTTATGTGATCACTCTGTCTGTCTCTCCGTCCATCTTTGAACGCGTACAGCTGAAAAAAGAGCAGTTTAGAAGGACAACCCGGTGTCAATGCCGCCATATCAATCATTATTGGATTATCATATTTTTAATAAACGGTTAAATTAAATAACTTCATTATTTTATCATCGCGACTAATTTTCCGCCATTACTTAACGGAAATTCCATTTTTAATCCGATCGAAACGACCGATAACGAGAACAATTCTTGTTTTTTTAAAGAAGTACAACCGCTGATATCTTACTCGATACCTGCAGACGACGATACGGAGCAGAGGTGGGGAAACTACGGCCCGCGGGGGGCCACATCATGCCCGCGGGAGCACTTTATACGGCCCGGGATATCATTATGAAAACGAACCATGAAATGTAACACAGACAATTTCGTATTATTTGGTTTAAATTAGGGCCGGAAAACCTTTTCTTGCGAAGATTAAACGATAAAATAATATTAATTATCAATTTTCACAGATAGAAACCTTCGCATTCTATCAAATAACTTTCGATGTGGACCCTAATGTGACCCACCGAAGCATTTTCCTCTGTTAATGCGGCCCACCTAAGCAACCGCAACGGCTAATGCGGCCCGTCTCGTCCAAAGTTTCCCCACCCCTGATATAGAAAGCGTACCACCTACATACATATCTCCAAACCAATTCTACGAAGAGATTCTTGCAAAAATCAATGTCGTCTTCGTCTTGTTTTTATTAAAGAATCGATAGTTCGATTTTTAATAGTCATACGTCCGCACAAATTAGATGGCAAATTTAAAAAAATAACAGCAAACGAATAATGACAGGAACGCGACAAAAAATAAATTAACCGAATCGCTTGCTAAAGAAAGTTCACTTAAATTAAAATTATGTCGTGGGCCAAGAGGTGTGGCATAGTAAAGATTAGTAATTCAATGAAATTGGGATCTTTTAACGACCGATATGAATGGCGGATGAGGTATAAAGAAAGGAAGCCGGGTAATTTGAGAGGGTGTTCTTAAAGGATAAAGGGAAAGGAGAACTGGTCATGCAATCCTGCAATTTAAGACATCGTCGATTGGCCCTTCGCGAAAGACCTGCTAGACGGGAGAGAGATTGCAAAGGGTAGCGATCAGATGATCGACCCTCGACGGCGGTAGACACTAATCTCTCGTAATTAATCAAAGGGCGAAAAACCGGCCAGGGGTATTAGAGGGAATTAACTCGAGCAAGGACCTTTCGCGAGCAAGGTAACTCTCGTGGCTATAAAACGATTTAACTAACCGAATGCTCATTCAAGGACGGATTACGCCATGTTGAACACCTAAGCTATTACAATTTTAGGGTAACCAAAGAATTTTTAAAAAATATTATTTTAAAAAAGGTTAATGAACATATACACACAGAGCCGAAACTTTCACATAAATGCGAATTAAAATATAGCAGTTACCGCATAAAAAATACTATAGGTACTTTATACCAATGCTCACACCTCGACTTTAAAAAGTAAAAATATAAATATTGAAATAAGAGCACTTTACAGAAAATCTGAGAAAGTGCGCCGAGAGGTTGCAAAGATCCCTTTAAGAACCTTCGGAAGTAATTTACTGATCTCAGACTTCGTAATTTAGGAGAATATTGGATGTAAGATGTAATTTAAGTTTTATAAATCAATCAAGAATTCATTTTCAAATAACGAGGTATAAAATTCACATTGTTAGGCGTAACCCTGTGGAACTCTTCCATGATATACAAGTAAAACAGCAGACTTTGTATTTTCCACTATTTTAATATCTGAAGTGTCGAGCTATTAAAGCAATGGAAAATAAAAATATTGCTATTTTATTTGTTCGAATAACAAAGTGCTTTTTTCTCCTTACATTGAGAAATAACTTCAAACGTATAAATTAATTGAGGAGCGATTTTGTTCCTTTACCAATAGTTAACAGATTGCGACAAAAAAACGAGTCGATTACACAAAGAAAGGGAGAAAACCGTTTGATAACTTGCAGTGGGAAATATAGGAATTCTCACGAATTTACTTATATATCAGCTGTAAGAGAAGCCGAAATTATCCTAGCTAATCGTAGAGGCGAGAATAAGCACGTGTCGGAAATTCGGACGCCTTGAAATGTTGCAAACGATGAGAGAAGACAAGTCATCCTACATTTTTTTTTATCTCGAAAAGCTTTACACCGTAACTAATTTAAATATAAAAACTTCAAATTAAGAGAAAGGAAAAGTTCGCATGTATGTACTTTTCCACCTGAGAAATACAAATAACAATTTTATCGAAACGGAATTTTATATTCTGTAAAAAGTTAATAAACTGCGAATGATCCTACTATTTTTTATTGGTAATCTTAATCTCATACGCAAATTCGTAGTTTGTCATTGAAGTTATGCAACGATTTATGCATTGAGTTTTATCTAAAAAGTTACGACTTCCGTGAACTAAATATAATCGAACCGCAAGTAAGAGAAAAATATATCGAGGTATCAGATTATTCTTGTTACAGAATCTCAAGCCAGCACACAAAAATATCTATGGTAATAAATATCATGCAAATAGAAGATTAGAATTATAGGAAACGAAATATATGGCTTAAGTATGCTAACTCGGACCTCCTATAACAGTCCGTTCTGAAAAAGTTTCGCGTAATGTGAATCCTTGTTATGCGACCCTGACTTTACAGTTTTCTACCCCTTCAGGCACCCTCCTACAGTCCCAAATTTCACAAACCCCTCTCTCCTGCACATATACGTACAAATAGTGATTATTCCGGCCATCTAAGTTTATAAACAAAATCCTCCTAAATGTATCTTCCTCTACTGAAATCTAGTTTCCCAAACTCGACAAGACCGCGCTAATGTGAACCATAGTCCGTACTATATTAATGTTTGGTATTAAAAAACAGACCGTGTTATAGCGAATCCGCGTTATAGGAACCCGTTTCATAGTAGGACCAGATCCATGCAGTATTGCGTTTACCTTATTTCCTTGAAAAACTGTCACGGTGACGTCCGATTATTATTTTTTCGCAAAATAAAATTCGAGGTCCGCCCATCCGATTCGATCCGCTCCATTTAACCAGACGCCACCGATCGCAAAAAGAAAACAACTGAATAAACCACTCCACCTTTCAATTTCTCTCTCTCTCTCTCTCTTGTCCTATTATTTTCACTCCTACTTACCTTTCTCCCTAGCGAGGAATCAGGTCGTCCGTAAAAAGGTCTTTTTAGCGCTCTTTTCCTTGAGAGGAACGCGATTTTTTCCTTCTCCCTTTGCTCCCCCTCCTTTCTTCTTCCCTCAGTTTTTTCCCTAATGCATCGCAAGAGCCTCATTATAAACCATACTCGGAAGGTATCTTCTCTTCAATACACTCCTCATTCTCCAAAGACCTATTCACCCAACTCCCTTTCATCTCCGCGAGCAACAGTTGACGTTCAGAAAGAATGATTTTCTTTTCAACCGCTCTTTCCTTCTGTCGCACTAAAAAATCGCGCGTGTGTAAATCTCAAAAGCCTAACGGATTCTTTTTATGGATTTTTTACGCGTCGATACTTTTTTTTAATGAACGCGTTTCGTAAAAAAAATCGTTGGCCGTTACTTTTTCTTACGACAGGTGCAACGCTTTTTAAGGTATCGAGGCGGGAAATTTATTCTCGAGTTTTTATTTCGAAGATAATCTAGTGGGATTCCAACCGAATACAAGGATTGCGCCTTGTGCAATAGTTTTCTGAACTCCAAAACAATCTCTTTTACAAATGCTTCGTAAATAATAGGTCAATGGACTATTTTTATTAATTTGACACAAGACAATATTTTTTCAACAAATGATATCCTTTATTGTTTGAAAAACAAAATTTTGCTTTGGTTTATTTGGTACCTACTAAAAGGCATGAGCACCACGAAACTTCATATGCTTATGTAAATCTCCTCTGAAGTTTTTTCTCAAGTTCCGGCCTCGCAAATTTATTTTGTACATTTCTGTGTGTATAAAATCGCCAATCATAACTAGATTAAGGTGGACGTCAAATTCACAGAATTTTTTCCTGCAAACCTTGGCTCAGTAATATGCTAAGAAGGTTGCCACTGGAAGAGCCTTGCGTCACTTTCAGATGCACGCTAAATAAAACTCTTCCAAAATTGGTAGTTACCTTCTCTGAATATTAAAACGAGCCTCTTGATATAAAGACCGACTTATTCAATCATACTCCCCTTTCGTTGCCGCCGGTAAAACACGCTGGAGGAGAATAAATACCATTTATTTGACATGGAACGAAACCCTAGCGTCCTGAGTCCCCCAGAAAGTCCATCCTTATGAAGATGGATTTCCGTGCGATTAGCTATGTTCCGAAAACAATAATTTTTCACTATAAATGGGAAATAAAAGTAATGTAACCAGTTTGAGTATTAAAAGAGATTCAGATGCGGAGCGTTGTCGCGACAACGGCGTTCACTTGTAAACTCGCCCGTGGGACGCTTTCTAATTTACGCCTCCAAAAAGCCTGAAGATAAATTCGGGGCGGAATTATGTTCCGGTGAAAAATGGGTCGTAGGGTTAATATGCGGGATTGGGGTCTCTGACAAATGTTTTCGCTCTTCAACGTACGGTCGCTGAAAACGAAAACGAATTCGTGGTTTTACTAAGTAAACAAAGGAATGCATTCCGATAGCTCCGTCACGAGTCTTCGATGAAAGCAAAAGAACAAAAAATGAGCCAACCACAAATAATAGCTCATGAAGAGATATATCTTGGAATAATGAACGTCTTTATTAATTCGACGGCATGATGATGCGAGCAATTTTTATATGAGTGGAATTTAGCGCATAAAAGTTCTAGCATAAAATATATTATAGAAATGCTCGTCTGCATTTGCAGTTTTGCAATCTGACATATTATAAAGATGCGACGCGATATAATTACATGCCAACAGCAAAACTAAAATTAATTTTCTAAAATTTTTTATCGTTTTATCACCTCTAGAATACAGAATGTCAGCGAAGTCACAAAACCCACGTAAAACGATCCAAGCGGTGACCATTAAGTACACATTTGCGTATCTACTCATTGCTTATCAATCAACAACTTTTCCTGAAACCCAAGGTTAAGTATAAAAAAACAGTGAATTATAAAGTTTCCCTGGCCTATAAACTTTATTTTAAAACCTTCATCGCGGAATTACGTCAAAGATTAATCAAGATGTTATTAAAGTATATTGTGTTTCAGAAGAGGCCAAAGGAAGTACAGCAGATATCCTTGCTGTGAATAGAAAGGCACAGAGGGTGTTCAAAACGATTACCATCTCGAGTACCTCACTGGCAATTCTTCTGAGAAGAAACCGGGGCGGGGACAGTTGAACATTTCTGCTTTCTCCTCCAGTCAATGATTGGCAATCATAAAAGATTTTTAAAGTCGTAATTTCCACGCGAGGTAAAAAATAAACAAGTTAGGAAAGTGTACAGCGTATCACAAATGGGCGCGTTTCGTGCAATGAAGTATTAGAGATAAACGGCATACCTGTATGTGAACAGGTTCACTATTGTGCTTCCATAACTTGACAACATCTAAAACTTTTCTCTATTCATTTGTTTTGTTTATTATTTTGCCTGGTAATCGAGGATATTGGCGAGACTTCGGATCGCTTTATTTTTATATCAGTTGTCGTCGGTTGTCGTCTCCGGGCGCTATCGCGCCCTTCGACTCGCTGGAACGAAACTAACCCTCCCCGCTGTCCGGTGATCGGGTTGGTAAATGTCGCGACAGGCCTGATCAGTTTTGCGTGAAAGTTATTAAATCCAAGTAAGTGATTGTGTAGGTAAATGTCGCCACAGGCCGTAATTCTCATTCTGCCCGATAGGTCAGCTCCACATGTACGTCAACAACCCATCGAGAGTGGGGAGCACAATAGTGAACCTAAGCCCCTGTATGTAAGGTAAATGGCGTTTTAAAGTTCTTTTCTTGGTAAAAAAAATCAGCCATTTTCTTCCTATTTAACGAAATAAAAGGTATTTTTGCGAGATTGTTTATGTTAGCAACAATGAAAAAGTAAGAAGGCATGTTTTGCAAGGGGCAAATGCCATATTCGCCATAACTATGATTAGCTTAGGTCATTCGACTGCATCAACTAAGATTCCCTTAAGGTTGCCCATTCCCTCGTCATTCGCCTGAAGCACCTACGACTTTCTTAAGGTTGCCATTTACCTTGACACCCGGCTGCAGCACCTACGGTTCCCTTAAGGTTTCCAATTACCTCGTCATACGCCTGCAGCACCTACGATTTCCTTAAGGTTGCCAAAGTCCTCGTCATCCAGCTGCAGCACCTACGATTCCCTTAAGATCGCCAATTCCCTCTGCCAATTCCCTCGTCATCCGGCTACAGCAACTACGATTCCCTTAAGGTTTCCAATTACCTCGACATCCGGCTGCAGCACCTACGATTCCCTCAAGGTGGCCAATTCCCTCTTTCATTTCACTCTACTATCCCCCTTCCTCACTCTAATTTTTTCCTAATTTCACATTGTCATTCCCCTCTAAACTCTCCTCAACTCTTCCCTCCCACCTTCCATACTAACAATTTGATAATTGAAATGAGAACCCATTTTTCCAGTCAGCCATCCAAGTACTATCCCCGCCCCCTTATGCTTAACCTCATCTATGGGTCAGGAACCAATGCCTCCATCCTGCTATAGCCATTCCCAAAGGTGAGGCTGTTTCTTAAACATCAGGATTCCCTTAAGGTTGCCAATTCCCCCTTTCATCTTTTCCCCTCTTTGCCATATCCATCCTCTCTTACCCATATTTTCATTTCTCTCTCCTATCCACCTTCTTTCTTTGGATTTAAAAAATAGAATTTTACAAAATGTGTGTGGAATTCACAGTATAAGAAGTTGGAACCCGAAAAATGGAGATGCCATAAAAAAGACTTCTAAACTTATCCCTAAGCATTTTCATTATTTGAAAATTAATTTCTTAAATAGGATTAAAGATTAAAAACTGATATGACAAAAAAAGTTAGAGGAATTAGAGCAGTCGTTAACCAACTGTCAAAGCAAGTTGCTAGGGGTATCTCATGAGAAAAATATGGAAACATCTTTTCCACTCATATGCCAGCAAAGATGCTGAGCATGTCGAAGTAATGAAATTAGAGTGCCTCAAGAAAAAAAGGTTCAAAACATATAAACAGTATTTCTTGGAAGAATGGAGTCTTTGTGAGCCTCATAATGAATTTGAAAGCAAAGAATGCTGAACATGAAACTTAAACAACCTTATCTTTGGAGAAAATGACTATGAAATATTTTTATAAGGCTTATTATCACTTTCATTATACATTCTGTAAAAAAATAATAGCAGAAAGAAAGTTAACTACCATGCTGAAACGATGTCATTAACTATTATATTTCTTAAAACATAAATGATTCCTTCAGTTATTATATTATTCATTTAAAAAAAAGCAATACCAATAAGGCTTAAGTTTTGACTACTTTGCTAATACATCACTGGGAAAGAGAATACAGCCAAGATTGCAGCATATGTTTCATCAGTTGGCAGGAGGCTTTTGATAGAGTAAATTTGGTAATGCTGATGAGGATATTAAAGGATATAGGCATAGAATGGAATGACAGGAGACTGATCATGAATTTATATGTGGATCAAGTAGTAAAGGTCAGATTAGAGAAAGCTGATACTATCAACATAAATATCTGTAAGGCCGTAAGACTAGGTTATTTGTTGCCTGTCACCAGTACTCTTCAATATACATGGAGAAAGGATAATGCAAGAAGCACTGGAAGGCATACAAGATTTTATGGTTGGAGAAAGGTTTATAAGTACAGTTAAATATGATGACCACGTACTTCTTGCTATAAAGGAAAAGGAACTCCAAAATATGACAAACAGACTGGTAGTAAGAGGTAGAAATTATGGAATGGAAACAAATACAGAAAAATCCATGATCACGTGAATATTGAGAAAAGAACTTACTCATCAGCATCAGTAAAAAGACATTAGAGCAAGTTACAGAATATAAAACTCTTGGCAGTGCGATAACAAGAGATGCAAAAATTCACCAATGATATAAGAACCGAAGTTGCATTCAGAAAAAAGAAACTTCTATTGACGGGGAAAATAAAGGAAGGTATATAAAAGAAATTTATAAAAATTATAAGTATGTGGAGAACCAGGTTTACCCAATAATAATAATGGCCATGTTACCTGTGACTACGAAGATATCATTCTACAAACATTTTGAAATATCCTTACAATTTAACAGATAATGATAATACTTACAGTCTTTATTTATGAATCAAATTGTATATTTATGACATACTTATTAATGTTTATATTTGGATGAAAACCATTTGCACTCTCCTCCCTCTTTCTCTACCTCTCACACATTTTCCCTCCCCTCTCTCCCTCTCACATTGTTCCTTACGCTCTCCTTCTCAATCTCCTCTCAAAAACGTAGTTGCATATCACTCATCTAATCAAATGGAGAAAATAAATACTTCTGGAATTTAGCCCATGATCTTATGATAGATGATGACATATTTGAAAGGTGCAAGAGACAGACCCCAGTATATTGTGTAAAAATTGACAAAATCATATTACTCGTTCTCGAATTATTTGCTTTACAGTAATATCCCAATTTACGTTGCCCCTATTTTTATCGATTCAAAGTTACATCGTCGATCATTTAGTACCTGTGTACCGATTTATGTTGTTGCTTTGCTTCAAAGATATGTCATCATCTCAGATTTTTCGGAAAATGGGAAAAAGTCGGAAAATCTTCAGATTTTTCAGTTTCCATCTTCTTGACCCTTTTAATGAATTACAATACTTAATTGATATAAATTTTTAAAGTGTTAAGACAAAAAACAATTTACATATTTATTAATATATTAGAAAAGAAAGTATAAAGACAGAATTTTAGAACTTGGTTCGGATTCACAGCTGGTGAGATTTTGTTTTTTAAAGTTGATAATTATACTTGCGTTAGATATTATCCCAGGCATTTCAGCATCAATTACATCTGATTTTACTGTATTTTTAAGTGCAACTATAGCATCTTCTTCCTTCTTGATCTGTATCTTGTTTAATTTTCAATAGGGTGATCAATAGTTTTGTTTTATATGAAATTACTATACTAAAATTAATTCTTGAAGTGATTATGTTAAATTATACTGGCAATTTGCATAACTAAGGATAAGTTTATTAATCAACAAAAATTATAAAATTAATACAGCTGTGATACCGTTTCATTATCAGGTCATTCATAAAGAACTTTTAATTACCGTATATTGTGGCATTTAAGTCGACCTATGAAGTCTAAAAATTTTCCTAAAACTTAGAGTCGACTTATACACCAAACATAAAATGTAAACCTTAAATTACAGATGAATAACATCGATATTTATGAACACTGTTGATCTTTCGGTGAAGGTGATCGCTATTTTGAATCAGCAGTTCCAGTGTTTACATTTTATGACATTTATTTTAGAAGATTTATAATAATCAATTTTAATACTGTATTTACTCACGTAATCCGCATCCTTGTGTACATACAATGCGCACCCCTATTTTTGGAACAGTTAGAGGAGAAAAAATAAATTCGTGCTTTAATAAGTTGACGTCTACTGTGGCAGAAAATTAGAAAAAAAATCAAAAAAGTCTGAGGATTCCCCATAGGTGTGTTCTCTCCATGGTTCCCTCTAAGCTGCGCAAATGCACGGCTGGCAAAAAGGGTAGTTAGAAACTGATAGTAAATTTTTAACGACAGAACTGCTTTTTTTGAGTAACAATAATAAACTTAAAACTAAATGAAAAGGTAGAGCTTTAATATCATAAAAATATTACGTCATCTTTATTTAGTGGTTCAAGCTCTCCAAGAAAAGTTTCTTATTGGTTGAAATTAAAACATGTCACATGGAATGCTTAAGAACAATAACACAGACTCTAAACCAGGCGTCTCAAACTCGCAGCCCACACCATGCATTTGTGCGGCCCACAAAGCAATTTACTTTATACTACGCGACCCGAACTCAAATCTATTTCTTACAAAATTTTCACACAAATATTTCTAAATAATCTAAGAAGTGTATTAAATCATTCCAATTTATACCAGCCTGCACGGTTGAGTTACTGAAGAATGTTTATTCCACTACCAGTGAGTTTCTTGCAAATCAGAAGGACATCCCTCGATGCCAAATCTAGCATTTATGTAATGACTACGTGTAAGATTCGTAATAGAGCTATTCCACTCTCGTGGAAAGGGAGAGTGAATATAACATGAAGAATATGAAAGTATGTGAAGACTGAGAAAGTAACGATTACGGCTCGCGGATGGTCAGAAAGCCATCATGCGGCCCGCACACCAATGCGAGTTTGAGACCCCTGTTCTTAACAGTATTTATATACTTTTTATTATTATGTTTATTTCTGTTTTGTTAAAACTTGGATTGTTCATGACTTTGATATTGTCTGGAAACGATTTCATGAGAAGTATTTTTCAGTGAAAAAGTGGGGGTCAACTTATACGGCGAACGCATGCCTAATCATGTATTTTCATTCAAAAAAACAGGGGTCGACTTATACGCCACAATATACGGTATGTTTACCAAACAAATCACTACGCATTGGTTGCAACCAACCCATAGGCTTGGCCATGGACTACTAACTAGTAGATTGATAGTCGCCAAAAATTGTAGTTTTGAAAACATCCCCGGCTTATATAAAATCTTCTAGTCCAATATTTTCCTTGTGTTGTTTGTACTGCTTTCGATAGTTTTGCATTTTGTGATATTTTGGTGAAATTGTAGTGTCATTATGACTGCTTTAATTTTAACTGTTCCACTGTGTTAAATATGAATGAATATCGAATATTTCATTTCATTCTTACTTTAGATTGCAGCATGCATGTGCATAGTGATAACATGAGATGATAGGACAGCACCATAGCTATCTATTTATGATGGTTTGTTTAAAAAACTAGTTAATTATCGCAAAATGTGAAAAAGCGAATGGTTAATGATTGTAAAATGGGAGCCTAGGATTTAATTAAAAAACCTTAAAGGTAAAGGAAAAAAAGAGGAAGTGAGAAATTAATATTAAAAAAATAAAAGAATGACATTCCCGAGAGTGGTGACAGAAGTAAACAATCGAGATCATAAAAGTCTCCAGCGAAGTAATAGATGCATGAGGTAAGGTTGTGCTGAGTAATTTATTGTACAATAATATATATATTATCCATGAAATATCATAATAAGGCCAAATAAGTAATAATGAAGGTACAATTCCTGACGTCATGCATGCATCTCCCCCTTACAGCATTGATTCTTATGAGAAAAACACTTTCAATTAAGTTGATTTGATTAACGTCATGAATTTCAGGAATGCAACCGCGATGTAAATTAGGGTATTACTGTACAGGCAACTCCCGAGATTCGACCGTTCCAGATTCGACAAATTCGAGATTTTGACAAAGCCGATCGAATTGGGAACTACTTTACGCAGAGTAATTTTCTCAGAATAATTGGTCCCGACCAACCATGCGAGGTTTAGTTTTAGTGCAGACATGGTTGTATCTGCTCTAATTGTTTGAATTTGTGCTGATTTCACCCCTTTTTCTGTTAATCTTTTATTTAAATTTATTTATTTATTTATAAATTTATCACTTGACATGGCATCTAAAAGGAAATGTAATAGTGAGAATGTAAGTGAATCAAATAAAAGAGTGCATAAGACTCATAGTTATGAATTGAAATTAGAAATTTTAAAGCGTGTTGAGAAAGGTGAAAGCCACTTTTTGGGATGGCCAAAAGTTGTTCCATTCCGTTTTGATTGTGTCCACATCATCGAATCAGTGTAAAATCCTTTATTAATTGTTTGTCCAGTTGGTGCGTAGTCATGGTGAACAATGCCTTCAAAATCGAAAAAAGCAATTAGCATCACCTTGACTTTGCTGCGTACTTGCCATGCCTTCTTTGGCCTTGGAGATGAAGGGCTCTTCCACTGTGACGACTGTTGCTTGGTTTCGGGATCATACCCGTAAACCCACATCTCATCACCTGTCACAATGTTCTTTAAGAAGTCTTCATCTTAGCAAGCACGTTCAAACAGATCGGAGGCCATAGACATGCGATGTTCCCTTTGCTCTTCAGTCAGTAGCCACGGAACGAACTTCGCTGAAACGCCTCATGTTCAACCCTTCTGTTAAAATTGCATGGCATGAACCCATTGAGATTCCAACATCTTCTGAAATCTCTCTAATGGTCAAACGTCGATCTTTTCTTAGGAGAGTTCGCACCTCTGCAACATTTTCCTCATTTCTTGATGTAGAGGGCCATCCAAATCGCGTGTCACTTTCAAATGAAGTTCTTCCTTCTTTAAAGCGATGAAATCACTCGAAAACCTGTGTGCAGCCCATAGCAGCATCTCCGTAAGCTATTTTGAGCAAATCAATTATTTCACTAGCCGTTTTTCCAATTTTAAAACAAAAATGAATGCATATGCGTTGCTCTGGATTCTCCGACATCGCGAAATCACCGCACTTCGAAACACGCTCAACTGTATCGGGTCACTAAAGCATACTGACCAATTTGTTACAAATGTGATCAGACTAGTCATCTTGTTTAGATATGAATTGAAGTGAAAAACAAAGTTGCAGCAGCAGCCATTACATTGTAACTAAAATAATCACCCAGTCCAGATACTTTTTGAACAGACTTCGTATACAGTATATAGGTCTGCATAATGAAGAATGTAGACATCAGGAAAATATGTTATGGTTTATGTTAATGATAGAGTAAAACTTCATTAATATGGAACCTCTATAACAGGAATAGCTAAACTTTCTTTCTGTTGGAGCCGCATACGATAATTTTCTAAAGTTCAAGAGATGCATGGCACATATTCTGGGCTCATAAATTTACGAACAGTACATAACCTGTATCTGAAGCAATTCAGATATGTTACATGACCCTTAGGCATCCCCAAAATGTCTCATGTTGCACTACATCACTGTATTCTGCGGAGAAAAAAGTTGAATGTAAATTTAAATTTAAAGAGCCGCATGTGAGTCACAAGCTGTGGTTTGGCCATCCATTCTCTATAATTTGGACTGCCTTGTGTAGGTGAAGTGGGAAGTGGAGAAGAAGAAAGTAAGAAGAAAAAGTTGAATTACACGAAGCCAGAAGCTGCCTTATTAAATTTTCTGACGAGGAATTCAAAAAACATTTTTATGCTCTACGAGAAATGAAGAACGTCATTATGAAATGGCAACGCAATAGAACCTTTACTCAACAGAAAATTTCTTTGTGTTCTATTTGAATTGGATTCTTTGTATTCCATTTTGTTTGGGCAATAAAGTAACGCATTTTCTATTAGAAACAGTAATGTAACAGATGTTCGTGATAACCCAAGTTTGAGAAAATGTGATTACGCTGCTGGAGTGTGAATAAATTTGCTTGTTTTGTGAACTACGGCTTGAAAATACATAATTATGTTCAACAATATGGACTTTTCACTAATTCAAATTACCCCTTCCCCCTATTAGTCCGAATTAGTGAGGTTTTGCTGTATATAGCATAAAAGTTGTCACGTATTTTCCCGATGTGGGCAACATTCCATATTATCTGATGTCAGTGTGGTCCCATCGACCTTGGATAATCAGGACTCTACCGTAATTTGAAAATTGGTAAAAATGACGGATTTGGAAGAATTGCATCACCTACCGGAATTAGGGCAGTTGTGCCTCAGCTCGGTAACTGGGGCTGTCATTTCTGTGCCTGTGAGGGAATCCTCCGAGAAGGCGGAATGTATGCTGCCCATACTGGAACTCTCCTGTAGATTCGGAACAGACATCCTCCTCTTCAGTTCACTTTCATTCATTTCTGCTATCGTCATCTCAGTGGTGCCATCAGGATTCACATCCTCTGAGGTTCCGACACCACCACCTATCGCCAAAACAGGTTCTTTGCACTCGGACACTCCATGCAAACCGCCACTCAAGAGACACTGAGCACTACCACCGTGCTGCGAGGGGAAAACAGATCTTTGGGCGATGTTCATAGGATGTGGGTGAGACTCACTAATTGGTCCTTGGGGGAGGGGAGAAGGGACTGTTTGAGAGGGAACCACGTCCCCGTTGATCTCCCCTATCTGCAGAGAATCAGGTTCCATGGTATGCTCTGTGTGCGTGCTTGGGAACTGGGTGTGGTGCTTGTGCGCTGAATGATGGCAACCATTTACTGGGCTCCTGCGAGTAAGAACTCCTTCACTACTGGAATGCCTCAAGGGTAATTGAATTGCACTTGGCGGGAATACATTTGATCCATTAGACAGCACCTAAAGGAAATTAGAAATGAAGTCAAAATAACAATTACTCGCTGAAAAAAGCCCCACAAACACCAAAATTACTGCAGGTAATAAAACTATGAAAAGTATGAAAACTTAGTATGTCCATATTTTACAATGTATTATTCATTATATCTCAGAACATAAAATGGCTTGTCATGTAAACATTTGAGATTAAGAAATGTACATACCTGGAATATCAAGTGCTATTATAATTAAAGTATCTTTCATAATATACTGTTCGAATGATAAAAGTTAAATTATAATGGTAAAACGTTTCAAAATAATTATTATCTGGCAACTATGAAAAATTTAGGAAATACTGGATTAATTTTGTAATTCAAATCACATTTTAGTGGAAGATACAAAGTTTTTCATTCTTTTAATTACTGTTATTTCAAGTTATTTAACCCATTGTCTGATTTTCCCTTATCACGTATGGGCACAGGTGTTGTCTCTACTTTGATATGCTGTATTACATTGAAAATAACATAATATTTTAAATGAAGAAGAACTACTGCTTTTGTCATTATTTTTTACAGAATAATACCAATTGGAGTTGCACTTTTGGTGAAATTTTCAAAATTCACCAGGGTTAAAGAAATAAACAATCACCTTGAGTTTTGATTCTACACATGGAACTTAAACTTATACAAGAGAATGAGCATAAAAATTATCCAGGATGCATATGGCACAAAAACTATCAATGGTAAAACAAGCTTATGAAATTATGATAATTACTTTATGATATTTTATTTCAGTAAATCCCAAAGAAGTTTGATCAACAACCATTTCATAAATATCCTGATTCTTTCACATTAAAATTGCAATACTAATGCTTTTCCATCAACTTAAATCATTTATGATGTTTAAAATTACCAAAGAATCAGTCATGGTAAGTACAATTAGGCCTTACCATAATGCAACATGTACAAGACAAAATTCATTTCATGGATCCATTTTGGACAGCCAAATTTTTACTTAAATTAGTCATTTATTAAAAAATTTCCAGTGTTGTTTATGATTGTTAAATATTTATAAGTATAACTGCTATATGGAAGAAATAATTAATAATAATAAGCATTCATTCAACATTTATTTAAAAAACTGTTCAATATAATTTACATATTAAATCATTAAAAAGTCTTAGTTTACATTTTACTATGTCAAAATAATTAAATTGTGATCAAATTTCTGCTGATATTTTATAATAATGCTTAATTACATTTAAAATGTGTTAATTTAATTTTGGTGTACAGAAATTTTATTTATTGTACTTGACTCAATTAAAGTACCTTCTTGCACTCACAATCTAATCTCTCAGTATTGGTCACAAGAATTGTGTAATATCAAGACTCCACCATATTAATCAACTCTAAGACCACAGCCATTCAATAAACTTTAAATATTTAAATTACTTAGTAGCACAATACATAATGTAAAAAAGCAAATTGAAAATTATTTATATTGTTCAATTCATTTGTGCTCATATTTTTCTTTTATACATATTAATTTCCTTTTTATAAAACTATATTAATCTATTTGTTTCTTTATTTATCATCGTTGTGCAATGATCTATAAATGTCAATTAAAGGTACTTACGTATTAACGGGGAGCCCAACTTAAAAATACAAATACAGAACAAATACCATTTTAATTTTTAAGAATGACATTAAAAGAAACCAGTTAACATTTAAATGATTTGTTATGGATAACAATTGAAAAAAACAATCACTGATCAGTCTGTCACGACATTTACAAACCCGATCACCGGACAACAGGGAGGAATAGTTTGGTTCCAGCAAGGCGAAGGACGTGGTAGCACCCGGAGACAACTAATATAAAAGCAAAGCGAGCTGAAGGCTCACCAATATCCTCTCCATTTGCGGCGCAACAGTCAAGTGAGATATAATTCCTCTGTAGACTATAGATATCTTCATAGAAACCAATCAGTACTTTATTAAGTTGGGGTTCCCATTAATACGTAAGCACCCAATTAAATGTAAAAAGTGTGATGGTTTTTCCATAGATTAGTACTTATATTAAAAATTAATTACATTCAAGGCTACCATATTCAGAACAGTCTTCAGGTTTTTGTTTAATATAATAATATTCATACTTGATTTTTTTACAAGAGCCAGAGATTCAGTCTATCGCTATTAATATGTAGGCAATGATTAGAGAATAACAGCAAACCAACCTGAGGTTTTATCGTAACAACTTTAGCTGCTTCAACAAGAACAGGAGCAGCAAATGTGGCAGTAGAATCAATTTCTGTTTGTGTTGCACCTTCACTAAAAGACTTGACTAATTTTTGAACTTGGTAAGTAGTAGAATGTGTTTCTTGTTAAGGAAATGCCCCAGAGAAAAATATGAACACACTATTTATACATAAATAACTATTGTGAGCAAGATCAAGAAAAGATGAAATTAATGGTAATGAACTGAACTCCAGACTATTATTTTTAAATTACATCATTATTAAATCATAAACATAAAGGACAATCCGATTTTCTCTCAATAAAAGCTTAATAATAAAATTATTTTGAAAGTTATTAATCAGAAATCTTTTTTGGTAACAAGAAGTCTGTAGATGAAAAGTATTCCATAACATATTAATTTGTAAATTAATATGTACGAATGCAATGATTATAGCTCTTAATTAAAAAAGAATGGAATATTATAAAAGGATATCATATCCAAATCTTATGCGGTCCATACTCTCCAGCCAAACATATGTTTGTCCAGGAATTCTGACTTCATTTACAAATGTCTGCAATACAAACAGAGATGAAATTGATTATTTGTTAAAATATAAAAATTTGATAAATGGATTAATAAAAAATAATAAATTAATTAATAAACATTACAAAATTGCAGGTTTTTAAAAATTGTGTGAAATGGCTCATTTATAGAATTTTTGGAAGTAATATTTTGTCTAATTAAGCAATATTTGGCTATGATTAATTAAATATATATTTCATATCCTTCAGCATGAATGAATACCATTTACACATATTGAGAATGCAAAGATTACATACCCCATTAGAGCTATTGAGATCCTTCACTTGGAATTTATTCTCTTTACAATCAAACTTAATTACAGCATGTCGCTTGTCCACACTTCTTGACTAAATACAAAAAGAGAAGCAAATGAGAAATAATAAGATACAGCATATTATTGGTTTTTATCACCCTTATAAAATCAAACCAATATCGCTAGTCAAAGCACATTTAGTCCAAAATACACAAACCTTAAAAATTATTTTGAAAAGTATTCTAATATTTATTATGAAATTTCAAATATGTCAGTATATGTAAAGCAATTGATTAAATGATTACATTACTGCACTCAAAAGTAAAGAAAATTATATGGAGTGGCATTAAAACTCATTAGAAAAATAAATAATCATAAGAACATACCTTTCATGAATATCTCTGATGTGAAAAAGCAGCATGAAATTAATAACATTGGTTTATTTAATTGTGAAAGAATCATATTTTTGGAAGGTGGCATTACAAGAGGTTAAAAATGTTAATTCCAGAGTATTGGGAATGATATTTTCATGTTTCATAAGATTAGTAAAAAGAATATCATTAAGAATTTTTTAAATCTCATCAATGTTCATTATTTTTATAATATTGCAAAATTAGAGTCTATAAGTATTAAATACAAATTTATTAAGAACTGTACTACTTGCTATGAAGTGTGAATGTGCAACAGAAAAATCTATAAGTACATAAGATTCATGTATGAAATGAATGCTTAACAGATTCATCATTTTGAACATAGGAAGAGAATTATTCCTTTAAAAACTTAAATAAAACAAATTAATTTATAATATGAGGCAATATTTTATGTTTCCAAAATTACATATAAAATAAAACTATTTTTTCAAGATCAAAAGATATGAAAGTAAAGTTAGGAATACCAGTCCAGTAAATGAATGTTTAAAAAATTTCAAATATTAACAAATATTCTCATAATTAATATTAAATAAATCATGATGTTTCAAGAAAAAATGGAGGATTATGATTAAAGAAACTTCTTTATTAAAAATCAAAGTTTTTTAATTAGTGTATATCAGGTTTGCTATAAAATGTTGCAAGATATTATCATAAATAATTAAAAGTTTTCTATATCTTGGTAGGGTTAGGCCAACCTAACACTATCTGTCCTGTGCAGACATTTCTCTTCATCTCAGCAGGATTCAAACCTGCAAATCTAGCATTGGGAACTAGATGCACTAACATAAGCCTCCATCTACCAAAGAAGTAGAAAGCTATCACAAGATAAAGGCCCTTCAATTATTATAAATATGGGATACTATTTGCAATAGCATAAAATCATAATACCTATTAAAATTTGATAAAAATTTTTGTCACAAATTGTACCAAGTTATTTAAAAATATCTTGTATAATTTAAAATTCTCCTTGGAATTTTTATGAAAAAATTATGTTAATTCAAAACAAAATACCCAATTTAAATTAAATATGGCTAAATCTTATCACAATTAACCTCCGTTGGTTGCATGGTGATCTCTGGCTCACCACACAAATGAAAATATTATTACTTTGTTTTCTGCACAAATTCTGACCTTGGGTTGCCATCTAACTTCTTATATGAGTTCCATGAAAACAGCAACAATGTTGCAGAGATTTTTCAGTTTACTGATCTATAATTTAGGCTCCATCTGAATAGTAATCTCAGTGCTCGCTCACCCATGACCAAATGTGTTACATCATCTTTAGACAGTGACTTTCTCAGTGACTTGGGTTTTCAGTTTACTCCTGTGGTAAATATTTTTTACCGTTATTAATGTAGCAACAGACCTGACAAAACTTTATTTGATCAAAAGTGCTTCTGTTGAAAGTCTTCCGATTTCACCTGACCTAAAAATCAAGAGACAAGTCAGAATATCAACTTATGCTATCAAAATGTGACATTGTGGTGTATCAATTGGTGACCGTCCCAAGAGCTCTTTCTTTCCTCAAAAGAATAACAGAAAAACAATACCAAATGTAATGACTGTTTTGTCTCTATATGTAATACTTAACAGTGACATGTCCTAATTGCCATAGTCGCCCTAAAGTTGAAGGAGCAGATAGTGAATAGCTAATAAAATATATGTATTCCATATTGATTTAACAATGTTAAGAAAAGCAATATAAATTAAATGGGTATTATATAATTGAAATTAAAAACTTTTAACATGTTTTTTCACACATTCCTCTTTGTTATTTTGAATGTACATATGTTAAAATTTGTACGTTACTAATTCTGCATCTCAAAAAAAATACTTTCTTGAATGTAACACTATCATCAAATAAAATACCACCTTATTTAAACTGCAAAAAAATTAAATAAATGGGTGAATACGGTGCTCACCCACGACCAATGGTGTGACAATGCATAACGTGACTAACCGAGGGTTAAGATACATGTAATAGTAATAGTTTATTATTAATTCCGTCGGCCATAGTTATGACATGGACCAAGTCAGGTACAAATACAAGGGGAAAAATATAAAAAAGAAAATATAAAGAAAAATACAAAAAATACTGAAATGTAAAACATTAATATCCAGAGATGTAGAACATTAATATTCAGAGTTATAAGGACTCTGAGAGATATTCGTTAATGCTATAATAGCATTTATTAAGTAGCAATTCTTTCACTTTATACTTAAATATTAAAGAGTTAATCTGTTTGATATGTAGTGGCAGATTATTATAAAGTACAGAGGTAGAGTGGTGCAGACCCTTTTTACAGGATGAGTATGAATAAGAACTTATATGAATATCACCACTGCTACGAGTGCCATATTCATGGAATTCTGAATTCATCTGGAATAGATGAGGGTGTAATTTGATGAACATGACACAGTTCAATATATATATATATATACACATGGAAGGATTAAAATTTTGAGGCTATGGAAAATAGGCTTGCCAGGGGTATAAAAAGGCACCCTGCGAATTGCCTTTACTGCTTTCTTCTGCATGGAGAAGGCTTTGAGAGAGAGCCTGGAGTTTCCCCAAAATACAATTCGATATGAAATTAACAAGTGGATTTTGGCATAATAAATCATTATTAAAGTTTGCTCAGATAAAACTGGAGCAGTCTTCCGGATCATAAATATGCCAGAGACAAGTTTCTTCACTATATAACAGATATGGTTGGACCAGTCCATTTTTTCATTGATATATAATCCCAGGAATTTCGTCACTGGAGAGCGGTGTATATTGCCTGTATATAACTTTAGGAGAGGGCTGCTTATAGGATGAGAAACATTTAGTGTAAAATTGTAAAAATTGAGTTTTACTTACATTTAGATTAAGCTTATTGGAGCTACACCATGCCACCATTTCTCTGATGGTTTCATTTGTAATGGAAGATAGGCATTGAGATTTATTAGTGGTTACAATGCAAGAAGTATCATCTGCATACAGAATGGGAATACTGCTTTTACAGTAACTAGGAAGGTCATTTATAAAAATTATGAAAAGCTGAGGCCCAAGTATTGATCCTTGAGGGATGCCACAATTTATTATTAGGGATTTGGATTGGCCAGTTATAACGCCATTTGGTGAAGTCTGTGAATAGCTTACATATTGATATCGATCACTTAAAAAGGATTCAATCCAGTTTAAGGCAGTACCTATTATGCCCACACTTTTGAGTTTGTTACTTAATATGACATGGTCAATACTATTGAAGGCCTTACTTAAATCATAAAATATACCCAATACACTATATACTACCTATATCAATGAAATTTTCTTGAAAACATACATGATCATTATCTTTATACATTTATCATAATCGTTTCATAATGATAAAAATTGAGAAATTTTGCTAAGTGAAATTATTTAATATTTTAAAAAATATTTAAGCATATTATGTATGTAAATACTCTTAATTATTTATGGTTTTATTAAATGTTAATCTATCAATGTAATCATTAATCAAGAATTTGACACTTGATCTGAAATATCTTAACAAAAGTCTAAAATGGAATTTTCAGCATTAATCCAAGATAAACATAATTTCTACAGACAAAATATTTAGTAAGCCAATTCAACTATGAAGTTGGTGCAAGAAGAAGCAATTGGCTAACTGCTGATTCCAATAGATCAAATAAGAATAGCTTACTTGAATAGTTTATGGCTAGAGGGATCACATATATGCTTTGATGCAAGTCTTTAAGAGTTGAGTTCAATATCTAAATTAAGAGAATATTAAACATATTCTTTCAATGGTCATATATATAATCTTAACAAAGTAACGTTGTCTAATTTTGAATGGATTAGCCAGCATACCTGCATATTACAACATAGATGAAGCCAATAAAGTTATAATTCCTATCTTAAAGTTTTTCAAGTAAATAAAGCAATGGTCCTAGTACAGAACATTCAGTACTAATTAGAATGTATGAGACCTAGGGCATGCCAAGTATCAAAACATACCAAACCATTATGTTTGCAAACTAAACCTAAACAGAGAAAAAAATACCTAACGGAAGGCTTAGAAGTGTTTAATCAAGAATTCATCTTAGTAGAGAGACACATGATATGGGATTTAAAAAAACATGACATTTATAAAATTAAAATAAATAAACAAAGTTCTTATCATCTGAGAAGCACCTGACACATGGTAGACTGAGAAATACACCTTAATGTCTCAGGATTGCTGCTGGGTGTCAATGAAATTATATCAAGTAAGTTTTACAGAAGGAGAACTTTTTGAAATGTAGCTTTCTAAGTATACTGTATAATCTAATTGCACTTCCTTTCAGGTAATAAAATGACACTTTGTCAAAAATTGTACTTAAAACTATATAATACTGAGCGCACAAACTCAACTGTCACATATTAACATGAATTACGCATTTTTAAAGCAATCTTTATGAGATACGTCTGAAAAAAGGGTTTATTAAAAATAAGAGCATAGGTTAAGAGTTGTTGGTTACCTTAAGGGTGAGATCACACTCCTCTCTTCCAATGAAGACCATGGTATGCGGCACAAGAGGGAAGTGAGGGGAAGAGGAGATGGGTGCCTTGAAGCACTGCACCAGGTGCCACGCCACAGCTCCCTCTGCCTCCTCCTTCCCCTCCCCCCCCACCATCTTCAAACCAAACCTTACCCCCCCCTCAGCACCACCTTTCTGCCTCCCTTAAGCTCACCACTTGGGAAAACAGTCTCCGTCTACCTGTCAAAGAGATTATTCAACCATAAGTTCATTACATCTGTTATATACTTCCAAAATTTACACATTTTTTTAGAAAATGGGTTGTAAACTTTATAACAAGTCTCAAAATGTTTTGACATATGAAATAATGCATGATAATTTATAATCGGTCATTCCATTGACAATAATAAGTTGAAATTAAATTCATCAATATTTTAGGCATTAATTACAGAAGGTTTCTCATCCTTCTCATATATGAACCAAAGTTACACCAAGACTTTCATATTCATTCTGAGCTGAGAAAGTGCATTAATTTTTGTTTACTAGGGTTAATTTTTATAAAACTGTTCATTTACACAAGGAAAAGATATCAGATTAAAACTCTATAAAAGAAGTATATAATAAAAAAACAGATTTAAGTATAAAATGCAAGAGAAGAATTGATTACGCAAAACGCGTAAAATAATACTAAACAGGTGTTAAATATCTAGAGATAAAACACATGAAAATGGAAAATTTGTGAAACAAACGTGGTCTAATGACTGCAAGCACTCCCGCAATTTCGAATGCGTTTATATACGATTTCAAATATTCGCAGCGTCTTTTCGAGAATGCTGAGATTGCATAGGTGTCGCCACTTCCACACCCGCGACCCACATTAAAAGCGCGCCGATTACCCTTGTAAAGAAAACCGCGATCAGACAGTAGCGCGCCATATTAGCCGACAGGTTTCGAAGACACGCCTCAAAACATTATTTTTTTCTTTTTCAACTCCGATGTAGGGGATTGCGGTGGTGCAAAAGGGATGCACCCGTTCGGCTTCCAAGAAACCGACCTGGACATCACGCGTTGAGAAACGAAACGGCCAACTTGGGAAAATGTTCAGTTGCAAGAATTGGCAATGCCTTTCCCATCAAGTGTCTGGAGATTTTAATGCGCGTGAACCGATGGCGTTCCAAAGCGTGCACAACAAGAAGAGAATTTTTGAGAAATAACTCAATAAAATGTCGAGATTTTCCCCATCTCAGGAGAATGGGATTTCGACCTCACGTTTATTTATTTATTTATGAAGGAATCCACTTACAGCACAGAGCCAATTAGAGTAGATTTGATTAACACAGCATGATAAAAATATGACATAAAACCAACAAAAGAATATAACATATTTATAATGAACATGGAAACGGAAAATAACAACAAAAATCAAATATTAACGATCGATGATTGACTCGGAGGCATAGTTGATGAGAGTTCTCAGAGGAGAGTGAAAAATGTCAAAGGTGGGATGAGACTTGAGGCGATTAAGAAGAAGGGGGATTCTGTGAAAAAAGAGAACGGCCAATGCAGGATAAGCGGAGAGTATCTATGGCGAAAATGGAATGAAGGCGTCTTTCTTGCCGGTCTAAAAGGCTAAAATATCTTATAAACCCAGCTGCATAAAAATTTCCGTTAAATAACAGACGAAATATTTACTCTTAAAAAAAATCAGAACTTCTGGCGGGAAAATACGAACCTTTCGGAAATTTTAACATTTGACGACTAGTAAGCTGGAATGACATCTATATTTTTAAAATGTAAAAAAAAATCGAGTGAAATGGATAGAAAAAACGGACCCGCAGAGAAAAGTGAAAACGGGAAAGCTTTTTTAAAAAGAAAACATCGAAAAAGGCGCTGAGTGGTGCACCATCTTCATTCGTGAGTTTGGCAACTGCGTCGTCGCCTGTCGTGACATTAGGTGAAAGGGAAGTCGGATCGACACGTGCGATACGCGTTATTAGCCGAGATGAACGTTTCGGAGTGGTTATTAAGCGCTCAATGACGTCGTCGATTAGCGTCGCTGTCGTAATAATGATCGTGCAACCATTTTCCTTGAAAGCGACTCGCAGTCCCATCCAACTGCACAATAAGAGAAAGTCGGGAGACGCTATTGAACAGGAAGAACAATTCCTTTCAAACAAATGCTGTCTCAAATTTCAAAGATAAGGAATTCTGGAAGCGACAGTGTTTCTGGGTAGTTCATCCTCTAAAATAGTATTTTCCAAGTCTTCGAAGGTCTGAACTCAAAAACCATGAACATTCTGTCAACCATCTCAATCTGTTCCCCATATATATATATATATATCAGAAATAAGAAAAGACGATAACTTTCCGCAGCTGTTTCCAAGTATTTGTGGAAATGATGACCGATAACAAATACTTCAGTACACTACATCTTTACTATATGTTTGTGCATATCTTTGATACCGTATTTATTTTGAGAAGAGACGATATCTTCAGAAATCAAGCAAAATATTTGTCCTGCGATAACACAGCCTTGATATTGCATTTTCGCGACCGTGCGCTGCAGTTTTAATCTGTTCGGCGAATCGGACACCGATCGAGAAACCGCAAAGGTTGCGAAAAGTCCAATAGCGTCGTTTACGCGGGAAATGGTGCAATGAAACCTTCGACTTCAAAGTAGGCGCTCGTCGTTTACGGGCTTTTCAGAAAACAAAAGGTACGGAATTTACACCTAATACACGTAACATAAACCCCTCTCTGAAGGCTGCGGCATCGTCCTAGGTCATCGGTTAACGATCTAAGGCTAGCATACGCTTTTCTCATGCAAAGAAAAAAACACGAGCGATTATAAATTCGTAATCTTCACACGAAGAGAACGCAAAGTTGATCGCGACGAATATATTTGTCGCTACAATGCGAAAAGGAAAATGCCCATGGCCGCGGCAGGATTCGAAACCGCGACCTCAGCATTAGAAGGCAACCCCTATTAACAAGGCCGGCAATGGTTGGGGAATGCTATACAACACTCCTGTACGTATCGCTGGCAAATAAACAAATTTGCCCTTTTGAACGGAACGCAATTAAATCTCGAGAGGTCGAATCATAGCAGATGAATATCGACCGAACACTTTAACATACTAATGTGTAAAGTTAACCGCAGCATTCTAATCCCGCCTGTTCAATCGAACGGCGTAAATAAGCGTGGTAATTAAACCTTGTAAAGTATAACAAAATTCACGCTTTCACATTCTGATTTGAAAGTTGGAACGCCTTATTAAACTTTCCCTACGTGAAATCAAAAGTTAACTTTCGGTGCCAACAATGAGTTCGAGTATACGAGGACGTTAATTCTCCATTTCCCGTTCACTCCTCGATGTTCGAAAACGCGAACGCACAGTTCTCGTAGAATTCTACAAGGCCAGAAATAACTCTACGACCAGGTCATCGGGCAGGAAAACACATCACTAAGTAACCATCTCGAAGGAAAGGGCGCAGCGGACGGAACAAGTTTCTTGCTCAAGAACAACGGACAACATACAAGATCACGCAATGGAATCAATCAAACGCTTAAAAAAAACCTTTAACGCCACAGGGAAGCGATCAATTAATCCCTCCAGAACGCCAATTAAATGTGAAAGGGATAATGTTATCTTCTATTTAAAGCATAAACGAACTGTTTTTCTGGTAAGGCAGAAAAGGGGAAGTGGGGAGCAGAAAGAATGAAATACAGTTTCGCTTCCTTAAATTTTGCGGCATCCTGCCGAGAAATGGCTCCTGAACATATTCAACGAATCACGAAAACTTTTATTTTGGCCAATTAATTAAAATTTAATTCATAAAAAACACAAACATCGCCGAAGTCTCCCGTGACAGAATAACACGACAGACGCACCTCCGATGGGACTTATTTTACGAAATTCAGCTCTGATACAACTTCAGGATTTTTAAATTCCTTCACGCTGTGAATCACGAATTGAGGTGTTTGGCTGCGGGTGCCACCCGCCGAACGAATCCAAGAACTTCCGATTGTTTTTGCGACCTCTTCGACCGTATAAAGTCTCCTCGATCGATCATAGTGGTTAACGGCGGGGCTGCACAGCACCAAACTAACGAAAAAGAAGCGTGATGCAGAGAGCGCACACCTCTGACCCGTCTCCACTCTCAACGTCCCCGGGAAACATCCGCAACGCCCTCTATTTCGAAATCAGCCGAACGCGTGACTATTAAGAGAACGTCCGACTGAATAAACAATAGGCGCCAAATAATAGCCGAACAAAAAAATACCAACCTTTCTTATATTTATTTATTTTCTTAAAAAAAAAACTCCGCCGCTATTTATTTTCCTTCCTCGGATCCGTCGCAGGGAAGGAGACGATAAAATCCACCGCGCACACTCACTCTCACACACGCACGCATACGGGTGTCAATCGGACACCTCGGAGAAAAAACCTCGCGAAGATATTTCCATCCTTTCCGCGAGCACATCCACACCAGGCGCTAGGGCCGCAGGAAGGAGTGGGAGGGGAGGGGTAAACACGCCCTCTGTCTCCCTCTCCCACACGCGAAACACTCACGCACACGCACAACACGCAGCACTCTCGACCTCCAAACACCGATCGCACGCGAAGAGGAATGAAGAAGACGCGCGTCCGTTTACGCGACGCGACAACACCGATATGACTCGACGCACTGCACCATTGAGGGCCTCGACGCGAGGAAGGAGGTGCGAAGAAGGAGGGAAGGGGAAGCGGTGAGAGAGAGAGAGAGGTTGCAAGCAAGGGGGAGAGCGACATCAACCTCTCCTCTAAGGTATTCACTCTCTCAGTGAGTGCGCGAAGGAAGAGCAGAGAGAGAGAGAGAGAGGAGAGATAACGGGAGGAGAGGAGGGGAAGGAGAGAGAGGGGGGGAAGGGGGAGCGGGAGAAGATGAGGAGAGGGAGAGGGGAGGAGAATGGCGAAAAAGCAGGGAACGGTACAGGAGGGAGGGAGAACTCATCCAACAGGTGCCCAGAGACCTCCTCTCTCTCTCTACACCTCCATCTTTCTCCCCATCTCTCTCTCTCCATCTTTCTCCCCATCTCTCTCTCCCTCCATCTTTCTCCCCATCTCTCTCGCCTTCCTTATCTGCACAGCAGCATCGAGAAAGGGGAAGAGATGAGGAGAGAGAGGAGGGGGGGGGAGGTAGGACCTGACCAGCGGTCAGCATGCGATGGCAGAAGACGGGGGATGGAGGAGAGAGAGAGAGGGAGGAAGAGAGAGAGGAGAGGGGAAGAAATGGGTTTTAAAGAGAATATAATATCTCGTATGGGGGTGAATTCGCACGTGTTTGTGAGAGCACCATTCTCTACAAGGACGATTCAGTCACGATATTTTGGCGAACGGAGTAGAAAGGACTGGATGGTGATGCTACGGCAGATTTTTGTCTGCCGACAATATTAAATATTAAAAGGAAGAAAAACTCCGCTACAAGACCTTCCCTGGAGGAGAAAGGAGGAAGTCGCTTACTGAACCATCTTCGTCACGTTCCTCCGTTGACTCGATAGAGTTATAAAAAAATGAGCCTGAACAAATTTTTTGTGGTTTTAAAATCTTCATATAAGCCCTCGTGACTTCTGCGTAGTAGAACCCGTGGGCGTTTACACCTGAGGAATTTCAAAGAAAAAAAGTACTGTGAGACGCAGGGAAGATTTAGGTTAACTGCACGATAGGTAACATGTGAGAGAGAAAAAAATTTAATATTTAACCATTTCATTAGCGGTTTTTTTAATGTTTATACGACACGGCCAGAGGAGATTAGGTATGTCGAATGACTTTTGTTTAAAATATAAGAATTCTTTTTCATTTTATTAATTACTAAACACACTTGTGGCAAATAAAAACGTTTAATTTGTAATATTACGAAAACGTATATTTACGGGATTACTCTCAAAAGAGTTAAACGTAAGACAACGATACGTTTGCCGTCAATAAATAAATAGCAATCGATTATATCGCGATGGAATCGATCGCTCCAGTGAGGTAGTTGTAATTGGGAAACGTTTTACCCCGAAAGTAGGCAAGACTGGTGTGTGTGTGTGTGTGCGTGTTATCGAGGCAGAACGATCCCAAACTCAACTTCTCACGTGCTGCTTTAAGAGAGCGAGGGATACTTCAAAGAAGTTCGATTCCACATCTAACTCCAAGGATGATTGTCTCCTACATTCCACTGACCTACATAAACTACTGCCTCACAACTGAAATCGTGCGTTCTTAAAAACAACCAGCAGCCTGTGATTTGTTTGTTGACGATTCTTCTATTATGACTCCTGACACAGTATCGCCTATGTAAACCTTGACACTAATAGTTTCCATGTTTCGCCAATGACATCTCTTTTATATAAGAATCGATTTTAAATAACGTTACGTTCCATAGTGTGCGCTTGTATATAAACATACACATGCATGCGCACGCATATATAAATACGATATAAACACACACGCACGCACATATACGCATGTGTGATCGTGTGATCGTCAGAGACTTGAAGAATCGCCTAATAAGTTACTAGATGTACGCGAAAAGACTGTGAAGGACGTATGAGTCGTCTTTCTTGTCTAAAAAAAATGTCACGTGTATGATGGATATCGTATGTCAATCTCCAAACCGCCGTTGCGTTCCTATGAGATTGTCCTCTTATACTTCGACTCACCCTCTACTTTCTCCCTCTCTCTTACTCGCTGCGAATTTGGTGTCCTTGGTGTACCAAAGTCACCAAGTGTCACAGCTGAAACTCTCGAGTCATTGAAACTATATGAGACGGACATTTTATGTGAAACGAAGAATTCGGAAATCTTCTGTTTTTCATTCGAAAACGATTTTTTATTGCTTATTGGTTTTATAATCGACTCTTGGACAGAAATTCCTTAAAGGAGATGGACCAGATACCACTTGAAGAGGAATTCGCTTAAGTTATAATTTATTTAGATAAGCTGCATCTGATTATTTGTGGCGGTTGTGAAATTCAGATTTTGGAGGTGTAGCCTTTGGCAAGATGTCTACAGTCACGATTTTACCCTTTCAAACGCATACGTTTCATAATTCATTCGAGCAAAGATTTTCCTCGAGAAACATCAAAGAACGTTCCACGAAAATTGACCGTACCTCGAAAGATACCCTTTATAATAAAAACCTGAAATTTCTAATTATCTAAATAGTCTTTTATTTATGACATTATTCTTACAATGGAAGCTCAAACCAAGGCACACTAATTCGCGGAAAAATAAATTCCATTATTTTATGCCTAGCTGTGATATTCTCGTACCATATTAAGGATGCCAAATGTAAGAATCGCATTTCGTAAATGAACTTTATATTTGCATACGCGATCACAATTTCAGTGACATCCAACGAACAGCGCTGCCAACCTCGAACAAGTTCAATTATGGATAAAAATATCATCCACGGCTTAAATCAACTCCTGAAGCAATTTATAAATGCATTTTAGATAAAAAGTATCCATCGCTAGTGATTTATCGATCTGGATTTTGAGAATATACATAAGAAAACTACGATGGGTGAATTGCCGCCGATGACGGGTACGTTGTCTACATGACTATTTTATACCTATTCTAGTTTTATGACTTATTGGTTTTTAAATCTCACAAAATAATAATAAAATTTATTTTAATAACTATACAATTAAAACAAATTTAACAAAGAATCAACCAATTACATTTTAAATTTCAATGTTATTTTTTTCGGCATTATTTAGGGGGTCAGCCAAATGACGCATCAACCATTGACTCTGGTTGCATACTTTTCCGACCACAGAATTACAGTTTATATAAAGCAGTGACAAATGCCATGGAATGCATAAGTAGCTCATTATCCCAAAAGATGAATCTCGCCCCCTTTCTGCTTTGGTATCATTCGTAAGCTTATGCAAAAAAATGTTCATCAAATTGCTGCCGTGAAATATGCGATCCAGCAAACTATGGTCTGTGACCCAGCGCTGGGTCGCAACTGTGAAATAAAAAATGTTTTAGATAACATCAGGATTTTACGAATTAGGAAAAAGTAAGTTGATTATGTCGTTCTCGTGGGAAAAAATTCGTGTGCAATGATAATGAATCCTAGACCTTTGACCACTAAACGAGATTTTCCGCATGTGTAGTTTATGAACCTAGAATATATGACATAGGATTTGGATGTTTGCCACACCAACCTCCGTTGGCAGAGAGCATGTGTGTCATATGTGAAACTTTTCAAGTACAAAACAAACGCCAAAATCTAAACCGGAGAGCTTAAATTATTGGAATATTTGAAAGTATTATTGTTTTTGTCGTCTATCAGATTAATTCCGTTCGAATGACTCGTTGCAGATAAAAGACAGCCTAGACTGTTTTTTATGAGGCTCGTGAAAAAATATTAATTCAAGGCCGTTAGAATTGACTCCAGATGCGATGCGAATCGCGAAAGGAACCTTGGCGAGAAAACCCCGGAGTCGATTCTCACGGTCGGAAGAAGGTGGAAAAATAAAACGTTTTTAAGAAATTCATTCACGTTTTAAAGGTATTGATGCTTTTGTTCGGAAAATTTTTCAGAAAAAAAACCTTCTGGTGATGACACAAGGCTTCCGGTGTCCATCACACCCCTCCAGAGACAAGGCTAGATTTTTGAATGCGTGCGTTCCTTTTATCGAAATAAAAACAGCAGTCCGTTCGAGGTAACATAATTTACCTCCGTATTACTTGTATCTTTTACACATTTTATCACGCAATTATATTAGTTAAAATAAAAACTTATCAGCAATAATGACCACTAGCCCAGAGATGGCCGAACCTCAGCGCCGCATACGATGATATTCAGAAGTTTGAGAGCAGCAAAATTAGCGACTTTTGCAAATAAACGTTAGTATAGGTATAGTAAAACACAGCATGTCTTCGAAGCAATTTAGAAAGAATGCGTGCCCGCTTGGCTGAAGTCATACGGAGTCGATATGTCCGGAGGTGATCACAGAGAGTTGCCGCCCATTTAAAATGGAACGAGTTTCTTTTCTGGAAGAGTAAAAGAGCCGCGCTTTAAGAAAAAAAAGATCGCATTGAGGATCGCGAGCAGCGGTTTTGTCACCACTTCACTATACGATGCGATAAAATCCCTTACAAAAAGTTAGAAAGGGAAAGGACGAATCAAATCAAGCAAAAACATATAACTACCTTTCTTTTTTTAAAGGAAGGTGTCAAAGGTCGATAGGTCTACGTGCTAGTAACTTGCCATGCTCTTGCTGCCCATCAAAGCATCGATTACAGAAAGAGTACACACGCGAAACACGACTCCATAAAATTCCATTCCATTTTGGGAACGTCGACGTCAGGCTTACGACGGAATCGAAGCAGTTCCTTCGGAGCGATTTGAAAAAGGTATCACGCGTATGGGCAACGTATATTACACCCTCGTAAAAAGCGTCATGCTTTGCAATTTCCGCTAATTCCGGTCGCGTGCTGAAATTACCGCGCGGCACATACTATATCGAGATAGCCTTGCCAAGAGGCTCCAATTAAGGAGCGCCGTGAACTTCAGCTGTTGCAGGAAAACCGCTAGGCGAGTCACGGCGCCGCTTCCCTTCTACAGTTACATTTATTCGACCCATTGAGAGGGAGAGAGAGGAGAAAGAGAGAGAGGAGGAGGATGAGAAAGAGGAAGAAAAAGAGGACCACGCTCTAATGCACAATATTATTTTCAGTCTGGCTATGGTCACTTATTTTCCCCCGCGGGCAAAGCTCACTAATGGAGCCACCGAAAATGATGAAGCGTGGCATAAAAAAACGCTCTAAATCCTTGTTTTCTCTAGAAAACTTGGTTTGTTACGAGTGACTGGAATGGGGCGTGTTTCGTAGTCCTCTATTATTTGTGAGTCACTGAATTTATAAAGTAAAAGAGTTAATTCTGTAGAATCATCACATTACCTACTTTCTGTCCTAATGTTTCGGATAAATTCCGAATAATTTCACCGTCCAAGCATGGGCTGATATACAAACTCTTGAGCACCAAAATTAATCGTGTTTGGGCTACACATGCGCTACGGAAAAACGTCATACTTGTAGTGAGAGTATTTCCTCATCCTATTAATAATTTTAAACATGGTTTATTAGTTCCGCGGACGAAACTTTTCACTGAATGAATTGAAATCCTGCAGCCTTAAACACATTTACACACGAACCAATTTTTAAGCATTTTACTAAGGAAAAACGCCGTTTTGGAACTTCGAAAGCGAATGTTCCAGTTCTTAATTACAGCAAATAATATTCGCGAGTGACTTGGATAATATCGGTAGTAATAGATAATGTTAAGATGAAAAAATATTAGGCGTTCGTGTACATTATGTTTATTAGAAAAAATAAATGGCGAAATGGAAAATTTCATTTATTAAATGGAAA
This sequence comes from Uropetala carovei, assembly GCA_036926305.1. NCBI lineage: Eukaryota > Metazoa > Arthropoda > Insecta > Odonata > Petaluridae > Uropetala > Uropetala carovei. Next base: position 4,458,747 of record JAXCHB010000010.1, on the reverse strand, counting down.
ACGACCCAGGTTTAAAAATATAGTCATTTTTGAGTGAAGATGAAATTCGACTAGCAGTATTTTTTAAAAATAAGTCGCGTTTAAAAAATGTTATTTTTGTTTTTATTTGTGTGGATCAATTTAAAAAATCTACGCCTTCAACAATTAGATATAAAAAATATTATTTTCAAAATATTAAAGTGTTGCGAACGTGCCAAGTTTTTGTAAATAGAAACATTTGAGTATTTTTACATACTAAAACTGCTAATGCAAAGACGAAATAGATATTTATGAAAAAGCATAATAATCATAAAAATGTTTTCACCTATAAAAGGATGCTAATATGGCTATCAATATCGACTCTAAGGCATTGGAGAGCAGTAACTGCGCGTTCGCAGACCTTACATTTTATCACACGTGCTTTTTTCTAATGCGAGCAACGAAGCTGGAGCATTCCAGTCCGATGTTGGATGGGGCTTTAAGAAGATAGACCCGATAGTGATTAAGGACGTTATCTAATTCCAGAACGTAATCGTGCGAAGGAAATGGATGTTTGCCTAGATGTTCCAACAGGATGTTGGGATTTTCGATCCGTTTGATAAAATCGCATTCTATGGAAGTATAAAAACATGGAAAATCCCCATTCATGGCGACACATTTTCAATGCAATCTAAAAGTAGAAAAAATGTAATGATAAATTGACAAAGGACAGCGGTGGACAACCTTTTCTGCGTGGTGGAAATTGGAAATTGCCAATGAATTAGTGTTAAATCGGATTTTATAGTATAGAGATTATTAGGGACCATATGTGTGAAAATCACGTTAGAATCAGCTTTTTAAGGCTAAAATTTCAATATTAAAAATCACGATGGAAGTCAAACTTAGAAATATCTACAGAGGAAAAAATATCAAAACAGCATTAATAAGAATTCATTTTAATTGGGAAAATTTTACTAATATGTCCCAATTTAACAAACAAATACATAATGAAATAAAATTGGAACAAATTATGTAATTACCCGTAACATAAATTAATTCAACTTTCAAATTACATACTTCACTTTTCGAAACTTGTGACGATGACTTGAGAAAACCATGAAACTTAGCGGGTGCTTTGCAAGCTGTGACAGGTGACATATGCTAAAACCGCAGAAACAAACTAAAACCACAGATTTTTTTAAAAGTGGTACGAGTGGTACACTCATTTTGACAAAAAACCATGGAAGTAGTAGTAAAACTAAACCATAAAGTAAAGAGTACATATAAAGCTACAACCACACAACGGAAAACAAATTATTGTTCTATGTTTAAGTACTTTCTTATATTGCTGACATCAAATAATAAAAACAGAAATTATTGAAATTATTATCAATTTTTAAAATGCTGCACGTTTTGCTGTACACTTTCCAAGTGCTTCTGCCCACATAAATGATCTTTCTCACTTATCAGAATTTTCCTTCCGAATTTCATTATTCTAATCTCTTCCTTAGATCGAAGAATCATCGATAGTCTTCTGCAACTCAACTGCGATTTTTTCCATTGAGATTAGGTAAATTATTTTACCTATATACCAGACTTTTGCATCACCATTAGTGAATTACATCTACTATGCATGATTCCTGCTTATTGACACACCGCAGATTCGGATCCGCATATTTATTATTTGTTAAATTAGTGTAAAGAGAAAAGTTACAAGGTAGTTATATAATAAACTTATTTCCCTCATTTTTTTCTCTCTGTGCTTTCCTCTTTTTCTTTAAAGTTCCTGTTTTAGTTCTTCTCTATTCCTTCGCCTCATTCTCTCCTCTAATTTCGAATATCCGAAATCTTACAACCAGCTTTGGGGGTCCTCTTGTTACCCGCGGTGTATGGCTAAGCGTGCCGCCTTGGCGGATCCCTTTCCCCTTAAAGCCGCCTATGACCACGTGTCCAACTGAATGCTTTGTCTAAAAATATCGGTTTGCGTTTCCCATCCACCCGCACTCCCATAAAGCTTCTTCTAAGAGTGCGAAAACTGAACGCATTTTCGCCCTTTTGCTGTCAAGAGGACAGTCCCGTGAAAAGATTCATTGGTATTCAACCGGAAATACGGGAGGTTTTTTCAGGATACGCAGAAGATTAATTTTTCATAACCTTTACGATTTGATGCAGTTAATACTAATCTAGTCGACCAAAATTAGTTCTAATCATTTAAAGATTTTCTGTGGATTTGTTCGTATTATGTGATCATACCAGTGGGTATGCACATCTTCAAAGTTTTCCAATGGGCACGCTGATCAAAAGGGTTGAATATCACCGAGATGTAGACGGGAAGAGGAAAGTGAGGGGAAGAAAGATCGGGTGAAGGGATATAGGGTATTTGTGTCAAAGTATTTATCAGATCGGAGTGGATTTTAACCAGTGCTCGAAATGGAAAATGTTACGAAACGGAACGCTTGTATTGGTAGAGGAACGGAAATTTTTACGAAACGGAACGCTTGTTAAAAGGGACGGTATTTCTAAATGTCTGACGAATCGGAACGGTATCATCGGCGCGTGTGACGAGCCGGAGCAGCGATCCGGTGCGTTCCGGCTCATTCCGAGCACTGATTTTAACCTGCTTCAAGGGAATGGCCAATCATCACGCGCGAAATAAATTAGTCATTTAAAATATATTTTAAGTAAACTTCAACAGGATATTCAGTACAGTGATAATATAATGCATACTGATTCATTGGTGTAGATTTGTGGTCAGTTGTGGGCCGGTTAAGTAAAATTTTCCCGGGTTGGGAAAAATTGCGTCCGCACCTGAGTAATAGGCATTTTTGTGTCCCCTCCCCCCCATGCAAAATTTTCTGCCGACGCCCATGGCCGCGGCCTCCTAGAGGACCGCAACATTATTTTAGTTGTTAGGTGGGCCGATATCCGAGTATTTGCCCCGGCCGGTTTTTGCTCCCAATCCGCCCCTGATCCCAGGCGTGTTTTCATGTTTTAATTTTGTTTAATTCATTTTGTTAGCTTATTTTTAACATAGTATATCCAATTATACAGACTATAGGAAAGAGGAAGGCGAACTGGATTGGGCATTGCTTTGGGAGAGAGCATGATTAAAGACGTGTTAGAAGGAAAAACAGAAAGAGGTAGGAAAAGGTTTCAGCTGATAGACGACTTGAAAGGGAAAGAGAGCTATCAAGGCATGAAGAAGACTGCGGAAAATAAGAGTATGTGGAGAACCAGGTTTAACCATGAATAATCACGTATCTGTACACGGACAGACTACCTATGATGATGATGATATTTTATGTAGTGTTATAATGTATTATTTGGGGAGAAAAACGGTACAAATGTGCTACAAAATGTCCGCAAGGAACTTAGCTCAAACATTATTATTGTCTATGGGCAAATACGTTTGGCTATACCTCGCAGTTTCCAGGAACTCATCCCCGACGCATAGCGGGGACTTACTGTACTTTTGCGCACTCAACAAGACCAGGAACACCACCAGTATTCGCGCCAGAATCGAAGCAGAAAGATGAAAGATGCAGAGGAAAGATAGCAGACGAAGCCGGAGGCAGAAAGTGGGAGGGGGAGGAATGGATAGGGATAAATAAAGACACGGAGGCGTGTGACGTTAACATCCGGAATCCAACCCGAAACCAATCGCCGTAAGTTGTAAAGAGCGATTCGTCCGTCTCATTTCCACCTCTTCTCTCCCACACTTTTAAAAAAGTATCCTTCGACCTCTTCGTTCCCACGGTGGATGGTGACGTCTGCATTTCGCGTTGGAATAAAAGACGCCTCGTGAATTCTCTCTCTCTCGTTCTCTCTCTCTCCCTCCCTCTCTCTCCGTTTTATTCTCATTTTTTACATGTTGAGAATTGGGATGCGACATCAATAAAAATGTGTGGAAATCAACATGTGTATGAGAACGAGGTTCGTTTTTATAAGTTTTATAGCAAAGCTCTCTTGATGTTTATGAGCAAGTTACATTCTATTTTTCTCTTCAACGACTACGTTATATCTTAAACCTAATACCTTCCACATACGCTACTACTTATTTCAGTATTGTTTTATTCGATTGCATACAAGAATTGTTTTTTCGGCTACACGCTCACGTCATTGAAGATCTCCGCACCGCGTCAGCTACGATTAACGGGCATTCATTAGCAAGTTAAAAAACCCTGAGCTATAAAAAGCTTTGGCTGCACAGCGACGGCGTTATTCGTAAATTAATTTTCTTTATGAAAAACTGAGTAACGGGGGTCAGTAAAAGTCAAAATTTGAGCCAAGGACTATTAAGTAATGCTAAAATTATTTTTAAAACGGTTTCATCCAATCGAGTTAAATAAAAATAAAAATTTAGCTAACAGCATCATGCTGCGACCTTCGAAAACTTTTAAGAAAATATAGAATTCGAAATAAAAAATACCGTTAAAAATTTTAAATTTATCGAACTCTCACTTACTTGCGCAAAACAAGATTACCGGCTATAGAATTAATCTACGTATCTCATTCAGCTCCCATTGAATTCAATACTAACGGTCCGGTATTCGGTGGAATATTTTTGTATGCGAACTTATGCTTAAAAAGGATTTTATTCTGAGATAAATTTTATTCAATGCAGATATCGGCATTACGTACATTTTTTATGTGAGGATCCTCAAGATAAAACTTGACTCTCAGGCAGGGGCGGATCCAGAAACTTATCAGGTGGAGGGGGTGGGGAGGGGGGCGATCGCTATTCCACCTATCGAATCCACCCCTGCCAACTGCCCAATATTTTGAAAATCCCTACCCCTATCAGAATCCTTCTTCTCCTTACTATACAGACCTTATCTGCGGCGTATAATTGAGGATTTTTGCGTGGAATTAATTTAAGAAAGCACCCAGAGGAGTGCAATGGGTTTATCCAAGGAGGGGGCGGTCGCCCCCCCCCCCCTCCCCCGTGGATCCGCCCCTGCTCTCAGGTTATATGGATGGCAAATAACGCGGAGATCTTCATCCAAAAGTATTCAATGAGAAAATATAATTTTCTCATACTCGAGATTAAAATGTAACGAATGATAGGAATAACTCGACACTAATTACTTGTTCAGCAATTTAAAGTACCGATCTTCTGAATGTAATGGGTTTATAAGTCCAAGAAAGTTCGAGAAATCTTGAAAAAGACGTAAATTTGGATGTCAATGTTTCCAATATTTTCCATGACTTTTTTCGATAGGCGGCAATCATAGACGAGTTTAAATTATGTCAAAACAAAGAAAGGAGGAAATGGACATTTTTACTAGTTTTAGGGCCAAAATATGTAATATGATGACTGCAGTAACGCATTTAAAAATATGAAAGAGGCTTCAACTATTTGTTTGACAAATAAATCGCACCAAACCGTGAAAAGGTTGGATAAAACCAGGCGTGCATTTCAGGTACAAAATAGCCATCCTCAGTGGAGATTAATTAATTTTTCTGTTCTTGAACAGAATTGTCCACTAAGTTTTATTTTTTCCAATTTGTTCCTAAATTTAAATTTATTTTGGGGTGGAAAGTTTTTCCTAAAATAAAGAATATTACGAACGATACCAGAGTTCACCCCTACGTTGGCAGTATGAAATTTTCGTTAATATGAAACTACAGAAACTTTAGGTAATCCGGACCTCAGAAGCTCTAGTGCGGCTCTCCGAAGCATTCATAGCCACAAATGTGGCCCGCCATGGAGTAAAGATTGCCGAGTATCTTGATTGGTGCCGGTTTACAACCTTAAACCTACCGTCAAAAGATTGCAAACCTTTCTTGTTATCATTGCATATACAGGCCGTTACCGACTTATGATTCTAATGCGTTCCTGAAAATCGCATCGTTAGTAGAATTACCGTATGTCGAATATCAATTTCCCATAGACCTACATGTTATACACTGAGATACGTTCCAGGACCTTGGAAAAAATATGTACTAGCCGCATTTCGGCTATAAATTAATAGATTAAAAACCAACGAGTGTTATATAATGTATAATAAACATTTTTAAGACTTAAAACAGTCAATAAATTAATACCTACAATGCGGACGAATATCGGCCGAAAATACGCACAAGAAAGCAGACTCGGAGCGCATCGGATGTAGAATGTCGCATGTCCGAGGTACGACATCGGACGTCGATTTCGAGATATCGTTGTATTAATGTCGTAAGCCCGAGTATATCGTAAGTCGAAACGTCGTAAGTCGGGAAAGGCCTGTATATTGTATCATGTCGCATCAAGTGTAATAAGTAATAAGCATCGAAATCGTATTGGGAACCCATGGTCTAGAAAGGAGATTCAATTATCGGTGAATCACCACTGATGCTGTTTTGTAGTCGAAATGTCTATCTGGTATGTATCTAGTTGAGTCATCTAAATTATCAATAAGCAATACCTATTTATTTATTAATGGGCGGTAGTGTCATAAGCCGCTGCCGTTCGGATTGATGATTTTGAGGAATCGCACAAATCGCACTTTGCTCCACCTCGAAACGATTTGCAATCGTTGCGCAGCAGTAACCCATTCGCCACGCGCAGTGCAATCCCAAAATAACGCCTTCTCAAAGTGGAAAGTTTCGCTTCCTTTACCCCGTGCGAGGAATAGTTGCTACGGCTTCCGAATCGTTTCATCCGCTCCGCTATACGTACTACTTTTCAGAATTCTAGTAAGTTACTTCACCGGACGATATTGTCAAGGAAAACTGACCCTCGATGCCCTATACCAGGGGTCGGCAACCTGCGGCTCCTGAGCCGCAAGTGGCTTTTTGAAGACTTTCGTGCGGCTCCCGAAAGCAAATATCCCTTATAAAACCTTAAAAAAAGAAACTGGCTTCGTAAATTATTTAATAGAAATTGCAGAAAACTTAAAAGGTATTGACGCATTACGTAGAATAAACGTTTATTTTAGAATGATAATAGGAAATGTCAATGACTGCGGCTCTTCTTATCTTGCGTGTTATACATAACTTGATAAAGTGGCTCTTCTTAGGAAAAAGGCTGCCAAGCCCTGCCCTATACCATCCGACGTGTCGTACAAATCGATTTTCTGATTTTATTCATGAAAGGTCAGATCGATATCAATTGATCGAATCTGTGGTGAAAACAATAAGACGTTCGTATCGTGTCCAACGGAAAGTAAATGACCTTGAAGGAACAACTTTAATTTACATTACTATTTAATTTACATTACTATATCGTAGCATATATTTCATTAATTTTTACTCATTCAGCTTTCATGATTACATCTGATTTAGTCTTTATAATGCTACGGCTAAGTCCCCAGCTTGTCGTTAAATTGTTTCTTTACAAAATTATTACATTTTTATCCCTAATATCCACCAACCAATATAAAATTTAAAAAACAAATAAAACTATGGTGTTCCTAATTGGCAATTTCATTCGAAATATCTGTAAGTTCATGTAACTTTTCTCAAAAGTTGCCCCCCACACATTTTCTCGACAAATATAACCGGTTTACGGTATAAAAGTTCAATTACGACTACGAAAAATGAAAAAAAAATCCGTAGCCTTGAGAGGCGAATGTTGACCTTTTCGATAAGCAGAGGCAAAATAAAATCAAATCGCCGAATCCTGCGATACGTGTTTCATTCCTAAGCTCTCGGTTTCTGACCGAGCTAGACACGTGCGCGACTGGAGGATAAAACTTAGATAAGCTTCTCTCACAGCTCCTGCATTACGACTTACTTAACTTCCTCTTCAGGTCTAATAAAAATATAATGTTATCAAACCAACCGCCGCGTAGCACACACACATGGAAGCCATCCGAACGACAACAAATTTTATCTCCGTCGCTTTTCTACCACTAAACGATCGCCTTTATTTACCTTTTCGCTCTCAGATGACAACTGGAAATCGATTTGGAAAACCGGGACGATGACTCCCACAAGAAATGATTCACGCCTGCCACTACAAATCTCGGCCATTCAAGCGATTGGAAAATAGTCTTACAGAAGCAGAATTTAAGCTAAGAATGGACATTTTTCGCCTTCGAATGCCTCTAAGAACATACAATAATTCGAGACAATGGAATCACCAGAAAAACATTTTAAATGAAATGCATTATCGAGTGTTTTTTTAAAGAACCTCTATTTTTCGAAACGGAACTCGCAAACAATTAGAAGATCTCGAAAAAGGTGATTATCGGACCAAGCCAACGTCAACAAGTGTTGCTGGCTATACAGAGCGTATGGATATGTATGGTGGCGCTTAAGCGAATGCATAAAATGGAACAAAGATAGGGTACGAATGCACCGGACCCGTCACCCTATCAAAAATATTTATTACACCAGTGAAATAAATAATATATAACGCTGCTATAGTGAGAAAAAAGTTGTCTTATTTATTAAAATATACTATTAAATCAAATTTTTGAATCGTCAAAGAGGTCCTACGCGAAGACTTCGCTCCGGGCCCAGCGATCTTCCAAACCGGCTCTGGAATCAGTTGTTCCAATTACCCGGACGCAAAATAGGCGCGCTCAAAAGCGACGCGCGCGCGCGGCGACTGCGTCCGTGACCCGGACTATTCGGAATTCCTCTGGCTAGGGTGCTCTCTCCCTCATCTCTCCTCTCTCTCTTTCCTCCTTCCTATCTCTCTCCCTCCTTTCTCCTCTCTCTCTCTCTCGTCACTCTCTCATTCCTTCCCCTACTCTCTTCTCTCCACACTCCAGAGGTCGTGGCGACAAATGCTGGAGAGAGGCGTCTTTACTCGCGCGCCACGCCCACCGCCACCTCCTCCCCAAAAAAAAAAAATCAATAAAGTTGGAGAAAATGACGCATATTGCAGCATTCCGAGTAGACGGATATTAAGTGTGAATGCCCAGCAGCGGGGTGAAAAAAAAGTAATAGGCATCTCGTGGAAGGGAAGCTGGTGTCTCGTCAACGTCCGTACCGTTGGGATTTGGCCAGAGTTTCCGATATTAGTGACTTTAGCTTTGGTGAATAATCTGTAAAAATGTCTTCGGACTCTGTAACGGGAGAAATAGAGAAATGCAGAGAAAGAAGTCGCCACAGGACCATGTCCACCCATTGACCACCACTCTGTTAAGCCGGATTTTTCGAAGGATTAAAAGAAAGTTTCAATTGCTTCGACCTTCCTTACTTTGTGTTCACACGATCAACGAAAATCGCCTAATTAATTGAGAATTATGATGATATAGATTTATTCCTGTCTCGTGAAAGAGGATGGGTGAAAGGTGGGTATGGGGTTGACGTATAATCTCCATTCGAATGCCCAAAAACTATGCTAAAGATATAGAGAATCAAATAAAAAAATTAAATATAAATGAAAGTTGGGAAAGCATAACCAAACATTGCCCTTAAAACAATCCTACGATTTAATGAATGTATTTGAAAGCTTGAAATTATAACAGAAGGAAATTAAAAATCTGAAACATGGTAAAACATCTCAACTTAATTATGTTTAATTCACATATCTTGAATGTTTATTTTCTTTTAATATGATAATTTAAAAATAAAATTTTGAGTACATAGCGTATTAGTTTATGGTACGGCTTTGTGTTTTCGTGATTCTAATCGTAGCTGGCAAATCTAATGAATACTACTTTCTGATTTACTAATATAATAACCAAGGACAAGGATAAAACCAACTTAATCTGTGAGCCTGAATTATTTTCTTCATTATTACCATTTAATTATTTTATATGAAGGAAGTTATCCGGCATATCACTATCAGAAAACCGCTAGTTACACGCTGAATCAATATTATTTCCGTGTGAACGCAATTTAAAATGTATGTAACTAAAACTAAAAAGGACTAGGGACCAAAATAAAATGTTAAATTACAGTAAATCTGACAAAATGAACAAATAATTATATATTTTTTAAATGCATGGCAGGTTATATTAATGCATATAACAATAGAAGAACATGTTGCACACACTATATCTCTAGGGGAAATAAATCTGCTTCGTACGAGATATTTTCATTTTGACGTAAATAAAAATGAACAGGAAAACTGTAGTTTCGATTATGGTTGCCATATTTTAAATCTCATTTCCCGGACAGCGGAACTGAAAAATCTGGACAAAACCCGGGCTTGTATTTTCATCATATATTAATGACTTTTTGAGGATAAGGTACAATTTTTTTAAATTTATTATATTTTGTTACACTTACATATTATAACATGACGACTTAACAGAAGTAAAATTATTGTTATAACAAATTACCTGGTTTTCTTATGCATCGTCGTATAGTATGTGCGCCAATACCAATATAGCAAAATTAAAATTATAAGCACGGTGTATTGAAAAAATATGGGCTAAACTGAATTTTAATAAACATATTATAACGTGCGATAAAAATATTCTAAGTATGATATGGTTTAGCAATTTCGTAGTTAGAAAATGGATGTGATATCTCAGTAGTAGAAAAGGGACTACATACACAGTTGGAAAACCTTAGCAGCGACTCTCCTTCCACTTTCTTAACACAAATATTTAGAACTCCGAACAACATTTAAAATCCCGCCAGGGCATCCCCGGGGAGGATAAAAACCCGGGCATGTCCGGGGAAATCCGGACGCATTATTTAAAGAAATAACACGAGAAGGATACTACTGTGGTAAAACATTTACAAGTATTTCGAGTTATCGAAAACTATATTCATTCATTATTTATCGAACCCCGACTGTATTTATTTGTAAATAACCAGACACAAATGTCCAAACGATGCAGCCTTACGCATACTGTGCCTACTGAGAATTGCAAAGGTAACTTATCTCCTATTAAAGGCCGTGCTTACCTATTTAAAAAAAAAGGATTGAGCAAACTGCAGCTCTTTAGACTTATCTCTCCGTCCCAGCGTAGAAAAAATATCGAAACGGAAAAAAAATGAAAAGTGGCGATATTTCCGCTCCAAGGAAAACGTCAGATCGCAATTGAAACGGAAGATTACTCACTGAAGAGCATTGCGCGAAGGATGCCGATTAAAAGTTTTGCGTGATTAACAAGTGGAACCTATCTTCTCGTCATAAAATGACATAAAAACTTCGACCGCAATAAATAACAGTTGTGAAACAGCAAGTTCGCACGGAAAACCGAGTAGATATTATCGACGAGAATAAGGTTTTTCTGAATGACTGTCACGCGTTTTGATAATAACAAGGCAGTCGCCGAATAATTATAGCAACAGTTGTGAAATTTTAAGTAAAGGGCGCTGCTACTGTTGATAACGACGTTTATTTAAAAATTTCTAGAGATTTTGTTTTTTTTTATCACAGCCTCGTTAAGCGGCTATCCAAGTGTGTGTTAGGGAAATTAGTGTAAACTAAAATCTCTGGTCCAAATTAAAGCATTAAAAATACAATACAACCCGCGAACCTTTCTCGGCGTTAAAAATCCTCGACATTATCCGATTGCTCGCAGCATGCTAACGGTTGACTATCAGAAGGGCGATCAATTTTTTTTTAATTTCTATTATTTTCATCGGAAACCTTTTGGTCAAAATTACACTAGGTTCCGAGTCTCTCGAATTTGAGTCAGGAATTTTTAAATTTACCTGTGTACACTATTTTTTTGTTTTTATGACAAAAATCTCTTTCTCGTTAATAAAAAAGCGTGTTATTAACAATTTTGAGAATTTTTACAAAAATTTAGGAAAGTGAATTTCGTTCAAAACATAATATTAAACTAATAACGTTCTACTAAAGAAGTGCGGAATAAAAATGCCTCGAATATTTATTCTGGACATAATAAAATAAGTACCCTACACCTTCTCTTAATAATTATGACTTATTAACTAAAGATTCCAAAAACATATTTATATTATAACTTTCAGCCGAAAACTTGTGAGACTGAAAAACAAAAAGTACAACGAAATTAAAATCCTCGAGTCACCGAAATTGTAATTTGACGCTTTTTCATTTGTTAATGCATTCGCAATGTCGTTAATTGTATGCATTACTCAACACAACGAAAAACCGCAATGAATTAATGGATTTTATGAAGACCTGTCGTAACCGTAATGGCCGATGACCGAAACAAAAGAAATCACACATTTTCAAAGTTTCCATCTCTCCTCAAATTGGCGACAGAGACTAAAAGGTTGGAAATAACTGGTACTCGTTTCGTTTACCAAGAAATCAACCCCAGCGCAAGATTCTGATAAACATCCGTTTTAGAGCTAGGAGACATTGCCTTCAGCGTCGATTACAGCCGAAAGGTGAGTTCGGAATGACGCATTGCGAATGCATTCAGGATCGAATCCACCTTAAAAGCGATCCTCTAATCCAGCGGTGGGCAAACCGTGGCCCTCGAGAGCATTTAACGTGACCCGCGAAGCTTTGGTGAAAAAGCAATCTGAAAAATTTAACACAATTTTATTTTACTTTTGGTAAAATTATTACAATAAAACCTTTAGTTTTGAAAATTTAGCCCTAAAATCCTTGTTTGTGCTTGTTTTTCACTTATGCATGATGCCTAAGAATCTAAGCAATTTCCTATTTAAACTCTAATCTGGCCCGCCTAAGCATTGGTATCTTTCAATGTGGCCCGCTGAAGAATTCGCAAACATGCAGAAAATTTGCCCGCCCCTGCTCTAAGCCATCCAAGACATCCAATCCAATCCAATCCAACAAGATAACACTTGCGACGCATGAGATATTGACCCGTGCGAACGACGACGACAGCGGTGACGCACGCGAGGAATAAACGCTCGTCTCAAAAACATCCTCCTAGATTCTGAAGGCGTGAGCGTGTTCGAGGCGTGCCTTGTCCGACGCGAGTCGTTAGCAGCCCGCGATGATCACGAAAACGTTTCGGCGTCAGATTAATCGTTAAAGGTGTGTAAGGAGAAAAAGTTTTGTTGGACTGGATTTGGGTTGGGTTTGGATGGAGTGGAAAGAGGGACGCCCTCTGAGAGAATGGATTGCGGATACTACTCGTTCGTAATGGGTGGAGTAAGAATAGCACAGTGTCACCGCCTATTATAAAATACCCGCGAGATGATGACGCGAGAATCGGGTGGGAGCGGAAAATTTTTCAATAGCTCTTGAAGGTATAACAGAGACTACGTTCATTTTATGGGTAAAGGAAAATTTAGGGTAATTAAGGATCCCAAATATTGAGAATACGTAAGCCTTCGAGATCGTGTTTAATATCGGTACACTAAGTTTCGGAACGTTATTCGAAATATTTTTTCGTATTCAGAATGTCTAATAATATTAATTTTCCCGATTTAAATTATAAAAATAGATGGCGCGGTTAGGCAGTTATCGAGTAACGATTGAACTTTTGTCGGAAGAATTCCAAACGAAACGGGACGAATCGGCAATTACGTTTAATGTTTTTCGGATAATTTCGTCACCTTCTTGACTTAGTAAGAAAATAAGAACTACATGACCGTGGCGTATCTTGAGAGTAAACGTGTTTTATTGTTAAAATTTCGAGACCATTTTCTCTAAAAAAACCATTCCCATAAAAATGTACAACATAAAATGTTATCTTTGCTTTCGTACAAGGCGTTCAATCAAAACAAGTTTTCTTAGGCGTATGTTTTATAGCTGCTCGTAGCAACGTCACGTTCAATTAATAGCCAAAGTTGTCTGAAAACAACATTTTGAAATAACGTACGCGGCGAAACGAAATAGCGCGTATCCTCGTATTATCAAAGTGAGCCTATAGAGATGTAATGCATGGGTTTCATTCTTGAGAATACACTGCATACCAATAAAATAAGCACATACAAGAAGTTTTTTATTAAGCTATCAATTAAAAATTTATAAAAGAATATTATCGACGGATATGGAATAAATTTCGGGTTGAGATAATTTAACAGAACTTTTTGGAAACACTAGTGTAGAATACTTAGCAAGTAACCCATACCATTTTTTATAGTTTGAGTGGCTTAACGCAACACGAATCAAATACGTTACAGGTGCTTCGATAAATTTTCAATAGTACGCTCATTTTTATTGCGTCGATTTTTCGTATGAAATACAAATTAGTTCTTATATTAAAAGGTCTAAATATTACTCGGTATTGGAGTTATCAACAGAAACCCCATGTATGTATTAATTTTGTAGTGCAGTTGGTACGCCCGTGTGGAATTGGTAGGTCCAGAATAGGCGAGGATCTGAAACTTGGCACGCATGTAGTAAGTACAGACATAACAGAAAAAATCTGAAAAACTTGAAATGTGGAATAGTTATGGAATAATATTAATTTTCAAAATAGAAAACTTTCCGTGAGAAATGCGTCGCGACGCCATTTATATTCATTACAATGCTTTGTTAAAAAAGTTAGATTTAAGATACGAACTTGAGATTTGGTCAGCTGTACGGGTGAAAGCACGAAATATACTTTTCTCGAAGACAGAATCCGTATCCCTACCGAATTAGCCTGAAAATTTTTTCAAGAGTTTAACAACGAGAAAGTCTGTTAGAATGTTAAATTGTGTAATTCTTTTACATTGAAAATGGTAAGAGAATAAAAAAATCGCATTCCATACCGTGAAATGTAGAAACGAGAAGAAAGACGGAAATCTATCTTTGCTGCGACTTTGTGTTTCGGTAATTTTAATTGAAAAACATTTTAATTTTATGTATTAAATAATAATATACGTATTCCCTGTAAAAATTAATTATTTAAAATCATTTATTCCTACCTATTTTCGCCGTTACATCAAATTTTGCGGGCTACCGCTGCTGCAACCGGCAGAGCATTATTAAGAATCGTCCTTCGCCATCTAAAGAGAATTCCTGATCTGGCCGTTAGATGGCTCTTTAGTGCTGTAACTTTATCAGACAACACGGCATAAAAAATAAATAAAAACCGCTTCGCTTTCCATTTCAAACGACGTTATTCCATTTGTTTTCTTAGAGAGAAAACTGCAACGAGGGATTGTCATTTTTGTTTTATGGTCGTCTCATACGTTAGTCAACCACTCTCACGTCTAACCGGATGATGCTATAACAACAAGTTAGGAAAGTTTACAACGTATCACAAATGGGCGCGTTTCGTGCAATGGAGCTTTAGAAAGAAATTATATACCTGTACGTGAGGGAAATAGCGTTTTAAAGTTCTTATATTCTTCAAAAAGAATCCATTTTCTTCCTATTTAATAATATTGCATGCACGCGTAAGGAAATTAAACGTTTGTTGTGAGATTGTTTATGATAGAAACAATGAAGAAGTAACCATACAAGAAATTTTCTGTTCAACTCGAATTAAGACATTCTCATTTGATTTTCTCGATAACGGCTACTCCTACGATAAAAATATATAGGAAAGGAAATACTCTTCTTTACGAATTCTAAAACTTTAATTTGAAAAATATTTTGATATGAGCAATACTTTACGAGATATGACGAAAATTTAATTGTTTGTCACCAGTAAAGTGGTACCCCTGATTGGCGTACGTGATTCATTTTTGCGATTTTCTTTTTATATTTGATTGTAAGTCCTTAATATCAAATTTCATGAAAGTCCGTTCTGTAGAAGCCGAGAACGAACATGCGGACGGACGGACGGACAGACCGACGATAATAGGCGCTCAAGCTGGAAGCGAAACGCGCCTAAAAATGAAAATATTCCATTAAGGCAGAGAGGAGAAAGGTCAAGGAAAAGAAGGGAAATAAAGGGGAGGAGAGAATGACTTTTAACGTCACCTTGTTGGAAGGGAATCATCTCTACGATATGACATAACAATTATTTACGTGCGTAGCTAGCTGGGCACGTACCATAGCAACAGTGGCACTTCGCACGAAGAAACTCCGAGGGAAAATATGAAGGACATTTTCCCACGGAAAGTTTTTTTGCGATCTTTTAAACCAAAAACAATTTTCGGGTTTGGCAACTATTTTCGTATGCATGCCATAAATTTTAAACGCTCGAAAGAGGTGACAGGAGGAAAAAAAGATGGGTTAAGGCGCATGCGCGAAATTCGCCTGGAGATATGTAAACGGCAAAACAAGTTCGGAGATGTGAAAAATAATGCTTTACGTTATTTTCAGCGAGAATGCAGAATCATTCGGTTGCTCACCACCGTTTGAAGAAACCGAATGCCAATTCTCAATCTTATGGGAAGTTTGGTCTCAATCCGAGGAATAATATTAACACTTTACTTTTAAAAAAACAAAACAAATAGACAATCATCCAAATATGCCTGCACACGATAATGCAGATATTAACTCTTGAGCAAATAATAGGTATTTTTTTGTATTTCTTAAGAGTGAAGATATATTCCATCCAACAGACGTGCTTTTATCCTTATGCACCAGATTAGTCCATATTTTCCGTATCATTTCAGAAAACTCAATAAGGCGATTTCAAGAAAAAATCAAATAATAAATAACACGAAAACTTGCGAAGACTGATTAAGTTTCTCTGTGTTTGGACGATTCTTCGCGTAATTTCTGAATGAATCTTTGAAACTATATGAACGTTCACGTTATGCATACACGCAGAGACTGCGCTTTACTTTGAATACGGCCGTAATAAATGACTAACTCCGCGTTTGTCCTTATCGTTTCGTAATTAAACACGAAAAAACACCCCGGTTATTCGGACAAACGACAAAAGAGAATTTACTCGAGAGTTTTGCGCATTTCATAATTAGGAAACCGACGTTTAAGTGAAAGGGATCTGCAAGGAGAGTGAGAGAGAGGAAAGGAGAGAGAGAGAGAGAGGAGAGAGAGAGAGGGAGGATGGGAGGAGCTGGACAAAAAGGCGAAACGCGATCGATGGAAAATTTCGAGCGGGTTCATTTCGTCCGCAGTGCTCCGAAAAAAATGAATAAATTGAAGGGAAACGCAGTGCGCGAGGATCTGGAGAGAAAGCAAGAGAGAGAGAGAGAGAGAGAGAGAGAGAGAGAGAGAGGGAGGGAGGGAGGGAGAGAGAGGGAGGAGAGAGAGAGAGAGGAATGAATAAAACAAATGGCGAATGAAGCGGAACTAAAATAGATTTC
The DNA here is from genome assembly GCA_036926305.1 of Uropetala carovei. Taxonomy (NCBI): domain Eukaryota; kingdom Metazoa; phylum Arthropoda; class Insecta; order Odonata; family Petaluridae; genus Uropetala; species Uropetala carovei. Next base: position 4,441,830 of record JAXCHB010000010.1, on the reverse strand, counting down.
ACCCTAAATACGTAAGGCGAATTTCCGCGAAAGCTGAAAAGGCATATTTGCGAGCTGAAATCGCGCGAAATATTTTGATAACGGCCAAATTCAGTCTCGCGGACTTATGAAAAAAATACGTATTACAACGCGCGCCAACAAACCCGTTCGAAATCCAAGTCGACAATAAACTTTTTATTTTTGCTGTAAAAATTCCCGCTGGGATTATTATGTTATTGCGTTTAATTCAGGCGCAAATACGTCTAAAGGAATTCTCAAATCGGTGAAACGAAAGCGCGGCGATTTTTCGGGATTTTTTCGTATATTAGATCAGCTGCATTTCATAGGGACGCTAATTAAATAAATATAGGTTAACGGTAATTGGGATAATTGTTTCGGCGGTGACACCACGCTACGTTTTCATTTAAAATGTCGAAATAATTGGGCTTTTTTTCGTATTAAAAGGAAATTTTCTTGTTCATTAGGGATAAATTTAAATGTCCTGTGGCAAAGAGCTTGATTCATCTGGTCATGTTAGCTATCAAAAAAGATAATTGCCAATTACGCGAGTTTATGATTATTTGCATAAATATATAAATGTATACAGCTGAAATAACATAACCCTAATTTTTGGCTCAACGAAGAAAGATTTCTTTTCTTCTATATACTATGTCGATTTGAAGTCCTATGCGTAGAATTTAAATGAGCTTCCCTTTAAGGTTTGATTTACGTCTAAAAGCATGTTTGTATAAAAGACAATTTGGAACGACACAAGCCCTTGGGTGTTTCTTCAATACATAACTTGATGTATTATACATTTAAAAAAGTCGTTAAAATCTATTTGAAATCAGAGACAGAGTGAGAGCGCTAACGCCCTATTAATTATTTAAAAACAGCATTAAAATGTGTAATAATAAATTTTCCTCGGGAGTTAGCATCGGAGCCCTGTTTCATGATAATCACGGATTTTCGCAGCCTTGGAACAGCTCTTCCATAACGAATAAACAAACCTCTTTGCAGGGACATTTTATCGTTCCTGAATCCCAAAAATAGAACAAAGGTAAATAGAAGGTGAGAAAACGTGCGTTCTTTTGTTTTTCGTACGCCGAAAAAGTGAGAAGCAAGACCTTCGTCAGGATGACGAGCTTATATGGCTTCTTCAAGGTCTTGCCCAAGAATCTTAGCCAATTGCCGCCCGGAGCGGAAGTTCTAAGCAGGCGACGCGGAATCCACGCAGAGATGGACCGTCGAGTGATTCGAGCAGCGCGTTTATTTACGCAAAACTCCGCCAGACGAGAGTCGCCATTCCAGTGTTTCAGTAGAACACCAATTGGTAATCATCGGATAATAGCGTCAACGCAATGCCGGATTAACCGGGACGAAGTGGTGCTGCTCCGCAAGGGCCCCGGGATCAGAGACCCTAGTAGACATTTTGTTTGGTGGTAGGGGGAGCGGTCTTCGAAAAATTGTGCGCCAGGGCCCCAGAGTCTCTCAATACGGCATTGACGATCAATGAATCACGTAATAGGGGCCACATTATCACCGCCGCGATATTTTTTAAAGCAAATTTCAACATGTGACTGTTCACAGAGAGGAAAAAAGCGGACCTTTAAAAACTTCATTATAATAACGATTCAGACTGGATCATCCTCCCCATCTGATCGACCACTTTTTTAAAGAAAGAAGTTAATAAAATAAGCGAGCTCTTTCATCCCTTTAAAACCTTCTATTTGGAACAGAATGCAAAACATTCAAATGCAACGTAATCTGCGAATCACGGAGAACGGTGTATACGAAAATGAGAAAATCATTCCAAAACTAGTGTTCTTGCTGTTTCGCTCGAAAAGTTCTTTTTTTTCTTGGAAAAGCGATATTTCAAATTTGTTTCACACTTTCTTATCTCTTTCCAATTGCTATGGTTTCGTTCATAACCATGCAATGAATAGAGAATAGAAAGTGTCGGCACCAATTTTCTACAGATTGGTAAATATTTATTGACGAAGATGACGTAGTTGATGGAACATTTCTACTGGATAGCTAACAAATACCGTGGGGAAGATTGTTAATTCTGCATATTATCTACGTATTTGACACTCGAAATCTCAACTTACACTCATTCTATGAACATTCTCCTTGTACTCCGCATGCAGGGACATCGAGGATCTCATTTTAAAAAAAGGAATAAAGAGGTAATGTCGCATGATTCTCTAGGATATTACCATACGCATCGGTAAGCCACGTTGGTCGCTTGGTTTCGCGACGGCCGTCGATCGCTTCCTAGAGAACGTGAGCCTGACAGGTGACATTGTCACATGGAAGCACGGCTGTCCCATCCCCCCTGCCGCACGCACTACACGGCTGCAACGCCCTCTGAACGCACCACGAGAAACGAACATACTTAGACCGCAAATCATCTTAAGGAGACGAAAGAAATCCAGGCTGTATACCGAACAAGTTTCATAGAAGGTTATCAGGCGAATCATGTGCGCGCAATGTATGCGTGTATGATTTGATATCTCTAGATACGTATTTTGAAAAAAAATTAAGCAAAATTACGCTAAAAGAGACGTTTATTTATTGCAATGTGCATAATATCTAATATGCAAATGTTTTCAAATGAAAATTAAACGTGCGTGAATGGGTGTTTGCGTGAATTAAGATTGAAAATTGTGCAATCGAATCATTTCTCGAGAATTTCATTCAATAATCGCTTTTTATTCGAATGAGCAAAGAACAAAGCGGCGCAGCCTGAGATTTATTGCAAAGCAGACTCGTTTATTCTTGCTATTTAGAATTTATTTCACGAGCAATTTGTCGCGAGTTTAATTGAGAAGGACGGAATACAAAGGATCGCGTTTTTATTTTAGTGAAAAAGAGCTTGCGAATGCATTGGAATGAATGGAAGAGGAAGGCGTTTGAGTGAGGGGGGAGAGGGGAGGGGAGGGGATGGGAGAGGGGAGAGAAGTGGGGTGGGGTGGGGGAGATGTGGAAAAAAGAAGCCCAAGTGTCAAGAGGTCAGACGTGGAGGTCACTAAGGGGAAGTGAAAGGAGTTTGCCCGCATGGGAAATAAGACGGATGACTATCAGATATAAGGTCTCATTTATTTACAAACATATTAAGTATATTAATATCATAACGCATCTCTGGGAAACGGACAAAATACTGGTACGGAGTTTTTTTATTTCAAGCCGGTAAATCACCGTCGCATTAGACAGAGAATAATGTTACAGACATAAATACATTTAAATGTCAAGGATGCGATATAACACAACGATGTTTCTTTAATTTTAAATCCCATGATTTATTATCGAACACTTCCCGTTATATTGTCCGGACATCTTTTAATCGACGCTGTAGAAAGTCCATGATCCAAAAACTGCACAATGTATTAATTGAGAAATCCTGTAATTCGCTCCCGGATCTAAAATTTAATATGGCATAATTCCGAGGAATCTATTTTTACACAATTTCGAATAAATATCAACTATTTATCATTCCATATAACACATTAATCATTTCAAAAATTCTAGTAACGATCATTTTCCTATACATTTACTCTCTGACGAAATGGCAATGTTTTTAAGACGCGAAAATACAATCAATTTTTCATCTGGGACACACGAAGCCACATCCGGGAGTAACTGAATAAGAGCTCACCCGATACCATTTTTATAAGAATAGTGTACATTTCAGAAAATGTCTTTTTTGTGATCTATTAAATTTCCTAATACCAAATTTACGGACGATGAACGAATAAAAGCATTATAGACGCCCCAAAAAATTTCATTAAAAATACTCTAAAAGCGCTTTTTTAGAGTACGCAATCTTCGATCCCCTCTTCCTCCAAAACATAAGACCCAAATGAAATAAAAGATATTTAAAACATACCTCATTACAGTTAAGCTGTTGTAATATAATCTTTATCCCTTTTTGAAGGCAATTTACGTATTTACGCATCGCTGTTATTGTTGTAGCTACGTAATTTCATCATAGTAAAGGACCCGAATAGACGGTTCATAAGAGTTTTTTTTTTTCAAGTCCTTCTAAGATGCAAACAGACCCCAAAATTAATAGTATTCACGTACGTCACCAGCCAAAACTATTCTGAATATCTTACTCTTCTGACCGCTTCAAAATTTTGCGAACTGAAGGACGAAGTGAAAAGAGATTTTAAAAAATATTTGAAAAGTGATAATATTTGAAACTTTTTTTTGCGACTGAGCAAAATCCACTGTTTTGCCAATTCAAGCGGATTTTCCTAATTTTTGAAAGGTACGACCTATAGAAAATACCATCTCTTTTGCAGACACGTCCGTTCCATCAAAATCTTCCGCTCAATCGCGTAAAACTCAATTCGGATGAAATGCCTCGCGAAACTTTCCTTTGAAGAGTTTTACGTAGAACCTTAAAGAGAAGGAGGAGATGATATCTTGCAGGCCCAGACACGAGAAAAAAATAACTATCTTCCTATGACAGCTGCCGGATGTGTTTACGCGATCGGAAGCGAGTGACACGGAGGATACTGAGAAAGAAAACGTTCCTAGCAATGAAAATGAGCGACAAAAGCACTTCTAGTAGACTTCCCCCCTCTCCCCCCCCCTCCATCATTATCTCCTTTCTCCCTCTTCTGTATCTCTCTCCCTTTCTTCTTTCACTTTCTCCGAATGCGGTTACTCACCGAGCTAGCATTTCTCTCGTACGCAAAATGCGCTCGGTGACGTCATCGCCTCTCCTCCCTCCCCCTCGACCTCAAAGGGAGGCGAACCAAAAGGAACGCCCACAGCCGACGCCCCATTTCGCGCATATCACTTCTTCTCGCTCTCAGCGAGAAAATTTCCCACTGGGTCGGAGGAAATCCAACTTTCGAACGGGAATTTGACGTCATCGGAATGAACAAAGGTTGTTCCCCAAAATTTCGGTCCGCGGGCCATATTACGCCCGTTTCTTCCGACCCGTACCCTCCAGTGTCGTGTTTTTTTTTTTTTTAGAAACCTGAGTATCGTTAACAAGATCTCCGGAGGATTAGACTTAAGCGGGCCACAATATAAAAATGTTGTCCACGATAAAAATTTAAATATATTATGCGGATTTAATAATGGCAATAACATATTTAACTTGCATTTTTATGTAACAAAATTGAAGTGGCAAACAAGTACAATTTACGTACAAATTTTAATTGTAAATTTGATATAAAAGGAGTGAATCAGCGGAGTTACTCCCTGCTTCGAGCGTGCTACACAAAATGTGTCGGCGGGCCGCATTTGGCCCGAGGGCCGTATTTTGTGCACCCCTGTCCTAAGTTGTGCTCTAAAAACTACGGTTTGAGTATAGATATATCTCGCCTATATTGATTCACGCGTATGACGCGTTTCGTTCTCGTAAAATTTAATCACGGCTTATTTTTTAAAATCCTGTAAAGGGTGATTTGAAATGCAGTGAGTTTTCCGAAAGGTTTCCTTTTTATTAAAAAAGATTGGTGACTAGTCACGTGGAGGTCTGGAGAATTATGCAATAGCGGTGGAGATTTTTACATCTATCTCCTAAACAACGCTTATCTTTTAACTTGCTTTCCGTAAATACACCGTTTAGAGCCCTTCCTCCGTCACCATTCACTTAGTCGGAGAAGCAGCTCCTTGACAACTGGCTCTCTTTGGCAGAGACGTAACTAGGCAATATGGCGCCTATGGCAAAATTTTAGGAAACACCTTTTTTATGTAGGATATAATTTTTTCTGCGTTTTTATAAAGAATAATAGCGTTTTTATTACATATAAATTAACGTTTGAGTATTAAAACAATACTTATTTATGGGAAAATGAACTTTCGACACTTTTTTTAGGGTAAGTCTGGCGCCTATGGCAAATACCACGTTCGCCATACCATAGTTATTTTTTTATACGGCTCTGGGACATTTTGCTACCGAGTAAATTCGACGGTCTTATTCCTTAGGGCAGGGGTTCTTAACCGGGGGTGCGGGAAGATGGTCCAGGGGGTGCAGGAAGGGGGTCCAGGGTGTGCGGTGGGAACATCTTGCAATTTGACATTTTTATTCATTTTTTAGATAAGACATTTTGAACCACCCATACTAACCAGCTGCCGTTCTAGTGTGTATATTCATGCATCCACGTTTCTTATTAGATATAGTATAGCGAGATACTGAAGAACATTCGTTTCCTTGAAATAACAAACCGTAATCACTATTCAAGGTCTGTTAACAAAGCGATTTAAACGGCCGTGCCCAGACATACTGTCACTATATTTTTCTGCCTTTAATTACGTTTATAACAAATTCATTCCCTTGGTCCTACTTTCGTGAGAAGGCTGAGATAATCCACTACAGACTGGTTATTTTGAAGTTCAAGATGAATACAGCATTAAAAATAGTTCAAAAAGAAACAATCTTGAAAAATATTATGGAATTGTTGGATAGGATTCCATTGTAAAAAATGCTGGAGCCACTTTCGTGAGGCGCCTAACCGTCGCGTCGCCTCACCTGTATTACAATCTTATTGTCTTGAATTGAGGAAAGGTTGAGTTTAAAATGTAGTTTGTAATAAATATATTTGATTTTAAATACTATACGTCTAATAATTCGTTAAACTTAAAAAAAATTAAAATTAATAACCACTGAAAAAATTTTGGTGGGGTGCGGGATTATCATAGATCGCTGTGGGGATGCGGGGCTCGCAAAAAGGTTAAGAACCCCTGCCTTAGGGGAAACGAGATATTCTACCTTCCTTAGGCAACCCTCCTGGTATCTTTAGCTCATCTTCCACGCAGTCATCTTCGACGATAACGCGTCAACCAACGCGTCGCGTAAAGTGATAGGATAGAAAGGTGAGATTGGAGCTCGCTCGTGCGAGGATAGATCGGTAGGTACCTCTTTGACTCTCTCTCTCGCGTTTCTAATGCTCTCGCGATTAAGTGTATGCAGATGTGACATCCAGAAATTCAACACTTTCTTCTATGAGGAAACACTGAAAAATCACCGTGAGAAGCAAGTCAAAAGAATCATAATAAAATTGGAGAAATGAGTTATCGTTCTCGTGAGACAAATATGCTAACTATTTGAAAAATTTGGCGAATTTTATTAGAGAATTATAGCATTAAAAATAACATTCAGGACGCCTTAAAAGAAAATGTCAAAAATAAAAAAAATTGCTAAAGAATTACGAAGACAATGTTAAAAACCAGCGCTTTCGAGCAATTAACGTTTATTTCATGTAAGACAGTAGTTCGAAGTTCTTCTACAAGAAACAACTGAAGTTGATATGAAAACGCTTCTTCGAAAATTTACAGTGTTTTCTTGGAAATATTAAGACTTCTATTTATAATAGGAAGGCAACTTTTCCGATATCCTTTTTACGGAATTAGCAGCAATCAACTGCATGATTAGAAATATGGAGTAAATTTCATGGAAGAAAAACGTATTTTGAACCTAATAAACAATATCTTCCAAAACGAACATTTTTATGACGCAAATATAGAGCAATCTGAAATTATTTAGAAGTACTTGATTGATCGAACATGCCGAGCACTATCGATGTCTTCAATTCAATTATTCACAGTTATGAGCGAAAGAAATGTTCAAAACGTAATAATGGCAAAATGCGAGAAATGAGAAACAGAAGAAAGTAATAACATAAATATAACTTGATGTAAAATGACTGTCACCCGCCGCGAAAAAGTAGAAAAACATACCGAAATTCTAAAAGATTAGAAATGAATTTTTTTAAACACGACCTTACGACTTAAAATGATTTTTAAAAACTGCGTTCGGTTTCTCGGTAACAGTTTCATCTTGTGGCAATGATCGTGTTATTAAAATGCCTGTGAAAATTCCAATGTTATTATTTACGCATTCTTTTTCTTTATATCCAAACACAGATTCGCTCCATCATTTTTCATACGGAGTGTTCATTTAAATTATTTCAACTATTACTTTTGTTTTTTATTTCGACTTTGGATCAGAAATAATTTTATTTTGCACTGGGTATGAAATTAAGCTCAAAAAACGTTGGCCACAGTAAGGGTCTTTGAACTACCGGTATCAGGGCACATCCCCAGATCCAACGTGCATTCCATAGAGACCTCATCCTCTCCTCAAGCTTATAAAATTATATGTTATGGGAATTAAAACGGTAACTTTTAAGACTTACGGACTCGGAATAAAAGATACCGGTGGTTCCAATTACAAAAAGAAAGTTTTTATCTTTGTAAAACTATGAAAAAGGGAAATAATTTAAGTAAGTGTAATAAAAACGCAATGCGATCATTACTAACATTTTTACGAGAATTTTTTATCTCCCAAAAAACTCAAATTCGATCAACAATTTGATAGAGGCTCTTCGGCTCTTCTCTATATCTTTCTCCCCATCCACTTCCCCGCCCCGCAAACGTTTGGAACATCAACACCTGAAATTTTGTCACGGAACTCCTAAGGGGATCGCACCCTCCGGTGGTAAAATGAGCATGATAAATATATACTACTATATATGCCTACAGGGGTTCAGACTGAACCAATTTGCAACTATTTTTTAATTTAGGAGACTTCGGAAATGTAAATTCCCATGGAACTGCTGTCATTTAGATTGGTAAAATACGTCATTTCGAAAATATTTAGCACTTAAGATTTGAAGTAACCTTTGAGGAAACGATGCCGCAATAATATTACAACAGGTCGCGCTTCATTCCAGAATTCTTTCTCACTCGTAGATGCACTTTTGCATCGAATACCAAATAAATAGAGCAAAAAATAATGTCGAGGTTCGTAGAACTTAGAAATACGTTGCCATTCTCCGGGAATAAGAATGTGCATACGAGAGGGAATGAAAGTGATTCACTGCTATCTCTCTCTCTAGCGACGTCTCACGGTAACAAATGGCAGCGGTATGAGTCAGAATGTATATAGCGCCTTCGAGGAACAAAGGGAGGATTTGTTGCTAAGTCGCACTTCAAAAAAAAGAATGCGAGAAAAAAATTGGCAAAAGATACTAGCGGAGAGGAAGGATAATTTATGTCGACGTCGGATGGCGGCGCCGAGATCGTTTGCATAAATAATTTTAAAATATTCATTCTATTTCAAAAATGTCCTTGTACTATTTTGATAGGCAAGAGGGCTACGCGTGTTCTTTTTTATTTAATTATTCGAAGTCCTAAACGAAAAAAAAAACAATATCACCAAAGAAATGCTTTCAATTTTTTAAAAATCTATTTTTGGTTTCGTGTCTATACAGATTTAATTCAAAATTAAATTTGCATTTTTCCATAGAAGAGTTTAACCTACGACCCAAATAAATATCTCGATTCGTCAAAGGTGGACGGAAAAATGTCGAGATAAAATGTTTCTACCGAAACTAACTCTAATGGAATTCACGAGGGTAGTTTTCTAATGTCATCTGATTCGACCTGTTCAGCTACTTTATCAATATTTTTATAATTATTTACTGGCGGGCCTTTCCGTAAACGAGTAATGTAAACAGAATAACAGCTGACGGAGCAGACTATCGACCACGTATCGATCCACGCGGAGATTTCGATGGAGATAAACATCGAGAGGTAACCATGACACTGATAAAAAGATTACATTATTAAAGGCGGATAACTGAAAGCTCTGAGGTCGGATATAAATTGTAAAAGGTTTTATTGTATCGCGCTTACATTTATATTGAAATTTGTTGCTTATTGGGTAAACAACATATTTCTATGATTGAGTTCTTAAAGAAATATATTCATTTGTAAAAATAAATCTAATTTATCTATCACAGAAAATCAAGTCTATTTCAAGTAAGAGGTCGAGTCATTTAAAATCGAGGATTAGCCACACTACTGACGTTGCGCACCAATGCACCGAAGTTACCGGTGATAACTTCTACAGAGAATATCGGCAAAGGTTTGCAACCGCGCTTGGCGTCTGGATAAGTACAAAAAATCACCGCACGAGACATGAAATTTTATGGCTTTTCTAGTAATTCATTTCCCTTCACTCTCTCTTTCTTCTGTCTGCCAAAAGCGCAAAAAACTCCTCCCCCCCCCCTCCAAACACTTACTTGGTCACGAGGCCCTTCCCCCAGGCATAGCGCCACGATTCCTCCCCTCAAAAAGCGAAGGACCCTTTCCTTGAGAAGCATTGCCAACGCGGCCGAAAACATCAATGGAATCGCCGATTGCGAAACAAAGCGTGAGTCATCCACGTCTCGGAAGAAGGCGAAAGGTCTCCGGGAGACGGCGAGCGAGGGTAAATCAACCGATCGGGAGATATTCATCCACCCACTCCTCCCTTTCTCCCCCACTCTCTCTCCCTTTCCTTCCCTCCCTCTCTTGGTAGACGGGTGGTTAGAGTATCTTCCGACTAATACTAAGGTCGCGGGTTCGAATCCCGCATAGGACATGGATGCTTGTGTATGTCAGGGTTGTATGCAACAACTGTCTAAATATCGCCCTCAATAAAGACGTTTCATTCCTTCCTTCTCTCTCTATGTAGTCTCAATTTCGCCATAAATAAAGTCGTTTGTCTGTCTGTCTGTCTCTCTCTCTTCATCCTTCCCTCTCTCTATACTATATAATCGGTGATCATCATTCCTTGTACACTACTGCGATTCTTATGCTATTGTATATTTTATGTATTCTTGTATTTCTTTATAGCTTTCTTTGTATTTATTATTATTTTAATTTTAGTAGTTTAGCTGTAGCTTATGTGATTTCATACTGTAAAATTCAAAAGCAATCTCGACTATGTATTGTTAGGCGGAAGAGCCTCAACCTCGCAATAAAGTCAATTTTCTTCCTTTTCTCTCTCTCCCTCCTCTCTCTCTTCCTTCCTCTCACCCTCCGCCGCCTATCCTTGCTCACGTGTTCGAGCATAAAACGCATTTCTCCGAAGACTTCGTGGTCACAGGCTTCGTATTTAAACGCTTCCAGTTCGCGAACGGCGTTAAAAATGAAACGAGAAAACTTCACGCGTGCTATTAAGTTTAGCGGTGCTTAAAAAGATCACTAGGCGTTTTTCCTAGAAAAAAGAGATCCTACCAATAACGAGGGCGACGAAAAAATTAATTTGTCCTAAGTCTTTTGAGTGAGAATTTTTTTCTCGAGGAGAAATATTTCCAGAAAGAGAGAAAAATGATATTTCTTTCTCCTGGAGAATTGGGATAATTTACCGTGACAATGCGTGTAAATCAAAATCTGACATGAAATAAGAAATATTTAAGTCTATAAACTACTAATCCTATTCTATATATAAATTTATTTTGTTTAAGGGAGTCGGCGAAATTATGCAATCAGCTGTGAAAATAAACAAGAATAGATATTAAATGTTTCCAACATCTCTGCGGCGGAAATCGGAAACCGAACAAACTTGCACCGCGATCCATATTGTAGATTAAAAAAAAGAAATATTTTACCGGTAAGAAAAAGAAACACCGTCCGCGTGTCAGGACGTTAAAAGCCATGTGTTGCTCATTACCGAGAATGGTGATGCATTATCGATCTGGATCTGGCCTTACACTTAATTCATCTCACGCTTCCAATGTACATAACATTGGCACCCCTGCTTTTCAAGCCCGTATCCACCCTTTCCAAGCGTCAAATGTGGCTCGAGAGGTTTTATTCCTTACTAGCAGAAATTCAATGCGTTGCCCGGGGAAATTTGGTTCAAATCCGATCGGAATTCCAGATGATACTTGGTATTTAACAATTCACTAGGCCGCCGTTTTGAATAAAACGGGAAGAGAGAAACGAAAACAACGTATGAATTATTTCTGGGAGCCCTCCATAATCGTACCAAATTTGATTCAAATCAATAGTAGGACTTGGGAAAATACGCTTAGTTTAATGTTTAAATCGACCGCCATTTTGAATGAAGCGGGCATAAGAACACTTAAACCCGGCGTCGACCTTCCCCTTAATGCCCCCTACACTCAAGCCAAATTTGGTTGGAAGCGGTGGATTGTGCGCGTGTATAAAGGAGCCGACAGATAATGGGCTGCCATTAGCATTAGCATACAAAGTTATTTTTCTTTTTGTACAATTACCTATATAAAACATTAGGGATTAAAAAGCAGCGTACTGTCTTTCTATTTGTGTAGAAAGTGTCAGTTGAATGTTAGATTACTCTAACTTTAACGGTGTGGAAATGTATAATGCACAAATAAACAAACAAACAAACACACTTTTGTAAATACATAGGAGATAAGTATTAAATCCAGAAATGCTAAATGTAAATGATGCCTTGAAGCAATATTGCATAATTTTCAGGATAGCTCAGCAATTACAATAATTGAGGGGTGTGAGACAAAAAGATGGTAACCCACTACACGTATTTGTAGTAAGGTTGCGTACAGGAAAGAAAAAAATTGAATTATGATTTTGGCAACATCATTTGTTGTAGTTCATATTTTGTAACTTGCGTTTGTTTATGATTTCTCTTACGGGTGCCCCCCCCCCCCCCCACTCCCCTTGGTCTGATTTTGCTCACATACAAACTTCATCTTATACTTGTATTGAATGTGACAAATATACAATTTGAACTTCCTAGGTTAATTTACTCGAGAGTTATCGTCGAAAAACCAAATCGATACCCCCCCCCAAACCCCCACTTAAAATTTTTTTTGAGACACACCACATAGCCTATATCTTAAGCTGGACCAGTCTAAAGATGCGCTGCAAGTTTCATAAAAATTAGACCAGCCGTTTTTGTGTGATGCGGTAACAAACAAACATACAGACAGACAACAATTGTGCAAACCGGTTCAAACGTCTTCTTGTGATGCAAAGCACAAAAAAAGTAAAACCCCGACAAAAAAACAAATGTACAGACAGAGGTTACAATTTCATTTATATAAATAGATAGATAGATTTTTCCTTAGAATACCTACGTCAACGATTAATCTATTCTCGCAGCTCCCATTTTCATTTCATATTCAACTCCTTTAAAAGAAATGGAATGCAACTGATCTGGCACCTGGCGAATTGAGGGCTGTGAGGCAAAAATTTGGTAACCCACACTTATGCTGTTTTGAGAAAATTGACATTTTATTGGTTAAAATTATATTTTCATCAGAAATAAACACACGTTACAAAATATGAACTACAACAGACGACAAACAAATTTTCAAAATCATAACTGAAGTTTTTTTTTTCTGTACGCAACCTAGCTCCAAATAGATAAGTTTGTGGGTTCCCATGTTATTGCCTCACACCCCCTCAATTCACATGTCGATAAGTTTCGTTTTTACAACAGCTCAGAAACTACAGTCACCATTGCTTTAGCAGGAGACGACTCCGAATTCAATGTGATTTTCCACATTGTTTTTATTAAGTTTCCGAACAAATGCTTTCTATTATAGGTTCTAACGCTCTCTAAGGAAATATACCCCGCGGATGGCGAGCAGAAAATTGCGAATTTGCCTTTTTTTTTTAATTCGCAGGACGGAGGAGATATAGGTTATCGGAAGTTCGAGTCGTAAGAAAATAGATTATTAATTCCATGTTTTTAAGTCAACAGAAATTTATTCCGCCGAAAATTTGGACACTGACGTGAAATTCAGAACCGATGAATATTATATTAATTGCTTTTGTAAATTTTATTTGCTTACAGGAACGGATTTCGCTTTAATTCAAGGAATATGAAACTTTGGAATTTTAGATTTCGTGTAGATAATTTAACGGTTTACTTTTGAATTTCGTAACGGGTCTTTTCGGTTTCAATCGCGTCAGAATATTATCAAACGACACAGGCGGAAGAGAGGCGGCGTACCTCGGCATTAATTCCGTCAACAAAATGGGTGCGATCAAACAGTCTCATTAATTTTCTCATTATCTTTTAAAAGTGCTCTTTCTCGTTCTCTCCAACAAGTCGCAACGTGGACTCCTCTCCCTTTCCCTCCCTCCCTTTCTCTTCCTCCCCACTCTTTCCCTTTCTCCTCCCTCCCTTTCCCCTCCTCCCCCCTCCCTTTCTCCTCCTCCCCCCTCCCTTTCTCTTCTAGTTACCCTCCCTCCACTCTTTCGCCTCCCTCCATCCCTTTCTCTTTCTAATTCACACTTTCCCATTTCCACGCCCCCCCTCCCTATAATTATTAAACCCCTTCCCTCCAAACGGGAGAGATTCCACCCACTCACTCCCTGGGCGACGTCGCATTCTCCCCTCTCGTCGTCTCAAGAGAAAAGAGAGTTAAGAGTGTTGTCTTGGAGACGTAAGACTACACCCCAACTTCTCTCCTCCTCCTCACGGCGCCTAAGGGTCGACGCAACATCCCCTTGAATACCATTTCGCACTCTTTTCACTTCTTTCCCATTGTCCTATTTCTATTTCCCCTGTTTTACATCATTCTCTTCTCTATTCAACTTTCTGTTCTCCTTATCTGTCTCCAGGGAAGAGATCAACTGTCCCTAAGCTCCCCCTATTCCCAGCCTCAACCCCTCTATATAATTTGCTTGGTTATGCGTGATGGTGTAATGCCCAGTCGGCCTTTTTCATTGGTTGAATGGCAAGACAATCAGGGTTCGGGACATCACTTATGTCTGTGACTGCAGCGCCGTTTCTAAGGCGTGGAAGAAACGCGAACTTATGGAATACATGTGATGTCATAATTCGAAGTTGTTTGCCGCTAGAATTTTAATTAATTTTTTTTGAAAGATATGAATAAATTGTTTATAATAATAATAAGTACGACATTTAAAGTTAAATAATATATTTTTTCCGTCATATTGACGGGATTATATATTAGTCTAGTAATAAACCTCTTGATATGCCACTGCAACTCGCGTCAACATGACAACAGAGTCGCTACCCAATCCTCTTTCTTTCTGCTTCCGCCCTCATTCTAAACCTTTCTTTCTCTCCGATCCCCATCTTTCTCTGTTCATTATATATCTTTGTCTTTCATATCACTCCTCTATTTTACATCGCTCCCACCATCTTTTTCTCGCTCATCTGTCTCTCTCCCTACTCCCCCAAACGTTTCATAAACCCTCCCCGTTAACACACTCCTCCATCCCATCTTCGTTGTGTCTGTGTGTTTGTATGTCCGTATAAATGTGTGCTTATGTACGTTTACGAATGAGGGCTCTGTTTGCACTTAGAATATGCAGTTCTGTACACAGGTGCTCTCTAGCATAATTCACCTTGCGTAGTTAGGCATGTGAATAGCCGTGCACACGTGCGACGACTATATGCATAGCAATGTGCATACGAAGCTTCCTTAGGTCTCTTATGGTTTGTTTGCGCGAGTTTTTCGCACGGCCCTTCTTGCGGGCGTTTTCCAGTAAAAAAAAAGGTATACTGATCTCCCGATTTACGAGCACCATGCGTTCCTGAAAAGTAGTTTGCATATCGGGAGCGATTTTCCTTTATATTTAGCATTAAAATAAAGGTCTAACTTCTCCCTGACGTCGTTCTCCTGAATGAAAGCTCTAAAGAATGCAATATTCATTTATATATATATGAATTTGAAATGTATTTCTTTTCAGAAATTTCTCGGTTATAATAGCGATGTACTGTACGTTAAAATAAAAGTAGTCTGCGAACTCAAGTAAGGTATGCTGGCGCAACAAGGAAATACCGCAGTAGCAACATTAATTTTGCAGAACATATGCCTAAATACGGTACTGTATTGCAGTGGTTCTCAACCGGTCTGGCGCGGCAAATTCGTGCGCCGCGAGGAAGGGACTAGTGTGCCGCACACTCCGAAGAAATTGAATTTTTAAATTATGTATGTATTTAATGTACAATAAAATTATACAATTATTGATTTACCAATCGTAACAATCTAATATAACTGCGACTTTTACTTGCTACGCTAGTTTTTATCATTAAAAATGAGTATGTACGCAGTGAAATTAAGGGTAGTTTGGTGTGCCGCGATGTTCTTAAGCATGCATGAAGGTGTGCCGTGGAGCAAAAAAGGCTGAGAAGCACTGCTGTATTGTATATGTATGCATAGTAAGTATACCTTAAACACATAAAATTTCGCAAACAAACATTACGTTCTTACATTTTAGTTTCAGATGAGGGCGTTGTGTGTTTGCTGAAATTGAGCGGAATATCGAGTTTTGAGGTCGTAAATCAAATCTTTGTTCTTAAGATCGAAAATAACAACTGCGGTGAGGTGCGTTTTAAATAACTTATAACTGATTTTGAGAGAGAAGCGATCGAAGATTCCGAAAGTTGACGTGAATATTCTAAAAAGAAAACGCTTCTGGAATCTGTTTTTGCAGTTATTTTTTAACTTCCTTCTTTTTCCTGCCTTCGGCTCCCTCATTTATCCTCCCCTCCTCCTTGTCTATCCCGTTCCTCCTCCCCCCCCCCTTCTCTCTCTCTCTCTTTCTACTATGTAGACAACCGCACGCAAACGCGAGCGCTAGAGTGGACAAAAGAAACATTCCCGCGACAAAGGAGAGATATTTTCGGAGAGCATATTGCAGAGCGACATAATTAACAAAGGATAAAATGAGTCGAATATCCTTACGTCGCGAAAAAATGCAGAAAATAATTTTTAAAAAAAAGAGCACTAGCTTCCGATATCCGCGCAGCTGGAAACATTTTCCGCGGAAGAACACCTCGTTAGATGAAGAAAAAAAGAAGAAAACGCCTCGAGTGTAGAGCGGGCGACCAAATTAAAACCTCACGCTTCCGCGGATTGCGCGCACGCCCGTATTTTCCTTCTCCCGACACGAGTGACCACCTGGGGCGATCACGTGTCACGAGGTCCCAAAGTGGCACGCCAGACGAATTTTTAATTCCCTTTCCAATTACTCAAAATGGCCACAAGTACAGCATAAAACATGACACATAGACGTAAGGATATATCGCCAACTTATCATATGCGATGAACGATTCGCTAATAAGACTGCCAATTAAGAATCGACAAAATGTACGAACCTTTAATGATTAAGGACTACCAGAAGGGACTTCTTCGCATTACTAAGGTCGCGGGTTCCAACCCTGTCATAAGCGCGGACGTATTCATCGCTCTTATTTTCAAGGTCGTTTACAATAAAACTTGAAAAGATGCAAAGAATAATTCAGTAATCCCAGCCGCAACAACAGAATGAGACAAATCAATCTAATTTATTGACATTACTGCTATTGCTACGTACCTTCTTAGCTTACTTTTCTAAATACTCTTAAATAATGCTGAACTTGAATGAAGACTATTTATGATTTGATGGAGGCTCAACCAAAATTGTGATAAGATATTAACTATTATATTATAAAATTTCTCATATCATAGACGTTTTGATGAACATTATTTTTAGGCAATTTGCGTGACACTTAAATTCGATTTTATAAAAGTTTTTTAGAATAATAAGTCAAGCGCTATTTTATTCGGCGAGCTTGAATCCGTAACTACGTTCCTTATTTTTATTTAGATTACAAAAATATTTTATTTTATTGGTTTCAGCTGTGTTTATGACATTGGCTCTATCAGCATTTCGCTCAAAAAACTCCAACGACAACATTGACAAAAACACCACAAAACATAGCCCTCCATCTAATTTTAAACATTCATTTGGATTAGTTCTCCGAAACTGTTTGATATTATATCGTCGTACAGCTAGAATTACTTGAAAAAGAAGAAGAATATTACTGTATTTTTCTTCTCAGTCACGATCATTTTGTATAAAGCGAGGATTCGTTGACTAATTCGCTCCATAGCATTATTTAATTGAAATGAATTTAATTCTTCGTTAAGAGTATCGATAATATCAGATTTTAAATTAATTTTTACCAAACTGAAATATTTAAACGATTTCAAAGTTTGCGGTTTTGGTTATGATTTTTGATATCCATTTGAGAAAAGGCGGTGATAAAATATTATCTGCCGGTACTAATAAGTGACGATATATATGTTCCGTAAAATGTCATCAGGAAATTCAGTTCGGTGCGCCGCGTGGAAGGAAGGGACCGGAAAGTGTGCCGAGATACGTACACAAAAGGTTGCGGAGCACTGAGCGAACGAGGCGTCTGGATTCGAAAGACAGTATGCACTTAGGAAAACCCGGAATATAAATAGAAAATAAAAACGAACAACTAGGCGAACCGGGCGCTTAAGTTGATTAATAAAAAAAAAGATTCCCGGAGAGAAAAACAGAGGAAGAACAAAGAGAGAGGGAGAGAGAGAGGGAACGGATGTTTTCGGAGAGGAAACGAGCGACTGATTGCGAGGCACACGTCACGCAAACGGAGTTGAAGTAATGCAAAGGTTTGCAGAGCTTCGCATTTGCGCCTCGTGTTCCTCACACATCCACGAGCACAACATCGCAATCCGCAAAAGTGCACGGGCAACAGTTGAGGAAAGGACTCTTGGCTGCGCTCCAGCAGCGACAGAAAATCCCGACGTACTGGATTCGATAATCCGCTCTCCCACGCTGGTAACACGAAGAGAGAAGGTGACGTCACGGATTTTAAATGCGTACTTTTTTATATTACCAACTTCTCTAAGGTCACCCAATTTGTGAGATAACCTTGAGGAATTTAGCACGCGTTTTATCTTAACGGATGGATTTCTTATCGGCCAGCTGTTTTGGAACATACAACAGAAATTCGTTTCTCCTCCTCAGAATGAATCTAATTTGACATGCGCATACTAGTTTAACAGTAATCATTTCCAATGGCATGCATTATTAAATTACAAAGGAGGAGCAAACATAAAAAAGACCCAAACAAAACACCCACATTCAAATTAGATGGTAAATTAATACTTAATTTTTAATAATTTCAGGTATAGTGACACTTTCATGTAAGCTATAATAATGCCACAAAATTTATTATCTCTAGCATAAACTTTTAATGAACGAAGCAAAATTAATATGCATCGATGCAAACTAAAAAAATTTAAAATGGAAGAAATTTATTAAAACTCTCTAATTACAAAGTTATTTTTCCCTTTTCTTTCGCTAAAATTTTAATACCACGGAGTTTTCGAAGAGGATAAAATTTTACTTAATAATTTCAAGTTGTCATCAGTTCCCTGTAAATTTCGTCACGAGTTTCGTAGGTTGCTTGAGTGTTGAAAGCTTCGTATCAATTAGGAAGTTGCATTTCAATTGAGCATTCATTGCATAAAACTTTAGACGTATTTAATAGCACGACACCCTTTACAAGTCATGGTATAGTTTACGTGAGGAGAAAAACTTAGGGCATAACCCTCATATATTAAATATATTTCTCGAGGTTAATGGTTTTAAAACAGTGGTGCACAACCTTTTTCTATCAAAGGGCCGCATTTCACATTTTTTCCGAGTCCGCGGGTCGCATTATGAAAAAAATTACATTGAATTCGTAAATTTAAGGAAAATCTTAATAAAACTTATTTTATTACATTTTATGGGATTTAAAATTTTTTAATTAAATAATGATGATTATAAATAATAATAATTACAACTTAATTTTCTGCATAAATTAAACTTTCCATTTAACTAAGAAAACTCTGACACAAAATTAATAGAAAACAGGATCAATCAACCTTTTCTATTTTAAATTTAATTTAATTTGCCTCAATGCGATCGTTGAGCCTGCATTTCCGTTGTTAAACGCTTAATATCTGGTGTAATGTTTGTTGTGTTCAGACACAAGACTGAACACAGATTTTCATCCGTCAACTGGTTCCGATATTTCTATTTGATTAATTTCATCAATGAAAAAGCGTGTTCGCATATATAAGTGCTTCCAAACAGATTTGTGCAAATAGCTGTCATCCGTCGTAGATGTGAATAGGATTCTTTAGGAAGGCAGAATTCCCTCCTTAAATTTTGACCTCAGTTCATCATTATTCTGAAGATCGATGAGTTCGAGCTGTAAACTGGAGTCAGCGTCTTTATGTGAGGCTTCAAAAGGGTTCGCACATATTTTTAAAAACGTTTTGCCCCGCTCAAAGTCTGTAAATCTCTCACCGAATGACCGCTGGATACGTTCTATGTGAGTGGCATATTTGAAATTATTCACATTATATTTTTAAAATATTTGTTGGCAGTCTGGAAAGTGACAGGTATTGTTCTTCAGCAGTTGCTCTCGAAATAATGATAATTTAATTTGGAACGCTGATACATTGTTCGCAAGTTCAAATATCAGGTGGTTTTTACCTTGCAATCTCAATTGCAATTCGTTTAAATGTGCAGTAATATCAGTCAAAATGCCAAGTCGCATACCTATGTTGGATATACGAGATGATTTACTGCTTGTTCTTTTTCTGTCAGAAACATTTTTATCTCCTCGAAGAGAGATATAAAACGTTGCAAAACCATGCCTCTGCTAAGCCTTCAGAATAGTACAGAATATCGCAATATCCAGCTTCAATTTTCTCGAGAAAAACTTTGAAATGTCTGTGGTTTAGCGCACGTGATCTGATGAAGTTGACTGTATTTAAAACATCACTAATAACTAATTAGGTTTTTCACATGAATTATGCAGTGATACTTTATCAACTCATTTTTGAGCCCCAACTTTTGGACATGTTTGGACAGAAGAGATACCATCCCGTTTTGAGCACCTGTCATAGAAGGCGCACCATCAGTAACTATCCCCACAAGTTTATTTAAGTTCATATTATGCTCGTGAAGACTTTTAAGCAAATCAGATCCTTTGGTCTGATCTTTCAACGGATCGAGCTCTACGAGTTCTTCATACACTTCAAAATCTGTGTTACACCACGTACGAATATACACATTTGAGAGGTTGACGTGAAATCTGTCGATTCATCTACTGCCAGTGAAAAGTAAATGCACTTACTGAATAGTTCTGAAAATTTGGTTTCAACATCACAGGAAATATCTAATTTTAATAAAGTCTCGAATGAAAATTTCTCGAGACAAGAAATCCCCCACCCTCTTCCTTAGAGCGTAACGTAATTTATGGACGATCCCATACAAATTGGGTTAGTTCCCCCAAAGTATTAAAAAAACCTGTAAATTTTTTTAAATTTTAGAAGTTTACGTAAGCGGCCGCGGGTCGCACAAAACGCCGTGGAGGGCCGCGCGTTGCGCACCACTGTTTTAAAAGCACGCGGTTTTAAGAAAAAATTTCAGTCGTATTCGTAACTCGCTTAATATAATCCACGAAAGAAAACTGCATCCTACCACTGACATGAGAGTAATCCTGATTTTTTATCGGGATATGTGTTAAAATCATCGACACGTGAAAAAGAAGTTCCGTGATCAAAATATTTTAAATGGTAATTTACTTAAATAATTAGCGAAGTCCCTTTCAACATAATTTTCGTTTCGTTAACTCATAAGAAAAAATGTAAGCATTGGCGATTTTTCACTCGATAAAATACAAATAAGTATCCTCAAGTTCACCGCAACTTGTAAAAAAGTATTTCTTCTTTCCTCCGGCTTCCATCACGATTATCGGATACCAAAGTTAACAAATTTGGATCGAAACTTGGAACGATCGGCAAAATTCTAAAGAAAAAGAACGAACGAATTCGTGAGAAAGATTCAAGGGATCGGTTTCGTGAATGCAAACTGTGAAATTGCTTCGATAAAAAAACAGGATCGCCGGTATCTCGTAAAGAAAACGATTTCCACTGAAATTGTACCCTGGAAAAACTTCGGCGATGGAATTTCCTAGCGTTTCGAGCAATTTCTGACTTTGCTCATTACGGGACCGAGTTCGACCCCCTTGTGGATCCTGCCTTCATGGTCTCCTCTTCATCTCTTCCGTGCCAGTCTCCGAGCAACGCGGCGCATTAATTTCGACGTCTGCAGAGGGAGCCACGCGCTCGCGACAGAGGGTCACGTGACAACGGCGGGCCAATGAAAAAAAAAGCGACGCGACCCTTTTAACCCCTTCCCCTTCTTCTTCCTCCGAAAAAAAGGAAAAGTCGAAAAGACAAAAGAAAGGAGCCAAACAATCCATTTTCTTTCTCACGTGACGCAATTCGTTATTCCTTTGCTTTTTCGGGCATGCTTCCATTAAGGCGAGGTAATCGTATCTCTCCGTTTCTCTCCCCGTTAATAAACAACTTTCCAGCTAATGGGTTAAAGCAATCGGAACTTCAGAACACCGAGTAAATAACAGCGGCAGATAAGGATGTAGAGTGAAAAAAAAACGCATCGTTTCCAAATTAACGCCGTCAAAGATTTTCCTGCAATATTTACGTTTATTTTGCAATACGCTGAATATAATACAGAATACTTACATGGGACACTCATTACAAACATAAATGTTCGCTGCACCTCTCCCTGGCAGCGAGATCAGAATTCAAGCAAAAAATATGCTTTCAAAAGCTTACGATATTTTCATTATTTATTTCAATTATTTAGAATTTTACAAAAGTAAACGCAAAAGCCTTGAATAAGTTTTTAGCTCCTGTCAAAACATTAAAATTTTTTACCTCCCCTCCATTGCGATCACAGTGTTCCATTACTGCGAATAACTTAAGAGACATATTTCCAAAATATTTTACGCTGCGCGTTGCACCACGACCAAAATATCTTTATACCTTTCTCGACAATAATGTGTGGAATGCTATAGAGTTTTCGTTCTGTGATTATGAATATCAAATTGCACAACGTGGAGCTAAATATTATTGATAATGCTTTGGAAAAGAGAAAAAAATTTTCTGTTTCTGTCTGGAGGCATTAGTATAGCTATAACTTCTCGAGGGAAGGACTTAGTTTGTCGTTTTGGAAGCTCCCGAATGCTTGATACAACAGGGTCTGAGGATATCAAAAGAGTATTGAATACGTCTTCTAAATTCTTTTCTCGGGAACATTTTCTTGAAAAACCTTCAGGATACGTTTTGACGTCTTTGTTACGTGCATCTTATGCCTCCTCTGACAGCATTCCAATTGGTAATACTGCTGACGAAATAACTATAGGACCGTGCATTAAGATTTTATGTATTGGTTGGCATATTAAACCACGGGTACTTCTCCACAAATAACTTAGCTGTGTCCAAAGTATATTATTTGATTTTTCAATGTTTATTGCATGTCCACTCGAAATAGTCAAAAGAATCATTCTGAATCGTAAGATGAGCCCTTCATCTATCCCGGTTATGTTAGATGAATGTGTAGCATTTTCAAAAAATCGCCGAGCTGTGTTTCCATCGTTAGTGCTACCATAACCAGGTTTAGGACGATCAACCAAAAGACACATTTCGGCTTAAAATTTTTCTTGTATTTGTTTTTTATTTTCCGCGACCATTTTCTTGTCAGTGTCACTTCGATGTTTAATTTATAAGAAACGTGTCAAAAGCATTCGAAGAAACGAATCCACGCATGGAGTGTGGAAAGGCCAAATTTTAATGTTGAAGTGTCAATTTTTTTTGTTGTATCGCTTCTATATTGTTAAAATCTTTGGACGTAGCGCCACAAATGTAACATTTTTGTGTCGATGAAGTTGATGATACGGCACTGCAAACTTTACCGTCTACTATAATAAATTGTAAGTTATGCCTTATTAAGAGATGCTGTTCATCACACATTACCGAAGTTGGAATCAGGCAATTGATTTGATCTTCATTGTACTTCACTTCCTAAACAGTAACGTCGACAGTTTTATACAGAAACTGGAGTCGGGTTGGTCGAAAAAACGAGGTGAAGAAGGCCGGGGATTCTGCCATACAATAATTTTGTTTGAGGAATCAGCATCGCCAACTATTAACTGAAGCGGTACCAATGATGTGAGAAAAATATTTGCATCTGAACCGGTACCACTCTCAAATTTTGGTTTATATTGGCTCTGTCCAGAACTACCATCGCATCCCCATTTAGATATTAATTGTAAACCGTTAAGTTGTTCGGTTGTTAATTTTGCCAGTACTTCTTTCTGTACTTCTGCAATACGATGAGCAGTGTGGTCCAATATAGCTTGCAACCTTACTTCAACACTATTCTCGGTGAATGTAAAACCTTCACGATCGGGATAGCAGCGTTTCTTCGCCTCTTGAACGACTTGCTACGAAGGAAATGTTTTCTTGGCTGGAGCTCTAACCACGTTATATTGATGTCTGGTTAGCTTCCCTTCAACTAAGATAGACAGTGCTGCACCACCAGAAAGTTACATAATCTGATCTTCTCTCTCTCTCTCGCGTAATACATTTAAATTGGCGGCGAGGAATTTACTGAGACATTCACATGATTTTTAAAATACCACTAAAAATAAGAGTAAAACAACTGACATTATAAACGCAGGAAACACTCTAATTAATACGATAACATTTAATATATATTTAAAATGCGAAACAACTCTCCACAATTTCTAGAGTTATTGCTAATACATAATATGTACTTAGGTTCTTAGAGCACGTCTTTTGAGAAATGACGGGGTAACATTGCATGCTATACTGAATTTTCAAAAGTTACCGGTTTCCAGAATAATCGAATTTAGGAAATTCGGATTTGAGGTGCTCAGATTGCATATGAAAACGTGTGACTCCTTCGATTTATCGAAAATTCGACTTATAGACGCTCGGATGAATAACAACCAACAATTGGAACTTGATATAGTCCCTAAAAAAACGATGAGGGCTATAGTCGTACTGTCCGTGAAAGTGTTCAAGAGACTCGACTAATAGCAAATGGATTTTGAAGCACCCGCACCCAACTCAGCCGGCCATCGCTAACGGCGAAGGACACCACGGCGTCTCTGATTACGTCGCAAACAAAGTCTGATTATCAAACAACGCATGGGAGCGCACCTTGGAAATATAATCAACGGCCCTTGACGTGAATTCAATGCCGTCAGATGAGGAAGAAACCGAAAACAGCGCACCCGCGTTTCTGCGGACACGCAACGCAACCAGTCGCATGCATTTTGTCTTCCTTAGAAGCTAGATTTATCCTGAGTGCACTAAGATGCCGTCTTGGGCGTGGAGACACGAACAAACAACTGTGGAAGGGGCTTATATGCAGTGCCGTAATTAGGGTATGGCGAAGGCGGCATTTGCCATAGGCGCCGTTTGCAAAAGGCGCCAAACATTCCCGCAAAAGGTGCGAAAACTTAATTTTCTCATAAGTAAGAGTTATTTTAATACTCAAACGTTTATTCATTTGCAATAAAAACGCTGTTATTCTATATCAAAACGAAGAAAAAATTATACCCTACATAACCAAGGTGTTTGTCTGCCCGCCTCTGCTTATTTGTATTTTAAAAATAAAACATGCACGCGGGGCTTTCCTTGTGACTGTTCATCGGTGGAAGTTCGAGGAAGTATGCAAGGTCCCATAGTCACCGCGGAGGACTTCCCAGGTGGGCAACATTCTTCCCGTCTGTCCGCTCCCTGCCACTCCTTCGCCACCCACCGACCATCTCCTTCCACCCCATCGTCACCCGACCCCCTCTTCACCTCCGTCATATTTGTATCGATAACTACGAGACTTAAGTGCGTGACAGAGGGAGACAAAACGCCCTTCACATTTTCGTCCCTTGAGCGACCTTAAGGATTTATATTTTGGAGAAAATCGAAATTTAACTTATCCAATAAAAGGAAAAAAATTAAACAGAGAATAAAAAACTATAAAATTAACGCATTTAATGTTAACTCCATTACTGTGATCATAAATCAATCGAATACTGATGGAATAATAAGCCATTTTACTTTTAATAGTTTACTTATATTAGGTTTTATTCCAAATCTTATTTTGTTATTTAAGTACACGAAAGAAAAATCCCTTTTTATAAATATTTTATCTGATATTTTTTCAAAAACATCTATTTTAAAGGTAAATTAATTTTTTATAATTCGACCCAAATATCTCTCACAAGGTTAGGTTATGTGCTTTTCATGGCATTATAGTAAGAGAATAGATTCCTTTGCCTATGAAATGCATCGAATGGAGTGGAAACCAATGGAATGTGACCTGAGACTATTTAATACTAGTAGATAAAGGCTTCCGTTCCGCCTTTCTCCTCCCCTTTCACATATGAAATGTTCCTAGAAAGGTGAGGAGCTGTGTAGAAGTATAAAAAAAACATACATACAGCCAAGTTTAAAAATCGTGTTGCATAAAAATTATTTAAAACCACTATTTTAAAACCATTAATAATTCTAAAAGGTTCTGGGTTGATCATCCAATTGCTAAATATTATTATTTGAGGCCAGTGAAGAGTGATAAATGCGTAACATTATATTTTTCACAATCAACATTTTTTTATTCCGACAGTGTACTGTAAGCGATTAAGAACGTAGCAGATAATAGGAATGTAATCCTCAAAAGGTACTTTTCTATAAAACTTGTGCAAAAATCTCGCGAAAAAATATGCTTCGTCAAAGAAAGTGATGAAAATAAAACTTTCCCCAAAAAAAAGAGAAAATCCCAAGTTGAAATTTAAAAAAATAGAAAACAATTTCGTCGCATAACAAAACGGTCAGGTTAGAGCACGTCAGATAACTTCCAACAGGAACTGGAGTTGAAAATAACCAAAATGCTTCGCCGAAAACTCAATGTAGGCATCCCACAAAGGAAACATATTTGGAATGAGAAGTACATACAGTATTATCTACCTGAAAAGTCGGAAATTCATCTCCGGAAAAAAACAAAACACAGACACACAAAGCGTATTTCAATTACCGAGGGAAAAATATTAGTAAACGGATTTTTTTAATGTAAGCAAAATGGTTATGTGCTTTTACAGATCTGTCGAAACTTTCGCCGATAACCGAACAATGAAAGGGAAAAGTGGCCACAGCTGAAGAGAGGACCTTCGTCGGAAGGTCGCTAAGAGAGCAATAACAGACTCTAATTGACCGTTCGTTTGAACGGCAACGAGCTGACAGAAGAGTAACGATCTCCGCGTTTGCACATAATTACGGCCGAAGACGCATAGTGAGTGTCGGAATCGAAATTCAAACTCGTGTTTCGCGAGTCACTTGTCTTTCCATGCTGCAGGCACCATTAAAACAAAGCTTCTTAAGATGAAGGCGTTACGTAAATAAAAATGTTTCGAATATGTTTTTTTAAAAAACGATTCCGAAACATTTTCCTTTCTCCTTTTCGAAGTAGGGGATATTCATTCGCCGCGTCACAAAGGAGTTTTATAAAGAAGAAGGGTGCAGCTGACGTCAAAAAAGGAGTATTTGAGAGAAATAAGGAGTTCTTGATGCTTTTACTCTGGCCCAACAAAAAGAACAAAGAGGATAGAGTGAACTGAACGAAATGGCTTTGGATTATATCTAAGAAGAAACAGTTTTGATTCAGAAAAAAGACGGACAAGAACGCAAAGACGGAAGATGGACGAATATTGATTACTGAGGTAAACGTGAAAAAAAACTTTAAAATAGCAGGGAGGTAGAAGAGGAGGCAGGAATGATTTTGAGGCGTTCGAAAAAAATAGGGCAATTTTATACAAAAATTCAGCTGGGAATATTTTT
Source organism: Uropetala carovei (assembly GCA_036926305.1). Lineage (NCBI taxonomy): Eukaryota > Metazoa > Arthropoda > Insecta > Odonata > Petaluridae > Uropetala > Uropetala carovei. The sequence goes on along the minus strand of JAXCHB010000010.1, from coordinate 4,414,531 downwards.
TCTACACTAACTACTTCAATCTCAATGCGAATATATTTATGATTATTTCTTCAACATAACTTAATGTTATTTTCATGGATCTAAAATAATTTCAAATGCGCAAGGAGCTGAATCAAATAATGAGTAAGGAAATACGTTTTCGTGGTGACAGTTAAAGATGTTTATTCAGAGAGAAACCATACTAGTCATTAAATAACACTAGCACCTTCCCGTTAAATAAAAGAAAGCCCTCCATCACTATACAAAGTTATTTCAAATTAAATTTGTTCCTGCAATTTACCAACGCAACCAGCTGAATGAGAATCTCTAGGCACGAATTTCCACCACCGTTAACGAGTACGAATTTTCGCCCTAAATTATTTTTAAAAAACCCGACTTCGTTAAGTGAACGAATTACTGGAGAGACAAAAAAGGACGACCTTCCTCTCAGAAATTTCGAGGAAAAAGGTTACTGTTCTGTCGCGAACAGACTCACGTACTTTCCAGGGAAAACCAAACTAAATTTCAATTTCAATTTGCGAGCCTCGCGTAGCAAATTGATTAATAATGCAGCAACACACCAACACAAAGCAACCTTAAAACATTTGCTTCAAAAATAAAAATAAAACCTTCTTACTTTTAAAACTGGTATGTTTTTGCGACGAAAAATAAGTAACGGAGCATTAAATAACGAATATTTTGAATGCATGCGCGTTGAAGTGCAAGCAAAGGTTAACCAATTAAAACACTTCTAGAATTACACTAGAAATGGAAGAGGGAGGAAAATTCTTCGAAAACAGTTCACCGTAAAAGCAGCTCATGGTTAGGACGGAAGAAAAGGGAGTTGGGAAAGTCTCATCATTCCACACTAAAAGAAGATGGTTTGGAGAACGCCTTGTGTTAACAATATCAAATAGAATATGGAGAATTCGATTTAATGAGTCAATTTCACGAAGAGCAACCTTCCCTTATTGCTGCCAACTTCGGTGGAATTGTCCGCAACATTCATTACTAAATGTGATGTGCATATTAATAATTTTATACATAAATCTAAATGAGGTCAATTTTTTTATGTAATTTTCAACATTTCAAAGATAATTTTCGAAAGACATTTTTTCGAAGAATTGATTTCCTTTTACGAAGAATAAATTTTCGAGGGTTTCCTTGATGGAAGAATTTCAGCAAACCATGTCGAGAATTCTTTTGGTAAAAACATTTACTTCTCAAAAGTTGATTTTTTCCGCTCGTTTTGTCATCGGTGGTAAGTTTATTTTGTTTTCTCATCTCGATTTAAAATCTTATTCGAGTCACTTCAAAGGATAAGACGTTCCGCCCAACATTTCCACAAGCACCGTCCTCTCACGACGACCTTCTAACTTTTTTATGAACTCACGTAGAAGTATTTCTTGTCACGTGACCGTCCTCACATTCTCCGTAGTGACTCATTAATATTAACATAAGTGAAGGATGAAACGTGCAAAGTTGGAAAGGACATGAGGAAGGCTGTGTGGCTTAAGCACCTCGCGAACATTTCAGAGAACTTCGAAAGGCTTAATTTTGAACCAGGTCGAAAACCATTGCACTGAAAGTACTGTTTTCTTGTTCGTGTGACTGTATAATAGTTCACGAAACATATCTACTAAATAATGCCGCCATTCATAGGTCTAAGCGGACTATGGGAATAACCTGTACTATTTAATCGATAAAAAGCCAAAATTTCTTAATTATGAAAATCTGCGACCTTTTTAAATTTACATTAATAATTAACGTTAATTCCGTTCTCGACATGAGATTTCCGGAAAATTAGTGAGAAATTTTAAGATTATATTTCGACAGTTTTAGTAAGGTTAAATTTCGGACTTTCATGCGGAGACATTTTACGCAAAACCGATGCACGCAGTAACCAGAAAACGCGTCAGACGTCATCCACCTTTTCTGTACCCCATTAGACTATCATGTTCCTCTTGTTCGGCGGCGGTCGGCGCATTTTCGCGGAGGTAGAACGAGCGGAATGGACGCATTACCGGCGGAGGGCGAAGAGGGGGCGCGGAGGGCGGAGAGGGGGCGCGGAGGGTGAGGAGGAGCGGAACGGTTATAGGGAGAGAGTCTCTTTATCCTCCTCCGCCGCCCTAGCAGGAAGGAAGGAGTGAGGGATCGATGCGCCCGCATTGCCCGCGTGCGACCCCAGCCTCGCCCCGGAGGAGGGAGCGTGGAGGGGGAGCGTGGAGGGGGGGGGGGGAGAGAGAGGAAGACGCCCTCCCCCTCCTCGGGCGTCGGGACCGCACCCGGAATCCTTCCGTCCCATCCAACTACTACGCTACTACGAGGAACACGCACGCCCCCGACAGAGGGGTTGTGAGGAGGCGCACACGTATCGTCTGCCTCCTCCTCCTTCCCGTTCTCCTCCCTCTTCGGCACACACACACTCCACCTCTCGAGACACGGGCCACTGAGGGTCTCGGGGGATTACCCTACCGCAAAGACATGCACTGGCGTTGCAGCAGCCAATTGTCGATCGATACGTGGAATTCGCCACGGGAGGCTTTATGCTAGAATAAAACAAATATTGATCGAGTGACATGGTAAATTTTCATGCGAACACGGCACTATTTCGTTATTCGAGTGGTTTTATAGCCTGCTGTATAAATATAAAATTTTGCAATGACGTGGTTTTTGGAGTAGCGTTTTAATTCAACTCGTTTACTTTTACAGACATTTTTTCTGTATTTATTTGCTTATTTTATAACTATGCTATGCATATCGAGGTAGTTTTTCGACTTTTATTTTATAAATCCTTATAACGAGATCATAAATAAAGTCAAAACTGAGCAAGAAAATGTTTTTAAAAAATAAAAAATTCATTTATACAACGGAAACATTAAAAAAATGAATTTAGCGACCTTCTCTGAAATGCTTCATAATTACACAAAATCCACGAGCTATTGAAGAGACAAGAAAGGGCGTTTAGCATCGAAATTCAGATATTGTTTCTCCAATGAAACATGCAGAGGTTGTCCACGGACTTTAATTTTTCTAATGAAACAACAGCGTAAGACAAATATTTCTAAAAATATTCTTATTATTTGCAGTATTTATTTAAATTGTGTCGAAAAACAGAATTAAAATCTATTTTACATCTTGGCGACTTGTGATACAAATGTTTTGAAATTTACCGAGTATCGTATATAGCGTTATTCTATAATATTGTTTTGCATTCGATCTTTTGCTAATAATAAACAACGTCAGTTCATTCCCAGAAACAAACAAAGTTTATACTCACAAAAATCCCTAGATACGAAAATATAATCTTCTAAATCCTCTTCGAATGTTCAATTTTTCTACATTACAGTATAAGTTTAATCGTCTTATTTCATTTACAACAAAAGGTTTTAATTTTTTAGTAATGAATTCTAACATTTCGCTGACATCTTTCCAGTTGACTTCTTCTTTTAACAATGTCCAAACAAAATATTTAAATTCTTCCATAGGCATTGTCCATTCTTCTAGGTCAGGGATGGCAAATACGTGGCACACGTGCCAAAAGTGGCACGCTTGCGATTTTACTGGGCACGCGTAATCTTGCATTTTCTGTATAAAATATGAAGTATCTTATGTTAGGGGAGTAAAATAATGGCAGGCGAAAAAAATTCTAATGATTCACATTACTTTCTTGGCACGCGAGACAAAAATCATTTACCATCCATGTTCTAGGTACTCCATACACGTTCCATAAAAAGATGATAGTGTGGTCATAAAATTTCTTCTGAAATTCTGTTCTGACTCTTCAAGATTTTTAATTTTATTCCTTATAACTAATGGAATAAATTGAGATTCCAACCTTGCTTTAATACTCTGTTTTAGTTCCAAAAGAATTATAAATGTCCCGGTAGAAGGCAAATTATTTTTTTCCAGTTTTAAAATTGTATCTTGGAACATTGCAGCTTGATTACACATGAAATGTATTTTATTACAAGGTAACGTGTGGGGTTATTTGAAGCTCAATTCGCTAGAATACGAGAACTTGCAAAATTCATGAACGACAATGTCAGCCCGACAACGGTAATGGCGTCCTCTTTTTGGAGATTCTGTCCTTTTTTCACGCATTTTGATGTTCCTGCCAACTATTTTATACAAAATATAGCACAGAATGCATTAAGTAACGAATTTAATTGGCTCCACATTCATGAATTTTGCAAGTTCTCGTATTCCAGCGAATTGAGCTTCAAATAACCCCACACGTTACCTTGTAATAAAATACTTACATTTCATGCGTAATCAAGCTGCAATGTTCCAAGATACAATTTTAAAACCGGAAAAAAATAATTTACCTGCTACCGGGGCATTTATAATCCTTTTGGAACTAAAGCAGAGTATTAAAGCAAGGTTAGAATCTCAATTTATTCCATAAGTTATAAGGAATAAAATTAAAAATCTTGAAGAGTCAGAACCGAATCTCGGAAAAACTTTTACGACCACACTATCATCTTTTTATGGAACGTGTATGGAGTAACTAGAACATGGACGGTAAATGATTTTTGTCTCGCGTGCCAAGAAAGTAATGTGAATCATCAGAATATTTTTCGCGTGCCATTATTTTACTCCTCCTCTAAGATACTTCATATTTTATACAGCGAATACAAGATTACGCGTGCCACGTATTTGCCATCCCTGAACTAGAAGAATGGACAACGCCTACCGAAGAATTTACATATTTTGTTTGGACATTGTTAAAAGAAGTCAACTGGAAAGATGTCGCAGAAATGTTAGAATTCATTACTAAAAAATTAAAACCTTTTGTTGTAAATGAAATAAGACGATTAAACTTATACTGTAATGTATAAAAATTGAACAAGTGGAACCAGATGAATATTTGTGCAGATAAGCGCTGGATGGAGGTTTTTGCTTATTTTGATTTGGTGCTCATGCCATATCCAAATCTGTCGTTAATTATCGAGTTTTATTTTGCACTACCAGGTTCAAATGCAGCGGTGGAAAGAGTTTTTTCAGTCATCTATGATATTTGGATTTGTGTAAAAACTGAAATATATTTGGAATGTGTAACTTCACAGGTTGTGATAAAATTAAATTTAGAAAAAAAGTTGTGAATTTTATGACTTAGTAGAAACAAACAATGATTTATTCAAAAATTTCATTGTTACAAATATAAATAAACAAAGAGAATTTGCACTAAGGAATTTTTTTCTTTATTAAAAAAATGCCCTTTTGAAATTTTGGAAATCTGATTAACTTCGTTATGTATTATTATTCTTTAACAGCATAATTAGTGATGAGGAATTGCAGAAGAAAGCAGCTCCAACAAACATGACTAGAGGATTTTATTAAACATTTATGCGATTGAAATGTTTTTTATTACTAATATTGATAAGTGGTTAATTTATAATATAAATTTATAATATAAATAAACCATTTATCAATATAAATGTATATAATGTCTTATACTTTGCCTGTAAATTCCTAGTTAAAATTTTTTATGCCAAATTTTAATTGCCCTCTTTTCTCATTACATTTTTAGGCATTTGTCCTCTTTTCACGAGATAAAAATCTGGTCACCTTAGTAATGCCTCACTGTCCAGAAATGCAAGCAGCTGCGGTAATTAATCGAAACAATTGCATGCTAACATCCGAAGGAAGGCCAAAATGATTCGACAAATTCTTGAACTAAATCCAAACGTTTGCCTTTGAAAATATTGCAGAACACAGAAACGATTTTTAAATATCCACTCACTCTTGCATTCGTATTTCAACCTCGGAAATGTGAAAATAAGGAAGTAAGTTTTTATCGATTCAGCATGGGCGCAATTAAAAACGAGTAATTTCATAGAAAACTCGGAAAGAATATAAAATAAAATTTGGCGAATGGTTTTGAAGGTCGAAAAAATCCTCAAGTACAAATGCATTGAAATCAACATACAAATAATAATTTGACAATTTTTCTCCCAGACATTGGAGCTAGAACCAATAACAAAGTCTATCATTATTAGTCTGTAACGACATTACGATATCAGAATTGTGCGCATAAGAAATCTCATGGATTCAGATCAGATTGGTCCAGCGACAGAAATATTCCTACACCATTTTATGTTCAAACGAGAGTGTAATTTTGCGAACGCTCTCTAAATATTTGACTGAAAAATGAACAGACTAGTTATCAGGTTAAAAGGAGATGCATAAAAAGTTGATTTATCATGCAGTACCAAAAACCAATGAATTCTTCATTAAAACAGGGAATCGAAGAATATCGGTATTTTTTCAAGGTTGACGACATTGAACTGGCTCATGACGCTTTATGGGCGAAATCAACAGTTTATCTTAAAATTGAATGAATGTTTTTAGGTGTATCAATCAGAGGAAAAGTGAAAGTACGAACATCTTTAACCGATTTGCGTTACCTAACCTTTTATACAACTTTAAGAAAGAAACAACAGACGTCGATGGAAAAAAGGTCGATTGCTTTTAAGAGCTTCTCTGTTTCTGTAACCATGTCCACGCGTGACGATAATCCGTTTGCCTGGCGACTTCAGCATTCTGTTTTGAACAGCAGATACGTCGAAACGACAATGCTTTGCTAAGACATATTAAACTCAATGTAGCGTATGTCTGTTGTTTTGCATATGCAAGGCAAACATTGACAAAATTCCATACATACGAATATGACCAACTTTGGCTTCATTTACGTCCATAAATCACATATACTTGACCCTGTTAGGGTTTTCTAAGAAACAATATCTGCGAATCACTACCGAGTATGACTACTTTATTATACAAAATCCGCAAATGGTTCACTCAGTCATTTTCTAGCCAAAGGTAAGACCTCAATATTTTATTTAATTAACACATAATACGGTAAGCTTTGTTACTGATATGCCTTTTCGGCAAAGAACGTACAAAAAATAACCACCTTCGTCAATGGATTGACGCTGGTGCGTGTAGAGAAAGCAACGCGTCACGCTCTCCTGTTCAAACGACAAGCCATTCCAATCCTGCGACACTGCATTTTCGCTTTAACGACACTCGAGCGAGCGAATGGCGACGGAATAACCACGACAACGTCCAAGTGGATTAGATGTCGCAAGACGACGATTCCAGGGTTAACGATATTGCTCATGAACGCGCTGCGACACGCGCAATGAAAGATCAAAACGACGTATTTCGCTTTCGATCGCCGGAAGGAAATAACTCGCACGGTTTCCATAATAAACGAAGCGCAATAAGGAAAAATAAAGGAATGAGAGAAAAATCCCCGGCTTCGTGTAACTCCATAAAGAAAAGTAGAAGGACGTTATTTGTCGGGGGGAAAAATGAATGCGAGAGAAGTAACAAAGCGAATCACTCGAGATGGAGTGACTAAATAATGAAGCGCTCACTTGAGAAGGAAGGGAGGAAAAAGGAGAAATCCGAGAATTTCACAGAAGAGAGAATCCTCGAACGCGGAATGCTACCTTACGGTTCCTTTTCCCTTTAATTAAAGAACTTCTCATTTTCATGTTAATTCATATAACATCTGCATAATGTAAATCATGAGGTGAATGCAGTCTCTTAACCTTTTCGAAATAACTCTGATAAAATATAAACTCGCGTCTCTCGAAAGTTTTTACCCGAATGTTGGCAATTTTTACGTTAAGCAAATTAATTTCCTCTTCTGAACCAATTTTTACATTATTCTGGCTTATAATTTGAGGATGTACATAGTAAAAATATGCGATCTGACCATCCTTAAATTTACACAAAGGATTATTTTTCGCTTTTTTTGCGAAATAACTGCTTTATGAGAATGCATGGCTCCCCTTGCTATGGTCGCGGATTCGAATCCTGCCGAGGAAATGGTTGCAAGTGATCGTCTTAGCTATCGTTGTTACGGTCCTTTTAAAAAGCCGGTAACTGCTGTTTAAATATTTACTCATTTTCCTTATATAAAATATAACTGTCCCGTTTCAAACGTGGAGCGTTGAAAATAATATTCAATTTATGGAAAATTTTGTTTTAATTTTTTTTACACATTTCCCACATTCAACATCTTTTAATGAAACTTTTTGATTTTAATGAAAACGGTACTCCTATTTACGCTTCGAGCTGACGTGAGAACTTCTCCTTAATTCTATGTTGCATTAATGCGTGAAGATTACAAAATGTCGCAAAAAATCATCAAAAGCAGCCGGCGGAATCGTCTTAAAAAACCCGTTTCAAAATCACATTAGCGTCTCAGTCCAACGGTGCGTTTGTCAAGTGTCGAGTTAAACCTGTAAAAATAAATGGCAGAACAGCGCTTTGCGAGAGAAACTGCAGGCTTCCGCTCAATTAGGCCGAAGATTTAGACGTAGTAGAATCACTACAAGAGAACAACCATGCATACGCGAGCACACGAAAGATCACGCGGAAAACACGGCTGAAAGGAAATCGTCTAAAGGTCGAGTGTGTGAGAGAGAGAGAGAGAGACTAAAAGAGAGAAATGGGATTTTAAAAAAAACAGTAAAACGGATTATCGCCGAGACAATCTAAACAAGGGAAACGGAAAACAAATTAACTGTTTAAACTGCAATGACGGCATTCCTTGTTCTCAACGGTCCTGTCGTAAACAGCGACTCGAATTTACAAGAAATGATTCAGGTTCCTAGAGATGACGTATTAATCTGAACAGAAGCTTATAATTCACAACAGCTATAAAAATTAGGAGAATAAACGAGCGACGAAAAATATCGAATACTCCGAATTGAGGGATCGTAATTGAATCCTAAAAATGAATCGCTTTACATTTTATCGAAGATAATGTTTGATCAAGAACGAAGCAGTACCTTTAAACACTGGCGCGTAGGAGGCTCTTTGAGTCTTTCTCTAGTAATCAATTGACCAACGCATAGGTACTACTCCTTTTCATTCATCCCTTCGGAAAATACACAACTCAACAGGAAACAACTTTTCTCGGCGTTCAAAATCTTACTTATCTAACAAATACGTAATCTTTATATTTACACAAACTCGGCACTGTGTATTATTTAATTTCGGATGCCTCTACTTGGCTTCTAAACGGTTTTGATTGAGCAAAAAAGAGGTTATTATCAAACTAGTCGTCGAAACAGTTTTCAATGTACTCTCACCAACGAAGTTCTGTGGTTTCATTTAGTTCAACTCGTGCTCCTCAGCTAAATTAGCTATGAGGTGCATCTCCGAATCGAGCAACAAATGGATAGGATTTTTTACGTTTTTTTTAAAGGACGCTTAATACAAGGGCGTAACTAGGGAAGGGTCTAGGGCAGAAGCTCCCAAACTGGTGCTCGCGAGCACCGCTGTGCTCTTTGGAAGCCCGATGGTGCTCTTTGAAAGTCTGATTGAGTTCTTAAAACCAATAATTTAATTTGCTTGGTTGATTTCATTCTAAACGTATTCAAGATCATTACGAATAAATTTGATGTTGGTTTGATTCTGTTGATTATCATTACCACACTTGCGAAGTATAGTTGTGCTCCTTTGATATTCTAGAATACAACTTGGTGATCGCCATTTTGAAAAGGTTGAGCACCCTTTTATAAGTCCTCGGCTCCCCTTCTGAGTATTATATTCAAAAATATAAATTAATCAAGTATATTATGTTTTTATTCTTAATAAAAAAATCACATTTCATTTGTGTGACTAGAACAGAAAATATAAAACATTTGTTTTTATATTATTATTTGTATTGTATGTTTTAAATTTTGGATCGCGCCTCAAAATATTTTGACAACTATGCTGATCATCGCCCCCCGTTCCACAGTTATCGCTAACCTCCTCCCCAGGCAACTTACGTCTTTAGCGCAATACATACATTCTTAATAACGGAATATATCAACGCGTAACCCTTCAGCGAATAAGGACCGCGCACGCGGATACACTCATGAGAAAATCCTCGCTCAAAAGAAGGGAAAGGGTGAGAAATATAAGGTAAGGGGAATGGGAGGGGGGGAAGTTGGTACGGGAGTAGGGGGGGGTGGGGTGGGTGGATGGGAGGGGGGGGGGAGGGAGGGAGATCGTGGTGCCACGCATGTCTCCGGTGCCGCCCGCGAGAGGGAGGGAGAGAGATGTTCCTCGGTGCCTGGCTCCAAAACAGAGGCAAAGAGACACGAACCAACATTTATGAGGTCCATTCCATTTCCATCCTTCCCCACCCCCACCACGCTATTTATTGTCTTCCTCCTTCCCCTTCCCGTACACGGCTACACCCCATCGCTCCTTCTCCCCCTTTACACCCCCACTCCAACTCCATTCCGAGTTGCACAACGCTCCCCCAACGGCAGTTATTACGTATCGGAGAATCGAGGGCGGCGGCTGGGAACTCCATGGGAACCACCAATACACTTTCCAACACACGACTAACGAACGAGCGGAAGAATTGGTTCGCTTCAATTTCTCCACGGATCCGATTTTACGATTTAAGGGATTATTTCTTTTCCTTCCTTAAACTGAAATAACTCTGCTTGGTTTCTTTTCCATTTACGATTCGACAAAAATTGTGCCTCAGGTGACGATCGCTAATGGACTTCATCTGCGCGGCATTTACCCGTTGTTGGATGAAAAATACAACTTTATGGAGTACATAAAAATAAAATGTAAACACGTTTGTAAAACATCGATAAATCCCACCGATAAAACACAACTAAACGAAATCCATAAGGATTATTCACAGAGACTTTTAAAGTTCCTCGGCCCAAAGAAAGGTCCTTCGGGGTGTATAAATTCTAAAAAAAGCAAAACTTTTCAGAGAAGAAAGTAACTGTGGGAAAACACGACTAATCTGGTCATTTATCACAAATAAGAGACGCAATTACAATTTAAAGCCATAAATGCGCTTCGTCGGAAGGAAAGTAGTGCCGAATATCAATATGAAAACGTTCTTACGAATGCCTCACATTTTACCGAAAAACCAGCCGTGTTTCCGAATGAAATTTTGTACGATGACAAGCAGTCTGGACACTCAAGTTTTGAGGCCTTGGTCTAATAATATTTAGCGGCTCCTATAAAGTTATAAAAATTAAAAAAAATGTAATATTGATATTATATATTTTATTACAACAAAAGAATTAGAATACAAAGAAAAGAGCACGCATATTATATTAATATCTAATTATAAACCAACAATTAACATTTGTACTTATTTATACGTACCTATATAAAAAATCACATCCTTCTACATTTTAATTAATCTCCTGCATTTTACGTCATCATATGTTAGCGATTTTGTTATATCACTTTCAGTTGATACTATGGTTAAATAATTAATCTATCTTCTGTCATGGTGGGCTTCGCATTCGAGCGGACGACTTAATTGTACTTTAAGCACTATGGTTTTGAATTTAAAATTTACTTTAAGTCGCTGAACCAAATAAACTAAAGTGGGAGATGTGAGGGTGTAGGTATTCGTTATAGACTTAATACATTAAATCATTTTAGTAATATCGATTTGTTTATCAAGTGAAATACCATTACATTATCAAATATAAGAAAATAGACGTTAAATTTATGAAGATGAAAAAATATCAACCTTTGCACTAGACGCAGACGCACAGAGTAATTACTGTATTCAGTGACGTTTGAGCAATCATGCAATCAAAGCAAACGGACAGTCAAAAGAAAAACTCTGGCGCACCAGTATTTTAAAAAATGAAGCGAATCACAAAAAAATCTTTCTTTAATGAGCGGGGCTTTGAGACTTTCAGGGCCCTAAGAAGCGGAGTCTGAGGAATTGTCGAGACCGAAGAATTATGGGGCCCTAAGCATTGCGGGACCCTGGACTGAAGTCCATATAGCCCATGCCTATATCCGGCCCTGATGACAAGATAACGATTTTTACCGTTTCGACAAGAGAGTAATCCCATCTTGAACTACGATTTAAGGATAAAAGACGAAAAATTAATAGAAAAAGCTCAGTCGTCTCACATCATTCATTAAATTTTTGATATGACATTATGGTATGCATGTCGCGTTGTTGATTTCGATCAAATGAAGATTAAAAAAAAAAATATATATATATATATATATCATCCGTTGACAGGTGCATGATTATTCATGGTTAAACTTGTTTCTCCATATACTCCTATTTTCCGAATTTTCTTCATGTCTTGATAGCTCTCTTTCCCTTTCAAGTCGTCTATCAGCTGAAACCTTTTCCTACTTCTTTCTCTTTTTCCATCCAGTTTTCCTTCTAGCACTTCTTTAATCATGCACTCTCTCCTCAGGTAATGCCCAATCCAGTTCGCCTTCCTCTTTCTGATAGTCTCTATAATCGTTCGCTTCTCTCCTATTCTTCGTAGTACTTCCTCGTTTTTCACCCAATCTGTCCATTTTATCTTCAACATTCTTCTCCATGTCCACATTTCGAAGCTTTCCAAGTATTTAATATCATTTTTCGTCAGCGTCCATGTTTCTGCCCCATACAAAGCTATACTCCATACATAGCATTTTATTAACTTCTTGCGGATTTCCTACTTTATATTTCCCGTTAGTAGGAGTTTCTTTCTTCTGAAAGTGGCTTTCGCTATTGTTATTCTAGTACTGATTTCATCGGTACATTTTGCTTCTCTCGTTATGATGCTTCCAAGGTATTTATAATCTGAAACTTGTTCTAATGGCTTTCCTCCAATACTTATTTTCAAATTTTCTTCTTCTTTACTTGAAATTCGCATGACCATATATAAAAATGCGTTAATCTGCAAGACTTGATAATGAGAAAAATTACAAAAAAAGAAATTCGAAATTTATCGAATGTTCTAGTAGGGGAGACCGGGGCTAGTTATTACAGTTTTCAATTTTCGATTTTCAAATTTTTTTGGTTGCATGCTTAAACTATATATATTGTATTATTAATTCCCATAGTAAAAGCTATAACATGTTTTGGCATTTGGTTGGAAAATAATTATTTTCAAAGACTTGTCATGTGCCACAACTTGCCCCTATACGGGGCATATTGTGACACTATCTTAAATTCATCATGAAATGGATCTTAGATAGACAACTTCACCTGTAGACAGAAAAAGTAGTATATTATCAATTAGGTAAATGTGGAGTTACAAGTTATCAAAAAATATGAAGAATATCACATTGCCAAGAATACTTTTAGAAAATTATTATATTCATTTATTATCGTCACTGTTAATATCTGAATGACAATGCTCACGAACATAAAATGGATTAACAGTCTTAGGGCATTTTTCATGAGACCATTTTTTGTATTGAGTGTATTGGATCCAAACTTCGCCTTGTTTAGACGCAGAATAGGGTTGGAAACAGTGAAGGCAGAGAGAGACAGACATCATCTTCGTCCGAGCACTCCTGTACCCGCTGTTTCTTAGTGGTTTTCTTTTTCAAATTTGATTTCGATCTTCCCATCATAATCATCATAAGTTTTCTTTTGGTATCCTCTACTTCTTTTAGCCGAAGGGGACCGAGCACCAATCGACCGAAAGGGATAGAGAGGAGAAATACTATGGAAACGCGAAAAATTTAAAAAAAACCTGACACATTCAAATGGTAAAACAGAAAGTTGGCAATAAAATGAGTAAACATGGCGACGAGCGCAGGCGCCTGATTCCCGCGTGCCTCATCGGTCGAATGGAAATGGAGGGAAGATTCAGACGAGACGCAGATGTCGAAAAAATTCCACGGCTGTGTTAAGAGTGTCCTCTTTAATGTTCGTCGGACGCAGCGAAGTGATGACGCGACAAACTCAGCCGTATAACCGAAAATTGAATTGCTACAAATTCCGTTAAATATACAACCACGATTTTCGGCGTTAGAATGTCTCGTCTTATTAAATTAAATGAGTAATTTTCCCGCATTTGGTGTTGTCAACGGCTCGTACCGAATGTCGAACGCCGACATTTCATTTTCAATCGCTATTAGAATCGTCGACGAAGAAAAAATAGTCGTAAAATAGTCGGGGCTAAAGAAAACAACACAAATATAGAACTCGAGATCCCGAAATAAAATAAATATCTATTCCATTGCATATGCATTCTTATCGAACTTTCGTTCGTTTATTATCTCGAGAAAAACAGCACTTACGAGCACGCAATAGTTCGTTATTATTGAGATCCAACGTTGGGCCAACGAAAACGACAGAAATAGAGATTTGGCGAACGCGAGATAAAGGGATCGAATGTATTCTCCTAACCATTCCTTCGATTGCTCCGATAAAAAGAAAGGGAAAGTCAACGGTCGGGGGCGAAAGGAGTTCCTGAAATATTCCTTTTACTCCCACGCACACCGTGGCACTCTTCGAAAAAATTTCGAGGAAAAAGCGAATCGACTTTAAAATGACAGAAATGAAAAACTTTGCCCCCACTAAAAGCTACTCCGCAGCCGAATCGAAGATCAATTTTACAAGGTTATCATCGAGTCCTTTACTCGTTACGACTACGTGAAATGCTCGAAATTTTATAACGTATCCCTTGTTTCTCTCATTTAAACCTATTTTTGGCGTGACCTCGGGGGACTGCAACGCAACTCGTTTTCGGTCGAGGGCTGCATCTAAGTGGGTCGATTTATTTTCGGATTTACGTAAGACGGAAATATTTTTCTCTCGAAGAAGTAAGGGACGAAGGGGTCTTATTTACGAATTCCGATCACACGCTCATCTGAACGTGAAAACGGGATCGCTTACTTTTTTTTTAGCCATGTCGGACAGGTTCTCACTTCTAATTTCGTCTTCTAAAAAGGGACGCAAGAGTTCGGCCAACAAACAATGAATGCAATGAATGAAAGAAGCGATCGCAAACATCCACTGATATATTTTGGTGCCACTGAAGGAAGGCTGCGTGTGGAAACGGAGTTCTCGGTGTCGTGACGCCGTCAAGGAGACGGGTGCCAGCACCCACACAGCTCTATTGGTGCCCTCTTGTTGGAAGAAGAAAAACAGGAGCACGCATTACTTTATCGAATAAGTGGGAGGAATGGAGGAAAGAAAAAATTTCAGACGAAGAAGACTTCATGAAGATAAGAAAGTCCAAGAGACGCTGAGGAAGGAAGCAGATCCAAAAGACTATCACGGCATATTATGTTATACGTTTCATACGCAATTCATATAACAATAAAAAAATATGAATGACTAAAAATTGTTTAAATTACTCAAATATACTTTACCGGGAATCCCTCCCATGCGGTCTAGTGACTATGATATCTGGCTTTGACCCAGAAGGCCCTGGTTCGATTCCCGCCTTAGGAATTTTTTTGCGCCTGGAATAAAATTTTACTTAAATAGGCAGATAGATATACGAAGTTAACTCGACTTCCTTAACAAGCACCTTTTTTTGTGAACACAAAATGTTTTAAATTTCTTTCCGTAATTAGTAATTATTATTTTCGGCGCTTCCCTCAATATTTTTGTTCGCAGAATAGTTCCTTGCTTACTAAATCTATAATGCGCACAGAGTAATTATTGTTTTACCTTTATAATTTATCGCGCCTCAGCACCTATTTTAACGTTCGTAATTACGAATGCGAAATTGTCGATTTCTAACATACACGTATTTTAGTTAAAGGGCAAGGCAAGTTATAGGTTTTAGGCGGATCAATCTCTTTAAAATGACTATGGAATATTTATTTGGTTATCACAAGAACTAACGCAATATATTTAAAATTTCCGTACTATAATAATTTAATAATCAAACTTGTTCAGGCTAAGGAATTAATTCAAATTTCATTGTAATGAGAAGTTTAATCTTTTTTAGAATTATTCCAAATACACATCTATTTCCGAATTCGAAAAAATAATTTACGTATTTTAGAATTTTTACGAATTCTAAATTCAGTAACTGTGTTTAGTTGGCAAATTTCAACAAATTAAAATTGGAAACCATTTTTTTCTGTCCAATATTTGCAAACTGAAAAAACTGTACATGTACATTTAAAACTATTTTGGTACATGTTTGAACTAATGCATATAATACCGAAAGAGTGCCTTATTAATTACACTTCATCGGATAAACCATCATCACATAACCTGTAATGTTTTCAGGGTATCTAATACTTTATTGAATTAAAATAAATATACGTTAGAATTGTTGGTTTGTATTTGCTTAATTTTCATTCAATTAACTCCAATCATTAGACGAAGTATGCTATTGGAGATGGAAAAAATTAAAATCTCATCTGTCTTTAATTTTTACCTCTCTGTATCTCTTTTCAAGGTCACAACTTTCTCCGATATTCGCTTTTCCCGCGATATTCTCGATTGCCGAATCGATTGCTCTGAAATGCACCCCTTTCCGATACCCTTCCAAGAACAATAAGCCCTCCGTCCCGACCGTTTTTTGTTTTGCATCTCCTCCAAAACTACCACTAACACACTTATGTGCGTGTAACACAATACTACTGGCACCTTCGCGGTTCCTAAACTCACTTTCTCCCTAAAACGAATTTATTTTTAAATTTAAACAGCTGAATCCTAAGATGGCCGTTCCCTCTACAGGAGAATTTCATGATGACACATAAAGATAAGGGAACAAGTAAAAAAAATAACTGCAGAACCTGATCCCAAAAGACCTTCTTAAAAAGAATTTTCACGTAAATTTTCTGAAACTGACCTTCTTTCCCAAAAAAAATTATGAATAACTATACACTTTTATCGATAACTAGCAGAACTGCCCGTTGAATTTCAACGGATTTATTGAATCTAAAACTTCGACCGTGTACCATGTAAACATCGTAAGAATATGAAAGTACACAGTTTTAACCGTCGAATAAAGCAAAAATGAAGAAAACCTGTTCGCAGTTACCTATTTAGATGAATGAAAGAAGAAAATCTTGCACTCTGAAAAATCGAAAATTACGTGTAAACTTATGATAAAATAATTATTGAATTAAGCATCCCCTCCACCCCCCCAATTTTTTAATCGCCATATAGCATATGTTATCCGCAGGATAAAATTATTTACCTATGCGAAGTTTTGTGACGATATCTTCAAAGGATTGAAAATCACAATTTGTGGAAAATCTACGTCTAATTATTTAAGTTACTTACGTAGTTTTAAAAGTTTTCTTTGGAAACTCTATGCCACACTTTGTGTTTCTTTCTTCGCAATTTTTATCGCCATATAGCCTATGTTACTCATAGGGTAAAATTATATACCTATGCGAAGTTTCGTGACGATTTCTTCAAAACGAAAACTGTAAGTAAAACCAGTAAGTCCAAAATAATCAACAAAAAATAAATGAACAAACGAAATGAATTCATTTAATTAAACGAAAGACAAAAAAGTAAATAGAGAACGTTTAAGAATCACAGAGTTAATATTATCCTTCGACTATTAGCTTGAATCTCTCATCTGCTCTCATCCAGGAGTTCTGTTACAAGAAAATTGTTTACATCAACAATACTTTGGAAACAATGAAACGATTTATCCAATCACAATTTGTGAAAAATCTACGTCTAATTATTTAAGTTACGTAGTTTTAAAAACATCTTGCGTTGGGGAACTCTACGCCACACGAAAATATCCTTAAAAACTATTTATTAGTAATATTTCAATTATAATCAATAAATATTTGGTTGCCATGTAAACAAATCAAACTCGCACACAGAAATTGAAAAACGATATTACGTTACAAATTTTCTAATATAAATGCAGTGGACTCTCAATTTCGGCGACAATGGGAGTTGTCATGGTAGCTTATAATGGATATTGTAATAAAACTGATAAAATCACGTATTTTATTGATTCTAAACGCATTTTTATGCTAATTCGATCAGGATTCGGATTCAGTCTTCAATAAAAATAAACTTTGCTCTTTTCTTCATATAACCATTCAAGTCTCAAGTTCGTACCATGTTTCTAAGTCATTTTAAAATTCAAATGAAAAAAAGCTGCACTCGTCCCTATGTTATTCAAATGAAAAAAGAAAATACTTTTTTAAATTAGAAAGGTCAATCAAATCGATATAAAAACCTTACTACACACCCGTACTCGTTATTCCGGTTAAAATGATACCTTTCTCTTATTTCTACGTGCTGTAGTTACTGCGCTATAAAATTACATACAAACACTTTATTTTATAGATATACATACTAGCAGAATTTCCCGTTGAATTTCAACGGATTTAGTGAAGCTACTACAGCACAACATACAAACTCTTTAAAATACCTATATAGTAGATACTTTTTAAATTACAATTAGCTTTTCTTAACAATTAATCATATTTGCTTGTAACAATCCGTTTCCGAGCCTATTTCATTCAAATATAACGATAATTTTATTTCCTATCATATTACTTTCGCCAAATCCAGCTTCATTTCTTGTGTAATTATGGTAGTAGTTAGAGTTCACTTGGTGTTGTGACACCCCCTGCCAAACGCTTCTGGCGGCTTGCAGGGTATTGATGTAAATGTAAATGTATCTTTCCTCCCGCCATTTTTGACGGGCTATACACTAGTACAGGAGTGAGCAAACTTTTCTGCATGGCGGGTCGCATCGGGATTTGCGAATTCTTCAGCGGGCCACATTGAAAGATCCCAATGCTGAGGCGGGCCAGATTAGAGTTTAAATCGGAAATTGTTTAGATTCTTACGCATCATACATAAGTGAAAAACAAGCACAAACAAGGATTGTAGGGCTAAATTTTCAAAACTAAAGGTTTTATTGTCATAATTTTACCAAAAGTAATACAAAATTGTGTTAAATTTTACAGATTGCTTTTTCACCATAGCTTCGCGGGCCACGTTAAATGCTCTCGAGGGCCACATATGGCGCGCGGGTCACGGTTTGCCCACCCCTGAACTAGTAAATATAAGATAGCTAGTGTTAATTAGTGTACACCTGTACAAGACTGAATAAATACGCTAGTCTACTCTTACATAAAAAATCAAGTTGGAAAGTGAAAAAATAATTCATTCTCCTAACCAATTTTCTTTCTTTTCAATTATTCCTTAGTTGTTGCGCCACAGCCAGGGATGTAATCTACCAAGTAGTATTTTATTTTGGCATGTAAACTAATCCAAATCATTTCTTCATTCATTTAGGCAATAAGAGAAAATGTTCAAGGAGAATTCTTACGAAAAACAAATTTACCCGAAATTATTACTATAACCTTACTATTCCGTATTCAAAGCGATAACTATTTTGATATTTTTTAAAACATATGTTTATGACAGAATTACACCTCAATTTTTTCATTTCTTGAGGAAGGGGGGAAAACCGCAAGAACTCAGGACTTTTCCCCTTCGTCACTTATTGTCGCCTTCGCTGCACGAAAAATCTACCTCCGTAAAGTCGAGCACGCGATCTTCCGAGTGAAGAGGCACCGGGCACTTGTTGACACGCTCCCCTTTCACGCATTCATCGCACGGGCGTGTAAACACGCCCCTCGAACGTCGGAGGTGCATTCCAATCGGACGAAAAAGACAAATCAAAATTGGGAATGACAGACAAGCCCTTAGGAAAGAGCGGAAGGGATAGTGGGCGGAGGTCACCCTCACGCCCCCGTCCCCCAAAAAAAAAAAAAAAATTCCATCGGAGGCTCGTCCCCGAAGTATCAGGGGGAGGTGGGGACGACCACAGTGGGATGGGTACGGAAGGGAAGGTGAATCTCTGGAAGTAATGAAAGGTGCTCACGCAGAGACGCCGACGGCTGGCACTGGGGCCATCGATCGGCCCCTTCCGCCCCCCCACCCCCACTGGCAAACCCTCCTCCCTCCCTACGAAGGAAGCACTGGAAGCAGCGGCGGCAGAAGAAAGTCACCGTCGTCGGAGAAAGACCGCGGGGATGCTGGGCGGAGGCAGGAGGGCCAGGTACGGCGGATCCACGGGGCTACCGCCTTCCGGCGCCTCTTCGACCGCGAGGGCCCGCATCCTCGGGGGGCCCTCGCTCCTGCGGCCGAGGTCCCTTGCCGGGGGGGCGGGTTCGTCCGACGCCGCAGGGGGGCGCGCCAGGAAGAGCAAAGGCCTCAGGTACGAAGTGTTGGGGGCGAGGATGAGGGAGGTCGCGAGAAGGAATATCCCTAAAGTCACCGAATAAGCTTTTTTTTCCGGGAGGCCAGCTCGGAGAAGGAAAAAATCCGAATACGGTTTTAGCACGAAAAGCTCGCCTTCCCTTCCTCTCCTCTATCAAAGAGAACGAAATAACGCAGCATAGCAATTCAACTTTATGAGCGAAAAATTTCATTTAACTTAAAAAAAATCTGCGGAAGGTTCGGTAACGCAATTGTTAATACGGATGAATTTAAGAAATCTGTATATTTTAACGTCTGTTTAAAGATTACATATTGAGAGAATGGACGAGGGAGGACTGCCTAAGCCAATATTTTATCCAAACGATTTTTTAGTAATTGTTAAGTTATGCATTAAATACGGCAATGTTAGGGTAAATAAATTCTAAGATTAAATTCATTTAATCGCTGATGATATTTTTACGTAGCTTGTCCAAAACAGAACATAATATAGCTTAGATATTATAAACGGGCTTGATTTTCCAATATGAACATACGGAAATACCGGAATGCCTGCCTAACAATTAAGAACATAATATTTTAATTTAAATACGACTCTTTTTGCGCGCAACGCTTGATAGCACATCGTGCATCGTGCGAAAACGTCGAGTCCCGGAACGGCTAAGTCGGTCGTCGTCTAAAATAGTCTCCATCCTCGTTCTGTCGCAAAATCAAACTAACTGATTGGAAAGAAGAAAAGGGGAAAGGTTTTCTTTCCCAAGTTTTTCCTCTTCTCCATCACACAGAGGCAACTAAAAATACCAACATTCTTCAGAAAAAACGCTATCGCATTTCGAATTCTGCCAAATCTTTTCGCCATCGATGAACAAGTCTGCAAACGCGCGTTAAGGCATACCTTGTCATTTATTTCATTGTACATACTTAATAAATTATTAAGTGTAACAGAAGACAGGGCCGTCTGAATGAATGGAATGCACAAATTGGAATATAACCACGCGAAACGTATAAGAAAAAGTGTGGAATGAAGGGATTCGACCCCGGACCCTTCGTTTACCGCACGAGTGCCTTGCCATTAATCTACAGTTAGACATAACACGAGACCCCCCCACTACGGCCATATAAAAGCCGAATAAGCCACTGGTGGCGAATAATTTGCATGGTGGAGCTCCCACGTGTTTCATTTATTTATTTCACGGCCACAGGAGTTGAATCGATCGATGCAACAACCCTTAAGTTCGAAAAGTTTAAAAAGTTCAGCGGAGGTGAAAATAAGGAAATACACTTTCCAAAATAAGAACGAAAAGATCTTTACCACTTCATTATACCAGTGGCCCACAAACTGGGTGCGCAGGCGGTTTTTATGGGCGTCAAAAACTAAATAAATCAGCGATTGGGGAAATAAGTTTTAATTTTATAGACTGATTATAATGTAGTACATAACAAATGGATGCGTCTTAAGGTTGTAACACACGTATGTAAAAGTGTAAAAACCTTGTTCGAAGCTGGGGTGGTGCGCCTATAAAAAGTTTGCACTGGCGAATGGCGGTTTCTTGAGTAGGATGGCGATCAACAACTTTAAATGGTAGCACGAAATGTCTTCGCCGTAAGAATTACGGTAATTAACATCGTCCTTCGGAAATTAACTTCCGATGATTGGAAAAAAGCCCTCGGCACACTAAGGAACCCTCCAGCAATCGGATTTGTGCAATCGTGCAATAAAAATCACGCTGGAATACTCGGAGCAGGACACAGCCTCTCTCGCGAGGAAGGATTCCATTGCCGAATGGCGTATTCCCTCATTCCCCTCACGATCTTATTGGAAGCTTCTTTCACATCGCTTCCTTAGCAAGCAAGCGGAAGACTTCCTTCAAATGTTTACGGGAGAGCCCTGTAAAAGCTCAAACGGTCGCGAGGCAGGGGGTCAAGGAAACTCAAGTGGGTTGGATTAAAAAAATCGTTCGTTGCAGTGACAGCGGCGCGTATGCCTCGGATTCTACTGTAGACGTTTGTCTTCTTCGTTGCTATTGTTAATATCCTCACTGTAATTAGTCCGAAGTGCTGTCTATATATTTAAAATATATACGCTACCTTTTAGTGTTTCACGCAATGCATGTCTAGTTTCTAGTTTTTTCATAATGTCGCTGCTTCTGCGAACGCATCGTTTTGCTCTTTAACGCATGACCATGCCAATGAAGGGATAAACAATCAATCTCAGGCGTCTATAGGACATTGCAAGCTCATTTTTAAACAACGTGCGTATGCTTGCTTAACAGTCAGTAACATGAAGGTTAATTTATTTTTAGATGATATTAGGTTTAAGCATTTCACTTCTGTGGCTTTCGTGGTTTCAGTGTCATTCACGCGTTACATCACAAAGGAAAGCATTTTTAAAAGCGGCTAACAAAGAAAAATATACCATTTTCTATGAAATAAAATTAAATATGTTGTAAAAATGTAGTGTTATTAAATGTGAATTTTCTATTAAATAACTCAGCATATCCCCAATTCTCCTATTTCCTAAACTTAGAATTTAAACGGTAAAGCGTTATCGGAAAGGCACGATTTTTGTCCGTACGCGAAGACGTGTTATATCACACTGAATTAAAATCTCGGAAAGTGCGATGTGCGCAAGTGAAAGAAGGCATTCTGCAAACAACAGCCTCCCTTTAACGATCGTTTTTTTCCTCCGCTGCTTCCGCGGTCGATAAGTTACTCCAGCGAGTCATCATGCTCGAGAGAACTGCGATCCCTACGTCAAAGAACCCTGCAAATCAACGTAATGGTGCGTGGCAGAAGGGTGCGCGGCACAACGAAGCAGCAGCAAAAAAAAAACGCCCCGAAGAATGGAACACGTGATCACGTGATGCGTTCGCACTCTGCTTGAATCCCATCCCTGTCGCAGAAAAAAATACCTTAGGCGGAGACTGAGTTTTCACACGGTTTGTCGATGCACGATCGATAAGGCAGTAAAAAAAAAGTGCGGACCGTGTTTTTTGAGTCGGAAAACACTAAAAAAAAAATGAAAAAATTTCCACGCGCCGTATTCATCATTTATCCATTCATCAAAAACAAAAAATAACGGTATACGACACTCGTCATCGCAGCCAAACTAAAAGGAAAAGAAACTGTCGAGTTCATTCATAACTTACTTTAATTTCATGTCATGAATTATTTTTTTTTTAGTATTACAAATATGGAAAGCTTAGTTTAATCTCGTCTCTGCTATTTTAATTTGAAAGTTTCAGGGGAGAATTTTTATCCATTTACAACTAATACAAAATGGTACCAAATTCTTTAACAATTTCTCCTTTCATCGCTCAAGAAAGTTACATAAAAATCGACGAAACCATGCATTTGTTTATATGGTCTAACGTTTACGATAAGGTGCTTAACGAGGAGAATGATAATGGTTTTATATTCACTACTATGAAACGGAAGGAAGAACGAATATTTTATGCACATCAGCTATACGTAAACATCAATTACCTTAAAGGCCAGCAATCGGCACACATAGCTTAATTTTTTCCATTCCCAGAACATATACGCCGCTCACAACAAATATGTTAATTTTCGCACCAAAAATCGCTTAGAGAAATTAAAACTCGTAAAAAAATGAATTCAAAAGGTGACAACTTTCATTTAATAAATATCAGTTGAAATGCCAATGCGTCAAACGAACAAATCCGTTTTCTGCAAATAAAAGGTATTTATGCCCTTCTTGACTTTCCTTTTTTATACGTATGTAATTAGACGTAAATTTCCATATTCTGAATTTTATACGACTCATATTTTTCTAAATCTTTCGTATTTTCTATCTAATATTTCAATTACAGCCATTTTTTTTTAATGTACCGGATCAAAGTTATTTTACGTATATAGAGATTACCTTTCTCTAACCCTTGCCAAAACAGCCCCCGCAAAGTATTATCCATAAGTCTCGTCCTCCTAGCCTCTGACAATGACGCCACCGCCCTTCGACGTCCACCTAGGTTCGAAAGCGTGTCTTCTGAAGAGAGGCCCTCCAAGACCCGAGAAAAAGCTTTGTACGAGTGGAAGGCGAGGATAGAATGCGAGGGATGCCACCAATTGACCTTCTATAACTGCAAGAAGAAATCGATGCTGTTTCAAGAACAAATATCTAGTGTCGTGAAAATCTTTTGGCCATTCTCTTTTTTTTATCTTTCCCGTAACGAAAATCTAACATTCGACCAATTTGCTTCACAGAAAAGATCAATTTTTGGGTAATATTCGTTGTTCTTTGGCTACTGACTCGTTGATCGTTATTTTCAGAAGTAATTGGAAACTTTTCGACAGAAAATTTGTTAAAATACTTTTAAGTATCGTGTTACATCGATAATTTGAAGAAAAATGAAATTTGAGCAAATACGCTTCAGAAAATTTTAGCAACATAACTTTGCTCAAAATGAATAGAAACGCTACTATATTTTTGTCAAGCAGCCAGTTAGGGAGAAGCTGAATTCATTCTCAAGCACGTGTCGAAAAATGGCGAAAACGTGATCGAGAGATTCATTGGCAGAGATCCTGAAGGAAGTGGAATTTTGCGTCCTGGAACAAGTGTTTTATCAAATTTTATTTGCTCAATAATTTGATCGTGGGACACCGGCTTAAATTGCATTTCACACGACATTGTTTCATCAAAATTTAGACAAAAATTCACGCTAGTTATGCATTCCGTCGCCAGGTTCCGCAAGCATAGCGGCTGCGGTAACTTGTTCCAGGATGCAGAACTTCCACCTCCTTCAGGAGTGAATTCCTGTTGTGGTAGTTTTGATTTTGTATTGTACAAATTAGGTGTTCCGAAAAACTATCAATCAAATGTGTTTGAGCTTCTCTCGATCACGTTTTCGCTATTTTTCGACACGTGCTAGCGAATGCTATGGATTACGGAAATGGCCATCTTGAATTCAGCTTATCCCTAATTGGCCGTTTGACCAAAAATATAGAAGCCTTTCTATTCATTTTGAGCAAAGTTATTTTGCTCAAATTTTTTAAAGCATATTTGCTAAAATTTCATTTTTCTTCAAATTATCGATGTCACACGATACTTAAAAGTATCTGAACAAATTTTTTGTCAAACAGTTTGACCGTGGGACACCGGCTTAAGAAGACGTTGTCAGTTAAATTACTGATGTGAGTCGAATTAATATATTCAAGCAGCTCCGTAACTAGATATTTTAGCGTCCGGGGCAAACTACTAAATATGCGTCCTCTCCCCCTTCAAGAAAGTATTTTCACCAGTTTATTTTGTTACTATTTGGATTTTTTTCGCCCCTTGCTTAGTTGCTCCCGGGGCAGATGCCCCGCTTGCTCTGCCTTAGTTACGGCACTGTATTCAAGTTTGTTTTACAAAAATTCCTTTAAAAAACAAGAAACGTTTAAAAAAATACGAGTCCTTTTGACGACCTTATAATAGCCGAAGAGAAAATATATAAATAAAGTTTTATCGAAATTTACTCCCTCTCGACGGATTATGACCCCAACGTGTGGCTCATAAAATAACTCCTACTAAAGCCATCAATTTTGAGTTATTACTTTCTGTAGTTTATTCGCCATTGTTTCTTCGGGAAGAAGTTTTCATCTCCCCGACACCATTTTCACGGCTTTTAATCGCTTTCCGAAAGACGGCGTAAAATCCGAGATTCGCCGCCAAAGTGAAACTTGGAGTCATTCGCACTCATTATGATCTGCACATTTCGTTCCACTTCTCACTTCGCGTTTCAATTTCCACCCCATTTTGCTGAACAAAGCGAGCGGCGGATTGCGACCCAAAGGTAAGGTTTGTGAAAAGCAAGAACCAGCTCATCACGCCGCTCAATAAAAGACGTAACGACCATAGAAAGATACACTCAGCATGCCAAGATTGCAGACGTTTCATAAAACGAGCAACAAAAAAATATGCGGAAAAATGGGAAATTTTGAGAGAAAACTAAACTATAAGAAACAATAAAGAAATAAGAATTATTACGTTTTTCGTGTATCGCAT
Organism: Uropetala carovei; assembly: GCA_036926305.1. Taxonomy (NCBI): domain Eukaryota; kingdom Metazoa; phylum Arthropoda; class Insecta; order Odonata; family Petaluridae; genus Uropetala; species Uropetala carovei. The sequence goes on along the minus strand of JAXCHB010000010.1, from coordinate 4,388,621 downwards.
GGGACGAAATGAAATTAAGTGCGATTACTAGACGAACGAAACTGACACCCACGATAACTTCTATAGCCACAAAAGGCTGTGTAGAACTATTATGTGAATACGTATGTACGTCGGATACAAAGACGACATCCTCGGTGTATCGTTATTTCTAAATAAAAACAATAATGACTTAAATAGCATCCTAATTTTCAATTAGATTACAGAAAGAGAATCCCGCCTAATCCTCAACTAGATTACACAATATTAACGAAGAAAATAATAGCTGTTATTATTTTCTTCGTTAATATGAGTATCAATTACCACTAAGTTAAGCCAAATTCCTTGGATTTTATTTTAGATTATTGAAAGAAAATCCCACCAGAAATGACTGAAAAGGATACACAAAATTATTTAGATTTCTAGGATTTATTATCACAAAGTTATATTTATCACATCAATTCAATAGTCTCTTAACGCCGTATTTCCCGTAAATACTCCTTCGTAAATTGCATATTAGGTGTAAGAAGGGTACACGCAGCCTCAACCTCACCAACCAACGTGTAAATAAGTGTAAAATACGCCGAGATATATAATTCACCTTTGAAAATGGATAAATGGCACGGATTTTCCCCTCCCCTTAACATTTTTTGCGAAGAAACAACTAAAAATTGTGCCCACTGAAAAGAGTATTATCTAGCTATAATCAAATAATAGCTAAAGACATAAGTTTGTCAAAAGCGCTTATAATCTTGTTTATGAACACTACCGAACGCAAGATGCCGATGGTTAACGAGTCACCCCTCTCGCCGTTGATGAAATCGACAGAAAGTTCCATTTGATAAGTATAAACAAATGAAGCCAAGTTGAGGATTGAAAGGAAGGTGAGACGCAGAAGCGACATCCGCGAGCACCCCTCTCTCTCTCTCCCCTCTGACCTAGTCATGGCCGATTCCTTTCGCCAGGCCTCGAACCGAAGGAGAGAAAGTGGTCGATGGTAGAGAACCCCATCTGGAACGACCTCGAATTCTCACACACTCTCCCCCTCTCTCTGAAGAGATGTACCGTAAAATAAACGAAGAGAACGCGAAAAATAAAAACCATTCCATGCGTTGATTGCCCAGAGGGTTTGTGGAGCCATAAAACGGTTGATTAAATGCTTTTTCCTCGGACCTGCGATTGCTAAGGGAGTTAGTTCTCTTGGCTGTCGAATTCGAACCTTAAGGCGAGGCATCCATCATTCACACCTATGATTTTTTTTTCGCTATCGGGTTAATTGGCGTTTTCCATTTTCGCGTGTCGTTTCGTAAAACTGTTTTTACTTGTTAGCTCGCGAAAGACTTTCGCAGAGAAATTGGTCGAAGAAAGTGAATCCATTCCGCTCACAGCCTCGATTGAAGCGATTTCATGCTTGAAAATTTTCTCCGCTTAGCATCTTCCGGGAAGAAATATATTCGAACGCCTTTCTTTAATCCTCAAAATATTATATACCTGATAAGCTATAAGTGTAAAATGAAATTGGAATTCAAGGAATTTACTCCTCGATCTGTTTGGAAAGTCTGTTCGATCCTGCTTCACTTAGACCGTAACAGAAGGCAAAAAATCGAGAATCGAATTACGCCTTAAAGTTAAATTACAAAAATACTTAAGAGGGAAATGCCCTACCCGGGATACAAAAACATCGAGTAAAACAAGTTCTTCTAAAAGGTCTGACTTCTGACAAAAATAACGTCAATTAAAAAAACTGATGGGGAAAGACAAACGTACTTCGAATTAATAAGGTCAATCCACTGAGAATTAATAAATAAACTTCGTTTGGGGTCATTTCAATGCGAAACTTTTGTTGAAACAGAACCTTTAAGATTTAAACCAAAGTTTTTCCCAATAGAAAACTTAGGATAAAAATTACTTATAAATTCAGACTAGAAAGAAAAGCTTAGCAGCTACCGTAAGAGAATTCGCAATGCAGATATATAAATATATACATATATATATATATATATATATATATATATATATATATATATATTTATATATATTAATATAGATGGGAAAACAGTCGCAGAACCAATGGATGTAGCACAGGTATGGGAAGAATACATTAAGGAACTATACAAAAAGCAGGCAGGATGGGTACAAATGGAACTGGAAGAAGAGAACTGCATTGAAGAAGACAACTTGGGACCAAGTATTATGAAAAGCGAAGTAAAAAGGCGATACAGGAACTAAAGAAAGGAAAAGCTACAGGCAGCGATGGAATACCGGTAGAGGTACTTAAAGTCATGGGATCGGTAGGACAAAATGTGATTACGAAATTAATTAACAAGATTTACGACTCGGGAGAGTGGCCTCAGGATTTCTTAGATGTAACAATGATCCCTCTAAAGAAGAAGCCAAAGGCAATGCAGTGTAAGGACTACAGAATGATATCCCTACTGTCACACACTTCGAAGATCATCACGAGGATTCTTAATAAAAGACTAGAGAAAAAGGCCGAAGAAATGCTAGGGGAAGATCAATTCGGCTTCAGAAAAGGACGTGGAACCAGAGATGCTATCGGTGTAGTGAGAATCATATCAGAAAGGGCAATAGAGTACAGTCAAGATTGCTGGGTATGTTTCGTCGACTGGCAGAAGGCCTTTGATAGAGTAAATTGGGTACTGCTGATGAGGATATTAAAGGATATAGGTGTAGACTGGAAAGACAGGAGACTGATCAGGAATCTATATGTGAATCAAGTTGTAAAGGTCAGGTTGGAGAATACGGACACCAGCGGAGTACATATCGGTAGAGGAGTAAGACAGGGCAGCTGTCTATCGCCGATTCTATTCAATATATATGGAGAAAGACTAATGCAGGAAGCGTTAGAAGGCACGGGAGATTTCAAAATCGGAGGAAGGATTATAAGAACAGTGAAATACGCGGATGATCAAGTACTTCTAGCAAGAAAGGAAAAGGAACTCCAGAAAATGATAAATAGACAAGTGATAACAGGTGGAAATACGGTATGGAAATTAATACAGAAAAATCCAAGGTTATGCGAATATCAAGTAAAGAAGAAGAAAATTTGAACATAAGTATTGGAGGAAAGCCATTAGAACAAGTTTCAGATTATAAATACCTTGGAAGCATCATAACGAGAGAAGCAAAATGTACAGATGAAATCAGGACTAGAATAACAAAAGCAAAATCCGCTTTCAGAAGAAAGAAACTCCTGCTAACGGGAAATATAAAGCAGGAAATCCGCAAGAGGTTGATAAAATGCTATGTATGGAGTATAGCTTTGTACGGAGCAGAAACATGGACGCTAAGGAAAAATGATATTAAATACTTGGAAAGCTTCGAAATGTGGACATGGAGAAAAATGCTGAAGATAAAATGGACAGAGAGGGTGAAAAATGAGGAAGTACTACGAAGAATAGGAGAGAAGCGAACGATTATAGAGACTGTCAGAAAGAGGAAGCGAACTGGATTGGGCATTACCTGAGGAGAGAGTGCATGATTAAAGAAGTGCTAGAAGGAAAACTGGATGGAAAAACAAGAAGAGGTAGGAAAAGGTTTCAGCTGATAGACGACTTGAAAGGGAAAGAGAGCTATCAAGACATGAAGAAGATTGCGGAAAATAGGAGTATATGGAGAAACAAGTTTAACCATGAATAATCACGGACCTGTCAACGGACAGACTACCTATGATGATGATGATATATATATATCTGCATGGTATGATGAGAGGATTTTCGCGATTATTATATTATTAATAACGACATCAGCACCGCATGCACGGCTCATCATTTAACAAACTCCTCGTTAATGGGTCAGCAACAGCATCGCATAGGGCAGTGTTTCTCAACCGGTGGGACGCGTCACACTGGTGGGACTTGAAAGACGTCTAGGTGGGACCAGAGCCGGCTGTGGAGACATTCTGGCACCCAAATCGGATAGACTTTCTGGCACATTCTCTTTTATACGGTTAACAGTCCCAGGCATAACTCGATGGAGTTTCTTCATATTGTCGAAATAAAAAACTTTTACTTGGAGTTCCACAAAAATTATTGTAAAAAATAAATAAATAAATAAATTTTTGTGGAAATACTAAGTAAATCTTTTTTATTTCGACCTTCTCCTTTGCGTCTACCAATTATTACTGTACTACTTATACGCTTATAAACCTAGAAATACATTTATTAGAAAAAGTGAGATTTTTCTTTATATCATGGTGGGACCAGTGTTTCTTGAAAAGGTGGCACGCAAGAGGCAAAAGGTTGAGAAGCACTGGCATAGAGAACACAAGGAAATGCATGTGGAATTTATTGTTAAGGTCTTCCTTTAAAACGCTTGCCTAAGTCTGGCCGAAAGTCGTTTCGACTTCTGAACTATACAATTAATTATATACGAGCCACTTGTCAACATTTCCATTGATTTTGAAAGAAGTTATAGAATACTTTTCGTTATATTAAACTCTATTAATGACGACAAAAATATCATGTGGAAAAGAAATAGTTCTGGACTTAAATGCTGCTAAGTATGTATACTTAAAATTTGTATCAGACGGAGAGGAACTACAAAATTAACCCGCATGCAACATACGATAAAAAAATGTAAAATTTGAAAAATGCGTTGATCGACCTTTCAAAAAACACACAAATATGCCATCTGTCAATAGTATTTGAACTATAACAATTTCCCCTCTACAGCGTACAATCTTTAGTGATTTATAGCTCCTTCGAGGAAAGCGGACGATGACATACTCATCTGATCCTAATATGTATAAGGGTAGTGTTTCGATATAAATGAAGGTAAATATTCTTTTAAAAAAACCTTACGTGCATAATTAAATGGAATTAATCGTTCACACGCGGTTTGAGCGCGTAATGGTTCCTACCGGAAACGAAACATTTTCCTTGGCGGGTTTTCATCGATCATACGGTAAATATAGGTGTGGATTAGTGTAGTCGCGAAAAAGGCAAAAAAAGCATGTAACAGTATTAAATATTTGGCTACTACAAATGGGCTATTCAGTGTGGTTCAAATCAATGTACATCTGTTTATCGTACAATCCGTGACTGACCGCCCTGAATGATTTGCATCATCACAATTATCAAACATTTCGTCACAATAAAATTATGGATGAATGACAAAGTAATTTTTACATTAAAACTTCTCTAAATTTTATTTCTTCCATTTGTTGGGCCTCTTGGGGACAGCTAGAAGCAACATTTTCAAATGAAAATTCATCACACTTCCAGATTAATGAAAAACACGGATATTGACGTAAAACACGAGATTCGGTCAAATTTTCTTGTGTTTAATTAGATATAATAGAAAAGCAAACATTTTTCTCTATAAAGCCATTGCTAATAATAATGTTTCAAAATATAAAGAGACGATAACATGTCTATCGCGAACAGTTAGCTCAATGTATTTTAACGAAAGATAATCTATTAATACTTTAATAATTGATATGACATAATTTAATAACTGCATTGTTTAATTTATACACACAATGCAACACCGCGCTTCAATCCTAAATAAATATTTGAAGAGATCAGAAGCTGTGTAAGGAATTTTTCAATTCAATACTCTGTTCATTATTCTTAACAAATAATTTTATATTTGATGAAATTAACTATTTTCAGCGTGCAAACGAAAATAAGCCTTATAGAAATATTTCAAGCGAAACTCGTGGATTTAAAACTTAACTACCTCTTGAATCGACGAAATGAGAGCAAATGTAACATGATGTAAAAGTGTTCAAATTCGCAATCTTCCTACAAAAAAAGCTTTAAATGAATGGTCAACATGATCATATTGATCTGATTTAATCTCTCCGTCGCTTCATAGAACGATTAACGCCCTTAAAATTTCCAATTATACGTAAACTACGACAAAATGTGATTTAAAAAAAAACTATCTCGTGTTCAGAAAATGTCGACAAGGTTTGCGAATTTCAAAAAAGTTAAAAACATGACGTCAACGAGTCTGAATCCATCCTTGGCAATTTATTTAATTGGTTTATAAGAGCAAAAAATTGTTTATAGCAGTAGCATGAAAAATAATGAACAAAATTGCAACCAAATCTCGAAAAACTGGAAATAACTTCGCAGATTGTAGAAAATTACAAAATTTGCATTATTTATGCACCGAGTTTGATTGATATCTCCAATTACATTTTTCTAAACCTCTTATAATGAGGATCAATCGCAAAGTTTTGATAAGCAGTCCTACATGAATAGAGCATTGTGAGAATTTAAACGGGGAAAATGATTGAATGTTATGGTAAATAAAACCTTAATCATATGCTTCACTAATATGTTATGGAAATAAAGGAGTACTTACCAAGAAAGTTTCAAATACGTTCACCCCTGCGACGACTGTAGCCAATTTCCCCTCCCTTTGTTATGAAACGACAAGCATCTCCGTCATTGAATCGGCTGTCAAATTTTTCTCAATTTATGCTTTCCTCCAGAGATGTCAGGACTCTGCAGAGCCGCTCTCTCAAATTTAATCTATAGAGGCTTTTGCTTGTTCCAATGTAAATCTTTTCCCTATTCCCAACGTAATCCGTTCACTCTAAATTTTATTTATACACAATAGGGGGTTTTCGGTATTATAAAAGAGAAAATGGTCTAAGCTCTTGAAATACTTATCAATTGTTATAAGCTGCAGCAACTTCAAGTCTACTCCTATATCAAATGTTGGCGGGATTGGAAAGATTGAGAATGTGAATTGCGAACACAAGCGTGAAAAGTAAGTGGAATATAACCATTATAAATAATTATTCTACGTATATACTTATGTCTATCGACTATGTATGTTCCCTAAATGTTAGATCTAGAAATTAAAACGAGATCGTTTATTATTATGCATTTATTTAGAGGTACAGAACTTTTTCAAAAAGGTCTCAATAAGAGAATCAGACCATTTTATCATCACTAAGAATTTAAAATAGGCACCATTCAGAGAATACAATTCAAAATCAAATGCTTCAACAGCAGTGAGCCCAATTTCGACAACACCATGTCTGAGTTTCATTTGAAGCCGTGAGACAATTGCGGCACGGAAGATTTTGAGCTTCAGTTAAAATGAACATAACAGCAAGCACAGTGACAATCACGAGAATCATCGTCATAAGGCGTTCCATCTGAAATGAGCAATTCATACCTTAAATCATAAGCTTTCTATCATTGATTCACTCCTGAGATCTTCAGATGTTTATGACAAAATTTATATAGATAGTTTAACAATCTTTTACAATAAAAGTAAAACAAATATCACAGGTGGGTAACCGTGCTTAAAATATTCAATGAACTACGTTATTCTAATCAGTTTAATTAACTCACCTTAGATTAACGTGATGATCAAGTGAGAAGGGCCTTATGTATACGTGATGTTCCTCGATCGAAACTTCTCCAAAGAAGAGTGGCTGTCTGACTTTATAGAGGTTAGGCCTTCGTCGACCTTGGCCACAGGCCTGGTTTTGTGGTTAGTTTGTTTGTCGTTTCTCGCTGGGAATAACCTGTTGGTCATGTGTTGACACAAGTCACACCTCAACCTTCTTCCGTTTTCCTTAACTCAGGAATTCTGGGAATTTTTGAATATCATTTGCAAGGCATTTCGATTTTTTGGCGGTAATTCTGGCTTTTACGTTTTAATAGAGGAAATCAATATCGGTGACATTTGTATAAAATAATATTCATTAAAATCGGATTTTTTATGTGGTGGTATTATTTTAAAAAAAGATAGAACAAACTGAGGGTGACAAGGCAATTCTAGGTTTACTCTTACTATATATACATTGGAATCCTTTTGATGGGAAATAATTTTTTTCAAACATCAACATACATGGCAATTAACTTTCATGTAAATTACATTAGAATAACATTTTTACAACTGTGGAATTGTTTTCATCAAGTGAAATGTAGCCTGTAAAATTTTGTTGGTGTAAATGTTTAACTTTTTACTATAACAGGAGGGCCGTATCTGCATGGCCACACAGAATGGACACAAGTGGGGTGAGGAGACGAGCAAACCCCGATTACACCGATGTAGCCTATCGCGAAGCAGTCTCACGTCTTCGCTACCTTCTGGCTGAATCCTATGCACCCTCCGTTCCCATCCAGATAACGACTCCATCTAGAGTCTCTTATAATGTTCACCGAACTCCTCGTCATCAGGTACTTATCCTTTTTCATTCATCGTTTTTCCCTTCCCTTCATGCCTAATAATTATTGTTTGCAGTTTTTACTTAGGAATTACATTATTTCATCTTTCAAAAGGTTAACATTTTCCTAAAGCCTCAAAATCTGGAAGAAAAAAACTAAATAAAATTCTATTATATTATCCAATCCCTTGAATGAGAATTTAAATAATTTAAATGCTTGAATTTAATTTTTCATTCATAATTTCATGTTCCCTAAACTTTTATTTCTATATAAATAACTTTCTTTGGGTGGACTGTATAATATTTACTTAGGGAAATTTGTGTATTATAGTTAAAATCAAAAGTATTACTTTGTTTGTAAATTTAAATTTTGCTATCTTTATTATATATTTCCTCTCATTATCTTCGTAGACGTTACACACCAGGAAAGGAGAGGACAGTGGCGATGAAACTGATTTTTCAGCAGCGCAGAGTGAAAGATCAGCAGTACGTCCATCCCACCGTCCTAGACCATCACTATATGGTTCAGCACGGCCATATGTGGCCCCTGCATCCCCGTACAAAGCAACAGCAGCTCGCTTAGGCATTGGGGTACAGTCTGGAGACGGACAACAGCAAGGTGCACAACCAGCTGACAACCAACAGCCACCTCCTGAATTGATGGCTTTTATACAGCGCCAAGAAGAGTACATTGATCAGCTAGAAAAAGAGTCCCAATATTGCAGGGTATGGTCTATTAACCTTCATTCACTTAATTTTCATCACTGTCTTGGTTAGGTGTTCGTTTTCCTTTTTTGTGAGTTATTTTGTATTTTAAGTTGAATTTATTTTGCATAAACATGGCAAACAAAATTTTCCTCCCCTGAAGAAAGATATTATCAATATTATAAATACTAATGTGTGGTGGACATAAACCCTTCAAGATCTATTTATTATATTTACCTACATATAATGAGCTCTTTTTTCCAAATTTTATATTTACAAAATGAAGATGCAATCGATGCAGATTATGAGGAAAAAAATTGATAATTCTAAAGTGTGAAATAATTGTAATTTCAATAGGACACCACTAAATGGTTTCCATGGTTAAATGTACAGTGTGTGATGCAAAGAGGCTACACCCCTGATTTCACATCCGAATTCACCAATTTTTTCAGAGGTCCTCACGTTACAAAACCCCTAAAAGGAACATATTAAGCAGTCACCTAGAGAGCATTGACTTGAGTATGAAGTGAAGCAATGTTTTTAAGATCATGGTTTATTTAGGTATCACCTTTCAGAGTAGACACATTGACTGCAACATGTAATTTTTTAGTATTTTAATCTCATAACTGCTTCAAGAATGTGGAAACAAAACTTTTAAAGAACCTTAGAAATATAACAATGTAACTTCGATTCAAAGCAATGCAAATCGGCACACAGATAGTATCAATTGATCAGCGACGTAACTTCGAATCGATGTAAATCAGGGTATACTTGTACTTTAATAATCAAAGCTGTTTTAAACTATTTAAAATATTTTATTCTATTTACTAATTTTGTAATTCTTAGTTGTTAAACAAAATGTGGCATGAGTAGCAGAATTTCTTCATTATAATAAATCAGTTGATAAATTACCAGAACCATGAAGTTCAAATTGTTTACTTCTGTTTGCTTTTTTTACTGATGCAGAGCTTATTTTTTTCTCTAGGATGAACTGTCTACTTTACTGGGAAAGGTGAAAGATGTCATCTCAGAAAATGAAGACCTCCATGACAAGCAGAAGTCAGGACTTATGAAGTCAATGTTTGATTACTTGGATACAGAGGAGGAGGATTATGATGATGATGTGGAGGAAGATATAGGAGATGACAAAGACATGAAGGTTGGTAGATGCTACATAGGTAATAATGCTTGAAATGCATTAAGGTACAAAATATGGAATTAGGTATTGTTCTACATGAAGAATCATTTTCATTTTATTTGTTTGATTTTACATCTTGATCTCATCCTGGTGATGTAACACTTTTCTTGAATGTTTTTTATATAATTTAGAATAGAGAAAGAGAAATGTTGATTGTATTGATTTGTACTCAATACAGGAGACGTTCGCTATAATAAATAATTAACTTTGTTTCTATGGCCAAAAACATGAAGACATGTAGAGGCATTGCTGAAAGCATATAAATCTCACTATATTTTTTATAAAATCTTTTATATGCATTTGACTGATATATATATATATATATATATATATATATATATATAATGTGCATAGTGAAGCTGCGTGCATATGAGGCCTCCCGTAATTATATCGGCGTATTTCTCGAGAACCCTTCGTCATAAAGATATGCGGTAAACAGCGTTTTGTTTCTACTAGCTATGAGGTTCGTAGAAAAATATTTTCGTTTGCTAAAGTGTCCCGGGTTTGAATCCAGGAGACAATTATATTTTCCCATAAGTTTACATGGGATTTTCGATTTTTCAGAGTGCAAGATTTTTTTCCTTCGTTCATTAAAATATATAAATATGGACCAATTTTCTTATTTTTTTGCCTTATTCGAAGGTTAAAGCTCTATACTATCTTATTCTTGCAATGTTTACACGTTATGCGGTTGAATTTTTCAGAAATACGCATTCTTTTTTGAAATTTTGCGGATTTTTCGTACTCATTCCAGGCGTTGCCAAGGAGACTCATTGTTGCCTCTGATTCATTTAAGGCCAATTAAACACAATGAAACCTTCAAATAGACGAAAGAAAAGCGTTATTGTTATCTCCTCTTCATTGATAATCTTTAAACGCTTGCATTGATGTAGCCTTTATATTAGGTCCTGTAAGAAGTTAAAAGCAGTCGTTGATAGACACTTGAAGAAAAGCAACTGTTTGTGAGTTCGTCTATAAGGGTACAACGATAATCATTGGAACTAAGGTAAGGTAGAATTAAAAATTTTTCCCCTTTGCATTGAACCACGATACTGTAAAATCGCAGAAAATTAGAAAATGCCAAGGGATAGACTAGTGAAAAGGAGAGCTATTAGCCCAGCTACAGCTGCCAGAGAAAGGAATAGGAGAAAGAGACCGTAGGAAAGAGAGAGAAAGAGATGCAGAAGCTCACAGGATTGCCCCGTGTAGATGAGGAGCGGAGAGTACATACAAGAAAGACAAAGAAATAGAGAAACACGTCAAATGAATAGGGAACAAAGAAGATCTAACCTAGGGTCGAACTATTTAGATTATTTGCTAGCATAGCTGCAACGGGCTGCTAGTGTTCTTTTAATAAGGGAAACTCCGGGTTCGAGATTTATTTATTTTTTTAGCTACGTGATGTGCGTGATTTATTATTAAGGTCGCATGTGTACTTCTAATCGCGAAAATAGGGGTTTTTTGTACTTAACAATATAAACATTAGGCATTATAAATTTTATTTTTACGGGTTATTCATTATTTTCAACACGAATATTTGTAAAAGTTTAATATTAAATGATATCGTAATAACAAATTAAACTGTACAGTACATATAGGATAGCTGCTATTTGTTTTAAGCTATTTATAACTAAAATTTTATATTAATTTTATTAATTATATTAAAGATTGGTCAGTCTAAATTTAAAAAATTCTTTTTGAATGGATTTTCGGTAACCGGATGCAGTTCCGTAACTAGGGCTGAGCATCTGCCCCGGGTGCAACTAAGCAAGGGGCGCAAAATATCCAAATAGTAATAAAATAAACTAGAGAAAATAATTTCTTGAAGGGGAGAGGTCAGATATTTAGTAGTTTGCCCCGGGCGCTAAAATATCTAGTATATATATATATATGTGTGTGTGTGTGTATATATATATACACACACACACAAAACACCAAAAAATCCCTCCCTTATTCCCTCGCCCACCGAGGATATAGGATATGTTCGGATAGCACTTCGCTATCCGAATATTGCGCAAAAATTCAGGATACATTCCTCAACCGAGGCTATCCTCCAGAATTAATTCAACACGAAATACACCGCGCCATTTCTTCTTCCCCCCTCCAGAAAAACACTGAACCCAAACCCACCCACTCAAAGCGACACCCCCTGACTCTCACAACAACCTTTCACCCAGGGCTACATGAAGCCCTGAAAAACATCCTTGCCGCTGCCCACCCCATTCTCATATCCTCACCCATCACTCTTACGCTCTTCCCCAAGCCTCCCATCATATCATTTCGTCGACCTAGAAATCTCAGCGACTTGTTGTGGCGCAAACAACTCCCTACAGGTCCAACACCACCCCCTGCAGGGTCTTTCCCATGCAAAAGACCACGTTGCCTCACTTGCCCCATCATAGAGACTTACTCCACATTCACCAGCCCAATTACAGATATCACCTACCCAATTACATCCCACGGAACCTGCACCTCCAGAAACATAATATAGGTACCTTTTAAAATGCACAAAATGCCTGGCATTTTACGTGGGCCTTACCACCACACCCCTCAACATCCGCATGAATGGTCATCAGGATAGTGTCGCTCACAAATGCCCCCTTCCAGTGGCCGATCATGCGGTAAGCCACTCCTTACCCTTCAATAGATGCTTTACAGTAAAAACAATCCGGGCTCTCCCAAAAGACTCTCCTGCACCACAACTCTGCCAATGGCAACTTGCTCACATTGAAATCCTCTGCTGTCTTTCCTTGCCCGGTTTAAACCTTCGCTGACATAAAAGCTGACGATAAAAGCTATTCCCCTAGAGATGGCAGTTGGATTTTTCCATAATGTAGTATGGGTTGCATAAAACCTTTTTGTTTTCCTTGCTAACTGCACACCCACCATCGATGATCAGGATACGCCACTGATATACATACATACATATATATATATATATATCGTCCATGGTGATGGAGGAAGGCTTTTGCTTGGAGCTTTTGGGCATCTGCCCTTCTTTGGCACAAGAGTATTACTAAAACTAAGTGTCTCACTGGGGGTAGAGGGGATGGGAAGAGGATGGGGTTCGTGAGAAGGAGGCTAGAAAATATATATATATTGTGTCTCTCTTGTGCTGATGAAGGGATGATCCCGAAAGCTCTAACCTCTACAAATGTCTCTCTCCAATACCCCAGCGGCTCTACTTCCGGTAAGTGTTCACTGGGTTTCCTTCAACACCTAGTTACCCTAAATATCCTTACTTACCTTTCCACTTCCGTAGTATACACACGCACAGGCAACTCCTGAGATTCGATTTTTCAAGATTCGACAAACTCGAGAATTCAACCAGTCGAATCAACCCAGCCGATCGATTGGTCGAATTAGAAACTAATTAAGGTGAAGTAATTTTCCGCCTGCCTGACCACGAGGGGTTTAGTTTCAGTCTGGACATCTTCATTTCTGCTCTAATTGTTTGAATTTGTGCTGATTCGACATTCGACGATTCGAGATTCAACCGCATTTTCAGGAACGCATCCCTGTTGAATCTTGGGAGTCACCTGTGTGTGTGTATGTGTGTGTGTATGTATGTATATATTGGCGAAGGGGGATTGGTGAGAGGTGAAAGTAAGAATTGGGTGGACAGCATGGAGAATTTCCTTGAGGATCTTGTGGATCCCGAGGTGGAAGAGGGTAGTAAGGGTGAGGGAAGGGGTAAAATCAGGAATAGGGGGAGTGTGAGGGTGGTGTTTATTGATTGCGGGTGTAATTGCCCTCCAGATCTGGTCACGGATCTGGCCCGGTGGGTAACGGCGTTTTAGAAGGGCATATTCAAGGATGGAGTAATATATTGAGAGAGACCTCCTGTCTGAGCAAATCCTTCATCCAGAGGTTTTGGTGTGTAGGGGATGGCAGATTTCAAAGTAAAGGTATTGAAGGCTATTGCTGGGTTTAATATGGATGCTGGTGCAGATTTTTCCATCTTGGATGGAGAGGTCCAGAAAGGTGATGTTAGAGATGGAAGTATTGTAGGTGAAGGAAAGTGTGGGGTGAGAGGAGAGGCATGACAAAAAGGATTGGAGGGAGTAAGGTCCATTGGTCCAGATGAGAAAGATGTCGTCAATAAAGCTCAGCCACAATAGTGGTCTGAGAGGTGCATTGAGGAAATAAGTCTCCCATTCCCCTAGGTAGCAATTGGCATAAGAGAGTGCCATTCGAGTGCCCATTGCTGTACCCTTAATTTGGAGATAATGGTTCCCTCCGAAAGAGAAGTTGTTCTTTTTCAGCACCATTTCTGCCAAGTGCATTAGGAAATGGGAGGAGGGTCTTTTGTCGGGTCTTGTGTCGAGTTGTTTTGTAAGAACAGAAAGTCTGTCATCATGAGGAATATTTGTTTAGAGCAGATTTCGATGGTAGCGAAAATGGTGTTGGGTGGGAGGGGGGACGTGAGGTGTTTAAGTCGTTGGAGGAAGAGGTTGGTGTCTTGAATGAAAGATGGGAGTAGACGGATGAGAGGCTGTAGGTGTGAATCCACGAATGCGAAGATGCACTCTGTGGGGGAGTTGAAACTCGCAGCAATGGGGTGGCCAGGGGTGTTAGGTTTATGAATTTTAGGAAGAAGGTAGAAGGTGGGGGTACAGGGATTCTTGGGGATCATCAGGGTGATGGCAGAGTCTTCCTTTTTTCCTGCAGAATGAAGATAGGAGGATATTTGGGAGGAGTGGAGGCTTGTGGGGTTGGAGGTGAGGAGGAGATAAAAGGTGTTGTCGGACAGCTGGCGCTCTGCTTCCTCGTTGTATTGGGTGCGGTCCAACACAACCGTGGCGGTGCCCTTGGTCGCGGGGAGGATAAATACTTCTGTTAAGTTTAAGAGTTGAAATGGCATGTCTTTCACGTCTGGTGAGATTGTCTCTGGGGGCAAGAAGATCGGGAAAGTTGGGCTGGGAGATTCTATGAAGGATATAATTAAGGTATTGTTCTACTGGGTGTTGGGAGGGAAGAGCAGGTGGAAATGGAGGTCTGTGGGAGGCCTGGGGGAAGATTTGGGTGAGCAGAAGGCAAGGAGATGGGAATTGTCGAATTTGGTGGTGGAACAGAATGAGAGGCTGCGGGAAAGGAGTGCTGTCTTAGCAGGAGTGAGTTCATTGGAGGAAAGTTTTATGACGTTGTCTGGTTTGGAAGAGGTGGAGGTGATTGGGGGAGCAGAAAGGGAATTGGAGTGCTCCATATGTTCGCGATTTGAAACAGAAGGGATCTTTTGTGGAGTACGGAGCGGAGGTGGGGTGTGAAAACCCAGGAGGTCCGCAAGGCAGGGCTTTTGGCCTATGAGTGGAGGAGGGGGGGGGGGGGGGGGGGGGGGGTTGATGACCTCACCAGTTGGTAAAAATGAAACGGGTAAACAAGTTGGAGGTGCCGGATGCACATGAGGGAAAGCTTACGGAGTAGTTCTACTATGGTTCAATGTGAGGTCTTTGGTCGCTTGAAGGAGAGCGGCGTAGAAGTCGGTTATGGAATTTGGGGATTTGTGAAGATGGAGGACAAGAGTTTTGTATTTTGCAAAATGGCTATTGGAGAGTATGTGGTCTAGTGGAGTATGGTGGATTGGATAATACTGAGCGAAGTGAGGTGATAGGTGAGGGCAAGGGATGCATGGATTGGGGGAGGGAAGCCTGAGAGAGGAATTCTAATAGTGAGAGATTTGGGAGAGAGGTCTAGTTGAAGACAGGAATTAAGAAATTCGATTTGGCAATTAAGGGAAATATGCCTTCAGAGGTGATAACGGAGACAGGTTATATCCATGGCGGAAGGGAAGAATGAAAGAAAAAAGATGACAGGAGAGAATTGTTGAGTAAAGGTGAGACAAAAATTAAGAAAAACAATTGAGAAAAAGATGCAATGTATAAATGCTTCAAGAAAAGGAAAGGTAATAATAAAGGTGGCAACAAGGTGTTGGAGGAAGCCTAGTGGACACTTACCTAAATTGGAGAGCCGCTGGGGGTGCTGAAGACACATGCAAAAAACAAAAACAACACAAGTAGAGCTTTCGGGCTAACGCCCTTCTACAGCGACGGAGAGACATTTACTGTTTGAAGTGACTTGCAGTGGCTCTGCCGGTGAGTCTGGGGGCGTTTTAGTAGCAATAAATTGAACTACTACATAGTCACAGCACACCTGCGAAAGTTGCATTTTTTCAATAGATCTTGGGGCCCCTTATTTGCATGTTTAGAGGGGAGCACGCGAATCGGGTGGGTGAATGTCGCCACAAGCAGATCAGTCATGGGTTTGTAAGCTTTCGTTTTGCATGAAAGGGTTATCTCAAAATTTTATTTTTCAAAAGGGGTCCAGGATAACCAAAGAGGACCCATTTTTCTTTGAATTTTAACATTTAAACTTGGGTCCCTCGTTAATACATAAGTACCACAAATCAAAATGACTGTTTTTCCATTTTTGTTGAAACATATTTTCAAAATGTTAAATTGTTTAATTTAATCTTGCTGTTGATGATTAAATAATTATTTTAATGGTATTATTATTGTTATTAGAATTTTAAAATGGGTTCCCCGTTAAGTACGGGAAATTTTCAAGTGTTTCTTATCAAGTTTTGAAAATTTTGAATCCTGTGGCGAGTTTAAATGCAATATTCCTGTATATAGCCATGAAACAGAAAGGCTAGTAGGGTAGGAAAATCTGTTTCCCTTTCTTTTATCACTGGTAATTGTTGGATTATGAAATGTTTTTTAGATAACTTGTATCAAATTGCTTGATTCTGTTATCTTAAAAAGGCTATCACCACTCAGAGAGATGTATGTTCTTTTTCTTTGATTTTGTTTTTGCAAGCAGGGTGAAAGAAAGTCAAGGGAAGAATCTTGTAAATCATATTCCAAACCACATCGCCTTGAAGGACCCAGCATAGTTTTTGAGTCTCGTATCACTGAGCTTGAGGCACAGCTCTCTCAGGCCAAGATCGACCTTGAGAAATACAAAGTAGAGGCAGAGACTCTTAAGAAACAGCTTGCAAGTACATCACCCTCTCAAGTACCTCATATTACCTCATCCCCTGATTTGGAAGCTTGCCAGGCAGAAGTGGAAACATTGAGAAGGTATTCTTTGCTTGAAATATGTTGAGCAGTCATGAAAACATTGAGAAGTTTATCTACAAAGCATCAGAGGTGTTAATTTTAATGGAGATCTTTCTGTAGCTATATTTCATATAGGGATTGCAATCCCAGCAGAATTTTTCAATCCCAGGATTTCAGATTTTCCAATCCCGGGATCCTGGGATTGGCTTTTTTACGATTATATGTACATACAAATTAAGAACATAATTTCAGATGCAAAAACAGCTAGTATTTATTTATGCTAATATTATTTATTTATACATTGCATTCTTTCCGTAGTAAGCAAAATAAAAAAGAAATGGTGAATATATACGATGTAAATGTAACGCATAAGTGTGTAAAAACAAAAACGCTTACCTTACATTTTAGAAACTTTAATATACAAGCCTCAGTACAATGAACTCCATTGGCAAAACTAACAACACATGCACACACATGGCAAAGTATTTTCTTAAAATAGTTTTAATTTTAACTAAACTTGAATTAATTGGATTTTTATAATGCAATTGTAACATTTGTAAAAAGCGTTGATAATAAGGCAAAATAATTGTTCTTTATGAAAAAATAAGCATTATTAATTGACCCCAAATCATATTTCAAAAAGATTTAAACGTTTTTGAAGTATGCTCTTAAAAAGCAGAATGCATCTAATGTTATATTGCTCACTTTTGATCTGAATTTCGAGCACAATACGCGATAATTGTCCCGGAGGTTTCCTAATTTGACCTGGAGATTCTCATAGATGAAGAAATAAAAGTATGTTTTAAATGGTTATTTCACAAGCTTAGTTGCCGCTTCTCCAGAGACTTTGGGTCAAACTAGGAGACTTCGGGCCAAATCCAAAGAGGTGGCAACCCAACATACAAAGTAACACAATAATGAAGCATGAGAAAATTATAATTGTGATACTTTGTATACCTTTAGTAATTTAACTATGTGTGGGTGAGAAATTCACCGATAGAGTATTTCAGTTGATGGAAATGGTGCGCCATAGGTTCACTGTACTTCATAGGATGTAAGCTGGTCAATGTCTCCTCAGCATACCACTGAAACTCATAATTCACGTTTTTGCAAAAATTTACCCCCATGAGTAGGGCCTGTGTGCTGAAAAATCTCGACCTACTTGAGAGATGAACTAACATTTTTTTCCTTTTATGACCTGCTGTTTCTCTCTTGCCTATGCACAATGGGTATCTAAGAGATAGTGCAGTGAATAGCTGGTCAGTTTCAAAAGTTTAGGAAGAAAGGTGACTTCCGCATATATGGAAATATGAACGTTTAAGTTCACTGTTTGTAGTCTTGAATATGTCAACTACCAATTGGGAGACCTTGTTACTTCAAATGACTCCAATGCTAGAAGGCTTCTCAGTCTAAATGACAAAGCAAGGGAGGAGAGAAACCCAGTGCCGTCATTAGCCTACTCTTAACGAGAAACACCAAAGGGACCAACGTAAAATGTTTTAAAGATTGCATTCGCTGCTTATTTTTGGATTTTAACCCCTTGATAAAAGCACAGATTTCCCAACTGTCACCTCATATAGTTCAATGTTTATTGTTTTAATAGTTTCTAACATTAATGACACCTTGTTAAATGCCGATGGCAGATATTCATTAATAATTACTGATGCAATAATTGTTTGTTCTACGTCAGTATCAGACGTCGAAGTAGCAAAACCAGGATTTTTTTTCGAAGGCGTAAAAACTTTTTCAAGTACTCCTTTGGAGTATTTGAATTTTTTCCTTACCTAACAGATAACTATATACAGAAATTGAACCTTTGCTAACTACCGGAAATACATCAAAAGGCTTAAAAAAAAACAGGAAAACTTTTCTGTATGTTAAATTTCCAATAAATTAAAATAGAAATTTGAATCCCGAAATCCTGGGATTTTCTTTTTCCTAATCCCAGGATTTCGGGACTGTAATTTTTGGTGGGATCCCGAGATTGCAATCCCTAATTTCATACCGGTCTTCTTATTCACTTAGTTATTTCACTTTTAAATTAGTATACTATATTAGTTATTTAACTTTTAAATTAGTATACTATATTCATTTGACTATATCATGTTATTGCCATAGTGAATCAATTCTTTTAATGCTTCATTTGTTTTGCAGATTTCCATATCTTATTCATGTTCATATCATAACCAATCTCTATCTTCTTTCTCTTCATTTTTATAATTTAAAAAAATATCTTTTTTATTATTGAGTAAATATCTCTTGACTGTAATTCTTAGTAGAGTTTCTGATCATTACAACATGTACACAACAGGAAATTTGAAATCAGCAATCTCACAATCAAAAAATAACATAACTTCCAAAATTATTTAGATTAAGAGTGTGAGCATGACACAATTGTTTCAGCAGTTGAGCCATAGGTTGTGAGTTAAAATTTGACTTTTGAAAGATTTGTCATGTCAGATAATCGGTGATTATGTGAGCAAACAGATGAATTTATACCTATTTGATGTAATCTTTGTATTAGTTCTGACAGTGGATGTTATTCTTTTTCATAAATACACTTATAAAATCTCCCATAAACCTTTACTATACAGTTGCTTTCTTGAGATGAAAATGTCTTCAAATTTTGTGAAAATATAAAGAGAAATGAATAATAATCGAAAAATTTCAGGGAGAAGAGTGAGCTTCGAGAAACAATTGCCAAACTGCAGGTTGCAGTAACTCAGTTTCGAGAGAGCGAGTCAAGTGCATCTCACAAAGTGAAAAGGGCACAGGACACCTTAGAGCAGGCTCACTTTGAGAAAAACCAGGTGATGTAATGGAGTTGATTCAATTCTTAGTTGAATACAGTAATCCCTTGCCTTTCTAGGGTTATAATCCTTGGAAACATGGTGATGTATTGGAATACATTAATTTCTTAGTTTTATGCATGGCAAAAATAATATTCTTCAATTTTAAACAATAAACTCATCTAAAATTCAAATTTTATAGTGCAGCTATCACTTATCTTTTTCTCATACAATGATCTTGGCCATAGATGACAAACTGGTTTACAGAACTAGTCTAGCTTTTTTGAAAAGATCACGGTCTGATATTTGAATCTAGAGCAAAATATTTTCATTTAATATTTCATTCTTACCTATGACTGGCCTAATATTTCTTCTTTCTTAAAGCGGTTACCTTTAAAATCTGGATAAGATATGTTAAAATGTAATAATTACTTTGAAATTGGGTCATTTAAACATTACACAAAGTGGCAGTTACTTCCTACCTTGAAAAATAATTAGTTTTCATTTTTTAAAATATGCAATTCTTTGAGTTGAATTAGTCTTTTCCATATTTGAATTAGTAGAGCTGTAATTAATATTTCAATAAATTGACATAGCTGTACTGCTATGTTGATCTTTACTTACTATATATTATGGAACATTTATTTTAAATAATTTTATATCATGCTATATTATATTATCATATTTTGGAGATTTTCTCAAGAGCAGAAATCTCCAATTAAAATATTTTTTTTATTCCCTCCCTGCTTCAGCCTCTATGAAATACCTCTTGGTCCTAATGTTATCTGCAAATGGATTTTCAATGGAATCACACCTTTTCATTTGAATTTTTAATGTAGAGTTCATAAAACTGCCGAGTTCTGCATCCCATTGATTTTTATGAGAGGAGATGATTGCAGATATTCTGATATATTTTGGTCTCAGGCTGAACTGGATTTCAATGAGAGGAGATGATTACAGATATTCTGATATATTTTGGTCTCAGGCTGAACTGGATTTCAATGAGAGGAGATGATTACAGATATTCTGATATATTTTGGTCTCAGGCTGAACTGGATTTCAATGAGAGGAGATGATTACAGATATTCTGATATATTTTGGTCTCAGGCTGAACTGGATTTCAATGAGTGGAGATGATTACAGATATTCTGATATATTTTGGTCTCAGGCTGAACTGGATTTCAATGAGTGGAGATGATTACAGATATTCTGATATATTTTGGTCTCAGGCTGAACTGGATTTCAATGAGAGGAGATGATTACAGATATTCTGATATATTTTGGTCTCAGGCTGAACTGGATTTCAATGAGAGGAGATGATTACAGATATTCTGATATATTTTGGTCTCAGGCTGAACTGGATTTCAATGAGAGGAGATGATTACAGATATTCTGATACATTTTGGTCTTAGGCTGAACTGGAGGTTCATCGACTGAAGGATGAACTTGATCGTCAACACCAGCGTCTCAGGGACACAATACAAGATCAGGCAAGAAAAGTGGCCGAAGAGAGAGGAGCTGTGGAGAGGAGGTTCTTGGCACAGGTTGGTCTTTATTCCTTTATAGCAGATGGACCCAATTTTTTTATGCCAAGGGTTACTTTCATTCTGTAAATTATCTTGCGGGCTATTCATTTTTTTAAACGTATAAATTAGGGCAGTGGTGGCAAACTTTCTATTGCTCACATGCCAATATTATTTGTATGCCACAAAAAGTTCTCCATTTTTTTTGTGTGGCAACTAAATTAAATTCGTGATCAGGATATAAGAGATTGAAATTTGTAACCGTAAAACTAATGTTTAGAATAGTCAACTAAATAACACAAATGTTTTTGCTTCACTAAATCTGTACAATAAATGCTTTGATTGGTTTTCACCTTCCATTGGTATTCCAACCAAAATCGTCTTGCGTGCCATAGGTTTGCCATTACTGCATTAGGGTATTGTAACTTTAAGTTAAACACAAAATAACTGCATTTATATATTATAGTTATATATTTATAAATAACCATTTATGAAAATTGACAAAATGAATAGTTGCTAAATTTATTCTATGTTTAAACGATTATGGCCGTATTTACACTGCATATCTTCAGCCAGTGATTGGTAATTGGGCTTGTAACTCAAAACCTAGGAATGTAAACAGTCTTTAAGATGTTCATTGGTGAGTGCATTTCTGGTTTTTCATTTAATTAGATTCATTTTAAAACATATTGATTTGCATAAGTGGAAGGAAAATATGCTTTCAAAATAAATGCAAATTTTGTATATTTGAAAATTTTTCAGATGAAACGAGTTTCCAAAATATCCGAATCGTTGTATCTAGCTTTCAACTCTATATCATTTTGCGACATAGATACCTATTTCATTTTCCAGATCTGTTGCACCCATGTTGTCCTATTTTGCTAGAAATTTCTTCAATGTCAATTTTGGCAAAAAAATGTTGCAATGGGCTAGGGATCCTTAAAATTTAGAAAATGTCCTTTAAATTCAGTTTTTAATTTTTCTAGCACCTCGCTGCCTCCGTGCGCGACTCCAATCTTCCTAAAGGATGACGTAATGGGCACCCCTGCTTTATAGTATTCTTGTGATTCATAATAACTTGGATTTTTTTTTCTCAAGCATTAATGGTTATTCTTCTAAGTTTTCAGTTGAAGTTTACATTTAAGTAATAAACAGCAAAAGAGTAAACTCTGCCATTCTTGTGACATTTTCTTTATGCAGATAGAGCAATTGAACAGTGAACTTTTAAGTGCAAGAGAGGAAGTTGCTAGACTCACCTTAGAGCTTGAAAGACAGAGAAGAGCTGAAGCTGAGATACGTAGGGAGTTGTCCCTTCGTGCAACATCTGGTGATGAACTACAGAGAGAACTTCAGGTCAAGATCGGTGAGTCTTTGTATGGCTTTGCTTGATTTGATTGCTTTCACCATTTTTAATGAGAATTAAAGTACAGGCGACTCCCAAGATTCGACAGGGATGCGTTCCTGAAAACATGGTCGAATCTCAAATTGTCGAATGTCGAACGCCGTTTTTCCATAGACTTGCATGTTATAATCGGGGGATACGTTCCCGCATCTTGACTCGCACATCCCTGCATAAATCTATCTATACATACAACTATAAATCGCAGCGAAATTAATATAAAAGTTATTAAAAAGCACAAAATAACTCGCAGCCTCGCCAGTTAATTTAAGGTTATGCAAACCTGCCCTTCTCTTAAATCTGTCAAACCAGCCATCAGATTACGTGAATTAATCACGTTCTAGAATTTTCTCCTTCTGTTTCACATAAGTGCTAATAGTTGAATGACACTCTTTTATTTGATTCACTTGCATTATCACTATTACATTTCTTTTAGATATCATGTCAAGTGATAAATTTATAAATAAATCAATAAAATAAATAAATTTAAATAAAAGATTAACAGAAAAAACGAGTGAAATCAGCACAAATTCAAACAATTAGAGCAGAAATAACTATGTCTACACTGAAACTAAACCTCGCGTGGTGGGTTGGGACGAAAATTACTTCGCGTAAACTAATTTCCAATTCGATTGGCTTGGTCGAAATCTCGAATTTCGAGCTGTTGAATCTCAGGATTCGCCTGTATTTATAAAACATACAGGTTGGGTTTTACACTAGGATTACACCCATTCTTAGGAGTACATCGAGAGTTTTGAAAGGGTATGCAAAAGTGCTAATGATTAATTTATCTTCTTCATAATTCATGCATGACTTTGGAATTAAAAGTTTCATGGTTATGACTAAGTATAATATTAAAAAACAAAAGAATTTCAAACCTTTTAAATATAACATTATAAGCATGAGTTATCTATCTATTCATTTCAATATCACAATGTTCTGGTACACAACCATTAAAAAATGCTCCAAGGGGTATTTCAGCAAAATAAAATGCAGAATTTGGCCTTTTCTTAACAAGTAAAATAAAATTTACCAAAGCTGATATATAACCATCTGTTTGTTTATTACTTCTGTCATTAGGTGATACTTTTTCAAAAGGATGTTTAGGTGCATCCAATTTTTTATGTTCCAAATTCAAGATTAAACATTTATGAAATCTTCAGTTTACTGAAGAACATTTTTCAGTTTAAAAAAATCTTTATTTTAACTTGTTCTGAACAGATAAATTGGGTCAGCAGGATATTTAGGGAAATATTTATCTTGACAACTTTTTCCTAAATTCAAAATAAATAGTATTTGAAGTTTCTATTCAGCAAATCCAGTCATTTGCAGTAATTTTTCAGTGTGTCTGTTGAAGATATAACTATCAGTCAAACTGCATGAAAATTTTGTTGTGCTGAATTTTTTGCCATATTGTCCTTTTCATATTAAAATTCAGTTATTTCATTCAATGAATTTTAAATCAGCTTAAACTACTGTATTTACTCGTGTACCCCGCACACCTTTTTCCCAAAATGTCAGTAAAAAAGAGACCACATCATACATGAAAATTTCTGACCAAGTTTTAAAAATTACAGGTTTCAATGGTAAATTTACTGCAACACGCTTGCATCTTCATTTATACTCGCAGAAGACGAAGAATTTTACAAAGCAGACGTATTTATATGACCAAGCAAACATTTAGGATTTAAATGTGCGGTTTATAATGCCATTGGTGCATCTTCAAGATCACGATGGACATTTTGACGATTGAGATGATGTAATATTTTTATAATATTAAAGTTGTGCCTTTTAAGTAAGTTTTAAGTTTATTGTTGTTATCCAAAATAAGCAGATCTATCATTAAAAATTTACTGCCAATTTCCACTTATAATTTTGCTGGAATAAGTTGGCATCTGATATCTGTGTTTATTGAATTCATCATGAGCTGCTGATGCTCCTTTAACCCGGGAGAGAACACACTGTCACCGCACTTTTTTGATTATTTTCTAATTGTCCGCCACTGTAGATGTCAACTTATTCCAGCACAAATATATTTTTTCCCCTCCGAACTGGCCCAAAAATAGGGGTTCACATGGTATACAAGGACACAGGTTACATGTGTAAATACAGTATTATATTTTTCTCTTGACCTATTACCATTTTATCAACCAGATATGAATACAAATCCATTTTGTACCTTTCATTTCCAGCACATCTTCAAGCAGAACTCTCCTCAGCTGCTTCTGCTCGAGGTGTTGTGGAACAGGAGGCCTCTGGGGCGAGATTTGCAGCTGAGCGTAGTGAGCGAGAGGCAAGAGCAGAAGCATCACGTTTTGGAGCCGAGGTTGGTGCTCTGCGTCAGCGTCTTGAACGAACAGATGCTGACCTACTGCGGAGCAGGGAAGAGTGCCTGAGGTTGTCAGAGCAAATTTCTTCTCTTCAAAGAGAGGTAATATTTCTATTAATCCAAAAATAAATGCAACATCATATACGGTGATTGCATCCTTTTTTGTTTTGGGCCAAAAATATTGCTATATTATTATTGATTTATTAAAGATTTCTGTGTGACAACAATCATACTTTTATTGTCTCTATAACATGTAAGTTACATCAAAAATAAGATTTTAATTAATTATTTTGACATGACCTATGCTTTTATTCTTCCTGCTATAATTTCATTATTTGTCAGCCTTTTTTTATGCTTAAAGCATGGTTGTATATACTTGTCTTTATTATTGTTAATACATAGTACAGTCAAAAAGTTCATGGACTGTCCATCAGAGTGCACTACAAACAGTTGAAAGATTATGTGTACATTATTATCAAGTATTAACCTTTAGCTACAGAGAGACAAAATCCATTTTTAATGTATTACTAGTTTCTTTGTTATAAGCTTTTGAGTCTAGTCGGTATTCGTGCAATATCAAAGTTAGCTTTGGTAGTGAGAGAGAGGTCATCACAGCAACACAGAGGGTGCTGCATACCAACCTTAAAGAAGCATTCCAGGATTGTTTTCAGCAGCTCTACAAACATTAGCAGTAGTGCACTGTGGCAGAGGAAGAATATTTAATCGATTGTAAGCTGATCCACACTTTTCACAAAGTCACTCGAGGAAAATTCCATTTCTGGGATTTGTCATGAAAAAAATACCAAAAAGTATAACTGCCCCAGTTTTTTCAATTCGTAATTAAATAAAAAGGTATTAACTAACATTATGGCAACAGAAATTATGCTATATCCAAGCATTCAATACAATTTTTACTAAAAATGTAATTTGTCCTATTTATGTCCCAGATTTTTAATCTCTCAGCAAAAATATCCTGGTTTCTCTCTTTGTCTTCTCCAACATCTCACATTTGACTCATCAATCCTGTAGCGCCATTGTGCAACAAGATTTGATGTTTCTTCCACATATGCTATCACTTTTCCCTTAAAGTTCACAGAATAATGTGTTTGTCTCAATATGTGATGATTTATAAAAACTGAAAATCTCGCCAAAGTACCGTATCTGCCCGAATAGAAGCAGACCTCAGATTTAAGCCAACCCCCCAAAAATTTCCAAATTTTTTTGCAAAAACGTAAATTTCGTAGATTTCATGCTGAAGTGTGCTGGGCATTCACGCACAGCTTAGAGTACATTATTCGAGATCGAAGAAATGAGTGGGAAATGGTTTAGTTGTTGACATTTTGAAATTACTCCAATTAATAATTTTGCGTTGAATAATGTTCCACATTCATTGACAATAATTTCATTCATCTTCATTTTCACAAAAGGTCAAATATAGTAATAGTGATCTCACCAAGATAATTTTTCATCCAAGTCTATTTCCAACGAAATTAGCATTTACATTGCCTTAAGAAATTGCATTTTTATAATTATACACGTTCCATGTAAAGTTTTACCGAAATTTAAACAGTTGAGAATTCAAAGCCATCAACGCATTTTGCGTAATCGTCTGCATCATCAATGTACGCAAATAATGTGACCATTCAAATAATGTGAAAAACCCAGCCTTAAACGGTAACAAAGCACAGGTAGTGCTAAATTCAATATTCTAGCCTTTATTATTTATTCATTAATATTCATCATAGGTGAAATATTTACTTTACGAAAAATATAGTACTATCACTTGAATGCGAAGGCAATGAGAGACATGCTGCCATCTATGGGTGACATAGAGATTTAACCATAACCCAAATTTTCCTCGGGCTCGCATTTAAGCCGTGGGGTGATTTTTTCGTGATAGATTTTGACAAAAAACATTGGCTTGTATTCGGGCAGATATGGTAAATGACAAAAATTTACGCTTGCAAAGGCATGAGGAAATGATGGCTGACTTGGGAAATCCTAAGATTACACGACTGCGCGTACTAGAGATGGCTTGGGGAATCCCAAAATTACTCTCATAGGTACTAGATATTGGGAGTGAATGTATTGAAACATTTATTTCTTCCTATTCAATCATTTTGATTCTTTTTACATACATTTAAGCAGATTGTTTACTTATACATGAATACACTTATATCTACAGGCACTACTTTACTTTTTTGTCCATTGATTTTTAAGACCCGATTATAAACTGAGTGGCAATTTTTAAGGAGGTATAAAAGTAAAAAAAGGTCAGCTTATTACAATCGATTATATACACTATTTTGAGGAAGGATACACTTACTGTTATTATTTAACACCGTAATAAATGAGCTAAGTACATCAGTTGGACTTTAAAATTGCACAAACGCTGACAATACTGCACATCTTATAACAAAGAAACTAGTAATACAATAAGGAATGATTTTGTCTCTCTGTATAGTTAAGATTAGTGTCTGATAATAATGTACAAGTGATCTTTTGTCAAACTCTTGTAGCACACTCCTATGGACAATCCAGTAACTATTTCACTCTAGCCAAAGTCTAGAAACTTCCCAAGGGGGGCAATTAGTAACTATTTTTCCATGGAGGTAGGGATATTTTCAATTTGTACTCTAAATCCTTGTCAAAATTACTTTTATTATTTTTATTGCTTATTTTTTATTAATAAAACATGGATCACAATAGAATAATATGATAATTATCACAAAAGTACAATTTTTACAAAGTTAATATATAATGCTCATAAAATACTTTGATTCCTTGGTCATAACATATAAATGATTATATAAAAATATAAGGGGATTCCGTATTGCTTTGATTTTTCCAATAACATAAAAAGAACCAAAGGTCTGCAATAAGTAAATAAAATAAAATTCGTTAATATGAATGACAGCCCTCTTGGCTTACCCTTTTGCTATCCCTAAAGAAGATGTAGTAAAACTATTTTCTTCTGTATTTCAATTAGAAAAGAAAATATATTCTTTGCGGTGGTTAGTAATTTGCATTGAGTTATTCTCAAGCATCAATTAGTGCTTGTTGTCAGGTATATTCTAAGTAAAATCAACTTGTTACATTGTTACTTACATGGAAATATGAGTTCCTTCTTTGCATGATTTTAGATCATATCAAAATTCAATTACTAGTTATTTCATTTAAAAAAGAGGTATGCCAGATGCATTTAATCTAATCAGCACTGTTTCATATCTCTTTTGCAATATTGTATGAGTTTGCAATGACCTTAAATTTTAAAGGAATAGTGAGAAAATGTAATGATTTTAAATAGATTATTCACTGAAAGTTCCATAATCTCAACTTTCAGCTTAGCTTGGCGAAAATGGCCAGGACTGGTCCAGATAAAGGACATTCCGGTGATAGTAACATAGCAGCTGACAAACGAGAGAAAGAGGTTGCTTCTATGTTTAAGGATATGGAAACCAAGCATGGTGAGTGAGAAGAGGTGATGGTTAATTGAGCTGCTTGGATGCAAAAGGAGTAGTTTTTATCTCTTTATAATTATCCTAGTCACTAAAAATAAAAATTATCAACATTTTCTTTTTAACTCCAGGGTGAATTTCAAATCATTATTTTTTGCCCAAAATACTGCAGGATTTATCTCATCATTTGGCTCAAATCTAATAGATGATCAAGGCAACTCTTGCTTCCACAAAATGCTAAACTAACAAGATTTTCGTTTCAAGTACCAAGATGTTATTCTTAATGGTAATTCAAAGATTATGGCTTTAATTTGAACTATTTATTGGTAAATGTTTGCATGCTAAAATTGGCATCTAGTCCACTCAGCTGGTTTATTGATACAGGGCTTAACTTGTTCATTTTGGGATTCAAAGTTGCTTTTTATTGCAAAATTCAATAATTATTTTACAATCATTCTTAATTATATTTATTCACTTTGCATCCACAGGAAATTGTTGAACAATCATCAATAAAAGCTTCTCAAAACAATTATGTCTCTGCATATGTTACACAAAATTAATCCCTAAAATGAATCTTTTTACAAAGTCTTTCAAAAATATGGAAAATAATTCCTTCTCTGAGAAAAATACTGGTAGTATTTTTCATTCAGATGCACAACCAGGGGAGGCTCAGTTCCCCTCACCCCCCTCCCAAAACACTAAATTTTCTGACTTAAGAGCCTTAAACTTTGTATTAACCAGATATGAAGATACTCAGGAGGAACCTGTAGTTGAGGGGGGACAATATGTTTGGAGTTTAAAGTGTATACAGTAAAACTCGTTTAAAACGATCATGCCTAAAATGAAATCTCAGCTATAGCACAGCTTTTACTGTATGTGTATACGTGTTATATGGGATGTATAGGCCAAAAGCCATGTTTCTCGTATATAACGTAGTCATGCTTATAACGAAGCAATGAGTCGGTCCCCTCAAATACGTATTAAAGGAGTTTTACTGTATATACTGAGAGTGAATTTATTCAAATACAAGATGACTCCTAAAATTATCAAATTAGTTGATTTTTGCTATGCTTGAAGTTAATTTCTAATAAAAAATAATAGTATTATTCAATTTAGGATTTTCCTCAAGGCTGAATGTACGGCCATGTTTCTCAAATTTTAATTGTCAGTTTAACTAAACTAATAAAGTTATCATACAGTATAAGTATAAATGCTGACCAATAAACACTAATTAATTTCCTTAAGCGATTGAAATTTATCGTTTAATGATTCTAATTTATAGGTTGAAATATAACATTTTTGTTTTAATAAGTATTTTTTAGCATAAGAATGAGATTGATGCTAAGAAGATCATGTTAGAAATTACTTTATGACTATTTCTAATTACTTTTCTGCAAGCACTAATTGCATAGAATTCACATTTCCAAAGCAAGTATTTATTTCACTGAGGTTATCTCAAAAACTACATACTACATTTATTTTCAAAGCCAAAATTATTTTTGAGAAGTTGCTAGTTTTTGTTTGGGCTGTCATAAAATAACTGAGCAATTTATTTTCAGAAATAACTCGAGCATTCATTAACACATTCTCTGCAAGAGGCACTGCGCTTTTCTTTCACTGGGTCCCTGACTTATCCAAGTTCATCTTACTTTGGCCATACATTTTCATCTGTAAAATTTGAAATTCACCTAATGAAATTTTGACTTAATATAAATGTGAATCTTTTTACTAAAAACAGTTTTTTGACAGTTATTATTGTCTAGTACCATAATAAAATTGAAACACATAAGTAGAACAAAGAAAGATATCTTTTTAAGTAACGGGTTTGATGCAAACTAGATACTGTATATACCTGAATATAAGATGAGGTTTTGTTCCAATTTTTATGACCGAAAAATCGCTAGTCGTCTTATAATCGCGCAGTGCGTAAAAGTTTGACTGACAGAGATACCAAATGCAGAGATAGCTGGAGATGGGAAGAATTAAATAGCTATAATCGAAATATTCGATTCTTAAAATCAATCGAAACAATCGATTATTAAAAGTAGTAGTAGAAATTGAATTGATTCAAATATATTCGAATACAAATACTCTTTTGAATTTTATCATATATATTATGCGCATAGTGAAGCTGCGTGCGTACATGAGTATGAAGCCTCGTGTAATTATATCGGCGTATTTCTCGAGAACCATTCGTCGTAAAAGATATGCGGAAAAATATTGCCAAAGTGTCCCGGGTTCAAATCCAGGAGACAGTTATATTTTCCCATAAGTTTACATGGGATTTTTGATTTTTCGGAGTGCAAGGTTTTTTTCCTTCATTCATTAAAATACGTAAATATGGACCGATTTTCTTCTTTTTTGCTTTATTTGATGGCTAAAGCTCTATACTATCTTATTCTTGCAATGTCTACACGTTACACGGCCGAATTTTTCAGAAATACGCATTCTTTTTCGAAATTTTTTGGATTTTTCGTACTCATTCCGGGCATTGACAAGGAGACTCTCATTGTTGCCTCCGATTCATTTAAGGCCAATTAAAACTTCAAATAGACGAAAGAAAAGCGTTATTGTTATCTTCTCTTCATTGATAATCTAAATAAACACTTGTATTGACATCGGCTTTATAGTAGGTCCTGTAAGAAGCTAAAATCAGTCGTTGATAGACACTTGAAGGAAAGCAACTGTATATGCCAACTAACACTACAAAATTGCTTATTTCAATTGGTTCAATGTTTATTAGTCAATGGTATAATAAACCTCGGTCATTGTATGCATAATAAATTTTTTCCTTTTATTAGGAGTTAAAAATGGGGGGTCGTCTTATAATCAGAGTCGTCTTATATTCGGGTATGTACGGTAGTAATTTCTGTGAACCCAATGATGCATTGACACTATTTTCACCTTTATCCAGATGCCAACTGATATCACTAGCTCATTTCCCAGCTGCTAAGCAGCTTGAGCTGAACTACAAAAAAAGTATGTTAGGGTGTATAAGATATGAAATTGCATCTTTAGCAGTGAACATGTTAATCAATATGTCACGTTATCCCATTTTGTTCCTTGAAAAGTGTTGATCAAAAATAACAAAAAAATAATAATAAATGTAAAAAATATAATTCAATGTTTATCTTGTTATAAAAATTATAGTCCAAATATCCCAAGTTTCCATTCTTAAAGAATATAAATATTATTCGTATTTATTTCAATACAAATATTTTTCTCACATTCGAGTTTTAATGAATATTTAAACTAGACATTTTCCTAAACTGTGTGTTATTTTATATCTATAGTTATATTATTAAAGAATCTCACTGTGATTTTAAATCTTTGCTATATGGCTAAATTTTAATACATTACCTCAAGTTATTGTAGTTATAAATCTGCAGGAGAAATATGGATCATCATCAACATTAGTCAAAAATTATGCATGAATCTACTGATAATAATATTTGCAATATATGTAAAAAAAAAGGCACAGAGTAATGTACATGGCATTACATTCAGTATATTTTTTAACTTTCAAAGTAAAATTCAATATTTAGCATTGTATGTATTCTTGAGAATATGAAACTTTCCATTTGAATTAAAATAGTGTTAATTTTTTAATGTTTCTACTGATTATTTGCAAATGTGTTTTGTAAGATTTGTATCGCATGCTTATAGCCATAAACTTGTTTAAACCTGTATAAAAAAGTGGATTTTTCCATTTCCATTTCAGATGATTAAGTGTAGAGGGGTCTTTATTAGTTTAAAAGCGAAGGAATGGAAGAATCTTTTGTATGCTGTTCAAATATGTCATTGGTGCTTGTTGATTGTCACTGCTCTCTAATCTTTTATTGTGAAATATGAAATGATGGTACTGTTTGGAAAATAAACATGTACTATTGATCATTTGCAGCTGTCCTTACACCCACCATTTATCTCTAACTTGGAAGGAATTGAATGATCATATCCACCTTAATACTTTGGAGCATTAGGAAAGAACATGTTCATTGTGTATGTGTGCTTATGAAGTCATTGTTTGTCTTCAACAAATAAATTGATTAAGTAGTTATTCACTGCCTGAATTAAAATTTTATTTTTGAATAACTATTCATCTGTTTTCAAATATTTCAATGATATTTTAAAAAAATTAATGTAACCATATTTTAATTGGTTAAGCAAACATAGCGTGGCTTTAATTGGCTCAACTCTTTGAAAGATATTTTATTAGATTCTTAAGGCACAGTGAACATGTTAACATGCCTTTGGTTATTATGGAATTATTGCATGTTGATTGCACCATTGTTCTGTTAAAACTTGCATGCAGTCATATATTTATTGTTTGCTGCTCACTGCTGGGCTAAGTTTGGAGTTGTGTGACGATTGAGACAAGCTATAATTACCTTTTAGAAAGTTAATATCAATTATCGTCTCCTAATGACCAGCCTACTATGAGTTGGGTCAGGGCTCTCGCATGAAATGGCCTTTTGCCAAACACAGACGACACTGAGGATGTGTGTCAATCCCATTTCAGTACAGACTGTTGGTGAGCTAGAGGGCATGATACAATCTCAGAACGAAGTGGTGGCTAAACTGAAAGACGAGTGTCATTTACTCACTGAGAAGCTGGAAGATGCGTCAGCACGACACAAGTAAGGTTTTCTGTTGATTACACAGTTATTAGACTTCCATAACTCTCTCTCCATTTTAGAAAATGACACAGAGTCAACATTGGAAAAGAAGGGTTTGGCTGCCTACTCTTTGCTCATGCACCAGTTTCATTAATGTTGCCGTAACTGTGACTGATTTGTGGTGTTTTTTTCACACTGGGAATGTCATCCTCTGGTGATGGTTATTTTATTTTGCAAAAAGTTTTATATTTTGCAAATTGCTAAGATTATTTATTTCTGCTATCAAACAGCTATTTTTCATTGTTGGCTTTGACCTAAGTCATGTGGAGTCTTATTTTTATCACCGCTATTGCTATTGCTTTCACTACTATTATTTATTAACAAAGAGCTGTTATTTCTGAGTGGTGAAGGAATTCATTTGAAAAACAGTCAAACACGACAATTATGTGATCCTAAAAAGCATAATTTCTTAATATTCTAATCAACAGTTAATGGCCATAAAGAAATGTTTATTCTAATTTTTAAACTCATACAAACTTATTAATTTTATGATAAAAGTTATGCTGTAATACTTTTGATTGATATCTTTTAAAAACATCAAAATTTTAAAAATATTATAAATACCTAGTTTCACTGCCTCACCACTGGAAAAAGTAAAATTTTTGCACTTGAAGTAATTTTATGCTTCATAAATTTTGCAGTTGAACTTGTCTTGCTGTTATTATTTGTTGCAGCTTTGTTTTTGTCACACTTTTTATGTATTCAAATTTTAATATTAATTATTTATTGCAGAAGTTATGATTTGTATACCATTAAGGTGAAAGAGATTAATTATGGCCATCCCAACACTCCAGAATAATAATGAAGCAAAATTATTCAATAAGTAATAATAATCTCCTGCTGCAATTTTTCTCAATAAATAATTAATTGCTCATTTTATTAAATAAATAATTTAGTATTAATGTGGGATATGGTCTCAGAAAATAAAAGTTGTTATAATCTGTCAGTATTTTACTCTTTTCAGTTACTTATTACAATATGTGTTTCTTTGATTTGGAAATTAATAACTAATTATCTGTATCAACAATTTCTGAATTCCTGTTTATTTGTTACTCCAGTACTCCTAAAAATTGTTTGGATAGGAATTTGATGCTTTGGTAAAAGTTAATCTGAAATGCAGTTTTTCAGGCTTCTTTATGAGTAGGCATGGCTTACTTTTAAAGACGCCTCACTGTCTATTCATTTTTGCTTGCATTTGAACTTCTGCTGCAGAAAACCATATTAATTGTTTCTGCCTCCATCAGCTGTTTTCAACTAAAATGTCTTAATGTAAAAAAAAAACCAATGCGTTGGCTGTGGTGGTTTGAAATTTGCTAGGAAAATTGATTCGCTTACCTGAAACCCAGTGTTGTATGAGGATATCTGTGTGGGATTTACGTCCGGCTAGATGATTGACATTTAACGTTGACCTAGCTGGCACAATGTTTCCTGCTAGGGGTCCACAAGGGAGTGGGTGGATTGAAGGGAAACCAGGACAGCCTCAAGTCCTCCCTCCCCTCCTGCAGCCTAAAAAAGTCAAAGTAAATGTAACAGTCAAAGTATCTCGCAAAGGAGTTGCTAAACCTAAAAGGTTAGTGACTTTCATCTTGGCATCTTTAGCAAACAGTTCTGACGTCTTTAATGGAATCCGTAACTCAGGCTGCGCACCAGAATTGTCTGTAGATGCCTTTGCACAATTGTGCTGTTATACAGTGTTGAATTAGGATTGTGTCTTTGGACCGTATGCATTTAGAAGCAAGTGCTTTTCGCTTAGTTTATGCATGTAGAATGGTTATAATTAATTGGTGTTCATTTAAACTTTTGGAGCTGTAATGGAAGGTGGAATTCAAAATAAACTTTTACAATGATAACCTGCTACGTTTTCAGTATGAACATTGATATCCTGTGAACCCCTTATTTTCTTAAATCGCATTACATCCAGGTGAAATGGGACCAATTCTAACATTCTAACAAAGAACAGCATTTATGGATTGAAGTGGATGTGAATGTGTTAATTTTTGCTGAAAGTTCCTTTTTTAACTATTGTATTTTTAAATAAAGTCTCCCTTTTTTCATTGTTTATATTTTTGCTTTTTGTATGTTGTGGATTGTTTTTCAATAGAATTTTGAAGTTTTTGAAATATATTTTAGTACAATTTTTGTGAAGTTTTGCAAATAAAGAAAGGATCCCTTGAGAAATTTTTCACATAGCTTCCCAGAACCTTGGAAGAATATTTTGTTATCTTGAATGCTCAGCGATGAAGAATTTTCTCTGAAGTGTTTTTTTTTTGTGAGTCCTTTTTGCCCTCCTTTGTAGATTTTTGAAAATCCCTTCTAGGACTGAGAGGTCTACGCTGAGGAATGAAAATGTCCTCAGGGGTGAGAAGCTCAAAAGTATATGGCATGTTTCGGAGTCGCTGCAAGCTCAGTGCTTGGAACACACAGCTCTGTACAATCAGATGTCGCAGAGGATGGAGGAAATGGAATCACGCGAGAGGGAGAGTTCTGAGCAGGTCAGGGTTGGAGGAGGGTTCTCCCAAAAGAGGCATGAATGGCTCTGGGCATTGTAGTTTCTTATCTTCATTCTTTTGTTTTGTACTGCTAAATTAGAGAAAGTGCATAGACCAGTGTGACGGCCAAGATTTTTTCAAACGTGCATATGTATTGAGAACAGAAGCCATTATCTCATGAATGCTTAATCAAATGATCCTATTTTTATTAATTTATTGAGATGTGAAGAGTTTTAAGTGTATTGAAATAGTTGGCTCTTGTACTGAATAACCGTTTGAATAATTTTGGTGGATATTTTGACTGCTAATGCAATGGCTTGAAGAGAAAATTATTGAAAGCTTAGCAAGAAAATTTAGTTTGCTTGGATAGTCATAATTTTATACACCTTCAGGGCTATGTAGGTAAAAATTTTAAATGGTTTAGAGATGTGATTCTTATCACTGTTACACAAACAAATACTTTTATGATACCTTATAAATTCAAAGAATCTTGAAAATCTAATATCTATGTGCATCACAAGTGTTGAAGGGTATCACAATATGAAAAACACAAAATATTAATGTAGATCATCACAGAATCTAATCACTCTGTGATGCAAAGGCCATTGTATTATTGGTCAAACTTAAGCTGTATCTTTAAAGCCATCCATGTCTGCTGGTATGCATAATAAATTAGCCCTTTCTATTGCAGGAAAGAAATGGTTGGGCTACAAAATAAAGTAGATGGCTTAAATGAAAAGCTGGAAGCCTCATTAGAGGCACAAGAAAGAAAAGGTAACATTTCTCAGAAGGTTATTTGAATAGAATGGCATGATCATGAGACAGAATACGGGAAGGATAGGCAGAAATTTTCCAAGTCATTTGCTCCTATCTGTTCTTTAGATATACACATTATAACGTAGATGTACACATTGTAAGGACTGACAAAGTCATATCTGCTTGGCAAAAGTATTTTGTCTCAAAGTCAAGTTTTTACATTTTAGGGAAGATAAATGTTGTGGCTCAGACAAAAGGCTGAAATATCTAAAGTGATAAAATTGTTAAAGGTCTTACCATGATATTAAGTGAAAACTGTGAAATTATATTTATTTATTTTAGGACAGTGGTCGGCAATTAGGTTTGACCAATACCCCATGTCAAAAGCTCGGCACATCGCCGTTACCCCGCCTACAGGATCTACTTGTTATATTGATGAAAAAAATGAAAGACCAGGTTGCTTTATTTGTATACAAGACAAACTGGGTAAAACTACAGAATCTAATTCTAATCCTAGCTAGTCTAATGGCTAAAGTGACACTTGTTACTATTGATCATTTCTTCAAACTGCGGCTTGTGTTGAGTCAGTGCACATCTGATGTCGCTTTCCGGGTTGAGTCTGTTTCGCGCTTTAGTCTTTATCACCGCTATTATTACAATCAATTAAATCTATTTTCATAGCGTATATATATATATTATTAAATTATTAGCAGAACACTGGAATTTTCAAAACGTACATTGGCGAGTTGAGGTTCAGGGATCAGAGCACAACACGTTATGTCTGTCTTGCTCATCCAATTACCAAAGAGAAACTGTGAGTTGTGACTAAATAAACAAAACAACTACATTGGCTCACTTTAATATTCGGACAGCACCAATCATTGTACTTGCGATTGAAATAAACACAATGTCAATTACCAGAATTATGATTTGTTCACATAAATGTAATTTTTATTCATCTAGTTACATTTTGGATTGAATTTTGAGGGACAAAGTATGAATTTTGCTACTAAATAAGTGCCGAAAGAAGTTACATAGTGAATATTTGGTTACAAAAATATTTGGACAGCAATAAAAGAAGGGATTTTTGGCATTCTTAGTTCAGAAACAATCACAAAGTTAGTCTTTTCCTCGAATAACTTTGAGAATGTGTCATGGCATGGATTACATAATCTTTCCGTTAAATCTACTCCAATTTCCTCCAACTCCTCACTTTAATATTCGGATAGCAGAAGGTTAATACTTTGTATGTCGCTGAAAAAACACATTGCTGAGTAAATGTACGTCCGGCATCGGGAGCCCCGTCAGCGTGCCAAAAATTGCTTCTCTCACATTTTCTAGGCATAAAGCTGCGTTCACACTACATATTGTAGTCCGGAAATTGCTCTTTACCTCTAGAAAACTCAAAATTATCCCTGCCAGGGTAATTTACCCCTAATTGCTGACCACTGTTTTAGGAAAACAAACATTTTATTATTTTTTGAAAAATTATATTTGTGAATGCTAAAGCTAGAAAAACGTTAATTTTTCAGCGAAAATTTTCCCTAAATTTTTAACACTTCTGAAAAGAATCATATTTTAAACTAGGATAAAAGTAATATTTTTAGTGAAAAACAATTACGAACAGGTATAAACTCGAAATGCATATATGGGTAAGGCAAATAAATACCTAATCATAAATTAGGATGCCACATTTGAAATGCCCATGAATGCTGTCATCAAGTGCAAGTACATTAGTTTTTTGACGTAGAATTCTTACACAAAGCATGTGACTGCATTAATTGACATACCCCTTAATTTTATATTTTTAATATTTTTACAAAAATTGTCAACAATTAGCTGATGTGAATGTTGAGATCAGTTTCTTAAAATTTGTACACATCATAATTAATACACTCACTTGAGTGTGGATTTTCTAATGTGGCATATACCAAAACACTATGGTTTGAAGCATAGCATTAAATTTCCTTTTTAAAAATAAGAATTACTTTCCATCCGTATTGGTATAGCATACTATAACATACTATACTAGTAGCTTAATATGCATTTTCAAACCTCTAAAACTGTCCAAGTAAGATTCTTTATAACTGAGTACTTAATTGGTTGCCTTGCTACTGAAGATACCTGTCCATTATGTAGGAAAATAGCTTTTGTACCCATTCTCATACTTCCTTGTTTCGGGAAAAAACGTCAACCCTTGATCTGCCAACATTTTCTTTAAAAATCAACTTTAGATAAAATGTTAATTACATTAAAATTCTAAACTGGAAATTTTATCATAGTTTTCAAGCCAAGTTAGTAGCATTAATTTTGCTAGTACACTTTTTATTGCTTTCCTGTTGCTGTAGCAATATTTCATTATAATAGTAAACTCCAGAATTTTTCCAGAAAAAGACTGAGCATCATTAAAAACAAAATGAATGTGTGCTTCATATTCATTTTGTGACTTTTTTTGGAAATCTTAGAGACTCAGTTATTTCCATTATTTATGATTTTTATAGATAAATTAAAATTTTGTAGTCCAGTTCCAATGTAGTACTGATCAGTACATTTATGCATTTGTAGCTTATATTCTTGAAACTTGTGATAAAATTAAGTCATAATTTATTTAGCTCCTATTGGTTACTACTTAATTTTAGTATAAATTCTTAAATCTGAAGGGACTCAATAAAATATAGTTTCTTTGTTGTTTTAAAAAAATATTTTGATAGCACTTCTTTTATTGTTAGTTATGAAAGAAGGAGTCTCATTTTGATGGTCTCTTAGCACACATGTACATATGAATATTAATACTATGAGGATTTTTGGTTCATAAGATTTTGTGATTCCTTCACTGCATCATGATTTTTTTAGTTTGTTTTAGTAATGATTATTGAATGAACTTAACATACTACCCTTCAAATAAGATAAAATACAAAAAAGGTTTTCACTAATCAAACTGGAGTACAGTGTAATATTGTTTTATTTTTGTCAGCTGCTCTCAGCTTCATTCACATAATGTTACTCCAAAAATTATTTAGCTCATAGTTTATAAATTATAGAAAGGACAGTAAAGGAAAAATTTAATATTTAAGTTTGTTAAACAAATATGGCACTTTATATGTAGCAAATGGGGTATAATGCAGTAGTGTATTGCAATTTCAATCACTTGCAAATTTCCTTATTCAAGTATTTCTCAGAGACCCATTTTTAATTGTCCTTTGTAGAAGTTTATTGATACAAACATTATGTTGTTTTATTTCACTCTTTCATGCTTCTTAGATATAGTACAAGAGTGGCTATTAGAGTAGTTAATTTAGATCAATTTTTCATTCAATGATATAAAGTGAATGTCATTCTATTCTTTATTAAGAGTTATCATTCTTTTTTAACTCAAACCAATTTATTTGTAAAATTAAACTTTACGGCAGTCTTTTAAATAAAATATGATTCAGAATATTAAGCACTTGTGTTGGATCATTAAGTTAGTTTGATGGAAGTATACTTTTAAAAACAACTTTTGACATTAGGTTTCTTGTAGATGTCATATTTCAATATGATGCGGATTAGTGGGATTTATTCTCTTTTTATTAATAATTATCTAAAGATCTTTCTAATTACTTGCTATCCTCCTCTAATAATATGATCAAACCCCTTCCAGATATACAAACTCCTTACCAGCCAGAGCAGGCTCCTGAAGGAAAGGGACATTATGCTCAAGGAACTCCAACTGGGGAAGTCTCCGACCAAGGAGAGGAGGAGGAAGAGGAGCCCATCGAAGACGAAGAAGCCCCAGCAGCCACCTCTCACATGGGAGAGCAGCGTTCTGTCACCCCGTCCCCTGAGCCTTCCCCCCGATCTCCGACACTTCCTGCTTCCTCCGATCAACGTCCATCATCTCCCGGAGAAGATGAGCAAGAGCGTTACTCTGATAGAGGGGAGGAGGAGTCTGAGGGGAAGGTGGCAGGAGGAGTGGTTTCCCCCGGAGGAAGACGCAATGAGGGAGAGGGGGATGACGACGACATGGGCAGAGGTGAGGAAGAGAGATCGGAGTGACGTGGAAGGAGAGGGGAGGGAGGTGGCAGAGTGGAGGGGGGAAGGGAGTGAGGCCGTGCCATTGCAGGACAATGTGGCCGAGTCTGCCGCTGCTCACCCTGACAGCATTCCGGTTGATGTGGCTGGACCGCTGATGCTTGAAGACTTGGCTACGGTTCGCGATACGTAGATCTCGCAAGCTTGGAAGTTGGGATCTTCTGTGATTGTGTCTGCGTTAAGTAAGATCTGAGAGTTTCCATTTTGAGATAATGTTCTGCAAACAGCTGGTTGATCTGTAGAGATAAGGGTGACAGGAATCATTAGTCCAATATGGAGTTTTGCCTCAAGCCATAATCAAAATACTGTAAGATCTTGCCAACATCATCAAAATGTTAGTTTCTTATATAAAAATATAGTTTTTTTGCCTTTACTATTTTGTATAGCTATTTTCTGTATAAGTAGTAAGACAATAAGAATCCAGTTATTTCATTCTAATTCAAAATACTAAATCATATTACCTTCTAAAATGATTATCAATCAATGCTTAAACTGCGCTACTCAGAATTGTATTATTGCATCCAATGTGTATTATCTCTGCCTTGTAAGATTTTTATTCTTTCTCTCACATTAATACATTTGTCTGAATATTCTTTTTATGACCTTGATTTATCTTTTAGGAGAAATATGGTGCATTCTATGAGGCATTCAATTTTCCCCTTAAAACTCCTCTTTATTTTGAGAATATCACGAAAACAGATGCTAATTAATTTTCTATATTGTTGCTGAAGCTTGTATATTCTCGGGTTTTTCTTCGATCTATAGCCTGTTCATATCATTAAATGCAAACCAAATTTGCCTTGAAATATTCCTCCTGTAATTCTATATTCTTGTCTTTTCTCCTCCAATAATACCTTTCTATCTGAAGGAATGGCATAATTGGCCAAAATATCAGCCCATCCATCCTACTCATGCCTCATTTTCAGATATACTGATTTAGGTAGGTAATAGAAATTTAATATGGCGTACTTCAAGAAACTACTCATATACCTTTCTTTTGTGGCATTATCTGATTGCACAGTTCCTCTCTTCTTCTGCACTCACTATATTCTCACCTGCTACATAATGCTTCATAATCATACTTTGGAAATATAGCACTCATGAATGAAAAACTTGGTAAGGTTATATATGGAATCAAGTGATCAGTGATGCATACTAAATACATCATTAATCAAAATATTATTGTAAGCAGTGGTAATCGTACGCTATTCAATAATGTGAACTTCATGAATGTCTTATTTTTTGTTTAAATGTATCTATTCTTTGAAATCTGTTTTTGAACGCAAGAGCAAGATTTTAGTGTGTTAATATCATGTAAATATCATTCATATCTTTGTATGAGAGGAATATTTTTTCTAACATGCGTGTTCACTTTTCGGACGAATGGTATATTTTTTATATTTAGAAACTGGAATTTGATCAAAGGGCACAACCAAATGGTTGGACTGAAAAAATAGTGTGTGATGACGGCAAAAATCTTACAGTTGGATAATGGGAAATATGTTACTGCATATCACAAGTTGTTTGAATCACCGTTTGCATTAAAATGTTCAAATTATGGCACCTAAATAAATACAAATACTGTACCGTACCTTTCAAATCATCCAGGCTGTTGCACAATGTTCATAGAAAAAAGCATTGCTTGAATTTGGTAAGAGAGGTTTGTTGAAGATCCTTAAAGTCATTTCAAATGAGATTACCAATGAGTGAGTGTATATGTATAGACGTGTATAATCATGGTCATTTGTTGCTTCAATCACTGCCATTTTTATCCCAAAATTTTGGGACAAGAAATTTTTATAATTTTTGACTGTTGAATATTTTAGTTATTTATTGAACAAAGAGTTCCATTGTCTGTTTGATTATATAAAATAAATAGTTGCACTAATAAATGTTTGAGAAAAATTCAGTTTTTTGTTTAATTTTTTCTGTCCCTACCATTACACATATCTTGCTATCTCCAAATTGAAAGAAATAATTTATTTTTTTGTATTGGTTTGCCAGATTAATGAGCTTTATATTTGCATGACCTCTAAGGTGACAATATTCACACAAGGAAAAAACAGGATATTTGCCAGAGTTGATTAGAAAAGCAGGACATCTTTTATCCAAATTTATTTTTTATGATA
Organism: Uropetala carovei; assembly: GCA_036926305.1. Classification (NCBI taxonomy): domain Eukaryota; kingdom Metazoa; phylum Arthropoda; class Insecta; order Odonata; family Petaluridae; genus Uropetala; species Uropetala carovei. The sequence continues at coordinate 4,345,904 of JAXCHB010000010.1, read as the reverse complement.
AGCATTTTCAAACTTCAAAAAGGCATAAATTTAGTACAATTCTGTAGATATTGAAAAACATTAAAGTGAACCTAATTATTAAGGCAACTAAATTTTCTTTCAACCAAACAGTTATCTTGCTTTATTATAAAATAAAACTTTGGTACGATATTTCAGTGTGAGGGCAGGAATTCAAATTCTCTCTGCAGAAACAAGTGAAATAATACCAAATCAGGTAATCAAAATTTTGAATAATGAATCCCTTTCCGAAAAAATCATTGCATTAAGTGCAAGTAAAACTAACACGAATTTTGGAGGATTGAAAAGGATAGAAGGATGTTTAGAGAAAATTGGAGGCAACAGTAAGGCATGATTTGAATAACGATAATTTTGTTACAATTTTTACTGATGCCTCCAACCATAAAAATGTTTTATTTTTAACAAAAGAGTTTTTTCTGCTATATTCATATTTTCACATTCTGTTTGCGTAATTTATAAGCATATGCGAACTATGTGATAATATTTAAGAAAAAGTAGGGCAAAAGAGGATAAGGAAAAAAGCAGGGCATCCGGTGACCATAATGACCTCTAATGGCAATGTGTCAGTTTTTCATTCCATGATTACCATACTTCATTCCTATTTTTTCCTATAATTATAAATGACGGAAATGGAAAATATAAAGAAAATATTTTTTCCATGGATTTCAACAAAGGTATACCCCGATTTACGTCGATTCGAAGTTACGTCGCCGATCAATCGATACCTGTGTACAGATTTACGTGGTTTGGAATTGAAGTTGCGTCGTTAGAGGCATAAGATTTCAAAAAATTATTTCCACCTTTCTGAAGTTGTTATCTGATAGTAATACTAAACAAAAGTAACATATTGAGATCTAAATATCTACTTTAAGATAATATCTATATAAACAACTATCATAAAAATATTGCTTCACTTCATACTCAGGCCAATGCTGTCTAGGTGACTACTTAATAGGATATCTTTGAGGGGTTTTGTAACAATATAACCTAGTGATCCGAAAAAATTGGTGAATTACTACGACATATTAGGTATGTAGTCGAGGGCGTATAACAACTTCTTAACGTACCTGTTCAGCGTATAACAAATTTCTCAAGCACAAAACGTAGGACACACGCCGGTAACGTTGCGTATAATAACTTCTCCAGAAAGTTGGTATAAACTTGACATCGGAAAATCTGGTCCTCGTAATTTTGCAAGTACGGATTTGCAATTCTAATGTATAGGATTTCGGTTACAGTTAATATTTTCGACTATTGGTGGATCAAAAAGATATTTTGATATGCTAGTCGCTGTTTGAAACACTGCAAGAGAGGTACTTACTGCGCATCTTAACAAATGATATCCTTAGCTTGTTTATTATCGTTTGTCTTTTTTAAATTAATTAATTCTCTGAAAAATTATTTTTTGTTTTAACTGTGTCTATAAAAAAGTGAAAATGAAAAGAAAAATTATCCCGTTTTAATACAAATTCGGGTCTCTTACATTAACTAATATGGTAACTACGGAGCAGAAAAACAAGAAAGTAATAACGTATTCACTAGAGATTTGTAAATAGTGATGATGTTAGTAACGTCAATGATCGGCAACGGCCATAGCAAGATGGAGTCATCGATTACTGCTCGATCGATGAAGTTGAGAATTAACGGGGCTGGGATAGTACTTGGATGGGTGACCGCCTCGAAAAAACGGGAATTATTTAAATTATCAGTAAGGAAGGTATAAGGGAAGAGGCGAGAGCAGGTTATGCGTGGATGAAGAAAAGGAAAAATTAGGAAAAATAAGGGGAAGGGTAGAGTGTAATAAAAAGAGGGCTACGACAAGACGGATAGGGTAAAGAGGGTAGAAAAGAGGTAAAGTTAAGAGAATCGGAGGTGCTTCGGCTGGATGACGAGGGAATTGGGCAACCTTAAGGGAATCGTAGGTGCTGCAGATGGATGACGAGGGAACGGGCACCCTTAAGAGAATCGTAGGCGATTCGGATCGCCACTGATGGAGGTTGCATTGTATAATATACGAGCAGGATTTCCCGTTGAATTTCAACGGATTTAGTGAGCCTACTACAGCACAACATACAAACTCTTTAAAATACCTATATAGTAGATACTTTTAAAATTACAATAAGATTTTCTTAACAATTAATCGTATTTGCTTGTAACAATCCGTTTCCGAGCCTATTCATTCAAATATAACGATAATTTTATTTCCTATCATATTACTTTCGCCAAATCCAGATGCTTTTGGTAACAACCGAGACGAAACAAGTTTTGTAAAGGAAAAACGGGGACATTTTCTAAAAAAACCGGGACAACGGGTATTTTGAATTTTTTTCTTGAATATTTTAAAAATCAAATAAATATGTTTACAAAAGAATATATAAACTATAATTTATTGAAATAACAATTAAATTACATATTTCGTGATTAATGAAGCAGTATTACAATAAAATATATTAGGTGAAAATGGCGTTTTCAATCATATTTTAAAGTACATACTTCTGCCTGCCTTGATCAAATTTTCATCATTTTTAATCATGTCATAAAAACTTTTACAGGTCATATTAAAGTTGAATTTACACATCATTATGGAATTGATGGTTTTTATATCCAAACGGTTTCGTTCATCAGACCATTGAATGTCTATTTGTGAAAATATTCTTTCCACATTTCCATTTTTTGCCTGAACGGCAAACAGAAAGTTGCATAGTTTCTCCATTTCTGAGGTCTATTCTAGAAATTCAAATTTTGAAAAAAAAATATGACCACCGGCTGTAGCTAGATCTATTAAACCACTCATAATTCCTTTCTTTCATCTCTTTTGAAATCAAATTTTTAAGCAATGAAAATTGATTAAATAATAAACTTTCGTCAACTTGAAAGCCCGTGTCAATAACATTTTTATACATACTTTGCACTTCTTCCCAAACTGGGGAACTTTTTAATAGCATCCATTCCATATACATCAACTTCAGTAAGAGTCAACCCATTTTGATAGTCACAGGTTGTTATGTACATGTCAAATATTTCTTCTTTAAATGATTCTATTTCATCCTTCTGAATATTAGTATCAGATAAAACTCCGAGGACACTCAAAGGAACAAATTTTTCGTTAATGCGTAATGTAAGCATGCCAATCGTTTCATGCACGTCATTCATTACCTCTATTACACAATTTTGCGAACATTCAATTTTTAGAATTTGTTTATTAAATAAACCAAGAATATTAAGCATTGCATGGAAGTATGCTTCATTTACTGGTAATTCAAAAAATTTCATAATACATTTTGGGGAATTTTCCTCTGAAAAGAAATATGCTTTCAGTGCTTCGAACATTTTTAATACTCTATCAACCGCATTGTACAATGGGTCAATAACTTTTCGTACTGCAAATCTAATAGAGAACAAACATTTCTCAGTCGCTCGGTACGTACTGCAAAAGTTGAAAAGTATGACAGTATTTTTACCACGACCATTTCTCCATCACAAGATAATCTCTCATCTCCCGACTGCATAGCGTTATGCAAAATATGCGTCGAACATCCAACATCTATTAAATTAAGATTAATTTTCTCGCGTAATTTATAAAAGACATTGTTTTTGCCTTTTCTCAACAGTTTGGCACGACATTATATTTAAGATAAATGGAGTAAGTAAATTGTTGCAAAGTCCATTCGTGAATATGAAAGCTTCAATAAATTCTCTTGAGCAGATTCAGTAATATTTCGGAGCTTGTAGGTCAGAAATGGGGTTAAATAAATTAATTATAGATGCCCGAGAACTGGCAACAGAACTAGAGGCTGAATCAAAAATTATGCAAGAGACCGAAATTCTGCCACGAAGAAAGAATCCCAATTTTGAATCTGCACAGGTTCATGTAAGTTTTCATAATCCCCAAGATTATTTCCGAGAAATATTTTTATCTTGTGTTGGATCAAACAATTACTTCGATAAAGGAGAGGTTTCAGCGACTCAAAAACCACAATGAATATTTTAGTTTCTTATATAAATCATAGATAAGAAAATTCGTATTTTCTTAGAATCAGCTATTATTGTTAGTGAAATACCGTGAATATTTGATTTTCCGGCACTTAAATGCAAATGCTTTTTATAAAATAGTATTTGGAATATCGAGTTTGGTTTTGAAAATAATTTCGTATAAACGCGAATAAAAAAACTACTGCATATGCCATCACTATTACAAGAAAAAAAACCGGGACATTGATGCGTCCCGAAAAAAAAATCGGGATACCGGGACATATCCGGGGAAACCGGGACTCCTGGTCACCCTAGTATAGAATGATACATAAATTCATTATAAATTAGTATGGCAAAAATAGGAGTTTGCCATGTTATTTAAAAAAAATACACTTCTATTACATTTAGGGAACTTTTGTTTTCCTGGCGCTCTTCCAGATTTTGGTAGTCTGTTACAATTCAAATTGTAAATATTTGAAATAACTCAACGAAACGTTGAATTTGAAAGGAAAAAAACAATCTTTTACTTAACCGGGAATCAAATCCGGATATTATTTCATTTGTCGGGCGGTTTCTTTAAACTAGTGATTTATAAAACGAATGAATTATGCAAGACCTGCGTTCGAGTCTATCACCAATTGCATGCTTTCCCAACAAATGAAACATAGGCGCCGTTTTTGTTTATTAAAATCGCCTAGCGATACCATAAAAAGCGTTTCGTCCGTCCTTCCTATACCCTTTAATCTTTGACATTCCTTTATTCGACGCCTCGTTAATCCAACCGATTCTTTGGAGGACGGAACCGATTTTCTCCTCAGCCAAACTGATAAGAGTTGAGAGGTGCGGCAGTCATCAACCCCTTCTGGGAGGAGAACAAAAGGAAGCATCAACAGGTGACACTTTAGTCTCAGACCAAAAAGAGGGAAGGGGTGACAAAAGACAGGGATAATGGTAAGAGAGCCTCTCTCTCTCTAGCTCCCCTCCTCGCCCCGAGACAATGATGGCGCCACGGTCGCCGAGTCCTGCTCAAGAGCGCCTCTCTGATGTATCTCACGGGAATTTTTTTCTCTTTCTGTAAGAAAAACCCATCCCGAAAGAGAGAGGGAGAGAGAGACCCTCCTCTCTCCTTCTCCATCTCTTCGCGAAAGGCGGAGAATGAAAGGGAAAGCTGTTGCGAATAAAAAGAGTCTAAGGCGACGTACTCCTTCTCAGACTTAGATTAGAACTCTCGCTCCGCTCGTCTTGCTAATTTTTGTCTTCTTTTTTTTTTTTTTTTAAAAAAAGGGAATGGTACGTCGTTACATCTTCTTTGAAACTCGAGAATGTTTATTTTTTTTGTATTCGCAGTAAAAGGGAGAAGCGCGTGGCACTTCATTTTCTTTTGTTGCAAAGGGTTTGAACGAAGATTTTATTTGAGGAGAAATTCGCGTCTTTGTTTCGTTCCGTTTCTGTGCAGCCTGTGAGTGATTATAATCAACGGAAATAAGTTTTAAAATGCTTATTTTATTGGAGAACATCTAGTTGCAAAAGCTGAATCGTTCAAAAGATACCTGTTTTGCCATTTTAATCCGTATCTTTAACCAACGTTAAAAAAATTATTAATGAGTTCTAAAGCAGACTCTGACGTTTTTGATTCTGTAGTCTCTCTTAAATCTGCACGTAAACTTCGTGCTAAGTTTATTAATTTAATGGCTGGATCCATTTATTTGAACATCGTTGAATATTTTAGCAAATATTAATCATAAATATTTAATAGAGTACCTATTGTGAAATTTGACTGCAGAATTAGAATAGCAGTTACTCGTCCGGTGTTCCAATATTCTGTCACTCGTCTGTAATGGCCAATAGGATTGAATGATTGAATATAGACACATCATCCATTAACAAACAAAACCATTTTTATGGCACTTAATTCCACTTAGATCTCAGAATACGTAAAGGAGCGCGGCCAAAAAATAACTTATAAATTATCAGCAGTACCCGTCCGGCGAATAGATCAAAGTTAGCATTTAGCGAAAAATTACTCTAATTGTTATAAATATTTTAGAGTGTATGTGTGTGTGTATGTTCTTTATACGTTTTTACACCGTTGAAGCTATCGAATTCAAAAGTTTCATGTGCCATCCTATGGACCAAAGGAAGAACTTGGTCTAGGTTTGCAGACCGTGGGGTCTCTTATACCCCTTGAGGTCAATAAAATACTATTTCCATAAGAATTCATGGGAAATGGTGTGGAGAAACCCCAAAATGCTATGCAGCCCTTCACCAACGCGGATATAAATATACCTAAATATTAACTTACGATCATGGGAAATGGATTATTTTACGCATGAAAGACTGAAAATTTTAATTCTGTTCATGTTTTGTCGTATTACACGCTAAATCACTCGAAATTTTCCGTTAAGCACAAAATTTATCGGTTTTTTCCAGGCGGCAACAAAGCTAAATTTCTTAATTGTTGTCCTCTTCACGTAAAGATTAATGCAAGGAAAATCCACGCCGTGCTCGAGAGAGAGAGAGAGTGTGTTTATTGTTTACGTTTTGGCTAATAGTATTGACATAATCCACATAATTTTATTGCCTCTTTAAAGGTTTCTGTGCATCTATCCATGTGAATATTAAGTAAGACGTTAATGCGGAATTATATTAATGGCAAAAGTTTACAATACAATACATAAACTAGTAAATGTTAATGTAAGCATCGCTTGCGTAATTAAGCAATAGGGACCGTTTGCCCAGAGCAAGTTTGCTACTTAAAGAAAACTTTCCCGAGCGAAGCCGGGCGTTTCAGCTAGTATTCCGTTTGTAAATACCCTTATCGTTTATACTTAATCCGAGATTTTTTCAAAAAATTAGTTCAGATAAATTTTCCACTCCAGAAATATATTTAAATAGATTTTCCTTCTGTTTAAATACGCGAACAGCCTAGCACAGTGGTGCACGACTCAAAAGTTGACACGGGTCCTTGATTAGACCTAAGCGGACCACAACATAAAAATGTTGTCCATAATAAAAATTTAAACATATAATGTGGATTTAATAATGACCATAACAAATGTAATTTGCATTTTTATGTAAAAAAATTGAAGGGGCAGACAAATATAATTTACGCACAAATTTTAGTTGTAAATTTGATATAAAAGGAGTTTGGAGCGGGCCACGCAAAATGTGTCGGCGGTCCGCATTTGGCCCGCAGGACGCTTGTTGTGCACCCCTGGCCTAGCATATTAATAAAAACGATAAGAAAACTTTAAATTTTATTTAAAATGGGATATTTTTAACTATCGTATTCATCGCGAGGGAGGGTAAACCCACGATCACCAAATAAAATTTATTAAAAGAGATGAAATAATTTTCATCAAAATGAAGTAAATTTTCGTTAAATATTTTAAGCAAAGTAAAGCGATATAAGCCCATCATCGGAGTAATTCAAGTTATCGAGAGCAAAACAAAAAAAACGCAGGGAAGAAGATATTTTCGATCAAAGGCCGCGAATGAGAGAGGAAGAGTCACCTAGCAGATCGGAGATAAAGCTTTACACCAAATTCGCGATCAATATCTTGAATGGCGGTCGGGAGCGAAGGGTCTCTGGTGGTGGATTGCGAACTAGCTTATGCCGCGACGCGACTTCTTTAGGCAAAAGCTTCGATGCACAGCGTCCAGCGATGCGAGAGACAGATTTGCTACACGCCCAAATAGGGACGCTGTGATGGGTTCTTCTATACATAGGGCCCCTTAAAAAAAAAGATGGGCCCAAAAAAGAGGCTTCCCCATCTTCGTTTTCGATAACTTATCAATGTTAATGTCAATTAAACTGTTAGTAAATGGTAAAAAGCTCTCATTCATAGAGGGCATACTTTTTTTCCTCCATCCTATTAAGATTTGAAAGCCAAGTCTCTTAGCAACATATTTACTTTTTAATCACAGAATACGCCATTAAATTAATTCAAAACTTCATAACTCCTTTCAGTAACATCATATCTCTGAATATTTCGAGTCTGAGCACTTTCCTTTAGCAGTAATTAATGGACCCTAATTTTACTTTCTCATGTGCGTAAATTATTAAGTATAGTAATCGCGAAAAAACTGGACCTCGAGATTTTGACGGAAATGCACGTTTTAGGTGACATTGATTCCAAAAAATTGGTTTTCGCCATTCCCGCTTGTGTCTGTACGCGGCTCCAGAGCCTAAAGGGTTAAAGGAAATCGAATGATATTTCGTATTTAGGTACATAACTATCCAGAATAGAAACTACGACGCAACAATGAAGAGCAGTTTATTCTTGTTGATTTTCACAAATTGTCGATTTATTAAAAAAAGGGATTGAACGACTTCGATCAAAATTCATTAAGTTATAGAAAATTGAGTCATAAACAACACTCCATAAAAGTTATTTCTTAAAATAAAAAAATATCGAGTTTTACGCGCAGCTACCACCCAGTTCTCTCAACAGCAATAATGCTTCACGGCCTATAGGTATGGCATCCTCAATCCACATGATACTCGATATTTATGCATGATAGGTATAACAATGTATAAAGTTTGATTTGATCATATATGAGGTTATATATATATATATATATATATATATATATATATATATATATATATATATATATATATATATATATATATATATATAATATATGCCATTTTTACATGCAGAAGAAATTTTTCGCGATTTTGTTTTTGTATCAGTATGAGATTATTCGAGTCAGGAAAGAGTGAGACCGGACGAAATCTTATATGAGGAAGTTTATGCAATTTGTCTTGCGTGCGTACTTCCAAAATAAATTACGCCTTCCCTGGAGAGTAGGAAATGGTTTACATTCAAATGATGCGTTTTTACTATCACCCGTTAACATTATTCGACTCATTCGTTTTTTGTTTTCAAATCGTTGTCGAACATTTTTTTGTGTTGGTAATACACGGACCATTAGCGAAGAAAGTTAACCACCACCGATCACATTAGTGCTGTACAAAATCGGTTTCCAAGTAATCGCTCCTTTTAGAAGAAGACAGGTACATTCGGGACAATGACCTTTAAACTCACCGTTTCAAATCATTAACGCCGACCATTCCTCGTGGAACGCAGACGCCAGTTTGAGAAATTCTGTCTTAGAATACTGCCAACTTTCGAGAGTTAATTTTTTTTCTGGACGCGGAAAACCGCTGGTCATGGGGAAAACGCGTGAAACTATTAAAATTTAATTTCGATGAATTTTCACGAGCTGTATGGAATGAAGATGGGAAATTAAAAATATGAACAGCTGCGCTCGTGGAAAGCGTGATAACGAAGCAAGCTGTGCAGCGTCACTTCCCGGAGAAGTTCCACAGTTATAACAAGGGATGAGAGAGAGAGAGTGGAGAGTTTCTCAACCCGATTATTATCCAGGATTTCAGGAACCTTCCTCTCCCCCATCACCCGCTTATCTTCCCCCCCCCCCTTCCCCCTCCCTCCCCCCCCCCCTCCTGCGTCGCCGTTAATTGGCAAGATGCCTCGTCGATGACGGAGAAAGAGGGAGGGATATGCCGTCAATATCTCACACCCCCCCTCCCTATCTCCCTCGTCATCCAAGGTCCAAACGGTTTGATAAGTGCTCGGATAGAGAGATTTTCCAGGGGTTTTCCCTTCAGGCTCTCTCTAATTGGATTCAATGGCAAATGATCAGCCATCTTGTTATTCGCCCCTCTTTCCCTCTCCATTTCTCTCTCATTTCCTGTCCCACCCTCTCTCTCTCTCTCTCTCTCTCTCTATATATATATATATATATATATATATATATATATATATATATATATATATATATATATATATATATATATATATATATACACACACTACTGATGAGGAAAGGTAAATAAGGATGCAACTATGTGTTAAAAGAAACCCAGTGAGCACTTACCGGAAGGAGAGCCGCTGGGGTGTTGAAGAGACACATTTGTAGAAGTTAGAGCTTTCGGGATGATCCCTTCGACAGCACAAGAGCGATAAGAGCATGTAGCTGATCTGTCACACATCATTCATCTAAATATTTCATTATTATAAATGATAATAATGCTTATAAATATGTACGTAGATGTTAATGGTATTTATTAGTGATTTTTAGTTACCTGATTTTTAATAACCTAATCGCGATGTTTTATGTGCTGATAATATTAAGGAGCTTTTATTTCCTCTAGATCAGCTCCAAAAATCATGGGTGGCTTTCATGCGAGTAAACACGGAATATATATTTGTGTGCGTGTATTGCTTTCTAATCGATACGAGTATATGATGTTCTGTCGAGAATAATTGAATAGCGAATTCTCGCAGTACCCAGCGTTCACCAAACTTCTTTTGTTTTAATCACTACGTAACTTCTCACTTTTATTCCTTAAAAATGGCATTTCAGATAAACGTTTCATGCTCGAGTGCACAAAAAAGTCCTCAGAATACGGAGCACGCGATTGAATTAGGTATAAACTACGGCGCAAATGGTTTCGTGACAGTTTCGGTACTAACGTTAAAGTTAACTTTATAGGGCGGAAATGAATCGATTAAATATTAATCCAGACATACATAATTGATAACGGTGTGGCTAAATATATGTTTCTACAGACCCCAAAGGGAATTTCGTATCGAACGGAAGGATCTTTGGAGGGGCTTAAAAGGGCTGTATTTCTGCCTTCCCTTCTCCGGGGCATAGGAGCCAAAATTTCACAAAATAATGTAAAATCATAAAAATATTTTAAAAATTTATAGAAACGGTTATTTCGTAAAGAAGCTAATATCAATAGAAAAATTGCCTGTTATGTTTGGTTTATTACAATTTGTGCTATGTGCCCTTGAATAACATTAGTTCTGAGCCCCCAAAATTCACAACCCTCAATTGGTAATATACCGGAAAACCGGGATCGAGCTATTCTCCCGACATATTCTTCGAAGCAAGTTGTTTGTCGCACAAATTATATATGTAATCTCTGCTGAAATTAAGCGTTTGTGTGCAACATCTTCTTTGAACCAAAGATCGGTGAATTCGCGTTGATAAGTGTTGGATTAAATCTCCATGGCGCATATGGTTTACTCAAATGTTTTATGACAAAATAGGTTCATCATAGTACGCGTAATTAAATCCGTAATCTAATCTAGCTAATTCATAGTTCAGGCAGACAATTCCTCTGGTTAATTTATGGTGACTTGAAAGTGAAGATGCTCTACGTTCAATTTACAAGCCGTATCTCCAATTGACACCAAAGGTTGGAAAAATAAGACACGAATTTCGGCTAGATAGTACAATCAGACATCAGTGGTCAGTGGTCATTACATGATAATCTTATAAATATTTTAGTGTGTGTGTGTGTGTATGTTCTTTATACGTTTTTACACCGGTGAAGCTATCGAAATCAAAAGTTTAATGGGCTATCCTATGGACCGAAGGAAGAACTTGGTCTAAGTTTGCAGACCGTGGGGTCTCTTATACCCCTTGAGGTCAATAAAATACTATTTCCATAAGAATTCATGGGAAATGGTGTGGGGAAACCCCAAAATGTCATGCAGCCCTTCACAAACGCGGATATAAATATACCTAAATATTAACTTACGATCACGGGAAATGGATTATTTTACACACGAAAGACTGAAAATTTTAATTCTGTTCATGTTTTGTCGTATTACATGCTAAATCACTCGAAATTTTCCGTTAAGCCCAAAATTTATCGGTTTTTTCCAGGCGGCAACAAAGCTAAACTTCTTAATTTTTGTCCTCTTCAAAGGGAGATATACACGTAAAGATTAATGCAAGGAGAATCCACACCGTGGCACGCCGTAGAGGAAGAATAGATAACGCCAAGATATGCCTAAATATAGTCTATGAATACTTTTAAAGTGAGTCAAATGATTTTTAAGGAATATTAGAACATTGTTATCTTTTACCATTAACATTAACAGATTTATCGCAACATAAATCGATACATCTACTTACATTTATTCAGTAACCAAGATGTTGTTTATTTTTTACGTTTTGGCTAATAGTATTGACATACATAATGTACTTAATTTTATTGCATCTTTAAAGGCTTCGGTGCATCTATCCATGTGAATATTAAGTAAGACGTTAATGCGTACAATACAATGCAAAAACTAGTAAATGTTAATGTAAGCATCGCTTGCGTAATTAAGGAATGGGGAACGTTTGCCCCGAGCAATAAAAATCGTTTGCCACTCTTTCCCGAGCGAAGCCGGGCGTTTCAGCTAGTAGATTATAAAACAGAGCGTTGTTTCTTTCAAATATACTATCGGCGAATCACCACTGATGATGACTGATATGCGGCCAACATGCGTATATTGTTTTTCCCAGCCGGTCAGGTTAGACTGGTAGGCAGTACGCCTGCCTTCTAATACAAAGGTCGCGGGTTCGAATCCCGCTTCGGGCATGGATGTTGTGATGTATGTTGGTTTTTTCTAACAGAATTTGACGTTGCAAAATGACCTTAGCTGTCGACGCACCTTAAAAACCTAATTACTACTACTGTTTTCCCCAACTTTTTTTGGCAAATGGAGAGAGTTTTTAAAATTTAATCTTAGCCATAATCTCGATAACTCTCTCTCTTTGATATTAATTGTGGATTCCTTTTCAATGATTCATCAAACAAGGGATTTTTAGCACTTTACCAAAGGAATATTTTAATTGTGACAAACGAGAAACATAATTAGGAGGCGGACGATAATTAGTTCTCGTATTTTATTTGTCGCATTTGATTATAGAGCTTCGCAAATAAATCTCGCGGGATGAGAGCTGGAACGAAGCGACATTATTATTATTATTATTACGCCGGATATTAATTTTCGCGCGCAATTCTTTGCTCAATTACAACAGCCCGAGCGAGTTCCGGCTTTGGAGCGAGAAAGCTCATTAAAATATGAAGAGAAAAGATAGTGGGGGTTAGGGGGAGGGGGTTGTGGGGAATATAGGAGGGGAGGGGGATTTGGAGGGGAGGGAGGAAGAGAGGAAAGAGTGAGAGGGAAGAGGAGGAGGGATTTTGGGAGAGAGAGATGGAATTAGGCGGATGAATGAAAGGAAGGAAGTTGCAGATGAGATAAACAAACAAAAGTATTTATTCGGAAGAGGTTATGGGTGGAAAGACCGCAATTTCCGTCTAAACTTTCCTCGTATTTATGGATCTGTTCTTTTTTGTAAAATAACCTATGTTGGAGAGTTTCGATAGATAACGAAACTTTTGGGTAATATTTTTCTTTTTGTGTTTTACCGCGTTCCGGTCTGAGACAATCGGAACTATCATTCGCCATAGTAGTTTGAGGTAATATCAACATGGATAGCTGAAGTAAGTTACTTGAACTGATAAAAAGAAGAAATACTAAATGTAACAGAAATCGATATATGTTTTCCAGTAATTATTGGAATAACTAGCGAATTTTCAAAATGTCAGCATAAAATTAACAGAAGACGATATAATATTCAATCCTAAGAATTATACGAAGCGTCAGTGACATTTCACTTAAAGCCATTTATTCTTTATCCGTTATAATTGCATCAATCCTTAAGCATTTTTTCGTCTTCCTATTTTCTCATTTACGTTTCATCGGCTAAAGTGTTCCTTAAGTATTATTCCTCCTTCCTACGATTCCTCGACTCCTTAGAATTCAAATAATGTCATTTTCCCGCCCGTTTCTAGTTTTAGAATCTTAATTTCCAAATCGTAATTTCACTTTCTTTTATTTCCAAACACATTTGCAATTCCATGTCATTATTCTTTAAAAATTTGAAAGTTGAGCGCTTTCTCTGACTTTTACGAAGAGCTTTTAAACAAAAGCAAAGACATTATTGCCAATGCTATAAGCATTTGAATCTATTACCTCAGCAACAAGACGTATTCCCAATCATACATCGTTCTTTTTATTCGTTAAGTTTTACTTAAAAATGCTGTTTAAATGCATGTGTGCCGTTAACTTGTCGAATTAATAAATATGTGAAGGTTAAAACGGGATTGCACTATTATGCGGAAACCATATTTAAAATAAATTGATGAGTCCAACACATGACTTTCTCCATACGTAAGTTGTCAACTAAAATCAAATAAATACGGCGATAGGAACAGTTCAACTTACACGCTTCGGCGCCAGCGATTCTATTGTTTTCACTACCATGCGCGCGAGCTGTCCACTAACCGTCAATTTCAAAGAAAATTGAATATCTCTTAAAATATTTCTCATATGAAAATTTAGTTCAAACAAAAGTTGTAGAAAAAAGTACTACAGTAAAACTCGTTTAATACGTATTTGAGGGGACCGACACATTGCTTCGTTATAAGCGTGACTACGTTATATACGAGAAACATGGTTTTTGGCCTTTACATCCCATATAACACGTATACACATACAGTAAAAGCTGTGCTATCCGGCTATTTAGAACCGGCCAGCCTTACATACCGGCAATTACACAAATACATTTCATTTTGTATTTCTTTCTTTTTTTATGAATTTTTCTGTGAATAGTATGTGTAATACCACAACTTCCAGTTTAAAATTTCTTAAAATAGGAGATGTATATATTACGTATTTACTCCGTATACTTCTTTGGCTGCCGAGTAAGCATGGCGTTTTTGGTTACGTAAGCCATTTGCATTGTCTAGATGTTTTGGTGTACTTCTACAATTTCCAGTTTTATCGCTTTTTATTATTTAAAAAATTACCCATCCACTGAATATGGAATCAAAATAAATAACTAAAAGCAAGGTACAGGAGAGAAAAGGTTGGTTTAACGCTAACACAAAAGCTGGAGCTGATCAAACGAATTGAAAAAGGAAAAAAATAGAGCAGCCATAGCAAGAGAATTCAACATCGGATCTTCCACGCTCTACGATATAAAGGCTCATAAGGCTAAATTAATGAAATTTGTGTCATCTTCTGAGACGAGTAAATCAATTAATAAACATCATACGCTTCATAAGCCAAAAATTGAGGAACTGGATAAAATATTATATGATTGGCTTCCACAGAAATGTTCAGAAATATTAAATAATTTCGTCCTTTTCTAATAGAGTAAATAAAGATAAATAATAAAGATATAATCCAATAAATTCAATTTTGGGAACAGGTTCACTGCCGTAATCCCCAAACTTCCCTGACGCCCTAAACTTTTCAATAGTCTTTTTGTTTTGCATGTAAGCGTAGCAAAGTATTAAATAAGAATGGGTAAATAGTGTCTATATCTAACTATGTGTGGAAGAATTAAAATGGAAAATGCAAACCCCATGCATAGTTATGTTTGGGGAGTACGATAGTGAACCTAAGCCCAATTTTGTTTGATTATTGCTAAATTTGCGATGTCAAAATCGAAAATCGCTCCCCTAACCGGATATTTCTCCTAATCGGCTTTCCACAATCCCCAAGATAGCCGGATAACACAGCTTTTACTGTATTTGCAGTGAGTCGACTTCAATGCCGTACTTACATATGCAAAGAGATGTTTATCAACTTCGGGGCATGTAAAATGTTCTACTGCTGTTACATACGATTTTTAAATGGTTAATTAATATTATTATTATGGTCATTAATTTACATAAACATTTCACATTTTAATATCAATTTCAAAACAAAGGGAGCGTGGAAATTCGTATGGAAGGGGTAGATGGAGGAAGGGGACCTCTACGAACAAGTGCGCGGTAAACGGGAGGAAACTATTCATTACTTATCGCTCTGCTCGCCAAAATTCGTTATATATGGGGCATTTTTTGCCACGGGACCAAACATTGTTCGTTACAGCCGAGAATTCGTAAAATGCGTGTTCGTTACATCCGAGAAATTTAACCAATGCCCTTATGGAGAAGTTCAAGGGACCGAGACATTTCTTCGCTATAGCCGAGATTTCGTTTTAGGCGTGATCGTTATAAACGAGTTTTACTGTATATATAACTTATATATATATATGTGTGTGTGTGTTAAGAAAAATTCAGTTTTAAGCGAAATATTTAAGAAAAACTAAAATTTGACAGGAGTAAACCGCTACTTCCGATTGACAGATTGTTATCAAAATCATTTATAATCTTTAAAATATATCATCATCATCATGATAGGTAGTCTGTCCGTTGACAGGTCCGTGATTATTCATGGTTAAACTTGGTTCTCCATATACTTCTATTTTCCGCAATCTTCTTCATGTCTTGATAGCTCTCTTTCCCTTTCAAGTCGTCTACTAGCTGAAACCTTTTCCTACCTCTTTCTGTTTTCCTTCTAGCACTTCTTTAATCATGCACTCTCTCCTCAGGTAATGCCTAATCCAGTTCCCTTCCTCTTTCTGTCTGTACAGTCGTTCACTTATCTCTTATTCTTCGTAGTCCTTCCTCATTTTTCACCCTATCTGTCCATTTTATCTTCGTCATTCTTCTCCGTGTCCACATATCGAAGCTTTCCAAGTATTTTATATCATTTTTCCTTAGCGTCCATGTTTCTGCCCCATACAAAGCTATACTCCATACATAGCATTTTATCAACCTCTTGCGGATTTCCTGCTTTATATTTCCCATTAGTAGGAGTTTCTTTCTTCCGAAAGCGGATTTTGCTTTTGTTATTCTAGTCCTGATTTCCTCGGTACATTTTGCTTCTCTCGTTATGATGCCTCCAAGGTATTTATAATCTGAAACTTGTTCTAATGGCTTTCCTCCAATACTTATATTCAAATTTTCTTCTTCTTTACTTGATATTCGCGTAACCTTGGATTTTTCTGTATTAATTTCCATACCGTATTTTCTACCTGTTATCACTAGTTTATTTATCATTTTCTGGAGTTCCTTTTCCTTTCTTGCTAGAAGTACTTGATCATCCGCGTATTTCACTGTTCTTATAATCCTTCCTCCGATTTTGAAATCTCCTGTGCCTCTCTCCATATACATTGAATAGAATCTGCGATAGACAACAGCCCTGTCCTACTGCTCTAAGGATATGTACTCCGCTGGTGTCCGCATTCTCCAACCTGACCTTTACAAATTGATTCACATATAGATTCCTGATCAGTCTCCTGTCTTTCCAGTCTACACCTATATTTACATTTACATAAATACCCTGCAAGCCGCTAAAAGCGTTTGGCAGGGGGTGTCACAACACCAAGTGAAGTCTAGCTAATTCCTCTGTTGGATTGTCTTATCGCGTCTGGGAAAAAGGATCGGTAGTATTTCTCTGTTCTAGCGGTAATTTCGAGATATTTTCTCCTGCACTGTGATCTAACATTACGTTCACTAACACCGATGGGGACGACTATGCCGCGTACGTCTTCAACGAATTCGGAACTTTCAAATTTTTCAAATAGTTTCCTCTTGTATTCAATTCTTCTACTCTTCAACGTCTGCCATTTCAGATCTCTCAATAACTCTGATACACTCGCATCATACCGATATTCTCCTTTTACAAATCTAGCTGCTCTACGCTGAACCATTTCGAGCTCTCTAGTTAGGCCCTCCTCGAAGGGGTCCCAGACGGCGCAACAGTATTCCACGATGGGTCGTATTAGAGAAAAGTATGCGATTTCCTTGACATTCGAGGGGCATCCCCGCAGGACTCTAGAGGAAAGCCCTTGAATTCTGTTTGTCGATGCTATAACGGATTTGATATGCTCTCTACTAGACAAATTGCTACTGAGAATTACTCCTAGGTGTTTGTAGCTATTGACGTATTTTAGCTTTAGTTCAGATATTTGGTACGGGTAACGGTTGAAATTCGTGGAGCGCGTGAAGTTCATTGCGGCGCATTTCTTTATATTCAGATCGAGTTGCCAATCTTTACACCATTTCGTGATAGCCTGAAGGTCCTTTTGCAAATTCTCCTGATCGTGTATTGTGTTGATTTCTCCATACACAAGTGTGTCATCCGCGAAGAGTCTAACTTTACACTTTATATTATCCGCTAAATCATTTATATATATATCAAGAATAACAAAGGTCCGATTACACTTCCCTGAGGCACGCCGGAAGTCACTTTGACGACGTCTGATGCAACTCCATCGAGGAATACTCTCTGGGTTCTATCGGAAAGAAACGAGGCGATCCAATTTACAATTTTCTCGTTAATTGAATAAGCCCTTAATTTTTGCACTATTTTCACGTGAGAAACGGTGTCGAAGGCTTTCCTAAAGTCTAAAAATACTGCATCAACTCCTATTCCTTTATCCGTTGCTTTCACAATATCTTGTGTGAGTAGAGCTAACTGAGTCTCGCATGACCTGCCTCTCCGGAAACCATGCTGGCTACTGTTAAGCGCTTCTTTGCTTTCGAGAAATCGCATTATTGAGCTACCGATAATGTGCTCAAAAACCTTACAGAAGATTGACGTCAACGATATAGGGCGGTAGTTTTCCACTTTTTATTTACTTCCCGTTTTATGTATTGGTGTAACGTGGGCTGTTTTCCATATCAAAGGAACTACACCCTCATCTAAAGATTTTCTGAATAGAAGCTTAAGGTACGGAGCTAATTCGTTTGCTAACGAGTTTATAATGAATGCAGGTATGGCTTCAGGCCCTGGCGATTTTCTTTTGTGGACCTGACTTAGTAATTTGACGATACCGCTTTCGGATATTTCTATGTCGCTCATATTTGAGTCTATACGAGTAGGGAAATCAATGAAATCACCGCTGTCTATTGTGAAGCAATTTTCAAAGAACCGATTTAACATACTAGCCTTAGTAAAAGAATCGTGTACACTTTCACCGTTGTCTGTACGTAGAAGAGGTACTGTGGACTGTCCTCCTCGCATTTCTCGCACGTACGACCAAAATTCTTTCGAGTCGTTTTTGAGTGAGTCCGACAGTGTCGTGGATCGGTAGACGTCAAATTCCTTACGCGCTTCGTCTCTTGCAGATTTAAGACTATTTCTGTATATTAAATACTCGTTTGCGTGGTCCCTACCAACTTCTTTAAGGTGCTTTATGTGCGCGTGATGCCGTCTTTGTTTCTTGAGCAAGGCACGGAGTTTCGGTTTCACCCACCGCGGGTCCTTGCGATCACGAATTGCTTTAGTTGGGACAAACTTTTTTAGCCCTTCTCGAATGATTCGCAAAATTTCCGTCCAAGAGTCATCTACGCTGTTACTATTCGCAAAATTGATAAATGTCGCTATTGGTTTGTAACATAATTTTTTAAGCCTGGGAGATCTGCTTTACTGAAGATATAGACTAATCGCGTTGGCTTATATATTGTCCTTTAATATCCTCATCAGCAGTACCCAATTTACTCTATCAAAGGCCTTCTGCCAGTCGACGAAACATATGCAGCAATCTTGGCTGTAATCTATTGCCTTTTCTGATAAGATTCTCACTACAACGATAGCATCTCTGGTTCCTCGTCCTTTTCTGAAGCCGAATTGATCTTCCCCTAGCATTTCTTCGGCCTTTTTCTATAGTCTTTTATTAAGAATCCTCGTGATGATCTTCGAAGTGTGTGACAGTAGGGATATCGTTCTGTAGTCTTTACACTGCATTGCCTTGGCTTCTTCTTTAGAGGGATCATTGTTACATCTAAGAAATCCTGAGGCCGCTCTCCCGTGTCGTAAATCTTGTTAATTAATTTCGTAATCACTTTTAGTCCTTCCGATCCCATGACTTTAAGTACCTCTGCCGGTATTCCATCGCTGCCTGTAGCTTTTCCTTTCTTCAGTTCCAGTATCGCCTTTTCTACTTCGCTTTTCATAACACTTGGTCCCAAGTTGTCTTCTTCAATGCAATTCTCTTCTTCCAGTTCCATTTGTACCGATCCTGCCTGCTTTTTGTATAGTTCCTTAATGTATTCTTCCCATACCTGTGCTACATCCTTTGGTTCTGCGACAATTTTTCCTTCTGTATTAATAATTCCTTTACCACGAATCCCATTAGGCTTATTATCTTCTAACTCCAGTGCCCTAGCGTACATAATATCGTACCGTCCTAACTTCTCCATCTGTTGTATTTCCTCACATTTTTCTTTTATCCAAATTTCCCTAGCTTTATCTCTTACCCTTCTCAACTCATATATATAAAATCAAAAATATAGAATTTCATGCTTATATTACGAATAGTTTTTGAATTAGAGCGCACGCAAAATTTCTGTCACACATACGGTCACGCACACAGATACAGACATCATCGAGAAAGCGGTCAAAACGTGTTCAGAGGACCTCAAAACGTGTATTTCCGTTGAAATCTCGAATTCGAATTTTTCCATGAAAACAATACTTTCTCTATACTACGTATATGGAGAAAATAAAGATACGTGGACTATGTCCTTTTTTAGGTGCGTTTCGCTTCGAAAATAAGCACCTATTAGCTAACTATTAAAGTAGAGTATTTCTTTTCCTATATATTTTTATCGTAGGAGTAGCCGTTATCAAGAAAATAAAACAAGAATGTCTTAATTCGAGTTGAAAATTTCTTGCGTGGTTACTTCATTATTGTTGCTATCATAAACAATCTCACAAACAAACGTTTAATTTCCTTACGTGTGCATGCAATATTTTTAAATAGGAAGAAAATGGATTATTTGTGGTAAAGAAGAGAATTTTAAAACGCAATTTCCCTTACATACACGTACATAATTTCTTATAAATACTCCGTTGCACGAAACGCGCCCATTTGTAATACGCCGTACACTTCCCAAGCATGCGTTTAGACCCTTTTATTCTCTCTCTCTCTCTCTATCGTCGTTCCACTCTCTCTCTCTCTTATACCCTCTCTCTCTCTCATTCCCTCTCCCCAATCGCATGCCTCTCTCTCTCTTTCCACTATGGCATTCTTCTCCTTTTCTGTGACACTTCACATCTCCCTTTCTCTCCCTCTATCTCTCCCAGATGTCTCGAATGCTCCTATTGCTGCTCTTCCACACACTTCCCGCTATATTTAGCTCACCCTCCCAATTTCTATAAATCCCAGAAATTCCCTCCCCCTCCCCCCTTCCCCTCTCTATCTCACCCCACCCCACTCCATACTCTTTCTCTTTATAAACACCACATGGTCTCCGCTCCCTCTCTCCCCCCAACCCACCCCTTCCTCCGGTTCCCTCCGCCCCCCCTCCCCTCCCCTATTCGATACAAGCTCACGCCGAGACACTTCCTCTCGCTCTCGACTAATAGCCCTTTTGCTCCCACTGCTTCCTACCTCCCCCCCTCCCTTTCCCTCCCCCACATCACCCCCCCTCCTTCCGAAAACCTCGCCATTGTGTCTATTTTCTTCCCACCCCCCCCCCCCTCCCCCTTCGCTGGCATCCTCCTATGCCCTCCCTCTCTCCCCCCCCCCTCTTTCAAAAACCTCCTCCGAGACCGCCCTCGTCGATAATTCTCTGACTGGAGCAGTTCCACGGCTCATTCCTCATCGCACCAACACCGATCCGTCGTGTTCCTTTCCATTTCGTTCGAGAAAAAAAAAGGAAGTAATGTTCGCCACGCTTTGAATGTTTATATTTCGGCGTGTTTTTTCTCAAGTGGGCGTGAGTGTATTCGAGTCATGACTGTTGTTGTTGCCGAAAGGGGCGTTTAAAGATCGAAGAGATGAAAAAAATATTATCGGGTTGGCGTTCATTTCGGACTTTATATCGGCACGCGCGGTAGCGTTCGTTTATTTAGGTTTGCGTAATTTGTTTGTGTTCGAATCAAAACGTGTTCCTTTCAGCTGAGCTCAGGATGGAGTTCGAGGAATGAAGTCTAGTGCAACAAATAGAGAAGGATAACAATCATAGGGGAGGCGTTAAAAAAATTTTTTGAAAACCCTTTTTAAAAAAGCTGCTAAGAGTAATGCTAAAAAAAAGCGAGATGCTCAGAGCACGTTCGGATTCGCTTTAGACGTTGAAAACAAATATGACAAATTTGAAAGGAAGAGGAATAAAATGCATTCGTTTATTTGATCACCAAATTCACGAAAGCAATTCACTTATTGGAAATCAAGAAAGTAGAAAGTAAAAGTTCATAATTCTAAAGAATCGATCAAGTCCTCAATCATGAGATAATATAATATCTTATAATGTTTCTTAAAATTTCGCGAATTAATTAATTCGATATATGTACTTCGAAGGCATTTTGCGCTGATAATCGCAGTTATACATAAACTTAGTACGTCGACGTGTGGAAAAAAACATTATTTGATCGACGCGCTTCTATGATAAGGTTATGTGCGAGGGAAGCAATTTATAACGGTTAATTATCATCAAATTAAGTTTGTTTAGCAATTAAAAGTAATTTTTGGCCTAATTGGAATGAATAGTGCCGATTTTATTTCTATTCGGAAAACCAAAATAGGAATATAATACCGAAATTTCCATGTTAAACTAAAGGAGAAGAAAAACGCCTCTGAAATCGATATGCTGTTATGATATGACATACCGAGGACCTGCAATGGATGATATATATTTAGGTACTCTCAATGTCAACCGGATCACATGAAACGCCCTTTTGTATTATTGAAACATAAGCGTTCAATGAAACTGAATTGCACATTTCAACGAATGCAAAGCAAAAGCGGCAAAGAGGAAATGAAGCGAGAGGAGATTTTGGAGAAGAAAGAGAGGGAATGAGAATGGAAGGGTAAGGGAGATTGATGACAAAGACGAAGGAGACGTAGGTATAATAGGCGCTCTTCCTATCATCTATTCTCCATTCCCCCCTCCCCCCCCCCCCCCCCCCCAACCACCTCCAAATCACGCTGCAGCTGTGCGTTTATGCCGCCCCTCCTTTTCCCCCTCCTACTCACCCCTCAGCCTCCCATTTCCCCGTCGTAACACGAAGGAGGCTGATCAGGTCTTAGTCCTTAGCTTTCCTTACCGAACGGAACAGCAAAGATGCTTATTTATGTAAAACTACGCCGAATGGTTTGAATTTTATATTTCGAGTCAAGTTCTCCTGAATATCGTGATGATACGAAACTTTAATAATTTCTTACTAGTAGGGCAGCCCCGGATCTCCGATCCTCAACGCGATTTAAATAAACTGAAAATTTAGTGAAATAATTTTGATTGAATAATTAATCAAATAAATGAAATGCAAATAATCTAAATAGTTCGGCCCTAGGTTACATCTTCTTTGTTCCCTATTCATTTGACGTGTTTCCCTATTTATTTGTCTTTCTTGTACTCTCCGCTCCTGATCTACACGGGCAATCCTATGAGCTTCCGCGTCTCTTTCTCTCTCTTTCCTACAATACTCTTCGTTTGATCTCTGGCTCCTCTTCCTTTCTCTGGCAGCTGAATGAAACTAAACAAAAAACAAATTAACTGCATAATTTAAAATAAAAATCAATACGCAGGGAGGTTGTTTGTTATACACATGTTATTGACACAGATAGAAACGCTTCCCATACGCAGTCAACAAAATAATTATCCGTAAATACTTACGTTGCTATGCTTCATTAATTTCGATGCTTATGCTAAACAAAAGTGCGAAGCGAATAACGCTATTCTTTCACCTATTTGAAGGTATAATTGATATATAGTAATTGAATCGGAGGCAACAATGACGGTCGCCTTGGCAACGCCCGAAAAGAGTACGAAAAATCCGCAAAAGTTCGAAAAAGAATGCATATTTCTGAAAACTTCGACAGTGTAATGTATAAGCATGGCAAGAATAAGATAGTATAGAGCTTTAGCCGTCAAATAAATCAAAAAAGAAGAAAATCGGTCTATATTTACGTATTTTAACGAACGAAGGAAGAAAACCTTGCATTCTGAAAATCGAAAGTCCCGTTTAGACTTACGGGAAAATATAATTGTCTCCTGGATTCGAACCCGGGAGACTTTAGAAAACAAAAATATTTTTCCAGGGACCTCATAGTCAGTAGAAACAAAACGCCGTTTACCGCATATCTTTACGACGAACGGTTCTCGAGAAATACGCCGATATAAATTGTAAACAAATGTCTAAAGACGTCAACGTAAAATTAATATATAGTTAGATTTGACGAATGATATTACCTAATGTAGCTATTCGCATCCGACCGATTTTCCACGGTCGTACTTCTCATGCGATGATCGATTTAAGTTCAGTAGTGGAAACACTTTACAATTATGAAGAGTAAATCTTAAGTCTAAATTACTGCTCACTAACGTACATTTGCACGTTTTGTTTTTTTTTTCAAATACATTTTAACTATTTTATTAATAATATTGTCCACTAGTAAAAAAAAAACAAATACAATGCAGATTTTAAAAAAAATCTCAATTCAAGGATACTGGAGGGTAAGCGTCTATCCCAGCGGTTCTTAACCTTTTATTGTCTGCGTCACCCCATGTTCAGTTATGAGTCACCCCCCCCCCCACCCTTTCACAGTTTCATTATCTTTAAGTCACCGTTAATTATAAATTCCTACCACATAAAGATAAATTTAAGGCATATAAATAAGCATGAATGTTTATTCTCCTGGTTTTATTTATGTTTATATAAGGCAGAATATGATACACTTTGAATTTATCAAATATTCCCGTTTCCCCTCAATAACCCTCAAGTCACCCTGAGGTGGCATGTCACCCCGATTCAGAACCACTGGTCTATCCTAAACAAACCGTACCAAAAATTCAGGCATAAATCAAACCCATTGTAAATTATTAAGGAATCGTACCGTGCAAATATACTGCTTTTCATTTCATGTTACACCGTCTCTTTTAATCGTAAAACTCGCAGTCAGATGTGGCCAGAGGGCACCACGCGTTTCGATTTTGCTTTTTTCATACACGAAGTGTATCGAGGAATCTTCGCGATCGCGAAAGAATTCGAAGTTTTGACGAATTACCACCTTTTAGGCTCCAGTACGTCGGATCCTTATAACTCTTCGACTACGGTGATTATACTGAGCGAACCTGAGGAGAAAAGCGATAGACAGAGAGAGAGAGAGAGAGAGAGAGAGAGAGAGAGAGAGAGAGAGAGAGAGGTAAAAAGGAAGGGGAAACAGGATTCGTGTGAGATAAGGGATCGTTTCTCGCCTCTGGTGGCGCTTCTTCCTAACAAGATGGACGCCTTGGCCATTATCCCGTTCCTTCACTCTTCGCTCACGCGACTCCTTTGCCCCCGTGAGTTATGCTCCTTCGCTGCCCTATTGGGGGGCCCTGTTCCTTTTATTTACCCTTTTTTTTATCCGCTTCCACCGATATATAGGGAAACAAGGGAACGCTTCAAACCTCCTCCGTTAAGGAGACTACTAAATGGCAGCTCGTATTTTCCGCCGTCGCAAATAAAAACAAACAAAGGGATCGACCTTGAGATGCTTTTCACACCCTTATCTGTTCTGCTCATCCTGTCGTAAAAGGAAAATAAAAACGTTTCGCAACCGCGAGCGTGTTACTGTATGATCCCAAAATAAATTACGCGTTGCTTTCATTCGCTGATATTTTTTTTCGATTAACAGCGTTGTTATTCCTATTTGGGGAAGTGTAACAGATATAATTGATTTTCGAGACAATAGGTAAGCGGTTATAGTTTCGCTTCTGTCATAAACATTGCTTCAAATTGAAGTAAATAAAATCGACGTCATTAAAAATTTTCTATCGCTTTAAATATAGAGGTAAGGGCGAAATATATTGGTTTTTATAATTTTCTATTCTCATTTTGCGCCACGTTGTGTTCTTTAATTGTTAAACTTATGACCGGCTGGATGTGGCCCGGGGGCAGTAGATTGGACACCACTGACAAGGAGAGGCCATAACATTCATATTGAAATTCGTAAAATCCTTTTAGGAGGTGAAACTAGAACTAAAATATTAAATAAATCTCTCGGCGTTATTGCCAATGGGCCTTTATTTAAAAGATAACAATTTAAATTCAGATTTAAGCATGGATGCGTTATATACCGTCAACATTAAGGTTTCAGGCAGAAGAGGTGATAGTTGAACGGGTAGTAATCGGATGGGCCGGGATTCGATCCCATCTGCGAGCATTCTTTTCATAATAGTCTGCATATGTATTTTAACTAGTAAAATTGTATTATTATTGTTTTTATTGTACTTTTTTGGCGTATTTTCTGTACTTGTTTCTTTTTCTTTTTTCACGTACGTACCTACGTGAAAAGAGACAAAGAGAAAGTACAAAGAATATGCGAAAAAAAACAAAAGACAAATAAAAATACAAAAAAACAATAAGAATATAATGTCACTAGAAAAATACATATGCAGACTATTTCTGATGAGTGCATTATGAAAAAAATAATGCTGGCTACTTGGATCGAAACCCGGCCCATCCGATTATTTTTCGACTAGCTGAAACGCCCGGCTTCGCTCGGGAAAGTTTTCTTTTATGTAGCAAACGATATTTATTGCTCGGGACCAACGTTCCTAAACCCTTAATTACGCAAGCGATGCTTGCATTAACATTTACTATTTTATGTATTGTATTGTAAAGTTTTTACCATTAATATAATTACGCATTAATGTCTTACTTAATATTCACATGGATAGATGCACCGAAACCTTTAAGGCAGCAATAAAATTATGCGGATTATGTCAATACTATTAGCCAAAACGTAAACAATAAACAACATCTTGGTTACCGAACAAATGTAAGTAGATGTATCGATTTATGTTGCGATAAATCTTTCAATGTTAATGGTAGAAGATAACAATGTTTTAACATTCCTTAAAAATCATTTGACTCACTTTAAAAGATTCATAGACTATATTTAGGCATGAATCCATTTGTACCCTTTATCTTGGCGTTAGCTATTCTTCCTCTACGGTGCGCACGACGTGGATTTTCCTTGAATTAATCTTTACGTGTATATCTCCCTTTGAAGAGGACAACGATTAAGAAATTTAACTTTGTTGCCGTCTGGAAAATGTCCATCTAAACCGATAAAGTTTGCGCTTAAAGGACAATTTCGAGGGATTTAGCATGTAATATGACAAAACACGAACATACTTAAAATATTCAGTCTTTCTTGCGTAAAATTAGCCATTTCCCGTGATCGTTAGTTAATATTTAGGTATATTTATATCCACATCAGTGAAGGGCTTCATGGCATTTTGGGGTTTCTCCACACCATTTCCCATGCATTCTTATGAAAATAGTATTTTGTTGACCCCATGGGGTATAAGAGACTCCACGGTCTGCAAACCAAGACCAAGTTCTTACTTTGGTCCATCGGATGGCCTATGAAACTTTTGAATTCGATAGCTTCAACGGTGTAAAAACGTATGAAGAACATAAAAGTGTAGGATCAATCTCCTATATATTTATCAAAGTCTGTTTGTGTATCTATACATTTCGACACCGTTAAAGCTAGAATAATCAAACTGTCAACAAATACTTTCTTCACAAATAGGAAGGTCGTAGGGTACTTTTTAATCCCAAATGTTTTATATTAATTGTACGCAAAGCAAAATAACTTTGTATGCTAATGCACTGCCATCTAGAGATGAGTCAGAAAGAACGGGACAGTTCTTTTCGAACTGTTCTGATGCCTAAACTGTTCAATAAAATAACTGTTCTAATAAACTTCCCGTTCTAAAAGAACAGGTAACTCTACATCTTATACACAGTGAGAAAGGTGAGAAACTACTACTTCCTTATCCGTAATTGGACGGCAGGGACTGATTAAACTGACTGATTAAACTACGCGTATTTTCCCAAGTCCTACTATTGATTTGAATCAAATTTTGTACGATTGTGCAGGGCTGCCAAAAATAATTCATACGTGATCTTTGTTTGTCTCTGCCTGTTTCATTCAAAACGGTGGCCGAGTGAATTGTTAATTACCATGTATCATCTAGAATTCCGATCGGATTTGAATCAAATTTCCTCGGGCAACGCCGGGAATTTCTGCTAGTACAAAATATAAAGAAATCATTTAATTTAAACACAAACTTTTATAAATACATTGGAGATAGGTATTAAATCCAGAAATGCTAAATGTAAATGATGCCTTGAAGCAATATTGCATTATTTTCAGGATTGCTCAGCAATTACAATAATTGAGGGGTGTGAGGCAAGAACATGGTAACCCACAAACTTATCTATTTGTAGTGAAGGTGCGTACAGAAAAGAAAAAAATTCAATTATTATTTTGGAAATTTGTTTATAATTTGTTGCAGTTCATATTTTGTAACTTGCGTTTATTTACGATTTCTCTTACGGGTGACTCCCCCCCCCCCTCCTCACACACACACAACCTCTCCTCTCCTTGGTCTGATTTTTCTCATCTATAAACTTGATTTTATACTTGTATTGAAAGTGACAAATATCAAATTTGAACTTCCTAAGTTAATTTACTCGAGAGTTATTGTCGAAAAACCAAATCGATGCCCCCCCCCCAATCCTCCATTGAAAAATTTTTTTGAAACACACCACATAGCCTATATTTTAAGCTAGATCAGTCTAAAGATACGCTGCAAGTTTCATAAAAATTCGAACAGCCATTTTTGCGTGATGAGGTAACAAACAAACAGACAGACAACAATTGTGCAAACCGGGTAAAACGTCTTCTTGTGATGCAAATCGCACAGAAAAAGTAAAACCCCGACAGAAAAACAAATTTACAGACAGAGGTTACAATTTTATTTATATAGAAGATCACTAGAAATTCCCGCTACCAGTTTGGGTATCACCGCTTATGCTTGAATCCTTAATGTTGACGGTATAAAACGCATCCATGCTTAAACATGAATTTAAATTTTTAATATCTTTTAAGCAAAGGCCCATTGGCAATAACGCCGAGAGATATATTTAATATTGTATTTCTAGTTTCCCCACCTAAAAGGATTTTACGAATTTCAATATTAATGTTATGGCCTCCCTTGTGAGTGATACATATGCCAAATACGATACATCCTATAAAAATGGTCAGGAGCCGCAGGGATTAAGTTCGCGCTGGCCCCAATTTGGCAATCTCTCCTTTAGACAGTTGAGTAATTTCCCAGTAACCTCCCTAAAAGTTATTTTTTATAGCGCGACATTTTAAAAGAAATTACGAACGATTGACTGTGCTGCTTTCTTAGCGCGAATACAAATGAAAATCTAAGAGTTAGATATGTATTCTACACAAGATTTCAGACCATTTATGACTACTGAAGTCATCTAAAATATAGTCTCTAGATTACTGCCTTCACAATCAAGATAAGTTCTTTCATTTGAATGTACAAATCTCTTTCCAGAAAAAAACAATTGGAGCTCGCTTTATTCGACACTCTTTTGTCGTGAATATTTTCTCGTAGAATTCTTCCTCCAATTGCACGTTTCCTATTAGTTTCGGGAATAATATCACGTCGCATAAATCAATAACTTATATTTTATGATTGATTGGAAGTTCTACTACTTTTTATATGTCTGCTGCACAATTTAATCACAGCAATTCTGTGAAACTTGAAAAAAATACTTGCTTCATTTTCTTTCTGTGCCTTTTTCAGCATTTTATGAGTTGCGGCTTGAATTTCCATCTCTGGAGAGTTTCGTTTAACTTTTTCCCCTTCAACACCTTTATTCAGTTTACAAAATAAGCAGTTTTCCCTTTGACCTTTCACAGCACGTCTAAACTCCAGTGCACTCGGCAGATTACACAAAATTTCCAACATTTGCCTCATTCTCAAATTAAAACGGATCTGATTAATAGAAGTACCTTTGATAATTATTCAAGATCGAATTTTCTTTTAAAAGAATGGAATTAACGCAGGAGATAGCTTTAAAGGACGAACAGAATGTATTTTTCTTTGTTAGAAGACGTCCTTTCGTTGCTCTACGATAACTTATTTTTCTTCTGCATTCACGTCAATTTATTTCGTGCAACTTTACAGTATTTTTGGCCAAATAGGTTTACTTTTGCCATTAGCGCTTCTTCCTAATTTTTTTTAGTTAATGCTTATCGCCCAATTAAAATTCTTATGATTTTCTCTCCCACTTTCCAATTGACGATCTATTAAATACATACTTGCTTTCACGGTTCACGCAAATATGTTTTTTCGAATAACCAACCTACATATCCCCATTTTAAAATTCCTACCTCCCTGAAAAAATCACCAGATCTGCTCTCTCTCTCTTTCTCCCTCCCCATTCTAGCCGCTGTAACTAAATCGGACCATAATCCTTCGTTATAAATAAAGAGTTGCCTCGCAACTGTAGCCGGGATCATTTATCAATTTTTCATCTTCCTCTTATCTCTCCACTCTGCTCCCATTCGGCCATTCTGGAAAATTTAAGCACGGTGTTAAATAACACTCGCTCCTAATACCTCTTTTCCCTCTCCTAACTATTCCTAGCCTATCCTCTTGCTTTCACCTCTTCTTCACCTTCCTCTTGCTTTCACCTCTTCTTCACCTTCCTCTTGCTTTCACTTCTTCCTCTTTCCCGTCTATTCCTTTTTCCACGGACTCTTCGTGAAATACTTCGAACTTGAATGGCCGACTGACATGTAATGTCGCCTGAGTTTTGAATGTTGCAAGTCCGAGTGAATCGCCATTTTGAAGCAAATGCGTCTCGTCGGATTGACAGGTACTATACAGCTCGGAGGGATGACGGAATAATATGTCTCGCGGATAAGCGATTCGACGCAGAAACGCACTAATTCATTCAAAATAAAAAACTGCCGTCAAAAGGGATGACGAACAGACACGCAGAAAGCATTTGGAAAGCGTAGCTCCATCTAAAATTTATGAATAAATTATTACAACACCATTATTAAACATGAAAAAAATTATAACGCTGTAGTTAAAAATGCAGTATAATCGGCTCAAAATATACGTGTCAAATATTACATTCAGAAAGTCGTGTAGAAGATTTAAAAATTTTCCTTTACTTAAATTTGTAAATATAACACTTAAATTTTCAAAGTTGACGATGTGAAATATAAATCTGGAGCCATAACAAATATACCATTGCTTATACAGTAATAAAAATTCGCAAGAGATTTTTTAGTACTTTCCTCTAAAAGTGCTGCAATACGATGATGAATTCTATGTAAACAAAAAATTAGGCATTATTTTTGTTACAAAAGATAATTTACTTCAAAGTTTTCTGTCGGGTGTTTTTAGGGTAACCTCGGACGTTGTTGGGTTTTAAGCATTAATAATTTGGAATAGGAATGAAATTCGCAGATATTTTGGTGGCCAGAGAAATGTTTCATCCGGAATGAATCATGGATTACGTATTACCGTTTTGCGGAGACAACACGATTTTGGCTGATTTATCGCAGTCTGCGACTGCGTAATCCTATACACACGGGGACGATACCGAATCACAGACGGGCCGCGTAAATACTGTAGCGACACTCACATATGCATATACTTATTTATATGTTCATATTCATATGAACATATGCATACAGACGCGATTATGTTCAAAGAGTATAAAACAGCTAAAAGAGAGGAAATAAATGAATTTAAAATTATATATGTACTAGTGTATGGCCCGTCAAAGATGACGGGAGTAAAGATTCGATCGTTCAAGCTATTTATGGAGATCAAATCGGCATGAGAAACATAAACTGTATTGAAAGTCATTTCCCTAACCTTCATTCCCCCTCTCCCACTCTCTTCCCCTCTCTCCTTTCCCTCTACCTCCCTCTCCTTCCATCTCTCACCCTCCCTCCCTCCTTCCCCCTCCCTTTGCCCCCTCCTCCCTCTCTCTCATATTAAAAGCAATCAAAGCACGTTTACACCCATAAGGATTGAAATAACAATATGATATCGAGGTCTAACAATGGAACTGACTAGATTTCCTCTAACTTTGTGAAGTAAACGTTTAAATCGAGCGATTTCGAGCTGAAGGCGGAAAAAGTCGAACAGAATAAGAACCTTTATAATGATTTCTTCAAAATGGTTAACATCCGAAGTTCGTAAGTCAATTCTTTCTGATTTTAATCTAAAATAGAATGAAAGCCTGCACGGCGAAAAATTGATTTTTAACTTATTGGAAATGGAAATTATCCCCTGGAGTCAAACCCGACTCTTTGATCTCGAGTTCGACAGAGTAAAACGTTTTGTTATTATATCATAATGCTAACCTGAAAATTTCACCAAATTCGATTCAATATTTTGCGAGATATTAAGCTTCAAAAAGAATTACACACAAAGTGACAAGGTGACACTGTCTTCTATATTAGTTTAGATAGATTACGTTTTACTTTGCCAGTTGCAAGATACCAAAAACTGATTTGTTTACTTATACTTTGCTTTTGTTTACACTTTTAATTAGTAGTAGTACTGCTTTGAATATTTGGTTTCCGTAGAGTTTTTTAGCTCGAGAGTTATTGTTCACAGAGACGCATTTACGAACAAAAACAAAGCATTTTCAACGAAAAACTTAAAAACAGTAAGAATGAAAAGTAATTTAGATACATTTTTTTAATTTATAAACAATAAATGAAGAAACCAACGGTTGCTTTGATTGCCATTTTCCTATCATTGCAAAAAGATATACTTTAAACATCAATATTTATCGTTTACTTGCGTAATTCAACAAATCGCTTACTGACTTTCATCCATGTGCATCTAACTGAAACCGAAAAATGGAAGCGCTGGCGAATGATTGGGTCGCATGACGCACAGATGGAGGTTTGTTACGCCAACAAAAAATATTGTGTAGCCATTTGTAAAATAAAAAAATGAACCTTTTCTTGCTCGTATCAGAAACAGAAAAATTTAAAATGCCGGCGAAATGGGGAAAATTAAGCGAATGAATAATGTAATAGACCAAACAATAATTGTCCAGGTCACATATTGGTTGGAACCAAAATGATTTTTAAAAAATCAGAAGCGCATTTTCAAAGCAGCCGCCATCATAGGCGATTCACTAATGACAAATGCTGAAATTTCGAGTCGAGCCGGCCCTAATCGAGAAAAATCTCATTATTTAATTTACTGCTGATAAATGTAGGTGAAATATGTCGATTTCATTCTTGGCTAAGGTTAGAAATACTTTGCACAAATAATATAATATGCCCGTGTATTTATAAAACGTATTGATAAAATACTATTGCATTCTAAAGTACAAATTAGTCGAGTATCTTATAAACAAACTTAAATATCTTATTCTCTCATCTGTTTTTCCATGAGACGGGGTAAGTAAACTTTTTTCTTGAAGAAATTAATGGATTTGTGTGTGTGTGTGAGGGAGAGGAAGAAAATGTAAGAGAAATTTTCAATTTTTAATTAATAAAATGTCCGGCAAAACAGCGTCAAAGGCACGTCGTCCCCAATTGGTTTTTGTTTGTAAAAGGATCTCATTCTATTCGTTTTCAATTTCGGAAGTGTAAATTCACTTGTTTCACCTTTTAACGCGGCCGGATAGCGCGAGACATCGTGCGGGAGCTACAGAATAGCGAGAGACAGGACGCGTTTTATAACGAGGGTCGCTTATGGTCTTAATTTTCATTATTATTCGGCTAACGGAGGGACGGCCGAAGAAATGGACCTCTCCTCCGTGTGCACCTACCCCACGAGAGGGTTTTCATTTTCCCTAATTGGGGCCTTAATTCGTACGAAAAAGGGGGGCCTTAATTCTCCACAATAAGTAGTGGCAGTAACTTGCGGAATCAATCTTTCCGTCCTAGGAACGCCATTCCCTTTCTCCCATTCCTCTCTCTCTCTCTTTTCCGTCCTGGATTATTACACGGCAACACTTAAAAGAAATTTCATTAAGCTGAGAGAATAGGAAGGAGAGAGAGAGAGAGAATAAAAGGTTCTCAAACCCGTGTTCCTCTCCGCTACCTCGCTTTTGGGGTAGTTATGACCCACGTAGTTGGAAAGGGACCAAATATAATCGAAAGAGAAAATACTGTTTCGATTCAGAGGCTTTTTTTCTCAATCTTTTCGTGGATTACGCCATTCGGAATCTCCATTTTTTTGGGTCCTCTATGACCTCGTTTAATTGACCTCGTTCAAGGTAGAGAAAACGTTTCGGACGGAACTAAAGCAAGAATTTCATCTCCGTACCTCGCAAATTCAAGTTTTATGGACGGTGTCTCTCTTTTTCACCAACCCCGCCAGCAATTCTTGTCTACGAATCGTATTTAGATATCTTTACCTGTAATAATCCAGTACTCGATACGTTAGCAACTCATTTCCTCTCATTTTATGTTAACTCTGCTCAAACGTGCCTTAAAAACAATATACACTTTTTCGACCTCTCCCTAAAAACAAAACCTCTCGCATATCGCTATAGCACTATCATTTCCATTCGGAAGCATCGTGGAAGAAAACAAAAGAGGCTCGTCCATCCGGTCAAAGATCCAAAGATCCAAATTTGTCTATCGTTAACCTCAGCGCTGTTTATGAAGTCGTCTAGGACGCGTGCTTCCCGCGGGCGACGGCCTCCAATTACGACGCAGTTGTCGCCGTCACCAAGGGTACCAAAACGCCGATAGCGTAACCACGGAGACAGAGAGAGAGAAGAGAGAGAGGGAGAGCGAGAGAGAGAGAGGAGTGAGCAATCCGTCAACCGGACACATTCCATTTCCTCCTGGCCCTCCTCGACCATCGGATGCGGACGCGAGGCCCTCGAGGAGAGTGGCTGGAAGAGAGAGGGAGAGAGATAGAAGAGAGGGAAAGAGGGGAGGGAGGGGGAGGAAAAACACACAGAACAAAAGAAGCGAATCGAATTAAAATTCCTAAAAAAAGAATTACCCCGGAAAATGACACGGGAAAAAGGTTTTTAAGTAAGGAGTGCCATACTCGTCGGAGGATACAGAGGAATGTAATAAGGGAGAGGTATGCAAAAGACAAAAGGCTTGTAATGAGCGGAGAGAGGGAGAGAGAGAGGTGTGGGTTTATAGCCGACGACAGGAGTCTGCAAATAGAAGAGGCTTCTGTCCTCTCTATGGCTCATCTCGGGTGCCACGCCTCTTGAATGCCAGACCCTCTCACCCTTTAGAGACCCTTTTTCCTTCTCTCCTTTCCCTATTCACTTCTCCATTCCATTCTCGTCCTCCTCCTCTCTCTCCCTCCATCACAGAATGTGTCGTATATCAGCGGTTTAAATTAAGGCCCTTCCTTCCTTCCAATCTGCGTCTTCCTATGACGACTCCGCTGGGGAAGGGGCGACAACACCCCTTTGGGACCTCTCAGGCCCTCCCTTGAGGGCCCTTACAGCATCTCCCGAATGAGGATATTACGACCCCTGTCCCACACACCCTCCCAAACTCGCACCCTCATATGAAAGGAAACAGACTTACGGCGGAGGTGTTTTAAACACGTGTTTTTCCCCTCCGATTATTTAAAACCGATGAAAAATCGCGTCAGTCAGTTACAAATCCTTAAAAACCTTGTTAGCGCTTCGAGAAATTCTCGTTCATACAAAGATAGTATAATGGCTCATTCCGGTTAATTCCAGAATTCTCCGAAGAAGTTCCACTTCCAATGAATCGACATCAAAATGACGTCAGCGTAAGTCTGAACTAGATCAATAGGGTTTATTGTTTACATTGATTTTGAAAATTAATTGAAGTCCTCATAACATGATTTCGATTAGTATACTAATTACAATATAGTGCCAGCCGGAGAACTGATATCAAAACGCAAACTCTAATACTCAATACAGGATAAGCACTTATTTATAAAAATACTAGCATAATTTCCCGTTGAATTTCAAAGGATTTAGTGAAGTTACTACAGCACAACATACAAACTCTTTAAAATATATAGTAGATACTTTTTAAATTACAATTAGCTTTTCTTAACAATTAATCATAATTGATTGTAACAATCCATTTCCGAGCCTACTGCATTCAAATATAACGATAATTTTATTTCCTATCATATATCTTATTTACGTAAATAAACATTATAATGTAGAATATAATGATTTTACTTACAAAAAATGTAAGATTCCAGTATTCAATAGACGAAAGAAGGTTCAATTACTTTCATCAATTGTTATAAACGCCTCCTGAATAATATTCAGTATCTATTTACGTTGCTATCCATAAAAATCGATTGTTTCTTTGCTTAAACAAAAGTGCGAATTGAATAACGCTAAACTTTGGTCTATTTGTAAGCTTCATTGAAGCTAATTGAATCGGAGGTAACAATAACGGCCGCCTTGATTACGCCCGGAAAGAGTACGAAAAATCCACAAAATTTCGAAACAAATAGCGTATTTCTGAAATTTTCGACGGTGTAACATATAAACTTCGCAGGAATAAGATAGTATAGAGTTTTATTCGTCGGATAAAGCAAAAACGAAAAAAATCGGTCCATATTTACGTATTTTTATGCTTGAAGGAAGAATATCTTGCAAGTCAAGAAATGGATTCATACGTGTTATCTTATGGAAAAATGTTAATCCCCTATATTGGCAGCACTGATTAACCCCGGTTGACCAAACCTTGACCATTCACTAAGTTAGGATGTAAGGAATTTGGTTATTCTAGCTTTTATCGTTTAGGAGGAGTTCCATGAACAAACCAAGAAACACACAAACCAACAAACACACCTTTCAAAATATATTATAGTAGATTGAAAAATTAACTATGTACTATGTACAGTGAGAGAATGGATGAGGGTACGAATTAAGGGAACTCGCTCTTAGCTCCAGGGAAGGCCGGCAAAAGGATGAAACCGCTCACGGGTGGCTTCGGACCTGCCCACGTGTCATAAAGTTTTGGAAACATTCGGGTTATTTCCCAAACTTGAAGATTTTCCAGATAAATTAAGAATCCTTCAGCGTATACGAGACATGCTGGTGAGTAGAAATCAGAGCTGCAAACCACTTCAAAATTTGGAGGTTGTTCGGTTCGCGGTTCGGTTCTAAATTTTTGGAAGTGGTTCGCTTCCTGGTTCGGTTCAGACGGGAATTTTGAGAAGTGGTTCGGTTCGGTTTGCGGTTCGGTTCAACTAAATTAATCATTTGAAATACTATCCAGAAATAATTTATCCAATATATGTGTATACATTACACATTCAGTATCAATCTGTAAGTAAATCAATCAGCAGTCATTATTATTTTAAACTAGCTGAAAGTACCCGGCGATGCCCGGGTTATGTCAGACGTCTTTGGCGAATAAAATTGTGTATTATATGGTAATACAATCATTTCTCCCTTTGCGCACCTCAAAACGTGTATTTCCGTTGAAATCTCGATTTCGAATTTTTTCATGAAAACAATACTTTCTCTGTACTACGTATATTGGAGAAAGTAAAAACTAATTCTGAGATATCTCTGATACCTATGAATTGGGCCGGGAGGGTCCATGGAGGTCCGGAGAGAACGTGAGCATACGTGAGAGTAATATGATTTCGAGTTTAACAATGTAATCGGTTGGCAAGGCAACTTCACGTTAAAAACGCTAAATTTTGTCAAAATATGATATTAAAACGTTAAATTCGAAAAACCACCAAGAAAAATGAATTAAACGCTAACCAATACCCGGCAGAAAAGGATGTAAACCGACAAATAAATAATCGTGGAACATAAATTAAGAGTACAACCAAAGAATATAAGTTCAATGTAAAAACCACCAAGGAAAAAGAAATGAATTAAACTCTAACCAACAGCCGGCATAAAAGGTGTAAACCGACAAATAAGTAATCAAGGAACAAAAATCAAGAGCACAACCAAAGAATATAAACAAAGAATACAAAATGAACAACCAAGAACGAAAACAAAGAAAACAAACAAAGCAAATGAAAACAACAAACTAACCGAAACCAACCAACGAATAATCTCCTAAAGCTCAATGTATCTGATGATGGCGACGATGGCGACTGACGCTTTCTATTCAGTTGCTAAATAAACAACCAACAATCACAAAATAGCATGTCGTAGTGATGAGTAAATATTGATTACGCGGAATATGAGTTTGTATGACAACATAATAACAGGAGAAACTAAATAAATAAGTAAGTAGATATAAAATTATTGATCTTAATTCTGTTTTCCATCGTAATTAATTGAATAATAGATTGAGATATTCGAACGAATCGATTTTAAATAATGTAGTAAAATGTTTTACTTTTCTAACGTAATTAATTACGTGAGTGTATCGGTAGTGTTTACATTTTACCCATGGAACCGCAGACACGAATTTTTAATTTTAGTTCAGAAGACATAATAAAGTTCAACAAAAGTATTATTCAAATAAAATCTTTCGAAATTCATTGCGTTACGTGTTCAAAATGTTAATCTAATTTAGTTCTCGTATTAAAATAACAATTATTCAAGAGTGAACCTTATTTCCAATTGATAAAACTCTCTTTTAATTCAAAACTATATTATATATTACAAAAAAGTATCTATTTATTATTGAAACGCAAAATGGATGAGCATAGGAAAAAACTTGCGTGTTAGCATGAAATACTCAATTCCGTTTTTATTGATAAACTGTTTCCATGATAAACAAACACCTTAACGACCCGTGTTTTTAAATAAAATCAACATAAAACAAAACACATAAACTTTAACGTAGTAATTGAATTATATATCTTCAGTAATTTTCATTTAAACAAAATATGAAATAAAATATGACAAAAGGCATATAAAAACAATTTAACTTATATCCAAACATACCTATAATGCGAATGACAGAACTGCAGAAAAAGAACAGTTCACTAATGTTTATTCGCAGAATTAACCTGTGTATAGAAGACCATAGATAATGAACGAAAAACATACAATCAAATCAGAAGATATTAAATGAGTATTTCATCAACTATTTCTACGTTTACGATATGTTTATAGTTCAAACGTAATTTGTTTACATCGGTTGCTAAGTATATCCAAATGCTGAGCAATAATGAAAAATAAGATTTTCCCTTCAATTCGTCTTATTTGATCTGTAAGCCCCTCTTTTAAAAAAATATTCCAAAAGAGGAGATATTTACCACAAAAAAGTCTGCGAGAGCATATGTCTGCGATATATATGTAAGGAGTTAAAAAGTTCGAGAAATTTACGAAAAAATTTTTAATGGAAATTCCATATAAACGAAAATATTTTATTATAATTAAATAGTACACCGAATCGGTTAAAAAACCTTTCTACAACACCGTACACATGATAACGGTTAATATAACACCTTCCTCTTTTTTCTGCGTGTTGTAGTTTCTGAGCCTTAGTAGAACATACATACAAACACCTTACTTTATAGATATGTATAGATAGATGATAGAAGAATTTATTTAAAGAAAGGAAAAATTTATATTTTAAAAATTTATATTACAATGCCATCATCATCCTATATATTAAGCGCGTAGTGAAGCTGCGTCAGTCAGTGCGTATGAAGCCTCGCGTAATTATATCTGCGATTTGTTTCTGCTGGCTATGAGGTCTCTGGAAAAATATTTCCTTTTGCTTAAGTCTCCCGGGTTAGAATCCAGGAAACAATTATATTTTCCCATAACTTGACACGGGATTTTCGATTTTTCAGAGTGCAAGGTTTTTATCCTTCGTTCATTTAAATACGTAAATATGGACCGATTTTTTTCTTTTTTATATTACTCGACGGGTAAATCTTTGTACTATCTTATTTTTGCAATCTTTACACGTTACGCGGTCGAATATTTCAGAAATACGCATTCTTTTTCGAAAATTTTCAGATTTTTCGTACTCATTCCGGGCGTTGCCAAGGAGACTCTCATTGTTGCCTCCGATTCATTTAAGGCCAATTAAACCTTCAAATAGACGAAAGAAAAGCGTTATTGTTATTTTCTCTTCATTGATAATCTAAATAAAGGCTTGCATTGACGTCGCCTTTATAGTAGGTCCTGTAAGAAGTTAAAAGCAGTCGTTGATAGACACTTGAAGGAAAGCGACTGTTTGTGAGTTCGTCTATAAGGGTGCAACGATAATCATTGGAACTAAGGCTAAGTAAAATTAAAAATTTTTCCCGTTTGAATATACCGCGATATTAAACTAGCATTGAGTAACTCTGTGACATTGTGATCACGTTATTGCTCTAATATATTGCTGTAAATTCGCAGAAAATTTAAAAATGCCAAGGGGTAGACCAGTGAAAAGGAGAGCTATTAGCCCAGCGTCAACTTCCAGAGAAAGGAAGAGGAGCCAGAGATCAAAGGAAGAGTATTGTAGGAAAGAGAGAGAAAGATATGCGGAAGCTCATAGGATTGCCCGTGTAGATGAGGAGCGGAGAGTACAAGAAAGACAAAGAAATTGGGAAACACGTCAAATGAATAGGAAACAAAGAAGATCTAACCTAGAACCGAAATACTTAGATTATTTGCAAGCGTAGCTGCAACGGGCTGCTAGTCTTCATTCATTTATATTAGAAAATGGTATTTTTGATCCTAACGTGATTTTTATGTAGATAACAACAGTATCAGAGAGGAAAGAGTTAGGCACTCTTTCCTTTGAAGCAAACTCGCTGGTTTTTTCAATGGAAATTCCTGGTCTTTTCGTTGGTCCGTACTTTGTGGATTGAGATCGAACCGAAACCGAACCACTTTTGCAAAAAATTACGGTTCGGTTTTCGGTTCACTGAAAAATTAATCAGTGATTTCGGTTCGGTTCGCGGTTCAGCAAAATGGCTGCGGTTCGGTACGGTTCAGCGGTTTGGTTCCGTTCGGTCTGCAGCTCTGGTAGAAATACAATTAAAGAAAGAATAATCAAATTGAAAACCGATATAGGAAATCAGCTAAAGGGTGATATCAATTCTTGTGAATACTTTTCCATATGTCTCGACGAAAGCACTGATGTGACGCCATTAGCTCAAGTAGCAATTATTGCTTGATATCTTGCGGTGATGAACCGCGTAAGGAACAAATTAATTTGGTGATTTTAAATGGAACCACTACTGGAACAGATATTTGCAATGCTGTTGTAAACGAACTTTCGAATGCTCAGGTAAATTTAAAAAAAATAGTTTCTGTAACTACAGACAGACGGTGCATCTAGTATGGTTGGTAGGAATGCTGGTTTCGTATCATTGTTTTCAAAACATGTTGGGCAACCTTTGCTGGGATTGCATTGTATTATACATCAGGAGACATTGTGTGCTAAATCTGGTTTCAAGGCACTTGAGGATGTAACGATAGTTTTAACGAAATTTGTCAACTAGTATATTGCATCCATAATAAGTGTATTTATACGTTTATAACATATAAGTAATATATTTATAATTGTTAGACACAAAGGAGAAAGTCGAAATAAAAAAGATTTACTTGGTATTTCTATAAAAATTAATTTATTTGTAAAAATTAATTTTTATTTCGACAATATGAAGAAATTCCATGAAGTTACGCCTGAAACCGTTAACAATATAAAGGAGAAGGTGCCAGTAAGTCTAACCGATTGGGGTGCCAAAGTGTCTTCAGCCGGCTCTGGTCCCACCTAGACGACTTTCAAGTCCCACCGGTTGAGAAACACTGCAGTATACAACGGATTACTTATGTATAATAACGTTCGTTGACTTAGCTGAGGGTGTGTCCTTGAACGTTTCGTTGAGTGTTTGAAAGAAATTGTCATGTTTATGAATGAGACGAGAAAATTGTTCCCAGAAATATACGATGATGTTTTTCACAGATTTCTCTTTGCATTTAAATGAATTAAATATTAAGCTATAAGGTTTTGGAAAAACAACTGATATTATGATTCATACCATAAAAGCATTTAAAATTAAACTGAAAATATTTAAACATGATGTTGAAAGTTGCTGTTTCAAATATTTTCCCCGCTTGAGAAGATATGTTGCCAATTTCAAAATTCACGAAAAGGTGGACACTGAAAACATGCGAAATTTTTTTCGGAAATAATAAATACAACATCAGACGGATCTTCGTCAAGATTGGCACAATTCCGGCAAATCGAGGATATTGCGAAATTCGTCAAATATCCTGACACTTTTATTTTAGAAAATGTAAATATGGATAAGTTTGGATGGATGGATTTGCATGATTTTGAAATGTAACTTGTTGAGTTACAGTCCAGTACAATCTGGAAGCAGAAGATTATTGATTTAAGAATTCATTTAGAAGCTATTGAAAGTGATCGGTTGGTGGGATCCAAGGGTTTGAACTCAGAAAACGAAGTATTAAAAGTTTGGAATAGTATTCCCAAAGCACTTGAGTGTCTAAAATAATTAGCTATGGCAATTTTAACTCTCTTTTGAGCACTTATTCGTGTGAGGCATTATTTTCGACACTGAATTTTATAATATCAGACAAGAAACCGACTAAATGTTGACATGAGTGCTGCTTGCGTTGCATTGAAAACTACTAAATACAAACAGGATATT
The DNA here is from genome assembly GCA_036926305.1 of Uropetala carovei. Lineage (NCBI taxonomy): Eukaryota > Metazoa > Arthropoda > Insecta > Odonata > Petaluridae > Uropetala > Uropetala carovei. The sequence goes on along the minus strand of JAXCHB010000010.1, from coordinate 4,303,813 downwards.
ATCTAGCTTTCATCTATGAGACAGCAGCAGAAATGGAACTCAGGAAATTATTAATTGGTTTTATTATTTGTACTTTTGCTTTCTTTTATATACACTCTGGTATGTCTAACTAAATTTTTGTAATATAAAATATTCTGTTATTTTTATTATCGTTCTTATGTATATTAATATTTATTAATATAAAAATATTTTATGCTCTCCATTTTTTAACTAATTATTTTGTAACAACAGCAATTTATGTAGAACAAAATTGATAATAGCTTAAACATAACGAATTATAGTTAAAAACATTATTAAAAACTTAATAAATATAGAGATGAACTCAGTGGCACGCGAAAATTTTACTGTCCCCCTCCCCCCCTCCCTTTTTGGGCACACAGCATCAAAAAGGTTTGCCATCCCTGTTCTATACTGTATGAGAGAAGTATTATACAAATCTGAAGCTTCCGCTCCGAATGGTTCTTAAACTTTACTAGTCTGAGGGTCCCTTTCATTCAATTTTTTTTATCGGCCCCCCAAAACCTGTGTATACACACACACACACATATGTGTGTGTGTGTGTGTATATATATATATATATATATAATTATATATATATATATATAATTATATTAGATTTTCCACAGTTACCATACAATAGTTTTGCTTTTCCAATACTTCCAATATATTTTTCAGTACGTAAAAGTTTTTTATCAGCAACGGAGTCATTCCAATATAATCTAAGAAAAACTCTCTCGATACAATAACTGTGATCTTTATCATTCGATTCGATGCTTTCGCGGTTTCTCTCTCTTGAGAGAGTCGGCCTCATACGATGGTGCCATCTGCCATACGCCCTCGGAGTGTGTTGCGGACGTGAGCCGATTGCCAACACGATCGTTGTTCTACCGCTTATACGTAAGCACTCCTTTTCGAAACTCGATTCGTCGTTGCAAATAGCCGGACGTGTCCGTTTACGAAAAAACAAAAGTTTTAAAAAGGTTCCATCGTGTCGGTCAACAAACAATGGGTTCGTAATGAAAACTAAATCTTTTCTTCTATTTTAAAGGGAGTCGGTTCCGGTCTAAACTCGTTAGAAGCGCGTTTCCACTCATCAAAAAGGATCAATTCAATTCGATGATTTTTTTTCGCAATTTTTTGGCCCTTTAAAAATAAGCTTTACGCGTTGAATATTTTATATTTAACGCGTTTCATATTTTTAATAATCTATCAAATTTTAATACGGGACTTGAGTAATTGCATTTTTCCTTTTTTATTATCATCGAATTAATCCAAAATTCATTTTCAACTGAGCGACTACATTTTTATCTTTCGAGTCTATGCGAATATTAGCGATTTTAACACCAGAACGGTTAGATAGAATACATAATTGAAGCGACGTTCGTAAACAACAGAACCGAATTTTAATTAACATGATGTGGAACTTAATTAAAATTTACAGCTCTTGTTAAGTTCAAACACAGCTATTACGATGGATTATTAAAATACATTTAAATCTCCAAATATTTTCGCATGTTTGAGAGTTTTGATGCTCATATCTAAAGAAAACATAACATTAATTTATTTCTTTACTTTTTGGTCTTTGACAACCGTGAAATATACCTTTTAACGCCACATTTCCAACTGCATACCAAATATTGTAGTTTTCTTTAAAATATATCCTACATCATTATTTTATGCTATACTTGTCGTCCGATCAATATTAATTAATATTGACAGAAACCACTGATTAAATTTTCAATGAACCGAAAACCGAACCGTAATTTTTTGCAAAAGTGGTTCGGTTTCGGTTCGATCTCAATCCACAAAGGACGGACGAACGAAAAGACCAGGAATTTCCATTGGAAAAACCAGCGGGTTTGCTTCAAAGGAAAGAGTGCCTAACTCTTTCCTCTCTGGTACTATTGTTATCCACATAGAAATCATGTTAGGATCAAAAATACCATTTTTAAAAAATATAAATAAATGAAGATGATGATGGGATTGTAATATATTTAAAATATAAATTTTTCCTTTCTTTAAATAAATTCTTCTTTCATTTAAAATAATAGTGACTGCTGATTGATACTGAATGTGTAATGTTTATATTGGATAAATTATTACTGGATAGTATTTCAAATGATTAATTTAGTTGAACCGAACCGAACCGCTTGTGAAAATTCCCGTCTGAGCCGAACTATGAACCGAACCACTTCTAAAAATTTAGAACCGAACCACTTCCAAATTTTGAAGCGGTTCGCAGCTCTGATTAAAGCATAATCGAATGCGGCCTATTTTTCAGATACCGTCTCCGAGTTTCCGTATATCTCTCCATAAATGCATGCGAAGTAAAACTTCAAATCTCCGATTATCGTGACATATAAGATAACCTATAGAATTCAAAGCAGGTGCTTATTAATCCAACTCCTTCATCAGGTGACTCTATAAAAATTACGACTTTCCTCCAATGCTGAAAATGTTTCTGAATTATAGATACAATTTTTCTGCATTAAAAATAAAATTAGAATATAAAACGTTTTTCAGTTTAAATTATGGTAATGCTTGTCTTTATTTCTTAGAATCTTTAAGGTTTCACGACTGCAATTTTTCGTTCAGCTACTACAGTACACTTGTAAGAAAACGAATCCGGAGGCGGCAATGAGATAGTTTTGCGCTATTTTATTCGACGGCATCAAAAAACTGGAACTGTTTAACGCCCTCTACCGTTCCGTAAAACAACGAGCTCGTCCTCGAAATTCCCTCTTTCCGAAAATGGCGTCCCTAGCTCCGCCAGCCAAAGCGTGCCATCTGTGTCAAGAGGAGACGTTATACGCCCTGCAATGACGAGTATTTACGTCGCACTCCACCCTTTCGTGCCATGCAGCGATCGAATAAGTGAGATTCCGAACGAGAAGATGGACACAGAGAGGGAAGATAATGCCTTCAGACTTGTCTTTGTTTTAATTCCGACGTGGAATCCGGGCCTCGTGGGATAAAGTTCAAGCAAAGACAGCCAAGTATTACTCGGTGAAAAGAATAATTACCGAGTTAGATTTGTTTATCCAGGTGATATATACGATGTGTGACGAAAATACTGGATTGAATTTTACCAGTTACTTAGTAAAAATCTTTAATTAAAACATCATGGTTTTCTACCGCAAAAGCCATAAAGATCTCACCCGACATTTCGTTTAGTCCAGGGGCGGGCAAAACAATTTAAAATAATATTACGAAAAAGAACATGTTTGGACTACATTTTGTTCAAACTTCAACACATTGGTTAACGCACATCTGCGCTATCATTCTTTTCATTAATTGAATTAACTTCCCATGATTTTATCAATACTTTGAATGCTCATGTCATATATCGTAACGTTCTTCATAAGCAAAGTAACTTTTTTATTAATTAATCAAATTAATAATCAATAAACACATGCTTTGGTGATTTTAAACCGTTTTAACTCATATTAATTATATCTCCTTAATTTCCTCTTTGTACAAATGGAAGAGGTAAATGAAACATTTGCAATTTTACATCGGCAATGATGTGTGGCCCGAAATCTTACCTAAGCTTGTGATATGACACGCCAGCCAAAATAATTGCCCATCCCTGGTTTTGACACTAAATACATTATTATGCAATGAATGATTTAGAAATAAACTAACTGAAACGCCCGGCTTCGCTCGAGAAAGAGTTTTCTTTCAAGTAGCAAACGATTTTTATTGCTCGGGGAAAACGTTCCCCCTTCCTTAATTACGCAAGCGATGCTTGCATTAACATTTACTATTTTATGTATTGTATTGTAAAGTTCTTAACATTAATATAATTACGCATTAACGCGTTATTTAATATTCACATGGATAGATGCACCGAAGCCTTTAAAGCAGCAATAAAATTATGTGGGTATATGTATGTAAATACAATTAGCCAAAACGTAAACAATAAACATCTAGGTTACCGAAAAAATGTAAGTAGATGTATCGATTTATGCTGCGATAAATCTTTCAATGTTAATGGTAAAAGATAACAATGTTCTAACATTCCTCAAAATCATTTGTCTCACTTCAAAAGGATTCATAGACTATATTTAGGCATGAATCCATTTGTACCCTACATCATGGAGTTAGCTATTCTTCCTCTACGGCGCGCCACGGCGTGGATATCTCTAACTTTGAAGAGGACAACAATTAAGAAATTTAGCTTTATTGCCACCTGGAAAATGGTAATCTAAACCGATAAAGTTTGCGCTTAACCCGTCAGCGTCGTCATGCGTACTGGGAACGTCGGACGGAAACTCCACATGCGGTCGTCATGCGTACTGGGAACGTCGCGGAGGTCGCTAGCTTTCTTTATTTTTTTGACACAGTAAATTTTCTTAGATATGGATAACCTTTATATATTTTAAAAGAGGAACCTTTGGCCTTCCTATTGTGCTTAATTCTGTAATTTTTACTCTCCTTCTTTTTACTTTTATTATACGTTAAGTTTTGTGATTAAATTTTCACGTAGATAGGAGAATTGGGGAATTTTGGCTTCTAAAAAAGCTCCTATTCAACGAAATCTTTGCATGAAAGCAACTGTGAGGTGTAAGAAGAGGATATAGGCCCCATTTGTCTGCTATCAGACATCTACAAGTTCGGAATCAAGACCTTCGAGCTCTGTGATTTGACTGGCTACTTATGGTCATTTCTTGTATACACGGGGAAGGATACTGTGTTTCATTCGCCCCTTGTCTCAGCTAATGTAAACAAGACCATGGCAATAGTTTTGAATAGGTAGGCCAAAGGTTCCTCTTTTAAAATTATGAAGGTTACCCATATTTAAGAAAATTTACTGTGTCAAAAAAATAAAGAAAGCTAGCAATCTCCGCGGCGTACCCAGTACACAGGACGGCGCTGAGGGGTAAGAATCCTTATTTGAAGGTTTTTTTTCTGAAAAACTTACGGGGAAGAAGTTGAAATCCAAGATAAAACAGTAGATGTGAAGTACTCCGTAAACTTTGAATAAAGAAAAACTGAGTAAATGGCTTCCGTGATTGAGTGAAAGAATTCATAGGCGTATTTCACGCGAATAATAATAACTAAGACGGTGTGAAAAACATAGGTAAATATGCATAGTTTTACGTAAAACCTCAAAAAATTTCAGTCAAATTCCATAAATATCTAATAAGTTACGAATTTTTATATGGTTTCGCGCAAAAACTGCGAATTTCCCTAAATCTCTTCCGACCTGCGTGACGTATTATAGTTAAATGTCCTCCGCGCTTGAGGGGTTAAAGGACAATTTCGAGGGATTTATCATGTAATATGACAAAACATGAACAGAATTAAAATATTCAGTATTTCGTGCGTAAAATAAGCTATTTCCCGTGATCGTAAGTTAATATATAAGTAGACTTATATCCACATCAGTGAAGGGCTGCATGGCATTTTGAAGTTTCTCCACACCAGTTCCCAAGCATTCTTATGCAACTAGTATTTTGTTGACCCCATGGGGTATAAGAGACCCCACGGTCTGCAAACCTAGACCAAGTTCTTCCTTTGGTCCATGGGACGGCCCATGAAACTTTTTAATTCGATAGATTCAACGGTGTAAAAACGTATAAAGAACATACACTAAAATATTTATAATATGGTGTATCTCAAAAAAAATTTTAAGCCGGGGTTTGTGGGCATCGATTTGGTTTTTCGACGATTACTCTCGAGTAAATTAACTTAGGAAGTTCAAATTTGATATTTGTCACTTTCAATACAAGTATAAGATCAATCTTCTATATATTTATCAAAGTCTGTTTGTTTGTATATCTATACATTTCGACACCGTTAAAGCTAGAATACTCAAACTGTCAACAAATACTTTCTTCACAAATAGGAAGGTCGTAGGCTACTTTTTTATCCCAAATGTGTTATATTAATTGTACGAAAAGCAAAATAACTTTGTATGCTAATGCACTGCCATCTAGAGGTGAGTCAGAAAGAACGGGACAGTTCTTTTCGAACTGTTCTGATGCCTAAGCTATTCAATAAAATACCTGTTCTCATAAACTTCCCGTTCTAAAAGAACAGGTAACTCTACATCTTATACACAGTGAGAAAGGTGAGAAACTACTACTTCCTTATCCGTAATTGGACGGCAGGGACTGATTAAACTGACTGATTAAACTACGCGTATTTTCCCAAGTCCTACTATTGATTTGAATCAAATTTTGTACGATTGTGCAGGGCTGCCAAAAATAATTCATACGTGGTCTTTGTTTGTCTCTGCCTGTTTCATTCCAAACGGTGGCCGAGTGAATTGTAAATTACCATGTATCATCTAGAATTCCGATCGGATTTGAATCAAATTTCCTCGGGCAACCCCGGGAATTTCTGCTAGTACAAAATATAAAGAAATCATTTAATTTTCATATATAATAGATTTTCTTTGACTTAACACATTTTACATATAAATGTATTACAGTACTATAAGTTCTCCTTATAGTTGAAATGATTAAAAGCTGAAATTAATAAAGTTAATGAGATATTATTATTGAATATAAATTTTAAATTTATGTCAATCTATGAACTCGAATGTAACTAAATGAATGTCGAAATATATAGATATCGAAAAAGGTGTTTGTGTGTACATACCTACATATATATGTATGTATATATGTTACTAAACGCATATTATGCAACTTAATGAAAATTAATTTTCTAAAGATAAATACTTCACTGAAAATGTCACAAAATATATACGCAAAGTTAATTAAGAAAATATTATAGCTAAATATATTCATTTAAAGCGAGAAAAAATGTTTAAAAATTATCTTGAGATTTGAACCCCTGAACATCGCTTTCGACGTCCGATACGGTAACCATTACACCAACATAACCGGAAGTTTAAACTTCGCCGATAGGACTTCCGGTCGTGTTGGTGTAATGGTTAGCTCATTGGACATGGGATGCTAAGTTCCGGGGTTCGAAACCGTCGATGAGTTAACAAATATTTTTTTTCCTTTTTACCAAGAGTGTTTCTATATAATATCATCATAACTTACGCTAAATCATCAAAGATGCTTTAATTTAACTTTTTCCTTTTAAATAATACAAAGTATAAAGAAATCATTTAATTCCCGTATAAATGGGTTTTCTTTGTGACATAACAAATTTTACATATAAATGTGTTAAATTACTATAATTTCCCCTTTCCGTATCTATATTTGAAATGATTAAAACCACAAATCATTAAAGATAATGAAATATTGTTATTTAACTGGCAGAAATTTCCGGCGTTGCCCGGGGAAATTTGGTTGTAATCCGATTGGAATTCTAGATTATACATGGGATTTAAGAATTCAGCCGACCGCCGTTTTGAATAAGCCGGGCAGAGAGAAACGAATACCACGTATGAATTATTTCTGGGAGCCCTCCACAATAGTACCAAATTTGATTCAAATCAATAGTAGGACTTGGGGAAATACGCGTAGTTTAATGTTTAAAACGACCGCCATTTTGAATGAAGTGGACATACAAATACTAATAAACCAAATTTGGTTGGAATCGGTTGATTGTGGGCGTGCATAAAGGAGCAGACAGATAATGGGTTGCCATAAGCATTAGCATACAAAGTTATTTTGCTTTTTGTACAGTTACCTATATAAAACATTTGGGATTAAAAAGCAGCGTACTGCCTTTCTATTTGTGAAGAAAGTATCTGTTGAAAGTTTGATTGCTCTAACTTTAACGGTGTGGAAATGTATAGATGCACAAACAAACAAACAAACAAACTTTTATAAATATATAGGAGATAGGTATTAAATCCAGAAATGCTAAATGTAAATGTAAATGATGCATTGAAGAAATATTGCATAATTTTCAGGATAGCTCAGCAATTACAATAATTGCGGGGTGTGAGGCAAAAAGATGGTAACACACAAACTTATCTATTTGTAGTTAGGTCGCCTACATAAAAGAAAAAATTATTATTTTGGAAATTTGTTTATCATTTGTTGTAGTACATACTTTGTAACTTGCGTTTATTTATGATTTCTCTTACGGGTGCCCCCCCTCCCCCTCCACAACCTCCTCTCTCCTTGGTCTGATTTTGCTCATCTACAAACTTGATCTTATACTTGTACTGAAAGTGACAAATATCAAATTTGAACTTCCTAGGTTAATTTACTCGAGACTTATCCTCGAAGTACCAAAGATGCCACCCCCCGCCCCCTTATAACTTTTTTAATTCCGTACGATTCCCACATGAGGGCACACTGAACGCTTCCTCATATTCACCACTCTCACCAGACTGGAGTATTACATTCTTTCCTTTCTGCCGATCATCAACAACCTCTCGTCATGACGAGCTGCATCCTAATGCATCAGCTCTGAAGCAATTGCGAAGAAGTATTTCATTTAATAGTAAAAAAATCTGATGTGGGCAACACGTGACTTTCTCCATATTAGAGGTATAGATATTTTAATTATTATGAATAGCATTATAAGGCAAAATTATTATTTCGTATCGTACACTATTAGTCGTCCTTATTGACGTCAATTATATGTTGAATATGTTTACAGATTTCACCGCCACTTGGTGGCGCTGTATACTGGAAATTTACGAGTAAGTTGAATATCTCCAAAATGGATGGTTCTACGAAAATTTGTTTTAAATAAAACTTGGAAGAATTATTATTCTCTATAACTTTGGTCGTCACAAAGATTACCAAAAACCTAAAAAACCGATTATTTATAAATAATTCCTAAACAGTAACTGCTCTGGAAAATTGTTTCAAATAAAAGTTGTAGGAAATCACATTCTCTATAACCTTTGCATAGAATTGTGTTTACAATAATGATGTTCTAACGGAGATATTTCGCCAAAACCGAATCGGGTTTCGAATAAACTTACGTTTAAATGGAAAGATTGAGAAGGAGAAAAATTCTGAACTTCCGTTTAACCAGTATTGTCCAAAAACTAATCATCTTTGTGCTAATACCAAAGTGTTATATATGAAATTTGGTAACGATATGGTAAGTACTTTTCGAGTTAGAGCGCCCACAATCACATACACACACACACTCAGACATCATTCCGAAAATAGTATTAACGTGTTCTAGGGACCTCAAAACAAGTATTTCAGTTGAAATCTCGATGTCGATTTTTTTCATGAAAACAATACCGTCTCTATACTACGTATATGGAGAAAGTAAAAAGCAAAGATGCCTGATTTTAAAATAGAAAAGGTGATGGAAACAATGGAAATGCCGAAAAGTTAATTAAGGAATGAGAAATTGAGATGGATACGAACAGGATGGTTTTTAAGGAGTGCACCCTCCACCAATGGCGAAGAGGAAACCTTCTCTCGATTGAATTATCGTTACGTTCGATGAATCTCGATCGAATGATCCTCCGGATATCGATTCGTCCCTTAATCTCACTTTGGGAGGGTGCGATTGCCGAATCGTCTCCGGTTTGCACCTCGCATTGATATTACATTTCCTCCGCCAGTGCCCTCGCATCCAGTCTGATTTCATCATCTCGTTTCCGCGACACCCGCTGCTTCACCCCTAACCGAAATCCCTCAACCCTCCCTAACACCTGTCTGCGTGTGATCGTTTCATATCCTCCGTTGGTGCCTCGATTTTTAGCACGGTGAAACATCTCAAAAGTGGATTCCATCATAGCAGAAAACTGAGAATTCCGGAAAAATATTCCTCTGAACCAATTTCACATATATTTTGAACTAGTTAAGGTGAATGCTTAAGATAGGCGGATCCAAAATCAATTTTTATCGATAATTTGGATATTTCAGTACATTTGAAACTCGCAAATGGAAATTTGTTGCTTGAAAATTAAACTTTTGTTTTCGCTTTCATAAAATAGTATTATATATTCAAGTCTATGTTATCGTAAATATTTATTCTTTTAAAGTTAGAATTTGCAAGAGTAACAATTTATGTTGCCAAATGTAATTAAACTGTGCTAATTTGCAATTTAAGTTTCCACCCTAGCTCCATAATGTGCCTACATAGAGCGGGTCGCGTTAACTTAGAGGTAAGGGAGTCAGTGTTGTTTTCAGGGTATCGAACCGGAGAATTTATGGGTTCGGTTCGGGTTCAGGTTCAGACAGTTTCAAACTTTCTGGGTTCGGGTTCGTTTCGGTTCATGAAAACTTTTGCCGAACGGTTCCGGTTTGAGTTCAGGTAAAATCAATTTTTAAAAATACAAAAATAAACACCATTTTATTTTTCAAAAAAATTTTCATTCAAACGGACCAGCAAAATATTTTAAAGTGTGTCTTCCGATAAGTTGGCACGCTGTGGAGATATAATAAATTTTAAAGCTGCGATAGCTCGCTCAACACTGATCTGTGTCGTGAGAACCGCTAAAGCGACCTGAGAAATAGGGTACAAAATAGTATACTGGTTTTTTAGGCGCGTTTAGCTTGCAGCGTGAGCGCCTATTATCTTCGGTCTGTCCGTCCATCCGTCCGTCTGTCCGTCCGTCCGCATGTCCGTTCTCGGCTTCTACCGACGGATTTTCATGAAATTTTATATTAAGGACTTACAATCAAATATAATAAGAAAATCGCAAAAATGAATCACGTACGTCAATCAGGGGTACCACTTTACTTGTGACAAAAAATTAAATTTTCGTCATATCTCGTAAAGTACTGCTCACATCGAAATATTATTCAAATAAAAGTTGTAGAATTGGTAAAGAAGAGTATTTCCTTTCCTATAAATTTTTATCGTAGGAGTAGTCGTTATCGAGAAAATCAAACAAAAATGTCTTAATTCGAGTTGAACTTACAAAATTTGTTGCATAGTTACTTCTTCATTGTTGCCAACATAAACAGTCTCACAAACAAACGTTTAATTTCCTTACGTGTGCATGCAATCTTATTAAATAGGAAGAAAATGGATTATTTATGATGAAGAAAAGAACTTTAAACCGCAATTTCCCTTACGAAAGCATTTTGGTCGTACGTTAGGGAGGTTCATGGTAGAGGTCCCACCATAGCGTCATTGAGAACGGAGGCAGGTGATGTAGTACATGACAGCGCGGAAAAAGCGAACTTGTTAAATGAACACTTTCAGAAAGCGTTTACTTCGGTGAGCAACGAGTTTGAGGAACCAGATTCGAATGATAAGGGAAATTCGATGGAAGATTTGATATTCTCCGAAACAGGTATCGCGCACCAGCTAGAGTCGATTAAGCAAAATAAGTCTCCCGGGCCGGTACCGTTCCAAAAGACTGGAAGCTAGCATACGTAACGCCCATCCACAAAGGCAGTGATAAAGAGAACCCCGAAAATTATAGACCGATTTCCTTGACGTCATTATCGTGTAAGATTCTAGAACATATAATCGTTAGCTCTGTTCTGCGTTATTTAGATGGTCGTTCTTCGCTAAGCAAAAACCAACACGGGTTTCGGAAAGGTAGGTCATGCGAAACGCAGCTCGCCCTGTTCGTAAACGATTTGTTGCAATGCGGAGAGAAAAACAGTCAGGTTGATGCAATTTTTATTGATTTTAAAAAAGCGTTTGACAAAGTACCCCATAATAAATTAATAGGAAAACTAGGAAAGTACGGCATAAACCCTAATATCGTGAGTTGGGTAAAAGACTTCCTCTCCAACAGAAAACAGATAGTAGTTATTGATGGGAAATCTTCATACCCGGTAAAAGTCGCATCAGGTGTTCCACAGGGAAGTGTTATTGGCCCACTGCTATTCCTGATATATATAAACGATATCTGCTCGGTAGTTCGCTGCAAAATAAGACTTTTCGCAGATGATACCGTTTTATATAAGGAGATAACGAGTCAGGATGACCAAAAATCGCTTCAGGAAGATTTAAACGCCCTTTCAGCATGGTGTCAACATTGGAAAATCGAAGTTAATCAGAGCAAATGTTCCCTATTGAGTTTCTGGAAGAGTAAGAACAATGACTTAAACTCGGAGTACAGAATTGATAGATTGATTATCCAATCTGCAGAGTACGTTAAATATTTAGGAGTCACCATTTGTCGTGATCTATCGTGGAATATGCATATTCGAAGGATCGTAGGCGCAGCTAATAAGAAATTGGGCTTCGTAGGCAGAATAGTAAGAAGTAGCACAGAACAGGTACGAGAAACGTGTTATTTATCATTGGTCAGATCTCAGGTCGAATACGCTTCCAGCATATGGGATCCGTACGAAAAGGGACAGATACTTGAGTTAGAAAGAATCCAACGCAGAGCAGCCAGATTCGTAAAGCAAAAATATGAGCAAAAATTAAGCGTCACATCACTCTTGAAGGAGTTGAATTGGATATCGCTAGAGGATCGCAGAATTAGCGCTAGGTTAAGGCTTCTGGAGAAATTTAGGTCGGAAGTTCTCTTAGAGGAGGTCTCAGGAATATTAGAGGCACCTACGTACATGGGCAGGCACGATCACGAGAATAAAATACGAGAGATCGACTGTAGGACCGAGCGATACCAGAGCTCGTTTTTTCCAAGGACCATACGGGATCATAACAGGAGAGTGATTCCCACGAGGGACGTTATTATGTAGGTCTTGGTGTGCTGCACCCCCTGCCACCCACCAGTCTGGTGATTTGCAGGGTATCATGTAGATGTAGATGTAGGGTGTTTCGCGCCCGGGCGCAAGATATCTCTGTGGCGCCCGCCTACTAGCGAAATTTCGTGGTATGATCAAATACAACTTTTTTCATCGATAGAGAGTTGAGACAAGTTGATGCATTTCTGTTGATGTATCCCATAACGAATTGTTTGAAAAAATTAGTTGCATAATTATTAATATAAACATATCATTTAATATCTGCTTGAAGGAGAATTATAAAACTCGCCGCACATATGATTATAATTCAATACTCTGTCCCGTTACCTTAATAATCAATCAAAAATTCCTATATTTTTCTCCATTTACAAGCCAAATTAGATTCGATATTTATTCTGACATTAAGAAAACAAAACTTCAATTATTTATGCATTCCTACGTCAAAGTCCCGACTTCGCATTTTCATTTTGAGATACTTTAAAATCCAGTGAAGAAGAAGATGTCAATAATTCTCTCATTATTTGGAGACAAGACAAGAGAAAAAGTGTAGGCATTGGTATTCTTCCAGCGAAAGGATTTGTGGTAAAGGTCGATGGTACATACATACTTTACTAACGGATTGCCGCCTCAGCTGGAGCTACTCGTTTGGGTCTGGATAGCAATTAGCAGAGTAGCGCCCCCACCTCTTGTCGACTCCTACGGTGAACCCATTTTAGGTCGCCACTGATGCGTGTTCTAGCGACTCTGAGTCATGCGACCGCGTATCGCAAGGGATCGAAGTTTTGCCTGGAAGATTTCGTGTCATTTTGGTATCCCCAACCTTCCCTTTCCACTCGGACAAAGGAGAAAACATTCCCAAGTCGAATTCCAATAATATATAGATACAAATACCTTGATGGGAAGGCCCCGACAAGTTGGCGCCCGGGTGCATTGCATCCACTGCACCCCGGGTAGGCGCGCACCTGCGTACAGGTATGTATATATATATAATTTCTTTCTAATACTCCAATGCACGAAACGCGCCCATTTGTGATACGTTGTACACTTTCCTAACTTGTTATTTTCTTCCCAGAATTTAAGAACTTTACTGTCTTTTGCAAATTTGAATTTTCTCATAAACTTCGAATGCTAGTTCTAAATTATTTCGATTTGTATAGTGTAGTTGGCAATTATAGTTTGTGAGAGATTTCTCAGTTTCTTCAGAAACTGTTCTAGCAAGTCGTTTTCTTCTGCTGAGTGAAATATTTACTGTTGGTACAGAATGTTTCACCTTTTCTTTCGAGTTGTCTACCAGTCTAACATTTTCCAGTAACTCCAGCGTTTTAGTAATTTGGATTTTAGCTTTCTTTACTTTCTCTTCATCTAAAGTCAACCTGTATCTGGATCTAAATATACAGCATCAAACAAAAGATCATTATTTAGAAAATTATCCTCTCTTTTAAGTATATTTGAATGTAAAGCTTGCGCCAGGCATTAAGCATTGTTACAGAGGTCTAATTTAAAACGAAGCCAATCACCATAAAAAATCTCCCAGCATCATTTGATCGCTTTGAAATTTTATTGTTACGCGAGCACTTTATCTTCTTCTGATATATCAATACCATTATCTTCAATTTCAGTTTCAACTTCAGTTCAGTCTCAATGGCTTCATCTTCATCACTTAACAATTTAGACGCCTTTAACATATTTTTTCCATTGTCTGTAGTAATAGACTAAACTTGACTTACAATTAGATTTATATCATACGACTTGAGCACTTCCATGATGACACTTTTTAAGTAACTTCCTGTTTGACCATCTCTTGCTTCATATATGGCTAGTGTGCGGAATTGTATTACTCGTTTGGAAATAAATTGCGCGTTCAAACCAATAATTGATCTGCCGAACCGTGCTTCAGAATCTATTTTGATTGAAAGCATTATTTTATTTTATTCAGTCTTAACTTGATCTTTTATTTCTACGGCTTTGGCGTCAACGTGAATTTTTATATTTTCTAAGTTTATTGAACATCCTTTAAGAGAATTCATAATTGGATCAATTATTTCTCGCATGCCGGAGTCTTTAAATATATAGAAAATGGACGACCATTTACTGTCACTAGTTTCACGCATGCTTCAATCAATTTCTTCTCACTCATTTTAAATGTTACCAAATTAAAATGATGATCAAGTGTGTGTCGAGTTGAAACAAGATCTAGTTTTTTTCGTTTAATATCACTTGTAGCGAGTACTTTATCTGTGAAGCTTGATGCGCCAAGTACGTGCTTTGATCAAATCTAGAAACAGAATAGAAATCTACATTCTGCTTTCTGAGAGATCTGAAAATTCAAGAAATAACATCCTTGTCTCTCTCTCTCTTTCACCAAACTACAGTAAGAATTATTTTCTTTTAATTTGGTCATATATACATGGATTGTCTGGAAATTTTTTAAACCCATTTTGAACCGTTTTAAAACCGGTTCAGGTTCGGTTCGGGTTCAAAGAAAAAACAGAATCACGGTTCGGGTTCGCAAAATTGAGCGAGTTTTCGGTTAGGGTTCGGTTCGACTCCCTGGTTGTTTTACTTGGCAACAACTGCCTTAAAAATCCAGGGATTAAACGAGAAAATTTGTAAAGGTGTAATAATTTTTGCATATGAAAGATGTGCAATACTATTACATAATACACGAACAAATATAATTACAGTAAACTTATGTTACAGGAATTATTGCTTACAATGGAGCAATGTGGAAAAGTTTCAGTTTTAGTGATGTAATAAATGTGTTGGAAGAAATCAGTGATGCCATAAATTGTGTGCGATCAATAACTGGTTAAAAAAACTTCGTCTTTCAAATGAGAGATTCAGAACTTAATGAAACCAATGTTCAAAAACATCATCATTGCATGAGTATAAAATATGATCGAAGCAATTTATGAAAACAATGAATTCAGCTACACCGATTTAATCTATGTTTATAGATATCCTTTCATTGGCCTCAATTTTTGAAAATTGCTGACAAAATTTACTAAATTAGGAAAATTGTTTTGTCTTTTGAAATGGTTTTTCTTCTCTGCATTTCTCTCTCTCTCTCACACACACACGCACACGCACGCACACACACTCACCGCGACGTTTAATAATTTCCCGCAAATAAGAAAATATCCTTCGAAACTCACCGACGTAAAAGCGTGAGTCGAAAATCACGTTTACCGATGAAGCGTCGCTGTCTGAATATATGCACGGCGAAGAGCAAATGGAACTCTAATGCAGGACGGGTTGATGGATGACGGGAAGTCAGCCATTCCGCCGTATTATTATTTGACAGGTTAAATTGTTTTGGCGCGCTCTCCTTTCGTCATCGCTCGGCGGTGACATCTACCGCCGCTTCCATAAACGAGCACATTTGAGAGAAGTGCATTCTCCTGTCGCGTTAAAGGTTAGATTAAATATGTAAGAGGAGCAGTGCGCGTTGAACGCTTAATCTTGAAAATTTCAGCGCGGTTTTATTACAAAATTAAGCTAAATTTCCATTTTGCGTTTGCGGAAAACTGGCGGCACAGACCGATTTCTATGAAAAATGGTTCATGTAATTTACGCGTCAATTTTAAAACAATTTCTACCAATATTTAGGTTAAAATAAGTGTATCTTTTCTTACTGCATATTAAATGTTTGGCAGCCATTGTGGTTTAATATCTTTAAGTATATATATATATATATATTTACAAAATTAATGCACAAACGACTTTGTATTGCAGACCCTAAAGGCACGGTGGCGCAAAAGAAACGCTTTACAACCCAATTTTAGCTTTGCGATGCACCCGTGATGTTAACATGCAGTTCAAAATTTAATCACATATCTCTACTCGCATTGAATAAATAATGCATTTATATGCATGTATATTTATACATTAAAATTCCTTTTATCCGGCATGTTCGGGACCACAGAGGAACCGTATTGGGTGATGCGCCGGTTGCTGACCCGCGCCTAGAATGTAGACTACCTATGCTCTGCTTGGAAAAGCGCTCCCAAAAACGATGTCTAGTTAACACAATCTTTACTACTTTAACACCTATTATGCATTTGAGATTTTTAATACAAAAAACTTCACTAAATATTAACTACAAAGCAAAATTGTAACATGCCAATGTTAATACAGCTGGCTTTCTCTTCATTTCATGGCTAGCAGAAGGACTATTACGTGACGCCATTATAAAATAATTAAAACATTTCACAGAGTAGTCACAAAATCACGTATCCACATGTATATATGGTGAGCGATTGGTTTATAGCACAACATACTGGAGATAAAGAATATTAGCTCACCAGACGTCTGGTTTTTCCTTGACGTACCCTTTTGAGAAAGTCCGTTTGGTATTCATCGTATTTACTCGAATAAATGGCGATTTTTCTTTTTAATGTGCTTACCAAAACGTGTTGCATGAAATACCTAGCCTAGCGACCGGAAGAGGAAACTTTTCACACGACTACCACACCTATTCTTATTACAGGTAATAATTTCTAGGAGATTTAGGTTTATGTTTATATGTGAAACATGAGTGACATTTTTCTTAATTTCACTTCAGAAAATAAGGTTGCGTGGATATACGGCAACCTCTATCCAGAATTTAATTAATTTCCATTATGACAGTTTGAGTTTAATTTCGGCTCGCTCAACTCGATGAGGCAATTAACGTAACGGATCTCAAATTAACTGCAGTGCGGCCGACCAGACAACAAAGCAAGAGTTTTCCCGTAGTATTAAGTAACATCAGAGGGAGAGCCGTATCATTGAGAGTACCGTATCATCGGAAGTGCCGTATTACCGAATTCCAGATAAAAGGGATTTTACTGCATTTGATCATATAATTTATTTGAGCACTCGTGTGACATTGAGTATATTACCGTTTAGTGCCATCATGCGATAACACAATTTCGAATCCTGGAATGCGAAGTATGGAACTGCCTTTCTTTTCTTCAATTTGATGTGCATTAGCTGCTCTTTTGGGTCTGGGCTGGGACAAAGAAGCGAGGGAAGTACTTACATAGAAGGAAGATGATGAAAAGTGGAAAAGTCTGAGTGGAGAGAGAGAGAGAAAGAGAGAATAGAATAAGGAAGAGAAAAGTTAAGAGTCGAGAATGGAGTGAACATCATTAGAATGAGAAATTGAAAGAGGAAAGCTAAGAGAGAGAGAGAGAGAGGGAGAGAAGGAGAGTTAAAAAAGAGAGTCACTATGGTCTAACCACTTTGCACTTCCGAATAACCCGTCCAAAAATGAAGGGAACGGAATTAAAAGCCGATGAATAAAATGAAATAATTCTGTGTCGCCTTTGATCAACGCACACTTGAGTTTGGGTGCCTTTAACCTTAGAGGTCTTTCTAGTGTATGTCGCCGAAATATTTCTGCTCCTTTTTTTGGTAAAGTTTAATAGAATTACTCGAAAAACATACCGATGATGGTTTGAATTTTAGCTTGGAACATGATTGATTGAAACACATGAATAAACACCTCAACATGCAGACTGTTACAGAAAGAACTCATCTCAGGAATCTCCAACATCCATAACAAGAGAAATATCTAATATAGGTATCTAAATACCATTTTTGACATTGAAGCACTCATTCTTAATTCCGTTTCAATCCATAAGACCGGATCGATAATTCGCTATTGAATCTTTGAATTTACATATGGAATAAAAGGCTAAGGCATGTACCTTTAATATACGTGAGAGTACGATTTAAATAAGAGATGTTGCCACTACGCTACTAATTATCTTATTTGCATCATAGCAATGCTGTTAACCAACAATTTCTGGTTAGTTACACAGAATATATTTTGTATTAGAATATATATATACTATATAGTACAAACATGCAATCAAAATATTTCTCATTTTATTTGTCATCTTAAATTTATTATCAATGGTTTGCCTTTAAAAAAACTTGGAAAAATGCGGATGAAAAGTGAAAACCGTCCGACTTTAAGCGTATATCTCACCGACTAGTAGTAGGCGCAAACAAAAATATGTATCACGTCCGTCAGCAGATTGCAGAAAGAAGAATTTGGTCGTAGGAGTCATACGCTGTAACAATCACTTTATTTTCGCATATACTTTCTCATTTACGTCTATCGTTTCGACGAGAGGCCTGAGAAGGATAGCGAAGCGTGCCTATTCATTTCCCACTCCGAGACCTCTCCTCCTCCCATCACCAACCTTTCGTTTATTCAGCCCAACCCGTCTTTCGCACGACAGTCATTTTCCCCGCCGACGCTCCTCCACGACAACCTGCCTCACCTCCTCTTCATTTAGGCATCTCCGGGAGCGCCTCTCTCCCTCAGTAATCGCCGCGATCAAACATCCTTAAACCTCCCACACCCCTCCACATCTCGCTCCCGAGACAGTCATTTGTTTCCTTAGCCTATTTACCGACTCGACTTCCACACACCGCGCGCGCCACGCCCACTCTTTCCAGGCAAAGACGAATCCTCGGGCCTATTCCGTTCGCACTCCTATAGTGCACTCGGAATCGAAAACTCCTTCAGACCGTTCTCGAATCGAGGCGGATGAAAAAGGATGAAAAAAGGCGTGTCTATCAGGTGTGCGTGCACGAGGGGAGATTCCCCTAGACGCCGGCTAGGGGTCGCCTCGCTCGGCACGGGTATTTTCGCGGGAGAAAGTGCCGCTGCATGAGAGAGGGAGAGAGAAAGGATTCTTACCCTGCGCCGTTCTTTTTGGGCAATGCGCCGCGCCGCCCCGAGAGCAAGGGAGAGGGAGATAATTGAACGTGGAAAAGAAGTGGAGGGAGGGTATCGGCCGAGGAAGAAGGCGCACGCAGAGCCCCGGTCCCAGGCAACGATCGGCTACCGAACTGTTAGTTCCGCAGCCTCCCGACAGGGTTCGCGGAGATCGTTCCCTCCTACTCCTCCTCCACCCCTCCCCCTGCTCTACTCCACTCCGCCGCACCGGCCCTCCTTTCTCTCCCTCCACCGCACCTCCCCCCTCCCCGCACACTCCCTTTGCCATATCCCAGTCGGTGCCTCTTGGCACGGGAAAGGAGGGAAGGCGTGCGGATAGAGGCAGAGCGCGTGCGTCTGGCTCCATCAGTTGCCGTTTCTATCCCTGGAAGCGGGCCCGGCCGTGCGCGTTGCGTGCGTATGCGCGATCTTCAGGGGTGGAAAGAAAGTGTGTGCGTGTGTGTAGCAGATCCCGTGCGCAGGCGTGACGTTCTACCAAGTGGCGGCGTGCTTACGCGTGCTAGGACAAGGAGTCTGGCGAGAGGAAAAAAAGGACCGAAAGGAAGAGCGTGTCTTCCGACACGAGCGTGCTTCTCCACATCTGGCGAATATTTCGCGCTCCGATCAATCAATGGAGAAGAACCCTTTCTCCAGGGTTGAGGAGAACGCGTGATCCGCACGACCCGTGGGAGGGGTGGAGGGAGAAAAAGAAAGGTCCGGGATTCGTGTGCAGCGGACACGCGCGTGCTGAAAGCTTCCCTACGAGCTGCTCTCGGGTGCCGTCGCGAAGGGGGAGGACGTGTGTTGTGTAGCGCCGTGCGTGCGTGTGTTTTGTAAGGAAAGAGCGAGCGACTCGTTCTCTCCCAGGACCTCGCCCCTGCGGAGGTGTCTCTCTCTCTCTCTCCGTTACCACGCTCCCCCCTCCTCCTCCCCCACACCCCCCTCTCCTTCCCCAACCTCTCCCTTTCGAAGGCACCGCCCACCCCTCCCACGCGATAAGGAGATCTCCCCCTCCCACACGCACTCCCCCCTTTAAGGACCAACCCAAACCACCACAACGCGCCCTCCCCCCCCTCTTCGCCCTTTCGAGGAATGACACCCCTCGTGTCCTCCTCCGGGACCGCGGCCCCCTTACCGCCCTCGATCCTTCCGCAACAATCGGCGGCTCGCTCCTTCCAAGGGGCGATGCGATGGGAGTGACTCCGGCGTGAAGTAGAAGATGGAAGAGGCGAGGAGGTGGTGGAGCGAGGAGAAAAAAGGAGGGACGAGAGAGCGGCCTCCCTTTTCGCGTTCTGCTGCTTTTGCTGCCCCGTCCTCTGCCTTGGACGTCCCCTTCTCCCTGCACCAGCGCCACTTCCGGATTTCCACGGGATTAAAGCGGCCGAGGGGACTTTACAAACAAAACGGACCAATTTTCTGATATTTTAGACTCGGATTATTTCCCGGGGACGTTCCTATCTGACATAGGAGGGAAAAAATAGAGTTCGTAGCTACCAGAGACAAATATTTTCCGAAAAAAAATCCCAGAAAACGATCGAGGCTTGGAAGTACGTAAGGCGTGAGTGGATACCTTTTTAAGAGAAAATAAAAAAGGTGTGCGTGTTGTTTTTTTGGAGGATCGCTTAGTGTGTTGTGTTTATGTGTCACATTAAAAGAGAGTAGTGTCACTATATATCTCACCCTCTGTGTCTGTCCTACCCCTCCACCACCCTCAACAATCCCCCCCCCCCTTCCCCCCAAATTCCCCCCTCGTTCATCCCAGATTGCGCCGAGAGGAAAGCGTACAGCGCCTCCACTTCCGGGTTGCGGAAATATAGGAAGATTGGACGACACGGACCTACACGCCGATACATACATAAATACATACACACACGCGCGCACACATCTGACATACGCCCCCTACGACCCTCTCTCTCTCTCCTCCCCATTCCACACGACGTTGCTCTCTCTCTCTCTCTCGCCCTACTGCGAAGGTCATCGATCATCCTCGGCAAATAGCAACGCAGTTTAAGCGGCGGCACCTGTCCTTCTCTCTGCCCCCTCCTTTTGCACTCTGTCCCTTTCGCGTCCCGCAGAAGTAGAGAGGTGCGTCCCATTCGACCCCCGCCTCCCCGTTCCTTTCCCCTTCCCTCTCACACAAAAACGCACTCCGTCAAAAACTCCTCCGGCCATGTCCGACCCCGGGAACTCGGTTTGACGGCGGCGGGGAAGACATGTCTGGACATCGCCTGCCCCCCTCCCGCCTCCTCGCCCTCGCGGTGGCCTCCGCCTCGCTCCTCCTGGGGCTAGCCCCTCTGGGGGCGACGGGGCCGGCAGACAGGCTCGCAAGAGGTTCTTCGCGAAGACAGGGCCGAGTGACACCCGTGGGGCTGTTTTGCGACTTCGAGGGGGGCCTCGCGGCCGAGGGAGTGAAGGGGGAAGAGAGGGGGGCGGAGTCGGACGACGGTGGATGCGACTGGAAGTGGAACGGAGGCTTCAGGGTGGCGTCCGGAAGATACGTCAACGAGACCATGCATTCGATGGCTAACAAGGGGAACTTCAGCGGGCCAACGGAAGACGCTAGGAGGTCTCCAGACGGTGAGTCTCTTTACCTACCTCCCCTACTCCTTCCCCAGTCCTCAACCACCTCCCCCCCCCTGCCCTCTCAGCCGGATCCCGACCTCGCCGATTCGAACCATATGGGCCCTATCGGGACGGAGGGAATGTTAGGGGAAATAAGACATGATTTGCCCTGAATACACAATTCAAATAGATAATACAAATGAGGAGGAATCGTCATACGGCCGAATGCTTTCCATCATCAGCTGCTTAAATCCTTGCCAGGCCAATAGGGATCCACGCTTAATTTTTTAAACTGTAAAATATGAACTATTGAAATTCTTCAACTTTTATCGCATTAAACCAGACTTCCTTCAATACCGGGCATATTTATTTGTTTCATTAAGGATTCTATGTCGCAAGTATGTTAAAGCCAGGTGGCAGCGACTGCTAAAATATTGAAATATCTTTAATCTATACATTAATTAAAATCCCAAAATTACACAGTTATACAGTTTGCGCATACAGTAGTAATTAATTTACCCATAAACAAATAGAATAATATATAATTTAGAGCTTATCTCGTTCAATTATTACCTACTTTTTTCAGAGTTAAGAGTTGTCTAAATTCAAAATGTGCCTTCATGACTACCTTAGCAATTAAGAGGTCCTCACCGTACTTCACCCCATCAAGCATTCTTTTAATTCCTCCAACTCTACCCTCATCTGTTACAATTTACTTGATTCTCTATTATCAACCTAACTGTATTCTTAAATATTTAAACATTTTTTGGTAAGGGGTTGAAGAGTTCTTCAGGTAGCATCTCCAATCCTTGATGCCTCTATTAAGAAAATAATATATTGCAATATTTGTTTTTTGAGTCCTCTCGATTTAATTTTACTCTTGCCTATTTCTCTCAGTTAATTTTGACTCCTATATCTTACTCTTTAAATATCCAACACCTGGATTTTACCCTCTAATCCAGTGTTTCCCAACCTTTTTAGAATTTGGCGGCACCCCTCCCTATCCATCATTAGTAATAATCGTGGTGAAGTTGAACCCCTAACTCAAATCTCTATATCTCCTTTCATTTCGAAGTGCCTTTGCAACGAAATGAAGGTCGGCTTAACTCTGGTTTGCATTTTTGACTGCCGACGATGCAAAATGGGAAAACAGAATAATTTTTTCGGCACCCTTCAGAACACTTCACGGCACCCAGGTTGGGAAATACTGCCCTAATCTATTAACCCTGCTGTTCTCAGGAGTTTTTCAGCCTAGTACATATTTTGATCATTTCAGTGACCATATCTCCCTTTTAGAATGTGTCTAAGGTGTATCCCGTTTCATTTCTTAACGCTTTCTCTAATTTGCCAATTTTTTATATAAGGTTTTTATATAAGGCGATCTATTAAAATCTTCTGCCGTAATTCTTCATGTATAAGCAGCAACAAAACTTATATTTACGTCAAATATAGGCCCTTCGGTATTTAAAGACTTCATTCACGTGACGAAATAATATATGATGAATATGAATACTTATTCGTCTGCGAATTTCGTTCATTCTGTCAACCCTGGGCATTTCTCATCTTCCCCACCGGCGCGTTATTATGAACTTGAAGTTGATATACAGAATAATGAGTGACTTTTATCGCTCCCCTGATCTCTTATCTGGTTTTTCTCTACATGTTCCTCCACGCACTACTCGCAATAACAGTCCTCTTCACGTCCCTAAATTTCGTCTGTCCTTGTCCCAGCGTAGGTACCTTATTTTACCGGATTCCTCTTCTTATTAATGCCCTGACATCCACTTACCCAATGCTGGACCTCTTTTCATCACCGACCACCTTCACATCTAAGTATCCTCAAACGTCTTCCGAGTCACTAACCAGCTTTCAACCTCTTTATTGCCATTGTTATTATTACTATGTTACTTATGTATTTATAAATTGTTTTATCTTGTTCATCGTCCAATGTACAAGGCCCCTTGGCTGCTTTTGGATGGCTAATAAATAAATAAATAAAAATACATTAAGAAGTTTCTGACTTCCCGCGCATCTCAAATATCACATTTTTTAAAAAAAGAATTCTTTGTAATTCTCTGAATTGAAGTTAGTCAGTATTCCGGAGTTGTTGCAACCCCTTTAATGTGCATGACTGACTATATACGATTCAGTATGCAGAAAAAATCCGCACGGCGTTTAAGGTGGTCTGTGATAAACTCCATTCCAATTCAACGAATTCCGTGCACTGAGTCGCACCTTAAATCGCTCGACATCTAAAAGAGTTTAAGGGTTAAAACCTGCGAGAATTTTAAAGCATACAATTTTCTCATTTGTTTCTTGGAGAGGAAATGATGACCAAGTGTTTAAATTCACAAAGAAGTCGACCTCAATGTCCAATAAATTATAGGATAATATACAAAAAATTCTGTCACAAAAAATCATAACTAGTCATTACTTTTACTGGTAAATCTTTATGTAACGTATTTAAGGATTAAATAAAATTCTTTTGATTGACTCACAGAAAACGTCTTGGAATAAGGTTTACTCTTAATTCTCTTGAAGATACACCGCACCTTTTAATGCCAAATTGGTCAGAATTGTAGCATATGTTTTCAACTCCATAATCTGCTCATGCAAAATTAAATTAACTAAAAAAATAGAACAAGATCCTGAGTATAGTTTATCATTTTAATGATTACTATACATGCTTAACACTACCAAACACGCACGAGCAGGCTAGAATTCAAAACAAACAGTGTTGATAATATTTAAAACAATGTAGAATCCATTAACCATCGCTGCTTCTTATGAATCCTCAAGTTCTGGATGCAATATCTGAGTCAAGTATAGCAGAATTGGTTTGATAAATACATAACAATAATATTGATATAGCTGCTCCAGGAAACGTCTGAAAGATGAGTTTGACTTTTGGAATCGCCTCCTATTTGAAAAGGTGTCTATCTCTATGATTTGTAGTTTATTTTGAAGACTGATATCTTCACTTCCGTCGACAGAATTTTCCAATCGCCATGGAGGTCAGTTGAGATCGCTCAAAATTCGATTCTCCTCTCCCTCTCTCCCTCCTCCCTTCCCCCTCACACCCCTTTCTCTCTCCACCCCATTCTCTTGCTGTCAGACAAAAACGACCGTCAGAATAACCGCCGTCCAACCGAGATACAAACAAAACACTACCGATTGTGGCGACGATTGAATTTTTTTCTTTCTTTGTTTCGATTGAATTTATCCAATTATTCCCTTTTATCTATGCTTAAACAAAAGGAGCTTAGGGAAATCGCGGTATGTTTTCACAAGATCCGCATAACGTCCGAACGGGGATAGGGTCCGTTATCTTTTAGGCTTAGAGGCGCGCTGTTTTTTTTGCGAGCGGATATTTTTTTCCTCCTCTGCGATTGTAAAAGACTGTTTTTTAGCAGGCAATTTAAAGAAAGCATCTGGTCGTATTCTGCAATTTTTTCATCGAATCACGCCTATCCAAATGTCTATTATTCTGCAAATAAACATAGCTTTCGCGATCTTTTACAATGAGAATATGATTTAAAAATATTCGTCGATGGAATCATTGATACTGTTATTGAAAAATACTGTGATTTTTTGTTATTAGAGTCAGCAACCTAAAATTTCATCCTAGAACGAATAGAACCGTCGTGGGCTACGATCAGAACATTATACTTCATATTCAAGTTTAAGTTATTTACCCGCATGTATCTATCGTTTGAAAATTAATCATTGGGGACAAGTCTTCCTTTCGTCAATTCTACATACTCAAAATCATTCGCTGAAATATGGCAGTATGAACTGGCATAGATTGTAGGAAAACTAATATTTAAAAGAGATTTTGGAACTGGATTTAAACCCAGAACAGACTAAGATTAATCCATAGTTTTGGATATTACAAGGGAGCAGTTTAAATTGCTGTCAAGGGAAACTGAGAATGACAATTACAGGTGGATAGGCTCGTGATGCGGGCTGAATTGAGACATGCTTATAAATAGACTTTTCACGTACATTTTTTAAAAACAATATGGAAAAACGATCGATCCATTACACTGAGAGAAAATTTTTTATGACGAGACGTAAAACAAAAGAAAAATCGGAGATTCTTTGACTAGAAAAATACACTAGGCTCCATAAATCACGATATACTGCATCGAGTACCATAAAAATGAATTTTGCCAGTTGCTGATGTATTTATTTCTATTTATCGATGTGTTCCTTTTAAAACCCTTAACTTGACTTCCAAATCTATCCTTAAAAGAGCATTTTTTTTATTAAATAACCAAAATAGTGCAAAAAATCTCTTCGGTGGAGTTGTAACCATACTTTTTTGAAAATCCGTGTATTTATTTTACGTATGCAAATAAAATCAGGGTGCTTGTTAAGTGGCATTAGCGCACGCCCATACACTCCTACGCGAGACCGCACGCGCTCCCACGCAATGCACACGCAGAATACAAGACCAAAGGCAAACACCCACGCTTACATTGAAGCTCAAATGGAGTGCAGCCCCTCACCTGGAATCATGGAGTTTGTATCCGCCCTTGCTAAGGACAAACGGTGCTCCTATTGGCGAAAATGTCACGATATATAGAGAGCTAATCTGATTTTTTTAGTAAAGAGATTTTGATTATTAAATTGAAGTAATAAATGAAATTTGATCATTGATGGAACCACATCAAATATCCTAGTTTGAATAAAACTAAAAAAGATTTTGAAGGATAATATCAGTATCATTTACTTTTGAGATCCTATCTATACTAATGAACTCTTAAAATACATTAATAAAAACTTTACATTTATAATATTATAAAGTCATATTATTATATCATTAAGGTGTATATGATTAATTTTATGGCTACTTAGAATCTTCAATGCAAATAATTACTTTAGAAAAAACATACGCGTATCCCGGCTACAAATAAGCCACTCTCAGTGGTGGTTGATCCAATTCAAAGGCAGTGCAAATAAAGGAATGGAAGACCCATTGTTAGAAAAGAAATCATTTGGGAAACCCACAAACAAAGCAAAATCTACTCGACTCAGGAGGTACCTAAAAATAATGTTCTCCTTAAAACTGATCCAAGTTTGGCTATTTTTTCTATCGATTCTCGAGAGACGGTGTAATTCAGATATCAAGAAAGCGATCCGTACACAATCACACCAACACATTCCTTCAAGAACGAGGAGGGCGAAATATAGGAATTTAACGATAGTTTTCTTTTTAAAAAAAAATGGAGGCTTCGACCGTAGATATGTATCCTATCCTCATAACGGCAAGACCCCATCGAATCTCTCGAAATTTTCGAACAATGCGAGTTTTTCTTTTGTCTTCTTTTAAGGCGTATCCACAGATCGATTCGAGCACCGCTGTGCGGCGCTTCTGCATTAAGGGAGAGCAACACTGACCTATGAGATTGCGTTTACGAGGAGGCAATGGGTCAATGGGTTGAGCGTTACAAAGGGAATATCGCGTTAGAGGAAGAGAAGTCAGAGGGAGAGAGAGATATATGATGGTTGGAGGAATAAACGAGAAAAAGAAAATAGAAAAAAGTTTTAATAGAAAAGGGAAAGATGGATTTAAATTTTTGAAGGAGGTTGAGAAATGTATAGGTTTATAGATACAGAATGATAAACGTATGAACGACTTTATTTGGACGAGTTTCAGAGCTGTAAGCGTTCTCTTACGTCTAAATCCATTCGACACGTCTTCCTGCATGTGCAGAATTACGAAACAATACGAAATGGCATACAGAAAAACAAAAAAAGATTTATTTATCTATTTGAGATGGAATAGTCAAATGTGAGAAACGCAATTTACCTACTTGGAGGAAAACAATCTCACAAAATGGGACGCGAAAAGCATGCGTAAAACTGTGTCAGAAGAATTAGGAAAATCAAAATATTCAATAAATAGAAAGTTCACACCAACCTACAATTTTGTGTGTATACTAGGGGGCAAGTCCACTGCCCGCTGACGCTCGCCACCCCTCCCTCCCCTTTGCTCGCTGTTTCTTCGTTCCTACCATGTACCTCTTGGATTTACATTAGTTTAACGGGAATATGTTTTGAATATGAGTTTGATGAATATATTTTATAAGTGATGTATGTTTGGTTTTTAATAACTAATTAAGGAGAAGAGTAGAATAACTTGATAAAAAATAAACTTGGCTGAAATTCCTGGAGATTAAAAATGGCCGAGGTATTTAGCGTTAAAGAGAGAGAGA
This sequence comes from Uropetala carovei, assembly GCA_036926305.1. Taxonomy (NCBI): domain Eukaryota; kingdom Metazoa; phylum Arthropoda; class Insecta; order Odonata; family Petaluridae; genus Uropetala; species Uropetala carovei. The sequence goes on along the minus strand of JAXCHB010000010.1, from coordinate 4,275,788 downwards.
ACCAGAAATAGGATTTTATTAATATATATATAAAATATAAATGACATGAATACTGCGTTCGATTTATTTGCATTAAATTCATATCTTCGGTCATTTCGAGCAAGTTTTAATCTTATTTTCGATCTTTAAGCTATTATTTAAGTGCATATTCACGGAAATTACCGAGGACAACAATACCGGTAACCATGGAATCTTATTATTGAAATGTAAATAAATCTACCAAAACTCGAGTATAAATTCAAAATATGAGTGAATTCGAATGAGACTGAGTATTCGACGGTTGGCTTGTTTTAGCGCAAATTTCGTGTCGATAACTTGATTTTAAGATATTTTAAAAAGTAAATGAATGAAAACCTTCAAACCAAAAAGGTGATTTTTACGTGTTATCTTATGGGAAACGACATTCATCCTCTGGAGTCGAACCCGTGACCTTTTTCGAATTTGTTTAGTCGTAACGTAAAGATTCATAAACACTGAAATCCTGAGAAATTTCATGCTTCTAAGTTTATTTCTAATCGAGTTATTCACAAAATTAGAGCGTTACGCATCATGATGACCATTACGATTTTATAACATAGAGAGATCTATGAATACGTACAAATACATACACAAACGCACATATGCATTACATACGCACATACACAGTACCGTCCCTAGGGTAGGGCGAATCGGGGCGACCGCCCCGGGCCCTGACATTTGGTAGAGGTCAGCCCTTCGTTGCTACCGCAACTAACGCCTAAATTTGCTTTGGTGGTTATTACAATAAGTGGCCCCGTATAGGTCAACTTTCCCTGTGCCCCGCAACTATATTATAGGGGCAGCTCTGCATGTACATATACACATACACGTACATATTCACCTACAAATACATATGCACATATGTATGTACATACATGCACACATTCACAAATACATACACTTATAAATATACTTGTGTAAATATATAAGTCGATATGAATAGGACAAAAGCGGTAACGTCATTGCGTAGAACGAAAAGGAGAGAGGGAAAAAAGAGATAGATGGGGGAAAGTGCGGTGTAGAGAAGAGGAACGAAAGCTCACAGAAAAAGAATCCATTGGAAATCAGTCCACCGAAATCAGTTCTCAGAAAAGGAATGTACGTATTAGTATCTGCAAATTGATCCTTCAAATACATATATTCAGTTAAGATATATCTTTCTGAAATCGATTACTCGGAAATGAAGCAATTCGATAACCGCGTCTTCGACAGCCCTACTGTCGAAAAGAAGAGAAATGAAAAGAAATAAAGAAGGAAAACTCGCAGAGTCATGGATCGCAGAATAAAAATCGAGCGATGCAGACAGAGAGAGAGAGATGTAGAGAGAGAGAGAGAGAAAGAGAGAGAGAGATGTAGAGAGAGAGCAGCAGCAGGGACGGTTTCTCGCTGCGCAAAACACAGCCCTAATCAGTCGGTCGGCTTAATATGCAGGCGGGATGAATGAGAAGATGATGGCTTCGGTCCTCTCAATTGGAGATTTCCTTTAGCCAATGGGAGTGCTCAGACTCGCTTAAACGCCGCAATCGAATCGGATGAGCGCCCTCTACAAACCACTGCGCCTTCCTCCGCTGCACCCACTCTTTTCATCCCATCCGTCTCCCTTCGTTGCCCTCTGTTTATTCGCGCTTCTCATTCTCCTTTCGAATTCTTTTTCCCTTTCGTCCCTGTATCTCTCATTCCATCTCTCCCAGCTTCACAGCGAAACCGTCGCAGTTCCCGTTGCTATGCAACCAGTGTCATCTTGTTAGTTTTGCAAAGAAATTCCCACTGTTTATCTTTCTGAAGTCAGGGTAGAAGCTCTGACTGAAAGATCATCAAAATTTTGTAGATTGACGGATATCTGAGTAACTCTTATAGTCGTAAAACTGTCTATGAAAACATAGACGAGTTTTAGATAAAAATATAAAAAGGGATGAAATACTTTCCAAATGAATGACGAAGTATGTTTGCAATGTCACAATTATATTTTGTGATGGAAATATATATAATTGAAACCTTCGGAAAGTGCTGTCGGTTCAGATGTAAATAAAAAACCTCGATCTCACTTGTAATTACGATGTCACTGGTTCTAAAACCAAAAATATCGAAGGAAACATATTGTCTCCCTTCTACCTGAATCGCTGTCAGGCAAATAAATTAATAAAATTAAAAAATATAATTCGCAAACGTTTTTTAAGAAATTTTGTTGCACCTGTAAAATAGCCGGCGTAGCTTATGACGAACGAAATCGAATTGTTGGCTGGAGAGGATTAAAAGATACGTCCTCTTCATTCTTCGACGTAAGACTGAGTATTCTAGCTCATATACGATAGCGTGAGTGTTTTAATTATAATAATTACAACCATTTTTGCTGTGATCTCTATCCAATTTTGCTCTTCGCCATTATAATTTTAGTTTAATTTTTCTTCGCTCTATCATCGCCCCCTGTGCTCTACACGCCTACCACTTCTCTCACCCCCTTCCTATCTTATTCCCTTTCCCTCTATCTTCCTCCTACTCTTTTCTTGCATCTCTCCTGTCTATTCCGACTCCTGGTGCTCAGCAGCCGGGAACCACCGCCCACCCTGCTGCTGCCCCTCTTTCTCCCCCCCCTCTCTTCCCACAGCCACCTCTCCTAATTTCCCCTCTCCCTCCCTCTCTCTCTCTTTCCCTCTCCCACGCACTCAAATTATCCGAATCTCCAAGTGACGGCTGGAAGGCTCGCCGCAATTCGTCTTCGGTGACTAGAGCGGACTTTTTGAAGACGGCAGAGCGACATCTCGCGGAAACATCGCCAAACAGCCAAAGTGGCCTTTCTGCTCTTTTAATATGAAATATGTGCCTATTCGGATCCGATGATTGGTTACGAGTTCGCGAGGAGTAGTTTTTTACCCGATCCGCGGCAGAGAAGATGCTATACTACGATCGACGACCAGGACAATCCTATTCGGGGTATTAATTTTCTTGGTGCGCCTTAAAGTCAGATATTATGTTATTATTAATACAAGTTTATTATTTATTTAATTGTTATACGATCAAAATTTCAATTTTAACTCAATTTTTGTAAATAGTTATTTTAATTTGTGATGATGGATTGAATCAAATACAATAAAACAAAAACCTACCTTGAATTATCAATTAATCTAAAAAAATAAAGTTATTAAATTGATTTTTCTTCGTTATTTCAGGTAGGTACTTATATTTAGGAAATGTTGTCTCTCTCTATACTAAGCTAGCAGACCGAAATTGCATGACTTAAATCTTATTTTGAGAATCACACATTGTTATTGTTTAAACATGTTAACTTTACCCGTCATTTAAATAGTTTTTGGCATCGTTTCACTTCATTTTCATAATGTGCTCGGATATACTGTAGGACGCGAAAGGCATATATCGATGTTTACTTTTAAGGAATGAAACGTGTATTTTTTGCTTTATTTCAAAAGGCTGACATTATGCTATGCGCTTAATAGTCAAGAACTAGGAGAATGGTTGGATTCCCTTACAATTTCATTGAACGAGGGGTGTACGATTTTAGTTCAAAATATTTAGACAACGCAGGAAATCTACTACCCTCGTAATAGTAAGCTTCCTTAGCATGGCGCGTGTGATTATAAAAGTAACACTTCAAATCCCTGTAACTGCGTTGAAAAACGAAAAATAATATCACCTATCGACCATATCAAACCTGATACCCGCCATCTCGACAAAAAGCAACACTCATTTCCTATACTCAAACGCACCTGCGAAATACCTCTTGCATCGAACATGGACGCCGTGTTACTTCCCGACATCGCAAAACGAATCGTCATGGCAACCATCGCCTAATGGAGATTGGCAGGGGTTCACGATTACTTAGTGTTTATCGCGTGACTTTTGGGGGAACGGATCCTGCTGAACAGTCGTCCATTATGCGCTTAATTCCGCTAATATTCGAGAAACACGTGACCACGTGTTCCTGAATTCCACTCGTGTTAACAGGGGTCCTAATTAAACTAGCCATCTTATTTCCCAATCCGTCAGTTTTTAATTTGTCTACCCTCTTAATGGCTCCATACCCAACTCGTTTATAAGCACCCTGTCTACTATTTATCTTTTCCATCGAGAAGGATTTTGGCGGATCTCCTCCATGACGTCGAATGTTTTTATTTTTTGCCCCACGCGTTTGAACACTTGCTGGTTATACCGCAGTACAATTATTCAAATACTTTCTCATTGGCCTTTTCATACCTATGCTTATTTCGGATTATAACTTCTTCTGATTACAACCTCTGGTACAGAATCTACACGATCATGTAAAATCTCAAAAATATAAACCAGTTAACAGAAATTAATAAAAGTCATATATCCGTGTCATATTCCATTTAATACAGAAAGAATATCACTTGACAAATATATTTTATTAAAAAAATAAAAAATAACTGAAGGGGTTAAATTTCTGAAAATCGTTGAGAAGATCTGATCTGATAGTAAATTATAGCATGTCTGCCGTTCGGCGAACGACAGAAGATATGAAAAATTCCGAGAAGCAATATGTAGAGATGAAAAAAAATTAAAGGTTGATTGCGGACACCGAATAAAACTTCACCGCGAAGAAACAAAACAGGAATAATAAAAAAGCGACCAAAACCGGGCCCGAACTCCTAACCTACAGCTCCCAATCCCAACTCCCTAGCGGTGTGCTACGCCTGGTGTTTGATACATTCGCGGTCGTTTGGGTAATTACCTGGCGCGCCGCAGAATTGCGAACTTTTAACGCAATTTACAGAAAAACTACTGCTCGTGTACGCCCAAAAGGGGTCCTGTGGTCCTGGAGTCTATCGATACGCACCTACGAAGTTTCAGCAAAATCCATGACCCTATGTCCGGGTCCTCCCCTTGTTAGTCTCACAATGTAAGATGTATTCTCGGTTAACGAATTAACATTATCTGTAAATTTTCATCGTCATCCACAAATGCATGCGTGAAGATTATATATTTACATAAAGAAAGTAATGCGTGCTTATTTCATACGAATGGAAATCGAAATGAAATGGATACCAAATAATTCTGTCGCTGAACATTTTTTTGTATCCCGATGAAAATTTTAGAGAATATTTTTATCTAGTTCCAGTAAGACTTTTAAAATTCTTTTTCGTCCATTAGAAAATCTTTGGGAATGAATTAGGATGGATAACCTAACGGTCATAATTTGCAACTGAAATTTTATGTTACAGGAAAATAAACTAGGGTGTTTATTGAACAAATAAGTTAACTTAATGCATATTTTAACTATTTAAAGCCAATGTATCAACACCTCGTTGGTATAGAATAAGTTAAACAAAGTGTACGTTTATACGAGATATTATTATAACCTTAGGGAAACTGTTTGAGCCGACAGCCATTCAGTTATTGCTATTAATGTAAGGCAAATATTTATATAAAATAGCCAAGAAAATGGTAGAATACATATGTAGTTTTGAATTTTTTTTGTAAATTGGTTATTATAACATGTCTCGTTTGTACAGTTCTAGTCTTTACTAACCATGAAACTTTTAGTTCCTTCAAGTTTATGTCATTGAGGTTACACTGCAAATATTTTCATCGATAAATTTTATCATTTTTATTCCATTTGACGCGCAAACAGATAGGTCAAGCGAATTCAAGTATTTTTCATCACTACTAAGATTTCAAACATCCACGAAAACCTTCATGTCAAAAGAAGACATTTTAAAGCGTAAATATTAGTAATGTTCGAAGTATCCATCGCCCGTAAGTTAAACGCTTGTTATTAAAAATCCCAATTAAAATCCGAACAATTTTCCTTCGTTTTTAAATAAATGACACTATTTTTACAGTTTTTCCTCTGTGCCGTCGATACTTCAATCTATCTTGAAGAAAATGCAGAGCTTATCTTTATGACAGAAGGAGACTTTATTCGAATAAGAATTGTGCTATTCTTATATTTATATACGTCTAAATGATATTTTTCTGTATTTTAACTAAATTTTGCTCACACATATTCTACCTTGTTTGGATTACATAAGAGTTAAAAACACCGCGAATGTCTTTAGCGATACATGACCGCAGATGAATAGATTTCCTTATACTAGGACGGGTCTATATAAGTAGAGTGAATTTACATTATTCACGGGTATTTTGTATCCCTTACGTACCCAGTGCCGGCTTGGTGGCGGTGCGAACAGAGCGACTGCGTAGGGCCCCGCACTTAATTAAAGAGGCCCTGCGCTATCTAAGAAATGTTTGACTTTCCTATAAAGTACATTTAAAAATGAAAAAATTGTCGAAGTGTCACAGTGAGAGAGATTGATTTAGTTATTAAAATTTAGATACTATTAAAAACTTTTGACGCGTAAGAGGCCCCCGCGCGCCCCGCGATTTTCCTAGACGGCTCTGTACTTACCCATTTTCCATACACCCTCATTACTGCTTGCCTGAACTTGTACGTAGTAATAACACTCTCCATGGTTTAAAGCAGGGCTGAGCTGCCAATCTGTTAACAATGTGCTCGCAATACGCAGGGCATTCTTCTAATCTCTTAACTATGGGCTCGCTATATTTTAACAAAAATAAATGGATTAGAAATCGACGTTCACATATTGCGGTCCTCTGGCAGATACTTTAAGAGAAATATGTTTTCTATTATATTAAAAGTTGAACATCTCTACCGTTGTATTTACAATAGATACGATATATATATATATATATATATATATATATATATATATATATATATATATATATATATATCATCATCATCATCATCAGCCTTTTTCAGTCCACTGACGGATGAAGGCCTCCCCCAGACTCTTCCAGTTTTCCCTGTCAACTGCCTCCCTCCTCCAAGTTTGCCCCAAGAACTTAACAAGCTCTCTGTCCCACCTGTCTTTCGGTCGCTTGATATTTCTTGGGATCCATTCGATGACACTGGACGTCCAACGCTGTTCCTTCCTTCTAGCAATGTGGCCCGCCCACTGCCATTTTAGCACCTTCACTCCTCTAATCATGTCACAGACTCCAGTCTTGTTTCTTACCCAGTCGTTCCCCTTGCGGTCTCTTCGCGTGATCCCTAACATGCATCTGTCCATGCCCCTCTGTGTTGTTTGCAGGCACTGTATCATTCTGGCATTCATGGTCCATGTTTCACAACCATATGTCAGAACAGGCAGAACACATTGGTCATACAGTCTCCTTTTTAGGAAGACTGGAATATTTGATTTAAAGATATTTGCATTCTTGCCAAAACCACTCCATGCCATCTTCACTCTCCGGTTGATTTCTCCACGAAGCGAATCATCAGTAGCGTTGAGTTGACCCAAGTAGACATAACTGGTTACTTCTCCGAGTTTTGCTCCGTTGATATGTATCTTCTCAGAATTTGTGAAGGAGTTGTACATAACCTTTGTTTTATTAAGATTCATCTTAAGTCCAGCTTCTCGGCTTGCTTGCTCAAGCTCTTCAGTTCTTCTACGGTGCGCTTCTGGGCTCCCTGCGAACAGTATGATATCATCTGCAAAGCGCAGGTGACTCAGATGTTCTCCATTTACCTTTATGCCTTTTTCCTCCCAGTCTAGCGTTTTGAATACTTCCTCTAGAGCTGCTGTAAATAACTTAGGGGACATAGTATCTCCTTGTCTCACTCCCTTTTCGGCCTTAAAGGCACTCGTCTCTTCATGCAGCTCGACAGATTTCGCATTTTCGTAGATATTCTTGATCAAGGTTATGTACGTTTCTTCTACTCCTTGTTTCTTTAGTGCACGTAAAACCGACGAAGTTCGGACAGAGTCGAATGCTTTCTCTTAGTCGATAAAGCATATACATAGAGGTAATTCATACTTGTTAGTCCGACTGATTACCTCTCTCACGACGTGGATGTGGTCCATCGTGCTATACCCACTGCGAAATCCAGCTTGCTCTCTGGGTTGGGCAGAATCAAGATGGTTTTGAAGGCGCATAGTGAGTATTTTGATGAATATTTTGTAGACTGTTGGGAGTAGGCTGATCGGTCTGTAGTTATTCAAGTCTTCTTTGGAACCTTTCTTGTGCAGAAGGATAATACATGCGTGGTTCCATGTTTCTGGTATCTTTTTCTTCCTCAGACAGGAATTAAAAATCTTAGCGAGAATTGTTTCCGTATGATTACCCATTGCTTTGAATACTTCCGCTGTGATACCATCCATTCCAGATGCTTTTCCATTCTTCATACTTCTGACTGCGTGTCTCACCTCTTCCGGAAGGATATCTGGGACCTCTTCGGTGGGCATGTTTCCATCATCATTTACTTCATTATTTCCTAGAGGATCCTCATACAGCTTGGTGTGAAATTCTTATACCCGTTTCAGGATTAGTTTCCTACTATGGGTTATGGAGCCGTCTTCTAACATCAAGGCCACCAGCTGTCTCTTTCCGATCGAGAGATGTTGCTTCATTTTCTTGTAACTTCAATTGTTTTCTATGGTTTTCTCGATTAGCTCATAATTATATTTTTTCACATCTCCCTTGATGCACTTCCTTATAGTTTTGTTTAGTTCTGCAAAATGGATCATTTCTTTAGGATCATTAGTAATTATCATTTTCCTTCTTTTTTCCATCAGCAGTCTTGTTTTTTCGGTAAACTTTTTCTCTGGCTTTGTTTTAACTGTTCCGCCTATTTCTTCAGCGGTTTCCTTGAGTGTGTGTGTATATATATATATATATATATATATATATATATATATATATATATATATATAAAATAAATTTTGACTTTGGGCTCGGTGGGCGGGTTAAATTTAAACAATGGGCTCGTATGAGCCCATCCTAGGCCAATGCAGATCACCCCTGGTATAAGGTAGGTAGTACAGTTGCTGACGGATAATTTTCAAAATGGCACCTCTTTCAGAGCGCGCTTTTGTTGAGCAGCAATGTTTCATTTGATATTTAATGTTAGACGGAGTTAAACCAAACGAAATTTATTGTGAAGAACGAGCACAAAATATAGGGAGATTATTTGTTATTGAAAAATTTGTACGAGCTATTAGAATTTTTCGGAAATGATCACACAGTAGTATGTGTGAATGTAAGGCTGGTAGACCAGTATAATCCTTTACTCTCCCGTCCAAAAACTTCTCTCGTGATATCAGAAAGCAATACCTACGTCGAGTTAGGAGGTAACTGCACCAAAAAATAATGTATAATATTCATGTTCTGGAATATAAATGTGCAAGCTAAACTTAAATTCGCCTTATTTATCGACATCCCCTCGTACTACTGCATTTGAAAAGCGCAAAACAAGTTTTGCGTTAATACTCTGCAAATGAATACATTCGGTTCCAGGAAGTCTGTCTGTTCATACACGCGCACGCGCTCAAATTTCCGAATAACTTTCATTATTTTATGCGTCTCCGAAGCCTAAATGAAATAACGCATAGGTATACACGTTCACCTCGCCATTCTCCACAGTTTATTTCCGCAGCAACCAGCTTTGACGTCCGTTTATTGCATAGGAGAAAGCGTGCAAACTTTTCGTGCGTCATGTCGTCGCATGAGTAACAGGACTCCCGTCCCTTCTCCGTTTATCGAAATTTTAAAGCCAGCTCTAGTGAAAGAGTAATGCCAACGAGATGGCCTGCGTCAGGGAGTGCGATGACACGGAGAGAGGGGGAAACGGAAAAGGGGACGGAGAGAAGAGAGAGAACGTGCCACCTGTACATGTGACGTTGCCGCAGGAGGACGAGCGTGCGTGCGCGCGCGAGATAGGACTTGAGCACGCGGGCGTCATAAAACGGCCGGGGCTCGCTACATTCCGACCCGTAACAATAAAAAGGGAGTCCGAATTCACCTCTCATTTATTTCCCTCTCGTTCTTCCTATCTCTTATCACTCTCTCCCCATATATACATATACATTCGTCCCAGAGGCATAAACATACTATACTACTGCTGCTACTACTAAAGAGCCAATTCCCTCCTCAAAAAAAAAAAAAAAATAAGCCAGTGCTAAACAAGTTAGGAAAGTGTACAGCGTATCACAAATGGACGCGTTTCGTGCAGTGGAGTATTAGAAAGAAATTATATACGTGTACGTAAGGGAAATAGCTGTTTAAAGTTATTTTCTTCGTCATAAATAATCCATTTTCTTCCCATTTAAAAATATTACATGCACACGTAAGGAAATTAAACGTCTGTTTGTGAGATTGTTTGTGTTAGCAACATTGAAGAAGTAACCACGCAAGAAAGTTCAACTCGAATTAAGACATTCTTGTTTGAATTTCTTGATAACGGCTACTCCTACGATAAAAATGCGTTGGAAAAGAAATACTCTTATTAATCAGTTCCACAAGTTTTATTAGAAAACTATTTTGATATGAGAATACTTTACGAGATATGACGGAAAGTTCACTTTTTGTCCCCAGTAAAGTGGTACCCCTGATTTGTTTACGTGATTCACTTTTGCGATTTTCTGATTATCTTTGATCGTAAGCCCTTAATATCAAATTTCATGAAAATCTGTTAGGTAGAAGTCGTGAACGAACACGCGGAAGGACGGACAGAGACAGACAGACAGGCAGACGGACAGACCGACGACAACAGGCGCTCACGCTGGAAGCGAAACGCTCCTAAAAAAATAAGCCAGTCATAAAAAATGAATAAGTTAAAGTACATTCTTAAAAATAAGAGTGGAATATTGTACGATTTCTCCGATTTTCCATTCATGTACTCGAACTGTTTGAGTATCGAACAAAACTTTTTGTACCACTTGACTATAGGTTTTGTTGCTTGCCAAAATTTTGAGACTTCGGCCGCCACATGTTTGGTTATGAAATAAAACTTATAACACGATATGACTAGAATAGGGTTTTAGTTTGTCAAATCCAGGGCATTCGAAAGAATATGCTACAGTTTGATATGCCTATCTAGTATAGCAGCTGTGATTTCTGTCTTGGAATGTTCTACCGCACCTAGATTATACTTGTACACGTCGCCCTTAAGAAATCGTCGTTAGAAATAATGAACTGATTTAAATGTGGTTTTAGAGAACATCACCGTAGGAAAACCAGCTGTAGTCATGGAAAATGTCGGTATACGTCTTCAAACGGAAACGGACATCGGAGATAATATATTGAAAACGTTTACGCGCGAATAAAATCTGCCTTGCTTCATGAATGTTTCGAAACCAGAAACAATACCGTAAGTGAAATCAATAAATATAGGCAATTCAAGGTAAAAGGTCTTTTTATGGCGGCCCTTTATATGGGAACTCCTTTGAGAAGATGTCTTGTGCGCTCATCCACGTGCATATGCTTCTCCCTCTCTCTCTCTCTCTCCCTCCCTCCAGATCGTCAAAATATAATCATACGCATAAATTCAACGGCCTTAGTTACGCATGCGCAACTCTTTACATAGGATGAGCGAGGGGAAGAAGGAGAGGGAGCTGGAGAAAGAGAGAGATATATAGAGCTGGTCCAGGGCCAAAGTGTCTATCCTCTCCCCTCCACTACACAACAGCTAAGCATCAGAACGCTGAAGAAGGTGAACAGAGAGGCAGAAGGGAGTTTAGAACGTAGGAAAGAGAGAGAGAGAGAGAGAGAGAGAGAGAGAAGGTGGTAGGAGGAGAGGAAAAAATGGGAGAGGAGAGAGGATGATGGAAAGATGAGAGAGGTCCATAACCCAAGGTTCTCCGATGGCTTTTTACGGCGTTCGCAGAGCCATCTACAACCTCCCTGAAAAAAGTGCCATGGCAAGGCAATCGAGAAGTTTCCCTATTATACCTCTTCAAAGTCATTATTACCGATGGAAAAGGACACTTTTGGTGCCCACTTACGCATTATAATGAGAGATTGAGATTAAATTCTGGAAGAGTTCTTCAAGTAGGTACAGCCGTCTTCAACCTTTGGGTCAACCGAGGACTCTTATTAACATCCAAATGGCGTTTTAAAGCGAATCTCTTAGCGATAAGTATTGCGCGAAATCATTCTCATTTACGTGGTGACGTACTTAAAAGTCGCTTTCGGTACAGGCATCGCTCGCGTAACGACGTTAATTCGTTCCACGAAAAAACGTCGTTATGCGAAAACCAAGTCGAGTACCGCGTTGACGGAAAGACTGCCTCCAACGTCGCAACCGCGACTCACGTACGTCGTTAAGCGTAGAATAAAACAACGTTACGGAGTCGTAACGGCGAAACGTTGCCACTCGAGGGATGCCTGTAAATCCGCCCATCTACTCGATAAGGAGATTTTCACGAACATAGTTAAATCCTTTTTGTCGGTTAAATTTTTCTGCATTTTCCAGAAAGTGTACGGTTTTTAATGCTCGTGAAAGAATCTAGAATGTTTTTTTTTCACTTTTGGCCGTCGAAAAAAGAAAGATTCCCCCTCCGCCAATGGCACAATCGGGACTAACCGAAATGCATCACTCAGCTCTTTCGTTACGGCCATCGCCTAAGCTATTGATTTTTCCCTCGGAGAGAATAATTATTTCGCAAACATTCTGCTGATGCAGCTGGAAGAGGAGAAGTCGTGCTGAGGCAGCTGGCAGCACACACACCCCCTCCTCCTCCTCCTCCTCTTGCGTACGCCTCGATATATCACAGCACACCTCGCGACACTAATCGCCATTTTTTTACGTTCAAAATGGCCATAATCTTATAAAATCCCCCTCTCCCAGCTCTCCTTCACGTTATGCTTCGGACGCAAAAAACAAAACACCCACACAGGTTGTTATTTTTTTCCCACGCGGAACAAGTCCCATGTCGTTAACGAATGTTGCGAAAACAAAATGCGAATTATATAGGGTGCTACACTAACTAACAGTTTGCGATCCCTGTGTACCTATCTCAAATGATTTAAGCGAGGCTGAAAAAAGCCTTTCCTTCGTACGCGCGTTTCTATCCTTAACGGCCGCTCCAGAGTTTGTGTAAAATCGTTTAATTTCGCTTTAAAAGAAGAGGCCATTCCAGTCCTCGTCCGACGTCTGTCCTCGATTCTCCAGGTCAATCGATTTCTCCAGCCTTCCTCTTTATAAGGCTTACTCTTCCCCTCTCTCTCTCCCTCTCTCTCTCTTGGCGTTATTCCCTCCTCTCATCTGCTCTCCACGGGTCTTATTTACCAAAAAAATAAAGAATTGGCTGCGTACCACTTTCCTGAAGTATCCTTTCGGCCACTATTCCTCTCTCTCTCTTCCATTCCTCGGAAATGCTAAACTTTTTACGCCGCCGTTTAAATTCCTCGTCACTTTCCATCATTTGAATCGCTGGCTCTACCTAGGGAAATAACTTGGATGTAATTTGGATTCGGTGGGCATTTAAAAGGATGTAAACCTGTCCGTCTTAGTGTCCGTCCCTAGATAATTCTGTACTCGTATTTAATCGCGATAATCCCTCAGGGAAGCCGCAGTTTATTGACGTTCTATAAATACATACATACGTTGGTCACATGCGAAGCGACGTTTGGGGAGTTTATTTTTACTACAAACGGCATCGAAATGCGTTTCAAGCGGTGCTTAAGTTATATTTCGAAATAAAAATCTGGGTGACGACGCAGAGTACCCAATTCTGTATTGGTTGACGTCATAATAAACTACGTTCGTACAATGCATAAATGAAATTCGTTTCGGCATAACTGCCACTTTTTGAACTAGGGAAGTAATTAGTGATGAGACGTTTCTAAAAAAGTTGAAACACTGAGCGATTTTTACAGAGATTGCGGTAAACGTTCTAGATACAGGCGTAACAACAAGAAAATAACTAAATTATTGATTAATTTTTATGATTTAAGCCATCACTAATGCTTCCTTTCCCGTCGCTCCCTTTAGTTAACGTTGTTTCTGCACCCGCTGACTCCTGTTAAACATATTTTCCACATAGAAGTTTCCATGCAGATATTTTGTAGTCGGATGGATGGTTCGATTCTTTCAGTGGTAAACTTCTCAATTAAATATACTCAAGGCTGAGATATTTTATATAAAATCCTTTCCTCGCTATCACCGCACGCGTATAACTAATATCATATGAACATATCTACAAATTTTAAGACAAAGCTTCATTAAAAACTTTATATAGGTTCATATTGATTTGTTTACTTTAATGAAATGAAAATTATATTTAAATATTTAAGCAAAACGATACAAAAAGTATGGTTTTAGAGTTAAATGTTAGGTACGGCCAGTTGCATAAAATATATTTCATAAAATTTCTGAATATGGCACATTTCATTACAATATTTTTACATTTGTACCTGATACAGCGAGGAACTTCATTTTATTAAACAGATAAGACATTCGATGCATTTATCAAAGTGTAAATATTATTTAAAATCCTAAACATCCTTCAAAGGAATTGTACAAGAGATGTTTTGACTGAATATTCCAAAACGAATTATCGGACTCACCTTAAGGGGAAAAAGCATTCGATAATCAAGATAATTCATGCAGCCGTATAAAGAACCCGGGAGGAATTTCGTATTCAAAGCAGCAGGCCTTTGTAACAACTCACCGTTTGTTGATCCTAAAAGGACTCTTTGCATCTCATCGAGATTTAGATTACTACTAACGACGGTTTCTTTTTATCGCTTCGACTTGTGCATTGTTCACTCGACCGCTTTACAGTAACAAAAAGCGACTTATTTCATCCTTTGCGAAAAATATGATTATGTTATGTTTCAGTATTCCTTGATTTTGACACTGGCTCACCAATTTTTTTAGTTTACTCCTTAAAATTTCTGATTTATTTTTTGCTATTCGCATTTTTATTATTATTTGCTCGTGCATTTTTCAATTTCCAACATTCTTATTCAATATATCCTTCTAAAACTATCGAAGATAGATTCGCGCGAATTTCAGCCAAATGTTAGCACGTCCAGGAATGTATCTTCGTTCGCCCTTTAATAGTTTTTTTATTCAGTAGCAGTTATTTTATTCTTCTCTCCAGTTATCAGTGGAAAATATTATGGGTCACTCATGAAAAAACTCTTTAAACAGCCGTTTCCAAATAGATGCGTTATGTTGTGCAGTTTTTAATCGTAATTTTTGAGATTAAAATAACAATTTTCTGGAAGCGATTAACTTTTAATAGGAAAAATTGTCCGTTGAGTTCCAATCAGTCGATAGAAATTCTTTCGACCCGTAAACCCTTTCTTAACATCATTGAACAATAAAAGTAAAGTTTGCAGAAATGAATGTCGCCGTACCGGATGATTATATATAACCGTTTCTATACTTGAAATCGAAGGAATGGATCGCAGAAAATAGCTTAACACGTTATCATTTACGCAAACGTACATATGCACGTTCGTATGCCTCTACACACAAAATATTCTGCAAAAGAATAAAAGTGTGATCGTCCAAAGACCTCGAAAGAGAGAACAGCGTCGTGGCAGGTGAGCCCTAAAAAATTCGTTTGGAGAGCGCACATTTAAACCAGGCCAATTCGAATTTCACGGCTCGATATTTCTTCGCGAAACGGGAGATTCCTTTTATAATTGGGTATCTATCTCTCGAGCTCCCCATTTCATCCGGATATTTGGCGTGTTGCGACAGGCACCCCTCTTTACCTCTCCCTTCTCTCAACCCCTTAATTCTCATACCACGCCTCCTGCGTTTCGAAATAAAAAGCGGAAAGCGGCGCACAAACTTCATTATAAGACTAGCCTTTTTTTCGGATCCCAGCAACGGGGTGCGACTGGGAGAGGGATAAGAGGGGGGGGGGAAGTAGGGAGAGGGCAAAGGAGGGGAGGGGAAAGGAGAGAGAGGGGAAAGGGGGACGCCATGGCATCGGAAGTCAAATCGATCGTTTTCCGAGTAATCGGGACATTGGATGGGAGATCCCTCTCACAGGCACAAAATTACACATTCGCGCATACGTTTATATTCAACCACTCGCAACCCTCTCTTCATTCCTAAATACCATTTTCTCAATTTCCGTGTGTATTCCTTTCTTCTCTACTATACTTTCTCCATATTCCACACCTTTCTCTCTCTCTCTCTCTCCTTATTTCCCAGTTTTCTTATTTCATTTCAAACCTGGATTGTCATCCGGCCAATTACTTGACTCTGTGGGAATGAAACCGAGTGATCCGAACAGGTATTTGAGGAACACCGGAAAGAGATAGAGAGAGAGAAATACAGAGTGACCGCATTGAAATGTAACAAATTTGAAGCATTATAATTTTCTGTGTATGAATGTGAGAATGTCAATTGTTGCACAGACACCACATCGTATATCTACGTTTCTGTCCTTAAGTTCTTTCGTGTTTCAGATGGAATTATTACGGCCCCTCAACAGAAAGTGAAATGTGTGTTATGCCTTCTACATTTTCCTTATGGAATCCTCCTGTTAGTGGAAAGGATGATGTTAAAAGGAACTTGCATGAGTCGAACCTCGAGGGAAACAAAAAATATTCGACTTATAGAAAATTAGAGGTATAGAAAAAAAAAGCATGAAAAATATTTTGTCCTGTAAAAGGAATTCGTTTCGAGTTATGGAAAATTCTAGTTATAGACCTTCGACTTATAGAAGTTCGATTGTATCTGAAAGAGGACACACTAGTTGGATTGAGAAGGAAAGAGGTTTGAGGTTCAAGAGTGTTAGGGACGGCAGTGTTTTGGGTTTGCGATCCACTAAGCCGCTGAGGGTTCGTACACCTTCGTAAAACATTCATATGGACTCTTAACACTTTGTTACCACTGAGCTACGATTCAAAGATCTCACGCAAAAAAATCGCGTCCCTCAAAACCAGTGTCCTGACCATTATTCATGAAAGCGTGAATGGCGCTTTAAGCGAACTATAACAAATTCGTTACATATAGGGTAAACTACATATTTTTTCAAAAAAAGACGATATGTGGGGAAACGCCTATGCAATAAATATAGGTTCCATTACGTTGTACTAAGTTTGAGCCGGGATAATCTCAAACGCCATGGGATCAGTAAGAAAGTAAACTCGAAAGGAATATTTTTTTAAAAAATACTTTTAAAACACCGTGGTTTTTAAATACTAATACGCCCAAATCTATCGATTTAGCTCCTCTCAACATTTCCTATACATTTACATTCAGTATCGCTCGAATATATTAAAATCAAGGTCTATATTCGTCGTCGATTTTTAGGGAAAATATACGTCTATTTTGGTCTTCGAATTCTAAGAAAAATAAACATCCAATGCTACCAAGCCTGCTTAAAACATTCCCTGAAAGGGAAATATATTATAAGCAGGGTTTTTACCAAGTTAAATTTAAGAAATCCGTGATGTTGTCAACATATCAGGATTCGTTACGTATTGATATTGGGATAAAAAATCTGAGTGTTACCGTTTGAAAATAATAACTACAAAAGTAATAACTCACTAAAAAAATTGCCGAGCGAGATTACATATGGATCGATAATTATCGCATTCCACAAAAAAACTCGATCCTATTTCAGAAATAATCGCGAAAAAATGTGTGATGTGTGTGTTTACTAGCAGAAGTGCCCGTTGAATTTCAACGGATTTAGTGAATCTAAAACTTCGACCGTGTAACATCGTAAGAATAACAGAGTACACAGTTTTAACCGTCCAACAAAGCAAAAATTAAGAAAACCGGTCCTCATTTACCTATTTAGATGAATGTAGGAAGAAAATCTAGCACTCTGAAAAATCGAAAATTACGTGTAAACTTATGAGAAAATAATAATTGAATTAAGCTCTCCCTACCCCCAAATTTTTTAATCTCCATATAGCCAATCTTACCCGCAAGGTAAAATTATATACCTATGCGAAATTTCCTGACGATATATTCAAAACGAAAATTCTAAGTATAACCAGCAAGAACACAATAATCAACATAAAATGGATGAACAAAGGAACATACGAAATTAATTAATTTAACGGAAGACAAAAAAGTAAATAGATAACGTTTAAGAATCACGGAGTAAATATTCCCCTCCGGCCATTAGCTCGATTCTCTGTTACGAGAAAATTGTTTATATCAACAATATTTTGGAAGCAATAAAACGAATTAACCAAACAAAATTTGTGGGAAATCTACGTCTAATTATTTACGTTACTTACGTAGTTTTCAAAACAGCTTGCATTAAAATCAGCAAATATTAGATTGTCATGTAAACAAAGCAAAATCGCACACAGAATTGAAAAACGATATTACGTTAAACTTTTTCCAATATAAATGAGAGTTGTCGTGGTAGCTTTTAATTGGCATTGTCATAAAACTGATAAAATCACGTGTTTTTCTGATTCTAAACGCATTTCTACGCTAAATCGATTCGGATTCTGCCTTCAATAAAAATAAACTTTGTTCTTTATTTCATAGAACCATTAAAGTCTCAAGTTCGTACCATGTTTCTAAGTAATTTTAAAAACCAAGTGCAAAATAAGCTGCACTCATCCCTATGTTATTCAAATGAAGATAATGAAAAAAGAAAATATCTTTAAAAATTAGAAAGGTCAATCAAATCGGTATAAAAACCTCACTACACCACTTAACACTTTATTCCGGTTAAAATGACACCTTCCTCTTGTTTCTATGTGCTGTAGTTGCTGCGTTATAAAAAACATACATACAAACACTTTTCTTTATACATATGTATAGATGTATAGACACACACACACAAAGATATAACTACCCCATAACTTCCCCTACCACTGCACCACCCTAATGTCATCTACCTAAAACTGCACCCAATGCCCCGCCTTTTACGTTGGCCTCACCAGCAATCCCCTCAACATTTGCATGAACGGCCAACGCAACAGCGATAGTCTTAAACGACCGCTACCCGTGGTCGTTCATGCGAATGATCATAATCTTAAATTCAATGTTTATTTCACGGTGAGGGCCATTCGCGCCCTCCCGCGTTTTCCATTTCGTCGCGAACACTCCGCGCAGATTAAAATAAAACTAAAAGCCTTCCCTTTTCTTGCCTTTTACTTTCTCCCTCCATCTGCCTTTAATACCTCCCTTCTAAATCCCCGTTCAGCGCGGATCCTCCATTGTTTCCGAGGTTACGCGCCGTGGAAACAAAACACTGTCCCATCGCGCGACTCCATCTGCTTATCCTTTCCTTCTCTCTCTCCTTCAAGGAGTTCTTCTCCCCCATCCGGACGAAGAAGACGGGATTTTTAATCCCGGCTATAAAAAACACTCATCTGCGTCTGACGCGTGCTCTCCTGGACTTCGTGCGTTCGCGGCTATTTTTTTCGTCCCCTCCGGAATCTTTTTTTGCGTCAAAAGATCATTTGGCATGATCATCTGAAGCCGATTTTTAAAAAAATATCTTTGATCTTGTGTGTGTGTATATATATATATATATATATATATATATATACACACACACATATATATACATATACATACAAACATACATACACGCACACACACTATATACTAGGTCGAGTTCCGTATTCGGATTATCAGCTCGCCTTTTTATATTCGCCTAATAATAAAATAGTTCGGTAGCTGCGAGAAAACTTGGATGCCTCCTCTGTCTTTCTGCCAAAATGGTTTTTAATCTACTTTTCCTGGTCCAAATGTCACCAAGGGTGTGTAGACGTGAGATGATTCGTGTTAATAAGCACACTGTAAAACAATCATTTGACTTAAATCCGAACAATCCTTCCTAAAGTCGAATATAATGATCTGAACTATGAGATGTCACAAAAATATTATATCATAGAATTTCACATCAGTGTGTGATAGGAAAATCACTTTTACGGACTATCTGTGACGAACTTAAAGTTGTTTTAATCAGAGCTTGTATATTAGCCTCAGTCCCGGAAAGAAGCAGAATAGAACAAATATTGTCAAAATTTGATTCGTCTTTTTGATATTTTAGGTTGGACATGATTGATACAAGTTCATATTTTATCTTCATTTTCCCCCAACTTCTCCTGACCCTGCCGAACGATTAATCGCATAGTTTCGCCGCCTTTTTCGCTTTACTTCTCTTGGCGGAATTTAATTAAACCCTTTTAACCTAAAAGGTACAGTTATTTTATTTGAAACACTCCATTTAAAGCGCAAAGAGCATCATATCGGATAGACTACAAATACTCATCCCATTCTTCAATGGACGTGTATTCCACGTGAATGGTTAAGAAAAAAACTCCGTAAATACACTCGTGCAATTCGTGGAAAAGTTCTGCGCACGCCGCACAGTGGGACCAAATGCCAGTATGCGTGGCCAAAACCCCCCCGAGCGAAAGTTATCCCCCACAGACCTCATACTGTCTAACTCAAGGAGTAATGCTCAAAGTAACCAAAAACACATGAATTCTTAGTACATATCACCATTGGGGCTGACTAAGGCTTCAGGAAGATGGTCTATTTGAGTCTACTCTGCCAAACAGCACGTATATTCAGTTCCTGTTTGTCATTTCCAGTAAACCTAACAGCCATACAATGCACAAAATTCGATTTATAACGACTTTAGACGTTCTTTGTGGATGATGGAAGAAAATTATAATAATCGAATTCTAAATTCAAATATGCAATTCTAAACATTTCGTCATAGGATGCGTTTTCTGATGTTTCTCTTCATACTGTTAGGCCTACAAAAAAAGCCAAACGAGGCCAAGCTGAATTTCCTCATGATATCGTAAGAACGGCGTGTTGTCACGTTGCTCCAAAAAAATTAGCTGCTACTATTTGCTACTTTTCAAGAAAATGCTCCCTTTTGGTCAGAGTGCATGCGCGATCAGGAGTCCAGCTAGCGGGCGCCGTGTCGTAATGTGGTCGTTTACCATGTTTTGAGGGGATAAGACTTAAATTTACAAGTATAATTGACTTTAATCGTCAAAAATATATTCATAATGCACCATAAAAATTAAATAAAATTTTTCAAAAGTTTTAGGCCTTGATTTTAAACCTTTTTCTTTCATTTCAGTAACCCATTAGAATAGCACATGAATTCGTGCAAGGCATTACAAAGACGACTTTTTAATTTATTTAGATTTAAGTTACAAAATTAAATTAAATCATTAGTTATAATTTGTGTCTTACAATAATAAATTCTCGTAAAAGCTAATCATTCTTACAGAGAGCTGGTAAAACACAACAATGTATATATTTTGTGTCAAAAAGCGAAGGATATTCTTAATTAAAATTTGTATTGTTGTTGATTGTATCATTCTTTTGACAAGTTCATTCGCGCATAGACAGCTTATCAACCGGATATCTCTTTGTAAGTTCAGTATCATGTCCTGTGAAATAACGAGGCGTGATCTCTTTAGGAGATTAATGGAAAAGTCATCTAAAAGTTGGGATACACAATACCAGCATGTGAATCTACACATCGAAAGATTATTAGGGCTAGATATGACCGCGGCAATGAGACAGGAAATGAAATCGGAAGCTCGTAAGCACTACGCGCAAGTTCGAAAGAAGTGGGAAGAGAGTCGCAGGATAAAAGAGAAGCTCCTTCAAAAAAACCAGAATTGGCTGGACAGCTGTATCACAATTTCTGTGATAGGCGCTCCCTCATCTACTTGTGAAGATTCTGGCACTTCTGAAGGTAAAATTACTAGAATGAAAAATTTTGCTCTCGGAAACATAAAAGGCGAATAAAGATCACGATTATAAATTATTTCTGTCATTCAGAAGAGCGCCCCAGGAAGTCCTTTGATTTCTGTAGCGAACGGAGCAAGAGGAGGAAAGTGCAAGAACTGAGGGAAATCACAGATACAAGAGTCCTGACGTACGCCACTCAAATGAGCCTCCGATCAGATGGCAAGGTGAAGGAGGCAAAGCTGTTGACTGAGGCGCTGCTGACAACACCCACCGAATGAAGCTCTTTCTCTTATTATAGAGACAGATCTCTCAAAAAAATCGTATCAAAACTTGAGATCTCAAGCCAAGGTTAGAGGAGTAGATTTGTACCCTTCATACAAGCGAGTTAGACTAGCAAAAGCGGAATGTTATCCCCCCCAAAATTCAGTCATTATAACTGAGAGTAAGGCTGAAGTCAAGCTTCAGGCATTGTTAGACCCCACAGTTAGTAGGATAGTCCAGTTCCAGAATTCAGTTATATCAAGCCTATCAACCCATTTGTTGAAAAAATTGCATTTAGTGTCAAAATGGGGTTTGGATGGAAGCAGTAACCATTCACTTTATAAACAACAGAGTGAGTATAGGGAGTTCACGGACAGCGATTTGTTTATTACGTGCTTATTGCCTCTCCAGTTATATGTGAAAGAGGAGCACGACAGTGAAAAAGTAGTGGTTTGGCAAAATCCACGTCCCTCTTCCATTAGATTCTGCAGACCAGTCAAAATGGAATTTATTAAGGAGTCTACAGAATTAATAATAAAGGGGAAAACAAATATGGATGAACAAATTGAAGCCCTTACACCGACTAAGGTAGATTGCAGTCCAGACGTCATTGTTCATCGTGAATTGTGCATGACAATGGTTGACGGAAAGTGTGTAATGTGGTTAATGACACAGCCTCCGCTCAAAAGCGCTACATATGTGGAGCTACTCCTAATGATATGAACAATATTGATAACGTGTTGGCAAGAGAGGTAGACAGGAGTGCTTATCAATACGGACTTTCCACCCTCCATGCCTATATTCGATTTTTCGAGTGGCTCATTAAAGTTGCTGCAAGACTTGAAACGAAATCATGGCAAAAGAAAAAAGATACCAAAGACAGAGTTGATGCGAGGGAGTTGGATATCAAGAATAAGTTTAGGTCATTGATGGGCTTGCTTGTGGGTGTGGTTAAACAGGGGAAAGGAAACACTAATGACGGAAACACAGTCCGCCGTTTCCTTCAAAATCCTAAACTGTCTGCTTCCATTACGGGCATCAATCAGACCCTAATATTAAGATGCGATATAATTCTGAGAACGCTGTCATGCGGTTTTGCTGTGTATCCCAACTCATTTCATAAATATGCCTTAGACAGCCAGACTTTATGTGAATGAGTATCCATGGTATCCTATGCCCGCTTCCGTACATAAAGTACTTATTCATGGATCAGATGTGATCGCAGTTGCGTTACTTCCAATTGGAATGCTAAGGGAGGAAGCGCAAGAGGCGAGAAATAAAGATTTCAGGAGGTGCAGGGAAAAGAGGTGCAGGAAAACGTCAAGGGTAGCAACAAATGAAGATTTGCTATATATAATGTTAATATCTTCAGACCCTGTTATTTCATCCCAGAGAGCACTACCCAATAAAAAGAACGGAAGCCTCAGCGCCGAAGTAATTGCGCTTTTGGATGATAGGGAAGATGAACTAAATATTGAAATTTCAGACGAAGATGATTGAGGTACCAATTTGATCTAATGCGTCTCATTTGTGCGTGAGATGATTATTTTTAACAAATTTTGGCACAATGCTTGATTATTTTTTAATAAATTTTGTCACAATTCCTATGTTTGAATGAAAATCAGGAATAATAAACTAACTTAGTTTGTTCGGATGTTTCTCTCTTCATTCAGTGACCATCCCTAACCCCTACACCGAATTAGCGCACCTACAATGTGAGCAACTATGGACATTTGCCCCTGGCAATACGCTTGCTCTACCAAAATCTCCTAGCAAAGCTTCAGAGTTCTAGTTCTACCCATTATAAACCATAAAAGCAATGAACATTGCATTTAAAACATATCTAGGGTTTTGGCCACGTTTACTGGCTTTTGGTCCCACTGTGCGCCGCAAGGAGACAACCTCGCCTCGGCTGGTGTTTTAAAAATAAATCCGTGGGTGAACTTTCCACACAATTATAATTTTACTTTTGTTTTTAAATGAATGCCGAGTTCGCTTTATTTTTTCCCTTTCTCTGAAGATGGAGCCACTTTGTTTTCTCGACTCATTTACACTTTTTCTCCGTTCTCTTTCGTTTCTCTTCTCGAATTTCATCGAAAGAATGTTTTTTTTTACGAAAACATAACAGTTTAAATAGTATATGTATAACGAGAGAAATGTTTTAAATAAAATTTAAGGAAACCGCGCAACAAGTTTTAACTAATGGTTCGTTTAAAAGAAGTAAATTCGCCATCGTTCTCTATGAATTTGTTATGGTCGCTGAACATCGTGAAAGAATGAATGAATTAATTGTTTATAATTTGGATCTAATATTTTTTACAGCTGCCTTCTGTTGTAGTCATATCCACGAAATCATCGCAATCTGAATCGTTTCCAAGGCAGCGGAACTCTTGCTTGGAACGTCTTATTCACCCTCTCTCTCTTATTTTTATCTCGCTATTCCCTGTGACATCGCAAACAGTTTTTGCTCCATTCACTCGATGGTCAAAAACAAGTAAAAGTGTTGAAACCGTGAAATATTTTCGAAACAGTAACAACTTTCTAATACATTTATCGCGTTATGCCTAAATGTTTGAAATAACAATAACGTACAAGGCAGTAGCAAAATTTGCCATTGTAATTAATTTTTGATGCATTTTTATGTATTATAAGATGAACTAGAATATTGCCCGTCATAAAATGACGGAGTTTCCCTTCGTCGTAATTGTATTAAAATCATTAATCCGTGCTTTCATACAGTTATTTACCCTTATCATAGTAATTAAAATCAATTACATTGAATGGTAATCAAAACAGGAAGTATACAGCTGAAAAAGTGCAGATGGACTTCTGTAAATCAAATAATTTCGAGAAATCTAGCGTTACCGATAAAGAGACAAAATGGCAAAGTGAGCAACACTGGGTTTCTATAGATCTAACTTTCTATGGCTATAGGATATTCCTATATTATTTAATTTTGAATGTTATTTAGAAACAACGATCTCTTTCCCGCCAACAGCGTACGGATCGCTTGCCTGACTGCGCACGGCCCCGCGCTTTCATATATAAATCAGTATCATGAAAACGATTAAAGTTATTTATATTGAATCTTTTTCAAAAACATATTTCGATATTTCCGAATGTTTCATTCGAATGATGTGTCCACCTAAACAAATTAGAAAAAAGTTTGTCGAACGTCAACTTTTTCATGTCTCGACTAAAAATTTGAGGTGAAAGTTGTTTGTTAAATTTTTTAAAGGCACATCACAAAATTTATATGTTTTTCAGTCACAGAAACGTCATTAGGAATCATTAAAGAAGTTATATAAAAACAATTGACACTTTCCCATCAATAAAAGCCGAGATATGATGTATGTTTTAAAAAGGATGACATACGCGGAATACAAAAATTTCAAGTTTTAAAAACTTTTATGGGAGTTGCCGATTTTTCAGAAATTTTAAACATACATAATGCGATTCAGCTTGGAATTTATTATAAGAAAGCGAACTTTTTTTCAAATTAATGTCCGCATTGAATATTTTTGCTGTTTCAGAGCGTGACAGAGGGATTGGCAAAGGTACAAAGGGACAGAATAAGGCTTTTATATATCACCGATATTACCTTAAATGGCGACTAAATTATCGAATGTTTCCGAATGACAGCAATTGTCTTTATTTTCAGCCATCCAGAATTTAACCACGAAATAATGGAATTTTTCTTCCAGTTAATTGTGAATTCATCGTAGAAGTTTTTAGTTGCGCAAATGTGCAGTCTGTGTGGGTGAGATGTGAAATGTGATGTCTTACAACTGCAACTTTAGAGCTCGAAAAGGCTTCAGTCATTCTGCTGCTTGCGCAAAATCCTGCACAATTTCTCGCGGGTTTTCTTTTTGTCTTTTGGGCTATGTAACCAACGCAGACGCTTATGGTTTTGAAGGGCATTTAGGGGCCAAACAGTTTTTCATTTCATGAATTTATGAGTGTAATTAAGTAACTGAAAGATATTTTGAGTCCGAACTTCTAACCTTAAGTTTAAATTAAGAATATCAGATTTGTTCTTCCGTTATGGAGAGCTCATATGAAATGCGTCTAATTATGGGAAATGTGAAAACAGTTGAAACTGGCAGAATATCCGCCCGGCAAGTGGAAGACCCGGGTTCGATTCCCGGTCATAGCAGATTTTTTCACCTGTTTTCACATTTCCCATTGTTACAGCTTATGCCTGTCGCATAAGGATCTTTTGAACATTCATTCCATCAATTTATAGCGTCTCTTTATGTCCGCTGAATGTAATAGATGATCAGGCGCAGGGCCACCGAGGGGGCGGGGATACCGGGACAAAATCCCCGGGGCCCGGGCCTCTGAGGGGCCCGGTATTAGAATCGGTCGTAAGGTTTTCCTACCGCAATACGCGATTGCAAGGCACGCCGGCAACCAATACAAACGGGCGGCGTTTTCTCCATTTCTCATTTACATTTCTCAGCTTTGGATTTGGGTTTTCCCAACCCAACCCACTGCTTTTCTATCACCCCTTAGCACCCTAAAACTCCTCCCCACTACTCTCATTTTTCTCCCATTCGGGAAATTCCGTCTTTGGGCCCGAGGTCCGGACTCACAAGCACTCGGAGTGTCGTCGTACGGTCAGTTCTAAAGAACAATATTGTTTACTCCCAATTTTTTTAGAGATATGGTAGCCTTTCTTTCATTCTTGACCATATTTTATAATGTAGAACTTGGAATATTTAAGTACACTTAATATCGCATATAAGGCTGACACGACGATAATTTCCATCGAATTAAACTTTACTAAAAGCGCATAAATAAATGACTTACTTCTTTGAATCGTACAATTACGAAATCGCGACCATTCAATAACAAACTTAATGTGTTGGTAAAAAATCAGGAGTTATCTAGAAAAATACCTAGTACGCAAACACGAGACGGTTATGATGGGAAAGCCTCCTTCGGAGGATGGATTATCGGTATGGCCCCTATAAATGTAAATTTCATGAGAATTTATTAGTTGAAGTACTATAGGGACATCTGGCGATCGTTATTCATTCATACTAATTGTAAGATCTACTCACATGTAATTCGTACTTTTGGACTCTGTTGCAGCGCAAGATACGCAGATACTTAAAAATGTCATGGGGGACCTCACAATGCGAAGTGAGGAAATTCCGATTCAAATGTGGTCGTCTGTTATAACAAGTACCGATTGTTTTTACGCGTTGCTTTTTTGGTACTAAAATACATTTTAGGTGTTAATTTGGTAAACCAAATTTAAAAACCATGACGTAATTTCGCAAAAAATGTGGCGATGAAAAACCTACACTTATCGACGGCAATTCAATTTCGTCGAATATTTGATTTTTACAAATTCACTGTTTATCGACATTAACCGAATCATACCAAGTCTAATTATGATATGATACATGTAGTATCAACATATATTTTATGCGTAATTTTGATAAAAATTTTAATAGGATGATATTTGACAATTTCTGCTTATAATACTGCGAACCAATACTGTAGAGAAGGGGGGAGGGGGAGTCGGCTGTCCTGAGCCTCCCTTTTCGAACTTAAAAAAATCTGATGTGGCCAACACGTCTTTCTCCATTTTGGGGTATAGTTATTTAAATTATTATGAATAGCATTATAAGGCAAAATTATTATTTCCTATCGTAAAAGAATACAGTCGTCCTTATTGCCGTAAATTAGGTATATTTTGAATATGTTTACAGAATACACCGCTAAATATACTAGAAAAAGGAAAATATCTACGAAATGGATGGTTCTACGAAAATTTGTTCCAAACAAAACTTGGAAGAAATATTATTCTCTACAAATTTGTTCCTTACGAAGATGACCAATTACGAAGTTTTTAAGGAGATATTTGCCGAAAACCGATTATTTTCTATAAACAATTCCCAAACAATAACTGCTACGGAAAATTCTTTCAAATGAAAGTTATAGGAAAGTACATTCTCTATAATCTTTTTATACAATTGTATATAGAGTAATGATGTTCAACGGAGAAATATCGCAAAAACCGAATCGGGTTCCGAATAAACCTCGACTTCCGTTTAACTGATATTGTCCAAAAACTAATCAGTTCTTTATGCTCATGCTAAAGTGTTATATATGAAGTTTGGTAACGATATGGCAAGTACTTTTTGAGTTAGAGCCCCCACAATTACATACACACACAGACATTCCGAAAATAGTCTAAACGTGTTCTAGAGACCTCAAAACGTGTATTTCCGTTGAAATCTCGAAGTAGATTTTTTTTCACGAACACAATACTTTCCCATTAACACGTATGGAGAAAGTAAAAAGATTGTATGCTTGCGTAACATAATTTAGGCGCTTTCGCATGGATTCGACTATCAATTACAGATAAAAAGAACAGACCAACCTTATAGATAAAAAAATTAATAAAACATTTTTATTATTTTAAGTTTGTGGTATTTTTGTCGATCATTAAAAACGAATTTAATTACTTAAAAAATGTAATATTAAGTTCTCGGCCGGGCCCCTTGAAAAATTGCGCGCCCGGGTACTGTAGACCCCCCCTCCCTCTCGACGGCCCTGCCTACATCCGGAAACTATTAAAAGGGGCGTTAAAGGGACATGGAAAACCCCAAAAAAGAGTACACTGAGGGCATTGCTCTTGTCCCTCTACCTCCCTCCATTTTTCGGAATATGCCTCTTTGAGCTGGGTGGTCTTTACACCATGTGTGAGACCAAACTTAGCTTAGAGGCATAGGCGTCTGAAGCCGGCCCTGTATGCCAGTCTTTTCCAGTCTTTTCTTACTAGTTGCTAGAGAAATATCGCTCCGCTTTTGTGCTCCGTAAGTTGTTGCTGTAGAAGTGGGAAGTTTATATACTAGTGTGTTCACTCTGTCTTGTTTTGCTGAATGCATACGTACCATCATCTTTGTTGCCATAGGTGTTTATTTCTGCATACATTCCTGCCCTTGTTAATTCTTATAGAAACATCAGAAGTGGCATTTTCTGAATAAGTAGAGATCTTGTCGCGCGGTCGAGTGTAGGTTAGTGTCTCTAGAATTTTCTTTACTGAAATGTAGTCATATACTACCAAAAATTTTTTAATGCATTAACATTAAAATATATGGAAACCTAGTTTGATATATGAAAGTTATTTCGTCCTTATGAAATTATTTTTAAACTTTTCAACAATCCTTTTTTTCAAATTTCAATTATATTCATTATCTTTATTGCTGAGCTGTATTTCATAGATTTTTTTTACAAATCATAGTTTTCCACAATAAACGTTTTTTAATGCTTCATTATTTAGTTAACCTCTATTGAAAAGAATTGCCTTTTGCTTTACTCGATAACATGTATTCTAATTTTCAAATTTTTGGTGATATTTTATATTAATTATATTTTACTAGTTAATTCCTATTATAATTTTATTCATTTATAAAAAATCTGACGGGTCCAACACATGACTTTCTCCATATTTGGGGTATAGATATTTAAATTATTATCAATAGCATTATGAGTCAAAATTATTATTTCCTATCGTAAAAGAATACAGTCGTCCTTATTGTCCTAAATTACGTATATTTTGAATGTTTACAGAATTCACCGCTACATGGTGTTGGCGCTGTATACTGGTATTAAGATAAAGCAAAATATCTCCGAAATGGCTGCTTATACGAAAATTTGTTTCAAACAAAACTTGGAAGAAATATTATTCTCTACAACTTTGGTCCTCACGAAGATTACCAATAACGATGTTTTTAAGGAGATATTTAACGGAAACCGAAAAACCGGTTATTTATAAATAATTCCTAAACAATAACTGCTATGGAAAATTGTTTCAAATGAAAGTTGTAGGAAATTACCTTCTCTATAACCTATGCATAGAATTTTATATACAGTGATGATGTTTTAACGGAGAAATATCGCAAAAATTGATTCGGGTTTCGAATAAACCTCGACTTTCGGTTAACCGTTATTGTCCAAAAACCAGTCAGTTCTTTATGCTCATGCTAAAGTGTTATATATGAAATTTGGTAACGATATGGCAAGTACTTTTTGAGTTAGAGCGCCCACAATCACACACACACAGACATCATTCCGAAAATAGTCTAAACGTGTTCTAGGGACCTCAAAACGTGTATTTCCGTTGAAATCTCGAAGTCGATTTTTTCATGATCGCAATACTTTTCCATTACTTCGTATGGAGAAAGTAACATAGACAAGGGGCCCGGCGATGTTATTTGCCCCAGGCGCTGGCTCTCGGCGGCCCTGATCAGGCGTTATTTACTGCTATTTACCAGCACAATGGGTGCATTTAAACTCAAGTGTAAGCTAATATTAGCAAAAGATTATAAATGTTTCAGTCCTTCCTTTAGCTACGTATTTTGTCCCGTTTCACCTTTATTTCGTGCTTTTATTGAATTAGCGAAAATTCATACTATATTTTCTATAAAAATTTGCGAACGATTTGCTTAAAATTTTCAAGCCATTCTAGTTAGTTAATTTTGATCTCTAGACTACGGATTTAGGCGTAGTTTCGTTTTATTTTAAAATCTTTTGAACTTCCAACAAACAAATAATGCCACGATTTTCATATTTATAATTAAAGAGAGGAAAAAAGGAGAAACATACATCTCTCTCCCACTAAATTTCATATTCGAATGTACGTGTTTTGAAATACAAAGTCAAGGTTCGCTACCCTATATTTCACATAATGTTGAAATTATCTGCACTGGGAAATTAGAATTAAACTACCTTGATATAAATAAAATGAGAAAGATTACTTGGTATAAGTTCCACTTATACCATGCAATCTTTCTCATTTTATTTATGATGGAGTTCTACCAAGTAAAGGCTTCTTCCGTTGATTTTACCTTGATATATTTTATATTTTTTAATGGATACCTAAGTAACAGAAGACGGACAGTTTTTGTCCTCGTTTCCTATGATGACAGAATAATCGTCGACAAGAGCGGAATGGACTCGAAGTGCTTCGGCCTCCGAGGGAATCTCCAAGGCAACCATCGTTTTCCCCACTGGAAGGCGAAGGGGAGAGGGGAGGATGAAGGGAGGGAGGGGGGGGGGAGGGACGAGGGGAGTGGAGGAGGAAGGAGTATGCGCTTCGTATCGAACAATTACGGGAGACCCTAAAATTTTGCACTTAAATCGTGGACGTCTGTTGGATGTGAAGAGGAAGATGGGCCTAGAATGGTCCGGAGAGTGAAGATGAGAGAGAAACTGGTAAGAGGTAAAGGGGTAGAGGAGGGTGGAAATGAAGAGGGAGAGTAAGAGAGGGTGAGAGAGGTAAAAGGAGAGGGTAGGGAGAGAAAAATGTAATATGGAGGGTGGTGAGAGAGGGAAGAGAGGTATAGGAGAGAGAGAGGAAGTGAGGGGAGGGAGAGAGGGAGGGAGGATAAAGGGAGAGGAGAGAGGGAGGGAAAGGAGAGAAAGGGAGAAGAAAAGAGAGGAAGGGTGGAAGTGGAGGAGAGAGGTAGAGGGAGGAAAATAGGAGGAAATGAGAGGAGAGAGAGAGAGAAGAAAGAGAGAGAGTGAGAGGAAGGGTGGAAGACAGACAGAGAGAGAGAGAGAGGAAAAACAGGAGAGGAGAAGGGGGAATGGAGAGAGAGAGAGAGAGAGAGAGAGACTGAGGGAGAGGGCGTGTATGTGTGATAGTGGGATCGGACCGGATAGCTGGGGTTGTAGCGCAAGGGGCGCTGGAAGGAATTCGGGAATCGATGTCGAGCTAAGAAAGAGGGAGGAAGAGGGGAGAGGAGGGGAGGGAATGGCAAGAAAGGAGGGGAGGAGCGAATCAGGACGAGAGGGAGGGAGCGCCGCAGGTTATGCCCAATTCGCGGTGCGTGGGAGGGTCGAAGCGGCTTTGCAGCTGTTCGGGAGCGCTTAAGCGGAAAGAAACACCGAACTGCAAGCCATCGCATATTTTGGAGGGGCGATCGGAGTCGAAGACGTGTTTTGGAGCGGAGGAAGGTTTTGGAGTTTTTTTTTGGTGCAAGCAAGAATGAGAGTAGGGATCGAGAGATAAGTACGGTCCCGAGTAAGAAGCAATTTCTGCGAATCGTTTAAGGGAAATGTAAGTAAGGGGATAAGACGGCGTGGTCGAGTAATAGCACTTAGGTAGGACGGCGTCTTATTTTTCCGAGCCGAATGCGAAGACATGTAAAGTGGAAGGATTTGAAATCGAAGGAAATGATGAAGTCGTTAAAGATAAATTCAATAATGGTTGATGGAACTCTCCTCATTGGCTGAATCAATGTTGCTTCAGCAGCTATTAAACGCTTCTTATTTCAACTTCGGAGCAGTTGCATTAGCTCGCCGATTATTGATTCTACGTAGAAATAAACCTAGCATTACCACGGAGGGATATTATTTAAAGTAAAACCCCGTTATTGCAATCTTGTGGATTGCGTACATCATTAAGACAGACTGACAATTGGTTATCTACATAAATAAAATTGTAACCTCCGTTTGTACTTTTGTTTTTTTGTCGGGGTTTTATTTTTTGTGTGTTTTGCATCACAAGAAGACATTTGAACCGGTTTGCACAATTGTTGTCTCTCTGTCTGTTTGTTTGTTTGTTACCGCATCACGCAAAAACGGCTGGTCGAATTTTTATGAAACTTGCAGCGTATCTTTACACTGGTCCAGCTTAAAATATAGGCTATGTGGTGTCTCAGAAAACATTTTAAGTGGGGGTTTGGAGGGGGGGGGGCATGGATTTGGTTTTTCGACGATAACTCTCGAGTAAATTAATCAGGAAGTTCATATTTGATATTTGTCACTTTCAATACAAGTATAAGATCAAGTTTGTATATGAGCAAAATCAAACCAAGGAGAGGGGGGGTTGTGGGGGGTGGGGGTCACCCGTAAGAGAAATCATAAATAAACGCAGGTTACAAAATATGAACTGCAACAAATGAAAAAAAATTTCCTAAGTAATAATTGAGGTTTTTTCATTTCCTGTACGCAACCTAACTACAAATAGATAAGTTTGTGGGTTACCATCTTTTTGCCTCACACCCCTCAATTATTGTAATTGCTGAGATATCCTGAAAATTATGCAATATTGCTTCAAGGCATCACTTACATTTACATTTAGCATTATGACGAAGCAAAGGATTGTGAATGCTCATCCGTTAACAAAGAATTTTCGGTTCATTTATACTTAAGCTTGAAGCCGAACAATGCCGGATAATTCTTTATTAGCAATTAATACGAGGGGCGTTCAGAAAGTAATGCCTCCGTGCACGCGTCTCGCGCAGGGGAAGTGGGAGAGAAATACAACCTGTCCCAGCTTGTTCGTTGTTCCTTTAGCTTCGGTTTGCCGTTTGGCACGTCTCTACATATACACAGTTGTTCGTGTTTTATTCTGTTCGAAATGGATACTTCTTTTTTAAGTGTTTCGAAGCGTATTAAACAGCGACCAGTTATCGAGTTTTTAACGCACGAAAATGAGACACCTATCCAAATTCACCGTCGATTATTGGCTGTTTATGGTGTAGACACTGCGGACATAAGCACTGTGCGTCGTTGGGTCAGAAAATCGAGGGAGACTGGCGGAGATTTGGACGTGAACGACCATCTGCGGAGTGGAAGGCCTGTAACCGCAACTCAAGATCCGAACAGGCAAAAAGTCGATGAGTTTATTCGAGAAAATCGACGAATTACTCAGAGAACCATAGCGGTAAATGTAAACATTAGTTTAGGAAGTGTTAGTGCCATTGTTATGGGTTTGGGATACAGCAAAGTGTGTGCTCGCTGGGTACCATGTCAGCTTACACCCGAATGAAGAAAGCGAGACTGCAAGCATGTCAACACTTGCTTGCTCGCTACGAAAGGGAGGGTAATGACTTTCTGTTCAACATCGTGACGGGTGATGAGAGTTGGGTGCATCACTATGACCCGGAAATGAAAAACCAGTCACTCGAATACCGCCACCCCACTTCTCCCAGAGTGAGAAAATTCAAGACTCAATCTTCTGCAGGAAAGTGCATGCTCACTGTTTTCTGGGATTGCAGAGACATCATTCACCAGGAGTATATGGTCAAAGGTACGACAATCAATTCTGAGACTTACGTACAGACATTAAAAAAGTTGAAAAAACGAATCAATCGCGTTCGTGGGGCCAAAAAACCGATGATTCTGCAACACGACAACGACCCCACCAGTGGTTTCACTTCATCAGCGATACAGAGCATCGGTTTTGAAGTTCTCGAAAACCCTGCCTACAGCCCGGATTTGGCACCGTCGGACTTCTGGCTGTTGTCAGCTCTCAAGAGACATCTCAAGGGAATTCATTTCACCTGTGATTAAGAAGTTCACGCCGCTACGAGGAAATGCTTCCGAGAACAACATCAAGAGTTCTACAGCGACGCGTTCGAAAAACTTGTTCAGCGCTGGCGACGTTGTATCGAGCTTGGGGGAGACTATGTAGAAAAATAATATATATATATAATTAAAGTAGACATTCTGAGCTATCTTTTGGTTTTTGTTTCATTTCAATACCTTGTCTGGGAGCAGAGATTCAGACATGGAGACATTACTTTCTGAACGCCCCTCGTACTATAATAATATTTTCAGATTAGTCTCGCTATAGAATTGGACCATTGATATGTTAAAACAGCAAATCTCAGCGCAGAAATGACTAATATTAAATATTTGTAAATCCCGATATCCCGGGATTTCCTTGATAAAAATCCCGGGATTTCGGGACTCGCGTATTTAGCGGGATCCCGGTATTGCAATCCCTAGTCCTACATACTAAGAATATGAGAGAGGCGAAAGATTATACAGATTATCAGAAAGAGGAAGTCGAACTAGACTGGACGTTAACTGTGGGTGGGGAGAGAGAGAGAGGGAGAGGGGGGGAGGAGAGAGAGAGGGAGAGAGAGTGGGAGAGAGGGAGGGAGAGTGGGAGAGAGGGAGGGAGAGAGAGTGGGAGAGAGGGAGAGAGAGAGGGAGAGAGAGAGAGTGGGAGAGAGAGAGAGAGGGAGGGAGAGAGGGAGGGAGAGAGAGAGAGGAAGAGAGGGAGGGAGAGAGAGAGCATGATTAAAGAAGTGCTATAAGGAAAACTGGATGGGAATATGTAAAGAGGAAGGAATATTTTTCAGCTGACTTTGAAAGGAAAGAGAGCTCTCAAGACGAAGAAGACTGCGGAAAATATGTTTAGAACCAGGTTTAGTAACCATGAATAATCACGGGCCTGTCTAAGGAAAGAATACCTATGTTGGTTATAATGATAGTACCTATAGTTGAATATTAATTACTGATGGAAACAGATCAAACGAGAGGGGCGTTTCTCCCCCGTTCCACCTTCGACTTTGGATTTGGGTGTCCGCTTCTCTCGCCTAATAATACCAACCTCCTAAACTTCAACCGCCGGAGACCGCGGGCCACAGAACCACCTCACTCATTCGCCCCATCGCTCTTTCTCTCTCTCTCTCTCTATCTCATTTCCAGATCGAGTGAGGGCCTTCTTGAAAACAGATTCGCTTCCATATCCCTGTTGCATTGTCGGAATTGAGGCATATTTCGAATCGGAGGGGTGGGAGGAATGTAGAGGGAGAGAGAGGGAGGGAGGAAGAGAGAAGACACTATGACACTATGAAAGAGAGGTTTAAGAGAGAGATAAAGTTTCAGGAAAGGACAGGTGGGAAGGTTTGATTGGGACGTTAATTAATAAAGTTAACCATTATCAGACCTCTCAGCTGAGTCGTACGAATCTAATATATAAAAATGAATGTGTATATGTATGTGTGTATCATGATTTTAAAACTCGAAAACAACAGATCGTAGAAGCAAGAGAAAGATATCATTTTAAACGGCGTTTTGTTTCTACTGGCTATGAGGTCGCTGAAAAAATATTTTCGTTTGCTAAAGTGTCCCGGGTTCGAATCCAGGAGGCAGTTATATTTTCCCATAAGTTTACACGGGATTTTTGATTTTTCAGAGTGCAAGATTTTTTTCTTCGTTCATCAAATTTCGTAAATATGGGCCGATTTTCTTTATTTTTACTTTATTCGACGGAGCATACTCTATACTATCTTATTCTTGCAATGTTTACATGTTACACTTTCGAAGTTTTCAGAAATACGCATTTATTTTCGAAATTTTGCGTATTTTTCGCACTCATTCCGGGCGTTGCCAAGACGACCATCATTGTTGTCTCCGATTCAATTAGGGTCAATTAAACATTCAAATTGACGAAAGAAATGCGTTGTTCGCTTTGAACTTTTGTTTAAGCATCGAAATTAATGACGCATAGCAACATAAATATTTAAAGATAATTATACTGTTGACTGCGTCTGGGAAGCGTTTCTAACGGTTTAATCAAGGCATTTGATCATTTGTATGCTGGAATCTTACCGTTTTATAAGTAAAACTATTATACTTCGTATATGAGAAAGTAATAAATTAATTTAGATTTTCGTGTTTTTTTAATTAGGTCATTTTTGCACTGTTCTGAATCCCGGGCAACGCCGGGTAAACTATGGCTAGTAAATAATAAATTACAAAAATGATAAAAAACTGAAACATTAAAAAATATAAAGAAAGCGCAATGTTGAGGAAATATCTATGGCAAGAAAGGATTAAATAGAAGTCCCATGGAAGATGCCGATGAAAAATGTCTATTCATCAAGTTAAACAATAATCATCTTTTTATGATCATGTACCGAATGAAATATTCTATGGGTGACAGCAGACGGTAACAATTGAGAGAGGAGATCGATTCCTTTGTCGAGTGATTCATTCAATCGATTTAATGGTAGGCTAATTCAACTCAAAGGAAAAATAATAGATTCCAGTTATAAAAAATTCAGACGAATGAGATAGCTTATAAATTACTTATTAGACCAAAACTGGAATATGGGGTTAATGACTTGGGACCCTCACCTGGCAGGACAAATTGGGAAACTTGAGATGGTACAAAGAACGGCAGCTAGATTCGTACTGGGTAACTTTAGAGACGCGAGCGTCAGTGAAATGCTAGATAATCTGGGTTGGGAGACAATAAAATCGCTAAGAAGTAAAGCTAGGTTAACAGTAAAGTGCAACGCGTACGTCAATAAACCGTCATGGAGAGACATAGGTGTCAGAATGGCAAAACCAGTATAGTACATAGGTCGTAGGGATCATAAATATAAGATATAGACAGCCAGACAAAAGACAAATTGGGGTAAATATTCATTCTTAAGTAGGGGAGTATACGAATGGAACAATCTTTCTACAGAGGTGCTGGAGCCCTTTCCTCAGCTTGTAGGCCACTTCAAGGCAAGAATGCAAAAAATGTGATCCACAACGGCAATTAAAGATATTTAGAGATATTAATGAAAACTGTAAATGTGTTGTGGTGTGTTGGAAGAATATTTGTTAATGTATAAGTCTGTAATGTTGCCACCTGGCCTAATGGCCAAATTGTAACTTCTATGTAATAATAATATTAACGATGTATCTTCTTTAGGTTATGAAAAATTCGATTTATAGTTATTCTATTTTCAGATTTTGCACTGTACTTACGTGAGAGATAAACAAGTGAATTTTGAGCTAGTGATGAATAGCTTGTTGGATGGAATTCACTTGTAATTAGGGCTCCAAGAAAGAATATGAAAACGAAGAGAATCTTATTACGACAAGTTTATCCTTTTGATGATGATGAAGTGGGGAAAGCTAAACTCTCCATTTCCCCTGAGTCCACTCCCAACGCTTTTGGGTTTCTGAGTGGAGGTGAACGTGTTGTCAAACAGAAATCCGCATAGGAAAGAGAGCCGTCTCCCTAGGTCCTTTTCCTCTTTTTTGGAGAAAGGCCTTTTCAAGGTCTGTTGCAGACCTGGGTCTTCGATACATGTCCCAAGGCATCGTCTTCCGCTTTCCGATTTCCTGCAGCATCGGCGTCTCCTTGCGCTGCATGTCGTCGAAGAAGCTGCGCACTTGTTCACACATCCGAGCGGAGATGGGTTGGACGTCCGTGAGTTCATATAGCGC
The DNA here is from genome assembly GCA_036926305.1 of Uropetala carovei. Taxonomy (NCBI): domain Eukaryota; kingdom Metazoa; phylum Arthropoda; class Insecta; order Odonata; family Petaluridae; genus Uropetala; species Uropetala carovei. The sequence continues at coordinate 4,238,065 of JAXCHB010000010.1, read as the reverse complement.
CTCATTGGCGATGGTCCAGCCAAGGTTGAGAGCGGTACGTAGGCAGGAGCGCTCTGCTACGTCCAGGCGATGTATTCCGGAGTTGTTTCGACGGCCGCTCCAAGCTCGTGATGGGTAGGTGAGAGCGCTGTAGGTGACTGCCTTGTATAGCAGTATCTTGCGCATCATGGTGACGTGTGGTGACCGAAGAATCGGTGCCACGGCTATCCGGGTAGAAAAGGCCTTCCTGACGGCTTATTTCGCGTGCTTCTTGAAGTTGTTTCCGGTCGAGAATTACCCCGAGGTAGGTAATCTCTTCCTTCCTCTCAACCTGCTCAGCTTCCACGATTACTCCGTCCATATCTGCGAAGCGCCCAGGACTGAAGAGGATACTCTGGGTTTTCCCGGGGTTGAATCTATGAGACGGTATATGGCGCGCTGTAGATATTCCACTGCCATATGCTTTTTTATGGAATGGGAGATGAAGGCGGCGTCATCTGCGTATAGGGCTAGCATTGTATTCCAACCGAGATCGGTTGGAAGACCCGAGGTGCAGATGTACAGCAGGGGTCCGATTACGGACCCCTGCGGTTCGCCTGACGAGATCTTTGGTGACGAGGTTGCTTCGCCCCAGGAGACCCAGAATGTCCTGCTGTGAAGATAGTTTGCCACGAATTTCTTCTCCCACCTCGGGAAGCGGAAGGTGTTCATCTTCCTCAGGAGACCTTGATGTCACATCCGGTCAAAGAAGGCCCCGGCGGAAGTGCAGCGCCTTTTGAAACCTTCAGTGATGAAATCGCACACCCGCGCAAGTTGGTAACTGGTGGAATGCATGAAACGGAAGCCAAATTGTTCTCCGAGACGAAGGCTTGTAGATGTGGTAGGATGATTCTCTCCAACAATTTCCCCAGCGTATTGAGGAGGGAAACTGGACGAAAGTTTGCAGCGGTGTCGGGCGGCTTGCCAGGTTTCAAGAGGCAGATGAACCATTATTAGGAATTGAAGTTTCCGATGTTTGAACTTCTCAAATTTCAATATACTTTCAATATAATCGACCAAGTTAGAGAATATCTATCTCTTTTTCATTAAAATAAAAATGTGTTTAAATGATTTAAATTGTTTATTTGCATCTGATTAGAAAATAAATCGGTGAACCAAATTTTAACATTTTTAAAAGGCATAGGACTAAACACAAATGTGAAGTTGGAGAATGAGAAAAACTATGAACTTGACAAGGCATCGAATACCGCTGTGCCTCGGTGAGGACATCTAGTGTTAACTGAATTAGCTCTTTCTTCACCGTAAATGGCCCAATTCGAGAGATTTAGACTGGCTTGATATAAGCGCCAACTCGGAAAGTGCGAGACTCGAGTTCGATCCCCGCTCAAGTTCAGAATTTTTCTCCTACTTCACTTTTTTTACATTTCCCTGGTATAATTTCCGATATGTTGTTCTGCAATGTTTAGCCATTATGCTAAAACTAAGTAAATATTTAAGGGAAGACATTTATAGTAAACATAGAGACATAATCGGGCCGTGGTGAATTAATTCAAACTATGTCGTTTAGTTTCAAATACTCTATCGCAAGTTATTATCTGACACACTGTTGTACACTTTCATAACTTGTTTATAGACATTTCTCACAATCTGTAACTGCAAAAGATTTATTAATTTTTATAATAATGTCTGCCATTCAAAACTGCCTACGTTAAAATACCTGCATCGGAAAAGTCCAAGTTGTAGGAGAAATTGTTTGAACGCGAACCAAAAGGGAATATAAATGTCGGCATATTAAATCAAAGAAGAGCAGTGCGTTAAGAGTTGATAAACTGGAGAGAGAGAGAGATAACCTAGATATAGAGTTACTCTTTGACGAAGTCCGCGTAATGGAGTACACAGCGCTCGGCGAAACATCTTTCGGGAATTGGCATTAAAATTGGCAAATCGATTACGCGCTCATTCAAGTACGATGCCTTGCATTTTTTTTTGGTCGGAATCATTTTGCGGCGGCGCGCCGGCGTCTCACACAAAAGTAGGAGAGATTTAGAAAAAATAACTCCTTTGCCGTAAAGGAAGAAGGAGCCATATTTTATTATTATTTTCAGCTTAGCTGGAATATGTCTATCACTCGACATATACAGACTGGAGTGTTAGAGATAGGTTTAGGACGCGGAATGGAGTGTAGGAGATGAGAGGCCGAGAAGAGGGAAAGAGAAAGAGAGAGAGAGTGGAGAGGAGGTGGAGGAAGGAGAGAATAGAGAGGGATGGAGTAAATAATGTGAGGGGATGGAGAGGGAGAGATACGGTTTGGATGTTGAAAGGATTTCTTCAGAAAGAATAGCTCACTCGAAGGAGATGATATTACGTGTTTCTGTAAATGGATAGAGAGAGAGGTAGAGAGAGATCCTTTGAGTCGTTGTGTTTTCGGAAGAACGAGAAAAAAGGAGGCGAAGCGAGCGCCGCCGTCCTAGGACGGGGTATTTTCATTTTATCTCTTTTTGTCTTTTATCGGTGTTTTTTGAAAAGGAGGGGAAAAAATTAATACCTCTCTCAGCCATCCTGGACTCGCAAAATGGAAGTTTTAAATTCAAAAATCCTTTTTCCGTAGGTATTTCACGAATGGGATAATTTCCATCTCCAATGAGGGACAAAATTTTTGTTATTTAGCAGAAGCAGAGAAATCAACTTTCTTGCTGTAAAACTATATACTGAAATGATTTTTATTTTTTTAATTTGTAAGGACTTCAGAAAGCATCTAAAAATCTCAAACGAAAGGTTTCTTTAAAATCAAATCATAAGCGCCAACTTAAAATCTTAAAGCAAACCTTTAAGAAAATCACGACGGGATTTTCAGGAAGTTTATTTCCGAAGATCGTCGATATTTCGTCCTCTTACTGAAAATTGCGTATAATTTTGAATTTTACTAAAAGCTCATTCTGCTAGGGAGAGAAGAAAAGACAAGAAAGTCGACCCTTCCATATCCAGCCCCCCCACCCAAAAAAAAAGTCAGAGACGAAAAGACCGTGGTTCTTTAGCAGTAATAACATTAGAGTTATGCTCGCTTTATGAGGTAATGGCAACGGGCATGGCTTTGAGGGGGAATGGCTAGAGGAGGAGGGCAAGAGAGGGCATTAGGAGTAGAGGGGGCGAGGAGAAGGGAGAGAGAGAGATAGTTAGAAGGAAAGGCCGTGGACCGTTTGCGGTGGACCCAATTACCGTGTGGGCGTTCCCCATCTGACCCGTGTCTCTCTCTCTCTCCATCTCTCACCCATTACACCGCTGAAACCCTTAAGAAGCCATTCAATCCTCTCTCCCTCAATCTTTCGCTACTCTTTCCACCCTTATTTCAACCCCTAAAAGGAGAGCATCTTCCCCTCTATCCGATTTCCATACCATTTCCTTAACCCATTATAGCGCTCCCGTCCTACCGATTCTCCTCCTCCCTTCCCCTTAACGGGATCCTCCCCCCCCCTCCCCCCCCCCCCCCGAATCCCCTTCCTTCCTCTCGCCTTACCTATCGCTACGTCTCAATTTGAGGAAATGGGACGGATTTCGTCTGCAGAATCACGTGCGGAATTCCGTCGTCGTCATCCAGTTTTGCCGTTAAAGTCGCCTCGGACTAATTAGCACGTTGTAAACTGCAGATATTTTGGAGGCATAAGGCACGTCGTCGGACGTGAACATTACATCTTACTTATGCCGCATTAAAATTTATTTGAGACATTTTGCGTAAAATCTCAGTTTTTTATCAAAACTTCATGGAATACGTTTTTAGTACACCCTAACTTAAAAAGGGCAATGATGCTATATTTTCATTATATTTTCCATTATTATCAAGTAAGACAAGTTCTGTGGAGTTATTTGAAACTGCAACTTTTGATAATAGATAAATTACCCTAACACTAACTCTTTACCATAAGACTATAATTCAAATCTTTGTTCATAAATGTCGCCATGATGTATGAAATATTTCCATCAAAATAACGTATATCTTCAGTAGGTGGTATAAAATGTTCAGATACGTCTGGTAACAAGAGTGCTTTTACTTAGAGAAATTTTAGTTTTTATCGAATTTAAAAAGTTCCTCGAAAGAATCACTGATGTAACGACACTAATACCTACTACTAAATGTAAAAACAAATTTGTGTCTCCGGTCCTCAATTCGTTAACATTCGCGAATCATGCGGAGGAGAGACGATATCTTCAGATAGATGCTTTGCTTCACCTTCGAAACTCAACATAATTATCAGATGGTTTTCAGATCGTGCATAGATACAACCTGACACCAACAAACGTAAACTGTAGGAATTCCGCCGCGTTTTGGGTGAAAAACGGAAATATTGCCAAATCAAAAGGAAAAATATATCGGGGTTATGACGACGTTTATTCATTTAATGTATTGGATATCAAGAGCATAGTCCTTATTTTCTTAGTCATCTGATGAAGACAATGAGACCACGCTGAAGATCAAGATGAGTGTTCTACACTAGATCCTACGATCGGTTGGTCACCGCTGAGCATCTGGTTTTTCCTAATTGGAATTTTCTTAATGATCAGTAGAATTATAGCGATAAAAAGAGTTTGATGTTGCGATTTTGATCATATTCTGGGCCATTTCAAATTCGCGTAAAATTTTAAGTCTTCTTCATTACAATTTATGTATCGAAGAGAAAAAAATATTTTCGCATATTTTTTTTAAAAACCTCTACAGGCTGTTAACTGAGCTAAATGTATGAGTTAATCAGAAATATCCTCGAAGTTTAAGTCTATAATTTCATTTTTTCCGTTTCTATTGACTCGGAGTCGGAAAAAGTCAGTCAGAAAGTATGTTTTTTCGCGAGTCTCTGGATAAGATGCTAATGATACTTTCTGACGAGAGCAATTTACTACTCTTCCTCTTTTCTCATCAAGGTCGTAATTAACTCTTTCTCACCCTCCATTTGCTGTTTCGGCACTTAGTGTATCGTAAAATTTCCCCTTCAGATGGTCCATATTCCCTCCTCCTCCATCCTCTCCTTCCCCCTCCTCCCACTCTCCCCCTCCTCCCAGACCCGGATTATCCTCCTCCACTACCTCGTTTATTAGCTACCTCTTTTTCCTCGTGGGCCCGAGAGATGTCGCGCCCTTTTCCGCAGACGTCGCCTGATACGCGACGCTTTCGTCTAATATCTGCTGACGTTTTTCCAAAGCTCGTTAACCTGACGCGTTTTTGCTGTCCATTTCGTATGGAATTATTTCGTGACGACGGTAGTTAACCTCTCTCAGGATTTTTCAGAGTAACTTAAATATTTAGGGCCTTTTTAAACGTTAAAACTATCGAAAACAATTTATTTTTTGAAGGGAAATGATTCAAATATTTTCGCGTTTAAAAAACCAAGTAGAGGCTGTAAACAGGACTAAATATACCCCATTTAGCATTTACTATGAGTATTTAATTACAAACACCAATTCACAACAATGCAAGAAACAGGGGTTATTAAACATCACGTAACCGAGAAAATAGCATCGTTATAGTAATTAATGCATGCAAAGCCAATATGGGAGCGAAATTTAGATTTAGACAGACGTACGGTATGGAGAAAACAACTTTTTTAGATTAAAACGTGCATTTCCGTCAAAATCTCGAAATCGATGTTTTTCGCGGTTAAAATATTTATATAAGTAATACGAATACGAGCAAGTAAAAATGCTTGGGAAAAAGACTTTAAAACGTGGAAAATTTAACATTTGTATTTTTTTCGGTTCAGAAAAATTAAAATGAGACACCAAATTATTTTCGCAATAAAATCAGTCTATTGAAGCTTACATTCGAAAAATCTACACACTAGATTACGTCTTTCTGGATAACATCTTATATTTAATTAGGTAAAAAAAATTACACCGATGTTTGTTTCGTAAAAAAACGGCCGAACAGAGAAAATAAAACGCTTCAAGGAGAGGAATGTTTTTCTTTCGAGTGTCGATGTTAGCTTGTCGGCTGAACGTCAGACAGCGCGTCGGTCTCGGATAAGGAGTATATTTATCGAGTGTTTATTGACCATCAGATGAAGAAAAAAACGCGCGAGAAATAGAGTGGAAGGTTGAAGAGAAGGAAAAAGAGGAGAGAGAGAGAGAGATGGAATGAGAAAGAGAGAGAGAGAGAGAAAAGAGCGTTGGCATGGCTGAAGAGTGGTTGTGAACATCTTATCAGGGAAAAGACGCCCGCTACCTTTCTGTAGCGGAAAGCGGAGAAGATTAGGTCGACAAGCATCTACGCACCTCCCCTCCTCTTTTTTTGCCGCTCTCTCTCTTAATGTAAATAAGCTTTTTTTCCTTTTGTATATAGGTATGTATGTATGTAGGTATGTGTATATTTATTATTATTTACATATTTAAGGTTACTTTAAATGTTTATGCTTTCATTTAATTTCACTTAATTTTATTAATTTTCATGTTCATTCTTCATTACTTTAAAATATATTTTGTGATTCTTATATTTTAAAACTTGTACGTACTATTGTAATTCCACAATTGTTCTTTTATGTATGTAGGGTTTTCGCAGGTATTTTCCACCCCCTTCCCTTCGTGGGTGTCTTCCTGCGTGGTTTTTTTTAGCTAGGTTGACCATGTCAGGTATTTCCTAGGTTTTTACCGCAAATACTTCCTTATTTATTAGGCGTTTCCGAATCAGTAATTGTATCTCTTAATTGTTTTTTTTTTGTTTTTTGTTTAGTTTCAGGTTTTTGTTTTCTGCCAATTTGTTTGTATGTTTGTACGTTATTATTTTTAGGCGCATTTCGCTTCCAGCGTGAGCGCCTATTATCGTCGGTCTGCCCGTCCGTCCGTCCGCATGTTCGTTCTCGGCTTCTACAGACCGGATTTTCATGAAATTTGATATTAAGGACTTTCAATCAAATGTAATAAAAAAATCGCAAAAATGAATGACGTACGCCAATCAGGGGTACCACTTTACTTGTGACAAAAAATTAAATTTTCCTCATATCTCGTAAAGTATTGCTCACATCAAAATATTTTTGAAATAAAAGTTGTAGAACTTGTATAGAAGAGTATTTCCTTTCCTATACATTCTTATCGTAGGAGTAGCCGTTATCGAGAAAATCAAACAAAAATGTCTTAATTCGAGTTGAACAAAAAATTTGTTGCATTGTTACTTCTTCATTGTTGCCAACATAAACAATCACACAAACAAACGTTTATTTTCCTTACGTGTGCATGTAATACTATTAAATAGGAAGAAAATGGATTATTTATGATGAAGAAAAGGACTTTAAAACGCTATTTCCCTTACGTACAGGTATATAATTGCTTTCTAATACTCCATTGCACGAAACGCGCCCATTTGTGATACGTTGTACACTTTCCTAACTTGTTTATTCTCATTTGTAATTACTAACGTAGGGTTAAATGTAAGAAGGGACTATAATTGTAGTCTCAATTTCGCCCTCAATAAAAACGTTTGTCTGTCTGTCTGTCTGTCTCTCTCTCTCTCTCTCACACACACTTTTTCTCTCACCTTCCTTCCTCTTCTGCTTTACTTCCTCGTCTCCTCTCTCCTTCATCTCTCTGTATTTCCAAATCTTCCTCTCTGTCGCTCACCGCCTTCTTAACGGGAATACTTAAAAATTAAAAAAAAACGATATAAAAGACCAGTGTTATAGTCTATAGGAGGGGATTTCAAATTTTTATCGATTAAAATAATCCGCTCACGTCTTCGACCTGTCTGATCCTCTTAAACGAAAGCAGATAGACACTTCGTTTTTACGCAAATCGATTCAGTATTCTGTCTCTTTATAATATTATTCCATATTAATCATACTAGCAGGTATGCATACATTTTACGATTTTGAATTAACATTTTTTTTAAAGCCGCCATTCACTCTGCCCTTAGTCGTTCTTAACACACGTTCAATTTATTATCATTTTATATTTTTCCGTTCTTCTATCCGTCTTACGGCGACCGAAATTCGCTCCTCTTTCTTAATTTCAGAAATTTATCGGAATCTCTCCTTTGTTATCGATAAGTCGTCGATAACTCTTAGCCTGCGCGCGTTGCATTATTACGGTCCACATTATTTTTCTACCGAATTCGTAACTCAGTGTTCACAAGTAATAATTCGATGTCAACGAACTCGCGTTTTTAAACGCCGACTCCGTATTTTTATATAATAGTACCTCTCTCCCCAAAATTGGAAAACGCGAAATATTTTTTTCATATGCTTATCGTAAAATAGTTATTCTACGCAAAGTCATCAGATTCGGCATAATAGTGTGAAATTGTGTGGTTGTTTATTTGCGTTTCACCTTCTCTCTCTCTCACACACACACACACACAATCATACCGAATCAATAAATCTGACATTGAACAACTTGAACTCTAGTAACGACCCTCATTCGATCGATAGAATGGGTTATACATTTTGTGCTGAAGCTAAATGGAATGAACTTTAGAAACTCGACCTTCTATATCTAATAGAAATTTTATAACCTGGGCCAATTCTACTCGCCGCTGCTTTAGAGCATTCTAGGTAACCACACACCCGGGCGTATTGATCCGAAAACTATTACAAACCGTTGATTTAGCACTCGGTGAACACAATGCACGTAAGTATGACATTATTCCATTTTATTGACTGGGACTAGATGTGTGGAAATGATCAATTGAAATCAGTAACTTCTTGAATTGTGCGACACGCTGCAATCAGCGCATTTCAATATCGACCCTCGAAAAGACATTCCGGTTAAGTATTGCGCAAGTCTTTCTTCCGGCTCGTTTCGACGATCATTCTGCAGATGGCAGCACGTGTTCCTCCGCCTTCCATCAGCACAGTAGAAACATATTTCAATCCTGAGCCTAACTTATAATTGGTCTCTTGGTATTTTACGAGTCCTGATCCAGTTGGAGGACCCATTTAAACCTGTAGGACACCACAGTACAAGGCATCGAGAATAGGTCAAGATGTCGATAATTTGGCCGTCAGAATGACCAATAAACCAATTACGCCGCTCACATACATTTCCCTTTTTTCCTTTTGTGTTCGGGATAGCTGCCTTCGCATCTCGTTTGAATTCCACCACGAGAGATCCATTAGCCGCTAATATAATCAGTCTTCTACCCACGCGTTTTGTTCAGCGCCTGACTTTTGCATATGGAATGTCTACTAGCCTTAATCCTCTTTACATTAATTTTCTTTATCTAGTAAACAGCCCTACCAGCATAAACTCATGCCTTGAAAGCATATTCACGCATCCTAAGCCAAATGAAAACGAAATTCCAAGTCTCCTAGTTAATCAAGATACTATGGGAGACAATAGGACCGATATTATTCTATTAGTGATATTCGCAAATGGAATCGAATTATAAAATTTTCGTCAAAGTTAGGGCAATTTACGATTGCAACGTCATATGCGAATCGTAATGCTAGAACCAACAAGGATTGAACTGTGAAGCGTTTCTTATAAAGGGAAATCATTCAGATTTTTTTTGTAGATCACTGCTAAAATGTATTTATTTTGCTAATGCATTGATTTGAACTGTGGATGGCGTGAAGATGAAAAAGTCTTTGTTCAGAATTGTGCATTTATCTCTGTTTTGTTCATTACTATAAAAAAGATTTTAAAAAATCTCCTTATAAGACTGATTTATAAATATTTTTTTCTTCAAATTATCATTCTTAAGCGTGTTATCGTCTTTAAAAGTTCTTTTCGCCGTGTTTTTACACTTTCAGTTTTTGCGGCTGGCTTACTTTCTAAGTAAAATGCATTGAATCCTTTTTACTGTTATCTTAGAAAAGGGTGGTAGTTTACAGTTTTACTTTACTAAAACGGAAAAATCCGCGACGTTTAGTAAAAAATCTGTATTTTCCTATATCGACGCGGTTTGGACCCGGGGTCTCTATAAACATCTCCTCGCCACACGATCAAGATTTTCCCCGAGACCAGTTTCACGCCGAACGCGTAGCACTCCATTTTATTGTGATTCTCGTCTATCCGGAAATTTATTGAGCCATAAAAGCGACCCATTCCTCCAACGAGCGACATCATCGGCATAGGCGAAGGCTCTTTATGCATTGTCGGATTCTTTCTTCACATTAATCAACAAAACGTTCGTTTTATTTCACAACGCCGGCAATTTGCCAGCCACTCTCCATTTTCTATATTAAAAACGGCGGACGCAAAATTACCCGAATAATTAACTTTATTTATTCATCGAGGGAAATCCCCAGAGAGAGAGAGAGAGAGGGAGATAGACGAAATAATTGATATCTATTGATTTAAAACGCCTATAAATAGACTATCATTGCTCTTAAAAATACGAATCCAATTAAAATCGCCATAAAAATGTCAGTAAAAAGAATTCGTTGTGTGTACATTATAAGGATAAAGGCGGGAATATATGACGTCACCTAGTGTTTTAGAGCAGTTTTTCTGGGAGCGCCTAGAAGCAGGGCCGCCGAGAGCCAGCGCGGGCCCTGGGGCAAATACCATTGCCGGGCCCCTTTTCTTTGTTTTGTGTTCAAAAAGGGCCTCTCGGCAGACCCAGGACAGCCGACTCCCCCTTCCCCACGGTATTGACTCTAACCAGAACTTGTCAAATTCCATCCAATTAAAATTTTTTATCAAAATTACGTATAAAATATATGATGATACTGTATGTATCAAATCATAATTAGACTTGGTATGATTCGGTTAATGTCGATAACAGCGTATTTCTAAAAATCAAATATTCGACGAAATTTAATTGCAGTCGATAAGTGTAGGTTTTTTTATAGGTATTAATTTAGGAGAAGCACTAGTACAAACTTTTCAGGAAAACATTTGTTACCTACCAGCTGGAATGTCCATCGTAGTACACTTGTCAGTACAAAAACGATCTAGGAAAAAATGAATGAATTAACTCAAAAAAAATCGAAACGAAATTAAACACGATCTCACACATATTATAGTATTTTTGTTATTTAACTAAAAAATTAAATCCATACAAAATGATGAAGGATTGAAATATTGCAGAGCACCTACTTAATGGCTACGGAGCACCAATTGAGAAACGCTGGTTCAGAAGGATAGGAGGGAGCCTGTGGGCATTTACATGGCGGTTTGGACGTCCACGAGGATAGAGGATGACACGTTGTTGAACCTACCCAGCATTGGCTTGTTTTTCTACAAAGAATATACTAAAACTGAATCCTAGTGTCTCGCTGGGAGCAGGATGTTCTGTTGAAAAGATAGGGGTAGCATGCGTCGAACGGAAATAATTTACGCTTTTGGAAGTGCAGGTTCCTCTGGATGCGATGGGATAGGTTTTCTGCGTTACAACGTTTGTAAAAGATGATATTTGTATTGAGGGAGGTTTCGCATGGAAAGGACCCTGCGGGTGATGGGTTTCACTTGTTTGGAATTCCTTGCGCCACAGCGAGTCGTCAAAGTTTCTGGGACGGTGGAAGGATATCATGGGTGGCTTGGGAAACAGTGCAAGGATGGTGGTGGAAGATCTTAGAAGACGGAGATGAGATGATGATGTTATTCAGTGCTTCACAGGTGGAAGTCTGTGTTAAGAGCAAGGGGATTGTCTGCCTGTTTTAGTTGAGGTGTGTCCAAATGAAGGAAATTTGGCCTGGTATACAGGTATCCCTCGCCGTTCGCGGGGGTTACGTTCCCGAAGACTCCGCGAACCGCAAAACCGTGAACGGCAAATGCATAAACTAATGGAATAACGGGATTCCGTTCCTACTTCCGCGAAAGTGGTCCTAAGTGATTATTTACTTTACCTTACTGACGACTGTAGGCCACAGAAACAAATAGTAAGCTAAAAATATGAAAGGAAAACGAAACCGACGAACGTTTAAATTTAGGATAACTAAGAAAACAGAAGCTTATTAACTCACTGTGAATTATGTAGAGTATACGTAGGATGTTGACAATGGAGTTGTTTCGGAAGAGCATTATTTGGAGATGGAAGAGGAAGATGAGGGACTTGGCTTCAGGAATTCTGTGATTTAAAGCTGTTTCCCTTTTGTTTTGATTTTTTTTATAAATTTCGTCATAGGGAGATATTGCAGAGTCAATTATTCTCTTAAAATCGATGCTCCTTTCCATAGATGGATCAGCCTGCATTACTATCTCTTTCAACTCGTTAGCCATATTTAACATTTCTGCTAAGGTCTTCGCTTAAAACTGTTTTATCTTAGGCTCTACATCTTCCTCTTTGTTTTCGCTCTCACTTGATTGTGCAAATTCTTCAAGTTCCTCATTTGCTAATTCTTCTTGTTGAAAGTTGAGCAATTCCTCCACTTCTTCCTCTTTTAGATATTCAAAGCCCTCTCCACCTACATTTCTAGTCATTTCGATGATCTCTTCAACTTCTCCGCGAATGCTGGGATAAACTTTGGAACGAACAGCTTCGGGCCAAAGTTTCTGCCAACATGCATTTATTGTTGATTGTTTTACTTCGTCCCATGATTCTTTTATCATATGAATGGCTGTTCGAATGTTGAATGAACTCCAACATTCACGAACAGAAATCAAAGAATTGGTGTCCATTTGCTGTATAATATGTTTGAAAGTTCGGCGAATATAATAAGATTTGAAGGTCGCAATGATCCCTTGGCCCATCGGCTGTAAGAGTGGTGTTGTGTTTGGTGGTAGGAATACAACTTCTACGTCAGAATAGCCTTCTGCAAGAGGAACTGGATGACCCGGAGCGTTATTCAATACGAGAATCACTTTAAATGGCAAATTCGTCTGCCTCAGATAGATCTTCACCTGCTGGATGAAGCGGTTGGCAAACCAATATTCGAACAGTTTACAAGTAACCCATGCCTTCTTATTAGACCTCCAAAAGACAGGTAGATCTGATTTAATTATCCCTTTTAGAGCACGAGGATTTTCTGAACGGTAAATTACCATTGGTTTGCATTTAAAATCTCCCGAAGCGTTTCCACATAATAGTACAGTGAATCCATCTTTTGCAGCCTTTAAAACTGGAGCAGTACGTTCCTCTTTAGAAATAAAGGTCCTATTTGGCATTCTCTTCCAATATAAACTGTTTTCATCGACATTGAAAATTTGTTCTGGCGTATAACCTTTCTCCTCGTTAAGCTTCAAAAATTCACCGGGGAATTCCCACGCTGCCTCTTGATCAGCTGATGCAGCTTCTCCTGATAGCTTAATGTTATGCAAATTTAAACGTTTCTTTAAATTATCAAACCAGTCCTTACTCGCTAAAAAACAGATAGAAGAATTCTCTTCATCATCGTCTTCAGTTCCACTCTTTAAATGTTCATATAGGTTAAGTGCTTTATTTCTTATTAACTCCATGCTAAGGGGAGCATTTTTCTGTGTTTTATCCTCTATCCACACATTTAAGAGTTTTTCCATTTTTTCTAACACAGGGTCACGTCTACTTACAAAAGAAACTTTAGCACTATACTTCGTATTTTGTCTTCGACCCTTTTTATAGAACGTATGGTTGATTCATATTCTCTACCAATGGAAGCGTAACTTGCTCCACTTTGTAACTTATCTAATATCATGATCTTTTCCCTCAAAGTCATGACTTACGCTGTCTGTTAGCTAATGCGTCCCTTCCACTTATATTAACACGTTTAGATGCCATAATAATGTAAAAGAATGGGTTAATTAAAAAAATTACAAATGTTTATAAAATCACTCTACTATAATACAATGTCAACGTCACTAAGCGTAGTCCTGCCTAATTGAAAATGAGAGAATAACATGAAACATCACATTAATACCACAAACACACCAAGGATATCAAGTCATGTTGCTTGCTGCACTATAGAACAGAAACTGATATAAATGTGGAAAACGGAAGCTTTCGAAGGTCCCCCCATCTTCCCCTAAAAGTCTCTTTTTCAACAAGCCGCGTGTCTTTTAGTCCGATGGCCATATTTATTCCGCGTAAAAACAAGCAGACTTAATACTGTTTACACAGGTGGCGAGAAAAATAAATAGAACATAGACTGGAGCAAACTGGGAGATTTTCCCGTTCAGTATTCTATGGATCCTTCAGAAACGGAAGATTTCCCCGTTCGGTACGCCAAAAAAATGAGTAATGGGTATTGCTGAGAAACCGCGAATAAGCAAAACCGCGAACGGCAAACCAGCGAACGGCGAGGGATACCTGTATTTCCTTCCGTAATTATTCAGGAGGATAACTTCGACTGACGAATTGAGTACATTACTCGGATAGCAGATATATCTGTCCGAGTAAATTCTGTGTTATCGGCGGGCTAAGGAATATGGAACGGATTTTTTTATATGTTGAGGGTGGCAGATGATATTTCTGGTGATTGGTGGATTTCACGTATGCCGCTCCCACTCGTCAGAGATGGAGATGGTTTGTGAGGTGGAGAAGTGGTGACTGACTGAAGAAGAGGACGCTAGGGTGGGAAAAATGATTCCGCCCCGTAATAAAAATACGTTATCGACGTAGGTACGCCAGGTGAGGGGTTTTCTGGGGAATGATATAACGCGCATATATGTACTCAGCTCCCTTTGTTTCCCTGGTCTGAACTTCCGATAGACAACCCCACTCCAAATACTTCCACACACCCATTTTCTCTGTACTTCTCCCATTTCCTCTCTGCCCTCCCTTTCCAGAAGAACATCCTATCCCCAACGATACATTTTGCTTTAGTTTTAGTATTTATTTTATCGAAAAAGAGTCGGTACCCGAAAACTTCAACAGAAAGCTTTCCTCATTGTCAGTCACAAAAGTGTGCCCTGTTCCTTTCAACCTCTGCTTGCCAAGTTATGAATCCCCATATTTCTTCCTTTTTGTTTACACTCACCCATAGTCATGACTCCGATCTTCATTTTGTTTCTGTATTCCGTCGATCCATGATTTAATTACGCGTTCATATCTAATTTAATACATATACATTTTTACCCCAAAAATAAAGTAAATGGATAATAAAATCACATAAACAATCAGCAATGTTAAAAATGTTGGGAGATGGGATCATATAGAGCTACGCCTAATACAAATTATCCTGACGCGTCAGAGAAATCTCTTTAGAATGTGAATTTTGTGCTCGAATAAATAGTTGAACATTTTTAAATTCTTTAATTTATAAACGCATTTGTTTTTTATTTACTGAAGGGACTACAGGAAATATTTAAATATTATTTATGGTGTTAAAATAAGAGCATAGAAAGCATTGAAATGTACTCTGTACTCTAATCTCCGGATATCACAAGGAAGAAATACTCAAGGTTCGAGACATCCAGGTCGATTATGTTGGAATTGGGTAATCCTCGCTTTACTACGAAATTTAGCGGTACTTATTTTTATAATAATTATTAAAGAACGCATAGAAGCAATAGAAATCATTCACGGTCGCCATGGTCGATTAAAACATTTAACTGAAACTAACGGAAACTAGATAAAAAAATCGATTTGAAATATTTTTCGAAATTACGTAATCTACCACACGATACGATACGTTCGAGATTTTTTTTAATTTTAGGTTTTACGGAAAAGTATTCAAAGAAGTCTTAGATTATCCAGAAAGGTACAGGTATCAACGCTAGGTGACGTTAAAAATGGTATTATCGAGTTCTCCTTATGGATGGAATCAAATTGATAGACTCTCTCGCCAACAGTCACGAAAAGATCAGTAAAAGCGGATGTCATCAGCGGTGATTCGCCGATAGAATATTATAGAAAAGCGTTAAGAGTTTCACAGAAAGTCAATCATTTGAGTGTTTTCCCTAAGGAAATTAGCGGGAAACGCGATTTATAATTTACTAAATTTTCAACCGATCTGAATACCGTACGATGATAAAATGTCACGGCCATAGACGCTTTTCTGCCTTTGGAAAAAAAGAAATCTTGTCGAGCATTCGACCGATGACATTAGGCATCCTTTGAAAATTCGAGAGAAAACGTTGCTCAAGAGAGCGTAGCCTGCTGAGGTCGCTTCGGAGTACATGGGCGGAAACAAAATGTCACGCAGCGTAGGTTAGAGGGCGGGCGGGAGAGGGGAGGAGAGGAAAAAGAGAGGAGGGGAAAAGGAGGGGGAGGAAGGGGAAAAAGAGAAGGAGAGAGGTTAAAGAGGAAGGTGCGGTGAGAAAATTCCATGTAAAATAAATAGTGACAAAAAACTACGGTAAAATGGGGTTTCTCGTAAATAACGAATCATATTAATTGTAATGCGAGGCATTTTCTCTATAACAAAAAGATTTTTAATTAGAGTTAATTTATCGATTGGCCCCTGAGTTGCTTAATTCTAATCTTAAATTCGCGGTTGCAAATTTGTAGTTTCTAATCTTAGGACAATTCTAAGATGGTTATCAGTAAGTTTGAGGACGCTGTTTGCTTTTATACGTACTTTTATGAGTGGTTCATTGCTGAAAGATTTTGTTCACATAAGTTTCACAAATTTTGTGCAATGGCGCACTTTGTTATAGAAGAAGAAGAATGCGGAAGAGGAAGAAAGCGCTGGAAAATAATAGAATAAGGATGAACTCAAGAAAAATAGAGAGAAAAGAATTTATTTCATTAATAGTTAGCCAAACGCGGATCTGCAACTTGGCAGGCAAATACAGGAACACTTTACCGCCAAGAAAAAAAATTTCATTTCTGAACTGCATTCATGCCTCAGTGCTAAAGAATAAAACCGTTAATTAGAAGATCCGAGTTCGACTCCGGTGAAAACTAGAATGAGGTACTTTTATATTTAAAAAAATATCTTCCGAAGCATTTTTTTATCCTAATTACGAATCTGAAATCAGAATTGTTATACGATTATTACTTTTTGAGAAAAAAATGTTAAAGTTAAACATTTATATCGAACTACGGAAAGCGATATAATCGAAAGTCGATAGTTCGTGAAGTCACAAGCCGATAGTTCGTGACGTCACTAGCCGATAGACAGCAGCGGAAACAGTTTCTGATAGTGCAGTAAAGTAAACACATCTGATAGTTACGTTGCAAAATTACAAATATTTCCCATCTTTGATGGAAATATTATTTTTAAGACGGCTTTACTGATTTTATATCATTAAAATATGGAGAATTTAAGGAAAAAGGGTAAAAAATACAAGTGCTGCTTTGTTCCGTTGTGCACAAATACGAATATAAAAACTCCTGATAAACTACGTAATATATACTGTAAATTATTTGATAAATGCAAAAATCTACGATATAGAATAGATATCACTAAGGCACAAAATTCCCTTCGCATTCGCAAAACAAGTACAGAATACAAACCGCTTGACATACACGAGGAGCACGAGAAATACCGGATCGTGACGTCACGTAGCAGAAGCGAGCTAGAAACGATGAATCGATCCGATCAACATTATAAAACTATGAAAAATATATTTATAAATAATTTCTTTTACCTATCTTTGCAACGCAATATTCCTTTATATATATATATATATATATATATATATAGTTCTATCCTAAAGAGTCTTCACGAAAATTAAAATTTTGTTATAGTGCCTCATTTTTCTCTTTAATCCCTTGGAGACCTTCCCATCCATACAATGTTTAGAACTTCATTTCCCATAATGTATTAGACAAATAGAAGTGAGTGAGGCAGAAATGAAAGGAGGAGAGCACGACGGAAGGAGCTTAGAGGAAGCCATAGAAGAGTGAAAGAGGAATGAATGACTGAAGTGGTAAAATAAAAGAGAAAAGGCGAGAGACAATAGAGGAAAGGCAGGCGGAGGAAAATGAGAGTGAGGAAGGAAACGAGAAAGAGGGCAGTTAGAAAGAGTTTTGAAGAAAAAAGAAAGGTTAAAGGGAAAGAATTTACTAGAAAGGGCGAAAAGGAAGCGGAAGTGAAAGAAGAAGGCGCGGAAGTAGAAGAGGAATTAAACGCAGCGGAAAGAATAAAGGGAATGGGGAGGCGTGTGATGTGGAATAAGGTGAGAGGGAGAAGGGTTGAAGGGGTGGGTGGGTAAGGAAGTTCCTCTTCTCCCCTCCTCCTCTATCTCCAATCCCTTTGTGCAGAGGAGGTGACCTTTTCGAAGCTGGTGCGGTACAAGTCCCACGTAGCAAACCGCACGCCGCCCACTTGTCCGGTGGCAGAACTGGGGACCCCTTCTCTCAGTAGAGACAGAGAGAGAGAGAAGGGAAAAAAGGGAGTGAATAAGGGGAGGGAGAGGAGTGAAGGGAGGGAGAGGGGGGAGGGAGAGTAGGAGGAAGAGGAAATTGAGTGGATAAAGATGAGGGAGGAAAGAGGAAGTGAGAGAGAGAGAGAGATGGAAAGAAGTATGGGATAAATAGGGGAGAGAGTAAGAATGGCAGAGAGGAGAGAGAAATTGAGAAAGAGGGGAATATTTTGGAAGGTGAGGGAATGTGAATGGTCATAGAAGAGAGGCATGAAGGAAGAAATTGGGCAAACATATCAAAGGAGAGAGAGAGAGAGAGAGAGAAATTGAGCGAGAAGGAGAGACAAACACGATCGAAACTTTGATAGCTAGGGATTTCCGGGGGCGCGAGCTGTTCATTCCCAGGAGCGAAGCATAACGGATTGACAAACAAAGGAAGGCGACAGGCCACAAAACACGGTCGATATTGGGAATAGAGAATGAAGCCGGGGAGAGGTTAATTTGATTAAGCTCTGGAATATATCCGTTAAAGTTTTATTTCGCGACATTCCACTTCGTTTTGCTCGAGAATTGAAAAACAGCCATTCGTGGACTTAAAATTCCGATTTTGATGTTGCTAAAGGCATACTCAAACAATGGAGCAACTCTTCAGTCAATTGATTATGGTTTCATTTCATAGAAAATTTTAATTGATATTCAGACACAAAAATGGAATTGGATTTTATAAGCGTAAATTCAAAGGGAATAGGAAAATGCAATTTTAGGAAGCAAAAATCTGATAATTTCAATTTCCATGCGTTTTATGCATTAATGAAATTCTTGAACCGATTTCCATATTCTTATACCAAGTAATGTCTTTTCGAAACATCCTATGACTGACGAACAGAGGGTTGGAGAGTATAATTTTCATAAAACCTTTGAAGGAGTTAATATTTTTGTTTCAATTTAAAAGAATATTTAAAAATGTGTTATCAGCTTTAGAATTAAGCTTGGGTATCACAACTCTCTCCTGTTGACCATGCTACCATTCAGATCCACGATGATGTCCTGATAAAAATTCAAAGTGCTCGGTAAATGGGTTTACCATATTCATGCAACTATTCTCTCATTCTTATCCCGTATTTTTTCCCTTAAAGCTGTCCGAAACAGACGTCCTCTTGTATGCAAAGCATCTCTTGCTTCGCAATCGATCTAGAATCAATATTAAATCAAAGTTTTGTTTCATCACAGTTTAATCGGTATCTCCTGTATCTGTACCTTAAAAATAATGGTTTACTTTCATTAATTTTATATAAATACTAGTATAAAAGTCCGTCAATATGACGGGATATCTTTAGTTAACCTTAAAATAGTTGCCTCCCTCTCCCCCTCTCCCTCTCCCTCTCTCAAAAATAAATTTGACTATTACCAATCTGGGTTTCGTAAGGGTTTTAGCACACAGTCCGCTTAGCTTAAAGTAACGGATGACATACGTTGCGCGATGGATAAAAGAATAGTCACCATCCTGGTCCTATTCGATTTTAGCAAAGCTTTCGATAGGATGAACCATGCCAACCTTCTTCAGAAAATGAGAAAATTAAATTTCTCTTGTTCTGTGTTAAATTGGTTTCATTCATATCTGGACAACCGCCGCCAGGCAGTAAAGGATTCTAATGGCCATTTGTCACGGTGGGTCTCAGTCCCCCATGGTGTACTCCAAGGCTCCGTCCTGGGTCCACTTTTGTTTTCTATATATATCCTTGATCTCCCTAATTGCCTTACTCACTGCAAATATATGTTATACGCCGATGACCTCCAAATATTTTGCCATTGCCATCCCTACGAAATCAAAGAAACCGTATCCAAAGTGAATGAAGATGTTACGGTTATTTCTGAGTGGGTCAACAAAAACTTTCTGAGTCTAAATTGTAGCAAAACTAAAGCTATTATATTCGGTACCTCAAGGTTATTAAATAAAATTAATCTTGATCTTATTCCTAAAGTTAAAGTCCACGACACTACTACACCATACTCTAATACTGTTCGGAATTTAGGAGTTACATTGTGTAACATTTTATCATGGCATGACCATATACTTAACATTTCCAACAAAGTTAACATGACTTTATACCAGATTAAAGTGAACAGATATTATCTTCCAATTACCACCAGGAAGCTGCTTGTAACTTCGCTTATATTCCCTAGTCTGGATTACTGCTGTCTTGTTTACAATAATTTAACTGATGAGCTTAATTTCAAGCTTCATCGGCTTCTAAATTCCTGTGATCGCTTTATCTTTAACCTCCGAAAGGATGAATATTTAACTCCCTATTTTAATAAGTTACGTTGGCTAAGCATAAGCTCAAGACGCAAATATTTTCTCGGAATTTTTCTATTTGCTATTTTTAAAAATAAACAACCTGGATATATTCTGGATATGCTACCTCCAAGATTATCCCAGTGTGCCATGGTCACAAGAACTGACCCTGGATACTTATATTTTCCTAGTCACCGGACTACGATATTCCAAAAGTCGTTCGTTGTCTCAGGGTCTAATCTCTGGAATTCATTGCCTTTCGACCTTAAATGTTCCTCTTCACTGGCCACATTTAAAACTAAATTGTATAGTCTATTACTTCTCAACACGTGAATTTCCGTTCCTAGCTTGGACCTGTCGTCATATTTTTTATGATTTACTTACGATTTATATACGATTTATTTATTTCTTTTTCTGGGAGGATTATATACAAATATATATATGTGTGTGTGTGTGTGTTCATGTTTACGTATGTGTGTATTGTTATTAAATATGTGTGTAGTACTGTACTTAACAAAATTGTCTCCGCACTTCAATATTGAAGTTGCTTGTTATGTATATTATAGTTAATGTACCTTGTAATCATGTTCTATGGGACTCTGTCCTGGGACAATGAAATAACTATCTATCTATCTCCCTCCCTTCCTCCCTCCTTCCCCCTCCCTTCCACCCTCTCCCTTAGTTAGGTGATAGTTAGTGGTATTTCGCTTGCCAAAATAAGTTCCCTCCGTGCTTGTTGGCAGGGATTTTTTTATTTCTAAACAGTTAATTTTTCCGGACAATAATAGCATTTTATTTTGCTGGTTTATCCCTCGGAGCATTTTTAGTGGTCGCATACCCCATAGTATGTTCATTTTGTACTGTGTTAAATACATACTGTTTTAGTTCTGTGCTACGATTAGTGATAATGAAATGAATAACACTTGTATTCAGATTTTTTAAAAACTCATGTTCATAACGTTACAGTTCACAATTTTGGTGGATTTTTATGATTTGTAATTTTATTCATAGTCGTAACAACACAACATTTGTTTTCGAAGCCATGCATGAAAATCGAAGTAAGAAGAAAACTTATTATCTTTAACACGACCACATAGGTACTCCTTCAAAACTCCTGACGTACCCTTAAGGGTACGCCTGCCACCCGGTTGAAAATTAATGGCATTGGAGGAGGATATATTTTTCGCACGAGCGTGTCTTCCCACTATCTAACCTATCCTATAGCCAACCCAAATACATAACGAAAATTTGGCGAACCGTTTTATCTCACAAATTCAAATTTAACTTTCCGTGATCTTATCCTTTCGGATTGATTCCCACGACGCGTCGCTGAGGTTGTACCTACGAGTTTCCCTTGCTCGCGTGTGGGCGGATCGAGGGTCATCCTCAACTCCCACGCAATCTCCTCCTCCCACCCATCTCATCCCACCCCCACCCTCCTCCCACTCCCACCCTCCTCCCACCCCACCCTCCTCCCACACCTTTACTAACTCATCCTCCAAACATCCTTCCTCTCCAATCCGCGACCCGCGTAAACCGCCCACACGTGTACGCACGTTTCCGCCAGCGGTTTTTTTTTTGGCATTTCAGGTCAAAGGTCAGGCGCACGCGCGGAATCGAAAGCGACGTCCTCGCGAGATTCGCGATTGCCTCTATCGCGAGTGCCATCTCTCTTTCTTCTGCTCTCTCTCCCTCTCACTCACTCTCTATCTCTCTCCTCTCTTTTTTCGATTCGATTAAAATATCTGACGCGCTTCATATTGAATCATTTTCGAAAATGTTTATAGGCAGGAAATGTTAACTAAATCATAAAATTCTGAAATGAAAATTTCACCGTCGCTAATAATCCCGAATACCAAGAGATACTCTTAGCTATGCTTTCGAACAAATAGTAAATTTCCCTACTCTACTACTTCCATCTCCCCCCCTCCCCCCCTCCCCCCTTACACTCAGTTCTCAGACACAGTAAACAATAACAGAAAAAAATGGAAAGTTATCAATTCATAATCTCCCATCCCATCATAGTACAAATGCATCGAACAAATCTTTTTGAGGTCGCCGCGTGCAGAATATGGAACACACTACCGCTAAATGCCTCTCCATTTATTTTCTTCCACGAAAATCCATACTTCTTAAATAATTTTATGGACATTTCGGATTTCCTTTACTCTTTAACATGAAAGTATTCAAATGTGCAGTTACAAACCAAATTACACAGCTTTTCCCTGTCATAGTGAGGAGAAGGCTTCTTCTGTTGCAAGTCTTCCCACAGATCAGATTAGTACTCGATCCCATTGGCACGATAATGTATGTGCTTACTACTTTTGTAAATTTTTTATTCATTATTTATTTTTATGCTAGGATGAAGAACGAGGAAGTATTACGAATAATAGGAGAGAAGCGAAAGATTATACCGAATATCAGAAAGAGGAAGGCGAACTGGATTGGACATTACCTGAGGAGAGGAGCATGATTAAAGAAATGCTGGAAGGAAAACTGGATGGAAAAAGAGAAAGAGATAGGAAAAAGTTTCAGCTGGTAGACGACTTGAAAGGGAAAGAGAGCTGTCAAGACATGAAGAAGACTGCGGAAAATAGGAGTATATGGAGAACGAGGTTTAACCATGAATAATCACGGACCTGTCAACGGATAGACTACTTATGATGATGATGATTTTTATGTAATAAATTGCTAGGGACGACAAAATTTTTAAAAAAGTACTGACATAGTCGTGAATTTTTCCAAATTAAACGTGGAATGTGTTAGGGGTGAGAAAGAACCGCAGCATATGCGAATCGGCGTTACAATAGGGTAGGGATGGCAAATACGTGGCCCACGTGCCAGAAATGGCACGCTTGCGATTTTATTTGGCACGCTTAAGCTTGTATTTTCTGTAATAAAAAAATCGGATGATTCACATTACTTTCTTGGCACGGGTATTACTCTATATCTTTCTCACGTAGTTATTATATTATGTGGAAAGGTTTAATGAGAAAGGTAACTCCGTGGGCTAAATTTCGTCAGAGTCAACACAATCATCTCTCTTTGATTCATTCATTTAGCAAAAAACAAACCATCTTCTTCATGCCTCCTTCTCACATAACTCCATTCACCTAATCTCATTTTCTCTCTACCTCTTGATGACCTTCCCATCCTATTTCCAATACCAGTCGCTTCTCCATATTTGGGACGGAGTCTTAAGGGAAAGTCTTGTTAGTTCTCCGTTTGGAATTATACGGAGTTAAGGTAGAATTGCGTACTTTCATTCACTTAACCCTAGAACTACCAGGGGGGGAGGGAGGGAGGGAGGGGGGGGGGAGGGCTACGAGGCCCACAAATTTTGTTTTCGTCTGTATCTCTATTAAAAATAAAGGTGACGCCTTGATATTTAATTACATTATGCAGAGACTTATAGATAAGAATTAGTTGAAGTTTCCCATCTATGTATGCATATTTAAATTTTCTGCAAATTATTTCGGCATTGGCTGCATGCCTTGACAAGCGGGTGGCCTAAATTATAGAGTGCCTTCTGATTGATCAATTTTATTCTTGCAACTCCCGCCTCCCAGTATTGCTAAACATAGTAAAATTATGTTGCATTTAATTCTTTTCCACACCCTCCTTATTAGTAGTTCATTTGTTTTCTCATAGAGCAATGTATCGGCGTGAAAAACCTTACATGCAAGCAAGGATGTGGGAGGATTTTCGTTTTGTTTCTTTCAATATGAATGCGATATTAGTTTGGTCCGTACCGATAAGCAAGATGGCATCGTGTCGTTTTATGACAGCATGACAGCAAAAAGAATGGGCTGTCAAACCCGCGGTCTCGTAAAACCTCGGGTTCTGGGAGCCAGGAAAAGAATGACCCTCCCCAAACGAATAGAGACCTTGAGAGTGAAAAGAGTGCGTTTTACGACATGATAACATACTGCATTCCCCGTGTGTAATTTTTCCATTTCAAAAGAATTCGTCGCGAGCCAGAAGATGCCATATGATACCGAAAAATCCGAGATAAATATTTATTATACCTAATTCCACGAAAGGAGGGGTCGGTACTATAGATCAGATGGCAAGGAAGTACATATACTACAAATAGAGGCACGAGGAGATGGCCGCTTTCGATGTTCCATACTTTTATTGGCATAGTCGGGATCAATTCATATACTGTTTTTATTCTTAACTTCCCAGACTGGTGTGAGAATAAAAATAAACAGTGCCGCATATTTCTAAAGGAATTGGGAATAGAATTGATAAAATCCCAAGTTGAGGAGCGAGCAGAAAATATGACGGTTTTAGAGACCAATTACAATAGCTTTGGAGACTATTCTTGATAGAAAATTAGTAACAGATTTGCCACCTCAACCACAACAACCCATTCGCGGGAGATGTTATATGTGTTGCAATGAATCCCTTTCCAAAAAATATAGTATAGTAAGTATAGTAACCCTGGAAAATCCACCATGACATGCTCACAGTGCAAACACCATGTGTGTGGAAAGCACAGTATGAAGCGTGTTATTTGTTTAAATTGTTGTGTCAGATGTAGCAGATTAAATTGTTTTTCTAATAAATTTGTTATTATT
The DNA here is from genome assembly GCA_036926305.1 of Uropetala carovei. Classification (NCBI taxonomy): domain Eukaryota; kingdom Metazoa; phylum Arthropoda; class Insecta; order Odonata; family Petaluridae; genus Uropetala; species Uropetala carovei. The sequence goes on along the minus strand of JAXCHB010000010.1, from coordinate 4,213,123 downwards.
TCTGTAAATACAATCTTACTGCAAAATTAATGTGATCTTTAAAACATAATGAGGAAAATGTAAAAAATTGTTTTTATGCAAACATTTCTATCTTTATAGTAGATAATGTACATATAATTTCAAATTCTTTACTAAAATTACATAGCTTTATTCCTATGATGTTTTTAAATATATAAAAATTGATTCAAAACATTAATATTTTAGATGGTGGGCCTCTTGAGGCCTCCACCCCCTTGGTAGTCCATGGTAGTGAAAATAGCTTGGTAGGGTTAATAGTCGCGCATATAGTTGTTTTTTTTTGTTTTGGGCACAAACCTTTCCGCCGTTATTATTATATCGATAATTCACTCAAAATTCTGGAAAAATTACCAAATAATTCAATTCAAAATCTCATCGAGAGTTATTGTAATTTTCCCTCTTTTCCTAACTGTCTCATTCAGATTTTAATTTCATCGGCACACTGATTTCACTGCCTAATTAGATTGAATTATTTTTTACTAGTAGAATTGTTCGTTAAAATTTAACGGGAGGATTACGATCATTCGAATCATTCAGAAAGCGAGACGTTTCAAATATAATACATCCGAATACACTAAATAAGTATTCTATAAGGTCATTGTAATTTTTTGTCATGATAAGTTATGGCATCTATATATACATAAATGAACCTTGTTATCTTTCTTACGGTGTGATTTTCCAATCTCTTTCCCAGTTGTTCTTTTCATTCGTTTACCCGATTAATTCTTAGCTTCGCGACTTGATCTGACAGTCCTTTAGTTCGTTGTTTATTGGTTTTAATCGAACGTTTTGGCCTTTATCTTAGAGCTTAATCTAACGTTGTACAGCTAGTTTAATAATCAGAATAAAATTCAATTTCAAAGAACAATCCACACGGTCAACATTACAGCGCGTCGTAAATAAATATTGAAATCAACGAAGGAATGACATAATGTAGTTTGTTTAATTTTATAATTATTAAAACGGATATCTTCTGAAGTTAATGGCCATCATACGAAGGGCATGAATATATTATTGATACTTATAAGAATGATACTGATGTTATGCAGGTAAGAATCCAGTATTCAATAGACGAAAGAAGGTTCAATTGCTTTCGTCAATCGTTATAAACGCTTCCCACACGCATTTTCCTGAATAATAATCAATATCTATTTAGGTTGCTATGTATAAAGATAGACGTTGCTTAAACAAAAGTGCGAAGCGAATAACGCTAAACTTTCGTCTATTTGTAAGCTTCACTGAAGCTAATTGAATCGGGGGTAACAATGACGGCCGCCTTGGCAACGCCCGGAAAGAGTACGAAAAATCCAAAAAATTTCGAAACAAATAGCGTATTTCTGAAAACTTCGACCGTGTAGCATGTAAACATGTAACAGCAAAAACGAAAAAAATCGGTCCATATTTACGTATTTTGATGAACGAAGGAAAAAAACCTTGCACGTCAATAAATCGATTCATACGTGTTTAGACCGGGCGCACACTAATAGAACGAAACAAGGCAAAACTGTGTCAAGCTATGAAGAAAGGAAACGTGTTGACACGTTTCAAACACCGGAGCTCGCACACTGGTTAGGCGAAACGAAACGACGCAATTTGTATAGAAAACACACTTCATTTCAAGATGCTAAGCGATGATGATGAGGTTGTTTCCATTCTGTCTTCTATGAGAAAGCGTATTTATATCAAGAATGCTATCGTTAGATAAATTCCGGTAAAGAGGAACGCGATTTTTTGAGATAGCAAGAAAAAATTGAGGACAGGGTCAAGGCGTTTGATATTGGATGAGGCGAGAGTGGACCAGATGGGAGAGCAATACTCAATAATTGGGAGAATACGGCCTGTAAAAATGGATTTCAGAGCAAGAGGATCATCTGTTTCAGTGAAAAAATAGAGAAGACCAAGAAGAGACATGGCTTTGGAAGTAAATTTATGAATGTGAGGCTGGTTGGTGAAACAGTCAGTAACACTCAACACCCAATGCAATAATAATGTACTGATGTAATTAATGCAATTAAAATACAGTTAAATATTCCCTGTTTCCTTCATCTCACTCGCTGTCTTACGTATTCCACAATTTATCTATTACTGCTGTGTTGCTATAACCTTTGCTGGTGAAGTCATAAATTGCGCTACTGTCGTGTACAAGGGTTTATCAGCATCACACTCCATGGCTTGAGAAATACTGAAACGTTTCGACGAAACAAAGGGACGAGAACCAGCATGGAGCGGACGTTTCGCTTCGCCTTATCAATGTGTGCGCGCTCATTCATTTGTATGTAATTTTTGTTTCTTGAAACTGCTTGCTTCGCCTCGTATCTTCTTGTTTCGTTCTATCAGTGTGCTCCCAGTCTTATCTTATGGAAAAATGTTAATCCCCTATATTGGAAGCACTGACTAATCCTGGTTGATCAAACCTTGACCATTCACTAAGTTAGGATATAAGCAAGAAATGTACCAACTTTGGTTGTTCTAGCTTTCATCGTTTAGGAGGAGTTCCATGAACAAACACAAACTCTTTAAAATATATAGTACATAATTATTTAATTGTGATAGGAGCGATAGAAAAATTTCCAAGTCTGACATTATAATTCGTCCTAACGCGGACTCCAAAATTGCCGTGCAGTACTAGTTACAAGTGTCTGAATTGAGGTGGCGATGGCCATCCCCCGTGCCATTCGATGGAAGGTACTAAATCGCCTCCCCCTCCCTCGCACCCTTCCTTCCCCAACACTCGACGGCCTCTCCAACCCTCTCGACCCAGAGGTAAACAACTCCCGAGAGATGTCTCCGGGCAATGATCGTCATTTTCATGGGGATGTTTGACGCGAGCACTCGTGTCATCGCCTGTATGCAACCTAAAAATACATTTCTCCTACAGGTGTCCTTCGTTAGACGTCATTTTTCTGTTGCGTCGCACGTGAATTATGGGTGAAAAATTCGATTAACGAAGTCAGTTTTTGTTTTAACAAAGTTTCTCCTGCGCTTTTCAAGCCTAGCGCCGATATGTAACTTTGCGATATTTCTGATGGAGATGTTGTGATTGATATTTAAACCTAGGTAGATGTTTTTGTTAAAATTATGTTTGCTGCGAAGTTGTTTTTCTTATTTATTTATTTATTTGAAGAAACCCAAAAGCAGCACAATGGCCTTTACTTTGGGTATTCAACAGCAAAACAACATAGGTACGTACAAGTAATGAAACAATCCATAAAAGCATAAAACAATACATCCAATATATCCAACAATGCGATACAGAACAGATGTTAACATAATAAAAGAAAGAATTAAAGCTACAGAAACGTACTATTCCAAAGAAGAAGGAAAAATTAAAAGAATGACAGGGATTTACTGAAAATTGTCAGATTTGAGAAGATGTCGGAAGCGGGATTTATATCGGAGAAACCATTATAAGGGTTGGGCATTCGGTAAAACAAGGACCGTTGGGAAACAGGGAGGAAAAAAGATGGCAGATGGAAAAGAGAAGAAAGGCTGGTTGTACGAAAAGGAATGCGGAGAGAGAAGATGGATGTTAACGCGGGAGATGTGTGTGGCGGCCGTTGATAATGGAGCAGAGGAAATTAAGGTCGGCGTTACGTCTTCTGTGAGAAAGCGCAGTTATATCAAGAATGCTATCGTTGGATAAATTCCGGTAAAGAGGAACGCGATTTTTTGAGATAGCAAGAAGAAATTGAGGACAGGGTCAAGGCGTTTGATATTGGATGAGGCGAGAGTGGACCAGATGGGAGAGCAATACTCAGTAATTGGGAGAATACGGCCTGTAAAAATGGATTTCAGAGCAAGGGGATCATCTATTTCAGTGAAAAAATAGAGAAGACCAAGAAGAGACATGACTTTGGAAGTAAATTTATGAATGTGAGGCAAAAAAGTTAGTGTGGAGTCAAATATGACACCTAGATCATGTTGGGTGTGACTTTTAAGAAAGGGCGAGTCTAAAAGATGGTGAACAGTACAAAGCGGAGATTTTGGTAGCCTGAAGGTAATATAATTGCATTTTAATGGATTGGGTTTAAGTTTCCATGCTTGGCATCAAGAGGAAAGGGCTTTAAGAGCGTTTTGAAGACAGAGAGTATCAGAAGGACTGTCGATGCATTTAAAGATTTTACAGTCATCGACATATAGAAGAATCTCACATGAATGACTGGTAATCGCGTCAACAGTATTGTCGATATAAAGGGTAAAGATAAGGGAACCAAGAACACTACATTGCGGAACACCTGAGGAAACAGAGACAAGAGAAGAATAGCAACACGCCGAGTAAATTCGTGGAGAAAATAAGAGATGAGAGATAGAAAGGTGCCATGGATATTGAAGGAACGAGAGAGTTTATGCCTTAAAAGTTTATGATCAACTGTATCGAATGCCTTAGCTAAGTCAATGTAACACACATCTAATTGTGAATTGATTTGGTGGAACAAGTGAAGCATAAGTTTCATAGACGGTGCTCGCATTGTTCTCCTTTTAGCATTGTGTGAATAATACGTAGCATAAAACAAAAATAATATATTCATGGACTCAATTGCTGCATTTTTGGTTCATTTTTATCAGTTTCATTGTCATAAATTGTCCTGATGGAGCGTATATCTGGAAACAACGTCATCTTTAGAAAAAACAGACCAGTTACCGTGAAATGGCCCACTGTAACCTCAAGGCAACATTTAATTCGTCAGTCTTCCTACTTGACTTTGCATTTATTAGCTCTCGTCGACTGCTGTAATTTTGGGTAAACAGTAATAAAGCCAAAATGATATAAACTCAACGATTAAACAAAAATCATAACATTCTGCAACGCATTAGAGTGAAGTTTGCATTTCCTCAATGAAAATACTTCGGTTTATAAACGATTAAACGTAAAAAGGAAAGCCTGCGCTGTTTTTCTTCCTCTCTCACTCCCCCCCTCCTATCTCCGTCCTCCCACGCGGCTACTGACAGCCCATACGCACACGCACCCCGTCCTACGCAATCCCTAACTAAGACCCTCCCGCCCACATTAATCTTCTCTTTTGCGGGCTTACCCTCTTTCCTCCCACTCCGCTCTCCCTCCCCCCCCCCTCTCCTCCTCCTCCCCTCCCTCTCCCTCCCACTCCTCCACCCCCCAACCGCACCCTACTTCTCTAAAGAGAAAACTTCGATCACGCATCGATATTGAATGAGCCTCCGTAACTATCCCATTTCTACCTCTTTTTCTCCTCTCCATTTCCTTCCCATTTCTCTCTCTCCCTCTCTCTCTCTCTCCCTCCCCCTCCTCCGTCTATTTTGACAGAAAATAGAACAATCTTCTTATTCACTCAGAGCCATTTTCCAAACGCCTGCTTCCAAAACTCCTTCAACTCGTTCTCTGGCTTAGCTGAGGCTTAACGCTTTCACGGTAGTATTATTTCTTAAATTCTGAGAACGGAAGCAAACGAGTTTAGCGACATTAAATCATTCCACACGAACAAATACTGCGTCATATCTCAGGACAGAAATATTAATTTCTATAGTAAAACGAACATTAAATTCTGAGAAATCGTTCGAAAAATTATTCAAAACGCTAATTGTAATCGAAGATTAACATCACTCAGACTTATCCAATGGGCAAAATGGGCAGCTGCCCAGGGACCCACGATTTTAAGGGCCCAAGCCGCGCGAGCATCGTACACCATGTTCTTAACCCTTGGACGGCGAAACAAGATTTTATTCCGCTCAATCGTACGCGGTGCATTTTTTACGTATACAAATTACTTTTTAAATCATGCTTTTTCGATAATAAAATTATATCCAATTTTACTCGTCAAGTATTCTAGTTTGAATAATGAGACGATTAAGATCAAGATATGACGAGGGTAACATAAACCAACGTACATAAATATGAATTACGCAAAAGACATTAGATTTATGGCGCGCGACACTTTCGTGTGTATAGAAGTTTCGCACCGTCTGTTTAAAATCGTTTTATAAACTAAACAAGGACATCGTTCTTTTTTACTTTCTCCATACGTAGTAATGGGAAAGTATTGTGATCACGAAAAAAATCGACTTCGAGATTTCAACGGAAATACACGTTTTGAGGTCCCTAGAACACGTTTAGACTATTTTCGGAATGATGTCTGTGTATGTGCGTGTGTGATTGTGGGCGCTCTAACTCAGAAAGTACTTGCCATATCGTTACCAAATTTCATATATAACACTTTGGTATGGGTACAAAGAAGTCATTAGTTTTTGGACAATAACGGTTGACCGGAAGTCGAGATTTATTCGAAACCCGATTCGGTTTTAGCGATATTTCTCCGATAATACGTCATTATTGTATATACAATTCTATACAAAGGTTATAGAGAAGGTAATTTCCTACAACTTTCATTTGAAACAATTTTCCATAGCATTTATTGTTTAGGAATTATTTATAAAAAATAATCGGTTTTTTCGGTTTCCGTCAAATATCTCCTTAAAAACATGGTTATTGATAATCTTCGTGAGGACCAAAGTTGTAGAGAATAATATTTCTTCCAAGTTTTGTTTGAAACAAATTTTCGTCGAACCATCCATTTCGGAGATATTTTGCTTTATCTTAATTTCCAGTATACTGCGCCAGCACCATGTACCGGTGAATTCTGTAAACATATTCAAAATATACGTAATTTACGGCAGTAAGGACGACTGTATTCTTTTTCGATAGGAAATGATAATTTTGCCTCATAATGCTATTCATAATAATTTAAATATCTATACCCCAAATATGGAGAAAGTCATGTGTTGGCCACATCAGATTTTTTTAAAGTAAAGAGGGCCCCGACATTATACTTTGCCCAGGGCCCGCCACTGCTTTAAAGCGGCCCCCTGGGTACCGGCGAATGAATCTCATCGGCGACATATTTCTACACCGATGTCTTGTATTTTGCCTATTTATTCCCATTCAAGGGTTAGACTGGTAGGTAGTGCGCCTGCCTTCTAAGGCTCGCGGGTTCGAATCCCGCTTCGGGCATGCATGTTTTGATTCGTCATGGGGTTTTTCGCCTACCTGCAGACAAGCCAAGCCTTTGGCTTTGCGGGGAAGGCATTAAAAAAAATCTAATTTTATAATATCTGTCCAGCATTTTCTTATAAAAGCTTAATAAACACACTATACGGTGTCCAGGAGGACTAGATCGTTCGAGATTGAAAGAATTAGTAATTAAAGATCTTGGAAACGAGTTATCTGCAATCAATTAAGTTCATTAGAGCTTTCTCTATATTTTATTTTATTCCATCTCATCCAACTTCATAACGCTCATTCCATGCTGTATACTAAGCAAATGTGCAGGAAACCAGGCAACGGATTGTTATATTAAAATTGAATTAAGCTATAAGTTTCACGGAACAGAGATGCAAACAGCGGTTCGGATTTTTAGGAATAGTTACATAAAGATTTTTAAAAAATTACAATAAATCCTTTCACAGGATATTTTTTCTAGCTGTTTTTTAAATCTGGTTATTACACATGATTGGGAATGATTAAATACATTCAAATCCATTTTGTATGATTTTTAAAATTAACAAAACTGTTATAATATGTTTTTTACATTTTTAGAACCAGAAATATATCAAAAATAATTATTTAGAAATATAATTACAATTTTTACTAAACAAATACATATAAATAAATCTTCAATACAACAATCGCTTCCCTTGGAAGAGAAATACATTCTCAAATGGCGTATTTTTCCGTTAGCTATGAAGAGTACAAGATGAATAAATTACAATTGCGCAGATTTGGAAAATCTCACGGATCAAACGAAATTTATTCCTACCTCCATTTAATATTATCATTCGAAATATACTGATGTATAAAGGCCTTTAAAACGAAGTCCCAGAATTACAGAGTGGGCAATAAGTCTTGCAGTCCCTTTCAACCATAGATAGCGTAAATGACAACATTTTAATCTATTATATTAATTATCATTTGAACTGATCTTTTCAATTCAAAGCCTATGAAACAAGATTTAAGTAACTTCATTTCTTTATCTCAAGTAAACTATCGTTAAAAGTTTATCTTTGCCACTCAATTCGTTGCTTAGCTATTATTATGATGACACTAAACACTATACATCTTCACTGGAACCTAATAATTGATAAAAATAAATTTGTTTATAATATAAAATATTTCCATTTATGTCTTTACTATTAATGTACTCACGAATGTATCTTTTGTAATTTGAAGAAGCGTGTGAACAAACGTTATATTTTAAATGCAGTCACACCCCGAGAAATTAATTGCCGAGCAAAGCATAACAAATATATTTCACATTTTTATTGACAGAGGGCAGGAAAGATCAGTAAAGACACGCTTACCTTCGCCTCGGTGCGAATAGCTCCACCCTGCGGAGGGACGCTGCACTGTCTTTGAAGTCCTTTGTGGCGATTGACGGAAAACAAAATTTTCGGCAAAACACATCGCGTAGACAGTCACGTCACTGGCACAAATGCTGCTCGAGTAAAACGTAAATGAAAGCGTATATTAAAATGAGGGAAATGGAAGGCGGGCTTCTTAAACGTGCATCGAGCAAATCACAACAAAATCTTACAAGGATCACGATTGTTGAAATAAACATTGAAATAAGGCAAAAAATTTGACGTCAAAGAATTATATAGAATATATAGAAAAAATATTGAAAAATTATTAATTAAATATAAAGTTAATAAGTTATATTTAAATATTCGACATAAAGAGAATGCAGCGATCTTAAGAAAAGTTCGCAGACACATTTGTTATAAAATGATACATCTTAGGTATAAATTAAATTGCTATATTATTCAAAACTTGAGGAATGGAAATGTACCGAAATTTGAAATTTACTTACCATCTTTACTTCATTTTTTCGATATTCCCTTCGAAATTCGGTCAGTAACTCTTCTTCGTTGTCCGCCAAACAACTCGGTCAGATCTATGAACACGCATTGCATGACGGGAAAAAGAATACGTCATTCTACAAATAAGTTTGATAAAAACTCTGCAGGTGTCGTCTTGTTTACTTTTCCTACACAGAATGCAACGCGGTTGGGAATGGGAAGTTGTTGTTCTTCGATAACTGTTCCTGCTCGAAAGAAATAACAGGTACAAATAATGGTTACAAAATTACAGCCAATAACCTGCTCACCTATACATTGTAATTTCACATACCGGTATGTGTTCAGACCTACTTATTAATATGTTGCTGGGAGAACTCTCGATTGTAAACTTGTGTTAGCTGTTAAAGATCTATCCTATTTATTTCATGCCTCTAATTTAAATAACATTTTTTCGAAGACCCCGGGACTGTTTATCGTTGATATCTACTGTAGGAAGTTTATTTTCAGTGTGTTTTCTTAAGTTTGTTGCTTTCGTTTTAAAGCAAAGCTTTCCCTCACAAATATTGCACTGGGCTGTTTTCGCAACATAGTCTATAACAGAAAATTAAGACCAAACAGCACTTAACTAACCCATCTTGATCACATTTTCAAGACTCACTATTGTTCCAAAAAGGTATTTTTTTCTGCATACATACTAGTCCAAAATAAGGAACGGTATACGGAATGGAACTACGCCAGGTAATCGTATGACATTGCTTTATTATCGGGACTCTACTCTATATTCGTATATATTTACACATATTATAATATGTAAATATATGGTATGAGTGATTGAGTGCCTGCGTTATTTATCAAGAATGGTTTTGTAGTAACAGACATTTTGGGAACAGTTCTGAGACAGGAGCTCTTCCAAAGTATTAGTTATGTTATTTTCGCCGCGTCACCAGCCGCGGTGGTTTGGTTTAGATTTTAGACGCTAACGGAGTCTGGTGAAGTTATATTTCGGATTTCTGAGTATATTTGGCGATATATGCGGAGGAATCAGTTTTAACATCATTTCGCGACGCGGCTATTACTTTATATTTCATCGTCTTTTGCATTAATCGTCTTATTTCCTCGTTAAATCTAATTGTCGTACGCCCGAAGCAGCGTCGAGGAGTCCCTTGGTGGAGCCGGCATCTTCTTCCCACTATACTTTTAAGTTCGTTCGGGTGAGTGACGAGAACTTCCGTATCTGTGATGTGTTTTCCTCCGAGTGCTTCGTGATGCCATTCTGGATCCTTCCAAGAGATTTTCTGCTGGAAAACCAAAATGAGGTAAATACGTTATATAGAGATACATAGATAAGTGCCTTTATTCGGGAAAAATTCAGAACATGATATAGGTAATTTAGAAAATGTTTTAAATATTTATTGTAATCGCTTGATGAGCGATGCCATCTGGCCGACTTTTTAGCAAGTCGATAACAATATTAGTTTTACGTGAGTAGCCGGTGGTGCATCTTCCGAATTGACGGGGTTATGGCTTCCGCTTGACCTTCCAATCGTTCGAATCACCAACAAAGAAATGTTCATAACTACGTAACAGGTTTTCGTCTGTGCGTGCAAACTGAGTTCATTTGAAGTGTCGTTGGTTTTTTATTTCTTTCTTGTTTTTAAGTCTTCTCCGACGAATAACGGGAAGAAGATATTATATCCACGTTCACGAACAAAATGATGAAGCCAAGGTCAAAGCAGAGTCGGCCGCCATCTTGATCGCGTATGGCCACCTTCTGAAAACATATCGAATTTCATCTGCTGAACTTATCGACTGGATAATATTACGTTTCAGAAAAATTCTTTCGTGTTGTTACCAGGTGAATGTGAGGAGACTCGAAAGGGTTGGAAACGTGTCCCGTAGCGAAATTTTAGGTGGAAGTAGATTGTTGCTTTAAAATGTAGTACAACCTCCTGTGAATATTATGTCTGCTTTTACGATGGGACAATTTTTGCCTACATAATACCCGACAAGAAAGCCCGTGGTTTTTCCTATTGTTGTGTTGCACCTTGGTGACCAAGTGTACTATTTATATTTCTCCACTGAGAATACGTGCCTTTAGTTGACGTTCTAGATAAGTTATAAAAATATCTAATATTATATTTATATATATACTTGCGGAAGAGGAAAGGTAAATAAGGATATTTAGGGCAACTAGGTGTTGAAGGAAATCCAATGAGCACTTACCGGATGGAGAGCCGCTGGGGGGACACATTTGTAGACGTTGTTGGAGCTTTCGGGATGATCTCTTCGTCAGCACAAGAGAGAGAGAGACAACGCCTACAAATGGGTCTCTCCGACACCCCAGCGGCTCCCCTTCCGGTAAGTACTCACTGGGTTTACTTCAACACTTAGTTGCCCTAATATATACATATATATATATATTATACAGGTTGTTTCAAAAGTTTCTTTGAGGTAGATTTTATGTAAAATAAATAGGTTGTTTTATTTGATTTAACATTTTCAATTGTACTATAATGTACAGTGTGGGAGACTACAGTGGGAGAGGGGGTTCCATTCCCACATACATACGTACTAGCAGCCCGTTGCAGCTACGCTTGCAAATAAATAGTTCTACCCTTCTTTGTACCCTATTCATTTGACGTGTTTCCCTATTTCTTTGTCTTTCTTGTACTCTCCGCTCCTCATCTACACGGGCAATCCTATGAGCTTCCGCATTTCTTTCTCTCTCTTTCCTACAATCTCTTCCTTTGATCTCTGGCTCCTCTTCCTTTCTCTGGAAGCTGTAGCTGGGCTAATAGCTCTCCTTTTCACTGGTCTACCCCTTGGAATTTTTAAATTTTCTGCGATTATTGTTAAGTGGCCTGAAATCCTTCGGAACGTTGAATAATGGTATTTACACGATCTCCTTTCGTCCGTTGAGACGTATGAAATCACGAGAGCATAAATGACCAATGTTGCTAGCATCATGACCAGGCTCCAAACACGCCGTCAATCTTCATTCATTTCGTGCGAGGCGAAAAATTATTTCTGCTCTGATTATAAAACATTGTATTTAGAGTGTAGTAGGTTGAATTTAGAGTGGATGCTACGTTATAATACACGAAAACACGTAAGAAATACATCACCGGTCAAAATGACCGGTGCGGTCGCCGAAGGTAGAAGTGACTGTTAAGACTAAACGGTTAGAGCCAGGTTGATTAATTTTACATGTAAGATCTTCTCATCAAATGAGTGAAAGTCACCGGATATCACCCCCCTACGCCGAATAAGACGGGAGCGAGAGAACTTTAGATTTTGAAACCGGTCAAAATGACCGGTCCGGGCGTTCTAGTGTTAATTGGCCTTAAATGAATCGGAGGCAACAATGAGAGTCTCATTGGCAACGCCCGGAATGAGTACGAAAAATCCGCAAAATTTTGAAAAAGAATGCGTGCTTCTGATAAATCCGACCGTGTAACGTGTAAACATCGCAAGAATAAGATAGTGTAGAGCTTTAGCCGTCGAATAAAGCAAAAAATAAGAAAATCGGTCCATATTTATGTATTTTAATGAATGAAGGAAAAAACCTTACACTCTGAAAAATCTAAAATTCCGTGTAAACTTATGGGAAAATATAACTGTCTCCTGGATTCGAACCCGGGACACTTTAGCAGACGAAAATATTTTTCCAGGGACCTCATAGCCAGTAGAAACAAAACGCCGTTTACCGCATATCTTACGACGAACGGTTCTCGAGAAATACGCCGATATAATTAAGCGAGGCTTCATACGCACTGACTGACGCAGCTTCACTACGTGCATAATATATAGGATATGGGAAAATGTCACTTTCATTCTTCCGTATTGTTCCACTTTCATTTCCTCGCCCGAAAAAATCTCATTATCTACATTTCTAAGGAATTTTGCTCTTCATCGTCTTATAATAAAATGATGCGAAATAACGATCGGATCGGCGCAGGAAAAAAATCAGAAATGATTGCCGAATCTGTGCACTCTAACGTAGGAACATTACCTGATGAAGATGGTTATCTGCGAAAAGATTTGATCCAAAATAGAAGTTAAACTTTAACTTCATTTTTAGGAAATAAAATGTATACAATCGACTTAGTGGCTAACCTTTCACTTTCGGAATAAAACGTGAAACTGTTGACTTTTGTAGTCAGTGTATTTTATATGTTCCGATTACTTTTGTTAGTGAAAAAGAAAATTTTTTGCACTTAACCACCCTCTGCGAGGATTTTAGTTTTCCGGAAGATTCCACATTTGCCCCGATGCACAGTGATTCTGATATATGTAATCGGTCAGATTTATTTTTATATAGATATCGATCTTTGTTAGATAAAAGACAAATCAAATTACGCTATATAATTACAAAGTAATTTTTGTGGTAATATGTCACTTCATTAAAATTCTTTAATGACTTAATTTTTCTTTGAAGCATCACGTTAATGTACCTAATAAGATACTTATCCTCCGAGACAGTATTGGTACAGTTTAAAAATATTGAAACTAATTTGGGCTTATTTTTCTCGGATTAAATCGTGTTATTGAACCAAATTTAAGCGGATGATATTAGTAAAAAAAATTAAATTTACTGGTAAACCAAACCATTCGAAAATAATTGGGAAAGTGGGCGTGCTAATTAAATTTATTTCGTTTGTGGGGATTTTGGGGATTAAAAACTAATTTCTGAGCTGCTTCTAAAAGAATTAAAATCCCATTAGCAGAAAGAACCAAACTCTTTTCCTGTGTTCTTCACAGATGTTGAATTAATGAATTGGTAACTTGATTCCAGGTATTTTCAGGTATTTTCGAAACGCGTAAATCAGAAGCACCCTACATTCTTCCCTGCTAATAAAACGGGAAATAAAAATTTCCTGGAATCGAATCCGGACCACTATGCTGAGTTCCCCGATTTTTCTGGGTCATTATCTCCAATTACCTACGCTTGAAGCTTCTCCAAAAAATTTCAACTTGAAATGCCAGAGGGGGGAAACGAGACTTGAAATTAATTCAAAAAGCGAAATTTCCTGGAAAAATCAAGACATCAAAGTTTTTTCGGAAATATGGATGTTAGATGGTTTGTAAAAGTTTAAAAAGCTTTATAAAATTAAATCTTACTATATCTTCTGACCACAGTCCAATCGTTTCTCATCTCTGTGTCCAGAGACGTAGCAAGGACATTCAGCGCCCGGGGCAAACCTCCCCCCTGCTCAAAAAATATTACCATTTCTGTTTTATTCTTATTTCTTAATTAATTTTTAATAGATAAATCGAACGCTATCGATAACACCGATTGCTATGAAAATCGTTTTGTAGACAATTGGGAAACCATGTTTTCCACTCCATAATCTTTTAAAAGTACCGCTTGCAAACCTCTTTGGAGAAAATAATACTAGTATTGTCATAAAAATGTCAGCTTATAATTTCGGCGATAGAAATTCGAGAAAGTTCCAAACATTCCATTAAGTATTTTGTTTACATCGGTTGAAAAGTAGATTTTTTGATAAGACCAATTAATCCACTTTATTTTCCTACACGTAGGTATTTTACGTTTTTTTTGTACCAATTAAAAAATTTATTCGGATATAAAAATTCGAGATCGTCAGGAGACTGTTTAACGTGTAAATTCCGTAATCGAAGGAGAAATTGCACTTGGACTCGAATCCTGGTACTTCGCAAAAAGAAAATGGGAATCCCTCGTTTCTCTTAAACTCGCATACACTAACAAAATGGTACCAAATCTATGTTGCCTAAAATATTTTCAGGGATGATATAAAATCATGTGCAAAGTTTGAAAGTTGTGGAACCTTTGTTTCTTAAATTATAAACGGACATACATACCAACATATATTAACATATAAGAAATGTTATTGGTTTCTTAAATAGAGAATATGATGATGATTGATTGAAAGTGACAGCAATTGTTAATTTCGACCAATCACAAAATGAATGCGAGTCGTACTTGACGCGCGCTAGGAGGCCCTTGAGGTTAGGGGCCCCGAAAAAGATTTTTATGTGTACAGGCATCCCTCGCATAACGACGCTTCACAAGACGACTTCTCGCGGTTAGGACGCCATAACATTATGAATATTTTTTGCACTTAGGATATGTCTACTTTCGCGGTTACGAGGCTTGATAAAAACTTCGCACCTATCATTCCAGATAAAAATTCTCCCCCAGGGGCAATTCTAAACCATTCCACCATTCTTCTCTTACTTGATTAGGTCAGTTCCATGTTTATTTTCTTATTTGCACCATTAATCGATTCAGATAATTATCTCTATTAAAAAAGGCGTCGGATTCTTTTATGTTCACACACTTTTGAAGCCACTCTCTTAAGATAATTTCCGAATAGGTACAAATTCGAAATTTTAGCAGGAATACAGGAATAACGCATTATAAAAGGCAATGGCGAAAAAAATATCCCATAAAAAACTCCAGTAGAACATTTCCGTTAAAATTGATATACGGTACGTAAGCCGTTTTAAAGAAGAATGTACAAGTATTCTTATTCTTATCGTCGATTTACGCTTTCCATTCTGAAATGACTCATATTTAGCGAATGTGTGACAGATTTCGACAAAATATCGCTCTTTTATCCTAGACAACAACGAATGTCAATGTTGAGACTCGAGATTCCCATTATTCTATTATAGCTCGTCATCCGGCGGCAGCGCCTACGACTCTCTTAAGGTTTCTTATTAGTTCGTCAACCGTCTCCCCCCCTCTCTTTATATCTATTATTCTTCGCGTTCTTTCTCCTTGTTTCTTCACCTCCTTTCATTTTGTCTACTTCTATTACCTCCTCCCTTTTTTCCTATAATTTTCCTCTCCCCTTCCCCCCCCCCTCGCCCCTACCCCCTCCTCTCCCCTTTCCTCCCTCCTCTCCCCTTCCCGCCCCCCCCATTAATATTACCATGCTATATTTTTAGGCGCGTTTCGCTTCCAGCATGAGCGCATAATTAGCTTTGGTCTGTCCGTCCGTCTGTCCGTCAGTCAGCATGTTCGTTCTCGTCTTCTACATAACAGATTTTCATGAAACTTGACACAGTTAATTACAGGACTTACAATAAAAGACAATAAAAATTCACATAAATGAATCATGTAATCCAATCGGGGGTAGCACTTTATTGGTGACAAAAAATGAACTTTCCGTCATATCTCGTAAAGTATTGCTCATATCAGAATAATTTGCGAATAAAACTTGTAGAACTAGTAAAGTATTTCTCTTCCTATACATTTTTATCGTAGGAGTAGCCGTTATCAAGAAAATCAAACCAGAACGTCTTAATTCGAGTTGAACTTTGAAAATGTCTTGCTGAGTTAGTTCTTCATTGTTGCTAACATAAGCCATATCACGGAAATTAAATTAAATTTCCTTACGTGTGCATGCAGTATTTTTAAATAGGAGGAAAACAGATTATTTATGAAGAGGAAAAGAACTTGAAAACGCTATTTCCCTTACGTACACTCACAGAGTTTTACAAGCGAAAAGAAAGGAATAATTTCAACGAAGGAACAAGATAAAAAAGTTTACATAATCATTTTTTCAAATACTCCATTGCATTGTGATACGCTGTACACTTTCCTAACTTGTTGTATTTTCACATTTCTAGTTCCATGTTTACTATAATTATTTCAGATAAAAATAAGTTAACGTATAAAATGAAAATAACCTTCCTTTTCTATCTTTTATCTTTTCTTTTTCAAATGCCTTTTGATGAATTCGCAATACGAACGTCGCACATTCACTAACTTTAAATGTTCTTTGTGTTGCTAGGTTTATTACCGAACCTGAAATACTCCAATTCGAACTTTCAAAGTTTTATATCACGAACTGTATTTGATACGCTTTATTTTGATTCCTGCCAAGATCACAATTTTTATCCTTCGTTGAAATTTAAATATTTGTACCATCTGATGTTTTCGTACAACATTAAAACGCAATTGGCTCTTCCGCGTTTCTAACATAGTTTCCTCGAACGATTTATTAATTTTAAGATTTGAAACCGCAATTTCGTGCCCTTGTAGAGGAATTAACGTAAAGATTCGAACTTTTGTACTTTTTAACGAATTTTCTGCAAGAGAATATATTAAAATAACTTTAAAAGCACTGATTTATTAAAAATACAATACGTGACGATGATAAATTACATAAAATAGATTTGATATTCCCTCGCTCATTTTGATTTAAGGATTAAATTTCTAAATTTTATTTCTTCGAGTGTCTTATCTGCAGAACGATCAAATTATGAAGGCATTTTAAAGGTACTGTATTTACTCGCATACTTATAAGCCGGAATTTTCATCCAAATTTTACCTTTAAAAGTTAAGACGCGGTTCATATACGAGGAAAAATAATGGGAAAGTCTAAAATGCGAGTTTCACTGGGACACCGTTAAATGGCCCTCGTGATATGCAGCATGTAAAATATGAAAATATTAGTACACGTAATTGTTTTCGATTTATTTTGTATTTTACTTTCTTCATAGGTAGTATAGTATTGCTTTCATTAAAAAAATCGATTTCGAGATTTCAACGGAAATATGTACACGTTTTGAATTCCCAGGAACACGTTTTGACTATTTTCTCGATGATGTGGGTGCTCTAACTCGAAAAGTATTTGCCATTTAAGTACCTACCAAATTTGAAATATAATATTTTCATCATAGGGACAAGAGCTGATTACTTTTTGGACAATATAAGTCAATTGGAAGTGAATTTTTATTCCTTTTATTTAAAATATCTCCTTTAAAACTCATTTTACGTGAACATTTGTTATTATTAAAGTCGTAGAAAATGGTATCCATAGAAACAGATAACAATTTTCGTTACTTATTTTGTTTGAACGAAAACTATTGAAAAATGTTTGAAAATTATTCACGAGTATAATTTCTGATAATTATAATTGATCTGTATGGAGAAAGTCATATTTCACACATCAGATTTCTTTCTTTTGGCCGCATAATCCGACGTTTGTATCGACCAGGGACTATTGTAGGATGAATCGGTTCGACCTCTTAAGAGGCTATAGTTAGAGACATACTATAGGTGGCGTTCCTTTTTTCTTTGAAACTCCTGGTTTTGATTTCTCTGCCCCTCGTAGATTCTGTATTTATCAATAGATTGCGCGGGGAAGGTGGTGAAGATGGGACTCACACTTCGCGTCTCTACTCTCCGTCTGCACCACACTTATAAAGCCGTCAAACAAAGGCATTTTTTATACTATACTAATGCGGCTAAGTTCGATACTAACCCCCAAATCGCGTTTTCCGCCTGTCTGGCTGTATTGTCCTTTCAATCCTGCGATTTCCGCGCTCTAGCTGACAGACTGGCGGCTTTGTATGACTTACAAACTTGGTAGCGATTGCAAGCAGACGGTCTTGTTTTTTCCCTTCGTGATTTTCAGATCGAGAGGCGACGTTGTTTGCTTGAATGTACGAATAAATTATAATAATATTTATAAATATTTATGTAAAGACAACGTATGTATAAGTGATTTTTAATTTTCCAGATTTTTTTTTAGACATGACACGTTTCTGGTTTTACCCACATTCCTATTTTACCGTAATTTGTTGAGATGGCGTTGTAATTAAAAATTGGTGCTGCTTATACGTATGCTGGCGTAGGCTATATGCGAGATTTTTGGGAATGTTAAATCATCGAAACCAATACATATCATACTTACTTAAAGCATGCAAAACGAAAAAGCCTTTATTTCTTGTAATTGTAATTCTTTAACTTTCACATCAAAACATGGTTCACCGTTAGGATGAATAGGAATTAACACAAGTTTCAACATTTTCAATACAGGTATTTTGTTACTTCTAAATTAAGTCGAAATTTGCGGATGATTTATTTTTCTTTAATTCTGATCTGTTTTTTTTTGGATAAATATGTCTTTCCTGTCTTTCGTAGCCTGAGATTTATTCGTCCGGATGCGATATCTCAGGAGAGTGGTTTCCACACCCGAAATCGTTTCTTAAGTAATTCGATCATCGCTAATTAAGTTAAATATAACGATATCACAAATTGGAATTTACTCTAGGCGAGTTGCCGCTCGAACATGAGATAATGATTATAATCTGTTAAAACCTCGCGTGGAGGTCATATCAGGTAAATTGGTACAAATGAAAAAGTCGAATTTCCCCCGTTAAGAGGATTTCTTTCGCTTTGTGCCCACTTCCGGGATTTTCGCTTTCGCATAAATTACTTCTCCTTACTGAGGAAAAAAGTCCACCGAGAGCTTTGAAAACGAATAAAAAATTAATTGGAAGGATTGAAAATATCTGAAAGCTTTTGCCAATCAATTTTTATAATCTCGTCCGGACGGAAATGCCGAACAACACAGCGACGGACGGCAATTTAATTGTATACCTTAATCAAATTCGGTCCAAAATGAAGTAATAGAGGCAAATCCTGTTGTCGTTAAACAGTCGAGTAATGGAAACGCGGATTTCAGCAATAATATATTCTTTACGAAAGGTATGCATACGATTTACTAAATCGTTGCATGGCCATAGAAACCACCTATGTCTATCTGTTGATTAAATCTGCTTTTTATAGAGTAATTCGCTTAGTACAGTGGAGTCCAAAAGAATTTGCTCGCCGCAATTATGGGAATGTAATACCATTGTCTCTACACAGTAAAACTCCGCTTTACGTTACCCCGCTATATGTTGTTTCGCATATACGTCGCCAATCAATTAAGGAACATGTTTTGTTATAAGTTGTGTCGCTTCGCATATACGTCGTTTGTGAAATGCTAAAAGCAAAATTTCAGAAATTCCAACCGCGGTGCATAAATTGTAACTAGTATAACAATAAAAACCCTCTATTCGGTTTTTTTTAATTATTTATTAGTATTCCTTAAAAGCATATACGCCTAACATAGTTCTAAACATAAGTAATAACATAAACAGATTATTTTGCAATATAATTATGTTAAATTCATAGAACGTAATGGTCCCTTATTAAATAATAATTTTTTTTTGCAGAAAAAAGTTCCATCAGGTAAATATCTTGATGGCAAATTATTTACATTACATTACATGTAATGTTACATAGACCTATTATGACTTTTAACATATACAATTAACATTTGACACTGTTTGTTCTCATACAGAGTTATCAACAGAAAAGAACTAATAACGAAAACATTCGAGTCCTCCTGAGCCAGAAACAACGGCTCATCAGGAGATGCTAAATTAAAATCTTACCATCATCCACACAATACATAATCATTTAATCACAAGAAAAGACGATTTTGGAGTTTCATAACAAACTTTGTTTTCCTAACAAAAAAAAACACTTTAATATAACAATAAATATTCTCTTATATTCTTTTTAACAGCTGAGATAGTAGACAACTTATGCATATGATATGGCAGACTATTAAAAATCTTGGGTACAATCACCTTTAATCTAGTACCACCATAATTGTTAAAATATGTAGGCACTTCATAGTTAATATTTTTTCTTACTACCATACTGTGATGTTTTAATTTAGGTATTTTATAAGTGCAGGAAAAGTAGTTCTCAGTAACTAATATATAAACCAATAAGTCTTCTAAAGGCAAAATCCCAAGATACCTATATATAACATCTACGTTATGTATACCTTTATCATAAATATTAACTCTATTACATTTTTCTTTTTCATAAATCAATTTTACAATTCTATTTTGTATTGAATACAATTTATTCTTGTATACACGAGTAGTGTGACCCCAAACTGTAATCCTGTACCTTATTAGATACTCAACTAAAGCATAATATATTTTTAATTTGGTATCCATCGGTATAAGATTTCTAATATAATAAAGTTGATAGCTCACTTTCCTTAGTTTACTGCACAGTTTTTCACAGTGCTCGTTAAACTTGAAATTTTGATCAACAACTATACCAAGATATTTATAAGATAATACCTGTTCCATTTTTTCACATTTGCAAGGTAGTTTATACAATATCTTATTAAGACAATCATCATTATGTATTATAAGGTTAATTTTTTTCCACTTAGCTAAAGTGTTTACAATATACATAGCCTTGCTCTTTTTTACATTGATTACTAAGTCATGGTCATGTGACCATTTCAACAAATTTATTAAATCCATTTGTAAATTAGAAACAGCAACTTCGAATTCTTTGTGGGCAGAAATTAATACTACATCATCAGCATAAAGCAGTATGTCACATTGATTTACACAACTGACAATGCTGTTAATATAAATTAGAAACAATATGGGGCCCAATATGGAACCCTGCGGTACCCCATATTCAACCACATTCGAATCACTGAATTCGTTTTTTACTTTAATCTTAATTGTTCTATCTGATAAATAACTGTGAAAGCAGTCTAAAACAAATCCTCGTATTCCCATATTGTACATTATCTGCAAAAGTACACGAAAATTCACGCTATCAAAAGCTTTTTTAAAGTCCACAAAAGCCACAGTTACATTATTATTTTTATTAAGATTTTTCTCTACTGTATCAGCAAAAGTTTCTAAAGCATCTTTTGTTCCATTTTTCCTCGGAAGCCGAATTGATTATCTGTAATTAAGCTAGATTTCTTTAAAAAATCGATTAGGTAGTTAGCTATATATTTTTCTATTACTTTACTGACCGCTGACAATAAGGAAATCGGTCTCTAATTACCCAGATCTTTATGTGATCCATCTTTATAGATTGGCCTTGTAATTGCCACTTTTAATCCTTTTGGCACAATACCCTGCATTAAACTTCTTTGTACAAGAACAGTTATAACAGATATAAGGACTGGGTTTGATTTAATATCTCGAATTCTGATACCATCGTGCCCTGGCGCCTTATTTGATAATGAGTTTATAATATTTCTTATACTATCTTCAGTAGGTTCTGGCATATATATGCTATTGGTATTGGTTTTTACGATTTCATGATACAATTTCCCTGAACATTTCATCTTCATATCTTTAATTCCTATGGTGAATTGTCTTCTAAACTTGTTACATATGTCTCTCACAGTTGAGCCATTACCTAGATACTTTAAAATATCTTCATCACTGTTTCTATAGCTATTTCTACCAGTTAGCCGATTAATCTCCTTCCACAGAATCCTACTATCTCTAATATTTGAAAATTTGCCCTTGTAGTATTTGTTCTTCACATTTCTAATTTCATTTAATGTTTGATTTCTTAATCTTTTATAATTAGATTTATAAGTTTCATTTGTTGGGCAACTTTTCCATTTTTTAAAAGATATGTCCCTTTGAGATATCAAGATAAGTATTTCCCGGTTCATCCAATCCTTCCCTTGCTTTCTTTCTATTTTTTTATATACACATCTTGATTTATCATAAAAGCTGTTTAATGTTGAACATACTGTGTTATATATTATGCTAAGATCATTTTCATCAAGAACATTATTCCAGTTATACTCATTAATATATCTGTCTACTTTCTTATTATCAATGTAGGAGTAGGTATCCTTATCTATGCTCTGAGATTCATCAGAGATTTTTACCCCATACTCTGCGAGAGTTATGCCAACCAAGTAATGATCGGATATTTTTGTTTTTAAGATATATCCTTTGACGTGGTTATTTTTAATTTTACAATGTATGTGATCTAAACAGGATTGGACTAATTTTCCATTAACAATTTCCTCTCTTGTATATCCAGTAAACATTGACACATATCCATTTGAAGCTAATAATTCTTTATATCTTACTGTGTTGGCAAAGTTTTTACTTTTAAGATTAATATTAGCATCACCAATTATTAGAGTCTCTATTGACTTGCCAACGTCAATAATATTTTCTAATTCATCCAAGAAGGAAAAGCCATTACAGTCAGGAGGCATATAAATAGTAATCAACCTTAGAATTCTATTTTTAATAATTAACCTCCCTATTATTGACTCACAGACATTTTCACCTTTTCACAACTAAACCTACAATCATCCTTAATATATAATAAAATTCCTCCACCTCTTCTATGCTCTCTTAATGAACTAAACATATGAAAACCCTTCATTTGAAATAAAAATAATTCTTCCCTTAAAATATTCACTTCTGAAAGAATAATAACACATATGTTCAACTTAAAACTCAGCAATTGATATAAAGCAAGAAAAGAGTCCCAATTTCTTCTTAGGGATCTTATGTTTAAATGATTAAAATCAGAATCACTCTTAATTCTACTAACATCAATATCAAAAACATCTTCATATATGTACTGACTCACTAAAGGAGTTTTAATAAATGAAAAGTAATCCATAATAAAATCTAAATACCACTAACAGAGTAATACAATTAATTTTCAGATTAATTCTAAAAGGAGATGTCACATTAGCCTTCTTACTTAATTTTAGTAAGATCACCCTGACTATTTTGATACTATGCTGATTTTCATCCTTCTTATCATAAATGCACCCATGTTTGGACCAAACATACTTATATCCTAATTCCCTACCTTTAGTTTTACACTCCCACAGTAAATTTCTATAGTAGGGAGTAAGAGCCTCATTTATAAAGATTTTATTATTGTTCTTATTATGAAATATGTCATCATTAGTTAGGACAAGCTTCTTTTTTAGCCATTCATTTTTCATATTATTTGATTGGAAAGTAACAACAATTTTATTTTTTTTTGATTCTGATTTCTCCTTCTGATCAAATACAAATCATCTAAAACACTGCTATTATGGTTTTCTATACCTAGTTTTACAGAAATTTCTTTTACAACCTTTTCACATGAGAATTCATTGTCATCACTAGGTTCAATACCGACAATCTCTACCATTTTACTTAACTGCTTCTATTCCAGAATATTGATCTTATTTTCTAATTGGTTAATTATCTTGTCTTTTTCTTTTGATTCATTTTTTAACTCAGTAATAGAATGGACAAGATCATTTATAAGACTATTTTGTTCGTCAAATTTTCTTATCAGAGTATCGTATTGTGAAGATATGAAACTCAAACTATGCTTTATTTCACTTATATCATTTGCCATCGGACCAGGGTTACCTGATAAGCCTCTTTCCGTTTCCGAAAAACCTTCCTCTTCATACCGTTTAGTCTGCTTCCTACAAGTAATACATCTCCACTCGCTTTTCAGTTTCGCAGATTTAGTCCTCCACGTTTGCTTGGACACTTTCGCACAATTAAAATGTAGACAGCTATTACATCCTTTACATGTAATAAAGGATCCGTCCTTTAATAGACTCTCCGAACACGAATCGCCATTTCACTATGAAAAAGTTTAGAATTTGGCACAAGACTCAACAGATGGCGTTGTAATCAGATCGCTACGGCTATCTTAGTGAGAAAAAACGAAGAAAACAAAGTTTTGATTGGATTTTTCTCAGTTATAATGCTGAGATAACACTTAATTAAAGAAAACTGGTAGAATAACTAGGCCGGTGATAGCTTAAACAGAGAAACTCCGTAAAATAACCTCCGACCATAAGCAGGGGCGTCAACACTCGTGGATGCTCTAACAACCATTTAATTTCATGTTTATTATTATTTATATGAATTAATTTAATTTCGTGTTTTATCGATTCGTGTAACATCATACACAGAATAAACATTTGCTTGCCATGTGTTTGAGAGATAACGATGTGTTAGTGGGTTCACAAATCACACAAGGGATAAAAGGAACTGTTCCAATTTTCATGACGATGTGTAAATACCTATTTCAGAGCGACAGTCAGCTATAAGAGAGCTTTATTAACAGTTCTGTCTAACATTTTCCGTTTACGTTTGCGTTGATATCTCATGAGATATTGGATATACTTTGGATTATGACATCTGCATGAAAAGTACTCTACAGTGCGTATCAGTGTACGTGTAAGTAAAGAAACAATTTTTCTGATCCATAACTCTATAGACAATTATTTTCGGTGATTTCTGAATTTATTATTGCAATTGGTTACTCGTTACGATTAAATGTATATTAAACCCTAGTAGCAATGAGTGGTAACATAATATGTCTAATGTACTGTATTGATATGTATTATTTGGGAAACAAATGTGTCACAAAATATCCGCCGGGAACGTAACCCCTACTTTTATCATAGTTCTTATGGGGATATTTGTTTCGCTATACGTTGTTTCGTTATAAGTCGCATTTTTCAGGAACGCATCTCCGACGTATAGCGGGGTATTACTGTATTGTACAAAATGTTGTTGTATATATTTGTATGTAGGATTAATAAATATATACAATGAAATTGGGCTCTAGGCTTGGTGGAAAGATCAATACAGCAATAAGAAATATATAAAATATGAAACGTATGCAAAAAGCTCAGGTATCACAGAGGGACAATTTATATGTAACCACGAAAGGATTATTTAGTTTCTTGAGTTTTAATTTTTCGAGGTTCATTACACATTCGCCACGTAAGTGGGAAATCATAAGTAGCTCCCAAGCTTGTACAGTCTGAGCACCCTAAGAGGGTTAGAATGATACACAATTATATTTATATTTTATGTTATTCATTATTCAAATTAATGTGGTACGTTACATTCTTTTTCTAAGTATAACTTTATGCATTGTAGTATGATAGTGGTCGATTCGTCACATATGGCGTATTGAAGATCACTGTGATTAGTATAAATGGTACTTTCCTGTTAAAAAATAAACTTTTTTGAAACTTATTTATTATTAATTGCAATACGAGAAATATCATTCTAACGACAACAGTGGTGATTGGCCTGTCTCGACATTTACAAATCCAATCACCAGACAAGAAACTGATTGGCCGGTCTCGACATTTACGAACCCAATCTCCAGACAACGTGGAGGGTTTCTTTGGTTCCGGGCGAGGCGAAGGGCGCGGTAGCGCCCGGAGACGACTACCCATTACAACAAAGCGAGCCGAAGGCTCGTCAATATATCCTTTCAATGTTATATCCTATTGACTGTTGCGCCGCAAATTGAGAGAATATATCGACGAGCCTTCGGCTCGCTTTGTTATAATGGGCAGCCGACTCCGGGCGCTACCGCGCCCTTCGCCTCGCCCAGAATCAAAGAAACCCTCCAAGTTGTCCGGAGATTGGGTTTGTAAATGTAGAGACCAGCCAATCAGTCATGGGTTAGCAACGGTACCTTTCTTCAATAATTTAATCCTTTCAATGTTATATCTCCTCAAACAATCATAACAATACATGTTTATTTTAAGGTATTCCCGTTAACAGGAATGTACCGTATAAATAAATACGTATTTTAACTTCTTTATATGGCTTTCATGAATTCTTTAGAGAAAATAATAGATCATATTCTACAATTCAACAAAAGTTAATTAAATCCATGTTTACCCTAAGTCATTTATTGGATACAAGCCATAAGGTTAGCCACACACATTTAGACTTTTCAGACCGGTTTGAACATATAGGAGGAAGTGAATGGTGCCTTTGCATCGCCAAGATAGTGGGTAAATAATTTATTCCGGCGTTGATTATTTTGGCGTTGTTGCACGAACTTTACGAAGCAGTTCAACCGAGTCACAACACTACGCCATCTATTTTGTGAGCGGAGAGGGACAAAGAGAGAGATAGAGAATCCTTAATCTACTACTACCTTTTCTACATGGCGGGCCGCATCGGTGGTTGCGAATCCTTCGGTGGGCCGCATTGGAAGCTGCCAATTCTTCCGCGGGCCGGTTAGAGTTTAAATCGGAAGTTATCTATACATTCTGAGGTTTCGTTTAAGTGAATATATAGTAGTTATGTGGTTTTTATAGTAAACATTCCGATATTAAAAGATTTGTTTGCGAAAATTTCATAAAAATAAATGAATTTGTGTTTTTCATTTTTCGGATTTCTTTTTCATCATGGGTTTGCGGGCCGCACAAAAACCCTTCGTGGGCCACATCCGGCTCTGCTAGACAGGCCTTAGCTTCCTTACCTTAGCAGAATCAGACCCTCCCCTAAGTCCCTCTTACTCCGTCTTACTTTTGGCAAACGAAACCGAAACGCACTACTCCTGGATGCTTTTGGTCCTATATGCAAGGTCGACAGAGAAATGTTCCACTCTTTTTCCCTCTGCTGTTTCAAGAGCGTGCAGTTATAGTAGCTCCCTGGACCACTTGCTCCCTTATAATCCTCCCCCCTTGGATGAAGCCTGGGTCCGCCCACCCCCCTTCCCTTCGTGGGTGTTTTCCTGCGTGGTCTTTTACTAGGATGACCAAGTCAGATCTTTCCTAGGTTTATACCGCAATTACTCTGTCATTTTATAGAAATTTTCCGAATTTATAATTTGCTATTTTGCTTGTATGTTTTCTGTATTTTTTTTTATTTTTCTGATTCTTTTCTGTGAAATTATTGTTGCTATTTAATTCTCATTTGTAATTGTTGACGCAGGGTTAAATGTAATAAACTCTCAATTTCGCCCTAATAAAGTCGTTTGTCTGTCTGTCTTTGTATCCCTCTCCTCTTCTCTTCCCTTCCCTCTTCTCTCTCCCT
This sequence comes from Uropetala carovei, assembly GCA_036926305.1. Taxonomy (NCBI): domain Eukaryota; kingdom Metazoa; phylum Arthropoda; class Insecta; order Odonata; family Petaluridae; genus Uropetala; species Uropetala carovei. The sequence continues at coordinate 4,185,820 of JAXCHB010000010.1, read as the reverse complement.
CCTCTCCTCTTTCTCTTCTCATTCTCCTTTCTCTTCCCTTCATCTCTATCCCTCCCCCGTTCCTCCCTATTCTCACCCTTCTTTTCTCTTCTTCCTCCTATCATTCATTCCCTCCTCTCTCTCCCCCTCTCTTCTCCCTCTCCTCTCTCTCTCTCTCCTTACCCCTTCTCCTCCTGCAACTCTTCCATCTCCTACTCCTTTATCTCTCTCTCTCCCCTCTACTTGCTACCTCTCTCATTCCATCCTCCCCTCCCCTCTCTTTCCTTTTCTCCTCCCACCCTATTCCCTCTCAACCTATTTTCCTGCTTCACCTTCCCGATCCCATATTTCTCTCATCCGTTTTCCCTTTCTCCTTCCATTTCTCCATCCCAACGCGGCTGCAGGAATGGGAAGCCGGCCAGGATAAGCGCAGGATGGGGAAAAAGTGTTAGAGAAAGAGAGAGAGGAGGAAAGAGAGAGAGAGGGAAAGAGAGAGAGAGAGGAGGAAAGAGAGAGAGGGAAAGAGAAACAGAGAGAGAGAAAGAGTAGACGCACGTTCGGCGTGTCCGCTAAGGGAGGGGGAGGGGGACTCGTCGTGTGTGGGCGTGGAAGGGGTGATTTGGGATGGGAGATGGATAGAAGGGGGATTTAAAATGAGCCCGGCGTGGGTGCGACGTGGAGAGGAGAGGGTTGGGGGAAAGGGGTTTTTACGATCGCATCCCTCTGACTCTCTTTCCTCACCCTCTCCCCTCCCCTCCCCCCTCCCTCTCCCCCCTCCCCTCCTCCCAATCACTTCCATCCCTTGGAGTGCGATTATCCGTGCCGGAGACTAGGCGGGCGGAGAGAGTCCGGCTAGGCCGCAGTCCATTTGCGAGATCCGTGCGCGTATCCCCGCTGATTGCGTCCAACTGCGTTCTATCCCTTTCTGCTCTCTCTCTCTCGCTCTCTCTCTCTCGCTCTCACTTGATCGGAATTTTCGCAAATTCAACGAACAGCGAAGCGACTCCAAATCCGTCGAATCCCCCCTCTCTACCTCCTTTCTCTCTCCCCCCCCCCCTCCCCCTCCTCCCTCCCGCTCCTCTTTTCCTGTTTTTCTATCGGTATGACCGTAGGAAAAGGCGAATTCTATTTTTTTTAGAGGATTTTCGTCGATGTCGAAGATTTGAACTGATACCGGAATAAGAGTGATGTCGGAGCGGAGTGCTTTATATCGAAGTGGGGTTTTGTTTGAATTTTTCTACGTTCCTGACTCGTGGTCGAGTGATTGATTGTTGGCCTTTTAACCTTTTTCCTGCCTCATTTTTTAAAAAATCCGTGGCACCGTTCAACTTAAAAATTTGAGGCGTTTCATTAAAAATCACAATTCGGTTACTCAAGCAGGGCCGGCGTGATGGGGTATGCAGGGTATGCTACGCGTAGGGGCCCCCGGAAGATGGGGGCCCAGATTTTGCTTCTGTGTACCATAATTCACCGTCGTCAATAACTGGCACAGTATATTTATAAATATCGATACAGATAAATGAGCTGAGTTAGGGGTCAGATGCCAATACGAAAATCACTATCCGATGATCACAAACTAAATTCTCTGCTATGAAGAAAGGTAGAATATATGTGTCATATATGTTTAAATTATAGAGTACCGATTCTAGATAAAGTACCGCGTATCGCCGCTGCCTCATTATCCCAGGTCACGTAATGGCCATTGTTGGAACATTGCAGAAAAAGAAGAGGGCCCCCCGAAATCGTGCTTGCATAGGTGCCCCCAAAGGTATCATGCCGGCCCTGTACTCAAGTATATGCTATGTGACGAATTGGATTTTAATTCGTGTCGTGGTTGCTTATTGTAATTAGCTACTGTGTAAAAAACTTGTAAGGAATGTATTCTGAGGCTAAATAAAAGATTAAACCCTGAAAAATAAACCTAAAATATCGATACTGAAATTAATAAAGAATTATTCTTCATAATATATTAGGAATATAAGGTCGTAATCAAGGTAAATGCAATGTTAAAAACGTCATTTTACAATATAATCTGCCGGAATCGATTCTATTTTACAGATTGCCTACTTTAGGTTATCAACACGCTAAAATTATTTTTGCGGAGTCAGCTGTTCATGTGTTGCCAACAAACTCAATTAATACCTTGCTAAAATCTCTTCAACGGCGTAATTTCGGTGTTGTTATCGAGAAAAATGTCCTCCGTGGATATCTGCAGTTCTCTAAAAGTTGTAGCATTTCTCTATTATTCCCTACTTCCTCTGAAGTTCTATTGGCCGATTTATCTGTTTATTTTAAATTAAAACTTTAATATTAATTTGTTAGTCTCGTGCATTCAATTTTCAGTAAATGAATTTCGCTACTTTATGACCCTCTAAGCGAAGTAAAAGTTTTTGCTTCTTTGGGGATTTCGGTCCTGTCCCTCAAGAAAATTACTTGATCTGATTAAAAGTTATAAGCAAGTTCCTGAGGTCACATCGTTTCCTTTAACGCAGCCAATCAACCGTAACCCAGATTTTAAAATTAGCAATCCGGGTGAAAAATTCGCTATAATTCAGTTGATTCTCATAGTCAAATATTTTTTGGAATATTTGCGCTTTAAGTAACAATATTAGAAAAATCCCCGGTTCTTTTAGAAAGAAAGGCATAAAGGAGAGAGAGAGGAATACAGGGAAGTACAACACCAATTTTATAGAAGCAAGCCATTTATCAATGTTATTTGCCACATGAGCTCCCTAATGACCAGACAGGTTTGATTATGGGAAGGTAGAATTTATCGCAATGAAATGTAATTAATGGAGACAGCGGCAAGATATTAAGGAAACGCAACCTTTGTCGAAGAAGTGATCCTATTTTTTTTGTAAATGTACCGCGTCTATCCCAAGATGCTTTCAGAAAATGAGAAAATTGATCGCTGTTAATGTGTCGCGAAACGATGACTCGTGGCTTATATGCTCTGTGCCTTGTTTAACTCCCACGGCGCAACTTCGAGAACTTTTTTGACAGATGTTTAGGAGGTGAAATTTACGGCGATGTCAGCGGTTTCTCAACATCCTCAGATTATGCATACATTCGCCGAAGAGCGAGAGAGAGAGCGGTTTTTGCGACGCGCCGGAATGGTCCGCGCTCCTAACAAGCAACGACGTTGATAGATCGCTGATAGACACATGTCGTCTCGTTTCAAACGTGCGATAGAAAATTTAGACTGAAAAAATATTAGTTCGATGATAGACGAATATTAATCGCTACCTTGGACTAGTTCGAACGACATTTATCGAAGATGAGTTTAGGGTTTCGGATTTAATTGACCGTTAATTCGTCTAGATTCGTATTTTAACGCATATAGCACATTATAATAAGTAATTTTGAAGTCGTTCGCAACCGATTTTCGGTGCAGAAAAAAGTACAAACTGATCGAATATGTAGGATGTCTCCGTTTCAATCTATAAAGTGTGTTCGCTTTCTCCTTCTACCTTTGGTTTAAAGTTTGAATAGGAGCGTGATTAATATCCCCGAAGCGGATTCCGTCGTTCAGCTAATGGAAGGTGGGATGTTAGTAAGGTTAGGAGATTTTGCGGAAACGGAAGATGGATGAGCGCTTTGATTGGTATTAGAGAGAGATAGATCGAAAGACAGAGAGAGAATAATATATATATATATATATATATATATATATATATGGCGAGAGAAAGAGGAAGTTTTGGCGTAGATCAATGAGAACAAAAGAGTGGGGAAATCCGAAGGGATTTTTGGGCATTCTTTCGTTCTCAGAGGAAGGATTGATTAAGAGAGAGAGAGAGATGAGACTGAGGGAAGAAAAGAAGGGAAAGAAGAGGATGGCGAGGGGGAGAGAGAGAGAGGGATGAGGCGCATATAATATCCGAGGAGGATTTTGAGCTCTCTCCAGAGAAAATTACTCGTCAACTCCGATATCGCCTTGTCCAAAACCAACGCGGAATATGCTCGAAGCAGCGATGATAATTTCTCAGCGACAATCCTCTTATCTCTCTCTCTTTCTCTACCTCTCTCCTTCGCCCTCAATAAATTCGTTTGTCTGTCTGTCTGCCTTTCCATTCATTTGCTCCTCCTTTCATCGCAATTCGGAGCGGTTCGTGCTATTTTGGTATGAATTCTTTCTTTTCGTTTCTATGACAAAGCTACGGTTGCCTAGCGGATGATTTGGATTTTTTTTTCGTGCATCCCAAGCGACTTGCCTTTTTTCTATCTAACTAAGATGCAGTGCGGTACATTCCCGACAGCATGGCGATCTTTAATCTCGGACGACTTCCAAGATTTTCAATTCTTTTTGTGATGTTCGTAGGAAAATTTCCCCCTTTACCTGATCACAAAAACATTAGTCGGATGTTTTGGCTTTAAATTTTCCATCGAGCTTTAGTCGATCGCCAACTGTTCTCATTCCCTAACGGCCCTGAAGAAATTTACCCAGCGTTCGACAGACTCCAGCCGCCGCTGCAGCTGAGGAAACACCTTCTTACGTAGGAGCAAATACCGGAAGAACGATAGATTTCGGTGTTATACAAAGAACAATCGAGTCGGGCTCACGTAGTTTTGAGATGATGCCAGCTTGCGCTCTGCGGTGGCTAAAACGCGAACCAGATTTGTTATTTGTGATGCGCAATTCAAAGACGACTCCTGTTTTCTTTTTTTAAATGCTTGATCGTGTAAAGAGGCAACTCTTGATGTGTTCGAGAATAAATGTTTTAAAAAAAATGTTTTTCCTACTAGCTGACGGTGTGACGTGTATCTCAGAAAATTCGAAAAATTCGCTTCACCTGCAAACATGTTTCTCTAATGGTAAAGCACTGACGCACAACTGCATTTAAACGTCGCAGAGAAAAGGCCTTGTTCTCTATTTTTTTTAGCCAACACGTTCGAAGATAATAAAATTGAAGGCCGAGCTTTGTTTTTAATTACCCTAACTCCTAGGTGGATTAACGGCGAGGATGGACAATTCAAATCAGGCGTGTCACATATGGTTCAGACACGTGATCTTCTTCCAGAAAAATACAGTACTGTTGTGTTCTTGTTATGTATCTACCAGATATTCTGGTGGATCTTTTAGAAACGGAAAAAAACATTTGCATGGCTTATATAAGCAAATATACTTCAAGCTAAAATTTTAAAGCAGCCATGTTTGTAACGAATATTATCGAAAGTAATATTGAAGTAATATTGAAGTAATATTGAAATATCTCACTCTGAGTGCCCTATTAAACACATGGAATCTGTCTCGTTAAATCTTCATATTGTCGGCGTCTTCAGCAATGAAATGGTCCAAAAATACCGCAGAAATGTTTGTTTTTCATTAAATAATAGAGTAATTAGGGTTTTAAACCTCTTCAATCTTGGAACCATCGTTTTTCCATTCAGCCGAATATTAAGTTGACAGCAGTTGGATAAGTCGCAAAATTGTGAGTGGCACGCTTGCGCATTTTACCTTCATAACGTGGTACGTTTTTGCCAAGGGTTGATTCAAGTTGAACGTCTGCGAAACAAATCACTTCTGTTGAACACATTCCAGCGATATTATAGGCACTGAAGTCGGAGACCCTCGAACACCACAAAAAATGAAGGAATAACAAACGGGAGCGAAAAAAAAGCAAGAAAAACAGTCTTTATTGCCTGGTGTTGTCTTTTCTGTAATTCATCTCCACGCGGGATTTATTAGAATTTTCCTTCATCTTCTCGAAGAATTTGAATAAAGGATTTGAAATATACTACGGAAATTGTTTTGAAAGAAACTTCATCATCTATAAATATTATGTACGATCGATTCCTCTTTGCTTTGATTAATTTCAATGTAGCATTAAACTCAGTTTAACAACACCTCTGTGTAGATGTATGTATTTATGTATAAACATATTTATCATGTACTTTTTGCGAGAAAATTCTTGTATTTTTTTGTCAAGCCAAATTTATTTATATGGATCGAGCTCGAAACCGAAATATCCTTTATTATTAAATTATTTAGCACTTTTAGTGTCCTTACCTGTCTCCTAAAACGTTTTTCTTTTTTTTACAGGTAAGTCGCATGAAGGTGGCATTTACGAGGCTGCACTGTGAGTAACATGTTCATTTGTAATTTTAAAATTTCATACTTAAATACTCATAAATTTTCTTGTGCATGAAAAACAAACCAGCATGACACTAGGAGTGTTCTCGTGCATTACGTAGTTTTTTACGGTGTTTTACGGGAGGTAGCTAAAGCCAATGGAGACAGCATAGTGAAGTTAAATACATTTGTCACGGGACGCCCTTTTTTTCGAGTTAGTTGATAACATTTAGGACAGTTTCAGTCTACGAAGCGAGGGGAGATTTTTTATGCAAATACAGTGAAAATTCTATATTACGTTTTTGAAGTAACCGATTATTTTTTTAAAAGACGTAAAATTGAGGAAAATGAAAAATCGAGAAAATTGAAATTCACCAATCCTAAGAAAAATGTTACAGGGTTTATTATGGGTGCGTACCATGGTACCCACAAATGTGTTGGTGGCTTATAATTTCATCCTTTTAAGTGCTTTTTTTTGGGGAAAAATAGCTCATGTATTTGATTTGTCTGTCCGTCCATCCGTTTGTTCGGGAAATATAACTTGAATCCTTCAACTTGGATAGGCCGAATTTTTGTGATAGGGCGTTCTAGACGTGATGTAAATTTGATGGATCTAGGGTCATTTTCTGACGAGTAATCGAATTCTTTTTCCAGTGCCTTTGTTTCATTTCTAACTCACAAGAAAAGCATGAAATCGGTGTAGGAAATTATAAGTTTGCAGTTTTAAATTAGTTAAAATTTAGACAGGAGCTCCGGACATAAACAGCTCTATAGCTGAAAGACCGAGGATTTAATTTTTTTTAATCATAATTCAAATCCGTATCGAACGAGATCGAACAATAACTTTTAAATAACATAAAAGGGCGAAAAATTTCAGATTTTTACAATGGGAAATCAAACTTCCATAGCAACGAGTGCAGTCCTTATAAATGGGAAACATATTAGGGCATAGCATTGATATAATGCTTTTAAATGAAATTTATTGACTCTATTATGTGGCCGTCTATCTCAACCAACGATGCCATCTTATGGTAAGTTCACAATCTTAAAATATGTATTTGTTCTGCAATTCTTTCCTCTATCGCTTTTATTCCAATCATTTTATTGGCGGTTTAGGTCCATTAAAGGCGAGCGAGCTTAGAACGAAGCAGTTCGCTCCGTTGTCTCGTGGAATGTTGACTTTTCGCGTTATTTCGCTTTAATAGACGTTTCTACTAAAACAACCAACGCGACGTGACAACAATGAAGATCAACATTCCATTTTAGGCCATTTGTTTGTTTATGCATAGTATAATAATTTCAGACAGTCGCGCGACACTCCTACCGCACACCGCTAATACCAGCAAAGTTTTTCACATAGGCTCTTGCATTCTGTCGTCCGATTCCTAGTTCCGAATGCAAACTCGTCGACTGGTCTGTTCTACGCGACCCGCTCGAAAACTGTTATGCGTCAAATGGCGAGCTTTTCGGAGGGATTCTCCAAAAAAAGAGTTATTCTTTTACCCCGTCAGGTTGTATTTCGGGTTGGGATGAGAGAGCGCTCCTGAATTAATATGCACCGATAAATGAAAAGGTCGGTAAAGTCATTCGCGCGCGCGCGCCGAGCAATAAACCCACTCTCGTTGCCAACCGCTGGAGGGCTTTCTTTTTTTTTTTAAAGGAAAGAAATGCCACATCAGCGGGTGTGACAGGAGAAGAGTGGTTGTAACTCCCCTTCGATAAATTGTCGGAAAGTGCGATAAATGTCAGTCCCGCGGGTGTAACGCTTTCATGCGAATAATTTCTACTTCGTCCGGTGCTCGAATGAAATAAAAAGTTCCTCCTGCGTGTCTTCTTGCCACGATGTTTATAAGAGAAAATTATATTTGTTTAGGCCAATTATTTGAAGGAAAATTGTTCTGTCGAATTGAGTGAACGCTAGATGAAAAGTTAGTTAGTTCCTGCATGGTCCTATTTTGATTGGAATGCATTGATATGAAGTCGTGAATTTCTAGCGTTAAAGATGTGATAAAGAATGGTGTCTGCGACAGTTATTTTAATTCCGTCACTATCCTCAAAGTTCTTATTCGGCATTGGTATTAAACGCAGACCCATATTTTTTAAAAATAATATAAAATTCCCGTAATGTTGGTAAAAGTCTACTGATCGCCTTTCTTGGAAGTTTGGTGAGTATTATTCGACTTTCCTTTCAGTAAAATCGAACCTCAAAAAATCTTAGTGCAAAATGCTTCCTTTCCTTTGTAAATTCTGCTGGATACCTTTATTCCTCTTTATCTGCTTCTTTTATAATACAGTCCTTTTAAAATCTTACAAATATCTCTCCTTTACTTTTGAAATCTTACCTAACGTTGTGCCTCCATCATCAGTTGTTTTCTCTTCAGACAGACCTCCGCTTCATTTCCGAAAATCCTTTCATCTGCTTGCAACATGATTTCAGCTATAAGAATGTCCATTTCTTCCCATCAAAATTCTCTGAAAACATTTCTTTTGCCCGTGCGTTATTATTTTGAATAAAATTGTCTCTTCTCAAACAATATACAGCTCTTTTATTTTTTTTCTTTGTCCAACACACTTCTGATCTACCTAACACATCTCGTATTATACGCCTATTTTCTTCAGAATCTATAAATTGATGGAAAGGATGATCCGAAGATCCTTATGCAACAGGCGAAATCTGAAATGGTGGGAAATGAGAAAACAGGTGAAAAAATCTTCCATGACCGGGAATCAAACCCTTGTCTTCCACTTGCCGGGCGGATATTCCACCACTGAACTACAGTGGCAGAATACTTCTCCTGTTTCAGAACGGGAATATTTTTTTAGGTTGGGACCAAGCTACGTAGCTATGCTAGTATCAATCAGCCCCAAAGGTTTCTTTGATGTATCTCTTTGAGGACATCCCAAGTCCCAACCTAAGAAAATATTCCCGTTCTGAAACAGGAGTAGTCTGCCACGGTAATTCAGTGGTAGAATATCCGCCCGGCAAGTGGAAGATTCCGGGTTCGATTACCGGTCATGGCAGATTTTTTTCACCTGTTTCCACATTTACCTTCAGAATCTACATGTTTAATACAGGTGCGCATGTAGGAGCCTTTTATCCCGCGGCGAATCTCATCGTGGTTGCACGAAGGCACAGCGCTGCATGACTGCGAATGAGTTGACACTATGAAAGGTTCGCCATAACGGATTCTGTCCAGTGGCCACCTCACGCCAAAGCCACGTGGAAAAGTGACTTTGATTTATAGCAGTGGTTGCTAAAGTGGGGAGCGTGAGAGAGATCCAGGTGGAGGGGGGACCATGGAGAAAAAAAATCAATTTTTATGTCAATTCAGCTGAAATAGTTTAAACGTATTTTTCAATCATCCCAATATGTAACAGATACATGGGATAAAATAATAACGAGTTAGTTGATCATGAATAATGATGTAAATACGAGTGTAAAGGGTTAAATTTATTTCAATTAAAAATATGGTGGGGTGTGACGGCTCTCTTTAAAACGGATTTTTAAACTTCTGTCCGTTTGGTAAACGTATGCAAAATTGCACGAGTCAATAAAAACCAATTACCCAATGCATCCACGTGATTCTTTGGGTGACCCATGTAGTATGTATAATTACATATTGCCCTGATATTCAAGAGATCACTGCAACTATGCAGTGATCTCTTGAATATCAGGGCAATATGTAATTATACAATGTCCTCGAAAAAAAACGAACCTCTATATCGATCTATTCTATACTCAAGCATTTTATCCGCCGCAATCGTGTCTTCCTACATAGGTGAGGATTACAATTATCCCTAAAACCTTCTCAAGTAAATCCTCAAAACTACGAGTATATTGCTCTTAAAAAAACTATCTCAGACGTCCGTTCGAAGTTTCTATATTTACATTCAAACTACTTTTACTTTAACTATTTTTTCTTTTCAAGTTTTCTTCGGGTAAGTTCTTATAAGATTTTAAGGAAGATTACAAATGATAGAGATTCTGCGCCAATATGAAGGCTTTTATCGCGGAACTAGTGTAATGCCCGTTGAAATATCAACGGAAGAATTATAGATAGATAAACTGATTATTAATATTTTCATTTAGAATAATTAATATCACACTTTTACATATGAAATATTTTGCCATATACAACATTTCTAGTGAATATTCTGTTGTTGCCGGGCTATCTTTAGTTAAACTTAAAATACTTGCCTCTCTTACCCTCCCTCTCCTCCCCTCTCCCCCTCTCACACCCCCCTCTCACACCCTCTCTCCCCCTCCCCCCTCTACTTCCTTCTCTCCCCCTCTTTCCCCCTCCCCCCTCTACTTCCCTCTCTCCCCCTCTACTTCTCCCCCCCCCCCCTCGTATTAAAAGCATTCAAAGCACGTTTATACCCATAAGGATTGAATTAACAATATGATATAGAGGTCTAACAATGGAATTGGTAGGCAAGGCAACATCCCGTTAAAATGGCAAGACTTCCTCAAACTGTGTGAATTAAACGTTTACATTGAGAAATTTCGAACTGTAGGCGGAAAAAGATGAACAGAATAAGAAACTTTATGTTTTCTTCAAAATGGTTTATTTCTGAAGATTGTAGGTCAATTCTTTTTAATTTTAATCTAAAAGAGAATGAAAGTCTGCACGTCGAAATGTCCCTTTTTACGTGTTACCTTATGGGAAATGGAAATTATCTTCTGGAGTCGAACCCGGGTCTTTGATCTCAAGTTTAATACGTTAAAACGTATTTCTGTTATATTATAATGCTATCCTGAAAATTACATCAAATTCGGTTCATTAATTTGCGAGATATTAAGCTTCAAAGAGGGTTACGATGACAGAGATATCTGGGATATTATATGTATAACTAGCGTAATTGCCCGTCAATATGACGGGATATCTTTAGTTAACCTTAAAATAGTTGCCTCCCTCCCCCTCTTTCTCTCTCCTTCTCTCTCCTCCTCCCTTCCACTCTCTCCTACCCTTCTCCCCCTCACTCCCTCTCCCTCTCTCTCTCTCTTAAATGCAAGAAGGGACTATATAGTCTCAATTTCACCCTCAATAAAGTCATTTTTCTGTCTGTCACCCTCCCTCTCTCTCCCTCCCTTCTTCCCCTCACTCCCCCTTCCTTCCTCCACCCCTTCCCCCACCCTTCCACCCTCTCCTTTCCTTCTCCCCCTCCCTCCCCTCTCTCCCTCCCTCCCCCTCACTCCCTCCCTCTCTCCCCCTGCGTTACCATCCCTCTCTCTCCCTCCCTATCTCGTATTGAAAGCATTCAGAGCACGCTTACACCCATAAGGATTGATACACCAATCGGATTTTGAGGTCTAACAATATAATTAGTCACCATGGCAACTTTCCGTTAAAATGGCAAGATTTCCATAAAATATGTAAATTTAACTTGTAACATGGGATATTTCGAACTGTGGGCGAAAAAAGATCAACAGAATAAGAAACTTTATAATTTTTTCTTAAAAATGGTTCAAATCCGAAGGTCGTGGGTTAATTCCTTCTAATTTTAATATCCAAATGAATAAAAGCCTGCACGTTGAAACATAGCCTTTTTACATGTTAAATAATGGGAAATGGAAATGCCTCCATTGGAGTCGAACCAAGGAATTTTTTCGCGATTTAAATTCGCCATCACATGAAAAAAGTGTTAGTCAAGCATCCCTGCCAAATTTCGAGTTTCTATCTTCATTACTTCTCGAGTTATTAGCGTTTAAGTTAGCGTTATAGACAGAGAAAAGTTAGCGTTATAGACAGAGAATTGCTTTTTATTATAACGATAGGAGTTAGTTAGTCTTGGTGATTGTAATTATATAGCGTTTTATGATTGAAATTGAATCTATTAGCAAGATACAATACTTGCTATTAATAAAATTTTCATTGTTAAACTTTAAACTGTTTAAAATTTCACTCATTTTAAAATCATTAAGTCGACAAGGAAAATAACCACGACAGAAAGAATGCTTAATTTTTAAATATCCTGCAGGAATTTTACTATATTACCACGTGACCGCTAATTTTGGTAAATGAAACTAAACGATATCCATCCGGGATTTCTCTGAATCTACTTTGTGGAAGTGTTTGGATGTTTGTCTTCCTTTATATAACTTGTCATTCGCCAAGTTTAATATTTCCAAGCTTACGTGGTTCCGAATTGCGACAGAATCACTGCATAATAACCAGTTTTTGAGAGAAGTATAGAACCTGAATTTTGTTTTCATCGATTTAATTAGTTTATGACTGGCGACCATATTTGGAAGAAATTCATGATAAAACTATGGGCTTATATTTCATTCGATTTCAATTAGTCACCACCGTTTTCTTGCAATATAATATGGAATAAGTAGTTAAGGAAAGAAGAAAATAAAATACTTAGTAACAATTTCACTTTTAAAAATCACTTTAATGTGACCTAAGTTTCATTTAAATTTCTACAGAACTACCATATTGTGCGAGGCGATGTCATAAATTTAAATGTTACATTTATGATTCAGAAAAAACTGAGGACATGTTTCTTTATATTATCAAAACATATAACATCTCTTGTACTTAATGGAATAATTGAAGATTTCGCGTATGATGTTTTATCAGGGATTAATCACATATTTAAAAATAGTTAGCATAATTTCAACAAAAAAAATATATTCAATCGCTGAAACAACTATATTTAATTATGTAAAGCATCGATTTCTAAGGCAATTAAATGTTACTAATGCTTAATTCATGCAATAAAACGTCCCATCGACTTGGAAACGGGGTAATTTGCGTTAATTTTTTAATGCAAAAGCTCGAGAACTTAAATTCGAAGCGTTCAGTTTTGTTACGAGCCAAATTAATGGTCTGAGAATAATTTAATCTCGCGTCCTTATTCTGAATGCGTATCTGTTTAGAATAGAGTTGTCATGAACACACAGAGACGTGCAGACGAGCGTAAACGGTCGTCGTAGAGTTGTTCAAAATGGAGAAACAGTTCGAGCAAGAGGACAAATGCTCGAGCGTAAATTATCCCATTACTCGCTTTAACAGACAGACGGGCACTATAACCGCTTGATTTTCTCCAAAGCGCGTTTTCGAGTTGTTGGACGCATCTAACTCCAGAAACTCTCCCTCCAACTCCCCCGCCTCCGCGAACCCTTCCCATAATCCCTTCAAGTATTCCAGCTAGCGAAACCATCACACTGAGCCTGACATCCTTGCTAATGCGTCGCGTCGTCTGACCTGCACGAGAAACTATATTTTGCGTGCTCCCAAGGCCTCGCCACATAAATGAATACACGCATTTCGGACCCGACCACTTCCACCGAGAAAAAGATAAATGCCCCTCTTTCTCCCTTCGTCCCACAATTCCATTTCTCTCCTTTCCAATCTCGCCATCGACTCTAGGATCGTCTCCTCCAGCGCCCAGAGCGTTCTCTCTTTCTCTCTCGTATTTCTCAAATTCTCCTACTCCTCTCTACCATATCGATCTTTTACTCTCAACTTTCTTTGGGCGTATTCTCACTCTGTGTAGAGGCAGAAGCGAGAGGCGGAGAGAAAGAGAGAGAATAGCGGAAAAGAAAATATAGGAGGAGAAGAGAGGGGAGAAAAAGAAAAAGGGGGGAAAAAGAGAGGGGAGAAAAAGAGAGAGGGAGAAAAAGAGAGAGGGGGAGAAAAGAGAGAGAGAGAGAGAGAACGTGATTTTTTTTTCACGGAGGAATACTGATTGTGAGAGGGAAAGAGGGGGAGTGAGAGGGAATTCCCTACTAATTGCCCTACTGCGCAGTTTTGCGTTCAAAGGACGGGAGACGCGCATCATTTCCGACTATTCGCATTCTAAAATACGAAACAGCTGCGACGATCTCCACCTCCCCGTCATTCCCTCTCTTTTTCCCCTATATCCCGTATGTAAAGAGATCTCCTCGTGTGGATTGTAGCATTGGATGCGAGTCAGAATGGGTGTTTAAAAGTTGGACCATACAATGTACAAACTTTCTCATATACTAATGCTTCGTGTAGTTATCTTTAGAAAATGAAAATCGTATGAGCCTGTTTTTAGAAAATACAATTTTTGTTAAACTTGCCCAAGAATAAACTAGCCTTATATTCATTTTTTGATAAACATGAACCATACAGTGTTATTGAAGACGTAAACTCAAGTAACTGTACGAAATTTGATCAAAATCGTTAAAGCCGTTTTTGAGAAAATCGGATTGTTGTTAAAAATGCGTAGAATAAACTACTCTTAATTACTGAGCAATGTCAACCATTTCTATGTATACTCTGCTCAGTGTGATAAAATGCCTAAGTACGATATTTCATTAATTTTTGCTCTACCGTCTAGGCTCCAGAGCTAGTAACAGGCAGACAGACGGCATTGCAAAAACCACTTTTTCGGATTTAGTGATACCTAAAACGTATATTTCAGTAAAAATGTCTAGGTCGAATTTTTTCGCGAAAACAATACTTTCTCGATACTTCGTATGAAAAAGTAAAAATCTGATTGGCCAGCACATGACTTTCTCCATATTTGGGGTATAGATATTTAAATTATTATGAATAGCATTATAAGACAAAATTATTATTTCGTATCGTAGAAGAATACAGTTGTCCTTAATACCGTAAATTATATTTTGAATACGTTTACAGAATTCACTTGAAATCTCGAAGTCGATTTTTTTCATAAAAACAATACGTTCTCTATACTACGTATATCGAGAACCTTCGTTCTTTCCTGCATAGAACCATCGAAGTCTCAGGTTCACACCATGTTACTAAGTAATTTGAAAATTCAAATGAAAAGTAAGCTGCAATAATCCCTATGGTATTCAATTAGAGAGAATTAGAACACGTTTAGAATATTTTCAGAAAAGATTTCTGTGTGTATGTATGTGATTGTGGGCGCTCTAACTCGAAAAGTACTTGCCATGGCATTACCAAATCTACTATAATATATTTTGAAGGGTGTGTTTGTTGATTTGTGTATTTGTTGTTTTGTGTTTGTTCCTAAACGATAAAAGTTAGAATAACAAAATTTGGTATGATTCTTCCTTACATCCTAACTTAGTGAATTATCAAGGTTTGGTCAACCGGGATTAATCAGTGCTGCCAATATAGGGGATTAACATTTTTCCATAAGATAACACGTATGAATCCATTTCTTGACTTTCAAGGTATTCTTCCTTCAAGCATAAAAATACGTAGATATGGGCCGATTTTTTTCGTTTTTGCTTCATTCGACGAATAAAACTCTATACTATCTTATTCCTGCGAATTTTACGTTACACGGTCAAGTTTTCAGAAATACGCTATTTATTTCAAAATTTTGTGGATTTTTTGTACTCTTTCCAAGCGTTGCCAAGGCGGCCGTCATTGTTACCTCCGATTCAATTAGCTTCACTGAAGCTTACAAATAGACGAAAGTTTAGCGTTATTCGCTTCTCACTTTTGTTTAAACAACGAAACGATCGATGTTTATGGATAGCAACGTAAATAGATATTGATTATTATTCAGGAAGCGTTTATTGATAAAAGTAATTGAACCTTCTTTCGTCTAATGAATACTGGAATCTTACATTTTTTGTAAGTAAAATCATTATATTCTACATTATAATGTTTATTAACGTAAGTAATTTCACGTATCTGGTGTACTACATTTACCGGATAATAAATATTTTAGAAATTTCCTAAAATGGTCTAACGCACGATTACAGGTATTATATCCGTAAGCGTTTGTCTTTATGAGGAGAACTAAGGCCTCATACAGAACTATCACAAATAATTTTTAATTACCAATTCAACGTTAAGTAATAAAACACTGAATTGCCCAAGTAAAATGACTGATATACTTAAAAAATATTAAATTAAGAATTGATTATAAATAAACATTACCGTTGCATTTTGCAACTCAATGCAACACGAAATATGGTTCAATATGTCTACTACTTATTTGTATCTTATGCACGGACATTAAAACTTAATCACGATATTAAAAAAGCAAATAAATATAATAGATCAGGATATACTGTTTAAAGAATTGATATACTTAATTTTCACTTTAATTCTGGCAATAACACAACAATTTCTTCTGCTTCAACTGATGATAAGGCAGACGAATAAACCATAGACATATAAACTCATATTGGCTAAATCCAATATACGACAGCAAAACTACAGTCGCCGTTAACGACGTCAGAGAAATAATAGAATTTAGAAAAATTGCTAATTAATTAAGGTTATTCTTCTGAGGCATTTTATATGCCTGAGATCAAAATAAGACTTCCATACCAACTGTGTCATCCCTCCACTGAAACCATTAATTACCTCCACTGGGAGATAACCAGGCCACACTGCGATGATACACCCTGTGTTGGAGAGGAGCTCTGTAAAAACAAATCACTATTAAAAAGGAGAAATTAATAAAAAGAATACAATTACATCTAAACATACTTACTCCTGCATGATGAATGGTGTGTCTGGGCGTCTTCGTTCTTCACTCTCCGTGCATTCGGAAAAGAAATGCACATCTCCAGCATCACCTGTCGGTACTTTTCGTTCAGTGGAAAATAAACAAACGTTGTTATCAATACTAATTCAAGATGGACATCTATTTATTAAAAGGCTTAGGTATGTTTCCGCGAAAGAGATACTAGGTACGTGTGTCGGTTTAAGACACGAATGTTTAGCTACTTCTATAAATTCTATAAACTTGAAATTTGAGGAGTTGATCAGTCATGGGTCACAACCAATATTAAAAATCGGAACAGGGGGTCTTTTTGACCCCAAACTTTCATTTCATAACTCCATAAGAAAAGCATTGACATCGGTGCAAGCCATTTTTTAATTTATTTTAAAATTACTTAAAATTATGATACAAACTCCGAACTTGAAGTATTAAACGGAAATAAGACTGAAAATTATTATTTATGGAAAGAGAATATGAATTCATGCCGAATTAGCTTAAATATTTTATTTTAACTGCATAAAGACAAGAAATTTTAAAATTTATAACAATGGGAAATTTTATCTATCATGGAAACGCTTTTATATGGGATTCTTGCCTTTTATTAGTATGAACATCTACTAGTAGGGCAGCCCCAGAACTCCTATCCTCAACGTTATTTAAATAAACTGAAAGTTTAGTGAAATAATTTTGATTGAATAATTAATGAAATAAATGAAATGTAAATAATCTAAATAGTTCGGCCCTAGGTTAGATCTTCTTTGTTCCGTATTCATTTGACGTGTATCCCTATTTATTTGTCTTTCTTGTACTCTCTGCTCCTCATCTTCACGGGCAATCCTATGAGCTTCCGCATCTCTTTCTCTCTCTTTCCTACAATACTCTTCCTTTGATCTCTGGCTCCTCTTTTTTTCTCTGGCAGCTGTATCTGGGCTTAGTTCCTTAGTTCCAATGCCTATCGTTGCACCTTTATAGACGAACTCACAAACAATTGCTTTACTTCAAGTGTCAGTCGACTGCTTTTAACTTCTTACAGGACCTACTATAAAGGCGACGTCAATGCAAGCGTTTATTTACATTATCAATGAAGAGAAGATAACCATATAATGTGTTAAAAAATAACGTGCGTCCCTATTAGCATCTAATTTTTAATTTGTGCGTGAGCCTATTTGCATTACAGATGTGTAATATAATGGTTCTAATTACAAAAAGGTAAGATTCCAGCATTAAAACGATGAAACAAAACAAAAAACAAATTAATTGCACAATTTAAAATAAAACTCAATACGCTGGGAGCTTGTTTGTTATACACATGTTATTGACACAGAAACGCTTCCCATACGCAGTCAACAGAATAATTATCCGTAAATATTTACGTTGCTATGTTTCATTAATTTCGATGTTCAAACAACAGTTCGAAGCGAATAACCTTTTTCTTTCGTCAATTTGAAGGTTTAATTGGCATTAAATGAACTGGAGGCAACAATGACAGTCTCCTTGGCAACGCCCAAAATGAGTAAGAAAAATCGTAAATATTTCAAAAAGAATGCGTATTTCTGAAAACGTGTAACGTGTAAACATCGCAAGAATAAGATAGTATAGAGCTTTAGCCGTCGAATAAAGCAAAAAAGAAGAAAGTCGGTCTATATTTACCTATTTTAATGAATGAAGGAAAAAAACCTTGCACTCTGAAAAATCGAAAATCCCGTGTAAACTTATGGGAAAATATAATTGTCTCCTGGAATCGAACCCGGGACACTTTAGCAAACGAAAATATTTTTCCAGGGACCTCATAACCAGTAGAAACAAAAGGCCGTTTACCGCATATCTTTACGACGAACGGTTTTCGAGAAATACGCCGATATAAATTGTAAACAAATGTCTAAAGACGTCAACGTAAAATTAATATATAGTTAGATATAGCTTACGGGCGTAAAAATATCGTGTTTTATAAGCAGTTTAAATGAAGAGAGGGTAAGTGGAAAAGGAGAGGGGGGAGAGAGGGAGGGGAAAAGGAGGGGAGGGAGTGAAAGGAAAAGAGGTGAAAGGGAGATAGTGGAAAGCAGGAGAGAGGGGGATGAGGAGAGAGGGAGGGGAGAGAGAGGGAGGAGGGAAATAGGGGAGAAGAAAGGGTTATGCAGGAATGTAGTAATAGAGAGGGTAATGGGAAAAGGAGACAGGGGGAAAGGAGAGAGGTGGAAGGGAGAGAGGGGAAAGGGGAGAGACAAAGAGGGGAGCGGGAGAGAGGGGGGATAGAGAGAGAGGGGGGGGCAGGGAGATGCATCAATAATGCAAGAATATAGTCAAATACGTCTTTAATAGAATAGTTTTCTATGGGGATGTCATTTGCACCATTAATTGATTCACATTATTATTAATAAATTAATTGAAAGAAATCCGCGTAAACATTACGTGGGTACAGCCGGAATGCCTCCTCATGAACTGAAGCCGTTATCATGCTCCTTAGAAACCTAATGCCATTGAGAGGACTTATGTAATGGTAGTACAAGATTTACTGTTACTCGAATACAAACACACATAATCAAAGCAAAAGTGATCGGTGCAGCAAACTCAGACACGGTACTTATTCCAAGAATGTCACTCACTCCATCAGATACAAATTTAACGTTCAGTTTCAAGCGAAAACAATTCCCCATACGATTGTCTTTTTCCATGACCATCAATAAGTCACAAGGCCAAACATTTGATAAAATGCCTTTACCTACCTAAGCCTGTTTTTAGTCATGGACAATTATATGTTGCTCTATCAAAAGTCTGATCGTTTGATTCACTTACTGTAATATCAGGAAAGAACCCAGAAATTGACAATTGTGTCTTTAGAGAAATCTTTGATTAAAAAATATAGGTTAAAAAAACTTCCTGAATGTTTAATTAAGAACCTTTAAGATACGCTAGATTGGCGTATGCTACGCCGGGTATAGCTACTAGTACGTATATAATCCTTTCGATATTTCAACTGAAATACGTTCTGAGGTCCCTAGAACACGGTAATACTATTTTCGGAATGATATCTGTGTATATGTGATTGTGGGCGCTCTTACTCGAAAAATACTTGCCATACCAAATTTCGTATGTTACGCTTCGGTATGAGCACGAGGAACTGATTAGTTTTTGGACGATGCCGGTTAAACGAAAGTCGAGGTTTATTCGAAACCGGATTCGGTTTATGCGATATTTCTCCGTTAAAACATCAGTACTGTATATACAATTGCATACAAAGTATATATAGAATGTCATTTTTTGCAAATTTCTTTTGAAACAATTTTCCATAGCAGTTATTGTTTAGGACTTATTTATAAATAAACTGTCTTTTCGGTTTCCGTCAAATTTCTCCTTGAAAACGTCGTTATTGGTAATCTCCGTGAAGACCAAAGTTGTAGAGAATAATATTTCTTCCAAGTTTTGTTTGAAACAAATTTTCGTAGAACCTTCGAATTAGTAGATAATTAATTTATTCGTAAATTTCCAGTATATATCGCCATCATCTAACGGATAATTCTATAAACATATTCAAAATATACCTAATTTACCACAATAAGTACGACATTCTTCTTTTACGATACGAAATAATAATGTTGCCTTATAATGCTATTCATAATAATTTAAATATCTATACCCGAAAAATGGAGGAAGTCAAGTGTTGACCACAGTATTTTCTATTTTAAATTAGATATGTCAATGAAATCTGTATGAAAACCTCACTACACCACTTACCTCTATATTCCGCGTAAAACGAGGCCTCTCTCTTTTTTCCACGTGCTGTAGTTGATGAGTTATAATGACATACAAATATATTATACATACATACAAACAATTTACTTTGTGGATATCTGTAGATTACGAGTCTTATCTTAAATACCTTTGAGTTCTTAAAACGACTTATTCTTCAAAATCTTTCTATTAAAACATAATATTCATTAAGTTGAATACTTTGTGTTTTTAATCATTTCAAAAATAGATGGGAACAGAAAAACTATAGTAACGTAAGAGATTTATATTTAAAATATGTAAAATGACAAAGAAAATCCATTATATATGGAAATAAAAATATTACTGTATTTTTGATTAATTTAAAAGAAAAATTAAATTAGAACATCTTCTATGATTCAGCGTAAATTAAGATGACGTTATGTACAAATACAGATCGCTAAAAAGAAAAACAAAAATTATTAACACATCGACGGTTTCGAACCCCGGAACTTAACATTCGACGTCCAATGCGCTGACCATTACACCAACGGAACCGGGAGTCCTATCGGCGCTGTTTGGACTACCGGTTACGTTGGTGTAATGTGTAATGGTTAGCGTATTGCATGACGAACGCGAATTTCAGGGGTTCAAATATCAAGATAATTTTTAAACATTATTTTTTCGTTTTAAATGTATATACTTACCCAGACTCTTTTCTTAATTAAGTTTGTGTATATAAAGTGACGTTTTCAGTGAAGTATTTCTGTTGAGAAAATAAGTTTTCATTAAGTTGAATAATGTGTTTACTAGCATAAGTGCTCGTTGAATTTCAACGAATTTAATGAATTTAAAACTTCGACCGTGTAACATGTAAACAACGCAGTAATAACATAGTACACAGCTTTAACCGTCGAATAAAACAAAACTGAAGGAAACCGCTCCGCTTTTACGATTTCAGATGAATGGAGGAAGCAAGTCTTGCACTAGAAAATCGAATCTTACGTGTAAAATTATGGGGAAATCATTGTTGAATTAAGCCTTCCTCGACATATTGCCTGTGTAACTCTCAAGGTAACATTAGATAAATATGCGAAGTTTCGTGACGACATCTTAGAAACTAAAACTGTTAGAAAAATTCAGCGAATTCGAACTGTAGGCGGAAAAAGACGAATAGGATAAGAACTTTTATAATGTTTTTTTCAAAATGGTTCACATCCGAAGTTCGTAGGTCAATTCTTTCTAGTTTTAAGCTATAGAAAGAATGAAAGTCTAAGCTTCGAAAATTTCATTTTTACGTAAAATTACGTGTTATCTTATTGGAAATGGAAATTATCCCCTGGAGTCGAAACCTGGCCTTTGATCTCAAGTTCGGTACATTACAACTTTTGTTATTATTTCTCAATTATATTCTGAAAATTTCATCAAATGCGGTTCAGTCGTTTGTGAGATATTAAGTTTCAAATACCATTACTGACAAAGTGACTGTCTTTTATATAATTTAGATTGTAAAGTATGTAACGTTGAAGTTTAATAGGCTGAAATATTTTTACGTTACTTACATACGATATTAGAAGACATGAAAAATAAGTGAATCTGAAGAATAATATAGGAATGAGATTTAACCGTAGTGAAACAAGCCGGAATTGTAAAAATTGAGTATAAAAGTCAGAGAATCTCGGTTAAATTACATAAAGCATCGAAACTTGCACAGACGGAAACGAAGAAAGATTTGGAAAGAAAATAGTTAAGAGAGAGAAAGGAAGATAGAAGGTAAGAGAGAGAGAGAGAGAGATATCGCAAGAATAAGTTATAGAGAGCAAATAAATTTCTCACTCAAAAACGTGCGTAATTTCACTGAAGGAAGTAATATCGGCAGATAAGAACTTTGACTCGGATCAGAAATCAATTCCTTTCGTTCAGCTTTCTCTTTATGGCGGGTTGTTGTTATTTGTTTGATCGGACCACATTTAATACTATAATAGCCCAGGTCTGTTGGTTGGTCACGCTTTCACGATAGCCGATATAGAGCGTTTTAACAAACTTCCCGAATAGGTAGAAGATTGAAATTTGACAAGGATGCTTGATCAACATATTTTAAGGTAATGACGAAAATAAATCTGCAAAAAAGTCCTGGGTTCGACTCCAAGGAAGACTTTTTCATTTTCCGTAAGGTAACATGTAAAAATCAATTTTTTGATGTACAAGCTTTTATTCTTTTGGAAATTAAAATTACAAGGAATTAACCTACGATCTTCGGATCTGAACCATTTTGAAGAAAAAATTACAGTTTGTTATTCTCTTAATCTTTTACCGCATACAATTCGAAATCGCTCATGTTATACGTTTAATTCACATATTTTGTGGAAATATTGCCATTTTAACGGAATGTTGCCTTGGCTACCAATTACATTGTTAGACCTCAAAATCCTATTGTTGTATCAATCCTTATGGGTGTAAGCGTGCTTTGAATGCTTTTAATACGAGATAGGGAGGGAGAGAGAGGGATGGTAACGCAGGGGGAGAGAGGAAGGTGGAGAGAAGGAGGGAAGGGGGGAGAGGGGAGGGAGGGAGGGAAGGGAAGGAGAGGGTGGAAGGGAGGAGGAAGGGGTGGAGAGAGGGAGGGGGAGTGAGGGGAAGAAGGGAGGGAGAGAGAGGGAGGGTGACAGACAGAAAAATGACTTTATTGAGGGTGAAATTGAGACTATATAGTCCCTTCTTGCATTTAAGAGAGAGGGAGAGGGAGTGAGGGGGAGAAGGGTAGGAGAGAGTGGAAGGGAGGGGGAGGGAGGGAGGAGGAGAGAGAGGGAGAGAGAAAGAGGGGGAGGGAGACAACTATTTTAAAGTTAACTAAAGATATCCCGTCTTATTGACGGGCAATTATGCTAGTTTAGATATATTTGTGTGAATCGTATATAATTGATTTCATTGTATCAATTTTGGTACAATTCGTTAAAGGCCAACGCCTGCAATCCCAGTAATTTTGGTGAAATGATGACGCTGAAATAGAATTAAATCATGCCGCATTTAAAAATATGATCATCTCCCGTCCATTGCGTTTGAACGGAATGCAGAAAAAAAATTCCATAAGGAGAAACGATAAATCATCGTTTATGGACGAAGAATCCTCAGAGCGGCGAACAGTTTTGACGAAACGTTCATTTTCTGTTTGTACCCCGAGGTTTATGGAAATGTATTTTTATTTTCTTTCTTTTTGCCTTAACAATATTTAGCGGTTAATAAAACGCTTATGCATTTGGTCTGTCCGTCTGCATGTCTGACGCGCTGACACCTAAACAAAGCTAGAGACTTCGTTTTTTCGCCAACTGATTTTGTATTCTCTCTTATTTCGCGCGTTTTCTTGTGGAGGTCCGTCCATCTGTCTGTCTGACGCTCTAACTTCTAAACGGAAGTTGCTAGAGGCTTCGTTTTATCGCCAAATAATTCTGCCTCTCTGCGTGCCGTTTCTCGGTTTGTCTGTGTCTAAAATTAAAAAAAAACACATCATTCACTGTCAGGTTCAGCTTACTTGTTCTAATATTTCTAAAAACTTTCTCTTTTGATGTAATACCCTGGTTGTTATTACCGGTAATTAATACGTACTTTTATATGTATGTGTTCGGTCCGATGCCAGCTGTGTTTCCTCCAGAGCGGCTTCGAAAATACAATTAAAAACGTTTCGGTGACATCAGTTCATTAATTAGTTAATTGGATAACTCTTTATATCGTCCGATGCATAATTTGAGCGAACTCGGGCAGCTTGGTCCGTCCATGAGAGAGACAGGAAGGCTGTGGTTTGCTGAATCCGCCCTCTCGAGGGGGAGGAGAGAGAGAGAGAACCCCCTCTCCTCCTCCTCCAGACTCCACCTCCCCACAACCTCTCCCTCTCCTCTTCTTCCACCTCGGGCGTGGGCGTCGTGCGACAGACCACCCGGGGTGGAGCTCATCCAGGGGCTGTAACCAGTAGAATATCGGGAGATTGGTTTTTTGCCTCTCCTCCGATCCCCTCTCCCCTCCCTCCCCTAACATCTCTCACTCCTCTCTCTCTCTCTTCCTTTCTTTTCCTCTCTCCTTTACTTTTCATTTCTGCATCTTTTCTTCCTTTTTTTCACTCACTCTCTCCCCCTCTATTTCCCTCTCCTTCCCTCTCTCTCTCCCCCTTCCTTTCCCCCTCTCCGTCTATCTTTTCCTTTCTCTCTCTCCCTTCTTTTTCTCTTTCCGTCTCTATTTCCCTCCATTTCTTCCTCCCTCCCTGTCTCTCTTCCTCTCTCTCTTTCCTTTCCCTCTCTCCGTATCTCTTCCATTCTCCCATTCTTTTCCTCTCTCCCTCTTCTCCCTTCCTCCTCCTCCCTCTTCTTTTCCTTTCTTTTCCTCTCCCTTTTCTTTTCTCCATCTTCTCTTCCTTTGTCCACGTCGTTTCTCTCCTTCTATTCCCCTCTCTTGCCTCTGTTTTCCTCCTCTCCCTCCCTCTCTTCATCTTTCTTCCTCTCTTCTACCTCTCTTCTACTCTCTCTCACTCACTCACTCACTCACTCACTTTCTTTCTTTCTCCCTTTTTTCTTCCTTCTTCCATACTTACCTCCCCCCCTCTTCTTACTTTCTTCCCATTTGACCTTTTTATTAACTCCTCTCATTCATACTCTTTATCTTTTTAACCTTTCTCCTCTAAACGTTTTTCGTCTCTTCCTTCTGCCCTCTTTATCTTATTGTCACCCGCACTTGTCTTCATCTTTCTTCTCATTTTCTTCTCCATTTCAATCTTTGTTTCCTTTCATTCCTTCTCTCTCTCTCTTCACATCTTCGTCTTTGATTTTCCAATTATTCATGTCGCCTCTTCCCCTTCATCCTCCCTCCTCTCTCTCTCTCTTTCACTCTCTCTCTCTTTCCTCTGCCCTCTTTTCCTTGGCTACCTCATCCTCTTCTCTCAGTTCACTCGGCACTTGTTCTAAACGGCAGGTTACAGAGTGGGGGGGAGGGGGGGAGAGGGGGGAGGGAGGGGGCTTTGCCGAGGAACCAGTTAAGTGGCGTGGGGTATAGAATGAGGGAGTGAGAGAGAGGGAGGAAGAGAGGAAAGGGGTTCCAGAAGGGGATAGTGAACCCTTTTTGACGCCAATGATACTATTGTTGTGATGTTACCGGGTGTAGTGATGGGTATCTGGTGCCAACCGATGTGTTGCCTTTTCGGCGCCTCCTCAGACAATAGAGCCAAGGCAGAAGATGCCTTTGTGTGTGCTTTCGCATAGAGAATTGACGTCGTGAAGTACACGCGCTTACATTTGGATGTATCTATACAAGCATATATATATAATATTTACGCACACACGCACATCAGTTAAAGGTCTATTAACAAATTCTCATTTTATAAACTCGCTTATGTTTTAGCTCTGTTTGTCCGTCTTTGTAGTTGTTCAAATTAGAATAGCAAGTAAACGGTTAGAGATGGTGCGCATACATTGTCTACGTATGTTGCCATTGACTACTCTGCCAAAGAATATTTTGGAGAAATCGGTGGACGGCACGAGGTGCCTTCAAAACTTTCAAATTAGTATCCTGAGGAAATGGCGAATCTTTAAATTTTTAAATTAATTATTGGATAAATTTATTTGTTTTATGATTATATTACTAGGTTTATGAAGAATTTGATACTTATATTCTAATCTCATTAAATAAAACGCACTTTTTCATATTGCGTCAGAAAATGAAATTCCCATATTTTTCAATTTGTTTCTTCTTAAGTTCCATTTGATAAGATCCGACTATAAAAAACCCTAAATTCTAAGAAATTTGCTTTGCTTTGATGTTCCGACATCCCATGCACGTAAGAACCTTTCGCAAATCTTTCCATTTGATTAAATACGTCCGTATTTTTATATTTTGACTTCATAACAGATACTTCTCAAGGAACCTACATTTTTCTGGAAGACTAAACCCTTCCTAAATATATTTCTCCGCTCCAGACTATGACTTTCGTCTAGAGAGCATATTGAGAATATTGAATATTTTCCGTAAAAGCCATAGATTTTGCCTTTTCTTGTGCACAACTGTTTCATGTTTACTGCAAAATTGGCGAAGCATTTAAAGAAGAATGGTAATCCACATACAGTCCTAGTAACATCCATTGATATTGATGGTAACGGGTTACTGCAGCTGAAGATGAATATACGAGTAATCTTTACACATTTGCAATGTATCATCCTATCACTGAACGAGGTGAACTACGTACGTTGTAACTGTTGTCTGAAAATTTCTTAGGCGCCATTGGGTATTAAAAACCAACATATCAAGATGTTTTCGAAGGTAAACTTCGATTAAAAATTAAATACATTAAATATAAATTATGGTACATATACACTTTACATTATAAATTCTTATCGGGATTTTCCACCTTAAACGTTCTATTTACTTGTTTTACTCGTGTGAAAAACAATTTCTTATTTTTTTAGCAGAAGCGAAACCTCGGTCATCAGTTGAAATAATTTATTTTTAAATTTATTATGAATGTCTTATGTGAAAAAGGTAGATTTCTAATGATAACCGTTATTAAAAGTTTGGGTCGCAGTAGATTTTTTTTTAAATCGAGTACCTACAGCGTTTTGTTAA
This sequence comes from Uropetala carovei, assembly GCA_036926305.1. Classification (NCBI taxonomy): domain Eukaryota; kingdom Metazoa; phylum Arthropoda; class Insecta; order Odonata; family Petaluridae; genus Uropetala; species Uropetala carovei. The sequence goes on along the minus strand of JAXCHB010000010.1, from coordinate 4,159,029 downwards.
GAAATTAATGTATGAAAATTAAAGTTCCGAAACCACTATGTTATTTGCGAGGTTTTAGCTAACTCGAAGCTTACACGATAATCTCCATCCCTCTCTCTCTCCCACGACCCTGTCCCTCTCTCTCTCTCCCTCGGCCCTATCCCTCTCCTTCCCGCCCCAATCCCTCTTATCTCTCTCCCTCTTCCCCTCTCCCTCTCGGCCCTGTACCTCTCCCTCCCGCCCCAATCCCTCTCTCTCTCCCTCGGCTCCATCTCTCTCTACCTAATCTCTGCCCTTCTGTACCTCTACGCCGCCGTGCCTCTCTCCTTCTGCTCCCTCTTCCTTGTCCCTCTTCCTATCTGCCCCATACTTTTCCTCCTATTTACCCCATTACTCGTCAACCCTCCTCCGTTTACTCTTCCTCCCTCCCACTTCCCTCCACATATCTTTTTCTATCTCACTCCCTTCCCTCTTCCTTCCCTCTTCCTTCCCTTTTCTTAACTCATCTTTCTCCATCTCCCACTACTTTTACTCCTCTCTTCTCGAATTCTTAATTATCTCTTCTCTCCCCTCCCCCCTCCCGCTTCCCCATTTCTCATTCTTTTCGCTCTCTCTCTTCCTGTGTTAGGAGGATGCGGGGACAGACTTAATCTCAATACCACGAAAACAAAATCATAAATCATTTCAATTCATCTTTCTCTCTCCTCACCACTTTTATCGACTTTTTCACTTCCTCTCTGACTCTCCATTTCTTCTCTCTCTCTCTCTCTATCTCCTCTTTCTTTCTCCCTCCCCCTATCACGACAGTTGGTGGCTACAGTGTTTATTATTACCCCCTCAAAATGACCCCTTCGCCGCAGAGCTTGCCGCTCCTGTTGCCATTGATCGACGCTCATCTGTTTCCAGCCCGTTTTAATCCGCGTTCGATGGGCTCCACAGCACTAACAGCGATCTCTCTCCCTGCCTTCTCTCCCTCCCTCCCTTCTCTCCCTCCCTCGCCATCTCCCTTTCCGCTAGAGAGGGCGGCCCAGTCTGCCTCCGATAAGAGAGCCTGTCATGGAGGAACGCCGCCTCTATGTTTGGCGTCGCTTGGGATGTTATGTTGAAGAGAGGGAGAGAGAGAGAGAGAGAGGGAGGGAGGGAGGGAGGTTGGAAGGCAGGAGTTTATCGCGAACGCCAGCGACGCTTAGGGACGTGAAATACAGCAGCGGGTGCTAAAGCACTTGCGCCGGGGAATTCTCGCGGAAAAATCCCAGCTGCCGCTGCTGCTGTTAGGCCACGCCGGATCTACTTTTCTTCGCGACGAATAATTGTTGAATCGAATTAACCCTCCGCCGCCTCGAGACGCGGGATTTATTGGAAGCGTTCGCACTCCTTGAATTTTAAAAGGATGCGGATGAATTCGCGACGTCATCCGAGAATGTTTGCTTTTTGTAAAGGAATGGGTTCGATTAATCTCCACGCTCCGGGGAAAATATTCCGGCGAAATTAACTCTCCGGCGAAATTATTTTCTTCCCCTTTGATGGAGGAGCTGATTATTTTTAACGTGATTCGCGCCGAGGTGTTTTTCTTTTGTAGTGGTCTGAAGCCCTTGCTGATTTTTTTTTGGGGTTTTCTTCGTTTACTTTCCTTTTGATCCAAGCTCGCCGTGAAGTCTGCCTTCGTTAATGATTGTCTTTTGTCGTATAATATTAAGTTTTGTGATGCTTATTCTGCGAATTCCATCACGCTAGTTTTCCAGTTGCATTGTGAACCAAACATTGTCCATCTACCTTTGCTGTTTTATTACATTTTGAGGTCTATATCACCACGGTGATTACAAACAAACATTTAGAAATATATGTGAGAGAATTTGCTGACTCAATATGAAAAATCTCTTTTTAATTATTGATGTTTTTTTAGAATTGTAACCTTAAAATTGTTTATCAACTTATCAATATAATTATACGACACAAATTATTTTATTCAATAATTTAAAAAGTTAATCTTTCTATTTGTAGGCATTTGGTCAGAATATTAATTTAACTATTTGAAGGCACCCCCTGCCGCCCACCGGTTTCTTCAAAAATATTCCACGCCAGAATAATTAATAGCGCCATATTTCACGTGCGCCCTGCAAATTTCAATCTTTTATCTCTACCGTTTACTTGCTGTTTTGATTTAATCTATGGCGCAGACTGACAGAGCGCGCTTATAACAATAAAAGGCGCTAAAAAGGCTAGGTTGCATTAATAGATAAAACAGATGAAATAAGGAATTTTGCTTACCGAATTTTCTTCGAACGATGAAATTGTAAGCGAGGTTACTCTCCGCCCTCATGTCCATCACAAAAAGACCGCCGACACGTGAACACCGATTTTATCAAGTTAATGCCTATGCTGATAAAAAGAAATGTAGGGCTATTTGGTGGCAGAGGAATAATTTTTTTCTTTCTCAGTTTCCATCCTAGTTGCAGGAAATTTTCTCGAGAATCGTTCTCGGAAAATTTTGAGTTACTTGAACCGGGCCTGTGGGGCATCTTAATCGATTTACAAATCGGATTATAAGTCAACCATCGCGATATGTCTCTGATTAGGGAATTCCGAGACTGTTGGTTTCATCCGAGAGCTGAAATCATGGGGCTTCGAATTTCCTATCAGACGGATTCATCATTTCCTGAGTTGATTGAAACCGAAGGGTCTTCCTTACTTCGCTTTTAGATCACTTAACTTGATGTCGAAGTAATTTTCTATACTGAATGCAGTTTTGCTCGAAATCGTAGGAGTGGAAGTCGAAATTGAAGAAGTAAAATTATCAAAGGAAGATATACTAATATCTAATAATTTGGTGGAAAAGGCTAGTTCTCTGGAGCCATCAGAGATTATATAGTCGATTAAAAAATAATTAATTATCTTTCAGTGTTATGTGCTGCTAGTGAAATTACCTAAGGATATATTTTTTGGAGAAGTAAATGGTACTTTAGTGATATTCTCGTCCGTCTCATTTAATTATTATCCACATAAAACAAGTACATATATGCTGCAATGGTCTTAGCAGGTTTTTATTACTGAAACCTTATCAATTTGGTAGGTATCGTAAATTACACTAATCTTTGCTCACATATGCTTTCACGTATGTGAAATTTGGGGTGGAAATCCGATGAATCCGGTTTTTATTTCTCTCGGAACAATCCTAGAAGGTTCTTAAATCTAACGCTTTAATAAATCTTCCAAAAATGTATGAACTATTGCACTGCGAATCTTATCAAGAGGCGTCTTCCTTACACAGATGAACAGTCAAATTTGAGGTATTGGAATATATTTTTTAATAAAGATAATTCCAAATCACTTGCTCAAATAGTTTTTCATTTTGCGAAAGCTCGCCTTCTAAATCTAGCTTTATAGCCAAGTGAAAAAATACATTACTGTGGTCTGTGGAAATCCTTAGATTGTGACAGTAGATCCACAAGAAGAGAATTATTACTCAATAACTTGAACTCATCTTCTGCGGAGGCAATATTTCCCACCAGGAGCATTTTTCGCTTAATTTTCATCCATCGGCGAGTCGAACGCCTTGGAAACGAAACTTCAAAAAACTCTCGCGCCAACGACAGCAATGCTTTCTTAATCTATAAGCGATATCAAATATTTATCGATCCTCGTGAATATTGAAGCACACAACCGATACTACTTAGTTCGTATAAAACTATATATATATATATATATATATATATAGTTCATTAGGTTCGGTTAGCAATTGTCAGTTTGGTTCATGGTCAAGCAAGCGCATACTTGAATTTCAATCATCCATAGCTCCATAACAGTTAAGAATCAGACATATGTTCATATGAAGTTTTTGACTGGGAAGCTATTACATTTCATCGTGACCCACCCTTTATTAAAACTGAGGCTACCGTTTTCATAAATTATTTAATCGATAGGTCCAAATTTAATTTGGTGCGGGTATCGTAACGGAATGGTTGGAAAGATAGTCCTCTTTATCAGAGATAAGGAGGAAGCGAGATAATGACGTGAAATGGCCAAATGTTCGCAATGCGACGCTATCCTCTATAATAATTCTCTCCGTCGTCATGTTTCGTTTCGAGAGCTCAATCTCCCTGATCACATCCCTCATTCTAATCAGCGGGCGACGCTTTAACAACGACGGATCCGTTCATAGGGTGGGAAATCCATTTGGAAGATATGTGGCGAGGCCAGACACTCACTTCCGAAGCATTTTAACCCATTAACTGCCACGGGCTCTATTTAGGGATCACAGTTTTTTTTATATTACTTTGTGTTTAACTGCATTACATTTTATCAATACACATCCAGTTACTCTCAGCGCATTTTATTTTATATTAGAAGGCTGATTCGCTATGTTGTTGCACTTACCACAGAGAAAACAAACTTTGAAAGAGCCAGCGTGGGCTCAGTGCCTCTTTAAATGTCGGAGTTACTTTATGTGAATAATTTTCTGGTGATTAGTGTAGTGAAACCTATTTCACCCTGAGGTTGTTTATGAAAGGACTCTGTAGTTGGGAGACGGTAAGTAAGATAATTGATCTTTTCATAAAGACAAAAGTTATTTGACAAGAAATGCCAATCCCCATTTGGAGACCATAGCAGATCTCATGGAAAAATGTTCACCGAAACATTACCCTTATATTCCAGGCTAAAAGTTAAAAATGTCAATACAGAAATTTATTAGTCTCCGAGATACTGAAGAGATTCTACAATATGACAGTTTCTTAGAGCGTGTTGAAGATGGAACGGTGGATATTGTAGAGGTTCCGCCTGATAACGTTGACCCGGTATCTGACTGTGAGGAAATTATGAGGATATTTTAGAAGACACGGTTCCACGAGATACACCTGGAAGATTAGAAGTCCATTCGAGTGTTTCACGGGATGAAGGGGAAGAGTCGCAGTGCAGAAAGCGGAAAAAAAACTAAAATTGTTACTTCGTGGCAGAAAATGGACGCAAATTTTTTAAACAGGTACCCTATAAGTGATGCTACTTCCTCAGAAAACCGTAATACTTTAGTAATTTGAAAGTAAAAACACCCACTCAAATATTCAAAGAATTTTGCCGTGAAAATTTACTGTCAGTCATTGTAGAAGAATCAAAAAAATATGCAGAGCAAAATAACTGACATAATTTTGAATTTACGAAAGACTGTCTAACAATAAGAAGGTTTCTTGAAATCTTTATACTCTCAGGGTATCATTCCTTGCAACAGGAGCAGATGTGTTGGTGTGAAGATGAAGACTTGAACATTCAAAGTGCTATCAATGAAATATTTACAAATCCTGTAGATACAGCAATAGGGAATGCTTGGGGCTTATATTCGCATATAATGGGAATCTTCCTCTTTTAAATTTAGGTGCATGATTGCACGATATTACGTAAAGGTAAATTCTATTTCAGACCCAAAAACTTTGGGGAGGCCATCATACCAAATAGCAATACGTACAGGTAACATACCAAATGACGTTAGAGCAGATCCTATTGGACATTTATTAGAGAGAATCTACGAAGGGAAACAAAGGAAATGTGCTGTATGTAAGAAAAACATACGAAAGCAATACAAAAAGCGTAATATTGGATTGCACTGGGAATGTTTTCAAAAATAGCATCAGTGAAAGATTTTCAATTGTTTGTCTTTCCTTTATGTGCATAACATATGCAGGAAATGCCATAAAATCGCAAAATCGCTAGAAAACAATGAGAAAAAGTAATGACTAGATTCTAAGCAAACTTTCTGAAAATTGCATGAACGATTTACGTTTTAAGTGCATTGTGAATTGTATTGATGACTTTAGATTATAATATACATCGTATATGCCACGATCCCCAAATGGGGATTGGAAAAAAGTTTAATATTTTTCTTAGTTTATGTTAAAATTAAAAGTAAATATTATTTTTATCATTCATTATGTATTTTCAATTACCCCATGTGGAAATTTAAAAAATAAAAATTTGGCAGATAATGGGTTAATAACGTTCTCCCTGCGCGCGTCATTTCGCCTCATTAGCGTCACGCATTCCACGGAAAGAATCTACTATGACGCGCCGTCGTAGAATATGTCATTTCTCGAAGTGCACAGAGTGTATAACAACAGTGATTGGCAGACGTGATACATAGCACGCAACCGAGATTACCGACGTGCACGATACCTTTAGGGCCTCGTTAACTCCGAAATGTCTTTGTTATTAACCCATTAGTGTTTTGTCGGGGCTGTCCCACTTCTTCAAAACATTGATGGAGTGCTAATCAACTGAAGACTTAATTTTCCCATTGGTTTTAAACTTTGTCCAGTGCTGAATCAACAATGGAAATTTTAGACCCGATATATTCTAAGTTGATTTTTTTACCATTTGAGGCAGACGCATTAGTTTGTATTTTTACGTAACTTTGGAAGTTATAACTGAGCTAAGCGTATTATCCAATCGCGTGTCGCAGCATTACATTTCTCTTAACGAGAAGTTTTTTTGTCTCATAACTTCGAGAGACGTTTACTTCTGTGCATATAACACACCCTTCATCCATCCATTTTAATTTGAAAAAATTTCTCGCGTTGGTCTATAAAGCATTTCATGCTCTTCACATTTTATATGCATTTTATTTTGCACAAAATTTTACAAGAAACTTCATTAACAGTTGATTAAATTAAACCATTTTCACATGTGATGAAGTTCAGTCGGTAGCTACAATGGAACAATTAGTAACTGACGAGGAAAAATTGTGACTCACGATAACTGTTTATTAGGTTTCCTTTCAAGAATTCGTATATTCTTTAAGCATGGAAGTAGTTTTGAGTTTAAACGGAAAGGCTTGAGGTTCTTGATATTCTTTCATTGTATCTCTTCGGCAGGATGAGCATTTTTACAAGACAAAGGACTACCATCCAAAAGTTCCATTTATGCGGGATTGAGATCATTTGATTAGCGCATCATCATTTTACGTCTTTATTCTTCGAACAATTTTACTCGTTATACTTTTATCTATATATATAAAATTGAATATCTGTCCATCTGTCTGTTCCTTATACATTCCCACACTCTTTGAGCTATCGGGACCAAACTTTGCAAATTGACTTCATATGACTCTATGTGTCACCCGTGAACCCCGACAACCACCCCAAACAGACAGAAATATTTTCTTTTTTTCATTTTCTCCATTTGAATAACATAGGGACGAGTGCAGCTTATTTTTCATTTGAATTTTAAAATTACTTAGAAACATGGTATAAACTTGAGACTTGAATGGTTCTACGAAGAAAAGAACAAAGTTTATTTTTATTGAAGACAGAATCCGAATCCTGATCGAATTAGCATAAAAATGCATTCAGAATCAATAAAATACGTGATTTTATCAGTATTATTACAATACCCGTTATAAGCTACCATGACAACTCCCATTGTCGCCGAAATTGAGAGTTCAATGCATTTATAGAGGAAAAAATTTAACGTAATATCATGTCAATTTCCGTGTACGATTTTAATTTGTTTAAGTGGAAACCAAATATTTGTTGTTTTTAATTGAATTATCTTCTAATGTGACATATAAAGGAGAATGTTTGTAAGTTTGTTCGCTTTGAATGCTTTTAATACGAGATAAGGAGGGAGAGAGATGGATGGTAACGGAGGGGGGAGATGGAGAGAGGGAATTAGAGGAAAGGGGTGGAGAGAGGGAGGGGGAGGGTGGTAGATGGAGGAGGAGGGAGAGAGAGGGAGGGAGGGGAAGGAGGGGGAGAAGGGAAGGGGAAGGTGGAAGGGAGGGGGAGGTAATTTATACGTTATTTTCGTACGATTTTCTTCCTTCATTCATCTAAATAGGAAAATGCGGAGCGGTTTTCTTCATTTTTGCTTTATTCGACGGGTATAACTGTGTACTGTCTTATTCTTTGCGATGCTTACAAGTTATACGGTCGAAGTTTTAGATTCACTAAATCCGTTGAAATTCAACGGGCACTTCAGCCAGTAAGTATATAAATCCAAATGAGGTAGTGTTAATTTTTACAGATCATTCCTGATGTATATTAGAAAAACGTGAAAAATATTGTTTCTTTTAATTTATTTCAAGTATAATCCGCATAAAAATAAACATAAGTACACGCCAGTAATTGTTCATTGATATTTAGCAAATTATTAAATTCTTGGAATGAATATCTCTAATGTCTATAGGAGTTGCAGGTTTGCTTAGCTACGGAATGCAATCAGGCCATCATAACAAGAAGGTTCGAATGAAAGAGGGTGTCAGCTAAAGTACAAATTTAATTTCAAAAAATAAAAGGCTGTTTCCACAAAATCCGATTGTTTGCCGTAATTAAAAAAAAATTGTCAAGTTCTCTTTTAAAAGCAAAAGGTTTTCCAGAGAGAAGCCGTCGCCGTGGATGTTGCCATGGTTACCTTACTCTTTCCGCGTTTAATTTTTATTATTTCATTCCCGACTATGACGCCCCCTTCAATTCCATCGTTGCACTTTCCATGGCTTCCGCGAAATTAACTCCGGAAAATGGGAGACACTTTTCGAATGCGGGCGACACCTGCTTCCGAGTCACGAATGGAGAAACTGTGCGTGACCCCCGTGCGTTATTCATACCGATGTGACGCATGACCACGTCACGTGTTCCGATGGCAGTAAGACCATAGTCTTTCTCATGCTTCCGACTCCGTCTAATTCTTCGTTTATGCGGATTATTCTGGATGATATAACTCGTCCTCGTAAAACCGTCTCCTATTTCATAGTACCACACGTGAAACGAATAATGTGTTCAAAACAAATCGAACCTTTGTAACGTATCCGAAAATTCAATCGAATAATGAGTTGTCGGTGTTATAATTCTTAGTACCCATTTTATGGACCATTAAAACATACTGAACGTTAGTGGCTAACTATAATCAACGAGTTTTTACCTATATATGGGGATCGATAATGTTACCGTATTTTTTTCATAAGAGTTTCCTGATGGTTTTAATGTTGAAGTTGGCTTTAACAGTGAGTGCAAATGTAATTATTTACATGTAAATGGAAGGCCTTGCTGTCTCTGTTATCAATTTATACTGCGTAATAATGAACAAATATTGGAGTGTGGTAAGGAACAGCTATGACCCCTCTTCACGCCAATTCGTATTGTTTTATCTCTACGAGACGTATGTCAGAAGTTAATTAATATCATCATCATCATAGGTAGTCTGTCCGTTGTCAGATCCGTGATTATTCTAGGTTAAACTTGGTTCTCCATATACTCCTATTTTCCGCAGTTTTCTTCATGTCTTGATAACTCTCTTTCCCTTTCAAGTGGTCTATCAGCTGAAACCTTTTCCTACCTCTTTCTCTTTTTCCATCCAGTTTTCCTTCTAGCACTTCTTTAATCATGCACTCTCTCTCCTCAAATAATGCCCAATCCAGTTCCACTTCCTCTTTCTGATAGTCTCTATAATCGTTCGCTTCTCTCCTATTCTTCGTAGTACTTCCTCATTTTTCACCCTATCTGTCCATTCTTCTCCATCTCCACATTTCGAAGTTTTCCAAATATTTTATATCACTTTTCCTTAGCGTCCATATTTCTGTCCCATACAAAGCTATACTCCATGCATAGCATTTTATCAACCTCTTGAGGATTTCCTGCTTTATATTTCTCGTTAGTAGGAGTTTCTTTCTTCTGAAAGCGGCTTTTGCTTTTGTTATTCTAGTCCTGATTTCATCTGTACATTTTGCTTCTCTCGTTATGATGCTTCCAAGGTATTTATAATCAGAAACTTGTTCTAATGGCTTTCCTCCAATACTTATGTCCAAATTTTCTTCTTCTTTACTTGATATTCGCGTAACCTAGAATTTTTTCTGTATTAATTTCCATACCGTATTTTCTACCTGTTATCACTAGTCTATTTATCATTTTCTCTTTATCTCTTGCTAGAAGTACTTGATCATCCGCGTATTTCACTGTTCTTATAATCCTTCCTCCGATTTTGAAATCTCCCGTGCCTTCTAACGCTTCCTGCATTAGCCTCTCTCCATATACATTGAATAGAATCTGCGATAGACAGCAGCTCTGTCTTACTCCTCTACCGATATGTACTCCGTTGGTGTCCTCATTCTCCAATATACGGAAGTAATATTCGTTAACAAGTTTGGAGCAGTTCGGTCAGAATTGCTTATTTAATTAAAATGACGTTGAAGATAGCGACGCAGCTTTATTCGAAATTGAAATCTCGAACGAAATAAACACGGCGACGGAGACAAAAGTCACGATTTGCCCAAAAAAAAGATGAAAACATCGGAGGCAAAAACTATCACGGGGGAATCATCCAAATAAATCGGACGAGGACGGGAAAAACGTCTCTCCGTTTTCCGATTAAAAAAAAAAAGAACACAGGGCGGCGAAAGCTCTCCCTTTCATATACGTGTATCCCCCACTCCTCAAGTCTCTCCCCCGGGACTTCCTTTTCCCCGTGGAGATATCCCGCAGTCCAGCGCGTGCGTCCGAACGTCCGAGAGACCATCCTGAAAACGTACGCAGCGGATGGGAATGCACGCGACGGCTTGCACTCACTCTCAGGACGAGGCCCCGCCCTTTTATGCGTTCGAGAGAGAGAGAGAGGAAAACTAAGAAAGGAGGGTTGGAGGTTGAAAGAGAGAGAGAGAGAGAGATGGAGGGAACGAAAGGGAGAGAGAGAAGGAATCCCGGAGAATTATTCGGAGCGGAGGAGGGGGAGGGGGAGGGCATCTCTCGTATCGATCCCTCTTCTTCTCTGCCTCCCCTTCCTGCCTCTCCCTCCCAGGGCCTTGCTGCTCCAGATTCTCCCTCTTTCCCATCCGCTCTTTTTTTCTTTAGCATTTCCCTCTCCTCTCCTTTCCTCTCTTCATCTCACCTCTCTCACGCCATTGTCCTATCCACTGTTTTCTCTCTCTCTTTTTACTTCACTCTCTCTCCATCTCTCTCAGGCTCTTCCTGACTTTCTCTTTCTGCATTTTTCCTGTCTTCCTCGTTTCCTTCTTCTTTCTGCCTCTCTTCCTAATTTTTTCTTCTTTGTCCCTCTCCTTTCCTCCCTCTCTCTCGTTCTATTTTCCTCGACTCTTTTCCTCTCCTTTCGTGGCTATTAAAACTTTAAAGCAAGTCTTTAATAATCATCCAGATACGCCAACTGTTATATATATATATATATAATTAAGAAACAAATAGACGAACTCACGTAACGGCTTGAATTTAATGCATGCTTTAGCCCATTCACGTAGAGAAAACAAATGGTTTAGTGTAAAAGTTGCTCATTTCAGTTATACTACCATATCGGCTATCGTCAATGTCAATCTGCCGATACGGTGAATTGCATGCGAGAATGGCATTTTATTAACCGAGACGCGCATCTGGTTAACTCGACCTTTTTATGTCGACACCATTTATCATCATGGACCATATCCTGCGTGTGACATTTTAGTTATTGAAAATTGGAGGGAGGCGGACAGACTGCGGTGTTTTTGTGATACCTATTTTACGTATATATATATATATATGTATGTATGTATGTGTATGTATGTATGTGTATATATATACGTGTGTATATATATATATATCGGCATTTCTCTTTCTTTTCATCATCATCTTTCTATATCTGTTCATTTCATCCCTCTCCCGTAGGTACTCCTTTTTCGCTCTTTATCACCCTTTTCGTTTTTCTCCGCTTCTCTTTTCCTTTCTGTATCTCTTGTGCTCTCCCTCTGGTTCTCCCAAGTTCTCTTTTTCCATATTTCTCTTCGTTGCCTTTTCTCCTTTTGCGGTTTATTTTATTCTTCCTAATCTCTCTTTTTTCTCCCTCTCTCCTTTATCACTTTTTTCCTTCCATTCTCCTCTTTCTGAATCATATTGTCCCGAGTTCTTTGAAAAGGTTTCCCTTCTTTTTTTGTTACCGGTAATCTAACTTGGACACCCCTTGGTTGACAGTATATTCTCGAAGCAAGTATTGAAAAGTGCGCGGGGAGAAGTTTCCTTTCAATCGCCTGATTGGGCCTTTTCAATGCTTGCTTTTGCATACGACAAAAAAGGCACTCGGGCAAATTATGCATTTGCTTCGTCTTTTTTTTTTTTAGTGCGTGATTTAGTTCAAGTGTGTTTAGCGAAATTTGCATAGTAAAATTTAAAGAAAATGTTTGCAAATTGTGTTTCTTTACGCGGGAGTAAAATCACTGCGCTTCATTTTTATGTATTGTTTCGTTCAGTTCCCTAGAAATATTGTCTCTAGGGTAGGGCGCCCGCCCCTCTTTGGCACCGCACTTACACATCGCCGTAAAGAAGTCACAAGTAAAATTTGGTGGTGAATGATAAAGGGGCCCCTGTGCGGGCCAACTTTCCTCGGATACCTTTATGCAGGGCCCTGCGAGTAGCGATGGGGTTGTACAATAGCAGCGCATAAACGGAAACACTTGGAAATATTATATTTAGTAGCCACAATTCCATCTAGATTGTGCACGTGGAAGGTTTAGGAATTGACCACAACGTACAAATAATGCGATTAAAAAACACATAGAAGCGACTGATACTATTGTTACTTTTATATAGGATGCGATAAGGTTTTCCTGGGGGAAGCCGTGGCGTAGTGATATGCTTGCTACGCCAAGCATACTCGGTTCGAATCCTGCGAAGGTAGGATTATTCCCCACTCCCTATTTGCGTGGTTAAGAGGAGAACATGCAAATCAGTGTGCACAGTCCTTCGGAAGGGACGTTAAGCAGTTGGCCCCACCTTGGTGCTCTTCGTTAAGAGTAGGCTAATGATGACACCGGGTTTCCCTCCTCCATTCTGTGTGTGTGTCTGGTGTGGTAGGCAACGGGAAACCACCACATCATATGTGTTTATTCCCTAGTCATGTCAAACCAATCTTAGGATTGAAAACCACGAATGGATGAAGGTTTTGCTAACAAAGATTTTCATCAGTCGCGGTAAAATAACACACTTCGAGCTATATTGTGTCGTATCAATCTGAATGTTAGTTGAACGATCGTCATCGTTGCTGAACTTGTATTAAAGCCTCTATATCTCTCTAAAGCTTTCGCACATTTATTCTCAAAGAATAAAACTGCAAGGAAATGTGAATTGGAACTCAATCTTTAGCTCAGTCAGTTTACAGATACGTCAGGCATTTTTATCGCTGCTTACTAATGCTCTTTCTGTCGCATTATCTATTATGAGTTTTACTAATTTCGGCGTTCATTTGTCCATATTTTAGTTTATGTCCGTGCCTTAGAATATGAACATGCAAAGGACGCAGGGGAATCGAATCGTTAACGAAAATATTAGTCAAATCGATGTAGTAAGTGGGTTTATTTTTGTGAGCGTTTCCGTTTAATCAGCGCGGTGTGAAATTTAGGGGCGTGCAGCGATTCGTGGGCGTATGGTAATTCACAATAAGCTTTAACTACGTGTGGAAGGGAACATTTTTTCCATTATATAATCTTACGCTTGAACTCATAAGTTTATCCGCGCTAGACATGCAAGACTCCTAGTGGTCATATTTTTCCTTATCAGCAACGTAGATTTATTAGCCACTCTGTAAAGACGATAGAGATGAGAAAAAGGAAAGCCCTAACCATTGGCGTAGTGATAGCCTCCGCAATGCGGGGGGCCCCCGAGATTTAGGGGGGCCCCAATCGTTCAAACCGTACTCACTAAGATATCCATGGGGGGCCCATATTATTTGCTGCCCCCCCCCCCCCCCCCCTCCCCTCAGATTTTCAGGTACGCCACTAGCCCTAACGTTAGCTTTCCAAGCCAAATAAATCCCATTCTCCAAATTATTACTTGCCAATATCGACGGAGAGAACAATGGACAATGGCGACGTAAATGTTTTGTATAAAATACATAGCTTTATGCAATTTCCACACCTTCAATCATAGAAAACAATGTTATTTAGTTGGAAAAATGCTATTCCATGTTATCTCTAACAACATCCTCAGGTATTCCCTAGCAGCAGCATTCGTTTATTGCTTTAACGCAAATTTTTAACTGCGACGGAATTCAGAAACAGAAATCCAAAATTTGTACAAAAATTTCCTTGACGTCAATTGAATTAAAATATCAAACTTAGGTAATTCCTTTTTGTACATATTTTCTAGTCGTATTGTTGGTCATACCGAAGTTTTTCCGTCTCATTTATAAATACCTTTAGTATGTAGTACTTTACATTGAAAAAATAGGAAAATGTGAAATCGTTTGAATGTCACAAGCAGTTTGTTTGAAATATACCTAAGAAAATCATTCCAGAGTAAAATGAAGTAAGACTTATCGATCAATATAATATCGTACATCAGTGAAAAATATCCTGAATGTAGTGTAGGTAACTCTCTAACCAGGAATCAACGTCATATTCGGCAATAATTTTATTGCTTGCTTTACAGTCCAATTTTGTGCACAAATGTCCGATTCAACAACCTTTACATAGTTATTGATGACGCGCTCTGTTATCCGAGATTTTATGAAGTATTGTTGTTAACTTATAATTTACCTGCAGCTGGGGTATTCTTTTTTGTCTCCAAATTCCTTTAATACTGTACTTAATCGCTACTAAATCGTATTCTAATTTTTGCGATAGGTATTTCAGTGTTGTCGTTTTTCCATCCAGTTTGTCACAACGCACACGCAGGTATTTTAGTTTGGGTCATAGGATGCGATTAGAAATTAGTAAAAAAATTACCACTTCTGCCAAGTTCTTTAATGGGGGACTACAAAAGGGTAATTTAAATTTTTAAAGAGTCAGTAGATTCAGAAATGTTATTCATTTATCCAAAATATGTTTAAATTTGACGTCCCGGCTGCGAAAAAGTCTTGTTTTTAGATTAAATAATGGAAGCATTTTAAAATAGAAAAATAAAAGAATATTTGAAAATTCTCCATCTCTATATAGCTTTGCTGTCATAAATGCGGCCTTCCAGTTCAGCCAATGCGGTCGTGTCATTACTATCAGTCTACTACAACCAGCCAAAAACATCTGAACATTGTTTTTGGTACTCATCCTTTAATTTTCCGAAAAACGAGAAAAATTACTACAGAATTAGCGAGGACGATTTACATTACTTCTAGCCGAGATATGCCTGCACCAAAATTCATTTTCTTAAGTTTCCACATTAATTTATTCTTCCCCAATGAATCTTGATTTTTTTTTTAAAGTCGGCATTAATTTCCCCCGGTTCGATTTAAACAGTCGAATCCAGCGACAAACAAGAAAACAGGAGAAATGGCACGAATCTCGGATGATAAGGCGAAGATTTTTGCGGGGGTAACCATCATTGGCTAGGGCATTGGGTTTGAATGGAGAGATAAGCCTCACTCCATAACCTCCTTTTTTTCTCTCTCTCAGATCATTAAATTCGCATTTTCACCCCCTCCGCTTTACCCTAGCCTTCACCTCCCCCCAACCCCCCTCCCTTCTTCCCTTCTCCCTTTCTTCTCCATTCTTCCCAACTTCTTTTTCTCTCTCTCTCTCCCCTCTTCTCTTGTCCCATAGATTCCGCCCTCGCACTCAACTGCCCCCCCCCCCCCCTTTGTCTTTCTCTCTCTCAATCTTCCCTCCATGTCTCCGCCACGTTCTCTCAGCTTAGCGGACCGTAAACGAGTTGGCGCTCGCTTAACAAAGGATGAAGCTTTCCTTTCCTCCCCTTATATATCCGCCCTTCTCCCCTCCGACACGCACTCCACCCTCTTCCACTCCCTCTCTCTCTCTCTCCACCCCATATTCTTCTCCCCCTCGGGCCATCTCCTCCCATTTGCTCTGCCCTTCTCTTCCTCCGTCATATTTCTCCACTTCCTCCTCCTTCGGCTTCTCTCACAACTCCGGTTCCTCCATCCCTATCATCATCTTTCTTTTTCTCTCTCTCTCTCTCTCTCTCTCTCTCTCTCTCTCCACTCCTAAACATCCCATACACTCCTTTCACCCCTCTTACTTTTTTTTATCTTCCGCCTACTGGACGCTGGAAGATTTCCCAATATCTCCTTTCTCTCTCTCTCTCTCTTTTCTCAGCCCACTATCTTCCTGTTATCTCTCACATATCCTCTCCCACTCTCTTTCTCTCTCTCGCTCCTATTTATATCTCCCTTTCTCTCCAGTTATCTCCTTCTTTCGATCCCGCTAGCTGCCTATCCCGTTCTTTTTTCCTCCACTCAATTATCCCTATCCTGTTTTTACGACCGTCTCTATATTTAATTCCTATCTTGTTTCCTCGCCTCTTTCCGTCTCCATTACCTCTTTCTGCTATAATTTTAATCCCACCCAAGAGTCTGCTGTCTTATTTCTTTTGCCTATCTCAGTCTTTTGTTGAAATATCTCCAAAAGCTTCTTCCTTTATATTTCTTGCCTCGTTCCTTCCCTCCCTTCTCTCTCTCTCTCTCTCTCTTTACTTCTCTCCCTTCTCCCTCCCTTCCCTTCTCTCTCTCCCTCTCCTTCATTTTTCTCTTGGCGGTAATTTTATTTAGGATGCCGTGAGGCCACTTAATTGGATCCCAATCAAGAGCACCAAATATTCCTTGTTACTAGGCTATTATTTAGCAAAATAAAGAAAAAGAGAAGGGAGGGTGGGGAAAGGAAATCAATCTACTTGAGTATTCTAAAAACGAATAATTTTCTCTCTCCCCCTCCCCCCCCCTCCCTCTCTCTCTCTCTCTACCTCTCTCTCTCTCTCCCTCTCTCTTAAATGTAAGAAGGGACTAAGGGTTAAATGTAAGAAGAGACTTTACAGTCTCAATTTCGCTCTAAATAAAGTCGTTTGTCTGTCTGTCTGTCTCTCTCGTACGCAAGATCGCGCGCCAGGGAAAATTCCACTCTTCGGCTTTCCATAAAAGTGTATGGAAGGTGATGAGGTCTCTTGTAACATACGCACTGACCGTGAAGACTGAAATAGTTACTAAATGTGTTACGACGCATGAGCTGCCGTGGGCGGTAGATAACAGGCCGTAAGCCCTTCGAAGCACAGTAATGGCCCCCCGGATCTCTATAAGTTGACAGAGAAAGTTGGACGGGTGGTTCGGACCTTGAAACGGGTTTAGTGAGAGGAGTTGTGGCGTTGTTTCGCGCAAACGAAGCCGTTTCAGATTTTGAGGTAACTGGTCCTTAAAATCGGGCGCTTCGAGTGTAGAAAAAGCGTCTTCGGCGAGTCTCTTGTTTCCGAATCGTTGGAATGGACACTTGGCCGAGTGTTATATCCCTTCATGGTATCATCGTATTATTAATTGGTGGCGACAGTTCTCTGGGTGTGAACTAGGTGCCGAATAAAAATTGATTCAGTTTAAACTCGTGGAAGGGAATACAATTTGGACACTTAATTTCATTGTTAATGTTTAGCTTTCATTAAATATTTATTGGTTAAATATGCACAGAAGAGATTTTTAATTTCGCCATTTTATCGTCTAGCAGGAAAACGCACGGACGAATGTATCAAATCGTAAATGAAAAAAACCTGACGAATGTTTTAATCCTCTAATCCATGGGTGTCGAAATCGAGTATTGAAAGTGGCGCTGAAGTAGACAGCAAATGACGGTTTAAAAAAATTGTTAATACAGAACGTTAAAAATTTATGTATATTAGTATGATTAGTTCGAAATAATATTACAACGAGACCACACTTATTCCATAGGCGAAAAAACGAAGTTCTTTCCTTTAGGGGAGAGTTAGCGCGACAGACGGACAAACTGAATGCATAAGCGGATTATTTTGAAAAAACAGCTAAAAAAGGGTTAGGTGGAAGATAGAACTTCCTAGTGTCAATCTCGTCCCAAATAAAATCTAATCTAAAATAAGTGTTCGATAATAAGATCATGTTCAGAGGAACACAATCCTATTCTGACGAAGAAGAAAATCTCAGTGTTATCTTTTATACGTATATATCGTATTCGTAAATATTACATGATAAAGGATTTTGTTGAATAAGTAGAAATGTTTGCAAATGCAGAAAATGGGATTATGACGAATCGTACGGAAAGATCTGCCAAAATCCGCATTGGTCGTCGTCCTGATTTACGAGCGCGTGAGCACTTACTTGGTGATGAGACTTCGCCTCTCTCTCTCTCTCTCTTTCTTTATCTCTCTTTCGCCCAAAAGGCATTGGGAAGTTTAAAATACCCTCCTTTCGATGACATTGAGAAGATTCTATATGCGATGAAGGAGACATAGCGTTCACCTGTCTCGTGATATGAAAGCGAGAAGAAAGGTGAAATGGAAAGAGGGGGAAGGAGGAATGGAATTGATTCGAACGGGAAGGAACTGGTCGCGGGGAAATGAAAGAGGCTGACGGAGTGAGCACAGAAACGGGAAGTGGAAAGAGGAGGAAGAATAGGAGAGAGAGTGGAGGGATGAGGGGGAAGAGGGAGGTGGAGAGGGATGAGTTGTGGAGAGTGAGACAGAGACAGGTGTGCGCGTGGCGGATTGGCCTACGTGTTTTGCGGTTTTGAGGAATGTTTGCGAGAGGTGGAAAGCAGCGTATCGAGCGGAAAACAAATGAGAGGAGAGTTGCAAAGGAAATTATATTTACGAAGCGGTTTTATTCATCGTCTAGCTGTCTTTCCATCGGTGTAAACAATCTCAGCTGCTATGTATTGTTGGTTGCCTACATTTGCGGATCATTTGGCTGTTTAAACTTCCGGTTACGTTGGTGTAATGGTTAGCGTATTGGATGACGAACGCGAAGTTCAGGAATTCAAATCTGAAGATAATTTTTAAACATTATTTTTTCGTTTTAAATGTATATACTTACCCAGACTCTTTTCTTAATTAAGTTTGTGTATATAAAGTGACGTTTTCAGTGAAGTATTTCTGTTGAGTATACAGAGCCACCACCATGTAGCGGTGAATTCTGTAAACATATTCAAAATATACCTAATTTACGGCAATAAGGACGACTGTATTCTTTTACGATACGAAATAATAATTTTGCCTTATAATGCTATTCATAATAATTTAAATATCCATACCCCAAATATGGAGAAAGTCGTGTGTTGGCTACATCAGATTTTGAATTTTAAACATAACCTACTCATGCGTTAAAAAAAAATTTCCCGTCCTAGGACGGGCGGCTACACTAATATAAGTATATACAGGGTTTTTGATAACACACTACCTATTTTTAAATACAATAACACTTTTAAAATAGTGAGTGACTTATCAGACACTGTGTATACATCGAGTGATATAACTACATGGAGAGTGTATCCAAATTCATGCCAAATTACCTTAAAATTCGTTTATTGTCCGAAAAATAGAAATTTTTCAACATTTTAACAATGGGAAATACCGATACCATGGAAACGAGTCCAATTCTTTTAAGTGGGAATTTGGACAGAGGCCAGGAATTAAGCGTTTACACGGTCATGACATCTAACGGCCAAAATTTAGTAACCTTTCGGTCTTCTTTTCGTTTTTCTCTCAAAAGTATCATGGTTTTGAGTCCCGGGGAAATTTTTCCTTCGTTTACGTAATTTCCGTGTAAAACATATTGGGGACTTGCTCGAATTTTCGTCGCCGAAACAATGATCCGTATTTTCATGCTGTTTTATGGTGAATGTTGTCCTCTATCCGGATAGTGCTTTCAAGGCTTGCCTGACAGACTCTTTAAGAGCTAGGGAAGGAAAAAATATTTTTTTAAAAATTGTAGCTCGCCAAAGTAGTCTCCTTCGCAACCGATGTAAACAAAGAAGAAGAAGTACATTTGAATATTTTTCGTAAGAATGTTTATTATTCTCTGCCGTGTGTTTTTCTTTCTTTCGTAATTTTTATTCTTTCTATTTTTATCCTTATATTGCAAGCGGATCTCCTACGGGTAGAGGTCTAGGACTAGTAAAATAGCATAATCCAAAGGCAATGGACACCCATCTTTTAGTACTATCATTCCGTTCGAAATATATCTATGGCTGCCTTGAATTGACGGAACTAAGAAGCTCGTATAATCGGAGGAAATGTAGAGCAGTGGTGCCAACATCTTTCGGCCCTGGGATAACAACATAACCCATTGCTGCACTCACCGCGGGCCACATAGCTCAATTCCGCTCTCTTCGCAGGCCACACCCAGTCTGCAATAGAGTTTAAGAATAACTTAAGGAAATTGAGGATTTAGATGTGGGTCAAAATTACCTGATTTAAAAAAAGGTATTTATCCATTATAGATTAGAGAGGTAAACACAAAATATATTGTTTCTATAATTGTCTAATTTACTTTTACGTTAAATTGTGTCCTTTAATTGTTAAACTCATGGCGGGTCGGATGGAGACCATCAACTGGCCGGATGTGGCTCGCGGGCCGTAGTTTGGGCACCATTGACACAGAGGATTAATAGAGAAAGAAACGGAGACATATAGAGTTCTCTTTATGTGTGGTTTCACAGACACAATTCCGATTTTATTTCTCGAATGAGGTTTGATGAGAACAATTCTTGGCAACTTTGATGCCCGTCGTATTTCAAGCACTCATTTTTTTGCGATTCATTTCCTCTTCTGGGGTTTATTTTCTCGCCTATTTCGAGCTTGTTCCAATTAAGTTTTTAACTAGTTGCCACATTTTCGCAAAAACCTCCTATGATATTTACTATCACCCTATCTAAACATCGTCGCATTTACGGACCATCGATCTGAACAGAGATGAATCAGGGACCGCCATCAATTATATATGTACCTGCAGTTGAAATCTTTTATCGGTTTACAGCTAATGATCCTTTTTGGATGTGGATACAGCGTCATTCCCACGCCTTGTAGCTATAAATACCTTAATTCCTCTAGCACAGGTGTCTCAAACTCGCGGCCCGCTAAACAATTTACTTTATACTACGCGACCCGAACTCAGATATATTTCTTATCAAATATTTCACGCAAATATTTCTAAAGAATCTAAGAAGTGTATTAAATCATTCCAATTTATATCAGTCTCCACGGTTGAGTTACTGAAGAATGTTTATCCCACTGCCAGCGAGTTTCTTGCGTATCAGAAGGACTTAACCCTCGACGCCAAATCTGGCATTTTTGTAATGCCTGCGTGTAAGACGCGTAATAGAGCGATTCCTCTCTTGTGGAAAGGCAGGGTGAATATAATACAAAGAAAACGAAAAGGTGTAAAGACTGGGAAAGTAATGAATGCGGCCTGCGGATCGTCAGAGAGCCGTCATGCGGCCCGCACACCAATGTGAGTTTGAGACCCCTGCTGTAGCAGCATACAGAGAACCTCTTACGTGATATATTTTCGTGTCTTTCACTGTCTGTGCTTTACTATTTTTTGTTTCTTGTTCTTTATTTCAAACGCTGGGCCTCTATCATGTCTTCTCCATAACTCGCAATCATTACGAAAAAATTAATATATGCTGTTTGAGAACGGAGGAGATAAACGCAACGTGAGAACGTTGAATGAAGGGTCAGGTCAGATTTTGTGTCAAAGGAAACGTTGAATCGAATAGGGGATTTCGTAATTCATAGTTACTTATTTGTATCGGGGTAGTTTTTGGGTGTTGAAGCACGAATCGGAAAATTTTCCCATTGGAAAAACGCCGTGCGTTTCCACAAGGTTGAGTTGGTGAATCCTTAATCTGAGTCGTCCTCACCCTCCGCACCGTAGCTCCTCTTCTTCTTCAAGCTGTCGTTTCCTTAGCACTGAAGCACAAAGTCTCGAACAAAACTCTCTGCTCGGCTTCGCTTATGTCTGATCGCATCCTTCCCCGTCCCTCTCCACTCCCCAGACGCCTCTTCAATCCCTGCTACGTAGTTTCCCAGAAAACGGCCCGCCGCATATAGCTACGAATCCTCTTGATTTGGACGCCCGCCGACTGTCATCTCTTTCTAGGAAAGCGATCGGGTGATTCGGCTTAGCGTGTGAAGAAAGGTCCATCTCCATGGGGACGAGGACTATCAGGGTAAGTTTGCTCTTTCTTTCCTCGAAACCCTTATCCTTCACCGTCAATATCCCTTTCCGTTATCATTTCGTACGACTCCTATTCAATCACCATCTATCTCTCTCTTTTTCATTGCTTTGTTTCCTCTCATTCACTCGTTCCTGCCTCCCTCCCACTCCTCCTTGTCACCCTCTCCTCTCCCTTTCCTCTCCTTCCGTTTCTAAGAAATTAGAGCTTTCATCGAAAAGAATCATCGTGGGTTTCCAGGAAGAAAATATTTTAGGCCTTTGCGTCGTGGGTCAAACACGTGGGTCGAGCGATATCTGTCGCTCCAGCGATAAAACGAGCAATTCGACGCTTGGAATCGAATTATTAAAACGAAAGAGCATTAAAATACATTTTTAATACTTTAAATTCTATTGCATAAATTCTCTCCGACATAAATAATAACAGCTGTGATATTATAGTTTTCTATATGACTTACCAAGCTAGTTTTCCAAAAATAAATCCCTCTATAAAAACACCGAAATCGCCATGACTCAAAACGACGCGGTTTCATCATAAAAAAAAAACATATCAAGCTTTCGAATGAAAAGGTATTAATAAGGGTAGGAGAATATTTCGGCTTTGAATGTTTCGACGTCGGAATCCTCCTTTCTGCCGTTCACTTTGGAAAATGTAACGCGTGCCGCTGTATTGACCAGCATTTTCCATTTTCCCTAATAAATTTTAGGGGCCCTTATATTACTTTCGGCTATAGTTTTATACGATAACAGTTAAACGACCCATACGTTGCTTACAAAAGGTCAACATAAAATCGGTAGGTTTATAGATTTGATTTCTTATATTATTTATAAAAGAACTTTAACCGTCGAAAAATTCTTGTAGATTTTATGGAAGCATATTATAATATTAGTACTCATAAACGACTTATTTTGTTTGAGTGATGTATGATCAAGTTCCCGGCTTCTACTTATTGTTTGTTTATGCTCCAGGCCATTCTACAGACATTACATTTCATGTTCGCAATATCAGACGGTCGTTCGGAGCATATTATTTCCCAAAATTACCGTGGTTGTTTATTTGGAAAGACAACCTTCTGATAAAGTATTGGGATTCGAAATGGAACCCGTGTTTACTTGGTGAAATAAACGGAAATGAGAATTCTGACACGAACGTGATTCAGAGCCCCTCTCTCTGCTTGCTTATTGAATCCCGTGCTAGGAGAGGACTATTTTTCCAACCTTTAAGGGTTGACGGCGTAATATAAAGATCCATCTTATATGGTTTCTTCGATTCACACACCTCGTCTGAGTCTAGAATCACAAAAAGTCAGTTCTTTCATTGCAAGTGCCTTTGAAAAGATAATAACTGTGCGTACTCTTTTCCTGCCAAAACCGGGTTAGTTCTAATCTATTTTTATTTGTCCTCAAACTCCTTCTAAGGAAATTAGCGAAACTGTTGATTCTTAAGCGCGTAAATGTCAATGTTGACCGAAAAAATCAACTGACCGACACCATAATCGCCTAGATCAGTGGTCCGCAGCCTTTTCAACGTGGTGAGCACCAAGTTACATTCTAGAGCACCTAGCGAGCACCACTATATTTTTGTAAATGTAGCAATGGTCATAAATGAAATAAAATTGACGTTAAAGTGATTTAAAATGTCCTTTCGTTAGTTTAGAAAGGCGAGAAAATCAAATTAATGGTACCAGTAAGGACCATTTTTAGCGTCGTAGAAGTGCACGGTAAGACTGCTAAAGAGCACCGCGGAGCTCGCGAGCACCAAGTTGCGGACACCAATGTCCTAGGAGCCTTTTTCTCTAGTTTAACCAAACAATTTCCCGGTTATTTATCGTTTCGTCGAAACTATCTCTTAGGCAATCAGTTTCGTTAATTTTTACAAGTGGGATGGCGTAGCTCTAAATGGTTGGCTGTCCCAATTAAATCCAGCGTCTCATCTCGGAATCAACGCCCGTTCGGTGGGCTGGGAGACCGAATGAGAACCCGGCTCCCTAATTTCCCTAATTGTCAGTCGCCTCCCTTGCCTCGACTCGGAATCTATTTCGACGCAGGAGTGGAATCTCTCCATCCCAGCGAATTTTCTTCGTTCAAGAGGAGAATGTTTTTTTCTCTTGCTTTTCTCTGGCGGTTGGGTATTTTACCAAAGTGAAAAAATAGGCGCGTTTAAAAATGTTTGCGAGATGAAGTTAAGGAGCGACGTGTCTTTTGCATCCTCGGGGTCTGCCGCAATAAGGAATCCCTTAAACTTACGAGCGAGCCATAAAATGTCCATCAAACCCTTCCACTCTAGGTTTTCATTATCACTGAGCTCTAACGATTCTGTTATTTGGACTTATTTTCCTTTTAAATCAATCACCCAATTTACGGAGCAGCAAATACGTGTCTCAGAACCTAGAAAAGTTAAATAAATCCCAGTTGCTCGCTTTCTGCGATATTTTAATTTCTCAGATAGCATTTTCTTGCCATACGCAGTTAGAGAGTAGTGTCTTTAATCGCTAGCTATTATTTGATCCGAAGAAAAATAAACTCAACTTTCTGGAATTTCAATTTGTCAAAATAATCAACATCTACCTTCTCTTTTAATGACCTCGTTTATATATTGCTCCGTTCCGTGAAGCAAAGCTGTTTTTAATGGCAAGGGAATATTAATGAACTTTTCGACATTTACGCAAGCGCTAATATAATCATCGGGTCTTTTTCCCGCATCTGAATTCACAAGGTTAACATTAATTTCTCTGTGAAGTGGTTTTGTTTATCTGATGTCTCATTTGCATACTTTGAACAGGGACAACAATAAAATGTGTATCATAAATTATTGTAAACGAAAAATCCTTCATGAATTCAATTTAAAAGCAATGAAAATTAAATTAGTTGTTTACACTAGTGGTGTCTAATTGCTCCCTATTGCAGCTTTAATCTTGCTTTAATGCACTCGACTGGATCAAGGTTGTTGCGAGCTTTATTCGTGCTAACGAAATTACCTCAATATACAAGGGGAGACCATGACATTAATATTGAAATTCGTAAAACCCTTTTAGGTGGGGAGACTAGAACTAAAATATGAAATATATTTCTCGGCGTTTTTGTCAATGGGCCTTTGTTTAAAAGATATTAACATTTAAAATTCAGGTTTTAACATGGATGGACATTTACCATCAACCTTAAGTTCTCAATCGTAAGTGGCGATAGCCAAACGGGAATAGTGAATTTTTAACGTAGGTATAGTAAATCGGATGGACAGGGGTTCGATCCCAGCTGCCAGCATTCTTTTTCAGAAATTTTCAGAAATGTGTACCGTGCCAATAAACCACATCACCCCCCCCCTCCCCCCCCCCCCCCCCGTCATTTTTGACTGGCACTTATGCTAGTAAGTCAATAATTCGTTCAGAAAGACCTTATCCACATCATATAAAACTGAATTTTTATGCCTTAGTTATCATTTACAGAAATACATTCATTATTTTCTCTTTTTAATGTTTTATTTCGCAATTACTCAAAATTAGAAATTTCAGACAGAAATGTTGATTTCGAGTTACGCGAATTTAAGTTACGCGACCACTCGTGGGAACGCATCTATCGCGTAAGTTGGAGGATGCCTGTAATAGAATGGAGGAAGGAGAGAGAAGGGCACGGAGGGGGTGAAAGGGAGAGGGAGGGGTGAAAGGGAGAGGTAGAGGGAGGGGATGAAATGGAGATGGAGGGGGTGAAAGGGAGAGGGAGGGGTCGGGCGATAGGTGACTCCATTCTCCGCATCTTTTTAGCCGCCCTGCGGATTTAGTATCGTCCGAACTACGGGACTTGTTTACTCGACGAGGAGTGATCGTTCCAGACGGCAGGACGTGTGGCGACCTCCTCCCATTGTGCGGAGATGGGAACAAACAATCGCAGGTAGCAGAAAGGGCGACTCTGGGCGGAATGAGGAAACAATGATCTCTTTGTTGTCGCGTCGGAGACAAAGGGCGGTTGGCGAAGGGCTATGGAGAGACGGCAGGCCGCCCCTACGGCCCCGCTCCGCCCCACCGTGCGCTCATCAACTTCATCCAGTATCTTTCCAGTACCCCTTCCCGTTATGTTGCATGGACGCCCTACTCTCCCTCCATCCATCCCGCCCTACAACACACCGCCGCCATCGTTCCTCTCTGCCGCCTCTCCCCGACACGCCCCATCCGCCACCTCTCCTCCTCGCCCCTTTCCTCTACTTCTTCTCTCTAGGGCTTAGTTAGCCTGACCCCCACTAAGGTCGACCCTGATTGTCCCTCGCTTTTTCGATTACTTTTACGTAATCTTTTTGGCTTCCGCCAAAAAAAAAGGTCAAAATTTTAAGCGTTGAAAGAAAAGGGTCTCTCGAGACTCCGGATGAAGTGTGAGCGAATTCTTTGTTCGAAAGAGTCGAGGTGCGTGCGGAGTGACGCCATATTAATTTGATTCGATCGCTCGACATAATCGATTCCGATTTTCCGTCGTCGCTAGAGCGATGAAGCGTAATCCAAAAGGACAACACGGGCGATCGCACCTTCCCCCATATTTCTCCCCCACCCTATCGCGCTCTCTTTCCTTCTCCCTCTCTCGAGCAAACTTTGAAGTTCCCTCAAATGCTCTGATCGAATTATTCACACGACGTTCGGCCTTTGAAAGGCTAAATTTCCGAAATAAATCTAACTTTTTTAAAAGAAGTTTACCTGAGGAGTAATTATGTTTGGTGCATAACCCGTTTTAAAAACAGTAGCTACCCTAAAAGTGATGATTAATTAATGGTTAAATCTGTCTCTTGGTTACATACAAGCTGTTTACAAGCATACTTTTATGCCCAAAGAATGATTTGTTGAATTTATTTTAAAAAGAGTAGCGAGATAATGCTACAAATTGACCGATCGCAGTATATGTTAGAATTTTCGGATATTATTGTGAGGCTGCTAAAAGTATACCATATAAATTTGCACCTGCGTTTGAATTCGATATCGTAGCAATTGGAGCAAAATTGGAGGAAATAATTCCGAAGGTAAAACAGCATTGTCATGTCCATAAAGGAGGTACTCCCGTGCGAAACGTGTTTACTAAATTATTTTAGAAATCATCCCCGGAAATGCTATATTCCCATCCATTAAAAATTTTTTAATTAATTCCTTCATGAATAAGTTTAAATTTGCACGTGTAAAACGCAAGTTCAGCAAACAATACAGTTTAATTGCATTAGTGCACAGGTTCCCATTCTGATACCCATGAATGCGCTCTCCTGCGACGCTTAAAATCGCCTTTCCTAACTCCCAGTAATTTAATTTGATCCGTTGCTTTCTTTCTAATAAGTGCATTTAAGAACGATTAGAATAACTTTGACGTCGGTTTAATTTTATTTGTGATCATTCGTATTTTTTTGCGAAAGAAGAGTTGTGCTCGCTCGATATTCTATGATTCAACTTGGTGCTCGCCAAATCTCAAAAGAAGAAAGAACATCTGCGTTAGTGCATCCCCGTTTCAAAACAACCCCTATCTGTTGGAAGATGAATGTGCGTTTCTTAGCAGTCACGACATTCTAATAGGAAATAGTATTATTATTCATTCTTATAGAGTATTTTAGTGTTATAAATATACACGTGCGTATGTATACATCACTGTTAATTCTAAGTCACAGCGCCTGAATCAGTCGATGGAAATTTGTGGGCCGAAATAAGTGAACTCGTTTTTTAACTCGCTAAATCATCTACGTACCGATAAAAGCAGAATACGTTAAGTAATAGCAGGTAACGAAAGTAATTATTGAACATTATTATGTAAGGGTTAAATGCACGGCCATGGCAACGAGGGAGATAGTCTGAGTCGAAAAAGGAGTGGGAAGGAAGAGAAAAGTGGAGAGGAATGCGTGATATTAAAGAGAAGGGGTTTCGGACGGATGCATGGAGAGAGAGAAAGAGAGGGAGAGAGAGAGAGAAAGAGAGGGAGAGGGTGTGTGGGGGACTGGAGAAAGGGGGGAGGACGCGGGGGAGATCAATCGACTTTCCGGCCCTGTTCCCTTGACAACGGGCACCCAAGAACGCAATGAGGGAGAGAGAGAGCGTTTTCCCCTCTCTATCTCGCTCTCCCCTCTCTTTCTCTCACCCCATCACCTCTCTTTTTTTCTCTCTCTCTCTCCCTTCTTTCCTCTCCTTCCCTTTCTTTTATCCCTTCTCTCTCTCTTTCCATATTCATTCTCCCTCTCTCTCTCTCTCTCTCTCTCTCTCTCCCCCACCCATTCCTTCCCTTTCACCTCTATTCGCATTCTCCCACGCTCCACTTCACTCTCACGGTCTTTCCTGTTCTCTCGATCCGTCTCTGCTACGCTTTCTTTCAGTTATCAATGTTCACTTTACTTTCTTTTCGTAACAGGATCATTTTCCTTAATTCTCATCGGTTCTTTATATCTCATTCATTTCTCCACACCTATCCTTCTCTCCTACTTCACTGTTGCATTTCTCGGTATTTTTTCATCTTATACCACATGTGGACATGGAGAAGAACGCTGAAGATAAAATGGACAGATAGGGTGAAAAACGAGGAAGTATCTATTGCGAATAATAGGAGAGGAGCGAACGATTATACAGACTATCGGAAAGAGGAAGGCGAACTGGATTGGGCATTACCTGAGGAGAGAGAGCATGATTAAAGAAGTGCTAGAAGGAAAAAGAGAAAGAGGCAGGAAAGTTTTCTGAAGATGGCGACTGAGACAGACGCCGAAACGACGGACATTCTCCTTGCCCGCACCCGGTTGGAAACCCGAGAAACCTTCATCACCAGTATTCGCCGGGAAAGCCTATAATCCTTTTTCAATAGATTAATAGTTCAACACCTCATCACAAATTGACAACGCCAAAGTTATGGACTCTTTAATCTACTAGATTTTTTAAAAAGAAACGGTTTTCTGTTGCGGCTTAAAAAAAACATGAAACCGCGACCTAATTGATATGCGATAAAAATGTTTCTTTGTAAAAGCGTTGGATCTTCAAATTTGCGGTCGCGAAAATGTTTCCAAGTTGATCGTTTTTTCCGTTGAAGAGCTAAAATGATGTCTTTATTTTATCGTGTTTCGAAACCAATCGTCGTATCTTGGAATGGATTCAAATTCTCTTGGTCTTGAAAGTAGAAGTAATTCTTTTGATGGAAAATTCACGCGGATGCTTAGTTAGTTTCGGTTTTATAGACAATTTTAGAAGGTAAATGAAAAACGTACTTCAGTAATTCCCCTTCAGATCGAATAGAGAAAAAACTTCTTTTATAATCAAGTTGATGCTGCTCTTAAAGGTGACAAACTCACAAGGGAAAGTACTACGTGTCGAATTTTGCAAAACATGAAAAATCCATTACAGTTGAACGAGTCGTTCTACACTTCTTGCATACCTTTTTTGTGCGTTGTGTTTGAGGCTGTTTCTATCGTTAAGTAGGATTTTTAATTTCTCAGAGTACGTTTTCCGCCTGACATGTTTACCTGTACGCCGTGTAGAACACGTTCTTAAAAATGTATGGTTCTCAAATTTCCCACCTCTATTTTTGTGTCAGAAAATGTAATTATTACATGATTCTTTTTGCAGGTGAACGAGCATTATTGCAACGCTTTCAATTAATCAAAAATATATGTATATCTAACGTTTTCCTCTGTTTTTATCTCAATTTTGCCAACTCTCTGATTCACCGTTTTTTTCACTGAGAATCTTTGATGAAACTTGCAGCCGAAATTTTTTAACCGAATCCGTCTCTTTCGCGATAGTGTTTTATTTTATTTTTTGCAGTTACGGCTTTAATCCGAAGGATGTCGATTCATTAAGCTGGAGCGATGGATAGATAGATAGCGAGAGAGCATAATTTGCAGTCATTTTCCGTTCAAAACGATTACCTCATGCTTGGGTTGATGTTATTGGCGTTTTCTCGGATGAAGGACAAGAGGGGGCCTAAAGGGGGAGGGAGGAGAGGGGAGGAGAAGGGAAAAGAGGGGAGGGAGAGGGGAGGGAGAGTAAGGAGAAGAAGAGGCGGAAGCTCCACTGTAGGAAGGAGGAGGTGTTAGGGGGAGGAAACACCACCCGAGTGGTGAGTGAAGGAGACAACCCTGCTGAAGGGCAACGTATTGGAAGGGACTGAAGCCGTTTAGGGATCGCCTCCGAAGGCTGTCCAAACCTCCCGTCCAATCCTCTTTCTCTCTCATGGGATAAAAATTTTTGATGCGAAGGGCGACATCTTATGGGCTCTCTGTCTCTTTAACTTCTCTCCTCTACTTTTCTCTAGTTCTCCATCAGATCATCTCTCTCTCTTCTTCTTCTTTATCCAGCTTTTCCCCGAAATTCGCAGGCAAGTGAGCCTTAACATAACATTCGGTGCAATAAAGAGTGAGGTCTCAATGAGAAGCGTTCGTGTGTCCTTGATGTTTATGGAATATTCCAGAGCAGGGATTTTTCGATCCCGCCAAATGCGAGAGCCCTTGGGTGTCCTTTCCAACCCACCTGTTTGATATTTATTTCTGCACTTGTGCCCTATTTTTCTGATTATTAATTGTGAAATTGGAGTAGCGTCCTCATTAGTGAGCAGGGTATGTTACAACTTAATTTAACCTTTAATTATGTACTGTAAATCCCTTTCCCGTTACTCGATGGATGATCTTGGCAACACGTGAAGCCTTTGTTTTATAACAATACTAGCAACATTTCCCGGCGTTGTTCTCGATAGCACGTGAGATAAGTTTCCATTTAAAAGCATTCATCTCGTTGCCATGGTATTTAGCATTTTCCATTGTTTACCTATAAAAATGCCTTTTATCATTATTAAAAACTAAATTTTGCGCTAAATCGCATTAGATTCAGAATTCTGTCTTTTTAAAAATATAAAGTTTATTCTTTCAGCTTAATACATGTTTTTATCCCGAGTTCATATCTTCATTTTAATTTGCACAAGAATAAAAGAAACGATTTTTACGTGTTATCTTATGGATAAAAGTTAATCCCGTATATTGGCAACACTGACTGACCCCGGTTGACCAGACCTTGACCATTCACCAAGTTACGATCTAAGTAAGAAGTATGCCGAATTTGATTGTTCTTGGTCTTATAGTTTGGTGCGTTTCGCAAAAGTAAAGAAAACCGGACTGTACCGCGTTTCTTTCAATTGGCCTCCTGTAAAAGCCGAAGCGGTCTCAGAAACTTCAATAACAGCCTCAAGTAGATAATAGTTAAGCGCTTCTGCTCCCTCGTGGTTCCAGAAGACACCAAATCGGTCTAATATCTAGGTTCTCTCATTTTCTCAGCTTTTGATCAAAGTTTAGGCGCTCTTAGTATCGAGTGTGACTTAAAAGTACCGTAAAGGCATAAGCAGTTAAAGAGAAAATAATCTGCGTTTTAATTCGTGGAATTGACAGTGGTTTAATTTTCTCTTATTTTTTACGGCATCATTAAATCGAGGGTCACACTAAGCAAACGAGATCCAGTTTAAAAGCGATCGATCGATGGTTGAAGTAGTACAAAGATAGGATAGGGTGAAAAGGGATGACAAGGGGTCACATGTCTCGCAAATTGAGGCGCGTTGAGTGAAAATGATTGGTTATCGAAGGAAAGTCTTTTCTTCTATATCAAACCAAGGGGAAACAGGAAGGCGGACGACGACAGGAAAGAGGGATTTTTTTACAGCTCAGAAGTGCACATATGTATAGCACTTAAATATCAATCTGATTTGGTGATTCCCTCAGGTAGAAGAGCCCGGTTTGATTCCCGGTCAGGACAAACGTTTATTTTAATTGGATTTTTCAAACATGGTGTATACTGCCACGCAGAGAAAGTTGCTATACTTACGTAACTATCAGTCTCGCGTTTCGAAATAAAAGTAGGAATAGAATTTTATACGTTAATTATACATTATACGTTAATTAGAAAGGAGGGAATACGGTTGGCAGATACATATTCAGATTATTAGAGAGAGATATATATATGTATAAATATTTAGACTGATGGATGGATTAGATATTAGTCTTAATTATGGCGGAACTGAGACTAGAAAGTCCCGTTATCCATTTAAACATTTGTCTTGCATAAATACAGTGTAGTAAAAACAAAACTAACCTACATCATATAACGCAGATGGAAATTAAATGAAAATATATTAGGAAAAGCAAGCAAGATTAACAGTTAGGCCTTGAAAAAAATGTATACTACCGCAAGAAAACGGCTACAGCACGACATAGGGATGAAAAACACGCAAAACTAAGAAATAGCATGTATATAAAATAAATCCTTATACTGAGAAGCGTGATTTTGTGAACAGATTATAAATCACTAAGAGGTCAAGCGATACCAAAATGTAAGCAATCTTATGATAAATGGAATGGGAGTGAATGGGAGAAAGGGAAGGAAGGGACCTCAGAGCAAGGGTTTTAAAACTTTGTTTCTTCAATATCAATAATAGAAAATACGTTATTCGACCCATCGAAGTTCTATATCATAAAAATATTGCAAGTAATTATTTATAAGAATGCATCTAATTGTACAATCAAAGCGGTACAATTTAATAACTATTAAATACCATTTGTTGATTTGTATAGACATGGCAACAATTTAGTCCGAATTTTGGGTCAAAATATCTTGGATAGACCCTTCATCGAGGCCTTTATCGAACGTAATGCGGCCCGCCGTTGGACCGCGGTCCATACTTTGAAAAACTCTGCATTATAGATATGCCGCTCAGTGTGTTTCAATCGATGAAAAGTTAGGAAAGAGACTTTGCGACCGGAAGCTAGATGGGGTTTGGGAGGATGTGAGTGATGGACGGTTGGATGAGATGGAGAGGGTGATAAAAGGGGGAGGAGAGAAAGCGAGGGAGACAATTTGGAGGAAGAAGTTTATTTGAATGGCGGCTGAAGTCGAAATACATGGAACGCCTAACTCAATTTTTCCATTCCTTCCCCCCTCCTCTCTCTTTTCTTCTCTCTCTCTCTCTCAATGCTACACTCCATCGTACATTTTCCCTCGAGGGATGTTTAAAGTGTTGGAAGAAGCTGTAAGGATGGGTTCGATGGCAGTTGTTAGCTTGAATTTAGGATGGGAATTTTAAGAGGTGTTTGGAGGAGAGGAGAAGGAGAGAGAGGGAGGGAGAGAGAGACACGGAGTGAGGTTTCCGGCCCGCACCGGGGAATCATCAGAATCCCCGAGATGGATACAACCAATCGGATGCTTCTATAGGCAGAGGCGGTTAAATTGCTCGCATTTTCCGGGACCGAGGAAATCGCCAGGATTGATTTCGTTTCTGGTTCGGGACGTCAATCATTCTTTGCCGGCTGAATTTTTCATCCCCTTCCGAACCACCTGTTGTAACCCGGCTCACGATCTTCGAGGACCCTTCGGATCTGAGGAGATTTATTCGCCTCTTTGAAACAAGGGCATTATTAGGCGCACTTTTCGTGGGACGGAAAAGTTCCGAAAAGTGTATTCGAAATGACGTACATAGCGAAACCTATTCACCTACATGCGCTCCCAATGGGGAAACATTTACCCCAAAGCGTTTTTTTTAATACGCAGGAAAATTTAGTAATTACCCCGATCAATTATTATTTCAATTTCACAGTGCATAAAATTATCCGCACGCGTCAAAGCAACTTGGGGATCCGGACGGTATGAAATTGAAATCTCTACGACATAAGTCAGTGGTGCTCAGCCTTTTATCCAGTCGCACGGCATTTATCCAATGCCGGCCGGCGTCGATGTGCCACTAAATTCGCATCATGCAATAAATGTTTATACGATAGCGTTAAAAATAAACCCTTCCTTTAATGCAGTTTCTGGGGTGGTTTCTATCCATCAAACTTGCCGATATCAAACTAATTTTTTTTGTTACTAGTTCCAACAGATTTTATATTATCAACGAGTCACAGTGGTTGTTTATTTTCAATGACTCGTGGATGAAAATTCTCTCTCATACAGGTTTGTGCTCGCATGTCGTTAGATGTAACACTTTCCCAGATATGGATGTATTATCTGGGGATAATATATTTCAAAACTGGATCGTATCGGAAGCCGTAGAGATAGGATTTTTTTATCATGCTCCATAAGTTGCCTACCCGTGCTCGAAGCGAATGCGAAAAATAACTTTGCAACAAATTTTCGCTTTGTTGCAGCCCTTCTTAGAAGGTCACGGTACACCCTCCTATTCCATGGGCAATACTCAAGAGTGACTGTATATATGTATTCTCCCATTCCAAGAATGTTCAGAACTGTAAATGATCTGCTAGCTAGACAACTCTCTGTCGACATCTTCCACGATTTTCTTCTTACTTTCAGGAGCAAATTATTTAGGGCCTTAAGTGAGTAACACATATTTTATATTTTGTATATACGTATATTTTCCATTGTATTAATTACTTTGTCTTATTTATTTTGTATTTTATTTATTTATATACCTTTTATTATAACACATGTTACTAGTGGGATTCCTGTATGTTTTAAATAAATTATCTATATACTTTTCAACAGCACTATGTCGTCATCGGGAGAACAATTTTGCAACGAAACGTTACGTTATAGTTCTTTGTAAGAGATGCTTGCGAGAAAAATATTTTGCTATTAGGTAACTGATATCGTACGCCACATTTTCAGTCTTCGTTCACTTGCGTTTTCGGTGCCTTTTTTTTCGATATTTCCTAAAAGGAATCGAATCTTCGTAAAAATATTCTGATACGTGCGTCATGCATTCCCGCGGTATTTAATATTGCCCGTAAGCTTCCAATACGCTCGGTCTTGTCTGAGTTTAGCGAACACCCGATAATTGGAAAAGAATACGCGATCCGGACATTCCCCTGAACAAATTACATATTTCCAGTTCGCGAGTATCTTTGAAGCTTAATCGAATTTTTTCAGCAGCTGCGAACTTGTCCCTCGATAACATTTTTCCCCTTATATTTCGAGAGATTGGGATATCGAGTCGCCAAAAGCATTCTCGCTTCGATAAAAAAATTCTCACGTCTTTCGTTTTTGTTTTCATTTAAAGCGGCGTTAAAAGGTATGAAAAAAACAAAAACGATAGATTATTTATAGCTGTGATAAAAATATCGTAAAATTTATTTAAAGCGTGATTATCGTTTGGGTTACACAAAGGTAACTTCTTTTAATACGTCTATACGTCTTACAATGTGTAGCTTGTCATTTTTCCATATATTTCTGCGCTGTGATTGACGACCAAGTCGTACACTTTTAAGTACTCGCCATATTAAATATCACATTGCCATACCAGGAATACTGATGCAGAAATTACTACTAGTTATCGTTAAAAATTTAGGCAATTCTTTTACGCTTAGTCAACGAGAACATAGCGTCCGTATTTGCTAAACCTAAATTTTAGCAGAGGGCGCTTGTGTGTATTTGTATATTCACACCTGCATAGCAGAAAGTGTGAACCATTTTCGAACCCGGTTATCCGATAACCGCGGAATCCCGGACGGATAATCTTCGCCCTATCGAACTTCTCCCTCGCTAATACGTACATCGCGGTTTCCCATCTGGCAATTTACAAAACATAATCGAAACAGGCCACTTTTTATCCGATCCTCAAGCGATTAACAAAAAAATACTGCAATGGCCTGACGCGTTTAGGTGTGAATGAGATGAGTTAAATATTAAATGCAAATTTCTTAACTTTTTTCAACAAAAGGTAGTCTTTGTTGAACATCATTGTAAAATACACTTCATTCACTTTAAAACGCGTTGTTATTGAGCTTTCTATCTTGTTCCGTTCAGAAGTTATGATCATTCAAACAGTCGCGTGTACGCAGATTTTCACGAAGCTTCAAAATTTTAAAATTAATAACTCGAAACAAAAAATAGTGGGAGGCTGTAATTTCACAGACTTTTGTTTCTCGAGGGTATTAACAAGCATGCAAAATTTTAGAATTTTTAAAAATTACGAGGTCAATTTTCACCTCATTTTGTCCGAAATGCCGTGGTTTGCCCCTTTCGCGTCGAACATGCGGCCCTCTTACTCCGCTGCAGGTTCTTGTTCCTTTCCATCCGCCTTTACCAATTCTTTACCAAGTCAACATTTATAAAAAGAAAAACATGCAAAATCGCCCATTCGACAAAATGGAAAGTTTATACCAAATTTTCGGCATTTTTACATTAATCATACGCCACCAAATGAATTTTAGAAAATTTAAGAACAAACGTATTATTATCATATATTAATATATCGCGCAGGAATTTTGAATTATTATAAACATTTTATTATGTAAAATCAAATTTTTCTTCGTCGTTTTTTTTCGTAAAAAAAGACTCGTTGGCTTTTGTAATAATTATCTGTACACTGCTAAATACTTTGAATCAAGAAGCTAAACATTCCAATTGACCGGGATCAAATGAGTCCTGTTCATTTCTGAGTCAGTAGGGTTACTCACGAAAAATTTTCTCGCAAGAGTGAGCATTTTATATTATTTTAAAGCACTTTTGGGAAAAAACTAGATAAGTGACTAATACTTGGTTACCGAGTAGACCAATTGAAAGATTCTACAAGATTCAAATTATTAGTATTGTGAGTGCCGAATTATTATCAGTTTTAAAGAGCACCGAATTATTTCTTAAAACTGCGAAAAAACGTATTCATTGACAATTAATTAATTCCAATTTTTCTATCGATAATCTTTCATATGTATATACCTATATAAGATTTCAGCTGACATCAGCTAATTTAAATTATGCGATCTAGCCTTTCAAAACTCTTGCAGTTTTCCCGAAGAAACTATAGCTCGTTATTTTCCGAACTCCTTCGGTTGCATTCGAAAAAACAAATAAATTTTCCATCCTTCTCCTCTTCAGAAACTTAAGGTAACACACACCGTCGTCGCCATCCTTAAAGATAACCCTCTGCAACTTTGGCCGTTAAGACCTTTTGAGCTTAAGGGGAGGAAAGGGTTTCCCTAACGAGATATCATTCGCAGATTATTCATCTCTCTGAATTCTCTCTTCTCCCCTCCCCTCCCCCCTCCCACTTCTGCCTCCGACCATCATTGTTGCACCCCATCCCACTTCCGTTCCTCGCTTCTTTCTCTTTCCTCTTTGACTCTCTTTCTCCGCCTTTCCGGAAAGAAAGGGGTTTGCTTTAGGGTGACATTTTCGGGTCCAATGGGATTCCATTCAAAGGGCCCATCGATTCCCAAACTCCATCCCCGACTTTATGACCCCTGGAGACAATAGACGAACGCGTGGTTGAGCGGCTAAAGAGGTTCCCCTTTTCCCCGACCGGAGCGCGGCAGTTTGCACGCTCCCTCTCCAGATATAGGATACATATCCCGGAGGTTCTTTAGGGCGTGGAGGAAAGGAACGGCGTGGAATAGACAAGAGGGAGAAACTTTATAAAGACTTTTCCGGAAAGCATGGTTTCTTCTTCGCATGAGGCGAGGAACACACTTTACGTGTATCTCCTCCTCCTCGTGTTCTCTCCGCCTACGTAGTACTTTCCCGGTTCCTCTTTCCCTCGCCACTCTCCAATCCTTCGATCTTTCTATTCTTCCTTCGATGAAAGTCTTTTCATTACTTTAAGTGTCACTCATCCATAATATACTCCTTCGCTTTTATGTGTTACTATCTCCCCCTCAGCCATCCAAGTGGTGCAGTGGCGGATTTAGACATTCTGAGGCCCCTGGCGCTAAACTATTTGAGCCCCTAGCGCTCAACAATTGGGGGCCCTGCAATCTAAATATATGCATACTGAAACCTCATCTATCCCTTTATTTTAATAAATAAACCATCTCGGTATAAAAAATAAATTTTCCTTGGTGGCTTTCAAAATTAGATATTTAATAGTATTTCTGGCATTATGCATAAAACATTTTTTCGGGGCCCCTTACTTAAAGGGACCTCTGGCGCGCTCCAAGTTCGACCCCCCTTAAATCCGGTACTTGAGTGTGGGGGAGGGGGGAGAAGCATGATTTTTCGAAAATATAGGGTACTCCGAAAATAATAATATGAGGACAATGTTATAACTCATTTGTACTACATCAGTCATACAAATGAAAGCCAATTTCGTATCAAGAACAGAATAATAATACAATACTTTATGTTTATGTTTTAGTAATGAATTTTAAATATAATATTCATAAGTTGGCAAGGCAAGGGGGAGCGGAGGAATTCTAAAGGAGCCCCACATACCCTCCCCCATATAGGTCCCTCATTCCCGTTACCTATTATATCCTCTCTTCTAAGGCACTCTGCCATGCTGATCTATCACAGCAATCTTCCTACCGCCACAAATTTATTACATATTCTGTTTTTCATTCATTTCACTTGTAATGTAAACTAAAAACGGTAATACTTAAGGAATTAGAGAGGATATCTCAAAGAAGAAATAAGTCGAATATGTAATATACCATTTTTTAGTTAACTGTTTCAGGCGTAACTTTATGGAATTTCTTCATATTGTCGAAATAAAAAAGACTTACTTGGCAGTTCCACAAAAACATTTATTTTTATGCGGCCTAGGTTTCGTTGCTGTGCAACATGATCAGGTGATGATTCACCGGATGATGTTACACAGCAATGAAACCTAATTCGCATAAAAATAAATGTTTATGTGGAATTACCATGTCAGTCTTTTTTATTTCAGAAATATACTATTTTTAACGAAATGTTTTCCAGTAAAGGTAATTAAAGCAAGCTAAATACTAAATAAATAATTTGAGAGGAAGATAAAAGGCTCGAGTGAATTAGTTAAAACAACGATTACAGGAGAAGCGGTAAAGTGAAGATTTTAATCATTATTTTACATTTTATCGTCTTTGTATCATAAACAGTATGTTTTCCAGTCCTTGGAGAGAACTTTTAAACCTCGATGTTTATTTCATTCAATTTTGGTGCAACCTTGTCTATCAGAGCACCCAATCTCTCATTCCGCTCCCTTTCGCCCAATCTCATTCATGTCTCTCAGTTCCCTCTCTGTCTCTTCTTCAGCATCTCATTCTTTTCTTTTGCTCTCCATCCTGTTCACCGCCTTTCTTCAAGGGTACCCTGATACTTGTTAATTTGAGGCTTTTGATGATATGATTAGAACGCGCTTCCGTTCAGGATTGCTTCGCTTTTGACCGATAATTCTTGGAATTCTGTCGTTCGACGTACAGCACATCCCCTCTAGGCAACAGATAGCGGGACCGGAAGTCGACTTGATTGCCTTATAATTATTCTGGGAAATCTCGTCACGTGCTCTAACGCCGTCACTGGAGCGTATGAAAGCACACATTAGCAGGCCCAAATGTTAAATTTGATTTTTCCCTTCGTCGAACCAGAGAGGTGTTTATTTTCGACGCACATATAAAACTGACGATATTATAGCGCGTTTCTGATGTATGAGCGCGCAAACAAACTACATTGCCAAACGGGATTTTTTAATTCGTCTGGAGGGAATTTCAGCATAAAACATCCCATTTCCTCTCGTTCCAGACCAAAACCCATCCTTTTGAAGGGGATCAAATCAATCCGTTGGAAGATTCATCCTGATGGAGAGAGAGAGGGAGAGAGAGAGAGAGAGGGAGAGAGAGAGAAAGAGAGAGAGAAAGAGAGAGATTGGGTCCAGTTCTTTGGTGCGAACCAATCAAACAGGATATAGATGCCACGAAACTTGTGCCTTTGTGGAACCCACATATCCCGGACCTGAAACCCTTCCGACCGAGATGAGCCTCGGTACGAAATCCAATAGGTTAAAATGAGAAGCCTCCTCTTCTCATCCCAACAAACCAGCCTCCTTCCCTCCCTCCCTCTCCCCCCTCTCTCTCTCTCTCCCTCCCTCCCCCTCCACCATGCCTCAAAAGAAGATTTCGGATTGAAACATGGAGAGAGGATTGCATCCGGCAAAAAGGGGGAAGTAATCCCGAAAGCCGAAGGAAATGCCATGACCTTAGCAGATGGCGAGTGAAGGATCAACTCGCGAGTCTAAGAGACTCATATATACGTATATATATATATATATATATATATATATATATATATATATATATATATATACGTATATATGAGAATAGGATACGATGTATAAATGCTTAAAGAAAAGGAAAGGTAATAATAAAGGTGGCAACAAGGTGTTGGAGGAAGCCCAGTGGACACTTACCTAGCGGCTCTCCAATCTAGGTTAGTGTCCACTGGGCTTCCTCCAACACCTTGTTGCCACCTTTATTATTACCTTTCCTTTTCTTTAAGCATATATATATATATATATATATCAAATGTACTTGCGAAAGAGGAAAGGTAAATAAGGATATTTAGGGCAACTAGGTGTTGACGGAAACCCAGCGTCGCTGGGGTGTCGGAGAGACACATTTGTGGACGTCGTTGGAGCTTTCGGGATGATCCCAGGTCAGAAAAAAAAATCTCCTGGTCATTGATGAATTTGAGGTGGCAACCCTGTCCTCTATCTCTCCTTCTTCTCCTCTTCCTTCCACTTACGTTCCTAACTCATAAACTCAGCACTTCTAACTTCCCATCTCCGTTTCACTATCTCCTCTCCTCTCTCCTTCCATCTCTCTCCTTCTCTCTTTTTCTCTCCACTTCTCTTCCGTTGCCTCTCTTTCGATGTAAACTGCTCTCTCTCTCTCTCTTTCTCTCCCTTCCCATCTCTTGCCAGCTTCCCTTGAGCCTCGTAACAGGTAGAGCCCTCATGTAGAGGGAGCTGGAACTAGCGTGGAAAAAGAAAACATTTGCTCGGCGGAAATACAGTAAACGCTCTCCCGGTGGCGACCCGTTGGGACGTTTTGTTTCTGTCGTGATGTTCGCGTTTCTGAGCGTCGCCTCTCTCGAAATGAACGGAGAGCACGAGCGCGCGCGTTGAGGCAAAAGTGTTGTCCCAAAAGGCTTCTTCTAAACTCTCGCGAAACGAAGTGCGGTTGTTTTCCCTATTTCCGAGCACTCTCCTTTTTTATTATTATTATTAAGAGTGACGCTGGATCATTTTGTATCGATGGAAAACAGTAATCGGCTTATTAAAAAAGACTCATGCGGTGCATCAAATGCGTTTGAAAAGTGCATTATTTAACATTGCATAGCGTTTAATTGTACTCGAGAATGGTAAAACTAGAAAGAGGAATGGAATCATCTTCGTTTGCGCTCTGTCTGAATATTGTTTCGTGATTACAGATCAAATAGGGTTCTCCAAAATTCCTGTCTCCTGCGACCTTCTTCACTTTCTTTTCTCTTCATTTCGTCCAAACGCCGAAAACATTTTCCTTTCTCTTTTGCTCCTCAAGTTTACTTTCAACTCTTCAGCGAATGTTATATCCCTTCCTCTTTATTGTCAGCTTAACTATCTCTCTGGTTCCAAATGCTCTTAATTTCTTACCTTATCCCTTCATTGTGCTTTCAGAATTGTTCTTCAAGTTCACATCTGTAAGCTTTCCGAACATTTCACATAATTTTCGCTTAACATTTGCTAACTTTCTCATTAACTCTTCGCTTATTTTTATCGATAGCTGAAGTTTATTTCTTTTGAACGCGGCTCTCACTTTTGTTATTCTAAAACTTATTAAGTGTTTTGTAGATTTCGCATCTCTCCCACAATAAACCCTTGGTATATGTAATGTTAAACTTGTTATAATAGCATTAAAACTATCTTTATATTGAACTCTTATTTCACTTTAATTTTCTTCTTTAATAAGTACGAAATGGAGGGAAAATGACGATTAAATGCAGTAAATCAGAGGAAGAGGAACTTTGAGAGAGCGTGGGCAGGAGAGAAGAGGCCAGATAAGGCCTTAATTGTTAGGAGATCGAACCTGAAAAGAGATGGGCGTGGCGCAGCGCAATGGGAGGAAGCGAGAGACGGTTGGAGACGAAAACAAACGAGGCGTTATTGAACAGGGTCGCGCGGGAAGAGGTAAGCTTAACCAAGGGATGTTTATGAAGGATTCTGGGAAGAATGTGGGAAGGAGTGCTAAGGAAGAGAAAGAGGCAAGTCAGGCGGGGGGAGGAGGAAGAAAGGGGAGGGTGGAGAAAAACTGACGATCCGGATCGCTGCTGATAAAAGAAAATCTCAAGAAAGGGATGCGAAAAAGGGACTCGGATGGAGAACGGTCCCGCAATGCGAACCAAGGACGCGCCCGGGAAAGGTGGGGAAACTTTAGTGAATGAGATCCAAGGGAAAGGTGGGGGAGGAGGGTGGGGTGAAAGGATTCCGAGAAATCGAATTCGGAGAGTAACGTGTCCTGAGGAGGCAAAATCCAAGGAAAAACGTTATTTTTTGTCTTCTCCGTACCTCATAGGTCGTTCTCCTGATAACGAAACTTAGATCGCATTGTTGTCTAATTTTTAAGTATAGTTAAACTAAATAATTCAGTAATAGAGTAGTTGAATTCCTTTATTATGGAATTCATTTAAGTATAAGTACCGTACACTAACGCGATTCTGCATAGTTTGAATGTAACTTATGCTTGCGTATTCAAAAATACAAATTTAAAATTTCCAAAGCATAGAAAAAGAACTAAAGATCAATTGATTTTTTTTAATTGAAGCAGTTACAGAACTGTGTGCTACGATTAAACGTAAAAGAAACATAAAACAGTTTTTCGCGCAATGCAGTCATATATATTGTAACCTGTGTTTAGCTCTTTAAAAAATACGGAAAATCTTATACAATTATCCTCTTCGAAGGACTCTTTCGGCAAGCCACATACTAGGAGTGAAAATCAGAAGGAATCCAGGAAAACCCTGAATCTTAGGGAAAGGGAGCTATCCTCCTACGTCAAAATCTTTACATCCAACACGAATAGCGGTTCTATAATATCGAGTTTTTGAGAGGACAAAGGGGGAGAGGGAGAGAGATAAAGTTGCAAGTGGAATAATGAAGAAGATAATTTGAAAGTGGTAAAGAGAATGAGATTAAGGAAGAGATGTTTGTTTGGGAAGTACGTATTTTTCTCTTCCTCTTCCTATCCTCCTCCTGCACCTCTGCTCTGCCGCCCACGCATCTCTACATATCACCTTCTATTCCCGCGAGCAATATTTGGAAAGAGGAATGCTGGTTGGATGCGGGAGAGGTTCCTCCTCTCTCCTCCCCCCCCCCCCCTCTCTCCCTCCCCCCCCCATCGCAGCCGCTCTCTGCCCCTGAGTTAACGCCCACTCCGCCGCCAGCACATCCCGGCAAACCCTGATGCTGCCTCTGGTTGTCATGACAACCATAACCCATGGGTGTGTCCCTCTCTCTCGCTCTCCGTCTCCCTCTCCTCTCTCTCTCTTTCCTCGTCCGACGCACCACCAAGCACAACCATTTCGCTTTCAAACATATACGTGGCTCGCGAGGGATTCTGTGTAAATCGAATAACTGTTTTTCAAATGTGTATCCTGCCCCTTCTTCTTCTTCTTCCTCCTCCCCCCCACTCCCCCCCAACCCCTCCAACCTCCGAATATATTCCACCTTTTCCATCCCTCAGACGTTCGATTCGTCTTTTCTTCCATCTAACCTTAATTTTTCCCAACCGGATGTATTCGGGACCCGCCCACTTCTTTCAGAGCTGAGCTCCTGTCGAATTGGAGGTGGTGTTGGGAGTGGAGGAAGAATGAGGAGTTGGGTGTGTTTCTGGAGGTTGATACTCCTTTAAAAGATTCCGAGAGCTCATGTTCAAGTCTGTGTGTTTATGTTGACCACCTCCATTCCGAAACAGTCCTGGATGCCCTCAAATTATTATTTTGTGAACTTTTTAAAAATTTCCGCTGCTTATATAATGGAATAGTATTAAAACCATGCAAAAATTATTCTTTTTACTGCTAATCAAGCATCGATTTAAAAAAAGGCCATAAAATTTGCCTGCTTTCTTTCTGAACTAGACCTCCTTACCTTAGCACAAAATTTTGTTTCGTTCCGATTGAAAAAAGACAAGGAATTTCATTCGCGTCGTTCGATTCGATGATTACGCAACACATCTGGTATATGAGAGGTTCGGAATCGCTGCACAGCTGCACTGTACATACGCTATTGATTGCTGCAATGACGAAACGTGCGTTGATAGAATTTCAGAGGTTGTCGTCAAAAAGTTCGACGATGTAGCTCGATCAATCACGTCAACTCTTGCATGGCTCATAAGTAAATGGAGAAAAATCATACGAATTCGCAAAGGAAAATTCGCTGGGTGGTTTAAAATCACCTAAATCGTTATTTGCGCGATTCTGAACCGAAAAAATGACGAGAAAATTTTTTATTTTATTGGAAACTCCGTGGTCAGCGCGCCGCAGTATCCTTCTCCAGGGATACGGGAATATTAACTCCTCTCTGCGTCCGGCACCATTTGGTTCTCTCGCCCATAGATGGAGCTGATGTGGTCGGAACCTCGATCCGTCCGCACGCTCCAACGGAAAATCGGCGAGCGGGGGCAGGTGTGGGGCGGGAGGGTGAAGGGAAGAAGCCCCTGGGCAGGCTTTGCCCCCGTGATCTAAAGCGAAGGCCAGATCAGAAGTCCGACAACCAATGCATGTAGAGTGCACTAACACGGTCAGTGGGTAGCCGTGTAGTACGGATGAAGGTGAAAACGTACGCTTACCTCCGGGAATCGAACGGCTGCTAGCACGAAGGCAAAAAGTTAGCTTCGAAGGGGACTCCGTGGTAATATCCGCTTTGTGCTTTCGCGAATGGGTGAACGCGATTCGAGAAATTTTGATAGGAACGGTCGCATATGATCGGGGTTGGCAGAATTTGAACGTTTATTTCGCGTTAAACTTTATAAATTGTCGGATGTAGTCGTATTAGAATATATTTATTCTTACGATGCCACTCGTATGTAATATGATGAAGGA
The DNA here is from genome assembly GCA_036926305.1 of Uropetala carovei. Lineage (NCBI taxonomy): Eukaryota > Metazoa > Arthropoda > Insecta > Odonata > Petaluridae > Uropetala > Uropetala carovei. The sequence continues at coordinate 4,114,441 of JAXCHB010000010.1, read as the reverse complement.
AACTTCTTCAAACGATAATTACGAGAGTCTAAAAAAATATGCGCATAAAACTCCTGAAATGGCGCTCTTAGAAAGTACATACGTTTTTAAAAGAAATACGTGTTTTGTGGGAAACACGAAAACATTTCTCGATATTTTGTTTCAGTAGAAACTAAAGGCAGATTTTCCCGTAATAAATCCTATAACCCGAACGTTATTATAGATTAAATTAAAAACGTAAAAAAAAATTTAACGCTCTAATCTAAATCACGTATTACCACAATCAATTTAGATTTATTTGCTTCCCCATTCTTAGAGATGGAATGTTTTTTCAGCTCTAAAATTCTTCTGGGAAATTATTCTTTCACATGTAATCTCAGATAAGTACGAAGAATGAAAGACTACGAATGAGGAAGCATTAAAATCGCGTTCTAATTGGATTCGCTAAACAAGTATCATTGAACAAAATATGATTTGTAAGGGAAAAGTTTCATTGTATATATTATATGTAATATATATAATATTTTGGATGGATTATTCAGGTTGCATCTACGCAATTGACTACGTCGAAACACGGGCAAATAATAATTTAAAATTTTCAAATTTTATTTCTAATTGTTCACCACTACTCCTATGCTGTTTTTTAAATTTAAAATGTACCCCAATTTCATTGATTATATCTTAGCATTATAAATGCGTCACAAAATTAACGAAGATAAATCAATCTCACATCGCAAATTATTTCTGAAAAATTATGAAATTATTTGTTAAAAGTAAAACTCAACGATTATGTATGATATTTTAGGAAGGCGTGAATATCTTTTGACTTGTAGGTTATTCGAACGAGCTCGAGTTTTGTCCTTTCGCTGATGGAAAAACGGCGACAGGGGACATCATCTCCATCACCCCACGCTTCATTGCGTATCGAGTTGCAAATGTAGGTTCGGTAACGACGTGTATCCAGACAGACTGTTCCCAATTCCCAAATGAAAACAATGGTCGCTAAGGGCCACGAATGGAACTACTCAAAGAGAAACGTTCGCCGAAGCGACACTTTGAAGTAGCATCGAAAGCTACTAAGAGATTTCCCTCTCCCCCCCTCTCCATCCCTATTGCAATTTCCTTTCCATCGCCGCACCCAAAAAGCCTTTCATAGTCTCAAAAGCCCTTATTCCCGTTTAGAACCCTTTCCTTTTGTGGCTTCATGTTCCAATTCAATATTTTCTACGCAGATATCGCTCTCCGACTAAATTAAGTACCAATGTGCGTGCGTGTGATAGAGAAACAAGTTAGGAAAGTGTACAACGTATCACAAATGGGCGCGTTTCGTGCAATGGAGTATTAGAAAGAAATTATATACCTGTACGTAAGGGGAATTGCGTTTTAAAGTTCTTTTCTTCATCATAAATAATCCATTTTCTTTCCATTTAATAATATTACATGCACACTTAAAGAAATTAAACGTTTGTTTGTGAGATTGTTTATGATAGCAACAATGAAGAATTTTCTAAGTTCAACTCGAATTAAGACATTTTTGTTTGATTTTCTCGATAACGGCTACTCCTACGATAAAAATGTATAGAAAAAGAAATATTTTTACCAGTTCTACAACTGTGATATGAGCAATACTTTACGAGATATGACGGAAAGTTCATTTTTATCACCAGTAAAGTGGTACCCCTGATTGGCGTACGTGATTCATTTTTGCGATTTTCTTATTATATTTGATTGTAAGTCCTTAATATCAAATTTCGTGAAAATCCGTTAAGTAGAAGCCGAGAACGAACATGCGGACGGACGGACAGACCGACGATAATAGGCGCTCACGCTGGAAGCGAAACGCGCCTAAAAATCGAAGAAATCGTCATAGATACCGCTAACACAATTGAAACGAAACCCAAACATACAATTCTGTTAAAGCACAAAACAAATAAATATTTCTATAGCGTATGTGCCCGAGATACATGGCTAATTATAATCGCTTATACATTTGACTGTGGAAGGCCATGTACAATATCAGAAATGCTTTATTGTTTTCATTTGCCAGTGCAAATTCGCTAAAAATATTAGAAATAGCCGTAATAAATTCATTTTTCAATAGTGATAACTTTCTTAAAAGAATACACGAAATTTACGCAGTGGAGCTAATTTAGCCTATCTTAAAGGGAAATGATGGAATTTTAATTAATAGACACTTTTATCATCCTTAAACAGCTTTCAGCGTAGTTTCTATTGCTGGAATTATGCTTGTTATGAACGGTTAAATATTATATATATTAGGCTACAAATAAATTCTCCGCACGATCTATAGTTTAACTTTCGTTGATATAACGATAGTTTTATATCGCACAGACCAGCCAATCCTTGTTTTTTCTGAATTTAAACGAGTTCCATTATATAATGAAAAACAATGTTTCTCCAATAGCCATTAAATGGTTGGGAAAACCAGATCCGCATTTAGGTTACAAAGCAGCCTCTTCAATGTCGTCTAGAAATAAAAATGATTTATCAACCGGTAGACATAAATTCTCTTAATATTGCTAAAATTACATTATTAAAGAACAATTTTAAATTTAAGATTCAAAATAAATTTCTAAGATCGAAATATAAATCCTTTGCGCTACATTTTTAAAAAGTTTATTTGTTTATTCCTTTGAAGTCGTAACAATTTATATTTGTTTAAAATAACTTCACTTTACAAATTTTTGCTTCTACTTTCGCCGAACTCTAATTTTTTCTACTGACAACTTTGGTATGCGCTTAATTTTGCGTGCGTATATAAAATGGAGTAGAGATATAGATTCAGGGAAGAAGAGGGCTAAATACTACGTACGAGAAATGAGCTCGGGAAAGAGTCGACCGCGTTCGTAGATGGCGTCCGACTCCGCAGTGAGCCATGTCGAAAATGTCCCTCCGAAGCAAACTCGTGAGTCGAACCAGGATTCCTGCTAAGGGTATCCCGCAGCGAACGTTGTAAGTCGTAAAACGACCCTTAAGAGTTGGAGGGTCAATCGGAGGCGGTAGGGGGAAATGATGCCAAATGTCTTGTTCGGGAATGTAACTAGGAAGACAATCCTTAGAAGAAAAGGGTCGCCGAATCCTATTCTTTGAGTCCCGAAATATTCTTCGAGTTAGTTACGGAGCTTTGCTTAGCTCGCTCGCTATTGAATGGGAAAAAATTGAAAGAAATTATCACTTTCTAGGAAAATATTTTCGCTTTTCGTTGCTCAGTAAAATGGACTTATGTTGATCGATAAAACTAGAGTTGTTATGTTATTAACGTTTTTCGTATCTATTGTTTTTCTGTCGGTTTATTTTCTTCCTGCCATTTTGCATGTCTTTTTCAAGTAGTCTTTGGAAATAGGAATTAAATTTTTCAGTCTAGTTCAGTGGTCTTCAAGGTGGGCGATAGCGCCCACCAGTGGGCGTTTTTGGATTTTTGGTGGGCGTTAAAGAACTCACCAAATGCTATTCTAATTTTTACACTGAAAAATAAAATTCTATAAAAAAGCTTAATGATACGCACACACATTCTGTACAACTATTTTATGTACAACTATTACAGTTCGTTTGTCGTTAACTATAATATCATATCATACTATACTAGCGACAATGTATCCATGCTGCGGTATAATCGAAAGGCCCATGAGGGTGGTCGGAGTCTCTGGCAGAAGCAGCGAAGCGTTTAAGTTTAATTTTATCAAATATATAAAATCATAAATTTTTAAACACTGTTATTACCACTGTTTGTGAGACCGTATTCGGTAATCTCATCTAACGTCAATCTCACTAGTATTAGGGTTACCATACCTCCGTAAATCGCTTTGCTACTGGGGGCGCAAAATTCTTCTTTGCCCCGGGCGCCAGAAACCCTCACTACGCCACTGGGTGGGCGGTGAACTTATTTCAAAGGACAACATATTGTAAAAGTGGGCGGTGACTCAAAAAATGTTGAAGACCACCGGTCTAGTTCAATCATATGCCGAAATCAATGGTTAATCTTGTCGATCGCGTGGTAAAAACTATTATTATTTTATCTGTCTACATTTGTATCGAATTTATTTTAGAGGTTATCGAGTCAGTACCGAAGTGATTCTTTCCACTTTTTTTGCGATTTTTCTGAATCACAGGCAAAAATATCATATTTATTAAGAGGACTTTGAAGGCGACAGGCAGTCGGGCGTAGTGTCTCTACAAAGCATTTGAAGCTTTGTGTCGCATAAATAAAATAAATAATGTTTTGAGGTTTATTTCTTGCCAGCTGTACAATACTCTTCGAGTTGATAACCTGGCAAACTTGTTTCGCGTGCCACTTCGGGTGCGCGAGTCGTGGAATCGACGTCCTTATTCTCGCCACCGGGTAATTGAACATCTGCCCCTGCTCGTGCCGGCCAAATGCATAGACGGTTGTGCTCGGCGTGTTGCGTTGAGTTTAGGATAAATATGAAAGGAACGTGCGGAGGAGGACTTATGCAGTAACAAGTTAGATTTATCCCCTTTAAATAACACCGTTTCGTCCAGGAGAAATTTTCATTACGCTTGTATTTCAGTTGTAAACATAATTTATCTTATTATTATTTTGAAAATTATATTACAGCAGGACCATATTGAATTATAGATTCATTTTCAACTTTAAAGAGCAGAATTTTAAAAGTTCATTTATTTCTTCCTTAGAATTCCTCATATAGTTTATTGTTTATTAAAAACTAGCGTAATTGTGGAATGATGAAAATATTAAATTAATATTAACAGAGTACAAAATATGAATCTTAACTAAGCGTATATTCAAAATAGCAACTGAAGCAAACATTCCAAAGTTCATTGCTAACATTTAATTAGTGGTACTTAATGAATTTTAATCATTAACCATCAGAAATGTCTTACAATTAGTAATTAACAGGTGATTAACCATCGGCGCAGTGTACATAAGCCTTTCCCAAACTTAATACATCTGCGACTCACTCTTAAAGAATCCGACCTTATCGCGACCTCTTTAACCAAATCTAACAATCAATGAGTGCAAAATTTAATTTTAGTTTTAAAAAATATAAATGTGTATTTTATTTGCGCAAAAATTAAATTTATACTATAAGTAAAATAAATAAATCTGATGTCGCCAACACCTGAATTTCTCCATATTTGGGGTATAGATATTTAAATTATTATGAATAGCATTATGAGGCAAAATTATTATTTCGTATTGTAAAAGAATAAAGTCGTCCTTATTGCCGTAAATTATATTTCAATATCTCCGAAATGGATGGTTCTACGAAAATTTGTTTCAAACAAAACCTTGAAGAAATATTTTTCTTTACAAGTTTGGTCCTCACGAAGATTACCAATAACGATGTTTTTAAGGAGATATTTGACGGAACCGAAAAAACCGATTATTTATAAATAATTCCTAAACAATAACTGATATGGAAAATTGTTTCAAATGGAAGTTGTAGGAAATTACATTCTCTATAACCTTTGTACAGAATTGTATATACAATAATGATGTTGTAACGGAGAAATATGGCAAAAACTGAATCGGGTTTCGAATTAACTTCGACTTCCGGTTAACCGGTATTGTCCAAAAACTAATCAGTTCTTTTTGGAGAATAAATGAATGTCACATCCAAATATGGATATATTCCACAAAGTTACCCCTAAAACTACGGATTTCAGTTCTTTGTGCATATGCAAATGTGTTATATATGAAATTTTCTATTAATATGACAAGTACTTTTTGAGTTAGAGCGTCCACAATCACATCCATCCATCCAAACACACACACACACACATCATTCCGAAAATAGTCTAAACGTGTTCTAGAGACCCCAAAACGTGTATTTCCGTTGAAATCTCGAAGTCGATTTTTTTTCGTGATCACAATACTTTCCCTATACTACGTATGGAGAAAGTAAAAATGAATTAAAAATATTACGTCTCCGCCATCACTTTCACCGTTCGGCCACCAGAGGGGAGCGCGACCTCAGTTTGAGAAACACTGGTTTATTACTTTCTCCATACGTAGTATGGGGAAAGTATTGTGATCACGAAAAAAATCGACTTCGAGATTTCAACGGAAATACACGTTTTGAGGTCCCTAGAACACGTTTAGACTATTTTCGAAATGATATATGTGTGTGGATGTATGTGATTGTGTGAGCTCTAACTTAAAAAGTACTTGTCATATTAATACCAAATTTCATATATAACACTTTAGCATGAGCACAAAGAACTGATAGCTACACCTGAATCATGCATGACGGAGTCTGCGTTGTCATGGTAAACATTGATTTAGTAGAAATATTATTAGCAGAGTTAAAAGATTGAAAAACTGTATATTTAATTATGAGTAAATTCCACAAAGTTGAGCTTGGTTTCATTAATGCCATTATTAGCAGGATTTTGATTTTCCTTGATGATAATGCAGTCACAGAAACACGTGTCGTAAGTTAGTAATGGGCAATACTATTGTTTAGCATGAGATACTTGGTTATGATTATTCTTTCCAGTGGAATTAGGCGAAGTTATGACCAACACCGTGCAATTCGTTCATTTTTATTTACTGTATTACGCCGATTATCCGAAGGAGACGAGTAGTGCATCAGAAACGTCTTCGCATATCTCCTCCCACTCTTGGGCTAACGCTAATGAAAACCAACCCTACGTTGAGCAAGTTCAGCTCATTCAATTTTTACTGTTCAGCTTCGTAATCATCCCAAGGGACTCATCCTACCATCTGACTTGTGTAGCACTCGAAAATAAAAGATGTAACGGAGGATGGTTTTCTCCGATCGTTCGATCGAATTAATAATTAAATGCTGGAATCGGTTGCACTGGGTTAACCTGGAAACGGTTTAACGTGAGCATTCGAAAAACCCCGTCTTATAAGTTCGGAGAAGGAAGGTGAAGCGAATCCCAGAAGCGTCTCCCGCACTCCGGTATTTGCCAAAGGAGTGATTACGACCACTTAAATCCCCTTCGCATCCAAACCTCAATCGTCCTAACGAGTTTATTACGATCAGTTTGCTCAGAATCTATCCAAATCGCGAGCAATATCGAACCGACCTCCCAGTTGGCTCTCATCACGTCATAGCTGCTGTTTCCGGTTACCTGGATACATTGATGCTATTGGTTCACCCCCTCCCCCATCCATCTCCCCCTCCCCCCTTCATTCCAGTCCAGCCCATCTAATATAGCCTAATGATCGCATTACTATTGCACGGACCTATACTCCTTATCGCTGAAAATCAGCGCTGGCAACCGAAAAAAAATCGATTCGTTGCGTTTTACGTTACGGCCAAAAAAGTAATTTCGTTTTTCGTTACTTTTAACGTTATAACGAAATAATTGCTTATGAGTACTTTTTATTTGATATTTATACCTCATATGTTTAAGTTTTTCATTTAGAATTATAGTTAAAAAATTTTTCTAAACATATGTTGCAGATAAGGAACATTTTTAAGTTTTCTAAGGAGTTGCAACAGATTTCGTTATTTTTTTGATCATGCATACAAATTAGGATTTTTATATCCAACATTTAATAATCAAGGTTAATTGCCTTAACCCACATTAAGTACAAAAATAATGTAATAATTATAATAAAATACTGCATTGCTCATGTTGCATCGTAGAATTTTTTATAAGTAACTCGGAAAGTACACCGGCTGTACCAATTCTAATTCTTGCAACAGACCTAAAATTCGACGAAAACAAAGAAAATTTTCGAAATTTCAAGTTTTCCTCTTTGGGGTTTATTTTTTATAGCTTTCTTCCTTCTCTTATACCCTATAAGAAATACATGTAAATCATCCATGGGTTTACAATATTGCATTTAATAACATTTTAGATATTAACAAAAGGATTGTTTCATTAAGTACATATATGAAAGAGGAGAAAGAGAAATGTGCATAGTTTGATAAAGTTTTAATCCACTGTTAATAACCATGAATATAGGTAATTTTTCAGGTAAAACAGAAAAATATGGAACCTTTACCCAATGTGAGCAGGGCCGGTTTCAGGCGTAAGCGACGTAGGCGGTCGCTTACAGGTGCCACTTCAGAGGGGCGGCAAAATCAATATTTCGGATTTTGTCATTTTCATTTTTTCCAAAGGTGTATTGCACAGAACTTCAAAACATCGCGAAAAACTATATTTTACGCCATGATAAGTCATTTACATTCAGGGTTGGTTCAAGGTGTAAGAGATGTAAACCTACCAGGGGAGGATTCAAGGGGGAGATTTCATGCGCTTTTAGGGATTAAGCATTGTAATTTCAAATAACCTTCCGGCCCCAAATACAGCGAACCTTCAATACCAGAGATTTTGATTACTCATGGGTTTGTCTCTTTGTGCAAAAGCGTGATCGTAAAGTTGCAATATAAAAATATTCTGTAATATAATCATTACATAGTCATTTTGTTATAAGGTCAGTGAATGTTTTATTTCTATTTCTGAAAATATTCAGCTGAATATATTTTTGAAAAAACAAAACTGAGTAAAATAAGTTTATTTTCCTATTTTAATATACAATTAATATTATCTCATGCCTTTGATATTCAGAGAGGCGGAAAATTTTTACCACGCTTACACATTTTTTAACCGAAACCGGCCCTGAATGTGGGTATTCAATCGCTTCCATGAGTGAATACCTATTCTAAATTTAAATCGATAAAAAGTTTATTATGAAATTTTTATGGAATGCTTTCAATGGGATACAACTACGTTCGTCGAGGTTTTTTCTGTAAACTACTTAATTGCCGTAAAATTAATAACTATTAATAACTATTTTTTATAATTAGACCGGTACTAGCATAAACCACCTAGTCCCGGGTTTAACTGGAAATCTATGAATTCGGCCGATAGTGTTTGAATCGTAAAAGCACTGATTGTGAGATCTTTCTCCAACAGATTAAATAGTTAGACTGACGAACAAATGACACAGTTCAGGATCCAGGTGTGGAGAGGATGAGACAGTAACTTGGAGAGCACCGACCTCTAAAAGAGGAACTTGAGTATAACGAGTAAGTGGGAAACCCCAATTCTAACGAATATTGAAAACAATAGTTTAGGAGGGGGAACAGCGAATGTGAAAGCGGCACATACATTTAAGATCCATGCTTTACCTTCCTCGTTTCTTCTCTTATGCTTCCTGAAGGAATCCTTTCTTTCATAAATGTGGAAAAACCCAAAAGGACAATGGGTGATGGGCGGGGTAGGGCTCCTTTCGCGACAAGGCGGTAGAAATGGCTCAGCGGGTGACAAAGGGTTTTAGCCCACTTTCACTCCCCCAGATGCCGTGTTTGAATGTCCCTACAAGCTTTATAGCCAGCTATAGCAAGTAGTAACGAATCTGTTAAGTAAATAACGAAATTAAATTTTTGGTTTTCGTTATGTTTTTTGTTACAGCTTTTTGAAAAATTTCGTTAATGTTTTTCGTTACGTTAACTCAAAATTATTTCGTTTTTTCATTATTTCGTTACGTTACATGTAACGTTTTCCAGCACTGCTGAAAATCCATCGAAATGTTCCAAGATGCTTATTTCAAACCGGTTCGCTCCGTTCTTTCCTTCTTTTAAGAAATCATAACTTAAGGAGTCCAATGTTCATCGGATGAGATGTTCAACTGATTGAATTATTCGTTTTAGCTTCCAAATGAGAAAGGGGTTAGTTCGCCATTTGGATAATCTGGATATTTCTGACTCATTAGAGGTTTTCTATGTCGTTATTCAGAGTTGATAGGATGACATAGTTCGGCTATAAGCCTTAGTTGAGTTATGTAAAATCTAATGAAATAAGAGAAGGAATTCTCTAGAATTACCTTTACAATTAGAAGTTTGGACCATTCCACCGAGCGAAATTTGTAGCCAAGTGGATAAATTGTGTATTGCCTGTCGATAGCAGACGAATTCCCATGTGATTATGCATTAAAATCAATCGCACTGGTACCAAAAAATCGCAAATAGTTTTGGATATAAATTATGGAAATATCTTTGGCATTGGAAATTTCACATTTTTAGATCGTCCAATGCATCGCTGCAGAAAAAAATTAAAACGCATCTTCTCTTCTCTGTGTTTTATAAATCTGTTTGTATATTTGTTAAAGTCTTTCAACTTGGACGGTTCAAAGCAGAATTATCGATCTGATATCATTAAAAAGGTTGGGAAAATCAAGTTCCCCTTTAAGCCGCAAATCAGCCGTCATCATTGGTGTTTCACCGATGTAAGACCGTAGGTAAGGAAGCTCATTTTTTAACATTCATGATGAACATGAGAAAGACATCTCTAAGTAACAAATAATAGCGTTTATTTCGCCGTGTCGAACGAAACTGCCTTTCTCTCCCACCAGTCGGAGTAAACGGAGCATGTTAATAGGGATATTCCTAAGAGCGGGCATTAACGTATAATCGTAGCCACAGCAAATGGCTTTCTGCTTATTGATTTAGATAGATGGAGTTTCGAGCCTAACTAAGCTTCTACGCCAGGAGGTCATTCCCTCTCTCTCTCTCAATCTCTGCGATGCCTGGGGGATTTCCGCTCTCGGGAATTCCCGATTAAATATCACGCGCAGAAATGCGTATATCACAAAACGGTTTTACGGCGTTATTTACACCGCGTGTTCGCGCTAACTAAGTTGCGGTAAGAAGAAGGCGAAACGTGTTATATACGGAATCCGCCATGAAACGGAGATTGGCTAGAATTCGTTGATGAGCCCTCTTGATAACTCACAATGCAAAATTATACGAAAATTTTGCGAATGCTTTGCAGTGGGAGAGAGAATTTCCGGATTAAAAAATTATTCACTTTTTCGCAATCAATTTTGTATTATAATCGAATGTTTCCATTCTATGTTATTTTTTTAAGGCATCAAGGATAATACATATGGTCAGATTGTGGAAGACGAACTAGATCAGGTATTTTCTCGGAAGAGACTCCAATGGTTAAAGACGAAAGATAACTCGAAGGCAAAAGAGGAATGGAAATAGAGGTGTTGAAAGGTTGAAGGAGAATAACCAAGAGTTAAAGAAGGTTGCCTAGGAAACGGAGAATCTGGTTCGCCAGGTAATCTCGGATCTGTCTGCGAACAGATTAATGTTGATGATGATGTTGATACTCTCCAGCGTTCAGCGAGATAATTGCATGTACACATTCGTGTTTACCTGATATCTCTAACGGTATTTGTTATCAGGCAGCCGCGTTAATCACGTGAAAAACGAGTAGAGTTATCCAGAATCGAAATGGAGCGACGTGTATGATATGTATTTTATATTAACTTGATAGGTAAGAACGGTACAACATCGAGCAGCGTACCTGCTCAATGACTAACTTTATCGTTGTAAAGAAATTTTTGAGATTTTATTAGACGTGCCATCCAGATTTTAATCGTGTTTCGTATAATAATTAAGTGAACCATATACGTGTATGCCATGATTTCCAATATGTACCTATGCTTATTTATTGTAGTATATCTATTGGCTGAAAATAGAGTACGGATATGCCTTTTTACAGTATGCGGGAGAAGAAATTCTTTTATTTCCATCGGAAAATTGGTGGAAAATACCCGACGATGGTTATTATTCGGGTAATTATGTCTATTAATTCTTCATTTCCTTATGCGATGCTATTTGAAAATCATCTTGTCTTTTAGGCCACTTCCTCTTCCTCCACGTGGCTGCACCACCACCACGGCAAACGGGTTCCCTGCGTGGTAGCCCCGCCGCCACTAGAGAACCTGCTCACGTGTGGAGTCCACAGTATGCGTCGACCGGAGAACACTGCAGGCTGGAGATGATGACACACATGGACAACATGGCGGACGGCAACTACAAGGTAATTTACATTTCGGACAAATTCTTCTTTAAAAGCTCTTACGACTTTTAAGGGTTTTGGTCACATTTAAACGACAAGTAAGGGAAGAGATGCTGAGGCGGACAGTGAATTGCGGATTTTTCAAAAGAAATTGCTAATACAGAATTTTAAAATTTATGCATACTGGTATGATTGGTCTGAAATAATGTTATAATGAGGCTGAATCGATTGGCGAAAAAAGAAGCCTCCAACTGCTTTCGTTCAAGGAGAGTTAGCGCATCGGACAGGCGGACCTCCAAAAGAAAACGCACAACGAGACAGAACACTAAATCTACTGCTAAAAAATCGCTTTAAAAACACTGCTATCATCTGTTAATAAAAAGGTTTACGTTCTTGTAAAGTCTTTGGTTGAGCAGGATCTATTTCACGGCGACTGCCATTGTTTAATGCATTTTCGCGAAAAGTTTCCAGACACATATAATAAAGGAAACATATATCTCGAAGAAAACTAATAAATAGAGTTTTCTCTTTTAGATGTATGCAAAATAAAAATGAAGCCTAAGCGTCAGAAACCACGAGGAAGGGAGGAATATCATTATTATATAAGATGTAGTTTGATTTCATAGCCTAATGGAGTGAAACGTTAAGCCTGTTAAAAGTGATTCCTCGTAATATATTAATTAAAATTGGTTTAGTTAATTAACTATTAACATCGAAGGTCACTCTATAGTCTGTTCCGTAATATCTACTGAATGCTGCTCGCACTGTAGTACTTCTTAACGGAAGGCAACTATAACTCGGATCAGATTATGGAATATCTTTTAAATGAAGTATATTTCTGAAATACTGAAAGGTTATTTTTCCAATTATAGAACATACTTATTTATATCCGATGAAATTATACGCCAAGAAAGGCCTAATTAGGTGAAAATTGAAAAAACGTTTTGCTTAAATACTAGTCAAATTAAACCGGCTCTACTAGAACGCGTATGTTATACTAGCAGAAATACCCGGCGTTGCCCGAGGAAATTTGGTTCAAATCCGATCGGAATTCTAGATGATACATGGTATTTAAGAATTCATTCGGTCGCCGTTTTGAATAAAACGGGCAGAGAGAAACACGTGTGGTTTAATCAGTACCCGCCGTCCAATTACGGATAAGGAAGTAGTAGTTTCTCACCTTTCTCACTGTGTATAAGATGTAGAGTCACCTGTTCTTTGAGAACAGGAAGTTTATGAGAACAGTTATTTTATTGAACAGTTTAGGCATCAGAACAGTTCGAAAATAACTGTTCCGTTCTTTCTGACCCATCTCTAGCATTCACTCGTTGCCATTAGCATACAAAGTTATTTTGCTTTTTGTACAATTATTATAAAACATTTGGAATTGAAAAGTAGCCTACGGCCTTCCTATTTGTGAAGAAAGTATCTATTGAAAGTTTGATTACTCTAGCTTTAATGGTATGGAAATGTATAGATGCACAAATAAACAAACAAATAAAAAAACTTTCATTAATATATATATAGGAGATTTGGATGAGGCATTGGTGTATCAACGCGTTTTTAAATCGCACAGAACGCATTGGATGTGGAAAAAAACTTCTAATCTGTTTTTCGTAACCTTCCAAACCACATGATTGCCCACATATAATTTTTCTCTTTTTTTGCCTTCTTTTACTTCAGTGTAGGTAGTACTCATTAAATAAAGACTAGAAACTTTTTTTAAATCTTTGTTTATTCTCGCGTACTGGATGTGAGGTATTCGAGAGAATTTGCTTTAAAAGACATTTTAGCTGCCTGAATCGCCTCATTCCAATGGTACGGGGAGATGGGAGACGTGAAAACATGGAAATTCGGAGGAATTAGGTATAACTGCACGCGCAAATATGTTGGATTCTCCCGAGTAGTTTTACCTGGTATGCATGCAATAAACCACTTTTTTGCTTTATTTGCGTTATCTTTTCCCTGAAAGATTCTAAAAAGACATTTCGTGTCACATTGGAGTGCGCGGTAGAAAACATTGTTGAAATTATTCGCGCGCACTTAGTTTAAACGGACGCAATCCCATTTTTTAGAATTCCTGAATGTTTGCGTGCGCGCAATTTAGGTCAGCGGAATAGATATATCACGTGGCGTTTTAATTTCGCCTTTCGCTCGTGGATTTGAACTGGAATGATAAACGGAGATTCTTTAAGGAGTAAAAAGTTGAAAAGCATGCAAACAGGAATTTATATGCTAAGATAAAAAATACTAAAAATAATATAACAAAATACAGTAAAAGTTAGTAAAATATGATGACGCTACGTTTATAAACCCGGATCGTATGTTTTTAATCATTAAAATCTCTTTAGTAAAAGTTATTTCCATTGCTTTAATTAAAATGGAAACCCCACAGATTTACGGCACGTGCCTTTAATAAAACATAAAAGTTCTCCGTAATATTTTAACTCAATAAATATTTTCAGAACTTATATGTCAAAATATGAATGCATTAGTTTTTTAACCCTGTGATATTTTAGTTGATCGATAAAAAATAAAATTATCACATTATACTTTTTTCGTTTCCGTAAAGCTACGAAAAGGCCTCACTCCGAATCTTCTGAAAATGAAAGCAGTATAGAATCATGGGAACGAAGACATATCATTTGCTGCTTTAATTGCCTTTTTCTTTTTGTCTTTAGAAAAATCGAACTCGGAAGTTGTTACCAAGAGAAACATTCGTCATCCTACTGCCGAACATATTACATTACGAACCGCTAGACATAAAATCAGGAGGTGCCGTGGCGTAGTGGCGAGGACTTTGGCCTGTTACGCTGAGCATACCCAGTGCGAAAGCAGGATTTTTTTATAGAGGTTTAGCGGACCCCTATTTGCGTGTTTAGAGGAGAACACTCCTTCGGAGGGGACGTAAAGTCGTTGGTCCCCTTGGTGCTTATAGTCGATCCCACTTCGGAAGTCTCTTGGCCTACTTAGAGCAAGTAGCCAATCACGAACGTTTCCCCTTCCATCGCCCCTCTCAACTTTCGTGCGGGAGAGCAGATATCGGTGCGCGCTGCCAGCTCTTGCTCAGCTGATATACTACGCAGTTTCTAAATAAAAAGGAAACGGCGGTAGAAACGGCAACGCAGTCCGATGCGATCTCTTCGAGAGCAGGAGTGAGACTGGTTTCCTCCCCACTACCTTCCCAAACAAACAGTCTCCTATTGGCTGCTGCTAACTGTTGTACGCCCCGTTTTCGAGGCCATAAGTCTTCCGATGTTGGATCGACTATAGTAGTAGTAGTAGGCTAATGCCGGCACCGGGTTTCTCTCCTCATGTGATTTAGACTGAAAAGTCTACTAGCACTGGAGTCATTTGAAGTCACAAGGTCCCGCAAATCACATAAAATCAGGGCACCGGGAATTTTTTTAGCGAATCAGGAATGAAAAAGGGGAAAGAGCGGAGTTTTGGAGACGAACATAGAGATATGAAGCACTGCGCTGCATTTTTTTTTGTTATAAGTCCGCGATAATAGTGAATTGCTTTTCCCGTGGCGTCCGTGGGAATCCATTCACATGTTAAGGGGCGGATTTTCGCCTTCCATTTCCGACTTCCCATTACATCGCGTAGAAACGGTGTGACAGTCTGTCAAGCCATCGTCCAGATCTTTCGGCGAAATTGGTCGTTCTCAAAACGAAATTACTTGGTTTGAAAAATATATATATATATAAACTTTAATAAAGAAAATTGTGCGTATTTCTTTAATAGCATTTTCGATCTTTAATGTGATAAAATGACAGATTTAAAATGTAATTTTGTTTAGAGATTTTATCTCGTTATATCCAGGTGGATTGTTATTTGAATTTCACGGAATTTGCTGATAGAAAATTAATTTATTTTGGGGAAAGCGCGGGAAGATTGAGAATTAAAGACTTCTGATTAAATTTATCAGCGACTCAAACTAAATTACAAAAATCAAATGTTTGGTCCTTTAATGAGATTTTATTTTCCTTTCAGATTTTTGACGGGTAGTTTCTTTGTTAATGTCGTCTTTTCACTTTTGCGATATCACTCCCTTATTTCACAATCAACGCATTTCCAAAAGAACACGCCCGAGATTTTCAATTTATTTCGAATTACATTATCCTAAAATCCTAGTGTCGAACACAAAGAACACCATATCCATCAAAGTTATGGCGAGTATTTCTGAGGGAAATTAAAAATTCGAACTTCCTTCGAAGAATACAAACCTTTATCGATTTCTAAGGCACTCGCGATACTTATACTATATTCCGTCGCATTGAAGTTTCTTTTAAAGTTACATGGAGACAGACATACATAGCACTCATTCATTTTAAACTATATGGGAAAATTTTTAGCGGATTAGACGTTTTCACTACGCTCTTCCATTTTCTGATAAACCAAGGGTCTGCAACCGAATTAAAAATCCTTTATCGATAAAAACTGTTCCGCAGCAGTGAAAGAAATAACGGCAGCTTTTAATGAGTAACGGTCGTCCATAAAGACAGGATGAAGTAGACATTTAATATGTACCTATACGAAGATGCTCATTCGGAAAGTATGTTATTGAGTCATCCCATTATCACCTCTCAACCGCGTATCAAATCCTCATTGGCTATCACCACTTCACCTGCGACATCCATTCATTTCTGCACCAGATTATTTCCTAAACGTCAGAAACCGTTTCCTCTGTAATGGTTCTGGAAAGGGCTTTCCCGCCGCTGCGCTTCACAGGAAGCCGTCGGTTTTCTGAAAGAGCGTCAATCGATGATAAACCCTCAAAGACAGTAAAAAGATGATGATGGTGATGAAAGAATGCGATGTAATCTAGGCGTTTCGAAAAGGAGATCTTTCTGCAGGAAACTAATCAGAAAGTGGAGAAAAGGGACAAAGCAGAGAGAGACAAAATGAAAAGCTCAACGAGTCCGTAGCAGTAAAGAGATGAGAAAAAAATAAAAAAATGTCCGTAAGATAAAAAGTGCGAGAATAAGAAGCGAAAGAGTGGAATTGGGGAGAATTAAAAAGGAGCAGTCGATGGAGAAGTTCACAGGAATGCGAAGCGTTGTTTTCGAAAGAAAACAACGGAAGAGCTCCTGAATAAATGAGACAACGAAGAAAACTTTGTTGGAGAAAAAGAGGAAGAGAGGGTGAAACGGATAAAGAGAAGGAGAAGTAGGGATTAGAGGGAGGGATAAAAGAAGATAAAGAGACAGATGGACACGGAGAGATAGATGATAGTGAGAGATAAATAAGATAATGCGCAATGCAAAGATGGTGGGAGACAGAGGAAGCGAAAGAGGGGAGAGAGGGGAGAGGAAGAGAGGGGAGGGGAAGAGAGGGGAGGGGAAGAGAGGGGAGGGAAAGAGAGGGGAGAGAAGGAGAGGGGAAGGGAGGGGAGGGGAAGGGAGGGGAGGGGAAGAGAGGGGAGAGGGAGAGGGGAGGGGAAGAAAGGGGAGAGGAAGAGAGGGGAGAGGAAAAGGGGCGAGAAAGAGAGACAGACAGACAAACGACTTTATTTAGGGCGAAATTGAGACTGTGAAGTCCCTTCTTACATTTAAGGGGAGAGGAAGAGGGGAGAAGAAGGGAGGGGAGGGAAGAGAGGGAGAAAGACGGAGTAAGAGATGCAAAAATGAAGGAGCGAGAGAGAGAGAGAGAGAGAGAATAGTGAAAGAAGAAAGAGGGCAACGCGAATATGGAGGAAGAGAAGTGGTTGGAGAGGAAGAAAGAAAGAAGAACAGGGAGAAGAGAGAAAAGAAAAGATACTTGAAACGAAGAGAGCGGGAGGGATTATTATGCCTTTTCATTTTAGGAGGCGGAAAGGATTTTTTTTTTTAAGTCGAAAGAATTTTTTTAAAAGGTACAATTCTTCTCCGGAAATTGATAATAAAAGGAACAGTGAGAAGAGGGAAGAAAAAACTGTCACAGTTGCTGATTTTTGAAGAAGGGAGATAAAACCACCTGTGCGTTTTCTTGCGGTTGTCTTTCGGGAGAATCGGGATGAAAAGTTATTTAAAAAAAAGAAAGTAAAAATGGACGATTTGTGATATTCTTCGTGCTCCGCGTAAAAAAAACGGTTCAACGTTTTTCCATTCTAAACGAATCGAAAGGGTTCGTTTTTTTTTTCTAAAGAGTCAATTTATTCCCAAAAAATGACAAACGTGTCTCCCGATGTTACCACTCATCAATTGAACGCCCTTTTTTATCCTTCGGGAAGTTTTTCCATTACATTTAGAAAACGTCTGATCAGCGAAGCGATAAATTTGAGCTTCGTAGAAAATTTTCTATCGCTTTTCAAACTCCAAAAAAAAAAATGAAGTCTCTTAGATCCCCTCAGTTACATCCCTACTCTCCGGTTCTTGCATTCTGGGGAAAAGTTTTTAAAAAATTAACGTGATAAAATACGGAAATATGGAAAGTGAGTGAAAGACTAGCGCTCATTGTTCACAAGTATTTTTGAAAAAAAAACTATTAAAGAAAATGCAGGTGTCCAAAATATAATTCTGGGCGCGAACTCAATGTCAGTGTCGGCTAAGCGAATAAAGAATGAAATAAAAATATTCGTTTCAACGACGTTGAGCATTCCTGTATCCGTCACTGAAAATTGCTCCTCGGCGCATTGCCAGAACTTTCATTCGCTCCAAGCCCAGAAGAAACGGTCAATCATAGGACGAACTATTCGGAATCCAAAAGCTTCAATCAATTTAGAATAATAATAGATGACTCATCGAAGTAGTCATCCTGTTTGTGTTCGATGAATTGTTTTTGAGATGTAAAAGCCTGAATTGTTATTATTATTGCTGATCCAATGGCATAAATTCGATCAAAAAGAACGCGAGTTTGAAAATAGACTATGCAGCATCAGCGTTCATTATGAAAACTTATTAGTAAGGGAGAAGTGTGATAAGCATACATTAAGATTAATACTGACTGTATCATCTGTTAAAACACATTTTGTCCAAATGTTAAACTTCTTTCGGTAAGTGAAATGTCAAATTCTCATGCTGGTTTCTGATATGCCACTGTCCACTCCGCGATTTGCTCGTCCCCACAAAAAAGAGAATTCCCCCTGTAGTCATTAAATGCCAATAAACACTGAAAAACGTTCATCTTTACGCATTATATTGTGCCGCTTAAGGTTTTTTCATTATATGCTTTAATTGTGTATTTTATTTCCTTTCATCTGCAGGTTGTTGTGGAGACGGTGAACCACACTTCATGGGTGGTTGCGGAGAGATTTGGAAACGACAGGAACGCGTAAGCAACCTTTTAATTTAAACTGTTTTGGAAAATTTAACATTTATCGAACCTAACTTAATTAATATCGCCATTGTAACAATGCAAAACTAAAAATAACTGATCATTTCCTCGTGTAGACTTTTTAAGGCTTGAAAAATAATTCATTTGTCCGTCTGTGCCTATTCAAGCTAGAAAAAAACTTCATGAAATTACTCTTTCCCAAAGTAAGGAACAGCAATATTCTTTACCGTCGTTCAATATGCGCCTTCTTTTTTAGAAAGTTATCTCTTCGGTTAACCTTCTATCAGCAATTATTTTACTATATATTTCTCCAAGTCTGTTTGAGTGTTTGTTCGGAACGTTGCTTGCACCACCGGCGGTATAATATCAATGGGCACGTTTCGTTAAAATAAAGGCCCAAGTTGTCTGTTTGTTAGAAACTTTGTATGAGAGTACATATATATGAAACTTATAAGCCGAGAATTTGAATCATACTTTCAGGATTTTAATTGGCCTTACCCCTTTTCAATTTTTCTTTTTACAATGTCTACATTAACGTCATGGGTTCGTTTCCAAGACCGTTTCACTTCTCCATTTGATTGACGCAGGGATATCAGTCGCATATTTTTTATTTGCATTTTTAAATTATCGATAATCGTTTAGAAACTTCGGGTTTGAACCAAATAACGCTTAAAGGAAGTAAACTTAATTTCCCAGCAGTTTATTCTAAAATAAATGTCGAATCGACTTAAAAATTTATTTTGAATGCGAATTCGTTTTAGGTGGAAATATTTTAATAATTTATCTTTGAAATGAACGCAATATATATCTTGCACCTTTTAGACACGCCTTCGTCTATCATAAGATCATGGGCTCGATTCCAGGGGTGTTTATTTTCCTTATTTTATTAACACGGGGATGTGTGTGTGTGTATAAATATTTTTACCTTCTCCATACATAGTATGGGGAAAGTATTGCGATAACGAAAAAATCGACTTCGAGATTTCAACGGAAATACACGTTTTGAGGTCCCTAGAACACGTTTAGACTATTTTCGGAATGATGTGTGTCTCTGTGTGTGAATTTATGTGATTTTGGGCACTCTAACTCAAAACGTACTTGCTATATCTTCACCAAACTTCATATACAACACTTTAGCATGAGCACAAAGAATTGATTAGTTTTTGGGCAATACCGGTTAACCGGAAGTCGAAGTTAATTCGAAACCCGATTCGGTTTTTGCGATATTTCTCCGTTAAAACATCATTATTGTGTATACAATTCTATACAAAGGTTATAGAGAATGTAATTTCCTACAACTTTCATTTGAAACAATTTTCCATAGCAGTTATTGTTTAGGAATTATTTATAAATAATCGGTTTTTTCGGTTTCCGTCAAATATCTCCTTAAAAACGTCGTTATTGGTAATCTTCATGAGGACCAAAGTTGTAGAGAATAATATTTCTTCCAAGTTTTGTTTGAAACAAATTTTCGTAGAACCATCCATTTCGGAGATATTTAACTTTTTCGTAATTTCCAGTATACAGCGCCACCGCCATGTAGCGATGAATTCTGTAAACATAATCAAATTATTCCTAATTTACGGCAATAAGGACGACTGAATTCTTTTACGATACGAAATAATAATTTTGCCTTATAACGCTATTCATAATAATTTAAATATCTATACCCCAAATATGGAAAAAGTCATGTGTTGGCCACAGCAGATATTATTTAATAGTTGTGCCCACGGAAACGAATCGAGATGTTTTTTTAAAAAATGATTTCCATGGACTAAAAGAAAGAGAAGCGATTATTCATAAAGGTGCACATTCCAATTTAAAATAATAACGGGCGATGCAATAAAATTAGAACGTCGAAAGCGATGCGCTCATTTTTCCCTTGATTTTAGATTGATCTCTTTTTGTTAGTTTGAGGGGCGTAAGAGAAGAGCTTTTCCCTCTTGTCTGAACATTATTTCGTTTTTTTTTATTTTCCTATTTCTCCGTACCATGGAATTCCGAATAATTCCTTGCTTCCCTCCCCTTCTTTCCTTCCCTCCCCTTCCTTCCTCTTCCACCCACACCCTTCCTCTGTTTTGAAAATTTTATTAAACCTACTCGTCATCTGGACTGCAATTCGACAACATGACTGCTTTTTCAGGTCTTATTTTTGTCAGCGGTTATCACAGCCGAACAAGCGCGCGAGCAAAATAGGGTTTTATTTGTCTTCGCCCTGTATGTTAACATCCGCGATATTTTTTATTATGAAAAGTGTAGATTTTCAATGTTAATTTAAATAAAAAGTTATTGGTCGAAAACGCACTTTTATTATAAAATATTGGAGTGCTGCTATTTGAATGCACAGCTTACAGCCATAAGGTATAAAGGGACTGAATGAATGGAGGAACGCTTCTCTTTTGTTGATATTTATGTAATATCTGAAGTGAAAAAATCTGGCAAAAAGTAATAAAATTTGGTTTTTATGACGAAACAAATGTATGCTAGAAAAAATGGCTAAAAGAACATTATTTCGGATATCGCTCGAAATCTGCTAATGTTGTTGCAATTCCTCTCGACTTGTATTTTTTTAAAGAGAAATAAAATTTTTCTATTGTTTTTAAATTATAGTTACACGATTTTCCACATAAAAACGTTATATTTTATGTCGTTACTAATATCAATTTTTTTGTTAATCGTTTTGTTTCGATTTTTTTATCGCTCTCCAAATACAACTGGAAAGACGGATGAGAAATCTATATTGCCTCCGATTGATTTTTATTTGCACATTCAAAAAGCTGTTTACAATACGAAAATCCCAGTCACAGTGTAATTCTGTAACGTGAAACATCGGTTGTTACCCGGGATTTTGGTTAGCAACCGGTAGCAATGTTTTTTGTTTCACTTTATTAATTCCGGCAATATGGATTTGAAATTTTTTACATCAGGAAAGGTACAGAGTTTTTTTTCGCGATATCCAAATGGAAATTAATGTCGAATGACATTCCTTGTATATTGCGATTCAAAGAGTCGTATCGGAGAAAATTTTTTTGAGCATCCAAACAATTTTCAACGGATTTAATGCAATTCCAAAGACTTTTTTTATTTTCCCCGTCGGCTTCGCTTGGATCTTTTATTTTTTCCTCCAAACGACATTTTTCGCCTATCATTTCATCCCTCTTCGGTTCTCCTCATTCCCTAAAAACGGATGTCGGATGAGTAGAGGAAAAGGATTTGCAAAAGCAATGAAAGAACTCGAAATGACTCAACTTCGCCTAAAGTTTTTTTTTTCTCGGCCCAAGGCTCTCTCGTTTTGTTTCTGCTGAAAATGGAAACCCATTTGCAAAGAGCGATCTCAAAAGCCAATTAATTTTATTTGCAAATCTTCCTATCACCCCAATGCATGAATTTCCTTTTGGTATCCTCTCATTCACGATAAAGGACTGCTCGGCCATTCTTTTTTTTTAATTAACGGGATTTGGGAATAAGAATACCAGAAACTTTAGATCCCGAAAATCCTCTCACTATATCTTTCTCATAGGCAGTTAACATCCAATTCCCTCGAGTTTAGTATACCATACATATACTCGCTCTGTTTTAGCCCGAATGAAAGAGATTTATTTTTCTTGTCGAAAAATAGGTGTGTTTAAATTTGTGGTCTTATCATAATAATCCCTCCGCCATTTTAAAAATTATTAATATTTTAACTCAAATTCGATTAACGAACGTAAATATCTGAAAAAAAGTTAGCCGTACCTCAAGTTTTAAGATGCAAGTAAAAGATTATATATATATATATATATATATATATATATATATATATATATATATAATTGACTTCATAATTACATTATAAAGTAGCGCTTTGAAATCTAAATGAAAGCTATAAAAATGTCACTACTTCTGTTTACAGAGTCGTTTTTATTCTTTACCATTGCATACACATGTTCAGTATGTTCAGCATGTCTTATCCTCGTTATACACACACGCACGTATTCTTCAATTTTCATATACCGCTTCGCTTCATCTCTCCTATGAATGCGCCAGCTGGGAGAGGCACAGCTGCAACTTGGGGCGCATAAGCCAAGAGTTCCACGTCATGCTGGAGATCACCATGGGCGGAAGGGTGCCATCCCACTTTGCCATTGACAACATACGCCTTGCCGCCTGCTTCCCAGGTTTGTACGAATTCTTCATACAAAATTCCAAACTACGCGGGCGTTTCCCGGTTTTCCTGAATTTCAATGGTCTTGAGCTAGTTACAGCAATACCAACATTCGTGCCCAGAAAAAAATATAAAAACCGTTTTGAGAATGTTTAATAATCGTTTGTTAGAGATTTTCCCTTCAGTTTAGTTTCTTTAGAACATTTTAAGACGAACGGGTTCCGTTTGCCACAATAAGTATTATATGGAACCCCACTGCCTCTCAACGTGCAGTGAAAACCTCATCCTGGATCCATGGCCGGATTAAGAGGCCGTTTAAGGTCCCAACCAAATCGTAAAATTTTAACAAGTTACAGATAATTACAAGCTTTGTGGTATGTGCGCAGCACTTGGAAATGATTTTGGCGAGACAAAACGAGATTGGGTCAGCCCACTGTGGGCCCCTTGTCCTTCGGGCGCCGCGCACTTGCGTGTTTTGCGTACAACTTAATCCGGCCAAGCCTAGATTGCGTTATTTAGGTTGTAATCACTCTTATAATTTGCTTTATTCAACAAATTATATATTTTTGTGATATTCACTTTTGTTATCGTTATAATAAATTGGATAATTTAATTATTGGTTAGTTTTTAATCAAAACAATACTATATGAATGAGATTTTTTGGTTTAGTAGATTAAGTTCACTTCACGCGCCAAAAACCTTCCTTAATTTACTCGAAATAATTTACTCTGATTGTTTTTGTACTTAAATCATTTTCCTTCTCCGCTTTTATATCAAGCTCATCAGGATTGAATAGGAAACTTTTTGTTATTTCAGTTCAGATATCATAATTGCCTAAATTATTAAAAATTTAAATATAATATCATTTGTTAAAAGTGGAAAATTATCTTAGTGAATCGAGCGGTTGCTGAGAGCTACGTTGCGTTTTTGCATTTTGATGAAAATTATCCAAGATTCCAGACTTTGCCGTAACGCATAAGTTAATCCGTGGGGAATGTATTTATGTGGGTAGAAATGCATCAGTTTTCCACACATAGTTTAGAATACCGAAGAATTGAAATTTTATGGTTCGCACTTCGCGATAAAGCCACAAACTATGCGGATGTCATCCTATTAGCGTGGGCGTTCACATGGGTGCAAAAACCCAGTCCGGCAGTCCGTTCTGCGTCCTCTACCGCGTTCCGGAGAGAAAAAATACCTCCGTGAATATACTCCGCAGATCCTTAATTTCCCGATAGCTTTTCGCGTGTGGTCTGCCCTGTTTTACTTTCCCCAATCAAAAATGCAGAGGTCACTCCGCGGTTTCCTTAATGGAGGTCGAAATGGGGACGACGTAACCGCGAATGAAACAGATGACAACGAAATTTCTCTTCGAAAGAGACCCGCTTTCGTGCGATTCTGCGAGCGTTCGAGTGATGCGAAAATTCTGTGATGTGTAGCAGTTAAGTTTCCAGCTGAAAATTTCTGCGCGAGCTCTCTAATTGTGAGGTTTAATTTGCTTGTATAATTACGCTCTGCAATCAATGATTTATTGGCAGTGTGCCATCGGCCGCACTCGAGATATCCGTATTTCGCTTTTGGATGTTTCTATGCTTGGGAAATTCTTTAGAACGATCGGTGAAACAGTGAACTTCCATGCTCTCCTGATCCGGAGGTCATTTATTATAATATAAATTTCTGATTCAGCGAGTTTTGTGTCGTGATTCAAGTCGCCCGTTTTCGTCGATTAAATTCGCCTCTGTAAGGCGTCAACACACTTCCTCTCGAAGTAATTGCTTCATAGAAGTTATAATTAAGAAAACTTTCAGTATAAAATGCAGCAGCTTACTTTTAATTAGAGGTCCCCTAATCAACCTACCTTACATTTTATCCGATATATATCCCGTAATTCTAGAATGATACTTACGAAACTAACTTACTCTTCCTTTTCCATTCATAATAATATATCGTATAAACTATTCCAAATTAGCGTAAAATGTTCTCTGCCGGTAGGTATTATATTGTTATCATAATTCTTACCTTTTCCACTAAAAATCCGTAGCCTCTTAGCACTGGAACTATACATTTAATACTAGCGAACTAAATTATTTTCCCCTCCTATAAATTATACGTAATAATATTAAACATTAAAGTTAATCCATCTTAGCGACAAATTGCCCAAAGAGGCGTTCTCGTTCAACAAAAAGTGGAATATGTTTTGCAGATCGAGACCAAGAGAGAAAAAGTCGGAGATGTTTCGACTTACGATAAACCCTGACTTACGACATTAATACAATGATACCTCGAAATCGACATCCGATATCGTACCCCGGACATACGATATTCGACATCCGATGCACTCCGAGTCTACTTTCTTGTGCGTGCTTTCGGCCGATATTCAGTTGGACGATACGACTCGTCCGCATTGTAGGTATTAATTGATTGATCTTGAAAAGTATCGTTATGCAATATATAAAACTCATTGGTTCTTAAATTATTAATTTATAGCCTAAACAAGGCTTTGTATATAGAGTCGTAAGTCGGGCACGGCCTGTGCCTATAGATTTTTCATGGAGAGGTTTCCTTCTGTCGCCTCTATTAACTCTTGTTTCTTCTTTTCGCAGATATAGTCGTCCCGAACGAATGCAAGGGCGTCATGCAGTTCCGCTGCCCTTCGAACGGACAATGCCTGGACCGGAGTCGGGTTTGCGACATCGTTCAAGACTGTCCCTATGGCGAAGACGAGACTCTGGAATACTGCGGTGAGTTGCCTGGCGACCGAGAGTTGAAAATCGGATCGTTGCGAGTTTTAGTCGTATTCTACGATTTCGACAGAGGGATGAACAGTCAAATTATGGATGAGTGATCTCATCATTGATGCTGTTGTAGATCGCCAACGGTAAATGGATAAATAGTTTTTTATTTAAAACGTGCAGGCAGATGTGTAACGGAAATTTAAAAAGGAATTAGAACAGAAAGAGGTACTTTGGGTAAGAAGAGGTTTTATGGCAGTTCAAAAGAATGCTTCCATTTAAAGTCTTCCTGTTGTAATATTATGGCCTACATTTGAGATTCTCGACTTGTTTCGCCCGGTGATTTCCTTTATAAAAATATATATGCACGTAATTTTTTATAGATAATAAAAGTTTAGGCTTGATATTTGAATAGAAATTGGTACTTATTGTGACACTGACATAAATCATAGTCGATATTTACAGCTGAATGGTTGATATGTTTTCTACCAGCGTGCTGGACTATTTTATGGTTGTTGTTAGAATTGTGCAGACCAAGCCCATTCTTTTTGATGGCGAATGAATATTTCTCTAAAACTACTTGGAACGATTTTCTGACTACAGAAATAGATATAATGAGAGCTATTTTCATTGAAAATTTTCGACGCTTTAACAGCAATTTTCAACTAGTGTAACCCTCGATATCTGATACTGGAGATACATACATATATATATATATAAGATTTTTTGGAGAAAGATAACTTCTAGCGTAAGTTTCGCTATACGTGGATTTGTCAGTGTTTGCTTGCGTTATAATATAATATATGTTTGTCCGCAGGGCTCGTCCCCCCGTACTCGAAGTGTACCTTCGAAGAGGGTTGGTGTGGGTGGAGCAACGTGGTGGGCAAGAAGCTCAACTGGACCAGACACACCGGGCCCACGCACAAGGACAACACGGGGCCATCTTTAGACCATACGCTGGGCAACACAACAGGTGGCCGTATTAACTTTCTACGTCTTAACTTTACATCTTTGTGTGATTGATTCAGTTATGGGAAGGTCGTAATTGATTTAAAAAATTGAGTATTTTCTTATTTTCATGTAATATTTTTTATATGGGGAAAAACCTGGGTGGTTTAGCGATTTTAGGAATAATTTCGTGCATTCAACTCAATAAACACGTCTTTAGAATGCATTTTAAAACCACAGGACCTTAGTTATATCTCACAAAAAATATAAAAAACGATTTCTTGAGTCATTTACGACTGTTAGAATCGTCCTGGGAAATTGTCTCTGAAACATCCATCGCGGCTTCAAGTAAATAATTATTAGGCGCTTCGTTCACCAATTAGCATCAGAAGACCCTTTAGAGCAAAGGATTATGGCTCAATTTCTTATCATCTTTTTAAGTTTCCTATGCTTTTAATAAGTGAGACATTAACCTCTTCTGAGGGTTCACAGACATTTCCTCCAAAGACATTTCGTCCAATGGATATTTCGTCCAGAGGGACAAGTAAAGTTTATCAGATGTAGGCGATATGGGTATCTATCGACTCGAAATTAAACATAGATGTAATAAAATTGTAAATTAAAACGGAAAAAACATTCGTTGAGGGAAAATATACCGAATACCCTAAGAACAGGGGAAGAGTCATAAGCCCTTCAGTAAAGGGAGAGAGGGAGAGAAAAAAGAGAAAAAATCTAAAAAACGTAATATATCGAGACGATTCGTATACGAGAAAGTTTGCGCAATGTGTTTTGCACTATTTATTTCTTAAATTAAATACAACTTTTAGTCTAAAAATCGAAAAAAATCTGCACCAGAGTGCTTCGATAAGTCCGTAAGAGGCGGCATAAACTGCTTGCACCCGGGCGGCAAATATGTGAAGACCGTTGATCTTTCGGTGGAGCTGATCGCTATGTTGAATCAGCTGTTCCAGTGCTTGTATTTCATGGCATTTATTTTAGAATATTTTTAATAATTAATTTTAATACTGTATTTACGTAATCCGCGTCCTCGTGTACCACGCGCACCCCTATTTTTGGACCAGTTAGAGGAGAAAATAAATAAATTCGTGCTTTAATAAGTTGACGTCTACGGCGGCGGAAAATTAGAAAAAATATCAAAAAGTGTTGGGATTCCCCGTAGGTGTGTTTTCAGATGTGCTTCAAATTTCTAAATACTACTCTGTTCAATTGGACTGCACTCCTGATTCGAGTCATCAAGAACAAATAAGTGTAGCAGTTCGTTTTGTTTTTTTTCAATCCTGATAAAAGAAAGATCGAAGTAAGAGAGCGTTTTTTTTAGCTTTTTTTCTCTTTTTTCTCTCCCTCTCTCTCTCCCTTTACTGAAGGGTTTATGACTCTTCCCCAGGGCTTAGGGTAGTCGGTATATTTTCCCTCAACGAATGTGTTTTCGGTTTTAAACTACGATTTTATGAAATCTATGTTTACTTCCGAGTAGATAGACACCCATATCGCCTATACATATTTGATTGTTTACTTGTCCCCTTTCCCCGTCCTCCCCCATACGCTGAGAGTTTTTTTCGTTTCAATTTACGATTTTATTGTATCTATGTTTAATTTCGAGTCGACGGATACCCATATCGCCTATATCTGATAAACTTCACTTGTCCCCCCTCCCCGTCCTCCCCCCTCCCTATTCCTCTGGACGAAATAAACATTGGACGAAAAATCCATTGGACGAAATATCCATTGGACGAAATGTCCTTGGACGAAGTGTCTTTGGACGAAGTGTCTTTGGACGGAATGTCTTTGGACGAAATGTCCTGGAACGCTTCTGAGAATATGTAGCGTTAAAATTAAATCGCATATCCTTTCCCACATGAGTGACTTTCCTGAGACTGCTCATCCACATAATACCCTGCGGTGCACCAGATTCCCTAGAAATAATATTTGTTGGTGTTATCTTTACAAGGATTCCCATTCCTAGAATATTAATATTCGCTTAGATATTTTACAATTTACAATTTATTTCTATATTTTTAAAATGCTATAAGCAGCTTCCTCAGGGTCTTCCAATCCTGCATATGTATTTCCATTTTAAAAGAATATCAGGCGACCACTGTTTTAATACAAAGTACACAACTTTTTTAAAGTATAATTTTTGTTGTATTGATGCCTTTCACAAGGACCAACGCAATAAATTTTTCAATACGCGGTCCAGGAATTATTAAGCACCTATTTCAGGTTTCTGCAGTTAAACTTTCTGCTGTAAAGATCGCGGTGTCATAATATTTATTTCTATTTAGTGTCGCATGCTGAAAACCATGCTGCAAAATCATTATTTGTGGGAAGTTGTAAGTTAAAAAAGTTAGTGTTTTTACTTGCTAAACACCTTGTAAATTGGGAAAATTGAAAACAGGAGAAAAAATCATTCGCGTTCTGAATATTAGTCATCACCGATAGTTAAGCGATATAATATCCGCACGACAATTGGAAGAGGGTCATGGCAGATTTTTTCTCCTGTTTTCAAATTTCTTATATTCCAGCGTATGCCTATCTGCATAATGATCTTTGATCAATTCTCTGCATCAATTTATGCCATGTGGACGGAAATCGAGGATTTCGTATGTTTTAATCAAAAAGCCCGGCTAGCTCAGTCGGTAGAGCATGAGACTTTTAATCTCAGGATCGTGGGTTCGAGCCCCACGTAGGGGGAAATTTTTATTGCCGGCCATGGTAGGTTGGATGTGTTTAGCTCTCAATGCTACTCTTAATTTCCATTTAAACTCGCTTTTATTGGTTTAAGCAGTGCAAATTTCACGGAATGTGTGTTTCCTCGTGGGTCTATTTCAGATTCTGTTTGTTATCTCAGAAGCTCATCGTCAATCATATCCTCTCGCGATGTGATATATCATTTATATTTTATCTCACATATGTAATCGCAGGACGAAATTGTTTTCATGTACGCACGCCGCGAATTTTTCTTCAGTCACGATTCTCTGTGTCGATTCATGATGCTGCCTTTACTAACGGTAGAAAGGGTAATTTTCTCAATTTGACTGGAAGGATTGGTCAGATCGAGGGATTTCTCGATTAATGCAACTGCATAAGACCATGCAATTTCGTGGATAGATCCGATGTCGTTCCTTTGAAGCGTGGAACATTAGAATGATAAACTTTAGGGAAGGACTCCGTTTTTTCTGGCGACACAAAGGGAGGGAAAATAAAAAGGAATGTATAGGTGGGAATGTATACGAAGAATTATACCGAGTATCTCATCGTTTTCTGGAAAATGAGTAAAAATCAGATAAAAAAATATTAAATTTAAAAATGGAAATTAACATTTCAGAAAGATGGTGTCGTATTCTCAGTAGAGTAAAAAATGGTTGTGCCACGAATAATATGATAGTTCTTCTAATAGATGTCACCGCAATACGAGATGGAGAGAAATGGTCGCCGTTGGGATTGTAATTCCCACGTCACTGTAAATGGTTCCGCCGTTGAACTGTACGAGGTGATGTAGCATCTTCCTCTTTTTCATTTCAGGAGTTTACGCCTTCGTGAACATGTCTTCCGTCTCGGAAGCCAAGATGTCGTGGGAGGCGACCCTGGAGAGCTGGGTGTTCCACACGCCCCCGCCCTACGTGAACAACGCCTCCTCGCCGTATTACAAAAGCTGTCAGGTGAGTACGAAAGTCTTCTCTCTCTCTTTCAAATATTTCAAAAATTGAGAGCACGGGGGCGACCCCCTTTCCCCTCCTGTTTGGCCACAGTATTAATTTATCCGTGCCAATGAAATTGAGTTGTAAAGAGTGATAAGGGATAAATTCCTCATTCTACAAAATTACGGTAGTTAGACGTTTAATGAAAGAACTGTATAGCAAATTGAAAATTTAAATTTTTGAGGTTATGGCTAATTCAAAATTGACGAAATCATGCAAAAATCCATCCGCGTGTGTCTTGGTGCTCGCAGGCATACGATTGGCGACCATTGTTATGAGAGCCCTCTGGCGGAATTTTTCCAATATTGATTGTTGCGTCGTTCTCGGATTGGAACATTGTTCCTTAAGTTCTGTGAAATTCTCTTTTATAATGAATTTTTTTATAACTCTTAGCATTTATTCGAAAGATTATTTTTAACTATTATACCTTCAGCTGGCTTAAGTCTATTTCCCTATCCGTGTTTGACTGCATGCCTGCAGATCAGGACAAGCTTCCTTTTTTCGAGCCCATCCGAGACATTCCGACAAAAAACATTGAACCGCTCGCCGTTTCCCCGGAATAGCAAATTTCATTTGCACGAAGAGGCCAAGCGTGGTTCATATTCCCATCGTTCAGGAGTGAAATCCTCGAAATCAAGAATTTAAACTATTTAGATCAAAGATTAACGACATTTCCTTGTTGAATGGCCACAGGGAGGAGTTTTTAATACATTTTGAGCAGGCAGCTCGGTGCTCTCAGGTATCCATTTGGGGACCACCAAAGCGTTTACTAGTTTAAAAAAAAGAACTGCAAAAGTAGATTTCAAAAGCGCATTTAAAAAAAATAGATTTTGACGTAAATTTTCAAAATCTTTGATGTATTCTACCTCCTTAGTATTTAAAACATACCTCGCTTTAGTTAAGATTTTATGTATGTTATATGTTGCGTTATGATTTTCATCCTTTATCGAAAGTAAATTGAACGTATTTACGCTTCGATTTTATTGTTGTAGAAACCAAACGAAACTTTACCATAGCAACGGATCCGTGTAAATAGTTCATAATGGGTTGTTAAAATCCTTATAAAAGGCGAACGGACAAACTGAAGGACTCTAAAACCAATAGTGATCAGATCAGACACTCGCATGTATATTTTCTATCTCTTTGGTTGACAATCTTCCGATCAAATAATAAATAGTTTGGTTTAGTGTGGCCATCATATATTTATTTAAAATTGACATCAACAGCCATAAACCTGTCCAATTACATTTGATTTGTGCTGCAGTCTAGAGTGAACAGTTTCATTCTTGGAATTTTCAGCGGAGTAATGCTGACAATCTCGGGAAGTTTTATTCCATGAATCTTAATGTGTATCAAAGCCCTTTCGAAAATTGTATCAAGGATAAATAACCTAATTCCTTCACTTTTTCGGAGCTCTTTCGAACTATCCTCCCTATAAAGGCCAGCTTCTTGTTAGCGGCACCTGTCACTCCGCGAATGTGGGCGTCCCACAAGAGAGATCCCGATTGATCCTTAATATTCAACCGAAACCAAAATAGGAATTCTCAATCCGTCGAACGAATAATTAACATTTAGCGAGCTATTTTTGGTCCTCCTAAAACTGACAACGCAGCTTTTCTTTTGGTTGATTTCTAGCTGCCATTCCTTACACCACCACGCCGCCTCCTCCTCCCCCACACCACTTCCCCTTCACCTCCCCACCTATTCTCTCCCACGCGTCGCTCTCCTCCTCCTCCTGCAGCTCCTCCCTTGAAAATAAGCAGCACCCGGACCACTCACACGTACTCGCGCCCACGTCCTTACCCCGTGGCGGCCTCCCTTGCCTTCCCCGCCCTCCCTCCTTAGCCCTCTTCTTTTCCTCCTGGCGGCGACGACGACAAAGGTCAGGCCACATCCTTCCTCTCTCTCTCTCTCGCCCACACGCACCCAATGTTTTCCCTCCTTCCTTTCTCCCCTTATCTTCTCCTCCGTGCTTTTCCCCCCTCTTCCTCCCCCTTCTACATCCTAACCATTCATCTCAGAGGAAACTCTCTCTCTTTTCCATACGCTCGCTTTCCACTTCCAGTATCTCTCTTTCCTCCCTCCGCAGTTCCATCTTCTTGTTGCTGGGCCATTATGGCGATATCTTCTCTTTGCCCCCGGGGAGTAAGATATCTCTACCGAGTTCCGAATTCCACTTGCAAAAAAAGAGCTCCGTATTATACTTATCTTGTTGAAGAATATCGGTGCGTATGCATTTGTGTGCGGTGAATCGTATATTAAACGATCGTCGACCAAGGTGTGTACGAACGAGAATAACGCACGTAGGGTGCGTAGGATAAATTAGACAGGTATTTCTTTAGGGTTTGAAGTTTCGTTTTTTTCAGCAAGGTGGCAGCCCTGATGGAACGACAGGATTCGAATTAGCTATTGCTTCTCCGATTTTTTTAACGCTGGTTTTAGTTTGCTATCGTATCATAGGTTTAACGAGTTGAGATTCAAATTTTTACTACCGCAGCATTGGCTGAACGAAATACTACTTCGAAATGTAATTTTTTATGCGTCTGATTTTTTTGTAAACGAAGGAACGGAAATAATTTGTTTTTCGAGTGTTACTTGCGACATGCTAAGCGCACGTGTCGCGACTTGAGCACTGCTCCGAAAAATTAAGCGCATAATGAAAATTTTCGGGACCGAAACAATAAATGCGGAAAATGGATAAACGGGAATTAAATGTGGCATACTGAATATTTCCTGGAAAAAGTTTCAAAAATAGCACTTAAAATTGTTCGAAGATTGAAATTACAGGGGGAGAGGCAATAAAGCGAAGAGTTCCTTCTTCCTCGAGAACGAGCGAAGAAAATGAGACGATACAGGTGGAGGGGGAAAATCGTTTTCCATTGTCTTTAAAGACGAACGAAAGGACGGATGGCAACCAATTCGAACCACTAGGAAAATTGGAAGATAAATGATTTTACCGGCAAGGTTTAATGTAGAATAAATATGCATGGCATGGGTACAATCGTCCGCCTCTTCGCTTTTCTTCAATCGCCTAATCTTAATGCACCCGCGGAATTTCTCGCCTCATATTTTGTACATTTTCAACGACAGCAGGTATGGCAGTTCCCAATGTGTGCCACGTTTCCGATTGCATTGCCTTTACATAACATTTTTCTGATCAAACATTGCGCAAACCTTACCATAGTCCATACGCTAATTTTCACTGCTTACATAAGCAATTATTTTAGCGAATAAAATAGATATTTCCTCGAAGTTTTTCTGGTGGCTACAGTGCTGCCGTTCAGGGTGTGTGTGTGGGGGGGGGGGGGAAATCAGCGGTAGCTGGACACTTAAAACTTGCTATATGATGCCAACGCCGTTGCATACATTTTTATTTTAGATCTATATTTTCAGTGGTACTGTTTTTGAACTTATCTAATGGACAAATTTCAACCAAATTCCCTTCAAGGAATTTTTGAGCAAATCGGATTTTTGTGAAAATCGACAAGAATGAACCATCTTTTATTATTGCGCGATACGCTTCATTTCGAAAGTGTAAATTTTGGATCCTAAGTAAATACGAGATTTAATCAGATTCTGCGAAATTGTTTAGTTTTTAGAGCCGCGGACACGCTGGTATGGAATAAATTCATTTTCAGACTCATGGCACTTAAAACATCAACAAAGTCTCGAAATTAATTTTATTTTCTCCATTGGATTGGCTAATCTATACGCTCCGTTTACGAGAAAGTAACAAATTAAAGTTACTTTAAGGCAGAGAAAATAATATTATAGTTTTATTTGTATTGACATTATGCTGGCTTGTCACACAGGGTGAAGAATTTGGCTCCCTTGAACTCTCCAAAATTGCACCTTGTTCCATCATTCGTTCCCTTTCTCTGTTGATTCAAGATAATGGCAGAAAGCATTTCAATAGAAGAAGACGAATCAATGCATCTTGTGGTATAGGCAACCAAACTTGTCTCTGCTTTCTCACTTGAAGTAAAATTTAATTTCTTTACCACGTTTATTTATTTTTAATTTACGGTGTATTTTAGTTTTTTTTTACATAGTTCTTCGTTTATATTACTTATTCTCTAGTTTTTTGGGCCTCGATTATGATTTTTACTTGTGTTTACATAAAATTTATTAGGCTACTGTACATGTTTGATAGGAGAGAGGAGTGAATTAGAAACTTTATGGAAGCCTCGATTTCTGTTTTTCAGTCATTTTGCATGCATACCAACATCTGCGATTTCACAAATCGAAATAACAAATGTTTACCAAAGGACGTTTCTTTCTTAATACACGTACTCTTTCAAACAGAAGTGCGATTAGAAAAAGAATGAATGCATTATTTTTCAAACGTAATTATCAGGTTTCCAAACCTTTCTGTGTGATGAATCCCTAGTTATTTTCTCGAACATCGAAACGTCGCGCTAATTAAGAATAATTATAAATAAAAATAAACCAACAATGTTATTGCTAAGCTCTTTCGTGTATTTAGAGAGAAAAACGCAGAAACGAATTTCCAGCACTCATAAGAGCACTGTGGTGCTTGCAAGCGCCGGGATAGGACCACCAGCATTATTGCCTTATTTTCAGCAGATGAAAGTCCAGTTCCGCACAAAGCGGCTTAGTGAAAGAAAGTTGTTCCCTATCCCTTGCTATTAATACAATGTATTGAATGCAATGTATTGATTTCATAGTATTAGATTCATATCTAAATGTTGTTAAATCGATGGATGAAACTTGAGAGAAAGAGCCGACCACATGCTTATTTCGAAAGTTCGTCATCATCATCATTCGCATTTAGATATGAATCTAGTACCATGAAATCAATACATTGTATTAATAGCAAGGGATAGGGAACAACTTTCTTTCACTAAACCGCTTTGTGCGGAACTGGACTTTTATCTGCTGAAAATAAGGCAACGAATTATATTGCCTAA
This sequence comes from Uropetala carovei, assembly GCA_036926305.1. NCBI lineage: Eukaryota > Metazoa > Arthropoda > Insecta > Odonata > Petaluridae > Uropetala > Uropetala carovei. The sequence continues at coordinate 4,078,932 of JAXCHB010000010.1, read as the reverse complement.
TGCTGGTGGTCCTATCCCGGCGCTTGCAAGCACCACAATGCTCTTATGAGTGCTGGAAAATTCGTTTCCGCATTTATCTGTCTAAATACAAGAAAGACCATAGCAATAACATTTTTTGTTTATTTTTATTTATAATTATTCTTACTTGGCGCGACGTTTCGATGCTCGAGAAAATAACTAGGTATTCATCACACAGAAAGAGTATATATCTGAACCATTAAAATCATATTTGAAGCTGCAATTCATTTCTCCTAATTTTAAAAAAATTCACAAGGAAAATGTGGGCACGTTTTTATTTTGACTCGATAATATCTTATGGAAAAACACATTCAAACCGGCTTTTCTAACATTGCAATCCGTTTCACCAGGAGTTAGTGTATCAGGTGATTTCTCGGACTCTTGAGGTGTCTCCAGATGTCAAGGCTCTTTTCTTCTGCTTCGAAGACGTAAATGTGGATGTCTTGTTATTGTTCCTGATCTGGCTCTCTCTGTCTCTGTCTGTCTTTCCGTTCTGGATGGAGTTCCCCTTCCTTGCGACCACCTTCAACCGTAATCCTTGTGAATTGGGTCGTAGGTCGGGAAGGGGTTTCCAAGATTTAAGGAGAGAGAGAAAGAGAGAGTATCCCGTTCGGGGAAGGGGATATGGGCAAATAATAAGGGTTTTTCGAAAAGGGCCTCCAAACTCAGCCCCCGCGACCTTTAAGGTCCGCCTTAATGCGATCACAGCGCCCTAATCTCGGAGCGGAAAACCGAAGAAACACCACATGTGAGAGGGCGCCACAGGTCTCTATCTCTCCCACTCCGCAGCACCGCGATCCCCAGGGCAACCAACTCAGGCGCTTTTTCCTATGGAATTCTCCTCCTTCCTCACTCCCCCTTCCATCTCGAGGAAGACCTAAGAAATTCGGGCTGACTTGCGTCCCCGAGACGGGAAAGCAGCCAGGCGACTGAGTGCGGATAACTCAAGGGAGCGAGCGATAGAGCCTTCCTCGTCCTTTCTAGAGTTGACTGGCGAGATTGAAAACCCCTCCGCTTCGCTTTTGATCTGTTTGGGAAACCCAAAACTTCATGGCCCGGACGGGATCCCTTCCAATGGTTTACTGAGTGAAGGACTTTGGGGAAAACCCCTCCTCCTGATAAGGATTAATTCACATGTCGCGGAGACATTTATAAACCGGCGTGAAAAGGGCACTGTCCACGCATTGCGTGCTTCGATTGAAGTGACAGTCACTCGTTCACGTGATATAGATGACGTCCGTTAGCTTTATGACAAGAGTCTCTTTAAGTACCGCCGATCAACTAACTGTTAGTGATTTTACAGCCAATTTTAAATGTGCATTTATCTTCTTCAATCGTTTTACTGCTATAACTATTGCCTCTATAATTTGTTCATGTACACCGCAAGCCACCTTAATGGTGGATGGCAGGGGATGAAATGCACATGCCCCTAGCAATTCCCGTTTTCTTATTGTAATCCCTAATCGTCCTGGGGATCCCTAATATTTTGTATCCCTCTGTTCTACAATAGAGTTCGCTAATCTTATCCTTATGAATTGTGCCTTGCGAAATATGATGGATTCCTGATAATAACTTCAGCCTTGTTCGCTAGCTTCCCCGACATATCCAGCTATCCATCAGCTTCAGTCTAGCTTGTAATCTGCGTTCTTCTAATGATCCCCATTTCAAATCTTCTGTTAGCTACGCGATGCTCTGTTTATTGTAAACATTTCTTTTCACAAATATAGCTATCTTGCGCTGCACTTTTTTTAAAATCTCATTTATAAGACCCTTCTCGTATGGATCCTATGCAGCTGATTTGATGCTAAACACAGTCCGAGTACTCTTATACATTTTTGAGTCGTTCGTGACAGCAATCATGTGATTCGCTCAGTTTCCCTTGCATTCATTCGGTACGACAAATCCATTGCATTGTGAAAGGGACAGCGATTAGATTGTCACAACGGTAAAAAGCCTCCGAATAACTTTAGTATTATCATGTTTCCCAAATAGACATAAAAAGATTCGGAAAACCATATGCGCAGTTCCGATATACAAAGCAACCATCAACAGTGGAAAATCATTTTTCTTTTCGGTCTGTTTCCGGTGAATCACCGCTGATTACGGCGGATTTGTAGTCGTAATGCAGTGGCATGGCAAACTTTTATGGGCCTCCCGTGAAAAATTCGATTTTGGAGCCCCCATCATTAATTTTATCATGAAACATATAGAATGTCAGGGTCATTTGGGGGCCCCCTTTGGCTGGGGTCCCGGTGCATTGCACCGGTTTGCTACATGTACTGTCGTAATGTGCATCTGGTTATCCCAATCTTTTTGTTTTACAAATCGAGAAACTCGAGTTTTCAATTTTATCCCATCATAAGGTGATCTCGATAGTTCTTTCTTGAATGTTTCGTTTCTATTAAGAAAAATCGGTACAACATACATTGTACAAACTTTCTCATATACGTACTAATGCGTCTTTGTAAGCACATTAATACTAGATCGAAGCAATACAATGCGATTTAATTAGACGAAAAATATTCTTTCCGCTTATACAAAATTTCTATTCCTATAACTTTTATCTTGCACTGTCCATTATTCCGAAGATTCATTAAGATTTGTTTAAATATGTGCCCGTAAGTAATATGCTTTAATTGAGGCTTGCGACGTGTAAACTGTTCATTTTTACTTTCTCATATACGAAGTATATTGAAAAAGTATTGTTATAGCGAAAAAATTCGACCTCGAGATTTTTACGGAAATATACGTTTTAGATGTCGCTGAATCCGAAAAAGTGGTTTTCGCAATGCCGTATGTCTGTCTGTTACTGTCTCTGGAGCCTAGACGGTAGAACGAAAATGAATGAAATCTCATACTTAGGCATTTTATCATACTGTGCAGAGTATATGTATAAATGGTTGACATTGCTTAATAATTAAGAGTAGTTTATTCTACGCATTTTTAACAACAATTTGATTTTCTCAAAAACAGCTCTTAACGATTTTGTTCAAATTTCGTACAGTTTACATCTTCAATAATACTACATAGTTCATATTTCTGAAAAAATGAATATAAGGCTATTTTATTCTAGGCAACTTTAACAATAATTTGATTTTCTTAAAAACGGCTCAAACGATTTTGATAAAATTTCGTACCGTTACTTGAGTGTACGTTTGCAATAAGACTACATATATCATTTTTCTCAATGAATGGTTTATTCTTGGGCAACTTTAACAAGAATTGGATTTTCTAAAAACCGGCTAATACGATTTTCATTTTCTAAAGATAAATAAACGACGCATTAATATTTGAGAGTTTATACAATGTATGTTGTACCGATTTTTTATCTTTGAAGTTTCATGTCAACATGTGCTCAGGTTGTCTCGTATATAGGTAGATAAAGTCGCATTAAGCAGTCATCCTCTCAGCAATCATATACCTATCGTTCATAACAAGCATTTCGAATCCACCTTACGAATATTGCATTTGGTAAGATAGGCATTTGTCGTCGAAAAACAAGGTTTTACTTTACTTAAAATAACAACCAATTAAAGTCCTAAGAGAGCTTGATTATTAAATGACAGTCGGAAATTCACATTCATTCGATGATAAAACACCAACACATTCTAGCCCATTAACTGAGCCATGTTGTTTCAACAAGTTCCAGAATTAAACGCGGCATAGTAACCTTGCATAAAGCGATGGTCTCGCTTTTGCGACGGAATGAGAAAAGTTTCAACCAAAATTTCGCGGTGACGGTGGTGCAAAATTGGTATTGCTCGGGGGCAAGGTGGCCGTCGGCCATTAACACGTTAGAGAATGTATATTTCGGTAGATTAACGTTTTATTCCCTTTATTATTTCCATTTGCGCTCCTGCTCTGGAAGAATTACCGTGATCATTAAAAAAATATGTATCAAGAAAATAATACAGATCAAAGTTCATTTTTACGTTTACTGACATGCATACGCCGAAATCGGGGATTAAAAAAATTATTTTAGCTCTTGCAATGTTTGGCTTCAGGAACCACAAATTCTCCGCTTTCGAATGGTTTTTATTACAACTCTCTGCGATCAATTCGCCATCGAAAATGCCGTAATTGGTTACTAACAAGGTATGCTATTTTTTGCGACCCAATATTGTACGATTACTTTTCAACACAAAATGCATACCAGGTGAACATCATGCATGCATTACATAAATTTTGATAACACGCATGTGGCGACTCTCTCGCAAAAAAATTGGCGTGAGTTGTTTTCAGGAAACCGCGACAAATTAATATTCCTTCAACATCTTATACTCCACGTCACCCTTGTGAAACGAAATGTAGGACTCTGCCGTGCCCTCCAATCGTAATTTATTACACGTCAAATGAAGAAGAAGAAGAGGAAACTCTTTAGGTTAACGAAGCAATTCCTGATTAAGTTTTGAATATAAATACGTTCGTCGCCTAAGTATATTTCTAATTTTTCTATTTTTAAAAACTTAATTCACATCAGTTTTTCATCCGCCTTGTAAGAAATAATAAATATGCCAAGGCAAAAGAAATGTGCGTATGTGTATATGGACACTAATTTCTTCTAAAGGTCGTTTCAATTAATTTTCTACGCGTTTCTGCTGAATATTTTGTCATGAAATTACAAATATACCTGTTCGTGATAGAAAGATTGACCGTTCGTTTATTGAGACGGACGAGTTTTTGGTTTTTTAAATGGATTTTCTTCTTTCTTCCTCAAAATCATTCCGTTGCCTCCGAAATCTCGTCTTTCTCCTTTGTGAGAAAATGTCAGCCTTCGCCTATTTCACTTAAGTCGCCTCTCTCTCTCTATCTATCTCGCCCATGTTTCATTGTCGTCGTCGCAACACCAGCTACCACCGTCACCAGCCCATCCCACCTCATCGCCACCCCCACAAACCCTCTCCCTCCCTTACGCTCCCGCGCGACCTCCGCGACGCCATCCCTCACTCCTAATAACCCGAAGACCTAACGACACAACCAACCCACGCTAATCCACGTAAGACACCAGACCCAACAGGGAGCCAGTTGCCAAAATTCCTCCCTGCACCGCCGCGCATCCGCCTCCCTCCCCCCTTTCGCCCCCACCTCTCCTTCTCTAACCCCTCCCTCCCCCCTCCCCCTGGTCCCCCCTTACGTCACTGACCCCGGGGAACTTTCCTTATCCTCTTCTCCAGGGGTTCCCAACCTCTTCGATGCGACGAGCACCAAGTTGTGTCCTAGTGTATCAAAAGAGCACCACTACTCTTCCGCTAGTGTAATAATGACAGTGAATAAAATCAAACCAACGCCAAAGTTATTCTTAATCAGTGGTGGACAACCTTTTTCTATCAAAGGGCCGCATTTCACATTTTTTCCGAGTCCGCGGTCCGCATTATGAAAAAAATTACATTGAATTCGTAAATTTAAGGAAAATCTTAATTAAAACTTATTTTATTACATTTTATGGGATTTAAAATTCTTTTATTAAATAATGATTATAAATATTAATAATAATTACAACTTAATTTTCTGCATAAATTAAACTTTCCATTTAAATAAGAAAGCTCTGACACAAAATTAATAGAAAATAGGAACAATCAACCTTTTCTATTTTAAATTGAATTTAAGTTGCCTCAATGCGATCGTTGAGCCTGCATTGCCGCTGTTAAACGCTTAATATCTGGTGTAATGTTTGTTGTGTTCAGACACAAGATTGAACATAGATTTTCATCCATCAACTGGTTCCGCTATTTCGATTTGATTAATTTCATCAATGAAAAAGCGTGTTCGCATATATATAAGTGCTTCCAAACAGACTTGTGCAAATATACTATCATCCGTCGTAGATGTGAATAGGATTCTTTAGGAAGGCAGAATTCCCTCCTTAAATTTTGACCTCAGTTCATCATTATTCTGAAGATCGATGAGTTCGAGCTGTAAACTGGAGTCAGCGTCTTTATATGAGGCTTCAAAAGGGTTCGCACATATTTTTTAAAACGTTTTGTACCGCTCCAAGTCTAAATATCGCACTGCATGACCGCTGAATACGTTCTATATGAGTGGCATATTTGAAATTATTCACATTATATTTTTAAAATATTTGTTGGCAGTTAGGAAAGTGACAGGTATTGTTCTTCAACAGTTGCTCCCGAAATAATGATAATTTAATTTGGAACGCTGATACATTGTTAGCAAGTTCAAATATCAGGTGGTTTTTACCTTTCAATCACAATTTCAATTCGTTTAAATGTGCAGTAATATCAGTCAAAAATGCCAAGTCACATACCCATGTTGGATATTCGAAATGATTTACTGCTTGTTCTTTTTCTGTCAGAAACATTTTTATCTCCTCGAAGAGAGATATAAAACGTTGCAAAACCATGCCTCTGCTAAGCCAAAGGGACTTCAGAATAGTACAGAACATCGCCATATTCAGCTTCAGTTTACTCGTGAAAAGCTTTGATTTGTCTGTGGTTTAGCGCACGTGATCTGATGAAGTTGACTGTATTTAAAACATCACTAATAACTTTACTACATCCTAGATCCTTCCCAATTAGGTTTTTCACATGAATTATGCAGTGATACTTTATCAACTCATTTTTGAGCCCCAACTTTTGGACATGTTTGGACAGAAGAGATACCATCCCGTTTTGAGCAACTGTCATAGAAGGCGCACCGTCGGTAACTATCTCCACAAGTTTATTTAAGTTCATATTATGCTTGTGAAGACTTTTAAGCAAATCAGATCCTTTGGTCTGATCTTTCAACGGATCGAGCTCTACGAGTTCTTCATACACTTCAAAATCTGGTGTTACACCACGTACGAATATACACATTTGAGAGGTTGACGTGAAATCTGTCGATTCATCTACTGCCAGTAAAAAGTAAATGTACTTATTGTATAGTTCCGAAAATTTGGTTTCAACATCACAGGAAATATCTCATTTTAATAAAGTCTCGAATGAAAATTTCCCGAGACTCGAGACAAGAAATCCCCCACCCTCTTCCCTAGAGCGTAACGTAATTTATGGACGATCCCATACAAATTTGGTTAGTTCCCCCAAACTAATAAAAAAGCCTGTAATTTTTTTTAATTTTAGAAGTTTACGTAAGCGGCCGCGGGCCGCATAAAACGCCATGGAGCGCCGCGGGTTGTGCATCACTGTTCTTAATGATCTTGAATACGTTTATAAAGAAGTCAACAGGGAAAATTAAATCACTGTTCCTTAGAGATGAGATATTAAGAGCCCAGTCAGACTGTCAAAGAGCACAGTGGTGCTCGGGAGCACCAATGTTAGGAACCCCTGCTATAGGCTAACGGCTAATCTTGGCCGTTCTATGTTTGGGACGAATCGTTTATCCGAGAGAAGCCCTCGCGATTAGAAACGACTGCATCGTCTTTTCAACAAACCTCGCTACTATTATGCATTCAATTTTTCATTTTTTGTAATTAAAAAATCTTTCCTCCGCGTAAATTAATTCATGTACCCTTCTTTTCTAGTTTGGTGTTTCTAACCAACTAGTCTAACTACAAGAGAACTAAACATTACTCCGACTAGAAATTGGAATGGAACAAAGTGATCTTTAGATCCTATGCAGACAGGCATCATCTGTAAAGTTGGGAATATTTTTTAAATGAGAGAAAATTATTATCGCTTAATAATTTAATAAATTAAATTGAGCGGCCATTGCAGAATATTTCTCCTGTTTGAAAAATATTCCCATTCAGCCAAAATTCCCAAAATTCGAGATTTTAAAATAATTTTAAACTGTTCTGTGGTTCCTTTGTTTACCAAATGAAGAAAGAAAACACTTTCTGAAAAATGCATCTGAAAATAACTAAAATCGAGGAACAAACTAGGCGTAAATATCCTAAACCAGGGATATGAAACCTTTTTACGTGGTTGTCTGCATTATCATTGGCGAATACTTTGACAGACTGCATATGAAATCACGTGTGCCGGGTAAAATTTTATATTGGAACTTAATTATGTCTTATTATAAAAGTGGAACTAATGACGCATCGTGAAAACTTCAGCAATAATGTTTAATGACCTAAATTACAATTAAAAATATAAAATGACCCGTATTAAGTATCACAGGATGCTCATTCATTGAATTAATACATTTTTCTTGAAATATTTATAAATAAACATTTCTGCGCACGTTTTCGTGAATGAATCTCTTTATGTTTGATGGTAATATATTTCTTTAATAGCGAAGGATTTACAAATTGATAATTTGAAATTCTCCCGACACAATTCCTTTCAACTCTTGTCTTCCCTTCTCGAATTAGGTCCGCTTCTATTACCACCAGTTCGGTCCACACAGTGGCTCCATCGGCCTTTTTCTCGTGGAACTGAAACCGCCGGCCGCTGAGCGAAAGTCTTCTCAGCTGTGGTGGAGTTACGGCGACCAAGGAGACTCGTGGCACAGGGGAACTGTTGCCCTTACCAACGTCTCTTCGAGGTGAGAGAGCGGAAATTAAATATGAACGGAAAGCGCTTCTCGTTCTACGCGGCCGTTAAAGAAAAAAAATCTGATGTGGCCAACACACGACTTTCTCCATATTTGGGGTATTGCTATTTAAATTATTATGAATAGCAAAATGATTATTTCGTATCGTAGAAGAATACAGTCGTCCTTATTGAATTAAATTATATTTTGAATATGTTTATAGAATTCACCGCTAGATGGTGGTGGCGCTGTATACTGTAAATTAAGAAAAAGCCAAATATCTCCGAAATGGAAAGTTCTACGAAAATTTGTTTCAAACAAAACTTGGAAGAAATATTATTCTATACAACTTTGGTCCTCGCAAAGATGACCAATAACGACGTTTTTAAGGAGATATTTGACGGAAACCGAAAAAAACTATTATTTATAAATAATTATTAAATATTACTGCTATAGAAAATTGTTTCAAATAAAAGTTGTAGTAAATTACATTCTCTATAATCTTTGTATCGAATTGTATATACAATAATTATGTTTTAACGGAGATATTTCGCCAAAACAATTTATTATTCGTTTCACGTCGTGATTAATAGATCGATGATTTTTTTAGAAATACGAATAAATATTTGTTGATATATGCTGGTATTAATAACATTATTTGGAATCTTATCTAGAGAGCTTATTCGTATTTTTCCGTACTCGCACTACTTCATCTACTTGTTCCAGTCCAACTGGTAATGGGTTGCACAAAAAATTTTAATACAAAAGATTGGGTGTTAGGTTATTCTGGAGTCGCTTCTTGATTTTCGCCAATCTTATGGAGTTTAAATTAAATAAGCGAATGATCTTGGTTGTTATGATGTGCTCGGATGCGCCCTAAAGCCAGGGCCCGGGCTAGGGGGGGAGCCGTTGCAAATAACCGGGTCCCACTCTCAGGAAAAGTTTCTTGTGAAGATGAGTCACAACGCCTGCAGTCCATTAACTTTGTTACCAACGTTTATACATTCTGTATACACCTTTGCTTTGCCTTAAATAAATTACAATCTTTATTAAACTATATCATCGTCTAATACTTGTATTGTGGTTAATGTCACTTCCTCAATTTCATGCTTATTTATATTCTTTGAACTTTTCGCAAAAATAAATAACTAAATAATATTTACAGATGTACTTGTTCATTTGCTGATTTTAAAACATCACTGCAGTAAATATACGCACCTATATAGTGAAAAATGGTACTCGATTTTAGTTGAGGAAAGGGGTTCCGGAATTTCTCTTCCGGGCCGTGCCTAAAGCACCAGTGGAGAATATCTTGGATTCTATGCATTATTCTCATCGATGTTATATTATTCGTCCTGTTTATTTAAGAAATCGTGAATCTGATTATAATTTTCATGCTTCGATACAGACAGGATTTTGTTTTTTTGACGAATATGTGATCATAGAAAATTAATTTAAAACGCTGTGTTCGTACTTTTCATTTCGCGCAATAGTATTATATTTATCATACATCGCACATACTAAGTGAACATATAATGTTAACCTCATTCATCGTACAAGTGACGTTATGCATAATGACTAGCAGTTGCCGGAAAGAGCTACGCCATCGCTCGACAAGAGAAACGCTTCTTCGAATCCCATCTGAATTGCAAAATGTTCCATTTGTGATGTTCAATGGGAGGTAATTCAAATTTTTATTCTCTTCAGACTGAAATTCCTCGATTTATTTTTCACGTGCAAAATCAGCATCTTTATACGGACCAATTCTTTGAACTTTTTTTTTTCTTTTATTTGTTTTTTTTTCATACGTATTCAGAACATATAGTATCTTCCAGAAAGTGCGATATCTTTGTCCATTTTTCTCTAGATGGCGCGTATTTTTTCCCAATCTGCGGTATGACATTTAAATTCAATTTTATCTAATTGATAACGGAAACGGATGAATTCTCCGATTTATCTACTTCCGAAATGAATAAATCATATAATTCGATGACGTTAAATTCAATTTTCTCGACCGCTCTTCGGCTTTAAGAGTTGCCTTTTATTATCACTTGGGACGTGATCCGTAAGATGATGACCACGTGGGAATCTAATACCACCTCTTCCTCCATCCTCCACACCTGGTCCCTGTGTTCGCAGGTACTACTTTCAGTTCGAAGCGAGGAAAGGGATGTCCGTGCTTGGAGACGTTGGTCTGGATGACATTTCCATGAGTCCAGAGTGTTTTGGATACGGTATGTTAATACCCCTCTCGAAGAACTTGTAACCCATCTAAAGCTATGTAAACACTGTGCGAACGATGGCGAACGAAGTTTCGCGAATTCGGAATCATTCGGAGTGCGCGTTCTCAAAGGTGTTCACACCAAGCGAATGCTAGTGAATGTTTGCATTCGTTAATGTTCGGATGAACGCTAACTCAGTTGCGTGTAGCGAATGCTAACGATTTCCGTCCACACTGCGCACCGAATTGTTATGATTTATCGCTCGGCTAGCGAACCCTATCGAAGGCGAGTGCATGCATTCATTAGCATTCGTTCGCATTCTTTCGACTGTACACACTAAACGAATTCTTTCGTTCGCTGTCATTCGTTCGCCATCGTTCGCATAGTGTGTTCATAGCTTAAAACATATGGTTTTTACGATGTTGATAGCCTCCCTATCAATGTTATGAATGCAAGGGAAGTATGTATTCCCTGTAAATATAGTTGTTGCGCTAATTTTAAAATGCCACCAAGCGCTGTATACGAGCTAGTTGTTAATAAATAAAAAATCAATGTAAAATTTTTTTCGATGTATTATCTATACCTTTTTATGGTTCGGTACTATTTTCCTTGGACTTTCACTACGTCAAAAATCTGACAATTTATAATTTGTTAAATAAAATGCGCCGCTGATCATAAAGTCGTCTTCGTTAATTTCATTATCTCTCAGACAAGTGACAGATTTATTTCTATTCCGCAGGCGTGCCTGAAAATGAGACCAAAGGATACAAGTATGGAGTGGGACCTTCGATAGGTGAGTACACGTCCATTAATGAACACGAAAAACGTATGTTCGTAAATTGATTTGCGTTTATCTGATATTTGTTTGAAATCAAGTTCCATTTCGAGACTTTTAATCTGTTTACGACGCGATGCTGCTATTTATTTGAAAATGAGGAATTTACTTCCTTCCAGCCCTGCTCCGCGAGATTTTATTCACATTTTTATGCCTGTGTATTGCCTGTGTGTTTATGTCGGCACGACTGTCCTGGCAAAGACATAACACATATAATTCAATAATAAGGAATTCGTAATTTCCTATCAGAAGTTCTTGAATGATTTGGCGACTAAAGGCTAAAAAATCACGAGGGTAAAAATATTGCGTCTACATAAAGAGTGACGAAATTAACGTTTTATCCTTTTTCGCGTATCATTTTTATGCGCGTAGTTTCTCGCCCATCCAACAAAAACAAACACTGTTTAACTGTATCTTGCCATTTATTGGTCGATGTACGTATTTCGCATTATTAAATACTAGAGAAGAAGTTTCGTCATTGCCTTTTAACGCGTGATTCACGCATTCATGCCAAATTTCAAACTCGTACCTACTCGGAAATTATCTTAAATCGCGTCTAAAGAGTGGCTTCAAAAGTGTTTAGACAATAAAACAAACAAATAAGAAAGAATATAGATTTTAATGTTAAATCATATGTGAACGTCATTTTTTTACTAAACGCTGCTGGATCGATTAAGTTTTCCTGATTTCTAACATTATCATTTTCCTCCCGTAGTTATAATTCGGCTGGTTTTTGTCGCGCAATTTTTTCTTTCCGTCATTACATCCTTGAATTCAGCCGCAGTGCTTTCTGTGAATTCCAGCTTACATAGTGATGTCTTATTTTTTTTAGCGGTTTTCCGAAAAGCACGTTTTCGAGTTTCCTTTCCAGATGTACGAGTCCACCTTGCTAAAATAGCCAATACATTAGAGTTCCGATTATCCTAGGTCGACGGGACCTCCCTGACCTCGAATAATAAAAAAAATCGGATAATACGGAACGTTCCCCATATCGGGGAAATATGTGACGACTTTCGTGCGATACATCGAAAGTACGTAAGCATTTCTCTATTAGTTTAACTTTCATGAATTTTTAACGGCCAAATAAATAAATATATTTAAAATTCTATAATCCCGTTTTGGTTGTTTAGCGAATTCTACCGTCAGAAAAAATTTCAACACTGTAGAACATTTAGAAATGCCTGAACAATTAATTATTTGTTTTAATTTTGGGATTTTTTAAAGGTAAAAAAATTTTTTTAAATGTAATTTTAGATTTTTCCGTCGGTTTTGCCACTAGACCTACTTATATACAAAATTTCAAGTTTCTAGCTCATTTGGAAGTGCCTCGTAATTTGTATCCTAATCCTATATAGAAGGATAGTTCCCACTACAAGGGTTTTGGGTTCCATTCCTGTTGAGGGCACGGGCGTACATCCTTTCATTTACATTTATTGTAACACATGTGATTGAGTAATCCTGTTTTTTGTTTAAACAAATCATTATTATTTTGAATAAGTTATCAAAAAATATTCGTTGGTCAACGAAACGGTTTGCGCGTCCTCCAGACGTTCGTTTTCGCGCTGTTACATTTTGCACATGAATCTCAGTTTAAGAATGAGAGAGGGAAGTAGGAGAAAGGGTGAAGGGGGAGGGGGGGATGTGCCCTTCCAGGAATTGAGAGCTGACGCCTACGTATACTGCACTCCCACGCTCTCCAGGGTCGCCCTACGCCCACCTCTCTCTCTCCATCCGCCACTCAATAAGCCCTTTCGCTCCCCCTTCTCCCACGCACCCCCTCTTCTTCCGCGACCCATCCGGAGCACCCATAAGCCGCGTATCATTGGGCAACACAAAAACGTCCGGGCGCAGCTGATACCGGAGAAATTTCGCCTGCCCACGCGATAGAGAGAGGAGGCCGGCAAAAAAAAATTCGAATATTTTTGCAATTTTCTTTTTAATATTCTGCGGAGAAAATAAGGGAAAGATGCGACGGCGTTTCTCGGAGCGTGATCTTTAATATATTCGGACTCAAATTGATGATAGTATTTGCAGCGAAATTCGGATTCGCCTTCGAGGACATCTATAAATGCTTTTTTTATTAAATCTTCCTCGGCGTTCGTTTAAAATTCTCCCTGGCGAAATGGAGAAGCGGGTTGGAATTCTTCGCTTTGTGTATGATTTTCTCCATTTGCGAACAAATACGGCTGAAAACGGTCCCTGCAAACAGTTTTTTCCAAACGAACCAACAAATTCACGCTTAATGTTCCAAGCTGTATAAGTGAATGACATTTCTCATGAACATTGACAAAAATTAGTTTTAATATGTGCATTTTAAATTCGTGTTCCCGTCCATATCATGGAGTTAGACGAGGCATACGTCTAATTGTTCATCGAACTGTGTTTATTGAAAGCTTTTTACCGTATGGTTAGCCATTTAATTCGTTCTTTGGGACCGATAATTTTTCATTCAGTATCGTTCTTAATTTATATCTAAGCTTTTCTACGTTTTAAAAGCATGAGTTGTGATTTATAAATAATGTTGCGTATTGTCCATATTAGCACTAATATTCTCGCAGAATATCCTAAAAGCTTACTCTATGAAGAGAAGAGTACAAGCAAAGCTGATTCAAGTTCAAGTATGCCAGATAAATAAAATATTTCTTACGCAGAAAAACGACGTATCTCATTCTCTAGCTCAATTGTTCTCAACCTGTATGCCATGGCACACTGAAGTGCCGTAGCTGACTTTTGGATGTGCCGCGAAAAACTTAATTTAGTAAAAAAAATAGCGATTTAGATGTTTTGGTAGGTAAATAGGGCATTAAATTTTCTCAAATAAATTGATTATGATGTGGCACAAACAAAAGAATAAGACCAAAGGTTTTAATATTCATAGGCTATAACGTAAAGACCTTGTTTCAAGAAATTCTGTTTATCTCTGAAAGGGTGCCGCGCCTACAGAAAGTTAGGGAACCACTGCTCTAGCTGATCGATTTTCCCCACAGATGTCGTGATATTTGAGTTTCCATTCGCATAATTTATAAAAGCGTAACTTAATTTTAAATGGACTTGTTCAGCAAGGAATGTCGAATTTTAGAAGAATAATATCTGCGCAGCCAAATAATAGACACAAGTAGGTGGGTAGTCCTCTATCCAGTGAGGTTCACAGGAAATCCACCAGGTGGCAGCGCAGATAGTCGGAGTCAATAATGGGCTCAGATGCTTAATGCTTCTCATCTTAACGGTCGCTCCGCCGAACAAGGCCGTTATTCTAATCCAAATGGCTTTGAGCATAAGCTTCAGATAACTGACCACAAAATAAAAGCTTTTATTGATATTTATGGCATTTTAGGCAACCATAGAATCGCTAAAAAAAAACCCTTGATCCCGGCTATTGATAAATTAATTCGAGTCATGGTTTCTCTCTCTCATTTCTGCGACCCTGAATCTGATGATAAAAAGCTGTAGACTTAATTTGGAAAAACAAGGAATTCCTCGACAAAAGCGAACGTTATATTGTCGCTCTTTCTAGTCTGTTTCGGTAGATATGGCAGCATAATCATACTGCCTCGACTGTCGAATTCACTTCGAGTGGGCGGGATCCAAATGGATTCGAGACAATTGAAAAATCTCCTCGGCCATCACTTGCCGCTTCACGTAACATCCCCCTCTTCATAAAAAACAAAGTGTAGTGAAAATTATGCTTCACTCTCGCAAATTATCGTTTGAAATGAAAGAGGTGTTTGATTCCCGAATTAAATCTCTGAAATCCGTCGTTTGCATAAAAGGTGGCAGGCCAAACGTTTGGAAAGGAGCACAGAATCGAAGAGGAATTAATTTATGATCCCGCCGCGTCCAATTCTCTAACTCACTCCATCCATTTCACTCCACCCCGCTCGCTCAGGTTAAACTGGATCATCCCCACCCCAAAAAAACTCCGCCTATTGGATCTCCAAGGATTAATTCACTCGCGACCGATTTAAAAGGGCTTTTTCGTTCTTCCAAATAATTCTTTTAAAAAAATATTATCTTCTCATTGTGTAATTTTACCATTGAAACACAAATTAGACTATTGTGCGGTTTAAGTGGTTTAAAGGAAAAATCACGCGCAGACTTCGATAAGGGCTGGAAAAGTAGTTTCGGGGATTTTTCTCGGAAGGCGCCAAAAGTATCTTCGATTTAAATAAATGCCACTTCATGAATGTTCAGAGAAAAGCTAACCACCTTTTCGCTATTTTTTCCATGAATGCAACCTTACCAATTCAGAATGAACTTAAAAAAATACGCGAAACATTACCATGAAGCTCACGTTGAAGTATATGGCCGTTTTATTGCAGAAACGTAATTATTGATTTTGCTGGATCTTGCTCCGCTCGTTCAGTAAACGTAATCCTATTCTTCTTTCTCTCTTTAATCTTTTTCCAATTTTTTTATCCTTCCATCATATTTTATTGCCTCGACATTTTTAAGCATCCAAAAAATGTACATATATTGGTAGTAACATAAATGGAGAAACGTTGTTTGGGAGATTTCGGATGGTATCCTTCATCAGCTACACAAAAAAGACAGCTATATATTACACACTTACAAACACAGCCGACCAGGCAGAATTTGTTAACAGCGCTAAGGTCACTGGTACAGACGTTAGGATGATATCAACCACATTGGCATTACATCACCCGTTGAAGACCCAGCTATTGCCTTTTAGTTCTCACGACCTTTTACAACAACTAAACTAAAATCGCATTATTTGTTATTATAAGACAAATAACTGGGGTTAATATTCTTTGCGTCCTTGAAAAGACACACACATACATACATACATATACACACAGACATATACGTACATACATAATATATAAAGGCCGCTTTCACCCACTTCACGGCGAGGGAGGACATCACTTTCGTGAAAAGCGGAATATTAGGTATAGTAAGAGGAAGGGTGAGGGCACGTAAAATAAAAAAGGAAAATGGAGATGAAAGAAGAATAGTGGCGGAATAAGGAGGGCTGGAATGAGTGAGTGAGAGAGAGAGAGAAAGGATGGAAAGGGTTGAAAGTTGGAAGGGAGAAAAAAAAAGATGAAAAGATAGTGGAAGGAGAGAGGAGGGGAAAGAGGGAGGGGGAGAGGGAGAATGGATCGGTGGAGCGGCTACCCTCACCGCACTTTATCTCGCTATGAATGAAAGCTGAATAGAGAGGGAGGAAGAGGAGGAGGGGTTGGAGGAGGAGGAGAGGGGGAGATGGAGAGAGAAAGAGAGAGAGAGAGAGAGAGAGAGTGGGAGGTATCCGCGGGAGGAAGGGGAGGGAAGGGGGGTTGCAACTGCAGAGGAGGGACTCTCAACCATCCAATAAGGTTCCCTCTGGTCCCCCAGGCAGAAAGTGGGTGCTGTAGGGAGGGAGGTAGAGGAGGGAGGTAGAGGAGGGAGAGAGAGAAAGGATAGACTTACAGAGAGAGAGAGAAGAGGCGGTGAAGGTTGCAGAAGGGGTAGAAAGAGGCCTCGCTTCTTCTTTGATACGTGCACCCACGCGGCCCATACCTCTAACCCCCCCTCTCTCTCTCTTCCCTTGAATATTCAATGCGCCCACGTACCCCTCTCCATTCCCCCTTCCTCTCCCTTTACCAGCGCCCCCACCCAAAAAAATCCCCCTGCCCCACTCGCAGGAAGAGAGGATGGGGAAAATATCTAGGACGCGGCAGGCATCTGCCGGTTGCCAGGTGCCACTCAAAAAGAGCCCAGAAGATCCTGTAACAGGTGTGCCTGAGGGAGGGGGATGGGGGGGGGGGGTGGTGTTGGGGAGAGGGGGAGATAGATGGTACGGAGGTAGGGGTAACGAGGATATTCGGGTTGTAAAAGGGTTTTATCCGTGGGTGGAAGAAGGGGGAGGAGGATAAGAGAAATTAAGCTAGGAAGAGATGGAGGGAGAAGAGAGGGTGTGGAAGGAGGAGGAATTCGTTAAAGGGTTCGCGGAAGGTGGAGAAGGATTCTCAAGGGATATGGAAGGGTAAAAGAGGGAGTTGGAAAGAACTCAAATATAGGAACAGAGAGGCACGTGCATTTACGACAGGTGGGAGAGAGAGAGAGAGAGTATGTATCGTACTCTAATTTCACTTTACAACGCCTTTTTTTTAAAGTCTCCCTCGATTTATGAATGGACGTTTTTTTCATCCAGCTTGAGCTGCTCCATTTCGAGATAAAATTAGAATAATAATTCCGAGAAAAATTCTTCCGAAGTCGGGACTCAATGCCAATTCTCTTACGTAGTCGTTGCGCAAAAAATTCATTTTTTTAACAGCTGAGGATTTTAGACCGACCTTTAAACTCCCTTGAGCTAATAATACTAGACTTATGTAAAATAATAACAATGCCATATATTACTGGGGCTTCGTAATGCGAGTCAACAAAGAGTTATTTGCTGGTATCGATTATGCAGTTGCTTTGCCAGGATACCTTATCAAACACCCTGATTACTCCTTTTGAATTGCTTCATTCATCGTTCCCTACTATTTCTTATGCACTTCTCTTCGGTCTCATTATAAGAATTCTTGTAGCGATCTTTGACGTGTGCGGCAGTAGGCTTATCGTTTTTTAGTTTTTATACTGCGTTGCATTCGGATTCTTCTGACGAGAGATATTTAACTACTTCTAAGAAATGTCGACGCCGCTCTTCCGTACTACCTTAAAACATGTTAATGGCTATTTTAATCGCTTTGCCCACTTCGATGTCACATAAATTCAATGCATATATCGCGATAGCGTAGAGTGACATAGAACCAGACGAATTACAAACCATGGAGGAGACGTTATCAACGAAGACTAAACTTTGGAATGAATAGATGTTTTGACAGGGCCAGTAATTGGAATTTTTGATGAAACGGGGGAAAGGGAGAGTGGCGGACTATTTTTAAAGTTTCGGGAAAGGACGTTTGTGTGTATAAAAAAAAGGAGGGAATGGAGAGAGATCGAAATGAATGTATAATGGTTAAGATGGAGTAGAGGATAAGACGGGAGTAAGAAGATTATGGGAGGAAAAGAGCGGAGAGGAAATCTAAGTAAGATGGTGAATGGCATTTCATCCTTCAAAAGAGAGAGAGAGAGGCGAAGGAGAGATAAGGAAAGAGACTGAGGTGGTTAAGGAGAAGCAAAGAGGAACAAGTAGAACAGCGGTTCTCAAACTGTGGGGCGCCCCCCCCCCCCCTCCCCTCCCCCTTCCTCTCCCCATGGAGAGGCGTAAGAGTGTTCCAGAAGGGGGGGCGAGGCCATAAGAAAAAAAAAACAATTTTTAATGTAAAATTCAGCTGAAATAGTTTAAACGTATTTTTCAATCTTCCCAACGTGTGCCAAAAACATGGGTAAAGTAATTACTCGATAGTTGATCATGAATAATGATGCAAATACGAGTGCAAAGGGTTACATTTATTTCAATCGGAAACTTGTTGGAGCATGACGGCTTTGTGAAGGCCAAAAGGGAGGCGGTCGTGTCAAAAAGTTTGGGAACCACTGAAGTAGAGTGTTATCCAGGAACATGGATAAAATTATCGAGTTTCTTCTTCTATTACTACATTCAGTGATATTTTGCGTTTCATTTCGCTATGTAACTGTAATTTGATCGGTGAACCGAGGAGAATTTGACATTTCGTCATCTGTTACACGCGTGAATTTAGATTTTCTTAATTTATTTTTTATGTAGTTATACCGCCACATATTCGGTCACTGAAACCTTGTTTGCATTGTGGAAATGTTCGCTCAAAATTTCAGCTTTCCATGTTTTATACCTTCGGATATATTAAAAATAAAAAAATTAAATTGCATCATAGATCACAGTCTTCTATCGCTTGCCGTTTACTTGCTATATTTATTTAATTTACTTCGCAAACGGGCGGATAGACAGAGAGAAAACATAAGCTCGGTTATCAAGTAAAAGGCATAAATAGGAAATTTTATTTGGTGAGGGGTTTTTTAAACTAAAGTAGGAGAAGAAAAGTAAACAATAATGTATGAGTGTAAAAGGAAATTACGATTAGAGTGAAATTAATGGAATCAAAGATAGACATAGAAAAAAATAACACACGTCGCTTTAAAAATAACGCGAATGAGGGAGTGGGGGGGAGAGGGGGAGGGGGGGGGGGATAAAAACCGAGAGACAAAAAGAATAAATTGATGTGTCCGACACACGACTTCCTCCATACGTAAGTTGTCAACTAAAATCAAATAAATACGGTGATAGGAACAGTTCAACTTACACGCTTCAGCGCTAGCGAGTCTATTGTTTTCACTACCAGGCGCGCGAGCTGCCCACTAACCGTCAATTTCGAAGAAAATTTAATATCTCTTGAAATATTCCTCATATGAAAATTTAGTTCAAACAAGAGTTTTAGAAAAAATAATATCTAAAACTTATATATTTATATATGTTAAGAGAAATTCAGTTTTAAGCTAAATGTTTAAGAAAAACTTAAATTTTACAGGTGTAAACAGCTACTTCCGGCTGACCGATTGTTATCGAAAAACTTTCAAATCTTAAGAAAATATATAAAATCAAAAATATAGAATTTCATGCTGATCTGAAGAATAATTTTTGAGTTAGAACGCACACAAAATTTCTGTTACACACAAACACACAGACATCATCGAGTAAACGGTCAAAACCTGTTCAGGGGACCTCAAAACGTATATTTCCGTTGAAATCTCGAATTCGATTTTTTTTCATCAAAACAATACTTGCTCTATACTACGTATACGGAGAAAGTAAAAATGGGGACGAAGCGTAAAAGAATAGGAGATTGGGGGAGAATAGAGAGGGAGAAGGAATAATGGAGGGGAATACATCAGAAGATAGGAAAATGCAGAAAGGGAATGGAATGGATGGATTTGGAAGGGTGCGAGACGAAGATTGAAGAGGAGGAGAGGAAGATGGAGAATTGGAAATGAAAAGAAAGAGGAGAGAGGAAGAGAAGAGGCAAGAGCGGCTTTTGCTTGAATGGCGGAAGGACGACAGAGAGAGAGGGCACTTTTTCAAAACGCTTTTGAGCTTTCAGAGATATATAGATAGAGAAAGAGAGCAATCATTTTCTTTCGTGGGGTAGCCATTTTGTTGAATGAGAAAGGAGATGCGTTCGTCTGAGGAAACTTTTTTTTAATGGAAGCAAAGGAAAAATGATTGGAATGTTTTAGTTCCATTTTTTGTAATTTCATTTTTTTTTCTCCGTGCCACGAATGGAATTTTTTTAATTCAATTATTTTTTTCAATATATGTTTTTCCTTAAGTCATTTTTTTCGCGTCTTTGAATGTTTGGCATCTTAATTTAAGTGATGCTTTCGTATTAAAAATACTTTCTGGTTTTATTTGGCGCTTGAAATTCGAGTCGAAAAGTTTTTCTTCAAGAGCGAAATGTTTTTTTTCCAGCTGCAGAGATTTCTTTGAGGCAATTATGACTTTCTTGCGTATTTTGACTTTTCATTTTCATTCCTGCACGTAAATGAGGGAAATTGATGAAAAAAGAGACCTCGTCGGTTTCATTTAGAACAATATTAACATTTTTTATATCTATAGTTACTTCGGTACAGACGGCATATAGCACTTGGTAGGAGCATGCGAGGTAAAATGTATCCGACATCGGAGAAGTCCTGAATTAACCTTGCTTACAGCATCCGAATAAAAATGGCACAGAATATCAACAGACAATCATCTAATTGAATTTTCTGCCGTTTTGGGAGCGACCCCTTTTTCTCTTTATCCGATACATCGAGGAATTCTACGATATCGGCATTTCCTGCTCGGCAATCTCACGTCTGAGAAAATATCAAAAAATTTCCAAACTGCTTTTGACACGTCTCAATTTTTTATCTTCATTCATCAGATGATAATAAAAGATGTCGATTGTTTTAATTAGCAAACATATTATGCGACAAAGTAAAATATTCTTCGAGTAACTTTTTGTCCTCTGCTGAAAATCTTTTTAACTGTAGCTATTAAGTGTTGTCGTTTAAATCAGTACTTCTCAATGATAGGGTCGTATAGATCAGAAGTGGGCAACCTTTTCTGCATGGTGGGCCGCATTGGTAGCAATGAATCCTTCCGTGGGCCGCCAATGCTTCAGTTGACAGGATTAAAGTTAAAATCTCGTGAAAAAGAACTTAATTGAATTGAGAAATATTTACTTAGGGTACCCATTTAGCCTTAGATACTTTAACAGATTTTGCGATATAAAAAATAATATTTGGTATGTACATAAATAAGGAAAATGAAAACAGTTTTGAAAACTATGAAACACTGGCTGTGGGCCGCATAAAATTGATAAGTTGGCCGCAGAATATAGCATCCCTCGTCTAGATGGAACGCCAAGTTTATAAAATAATTATGAAACGTTTACTCAACAAAATTATTGCAATGTTTAATTTCCTTTGAAAATTTTAAAATAATGAATATAATACTGAAATGCATTTAACATGCAAATGGTTGAGAATGAACTTTTTAACATTTCTTTCTTTCTATAAACAATTTGGGTATTACTTCGCTGTTTATGTAGACTTATTTGTTATTTTTTAGAGGTATGTACCGAAACATTATTCTCCAAACATTTTAAATTACGAATATACAGTTAATTGTCGTAAAGATTAAACTAAACGCCTTTTATAATAGTTATAAAAGGCTTTAGGGGCGATGGTGTGCGGTCATTCGTTTCGCGCTCGTTTTATGTTATGAAATCATAATGAGTAAAAAGCCGGAATTATAAAGGCATTACGAATATCGCATGTCTTTGTTTCATTTTACACATGTCGCCGCTGAGGTTTAACAGCGTTATCACGACTCTCGAAACAACATTTTCCTTTAAGCGAGCGTGTTAGCCTTAAACGACAAGGAACGCCAAAGTAAACTCGAGTCAGTTCGAGTTAATGTTTCGCGGTCTCATTACATTGTGCGAGAGAGTATCACTAGAAAACATGCGCGCTCAAAGCAGTTTCGAGTTAACTCCGCCATCACGGAAACATTATTTGTAGCGATCCTCAAATTCCCCGCCATTTAAAATGTTTTTGGAATGCAGCTCAGAGGGGAAACTTCTAAGTTTGAAGGGAAGATTACTCTGAATACGTCACTCACTCTCCGATCTCTTTCTCATCCCGTCAACTATGTTTCGCACGCCAAATTACTCCGTTTTAATTATGAATTTCGCAAGTTCATGTAATAACTTTGACTTGCCGTTAAAATTAGTCTCTAGTAGCAACGGAGAGAATAAGGAAGCCGAGGACGAAACCTTTATTTCCTTCTTCGGGAAATATTAACCAATTAAAACAACGGGGAAAGCAAAACGCAAAGGGCATTCTTTTTTCGGCTCCCTACGTTGATGCGAGGCACTAATAAATCACGCTTTCTGCACGAAATTAAAACGTTCCTTGTGTGTTCGCACAGGGAAAGCGGAAAATGCCGCGAAATGTTATTTCAAAGGCGATCCATTCCCTTTTCGAACTCATCCCTGAGGGGGGAGGGGATTGGGAGGGGGGGGGGGAGGAATGAAGAAAATAACGCCCCTGGAATTCCGCGAGGGATAGATGATCACCTTTTGCTCTCTCAGTTCGCGCCCTCCCCCCATCCCCCCCCCCCCTACCGCGTTTTCCCCTTTCCATCGTGTTTGCACAGCTTTTCAATGCGGAATAGTCAAACAACTCCGTTGTCGGCGTCGCGACACGTTTAGTGTGGGTCGCGTCCAAACACGGTGCCGTGCACGCAAATAACCCGCCCCCTTCCGGCCCCCCTTCGCCCCCCCTCCGCCCGGACTCGCTCGCTTCCGCGACCTTTTCGGGGGAAACCCCGCGTATTGCCACAGCGAAAGCTTACCCTGACAGAAAATTGCTTTTCGACTAAATTAAACGATGGGAGCCGGAACGAAATGAGTGTCTCTTGAAGAGAGAAAGAAAATAAATAAAAAAAAAGATCTCCCCGCGAGTAGTTTCTTTTGGCTGACATTTCCCGACTCGTTTCGGAAAAGCGAGCGGTTTTCTCGGTGGACCTCGTCCTCGTTAATCGGGGGCCTGTAATGCGCCGAATAGAAATGAATTAGAAGAATTTTTTCGTCATTTTTAGATCCAGAATTAACTGTTTCGGCGATTTTTACTTTCTCCATGCGTGGTATGAAGGATAAATAAAGTGTTGTATCCGTGAAAAAAATCGTTTTTTATATTTTGTCAAATTCCTCCTTTAAAACTCGATTTACGTAAATATGTGTGATTATTAAGGTTGTAGATAATGTAATTTTGTACGTTTTGTTTGAAAATTTTTATAAATTCTTCTAAATTTGTTGAATACGTCGCTAAGTGATACCATTGTTTCCTTTGCTGTGATAAAAATTTCTAATCGTTTATAGCGTTGCTTAGGCTGCCAAGGGTCATTTTAATTGCGCATCGACATTTTGTTATCCATAGAAAAAGCTAACAATTTTCTTTGCTTATTGTTTTTAAATAAATAAATGTTTTAAAATTATTCACGAGTGTAATTGCTGATAATTATTCCTGAGGACGCTGATGGCGAGAGCAATCGTATTCATATCTGTATGAATTAAGTCATGTGCTGGACACATCAGATTATTTCTTTAAAAAAACGCTTATTTATTCCACTCATCCGTCCGCCCGTCTGTCTGTCCGTCCGCGTGCCATATATCTAAAAAAAAAAGACAAGTTACGAACGCCAAAATTTCATGATAGATAGTTCTGCCTTAGAGCTTCGTGTGGTATAAATGTGGCGGATCCAGAATCAGTAAATGCAGAGTAATTGGTGGGCACAAAGTTCAATTGCTAATAACTCGAAAAGTGTTCGCCTTAGAAAGATGATTTTTTTATGTGTAGAATGTAGGATTGTAACGTTTGCAATTGACTTGATGTTATTATTGCTGCAGATGGGAATAACCGCTTTGAAACTGATGGGTACGAGTAACGGAAGTACTATCCCTTAAAACCATATTTGGATTGGATTTGTTATCTCCAAGTGAACCATCTACTGATCTCAATACCACAACTGATGCAGTTTTCGGAAAAATTCATTCGAACGAATCACCGAGTTTAATTAATAAATATCTGTTTAGCTACCATATGCCTATAGCCTTAAGATTAGGAAATCCTCTATAAATGGATTTTTTAAAATCAAAATAACCACTTCCATTAAATTGCCGAAATATGTCTGAAAATTTTCCCACGCATTTTGTGCATGTGGATTTATAACCCTGAAAAATTGCTATACTATATCGGAATATAAACAGGAAGGAATTGCTAACATTTCTAAGAACCTAGTTTGATGTTATTTTAAAAAATCTCAAATCAAATGTTGAAAATGAGCACCACCTTGCTGAATACATATTATACGTGCTCTCCTAAGCGATTTTTCAGGGTTCTCGAATTTAAAAAAATCACCGTAGTGGTCTTGAACTAGTTTTTCCTCATAGAACTCATTGAGATTAAATATTTTTGTAACATCCTCTTGCCAAACGGGACTGAGGGCGGTGGGTGTCTTGGTCGAAGGACGAATTGTGGCTTTATCTTGAATTTTTTCTCTCTCTCCCCTCCCCTTCTTTTAAAAGAGTCCATTTGGAGGGAGCTTATAATTCTGCCTACACATATAGCAACTAACAAGTGAAGATTCGCTCATTCGACCAATCCTCACCCACTATTCCATCTTTCGGCCACACCAAATGCTTTCTTTTTACCCATCCTTTTTTACCCTTTGTCTATTTCACCTTTCTCCCTCTCTCTCTCTCTCTCTCTCATGTGTATTTTGCACTATTTATATATGCTCTAATTAGTTTTCACATGTTCTTTGCACCCCGCCCCTTTTGTTATGGTGTTTTCCTTCTGTTGGGTTTTTCCTAAGTTGTAGTAGGCTAATTAGTGTTTTCTTCTAAAAAAATATCTTCCTCTTCTCATTTATAGCCATGAACCTAAAGAGCAATTCCGAAAGAGATACCCCGCTTAAGAAAATATATATTATAAAAGGAAAAACAACGGATCAGGTTTTATTCATCGCTATAGTCTTGAGAACACCTTACTTAGAACACTACCGGTAACAGCTGCCTGCCACACTAATCAAAAGAGTGCTACTTAACCTTCTCGAAGAATTTTATTGCGAAACAAAATCCATAACGCAACCTTCCCAAACAATGTCATACCGATAGCTAGCTAGAATCCTATATACAGCTAGAATGGAATCTCTCCAGGAATCCCCTTTTTGTTTATTTTTATTAATAGCGTAATTGCCTATCAAAAATGACGGGAATGCACGAATTAAATATTAGACTTAAATAAAAGTCGAGTGACGAAACCAACTTTTATATGCACTATCAAGTAAAAAAATAAATCTAAAATTCACAGAGTCGTATGTTCCAGAATGTAAAATTAGTTTGGGTCATATAAAAGAAATATTAATAAAGATTTATCATAGATTAAACATTACGCTACACTACTTTTGTATGTACTCCCACGGCTATTTTTAATTTCTGGAATATTCAATTGTGTGAATTATAGATTTATTTTTTTTACTTTTTTAACGCGATCTCGTTAAAATAAACTTATATAAACTTTATTTTTCTGTTTTTATTCAAAGATTAAAACTTACTCAGCTTTGGTAAAAAAATGTTTGCGAAGACCTGGAAAAATTCAGCAATTTTAAACTTAACGCGGGATCAAGTAATGATTGAATTCCATGTATTTAAAAATTAATTCAGCAATTTTGTTAAAAACGTATACAGTATGTGGGAAAATGCGAAAAGTATGGCAGAATATTTCTCGTGCATAAGCATTGTTTAAACTTCCGATCTAAAGACTTTCTCTTTTTTTTAAAACGGTATTTTCCGAAGGAGCGTTGAAGAGAGCAATTTAAAGATTTCGAGCGGTGAAACAAATGAACATGGCCGCGTGTAACACCAGTGTTCCCTTTGGTGGCACCCCCCGCCCCTTCCCCTTCATCCCCCCCTCTCTATCTTCCCCCTCTCCCCCTCCCCTTCTCATTCCCTCTCCCTCCCTCATCTCGGCAATCCCCGCCTGAGATTATAAATAAAACGCAACGCGACATAGCCCGAAACGAGACGCAGCGTCCAAGAAGAAAGCAGCACAGTCGAACAAAACGCGAAAACAGTTGAGAGGAGGGGGATTGGCCCTCTCAACGTCACTGCCCCTCTATTTATAAAAGAAATTCGTAATGGGAATCGCGCGCGCGCCGCGTTTTCTCTTAAAGAAATAAACAGACTTTTAGAGGGTCTCTTGAATAAATAAAAGTGGCTGATGCGGAAAGAGAGAGAGAGAAAAGAAAGTAAAGAGATAGATTTGGAAAGAGAGTTTGGGATCAGAGAAGGAGATGGTTTGTGAGAGGCAGGTCACCAGGGATTAACGAATACGGAAGAATAAAGTAGATTGAAACAGATTGAGAGAAAGGTGCGAAGAGTGGGAATTAAAAAAAAAGAATGGGTGAAGGGTAAGTGAGGTGGAGAGGGAGGTGGAGGTGAGACAAATTGCGGCGTAGAGAGAGGGAGAGAGAGAGAAAGAGGGATGTTATTACGCCTCGTGCGTAGGAAGAAGGATAACGCGTCGCGGAAACATAGGATATGTGAGGTAGATAGAAAGAGATGGAGACAGTTAAAGTCTGTGAGTGAGGAATAAACAGTGAGAAAGTGAAATGGATGTAGACTGTGAGAGAGTGTTTTGCTTGAAGAGTCTTCTTTCTTGAATTCCGTTCTTTTTTTTTAACAACTTTTTTTTATTAAGTTACCGCGATGTGTCTAACCCCCATGTATAGTTTGCTTGCTGACGTCATGACGTTTTAAGACGCTCTATGGAGTTAGATGGGAGAACAAGGAAAACCGCCCATCACTAAAAAGCTTTTCGATCTTTTTCGATTAAACTTTCAGGAATCACTTTTCCAACTTTTCAATTTTAAACGGTCTGTGTAAGAAGGTTTCCTATAGATGGCGAAAGTGTGTCTTTGGTTCGTAATAGAAATAGAGAAATTAAGGGAACCGTTAGTTTCAGTTTCGAGGGTGGAAGAAATAGAATTGTGTAGGGAATTGAGAAGGGTAAGGAAGGAATTTAATTGGCGGGTGGTTCCTATCCATAGGCAAAGAATTTGGTCCACGTATCGGAACCAATACAAAGCATTGGGGAGTAGAGGGTGGTTAGAGTCGAAGAGTTTGTCTTCTAAGTGGTCCATGAAAATGTCAGCTAGTAGAGGGGAGACGGGGGAACCCATAGCCTGTTCTTCTGTCTGTTGGTAGAAGTTTCCATTTAAGAGGAAATAATTTACCCACTATCGCGAACTTCCGACTGCCTTACACTTCACGCCCTCTCCTCCCCCCCCCCCCCCACGCCCCCTCGCTTCCCCCATCTCAGTTTCTACCACCCCCACTCTTATGTCGTTATATATTCCCGATACCCTCTCTTTCCTGTCACCTGATGATGCTACTGTGTAGTGAAACCGTCGTCGTCTCTGTATGTTAAAATAAAATAGTGGAAAAAGACAAGCCTTCAATTTGTATATTCTCCACAATGGATAAATTCCTCAAGATAACGCCAAAAACAACGGATTTTATTTTCAACGTTATCCATAGAGATCTTTCGTAGGTTTTAAACTGAAAGATTCCAAATCAGCTTCGGTCTATGAACGTATTAGAGACTTGGCCGACGTACGTGATTATAATGATAGGGTTTCAGGTTCTAGCCTTTTACACTCTCACCATCCCTCAGTCATTCACCTACTATAAATTATAAACTAGTCGTTTTGGCTATCCCCGCCCCTTCTTCCTTCGCAACCGAAAGAGACTTCCCCCCCCTCACACCCATGATACAGTCTCTAACTTCCTTTATCGAAGTCCTTGTATTGCAGTTATAAAGTTCGGTCCGACTTAGGCACGAGAGTCTTTTACCGCGTTTATTCTTATTACTAGTATAAGTGCCCTTCAGAAATGACGGGGGTGATCGATTATTCTGAAATAAAATTGAGACAATCTTCTTTGACCTGAAATCATACCTCCTGCTGAGAGGGTTGCCTTCGATCCGAGCGAAGGTTCGAAGACCCCGCCGCGAGTATCTATTGTGCTTCAAAAGCTGACCTTATTCCCGTCTTTCCAGGTATATTTCTATATTTCAGAGCGTGACAGAGGGAGTGACAAAGGGACAGAATAAGACTTTTATATATTACCGATTTCTGCTTCGATTTTTGCCGTGGTTCGCAGTTCCACATCCTATTTAAATTTTTTTATTTTCATAAGAGTTCGTGAAATCTTTAAAACCTTAACGCTTAATTTTGTCTGCTTTTAATTAATGCGTAGTTATATTATAAGATTACGATAGCAAGTACTTATAGTTTAATAAGTTTCAGTTTAATACTTCCGAAATATATTAAAGAACATCTACTGTGGTCCTAAAATAACTAACGAAGTGGGGTCCGTGATGTAAAGTTAAAGAATAATTTAAATTTATTTTATTCGATTTACAAGCTAATTTTAAGATGTATTTTAAAGAGCGTTCTTTTGTCTGGAGCGTGAAAAGAGTTCGCAAATAATTTTATTGCTTAAAATTGAAACTCGCACGCAAATTACGATTTTAATTTTACCATCGCAAGTGAATATTGTAAATTTCTATTGATGCCATTCTAATAGATAAAAAGTTTAGCATGCGATATTATCTCAAAGTGTGAAAAATATTCAAAAATGGCAGGGTTAGAATTTAATTTAAGAGGGATTTGTTTTTTATGTGATAAATCATTCGCTGGGCCATTTCACGATGGCAGTTGGCCGCTAGCGTCATTCCAGGGAAAAGAACTTTGCCAAAACAATTGTGAATATGAACTTCATTTCTTTTTCTATTTCATTCGCCCTAAGGGATTTAACTCGAGGGATCTGAATTTATTTCCATTCCAAATATTAATTTTGCTTAACATTTAGTCTGCCGATAAAAGTTGGCAATCAAGCTGTAATGCTTAAATAACCGATTGGACGTACAATAGAGGTATTTTCAATTCATGCGAGTACAGAAACGTAGATAACAGAAAAATGTCCATATGCTATTTAAAAGGCATTGATTGGACTCTTTCGTTTTGACTGGAACGTCACGCTGGCAACGGAAGGGAAATTCGCGTCTGGCGACCGAAATAATTTTGTGAATTTGCTGAAATTTTAGAAAACGGACGCGTCTTCTCTAAGGTGGCGTGGTGAATTAGGAATGGAGCGCGGCGGGTGTTTCGGTCCAGAAGGATGGCGTGGCAGTATCGGGCTTGCAAGGTGACTCCGCCGTCGAGGGCGTGCCGCGGAAGCGTAAGAAATAAAGACCCGAGAAAAGACTGCGTTTACCTGCGCGTCGCGTGCGCCATCTCGTGGGAGCGACGACATTTGTCCCCCGATTCGATTAATCAAAGAGAGGAAAAGGGTGGAGAGGAGAATTTGCGGGAGAGGAGTGGTGATTGATCGGGTCGAGACTGATTAACTGGCGTGGCTGCCTCGTTAATTGCAACTCGAGAGGGAACGACCGTCGGAGATACATGTTCCCACGACAGCTGCTGCCGCGAGATGCATCGAGGTGAAGCGGTCGCCTGTCGCTACGAGTGACGTCGACAAATATTAATTACGTGTACGCGCTTGTTTATCCCAATGTCAAATAGATTCGGCGTCGAAGAAAAAATGTGATCGTCCTATGGAAATGTTTTATGATGTATCATTTTCTTTGGATATTCTTCTTCGCCTCTAAAAATGAAACGAAGAAAGGTGACATTTATATATATATATATATATATATATATATATATATATATATATATATATATATATATATATATATATACACATATACACATACATACATATATATTTATTTATTTTTTCACCTCTCCACTTATTGTTGATTTTACCCTTGTTTTTTTGCCACCTATCTGTAAATATGCAATTTATGCTCAGTAAGGTTCAGATCTATTTCTTATTTCGAAATATAAACCATGAACATGCTGGGCTTCTTTTATAGTATTTTCTAAAGTGGACAAGTTTATCAAAGAATATCATTACGTAAATTGAGTCCAAAATTTTCTTTTCATTGTATGATACATATTTCAAATAAAGTAATTGATTGCTTAATTTTATTCTCTAGAACAGTGTTTCCCAAACTGGGGTCCGCGAGCTTATTTTCAGGGGTCCGTGCGAAGATCTTTGAAAAAAAAAGTTACAGGTAAACCTCGTCATTGGCGGGGTACGTTCCCGGAAAACACTGCGAAAGCCAAAATCGCGAAAGAGAAGTAATTGAGGCAACGTAAAATACAGGGTTAGGTTCCCATCCCAACAAGAACAAACTTTACCATGATTCATTTTGTTAAATTGGCGACCACAGAACTCGTCCTTTCCAGGATCTTCACTATATGTGTTAAATGCGAATCAGGCTCGAACTAGAATCAGATGCAAGGCTTCAACTGAGTAAAATTAAACGAAATGCTTCTGCTCTTTCATCATCAAAATAACATTATACATCTCACAAAAAGTCTACTTTTGATATTATTGCTAATTTCAAATTAGAATACTTTGTACTTTAATATTAACTAATAAAATGTATACCGCTTATTTCAAAACAAGTTTGTGCTAATAAAATACAAAATTCTGTTTGAAAACTGTTATTTTTATCCAGTTCTAGCTATAATGTTCTGCAAAAACTTGGAAAATAGAAAGGGGACCCGCAAACAAAAAAATTTTATGAATGGAGGTCCGCAAGACAAAAAAAGTTTGGGAATCGCTGCTCTCGAATATTCACATAAATATTAAGTGAAACGCATCGTAAAAACTATACTGACTGCAAATTGGGGGCATTAAAAAAAATCACACATGTTATTTCCTTCAGCAGTGTTGAAATTGTGTGAATATTACGTCATATACACATAATAAAAAAAGAGAATAAAAAAAATGACTTCCGGGGAATTGGTTTAATGGAATTCTCTTACTACTTTCATTGCAAATTGCGACCACTTGGAGCTCTAAATGAGAAACGCCGCTCAATCAATTACACCTCCTCTTCTTAGAGATGAGAGCATTTTGTAACTCGCTACGCATGTTGAGCCTTACAAAGTAATTAAAACTTTCTCATTTCCATTCCAGAAACTTCGGTGAAGCCAAAGCCGAATCCTTCGTTCCTGAATGAAACATGTAAGTAATTTTCTTGCATCTTCCAGCGAGAATTCAAATACTGTATCAATATCAGTCTTCGCGAATGGGCTAAAAAGGTAATTAAAACATCAATTTGATTTGTGGAAACGTGAAAAAATCTGCTATGACCGGGAATCGAACCCGGTTCTTCCACTTTCTACGGTCTGCCACGGTAATTCCGTGTTAGAATATCCGCCCGGCAAGTGGAAGACCCGGGTTCGATTCCCTGTCATGGCAGATTTTTTCACCTGTTTCCACATTTCCCATCACGACAGCTTATGTCTGTCGCATTAAGGATCTTCGGATAATTCCTTCCACCAATTTATAACATCAAATTGAATTAAAATCTCTAACGAGGGGAATTAAATCTTTAAAAAACAAATAGATTATTTGTCTTGAAGCATCGCCAGATATCCATTTACACTAGGCGGGCCACTTTTTATTAAATTGCTTAGTATATTTTTTCCTAAAAGCAAGCTTGCAACTTCCTCCCATAAATTCTTTAGCTATTAAAACCTCTATAATTTTCTAATTTATTTCCTTTGCAAATCGATGTATCTCACTTAGCGATGATGCTTCCATCCGATCTTAATTACAATTCTGGCCAGCCGCACGCAAGGAATTTCAGCGCAGTTGTTCCATCGCTTTCATCACCTGAGAACAGAATCCACCATCTTGCATCCACGCTCGCCTCTTTTATAACCATCTGTAAAAATCTGGAAGCGAAACATAACAATCTGAAATAAATACCATCACATGTCTTGGTTTTATGCTCCCGTCAGTATAATTTTAAACTACCTTACGTGTGTCGTCATCTGGTGGATGCTTTTTTTAAAACTTAAAGATAAAATAATAATGTAAGATGGTCTTATTTTCCTTAAGTCCAAACATTAGATAGTTCTTTTTCTAAAGTTAAAATTTTACAAAGTATTTTATTTTCTTCTTTCATCATCCAAAAATTACATAAGTTAAAACATACGTTACCGTCAAGTGTTAATATGTTACAATCATTCCCACTCTTTGGAAAAATATCAAAAGCATAACTTTTAGTGTGTCCCATTAATTAATAACCGTTATATCGCTGGAAAACATAAAAAATATGAGGGAGAAGAGGGTGGTGTGAGAAACAACAACCTCGTAGTGTTGTCGTGGGGTCGGAACTCGACAAGAAGGCTTCCTTTACCTTATCATTGCATCAAAGGGTATTCTGGGACGTTTTTCTGGCGTCTTTTTTCATGAAGGAAGGTATTTTTACCGAAGAATTCATTCTCCTAACGGGACCTCTCTCTCTCTCTCACCCTCCAGTCCCTTTCATTTCCTCCTCTTTTATTCTGACGACGTTGACGCATCACCTGAACCTTTCGGTCATCATCGCATGGTCGTATCTTTTGCCTTTTTCGCATTGTGCGCATTTTTCTCCTCATTCGTGGGGATTTTACTCTTTTTTCCTTTTTTGTTCATTTCTCCATTTTCTCGCGCCATCTTTCCCCGATGGAAGTTACTTCCTACGAAATCCCACATTTTTTTAAAAAGAAAAATTATTACTTTTTTTTAAAACCTTGATTTGTTTTCATGAGTAACGACGCCTATCTATCCGCCTCGCTCTTAAGAACTTCACCGAGATGAAACGTCGCGTTGCGTTTCTCTCACTAAATGTCATATTTTCCTACGACGGAAAATAAGATTTTTTTGAAAATATATTTGATCTCGGAAAGAGATGAAGTCAAAATATATCTCCAAATCATTGCCGCTGAGATTAATTCATTCTTTCTTTTCTCATTCTCTTCGCCCCTCGTTCCTTCCCGTCCGCGTCCTTCAGGGTACGAGATCGGCACGTGCGGGGTCAAAGGTCGTTTCGGACCTCGGCCCGAGGACTGCACCGCAGAGACGATGGGCAGCGCCCCCGTCGTCGTCCTCGACGGACCTGGTTACATGGCCGGCGTGCAGAAGTGGACGGTTCCAGAAGCTGGTTATTACACGTGAGTGACCACTCAAAAAGCTTCTCAGTTATACGCAAGTACTTCCTGTTTGGTTTGTTCGCTATTGCTTTATGGAGAACAGTCATACTATCAGCGACGCAAGAGTGACGTATGCCTTGAAACCGAGCTATTCCGGTCAATCGGATATTCCGGTTCATCGGTAATCCTATTTACACGTACCATGGTACATACAAATGAAAAAAATACGCAAATATAAATAAATTAAATAAAACTAATTTAATGTTATTGTATACAGTACACTTAACAGAACAAGTAATACTGTACTACGTATTAACAACTTTATCAGGTATAGATATAGAAAAGTAAATACCTTACATACGTAAGTTATGTATGAAAAGTTTTTCATAAAGCTCTTAAGCAGTAAATTTTGAAAATTCCGATCAATCGAAATTCCTGTAAATCTATACCCGGTTAATCGGTTGTTTATCGTACTCCTCGTATAACGCGCGCGCGCACAGCACGTTTTCGCAATAAAGCGATTTATGTTTTAGGGAACATTTTTCACATAAAGCGGCCATACCCGCAATATCGCGCAAAAACTCGAGTGGCGGACTAGTCCTTCGCAGAGCGCCGTAAGTCGATGTAAATCGGTAATGTGCAAGCCCATCTCCACTCCCCGCTTCTAACGAATGGGCAGTTTTTTTGTGGCGAATTGATGCTCACAGTCTACAGTCGACTATTTTTATTAGTTGGGTAAACCAAAGAATAGTAATATTTTTTTCATCTGTGTGTGTAATTTCTGCATACCACAGCATTTTCGCAAAGTAATACAAAATATTTTAAAATATAACTTAACACCAATACAACGCTACAGTGATGCATAATAATGAGTCGCGAATTATATCAACAATAAGTTTACCGGAAGTGGGAGTTCATTCCTATCATTTTTGCCGTTTTCTCCCCAGTATCTTCCTCAAAACGTAATTCATGTAAATTGTGAATATTAAAAAGATCGTAGAAAATGTTATTTGCGACAAATTGTGTGCGTGTGTGTGTGAAACGACAGACGAAAACGCAACCCCTCTGTTTTCCATTTCATATTTTAATGGAAAAATTGTCCCCGCTTAACGCGTTTTCGCTTAACGCGCAAGTTTTCAGAAACGTAACTATCGCGTTATTCGAGTAATTACTGTATTTTCCCTTCGCGCTAACAGAAAAAACAATTTTGCCGTTTAATTGAGTGAAATTAGTCTTTTTCGTTCGAACTCTCATTATTACGAATATTTTGTTCCCACCGCGATTTTTAACGGAAAGAATTCATCCATCACTGTAATTAGCCCTTTGTGATTTAACGCATTCATCATGGCTTGCGCTTAATCGGTCGACCGGATTTTATGCTGCCTCCCATTCGGACGGACATGTCTGAATTAAACTAAAAGTTTTTTTACGAAGTAACTTCATTTCTAAGGTCATGTGAGTGTTATATGCAGAAGAATTTTTATCCCCAGATGGGTCTCACCGTTACAAATTGTAATCCTTACGCTTTTACGATTCCCACCTGATTATTTTCGATCCAGCCCTAACAAGGTACACAGCATAATCACCCTATATTTCTTCACGTAAAAATCGTTTTCATCAATTAACTTGCAGGCTTATTTTGCTTGACTTCATCTTTAACACATATGTGTCTATTAATCAGTAACTTCAACAAGCTAAAGGCACAAAAATGATTCTTGACCAAACATTTGAAAGCCAGTAATGGCTTCGTTTGTAAACATTTTCATTTTTTTTCTCAATGTTTTCCATTTTGTTTTTACAATAATATAATTTCTTTGCGTAGCACTCTACTTAATAAGAAAATTTGGATTTCGAAAAACAGAAGAATAAACTCAAACCCGTGTTTGATCCAAATGAATCCAAAGGTATATAAATTATCAGTTGAAAAAGCAGTGAATTAATACGTTTCAATCGATTGTTTGCAGGATAATCGCTAGGGGCGCTAGCGGAGGCAGAGGTTCGGACGGAGCCGGAACCAGCCTGGGGGCCACCGTCCGAGCCATCCTGGAGCTGCGGACGGGAGAAACCCTTTTCTTCCTCGTCGGACAGGAAGGGATCAGCGCATGCCCGAAGGTGAGGATCTGTCCACCTGCTTGATGTATACCTAGGGTTCCCAGATAAACTACTCTTGGTAGTACAGTACTACTTTTTCGCCTTCTGTACTACCTTCAATTACTTTTGTACTACTTTTTGGATCTTTTGGAGAAGAGTAGAATGTGCTCAGGGATTTCCATCTTTCTCCATCCCTCCAAAGCTGTCCTTCAACAGCAATTTTCTCATTACAGCGTGGTTCATTGACAATGAAGCGAAGCCTCTTTCGCTGATAACTGGAGTGGAGATCGTAATCTTCAGATCAAATATATCTTTATTTCATAGATAAATCAATGAAAGGATATTTTTTTAAATGGTGCAAACCTTATGCAATGTTGTAAACTCTAAAAGATTCAAATACCTGTTCAGTTAAAAAGAGAATTTCTTGAATTTTATTCTATGGTGGTTAATTAGATACGTTCAGGAGTAATGACTATCCTTCGTCTACTAAATGGTTAATGTTTAAAAGTACTGAATATATTCAATACGATGAAATTTGAAAAACGGCAGAATTTTTAATTGCAGAAATCACTGCAAAGGATTCTTTGTTTGATGAAACGACTTAATTGATTTGATTCCTTATTAATACCTCAAAAGAATTTAATAAATTTCCATTTGATAAAAAGTAGACCACTTTATTTAAAAATGATAATAAAGAAGTTAGTGCACATAATTTTCGAGATTCTAACAGCGAATGCTAATGTTTAGCGAGTTTTCTCTTTGTGTAAAAAAAACATGGACTGGCAATAGCAACTGACTGAAAATTGAAACAGTTAAAAGTTTGCTACAAGTGAAATGTAATTATGCCTTGATGCAGTGAAATGTATGAGAAGTTGCCAAAAGACGATATATAGCTTAAACAAATGTGTTCAAATATAAATATATATGTAATTACGGTTTTGTAAGATAATATTAATTACTGAAAGTTGTAAATTTATAAGTATACTACTTTTTGTAAAAATGCCGTATTTTTTGCAAACGAATCCTACTTTTTCGTAAAAATGTATTACCTTTTGTACGAAAGTGTCTGGGAACCTTATGTATACGGGAGAAAATTCGCGTCTTCCAGGGTCAACCAATTCCATTTAAAATAAATCCGTCAACGAATGTCGTTTTGGTCGCTAAGAGTAGAAATAACAAATCGTGATTAATCTTCCAGTAAATTTAGCAGGGTACACACTGTGTCGTTATTTCTTATTTTAACTTTCCCTGGGAGAATTTTTGTAGGATGATGTTCGAGGTGGGACGCAACCTGCATTGCGTATCCGTAATGCGGGTCTGCATGTCTGTCAAGGCTGCGAGCAAAAATTTTATAAATGCAAAAATAGCTGGCCCAAAATGGGTTGTTTTCTTTTATATGGGCAAGCGTTACAATTTTATTTCATGACATTTTCTTTAATGCGAATATTTTTCAATATCTGACGATAACTTTGAAGTCATGCGTTGAAAATGGAACTGATATTGTAGAAAGAAAAACGACGAAAAAATCGTCGATTCACATTTTAATTTATGTATAATTTCGTTTACATTTCCGTGTATACTTTGTTGTCTTGCTGCTTCTAATTAGCTTTGTTTACTTAATAATTATTTTTGTCATATATTGGAAAGTTCATATTCTCATTTTAAATACGTAGCTATCCTGAAGATATTTCAGTCCAACACGGTGTGATTTTTACTCTTTTTAGGCGCGTTTCGCTTACAGCGTGAGCGCCTATTATCGTCGGTCGGTCCGTCCGTCCGTCCGTCTGTCCGTCCGTCCGTCCGCATGTTCGTTCTCGGCTTCTACCGAACGGATTTTTATGAAATTTGATATTAAGGACTTTCAATCAAATATAATAAGAAAATCGCATACATGAATCACGTACGCCAATCAGGGGTACCACTTTACTAGAGATAAAAAATTAAATTTTCGTCATATCTCGTAAACTATTGTTCATATCAAAATATTTTTCAAATAAAAGTTGTAGAACTGATAAAGTAGAGTATTTCCTTTTCTATATATTTTCATCGTAGGA
Source organism: Uropetala carovei (assembly GCA_036926305.1). NCBI lineage: Eukaryota > Metazoa > Arthropoda > Insecta > Odonata > Petaluridae > Uropetala > Uropetala carovei. The sequence continues at coordinate 4,041,186 of JAXCHB010000010.1, read as the reverse complement.
GTAGCCGTTATCGAGAAAATCAAACAAGAAAGTCTTATATGGAGTTGAACTTAGAAAATTTCTTGCATGGTACCTTCATTGTTGCTAACATAAACAATCTCCCAAACAAACGTTTAATTTCCTTACGTGTGCATGTAATACTATTAAATAGGAAGAAAATGGATTATTTATGATGAAGAAAAGGACTTTAAAACGCTATTTCCCTTACGTACAGGTATATAATTGCTTTCTAATACTCCATTGCATGAAACGCGCCCCATTTGTGATATGTTGTACGCTTTCCTAACTTGTTTGTGTTTATTCAACATTGTAACTTTATAAAATTTTTACATATCTGAGTGATCAAATTAAACTTTATTTTCCGGCCTCGTAGCTCGGCCTCATTCATCAATTTCGCTATGAATTCCAAACATTTGATAATTACGGAGTGAATGTTTCAGTTCGCGGACGCCGTGTTTACGAGTCAGGTTAATTTCCTCTGTTCTCTCGCGTGCTCTTTTCATTTATCGACCTCTCTGATTTTGTACTACGGTTAATTTTCGGTGCGTGATACGGTCTCGCTTCGAACAACGGTCCAATGCAAGCAAAACTTCGGCCGCAAATTAAATTTGGGCTTCCGGGCTCGTTAGCCGCTTTGGTTGTATCGTATTCCTCACAATGTTGTTTCACGTGGGAGATCTTGCGGCGGAGAGGGCCTTCTATACATTACAACGTTAACGGTGTAGATGTGAAACAATTGGCCGGAGCCATAAGCAAATAAATGTAAAAGGATGCGGATAAAAAATACTGGGAAAATGTATTTTAATGGCTTCGTAGCAAATCTGCTGAATAAAGGTTTAGCTCTAATGAAATTCAGTTTTCGGTGATGGAATTTTATTATTTTGAAAATTAGGAAATTCTGTAAAAATCGAGGAAAATAAATAAAGTAAAATTCTCAAGTCTATACTATTCCATTTTAAAGATTATATTTAAAAACTTATGGATAATTTACTTTACTTGTTACAGATAACGGTTGAGCAACGTTACCCATAGAAGTTATTGAATTTGAAATAAAAATACCGCATTATCAGAGTGAATGCAGAAGGTGATTTAATTAAATGCATTCATATATTGACTACCAAAAACCGGCAAATGAATTTTCAGTGTGTCAACTTTCCTGAGAACAGAGTTTTTATGGGAAGGATTTCGCTACAGGTTATCGCCGCATGACTTTTTCTCTGAAATCAAAGTTTTCAGCAGAATTACCATACAGTCGTCCTATAAAATAATAATAATAAGATATTAAAAGAGACCATTTTTGTCGGACTTTTTTTGTTTTTAACTACAGCTAACTTACTCTTCACAGTTTTTATTCGAGGAATTTGCTTCCGTGTGCATTTTTTCCTCATGTGCGTTCTGCCCTTTACAATTCCACCGTGTCTTTCTAAAATAATAATGATTATTAATGTTATCCTAACCCTCTTCACTGTAATTGCCTCTGCTTTAGTTTTCTCGATATATATTCGTGACACATCGTAAATGATTTTATATGTGTTTGAGAAATCAAAATCATCATACAGTCTGATTTCAGCCGAGGAAATGTTGAAGGCTCAGCACATAAAAGCTACAGCAGACTTCTAATCACCACAGGTTCCAATCGCCTTTGCCATTATACCCGGTTCAGTAAATTCAAAGTAAAGTTTTTACGTTATGAATTATCATATGGATTCTTGCTTATTCAAAACCCGTTTACACAATATATATATATATATATATACACACATATATATACGTATACACATAAACAGAGTGTAACAAGAGTCCGTTCTCATTATAGGATGGAAATGAATTCCACGAAAAAATAATTTTATTACACTGACAGTTATAGTAACCTGGTAGTTCTGCCATATCGCAAGTAACTTGACAATGTTGCCACACAATGCATAGAAACTCTTCACGATCACTAAATAGAACAAGGAAGAGGAGAAATCTGTTTTATTTACAACTAGCTGAAGCGCCCGGCTTCGCTCGGGAAAAAGTGGCAAACGATTTTTATTGTTCGGGGCAAGCGTTCCCCATTCCTTAATTACGCAACTGATGCTTACAGTAACATTTACTATTTTATGTATTGTGTTGTACGTATTAACGTCTTACTTAATATTCACATGGATAGATGCACCGAAGCCTTTAAAGCGGCAATAAAATTATGTGGATTACGTCAATACTATTAGCCAAAACGTCAGCAATAAACAACATCTTGGTTACCGAACAAATGTAAGTAGATGTATCGATTTATGTTGCGATAAATCTTTCAATGTTAATGGTAAAAGATAACAATGTTCTAATATTCCTTAAAAATCATTTGACTCACTTTAAAAGTATTCATAGACTATATTTAGGCATATCTTGGCGTTAGCTATTCTTCCTCTACGGCATGCACGGCGTGGATTTTCCTTGTATTATTCTTTACGTGGATATCTCCCTTTGAAGAAGACAAAAATTAAGAAATTTAGCTTTGTTACCGCCTGTAAAATGGACATCTAAACCGATAAATTTTGCGCTTAAAGGAAATTTTCGAGCGATTTAGCATGCAATACTAGGAAAGATGAACATAATTAAAATATTCAGTCTTTCATGCGTAAAATAATCCATTTCCCGTGATCGTAATTTAATATGTAGGTATATTTATATCCACATCAGTGAAAGGCTGCATGGCATTTTGGGGTTTCTCCACACCATTTCCCATGAATTCTTATGGAAATAGTATTTTGTTGACCCCATGGGGTATAGGAGACCCCACGGTCTGCAAACCTAGACCATGTTCTTCCTTTGGTCCATAGGATGGCCCATGAAACTTTTGAATTCGATAGCTTCAACGGTGTAAAAACGTATAAAGAACATACACACACACTCTAAAATATTTATAAGATTGATGTTATACTTGTATTGAAAGTGACAGATATCTAATTTGAACTTCCTAAGTTAATTTACTCGAGAGTTATCGTCGAAAAACCAAATCGATGCCCCTCCAAACCCCAACAAATTTTTTTTTGAGATACACCACATCTACTATAATATATTTTGAAGGGTGTGTTTGTTGGTTTGTTCATAAAACTCCTCCTAAACGATAAAATCTAGAATAACCAAATTTGATACGATTCTTCCTAACTTAGTGAATGGTGAAGGTTTTGTTTCTGTCCGTCACTTTGATTTGAAATGGCGAACGATTTAATTATCGAATGTCACGTATTTTGACGCGTCCTGCAACTGAAATACAGGGATGAGTGTAGACTATTTTGAATTTGCGCTTTAAAATTACTTAAAATAACGGTACGATCTTGAGACTTGGATACTTCTTTGCGAAAAAGAACAAAGTTTATTTTTATTGAAGACAGATTCCAAATTCTGGTCGAATTCGCGTAGAAATGCGGTTATAATCAATAAAATACGTGATTTTATCAGTTTTATTACAATACCAATTATGTTACCATGACAACTCTCATTGTCGCCGAAATTGAGATTTCAATGCGTTTATATTGAGATTATATAGTTCCTTCGTACATTTAAGAGAGAGAGAGAGAGGGAGAGGAAGTGAGGGGGAGGGGGAGAGGGGGGGGGGGGAGAGGGAGAGAGGGGGAGAGAGGGGAGGGAGGAGGAGAAGGGAAGGAGGGTGGAAGGGAGTGGGAGGGAGTTGGCACGTTATTTTCGATTTTTCACAGTGCAAGATTTTCTTCCTTCATTCATCCAACAATAAATAGGAAAATGCGGAGCGGTTTTCTTCATTTTGCTTTATTCGACGGTTATAACTGTGTACTATCTTATTCTTGCGATACTTAGATGTTACACGGTCGAAGTTTTAGTTTCACTAAATCCGTTGAAATTCAACGGGCACTCCAGCTAGTACCTATATTTTAAGCTGGACCAGTCTAAAGATACGCTGCAAGTTTCATAAAAATTCGACCAGCCGTTTTTGTATGACGTGGTAACTAACAAACAAACAGACAATTTTTTCCTAAAATATTTTTCTTAAAATATTTACCCAAATTGTTTTCCTAAAATATTTCTTATTGATACTTCTTCGATGTAATCAACCGTGGGCTTGAAATCAGCGATTTCTCTTACGGGTGCCCCACCACAACCCCCCCTCCCCTTGGTCTGATTTTTCTCATCTTCAAACTTGATCTTATACTTGTATTGAAAGTGACAAACATCAGATTTGAACTTCCTAAGTTAATTTACTCGAGAGTTATCGTCGAAAAACCAAATCCATGCCCCCCCCCCCCCTCAAACCCCCACTTAAAATGTTTTCTGAGATACACCACATAGCCTATATTTTAAGCTGGACCAGTCTAAAGATACGCTGCAAGTTTCATAAAAATTCGACCAGCCGTTTTTGCGTGATGCGGTAACAAACAAACAGACAGACAACAATTCTGCAAACAGGTTTAAACGTCTTCTTGTGATGCAAAACACACAAAAAAAGTAAAACCCCGACAAAAAAACAAATGTACAGACAGAGGTAACAATTTTATTTATATAGATGTCCAGGGTTATGATTGTCCTCCCCTTTTTGAGGATGGGGCAATCCGTACGTTTATAATGTACATCATTGCTAAGACCTTCCTATCCATTAAAACTTCACTCAGTTTGCTTCAGTAGTTGGGCTACAGTACATTTAAAAAATTTGAATATTCCTACTTTGAAGCCACCTATCGGGAATTCTATGAACTACATGGTAGATAAAATTAGTGGAAAATTCATATATCGATAAGAGCTATTTAATAAAAAATAATTTTTCAAATTTCTCGTAGAACAAAAAACTTGATTGTCCTCAAACAGAGTTATCACATTAGCACGTTAGATGCATACAAATTTGCGCCTAAATACATTGCTTCTAATGCAAATGTTTCATTTCTCATTGCTTCTCCCTCGTTTTCCCTTCCACAGAACTTCGCGGGCGGAGTTGGTGACCTCCGCGACCCTTTCTCCTCCGGGATAGCCTGCAACGCCGTCGTCAAGAGCCCTTCTTCGAAACCGAACAGCGCCATCAGCAAGCTGATCAACATGGAGTTCGTTGGAGGCGGGGGCGGAGGAGGGGGAGGAACTTTCGTCTTCAGGGTGAGTGTTGAGGAACGTTTTAGCGAGTTGTGCGCGGCTTTCGCGAGTTCGGACGCATCATCTAAGATTGCTTCAAAACCGTATTCCATAGTTAATATATATTCTACAAAAAACTATTATTGACGAAAACTATAGTTTTACTTTTAGTTTTTCTTTCCGTCGTTTCATTTCTAATTGAAAAATTTTAAATTAATTAAATAAAGTCAAATTTACATTAGAGCAAAAGTCTGGTTTATATTTTGCTATTCGCTGAATTATTCGGCAATCTTACGAAACGTTAATCCAGTGGCCTGCGCAGGATTAGGAGGTAAGAAGATTAGCTGAAACCTTGGCTACAAGGTAATTTTATTGCTTAACATGGAGAAGGAGAAAGATTCTGAATTTTACCGAGAATCGATCCCAGATCGCTTGGCAGGTGCTTTAACCAGCCTACATCAAGCCAGACTAATTCTCTATTCTCGGGTGTTTTCCGTTGTGCCACAACAAGTACATCTATTAGCCCTTTCTCATCGTAAATAGCCGGGGTTAGATTCCCGGTGAAGTTTAGAATTTTTCTCCTCCATACTCAACCTTTTTTTTTCCTCCATGTTCAGAATCTCCTTCTCTAAATTCAGATTCGTGAATAGTCGCTTGCACTCACTCATAAAAACTAAATTAACGTTTTGTTTAACATTGTGTCAAAAGTGCATTTTGTATGCTGCAAGATCTTCAGCTTTTTGTAGAGCATGAACCAACTGAGGATTTTCTCTCTGTAGTATATAACAGGGGCGGTCAAACCTACTTACCCTCGGAGCCGCATACGATAATCTTCGAGAGCCACATGACGCACATTCTGTGCTCATAAACTTGCGAACAGTACATAACCTGTATTCGAAGTAATTCAGATATGTTACATGTCCCTTAGGCATACCCCAAAACGTCCAAAGTCACACCACCTTACGGTATTATGTGGTGAGTGGATATTTAAAAGAGCCGCATGTGGCTTTCGAGCCGCGGTATAGCCATCACTGATACATAAGAATGCCTCATGAGAGGGGGAAGGTTCTAAACCTGCAGAACCCTCCCCTTCCTTACACCACTGCGTTAACTATTTGAGAGATTACCATGGTAACAAAACTTACTAAAAAAATCTCAGTATTTTATATAATTTTGTTTTTTAATGATATTTTGGATTTGGAGCATGTAATGCCTTAATATAAAATAGTTTTCTTGGGAGATACCCTAAAAAAAGTGTGCATATCGTTCGTATCCTGTAAAAAAAAAAGAGACTCGATTTTGCGATTTTATCGTTATTCGACGCGAACATTTCGAACTCTTCACCAAAACTGACGATTTTTACTTGATGCGAGAAGCAAATACACGAAAAAACGAATAGGAAAAGGATATAGTTCCATTTGCATTTGCTATGTTCCGCCTAGATATCGCAAATAAAAATCTTCTCCCAAAATTTGTTATCAAGACTCCGAGGAAACTTAAATCTTAATGTTTTGCTGCGAAATGCTTTGAAAATAGTCCGAGAAGAGTCAATACAGTTTCAGTTTACAATTTATAAAAATAAAATTGATGTTTATAAAAATAACGTTGTAGAAAGGTAACGGACTCTTCTAAAAAAACCATTGGAATTAACATTAAATATCTGTACTCAAGATAAGGTTATTATGCGTTGAATCACTCGATAAAAAGAAGAAGAAATGTAGACGAAGTATGTGAACCGTGTTTCCAAAACGTGTGAAACTTTTCACGCATTAAAAAATATTGAATGCCTCCAATAAATTCAGTTCTGCGTCGCTGAAGAAATGTCAGTCGTGATATAAAAATTTGACGTCGATTCGCCGTGACTCTTTAGTGATGATCGGTCCATTAATTCGGATGAACCGACGGTGCAGCGAAACTCATCACTAAACGCTAATTTAAAACTCGGGAAACTCCGAGGAGGAGACAAATATTACGGGAATTAAACCGATGGAGGAAATAATTAACGTTTAAAGCAAGGAAACAGAAAGGTGAGAGGATTAAAAGTCCTTCAAAAACCAAGGTTCGCCAGAGTGTAATTTGCCAGAGAATAAAAGAGAAAGAGAGAGTTGTGAGAGAGGCAAAGACGGGAGTTGTCGGGGAAACAGGAAAAACCCAAGTCTCGCTATAAATGTAACGACTTCCGAAAGACTTTTGTGTGTGTTTTGGGGAGAGGAATAGTAGAATGAGGTGGTGGATGTCTGGATTACTGTTTTCTCGACAAGGAAGACTGTCGCGTCGATGCGGAATCCGAAGCCTTCTGCCAACTAGACAAGCTACGCGATAAAAAATTTTGTCCGAAAGGATGACGCGTACGCAGGCGGCCATGCATCTCCAAATTAATAACATACGAACGTACATATGCGCAGTTAACACTTCTCGTACACTCACAAACGCATTAATGCAGGTATAATCTAAGGATGCTCTAAATCATTGAAAGATTATTCATATCCAGGGGAACGTCCCGATTTATAACCTGTGTACCCAGGATCGGTACGATCGCCATGCTTCTATGAACATTTCATATTTTTCCGTACGTAAATCGCATTCAAAAGCTAATAAGTCAAATCGTTTGATCACATTTTATAACACCCAACGATCATTTCACACTGCTACGGTAACCTTTAAAGTAAGGTGGAAAAAGTGAGAGCGTGTGAGTGAGCGACATTTATAACAGCTGTCTCTCCATTAAGTGCTTAGAGAGAGAGAAGTTACTGATTATGCGCAGTGTTCAGTATCAGCGATTTAAACTTTGGACCGAGGGATTTTGTGAGGGTGATTTGTAGTATCGAACAATAAATATAGCCACATTTGGACTTTCTAGTACATCTAAAAGCACACGCATTCGTTGAAATAATTTTTTTAAATACAATAACAAGATTATCCGTAATTTCTTTTAAAAACTATGATTTAAAATAAAACAAATTAAGAGAACGTTGTCATTTTTGCATGATAAATTGCAAAAATTAAATGTTGTTGAAGTAAAGCAGTACATACAAGTAACTACGCATCATCGGTGAGAAGGCGTCCAGACGTTATTAACCCGCTACGAAGGATTTTCAGCATGTATGTAGATAATGTTTAGCGAAAATAATGTCTATTACATTAATAAAATCACGCAAAACTAAGTACAATCTATGCTGTTCAAGACATAGATCAAACATGTGCATTCGGACGGAACCATTTAGCTATGTACCTGATATCAGATATTTTTATTTCGGCATCCCTATTGCAATCAAACAGCATTCAGCAGTTATAAACATTCCCATCATTTTACTGGTCATCGGGTACTTTACTCATTAGTGACGCATTCCAAAAATACGGTTCTCTTCGTATTATCTCTCAAGGTGCGAAGATTCCATTAAAAGGTGCGTCCCTATTTTGCTGTATTTCAAAGGAAAAATTGGGTCACGGAATAAATTACATCATCGAATATCACCACAGATAATCTATAATATGTTTTGAAGCGTGTGTTTGTGTGTTTGTTCATGGAACTCCTCCTAAACGATAAAAGCTAGAATAACCAAATCTGCTACGATTCTTCCTTACATCCTAACTTAGTGAATTATCAAGGTTTGGTCAACCGGGATTAATCAGTGCTGCCAATATAGGGGATTAACATTTTTCCATAAGCTAATACGTATGAATCCATTTCTTGACTTTCAAGGTATTCTTCCTTCAAGCATAAAAATAGGTAAATATGGACCGATTTTTTTTTCGTTTTTGCTTTATTCGACGAATAAAACTCGATAATATCTTATTCCTGCAAAGTTTACATGTTACACGGTCGAAGTTTTCAGAAATACGCTAATTGTTTCTAAATTTTGTGGATTTATCATACTCTTTCCAAGCGTTGCCTAGGCGGCCATCATTGTTACCCCATTCAGTTAGCTTCAATGAAGCTTACCAATAGACCAAAGTTTAGCGTTATTCGATTCGCACTTTTGTTTAAGCAACGAAACGATCGATGTTTATCAATATCAACGTAAATAGATACTGATTATTATTCAGGAAGCGTTTATTGATGAAAGTAATTGAACCTTCTTTCGTCTATAGAATATACATCTTACATTTTTTGTAAATAAATTAATTATATTCTACATTATAATGTTTATTAACGTAAATAGGCTCACGTATCTCGTGTACATTTACCGGAGTCAATTTTCAATCATGGACTACTGTACGTTGCCTTTTCACGGGTTTCTTGCTTACAAGACATAAATATAAACATTTCATAGGCATAATTACACAAGAAATGAAGTTGGATTTGGCGAAAGTGATATATATGATAGGAAGTACAATTATCGTTATATTTGAATGCAATACTTTCGGAAACGGACTGTTACAAGCAAATATGATTAATTGTTAAGAAAAGCTAATTGTAATTTAAAAAGTATCTACTATATAGGTATTTCAAAGAGTTTGTATGTTGTGCTTTAGTACCTTCACTAAATCCGTTGAAATTCAACGGGAAATTCTACTAGTAGAAAATAATTTGATACGCTGAAGTACTTGCGCATAACTGACTCATTCCATTTTAATAATGCGTTCAAAAATTTTATTACCGCGAAATTTTTCAAAATGAAAACAATCGCGTTTTCCAACATGTGTACGTTGAAAATAGAAATTCCTACCTTCAAACAGATTTTAAACAAAGAGTTGACGCATTTTATGAATTGAGGCGTGCTATTTTTTCCATTAATTTCGTCTCCCATCAATAATTATTACGAACAATTATTTAATAATGGATACATCACCGTTTCTTAAAAATTCATACGCCTTCTTTCGGCCGGGATTCAACTGGTTCATCCTGGCGCGTCTAGATAAAATTGGCGACGCAATGGAGGAAGCGCGTTGAGATAAGATTGATTTAAACTACAAGTAGAGTTTAATCCACGAACGTGGGTAAATTAGCTTCAAGCGTGAGCGCCTATTATCGTCGGTCTGTCCGCATGTTCGTTCTCCTTACGTGTGCATGCAATATTTTTAAATAGGAAGAAAATGGATTATTTATGACTAAGAAAATAACTTTAAAACGCTATTTCCCTTACGTACAGGTATATAATTTCTTTCTTATACTCCATCGCACTAAACGCGCCCATTTGTGATGCGCTGTACACTTTCCTAACTTGTTTTTAATATGGTTATACCGCCGCCGCGTATTTGTTTAGTTATTTTCGAGCGCAATAAATTATTTATTATAAAAATTATCGGGGCAATGGCTAAGAATGTTGTATGGTGCTGGCATTTCCTCCAAACAATCCCTGTTTAAGCTCACCGCTTGATAATTGCGTAGGCCAAGGAGCACGTGCAATGAAAGAAATAAGAGATTATAAGGAATATGAATATAATGGATGAGTTTCTAAGCTACTTTAAATTTTTCGTCAAATTCAACATTTTCCCCCTTAAAAATGTAATTATCACACCGCAACGAGCATGGTCAATGTCCGGGGTTTTAAAATCCGTACACGATTAAATGAATTGAATATAGGCAAAAATACTAAGTTTCGAATTTCAATTTAGAATATTAAAAAATATGTTTCAAATTTGAGTACAACGAAGTTCCTTATAGGAATGTTGATAAGGTGAGATGCAAAACCAAATCCAGCTCGTGTTGCATAACTTGGACCACACTCATTAACTGACCGCTTCACACGGCCATCATTAACTCTGACTAGTAGGGCAGCCCCGGATCTCCGATCCTCAATGCGATTTAAATAAACAAAGTTTAGTGAAATAATTTTTATTGAATGTTAGGCTCTACATAATCTTCTTTGTTATCGCTCTCACTTGCTAATTCTCCTTTTTGAAAGTTGAGCAATTCCTCCACTTCTTCCTCTTCTAGATCATCAAAGCTCTCTCCACCTACATTTCTAGCCATTTCGATGATCTCTTCAACTTCTCCGCGAATGCTGGGATAAACTTTGGAACGAACAGCTTCGGGCCAAAGTTTCTGCCAACATGCATTTATTGTTGATTGTTTTACTTCGTCCCATGATTCTTTTATCATATGAATGGCTGTTCGAATGTTGAATGAACTCCAACATTCACGAACAGAAATCAAAGAATTGGTGTCCAATTGCTGTAAAATATGTTTGAAAGTTCGGCGAATATAATAAGATTTGAAGGTCGCAATGATTCCTTGGTCCATCGGCTGTAAGAGTGATGTTGTGTTTGGTGGTAGGAATACAACTTCTACGTCAGAATAGCCTTCTGCAAGAGAAACTGGATGACCTGGAGCGTTATCCAATACGAGAAGCACTTTAAATGGCAAATTCGTCTGCCTCAGATAGATCTTCACCTGCTGGATGAAGCAGTTGGCAAACCAGTCTTCGAACAGTTTACAAGTAACCCATGCCTTCTTATTAGACCTCCAAAAGACAGGTAGATCTGATTTAATCTTCCCTTTTAGAGCACGAGGATTTTCTGAACGGTAAATTACCATTGGTTTGCATTTAAAATCTCCCGAAGCGTTTCCACATAATATTACAGTCTTTTGCAGCCTTAAAACCTGGAGCAGTACGTTCCTCTTTAGAAATAAAGGTCCTATTTGGCATTCTCTTCCAATATAAACTGGTTTCATCGACATTGAAAATTTGTTCTGGCTTATAACCTTTCTCCTCGATAAGCTTCAAAAATTGACCGGGGAATTCTCTCGCTGCCTCTTGATCAGCTGATGCAGCTTCTCCTGATAGCTTAATGTTATGCAAATTTAAACGCTTCTTTAAATTATCAAACCAGCCCTTACTCGCTAAAAAACAGAAGAATTCTCTTCATCATCGTCTTCAGTTCCACTCTTTAAATGTTCATATAGGTTAAGTGCTTTATTTCTTATTAACTCCATGCTAAGGGGAGCATTTTTCTGTTTTAACCTCTATCCACACACTTAAGAGTTTTTCCATTTTTTCTAACACAGGGTCACGTCTACTTACAAAAGAAACTTTAGCACTAGACGGAGTAGAAGCCATTACACTACTTCGTATTTTGTCTTCGACCCTTTTTATAGAACGTATGGTTGATTCATTTACTCCATATTCTCTACCAATGGAAGCGTAATTTGCTCCACTTTGTAACTTATCTAATATCATGATATTTTCCCTCAAAGTCATGACTTTACGCTGTCTGTTAGCTAATGCGTCCCTTCCACTTATATTAACACGTTTAGATGCCATAATAATGTAAAAGAAAGGGTTAATTAAAAAAATTAAAAATGTTTATAAAAGCACTCTAGTATAATACAATGCCAACGTCACTAAGCGTAGTTCTGTCTAATTTAAAATGAGAGAATAAAATGAAACATCACATTAATACCACAAACACACCAAGGATATCAAGTCATGTTGCTTGCTGCACTATAGAACAGAAACTGATATAAATGTGGAAAACGGTAGCTTGCGAAGGTACCCCCATATTCCCCTAAAAGTCCCTTTTTCAACAAGCCGCGTGTCTTTTACTCCGATGGCCATATTTATTCCGCGTAAAAACAAGCAGACTTAATACTGTTTACACAGATGGCGAGAAAAATAAATAGAACATAGAGTGGAGCAAACTGGGAGATTTCTCCGTTCAGTATTCTATGGATCCTTCAGGAAACGGGAAGATTTCCCCGTTCAGTACGACAAAAAAATGAGTAATGGGTATTGCTGAGAAGCCGCGAATAAGCAAAACCGCGAACGGCGAGGGATACCTGTATATATAAAAACTATTATAATGTAAATTTTAAATTTCGAGTTAACAATGATTACATTTGACAATAAAATTATGCAACCATTGGCATTGCATGTTTTCTTACAATTTTTCGTATTCTGGGATATAGTGAGAAATAGCAAGTCTCATGCAGTTATTGAGATACCTCGTGTTCAAAACAGTTAAGAAAGCAATACATTCGTTTTTATCCAAAACGCCCGCGCTTGACTTATTTCGTGAAAAAAACCTCTCAATAAATTAGCCAACATTACTTAGGCCGTTTTAAACAGATACGAGGAAATTGTTGAAATTAATTTTCTAACAAACCACTTTTTGTCAGAGAAACTGTTCCTATCATTTATATCGTTGTTCGTAGTCTTAAAATCACAACTTTTGATTCTGATATCATTCGTGAAGTCGGAAGAAAAACTATAGTACTTGAACGTGACCCCGGTGTGTTATAGTATGTTATAACACGCGCGCGCACACACACACATACTGTTATTTAAGATATTTTATTTCGTCCCAGAAAAAATCGATTTGAAATTATTTTTAGCGATAAACATATTAAAGCGAAGCTATTTTTTACCATAATTTCAACTTAATATTACATAATTTCATTAAGCCTAGAACCCTACCCGGGGTACTGAGGTACCCCAGCGCAACTTCATTGGCTGTTTTTATTACATGTGATGATATCGTTAACAAATAAAATAAAACAATTTCAAATATTTTGTTTTCTATTACAAAAAAAACATTATATTTGGTGGGGTACCTCAGCACCCCTGAGTGGTAATAAAAATATTGTTAGGGTTCTAGGGTTAATTAAATCTTAAGCGTCGATTGGTTTAATAAATACGCGAGCATTTAAAAAATAGAGAGAATGCCCTAGACCCTAGATCAGGGGTGGGCAAACATTTCTGCATGGTGGGCCGCATCGGTGTTTGTGAATTTTTCAGCGGGCCCCATTGAAAGCTGCCAATGCTTAGGCGGGCCGGATTAGAGTTTAAATCGGAAATTACTTATTATTAGACTAGCTGTGCCCGCGCAGTGATTGCGCGGATATTTTCAATTAATTTATAAAAAGATTACGAAGTGTGTGAGGTAAGTAATTACGCTCGTAATAACTGTGGTCGATCTCAATAATTCACATTTATCTCTAATAATGTATTTCCCCGGTAATATAGGATTTTAGTGTTTTGGCTCCCAGTGTAAGGTCCGCGGGTTCGAATCTCGCTGAGGGTATGGCTGTGTATGCGTATTGACAATTTATTATCATTTAATTGCATTAAGAAATTCGATGCACGCGTATTACGCAAATGCGGATGAAGAAAATAATGCGATCTCGTGGGTCGACAATGACGTGGTAACCTCCAGAAATACCTATCTTATCTGTCCAAATTCGAGCGATAACGAACCGATGGCGAAAATAGATGATTAGAGTATGATACCTTAATCATTTTCCTTCAAAACGGTTAAAATCCGAAGATCGTAGGTCTATTTTTTCTAATTGTAATTAACTAATTCTTTTGTAAAATGCCAAAAATTCAGAAACAGCGCAATGCCAATTACACCGAATATCGTAACACGGACGAAACACACGACCATGCGCTCGACAGGATTCGAACCTACGACCATAGCACCCTAACCACCCCTATACCAAGGCGTGCGCGTCGAAAAATCGATCTTTACGTGTTATCTAATGGGAAACAGAAATCACCCCCCGGGGAATGAACCTGGGTCTTTATGAAAATGAAAATAGTTTTCCAGGGACCTCCTAGCTAGTAGAGACAAAACGCCGTTTACCGCATATCTCTACGACAAACTGTTTTTTGAGATCCAGAGTGGGGGACGGACGGACGCTTCTAAAATTATATTACTTAGATTCTTGGGCATCAAACATAAGTGAAAAACAATCACAAACAAGGATTTTAGGGCTAAATTTTCAAAACTAAAGGTTTTATTATCATATTTTTACCAAAAGTAATGTGAAATCTTGTTTAAATTTTAAGGATCGCTTTTTCATCAAAGCTTCGCGGGCCGCATGAAATTCTCTCAGGGGCCACATATGGCTTTTGTTTGCCCACCCCTGCCCTTGATGGTTTCCCGATTCCCTACATAGCGAGATTATCAAACTTCAAAAAGTGATGATACTTTTATGACGAGTCCATTTCACCCAAAAAGACGACGGCCTTAAAAAAATAGAATGTTCTGCTCTCAACTAAGCTGAATGTTCACCAAATTATATTGTTGATATAAACCGTAATACGTTTTAATAAAAAAACCGAACTTTTGGAATCCAGCGATTTAAACCGTGGTAGATTTTTTTTATGCCTACCGAAATATTTGGGCGTAGTTTTGTATGCTGGCATTCGATTTTTTTGTCATTTTCATCACTCTGTTCTGTAAATGGAGTTAGGGGGATCTACGATACATCCCATTCCTCTCCAACAGAAATTGTCCCGATTCGCAGGTGTATTGGTAGTGTGAGCAACAGACTGGATGAAGAAGAACGTCGTGAGGGAGTTGGGTCGCGTGACGAAAGAGAATTTCGAAGACGAAAGAGAGCGGCTGCAAGATAGTGCGTAATGTGGCAAGTTTAAGGGCAGTTTTACGCTTGCCGCTGAGGGCGGTGCGTCATTCGGAAGCCCTTCTGGTGGAATTGGACTATGAGAAAAGCGAGTGCAACGGTGACTTCGATTCCGAGCGGCGTCGTTCGAAGGATATCTCAGGCAAGTGAAAGCAGTTCACGGTGGTAAGACCCATCGGACAAAACGATGAGACCATTTGACGCCTACATATTCAACTTAAGCCACAATCTGCAAATATTCATATATTCCCAGCTTTACAAAAGTATTATACATATTGCCTAATCCTGTTTAACTGCTAGTAGCCGCTTTTAGTGAATTTTCGTTTGATATATGCGTTCGATGCAGTCGTCGGGAATAAGCTTTCATTGGAAGTGGTGCTAAATAGTACCGAAAAGATGGAAGAAACGTATTATTAGATTAGTTAGATAAGAAGACTTTAATGATGAATTATCAGGCGTAATTAAGAGCTCAAGTTACTTAGGTCGACCACACTGACAAGTTCAGAGAAATTGATTTTAGGACGGATAGATGCAAGGGATCCTTCTTTCCTAAGACGATAATAGAGCAAAATAGGAGAATAATATGATAGGCCGGAGATAATCTCCCCCTGCCACACACCAATTGCGGTGGATTGGTTATCCAGATTCAATTACATTAGCATGATTTTCACCTTCCCCGATTCAGTTCAGCAAGATGAGTAGGCATAGTTTTGAATTATAAAAAGATGATCGCAGAGAAGCCAAATGCGGGAAAAATATATTATTTTATAAGCAAAGCGTTACTTTGCTACTAAAGAATTATAAGTGTATAGAAGGTGATTGGTCGGTTGTTATGGTGTTTATAAGCACGCCCACAGTCATTAGTCCCTGAAAATTAAATTACTATTACGATTATGCAATACAAGATCATGATACTCTCTAAAGCGATAAAAAAACCAAAAAGAAGGGGGTGAACGTAGTTAAAGTTAAGCGAGTAATTTAAAACTCTCACCCACATCGAAAGACAGGAACACGATGACTAAATATGCGAAATTAATTGTAGCAAAGATACTGAGGTTAGTTCAGGTGAGTGATATGTTGAAAGGGTGGGGAGGGGGGGGGGGGGCGAGAAGGGGAGAGACGACCTGACTCGTGAAGCTTTGGTTTGTTCTGGAAGTAAGTTCATTTTCATACCCTTGCACTCGTACTGTGTCATTCAAATGGTAGAAATAAAAGAGAAAAACTTTTAAAACTTAAACTGGTTATTCAAAACTGTTTACGAGCCTTATCACATCACCTTACACCTCCCGATTGTTTCTACGTTCTGCAGTTGTTGAGTTATAGAATTACACACATTCACAGAAGCAAGCAAGCAAGAAACTGGCTTTTATATACATATATTAGATACACTTTATAATGCACATTCTGTGCATTATAAAGTGAAATGCTCGCAGTTAATTTGTAGTTAGAATTAATCAAGCAGTAGTAGTCGCTGAAGAAAAGTGGCTTAATAACCGAGGAGAATTTTGACAGGTATATTTATAATATAGAAAGAGAGGACCTGCGAGAAGAATTGAGTTCGATAAATTAGCCAATCGCAAAGGTATGTATTTTGCCTTAAAAGACGTTAAGTGACGTAATTTATTTTATCATTAAAACCATTAGCAGAATTTGTTTGGTAATTTACTAGCACCAAAATGTTTTCGGTTAGACGAGGTAAAATTTCGTGACAAGACTTTTCCTATTGTATTCGAACGAGTCAACATAGACATAGAAATAGTTAGAAATATTAGCTGAGAGGACCAAATGGACTACTCTGTCGTCAGAACCACTGTAGTCCTGGAATATATTTTTTGTTAGTAAAAAGTCGACTGCTGAAATTAAAGAAAATTGCAGAAATTACAAATTTAGTTACTTTAGGTACTTCAGTTGCTACGAAGATTGTTTTCGTGACAATAAACGATAAATACGTGTGCGAAAGTTTCTAATTTCAAAATAAATTACGACTTTATTTTTGGATTTTGTTTAAAGTTTTCAAGAATAAGTGGTATTAATGTGGAAATTTACGCTCAAAATTTCAGCTTTCCATATTCAAAATAACAAAATTTTAAATGTGTACCAATCTGAACTTGTACTATATTTTTCGAAACTTAAATTTAAAGAAAAACAAATTGCATCAGTACAGAAATCTAATCTCCAAGTTTGACCTCTCTATTGCTTACGCTTTCGTCACAGTTTCAATTAAAGCAAGTGCACAGACAGACAGACGCCAAAGTGAAATTATGTGTATTTTTTTTAAATCACGCTAAAATAAGAATCTTAATTTGAAGGGAAATCTCAGCGCTATTAGATATTTTACTGTATTTTACGATAGTTTTCAGGTCAACCTTTAGCAGTGTTAATTAACAGCATCAATTTGATTCCAATGGACATTATTTTTCGCCGTTTTGTAAAAATGATAAAGAGTTGTATGTAGTATAGTTTTCGTTTTGATTTTTATAAAGCTATGGTAAAAAGCACTCAAAATTAGATAATTTTTACGGTCATTCCGCGTTTAAAGACCTACACGGTAAAAAACGTCCCACTAAAAAAACAGCCCGCCGGTCACGTAATTAACGGAAACAAAAACTGTCTCTTTAGGGTCTGAATTATGGGAAATTGATATTTTAATGACTTTTTTGTGGAAATTCGAGAATGTCTAATCGGCATTCCCCGTGTCAAACCGAATAAAGGATCTGATGGAGAGAGGAGGAGGTACATAATAGGTAGAAAGGATGTAGAGCTCGCCCCCGAAGGATAAAACGACGATAAAATTGTCTGAAAACGACGTCGGCGATAACTCAAAAGGTGTCTGGTGTCGTTTTAATTTGGAGGACAAGGAAAATGATGGATTAAACCATTAATGGAATGAATCATTTCCTTCCTTCATTATGTTGGGATTCTTCCATATATCTCTCTGCCCGTAATTCCACACTCCCTTCCTTCCTTCCGTTGCCTCAGCCCATTTTCCTACCTTAGCGCCTCCTGAAAGGGCCAAAATTTGAGCCTCCCTTGATCACCGCTTCCTCTGCGGAAGGGAGTGCGCACCTCTCTCTCTCTCTTCCCCCCACACCTCCTCCTCCTCCCCACTCCCTCTCTCCCTACACTCTTCCTTACACTGTGAGCCGTGCTCTACACTCCCCCATATTTTCTGCCAACCTCCCACCCCCGCTAATGAGCAAACTCGCCCTCAAAAAGTATCTCACTTCCTCTCTTTCTCTCTCATCTTTCCCTCTATTCTTTACTTATTGTCCAACCTCTCTCCCTCCATCTCTTCCTTCCTTTCTCCTTCCCATTCTCCCTCTCTTTCTCTCCCATATCTCCCAAATCTCTCTCTCTCCCTCCTTCGTTACCTCTTTTTGGCGCGTTTCCAGTGTAAGAGCCTATTATCGTCCGTCCGTCCGCATGTTCGTTCTCGGCTTCTACCGAACGGATTTTCATAAAATTTGATATTAAGGACTTACAATCGAATATAATAAGAAAATCGAAAAAATGAATTACGTACGCCAATCAGGAGTACCACTTTACTGGTGACAAATAATTAAATTTTCGTCATATCATTTGTCATATCATATCACAGTTGTAGAACTGGTAAAAAAGAGTATTATTTTTCCTATACATTTTTATCGTAGGAGTAGCCGTTATCGAGAAAATCAAACAAAAATGTCTTAATTCGAGTTGAACTTAGAAAATTTCTTGCATGGTTACTTCTTCATTGTGTGCTAACATAAACAATCTCACAAACAAACGTTTAATTTCCTTACGTGTGCATGTAATATTATTAAATAGGAAGAAAATGGATTATTTATGATGAAGAAAAGAACTTTAAAACGCAATTTCTCTTACGTACAGGTATGTAATTTCTGTCTAATACTCCATTTCGCGAAACGCGCCCATTTGTGATACGCTGTACACTTTCCTAACTTGTTCAACCTCTCTCTACTTCTCTTTCTCCCTCCTCCCTCTCTCTCTCCTCCTCCCCCTCCCCTCTCAATCCCCCATTCATTCACTCTGTCGCCTTCTTCCTCTACTACCTGAGTTAGTGTGTGCTTTCATTGCCACCCTCCATTTTTCACCCCATCCCTCTCTTCGCTTTTTATCTTCTTGCACTGCCCCACCTCCTCCTCCGCCTCTCTCCCTCCCTCTCTCTTCCTCACTCACTCATCAAAATTCTAACAGATGAACGGGGGAAGAAGGGTCGATTGCTCTCAAAATCCAGTCGACAAACTTTCTCTCTCTCTCTCTTTCTCCCCCTGCTCACATAGTAGCTCCCCCCTCTACCTCTACCTCTACCCACCCTCTCTTCCTGTTCTCGTTACGTGCAAATGCTACGTAACTCCTTCGTTTTGTTACTCGAGAACCTAAAGCTTAAAAAAAAAATGAGAAAATCTTTCTTTGTAGCTATTTTTTTATATTCCACCTTTGTCCGCGTCTCGTAATTGGCGCGTTGTTTATTCTTTAGAATTAAAGGGCCTATAAAGAGCGAGGCGCCGTCCTTTACGTGGACGCTTAGCTGAATTTGAATCCCAAATTCTTAATACACGGAGAGTCTGCGCGATGCTTTTCCGCAGCTGGTTAAGAAAACGGTCGCGATTTACGGCTGAAAATGATTTACTTTGTTCTCGCTGAATTAAAAAAAAATGCTTTCCGAATAAAATCGAGAAAAACGCCAACAATTCGTAAAAAAAAGCGAATCCTTTTCTCTTTCTTTACGAGAGCGAGATGTTTATTCTTTCCGTCGCCTCCGTTTAAGCCCTACGACTAGATTTGCGCATTCATAAAATAAATAAACGATTTCAGAGATGAAAAAATACGTTTTTTTCTGTTCCCTTTTCTCTTCCTCTCTCTCCCCCCTCCTTCCCTTTCTCTCACTCCATCTTCCTCCTTTTCCTCTTTAGTCACATCTTCTGGATATCTCTCGCATCGTTTGCTTTGCACGCCTCCGTCTGATCCATTCCGTTCACGCACGCATCGAACGATTTTCGGGGGATCGACCTTTTAAAGGGTCGTGATGGCGAATATGATTCCGTTAAACGTACCGATATTCATAAAGCGTTTGCTCGCATAATTTCCCTCCTTTAATCGATAGGCATTTTCGACTTTGAAAACCATCCAGGGAAAAATAATAATTTTTATCATTACCGGAGGTTAGTAGGATATTTGTTGAACGGTAAAAGGCTTATTTTATTGCTTTGCAAGGTGATACACAAGATTTTTCTTGCATTCGTTGCCGTGACAACGATGATAGTAGGCCGTGTTAAGGTAAATATGGAGAAATCAGAGGAAAATAAATCATTTATGATCAAATTAGGAGCGGGTAAATATGGAAAGGGGAAATTATTGTGTATTTTTTGTGTATATAATGTATCGGATGTGATGAAAATCAACTGAGAAGAAAACAATCTAGATCTTGTCAATGAAATGTTATTTCTCGACAAAACTTTTTCGTTACGGAAGAGCAATATATTATTTTGTTATCAAAAAGTAGAACACGATTTTGAATCCGCTGAAATAGCTTCAAGTTTTTGGAGCTGGTTTGCAAATTTTCAGCATGTTTTAGCCGTCACTTGTTTCGTACTCTGCAGCGTAATGTTTTTCACAGTCCATCGCGCCATGGGGCATGAGGAAGGCATATTACATACTCTCTCGGAGTTGGAATACGAGAATAATAAAAAAAAGAAGAGTTGCAAAAAAAAAAGGGTCAATGCTAAGGTATTAAAGATTACGAGATAAAAACACTGCAGAAAATAGAATGCGTTAGTAAAATCATTCCAAAAATATTTTCTTTTTTTTTCGTCGCTTAGTGACAGTTCGTGTTGCACACGCATCAGGTTAAGATGGAACTTTATTCCGATGCTTTTTCGAATCATACGAACTCGATTAGATTCGCCTTTTACTTCGTCCATGTAAAGTCTTTCCGATGCAATTGATTAAAGTTAAAATTGAGATTCGCGCTTGGATATTCAAACGCAGTTGGAGATAACGCAAAGTTGTAAACGATAAACGACGCAAACAGTTCATAACTCTCGGAAATACAATATATCGTCGCATCTTGACTTTCTTTTTTATTTTGTTTTGCCAACGAGTACGCAAACCGTTTCTTAAACAACTCTCTAGAACAGTGTTTCCCGACCTTTTTAGGGTCGCGGCACCCTTAAGTGACTTTTCAGAATTTGGCGGCACCCCTCCCTATCCGCCATCAGTAATAATCGTGCTGAAGTTGAACCCCTAACTCCAATCTCCATATTTCCTTTCATTTGGAAGTGCCTTTGCGACGAAATGAATATCGACTTAACTCTGATTTGCATTTTTGAAAGCCGACGATGTAAAATGAGGCTAAAAATGGGAAAACAGAATATTTTTTGCGGCACCCTTCAGGACACTTCACGGCACCCAGGTTGGGAAACACTGCTCTAGAACTACAAAGGATTAATCTGGGTTGCTATAACCGCATCCATTGATATTTTAAACATAACCGCAGATTTTATTATAGTTATGGGTTTCGTGTGGTATTATTATTAAAGAAAATTTAAGGTATTTTACCGCCGATTTCTCATTTCTAAAATATGGTGGAAATATAAGCGTCAAAGGGAATGCAAATAGTATGAGGAAAAACGAAATTGGAGAGAGGATGGAGTGCTAACGCCATTAGGAGATATGCAACGTCATATAAGGTGCATCAAGGTCATAAAGCCTTTAGATTCAGCGTAATCTTTTCCAAATCACCCAATCTTTCCTCTTCGCTCGGAGCGTTCACACGAGTGGATCGCGGCGGAAAGGGCGACTGCTGTGCCTTAAGGTCCTCGCGGCTGCAAACAAAAAAGAATCTCGCCACATCCGCTGTAAACAGGAAAAAATCACCTAATTAACTCGCTCGCTTCCTCTTTCTTCTCCTCTCCTCTCTCTCTTCTTCCCCTCTCCCATCTTGGGACTTTTTTTTCGCTTTGATTGCACCCCTTAAGGGGTATGGAAGCCATTTCCTTCGCCCCCGCTACCATTACAGCGCACGCCCTCCTTGCCCCTAACGTCACGCCACTCTCACCCCTCGGCGTGTTGGCGAGAATTTTTTATAACACTTAAAGAATCTTTCCTGTCCTCCCCCCGCCATTCCCTCCCCCTTCTCTCTCTCTCTCTCGTCTTCTCCCGCTATCTTTTCCTCTCGTTCCACGATAACTATGTACTCCGCAATTTTAAATCTTTTTGCTCTCATTTTATTTGCGCTGCTCTGATTTTCTTTAGTGTCCGAGTTTGTCAGAGGTAAACATTTTTTTCCGGAAATTGAAGGATACTATAAATGTGCATTTTTAAATTTAGAGATATAGAAGCTCAGACCTAAAAATATATGGCGGTAAGAATAAGGTTAAATCGAAGATCGTTTAAGTAAGTAATTCACTAGCCAAAAAATCCTTCATATTAAGGTAAATAAAAAGGTTTTATTTTCTGACCTTCGTCAGTGAGTATTATAATTATCAACAATGACCGTGCCTAGATCAGGTTATTTTGGAACTTTTTCTATAAATAAACCGTTGCGAATCTCGGTAATTCCGCTCATTCTAGAATTTTAGTATCCGCCATGAAACGCAAACATTTTTTTATAACCGTTATTTAGTGCGATGTTAATCATCCTGTAATAAAGAATATAAGTGGGAAAATCTGATAAGGATTCACTCGCAATTAACATTCTACTTTCATTTAAAAATATTTTGTGCTGATTTAAAGTAAAGCCAATGCATGTTCTCACGTTTATTTAAACTTAAATACGATGATATTTAATGATATATTTTTGATTCCTGCATAAAACTATTTTGTTACTCATAAAAATTTCCGAGTAGATTATTATTATAGTGGTTTTTCTCAGGTATCATTCTCGCAAATGCATTTTACCTCTCTCTCTCTCTCTCTCTTTCAAGGTCTCTCCAACGCTCTCTCTCTCTCTCCGTCTATATAGTTCATCATCTCCCTTCACTCCGTCCTCACTCTCTTTTCCTCTCTCTCTCTCCATCTCTATCTCTCCTCCTCTCCACTCGAATGATCATTTTCGATTAAGGAACCCGGTCACATGCATCAGATAATTTTTTTCCAAGTTCAATTCAATTTAGGCGGGCGTGTAAGAAAGATAATATGTTCGAGAAAAAGAGAGAAAGGAGGAAGGTGGGTGGGACTTAGGAAAGGAAGCAGAAAAAAGTGAAGGAGAGCACATGAGAGAGTGAAGGAGGGGCGGTGTGGGGCTGGAAGAGGGGGATGGGGAAGAGGGGGGGCAGAGGGGTGCTCCCCTCCCGCCTCCTCATGCACTCCCACGCGCAAATTTCCACCTCTTTCTCTACCACTCTTTCTATCTCATTATTTTTCCCTCGTTGCCTTTGTCCCGAAAATATTTTATAACTCTTCGCATCTTTTTCGCACATCTCGTGTTATAATTTATGCAACGCGAAAAATTACTCTTCTTCGCATGAAATGTTAAGCGTTTTCCATTCCCGCGCCATTTTCTAGTTCACCTCTCATACGATTCGAATGACATGTTTACTCATAAGAAAATGTATGTATTCTTTTCTTCATATTCGTATTTCAGGTTTTTTTTTGCATTATTTTCAATCCTCGAGATTGTTCGCCTTCCCAACGCCGACTCCCGATCTATCTCTCCTCTCTCTCTCTTCCCCCCATTCGAGTCCTCTTCCCATCGATCCCTCCAAAACACCTCTAACCCCGCTGACCATCAATTCAACCCGCCCGTCTCCATTGCCTTTTCTCCAGCCTTTATGCCTTCCCCCTCTCATGCCTTTTATACTCCTGCCCTCTATTTCCTCTCAATGTCAACCACTTCCTCTTTCCTCTTCTCTCTCTCTCCCTCTCCTCTCCCCATTCGCCCTCCTCTACCTTCATCCCTCTTCCTCCCTCTCTCTCTCTTTCCTTTTTTCAACCCTCTGTTTTACCTCCACTCCTCCTTAACTCCTCCACCCCTCTTTCCTTTTCTCTTCCAACTCCATGAATCCTCTCTTTTGCCGCCCACGTCTAAATCACCCCTCCGCTGTTATCCGTAACTACCTCACCGCTTTCCCCGCCTCCACACCCCCTCTCCCTCTTTTCCACCCCCCACCCCTCCTCGCGCCCCCTCCTCCCCCTTCCATTTTCACCGCTCGACCCTCGGTTTTTGCCCATTCCGCGTCCTCTTATGCAGCGCTTCCTCTTATCAAACAAATGCCCGTCGGATATCGCGAGGGTGCTAAATTCCGCCTCCGCTTCTCCATTTTACTGTCGACCATCTTTTTTTTCCCCCCCTCCGCCCACTTCCTCCTCCCACTTTCCTTCCCTCCCCCAACACCCTCTCCACCTTCGCCCACGTGACCCTTCCCCCCACCCCACCCCCTTTACCTCTCCGCCGCAGCATCGAACGAGATTAAGGTGGCGGAGGAGACGTGGATAGCTCCGCGAAGGTTGGAAATTACGCACGTGGAAAAAGGGATGAGTCTGTTCGCTCGCCTAAAGAGATTAGCAATTAAGTGGTCCCGAGCTTTTTTTAAAGGTGAAGAGGTCGAGAGGATGTGACTTATTTAAAAGGTCGCGTTAAGGGAGGCGTTAAAGAAGGGTTGGATTGATGGGAAGGAAAGCATCGCCGGAGATTCGCTTCCTGTACGGCAGGTTGGAGGAAAAAATATACGAAGCGCGGAAAGAATGTATGTACTGTTTTAGTGAAATGATTCGTCGTAGAGAATCGGATGAACACGCAATTTTATGCGCCCGTGAACCCGAAAAAGTGTTTTTTTGCGATTCCTTCTGTGTGTAATCTGTCGTATGTGCGAAGATATGGGGTAATCATGTGAAACTGGCGGATATTTTCCGCAATTTCTTTCTGCGGACTGAAAGTTAATTTTTGCGTAATCAAAACCGTTGGATAATTTAAAAGAACATATTCTTGAAAAGGAGGCACGATTTCTCCTATTTAATAAGTTACAATACAAAATTTGTCTAATTTATAGTTTTTATAGCAAAATAATTTTCCATTCACGAAAAAAAGTGTATTTTCCTAATTAGTCCCTCGTTGAACATCTATAGTCCTAATACGGTCCTTCTGTAACGTGTATCGCGTTAATGCGGCTCTGAAACCCCATCGAGTTTGACATGCCTTCTCTATGGACAAAACTCTTTCATAGTATCTGAGGAAATGTTGTATTTATGTAGGTTTTATCCAAGAATATAAACCATGAGTAGATTAGCATCGCGAAAATTTGGAAGGTCGATTTGCTCACAAATGTAAAAAAATCATCCATCGATTAACTTTCGGGAATGAATCATTGAATCACTGCCCGAGAGCGAAATTCTGTGGTGAAAAAACTTCTTACTTGTTCGGGAACTTCAGAATCTGACGTTGCGGTAGTAAAGGTATGTGCACCACAAAAACTCAGTTTAATTGTCCATGGTATCTTGTCAGACGCGATTCGACTCACGTTCGATTGGCTCAAAGAACGCTCTGCAAACAACAATCTTTCCGTAATGGAATTCGTTCGGGAAAGCGCATAAAAACCTCGAAGAAACACACGCTATCTTATGAGATGGAGGTTATTGAAAGAGAGAGAGAGAGAAAGAGATTGCCTTCGCGGATTGCGATTTGTAAAAGAGGAAGAATTTGGAGGAGAAAGGATATTATTAAAGGAGAGTTCCCTTTTGTTTGAACTTCGGATTAAATTTGGTTTATGGATTATTTGTGACATGCGGATAGGTCGGGGGAAAACTGTAAACATCATAAATGCTCCAAATCTCAAATATAATTAAGGCTGGATTGGCCACTCTGTCAATCGGGAGTAAAGCAAACATCTCTCCTCTCATTCAGCCAACCAAAGGTAGCAGATTCAATAAAGTCTTTCATCGATCTTTTAATGTCTGCTGGAACTACCTAATTTATCAACTGGGTCCTTTTAATATAGAGAGATTCTGTTTATTCTATAGCTCGAACCTTAATGGAACCCGATCAGTCGGTAATGGGACACAAGTTCCTTCCTCGTCCAATCGAAAGATCATTTTACAGCGTCTGAACTATAACTGGTTCACATGCACCAACCAATGCCATTTTTTTAATGTCACCAAATTGTTTTATTTTACAATTTGTTGTTTAAGGCGGAAAAAGATTAGGATAAAGTTGAATTTAAGTTTTGAGTATAATCGATATATAGAACTATAGTGTTTCATTCGATTCCAAATCAAAATATTATCGATAAGTAATCGATTTCGAGCGGAAGATCTGAGACGAGATTTTTATTCACCGGGTAATATCCGCAATGAATTGTTAACCAGGCTATTTTAAAACGAAACAAACAAACCCCGTGTATTTCTTTTGATTTACAACTTATGATACCAAATAAGAAGGCACTTCTTCAAAAAATATATTGTTAACCATCGCGAATTTTATTTCACCATCTTAAAAGCGAATAGGCTACTTTGCTGTAACGGTTATTTATAATATTCCTACGGATACTTATTGTTTAAAGTATTTATCGGGGTTTTTATTACAGCGTAGAACCTTTTCATTTTTATTTTAGCAGTAAATAAACTGCATTCGTAAAACATCTACAGCAAAGCTTTATTCTTTAATCCGTTCGAATAACTTTCAAAAAGGCAACTCGAGGATTTTTCAGATTTACCTACGTGATATGCAGGATAATTTTTTACCATATCAGTCTGAAGAAATGTGTGATATTTTGGGTAAAGAATATACCCTTCTGATTGCGCTTCCTTTCATATCCGCAGTGGAGTAAGAAGAAGCGGGTACCCTTAGTGGTGGCTGGCGGAGGGGGCGGACTGGCCCATGGACACCAGTACACCGGAAGCAGGGCTGGCGACGGTGACTTATCCGGTCACCACGGCCGAGGTTTCAACAAATCGGTCACTCCCATATCAGGAAGGAGTATTGGGAACTCCCCAGCAGGTGGGTTCGAAAGACCTCTTTTGGTGTTATTGCCTCTTCCATGAAATGGTGTACGCAAAGGAGGAGGGAGGCGTAATTATATCTTGCGGTGGTCGCTGCATCGGGATTACGTCATCAAACACAATCTCATAATCATCCGCAACAATAGGAAGAGGATAAATGGAAATTATTAGGGATGTCTGGTGCATTGTATTCCCTGCCATCCACCATTAAGGTGACTTGTTAGATATAATTTAGAGATAGATTACGAAAGGAGAGGAAAAAACAATGCATCCTTCTTTAAGGGTAATGCAACCAGTTTTGCTTAATATAATTATTTTTGGGAGATAATAATGTTGTTTTTTTCCGCTGTCGTCATGAACAATTTCGGATTTCTCTTAAGTTAAGTTGCAGCTTAAATATAAATGCCCTGATTTAAAGATACAAAATGTAGTACATTTCTGCGCCCAAGTAGCATTTCAATTTAAAAACACACAGCGGGTAGTGTCCTGTTAACTTTTGAAGCAGATTTAAATAAAAGAAATATCAGACTAAGAAGTTCACTATGCTGCGATCTTTGAGTCATAGCGTGACTGATATAACTCATTATTTTTCATCTTAACGCTTGGAATACAATTAAAAACCAGCATATATTAGATCACGTGATATAAACGAGTGTTTTTTTTACCTTTGTCTCTCTTTCTCGATTTACTCGCTAAACGCGAAATATCACGTGACATCTTAGGATATTAGAGTGCCTTAGCAACACCACAATACAATAAGCGCGACCGGTGTCTAGATTTCTAAGTACAACAGAAGGGGCTATTCTAACAGGTTTCCTCTCGGAATTACCTTCTTACACATTGTGATATATATTAATAAATTATATATAGGAGATATTTTTGGTTGAATGACATTAAGAGTTCAAAGTAAAACTGTCTTATCTTTCCTTTTTTAACAACCTCGGTTGCGAAAGCTGATTTTGTTTCAATACACAAGGCTTTTTTCGATGAATTGAATTTGTCTATCGTGTTTCAGGCGCTGGAGGAGGCTGGACCGACGCCGTCGGCTGGAACCTGACTTGGACGGACATGAAGGGAAGTTCGTTGTTGAGAGGCGGAGTCGGTGGGAAGGCGTGTGTGGTGTCGTCGAAAGGATCCATGGGCTTCGGAGGATTCGGGGGCGGAGGCGGAGGCTGTGCTGCGGGAGGCGGAGGAGGCGGATACCAGGGTGAGCAGAATAGGGGAGAGCAGGAAACGGGCGATCTCCCGTGAGAGGTCATATTAGAGGTTAAACTGATTGTCTAGCGATTCATCAGCAAAGGATTGATTAATTAACCTCAGGTGATCCTCGAAACTTCTTCGAACCCTACAGTTCAGCGGCTTTGGCAGAGAATTGAACTTTGATCATCCGTGATACATGTTCTCGGCTTCAAATACGTGTGTGCAATTAAGTGTGGGCCGCATTAGAAATTGCGAGTTTTCATGGGAACTCAAGAAATTGTGTCATTATAAAAATGAAACGGAGTACATACATATAACCTGTTTTTTTAAGCATCAAATCTAAAATTGCGATTGCAATATCCACAATGAGAAATGTTACCTAGTAAGCCAAGTGAATGTCGAAAGGTCTCATTGGATTCTTTTTATGTTAAGTATATAAGTAACTCATTTGCAAACGATATTTTCAATATCCAGCTAATTTGCATTACCTCAACGCAAACCTTGCTAACGCAAATGAAATAACTTCCATGGTCAAATCCAAAATGCAAAATATTTCTTTAAATAATAATAAATTATCCAAGGAGCGATATGTCGCCCACGACGAAATACGCTCGAATGCGACGTCATTGTGATTCTATTTTTCCTATTTAATGGATATTATAGTTTTTCGATCATTTCGCGAGAATTTATTACCTAACTTTATTAAAGACTTTTTTGCAGATTTTCGAAAACTAACTACATTTTAGGTGATATATTATTTTAAAAACTATAACTAATACAAATAACTGCGAAACGATTGTTTTCACTAGTGTTTCCTTTTAAATTCCGGCCAAATCAGCGACAAATCCAATAAAATTTCAGACTGTAGGATTGGTATTTATGTAAGCGGCATTGAAAATTGTAACGATTGATTTCTATGACTCTACAACATTGCAGTTAAATCGCAGGACGAACATTTCACACGAGCTGAGCGCTTTCTTTCATTTTCATGACGTTTATATGCTTTAGATGAATACCAAATCAATAAGTGAGTATTTTGTCGTCGAGGCATAACGTTGGCGTGTCATGCGTTCCCATGGAAACTGACGATCATCCATCGTTTCTGTTACGGTCGGCCTTTTCCAAGCGGTCCTCTCTCTTTCTCTAACGCCAGGTGGCGACGCATGGTCCTTAAAGGGTGCCAGCGGTGGCGGAGGATGGTCCTACACGGGGGACGGTGTGCTCCTCGGCGAGGTTTGGCCAGGGGGCTGGGGAGCGGCGTGGGAGGGCCCCGGCCCGGGCAAGGTATTCATCATCCCGGCGCTTTCCCGTGGCGCCTGTGGCTGCGACTTCCTCTGCGTGGCACTGGATGAGTTCCGGAGTCGAACGCAGTGCCTCTGCCCAGAGGGATGGTTCCTGGGAAATGATTCCACCAGCTGCCTCCGTGAGACCATTTCCTCTTTCTTTCCGACCCTTGTTTTAACTCGTATTCCTAATTTGGGGGCGGGAGGGTGGGCTGGCAACTTGCCGGCGTTAAATCATGGAAGTACCACGTGACTCAAACGAAAACAATATGAGCGGGGCAATGTAACCACTTCCTGTAAAGAGGATGAATGAAAAAACTTTTATGGTGAATTTAGAGGATACGTTGTGGTTGCAGTGCTCCCCTAACCCATTAGTGCATGGTGTCTAATAAATCGGACGGACGAAGGAATTACGTTCTGTGGCATATGTTCTCTATATGGCCCATTGTCATTACTAGTAGTAATATAATTGGCTAAATGTAATTTATCTCGAGTTTCCTTTGTACATAGCCTGAATTAGCGAAAGGTGGTGAAATTTATAAAATGTAATCTTTTGTGCACTAATGGGCTATTCTAGTCCCCAAAACTTCAGTTACCATTTTTAAGAAACTGTAACATTAATTACGTGTACCGTTTTAAGTGAAATTTTCATGACAACAATTCAATATATTTGCGTTTTCTGTGCATGTTTAAATTAATAACCGAAGCAACGCTGAGGACCGCCAATTTAATCTCGTATTTTTCCCTCTGGGATCGTCTCTTTTTTTCCCGGTGGTGGTGCTGATGTGACGGTGGCAGGCGTCGAAGTCCCCTCGCCCGTCCACCTCCTCCCACTCTCCTATCTCATCATCGTTGTCATCGCCGTGCTTCTGGTGCTCTTCATCTTGGCCACACTCTGCATATTCCTCTGTAAGGCTCGCCGTCCTTTCCTATTTATGATTTTTCAAAATAATATCTTTAAAACGATACAGTTAAATTGATACTATTGAATTATATTTTAAAATAATGTTGCCATGTTTAAAAAAACTTGTACGAGATTTGTTTCGTACCATACTCAAAAGAAAAAACTAAATGTCTGAGAAACTTCGGACGCTGTATTTTAGTTCAAACAAGTGTCAGTCAACAAATCCGTTGCCAAGCACTTCTAGCCAGGCCTCAGTTTTGTTATTTACGACCGTATTCCAAACGGTTTCTTTTTAATAAATCGGTCTGCAGCCGCCAGCAGTCAAACGAGGCGAGAATATTTGCGAAACGCACGTTATCAATAAATCTCGAAGTCACGTGATACGCAAAAAAACTCTGCAAAGTCATTGACGAATTAAAAGTGGAGCTGTATCATGTTTCCTCCCTTGCGCCAAACGGTAGCGCCACGTTCTCAGGAATCCCTCAACGCCGTCCCTCGACGTTTAACAACATTCCTCATCCCATTACTTTTGTTTTCGCGAATACCCGTTTTAAAAATCCGTTTTCGCCGAGCAGACAACCGTTACCAGAGAAAGAGGGTCGCCATGCTAAGGCGAAAGATGCTCAGCGGTCCGGACCTGCAGCTCAACAGGCTAAGGGCCTCGTCCGGTGGCATGATGACCGAATACAACCCTAACTACGAGTTCGGTGGTGGGACGTACACAATCCAGGACCTCAAAGACATCCCGAGGGATCACCTTCGACTGGTCAAGTAAGCCGCAATAAAAAATTAGGATTAAGGTTTACCGGAAAAAAATTTGGATGAATTCTTTGCTGTAGTTAAGAAAATAACTTGGATAACTCAACGCATTGGTTTCCAAACTGTGAGACGCGCCCCCTCTGCGCAAGGCCGGATTAAGGGACTATGAGGCCCTGACGCATAATTTTTCTAACAATAAGACGACCCCCTCTCCATCACCGCCAAAAGGTCTGGGTTCTACTCTAATCCAGAGAGCCCATGCGCAACTACACCGTTGCACCCCGGTTAATCCGGTATTATCTATATCGATAGGTCCGGGGAGGGCATAAATGTTTGACATGTATTTACTGCCTGTTAAACCATCATAATCGTGAGACCTAAAATATGCAACCGTCAAAATTTTAGTCCACAATTGGCAGGGGCATATCCATGTTCCTTCTTAAGGTGGTAATATTAATTGCAATTTTAGTTCCAGTAGGTATCGTTTGTGAACTGCGATTGAAAAGCGTATAGAAGAGGAGCGGAAAGAAATTTTCTTACTTGATGAGGGGGCGCGGCTGTGCAATTTTTGGAAACCGCTGACTTATCGCTTCAATCGTTGTGGGAATCAATGGTCTTCTCTTTCCTCGTCGTTATTCGTAATATGCTGCTGTTTTACGTCTGTGATCTTACAACTCTTTGAAAAAACTGTCCCGAGTGCTGGTTTATTTTTACTTTCCTGACAATTCCGAGTTAATTCCATGTTTTCCATATTTTAATATATTATAGTGCATATTTGTTCATTATCATTTTCTTATCTCAAATGCATGTTTCTTTTCTATTTTTTTTAAAGATGCTTATTACTGTAAAAAAATTTTGAAGCGATTGGTACCAGATGAAACCGCTTCTTGTAAACGGATCGCACAAAATTCCACGTGCAATTTACATCTGCACTTTGACAGATTCCTGATGGATCTTCATCGTAACAATACGACCGGTTCGGATATTAGTTTTTATGCAACTATTCCGTATTGTCTGTGATATCTTGTGATAAGGAAGTCACACCGCGTTTTTATAAAGCAGAAGAAATTGAAGTAAAATGCTGCTTCCGCAAAAGAAGCGATTGTTGACGGTATACCACTACTGCTTTGGTAACTAAACTTATTTTTTGGCGCACCACCATTTCAAACAAACATAATTTCGCGGCTCCCCAACCTTTAAACAATGTTTTTAAATTTTAACATACTAATATTAAAACCTTTTGAAGTATCCATTAGTTGGTACATACCATACCATAATCGATTTATTAGAGAAAAATGTTTCCTCTATAAATACATCCAAATCGTTGTCCGCGGAAGCACTAAATATCACCTGCAGCGCCCCAATGTGCCCCGGCACCCAATTTGGGAACTACTGCACGAGAGGGGTTTGCAAGAGCGAAAGAATTGGTTGAAAGGAGGCGTTTGTAAGCGTTTCTGCCAAGCACTTACGTTTCTTTCGTCTACTTTTGTACAGACACGAGGATCTTTTTGGGTTTCCGAAGGAAACGTTTGCTTATTAAATAACGTTAAATGTAAATTCACGAAAATTCTCTTTTCGTTACTCTTAAATTTATCTTGGGTCATAAATTATCGTATTATCGTACCGTGCATTGATTTTAACTGGCGCATTTCATAACATGAACTTTCTGCCTCTTTTACATAAAACAGAAACGCACACTTAATATTGGTAAAGGATACCTCAGCTTAAAAAACAAAAGTTGACAAGAAAAACCGCCTACCCAAAGTTTCCGAGGCGTTGACATTCTGGAACGTTTTACGATTCTAGTCATCCAATGGTTTCTATGCAGGACTTTTTTGTACGTAAACGTGTAAGCTGAACTGAGAAACAATAAATATTTCCGTGGGGCAAAGAAAAAAGACAACCCTCGACATTTGCTGTCTTAATTATATATTCTTCCACAAATATGGTTATTGAAAAATTAATGTGGTCATGTAAATGATTTCCTTTGAGAAATTAATGATATGTTCCTTTTAGAGATTCGTGTCAGAAAAAGTTTGTCAAATGCTATTTCTCTACCGTTTTTGCGATGTCCTTGGGTCTAATTAGTTCCACGAAATCTGAGGAAAACTCGTATTCATAATAAGTAACATCCGGAATAGAAGTCTTCTCGAGAAAAACCACTCCCGGTAAAAACGGAGCTTAGTTTCTTCTATTCTAAATTCTATCTTAAATGCTTAAGGATTTTTATTAAAATACATCCAGTTCTAGAGGTTCATGTCGTTAAAGATATTACATAATATCGAAAAATGGTTGTACAGTATCCCGTACATCGTAAATTATGGAGTTTTACGTCCAACTACCTGCAAGCCTTTCCCACTCCTCGCGCTTACAAGTTGTCTCATCCTTTCCCCAACGCCTGTCTAGAAGCAGAGCTGTTTCCAAGAGACGAACCGCGGTTAACGTTTTCTTCGCGTAAGTACGTATTAATGTAACTAGTGAAATTATTAGAAACGTGCGTATATGAGGAGGTTTGTATGTTTGTTTGTTTTTTTAAAGTCACCGAGTGGATAATAGCGGATCGAGAGATGACGCGGAAGATTCGTAGGGTCTAAATGTGTTTTCCTTAATTCGGGAGTTGACCACGTGCCGCCTGTTTTATTTTCCGCTCTCGGCGTGCTCCTCTTTCCACACCCCTTTCCTCTCTCTCTCTCTCGGCTTTCCGCACTTCATCCTCATTCTCCCCCTCTTCCCATATTCCTCTCCCCACTTCCCCCTTCTCTCCTCTCATCTCATCCCACACGTTCCCCTTGCTTCCATCCTTCGTTCCTATCTCAACCTCCTCTCTATTTCTCTTTCTGTCCTCCGTTTCTTCTCTCTCTCTCTTACTCTCCAACCTTCCCTTCTTTTCCCTCCCCCCGCCCTCTCTATCACCCTCCCACTTTTTCTTCCCCTTCCCTCTTTCTCCTCCCTCCTTCTCTCTCTTTTTCCCTTCATCTTCCTTCTCTTTCTCCTCGTCACCTACCTCTTTCTCTCTCCTCTCTCTCTCCCTTCTCCTCTTCTTACTCGTAATCCATCTTACTCTTGGGTTCAGGACAGTTCGGCAACACCGGTTCGGCGACTGGACCATTCGGCGATGGGACCATTCAGCACCGGACAGTTCAGCGCCAGCCGTGTTCCGCACGGCACAATTCCATTATATTTTGGATGGAATGGCGTCATATTAATATTGCAACTATTAAGTTAAAATTGATTTAAATGTTAAACTGTTTTAAATATAGCCACGTTTATTCAAACGTTATTGGTTCGGTGAAGTCAAATCAGCCGCGTTCAAAAATATATAGTCTATTCGAGCCATACCCCAAAAAAAATCGGCACAACATACATAGTACAGACAAACGGCATTGCGAAAACCACCTTTTCGGACTCAGCGACACCTAAAACGTATATTTCCGCGATTACAATACTTTCTCAATAAACTCCGTATATGAGAAAGTAAAAAAATATATTCAGTGCGAGTCATACCAAAAAATAAGAGAGAATCGCATTAAGGACAATCTTTCCGCTCGAGCGACTCCTTTGATAAAGCACTCAATATCCGACGACATTTTCAAAGGATCCAGGGATGATCCGAACGTCGGAATCGATAGAATTACCAAACTCCCAACTCCCGTGTATCGGTTCGACATATTCCAGCGGAGACTTTCGCTTTCGAGAGGAAAGCAAATAACCTCCGAAAAATGGAAACCCCGTGAATACCAACTCGCTCAAATAGAACGCCTCGTCGCGGAGAGTTCCTCGGAGTTCGCAATGAGGGAATATTTCGCTTTAAAACCAAAGTTTGAAAATAATAAGTTTCCCCTTCGTACAAAAGTCTTAATACATAATTACACGGTGAAGAACAATATACGATATCAATTCCTCTGCAAATAATTTTTCCCCGTGCGTATTTCATACCAGTCCTCGAATAATATCCTGAGAATGCAATACTGTTTAATACAGGGGTGGGCAAACGTTTCTGCATGGCGGGCCGCATCGGTGTTTGCGAATTCTTCAGCGGGCCACATTGAAGAATGCCAATGCTTAGGCGGGCCAGATTAGAGTTTAAATCGGAAATTGCTTAGATTCTTACGCATCATACATAAGTGAAAAACAAGCACAAACAAGGATTGTAGGGCTAAATTTTCAAAACTAAAGGTTTTATTGTCATAATTTTACCAAAAGTAATATAAAATTGTGTTAAATTTTACAGATTGCTTTTTCACCAAAGCGTCGCGGGCCACGTTAAATGCTCTCGAGGGCCACGGTTTGCCCTCCCTTGGTCTAATAGGTGGGTATTAAATGTGGGTTTTGTGTTTTGCTGTAGGCGAAAATCACCTCGAGGCATTTTTTAGTTTAGAGGTTTGAGTCATACTTTGTAGGTCTAGATACCGTTAGGCAAAATACGGTCACACCAGGCCCACGAGAGAATCTTATGCGGCCAGCGATGCCTTTATGAAAGGGGGCCGTGAAATATAAAACAGATGGTTTAACATTTGATAGGTTAAAAAAACCTTATATGCTGAAGCTATGGCTCTAAAAATGTATTAATCGTTGATATTTTACTAATAGGATCCTTTGAATTCACTCAAATAACTTCCTATGTGAGCCTTAAAGTGGCTCGCTGAAGTATTTTCGTCTGATAATGCGAACCGCCTCGTAAATAATTCTCCCACCCTTGGTCTAGATCCTAACGTTGCTAAGCTAGCCACTTGTGAGCAGCTTTCTTCGATATGAAACTAAAATAACACTTGATGAGGACATTGGATAAATTTAAACTTAATCTTAGTCCAACAGAGGAATTAGTTAAGAGTTCACTTCATGTTGTGACACCCCCTGCCAATCGCTTCTAGCGGCTTGCAGGGTATTGATGTAAATCTTCGTCGCGCGTTGGAAGAAAGAAACATCACCAGTTATGTAACATTTGATTATGGAAAAATTGGTACCTTTATATTTATAGTCCGTAAAAGTATTATAATTTTTTTTAAAGAATAATTTTTCGTGCAAATATGGAAAACTGCTGCAAATATGGAAAACTGCGCGCGTGAGTTTAAAGCAGGATTTTATTGAGAAAAAAGAAGCAGAAATCGTTGAAAGTAATTTCAAACCAAGACGTCTCTAGTAAACGAAGTTCATTACCGAATGTCTCACCTTTTAAAGAATTTCCTCGATAGTTTTATCCATTCAGAATGATAGCGTGAATTTGAAGGGATTCTCGCGATCGAGTTCCATTTCAACTCCTAAGAGTCGACAGTTCTGATGTTTCTAGTTTTTTAACTGTTTCCACAACCGACTGGTTTATTTTTCTACGAAGATCTTATACGAACTCTTACGTATCAGAATCCCAAAATACAGGAACATATAAAGTTTCTGCCTCTTATCCGTTTGATCGCGGATTCGAATTCTGACATGGGCAAGAAAAATTTTTATCATGATTTTGACAAGATTTTTTTATCGTTCTTCAATTACTTTTATGGTCAAATTATATATATATATATTTGTTCCCCGTGAAGATATTAATATCCATAGGAAGACAAACAAATAAAAAGTGGAACGTGTATAATTCTAATTTCTATAATTGAAATATGTTTTTTCAGTTATTGTTCGTTTTCATTTCCTTAAGTTTAAATAATTCGATTCTCATATTAGCCGGATCTGCTTTGGCATAATGTAAGGTCACAGAACAAGCAAGTCAAACTCTAAGGGGCCGCATTAATGCAGTGTGTGTAATGAAAGGGCCGCAATAGGATTTCAGTTGTTTATTGAGAGCGAGAGTTGGAAACAATAGACTTTTTTTAGAAAATAAAAGGATGATTTGGAGGCCTCATTCTATTGTACCTCAATGAATATGAAAAAAATCTTGTCTCCTGTTCCTAAAAATTAACTATTTATAGAAAATCTCCGACGATTTAGTAGAGACAAAAATTCGGGTTCCACTAAGGCACATAAATGGTCGCATGCGGCCCTGGAAACACACGTTTGCATACCTGCTATATACGTATTATTTATACCACGGAGGCCCTTTATAATGCGGACTTCGGCGAGCGCAAAGGGCACCAACGCCATAGGTCATAAAGGAACGTGCTCTTCGAACGAAGTTCGCCAGCATTTGTTTTTTTTGCGGTGGCAGTTTATCCGAATCTTCCGTGATGCGAGATGCGTTATAAGGAAAACCATCGATGGTGCATTATTCCGTCTTCCAGAGATTCCGCACCCTCGGCACGCGCGGTGAAAGCCTTTCTCTCCCTCTTTTGAGAATACTCTCCCTCATCCTCTCCTTCCCTCCCCCTTCTTCATCACCCTCTCCCTCCCCCACACACGGTTTTTCCTTCTCCCCTTTCCTCCTTCGCGAGAAATCGCAAACGCGCAAAAAGATCCGAAGGAGAGAAAGAGTTTAAGAGGAGTTTTAAGTAGGAGTGTGAGGAGAGGGGAAAGGTGTGTTGGAGAGGGGGGAGGGAGGGAGGGAGAGGGTGTTTGGAGGGTGAGAGGGAACTTTGGGATCGCTCCATTCTGGTGTTTCCCAGAATCCCCCTGTGGAAGGGGCGTGACGCTCACGGATAGCCGTCAGAAATAGTCCCTTCTTTTGAGGTTCTTGGCACGCTCACTCCTATCTCTCTCTCAACCCCCCTCTCCCTCTCTCTCTATCTTTCTCTCAACCCCCCTCTCCCTCTCTCTCTATCTTTCTCTTCCTCCAACTACTCTCCTGGTCTACGAAGAGAGAGACCCTCTTTTTATATATATATATACATATATATATAATCCAACTCGTAAGAATTTTCCTCTATCCATCCAACGGTCCCTTTGCTAACGCACGTACGCACGCAGAGATCTTCTCCCTCGCGAGAAAGGAGAGAGGAGGAGAGGGGGGGAGGAGGGGGGGGGAGGGAAGAGAGGACAGGGCTATCGCCTCGCAGAGTCACTCTTGCCAGTATTCTCCGTCTCCACCTGGCCAAAGTCCCAAGGAAAGAGAGAGGAAAAGGAAAGGAGAGAGTGGAATGAGAGGGAATGAGGGAGGGAGAGAGACCTCTATTCTATTTGCGTGAGCTAAAGGGGTGTCTTGCCCAACTAACCGCGGAGTTCTGTTATAAGGGGGAGAGGGAGGTGGGTTGTGGGAATCCCCGTCTCTCCCCTTCCCTCCCTCCTCCCCTCCCGTCCTCTTTCGTTCCGAAAGTGAAACCTCCTCCTCCCCCTCTCACAGAGGCGGAGGAAGGAGACAGGAGTTGAATGAGAGGCACCGAGAAGTCTGCTAGAGATTTGCCCACGACTCTTAAAAACGAGTGGGCGTAAAGAAGGACGCAATGTTCTCCTTCGAATACACTCTCACTCACTCACTCTCTTTCTTTCTTACTGCTCCATATACTTTTCTCCCTGCCCTCCTTAAAAACCCTTTCTCCTCCCTAAACTCTCCTACCTATTTCCTTTCTTCTACATTCACTCGCTCTCCTTTTGCAAATACAGCTTTAAATGTAAGAATGGACTCCTGTATACTCACAATTTATAAAGTCGTGTGTCTCCTTTTGCAAATACATGCCCTATTTTGTGGGTTTTTCGGCCGCGCTGCTATTTACCAAAGGAGATGCATCATTCCCCTTCGATTTGCGGACTTGCCTGTACGCGCGCACACACACACACGAAAGCAACGATATCTGTCATTTTACGACAAAAATGTAGAATTCGGTTCGTTACGGTATGCATGTATACACCTCGCCTTTCGCGGGGGTTAGGTTCCTGAAGAGCCCCGCGAACCGCAAAACCGCGGATGGCAAGTAATTAAAGTAGCGAGGAGAACGGATTTCGGTTCCAACATTTTTGAAAATGGACGGCAAAGCGAATTATTTACCTTACTAACGACCGTGAGCATAGGCAAAAAATACATACCAGAGTAAGGAAAGAAGAAGGAATTTAATTTCACCTGTTGTAAATGTTGTATCAGACAGTTTTACGATTTTGTGTATGCCCAAGCTTTCCTACGTGGCGGGCCACATCGGTAGTTGCCAATTATTCGGCGTGTCGGAATAGAGTTTAAATCGGATGTTACCTATACATTCTAATGTGCAATTTTTGTGAACATCAAGTCTAAATGGGATTTTTATGGTAAAAATTCCAGCGTTAAAAGTTTTATTATAAAAAATTTCATAAAAATATATGAATTTGTGTGTTAAATTTGTCGGATTGCTTTTCCATCATGCCTTCGCGGGCCGCATAAAAATCCTTCGGGAGCCGTAGGTTGGGCACCACTGGCTTAAAGAAAGCTGTCATTAGAAGATGCCTACCTTTGTTTTAATGTTTTGTTAATTTCCACAAAGCCAATGCTTGCCTTGAAGTCGGTGAATGCGCCAACTTCCATTGCTCTCTCTCTCTTTTAATTGGACTGCCATGTTAATAAATATGAATTCTTGGGCTCTATATATACACCTCCGCCGCAATGACTCTCTCTCTCTCTCTGATCACTTATTTAGTATTGATTGACTTAAAAAGATCTCTTCTGTGATTTATCAATGCGAAAGAACGAAAAATTTCAAGAAAAAGAAAAACTGGTCGTGAACAACCAAAACCGCAAATGGCGAGGTTTACCTGTGTTTCATCCTGATGGCGGTCCATCTTGTTTTGAAAATAATATTTCTCGTCCGGAAATTTTTATTTTTGACGCGAATGCATGTAGTAAGGGAATTTATTTTCAAATATCCCAAATAATAAAGACGGCGCTCTTAGTATGTCGTGTAGTATAAAGTAAATTACTTCGCGGTCCGCATAAATGCACCGCGCGGGCCTTATGTGGCCCCGCGGGCCGTGACTTTGTGATTCCTGTTTCAGAAGGTAAATTAAATTTCAAAGATTAAATTAAATCAAAAATCTGCGTTCAAACCCAAAAATAAGCACAAATCAAAATCGAAATGATAAGTTCTTACCTCTGGAGCCTAAAAAAAGGTTATGAAAAAGCAATATGTGTGTTTCGGCCACCAGGCTACCACTGATGATGGCTGGCTGATATTTTTATCCACAATAACACCTTGATAATTCTCTATTAAATTTGTCTCATTTCTTTTTCGCCATGTTAGACTTCCACAAAGTTATCCTTTTGTCAATATAATCTATGATGTTATCGCGTAACTTTTATCTTTCTCATTACACCTGTCTCCTTTCTTCCCCTTCCTCTCCATGCCTCACTCCCTCCCTTATTCCCGCATGCGGCCTCCGAAAAAATTTTAAGCGGCTTGCGAAGCTATGACGAGATAAGATATCCGTAAAATTCAACATCTGAATTCGTGTTTTTTCATTCGAATTATGATAATAAGACATTGAATATTGAAACTTTAACTCAAAAAACCTAATTTAGGCTTCATTTTCCCTTATATGATACCTCAGAATCTCCATTTAACTTCTAATTTGGGGTCTAATAGTGGCCGCCGAAGCACTGGCGATTCCCAATGCGGCCCACCGAAGGATTCGCAGTCAACAATGCGGCCCGCCATGTAGAAAACGTTGCCAGCCCCTGAACTAGTGTATTAAACCCTGGCCCTCAAAATAATTAAAAGGGTTGTCGCAGGCAGGGTCGTCCCCCGGTTGACATATGGCGATCCCATTGGAGGACCCACTCACTCCACCTCTCGTCTCTTAAAATATTCAACAGCGCTAACTCGCAATAAAAAAATAAAACTCATCGAGCGAAATACGTTGCATAGTTCTCCCTAACTGGAAAAAATGACGAATATCCCTCCTCGAAATATTGACTTCATGAATATATTAATCCCCTTGCTCCTCTGTGCTTTACCCGACTTATGAATTAAATAACGTTTCGCTGTCGTTCCATTCATTTTATAAACATTTTGGTGTGTCGGAAATTTGCTTCTCGCGCAAGCATCGGAAAAAGCGATCCGCAAGATAAACTTGGAACGTTGGCTTTAACAAAAGCTCTCTCCAGGAAAGCTAAATTTGTAAATTAAATCTGTGACGCGCAAAAAAAACATGCTTCATTTAATGAAGGATTTCAATCATCTCGAAGAACTCTGACCGTGCGTAAGATACCGAAAAAGTTATAAAATGTTATAATATGTGAGGTGGATTGTACGACAGAAAGATAACGAAGGTCATTTTAATTGCGCTTTTAGTTTCACTTTGGCGTCTGTCTGTGCACTTGCTTATTTTGAAATTGCGACGAAACCGTAAAAGATGGAGCAGACTTCTGTACTGCTGCCATTTTTATTTTGTTTGCGTTTGAGTTTTGAAACATAGTAAGGATCGGATAGAGGCCCGTTTCAAATTTATTTATTTTTTTAAATCCTACGAAGATATAGAAGATGGAAAACCAAAAACTTACATTCCCACATTGTTAGCACTTACAAACAAGGCATGTAACAAGTGATCAGATTCTCTTCAGTTCGTCAATTAAGTTAAGGGAAGAAATTCTCAGAGCGAAATCAAACACAAAATATTATCGAATTTAACACTATGGTAGAAGAAATAAAACGCGCGGATTTTATCCGTGTTCATAGACGACACTCTACTCGTTCTGTACTGCTATCACGAATCAGTAAGGAGTTCCAATATACTATTATAGAACTGGTAGTGGTAGTTAAGTTTGATGCATATTTTCTGCCACCGATCTTTTGAACTGCAGCGTGAATTTTATTTTTCTCTTTCCAAGGGTTACTTAAACGATTTTTTGCGAGATAACGCTTTTCGGTCATTTTATTGTGTGTATATAGCGAGAATATGTCTGTCAGCGTTGTCACTCCACATTTGTTAAATATTCGCCAATTATTTCCAGGGCTTTGGGCCAGGGGGCCTTCGGTGAAGTTTACCAAGGTCTGTTCCGCAACAGAGCAGGAGATGCGGTCGAAATGCCCGTTGCAGTCAAGGTAATTGTTCCACATTTAAATTTACCATATGATATATAATAACTATAGGTTTTTTGTGAATAAAGTTCATTTATAGCGGCGCGTAATACAGGTATAACCCGATTTACGTCGGGTATGCGTTCCTGGAAAGTGCGACGTAAATCGAAGCAGTTTTTCCCATAAGAATAAATTATTTTAATGGGGATGCGTGCAGGAGTAAAGGAAAGTTCGGAACAACCGATTGCTGTAACCCATTAATGCTGGCACTAGATACTCGTCAAAGTAACCCGCAATAGGATGGCAGCACTGCTACGTTTCTAAAACGAATTTTGGACATAGCAACACGAGACGATTCTCCTCGCAACGGGGTTGTTTTGTTATAAGGAAACTTGTACATACTTCTTATTTGCAGAGAATTATTGATCAGTGAAGGAGAAAAAGTTCCTATGCTTTAGGATAATAATGTTTAAAAATGTAGAGTCAGAATTAATAAAGTGAATTAAGATTATTAATGTTGTTGCCGTGCCGATTGTTTTAGTTTCTTTAATACTAAATATGTACTTTTATAGAATTTTTGAAAAATTATAACATATCTAATCAGATTCAACCTGAAATTTACTACGATTGAGCGACATAATTTCATTTAAATCTTATATTCACCATAATCACGGCGAATTCTATAGGGGGAGACTAGTAGTTGAACGTCGTATGACTCCATGGTCGGCTCGGACGTGAAAAAATCGCTTCTGTGCCCGATTTTTCCGAGGGTTTCACGCAGAGGTGTAGTCCTATCTAAAAAAAAAAGTAGGCGTACGCTTGAAGAAACGTTTGATTGGGCGTATAAGGTAAGGTGGGGTAAGAGTGCGCAAAAAAATTTGTATTTGAAAATTCTGGGAACTGATGTAATGTAGAAAGTTAGTTTTACTGTTAGATTACTGAATCTTCAAAATAAAACGTAATAGTAATTATTAAAATACGGATAATTCTAATAATAATATAAAATAAAAAGAAAATAATGAAAATATTTTAATCTCATAAAATTATTATTATTACAAACAATAGTCACAGGTTAAATAGCCAATTTCATAAGATGTGCAATTCTCATGACACCATTCTTTACAGCTTTGGCACTGTATCCAGTCCTCATCTGATGGATCATTATATTCTTCCTCACAACCTGGGCAAATGACATTAGATGTGAGGCTAGCAGGCTTGGTCAACGGGATTCTTTTTGTAATTTTTCTTTGACCCTTCTCCTTCTTTTTCTCTTCTGCGGCAGCCTTTTCTCGGTTTTTTCTTCTATGAAATATTTGTAAGGAGAACTTGACATTATTTCAGATTTTTTTGCTGTAACTTTTCTTTTTCTAGGAGTTGCTTGTGTCAGAGGGCGTATCGTTGTCGGAGAAACGTGAGCTTTAGAAGTAGAAGGCAGATTTAAGGTAGCATTTGTTACATCAGGTGCAGGGTTTCTAGAAGCACCAGCATTGGATGATGTTAAACTTGACAAGGTTGATGGGGATTCATCGACTTGAAAGACCGCACTTGCACCTGTACCTCCTTCTTGAGCCAGTGCTGGGACGAACGAAACTTGAGAAGGAGCGAAATCTTCGGGTGAAAAGACATGCGGATCAATAGGATAAATTCCACAGGCTCTGAAACTATTCTCTGCTTTACCAATTGTGGCTACCCGCAGATTTCTTGAATAAAGCTGCGACATTTCTCAGTGTTATAGGTTGATTTCCGTTACTTACTAAAAAAAAAAGCATCACATTCCTGCCGATTTTAAGCCTACATCCAGAGGCTGAATCTTCTGTGATCCATGGGGAGGAATACTTAGTAACGTGATGTTATTTTC
Source organism: Uropetala carovei (assembly GCA_036926305.1). Classification (NCBI taxonomy): domain Eukaryota; kingdom Metazoa; phylum Arthropoda; class Insecta; order Odonata; family Petaluridae; genus Uropetala; species Uropetala carovei. Next base: position 3,997,007 of record JAXCHB010000010.1, on the reverse strand, counting down.
TCTGCAAAATAAGACTGCTTCCAGGCTGCAATGGGGTACGTGATTGTCCAATATAAGAAGCACTAGATCAGCTTCTGTAGCCTTCACATTTTTCTGAAAGTGCCGTAGCCATTGAGGAAACAGTTCTGAATTAATGAACCCCTAATCGGATATCAAGGGCAGAGTTCTGGTGGGGGCTTCAGAATACAATGCATCATTCATTCTTTTTCTAGGGAAAATCATTGCTGGTGGAACATAAATACCTGAGGCGCTGAAACAACTGTAACCAGTTGACCACGTTCTGCTGACACAATCTTAGCCAAATTTTTTTGCCTTTTCCTGTAACAACCTTAGGTACCTTATTAGGGACAGTAGAGATGCCACTTTCGTCCATATTGAAAATTCTCCTTGGAGGAAGGTTGTGCTTTTCGTACGCAAAGCGTAAATTATCAAAAAAACGAGTAACTTGCACTTCATTGAAGCCTATAGATCTTCCAAGGCTGCATTTTTCGGGCAATCTAACTGATAACTTCTGCCTTTTGCAAAAACTGATCACCCAGTCTTTTCCAGCCTATAGATCTTCCAATGCTGCATTTTTCGGGCAATCTAACTGACAACTTATGCCTTTTGCAAAAACTGATCTCCCAGTCTTTTTCAGCCATTTGTTTTTGTTTATTGAACCTATGAGGAATAGTATTGCACTCGGCATACTGAAAAGCCAATTCTCTAAGAGTTCTAACAGTCAGCCCATAGAATTTTGCGTCTAAATCTTTACAATAATCAGCTAATTCATTTTCTTTGTCAATTGAAAATGTATTCTTAAAGCGGCCAATTGAAGTCGGTATTGTTCCTACATTTAACCTCTTTCGTAGGGTCGATTCTGGTATTCCTAAATCATCAGCGATTGATCTCTTACTCTTTCCAGCTTCTAATCTACTATTAATGCCTTCCATAACTTCAGTGGTAAATTTTAGACATCTTTCACTTTTCCTTTTGTACTTCCCCACTGTTTCTAAAAGAAAAACATATTTCAAGATATTATTAACTCCTTTTGATATCATAAAATAGTTGGAAAAACTTTACAACTATTTCGTCTAAGAGTACGCGCACTCTTAGACGACTATAAGATAGTCAAAACTTTTGTTTACACCGCCATGTTTGTTAAAATTTCCGAAATTCAATATATGGCTAAATAATGCTTACATACACAAGTTTATGTAAAGAAATGGGCTTACCTTTCTAACGCAAACCTTCCTCAAGTAACTCCTTAAACTGTAACGTCCAAAAGTTGTATTTTTACTAAGAAAAATGAAAAAAACGTCCAGGGATTTTAAAAATCTTTAATTTATAAAGACTCGAAAAAGAAGAGGATATAATAGAAAAGAATAAAATTTATTCCAATCTTTAGAAAAATCATAGGAACTAAAATTCTCTAAAGTTCGCCAATTAAATCGTCATCCGGATGCAGCAAAAATGGCCACCATCTCGTATTACGAGCAATTGAAATACCGTAAAAACCCGCGTATAATGCGCACCCGCGCATAACGCACAGGTAGGTTTTCGGTCTCGTATTCTGCGATTTTTTATATTCTCGCGTATAGTGCGCACATTTTCCTAAAATTTTCGTCTCATTGTCAGTCACAAATTTATCATTTAACTCAGTGCTTCTCAACCTTTTTTACTCCACGGCACACCTTCATGCATGCTTAAGAAAATCGCGGCACACCAAACCATCCCTAATTAATTTCACCGCGTAAATACTCATTGTTAAAGATAAAAACTAGCGTAACAAGTGAAAATCGCAGTTAGATTGTTACGATTGGTAAAGCAATAATTGTATAATTTATTATACATTAAATACATACATAATTTAAAAATTAAATTTCTTCGGAGTGTGCGGCACTATTGTCCCTTCCTCGCGGCACCCTAATTTGCCGCGGCACACCGGTTGAGAACCACTGATTTAACTCATTATTTTTATTATTATGCGATAAATTGTCAGTATCATTGTGATATGATAAAACAATGAATTAAAACTGATGTCAGAGACGGCTAGGAAAATCGCGGGGACCGGTGCAAAGTGTGCGCGCGGGGCATCTTACGCGTCAAAAATTTGGTACAGTAAATTATAATAACTAAAGCAACATCTCTCACTTAGAGAGCGGGACCTCAATCACGCCATATATTTTATTCGCGTAGATTAAAGTTAATATCATATATAATTAAATTCGATTTAACTTAACGTGCTTATTATGGCCAATATGCATATTAAATCAACCTTCTCTTTATCTGCGCAAGTAATTCATTTTTTTAAATGCCGCGATATATATGTACCCTCGTATAACACGCACCCCGCTTTTCAGCTCCAAAATATCGGGAAAAAAGGTCCCGTTGTACGGCATCACCCGTTTTTCTAAGGGGGTCGCCCATCCAAGTTCTATCCCGGTCCTTTTATGCTTCACCTCGAAAGGATTGAAGAAAGTCCGTTACTTATAGGGTGCTTTGGTCGTTGTTGAGTTTCAGACTGTATCTTAAACATATTTTTGCTAACATCACCACTATTTACACCACCGCTAGTGAATACGTCATTACTTTCATGTTTTTCTGCTCCGGAGTAACTTCAAGCTTTTTAATTGAACTAATAGAACCGAATTTGTATTAAAACAGGATAATTTTTCTCTTAATTCTCACTTTTCTATGGGCACAGTTAAAACAACAAATGATTAAGCAGACAATTAATTAATTTAAAAAAAGACAAACGATAATAAGCAAGCTAAGGATATCCTTTGATAAGATGTCCCTGATTTCTCGTCCTAATTCACCATTTTTTTCGGATCACTATGTTCTCTCGTTGCAAAACCCTCAAAGGTAACATATTAAGCAGTCACCTAGAGAGCATTGGCCTGAGTATGAAGCGAAGCAATACTTATGTGAGCGTTCTTTATTTATATATTATCTTACGGAGTAGATATTTAGATCGCAGTCTGTTAATTTTGTTAAGTAATACTATCAGTTAACAGCTTCAGGAAGGTGGAAACGGAAATTTTAAAGAACCTTATACCTCTAACGACGTAAATCGGTACACGTATCAATTGATCGGCGACGTAACATCGGGGTATATCTGTAATTTCGTATAAAACGCGAGCATTTCGGAAACTGTCATTGAAGAATCATAGCCGTTCAACCACCTTAGTTCTACACTATCTTCCATTTCAGTACAAAGAAGATAATTTTCATTCTTAGAATCGGCTTTATTTGTTGTAAAATTGATGAAAATGCTGCTACGATGATGATATTAACCTATGCAATATCTGGCCTCTTAATCTGCATGTAAGGAACATTTGAATGCAGTTGTTAAAATCAATTCGGGAAATTAACTTTTTTGGCCAGAATTTTTATATAATGGTGAGTCATATATTGATATTAATCGCTTTTTTGTAGTTTAAGTCATGATAGAATAGAACAGGGCTTAAAAGCAGGAAGAAACATAATATTTGCTGAGCCAATTAAACCAATACCATGTGTATTGTATATTTATTGCTTCTAAATAACCTTGCACATTGTTACATTTGTATGTTTCAATTGATACTTTATTCACAAAAATATTTTGTAAGCTCAGAGTTATTAAAACGTTTAGCATTAGAGCTGGCTGAAAAGACGTGAATTAATAAGTAAAAGACAAAGTGAATGATTTAATTCTTCTAGTTTCAAATAATCATGAAGTGGAAATTTGTCTACGTTATTATTTAAAACCTGATAGCAAGGTAGACATGAAATTTAAATATCTGAAGCATAATCAGTTAGTATTTTCTAGATTGACAGTGAAATATATAAAATCAATCTATAGCTTTGTTATTAATATTAGACATGTTTACCACAAGAGTAGTAAAAATTAGTTTTCTTATATGCCCATCATTAACTCTGTAACTGATTCACTTTTCTTAATTCTCATGAAAAATACCCATTTATTACAATGCGACAATGTTTGCTACTTTTCATGTTTATTATTAATTCTGCACAAAGAAATGGGATATAATATTCAGAGAAAAAATTTGATCAACGTTTTAACCATATTTTTCTTTTAGACCCTTCCAGAACTATCCTCAGGTCAGGCTGAAATGGACTTCCTCATGGAAGCATTGATAATGAGCAAATTCAACCACCACAATATTGTGCACTTCATCGGGGTATGTTTTGACAAGCATCCTCGCTTTATCGTGCTTGAGCTTCTTGCTGGTGGAGATCTTAAAACATTCCTCAGGGAGTCACGTCCTAAGCCGGTGAGTCAACAGTAATGCCTTCATTCCTTAATATAAATAATCATATTTTCTCTTTTTCCCTCAGCGAGGTGTAACTTATTACCTGCATACTCATTGATCATTTCATGTTATATATCGTTCTGAAATAGACATTTCAAAGATAATATTATGGAATGATCAAAATATTATTTGAAATCAAAGAATGCTCGCCAAGTAATGTCAAAAGTTGTTGATGAAAAATAATTTTTTCATTGCATTATAAGTTATCAAATATGAATAATGAGTAGTTAACAGTCTCAGGTGTAATTTGATTGAATTTCTTCATATTGTTGAAATAAAAAAGATTTACTTGGTAATTCCACAAAAATTTTTATTTAAAAAAAACGACCTAGTTTTGTTGCTGTGCAGCATCATAAAAATTAAAATTTTGTGGAATCACCAAGTAAATCTTTTTTGTGAATAATGAGAAACAGTAAGAGTAAATGAAGTCATAATGTAAAGCTTTATCGTACAGATAGCATAAAATGAAATATCATCACATTTAAAAATCTAACGTAACAGCTACTTTGGTATGAATTTTATGAGAAGATTAAGTAAGAATAATTTACTATTCTGTCTTACTATACTTTCATTTGAGTAATTTTAATGTCCAGCATTCGCTAAAAATGAAAAGATGGAGTAAATGGGTAAGATACATTGTATCAGGCTAATAGAAATTTGTTCTTCCTCAGGACCGTCCTTCGCCTCTTACCATGAAAGACCTATTAAATTGCTCCTTAGATGTTGCAAAAGGTTGCAAATACATGGAAGAAAATCATTTCATCCACCGTGACATAGCTGCCCGCAACTGCCTCCTAACTACTAAGGGTCCTGGTCGAGTCGTCAAAATTGCAGACTTTGGAATGGCAAGAGATATCTATAGGTGATAATCAGAAAATACGATAAATGTCATTTTGTTTTTTAGCAGATTGAAATTGTTTACTAATAAAATGGTATTTAATATGAAGTGTGTAGAACAAGGCTTTGGAAGAGAATAATTGTCCAGACTTTGATTAATATATTCTCAAAACTCCTTGCCATTTTCAATAATAACATGATCACTACTTATTATCCTTACCTTAAAATCTCAGATTCATATTTTGCTTCTTATCCTATATATTATGTTTTTATTTATATGAAGTATCTCATAAAACAGTTCATACAAATATTATTTTATGATTTTATTCAGTAGTACTAAATTCTCAAAATATTTACTGGTAGAGAAATTTTATAAGTAACCTAATTTATAGAATTAATTTTTATAAAATATTTCAGTTTCTAAATCTTGACAACACGAAAACATGAAATTCACAGATTGAAATTGACTAATCTAAATCATAATTTACTTAAGCATAAAAATAAAACAATGCCATGCTCTATTAGTAACTCTGATTAACTGTTAAATTTAATTAATGTAAAAATTTTAAATCATTACTTTTTATTTTGTACTTCACAAAATAACAATTGATGTTTGGAAAATTGCCATTCCTACAGAAATTAAGATTCCTTTCATTTTTACAACTACTATCTCAAGATTTCTTTTACTAAAATCCATCAAAATATGAAAAGCAGTTCAGTATGTCCTTTTAAATCAGTTGATATTCCCTTTAGATTCAGAATTTAATGCTTCAAACTTTCATTCCCTCAGAGCTGACTATTATCGTAAAGGAGGGAAAGCAATGTTGCCAGTGAAATGGATGCCTCCAGAAGCATTTCTAGATGGAATTTTTACATCTAAAACTGATGTATGGTGAGTGATGCATACTGTGGTGCTCAAACTATGAAATTCCACAGGACATAAGGAAATGATTTCTTGCTTTCCTTTTTACAATGCAATTTTCTCTTGCATCATATTTTAAGTTAAAACAAGGAGAAATGAAGAACTTTTATAATTTTGCAATTTTTCTAATTAATGGGTATAAATAAATGCAAAACTGCAGTGGCATGTCTCAAGGAAAGTAGCTTTTTTATACAGTTAAAGTTGTGAGCAGCTTCAGTCATATTAAAACCAATGAGTTAATTTCTCTTTTCTCTTAATAATAACGTTGGTATTTAAATAATTTATAATTATTCTATAACTATTTATATTTCACTTTGATAAAATAATATTTTTATCAAACATTAATGAAAACTTCAAACTTTCTTTACAGGAAAATGTTTTCACTGTATCCATTCCCAATTCATATTATATTGTAAATCAGCTTCACGACATTAAAATACACCGTAAAAAATACAAGTTTTATGCAATATTTCGTGTAACATATCTTTTAAATGAAGCATCATGCTTGATTAATCATGGCTCTTGCACTTCTACTATTTGATATGAATGTATTTGATGTTTTTAAAATTTTATTTTTCAAAGATATTCTAATTTTAATGTGGATTTGTGATCAGTTAACAAAATTAGGCTAAAATTCAACTGATATATGAGTTTCCAGTCCTTTTACAGTATGTTTGTATTCTCTTTCTTCGTACTTTCCTCCTAATTCTTTGTCCAAAATAGCTCAATATCTATTTTCATATCTAATTTTAAGTTAATAAAGTTAAATAACAGATTGAAATAAATGTGACTTTTCATAAATATAATTCCAAGGCATTGCATAAGCCATGTATGCCATACATTTCCACTTAAAAGTCTTGTAAATATATTTTTAGGTAATAAAACCGTATTATTTCTTATAGTTAAACCATGCTTATTACCAGCTTTTATATGTTTTCTATGTGATTTTCAATGGCACCATCATCACAGGTCATTTGGTGTACTTTTATGGGAGGTTATGTCTCTCGGCTATATGCCATACACTGGACGTGGCAACCAAGAGGTAATGCAACTAGTGACATCTGGTGGGCGCCTTGAGCCACCGGCACACTGCCCTCCTCCAGTGTATGGCATCATGACGCAATGCTGGCACCCCATACCTGACCACCGACCATCATTTGCGACATTGCTAGAAAGGCTAGGATACTGCATGCAGGTGAGGAAGTTTATTATTTTATGTTTGCAAGTTTAATCCCAAATGTTTTGCATCTTACTCTTATACTAATGCAGGAAGTTATTTTATGGAATCTTATGCGAGTATAACTGTTTACTAGTGTAAACTTCTTCCATAAGTAGCATTATGACAAATGGCGAGGTTCTTCTGGATGCAAGGGGTGCATCACACCCGGGCAGCAACATATTAGGGGTGGCAATTCATGGGCGGAGGCAAGAATCTCTCTTAATGTTGCGTTTTACAAACATACAAACATCCTTTACCATCCACTGTGTTTGTAAACTCATGTGATAGACCGCCTTCTAAAATAAAGTATTTTTACATAATATATCAAGATGATTCGTATACGAGAAAGTTTGCGCAATGTGTTTTGCACAATTTATTTCTTAAATTATATAGAACTTTCAATTAAATATTCGAAAAAAATCTGGGCCAGGGTGCTTTTATAATTCTTTAAGGGGTGGCATAAACTGCTTGCACCTGGGTGGCAAATATGGCCAGCGTGGGCCTGTTTACATGCATATTGAAATGAATAAAAAATTATTAATGAAAAATTTGTAAATTCTCCAAAGATACTATACTAGGTATACATTTTCTTGGTAGATGTAACACTATAATTCTTTTCTACTTTTGTGTGCAGAACAAATATTAATATAACATGTTATTGCCAAAAGTGCACAATTTGTCTCAGTATAACATTTACTCATAGGTCAAATGTTAATAGTTCACTGTAGCAAAGAGAAATATGATTTCTAAAGCATATTGTGATGTGAGATTTTCATGCTCGGGAATTATGTTGAAGCAATGAATATTCTGGTGGAGTTTTAACTTGATATCACTTATTTACATGATAAAATTTTCCTGCATTGTTGCTGTAAATAAAAAATATTACAGCAAAAATATAATTCAGAAAACATGATGAGAAGACAATATAAAAGATGGTTTTTGTTATTAATCAAGTGAGGCACGGATATTCTGGATATCACATAAACATCACAAAGATTGAGTACTCCTTTACATACAAGCAGAAGTGAAAAAAGAATGCAAAATAAAAAAAATGCAAGATTCAGAAATTAAAAGGTAAAGTTTATTCATAAATTCAGCTGGAACTATACTTTGACTATCATAAAAATATAGTTTGAAATATACTTTGAGCTATAACTTCTTTTGAGGAATAACAAAAATGTGAAGATAAAAGCTCAATGAAAATTATCATCTGTAAAACCAAATAAATAGGTTTACGATCTGCGATGAAGTTATGGTATCTTTCAATGAAGCCACGGAGTTGATTTCACAAAATGGAAGTTAAATCACATTATTGATTGAATGGCTCCTCTACAAAACTTTCTTTTAGGTCACCTCTGGAATTTAAACTTTAACATTTTTGTAAATATCATATGTATATACATATACATAAATACATTCTATCATATGGTCAGGGACTACAGGCGACACCTGAGATTCAACCATTCGACATTTAATTAACTCGAGAGTTTGACCATTTTGCATTATAACCCCAACTCGACTTTCGACCGGTCGAAGCTCGCCTATTCAACCGAACCGATCGATTGAATTTGGAACTACATGTAATTACATAAGTTTCTGTGATTCCGTTTGAAGAATCAATCGAATTTTCCATGAAACAAAAAGGAGTATTTATAGGATGTACTTATAAAAGCATCTACTGATGAATTTGCAGTGAGACTACTTCTAATGTTTGGGTTACGTCCATCAGCTAACTCTTACATCTTTACCTGCTAGCAGACCAAGAATTTATCTCTATAGAGTCTCTGTTTATTAGATTTCTTTTGTTGTCAGAGCATCTTTTTTGTTTACAAACAGAAGGACTAATGAAATCTTAGAGGAGTACCCTTTGCATTCAGTTCGGGGTTTGGAGTCTCATACTTTCTCTCAGCTGATTTTTTCAAAGAACTTTTGTGTTTTATTTCTTCAATTTATTTTTAAAAGAAATTGAAAGAAAAATTAATGGAAAGAAAAATTGTTTCATAAAGTAATTTCGAGCAAAAGAGAAATTCATGATAGTTTATTTTCATCGTTTGTGCTCATGTCAACCAGTGCAGCAGGTGCCACCGATTTAGGAGCTAAAGGGTTGAAACTACTTTATCCATTTCCCTAGCCAACAACCCCTCTTCTTCCAGCAAAAATTTTTCAACTTCTCAATTAATAAACCAAGTCCCTTAAGCAGAGTTGAAAAAGATTTCAAGTATGAAAATATTTTTATATCTTTAGTCTTAAATTATTTTATGCTTTTTAAAGATTTCATATTGTTTTCTTAGCATGTTAGTAATGTTATTTTAACTTTATGTAATATGAGATGGAACTCAGTAATTTTCTTTCAAGATGCTGGAACGCATCTCCCAATAATAATGTACTTTTATGGGAAAACGCCGCTCGACATTTGACTGTTCAAGATTCGACTCCGTTTTCAGGAATGCATCCCTGTCGAATATCCGGCATCGCCTGTATTTCAATTAATACATTTTAACAGTTAAAAAGATATAAAAACCGATATCTGTAGCCCCTATAAATGTTATTTTTTTCTTCCATTGGTTTAATTTTTGACACAAGTTTTAGCCTTTCTAAGGGAAGATACTTGGCACAAAAAATTGGAGGTAAAGTAATTGGACTAGTAGCAATAATAATATGTTATATGTAATTTCTAAACATAATCAGTAATCAAATAAATGTATAAAAAATGGTTTCATCAGAATTAATCAAATTAATTAATAAAAATTGATTGAATGGTTGATTACATGTGGAAATATCAGTATGTACTTGTCTAACTGGCTCAAAAAGAATCATTCTTACTCAATAATGCAGTACTGTAGCAATAAATTCAATTACTGGCCTCAGTAGTTGTACCATGCAGGTTTGAGCATATTGTACTTTTACTTTATCTAGTAATTTATGGGTCTAAATTTATTTTGTATTAGTAATATTCCCTCAGAGCATAAATTTTTAATTTAAAGTTTAATATATTTATTGGTATTCTATTTAAAAAATATTTTTCTCTTAGTTTTATTTCAAAATATTCATCATTGCCAATATAATTAGGTATACTCAAGACATATATTGTAGTAAGTAAAATGGAATTAATTCTATCTTTGTGTCAACTGGTCTTTATGAATAAATCAGATTTTATAACTAGCAGTTATAAATGCTTATGTTAGACTTGATATGCTTATTTTGTTTTTCTGCTTGTATGTTATTACATTTTTAAATATTTCCTTTTACTAACCTTTTCTCAAGCCCATCAATCGACTGTTAACTCATAAATTAATGATAAAGTAACATTGATATTCATTGATAGAGATAATTTATATCTGATTTCATAACTACACACATATGATGTTAGCATTTTAAACATTCTAAATATGTGAAATGACCAACAAGATTTTGATCAGAAAATAACAACTCTCATATTTCATGATGCAGAAGCTGTGATTCTTTGCTATTAGTTAATGCTTAAAAACATTAGCAGTTAGAAATATACATGTTAAAGCATTAGAGCCAATCATTTAAATCTAAAGTACTCTTATTCTCTATAATAAAAACGTTCTGTAAGGAACATAAGATGGCCTAATTTAATTAGACCACTTGAAAATATATTTTGTCAGTTAGCTAATACTGAATGCATTCTGTCACAATATAATTTTGGTAGTTGTTAATATTCGAGTGGCACATTTATTTGTTAATGTAAATATCATACCTACCTATCATTTTCCCTACGTTATATATGTATACATATAATTATTTCTGTCTTTGCACACCGACAGTTATATGTAGCATTGACGAGAACAAGGTGGGAGAGGAATATCAGAATTTTATAGCCGAAAATAAAAACCAAAGGCATTTACTAAACGACAACAGAATGTTCACTAGAAATGTAGTATATGATGAAATATTTCATATGTAATAGTGTGCTATTAATTATTTTAAATGCAAATTTTAATAATCAATCTATCTATAATTCTTCCGTTGATATTTAAACGGGAATTACACTAGTTGTATTAATAAAATGATCAATATTTATTCTAGATAAATTTAATCTAGGTACCTTATATTGAAATAATATGTTGGTCATCTTTTCATTTAAGTTCCTAAAGCATTTCAGTTGGTTTTTTAATGGCACAATTTTCAAAATTAAATGTAATTTTCAACGAATGTGGAGTATTCTATGAAATGAATTTCATTGACATGAATATAAATAAAAAGTGTACTTTGCTTAGTAATAGGTACAGTAATGTGTTACAAGATATGTAGTTGCATGTAACTATCATTATAATTGCGAAATAGTATGCTAGGTTCTTGAGTTATCATTTATCTTAGCTATGATATTTCTCATTCAGTTCAGGAGTGATATAATTTACCTCATCCATCGTCGAATATTCAATTAATTTGTGCTTAACATCTGGCGTAAAACTCGAATTAAATTCGATTTTAGTAAATATTTTATTGGCCCACGAGAATGTGTACAGTAAATAAATGAGTATTCGAATTTCAATTGAAAAACAGACATTATCGTTTATATTACAAACTAAACAGCCATACGAAAAACGCTGTCAATACTTTGATGCAGCAAGCTCTTGTATTGGTAAGAAATGTTTTGAACGTAAACTACACGCACTTGAACTTTAATGGTAACATAACTAAATTCTAATTCCTTTTAATTCCATATATACTACACATAACACGAGTCTTCCGAAAATACGATGGTAGTCACAATGCATTACCGTCAGCAAGTACTTTTTAGAAAAAGTCGTGAAATGTACGCATATATCAATGTTTTACTAGCCCTTTGAAGAAGAATGGGCCGTGTTAACGACAAACCAGAATGGAATCGTAGTTAAAACATTCATTCAAACCATTACACTTCATTGACAATAACAAAGAATTCTGAATGAGAGTAGTTCTACCGAGATTTACTAGAGGGCAGTGAAAAACATGTTGTGTGCTGTTCCTTGCGTCATGTTTTAGAACTAACTGAATAAACTTTGGGACGACTTAATTTTCTTCCCGCATCATATTCGACTACTGTTTGACGATTTCCAGATAAAATGGCTTTGAAAAATCGGCACGTTCTTCTTCTCCGGTGCAGTTGTGAAAGAAAATTTTAATAGAAACATATCCAGCATATTTATATCGTGGTTAAATCAGCACGGGGACTAAATTGGAATGAAAAATTACAAAACGCGAAACAGCGTAAACTCCGAATGATTTATTCCTGCGGATTATTGCATAATTTTTTGAAAACCTTTTTCAGACTAAAATAAAAATTAGACAAAAATAAACTCATAACGAAAATAATATCTGAAAAATTCTGCCGTATTTTTTAAATTAGGACTTAAAGGAAGAATATTTTCTCATACACAGTTTAGAAATATCGTTCAAGAACCTAATTACACGTTACCATGAAAAAAATGGTTAAATTTTCGTCACAAATTAAAGTTAGGGCGGCAATCGGTTGGCTATTTTGAGAGCATGTTAACGCCTGTCTTCATAGCTTTTATCACAATTAATTATCATACCATAGAATCGATTTGGTAAGATGAAAAAGTACAATATTTATAGTCGATCTTTTTGAGAATTTTCTCCCATTCCTCTTCCCTACCCACTAGTGAGAGTCTTAAGGGCGTGGCCTTCCACTTCTAGGAGGGCGTGGCTATATTTACTTCCCACACCTTCCTGCTCTAAACTAATTATGTCATCCAGCTACTTCCTCCTACCGAAATATTTTCATAATAATCCCTAGCGCTTTCATCATTTTTATACCATAATTTACCAATTTATATCTTTTGTTATGCCGACACCTGGGGTGTCCGTTTTTATTCCTATATTGTTGTATGCCACGTCTGAAAATATGAACTTTCTTAGTATATATACTTTTGGAGTAAAGTGTCTTTTTGAAAATTGCTCTTAACAAAACAATGAAATGTCCCTCTGGACGCAGGGCCGCCTCGAGAATTTACTTATTGTTAGATGTAACTTATAAGCGTATCGTATGCTGTACGAATTGTTATGGCATAAATCGTAAATATGTATTCCCATGGGCATCCGCAATAATGGGAAGAGAGGAGGGAATTTGCGTCTCCCTACATTTCACACAGAATTGCTTATTATACATACTTGTTATACATGTTTTACCCCACCCCGAAAAAATTTCTTCGGCCGCCCATATATCAGCAATCTTGGATTTTTCCAGCGAGTGTAATATTAAAATGCACTTCCATAAAATCTTTGAGGAGTATAAGCACCCTCGATATATAAGCACCTATTCGACGTAAAACTAGATTTGTAAAACAAAATTTTAAGGCAACCTTCTCTAGTAGGATATCTAAACACAAGGCGACGAAAACAATTGTTGTTTTTAAGACAAGAAATGATTAAGCTTACAGCGAACAAAACATACGTTCGGAGCTAAAAATTACATTTATGAAATTAAAGGATCAGGTGAAAAGGCAAACTTTTCCCTGCCAATAATATATTCAAACAAAAACACTACCCGGGTTTCGATGTTTGATTATGACGCCAAGCGTAGTTTTTTTGTTTGAATAAACTGGTGGAACGTAAAAGTTTGCCTTTTCACTTGCTTCTATACTATGGAATGTCACAAAGTTACGACCAAGTTCGTCGATTATAATGCTAAAATTGATTTTCTTGGACCCATCCAGAGGATCGTTAATCTAAACCAAAATGAAAATGGACGTCGTCGGCCCGATGAGCCGAAACAACGCTTTCTCGCCCAAATATCAGGTGACGCTGATCTTCTTTTTTAAAAAAAATCCCAGACCGTTAAACGCAATACCGCTCAAACGCCGTGCATTTATGAGAGTCGAAACATAGAAATCGTTCGACATCCCGCAGTCGCAAAAGAGGCGGGAATCGATTAAAGGTATTTTTGAAATGTGCGCTGCATAATTCAGGATTCGTGCCGAAGGACGGACTGCCCGTCGTTTTGTTTATTTTTTGTTTTTCCTGCACCCGCTACATCAAAACCTCCCTCCCCCTTCTTTAACCTTTAAGGTATCGGACCGAACAGACGCGTATTTATATTTCACATTTCAAACACGACTGCCGCGTTTTGCGTCGAACTATTTGCCCGAAATAGGGCGGCACTAAAATAAACCGCTTTGATTCCGAAGACCCAGCCTAGGAAGAAAACTCCCCGATGTATAGTCATAGTATGCGCGTATCGTATTCTGCCGGAAAAAAGAGAAGACCCGACATTCTGGACATGGCGTCGTGCGTGGCTGCGCGACACACAACATCACGACGGGTTGTTATTCGTTGAATTGCGAAATTTGATCTCTCGCCATCTTCATCTTTACACACACTATAAAAATAGGAAATTCAAAACGAAGCGCGAATTTTCGCTTAACAACGTAATTTTTATTACGAGTCTATTGCGTTGGTTTATTCAAATGATTCTCATTTGTTTATTCATCGAAAAAATCTCCAGAAAGGAACAAAGGCGATACAATATGTATTTAACGATTAAAGAAATCCAATTACTGCGTTTCTATATTGGAGCTGCCACGGGCAACATGGTATTGCTGTCGATAACTCGACCGAGAAGCGTACTAATTGTCATGCCTCGGATTTTACGTTAGGCTTTAATTTTCGACTCCCGTAAATCGTGCAGATTGTTTTCATAGACTTTAGCTGCAAGAAAAAAAAGACATGATATGGTCGTCAGTTGGATGGAGTAGGAAGGCTCTTGTGTCGCGAAATAACATTTTTGCCAAAAACTCCAAATTAGTACATATATGCGGAATTGGTGATGAATTCATAGCGATGTTTACTTCTTTCCTGGGTGTCCGAATAAATCTTCTCTTCAGCTTTTCCTCGCATTAATTCGCGTTTACCGTAAATCCTTTTCGGTATTACACCACTGCGTCCGATACGATATATTTATGCCAAGGAATTATTGTTTTTGATTTACCCATTTGTCTTCGAATTAGTTGTTAATGAAAGTGTTGAATAATATTCAAAACACGCTTCACTTGAGTTAAGTAGATACAATATGAGATTTACGTTTACGTTCATTCCTTAGTCGAGAATTATCCATTTATTTTCCTTTACAGACGCTGCGCGTAACCAGTGAAAATAAATGCGGTATTTACGTTAATTTATTTCTTTCGCTTACTAAACGCTGCGTAGGCACGAAAGGAAATTAAATGTAATTATAACGGATCATATTTACTTCTGTTGCTACGAAACTCATTTTCATTAAAATCAATAAACCATGCAACAGATTTTCTTGTATTGGGCTACTCCTTCGGCTGAGATATGGATTCTATTTAACTAGGTGTGGTATGTCTAATACTTTATGAGATATGACGGAAAGTTGATTTTTCGTCACCGTTAAAGTGGCACATAAGGTTATGCCAACCATTTATATAATATTCTTATTGCCTTTGCCCGAAAGTGCTTAATGCCAAATTTCACCAAAATCCGTCCCTTAGAAAACGAGAACGAATGCTCGCAGATGGAAAGGACGAAGCAAATAGGAACTCACGCGCCTAAAAACTATCAAAACTTTTCCGCTTAGGCGATTTCCTTTATTTTAAGAATCAAATCTTGTTTTTATTAAGGGGGGGAAAACGCGCAATCGCTTGATAAAAATTTCAAGTCGCGACGGAGTTTCTCTCTTTTTTATTATCTCCGCCAAGCGTTGTTGGTGTCGCGGCGTTTATTTTTGGTCTCGCTCCTCCCGTTCGGAGGCCTCGTCGCCGTGTGACAAAAGCGATTTGCCTTCTTTTTTTATACTGAGACACACAAAAAATATATAACATTCCGCTTCCTCTAGCGCGCGTTCGTCGAATTTTTTCTAACGTTCCCATTTCCTTGGGTTGTTAAGTTAGTCATCTGGGATGAGGTCGCTCGGCTTCAGCCATAGTATTTTCCAGGGACGCTTGTTTACGTTCCTATAATATAGGGCTTTTAAAATGCCCTCTCCGTCGCGTCTGCTGGATTAAAAAATAAATAAATTCCGCTTTTTAATTTCCCTTTACGAAATTCTGGAAGAAATAACGAGGTTGGAAAAAAAGGTCGATTTCCTCAAGGAAGTAAGCGTGTTGGTCATCTAGAGGGCCTAATTAGAACTATAGCTCGTTCCGGTTTTTATGTGAGAGCGTGCTTGTGCGTGTTTCCATTCGTGAAAATCCGGGGTCTGCCCGTCTGGTCTCTCGGGAAATGTTTCTTCCCATGTTATCACGATTTCAAGGTTTGAAATTTTGAATTATCCAGATGCAGTGAAAAAAGTCCCATCGGCAATTCTGATTCTTTCGCTCAATATATATGGCTGGAAATTTTTCAGCTTTTTAGCATGAATAAATGTATTGTTTATGGAACAAATAAGTCTTTATTGCGTGCGATTTTCGAGCAAGATTACTTTATTTGATAAAAAATCAAGAAAATGGGTTTGAGGCGTGCTACGGAAATTACTGCAGAATGGCAGACGTTTAACCAATTTTTATTAGTGATCTTACGCTAGTATTACCTTTCTGATGAAAATGTGGATTTGAAATTTCGTTCATAGGCCGGTTAAGCTATTTTTCGATTAACTGACTGATCAAGGAGTATTATTTATTTTATGAAAATTCAAGAAGTGTGTGATTGATAGAATTTTGGACTGATTCCGGAGTTTTCGCCGTCACAAGGAGCGAGATTTTTCATTCGAAAATATCACGTTTTCATTACTTTTGCCACGTGAACTATAAAATGTGAGATTTTACAGCTTGTACAGATTAGAAAGGCTACTATATTTAAGGCCCACCCCACAACGAACAAGCTACAAAAAATTACTTCTTGAGATACTCCTTCCCAAAAAAACATTTATTATCTTTGTGATATTATTACCGAAGTTCGTGGCGGATTTTGAGAAGATTCTGAAACTTTAGGAATTGCTTCGTCCTAAACAAGATGGCGACCAAATATCCCATAACGTTACGCGAGGATTTGAGAATGCGAACATGGCTATTCTGGATATTTGCGGACCACGAACTCCTCAAGAGTTGCGAATATCATGAAAAACTATTACAAACAAATCGAATGGCGAGAAAGTACATCTTGTAATACACAAGGTGACGAGTTGATGCCAACGTACTTGGTGCCAAAAAATAAAAATGTCTAAAGTTGAACGCGCGACTTCATGGAAAAGTCAAAGAGATGGGCTAAAGAAAATTACCATTTTCTCGGCAATAATTGCATCTTCGGAAAAATTGACAGTTTAAAGTAATTGTAATGTCTGAAATGGAAATATATAGCATTTTTTACAACGAAGAAATAGAGCAAAACAGAAAAATTTCTTTAATGTGTGGCTTTTATTGGCTTTTTCGATGTTCTGAAATCTTGGAATTGGAGTAATTACTTCCTTTGCATCACCCATGGATCTTGAGTAGATGTAACAGTTAGTAAGATATTTAAAAGTTAAGCGAGCGTCGAAGTGATTTTTACGCATTCCTCGGCAGCAATTTTGCGGGGGGAAAAATCCCTCGCTTCGTTTCGCCCCCGTCCACATAGTCCGTAGGAACTTGGCACACAGATGGGACACTGTTCCCCACAGCGGGCGCGCGCGACGAAATTGTATTTTTTTTCAAGCCAAAGAGGCGAGAGGACGAAGGAGAGAGGTCGCGTGCTTCTCGCGTGCGCGGCTCATTAGTTTCCGAGACCTCCGTCGCTCTCTTGAGGGCGCTTTTAATCCTCACTCGGCGAGGGCGACGTCGCATAGCGACTCCGACGAATATTATATCGACCAATTCCCCTCTCCTTTCGCACTCTGTCTCTTTCTCCTCCCGGTTCTTCCCCATTCACCACCTCGAAAGATTCTCTCCTTGCTTCGCACGCCCCCCTCCCCTTCCCCCGACGGACCCTAAGGCTGACATGACCTCCTTGTCCCTCCCTCTCTCTTCCCCTCTTTCTCTCTTCCCTCTTTCTCTCCTCTCTTTCTTTCTTACTCCTTATTCTCTCTCTCCCTCCCTCTTCCTCTCTCCTCTTTCTTCTCTCCCTCTCTCTTTCCTTCTCTTCCTCTCTCTCCCCGTTTCTCCTTTCTTTCTGTTTTTGAAATGAACGGCTGAACACATCGACAGAGAGAACTCCTCTCGGCTTATCGCGAACGCAAGTTCGAATTTCTCCGAACGCCATCTGACGAAGTATTTCACAACCACGGACGTAAACAGCAGGCCGGGCGCGATCACCCATTCATGGAAATATACCCGATCACGTGATATTCGTTCTCACCTCTACCTGTCCGATCTCCGCGATCGATTCGGTAATTTTCAGTGTAATATTTGGCCGCTGAAAATTTTAATGTTTTGAACACCCGTCTCACCGAGTTTCACTTAACGCATTCAAAAACTCCATCTTCCTTTAAAATTTGTCACCAAACACCTATAAAAACTGGCTTCTTCCGTTGCTAGTTTTATCGGTTAAATTTCGAAAGCGAATCTCCTCTGCAACTAACATCACGCTATTTCAAAACTGCATTCCGTTATCACTAATCCAACATGACGTTGCGTCATCGAAATTTTTTGCGCATTCAACGTCAATAATTTTATACATTTTTATGACATTTTTCCATGTAATAGGAAAGAAAATTTGGATTTTTGTCCGCAGAAATTTCCGTTATTATGTACATTAAAACTTATTCTCCACCTTCTCCTGTCCCATTGTTTTTATTTCTGCTCCTCAGGAAATGCCCAATGCAATTCAAATTCCCTTTCCCCTCATTTTCACTATCTTCGAGTATTTTAAATCTTTTTTTCCTTCGAGTCCATGTTCTCACTCCGTGCAAGGCGATGCTTAACTCGTCGCATTCCACCAACTTCTTCATTTGTTTTACTCGATATCACGATTTTATTTCTTCCGCTTCTCTGGTTTCTTTTCACAATTCATTTGTTTCATTTATCGTTTTCTTTTTCAAACATGGACAGATGCGTTTCCGTAGGTGTCTCTACCTTCCTTTCCGCGAAATTAACTTTTACTCCATTGCTTTCTTCAGCTGTCTAGGTTTTATTCTCACCACATCCATTTTTCAGTTTACATTTTCTGCTATTAATGTACTTCCGTTATGGTTAATTGCGAACAGAGGCGGCGATGGAGCCCAACTTTGCTTCTTCTTCGGCAGTAAATTTAATTCGATCAGTCGATGAAACAATCAATCGTGAATCCGACGAGGCGTAATTAGCCTGCCACCTTCGTTTCTTCAACGCCAATAAGTTTCTATTTACCTCCTCCTACATTTGCACTAGTCGCTCGATCTGCTCCGTGATCCTTAAAAATGGAATAATATCCTCCGTTATACCTCTTTTTCTCCTTATCTCTCTCTCTCCCTATCTCTCCCGCTCCAAATATTCGATGAGTGTTTCCTAAATAAATAAATAAATAAAAACCATTCCAAATTGGTCTCGATCGGTGGGTTATTTTTATCCCTCTATACTCTCTCCATTGACCGCTCTCCGTGCTGTCGCTACTCCGTGGCTCACCTTTCTTCCAACCACGCAAACCCCCTTTCTCTCTCCCTCTCTCTCTCTCTCTCCCTCTCTCTCCCTCTCTCCACCCACTCAGCCTCATTTCTCCACTCATACCATCCCCTTTCTCTCTTCTCTCTCCCTCTCAAGCATTTCCACCCTCGATTCCCAAGCAGGGCTGCTCACCCCACTCCACCTCCTCTTCAAACCCCCTTTACCTCCCTTCACTCTCCTCCGCCCCCTCTCCAGCCATCGTTCCATTCATGGGCTGACTTCTCTCTCTCTCCCTCCCACTCTCTCTCTCCTTCCTATTCACTCTAGCCAGCCACGATCGATCCCCGCTCTCCCCCTCCATCTCTCTCTCTCTCCGCCATCATCTCCTATTTCGGTATCCAACCTACAAACAGCCTTCACCCTAGAGATTGCCATCCTTGGCGGCCACGACCTCGGCCAAAAAAAAAAACGCAGGAAATCATTTCCACAAATGAAATACGGTGATATTTTTAAACGCGGTTTCGGGGGAAGCAGGGGAAGGGGGGAGGGAGCGTTTAATTGAGTCCGTCTCTGGTTTTCATCCCGTGGCCGATTACTCCGGATATATATCAACTTCGCCGACGTCCCGACGGAGAAGAAAAAATAGGAGCCTTATTTTATCCCTCTTAACAAGTGTAGACAGACCTGGATAAGCAGTGTTGCCATCTCATATTTCTAAATGGCGCTAGGTCCAACCTGAAAAGGCGCTAGACAGGCGCGAAAATTATAGTAAATAGCGCCAAAAGAAAGCGCTAGGTAGAGAAATCCCTCTGTTTATATATATTTTTCTTAATTTATGCTGCCTACCTGCATCAGTAAATATTCTACACTCTTATAGCGGTGTTAAATGAGCACAAAACTAGCTGGGAATAGTGCGGAACAGTTATCATTTGCATTTTAAAATTACTCACAATCATCTCAGGCCCTCAGGATTTGAAACCAAACAAGTTTAAGTAAATTATCGGATATACGCATCTATTCAATCCAAAAATCAAATTTTATTCATTGCATTTCCCTGAATACACATAAAACAAAAGCATTGATACATGGGAGGGCGAGCAGGGCAACCATCCGACACCGAAGACCAAGGAACACAAAAAAAACAAAAACTACTACTGGGGGAATATTCTGGTTGTCTTGGTATTCCCAGCTACCCCTTTCCATTTTTGAAAATGCGCCTCGGTAAGGCTGGATGGCCACCCTCGGCGTTCTCAGACTGTAGGTCAATGCAATCTTTTTTATTTAGAACTTCCCTTAATTATTGAGCAATGTCAACCATTTCTTCATATACTCTTCTCTGCATGACAAAATGCCTAAGTAGGTACGAGATTTCATTCATTTTTACTCCACTGTTAACGCTCTAGAGCCGCGAAAAGACAGACTCACAGACAGACGGCATTGCGAAAACCACTTTTTTGGACTCAGGTAAACCTAAAAAGTATATTTCCATCAAAATATCGAGATCGAATTTTTTTGCGATTACAATACTTTCTCAATATACTTCGTATAGTATGAGAAAGTAAAAAAGTGCTAAATTAGCGCCATGGCGCTGAACGCCAAAAAAAAGGCTCTAGACAATGTAAAAAGTGCTAAAATGGCAACATTGAGGCTGGATTATCCATTGGGCACAATGGGCACAGTGTCCAGGACCTACGAAAAAGTTTTAGGCCCCAAAAATCATAGATGGTCACAAATGAAAACTCCTAAATTAAACTTAATAATTTGCTCTAATTGAATTACTTTATAAAACCTTTTTATTACAATAATACATCCACAAATGTTGAAGTGTATATACACATGCAAATATTTATCGTGGGGGCCTACGATTATGAGAGTGTCCAGGGCCTACGAAGACTTTAATCCTGCCCTGAGTGTAAAGGAAGGCGGACGAGAGCGTTGTAGAAATCGTCTGTATTGTCCATGTGTGTTGATCGCGGGTGAGTTAGTGCGTGCGTGTGTGTGTGAGAAACAAGAGAGAGGTGAAAGGGCTGTGACCAACTTGTTTGTCGAAATCGAAATTGGAAAGGAGTAAGTTTTCGGATACTCTCTACGCCGGAGTACATGAGACGTTTTTATTTGCAATCTCCGAGATGTCGCAATAAAACGACTTCGTCTGCATGTAATTCAGTATTTCGGCGGTGAATTTTTTCTTCGGTGGAAATTATCTCAGTTGCATAATTTTGATATGAATTCCCTCTAGGGGGTTAGTATCGTCCGATTTCCTCTTTTCAGGCAAATTTAGGCGCTTTAGTTCACGAATCTCTGCAATCACGTTAAAAACTTGTCAGGACGCAAAGTTAAAACCTGCGTTATAAAAAAAATATCAAGTCGAGTAAAAATTGTTTACGTCCGCAATCCATTACAACGATAACCTAATCATGCTTTTAGTTATACGTTTACGACATTAAAGATTTATTTAATTTGTTTTAGTTGAGTAAATCGTTCGAAGAATCTTTTGATAATAATTAAGCCATCTCATAAGGTTCACAGGATTCACCAAAAATAGAAATATGTTTAAAATCTATAAGTCGCTTTGAAGCAATAAATCGAACGTCATGGTGCGTTTTTGTCATTTTTTGATAAACGCACCACAAAGCAATTGAAATCCGGATTCCCTAAACTAGTGGTTCTCAACCTTTTTTGAGCCGAGGACCCCCTACATCAACTTTTCTGGAGCCACGGGCCCCCTACGAATCACAATTTCTGCGGACTTCCTTCACATTAAAAGTTTAAAAAATTTGTTTAATTAAACTTATTCACATAGCACAGAGAATATTCGTGAATTTGTGGCAATGCTATTCACGAAATTTACCATTTTTACTGCTTGTGCAAGTACATTGCAGAGGTATCTCCCTCAAAAATGAATCAACAGCTATATTTATGGAGTAAGAGTGTATATAAAATTTTAAAAAGAGAATCACGAGAATCTTGTTGTTATGAACGTAACAGTCTATAACATTCATCTCGCCCCCGCTCCTCTACCAAAATTTTCTAAAATCCAGTTGAATAGGAGCCGAAATCTTAGTTAACGTAATAAAGAATGTAATCTATGCTTTGAGACTTTTCTTTTAAGACTTTTCCGAACGTTATCCGACCACTCTGAACGATCATAATGAATCTTAAAAAAAAAATCATGCATATTTTTAATATATGTGATACCAAAATCAACTATCGAACCTCCGGTTGAGAACCACTATCCTGAACAGTAACGCGCCACTGTCTCTGAAAAAAAAATTGCAGCAAGCGTTAATCAGGACTTTTGTTTGAGCCTGGTATACTCTCGCGATTCTCTTTTCTAACCCGTTGCAGTGTTTCTTAATATGTTGCGGGCATAACAAGTCCATGGTGCATGTAGTGAAAAAATCAAAGTTAATTAGAGATAGCAGTGGCCATACGTACGTTTAAACTTTAATTCGGAAGTGATACCGTGAGGGCGATGAAAATCGATTTGGCTAGCAGTTGAGAAAGTGGAGCGCTCCGAAAGGTGTCTTATTAGAGGCCGACGAGAATTGCGACGATAGACACATTAAAGCCTATCCAACGTATTACTCACGAGCGACATGTTGACCAATAGGTGCTTCAAATGTTATCCGCGAAGCGGGTCAAGTTTCAAGTAATAACACAGATTTTTTAAATTTAATAAAACTCGCTTCAAATGCTTTTCAGGATTACTAATCCAATCAATTTTCTAACATTTTCAAGCTAGGCACTACTTTTTTAAGAAAATTGCGTTGAGAACAGGCATTCTATTGAAATCAGGATCATCGAAGCCAAAATTTTGATTTTTAATGTGTATTAAGATGTACACCACATCTAAAATAGACCGAATCAATGTTTTGTATATTAGTGATATATGAAAATTACTGAATCAACTTACAGATCCATTGTGATGAACAAACATTTGAATGACAGAATGAGAAGAGTTTTGACGAAACATGTTCCTTCGTATATCAAGCTAGCTGACAAAATTCAATGTCAGATTTCACTTTAAAGATTCAAAAAAATAAAACAACTCTTTCCGTAATAACCTTCTTATGTTTGGATACATTTCATTTTTAACGATATTTATATGTTGGCATGAATAAATATAATGTATGTTGCACGCGTCTTGATATTTTCAGCCGAAATTTCCCTCTGATAGGCCTACAGAACATAAATCTATGTCAATGAAAGGTGATTTTTTGAGAAGAATAGCGGTGACCTATGAGATGTTTTTGGGAAAATATCAACTAAAAACTTTAAATGAAAAGTTTTCATCGAGTAATGCTTTGCTTCGAGTGCGTTATTTTAACGGTTTCTCGTGAATTGCAGTAATTGATTTTTTTTCGCTCCCATTCGGTTGTTTTATTCGCGAGATATCGTTTTTCTGGTAGCTGCAAATAACAAATAGAAGCAGCACCTCTACAATCAAATCAATTTTTGAGACGATAAGCGAAAAAAAAGGAAATTTAATCGAAAATAAGGAAAACGGAAATGAAAATTTTACTACGGAATGAAAACGCTAAGACCCCTCTAAAAAGTCCGAAAAAGACTTCGAAATTTGTCATCAACCAATTATTGAATAAATCAGGGAGAATGAAGCCTTCGTCGAGCCTTATCTCGTACCCTTTCTGCGACTTCCTCGTTGCATCTTCCATCTCCCTTATCTCGCACACTATTTGCACATACCGCGATGGGGAGAAATCGTTTGTGAGAGATAAGACGGATGGAATTCCGAACCGATATTTGTTTGCGTCGCAGTGGCGTCTATCCTATTCAATGGTAGTTTAAAACCCTCTGGGGTCCTTAGGCACAGGCGCTTTGGGGGCCCTCTTCGTAGTTCGTGATGATATACTGAAAAACGTTTTGAGAAAATAATTTTTCTTTTTTTTTCTTTTTCAAAAAACACGAAAATAAACCTCACAAATTCGCCTTCCGAACATTTTAAGCATCAAGTTTCTGTATCGATAAAGAAAAATGTATTTTTTTAAAAGATAATCGTTGCTGCGTATCATTTCTTCACTTTCTTTAGAATCGGAAAACTGATATTTTTACATTTACTTTTTAATTCATTTTTTATTAATTTTTCTTTTTGCTTTCAATAACACGGCCTACGGTGTGCCCCCCCCTCCCCCCCCCCCCTAAAACTTGGGGCCCCTATCCACGTGCTTACTGTGCCTGTTGGGTATTCCGGCACTGATATTATTATTTTCTTTTTGCGAATTGGAATTTTCACTGACACTTCAAATAGAGGACAAAAGGCCCAATAGATTCATCTTCGATCGTTATTAGTGTTAGTGGACAGGTGAATTCTCTCCTTCCACACGATTTGCATATTCCTCCGCGTTTTTTAAATTTTGATGGGTCGAATAGACGCGATACGAGGTCATGTTCGATCGAGTTTAGCTCTTTTGTTTTTGTAAAACTGCATTTATAGTGAGCAACTTTGTCGTTTAACTTTGCAGCAACACGCCGCGAATCAAGTTTTGCAAAAAAAAAAGTGCCGCTGTCTTTCAAAGTATGGGTCCCATGAAAGAATAGCTCAAGAGTAAAACCTGTTCATTAAAAGGTTTCATTTTAGCGTCACTCTTATTTTTATGATAAATCTGGATAGAATAACCAATAAGGTGACTTGCAGGGTATTATGTAGATGAAGATATTTATTCTTTCAATGAGTCGTAAGAGAGAGAGAGAGAGAGAGAGTTTGGAAAACGTCGAGAAAGTGGCTATGGGAATATATAAGTGCATAGTGTTAAAGATATCAAATTAAACTGTCGAGAGAGTTTTTAGTATTTTTTGTTTACAAGATAATTAAAATAGTCATTTAAAATTAAAAACTACGCGGTAATTATATTGAATTGACCTTTGAATTTCCTACGAGAACAAGATAAAAAAAATAATTAATGAAGTTTGCCATTTCGAAGAAAACCGGAGGACGGTATTATTGGGAAAATTAATCAATCCCCGCGCGGCATTGTTTAAAACAAGTCGGCTGCCGTTGGCAACGCGCGGTCAATTGATTACGGCGTGCATCCAATGCATTTGGCGGAAGGGGGGAGGGGAGGGAAGGGAAGGAAGGGGGAGGAGTGAGCGCCCCAAACGAAGATCGATAGAGACCGACGAGCAGAATATTCGTTCTCTCTCACTTAGTCGTCTCCGCTTTTAATGGCAGCCGAAAGAAGGATGACGCAAAACTCTTTAACGGTCTCAGCCATAATCACGTTTTTCGAACGTCCCTTAAAACGGTTTTATCGCCACGCAGGTGACGTCACCCGACATTTCGCCGCTCAGAAAAGTCCCTCTCTCCCACTCCCGAAAAACCTCCCTCTTATTTTACGCAAACGGCTGTGTTTTCGATGACTCGTTTCGATCCTTCCGAGTGTCGTCCAGAGGAGGAACTGCGATCTCGCGGCGGTTTAGGGGACGAAGATTCGAGGGGCTCTTACACCGTCTACTCAGGAGAGCGCAACCTACGACCAACAGATTCTCCGTTTGCATTCTATTCGTCCAGCGAAGCTATGCGGAGCAAGTAATGATAGAGATGCTGAAGCATACGGTAAATGGCGGCAAGAAATATTAGACAGACAAACAGAGAAAACCTGCCTACCGACACAGAATACTAAATCGATTGGCGAAAAACGAAGTCTCCATCTGCTTTCGTTTAGGAGGAGCTGGCGCATCAGACAGACAGGCGGACAAAACGTGGTTATACCGCTAAAAAATAATGACTAAAACTTTGCAAAGACGAATACGGAACTTTTTATTCGCATCATGTACAAGAAACCTTATGCAACGAATTTTTAAGACTAAACATTTACTTATACATTATTTTCACTTTCGTGATACCACACGAGCCCTTAATTAAACTCCTTTATTAACTTCCATGTGGCCCTTCGAAGCACTCGCAGCTTCAAATGCGGCTCTCGGGGCGTAAGCAACTGCGGACGTGTCCGCCACGTGTCAAGGTTGAACACGCACGTTATGAAGATATTCTAACCTCAAGTTCCCTACATGCGTTGTCACGCGAAAGTTTTCCTTTCAATTGGCCAAGGTTTTTCAGCCTGATGACAATACGGAACCTTTTAGGAAATGTTCCTAGGATGTCGTTGGGCATTGTACATCAACGTGACTTGCACCCAAAAACCGAATAAGTTTGGCACATTTAATGGTTAGAATAATTACTATCCAGTCTAAAGATATTTTTGACGCTCAGGTAAACTCTTTCGGTGGTTGATTTATATAACTGGTGTAGCATAATTATTAAGGGATTTGAATTGATTATCTCTAGAAATGAAAGCTATATTGAAACTCCAATAGAAATGTAGATCAGAAACCTTGTCTGAGGAAGTACTTGGAATAATTCAACTTATATAGAAAGACAAGACTACAGTGATAAAATATGTGAGATATGCTGTAGGATAAAGCGATACCGACGAACTTATTTTCCCTAGAACAATATTATATATCACAATTAGATATTAGTTCCGGTGCATTGCATCATCCCCTGTCACCCACCTGCCTGGTTGATCTGAATCTGAATAATTACCCTGCAAGCAATTGGTGTGTGGCAGGGGGAGATTATATCCGACCAATCATCTTATTCTGCTACTATCTATGCTCTCTAATCGTCTTAGGGAAGAACCTTGTCCGTGTGGTCGTGGCGTCCTACTAACTTGGGCTCTTAATTACGCCTGATAATTCATCATTAAAGTCTTCTGATTTAATTCTCTTCAATAGTCGTTTCTATCCATCTTACAACTGTCTCTTTAATCCCATACCATTTCAACTTTCCAATAAGCTTATGCTGAGGAACTTTGCCAAAGGTTTTTCTAAAATCTAAAAATGCGGCGTCTACCTGCGAATTTGTTTCTCCAGAATTTAAAATATCTTGTTTGAAGAGAGCTAATTGGATCTCACACGACTTGCCTTTTCTAAAACCATGCTGTTCCTTAGTTAACAAACTATCTATCTTGATGGCGCATCATATAATACGCTCCAAAACCTTACACGCAATAGATGTCAGCGTGATAGGACGGTAATTCCCTGGGTTATCCCTATCTCCACCCTTGAAAACACGTGTGACATATACGACCTTCCAGTCTCTCGGTAAATTCCTAAAAGTGTTTTCTCGAATATAATCTTAAAATATGGGGCCACCTTCCTTCAGTACTCTGGAATATATGCCTTCTGAACCTGGAGACTTGTTGGTTTTTAGACACTTGAGTTGCTTAGCGACGCCCTCCACCGCAACCGTGATGCTACCCGTGATTTTGTCGGTACATGGTTCTACTAAAAGTAGCTACTTTTTCATCCGCCTGATTGACGAATATCGTTTTCAATCTAGCATGGCATTTCCTTTGTAATTTCCTTTCGCGGATTACCTTGCTAGGAATGTATGTCAATGTTCTCATAATATTTTTCTCCCATTCCCCTATGATGCCTACACTCTACCCTACCCTCTAGTCTAAGCAAGTTAGGAAAGTATACAACGTATCACAAATGGGCGCGTTTCGTGCAATGGAGTATTAGAATATACCTCTACGTGAGGGAAATAGCGTTTTAAAATTCTTATATTCTTCAAAAATAATCCATTTTCTTCCTATTTAATAATATTGCATACACGCGTAAGGAAATTAAACGTTTGTTTGTGAGATTGTTTATTATAGCAACAATGAAGAAGTAACCATACAAGAAATTTTCTAATTTCAACTCGAATTAAAACATTTTTGTTTGATTTTCTCGATAACGGATACTCCTACGATAAAAATGTATAGGAAAGAAAATACTCTTCTTTACAAGTTCTACAACTTTTATTTGAAACATATTTTGATATGAGCAATACCTTACGAGATATGAGGAAAATTTAATTTTTTGTCACCAGTAAAGTGGTACCCCTGATTGGCGTACAAGATTCATTTTTGCTATTTTCGTCTTATATTTGATTGTGTCCTTAATATCAAATTTCATGAAAATCCGTTCAGTAGAAGCCGAGAATGAACATGCGGACGGACGGACAGACCGACGATAATAGGCTCTCACATTGGAAGCGAAACGCGCCTAAAAAGCCCTGCCATGCTCGAAGATCCTACGCGCTACACACTGGGATGCATCTGGCGTGTAATGAACCCCATTTAGGAATGCCCTACACGATCCGAAGGTCAACGAAATCGATCCCCATGCCCATACAGAAAGACCAAAGCCTTCGGCTTAGCCACTCCACCATACTCCAAACCTCAGAGCCACAGTCCACGGGACAATGATGCAGACGGTTAAACATCAACACAAGACTCCTCTCGGACACGAGCGACCTCGGAGTTTAAGCCCCTAAAATTGCAGGATATTCTACATTTACATAGTATTCTGCAGGTGGATGGCAGGGGGTGCAGTGCACCAAGATTCCCTAGCTTACCCTCCTTACCTCTTTCCATGACGCGTGGGGATTTTAATTGCTGCTCAGAACCTGACGCATGAAAACTTCTTATACACACCAATTGCGGTGGTTTGCAGGGTATTTATTCAGATTCAGAAATGTTCCAAACCCTGTCAAATGTTAAATATTTAGGAGTCACCATTTGTCGTGATCTATCGTGGAATATGCATATTCGAAGGATCGTAGGCGCAGCTAATAAGAAATTGGGCTTCGTAGGCAGAATAGTAAGAAGTAGCACAGAACAGGTATGAGAAACGTGTTATTTATCATTGGTCATATCTCAGGTTGAATACGCTTCCAGCATATGGGATCCGTACGAAAAGGGACAGATACTTGAGTTAGAAAGAATCCATCGCAGAGCAGCCAGATTCGTAAAGCAAAAATTAAGCGTCACATCACTCTTGAAAGAGTTGAATTGGATATCGCTAGAGGATCGCAGAATTAGCGCTAGGTTAAGGCTTCTGGAGAAATTTAGGTCGGAAGTTCTCTTAGAGGAGGTCTCAGGAATATTAGAGGCACCTACGTACATGGGCAGACACGATCACGAGGATAAAATACGAGAGATCGACTGTAGGACCGAGCGATACCAGAGCTCGTTTTTCCCAAGGACCATACGGGATCATAACAGGAGAGTGATTCCCACGAGGGACGTTATTAGGTAGGTTTTGGTGTGCTGCACACCCTGACACCCACCAGTCTGGTGATTTGCAGGGTATCACGTAGATGTCCCATCGCGAAACTCTTGGATCTGAAATTTTCGGTTTAGTCCTCGGATTTGGCTGGACGAGTAAACTAGTCAACCATCTTCCGGGGATCGATTGGGAAAAAACGATATTATCTCCAGTTTTTTCTGTTGAACTTCTCCTAATTCATCATAAAATTTTAATCATAATTCTAGTTGACCCTTTAGAAATGCCGTTAACTTGAAAAGGAAGCAAGTTAAATCTCATAGTGTCCGATGACTTCGTTTTAAAACGGCGGCAGTTTTGATAAAAAGAGAATGATATTTTTTTAAATAAAATATATACTATTAGGGCCATATAGAGATAGAACAACTTGCTAGCGAACAAAAGAGCTTCTGAAAACGTTTCTCCCGGACGCTCACGAAATATCCCTCCATCTCCTCCTCTCGCTCCATCTCTCTCACACTCTGCTCCATATTCCATCTCTTCGTGCTCCCCCCCCTCCTCCTTCCCTCCCTCCCTCACCCTCCTCCCTCCCCTCCCCCTCTTTCCCATCACCTCTTCACACACACACACAGCTCCTACTATAGAACTTTCCCTCTCCTCCCCACCCCCCCTCTCACTTCCCGTCCTCTCTTTCTTCCGCAAACTTCGATCGCCTCCCGACACCCTCTCTCTCTCTCTCTCTCTTTTTCCCCTCTCTCTTTCCACCGACCATCAGTGGTGACGCAAATGCTTACGTCACAACCGCGCCCCCTGACGTCACATGTCCTCCCTTCCAGAGCTTCCAGCACTCTAAGAACTCCTTCCCTCCCGTTCTCTCCCGAACGACCTCTCTCTCTCTCCTCCACGCCCCTCTTCCTCCTCCTCCTCCGCGCCTCTCCAAAACTCGATTCCCCTCCAATAACTCGCCCCAAAGTGCAGTGAAAGGGTAAAAAGGAGGAGGGGGCGAGCCCAGATGGCTTTGGCCTTTGCTTTCAGCCCATTCCTCGATTGTCCTTGTGGTGCAAATTACGTCGGTAAAAGGAGAGGAGGGGAGGAAAGGAAATTGGGGAGGAGGAGGAGAGAGAGGGGGGGAAGGGAGGGGTACTTAGGCGATCGCCGGGGAGGAGTGATTGGAAATAACAAAAGCTTCCGCGAGAATCTTTTTATAAGATTCATCCAACTTTGAGGGTCTATTAATATGATATAGCAGCCGTTGCCCATCTTCCCGTCCCTATCCTCTCCTCTCCTCTCCTCTCTCATTCTCTCCCTCTCTCTCCTCCCTGATTCACTTGATTGGATCTCTCTCCACCTCTTCTAGACGCCAGCGGGACACCCCAATGTGGATTGGCAGTCTACAGATAAACTTCATCTCTATCACGAGCGAGATAAAAAGGTCGAAGCCTGCTCTAACGAAATTTGTCGTTTTTTTTTATCAACGCACGCTGTTTTATTCGTTTCGAAGATATTGACAGGATTATGGATTGTATTACTTGTTTTAAATTGCAGATATTTTCGACTAAAACGTTATTTC
The DNA here is from genome assembly GCA_036926305.1 of Uropetala carovei. Classification (NCBI taxonomy): domain Eukaryota; kingdom Metazoa; phylum Arthropoda; class Insecta; order Odonata; family Petaluridae; genus Uropetala; species Uropetala carovei. The sequence continues at coordinate 3,965,605 of JAXCHB010000010.1, read as the reverse complement.
AGTGGACAAATTTCTACTAAAAAATCGCGATCCAAGTTTCGAAGTTTCCTTCGATATTTTTGAATTTGGAACGCGATTCAGAAGGAGAGTACCGTAGAATGATCGACAGGACGCAGACCTTTTGCATCACACCTAAAATGTAATTGCAGAATATACACGGATAGCATAATAAGAGATGCGTTACTGTTCGATGTTTAAAAAAGAGAATATCATTGTCTTTCTTTCGGAATGAATGCGCACGCGCAAATCATTCCTTTAAAAAGACAATCATTATTATAGGGGCTTTGTTTATAGCGATTTTAAGATCGTATACTTAATATTAAATCTCATTTTTATAAACCGACAAAATTAAAACGGAATAGCGTAAGAAAACGAAGTCTACGTTTTTTAAATATCAAACAAAAGGCAAAAAGGAAAAAAATGATAAATCGAGATTCTCCAAAAGCCGTAAAACATTAGTGAAAACCAAATTCCCGTTTCGGCTAAAAGGCAGCCATCATCAGTGGAAATTCTCCAAAAGCTACTATAGATTCTTGTTCTTTCTAGAATCTATTACATGTGGATTGCCACTGATGGTGATGCTTAGCAACCGAGATGCGCTTTTGGTTTTTATTGGGAGAATTTTGATTCATAAATTTGATCTTTGCCATAAGGATAACGAGCTCTTTCAAAAGAGAGAAGAGTTGAGGATGGAAGAGAGAGAGAGAGAGAGGTGAGGAAGAGAAGGTGAAGAGGTGAGAAAAGTGGAAAGAAGAAAAGCGAGGGAGAGATAAGAAAATTCCTTTTGTAGATTTACATTTACGTCCCGCAAATCGCAATATATAGCGGCATAAATTATATATGGTAAATACGAATGAATCGCTTCTGCTGTCGACGGAGTGAGAATTAGCTAAACTCGAATTCGAAGGTATTAATTGTTGTATCCCGTGAGCACTCTCGATCGTTCACCCGAGTGGTTCCATCATTCAAATTTTACCTTTCTCGACTTTTTTTCTTCGTTCCTTAATATTCGACTTAACGAGACTGGACAAAATTTGCCTAATGAATTCCGCGCGAACTTCTTTCGATGCCGCTGTAAGACCAGTTAAGTTTGCTGACGTCATCCACATCCACGTGAATACCCTGCAAGCCGCAAGAAGCGTTTGGCAGGGGGTGTCGCAGCACCAATACCCGGCAAGTCATCCTAATGGCGGATGGCAGGGGGTGCAATGCACCAAGCATGTCCGTAGCAATTCTCATCTGTCGTGTTCCTATAATGTTCCCTAATCTTACCGGAAAAAAACTCCTATATACATATCTCTCCATTCTACAATAGGTCTCGCGAATCTCACTCTCAAGATGGTTCCTTTCGAAATGTGTTGGATTCCTGTTAAGATCTGCGATCTCGTTGGCTAGTTCCTCCGAGATATATTTTTCTAAAAGTTTAAATCCATCCCAGAGCCGAGACAATACATTTTTGCGCCCTAGGCAAGGTTTGAAAATTACGCTCCCCTCCCAATGAAAGCTTGCAGTACGCAATTTTATCTCTCAAAACTAGATTACTTAAAATGCAGAAGCGAAATAGAATATATTGTATATTAATATAGAAGTTTACACTTAAAAGTTGAAATCGCGCCCTAGGCAGGTGTCTATCCCTCGCCCTGGCTCTGGTCTACCTTTAGCCCATCGGTTTTCAAACCTGGCCGTTGATGCTCAACGTGCGTGACACCCTACACGTGAAAATCCGCTGAACAAAAAAAAGGAACCGCGCGTAATAGAAATATTTCAAGCCTTGTCATAGTTTTATTGTTCTTAAAAGTGACGCGAGAGAGAGAGAGGGATACAAAAATTTTCCTTAAAAATTTACTTCATTTTTTACCAATCGTTAATGAAATTTTGGGCCTGACGGCTCTTTGCGACACACCATTATGTCACTACTGGCTGGTGTTGCCTATAGTCTTGAGTTCTTCTAAAGATGCCCATTTCAAATCTGCTATAAACGATGTAACGCCGCGTTCGTTATCGCAGTATCTTCGCCTTCGAGTCATTTCTAAACCTTTGGACGTTCTCCCTTGCTGATTTTGAAGGAATGGCAGAAAGGAGAAAAATGATACGAGAGGCGAGGAGGAGAGGTGAAAGGAGAGAGGGAGTAAAGAGGGAAATGATGTTTTTAAGGAGAGAGAGAGAGAGGAGGCGTAAGGAGGGAGGTACATAAGTCCTATTAGGTCCAAGTTTATTCGTAGGCGGTGGAAGCAACCACAGCTGAAGGAGATTTCTCAAATTTCCGGCTGCAGCAGAGAAAGCCCTCATCCATAACATTTGCACCCTCTCAAAATCCTCCTCAGCCAACCCAAGCCTCTTCCCCTCCCCCTTCCCTTTCTCTGCCCTTGGACTCCCCAGCCATCCTCCGCGAGACTGGCGGTGGGGTGGGGAGGCTGTAAGAGGAGGCGGAGGGCTGTGTGGGGACAAATCCGTGTCATAATATTGGATCCCGAGCGTTGGCCTCGCAGCACAGGAGCCCGAAATAGAACGGCGGCTTGTACTCGAGGGAAAGAGGGGTTGGATGCCTGAGTGGGGGTGGGAGTGTGTGTGTGTGTGCGCTCGCCCCCGGTGTTGAGGAAGAGGGGGAGGGGGGAGGGAGGAATTGGAAAGGCGAAGGAGAGGGAGGGAAGGAATCGAGCCTCTCCCACAAGACCTTTGTCGGAAGGAGAGGGGGAGGGGAGTGGCGTTTTAAAGGCGTCCGCGTGTTGTGGTATGGCGCCACCGTCGAGAGAATGTTTTCGCCCGAGATCTCTTCTACGCACGATTCGCGATCGAAACGCGTGTAGGCGGTGCGTAATTTTTTTTTTTTAAAGGCCGAAAACTTTTCTGTGCGGCTGCACGAATCCCTTTCCTGAATAAGTGTGTTGGGGTCCTATAGTCTGCAGTGTTTTCTCCTGTCCTCTTCACTCGCGTCGGGGAACGGGAAGAGAATGAGAAAATGATTACCCTTTTCCGTTTTGACAAGTTTTTTTAGGGGTTTTCTAGGGGCGAAGCTTTCTCACGCTTAATTGAGAATAATTATGTAAAGATTTCATCTGAGCGAATGTTTTTTTTCGTGAGCAAAAATGTGATGGGTCGCCTCATTTCCCAGCCGTGCAATTTGTGATATTAATGTGAGTAATGCCTCAAATAATCGTGATCTTGTGGTTGAACGTGAACTTAATTAATTCCTCTAGCTGTGACGGAACAATATATGCCAATGAACAGTACCAGTAACAGTTATATTTAAAGTAATTAAGCGGAATATTACCGCTAGAGCGTTCCCGTCGTCGCACTGGTCACCCGATTCACACGCATTGTTGTCCCGTCCTGCATCCGGGTGCGATTCGCACGGCAGGTATGAAATTTCCCGGAAACAAACGTTATTTTCGGTCCCACGTTCTCCTTTCCTCCCTCCTATTCAGAGGGCGAGCGTTCTGAGTGCGTGCGTGCGTGGGCAAGAGGTGGACGAGTTGCATTGTGGGAAAGGGAATGTATACCACTCTTGCTCAATGCAATCGCCCGAAATCTCTCCAAATATGCCTACGTTCTCATAAAAAATTTGATGTCGCAGTCATTTCGGAATTAAATAATATCAAACCTTTATATTCAGCACGAAAATGCTCTGTTTTGTATTAATACTTCGCATATTTTGTATAGCGTGACGAATGCGATTACCTCGTGAGCTAGGTGAGAAAGAAGGGCCGATCCAGGCCTATCCATGGTGGGGTGAAAAAATAAACTATTTGAAAGTATCGTAATTCACGTATATTTTAACACAGAAAAAGGAAATGCATAACTTTTTGTACAGAAAAATGAATGTAGTAAAACGGTATAGTTCTCGCAAGTAGGACGAGGTTTAGAGGTTAATTTTTTTTAGTGTTATGAAATCATGGTAGAGGGGGGGGGGGGAGATAATTACCCTAGGTAAATTTAAAATAACCCCAAAATAAAAAATTGAGAGAGCAATACAATGCGAACATTTTCAAAATACGTATATCTATCGTTTATCTCGCGAATGCGTAACAAACATTTTTTTAAAACTTTGAGGTTTATATCACAATATTCGTACACAATTTAATACAGTGGCAGCTCATTCGGGTGATGCCATCCACCTAGGGCGTAGACGATCGTTCCGAAAGTCTCATGATGGCGTTATGAGATGTATCAGGATAGGACAGAGTATGTGGCTCTCCGTTAGAAAGCCGTTTGTTTCTCTCTCATCCCAAACTCCCCCTCGCTTCTCATTCATTTCACTTTCTCCGAGCCACTTGCTAATTTACTTGAAACATTTGAGAAGAGGGGATGAATTGGAGAGGGAGAAAAGGATTGAGCCCCTGTTTCACCTCGGGCACATCTCTTCCTCCCTTCCCCTCTCTCTCTGCCTTCCCCCCTCTCTCTCTCTCTCTTCCTCTCTTCTTAGCCTCTCATCTTCCTCTCTCTCCTCTTCGTCGCCGTGTCCTCGGCCCACAATCCTCCACAAGTCCCTCCTCTCCCACTCTCTTTTCTCCTCCTTCACATCCATCCTCACTTTCTCTCTTCCTCTCCCCTCCTCCTCCTCCTTTTAACTTCTCAATGTTCCATAACGCATCAACCCTTGTTTCTCCCAAAACCCTCGACCAATCTTTCTCTCTCTCCCTCCCTCTTTTCCTCTCCTCTTTCTCCCTCCCCTCCCCCCTCCCCTTTCCTCCGCCCCTCTTTTTCCCTAGCCTCCACTCTCACCCTCTAATACAGGGGTTTTCAAACTTTTCTTTCCGCGGCTCAGTAATAACAGAAAATACGTAATTCGCTTTACAAAAATTCTACCTTTATAGAATACTGTCGAGTAAGAATTTCTAAGGATGATTTTAAAATCAGTACAGTGCAGTTTAATGACCTTTAAATCCCACTAGTTGGTTTTTATTACCTTGCTAACAATTTAGTCTAAAATTTTCGACAAAACATCTTGTTGTATCGTCCCTTCTTTGAGGCCCTTGTTGGACGTTTTTGGGGCCCAACCTTGGGCCGCGATACCTTGCTGTAGTCCACCCTCACCCGACCCATTTTTAGGCGCGCTTCGCTTCCAGAATGAGCGCCTATTAGCGCTGGTCTGTCCGTCCGTCTGTATGTTCGTTCTCGGCTTCTACCAAGCGGATTTTCATGAAATTTGATATTAAGGACTTACAGTCAAAGATAATAAGAAAATCACGTAAATGAACCACGTAAGCCACTTAGGGGTACCATTTGTGACAAAAAATGATCTTTCCGTCATATATTGTAAAGTATTGCTCATATCAAAGTATTTTTCAAATAAAAGTTGTAGAATTATTAAATTATGGTAAGTATTTATTTTCTTATAAATTTTTATCGTAAGAGAAGCCGTTATCAAGAAAATCTAACGAGAATGCCTTAATTCGAGTTGAACTTTGAAATTTTTTTGCATGGTTACTTCTTCATTGTTGCTAACATAAACAATCTCATAAATATACGTTTAATTTCCTTACGTGTGCATGCAGTATTTATAATAGGAAGAAAATGGATTATTTATGAAGAAGAAAAGAACTTTAAAACGCTATTTCCCGTACGTACATCTGTATCATTTCTTTTGAATACTCCATTGTTGTTACGCAGTACACTCTCCTAACTTATTTCTCTATTATTACTGCCATCTGGGGGTAAAAGTGCTCTTTCCGAATCATATCGCATCGTTTAATTAGCAAATTTCTGCAGATATTTGCACTTGTGCTGGCAGCCATGCGACAGTTGGGAGAATTCACCCTCGGATTGATTCACATACTCTTTCGTGCGTTTTACATTCGTAAGATGTTGTCTGGTGAAGTTTTTTCCTTTCTTTTCTTCACTTTTTCGGCGAGCCAGTTTTCTCCTTCCTGCTAAAAGAAACCCATCGTAACTGAATTACAGCCGGCGAGTACACCTTAGGATATCTAGCGGATATTTTAAATAAAAAAAAATAGGAATGCATCAAAATAAAATAACATGTAACCGCATCCCTGCTAGTAGATCCTTCTATTTTGCCGTAGGCCGACTTCCAAGTGAACAGCATATCATTGGATCCCGGCCTCGAAATCATCCGTGCAGAGCTGAACAGTTTATCGGATATCGCAAAAGAAAGATTCCTACGATCGTTGTATGCTTCATAGCAATCGATCCGTCGAATTGTACTATATGGGCATGCTCGAAAAAGCGTTAACAAATGATCGTGTCCGATATGTTTTTATGCTTTCGCCATATCCTGAAACGACATTGAACCACATGTGTTACCAATTAAACGAAAGGATTTTTTTCTTTGGTCTATTTCAACAAATTTTATTAATTGTTCAAAAGTCCCTATATTTCGAGCTACGCAGCGGTCCACAAAGATGTGGCCGTGACGTCTTCGTTTCTGGTCTTACAAGGTATAATTGAAGATAGACAGGTAGGGCGGAATGAGCATTTGGAAGTTGGTGAGCCATCAAGGTCCTGAATCTGGACCTTTACCGATGGGAAAATTAAAAAACAACCCATAAACCCATGTCTTGATAATTTCGAAAACAAATACTTACCCACGTATTACAGCAGAGTTTAGTCTTAATCGACAGCCAGATTAAAAATGGGAAATTAGGGCCAGGACCAGCGTTACCAACCGCTTACAATAACTTTTACGGACAGCCAATTTTTTTACGGACTAATTTTTACGTCTGTGTTTTTAAATTGACATGTGCCACTAGTGAAAAAATGGAAAATATGTATGCCCAATCCGATGCCAATATACGTCATAGGCTGCGTTGATTACAGTGGTAATGGAACGCAAGTCCGCAACTTGGCGATCAATATGCCCAATCTCCAAGCGGTCAATATGCTCCTTTTAAACATTGCGACTTTGTACATACATCCGAATATTTTTAATGAACGTCACACGGTTGATTGCGATCGTAGCGTACTTTGATTCGTCAAAACGAGAATGTATAGATGAATTTTATTTTACTGTTAGTAATTTTATTTTACAGTCTCTATGTAAATTTGCATTTTCTATCACTTCATACCACTTATATGACCATTCCGTAGATCGAATTTATTGGACTTCCGCTTTAACGTTCTACGGAATGTAATATTTTCAGAGAACTTCCGGCGAGAAGGGGATGTCGCAAAAATTTCTCCAAGTATCGTACCGTGGCAGCAACCTAAACAAGGGGTCGGAAAACAAAATGTCGGCGAGCCCTTTTAAAATGACGGATTCTCCGTGTTCCCATCGATTGCACCGCCATCTCCCGACCGGAATGCCAGCTTTTGCCCTCCTCCCCGCGGTCGTTTCCGTGTTACGGGGTCGTAGGTTCGCGCAATACCCTGTGACCTCCTCTTCCCTTCTCCTCTCTTTCCCGATTTAACGCCATTCTCCTCCCTTATTCATTCTCTCTCTCTCTGCCTTACCGTCTACACGTCCGATCGATCCGGGAGCTCTTGATCCGCTGGGTTCTACAAGACGGCTCTTATTCCGGCGGCCTGCCCAGAACGCCACGTGGCGAGCCGAAAGTAGGGCAAGCACGCGCCCCCAGGCGGCCCCTGCGACGTCATCGGTGCTACAGTGTGACGCACGTTTACGTCATAGGCCGAAAACCACCAACCCCCCACCCCCTCCCCTTGCCGGCACCCAGGTCCCTGCACCTCCCTCCATACGCCGATCCGGATCCCCTGGAAAAACCACCCCCTGCCACACACCCCATTCGGTTCAAAACAACTCCCCGGAAGCCGTTTCGCCGGCTTCGCTCGCTCCTCTTCTTCCTCCTACCCCCCCCCCGTACCTTTTTCTCTCTTTCATTCTGCAGGGCGCTGCGGATATTTCAGGATGGAGGGAACGAGGATGGATGGGAAGCTGATTCGGGGAGAATGGAGGGAATTCTGGGTCGGGGCGGAGTAGGGGTTGGGGGAGGGGGGATATTACGGCGGCAGGGGAAGAGAGAGGGAAAGAACATGCTACATGTTTGCAGATGGGAAAAATATTGACTGGGAGAGCACAAAAGAGCTACCTACTGAGTGACGTATAACTGTACCAATCCCGTTATGTTCTTATCTTCGTCGCAAAAGAATTGACCACACACAGAATAATGCTTTGGCCGTTATTTTAACCTGAGTCAGCCATATCATGCAAAAAAATGTCAGTTAGATGAGTCACGATTAATGTCGAGCTATTGGTATTCCTTGCGCTTAGAATCTCCGTCGCGTGAGGTGATTATGTTAATTAGGCTAATATGTATGCAATTAAAACATTCTCGTTTATTCGCTCCATTAATTTTTCAACAATGTAAAAATTCCACTTTTATTCTGAATTTTATCCTGCATTATATGTGCCCCTCTATTTAGGATGTATCGATTTCACATTTTAACAACTATTTACTGCCTTTAATTAGCCATTTGATCGCAGTTACCGTTGTAAATAATTTTGGTCATTGTGTCATATAAATGAGCTGCTTAGAACTTAAGTGGTATAAGTCAAGTTATGACTTATACCGCTTACGCCCTAACTGCGTTTGAAAGAACTCTTACTTAGTACTAAAGATATTCACTGGCATCTCTTGCAGAAAAAATGAATTTTTACAAATACATTTACACCCCAAGCAGACAATATTAAAATTTACACGATTAGAGGTATAATCCATTGTTCACCATTTTTTGACTTATACCACTTAACTACTAGGCAGCTCAAATATTAAACAAGTGAACCCATGGAGGCAAAGCAACATACGGCACCATTGGTTGCCACAATATGGAACTTGTTTTTTTGGCAATACGTATATCTACGTTAATTTTGATAAATTTCACTTTGCATAGCATTGATTTTGTACTTTTATCCATTGTAATCCCAGTGTTATTAGCTATGCGTACAGATTGGTAACAATTGATTTTATACATTCTATTATGACACCACTTTAAACTCTGGGTATCAGACATATTTCTGTGTATGGAAATAACTACTGAATAATAGAAATTAAAGTAAATATAATATTGTTAATCTATTTATAATATTCCAAAATAAGGAAATCACTTTGTAAAGTTTCTCTTAGAAATAATTTCTTCCATAGAATTTAAATGATTTAAAGTAATACTTAAATGTCCATAATTTAGACATTTTAATTCAAAACTGACGATTTGTATGGAGTTTCTCCTGACGCACGTGTGAAAGAGACTTTTAACTTTTTCTCTCGACAGACTTCTGATTTCTTTCAGGTACGCAGATTGGAAACTTCTACTTTAGACGAAGCTCCTTTTCTTGATAACATTTCCATACGCTGATATTCAGTGCTTCTGAAGGCACCCAAGAAAGCGTACCATGTTCGATTCTTGAATCCAAAATCGAAGTTCTTTTATAGTTTTTGGACTCCTCCCTCATTGTCAACTGCCACAAAATTGTATCCCTTATGAGGGAACCGTTACTATTTCGAATTTTGAGGTTTCGTCTCCCATATTTTTTCGAAATAACCACGATTTCCCCATTTCTCAGGATCCAGACGTGATGAGCGCCCCTCTTCCCGTCTTCACGCGGCCGCCATCTGCAGAGAGGGACGCAACTATAATGCGCCCCTCCGCCCTCGACTCCTCCACTTTGCTGAGGGTCCACCGCCCCGAAAATCCCCCTCCACCGCCCCCAGCCACTTCCGAAGACGATCTCCTGCCTCCACCTCCCACGCCTCCGCCAACACTTAACGACGACTATCTCGTCCCCTCCCCTCGCCCAACCACCCCCGCTTCCTGGGGCGAGACGAGCTTTGTGGACCCGGGCGCACAGCCTCCGGATGTCGGTCCGATCGACCTCGCACCAGGACTCCGCCACCACCACCACCACCAGGAAGTCCCCTCGTCTCCGAGCCTCCCAGAGTCCCGCTCCACCCAACCACTCCTCGGAGACACCTCTCCGGGAGAATCTCCTCGACAAATACCAAGGGAACACGCTTCCTCCATCTCCTCAATGGCCCACAAGTGCGGCGTGGTGCCCTCTCCCGCCTCCGACACTCCCACCCGGACGAGCGACATAAGCTGCAGCGGGGGAGAAGGTGGGGCGGACAGCAGGTGCAGCAGCCAGTGCGACCGGAGGCAGGCCGTGGGCAGTCTCATTAGTCTGGAAGATGGCCCTCAGCTTCCCGCAGTCCTCCCTCCGCCCCTTAAAGTCTCTCCGGCACTGAGGCACAAGAACGCACTGAGGGCCACGCTCTCCCTGGACCCTTCCGCCCTAGAGAGGCACGGTGCGGTGGTGGATAACGTGGAACCGGTCATAAGACCCCCGGCGCAGTACGCCAACGTCACCCCCACGCGGACCCCAAACTGCAAGAGAGAGAACGGAAACGACAGGGGTCAGAGTTCTAGGGGAGGTTCCCCGTCCAGGTCCTCGCCCGCTTTCACCGTTCAAACCACGGCGTCCACGAGGCATCTCCTCTCGGACACAGAAATAAGCTGCTGAGACGTCTCCGGAATATACGGGGAAATTCGTCTTTGAGGGCAGAGCGGGTCGTACGCGTGGTCGGGTACCTGAAGGTCCCAGCTTCGAACACCCGCCGTCTCTACTCCCATTCTCTATTTAGAAACGGCGAGTAAACTGCCCTCATAAAAAAAATTGAGGTGACTCATTCTCGGTGTGGTTTATTTAAAAACAAAGAGACTTGGCTGTCTGCGCCGTAACCTCGTCTGGTGCCTACGTCTGTTGTAAACGGGCGGAAGGACCTTGAAGGAGCACCAGACTAAGGGATATGGAAGGAGGATTTTTGGGACTCTCCTGTTTGGCGAGGCCGGTGGATTTTATTTTTAGTGGTCGTCCTCCTATCCGCCCCCGATTCCCAAAACCCCGCACCCTGTAACGTCCGAGATGTTAGGGTGTGCGCCGGGAAGAAGTTTCCTTCCGGACTAGTTTTCTACGCTAAAGACAATGGTAGAGAGAGAGAGGGACGAGATGTTTTCGAAGGCGGTCGTCGGAGGACGCAATTGGTACTCCGGCACTATTCGTCCTTCGCTGCGTCTCTCTCTCTCTTTTACCCGTGATGCAGCTCTTTAAGAAAACATCCACCTTCCCGCCATAGTTCTCCCACTCCACCCCAGTTTTGCAGTCCTCTCTCCTCCTCCCCCCAACCGCAAAACTGCAGCATACCTCGGCCATCCTCCGAAGGGAGGTCATTTCGGAGCAATAGGTGTCCGCCATTCGCATTTTCAGTATTTTTGTGACGAAACGAACCCTCGAGACTCGCCCCTTTCCCTTCCCGCTCAGTCGATCGGGATGTTGTCGCTTTAACAAGCGTTCTAAGAGGCCTTTGAGTTGTTTGCTCAAGTTGATTTTCACGCTGTCGGTGTCTTTTTTCCGTAGGCTTCGGATAGCTTCCCCGGTCTTCTCCTGGCGCCTATCTCTCCCACTTTCTCTTTGTGAATTTTCTTCCCCTTGAGAAACGTTTATGTCGGTTCACTTTGTCCAGGAAATAACATTTTTTATCCAGACGCTTGATTTTCTCTCTTCGATGTTTATGATTTGTCCTGTGTCATCCTCTGTCAATGCTTTCGTGCAATTACTACGTGCGGAAAAGCTGCATTCGGAAAGAGGGAGTAATATTTCCCATATCCGATAGCATTCCGCTTTCGAATTTTTTTATTTATTCGTCTCGGACGTCCCTTGCAAAGTTCGTTCATTTTCGGGCGCCAAACCCTCTCCTGCTAAGAAATTTTGAAGGCAGTTTTTTAAAAAAGTCAGACGAACGCATTGAACAGGAGCGTTTGCGAATTTATTTCTTCCTTTCGTCCGTGCTGTATAGAAAAAACAAAAACAAGATGTGTCTATGTTCTCCTTGGTGGCTTCTTGCATTTCCGTGTCGCATTTCGATGGTGTTTAAAAAAAATGGACGTTCGGGAGAAAATGTAACCGGCGGTAAAGTTCTATTCTGTATTGAACGCCGGTTTTGATCACTCCCTTATTTTTTTCGAGGGCGCGAAGCGACCGGATTCGAAGGCCGTTTGTTCGAAAGTGCGAGGAAATGTTTGTTGGTTAAACGATTTCCTCTTTCGCCAACTAGCTTCTTATTCTTCTTAATCGACGTTTATTTGGCACGAGAAAAAGGTGGATGCAATCTGAGACACCGTCGATTTTTTTTATCGGTTAGGATATTCGGTTTCGCTTCGCGCCGCTCGTAGTGGAGGAAATGCAGCAAAAAAAAGGCGTCCAATTATATTGTTTTTTCCTCGAGAGAATTCTGACAGGGTAATAAAAAAAAGTTCCTCTCGCGGAGGGGAGATGTCGCCACCGTCGCGAGGAGCGGCTCCTCTCCCCCCATTTCTCAAAAGAAAGCGAGAGTGCTAAAGTATTCGGACACTATTATAATTGTAAAAAAGATAATCGGTGTCTAACTGTATTAAAAATCCAAACCCCCGATCCTTAAAAGGAAAGAAAAATGCGTCGCAGTGAAAACTAAAAAAAAATCAAAGCGGCCGCTAAAACTGGTTGGGATGATGTTTTCGTATATAAATAAACAGCCGTTCGGTTCAGAAAAAGAAACCTCTTCGGCGGAAAACTGATGTATCTTTCTCTCGCACGAAATTAAAATTCCCGGTGTAAAGGATGTAATAATGACGAAGTGGCTATCCTTCCTGTTTCGAGGGAACTGTGATGACTATCGATCCAGAAAAAAACGAAAGATGGGAACCATTTTCTCTCCAGCGATCCGCCATCTTGTCAAGGGAGGATCGTAGGCCTAAAATCGCCGCAAGAGTGTTTCGGGAAACTGGACGAAGAAGGAAAGCACGACGGTATTTTCGAACACCGACACAAGGCCCAAGAACACCCGTCATCTCTGAAGGAAGATTAGGAGACGAAGAAATTCGAAGTTTACCGTTCACTGTTGAAATGAGGTCGGAAATATTAATTTCCTTTCCGTTTTTAATGCTCAACAAAAAAAGAATTTAGATGTAGTAGTGGATGTGGGGTGAGTTTAACAATGTGTGCCACAGGTGAAAACATTTTCGTTTCGAATAAAACTTTTAAAGGAGGTATATGTTTTATCTGTCACAAGCATAATATGTCATAAGCGATTATAAAAAAAATCAGTGGGTTTTACTGTAATGATGCTTTATTGATTGCAAAAGATCCTTAAATAAAGCCAGATTGTGTACATTTTATGTGGTTCAAGCATTGTCCCTTCTTTATTCCTAAAAAAAATGATACCTGCTCCCAAGATTGCCTCCTACTCAGGTTTGATCCGGAGACATGAAATGCAGCAACCAGTCGGATTCCGAAAAAAATGACGGAATTCCTAGATTACGGTGAAAATGCTTGTTGCTTTTATTGATTGTACGTGGGGAGGTGAGTTGTTTGCGGTTTATCATCTTAATTGGTAATCCCTTCGCGGATACGTCCTGTTAAAACGTGTCAACTGCATAGTCCTGTGTTCCGCAACCTCAATCGCTTGATAAATTTAGCTTCCTCTTCAAAGTCACCTAACAGTTGAAACCTTTCCCCTTTCATTTCGCCTTCTCTTTCGATCGCATCTTTAGTCAATAAATGGCTTATTCAATTCCTCTTCTTATCTGTAGAATCCTCTCTCAACCTTCATAGTGCTTTTTCATCTTTTTTTGCCTTGTCCGTCGATTTTATACTATTGTTTGCTTTCTCCTCCAATTGCAATGTTTCCTTCATACAGTATTCTTTCTATGGAAATCAATTTCGCATCTCTTCGCTTATTTTTCGGACGGAATGTTTTTACTTGTGAAAGAGTGCAACTATGTAGAGTCGCACTCTTGAGTAACGGTAACGCGTCCATTTTTAAAAATATTTTTGGAACATCAAAGAGGTTGAGTGGGAAACCTTCTTTGGTTGTGCCTGTCCGTGTGCAGAGGAGTAACCCTAAAACCTGATATTGGGCAACTCGGTTTTATTCCAGGGAAGGAGAAATGCATCTCCAGTCCAGAAAAATAATGGTAAGCTATTTCGAATCATTTTACGCTAAATGTTTTCATCCAATATGTTTTATTCCTCGTTTTTTCTTGTTTGTCAAACAGAAAAATGATGGCTCTTGAGAGGATTCTGGGAAAGCACGCCGCCAAGCGAAGAAAGCCCAGAAGAGAAAGAAAAACGCATGAATCGTTCCTATTAGTCTCATCGTCCAGTTTGTGATAGCTGTAGTTTAACATATCTCATTCAGGCCAGCCAATTTACAAAATTGCAGGTGAGGAAATAGAGATTCGTAAAAATTATATAACAATTGCCGCAAAAATATTTTATTAAGTGGAGTAAAAGTTGTCGCGCATTAATAATAAGATAAATGAAAAATCAAAATCTACTTAAAATTGTTTTCCTCTGATTATTTATTATTATTATTATATCATTTGGAGTATCAAAGTAACATGTTATGACAAATAGGATGTACTGCATAAATTTCGCGTCTTTGATTTGCGACCATTACGTTCCAGAGCCAATCTAGGAACGATAAAATGGATTCTGACGCTGATGGTCGAAAATATAAAGTCGTGCTTAAAATAAATCGTACAGAATTTGATATTTCGACATATCGATTACACAGACCGATTAAGTAAGGATGTTTTCATCAAATAGACTTGATAGTAACCAATTATCAGTATAAAAGGTTTTTTTTAGCGTTTTAATCTCCAAATGAATCGTTTGTATAAACGATTCACGATCTAAATAAAGCCTTTCACACTTTTGCATATTTCAAGATGTCTACAACGAATATGAGAAGAGAAACATGCTAATTGCCACCAAGACGAACAAGGTGACGGATTCCCCAAATAACTGAATGCTTTTACTACGAATTGAATGAAGAAGCCTGTTGGAAAACTTCGAATATCTTGTTCGATTTCTGCCTAAAAAGGGTGAATACGAGTGAAGACGTTAAAAAGCTATTATAGGTAAAGATTTTTATAAACAACGAACCAAAAAGTGAGCAATTTTTTTAAGTAATTGGATGAAGAGTTTAATCGAAACTCTACATTCAGAAAGTATTTTTCAGGCCTCTGTATAGAGGCTAGGTCAACGGCCAGGTTATGATTTCGCTCATGTCGTTGGAATGTAACTGAGGCAACTGCATTAACATTAAATAGAAAGCTATCGATCGAACACTTGAAGGAAATTATTCAACGAACACATTTCTTCTTAACTATAAAGGAGAAATGTGGAGGTACATCTTTTGCAAACATTTATTTTATGAACTAGGATATTTTTAACAGGAAATAGTCTCGTACAATCAATACTCAATATTCGAATCGATCTTTCTGTTGAGAGAAGTATTTAGGAATGAATGCTCTCATCCATTTAAAAGTTATCCCATTAGAATTGAGAAAACCCCTTCTATAGAATACAAGATATTATAATTACTACCGAAATTGTTAGAATCAATGTCGATGACGTTTCGAGAAAGGATTTCGGAATCCAAGGTAAATCGGGTAGTCGCGTAATAGGTTTCATCACGTGACCCGCATCCTAGGCGTGACGTCACGGCCGAGGCGTCACACGAAAAAGCGAAGGGTGACGCTACGAAGGGAAATGCTACGAAGGGAGTCGCGCTGCATCTGAATGAAAGTGGGCCGATTGGCAAAAACGTTTGAAGATTGAAGGGAATGAGAGGTGAATGAGGGTTATGTGAATGAGAGATACGGAAGAGGTTGAATGAGACGGCGAGAAATAAGCCGAGGGTGAATGGAGGAGGAGGCAGGGGTTTTTGGGAAGAGCAGAATGGTGCCGTATAAAACCGTGGCTACCATCGATCCACCCTCTCTCTCTCTCTTTGCACCCCCTCCGCCTCCCCCTCTGCCTGCCTCTGCCACCAACCCCCGGATAAAAAAACCACCCTCGCTCCTCCTGAAAACATCGCTTTAATGGAGGAGAGCCTAGTGGTTTCAGACTGGTAGCGAATCAAGCTATGCCCTTTGGGGTGCATGAGAATCTGTGACGTGAGAGAAGAGAGAGGAAGAGGGGGGGGGGGGGGAGGAGGGTTGGTTACTGGGAGTTGGAGCGTCTTTCCTTAATTAACTCCACCATTGTAGAGAGAGAGAGAGAAGCGAAGAATGGTATGGAAAGAGAAAGAACGATGAGCTGAGAAGAAATAAATGAAGGTGGAGAAAAAAAGTTGCGAAGGTAGTTTGAGAGAGAGAGAGAATGAAAGGGGGAAAGAGAAATGGTATGTCGAGGTGGGGAGAGCTTTAAAAAGTGGATAGAAAGGAGGTGATAAGAGTGAAAGGCCAAGAAAACATGAAGTAAGAGAGAGAGAGAGAAAGAATAGGAAGGAAAAAAGTGAGGAAAGAAGACGGGAGAAAGAGAGGGAGATAAGAGGAGAGAGAGAGGGAGATAAAAGAAGGGAATATATATCGCCGGGTCGCATAGGATTATCATTCACCCACCGACGCCGCGCCGTGAGTTATATTTAGCCTGGGTGCAGTGGCTTGCAACTATACAGGGGAAAGGGCTTTAGCGGAGGGGAAAGTTGGCAGCGATACCACCACTGGCTCCCTCTTTCAATGTCGGGCGACAGAGGGGAAAGGAGCGAGAGAGAGGGGGTTGGGGAGGAGAGGTGCAAGAAGGTTTGAGGGGAAGTAGGGAGGTGGAGAGGGAGAGAGAGAGAGGTCGCGGAGGGTAAGGAGAGGATTCCCGTTTTTCGCCGTTCGCCGACGACGCTCCTCGTTCCTGCTCGTTCGACTCCAAATGTTTAATATTTGATGCGTCGAAATGTATGTACCTACTTACCCCTAAATGCGTCTGCGTGTTTAGTCACAAGTCAATTATTTCGGCAGGTTCGCTTTTTTTTGTTGGCATAAAATTTCTTTTTAAAATTATCCGGACTTCGAGTTTATAATATACTCTTCGCGTAGCGTGTGTCACGCCGAGGTCAAAAACTGTGACTGCGATGTATTTTAACTAATATAAATATACCGAGCCGCTTAAAATAAACGAACGCTGTTATCCGAAGGTGCAAACAGTCGGAAAATCGTTGATGTTAGCATATAGCGAGAATCCTTTCCACGTTCGTAAGAAAGAAGCACTCGTTTAATAGGTGAGACATTCCCTGCTAGAATGCGAAAATATTTATCTTTGCAAATGGCGGCCGTTGCTTAAACGAAGTGTATTTTCCCCTTTAGGATTCATGTAGCTTTCGGATGATGCAACGATCGTGAAATGTTGCTGCATTAGAACAATCGGGGAAGGTGGGGAGAATCGCAGAAATGTCTGTAGGCATATTCGCGAATGGGCGAACAGAGCTGTACTAATTTTATTCATGTTCAGCCCTGTAGATGAGTTATGGAGAAGGACGAAGATCGACGAATCAAATCCAAGAAGTCGGATAAGTCGTAGTGCTCTTTCAACGAGCGATAAATCCCCCTTTTCTATGCTTCCTTAAACTACGTACGTAAAGAATTAATCTTTTGGTTCATATCTGTTCCTGGGATTTTAATTCTTTCTGGTAAAATTATAGCTCTTTCTTCATTTATTAGTTATTTTTTATTGTGATCAGTGGCGGATTTAAAAGGGGGTCGCGCGCTCCAGAGGCCCGAAAAAATGTTTTCATGTATAATCTCAGAATTTTAAATATCTCATTTTAAAAGTCGTGAAAGATTTTATTTTTTGCACTGCGATACTTCATTTATTGAAACGTGCGGTCAAATAAAGGGGTAGTCGTTAAGTGAGGTTTTAGTATATACTTAGATTGCAGGATCCCCAATAATTTAGCTATGGGCACTAATAGTTTAACGCCAGGGGCCTCAGAATGTCTAAATCCGACACTGTTTGTGTTGCCTCAAAGAATACAAACGAAATTATAATTTGCTTACATATGAACCCCGGCCACCCACCAATAAGTTGACGCAGGGTATTATGTATGTGTAAATGAAAAAAGTGCTAAGAAAAAGTGCAAATGCCATCTCTCACACCAAAAATAACCCTTTCATGTTATAATTACGAATATGGTACAAGCCTGATCATATGTAAAATAAAATACATCCGATGCGTCTACTAAACAAAACCCCAGGAGGTGCAAGTTGTTGAAGAAAATCTCTATAGATAAAATACTTACATGTATGGCATGCTACTTTTTATATTGTTTCTATTTTACTGCTATATGCAAAGAAGTCGATAAGATGCTATGTATGTGCAGGCGCATAACTTGGGGGGAGAAGGCCCGCGCAGTGCGTGGGGGCCCCAAGATATTTGGGACCCCACAAAAATACTTAGAATTTTTCTGCCGTAAGGTATTCGAAGTAGTAATATCCTTATGGGAATGAAAGATTTCTTCGCTCGAATTGAAGACCACAGTACCCATCTCGAATGTTTGGAATTGTTTTGTCCTGGCCTTATAATGTTAGATTTATAGATGTCTCAATGTATTTTTGGAATTAAAATGTAAAGAAATATCGATAAAAATGAAAACAGTATAATAATTTCATATATTTTTATATAAATGGGGCCCCAAAAACTTTACTTGCGTGGGGGCCCCAAAAACCGTATGGAGTATAGCTATGTTAAGAAAAAATGATATGAAATACTTGGAAAGCTTCGAAATGCGGACATGGAGAAGAATGCTGAAGATAAAATGGACAGATAGGGTGAAAAATGAGGAAGTACTACGAAGAATAGGAGAGAAGCGAACGATTATACAGACTATCAGAAAGAGGAAGGCGAACTGGATTGGGCATTACCTGAGGAGAGAGTGCATGATTAAAGAAGTGCTAGAAGGAAAACTGGATGGAAAAAGAGAAAGAGGTAGGAAAAGGTTTCAGCTAGTAGACGACTTGAAAGGGAAAGAGAGCACTCAAGACATGAAGAAAACTGCGGAAAAAGGAATATATGGAGAACCAGGTTTAACCATAAATAATCACGCACCTGTCTACGGACAGGCTACCTACGTTGACGATGATGTATGGAAATCAACGAAGTACAACCTGCATTGCAATTTTCAGTAAAAGAAAGGACAGACGTAGTTGGACGTCATACAGAGACGGAAGTTGAGGAGGTGCTAGCGTCAGTTTTGCGCACAACGATAGATAAGGGCATCGGAAATAACAATGTGGTTAATGAGGACGGGAGAAAATCCAGTGAACACGTACCTGGTGACGGCTGTTGCTTCCATTGATACATAACGTAGACTTCGAAAAGATAATTCTTTTCGGGGAGTTTACCTTTCTTCGGAAGGACGAGCCTTCAGAATGGTGCAAACTAGAAAGACAAATAATCTTTAGATTTTCTTTTTCATAATTTCGTTTCAACGGAATAACCGAAGTTTTCTTTTAAAAAAGAACTCATTTCAGTTTCTAGGGAGAGGAAGGAAATTCTCACGAAAAAACATTTTCATTGGAAATAAGATATTTTTACAACGCTCACGTACATGTGAGTGTGTGATGTTTGCAAGGTTCGCGTCAATGTATCCATTCACTCAGTACCACAATTAACCCTACCTTCATTTGAAGATAATCACGCACGTTTACGAAATACTTATACTTATTTATTCGTTTATTTTAATTGTCACAAATCAGGTTTATGCAGAGCAATCTAGAATCTATATTTCTCTTCTTGGATGGAAATAACGTCTTTATCATGTATTCAATCTTTTGGTAGGTGAAATCTTCAATCTTCCACTGCAACTCCACAAATAACTCTTCTCGTGTTCCTTCTTTATGAAAGCGTCTGTAATCCCTTACCATCCCTCTTCTTTAATGATCAATCAACATACATCCTTTCGTAACCTTTTTTGGCATTTCCCTTTATATTTAAATCGAATACAACCGGTGACGCGCATAAGAATCTCAAGTAGCTAGAGGTCCAAATTCTCAAAAATTTGGCAACGAGTTTTACCGGTGGAAATAGAAAAATCATAAAATAACTGAGGAATCCTGTAAATTTTACCCTTTATTAAAAAAACTCCGCTTTTACTTATTTTTAATTTGAAAGATGTGTCCCATAGAGATATGTACTTCCTTTGGAAGTGCACTGTTTCGCTCATTCGCTGTGATAAATATAACGAAAGGAATTCAAAATACGTAGTCTTCCTTTCCTAAAACGACTTCTTTAAGTTCAGTTAAGTAGAGTAGAAACTGCTAATGTGAACACTTTTGTACAGTGATCACCTGCTTAATGTGACCCCTTTTTAATGGTCGCCGCGGAAATGCTATAGTGTCATATAGTGACCGGTAAAGGATTGGTTACAGGAAATTGCTTTAAAGTTTGCTAAAAAGCTTAATTTATCTCATTTCAATGCATATTCTGGTTGGCACGAATCTTTTAAAAATCGGCAGGTGATGCAAATCCAGCCATTGTTGAAAAATTTCAAGCCAATTTCTCTGAGTTTGTTGTAGGTTTTGCCCCAGAAAATATTTTTAATGCCGACGAGTGTGGTTTGTTTTTTAGAGCAATGCCTGATCGCTCTTTGGTAATTAAAAGGGATCCGTGTAAAGGTGGAAGTATGTCAAAGGAATGTCTTACAATTTTGCTTGCAGCTAGTGCAAAAGGTGAAATACTTGAACCACTTTTGATAGGAAAATATCAAAAACCCCGGTGTTTTAATAATGCAAAAATAAACAAGCTACCAGTACTCTGGAGAGCTAATAAAAAGGCGTGGATGACTTCAAAATTGTTCACTGAATGGTTGCAATATATCAATAGTAAGATGAGAAAGCAGAAAAGACACATTTTAATGATTGTTGATAATTGTCCTGCTCATCCCTATGTCGAAAATTTGTCTAATGTAACGCTCAAGTTTTTGCCCTCAAATAGTATTTCAGTCCTTCAACCCTTAGATCAACGTGTAATAAAATGCTTCATATGTCATATCGAAATGTGAAACAAATGCAGTGCAATCTATTTCAGTTTTTGCTGCAAAAGTGAATGTACTTGAAGCTTTTATGTGGATTGCAGATGCATGAAGAAGGGTAAAAGAGGACACTATTAGTAAATGTTTTAAAAAGGATGGGTTTTCAACTAAAGGTAGTTTTGATACAGACGATTTTGAAAATGACGTCGTGTTGCCGGATCTGGATGGCAGTGACATGGAGAGTTTCATAGAATGTGACATAGATACAACAGTTTTTCAAACCGCTACATCTGGTGAGGTTTTTGATGAGGTGTTTGAAGAATTTAGTGGAACAATGGAAAAGACAAATGATAGTGACGATAGATGTTTCAGCGATAAATGAGAAAGGAAATATTTTCTTTACTCCAAAAGAAGTAGCAGGCATGTTTGAAGAAATAATATTTGGATTTGCTGTTGAAAACTGTCCGGAATTATTAGTTCCTCTTTATGAATCAAAAAGAATAATAGCTGATGTAATTTGTAGCAAACGAAAAAATTACATACAATTGACAATGGAAAGATTTCTTAAAAAATAAAGAAACTAACATTCTTATTATCTTTTTACAAAATTGTAAGAAAGAAGTATTTATTAATTATACTATATACTTATTTATTTTTGCAACTAGAATAGTTCAATTACTGATATTTAGTTGCATAAACTAAATTCCTAGCTAAAAGTTATTGTTAATTTACGTATTAATTTCTCTGCCATTAAATTTTCTAACGATGTTTTTCTACCTAAAAAATAAAAATTTTGGCTATAGTGACCACCTGTCTAAGGTGACCACTTTTGTACAGTCCCGTGGATGGTCACCTTAGGCAGGTTTTACTGTATGTTAAAATCTTTAGATTTTGCCAAGCAAGATCCGAACGTTTGAGGAACAAGTGAAGAGCACAGAAAAGCCTGGATGCGACCAAATGGACATTTTTCTCGCTCGCTCAGCGTCTGTTTTTCTAAAACCGACTGTATCGTTGTTGCGATGAAAAAATTACGCTAAACGTAAGAGAAAGAGGACTTCCCGAAGAAATCGAGGAATCCTATATCCACGAAATGCAGACCTTAATATTTTAGTGAATTTCAGCCTAATGATACTTTTGCTCGTTTCACTTCTTATGCAACTAGTATTAGGTTAAAATTTTCGAGATAGCAAAAACATAAATCCTTTCAACGTAGGTTTTTATGGAGAAATGATTACGTAGGTAAGCTTTTTCGAGATTTTTTAGGAACGTGTTCGTAAAGTATCTAGGGAGAAAGTGTCTACGACCTAGTTTGCAAACTTCTCCTATTTTGTTTCAATTGTTTTATCCTCTGACAATATGGTTTCCAGAACACTGCATAACAGGAAAGTTTCAAATATAGGTTCACCCTCTTTCCACTCTCTAAATCTATGCGTAGTACTATATCCCCAGGACCTTCATTATAAATTATTGAAATTCTTCCATTCTTCTTACAGTGTTAAACTGAATAATTTGCGCCAAATTTCGGACATACACGACTCCATCGAGCATATACAAGTGTTTCCCAACCAAATATCCGCGCGAAGTTTAGCGATGTGTATCCTGATTGATGGGATAAAAATTCCACGATAAACGAACCCAATTCTGGATGCAGTTTTTTCCCTCCACATATCCACCAAAACTATCGCTTTTCGACTAATAAAACGTTCGAAAAATTCACGTACACGCGCGAAACGCAGTTTAGCTCCCACGAACAGCGTTTAAATCCGACGGCGGCGCGCACGCACGCACGCACGGGCGAGATCCAATCAATCAAACGATTTCGGCTTTATAAAAAAAATCGCGAGTGGATAAAGAAATTCCCTCCCCCGCCATCTTCTAACTTCATCCCTACGCGTCTCCTGATTCCTCCCTCCCTCCGTACCTTTCTCTCCCTCCCTTCCTCCCTCCTTACCCTCCCACCCTCCCCTCATCTCTCTCTGCAAACTCACCCTCCTCCCTCACCTCCCCACTCTTCTGCACCTTTAGCGAACTCGGTCACACGTACACCAACACACCGACACCCACCCTTCCCTCAAACCCCTCCTTCCTCTGCCTCCTCGCTCACATTTTCTCCTCCGCTCGCTCCCTCTCCCTCCATCTCCATTTTCTTCTCTCTTCCATACCTTGCAACCCTCCCTCCCTAAACGTCCCCCGCCCCTCTTTTTACCCCTCCGTCCCCTGCATCGCTCGATGGCCTAACTCGCAGGAAAGGGATTCAGTGTATGGTGGTTGCCAGGCTGCGAGGGGTGCCGCACGCCGACAGCTCGCTAAAGGGATAGGAAGGCGTGGAGAGGAGGAGGTGGAGGTGGAGGAGGAGAGGGAGACTCAAACGGCTGGAGGAAGACGCGCGGCGATATTCTTTTCTACCTCTCTTGAACGTGGAGGTTTTTCATCCACCGACCGTGGCCAACCTTTGGGATGAGGATATTAAGGATGCAAGATGAAGAAAAGGAGTGAGTAAACCGTGTGGTCCGTTAGGTGTCACTTGGACGCGTTAACCCGATCGGGCCATATTGTTGCGTTGTTTTCGATGTTAGGGGTTCGGGAAGGTGTTCGATTGATTGGAATCGGGTTCTATGGCGACGGAATTGTTGAATTAATCCGTCCTTTCTGAAAATCGGTCGCATATACTGGGGCTATTTAGACGCCTCCAGTTCGTGAACCTTGGTCGAAAGGACCGAAATTTGTTCGATCTCATTTTGGTCGTTTTTATTTGGCGCCATAACAGATTGCCAGATAGGTCACTTCCAGTAATATTCCGCGCGAAAGTGCGACTTATTTAGGCAGGAGGACTAGCCATGTGTTTTGTGAATTGTCCTTTGTCACGCTCCCTGGAGAAGTTTTTTTAGAGCCAATTTACTGCCTCATAAACATTATACCAATCATCGCCATGTTTCTCTGCCAAACTATAATTTTTTAATGTTTTCTTCTTTCGAGAACGCATAAATGTATCGATTTTTAAATACAGTCGTACTTAAATCATAATCCCGAAGCTTTAAAAATGCTAAACCTTACCTCTAACTGTGATTTTCTACTTTTATTGGTTCTATGATACCTAAAAACTATAAATATTTTCCGCGAATGGCTATTTAGCAGGTCACTCGTACTCAGGATTTTTCATCAGGGATTGCGATGCTTTCTTTTCGAAGTTTTAAGTTGTTTCGTCCTGGTCGATTTAATAGCGAGTCGTCTTACATTTAAAATTGATAAAGTGAAACTCGCACTTTGCCATTGCCTTCTATAAAGTTCACTTCTGCATGATCCTACTTAGACTAAACTTTTTCTAAAACATTTTAATGGCGAAGTTAAATTTATCGAACTAATGATTCTTTTATGTGCCATTTTTAAAGAAAATGTTGAATTTCTTCACTAAACCTATCCACGTAGTACCTTTAAAAAATTAATTTTGGTTTAATTATGCCTTCACGTGCCAAAAAATGTGGTATAATAATCGGACTGATTGTTTTTTTTTTTCATTGAAAAAGAAAGTTACCTATCTCTCCCCATTTTGTTTTTTACAGATTAAGAACCAATATTTGTTTTTTTTTCTAAAAAAAGCTATTTAAATAAAATTATAAAAAATAACCGGCCTATTGTTTGGAAACTAAATGTCTCCGATTACATATCCGCAGAAGGTTTATTCGATTAAGCTGTGCGTAAGAGAATCGTTAATCTAGAAAACAATATGCATTAGATGCATCGTAGGACTTTTTCCCCGGTTTGTGCTAGTTAGCGATAATTTTCACGCCAGGAATGGAAAGCGCTTTTTATCGCGTCATCGATCAATCAACTCGCACACTTGGTTGACACTCGTGATTGCTCTTTGGAAACGGAGCCTTTATACGGGACTAGTTGCGAACAAAAAGATCGGCAATGCTGCATATACTTTATGAAGAACCCTACTTTGCGTCCTTTAAAATCTCTGCATTTTGGGGAGGGGGAGCTGATTAGAACGCTGCCAGTTTTCCCGCACTTTTAAAGAGGCCATCTGCCGTGCAAGAGCAGAACACCTGACATTCGCTTCGGAACTGGCGAGAAACATTCTCGCGACTTTCTTTCTCGGTCTATCCACATAAAAAAACCGAAGCTGGGAAAAGCGAACTGCAGAGAGGGATAGAACGGAACGTGAAACGCAAGTTGGAAAACATTTCAAATAAGGTAATTCGAAATCGCCGCTCTCCTGTTCAGAGGCCCTCACTTCCACAAAAGACGATTATGCCCTTCTGGTACTCTCTCTCCCCTCGTTCCTCCCACCCCCTACTCCCCCTCCCCATCATCTCTATCGCCTCTATTCGGATCTTCCCTTCCTCCGATAGACACAGAATCACCACCGCTGGTCCGTTCACAGCGCTCTCTAGTGGCACCACTCCCGGAAACGTAGACGGAGAGAGCCGAGGGTTGTCGAAGATCAGCCCCGTCCATTCATGCGTCCCTCTCCGACATTCAATGAACGACGTCGAAGGTCTCGGGAACTGTGAGAAGGAGCGTTATAGAAGGTCCATTCGAGGCCCGATTCCTTCTGGTAAACTCGTCCGCCGTGCCACCTCGAAGACGGGCCCTATCTTCCGAAGGCGGAGGGTGTGTTAGGCCTAAAAAAGGTCCATCCATAAGGTCGGAACCCTGCCCTCGCGCACGGCGCCGGTATCCGCGCGGCATGCTCCGCTTTTAGTGAATGGAGTTTCCGTAGGTGTCTCCACTGTTGCGCAGCAGATCGATAGAGGGCGCCATTGAGGAGAAGCAGCCCATTCATTGATTGAGGAAAAAGAGGGGATGTATGTATCTCTACGGTAATGCATGTTATGTGCCGATTGGGCGAATGCGGCGATTTTATGCATTCCCGTCTTTAAAAAAATAATAAAGACACCCCGCATGCATTCACTTTGCGGCAGTGTTTTGTTTTTATTCCTTCCCACCACTTGGAACTCTCCGCAGCACACACGCACGTAGCGTCGCCCGATTGCGGCAGACGACCAAAACGCGTTCAACAATTGCGCAGCGGTTCCGGAAATCGTTTTTGAGAATTTAACGACGTTTTTGCGGAACTTTATCAACAAATAAAACAATGGAAAATATGATTTCTTTATCATTTTAGGATTTCTGGAAAAATCGCTACTATGTAGCATTATGCAGAAGTCTCTTTTCGCAGATACGTTGTTTCAAAGCTGTCTCTCTCTTTTTCTCTGATAAAAAGGTAATAAATTTTACTTAAAGGTAATTCGTCCTCAATTAAATATTGAAATCTATCGAGATGTAATATTTTATTTCTCCTAGTACAAGACCATTCGCGTCTTTTACTTAACAACAATTAAAAATCATACTAGCTGACCATAGCTAATAATAATTCGGCATATATTCCAGATGATTAACATTTTTCGCGTTTTTATAGCTAAAACACGCTGTTAGACTTACATCTAAAATTTTAAACAGAATAGAAGTCGATTATCATTTACTTTTAAGTAAAAACATTGCCAATCAAACATGGTGTCCACAATATGGAGACTCAGAGAAGCAAGACCGTTTAAACTGACAAATCGAGTTTTAATAATCGCAGAATACTTCAATCACGTCAAAAATATCAATTTTTCTGAAAATCTATGCATAAAGCTGTAAATTTTCTGTTTTTTTTCCATATGAGCGCTTCATTTCAGCAATATGAGGGTAATTCGATCCAATCACGCGTAATGACAAACGTTTCTTTAATATATTTCGTACCTTGATACGGAGAACCTCTAAAGTACGCATTTTTCTTATTTCAATATTTCATATTTTACGATTTAAAGAATACGAGAGGTTTTAAGATGGCAATTTAACGCAGAAAAACAAATAGTTCCAGATGGAGACCTTATCTGTCGGACCGACGGAGATAATGCATTTCTAAATCAAGCACTTTGTCCGATATCAGTTTTAAAGAATGAATGAAATAGGAAATCGATTTGAAAACTTATCAACACTATAGACTGTTCTCTCTCAATCGCCCCTTGACTTCTATTTAAAGAAAGATCGTTGCAGTCGGTTGACTTCATGGAAGTTAAGAAATACGTATAAAATGCTGAATGTGTAAGCCGTCGCCTTAATACTGTGAAATACGTAAGCATTAATGATTAGCAAAGGAAACTATTAAGAAAAAACGTAATTTTTTGAGGTGTCACTGGCGTTTTCCACTTGTAGTTTCATCATTTCCACCATTTTGGAGGGTAAATGCATGAAAATTACAAATAATTGCCATTAATATATCATTAGTTTTGCTCCTGTCTTATCCCTTCAATTGTCATTCAAATACCGTCTCACATCTAAGACATTTTTTTTACAGATTATTCATTCTTTTCACCTTTTATGACGTTATCAATCTTCTCTCTTCATCTGCGATACGCATTTTTACGTTTTTTCGTCTGTGTATACCTATTTTCCTTTATCTTAATCACCCTCGTGTGTCGGATACTACCGATTTGCACTCATGGAATTTTCTTAAAGTCAGAATAACACGTCCATACCAAAATGTTGAATCGATACCTCTTCGAGAGGCAAGAATATAAAAAGTCACGGACCGTATTGTTTATTCAGCACTGTACTGATTTTGATGATATGGTACTAATTGGCTTTTTGTGCTGATTTTTATGCTGATTTACGAATGTTATAACTCCTTATTTGGTGCAATGCTTTGAAACGAAAACTTTGGTCACTTATCCATATTTTGGCATCCTCAATATTTTTTGCCCATACATTTTTAAACGCTGTTATCTTATTTATTTAAATTGTTAAGAATTTCAGTGATGAACCACTTTTATCGGAGAATATTAACAATAAACAATACAAATATTTCTACAGATTGAAAAGTTGACACTCGGCAATTTAGGTTGAGAATTTTGTGCTGATTTACTATAATTATCCAGATGGAATTTCCGAATTCTCTGCTGCCAATTGTACTGATTTGGGTTCGAAGAAAAATTATCATCTTAATGAAATCTCAACCAGTTACTGATCTGCACAGATCTCTCTGGTGCTTCTAACGTCCTGCATTTGGACGTTAACTTAATGCCCAATCCATTCATAAGAAATCTTTCTCAATATTTCCGTAACATTTGCCCTCTTCTAGGTCCTTATCACGTTCTCTTTAGCCACAGTTTATACATAGAACAGAGAATTTGTGAATAAGCTAAACGTTCAAGGCGAGATTAAGATATGTAAGCTAGATAATCTACAGCTTAGGGCCTTGAAATGTTAAGGGCTTCTAAGAAAGAAAGAATCCGTATATCATAGTGATAACATTGTGGCGAAATTACATGCTGCAACCGTCTACTATGGATTATATTTCGTTTTGACATTCTACTTGTCAATCTCCAGGAAGCAAACAGCGGTTGGAATGTTTATTCGTGGTAGCCAAAAGATACTCACTTTACAAGACTTGTGCGAGTGGTTTTGTACAAATTTTCAAATATCTCAAATCAGTAGAGGTAGATGGCTTAAAATTGTTTTTTTGTGGAATGGGGCCAAGACATTTCTAAGGGGCTCAGAATGTCTTGATCTTTCCCTGTTAGTGAAAAATATATAGAGAACTGGAGAGAATTTCCTTCTGCCTGTTTACTCTGTAAGACACCAATGAGCATTTAAGGTGTTAAGTTATTAAAGATAACTCCTGACTCACTCTCATTTATTTCGTTGTAAGTTCTTCGATGAACTGGTATTTTTATGCATCATGATTTTATTGGAACTGGTTTAGTCATTCATCTTTCATACACACATACACAGTAGAATAATAACCGGTCATATGATGGGTAACATTAAAAATTATAACATACTGACTTGATTAATTAACAACAAAACAATACGGGTTGCATAGCAACTCATGCTACATTAAGCGTTAAAATCACAAAAATACGCACTTTTACGTATTTTTTAAATTTTAAAGGACAAGATACAATAATAGACCGCTGTAATAAAATAATTTAGAATTTAGTTCATCTTTTAGTTTTTGTTTGAAGTTTCTAAGTTAATATTTAGCTATTTTACTGAGCAAAAGAATAAATGTCAAAATCGTTTTTTCCCGTGATTTTAAATGGCAATACGAAAGGATATCTGGAGTCGAACCTAGGACACTTTATGTAAAAGTAATAACATTTTCTAGTAGTTAATGTGGTCACCTAAGAACACACCAAATTTCATATCTCTATCTGCTTCCAGTGTTGAGATTTTGAAAGATTCTAAGAGGGTTATACACAGAAAGAAAAACAGAATTGGAAAACTATATGATTTATATATATATATATAATGATATTAAATACTTGGAAAGCTTCGAAATGTGGACATGGAGAAGAATGCTGAAGATAAAAAGGACAGATAGGATGAAAATGAGGAAGTACTACGAAGAATAGGAGAGAAGCGAACGATTACACAGACTATCAGAAAGAGGAAGGCGAACTGGATTGGGCATTACCTGAGGAGAGAGTGCATGATTAAAGAAGTGCTAGAAGGAAAACTGGATGGAAAAAGAGAAAGAGGTAGGAAAAGGTTTCAGCTAGTAGACGACTTGAAAGGGAAAGAGAGCTATCAAGACACGAAGAAAACTGCGGAAAATAGGAGTATATGGAGAACCAAGTTTAACCTAGAATAATCAGGGACCTGTCAACGGACAGACTACCTATGATGATGATGATATATATATATATATATGTGTGTGTGTGTGTATACATACACACACGCATTTGCAAGTTATTGCTTACTTGTGTCTTTAAGCGTTTATAGTACATTTCACCCTACGGTGGTTTATTATGACGTAGGCAATTTTTTATCTCCTTCTTCAAATTTTTGTGTCCGCTGCAGGTTTTTGTTCGTTTTGTCGCTTCTCGAGCTCACTCATTTCCTTTGAGTTTTATCGCCGCTCATTTTATATCAATGCATCTCATAGATCTAAGAAGAAATATTAAATCTTGCTAACGATTTCTAAGGTGGAAGTTGAGTATCTTCCAGTTTGTTTCAAAATTAAGCCTTAGTAGCTTTGCTATTTGGAAGGATTCCGTGGGTTTCATATTTTTGGAAAGATTACTTATTTCCTACTGTGCCTTAGATTAAAGAGACAGCCCTTCTCGATTTGGCCAATGGCTACTTTGAAGCCTGTCCACGCCACAGCTTCCCAATCTAGTTCTACTGCGAGGCCCCAAAGAATCTTCTCTTAACGAGTACCTCCTCCTACATCTGTTATCTAAGAAGGACGGACTCTCATAATGATGTTCTCGCAAGAAAAATAGGCGCATATTCAAACAATCGGTTCCAAACAGAGAACGGGATCCTGCTTTGTCGCGGACCAACCAACTAGAAAAGGTTTTTCGTTCACGAAGTTTCCCGACGACAACAAGACTCCTTCATAACGAAGGGAGAGTGCAAATATGACATTTATAAATCAGTAGCATTTGTTTCATGTTCCTGGATCATTTCTTTATTAAATAATTCCTTTTGAAATAATCATTTCGAAACTGTTTATCTTTGCCTCATATAAAGCACCCTTGATGATTCCTTGGACGACCTCCTTCAACGTTTGGTCGCCTCGAACATTCGTCCCATCCGTTTCTTCCGTCCAGTACTTTTCGCCATTTTTGATTCTCTGAATAATGTAGGCACGCCCTCCAACGTTTTCATTAATCCGTTGCCTCGCTCACTATAAGTTGTTGCTAGCTTTTTCTTAAATAATCTTCAGATTCAAATCTACGATCATCAACTCCCTGCTAAACATCAGAATCTACTTTAGTATTTCAATTCCAGATCTAATTATATTGTTAATGCACCTATTTACATATTTTCGGATTTAACTTCACTTTGGTATTTATTTATCTAATCTAATTTAAAATGGTTCATCATTTTTCCATTTGTAATATTTCTGAATAAGGTTCCTTATGCATAAATTAGTAATCACAGGCTTCTCCTGCTTATGCAGCCATTTAATTTATTTTCAGTGTTAAAACATGGAGTTATTCCACAAAAAGAAGATTTTTCATCTTATCTATCTGATTAAAGTCTTAGTTGCATTAAGTCTGCGGCCATTGCCAAACGCATCATCATATCTCTTCAAATTGGATTGTAATATATTCTCCTGTTCATTGATTAAACCTTCTTTACAAATATTTATTTCTAACTGGAATTACGCCTGCAATATCAAGACTAGCAATTAATGCTTGCCTATTGCTTGGTAATTGCGGATATTTCTTTCGTTAATCATCGTTACCTTTCTGGGCACATTCTTTAAATTTTAATTTATGAATAAAATGCATGTAAATTCATTAAACAAACTGAATATAGCATTTTTAATACAATTTTTGGACTACTCTCTAACAAATTGAGGTCGATGAAGATGAAGAAACAAACTGTGTCTAAATACAACAGGACGTCTTTTGTAAAATTAATTTTAGAATTCCACGCTGCTGTCTGGTTAATTTTAAATATATTCCAGAGAACTTGGATTATATTACAGGCGCGTATCTTGCGATGGAACAGAAATACTTATTGCTTACTCGGTGAAGTATCTAAGTGTAACGCATTCTTTTGATCTTTCGTGAGAAACCCATATTCGCCGAGTGGTTGGTGCAGCCAACAAAGAAATTCACTTTCATGGGAAGAACTGTCCTAATTGGTACTGAAAATTTTCGGTAAAATGTAACCCATCGTTGGTTAGTTCGCATGCTCAGTACGCTTCCATTATATGGGATCCACATGATAAATGTCACGTAATCGAGTTGGAAAAAGTATTTCGCGTGGCAGAAAGATTAGTGAAACGAAATTACGATCTTGTGGATTTTGTTACATCATTATTTAAGAATCTGAAAATGGTAACGCTAGAGGAGCGCCGACTGATAGTAGCTAGGTTGAAATAGTTAGAGCAGGGATGGCGGACCACTGACACGCGTGTCACAAAGTGACACGGTAGAGAAATTTAAGTTATAGCCTCTAAAATTTAGCCCGTGTCCGGATAAGAATGGAGGCGAGGTGGGAAACCATGGAAACCCAAACGTTTTAACCCCCGTCCACCCGCTGCCATGGGTTTCTCTTGTCCCGAAAATGGTTCCAACGGGGCCGTGCAATGTGCAGTTCAGCATCAAATTTAAAATAAATTAAAATACGAATGTAACAGCATAGGTACGACTTGCAGTTATTGTCAGATTCTTTTCTAAAAATACACCTGAGGGAGGAATCAGTTAAATTGATGATTTGCCGGGAAAAATAACAGGGCGCGATATTGTGAAAGAATTTTTAAAAAAGACAAAAATAATATATTATAATATATTATTGGTAATAATCTATGGAGCCCCAAGTAGGATTGGCAAACATGTTCGATTTGTCCGATTTCTTTCAAGGCCCTTTGCTTCAATTTCATTACATAATACGCCAGGAAGCACTTCGTGCGAAATAAAGTTTAAAGACTCTTGAAAATGTTGTTAGAAAAATTGTCAAATTTTATAACTACTCGCGCTCCTAATAAACGGGAGTTTGCAAATTTTCTAGATGTGGTTCAGGTTTACTTATGTACAATAGTTCCCGATGGTTGAGTCGCGGTCGAGTTTTGAACCGTTTGTTAGTATCTTAGAGCAGTATTTCACAACCGATTGGATGTGTTCCACTGATGGGACGCAAATGTCGTCTTGGTGGAACGCGAAGTTTCGAAAATAACTTTTACAAAAGCTTTTCTCAAGAAAATTATTGCAACATGTACGTACCTAAGTCTCTTAAAATTCTCATCAACGACTAACATAATTCTAAAATGTAAAAAATCCGCTTCTTGGAAAATGTGGGGTTTTGTTTTTATCGTGGTGGGACCCGGGTATTTTTGAAAATATGGTTGGTGGGACGCAAAATGCAAAAGGTTGAGAACCGCTGTCTTAGACGAAATGAGATTATTTTTAAAGGAAAGAGAGCAGGATTATCCGGAGCTTACAGATACGATTTGGTTAAACGGCTTAATGTTATTTTTTTTGCGATTTCGTGCAACGTTTCAATGAACTAAATATAAAACTTCAAAGCTGTGGTCATGTCGTATTAATAATGTACGAACGTATTAAAGCTTTTGAGGATATGCTTTAAGTATTCGGAAACGATTTGATGCCTGTGAAAAATTAAAATACCTTCCTTAATAAACACCTTACAACTTTGTCTTTTTTCACTGAGGACGTCGAAAATAATCATTAAATTTTGAATAAGTACTCCTCCTTAATAGAAGATGCAAGAAAAATTTTCTGGAAAGCTTTTATCAATTTCGTTATCATATCCAGTACCAAAAATCGCATTGGTAATGATTTAACTGATGCATTTGTAGGATTAAAAGCCACAAAGTATACACTCCACGAATTGATGCTTTAGCATCGACCAGACAAAAACAATTGTCACACTGGCAAAAATATTCATGTACATAGCAAAAATAATCCATTTTGTCAAGTTATATTCATGAATATATATATATCATTTGTATTAAATTTGTATTACATTTTATTATAATCACTATTATTACACTAGTGTAATGCCCGTTGAAATATCAACGGAAGAATTATAGATAGATAGATAGATAGATTATTATTATTTTCATTTAAAATAATTTATATCGCACTTTTACATATGAAATATTTTGTCATATACAACATTTCTAGTGAATACTGTTGTTGACGGGCTATCTTTAGTTAAACTTAAAATAGTTTCCTCTCATTCCCTCCCTCTCCCCTCCTCTCCCTCCCCCTTCTCTCCCCTCCTCCTCTTTCCCCTCCCCCCTCTACTTCCCTCTCTCCCCCTCCCTCTCGCTCCTCCCTCTACCTCTCTCCCCCCCCTCTCGTATTAAAAGCATTCAAAGCACGTTTATACCCATAAGGATTGAATTAACAATACGATATAGAGGTCTAAAAATGGAACTGGTAGCCAAGACAATATTCCGTTAAAATGGCAATATTTCCACAAAATATGTGAATTAAACGTATAAAATGAGCGATTTCGAATTGTATGCGGAAAAAGATGAACAGAATAAGAAACTTTGTAATTTTTTCTTCAAAATGGTTCAGATCCGAAGATCGTAGGTTAATTCCTTCTAATTTTAATTTCCAAAATAATAAAAGCCTGCACCTCAAAAAATTGATTTTTACATTTTACCTTACGGAAAATGAAAGTGTCTTCATTGGAGTCGAACCCAGGACTTTTTTGGAGATTTATTTTCGTCATTACCTTAAAATATGTTAATCAAGTATCCTTGGTAAATTTCAATCTTCTACCTATTCGGGAAGTTTGTTAAAACGCTCTATATCGGCCATCATGAAAGCGTGACCAACCAACCAACCAACAGACCTGGGCTATTATAATATAAAATTATATGATAAAATAAAGTCCTTTTTTATGATAATAATAATAATAATTATTCCGATGTGACACGCGAAGCTTTATTTGTAAAGTAATTTGAAAAAGGTTCGCCATCCCTGACCTAGAGAAATATAGACCATAAAATTTAGCTGAAGAAGTACTCGGAATACTCTAAGCTCCAATTTATATAGAAAGATAACACATAGCACCACCGGTGAATTGGACTGCAGGGCGAAGCGGTATCGAGAACCTTTATCATAACAGGTTATTCAAGCCTGCAAGTGGGATTCTTTTAAGGAAATCTGGTGCACTGCACCACCTGCCCCCACCTTCCTGGTGAATTGCAGGGTTTTACGTAGATGTACCATCCTCACCATCAATACACGCGAAACAGTGCTGGACATTTTACAGTCAAATTTTGCAGAAGTTTGGGTGAGAGTAGTGTTATTCGTGGATACATACGAGTCGCATATAGAACCAATCAACGAAATAGAATATCTTCTTAAATTTACAAATGCGAGTGGGCAGCATGGTAATTTTGACTGCGAGTTCAAACCTGGAAGTCCTTAAAGTAATTACAATTCCTTCCGTCAAAGCTATGGAGAAAAAAGTCGAGAAGACTTTGTGGGCTCGTTCGTATTTTAAAGTCGGTAAGCTCGTTCATTTTCAGAAATAACCTATCAGATTTAATCTTTAAAATTTTTCAAAATTAGAATTTATATAAATGTTTTCTGTTGATTACGTACACTTCCTTCAGCCACGTCACATGCAGATATACATATGTAAGGTCGAACGTGTCACACCTTCAAGTCTCCACTGCATTGATGCGAAACTCTCAAAAAGATAAATTTGCATTCTTAAAACACTCGTGCATTAGCTTTTCAAAGACGATTCCTGTCATCGCAGACGCTTGAGGTAGCTTGGTAGATCATCGCATTTATAACTCCAAGTAATACGCCAGCTTTTGAAGAGGAGAGTAAAATTATTGCTATGCAAACCATACGCCAGGGCTTCCTAACGCGGTGCCCGCGAGCGCCATGGCGCCCGCCAAGGTTCGCTGTGCGCCCGCCGAGGTTTGTTCAGGGTTCAGGTGTCCTCCTTAAAACTTGCAGTTCTTGCGAATGATAGTGTTGAGCGGTCACAGAATACTGGAAAGTACCAATCTAAAATCTTTGTGAGTTTGTATCATAGAATTACCATACTATGTCATTTAATGTATTTTATGATTTTTCTCGCAGTCTTTTTCATCAATTCGCCAACCTCTCGGAAGTGGCTCATTGTATCATTTACCTTTAATCTTTATTGTAATGCATCTCATCCCTTTTGTGAACATTCGTCATTCTTTTCTTCCTTTTTAACGAAGGAGTGTCACTTCATGTCTGCGCTCTAGTCACATTTCTCTGTTCATGGATTCATTTAAAACACCGGTTTGTACTTTTCATATAAAATATTCGAAAGGCTATATGCCCGTATTATACAGGGTGATTTTTTTTATTCGAGAACGCTGAAAAATCGTGTCAGACAATATGCTGAGGAGAGCACGTATGTATATGCAATCAGCAAGGTGTTGTTCATTTTCATCAATTAAAGTGAGATATTTTTAAATAA
Organism: Uropetala carovei; assembly: GCA_036926305.1. NCBI lineage: Eukaryota > Metazoa > Arthropoda > Insecta > Odonata > Petaluridae > Uropetala > Uropetala carovei. The sequence goes on along the minus strand of JAXCHB010000010.1, from coordinate 3,929,891 downwards.
CATCAAACTATGTTCACAGAAGTTTTAGAAATTCTCTCCAGTTTATATTCTAAGATATAGCGATTTTTCAGGGTCCTCGAATAAGAAAATCACCCCGTATAATCTCATTACTTTATAATTTTTATGTTTAATAAAAAATGATTTTTTAGAATAAAATTTAATTACAGCTACGAGCTTTAAGTGTTGAGTGGAAGGGGGGGGAGGGGGGAGGGGGGGGGGGAAGAGGACACTGGCGCCCGCCGCCTTCGCTGTTAAACCGAAGGCGCCCTTGCCAACGTAAAGGTTGGGATCCCCTGCCATATGCAATATCAAAGTTGTCGGTCTTCAGTAATTATGTACTTTGGGGTCGTCTGTTGTTGGCTTTTTTTTTTTTTTTTAGTGGTTCGCTCTTTGGAGACGTTGGACATTAAGGTGCTTTATTTACTTCACGCATTTCAAGGATGATCTAACGGAATTGGACGAAGGCTATTAGTCGGGTGTCTGTCGATCGGAGACTCTCCCTTCTGTGCCAAGCAACATCAAAACCTGACAGCGAAGCGGTTCTCTCTCTCTCCTCGGCGATCCTCGCTGCGCCGTCCAAGGATCGAACCTTGACCTTACCCTTGAAGATCGGCTCTCGCCGCGGCGAAGGTCAGCGGACGGCTTTGCGGCCGCGGAGACATCTCTCGACGGGAATCGACCCGCGACTCCCAGGAGGGACACCGTTTTTAATCCTCGACACTTCACCATCTTCCTTTCCCCCGGCGGGCGCAACCAACCAGTGCGAAAATTAATGCGACCAGTGAGTGGTTTGCTGTTTGGGAGAATTTTCCAGAGAAACGCATCGGTGAGAAATTTTATTCTTTAGTTTTGGAAACTTTTCCTAAACGATTGCTTCGCTATTGGCGGAAAAAGTTAAATATGTTGAATTAAAACAAAAAATGATTTAATATTCGCTGTAACTGCGCTCGATGTGAGGCCTGTTCTGTACTCGGAGCTGTTTGCATAATGAAGAAGAAGCATAAGGACATGAAAAGCATTCAAATAAGATTATAAGCCTCGATTCCTCTCCTCTTCTTAAATACATCGGATGTTGAAGAGAAAGGCGAACAATTTTGATAAATCGGCTAGCATTCGTTCAGCCTCCGCGCAAAAACTCAGGGTTCCAGTGTCAGTGTCGTCATACCTGCAGTAATTCGTGACGCTTCAGGAACAAGAGATATCTGTATCGTGTGCTCACAAGTGCCAATTAAATTCTAGCAGAGTCGTACTAAGATCATGCGCTTTGGCCGTGAATAAGGTGATGGAATTCTGAAAAAGCAAAACCAGGACAAAACACGTCGTGGGGGATATTTTACTTCTTTTGTTTTGTCAATTTTTACTATCGGAGTGCCAACAATCTTGCGTGCAAGAACATGTGAAGATAATATCAATACTTTGTCGCACAGTGCAACCAAATGAAATAACGCGTTCGTTAGCCTTAAACAACACACAATATATATAATAATATCCTCCCGGGAAAATTGGATAAAAGAAAGATGTGAGAAAATACAACAGATGGAGAAGTTAGGACGTTAGGACGGTACAATATGATGTACGCTAGGGCACTGGAGTTATAAGATAAGAAGCCTAATGGAATTCGTGGTAAAGGAATTATGAATACAGATGGAAACATAATCGCAGAACAAAAGGATGCAGCACAGGTATGGGAAGAATATATTAAGGAATTATACAACAAGCAGGCAGGATCGGCACAAATAGAACTGGAAGAAGAGGAAGACAACTTGGGACCAAGTATTATGAAAAGCGAAGTAGAAAAGGCGATATTGGAACTGAAGAAAGGAAAAGCTACAGGCAGCGATGGAATACCGGCAGAGGTACTTAAAGTCATGGGATCGGAAGGACTAAAAGTGGTTACGAAATTAATTAACAAGATTTACGACTCGAAAGAGTGGCCTCAGGATTTATTAGATGTAACAATGATCCCTCTAAAGAAGAAGCCAAAGGCAATGCGGTGTAATGAATACAGAACGATAAGCCTACTGTCGCACACTTCGGAGATCATCCCGATGATTCTTAATAAAAGGCTAGAGAAAAAGGTAGAAGAAATGCTAGGGAAAGATCAAGTCGGCTTCAGAAAAGGACGAGGAACCAGAGATGCTATCGGTGTAGTGAGAATCGTTTCAGAAAAGGCAATAGAATACAGCCAAGATTACTGCGTATGTTTCGTCGACTGGCAGAAGGCCTTTGATAGAATAAATTGGGTACTGCTGATGAGGATATTAAAGGATATAGGTATAGACTGAAAAGACAGGAGACAGATCAGGAATTTGTATGTGAATCAAGTAGTAAAGGTCAGGTTGGAGAATGCGGACACCAGCGGAGTACATATCGGTAGAGGAGTAAGACAGGGCTGCTGTCTATCGCCGATTCTATTCAAAATATATGGAGAGAGACTAATGCAGGAAGCGTTAGAAGGCACGGGAGATTTCAAAATCGGAGGAAGGGTTATAAGAACTGTGAAATAACGCGGATGATCAAGTACTTCTAGCAAGACAGGAAAAGGAATTCCAGAAAATGATAAATAGGCTTGTGACAACAGGTAAAAAATACGGCATGGAAATAAATACAGAAAAATCCAAGGTAATTCGAATATCAAGTAAAGAAGAAGAAAAATTGAACGTAAGTATTGGAGGAAAGCCATTAGAACAAGTTTCCCATTATAAATACCTTGGAAGCATTATAACGAGAGAAGCAAAATGTACGGATGAAATCAAGACTAGAATAACGAAAGCAAAAGCCGCTTTCAGAAGAAAGAAACTCCTACTAACAGGGAATATAAAGGAGGATATCCGCAAGGAGTTAATAGAATGCTATGTATGGAGTATAGCTTTGTATGGCGCAGAAACATGGACGCTAAGGAAAAATGATATTAAATACTTGGAAAGCTTCGAAATGTGGACATGGAGAAGAATGCTCCCCCGAAGGTGCAAGTTGTTGAAGGAAATCTCTATAGATAAAAATACGTACATGTATGGCATGCTATTTTTTATATTGTTTCTATTTTCCTGTTATATGTAAAGAAGTTTATATAATGCTATGTATGGTGCAGGCGCGTAACTTGGGGCCCGACAAAAATACTTAGAATTTTTCCCGTAATCTGCTTTAAGGTATTCGAAGTAGTAATATCCTTATGGGAATGAAAGATTTCTTCGCTCGAAATGAAGACCAAAGTACCCATCTCAAGTGTTTGGAATTGTTTTGCCCTATCCTTATAATGTTAGATTTATAGATGTCTCAATGTATTTTTGGAATTAAAACGTAAAAAATATCGATAAAAATGAAAACGGTATAATAATTTCGTATATTTTTATATAAATGGGGCTCCAAAAACTTCACTTGCGTGGGGACCCCAAAAACCGTATGGAGTATAACTTTGTATTCGGCAGAAACATGGACGTTAAGGAAAAATGATATGAAATACTTGAAAAGCTTCGAAATGTGGACATGGAAAAGAATGCTGAAGATAAAATGGATAGATAGAGTGAAAAACGAGAAAGTACTACAAAGAATAGGAGAGAAGCGAACGATTATACAAACTATCAGAAAGAGGAATGCGAACTGCATTGGGCATTACCTGAGGAGAGAGAGTGCATGATTAAAGAAGTGCTAGAAGGAAAACTGGATGGAAAAAGAGAAAGAGGCAGGAAAAGGTTTCCGCTGGTAGACGACTTGAAAGGGAAAGAGAGCACTCAAGACATGAAGAAAACTGCGGAAAAAATGAATATATGGAGAACCAGGTTTAACTATGAATAATCACGGACCTGTCTACGGACAAACTACCTATGGTGATGATGATCCTCCCGGAATAGTTTTTGGGAATATCGGGGCATATAATTAAGAACGGTTACAAGTTAATGTATATCGAGTCGTTTGGTCCCTATGTTGCAATGAATGAATCGCGTCTAACACCATAAGTTAATTCTCAAACCCTGTAAATTGCCATTCCCTCAAAGGAGGACATGAAACTGATTTAATCTTATCTTAATTAAAGATAATCGGAGGTGCTTTATTCCATGTAGATTTAAGCATCCACTAATTTGGTGACTTAGCCGAGAAAAAGGTATTAAATCATTCGTTAATTTAACTGAATGAATAATCCTCGGATTAGCCTACTTGGATGATCGTAGTCACGTTTGATTCCAACATAAATTGAGATCTCCATGATTACTAAGGTACGTCGAAAGATGCCTAACTCCGTGGAAATACACAGAAAAAGATTGTTGAAAATAAAGCACAATAAATTTTCTCTACCAGGATCCAATGATTTAATTTAATGAGAGTACAAGCAGCACTTTTACCCACTATATAAGCTCATATAATTTATGGAGTAAAGAAAGAGTTTGCCACGAGATTTTCACCCTTATCCAATAGTGTGCCCTATCCAAACTAGTCGAATTTGTTTTAAAAAAAAACCACCACCTTGTATTCCGTTTTGAGGCATTGACAATTTCATCCGTCATCTCATTTGAGATCAGATCGCTATTGTCAGCGACCTCATATTTAGTTTTCATTGTGTTTTTTTATGCTTCCTGGGATGAGTTTAGCATTCTCGTTTCCTTTGGGAGGAAACATTTATTTGTTCTGTTTAATGTTTTAGATCTTAACATAAAGTAAAAAACGAATTGTTTTCGTGTATTTCTCGTCTGATACATAGAAACGTATCATTAACCGTAATATGATACAATAAACTCGTAAAAACTAATTCAGTAATGATAACCATTGTTTAAAAAATTACTATCTATTTCCAACAACCAGTTATGAAGCACCAGATGCGTATTTTGGTTATAATGCAGCCGTCTTCCTCGCCTCTGAGTTTCTTGATACTTTACTGCTTGTTCTTGAATTCTTTCAGCTATAAGATGAGCTCGATAATTATATAGTGTAAGTAAAAATGATTTAAGGTTATCAAAGATAGTAATTACGCGCTTGACACTGAAAATGTCACTCAAACTATTTAAGAAACTAGAGGAATCGTCGCTAAATGATATATATATATCGTATACATTCGCGCTACAGATATCGGCACAATTTTACTCATAGAGCAGCATATAGCAGTGGTTCTCAAGAGGGGGTCCTTATCTCGTCTCAAGGGAGTCCGCGAGTTGATTTTGATACCGTACATATTAAAAATATGCATGATTTTCCTTAAGATTCATTCTGACCGTTTAGAGTGGTCGGATAACGTTTGGAAATGTCTTAAAGAAAGGTCTCAAGGCATATATTACATTCTTTGTAACGTTAAGTAAGATCTCGGCTCCTATCCTATGGATTTTAGAAGTTTTGGTAGATGGGCGGAGACGGGATGAATGGATGAAAAATATCCAAGTACAAAAATCCAATGAGCCTTCTAGCTATGTCATTTTAGTGTGTGCGTGCATGTTTTTAAGATAGTAGAAACCGTAGGTACTATTTGCTGTAAACTGAATTTGTGACCATGACTACTATATTTCATGGACAGAACAGGTCTGTGCCCGAACCAAGACAATTGTCGTTCTCGTTATTGCTAAAAACAACAAGACATTACTCAATTTCAAGGAATGGAAACAAATCAGCTGTAAGTACAATCACGAGTGCCGAGAGATGCTGAATATCAAGATTGGTTTCACCCGTAAGTCAGATATTATATTCTTCGCTTATGGCATCTTCTTAGTTATGTAAGGTTTTTAAAAGATTGAAATTTTGACTCTTTTTCGTATTTATATTTCAATGTAAAAGAACTTAAGCTTTTACTCTATTTAAACAACATTATTGAACTTTTAATGGGAAGGGGGTCCGTAAGTTGATGTAGGTGGTTCGCGACTCCAGAAAGGTTGAGAGCCATTGGCATATAGCATCTAAGCAAATATGAATATGGCAAAATCTGTCTAACTAATTTTCTCCAGTTTACAATGTTATGGAATGTGGCATGCAAATTCCTCTCTTGCAACACCGCTGTTATTTAATATATAATTGTTTCTAATACTCCCAGAATTGACTCTAGAATGTTTTTTATTATTAGTTTTATCACATGAAATGGCTCCTAAGTAAATATTCTGATTTCAGTCGCTAACTTTTTTGTATCTTCTCAATTTTAAGCTTACATTCTAAAATGTAAATGGAAGCTGAATTTAAATTCTTCTATTTGGCTGCTTTCCAGCCGCGTAAAAATTAAATCTAAGTTAATATGGCTAAACACAATGGCAATATTATTTTATCTATCCGGGGCGTAATGGTCAATGTATTCCTAGTTAAGAAATTGTTTTTATTCAAGTGCAATATAAGAATTTTAGTTTTTTTTTTAATTATCAATTTTTTCTAAGATTTCGCTTTTCTCATTCTGAGTATGCTGTTAGTTTTTTGTTCCTGCATTTCATGATTTATTTCCTTTGTCTAAAATATAGTAGACGGATATTCCCTTCATCTTTGTGGTTATTATAGTTTAAAAGGCATAGAACGACTCAAGTAATACTTTCAGCCGATAGATTGCGGAAATTATCCATAATATGCTGTTCAGGTACCTATGAAGATGCTTTGTAAAACGTGTAACTTAAGGAATGATTAGATATTTAACGAGGTGGGAGTAGGAACTTTGCATTAATTCAGTATCAAGTAATGGATACTAATTTCTGATTATATATGCATAAGCCATTTCAGCTAATATTGGAAAAATTAAGCACGAACGTATTTTGAATTAAATGACCAAAAGGTGCCTTGCTAGAAAAACGATTTTGGAGGAAAGAGCGTTAGAATATTATAAGAACGGAATAAAAAACTGGTATATTTGATAATGTGCTGATGCTATATTTTCCATTCTTATGAATACTTGAAATAGAAAAATTGACGCAATAAAAGTTTAAATGTGTCATGGCATGAATTTCCACGAGAAAAATATATAAAGTATCCCACTAAATTAGGGATTTAAAACTCTGAATTAATAACTATCCAATCTTAGCCTATTTTTATTTTTGGAAAGCAGATAAGGGTTCCAATATTAGTATGGAGTGAAATCTATCCTAAATATGTATTCCTCCTGTTTCGCCATAAACATTTCCATTGAAGTGTATGATGTAAAAGTAGGCGATGTTGCAGTCAATTGAATAAGAAGCTAAATTTTCTTTTACTGTTATTATGTAATGTAATTTAGACTTTATTTAATTACAAAGGAGACTGATTTTGAAGGCATTGCTTCGTGTTACCGCCATAAGATGAAACTGTTCATACGACTTTTGTAATATGATTATCTATTCCCTTAGGTTGCACATTATTAGTCAAATGCTTATGAATCGCCGTGCTCGTGTCGTATTTGTTGATTTCCTAAACAAAAATTATATTTACGTTCCATTGTAATGGCTCTTTGTAAATATTTTCAATTAAAGACAGAATGCGATGTTCCTATGGAGTCATGTAAACTTTCATACATAAGTAGATACGAATAAAATGCAAAAATGTTGATAGCATATGTCTAATTTATAATGCATGTTGTGTGTCACCAATGATTTGATTCCAATGTATAACTGCTTTCTTATTTGATAGTGAGTTTTGTTATTCTCAACGCATATATGTACATATACGAAACAGGTCGAAATGACATAAAAATTACAAATTCCATCAAAGATGTTAATGTCTATCGACTGTATTAAAAATATCGACACTTCTGCGTCCGTGAAAAATATGTTTCTCGATTTGTTAAAGAATGTGATGCACATTTATGTCGAAAGATGCTTGTTTCGACTTTTTTAGATTTTGAAAATTTTATTGCAGAGGAAATAAAAGCTATTGCAAAGAAACAAAATGGCGGAATTCTGGTAAAATTAGCAAGAATTCGAAAAAATAAATTTGGAATCTCATCGATCGCAATGTCTGTGTCTATATTAATTAAACATTTACAAATATCATCTGAAGACCGTAAAAATCGTAACGTTCTCGTGATCGAGCTAGTGCGTTGATTCAAATCCAGCTCACTTAAAAAATTTTTTAATGCTATTAGCTAACAGTTTTTTTTTTTAGCAATAGATGTCTTCAGAAAATAATAAACGAAATCTTTATATGCGTGAATACTTGATCATGTAAACTGAGTCTTTGTTTTACCTTTTAGACATGTTATATTTTTAACACTATTCATTACATATTTCATTCCTGACGTTGATGAACGATATTTCTGCCACGTGAAATTTGCATAAAGAACTGTCGAAATTTCACTAATATGATGTAATTTTACCATTTATTCGTGAACAATAATCAATACATCAGCTTTAGTATATGACACTTCAGTTGTTAAATCTGAATTGAAAAAGAATTTTTGAGGTTTAATTATAATAATTTTAAGAGAAGAGTAATTATTTTATAATATTTTTTATTTTACTTAATATTTTTAATAATGATAAGAGTGAAGAAATCTTATCTCACCTAAAATATACGATCTATCACGGCCATACCCATGAAAATCGTTGATAATTGACTATTTCTTTACATTTATATATGGATTTCATAAAATCGTTTCAATTGCATTCAATTTCTTCAAATCAAGCCATAAATTATTTTCACTTCGTGAACATTTTCTAACAGTTAAACTTCAATGGATGCGTCGCGTTTTCATGTAAATTATCCAATAGCGGGAACTGATGTGTATTTTATTAGAAATACTTGGACGAAGAAGAACAGTATAATATGCCTAACAATTAAGCAAAAAAATATTCAATAATATAACATCGAAGTCTGGGCTTAGTAAGACATTTTTGATTGCATTAACAATGATTATGTTGTATCATATATCCTTAATTAATTTTTATCTTTGCAAGTTAGTATATACTCCGTAAATAATTTAATGTTGGATAAGTATTCAAATTAAATTACAACTTTGTCAGCATTAATCCATTCCTATTTGTAGCAATGCTATTCAAAATCCGTTTTCCATCGAATTAAAGCTGTGTTTTCAACTGTTTTTGTTATGGAAGCTTGATTTATTTTTATTGTATAATTATGTAAGTTTCTTTTACGCTCTTTATAAAAAATTGAAGAGATAATTATGCAAGAAAAAATGAAAATATCGTCCAAACTATTTAGGTATAGCCAGTAATTCCAATTTCCCTCGCCGACTAGTCAGTCGCTTGAGACATCTTCAGGCGTTTTCTGGTACTACAACAAGGCACTCATTAACAACTCAGTCGATGCCGCCATTTTGCCTTTAAAATCCTTCCGCGTTACTTGGTCTTTCAGCCTCAATAAGATTGCATCGAGCTACGTTTGCTTTAAAATATTAGTTTTTAATTATATATAAAGGTCTTTTAGATTTTATAAGTGCTTCTATTTACTTTTTAATTGCTTTAATATGAAAAATGTCTGAGGAACTATATTCTTCTGTGACGAGTTTTCATAGCCATGCGCCAACTCCATTCCCATTTCCTGTCTTGTGAAACCTTTGGCTGATGCATTTTATATGCCTCAAAGATGGTGCAAATAGGGCCGAAATGGGACATTAATTGCGAAATCTACTTCGTAAATCATGACCGAGGGATATGAAGAGTAAGTACATTCTGTTTTTGTGCCTATAAGTGTGTAAATTGTTTGTTAAACTGCTGAAATTGGGGATAGGTTATCGCATGCCCAGAGCTTGCCTCCATTTTCCCTTGGTTTTCCCTCTGCTTCGGTATTATATTATGTCGAATTATAGTTTGTGCGCCCTGACAGCTCGTAGTATGTTTCTTAATTAATTATTTTCTGTGCTCAAATTATATCGTGTGTGTTTGCGTTTGTTAAAACGGCTGAAAGCAACTTCGTTAGCTTCCTCTTTGAACCATTATTACTCCTTTCTGACACTGATGAAATCAATGAGCTGAAGGTTTCATTCATAACTACCTATGCCGCTTCCTTATAAGAAGTATTCAAATGACTGGACTTCGTAACCATATTTAGTGGAATGATTTTATTTAGTAGTATGCATTTATTTTGGTGTAATGAAATATTTCATCCAATAACACAACCATATTATTAATTAAGGACTTTATATTCAAATTGCATTATATTCACATTTATATTGTTTTATTTTATTATTTATTTTATTCTGCCAATACTACTGCTAACTCATTTTTTTCGAAGAGAAGAGAAATGGCTCTTAGGCCATCTGTAAAAAATTGCCCTTGATACACAAGTTTTATATTGAATTTTCTTGTAATGTGGTGTAATTGTTATTTTTGTACAGTGTTGCTCTACTATGAATTACTTAAATGAGAGTGTGCTGTTAAAGAGCTGTGGTTATGTGATTATATTTTTTGCTTGAATTGTGTTTTTGATATTAATAGCTTTCCAGAAATGTGATTTTTTACTTAATCTAATATTGTGTTTGCACAGTTTAGTGTTTCGGTATTTGTGTTGTTTCACGTGAATTACTTGTAACGCTTTGGTGAAAATACATTAAATAAGAAGTAATTTGCAGTGATTGACTGTTATTATCTGGATCAGGAATCATTTTATATTGTGTGGGGCGGATTCGTTTGCATGGAAGGTTGTTCGTTTCGGTATAATACATTGGTGTGTCCTTGTTTAGAAATAACCGGTTAATTTTGTCTTTATGTTCTCTTTCTTTGCATAATGTTTAATATTTACCATCGTTAGTTTATGAAAGCATTGCCTTTTAGCCACTTTATTTTGTGCTGTTGAAGTGTAGAATTTCTTAGAATAAAATGTAGCTACCGTATTGGTGAATATTTTCGTTTATCAGTTGGTGTCTCAGCCATTTTTATCCTCTTTATGAAATATCAATCTTATTATATTCCATAATGTATTGTATACTACGTTTTGACTCTACAGATGTGTGTGTGTGTATGTATATATACATATATACACACACACACACATATGTTTTTCCTTATAATATTATAAGTCAAAATTTTTTTAATAATCGGCTTGAAAAATTCATTTTCCATTGGTTGTCAGTTGAGCCTAGGAAACTGAATAAAATCGATGTGTTGTGTTTGCTAACTCGTTTTTTGCCCCCTCATTTATTCTAAACATTTCTATTGTATTTATTCTAATTCGAGAAAGCATTTTCTTCACTTTGCTTTGTAAATATATGCTTAAATTGGGTGTGTTAATTGAAACTCGTTTGTTTAAATATTGATATATATATATATATATATATTTTTTTTTTTTAAAGCAAACGAGATATATATATATATCTCCCCACTCCCGTTTCTCTTGGAGACCAAATATATTTTCTTTCTGGTCGTCGACATCGAAAAAATTAAGATTTTTATTTTTGTATTAGCGTATTCTGTGCTTTTTCGTTGGAGTTGGCTTTTGCCGTTAAGGCTCGGCCAACTATCGCTACCTTCAGGAAAAAATTCAACATTTTTAATGCTATTTCTTTTAGCTTTTCCTTGGTTCATTTTCATTCAGTTTTTGTTTACCTTGCCCTCTTTTTGTTGCGTCAATGTGACCTCGATAGCATTTTCATTGGAATATTTTTATCTGATGTTTTTATTAATTTTACTATTTAAGCCATTATTTCATCTGATAAACCAAGTGTAGCATACGCCTATCCTGACCTCGCCTTAACCAAAGTGTCTCGTTTGTTATTTTTATAAGGAATTTGAATTTCTTTCTGATTTTAATGTATTTATACAGATTCTTCTGATTCTGAAGCGTGTTAAGCATATGTAATCTTTTGTCCTTTACCAAGGCGTGTATTTTAAGGGCCTAAACGTAAATGAAAATTTTTACATTTCTGACGTAAGAATAATTCATTCTGCTGTTTAAGAATTACAGGAAGTAGCCCCAAGCCGGTAGATAATCGTTATTTCGATGTGTAAGGCGGATTATCATCAATCTCTTCCGTAGATCCCATAACTTAAGCGAATCCCCTGCAAGAATTCGTTTAACACCGTGTCCTTGTCCGAGGTTACGTATCTCGGTTCGCTTTGTGAATGATTCTGGGTCGATTGATTCCAGTTGCACTTGGCCCACTAAATTGCAGCGGAAATAATAGTACATTTTCGTATACATTATTCCTCTCGTGCATCGCGTTATGATATAATTGGGAACCATAGTCTGCGAAAGTTTTATTTGATTCGGTGTATTTTGCATCCGTATTTTTTTAAAAAATTCCTCCCAATGGTCCTTTCGTATATAGAGTCGACAAGTTTAGGTTTATGTGTGAATTATAAAATATCTGTTAGGTTATAGGCGTCTTTCATAAGGAACCAAATAAAACATGTAGGCGATATTGTATTGGTATCGAGGAAACAAAATGCTAAAGCTTCATAATTTACGACAAGTCTTTGTCGGTGCTCGCAGTTTGCAGTGACGGTGAGGCATCCGCAGCCAAATCTTGATTTTGATTAGCGGTCGAATGTAATGTATTATTTACAGGTTTGTTTATGCTGGAAAGGCGGTCGCCATCGGTGTGTATTCCATCGTCAACTTTCGTATTATTGCAGAGTTAGGCAGCCGTCGGGGAGATCGCGTTTTTTTTTTCTGGGAGAATAATCGGCTTAATTATTGCGATTCGGGAAAGTTTCTTTCAAAGCAGGTTTCTTCATCTATGTAGGTGTTGCGAGTCATGCAACTGTTTCAGCGGAAACGAAAAGAAACGTTGCGAAAGGTTCCCACTTGTGTATCTCCCCCTTGAGAAAATTCCACGCGAGTGTTTCCGACCTCCAATTACGTGCTCCCCCACGTCCTCGGACGGTGTCAACAATTTAATCAATCAAGCGAATCGCACGAGACGGGACGCATTCACTTTTTCCGTCCCGTTTATTCGAATTTCGAACGGGCGTCGGCGGTTGCTCGTCCGCCCCCCTCCCCTTAGAAGTATCGAGGGACGCGTTCCTCACGTCGGAAGGGTGCGAATGAAATTTGGAACGGCTTGAGGTGTGTTTCTGGGATCGGTGGCCTTCTTCCACGACCGGTACGTTTTAGGGAGTGCGAGGGGTGGACTGGTGGAAGAGGATGGGAGTCTGAGGCCAAAAGTGGGCACATCCTGGGTATAAGCAGCTCGGCAGATCGGGGAGGGAAGGGCGTAAGGCCGGAAGTTGAGTTTCGGAGGGTGCGGGGGAGGCGGCTGGCCTCTCCTCTCTCTCTCTGCCTCTTTTCTCCCTCTCGCGCGCGCCGCCACCACCCCTCCACCCAACCCCTCGCCTTCCGTATCCCCTTGCACCCTTCCGAATGCGACTCTCCCCATTCATTCCCATTCACCCCATTCCGCCCTCGCCGCTCATTCACCCGCCGGCGTGTCGTCCGATTCCGCTCGGAGAATGAGGAAGCGGGGCCGTGCGAGGGTTGGTTGGGGTGGTGTGGGGGATGGCGAGGGCTTCGGGAGTGGGGCGGGGGGCAGAGAGAGAGACTATGCATGCCTCTTGGATTGCCACGTTCTTATGAATGAAGTCTATCTCTCTCCCCTTCGCCGTTTAGTTACGCGGTGCGGCCTATCTGGACGGGCGTCGTTTCGTGGGGTGCCTGCCCACTCTTGCCCGCTCCTACGCCCTTGTATTTCGCCTTCTCGTTCTTTTTCCGCGCCGGGCGGAGTTGTTTTCGTTTTCGGAGACGGTTCCGCACGCCACGCGCGCTGTTTTTATCCTTCCGAAGTCGTTTTCGCTCGCGGAGTTGATTTTTTCGTTTTTAAATAACAGGAACCCGTTTTGGTCGCCGTTGTCTTGACAGTCGTGGGATTTGAGGTATTTTTTCTCCCCTGGGATCGTCAGGATGTTGACGGGTTTGGCGTTGTGTCGGTCGAGTTTCTCGTAGAATTAAATATTGTCGAGATGTTGTGCAATGAAAAAGTTTCGTTTATTCACTTGCGCTGTTAAATCTTTCACAAATTTAGTGACTAAACCAAAGATAGTCTTGTTAACGTCGAGTCAAACCGATGAATGTATCTCCTTGGAGCTACAAAGAATTCGAGTCGCAGATGTTTACATGTATTTGCTTAGCTACGTATTAGCCGTAGCTTAGTTCCTCCTCCTTCAGGCGAGAGATGACAAAAAAGCGACGGAGTTTAAGTGGGATGGATGTTTGTTTATTGGTGGCATCGCAATGTGGTTGACTTGGGCATTCATTCATACACTCGTCCTCTCTTGGTATGTGCCGTAGTTGGGAAAAAAGTTTAATTTCTTTCTAGTACCATAAATAGTCACGCAAGTTAAAAAAAACCCTCAATTTTGTTATCATGCGTTTTCCGTGCAGATTTACAGTGTGACTTTCTAGGAATGCCTTACCAGGTTCTATACTAGAGAAACGGCGATCAAAATATTTAAAATCGTGTTGCTCTGTATTCGGTGGGTATTGCTGAAATCTTCGTGACCCTCGTCGCTTGGTTCCTTTTGGTTAATATCCACTGTTATAGTCTTTGAAGACGCCTATTATGGTACTTTGGTACGATGCAGCACCGTGATGCTTAATTTGGCGGATTTAAAACATGTCTATCGGGATTGCGAATTTCCTGCGACCCAACACATTATGAATTGTCATTTTACGACTTGTCCAGGATTTCACATAATTTAGTCTTTAATAGTTTATTTTTAGCAGTTTGGGTATTTGTATTAGTGGATAGGTGTCAATCGTTAAACCCGTTGATTGGTCCTAATTTCTCAGTTCACTCGGTAGTTATTCATTCTAGTCGGACATTTCTACAGAATGGTAATTATCAATAAAATGCTGTAATTGGTAGGCGTTTAGCAAATGGTGTTGCTTTATCTCATAAGGATACCACCGAATGCGATTTGAGCGAGTCCCACGTGCCGAATCGCGCGGAAAGAAGCCCCCCTCCTCCAAAAATCTAACCGATATTCGATATCGCCACAATATATTGTGTACGCTTCGGTGTGTGTGTGTGTGGCAGGCAGAGTAAAACAACTCACAGGGTCAGGACAGCGATGGGAACTGTGCTGATCCCCTTTCTCCCCCCCCCCCCCCCAATCCATCCATCCACCCCCTCTCTTTTCCCGCCCACTCGCTCCCACCCCATTAGCCATCCGGAAGCGAGGTACCGGTCGCTTTCCGGTGCATGACAATGGCCTCCAAATTAGCCTCATCCTCCCTCCCCTCCGCCCTCTCTCTTCCTCCCACGGAGAGCCCCGCGGAGACGTAAGGCGGCATTCCCTCCTTAAACGGCCACGCTAATAGTTCGTCCAAACTCCCTACATTGCACCTGGTCTTGCTCTCTCCCTCCCACGCTCTCCTCCCCATCTCTCTCTCCCCATCTCTCTTTCTCCCCATCCCTCTCTCTCCCTATCTCTCTCCGGATACGTCGACTCATTTCCCACGCCGCCCTCCTTGAAGACCACCACCTTCCTCCTCCCTACGTCACATCCTTTCTCGGAAGTGCATCGCATGTTCTTCACGCCCTCTGCAGACCTCTTCTATCCATCCTCTATTTGTGTTTCTCTTCTCCCCTTTCTCGCTCCTCTTCCACCGTCGCGCTCGAGAGGAGGCACGGAAGGTGGATTTCCTTTGTTTCCTCTTTCTTCGCTTATCGTTTTCCGTCGGCGTTTTTCCTTTGTCTCGCTTTCCGTTTTTTTTCGAAATTGCTCATCGAGGGGCAAATGCGGCAAATCCGTAATTTCCGTCCGGCAACGTCAGAATTTTCGGTCGATGCGTGCGGTTTGGTACGATTCGTTCATTCATGAATAGAAAGCGTTTGTATTCGTCTCTTCGATGAAAGATAATGCCGCGTCCTTCTCTCTCCGAGAGCGCCGACAACTTTTCCACGGTTGAGTCCTCCAGGAAAAGAAACTCGCCTGCGTCGCATTGTAGATATCGGAGTACGTTCGATCCTTTATAAACGATTAGTGCGCGAAATGTGATGCATCTATTAGGTCTCGCTTTCACTTCGTCTGAGTGGGAGGAGGATGTATGGGGGAGGGTGTCGGGAGGAGGTTCCACGGTGAGGTCTGGAGAGAGGAAGGAGGTGGGGAAGAGGAGGAGGGATGTCTGTTTTTTCTTGGCACGCACGGCTGGCTGAGCACGGAGCCAGGATACGGCGGATTCATTTGCTTTGGCGCAGGAAATCGTCACTGTGCTTAAAATGCAAATGAACTTGCCGGCATTTTTCATAGTGCTTTGGAGTGGTCTCGCTTTGAGGGGGAGGCCTTATTTTTTTATACTGGTTGTTTTACGATCTGAGAGGAGCCGATGGCCATATGGTACATGCAGCGGGAAGATTATTCCCGTTCGATGGGTGCGAGATTTTTTTTTTGATCGAAGGTTTGTTTCTTCGCGGGGGTGAATTTGGGCGCGTTATAACTCGTGGGGGCGAGTTGAACTTGCCCGACTCGGCAGTTATTTATCAATTAAGGCGTAGCTTTTACGTTCGAAGTCCTGGCGTTGATAAGTTACTCATTAGTATTTTCATTTGTTCTAGTTACACGTATTTATTTGTGTACCAACTACTTAATTAATCGAATCCTTTGCCATTTCGTGTTTGATATTGTTTTATCACGGGGCATTGGTAGATGTTAGAATTAATCGTGTTACAACTCTTCTTGTTAAATTTTCAGCTTTGAAAAATGTCATTTAATGATGCAGAACAATAGACACTTATATCGAGTTGAAACGGGTAGCAGTTTTCTTTGGACATATAAACTAGAGAAATTTTCATTTGTTATGTTCCGAAGTTGTGGACATGATGATTCTATCTAATCCGTGATGGTTTAACTATAATCAACATTCGTTTGACGTAATTCAGTAATGTCTGTTTATCTCCCTTTCATCACGATTTCCCTGCTTCGTATGTTTTTTTTTAATATTAACCGTTACAGTACGTGAAAATTCTGCGCACTCCGATCGCTTTTCTTTAAAATCCACGTTGTTAGCTTTTACCCCCTACTGGCGAGGGTTTTCAATTTCCAGTTATACCTTATAACAGTGACATTCTCCGCCTAAGCTCATTTTCGAACTCAATAAGTGTATTAATTTTATGGAATTGGTAAATATTTTGATTAAAAGATTTTCCGTGCCAAGAAATACGGTATTAATTCGTTTCTGCGCGTATTTGTTTGGTAGCGTATATTGAAATAATTTTTACCTTTATAATAAATCGGTATTCTTATTGCTTTTTTGTTAAAAGGTCTGACATTGAAGTTCTAAAATTCGGAGTGATTTCTGTAAATAATATGCAATAATTTGAGTAAATCGACATTTTGTCGCGTAGATTCGTCCAGTCGATGAATATAAGTGCAAGCAATTTCGTACGTAGAGGAAATATTTCCACGAAAGGTCTAATTTGTCTGTGATTCTTATATATTTTTCCTGTGGAAATTTATCTGATGACAGCTCGCACCTTTCCAGCACAATCGCGTTTTATTGCATTTTCGTGGAATTTCTGTATTCTATTCAGTTACGAAATTCGTGATAGCTGACGTGATTAAAAATGATAGAATATAACCACAGTTATGTTATTTCTGATGATTCAAGCGAAGGTGGCTTTTCTGCGGTTTTCGGTCCATTCAGACGTGTGCTGCTTTTCGGCAGAGTTGCTGCTTGCGTGTTTAATTTATTTACGGCGATGTTTAGCACCGACCTATTCTCTTCTCCTGTTCCACTTGTCATTCAAATGCGAACAGTTCGGAAAGTAATTATCGAAACGAGCGAATGGCTTGAATTGGTTTTCTTTGTGGAAATGCCACTTGGGACGGTTCCTTTGCGCATCTGGTTTGCTCTCAACCGTTCTATCCTTCAAGGATTTGCTTAGATCATCGAATGGAGAGGATCATCAGCTTAGTTTGCCGATCAAATTCATTTTCGCATTTTACGTTTGAGCGATGCTTGCCAATGTCAATTGGATATTCGCCTGCATTGTAGGACCCCCAGAATTTCGTCCAAATTGGAAGTCCAAGTCGCTGTGTTTACAGCATAGCTTACACTTGGAAACTGTTTAGCCACACTCGAAGATTAAAATTCAGAGGATTTCTCTTGTCATTGTTCTTTTCTTTCCATATCAGCGGTTCTAATTTGGTTTTATTTCTTCGAAATCCTTACAAGAACTCTTCTTCCGGCGTCTTTATTTAACCATTCACTTCAGCGCCTTTCACTTTCAGCTTTTCATGCTTAGGCAATGTACGATTCCTTTTGGTTTACTGGTAATTGTTGCCAAGTGGCGAATGAAATTAACCTTAATAGAGCTATCTCTTCACAAATATCAAATTTATTCTCTATTTCACTGTATCTTTTTCGACCGGTCAATTTTTTTTAGAGTAAATGGTTTCTGTTCAATTTGAAATGATCGCTTCCTGCCACCCGTAATTTTTTTATTTTCCGTTCACGAATTGGAGGTGTGTATATTTTTTTCCTCTATATTCTTGTGCAAGGTCTGAATATTTTCAATCATTGAAAGTTATGATTATGTATTTGGGACACGCTCCCCTGGCATTCTTTGCCTTGTAGGTTTCCATATTTTTTAACGACTCTGTATGAAGTAGAATGGTAAAATATGTTATAGTGCGTGTTTTATGAAATTGTTGTCAAGTTGTAATGAATTGTTTCTTCTTTCTATCTTTCGTGTTAGACGAATTCGTCATCTATTGCAAATACGAATATATCGTAATGAAAAAAACGCACTTTTCACGTTAATTGAATTTCGTTTATCAAAATTATGCAATCCAGTTATACAAATTACCGTCGGTCGCGTTGCGTGTTCATTCTTTCCGTATGTTCGCCTTCCGGTCATAATTTTTAAACTCATGACGTGTTTCGTAGAGGCGAATTCCACGGACGATTTGTTTAAACATGTAAGTGAAAGAGATTGCCATAGAATAAGACATTTAAAGTACAATCTTAAACCAATTAACAGAATTCCCATTCATGAAATTATCAAATTCACCAGTGGACTTTCACTAACGCATTAAAATATATTTTTCATCCTATTTTGGCGAAGATTTGGAAAGTGCGCGTGCTTCGGAAGTAAATATCTCCATTAACGATGTCCTATACCTCGCATTATTTTTTACTGCCGTCTGCTACACATATTTTCTGCTATCCTCTTCATTCCAAATGCCTACAAGCTTTCTACGGTACTTAGCAGCATTTTTACATTACATTTCACCCTCTTGTATTGCCTCTATACCTCCCCGAAGCATACTTTATTGTGTGTTCTCATAATTTCAACGGCGCCTCTTTCTCATATGTATCTCGCCTCCCTTCATTTGGTAGAAGGACGGCTAGAGAGTATCTGCCGACGGTTACTGAGGTCGCGTGTTCGAATCCCGTCTAGGACATGGATGTTTATGTTCATCAGGTTTATATGTAAGAATGGACATCAGTGTCTAAATATCGACCTAATAAAGACGGATTATTATTATTATTTATTTGTAAACGCTGTCCTTTGCTTACTCCATCAGTCGGAGACTCTTATTAACCCTTTCGATTCCATCCGACCTGAAATATATTCTCCATTTCGCCTGCTCCGTCCAAATAGGCTAATTAATGGCTTATTACTGATATCAGAAAACGACTTATCACATATTCAGTCGTCCTCTGACCGTATTTTTACGAACGAACGAGCACCCTTAAAGATTGCTTTCTAAAAGAAAAACTTTCGATTTTGTTAGCAGCCGAGGCCGCATTTCCTTGTTTTTAATTAATCGTTCATGTTTTCCTTTCTTATATCAAGAACTTTACTGGGTTTTATATTACAAAACCGCGTTTTCTGCTCCCAAGAACCAGGCGGGCGTGTACCGTCAGAAAAACAAGGTTTTATCTAGAAATTGTCGTGCACCAATGCCGGTGATTTTCTTTTCTGTGGTATTTTTTTGTTGCTATCAGAACTCTTGCTGTGTCGATTCGAAATTTTGAAGTGGTTTGATTTAATCATTTCAGCTGAAGTCGATTCAAGAGAGGTAAATATATATGTTATTCTTAATGCTTCTAAATTGGTTGTACGTATAAAAAGTTAAGTTGAATATTTTGTTATCGTTTGACCAATCTGATATTTTCTTGAGTTTGATATTTTTACCAGAATTGTTTGTAAAATTCTGCATTATTTATAATTATACCTAACAGGAGAAGGTGTGAGAAGATTTTCGACTAATCGACTGGCCCATGTGAGATTTCAGTGTCATTCTCTATGTCAGTGGAACAGGTAGAGAGTTTCTTTCAAATGGAGGACGACTACAACTATTTTCATTTAAAATTATCCTTCACCTTTTTCAGCCCAATTTACTTTAAACGCATTCTCAATGTTTACTGAATCCTGCATTCGTTCATGTGATGCCAAAATACCTTCTAACTAAAGTATATAAATACTTTGAAATTAGGTTTGATAAAAAGTAAAATAATATGAATCGGGTATTGTTTGTATTTGCGTCAGAGTTGCATTTAATCTTTGGACTGCTGAGTATGTTAGGAAGATATGTTGTGTAAAATTCGCTGCTTATATATTGCTGGATAAGGTTTTCGATCTCCATAGGGATTAATTTTTATGCACAAAATGCCTTAAAGTGACCCACTTCCATAACCGATGTTGAAATAGTGTGTTCTGATGTGGTAGTTGCATCTTATCGTCGTTTGACTGCAGTCCGAGTCTATTTAAAACAACAAGGTGTACGTGTATTACTCGTTTATAGCGTAGACTTAACAATTTTTCGCCAAAAAGATGTCGAATATTTCATTTTTACTTATATACGTATTAGTCCATTATAGTGGCGCTTTCTTCCATCTCTGTTTATCAAACTACAGTAAAATCTCACTAATTCGGACCCGCTATAATTCGGACTGCCTTCTCTAGGTGAAGCGTGAAGTGGAGAAGAAGAAAGTAAAGAAAGCCAGAAGCTGCTTCGATGCACGTATTAAATTTGCTAATTCTGACAAGAAACTCGAAAAATATTTTGACGCTCTAAGAGAAATGAAGAACGTAGTTATGAAACGGCAATAAAATAGAAGATTTCCGATTTCTTCAAAAAAGACAATACGATTTAGGAGTAACCGTCTACATCTGATTAAATTTGTAGTTATTAACGTTTAACGCATTAATTAAAGTTTACTGTTTAAAAAATCGTATTCTTTGTGTTCTCTTTGATTTGAATTCTCTGTTATTCACTTTTGTTTGTACAATAAAGTAACGCATTTTCTGTTAGAAACAGTAAGGTAATGTTCCTGATAAGAAATCAGATATGATATGTGAATGTCCTTCGTATGAGAACATGAGTATTTACATACGTTGCCGGATTGTGAATAAATTTACTTGTTTTGTCAACTACGACTTGAAAATACATAATTATGTTCTATAATTCGGACTTGTCACTAATTCGGACCACCCCTTCCCCTGTTTTTCCGAATTAGTGAGCTTTTGCGGCATTGGCTAGAATGGCGGTGATTTATCAGAACACCTTCCATTGCCTGCAACTTCATACGCCCGATCTATAAATGCGGAGGAAGGGCTGTGTCGATTTGTACTTTAACGAACGATTGTCGGAATTTGAAACGTGTTAATAGAATGTTCATGGAAATTGTTTCTATAGCCACTGTCTCTGTTCTTTACTATTACCGGGACGAAAGTAGTTTGTCGTATCTCTCTTGACCTCGGCATATTTCTTCGTATGCTACTTCCGAAAATGGAAGCTTTCAGTAACTCGGTATATGTTATCTTCTTTAAAATTAATTACTAGCGAAGCTATGTAGCTCGAGTTAAATAATTGCCCGCTGTGTTCCCACTCTTGCTTCTTAAACTTAGCATTTTGACTTGCCTCAAGGTTCAAGTTTACGGAATTTTGGCCGTGCTTAATTTCTACCGCCTGTGTCGCGAAACGTAGGTTTTCAGCGAGTTCTTACGAAATTCTGTCTTTCGCTCCGCGTGCATATCTGCCCCCGATTTCGAAAGGGACGTCGGAGTGGACTCTAGCGATCTACCGGGTGCAAGAGTTCGACCTCTTCGGGCCACACGAGGGTGCATCGTGAAAAGTTTTCCTCCTTTAGGCCGGTGGCAGTCTCTCTGCGTGCAGGAGGGAGCGGTCGGCTCCCTTCGGCGCTCTCTGCAGACCGGGATGATCTCGCGAGGCGGGTCGGTGTCTCGTGGCGCGGCCGTGCAGAGAGGAGAGGGTGTGCGTGCGTCTCACGCGTCGCGGACGCTCATCTACCTCCCCCTCCTCCTTTTTCGGAGTGTCGCGAGAGAGAGGAGAGGGTGCAGGGTGTGGTTAGTAGATGGTGCTGGTGCGGGGGCGGGGCTTGAGGGAGGTCCGTTCGAAAGGGAGAGTCGCCTCTCTAAGGGCGTGGCTTGAACCCACGCACCCGGGTGCCGTTGGAGGGTGCGGGATCCGCCCCTGCCAAGATGGCCGCTCGCCGCCACTCTCTCTCTCTCTCCCCTTTTTCGCGCCGCTCTCCCCGTTCCTTCTCTCCCCTCCCCCTTCGCTCCCACCCCCGACGCCGCACCTCCTCCTTCGGCAACCCTTTCTCTTCATCTCTCACGCACGCACACCTTCGAGGAGTCGACCTCGCCCGCACACACGCACACGTGCGCCACCTAATATGTCGATCAATCGGCTCATTCTTAGCGGCGGAGTGACCGACACGCTCCGCGTCCAATTGCTGCCTCGAACAACTCCACGCACCCCACACGCGGGGATCTTCTCTGCTCCTCCCTCTCCTCTCCTCCCTCTTCCCCCTCTTCCCCTTTCCATCCCTCGGCCCACTTCCCTTCGTTGAGGAATCTGGCGCATTTTCGCGTGTCCACTTTTACTATTTCTCCCGGTCGCGAGCGATCCCTTATCCAGGATATGGAAGGAATGATTGCGTGGCGATTGGTGTAGGCAATCGGAAGTTGATGCGGTTTTATTTTTCTCGAAAACCTCAATGGGAATCCGGTCTCTCTTCTCTCTTTATAACTCTCTGGAGACATCCTAGGCGATTGCATCGTCGCGGTATTTCCCCTCTTCTCGACATAAGTGGTTATTTTGTCGTTCTCGCAGGATGTGTTGCGGACGGGAGGAAAATAATTTCTTTTCCGGAGAACGGCATTCATTAATTGGCGGCTTTTTCCTTTGGAATGGGCTTAATTTTTTTCCGGCACTCCGAGATCCGCTCTGTGGATTTCGTCGGGAGTTTCTTTTATGCGATTTCTCGAATATTTTCTTGGAGTTTATCGGTCGATTAAAAGTGTAGAGAGATTTTTTTCCTGTCATACGGTAGTTTGCGAAATAAATCTGCGTTTCGCTACTTGACCGATCGATTGCTTTCGCGGTGGATTTTTTCTTCGATCGCTCTGCTTAAAGATCAGAGAGCGGCATTTATCACGGGATTTGGATGGATGTTGATACCTCCCTAATAAGGTAAGATTAAGGAATTAAAAGAAATGGTTTCTCTAACGAAAATAAACACTTTTCTTTCACATATGAACGGTTGAGTGCTTACGTTCAGATTGTTTAAAAAGTTATCTGCTATTTTAACGTGTTTTAGACAGAAATCTCTCTAATAATATTAGAAGTCGATAGATTTGGTCCTTCGATTCCTCTTATATACGTCAAAGCCTTTTTTTTTGCAAAAAACAAGTTAGGAAAGTGTACAACGTATCACAAATGGGCGCTTTTCGTGCAGTGGAGTATTAGAAAGAAATTATATACCTGTACGTAAGGGAAATAGCGTTTTAAAGTTCTTTTCTTCATCATAAATAATCCATTTTCTTCCTATTTAATAATATTACATGCACACGTAAGGAAATTAAACGTTTGTTTGTGAGAATGTTTATGTAAGCAACAATGAAGAAGTAACCATGGAAGAAATTTTCAAGTTCAACTCGAATTAAGATATTTTTGTTTGATTTTCTCGATAACGGCAACTTCTACGATAAAAATGTATAGGAAAGGAAATACTCTACCAGTTCTACAACTTTTATTTGAATAATATTTTGATATGAGTAATACTGTACGAGATATGACGAAAATTTAATTTTTTGTCACCAGTAAAGGGGTATCCCTGATTGGCGTACGTGATTCGTTTTTGCGATTTTCTTATTATCTTTAATTGTAAGTCCTTAATATCAAATTTCATGACAATCCGTTCAGTAGAAGCCGAGAACGATCATGCGGACAGACGGACGGACGGACCGACCGACGATAATAGGCGCTCACGCTGTAAGCGAAACGCGCCTAAAAATTGTAATCCTTCGCTATTGCCGAAAGAGAAACACTGATCCTTGCGATACTTCATCCCTTCAATAAAGAGAATTTGATTGCTCGAGCTTTCATGAATGCAACAAATGTCATTGGCAAGACGTTCGCTAGATTCTTCTGTTTTTTTATCGAGTAATTATGCGAGCATAAAAAGGGCAATTTGTGATCGTCTAGATCTGCACTGTTGCTCTGCAATACTCTTTCCTGGCGTATCATTGCTATCTCCTTCATCGAAACTTGAAATTGTGATAACAGTGTTAATGTGTAGGACGAATTTATGCCTTTATATGCGCTTACTAATTTCGTTGGCATTTAAAATTGCTCGAATGAACACAAAAAGGGTAGGAATGGCATATGCGCGGTTCGACTGCTAACAAGCCGCCAGCAGTGGTGATTCACGAAGACTTGATACTAAGAAAGGAGGAAATTTTTCATAAACTTCTTTTTATTATCTACTCACCACTCGTGACGACTGCTTTATAGCCGAAACATGCATCTGGTTTTTCCTTCCTTTTAAAGCAAATGGAGCTGTTTGAAGTATTGTTTGGATTGCAACCAATAGGCTAATTGTATGTTTCTTTTTTCATTAGTAATTGTGCATGTAAACGTCTGCAAGCCATATTCTTTTTAAAATTCATTTTTCTTCTTCTAATATCCTTTTCCATCTCATTTATGTTACGATCAATCGTGCGTTTTATTCCCACGGCCCTCGAGTTGTTTGGGTTTGATTGTGAATAATTGAATGTTGGTACATTTCATGTTATCTCTTATCGATAAATTAAAGGTTTAAAACTTTTTTGAAAAATGCCTTCCATCTCGATATTTATTAAAAATTCACTTTATGAAAATATGTAAGTACTAGGGGGCAATCCCCCTGCTCTCCGACGCTCGCCAAATCCGCCCCCCCCCCCCCCCCCCCCCTTTGCTCGCTGTTTCTTCGTTCCTACCATGTACCTATTGGATTTAGATTAGTTTAATGTTTTGAATATGAGTTTAATGAATATATTTTATAAGGGATGTATGTTTGTTTTTTAATAACAAATTAAGAAGAATAGTAGAATAACTCGATAAAAATAAACTTAGAAGGCTGAAATTCCCGGAGATTATAAATGGCTGAGGTATAGAGCGTTAAAGAGAGAGACAACCAGAAATAGGATTTTAGTAATATAGATACAAAATGTAAATAACATAAATGCTGCGTTCGATTTATTTGCATTAAATTCATATCTTCGATCATTTCGGTCAAGTTTTAATCTTATTTTCGATCTTTATGCCTTTAAGTGCATGTGCATGGAAATTACCGAGGACAACAATACCGGTAACCATAGAATCTTATTATTGAAATATTTAAAAAAAATTACCAAAACTCGAGTATAAATTCAAAATATGAGCGAATTCGAATGATTGAGTATTCGATGGTAAGAATAAGAATCCTCATTCATTTTGGCGTTTTAGCGCAACGTTTGTGTCGATAACTGAATTTTAATATATTTTAAAGAGTAAAAGAATGAAAGCCTTCAAACCAAAAAGGTGAATTTTACGTGTTATCTTATTGGAAAAGACATTCATCCTCTGGAGTCGAATCCGTGACCTTTTTCGAAATTTTCTTTAGTCATAACGTAAAGATTCATCAACACTGAAATTCTGAGAAATTTCAGACTTCTAAGTTTATTTCTAATCGAGTTATTCACAAAATTTGAACGTTACACATGATGACCATTACGATTTTATAATATAGAGAGACTAGCAGAAGTGCCCGTTGAATTTCAACGGATTTAGTGAATCTAAAACTTCGACCGTGTATCATGTAGACATCGTAAGAATAACATAGTACACAGTTTTAACCGTCCGATAAAGCAAAAATGAAGAAAACCCACCCGCATTTACCTAGGTATTTAGATGAATGAAGGAAGATAATCTTGCACTGTGAAAAATCGAAAATTACGTGTAAACTTATGGGAAAATAATTATTGAATTAAGCTCTCCCTCCCCCAATTTTTATCGCCATATACTCTTGTTGCCCGCAGGGTAAAATTATATACCTATGCGAAGTTTCGTGACGATATATTCAAAACGAAAACTGTAAGTATAACCAGCAAGGACACAATATTCATCAGAAAATGGATGAACAAAGGAACATACGAAATTAATTTAACGAAAGACAAAAAGTAAATAGAGAATGTTTAAGAATCACAGAGTGAATGTTATCCTCCGACCATTAGCTCGATTCTCTCGTCCATGAGTTCTGTTACGAGAAAATTGTTTATATCAACAGTACTTTGGAAACAATGAAACGAATTATCCGATC
The DNA here is from genome assembly GCA_036926305.1 of Uropetala carovei. Classification (NCBI taxonomy): domain Eukaryota; kingdom Metazoa; phylum Arthropoda; class Insecta; order Odonata; family Petaluridae; genus Uropetala; species Uropetala carovei. The sequence continues at coordinate 3,903,473 of JAXCHB010000010.1, read as the reverse complement.
ACAATTTGTGGAAAATCTACGTCTAATTAAAAACCTGACTACACCACTTAACTCTTTATTCCGATTAAAATGACACCTTCCTCTTTATTTCTACGTGCTGTAGTTGTTGCGCTATAAAAAAACACAAACACTTGTCTTTATAGATATGTATTGATAAACGCAACCTAAATTTTTGTTGCAACATGCTGGAGATTCATTGACGTTTGGTTGCCGGCCGTGCTTTGCATTGTGGGCCATACCCAGAGTGATAGGCGTAGTTAAAATACAAACACAGTTGCATGAACATCGTTATCCACTTTGTTCAATCAGTGAATATGGCATTTGGAAATAGCAATCATTTATCTTAAAGAGGAGAAATGATTCAGTTCAAACTAGACTACATAAAATTCGAAATATGCAAAGGAGCAAAGAAAGCTTACAAATTATGAGGAAACTTACAGTTAAACCTCGAAAGTCCGGTTTCGAGGAAAAGGGAATGGTTGCGCGAAGCATACATACACGCATGTAGCAAGGTTACAAGTATTTTAAGAAATGCAGACAGACGATCGAAAAATGTTATCAAGCGGCTATGTGCTTCCCATTGTATATCTTATCCAAGCTACAATATCTTTTCTTTCGAAATATCAACATCATCGTCTTAACAGCGTGTATTTTTTCGACTTCCGGAATAGTCGCGCTTCCGGGAATTTTTTCACAATCTTTTCGGCCGGAAATACTTGAACGTATGGCCTCAATTTTGCATAGAACTCCTAGTTCGGAGGTAATTTATTCTTGTTCTTCTTTACAAAAGACGACAAAATTTCCGCCGGTGATGTTCGCGCTCGAAGGCAATCACCACTGGCAGCCATGAAATGGTCATTTCTGTACCTACTTATTGAGGTCCTAGAGAGTAAAACATGTTTATTCGTTTGTGTGGAATATGGACAATGTTGGAAAAAACGTTCCGTGCGATTGAATATGCTTTTGAGGTGTCTTTTCGCGAGAAATGATATGTCGTATTGGAACCTAAGAATCAACCAAACTAAAAAGATAATGCCGCGATCACAGCGAGAAACGCTGTAAATAAGTTAGGTTGGTTGCATAGGCGATAGCTAAGGATTGGGAGAGTGAAGGAAGAGGAGGAAGAGGCGCCGCTTGAAGAATGGCCTGGGGTCATCCGGCGGTGGCTTCATTAAGGCCGCATTCCCTGAATAGCTATCCTTTTCATAGAGTGACGCAACTGGGCCTCCTTCCCATCTCCACTTCTCGAGTGTGAATGCTTATTGCCGTGAGAACGTGCGGTACCACGACGCTGTCGTAAGATTTTTTCGGCTTCCAACTCGTCTTTAGCCCTTTCTTTCCCGTCATGCAGTGGGTGGAAAGACGTCGACGTTCTCAGTTTGGTCGCCGATTTCGCAGTCGTTGTGGACATGGAGAATTGGCCGATGACGGAAGATTGATGGCTGTTTGTTCGTCTTAATTGGGTTAGATCGAGAATGATAATCCTCATTCCCTCTTTCGATCCTTCAGATGCCATCGTTCCCCGCCCGTTACCTCTTCCCGAGTATTTTCTTTTTCAGCTCCGCTCGCCTCCCTCCTCCACCCTCCAACCCTTCCTCATCCGATACTAGAGCCCTCCCTCAATTATCCTCCTCTCCTCCTTTTCCTCCTCCTCTCGCCTTCTTCTTCCCCCCCCTCGCTTCCAGCTACCCTTAGCGGCACTCTTTTCACGGAAACGCAGCCATATACAATGTGATCGCGTGAATATTTAGCAGCTAACGTGGCACTCTTTTGTGTGACGTCACGAGACTCAAATCCGGTTGTAGTTTGGTAATGCGAGGAGGATCGTGCTGCGGTCTCCTTGGTGTCGCAAGACTTCCTGGAGCGTAAGCAGGGAGAGGCTCTGTTGAAATAAAATATCACAAGTTCGTCATTGTTTCATTGAAGTTTTTTTTAACGCTGCTTCAATTGAATTTAATTGACCTCGTTCTCCCATGTTTTCCAGCGCTTTATTCTGATTGGTCTTGTTGCCTCTTTAAGAGTAGGGGTCTATTTTAAGATGGAAATGAGTTCAAACTTGCATTTAAGAGGCCGCCTTAATGGGTGAGACAACAATTCGGATGGTGTTTTTTTCGAATTTGTACCTTCTTTTAATTGAACAAATTGTCTCGAAAGGTAGTATTATACTATCCTCAAGTACTAGAATCTTAGGAGAAAGTCCGGTTATTCTGATTGCCGGTGTCAAAGTATGAAAATAATGAAAGGAAACAATTTTCGTTGTTGTTGAATATGTTACTTTAGTTGAAGCATATCACTTGTGGTCGAAGTAAGTGGGCAACGGTCAGTTCTTTGTGTCCCATTTTAATCTTGCAAAAAATCTCGACGTCTATTCGAACTTAATTTGAATCATAATTTTACTGCATAGGCACCTCTGTACCCGAGTTCTTTCTAAAATCGGTTTCTGCGACAAATGGCCAAATAGGGGTGTTGATTTTCTACCTGTCAAGCATCAAATAATTATCAGTCAACTTCCATCGGGCCGTAGGATAGGATAGGCGCGACAGGGCGGGACCTCGGTAGTTGGGGAATTGCATGAGCGATTCATCGCGTCCTTCTGGGTAGTTCTCCTCGGTCGCGTCATCGGAGACCCGAAGAGACAATCCCGTCACCGTGGCTACTATTGCTTTGTTTAGTTCACTTTTCGAGTGGCACTCATTTCGGGGGCGTCACTCTCCGAATTACCTCTTTCCCACCCCCATACACTCGTCCCTCCGTATTTTCCCTCCCTTCCGCTTTGCATCTCTTCCTCTTAATCTCTTCTCGCCCTATCACTCCCCCCATTATCCCCTAAATCTCCCTCCGGTCTTAGCATAACTCTCGCACCGCTTCTGCTCATCTCTCCCTCCAATCCTTGTCATCGTCCCACCCACAACAGAGATTCGCTTTACGAGGGTTGGAGGAGGACGATGATGAGGGGCGGAGAACGAGAGGGGCTGCCTGTTATTCCCGGAACGATGGCTCGCTCGGTTAGGTTCCGTGGAAAGGAGGCGACGTCCGAGTAGGCGTAGGAAGGGAGAAAGGAAGGCCTAATAGTCGGTCTTTCGTCCTGCCTCCTTCCTCCCCCCTCACCCCTTTCCTTACATCCTCTTCGTTGTCTCCCTCAATTTCTTCGTCACCTCTCCCATCCTAATCTTCCTATCCTTCATTCCCCTCCTATCTTCCTACACTCTTTACTCCCCTCATCGTCTCTTTCCTTTCTTCTCTCTCCCGCACTCGTGCGTCTACCTTTTCTATCTCTAGTATGTTTCCTCACCTCTACCTATTTCTTCATTCTCGCCTCTCCCTTTTCACACTGCTCACTACTTCCTCACTTCCCGTATCGCCCTCCTCACCAGCCGGCCTTTCTACCATTCATCCTTCCAGTCGAGGCCCGGAGGCAGCCCGCTCTCTCTCTCTCTCCCCTCCCCCCCCTCCCCACTTCTCCCTCCCTCTCGCTATCCTCCTCCCCACACGGTACTCCATGCGGGACACACCCCTTCTTGCTTCTTCCGAGGCTAACCCCGCATAACTTACCGCCCACGCGCTCACCATTCTGCGGCCAGTCTCTCCTCTACCCCCCTCTCTCTTTCCCCCCGCCATCCTCTCTCCCTCTCCTACCTCTCTTTCCTCAGCCGCCCAGCGTCGGATTCTCCTCGTCCGTGCCTCCACGGAAGGTGAGCGAGAGGTATTGGGAGTCTCCCTCCTTGGCCTACCGCGCGTTGTACTCTCTTTACATTTTGCCCAGTGTCTTCCTTTGGGATATCCTCGCGTTATTGGCCGTCTTTATACACACGCGTGTGTTTTGAAACTCGGCGTTTCGAGTCTCGCTCATTCATGAAATGCTCGAAAATTCTGACTAATGCAAATAAACATTGACGCTCTTCAGAATTTCTCTTTACTACAGTGTATGATATTTGGCTGCCTTTCGTGATTTTGACTATTTTAGGAGTGATAATATAATGGGAAGTCGCGTCGTGTCTCTAAGGATGTTCGGCGCCAGAAACTGTCCCAACTTTTAGGGGAGGAAATTACTTGGAACGGACGTGAATTGGGCCATCACCTCTTGAGTGTCACGCGAGCCATTGCTTAAAATGAGTATAGCAAAGGTGAGAAGATTACTGTGAAACAAAGATATATGTCTCGCGTTTGTGGAAGCTCTTATATACTTAACCCATAGTTAATCTTTAAAAAAAATTATGCTAAGGGTTGACTGGGGTCTAAAGAACCACACACAGAGGGAAATAGGAAATTGCAAAGAACTGATTAGATTTTGGACAATACCGGTTGACCGGAAGAAAATATATACCCCAAATATGGAGAAAGTCATGTGTTGGACATCAGATTTTTTGATTTAGGCTTCATTTATAGCCGTAACACTTTTGTGACTTTTAACTTTGAAATGATATGAAAATAATAGCCAATTGGACAAAAATGAAAATATTCCAAAAAATATATATTACCCTGAAAGTAGCAGAGAATCTCCGAAGAACTCGGAGTAAATATCCTCTGCATGACAAGTGAGAGAATGCACGTGGCCACAACATGGCCTGCGCCGTAGCTATTATAAAAAAATCTGATGTGGCCAACACATAACTTTCTCCATATTTGGTGTATAGATTTTAAATTATTATGAATAGCATTATAAGGCAAAATTATTGTTTCGTATCGTAAAATAATACAGCCATCCTTATTGCGGTGATTTATATTTTGAATATGTTTACAGAATTCACCGCTAGTTGGTGCCGCTGTATAGTGGAAATTTACGAATAAGTTGAAATTCTCCGAAATGGATGGTTCTACGAAAAATTGTTTCAAACAAAAGTTGGAAGGAATGTTATTTTCTATAACTTTGTTTCTTATAAAGATTGTAAATAACAGCGTTTTAACGAACATATTCGATGAAAAACGAAAACCGATTATTTATAAATAATTCCTAAACGATAACTGCTATGGAAAATTGTTTGAAATAAAAGATGTAGGAAATTATATTTTCTACATTTTTGTAATGGTCATTGTATACAATAACGAAGTATTATCGGAGAAATATCGCAAAAATCGAATCGGGTTTCGAATAAACCTCGACTTCCGGTCAACCGGTATTGTCCAAAAACTAATCACTTCTTTGTGCTCATGCTAAAGTGTTATATATGAAATCTGTTATTAATATGACAAGTACTTTTTGAGTTAGAGCGCCCACAATCACATACATCCATACACACACAGACATCATTGCGAAAATAGTCAAAACGTGTTCTAGGGACCTCAAAACGTGTATTTCCGTTGAAATCTCGAAGTCGATTTTTTCGTGATCACAATACTTTCCCTATACTACGTATGGAGAAAGTAACAAAGGAAAACACTATATGCTTGGGGTTGTTTAAACCCGAAATTACCTGTATTTGGTTAAGAAGGGAAATTTATAACAAAGACTCATATGGCTGAAAGAGCCCAATTTTAATCGTTATAAATTAGTTCTTATTGTTGACCACTTACTTAACATATATTAATGCCACCCACTTTTACGAAGCATACAAATTTTTTAATCATATTTTTGGTCCAGGAAAAAATTATTTTCTATCTTTGAGTGCAGTTTTAAGTAAGTGTGTATACACTAAAAATGTTTTTTTTTACTTAATTTTATTTTAAGCTTGAGCTCACTCGGTCTGTCTTATTTGAATTGATTTCCTTCCTGGCATTCTGTTATATGTCTCGGTTTATCGACCCGTAATATGGAGGAGCCTGTTCTTCAAAGTGCACGGTTTCTTTTCGTTTCTCATAAGGACTCGTAGGATCTGTAGTCTTTTCGAATCTTCCAAGGTCATGATAAATCCTAAGCGATTGAGATATCTTTCGATTGCCGGTGACTCATATGCTGCCTATCGAATCTGTATCTCCCTTTTCTTCATCACTCATCAAATCTCATCTCTTCCATTTTTAGAAGTAATCACGCATCGGTGTGAATGGAGTTGTGTGAATTAATTTTGAGGAAATCCCGGTAAAATTGAATGAGCTAGGAAACATTGTTTTTCTTAGATTGGAATTGAGCGCCGAATTTGTATATATTAGTGGCGTGGTAATCTTGGTTAATGTTTTACTGCCGAGAACGAGACCCATTTATGACTGAAAGTATGATGTCTCTGCATCGTTTCTTTTCGGAAGAGGGTACGATCACAAAGAGCGAACATTCACTCCTAATTTTGAAAAAAGGCAATTGTAAGTTTACAGAAATATTTCTTGAAAGAAACGGTATTTTTACTTACTTTTATTTGATAATTTTTTAAATTATGCAAGTAGCAATGTGTCGCTATGTCAAAAAAGTAATTGTTTTGAAGAGTAGTTGCTGGGATGTTGAGTGTCAAAATGGAAGGAGCTCTGTGTAGGAACGGAATTCAACTACTCTCGTTTAATGTAAATTTGTTATTTTTTTATTCCCCGTCGATGTAGAGAGAGAATAAGTGGTATAGATTCCGTTTATGGGAAGAATTGATTACTCTTTTGTTAAAGAAAGGTAATGATTTTAATTCGTTAATGCAAATTTCTCGTAGCATTGTAAATCATAAATGTAGTTGTGTTGATCATTGATATAGTTCCATCTTTTTGTGCCTATCAGATTTTCTAAATAAGTCTGGTTGTAATAGTGGTGCCTGTAACAGTGAAATCAAACTTGAAGTAAGACTTGTTTATACTTGCCGTTCTTACTCAGAAAACGATATTCCGGAGATTAAATTATTGCAGATGAAGATATCGCAATTTCGGTAGCGAACAAAAACACGTTTTTTGCACAGAATAAATCAGGGCTTACAATTTACAACTTGCACTCTTAAGGTACGCATTTAATTTAGCACACTAATTAATGGCTTTAATCCAGGAGACATAGCATCTTATATATTTTATGTTTATTGCTTTTAATCTGTCGACTGCTTAAATATTTCACAGCTATACACATTTGCGCGGCATGACTGATCACCGGAATGTTCCTTTTTTCAAGTTTTTTAATGAAAAATGTTTCAATTTTTTATTGGTATACCATAACTCTCCCTTTGTGAATAAATCGTGACTTTTAAAAATTACTTCCACTTAATAAGTGCTTAAAATACGTATATATCCTAGATATGAAACTGACAATTTTATTGGTCCAGCCCCATTATTTATGCACTGATTGTCGGTAAGAATTAAAGTTTAAAAGATGTGTTAGCGTTGAATATGTTTTTTCCATTTTAAACAAATATGTAGTGAGGTGTTTCACGGGATTTGAACGCCTTCAAAACGAAAACAGGCCTTGGCACTATCCGCCATTGAAAGTTTCATATTTCTGGTATTCGCTTGTATCTATGCATTACATAGTATATTTCTATTGCCTAGAAAATTTACATAAATTCGAGTCTCTTTTCTACCGTTAATCAGGCCTTTAAGAAATTACATCAATATAAGTATTGCAGTCCATTACCATTACAAGTTGTAAAAAACGCTTTTCTACTACGTCAGGGGTGGGCAAACTTTTCTGCTTAGTGGGCCGCATCGGTTTTGGCAAATTCTTCAGCGGGCCATATTGAAAGGTGCCAATGCTTAGACGAGCCAGATTAGAGTTTAAATCGGAAATTACTTTGATTCTCGGGCATCATACGAGTACATAAATGAAAAACAAGGATTTTAGGGCTAAATTTTCAAAACTATGGTTTTATTATCGTAACTTTACCAAAAGTAATATGGAATTGTGTTAAATTTTGCGTATCACGTTTTCATCAAAGCTTTACGGGCCGCATGAAATGCTCTGGGGGGCCGTAGTCTGCCCACCCCTGTACTGCGTGAATTGTATTGTATCCCAGGCAGTACCTGTGTCCTCGAAAATCCGCCATTCCTTTGCGACATAAAATCTAATTTACTTGACCGTAACTGAACTGTCAAATTGACTAAAATTAAAATGTTTTTTCTCGTGAAATATCGCTTCCGAATATTTAAAATGGCGCTTATAAACTCCTATAACAGGGGTGGGCAAACTTTTCTGCATGGCGGGCCGCATCGGTGTTTGCGGGTTCTTCAGCGGGCCACATTGAAAGACGCCAATGCTTAGGCGGGCCAGATTAGAGTTTAAATCGGAAATTGTTTAGATTCTTAGGTATCATAGCCCTACAAGGATTGTAGGGCTAAATTTTCAAAACTAAAGGTTTTATTGTCATAATTTTACCAAAAGTAATATAAAATTGTGTTAAATTTTACAGATTGCTTTTTCACCAAAGCGTCGCGGGCCACGTTAAATGTTCTCGAGGGCCACATATGGCCTGCGGGCCACGGTTTGCCCACCCCTGTCCTATAATATATTTTGAAGGGTGTGTTTGTTGGTTTGTTCATGGAACTCCTCCTAAACAATAAAAGCTAGAGTAACCAAATTTGGTACGATTCTTCCTTACATCCTAACTTAGTGAATGGTCAAGGTTTTGTTTCTATTCGTCACTTTGATTCGAAATGGCGAACGATTTAATTATCGAACGTCACGTATTTTGCCGCGTCCTGCAACTGAAATACAGGGATGAGTGTAGGCTACTTGGAATTTGCACTTTAAAATTACTTAAAATCACGGTACGAACTTGAGACTTGGATACTTCTTTGCGGGAAGGAACAAAGTTTATTTTTATTGAAGACATTCGAATTCTGGTCGAATTCGCGTAGAAATGCGGTTAGAATCAATAAAATACGTGATTTTATCAGTTTTATTACAATACCAATTATAAGCTACCATGACAACTCCCAATGTCGCCGAAATTGAGAGTTCAGTGCATTTATATGGGAGAGAGGGAGAAGGGAAGGAGAGGGTGGAAGGGAGGGGGAGGGAGTTTACACGTTATTATCGATTTTTCACAGTGCAAGATTTTCTTCCTTCATTCATCTAAATAGGAAAATGCGTAGCGGTTTTCTTCATTTTTGCTTTATTCGACGGTTATAACTGTGTACTATCTTTTCTCGCGATGCTTACATTTTACACGGTCGAAGTTTTAGATTCACTAAATCCGTTAAAATTCAACGGGCACCACAGCTAGTATTCTATACAAAAGACAACAATAATTGTTCGCTGATTTTTAAAAAATATTATTTTATACGAACGAGATCAGATGTCTTGCCAGTGTATAGTCAATCGAGTCATAGTGACTATAAACCGTGAACCAGATTAAAATTTTAACTTAAAAACGTTAGGTAAGGCAAAGCAGCATATTTAGGCGGTGGAATTGTTGTCGAGCTGCTGGAAGAGTGAGGTGGGGCGAAAAAGAGGTCTAACGGACGTCTTCTCCTCCTGCAGTGGGAATTACTTGGTTCGTGTGCGGGCGCAGGTGATGATTCGTGACGACAGCACTGGTGGATGGGTGCCCATGGGCGGGGGTGGCCTGTCCAACGTGTCTGTCAGGAAGCGCGCCCTGAGCCTCCTGCCCCAGCAGCAACCGCCCCCCCCTCCGGCTCCCCCGCCCACCGCCGCCCCAGCCGCCGCCCTCCACCACCACCAGCCGCACCACCATCACCACACGCACCACCTCCACAGCGCACCGGCCGCCCCCCTGGATGACCACCACTCCTCCAACACCGCGGCGGCCAAGCACGAGTACCTCATCTTCGGCAAGCGCATCTCAGACCAATCGGTGAGTAAAGGAGTTAGGGGCGACCTCTCTCCCACTCCTTCCGTTGTTTAGTCCCAACCTATTGTCCAAAATGTAGTGTTTTAGTCCACACCTCATATTTAGTAGGATTTTTTTGGTAAAAGTTAGCAAGTTTTACACTATCACAGGTATTGTATATTATTATTAATGACGTTTGTAAAACTATTTCATATTTTTAAAATTTCTCCCGTGCAAATGTTGAAAATAATTTTTGGAATAAAGCAAAAAATCATCAGGTAGTCCTCAGACGTACAGAAACGTGTTTAATATATTTTAATATGGTCAAATAAACTACGTTAACAAATAAACCATTTTCTTAAACGTAGATACAGTAAGTAGTTCATTGTAAGAAATGAGGTGATCCGCAGGGTCTGAAAGGGTTGACGAAGTGGTCCGCAGTGTTCAAAAGGTTGGGAAACGCCGGACTAGTGCGTTTGTTCGACGACCCCCGCAATGTTGTTTAAATAATTTGAGTTTTATTTGCGTTAGGCCCTGTTCATTTCTCACGCTCATACGAGTATATCTATCATCCTGGACCATGCTGTCTGTCATCCATGTGAACATTACTGTATAGATACTTAAAAAATCCTTATTCTCGGCGTCTCAACCGCTCTTTCAATTAATTAAATTAAATTAAATTAGCTGCATGGCGCCATTTAATGTGTTCTAAACCGTAGAGTGATTTTTATCTTCACAATTTTACCGCTGACAAGTTCATCCCACTGTGCAACAACGCGTCATCTCCTGGATTACGTATTAGCTTGCATTTTCATTCAATCATTTAATGTTTGCAGGCGCTAGGGGGTACTATAGTCGGTTCACCAGCTAAAGTCTCTTGGCCTACTTAGAGCAAGTAGCCAATCACGAACGTTTCCCCTTCCATCGCCCCTCTCAACTTTCGTGCGGGACAGCAGATACCGGTGCGCGTTGTCAGCTCTTGCGGATTTTCGCCTTCAGCTGATATACTACGCAATTTCTAATGGCAACGCAACCCGATGTGATCTCTTCGAGAGCAGGAGTGAGACTGGGTTCCTCCCCACTACCTTTCCAAACAAACCGTCTCCTATTGGCTGCTGCTAACTGCCAAGGCCAAGAGACTTTAGCTGATGAAACGACTATAGATAAAATGTACGTAATGGCTGACATTCTTACAATGGACACTGCAAATCATCTTCATTGTGTGTGCACATGAACAGCACAGTATATCTTGTCTTTAAAAATATTGAATTCATACATACTAACAGTAAACTGCAGCCTTATTACTGAGGGTGGCAGCTTCAGTATTTTGTTTGTTTCCGATGACCAAGGGACGAGACGTGTTACGGATTAAGTTATAAAACCAAGCCGGTGAATCTGAAAAACGTACAAATTTCTATTCCTCGGTATGGATTTGTTAGATATAAATGAACATTTGGAAGGATCCACGGAACAATTAAGATAATATTTTTCAGAAACGGCCGATTCTAATAATTTGGTGCGCAATCCAGTTGATGTGGAATTTTGTAAAAATGTCCGGATTTAGGACATCCAAAATTTGGTCTTTGCGCTGTATTTTAAGCATCCGTGCTATCGACGTGGAGAATTTGTGTTTCGAGCCGGTTGGATAAATTTAGACTACTGTGCTCTAATGTAACCCGTCGGTGAGTTTCGTAATGACCCGTGGTTTCACTTTTCTATCGATAATTTATCTACCTGAGTGTGCGTGCGCGCGCACGCGTGAATGCATTGTTGCCTGTCCAAAGGAACCGGATTGGAACATCCGCCCGGGGGAAAAAAACCCTCCGAAAGTTTGAATGGACACCGACATTAAGTGTATGCTGGGAAAGACAGGTTGCGAAACATTCCCGTCCCTGGAAAAAGTAATACCGTCTCCCTCCCACCCCTCGTTGTATACCTTCTGGTTATAACGAAAGCTGCGGATCGTTTAATTGGAATCTCGGAGCGGTGTGATGGCGGAATCGTAGAAGAGGAGGCGGAAATGGTTTATTTTGGAGAGGAGGTCAGGAGAACGTGATTGCACCGCCATATCCCTCCTCACACTGTCACCGCTTCTCTATCTCATCTTATTCGAAACAGTCCACGCCGTTCGGTGAAAAGGCGACATCAATGGGGTTTTCTCTCACTATATGAGTGCGTGTGCCTCTCTCTCGCTCTCTGCCATCACTCGTGAGCAACTTCTTCCCCCTGATGATCAATCGTCGGGGGTGTTCTGCTTGACGCACCTCTCTTCCCCAGCTGCTTCTCGGCCTCTATCCTCTTCCCTCGCCTTTATCCCCTAATTGTGTCTATATCCACTCCTTTTCGCCCACCTTCATCCCTCTTTTCCTCTCCTTTGTCTTTTTTCGTATCATCTCTCTCTCTCTCTCGGAACCAGCTTGACCCCCCCCTTCCCGCTTTCTTGAAGACTTAGAGATGGTATCGATGCGGAAGTAGTTTGATTTTCTCATTTTTCCGTCCTATCATTTGGTAGCTTTATTCTGACGAATACGATTTCTCTGGCGCTTTACGGTTGCTGCAAATTATTAGCTTTTTTAACTTTTCCATATTCCTAAAGACTTCACTATAGTGAAATCGATGTCTTTACAATGATTAGTGTTTTTCGTATAAGAAAGTTGTTAAGTTCTTCCTAATTTGAACGGGTAACGTAAAATATCATAGTTTTGCTCGTAAAAGTGTGGTTCAGGCGTTTTTCTCTTGAGTCTGCTCGAGCTAACGTTAAATTATCATTTGCATTTACGAAAAGCGGTTCGTATAAAATAATGCATCCCGAATGTGATTCCGAGATGCAGAGCCGGCCTTAGGACAAATGCGATACCGGGCGAAGTAGGGTTTTTGGCGCCCCCTTGAATGTTATACCTATACAGGTGAGCCCCGCTTAACGCGGGGGATGCGTTCCTGGAAACTCCGCGTTAAGCGAAAATCCGTGTTCGCCGGGGGTACTATAACCCTTAAGGATGCGTCCCATATTGGCCGGGATTTCCCGTATTTTCAATATTTGTCCCGTACGGGACACTATTTTCGAGTTATCGGAATAGTTTTTACTTGCAGAAAAAGCAATCTTGAACTCTGTACAGACCGCTAAACATAAAACATGCGGCATTGATCGACTGTGTTTTCGAGTTCGTGGCGATAAACTAGGAATCGATATGAGCGACTCTGGCAGTTTTAGCAATTTTTTCGCGCGTTGTTCAGGGCGACGTTGGCGTTAGAGTCAGAGTGAGAAGAACTGGAGAAACGGCCATTCAAAAGCAATTCGTACAGGGAACCGCGTCTGGTGCTTCCTAAAAGGAGTTAAGTCATTGCGGTGCTCATCATTGGAAAAAGGTTGCGGAACCCTGCATTACAGCCATTAGCCCACGTTCGCACTGTGCATAAGTTATTTTTATATAAAAATTTTGCTTTTTAATGTTTTGACAATCAAATTTAAACCGCATTATAACGAATTCGCGTTGGCTGGGGGCGCGTTAAACAGAAGTGACCTGTATACAAGGGCGGATCCAGAAACTTCTCAAGGGGGGAGGGGGGGGGGGGATCGCCCCTCCACCTATCGAATCCGCCCCTCCCAACTGCCCTATATTTTGAAAATCCCTACCCCTATCAGAATCCTTTCTCTTGCTATACAGACCTAATCTGCGGCGTATAATTGAGGATTTTTGCACGGATTGAATTTAAGAAAGCGCCCAGTGGAGTGCAATGGGGTTATCCAAGGAGGGGCGATCGCCCCCTCCCCCTGGATCCGCCACTGCCTGTATACCTATACCCCGTACGGAGTTCCTTCGGCGCTCCAAGCGACCGCCAGCTTTGCCCGCCCCTAAGACCGCCTCTGCCGGGAAGTAACGAAAATATTCAGTAAACTAAATTTTTTTGTTTCGTCTGTCAATTTCCGTCTGACGTAGCATTCCTGCGAGTATGCTTCGATATGGATAATTAAAGTTCACCATTCATGCGGCAGTAATCGATAGGTAACAGTTTTCGTTCAATCAGAGAGTCGTTCACGCTCCACTTGAAGCTCAGCATTTTTTATCACCGTATTATGTTTTTAATATTCCAATAATATTATCAATTAGGCAAAGCGAAATGACGATTTGCCAGTTTTTTCGATAATTCTCGAAAAATTAACGTCGGCGTTGCAGCGAGTGGCCCCTAGCACTTCCATCTATCCAGGCAAGTGGAGATGATTGCTTTAGGTGCGCCTGATATTTCGAGCCCCACTTCGCGGCTACGCACCTCGATTGCGACCTCCCCCGCCCCCCGCGCGCTGCTTAATCCCCCTTCTAGGTTAGCCCCGCATCCCCCCCTCCAACCCCGAAATGAATGGGACTTGCTCCCCACTCTCGCCCCCGAATCCTCCCCAACCGACTCCCATTCATGCTACCCCAGAGAGCAAGCCGATGAGGGGAAATGCGGGGGGAAAGTGGAAGCATCGAAGGGGAGGAAGCCAAAACCCCCTTTCTCCCCCCCCCCTCATACACCCTCTTTCCCTCATGCCATCTTCCATGGTCCTTTCTCTCCTCCCCACCCCCACACACCCCCCGCAATTTCCCTCAATCCATTCTCCAACGGAAATCCATGAGAGCGGATGACCTACTTTCCAGCGCCCCTTTTGCACTTCTTTCCCCCTTCCCTCGCCAAATCTCTCTCCCTTCACTTTTAGCCCTCTCTTCTGTCCCCTCCTCCCTCCCTCTCTCTCTCCCTTCCTCTCTCCCATCCTCTCTCTCTCCCCCTTCCTCTCTCCCTTCCTCTCTCTCTCTCCCTTCCTCTCTCTCTCTCCCTTCCTCTCTCTCTCTCCCTTCCTCTCTCTCTCTCCCTTCCTTCGTTCTTGCTCTCCCTCCATTCAACTTCTCCTCCCTCCTTTTCTCTCTTCTTCTCCGTTTTCATGATCAATGCAGCATCACCGCTCCGGGAAATCGATCTGCCCGATGAATTTGCGTGTCCCAAATGCCCCTTTGTTGACTTCTCTCGCTGCATTCGATGCGAAAGCGAACTATCTCACCAAACCTCTCTGTCTCTGTCTCTCTGTCTCTTTCTCTCTGTCTCTTTCTCTCTGTCTCTTTCTCTCTCTGTCTCTCTCTTTCTCTCTCACTCTTTCTCTCTCACTCTTTCTCTCTCACTCTTTCTCTCTCACTCTTTCTCTCTCACTCTTTCTCTCTCTCTTTCTCTCTCACTCTTTCTCTCTCACTCTTTCTCTCTCTCACTCTTTCTCTCTCACTCTTTCTCTCTCACTCTTTCTCTCTCACTCTTTCTCTCTCTCTTTCTCTCTCACTCTCTCGCTCTGGTTGCGATGATGCTATCTATTCCTCCGAGCGTTGCCTTAAATATACTATCGACCTCGTTAATGAAAATTATTTCACATCTAATCCCGTTTCTTCTTTCGCCTCTAGTTTTCGGGTCTGATATTGCTTCAATTTCGATATTTGTTGCATTTTCTGGTGAAATCTTGGACACTCCACGCTCATCCTCGATTGTTTACGAAATTTTACGCGCGGATGGTCAAGGTCATGGCGGAGGAGCATCTGTTCGAAACGGGATTCCGGTGGAAAAAATGTATCGACTACTTCGGAAATGTGTGCCAATTAACACGTTCGTTTTCGTCTTTGCGCACGTAATTAATCACAATCCTTAAGTCTTCCACTCGCTGCCGATTGATGGAGGCGCTCCGAAAGAGGGGAAAAATGTTCGGTCGAGACTTCTTCTTCTCTCCATTAATGAAATATTTCGCTGCTGCACGCAATTCTTCGCCATTCATGGGCAGATTCGAGGCGGGGATGAATGGCGGCTGCGGCCTGGTGGTGTGTTGCCCTCTCCCGGGTCGCCCTCCCCCTCGTTCGCCCCCTCCTCCATCCACTCTTCGCAGATTCACTCGCCTTCCCCTCCTTTCACTCTCGTTGCCGCACCTTCCTTCCTTCCACCTTTCCCCCCTCCACTCCACTCCGCTCTTTTTTCCCGCGCCCTTCTCCCCCTGGCTGCTGAATCTGTTGCTCGCGTGGCACGTGTTTGCCCCATGGAGACGTCCCTCGGCCTGGTTGGTTGGTCGGGAGAGGCGGAGGGTGGTTGACCTGGAACCGTTGCAAGCTGCCACGTGGAGAGGCATCGATCGTGGTGGTGGCACCAGCACCACCCACCCCCACACTCCCTTCCCTTGGCCCCTATCTCCGTTATGCTCTCTTCCTGCCTTCTGCTATGGCTATACCCATCCCCTTCCATCCTTCCAAAATTCTGCGTCTCTCGTGACCCTGTTCCCTGTAACCCTCGACCCCTTTCTTTTTTTTCTTCCTCTCCCTCGCCTCTCTCCCTCACCCTCTCTCCCTCATCTCACCTCGTCTCTCCCTCACCTCATCTCTCCCTCTCCTCTCCCTTTCCTCTCTCCCTCACCTCTCTTCTCTCTCTCCATCTCACCTCTCTTCTCTCTCTCCATCTCACCTCTCTCCCTCCACCTCACCTATCTCCCTCCACCTCACCTCTCTCCCTCCACCTCACCTCTCTCCCTCAACCTCATCTCTCTCCCTCAACCTCATCTCTCTTCCTCACCTTTCCTCTCCCTCTTTCTCTCACCTCTTTCTCTCTCCTCTCTCTCCCTCCCTTCTCTCCCTCCCTTCTCTCTACCTCACTTCTTTCCCTCATCTCTCTCCCTCTCCTCTCCCCCTCTCCTCTCCCCCTCTCCTCTCCCCCTCTCCTCTCCCCCTCTCCTCTCCCCCTCTCCTCTCCCCCTCTCCTCTCCCCCTCTCCTCTCCCCCTCTCCTCTCCCCCTCTCCTCTCCCCCTCTCCTCTCTCCCTCTCCTCTCTCCCTCTCCTCTCTCCCTCTCCTCTCTCCCTCTCCTCTCTCCCTCTCCTCTCTCCCTCTCCTCTCTCCCTCTCCTCTCTCCCTCTCCTCTCTCCCTCTCCTCTCTCCCTCTCCTCTCCCCCTCTCCTCTCTCCCTCTCCTCTCTCCATCTCCTCTCTCCATCTCCTCTCTCCCTCTCCACCTCCTCTCTCCCTCTCCACCTCCTCTCTCCCTCTCCCTCTCCACCTCCTCTCTCCCTCTCCACCTCCCCTCCCCTCTGCCCTCCCCCTCTCCACCTCACCTCCCCTCTCTCCCTTCCATTCTCCTCGCTTCTCTTACCCTCCCTTCATCCCTCCCATCAGTTCGCTTCCCTCCCCATTGATGACTTCTCTTTCCCTTCCCATTCAACAATCCCTCGCTCTCTCCCATTCACCCCTCGCACCGCACCAGCCTTTCTCTCTTCGCTCCTCGTTCTCTCCATCGCTCCCCTCGCCGTTCTCCTTCCTTCCTGGGACGGCTCCTGGATTGACAGCCGTGTTGACAAACAATTGAACCGTCCCCGACCTCCATCTTCCTTTCACTTTCTCCCCCTCTCCCCAACTAAGGGGTGCTCTTTGCTTCACTTCACATCCCAATTAATGAGGATTTTGCAAATGTGAAGGGCGTGGATTTGTTGATTTTTTCGTGTTGCGTAGTGTAAAGGTATGGTCATTTGATGTGATTACGTGTGTCGCACGTGCATCTGATGCCCACTGACCCCTTTGATCGCTCATAGGTCTGAGAGCGGCGAAAAACGAAACCGATGCGTAAACTAATTAGCATTACTTCTTCAGTTGCCGTTATTAACATGCTTCCTAAGCCATATTAAACCGCTTCCCGGTTATAACGCGGGTTTTTGGGGGAGGTGCTACGATCCGCGTTATAAGGGAGGACACGGTCCCATTGGCCCAATGCAGTATGGATATATAATCAGGGGCGGATCCAGAAACTTCTCACGGGAACGGGAACATAGTAGGAAGAGATAACGTAGGTAAACTTTGGTGCACTGCAACCCCTGCCATCCACCAATAAGGTGACTTGCAGGGTATTATGTAGATGTATTGAATTCGCCTTTTCCAACGACCTTATATTTTTAAAAATACGTACGTTTATCAGGATCTTTCTTTCCCTTATAATCTGCGGCGTATAATTTAGGAATTTTGGGCGGATTGAATTCAAGAAAGCGCCCAGTGGAGGGCAATAAGATTATCCTCTTCCCGAGGATCTGCCACTGCATTTAACATTTTTATGCATTACATTATTTTTATTGATCTAAAAATAAAACACTGCAAAATAAAACTAAGACTAATTTATAATCAGTATGGCGGATTGTCTTCTAAGTACTCTTTAGAATGTAGGGAAAGTATGCAATACCCGCGGTATATCGGAATCCACGGCATTAGCGACGGCGTTATTACCGGGTAGCAATGTAGTTCTTTCTTCATAGCATTTATTCATCGTCGACTAATTAGTTTCTCCAAATATTTTTGCATTTGGATTCAAAAGACACCTGTGTCAGGAAGTGAAGTTAGGTTTCAGTTTGGAACAAGGCAAGGAATATAGTTACACCATTGTTACACTCTAATTCTCAATTAAAATATACTTCTGCGTCTTTTAAAATCATTAGTAGTACTTGTCGTTTATAGTGATTATTTGCGTAATTTCTTGTACTGAATTACATGTAGGTACATTTGCATCACTACCCTGCAGGCCGCCAATAACGTTTGGCAGGGGGTGCCACCGGTGCCGTAACTAGGGCGTGGCATCTGCCCCGGGCGCAACTAAGCAAGGGGACAGAAATCCAAATAGCAACTAAATAAACTAGAGAAAATAATTTTTTGAAGGGGTAGAGGGTGCATATTTTGTAGTTTACCCCGGGTGCTAAAATATCTTGTTACGGGGCTAGGTGCCACTGCACCAAACAACAGTTACGGCATGCACACCCTCGGTCAATTCGCGGCAATAAAATTTCGGTTGCTATGCTTTCTTCAACGTTTCGCGGCCTGCCAGCGCAGCTCAAGATTCATATAACTATACTCGCTTTCAAAAATCGAACCGTTCTACGCTGTACCATTTCACGGCCCCTACCTAAGACGACCTCCAAGAGATCTCAGTCGACGCAGCATAATAACTCAATATACATATTTCCGATTGTGACAATAGTAATAAAAAATCACCCCATTAACAGCTTCTTTTGACATACGTATACGGAAATTTATTTATGTGAGGTACGCAGCCGTGACTTTTCTCTTGGCTCCGGAGGCAATTGAACGTGTCTAAGGGAGACCTCTCCCCGTCCACCAAGCGACCTCATCCCAGGGACCGGAAGCGCAGGTTGTCGTACGTTGGTGTAACCGCTCTCTCTTTCTCCGTGTGGGTGCTCAGGTGGTGCTCAGCTGCACCATCAAGAAGGACTTCGAGTACAACCGCGTGATGCCAACATTCCACCACTGGCGGACGGGAGACAAGAAGTTCGGACTAACCTTCTTAACTGCTGCGGATGCGAGGGCCTTCGACAAGGGAGTGCGCACGGCAGTGGACGAACTTCTCGATGGTCAGTTAATCTCTCTCTTCTATATCTTCCTTCCTCTTCCCGCCACGCCCTCTTCTTCTCTCCAGTCCCACACCCGCACCAATACTCCCTCGCGCACCTTATTATTGGGCGGTGGTCCAAAGGGTGGTGATTACACCTTTATATCCATTGCAGCTTGTGTGAATTTTTCCCACAATCATGCAATAATTGCGTCTTTGTTTTGGAGTTTATTACGGTGTGGATTTATAATCCGGTGTTTTATACAGTTTTTTCAGTTTGGTTACTTGTTTTTTTTCGATCTTATTTTTTTTCGATTATGTTTCCCGTTAGAAGTGAATTTCATCTGTTCGTTGCTTCCTACCCCTAATTTTGAGGAATCATTGACCGCGTATATTTGGTTAGCGATTAAATGTTTTTGCTATCGATTAAAGGAAGACCAGTACCAAACAGAAAGCAATGCGTCCGTGGAAAATGACTGGATGTAGAAATCGCTGGCTAGTAAGAACCGACTGATATACTGCATAAAATCATAATTTAAAAAAGTATTTTGGCAGTGACTCACTAAACTCGATATGGGACATAGACGAATTATTATTTTAAGATTTTCGTTATGCTTTTGTTTTTAACCTTCATATTTAATTCATACTTTTTACTGCCGCATTAGTGATTACGCTGAATTCAGTTTTTTTCACTTCTCTGAAGTGCTCTTGAGCGTGCGCGGGTGTGAATTAGTGGAAAACCTTTACTTTTTGAGAATCAGTAACCGATATTACCTTTGGACCGATAAAAAGCCACCGAAAGCGGCGGAAAGTGTTTTGCCGAAATTTCCTCTGTGCTCCAAGAGCATTCATTGTCTCTGAGCGCCTTGATTATGTTTCCAGCTTCTCTCGGCCGTAATCTATCACGATTGCGTTGAGGATTAAAATAAACATTGCAATCGCGCTATAAGAATCGCTAAAATGATTTCCCAATGGAGATGTCTGTTAATCCACTTGCGTGTTTGGCATCCCCCTGTACGTTCGATTGCCAGCCTAGTTTATTTTGTGGTCACTTAACTTCCTTGCTAAAATCAGTGCATAGCGGGACCAGATTTACTTGTTGCGGTCGCAATTCTCATTTTTTCCGAGAGCGGTGGCGTAATTTCCAAAAAATGTTTTGAAGCATTTCGTAGCCAACTTAAAAATGTCTGCTCTCGAGGAATTGTTTTCATTTGCTAACTGGCAGGTCGTCGACTCATGGGACCTGCTTTTTGACGATTCTGTTTTCTTTCTTATTTGGATGTAACGAAGTGTATCCGCAATGCTATTGCAATTGACGAAAGATGATTCCATGAAACGTTTTGTTTGAAATCTAGGCCTAAGTAGGTCTATCGTGTTTTCATTTAATTTGTGATTCTCGCAAGTTTAGATTTAAAAAACCCGAAACATTGCAGTTTTGTTTGCTCAGTGCTGTGCGATTAAAAAAAATGGGCGAGCGCTCCCTCCATTGAAAAATCGCCGCTTTCTTCTAACCTGTCAAATTGTTTTTCGAGATCTCCTCATGGCTTTGCTGATGTACATTTCCCGATTTTTTGATCGCCCTCTCGGCGGGAAACTTTAGGCAGTGTTTCTCCCGTTTCAGTTTGGCCTCTGCTGGATGTCTGGGCGCCAAAGCTCCGCGGGGAAACCCCCTTTAATTTGGGTAAATTGAATCAATGTTTATTGCATCTCTCTCTCTCTCTCTCTATTTGAGTGTTTCCTTGACCTCCACCCATCCCATTTTATTTACCATTCATCCCCTTCCCCCACCTTACCTCTCCTCCCCACCCCTTCTCCTCCACCACACTTTCTCTCTCTCTTTCACTTGCTCACTATGCCTTATGACACGTTCCTCGTGGTGAAGCGGAGTGCGTGAGCTATCCGCCATTTTGGTTCTAACCGAATCGCAAGCATCTGCCTTAACCCCTTTCTTTCTCTCTCTCTCACTCTTTCTTTCTTGTGGCATGATTTCATGTCCTCTTTTCAAATTGCGTTACCTCTTGCGGGAAATTGTTTCACAAGGCATGTTATTTGATGCGTTTTTTTTATTTCCCGTAGATGTGTGATGTGAAAAATTCTTCTTTGACGTTAACTCTTCGTGCTGTGTGTGGTAACGATTAACTCTCATTTAAGAATGCTCTGCCATTTGGCCATTTCGAAGAACAACTGAGACGATCTTGGCTTGAAAAAAAATTGTCTGTCGCTGCATTTAATTCTTTATGTTTTCGTGAATTCATAAATATATTTACGTATGCTTGTGTTTTGTTATTTTTCATGGATGTATCAGTTATGTATAAGAAGTGGTTAAAATATGAAATTGACCTTTTTAATCCAGTCGATGTTCTGTGTATATCGTTTATAATGCTGTGTTATTGACGTTTGTGCGGCTGAAGCATCTTAATATTACGAAAATAATAAGAATTCCTGGTAAGTGGTTCTTCATCCTGTATTTCATTCATGCACTTTCGTCCAATTTTTAATACAATACATTGATACGGGCGTATCACAATTATTATCCTCTTCATTAGCCGTGATTTTCAGTTTTTTATAATAAATGGCTCGTGATTACGTTTTCATTTCAGGCTTTAGCCCGTAGGCGGCACTTGATACTCTCGCACACAGGTGAAAACAACGAAAAATGTTTCAATGACGCTAATATTTCATTTGTTCCCATGTTAATCCCTAATTTAAATAATACGTTCAACTTAAAAGTAACATTTGCTTAGTGATGGTTACCATAAATATTATTTATGACTAATGTAAAATGTTCCAGCCTAGCGTATAGCTTGTGTCCAATGGTATCTAATCTGCGTTTACGGAGAATTAAAAAATTTTCACTGCTTTAACACGCCGTGACGGTTTTTTAAACGGCTGGGGAAACCATGTACCTGTTTCAGCCTCAGTGCCATTTCACCGACCTTCGAACGTTATACGGCACTCCTGGTGATTTAACATAATAATATTTTCACGTCGACCTTAAATTCTCTTAGCGTGCTGGCCTCCCAAGTACTGTGTTTGCGGGCTCAGACCGCGTCGTGGGCATTCTCGTGGTTATTTTTCAAAACGCTCTGAAATGCCGTTAATGGACCAGTCACAAGTAAATAGATAAAATATTTCTAATTGGAGTTTTGTTGATGGGGCGCAAGTATCAGTTTCTGGATCTCTATCAACCATCCTCATAGACTGGCAACGTCTGTCCGTGTCTAAGCATTTCTTTTCGCCGCACCCACTACGTTTCTCGCAGCGAGAATGGGTTCTCCAAATAAACTACTCTCCCTTCTCACTCCATTCGTGTCTGTGAGACGCCACGTAAGTCTCTCCTTCCGCAGGGAATCTCTCCCTCCCGATTTTAGGAAGGGGATTTTTTTCCCACCGAGGGTTTAGCCGCCCTTCGACTCCCTTGGTGGAGCTAGTAGGGCCACTACTCCCATGGAGAAGACGAGGGCGTCTGCTAGTCGCGTGTATTTTTGGTCTACTTTCCTCCTTCCTCTCCCTCCTTCCTCTCCCTTTCTCTCTCTTCCTCTCTCCTTTTCCTCCGTCACCCTTCTCTGCCTCCAGTTCTTTCCGCTTCCTCTCTTCCCCTGTCCTCCTCTACCTCTTTCTCATCTGCTCTCTCCTCTTCCCTTTTCTCCTCGTCCTTTCCTAGACGATCTTCGTGGGTAAATTAATAACGAAAAATTGCGAGAAACGTTAGTTTGATGTTGGACCTCGGGTCGGATGCGGTTCAAGTACATGAGATCCCCTAGGGAAAGGCCGCACTATGGAAAAAGAAATTCAAACCGCAGCTATACGAATAAGAAAAACGTTGCCTAGTTATTGAAGGATGTAAATTGGGTATCGCCGGAGGATAGCCGGATGAAGAACTGACGAGGTGGCGGTCGTATGGTTTATCTGAGGACGTTGTGGGAATAGTTGAAACGCCCATGCATATCTGGATACGCGATCATGGCGTTCAAATGCGTGAGATCAATTATAGGATAGATAGCCTCGTTTTTCCTTTGGTCAGGGGTGCACAAAGTGCGAGCCACATGTGGCTCTCCGTTGGTGTTTGTGCGGCCTGCGGAAGATTTTGCGTCGTAAGGTTAATATTGAACAATGCTTAGGCTAAGTTAATTTCGTAAATCATAAACTGAAAATTATAAGAGAGTGCAAAATGCTAATTTTAACCGAACGCACTACCTTTACCAAATTTGTCCTGAAAAATTTTACTCCTTCACTGCTTCTTTCAAAAGAGTTGTGCACCTTTTCAAACTCGCACTGCATTGTATATTTGTGGTAATTTTGCGTTTGATTATTGATAAGTAAAAATGCTTTAACTTGTTATTTAAAAATTTATTCTTGTTTAATTTACATTATTCGGCTTTTAATTAAGTGCAGCCCTCGGATAAACCATCAAATGCGGCCCGCGGGTGTGAAAAGTTTGTATACCCCTGGTCTACAATCATTATAGGAGAGTCATATACGAAAGCGAAAATTTTTATGGTCATTTTGGTGCAGGGCACCCGCTGCCGCTCGCCAATTCGGTGACTTGAAGGGTAAAATATAGATTTAGTCTAGTTCTCACCGCTCCCCTTCTCTAGTTCCCCCCTTCCACTCCATCTCTCTCTCTCTCAAGGTTTTCCCCCTCTCATCTTCCTACGCACTTTGCAATTCGAAGAGAATTGCAATCCTTGGTCCTCGAATAACATGTCTGCATGAAAATCCTTCGGGTGATAATGGAATTTCATTGAAGAAATGAAACGTCACGGCAAGATATAGAAATGAGATTTGCATCCTCTCGCCTTTAGATAACGTATAGAAAAATAGTAACATTAAAAGATAAAGTTTCGGTGTTATTTAAAAATAATAATTTATAGTAAATGTTTAAGAGGAACCTCAGTTGGTGGGCGTAAACGAAATATATAAAAACTACAAAACTGCTTGGTTGCATGTACACTTGTATAGGCATGAAAATGGAAACCTGTGAAAAATTATTTATTATTATTAAGAACGGGCCTGTGCAACCCGCGGGTCGCATGCGGCCCATTCCGAGTTTTTTTGCGGCCCACAAAGTTCTTAAGGTTTTCCACACGAAATTGGCCCATTTATTGCAAATCGTCTGTTTTCAGTTGACATGGATGCAAGCACAGCACCAGCACTATTACAGGTGGATATAATTGATTTGCTATGCAATACTGAATTAAAATTCATTTTTGAAAAGGAGAATGATATAGTTCAATTTTACAACAAATACGTTGAAGAATCAAAATTCCCAAACTTGAGAAATCATGCTAAAAAAAATAGTTGGTGCTTTGTGAGTTCCTTTTTTTTTTATAAAATGAAGTTCACGAAGAATTAATCTCATGGCTCCTTGGAAGTTATTAAGTTAAAAAATCAGTTGAGAATTTCTACCACAAAAATTGAATACATTTTGTTATGAAGAATCAAGTTTTTTAAATTTTTCTATTGCGGCCAAAATATTTCTACTGAAAATTTGCCCATTGAGTGATTTGGGTTGCTCAGGCCTGTTTAAGAACATTGTCACAAATGGTATGGCATCGGTTTGTACGAAATATCCGCTCATCACATTATGTATATATGGCCTTTGGTCCTGAACGTGACAATTATCCCTTCTAAACAAGCCAGTAGAAAATATATCTCTCGGTTATTTTTGTATTGGAAGAAGGTACCTTTAAGATGAAGGCGATCGTATTTCGTACATTAGGCAACAACATTGAGAAAACACGATTAATTCTAATTTTAGAGGCACGTAGTGTGATATTATCTTATATTAACACGAGAATGCAGGATTGAGAAATTATTTCTAAACTATTCTAAAATTTTCAGAAAACGGAAAAGTGACAGCTGTTTTGATAGAAACAGCAAAAATCCATCGTTTCGCTCGGAATCGGTATTTTAGAGAATTCTATCCGTTAGTGCGAAGTTCTCTCGACTTAAAAAAATTCAGTTAATGAATCTTTTCCTCCGCCGCCCCTGATGCTGCCTTTCACAACCTCTTCGGATCGCATTGCGAGAGATTGGCACTGCCAAACTGTCGTCCGCCGTTCGTGGAAATCGCGGGTGGCGTGGTCAGTTCGTCCTCCCCTCCCCTCGCCCCCTCCCTCACCGCCCTAATAAAGACGATTATCTCTCTCACCCCCACTCCTCTCCTCCACCCCACCCCCTCTACTCCTCCCCTTTTGCACCCATGTGACTCACGACGAAAAACAGCTGCTCTGACTCAGAAAGAGAGCCTCTCGTTCGGGCTCCTCTCTCCTCTTCCTTCCTTCCCTTCCTCTCTCTCTCTCCATTTCCTCTTCCCTTTTTACTCTTCTCTTGGAGCGACTTCTCCATCAATCTCTGAACACCGTCACGCTTGCTTGTGTTAGCTTACGCGCCACTATTTATGTCGCGCGATTTTACCCTGTCGATGGACCTCCCAGACTAGTTCCAAGTCCATCCTCTCGAATTATTATTATTATTACGGTCCGCGGAGCGATTTTCCGGATTCATCTTCGAACTACTGGTTCCGCGCGTACATGGCTCATTATTCGCATCACCCGGTCACTATCTATATGTCGAAATTGAGCTGATTTCTTCCGTTTTACTTTCTCCATACGTAGTATAGGGAAAGTACACCGCTCCCCGGTTATAACGCCGTCGCGACGCGTCGGTTATACCGCGGAATCTGATATACCGCGGTCTTCCTCCCTATTTCTTGGAAAGAAAGTCGTCTTTTTTTTTTAGTATGTACTGAAGTAAAAACAACACAATATACTGACGTTTTAGGGAATCGATTAAATAAATTACTTCCACTCACTGTATATTGTTTTTTAATTGAATTTTGTCGTTTGTAGCAAGTATAGAAATTTAAAAAATCTGATGTGGCCAACACACAGACTTTCTCCATATTTGGTGTATAGATTTTAAATTAATATGAATAGCATTATAAGGCGATTATTATTTCGTATCGTAAAAGAATACAGCCGTCATTATTGCCGTAAATTATATTTTGAATAGGTTTACAGAATTAACCGCTACATGGTGGTGGCGCTGTATACTGGAAATTACGAAAAAGGTAAATATCTCCGAAGTGGATGGTTCTACGAAAATTTGTTTCAAACAGAACTTGGAAGAAATATTATTCTATAAAACTTTGGTCCTCACGAAAGCTGGGGCTTTTCCGTATTCTAAAGTAATGTTTCGCAAAATATGGGCCGCGGCCTCCTAGGGGGCCTCAACATTATTGTAGTTGCTAGGTGGGCCGATATCCGAGTATTTGCCCGGGCCGATTTTTGCTCCCAATCCGCCCCTGAGTGACACCCTCTGGCGGCTTGCAGGCTAGGAATGTAAATGTACATAATACTTCTTTATTAGCTTCAATTCAACGCGATCTCGCGGTGTACCATTTTCGCCGATTATACCGATCGTTTTCTTGGGACTCCTGCGACGTCGCCTCGTTGAGTTGGTCGTATTTTACCTCCCCGTGTGTGACTGGTGTCAATCATGGCTGTCGAAGGGTGAGCGGCAAGGGTGGAAGAGATTCTCTTCGCCCTGATATTTGGATGCTGGCCAGGTCGTCGCGTCTTTAAAAGTGTTTAATTTTCTACTTTATATCCCTTTTTAGACAAAATTAGTTTATTTTTCTTGTTATTGTAGTCTCAATTAAAGTACACCTCATACATTTTGTAATCATTTTGAACATCGAGAGGTGTTTTGCGACCCTTGATAAAAATATTCCCCTAAAGGACACCAAAAGTGACGGATTCGTTGCCGGAGGCGAAAAGTTTTAATTTTAACGCTTTTTTATCGCACGAGTGAAGCACTTGAGGTCGGAAGGATTGATAACCGTGGTCGATGAGTTCTTTCCCGGCTCGATTGCGCCGTGAATATTGGCTTATGCGGGAAATCCAATGCGGGAGCGAGAACGCCACGAGTTTCCTTCCGTTTCTTCTTGTCGCCGTTCTTCTTTGCTTCACTGCGATCCACGTTTCGCCTCGGAAATTCACACGCGCTTACTCCACTTTTGATTATATTTCCCGTAGTTTGAGGTGGCGTCCGAAACTAATTTTAATTCGATACTCATATCTCACAGTTAAATTTGATTTTCATTGCTTATGGAGATCGGATGGCTTCGTGTATTCTGTAAAAGTTTTTAGATGGATGCTGCACGATTGGGTCGGTCCGTGAAAGACAAAACGAACCTCTTTCACTCCCTAAATAGAAAACAATTTGGGTATATTTAAAATTTTGTAAAAATTGGTCTAAGTTCTTGGGATTTTAAAACAGATTCATGCCACGGTTTATTCGATAGGACATATCTTTAATTCGTTCTTTCACGTCATTCGTTATCGCGCTATTTTCATCAGCTCCGCGGTGAATATGTGTACTTTAATGTCTATTCGTAGGACACTCACAAAGGGACGAATCAGTGATTCTTAAACTTTCGATTGTCGCGTCTCCCTCGAATATCATGCGCCGCCCCCCCATTTGAGTCGAAAATAGTAAAAATAAGAAACTTTAATACGAATTTGTTCGTTTTGCATAACTTAATAGTTTTCATAACGTCGTAATTCCCAAAATTACTGGATAAAGATGTGTTATTTGCGAAAATTTTATTTCATTTCGCCTTACATTCAAAGTAATTTAGCCCCTCCCTGGGGGAGGAGGGGGGCGGCTCCTAGTTTGAGAAACACTAATAAGTTAAATCATTTAGAAACACATTTCCTAATTCTCGTAGATTTTATTCGCGCTATTTCTCCAAGCCTTCTGTCGCAGACAAGATGGAAATTAAGGAAATGTCGCATTTATGCGCGAGTGCGTAAGACTAATCACGAATGTGAAGTCGGAGAAAAATTAGTTTGTTAGAGCATGTAACCGACAAGTGTGAGACCTGGGTTCGATTCCCGGTAAAGTTCATAGTTTTTCTCCTCCAACTTGACAATCCTCTCGTCGCCGATTTAATACATAATCACCGCTATATGTCTGAAATGCGTTCCTGAAAACTGCTGCTACGCATAACGAAATCTATTTTCCCATAGACATAATGATGAAAGTACGGGTTACGTTCCTGACAGACGTTGTGACACATTTGTACCCCAAATGATGCAGTAGATGTTACAAATAAGCTAAATAATGAAATAAACAAAATTAATTCGCGTAACAACAGCCACCTGAAGCTGTTCTGACGTTGGAAACACTGCATTATACATTTCGGCATACATTTTGCAACCTCATAAGGGGTGGCAAATGAAATTAACACAAAATTAAATTAAATCGCATACATTATTATGGGAATGAAATTAAAAACAAGAGTAAAGGGATTTCAAATCGTAGTAACAATTTCTATATCGTAATTGGAATTTCCCGAATTAAGTCTTTTGCCCTTCACAAATGACGTATATGCAAACGACTTATAACGAAAAATGTTCCTTAAACCACTAACGACCAACAGTGAAAATTGCAACATTTTCAATGATTTTTTATAAATTGTTAATTTAATAATTACTGTTGTTACTCTGCACTGTTAGATAAACTTATTAACTATTGAAAACAATTTTTAGAACGAAGAGTAACGTCGGAAGTAAATTATTAATGCAACAATCAAAATAAAAAACCATTATAAATTTTGCGTATTTGCAAAGATGAGTGTTGATCCCATTAATTCGTTGACGACGTATGTCGAGGCGACGCATAGCGGGGAGTCGCTGTATTTCCGGTTCCTGCAAAGCTGTCGCGAAATAAAGAGTCATCCGGAGGCGAAGAAGCGTGGAACGATGCATGCCAGGAGGGGACGGGAAGAGAGGCGAATGGGTCAAGAGCTCAGTCGAGGGTTTATGACATAATTGAGGGAGAGTGATGTGGCGATGGGCAGGACTCTTATAACGAGCGAGGAAACGCCGTCGCTGGAAGAAAGCGATCGTTTTGCCCCCCCGAGCCGAGTAGCTACCCGAGGGAACGACGAAACCTCTATGGAGATGGATGAGATTTACAACTGCAAACCCCCCTGCCATACGCCAGCGGTGGATAACGGGTTATTAACGTTAATGAAAGCATTAAAGACGTTCGAGGCACTACGAGGGCAGGACCTGGAAAATACTCGCCCGGTGACAATTGCCATCCGAGGACCCTTTGTAGCGTAACAGTAGTAGCTTTGGAAATCTATTTCTTATTCGTATTCGACGGGAATACTTCAGTACCGTGGTTCGGAATCTTTGTAATGCAATTCAGATTCATTGTTCAGAAGTTGGATCGAATATTAATCGTACGATGAACTCGAACGAACCTTTACTGATCGTCGTTTAACCTCTTTTATTAGACGTCGACAATGCCATTTCCACTTAAAAGAAATTTCAGAGGGTGATGGTAGCCTTATTCTCTATATAAAGCAAGCCAAATCAAGTTCCGCGCCCAATTCAGATTATTTTAGGTGGTAGCGGCTTAGCCACTGCCTTAGATTACTTTTCATTTTTTGTTTATTTTCGAAGATAGAATTCCATATTTTATATCGACCTTCAGGTAAGCCAAAGTATATTAAGAGCACGGTCAAGTATAAAACTCTAACATCGGTAAAGAGGAAGCCATCGCGTATTACTTGCAATTGTCGCGTATGAGTTCGGTCGTCTCCAGAAGAAATTACGGCCAACAATAAGACGTGTCACGCGGGATAACGCCAGCTAAGTCGCGCAAGCACCCTACAATTGCAGCGGCGAAGCAACGAAACTCGTGGAAATTTGTAATCACAAAGCTTATGAGCATCTGAAGGTACGATCAGGATCGATGCGGCTTCATTCGAAACGTTTCGCATTATATATCGTTCGAATTAGTCAGAATGTTGTCAATGGCAGCCGATCTACACCGACTTGAATTAGGCTGACATCTCCAGTAATTCATCGCAAATTTCTTATCCTAATGCCTTTCTTATAATATTCGCAAGCATCTAAGTTTACTTCGGTTAGGTTCACTCAAAAGGCATCGAGAAAGAGAGAGTAGTCAAGTTAAAACGCTCGTAAGATAACCGAATTACCGATATAGTCGACGTGTTGTTGCACCCCAACGGCGAGCCGCGCGTCTTTTAATATTTCTGCACTTCCCTCGGCTAGACCGTGAAAAAAATCTCCGAAGCGTTCGGTCTTTTTTCCTCTGCCCTGTCAACCGCCTTTCCTCTATTTCTTTTAGCTCGTTCCTCCTTTCTCTCCCTTTTCCTTCGCATATACTTTCTCCTTCCGATTCGTCCGTTCGCCCTTCCCCCTCTTCTGCCGATTCTCTCCCACTTCCTGTTCTTTTCTATCTTCTTGCCCTCTGCATTTCTCCCTCCCTCCCTCCCCCCCTCTCTCCATCTAGCGTGAACTGGATTGTTTCTCAACGATACGACTCCTTATCAGGGCGACCTTCGACTCCATTTCACCAGCTTCCGTCACCTCCCACCTCCTTCGCCCCGATCCTCCCTCCTTTCTCTCCCTCCCGCTTTCCCTCTCTCCTCTTCCAGCATTGGTATCTTGCACCTTTTCTCCCCATTCATTTAAACTGCGCTCTGCCGCCGGCCCCCTCCTCGCTTCCCTTCGCCTCACCCTCTTTTCCTCACACCACTTCCCGCCCCTCCACCTCCTCATTCACGTCTTCTGGATTTCAATGGGACACCATGTTGCCAGATCGGCCGTGGCCGTTGCGAAAGAACCTGCGCCGGGTGCCAGAGACTAACCCCTCCTCACTCCCTCCCCCATCGGCGGCCAAAGAGGTATGCGCCCAGCGATAATACCCCCTCCCGCTCGATAAACCCCTTACTCTCTCTTCCCCCTACCTTTCCCCTCCCTCGCACGCCACTTTTATTAACGTTGCGTCTCTGTT
The DNA here is from genome assembly GCA_036926305.1 of Uropetala carovei. NCBI lineage: Eukaryota > Metazoa > Arthropoda > Insecta > Odonata > Petaluridae > Uropetala > Uropetala carovei. The sequence goes on along the minus strand of JAXCHB010000010.1, from coordinate 3,872,636 downwards.
TTGTGTGCGAGTGCGCGCGCGCCCTTTCAGAAGCGTGGCTTTGGGTGGGAAAGGAGATAGAGGGCTCGTGAGAAAGAGGGAAGGAGGGATATTCCCTTCTCTGTTTGTGTGTGTGTGTTGTTGACTGTGGGGCGGGATGTTGGGAAAGTAGGGCGGCGGGGGGTGGGGGGAGGCGCAAGGACTCGCCCCCCTTCCTATCTCATGCGGGGTGGTTGAATGAAGTTTATGTGGCAACGCCGGTGAGAGTGACACGGGGAAGGGAATGGGGAGGGTCGGTGGTCGAAGAAGGCAACACTGCGCGTGGTATCGATTCCAAAACCCCTCCTTCCATCCCTCGACCCTTCATCCCTCATTCCACTCCGCCTCCCCACTCCCACCTTTCCTCCCGTTTTCCCTCCATTTCGCCCCCTCCCGTTTTCAATTTCTCCCTCAATTTTTCGATCCTTTCCACCCCTCCTCCGCCCATCGCGTTTTCTGCCTCTTCCCATATTACATCTTTCTCTTTACCTTTCCCCCATTTCTGTGTTATCTCTCTCCTTTCCTTCTTGCCGTCCACCACCTCCCTCTGCTTTTCCCCATTCCTTCTCACCTCTGTAACCCAAACCCTCGTTCTTCCAACCCCTTCCTGCCCATGAGGTCTCCTCGTTCCCTGGCCGCATACTCCAAGATTCCTCCGCCCGCCAACCCCTTCTTCCCAACACCCTCTTTCTACTCCATCCCAATCATCCTTCTCTATTAATTTTGGGTTTTGGATCCGTAACCCCTCTCGGATGTGGGTTATTTTCCGAGGAAGTGTTTACTTAATAAGTACTTTTATAAACAGCAGCACAATATCTAAATTACATTGGAACATGCAGAAACTAAAGATAAGTATAATGCAACAACATTAGTAATGAGAAAACTGCAATAAATAGCAAGAGGAAAGAGTAATAAAATAATAAAATGGATACTAGTTATTAATGCAGAGAGAGAGAGAGAGGTGAGAATGTGGGTTGAAGGTTAAATGAGTTGCATTTAACTTTGTAGATGGTATGAGGTAGAGAAATTAGTGAAACTGAAAGACAAAATCTGGGTAAATTAAAAAGACATGAAGAGATGTGTGAGGTGTGACCTTGCTTCAAATGAAGTTTGCCTCCAATAAAGAGATAGGTGGAGTCACCCATAAATATTACTATTTTGTTTTATTTACTTTTGAATTATTAGCTTATGCATATTATTTAGTTTATTTTTGCTTATAATTAAAGTTTAAATTTTATTGCTCGGCATGAGAATCTGTAGGTAATTGTCATTCCTGATGTTTTTACTATTTTAGTTACTTTCTGAAATTCAATAAAACCGTGCAATTGTAAATTAAAGGCCATAAAGTCCTGAATAGTTATAATATTGGCTTTTGGATTTTTTCAGTTTTTTTTATTTTGCACTGCAAAATATTTTTAAATCGTGAAGAATTTTATTTATAGTTAAAAACCCGTTTGGTGATTCTTTTTCATTAATTTTCAAGGATTGCTGGGTACTTTGTCATACTTGTAATGACTTTCTTTAACCATTTTGCATGAGAACTTAAACATCCCACTAAAAGTTAGGTCTAAAAGGACAAATGGGAACTTAGGGGACCATGAGTTTCAACTTCACAACAGTCCTTTTTATTTCAATTTTTATTACTGTTGATAGAAAAGAAAATTCTTTCACCAGTTCCTACAGATTGGGTTTAAATGCCATATGATAAAGGTTAATTATCAGTTGAGTTTTGAAAGACGCTTGGTTGGACTATCAAAATATTTGCCATTGCGTTGGCATAAGGGTTCTCAAACTTTTTTAGACACATACCCATTATAACTCAATCAATCGAAGTACCCCCTTATAAAATAATGTATGACACAAAATAGACTTATTTAAAAATGAACAAGTTCACATATAATAAATAACACTTACTGAGATGAATGTGGCTTTATTCCATGATATAAAGAATTAATCGTTGGCTCGATTGAAGAAAGTCTCATCGATCGTAAGCAAAACTCCAGATTCGCACATGCACATTGTAATATGGAAAGGAATGAATTTATTTTGATTGCTCTTTTAACTACTTCCCCGTACTAGTTTAATAATTTTGCCCCAGAAACAATCAAAGATACTTTTGAGAATTTAATTTTCAATTCACCATCAGTAGAAATGTCCATGAGGGTTCCTTGTTATTTTCTGTTAGATATGGAATCGGAAAATCCAAATCAAATGTATTCTGCACCCAATTGTTCCATGAGTTTTTCCAAGCGTTTTTTTATAAATGACAAATCCAAATTGAGGAATAGAAAAGTATATGTATTTCAGATTCGCCAGTTTGGTTTTACCTGGTTTTATGAATTAATCCATAACACACATCTTGTCCCTTGTTCAACGAAAGAAAAAATTATTAAGACCCCGCCCTCAGCTATAAGCTATAATATTTTTTTCATGTGCCACTACATTACTCCTTTAAGAAACTTCATATTTTATATAGAAAATACAAACTCTCACATGCTAAGTAACATCGCACACGTACCACGTATTTGCCATACCTGCCCTAGCGCATTTAATATTACCCCCAGTGCTATGCATACCCCACTTTGGAAAACCTTGCAGTAGCACAAGATTTAATTTTCACAAATACAGGCCACTCCCGAGATTCGACAGTTCGAGATTCGACAAATTCGAGATTTCAGTGCAAACATAGTTATTTCTACTATAATTGTTTGAATTTGTGCTGATTTCACTTTTTTCTGTTAATCTTTTATTTAAATTTATTTATTTTATTGATTGATTTATAAATTTATCATTTGACATGATATCTAAAAGGAAATGTAATAGTGATAATGTAAGTGAATCAAATAAGAGTGCATAAGACTCATAGTTACGAATTGAAATTAGAAATTTTAAAGCATGTTGAGAAAGATGAAAGCCATACTGAAATCGCACGATCGTTGGAAATGTGTCGTTCAACTATTAGCACTTATGTGAAACAGAAGGAGAAAATTATAGAACATGATAAATTCAGGTAATTTGATAACAATAATAAACAGTTCCCCACCCAATAGCTAAAATCTTCCAACTAAAATCTTCCAACTTCTCAATTAATAAACCAAGTCCAGTAAGTGCAGTTGAAAAAGATTTAAGGTATGAAAATATTTTTAATTTTGTTTCTTTATTCTTCAGTTATTTTGTGCTTTTTAATAACTTTTATATTAATTTTGCTGCAATAAATAGTTGTATGTATTGGTAGATGTACTCAGGTATGTTATCCAGCTCACGCAAGTCATTTGTAACAAAGGACTCGCACAAGCCGGACCGGGCTGTCTGCAGAACATATTGCATACATCTATCTTTGGAGTTCGAAACAAAAATTTATTTTTTCCTTTTTAGTGCAAAAAATAAGTTATAATACATTAAAAATATTTATTTAATTTATTCATAATTTAATATTGTTATATTAACATATTAGTAATGTTATTTTATCTTTATAGAACATGAGGGGGGCTTTCCCGAGATGTGGGAACGTATCCCCCGATTATAACATGCAAGAATATGGAAAAACGGCATTCGACATTCAACAATTTGAGATTCGACCACGTTTTCAGGAATGCATCCCTGCCGAATCTCGGGAGTTGCCTGTACATGTATTGCCTCTAAAATAGGCTGTTATTTTTGAAATGTCTAATCTGGTTGAATTTTCACTTCTCGTTTGTTTTTGGTCGTATGACTTCATCATTTGAGTGATAAACAAATTAGATTTTGTCATTATCACTTTAAAATTAGGAAATATCTCGGCCTTTAAATGAAAGGTAACAGTCTGTGAAATAACAATTCATCAAATACACTTAGTTATGTCATACATTTAAAGTTAAAGAATCAATCCTACTGCCAGAGCTACAATTGGAGGGTGTTATTAAGGAATGAATATTTTGTATGTTTAGTTGAAGTTACTGTAATCATTTATAATTGGTTTGTCATCCATTCCCTCCACCTACTTTGTGATAGAGTAGTGTGGGATATTGAGTTAGGGAGACAGAGGGAGAAAAATAGTAAGCATCATCGGCTGTAATATTTCACCACAAATCAGTTTTCAAATGTTAAATATAGCACATCTTACCATCAGCACCTGCCACCTTTGTTGAATACATAGAAGTTTCACCTCACAGCTGCACTGTCTATTAATGAGAATATGATTTTCAATCACCCCTTACTCATTTGTTCCACTATTATATCCCTTCATTGCATTTTCAGTGAATGTAAAAAGTAAGTTCTTACAAAATATTATGGTTTACCTTCAGAGCTGTACAGTTAAGTGTGATTGCTGTCATCAGCATGTTTAGTTGTGTGATGTCCTTTATGTTGAGATATTTTGCGTGTTTGTATCATTTGATGGTGAATTGTTGAAGATTCGTTGCGAGTTCAGTGTTTGTGCATAGATGATTGTTTTGCTTTTATAAATGTGATGGTGTTTTATTAAATTTGAAAGCTATATTTTCAGTTACTGGAATACTGAGTTGTCAACTTAAAGCAGACACCCAACATCTTTTTCAAGCAGACTAAGTTTTGGTTCTAAAGCTCATGCACTTGATGTTTCAAGAATATTTTGGCTTTGTATAAATATATTTGTTAATGTGAATTATTTGAATGCATGCCAGGTGTAGCCATTTTACTTCATTGGCATTTTATCAATAAATTCTTGCAATTTTGCAGGCCTTGCAGAATCTTCACCCCTTCATAAGTACAACTCAGATGTCGGAGATGATGAAGTTTTCATGGTGAGCTTAAAATTTTCTTAGTTAAAATTCTAGTATTTCTTGCAAACTGCTGCTTTGAATAATAGCAATAATTGATATTTTGGTGTATTATAATTGTTAAAATATACAAATAAGTACTTTCAATGTTGAAAGCAGAAATTACAAAGAAAAAACTTCAGTAATTTAATGTCTGCCATGTTTTCCAGCTTATAAGATGCACTAGAGTTTTTTTTAAAAACTTGCAGATGAGGTATTACAGTGCATGTATGTATGCTTACGTTATTTAAAAGCATGAAAAGTAATGTAGCACACTAAAATAGCGGAATAAAATGAGGTAGGTCCAAAATTTACATTGATTCATAGTTTTTTTTACAGTAAAACATAAACAACACATTTGAATGTGATATTGCAGGCTGAGAAACAGTGCTTATGATTGTTATTTGTGCAAATTTTTACATCACACCAAGAATTCCTAAGTTGTTGTATAAATCGTTTTAGAAAACTACATGCTGTATTTAATCGATTGTAAGCTGACTTTTTTTACTTTTTTACCTCCTTAAAAATTGCCACTCGGCTTAGAATCAGGTCTTAAAAATCAGTGAACGAAAACGTAAAGTAACATAAAATCTTGCTGCAAAATGGCACTATGGGATTGATGAGTCGAATGAAGACAAAGAGAGAAACTGAGATATTTTTGTTGTGAGATTAAAAATGTGGGACATAACCGGGACAAATTACATTTTAGTAAAAATTGTATGAATGCTTGAATATAACGTAATTTGTGCTGTCGTAATTTTAGTTCATACCTTTTTTATTTACGAATTGAAAAAACCTGAGCATTCATACTTTGCGACAAATCCTGGAAAACTAGGAAGTCTGTATGCCCAACATGGAATTTTCCTCATGTGCCCTTGTGAAATGTGGGAGTCGGCTTACAATCGATTGAATGTGGTATAGTGGTCAATTGGTGACCACCTTTTGTTACTATGATGAAAGTTATTCTGTAACTTGAATGCATTTCTTTAATTTTATAAAATATTTTCATTGACTGAAGAGCTGCTTTGATTTGACCTCAGTTGATGGAATAATACGAAATATCAGCTCCATTATATTGTATAATTTCTGCATGGTCTGTGCAAAGTCCAGGTCAGTCATTGACTGCTTCAAGAGAGTGATTATTTATGTAATCTACCAAGAGTCAAGTTCACTGCCTCTCTTGCTTTTGATAACACCTAAGCAGTTTTTATCTAGACTTTGATGATATGTATGATCTTTAACAGGCAGGTAAATTTAAATAACTTTCTGCTGGAAAAAATTGGTTTTCTCTGCTTGCAAATACCATACTTGGCATACATACAATTCCTGCAAATAATTTGAGTCTTGTGCATATCACTTCATATGTCTAATGGGATATAACACTACCTTACATTCTATACTTATTATCATGTGTATAATTTTTAGTGTATGCATTTTATATAAATAACAAATTTATTTTAAATGTGTTCACTTCATCAGATTTGTCCCTTAGAAATAGCCAACCTTAAAAAACTGAAGCTTTTAAGTTGGCAAAGCATGATCACTACCCTTCACTTCAAGGGGCTTTGCAATTATGGGAATTGAATGCAATATAAGTTGACATTCAACTGCATATTGCATTAGTTTTTTATTTTCAGTTTATATAATTGTTTTATTTTTCTCTTATTCCATTTATTTAAGTTTAGGAAAACAGTACAGCTACCATGAACAGAGTTGGGAAAGTTTTAAATGTCTTAAAAACCAGGAGTGCTTTTAATGCTTTAATAGGAAGATGTTTATAATCTACTATAATATATTGTGAAGTGTGTGTTTGTGTATTTGTGTGTTTATTCATGGAACTCCTCCTAAACGGTAAAAGCTAGAATAACCAAATTTGGTACAATTCTTCCTTACATCCTAACTTAGTGAATGGTCCAGGTTTGGTCAACCGGGATTAATCAGTGCTGCCAATATAGTACTAACATTTTTCCACGTATGAATCGATTTCTTGACTTGCAAGGTATTCTTCCTTCAAACATTAAAATACGTAAATATGGACCGATTTTTTCCGTTTTTGCGCTATTCGATGAATAAAACTCTATACTATCTTATTCCTGCAAAGTTTACATGTTAAATGGTCGAAGTTTTCAGAAATACGCTATTTGTTTCAAAATTTTGTGGATTTTTTGTACTCTTTCCGGGCGTTGCCAAGGCGGCCATCATTGTTACCTCCAATTCAATTAGCTTCAATGAAGCTTACAAATAGCCAAAAGTTTAGCCTTATTCGATTCGCACTTTTGTTTAAGCAACGAAACGATCGATGTTTATGGACAGCAACGTAAATTGATACTGATTATTATTCAGGAAGCGTTTATTGATGAAAGTAATTCATAGAAGTAAATATTTCAGCATGGCATAATTACACAAGAAATGAAGCTGGATTTGGCGAAAGTAATATGATAGGAAATAAAATTATCGTTATATTTGAATGCCATAGGGTCAGAAATGGATTGTTACGAGCAAATATGATTAATTGTTAAGAAAAGCTAATTGTAATTTAAAAAGTATCTACTATATATTTTAAAGAGTTTGTATGTTGTGCTGTAGTAGCTTCACTAAATCCGTTGAAATTCAACAGGAAATTCTGCTAGTTATATATAATTAATTGATCATTCTCATAAAACATCACCATACATTTTACATTTTAAAGTAATTAGGCTTTTAGAAAATAATTTTTTTACATTTCTGCTGTTTACTTATTTGTAGTTGTTAAGGCATTTAATTGAAGCCTTGATGAAAAAATTGCTTTTGATCAGTAGAGCATAGATTTTGTCCATTTCAATTGAGGCTCATCAAATATTACTTGTATAGGATGAACTCTTCTCCGATTGTCCACCAGTTAATGTCGTCCCACACCGACATTTCGATGACTAACTCCGCCATCGTCTTCAGGGTGAAGACGATGGCGGAGTTAGTCATCGAAACATCGGTGTGGGACGACATTACCCGGTGGACAACCCAAGAAGAGTTCATCCAAGCTATTCGCCAGGAAAATCTGAAATCCTTTATCATTACTTGTATAGTCTGATAGCTTAGATATTTCATTTTGCTGTTATATCCTTTATCATTACTAAAGCTGTTTTATTCTCTAGAGAAACAAAATTCATTCCCTCTCAGTATTTTTACAGTTTTTGTAAAACCTCGATGCAAATCCCACACCATAACCTTTCTTGTAGTGTCTTTATCTGCAATCATTTACCCTTCCAGCACTCGCCTTCTGTCAGACATACCACAAGCTGAATTATATTGGTTCATTTTGTGTATAAGCTTATCATTATGGATATTTAAAGCAGACATGAGACTTGATGCTCTGATATCGTTGATTGCAAATTTTAAATATAATTAGTAAATGTTTTGTGATACTAATAGGTCTTTTTGCATGAAAGAATATGGATGTTTTCGTGGGTCTCAAGAGAAGGAAAAGTCTTACCACCGAAATAGCATTTCATACTAATAATAAATGAGAGATAGAACGAAAGTGCATGCATAGGCAAAACTACATTTATTAGAAGTTAATAATTTTCCCTTTAAAATGCCATAATCTTTTATAGTAGAAAAAATAAAAGCTATACAGTTACACAAATATACATAGAGATTACTTAAAAGCCAAAAATATACAATAAAAATACACAATATCGTCAAAAGTTATTAGAAGAAACTCCAATTTCAGTTGTTTTGTTTTTCTCAGGGATTTCCTCAAACAATTAAAGAAAACCCTAATCTTACAACCTTGTCATAAAACTCATTTTCACCCTTCATTTTAGCATAGTGTTTTAAAGCATCAACATAATCTAAAACTTGAGTTGTTGTTGGCACTTCAAGTTCTTCACAATCCTCCTCACTCTGTTCATCGTCTGGATTGCGAACATTGTCATTGCTCTGTGAGATTCTACCACAGTCTGTAAGTCAGTTTCATCAATTTCTGTGAAAACACTTTCGTCAATATTAACAAAGCTTCTTGCATTCACATCACTACCCTCATCTTCATACATCTCATCAATCAAATTTTGAATTTCAGAGTAATCATTATTACGAACAACTTCATCCCATTCAGTGGCATTATCAAAAATAAAGCCACAGTTTCTAAAACACTTTCTTACGCATGCTTCCTCTACACATTTCACTGAATGACTGAGAAATGTGATTGCATCTAACACATCAATTTTTACTGTCAAGTCCAATGCTGTCTTACATTTGTCCATGTTTGCAATAAGATGTTGCAGCATCAATTTCCTGTAATTCATTTCTATGGTCTGTATTATCCCATTGTCTAATGGCTGTAGAATTGATATTGTCAAAGGAGGTAGAAAAACTAATCGAATATCTTGGGTTTTCACTTTTACCGATCACTAATGGTTTTTCTAGTTTTCCGTCAGCAAATGCATCCAAAAGTACAGTTAAACGTTCTTTTGAATAACGACCTCCAGAACACCTTTCTTCCTTCATTTGTAATGTTTTATTGGGTAGGGCTCTAAAAAACAAAGCCGTTTCGTCAGCATTTCCAATGTCTTTGGGGTTGTACTGATGGATTATTTCTTTTAACCTATCGTACCAACTTTCAACCACATTTCTGTCAACATCATTTGATTCCCCGCAAGAAACATTAAAGGTAATAGTGTGTTTTATGGCGATACAAAGGTGCTGAAGATATTCTGAGTTTTCAGATGGCAGTAAATAAGAAAGAACGCGATCTAGAGGGGCGGTCAGTATGCATCGGTTGCTCATTCTGAATCCCATTATCACTGGGTTGCATGTAAAGTAGATTTCCATGTACTTATGTTAGCTGCTTCTAAAAACCCTTTAGAGAATTGCCCCCTTGATGAAATTGCTAAAAGTATTCTAAAAATGTTTGCAATCCATCAGTGCCAGTACAGGCAGTCCTCGACATCTATATATTCGACATCCGTACAATTCGCTCTTTCATACATTACAAATTCTTGCCCTTAAACCATCTTTCGTACTTCGAATTCGGACTTTTGTACATCAGCTGACGAACAAACGCATAATGGCGCTGTCTGTCAGCCAAGCCAACACTTTTAATAAATTACCAAATTAAAGTATGCCCTTTTTACCAACTTTTCTTTCATTTCAATCATCACTCTCTTTGGGGCCATGAATAGGCAATATTACAAAGCGTTATAGACAGAGAATTGCTTTTTATTATAATGATAAAAATCTGATGTGGCCAACAGATGACTTTCTCCATATTTGGGGTATAGATATTTAAATTATTATGAATAGCATTATGAGGCAAAATTTGATTTCGTATCATAAAAGAATACATCGTCCTTATTGCGGTAAATTATGTATATTTTGAATATGTTTACAGAATTCACTGCTACATGGTGGTGGCGCTGTATACTGGAAATTACAAAAAAGTTAAATATCTCCGAAATGGATGATTCTATGAAAATTTGTTTCAAACAAAACTTGGAAGAAATATTATTCTCTACAACTTTGGTCCTTGCGAAGGTTACCAATAACGACGTTTTTAAGGAGATATTCGACGGAAACCGAAAAACCGATTATTTATAAATAATTCCTAAACAATAACTGCTATGGAAAATTGTTTGAAATAAAAGATGTAGGTAATTATCTTTTCTACATTTTTCGTAATGCTCAATGTATACAATAATGAAGTATTATCGGAGAAATATCGCAAAAACCGAATCGGGTTTTGAATAAACCTCGACTTATGGTTAACCGGTATTGTCCAAAAACTAATCAGCTCTTCGTTCTCATACCAAAGTGTTATATATGAAATTTGGTAATGATATTGCAAGTACTTTTAGAGTTAGAGCGCCCACAATGACATACACACACGGCCATTATTCCGAAAATAGTCTATATGTTTTCTAGGGACCTCAAACCATGTATTTCCATTGAAATCTCGAACTCAATTTTTTTCATGAAAACAATACTTTCTCTATACTACGTATCTTAATTTCCCTTTAATTTTGAAAACCTATTTCCATTTATAGCAGGCTGAAACTTTCAATTTATGCAAGAATGAAACAACGGAATAGATTTTTATAGTATAACGTCTCCCAATTTACTCTGTTCTTCAAGGAATATATTCTCAGTGTATATCTAGGGAAATCTTCAATAGTATGCATTTCAATGTCAACAAATGGAAAAAGCACTTAACTCAGTTATCTCCAGTAGCCACAACAAGGTTATGAAAAACTAGATATGCATTTTGGCTACAATTCAGCCATCTTTTCAATTTATCAATATGTGTTTATTCTTGAACTTATTTTCCACCATAAGACGAGCTCAATAATTCTCTAGTGAAGGTAATTCTTAATGTTTTTTGAAAAATTAGATATGGGGCATTTCCAGTTTGAATAATTCGTATATGCCAGTACTCTCCAAACTATGGCCCCATGGGCCCATTTAATCTGGCCATCAAGTGCGTAATAAGTCTTTGCCAATTTTCACTAGATATAACAATCAAGCAGTGTTGGAAAATGTTATGCATAACGTAACGAAATGATTTTTGAATAGCGTTAACGAAATTTTTAAAATAACTGTAACATTATTTCATTAGTTTACACTTCTGGGTGACATTTCATCCCTTGTTTCCCGTGCCATTTCTATATCAGCAGCCTTATTAGCCCCATGTGCAGTCATACCATCATAAAATGCTCCATTTACGGCTGATTCCTATTCATATTTGGTGAAGAAGAAATGTTAGATTGGACATGTCGAAATATTTCCTGGAAAAATCATAATTTACTCAATTCACTAAACCACCTTTTAATACGAAAATAGCATATGTTTGTATATTGTGCACATATATTTTCAAAAAGTTTTTCATGTTGACACTCAGGCCCGCAAGCATAAAATTTATTAACCAAGTGGCCCACTTGTACATAGATTTGGGGACCCTTAGTTTAACCAATTTGTTCAGTGATGAGTAGTTCTTAATTACCATTATCTAAAGTCACTGTGCACAAGATTATTAAACTGTGTATTATTATTATTACATATATATTTTAGGTGCCAAGAACACATTTTTTAAACACCCGTACATCATAATGACGTTAAAATAATATTATTCATCAAATTAATTTTCTTGTCATCTAAAAAGGTTTCAATTGAGATGAATGGTTTTTATAATTTTCTACGTCATTTTCTTGACATTAGAAATGGCCATATCATTTGTTTTGGTGTTCTGCTGGTTTTTAAGACATGGGTGATATAAAATTATCATCATTTTAGAATTTTCTTTTATTCTGCTTTGGATAGTGTAGTAGTACAACCTTTCTTGGATAGCAAAATAAGCATTAACTTTCAGTGATAAACAACACATCTATACTCAAAGCATTAGTTATAATTTTTTTAACTATAATTTCATTTTTAGTATAAAAATGTCATTAAATTGCCAACCATAGATGTCTTAATAATGTTCTGTAAAAGCTATCTAGTTGTAGAAGTGCATATTGATTCAAAAATTCATATACAGTAAAACTCGTTTATAACGATCATGCCTAAAACGAAATCTCGGCTATAACGAAGAAATGTCTCGGTCCCTTGAACTTCTCCATAAGGGCATTGGTTAAATTTCTCGGATGTAACGAACACATTTTATGAATTCTCGGCTGTAACGAACAAATGTTTGGTCCTGTGGCAAAAAATGTCCCATATATAACGAATTTTGGTGAGCGGGGCAATAAGTAATGAATAGTAAGTAATGAGATGCTTAATCTCTTTGCATATATAAGTACGGCATTGAAGCCTACTCACTGCAAATACAGTAAAATCTGTGTTATCCGTCTATCTTGGAGATTGTGGATAGCTGATTAGGAGAAATAGCTGGTTAGTAGAGCGTTTTTCAATTTTGACATCACAAATTTAGCAATAACCAAGCAAAATTGGGCTTAGGTTCACTATCGTACTCCCCAAACATAATTATGCATGGGGTTTGCATTTTCCATTTTAATTCTTCCACACATAGATGTAGATATTAGTTACCCGTTCTTATTTCGTACATTGCTACGCTTACATGCAAAACAAAAGACTATTGAAAAGTTAGGGCATTGGGGAAGTTTGGGGAGTATGACAGTGAACCTGTTCCCAAAATTGAATTTATTGGATTATATCTTTCTCATTTATCTTTATTTACTCTCTTATAAAAGGATGAAATTATTTAATTCTTCTGAGCGTTTCTGTGAAAACCAGTCATATAATATTTTATCCAGTTCTTCCATTTTTGGCTTATGAAGCGTATGATGTTTATTAATTGATTTACGTGCCTCAGAAGATGACACAAATTTCATTAATTTAGCCTTATGAGCCTTGACATCGTAGAGCATGGAAGATCCGATGTTGAATTCTTTTGCTATAGCTTTTCCATTCGTTTGATCAGCTCCAGCTTCTGTGTTAGTGTTAAAACAACTTTTTCTCTCCTGTCCCTTGCTTGCAGGTATTTATTTTGATGCCATATTTAATGGATGGGTAATTTTTTAAATAATAAAAAGCGATAAAACTGAAAATTGTAGAAGTACACCAAAACATCGAGACAATGCAAATGGCGTACGTAACCAAAAATGCCATGCTTACACGGCAGCCACAGAAGTATATGGACTAAATATACATCTTATATTTTAAGAAATTCACAATTCACACAAAAATTCATAAAAAAAGAAAAAGAAATACAAAATGAATTGTATTTGTGTAATTGCCGGTATCTAAGGCTGGCCAGTTCTAAATAGCCGGATAGCACAGCTTTTACTGTATGTGTATACGTGTTATATGGGATGTATAGGGCAAAAACCATGTTTCTCGTATATAACGAAATCACGCTTATATGGAAGCAGTGAGTCGGTCCTCTCAAATACGTAATAAACGAGTTTTACTGTATTTGAGATTGTTACGTCTACATGCTTCATGCTGAATTGTTTTACAAGTAAAAAAACTAAGCTATAATGTTTTATCTCAAAATTAGCTGTAGCATGTCATAATTAAAATATAAAAAATACTTGTAGAGATTTTAAAAGAATTATTGCTTATTTAAGGTGGTATTCTTTGATAATGCATGTCATCCTGATATTTTACTATGTTTTTAATTTTGATTACTTGCTCAGGAAAAATGATGTTAAAGTGTCCTCTAAATAAAAAAGTTTTATCTTAAACTGCTAAGCAATGTAATTTCTTTGAATGTCTGAATATTTTTAAAATTGAAAAAGTCAATATTGTCAATAAAAACCCCTAAAACAATTTTTTGAAATAGTTAATACATTCTTTTAATATCCGACCTATCCATATGATAGTTGATTTTTTGAGAAAATGCTGCTAAACCTCAATGCATACCTAAGTAGACAGGTGCTGCTGGATACTAAGGTCAAATCTTGCCTAGGACATGGATGTTTGTGTTAGTAAAAATCTGGGTTATATGTAGATAGTCCAAATATCACCCTTATTATTAATTATTATTATTATACTTGCAAAAAATCAATTTACGTAGATGAAGAAAGTGGCTTTGTTTGATGTTTTAGGTATTGGAAAGTTTCATAATATGTATACTTTAAACATATGTTGCCCCTATTGTATATTTTGACATCTTTTTAAGCAGCAGGAGATGTTCTTTCCACCATTTATTTCCAATTATTTTGTCTGTCTGCACATTTGTCAGTTTTTTATAGTAATGGTCATAAGTTATATGATTGCCAATCTGAAAAACATTCTGTATTCAATATTTTGATCCTGGATTTTGGATATAGTTTTCACATGAAAGGGTGAGGCAGTTCATGAAATTAGGATTGGTTTTTATTGAAATCTTTATGACATAACTTAATTATCTTGTGGATTAGCAGCAGATATTCTTTATTCTTATTTTCTCTTTTAAAGACTCTGAACCTCCCAGTGGAAAGGGGTGACTCTCGATCATCATCTGACTCGTCCTCGCGTGGTGGGGCAGGATGTCGCCCTCCCCCGACACCAACCGGACCCCCTTCGGAAGCCATCCCTTCCCCTCACCCACACCATCATCACAGCCACCGCATCCAGTACATGCCACGTCATCCTCCTTCCACAGATGGAGGCAACCTTCCGGAAGTGGACTCACAACGTCGTTCGTGCACTCCTCGTGAAACCGAAGGCAAACATGGTGTCATATCTCCTGGTGGAGGGGATGGAGAACCAGCCGAAAATTACTCCTACGTTAGGTTAACTCCTGTGCACGAGTACATCTATCCTGTGGTAGTGACAGATGAAACAAAAAGGGCACATCGGGACTCGACCTCAGATAGGAAGGCTATATCCCCAGTGGGCATTGACACTATGGCGGCAGCTAGGCCCCCGCTGCCGGCGAAATTGGGTCGGAAAAGAGAGAGGCACAAGGGGGGTGGGAGGGGAGCGGGAGGAAGGGCAAGGTGCAGGCACTGCCACGAGGCGTTCTCCTTGGGGGATAATGCGAGGGGATGTTGCGAGTATGCCCCAGACCCTGTGCGGACGGGGATCGATTACGTGTCCTGCATTTCGTGTGCACAGTGCATGCTCTATCACTGCATGGCGGACGCGGAGGGAGAATTTGCACGGCACCCATGCGACTGCGGCAGCGGAGGCGGGGAGGGGCCAGGAGGGGGAGATGGCGGTGGTGGCGCAGCGGGAGGGGATGGCTGCGGCCGGCGTTGGCTTGGCCTGGCACTTCTCTCCCTGCTGGTGCCTTGCCTGTGGTGCTACCCCCCTTTGAGGGCTTGCCACAAGTGTGGGGTGGCCTGCGGGCTGTGCGGGGGTCGCCATGAGGCATCCCCCTCCTAGCCTCCCCTTCCTCCGTCCGCCCAAGCTCCCTGCCGCCTGCGTGCTTACCCAATCGGAAGGAGGCGCAAGGAGCCCACAGAGGACGTGTGCCCCAATAATATTTATTTCTCGAACTGTGCCTGAATACAGTCCACTCAGAACTCGATTAGAGTGATCTAATCCATCTTTCTTCCCGAAGCTGGACTTGTGACGCACACCCGGCATCTCCATGCCAATCCCCAGAGGCCATTTTGAGGCGCCTCAACATGGCGTAAATACACACACATACACACACACACACACACACACACACACATATATATATTACACATATATATCCAGTCGGCTTGAATAAATTCAAATTTTTTCTGATGAATCCATGTCGGGAGTTGCCGATAAAGGTGCCGTCTCTATTTTAGCCCCTCGGAAACGTGCACCATTGAGGCTTCCCTAGCATCAGATGGCCGACGGGGCCATTGCCTTATTAATCATTGTATGATTAAAGTCTATTGAATAGGTCTCTGGACCTTAAAGAAACATAATGGACGCATACCAATTGCGTGTTCAAGCACCACTTTCTTTCCAGACTTAATTATGGCAGTTGCTTTTTCCAAAGACCTCTTTTTTCTATTTATCTTTTCTTTGTTCTTCTCCCAGCCGTTGGATAACCTTCCCGAAGGAGGAGCTGCTCCGAGTAAGAGAAACGCGATTAATTTTCTGTCGTTTCAAAAAAACATTGGTGTCCTCTGTACCCAAATTGTATGCAGTTTTCACAGACAGAGATGTGTGACCTGACTTCCATGTGGCCAGATAAAGATGGAGGCTCTGAGAGAACGTGTGTCATTTGTGCTTGAAGAATGAAGTGATGTATTGATTGGCTGAGGTTTAGGCCAGGGTGCTTTGAAGTAGTGTATGAGAAATGGTAATTGAGACTCGGAATCACATCATGTATTTGGTATTCACCATTGAGTATTCCGTCAAAAAAACCACAAGGACAGTGGCAGGAAGCTGAAAATTACAAAATTCTGCTTGAATGATAGAAGCTGCATTGCAAGCTTGGTAAAATTTAAGTGGGTCTTTGAGGTGTGTTGAATTTGTTTAATCTCTTTCTTTGATGGCTGACCCATGTATGTTGTTATTGTGTTCTGTGGGTGTGCTGGCTCATAGCTGGTCTTTTTTCCGAAAACGACCCTCTTGCCGTGGCCTCAGGTGACCTCTAATGTTCGTTCCCATTCACCCATCACATTTTGAAAGAGCGCTGCTGTTTCTCTAAGGCTCAGAGGGAAACACCACCGCTCTTGTATTTTGATATACAGCGCAAGCACTTGGATGTACTTGTCAAGTTGTACAAGTTCCTTTCTCACCGGAGGAGGTGGCAGCAGGAGTTGTTTTTGGTGCAGGCTATGCTTTGGCATGTCCTTTTGGACGGAATAGATGTACATATTTGTGTTGTGAAAAAGCATTTGCTTCTGAAAAGAAAAATCAGAATCAAAGCATTTGTGATGATTAGAGGTGTTATTTCATAAAAAAATTATGCCCATTCATAGACTTGCTCCTCGTAAGGAAGCTACACTACCAGTACAATAATGTAGAAAATCCCTTATTTTAACCTTTTCATTTCCTTTTCTATAAATATATTTTATAATTAGTTTTTGACAACGTTGAAAGTAGCATCTTCTTTCTCATTTCCGAGTGTATTGAAATTGCATCACAAGTGTTGAATATTCTCACGAGATGTCGCAGGAATAGTTTTTCGTGATGTTAATGATTTCTCCAACCAAAGATTCCCACCCCTTGCTCTCTTCCCTTCTTCTCTCTTGTGGCTTCCTCGCCTGCCTTCATCATTAATTATCTCATTCACACACTATTCATCCTGTGATTGTTGAAAACTTTTTATACAGAAAATGCTACCAGAAAAAAAACAGAAGAAACTAGTCTGAGAATATGGCCATATGAGCGGGTGATTCAATGTGTGTGTGTTGGTACGTGTCTGTGCGAAAGAGTATATCCGAATGTCGGTGAGCTTGGTTTGTGTAAATATATGTGTAAATGAGTGTGTGCTAGATGAGCATCTTACTTGACACCCCTTCCCCTCCACGGAAAAACTCTCCTCCTCGTCATTTCACGGATCATAACTTGTCTCGTGGAACCTACTAACCCCCACTCCACCCCAAAACTACCCCACAGCTACAAAAAATGTCGTTTGTCGAGAAACTTGTCTTAGCTCTCTGGAAGAAGAATCAGTAGCTCTGCATTCTTATATTTTTCTGAAAAGAAGTGCATTTGAATCATGCCCTGAAACAATGATGGTGCAGGAGTTTAGAATGTGATCTCGATCGTTCCATCTTTGGACCGATAAGTGGGAAATGGCCGTGGGTTGGTGGGTGAGAAGGATGGAAGGGGGTAGTTTTATTCTTCCTAATGAATATTGGTTACAATGCACCACATAAGGTGCCAATTGCTATAAAAAACCTAAACCGATTTGTTTCTTAGTGTACAAAAGATTAGAAATACACTTTTTTACCATGTAAATTCTCAGATGTGTGCTAAGAATCCATTGTAGTCTATTTGTTATCCATTGCATTAAAAACGGGAATTGTTTAATTTTTATTTTCACTTGTAGTATTTTCTCTTTTTATACCTAGTCCTACTTATTCTAAAACAACATGTTGTCCTCTTCCAATATTAGTGGTTACAAGAAATATATTGTTCAAATGTGATTTTGAAACAAAAGTATTACTGTTTTATCTGTTTATTCAGAATGTATGGAAACAATATTGTTACCCATTTTATGTTAACAAAAATGTGATAGTGTTGTACATTTTTAAATTCCTCACAAGCAAGATAAAAATTTATACGAAAGATAGTCTTAAGGCTTTTATTTTCTGTCACCTTAGAGCCATCCTTCTAACATATTGACACTTGTTTGAAATGAAAGAACTGTAGCATAATACCTGTCATCTGAAAAAGAGAAAATCTGACGAATCAGTTATTCCACAGACTACAAATTATTTTTAAAATGTGCACTACGTGAAGTCCTGTGATTTTGACAGGTTTAATAAGATAATTTCAATTTGCATTTAAAATATTTTTGCAAAATGTAAATATAGTGGCTACCAATATTTTTACTTTCCCCATATGTTATATAGGGCAAAGGTATCATATTATTGAAAAAAATTGAATTCGAGATTTCATTGGAAATACACGTTTTCAGGTCCCCTGAGTAAACTTTCACTGTTATCTCGATGATGTCAGGGTGTATGTTTCTTAGGAATTTTGTAGGCAGTCTTTATCTCAAAAACTAATAATCATATAAGCACAAAACTTTATGCTTAAGATTTTTATTTCTAATTCAAGGTCTGGAAAGGTTTTGGCTGAAAGTGGAAGTTTGTCATTTTTCCATTTTTTCCAAATAGTATCTTCTTTAGAGCTACATTTATTTAGGTATCTGTTATTTTTCTAGAGTTGTATACAGTGTAATTTTCTTTAAGTTTTGTTTGAATTGATTTTTTCAAAAGGATTGTTTAAGAGATATTTCGATTGTCTAAATTTGTTAAATATGTTGCTAAGTGATACCTTAGTTTCTGTTTCTATGATAAAATTCTATAATTGTTGAAGGAGATGCCTGTGCTGCCAGAGGTATTTTAACTTTCGCATCGATATTTTGTTATCCATAGCAACGGCTAACAATTTAATGGGCTTATTGTTTTTTCAGTGTGAAACGTTATTCAAAGTATTTTTCACTGAAAATTGTTCAACGTGTTTTAAAAAAACATGAGTGCAATTGCCAATAATTATTCTTGAGAGTGCTTGCTGATGTCTAAGAGCAATCATGTTCATTACTCAATATGGAGAAAGCCATGTGCTTGACACATCTAGAGGCTTGAAAAATTTATTGATGTAATACATTTATTTTGATGGTATAAATGAAATACTGAAAATTTATAATGACAGGCAGATCGGTTTCAATATACATACATAGCAATTTGGATATATAGAAACCTGGATCTTGGGTTAAATTAATTCTAGTGGAATTTTTCACAAATTGCTTTTTATTCCTTGTGTTTGCTAATAATTTATTTGGTTGTTGAAAATCATCAGTCATACTTTCATAAAGTATTTTTAAATTTAGGATAAAATTTTGTATATTCCGGTACCTGAGGGCAAAATAGGAGATCTGACATTTAACCGATATGTTTTGAATCCCATTTTCATATTTAGTGAATCTTATCATATTATGAACAACTAGTCTCTTTTCTTTGTCAGTGTCACTGCTTTGGTTTACTATTTAACTTATCTCATTGCTTCCCTAATTGTTACTGGATGGAATCAATTTTTCAAAGATCTGGATCATGTCACCTGCCATAATCATAATTTTCTAAAATAATAAATGGGGGAAATCAGTATTTTCTCAGTTGGATTACAAGGCTCTGCCTGCCATTCCAGCAAACTTGAAAAATATACTAACAGTATTTTCCATATCTCGTTAATTTATTATATAAAAATATGTCGTGATGATCGTTCAAAATATAATTTACCTTTTCAGAGTTCCTCTACGTGTTTCTCATATGCATATAGCATAACCTTATTTAATTCAATACATACTGATAAAAACTTAACGTATATCAGGTCTGCAAAAAAGTTTTTTCGCTTTTTTAATATCAGTTTAAACAAGGAGATCAATCATTAATTATGGTGATTTGAGAGACTTAATAGAGTCTGATCCACGCCAAACTTGTCAACAAGTACATTTGGCGTTAGTGAAGAAACAATCAGATTGCACCTGCGTAGAATTGGGAAGGTATGCAAGCTTTGAAAATGGGTTCCACATGATTTCACTGCAGACAATAAGCATAACAGACTTCATATCTGCTCGTGATCAATTTCTTGCCATAATAATGAACCTTTTCTGGATCAAATTCTTACATGTGATGAAAAATGGATTGTGTACAGCAATACTCGGGGAGCATACCAATGGCTGTCGCCCAATGAGAGTATACCCCACGTGCCGAAGCCAAACCTGCACCAAACGAAGATTTTGCGTTGTGTATGGTGAACAACAGCCGGTTTCATCCGTTATGAGCTTCTACAACTTCAATGGGTTCAGGACAAGTTGATCAAAACGGAACCATTGGTCAATCACCAAGGTGTTGTGCTCCTGCAAGACGATGCACACCTGCATACTGCAAAAACAACTAGAGAAAAATTCAATACACATGGATGGGAGATTTTGCCACATCCACACTATTCACCTGACCTTTCTCCTTTCGATTACTTCCTTTTCCTTTCGTTGGATAACCACATGCAGAATAGGCAATTCAAAACACAAGCAGATCTTGAAAAGGAATTGATGTCTTTCTCCACTTCCAAAGACCAAGATTTCTTCCGATGCGGAATTTACAATATTGTTCCTCGGGAAAAAGTTGTACATTGTAATGGTGATTACTTTACCAAATAAAAGCTAATAACACTTTTTTTTGTTTCATTTAAAGTGAAATTTAAAAAAATGAAAAAACTTCTTTGGGGACCTTATGTAAATGAAACTAACATCTGCTTTTTTCCTATTAAAAGCTAAAATAAGTACAAGTACAGTGATTTCCTGTTGCAAAGCTGCCTCTTATATGGCAGATTCTGATATACCATGGGTCTTCCTTCCTCATAAATGCTACATGGAATTAAAAAATAATTCCAATGCAGTCATTATAATAGATAATATCTTATGCGATATTCCCTGCCACACACCGATTGTGTTGGCCTGCAGGGTTCTTCACCATAATCTTCACCGTTATTTATTATTATCTTATACCATAGTCTGATTTCAGTGTTAATTTTTGTTTTGTTAATCAATTAAAAAACAATTTTTAATTAAAAAGTTATACACAAATGCTTTATTGACTCATTGTGACCCTATGCTTGGTTATTCAATTATTGAATGGGAGATGTCAGGCGGTTTTTGTCTGTGTTGCATGGTTGCGCAACCACCAGTTATTTCAGTATTTATTTTAGTTCTTTATTTCTCTCATAAAATGTAAATTTGTTTTATTTCTACGTAGTAATGTCCTTTATGAAATGCTTGCGATAAGAGTTCTGAATGAAATCGGTTCGTGTCGCAGAGAGGTTGCATGTTTTCTGCAACCACACCAAGAAAACCCAAGCAGCTATGAGCATATGCGTGCGCACCTCCTCCCTCTCACTCCCCGTTATTCCCGTTAGCGAGGTGTTGCAGTCAAGATGCAACAGCGGTGGTGTTTAGAGGGTTTTGTGTTTATTATATTTTGAAAAGTGACATTATTAGATTAGATTATTGGATCTTTCATTAAAAAGACATTTGGAAAAGGCAACTGTATTTAAGAGGACTTCAAAAACAATACAAAATGAACTTCTGCAATTTATGCTTGAGGTATGTCACAAAGAGATAGCACGGGAAATTCAAGAAGCTGATTTTTTTATCTGTAATTGCAGACGAAACTAGTGATGTCTTAAACAAATTCCAAATGGTTATAATTTTTAGATACAGTAAAACTCGTTTATAACGATCACGCCTAAAACGAAATCTCAGCTATAACGAAGAAATGTCTCGGTCCCTTGGATTTCTCCATAAGAGCATTAGTTAAATTTCTCGGATATAACGAACACGCATATTACGAATTCTCGGCTGTAACGAACAAATGTTTGGTCCCGTGGCAAAAAAATGCCCCATATATAACAAATGTTGGCGAGCGGAGCAAGTAATTAATAGTTTCCATCCCTGTTTACCGCGCACTTGTTGGTAGAGAGGTCCGAAAACCATGCCAACCTCCTCGCCTTCCTCCCTCTGCCCCTTCCATACCAATTTCCGTGCTTCCCTTTGTTTTGAAATTGATATTAAAAATGTGAAAATTTATGTAAATTAATGACCATAATAATAATATTAATTGGTAATTAAAATAAATTTATTATAAATAAACATATTGGTAATTGTTCTACACATACAGAAATAATATTGTAACTTTATATTGAAAAACAATGACGGTATGCGAGGAGGGCCATGGACTTTTTAGTGACACGCGGAAGAAAAACGTTGCCGATCCCTGTTCTATACTTTCTTGAAAAAAGAATCAATGGTTGTTTGACGTGCGGCCCTGTTGGACGCTGCATAGGCCATGTTTTCAAGGCGATGAGTTATCCTAAAAATATCATCATCTACGCTCAGCTGACTCATATACCGCCGGGAAATTTTCAAAGCTTCCATCCCTTCAGTTCGAGTCTCAGGCGGATATTCCTCGTCGTGGTCATCCCCTCCTTAGTCGTCGGATCTCCTTCTGAGTTGTCCCCGTCGTGGGCGTTGAGCATCTCCTCGGCGGGGCTCATGGCTGTGACAGGAGTTGAGTCGTCTGCCGACACAAACTCATTGAAGTTCACAGATGACTCAAAAAGTGTCTGCACCTCGCTCCACCTCTCAGTGACATATGGGTCGTCTTCTGCTTGTTCCGAAAGGATGTCCATATCAGGGCTGTCCTCCTCTTCAACGCTGAATTCCCTGAACCCAGCATTTCGGAAACAGTTTTGCACTGTTTGCGGCGTAACTTGCTCCCACGCCTCCTGCAACAAAGAAAGGGAACACGGGCCAGCAAACTGCCGCAGTTTTTTCCAGTTTTTAAAGAAAGCGAATGTAATAGAGAAAATAACTACGGGTACTCACAGCAAGAAAATGCATGGCTTGATAGATGTTGATTTTCATGTCTTTCTTGTCCAACTTCCAGTCAGTTAAATTCAGTAGCCGCCGTACCACCTTTCTGTAATAATGCTTCACTGCTCGGATTATTCCCATATCGAGAGGCTGAAGCTTCGATGTTGCATTCGGTGGCAAGAATTCCACGCGTACATTTCTCAGGAATTCCGAAGCCGGTGGGTGGGCAGGGCAGCGATCGATGAACAGAAGTATTTTGCATGTTTGGCTCCCATCTGTCCATCTAGCTTCTTCAGCCACTCAATGAAAATGACTCCGGTCATCCAGGCCTTTTTCTGATGCTTCCATTCACATGGAAGAGCTTTCAAATTTTTGAAACACCTCGGTTTCTCAGATTTTCCTATAACAACAGGCTGCAGTTTCTCTGAGCCGTCCATGTTGCAGCACAGCAGAGCTGTGACGCACTCTTTGCTGCGCTTACTGCCGTGACAGGACTCCGTACGTGACACCATGCTCTTGTCGGGCAGCAGGTTGAAGAACAGCCCCAATTCGTCGGCGTTAAAGGTGTCCTTGGGCATGTACCCCTGGCGTTTGTTTGGGAGAATTTCATTAATCCAAAAATCAACGCATGTTTGATCAACAGCTTGGGATTCACCGCTAATTTGACGATAAACTATCCCCTTCCGTTTCCTGAAGCGATCAAGCCATCCATTGTTAGGGGTGAATCCTTGAATATTGAGCTGCTGTGCTATCTTTGCAGCTTCTTCTTTTAGATGATGCCCACTTAGGGGGATGTCCTGGGCTCTCGCCTGATAAAACCACTCGGCGAGCACATTCTCTAGATCCTCGTTCTTCGCGGTTTTCAGTTTCTTGCTCTTAGCACTACTCCCTACTGCAGCATTTTCAATGGTTTCTCGCTGAGCCAGTATAGTTGAGAGGGTAGAAGGAGAGATCTCATATTTATATGCGATATCCTTTTTGGGAATATTTGGATTCCTGTCCACATCATTAAGAATGTTAATCTTGTCTGCTACATTAAGTGATTTTCTCTTCATTTTATTTGTCTTCTTCTCACCTGCTGCCTTAATTGAAGACATGGTCGCTGTCACTCACGAACACCAACAGTCCCTAGTCACACCTCACTGCACTACGTGCTGTTGACGATTTTCTGTGAACTGACATTCGAACGTCTGCCTATTGTGACCGGCTGGTACTGCATCACCGGCTCGGACCAATCAGAAGCGAGCGAAACTCCATCTCCCTAGGTACATACTGCATTTCGCCTCCATTTCTCCCTTCCTCCCCTCGAAATTAAACTCTATACCGAGTGAGACAAAGTTCATCTATACATTGTCAATGGTGTCGAGTTACAGTTAGAGGTTCATGTTATTTGATGGCATTATACGTGAGAATGATAGCGATCCACAATTCGTCGCTTGGTCAAATCCGCCCTAGAAAATTCCATCAGGGGAGCGGAGAGCGCCTTACTGTGACACAGTATGTGTGAATGCTAGCGACACGACATCGTAGGAACACAGTCTACGAAAAAATCATATGTACATAATAACAATCGAACATTTTGCACACCACAAAGTTGATAAGCATTTATTTGCATATGTAAGTACGGCATTGAAGTGCAAATACATATGTTCCTACATGTTATATGTGATGTATAGGCCAAAAACCATGTTTCTCGTATATAACGTAGTCACGCGTATAACGAAGCAATGAGTCAGTCCCCTCAAATACGTTATAAACAAGTTTTACTGTATATCGTGAAAGGTAAAGCAGTAGAGAGATTTTGGAAATTCATTGCACCTGAAAAACATGATGCAAAAACCTTAGCTTCTTGTATTCTAATCGAACTTGAAAGACTTGAAATTAATAAAAATAAGCAGAAGTTAATTGCACAGACTTATGACGGAGCAGCTGTTATGGGAGGCTCTTCTGGTGGTGTGCAGGTAGTAGTAAAGGAAAGTTACCCACACTCAGAATATGTACACTGCCACGCTCATCAGCTGAATTTGGTCATGTTGAACGCTGCATCAGTTAATAGGAATGTGCGTATTTTTTTTGCAGACCTGCAATGCCTCTGTACATTTTTTTCAACCAGCCCACAACAAACAGCAATACTGGATGAAGTAGTAAAAAAACGATTACCTCGTTCTATTCCTACTAGATGGAATTTTCATTCACGTAGTGTGAATACAGAGAAGAAATAAACCAATGCATGAAGGCTATTTTGGATGGAGATGAAATTACCAACACTTAAACAATTTCTCTGGCATCTGGCCACATGAAAACTATTACAAGTAGCAGCTTCACATTTTGGCTTTCGTTTTCCTACAAAGTAATGCCGCATGTGGAAATACTTTTTGGTCAACTGCAGAAAAAGGATATCGATCCAAGTCTTGCAAGAAAGTGCATAAATTCCTTTGAGGAAAAAATACTCAAAATTAGGGATACCTACTAATGAGGACTATAAAAGTTGATAAAATGTTTTGTATGGAATATTAATGGGGCAGAAACATGGATGCTAAGGAAAAATGATACAAAATACATACATGGAAAGCTTCAAAACGTGGGCATAGTGAAGAATGCTGAAGATCAAATAGGATAAAAAATGAAGGAGTGTTAAGAAGAATAGGAGAGAAATGAATAATATACTATCAGAAAGAGAAAGGCAAACTGGATTTGACATTATCTGAGGAGAGAGAGCATGAATAAAGACATGTTAGAAAGAAAACGAAGGAAAAAGTTTCAGCATATAGATGACTTGAAATGGAAAGAGAGCTATCAAGACATGAAGAAGAATGCGGAAAATAGGAGTATATGGAGAACCAGATATAACCAAGAGTAATAATATAGACAGACTACCTATGATTATGATGATATAAATGTATGTATGTATATAGTCAGACTGCTGCAATTGAAAACTCCAATGGAATTTTGTGTTTAATAGGCTTACATGAAAAAAAACAAAATTTGCATAAATATGTAGCTATTCTTTGACAAGCCTTTGTCTAGGAAGTTTTTGGCAGTTCTTTTAAAATTTCTTCTACTGCCCTTTCATGACCATATGTTAAACTTTTTTTCTTTTGTTTTGGTCTTTGCTATTCTATGAGAAAATAGTTAGGGGAACTGTTTTGAATCAGCAATGACTTAAACGTAGTTGCTGCTTGATTTTAAATGGAAATAAATCTCTTTCACAACAATTCAAAATTACAGTATTTTCCCAATTGTAGGGTGGCGTAAAATATAAGGCGGCCCCCTATTTTAGAAGCCATGAGAAAGAAAAAAATCAGAGCAATTTGATACTAAATTTTATTTCAAAATACCTGACACTTAATTTCCAGTGTAAATGAAAATAAATAACAGCAAAACATAGTAGCGTGCGGAGCGTCTGCACAGACAGCTGCTGCCTTTTTAGAACATAAAGGATTGAATTTTAGTGGGGGTGAGAGGGAGAAAAGGAATAAAAGATAACTTTGGTTATGATTATAAGGCGACTATGACTCCTTCAGCTTACATTTTAGGAAAAAACATCATCTTATAATCGGATAAATACGGTATCTATATTACTTGAGAGAAGGAGATTCCAATAATCTCACCGCAGGCAGGGCTGGTCTGAGGTATGGGGAAGCAGGATAGCTGCCCAGGGCACCAAAGTGTTGTGGGCGTTATTCCAAACATCTCTCCATGCATTATGGTACTGTCCACGTGAGAGTTTTTACTCTCGAGATTTGATGTGAAGAGTAGTTGAGAGTGAACTAGCACGTGGACATGCTCCTGAGAGTGAACTATCAGGAAAGAGGACAACTCGCAACTAACTTGCCGTGAGTCTGCTCTCAGTCAGTCCGCTCCCACGTGGACACGCTTACCAGCGCTCTCTGAGAGCTACTCGCAACAAAATGGTCCCAAAGCAATTAGTTGAGAGTACTCTCGGGTCAGTCGTCTACTCAGTCGTGATGGCGGAAAGATGCGCATGGTCTGCGGAGGAAACGATAAAACTTATCAATTTATATGAGAGCAAACCTGTTTTGTGGGATTGTGGGGCCACTGATTTCTGCAACGGAGAAAAAGGCTGCCGCTTTAAAGGAAATAGCATCAGAATTTGGAACAACTCCAAATGAGATTGCTCGCAAACTTCATAACCTATGCAACCAGGTAAGATTATATACATTATGGTATCTTTTGAACAGATCAACCGATTTGCATGCAGTCATTTTTATTTGTGTTGTTAGTTCTTCGATATCTATTGTTTTTGGTGACCCTAGGCCACCACATTTTAGAATATTTGCTCCCTATATTGTGTACAACCCTACCAGTACTTGTATTTATTTTCCTTCAACAGGCCTCACTGGACATTGGGTTCTTCCAGGTTTTGCAAGAATTGCAGAAATTAAGAATGAAAAAGAGCGGAAGTGATGGAGGGGAAATCAGTAGTACATGGCCATACTTCAAAGCTCTGCAATTTATAATCCCAACATTAACTCCAAAGAAGACAACATCAAACATAGTAAGTATTAATACTTTCATACATACATTTTGATTAATAGCAAAAATTAAAATGACAAAAATAAAATTTGTTTTTAATACGTCCACTTTGAAATAATTATAACTAAATGTAAATTACTTAAATATTGCGAAATAACTGAAGTGATATACTATGATAATAGAAAACTAAACACTTTATTTACTTATAATTTACAATGCAAAATTGTATTCACAGTGATTATGGTTAAATTCCCATAAAAAATTAAATGAATATGCAGTGTTTTGTTCCGTAATGTGTTCTCAAATATGCTTGTATTGCCACCTGACTTCCCCTAATGGTGTTAGGAAGTATTCTTTAATCTCATTTCTGATCTCCTTCTGGGAAATCACAGAGTTTTGGCTTAACCCTCGTTGTAGTGAAAGTAATCCATGCTCTGGATTCCTGTCCTGCCACCAATCTCCAGGACGTACGTCGTGAGACTCACCAACTTCTGAGTCCACAAACCCAGAAGTCAAATACTTAGATCCACTTCACGGCACTAAAAAATTGTGCAACACACATATTGCAGGAACAATTTTCTCAGACGTGGCTGGATCGAGAAGCAATGGTTTTCTTAGTACTCTGAATCTGTTAGCAATAATGCCGAAGGCATTTTCCACAATTCTTCTCGCCCTCGACAATCTATAGTTAAAAATGCGTTCTGTGGCAGGCAAATTCTTATAAGGATATGGCTTCATGGTGTAGGAGTTCAAGGCAAAAGCATCATCAGCCACGAAAAAGTAAGGAACGTCCATCTTTCTGCTGGGTAGATGAACTGGTTTGGGTAGTGATATTTTATCAGATTCCAGTCCCTTACGTAGAGCGCAGTTGTTGAAAACACCACCGTCAGAAATCCTTCCATTGCAACCAACATCATTGTAAATGAACCTGTAGTCAGCAGCCACTGTAGCCATCAGAACATTGCTGAAAAATCCTTCATAGTTGTAATACTGACTACCACTGTTTTGGGGTGCCTATTGTTATGTGTTTATTGTCCAGGGCCGCGATACAGTGTGGGAAGTTCTAACGATGTTCAAATTGCTCCGCGTGTTCGAGGAATTCCCTTGTTGTTTCAGGAAACTGAAATGAAAAGTCATATTGATGTTACCAGAATCTTTAATTAGCATTCTATGCATCTTTTTTCTTGCTTTCAGGTAATAACAGATGATGCATCTGAAAATCCAGAAGGAGGGGAAATATGTAACACAATGGATGAAGAACTGCCTACACAGATTTGTTACTAGCACCAACGCCAAAGGGAAAAAGGAAAAGAAAAGCTCCGGAGAATAAAGGTGACAAAAATTGTGATTTACTGCAGCGTGCAAAGAAAATACTGGATAAGACGACAGACGATTACGACACATTCGGTCAGTACGTAGCCTTGGAGCTCAGGAACCTTAAGTATGATATAAACAAGAGAAAACTACAGAGCGCCATTCAAAAAGCCATTGTGCATATTGTGGATGAAGATGACAGCATGAGTATGGCGGCTTTCAGCTCTCCTTCAACATCCCATGGTCCCTCCGGTCCTCCATCTGGTAATTCTTCTGCATATACTCCAAGTGAAGTATCACAAGAAGAAGTATGGTTGCATATTTTAAGTTATGATTAAGTTTTTTATATCTGAGTAATCAGCAATTCAAGAAAAAGATTTTTTTGTAAATTTTTCAAAATATTTCTTTGCATTAGAAGAGGATACATTGTATGATTTTTAGTTATTTGTAATGATTGTACAATTTGAAGGAATAAACATACCTTCATGTACTCATCTTTCAAATATACAGGGCCCAACAGACCTCCTTCACTATTCTTCCACTTGTACAGACAGATACTGCAAACTCGAGTAGGAGTCACCTGCAAATAATTAAAATTGTTCTATAATTTTGGTTTATGACGGACGGACGTGTCAAATAAATATAATTTCTTTAAATTAATAGTTTTGAATACCTGATATGTTAACATTAAATATTTCTTTATTTATACTTAACAAATTTTAAGAACAGCCTACCTGATGCAAGGAAGCATAGCGTTACAAGCAACCGTTCATGAACTGGTATTGCTTGCTTCATAGCTGTGTCTGCCTTCATAACGAAAGGTCCATTCTTTTCTAGAATCACATCAATTTCGACAGCCGTCAGTGAAATTTCGGAACTGCGGAGCATCTTCAATTTTCAGCTCTTTCACCAAAGTATTGAAGGCACCGAACTGCTGTCGCCTATCAACCCATTTCCTTACCCAAGACGATTTCTTCCTTTTCCTCCTTTTGTGATCAAGGAGAACAAGAACAGCAGCAGCCACCTGCATCTGTCGCTGCGATGTGACTGAATGCTGCAAACGCCTAGGAGGCAGACTCGCAGGCTACTCTCAACTATCACAAACAACCATCACATGGATACGGTTCTGAGAGCAGATGATCATAACTATCGAGAGTAGAGCTCTCAGCGCTTGCGGAGATTAACTCGCAATAAAAATTAATCTCATGTGGACATGCTCCGGATAGCAGCTATCGAGAGTTCTCGCTGCTACGAGAGTTTAGAACTCTCATGTGGACACGCACCATTACTCTGCAGTTGAGTAAATATTTAATATTGGACTCCAATTTATACAGTGAAACAGATTGGAATCTTGATAGCATTACTTTTATTTTTTCATTATCAATAAGTTTTACAGAGCGATGAATAAATTAACGTGTACTTTGTAAATATCTCAACAAACATTTAGGGAGGGGGCGGGTGCTGGATTGTCATCTTGCCCAGGGTGCCAACATTTCTCGTGCCACCCCTGACCACAGGCCAGATGTGGTGATCAACCCAGATATCCGGAAATTTAGTGTTCAACAGCTACATATTTTGAAACAATATTAAAAATGACACTTTTTGGTACATGGAATATGTTTTCCAAAGTAAAAAATAGAGTATTGTTGGAGGTATGAGAAGTGGGAAAATACTTCTTTTATGTGTTTCCAAACCCATAAGTTACTCTGGCTTAATAACATTTTTGGTTATGTTTGTAATTTTTTAAATATTTGGAATAATTGAAATTTTGCAAATTTTTGGAATTTTTTGAGTATTTAAAATTTCTTGAATATTTTTATAGGGTGCTGAGCGGGAGAGGAGAGGAAAGCAAAGGCAAAGAAGAATGGCTTAATTGATGAGATTATATAGGTCACTTCCACCTAAACTTCTTCCATTTTGTGCACAGCATGATTTAAAGCATGGGTGTGGAACCTCCTGCCCCCAAGAGCAGCGATGAAAAAGAGATCGTAAAATTTAACACAAACACATTTTTTAATCCAAATAATGATAATATACAGAAATGTTAATCCGAATTACTATAATTTAGAATTGATTTCCACTTGTATGATATCTTATAATCTCTCAGTAATTTCAATTTAAACTAATCAGGCCTGCCAAAGCATTGGCAACTTCCAATACGTCCCCCAGAAGGATACATTACCACTTATGCGGCCCACCACGTGGGAAAGGTTCCCCGCCCATGATTAAAAGCATTAAATGTTGAAGAATATTAAATGTTAAAAATTGGTGGCAATGATTGCACAAGTAGAACAAGGAGGAAGACAACATTTTAAGTACAAGGTATATACCAAAATTTATACAGAATTTAGTTCTATATGATAGCATTATGCTTGCAACAACAATATGTTACAGTAGTATGTTTTTTTGTAAATGATGAATATATAGCAGGAAGGTGAATAAGATTATGATAGCATTGAAAACCTGGAATTGAACTTTCCTTCACTTTTTAAGAATGAACATACTGTTTTTCTTCTTTTTATTAACAATTCAATTGCCAAGATAAAAGAAAAAACGCACTTATCAAGTTGTTAGAATGGATTATATTCATCAAGCGATGATTTTATACAGGCAGTCCTCGACATCCATACAATTCACTCTTTCGTACATTATAAATTCTCGCCCCTAAACCGCCTTTTGTACTCTGAATTCGGACTTTCGTACAACAGCTGATGAACAAACATTTCGAGCTATCACGTAATGGCACTGTCAGCCAAGCCAACATTTTTTATAAATTACCAAATTAAAGTATGCTATGTAATAATATACGTATTATATGTAATGTAAGATTTGTGTGTAAAGTTTTTACTATCTCCATACGTAGTAATGGGAAAGTATTGTGATCACAAAAAAAATCGACTTCGAGATTTCAACGGAAATACACGTTTTGAGGTCCCTAGAACATGTTTAGACTATTTTCGGAATGACTGTGTGTGTGCGCACACGTACGTGTGTGTGTGTGATTGTGGGCGATCTAACTCAAAAAGTACTTGCCATATCATTACCAAACTTCATATATAACACTTTAGCATGAGTACCAAGAACTGATTAGTTTTTGGACAATACCGGTTAATCGGAAGTCGAGGTTTATTCAAAACCCGATTTGGTTTTTGCAATATTTCTCCATTAAAACATCATTATTGTATATACATTTCTATACAAAGGTTATAGAGAATGTAATTTCCTACAACTTTCATTTGAAAGAATTTTCCATAGCAGTTATTGTTTAGGAATTATTTATAAAAAATAATCGGTTTTTTCGGTTTCCGTCAAATATCTCCTTAAAAACGTCGTAATTGGTCATCTTCGTGAGAACCAAAGTTGTAGAGAATAATATTTCTTCCAACTTTTGTTTGAAACAAATTTTCTTAGAACCATCCATTTCGGAGGTATTTTGCTTTTTCTTAATTTCCAGTATACAGCACCACCACCATGTAGTGGTGAATTCTGTAAACATATTCAAAATATACTTAATTTACGGCAGTAAGGATGACTATTCTTTTACAATACGAAATGATAATTTGTCTCATAATGCTATTCATAATAATTTAAATATCTATACCCCAAATATGGAGCAAGTCATGTGTTGGCTACGTCAGATTTTTTAATATTGTACTGAAATTTGACAAGATTAATACCACTGTAAAGTCGGTAATAATCAATAAATTATTATTATTATTCAGTCTTGGCAACGTTACCATCTTTGTCTGTACGTACAGCAGTGTTTCTTTGTTTGTGCATTTTACACCTATTATTTTATAAACATGAGTGAGAAACGGAAAACTGAAAGTGCTAATACAAGTGAAAAGAAACGTAGGGCTCATAAAGTGAACACGATTGAGACAAAGATGGAAATAATTAGGCGTGCTGAAAGTGGCGAATCTTTAGCTTCAATTGGACACTCATTGGACTTAAGCCGGTCGAGCATGTGTTCAATTGTGAAGGAGAAGAACAAATATAATAATACAATATGTACTGTGGCGTTCTGAATAAATACCACATTTTTTTAAAGAGCAAGGAACCAATCTACAGACACTTCAATGACGTTGGCGATATCCCGTTAGCAGACCGCGAAACAATTTGAGACATAATGATAGTGAAGTTGCTTGGTTTTCTCGCGAATGACAAGTGAACTCAGCAAGATTTTTTTGCGAGTTTGGGTCTCGATTCACAGGTTTAAAGCCTTCTCTGTCTTCTCTACATACGGATTCCTAGGTATATACAAAAGACACACTTGTAATCATTGAAGTACCACTTGCAACACTAGCTCTAATCACTTCTTCACTTTCCTTATTGATTTGATTGTGGACTCAGTCACACCAAGTAATTTACCAACTGATGAAGCAGTTCATTATGAACAAGCCTATCTAAAACTTCAATTTTCTTCTCAAAACTCATCACTTTTTTCGCCCTTTTTAACGACTTTTTTTTTCATTCCAATCATCACTCTCTTTGGGACCATGATTAGGCAATATTAAAAAAAAAACTATGAAAATAGCTAAATGCTTTAATGAAAAAAATCTCACACTTTCATACGTTATACACTGACACCACTAAACCACACTAAACCGCCTTCTGTATGCCGAATTCGGTCTTTCGTGAGTCAGCGAAATGACGAACGAATATTTCGAGTGGTGCTGGTTGCCACCCACCAGTTTCCGCTGCGTCACCATCTTTGTCTGTACAGCAGTGTTTATTTGTGCAATTATTTTAATATTTTATTGCATTTTGCCCTATCTCTCTAAATTATAAAATTGACGATAGTGTCTAAAAGGCCCCTGCTCAAAAACTAAACATTTATACCATAATTAGAGATTTTATAATATTTTTTGGCTCTCTGGGAACGGAAACTCCCTATAACATGTAAATCTATGTTCGACATCCGTACATTCGACTTCCGTACACGTTTTCAGGATCACATTATGTATGGATGTCGAGGACTTCCTGTATTGTCAAAGTAGTATATGCAGTTGTTGAAGATATTTGAATAAGTAGTTGTGCTATTATACCAATATAATGCTGATTTAATTATTATTACTGTGTATTAACTGCACCTTGTATGCAAATCATTACTATTAAAAAGAAAATATTAAGAATTAAAAAGCATTCATCCAAGAGATCATTTACTGTACCCAAAAAAATTACTAATAAGTATTTAAAGTGATAAATATATGTTAACTTGACAGAAATTAGTATTGTCAGAAATGTAAATTTATCAAATGACCAAACTGAATTTTTACAATGACATGAAAATTCCACTATGATAATTATCAGGCACTAGATGGAGCAGCCAGAGCTGCACCCAGGGCCGGTGCAAGGATATTTGGCACCCTAGGCAAACAGCTTATTTGGCCTCCCAAGTAGTATATACAGGGTGGGACCCTGTATCTGGCATGCTTGGGACCTGAGGGTTGCCGGATAGGGCGTTTTTCCAGAATTTGGGTAGTCAGACCTAAAATGTACGAACACATACACAACCTAGCACTGTTTTGAGTCTTTAAACCCACTGGGTGCTGATTCCTCTGGTGCAACAACAGTTTTTCTAGGAATATACCTCTAATATAAAGAAGTCTTGTCAGCATTATACACGTGCTCTGCAGTAAAAATGTGAGCAAAAATCATGAGAATACAAGCCTTCACCATTGACTGGTTATAAAGCAGTTGCACAACAGTGGCGCCACCAACAAACACAAATTACTGAACGTTCTGGATACTGGGTAGCCAGATACAGGGTCCCACACTATGTGTGTGTGTGTATATATATATATATATATGGTTCAAAAATCCCATAAGCTTTTAGTTTAGCCATAAGGAGAGGATGGTTAACTTTATCAAATGCGGTTGAGAAATCAGTGTATAAACAGTCAACTTGAAATCCACTTTCAAGAGCATTCAACAGACACTGTTCATAGTAGAGAAGATTGGTGCATGTTGACTTCCCAGATAGAAAACCATGTTGTTCCTGAATAATTAATGGTTTAATGGCAGGAAGAAGTTTATCATAAACCAAAGACTCAAAAATTTTAGAAAAGTTAGACATGATGGAAATGGGACGATAGTTGGAAACATTAACTCTATCTTTATTTAAAAAAATGGGATTTACATAGCTCATCTTCCAATCATCAGGGAAAATACCACTGTTTAATGACATTGAAAAGATTATATGTAAAGGAATTGCGAGTTGATAAATACACCTCTTAATAAAATACATGGAAATACCATCAGGACCAGTAATGTTAGAGGCTTTAATGCTTACAATTTTTTTAAAAACTTCAGATAATTTGATATTGCAGTGATTTAGGCCTATAGATATGCAATCAGTATCAAAAGGAGTATCAATATCACAATTATTAGTATAGACAGAGCCAAAGCGTTCAGCAAAAAGATTGACAATAGTATGACCATCAACACCATTTTTATCACCAAAGAACATATAACTAGGTAATCCACATTTCTTCTTTTTATTATTAACGAAAGACCAAATTTTTTTAGGATTATAATCAATATCACGTTCAACACAGTGTATGTAATCATTATAGAAAGAGGAGGATAACTCTCAGCATTTTTCCTCATCTCCTTTAACAGAGCATAATCCTATGGGTAACTTTATATTTACTATGGGCTTTCTTTTTTTCATAAACAAGTGATTTAAGTTCAGGACTGAACCAACAAGGAAATTTGTTGGTTTTACTTCTTTTCAAAGGAGTATAAAGTTCAATCGCTTGAAGAAGAACGTAATACAAAGAATTTAAAGCTGAATTATCATCACAGTCTGATATCACATTCCAATTTACCTGGGACAAATAAGAGCAAATGTTATCAAAATCACAGTTTTTAAAATCATGGTAAAAACTCTCATATTGAACAGATGCAAAGGGGACACTTAAACGGATATCAAGATCAATGGGAGGATGGTGGGAATCAACACATAATAGAGCATCAGAAGAGTGGGCAATATGTACATTAGTAAAATTAGTGAATATACGATCAAGTGTTCTACCATTATCGTTTTTAATACTGTTGATTTGATACAAGTTGACAAAGTTAAAAGTGTCAAGTATAACCTCAGACTGTGGTGATGAGGGCCCAGTTGGCAGGAGGCCATAATTATCAGAAACATCCCAAGATAGTGAAGGCAGGTTGTAATCACCACAAATTAGATAATTAAGACTTGGATATAAAGAAACAATATGGTCAACAGTATTGCAATGCTTCTGATAATATTCAACATCTGATCCTGGGGTTGCATAAAACAAACCAACAATGAGAGGAGAGCGCAAACCATGAACGCACAAAAATATGTCCAACATCAACATTGGGAATACTAATTAACTCAGAGGGAAGACTATTTCTAACAGCAACTAATACCCCACTTTCACGAGAAGTAATACCAGAGGAAGCATGGCAATCTTTACAAGAAATCGTGAAATCATGGAGACCTAATTCAGCATCATTAATATCAGCATATAACCAAGTTTCAGTGAAAAGTAAAATATCATATTAAGATACTGAGGTAGATGATAGTAAATATGACAATTTGGTATACAGACTACAGACATTTTGGTAATAAATCTCAATATTCTGATTTACACGTACTTTTTTGGAGTAGATAATTGAGTAAATTTAGTTACAATTCCCGGAGTACCTCTAATGAACTTGATGGTTAAATTCTGTTCACCATTCTTACTCCTAGTGTCAAGTTCCTTTCTAAGATCAGCTAGACGCTGACGCTGCATGGCAGTGTGATCATTAACCACATTAACCCCTGCTGGCAACTTGATTTTATTACATGGCCCAGAGAGAGCATCCTCATCAGAGTTAAAAGTAACTTTCACAGGTCTGGATTTACCATCATTAGGTTTGCCTATGCGTGACACACGGATATTAGCATCAACCTGTTCACCAACAATCCTTGATCAAGTCTTGCACTAACTTAAGATCTGAAATGACATTCTCACTAAAATTCACAGGTTCATTGAGACCATAAAAAATAACATTTTTTGATCTCAACTTTCGTTCATTAATCTCAGCAATAGTATTCTCAATCAGGCAGGCACTGTTTACAGAAGTGCTGCCTGAAAGAGATGCCTTCAATTCAATGGCTCGTGTCGCACACCACAACTCTTCAATTAAAGACGAAGGAGACACAGTATTTATATCAACTCGAGGCGGACTAGGATGACAAACTTTGACTGAGTCCATAGACTCAGACTTACATTTGTCGCAGAACCAGTCGAGATCATTGCATCCCACCAAAGCCTGAAAGGTAGTGTTTGACAATGCCGTGCAGGTTCTGTGATAATATTTGCTGCACTTAGAACAGATAATGTGATCGACAGACTTTATATCAAAAGATTCACAGCATTTATCACAGAGCTTCTTGATAGCTAAGTTGTTATGGTTGTTATGACGATTGGGTGCCATCTTGGATCGCGATCAAACTCATATTATCATACAAAAGATGGAATGGTATTTTTCACTGGTGATTCACAAAAAACCGTTCAGGGATATGGGAAAATCTTAGATCATTAAATTACTAATGCAATAAAAGCACTCAAGTAAATTGTTATGAACATTTTGGTGTCAATGAATATGCTGGAACGGTTTTGCCATTATAGCTCCAGCAATGGCAACATCTCAAGCAGCAGGAAAGTGTACCATGCAGCAGGGCTTACTTAGGCAAAACCAGAGGTAGTAACATTTTATAATGACATACAGGTGGAGTGAATTTTTGTTGATGAATTAAGCTTATCATATGTGCAATCATTGTGGCATTGTGTTGTATTTACATGTATATTTTTCTATAATGCAAGTATAAAATATTGAGTCTTATGGTAATGTTTGAAATTAATTATTTTTAATCCAACATTTACGGCACTGTTTTAGGTTCCTTTTAAAATAAACTCAAAATTCTAGGTTTAAGTACTATCATAAGGATCTTATCTTTTTCCTCTGCAATTCCTTCTTATTGTCTTGCGATCCTACTTCCTTAAGACATTCTTGTCACTCCTGGGAATATACTCACACTGCGGAATGGAATGTAGATTCCTAACACATTAGTTGGCAGTGTAAATGCTTCGTAAAAATTTTATGAAGAAATCCAACTAAGCCCACATTTTCTGGCAGGTATTAAAAAAATCATCTGTCTGTAGTTAGTTGCCATGGAAAAATCCACAATATTTGTCATTTGAACGGTTACCAAGGGATTTTAAAACTTTGGTTTAATTTAAACATTTGCGATTTATATTAACAATTTAATTTGATGAACATTCGGTTTAGTTAAAAAGAAAATTCAATTTCAGATCGTCGCATTTTAGGTGAAATGGACAAGTCATAAAAGATTAGCCACGCTCTGAAGTTTAATAATCTAGCTAGGTAGCGAATTGGGAAATTATCTGCGGCAGTTTCCTTAGTTTTCGATACGCTCGGAGAATATATAAAACAAAAGCTCCCTTAAAAATTCA
This sequence comes from Uropetala carovei, assembly GCA_036926305.1. NCBI lineage: Eukaryota > Metazoa > Arthropoda > Insecta > Odonata > Petaluridae > Uropetala > Uropetala carovei. The sequence continues at coordinate 3,834,078 of JAXCHB010000010.1, read as the reverse complement.
GGCATAAATAGTATCGCTTTGAGAAGTTATAAAGAAAAAATATTCAAATGAGTTTACCCATCGGATAACTAGAAAATATCTTAAGTAACTTCCGTTTTAGATAGCTTTTTAGCAGGGGCATCTATTAATATGGTCAAGTGGTAAAAATAAATTAGCGACATACATAGTTCTGCCACTTAAATATATATTTATAGAAAATATTTATTGTTTTAAAGATTATTTTCAAGTGAGAAAAAAGCATTTTATTATAATTACATATTTAAAATTATTTTGTATAATTACCTTAATGTAGTAAAAAGCGCAATTTCTAGTTTTTTAATAAACAATTGATCATCGCACCAGGTTGGCGCTATGTGGTCACTCAGTGGAGGTCATTCAGTGTACAGCTTTCAACCAGTCAAGACCGAAATTCTTCCTAATAGACAGGAGTGTGCCGAAGTCGGCATATTGAAGGTGAGTTGTATTTTCTTGTGGTGGCCTTGTTAGTTAGCCCAGGAAATTTGATTGCATTAGAGTTGAAGTGATTTTTTAATGCAGTTTATCCAGTCGGTGTCTATTCGAAACGATCGATCAGTCACGTGTATTTATTCTCGACTTTTGTAACTTGTGATATTGACATGTCAAATACGAAAATTATTAAAAATCCGGTATTACGAACTCACTACGTATTATCCTTGAGGAGGTGTTAATAGGCATACTTGATCGTAACATCGGGATATTCCGATATTCCTGAATCCGGAGAGTGATTTTTCATTCTTGTGCGATTATTTCCTTGAAAAGAATCGTCCTAACTTCGAAATTCACCTAAAGTTATTTTAATTTGTTCGATAATTTTCGGGGCATGTCTTAGGCAGGGTAGAAATGGCCTTCAAAGTAGAATGGTCCCGTAAATGGCTGCGAGGTTGTCTAAAAGCGAACGGGACGGATTTCTACGTGCAGCTTTAAAGCCATAATTGGATTAGACACGTGTTTCTACCCAAAAATAAGTTATTAAAGGTGCAAGTATGGAGAAAAAGTGAATTTGCCTGGTCATGAGATATTTTCAAATACGTCGACGAGCTGGTGGATATCTGTTTTAGCGGAAAAGATGGACTTCGAAAGAATCGTCCGCAAACCCTATTAGATTGATCATCGTATCATATAGCGAGTTAAAAATCCTATTCCGGTACGGAAACGTGGTTTCCGGACTTTTTCGCCGAGAGTGGTAGTACAGGGCCGCGCCTAGGGTGTTTCGCGCCCGGGTGCAAGATATCTCTGTGGCGCCTCCCTACTAGCGAAATTTCGTGGTATGATGAAATACGACTTTTTTTCATCGATAAAGATTGGAGACAAGCTAATGAATTTCTGTCGATGTATGCCATAACGAATTGATTGAAAAAATTAGTTTCATAATTATTAATATAAATATATCATTTAATATCTGCTTGAAGGAAAATTATAAAACTCGCCGCACATATGATTATAATTCAATACTCTGTCCCGTTACCTTAATGATCAATCAAAAATTCCCATATTTTTGTCCATTTATAAGCCAAATTAGATTCGATATTTATTCTGACAATAAGAAAACGAAACTTCAATTATTTACGCATTCCTACGTCAACGTCCCGACTTCGTATTTTAATTTTAAGGTACTTTAAAATGCAATGAAGAAGCAGATGTCAACAATTCTCATTATTTGGAGAAATTGTTTCGATATTTGAATTTGGTACTATTTATGAACGTTAACTTAGGTGGGAGATCGTGAAGGAGTAAGGAAAGCTAGTTTTCGGAAAAGCTATAGGTACCAAAACGATTTAAAACAGATTTGGGATTTCCAAGACTCGGTAAGTGGGAGAAAAAAGGATAGGCACCTGGTATTCTTCCAGCGAAAGAATGTGGTAAAGGTCTATGGTACTTTAGGAAAGGATTGCCGCCTCAGTTGGAGCTCTTCGCTAGGGTCAGGATAGCAATTAGCAGAGTAGCGCCCCCCCCCCCCCCCCCCCTCTTGGCGAGAACTACGGTCGGTCGCAACCGTCGCCACTGATGTGATCTAGCGACCCTGAGTCATGAGACGCGTATCGCAAGGGATCGGAAAAATTTTGCCTGCAAGATTTTGTCACTTTAGTATCTCCAAGTTTCCCATTTCACTCGTACAAAGGAGGAAACATTCCCAAGTCGAATTCCAGTAATATATGGATAAAATACCTTGATGGGAAGGTGCCCCAGAAAGTTGGCGCCCGGGTGCAACGCATCCGGGTAGGCGCGCCCCTGCATTAGTATGGGTTCCATTTGCCCGCGAATTCTCCCACCGAATCCTGATATAACGATAATGCGTTCTTTGAGGCGATTACTTCATAAAAGGTTGGGTGATGTTTTGTATCTTACCTATTTAATTCCTTCAACTGCTTCATCATGTTTCTAATGTCCTAAATGAGAAGTGGACATTTCGGTATTTATTACGTGCTTAATTCGCTTGTCTATTAATCGCGACCGAATTTTGTGTGTATGTGAAGTGCAACAAAAGTATTGTTAATATTAGGCATTTATATAATGGTTGCTTTGATAATTATTGCAGAGCAAACATAAACCGTCCTAATTCAATAAGTTATAAGAGATTATATACGAATGCCCATCTTGAATTAATATTGATAGAGATTTTCATATAAGAGTTATTTTTGTAATTTTGCATTGTGTATGAATTGTACTAATATTCTTCCATGTTTTTATGAATTGTATTTTTGTGTTTTTCTAAGAGAACCGTATTTGATGTTTTACTATTATAAAAAGATTTTTATTTTCTTTTTAATAGGTGTTTACCTCTGAATGAAACTTTTAAAGTATTTGAAAAACTAATATTCAACATTCTTAAAATCTCCTATTTCTGTTAATTTCAGGGATCCCTTATTGTACTGTGGTACCAGGTGGAGATGGGTAAAAAGTAATGCAGGATTTGAGGGAAATAAATTGCAAATTTAAGCAATAAATTTGGTAACTAGGTTTCGAATAATTATGGTTTGAATAATTTTCAAAACAGTATTTAATTTAATTTTCTTATGTCTACACTTCGTTTCTATATTATACATATTGCATTATATATTATATTAACAGTATTTTAAGATTGTATATATAAATAATTTTATTCTGCTTCTGTCTTCGCCACCCAATCTTACGCCCGCCATGGCTTGTGCGTCGCCCCCTTCCCTCCCTCCCGGGGCCCCTATCTTGCGCAAGGTTCCCATCCTGTGTGCACACAAAATCCCAAACCACGATACGGTTTCCACACGATTGATGTTTTATACAATTGGTATATGTACTGGTATCGTATGTTTTATTATAATATAACATACGATACAAAAATTGTTTGTTTCCACGATATATGCTAATTCGAATTTCGAAATGTACCGCTAATAACTTCTCTACTGAATGAAAAGTACCGACAGATGCTGCTGGATCTCGAAATGTGCATTTCTATTCCGAATGCACAAAGAGTGACGAACGAAGACACCCAGACACACCATTCTTCATGCACGAGTAAGTATGTTTAGATGTAGTTGTACTCTTTTTATTAAGGTCTCCTCCTTAATAGAGATTTTTTTTACAGAGCTATTCCTAGAGATAGGGTGAAGGGTCGTAGTGGCCTGGTTATCACCTACTGGAGGTACTTAATGAAGTTTCATTGGAGGGATGACACGAGGAGCGCATTGGGGAATTTTTGGCCAGGCTTATGAACTCTGCTCTTTATCTCAGGGAAGTATGTTACAGTCAATAGTATGGTAGTCTCTAAATGTCTCCAAATTTATGCAAATGAATTAGCACCTATAGTGTAAAAGTGCTTGTTGTTTTTCTTTTTACTCTGCGGTAATTTAGCACCATCGAGATAGAACAGCTTGAATAGTAGCCTTATTTCGATCTCAGCTAATAAAATGCTTCAGAATAAAAATCATAATAAATTATCAATTTTTTATATTCTGTTTCTCTGACTTTGTTAACGGCGATTGTAGTTTTGCAGTCGTATATTGGATTACATGTTCCAAATTAGTTAGGTATGGGAGGACAATAGATTTCTAAATATCTAATATATGTTATATAAAGCAATTTCTACCCATGCACAGATGAGTTTATTTCTAATATTACTATTAATTTGTCCTTTTTAATAGAGATTTTTTTTACAGAGCTATTCTTCAAGACAGGTTGGTGCGTCAGATTATGGCCTGGTTATCTCCTACAGGAGGTAATTAATGATGTTTCGCTGGAGGGATGCCACAGTTGGAATGCTAGGCTTATTTCGATGTAAGACATATAAAATGCCTCAGTAGAGTAATAATAATTTTTTAGCAATTTTTTTAAGTTCACTGGAGGGATGATACACTTGGAATGCTAGGCTTATTCGCTCTATGGCATATAAAATGTCTCAGAATAATAATCATAATTAATTAGCAATTTTTAAAAATTCTTTTATTTCTCAGACGTTGTTAACTGCGACTGTAGTTTCTAATATATGACATATAAAGCAATTTCTAGCCATGCAAAGATATAAGATTATTTCTGCTCTTTTTATTAATTTATCGTTTTTAATAGAGGATATTTTTTACAGATCTATTCTCCAAGCCAGGGTGGTGCGTTGCAGCGTGGCCTGGTTATCTCCTGCAGGAGGTAATTAATGATGTTTCGCTGGAGGGATGCCACAGTTGGAATGCTAGGCTTATTTCGATGTAAGACATATAAAATGCCTCAGTAGAGTAATAATAATTTTTTAGCAATTTTTTTAAGTTCTATTATTTCTCGAACGTCATTAACGGAAACTGTATTTTCTAATATATGGTTTATGAAGCAATTTCTAGCCATGCAAAGATATTACTTTATTTCTACTCTTTTTATTTATTTACTGTATTTAATAGAGGTTTTTTTTACAGGGCATTTCTCCAAGACAGGGTGGTGCGTCAGTGAGTGGCCTGGTTATCTCCTACAGGAGGTAATAAATCAAGTTTCACTGGAGGAATGACAATTGGTATTCTAGGCTTATTTCGATCTAAGGCATATAAAATGTCTCAGAAGAATAATCATAATAAGTTATCATTTTTTAAAAATTCTATTAATTCTCTGACGTCGTTAACGGCGACTGTATTTTCTAATATCTATACTATAAGCTCTCTTCTTACAGAGGAGGATATAGGAGGATACTAATGTCTGGCCAAAACTACAATAGATGGAGAGCTGAAATTTTCAGAGGTTGTAGATGGAATGGAGAAACCGCCAGAAAAATTGAGAACTCCCACCTAAATGCCCTGGGTTCGACTCCAGAAATTCCGAAATTTGCGTTTTTTCCCATAAGAAAAGCATTGCGGCATTTTTGAAAATTAATTTAGAGCACTTTCGGATATGACAGAGAATGGAAACTTGGAGGGATGTTATATATCCACATGATCTAATGGGAACCGTTGACACTTTTACCGTAACTTTCCCGGGTTCGACTCCAGACGACCCAGTATATCTCCCATAAGAAAGCATGGAAGAAATTAATTCCTGCATAATATAGAGGAAACTATGAGGAATAAAGAGCAGATATTTTCAGGGTTTGTAGATGTCATGAGCATATATCCATATTATTTTGGAGCTCCTGCATAGGTGTCATCGGTTCGACTATAGACAGCCTTATAATTGAGATTATTTCTCATAAGAAAAGATATGAAATTGGTGCAGGACACTTTTGCGATTAAAATTTAGTTGTCTGCTCTTACTCTTTATAATAAGATGAGATAAATGCTTGCAGAATGCAAGCACACATTCACTAGTATGGTATATATAGCAATTTCTAGTCATGCAAAGATAGGAGATTATTTCTACTCTTTTGATTTATTTCTCGTTTTTAATAGAGGTTTTTTTTACAGAGCTTTCTGCAAGACAGGGTGTTGCATCGGCCAATGACCTTGTTATCTCCTACGGGAGGTAATTAATGAAGTTTCACTGGAGGGATGTCACAGTTGGTATGCTAGGCTCATTTCCATCTAAGGCATATAATATGCCTCAGAACAATAATCATAATTATTTAGCAAATTTTAAAATTCTTTTATTTCTCTGATGTTTTTAACGGCGACTGTAGTTTCTAATATATGATATATAAAGCAATTTCTAGCCATGCAATGATATGAGATTATTTCTGCTCTTTTTATTAATTTATCGTCTTTAATAGAGGTTATTTTTTACAGAGCTATTCTCCAAGACACGGTGGTGCGTCAGAGTATGTCCTGTTTATCTCCTACAGGAGGTAATTAATGAAGTTTCACTGGAGGGATGTCACAGTTGGTATGCTAGGCTCATTTCCATCTAAGGCATATAATATGCCTCAGAACAATAATCATAATTATTTAGCAAATTTTAAAATTCTTTTATTTCTCTGATGTTTTTAACGGCGACTGTAGTTTCTAATATATGATATATAAAGCAATTTCTAGCCATGCAATGATATGAGATTATTTCTGCTCTTTTTATTAATTTATCGTCTTTAATAGAGGTTATTTTTTACAGAGCTATTCTCCAAGACACGGTGGTGCGTCAGAGTATGTCCTGTTTATCTCCTACAGGAGGTAATTAATGAAGTTTCACTGGAGGGATGTCACAGTTGGTATGCTAGGCTCATTTCCATCTAAGGCATATAATATGCCTCAGAACAATAATCATAATTATTTAGCAAATTTTAAAATTCTTTTATTTCTCTGATGTTTTTAACGGCGACTGTAGTTTCTAATATATGATATATAAAGCAATTTTTAGCCATGCAATGATATGAGATTATTTCTGCTCTTTTTATTAATTTATCATTTTTAATAGAGGTTATTTTTTACAGAGCTATTCTCCAAGACACGGTGGTGCGTCAGAGTATGTCCTGTTTATCTCCTACACGAGGTAATTAATGAAGTTTCACTGGAGGTATGTCACAGTTTGTTTGCTAGGCTTATATAATGCCTCAGAAGAATAATCTTAAATAATTAGCAATTTATTTAAATTCTATTATTTCTGTGACGTCGTTAATGTCGACTGTAGCTTCCAATATATCGTATTTAAAGGAATTTCTAGCCATGCACACACATGAGTTTATTTCTACTCTTTTCGTTTATTTCTCGATTTTAATAGAGGTTATTTTTTACAGAGATATTCTTCAAGAAAGGGTGGTGCGTCTGAGTGTGGCCTGGTTATCTCTTGCAGGAGGTAATTAATGAAGTTTCATTGGAGGGATGACACAGTTGATACGCTAGGCTTATTTCCATCTAAGGCATATAAAATGCCTCAGAACAATAATCATAATTAATTAGCAATTTTTTTCAATTCTATTATTTCTCTGACGTCGTTAACGGCAACAGTCGTTTCTAATATATCATTCATAAAGCAATGTATAGCCATGCAAAGATATGAGGTTATTTTTACTCTTTTTATTAATTTCTCATTTTTAATAAAGGTTTTTTTTTAATTAGCTATTCTCCAACGACAGGGTGGTGCGTCGGAGCGTTGCCTGGCTATCTCCTACAGGAGGTAATTAAAGAAGTTCCACTGGAGAAATGACACAGTTGGTATGCTAGTCTTATTTCGATCTAAGGCATATAAAATGCCTCAGAAGAATAATAATAGTTAATGAACAATTTTTAAAAATTCTATTATTACTCAGACGTAGCTAATGGCGACTGTAGTTTCTAATATATTGTATATAAAGGATTTCTAGCCATGCACACATATGAGTTTATTTCTACACTTTTTATTTAATTCTTATTTTTAATAGAGGTTTTTGTTACAGAGCTATTCTCCAAGCCAGGGTCGTGCGTCGGTGCGTGGCCTGGTTATCTCCTACAGAAGCTAATTAATGAAGTTCCACTGGAGGAATGACACAGTTGGTATGATAGGCTTATTTCGAACTAAGGCATATAAAATGCTCAGAAGAATAATCATAATCAATTAGCATTTTTTTTAAATTCTATTTTTTCTCTGACGTCGTGAACGTCGACCTTAGTTTCTAATATATGTTATATAAAGCAATTTCTAACCATGCACACATATGAGTTTATTTCTACTGTTTTGATTTATTTCTCGTTTTTAATATAGGTTTTTTTTACTGAGCTTTCTCAAAGACAGGGTCGTGCGTCGGAGTGTGGCCTGGTTATCTCCTACAGGAGGTAATTAATGATGTTTTGCTGGAGGGATGCCACAGTTGGAATGCTAGGCTTATTTCGATGTAAGGCATATAAAATGCCTCGGGAAAATAATAATAAATTATTAGCAGTTTTTTTAAATTCTATAAAATGCCTAAGAAGAATAATAGTAATCAATCAGCATTTTTAAAAAATTCTATTATTTCTCTGACGTTGTCATCGGAGACTGTAATTTCTAATATATAGTATATAAAGCAATTTCTCGCCATGCAAAGATAGGAGATTATTTCTACGCTTTTAATTTATTACTCGTTTTTAATAAAGGTTTTTTTTCAGAGCTATTCTCCAATACACAGTGGTGCATCAGAGTGTCCTGGTAATCTTCTACAGGAGGTAATTAATGAAGTTTCACTGGATGGATGACACAGTTGGAATGCTCCGCTTCTTTCGATCTAAGGCATATAAAATGCCTCAGAAGGTGGTACATCAGAGCGTGACCTTGTTATCTCCTACAGTAGGTAATTAATGAAGTTTCGCTGGAGGGATGTCATAATTTTTTTTACAGAGCTATTCTCCAAGACAGGTTGGTGAGTCGGAGTGTGGCCTGGTTATCTCCTGCAGGAGGTAATTAGTGAAGTTTCACTGGATGAATGACACAGTTGGCATGCTAGGCTAATTTATGTCTAAGGCATATAAAATGCCTCAGAAGAATAATCATAATTAGTTGTCAATTTCTTTAAATTCTATTGCATCTCTGACGTCGTTAACGGCGGTTGTAGTTTCTAATATACGTTATATAAAGCAATTTCTAACCATGGACACATATGAGTTTTTTCTACTCTTTTATTTATTTGTCATTTCTAATTGAGGTTTTTTTTACAGAGCTATTCTCCAAGACTGGGTGGGGCGTCGGAGTGTGGCCTGGTTATCTCCTGCAGGAGGTAATTAATGAAGTTTCCCTAGAGGGATGTCGCAGTTGATATGCTAAGCTTATTTCGATCTAAGGCATATAAAATGCCTCAGAACAATAATCATAATTAATTAGCAATTTTAAAAAATTCTATTATTTCTCTGACGTCGTTAACGACGACCGTAATTTCTAATATATCGTTCATAAAGCAATTTATAGCCATGCAAGGATATGATATTATATCTACTCTGTTTATTAGTTTCTCATTTTTAATAGAGGTTTTTCTTTAATTAGCTATTCTCCAACGACAGGGTGGTGCGTCGGAGCGTTGCCTGGCTATCTCCTACAGGAGGTAATTAAAGAAGTTCCACTGGAGAAATGACACAGTTGGTATGCTAGTCTTATTTCGATCTAAGGCATATAAAATGCCTCAGAAGAATAATAATAGTTAATTAACAATTTTAAAAATTCTATTATTACTGAGACGTAGCTAATTGTGACTGTAGTTTCAAATATGTATTGTCAGAAGCAATTTCTAGCCATGCACACATATGAGATTATTTCTACTCTTTTTATTTATTTCTCATTTTTAATAGAGGTTTTTGTTACAGAGCTATTCTGAAAGACAGGGTGGTGCATTGGGGGGTGACCTCGTTATCTCCTACAGGAGGTAATTAATGAAGTTTCACTGGAGGACTGACACAGTTGGTATGCTAGGCTTATTTTGATCTAAGGAATATAAAATACCTCAGAGAATAATAATAATTAATTAGCAATTTTTTAAAATTTTATTATTTTTCTCACGTCGTTAACGGCGACTGTAGTTTCACTAGAGATATGACACAGTAGAAATGCTGGGGTTATTTCGCTCTAAGGCAGATAAAATGTCTCAGAATAATAATCGTAATTAATTAGCAATTTTTTAAAATTCTATAATGTCTGTGACGTTGTTCATGGCGACTGTAGTTTCTAATATATGATATATTAAGCAATTTCTAGCCATGCAAAGATATGAGATTATTTCTGCTCTTTTTATTAATTTATCGTTATTAATAGAGGTTATTTTTTACAGAGCTATTCTCCAAGACATGGTAGTGCGTCAGAGTGTGGCCTGGCAATCTCCTACAGGAGTTTATTAATGATGTTTCACTTGGGGGATGACACAAATTGTGTGCTAGGCTTATTTCTATCTAAGGCATATAAAATGCTTCAAAAGAAAAATAATAATTAAATAGCAATTTTTTAAAATTCTATTATTTCTCTGACGTCGTTAAAGGTGACTGTAGTTTGTCATATATGGTATATGAAGCAATTTCTCGCCATGCAAAGATAGGAGATTATTTCTACGCTTTTGATTTATTACTCGTTTTTAATAAAGGTTTTTTTTCAGAGCTATTCTCCAATACACAGTGGTGCATCAGAGTGTCCTGGTAATCTTCTACAGGAGGTAATTAATGAAGTTTCACTGGATGGATGACACAGTTGGAATGCTCCGCTTCTTTCGATCTAAGGCATATAAAATGCCTCAGAAGGTGGTACATCGGAGCGTGACCTGGTTATCTCCTACAGTAGGTAATTAATGAAGTTTCGCTGGAGGGATGTCATAGTTTGTATGATAGGCTTATAAAATGCCTCGGAAGAATAATCATATTCAATTAGCATTTTTTAAAAATTCTATTATTTCTCTGACGTCGTTAACGGCGACTGTATTTTCTAGTATAGGGTATATGGAGCAATTTCTAGCGATGCAAAGATATGAGATTATATCTACTCTTTTTATTAATTTCACGTTTTTAATAGAGGTTTTTTTTACAGAGCTATTCTCCAAGACACGGTGGTGCGTCAGAGTATGTCCTGGTAATCTCCTACAGGAGGTAATTAATGAAGTTTCACTAAAGGTATGTCACAGTTTGTTTGCTAGGCTTATATAATGCCTCAGAAGACTAATCATATAATTAATAACCACTTTTTTGAAATTCTTTTATTTCTCTGATGTTGTTAACGGCGACTGTATTTTCTAATATGTGATATACAAAGCAATTTCTAGCCATGCAAAGATATGAGATTGTTTCTACTCCTTTTATTTATTTCTCGTTATTAATACAGGTTTTTTTTGCAGAGCTATTTTCCAAGACAGGTTGGTGTGTCGGAGTGTGGCCTGGTTATCTCCTACAGTAGGTAATTAATGAAGTTTCACTGGAGGGATGACACAATTGCTATGCTAGGTTTCTTTCGACCAAGGCATATAAAATGCCTCAGAAGAATAATCATAATTAATTAACAATTTTTCAAAATTCTATTATTTCCCTGACGTCGTTAACGGCGACTGTAGTTTCTAATATGTCGTATATAAAGGAATTTCTTGCCATGCACATATATGAGTTTATTTCTAACTTTTTTATTTATTTCTAGTTTTTAATAGAGGTCTTTTTTACAGAGCCATTCTCCAAAACATGGTGGTGCGTCGTAGGGTGGCGTGGTTATCTCCTACTGGAGGTAGTTAATGAAGTTTCGCTGAAGGTATGTCACAGTTTGTATGCTAGGCTTATAAAATGCCTAAGAAGAATAATCAAAAATTATTAACAATTTTTTAAAATTCTATTCTTTCTCTGACGTTGTTAGCGGCGATTGTACTTTCTAATGTATGATATATAAAGCAATTTCTAGCCATGCAAAGATATGAGACTATTTCTGCTCTTTTATTAATTAATCGTTTTTAATGGATGTTATTTTTTACAGATCTCTTCTCCAAGACAGGGTGGTGCGTCGTAGAGTTGCCTGGTTATCTCCTATTGGAGGTAATGAATGAAGTTTTGCTGGAGGGTTGACACAGTTGGAAAGCTAGGCTTATTTCGATCTAAGGCATATAAAATGCCGCAGAAGAATAATTATTATTAATTAGCAATTTAAAAAAATTCTTTTATATCTCTGACGTTGTTAACGGCTATTGTAGTTTCTAATATATGATATGTAAAGCAATTTCTATCCATGCAAAGATGTTAGACTATTTCTGCTCTTTTATTAATTTATCGTTTTTAATAGAGGTTATTTTTTACAGATCTTTTCTCAGTGACAGGGTGGTGCGTCGTAGAGAGGCCTGGTCATCTCCTACTGGAGGTAGTTAATGAAGTTTCAGTTGGGGGATGATACAATTGGTTACTAGGCTTATTTCGAACTAAGGCATATAAAATGCTCAGAAGAATAATCATAATCAATTAGCATTTTTTAAAAATTCTATTATTTCTCTGACGTCGGTAACGGCAACTGTAGTTTCTAATATATCGTATATAAAGAAGTTGAGAAACTAATATTCAACATACTTCTAATCACGTATGTCTGTTAATTTCAGGGATCCCTTATTGTACTCTGGTACCAGGTGGAGATGGGTAAAAGGTAATGCAGGATTTGAGGGAAATAAATTGCAAATTTAAGCAATAAGTTTGGTAACTAGGCTTAGAATAATTATGGTTTGAATAATTTTCAAAACAGTATTTAATTTAATTTTCTTATGTCTACACTTCGTTTCTATATTATACATATTGCAATATATATTATATTAACAGTATTTTAAGATTGTATATATAAATAATTTTATTCTGCTTCTGTCTTCGCCACCCAATCTTACGCCCGCCATGGCTTGTGCGTCGCCCCCTTCCCTCCCTCCCGGGGCCCCTATCTTGCGCAAGGTTCCCACACTGTGTGCACACAAAATCCCAAACCACGATACGGTTTCCACACGATTGATGTTTTATACAATTGGTATATGTACTGGTATCGTATGATTTATTATAATATAACATACGTACAAAAATGTTTGTTTCCACGATATATGCTAAATTGAATTTCGAAATGTACCGCTAATAACTTTTCTACTGAATGAAAAGTACCGACAGATGCTGTTGGATCTCGAAATGTGCATTTCTATTCCGAATGCACAAAGAGTGACGAACGAAGACACCCAGACACACCATTCTTCATGCACGAGTAAGTATGTTTAGATGTAGTTGTACTCTTTTTATTAAGGTCTCCTCCTTAATAGAGATTTTTTTTACAGAGCTATTCCTAGAGATAGGGTGAAGGGTCGTAGTGGCCTGGTTATCACCTACTGGAGGTACTTAATGAAGTTTCATTGGAGGGATGACACGAGGAGCGCATTGGGGAATTTTTGGCCAGGCTTATGAACTCTGCTCTTTTTCTCAGGGAAATATGTTACAGTCAATACTATGGTAAGTCTCTAAATGTCTTCAAATTTAATGCAAATTAATTAGCACCTATAGTGTAAAAGTGCTTGTTGTTTTCTTCTTAGTCTGCGGTAATTCAGCACCATCGAGATAGAACAGCTTGAAAAGTAGCCTTATTTCGATCTCAGCATATAAAATGCCTCAGAATAATATAAATAATAAAATATCAATTATTTACATTCTGTTTCTCTGACTTTGTTAACGGCGATTGTAGTTTTGCAGTCGTATATTGGATTACATGTTCCAAATAAGTTAGGTATGGGAGGACAATAGATTTCTAAATATCTAATATATGTTATATAAAGCAATTTCTACCCATGCACAGATGAGTTTATTTCTAATATTTCTATTGATTTCTCGTGTTTAATAGAGATTTTTTTTACAGAGCTATTCTCCAAGACAGGTTGGTGAGTCGGAGTGTGGCCTGGTTATCTCCTGCAGGAGGTAATTAGTGAAGTTTCACTGGATGAATGACACAGTTGGCATGCTAGGATAATTTATATCTAAGGCATATAAAATGCCTCAGAAGAATAATCATAATTAGTTGTCAATTTCTTTAAATTCTATTGCATCTCTGACGTCGTTAACGGCGGTTGTAGTTTCTAATATACGTTATATAAAGCAATTTCTAGCCATGGACACATATGAGTTTTTTCTACTCTTTTATTTATTTGTCATTTCTAATTGAGGTTTTTTTTTACAGAGCTATTCTCCAAGACTGGGTGGGGCGTCGGAGTGTGGCCTGGTTATCTCCTGCAGGAGGTAATTAATGAAGTTTCCCTAGAGGGATGTCGCAGTTGATATGCTAAGCTTTTTTCGATCTAAGGCATATAAAATGCCTCAGAACAATAATCATAATTAATTAGCAATTTTAAAAAATTCTATTATTTCTCTGACGTCGTTAACGACGACCGTAATTTCTAATATATCGTTCATAAAGCAATTTATAGCCATGCAAGGATATGATATTATATCTACTCTGTTTATTAGTTTCTCATTTTTAATAGAGGTTTTTCTTTAATTAGCTATTCTCCAACGACAGGGTGGTGCGTCGGAGTGTTGCCTGGCTATCTCCTACAGGAGGTAATTAAAGAAGTTTCACTGGAGAAATGACACAGTTGGTATGCTATGCTTATTTCGATCTAAGGCATATAAAATGCCTCAGAAGAATAATAATAGTTAATTAACAATTTTAAAAATTCTATTATTACTGAGACGTAGCTAATGGTGACTGTAGTTTCAAATATATATTGTCAGAAGCAATTTCTAGCCATGCACACATATGAGTTTATTTCTACTCTTTTTATTTATTTCTCATTTTTAATAGAGGTTTTTGTTACAGAGCTATTCTGAAAGACAGGGTGGTGCATTGGGGGGTGACCTCGTTATCTCCTACAGGAGGTAATTAATGAAGTTTCACTGGAGGACTGACACAGTTGGTATGCTAGGCTTATTTTGATCTAAGGAATATAAAATACTTCAGAGAATAATAATAATTAATTAGCAATTTTTTAAAATTCTATTATTTTTCTCACGTCGTTAACAGCGACTGTAGTTTCACTAGAGATATGACACAGTAGAAATGCTGGAGTTATTTCGCTCTAAGGCAGATAAAATGTCTCAGAATAATAATCGTAATTAAATAGCAATTTTTTAAAATTCTATTATTTCTCTGACGTCGTTATAGGTGACTGTAGTTTGTCATATATGGTATATGAAGCAATTTCTCGCCATGCAAAGATAGGAGATTATTTCTACGCTTTTGATTTATTACTCGTTTTTAATAAAGGTTTTTTTTCAGAGCTATTCTCCAATACACAGTGGTGCATCAGAGTGTCCTGGTAATCTTCTACAGGAGGTAATTAATGAAGTTTCACTGGATGGATGACACAGTTGGAATGCTCCGCTTCTTTCGATCTAAGGCATATAAAATGCCTCAGAAGGTGGTACATCGGAGCGTGACCTGGTTATCTCCTACAGTAGGTAATTAATGAAGTTTCGCTGGAGGGATGTCATAGTTTGTATGATAGGCTTATAAAATGCCTCGGAAGAATAATCATATTCAATTAGCATTTTTAAAAAATTCTATTATTTCTCTGACGTCGTTAACGGCGACTGTATTTTCTAGTATAGGGTATATGGAGCACTTTCTAGCGATGCAAAGATATGAGATTATATCTACTCTTTTTATTAATTTCACGTTTTTAATAGAGGTTTTTTTTACAGAGCTATTCTCCAAGACACGGTGGTGCGTCAGAGTATGTCCTGGTAATCTCCTACAGGAGGTAATTAATGAAGTTTCACTAAAGGTATGTCACAGTTTGTTTGCTAGGCTTATATAATGCCTCAGAAGACTAATCATATAATTAATAACCACTTTTTTGAAATTCTTTTATTTCTCTGATGTTGTTAACGGCGACTGTATTTTCTAATATGTGATATATAAAGCAATTTCTAGCCATGCAAAGATATGAGATTGTTTCTACTCCTTTTATGAATTTATCGTTTTTAATAGAGGTTATTTTTTACAGAGCTATTCTCCAAGAGAGGGTGGTGCATCGGAGCGTGACCTGGTTATTTCCTGCAGGAGGTAATTAATGAAGTTTAACTGGAGGGATGTCACAGTTGGAATGCTAGGCTTATTTCGATCTAAGGCATATAAAATGCCTCAGAAGAATACTATTAATTAGTTAGCATTTTTTAAAAATTCTATTATTTCTCTGACGTCATTAACGGCGACTGTAGTTTCTAATATATGGTATATAAAGCAATTTCTAGCCATGCACACATATTATTTTATTTCTACTCTTTTTATTTATTTCTCGTTATTAATACAGGTTTCTTTTGCAGAGCTATTCTCCAAGACAGGTTGGTGTGTCGGAGTGTGGCCTGGTTATCTCCTACAGTAGGTAATTAATGAAGTTTCACTGGAGGGATGACACAATTGGTATGCTAGGTTTCTTTCGACCAAGGCATATAAAATGCCTCAGAAGAATAATCATATTTAATTAACAATTTTTCAAAATTCTATTATTTCCCTGACGTCGTTAACGGCGACTGTAGTTTCTAATATGTCGTATATAAAGGAATTTCTTGCCATGCACATATATGAGTTTATTTCTAACTTTTTTATTTATTTCTAGTTTTTAATAGAGGTCTTTTTTACAGAGCCATTCTCCAAAACATGGTGGTGCGTCGTAGGGTGGCGTGGTTATCTCCTACTGGATGTAATTATTGAAGTTTCACTGGAGGGCTAACACAGTAGGTATGCCAGGTTTATTACGATCTAAGGCATATAAATTGCCTCGGAAGAATAATCGTAATTAATTAGCAATTTTTTAAATTTTATTTCTCAGACGTTGATAATGGCGACTGTAGTTCCTAATATATGGTATATATAACAATTTCTAGCCATGCAAAGATATGAGATTATTTGTTCTCTTTTTATTAATTTATTGTTTTTAATAGATGTTATTTTTTACAGAGATATTCTCCAAGACACGGTGGTGCGTCGGAGCGTGACCTGGTTATCTCCCACAGGAGGTAATTAATGAAGTTTCGCAGGAGGGATGTCACAGTTTGTATGCTAGGGTTATAAGAGATCTCAGAAGTTAATCATAATAAATTAGCAATTTTTTAAAATTATATTATTTCTCTGTACGTCGTTAACTGCGACTGTAGTTTCTAATATATTGCATTTAAAAGATTTCTAGCCATGCACACATATGAGTTTATTTCTACTCTTTTATTTATTTCCCATTTTTAATAGAGGTTTTTATTACAGAGCTATTCTCCAAGTCAGGGTGGTGCGTCGTAGAGTTGCCTGGTGATCTCCTACTGGAGGTAGTTAATGAAGTTTCGCTGAAGGTATGTCACAGTTTGTTTGCTAGGCTTATAAAATGCCTAAGAAGAATAATCAAAAATTATTAACAATTTTATAAAATTCTATTCTTTCTCTGACGTTGTTAGCGGCGATTGTACTTTCTAATGTATGATATATAAAGCAATTTCTAGCCATGCAAAGATATGAGACTATTTCTGCTCTTTTATTAATTTATCGTTTTTAATGGATGTTATTTTTTACAGATCTCTTCTCCAAGACAGGGTGGTGCGTCGTAGAGTTGCCTGGTTATCTCCTATTGGAGGTAATGAATGAAGTTTTGCTGGAGGGTTGACACAGTTGGAAAGCTAGGCTTATTTCGATCTAAGGCATATAAAATGCCGCAGAAGAATAATTACTATTAATTAGCAATTTAAAAAAATTCTTTTATATCTCTGACGTTGTTAACGGCTATTGTAGTTTCTAATATATGATATGTAAAGCAATTTCTATCCATGCAAAGATATTAGACTATTTCTGCTCTTTTATAATTTATCGTTTTTAATAGAGGTTATTTTTTACAGATCTTTTCTCCGTGACAGGGTGGTGCGTCGTAGAGAGGCCTGATCATCTCCTACTGGAGGTAGTTAATGAAGTTTCAGTTGGGGGATGATACAATTGGTTACTAGGCTTATTTCGAACTAAGGCATATAAAATGCTCTGAAGAATAATCATAATCATAATCAATTAGCATTTTTTTAAAATTTAATTTTTTCTCTGACGTCGTGAACGTCGACCTTAGTTTATAATATATGGTATATAAAGCAATTTCTAACCATGCACACATATGAGTTTATTTCTACTGTTTTGATTTATTTCTCGTTTTTAATATAGGTTTTTTTTACTGAGCATCTCAAAGACAGGGTCGTGCGTCGGAGTGTGGCCTGGTTATCTCCTACAGGAGGTAATTAATGATGTTTCGCTGGAGGGATGATACAGTTGGAATGCTAGGCTTATTTCGATGTAAGGCATATAAAATGCCTCGGGAAAATAATAATAAATTATTAGCAATTTTTTAAAATTCTATTATTTCTCTGACGTCGGTAACGGCAACTGTAGTTTCTAATATATCGTATATAAAGAAGTTGAGAAACTAATATTCAACATACTTATAATCTCGTATGTCTGTTAATTTCAGGGATCCCTTATTGTACTCTGGTACCAGGTGGAGATGGGTAAAAGGTAATGCAGGATTTGAGGGAAATAAATTGCAAATTTAAGCAATAAGTTTGGTAACTAGGCTTAGAATAATTATGGTTTGAATAATTTTCAAAACAGTATTTAATTTAATTTTCTTATGTCTACACTTCGTTTCTATATTATACATATTGCAATATATATTATATTAACAGTATTTTAAGATTGTATATATAAATAATTTTATTCTGCTTCTGTCTTCGCCACCCAATCTTACGCCCGCCATGGCTTGTGCGTCGCCCCCTTCCCTCCCTCCCGGGGCCCCTATCTTGCGCAAGGTTCCCACACTGTGTGCACACAAAATCCCAATCCACGATAAGGTTTCCACACGATTGATTTTTTATACAATTGGTATATGTACTGGTATCGTATGTTTTATTATTATATAACATACGATACAAAAATGTTTGTTTCCACGATATATGCTAAATCGAATTTCGAAATGTACCGCTAATAACTTTTCTACTGAATGAAAAGTACCGACAGATGCTGTTGGATCTCGAAATGTGCATTTCTATTCCGAATGCACAAAGAGTGACGAACGAAGACACCCAGACACACCATTCTTCATGCACGAGTAAGTATGTTTAGATGTAGTTGTACTCTTTTTATTAAGGTCTCCTCCTTAATAGAGATTTTTTTTACAGAGCTATTCCTAGAGATAGGGTGAAGGGTCGGAGTGGCCTGGTTATCACCTACTGGAGGTACTTAATGAAGTTTCATTGGAGGGATTACACGAGGAGCGCATTGGGGAATTTTTGGCCAGGCTTATGAACTCTGCTCTTTTTCTCAGGGAAATATGTTACAGTCAATACTATGGTAAGTCTCTAAATGTCTTCAAATTTAATGCAAATTAATTAGCACCTATAGTGTAAAAGTGCTTGTTGTTTTCTTCTTAGTCTGCGGTAATTCAGCACCATCGAGATAGAACAGCTTGAAAAGTAGCCTTATTTCGATCTCAGCATATAAAATGCCTCAGAATAATATTAATAATAAAATATCAATTATTTATATTCTGTTTCTCTGACTTTGTTAACGGCGATTGTAGTTTTGCAGTCGTATATTGGATTACATGTTCCAAATAAGTTAGGTATGGGAGGACAATAGATTTCTAAATATCTAATATATGTTATATAAAGCAATTTCTACCCATGCACAGATGAGTTTATTTCTAATATTTCTATTGATTTCTCGTGTTTAATAGAGATTTTTTTTACAGAGCTATTCTCCAAGACAGGTTGGTGAGTCGGAGTGTGGCCTGGTTATCTCCTGCAGGAGGTAATTAGTGAAGTTTCACTGGATGAATGACACAGTTGGCATGCTAGGCTAATTTATATCTAAGGCATATAAAATGCCTCAGAAGAATAATCATAATTAGTTGTCAGTTTCTTTAAATTCTATTGCATCTCTGACGTCATTAACGGCGGTTGTAGTTTCTAATATACGTTATATAAAGCAATTTCTAGCCATGGACACATATGAGTTTTTTCTACTCTTTTATTTATTTGTCATTTCTAATTGAGGTTTTTTTTACAGAGCTATTCTCCAAGACTGGGTGGGGCGTCGGAGTGTGGCCTGGTTATCTCCTGCAGGAGGTAATTAATGAAGTTTCCCTAGAGGGATGTCGCAGTTGATATGCTAAGCTTTTTTCGATCTAAGGCATATAAAATGCCTCAGAACAATAATCATAATTAATTAGCAATTTTTTAAAATTCTATTATTTCTCTGACGTCGTTAACGACGACCGTAATTTCTAATATATCGTTCATAAAGCAATTTATAGCCATGCAAGGATATGATATTATATCTACTCTGTTTATTATTTTCTCATTTTTAATAGAGGTTTTTCTTTAATTAGCTATTCTCCAACGACAGGGTGGTGCGTCGGAGCGTTGCCTGGCTATCTCCTACAGGAGGTAATTAAAGAAGTTTCACTGGAGAAATGACACAGTTGGTATGCTATGCTTATTTCGATCTAAGGCATATAAAATGCCTCAGAAGAATAATAATAGTTAATTAACAATTTTAAAAATTCTATTATTACTGAGACGTAGCTAATGGTGACTGTAGTTTCAAATATATATTGTCAGAAGCAATTTCTAGCCATGCACACATATGAGTTTATTTCTACTCTTTTTATTTATTTCTCATTTTTAATAGAGGTTTTTGTTACAGAGCTATTCTGAAAGACAGGGTGGTGCATTGGGGGGTGACCTCGTTATCTCCTACAGGAGGTAATTAATGAAGTTTCACTGGAGGACTGACACAGTTGGTATGCTAGGCTTATTTTGATCTAAGGAATATAAAATACCTCAGAGAATAATAATAATTAATTAGCAATTTTTTAAAATTTTATTATTTTTCTCACGTCGTTAACGGCGACTGTAGTTTCACTAGAGATATGACACAGTAGAAATGCTGGGGTTATTTCGCTCTAAGGCAGATAAAATGTCTCAGAATAATAATCGTAATTAATTAGCAATTTTTTAAAATTCTATAATGTCTGTGACGTTGTTCATGGCGACTGTAGTTTCTAATATATGATATATTAAGCAATTTCTAGCCATGCAAAGATATGAGATTATTTCTGCTCTTTTTATTAATTTATCGTTATTAATAGAGGTTATTTTTTACAGAGCTATTCTCCAAGACATGGTAGTGCGTCAGAGTGTGGCCTGGCAATCTCCTACAGGAGTTTATTAATGATGTTTCACTTGGGGGATGACACAAATTGTGTGCTAGGCTTATTTCTATCTAAGGCATATAAAATGCTTCAAAAGAAAAATAATAATTAAATAGCAATTTTTTAAAATTCTATTATTTCTCTGACGTCGTTAAAGGTGACTGTAGTTTGTCATATATGGTATATAAAGCAATTTCTCGCCATGCAAAGATAGGAGATTATTTCTACGCTTTTGATTTATTACTCGTTTTTAATAAAGGTTTTTTTTCAGAGCTATTCTCCAATACACAGTGGTGCATCAGAGTGTCCTGGTAATCTTCTACAGGAGGTAATTAATGAAGTTTCACTGGATGGATGACACAGTTGGAATGCTCCGCTTCTTTCGATCTAAGGCATATAAAATGCCTCAGAAGGTGGTACATCGGAGCGTGACCTGGTTATCTCCTACAGTAGGTAATTAATGAAGTTTCGCTGGAGGGATGTCATAGTTTGTATGATAGGCTTATAAAATGCCTCGGAAGAATAATCATATTCAATTAGCATTTTTTAAAAATTCTATTATTTCTCTGACGTCGTTAACGGCGACTGTATTTTCTAGTATAGGGTATATGGAGCAATTTCTAGCGATGCAAAGATATGAGATTATATCTACTCTTTTTATTAATTTCACGTTTTTAATAGAGGTTTTTTTTACAGAGCTATTCTCCAAGACACGGTGGTGCGTCAGAGTATGTCCTGGTAATCTCCTACAGGAGGTAATTAATGAAGTTTCACTAAAGGTATGTCACAGTTTGTTTGCTAGGCTTATATAATGCCTCAGATGACTAATCATATAATTAATAACCACTTTTTTGAAATTCTTTTATTTCTCTGATGTTGTTAACGGCGACTGTATTTTCTAATATGTGATATACAAAGCAATTTCTAGCCATGCAAAGATATGAGATTGTTTCTACTCCTTTTATTTATTTCTCGTTATTAATACAGGTTTTTTTTGCAGAGCTATTTTCCAAGACAGGTTGGTGTGTCGGAGTGTGGCCTGGTTATCTCCTACAGTAGGTAATTAATGAAGTTTCACTGGAGGGATGACACAATTGCTATGCTAGGTTTCTTTCGACCAAGGCATATAAAATGCCTCAGAAGAATAATCATAATTAATTAACAATTTTTCAAAATTCTATTATTTCCCTGACGTCGTTAACGGCGACTGTAGTTTCTAATATGTCGTATATAAAGGAATTTCTTGCCATGCACATATATGAGTTTATTTCTAACTTTTTTATTTATTTCTAGTTTTTAATAGAGGTCTTTTTTACAGAGCCATTCTCCAAAACATGGTGGTGCGTCGTAGGGTGGCGTGGTTATCTCCTACTGGAGGTAGTTAATGAAGTTTCGCTGAAGGTATGTCACAGTTTGTATGCTAGGCTTATAAAATGCCTAAGAAGAATAATCAAAAATTATTAACAATTTTTTAAAATTCTATTCTTTCTCTGACGTTGTTAGCGGCGATTGTACTTTCTAATGTATGATATATAAAGCAATTTCTAGCCATGCAAAGATATGAGACTATTTCTGCTCTTTTATTAATTTATCGTTTTTAATGGATGTTATTTTTTACAGATCTCTTCTCCAAGACAGGGTGGTGCGTCGTAGAGTTGCCTGGTTATCTCCTATTGGAGGTAATGAATGAAGTTTTGCTGGAGGGTTGACACAGTTGGAAAGCTAGGCTTATTTCGATCTAAGGCATATAAAATGCCGCAGAAGAATAATTATTATTAATTAGCAATTTAAAAAAATTCTTTTATATCTCTGACGTTGTTAACGGCTATTGTAGTTTCTAATATATGATATGTAAAGCAATTTCTATCCATGCAAAGATGTTAGACTATTTCTGCTCTTTTATTAATTTATCGTTTTTAATAGAGGTTATTTTTTACAGATCTTTTCTCAGTGACAGGGTGGTGCGTCGTAGAGAGGCCTGGTCATCTCCTACTGGAGGTAGTTAATGAAGTTTCAGTTGGGGGATGATACAATTGGTTACTAGGCTTATTTCGAACTAAGGCATATAAAATGCTCAGAAGAATAATCATAATCAATTAGCATTTTTTAAAAATTCTATTATTTCTCTGATGTCGGTAACGGCAACTGTAGTTTCTAATATATCGTATATAAAGAAGTTGAGAAACTAATATTCAACATACTTCTAATCACGTATGTCTGTTAATTTCAGGGATCCCTTATTGTACTCTGGTACCAGGTGGAGATGGGTAAAAGGTAATGCAGGATTTGAGGGAAATAAATTGCAAATTTAAGCAATAAGTTTGGTAACTAGGCTTAGAATAATTATGGTTTGAATAATTTTCAAAACAGTATTTAATTTAATTTTCTTATGTCTACACTTCGTTTCTATATTATACATATTGCAATATATATTATATTAACAGTATTTTAAGATTGTATATATAAATAATTTTATTCTGCTTCTGTCTTCGCCACCCAATCTTACGCCCGCCATGGCTTGTGCGTCGCCCCCTTCCCTCCCTCCCGGGGCCCCTATCTTGCGCAAGGTTCCCACACTGTGTGCACACAAAATCCCAAACCACGATACGGTTTCCACACGATTGATGTTTTATACAATTGGTATATGTACTGGTATCGTATGATTTATTATAATATAACATACGTACAAAAATGTTTGTTTCCACGATATATGCTAAATTGAATTTCGAAATGTACCGCTAATAACTTTTCTACTGAATGAAAAGTACCGACAGATGCTGTTGGATCTCGAAATGTGCATTTCTATTCCGAATGCACAAAGAGTGACGAACGAAGACACCCAGACACACCATTCTTCATGCACGAGTAAGTATGTTTAGATGTAGTTGTACTCTTTTTATTAAGGTCTCCTCCTTAATAGAGATTTTTTTTACAGAGCTATTCCTAGAGATAGGGTGAAGGGTCGTAGTGGCCTGGTTATCACCTACTGGAGGTACTTAATGAAGTTTCATTGGAGGGATGACACGAGGAGCGCATTGGGGAATTTTTGGCCAGGCTTATGAACTCTGCTCTTTTTCTCAGGGAAATATGTTACAGTCAATACTATGGTAAGTCTCTAAATGTCTTCAAATTTAATGCAAATTAATTAGCACCTATAGTGTAAAAGTGCTTGTTGTTTTCTTCTTAGTCTGCGGTAATTCAGCACCATCGAGATAGAACAGCTTGAAAAGTAGCCTTATTTCGATCTCAGCATATAAAATGCCTCAGAATAATATAAATAATAAAATATCAATTATTTACATTCTGTTTCTCTGACTTTGTTAACGGCGATTGTAGTTTTGCAGTCGTATATTGGATTACATGTTCCAAATAAGTTAGGTATGGGAGGACAATAGATTTCTAAATATCTAATATATGTTATATAAAGCAATTTCTACCCATGCACAGATGAGTTTATTTCTAATATTTCTATTGATTTCTCGTGTTTAATAGAGATTTTTTTTACAGAGCTATTCTCCAAGACAGGTTGGTGAGTCGGAGTGTGGCCTGGTTATCTCCTGCAGGAGGTAATTAGTGAAGTTTCACTGGATGAATGACACAGTTGGCATGCTAGGATAATTTATATCTAAGGCATATAAAATGCCTCAGAAGAATAATCATAATTAGTTGTCAATTTCTTTAAATTCTATTGCATCTCTGACGTCGTTAACGGCGGTTGTAGTTTCTAATATACGTTATATAAAGCAATTTCTAGCCATGGACACATATGAGTTTTTTCTACTCTTTTATTTATTTGTCATTTCTAATTGAGGTTTTTTTTTACAGAGCTATTCTCCAAGACTGGGTGGGGCGTCGGAGTGTGGCCTGGTTATCTCCTGCAGGAGGTAATTAATGAAGTTTCCC
Organism: Uropetala carovei; assembly: GCA_036926305.1. Classification (NCBI taxonomy): domain Eukaryota; kingdom Metazoa; phylum Arthropoda; class Insecta; order Odonata; family Petaluridae; genus Uropetala; species Uropetala carovei. The sequence goes on along the minus strand of JAXCHB010000010.1, from coordinate 3,809,144 downwards.
TAGAGGGATGTCGCAGTTGATATGCTAAGCTTTTTTCGATCTAAGGCATATAAAATGCCTCAGAACAATAATCATAATTAATTAGCAATTTTAAAAAATTCTATTATTTCTCTGACGTCGTTAACGACGACCGTAATTTCTAATATATCGTTCATAAAGCAATTTATAGCCATGCAAGGATATGATATTATATCTACTCTGTTTATTAGTTTCTCATTTTTAATAGAGGTTTTTCTTTAATTAGCTATTCTCCAACGACAGGGTGGTGCGTCGGAGTGTTGCCTGGCTATCTCCTACAGGAGGTAATTAAAGAAGTTTCACTGGAGAAATGACACAGTTGGTATGCTATGCTTATTTCGATCTAAGGCATATAAAATGCCTCAGAAGAATAATAATAGTTAATTAACAATTTTAAAAATTCTATTATTACTGAGACGTAGCTAATGGTGACTGTAGTTTCAAATATATATTGTCAGAAGCAATTTCTAGCCATGCACACATATGAGTTTATTTCTACTCTTTTTATTTATTTCTCATTTTTAATAGAGGTTTTTGTTACAGAGCTATTCTGAAAGACAGGGTGGTGCATTGGGGGGTGACCTCGTTATCTCCTACAGGAGGTAATTAATGAAGTTTCACTGGAGGACTGACACAGTTGGTATGCTAGGCTTATTTTGATCTAAGGAATATAAAATACTTCAGAGAATAATAATAATTAATTAGCAATTTTTTAAAATTCTATTATTTTTCTCACGTCGTTAACAGCGACTGTAGTTTCACTAGAGATATGACACAGTAGAAATGCTGGAGTTATTTCGCTCTAAGGCAGATAAAATGTCTCAGAATAATAATCGTAATTAAATAGCAATTTTTTAAAATTCTATTATTTCTCTGACGTCGTTATAGGTGACTGTAGTTTGTCATATATGGTATATGAAGCAATTTCTCGCCATGCAAAGATAGGAGATTATTTCTACGCTTTTGATTTATTACTCGTTTTTAATAAAGGTTTTTTTTCAGAGCTATTCTCCAATACACAGTGGTGCATCAGAGTGTCCTGGTAATCTTCTACAGGAGGTAATTAATGAAGTTTCACTGGATGGATGACACAGTTGGAATGCTCCGCTTCTTTCGATCTAAGGCATATAAAATGCCTCAGAAGGTGGTACATCGGAGCGTGACCTGGTTATCTCCTACAGTAGGTAATTAATGAAGTTTCGCTGGAGGGATGTCATAGTTTGTATGATAGGCTTATAAAATGCCTCGGAAGAATAATCATATTCAATTAGCATTTTTAAAAAATTCTATTATTTCTCTGACGTCGTTAACGGCGACTGTATTTTCTAGTATAGGGTATATGGAGCACTTTCTAGCGATGCAAAGATATGAGATTATATCTACTCTTTTTATTAATTTCACGTTTTTAATAGAGGTTTTTTTTACAGAGCTATTCTCCAAGACACGGTGGTGCGTCAGAGTATGTCCTGGTAATCTCCTACAGGAGGTAATTAATGAAGTTTCACTAAAGGTATGTCACAGTTTGTTTGCTAGGCTTATATAATGCCTCAGAAGACTAATCATATAATTAATAACCACTTTTTTGAAATTCTTTTATTTCTCTGATGTTGTTAACGGCGACTGTATTTTCTAATATGTGATATATAAAGCAATTTCTAGCCATGCAAAGATATGAGATTGTTTCTACTCCTTTTATGAATTTATCGTTTTTAATAGAGGTTATTTTTTACAGAGCTATTCTCCAAGAGAGGGTGGTGCATCGGAGCGTGACCTGGTTATTTCCTGCAGGAGGTAATTAATGAAGTTTAACTGGAGGGATGTCACAGTTGGAATGCTAGGCTTATTTCGATCTAAGGCATATAAAATGCCTCAGAAGAATACTATTAATTAGTTAGCATTTTTTAAAAATTCTATTATTTCTCTGACGTCATTAACGGCGACTGTAGTTTCTAATATATGGTATATAAAGCAATTTCTAGCCATGCACACATATTATTTTATTTCTACTCTTTTTATTTATTTCTCGTTATTAATACAGGTTTCTTTTGCAGAGCTATTCTCCAAGACAGGTTGGTGTGTCGGAGTGTGGCCTGGTTATCTCCTACAGTAGGTAATTAATGAAGTTTCACTGGAGGGATGACACAATTGGTATGCTAGGTTTCTTTCGACCAAGGCATATAAAATGCCTCAGAAGAATAATCATATTTAATTAACAATTTTTCAAAATTCTATTATTTCCCTGACGTCGTTAACGGCGACTGTAGTTTCTAATATGTCGTATATAAAGGAATTTCTTGCCATGCACATATATGAGTTTATTTCTAACTTTTTTATTTATTTCTAGTTTTTAATAGAGGTCTTTTTTACAGAGCCATTCTCCAAAACATGGTGGTGCGTCGTAGGGTGGCGTGGTTATCTCCTACTGGATGTAATTATTGAAGTTTCACTGGAGGGCTAACACAGTAGGTATGCCAGGTTTATTACGATCTAAGGCATATAAATTGCCTCGGAAGAATAATCGTAATTAATTAGCAATTTTTTAAATTTTATTTCTCAGACGTTGATAATGGCGACTGTAGTTCCTAATATATGGTATATATAACAATTTCTAGCCATGCAAAGATATGAGATTATTTGTTCTCTTTTTATTAATTTATTGTTTTTAATAGATGTTATTTTTTACAGAGATATTCTCCAAGACACGGTGGTGCGTCGGAGCGTGACCTGGTTATCTCCCACAGGAGGTAATTAATGAAGTTTCGCAGGAGGGATGTCACAGTTTGTATGCTAGGGTTATAAGAGATCTCAGAAGTTAATCATAATAAATTAGCAATTTTTTAAAATTATATTATTTCTCTGTACGTCGTTAACTGCGACTGTAGTTTCTAATATATTGCATTTAAAAGATTTCTAGCCATGCACACATATGAGTTTATTTCTACTCTTTTATTTATTTCCCATTTTTAATAGAGGTTTTTATTACAGAGCTATTCTCCAAGTCAGGGTGGTGCGTCGTAGAGTTGCCTGGTGATCTCCTACTGGAGGTAGTTAATGAAGTTTCGCTGAAGGTATGTCACAGTTTGTTTGCTAGGCTTATAAAATGCCTAAGAAGAATAATCAAAAATTATTAACAATTTTATAAAATTCTATTCTTTCTCTGACGTTGTTAGCGGCGATTGTACTTTCTAATGTATGATATATAAAGCAATTTCTAGCCATGCAAAGATATGAGACTATTTCTGCTCTTTTATTAATTTATCGTTTTTAATGGATGTTATTTTTTACAGATCTCTTCTCCAAGACAGGGTGGTGCGTCGTAGAGTTGCCTGGTTATCTCCTATTGGAGGTAATGAATGAAGTTTTGCTGGAGGGTTGACACAGTTGGAAAGCTAGGCTTATTTCGATCTAAGGCATATAAAATGCCGCAGAAGAATAATTACTATTAATTAGCAATTTAAAAAAATTCTTTTATATCTCTGACGTTGTTAACGGCTATTGTAGTTTCTAATATATGATATGTAAAGCAATTTCTATCCATGCAAAGATATTAGACTATTTCTGCTCTTTTATAATTTATCGTTTTTAATAGAGGTTATTTTTTACAGATCTTTTCTCCGTGACAGGGTGGTGCGTCGTAGAGAGGCCTGATCATCTCCTACTGGAGGTAGTTAATGAAGTTTCAGTTGGGGGATGATACAATTGGTTACTAGGCTTATTTCGAACTAAGGCATATAAAATGCTCAGAAGAATAATCATAATCATAATCAATTAGCATTTTTTTAAAATTTAATTTTTTCTCTGACGTCGTGAACGTCGACCTTAGTTTATAATATATGGTATATAAAGCAATTTCTAACCATGCACACATATGAGTTTATTTCTACTGTTTTGATTTATTTCTCGTTTTTAATATAGGTTTTTTTTACTGAGCATCTCAAAGACAGGGTCGTGCGTCGGAGTGTGGCCTGGTTATCTCCTACAGGAGGTAATTAATGATGTTTCGCTGGAGGGATGATACAGTTGGAATGCTAGGCTTATTTCGATGTAAGGCATATAAAATGCCTCGGGAAAATAATAATAAATTATTAGCAATTTTTTAAAATTCTATTATTTCTCTGACGTCGGTAACGGCAACTGTAGTTTCTAATATATCGTATATAAAGAAGTTGAGAAACTAATATTCAACATACTTATAATCTCGTATGTCTGTTAATTTCAGGGATCCCTTATTGTACTCTGGTACCAGGTGGAGATGGGTAAAAGGTAATGCAGGATTTGAGGGAAATAAATTGCAAATTTAAGCAATAAGTTTGGTAACTAGGCTTAGAATAATTATGGTTTGAATAATTTTCAAAACAGTATTTAATTTAATTTTCTTATGTCTACACTTCGTTTCTATATTATACATATTGCAATATATATTATATTAACAGTATTTTAAGATTGTATATATAAATAATTTTATTCTGCTTCTGTCTTCGCCACCCAATCTTACGCCCGCCATGGCTTGTGCGTCGCCCCCTTCCCTCCCTCCCGGGGCCCCTATCTTGCGCAAGGTTCCCACACTGTGTGCACACAAAATCCCAATCCACGATAAGGTTTCCACACGATTGATTTTTTATACAATTGGTATATGTACTGGTATCGTATGTTTTATTATTATATAACATACGATACAAAAATGTTTGTTTCCACGATATATGCTAAATCGAATTTCGAAATGTACCGCTAATAACTTTTCTACTGAATGAAAAGTACCGACAGATGCTGTTGGATCTCGAAATGTGCATTTCTATTCCGAATGCACAAAGAGTGACGAACGAAGACACCCAGACACACCATTCTTCATGCACGAGTAAGTATGTTTAGATGTAGTTGTACTCTTTTTATTAAGGTCTCCTCCTTAATAGAGATTTTTTTTACAGAGCTATTCCTAGAGATAGGGTGAAGGGTCGGAGTGGCCTGGTTATCACCTACTGGAGGTACTTAATGAAGTTTCATTGGAGGGATTACACGAGGAGCGCATTGGGGAATTTTTGGCCAGGCTTATGAACTCTGCTCTTTTTCTCAGGGAAATATGTTACAGTCAATACTATGGTAAGTCTCTAAATGTCTTCAAATTTAATGCAAATTAATTAGCACCTATAGTGTAAAAGTGCTTGTTGTTTTCTTCTTAGTCTGCGGTAATTCAGCACCATCGAGATAGAACAGCTTGAAAAGTAGCCTTATTTCGATCTCAGCATATAAAATGCCTCAGAATAATATTAATAATAAAATATCAATTATTTATATTCTGTTTCTCTGACTTTGTTAACGGCGATTGTAGTTTTGCAGTCGTATATTGGATTACATGTTCCAAATAAGTTAGGTATGGGAGGACAATAGATTTCTAAATATCTAATATATGTTATATAAAGCAATTTCTACCCATGCACAGATGAGTTTATTTCTAATATTTCTATTGATTTCTCGTGTTTAATAGAGATTTTTTTTACAGAGCTATTCTCCAAGACAGGTTGGTGAGTCGGAGTGTGGCCTGGTTATCTCCTGCAGGAGGTAATTAGTGAAGTTTCACTGGATGAATGACACAGTTGGCATGCTAGGCTAATTTATATCTAAGGCATATAAAATGCCTCAGAAGAATAATCATAATTAGTTGTCAGTTTCTTTAAATTCTATTGCATCTCTGACGTCATTAACGGCGGTTGTAGTTTCTAATATACGTTATATAAAGCAATTTCTAGCCATGGACACATATGAGTTTTTTCTACTCTTTTATTTATTTGTCATTTCTAATTGAGGTTTTTTTTACAGAGCTATTCTCCAAGACTGGGTGGGGCGTCGGAGTGTGGCCTGGTTATCTCCTGCAGGAGGTAATTAATGAAGTTTCCCTAGAGGGATGTCGCAGTTGATATGCTAAGCTTTTTTCGATCTAAGGCATATAAAATGCCTCAGAACAATAATCATAATTAATTAGCAATTTTTTAAAATTCTATTATTTCTCTGACGTCGTTAACGACGACCGTAATTTCTAATATATCGTTCATAAAGCAATTTATAGCCATGCAAGGATATGATATTATATCTACTCTGTTTATTATTTTCTCATTTTTAATAGAGGTTTTTCTTTAATTAGCTATTCTCCAACGACAGGGTGGTGCGTCGGAGCGTTGCCTGGCTATCTCCTACAGGAGGTAATTAAAGAAGTTTCACTGGAGAAATGACACAGTTGGTATGCTATGCTTATTTCGATCTAAGGCATATAAAATGCCTCAGAAGAATAATAATAGTTAATTAACAATTTTAAAAATTCTATTATTACTGAGACGTAGCTAATGGTGACTGTAGTTTCAAATATATATTGTCAGAAGCAATTTCTAGCCATGCACACATATGAGTTTATTTCTACTCTTTTTATTTATTTCTCATTTTTAATAGAGGTTTTTGTTACAGAGCTATTCTGAAAGACAGGGTGGTGCATTGGGGGGTGACCTCGTTATCTCCTACAGGAGGTAATTAATGAAGTTTCACTGGAGGACTGACACAGTTGGTATGCTAGGCTTATTTTGATCTAAGGAATATAAAATACTTCAGAGAATAATAATAATTAATTAGCAATTTTTTAAAATTCTATTATTTTTCTCACGTCGTTAACGGCGACTGTAGTTTCACTAGAGATATGACACAGTAGAAATGCTGGAGTTATTTCGCTCTAAGGCAGATAAAATGTCTCAGAATAATAATCGTAATTAATTAGCAATTTTTTAAAATTCTATAATGTCTGTGACGTTGTTCATGGCGACTGTAGTTTCTAATATATGATATAATAAGCAATTTCTAGCCATGCAAAGATATGAGATTATTTCTGCTCTTTTTATTAATTTATCGTTATTAATAGAGGTTATTTTTTACAGAGCTATTCTCCAAGACATGGTAGTGCGTCAGAGTGTGGCCTGGCAATCTCCTACAGGAGTTTATTAATGATGTTTCACTTGGGGGATGACACAAATTGTGTGCTAGGCTTATTTCTATCTAAGGCTTATAAAATGCTTCAAAAGAAAAATAATAATTAAATAGCAATTTTTTAATATTCTATTATTTCTCTGACGTCGTTATAGGTGACTGTAGTTTGTCATATATGGTATATGAAGCAATTTCTCGCCATGCAAAGATAGGAGATTATTTCTACGCTTTTGATTTATTACTCGTTTTTAATAAAGGTTTTTTTTCAGAGCTATTCTCCAATACACAGTGGTGCATCAGAGTGTCCTGGTAATCTTCTACAGGAGGTAATTAATGAAGTTTCACTGGATGGATGACACAGTTGGAATGCTCCGCTTCTTTCGATCTAAGGCATATAAAATGCCTCAGAAGGTGGTACATCGGAGCGTGACCTGGTTATCTCCTACAGTAGGTAATTAATGAAGTTTCGCTGGAGGGATGTCATAGTTTGTATGATAGGCTTATAAAATGCCTCGGAAGAATAATCATATTCAATTAGCATTTTTTAAAAATTCTATTATTTCTCTGACGTCGTTAACGGCGACTGTATTTTCTAGTATAGGGTATATGGAGCAATTTCTAGCGATGCAAAGATATGAGATTATATCTACTCTTTTTATTAATTTCACGTTTTTAATAGAGGTTTTTTTTACAGAGCTATTCTCCAAGACACGGTGGTGCGTCAGAGTATGTCCTGGTAATCTCCTACAGGAGGTAATTAATGAAGTTTCACTAAAGGTATGTCACAGTTTGTTTGCTAGGCTTATATAAAGCCTCAGAAGACTAATCATATAATTAATAACCACTTTTTTGAAATTCTTTTATTTCTCTGATGTTGTTAACGGCGACTGTATTTTCTAATATGTGATATATAAAGCAATTTCTAGCCATGCAAAGATATGAGATTGTTTCTACTCCTTTTATGAATTTATCGTTTTTAATAGAGGTTATTTTTTACAGAGCTATTCTCCAAGACAGGGTGGTGCATCGGAGCGTGACCTGGTTATTTCCTGCAGGAGGTAATTAATGAAGTTTAACTGGAGGGATGTCACAGTTGGAATGCTAGGCTTATTTCGATCTAAGGCATATAAAATGCCTCAGAAGAATACTATTAATTAGTTAGCATTTTTTAAAAATTCTATTATTTCTCTGACGTCATTAACGGCGACTGTAGTTTCTAATATATGGTATATAAAGCAATTTCTAGCCATGCACACATATTATTTTATTTCTACTCTTTTTATTTATTTCTCGTTATTAATACAGGTTTCTTTTGCAGAGCTATTCTCCAAGACAGGTTGGTGTGTCGGAGTGTGGCCTGGTTATCTCCTACAGTAGGTAATTAATGAAGTTTCACTGGAGGGATGACACAATTGGTATGCTAGGTTTCTTTCGACCAAGGCATATAAAATGCCTCAGAAGAATAATCATATTTAATTAACAATTTTTCAAAATTCTATTATTTCCCTGACGTCGTTAACGGCGACTGTAGTTTCTAATATGTCGTATATAAAGGAATTTCTTGCCATGCACATATATGAGTTTATTTCTAACTTTTTTATTTATTTCTAGTTTTTAATAGAGGTCTTTTTTACAGAGCCATTCTCCAAAACATGGTGGTGCGTCGTAGGGTGGCGTGGTTATCTCCTACTGGATGTAATTATTGAAGTTTCACTGGAGGGCTAACACAGTAGGTATGCCAGGTTTATTACGATCTAAGGCATATAAATTGCCTCTGAAGAATAATCGTAATTAATTAGCAATTTTTTAAATTTTATTTCTCAGACGTTGATAATGGCGACTGTAGTTCCTAATATATGGTATATATAACAATTTCTAGCCATGCAAAGATATGAGATTATTTGTTCTCTTTTTATTAATTTATTGTTTTTAATAGATGTTATTTTTTACAGAGATATTCTCCAAGACACGGTGGTGCGTCGGAGCGTGACCTGGTTATCTCCCACAGGAGGTAATTAATGAAGTTTCGCAGGAGGGATGTCACAGTTTGTATGCTAGGGTTATAAGAGATCTCAGAAGTTAATCATAATAAATTAGCAATTTTTTAAAATTATATTATTTCTCTGTACGTCGTTAACTGCGACTGTAGTTTCTAATATATTGCATTTAAAGGATTTCTAGCCATGCACACATATGAGTTTATTTCTACTCTTTTATTTATTTCCCATTTTTAATAGAGGTTTTTATTACAGAGCTATTCTCCAAGTCAGGGTGGTGCGTCGTAGAGTTGCCTGGTGATCTCCTACTGGAGGTAGTTAATGAAGTTTCGCTGAAGGTATGTCACAGTTTGTTTGCTAGGCTTATAAAATGCCTAAGAAGAATAATCAAAAATTATTAACAATTTTATAAAATTCTATTCTTTCTCTGACGTTGTTAGCGGCGATTGTACTTTCTAATGTATGATATATAAAGCAATTTCTAGCCATGCAAAGATATGAGACTATTTCTGCTCTTTTATTAATTTATCGTTTTTAATGGATGTTATTTTTTACAGATCTCTTCTCCAAGACAGGGTGGTGCGTCGTAGAGTTGCCTGGTTATCTCCTATTGGAGGTAATGAATGAAGTTTTGCTGGAGGGTTGACACAGTTGGAAAGCTAGGCTTATTTCGATCTAAGGCATATAAAATGCCGCAGAAGAATAATTACTATTAATTAGCAATTTAAAAAAATTCTTTTATATCTCTGACGTTGTTAACGGCTATTGTAGTTTCTAATATATGATATGTAAAGCAATTTCTATCCATGCAAAGATATTAGACTATTTCTGCTCTTTTATTAATTTATCGTTTTTAATAGAGGTTATTTTTTACAGATCTTTTCTCCGTGACAGGGTGGTGCGTCGTAGAGAGGCCTGATCATCTCCTACTGGAGGTAGTTAATGAAGTTTCAGTTGGGGGATGATACAATTGGTTACTAGGCTTATTTCGAACTAAGGCATATAAAATGCTCAGAAGAATAATCATAATCATAATCAATTAGCATTTTTTTTAAATTTAATTTTTTCTCTGACGTCGTGAAAGTCGACCTTAGTTTATAATATATGGTATATAAAGCAATTTCTAACCATGCACACATATGAGTTTATTTCTACTGTTTTGATTTATTTCTCGTTTTTAATATAGGTTTTTTTTACTGAGCATCTCAAAGACAGGGTCGTGCGTCGGAGTGTGGCCTGGTTATCTCCTACAGGAGGTAATTAATGATGTTTCGCTGGAGGGATGATACAGTTGGAATGCTAGGCTTATTTCGATGTAAGGCATATAAAATGCCTCGGGAAAATAATAATAAATTATTAGCAATTTTTTAAAATTCTATTATTTCTCTGACGTCGGTAACGGCAACTGTAGTTTCTAATATATCGTATATAAAGAAGTTGAGAAACTAATATTCAACATACTTATAATCTCGTATGTCTGTTAATTTCAGGGATCCCTTATTGTACTCTGGTACCAGGTGGAGATGGGTAAAAGGTAATGCAGGATTTGAGGGAAATAAATTGCAAATTTAAGCAATAAGTTTGGTAACTAGGCTTAGAATAATTATGGTTTGAATAATTTTCAAAACAGTATTTAATTTAATTTTCTTATGTCTACACTTCGTTTCTATATTATACATATTGCAATATATATTATATTAACAGTATTTTAAGATTGTATATATAAATAATTTTATTCTGCTTCTGTCTTCGCCACCCAATCTTACGCCCGCCATGGCTTGTGCGTCGCCCCCTTCCCTCCCACCCGGGGCCCCTATCTTGCGCAAGGTTCCCACACTGTGTGCACACAAAATCCCAATCCACGATACGGTTTCCACACGATTGATTTTTTATACAATTGGTATATGTACTGGTATCGTATGTTTTATTATTATATAACATACGATAAAAAATGTTTGTTTCCACGATATATGCTAAATCGAATTTCGAAATGTACCGCTAATAACTTTTCTACTGAATGAAAAGTACCGACAGATGCTGTTGGATCTCGAAATGTGCATTTCTATTCCGAATGCACAAAGAGTGACGAACGAAGACACCCAGAAACACCATTCTTCATGCACGAGTAAGTATGTTTAGATGTAGTTGTACTCTTTTTATTAAGGTCTCCTCCTTAATAGAGATTTTTTTTACAGAGCTATTCCTAGAGATAGGGTGAAGGGTCGGAGTGGCCTGGTTATCACCTACTGGAGGTACTTAATGAAGTTTCATTGGAGGGATTACACGAGGAGCGCATTGGGGAATTTTTGGCCAGGCTTAAGAACTCTGCTCTTTTTCTCAGGGAAATATGTTACAGTCAATACTATGGTAAGTCTCTAAATGTCTTCAAATTTAATGCAAATTAATTAGCACCTATAGTGTAAAAGTGCTTGTTGTTTTCTTCTTAGTCTGCGGTAATTCAGCACCATCGAGATAGAACAGCTTGAAAAGTAGCCTTATTTCGATCTCAGCATATAAAATGCCTCAGAATAATATTAATAATAAAATATCAATTATTTATATTCTGTTTCTCTGACTTTGTTAACGGCGATTGTAATTTTGCAGTCGTATATTGGATTACATGTTCCAAATAAGTTAGGTATGGGAGGACAATAGATTTCTAAATATCTAATATATGTTATATAAAGCAATTTCTACCCATGCACAGATGAGTTTATTTCTAATATTTCTATTGATTTCTCGTGTTTAATAGAGATTTTTTTTACAGAGCTATTCTCCAAGACAGGTTGGTGAGTCGGAGTGTGGCCTGGTTATCTCCTGCAGGAGGTAATTAGTGAAGTTTCACTGGATGAATGACACAGTTGGCATGCTAGGATAATTTATATCTAAGGCATATAAAATGCCTCAGAAGAATAATCATAATTAGTTGTCAATTTCTTTAAATTCTATTGCATCTCTGACGTCGTTAACGGCGGTTGTAGTTTCTAATATACGTTATATAAAGCAATTTCTAGCCATGGACACATATGAGTTTTTTCTACTCTTTTATTTATTTGTCATTTCTAATTGAGGTTTTTTTTTACAGAGCTATTCTCCAAGACTGGGTGGGGCGTCGGAGTGTGGCCTGGTTATCTCCTGCAGGAGGTAATTAATGAAGTTTCCCTAGAGGGATGTCGCAGTTGATATGCTAAGCTTTTTTCGATCTAAGGCATATAAAATGCCTCAGAACAATAATCATAATTAATTAGCAATTTTTAAAAATTCTATTATTTCTCTGACGTCGTTAACGACGACCGTAATTTCTAATATATCGTTCATAAAGCAATTTATAGCCATGCAAGGATATGATATTATATCTACTCTGTTTATTAGTTTCTCATTTTTAATAGAGGTTTTTCTTTAATTAGCTATTCTCCAACGACAGGGTGGTGCGTCGGAGCGTTGCCTGGCTATCTCCTACAGGAGGTAATTAAAGAAGTTTCACTGGAGAAATGACACAGTTGGTATGCTATGCTTATTTCGATCTAAGGCATATAAAATGCCTCAGAAGAATAATAATAGTTAATTATCAATTTTAAAATTCTATTATTACTGAGACGTAGCTAATGGTGACTGTAGTATCAAATATATATTGTCAGAAGCAATTTCTAGCCATGCACACATATGAGTTTATTTCTACTCTTTTTATTTATTTCTCATTTTTAATAGAGGTTTTTGTTACAGAGCTATTCTGAAAGACAGGGTAATGCATTGGGGGGTGACCTCGTTATCTCCTACAGGAGGTAATTAATGAAGTTTCACTGGAGGACTGACACAGTTGGTATGCTAGGCTTATTTTGATCTAAGGAATATAAAATACCTCAGAGAATAATAATAATTAATTAGCAATTTTTTAAAATTCTATTATTTTTCTCACGTCGTTAACGGCGACTGTAGTTTCACTAGAGATATGACACAGTAGAAATGCTGGGGTTATTTCGCTCTAAGGCAGATAAAATGTCTCAGAATAATAATCGTAATTAATTAGCAATTTTTTAAAATTCTATAATGTCTGTGACGTTGCTCATGGCGACTGTAGTTTCTAATATATGATATATTAAGCAATTTCTAGCAATGCAAAGATATGAGATTATTTCTGCTCTTTTTATTAATTTATCGTTATTAATAGAGGTTATTTTTTACAGAGCTATTCTCCAAGACATGGTAGTGCGTCAGAGTGTGGCCTGGTAATCTCCTACAGGAGTTTATTAATGATGTTTCACTTGGGGGATGACACAAATTGTGTGCTAGGCTTATTTCTATCTAAGGCTTATAAAATGCTTCAAATGAAAAATAATAATTAAAAAGCAATTTTTTAAAATTCTATTATTTCTCTGACGTCGTTAAAGGTGACTGTAGTTTGTCATATATGGTATATGAAGCAATTTCTCGCCATGCAAAGATAGGAGATTATTTCTACGCTTTTGATTTATTACTCGTTTTTAATAAAGGTTTTTTTTCAGAGCTATTCTCCAATACACAGTGGTGCATCAGAGTGTCCTGGTAATCTTCTACAGGAGGTAATTAATGAAGTTTCACTGGATGGATGACACAGTTGGAATGCTCCGCTTCTTTCGATCTAAGGCATATAAAATGCCTCAGAAGGTGGTACATCGGAGCGTGACCTGGTTATCTCCTACAGTAGGTAATTAATGAAGTTTCGCTGGAGGGATGTCATAGTTTGTATGATAGGCTTATAAAATGCCTCGGAAGAATAATCATATTCAATTAGCATTTTTTAAAAATTCTATTATTTCTCTGACGTCGTTAACGGCGACTGTATTTTCTAGTATAGGGTATATGGAGCAATTTCTAGCGATGCAAAGATATGAGATTATATCTACTCTTTTTATTAATTTCACGTTTTTAATAGAGGTTTTTTTTACAGAGCTATTCTCCAAGACACGGTGGTGCGTCAGAGTATGTCCTGGTAATCTCCTACAGGAGGTAATTAATGAAGTTTCACTAAAGGTATGTCACAGTTTGTTTGCTAGGCTTATATAATGCCTCAGAAGACTAATCATATAATTAATAACCACTTTTTTGAAATTCTTTTATTTCTCTGATGTTGTTAACGGCGACTGTATTTTCTAATATGTGATATATAAAGCAATTTCTAGCCATGCAAAATTATGAGATTGTTTCTACTCCTTTTATGAATTTATCGTTTTTAATAGAGGTTATTTTTTACAGAGCTATTCTCCAAGAGAGGGTGGTGCATCGGAGCGTGACCTGGTTATTTCCTGCAGGAGGTAATTAATGAAGTTTAACTGGAGGGATGTCACAGTTGGAATGCTAGGCTTATTTCGATCTAAGGCATATAAAATGCCTCAGAAGAATACTATTAATTAGTTAGCATTTTTTAAAAATTCTATTATTTCTCTGACGTCGTTAACGGCGACTGTAGTTTCTAATATGTCTTATATAAAGGAATTTCTTGCCATGCACATATATGAGTTTATTTCTAACTTTTTTATTTATTTCTAGTTTTTAATAGAGGTCTTTTTTACAGAGCCATTCTCCAAAACATGGTGGTGCGTCGTAGGGTGGCGTGGTTATCTCCTACTGGATGTAATTATTGAAGTTTCACTGGAGGGCTAACACAGTAGGTATGCCAGGTTTATTACGATCTAAGGCATATAAATTGCCTCTGAAGAATAATCGTAATTAATTAGCAATTTTTTAAATTTTATTTCTCAGACGTTGATAATGGCGACTGTAGTTCCTAATATATGGTATATATAACAATTTCTAGCCATGCAAAGATATGAGATTATTTGTTCTCTTTTTATTAATTTATTGTTTTTAATAGATGTTATTTTTTACAGAGATATTCTCCAAGACACGGTGGTGCGTCGGAGCGTGACCTGGTTATCTCCCACAGGAGGTAATTAATGAAGTTTCGCAGGAGGGATGTCACAGTTTGTATGCTAGGGTTATAAGAGATCTCAGAAGTTAATCATAATAAATTAGCAATTTTTTAAAATTATATTATTTCTCTGTACGTCGTTAACTGCGACTGTAGTTTCTAATATATTGCATTTAAAGGATTTCTAGCCATGCACACATATGAGTTTATTTCTACTCTTTTATTTATTTCCCATTTTTAATAGAGGTTTTTATTACAGAGCTATTCTCCAAGTCAGGGTGGTGCGTCGTAGAGTTGCCTGGTGATCTCCTACTGGAGGTAGTTAATGAAGTTTCGCTGAAGGTATGTCACACTTTGTATGCTAGGCTTATAAAATGCCTAAGAAGAATAATCAAAAATTATTAACAATTTTATAAAATTCTATTCTTTCTCTGACGTTGTTAGCGGCGATTGTACTTTCTAATGTATGATATATAAAGCAATTTCTAGCCATGCAAAGATATGAGACTATTTCTGCTCTTTTATTAATTTATCGTTTTTAATGGATGTTATTTTTTACAGATCTCTTCTCCAAGACAGGGTGGTGCGTCGTAGAGGCGCCTGGTCATCTCCTACTGGAGGTAGTTAATGAAGTTTCAGTTGGGGGATGATACAATTGGTTACTAGGCTTATTTCGAACTAAGGCATATAAAATGCTCAGAAGAATAATCATAATCAATTAGCATTTTTTAAAAATTCTATTTTTTCTCTGACGTCGTGAATGTCGACCTTAGTTTCTAATATATGGTATATAAAGCAATTTCTAACCATGCACATATATGAGTTTATTTCTACTGTTTTGATTTATTTCTCGTTTTTAATATAGGTTTTTTTTACTGAGCATCTCAAAGACAGGGTCGTGCGTCGGAGTGTGGCCTGGTTATCTCCTACAGGAGGTAATTAATGATGTTTCGCTGGAGGGATGGTACAGTTGGAATGCTAGGCTTATTTCGATGTAAGGCATATAAATGCCTCGGGAAAATAATAATAAATTATTAGCAATTTTTAAAAATTCTATTATTTCTCTGACGTCGGTAACGGCAACTGTATTTTCTAATATATCGTATATAAAGAAGTTGAGAAACTAATATTCAACATACTTATAATCTCGTATGTCTGTTAATTTCAGGGATCCCTTATTGTACTCTGGTACCAGCTGGAGATGGGTAAACGGTAATGCAGGATGTGAGGGAAATAAATTGCAAATTTAAGCAATAAGTTTGGTAACTAGGCTTAGAATAATTATGGTTTGAATAATTTTCAAAACAGTATTTAATTTAATTTTCTTATGTCTACACTTCGTTTCTATATTATACATATTGCAATATATATTATATTAACAGTATTTTAAGATTGTATATATAAATAATTTTATTCTGCTTCTGTCTTCGCCACCCAATCTTACGCCCGCCATGGCTTGTGCGTCGCCCCCTTCCCTCCCTCCCGGGGCCCCTATCTTGCGCAAGGTTCCCACACTGTGTGCACACAAAATCCCAAACCACGATACGGTTTCCACACGATTGATGTTTTATACAATTGGTATATGTACTGGTATCGTATGTTTTATTATAATATAACATACGTACAAAAATGTTTGTTTCCACGATATATGCTAAATCGAATTTCGAAATGTACCGCTAATAACTTTTCTACTGAATGAAAAGTTCCGACAGATGCTGTTGGATCTCGAAATGTGCATTTCTATTCCGAATGCACAAAGAGTGACGAACGAAGACACCCAGACACACCATTCTTCATGCACGAGTAAGTATGTTTAGATGTAGTTGTACTCTTTTTATTAAGGTCTCCTCCTTAATAGAGATTTTTTTTACAGAGCTATTCCTAGAGATAGGGTGAAGGGTCGGAGTGGCCTGGTTATCACCTACTGGAGGTACTTAATGAAGTTTCATTGGAGGGATTACACGAGGAGCGCATTGGGGAATTTTTGGCCAGGCTTAAGAACTCTGCTCTTTTTCTCAGGGAAATATGTTACAGTCAATACTATGGTAAGTCTCTAAATGTCTTCAAATTTAATGCAAATTAATTAGCACCTATAGTGTAAAAGTGCTTGTTGTTTTCTTCTTAGTCTGCGGTAATTCAGCACCATCGAGATAGAACAGCTTGAAAAGTAGCCTTATTTCGATCTCAGCATATAAAATGCCTCAGAATAATATTAATAATAAAATATCAATTATTTATATTCTGTTTCTCTGACTTTGTTAACGGCGATTGTAGTTTTGGTGCGTCGGAGCGTTGCCTGGCTATCTCCTACAGGAGGTAATTAAAGAAGTTTCACTGGAGAAATGACACAGTTGGTATGCTATGCTTATTTCGATCTAAGGCATATAAAATGCCTCAGAAGAATAATAATAGTTAATTAACAATTTTAAAAATTCTATTATTACTGAGACGTAGCTAATGGTGACTGTAGTTTCAAATAATTATTGTCAGAAGCAATTTCTAGCCATGCACACATATGAGTTTATTTCTACTCTTTTTATTTATTTCTCATTTTTAATAGAGGTTTTTGTTACAGAGCTATTCTGAAAGACAGGGTGGTGCATTGGGGGGTGACCTCGTTATCTCCTACAGGAGGTAATTAATGAAGTTTCACTGGAGGACTGACACAGTTGGTATGCTAGGCTTATTTTGATCTAAGGAATATAAAATACCTCAGAGAATAATAATAATTAATTAGCAATTTTTTAAAATTCTATTATTTTTCTCACGTCGTTAACGGCGACTGTAGTTTCACTAGAGATATGACACAGTAGAAATGCTGGGGTTATTTCGCTCTAAGGCAGATAAAATGTCTCAGAATAATAATCGTAATTAATTAGCAATTTTTTAAAATTCTATAATGTCTGTGACGTTGTTCATGGCGACTGTAGTTTCTAATATATGATATATTAAGCAATTTCTAGCCATGCAAAGATATGAGATTATTTCTGCTCTTTTTATTAATTTATCGTTATTAATAGAGGTTATTTTTTACAGAGCTATTCTCCAAGACATGGTAGTGCGTCAGAGTGTGGCCTGGTAATCTCCTACAGGAGTTTATTATTGATGTTTCACTTGGGGGATGACACAAATTGTGTGCTAGGCTTATTTCTATCTAAGGCATATAAAATGCTTCAAAAGAAAAATAATAATTAAATAGCAATTTTTTAAAATTCTATTATTTCTCTGACGTCGTTAAAGGTGACTGTAGTTTGTCATATATGGTATATGAAGCAATTTCTCGCCATGCAAAGATAGGAGATTATTTCTACGCTTTTGATTTATTACTCGTTTTTAATAAAGGTTTTTTTTCAGAGCTATTCTCCAATACACAGTGGTGCATCAGAGTGTCCTGGTAATCTTCTACAGGAGGTAATTAATGAAGTTTCACTGGATGGATGACACAGTTGGAATGCTCCGCTTCTTTCGATCTAAGGCATATAAAATGCCTCAGAAGGTGGTACATCGGAGCGTGACCTGGTTATCTCCTACAGTAGGTAATTAATGAAGTTTCGCTGGAGGGATGTCATAGTTTGTATGATAGGCTTATAAAATGCCTCGGAAGAATAATCATATTCAATTAGCATTTTTTTAAAATTCTATTATTTCTCTGACGTCGTTAACGGCGACTGTATTTTCTAGTATAGGGTATATGGAGCAATTTCTAGCGATGCAAAGATATGAGATTATATCTACTCTTTTTATTAATTTCACGTTTTTAATAGAGGTTTTTTTTACAGAGCTATTCTCCAAGACACGGTGGTGCGTCAGAGTATGTCCTGGTAATCTCCTACAGGAGGTAATTAATGAAGTTTCACTAAAGGTATGTCACAGTTTGTTTGCTAGGCTTATATAATGCCTCAGAAGACTAATCATATAATTAATAACCACTTTTTTGAAATTCTTTTATTTCTCTGATGTTGTTAACGGCGACTGTATTTTCTAATATGTGATATATAAAGCAATTTCTAGCCATGCAAAGATATGAGATTGTTTCTACTCCTTTTATGAATTTATCGTTTTTAATAGAGGTTATTTTTTACAGAGCTATTCTCCAAGAGAGGGTGGTGCATCGGAGCGTGACCTGGTTATTTCCTGCAGGAGGTAATTAATGAAGTTTAACTGGAGGGATGTCACAGTTGGAATGCTAGGCTTATTTCGATCTAAGGCATATAAAATGCCTCAGAAGAATACTATTAATTAGTTAGCATTTTTTAAAAATTCTATTATTTCTCTGACGTCGTTAACGGCGACTGTAGTTTCTAATATGTCGTATATAAAGGAATTTCTTGCCATGCACATATATGAGTTTATTTCTAACTTTTTTATTTATTTCTAGTTTTTAATAGAGGTCTTTTTTACAGAGCCATTCTCCAAAACATGGTGGTGCGTCGTAGGGTGGCGTGGTTATCTCCTACTGGATGTAATTATTGAAGTTTCACTGGAGGGCTAACACAGTAGGTATGCCAGGTTTATTACGATCTAAGGCATATAAATTGCCTCTGAAGAATAATCGTAATTAATTAGCAATTTTTTAAATTTTATTTCTCAGACGTTGATAATGGCGACTGTAGTTCCTAATATATGGTATATATAACAATTTCTAGCCATGCAAAGATATGAGATTATTTGTTCTCTTTTTATTAATTTATTGTTTTTAATAGATGTTATTTTTTACAGAGATATTCTCCAAGACACGGTGGTGCGTCGGAGCGTGACCTGGTTATCTCCCACAGGAGGTAATTAATGAAGTTTCGCAGGAGGGATGTCACAGTTTGTATGCTAGGGTTATAAGAGATCTCAGAAGTTAATCATAATAAATTAGCAATTTTTTAAAATTATATTATTTCTCTGTACGTCGTTAACTGCGACTGTAGTTTCTAATATATTGCATTTAAAGGATTTCTAGCCATGCACACATATGAGTTTATTTCTACTCTTTTATTTATTTCCCATTTTTAATAGAGGTTTTTATTACAGAGCTATTCTCCAAGTCAGGGTGGTGCGTCGTAGAGTTGCCTGGTGATCTCCTACTGGAGGTAGTTAATGAAGTTTCGCTGAAGGTATGTCACACTTTGTATGCTAGGCTTATAAAATGCCTAAGAAGAATAATCAAAAATTATTAACAATTTTATAAAATTCTATTCTTTCTCTGACGTTGTTAGCGGCGATTGTACTTTCTAATGTATGATATATAAAGCAATTTCTAGCCATGCAAAGATATGAGACTATTTCTGCTCTTTTATTAATTTATCGTTTTTAATGGATGTTATTTTTTACAGATCTCTTCTCCAAGACAGGGTGGTGCGTCGTAGAGGCGCCTGGTCATCTCCTACTGGAGGTAGTTAATGAAGTTTCAGTTGGGGGATGATACAATTGGTTACTAGGCTTATTTCGAACTAAGGCATATAAAATGCTCAGAAGAATAATCATAATCAATTAGCATTTTTTAAAAATTCTATTTTTTCTCTGACGTCGTGAATGTCGACCTTAGTTTCTAATATATGGTATATAAAGCAATTTCTAACCATGCACATATATGAGTTTATTTCTACTGTTTTGATTTATTTCTCGTTTTTAATATAGGTTTTTTTTACTGAGCATCTCAAAGACAGGGTCGTGCGTCGGAGTGTGGCCTGGTTATCTCCTACAGGAGGTAATTAATGATGTTTCGCTGGAGGGATGGTACAGTTGGAATGCTAGGCTTATTTCGATGTAAGGCATATAAATGCCTCGGGAAAATAATAATAAATTATTAGCAATTTTTAAAAATTCTATTATTTCTCTGACGTCGGTAACGGCAACTGTATTTTCTAATATATCGTATATAAAGAAGTTGAGAAACTAATATTCAACATACTTATAATCTCGTATGTCTGTTAATTTCAGGGATCCCTTATTGTACTCTGGTACCAGCTGGAGATGGGTAAACGGTAATGCAGGATGTGAGGGAAATAAATTGCAAATTTAAGCAATAAGTTTGGTAACTAGGCTTAGAATAATTATGGTTTGAATAATTTTCAAAACAGTATTTAATTTAATTTTCTTATGTCTACACTTCGTTTCTATATTATACATATTGCAATATATATTATATTAACAGTATTTTAAGATTGTATATATAAATAATTTTATTCTGCTTCTGTCTTCGCCACCCAATCTTACGCCCGCCATGGCTTGTGCGTCGCCCCCTTCCCTCCCTCCCGGGGCCCCTATCTTGCGCAAGGTTCCCACACTGTGTGCACACAAAATCCCAAACCACGATACGGTTTCCACACGATTGATGTTTTATACAATTGGTATATGTACTGGTATCGTATGTTTTATTATAATATAACATACGTACAAAAATGTTTGTTTCCACGATATATGCTAAATCGAATTTCGAAATGTACCGCTAATAACTTTTCTACTGAATGAAAAGTTCCGACAGATGCTGTTGGATCTCGAAATGTGCATTTCTATTCCGAATGCACAAAGAGTGACGAACGAAGACACCCAGACACACCATTCTTCATGCACGAGTAAGTATGTTTAGATGTAGTTGTACTCTTTTTATTAAGGTCTCCTCCTTAATAGAGATTTTTTTTACAGAGCTATTCCTAGAGATAGGGTGAAGGGTCGGAGTGGCCTGGTTATCACCTACTGGAGGTACTTAATGAAGTTTCATTGGAGGGATTACACGAGGAGCGCATTGGGGAATTTTTGGCCAGGCTTAAGAACTCTGCTCTTTTTCTCAGGGAAATATGTTACAGTCAATACTATGGTAAGTCTCTAAATGTCTTCAAATTTAATGCAAATTAATTAGCACCTATAGTGTAAAAGTGCTTGTTGTTTTCTTCTTAGTCTGCGGTAATTCAGCACCATCGAGATAGAACAGCTTGAAAAGTAGCCTTATTTCGATCTCAGCATATAAAATGCCTCAGAATAATATTAATAATAAAATATCAATTATTTATATTCTGTTTCTCTGACTTTGTTAACGGCGATTGTAGTTTTGGTGCGTCGGAGCGTTGCCTGGCTATCTCCTACAGGAGGTAATTAAAGAAGTTTCACTGGAGAAATGACACAGTTGGTATGCTATGCTTATTTCGATCTAAGGCATATAAAATGCCTCAGAAGAATAATAATAGTTAATTAACAATTTTAAAAATTCTATTATTACTGAGACGTAGCTAATGGTGACTGTAGTTTCAAATAATTATTGTCAGAAGCAATTTCTAGCCATGCACACATATGAGTTTATTTCTACTCTTTTTATTTATTTCTCATTTTTAATAGAGGTTTTTGTTACAGAGCTATTCTGAAAGACAGGGTGGTGCATTGGGGGGTGACCTCGTTATCTCCTACAGGAGGTAATTAATGAAGTTTCACTGGAGGACTGACACAGTTGGTATGCTAGGCTTATTTTGATCTAAGGAATATAAAATACCTCAGAGAATAATAATAATTAATTAGCAATTTTTTAAAATTCTATTATTTTTCTCACGTCGTTAACGGCGACTGTAGTTTCACTAGAGATATGACACAGTAGAAATGCTGGGGTTATTTCGCTCTAAGGCAGATAAAATGTCTCAGAATAATAATCGTAATTAATTAGCAATTTTTTAAAATTCTATAATGTCTGTGACGTTGTTCATGGCGACTGTAGTTTCTAATATATGATATATTAAGCAATTTCTAGCCATGCAAAGATATGAGATTATTTCTGCTCTTTTTATTAATTTATCGTTATTAATAGAGGTTATTTTTTACAGAGCTATTCTCCAAGACATGGTAGTGCGTCAGAGTGTGGCCTGGTAATCTCCTACAGGAGTTTATTATTGATGTTTCACTTGGGGGATGACACAAATTGTGTGCTAGGCTTATTTCTATCTAAGGCTTATAAAATGCTTCAAAAGAAAAATAATAATTAAATAGCAATTTTTTAAAATTCTATTATTTCTCTGACGTCGTTAAAGGTGACTGTAGTTTGTCATATATGGTATATGAAGCAATTTCTCGCCATGCAAAGATAGGAGATTATTTCTACATTTTTGATTTATTACTCGTTTTTAATAAAGGTTTTTTTTCAGAGCTATTCTCCAATACACAGTGGTGCATCAGAGTGTCCTGGTAATCTTCTACAGGAGGTAATTAATGAAGTTTCACTGGATGGATGACACAGTTGGAATGCTCCGCTTCTTTCGATCTAAGGCATATAAAATGCCTCAGAAGGTGGTACATCGGAGCGTGACCTGGTTATCTCCTACAGTAGGTAATTAATGAAGTTTCGCTGGAGGGATGTCATAGTTTGTATGATAGGCTTATAAAATGCCTCTGAAGAATAATCATATTCAATTAGCATTTTTTAAAAATTCTATTATTTCTCTGACGTCGTTAACGGCGACTGTATTTTCTAGTATAGGGTATATGGAGCAATTTCTAGCGATGCAAAGATATGAGATTATATCTACTCTTTTTATTAATTTCACGTTTTTAATAGAGGTTTTTTTTACAGAGCTATTCTCCAAGACACGGTGGTGCGTCAGAGTATGTCCTGGTAATCTCCTACAGGAGGTAATTAATGAAGTTTCACTAAAGGTATGTCACAGTTTGTTTGCTAGGCTTATATAATGCCTCAGAAGACTAATCATATAATTAATAACCACTTTTTTGAAATTCTTTTATTTCTCTGATGTTGTTAACGGCGACTGTATTTTCTAATATGTGATATATAAAGCAATTTCTAGCCATGCAAAGATATGAGATTGTTTCTACTCCTTTTATGAATTTATCGTTTTTAATAGAGGTTATTTTTTACAGAGCTATTCTCCAAGACAGGGTGGTGCATCGGAGCGTGACCTGGTTATTTCCTGCAGGAGGTAATTAATGAAGTTTAACTGGAGGGATGTCACAGTTGGAATGCTAGGCTTATTTCGATCTAAGGCATATAAAATGCCTCAGAAGAATACTATTAATTAGTTAGCATTTTTTAAAAATTCTATTATTTCTCTGACGTCATTAACGGCGACTGTAGTTTCTAATATATGGTATATAAAGCAATTTCTAGCCATGCACACATATTATTTTATTTCTACTCTTTTTATTTATTTCTCGTTATTAATACAGGTTTTTTTTGCAGAGCTATTCTCCAAGACAGGTTGGTGTGTCGGAGTGTGGCCTGGTTATCTCCTACAGTAGGTAATTAATGAAGTTTCACTGGAGGGATGACACAATTGGTATGCTAGGTTTCTTTCGACCAAGGCATATAAAATGCCTCAGAAGAATAATCATATTTAATTAACAATTTTTCAAAATTCTATTATTTCCCTGACGTCGTTAACGGCGACTGTAGTTTCTAATATGTCGTATATAAAGGAATTTCTTGCCATGCACATATATGAGTTTATTTCTAACTTTTTTATTTATTTCTAGTTTTTAATAGAGGTCTTTTTTACAGAGCCATTCTCCAAAACATGGTGGTGCGTCGTAGGGTGGCGTGGTTATCTCCTACTGGATGTAATTATTGAAGTTTCACTGGAGGGCTAACACAGTAGGTATGCCAGGTTTATTACGATCTAAGGCATATAAATTGCCTCGGAAGAATAATCGTAATTAATTAGCAATTTTTTAAATTTTATTTCTCAGACGTTGATAATGGCGACTGTAGTTCCTAATATATGGTATATATAACAATTTCTAGCCATGCAAAGATATGAGATTATTTGTTCTCTTTTTATTAATTTATTGTTTTTAATAGATGTTATTTTTTACAGAGATATTCTCCAAGACAGGATGGTGCGTCGGAGCGTGACCTGGTTATCTCCCACAGGAGGTAATTAATGAAGTTTCGCAGGAGGGATGTCACAGTTTGTATGCTAGGGTTATAAGAGATCTCAGAAGATAATCATAATAAATTAGCAATTTTTTAAAATTATATTATTTCTCTGTACGTCGTTAACTGCGACTGTAGTTTCTAATATATTGCATTTAAAGGATTTCTAGCCATGCACACATATGAGTTTATTTCTACTCTTTTATTTATTTCCCATTTTTAATAGAGGTTTTTATTACAGAGCTATTCTCCAAGTCAGGGTGGTGCGTCATAGAGTTGCCTGGTGATCTCCTACTTTAGGTAGTTAATGAAGATTCGCTGAAGGTATGTCACAGTTTGTATGCTAGGCTTATAAAATGCCTAAGAAGAATAATCAAAAATTATTAACAATTTTTTAAAATTCTATTCTTTCTCTGACGTTGTTAGCGGCGATTGTACTTTCTAATGTATGATATATAAAGCAATTTCTAGCCATGCAAAGATATTAGACTATTTCTGCTCTTTTATTAATTTATCGTTTTTAATGGATGTTATTTTTTACAGATCTCTTCTCCAAGACAGGGTGGTGCGTCGTAGAGTTGCCTGGTTATCTCCTATTGGAGGTAATGAATGAAGTTTTGCTGGAGGGTTGACACAGTTGGAAAGCTAGGCTTATTTCGATCTAAAGCATATACAATGCCGCAGAAGAATAATTATTATTAATTAGCAATTTAAAAAAATTCTTTTATATCTCTGACGTTGTTAACGGCTATTGTAGTTTCTAATATATGATATGTAAAGCAATTTCTATCCATGCAAAGATATTAGACTATTTCTGCTCTTTTATTAATTTATCGTTTTTAATAGAGGTTATTTTTTACAGATCTTTTCTCCGTGACAGGGTGGTGCGTCGTAGAGAGGCCTGGTCATCTCCTACTGGAGGTAGTTAATGAAGTTTCAGTTGGGGGATGATACAATTGGTTACTAGGCTTATTTCGAACTAAGGCATATAAAATGCTCAGAAGAATAATCATAATCAATTAGCATTTTTTAAAAATTCTATTTTTTCTCTGACGTCGTGAACGTCGACCTTAGTTTCTAATGTATGGTATATAAAGCAATTTCTAACCATGCACACATATGAGTTTATTTCTACTGTTTTGATTTATTTCTCATTTTTAATATAGGTTTTTTTTACTGAGCATCTCAAAGACAGGGTCGTGCGTCGGAGTGTGGCCTGGTTATCTCCTACAGGAGGTAATTAATGATGTTTCGCTGGAGGGATGGTACAGTTGGAATGCTAGGCTTATTTCGATGTAAGGCATATAAAATGCCTCGGGAAAATAATAATAAATTATTAGCAATTTTTAAAAATTCTATTATTTCTCTGACGTCGGTAACGGCAACTGTATTTTCTAATATATCGTATATAAAGAAGTTGAGAAACTAATATTCAACATACTTATAATCTCGTATGTCTGTTAATTTCAGGGATCCCTTATTGTACTCTGGTACCAGCTGGAGATGGGTAAAAGGTAATGCAGGATTTGAGGGAAATAAATTGCAAATTTAAGCAATAAGTTTGGTAACTAGGCTTAGAATAATTGTGGTTTGAATAATTTTCAAAACAGTATTTAATTTAATTTTCTTATGTCTACACTTCGTTTCTATATTATACATATTGCAATATATATTATATTAACAGTATTTTAAGATTGTATATATAAATAATTTTATTCTGCTTCTGTCTTCGCCACCCAATCTTACGCCCGCCATGGCTTGTGCGTCGCCCCCTTCCCTCCCTCCCGGGGCCCCTATCTTGCGCAAGGTTCCCACACTGTGTGCACACAAAATCCCAAACCACGATACGGTTTCCACACGATTGATGTTTTATACAATTGGTATATGTACTGGTATCGTATGTTTTATTATAATATAACATACGATACAAAAATGTTTGTTTCCACGATATATGCTAAATCGAATTTCGAAATGTACCGCTAATAACTTTGCTACTGTATGAAAAGTACCGACAGATGCTGTTGGATCTCGAAATGTGCATTTCTATTCCGAATGCACAAAGAGTGACGAACGAAGACACCCAGACACACCATTCTTCATGCACGAGTAAGTATGTTTAGATGTAGTTGTACTCTTTTTATTAAGGTCTCCTCCTTAATAGAGATTTTTTTTACAGAGCTATTCCTAGAGATAGGGTGAAGGGTCGGAGTGGCCTGGTTATCACCTACTGGAGGTACTTAATGAAGTTTCATTGGAGGGATGACACGAGGAGCGCATTGGGGAATTTTTGGCCAGGCTTATGAACTCTGCTCTTTTTCTCAGGGAAATATGTTACAGTCAATACTATGGTAAGTCTCTAAATGTCTTCAAATTTAATGCAAATTAATTAGCACCTATAGTGTAAAAGTGCTTGTTGTTTTCTTCTTAGTCTGCGGTAATTCAGCACCATCGAGATAGAACAGCTTGAAAAGTAGCCTTATTTCGATCTCAGCATATAAAATGCCTCAGAATAATATTAATAATAAAATATCAATTATTTATATTCTGTTTCTCTGACTTTGTTAACGGCGATTGTAGTTTTGCAGTCGTATATTGGATTACATGTTCCAAATAAGTTAGGTATGGGAGGACAATAGATTTCTAAATATCTAATATATGTTATATAAAGCAATTTCTACCCATGCACAGATGAGTTTATTTCTAATATTTCTATTGATTTCTCGTGTTTAATAGAGATTTTTTTTACAGAGCTATTCTCCAAGACAGGTTGGTGAGTCGGAGTGTGGCCTGGTTATCTCCTGCAGGAGGTAATTAGTGAAGTTTCACTGGATGAATGACACAGTTGGCATGCTAGGCTAATTTATATCTAAGGCATATAAAATGCCTCAGAAGAATAATCATAATTAGTTGTCAGTTTCTTTAAATTCTATTGCATCTCTGACGTCATTAACGGCGGTTGTAGTTTCTAATATACGTTATATAAAGCAATTTCTAGCCATGGACACATATGAGTTTTTTCTACTCTTTTATTTATTTGTCATTTCTAATTGAGGTTTTTTTTACAGAGCTAGTCTCCAAGACTGGGTGGGGCGTCGGAGTGTGGCCTGGTTATCTCCTGCAGGAGGTAATTAATGAAGTTTCCCTAGAGGGATGTCGCAGTTGATATGCTAAGCTTATTTCGATCTAAGGCATATAAAATGCCTCAGAACAATAATCATAATTAATTAGCAATTTTTTAAAATTCTATTATTTCTCTGACGTCGTTAACGACGACCGTAATTTCTAATATATCGTTCATAAAGCAATTTATAGCCATGCAAGGATATGATATTATATCTACTCTGTTTATTATTTTCTCATTTTTAATAGAGGTTTTTCTTTAATTAGCTATTCTCCAACGACAGGGTGGTGCGTCGGAGCGTTGCCTGGCTATCTCCTACAGGAGGTAATTAAAGAAGTTTCACTGGAGAAATGACACAGTTGGTATGCTATGCTTATTTCGATCTAAGGCATATAAAATGCCTCAGAAGAATAATAATAGTTAATTAACAATTTTAAAAATTCTATTATTACTGAGACGTAGCTAATGGTGACTGTAGTTTCAAATATATATTGTCAGAAGCAATTTCTAGCCATGCACACATATGAGTTTATTTCTACTCTTTTTATTTATTTCTCATTTTTAATAGAGGTTTTTGTTACAGAGCTATTCTGAAAGACAGGGTGGTGCATTGGGGGGTGACCTCGTTATCTCCTACAGGAGGTAATTAATGAAGTTTCACTGGAGGACTGACACAGTTGGTATGCTAGGCTTATTTTGATCTAAGGAATATAAAATACCTCAGAGAATAATAATAATTAATTAGCAATTTTTTAAAATTCTATTATTTTTCTCACGTCGTTAACGGCGACTGTAGTTTCACTAGAGGTATGACACAGTAGAAATGCTGGGGTTATTTCGCTCTAAGGCAGATAAAATGTCTCAGAATAATAATCGTAATTAATTAGCAATTTTTTAAAATTCTATAATGTCTGTGACGTTGTTCATGGCGACTGTAGTTTCTAATATATGATATATTAAGCAATTTCTAGCAATGCAAAGATATGAGATTATTTCTGCTCTTTTTATTAATTTATCGTTATTAATAGAGGTTATTTTTTACAGAGCTATTCTCCAAGACATGGTAGTGCGTCAGAGTGTGGCCTGGTAATCTCCTACAGGAGTTTATTAATGATGTTTCACTTGGGGGATGACACAAATTGTGTGCTAGGCTTATTTCTATCTAAGGCTTATAAAATGCTTCAAATGAAAAATAATAATTAAATAGCAATTTTTTAAAATTCTATTATTTCTCTGACGTCGTTAAAGGTGACTGTAGTTTGTCATATATGGTATATGAAGCAATTTCTCGCCATGCAAAGATAGGAGATTATTTCTACGCTTTTGATTTATTACTCGTTTTTAATAAAGGTTTTTTTTCAGAGCTATTCTCCAATACACAGTGGTGCATCAGAGTGTCCTGGTAATCTTCTACAGGAGGTAATTAATGAAGTTTCACTGGATGGATGACACAGTTGGAATGCTCCGCTTCTTTCGATCTAAGGCATATAAAATGCCTCAGAAGGTGGTACATCGGAGCGTGACCTGGTTATCTCCTACAGTAGGTAATTAATGAAGTTTCGCTGGAGGGATGTCATAGTTTGTATGATAGGCTTATAAAATGCCTCGGAAGAATAATCATATTCAATTAGCATTTTTTAAAAATTCTATTATTTCTCTGACGTCGTTAACGGCGACTGTATTTTCTAGTATAGGGTATATGGAGCAATTTCTAGCGATGCAAAGATATGAGATTATATCTACTCTTTTTATTAATTTCACGTTTTTAATAGAGGTTTTTTTTACAGAGCTATTCTCCAAGACATGGTGGTGCGTCAGAGTATGTCCTGGTAATCTCCTACAGGAGGTAATTAATGAAGTTTCACTAAAGGTATGTCACAGTTTGTTTGCTAGGCTTATATAATGCCTCAGAAGACTAATCATATAATTAATAACCACTTTTTTGAAATTCTTTTATTTCTCTGATGTTGTTAACGGCGACTGTATTTTCTAATATGTGATATATAAAGCAATTTCTAGCCATGCAAAGATATGAGATTGTTTCTACTCCTTTTATGAATTTATCGTTTTTAATAGAGGTTATTTTTTACAGAGCTATTCTCCAAGACAGGGTGGTGCATCGGAGCGTGACCTGGTTATTTCCTGCAGGAGGTAATTAATGAAGTTTAACTGGAGGGATGTCACAGTTGGAATGCTAGGCTTATTTCGATCTAAGGCATATAAAATGCCTCAGAAGAATACTATTAATTAGTTAGCATTTTTTAAAAATTCTATTATTTCTCTGACGTCATTAACGGCGACTGTAGTTTCTAATATATGGTATATAAAGCAATTTCTAGCCATGCACACATATTATTTTATTTCTACTCTTTTTATTTATTTCTCGTTATTAATACAGGTTTCTTTTGCAGAGCTATTCTCCAAGACAGGTTGGTGTGTCGGAGTGTGGCCTGGTTATCTCCTAGAGGAAGTTATTAATGAAGTTTCACTGGAGGGATGACACAGTTGGTATGCTTGGCTTATTTCGATCTAAGACATATAAAATGTCTCAGATTAATAAATATAATTAATTAGAAATTATTTAAAATTCTTTTATTTCTCTGACGTTGTTAACGGCGACTGTAGTTTCTAATATATGATACATAAAGCATTTTCTAGCCATGCAAAGGTATGAGATTATTTCTGCTCTTTATACTAAATTATCATTTTTAATAGAGATTATTTTTTACAGAGCTATTCTCCAAGACAGAGTAGTTCGTCGTACTGTGGCCTGGTTATCTCCTACGGGAGGTAATTACGGGATGTCACAGTTTGTATGCTTGGCATATAAAATTCCTCATTAGAATAATCATAATTAATTAGCAATTTTTTTAAATTCAAGTATTTCTCTTATGTCGTTAACGGCAACTTTAATTTCTAATTTATTATATATAAAGCAATTACTAGCCATGGACACATATGAGTTTATTTCTACGCTTTTTATTAATTTCACGTTTTTAATAGGTTTTTTTACAGAGCTATTCTCCAAGACAGGGAGGTGCGTCGTAGTATGACCTGGTTATCTCCAATTGTGGTAGTTAATGAAGTTTCACTGGAGGGATGACGCAGTAGGTATGCTAGGTTTATTACTATCTAAGGCATATAAAATGCCTCAGATGAATATTCGTAATTAATTAGCTATATTTTAAATTCTTTTATTACTCTGACGTTGTTAACGGCTACTGTGGTTTCTAATAATTGATATATAAAGCAATTTCTAGCCATGCAAAGATATGAGATTATTTTCACTCTTTTTATTTATGTATCGTTTTTAAAAGAGGTTATTTTTTACAGAGCTATTCTGTAAGACAGGGTGGAGCGTCGGAGCGTGACCTGGTTATCTCCCACAGGAGGTAATTGATGAAGTTTAACTGGAGGGATGTCGCAGTTGGAATGCTAGGCTTATTTCGATCTAAGGCATATAAAATGCCTCAGAAGAATAATATTAATTAGTTAGCATTTTTAAAAAATTCTATTATTTCTCTGACGTCATTAACGGCGACTGTAGTTTCTAATATGTGGTTTATAAAGCAATTTCTAGCCATGCACACACATTATTTTATTTCTACTCTTTTTATTTATTTCTCGTTATTAATATAGGTTTTTTTTGCAGAGCTATTCTCCAAGACAGGTTGGTGTGTCGGAGTGTGGCCTGGTTATCTCCTACAGTAGGTAATTAATGAAGTTTCACTGGAGGGATGACACAATTGGTATGCTAGGTTTCTTTCGACCAAGGCATATAAAATGCCTCAGAAGAATAATCATAATTAATTAGCAATTTTTTAAATTTCTATTATTTCTCTAACATCGTTAATGGCCACTGTAATTTCTAATATATTATATATAAAGCAATTTCTAGCCATGCACACATATGAGTTTATTTCTACTGTTTTGATTTATTTCTCGTTTTTAATATAGGTTTTTTTTACAGAGCTATTCTCCAAGACAGGGTGTTGCGTCGGAGTGTGGCCTGGTTATCTCTAAAAGAAGGTAATTAATGAAGTTTCACTGGATGAATGGCATAGTTGGCATGCTAGGCTTATTTTGGACTAAGGCATATAAAATGCCTCAGAAGTATAAACATAATTTATTAGCAATTTAAAAAAATTGTATTATTTCCCTGACGTCGTTAACGGCGACTGCAGTTTCTAATATATGGTATATAAAGCAATTTCTAGCCCTGCACACTTATGAGTTTATATCTACGCTTCGCACTTTTGTTTAAGGAACGAAACGATCGATGTTTATTGATAGCAACCAAATTGATACTGATTATTATTCAGGAAGCGTTTATTGATGAATGTAATTGAAGCTTCTTTCGTCTATTGAATACTGGAATCTTATATTTTTTGTTGGTGAAATCATTATATTCTACATTATTATGTTTATTAACGTAAATAAGCTCACGTATCCGGTCTACATTTACCAGTCAGTGTTCAATCATGTTGTTTTTTCATGGGTTTCTTGCTTTCAAGACATAAATGTAAACATTTCATAGGCATAGTTACACCAGAAATGAAGCTGGATTTGGCAAAAGTGGTAAGATGGGAAATACAATTATCGTTATATTTGAAAGCAATACGTTCGGAAATGGATTGTTACAAGCAAATGATTAATTGTTAAGAAAAGCTAATTGTAAGTTAAAAAGTATCTACTATATATTTTAAAGAGTTTGTATGTTGTGTTGTAGTAGCTTCACTAAATCCGTTGAAATTCGGCAGAAAATTCTGCTAGTAATAAATTAAATGTTTAGCGTATTTTTTGCACTAAAAAGGAAAAAATAAATTTTTGTTTCGAACTTCAAAGATGGATGTATGCAATATGTTGTGCAGACAGCCCGGTCCGGATCGTGCGAGTCGTTTGTTGCAAATGACTCGCGCGAGCTGGATAACATACCTGCATACATCTTTCTATACATACAAGTATGTATCGCAGTGAAATTAATATAAAAGTTATTAAAAAAGCACAAAATAACTTAAGAATAAAGAAACAATAAAATTAAAAATATTTTCATAACTTAAATCTTTTTCAACTGCGCTTACTGGTCGTGGTTTATTAATTGAGAAGTTGGAAGATTTTCGCTATTGGGTGGGGAACTCTTTATTTTTGTTATGAAATTACCTGAATGTATCACATGTTCTATGATTTTCTCCTTCTGTTTCACATAAGTGCTAATAGTTGAACGACACATTCCCAACGATCGTGAGATTTCAGTATGGCTTTCACATTTCTCAACACGCTTTAAAATTTCTAATTTCAATTCATAACTATGAGTCTTACGCACTCTTTTATTTGATTCACTTACTTTATCACTATTACATTTCCTTCTAGATATCATGTCAAGTGATAAATTTATAAATAAATCAATAAAATAAATAAATTTAAATAAAAGATTAACAGAAAAAAGACAAATCAGCAGAAATTCAAACAATTAAAGCAGATATAACTATGTGTACTCTAAAACTAAACTTTGCGTGGTTGGTCGGATCCAATTACTCCGCATAAAGTAGTTCCTAATTCGTTCGACTGGGATGAAATCTTGAATTTATCGAATATTGAACGTTCTAAATTCGGGAGTCTCCTATATATGGTGTATAATGCTATTTCTAGCCTTGTACAGATTATAGCCGATATGGGTTTATTTGTGTATGGTTTATTGGTCTGTCTTATCATAAGTTGAAGCGGAAGAAATTGTTGTATTATTGCCAGAGTTATAGTGAAAATTATGTATATCAATTCTTTAAATATTATATACTAATCTATTATATTTGTTTTTTTAATATCGTGATTACGTTCTAATGTCTATGCACTCAGTAAAGATTTTGTTTTGAATGCGTGGGATACAAATAAGTGGTAGACATATTCAACCATATTTCATGTTGCATTGAGTTGCAAAATGCAACGGTAATGTTTATTTTAAATCAATACTAATTTAATATTTTTTAAGTATATCTGTCATTTTATTTGGACCATTCAGTGGTTTATTATTCGTATCAACATTGAAATGATAATTTAAATTATTTGTGATAGTTCTGGATGAGGCCTTTGTTCTCTGCACATAGACAAACGCTAACGGATAAAATACCTATAATCATGCGTTAGAATAATAGACAGTTTTAGGCAATCGTAAAATATTTATTGCTAATATAATGATCGCTCTTAATTGCAGATAACCATCAACGCCACACTGAAGAAGAGACGCCCACGAACTCTTGCGGTAAGCTTGATTTTCCTTATTTATAATGCACACGGCATGATTTTTTTTGCAGGACTGCTACGCGAA
The DNA here is from genome assembly GCA_036926305.1 of Uropetala carovei. Classification (NCBI taxonomy): domain Eukaryota; kingdom Metazoa; phylum Arthropoda; class Insecta; order Odonata; family Petaluridae; genus Uropetala; species Uropetala carovei. The sequence goes on along the minus strand of JAXCHB010000010.1, from coordinate 3,774,959 downwards.
CTGAGGAACTACCAGTGTTGTGTGTGCTGGTGTTGTGCGTGTGCTGGTGTTGTGCGTGTGCCGGTGTTGTGTGTGTGCCAATGCTATACGTGTGCCAGCGATGCATTTGTCAAGAGTGCGTAGGAGCTGTCATCTTAGGAGAGTAGGTGTAGTATATTAGCATAGTAATGTTAGGAGAGCATGACTAGTAGATTTAGCATGGTAGAATTAGTAATATTGCATGGGTATTGCATGTGTATTGCATGTGTATTGCATGTGTATTGCATGGGTATTGCAAGAGTAGCATATTTGTGCAAGTAGTTAGAAGTAGACTTATGTAGTTAGTAGTATGAATGAATTCATTGTTTCATCCAATCTTCATTGTCATATATGCAAATTCTCCCCTCAATCATCATCATGATCATTAGATTTAGTTTAGCTATAATTTTGTTTTTTTGAAAAAAATTAAAATATGCTCAATGACATAGTCAAGAAAAATGAAACAAAATTATCGGCATATTTTAATATAAAAATTCAAAAAGAAAAAATATAAAAGCAGAAAAAAAATATATGAAACAAAAAAGAACATTTATAAAATCTTTGTATAAAGAACAACAAAAGCGTTGATGTAATACTTATCAAACTGTGAAAGCCAATGAGGAACTTCTGTTTCTACTTTCTCCATACGTAGTAACGGGAAAGTATTGTGATCACGAAAAAAATTGACTTCGAGATTTCAATGGAAATACACGTTTTGAGGTCCCTAGATCACGTTTAGACTATTTTCGGAATGATGTCTGTGTGTGTATGCGCGTGTGTGTGTGCGTGTGTGCATGTGTGCGCACGTGTATGTGATTGTGGGCGCTGTAACTCAAAAAGTACTTGCCTTATCGTTACCAAATTTCAAATATAACACTTTGGTATGGGCACAAAGAACTGATTAGTTTTTGAACAATAATGGTTAAACGGAAGTTGAAGTTTATTCGAAAGACGATTCGGTTTTTGCAATATTTCTCCGTTAAAACATCATTATTGTATATACAATTCTATACAAATGTTATAGAGAATGTTATTTCCTACAACTTTCATTTGAAAGAATTTTCCATAGCAGTTATTGTTTAGGAATTATTTATAAAAGATAATCGGTTTTTTCGGTTTCCGTCAAATATCTCCTTAAAAACGTCGTTATTGGTAATCTTTGTGAGGGCCAAAGTTGTAGAGAATAATATTTCTTCCAGGTTTTGTTTGAAACAAATTTTCGTAGGACCATCCATTTCGGAGGTATTTTGCTTTTTCTTAATTTCCAGTATACAGCGCCACCACATTGTAGTGGTGAATTCTGTAAACATTCAGAATATACCTAATTTAAGGCAATAAGGACGACTGTATTCTTTTACGATACGAAATGATAATTTTTCCTCTTAATACTATTCATAATAATTTAAATATCTATACCACAAATATGGGGTATATTTTTTAGTTCCTCTGTTTGATATATATATGCATTGTTCTTGACGATGCCCAGGAGACAAATCATATTTGACTTATCATTTTTGCTGTAATTACTTTGTGTTTACTTGTACTGTTACCACCATGTTTTTGTAACAGTTTATGTTGTAATTTGTTATATCGCATCTCATATTTCGATGTGATCTGCCGTCTGTGGCTCACATTCGCACCAATTCGCACCCAGTGCTACTTCAGTTGGAATTGGTGCTGGTATCCTGGGAGAGAGTGAACTCAAGTGTGGTCTAAGGACATTCAGCTTCTCCAGAAATCTGCCGATAGACACGCATGTGACATTTTGGACCTTGGCTGTGATAGCGCTGTGACATTACCCCAGAAGAGAATATCTCCCCAATCTCCCAATGAAGTGTACTCAATACTATATTTTATACAATATGCATTATATTTTGCTGTTATGATTTGCCAATATTTCAAAATATTATATTTGTTTTGTAGAAGTTATCGCTGTTAATTGTTTGAAGTTTTCGCTGGTGCTTGTCATGCTGAAATTATAATTGTTTTTTCGGGTTATACCCCGTCAATTTTCTGCGTTAAACGCCAACGTTTCCTCTCCTTTTCCGGAGACTTCTTCACCCTGAAAACCCGAAAAAATATAATTTCGACATGTTATCGCTTTTTTGTTATTAACTTGACGCTGTCTAAGGAAGGTTTTCGCGGGGTTTCCCTTCCATCTATAGCGAATGCCAGACAAATGCCATCCCCGAAGAAAAAAATAAAAATGTACTGCCTTATGTTTTAACGACGAAAAAAGTAATTGTTAAATAGTTTCGGATATGTGTATGTGTAGATCTTATTGTACGAAATGAATTGTATGTCAAGACAAATATAGTACATTTTGAAATGAAATGCCATGAAGTTTTTTTCAAGTTAACTTGTGCCTTAATTTTTTGTATCGGCTAATATTATTTACTTAAGCATATTGAGGTTAAAATAAGATATCTAGGAGAATATTTATCAAACAGCATAAATGACCAGCAAAAAGATTATGAAATTACGCGTCCTATTTGTAGAATTAAAAAACTCCTAGCTTCCAATTTCATCACAAGAGATAATTTTATTATAAGAGGAACTTGTGAGGAAAATTCTGTCACCATAACTTTTGTTTCTTTGTGAAAGGAATTTAGCCTGTGCTCAAACTCAAAAATCAATACTCATATAAGGAAAATATTTATATACTGTTATACCCCCCAAAGGCTCAGTTTTTATTTCACGCTTCAAAATGTCATTGCGTTTGGCAAATTCGGGTATGCAAGCGAAATAAAATTTGACTTGCGAAATAAAAACTACGCGAGTATAAAAAGCCTTTTCATGTAATTACAATCAATTATTGAAGCTAATTCGGCACAGATTTTAATTCTTTCATGAATGAGCAACTCCATTCTTTTTACTTTCTCATACGAAGTATCGAGAAAGTATTATCGTGAAAAAATTCGACCTCGAGATTTTTACGAAAATACACGTTTTAGGTGTCGCTGAATCTGAAAAAGTGGTTTTAGCAATGCCGTCTGTCTGTTACTGGCTCTGGAACCTAGATGGTAGAACAAAAATGAATGAAATCCCGTATTTAGGCATTTTATCATACTGAGCAGAGTATACATAGAAATGGTTGACATTGATCAATAATTAAGAGTAGTTTATTCTACGCATTTTTTACAACAATCCGATTTTCTCGAAAACGGCTCTAACGATTTTGATCAAATTTCCTACAGTTACTTGAGTTTACGTCTTCAGTAATACTGTATAGTTCATATTTCTCAAAAAATGAATATAAGGTTAGTTTATTCTAGGCAACTTTAACAAGAATTCGATTTTCTCAGTAACGGCTCTAACGATAAAATTTCGTACAGTTGAATATACATCTACAATAATACTACATATGTTATTTTTCTCAATGAATGAATATAAGGCTAGTTTATTCTTGGGCAACTTTACCAAAAATTGGATTTTCTAAAAACAGGCTCATACGATTTTCATGTTCTAAAGATAACTAAACGACGCATTAGTATATGAGAAAGTTTGTACAATGTATGTTGTACCGATTTTTTATATGTGCATGACAGTTTTTGTACCGAGTTCATATGTTAATTTAAAGTATTTTTGTACTGGCTCGACTCAAACCCGTGCTACTATTATGGCCTATTGAAATTGGACAATGGGCTCAAAAAATAACCCCATAAAAACGTTTGATTGACCAAACCTTTACCATTCACTAAGTTAAGATGTAAGGGGGAATCGTACTAAATTTGGTTGTTCCAGGTTTTATCTTTAAGGAGGAGTTTCATGAACAAACCAACAAACACCCTTCAAAATATATATGAGAGACTAGGGCGCAAGGCCCCTGCTCGCTGACGCTCGCCAACCCCCCTCCCCCTTTGCTCGCTGTTTATTCGTAACTACCATGTACCTATTAGATTTAGATTAGTTTAAGGGGAACATGTTTTGAATATGAGTTTAATGAATATATTTTATAAGGGATATGTTTGGTTTTTAATAACAAATTAAGAAGAAGAGTAGAATAACTCGATAAAAAATAAACTTAAGGGGGCTGAAATTCCCAAAGATTAAAAATGGCTGAAATATAGAGCCATTAGGATATTAGTAATACAGATAAAAATTATAATTGACATGAATACTGCGTTCTATTTATTTGCATTAAGTTCATATCTTCGGTCATCTCGAGCAAGTTTTAATCTTATTTTCGATCTTTAAGCTCGAAGAGCAAAAATTATTTTTTTAAAAGAAATTCGAATTCATGCCGAATTAGCTTTAAATATTTGATTTTAACTGCATAAAAACGAGAAATTTAAAAATTTATAACAATGGGAAATTTTATCTACCATGGAAACAGTACAATGCTTTTATATGAGATTGTTTCCTTTTATTAGTATGAACATTTATGTATATAGCTTACGAGCGTAAAATTAACGTGTTTTATAAGCTGTTTAATGAAGAGAAGGTAAGGGGAAAAGGAGAGCAGGGAGAGAGGGGAAAGGGGAGAAAGGGGAGACGAGGGATTAAGCAGGAATGCAGTATTAGGGCGGGTAATGGTAAAAGGAGAGGAGAGGGGGGAAAGGAGAGAGGTGGAAGGAAGAGAGGGGAGAGACAAAGAGGGGAGAGAGAGAGAGCGTGATGCATCAGTAATGCAAGAATATAGTCAAATACGTCTTTAATGTCATTTGCACCATTAATTGATTCACATTAATATTATTAATAAATTTATTGAAACAAATCCGTGTAAACATTACGTGGGTACAGCCGGAATGCCTCCTCATGAACTGAAGCTTAAATAGGAGTCGTTATCATGCTCCTTAGAAACCTAATGCCATTGAGAGGACTATGTAATGGTAAAAGACTTACTGTTACTCGAATACAAACACACATAATCAAAGCAAAAGTGATCGGTGCAGCAAACTCAGACACAGTACGTACTTATTCCAAGAAACCCAATCATTCCATCGGACACAAATTTACCATTCAGTTTCAAGCGAAAACAATTCCTCATACGATTGGCTTTTTCAATGACAGTCACAAGGCCAAACATTTGACAAATGCCTTTACCTACCTAAGCCAGTTTTTAGTCATGGACAATTATACATTGCTCTATCAAGAGTCAGATCGTTTGCTTCACTTACTGTAGTGTAAGGAAAGAACCCAGAAATTGACAATTGTTTTTTTACTGGAATCTTTCATTAAAAATAAGTTTTAAAATAACTGCCTTAGTGTTTAATAAGGAACCTTTAAGATCTTCTAGATCGGTGCATGTTACGCGGGGTACAGCTAGTATTCATTATTCTGTTTGGAGAAAGTCATACGATATGCACCTTACGTTTTTTAATTTTGAAAAAGTTTAAAGTGTATTTCTCAATCTTAAACGTCGTGCTATCTTAAAATATGATTCTCAGGCAAAACATACGAAATGACACATATCGCAGGTAGGTAATATTGCCACCAAAACATTTTCTTCAAAAACACCGGTTTATTCCATAATTCAGACCATTTATATGTTATGATTTCATTAATATCTCAATTTCAAGCATTAAACCTACATTTCAGTTAATTGGCATATTATTCCGATTTAATTGTATGTAAATAAAAATTTACGATTTTCTATATCAGTTGTCCGGTACACACCAACAACATTACATTTAAATCAAACATGTAAACGGGCTCATGAGCGTAATTTTTGAAAACGCTAAGGTAAAATAAAGTGTTGTGTGTAATGAGCAACATAGGCGTCGGCAGTTGCCCCCCCTGGAAATGGGTAAAAACCTAAATATTATATTAGATACTAGCGGAAATGCCCGTTGAATTTCAATGGATTTATTGAATCTAAAACTTCGACCGTGTAACAGCTAAACATCGAAAGAATAAAATAATACATAGTTGTACCCTCATGGCCGTCCGTGTGCAAGTCTCTCATTTGCCGCCATTTTTAGGTGTTCTTTACAAAAATAAAAAAAAACGCCTTATGGTTTGATAAATTTCCTTAGCCAATAAATATGAAAGAATATACGGCATATTATAATATAATCCGCATTACTGTTAAAAATACTGTACGTGTCTGATGATAAATCGGCCGCCCCCGTTGTTTGATCGCCCGTGTGCATCGCACAGTCGCACAAATGGACGGTTGTAACCATCGAATAAAGCAAAAACGCAGAAAATCGGTCAATAATTAGGTATTTCGATGAAGGAAGGAAAAAAACTTGCACTCTAAAAAATCAAAAATTACTTGTAAACTTATGGGAAATAATTATTGAATTAAGCACCCCTACCCCCCCAAATTTTTTATCGCCATATAGGTATCTTATGTTACTCGCAGGATAAAATTATACACCTATGCGAAGTTTTGTGACGAAACCTTCAACGGTGTGGATTTCTATAGCGGCCAAAAAAGAAACAGAATTTCACTTTCATATACATAGATCATATCACTTTCATCAAATACAGCTTCATTTCTTGTGTAATTATGCCTTTCTGAAATGTTCACTTTTATGTCTTGTAAACAAGAGCACTTGTGAAGTATATATGTTTATGATTGAACACAGACTCTGATAAATGTACACCAGATGCGTGAGCCTATTTACGTTAATAAACATTATAAATGTAAAATATAATTATTTTACTTATGAGAAAGGTAAGATTCCAGTATTCAATAGACGAAAAAGGTTCAATTACTTTGGTCAATCGTTAAAAACGTTTCCCACAGGCTGTTTCCTGAATAATTATCAGTGTCTATTTACGTTTCTATGCATAAAGATGAATGTTCTTTCTAGCAGTCACAAAAGTACAATAGAATGAGTTTAGCAATTAAAGGACACAATGTAACATAAAAAGAAAATAGAAAATTAAAAAACAATATATTCTGTGTTTACCTCTCTAATTCCATAATGGATAAATGCATTTAAAACAAATTAGGTAATTTCGACTCACAACTAAATCCTTAATTTCCGTAAGTCGTTCGTAACCGCTTTTTTCGACTGCGTGTGGCCCGCGAAGAGGGCAGAATTGAGCTATGTGGCCCGCGATGTTTGCAGAAATGGATCATGTGGCCCTCGGGCCGAAAAGTTTGAGCATCATTGGTATATACAGTCATCGGTAATATCAGCCCAGTAGAGCAGGTTGGCTGTCCTTACGCTTCAGAATTTAATGGGAAAACCCTCATGACTGCAGAACTAGTGAGCGAATCGGTAGCCAGGAATTCAGTAAAGAATCGCGAGTGAAGGCAATAAGGTCTCTTTTCACGGTGTCAGGAAGAGGCAGTAGCAGTTAATAACCAAGTAATCTCTTTATATATTATCCTATTCCCTGGGCGAAAAAGAGGGGCATATTGTTTGATTCAAACATGACTTTAACTTTTTAGCTCTGATACTTAGCCACTGTTGCGCATTAGGTTTTAACTTTTCCTTTGGAGTTTGGTACCAATTTCTTCTTCAGCAGTACTGCATTTCGTCGTAATAAGACTCATTTCTCTGATTCCCTATGGCTCGTTCGTTACCAGATATCAGTAGCGGAATCCTGACGTATGCTTGGTTTTTAATAAAATAGTTTGATGGGATATTGACAAGTGCTCTCACGTAACTTTTCAGTGATTTATTATTTTGTGAACATATAAGGTGTGGTAATAATTAAAAAATTTAAAAGCTTTTTAAAATTAAGTTTTTTCCTTTTACCTATAGGAATGGAAAAAAGTCTAACAGGAAGAGAATTATAAAATAGAAGATACTGTTCGTTGCGATGAATGTAAATGAGTTTTCTGTCTCCCATGGTGGCAGATATGATATCACAAAACATTTAGCAACAGAAAAGCATAAGAGAGCCTTAAGTAATGCCGCTTCCTGCTCTAACTTAGAGGATTTCTTCCGAAAAACTAATTTCGCTGAAAAGGAAAGACAATTAGTAATAGCAGAAGGACTAGTTTCGTTCCATGTAATTAACCATAATCAAAGTTTTCGGTCAATAGACTGTACATCCAAAATCATCCAAAAACTGTTCGAAAAAAGGTTTTCATGTACCAGAACATCGTTGTCGTTTGTTAAAGGTGGATATTTTTAATCTACTGTAATATTTTTTGAACTGTGTGTTTGTTGGTTTGTGTGTTTGTTCATGGGACTCATCCTAAACGATAAAAGCTAGAATAACGAAATTTGGTACGATTCTTCCTTACATCCTCACTTACAAGAGGAGTCCACGACATTCATATCGCCGATTTTCTTCAAATTTGCACGGTTGGTAGCAGGCTATGAATAATGGAAGTATGTGAAGTAAGAAAACACAACTCTTTCTCGTTCTCGAGAAAAACGATCTTAAAATGTTAAAAAATTCGTATGTCTTGATATTAACAATAGATATCATCTTACCCAACGTATCTACGGTAGACTATAGTCGTTTCACCAGCTAAAGTCTTTTGGCCTTGAAGCAGCAGCAGCGCAGCCAATAGGAGATGGTTTGTTTGGGAAGGTAGTGGGGAGCAGGGCATCGAACCGTAATTTTTTTCGCTCCGGTTTTCGTTCCGGTTCACTCAAAACACAAAATTACGGTTCGGTTCCGGTTTCGCTCCAGCAAGCGTCAGTGAACCGGTTCGAACCGGTTTTTTTTGCTCCGACCTTAAAATAATTTTAGGAAACATTCAAGAATTGATTTATTAAGTATTTTTCTTGTTAAATCAAATACATCTTCATTATAAAAATAATGATATTTAAAAAACATAATCAAAACACGAAAATAAATTATTTAAATGTGAATATTTAGTATCTTATTTATTTAAGATTATATTTTGAATTGAATATTTACAAACCATACATGCGCCGCAAATGACTTCAACATATTAGGAAAGTATAAAGTAAATTATAAATGAGAACGTTTTCCGCGATAGAGTATTGTAAACTTATTATATTATGCAAAGCATTCATCTCATTTTCTTATTTCCTGTGCTTGGTCCTTAGAATTAAATTTTATCAAAATCCGCTGAATAGCTACGGAAAAAAGTTGCATCCTGATAGAAGGACGGACAGACAGAAATTATTAATATTTTTATTTACAAATCCTGCGGTAAAATAAGAGATCGCGTTATCTCAATAGTGCCAGTAAGTTGAGTAAGATATTACGTTATTTTCATTAACAATTTGTAGATCACGTCCACTGCTCGTATTATAGTAAAAACTGTAAATGCACGGCTTAATTTTTTCATTCAGAGATTACTTAAATGGATGAAAAAATCTATAAAATATCTATGAGGAAGAAGCCCGCAGAAATTGAGGGTCAGAGAATTCAGAAAGGCTGAGAAATGTTTATTAACATGATACAAATTTACGATGACTGAATATTTTTAATCACTTACGTAGTGTGAGAATGTTAAACTTCATTATTTCATAAAAATGAAATGATAAGTACCGTTTCGAAAAATTATTACCAAGCGAAAACGTGATTTTCACCTGGCAGCAAATAAAAAACATCTACGTACATCTACATATTACCCTGCAATCAAACATACAAACAAAAAGAAAATAAGACTTATTCGGCCTGTCGTGAACTTTCTTCAGGCAGAGTCTCTAATGTGGGTTTCTGCAGTCGGCAAAATATTTCACTAAAAGTAACAAATTCGCATTTATATTTAATTTCTCTTCAGTTTTAAACAACCAATACGAATATGTGTGCTCATTTTAAGATGCACTCTATAAAATAAATAGAAATTTACTAACCTGTAACAAAGGATAACCGAAGTAAGAATATCTCAAAACCACGACTGTGGAGCGATCCTTCCTGGATAAGTTTTAGAGAATGACTACCAGAATACAAGGGTTCAGTGGATATGGAGAGGGAGTGAAAGTATATAGGGACAATAACCTCCAACTTTAAGGAAAATCCAAGTTAAGAATCGGGAAATATTTTTGCCGGGAACACACACTACGGGGTATGTTCGGGGGGAGGGTAGCAAGACAATTAGAGGCTGTCTTCAAAGTACCGCCCAAGTTCCTTTCCAGTAGCCTCGTTTAACAGGTAATATCAGCAGGATGTATTGTAGACCCTCTCTCTATGTATTAAGATGCACATTGAAAATCCCACTATTGAGCCAACAGATATTATCACAAAGACACATCCTTCCTAAGGCTGAGGAGAATGTGTTCTCAAGAAAAATCCAACCCTTTTCTTATTCGGTTTCTAAAGGTGAGGCTTTCAGAAAGACTCAAATTAAAGCAAGAGGAAAAACCCTTCTTTCGCTCCCACTTTTTATGCCAACCGAAAAATATGGAACGAAATAAATAACGGTTTTCGGTTTCGGTTCAGGTTCAGGAAAATATTTTTCTTCGGTTCGGATTCGGTTTCACTCCAGGAAAAATAACGGTATTTATAAATGATATACTAGTAAGACAAAGAGAGAAGGAGAAAAGGCAAGAAGGTGAAATTCATGATTTTGTTTGTGCCGTTTGTCAAGCCGGATTGAGTCTTAAAACTTGTGATGGTCCAATACGTAATTTTTTAAAAGAATATTGTCTTGCTACGAAAACTATGCCAAAATATGAAATGTTACACAAAAAGTATTTGCCTGAAGTATACAACCAAGAATTTTCCAAAATAAAGGAATTGATAAAGTACTCAAAAATAAGCTTTATTATTGATGAAAGCCACTATGTTTTAGGACGACCGACTGTGAATACAATGTTAACATATTATGATGAAAGTCAACAAAAAAATCATTGTTATTGGTTGACGTTTCTTTTGTGACCAAGACAAATAGTGTTACTATTGCCACCATTTTAGGAAAAACATTGGAAAAAATTGCTAAAAAGTGGGTAGATGTTCTTTGTATGGCAACTGACAGTGCCGAATACATGAAATTAATGGTTTCAAATCTTAAAGTTGGAGAAAATATATCTCGTCTATTACATATTACAGATATTTCACATTTAATTCATGTTGCTGTGAACAAAGCAATCAATTGCCAGGGAATGACTACGGCAAGAAAAATAATTGTTAAGTTAGGAGCTATTTTTAAACATTCACCGAAACAATTTGGTCAATACTTAGAGGCATGCGAAAGTGCAGGTATTGATGGAGTAAAACCTCCCGCTGTAGTACTGGTTCGATGGACTAGCTTTTATGAAAGTTTAAAAATAACTATAGCAATGTGGTCTGTTATACAACATTTTCTGAAGTATTCAGAAAAGGAAAATAGTAAGAAAATATTAGAAATCAGGAAAATAATTGAATATTTTGGAAAAAATGAATTATACGCTTTACTCTTATTGATTGATTGATGCCTATTATTGATTTACCAAAAAATTTGAAAGTGGAACTCCAATACTATATCAAATTGATCATATTATCAACATTCAGCTTAAGTATGAAATGGAACTCCCTTGAAAATTGCCAGAAACAGGTTCATTTGCAGCTGTCCTGAGAACAGTTGGTACCTAGTACAATAAATGTAATTGCGGCCATTATGGAATTTTCAGAAGCTCTTTCTTCAAAATGGAATGCTAAAATAAACAGAAATCTTGATAGGTCTGTTAAATTGTTTTGGAAAATGGCATCCGTATTAGATCCTTTTAAGAAATTTTTGCATGACCATGAAAACCACGCTCTCGTACAATTTTTGGGCACATATGATAGTCTGGATGAGCACATTAAATCCGAACTTACTGCCTATTTATTAGAGGCAACACCTCTGAACAAAGATTTGGATGTTATTAAGTTTTGGGTTGATTGTGGTACCCGATACCCTAAATTAAGCAAGTTTGCCTTAACATTACTATGTATGCTCACGGGTAGCTGTGATGTTGAGCGTTCATTTTCTCATTTACGTCATTTGCAAACTCCAGAAAGGAGTAATGTTACAGAAGAAAAACTCGCCATGCAAATGTTATTGTATGTAAACCATAAAAATAATTGTTAAATAAACATTTAAAATTTTTAATATTTTTTAAATCATCTGAATTACTCTATGATAACCCCGATATTTATCCAGATTGAAATTATTTTTAGAACACGATAAATTTATGCCATATTTACACCCGATTTTACCCGAATGCAAACAAAAATAATAAAACCCGATAGTTACCTCCCGAATGGATTTCTTTTTAAACCCGAAAAATCCATACCCTACTTATAAACAACGTTCCGTTTTGTAAAAATTTCCATTTCACTACAATACAAGCGTTCCGTTTCGTAACATTTTCCATTTCAAGCACAGATTTTAAACTGCTTCAAAAGAAAGGCCAATCATCAAGCGCAGAATAGATTAGTCATTTAAAATATACCTACTTTAAGTTAATTTCAAGATGATATCCAGTACAGTTATAATATAATTCATAGTGATTCATTGGTGTGTATTTGTGGTCAGATGGTGGGTGGTTAAGTAAAATTTTTCTGGGTTAGAAAAAATTGCGTTCGCCCCTGGGTAATAGGCATTTTTGTGTTTTGCCCCCCCTTGCAAAATTTTCTGCCGAAGCCCCTGCTTGTATTCTTGATATTTTCTTTTCCTGAAAGGCGTTTATATTGTATTTTATAATCTTTATACGAGCTAAATTGATTCTTATTAGGAAAAACTATGTTGTGATCAAGGGGCTATGTTTATATAAACTCATGAAAATACTTATAAAATTACTCATCCAAGGCTTAATGACATGCAATTAGCTGATTGATTATATCGCATTGTAAGTGGCAGTTCTCTTCACGAAGAATGAGTTCAAAATTAACATTTCATTCGAATACTGAAAGAAAAGCTTTAAAAACCTGAGATATTTATAAAAGAAGCGGGATATCTGCTAACCCTAATTTCAGTCCTCGACATCTCATAAAAATTGAGGAAGGACCTCCGGCAATCTATAATTTAAACTAAATCATTGTTTAAGCAAAATAAAAACACTTCTTAAATCTTTTTAGATTTATATTTCATTTCATAATCTTAAACACACTTCAGTTCTTTAACAATAAAATTGCAGCAACTTGAAGTTAATTATTTTCCTGTTCTGATATGAGTATTAGAACCTGACAAATAAATAGTTTGAATACTCTCCTAGAATAGCATAGAATGAACAATTTTGAAAGAAAATCAAATTGTGTTATTTAAACTTTATCATTTCTTCATTATTAATTTCTGTTACATATTTCTTACTTCACCACACTCAATAGTACTTTAAGAACACAGTTGTTATCATGCTCTGTGTTATTTAAAATTTTAGGGAAAGCCAATTAAAAGCTAAAGGTTTTATTGAAATTGAAATAAAGAGTTCAAAATTTGTTCATATACACACATATATATATATATATATATTTTAACAAACGGACACTTGGATTTTACTAGTAAGGTGTGTACTAATAATGGTATTAGCGCTACAATATTTATTTCTTCTATGTAAATAAAAATCCTCTTTACAGCAAAATATATAAATTAAAAATGAATAAATTCTATATCTACGAGTCTATCAATAAATTTTTGTTATCACATCTTCAATATTGCCTTAACCCCTCAAGCATGTATTTAAATTACTAAATAGAGTAGCTTATGCTATGTTTTTCCTCTACCGAAGTATAAAAACTAACAAAGTGACAGGAAAGTGGTGATCCATTGAAAGATCACATATTGATGGTCTGCTGTGACACATATAGTCCCATGAAAGGAAACTTTATGCTGATAGAATCGAAATTTAAGAAATATCTGCATTTGTCGAGTATGTAATTGGGCTATCAACTTAAGGGGTTAATACTATATACATATATTTGCCCCTCCCTCTAGAATTACTGGTTGAAAAATAAGAGACATATCTTTCAGAATATATTTTATAAAATAAAATAAATATTACTGAAGTTGAACAGTTTACATAGGAAGTCGGGGGCTGAATGCAGTCTTATCATTGGAACAGCTTCAAGCTGACCCTGGTTTTTATTCCCCTTGCTCCCACAATATGTTTCTGTGAATGCTGATGGCAACAAAACATCTTTTACAATTTTGAAATTTCCTTAAGTTTGCCTTGGCTGAGTCAAATTGTCTAGCTACTCTACTTTCATACTATAATACATTAACTAATCTTGGTTATATGGCTAACATAAACAAAGAATTAAAACTTATTAGTAAACTTTACCAGCTATCATGATATAATAATATTTAATTTCCTTATTTTTGTTGAACAGTGCATCACATTGCCACAAACCATGACAAGTTCTCTGTCCTAAGTTTAGATGCTTGTCTACTCCAAAAGCAATTCACAAATTTTTAAATTCAAACAAGTAAGATACACTTACTAAAGCAACAGGTGGAAGCACATTTTATTAAAAATTTTCAGAATTCTGTTTTGCCTCCCTAGTTGCAGAGGGGGAAACCCACAATGTTGGAAAGTAGACCTTCCCATTCATGAAAACTTCACTCCTCTAACTTCAGTAGTTTGGGTAAAAACCATTTCAAAAGTCACCTAGAGGGAAAACTATGAAATACATCAAAAGTACAATTGTAGTGACCTTCGAGGATGGATAAGCACCATCTAATTCAAAAAGAATTTTCTAAATACCTCTTTAAAAAATGTTGATCGTCCAATGACAGATGGACAAAGTTCTGGCTTTTAAGAAAATGAGCTAAAAATTGTGATTATTGTGTGGAAAAGGATATTAATTTAAAATAATAATTATTTGTTCTACCCTGTGTGGATAGCTAATATTCTTCTAGGCCAATGATGAATTCAATAGTACCTCTTTAAATTAGTGATACTAACTTTTTAAATGACTATGTACTCATACAAGGAAAAAAGTTGGAAATTTTCATAATCTGCTATTTCATGGTACTAATGACTAAATGTTCTGATTACATGTGTGTTTTCTGGTGACTCGGCCTCTTGGGCTGTTGTTACACTAAATGTTCTGATATTAGCTAGTTTTACATTTGTAGGATGAACCCACAGCTGATATTTAGTTATAATATAATTCCACAAAATAATATTGATTGCTCTTAGAGGTGATAAATCCATTAGGCATGATGGCTGGTCATAAAAGTACTTACAATGTAGACTCAGCAGCATGTCAGTTTTCAAGTCATAATAACTCAGAATTAAAGGCTAATTTGGCATCAAAGACACTGTAATTCTCCACAGGATCTCCTCCTGATCGAAACCAATTTAAACAGGAAATATAGTTAGGCTGTAAAAGGACCCATAAAGCCAAGATTTGAAAATAACCTCACATCCATGCTTATGTACATCAGTAAAGATTGATTCAAAACTCACTCTCATGGCAGCAATATCATTTGAATAAAACTTCAAAATTTAATATGTTACATAATTCTATGAATATGAATGAAAATACCGAAGAACAATTCAAACTATGCTCTTTTGATTGGAAATGCAGATTTGATATCTCCCCAAGTTTCAGGAAGTAAAGCCTGCTTTCCTTATTAGAAAAACAAAATTTACAAGAAATGTTGATATAACTTGTTGAGAAAAGTCAGAGAAAATTTGTTATATTTAATTAATACATGTAACTGAACTAAAATGTTATGCAGTCTCACTTCACTGAACATGACCAATCTTTGATGATAGATGAAGCAGAACTAACAGTGACAAGCTGCTATTCTTGCTGTCGTATACTATTGCGATCTCTTAAATGCGAAGTATGAGTGGAGGAGACGTAGGGGGAACAGGTCATATACAGCAATGCAAAACTCACCCATTAAGTCCCAGTAGCCATGCGATTGATTAGGGGCGTTGCTGCCGGTAGATCTTCTCCCTAACAGAAATGTATCACTAAGTAGGACATTTTGCATCCTAATTATCATTAGAGTAGGGCAGAGGACATTTCACCTCAAAGACTTGATGGAAGAAGTTTACATTTCCTTATCTGGGACACTATTGCAACTTCTTTTGTTTTTTGATGGCCAATTATGCTATTCGATAATTACACTCCTGGCAATAGAAATATCTTATAAACGAATTGTAAAACTTATGTCACATTTAAGCTCACCACAGTTTGATGTATAAATTAAATTAATTGATATAGAAAATCAAAGACTCATTTAAAGTCATCGAACGTTTACTTAATTTATAATTTAAATAAATACTCATGGTGAAATTAAAACATTTTATTTGGAGAGAGTTGCATCATACATTTATTAGCCTAAAGTATTATCTTCAGATATAAAACGGTGATGTAGAAAATAACAATACAAGATTTCTTTATGAAAAAGAAATCACAATATAAGATAAACAACTATAAATTACATTTCAACAGTAGAATTCAACATAATTAATGAAGACTCAGTCATAACGTAATAAATCCTAAACTGGGAAACATTTAGAACTTGTTTTGCATCTGATAACTGGAGGCGTTTTCAAAAATACGAATGGAATGATTTCTACACCTTTCAAGTTAAGCATATTTCCATTGGCACCCAGGAGGTAATGCTTAGGCCATCGTTGCTCATTATTTAACATGGCGAGCTCGCTGGGTTACGCCAGCCCTACACCATGCTAACGCTTGCTAAACTTAAGTACTCTCATCTGCCTAGCTAAACAATGTAATCGATGACAAAATGATTCATACATACAACCATCACCCATCACACACACACACCACCACCACTACCCAAAGATGTGCGCGCGCACATCCATGCACTACCATCATACACACATACACACACCTAAATACTACTCCTACCTACAAATCTAACTTTGTCACACCTGCTTATCTAAGTTTTTCGCACCTACATAACTAACTTTGTCGCACCTGCTAATCTAAGTTTGTCGCACCTGCTCATCTAAGTTTGTCGCACCTACTAAACTAAGTTTGACGAACCTACTAAGCCGAGTTTGCAGCCCCCACTCTCCTAACTAAGCAGCACCTTCCCTCCTAAGTAATCGGCACCTACGCTCCTAAGTCCAAACCCCCCTCCCCCCCCCCTCCCGCAGTCCTCGCTTCCCTGCAAAAAAATCAGCTTGTTAGTTTCAAGAATACTTAGCACATGCTCATTTATACTATATTCTAAAATTATGTATCCGTGAGCTTTATGATACGTAATTCTAAAATAACAGACTAAATGCTTACAAAAAGAAATTACCACATGGCCACATACACTTCAGGTATTGCATATAGTGCCAGATTTACCTAAACCAAATTTAAAATTAACATTGCTACAGGCTTTATATGTATGAGAAAATTGTGAAGCCTAGTTGATTTACATCTTTTGAGGTTTTAAATCCCGAAGCAAAATTGAAAACAGAAACATTACCAACGATTTTCATCTTTGACGTCTTTAAAATAAAATACAATTAAAAAATCATCTTCTGAAGAAATATTTTTATATTTCATTTCTGAATAAACGCATCACCAAGTCTCTGTTCGTGACGTTAAAGCTCGCCGAATTTTCCCCACACGCTACAGAAGAACCTGACTGCAGTACTATTCCTTAGTGGCAAATATATACTTAATCTCAAATTTCCCAATGGAGTGATCATGCTGAAATTGAACAACAGCTAAGTATCACAAACACAGAGCGATATATTCTATTCAACTTACTGACTGCAGAATAAGTACAGGTGATGCATTTATTTGAAAATGAACGGGTTGAAATAACAGGCTAAGAATTCTAAATATATATTAATAATAAATAATATCCAACAGTTACGAGAGTTTTTTCAACATGTATACTGATGAAGTTGCCAAATTCGGAAGAAATATATTATATGCCGTTATATTTAAGAGATACGTATTAGAGTACCTGCATACGTCCAGATATTAGCAGAACCCAAATTGAATTTCATTCAAGATTAATGAAAAAAATACGTCAGGAAGTTCGTTTCGCCAAAAAACATACGCGTATTTATAATTGGTTAACTTGAGAAAATTCAGTAAAATTCATCAAGAGCCTGAAAATTTATGGAAAAACACAAATATTCCCGTTCAAAGTCCTAGAGGTGGCAAGCCTACCAACAACAATAAACACTACATCAGAAAATGTTAGACTTAATTCAATTCGGTGCATTATAAATAAGGGAAACTGAGCTTACCGCGAGCGTCCGTGTCTGTCCAGTGTGGCGTTGATGGTTATCTGCAATTAAGAGCAATCACTATATTAGCAATAAATATTTTAGACATTTCCTAAAACGCTCTATTATTCTAACGCACGATTACATGTATTATATCCGTAAGCGTTTGTCTTTATGAGGAGAACTAAGGCCTCATACAGAACTATCACAAATAATTTTTAATTACCAATTCAACGTTAAGTAATAAAACATTGAATTGCCCAAGTAAAATGACTGATATACTTAAAAAATATTAAATTAAGAATTGATTTTAAATAAACGTTACCGTTGCATTTTGCAACTCAATGCAACACGAAATATGCTTCAATATGTCTACTACTTATTTGTATCTTATGCATGGACATTAAAACTTAATCAGGATATTAAAAAAGCAAATAAATGTAATACATCAGGATATACTGTTTAAAGAATTGATATACTTAATTTTCACTTTAATTCTGGCAATAACACAACAATTTCTTCTGCTTCAACTGATGATAAGGCAGACGAATAAACCATAGACATATAAACTCATATTGGCTAAATCCAATATACGACAGCAAAACTACAGTCGCCGTTAACGACGTCAGAGAAATAATAGAATTTAGAAAAATTGCTAATTAATTAAGGTTATTCTTCTGAGGCATTTTATATGCCTGAGATCAAAATAAGACTTCCATACCAACTGTGTCATCCCTCCACTGAAACCATTAATTACCTCCACTGGGAGATAACCAGGCCACACTGCGATGATACACCCTGTGTTGGAGAGGAGCTCTGTAAAAACAAATCACTATTAATAAGGAGAAATTAATAAAAACAGTACAATTACATCTAAACATACTTACTCCTGCATGATGAATGGTGTCTGGGCGTCTTCGTTCTTCACTCTTCGTGCATTCGGAAAACAAATGCACGTCTCCAGCATCATCTGTTTTCGTTCAGGGGAAAAGATATTAGCGCTACATACCTACGTTTCGAAATTCGATTTAGCATTTATCGTGGAAAATAAACAATAATATGACATAGGATAATAGTACATGTGTCAATTGCATAAAACATCGATCGTGTGGAAATCGTATCGTGGTTTGAGATTTTGTGTGCACACAGGGTGGGAACCTTGGCCAAGGGCGGGGCCCCGGGAGGGAGGGGGGGAGGGAGGCATGGGGTCGACCCACCTGCCATGTCGTGCGTTAGATGGGGTGGAAAGACAGACGTAGTTTACAATTACTTATATATACAACCTTAAAATACTATTAATATAATGTATAATGTAAGATGTATAATATAGAAACGAAGTGTAGACATAATATAAAATTAACATTCAAACCGTAATTACTCGTTACCAATCCGTAATCCACATTCGCACTCTGTCCTTTAGGACGGAGTACGATACGAACCGGCTGACCGACCGCTCAACACTGCGTCAAGATCCGGGGCAACGGGCACCTCCCGATAAGCAATAGGGCGACATCTATCGATGTGTTGTGGAAACTGTCGATATTCTTTTGGTATTCATTGCTTGGTCTATCACGACTATGAAAATGTTATAAGGCGAACATTCTCGAAGCTCAGAAGAGTATTTATTATATTATATATATTATTTTACCAATTTCCCTTTTGAGCATTTTAAAAATGGTTCGGTATGTTGTAAAGTGACGAAGAAATTAAGAGATTCTCTATTTAAATAGATAAGTATTGTACGTAGTTGTAAACTAGTCATATGATTGTCATACATTTATTTTTATTATATTTGCCAAAATGCCTTTCCATAATTTAGTCAACTATCGTTAATTAGGCTGCTTCCAACAAACAGGAGAAAATGCTGTAATTATTTTATATCAATATCACTTCTCGTCAGGAGAATCGTGATTTTCATTTATTTGGTTATTCGTAGTTTTAACGTCAACACATTCGTCAAATTTAGTCTATTATCGTTAATTAGGCTGCTTCCAACACACAGGAGAAAATGCTGTAATTTTATGCTATATTAGCCCAGGATTGTTGGTTGGTTGGTCACGCTTTCACGATGGCCGATATAGAGCGTTTTAACAAATTTCCCGAATAGGTAGAAGATTGAAATTTTGCAAGGATGCTTGATTAACATATTTTAAGGTAATGACGAAAACTGATCTCCATAAAAGTCCTGGGTTCGACTCCTAGGAAGACATTTCCCATTTTCCGTATGGGAACATGTAAAAATCCATTATTTGGCGTGCAGGCTTTTATTGTTTTGGAAATTAAAACTAGGATTTAACCTATTTTAACATTTATTAATATACCATGGTCTTCAAGCAAAGATACAGCTTCTTCTTCACTCATCGGCAAGCTCCACAAATGCGTCATTAAGGGATCAACGTAAATATCTTAACAAGATTTGTTACGCATTGTTAACAAACAAAATCTCACAACATATCAGAAAAATACGTGTTTATTTTTTGAGGTTTTCCCGTTAACAGGAAAGTACCTTTAAAACTAATAACAATGGCTATTTTAGTAGAAAGAAAGGTACTATTTTATTCACAAGGAATTTCTGTGAGATTTTAGTTAATTAATCAAAACAGACATAATATAGAAATATTCGATGGTTTAAACAGTGCACAGTTTTATTCTTGCGATTTTTACATGTTGCATTAACGGCAATTTAGATTCATTAAACCCGTTGAAATTCAACGGGCACTTATGTTAGTGTATCAGTAATTGCGATCAAATAAATACATTAATGAAGACGAGAACCAAATATGACTTTGAAGCCGGCGAAGTTTTTTTCAAAGTGCGCTGCATATACGTAGATGAGTGGAATAGGGGCACAGATATTTCAGGATAACCTGGTAAAATGAAATAATTTCGGAGAACCGTATTACAATGAAATCTCGTTACAACGTACTTCAAAATTACGTGTATTTCAAATTAACGTACTTTTTTAAATCCCCGTCAATTTTCCCGTATAAATACTGTATAAATATTTCAAAATAACGTACTTCAACTTGAAATAATTTTCAATACTACGTATGAAATTCAGAGGTCCCGAAAAAGATATTTGTGGTTTTAAAGTAGTATTTCATTTTTGCTCATTCAAGTCGTTTACACCAATTTTGAAGGCATCTATTGTCTTTAGGTCGGAAAGTTCTGTGGAATGCCGCCAAAATCCCAAAGAAGGAATTTTCCGAGCTGACGAATTTAGAACCGATGATCAGTTATCCCTCTCATTGTTTTCGCAAAGGCATTGAGATATAATCTTAAGGTGTAGGATATATATGTCTTGTTAGACCCATTATGGCCAGTTTCGGTTTGCGAGGGACCTGGGAGAATGCCGATCCCCCACTGAGATGATTCCAGAAAAAAAACTATACTCCTTATGGGTATATTCAGTATGAAGTATAAATTTTTCATACTCCGTAGAGATACGTTGTATCGAGATTTTACTGTAATCTGCCTCATAAGTTTCCCTTCACTTAAGAGTTGTTCGCGTTTTGTTTGCTTCAGGGGCGGATCCAGAAACTTCTCATGAACTTCTCTCCACCTATCGAATCCGCCCCTGCCAACTGCCCAAGATTTCCAAAATCCCTACCCCTGTCAGAATCCTTCTTTCCCTTGCTATACAGACCTAATCTGTGGCGTATGATTGATGATATTTGCGCGGAATGAATTGAAGAAAGCACACAGTGGATGCAATAGGGTTATCCAAGGAGGGGGCGACCGCCCCCTTCGCCCCCACCCCCGTGGATCCGTCCCTGGGTTGCTTGTTTGGTTGGTTTGACGTGATGAGGCAATATCTTGGGTTGTTTTAGCAAGCTCGAGTAGAACTGATACGTATTTTATATTGGCAGATCCAACCATAAAGCCATATATTATACATATGTGTAATAGTGCATGGTAAACGATTGTCGACATGAATGAATCACTTCTCTTTATCTAATTTCAGCTTATTATATAACCGCATAGGTTGCAATAACCAAAATTTTATTCTTTTACAATAATATATTTTCATTATGTCTTAAACGCATTCTCATCTATTAACAAACTGTGTTTGTTTTTCCCTACTTTATTTTTGTAATACAGACCAAAAACCAGCGTCATTGATCATATCAAAAACATATTAAAGTTTAACATTTAAAAACTCTTTTGAGGATAGGGAAGTTGACGTGGGTGGTTTTTTTCAGCCATTGTTTTTTTATGTAAGCAAATCCCGTCATCCCGCCACAAAGACTGAACCTTGGAACAATTTCTTAGACCAAGAGTAAATATATATCTCGCAGGTGAACACCCCCAGAGTCCCCTTCCTATGTTTGCAAATTATCAGGAATTTAATATTCTTGGAGCTATGCTTCTGACACCATGCACACACTCTGGATCTTGTATTTATATATATATGTATATATTAAGAGCTTGGAATTTTATGAAAGTCACTTTCCATCATCAGCGTATTCGGTCGGCGGAACGTCCAAAGTTATATAGGTGCGCACGATTGTCAAAATGTTATAATTTTTCTCATACCTTCAGCTCACAAGGATGATTTCAGAATCGAATGTGTTGAAGTTAAGACTCCGAATAGCCAAATAAATGGAAGGCACGATTCTCCTGAAGAGAAGGGATACTGATATAAAATAACTAGCGTAATTGCCCGTCAATATGACGGGATATCTTTAGTTAACCTTAAAATAGCTGCCTCCTTCCCCCTCTCTCTCTTCCTCCTCCCTCCCTCCCTCTCCCTCTCTTTCCCTCCCTCCATCTCCTCCTCCCTCCCTCCTTCTCCCTCCCTTCCCCTCACTCCCTACCTCTCCTCCCTCCTTCCGTCTCCCTCCCTTCCCCTCACTCCCTCCCCCTCACTCCCTCCCCCTCACTCCCTCCCACTCACTCCCTCCCCTCACACTCTCCCCCTCTCTCTCTCCCTCCCTCTACCTCCCTATCTAGTATCAAAAGCATTCAATGAACGCTTACACCCACAAGGATTGATATAACTATAGGATTTTGAGGTCTAACAGTGTAATTGGTAGCCAAGGCAACATCCCGTTAAAAAGGCAATATTTCCACAAAATATGTTAATTAAACGTATAACATTAGCGATATCGAATTGTATGCGAAAAAAGATGAACAGAATAAGATACTTTGTAATCTTTTCTTCAAAATGGTTCACATCCGAAGATCGTAGGTTAAATCCTAGTTTCAATTTCCAAAACAATAAAAGCCTGCACGCCAAAAAATGGATTTTTACATGTTCCCATACGGAAAATGGGAAATGTCTTCCTAGGAGTCGAACCCAGGACTTTTATGGATATCAATCTTCGTCATTACCTTAAAATATGTTAATCAAGCGTTCTTGCAAAATTTCAATCTTCTACCTATTCGGGAAATTTGTTAAAACGGTCTATATCGGCCATCGTGAAAGCGTGACCAACCAACCAACAATCCTGGGCTAATATAGCATAAAATTACAGCATTTTCTCCTGTGTGTTGGAAGCAGCCTAATTAACGATAATTGACTAAATTTGACGAATGTATTGACGTTAAAACTACGAATAACCAAATAAATGGCAAGCACGATTCTCCTGACGAGAAGTGATATTGATATAAAATAATTACAGCATTTTCTCCTGTGTGTTGGAAGCAGCCTAATTAACGATAGTTGACTAAATTATGGAAAGGCATTGGCAAATATAATAAAAATAAATGTATGACAATCATATGACTAGTTTACATCTACGTACAATACTTATCTATTTAAATAGAGAATCTCTTAATTTCTTCGTCACTTTACAACATACCGAACCATTTTTAAAATGCTCAAAAGGGAAATTGGTAAAATAATATATATAATATAATAAATACTCTTCTGAGCTTCGAGAATGTTCGCCTTATAACATTTTCATAGTCGTGATAGACCAAGCAATGAATACCAAAAGAATATCGACAGTTTCCACAACACATCGATAGATGTCGCCCTATTGCTTATCGGGAGGTGCCCGTTGCCCCGGATCTTGACGCAGTGCTGAGCGGTCGGTCAGCCGGTTCGTATCGTACTCCGTCCTAAAGGACAGAGTGCGAATGTGGATTACGGATTGGTAACGAGTAATTACGGTTTGAATGTTAATTTTATATTATGTCTACACTTCGTTTCTATATTATACATCTTACATTATACATTATATTAATAGTATTTTAAGGTTGTATATATAAGTAATTGTAAACTACGTCTGTCTTTCCACCCCATCTAACGCACGACATGGCAGGGTTGGTCGACCCCATGCCTCCCTCCCCCCCTCCCTCCCGGGGCCCCGCCCTTGGCCAAGGTTCCCACCCTGTGTGCACACAAAATCCCAAACCACGATACGATTTCCACACGATCGATGTTTTATGCAATTGACACATGTACTATTATCCTATGTCATATTATTGTTTATTTTCCACGATAAATGCTAAATCGAATTTCGAAACGTAGGTATGTAGCGCTAATATCTTTTCCCCTGAACGAAAACAGGTGATGCTGGAGACGTGCATTTGTTTTCCGAATGCACGAAGAGTGAAGAACGAAGACGCCCAGACACCATTCATCATGCAGGAGTAAGTATGTTTAGATGTAATTGTACTGTTTTTATTAATTTCTCCTTATTAATAGTGATTTGTTTTTACAGAGCTCCTCTCCAACACAGGGTGTATCATCGCAGTGTGGCCTGGTTATCTCCCAGTGGAGGTAATTAATGGTTTCAGTGGAGGGATGACACAGTTGGTATGGAAGTCTTATTTTGATCTCAGGCATATAAAATGCCTCAGAAGAATAACCTTAATTAATTAGCAATTTTTCTAAATTCTATTATTTCTCTGACGTCGTTAACGGCGACTGTAGTTTTGCTGTCGTATATTGGATTTAGCCAATATGAGTTTATATGTCTATGGTTTATTCGTCTGCCTTATCATCAGTTGAAGCAGAAGAAATTGTTGTGTTATTGCCAGAATTAAAGTGAAAATTAAGTATATCAATTCTTTAAACAGTATATCCTGATGTATTACATTTATTTGCTTTTTTAATATCCTGATTAAGTTTTAATGTCCATGCATAAGATACAAATAAGTAGTAGACATATTGAAGCATATTTCGTGTTGCATTGAGTTGCAAAATGCAACGGTAACGTTTATTTAAAATCAATTCCTAATTTAATATTTTTTAAGTATATCAGTCATTTTACTTGGGCAATTCAATGTTTTATTACTTAACGTTGAATTGGTAATTAAAAATTATTTGTGATAGTTCTGTATGAGGCCTTAGTTCTCCTCATAAAGACAAACGCTTACGGATATAATACCTGTAATCGTGCGTTAGAATAATAGAGCGTTTTAGGA
This sequence comes from Uropetala carovei, assembly GCA_036926305.1. NCBI lineage: Eukaryota > Metazoa > Arthropoda > Insecta > Odonata > Petaluridae > Uropetala > Uropetala carovei. The sequence continues at coordinate 3,749,607 of JAXCHB010000010.1, read as the reverse complement.
AATGTCTAAAATATTTATTGCTAATATAGTGATTGCTCTTAATTGCAGATAACCATCAACGCCACACTGGACAGACACGGACGCTCGCGGTAAGCTCAGTTTCCCTTATTTATAATGCACCGAATTGAATTAAGTCTAACATTTTCTGATGTAGTGTTTATTGTTGTTGGTAGGCTTGCCACCTCTAGGACTTTGAACGGGAATATTTGTGTTTTTCCATAAATTTTCAGGCTCTTGATGAATTTTACTGAATTTTCTCAAGTTAACCAATTATAAATACGCGTATGTTTTTTGGCGAAACGAACTTCCTGACGTATTTTTTCATTAATCTTGAATGAAATTCAATTTGGGTTCTGCTAATATCTGGACGTATGCAGGTACTCTAATACGTATCTCTTAAATATAACGACATATAATATATTTCTTCCGAATTTGGCAACTTCATCAGTATACATGTTGAAAAAACTCTCGTAACTGTTGGATATTATTTATTATTAATATATATTTAGAATTCTTTGCCTGTTATTTCAACCCGTTCATTTTCAAATAAATGCATCACCTGTACTTATTCTGCAGTCAGTAAGTTGAATAGAATATATCGCTCTGTGTTTGTGTTACTTAGCTGTTGTTCAATTTCAGCATGATCACTCCATTGGGAAATTTGAGATTAAGTATATATTCGCCACTAAGGAATAGTACTGCAGTCAGGATCTTCTGTAGCGTGTGGGGAAAATTCGGCGAGCTTTAACGTCACGAACAGAGACTTGGTGATGCGTTTATTCAGAAATAAAATATAAAAATATTTCTTCAGAAGATGATTTTTTAATTGTATTTTATTTTAAAGACGTCAAAGATGAAAATTGTTGGTAATGTTTCTGTTTTCAATTTTGCTTCGGGATTTAAAACCTCAAAAGATGTAAATCAACTATGCTTCACAATTTTCTCATACATATAAAGCCTGTAGCAATGTTAATTTTAAATTTGGTTTAGGTAAATCTGGCACTATATGCAATACCTGATGTGTATGTGGCCATGTGGTAATTTCTTTTTGTAAGCATTTAGTCGGTTCTGTTATTTTAAAATTACGTATCATAAAGCTCACGGATACATAATTTTAGAATATAGTATAAATGAGCATGTGCTAAGTATTCTTGAAACTAACAAGCTGATTTTTTTGCAGGGAAGCGAGGACTGCGCGATGGGGGGGGGGGGGGGGGGGTTTGGACTTGGGAGCGTAGGTGCCGATTACTTAGGAGGGAAGGTGCTGATTAGTTAGGAGAGTGGGGGCTGCAAACTCGGCTTAGTAGGTTCGTCAACCTTAGATTACTAGGTTCGACAAACTTAGATGAGCAGGTGCGACAAACTTAGATTAGCAGGTGCGACAAAGTTAGATATGTAGGTGCGAAAAACTTAGATAAGCAGGTGTGACAAAGTTAGATTTGTAGGTAGGAGTAGTATTTAGGTGTGTGTATGTGTGTATGATGGTAGTGCATGGATGTGCGCGCGCACATCTTTGGGTAGTGGTGGTGGTGTGTGTGTGTGATGGGTGATGGTTGTATGTATGAATCATTTTGTCATCGATTACATTGTTTAGCTAGGCAGATGAGAGTACTTAAGTTTAGCAAGCGTTAGCATGGTGTAGGGCTGGCGTAACCCAGCGAGCTCGCCATGTTAAATAATGAGCAACGATGGCCTAAGCATTACCTCCTGGGTGCCAATGGAAATATGCTTAACTTGAAAGGTGTAGAAATCATTCCATTCGTATTTTTGAAAACGCCTCCAGTTATCAATGCAAAACAAGTTCTAAATGTTTCCCAGTTTAGGATTTATTACGTTATGACTGAGTCTTCATTAATTATGTTGAATTCTACTGTTGAAATGTAATTTATAGTTGTTTATCTTAAATTGTGATTTCTTTTTCATAAAGAAATCTTGTATTGTTATTTTCTACATCACCGTTTTATATCTAAAGATAATACTTTAGGCTAATAAATGTATGATGCAACTCTCTCCATATCAAATCTGCATTTCCAATCAAAAGAGCATAGTTTGAATTGTTCTTCGGTATTTTCATTCATATTCATAGAATTATGTAACATATTAAATTTTGAAGTTTTATTCAAATGATATTGCTGCCATGATAGTGAGTTTTGAATCAATCTTTACTGATGTACATAAGCATGTGAGGTTATTTTCAAATCTTGGCTTTATTGGTCCTTTTACAGCCTAACTATATTTCCTGTTTAAATTGGCTTCGATCAGGAGGAGATCCTGTGGAGAATTACAGTGTCTTTGATGCCAAATTAGCCTTGAATTCTGAGTTATTATGACTTGAAAACTGACATGCTGCTGAGTCTACATTGTAAGTACTTTTATGACCAGCCATCATGCCTAATGGATTTATCACCTCTAAGAGCAGTCAATATTATTTGTGGAATTATATTATAACTAAATATCAGCTGTGGCTTCATCCTACAAATGTAAAACTAGCTAATATCAGAACATTTAGTGTAACAACAGCCCAAGAGGCCGAGTCACCAGAAAACACACATGTAATCAGAACATTTAGTCATTAGTACCATGAAATAGCAGATTATGAAAATTTCCAATTTTTTTCCTTGTATGAGTACATAGTCATTTAAAAAGTTAGTATCACTAATTTAAAGAGGTACTATTGAATTCATCATTGGCCTAGAAGAATATTAGTTATCCACAGAGGGTAGAACAAATAATTATTATTTTAAATTAATATCCTTTTCCACAAAATAATCACAATTTTTAGCTCATTCTCTTAAAAGTCAGAACTTTGTCCACCTGTCATTGGACGATCAACATTTTTTAAAGAGGTATTTAGAAAATTCTTTTTGAATTATATAGTGCTTATCCATCCTCGAAGTTCACTGCAATTGTACTTTTCATGTATTTCATAGTTTTCCCTCTAGGTGACTTTTGAAATGGTATTTACCCAAACTACTGAAGGTGGAGGAGTGAAGATTTCATGAATGGGGGAAGGTCTACTTTCCAACATTGTGGGTTTCCCCCTCTGCAACTAGGGAGGCAAAACAGAATTCTGAAAATTTTTAATAAAATGTGCTTCCACCTGTTGCTTTAGTAAGTGTATCTTACTTGTTTGAATTTAAAAATTTGTGGATTGCTTTTGGAGTAGACAAGCATCTAAACTTAGGACAGAGAACTTGTCATGGTTTGTGGCAATGTGATGCACTGTTCAACAAAAATAAGGAAATTAAATATTATTATATCATGATAGCTGGTAAAGTTTTTAATAAGTTTTAATTCTTTGTTTATGTTAGCCATATAACCAAGATTAGTTAATGTATTATAGTACGAAAGTAGAGGATAGCTAGATATATTGCCTCAACCAAGACAAACTTAAGGAAATTTCAAAATTGTAAAAGATGTTATGTTGCCATCAGCATTCACAGAAACATTTTGTGGGAGCAAGGGGAATAAAAACCAGGGTCAGCTTGAAGCTGTTCCAATGATAAGACTGCATTCAGCCCCCGAGTTCCTATGTAAACTGTTCAACTTCAGTAATATTTATTTTATTTTATAAAATATATTCTGAAAGATATGTCTCTTATTATTCAACCAGTAATTCTAGAGGGAGGGGCAAATATATGTATATAGTATTAACCCCTTAAGTTGATAGCCCAATTACATACTCGACAAATGCAGATATTTCTTAAATTTCGATTCTATCAGCATAAAGTTTCCTTTCATGGGACTATATGTGTCACAGCAGACCATCAATATGTGATCTTTCAATGGATCACCAATTTCCTGTCACTTTGTTAGTTTTTATACTTCGGTAGAGGAAAAATATAGCGTAAGCTACACTTATTTAGTAATTTAAAGACATGCTTGAGGGGTTAAGGCAATACTGAAGATGTGATAACAAAAATTTATTGATAGACCCGTATATATAGAATTTATTTCATTTTTAATTTATTTATTTTGCTGTAAAGAGGATTTTTATTTACAAAGAAGAAATAAATATTATAGCGCTAATACCATTATTAGTACACACCTTACTAGTAAAATCCAAGTGTCTGTTTGTTAAAATATATATATATATATATATGTGTGTATATGAACAAATTTTGAACTCTTTATTTCAATTTCAATAAAACCTTTAGCTTTTAATTGGCTTTCCCTAAAATTTTAAATAACACAGAGCATGATAACAACTGTGTTCTTAAAGTACTATTGAGTGTGGTGAAGTAAGAAATATGTAACAGAAATGAATAATGAAGAAATGATAATGTTTAAATAACGCAATTTGAATTACTTTCAAAATTTTTCATTCTATGCTATTCTAGGAGAGTATTCAAACTATTTGTCAGGTTCTAATACTGATATCAGAACAGGAAAATAATTAACTTCAAGTTGCTGCAATTTTAATGTTAAAGAACTGAAGTGTGTTTAAGATTATGAAATGAAATATAAATGTAAAAAGATTTAAGGAGTGTTTTTATTTTGCTTAAACAATGATTTAGTTTAAATTATGGATTGCCGGAGGTCCTTCCTCAATGTTTATGAGGTGTCGAGGACTGAAATTAGGGTTAGCAGATTTCACGTTTCTTTTATAAATATCTCAGGTTTTTAAAGCTTTTCTTTCAGTATTCGAATGAAATGGAAATTTTGAACTCATTCTTCGTGAAGAGAACTGCCACTTACAATGCGATATAATCAATCAGCTAATTGCATGTCATTAAGCCTTGCATGAGTAATTTTATAAGTGTTTTCATGGGTTTATATAAACATGGCTCCTTGATCACAACATAGTTTTCCCTAATTAGAATCAGTTTAGCTCATATAAATATTATAAAATATAAACGTCTTTCAGGGAAAGAAAATATCAAGAATACAAGTATTAGATGTACAGACGTAAACGAACCCGATACTCTTCTTTAAGATACTTTCATTTTAAATAATGTGTAGAAATTCCGCATGATGTCGTTAGTGAGTTGATACGCTGGTAGCGGTAATGCTTCGCTTATGTTCGAAACCGATGGTGTTCGTCGTCGTTTTGAAATAACTTTGAATTGAGACTGTGGGGTTTAAGTGTGATTTGGAAAATGTCGATATAACCCAACAACCATAAACTTAACGATGAGTGATTTGGGTGACACATTCGTCGCGGGAAACGAAGAGAAAGGGAAACATCAACTAATGGAGCTTATAAACGAGGTAAGAATTACTTTAGTTTTCTTTTTACCATAGAGCTTCTCAGTTTTGCTGTACCATCTTTGTTAAATGAATAATATTGGGAAAAGTAAATAATTTATTGGGTAGATATAATTGATAATCTTTTAAAACATTCATTATAGATAATTTGTTCATAACAACATGAATCTCCGTTGCTCTGTATTTTTTACATGGTGCAAGTTTTATTTAGCTATAATAGATGCGATAACTACTACCTACTACAATCTTTAAAACTTTCAGTGGTACTATATTGTTCCGTTGATTTCTACGTGTTTGTTTGTTGGCATTCCGCAAACTTGTCGGAATGAATGAGCATCATTTGTTGAAGCCGGTAATTCTTTCTTCTGCACATTTCTCTTCAGTGTGGATGCGCTAATGCAAAAGTAATTATTAGTAATAAATTGGGCACCATTAAAGTTGTAATAGATAATGTTTTCTTTGGAAATTCTCAAGGCCACCGGCAATTGTGAAATATTTTTCCGAAGTTGTAAGGAAGGTAGGTAGTTCACCTATATTTCCCGTATTGTGTTTGGAATAATAATACGCGAAGGGTTACTCTTTCTTTAATGTGGAGATTCTCGGCTTGGATATTTGATAATTCGCAAGAATGTTTATTAATTTTTTTTACTCTTCTTGGTTAAAGATGAAATGTTTACCAGTTGTTGTCAGGATTGTGATGAAACGTGCAAATTGAATTTTACAGAAATATAGCGGTGTGATATTTAGTGCGTTTACTTCTATTTAATCTACGGAAGATTCTGCTCGGAAAAAGAAATATTTATTTCAGTAGTCGCGTTCTTCTCGCATATTATTTCGATTTTTGAGATTGAATTCTAAGCGCATAACCTTCGAGGCATATTCCCCACCACTTCGTGCTTTCGGTAACAAAGCAGTGCGAACCTGAGGCCATAGGATGGCGCAGGGAAAAGTAGACGAGGAAAGGTCTCGTATGGACACCAACGCAACCCCTCCCCGGGCTGTGTTCGACGCTGGCGAGGCGTCTGATTCCTCTACGCGAGGTAAGGCGCTCCCAGAGCGCACACGTTGGGAACAGGGTTGCCACCTCAAAGTCCTCACCAACCCGTTCATTTTCAATTCTGACCCGGAGATTTCTCTGGTCTGACCGGAGATTTCCTAATTTGAACCGGAGATTTTTAAAGGCCAACTTTTTTTTACTGTTTTTGCCATTCCGGAATGAAAATATGGTGATGGTTTCTCTGTTGCAACTGTCTTTGTTTTCCGGTCCCCACTATCAAATTTTTAACCAACTTTCATGACATTGGTTAGAAACTTTCTACAGAGGCCAAGATGACGGATATTGAAGTTCCGGGATCGATTCCATGAGTTATCCTTTCCTATTGATTTAAAAGGGAAATGTGAAACCCATCGTGCAAGTATATTTCCCTACCAACCCTAAAATACATATGAAAAATGATATCAGCGCTGGATTTTCGCTATTCTCTGCGGAATGGAATAGAAATCTGGGCCGACTCAACAATACAAGCGAACCAAGTGCCCACTTGGGGCGCCGATTTTTCCTGAAAAAGGTTTTTGAAAAATACCGTAATTTAGTTTTTCCATTTGGTTTTCCATTAATATGTTTAGTGTTTTCAGCTAGCGAATATATGTGAAAAGGTGACTTCAAATTAATGTTCAGGGGCAATTACCGTGATCTACACCGTATGGTAAAATGTTATTACCGATTTCCTCTTCCTACAATAGTATCGAATACAGATAGCTGGATGTGGTTTTTTGCAACATTTTATTGCTGTGTTACATGCCGGGGGTCTTTGCCGACCGTATGAAAGCAGTTCTCACCGCCCCTAATATCTCCAGCTGATTCCCTCTTATATTTGCCGCCCCCGAGGTTCCTGTTCGGATGCAAGAACTGATCGTACGACGACACTCCGAGTGCTTTTGGGTTAGGACCCCGGGCCCAAAGACGAAATTTCCCGAAGGGGAGAAAAAAAGAAGTAGTGGGGAGAAGTATCAGGGTGCTCAGGGATGATTAAAGAGCTGTGGGTTGGGTTGGGAAAACCGAAATCCGAATCTGAGTGGGAAATGGAGACAACGGCTGCCGTTGGTATTGGTTGCACCCGCGTATTGCGGTAGGAAAACATTATGACAGATCCTAATACCGGGCCCCGTGGATTTTGCCCCGGTATCCCCACCCTCTTGGTGGCCCTGCCCTGGGGTATAATCTAGTACAGGGGTGGGCAAACCGTAGCCCCCGGGCCATATGTGGCCTTCGAGAGCATTTAACGTGGCCCGCGAAGGTTTGGTGAAAAAGCAATCTGTAAATTTAACACGATTTTATATTACTTTTTGTAAAATTATAACAATAAAACCTTTAGTTTTGAAAATTTAGTCCTACAATCCTAGTTTGTGCTTGTTTTTCACTTATGTATGATGCGTAAGAGACTAAGCAATTTCCGATTTAAACTCTAATCTGGCCCGCCTAAGCATTGGCGTCTTTCAATGTGGCCCGCTGAAGAATTCGCAAACACCGATGCGGCCCGCCATGCAGAAAAGTTTGCCCACCCCTGATCTAGTATACCAATGCGTTATTTTTTTCTCCCGAAATCGCCTAATCAACTGAATTTTTTTGCAAATGTAAGTATAATGCCCGACAATGTTACATAAAGTATGTAATGTGGGAAAATAAAGAGCAGCTTGTGTTGCTTCATATACCGTACTGCATTACTGTTAATAAAAAATATTTTCATGTAGGGCAAAACCGGGTGACGCGCCGCACTTTTTGAAAATCCGTTATAAATCGATACAAGTTTAAAGGCCTAAAATACCTAGACGCATATCTAAAAGAGTGGTCCTCGAACTACACATTTCGACTAGAAAATTAATTTTAAAATATTATTTAGATGGCATTCACTGTGAAAGAAAAGAAGACTAGGGTGCAAGACACCTGGCCGCTGACGCTCGCCAACCCCCACCCCCTCTCCCTTTGCTCACTGTTTATTCGTAACTACCACGTTGAAACGTATTAGATTTAGATTAGTTTAGGGGAACATGTTTTGAATATGAGTTTAATGAATTCTAGATCGGTGTATATTACGCGGGGTACAGCTAGTATTCGTTATTCTGTTTGGAGAAAGTCATACGAAGTGCACCGTACGTTTAAGTTTGAAAAAGTTTAAAGTGTATTTCTCAATCTTAAACGTCGTGCTATCTTAAAATATGATTCTCAGGCAAAACATACGAAATGACACATATCGCAGGTAGGTAATATTGCCACCAAAACATTTTCTTCAAAAACACCGGTTTATTCCATAATTCAGACCATTTATATGTTATGATTTCAATAATATCTCAATTTCAAGCATTAAACCTACATTTCAGTTAATTGGCATATTATTCCGATTTTATTGTATGTAAATAAAAATTTACGATTTTCTATATCAGTTGTCCGGTACACACCAACAACATTACATTCGAATCAAACATGTAAACGGGCTCATGAGCGTAATTTTTGCAAACGCTAAGGTAAAATAAGGTGTTCTGTATAATGAGGAATGTTACGAAAACCATAAAGGAACTATTAATGGAAGAAGTTTCTTACATGTAATATTCTTCTAACATCTTAATTGCTAATACTTCAGAAATAAGTGTGTATTACGTGCTCGTCCAAATGACGGTATGCGTTACTTCGATTGCATTCAAATTTAAATAAGTCAATAAATGTACCAAAAAGTAAACAACTACAAAATTAAAGCAATTGGTTATTCCAGAAAGTAGAAAAAGCTTCTGGCATGTAAAAGTTACTGGAAAAAGAATTATATATTTTTTTAAACATTACGCTGGAGGTCTGTTAAACGCCCTAAATTATTTAAAGAGGAGAATAAAAATTCAATGGAAGTCGAAGGATTATGGAAGAGGGAGTAGATGAGAGAATGAGGAAGAAGTAGGGTACCTGCATTAGGGTGTGTGTGTGTGTCGCATCCATTATGATTTAATTTGGTTATGGTTTCTGTATCCGCCACTCATTTGCTTTTACCGGGCGTCCCGGATTTTTTTATTATCAACGAAGTACGACCTTCCTGCTACGGAAGCCATAGCAATTGTCACATAAATAACAGTACGAGCAAAAATATTACCTGCGATGTCTGTAAAAGTTACTTTTTTGCTCTCAGGCGGAAATGTATATGCCTATTTATCCAAAGAAACGCGGACGTCGGGCGTCAGCAGTCGAAGGCGACCGCCGGACGCCCCAGTGAAACCACACCTTTAGGAACTAGGATCTTCCTCCCCTAACGCGCTCTCCTCTCGCGAGCTACGAATTTCATGCGTTTACGTACGAGTGAACAATTTTTAATACATTCTTCTTACTTGACTAATTTTTCTTCTGGTATACCTACCATACATCGTTGATGTTACTAAAATTTCTATTGTTTAATTTAAATTGCTGTTTTGACTAATAAAATTTTGTGCATATACCTCTAAGGAAATGCCCGGAATTTGGCGATTGTCCGGTTCAGCAAGGCGAAGTCGTCGTCTTAGAGAAAATGAATCTACAACTTCATACCAAAATCGTCTAGAAAACGAACGAGAGCGATCTTCTTTACGGCGAGAACAATTAGAAAGTCCCTTATTAATGAGAGGCAGAGAGAGCGTCGAGCACGCGAAACGACAAATGCCCGGGAAGTTCGCCTTGAAATCCAGCGCATACGCTCATCTCGGCGACTCGCTCAATTGTCTAGCCAAGAGATTGCAGAAAGGCAAGTTAGGATTGAGAGCCAAGTAGAAAGATGGGGCTCGAAAGATCGCTCTGCTTTTCGCTATAGTCCCCGAATAGAATAAAAAAATGATGCTGAATGGGTTTTAGGCAAAATGGACAAAGTTTGCCAATTTTGCACAGCTAAAAAGTGGAAAACCGAAAGTGTCCGCCTTTGTTGCTTTAATGGTAAAGTGAGGTTACCAATGATAATGGAACCCGCTTAACCACTAGAAAGTCTATTACTTGGGACACCTCCCCTTTCCAAACATTTCAGCGCGAAATGCACCCGGGCAAAGCCGGGTACGAAAAGCTAATTTAATATGAGCTCCTATTCTAATCTGACCACATACATGAGAAAAAATAAATAATTTTTGGAACTTCATATTCATGGTTTGGATAAATAAGTTATAGAATAGATATTATGTGAATCAGTACTGAAGACAGCTGCGATTGATATATGTAATTATCTACTCTTATCAAACTTCTACTGGATGTATTTGAAACGATGTGATATTGATCAATGATTGAAATGTTAAGTCATTTCATGTCGCAGATTTCTCCAGTGTTTCAATATTCAAATACTTTCAAGAGGATATGTTTCTTGTCAGGCTACACGATAAAAGATTCTTCCGTTACCTGAAATTACTCGGAAAGCTCGCGTCCCTGTCAATACCAGAGCAAGCATTCCCTACCTTTTATCGTTTTGTCCGGTGAGTCTTGCTTTCGCTCGTGTCGTATGTCCACCGAATGACCCCTCTCGTGATCAACGTCAAATTTCCCTAATTTTTATCGTATTCCAATTCGACCGGGAGGTGGATCTCCGGAAGGCACCCGACACATCGGCACGTGTAACCTGTCCTTAACCTTGCTTAACCGTATCCGAAGCCCAATTAAGTAATATCTTGCAGCCCTTATCTTTTTCCTCCGAAATTCCTTCTTATTGTCCCGCAAACCCACTCCCTTAACAAATTCTTGTTTCTTCTATCCGTCGCTCGTGGGAAAATGCTTACGCTAAGGAATGGAATGTAGATTCCTTACTCCTTGTTAGTGGTGCGAGTGATAAAGCTGGGTAGAAATTGTTTGAAGAAATCGAACTAAGCCCACGTTTTCTGGCAGGTATTGACTAAACATCCTTTGCCACTGTTTTATGGCTGCGTATTATCCTCCGTATTTTTTCATTTCACCGGTCTTCGTGGTATTTTAAAACTTTAGTTTTAACTGAAACGCTTGCGATTTCGTAAACAATCTTAATTGTTCCATTCTATTTCGCCACTCTCCAAAGTTTAATAGTATCGCTAGGTAACGAATCGGGAAATTATCTAGCGTAGTTCTCTTATACGTCCGCACCCCATACCAAGATCCAGCAGACGCAACCCCGAACTAGGCCCCCCAGCCCTTATATACCCGCGACAACCAATATGGCTGCCACGGATCTATAAGTGCTGGATGGCCCGCGAGGGCTGGTCAGCTGGGTTGGCGTCGGATGGGACGTAGCGCCAAGTTACCCTGTGGTCACAATTCTTTAATAAACAAAATACAAAAAGTTTTCTTACAATATTGTACGTGAAGATCTGGCCCCGGCCTCGCCGGAAGGAATACAAAATACCAGTATTGTCCACGTTCATTATAATGTCTGTGGGGGGAGCCCCCGCTAATTTATCTAAGGTAAAGCTAAGTCCTATGAGGGCGGCAAGCCCCTCAGCAAAAGAAATTGGTAACTCTCTATAAACTAAAAAAGCACGGTATATATTTAGGGTATCCGACACTACCGCTAATGACCGAGGCGTTGCGTCGGTATAAACGTTTACGCTCTGGGCTTTTGGGCCACACACTCGTGGTGAGGTTAAGTCTAGTTGCCGTAGCAAATATTTCAACCACGTAGCACTGCCACAGTATATGTCTCGGACCACAAACATGGGAAGATTAAGCAAATGAAAGATCCATGCTGTGTATAATATTCTTGGAGCTATGCTTCCGACACCATGCACACACTCTGGATCTTGTATTTATATATATATGTATATATTAAGAGCTTGGAATTTTATGAAAGTCACTTTCCATCATCAGCGTATTCGGTCGGCGGTACGTCCAAAGTTATATAGGTGCGCACGATTGTTAAATGTTATAATTTTTCTCATACCTTCAGCTCACAAGGATGATTTCAGAATCGAATGTGTTGAAGTTAAGACTACGAATAGCCAAATAAATGGAAGGCACGATTCTCCTGAAGAGAAGGGATACTGATATAAAATAACTAGCGTAATTGCCCGTCAATATGACGGGATATCTTTAGTTAACCTTAAAATAGCTGCCTCCTTCCCCCTCTCTCTCTTCCTCCTCCCTCCCTCCTCCTCCCTTCCCTTCCACCCTATGCTTCCCTTCTCACTCTCTCCCTCCCTCTCCCTCTCTTTCCCTCCCTCCATCTCCTCCTCCCTCCCTCTTTCTCCCTCCCTTCCCCTCACTCCCTCCCCCTCACTCCCTCCCCCTCACACTCTCCCTCTCTCTCTCTCTCTCTCTCCCTCTCCCTCCCTATCTAGTATCAAAACATTCAATGAACGCTTACACCCACAAGGATTGATATAACTATAGGATTTTGAGGTCTAACAGTGTAATTGGTAGCCAAGGCAACATCCCGTTAAAAAGTCAATATTTCCACAAAATATGTTAATTAAACGTATAACATGAGCGATATCGAATTGTATGCGAAAAAAGATGAACAGAATAAGATACTTTGTAATCTTTTCTTCAAAATGGTTCACATCCGAAGATCGTAGGTTAAATCCTAGTTTTAATTTCCAAAACAATAAAAGCCTGCACGCCAAAAAATGGATTTTTACATGTTCCCATACGGAAAATGGGAAATGTCTTCCTAGGAGTCGAACCCAGGACTTTTATGGAGATTAATTTTCGTCATTACCTTAAAATATGTTTATCAAGCATCCTTGCAAAATTTCAATCTTCTACCTATTCGGGAAATTTGTTAAAACGCTCTATATCGGCCATCGTGAAAGCGTGACCAACCAACCAACCAACAATCCTGGGCTAATATAGCATAAAATTACAGCATTTTCTCCTGTGTGTTCGGGTGCAGCCTAATTAACGATAATTGACTAAATTTGACGAATGTGTTGACGTTAAAACTACGAATAACCAAATAAATGACAAGCACGATTCTCCTGACGAGCAGTTAGAATTGAACTTAGGAAAGTGTTCCTTTATGAGATTCTGGGGAAACAAAAACATTGACACGACGAATTACACTGTTGAAGGCGTCCAGCTAAAACTAGCCGATTCCGTCAAATACTTAGGCGTTACTTTAACAAGCAACCTCTCGTGGGATATGCACATACGAAATATATGCGGGAAGGCTAAACAGAAACTAGGATTCATCAAACGCATAGTAGGTAAAAGTGAGGAAAAAGTCAAAGAGACATGTTACTTCTCGTTAGTAAGACCGCTATTAGAGTAGGCGTCGAGCATATGGGATCCGTACGTGAAGGGATCAATCTCAGAGTTAGAAAGAGTGCAGCGAAAAGCCGCTAGATTCGTCAAAAATTGTTACGATAGAAACAATAGTGTTACAGCCTTGATACAGGACTTAGGATGGGAATCACTAGCTGAGCGCCGATCACGCTCTAGGTTAAAACTTCTCGAAAGACTTAGAACGCATATATTCTCCAGCGATGTCGAAGAAATAATAAGAGCGCCAACTTATATTGGTAGAACGGACCATCCTCGTAAAATAAGAGAGATAGCCTGTAGGACTGAGAGGTATAAAGGCTCGTTTTTCCCTAGAACGATAGCTGAGCAGAACAGAAGTTACGAAAGGAAATCACCCGACGTAGAATGATACTATACATTATTATGCGCTTTACCTTGGTGCTATTGCACCCCCTGCCACACATCATTGCGGTGGCTTGCAGGGTGAATTATAGATATAGAATTATAGATAGAGATATAAAATAATTACAGCATTTTCTCCTGTGTGTTGGAAGCAGCCTAATTAACGATAGTTGACTAAATTATGGAAAGGCATTGGCAAATATAATAAAAATAAATGTATGACAATCATATGACTAGTTTACATCTACGTACAATACTTATCTATTTAAATAGAAAATCTCTTAATTTCTTCGTCACTTTACAACATACCGAACCATTTTTAAAATGCTCAAAAGGGAAATTGGTAAAATAATATATATAATATAATAAATACTCTTTTGAGCTTCGAAAATGCTCGCCTTATAACATTTTCATAGTCGTGATAGACCAAGCAATGAATACCAAACAATATCGACAGTTTCCACAACACAACGATAGATGTCGCCCTATTGCTTATCGGGAGGTGCCCGTTGCCCCGGATCTTGACGCAGTGTTGAGCGGTCGGTCAGCCGGTTCGTATCGTACTCCGTCCTAAAGGACAGAGTGCGAATGTGGATTACGGATTGGTAACGAGTAATTACGGTTTGAATGTTAATTTTATATTATGTCTACACTTCGTTTCTATATTATACATCTTACATTATACTTTATATTAATAGTATTTAAAGTTTGTATATATAAGTAATTGTAAACTACGTCTGTCTTTCCACCCCATCTAACGCACGACATGGCAGGTGGGTCGACCCCTTGCCTCCCTCCACCCCTCCCTCCCGGGGCCCCGCCCTTGGCCAAGGTTCCCACCCTGTGTGCACACAAAATCCCAAACCACGATACGATTTCCACACGATCGATGTTTTATGCAATTGACACATGTACTATTATCCTATGTCATATTATTGTTTATTTTCCACGATAAATGCTAAATCGAATTTCGAAACGTAGGTATGTAGCGCTAATATCTTTTCCCCTGAACGAAAGCAGGTGATGCTGGAGACGTGCATTTGTTTTCCGAATGCACGAAGAGTGAAGAACGAAGACGCCCAGACACCATTCATCATGCAGGAGTAAGTATGTTTAGATGTAATTGTACTGTTTTTATTAATTTCTCCTTATTAATAGTGATTTGTTTTTACAGAGCTCCTCTCCCACACAGGGTGTATCATCGCAGTGTGGCCTGGTTATCTCCCAGTGGAGGTAATTAATGGTTTCAGTGGAGGGATGACACAGTTGGTATGGAAGTCTTATTTTGATCTCAGGCATATAAAATGCCTCAGAAGAATAATCTTAATTAATTAGCAATTTTTCTAAATTCTATTATTTCTCTGACGTCGTTAACGGCGACTGTAGTTTTGCTGTCGTATATTGGATTTAGCCAATATGAGTTTATATGTCTATGGTTTATTCGTCTGCCTTATCATCAGTTGAAGCAGAAGAAATTGTTGTGTTATTGCCAGAATTAAAGTGAAAATTAAGTATATCAATTCTTTAAACAGTATATCCTGATGTATTACATTTATTTGCTTTTTTAATACCCTGATTAAGTTTTAATGTCCATGCATAAGATACAAATAAGTAGTAGACATATTGAAGCATATTTCGTGTTGCATTGAGTTGCAAAATGCAACGGTAACGTTTATTTAAAATCAATTCCTAATTTAATATTTTTTAAGTATATCAGTCATTTTACTTGGGCAATTCAATGTTTTATTACTTAACGTTGAATTGGTAATTAAAAATTATTTGTGATAGTTCTGTATGAGGCCTTAGTTCTCCTCATAAAGACAAACGCTTACGGATAAAATACCTGTAATCGTGCGTTAGAATAATAGAGCGTTTTAGGAAATGTCTAAAATATTTATTGCTAATATAGTGATTGCTCTTAATTGCAGATAACCATCAACGCCACACTGGACAGACACGGACGCTCGCGGTAAGCTCAATTTCCCCTATTTATAATGCACACGTCATTTCGTGTAAGATATCACGTACATAATTCGAGAAATACGTTCGAACCGAATTGAATTAAGTCAGTATCATTTTCAGATGTAGTGTTTATTGTTGTTGATAGGCTTGCCACCTCTAGGACTTTGAACGGGAATATTTGTGTTTTTCCATAAAATATTCAAGTTCTTGATTACTTTACTGAATTTTCTCAAATTAACCGATTATAATGAGTATGTTTTTTGGCGATACGAACTTCCTGACCTTTTCACGTACTAAAATATTGAATGATCAATAGCTCTTTAATATATATGAATTTACGTCATCCCTTCAAGTTGGAAGTATTTTTTTCATTAATCTTGAGTGAAATTCAATTTTGGTTTTGCTAATGTCTGGACGTATGCAGGTACTCAAATATCTCTTAAATATAACGACAAATAATATATTTCTTCCGAATGTGGCAACTTCATCAGTTTACATGTTGAAAAAAGTCTCGTAACTGTTAAATATATTATTTTTTATTAATATATATTTAGAATTCTTTGCCTGTTATTTCAACCCGTTCATTTTCAAATAAATGCATCACCTGTACTTATTCTGCAGTCAGTAAGTTGAATAGAATATATCGCTCTGTGTTTGTGATACTTAGCTGTTGTTCAATTTCAGCATGATCACTCCATTGGGAAATTTGAGATTAAGTATATATTCGCCACTAAGGAATAGTACTGCAGTCAGGATCTTCTGTAGCGTGTGGGGAAAATTCGGCGAGCTTTAACGTCACGAACAGAGACTTGGTGATGCGTTTATTCAGAAATGAAATATAAAAATATTTCTTCAGAAGATGATTTTTTAATTGTATTTTATTTTAAAGACGTCAAAGATGAAAATTGTTGGTAATGTTTCTGTTTTCAATTTTGCTTCGGGATTTAAAACCTCAAAAGATGTAAATCAACTATGCTTCACAATTTTCTCATACATATAAAGCCTGTAGCAATGTTAATTTTAAATTTGGTTTAGGTAAATCTGGCACTATATGCAATACCTGAAGTGTATGTGGCCATGTGGTAATTTCTTTTTGTAAGCATTTAGTCGGTTCTGTTATTTTAGAGTTACGTATCATAAAGCTCACGGATACATAATTTTAGAATATAGTATAAATGAGCATGTGCTAAGTATTCTTGAAACTAACAAGCTGATTTTTTTGCAGGGAAGCGAGGACTGCGCGATGGGGGGGGGGGGGGGGTTTGGACTTGGGAGCGTAGGTGCCGATTACTTAGGAGGGAAGGTGCTGATTAGTTAGGAGAGTGGGGGCTGCAAACTCGGCTTAGTAGGTTCGTCAACCTTAGATTACTAGGTTCGACAAACTTAGATGAGCAGGTGCGACAAACTTAGATTAGCAGGTGCGACAAAGTTAGATATGTAGGTGCGAAAAACATAGATAAGCAGGTGTGACAAAGTTAGATTTGTAGGTAGGAGTAGTATTTAGGTGTGTGTATGTGTGTATGATGGTAGTGCATGGATGTGCGCGCGCACATCTTTGGGTAGTGGTGGTGGTGTGTGTGTGTGTGATGGGTGATGGTTGTATGTATGAATCATTTTGTCATCGATTACATTGTTTAGCTAGGCAGATGAGAGTACTTAAGTTTAGAAAGCGTTAGCATGGTGTAGGGCTGGCGTAACCCAGCGAGCTCGCCATGTTAAATAATGAGCAACGATGGCCTAAGCATTACCTCCTGGGTGCCAATGGAAATATGCTTAACTTGAAAGGTGTAGAAATCATTCCATTCGTATTTTTGAAAACGCCTCCAGTTATCAGATGCAAAACAAGTTCTAAATGTTTCCCAGTTTAGGATTTATTACGTTATGACTGAGTCTTCATTAATTATGTTGAATTCTACTGTTGAAATGTAATTTATAGTTGTTTATCTTATATTGTGATTTCTTTTTCATAAAGAAATCTTGTATTGTTATTTTCTACATCACCGTTTTATATCTGAAGATAATACTTTAGGCTAATAAATGTATGATGCAACTCTCTCCAAATAAAATGTTTTAATTTCACCATGAGTATTTATTTAAATTATAAATTAAGTAAACGTTCGATGACTTTAAATGAGTCTTTGATTTTCTATATCAATTAATTTAATTTATACATCAAACTGTGGTGAGCTTAAATGTGACATAAGTTTTACAATTCGTTTATAAGATATTTCTATTGCCAGGAGTGTAATTATCGAATAGCATAATTGGCCATCAAAAAACAAAAGAAGTTGCAATAGTGTCCCAGATAAGGAAATGTAAACTTCTTCCATCAAGTCTTTGAGGTGAAATGTCCTCTGCCCTACTCTAATGATAATTAGGATGCAAAATGTCCTACTTAGTGATACATTTCTGTTAGGGAGAAGATCTACCGGCAGCAACGCCCCTAATCAATCGCATGGCTACTGGGACTTAATGGGTGAGTTTTGCATTGCTGTATATGACCTGTTCCCCCTACGTCTCCTCCACTCATACTTCGCATTTAAGAGATCGCAATAGTATACGACAGCAAGAATAGCAGCTTGTCACTGTTAGTTCTGCTTCATCTATCATCAAAGATTGGTCATGTTCAGTGAAGTGAGTAAGACTGCATCACATTTTAGTTCGGTTATATGTATTAATTAAATGTAACAAATTTTCTGTCTTTTCTCAACAAGTTATATCAATATTTCTTGTAAATTTCGTTTTTCTAATAAAGAAAGTAGGCTTTACTTCCTGAAACTTGGGGAGATATCAAATCTGCATTTCCAATCAAAAGAGCATAGTTTGAATTGTTCTTCGGTATTTTCATTCATATTCATAGAATTATGTAACATATTAAATTTTGAAGTTTTATTCAAATGATATTGCTGCCATGAGAGTGAGTTTTGAATCAATCTTTACTGATGTACATAAGCATGGATGTGAGGTTATTTTCAAATCTTGGCTTTATGGGTCCTTTTACAGCCTAACTATATTTCCTGTTTAAATTGGTTTCGATCAGGAGGAGATCCTGTGGAGAATTACAGTGTCTTTGATGCCAAATTAGCCTTGAATTCTGAGTTATTATGACTTGAAAACTGACATGCTGCTAAGTCTACATTGTAAGTACTTTTATGACCAGCCATCATGCCTAATGGATTTATCACCTCTAAGAGCAATCAATATTATTTTGTGGAATTATATTATAACTAAATATCAGCTGTGGGTTCATACTACAAATGTAAAACTAGCTAATATCAGAACATTTAGTGTAACAACAGCCCAAGAGGCCTAGTCACCAGAAAACACACATGTAATCAGAACATTTAGTCATTAGTACCATGAAATAGCAGATTATGAAAATTTCCAATTTTTTTCCTTGTATGAGTACATAGTCATTTAAAAAGTTAGTATCACTAATTTAAAGAGGTACTATTGAATTCATCATTGGCCTAGAAGAATATTAGCTATCCACACAGGGTAGAACAAATAATTATTATTTTAAATTAATATCCTTTTCCACACAATAATCACAATTTTTAGCTCATTTTCTTAAAAGCCACAACTTTGTCCATCTGTCATTGGACGATCAACATTTTTTAAAGAGGTATTTAGAAAATTCTTTTTGAATTAGATGGTGCTTATCCATCCTCGAAGGTCACTGCAATTGTACTTTTCATGTATTTCATAGTTTTCCCTCTAGGTGATTTTGAAATGGTATTTACCCAAACTACTGAAGTTAGAGGAGTGAAGTTTTCGTGAATGGGAAGGTCTACTTTCCAACATTGTGGGTTTCCCCCTCTGCAACTAGGGAGGCAAAACAGAATTCTGAAAATTTTTAATAAAATGTGCTTCCACCTGTTGCTTTAGTAAGTGTATCTTACTTGTTTGAATTTAAAAATTTGTGAATTGCTTTTGGAGTAGACAAGCATCTAAACTTAGGACAGAGAACTTGTCATGGTTTGTGGCAATGTGATGCACTGTTCAACAAAAGTAGAGGATAGCTAGACATATTGCCTCAACCAAGATAAACTTAAGGAAATTTAAAAATTGTAAAAGATGTTATGTTGCCATCAGCATTCACAGAAACATATTGTGGGAGCAAGGGGAATAAAAACCAGGGTCAGCTTGAAGCTATTCCAATGATAAGACTGCATTCAGCCCCCGAGTTCCTATGTAAACTGTTCAACTTCAGTAATATTTATTTTATTTTATAAAATATATTCTGAAAGATATGTCTCTTATTATTCAACCAGTAATTCTAGAGGGAGGGGCAAATATATGTATATAGTATTAACCCCTTAAGTTGATAGCCCAATTATATACTCGACAAATGCAGATATTTCTTAAATTTCGATTCTATCAGCATAAAGTTTCCTTTCATGGGACTATATGTGTCACAGCAGACCATCAATATGTGATCTTTCAATGGATCACCACTTTGTTAGTTTTTATACTTCGGTAGAGGAAAAACATAGCATAAGCTACTCTATTTAGTAATTTAAATACATGCTTGAGGGGTTAAGGCAATATTGAAGATGTGATAACAAAAATTTATTGACAGACTCGTAGATATAGAATTTATTCATTTTTAATTTATATATTTTGCTGTAAAGAGGATTTTTATTTACATAGAAGAAATAAATATTATAGCGCTAATTAATGCACACGTTACTCGTAAAATTCAAATGTCTGTTTGTTATGTGTGTGTGTGTGTGTGTATGAACAAATTTTGAACTCTTTATTTCTATTTCAATAAAACCTTTAGCTTTTAATTGGCTTTCCCTAAAATTTTAAATAACACAGAGCATGATAACAACTGTGTTCTTAAAGTACTATTGAGTGTGGTGAAGTAAGAAATATGTAACAGAAATGAATAATGAAGAAATGATAAAGTTTAAATAACGCAATTTGAATTACTTTCAAAATTTTTCATTCTATGCTATTCTAGGAGAGTATTCAAACTATTTGTCAGGTTCTAATACTCATATCAGAACAGGAAAATAATTAACTTCAAGTTGCTGCAATTTTAATGTTAAAGAACTGAAGTGTGTTTAAGATTATGAAATGAAATATAAATGTAAAAAGATTTAAGGAGTGCTTTTATTTTGCTTAAACAATGATTTAGTTTAAATTATGGATTGCCGGAGGTCCTTCCTCAATTTTTATGAGATGTCGAGGACTGAAATTAGGGTTAGCAGATATCCCGTTTCTTTTATAAATATCTCAGGTTTTTAAAGCTTCTCTTTCAGTATTCGAATGAAATGGAAATTTTGAACTCATTCTTCGTGAAGAGAACTGCCACTTACAATGCGATATAATCAATCAGCTAATTGCATGTCATTAAGCCTTGCATGAGTAATTTTATAAGTGTTTTCATGGGTTTATATAAACATGGCCCCTTGATCACAACATAGTTTTTCCTAATTAGAATCAGTTTAGCTCATATAAATATTATAAAATATAAACGCCTTTCAGGGAAAGAAAATATCAAGAATACAAGTATTAGATGTACAGACGTAAACGAACTTTAAGATACTTTCATTTTAAATAATGTGTAGAAATTCCGCATGATGTCGTTAGTGAGTTGATACGCTGGTAGCGGTAATGCTTCTCTTATGTTCGAAACCGATGGTGTTCGTCGTCGTTTTGAAATAACTTTGAATTGAGACTGTGGGGTTTAAGTGTGATTTGGAAAATGTCGATATAACCCAACAACCATAAACTTAACGATGAGTGATTTGGGTGACACATTCGTCGCGGGAAACGAAGAGAAAGGGAAACATCAACTAATGGAGCTTATAAACGAGGTAAGAATTACTTTAGTTTTCTTTTTACCATAGAGCTTCTCAGTTTTGCTGTACCATCTTTGTTAAATGAATAATATTGGGAAAAGTAAATAATTTATTGGGTAGATATAATTGATAATCTTTTAAAACATTCATTATAGATAATTTGTTCATAACAACATGAATCTCCGTTGCTCTGTATTTTTTACATGGTGCAAGTTTTATTTAGCTATAATAGATGCGATAACTACTACCTACTACAATCTTTAAAACTTTCAGTGGTACTATATTGTTCCGTTGATTTCTACGTGTTTGTTTGTTGGCATTCCGCAAACTTGTCGGAATGAATGAGCATCATTTGTTGAAGCCGGTAATTCTTTCTTCTGCACATTTCTCTTCAGTGTGGATGCGCTAATGCAAAAGTAATTATTAGTAATAAATTGGGCACCATTAAAGTTGTAATAGATAATTAGTTGTAATAGATAATTAGTTGGAAATTCTCAAGGCCACCGCCAATTGTGAAATATTTTTCCGAAGTTGTAAGGAAGGTAGGTAGTTCACCTATATTTCCCGTATTGTGTTTGGAATAATAATACGCGAAGGGTTACTCTTTCTTTAATGTGGAGATTCTCGGCTTGGATATTTGATAATTCGCAAGAATGTTTATTAATTTTTTTTACTCTTCTTGGTTAAAGATGAAATGTTTACCAGTTGTTGTCAGGATTGTGATGAAACGTGCAAATTGAATTTTACAGAAATATAGCGGTGTGATATTTAGTGCGTTTACTTCTATTTAATCTACGGAAGATTCTGCTCGGAAAAAGAAATATTTATTTCAGTAGTCGCGTTCTTCTCGCATATTATTTCGATTTTTGAGATTGAATTCTAAGCGCATAACCTTCGAGGCATATTCCCCACCACTTCGTGCTTTCGGTAACAAAGCAGTGCGAACCTGAGGCCATAGGATGGCGCAGGGAAAAGTAGACGAGGAAAGGTCTCGTATGGACACCAACGCAACCCCTCCCCGGGCTGTGTTCGACGCTGGCGAGGCGTCTGATTCCTCTACGCGAGGTAAGGCGCTCCCAGAGCGCACACGTTGGGAACAGGGTTGCCACCTCAAAGTCCTCACCAACCCGTTCATTTTCAATTCTGACCCGGAGATTTCTCTGGTCTGACCGGAGATTTCCTAATTTGAACCGGAGATTTTTAAAGGCCAACTTTTTTTTACTGTTTTTGCCATTCCGGAATGAAAATATGGTGATGGTTTCTCTGTTGCAACTGTCTTTGTTTTCCGGTCCCCACTATCAAATTT
This sequence comes from Uropetala carovei, assembly GCA_036926305.1. Classification (NCBI taxonomy): domain Eukaryota; kingdom Metazoa; phylum Arthropoda; class Insecta; order Odonata; family Petaluridae; genus Uropetala; species Uropetala carovei. Next base: position 3,726,722 of record JAXCHB010000010.1, on the reverse strand, counting down.
TTAACCAACTTTCATGACATTGGTTAGAAACTTTCTACAGAGGCCAAGATGACGGATATTGAAGTTCCGGGATCGATTCCATGAGTTATCCTTTCCTATTGATTTAAAAGGGAAATGTGAAACCCATCGTGCAAGTATATTTCCCTACCCACCCTAAAATACATATGAAAAATGATATCAGCGCTGGATTTTCGCTATTCTCTGCGGAATGGAATAGAAATCTGGGCCGACTCAACAATACAAGCGAACCAAGTGCACACTTGGGGCGCCGATTTTTCCTGAAAAAGGTTTTTGAAAAATACCGTAATTTAGTTTTTCCATTTGGTTTTCCATTAATATGTTTAGTGTTTTCAGCTAGCGAATATATGTGAAAAGGTGACTTCAAATTAATGTTCAGGGGCAATTACCGTGATCTACACCGTATGGTAAAATGTTATTTCCGATTTCCTCTTCCTACAATAGTATCGAATACAGATAGCTGGATGTGGTTTTTTGCAACATTTTATTGCTGTGTTACATGCCGGGGGTCTTTGCCGACCGTATGAAAGCAGTTCTCACCGCCCCTAATATCTCCAGCTGATTCCCTCTTATATTTGCCGCCCCCGAGGTTCCTGTTCGGATGCAAGAACTGATCGTACGACGACACTCCGAGTGCTTTTGGGTTAGGACCCCGGGCCCAAAGACGAAATTTCCCGAAGGGGAGAAAAAAAGAAGTAGTGGGGAGAAGTATCAGGGTGCTCAGGGATGATTAAAGAGCTGTGGGTTGGGTTGGGAAAACCGAAATCCGAATCTGAGTGGGAAATGGAGACAACGGCTGCCGTTGGTATTGGTTGCACCCGCGTATTGCGGTAGGAAAACATTATGACAGATCCTAATACCGGGCCCCGTGGATTTTGCCCCGGTATCCCCACCCTCTTGGTGGCCCTGCCCTGGGGTATAATCTAGTACAGGGGTGGGCAAACCGTAGCCCCCGGGCCATATGTGGCCTTCGAGAGCATTTAACGTGGCCCGCGAAGGTTTGGTGAAAAAGCAATCTGTAAATTTAACACGATTTTATATTACTTTTTGTAAAATTATAACAATAAAACCTTTAGTTTTGAAAATTTAGTCCTACAATCCTAGTTTGTGCTTGTTTTTCACTTATGTATGATGCGTAAGAGACTAAGCAATTTCCGATTTAAACTCTAATCTGGCCCGCCTAAGCATTGGCGTCTTTCAATGTGGCCCGCTGAAGAATTCGCAAACACCGATGCGGCCCGCCATGCAGAAAAGTTTGCCCACCCCTGATCTAGTATACCAATGCGTTATTTTTTTCTCCCGAAATCGCCTAATCAACTGAATTTTTTTGCAAATGTAAGTATAATGTCCGACAATGTTACATAAAGTATGTAATGTGGGAAAACAAAGAGCAGCTTGTGTTGCTTCATATACCGTACTGCATTACTGTTAATAAAAAATATTTTCATGTAGGGCAAAACCGGGTGACGCGCCGCACTTTTTGAAAATCCGTTATAAATCGATACAAGTTTAAAGGCCTAAAAAACCTAGACGCATATCTAAAAGAGTGGTCCTCGAACTACACATTTCGACTAGAAAATTAATTTTAAAATATTATTTAGATGGCATTCACTGTGAAAGAAAAGAAGACTAGGGTGCAAGACACCTGGTCGCTGACGCTCGCCAACCCCCACCCCCTCTCCCTTTGCTCACTGTTTATTCGTAACTACCACGTTGCAACGTATTAGATTTAGATTAGTTTAGGGGAACATGTTTTGAATATGAGTTTAATGAATTCTAGATCGGTGTATATTACGCGGGGTACAGCTAATATTCGTTATTCTGTTTGGAGAAAGTCATACGAAGTGCACCGTACGTTTAAGTTTGAAAAAGTTTAAAGTGTATTTCTCAATCTTAAACGTCGTGCTATCTTAAAATATGATTCTCAGGCAACACATACGAAATGACACATATCGCAGGTAGGTAATATTGCCACCAAAACATTTTCTTCAAAAACACCGGTTTATTCCATAATTCAGACCATTTATATGTTATGATTTCAATAATATCTCAATTTCAAGCATTAAACCTACATTTCAGTTAATTGGCATATTATTCCGATTTTATTGTATGTAAATAAAAATTTACGATTTTCTATATCAGTTGTCCGGTACACACCAACAACATTACATTCGAATCAAACATGTAAACGGGCTCATGAGCGTAATTTTTGCAAACGCTAAGGTAAAATAAGGTGTTCTGTATAATGAGGAATGTTACGAAAACCATAAAGGAACTATTAATGGAAGAAGTTTCTTACATGTAATATTCCTCTAACATCTTAATTGCTAATACTTCAGAAATAAGTGTGTATTACGTGCTCGTCCAAATGACGGTATGCGTTACTTCGATTGCATTCAAATTTAAATAAGTCAATAAAGGCACCAAAAAGTAAACAACTATAAAATTAAAGCAATTGGTTATTCCAGAAAGTAGAAAAAGCTTCTGGCATGTAAAAGTTACTGGAAAAAGAATTATATATTTTTTTAAACATTACGCTGGAGGTCTGTTAAACGCCCTAAATTATTTAAAGAGGAGAATAAAAATTCAATGGAAGTCGAAGGATTATGGAAGAGGGAGTAGATGAGAGAATGAGGAAGAAGTAGGGTACCTGCATTAGGGTGTGTGTGTGTGTCGCATCCATTATGATTTAATTTGGTTATGGTTTCTGTATCCGCCACTCATTTGCTTTTACCGGGCGTCCCGGATTTTTTTATTATCAACGAAGTACGACCTTCCTGCTACGGAAGCCATAGCAATTGTCACATAAATAACAGTACGAGCAAAAATATTACCTGCGATGTCTGTAAAAGTTACTTTTTTGCTCTCAGGCGGAAATGTATATGCCTATTTATCCAAAGAAACGCGGACGTCGGGCGTCAGCAGTCGAAGGCGACCGCCGGACGCCCCAGTGAAACCACACCTTTAGGAACTAGGATCTTCCTCCCCTAACGCGCTCTCCTCTCGCGAGCTACGAATTTCATGCGTTTACGTACGAGTGAACAATTTTTAATACATTCTTCTTACTTGACTAATTTTTCTTCTGGTATACCTACCATACATCGTTGATGTTACAAAAATTTCTATTGTTTAATTTAAATTGCTGTTTTGACTAATAAAATTTTGTGCATATACCTCTAAGGAAATGCCCGGAATTTGGCGATTGTCCGGTTCAGCAAGGCGAAGTCGTCGTCTTAGAGAAAATGAATCTACAACTTCATACCAAAATCGTCTAGAAAACGAACGAGAGCGATCTTCTTTACGGCGAGAACAATTAGAAAGTCCCTTATTAATGAGAGGCAGAGAGAGCGTCGAGCACGCGAAACGACAAATGCCCGGGAAGTTCGCCTTGAAATCCAGCGCATACGCTCATCTCGGCGACTCGCTCAATTGTCTAGCCAAGAGAGTGCAGAAAGGCAAGTTAGGATTGAGAGCCAAGTAGAAAGATGGGGCTCGAAAGTTCGCTCTGCTTTTCGCTATAGTCCCCGAATAGAATAAAAAAATGATGCTGAATGGGTTTTAGGCAAAATGGACAAAGTTTGCCAATTTTGCACAGCTAAAAAGTGGAAAACCGAAAGTGTCCGCCTTTGTTGCTTTAATGGTAAAGTGAGGTTACCAATGATAATGGAACCCGCTTAACCACTAGAAAGTCTATTACTTGGGACACCTCCCCTTTCCAAACATTTCAGCGCGAAATGCACCCGGGCAGAGCCGGGTACGAAAAGCTAATTTAATATGAGCTCCTATTCTAATCTGACCACATACATGAGAAAAAATAAATAATTTTTGGAACTTCATATTCATGGTTTGGATAAATAAGTTATAGAATAGATATTATGTGAATCAGTACTGAAGACAGCTGCGATTGATATATGTAATTATCTACTTTTATCAAACTTCTACTGGATGTATTTGAAACGATGTGATATTGATCGATGATTGAAATGTTAAGTCATTTCATGTCGCAGATTTCTCCAGTGTTTCAATATTCAAATACTTTCAAGAGGATATGTTTCTTGTCAGGCTACACGATAAAAGATTCTTCCGTTACCTGAAATTACTCGGAAAGCTCGCGTCCCTGTCAATACCAGAGCAAGCATTCCCTACCTTTTATCGTTTTGTCCGGTGAGTCTTGCTTTCGCTCGTGTCGTATGTCCACCGAATGACCCCTCTCGTGATCAACGTCAAATTTCCCTAATTTTTATCGTATTCCAATTCGACCGGGAGGTGGATCTCCGGAAGGCACCCGACACATCGGCACGTGTAACCTGTCCTTAACCTTGCTTAACCGTATCCGAAGCCCAATTAAGTAATATCTTGCAGCCCTTATCTTTTTCCTCCGAAATTCCTTCTTATTGTCCCGCAAACCCACTCCCTTAACAAATTCTTGTTTCTTCTATCCGTCGCTCGTGGGAAAATGCTTACGCTAAGGAATGGAATGTAAATTCCTTACTCCTTGTTAGTGGTGCGAGTGATAAAGCTGGGTAGAAATTGTTTGAAGAAATCGAACTAAGCCCACGTTTTCTGGCAGGTATTGACTAAACATCCTTTGCCACTGTTTTATGGCTGCGTATTATCCTCCGTATTTTTTCATTTCACCGGTCTTCGTGGTATTTTAAAACTTTAGTTTTAATTGAAACGCTTGCGATTTCGTAAACAATCTTAATTGTTTAGTTGAACGGAACATTCTATTTCGCCACTCTCCAAAGTTTAATAGTATCGCTAGGTAACGAATCGGGAAATTATCTAGCGTAGTTCTCTTATACGTCCGCACCCCATACCAAGATCCTACAGACGCAGCCCCGAACTAGGCCCCCCAGCCCTTATATACCCGCGACAACCAATATGGCTGCCACGGATCTATAAGTGCTGGATGGCCCGCGAGGGCTGGTCAGCTGGGTTGGCGTCGGATGGGACGTAGCGCCAAGTTACCCTGTGGTCACAATTCTTTAATAAACAAAATACAAAACGTTTTCTTACAATATTGTACGTGAAGATCTGGCCCCGGCCTCGCCGGAAGGAATACAAAATACCAGTATTGTCCACGTTCATTATAATGTCTGTGGGGGGAGCCCCCGCTAATTTATCTAAGGTAAAGCTAAGTCCTATGAGGGCGGCAAGCCCCTCAGCAAAAGAAATTGGTAACTCTCTATAAACTAAAAAAGCACGGTATATATTTAGGGTATCCGACACTACCGCTAATGACCGAGGCGTTGCGTCGGTATAAACGTTTACGCTCTGGGCTTTTGGGCCACACACTCGTGGTGAGGTTAAGTCTAGTTGCCGTAGCAAATATTTCAACCACGTAGCACTGCCACAGTATATGTCTCGGACCACAAACATGGGAAGATTAAGCAAATGAAAGATCCATGCTGTGTATAATATTCTTGGAGCTTTGCTTCTGACACCATGCACACACTCTGGATCTTGTATTTATATATATATGTATATATTAAGAGCTTGGAATTTTATGAAAGTCACTTTCCATCATCAGCGTATTCGGTCGGCGGTACGTCCAAAGTTATATAGGTGCGCACGATTGTTAAATGTTATAATTTTTCTCATACCTTCAGCTCACAAGGATGATTTCAGAATCGAATGTGTTGAAGTTAAGACTACGAATAGCCAAATAAATGGAAGGCACGATTCTCCTGAAGAGAAGGGATACTGATATAAAATAACTAGCGTAATTGCCCGTCAATATGACGGGATATCTTTAGTTAACCTTAAAATAGCTGCCTCCTTCCCCCTCTCTCTCTTCCTCCTCCCTCCCTCCTCCTCCCTTCCCTTCCACCCTATGCTTCCCTTCTCACTCTCTCCCTCCCTCTCCCTCTCTTTCCCTCCCTCCATCTCCTCCTCCCTCCCTCTTTCTCCCTCCCTCTTTCTCCCTCCCTTCCCCTCACTCCCTCCCCCTCACTCCCTCCCGCTCACACTCACCCCCTCACTCCCTCCCCCTCACTCCCTCCCCCTCACACTCTCCCTCTCTCTCTCTCTCTCTCTCCCTCTCCCTCCCTATCTAGTATCAAAAGCATTCAATGGACGCTTACACCCACAAGGATTGATATAACTATAGGATTTTGAGGTCTAACAGTGTAATTGGTAGCCAAGGCAACATCCCGTTAAAAAGTCAATATTTCACAAAATATGTTAATTAAACGTATAACATGAGCGATATCGAATTGTATGCGAAAAAAGATGAACAGAATAAGATACTTTGTAATCTTTTCTTCAAAATGGTTCACATCCGAAGATCGTAGGTTAAATCCTAGTTTTAATTTCCAAAACAATAAAAGCCTGCACGCCAAAAAATGGATTTTTACATGTTCCCATACGGAAAATGGGAAATGTCTTCCTAGGAGTCGAACCCAGGACTTTTATGGAGATTAATTTTCGTCATTACCTTAAAATATGTTTATCAAGCATCCTTGCAAAATTTCAATCTTCTACCTATTCGGGAAATTTGTTAAAACGCTCTATATCGGCCATCGTGAAAGCGTGACCAACCAACCAACCAACAATCCTGGGCTAATATAGCATAAAATTACAGCATTTTCTCCTGTGTGTTCGGGTGCAGCCTAATTAACGATAATTGACTAAATTTGACGAATGTGTTGACGTTAAAACTACGAATAACCAAATAAATGACAAGCACGATTCTCCTGACGAGCAGTTAGAATTGAACTTAGGAAAGTGTTCCTTTATGAGATTCTGGGGAAACAAAAACATTGACACGACGAATTACACTGTTGAAGGCGTCCAGCTAAAACTAGCCGATTCCGTCAAATACTTAGGCGTTACTTTAACAAGCAACCTCTCGTGGGATATGCACATACGAAATATATGCGGGAAGGCTAAACAGAAACTAGGATTCATCAAACGCATAGTAGGTAAAAGTGAGGAAAAAGTCAAAGAGACATGTTACTTCTCGTTAGTAAGACCGCTATTAGAGTAGGCGTCGAGCATATGGGATCCGTACGTAAAGGGATCAATCTCAGAGTTAGAAAGAGTGCAGCGAAAAGCCGCTAGATTCGTCAAAAATTGTTACGATAGAAACAATAGTGTTACAGCCTTGATACAGGACTTAGGATGGGAATCACTAGCTGAGCGCCGATCACGCTCTAGGTTAAAACTTCTCGAAAGACTTAGAACGCATATATTCTCCAGCGATGTCGAAGAAATAATAAGAGCGCCAACTTATATTGGTGGAACGGACCATCCTCGTAAAATAATAGAGATAGCCTGTAGGACTGAGAGGTATAAAGGCTCGTTTTTCCCTAGAACGATAGCTGAGCAGAACAGAAGTTACGAAAGGAAATCACCCGACGTAGAATGATACTATACATTATTATGCGCTTTACCTTGGTGCTATTGCACCCCCTGCCACACATCATTGCGGTGGCTTGCAGGGTGAATTATAGATATAGAATTATAGATATAGATATAAAATAATTACAGCATTTTCTCCTGTGTGTTGGAAGCAGCCTAATTAACGATAGTTGACTAAATTATGGAAAGGCATTGGCAAATATAATAAAAATAAATGTATGACAATCATATGACTAGTTTACAACTACGTACAATACTTATCTATTTAAATAGAAAATCTCTTAATTTCTTCGTCACATTACAACATACCGAACCATTTTTAAAATGCTCAAAAGGGAAATTGGTAAAATAATATATATATTATAATAAATACTCTTTTGAGCTTCGAAAATGTTCGCCTTATAACATTTTCATAGTCGTGATAGACCAAGCAATGAATACCAAAAGAATATCGACAGTTTCCACAACACAACGATAGATGTCGCCCTATTGCTTATCGGGAGGTGCCCGTTGCCCCGGATCTTGACGCAGTGTTGAGCGGTCGGTCAGCCGGTTCGTATCGTACTCCGTCCTAAAGGACAGAGTGCGAATGTGGATTACGGATTGGTAACGAGTAATTACGGTTTGAATGTTAATTTTATATTATGTCTACACTTCGTTTCTATATTATACATCTTACATTATACATTATATTAATAGTATTTTAAGGTTGTATATATAAGTAATGGTAAACTACGTCTGTCTTTCCATCCCATCTAACGCACGACATGGCAGGTGGGTCGACCCCTTGCCTCCCTCCCCCCCTCCCTCCCGGGGCCCCGCCCTTGGCCAAGGTTCCCACCCTGTGTGCACACAAAATCCCAAACCACGATACGATTTCCACACGATCGATGTTTTATGCAATTGACACATGTACTATTATCCTGTCATATTATTGTTTATTTTCCACGATAAATGCTAAATCGAATTTCGAAACGTAGGTATGTAGCGCTAATATCTTTTCCCCTGAACGAAAACAGGTGATGCTGGAGACGTGCATTTGTTTTCCGAATGCACGAAGAGTGAAGAACGAAGACGCCCAGACACCATTCATCATGCAGGAGTAAGTATGTTTAGATGTAATTGTACTGTTTTTATTAATTTCTCCTTATTAATAGTGATTTGTTTTTACAGAGCTCCTCTCCAACACAGGGTGTATCATCGCAGTGTGGCCTGGTTATCTCCCAGTGGAGGTAATTAATGGTTTCAGTGGAGGGATGACACAGTTGGTATGGAAGTCTTATTTTGATCTCAGGCATATAAAATGCCTCAGAAGAATAATCTTAATTAATTAGCAATTTTTCTAAATTCTATTATTTCTCTGACGTCGTTAACGGCGACTGTAGTTTTGCTGTCGTATATTGGATTTAGCCAATATGAGTTTATATGTCTATGGTTTATTCGTCTGCCTTATCATCAGTTGAAGCAGAAGAAATTGTTGTGTTATTGCCGGAATTAAAGTGAAAATTAAGGATATCAATTCTTTAAACAGTATATCCTGATCTATTACATTTATTTGCTTTTTTAATATCGTGATTAAGTTTTAATGTCCATGCATAAGATACAAATAAGTAGTAGACATATTGAAGCATATTTCGTGTTGCATTGAGTTGCAAAATGCAACGGTAACGTTTATTTAAAATCAATTCCTAATTTAATATTTTTTAAGTATATCAGTCATTTTACTTGGGCAATTCAATGTTTTATTACTTAACGTTGAATTGGTAATTAAAAATTATTTGTGATAGTTCTGTATGAGGCCTTAGTTCTCCTCATAAAGACAAACGCTTACGGATAAAATACCTGTAATCGTGCGTTAGAATAATAGAGCGTTTTAGGAAATGTCTAAAATATTTATTGCTAATATAGTGATTGCTCTTAATTGCAGATAACCATCAACGCCACACTGGACAGACACGGACGCTCGCGGTAAGCTCAATTTCCCCTATTTATAATGCACACGTCATTTCGTGTAAGATATCACGAACATCATTCGAGAAATACGTTCGAACCGAATTGAATTAAGTCAGTATCATTTTCAGATGTAGTGTTTATTGTTGTTGATAGGCTTGCCACCTCTAGGACTTTGAACGGGAATATTTGTGTTTTTCCATAAAATATTCAAGTTCTTGATTACTTTTACTGAATTTTCTCAAATTAACCGATTATAATAACGAGTATGTTTTTTGGCGATACGAACTTCCTGACCTTTTCACGTACTAAAATATTGAATTATCAATAGCTCTTTAATATATATGAATTTACGTCATCCCTTCAAGTTGGAAGTATTTTTTTCATTAATCTTGAGTGAAATTCAATTTTGGTTTTGCTAATGTCTGGACGTATGCAGGTACTCAAATATCTCTTAAATATAACGAAAAATAATATATTTCTTCCGAATGTGGCAACTTCATCAGTTTACATGTTGAAAAAAGTCTCGTAACTGTTAAATACATTATTTTTTATTAATATATATTTAGAATTCTTTGCGTGTTATTTCAACCCGTTCATTTTCAAATAAATGCATCACCTGTACTTATTCTGCAGTCAGTAAGTTGAATAGAATATATCGCTCTGTGTTTGTGATACTTAGCTGTTGTTCAATTTCAGCATGATCACTCCATTGGGAAATTTGAGATTAAGTATATATTTGCCACTAAGGAATAGTACTGCAGTCAGGTTCTTCTGTAGCGTGTGGGGAAAATTCGGCGAGCTTTAACGTCACGAACAGAGACTTGGTGATGCGTTTATTCAGAAATGAAATATAAAAATATTTCTTCAGAAGATGATTTTTTAATTGTATTTTATTTTAAAGACGTCAAAGATGAAAATTGTTGGTAATGTTTCTGTTTTCAATTTTGCTTCGGGATTTAAAACCTCAAAAGATGTAAATCAACTAGGCTTCACAATTTTCTCATACATATAAAGCCTGTAGCAATGTTAATTTTAAATTTGGTTTAGGTAAATCTGGCACTATATGTAATACCTGAAGTGTATGTGGCCATGTGGTAATTTCTTTTTGTAAGCATTTAGTCGGTTCTGTTATTTTAGAATTACGTATCATAAAGCTCACGGATACATAATTTTAGAATATAGTATAAAAGAGCATGTGCTAAGTATTCTTGAAACTAACAAGCTGATTTTTTTGCAGGGAAGCGAGGACTGCGCGATGGGGGGGGGGGGGGGGTTTGGACTTGGGAGCGTAGGTGCCGATTACTTAGGAGGGAAGGTGCTGATTAGTTAGGAGAGTGGGGGCTGCAAACTCGGCTTAGTAGGTTCGTCAACCTTAGATTACTAGGTTCGACAAACTTAGATGAGCAGGTGCGACAAACTTAGATTAGCAGGTGCGACAAAGTTAGATATGTAGGTGCGAAAAACTTAGATAAGCAGGTGTGACAAAGTTAGATTTGTAGGTAGGAGTAGTATTTAGGTGTGTGTATGTGTGTATGATGGTAGTGCATGGATGTGCGCGCGCACATCTTTGGGTAGTGGTGGTGGTGTGTGTGTGTGATGGGTGATGGTTGTATGTATGAATCATTTTGTCATCGATTACATTGTTTAGCTAGGCAGATGAGAGTACTTAAGTTTAGCAAGCGTTAGCATGGTGTAGGGCTGGCGTAACCCAGCGAGCTCGCCATGTTAAATAATGAGCAACGATGGCCTAAGCATTACCTCCTGGGTGCCAATGGAAATATGCTTAACTTGAAAGGTGTAGAAATCATTCCATTCGTATTTTTGAAAACGCCTCCAGTTATCAGATGCAAAACAAGTTCTAAATGTTTCCCAGTTTAGGATTTATTACGTTATGACTGAGTCTTCATTAATTATGTTGAATTCTACTGTTGAAATGTAATTTATAGTTGTTTATCTTATATTGTGATTTCTTTTTCATAAAGAAATCTTGTATTGTTATTTTCTACATCACCGTTTTATATCTGAAGATAATACTTTAAGCTAATAAATGTATGATGCAACTCTCTCCAAATAAAATGTTTTAATTTCACCATGAGTATTTATTTAAATTATAAATTAAGTAAACTTTCGATGACTTTAAATGAGTCTTTGATTTTCTATATCAATTAATTTAATTTATACATCAAACTGTGGTGAGCTTAAATGTGACATAAGTTTTACAATTCGTTTATAAGATATTTCTATTGCCAGGAGTGTAATTATCGAATAGCATAATTGGCCATCAAAAAACAAAAGAAGTTGCAATAGTGTCCCAGATAAGGAAATGTAAACTTCTTCCATCAAGTCTTTGAGGTGAAATGTCCTCTGTCCTACTCTAATGATAATTAGGATGCAAAATGTCCTACTTAGTGATACATTTCTGTTAGGGAGAAGATCTACCGGCAGCAACGCCCCTAATCAATCGCATGGCTACTGGGACTTAATGGGTGAGTTTTGCATTGCTGTATATAACCTGTTCCCCCTACGTCTCCTCCACTCATACTTCGCATTTAAGAGATCGCAATAATATACGACAGCAAGAATAGCAGCTTGTCACTGTTAGTTCTGCTTCATCTATCATCAAAGATTGGTCATGTTCTGTGAAGTGAGTAAGACTGCATCACATTTTAGTTCGGTTATATGTATTAATTAAAGGTAACAAATTTTCTGTCTTTTCTCAACAAGTTATATCAATATTTCTTGTAAATTTCGTTTTTCTAATAAAGAAAGTAGGCTTTACTTTCTGAAACTTGGGGAGATATCAAATCTGCATTTCCAATCAAAAGAGCATAGTTTGAATTGTTCTTCGGTATTTACATTCATATTCATAGAATTATGTAACATATTAAATTTTGAAGTTTTATTCAAATGATATTGCTGCCATGAGAGTGAGTTTTGAATCAATCTTTACTGATGTACATAAGCATGGATGTGAGGTTATTTTCAAATCTTGGCTTTATGGGTCCTTTTACAGCCTAACTATATTTCCTGTTTAAATTGGTTTCGATCAGGAGGAGATCCTGTGGAGAATTACAGTGTCTTTGATGCCAAATTAGCCTTGAATTCTGAGTTATTATGACTTGAAAACTGACATGCTGCTAAGTCTACATTGTAAGTACTTTTATGACCAGCCATCATGCCTAATGGATTTATCACCTCTAAGAGCAATCAATATTATTTTGTGGAATTATATTATAACTAAATATCAGCTGTGGGTTCATACTACAAATGTAAAACTAGCTAATATCAGAACATTTAGTGTAACAACAGCCCAAGAGGCCTAGTCACCAGAAAACACACATGTAATCAGAACATTTAGTCATTAGTACCGTGAAATAGCAGATTATGAAAATTTCCAATTTTTTTCCTTGTATGAGTACATAGTCATTTAAAAAGTTAGCATCACTAATTTAAAGAGGTACTACTGAATTCATCATTGGCCTAGAAGAATATTAGCTATCCACACAGGGTAGAACAAATAATTATTATTTTAAATTAATATCCTTTTCCACACAATAATCACAATTTTTAGCTCATTTTCTTAAAAGCCACAACTTTGTCCATCTGTCATTGGACGATCAACATTTTTTAAAGAGGTATTTAGAAAATTCTTTTTGAATTAGATGGTGCTTATCCATCCTCGAAGGTCACTGCAATTGTACTTTTCATGTATTTCATAGTTTTCCCTCTAGGTGATTTTGAAATGGTATTTACCCAAACTACTGAAGTTAGAGGAGTGAAGTTTTCGTGAATGGGAAGGTCTACTTTCCAACATTGTGGGTTTCCCCCTCTGCAACTAGGGAGGCAAAACAGAATTCTGAAAATTTTTAATAAAATGTGCTTCCACCTGTTGCTTTAGTAAGTGTATCTTACTTGTTTGAATTTAAAAATTTGTGAATTGCTTTTGGAGTAGACAAGCATCTAAACTTAGGACAGAGAACTTGTCATGGTTTGTGGCAATGTGATGCACTGTTCAACAAAAGTAGAGGATAGCTAGACATATTGCCTCAACCAAGATAAACTTAAGGAAATTTAAAAATTGTAAAAGATGTTATGTTGCCATCAGCATTCACAGAAACATATTGTGGGAGCAAGGGGAATAAAAACCAGGGTCAGCTTGAAGCTATTCCAATGATAAGACTGCATTCAGCCCCCGAGTTCCTATGTAAACTGTTCAACTTCAGTAATATTTATTTTATTTTATAAAATATATTCTGAAAGATATGTCTCTTATTATTCAACCAGTAATTCTAGAGGGAGGGGCAAATATATGTATATAGTGTTAACCCCTTAAGTAGATAGCCCAATTATATACTCGACAAATGCAGATATTTCTTAAATTTCGATTCTATCAGCATAAAGTTTCCTTTCATGGGACTATATGTGTCACAGCAGACCATCAATATGTGATCTTTCAATGGATCACCACTTTCCTGTCACTTTGTTAGTTTTTATACTTCGGTAGAGGAAAAACATAGCATAAGCTACTCTATTTAGTAATTTAAATACATGCTTGAGGGGTTAAGGCAATACTGAAGATGTGATAACAAAAATTTATTGATAGACTCGTAGATATAGAATTTATTCATTTTTAATTTATATATTTTGCTGTAAAGAGGATTTTTATTTACATAGAAGAAATAAATATTATAGCGCTAATTAATGCACACGTTACTCGTAAAATTCAAGTGTCTGTTTGTTATGTGTGTGTGTGTGTGTGTATGAACAAATTTTGAACTCTTTATTTCTATTTCAATAAAACCTTTAGCTTTTAATTGGCTTTCCCTAAAATTTTAAATAACACAGAGCATGATAACAACTGTGTTCTTAAAGTACTATTGAGTGTGGTGAAGTAAGAAATATGTAACAGAAATGAATAATGAAGAAATGATAATGTTTAAATAACGCAATTTGAATTACTTTCAAAATTGTTCATTCTATGCTATTCTAGGAGAGTATTCAAACTATTTGTCAGGTTCTAATACTGATATCAGAACAGGAAAATAATTAACTTCAAGTTGCTGCAATTTTAATGTTAAAGAACTGAAGTGTGTTTAAGATTATGAAATGAAATATAAATGTAAAAAGATTTAAGGAGTGTTTTTATTTTGCTTAAACAATGATTTAGTTTAAATTATGGATTGCCGGAGGTCCTTCCTCAATGTTTATGAGGTGTCGAGGACTGAAATTAGGGTTAGCAGATATCCCGTTTCTTTTATAAATATCTCAGGTTTTTAAAGCTTTTCTTTCAGTATTCGAATGAAATGGAAATTTTGAACTCATTCTTCGTGAAGAGAACTGCCACTTACAATGCGATATAATCAATCAGCTAATTGCATGTCATTAAGCCTTGCATGAGTAATTTTATAAGTGTTTTCATCGGTTTATAGAAACATGGCCCCTTGATCACAACATAGTTTTTCCTAATTAGAATCAGTTTAGCTCATATAAATATTATAAAATATAAACGCCTTTCAGGGAAAGAAAATATCAAGAATACAAGTATTAGATGTACAGACGTAAACGAACCCGATACTCTTCTTTAAGATACTTTCATTTTAAATAATGTGTAGAAATTCCGCATGATGTCGTTAGTGAGTTGATACGCTGGTAGCGGTAGTGCTTCGCTTATGTTCGAAACCGATGGTGTTCGTCGTCGTTTTGAAATAACTTTGAATTGAGACTGTGGGGTTGAAGTGTGATTTGGAAAATGTCGATATAACCCAACAACCATAAACTTAACGATGAGTGATTTGGGTGACACATTCGTCGCGGGAAACGAAGAGAAAGGGAAACATCAACAAATGGAGCTTATAAACGAGGTAAGAATTACTTTAGTTTTCTTTTTACCATAGAGCTTCTCAGTTTTGCTGTACTATCTTTGTTAAATGAATAATATTGGGAAAAGTAAATAATTTATTGGGTAGATATAATTGATAATCTTTTAAAACATTCATTATAGATAATTTGTTCATAACAACATGAATCTCCGTTGCTCTGTATTTTTTACATGGTGCAAGTTTTATTTAGCTATAATAGATGCGATAGCTACTACCTACTACAATCTTTAAAACTTTCAGTGGTACTATATTGTTCCGTTGATTTCTACGTGTTTGTTTGTTGGCATTCCGCAAACTTGTCGGAATGAATGAGCATCATTTGTTGAAGCCGGTAATTCTTTCTTCTGCACATTTCTCTTCAGTGTGGATGCGCTAATGCAAAAGTAATTATTAGTAATAAATTGGGCACCATTAAAGTTGTAATAGATAATTAGTTGTAATAGATAATTAGTTGGAAATTCTCAAGGCCGCCGCCAATTGTGAAATATTTTTCCGAAGTTGTAAGGAAGGTAGGTAGTTCACCTATATTTCCCGTATTGTGTTTGGAATAATAATACGCGAAGGGTTACTCTTTCTTTAATGTGGAGATTCTCGGCTTGGATATTTGATAATTCGCAAGAATGTTTATTAATTTTTTTTACTCTTCTTGGTTAAAGATGAAATGTTTACCAGTTGTTGTCAGGATTGTGATGAAACGTGCAAATTGAATTTTACAGAAATATAGCGGTGTGATATTTAGTGCGTTTACTTCTATTTAATCTACGGAAGATTCTGCTCGGAAAAAGAAATATTTATTTCAGTAGTCGCGTTCTTCTCGCATATTATTTCGATTTTTGAGATTGAATTCTAAGCGCATAACCTTCGAGGCATATTCCCCACCACTTCGTGCTTTCGGTAACAAAGCAGTGCGAACCTGAGGCCATAGGATGGCGCAGGGAAAAGTAGACGAGGAAAGGTCTCGTATGGACACCAACGCAACCCCTCCCCGGGCTGTGTTCGACGCTGGCGAGGCGTCTGATTCCTCTACGCGAGGTAAGGCGCTCCCAGAGCGCACACGTTGGGAACAGGGTTGCCACCTCAAAGTCCTCACCAACCCGTTCATTTTCAATTCTGACCCGGAGATTTCTCTGGTCTGACCGGAGATTTCCTAATTTGAACCGGTGATTTTTAAAGGCCAACTTTTTTTTTACTGTTTTTGCCATTCCGGAATGAAAATATGGTGATGGTTTCTCTGTTGCAACTGTCTTTGTTTTCCGGTCCCCACTATCAAATTTTTAACCAACTTTCATGACATTGGTTAGAAACTTTCTACAGAGGCCAAGATGACGGATATTGAAGTTCCGGGATCGATTCCATGAGTTATCCTTTCCTATTGATTTAAAAGGGAAATGTGAAACCCATCGTGCAAGTATATTTCCCTACCAACCCTAAAATACATATGAAAAATGATATCAGCGCTGGATTTTCGCTATTCTCTGCGGAGTGGAATAGCAATCTGGGCCGACTCAACAATACAAGCGAACCAAGTGCCCACTTGGGGCGCCGATTTTTCCTGAAAAAAGTTTATGAAAAATACCGTAATTTAGTTTTTCCGTTTGGTTTTCCATTAATATGTTTAGTGTTTTCAGCTAGCGAATATATGTGAAAAGGTGACTTCAAATTAATGTTCAGGGGCAATAACCGTGATCTACACCGTATGGTAAAATGTTATTTCCGATTTCCTCTTCCTACAATAGTATCGAATACAGATAGCTGGATGTGGTTTTTTGCAACATTTTATTGCTGTGTTACATGCCGGGGGTCTTTGCCGACCGTATGAAAGCAGTTCTCACCGCCCCTAATATCTCCAGCTGATTCCCTCTTATATTTGCCGCCCCCGAGGTTCCTGTTCGGATGCAAGAACTGATCGTACGACGACACTCCGAGTGCTTTTGGGTTAGGACCCCGGGCCCAAAGACGAAATTTCCCGAAGGGGAGAAAAACAGAAGTAGTGGGGAGAAGTATCAGGGTGCTCAGGGATGATTAAAGAGCAGTGGGTTGGGTTGGGAAAACCGAAATCCGAATCTGAGTGGGAAATGGAGACAACGGCTGCCGTTGGTATTGGTTGCACCCGCGTATTGCGGTAGGAAAACATTATGACAGATCCTAATACCGGGCCCCGTGTATTTTGCCCCGGTATCCCCACCCTCTTGGTGGCCCTGCCCTGGGGTATTATCTAGTACAGGGGTGGGCAAACCGTAGCCCCCGGGCCATATGTGGCCTTCGAGAGCATTTAACGTGGCCCGCGAAGGTTTGGTGAAAAGGCAATCTGTAAATTTAACACGATTTTATATTACTTTTGGTAAAATTATAACAATAAAACCTTTAGTTTTGAAAATTTAGTCCTACAGTCCTAGTTTGTGCTTGTTTTTCACTTATGTATGATGCGTAAGAATCTAAGCAATTTCCGATTTAAACTCTAATCTGGCCCGCCTAAGCATTGGCGTCTTTCAATGTGGCCCGCTGAAGACTTCGCAAACACCGATGCGGCCCGCCATGCAGAAAAGTTTGCCCACCCCTGATCTAGTATACCAATGCGTTATTTTTTTCTCCCGAAATCGCGTAATCAACTGAATTTTTTTGCAAATGTAAGTATAGTGCCCGACAATGTTACATAAAGTATGTAATGTGGGAAAACAAAGAGCAGCTTGTGTTGCTTCATATACCGTACTGCATTACTGTTAATAAAAAATATTTTCATGTAGGGCAAAACCGGGTGACGCGCCGCACTTTTTGAAAATCCGTTATAAATCGATACAAGTTTAAAGGCCTAAAATACCTAGACGCATATCTAAAAGAGTGGTCCTCGAACTACACATTTCGACTAGAAAATTAATTTTAAAATATTATTTAGATGGCATTCACTGTGAAAGAAAAGACGACTAGGGTGCAAGACACCTGGCCGCTGACGCTCGCCAACCCCCACCCCCTCTCCCTTTGCTCACTGTTTATTCGTAACTACCACGTTGAAACGTATTAGATTTAGATTAGTTTAGGGGAACATGTTTTGAATATGAGTTTAATGAATTCTAGATCGGTGTATATTACGCGGGGTACAGCTAGTATTCGTTATTCTGTTTGGAGAAAGTCATACGAAGTGCACCTTACGTTTAAGTTTGAAAATGTTTAAAGTGTATTTCTCAATCTTTAACGTCGTGCTATCTTAAAATATGATTCTCAGGCAAAACATACGAAATGACACATATCGCAGGTAGGTAATATTGCCACCAAAACATTTTCTTCAAAAACACCGGTTTATTCCATAATTCAGACCATTTATATGTTATGATTTCAATAATATCTCAATTTCAAGCATTAAACCTACATTTCAGTTAATTGGCATATTATTCCGATTTTATTGTATGTAAATAAAAATTTACGATTTTCTATATCAGTTGTCCGGTACACACCAACAACATTACATTCGAATCAAACATGTAAACGGGCTCATGAGCGTAATTTTTGCAAACGCTAAGGTAAAATAAAGTGTTCTGTATAATGAGGAATGTTACGAAAACCATAAAGGAACTATTAATGGAAGAGGTTTCTTACATGTAATATTCCTCTAACATCTTAATTGCTAATACTTCAGAAATAAGTGTGTATTACGTGCTCGTCCAAATGACGGTATGCGTTACTTCGAATGCATTCAAATTTAAATAAGTCAATAAATGCACCAAAAAGTAAACAACTATAAAATTAAAGCAATTGGTTATTCCAGAAAGTAGAAAAAGCTTCTGGCATGTAAAAGTTACTGGAAAAAGAATTATATATTTTTTTAAACATTACGCTGGAGGTCTGTTAAACGCCCTAAATTATTTAAAGAGGAGAATAAAAATTCAATGGAAGTCGAAGGATTATGGAAGAGGGAGTAGATGAGAGAATGAGGAAGAAGTAGGGTACCTGCATTAGGGTGTGTGTGTGTGTCGCATCCATTATGATTTAATTTGGTTATGGTTTCTGTATCCGCCACTCATTTGCTTTTACCGGGCGTCCCGGATTTTTTTATTATCAACGAAGTACGACCTTCCTGCTACGGAAGCCATAGCAATTGTCACATAAATAACAGTACGAGCAAAAATATTACCTGCGATGTCTGTAAAAGTTACTTTTTTGCTCTCAGGCGGAAATGTATATGCCTATTTATCCAAAGAAACGCGGACGTCGGGCGTCAGCAGTCGAAGGCGACCGCCGGACGCCCCAGTGAAACCACACCTTTAGGAACTAGGATCTTCCTCCCCTAACGCGCTCTCCTCTCGCGAGCTACGAATTTCATGCGTTTACGTACGAGTGAACAATTTTTAATACATTCTTCTTACTTGACTAATTTTTCTTCTGGTATACCTACCATACATCGTTGATGTTACAAAAATTTCTATTGTTTAATTTAAATTGCTGTTTTGACTAATAAAATTTTGTGCATATACCTCTAAGGAAATGCCCGGAATTTGGCGATTGTCCGGTTCAGCAAGGCGAAGTCGTCGTCTTAGAGAAAATGAATCTACAACTTCATACCAAAATCGTCTAGAAAACGAACGAGAGCGATCTTCTTTACGGCGAGAACAATTAGAAAGTCCCTTATTATTGAGAGGCAGAGAGAGCGTCGAGCACGCGAAACGACAAATGCCCGGGAAGTTCGCCTTGAAATCCAGCGCATACGCTCATCTCGGCGACTCGCTCAATTGTCTAGCCAAGAGAGTGCAGAAAGGCAAGTTAGGATTGAGAGCCAAGTAGAGAGATGGGGCTCGAAAGTTCGCTCTGCTTTTCGCTATAGTCCCCGAATAGAATAAAAAAATGATGCTGAATGGGTTTTAGGCAAAATGGACAAAGTTTGCCAATTTTGCACAGCTAAAAAGTGGAAAACCGAAAGTGTCCGCCTTTGTTGCTTTAATGGTAAAGTGAGGTTACCAATGATAATGGAACCCGCTTAACCACTAGAAAGTCTATTACTTGGGACACCTCCCCTTTCCAAACATTTCAGCGCGAAATGCACCCGGGCAGAGCCGGGTACGAAAAGCTAATTTAATATGAGCTCCTATTCTAATCTGACCACATACATGAGAAAAAATAAATAATTTTTGGAACTTCATATTCATGGTTTGGATAAATAAGTTATAGAATAGATATTATGTGAATCAGTACTGAAGACAGCTGCGATTGATATATGTAATTATCTACTTTTATCAAACTTCTACTGGATGTATTTGAAACGATGTGATATTGATCGATGATTGAAATGTTAAGTCATTTCATGTCGCAGATTTCTCCAGTGTTTCAATATTCAAATACTTTCAAGAGGATATGTTTCTTGTCAGGCTACACGATAAAAGATTCTTCCGTTACCTGAAATTACTCGGAAAGCTCGCGTCCCTGTCAATACCAGAGCAAGCATTCCCTACCTTTTATCGTTTTGTCCGGTGAGTCTTGCTTTCGCTCGTGTCGTATGTCCACCGAATGACCCCTCTCGTGATCAACGTCAAATTTCCCTAATTTTTATCGTATTCCAATTCGACCGGGAGGTGGATCTCCGGAAGGCACCCGACACATCGGCACGTGTAACCTGTCCTTAACCTTGCTTAACCGTATCCGAAGCCCAATTAAGTAATATCTTGCAGCCCTTATCTTTTTCCTCCGAAATTCCTTCTTATTGTCCCGCAAACCCACTCCCTTAACAAATTCTTGTTTCTTCTATCCGTCGCTCGTGGGAAAATGCTTACGCTAAGGAATGGAATGTAGATTCCTTACTCCTTGTTAGTGGTGCGAGTGATAAAGCTGGGTAGAAATTGTTTGAAGAAATCGAACTAAGCCCACGTTTTCTGGCAGGTATTGACTAAACATCCTTTGCCACTGTTTTATGGCTGCGTATTATCCTCCGTATTTTTTCATTTCACCGGTCTTCGTGGTATTTTAAAACTTTAGTTTTAATTGAAACGCTTGCGATTTCGTAAACAATCTTAATTGTTCCATTCTATTTCGCCACTCTCCAAAGTTTAATAGTATCGCTAGGTAACGAATCGGGAAATTATCTAGCGTAGTTCTCTTATACGTCCGCACCCCATACCAAGATCCTACAGACGCAGCCCCGAACTAGGCCCCCCAGCCCTTATATACCCGCGACAACCAATATGGCTGCCACGGATCTATAAGTGCTGGATGGCCCGCGAGGGCTGGTCAGCTGGGTTGGCGTCGGATGGGACGTAGCGCCAAGTTACCCTGTGGTCACAATTCTTTAATAAACAAAATACAAAACGTTTTCTTACAATATTGTACGTGAAGATCTGGCCCCGGCCTCGCCGGAAGGAATACAAAATACCAGTATTGTCCACGTTCATTATAATGTCTGTGGGGGGAGCCCCCGCTAATTTATCTAAGGTAAAGCTAAGTCCTATGAGGGCGGCAAGCCCCTCAGCAAAAGAAATTGGTAACTCTCTATAAACTAAAAAAGCACGGTATATATTTAGGGTATCCGACACTACCGCTAATTACCGAGGCGTTGCGTCGGTATAAACGTTTACGCTCTGGGCTTTTGGGCCACACACTCGTGGTGAGGTTAAGTCTAGTTGCCGTAGCAAATATTTCAACCACGTAGCACTGCCACAGTATATGTCTCGGACCACAAACATGGGAAGATTAAGCAAATGAAAGATCCATGCTGTGTATAATATTCTTGGAGCTATGCTTCTGACACCATGCACACACTCTGGATCTTGTATTTATATATATATGTATATATTAAGAGCTTGGAATTTTATGAAAGTCACTTTCCATCATCAGCGTATTCGGTCGGCGGTACGTCCAAAGTTATATAGGTGCGCACGATTGTTAAATGTTATAATTTTTCTCATACCTTCAGCTCACAAGGATGATTTCAGAATCGAATGTGTTGAAGTTAAGACTACGAATAGCCAAATAAATGGAAGGCACGATTCTCCTGAAGAGAAGGGATACTGATATAAAATAACTAGCGTAATTGCCCGTCAATATGACGGGATATCTTTAGTTAACCTTAAAATAGCTGCCTCCTTCCCCCTCTCTCTCTTCCTCCTCCCTCCCTCCTCCTCCCTTCCCTTCCACCCTATGCTTCCCTTCTCACTCTCTCCCTCCCTCTCCCTCTCTTTCCCTCCCTCCATTTCCTCCTCCCTCCCTCTTTCTCCCTCCCTCTTTCTCCCTCCCTCTTTCTCCCTCCCTTCCCCTCACTCCCTCCCCCTCACTCCCTCCCCCTCACACTCTCCCCCTCTCTCTCTCTCTCTCTCCCTCTCCCTCCCTATCTAGTATCAAAAGCATTCAATGAACGCTTACACCCACAAGGATTGATATAACTATAGGATTTTGAGGTCTAACAGTGTAATTGGTAGCCAAGGCAACATCCCGTTAAAAAGTCAATATTTCCACAAAATATGTTAATTAAACGTATAACATGAGCGATATCGAATTGTATGCGAAAAAAGATGAACAGAATAAGATACTTTGTAATCTTTTCTTCAAAATGGTTCACATCCGAAGATCGTAGGTTAAATCCTAGTTTTAATTTCCAAAACAATAAAAGCCTGCACGCCAAAAAATGGATTTTTACATGTTCCCATACGGAAAATGGGAAATGTCTTCCTAGGAGTCGAACCCAGGACTTTTATGGAGATTAATTTTCGTCATTACCTTAAAATATGTTAATCAAGCATCTTTGCAAAATTTCAATCTTCTACCTATTCGGGAAATTTGTTAAAACGCTCTATATCGGCCATCGTGAAAGCGTGACCAACCAACCAACCAACAATCCTGGGCTAATATAGCATAAAATTACAGCATTTTCTCCTGTGTGTTCGGGTGCAGCCTAATTAACGATAATTGACTAAATTTGACGAATGTGTTGACGTTAAAACTACGAATAACCAAATAAATGACAAGCACGATTCTCCTGACGAGCAGTTAGAATTGAACTTAGGAAAGTGTTCCTTTATGAGATTCTGGGGAAACAAAAACATTGACACGACGAATTACACTGTTGAAGGCGTCCAGCTAAAACTAGCCGATTCCGTCAAATACTTTGGCGTTACTTTAACAAGCAACCTCTCGTGGGATATGCACATACGAAATATATGCGGGAAGGCTAAACAGAAACTAGGATTCATCAAACGCATAGTAGGTAAAAGTGAGGAAAAAGTCAAAGAGACATGTTACTTCTCGTTAGTAAGACCGCTATTAGAGTAGGCGTCGAGCATATGGGATCCGTACGTGAAGGGATCAATCTCAGAGTTAGAAAGAGTGCAGCGAAAAGCCGCTAGATTCGTCAAAAATTGTTACGATAGAAACAATAGTGTTACAGCCTTGATACAGGACTTAGGATGGGAATCACTAGCTGAGCGCCGATCACGCTCTAGGTTAAAACTTCTCGAAAGACTTAGAACGCATATATTCTCCAGCGATGTCGAAGAAATAATAAGAGCGCCAACTTATATTGGTAGAACGGACCATCCTCGTAAAATAAGAGAGATAGCCTGTAGGACTGAGAGGTATAAAGGCTCGTTTTTCCCTAGAACGATAGCTGAGCAGAACAGAAGTTACGAAAGGAAATCACCCGACGTAGAATGATACTATACATTATTATGCGCTTTACCTTGGTGCTATTGCACCCCCTGCCACACATCATTGCGGTGGCTTGCAGGGTGAATTATAGATATAGAATTATAGATATAGATATAAAATAATTACAGCATTTTCTCCTGTGTGTTGGAAGCAGCCTAATTAACGATAGTTGACTAAATTATGGAAAGGCATTGGCAAATATAATAAAAATAAATGTATGACAATCATATGACTAGTTTACATCTACGTACAATACTTATCTATTTAAATAGAAAATCTCTTAATTTCTTCGTCACTTTACAACATACCGAACCATTTTTAAAATGCTCAAAAGGGAAATTGGTAAAATAATATATATATTATAATAAATACTCTTTTGAGCTTCGAAAATGTTCGCCTTATAACATTTTCATAGTCGTGATAGACCAAGCAATGAATACCAAAAGAATATCGACAGTTTCCACAACACAACGATAGATGTCGCCCTATTGCTTATCGGGAGGTGCCCGTTGCCCCGGATCTTGACGCAGTGTTGAGCGGTCGGTCAGCCGGTTCGTATCGTACTCCGTCCTAAAGGACAGAGTGCGAATGTGGATTACGGATTGGTAACGAGTAATTACGGTTTGAATGTTAATTTTATATTATGTCTACACTTCGTTTCTATATTATACATCTTACATTATACATTATATTAATAGTATTTTAAGGTTGTATATATAAGTAATTGTAAACTACGTCTGTCTTTCCACCCCATCTAACGCACGACATGGCAGGTGGGTCGACCCCATGCCTCCCTCCCCCCTCCCTCCCGGGGCCCCGCCCTTGGCCAAGGTTCCCACCCTGTATGCACACAAAACCCCAAACCACGATACGATTTCCACACGATCGATGTTTTATGCAATTGACACATGTACTATTATCCTATGTCATATTATTGTTTATTTTCCACGATAAATGCTAAATCGAATTTCGAAACGTAGGTATGTAGCGCTAATATCTTTTCCCCTGAACGAAAACAGGTGATGCTGGAGACGTGCATTTGTTTTCCGAATGCACGAAGAGTGAAGAACGAAGACACCCAGACACCATTCATCATGCAGGAGTAAGTATGTTTAGATGTAATTGTACTGTTTTTATTAATTTCTCCTTATTAATAGTGATTTGTTTTTACAGAGCTCCTCTCCAACACAGGGTGTATCATCGCAGTGTGGCCTGGTTATCTCCCAGTGGAGGTAATTAATGGTTTCAGTGGAGGGATGACACAGTTGGTATGGAAGTCTTATTTTGATCTCAGGCATATAAAATGCCTCAGAAGAATAATCTTAATTAATTAGCAATTTTTCTAAATTCTATTATTTCTCTGACGTCGTTAACGGCGACTGTAGTTTTGCTGTCGTATATTGGATTTAGCCAATATGAGTTTATATGTCTATGGTTTATTCGTCTGCCTTATCATCAGTTGAAGCAGAAGAAATTGTTGTGTTATTGCCGGAATTAAAGTGAAAATTAAGGATATCAATTCTTTAAACAGTATATCCTGATCTATTACATTTATTTGCTTTTTTAATATCGTGATTAAGTTTTAATGTCCATGCATAAGATACAAATAAGTAGTAGACATATTGAAGCATATTTCGTGTTGCATTGAGTTGCAAAATGCAACGGTAACGTTTATTTAAAATCAATTCTTAATTTAATATTTTTTAAGTATATCAGTCATTTTACTTGGGCAATTCAATGTTTTATTACTTAACGTTGAATTGGTAATTAAAAATTATTTGTGATAGTTCTGTATGAGGCCTTAGTTCTCCTCATAAAGACAAACGCTTACGGATAAAATACCTGTAATCGTGCGTTAGAATAATAGAGCGTTTTAGGAAATGTCTAAAATATTTATTGCTAATATAGTGATTGCTCTTAATTGCAGATAACCATCAACGCCACACTGGACAGACACGGACGCTCGCGGTAAGCTCAATTTCCCCTATTTATAATGCACACGTCATTTCGTGTAAGATATCACGAACATCATTCGAGAAATACGTTCGAACCGAATTGAATTAAGTCAGTATCATTTTCAGATGTAGTGTTTATTGTTGTTGATAGGCTTGCCACCTCTAGGACTTTGAACGGGAATATTTGTGTTTTTCCATAAAATATTCAAGTTCTTGATTACTTTTACTGAATTTTCTCAAATTAACCGATTATAATAACGAGTATGTTTTTTGGCGATACGAACTTCCTGACCTTTTCACGTACTTAAATATTGAATGATCAATAGCTCTTTAATATATATATGAATTTACGTCATCCCTTCAAGTTGGAAGTATTTTTTTCATTAATCTTGAGTGAAATTCAATTTTGGTTTTGCTAATGTCAGGACGTATGCAGGTACTCAAATATCTCTTAAATATAACGACAAATAATATATTTCTTCCGAATGTGGCAACTTCATCAGTTTACATGTTGAAAAAAGTCTCGTAACTGTTAAATATATTATTTTTTATTAATATATATTTAGAATTCTTTGCCTGTTATTTCAACCCGTTCATTTTCAAATAAATGCATCACCTGTACTTATTCTGCAGTCAGTAAGTTGAATAGAATATATCGCTCTGTGTTTGTGATACTTAGCTGTTGTTCAATTTCAGCATGATCACTCCATTGGGAAATTTGAGATTAAGTATATATTTGCCACTAAGGAATAGTACTGCAGTCAGGTTCTTCTGTAGCGTGTGGGGAAAATTCGGCGAGCTTTAACGTCACGAACAGAGACTTGGTGATGCGTTTATTCAGAAATGAAATATAAAAATATTTCTTCAGAAGATGATTTTTTAATTGTATTTTATTTTAAAGACGTCAAAGATGAAAATTGTTGGTAATGTTTCTGTTTTCAATTTTGCTTCGGGATTTAAAACCTCAAAAGATGTAAATCAACTAGGCTTCACAATTTTCTCATACATATAAAGCCTGTAGCAATGTTAATTTTAAATTTGGTTTAGGTAAATCTGGCACTATATGTAATACCTGAAGTGTATGTGGCCATGTGGTAATTTCTTTTTGTAAGCATTTAGTCGGTTCTGTTATTTTAGAATTACGTATCATAAAGCTCACGGATACATAATTTTAGAATATAGTATAAAAGAGCATGTGCTAAGTATTCTTGAAACTAACAAGCTGATTTTTTTGCAGGGAAGCGAGGACTGCGCGATGGGGGGGGGGGGGGGGGGTTTGGACTTGGGAGCGTAGGTGCCGATTACTTAGGAGGGAAGGTGCTGATTAGTTAGGAGAGTGGGGGCTGCAAACTCGGCTTAGTAGGTTCGTCAACCTTAGATTACTAGGTTCGACAAACTTAGATGAGCAGGTGCGACAAACTTAGATTAGCAGGTGCGACAAAGTTAGATATGTAGGTGCGAAAAACTTAGATAAGCAGGTGTGACAAAGTTAGATTTGTAGGTAGGAGTAGTATTTAGGTGTGTGTATGTGTGTATGATGGTAGTGCATGGATGTGCGCGCGCACATCTTTGGGTAGTGGTGGTGGTGTGTGTGTGTGATGGGTGATGGTTGTATGTATGAATCATTTTGTCATCGATTACATTGTTTAGCTAGGCAGATGAGAGTACTTAAGTTTAGCAAGCGTTAGCATGGTGTAGGGCTGGCGTAACCCAGCGAGCTCGCCATGTTAAATAATGAGCAACGATGGCCTAAGCATTACCTCCTGGGTGCCAATGGAAATGTGCTTAACTTGAAAGGTGTAGAAATCATTCCATTCGTATTTTTGAAAACGCCTCCAGTTATCAGATGCAAAACAAGTTCTAAATGTTTCCCAGTTTAGGATTTATTACGTTATGACTGAGTCTTCATTAATTATGTTGAATTCTACTGTTGAAATGTAATTTATAGTTGTTTATCTTATATTGTGATTTCTTTTTCATAAAGAAATCTTGTATTGTTATTTTCTACATCACCGTTTTATATCTGAAGATAATACTTTAGGCTAATAAATGTATGATGCAACTCTCTCCAAATAAAATGTTTTAATTTCACCATGAGTATTTATTTAAATTATAAATTAAGTAAACGTTCGATGACTTTAAATGAGTCTTTGATTTTCTATATCAATTAATTTAATTTATACATCAAACTGTGGTGAGCTTAAATGTGACATAAGTTTTACAATTCGTTTATAAGATATTTCTATTGCCAGGAGTGTAATTATCGAATAGCATAATTGGCCATCAAAAAACAAAAGAAGTTGCAATAGTGTCCCAGATAAGGAAATGTAAACTTCTTCCATCAAGTCTTTGAGGTGAAATGTCCTCTGTCCTACTCTAATGATAATTAGGATGCAAAATGTCCTACTTAGTGATACATTTCTGTTAGGGAGAAGATCTACCGGCAGCAACGCCCCTAATCAATCGCATGGCTACTGGGACTTAATGGGTGAGTTTTGCATTGCTGTATATAACCTGTTCCCCCTACGTCTCCTCCACTCATACTTCGCATTTAAGAGATCGCAATAATATACGACAGCAAGAATAGCAGCTTGTCACTGTTAGTTCTGCTTCATCTATCATCAAAGATTGGTCATGTTCTGTGAAGTGAGTAAGACTGCATCACATTTTAGTTCGGTTATATGTATTAATTAAAGGTAACAAATTTTCTGTCTTTTCTCAACAAGTTATATCAATATTTCTTGTAAATTTCGTTTTTCTAATAAAGAAAGTAGGCTTTACTTTCTGAAACTTGGGGAGATATCAAATCTGCATTTCCAATCAAAAGAGCATAGTTTGAATTGTTCTTCGGTATTTACATTCATGTTCATAGAATTATGTAACATATTAAATTTTGAAGTTTTATTCAAATGATATTGCTGCCATGAGAGTGAGTTTTGAATCAATCTTTACTGATGTACATAAGCATGGATGTGAGGTTATTTTCAAATCTTGGCTTTATGGGTCCTTTTACAGCCTAACTATATTTCCTGTTTAAATTGGTTTCGATCAGGAGGAGATCCTGTGGAGAATTACAGTGTCTTTGATGCCAAATTAGCCTTGAATTCTGAGTTATTATGACTTGAAAACTGACATGCTGCTAAGTCTACATTGTAAGTACTTTTATGACCAGCCATCATGCCTAATGGATTTATCACCTCTAAGAGCAATCAATATTATTTTGTGGAATTATATTATAACTAAATATCAGCTGTGGGTTCATACTACAAATGTAAAACTAGCTAATATCAGAACATTTAGTGTAACAACAGCCCAAGAGGTCTAGTCACCAGAAAACACACATGTAATCAGAACATTTAGTCATTAGTACCATGAAATAGCAGATTATGAAAATTTCCAATTTTTTTCCTTGTATGAGTCCATAGTCATTTAAAAAGTTAGTATCACTAATTTAAAGAGGTACTATTGAATTCATCATTGGCCTAGAAGAATATTAGCTATCCACACAGGGTAGAACAAATAATTATTATTTTAAATTAATATCCTTTTCCACACAATAATCACAATTTTTAGCTCATTTTCTTAAACGCCACAACTTTGTCCATCTGTCATTGGACGATCAACATTTTTTAAAGAGGTATTTAGAAAATTCTTTTTGAATTAGATGGTGCTTATCCATCCTCGAAGGTCACTGCAATTGTACTTTTTATGTATTTCATAGTTTTCCCTCTAGGTGATTTTGAAATGGTATTTACCCAAACTACTGAAGTTAGAGGAGTGAAGTTTTCGTGAATGGGAAGGTCTACTTTCCAACATTGTGGGTTTCCCCCTCTGCAACTAGGGAGGCAAAACAGAATTCTGAAAATTTTTAATAAAATGTGCTTCCACCTGTTGCTTTAGTAAGTGTATCTTACTTGTTTGAATTTAAAAATTTGTGAATTGCTTTTGGAGTAGACAAGCATCTAAACTTAGGACAGAGAACTTGTCATGGTTTGTGGCAATGTGATGCACTGTTCAACAAAAGTAGAGGATAGCTAGACATATTGCCTCAACCAAGACAAACTTAAGGAAATTTCAAAATTGTAAAAGATGTTATGTTGCCATCAGCATTCACAGAAACATATTGTGGGAGCAAGGGGAATAAAAACCAGGGTCAGCTTGAAGCTATTCCAATGATAAGACTGCATTCAGCCCCCGAGTTCCTATGTAAACTGTTCAACTTCAGTAATATTTATTTTATTTTATAAAATATATTCTGAAAGATATGTCTCTTATTATTCAACCAGTAATTCTAGAAGGAGGGGCAAATATATGTATATAGTATTAACCCCTTAAGTTGATAGCCCAATTATATACTCGACAAATGCAGATATTTCTTAAATTTCGATTCTATCAGCATAAAGTTTCCTTTCATGGGACTATATGTGTCACAGCAGACCATCAATATGTGATCTTTCAATGGATCACCACTTTCCTGTCACTTTGTTAGTTTTTATACTTCGGTAGAGGAAAAACATAGCATAAGCTACTCTATTTAGTAATTTAAATACATGCTTGAGGGGTTAAGGCAATACTGAAGATGTGATAACAAAAATTTATTGATAGACTCGTAGATATAGAATTTATTCATTTTTAATTTATATATTTTGCTGTAAAGAGGATTTTTATTTACATAGAAGAAATAAATATTATAGCGCTAATTAATGCACACGTTACTCGTAAAATTCAAGTGTCTGTTTGTTATGTGTGTGTGTGTGTGTGTATGAACAAATTTTGAACTCTTTATTTCTATTTCAATAAAACCTTTAGCTTTTAATTGGCTTTCCCTAAAATTTTAAATAACACAGAGCATGATAACAACTGTGTTCTTAAAGTACTATTGAGTGTGGTGAAGTAAGAAATATGTAACAGAAATGAATAATGAAGAAATGATAATGTTTAAATAACGCAATTTGAATTACTTTCAAAATTGTTCATTCTATGCTATTCTAGGAGAGTATTCAAACTATTTGTCAGGTTCTAATACTGATATCAGAACAGGAAAATAATTAACTTCAAGTTGCTGCAATTTTAATGTTAAAGAACTGAAGTGTGTTTAAGATTATGAAATGAAATATAAATCTAAAAAGATTTAAGGAGTGTTTTTATTTTGCTTAAACAATGATTTAGTTTAAATTATGGATTGCCGGAGGTCCTTCCTCAATTTTTATGAGATGTCGAGGACTGAAATTAGGGTTAGCAGATATCCCGTTTCTTTTATAAATATCTCAGGTTTTTAAAGCTTTTCTTTCAGTATTCGAATGAAATGGAAATTTTGAACTCATTCTTCGTGAAGAGAATTGCCACTTAGAATACGATATAATCAATCAGCTAATTGCATGTCATTAAGCCTTGCATGAGTAATTTTATTAGTATTTTCATCAGTTTATAGAAACATGGCCCCTTGATCACAACATAGTTTTTCCTAATTAGAATCAGTTTAGCTCATATAAATATTATAAAATATAAACGCCTTTCAGGGAAAGAAAATATCAAGAATACAAGTATTAGATGTACAGACGTAAACGAACCCGATACTCTTCTTTAAGATACTTTCATTTTAAATAATGTGTTGAAATTCCGCATGATGTCGTTAGTGAGTTGATACGCTGGTAGCGGTAGTGCTTCGCTTATGTTCGAAACCGATGGTGTTCGTCGTCGTTTTGAAATAACTTTGAATTGAGACTGTGGGGTTGAAGTGTGATTTGGAAAATGTCGATATAAAACCAACAACCATAAACTTAACGATGAGTGATTTGGGTGACACATTCGTCGCGGGAAACGAAGAGAAAGGGAAACATCAACTAATGGAGCTTATAAACGAGGTAAGAATTACTTTAGTTTTCTTTTTACCATAGAGCTTCTCAGTTTTGCTGTACTATCTTTGTAAATGAATAATATTGGGAAAAGTAAATAATTTATTGGGTAGATATAATTGATAATCTTTTAAAACATTCATTATAGATAATTTGTTCATAACAACATGAATCTCCGTTGCTCTGTATTTTTTACATGGTGCAAGTTTTATTTAGCTATAATAGATGCGATAGCTACTACCTACTACAATCTTTAAAACTTTCAGTGGTACTATATTGTTCCGTTGATTTCTACGTGTTTGTTTGTTGGCATTCCGCAAACTTGTCGGAATGAATGAGCATCATTTGTTGAAGCCGGTAATTCTTTCTTCTGCACATTTCTCTTCAGTGTGGATGCGCTAATGCAAAAGTAATTATTAGTAATAAATTGGGCACCATTAAAGTTGTAATAGATAATTAGTTGTAATAGATAATTAGTTGGAAATTCTCAAGGCCACCGCCAATTGTGAAATATTTTTCCGAAGTTGTAAGGAAGGTAGGTAGTTCACCTATATTTCCCGTATTGTGTTTGGAATAATAATACGCGAAGGGTTACTCTTTCTTTAATGTGGAGATTCTCGGCTTGGATATTTGATAATTCGCAAGAATGTTTATTAATTTTTTTTACTCTTCTTGGTTAAAGATGAAATGTTTACCAGTTGTTGTCAGGATTGTGATGAAACGTGCAAATTGAATTTTACAGAAATATAGCGGTGTGATATTTAGTGCGTTTACTTCTATTTAATCTACGGAAGATTCTGCTCGGAAAAAGAAATATTTATTTCAGTAGTCGCGTTCTTCTCGCATATTATTTCGATTTTTGAGATTGAATTCTAAGCGCATAACCTTCGAGGCATATTCCCCACCACTTCGTGCTTTCGGTAACAAAGCAGTGCGAACCTGAGGCCATAGGATGGCGCAGGGAAAAGTAGACGAGGAAAGGTCTCGTATGGACACCAACGCAACCCCTCCCCGGGCTGTGTTCGACGCTGGCGAGGCGTCTGATTCCTCTACGCGAGGTAAGGCGCTCCCAGAGCGCACACGTTGGGAACAGGGTTGCCACCTCAAAGTCCTCACCAACCCGTTCATTTTCAATTCTGACCCGGAGATTTCTCTGGTCTGACCGGAGATTTCCTAATTTGAACCGGAGATTTTTAAAGGCCAACTTTTTTTTACTGTTTTTGCCATTCCGGAATGAAAATATGGTGATGGTTTCTCTGTTGCAACTGTCTTTGTTTTCCGGTCCCCACTATCAAATTTTTAACCAACTTTCATGACATTGGTTAGAAACTTTCTACAGAGGCCAAGATGACGGATATTGAAGTTCCGGGATCGATTCCATGAGTTATCCTTTCCTATTGATTTAAAAGGGAAATGTGAAACCCATCGTGCAAGTATATTTCCCTACCAACCCTAAAATACATATGAAAAATGATATCAGCGCTGGATTTTCGCTATTCTCTGCGGAATGGAATAGAAATCTGGGCCGACTCAACAATACAAGCGAACCAAGCGCCCACTTGGGGCGCCGATTTTTCCTGAAAAAAGTTTTTGAAAAATACCGTAATTTAGTTTTTCCATTTGGTTTTCCATTAATATGTTTAGTGTTTTCAGCTAGCGAATATATGTGAAAAGGTGACTTCAAATTAATGTTCAGGGGCAATAACCGTGATCTACACCGTATGGTAAAATGTTATTTCCGATTTCCTCTTCCTACAATAGTATCGAATACAGATAGCTGGATGTGGTTTTTTGCAACATTTTATTGCTGTGTTACATGCCGGGGGTCTTTGCCGACCGTATGAAAGCAGTTCTCACCGCCCCTAATATCTCCAGCTGATTCCCTCTTATATTTGCCGCCCCCGAGGTTCCTGTTCGGATGCAAGAACTGATCGTACGACGACACTCCGAGTGCTTTTGGGTTAGGACCCCGGGCCCAAAGACGAAATTTCCCGAAGGGGAGAAAAACAGAATAGGCAACCTATTCATGCAGTATGATCTATTATTGGCGTAAATGCCATAGAATTTGGAGGAATCCTCCCTGAGTGGGAGTTGGAAAAAACCGTGAGTTAAGTCTATCTTGATCAAATCCGATCCTGAGGGGATGGATTTGATAACGTACGCGGCATCGTACAGGGAAATCTTCGGGCAATCGAATTCCCCGGTCCATGGCGAAATGTCATGGATAAATCTTAAAGTACCGTTTGATTTTGGGATAAGAAAAGCGCGAAATGCGCAGGTCGGCTTGCCGTACGAGATAATGTCACTTTCCAGCATGGACTTAAGTACAAATGACATGTCGGCTGAAGGCGGTGTACGAGTGAACACTAACGGTGCGGCTGAAGGCCTGGGTAAATATACCCCATTGCATGACAACATCTCTGCCCAGTGAGACGTGTAAGGAAAAGGATAAATTTGTTCCACAGCAATTGGCTGTGGAACACCCGAACGTGGGCGATTGGCTAACAAAACATTAGGCATTAACACAGAATCAAACCCTGGGACGCGAACATTATTGTCGCGTGCGTCTAACAAAACTGGTTCCGGAATAGCCGGAGGTTCCCCGGACTGAAGGTCCCGCAGCGGGGGAAGAGGAATCAGGCGATGCACATTCGCCAATAAGTCTAACTTAGGAAAACCTGGTGTTGGAGGCGGTGAGGGCAACTCCAGCTCCGGAAGGCGAAGATCCTCCGTCAAATACCGTGTCAGTTCTTCTTCGGCGGAATCTTCGTCTTCGAGGTGGAGCGTAGGAGTTGAGGGTCCCTGCCAGCGCGAGGCCGGCGGAAGAGGAAGGGCCAAAAAAACAACGCCGCCCCGACCTCAGCAGCAGCCCTTTCGTCCGTCGGCCGCGTCACAGGCGCCGCGTCCTCCGGTTACGCGGCGGTGCCGTCAGCGACAACAGCAGCAGCGACGAGGAGACCAACCCGCATAGAGCTTCTCCGGGAAGCAGCTTGGGAGACAGTGGGGGGGCGTCAGGGACCGCCAGGCCCTTCCTCTTCCGCCGGCCTCGCGCTGGCAGGGACCCTCAACTCCTACGCTCCACCTCGAAGACGAAGATGTAGATGAGTGGAATAGGGGCACAGATATCATTTCAGGATAACCTGGTAAAATGAAATAATTTCGGAGAACCGTATTACAATGAAATCTCGTTACAACGTACTTCAAAATTACGTATATTTCAAATTAACGTACTTTTTTAAATCCCCGTCAATTTTCCCGTATAAATACTGTATAAATATTTCAAAATAACGTACTTCAACTTGAAATAATTTTCAATACTACGTATGAAATTCAGAGGTCCCGAAAAAGATATTTGTGGTTTTAACGTAGTATTTCATTTTTGCTCATTCAAGTCGTTTACACCAATTTTGAAGGCATCTATTGTCTTTAGGTCGGAAAGTTCTGTGGAATGCCGCCAAAAACCCAAAGAAGGAATTTTCCGAGCTGACGAATTTAGAACCGATGATCAGTTATCCCTCTCATTGTTTTCGCAAAGGCATTGAGATATAATCTTAAGGTGTAGGATATATATGTCTTGTTAGACCCATTATGGCCAGTTTCGGTTTGCGCGGGACCTGGGAGAATGCCGATCCCCCACTGAGATGATTCCAGAAAAAAAATATATTCCTTATGGGTATATTCAGCATGAAGTATAAAAATTCATACTCCGTAGAGATACGCTGTATCGAGATTTTGCTGTAATCTGCCTCATAAGTTTCCCTTCACTTAAGAGTTGTTCGCGATTTGTTTGCTTCAGGGACGGATCCAGAAACTTATCAAGGGGGGGGGGGGCGATCGCCCCTACACCTGTCGAATCCGCCCCTGCCAACTGCCCTATATTTTGAAAATCCCTACCCAGTGGAGTGCAATGAGGTTATCCAAGGAGGGGGCAACCGCCCCCTTCGCCCCTACCCCCCGTGGATCCGTCCCTGGTTTGCTTGTTTGGTTGGTTTGACGTGATGAGGCACTATCTTAGGTTGTTTTTAAGCTGGAGTAGCACTGATACGTATTTTATATTGGCAGATCAAACCATAAAGCCATATATTATACATATGTGTAGTAGTGCATGGTAAACGATTGTCGACATGAATGAATCACTTCTCTTTATCTAATTTCAGCTTATTATATAACCGCATAGGTTGCAATAACCAAAATTTTATTCTTTTACAATAATATGTTTTCATTATGTCTTAAACGCATTCTCATCTATTAACAAACTGTGTTTGTTTTTCCCTACTTTATTTTTGTAATACAGACCAAAAACCTGCGTCATTGACCATATCAAAAACTTATTAAAGTTTAACATTTAAAAACTATTGTGAGGAAAGGAAGTTTCCGTGGGTTTTTTTCTGCCATTGTTTTTTTTTTATGTAAACAAATCCCGTCATCCCGCCACAAAGACTGAACCTTGGAACAATTTCTTAGACGAAAAGTAAATATATATCTCGCAGGTGAACACCCCCAGAGTCCCCTTCCTATGTTTGCAAATTATCAGGTTATAATTTTCCTGGAGCTAAGTTTCTGACACCGTGCACACACTCTGGATCTTGTATATATATATATATATATATATATATATATATATATATATATATATATATATGTATATATTAAGAGCTTGGAATTTTATGAAAGTCACTTTCCATCATCAGCGTATTCGGTCGGCGGTACGTCCAAAGTTATATAGGTGCGCACGATTGTTAAATGTTATAATTTTTCGCCTACCTTCAGCTCACAAGGATGATTTCAGAATCGAATGTGTTGAAGTTAAGACTCCGAATAGCCAAATAAATGGAAGGTACGATTCTCCTGAAGAGAAGGGATACTGATATAAAATAAATAGCGTAATTGCCCGTCAATATGACGGGATATCTTTAGTTAACCTTAAAATAGCTGCCTCCCTCCCCCCCTCCTCTCTCTCCTCCTCCTCCCTCACTCCCCCTCCCTTCCCTTCCACCCTATCCTTCCCTTCTCACTCACTTCCTCTCTCTTAAATGTAAGAGGAGACTGTTAGTCTCAATTTCGCCCTCAATAAAGTCGTTTGTCTGTCTGTCTCCCTCCCTCCATCTCTCTTCCACTCTTTCCCTCCCTACATCTCCGCCTCCCTCCATCCTTCTCCCTCCCTACCCCTACTCCCTCCCCCTCATACTCTCCCCCTCTCTCTCTCCCTTCCTCTCCCTCCCTATCTCGTATCAAAAGCATTCAATGCACGCTTACACCCATAAGGATTGATATAACTATAGGATTTTGAGGTCTAACAGTGTAATTGGTAGCCAAGGCAACATCCCGTTAAAAAGGCAATATTTCCACAAAATATGTTAATTAAACGTATAACATGAGCGATATCGAATTGTATGCGAAAAAAGATGAACAGAATAAGATACTTTGTAATCTTTTCTTCAAAATGGTTCACATCCGAAGATCGTAGGTTAAATCCTAGTTTTAATTTCCAAAACAATAAAAGCCTGCACGCCAAAAAATGGATTTTTACATGTTCCCATACGGAAAATGGGAAATGTCTTCCTAGGAGTCGAACCCAGGACTTTTATGGAGATTAATTTTCGTCATTACCTTAAAATATGTTAATCAAGCATCCTTGCCAAATTTCAATCTTCTACCTATTCGGGAAGTTTGTTAAACTCTCTATATCGGCCATCGTGAAAGCGTGACCAACCAACCAACAGACCTGGGCTATTACAGTATAAAATTACAGCATTTTCTCCTGTGTGTTGGAAGCAGCCTAATTAACGATAATTGGCTAAATAATGGAAAGGCATTTTGGCAAATATAATAAAAATAAATGTAATAAGAATAAATGTATGACAATCCTATGGCTAGTTTACATCTATGTACAATACTTATCTATTTAAATAGAAAATCTCTTAATTTCTTCGTCACTTTATAACATACCGAACCATGTTAAAATTGCCCAAGAGGGAAATTGGTAAAATAATATATATAACATAATACTCTTTTGAATCTTCAGAATCGAATGTGTTTACGTTAAGACTATGAATAAACAATTAAATGGCAAGCACGATTTCCTGACGAGAAGGGATATTGATATAAAATAATTACAGCATTTTCTCCTGTGTGTTGGAAGCAGGCTAATTAACGATAATTGGCTAAATTATACAAAGGCATTTTGGCAAATATAATAAGAATAAATGTATGACAATCATATGACTAGTTTACATCTATGTACAATACTTATCTATTTAAATAGAAAATCTCTTAATTTCTTCGTCACTTTACAACATACCGAACCATTTTAAAATTGCTCAAAAGGGAAATTGGTAAAATAATATATATATTATAATAAATACTCTTTTGAGCTTCGAAAATGTTCGCCTTATAACATTTTCATAGTCGTGATAGACCAAGCAATGAATACCAAAAGAATATCGACAGTTTCCACAACACAACGATAGATGTCGCCCTATTGCTTATCGGGAGGTGCCCGTTGCCCCGGATCTTGACGCAGTGTTGAGCGGTCGGTCAGCCGGTTCGTATCGTACTCCGTCCTAAAGGACAGAGTGCGAATGTGGATTACGGATTGGTAACGAGTAATTACGGTTTGAATGTTAATTTTATATTATGACTACACTTCGTTTCTATATTATACATCTTACATTATACTTTATATTAATAGTATTTTAAGGTTGTATATATAAGTAATTGTAAACTACGTCTGTCTTTCCACCCCATCTAACGCACGACATGGCAGGTGGGTCCACCCCTTGCCTCCCTCCCCCCCTCCCTCCCGGGGCCCCGCCCTTGGCCAAGGTTCCCACCCTGTGTGCACACAAAATCCCAAACCACGATACGATTTCCACACGATCGATGTTTTATGCAATTGACACATGTACTATTATCCTATGTCATATTATTGTTTATTTTCCACGATAAATGCTAAATCGAATTTCGAAACGTAGGTATGTAGCGCTAATATCTTTTCCCCTGAACGAAAACAGGTGATGCTGGAGACGTGCATTTGTTTTCCGAATGCACGAAGAGTGAAGAACGAAGACGCCCAGACACCATTCATCATGCAGGAGTAAGTATGTTTAGATGTAATTGTACTGTTTTTATTAATTTCTCCTTATTAATAGTGATTTGTTTTTACAGAGCTCCTCTCCAACACAGGGTGTATCATCGCAGTGTGGCCTGGTTATCTCCCAGTGGAGGTAATTAATGGTTTCAGTGGAGGGATGACACAGTTGGTATGGAAGTCTTATTTTGATCTCAGGCATATAAAATGCCTCAGAAGAATAATCTTAATTAATTAGCAATTTTTCTAAATTCTATTATTTCTCTGACGTCGTTAACGGCGACTGTAGTTTTGCTGTCGTATATTGGATTTAGCCAATATGAGTTTATATGTCTATGGTTTATTCGTCTGCCTTATCATCAGTTGAAGCAGAAGAAATTGTTGTGTTATTGCCGGAATTAAAGTGAAAATTAAGTATATCAATTCTTTAAACAGTATATCCTGATCTATTACATTTATTTGCTTTTTTAATATCGTGATTAAGTTTTAATTTCCATGCATAAGATACAAATAAGTAGTAGACATATTGAAGCATATTTCGTGTTGCATTGAGTTGCAAAATGCAACGGTAACGTTTATTTAAATTCAATTCTTAATGTAATATTTTTTAAGTATATCAGTCATTTTACTTGGGCAATTCAATGTTTTATTACTTAACGTTGAATTGGTAATTAAAAATTATTTGTGATAGTTCTGTATGAGACCTTAGTACTCCTCATAAAGACAAACGCTTACGGATAAAATACCTGTAATCGTGCGTTAGAATAATAGAGCGTTTTAGGACATGTCTAAAATATTTATTGCTAATATAGTGATTGCTCTTAATTGCAGATAACCATCAACGCCACACTGGACAGACACGGACGCTCGCGGTAAGCTCAATTTCCCCTATTTATAATGCACACGTCATTTCGTGTAAGATATCACGAACATCATTCGAGAAATACGTTCGAACCGAATTGAATTAAGTCAGTATCATTTTCAGATGTAGTGTTTATTGTTGTTGATAGGCTTGCCACCTCTAGGACTTTGAACGGGAATATTTGTGTTTTTCCATAAAATATTCAAGTTCTTGATTACTTTTACTGAATTTTCTCAAATTAACCGATTATAATAACGAGTATGTTTTTTGGCGATACGAACTTCCTGACCTTTTCACGTACTAAAATATTGAATGATCAATAGCTCTTTAATATATATGAATTTACGTCATCCCTTCAAGTTGGAAGTATTTTTTTCATTAATCTTGAGTGAAATTCAATTTTGGTTTTGCTAATGTCAGGACGTATGCAGGTACTCAAATATCTCTTAAATATAACGACAAATAATATATTTCTTCCGAATGTGGCAACTTCATCAGTTTACATGTTGAAAAAAGTCTCGTAACTGTTAAATATATTATTTTTTATTAATATATATTTAGAATTCTTTGCCTGTTATTTCAACCCGTTCATTTTCAAATAAATGCATCACCTGTACTTATTCTGCAGTCAGTAAGTTGAATAGAATATATCGCTCTGTGTTTGTGATACTTAGCTGTTGTTCAATTTCAGCATGATCACTCCATTGGGAAATTTGAGATTAAGTATATATTTGCCACTAAGGAATAGTACTGCAGTCAGGTTCTTCTGTAGCGTGTGGGGAAAATTCGGCGAGCTTTAACGTCACGAACAGAGACTTGGTGATGCGTTTATTCAGAAATGAAATATAAAAATATTTCTTCAGAAGATGATTTTTTAATTGTATTTTATTTTAAAGACGTCAAAGATGAAAATTGTTGGTAATGTTTCTGTTTTCAATTTTGCTTCGGGATTTAAAACCTCAAAAGATGTAAATCAACTAGGCTTCACAATTTTCTCATACATATAAAGCCTGTAGCAATGTTAATTTTAAATTTGGTTTAGGTAAATCTGGCACTATATGCAATACCTGAAGTGTATATGGCCATGTGGTAATTTCTTTTTGTAAGCATTTAGTCGGTTCTGTTATTTTAGAATTACGTATCATAAAGCTCACGGATACATAATTTTAGAATATAGTATAAATGAGTATGTGCTAAGTATTCTTGAAACTAACAAGCTAATTTTTTTGCAGGGAAGCGAGGACTGCGCGAGGGGGGGGGGGGGGGGGGGGGTTTGGACTTAGGAGCGTAGGTGCCGATTACTTAGGAGGGAAGGTGCTGCTTAGTTAGGAGAGTGGGGGCTGCAAACTCGGCTTAGTAGGTTCGTCAACCTTAGTTTAGTAGGTGCGACAAACTTAGATGAGCAGGTGCGACAAACTTAGATTAGCAGGTGCGACAAAGTTAGGTATGTAGGTGCGAAAAACTTAGATAAGCAGGTGTGACAAAGTTAGATTTGTAGGTAGGAGTAGTATTTAGGTGTGTGTATGTGTGTATGATGGTAGTGCATGGATGTGCGCGCGCACATCTTTGGGTAGTGGTGGTGGTGTGTGTGTGTGATGGGTGATGGTTGTATGTATGAATCATTTTGTCATCGATTACATTGTTTAGCTAGGCAGATGAGAGTACTTAAGTTTAGCAAGCGTTAGCATGGTGTAGGGCTGGCGTAACCCAGCGAGCTCGCCATGTTAAATAATGAGCAACGATGGCCTAAGCATTACCTCCTGGGTGCCAATGGAAATATGCTTAACTTGAAAGGTGTAGAAATCATTCCATTCGTATTTTTGAAAACGCCTCCAGTTATCAGATGCAAAACAAGTTCTAAATGTTTCCCAGTTTAGGATTTATTACGTTTTGACTGAGTCTTCATTAATTATGTTGAATTCTACTGTTGAAATGTAATTTATAGTTGTTTATCTTAAATTGTGATTTCTTTTTCATAAAGAAATCTTGGATTTTTATTTTCTACATCACCGTTTTATATCTGAAGATAATACTTTAGGCTAATAAATGTATGATGCAACTCTCTCCAAATAAAATGTTTTAATTTCACCATGAGTATTTATTTAAATTATAAATTAAGTAAACGTTCGATGACTTTAAATGAGTCTTTGATTTTCTATATCAATTAATTTAATTTATACATCACACTGTGGTGAGCTTAAATGTGACATAATTTTTTCTTTTCGTTTATAAGATATTTCTATTGCAAGGAGTGTAATTATCGAATAGCATAATTGGCCATCAAAAAACAAAAGAAGTTGCAATAGTGTCCCAGATGAGGAAATGTAAACTTCTTCCATCATGTCTTTGAGGTGAAATGTCCTCTGTCCTACTCTAATGATAATTAGGATGCAAAATGTCCTACTTAGTGATACATTTCTGTTAGGGAGAAGATCTACCGGCAGTAACGCCCGTAATCAATCGCATGGCTACTGGAACTTAATGGGTGAGTTTTGCATTGCTGTATATAACCTGTTCCCCCTACGTCTCCTCCACTCATACTTCGCATTTAAGAGATCGCAATAATATACGACAGCAAGAATAGCAGCTTGTCACTGTTAGTTCTGCTTCATCTATCATCAAAGATTGGTCATGTTCTGTGAAGTGAGTAAGACTGCATCACATTTTAGTTCGGTTATATGTATTAATTAAATGTAACAAATTTTCTGTCTTTTCTCAACAAGTTATATCAATATTTCTTGTAAATTTTGTTTTTCTAATAAAGAAAGTAGGCTTTACTTCCTGAAACTTGGGGAGATATCAAATCTGCATTTCCAATCAAAAGAGCATAGTTTGAATTGTTCTTCGGTATTTTCATTCATATTCATAGAATTATGTAACATATTAAATTTTGAAGTTTTATTCAAATGATATTGCTGCCATGAGAGTGAGTTTTGAATCAATCTTTACTGATGTACATAAGCATGGATGTGAGGTTATTTTCAAATCTTGGCTTTATGGGTCCTTTTACAGCCTAACTATATTTCCTGTTTAAATTGGTTTCGATCAGGAGGAGATCCTGTGGAGAATTACAGTGTCTTTGATGCCAAATTAGCCTTGAATTCTGAGTTATTATGACTTGAAAACTGACATGCTGCTAAGTCTACATTGTAAGTACTTTTATGACCAGCCATCATGCCTAATGGATTTATCACCTCTAAGAGCAATCAATATTATTTTGTGGAATTATATTATAACTAAATATCAGCTGTGGGTTCATCCTACAAATGTAAAACTAGCTAATATCAGAACATTTAGTGTAACAACAGCCCAAGAGGCCGAGTCACCAGAAAACACACATGTAATCAGAACATTTAGTCATTAGTACCATGAAATAGCAGATTATGAAAATTTCCAATTTTTTTCCTTGTATGAGTACATAGTCATTTAAAAAGTTAGTATCCCTAATTTAAAGAGGTTTAAAGAGGTTGAACAAATAATTAATATTTTAAATTAATATCCTTTTACACACATTAATCAGAATTTTTAGCTCATTTTCTTAAAAGCCAAAACATGTTATTGTGATAACTTTGTCTGACCAGCTGTCAGCGGACAATCGACATTTTTTAAAGAGGTATTTAGAAAACTGTTTTTGAATTAGATAGCGCTTATTCATCCTTGAAATTCACTGCAATTGTACTTTTCATGTATTTCATAGTTTTTACTCTAGGTGACTTTTGAAATGGTATTTACCCAAACTACTGAAGGTGGAGGAGTGAAGTTTTCATGAATGGGGGAAGGTCTACGTTCCAACATTGCGGGTTTCCCCCTCTGCAACTAGGGAGGCAAAACAGAATTCTGAAAATTATTAATAAAATGTGCTTCCACCTGTTGCTTTAGTAAGTGTATCTTACTTGTTTCAATTTAAAAATTTGTGAATTGTTTTTGGAGTAGACAAGCGTCTAAACTTAGGACACCGAACTTGTCGTGGTTTGTGGCAATGTGATACACTGTTCGACAAAAATAAGGAAATTAAATATTATTATATCATGATAGCTGGTAAGTTTACTAATAAGTTTTAATTCTTTGTTTATGTTAGCCATATAACCAAGATTAGTTAATGTATTATAGTATGAAAGTAGAGTAGCTAGACAATTTGACTCAGCCAAGGCAAACTTAAGGAAATTTCAAAATTGTAAAAGATGTTATGTTGCCATCAGCATTCACAGAAACATTGTGGGAGCAAGGGGAATAAAAACCAGGGTCAGCTTGAAGCTATTCCAATGATAAGACTGCATTCAGCCCCCAAGTTCCTGTGTAAACTGTTCAACTTCAATAATATTTATTTTATTTTATAAAATATATTCTGAAAGATGTCTCTTATTTTTCAACCAGTAATTCTAGAGGGAGGGGCAAATGTGCACGGTCATGTATATAGTATTAATCCTTTAAGCCGATAGCCCAATTACATACTCGCCAAATGCAGATATTGCTTAAAATGTGATTCTA
The DNA here is from genome assembly GCA_036926305.1 of Uropetala carovei. Classification (NCBI taxonomy): domain Eukaryota; kingdom Metazoa; phylum Arthropoda; class Insecta; order Odonata; family Petaluridae; genus Uropetala; species Uropetala carovei. The sequence goes on along the minus strand of JAXCHB010000010.1, from coordinate 3,682,638 downwards.
TCAGCATAAAGTATCCTTTCATGGGACCATCGATATGTGATCTTTCAATGGATCACCAATTTCCTGTCACTTTGTTAGTTTTTATACTTCGGTAGAGGAAAAATATAGCGTAAGCTACACTTAGTTAGTAATTTAAAGACATGCTTGAGGGGTTATGGCAATATTGAAGATGTGATAACAAAAATTTATTGATAGACTCGTATATATAGAATTTATTTCATTTTTAATTTATTTATTTTGCTGTAAAGAGGATTTTTATTTACATAGAAGAAATAAATATTGTAGCGCTAATACCATTATTAGTACACACCTTACTAGTAAAATCCAAGTGTCCGTTTGTTAAAATATATATATATATATATATGTGTGTATATGAACAAATTTTGAACTCTTTATTTCAATTTCAATAAAACCTTTAGCTTTTAATTGGCTTTCCCTAAAATTTTAAATAACACAGAGCATGATAACAACTGTGTTCTTAAAGTACTATTGAGTGTGGTGAAGTAAGAAATATGTAACAGAAATTAATAATGAAGAAATGATAAAGTTTCAATAACACACACAATGTGATTTACTGTCAAAATTGTTGATTCTATGCTATTCTAGGAGAATATTCAAACTATTTGTCAGGTCCTAATACTCTAATTCTCATATCAGAACAGAAAAATAATTAACTTCAAGTTGCTGCAATTTTAGAGTTAAAGAACTGAAGTGTGTTTAAGATTATGAAATGAAATATAAATCTAAAAAGATTTAAGGAGTTTTTATTTCGCTTAAACAATGATTTAGTTCTGACAGAAAGTTTAAATTATAGATTGCCGGAGGTCCTTCCTCAATTTTTATGAGATGTCGAGGACTGAAATTAGGGTTAGCAGATATCCCGTTTCTTTTATAAATATCTCAGGTTTTTAAAGCTTTTCTTTCAGTATTCGAATGAAATGTTAATTTTGAACTCATTCTTCGTGAAGAGAACTGCCACTTACAATGCAATATAATCAATCAGCTAATTGCATATCATTAAGCCTTGGATGAGTAATTTTATAAGTATTTTCATGGGTTTATATAAACATAGCACCTTGATCACAACATAGTTTTTCCTAATAAGAATCAATTTAGCTCGTATAAATATTATAAAATAGAACATAAACGCCTTTCAGGAAAAGAAAATATCAAGAATACACGTATTAGATATACATACGTAACCGAACCCGATACTCTTTGTTTACGATTCTTTCATTTTAAATAATGTGTAGAAATTCCGCAAGATGTCGTTGGTGAGTTGTATCGGTGGTAGCGCTAGTGCTAGAGGTGAGCGCGCTCGCGGATCGCATTCCAGAGAGAAACAGGCTGAAGGGAAGGTTTATTGTCGTGCGGTTAGGTCCTGAAGAGCCTTTAGGTTGCGGATGTCAGTCATGGCATTGTTCAGGGAGTATGACCGGTGACAACGACGCGGTTGTATATGTAGTATAGTTGGAATTTTAAATTGCCTAAAGTAACATTTTGTTGAAGCAGATTTGTTAGTCAAAATACATCGCTTGTGTTCGAAAATCATGCCGTTCATCGTCGTTTTGAAATAACTTTGAAGTGAGACTGTCGGGTTTAAGTGTGATTTGGAAAATTTCGATATAATTCAATAACCATAAACTTAACGATGAGTGATTTGAATGACACATTCATCGCGGGAAACGAAGAGAAAGGGAAACATCAACTAATGGAGCTTATAAACGAGGTAAGAAATATTTTTCTTTTTACCATAGAGCTTCTCAGTTTTGCTGTATTATCTTTGTTAAATGAATAATATTGGGAAAAGTAAATAATTTATTGAGAAAATATAATTGATAATCTTTTAAAACATAACGTGAATCTCCGTTGCTCTGTATTGTTTACATGGTGCAAGTTTTATTTAGCTATAATAGATGTGATAGCTACTACTACAATCTTTAAAATTTTCAGTGGTATATTGTTCTGTTGATTTCTACGTGTTTGATTGTTGGCATTCCGCAAACTTGTCGGAATGAATGAGCATCATTTGTTGAAGCCGGTAATTCTTTGTTTTACACATTTCTCTTCAGTGTGGATGCGCAAATGCAACGGGAATTATTAGTAATAAATTTGGCGCCATTAAAATTGTAATACATGTTTTCTTTGGAATTTGCAATTTTTTTCCGAAGTTGTAAGCAAGGTAGGTAGTTCACCTATATTTCCCGTATTGTTTGGAATAATAATACGCGAAGTGTTACTCTTTCTTTAATGTGGAGATTCTCGGCTTGGATATTTGATAATTCGTAAGAAGGTTTATTAATTTTTTTACTCTTCTGGGTTTAAGATGAAATGTTTACCAGATGTTGTCAGGATTGTGATGAAACGTGCAAATTGAATTTTACAGAAACTATAGCGTTGTGATATTTAGTGTTTACTTCTATTTAATCTACGCAGGATTGTGCTCGGAAAAAGAAATATTTATTTCAGTAGTCGCGTTCTTCTCGCATATTAATTCGATTTTTGGGATTGAATTCTAAGCGCTTAACCTTCGAGGCATATTCCCCACCACTTCGTGCTTTCGGTAACAAAGCAGTGCGAACCTGAGGCCATAGGATGGCGCAGGGAAAAGTAGACGAGGAAAGGTCTCGTATCTCCCGACTCCAACTTATCTTGACCCTCAAATCTCGTCGATACTTTTCCTATCGGAATCGTGTTTTTTTGCGTGCGAGGCGTATCATTTGTTTTCGTAGTCTACAAATCCCCATCCAGTCTCTTTCCGCGTATTAGCTCGGTATGTGATTTTTTTATTAAGATTAAATACAAAATAACATTGTAATGGGGTTGTCGATTTAACGGGATCTAATGAAAGTATATCAGTTAATGGATGCGTGGAATTGATGAAATTGAACTCGTGTTATTTGAAGGTGCATTTGGGTTTTTCCGTACCATAGAGTAATATATGACCAGGTGTTTCAACTCGCTTTAGCCCATGTAAAGTGTATTTGAGACCTAAAAGGCACCGGATTACGTGGAACGAATTAAATTTTGCGCTCATTGCGAACGGCCACTCTCGTTTGGCGGTAACGGAAATTTTTTCCTTTTTGGTTTTCGAATAACTCCTCCATCGAACGGGACCTTGAAGCGGTAACCGCGTGCGAGGGACCCTCGCCCTCCCATAAACCAATCGGTATGGCGTGTCATCGGGAGTTTTGTGGCCTCGTGTCACGATGGTCAGCCTGTAACCCCGCCTCATCTACACACCGGCGAACGTGTTCACCCTTGACTTGTTGGACGATGAGTCACGTTGCTCAACGGCGATGATGCTGCCTGCATACGAGGAATGCATCTCCATTCCCCCTCCCCCTCACTCTTCATATCCTTTGGTTTCACCTCCGGCCTTCCACCCATCTTTGCATTTTCTTTTCCTTATTACGCCGTCTCCTTTTATTCTCTAATTCCTCTCCCTCCGCGTAATTTGAGGGTGCAGACCCATGAAATATGTGCTCCCCACGAAAATGATGCTTCGAACACTCCCTAAATTGAACGAGCAATAAATCAAAGAATATTCTCATGAGAAATTTATCGGCCATCGACCTTTTTGACAAACTTCTCTCGCTATCCTCAAATGCTTTTGAAAGATGAGATTGAAAACTTTAGGGACGTTTTTGGCTTTAGTAATGATTAAATACAGACGCGTCAATCCACAGCAGTGTGCAGATTTGATGATACATTTGACATTGCTAGTAACTGTGTCGTAAAACATTTTTTAAATAAAAAAAGGTAATTGAAAGCAGCCATAAGTAGATTAAATTATTTCTTTCAGTATAAAACTCAGAACTGAAAACTGATGAGTTGATGGAGAAAATTTTCAAATTAAAATTATATAAAAATAATTTTATAAAGATTTTTAAAAACATAAGTGGGGTCCCAAACCTTTTGCTTGCGCAGTGATTGTTAATGTTCCTGCTTCAACTACCTTGCGTTCACTCTCTCTCTTTGCCATACCCTTCCCATGGCTTCCTCTCCTTTTCCCCCGAATTCCTCCGCTTCGCTGCCCTTCTCACGGCACTCGCAGACCTCTTCCCATATCATCCGGTTATATCTCTCCTCTCTCCCTCCTCTCAAGCTCTTTCCGGGCAACCTGTGCACGTGGGAGACTGCCCTGACATTCCTCGTTTTTATTTCACACGCCGCCTCATTTTCCCATAATTCCGGTGCCCCGTTTGAGTCGGCGTCTTATCTTTCACTCCATAATTTCGCGAGCGTGTCATTTATTTCGTCGTGCGAGAGTTAACGGGGATGTAGAAGAACAAATGAAAATGTTTCCCTCCCACTCTTGAGAAACTGCATTAAAAACTTAGGTTGCGGTGGGATCCAGTTCGCGAAAACAAATCGCCCTGCTTTTAATTATCGCGGCAAAATTGCAACCATAATTTCAAGGTAACGGCGTCGTAATGAGTGAATGTCTTGTATTGGGGGTGAGACTGTTTTGGCAGTAGTGAAAGATACTATCAAACCAGGAAAATATTCCCGTTCTGTAATTTGTCTGCTACGGTAGTTCGGAGGTAGAATATCCGCCCGGCAAGTGGAAGACCCGGGTTTGATTCCCGGTCATTGCAGATTTTTTCACCTGTTTCCACATTTCCCAGCAGTGAAAGAGCTTTCGGGGGGAGGGGGGGGGGGGTACCTACGTGAGAACGAATGCATTGCTATGTAATTAACGGTGTGTTGAATTCCTTATCCGGCTGGGTGGGTAAGGTGGAAAAGGATGCCTTTAACCAGCAGGTGGTTAAACCACTTTCGCGAAAGTTGTGTACGCGAGATGCGAAGTTTCGAAAATGATTATTATAAAACACATAATTATTACAATATTTAAGGCCCTTAAAATATCCGCGAATGATTAATATGATGCTAAAATGCGCTTGTCGTAAAAGTTCACTTGGAAAAGTTCTGTTTTTATCGTGGTGGGATTGTTTTTTTTTCGGCAAAGTGGTGTTTTTATAGTTCACCCCTTTATTTTCGATAATCGCGAGAAAGACAGTTTTAACAAAACACGGGTTTTGTTCTTTCAACGTATACAGAAGACATCTAATTAATTTTAATACCAAATTAATAGTTGCATTTTTTATGGATCACTTGACATTGAATTCGTGTGCTTTTCATTTTTTACTCATTTTATGAAAGTTTTTGCTTACTCGTGGTCTCTGCGTCAATGCTGTACTATAAAAAAGTGTACACGTATACAAATCTTGTAATTTCCTGTAAAAGTGAAAAAGGTCTCGCAAAATCAATACCTCAATTCAAGCTGTCATTATGTAGCTCCTCAGAAAGCGACAGAGACATATCCTGCCATTAAGTGGGCTAATCAGACCAGCCCTTGGGGCCTGACCCCTTTGGTAATTATTTGATTGTGGATTTTGTAGGGTGTAATCCTCCTCACTATAATCTTCGACGTATAATTGATCCAATAGCTCCATGATACTCCTAAAGTAGTACAACGGAAAGGGAGCATTTGAAAAGTTTTCTGTAACCGATCTCTCTTCTTGATCGTCTTCAACGCGGAGTCTTTTCATCTTCGAATTCTTCTGAAGCGTACATACCTTTCCAGAAGGGCGGATGATATCCAATCTAATTCCTTCGGTAATGAAGAGACGCTCTGTTTCCTTTTGTATTACCATTTAAAGTTAACGTGAATGCAAATGGACTCAAGCTCGAATCGAGATATTTTAATGCGTTAAATTAACGTTCGTGCAGTGGTTTACGAGACAACATTCGTCTTAATATTTATAGTTTTTTATCATTTTGGATTGGCTGAATGTATATTCAATTTTCTAGGGTGGGGATCTATGCTGGACAACAATAAAAAAAGCGTTTGAGACGTTAACTCGGGCTAAAACTGGTAGACAGCTGAATGGGGGAGAGTGTTGTTTAATTTTGTCGTCTTGGCTGCAGAAATACGTTCCATATTATCCGAAAAATACGATTTATTGCGAATGGTTTATGAATTGTCATTCATTCCTCTTTTAAATGAATTCTTTTCCAGATTCTCATTCTAAGATTTGTTTTAACTTTTGATGCGCAACAGAAATCGATTTTCAGTATAACATATTTATGCTGTTTCTTAAATAAGTCATGAGGTGAGTATTTCAATTCTGTTGCTGCCATCTCGTCATCCAGGGTAAACCATCCGTCTGAATTGTATATGAACGCGGAACAAACAGCTGAGCAGCATTATCGTTTAGTGCGAGGAAATGTTTATTATTACGTTACCGAGAAAAAATGGAATTGCGAACACATAATTTATGCTTGGTTTTAGTCAAATGTCGTTGCAATGATGTGGGCCGATTAGCATTTCTCATTCGGTGCTTGGATGCCTCGGACATGACAGTTGGCGAATGTACATCTACATAGTACCCTGCAAATCACCTTACTGGTGGATGTCAGGGGATATAGTTTCCGGTTTCCTTAACGAATGCGATTATAGGTCATGAGATTTTTTTATGGCGGCCAATCGTCTTTTATGAATGAGAAGAGTTAATTGGGTGTGCGGTAGGACCGGATTCCGCGTTATTCCGATTGTGAGGTGAAATTCCATCAACCTAATTTGAGGGTTTCTAATCTTTATGTCGTTAAACCCGAGACTCGCGTACGCGAGGAAGCGTGGTTCTGGTACCTTCTCGTCTCCTAGAGAACGTAAAACACGTCGCGGTCCAAGGCGGAAGATGATTCCGAAAATATGTTTTTAGGGGGATTAAAACCAGTGTCTACTCCGATTATAGACCTTTCATCATGCAATAAAGCCGCGAAACCAGAAATCTTCCGGAAGACTTTTCAGACTTTTTAAGTATCACGTAGTAGGTGGCAGGTCGGATAGATTTCAAAGAAAGAAGTTTGTTCGCGATTCGAAGACGTGTCCGTCTGACATAGGACGTCCATTAGCCCCTAAGGGATGCTGGGAATATTCGAGTATGATAAATTATCTGGTTTCGTAAGTAATATTGAAACGCGATGCAATCGATGTCTCGAAAGATTTAATTTGCAGACGAGTCTGAATGGGGGTTTACGGTCTAGCGAGTATTTTGACGGGAAAGTAGACCGATTTTGTTTTTATTCTGCCCCTTCCCTTTACTCTCCATCTTGCACGCGATCACTCGAGAAAGAAGGCCGCTGAGAAGGCGGTCTTGTTGACGTCTTGCACGATGATCTGATCTGGTTTCGGGAACTTTTTCCGTCGTTAATTTTCTCCCCTCCGAATTCGGACGGGTTCTTCTCCTCCTTCCTTCCAAGAAAGGCAAGAGAAAGGCCATTTGATGCTCTCCTTTAGCCTTTCTCCCGCTGCGGGTCGCCATTTTCACTCTCCCTTGCCTTTCCCAAAGGGGGCAGAGGTGATGATGAGCGCGGGCCGGACGTCTGTTTCGACCCTTCCGATCGGCTGTTCTTTTTACTTTCTCCGTACGTAGTATGGGACAGTATTGTGATCACGAAAAAAATCGACTTCGAGATTTCAACGGAAATACACGCTTTGAGGTCCCTAGACCACGTTTAGACTATTTTCGGAATGATGTCTGTGTGTGTGTGCGCGTGTGTATGTGATTCGGTTTTTGCGATATTTCTCCGTTAAAACATCATTACTGTATATCTATAGCAGTTATTGTTTAGGAATTAATTATAAATAATCGGTTTTTCGGTTTCCGTCAAATATCTCCTTAAAAACGTCGTAATTGGTCATCTTCGTGAGGACCCAAGTTGTAGAGAATAATATTTCTTCCAAGTTTTGTTTGAAACAAATTTTCGTAGAGCTATCCATTTCGGAGATATTTTGCTTATTCGTAAATTTCCAGTATACAGCGCCACCACCATGTAGCGGTGAATTCTGTAAACATATTCAGAATATACCTAATTTCAGGCAATAAGGACGACTGTATTCTTTTACTATACGAAACAATTTTGCCTTATAATGCTATTCATAATAATTTAAATAACCATACCCCAAATATGGAGAAAGTCATCTGTTGGCCACATCAGATTTTTTTCGTTTATTTGTATCTCGTCATACTCGAGGAGTTGAGATTTATTCGCTTGTCATCCCGTGCCGTTCTCCTCTCCCGTGATTAATGCAAAATTTCTCCTCGGCTTCCATTCCTTTCTCTCTTCTTGTGCCCCTCTCTCACTTTCATTTCCCCTATTATGGCTTTTAGCTCGTGTCGTTCGATCAGTTTCGCTTATGTTTTCGCTCATTTCCGAAATTCCACAAATCTTAGATGGATTTTCTGTTATGTTTGTACCTGTTGGCAAAATCGAATTCCACGGAAAAATAGTATTTCATGTAGAATTGCTGTTGCATTTTTTTTACTAATCGCCCAGAGAAATATAGAACATAATCGACGCTTTGTCCTGCTGTTGTCATTATGATCTTTTTTTCCGTATTGTAGCTTCGATTATCCACAGGAGATATTCAGAGTTGTCTTCCAAAACGATTTCTTTCTAAGATATGCATCCTTCTCTGGTATACCCTTCACTACCCGGTCCTATAATCATTTTACGATAGTGTGTGCCCTGCATTGACGTTTTTAAATGTTTCTCTCTAGTTTTGTGTGTAGTTTGGAAAATTCCAAAACTAAGGTGAATTTTCTTGAATTTTGTAATATAATTCCATTTGTAACGGGACACATATATGTTCAGAATAATCTGTAGGTATACTAGGTAACCTTGGTGCATTGCACCCCCTGCCATCATAAATGCAGGGTATTATGTAGATGTTCGACGAGTTATTTCATTAACCTTGGGAAACGAAAGAATCGATGTATTCACAATTATTCGAACGATAAAACCCAGAATGAGGTATCGTGTTACAAAATAAGATTTGTGAGAAGCGAGTTCCATAGTTGCCAAAATAAATTTGAAAATGTCGCTAAATCCAACCTAAAAAGTCGCTAAACTCCAAGAAAATATCGCTAAAGTCGTTAAAAATAAAATGGTGCATAAATACTTCAAATAATAATAATTAATAAAAAATAGAATAGATATTAACATTTATAGGTCAAACTTATTTTATAAGTAGACAAAATACCGTAAATACCCGCGTATAAGATGCAGGGAGGTTTTACCGCCTCATATTTAATGATTTTTTATATACCCGCGCACGGGCGGCCCGAATAAGTTTGGTGCTCTGGGCGAAATAGCATTCTAGCGTCCCCCTCCGTAAATGTTTTTTGAGATAATTATGAAATAAATGTTAATTTATTCATCGATCTCTAAATATTATAGATAAAGGAAAAGAGAATGAATGTCATAAAGATTGCAGCCTGTTCGGCGATATAAATCGGTATCCAATATTTATTCACTTGCAAATAATGCATAGATAGATGGTCGAAACAGCGCCCCCAAGATTTTGGCGCCCCGCGCATTTGTCCTCATTTTTAATAAGGGGAATAAAACTTTTGGATTTTCGGAACAAAGCAAGCTTCTTTTAAGAGGCAGACGTCCATTAATCATCAAAATCCTTGTCGACTTAGTATTTAAGGTGTTAGTAAAAATCGATGTCTAATTTCTACATCGAGAAGAATACCTTCTTTAATATTTAATAGAAATCATTTTACTGCAATTTAACTGCGTTTTATGATTCTTATACGTAAATTATAATGAGATCTTTAAAAATTAGTATGAAATGTCTTTAAAATATCATAACTGGGGAAGTAACTAAAATATTTTAAGGTTTATTAAAACTTGTATAGGTTTTAATAAAGCTATAATAAAATTAATTTGTTTGGCTTATGTTGTATATTGCATGTATTTCTGCTTACATAAAGCAATATTTAAGTTTGTCGCTAGATTAGTAGAAAATCGCAAAGTTAGTGACACGTCGCTAAACACTAAAAAAATGTCGCTAAAGGAAGTAAAAAGTCGCTAAATTGGCAACTATGGCGAGTTCCCGTTCGGCTTTCCTCATTTTAAATGCCAACTTGAGCGGAAGCTGTCCATGTATCAGCCGGCTTCTGTCGAGAGAAGGGAAGAACAAATGCATCCTAAACACGTATTTCGATGGGATATAGCCTCAGGAAGGAGAGTTGGATCGCATGAAATGACTACCAACGTATTATATAACCGGGGATTTGTCACGGGAGCCCGTTTCCTGATGAAGATGTCTATCGTAGTACGTGAAGGATTTATTTCCTTTCTCGATCGAGTGTGTTTAAAAACTGGTGGTTGGGCGTTAGGTATAACTTTTCTTACACCAAGAAAAATGTCCAATTTCCAATTCTGCCACGGTAGTTCAGTGGTAGAATATCCGCCCGGCATATGTATGCCTGTTGGCGTAGAATCTTATGATCAATTTCTAACGGATATGTTTTCATGTATTACAAAAAGCACCTTCTGTAGATATGAGCTATTTAGTGAACACAGGCGTAATTTGAATACAAAGTAGCGGACTTCAGTGGTCACATTACAAATTGATTTTCATTGAAATCGAACGGCGACAGGATGAGTGATACGTAGTAGCAAGTTACACTTTTAATGGCTACAGGGGTTAATAGTTCCTATATGAGATACAAACCATAACGTTTCCTACTTATTTCAATAGTTAATCCGAAACAATTCAGTCTAATATACTGTTATACATGGAAAGTTGTTTCGCCGTTCTTCCTCCATTCAAATTTCTCTAACTCACTCGAATACATATGTATGTCTCTGATATGGACTGGACATGTCGGGCGATTTGTATTCATGCTTCGCTGATCGAAAATATTGCCTGGTGTGATTCGTAAAAAAGTTTAAACTAAAAAAAACTCCATTCTATTAGTTCTAACCTGATAAAATTAAACTACTCCAAAAAACTCGGAAATCATCCTATTAATATAAAGCTCGCGCTCCCCGAAGCGTGACTAGTCGCCGCGTTTCTCCTTTTTTGTTTCGAAAAATCTAAGACCGTGACTTTTCGGTGGGCTTTTAAACTCTCGGAAGCGTGCCTGTGACGTCTTATAAGTCGTGTTGATCCGTATTCGCCGTCAGATGCGTCGGAATCGACTCCAAAATCCTCGGATAGGCGTTCCTTTTTTGAATGAAAGTGGCGTCGACCGTGAAAGCAATTTGAATTACCGACGTCGATAAAATCGACTTCTCTTTCTTGATTTTGTGCAATTGTGGCTGGTTATAAAGGTAGTTGATCGCATTGTCCGTTTTACAGCTTTTTATAGACTTGCGTAACATTTAAAAAAATTTATATCGAAGTGTATTTTTAACCCAAGTTCATTTGTCCCAGTTGGAAAAATCCTTCAATTTTGGTTCCATCATATGGTTTGCCGATCCAGAAACTTCTAAAGAAGTGGCGATTGCCCTTTCCTGATCTTGAATCGGCCTCTGCAGACGACATTTTACTCTGAAAATCCTTACCCCGTGGAATCTTTTTCCCCGTGCTTTATGGACGTAATCTGCATCGCAGAATCAATTAAATTTGAGCGAAATAGGTGTAATAATGCATTCAACGGAGGGCAGATCATATACATAGTTTATGAGAGCAAAAACACCAACAAATGTGTGCGTCTTATTATAATTCTAGAACCGTTGAAGTTGGAAATGAATGCATCGCGAAGATTCCCGTCCCACGATTACAGATTTATCTAAATGTAATTATTCAGTATTAATATTAATCATGATTAACTTCGACTAAGTGGGCCAATTTTCACATATTTCTCAATCCCATTTCTCGCGGCACTTGGTTTAACGAATGCTGAAATTTTGAATTTTTATCCAAACCAAGTTTTCTTCCAGAGATGAATCGCTGTTTGGAAATCCCCATTCGATCAAATTTGCGTGAAATACATTTCCATTGGCAAACGTAGATTCATTTTCTATCACTATACTGGTGTTATTGAGAATAGCTCGTTTGAGAAACGTTTATTCGCTTAATCGTTGCGATATATTTGAGATACACGGCGTTTCCACGCTTATGTAGCACCTTTAGAATGAGGTCGTAACTTTAGGAAGTTCTTAACTATGATCTCTAACGAAGAGAGAATTTAAAGATGAGGCTGTTTCTTTATCAACTGATTTCACACTTGGAAGTGACGTCCCAATTATTACGAGTGTCCTTATCCCCAAAACTCCTCGTTTGCTCGGCTAAACTCTCCATCGGCTGATCCAACGTATTCTTCGGTTAGATTAACCTTTAACCCAAACCAAACGTCCCTGAAAATTTCTCCATTTGCGGTTGTATTTAGTCTTTTTCATATCTGATTGTATTTTTATTCCGCCGTAATTTTTTATTTCATTCGGAGGTTATCCTTGACTGTTTTTAGAACTTTTTTTTTAAAAAAGCGCTATGTATTCGCTTTTTCTGTCCGTCCGTCCATCTGTGAGTGCGGACGGTATCTCTGCACCTTGGAGAAGGTACATTTTCAGGAGAGATTGGACTGTATCACAACTAAACATGGCAGGGTTGAATATACAGTCAACTACTGGAGAATAATCGAAAAATATCGCTAAAAAGTACAGGCTGCAACAAATGTAAACAACCAGCAATACGTAGTATTTACATTCTTTACTCCGTTGGTATTCTAGCAGTCCATTAAAAAAAGCGCCTTATGTAGTTTACTCTGAAATTCTTCCCTCACTTGTTTTGCTCAAGTTTTCAGTTGATTGCTTCCGGTTTTGTCGGCATCACGCAGCCCTGCCACACCCCTTTCCAGGATTCCTTGCCCATTCCGTCCCATTATAGCGTTGATAAATTTATCCCGTTAGAGTTTTCTTATTATCCAAATAGAATGTCTCCGTAAATTTTTTTTCGAATCGGGTCAAGTAGGTTTTCATTCCTATAGCCCACTTATTCTATCGTGGGATGAGCTAGCCTCGGAGAATATCATTCTTTGGAACTTTCTGATCCTCTTTCTATCGTATATCACGACTCCGCTATGATTAAGTTTCGTCAAGGATGATTGCGTACCAGATGATTCACATTTATTCAAACAACACATATCAAGTGCGTTGAAGAAACCGTTATGGGGAATGTTTGTGGCTAACAACACTCGACGAAGGCCCTCTCCGAGATTTATCGGTCTCTCGCTTATGACCTAAGGACATTTCGGCCTAGAACGTGTTGGACCAGTACGTTTTGGTTGCGAAAACTGTTTCAAGGAGGTTCAGCACGGATGAGTTGCCGTGGTTGACTCAATATAGAACCATTCTTGTTTTACCTTTAGATTTTGATCATTTTTCCCGGTCAACTTCCTTACGTACCGAACAAGCCAACCAAGCGCCTTCAATGACGCGCTGCGAGCGATGGAAAAGCTAAAAAACTATCCAATTTAAAGGTTGTATTAGTTTATATTTGCTTCGTTCGAATCGCAGATTTGCGTTTCTTTAAAACATTTTCGTATTCGACATGGCCGGAGATGTCCAATTATATTGACATTTTCCACGGGCATTTTGGATTATCGCGAAAGTTTTTTAGATTGTTGTCAGGGCCGGCCATCTATCTAAGGGATGCAAATTTCCACTTGGGGACCCCCTCCCCCTGCCCATAGGCCATGGGCAGGGGAGGCCTCCCCCCATATTACGTTTTTGGCTTCCAGACAGATATTTCCTTTTCATTTGTAACCTTTCAAAATAATATTAAAAATAATTAATATTCTAAATTATTTAAATATACTTAATTGGGAATACGCACCTTTTTAAATTATACTTTAAAATTATTTATAGATTAAAAAATTAATATTGTTCAATTTCAAGCAAAACGTTTTAAAATGCTGAATGGTGTAATTATATCTTTTAATCTTACCTACGTTAAGTAATATATTATTTCCAACTCGTTAAATTCGCAGCAACAAGAAATTTGCTGTTGTACAGGTGTAAAATACATTTAACGTTGTGGGCCAAATCGGACGCCAATAAAATTCATTCGGGTCATGCATTCTAAAAATAATAATAATTCAATTAATATTGTATATTTACTTCGGAAATATAATAATAATAACTAGCATCCCGCTGCAGCTACGCTTGCAAATTATCTAAATAGTTCGACCCTAGGTTAGATCTTCTTTGTTCCCTATTCATTCGACGTGTTTCTCTATTTCTTTGTCTTTCTTGTACTCTCCGCTCCTCATCTACACGGGCAATCCTATGAGCTTCCGCATCTCTTTCTCTCTCCTACAATATTCTTCGTTTGATCTCTGGCCCCTCTTCATTTCTCTGGCAGCTGTAGCTGGGCTAATAGCTCTCCTTTTCACTGGTCTATCCCTTGGCATTTGTTAATTTTCTGCGATTTTACAGCAATATATTAGAGCGATTACGTGATCACAATGTCACAGAGTTACTCAATGCTAGTTTAATATCGCGGTATATTCAAACGGGAAAAATACTACTGTATCGCTTGCTCAACAAAGGTTTCCCTTTGGCATTCTAAGAAACAATAATTTGAGGCACACATTTGAGATGATTTGTACTGAATGTAAGAGCGCATCTTGTAGTGGAAGACGGATTCCAAAACGACGGTCTATGGTTTTCCGTGTGCCGATAAAATTTTTTGACTTGCCAAGTTTGGCCCACGTGCCACGTATTTGTCATCCTTGTGCTAGATACTACTAAACGTGTACTTGAAATGATGTTACAGACAATTATGACAATTGGAAATTTGCACCGCTCCTTTGTTTATGCATATGCCGCCATACGTATTACAGGTAATACTTTTTTCGCGCGTAAAGTAAAAAATCTTTACTTTTTTAAATTTGGGCCCCCCTCCCCCCCAAACTGGGGGCCCGGATGCTAGGCATCCGCGGAACCCCCCCCACGTGGCCGGCCCTGATTGTTGTGTCTAATGAAGCCTGTATTTTTTAAGGAAAGCACGGTATAAATTGGACCAATCTCGCCCTTGAACAAATTACGGGTTTTTCCCATGATGCGAGTGCATTCCTTCCCGCCGCCCAGTCACTCCGTATCGTGTTCTGTTATCTCTCCATCTCGCCTTTTTGCGGAAGGAAATCCCCCGCGACTTGTTATTACGAAACCCTCATTATGAGTCCCTGCGCGCGTGCGGAGATGATGTTTTTTGGCTCACGATTCGTCTTTGTTTGCTGCTCTCACTAGCTCTCTCGCTTCTTTTCTCGCTCGAAGTGATGCGAGGCATTTCTCTCAGCCCTTCCGCGTTGCTTGTTTGTTTTGTCAGCGAAACATCTCTCTGTCGTCTTCCTCGAGTGTGGAGACATCGCGTTTGGCATTGTCTTTCTCTCTTCCTATTTCTCATGCCATTTGCCGTTTCTTTCTTTTGCGTGCGCGTGTGCGGCGTAGGCGGTGCTGCGTGGCGATTTTTCCCACGAGTCGTGCTCAACCGATCGTTCGGATTGAATTGGACCGTATCAAAAGAAAAGAGGATCCGGGAATGTTCGGTATTCAAGGACGCGCGGTGAATATTTCATACGCCATACGTCTCGGTTGTTACGCATGACATACCTTTATAAATATGGAGCGAATAAATTTAGGTAACGATGAATAAATGGGAAATGACACCTTAAACCATGTGAAGCGTAAGGGGTTAAGAGGAAGAATTTTTTAATTTCTAAGAGAGTTTTATTGATATATTATTATTTAATGCATATAAAATAAGAAACAAGCTGAACGCTAAGGAGGTGTTGCTTATGTTATTATCTCACCGATTTATCTGTGGCGTTAAAGTTAAGATTAAAGGGATCTATTATTTCAAGCACAATGACGAATCTTATGGGATGCAATGAGTGATTTAATTTCGTTAAGTAATGATACGTTCTTTTATGCTCAGTATGGTTATTAACTCAGTGGTTTTTACGTGAAAAGGATCTTCTCTCTTTTGGAACTCTGCTTGCAAACTTTTTTACCACGTTAAGTAATCGTTGCAGTTAACTCTCCAAATTTCTTGAGATTGAAAAAATTGTAATTATTTAAATTATATTAGTTTCTGTGAGTTGTTTATTTTTCAAAGATTTTACATAAATATTTGGATTTTTTTATTTCATTTGGTCCACGAGAAGAAAAGGAGCTCATTAATTAATACGTTCGCACTTTATTGTGCAAAAATTTTGCAAACACTTTTCTACCGAGAAAAGTGCTTTGTTATTTCTGTCTATTCAAATTGGCGTTGCATTTTTCTCTTGCGTTTCCATAGTTGGGTCGTGGAGAAAGCTTTCATGCCGTAAAGGTCATCTCCGATCTCGGAAGAGCGAAAGGGGAAGGGTGCGTTTCGTGAAAGGAATCACTGCCTACGTCTTGTTTAGCACTGCAATTTAATACGACGGGAAAACTTTGCAAAAAAGTCTCGCCCCCGGCAATCGATTAGTTTTTATGCGTTTTAAATGTGATTGCATATGTCACTCGAGCGTTTATCATGGAAGTTTCGAGGGGTTTAAGACGTTGATTTACTCGTCAGCCTTGCGGAAGAAAAACCTCGAATATTCTCCGCCCTCCTCGAATGGAAGACCCGCGTGGTGAAGATTAAAAAGTGGTTCATCCGAACGGTTCCGAGGAAGAAGTTAGGTTACACACCTCAAGGTTCTCTTCTTTGACCAAGTACAGGAAATCACTCACAATTCTGCATGCACGTACATGCTATATTTGCCATTTATTTCATATAGCATTTATTTTTATATAATTACTTTCGTTAACGTGTTTTTCTTCATATTTCAGAATAACAATAGTTACAGAATTGAATTAAATAATTTATTTATTTAGTACGATTATGCGAAATTGTCAAGGACTTCTTGGAAGGCATCATAAGATTTTCGGTCGTACCTAAGCGCCAGGGAGGTCGCCCTCCGACTTGAGAGCCGATCGCAAATTTGTTCGCATTCGCGTAAATGTGCGCCCTTGCGAACGGGTCGAGTAAAAGATGCTTCGTGAAAACTTTTTCGAATTGCAACAGTCAGGTAGGGAAGGAGGAAGCTCTTAGCGTGGTTAGATCGGCAGATTTTGCGCGCTACGCAACCTCCCCACGACACACCAGATACGCACATCGAAAATGTTTTCACGGCTAAGAGCCTCGATTTTTATGTCGACCTGCAAGAGAGCGTAAACCTCGTAATATTAAACCAAGGAGAAGACGGAAAGAATTCGATTTGTAATAATTTTGAATCGTAGAACATGTATTCATCGGATAGACATACTGATGAGTCTTTCCTTTACAGCAGTAATTTATAAAATAAACATCTGACTTGCGCTTGTATTCATACTTGTATGCTTGTATTCATACTTCGTATGTATTGAAATTCTTTTTGAATTGTCGCTTATCTTAGAGAAGGATATATTATTTGTTATAAAGACTCGGCTGCACCGATGTATTGATTTTTTATCATGGAAGTACGAGTAAATACAAATGTATACATAACGAGAATGAACGATAATTTTTTTGCGGAATCGTCGTTGTTAAAATGGAAAATAGTAAATATTTCGAGCATTACAAATCCTTTCGGCGCAGCAGCACTTAATAAAACTGCGGAAGTGCATCGGTTATACGGTCACATACGTCGCGGAATGTGCGTTGGGTCTTTTTGGCGTTTTATTATGGGGCGTGCAAACTTCGCTACTTCCTCTCTTCCCTCCGCCTCTCGTACGCACGTCTCAGTTGACATTGGCGAAGGAGTTGGACGTTGTTGACCATTGCATTTTCTCTCTCTTCGTCTCACTTTTCTCGTTGCTACTCGCTCCGCAAACGAAAAGAAGTTTTACGACTGCAAGGTATTCACGGAATACAAGGGAGTGTTTCAAGGAAGGTTAGCGAACGATGTAATTCTTGAAATGGATACTAATTCATTTTGAAAACCTTAAGATTTTCAAATAAGTGTTGAAATCGATGTAAACAAAAGTGGAGAAGAGTTTTCGTGAAGGTTTCTTTAATTGTTTAAATATTTTTGCATCCACGATGACGGGGATTCTTAAGAGATTAAGATCTAGAATAGAAGTTGTTTAGGTTACTGGGCCATGGGAGGGAATGGCGAAGACATACATAAAGCGTTTTAACGTGTGGGATTCAGATTACTTAGAAAGTAGATTAAACGTGGGTACCTGACCTAAGAAATAGTTCAAGAGACGCTAAGAGGCAAAACGCCTGATCCCCGTTGAGAAGATTGGTGACTGGAATTTGAAATGTTTCGAGGCATTTTGTTGTTATGAGAAGAGGAATTTTGGGTCCAGAACGCATCTTACCATGATTACAGGTACTCTTATGGGTAATAGATTTTCGCTTGACGCGTTTTCGCTTAACGCGAAGCTTCTGCGGAACGCTTCCGTCGCGTTAAGCGAGGACTATGTTAGGGATTAGATTTCTGCTAGAGTAACTTAGCGACAGAAGCGATAAAATGAAGGAAGCTATCGTTGAGTGAGGTATTTAAGTGAATTGAGGAATACATTCCGAGAGATATGCGATCCGAGGATGGCGCAAAGACATGACAGGGCGTCGATCGTAGCATAGAGCAAAACTTCTCACAATCAGCCTTTTTACGGCGCGATACGTGTAGATGACATATCAGATTTTCTTGACGCGTGGATGCAAATTACATGTGGGGCAAATAAATTAATCCAACTTTTCCTGAATATTGATTTGTGTAAGAAAAATACTACGGGGCTATCTCATAGCGACAGACAGTTGAGAATCACTGGAATTGGGAGGACACTTTACTGCTCCGGCCTCCGATGCTTTTGTGACCATCTCGATTCGGCGAAGAAAATCTCTTCCTCGCACGGACTCGCTTTAAATAAGCTTTTTTTCGTCCGATGGGCGGCGTTTCTTTCGATCTCCCTATTCGATTGGTCTTGCGTGTCTTCTCTCTTACCTATATATAAAGGCGTCAATCTTCACTCCACGCGATATGGAGAGGGACCGGATTTTTTTTGAGCGTTCGTGATGTCTCGCCACGTTACCGCCTTTCTTCCAGCGCCGCGGTACACTTTGGCTCCTCTCGTGTTCCTCCGTTCCCTCCCTCTTTCTTCACCCACCCCCCCTCCCTTCTCTCCCCTCCACGCGCGATCTCATTCCCACGTTAAGCATGCCTCAATTTCAACCTCTCTCTCACTCTGACATCTTTCTCGCTTTCTATCGTTTCCTAAAATTATACTCGCGAGGCGAAAACGCATCTATGTATGGGCGGGCATTTTCTATACTTAAGAAAAGTATTGGTCCATTCACGGTTGTCAGATATTGGCACGTGCTGTTGGTTGCCGTAAATACTCTTAGGCGCCACTTATCCTCACCGTTATGAGTTTTCGAAAAATGTAATTTGAAAAAATCGTCATGCAGAGTATCACGTCGTTGCGTTTTATGAAAAATTTCCGAGATAAACGCAGTTTCAATTGAGAGATAAGAGAGAGAAATTAACGTGTACAGGCGACTCCCGAGATTCGACCGGGATGCGGTCCTGAAAACGAATTGGTCGTATCTCGAACGGTCGAATCTCGGGAGTCTCCTGTATTAAGAAATTCCTCTTTATCTGCGATAAGATAAGTGCGACTGAAATGGATAGTTAAGAGATAGAGTATTCAGTTTTCTCTTTTAACGTTTTCCTGGTTATTTATATAATGTGTTTTGCCGCAGCTTACTGCGGATCGCGATCGCTATGTATGAAGAAGATATATGTATAAGGGATACAAAGACACGACGCTAGGGCCTCCGCCTGAAACGTTAAATGATAAGCGTGGTATTGCGTGGAAATCGCCCTTGGCTCGGTTCTTGTGAATGACGTGTCGCGAGGCCGTTAATTCGCACTATGGCGCGTGCTGCCTGGGAGAGAGATTCGCAGCGCGTGATTTGAAGGTAACAGTCGCCTTTCTTGTGCTGCAACGTCTTTCTGACGTTATCCCATCGTGCAAAGAAGAGAGATTGGGAAAAACGGCGAATATATTTGCTTTGCCGCAGAGACGAGTCTCCGCGTTTAGCACTGGGTCAGTCTTGGTATGTTAACTGGAATTGTTAGGGGAATTGGAGAAAGGTTCATTTTGCAGAACATCGAGAAAAACGAGTATAAAATAAGATTTAATGAATAGCTGTGCTGGTTAGCTGTGGATGTATTTATTCGCTTAAAAAAATCGCGCTTACATCTGAAATATTATGGAAAACTGAAAATCATTAAGAAATAACGTTAAATACGTAGAAATATTGTTCTTATTCGTAATAATTAAGTATTTTGGTGAATTGCCTGCAACCGATCGGCAATTTATTTCGCAGAATGCGCGGTTTTCATCCAAACGTCGAGAGAAATGAAAGCGACATCCAAACCGAAAACAACACCACGGAAATGCCTCTCCCGACAGAATTATCGGGATATGAAACCTCGCTGGCCAATGGCGACTCCCCTTTCGATCGCCGGCATAAATCGACATGTTATAGCCCCATCATCAATAAAAATAATAATAATAATATTTATTTCCCTACTTTATTTGTCGCAGTGATCGTGTGATGTGCTTATATATGTCGCGTATTGCATGTTGAATCATCTAGTTAACGAAAACCTGGTGTACGTATTTTAACGGTTATATGCGAATAAATAAGGCAAATAGAAACGTAGGTGTCAACAAATACCAGGCGCAAAGAATTTTTCTCGTGGCGTTTGTTTTCTACGTTTTTAGTGCTTTCTTTTAAATCGCTAGTTTACACTTCGTCCGTCGTTGCGCAAAATTTTGAAGCAGCGAGAAGAGATGAGAAGTTAGGATTTTCAGCATGGTTTCGGCTTGTGGAAGACATGAACTACATTGATTTTGGGGTCCGTCTGTTTGTCCACTAACAATAAGAAGGAATTAGAGATAGAAAGGAATAAAAAACAGGGAGAGAGTTGTTTGTCTTCCTGTTTTGTTTTTTACTCTCTACTACATTTCCTTTCTTAGCGATTCTCTAAATATTTCATTTGACAGTTGATAAGGAAACACTAAGGTTATTAATCTTCACCTTAATCTCCATTTCTTATTGACGAAAATAAATATATTGCATAAATATTTTTGCGAGTGATTAACGAAGATCTTATGAAGTTCTGTGTGTTTTTCAGCGGTAGAGCCATTGATGCATATGGCGGAAATTTATTCCCAAGGTTATTTACTCATCAAAACCCATTAGTTGCGATTGTCTCATCGTCTCTGAGGCGACGGCGGGGAATGGTACAAATGTCAGTCATTCTCTGGCGTGACAATCGCATTCGTTTCGCGTGCCAAATTTGTATGCGCGACCCGTGGGTTCATTCATTCGTGGCATACGATATTCGCGGGGCACGGGCCGAGAGAACGGATCCGCGTGATGAGCACGTCGCGGGGTTACAGGCCGTAGATGATACATCGGAAGTAATCGGCCGGATCGAACGGCGGAGAGCCGTCTCCTAGGTAAGTAACGTAGCCAGTCGTTGAACTCTCCGATTACTCTCTCGAAATTTACGGTCGTAACTTCGTAACATCTGAGAGAGAAGACTACTCGATTACTGGAAATCTGAAAAGTTGATTCGCACGAATACCGGAGGGAAGCAATTTAATATTGAGGGGATGATTAGCAGCCTCTTTCGTTTTTAAAACTTATTTTGTCTTCTTGTATAGCGAATGTCGCCCTAGCTACTTTTCAGTATTTTAAATTTGTAAATGGTATTCTGTACGTACCGTGTTCGTTTGTATCTACTCATCCACATATTAACGCGTATTGTTTCATGCTAACTGTAGTGGAAAGAAATTCGGATTCTATATCAATGCAGCATGCGTGTGCTTTTTTTTCTCAAGTTCTCCGAACACTTCTTTTGCTCGTTGCTGTTAGCGCCGCGAGGGTTACGGAATGGAAGTACTGATTAATATCTACTTGCCTTCTCTATCCTTTCTTTCTCCTCCCTCTTCCTCTCTTTCTTGCACGAAGCGTATCCCTTAGCCTATCCACCTGCACGCACGCTTCAACGCTGACATAGATTTTGACAAGGAGATAGGCATGGCGCAATTAGAACGCCTAGTCTACGCAGTTTGCCGACCGATTCAGCGATCGTTATCAGCCAAGTCTCAATGTCCAGACGTCTCATTTCGCCCAAAAAGGCTTTCGTAGCGCCATTTTGGTAGAATTACGATATTTCGTTGGAATTTTCATATTGTCGTGAGATTTGAGAGAAATTTATCATTCGAAAAGTCTATAAAAAGAGTATATCGAGAAAGCTTTTTTTCTTAGCCAATATTATTTCGCTCTGTTAATTATGAAATAAACATCTTTAGTAGCATGTCTGCAGGCAGGTAAATTATAATGGCTTCAAACCGATATTACGCGTAATTCTGTCCTTGTCACCTTTCATAATATCTCGGTACCTTTGACATTCCACCAGCTGATCACATTTTTACACTGTATTCTCTTTAGCTTTCTAATTTTCCCTCATGCCCTTAATCACGATCTCTCTCTTCAGGAAATGATTGATTCACTTCGTCTTCCCCATTCTTGTGAGCTCTGTTGCGGCTCACCTCTCTCTTACTGATCTTCATAAATTCTAGTTTTCATATTGTCACCGTCCGGTTATTTTTCTGCTTTCTTACCCATGTCGTTGTTTTGAAGCCTTTGGAAATGTCTTATGCTGATTGTGTATAGGAGCCAACCCATATGAATGTGAATTGGATAAGGCATGCAACTGATGTTTTACAACAATGACAATTGATGTAGTATTATCCTTACTTGCTACCTTTTCTATTGAGGTTAATCGTACATTTACCAAAGTAACGATTATATTCTTTCGACGTTTTGCTGTCTCACGAGCGAATCGAAATTGTTTTCGGAGAGATTGCTTTTTTACCGGAGTGTTAATATCCTCTTTCCTGGCCCTTTATTCACTCTATGACGAATGCAACACGATTAAGAGCCGACACTTGAAAGGAACCGGGAAAATTCGTCTCGCTGGGTTTATTTTTTCGGAAAATTTCGTAACCTGCATTACTTTTGTCTTTAGCAACTTCCCTTATAGCGGCTGGATTCCTTCCCCTCTTCACCTAGGTTGGTGGTTATTATGGATTTTCCAATATTTACTCTTACACGCAATCCTGGCCTTCATACGCATCATATATCCCCCACCGTGCGTTTGTGTCGCTGTCTGCACCGCCACCAGGAGCGCTTGCATCGGTGGGAAGGATGTGGGGGAGGGGGGTAGCGTCGTCGGTGTTTGGCGGCGTTTCGTTTTCGCGTGCCGTATGGGGGTAGGAACCCCTCCTTTCCTCTCCGGCTCCCTAGGGCACGCTTCACGGACTGTTATATCGATTGTCCCTATCCTTTTTAGGCGGAGGATTTAACGGTGCGTGAGGGCGAGCGGTAGGGGAGAGAGAGTGAAGGGGGCGGTAAAGGAGTCGTCAGTGGGGCAGGTGCGGTGTTCAATCCCTTAAGAGGGAGGTCGGTGTGGACGGTGGAAGGTGAATGGGTTCGTGAGATGTTGTGAGACACTTACTTGTCGTTCGTCATGACGCCGCCTTAGGAAGCCGCAAGGATGCTCATCTTATACTGATCGATAAATATGTAACCCTCTCTCGTGGCTCGCTTGTGTTTTTTTGTCTCGCCTTCTCTATTCCGCTCCGTCTTTAAAATAAAAGTCACCCGATGACGTCATTTTCATGTTAGTGTAATTCGGCTTCCGCCGTAGACTGTTGAAACGAACTAAAACGTTCGGGTCGATTAGCGGTATTTTCGCAAAATGTCACTCATACGGTTCTAAGTCCAGTGACTTCTCTTACACGCCCGAGCAATACACGGAATCAGTACAGGGTGTTTTTAATTTGGCTAATATAATGTATCGGCACCTGGCGGTATACCGTAGGTATACGGGACTGTAATTGTAAGCTGTTGAGAGAAAAATCCCGTCAATTAAGAAAGTCTGATATGTCTAATCGTACCTTAAGCTATGATAAGTTGCTCAGTTGATACAAATTTTTATGTTTTAATTCCGATAGATGCATTAGCTCATTATTTTCCTCACCTATGTATTTCTTGGCCCATTAGAAATTGCTATGATATGTGTTAGACATTTAAATAAAACATTTGTGTGTATAGTTGCGCTAATTAATGCCGTAGATGATTTCGGAACGTCATTTAATTTTTGTTTGTGCTCTATCAGACTATTATCAGACACGATTAACTTGATACACACGATCATTCGTTTATTTATTTTACTCTTGTTTTAATGTAGGTATAACAAATTTTACCGTGATATTAAGAAGCACCTGTAAATATGTATTTGAAATTGATGACAACGAGTCTACGGTATATAAACTTTTGTTACCCGTTATAAAACGTTTTCCAATTAAAAATGGCAATTCTGATATAATAATCGTTCCCTCGTTAGGTCAGCCTGTCTATTTTTAGATCGGTTCGATTCTATCCGCTCTCTCTCTCCCCCTCTCTCCCTCTCTCTCTCCCTCTGTCGTTCCTGCATATTTCAAGACCTTCTTGACGCCCGCCCTTTGCATTTCTCCCGTAATTTTCTTCGATCTGTACCCATACGCTCTGAATCCCTTGATATATGCCTCACTAAATGCGTCATAACTGGTCGTTATTTATGATATGCTTCTTTCCGCTATCTTGTAATTGGTCGTTCAAGTGTTGTTTATCACGATGCCCTTCACTATACTGCTTCCATGCGATTTGGTGGTTGTCGTTTTCAGACTGCTTCCTTTGTAATTCTTAGTTATAAACGTGAATACTGCGTGTCGTTTCCCCTTCTTCAAAAAACACGAATCTGAATTTTTTCACGTCTTTAAGTTAGCGTGTGCTTAGTTTTATGCATTTAGTCTTCTGTTTGGATGCGTGAGAACAATTGAAAGTAACTGTAAATAGTTATGCCCATCAAGATCGCTTTAGTGTGTATTAGACCAGTATATGGTTTGCGGGTTCGAATCCTACCCAGTAGGTTGTGGTCCTACGAGACTCATATTTTAGCGGTTTTTTAAAAATCTGTTTTGGCCGTCTGTCTGACTCCTAAACGAAAGAGGCAAGGGAATTTAATCAAATGCGTTCTGTTTTGTTCATTTTCATGTAATTTCGTTGGCGTTTCCATTCGTTCATCGTGTTGACCTTCCAATTAAGAAATTCACTTTCCTCTCGCTAGCCTCCTTCACTTTTTAGGCGCGTTTCGCTTCCAGCGTGAGCGCCTATTATCGTCGGTCTGTCCGTCCGTCCGTCCGTATGTTCGTTCTCGGTTTCTACCGAACGGATTTTCATGAAAGTTGATATTAAGGACTTACAATCAAATATAATAAGAAAATCGCAAAAATGAGTCACGTACGCCAATCGGGGGCACCACTTTACCGGTGACAAAAAATTAAATTTTCGTCATATCTCGTGAAGTATTGCTCATATCAAAATATTATTCAAATAAAAGTTGTAGAACTGGTAAAGAAGAGTATTTCCTTTCCTAAACATTTTTATCGTAGAAGTAGCCGTTATCGAGAAAATCAAACAAAAATATCTTAATTCGAGTTGAACTTATAAAATTTCTTCCATGGTTACTTCTTCATTGTTGCTTACATAAACAATCTCACAAACAAACATTTAATTTCCTTACGTTTGCATGTAATATTATTAAATAGGAAGAAAATGGATTATTTATGATGAAGAAAAGAACTTTAAAACGTAATTTCCTCTACGTACAGGTATATAATTCCTTACTAATACTCCATTGCACGAAACGCGCCCATTTGTGATACGTTGTACACTTTCCTAACTTGTTTAACTCACCGTAGATGGAGTCTCCGGCACTAGTGTATCGCCGCCATAGCACCATCCGATGGCTGCTTCTGAACAACGACTCACCCTTTACGTCTCTCTTTCTCTGTGCTATGCCTCGGAACAAGTCTCTGTGGCCTATCGATCAAGATCATCTTTCTAAAATTCAACTCTGCACGTGGAAGCCGTTCTGCTCGAGCTATTGTTGGAATGTTTTATCGATGTTGCCGTCGGTATGGCAACCGCGTATACTTGCTCGAAATTCTTTATATGTGGTTCACTCGACGAGTGAGCGTGTAGGTTAACATACATTAAGCGTGTGAACACACTCGAGGTGAGAATAAAATTTTCGGAATATTTGACCAAGTAGAAGGTGTGGTATGGTGTAGGTCAATAAATTGATGTGTCCAACACATCACTTTCTTCATACGTAATATAAAATCATTTTTGCTAACAGTCATACTGATTCCTAAGGGATTTTTTGCATTATTAATCATTCAGTAAATAGCTGCATTAAAATAGCGGAGAACGGAGGCAGTTTTAATTTGCAACAATTTATAGTTATTTTGATCGACGTCTTTGTTGGCATGCAGCTTTTTTTGTTTACATTGACGGAGCGCCCATTTCTCCGTCGGACACATCTGTGTCAATGTTTTAACAGATGGCGAATGACTGTTATTCTCCATAATCAGGTTCCAAGTGGGTTTTTCTTTCTAATAGACGCTGTTTTACTATCGATCCCTCTCCGTAGTGAAGGGACCGTGAAAATATATCCTACCAGTAAAAGTGTTACTAAGGCGGCTATCGACCTCTTTGGCGTGACTCGTGCATTTCTCCTTCTCTGGTTGGCCAGGGGGCGTCGTTGGGTTCACGTGACCGAGTGGAAAGGCTTTGATACCAAATGACCTTCGTAAAGAAAAAACGTGATTACCCGCTAAGTATGGTGTCTGTACACTGCAGTCCATCGATCAACACAAAACTCACTAAAAATAACTTTAATGTAACCTGTTGTCCGAATATTTTGCATTTTCAATCAGAATTTTAAGGAATGGTTGAATAAAAAAACCTCCAAGCCATTCCAAAACCGAGTTATTCGAAGAACGCAAAACATTCGTCTAGCGAATAAATACGTATGTTTTCTTTCTCACGCGATGGTGAATGGATAAGGGGTTGGAGGGATATCGCGACACCTTTGACGTCAGCATATAAGGCACTCACGCCTTAAATTAATCGCTCTTGTATAATCTACGGTATACACGAGTGGAGCGAAATGACTTTTCTTCCGCCTCCAATGTTAAGGACCCCTACTCGAAAGCCTTTCCACTCCAAAATTTTGTTTTAGCGGAGAGAGCTACTCTTCGAGACATCGCGAATCTTCCGTGCATCGCGCCATTTCTGTCCAAATCGATTTGTGTTCCACGCGAAAGGCGTTTAAAAGTCAAACGCGAATAAGTTTCGCACGAAAATAGATCTTAGGTTTTCTTGAGCCATAGTAGGTTCGGGAATATGTATTACGTTTTTGCTTTGCGTTTCTTTTTGTCCGAATTCTAAGCAGCGGAGAGCGCAGATATTATTTCCTTGCCAGAAAATCATACATTTGTATCCCAGTTTTTCGTGCGAAACCACCATTTGTGTTCCTATAAAAAAAGTTTGAGATATGTAAGTTGAATTGCTAGCGGATTTCATATATGCGCATTCATAGTTCATTATTTATACAAATATTTTGAAATAGGGAGGCGAACGTGCTATTTATCTTTGGAATGTCAACCAGATTGTATGTAAGCGGGCATAAAAAGATACGTCAAACATTACCTTGAAAAAGATTTTTTATGTTTATTGTTGGTCCTGACTTTATTTTTTTAATGTAATTAAAATTTGTATAAAACACAATTTTATTCGATTTTTATTTTCTCCATACGTAGTATAGGGAAAGTATTGTGATCACGAAAAAAATCGACTTCGAGATTTCAACGGAAATACACGTTTTGAGGTCCCTAGACCACGTTTAGACTATTTTCGGAATGTCTGTGTGTGTGCGCGTGTGTATGTGATTGTGGGCGCTCTAACTCAAAAAGTGCTTGCCATATTGTTACCAAATTTCACATATAACACTTTAGCATGAGCACAAAGAACTGATTAGTTTTTGGACAATACCGGTTAACCGGAAGTTGAGGTTTATTCAAAACCCGATTTGGTTTTTGCGATATTTCTCCGATAATACGTCATTATTGTATACATTGACCATTACAACAAATGTAGAAAATATAATTTCCTACATCTTTCATTTGAAACAATTTTCCGTAGCAGTTATTGTTTAGGAATTATTTCTAAATAATCGGTTTTTTCGGCTTCCGTCAAATATCTCCTTAAAAACGTCATCTTCGTGAGGACCAAAGTTGTAGAGAATAATATTTCTTCCAAGTTTTGTTTGTAACAAATTTTCGTAGAACCATCCATTTCGGAGATATTTTGCTTATTCGTAAATTTCCAGTATACAGCGCCACCAACTAACGGTGAATTCTGTAAACGTATTCAACATATAATTTACGGCAATAAGGACGACCGTATTCTTTTACGATAGGAAATAATAATTTTGCCTTATAATACTATTCATAATAATTTAAATATCTATACCCCAAATATGGAGAAAGTCATGTGTTGGCCACATCAGATTTTTCTGATCTGCGTTTTAGGTTGAGCGCGATTTTCCGAGGATTACGGAGAAGTGAACAAGCGCTTTGCTTCCCTCCAATTTGCGTTGCGGCAAAGTTCCAGCTTCCACATTGCGGTTTGAACGCCACGCCTTTGTACCCGCGGAATTTACACTGTGGAATTTTGCCTCGATCACGAAGGCTTCGGTTCCAGCTCCGTCTTATGTTAAAACGCTGAGAATTCGCCACGCCTCCGATTCCAACTTCCGATTCTCGAATCTTGGCCATATACGTACATGTATATCCGTTTCTCCTTGAGATATTTATATGCCGTGGTAACGCTTCGTTCGACGTAAATTCACTTTCTCCCGAGAATGATAAAAGCTACTCCTGACGTGGTTTACGCTTCGAATCGACCTTCCTAAATTCACTTTCTGTGGGAACGTGCTTGCGTCAAAAGCGACGCGATCTGTCTGTAGTATCTGCCATCTGTTCTTTCGAAAAAGTCTTTCTACGATCTCTTGTCTTTTCTCTTTTCCGATCAATCTTTTCGCGAGTTACTTTCACTCACACGCCTTTTGTGTTTGATTCGTCGCTCGAAGCATTAATTTTTTCACATTTCTATAGCCATTTACGGATACGAGGAACCGAGTCTTGTTTGTTGATGTTTTCTTTTTCTTAACGGTTAGATTGTGTGTCGGTGCGAATTCGATATCAAGAAGTGCAATTGCAGGTAAATTTGTAGCTAACATTGACGTGTATGCTTTCTCTTTTATCGAGGTCTGTGTTTAGACCGTTTTCCTAGTCAACTTGACCTCTCATTCTTTCATAGCTAGGTCACGTGGAAAGTTTAGATGACCTTTCTAGTCTGTAAACACGATCTCTTTCGGTTCCTTTAAAATCGATGGAATGGGGGTGGGCTGCATGGAATGGATCGAAGTTTCCATATCACGTTTGAGCAGTCGTTACGATTTTTCGAGGATTAAAAAGGAATTGTAAGGATATCTCTTGTTTTAACTAGTAAGAAGCGTGCCAGAAGCATGTTTTGCGATACTTATATGCGAAAACCAGGTCAGTGCAGTTTGTCGGCCTTTCGTAGGCTTCTAAGTCGCACCTGTTTAAATCTGGACTCGTTATCTATTTTTGCGATCTCGCTTTTATTACGCTCGCACGACTCGCTCAGAAAATGTCGAAGGCGCGGTTATACCTGTAGACTCTAGCCAGATTGTCGTTTGCAGTTAATCAACAACCTATAAAGACGCCAAATACACCTGGACTTGATTTTGATTAAGGACTAAGAAATTACTTGTCTTCTAGTTATTGATCTTCCCAAGGGCACCACTATGTCCTAAGTCTTGAACGAATGCGAAACTCGCGTAACCGTAGAAGTTTCAAGTGATCCTAATGAATTATTCAAATACAAAGTACGGTAAGGCCCCTCAATTAGTCGCTTCGCAGATTCGTCGCTGAATAAATAGGTATCGAGTTTCGTAATTTTGTCGTCTGGTCCAGAGTTTTGATCTGCCTGCTCCGCTTTCTTCTAGAAAACGTCAAGTACGCCATTTTAGAATCATACACGCCCTGTGAAACATCTTCCAGCTTTATGAATAAATATATTTCTCTTTATGAACGAATATAACTTGTGCATTGTGCCGTGAATTCTTCTATATATCGATGGTTACACATATAAGGATTGTGTATTCTTAGTGAATTCACCTGAAACTAGCAAGATTTATCTTAGTTACAGTGACACACATATCTAGTGATCTTTGTGAATTGCTTTTTTCTCGAGCACCGCAACCTTATTAAGGTGATTACTTGTTGTTTGTAAATAAACCTTTAGTATTTGTTTATATTTGTTTAATTTTTACTTTATATCATTTAATTATATTTTTGTATTACCTGACTTGTATTTATGTTTCACTAAAGATTACTATATAGGATATGAGGCGTCAGGAACGTATCTCCCTTACGTTAGTTATTTCTTAAGGGAAATGGTGCTCCGATGTCCGTCGTTTCGCATTTCGTCGCCTTTTTCATGAACGTAACCCCGACGAAATTCGAGGTCTTACAGTAGTCGCCTTCTAATCCAAATCTAAGGTCGTTGATTAAGATGATGGGATAAGCAGTCGATGGATCGCAACCGATCGATGGTGACCACACGGATATTTTACGTAACCTTGCTATTTTTCGGAGCTCCTGGGAGGTTGTCGCCAGAATAATCGCACCTCTGCTTTTAGAGCCTTTCTCAGCCTCGAACCGCGTCTTACTGAGCGGAAGAAACAACTTTTCAGCCAAGGAGGTTTTTTACACTGCACTATACGAGGGGTGCCTAAACTGCGACCCACTAAGAAATTTTATACTACTCACCGCAAGTGTTTCGTAGTCTTCAAAACTTTTTTCCTTTTCTTTTGTCTACAAAATATTAATTTTTATCTAGCAAAATCTTATAAAATGTATATCTTTAAATCGGAACCTCTCAGTAAATATTTCTCCATTCAAACACGTATTTTGAATGCTGCTTTTGATCCCTTTTTCAGAGGCTTTTACATTTCTATTAGAAGTATTTCTAATTTCTATTCATGATTTTTGATATTGAAATTTTAACTCTGAAATCCCAATTTTAACTTGATTTTCACTCAAATGATACCAAAGATACCTTCCGATTTAGCGCTAATCCATTCCGACGAAGCGTTGACAATTTCCAATGCGGCCCAACGAAGGAAACACTGCCACCAATGCGGCCCGCCATGCAGAAAAGGTTTCCCACCCCTGCACTAGAAGGTTCCCTTATTAAAATTTTGTCTTCCAGAAGTATTTGTATAAAACGTTATGTCTTAAATCATATTCTTATGACATAAAATCAAGAATCGATTTGAGCGTTCGTGTTAGCATTTATCTTTTTACGGTATTTTTTCCGCTTAGTGGTGATAGATGGCTCGCGAAATTATTTTCGTGTTAGACCATCATCGACCGTAATTAACCCCGGTGATGGTCATAATACCTGCTTCGAAAACAAATTCACGGGCATTATTTTGTTTTAATTCTATTTATATGAAAAGATTGCAGCGAATAGTTAAAAATATTTATAGTTTCATTTACATAATTACTCCGTAAGACAAGACTCCAAAAGTTTGTTATAGTGCCGTTTGACGTTCCCTTTGCTTTTGAGGACAATCTTGATCCATCGAACAGTTGTCCTAAAGTGTCATCATGTACTCCTGTATTGGTTGTAATTTACAGCCAACACAACTTGTAAAGTAAGGAAGTATTGTTGGGAAATTATAATTTTTTCTCATTCCTGTTTAACAGCATTTATCGATATTATCTGCGTTACTTATCCCAAAAATGTAATAAATTACGTGAAATAAATGTTTTTAAAACCTCGTCGATGCATAAAATGTTTTCCTGGTGTCTGTCTGTCCTTGGGGGCAATTCCATCGAACAAAGAATCGTTCGTGTCTTTAGCGGGGTTTGTATTTCGGTTCGCTTGGCTTTCCCGAGCTTTCTTCCTTTTTGCTGGTGATATCTGTTGCTCCGTGACAACGGGTGCCATTCCCAACCTCCGTATCGATCACGAGCGCCGCTACGTAAAACCAAATCGAATACTAAAAGGGAATAATATCGTTGGCCCCATTATCCGGGGTTCTAATCATGGCCGTGCGCGTGGGGGAGGACAGTGGATATTTCGTTGGACTAGATCTTTATTTTTTTTGACATCTTGCCCCGATCGTCAAACGGTTTACGTCACCCGATCTCTATAGCGGTCATTCCTACTACGCCTGCGAATCTGCATTTCATTAATTGCGTGAAAGTTAAGCATGTGCGGCGGAAATTCTTGCGTGTATTCATTATCACGTCGTGGAAATTAATGTTTTATATTCACGTCGTAAACATGCTGAGGTGCTCAAGCGATGGAAGTTTTCTTTTTTACCGCGAAAGACTAGTTGGTTCAAAGCTTATTTGGGATAATGGTTTACTATCTAACTCTCATTCTTCTCTCTCCGGGTGAATCCGCGACAGTTGGCTTGCGGCCGATTTCACCGTGGTTTGGGCACATTCCCCGTGCGAACAATTAAATGCCGCTATTCAGCTTGGTATGTTGTTTGTATCTTTGTTATTCTCTGCTTGAACAAAGCATGAGTCTAGCAATCGAATGCACACGAATCATGTAATTTCATTCTTATTCGGCCGAATGAGGTACTGAATTTCATTTTCTTACTCCGAGTTATTGTCATCGCTAATGTATGAATAAAAATTCCGTCAGAAATGGTTTTTTTGATAGGTCGCACCGTATTGTTTGTATCGGAGTAGCACTTTTTTGTCAGGTTTATGGTTTGAAGTTATATGCTACCGTTTAGCGGAAAATCAAGCTTTTTTCTTAAGTTTAAGGTGACAGTTTTAATAGTTTGGAATGGTTGCCGTTCGTTGGAGAATATTTCACCTGTTAATTTTGGTTGTTAAATTGGAAAAAGTGTTAATATCCGCAGAGCCTTGATGCTGATACGGAATATTATTTAGTAACATATTTCGTTATTCGTGGCGTGATGGGAAAGTTAGAAGATGCCGGCAGAACTCCTTCAATCCTAAGCACGGCGCGCGGGTGCTGCTCCCTGCATACTTCTCTCCAATTCTGGAAGTGCTAATGTTTTGTCGTTCTGAACGAGCGACGACCCCAAGGGAAGAAACTTCTCTCTCTTTCTCCGACTCGAAAAAACAGCTGCCATTTCTCCTGGACGCTAAGGGGTTTGACTCTCTTGGTTATATTGTCTAGATGCATGCCTGTGAGACAAAGACAAAGAGAGAGAGAGATAGTAATCTCTCTTTTGTTGGCGCTACTTATTAGCTGTCGTGTACCATCCAAAACAATGTCTCCTCTGCATTTCCTCGTTGCCGTTTTTCCGAGAAAGGGCTGTCGTAACCCGTGGTATTCTTGTTCCTTTTACTCATCCCGATAAGTAAATAGGAAAGCGGTTTTGCGTTATAGGGTATTCGATTATCCGTGTTAGGAGGCGGCAAGCGCCGACAACATTGCGATATATCGTGTTTAGGAATGTATTTCGTGTTAATCCATCATGGATATGTAGCAAATTGGGTCTAAAAGAGATTATCTGAAAGTGGCAGAAGGTGGATGTTATTCACATATAATCCATTTCTTTTCATTTCATAATCTCGGAAATATCTAATTCGATCCCATCACAATATGACTAATTAGTATTTTTACGTTACTCCATTGGTTCATATCTTTAATCTTGTATTGTATTGTATTAACGATTTCAAAAATGAGAAAATATAGGAACAACAATACGGAGCCTTTTTTTTGGTCCTTTCTATTGACGTGGAAAATTTCTGGTTCCAGTCCGAGTGAAATAATTCGTCGTCAACTGCGAAATAAGAATTTTCGTCAGAAGTCTACATTTTTACTCAGTTTTACATTTATAATGTTTTTGTGTTATATTTAGAATTTTTCTTATTTCGAAGTTGGAGGAACAGACATTCAAGATACTCTCGTTTTGACACTACATAATAGCTTCCGTCACATACGAATTGCGTAGCAATCGCTTTTGTTTCGCGCGTTGGATATACGACCTTGCGATCATTTACGTTCCGTTTCCAGTTGCTCATTGGCTATGGCGTCGAGGGCTTCTCTCCGTGAATTCCGATTTGTCATTAATCGCTCTGTTATTCTACAGCTCCAGGATGCCGTGACTGATATGAAGCATGCCTTCCTGGTGGCGCTCGACCAGCTGAAGGTGGTCTCATCGGAAGACGTGTCCCTTCGACGCACCGTCGAGGGCAATAAGGCTGAAGCGCAGGAACAGGCGGCGCAGGTCCTCGGCCTTATCCTTTCCTTCAAGGTGAGCAGTAGAGTTTTGGAACCGGGAATTCCCGTTCCCGATTCCCGGGAATTTATTCCATATTTCTTATTCCCGATGAGTAACAAATCATTCGATGTCTCTTAAAATATTTTTAATAAACAATTGCGATTCATGGGAAAAAAATATCGCCGGGAACTCAAAACTCTGGTGAGAACAGTAGGGGGTGAGGCAAGGGAGGGAAAATGGAAGGGGAAGGAGAACTGTGGAGGGGAGGAGGGGGGTGGGGAGAGGGGAGGAGGGAAGGGGATTAAGTGGTTCCGACGCCCGAGGCGGCGCAATCACCCGAGTAATCACTGCACTCGCGTTACTTCTCGCGAAACTGTATTCGCGGAGAATAGGAATGTTTTTGAGCGCAACGACCGCATATTCATTCTCGCGCGAAAATTCGGTTGAAGTCGATGCTTTCGTCGTCCGTTAATTCAAAACGGGTGGAGCGTTACAGACAGAATAGCTTTTATAACGAAAATATCCTTAACATTTTTTCAGCCATTCGCCGTTTGTGTTCACTCGGTCTGCATAAATTAATGTTCGTCTTTATTTTACCATCCGGGTAAAAAAGTCCATCCTCGAGGTTGCCCTTGATTTCTACGTCGTATTTCGAGTCATTGAAACTATTGAGAAGACAGTTATTATGCATCGATAAAATCGCGAGCATAGTACTCTTGGGATAACAACGAAGTCGAATTGATCGTAATCGTGTTTTGAAATGAAGAGGCGATTTTAATGGCGATTCTACATCTGGGAAAAATTATAATTGCATTCTTATTATATACACCTTATACGAGATTTTAAGGCTATGTTTAATTGGTTGAGAGTAATCTTTACACCTTTGAATAACTATTGTTGCTGCCCTACTTTTCTTTTGTTTTGTCTTGTTAGAGTCGACGGACAACGTGAAGTATTTAGCCGTAGTGGTCACAAGATAAATGTGTACCTTCAAATTGGGTTGCGAGTGCGCTATCTTATCATATAATAGCCTATTTCTGTTCGAATGTTTGTACAACTTTTGGAGCGTTTTCATTTTTTTCATTGGTTGAATGGCAAGCTTTTTTACTGTGTCCCTGATAAACTTATTACCACATCTTAATGCTTTCGTCGCAGACATTTTCGTATTCGAATTTTTGTTGAAATGGGAAAAAAAAGTTTACAATGCAATTTTTGGGCAGTTTTGTTTTTAATTTTAAACAACCTACGCGTGCATTAAAAAAAATTCTCGTCCAATGACGGGCGGTTACACTAGGTAATGATATAATGCAGATTAGAAAACGACTCGTCGGGCAGTCGATAACTTGGTAAAAATCCTTGCTTTTCATTTTTCAGTTCGAAAAAATCCATCACAGACCATACAATCAATGTATCTTAAGAGCATATTTTCGAGTTCATATATATATTTGGTGGGCCGTCAACACGGCACAAGCCATCTAAAAAATTTCAGGTGATCTTCTAGAAGTTTGTAAAAAATCCAGAAAATTGAAAAAAAGATACACTAACTAAGAGCCTTTGCCCATATAATCATATCTTAAGAAGTGAATGGCACTTACTTATGCCCTTTATACCAGTCAGAAGAGATGCATTTTCTAAACTAGAGACAGTAACACAACACTGAAAAAGCACGACTTATGCCCATTTGACGGCACACCAAAGATATGTGTCGGCTACGGAACCTTTGCAAAATAGCCGCCATGGGAGTTTTCAAACTGTAATCTGTAATTTTATTTTTCTTTGTCTTGTAAATATCCCGTATTGAGGTCGTAGGTGTAAGTTTGAAAAGCACCGTTTGAAGAATGCGTTTTAAGTGACGGGCGAGGGAGATTGCTTGGACGATGGCGTCCGTGGCGGTAACGGTGTCCTCTAGATGCATTCATTTAATCCTTCTGTCATCCTTTTTAACCCGCAGTCCGAGGTCGCATGGGTCCGCTCCGCCCTGGAGTCTGCTCAGGAGCAGTCGACCAACTTGGCCCGCGTTGTCCAGCGGATGGAAGGCGATCGAGACGCTCTCCTCAACGAACTTGTTGCCTGTGGCTCACTTTCGCAACATGCACGGTAATTATTAGTCACCTCTCGCGTCACCTGGCAGAATTTCAAAGAATGTATCCTGGCGACAAGTTTTTTTCCCTCGCATTAATTATTTATGATAAGAGGTTTACCAAATGTTTTTGAAGTTCTTATTTCTTTTATATTATACTTACAAATAGCTAGTCCAGAAATAAATATTAATTGCATCGGAAAATTAATTTAGGAAGTATGTATACTCTGTCATTTTTTACAGATGAAATGCGAAGGAATTGGACATCATTGTCTTTACATTATATTATATTTTCAAGGAATTTGTCACTGTGGTTACATATGGTGGTCTGGAATCTATATAATGCAGGTAGTTACGTCTTATGTGAAAAATTTCAATAATTTGCTATATCGAAAGCGTCTGGAGAAGAGGAAATGGAATGAATGTGATATATGATGCAATATTGTAAACGATTGACGAAAATAATTAGAATTCTTTGGTCATTTGCGTAAAATAATATTTGTTTGAAAACTTGCAGAAGAAATTACGTGTCTGTGACGGATAACTGATCGAGATTCTAGGAAATTAATTCGCGGAATTTTTACGCGACATCATTCAAAATATAGACATTTTCAATGGAACCCCACTTATAAATTATGTTAATGCCAAAGGGCGTCACAGTTTAACGTGTTAATGTACTTCGTCGGCAATTATTTGGAGAAAAAATTGTCAAAACTAAGAATTCAGTTGTTTGACAACATTATTGTCGGAAAACTCAAGTGCCTTGGCATTCCCTTTTGGAGACACTGTTCTAGTAAGTCCAAGTTTGATTTCGAGACAATTAAGTAATTCCGTATTTCCTTAATTGCGTCGGAATTCTCCGATTTCCGTTGGGCAGGTGTTTTTGTCGAGGAAAATATAATCAAAGCGATGGAAAAGGGATGTTAACGCACCTTCTCCATTCGCCACAGTATTTCAAATAAATCGATTCTTTTGCTAATTATTCAGATAGCGAGGGATGATTTCGAGTGTGAATCATTTCTCAGTCGTTGTCCTTAAGTGGCTGTGGGAGAAGAACACGTTCGTAGCTCAGGTTTGAATTAAGCTTCCGGCTTTTATAGCGATATTTTTATGGGCAGCTCTCATATCCATAAAACGTTTAAGGGAATCTTAATCGCATTTCAAATACGAAATGGCCTTGTTAATTGGACGCTTGGAGGTTCTAAAGACCTCACGAAACTAAATCGACTCAACCATCGACAACGTGTTTTTAGTTGCCCCTTCGAGTTGGATATGTCGGCTCTAGCCAGTTCAGAATACATTGACGCACACCTGATTGAAGAGGTAAAAAGATCCAATTAAAAATATAACCGATTCTTAATCGGTTTTAAATAAATGAAATCTAATCATGGAACAAAAACTTAACCAGAGTAAAACGGAAATAAAACATGGCTCATTTTGTTGATGTTTAACCACCAAAAACCCTCTCCCCCCCCTCCACATAAATACTCCAGTGTAACAGCTTGACGATTAAGGCGTGGAGCATTTTAACGCGCGCTTCCCATTCGCACGAAGCGCCATCGATTGCGTAGAATTCCTTTTCGAAGTCTTCCTTGAAACCGACCGTCTTGGCAGCGGAGGTTAACCACTCCGCGGAAACAACAGGTGTCGTGTTTAAGCGTACGTAGTTCGCCATCTCTTTGCGGAAATCTGCCCGCGAAAGCCGATTGACGTGGGAAAGTTTTGAAAGTTGCATAACCGAGTTGTTTAAGAGAGAATCTGGTCCGTTACTCCCCGGAAGAGAATAAAACATATCGAGAAGAGTATTTTCTTTTATATGGATTGCCTCCTTTCTAAAAGGAAGTGATATATCCGTCGAGCGATTGGAAATTCCAACGATAGGTTTCGGGACACCACAGGTTTTTCTCAGTTTACGAAACAAATATGTTCCGGATAGCAAAAAATTAAACCTATTTTTTAAGGTAAACATTATGTAACTGGGAATGTTCTCTCGCAAGAACTATTCGCTTTTTGCCCTCAAATCAATCATTTTATATTTAAGAAATAATTCTTGCGTAACTAGTTGCGGAAATGCGAGAATCAGGAGCTTGTGAATGACTTTTCAGAAATAAACTCTACGTAAAATAGTTAAATTTGTAATAGAGTTTCGCTGCAGTAACAAATATGTTTCCGTTGTGCTAGGTAGATAATTAGCATGTAGAAAAAATGTCTGTGTATCGAACGTAACGTTCCTAATTCACTAACCTGAGCAATTTGGAAATGACGTGTGAAGAGGTTTCGTGTGAATAAATTTCTATCGTATAATTATATATAAATTAGCGATGGCGGAATTCCCTTTACTACAAGCTTTTGATAAAAGTACACTTTTCCTAGTATCGTGTCAAGAAATTTCTATCGTATAATTTTATATAAATTAGCGATGGCGGAATTCCCGGAAAATCCTACAAGTATTTTATAAAAATACACTTTTCCTAGTATCGTGTCAACGAAAGGTACTTCAAATTGTCTCTCTAGCTTATTGCAGGGAGCGGCCATGCGCGTGATGTCGACCGCTGTTCCACTTCTGCAGAAATAATTACGTAATTTCGTTTAATTTCTTTTTAATTTCCGTTCTGGTCAGAGCTCTTCCAGTCGTGACATAGGCGGCGCAATCCTTTCTCTTAGCTTTGCGAGCAATGTACGGCGGATGGCGTAATTGTCTCGTATCATTACGCGTAATGCAGATTCGAGGCACTGAACTTCAGCAACTTCCCGAGTCCACATTCGTGAATTTTCGCAGTTTTTAGGACTGTTTATTGCCCGTTTTATTCCTTTGTCTTGCTATCGTTAATTCTGCATTTGCGATATTCGAAACTTTACTTTGATGAAAGTGATGTCAGTGGACGTCATTTTCCGCCGATGATGTCATCACGGGGCTTTGACAGTTTTACTGGCGGTACGTCCGGGTTACTCAAGAAGCAGAAGAAACACGACTTTATTTTTCATTTTGGCGTTTCTCAGAAGTCTTTACGAAAGCATCTTAATTTTCGCTTGTTGGAATTTTTATATAGGAAGATTCGTCTGCCCACTTAAGCGTTCGGATTTATTCGCGTTAGTAACGTTCAAAACCAAAGTTTCCACGATGAAATCGTTGTCTGCGGTAACGGGTTTTTGCTCAACAGCGCTGTGGCGAAGGCTTTGTTGACGTTTTTGATGCGTGCTTTTCCTTTAACGGATACGAAGGTCGCCTCTCTGGATTTGAGGAAAGAGAGGGGATGGGGCGGGAGTTGCCTTTTTTTGTCGTTTGCATCTCGCTTTTTATGGGCCGAGATTCGTTTCGAGGAAACGATAAACGTGTAAAAATGACAGTGCGAGTGGCAAGGCTTTAGACGGCACATGAAGGAAAGCCTGAAATTAAAGAACGTCTTTTGTGTAAGCTGCTTACGGTTAAATCGTAAAGGTTGAACAAATAGTCATCGGCGAGATCGGTTGTCTGTTGCGTCAATACGCCGAAGGGAGTGACATCTTCCCATTCGGCTATTCATCGCAGTGTTCTTGTCGGAGACGATGATGCATCGTAAAGGATTGAGGGAGGACGAAAACCTCTCATGAACTCCGCTTTAAATATCACAGAGATGTCCTCGGCCCAGTTCCTTTCGTTTTGCTAAGGACATTACCTTCGTGTAAATCCCTTCTTCGACGTTTTCGCCCGAGGTTTAAACGCGAACAGATTACGTGTCGCTTTATAACTGCTGAATTTCAGCAACGGGAATATCAAAGGGGCGACATTTAGCTTCGAGCCGTTTCGAACTACTTCCGGCGCAGTGGGGAATATTTCGCTCGCGCATTTAGACACTGCTCCAAATCCGTGCGCGTCAATTGAATCGCATCGCGCGGATGTGATCGTCTTGATTGAAACGCGTCTTTTTTCTCCTAGTCTCGTGACCTAGAGAGAGCTATGTCGATTATTTACGCCGCGTTCGTGCGAGGCACCGCGTGGGCTTTATTATTAAGAACCGTCGGCGATGATCCCTCCATAATTGTCCGCCCTTACGTATTCTTCGATCTGAGGCGACAAAAGTGGTCAACCCTTATGGAGAATAATTATTTATATTTTTTACACAATTTTTTATTTATTATGTATTTTTTATTTATATTTTTTATTGTATTTTTTATACGTAGAATTTAAAAAACTACCTAATTTGCCATCACGAAGCAACAAAAATTGGGGCATGGTTTCATCATAAAAAATCGGTACGATATACATTGTACAAACTTTCTCATATACTAATGCGTCGTTTAGTTATATTTGAAAAATATGAACTATATAGGATCAATAAAAACATCAACTTACATAACTATACGAAATTTAATGAAAATCGTATGAGCCGGTTTTAGAAAATCCAAGTGTTATTAAAGTTGCCCAAGAAAAAACTAGTCCTATATTCATTTATTGAGAATTATGAACTGTGTAGTTTTATTGTAGACGTAAACTCAAGTAATTCGACGAAATTTGATCAAAATCCTTGAAGCCGTATTCGAGAAAATAAAATTGTTGTTTAAGTTTCCTAGAATAAACTAGCCTTATATTCTGTTTTTGAGAAGTGTCAACTACGCAGTATTATTGCATTCAAGTAACTGTACGAAATTTGATCAAAATCGTAGGAGCCGTTTTTGAGAAAATCAAATTGTTGTTAAAATTTCCTAGAATGAACTGCCCTTAATTATTGTGCAATGTCAAACATTTATTCATTGCTTCTATTCTGTATAATAAAATGCCTAAGTACCAGATTTCATTCATTTTCGCCCTACCTTTTAGGCTCTAGAGCCGCGAACAGACAGACGGCAGACTCAGGCACACCTAAAACGTATAGGTATATATTTCCATCAAAATCTCGAGATTGAATTTTTTCGCGATTACAATACTTTCTCAGTATACTTTGTATATTAGAAAGTTAAACTGCTTCAGTTGTCAATAATATTGATGTTTTGCTGGTTTCGTTGCGAAACCACATTGGATCCAATGGTTAACATAGAGGGAACCATGAAAGGATCGCGTTGCTAATTTATGCGCGTATCAACAAGATTATTTAAAATAGATTTACAATTCGGACACTTAAGTTTCAATCCGCTGACATTCGTTGTTCATTACCGACGGGTAGTTCCTAAGCAGCAAGTTCCCTAACCTCGATCTAATTACGCAACTCGCAGTGGAGAGGCTTGTTACAGACTAAAAATTATATTCGGCGCGTGCGCGCCAGAGCAGCGGAGTTGTTTTATAAATAACGTAGTTTGAATCCCTTGATTTTAATATCACCGCAGACGTTCCACCGACGAAATTAGGAAAATTTCTCTGCATTTTAAACTCGCCGGAAGTCCGTACCGGATTTTTCAACCTGGCATTTTAGTGGTATGAGGCAGTTTGGTGCTCTTCGTATAGAGTAGGCTATTAGCGGAACCGGGTTCCCTTCCTTCTTTGTGTGTGTGTGTGTGTCTGGTGTGGAAGGAGACATGGCTATGATAGCCCCAAGAGGTCAGTTAGCCAGAAAAACAAAAAAAGCTATAAAAACTTTATGGAAATGATGTTTTTTCTGTTGATAATTTAAGCTATAAGATCGTTTAATAACTCCACTAAAGTGCCAGTCAATTGTAAGCCAATCAAAACATAATAAGTTTGTCTGGAGAATATAGTCATTCCAATAAAGGATGTCCATCTGCTATGCATCCAGAAGATGAGCACAGACGATCGGGTTAGTGGAACTGTAATGTCCGGGTTGATGTTTTTGCATTTGATTAAAAGCCTAAATTTTTAGTTTATTGTAAAACCTAAAAGTTATTCGATGCATATTTTCGGGAGTCTCCTTTTGGTCTCTAAATCGCTCATTTTCCGTCAAATTTCTTTTCTAGGAAAACCCCGCAGCCCGCGGTCGAAAAATAAATTGGACTCGGTCAGTTATTTGTCTCGGAGCCTACCAATCGTAGAATTATGACGTAGAACGTGACGTGACGAGAGACTATCGGTAACAAAAAATACAGGGAGTCGGTAAAAAAAATCCGTTGTTAAAATGCGCCTTAGAAGGAAAAGGTTTCTTGGGTAAGGGTGAAGAATTGTAAGGGTTGGAAAGGATGCAAGGGTTGGAAAGGGAGGATGTGAACGGTTCAAGGTCACGGGGAGGTGAACCGTCGACGCGGTCCATGGGTTACCAAGACGATGGTCTCTCTCCGACGCGACGCCGCCCTCGGCAACACTTTTCCATTTCCTTCCTCCTCTCTCCCCCTCCCCCTACACTCTCCCTTTCCATCCTCTCCTCCCCACACTCCTCTCAATCTCCCTCTTTGGCTTCCTTCAACTGGAAGCACCAGAACAGGATGCGGGCGATGGACAGCCGAGTGCATTGGCGTCTATCGAAGTAGCCGGTCGAATTTGCGTCGTTCACGCGCGACGCCCTTGTTTCCGTGCACCTGCCACTCCCGTAAAATAGTCGAAAGAAAATATAATGTGCATGTCGGTCGTTGCTTCTTCATTTTCATCAATTTTCCAAATAGGCTATCTATCTTCCAAAAATAGTCGATCCTTTGTTGCAAATGGAGTCGTTTACATTATTTACGAGCGATTCATTATTACGAGAATACTATTAAAACGCGATTTCACCATTACGCAATATTCAAATTATGGACAGAAATCAAATTCGCCAAATGATATTTTTTCCTCGTGTAACGTGACATAAATCTGGTGATGTGTTATCAAAGTCACAATTATTTCAATCTTTTTACAGTTCAAAAATTTTTACAAAGTGCTTTTTATCAATCATTTGGCCAACCTGTTGGCCGGATGCGACCCACCATACAGAAAAGAGCTGTCCGCCCCTGATTTGGGACAAGGTCTTTAAAACTTCTTTCTTCGCGAGCCAGCGGAAGTAAAATACTGACACTTTCAGCCCTCCTAATGTAGAAGGATATTTT
Source organism: Uropetala carovei (assembly GCA_036926305.1). Taxonomy (NCBI): domain Eukaryota; kingdom Metazoa; phylum Arthropoda; class Insecta; order Odonata; family Petaluridae; genus Uropetala; species Uropetala carovei. Next base: position 3,639,504 of record JAXCHB010000010.1, on the reverse strand, counting down.
ATGAATAGCGTTTTCATAAATTTGTTCTATAATATAAAATGAAAATAACATTTGATTGGGTTTGTTTGATTTAGTGTGTAGTTGAACCGTGCTTTATGCAAACCTTATCCCGTGGGTACGTCTCTTCAGTCATATCATTTTTGTCTTTGAGAAAATGTTTTTCATTGCACGCAATTTCTGTAGAAGTTGTAGGAAACGCGCCGAGGGAAACTTCCAATGCCTTTTTCGCTTTCGAGACGTTTTTTTCGCCCGCTCACTCGCCGCACTGTCTCGCGCGTGGAGAGGCGATATTTTCCCGATACTTGCCATCATTCGATCGTTTATTTTCCTTCGAAAAAAGAAACTTTCACGGATGAGAGTTTTTCAATTGCAGCCTCTCCCTCCGTAGAAAAAACAGCTCAGTTTTGAGGAGGGTTTCTTTTTCTTTCTCGGAAATTCGTTCCCCTTCCGTGTAACTCGATAATCTTCTTTCTTCCTGGACGGTGGCAGGATGGCAGACTTCTTTTTTCTTTTCTTCTTTAATAGCCATTCCCCTTAATTGGCTCCCAATCGCAGTTTATCCTCTGCCTGGAATCTCTCTCTCTCAAAGGCTACATTTCAATGTCTCGAGTCGGCTGCTCATCGCGCATTAGTCGATTAATTCCGTATGTTTTCGTCATTGGGATTTAGTTAGGACGAGGATTGCATGGGGATTGGGAGTGTTTAAACCACGGAAAGGTGAATCATATTGCCATATCCGTTGGTTGTGTAAGTCAGTGGCGTATCCAGGAGGGGGTTTTGGGGGTCATAACCCCCCCCCCCCCTCCCCTCACGATTCAAAAATTTCCTTCACGCTCGCGAATCACTAAATAGAAGTATCATGGGGTTTAGCTTCAACCCCCCCCCCCCTCCCCCCGACAAATTCCTGGATACGCCACTGGTGTAAGTGTTAAGTAAAGCGTTTGTTTCTTTGGCAAGAGTAGCCGTCATCAGTGGCTGATGCAATCGTCTTAAATTTTGTTTTACGTTTTTAGCTGGCAGAATCCAGTCTGTTTTATCCAAGACTTCTTCTTCTCACATCCATTCCCTTCTTTTAAGACATTTAACATTCCTTTTTACTTTCTCCATACGTGTAATGGGAAAGTATTGTGATCACGAAAAAAATCGACTTCGAGATTTCAACGGAAATACACGTTTTGAGGTCCCTAGAACACGTTTAGACTATTTTCGGAATGATGCGTGTGTGTGAGATTGTGGGCGCTCTAACTCAAAAAGTACTTTTCATATTAATACCAAATTTCATATATAACACTTTAGCATGAGCACAAAGAACTGATTAGTTTTTGGACAATACCGGTTAACCGGAAGTCGAGGTTTATTCGAAACCCGATTCGGTTTTTGCGATATTTCTCCGTTAAAACATTATTGTATATACAATTCTATACAAATGTTATAGAGAATAATTTCCTACAACTTTCATTTGAAACAGTTTTCCATAGCAGTTATTTTTTTTAGGAATTATTTATAAATAATCGGTTTTTTCGGTTTCCGTCAAATATCTCCTTAAAAACGTCATCTTCGTGAGGACCAAAGTTGTAGAGAATAATATTTCTTCCAAGTTTTGTTTGAAACAAATTTTCGTAGAGCCATCCATTTCGGAGATATTTTGCTTATTCGTAAATTTCCAGTATACAGCGCCACCACCATGTAGCGGTGAATTCTGTAAACATTCAAAATATACCTAATTTACGGCAATGAGGACGACTGTATTCTTTTACGATACGAAATGATAATTTTGCCTCATAATGCTATTCGTAATAATTTAAATATCTGTACTCCAAATATGGAGAAATTCATTAGATTTTTTTCTTTCTGCCTCTGCCTATTTCCCAGCATCCTCCCCTATATGAATTCTTTCAGTAGCTATTCGACTTTTAAAATTTCACTCATCCCTATTATTGTAATTAAGTTTCTGTCTTCCCCTAGTTAATTTTTCTTCCTCAACCCAGGTTGATAACTGATAAGTCTTCATTATTAGTTTATTTCCTAGTTTAGTCGATTGCTGGATTAATCCGTAGGATGGCCCATACTCTTTAGATCGTAAAGTGGTAGAGTGAATCGTCTTTTACAATAAAAAGAATTCGACATCAGTAGTGGTGTGTGGTGTGATTTGCACGTTAATTATAACGGGTGAATTTCCACTGACGATAATCATTTCATGGCCACACAGCTAACTTTATACAATTAGCATAAGCTGATGTAGTTTATGTATCTTATCTAACCAAAGGTTTCGTGCGGTGAATAAAATATCGACTTGATTTTCGTCGTTGACCTTTACGCAGTTGAATATTTGGTAGATGTATGCAGAATTAATTAAATATCTTCGAATAATTTGGGCAATGTTCGTTCTAGCATTTGTGGTAATGTATGATAGATTTAAGAAAAAATCCTCTCGAGATAAACTTGTGGCGAGGGTATCCACAATATTGCTATCGTCAAAATCAGATTCGCCGCACTTCTGATTCATTGGTTATATATATTTGCGTCGTAAGTGTTCAGAGAGATAAGCACGCTGGCGATTAGAAGGAAAAAAGTTGAGATCTTACGAAATAAATAACGTATTTTGGACTCTGCCTTTATTTCAAATTTAATAGTGCAGAAACTCTCCTTTACCTTAAACTCGTCTATGCTAAAAGCTTTCCGTAGTTGATCCTCAATACCCTTTTAATTTACAATTTATAGCATTAAAAAATATATAATTAGAGGATTGGGAAAATTAAAAAAATCAATCGGCAGATATTTTCCTCGCAGCCGTAATAGGGTTTATGATGATTAAAAAGAAAACAACTTAAATTGAGGAGTTTTTGATCTTAATGCGATAGAATCGTGGTGTACAACCTTTAATTGCGAGGATGAGGATTCAGTATAGGTGAGCTTCTTGCGTGCATTGCATTCTCATCTCATGGCATTATTGCCCCCCTCCCCCCTCCCCCCCACTCCCCCTCCCCCCCCTCCCCTCCCCCCTCTCCACCCAATGTCATATAGTTACTGGAAAAGTTATTTCCTTCCCTATCTCAAAAGCAGCATTATTATTTGTACATTGGCACTTATGCACAGATGTCGAATATTTCGGAGTTTAACCCCTCGACAATTGCACTTTTGTGGATTCATCGTTTTTTTTTCGAGTTTTATGTTTCACTGGTATTCTCGTTCTCAAAATATTTTAACTCCCAATGTGGTTTTACTTACGTTATGTAATTTCTTTTCGAAGAATGTCTTCTTCCTTTGAAATTTTCGTTATATAACGTATGCCACCGACGTAGAGTTTCGTGTCAGTTACACAGAAAACGTCTTGAAAGTCTTATTAATCCTAAATGAGAATGGACGTCAAAGGCATGAAATTCGCTTGATGCGCTAGAAGTTTTCTTATAGTTTTCACGAGATGTCTACACCGACTTAAGCCTCTTAAAAAGCGAGCTATTCTTGGATAGGAAGTTTTATGTTGATCAATATCGGGCGAAGATTAAAAGTAGCGGTAGACACAGCAATTTGGGAAAATCTTCGGAATAATCGTTAAATTTTCCCTAAATCCGCACTAAAATTAAGATATATTCAGGAAGAACGCTGTTTAGCCAAAAGTATTGTATAAAATCGACCTCATTTGCAGATTTCCGTTAAGAATATTACAAATGCTATATACTAATATCCTGCGGGTTAGCTTTTATGATCCTCGTTCTAGTCCCGTTGACTCCTTTAGAAAAATATTTGTATGTTGCATATGGCGTGGAAATTTTTATCACCTCACTAATTTTAATCTCTGAGAATATTATTTCTGCAGTTCTGCCGATTTTAATTTGAAGAACCAACCACTACAGCCTTTCAACTTTTGAATAATGAATGCTCTTTAATGCCTAGTAATGTAGGAGGCCCTTTTTCTAAGAGGTTGGGAAATGAATCTGAAATAGTATTTGTTTTATTAATTATATTCGTACAATTAGTGTCACAATTAGCATTGCCAATGAACCCTCTGTTATTCTGTTCCGACACATTTTATTAAAAGGAAGTCATTATTTTGGCATTGGAAGCCTGTGGGTAAATCCTTTCCTGGTTGACGTGGAGTACCGGCTAAGTGGTAAAAAATAGCGAATGTCTTGATCATCGAAATCCGTAAAGCGAGATGTAACTTTATGAGATATCCCCTCCGCTGGCCGATTTGAAAAAAGTATTTTTTTTTAGAGTGAATCAGTGAAGATCGACTCTATCGGTAGACTTAGAAACGGCCATAAACTTCTTCCGAATCGGTATCGGTTAGCTTACTTGTTAATCTTGTAAATTTGCAATCTTTTTTTTTTTGGTTTGGTCAACGGAGGCGACGTTCGACAATCGAAAAGAGATTTGATGCAAGTGGCGCCGTAGATAATGATTGGAGCGCGTCTTATCGCCTGCCTATCTTTCTCTTGGATGGGAATTTAATCGGAACGGGAGTGTTCCAACGATCGAGGAATTTTCGATCGATTGAAGACATTTAAGGCACAATGGAAAGCGATTAGAAAGTCGAGAAAGTGTTGCAGCTGGTTTTGTGCGGTTGTTTTAGATACGGGACGTGCATTAAAATGAGAAAATTAGTTAAATAAGCGGTTTTCTTTTTATCTCTTTGAAGATATAGAATACGAAGCTTCCTTGTGCCGATGTCGTCTTAACGTCAGAGATCTATCTCCCTGGCCCACTCTCACCCTCTCCTCTCTCTCTCTCCCTCTCTCTTTCGATACCTTCATCGGCCTTATCTTCTATGTACATCATTCCATTTTCACTTTACTTTTCCTGCTCTCATTCGCCTTCCGCCGTTAACCAACACTTTCTTGCTCTCTCTGTCCTCCATATTTCTTTCACCTGACTCACATTAAGTACCCCAACGTTTTATTTATAATATCTCACGAAGGCCATATCTTATTTGCCTCTTGTTCAAAATTCTTCCTCATCCATAAGCAAAGACAGACAGACAAACGACTTTGAGGGCGAAATTGAGACTACATCCCTTCTTACATTTAACCCTACGTTAATAATTACAAAGGAGAATAAAAAAATAATAATTATATATACATATGCACATACAGACACATTCGCAGAAAAACAAAAACCTGAAACTAAACAAAAGGAAAAAAAAAGATATCCAGTTACAAAGGAGAGAACTATGGGGACGACCTTTCTATCTGGGACTATAAGGTTGATACCAAATAACTCAAACCCCGTAGAAGAACCTAGGAAATAAACGAGGATTATAATGGATAGTTTGACATATTGAAACTCCTGATATCCACCAATCTTTTTGATTGGTATATTCGCTTTCTCCCCTGCGATAGGGCACGTATTGTCCGTGAGGCTGGTATTTTTTGTACTATATCAGGAATTATAAGATAGTGAAAGGGAAGCGAAAAAGAAGGGTTTCGCCTTTACCTTAGCCATGTTAACTGACATACTATTTAAGTGGATAGGAAAGAGAGAGAGAGGAAAGGGGGGTGGGGGCGGCAGCCGTTGTTACCTAATATGGTTTCCACTCCACTCTCTTCCCGCTTTCTGTAATCGGTTGGCTTGACGCGCAGATGGTCGCCCGAGTATAAAGTATCTCTCGTAATCATTCAATACCGAGTTGAAAACGCTTTTATTTTAGGCTCGCATTCAGGCAATTTTGGCGTGAAGAACGGGAAACGGGAAATTTTTTTTTTAATAGAATATTCGTGACGTTTGAGGCTCGAGGTGCGAACGGATTTAAGCCGCAGTCGGTGCTTAAAGCGGTTAATCGTTTGAATGACCTGAAACAGTTCAATTCTTCTCACGATTTTTCTTTCATTTATTATTTTTTTGCCTTTGCAGACAATTAGCGGATGTAGGTCTGTAAACAAAAACAGAAAAGAATTCTTTCGTGAAAGGCGTTTATTGCACGCTCTGCTTATCCCTTTCTCTGCCTCCCTCCCCTCCTCTCTTCCTCCCTTCCCTTTCCCCCTCTGCCTCCCTCCCCTCCTCTCTGCCTCCCTCCCCTTTCCCCCCTCCCTGTCCCTCCCCTCCGAATGACACCCTCAAATCTTTTTCTCTCGACCAACTCCCTCCTGTATCTGATCTCCCACTCTTCGCAAAGCCTTCATTCGGATTTCATTGACCCAGGGATGGAACGTCGCCCGCCTTCCGGAACTGGAAGATCACCCAGTTAATTGGGTATTTAAATTATAGGGAAGAAAAGGAATGGATGGGAAGACCGCTCGCTGCCTTGTATTTGTATGCACAGGCGTCACTCGCATAACGACGTTAATGCGTTGTGCGAAAATCAAGTCGGGTACCGCGAGTGATACGGTAGAAGACTGGCGCAAGAGTTAAACCACTATTCATGCACGTCGTTAAGCAAGAAATATTACGTCGTAACTGCGAAACGTCGCTGTGCGAGGGATGCTTGTACATACGTGTACACGCGCAAAAGATAGCGAAATTCCGGTAAATGGGGATGAGCTGTGTACCACGGCTTCGTGGCAGTGTTGGTTGTTTTTTCTGATGTGAGCGGAGAGTTGAATCAAGGAGTCGGATAGGGGAATCCCCGCAGGTGCTCAGGTGGGCGTAGGGAGGTCACTCGAAGAGGTCGGCGCGTTTTCCCGATAAGGAAAAAAGAGAGAGAGGCACCCTCTCTCGCAAGTGGGTCGCTAGTTCCCTTTCCATAAAACTCGCATTATCGTTTATTGCCGCTTCAGACTTCCTCCCAAACTCTTTCCTACCTCTTCCTCTCTCCCATTTCCCTCTCCCCTCCCACATCTCCCTCTCCCCTCCCCCTTTATTGTGGGAGGGTGAGAAATCAACTCTCTCGTCCATCTCTCTCCCTCTCTCCATCGCCACTCTCCGCAGTCGCATTGCTCACGCTTGACGCGTGACGACGTGGAATTAGTTCCCATATCCTTAACCTCAGTTGCATCGTCCTCACCTTTGTGCTCTCCCCTCTCATTTCCTCCTCCGCCTCTTTCTCTTCCCCTTCGCTTTATCCTCCGTTCGACTCCTCGTTCAGGATCTTCTTCAGGCGTGGCACGAGACTCATCGCGGCCTGTCTCCGGTGCGGCTGCGCTTCTCGTATCATTGCGCAACGGTGAGACGGATTGGCGGTTTCGGTTCGAGATGGAAGAAAACTGCGAGCGTTTTTTGATAGCTCATTAGCTCGCTAAAACATTCCTCGGTCGGCGGTTTTCCATTGTGAAACAGAGTAGCTAACTACCCGCAAGGTTGTCGAATTCGGGTTGGTTGATGGAAAAATCAGAGTTAACGGGCAAATTAAATTATAGAACGCGCGGCTTATGAGATCCGTCCGATGGATCTCTGTTGCGTAATACGTCAGCGACTCGTCATATTTGATCAATCGACCGTGGACATTTGAGGAATCGTCATTCTTCGTCGCGAAAAATTGTCGTCTCATTCGTTTCCGATATACGTGTTTGTATGTTTTCCACACCGTGTTTGAAAAATATCTCGAATAGTGGGACTCTGACGAAATAAAAAATGTGACCTTGTCTCAACGAGGCTGCAGAACATCCGAAATCCGTTGGAAACTAGGACAGGAGATAAGTTAGGTAACCGCTGTGACAATGAAACGGTTGCTGTAACTTTAAAGTAGTAGCAACGTTGCCACGGAAAAATGCTACGCCCTCTGGAATTCGTAAAGTTTGTATCGGCGCTTCGAATGGCACTCCCCTTTGACATGGCGCCTTGTGGGACTGCACTGCCCTTGCTACGGCCATGTTAAAATTATATGAGAGTTTCAACTAAATTCTCTTTTTTATTCTGTCAAGTGTCGGTGATTGGTATTATTACCGATGATGGTGATTTATAATTTAAATGAGCTCGTTTACTTAAACCGTTTCACTTCTGAGTTAATATATGTCACTTGGTTTGAAATGTTTACCGGTGAGGATTACGAAGGTGGTTACTATACATCAGACGAAATTTCGGTTTTTTATTGTCTGTACATTTTTTTACATCAAATTTTTTATCCGAGAAAGCGTGATCGAGCCCACCTTAGCGTGATTCCATTCGACGTGGTAGCTATATATATATATATATCTCTAACAGCCATAAGAAACTGAGTAAACCACGTGCGGATATTGGTAATCTCTATTCAGTTCTTCCAAAGTCTTTTACAATTCCTTGTTTAAAAGACTTTCCCATTCTCTTTGTGACCGTTGGAATTTTATAGTTTGTCAATAGGATTTAACTAGAAATTTAAAATGCGCGTACAGAGCATACATGAATCTAAATGCATTGCACACTTCCTTTTATTTGAAAATTCTGTATGACCAACGTTAATCGACATTGCATAAACAGACCAATTAATTATTTAAATTAAGCTTTGTTTTTCGAGCAACATTTTTATAATGCGTAACTTACCGGATTTGAATTTGTACTTTAAGTTAACAAAACAATATGTGAAAAATAAAACTTCGTGTTTACTAAAGTGTGCCCCTAGCGAGAAATGGGACGGTGCTTGGAAATAGTTTCTTAATATTGAAATGTTCGTTACAGCGGTATTCGTTGTAACGAGATGTGATTGTACGGAATAGAAATGGAAGAATGTAGAGAGATTCAGGAGAGTGGGAGCAGAGAGGGGACGGCCGTCTCTTTTTTTTCATGAGAGAAATGCGAAGAGAGAGTGAGGATAATGAAGCGGTGCGCCTGGAAAGATGCTGCATCACGGGCTGAGAGACGTTACCGCAGGTCCCTCACTACGACATGTGGCGCCGTTTCGGTTGGCTCCTTTCTCCCACCCGTTCATTTCTCCTTTTTTCTCCCCTCCCGCACCTTTCTCCCCCCTCCCGCTCCTTTCTCCCCCCTCCCGCTCCTTTCTCCCCCTTCCCGCTCCTTTCTCCCCTGGTCGCACGCTGTTCGTGGGAGTGCGAGAGGGAGGAGCGGGACTAGTTCTCCATTCTATATGGGACAATTCCCTTGTTCAGACCTTCACCCCGGTCCCGTTGGAGGTCCCTTTCCCCCCTCAGACCCTACTACATTTCTTCCCGTCCTAGGTTGCAGCTTTCCTCTTCAGTCGGTTTCCCATTCGTGGTCTCGTGGGAGAAGCGGGGCACGCTGCCATCTGAATCGACGCGAAAAAAAAAAAACTCCCGTTGGCAGCTATAAAGGGCTGCGGTTCACGAAGGGATGAACTCTGGACGAGTGTTCTAGCTATTAGCAACAGGTGACGATGCCTCGGAGCATCCTTTCCCATTCGCCGCAGGCGGAAGATCAAATAGGTTTAGCTTCGAATATTCTGTTTGGCGAGATTAAAAATTTCAAACTCCTAAACTCCGCTTCTCTTTGTTTGGCGAGGTTTGATTTGAAATACGTAGTCTGTCTCTCCACTTTGGATCATTTATTCGAACTTGATTCTCCAGTGTATTCTACCATGATTTCGATGTTCATTGTCGCAGGACTCTTCTTATGGAGGATGTTATAGAAATGTATCGTAAAAACTCCGTTCCACAAAATCTATTCTAAAGAAGACAGATACCATTTACTAGATGTTGTATTTAAAAAATCAAATTGCACCCTGCGTAGAGATTTAATTTCTTGGCTAGCAGCTATGTTATTAATAATGATATCGAGAAAATTTTGGACTTCGAAAAGGGCTGCTAGCAATTATTACCGCCATTCGATATTTAAAGATAAAAAAAATTGTAATCATTTTAAAACGAGTTACAAGATATTTATAAGATTATTAAAAAACGCAATAAATGCCCAAGAATAAAGTATTTGCTCGTGTTAATTGAAAATCGGTTTGTAACTGCTCTTAAACTAATTAGAAACGTTATTTTGTGTCATTTGGAATAACGAGCGTTGCATCTTGAACAGCGATCGTAATGTGAAATTTTCCTATAACGGCGAAAGGAACAATCTTATATTTAATCTCATTGTATAATTCGCTCTAGGAAAAAATCGATTAATGAAACTGATAATATCTTAAGAGCACATTTCTTAACGTTAATTTTAAAAGCGTCTAGGGAGGGCATTATTCTACCTTTATAATTCACATTTCATTGCATTTATGGCGCAGTTATGATTTTATATTCAACGATGAAACCTGTTTTTTATGTTGCCTCATTATTAGACATTTCTTGGGTGTGGCCGCCTTTATTGCGGAATAAGGGCTGAATCCCGACTGGAAATTTAATTCGTTCCGCGCACTCCGATGATTTTATTGTTGAAATGTTAAAGAACGTACAATAGACGTTCTTTATGGTGATATTCATTTGCAGAAAAAGTCTCCAAAATGTATATCAAGGATATATAACGCGAATAAATTCAAATTACGAACGTTATTTCGTGTTACCAACTTTTCAAGTTTGAAAGACGAATTAACGATTTCAAGTCCCCATTCAGCGGAGAAGCAGACATTTTTTTAAAAAACTAGGCCGGATTTTTCATATATAAGGAGTTCCGTCTGCTGATCTGATGGATAAACTGTACTAAGCCGCCATTGAGTCATCTCGAAGGAAGGCGTGGCGTACCACTGTCGGAATGGACACGTGCCACCAGTGTCACGCCTTCCAGCGGATGGAAATGGATTAATATTTGAATGTTCTCTGGTATTGAAATCTGGAGTAACATGTGTGTCTGGAAACTCATGCGTTGATCAAGTTCACGTGCTCTGCGGACAAATATCGCAGACATTCCCTTCGTTTAAAATGGCATTCAGTGTTGACCTTACCCATTTCTTAACGCGTTCCAACTTTTCTGCCTTCCTATAGGTACCGACCTCGCCATTATCCGCCCACCTCGACGTTTTACTGCTCTCTCCGCATTCCTCTCTTTATCTCGCCACTTATTCTCCTTCCCATCATCGCCGCCGCCTCATTCCTCCGTATCTTAGCAACATAATCCGCGCTTTTCCCGTCTCCTAACACGTAAGCCATTGTCGCCCGCTCTTGATCCGGTCCTTACTCCTCCGTCACACACCCCTTTCACATTCTCCCATCCCACGTGACCCACTCGTCGCCTCATCTGTGCCAGTCCACGGTTCCTATATTCTGCTCCATCGAGCATTCGTCGAGTTCTCAGCCTCCTTCATGTATATGCCGCACACGCTCCGTCTACCGCACATTTTTGCTCTACTTGCGTAGCTGCGGGCACGCGAGGTTCGTGCACCAACTCGTCGATGATTGCCCTTGAACCTAGTTGCGTAATGAGCGCGGGTTTATTTTTTCTTCCCAAAGTAAACCGCGTCTCATCGTTGTGGTTTTCCTCGGAGATTGGCGTGTTAGTCCATGTGCCGAGTTTTTTGTTTTAATTTGAGGCTAGAAAGGTATCTTTATTTCAGTTTTGCGCGAGACTTGTACTTTTTAACTTTTTGGCGTTTTAAATTGATGGGAATTATTGATAAAAAGATCCTTATGCGACAGGCATAAGCTGTGATGATGGGAAATGTGGAAACAGGTGAATTAATCTGCCATGACCGGGAATTGAACCCGGGTCTTCCACTTGCGGGGTGGATATTCTACCACTGAACTACCGTAGCAGACTAATGCTACTGTTTCAGAACGGGAATATATTCTTAAGTTGGCGTTTGATAAATCATCCTTTCCTAGTTCGATAGAGAGATTCGCGTGCTGGAATTATAATTTTTCTTTTTTTCCGTTGAAGTTGGCGCATTATTGGAGTCAATAGAGGGCGTCGGAAGGAATAGCTCAGTTCGATGATTGGTTTAATTGTTGCCGCCCATCGCCAGTCGCGCGTGCCGGAGCCAATCGGCGCGTCGGAATCTCCCGCGCGTGGCGCTACGAATGTCGGAAGTACTTTCCGCGGTCTGTCCCTATGACAGCTGTTCCGAGACCGTTTGTGTCGGGTGCAACGGTTTCTTTTCAGGCATATGTTCTGATGAAGCCTCTAAAAAAAATTCTGTACAGTACATCTTGAAGAAATGCTGAATAAGTTGAAACCGTAAAAGTGAGCACGCCGTCCCATCTTCGCCCGCTCATTCTAATAGCAAGGCCACATCTTTTGCATAGGGGTTAAAACCAACCTTGTCAAAGGGTGGTAAACGTAGTGTGAGATAGGAAGTTTTTTAAAGCTCTTATTGTATTTCTTTTGTCGTTTAAGGGCCGCTGTGAAGTGAAAGTTCTGTTACTTGTTCTTTTTTGACTCTTTTATTAGGTTCACTTCTCCACGAAGTACCGCTTAGCCTAAATTCAACGTCGTTGGTCATGAGAAATTCCTTTTTTACTTTCTCCAAATACGTAGTATAGAGAAAGTATTCTTTTCATGAAAAAAAATCGGTACAAAATTTTTCATATACTAATGCGTTTAGTTATCTTTTGAAAAATATGAACTATGTAGAATCGTTATAAACACGAACTTAAATAACTATACGAGATTTGAAGAAAATCGTATTAGTCGTTTTTAAGAAAATCCAATTCTTGTTAAAGTTGCCCAAGAATAAACTAGCCTTATATTCATTTTTGAGACATTAAGTATGTAATGTTATTGCAGACGTATACTCGAGTAACGGTACGAAATTTGATCAAAATTGTTCGAGCCGTTTTTGAGAAAGTCAAATTATTGTTAAAGTTGCCAAGAATAAACTAGCCTTATATTCATTTTTTGAGAAATATTACTGATGACGTAAGCTCAAGTAACTATTGATCACAATCGTTAGGGCCGTTTTTGAGAAAATCAAATTTTGTTAAAAATGCGTAGAATAAACTGCCCTTAATTATTGAGCAGTGCCCACCATTTCTTCATAGCTTCTATTCTGTATGATAAAATGCCTAAGTACAAGATTTCATTCATTTTCGCTGCACCATTTAGACTCTAGAGCCAATAACAGACAGACTGCATTGCGAAAACCACTTTTTCGGACTCGGATACACCTAAAACGTATATTCCCGTCAAAATCTCGAGGTCGAATTTTTTCGCGATTACTATACTTTCTCAGTAGATATACCTACTTCGGATATGAGAAAGTAAAAACCGAATTCGGGATTTCGACGGAAATACACGTTTTGAGGTCCCCTGAACACGTTTTGACCGTTTTCTCGATGATGTCTGTGCCTGTCAATCAATTGCACTAAATTCCAAACAGCAATAGATATAACGTGTGTGTAAGTTCTCTTTACTGTTGATTCGGAGTTAACTGTTTAATTCTTTCCCGTCATTTTTGACCTTATACCTCGATTACTCAATTTCTCGCGACCCGTTATCAATTCCACTCCTTTACATCTACATCTACATCTACATGATACCCTGCAAATCACCACTTTAACTAATAACACAATTAAGGTGAATTGTGTATCTCATTGCGGGCGTTGAAATTTTAGTTAACCGGTCGGATTCCTACTACGAAATAAAAACAATTCTTCGAGATGACGGCGGTCGTCACGCTGCGCGCACTCGTGTCGCATCGTAATGAAAGGTCTTTCAACCGCCCTACTCCATCCTCGTCCTTCCCCTCCCTCCCACATAAACATCGTCCTCTCTCCCCATTCACCTCCATCGACTCCCTCCTTCTCCCTTCCCCTTCCCCCGTCATCCCCTATCGGCGATGATGCGCTGCTCCGGTATTTGTGTCATCCACTAATAAATGAACCATATCTTGAGATTTTCTCGGAATTATAGTTTTTTTTAAACGTGATGCAACTCCAAATAATTACGCCTGTCGGTATCTGTTACTGGGACATTTCGTATCGACGAAAAAACTTGGGAGATATTATCTCCTTTTAGCTAAAAACGTGCGAGAACCGCTTCATTTTACAATTGCAAAATAACGACTTGCATACCTTATGATCTTCCTTATTTTTTGCCGAAATGAGGATCTCGACTTTTACGTAACGCACTTACTTTACTACAACATCTTTTGCATATAACTGAGTGAAGAGCGGTAATATAGTTTTTAAATGGTAATTTCTAGTGATACATTTCTCATTACGCGTCTGTTTTAGACGATTCTCGTTACGTGTGGGACACCATCGTTACATTCGCTTTAGTTTTTCATGGGTAGAAAGGGGGCATGACTAAAGTGACCAGACGTACTGATTTAATCAGTACAGTACTGATTTTAGAGACTGTGTACAGATTTCAAATATGTACTGAATTTTGTACTGAATTTTAAAGTTGTATTGATTTTAAAAGAAGAAAAAATCTATATTTAGTTCATTTACTGTCGGATTGACGGTTGAGGTGGCTCGGGTGCGATGTTGCCAGGATGTGTAAAGAGGACTTGCCGCACCTCCACCTATGATTGGCTGTGAGGGAGGGGCGTTTTTCAGTCTTTCCTTCCAAACCCCCACCCATTATCTACAACTATAAATCTCAATTCCAAAGTAATGTCGTCTAGACAATAGTAGTTATGGTTGTGTGTGTCATGTCATGTGAGTCATGTGACAAGTTTTATACATAAATTTTAAATGATGAAAGAATTTTAAAAGAAATTGTTTCTTCCAATAAATATATGAAATAAATATTGACATTTTGTTTTTTCTTAATAGAGTATACTGTATAAAATTTCAATATATAAAGTATTATATTGAAATGTAGTTTTCTTTCATGGATAGGTATAAGAAATAAAATAATGTACCTACTGATTTTACATCTAGAAAATCTGGTAGTTTTCTTTCATGAATATAAAAAATAAAAAATGTACTGATTTGACTTCTAGAAAATCTGGTCACTTTAGGCATGACTCACACTTGGCCCGTTTAATCCCTTTAAGTAGGTGCGTGGGGTCTATATAACACCGCTAGATATTTGATAGACGCTTTTACCATAAACAACAATTTAATTAATTATTTTTTCAATAATGTCAATTTTTTGCTCTCACGCGTCATTTTAGCATAGTTTTCATAAATATAATCTATTAATTAAATTAATAGAATAAACAATATGGAGTCTCACTTATGGGTATGCGACGTCTACTCACGAGTTGAAGGATGGAATGGTGTTAATCGCCGATTTCAATTCTATTTCCGTGCGTCTCTTCTACTCTCTTATTCCTCTAAAATTCCTCTTTCTCTCCATCGCCTCGTTTTCCCATCCCGTAGCCGTTTCACGTCTCTCAGGTAAATATATCTTCGTCTCTCTCTCTCTTCCGGCCATTGTGATGGTGCTGATGTGATACTTCTCTCTCTCTCTCCCTCTCGTAGAATCTCTCTCTCTCTCTCTCGATTCGTGGCTCCCATTATTATCCCATCGTAATCCACTTTCCGTGAGTGGAGGGAGAGGTTCCAATCGAAAGAAATCGGCGGCCTTTCAGTTTAACAGCGTTGCGGAGTAGGGGTGGGTGCACCGTAAGGTTTTCGTCGGAAAATGCGCATTTTTGGGACCCTTTCAGAAACAGTGTGTATCGCCGAGATCATGAAGTCGTTCTGATGTATTTTTTTGCACGATTTGACTAGCGATTCTTTAGGGAAGAGGAGTGTTGTTGGCCGCAACCTATGGGTGATCTGCGGAATATTAAATTTTTGCCTCATACAGGAGCATACTTACATTATTTTCTTCGGCAGTCCTATTAAAAATGTATAGGAGAGGTATCAGAAGAGCGTTTGAACTCATGTGTTCCAAAGGCGAAAAGAACGATTTTCAGCCATTTCCCGGATAGCGGAGGATTATGGTTGGGACGTATGCATTAGAAGTGTTTTTTCAAAGAACGGGTCACGACCAATGTGTATGGTCGCAAGATTCAGGAGGAGATCGTGAGCATTCACTGCTGAACCAGCTGAAATTCGTAAAATATGACGAGGAACTAATGATACCTTTAGATAAAAGTATTTTTAGCATCTATTTTGTTCGGAGTTTTTAGGAATATCTTGATGATATATGTTCTAGTAGGCAATGCAATGGTTTATGGATGCACACAATTTCCCTGAAGCTTCTCGCTTTCGAGTTGTTTCGTGAATTTCATTCTGACTGGATAGCCTTAATCTCTAATTAGAAGATACTCAAGAGAATTTCGTCTCCATCATCTGAAGGTGGACAGATTAGTGGAGTAAAAATAAAACTTCATTCGAGATAGGCATTTCAATGGCGTTTAATACGAAAGAAAGACTCGGAAATAGTTATCCCTATGCTTCCCCGAAGGCGTCTTAGTCAAAAACGGTTCATTCGCCCTACACAAAAACTCCTTATACACATTTTCGCTGTTACGTAATGTAGAAATAAGTAACAAAAATGTCTTATAATGATCGCGACATTGGATTCTGGTTTTACTAAATCCGTCTGCAATTAATCCTTAAAACAGTATGAAATTCTTTTAATTTATTTTCTACGTAGTTTTGATACTATGTACAGTCAACCTCGTTAGTGTAAGTTTTAAGGGTAAGATTTCATGATTGTGTACACGAGGTTTGTAAAAACGTATTTTTAAATGAGGAACATATACCTCGGTTTTTGCAGGGGACTGGATTACACTACTATTAAACTACCATTTAGTATCAACCGAGTTTTCATTATCGAGATTTTTATTATATTCTTTCGAATCTTCCGAAAAAAATCACATTAACTAATTTTTGCTTTATGTATCTCACAAGAAAAAAAATGTATGATCGTGAAAAAATTCGAGATTTTGATGAATATGCATGTTCTCCACTCATTCTCATTCGCATATTGCCTATTGATTTTTTCCGTTTTTAATAAATTATATTTCCGTAGAACTTAAGATGAAGGCAACCGTTGAACCTTATAAACTGCGACGACAGAGCTGAGAAGTCGAAAAATAATTCCGTCTTTTTTAAATTGCCTTATATATAGCGATCAACTGACGCATTTTCCAAGCCCAGCGTTTATTCTAAATAGCCTTTCTCTGAAACCCCTCCGGGGCGCGTAGGAGGAGGAGGGATTGGAGGACGGGGGAGGAGCTAAGTGGAGGTGGAGGGAGGGTAGAAAGGTCGTGGATGAGAGGGGAAGTAGGAGGATGGGATCCATGGGATCTTTCCAGCGGGCATTTTTTAGGAGTTTGTTGACCGCTTGCTCCGCCGGAACTCGGCATTGCATTCACAGCGCTCAGGCTTCCATGACTCCTCCCCATCTCTTCCATCTACCCTCCCCCTCCTCTCCACTTCCCCCCTCTCCCCTTCCCCCCTCTCCCCTTTTTCTTCCTCATATTCTCCTCCCCCGCACCTCTATCATTCCAGCCATAGACGCACGGACTTCTATCTTTCGTATCCTTCCACTCCTCCTGCCGAAAAGGCAGAAACACTGAAGGGCGACGGAATGGCTCGTCTTTTAAGACGTTCCGCGCTGCTACGCGTGAAGGCGGCGCACGTTAGACGCTTCGGATTCCTCTTGGTCCCCCCTGTGCAGGGGAAGAGAGAGTTCGTTCGGGTTGCCGCCCTCTGCCTTCCCCTCTCCTCCCCCTTCTGGCCACCTCTGGTCTTCTTCTCGTCTCGAGATGGGCTCTTTACACTTCGCCATGGAATGAGGAGGAAACTCGTTTGTAATCGTTTTTCCGCCACGCGTTTGAGTTTCCGCTCGCCAGGAAGTTTTTTTTATTGACCGGCAATGGACTCCTTTTAACAGAGGGAGACGATATGCAAATTTTGGTTTTATTTTGGTCTGTCCATTGACTCCCTTTAGTGTTGGTCGATCTCCTCGGGGCGTTAGCCCCTCGTGGGACCTTGATTATCTTCTAGTAGTCTGGTCTGGGAGTAGGGGGGATAAGGGAAATTATTTGCCACCCGGAAATCTTTTAAATTAGACGGGATTATTTGATGGTAAGGCGAAAACTTACAGTGGACGAACTTGCATAATCCAGACTATTTGGTTGTAGTATACGAACGACCCAGTCTTAAAAATAATAAGATTGTGGGCGGCTGTTATTGACGGGAAAAGTTTGTAGCGTCTCTGCACAATTAAGAATCGTTACTACTCAGCGTAAGTTAAATTCATAAAGAGAAATCACGATAGTAAACAAAGCGTAACGTCATTAATATAAAATTTGTTATAGGCTTCGTTAGAGGAACGTAGACTGCAGGAGAGATATAGAGAAATATATGTATTATGTCGGAGGGACTAAATATGTAGCTTCTCAGAAGAAGGCGCCGACAGCGAGGATAAGATCCGCGAAAGCGATTGTAGGACGGAACGATATAGAGGGTAGTTTTCCCCGAGGACGATAAAGGAACATAATAGGAAGAGGTAACGTAGGTAGACTAGGGAACCGCACCATCTGCCATCCACCAATAAGGTGACTTTCAGTGTATTATGTAGATGTAAATGCGTAAGAAAATAATTATAATGAATGATTCTGGCTTTCGACATACTTCCTTCTGTATCCAGTATGTTGTAAATCCCTACGGTATGGGTTTTCGGAGCAATTGTTCCGAGTGAAACAAGAAAAGAGCACTCTCGTCTTATTTAGAATCGAAAGTGCTTTGTGTTCGGCGGAGCGAGTTTTCTTCTTCGGGCAAATTCTTCCTATTTCGGGCATCCGCTTTTGCTTTAGTCTGACATTTGCAAAATCCATTAACGCGTAAGTCCGAAGGCGAAGAAAGGAATTCCGCATCACTTCTCGCCGCAAAGACGATAACCACCGCTAATCGGCTGTGAATTTCTCTGAATCACCGGCAGCATTTTTTGTTTAAGTTTCGACAGAACGACATCTGTCGGTGAAACTCGTGAATAAGTAGCGACCAACGCAATGAAGTTGATGGATAAATGCGATAAGATTTAACTAATTATACCGTATAATTTTGGTGCAAAATTATCTTATTCATATGAAAAATACGCTCTTATTGTTACCAGAAAATAGACTAAATGTTTACGGTTGATTCGGAATAAAATTCCCGTTATCTAGGTGGCTTAATGAACCTCCCGCGAGGTGCAAGATCACTATTCGAATCCCGGATGGGGTGTAGACGTTTTTATCGCATCCGTTAAAAATTATCTTAGCGGATTAACCGTAAAGGATCGCGAAATCGATCCAAAAATGTTCCTCTGCACGCTCTTAGCGTTTCGATTTTCCTCGAAATGACAACTGCCTCTTCTTTCCTCGTTCCTCTCGTAGCCGTCCGCCTCGGAAATTCCCATCTTTTGTATGTACCTCCCGCCGCCTCTCCACGACAGGAAACTTTCCCATGCCGCTCAAATCCGACCTCCGACCCGCCTCTTAAAACGTCCGTTCTGCCTCACCTGACGCACGCATCCTGTCCGAATCGTGCCGCGCAGCGATGACACCTTACATCCACGCGTGCTCAATACGGTCTTTTCCACGCATGTTTTATGAGGCGAAGCTGTCGTGTGAGTAATCACTTTCCAGACTCGCCCGCACCCGTACTTCTCGGTAGCCCAGGCTTTTTTTTTATTGCGTTTTTATTCCTGGAATCGGTTCTATTTACGGTTATTGCTCACTCGCCGGGCCCAACAATTATCATTCTTTCGTCAGCGTTTGCCTTTCGTGCGACGAATACGTTATTAAGTCTATCCTTTCTCTCCCCGCACACTGTCGCATTTCCCTCGCTTCTTCCCATGCAACACTTGCGGGTTCGTATCCCACCGGAATTGTCCGAGAGGGTCCTTCATTCTTTACGCCTCGTATGGTCAGAGCCGGATTTCCCCTTGGTGGCAGAAGTCACGTTCCATTGGGACTCCGGCGTTCTTAGAATGCGATCATTTTTTGTGCGTGAGCTTAAAATCTATATAGCCCGGGTTAACGTGTCCCGCGGAAGATATAGCGAATTAGAGAAAGACTTGTTGTAGCAATGCAAACAAACGTGCCATACAAACCAAAGTCATAATATTTCAGCGTATTAATTTAGGATTTTGTCATTTGGTAAAATGAAAGAGCGATTGCTGCATTTATTAAAGCCTACTTACACCCTGGCAAACTAGGCATGTGACTTAAATCAACTTTAAATATAATACAAATATAATGATATAAATAGCATTTTTGTGAGATTTATTAAATGTTTACAATGTGCCATTCGTATTTTCAACAATACCTTTTGTTTAATGACTTCCCTTAATTTATGACTGAGCATTGTGGGCAAAACTGGATCTTACGTGAGTGATATGATACCAATGTTTCATGTTGTGCTGTAGTAGATTCACTAAATCCGTTTATGAATTGAAGTCCATTTATTGCTTCGTGTAAAGCAACCGCACTAATCGCGACTAGTATGTCATTTTCGCTTCTCATTTAGATAAATAAAACTTCGTATATTAAAATTCAGCGAAGCACTTTCAATGTTTGATGCATACGGAGAGACATGCTCTAAAGGGAACTTTCTAAGAAATGGCAAAAAACTTGCTCTCGGGGCAAAATGGTAAAAGAAACCGACGTATGCCTTAGCAGTAAAAATAATTACGACGGCTTTTTAAATAGAGAAGTCCATAAATGGAATCTGTAAAAAAAGGTTTTTTTTATAGCAGCCTATTCGTTTCCGTTTACTCGTGAATAGCGTCTGCAAATATGCCATTTCTGCACTGCGATTACCCTCCCTTTCTTTCTCACGACGCGCAATGAAGTGAAAGTGGCGGTCGCGGAAAAGGGCCGCCAAAAGTTAGCAGAGGGTGGAGTGGTGGGGTGTTTTTTTTTCATAGCTCGTGGGACCAGATGCGCCGATGGTTGTTTCGGGTCATCGCTCTTCGAGTGACATCTGCCCTCTCATCCGACACGTCCTCTCGAGCAGCGTCTACGTTTTGCACTTCGTACGTTTTTTAAGTTTGAAACGTTTCTGAAAAATAAGCCTGCGTGACGTCATCGTCCGTCGGGAGGCGAAGAAAAAAAATTGCAAAATAATCGTTTAAGCGGAATGAAGGAAATTTTAATTGGAAAGTTAAGTTGGTGGCAAACGTGTGTTACTTTAATAGCTATGAGGCTGATTAATACAAGCGAAACGCTCTTTTCAACTGGAAAACAGCAATCATAAGGCGATTCGATTAATGAATTATAGAGGTTCCAATTAGTATAATTGACCGTTGAATTAGCCAACGAGGCCGTTTACTTCGAAATTGAGATTAGTGCACAGTTCACACAACAGTGTAATGGTTGTTGTACTCACATCATGCGCACAGAAATCGTTTTTATAACGTATTTACACACATTCGAGGCAGATTATGGAGTTGAAAAAATGGGGTCGAATCGAAAGCGCAAAATTAAAAAGTTTATCGTAACATTTATTTTTTCGCACAATTCAGGTAAAAGCATATGTTGACGAAACTCCTTAGATTCAGCATTTTTTCAAGTTAAAGTACCTTTTATCGATACGTTTAACATCGTGGATTTTGTATTCAGCACGTATAAGTGGTTTTATACCAGTAGTAGAACGCCAGCACATCTATTTCCCGTATTTTATGGAAGGAACCCAGTCTTTGGTTAGATACTGCAATTTGCTATAGTGATTTAATACTATTACAAGTTCAATAATAAGCACTTTAGGTACTTATCTCTGGTATCTCCAATAGCAATAACAAGGTTATGAAAAACAGGATGCGCATTTTGGCCACAGTGTAGTCATCTTCAGTGGTTATTCAACAAATTAATTTTTTTCGATTAAACGTTTTTTCATTTGTATTTTTGGGGATCGTCAGAAATTCGTGTAAATAAGTTTTTTGATGAAACAGTAATAAATTAATTGCGACAACCGCTGTATAAACGGGTACATAAAATTGCAATTTCGAATGTATCGTTGCTGATGCCGCCAATAGGTGGTGTTTCGAACGTCCGTGCTGCTTTCCTCTCCTTCCTTACCCGATTTCTTCGCCCTTCTCGCCACTCCCCTTCTCTTATAATCCCTTCGTACTCTACGCGATCACCTTTCGCGGAATCCAAAAGAGGCGAGGCACCGTGTCATCCCAAATGTCAGGTTCTTTACTCTTAGTTGTTCGCTCGACCCAATGATCTTTATCTTTCGCCTGCATCCGGGATGTCCAGCCATCCGTCGGCTGTGATTCTCCCCCAAACACACCCCTCTTACGCTTTCCCAATCCCTCTCATTGGAGGTGCTGGTGTGCTTTTATTTCGAAACGGCTTATATTGTTTTTGGGAAGCTGCGGAGCCTCGGTAACGTCGCACTCGCCCCATCGTGTGTTTAGACGGGATTTCTCTTTCAGGTCGAATGGTATATTTCCCCACCTCTCTCTTTGTCTCTTTCTCCCGCCCGCCCCTCCTTCACCCTATCCTAAATCTCTCCATTGCGCGCTTTTCGCCTCTTTTGTATGCGCTGTTACAACCTTCACGATCTCATAGTAGCTAGAGGTTGAAAAATGGGAAAGTGAATCAGCATATGTATCGCAATTTTTGGCGCGATGTCATCGATATGTCGCATTAAAAGCGCTCGTAAAATGTACGATCGTGTTGTACAACCTTTAATTCTTACTCTTTTCACCCAAGTCAGGGGTCGGCAACCTGCGGCTCTTTAAGGACTTAACGTGCTGCTCCATAATCCGATTCCTTTCCCCTTGTAAAGCGCACGGAACGTCAATTATTCTCGTGATTTGGTTCTTTTAATAAGAACCGCCTTTCTTGCCGCCTCTTCTCATATTGGATTTTATACTTAATCATCGATAAAAAGGTACTTTTCTAGTCGATTCAGTTGGCGATCCTTGACCTGGGTGGTGTGAAACGTACAAATGTAAAGCGCTGTATCGCTCTGGATGTTTTTCTGTGTGATACCTGGCGGTAGCTCGTAAACAAAAATACTTATTGTTTTGTGTGTTTGTTGGCATTTATTCTTTGTTCATATTCAACGCAAGTTAATGGTGTAGGCGGGTTCAATCGGTTAAATAAAAGAGCAGTACTATTTAACTACTATACAGTCGTCGTCGCTGCCGATTTACGAATCGTTTGTCATAATAAGTTGTAATCGCAGAACGCGGAATCGCCCCTGAAGAAGGCCACTTTAGAAACATTTGACGGCTGTATGAGCGACCTACTTATTTTTTATCTGTTAAAAAATATTTGCATTTATTTTATTTAATACGGGTAAAATGAAAGATGAGAGGACGTGGTCTATTTCGCTTTGGACGGTTTCATTTGTTGGCATCTTTCTCTTTTCCCCTTCTCAACTGCAAAGAATTCGTAAATTTTTCGTTCAGGCGTTGAATGCAACACCATAGTGATTCGACGGCTCTCGGAGCGGCGCCTTGGAACGGCGGTGCTCATAAATCATTCATCGTGGCGGAATGCCGACTCCAGAGTGAACTACATTCAGTGGCGTACGAAATTCGCCCTTTATATCTCCCTTCTTTCTAATAAATTACCTCGTTTGACTCTCGACTCAACATTTACGCACCACGTGTTCTCGACTCTACCAGATATTGCGACGAATAGCAGTCTGTATTATTGTACAAGTTCGTCTTCGCGCAGTAGTTTGTGTGCACGGGAAATAAGGTTCAGTTTTGTTTTTAAGCTGATTATTTATATCGGAAGACCAATTTCTTTCGTTTTGTTTATCTTTTTTAAAAAGAAGTTTCATCGGTGCGACAATGAAGCTTCTAAATGTCAAAAACAGCTTCAACAAAATTGAAACAGCTGTTTATGACGATAAGAAAACTCTGCTAGGTATCAAACATCATTCTTATTACGCGTTTGTGTCAGTTAATCGAAAGTAAGTGTTAGTATGCAACAAATCTGGAATTATGAAAATATTTTGTCCTATCGTCCGTCTGCCCCATTCTGTATCTCGAGAACTGTATGTTTGGAGAAATACGGTAAACGTCATTTGGTTTCTAATAGCCAGGAAACACCAGGAAAACTTTTTTTCCAGTTTTATCCAACGTCTTGAAACAAAATACCGATGGTTTAAAATATTAAAAAATTATATTTCGAAAACGGTACTTCGGAGGAAAACCTAGGTGCAAAAATATTCGTCTTGACAATAACAATCACCGAAAAATATTTTCAGCTTAGCGGGGCAAAACACGAGGTGCGTAACGCCGAGTTCCTTGGAGCGAGCGAAGCGAAAGGAGGGCGGAGTTGGCACGCGTATGGACAGGAAAGGAAGGGGCTCTAGTCATTTGGTCGCTTGCATTAGTCGTTTGCATGTGCCGACTGCCTTTAACTCGAGCTTATCGGTGACTGTGCGTCCTTGTATCGGATTTTTTAAAGGTGCTTACATGCATTCGTGATATTCTTCAAAGCCAAATACATAGATTTCTTAAGAAAAAGGTTGGATTTCACAAAAAAATTGACAAGCTAAAATATAATTTTGAGATTTCGTGTAATGACTTTGTGAAATGTCAAAATGTTGGAATCAAATACTGAAAAGTCATCCAGTTTTATGATTATTTTTTTTATTTTAACAAATTGTCATTATTTATTATTCACACTCAATTTTCGGCTTGGAGTGGTTTTGGAATCTCTGTACTCCCGCATCTTGTTTGAGCTCACGATCGTCTCAGCTGTCACACGTCACATTTCAAGGCTAGTAAGTCAAGCCTTTCGTCAAGATGGGTTTTTTCTCGCATCTTCTTTCTCGACGTCTCCCCTCCCCTCTCCCCTTCTCCTCCTCCCGTTCTATTCCCCCGCCTCCCTCCTCCCGTCCTCCTCTCTAAATCCTCCTCCCATCCTACTACCCTCTATCCTTCCCCTCCTACTCCCCCATTTCACTCCCCCTCCTCACTCCCCCTCCTCCCCCATTTCACTTCTACTACTCCCTCTTTCACTGCCATTTCCCCTTTCACTTCCATTCTTCCTCCTCCCTCTCTTTCCTCTCTCCCCCCCCTCTCTTCCCCTCCTACTCCCTTCTCCTCTCCCTCCGCTGTATCTGACTGACAAAGGGTTTTGGCGGGGAAAGGAGGCGGCGTGCCCTCAATGCAGCCCTGAATAGGGCGCGCCACTGTCTCCCTCTCACTTCGGCCGTCTTTCCTTATCAGCCCTTTACTGACAGTTCCGCGAGTGGCCTCCTTTTTCTTATCCCCAAAGTTTCACCGCGCTCTCCTCTTGCCACGCCTTTTCAATTTTAATTTTTTTATTTCTCGGACTGCGTTTAAATGGACGAAAGTACCTCACGGATGAGTAAACAACGCGCAAGTCATGGATTTCCTCCAAAACCGCAAGGGAAGATTTGCCATCACATTAAAATCTCAATTAATAAAACCCCTAGGATGTATGTTTCGCGGTTGCAGGGTGACAAATATTCGACTTTCCCGCTTTTTATCAGAAAAATGAAACGCGAAATTAGACGCTTTTTTCAGCGGCAATTTCCAGCTTTCTCCTGTCGAGAGTCGATGGGCGTGTGATGATGAATGAACGCGATATACGATGGTTTTTTTTACTAATTTAATAGAGTCTATTGCAGATAGACGTAGTTTCCCATCCTTATAATATGATATCAGCCAAGTTTGAAATTGTGGTTTGCTGTAGTCGATGAACCGAAAAAAATGATACTCTGGAATTCTGTTACTATTTAATAGTAACTAGCTGAGTCCGCGCAAAATTTGCGCGTTTAATTTTAAATTGATTCATAAAAAAATAATGTTTGTAAAATAAGTTGATGTTAATAGTTCATATTTTACTCTAGCAATGAATTTAAACAGTATAGGATACTTAGATATTTGTCTCCCAATGTAAGGTTTGCGTGTTAGAATCTCACTGAGGGAAAGGCAGTGTGCGCATATTAAAAAAAATGTTATCCGCAGGTAATCAGAAATTGTATTTTATAAGTTATGGTAGAGAGTAAATTGATGCGGCACAGTAATTAAATGGAAATGATTAGTGATCGGAAGATTCTTACGCGACAGGCATAAACTGTAGTGATGTGAAATGGAGAAACAGAAGAATAGAACTGCTAAGACCGGGAGTCAAACTGGGTCTTAACACCTTATAGAAAGCAAATATTGGGAAAAGAAAGATGTGAACTTTCTGTAATTTACAGGAAATGTCATCCACTTAATCAATCACAAAACATAACTCTTGTAAAAGCGACGCCACAAAAAATAATTATTTATCCATTTAAGCCAGGCGAAAGTATTAAAAAAGTAAGCGCTGAAACAATTGATTGTAGAATAATGCGGAGTATAAGCTTACCGGGGTTTAGGAAGATTCCTCCTCACCAAAGCCTTCGTAATGAAATGGCAGAGTCTTATGCGTATTTCCACTGACAGGGTGATTCTTGGTCGCTTCAGTCACGAAAACAAAAACATTTGGTATTTCCAAAAGGTTGAATACTCAGATACAGTATTTTAAAAAATAAATATGCTTTTCTACCACAATCTACGATAAACGCGTCCTAGTCACAGAAAATACCTAGTCACAGAAAATAATCTTACTGAATGTTCTCGAGTTAAATCATTATCTTAACGAATTCATCCATTGTTATATTTATAACAATAAAACTTTAATTAAAGCAAAAATGTAGCGTATAATGATCTTACTAACTTAAGGATTCCATTTTTACGTCAATATGAACGTTTTAATCGATGGTAATTGAATCAGAGGCAACAATTAAGGTCGACTTGGCAACGTCCCGAAGGAGAACAAAAAATCGGCAAAATTTGGAAAACAATTGTGTATAGGGTATAAACATTGAAAGAATAAGATAATTTAGAGTTTTAGCCGTCGAATAAAGCAAAAACGGAGAAAATCGGTCCATATTTACGTATTTTAACGTATGAAGGAAAAAAAACCTTGCACTCTGAAAACTCGAAAATCCCGTGTAAACTTATGGGAACATATAATTATCTCCTGGAATCGAACCCGGGACTTTAGGAAATTGAGAATAGTTTTCTAGGGACCTCCTGGCCTGTAGAAACAAAACGCAGTGTACTGCAAATCTCTGCGGCTAACGGTTTTCGAGATAGAAGGGGGGACGGACGGACAGACGGACACTTCAGAAATTATATATAGGATACTAGTGATACTTGAAAACGATTCCCTACTAATTGAGAAACCGTTAGAGCAATTTTTGCACTCGTTATTACTAATTAAAAACTTGTTCTGGTTAAAATAAATTGTCTTCTCTTTCTCGCCGGGATCCATTACACGATTCAAATTACTCATTCGGCCATAAAACGGTCGATTAAATAAAGTGAGTGCGGACTAAAAATGGCAGTTCTTGGTAGTAATTCAAATGCTACCCATAGTAGTAAATCTTGTGATTTATTAGTATAAGTAGGATTACGCGGAAGATTCATTTGGTTCTGTGGATGACAGAATGATTACCATTTGCCTTACATCAGGGGTTCCCAACCTTTTCACAAAGTCATTTTACGGAGCAGCAGAAATATATTTATTTCAAAGTTAATAATAATTGATTTAGTACATTAGAAGGCAAGCTAAAATATAGCTTAGAAAAAATAAGTAAAAATTCATTCTACTTAATTCTCATCTTTTTTCCACATTCCTCGCAGGGAGCGCCTCAACAGCCCTAGCGGCGGTATCCGATACCACTGCGACGTCCGCCCGGAGCACTCGTCATCCAGCGGCGCCCCGTCAAGCGATTCCGGAGTCGCCCACCTCCTGGAGAGGGCACACGCCGCCTTCAGCATCGCCCCCCATCCCGCCCCCATCTACACGAACCCCGAGGGTACGCGGCAAAAGGGTCCGACGACTCCCGCTATGGACGGCGAGCACCCTTGGCCTATGGAAGTGTCTGGAGGTGGCGGCGGAGAAGGCAACATGGGACAGGTGTCGACAATGGTGCGGGACTACGTGGCGGGCCTGGTGTCGGGGAAGGGGGCGGCGGGATCGGAAGGGTGGGAGGAAAGGAGAGTGGCAGCGGATTACGGCGCGGATAACGGGAGTGCGTCGTCGCCGGAATCGGACTCATCGCTCTCGAGGGCCATCACCAAGAGCCTCGGTCTATCAACTTCGCTGGGGAGGCAGTGCGGCCTGGAGCTGGACCAGACGGGTGCCACACCGTCGTCTGCCGAGCACCAAGGGCGCTCACCCCGCGGCGTGGTTGCGTCCAAAGCTAGGTCGTCTCTTAGATCTTCACACAACTCTTCAGACAGTGACACAGAGTCTTCTAGGGTGCTCACAACATTGCCGAAATACTCGATAGGTAAGAGCGTTGTGTTGAATCAGAGGTTCTCAATCGGTGGGGCGCCCCTCCCCCCAGGGGGGGCATGGGTAATTTGGAAAAATGTTCTATATTAAATTTTTATTAATTGAGAAACGAAAAAATTAACAATTAATCCTATTGTCCTCTTACTACAGAATAAAGTACATAGGTTGCTAATATCGTCATCATATAATATCAAGGGCGGATCTAGGAACTTCTCTCAACAGGGGGGGGAGGGGAGGGCATTATTGACTATTCTTCCATGGGGTGGGCCACCCTATCGAAGAACCCCAGGCGGGTGATATTTTTTATTTGTACACTAAATCCATCAAAATTATTTTCTATTAATAAACCATGATACATGATAGAATGGTATGATAATATCACAGTGAAGCCTATTGGGGAAAACCTCCTGCAGCATGACAACCCTCTCAGCTTCCCCTTTTGCTACCCCTAAGGAATAGCAAAGGGGCAGACAATCACCGCCATCGCCACTGTATAACGCACAGTGATGTAGCTAGAGGTATGGCATACAAATCAAGTGAGCAGGCTCTGTATGGCATCATACTATTTTCATTGACATATACAACACGACTTATGCAAAGCTGATTTTTCTGCACTTGTGGCAATAAAAACTAAGTACAGCATAAAACTTGACATTGAACGTGACTTATCTTCCACACTGTCCAGAATTCAAAAACTTGACAAGAAAGCAGCATCAATGCTCACGTTGATGACACTTGGAGCACATAATAAGTAATGCATGTTTTATAACATTTTGAAAATCGAAATATTTTTTTGTTTTGTTTAAATTTTTGTTGCAATATTTATTTATTTTTTAAAATTTCAAATAAATTGTTGAGGAAGACAGATTTGAAGGAGGGTGTGAGATTTTTATGTTTGCCCAAGTGGGCGTGAGTCAGAAAAGGTTGAGAACCACTGTTAAATATTTGAGCTTTTCTCTACATTGTAAACATAAGTGAAAATTTCAGGTCTTGATAGTAGTATTTCCGGTGTCAGAGATGTCAGCAGTTACTATTTTATGTTTCAGATAGAAACTTTTTTTGCTGGTTGATTATTAACATTTTTCCCCACTTCTAAGTAATTTTCTTTTCCAAACAATTTTACTAAATTCTAGAAAAGATTACACTGGATAACAAAAGAAAACTTTTTTTGTTACATGGGAAGAAGATGGTGATTCTTATAGAATTTTTCATGCTGATTTCAAATCTGTTTACCATATTTTTCTATCACCCAGGGTTTTTAAGTAATCGAGAGATGTATATCATTCAAATTAAAGGTATTTTTATTGTATGTAAAAAAAATTTAATATGTATTTACTAACCTAAAATGTGGTTGATCAGGATTGTCTGCTGTACTTTGCTTGAGGAACCTCCCTTTAAGTGTCCAGCAGTAGTCAGTCAACATTTTTGGGCTCCATTTTCCCTGGTAGCGGTTTTCCATAGCAGAGATATCCTGATGAAAGCGTTCTCCATGTTCGTCGCTCACAGTCCCGAGGTTTTCCGGAAAAAAGTCCAAATGGGAGTCCAAAAAGTGTATTTTTAGAGACATATTACACCCCATTGCTCTGTAGGCCTCAAGAAGCTCACTCACAAGTTGCCTGTAGTTTTCTGCCTTGTAGTTTCCCAGAAAGTTGGGGACTACTTTTTTGAAAGATGCCCATGTAGCTGCTTTAGTTTCATTCAGTTGGCTTTCAAACAAAGCATCCTTCATCAGTTCCCTTATTTGAGGACCAACAAATATTCCTTCTTTGATTTTTGCCTCACTAATTCTCAGAAATTTATTTTTCAAGGAGAGAAATCCACGTTCATTACGATCCATCACTTTTACAAAAATTTTCATCAAGTCTAGTTTAATGTGCAGTGGCGGTAAATAGATTTTTTCAGAACCAACCAATGGCTGACTAACTACATTTTTCTTTCCTGGAGTGAGTGTTTCTCGTTTTTGCCATTGCTTTTTGATGTAGTGGTTTTGTCTATCTCTGCTATCCCATTCACACAAGAAGCAACAGAATTCCAAGCTGTAACCCAAGTAACAGAGCAATCACTTTTAGATCTCCACAGACATGCCAAGAGTACTTTTCATACTGGATACTGGTTAGCAGAAGTTTCATGTTTTCATACGATTCCTTTATGTGAGCAGCATAGGCTAGTGGTACAGATGAGAACTTGTTTCCATTGTGAAGCAGCACTACTTTTAAACTCACCTTTGAGGAATCTATGAACAAACGCCACTCCTGAGGATTGTGCTGCTGTCCCAAGACCTCCAGTAGAGAATCAACATCATTGCAATAAACTTATTTGCTCTAGTACTGTAATTGCCTATCCGCTATCCAAGGTGATGACTCACAGCTTTTGGACTATGGTAATGTGCAAACAATGACCTCATGTTAGCAGTCAACACATAAACAAACCAACATTTACAAACTAGCTATGTTTCTTTCTATGAACACAATAAGTAATATTTATTTATACGCTAATTACTATATAAATATTATTATGTCTGTTACACAAAAATGGTGGGTGATAGAGAAATTCTGACTTCATTTTTGAAATCAGCACCTAAAAATACATAAGAAACAGTTGAAATTTTACATTTAACAAAATCTTTGTTGACCATTGTTATCAAGCCCAACTGAAATCAAAATTGAAAAACATTTTCCAATATTTACAAAGATCAGTCAGAATAATAGAAAAATTGTTTTTCAATCAAAGGAAATGTAGCATCCATTCATTTCATTGGTAATGCACAAATTTACCGTTTTTTTTGACAAAAATTTAGCATAAGTTGAATTTGGAATATATTGCAGCATATTTAATTAGTTTTCTTTCATTATTTTGTGATATATTTGAGCATGTTTATTTCTTGAGTAGAGCATACACATTTTTTATTTCATATATGTATCAGGGATGGTCGGTGACCTATTGAGTAAGGCAAGCAGTGGCAGTTTTACTTTATAGAGCGAAGCATTACGAAGGCTCGCCTCGTGATGCATGTATCTCATTTGAAAATATGCTACGGGTATAACAAATAACAGTACATCACATTTGAAACCAAATTTATTTCTCACTTTCTATTTCCAATAATTTTAATCAACAGAAATATATTAAATTATGCTTCGGAAATATCGTAACCATGCAATTACTTGTATAGCTTCAACTAACCGTAGGCTTTCCGGCTTGAACAATCTCTTTTTTAGTTGCAAAATCTTGATAACTTGAAAACAATTTCATCAATATTTTTTATTACACAGTATTCATTATCCCCATATATTTTTAGGATAAAAAGTAAATAATGTTTAATAAAAGGAGGTACTGATGTAGCGCACCAAAAATAACACGTTATAAACCAAGTGAAGGCTACAAAACAGCTAAACAAATATATCTCTTAAAATATGTAAAACCAAATTTACCTGATGGACACAATGCTGTGTTTTTATATCACCAGCTGTCGAAACTTTCCGTGGCACAGAGAAGCAGTTGAAATTTTACTTCTCCTCCACGGGGGCGTACTCTTTTCCTCGTTCTCTCGTTTCCACCAGAGAGCAGATCTGAAACTGCTTCTTGAGGCCTGCTTAATAATAATTGAGTAATACGAAGCGCAATCAAGTTACTAGAAATTTGTTCAAATAATGAAAATACTAATTATATTTCTATCAGTTTTATAATAGTAACTGAAGTTATTTTAAGTAATTAAAAAAGTTTGTTGCATTGTTGTTTCACTAGGTAAGCAGTGCTTGTGTTGCTTGCATAGACCGACTGACCCTGATATATATATATATATATATATGATTAATCTCAATCTGAAATGGAATCTTTATATTTCCACAAAAAAAGTGAATTCTTCCACCATTAATCTGGAAGTCCATCTTAGGATTTCTCTTTGTGTGATCCCTATTTTCAATGACTTGTTATGTTAAACTAGGTGACGGGAAAGATGACTGCAGTTTTCGAGGTGTTACAGGTGTCAAGGGAAAGGTTGAGGGAAAAGCAGCTGCAAAAAAGGCCATTGATGAAGATCAGAGGGTGAACACTGCCTCAGATGAAGGAGATTTGGAGAAGAAAAGGAGGATGCTCATCCAGGAGTTGATCGAAGCAGAGCGATACTACTGCTCCACCCTACGCACGCTGAAGCAGGCATTTGCAGAACCACTTTCTTCCAAGGACATTCTCTCTCCAAAAGACATAGAGTGAGTCTATATGAGGAGTTCTTTAACTTTATTGCATGATGACCTTGCTGTGTAATATGTAGAATTAATGATATCATAGGGATTTTGATTGTGACATTTTTTTGGGTATCTTGAAATCAGTAATTTTTTTTGCCTTATTTTTTTTTAATTACAGAGGTAATGACTAAACAGTCATGATACAAAATTCTAAAATAATGTACATTTTTACAAATAATTTTTACAATAATATACATTTTTACAAATAATTTTTAAAAGATTCAAAAATTAAAACAAGAAATAAAGAGTCAACAGTACAATCCTTCAGGTAAAAAACAATATGGTCCCCCTGAGCCTAATATCAGAAGGCTCATCAGGAGGTGCCAACAATTAATCATTTATGGTAGTTCCTAACCCATTTATTAATATCAATATAAATAATACACAACATTATTATAATAGTAAATTTGCTTTCAACTTTTCAGTTCTGATATTTTTGTACACATTACAATATCAATGGGTAAATTATTTTATATTTTTGATAGAACCACATTAATTCTTCTTTCACCAAAGAAATGATAACATTTATTAAGATTAAAATTTACAAGCATTTTTGTGTTCATTGAATGTGATTTTTCTTTCACCACTATATTTACTATTAAAAAAATATTCAATTACAATAACATATATGAAAAGTTTTTCAATTGGCAATATATTCAATTTTTTATATATGTAACTAACATCTAACTCAGCATGTTTATTTTCTGTATCATCAAAATACTTTATATTATGCAGCATTTTAACTATTTTATTTTGGATCGAAATAATGCTCTTCTTATGTGTATACCTAGTCGTCCCCCATACCTATAGACCATATCTTAATAATGACTCTACTAAAGCATAATAAATTTTAATTTTCACTGACATAGGCATAATATCTTTTATATGGTAAAATTGATAACTGATACTGTTTAATTTATTAAAAAGTTTTTTAGTGTTCATTAAAATTTAATTTATAATCAAACATCACACCGAGATATTTGTATTGTAGAACTTGTTCAAGACTTTCACATTTACACCCATAGTTATAGTTTTTATGCAAGCACTCATGATTATGAATAAATAATTGCGTTTGTCTCCATTGCTCTATTTTACTCACAAATTGCATAGTTTTTGATTTTTTAGTATTGATAACTAGGTCAAAATCATGTGACCATAGAGCTACATTATTAAGATCATATTGTATCATATTAACTGCATTTTGATAACTCACATGAGTTGAGATTATGGCTACATCATCTGCATATAACAAAACTTTACAATTTTTTATACACTTAAAAATACTATTTACATGTGTAATAAAAAGAATTGGGCCTGAAATGGACCCTTGAGGCACACCATATTCTAATACACCAACCTTACTAAAATTATCTTTAATTTTAATTTGAATAGTTCTATACTTCAAATAACTCATAAACCAGTTATGAATTTTACCCCTAATACCCATGTCATATAATATCTCTAATAATACTTTTGGATTCACTGTATCAAATGCTTTCTGATGTGTTATTCTTATTTAAATTCTCATAAATTAATTCTGAAAACATTTTAAGTGCATTCTTTGTTCCTTTATTTTCCTGGAAACCAAATTGGTCATTAGATAGATAATTAGAATGCTTCATATAGTCCACCAACCAATTGGCAACATATTCTTCTATGATTTTACTTACAGCAGGCAATATGGATATGGGTCTAAAGTTATCATAATCTGTATAAGAACCTCCTTTATACACAGGTCTGACAACAGCCTTTTTTAGGCCTAAAGGAACAATATCCATTTCCAAACTTTTAGAGATCAAATCCGTGATAACAGGAATAAGTATTTTATTAGACTTAATATCAATCATCCTAGTACCATCATGTCCTGGTCCTTTACTTTTTAAATTGTTCAGTAATTCTCATGATTATATTCTCATTAGGTGCAGGTAAATACATACTATTCATTGTAGTTGTCCTTATCTCATTATATAATTTATTGGTACAGGTATTCTTAATATCTATTAATCCATATGTAAACTTAGTCAAAAAATTGTGACATATTTCTGAAATATTTCTTTCACCATTATACTTAATTATTCAATCATCATCAGACACTTTTACTTTTTCTACCAGTAATTTTATTAATTTCATCCCAAAGGTTCTTGGAATTAGTAATATTATTAAAAGTATTCATAAAATATTTTTTCTTAGCTTTTCTGATATCCTTAAGAACCTTTTTTCTAACATATATATTATGATCTATAAAATATATTAGATGGACAATTTTTCCAAGTCAGAAAAGCTGTATCTCTCTCACATATGGCTTGATATATCTCGGCAGTCATCCATTCATTGTCCTTTCTTCTATGATCAATTCTAACTTTACGTTTACATTTGTTTTATAAATATTGAAATGTAGAGCATAAATTATTATAAATAATATTTGGATTATCAGGCAACATCAGTAACCTCCAATCATATCTATTTATTTCTTTGTACAATTTTTTAGTATCTATAATAGTAAATTCCTCATAAGTTCTGGCATTATTGAAAGCATTATACTTATAACTACCACCTATTAAGTAATGATCTGCAATTTTTGTTTTAATAACAAAACCTTCCAAGAATTCACTTTTACCATTATATAATA
The DNA here is from genome assembly GCA_036926305.1 of Uropetala carovei. Classification (NCBI taxonomy): domain Eukaryota; kingdom Metazoa; phylum Arthropoda; class Insecta; order Odonata; family Petaluridae; genus Uropetala; species Uropetala carovei. The sequence goes on along the minus strand of JAXCHB010000010.1, from coordinate 3,604,706 downwards.
TGTGATCAAGACATGATTGCACTAATTTCCCATTTCTAAATTCTTCTCGTGTACAGTGTGTTGACAGTCCAAAAACCATTAGTTGATATAATTTCCAAATATCTTAAAGTATGAACCTGGCTTTTATTTCTTAAATTAATGTTAACATCGCTAATTATTATGGTTTCTGTTAATTTAGAATGATTCATCATTCTCTCCAAAGATTCAATAAAAACGTTAACATTACTATTTGGAGGCCTGTAAATTGTAACAATTTGCAATGATTTAATATCATTAACTAGTTTAAATATAACAGATTCACATTCCTCTTTATTGTCTTCCACTAGTTCATAATTAAAATTTTCCTTAATATACACGTACCACCACCTTTCTTGTTATGCCTAAGCCTAAACAAAGTTCTGAAACCATCTAAACTATACAAAGGAACTTCTTGTTCACATATATCCACTTCTGCTAGAACAATAACATTTATCTTTAGTTTATTTTGTCTTGTTTTTTGTCAAACATGAAAATTGATCCCAATTCTTTCTTAAGGACCTAATATTAAAATAAATCATAGAATAACAGTTACTGTCTCTACAACAACATACATCATCAATACTATTAAATTCAGAAAGTTTAAAAAAAGGGTTCTGTATTACATCAAATAAATCCATCTTCATAAACAAAATAAATCCAATACAATGAAAAACAGAACAAATAAATGCAGAATCAAAGTGAACACTTAAACAATTTTAGCTAAGTCATCTTCACAACTTATTCTTTTTACATGACTAATTTCATCTTTCTTAATCAATATTTTGCCATCTCTAGACCAAACAAACTTGTAGCCTTTTTCTTTTGCTTTAGACCTAGTTAACCAAAATAAATTTCTGTAATAAACGGTCATTCTATCGTTAATAAAAATATTACCATATTTTCTTTTAAAACTTTCATTTCTGATATTCTTTTTTGCATTCATAAGAGATTGCTTAGCTACATTGGAATTAAATCTTACAATAACTCTATTAGGTTTATCAGATTTGTAGGAAGGACTGACAAAAATCTCATTTACGTCATTTTGCAAGTTAATATCACATTCAAGCTCTCTACAAACTTCAACTACTTTTTGTTTTATATCAACTTTAGAATTAACTTGTTCCATTATTCCTACAATTTCTACATCATTCCGTAACTCATTTTGTTCAAGAACATTAACACGCATTTTAAAATCATTAATTTCCTTATCTTTTTCTTTCAGTTGATTTTTTAACAAAGTAATGCACTCTTTAATCTCTTTCACTATTGTAACATTCTCAATCACTGTAGCTCTATGCTCTTCATTTGTTTTATTCATGAAATCAACTGCATTTTTTAATTCATTGATTTCTTTCATAACATCATGAAGGGAAAGATTATTAGCCAAATCAACAGTAAAGTCCATACCTTCATCATCAGATTCTTGCGATTCCGATCTCTTGCAGTTCTTGCATTGTCAATCTTTTTTCTTCTTTTGCGAATTAGCCTTCCATGTTGCTTCAGATAATCCTGAACACTTATTATAATGGAGTTTACCATTGCAACCAGCACAAGACACAAAAGATCCGTCTCCGGGCAGCTGTTTAGCGCTCTTGCTGCAGTTCATGTTGTTATGATATTAGACACAAGTGTAAACAACCAATATAGCGGCGAGATACTTAACTCGTTAAAATCAGCAAATAACGAAACTATTTCAACACATACCTGCACAAAAACATAAAGTATTATAAGGCGAATGTTCAGAACACTTTATCATTAAAATTAGCTTCTAATGCTCTGCTAATAATGAATATATTACAGTTTTTCTCAGGAGCGACATGTAATACATGTTCACGGAACTACTGAATTCAATTATTCAAGTAATTATGGTTATAGATTAATGTATTTAAGAGTACAGGCAGTCCTCGACTTTTGTACATTCGACTTTCGTGCAATTCGCTCTTTCGTACATTGTAAATTCTCGTCCCTAAACCACCTTTTGTACGCCGAACAACGCCGAATTCGGACTTTCGTTCATCAGCTGACGATCCAACATTTCGAGCTATCGCATAATAGCGCTGTCTGTCAGGCAAGCCAACACACTTTTAATAAATTAAAGTATGCTACGTAATAATATATGTATTGTATGTAATGTAAGATGTTGCAGGAATATTCATCGCTCCAAAAACTTTTTCCAGCTGAGAATGACCACCGCCAGTGCTCAGAAATCCAGAGACAGATGCAGTATTTATGTCGAGCTTCGACGGTTCTTTCTTTTTATCGGTCCATATATGCTCTTTGAATTGGCACATCTTACATTCAAAAGTGAGACAACTTCGAAGACCTTCCATTTTCTCGCCCGTTACTATCATGTCCACCAATCTGCAACCAGATGGTCCATGGTTTTCCATTGTCTGTAGTTGCTGCAAAAAATATTGTAGGTCCACGACCCTTCGTCCTGTGAGATAGAATACTGTAGAGGAAGCTTCTTTGAATGAACATTCTAATGAGTACGATCCACTCAATGATGGAGGGGATGGAGTCATCTGGTTGTTTTGTGGAGTCATTGTCATTTCTATGTTCTCAAGAGGTGATACGCACGATGATGAAAGTTCCGAAACGGACTCATTTCTCGATGCACCCTGACATTTGCACCACAATCATAGGCGATCACCACCATGGTTTTTTCTTATTTTATCGGAATGCCTTAGTTCATGCTTGCGATCCATAATGACTGCGAAGGAGACAAAAACAACGTAGAAAAGGCTAAATACCTAACTAACAAAAACCTAAAAAACAGCAAAAAGGTAGAAATTATGACCACAAAATGAAACAATAAGTAAACGTTGAAAATATTATAGAATTTCTCGACTGCAGACAACCTACTCATAGCACTACAGCTGAAATACTGGTCTGGTCTTATCGAGGCAGCTCTGGTGGTTAGTCGATTCTTTCGTAAGTTAAAGAGTATCATTGGACGTAAACAGATATTTTGTTCTTAGTCATATGGAAGAGGGCCATCTGGAGAATAGATGCTTCATCGCCTTTCTTGAGACAGTCAAAAGGAAATTCCTCTGTCTCATAGTAGGGACAAGCCGGCGGACCGTTCAGATGACGTCAGAACTACGGTGGCGCGATCAGTCTCCAGATCCATGAACTATTAGAAGCTAAAACGAAGTTATTAACAACTTCTACTGATTTCTTTGTCAAAAATTATGCTACATCGACAATTTAAGAATAATTTAAAAGAGAAAAACATGACTTCTGGCGTGCGAGCGATATTTTTCATTTTTGTTTTCCATTAAAAGATATTTAACAATTTAGAAGAATTCAAAAAAACAACAACAATTCAAAAAAGTGAGACACGTCCCAGATTTATATTGATTCAGGAATTCTATATCCAAAATTTTAGCCCTTTATGTTGAACGGATTCCGAGAAATCAGTCGACGAAAATTCGGGTCAAAATCCCTCTTGTCTGGTAGCCTCGTAACATGGAGAGAAATGTAAAAAATTGCTATAATTATGCTTTTAATTGGTGATAATGTCTTGGATAATTTTTTTGAAAGGAGTATTATTTTTCAACTTTTTTCAACTTGTTTGCAGCACTCTGTTCCCACGAGAGGTAGAAGCATTACACCAGCAGCACTCCAGTTTGCTCACATTGCTGGAGGAATCCATGAGACGAGCAGGACATTCTGACCAGAGGCCTCTTGGGGACATCCTGAGGCACTTCATTGAGCCAGAGGGGCTAGATGCACTGCGCCTCTACACATCTTATGTTGACAACTTCCCAGATGCCTTGCAGACTTTTCACAAGCTATGTCGATGCTCACCCGAATTTACCAGTTTCTTAAAGGTTTGTTTGTTGATGCTCAGCTGATATTTGTTTGAAAACTTTTCATTCTACTCTGTGCAGTAATGGGCAGGCTTGACTTCTCAGTTGCAGTTGATCGATTGGTTATTAATTATTTAGATATTCCTGAAATGTTTTTATGAGGGTGAATAAAAAAGTTCCTGGAATGATCTCATAAAAACCGAAACTCAAAACAAACTTTTATTTTTTATTAATTTTTCAACATATCCACCATCTAACTCTAAACACATTTCCGTATGGTGTCGCCATCGTTATAACCCATTTCTATAGAAAGTTAGATTGTTTGATTGAAACCAGTTCAAAACTGCTCGTTTGACCTCAGATATCGATTCCCAGTGAACTCCCTTGATGTGATCTTTTAATTTTGGGAGCCAAGTCGGGACTGTAGGGTGGATGAGGAAGCAGTTCCCAATGCAATCCTCGAAACACAGCTCTTGAAACCTTGGATGAATGTGCTATTGCATTGCCATGGTGAAACAAAATTCAGCGTTGCAGTTTTCGAGGCCATTTTGTCACAAGAGCAGTGTTCAATCTCTGCAACATCAGTTTGTAATAACTTCCTTAGACTGTTTGTTGTCCTTAGAGAAAATCAACTAAGATCATGCCTTCACAGTTCCAAAAAATAGTTGCTGTAACCTTCTTGATTGACCGTTCAGCCTTGAACTTGATTGGTCCACGTGATCCCTCTCGATAATTGTTGTTTGGACTGAATCTTGTTTTCTGAATCATACTGTTAAATCCAGTTTTCATCTGCAGTCACTAATCAATGTAAGGAATCGTCTTGTGAGTCTTGCGTTCAGTGCACAAGGCTTTTGGCATCATTGAGAGAAAGGTTGCTGAATCCTAAATAATCTTTTAGAATTGATTGAGCTGAGCCATATGAGATGTCCAAAGCCGCATCCGAAATGCATTCTTCAAGGTAGGATGCTTAGCTGGTAGCATGCTAGAATGTGACGTCATGATGATGTAGAAAATAGTCTGCTTAGAGATCTGGCTACGGGCTTCAGATTTGGTCGCTCTTGACGATAGTGGTGACATGAACGGCCGTTAAACGTATCAGGTTTGGAGTACGTTTGTCAGCGTAATGGAGGAACTTGAGATTTTGATGCTTGCGATTCATGTTAGGAAGATGCACATTGATAGAATCTTAGCTGTAATGGCGTTATGGAGGCGTCAAAATAGGAATCTGTTAATTATAGAATGATAATTCTGGAAAACTTTTCAATGTGCGTAATCATTATTATTCTTTTAATATTTTGGCGAATGAAAATGTGATCGATTATGTACTGAATTTCCTAGGCTATATGTTTTGTGATTGTTTCAAATTTTTAATTTTATGCTAAGGATTAAAATATAAATATTTACAACGTCCAACCGTACTTACTTGTATGCTGCCTTGGCCACCTTTCTTTATCCGGTGAACCTTCTGTCTGCTTCAATTCATAATTTTATAAATTTCATTGTAATATTGTCCATCCCCGAAGAATAAATATGTAGCCATATATTTAAGCTTGCGTCGGGGACAAGTTTTTTGTACCTTAAATCGAGTAATACATTAAATGGGGGTTATCTAAAATTGAAAGTCTAAATGGCAGTTCATTAATGTCAAATATGTTTTATTAGTTAAAACACAAATATGAAGTGTATAGATTAATTACGATCAATTTTTTCATTTGTAAAATTTCACAGAACGAAGATGGTTGAGAATAATATCAACTGAGCAAAAGTGTTCCTCGGATATCAGTGTTTACAGCCATGAACGCTTGTAAAGCGTTTTTTTGATTTAAGCAAGAAATTCAATTTTTTGTAAAATAGTGCGCTACCGGAAATGGGGCGTCGTGGTGGCATGGTGCACTCATGCCTGCCAGTTGGCAGCGGGTCTCTGCATGCGCTGGTATGCTGAAGTTAATGATGATGGCTAGTACTTGCATTAAAAACCAGGCTCTGTGTGTTCAGTTGTGAAGGAGAAGGACAAAATTAAAGAATATGTACGAAATGCTGGAAATATTTTGCCAAAGATTGTGTCTAAAAGGCGAGGTGTAGTAATGGAGGAAATGGAGCGATCTTTAACATTATGGATTGAGGATCAGCATCAAAAAAACGTTCCAGTGAGTCTTGCAATAATTCAAGGTAAGGCTCTTAGTTTGTATGAAGATCAGAAAAAACGCTTAGGAGAAGGGTCTGCTGATACCCCGGAATTTCAGGCAGTTTGATAAGTTTACATAACATTAAATTGACTGGAGAATCTGCTAGTGCAGATAAAAAAGTTGCACAAGAATTCGTAAAAGAGTTTTCCGAAATAATTGAAGAAGGGGGTTATTCTGCTCGTCAAATTTTTAATGTTGACGAGAATTTTGGAAAAGGATGCCTGCACGAACCTATTTAGCTAAGGACGAGGCAGTTGCATCTGGGCATAAGGCAGCTAAGGACAGACTCACATTGCTTTTTGTTGACAATGCAGCAGGTGATTTTAAAATAAAACCAATGCTAGTCTGCCATTCAGAAAATCCAAGAGCTTTGAAGGGGAAGGCTAAGGAAATGCTGCCATTCATTTGGAAATCTAATTCAAGTGCCTGGGTTACTGGAACAATTTTTCAGGATTGGTTTAATCTTCATTTTGTTCCAGCAGTTAGACAATATTGCAGGAGGAATTATTTAGTATTATTACTTATGGACAATGCTTCTGGACACCCACAATTGTTACAGGAACTTTATCCAGAAATTAAAATTGTGTTTCTGCCTCCAAATACCACATGTGAAATTCAGCCTATGGATCAGACAGTCATAGCCACTTTCAAACGGTACTACATGAGGAGAACAATCAACCATGCTATCAGGGCAACTGACAAGGAAGGCGGACCTACCCTGAAGGAATTCTGGAAAGATTATAACATCTGGAATGCAGTGAGCAATATTGGGGACTCTTGGGCTGAGATAAAGGAATCAACAATGATTGGTTGCTGGAAGAGGTTGTGCCCAGATTTAGTGCAAGATTTTAAAGGTGTTGAAGAGACTCCTGAAGCTGCCACAAAGGAAGTTGTTCAGCTTATGAATGAACTGGACTTGGGTGTCAGCATTGAAAATGTGGATGAATTGTGTGCATCTCATTCAGAGCCTATGTCCAATAAAGATCTAATTGACCTACAAGAGGCAAATAACTGTTGTTTTCTTTGGTGCATCAGCTCCGTAAACTTTAGCAAATCCTGAATAATGGCAGTCGGTTTCTATCCAAGTTTTATCAAAAACTTAATGTTAGCTTGAATCTCAAATTGTCCATGCTCAAGAACCAGTAGATTAAAAAATCTGATGTGGCCAACAGATGACTTTCTCCATATTTGGGGTATAGATATTTAAATTATTATGAGTAGCATTATAAGGCAAAATTATTATTTCGTATCGTAAAAGAAGACACGTCGTTGCCGTAAATTACGTATATTTTGAATGTTTACAGAATTCACCGCTACATGGTGTTGGCGCTGTAGGCTGGTAATAAGAAAAAGCGAAATATATCCGAAATGGATGGTTCTACGAAAATTAGTTTCAAACAAAACTTGGAAGAAATATTATTCTCTACAACTTTGTTCCTTACGAAGATTACCAATAACGATGTTGTTAAGGAGATATTTAACGGAAACCGAAAAACCGGTTATTTATAAATAACTCCTAAACAATAACTCCTATAGAAAATTGTTTCAAATGAAAACTGTAGGAAATTACATTCTCTATAACTTTTGTTTAGAGTTGTATATACAATAATGTTGTTTTAACAAAGAAATATCGCAAAAACCGAATCGGGTTTCGAATAAACTGCGACTTCCGGTTATCCGTTATTGTCCAAAAACTAATCAGTTCTTTGTGCTCATGTTAAAGTGTTATATATGAAGTTTGGTAACGATATGGTATGTACTTTTTGAGTTAGAGCGCCCACACTAACATACACACACACATACACACACACAGACATCATTCCGAAAATAGTCTAAACGTGTTCTAGGGACCTCAAAACATGTATTTCCGTTGAAATCTGGAAGTCGATTTTTTTCATGAATACAATACTTTCCCATTACTACGTATGGAGAAAGTAAAAAACTGTGGTTACTTTATACCAAATTAATGAATTCTTACCAAATATTGTATGTTTATAGCTAAGATCATGTTAATTTCAGACAATGGTTTGTGTTTGAACTCAGGGACATTGCTACTGACATCATTTTGGGAAATTTTTGATCCACCCTGGGCATTTGTCTTTAAAAAATGACATTGACATAAGAAGCGCATCAAATGATCCCAGTCTTAACATAAAATTTTAAGTTAAAAGTAACTATTAATTGATTAATCTATTATTTCCTGTATGGGGTCTTAGTTGGTTCATGTTTTTATTAGCAATTAGATTTAAATGTGGTATGTTTAATTTTCAAAAACTCAATATATTTGATCTTGTAGGAATGCTTGGAAAGTCCAAATTGTGGTGGGCTTGACCTGGGTGGTTTCCTGCTGACTCCAGTACAAAGGTTGCCTCGTTTAGTGCTTGTGCTTCGGCGTCTATTGGCACTCACTCCTCAGCATCATCATGATTGGGCTCCTATATCTTTTTCAATAACGCGTCTCGCCACTTTTCTTTCTCGTCTTAATGATTCCATGGAACACTCATTTCAGGTGAGAAAGATTTTTTTGCCATTGATTTTCAAAATAATGCTTGACTATAAAAATTAACATAAAATCTTTATGAATCAGTAATGTTGTCTTCAATAAGAGAAATTTTTTGTTTTCATTGATCAATAAATAACCAGATATTTTAAAAACTTTTTTCTGCACATAAAATAATGACTGCTGGAAGTAATTTTGAAAATTATTCTATTGCTATAAATGCATTTTTGAAATCACCAATTAATTTGTTTAGCTTGTTGCTGCACAAATTGGATCCCCTTCGGAGAGGGAAGAAGGTGACTTTGGACATATGGACAATTTTGATGAATCTGTTTGTGGGGAATCCACAGCGAATGACGAAGGCCCTGAAGATTTGCATGATCTCACGAGCGATGGGGAAAAAGGTTTAGAAATGAAGACATTAGGCAACCTAGTGCATACTACATCCCCAGTAAACAAGGACCCAGATACATGCTCTTCTGGAATTCGGAGGAGAGTAGCTTCTTCAGAATGGGATAAAGTCAGGTATGCAGTTGGTGGGCAAGTAGTCAGAAAAATTTATGTAATTTTTCCAGTGCCAAAAACCTTAGATTAATGATGTAGTGCTCAGTGGTGCAGTGAGTACATGTTAGACATTGTTGAATTTATATTTAAATAAGTATTTTAATGATAGGAAAATAATTTGTACCTTCGTGCTGCTTGTATTTTAATCATATTATTTATTGATCAAGGCTCCTTAATGTTGGTATTGGATACTACAGTTACATGTTTTAATGCAACATAATGTTCTTAAAAATGGGAATGCAATTGTTTCACAGTGCTTGGGAATAATTGGCATTTGCCATAATTTTTGTAAAGAACTCTCAAATCTTCTCAGTACATACTTATAAATGCAATTTTTAAATGGTTCATTGCAACAAAAACAACTTTGGTGACATTTCTTTTCTAAAGAAATCATTCAGAGATAATGGAACTGAATTGATCTTCGGAGAAAAACACTAAAAATTGGTTTCTGTTTGAATTCTCATAATGTTTGAAATACACAAACGTTTGTTAAAAATTGGATCATTGCAATTTGTAAGGAAGTAACCCTTATCTGTTGCATATTATCTTAGTATGTTTTTAATAAAAATCTTTGACAACTACAAGTGCAATTACGTAATGCTATTAATTTTATTTGTAGTTAATGATCTATAAAAATATTCTGCTCTATTGGATGCTAAGTAAAATTTATGTCAATACTGATTTAAATATCAAAGTTATATTTTAAGTAAAGTGTTTTTTAAACTATTTTCCCCATGGTGGAAGGAGAATGCTGATCTAACTGAAACTCCAACCCTAAAATAGAGAAGGGAATGTTTTGATTAGAGCATTTATGAATTTGCTATGAAAGGCAAAGGATTTTTCAAGAAATTAATTTAGATAATGTTCATTTTATTTAGTTCATAATATCTGGTTGATTAATGCAACGCTATGTTTGGTGTAGTATTTTCATTAGCCTTGTGACCCAAGTTAACGTTTTCTGTGATGTAGCACTGGATATTTACCTGTGTTTTGAGAAACTTTTTTAAACAGTGAAAAATGTTTGCTAAAATCCATCATTATTTCAGGCCTGTAAGTGGATCAAGTTGTCCAGGTGAAGCGTCATTGCAAAGTAGGACAAGTACGCCTGTCACTGCTAGCAATCACATGAGCCCTGATCAAGATATGGTTGCAGAGGAGGTAAGACAGGCACATATGTCGTGCCAGAGAGAAGAAATGCCATCTAAAAGCGTCGGGTGTCAGTGCATCAGGCGTGGTAGAGATCAAAGGGGAGCAAAGAAGTACAGCAGGCTGTGCTCAGTGAAAATCAGAGAAGGGAACTCAAGCCCGGACCTTTCCAATGCAGAATCACGTGGAAGTGCCTTGGTGGGATCTGCACCCGGATACGCCATTGCGGGAAAGAGTCTGAACAGTGGGGAACCACGGAAGAGGCTGAGTCGGTCAGACCGAGTGGAAGATTCCATCAGGTGCAATCACAGATTGCATCATGCCAGGCAGTGCTGCATGCATGACTGCCCATCAGGGTGTGTGGTGCTACAGCGTAGGCGAGGCACGAGTTTACCCCGAAGAGCGTGCGGGTCAGATGTCAGGAGACGAACTCACAGCACGGGGAGGACTTCAGGAGAGAGGGAGACGAGTTCAGATGATGACTCCGAAAGTCAAAATGTGTGCTTTGTTTCCTCCAGCCGTCAATGCAAGGTCCAGGAGGTGCGATCTATGACTAAAGAGAAGGTTAAAAGGAAATGGTTCAAAACCTCCAAATCGATGCACGATGTTCCGAATCATGCAAGTGACGCTTATGGGGAAGGTAACGAGAGGGATGAGAACAGAGAGGGAGAAAACGGTAGGAGGAGGCATCGTTCGGGTGATGCAACTTTGTCCAGCAAGCTAGCAATCGGTAGGTCAGCTGACAATCTCTCGTTGAGTGGCAGCTTGCCGGACAATGATGGGGCACGTGGGAGAGGCATGTCAGTCCATGGAGGGGATGTGGAGGGTAAGAAGGATGGGGAAACGCACAGGCAGCTTTTGTACACTGCCAGGATGTTGAGATGTTCTTCTCTGGAGGTGGCCACGGTGGAGAAACTGTGTGAAGGCGACAAACAAGTGGACAAGGGTGCTTGTTCATCGGGACGAGTCTCCAGAGATGAGGGAGAAGGTGGGAAAAAGGGAAAGAACAAGAAAATGTCTCTGAGGGCGTCGATTAAGAACATGCTGTCTTTTAAACGCAGGTATGTGAGGGGTGAGAGTTCTAGAGTGTCCGTGGATGATAAAGTTAAAGAGAACAAGGGTCCGGTGCCTACAATTGCCTTTGGCTGTCCTTACAAAATGGACGAGAACCTTGAATCTCTCATCACTAAGCTGAATCGAATGCCCACTTATATACAATTTGTGATATTCTGCCTTAAAGAGACGCCTGTCTGACGGTTTGTTGTGATAAGTTATTTCTCTTTCCATTTTGACTCTCGTCTCTCTTTAATTGGAGGTTTGCATATGATCATTCAAACTGGGTTTAACTACTACTTGAAAATTGAAGGGATAGCAGTTATGTTGGCGGAAAACATTTTTAGTTTCTCGTTATTTCACTATTATAATGAAGTATTTTACTTCAGTTCTGTTTGTTGCTTTTTTGTTCCCATTTATTTAAGTAGTACATCATTTTATTTGAGCCGGGGAGTATAAATTTATTTTGTTATAACCTGGTCATTTGCAGTGGAATTTTGCATTAGGTTTTTAATTCGAACTGATCAGTATTTGACAATTTGAATCTTATTTCATTTATATGTACGTACTATTACAATCAAGTCTTTTGAATCAGATTTGTGAAGTTTGCGGTGGATGATTTGAAGATGTTAGAGGCACAAATATTTTAGGGGTAATTAAATTTATTTATGGCAGAGAATTCATTATGACCAAATTTTGGTAATTTAATGTGCCCCCTGTTTTATTGTACTTTGTCTCTTGCAAATGCTCTTAAGTGTATTTTTAGCAATTGAAAGGGAATGCCCATCATAATCGTGTTTATGCCTGATGTTATGCCATATTATTACACATACTTTGAATCTGGTGGCCGTACTCTTTCCACCTATTTAAGTGGAAATCATATTATTTTGGTTCAAGGGTAAATGGTGTCCATTTGTTGATATTACTTTCTTGATAACTGTTTAATGGTTATATGATTTCATGGCATGAGTTTGGTGCAGTTTTGCACAAAGATGTGACTGAAGTTGCTTCCTTGTTCAAATTCAAGTGGCAAGCTGAAAATGTGTGGCATTTTGTCGGAATGAAGAAAATGTGAACCCTTCCCTCATTTTTTGTGGTGCTAATATATTTTTTTCTGACCATGGCAACATGCAAGCTTGCATTGTATACTGTGCATTTGGATATTTTGGTTCCAATGTAGTGCACATTTTCATTTTGTTATCCTTTTCTTTTGTTTTATCTTTTTAGCACCAACATAAAATTTTCTCCAAATATTTTGGCTTGTTCAATGTTGATAATGTTAGAATTCAGTGCAAGTTTGGAATTGACAGTGAAAGCAAATAGAGAGCTATTTTGAGAAAATTTGCTGTAGTTTTCTTTTCATGCTTTTCTTCCTTTCCCTTACTGTTAGAACACACTTGCATGATTAGCAGATATTCCAATTGTTTGAAGTATATGTAGATTTTTGTTTATGTGTAAATGGCTTTGATTGCATTGTATTTCAATAATTAAAATATTGCACTTATGTTTTTTAGACAGTAATCTTAAATTATTTATTTGTTTAGACATTTTCTCTGTTATGCTTTAAAAACATTTTCAATAACAGGAAGTTTTTTGTTTGTATTTTTCAAAGAATGTAATGTTTAAATATTAGTTCAAGCAGGAATTCTTTCATGGAAGATGTTATCATGAGCACAATCTCCTTGACTCTTGGAGCACTTATTATTCCTTTCAGATTTGCATGTACAGATTGGGTTTTGATTCACTTCTGTTGGATGGAATAATTTTTGCAACTTTCACTGATACATGGAACAACAGTTTTGTATTTAAAAGCAATTAATTGTAATTAATGTGTGCAAAGTTTGGTGCTTGGTTTCTGATTGGACAAAATAACCCTATGTTGTGCAGGAATTGAAAATTGCAAGAGTAGATTAATGTTCCCAAGCAGGGGCACAGCCAGGAATTTTAAATGGGGGGTGCAATAGAATATGATATTCATACACAAAAATATTTTATAAAGCCTTCTGATATTTTGGCTTGTACGCAGTTGAATTTGCTGCAGCACCATCATACACTTGTCCTCTTAAATAGTTCGTATTCAAGCCGATAGCACTCCAAGTTGTTATTAAAGTATTAGTTAGGTCTTTACCACATGTAGATATTACTGGAAAGAACTAAAAACTGGATACGAACAGGTAAAAATGTTACAATCTAAGGCCTTGCAGACACTAAAACTGAGCACTGCGTAATTTATGTTTCACCATTCGCCTTGCATGAGTTTTGTTCACCATTGATGTAATGTACTAGAATTTAACTTGGGACCTTTGCATCCCTCCTGGCTGCGCCCCTGCTTCCAAGCCTCCATGAAGGTGCTGTACCAAATGGAATTCTGTAAAATTTCCTCAGTTATTTTATGAACAAATTCAATTATCACTTTTATAAATGGATAAATTGTTATCAAAACACAAGATGCTTATTAAGTCAAGGAGTTTTACAAGGGGAGTAGACCAAAATGAAAGGGATGAGCCTTAAACCCTCACACCGCGGAAATAAAAAATATATCTTAGACCACAAAAATGGGTTAAAATTGACCCGAACTTAAAATTATAATTATTGTCAGTTCAAAACTAATTTTCCATTAATTAACGAATGAAATCATTATTTTGGACTAATTTAAGGTTTCAGAATAAAATAAATTATTTCTGCTGATAAAAATAGGATTTTATTACGCATCGAAAAAACTTTTTGGCTTGAATAGAACACGTGTCACGATAAAGAGTGCTAAGAAAAGGAGTAATGTCATCTGCAACAAAGTAGTTAACTTCCGAGTGGATTGGATTGTACGATGCAGCTAATAAACTTTGAGAAAGAGGGGCTGCGTTATAAATACGCACACCGCGAAAACTGGGTCAAAGGTGACCCGAAATGGTTAGACATTAATAAGTTAACAAAATAAATGAATTACGTGTTCTAATAGAATAGAACACTTGGAAAGGAATAGGAAAAACATGAAATATTTATATATTGTAGTTTTGATTTTATAAACAAAATCAGGACTACCGGGTCATTTTTGACCTAATTTCCGCGGTGCGAGGATTAAAGCAGTTGCAATAGGATTAAAGGAAATAGTTTACTGGGTAAACATTTGATTAGAATGAAGGCATCGTTGAGGAAATCATAGTTTCTTTTTCTAATGAAATCAAGAGAAGTCTTCCATCAGGATCAGTCCTCACATCTTTATGCCTCTCACAAAATGTTTTGGATGAGACAATGTGTTTAAAATGCACAATACTTTGTGGGCAGATGGGATGATGACCTTCAGGTATGTAGTCCCAATTTATTATTTTGGGCTCACCCAAGATTGGTAGCTCTTATCACTATGCCTAATATCACTGAAGAATTATGGAATACATTATGTATTGGCCATAGTTGATTAGTAATTAAGTATTGCTAAGAGAATAAACAATTTGAGAAATAACGTATGGTAGTCAGATTCTTGCAGTTCATGGTTATTTTCATAACATTGAAAAGGAATATTCTCACTAGTCCAAAGTATTGCAACATCCACTTTATTTGTATTGTGATTTTGATGCCCCTCTTGATTTAACCATAAACTGTACAATTAAATCTTACAAATTTTGTCATAATTTTGGATTGAATGTCATGATTTTTTGGAATCTGCTCCTCCCTCTGCCAGGAGGATCTTACTGCATCAATGTTAGAACACACTGTTTGAAGGATAAAGAATCTCGTAATTTCATCTCATTTTTATTACAGTAACTTCTTTTAGGTGAAAGTTTTCTAATAGTTTATCCACTGTCTGGTTTCCTTCTGATTTGTTCAACAGGGAAGAGAATCAACATACGAGCCCCACAGGAACCAAGTGCACTTGCCAACTGAGTCTTCCAAAGAATGCCACAGCTAACCAGGTGAACTTCTGATAGATTCCTCTTGCACGTGTCTCAAGTCTCACCTCTAGATGTTTGGAATTATCTGTCTGAATAGTAAATTCTTCATTCCGTCCATTTTTTAAAAGGAGAACCAAGTAATTTATTAAAGATGTTCTTAAATAAAGGATTATTTAATATTTTCGTGAGTTATTAAGCTAATATTCATAAGCAGCCCAACACCTTGGACTGATTCTATCTTATACAGTATAAGTGGTATGTATTCACCCCCATGGAAATATTTGTTGGGAGTTTGATGAAAACTTGCTACAGTTAGACTCGTAACGGAGATGTTTTTCCTGCTTCAGGATAAAATATGCAGAAGAGTTAGTCAAATTTTTTTAATGATACCCAACTTTGTTCTTGCACAAATGTTTTTCCTCAACAAAATTCAAGAATGCTTTATGATATTTTGTTTAATAATAACCTCAATACTGCAAAAAGTGTCGACAGCAATTGCATAATGATATTTTTGAACAACGTTATCCTATGTAATTGAAATAATTGCTGCGTGAATGTTTACTTAATCATAAAATGTATTACAAAATAAATTTACAGCAAATAGTAGCAGCAGCAGCATGTTAGTGGGTCACCTCTCTGTCAGCTCTGAAGTAACAGGTTGTTAATTGGTTTTTGTCTAGTTTGTGCTTTTCTGTTAGACATTTTATTTATTTTTGGATTCTTTTGTTTACCATAAAAATAAAAGAATTCCCATTTAGTTGCCCAAGTGTCACAGCAGTTTTTTCAGTGATAATGTTACTGTGAAATATCTTGGTGTGACTAGTTTCATTGGACATATCTTGATTATATCTGTTTATAGTATCAAGAATATCAGTTTTGTTTTTGTGAAGTGTGTAGTGTCACAATCTTGAGATATTTAACATTTACCTGAATCTTGAAGAAATTGTGGAAATGATTGCTCAAACAATTTATACCATTACATTGATGAAGTGGAAGGATTTTTTCTATAAAATATCAGAAATTTTATTTTTCCATAACTGAAAATTTTCTTTGATCCATTCATTAAAAAAGATAATTTTCAATAAATTTCAAAACACAAAAGTTTTCTTACTCTCCCGTGGTATAGAAGAAGGAAAGAATTACATTAGATCAATATGCTAGGGCTTGGCAGTTTTAAAAACTCAATCCAACATATTGACCAACATCTCTTTCCCCAGTTCTGCATTTTCCAGCATTCATAGGTTGCGGAGATATTACGAAGATCCAGAAAATTTCTGTATGTGGACATGAATAATTTTCTCAAGTGTTTTTCAAAATATTTCAAAAGATGAAGCAGTAGAACGGACAAAACTGTAGAGACTGAAATATATATAAATTGGCTGTGATAGAGTGATCACATTTTACAAGACTTAGAAACATAAATAGTATTTCTGAGAAAATGTTTGAAAGGAAAATGGTTATTGAAGATGATAATTGACTACTGAGACAGTAAAAGATACCTCCTAATCTCACAAAATAAATGGTATTTGTAAAAGAGAATAAAATGATCAAGTACTAGATAAGGAAGAGAATGTACAAATGTTTAGCAATAGATGCCTCTTTCCTTCGCAAAATGCAAACAAGTCCTTTTTACTTTCTCCATATTTGTAGTATAGAGAAAGTATTGTTTTCATGAAAAAAATCGACCAAGATTTCAATGGAAATACATGTTTTGAGGTCCCTAGAACACGTTTAGACTATTTTCAGATTGATGTCTGTGTGTATGTGCGTATGTGATTGTGGGTGCTCTAACTCGAAAAGTGCTTGTCATATCATTACCAAATTTCATATATAACACTTTACTATGAGCACAAAGAGTTGATAGTTTTTGGACAATAACGGCTAACCGGAAGTTGAGGTTTATTCAAAACCCGATTCGGTTTTTGCGATATTTCTCTGTTAAAACATCATTATTTTATATACAATTCTATACAAATGTATTTGTAATGTAATTTCCTACAACTTTCATGTGAAACAATTTTCCATAGCAGTTATTATTTAGGAATTATTTATAAATAATCGGTTTTTTCGGTTTCCGTCAAATATCTCCTTAAAAACGTCGTTATTGGTAATATTCGTAAGGACCAAAGTTGTAGAATAATATTTCCTTCAAGTTTTGTTTGAAACAAATTTTTGTGGAACCATCCATTTCAGAGATATTTAACTTATTTTAAAATTTCCAGTATACGGTGCCACCCAGGGCCGCCGAGAGCCAGCACGGGCCCTGGGGCAAATGCCATTGTCGGGCCCCTTTTCTCTCTTTTAAGTTAAAAAATGGAACGTGGGCTCTCGGCAGGCCCAACACAGCCGACTTTCCCTCCCCCTTCTCTATGGTATTGGCTCGCAGTATTATAAAAAGAATTTGTCAAATTCCATCCAATTAAAAATTTTTTATCAAAATTACATGTAAAATATATGTTGGTACTATATGTATCACATCATAATTAGTCTTGGTATGATGCGATTAATTTCGATAAACAGCAGACTTGTAAAAGTCAAGTATTCGACGAAATTTAATTGCCGTTGAAAAATGTAGGTTTTTCATCACTAAATTATGTCATGGTTTTTAAATTTGTTTTTCCAAATTAACATCTAAAATGTATTTTAGTACCAAAAAGGCAATGCGTAAAAAAAATCGGTACTTGTCATAGCAGACTATTACATTTGAATCGGAATTTCCTAAACTATGCATTGTGAGGTCCCCCGTGACATTTTTAAGTAGCTGCTTATCTTGCGCTGCAACAGAGTCCAAAAGTACGAATTACGTGAGAGTAGATCTTAGTGTGAATGAATACCGATTGGCAGATGTCCCTATAGAACTTTAACTAATAAATTCTCATAAAATTTACATTTCTAGAGGCCATCCGTCCTCCGAAAGTGAGTTTCCCATCATCATCGTTCTGTGTTTGCGTTCTAGGCATTTTTCTAGATTCCTCCTGATTTTTTTTACCATCTCAACTTTTTCCTTCATAATATTTATGTATAAATTTGGTTGAATATTATAATAGCGTAACATTAAGTTTGTTATTGAATGGTCACGATTTCGTAATTGTACGATTCAATGAAAAATTTAGTTTCTCATCTATAAAATATTGGGAGTAAACAATATTGTTCTTTAAACTGACCGTACGACGACACTCCGAGTGCTTGTGGGTTCGGACCTCGGGTCCAAAGAAGGAATTTCCCGAAGGGGAGAAAAATGAGAGTAGTGGGAAGGAGTTTCAGGGTGCTAAGGGATGATAGAAAAGCAGTGGGTTGGGTTGGGAAAACCCAAATCCAAATCTGAGAAATGGAAATGGGAAATGGAGAAAACACCGCCCATTCGTATTGGTTGCACCCGCATATTGCAATAAGAAAACCTTATGACAGATCCTAATACCGGGCCCCTCAGAGGTCTGGGCCTCAGGGATTTTGCCCCGGTATGCCCACCCTCTCGGTGGCCCTGGTGCCACCACCATGCAGCGGTGAATTCTGTAAACATATTCAAAATATACCTAATTTACAGCAATAAGGATGACTGTATTCTTTTACGATACGAAATAATAATTTTGCCTTATAATGCTATTCATAATAATTTAAATATCTATACCCCAAATATGGAGAGTGATGTGTTGGCCACATCAGATTTTTTAATTTTTTATATTGCTTGATTTGGCACTTTTCCGCAATACATAGTCATTTCTTAGCAATTTTTATAAACTTGTCATTTAAATATTTTTTTGTATCTTCCAGATGAGCAGCAAAGTGAAAATGTCTAAGCAGCTGCTTTATGTAAATAGAGAAAAATTTTTATACAAACTCAGCAGTTGAAATTTGAGTCCAATGCTCTTATTTAATGGTGTGCAGCAATTATTGAATTAAGATATGAAAATAGGGAAAGAGAGGATATTCTCAAATTTTGTTTAATGAGGACTCGTGGGCAAGGACATATTACTCATGAGAGATTTCCGAGGAGAATGATGGTTAATCAGGCAATATAAAACCTTTTGCTTTTTTTATACCAGTATATGTGTCTAGTTGTGAGATCCCTATGAGGAAACGCTTATAGGTGATAAAATAAATGACTAAAAAATTCGACAAACATTACTGAAAGATAGCCTGTACATAAGCTCAAATCACTGATATAAAGAAGGATGTGGCTGTTTTCTAAATCTTGCAATTAAGTTCTTCTCTTGGTGTACAGGTATACCTTGTTTAACGAAACCTCTGGGAATGAAGCTCCTTTATAACAAAGACAGAAATTCCACAGTGAAAATTTGAAAAAGTCAGAAATGTTGCAAAGTAGTGTTATATGGCTCAGATTGCCGAGACAGGAATTGATACTGGTGCTACTTACATTTCGAAGCTTTGCTAATATAGTAGCATATGTTTGCAACATTTTAGTTACTAAATTAGAATGTTACTATATTCTCGATCCTCATCTATTCTATAAATATATGGAGTACCATGAGATTGAGTTAGTTTGGCTCTTTAACTTGAAGTAGCCAATTCCGAGCTAAAGAAACATCTCATATTCATATTGAAGGGATGTATGTTCATTTAACATTTTTACTAATGTTTGATTTGCATCAAGTCAATTATTACCTCATCCTATAAACTTCAAGTGAAAGTTGGCTTAATAAACAAAAAGTGCAGCATAAATCTATTTCTTTAGAAACAAAGATTCAAGTCATAAGACAAAATTGGCGGAAAGGAACCCCAGAAAAATTGTTGTTTTGGTTTAATACTCATTGTAGCTTTTGAAATTTTAAAATGCTCATTGCATGTTTACCAGCAGTATCGTCCATTTATTTTAATATATGCTGTGGTTTTGGTACTAAAACCCCCTTTTCCGAAGCCCTAGAATGCATCCCTAACTTTCTTATGTAATTTATACCTCTGGTAACGAAGTTTCCGATAACAAAGTGCCGCTGTGGAATGCATCTACTTCCTTAACCGAGGTATACCTGCATGTTTAAAAATATAAATACCCAAATCCAGTGGCATAGTGATAAGTAAGTCAGTTGTCTCAAGTCAAGCTGTGACAGCCTGACCAGTGTGTGGAAGAAAGGAAAACAATAATTAAGTAACTGCACGAAAATCGAAAATGATTGTTAAAATTTTACAAAAATCTTTTTGAACTGCCAAAAATCTATGGGACATCTAGTGTTTTTGTTTGACTTGGCTCATAAATATTAAAGTTGAGATTTCAAATTTGCCATCTATTTTCACACATTTAAGTTATTTAATACTAATCAGAGGAATTTTTACAAGCAACACAAAATAAACTAGTTTGAATATATTTGTGATTAACTATGATATTTTTAGCTGAAGTGTGCACCTTTTTTCCGTATCTATTAAAAGCTAGCTATGAGAAATAATTTGATTTCAGCTATGAGACGAGCTTGATAATTCTTTTGAAAAAGTTGTAGTACTATTTTTTTCATTGAATTTACATAAATTAAACTCAATACTTCTTTCATAATATCCAATTAACTGTTTCTCCTATAACATTTATAAGGCTGGGAAAACCAAATGCTTATGTCACCAGTCAGGTTCTTCAGTAATAAATATTAAGTATTTTTTAGAATCTTATATAAGGCTAATATCTTTCACATGTAATTTGTAAAGAATACTATTTTTCTCACTGATCACCTATTTGTTTTATTCATATTGACTCATTTTAGTATGAGATATTTTTTATTTTTGCTGTAGAGCTATTTTTACAAAGGAGACGGTGGGCAAATATTTTTTTGCTAGTGTTAAAAAAGTTGTGAACCACTGTTATACCCGTTTTCTACTCTTATGAAGCTTCACCGTGGCGCAGCGAATAGCCAATCAGGGCATTTTCCCCTTCTACCACCATTTGAAGTTTTCGAGAGGCGCAGGAAAGTAGTACGCTCTTGCCCGATATCCACTCTTGAAGAAAGTCGCATGTGAACGCTAAGGCGTAAACGTGGTAGATCTGGCAACACAGTCGAGCTCGGAGCGATATGAACAGCACAATGGCGAGAGACCGACTGACTTTCTCCCATCCCCATCGACAGTCTCTCGAGCTTTCATTGGCTGCAGCAGTAAGCATACAACTAGGATTTTCAAGGTCAAGCTTCATAAGAGTAGAAAACAGGTATAAAGTATTCCTAATTCAAAATGCACAAATTATGGGAAAACCAATTAAGACAATTTGTGAACTAAATTTTATTATTCACCTATTCTCTTAATTGGAAAAATAAAATTAATAAAACAATTCCAAATGTTTAAAAAATTGAAATTAGTCCAATAATATCGTGTTATCCCTGTAATTGTATCAAATTTAGGGTTACCAGATGTTCCATCAGGGATTTTCCTTTATCTCATGTACGATCAATACTATTGATTTTTTTTTCCAAATTTTAGGTTTGAAAAATGAAGATGTAACTTATAAGGAAACAAATAAAGATATAAAATGTAGAAAATAAGGACTTTATTAATGGCATGTGCAACAAAATCCTATTTTGACCCTCTAGCCATTTTCCTCGCGCAGTTTATGCTGGACAAAAGATGCAATTCTAAGATTTTTGTATTTGGGTCTGTAATGTGCTTTGCTTCCAACAATATAGATGTTGCTGATTGATCCCAGATATTTCACTGAATACTTCACTTTATAGTTATTATATTCCATGGTGTTTATTATTGATTTTGTTTGTCATGATTTTTTAAGGCCTAATTCCCATATATTTCTTACTTTTATAGTCCCTACTTCACTGTTTAAGACCAAATAAAAACATGGGATGGTTTATATGCAAGTAAATATGGTATTAAATATATAGCGTGATTCAAGTCCAAAATGGTTATGAGCGAGCACAAATAAAAAAGTCTGTGAATTTTTGAAAATAAGTTCAAATATATTAGTAACTGATTATTCTGTACAAAATACAAGCACATTATTATAATTTTAAGTTTTTGCTTCATCACAATCAATTTGGGCATATGGGTATGTTCATAATTTTATATGCTACATGACATATGGCAAGCATATGATTCTATGTTTAGCACACATTTCCATCATTTACATAGGGATTGTTTACGACAAATGAAATTAGCATTGTAGATGGTAAAAATGCATTTTTTATTTTAAGAATCCTAATTTCTATGTATTACTCTCTAAAATTACTTGACAAACCACTAAACAAATAGTAAAATCCACTAAACCAATAGTAAAATAACTTAAAACTTAAGGTTATTGTCTTACAAAGCTTTAAAAATCATTAGATGTACAATATTTACAACCAATATCAATCATTTTCAAAACAATTTCTCAGAAAAATGTTATAAAGTAAATGTTGAATAAGAAAACAACAATTTCTCAGAAAAATGTTATAAAGTAAATGTTGAATAAGAAAACAACAAAATGCAATCATATTAGGCCACGGTTCTTCATTTGCATCTCGAATCTTCTGTTTATTCTCACTCCTTTAAGGAAAGTTCTTTGCTCATCTTTTGCAGAGACCCTAGAATGAATAAAAACAGACAAAAGTATTAACATGAGAAAGGGAGATGTGAAACAATTTTTATTATATTCCACACACTTGTGTTCCTTTAAAATAAATTTTTTAGCAACAATACATTGAATGGCATACTTGAAAGAATACAAATAACAATTCAACCAGTCACAAATTTGATTAATTTTTAACAAATTAAAAGTAGATGAGAACCTCTAACATTAGCAAACGTACATAATTAAACAAGGTTTAACTATTGCAAGAAAATGCCAGCAAAATTTATTGCACATATTGTATTGTTAAGGGAAAATATAAATACTTTGTTTGTGGTTTTGTTTTAAATACTTACTTCGTTTGTGGCTTTGTTTTAGTGACTGCCTGCCGAGCAGTTTCCTTTAGGCCACTTTTATTTGTTGATGTAGATTTTTTCCCTGGAGATGCTGCAAAATTTTAAAAGCAATATATTCATAAAGGTGTCACAAAGATCTCGCAGAAAAATCTGATGTGGCCAGCCCATGAATTTCTCCATACATATTAACAACTATGATTACAATAGTACTTACATGTTGCTCTTCACAACAGATTTTGAATGTGATTGACATTACTGTTAGCGATGCTGGTATGCACATTTTAAGATCCCCTGAGTACGTTTTCACTATATTCTTGATGTCTCTGTGTGACGGGAATTTTGTGTATGCTCAAACTCTAAAACTACTAATCAAATCAACACAAAATTTTAATATTTTTATTAGAAAGTCAAGGTAAATATGTCATTATCAAACTTGTAGAGAATATAATTTTCTACTTTTGTTTGAAACATTTCTTCATAGAACAGATTGTTTCCGAGATATTTCAATTATCCATTTGAATTTGTTCAGTACACATCACTAAGTGATAGCTTTGTTTTCACTGCTATGATAAAATTTTTAAATTGTTGATAATGGCATCAGCACTACTAACAGTAATTATAATCAGGGTCAAAATTACCTACCCCTAGTTTCATTTTGTAAGCAAATTTCCTTGTAAATATTAAAAGTGGTAATTTTGAACGTTCATCAATATTTTGTTATCCATGGCAACAAATAACTTATTGTTCTTTCAATGTGAAACGTTATTGAAAGCAATTTTTATATTAAAAAGCATAATTGTTGATAGTTATTCTCGAAGATGCTGATATCGAGAGCAGCTTGGAAGTAATATTGAAATCACATTCATTACTCTGTATGGAGAAAGTCATGCACTTACTGTACACATCAGAACTTTTACGTTAAAAACGTTAAATGCAAACAACATATATACACAATGACAAAATTCTAGACATTAATTTAAGGGAAAAATGACACCACTTTTGGTTGGACAATTTTAACCAAAATCTAATCAGGCTTAATCACAATAATTTTCAACATAGCAAAATCACTTACTTTTATTATTACATATTCTAACAAAAAAAATGGTAAACCTTTCAAGGAACAATCACTCGGGCATAATCCTTTAAGCCTGAAAAATTCTGAATCCAGTAAATATTTACTCAGCATCAAGCAATCAATCAATTTTATTTAAGTGAAAATAAAACAAACACTTAAAAATACTTGTAAAAAATAACTTGCCTTTTCTGGGGATATTAGTAGTAAGCATCGGAGCATCTTTCACTAAACCTTGCTTCTTGACTGGGGCCTATTAAAGACGAGAACAGAATATTAGAAATTCTTAGCATTAGAATTTGCTTATGGAAGTACACAAACTTGAAATCATAAGTATCTGTGAAAATAATATTAGCCAATGTGAAATTTCTTTTGACTAAACATTGCTTGAAATACCAGCATTCTAAAAAAATGACTGCTTGAAAATGGAAATTTCTATTGAAATACACATTTATTAAGTTACTTAGGGGTCTTGGCAGAACCATTTAATGTTGGTGGAAAAATGTTAAGATTTTTTCCAACCTTGACTGGTATCTTCTTCTGAGATTTATCAGGTATCTTTACGACAGGAGCCAACTTCTTTGCATTCATAGTTTGCCTCTTCCTCAGCTCACGTTGTCTCTCTACGTCCCACAGGGAATCCATCTTTTCAAAAGCATTTTGGTGGATATTGGCAAAATTTGGCAGCTTCTTGGCACTCAATTTTGGAATTTTACTCTGTACTTCTGCAACACACAAAGATCAATATATTCCAATTTGTTTTAAAACTTATCCAGACGATTTATTTCTTACTTAAAATCGATTAATAACTTAGATTGAGGCAAACAAGCCAAAGGCTTGTCACCATTGTCATAATATATTACTTAAACAATTATATAAAAATTCTAATTGCTATCAACAAAGAACTATGCATGTATAAGTCAGGTATTAATATGCAAAAAGTCACTAATTTATGAATAAATTTTGGCGATCTTGTGGAATTTATCCATTTTGGAGAAAAAAATTGAACATACTTTTTCCACTTTCTTTTTAAAGTGTTCCATTTGCTTATTCTCCAAAATACCAGCAAACTGGAAATATCAACTAAGGTCAGAGATTGTGACATCTAGCATGACAATGTTACATCAACCCAATATAAAAAGGAGAATTACTCATACCAATATAAATGGCTTACTTCTGGCAACAGAAGGATAAACCAATTTAGTGGTCTAAATGAACATAACACCATTATTCATTTCTATCCTAATATAAGACATACACCAAACAATAGCAAATATTCTAAATTATGCAAACCTTATAACTTACTTGAGAATTCAATCTTCTTGGCTGATAAGGCTAACCTTAAAGCAACACTTCTTGTAGTTCCAGGTGTCTTCAGTGTAGAACCTGGGGTTTTATTCACTGGCGTTTTTAGCTTTTGAGACAGTGCAAATGATCTCAAAGTTGCCCCCCTGGTAGCAGCAGGAGTTTTGACTATTTTCATGGCAGGTTTAGGGGTACAAACCTCTTCAGGTATAATGTTTGTGGGAGTTTTTATAATTGTAACTTTTTTGGCTATCTTCTTCATAGTTTTATCTCTTTTGTTGTTCACAAGAGCTGGTGTAACAGAATTTTCTTCCTTCGGTTGGGGCTGCACTACGTCAAATGTTAACCTTCGAAGGGTATTATTTTCTTTATTGCTGTCATTTAGTTCGTCTGAAAATTAAACACCGACACTTTTAATTATCAAGTATTTTTTCGTCTACATAAAATTTTTCAACTATTTCACTATCTTTTATATAGCATCTGTGCAAGCAAAACAGTTCCATAGTATACTAACCAATGTTAAACGATTTCCTTTCCGCAAAATGTTCAACTTTGGGACTTAAAATTGGGAGTATTGTTTCTAATGGTACCTGAAACACATTAACAACATAAATGGCAGAACAATTAAAGAATACGAACAATTAAATGTTATCTTCTTATTGCGGTCTCACCTCTTGAAGGGGCAATGGACTCGAGGAATCCGTTCCTGACGAGTTTAAACACTCATCCATTGCGGCTCCTCCTAAAGAACTCCATAACAACGACACCAATCTTTTCTAAGGGTTGAGAAAAATATCTCTAATTTTAAGTCGTGCAACTGATCGATTTTGGCTCAAATTTGACACTAACATTACAATATCCTTTTGTGACTACTACATATAATTCAGACAAGCGAAACAACATGATTTATTTTGAAGAATTCATCAGGAGAAATAAAACTGAAGGGAGTATTACATCCTCAATTTTGAAATATTGTTAATAACTTGGCAGGGATGTCAACTTATCGCTTGGGCTTAATCACAAGGTCGGGGTGGTTAAATTACAAACAGTAATTACTATCATTTATTAGCCTCAAAAGAAACAAAAAGAAATAATTATCTCCGAGATACATTGCACCCGATCGTGCTCCACCATCTATTGCGCCAGACGGAGGGTTAATAAATACCAGATAGTGAAAAATATCTTCTGAGCTATATTTGAATAGATTCTCAACATCAGAAAAGCCTTAATAATTTGAAAATGAGGTAAGAGTAATAATTCAACAACTGATAGGAATAACATGGTGTAATATACCGTCACCAACCTTGGTTACACCTTTCCCGAATGGACGAATGTTTCTTGATTTTGCAAGCTTTTGAAGTTCTCTGTAGTCTAGACACTCAAGTTCTGACCTGGAATGCATATTTTATACCAATTGTAAGACTTTACAACACGACCACTAAGTTTTCCCTCCAAAACGGTTACAAAATTGAAACAATTGCGCTCTCTGCGCATGCTTTTATTCATGCGCACGTTTAAATATGCATACCGAATGTAGTGGTAACTTAGCGGAGTATAATTTTTTATAGTAAAGATAGTTAAATAGCGCATAATTTTTCGGACTTGCAGTAACATTCTCAAGTTTACAATTTTGAGAGTAGTTATTTTGATTTTAATCTTTGAAATTTGCAGAGGTTCAAACAAATCTAAAAAGTCTAATCAGGTGAAACGTGCCATCAGATTGAGAGACCGTAAGTATTCTTTATGCAAAATGATACGGCGAGGGATGAGACGAAAGACTTAAATTTTATCAGGGTCGCAAAATAACTGTGAACTGGCAACTTGGCATTCAATTAAGACACTAATTTTGTATTTTCATTACGTGAAGTATTTCAATTTAATCTGTATTATTTTATACTGTGAATTTTTTCATTTGATCATCTGTATAAATTAGTCAATGAGAACTCAACCAAATTAACACAACATAGTTATTTTTTAAATGACCATCGAGATTTTGTTTGTGTTGTTAAACATTCCACTCCATTTTATGGCTTTATTCTTTATTATGATGACAATTCTATTGATTTGTCATTTCAGCTCAACTCCAAGTAGAAGACACCACAAAGAATAGCAATAATCATCATGTATTTATCATGTTCAGTATGAGACCTTGTTAAAAATATATAGCGGTATTTGATATAATTTACTTCAACTATATGACGAGGACAGGGTGTCTGAGGCCAAAGCTACCTGGTGAACCCTTCTGATGAATTTTCCTCAGTGTTAGGTGTGGGATTGGGTGCTGAAGGCATCAGGGGTTAAGCCACTTGTTATAAATATGTAAGCTCATTCTGTTAACATTAATATAATGCGTTTCAATTACTGTTTGAAGGAACATATCAAAAAGTTATTTGGCATGGCCAAAAATTCTTTTATTAGCAATAAAATAATATGGTTGCTCTTATACCATTTAGTGTTTTCGTCACATGCATATTAAATACAATGCTTTTAACTAGATGAGGTCACTGCCATAAATTTGGTAGACTCATAGGAGATAGAATTTTTTTTAAATGTTTAAATATTGGATTTACAATTTTTTCAATCCTTTTAACATTCTTTTTATGAAAATAAGGACTATAATAAAAATAAACACAACATAAGTCAGGTTATTAAGAGGTTCCAAATTGTAATTACATTTTCTTTTTAGTGAAATATTTTTTGAAATTTTAGCTTTCTGAAGTATATTTTTAATTGAATGTTTTGATTAAGAGAATTATAGTCTAATGACAGTGAAAATGAAATATACCATTTTCAGTTAAAGTAACATTTTTAGATGATTTAAGTTTGGAATGTAAAAAAAATCAATGACGCTTCAGGTGCTGTTTCAAGATATCATCTTTCAATGAAAATGTTTTGCAATAAAGGAATGGAATGGTTTTTACCAAAGTTGTCAACATTTTTGAAGACAACTGACTTTTAACAATGAAGACCATCCACATGAAAGTATACTAAAAAATCTATACTTATTTTTAATTAGGTAAGTCCACTATCGAAAAAGTCTGCTCCAAATTTAGGTAAATTTTGCACATATCTAGGATTTAAAATCTGGGGAAGTTGGTGGCTCACAACACTAGAGGAATTTTGCTGTGAGTGCTGAGTGATTATTAATGTCTGCAATTTTCAGTTGGGATTTTGGTGGGTATTTCTTTATTTTCGTGGCCAAAATAGAAAGTGGATTGAAGAAGAGAGTGATTTTGTTTCTTTCAGTTTCTAAGTTCTTGAAATGTGAACTTAATTAATCAGAGAGCACTAAAATATCAAAATTTTATCACTCAAAGTGCAAATCTAAGTTATTATGCTTGTTTTGAAATATTTTTAGAATTAAAAAGCCCAAATTTTTCTGAAGGATTTTGAAAAGAAGATAACTCTTAAGGACGTAAAATCGGACTTCAACTTTGTGTCGTAAATTCAAGGAAAACGGAAAATCGGGGAAACATAAAATCCGTTAAATTTTAGCATTGCTTTTACATATCATTTGTCGGGACCAAAAGAAAAAAGCGTAAAATCGAGGAAAACGTAACATCCGAGATCGTAAAATCGAAGTTTCACTGTATTATGTATTTGCATTACCGTTTCCATACATACTTGATATCATCAATAAGTTAATAGTAGTTAATATAAATAAATAAGTTTAAGAATAGAAATTTTAAGGAGCACGTAAACTTAAATAACCTGAAAAAGATGCATGCAATTGAAAAAATGTTAATTAACATAAAATATAAATTAAAATTAAAAATTGATAAATGATCGCTTCGAACACATTTTATATTCGTTCGAATAAATTAAAACTGCATGTATTCAGAGCATCGATACTGCTAATGTTTATAAATTTTATTTAATATTAATGTATTGGTATGTTTACGGTATTTTATTTAAGTATCTCTTCGGTATAACAGTATAGCACTACAATGTGCATGGTGAAATAAAATGATAAATTCCCAATTTTCCTTTAACTGCAAACCAAACCACTGTCAAAAAGTGAATTATTAATGTAACCATTAACCAAACCGTCATTGTAACTTGCAAACCGTACCACTCCAAAATTTATAATGGTTTGCAGCTCGTCAGAACTGTCATAAACACATTTTTATAAAAATGATATACAAGGGGCAATCAAATGAAAACCGCAAAAGTTACATAAAAGTTTTATTTTAGAAACAAGAAGGAAAATTGCATGTCAATCTTCAATGTAGTCGCCATTGCGTTTGACACTGCACTAATGGCTGGATTCCTTGAGAGAAGAAGTTTTGTGGTTGGTGTTGGAGCCATTTGTGCACTGCCGTCTTGACCTCTTCATCTGATGAGAAGTGACATCCTCTTTAAGCATCTTTTAGTGGTAGTAGGTGGTAGTCGCTTGGGGCTAAGTTAGATATGGAGGATGGAGTAACGTCTCAAGCTTCATCTCCTGTATCTGTTTCACTGTACAACGGGGGGGGGGGGGGGGGTGAGGACGGGCGTTGTCATGCTGCAGGCACACCCCTGAGAACAACAAACCACGATGTTTCTTTTGAATTGTTGGCTTTAAACGGTTCAGAAGCACATTGCAGTATTTGCTACTCGTCATTGTTAGTCCTCTCTCCAGATAATGTTCCAGAATCACACCTTTATGATCCCAGAATACAGTGAGTAACACTTTCCCGGCTGATGCTTGGTTACAGACTTTCTTCGGTCGTAGTGAGTTTGTATGGTGTCACTCTGAACTTGGGTGTTTGCTTTCTGGTGTGTAATAGTGCACCTATGATTCATATCCGGTCACTATGTGTTCTAAGAAGGCCTCTCCTTTGTGCTCATACCATTCAAGAAGCACGGAACACACATGAAGTCGTCATTCCTTCAGTTCTGGTGTTAAACGCCGAGAAATCCATCGAGCACACACATATCGCTAAGGATAGTATGCGCTGAACCAACTCTAATCTTGAATGCCGTGGCAATTTCTTCAATAGTAATACAACGGTTTTCTCATATGAGTTCTTCCACTGCCGCCATGACTTCTGGTATCACAACACGATGTGCTTGCCCTGGTCGTGGAGAATCTTCAACATTTTCATTACCGTTCTTAAAGTTATTCACCCACTCATAGACTTGCCATTGACTCATGCATGCTTCACCATACTGAGCCAACATTCTGCGATAAATTTCAGCCGGTGTTACTCCTTCTGCCTTCAAAAATCATATTACAGATCACATCTCTAACTTGGCGCATGACTCCAAGGGTGCCACCATCTTGAAAACTGATGGTTTCCAGCAGATGGTGCCACGTGTGTTTGGTGTTTCCAACAGACTTCATTCAATAATCTGACACAAGATTATCATGAGTTTGCATATTATGCATTTTATGTTGGTTTTGTGGTTTTCATTTGGATGACCCTGTAGAATGTGAATCTTTTAAAGATGAAATTACTCAACTTTTAATATTTTGCAAAGAAGAAAAAAATCACGCCCTTGTGAAATTTAATTTAAAATTAACTTTTCCAAATGTAGAAATTATTTTAAGAATTTTTTTAACATTACCTTTAAATAATGCGTCAGCTGAACGTTCGTTTTCAGTCCTCAAGTGAATTAAAAATTATTTATGCAATTCAATAGGGCAGGAACATTTGTCATGTTGCTATATTGAATGTAGAAAAAGAAGAGCTAGAGAATTATGATTACATTATCGATAAATTTACTGCAGGAAATTCAAGGAAATTGTGCATATAATGGATATATTATATGATATTATTTTCTGTCATATAAAGAGTCCTTCTATACAAACGAATGTTTTACTCACTAAGCTAGAGGGAGTGGCTGTTGGAAAATCATACATAAAAAAGTGCATCTGAAAGTAGGGAGTAGGTTCGCCTCACATTTGACTAGCTCTGTGTTGTTCTCTGAGAGCTTCGTTTTCACTCATTTTATCATAAATATTTGATTTACTAGCAAGTGTATCTGTCTTGTGATAATAATGTGATAATAAGTGTGATTATAAGTGTGATTATAATTGAAATATAGCATGCCTTTCCAGGAATAATTCAGTGATAATTTTTGAGTAAGTGAAATTTAAATTTTATTTTATTTTCTTTGGTGAATTCACTAATACTTAGGAAAGTTTATAAAAATTGCCCATAATGAGTCTGTTGAATTATTTTAAGAAAAAAGAACTTAAAGAGACTAATGATGCAAAAATTTATAGAATTTGGAAATTTTATAGGAAATGAGATTGTGAATGTCAAAAAGTCTATTGTTTAGTTTTTATCGCTTGATGAAAGTAATGATTTCACAAAAGCTAATCAGATAGTTGTATGTTGCCGTTTTGTTGATATTGACCAAGGTAGTTTTTCAGAAAAATTTTTGTTTGGTTTCACTTAAAGAACGTCCAAATGCTAAAAGTATTTATGAGGCTGTAAAATCTCGTTGCATTGATAATTTCATTTGTAAATATGTGCAGCATCACTGCAGATGGAGCAGCAGTGATGCAGAGGGAGGCAAATGGCATATTAAGACTATTCAGAAATGATTGTGATAGGGAAATTTTCAGATTGAATTGTTTTGTTCATCAGGAAGTTCTTGTTGGTAAAGTTGTGTGTAAAACGATGGAAGATATTGAGGCAGTGGTTAAGAAAATGATAAATGCTATAAATACAGACAAGAAACATAATGTGTTACTCAACTATAATGCAATACATTGGTTGAGTTTCGAGTCAAGTATCCAATGTCTGTGTGAACTTTGTGAGAACGTAGTCATTGCATTGCATTTTGCAAATATGGAACTTGCTCAACAGCTGCAGGCAGTGTTGTGCGCTCCTGTGTTTTATCTTGCATGAGATTGAAGACTTATATACTAAAAATTAAAAAAAAATTACAAGTGCAGCCACCGGACATTCATCATGGCTGCATGTGCACAAGTAGGGGATGGGGTGATCCCAGGTTGAAAAATCCAACTGCTACCAGATTTGAACCCAGGACTAGCCGCTCCACCACCAAAGCCCCTAAAGAGGTAATCCCAAATGTGTATGAAATAGCAGTAAGTAAGATATTCAGAACACAAAAAACAAAATATTAAACAAGTGAGGAAAGAGTTGCAAAGCAAATTACATTACATTAATAGTCACTGAAAATTGTCAACGGCATCTAGGCCTACTTATTCGCCTTCCAAACAAAAGGCAATATTGTTTTTATGTATCCCTTCAGTGACAGCTGATTTTCTGAGTGATACACCATGATATTTTGTGGCAGCATGCCAGTGGTCTTTGGCAGCATTAAGCCCAGGAGCTTGTCTTACCTTCAATGGATACATAAGCTCGACTGGGCATACACACAGGGATACTGATAATCCTTAAGATACCGAAATGGAACAACAGATATACAAAACCGCTGATAACATAAGCATGTATACTGAGAGTCTGTTGCACATATATGGGACTGTTAAGTACAGTTTCTTGAAAATAGGGCAACATGAATTGAACTATTTTTATTGCATGAGAACTGGAACCCTAGAAGATGACACTGTATATGATGTGAGGATAGAATTATCCTTAGTAGAAAGTTACCAATGCATCTCTGTCTGTTTCAGAGACCCATGTAAATAGAAGAGAGATCTAAACTTTTAGTAAATATGAATAATGAAGCATGGTTTAACTCAGTGTTTCTCAAATTATGGGCTGCGACCCCCAGGGGGCTGCAAATTTATTTTAGATGTTAGGTGATAATGTGAAAATATAAAGTATTCATGAATAATAAAATTTCATCAGGAAATTTTAAGAAATACGATGCGATGGAAATTATTAACAGTTAAAATAAAGGAATTTGTGTTAAAATTTATTATTTTTACTATTTTCAATTCAAAGGGGGCTGCATAACATTCAAGAGGGCCGCAGCAATTTGAGAACCACTGATTTAAATCACAATTATCATTTCACTGCACATTGTGTTGACAAGTCTCAAAGATTTAAATAAAAAATAACTATTCATTTAGTTTAATTTATTTTTATCAGAATGTCTTATAAAACAAACTTCATTTGGAAAGGCTCAATTTTGAGGAAAAATTCCATATCAAAATAATTTTTTTTTGTAGTTGCCAAATTTTTTTCATTTGAAACTACAAAATTTTTTATTGCTATTGTCTTATAAAACATTTTAATCTCCAAATTAGCTTCTTTAAAAGAGTCATCTTATAGTTTGGCAAATATTGTAATAAAGCAAGGATTTTAAAAGTGCTGCAACAATTTAAAATTATGGGATTACTGAGATTTTTACTTTTATTAACTTTGTCTAAATTTTTGGAATTTTAGGAATTATTGAAATTTTTGACATTTAAAAAATGTTTTTCAAACTTAGGCATTTAAAACATTTTTGGGATTTTAAAATATTACTTAGGATAGTTAATGTTTTTTGATTTTATGAAATTCTTGAAAGTGTTGAAGCTTTCTGAATCTTTGAAGTTTTTGGAATAGCATAAAAGCCACTAATTCAAAAAATTCTTTATTTATTTGTTGTTTTCCTAACCAATAGTAATTGAAAATAGATTAATAAATATTGCCTAATTTGCTCTCACTGATGCTTCTGCAGATGTTAATGTCTGTGGCTGTCTCCCTCAGGAGTGCGTTGTGCCTCAAAGCCAACCGTGTGCGTCTCTCATTGGCCTCCCGTGTACAAGTCTCTCATTAGCCACTTGTGTGCAAGTCTCTCATTTGCCGCCCTATTTAGGCATTCTTTACAAGAATAAAAAAATCTGATGTGGCCAACACATGACTTTCTCCATATTTGGGGTATAGATATTTAAATTATTATGAATAATATTACTAGGCAAAATTATTATTTTGTATTGTAAAAGAATACAGTCGTCCTTATTGCCGTAAATTACGTATATTTTGAATATGTTTACAGAATTCACCGCTACATGGTGCTGGCACTGTATACTGGTATTAAGAAAAAGCAAAATATCTCCAAAATGGATGGTTCTACAAAAATTTGTTTCAAACAAAACTTGGAAGAAATATTATTCTCTACAACTTTGATCCTTACGAAGATTACCAATAATGATGTTTTTAAGGAGATATTTGACGGAAACCAAAAAACCGGTTATTTATAAATAATTCCTAAATAATAACTGCTATAGAAAATTGTTGCAAATGAAAGTTGTAGGAAATTACATTCTCTATAACATTTGTATAGAATTGTATATACAGTAATGATGTTTTAATGGAGAAAATTGCAAAAACCGAATCGGGTTTCGAATAAACCTCGACTTCCGGTTACACGTTATTGTCCAAAAACTAATCAGTTCTTTGTGCTCATGCTAAAGTGTTATAAATGAAGTTTGGTAACGATATGGCACGTACTTTTTGAGTTAGAGCACTAACATACACACACACACACATTCCGAAAATAGTCTAAACGTGTCTAGGGACCTCAAAACATGTATTTCCGTTGAAATCTCGAAGTCGATTTTTTTCATGAATACAATACTTTCCCATTACTACGTATGGAGAAAGTAAAAAATGCCTTATGGTTTGATAAATTTCCGTAGCCAATAAATATGTAAGAATATACGGCATATTATAATACAATTCTCATTACTCTTAAAATTACTGTACGTGTCTTACGATAAATCGGCCACCCCTGTAGTTTGGCCGCCCATGTGTCACACACATATGGATGGTAAGCACCTAGTTTCCCTGACTTATACTAGACATTACATTCTCTCATGGCAAAATCTACTGAAAGCATAATATGCATAGTTGGCAATCCTATACACATGGCCTACAATGTTTGCCCCACCCATGGTCTATAGCATGGATCAGCAGCCTTTTCTGCATAGCAGGCCATATTTGTAGTTGTGATTGCTTTGTAGGGCCGCATTGGAAGTCATGAGAGCTTCTGAAGGCTGGATCAACATTTACACATGAAGCTACCGAGAGATTTTGTGGCTTCATATTAGGGAAAATCTTTGTGATTTCGCCATATTTTTCTGCTTTTCTAAAGGACCGTCATAGCCGCACACACAAAATAACTGAAAAGGCATTCATTATTGTTGATAACTGGATCCTTCTGATGCTGAATTATAATTTTTTAGCTATTAAAATAAAATAATATATTCATGTTTGTATTATGTTCTTTTAGCCACTTATACAAGTTTACAGTCAAGAGCCATACTAGTGCCATATGGGCAATTAGGCTTTAATCATACTGTTAAGTAGCATCTCAATGTATGCATGAGTAAGTAGGTTACCGACTTATTTTGGAATTATTATTTGGAACCATTATTTATTTGGAAAAGGAACCGTTATAGCAGATTATAGAAAAACAACTGTTTTCATACACCCAACTTTTACGATCATCTGAATCAACTGTGAGTGATTGCCAAATCTATCACATCCATATATTTATAGAGAAAATAAAATCAAGCTCAACAGATATTTAAAGATTCAACTTATTTAACCACTGTGCCTATAAGGTTGAAATTTCAATCCAAGAAGGCAAAACGTGGATAAATTCCAGATGTTTTGGATGGGTAGTGATCTGAATCTGAATAAATATCTTGCAAGCCACCGCAGTTGGTGTGTGGCAGGGAGTGTATCCCTGACTTATTCTTCTATTGTTCTCTCTTATCTTCTTAGGAAAGAAGAAGAATCCCTTGTATCTATCAGTCCCAGTAGCGCAACCAGGGGGAGTGCAAGGGTGCATTTGCACCCCCCAAGAATTTCGTATATTTTATTTATAATGGATTCAGAATCAAGTATCTATAATGGTAATGACAGAATTGCTCAAGCCTTTGGCTGCTGCATTGGACTCTTTTGAAAACTGGGATGATAGAGATTCTCCCTCAGGAGCACATATGCTCCTGAATTTAATCAGAACCTCAGATTTTATAATCACAATGTTCACTATTGAAACTTGGCTTCACAATTTTTCGCCGTGATCGCCCTTCTCACGTGGGTGGTGTTTTATTAGCGGTGAACAATAAATTGTCTGGCAAGCGCAGATTTCACTTTGAGACTGTGAAGTCGCTTGGATAGAGCTTGAACTGAATGGCTCTAGGATTTTTGTTGGCTGTTATTACCGTCCACCTAATACGTGCGATTTGTATGATTGTTTTGAATCTGTAATGCGTGCTTTGCAGTGTGGTAATTTTATTTTACTTGGCGATTTTAACCTCTCCATTACTTGGTCATCCATCTCCTCTGGAGGGAGTTTTTCCAACCTTGACGAATTGTTCCTCGACCACTTTATTCATGGACTTTCCCTTTTTCAAGTGAATATGCAGCCTACAAGGAATTCAGCTGTCTTAGACTTTGCCCTAATGAATGTGAGGTATCTTTGACGGTGGGAAGGAATCTTTTGTCCTCTGACCATGAATCCCTCGATTTGGTATTCCCTGCCTGCGGCAGTTGGGACAGTGGGAGGTATCCTGAGGTGCGGTTCGCCTCCCCTGTTCCAAATTGGATGAAAACAGACTGGAAGCATATTAAACAAATAATCAGTGCTACTCCATGGTGTCTACTGGAATGTGGTAGTGTTGATGACTCTTTCCCTCTTCACTGACTTACTTGCTGCCACTATCAAGGATTCCTTCCTCATACCATACCGAGAAGCAAGAAATATCCGGTGTGGTTTAAAAGTGAAACTATATTTGCATTAAAAAACAATGAATTTATTGAGTATGCTCTTTGTACAAAAAATTCCCAAATCCCCACACCCATGCTTCTTTTAAAAACCTGAGGCGGCATGCTAAATTTTTGCAAAAAACTGACTACGATAATTATATTACTGATGTTTCCTCGGAGGTTGCCTCAAACCCCAAGGGCCTCTGGACTCTTTTGAACGCACGGAAGAAGGCTGCGACTATCCCTGAGGAAGTAGCTTTTGGTGGAAAGACTGCCTCTGGGAGCACAAAGTGCAATTTATTTAATGAATATTTTTTCTCCAATTTTAACTATAATAAGGACTTTAAGTGGACACTGAGTCTTCCCATGGAGAGTGTCTGTTCTCAGTCTCTTGTATCTCTCTTTACCTGCCCTGATGGAGGCCACTAACTCCTTAAATCCCTTTCTGTCACCTGTGCTACTGGCTCTGATCTTATTTCTGCTGTCCGTTTGAAAAACACTGCTTCCTTTTTAGCAAATCCTTTATCCTATCTCTTCAATAAATGTTTTAAGACGGGTTATTTTCCCTCTGGATGGAAAATGGCTAACGTCATTCCTCTATAAATCTGGTAATAGAAAATCTGTTTACTCATATAGGCGTATTCTCTTCTTCTTATAATTTCGACCCTTCTTGAATGGATAATTTATTGAAGATTGTCTGCTTTTACTCTTCCATATTTATCTTTTCAGCACCATGGCTTTTTTCCTGGTAGTTCATGTCTAAGTAATTTGGCTGAACTTCAGTAGGTACTCTGCTATAGAATCTCTCACAAATAAATCCCAACTTGATATTGTATACATTGACTTAGCTAAAGCTTTTGATGCTGTACCTCACAAACTTCTAATGCATAAAATATCTAATAGATTTTACATTTATGGCAATTTTCTTTCACTTCTTTCTAGTTTTCTCTCTGATCGAAGGCAACGAGTTACTATTTCTCGTCTTCACTCATCATCTCTTCCTGTTCTTTCTGGTGTACCTCATGGCAGTGTGTTGGGGCCTTTGTTACTTTGTTTATATGTTGATGATATTTGCAGTATTATAAATAACACAGATAATTCAATTTTATTGTATGCTGATGATTGTAAGATATTTAGAAGTATTAACTGTTTGGATGATGCTGTATCTCTACAAAGGTGTCTTGATAAATTTTCCGAGTGGTGTCTTCTGTGGGGCCTCAAGCCAAATCCTTCTTAATGTTCCCGTCTTTCTATTACATTCTGTAAACGTGTCTTTAACTACATCTACTCTATTATGAATGTGAATATGAAGAAGGTTACGCATCTGAAAGACCTCGGCATCATTATTGATGATAAAGTCATTTTGTGATTATCTTATTGGGCATTATTTACAGCCTTAATCATGTAATTTTCTTTCGTTCTTTCTTTCTCAGGTGCATCTTACCTATTGTGACTTACTGTTCACCTGTTTGGAGTATGGCCACCAAATCTAA
Source organism: Uropetala carovei (assembly GCA_036926305.1). NCBI lineage: Eukaryota > Metazoa > Arthropoda > Insecta > Odonata > Petaluridae > Uropetala > Uropetala carovei. The sequence goes on along the minus strand of JAXCHB010000010.1, from coordinate 3,566,195 downwards.
TCTTGATAAATTGGAGTGCATATCGTCTTTCTTTTTGGCCATAGTGCATTACCACTGCCCTCATCTGCGTCATTTACCCAAAATGGTATCATTAGTGCCCTCAAAATTCCAACTTTCTCATCTTGCAGAACCATTTCCGATATTTCTTTCCTTCACAATATAATGAATGGCAATCTATGCTTCTCTCTTCTCCTCTCTCCCTTTTCTTTAAGAATTCCCCCAAGATCCACTAGACTATCTGCACTCTTTCACTTGCATACACCTTGCCTTTCCATAGTCCAACGCTCTTTTCTTCCATCTTCCAAATTCATACAATCTCTTCAGCAGTAAATTTGATCTTGACATCTTCCAAAATAGAGCCACATGTAAGACCTCTCTCTTCTTAAATGAATCTTTCTTTTCCTCCATTTATGATATTTACTGTTTCTTTTTCTATTTTTTCTTCCTCCTCATTTTAATTTTTGTTAATTTAATTATCTGTTTGTTTTACTTATTTATCATATATATATTTTACCGTTTGTTTTGTACTTTATTTTGTTATGATATTCAGTGTAATTGGCGTTTGTGCTGTTTCTGAATTCTTGCTAATAAATAAATAAATGTTTTTACTATACACTGCCACTAAGTAAAATCCTGCAATCAGTGTCGCTCAATTTAGTTGATGCCATGGAAATATCTGAAAATGCCATTAAAGAATTGAAAGAAATGCAAAATGCTGCAGCTGTCATATTTTCAGATATAAAAAATCTGTAGCAATTCTCCAGGATATCGTTGATGAAAATTTTCATATAAAGATACCCCGATTAGCAAATCGACAAACTCAGCGTTCCAATTACAATACAGACTCACTAGAAACTTATTATTGCATATCAGTGTTTACTCCTATGTTGGATTCTGTGATATTACACTTACAGAAAAGATCCATCAAACAAAGAAATACTTCAATCACTGAATATTTTAATTCTTGGTAAAAATAATACCAATTACAAAACAAAACTTGAACTTTTGCTGTCAGATATGCATTTGACTTACAAAACTGCAGTGTGAATGTTTACAATTGTGTAACATCGACATATTTCCAAATATTTACGTACTTTTGAAAATCCTGGCAATGTTACCTGTGACAACCTGCACTGCAGAAAGATCATTTTCAACTTTAAAGTTCATCATTAAAATCTTCCGGTCTAAATCTCCGCAATAGTCGATGCCTAGACCTTTCTCGCTGTTACTCCAGAGACTCCCATCCAAGCTCTTTTATTAGGCTCACGACGCTTACTTGCCTACTATATCTACGTTTTACGAAACGTGCTCCCATTCATTGAATTTTTTCTAACTCCTGAAAAAGGCCTATCTCATAAGGGTCCCATACGCTACACACATACTCAATTAACGGTCTAACTAGGGAGAAATAACAAACCTCAACGGGTCTTTTCATCACATACCCCTAATATTCTACGGACAAATTCTAGCCTTTTACAAGCTGCTCCTATTATCCGTCGAATTTGCTCCTTACAAGATAAATCGCTCATTAAAATGATTCAGGTAATTAAAAGAAAAGAAAATATTCACCTTATTTCAATTAAAATGTAAACCAACAAAGTAAAGTGGAGTAATTTGTCTTTCTGCGTGATTTATCCCAGACCAGAACTCAGTAGTTTAAGGTTAAGATTCTTATCCGATTGATTTAAATACTGTAAAAAGGAAAATGAATTTCGCACTCAACGAGCAAAAGATTGCTCTTTAAGTGCCAAATTTCTATCTTGATTTTTTAAACTATATGTTAAAATTAAAAATATTTCACATTCGCTCTTGAGTTAATAATTTTAAACTTTAAGTTTAAAATTCAACCACATTTAAGAGATAAAATTACTAAAGTTCGTCAATACAAGTATGATATTTCAGCAGAAAATTCATGTAATATAATGATGGATGGATTGTTATTCCTATAAATGTCATTTTGGAGCTCAAATTTTGGTTGTGTATATTGTACTGATATGATACATTGCAGTATTATACAGTTGAATATAATATCAGCTAGCTTATCAACAAAACTTAATGAGAGACAATTTGTTATTAATTATAATGTCAAACCTGGAGAGATGGCAACCCAGCAGTTGTTTATTTGATGGATTCTTTTATATTTATAGAAGTCTTTAAAAAAAGAATCTTACAAATATAAAAATCCCACTGTAAGTCCTGAAGTGTACATCTAAGATCTAAGAGGTATCAGGATGGATTCCTTTCTGCAAATTTATTGTTCTATCTCTCCATGGATGCAAAATAACCTTACTTTTGGGAGGATATGAAGTTTATATTCCAACATTAAGAGGTCTATTAGTCTACTTTAGAAACATAATTTTCTCATTTGTATAATATAAATTTCTGTGTTGAGAACAAGCTCTTCAAGAATGGAAGTTATTGAAATTGTATTAACCAAATTAAACGATTTTGAGTATTTATGTTCAGAAAAAGAATTACTGTACTTTATTGCAATTTAATCTGCACACTCTTAATAACTTTGTGTTATTTCCTTATAAATATGAATGTTAATTTTTACCAACTATGAAGTAGCTTGTGAAATATTTTCAGTAAGTATAAGTGGAGTAATTCAAGAGTATTGGGCCACCGCACAAGATTGCGTATTTAGGATCTCCTTTCATTTCAATTGGGCTCCCAAAGAACACCATAGGCTTTATGTGGTAGTTGTGCAGCTGTGTAGCACCACAACCCTCCTGATGATGTTCTTTAAAAAAATACTGCAAGTTAGCAGCAGGAAAACTCTTGTACAAGGAATACTTAATTTTTTCTCATACTTAAGATTTTGCACTTTTTACTAAAGACAGTTGATGAAAAAATAAATACATATTTTTCACTCCACATAATCTCAGATTTATTCGCAAACATACCCATACATACACTGATGAATTTAATAGAGCAAGCTTAGAGGAGGATACTGACTAGAGGCTTTTTGGACTAAAGCAAAATATCGAATGCAACACTTTTTATGTAATTTTTATTGAGATTATTTTTTATCTTTCCAGACATTGAATTACAAGCAGAGTGCAACAATGAGTGATTTGTAGGGGAATGAAAATGAAAACCACCGATTTGAAATTAAAAGTAAAAGCTCCCATTGCTGAAAAGGCAATTAATTAATATAAATAATAATTTGATCCATTCGTATCTGGGTTGAAAACAGACCTTACAGCGTTGCATCCTTTTTAGTGTTACAAAAAACCTCATGATTATTCAATGAAAGTCTTGTTTATGTAATATGTTATGTAACTGAACCAGATTTTTCACTGTGGTTTAGGATTCAGAAACTTAAATATTTGCTAAACCTCTTCACCATTTCTCTTCCTCCTGCTTCCCTGTAACAATTTTCAACTCAAGTAAGGTCTGCCTATTGCGACAAAGGCATTCTAAGGTAATCATAGCACCATTTCATTTTTACCTCAGTTCATTTCATTTTTTAAAAGCTCGGTTCCTTGTCTCTTTTTACACAAAGAAATTTCACAGCATAGTTTCTGTAATTAAACATATCTTTCACTATTGAAAAAGGATTATAAAAATAATAAATAACCATAATACAGTGAATATAGTGAAAGAAATATTTTTTTAAATTAGGCCTTTTGTATCTTACAAACTTCTGACAATTTTGATATGGATCTTTAACAATAAATTATGTATTACTATAAATTTTCAATTTGAAAACAATGAGATAAATAAAATTAGATAATATTTTCACATGATAATTAGCTCCAGGTATTTCCAAACCATACTGTTAACAGTCAACTATCCATATTCACTAAGTACAAAAGAGGTCAGTGTGTTGGTAGTTTTCCAAATTTGCCCTGATCATGGTATGTATAAACCTTAAAAGGATAGCTTTTTTGTGAACTGCAAAATTTTTCAGTGATGTACATAATCTCTAGAATTGGCATTAGATTAATCTAATAATGAGAAAAAGAATTTTGATTTTTCTTAACAAACCCTCTGTTGAGCACGGCAAGCACTATAATATTTGGAATTTCATATTCCTTTTTTCAATAACTCAATAATCATTTTTTTAAATAGCTCATCAGAATATGAATACTACTATCATCTCAAGCACCATTTAGGTCGTATAAAAATTCTGTCATTAGTCTATAACAATTTCATTCACTTCAACCATTTTCCATACAAACTGTTACTGATTCCTTTAGAATGGTGAAAATATTTTTAATAGGATACATGTAATTTTTTAACAACCCCCATTCCAACAAAAATTGAAACAAAATACTAATACAATATATCACATCAACAATTTACTTGTTCATTGGAAGGACCAAACACTAAAAAGCTTTTGCTGCAAAGTTACCACTGTATACTAAATATGTATAACATGTTTATAATTATTACATATTAATGCCGATTGTAAAGCTGCATTTCCACTTGAATAATTTCATATGACAAACAGAACTTTACTATTTAAGGTTTCACAGGGTTTGACTGTAGTAAGTACACATAAAATTGGGTGAGCAGACAAGGTATCACATAAATTTACCTACAATTATATCAATTGATTTCAATGTCTATGATAATAGGAAATGCAAATTAAGAAATGAATGCCTTATTCTATAAACTATCATGAACCGTGAAAAAAAGTGAAGATACCGTATCTGAAATTAATTTTATTAGAGGTGGTATTCTTTTTTATATTTCATGATGTGTCTTTCTTTGTGTAAAGTTATAATTTACTTTTATGAAGGTTTGTAAATAGCTGAATTCAAAGTTTGATTGTTATATGAACAAGGCATTCATATAATAATACTTTTTCCTGTTGGCAGAATACATAGGAGTCTGCTAAGTGTAAGATTGACACACCTTTATAGAGAGGATCAATGGAAGAGAATACACTGAATATTATAGTGTATGAAGAAGGTGCGTGTTGCATTACTTAGTTCTCTTGGCTATTCTCACACAACACAGATTTTTAGGAATGAGACTTATTAATGTAAGTCATGGCTTGTATTATGCTTTACACATTTTAAAGTGTATCAATTTTATGCTAATTTATCAATTAATCATGCTATCAAAATGTTTTAAATGTATTTTATTGTGTAATTTTTTGCTTATGATGACTCAAGAAAGATGCGTAATTAATCGGTGGTAATGTTTGTTGAATTTTTTGAAAAATAGTTATGCATATAGCATAAAGTGGCATGGATTGGAAGATCAACTCTCTTTTAATCTGTAATCTTCTGCAGGCCTTGTACTATTTGGCAATGAGTAAGCGTTTAAAATTAAATTTTGATGTAGGGAAGGATAAAAGTCCAAGTCATCATTAAAATTTTTCCAACCTGAAGAAGTTATCGTTACTGATGTCAAACACAACAATTAATCACTTGGATTAGGCTGAATTCTTTTTCTACACTAATCATCACAATTTCATGATTCAGCACAGCCTTGAAAGGCTTGCGAATGAAACACACCATTCATGGAATAAATTTTTTACTCAGTTCTCTATTCCTGGAGCTTTCAAGCATTCTCGGCCCAATGGTCCATCGATCGTTCAATTATTTCTTTTAAGAGAATCTGATCACAATTAGAATTCAAGCCTGTATGCTGAGCAGCTTGTCTCATGGTCTTGCAAGTTGATAGTGCAGCGACTTGCAGATGGTGACAAATCAATGTGTGATCTTGCAAGAGCTTCTTCATTCTCTGCTACCCAGTAGCCAAGCGTGTCGGTATCATATGTTGGGATGATGGTCACTTCTGCGGATAAAACCGATAAAAATAGATTTAGAATGAAACAGCTTACGATAAGAAATATATGAAATTTTAAGGAAACTGTTGCAATGAAGGAAACATCCAATCAATTCAATTAGGGATAGAAGTTATTGACATGCATGTTAAATGAAAGGAAATACATATCTAGTACAGTGGATTTGCAAAGTTTTAAATAAATACATTAGATCAGTTAAAACTTTCATTATGTATGTAGTGATGTAACCAATTATATAAAAACATGCTGATGGTCATAATAGCTCAGTTGATAGTTTTGGAAAAAATTATTTCTTAAGAATTATGGGTTCATCTTCATTTCATTGATTTCCTATAAAAACTTTTGAATTAATACTTTTAATCCTTTCTTCACATTCATTGTATCTGGCATCTTAAAATCTGGCAGGATCTGAAATCTGGCTATATTCAGAGCTTGTGACCCAGGAACAATGAGAAATTAGTAGATAACAGAAATTTTCACCATCACAAAAAAGCAATGACAATTGAGCTACTGTTTTATCATTGTATTATTTGTTTAAATATGCGGTGTTTCATGAATTATACTCTACTGTTGAAATGAAAATCTAAAATTTTCATAGCCCTCTTTTTATAAAAATATCGAGAAGATCAGTGAAAAAAACCTGTGGTTATCCTGAGTTAGAAGAGGAAACACATAACACTGTATTAAGAAAAAAGTGGAATTGCTGCAGCATTTAGAGAAACGAGCTTCAGCGAAAACGTTGTGCAATGATTATGGTGTTAGTTCATCGACTGTTTATGACATGAAGAAACAAAAGAGTCAATTACTGAAATTTTACTCAGGATGTGATGTTCCGACACTAATGAACAACAGAAAAACACTCCATCAGTCAAAGACAAACGACGTGGATGAAGTATTACTAGAGTGGATTAGGCAGAGTTGAAGTGAAAGTATTACTCTAGATCGCTCTCTTATAATGGCTCTGGGAAAAGGGTTCCATGAAGAGTTAGGCATACAAACACCACGTGAATACTCATCAGGGTGGTTTAATAAATTTAAATAAGTTAGGAAAGTACTATGAAATCAGATATTATAAGACGATATTTTTACAAAAAATATGTAAGATTCAAATTTTAAGGCTACATTTTGAAAAAAAAAATAAAAATTGCACATTTGGAGACCAATTGTACCAAGGATATGGTTTACAAAACCATCTTGCTGACAAAAATATAATGTACTTGGTCCATTTGGAAACTGATAATGAAATGAGCAGCAGTACTTCATTCAGTCTGTAGAAATGAATGCATCCTGATTTGTTTCAATTCAATCCAAATTTGAAGTACCTTGGGTGAATAAATTTATTAAAAATAACAGTTTCAAATATTAACTGTTATTAGGAAGAAATCGTAACATTTTGTGAGGAAAAGTGGATGCATTAAGCTATTAAATATGTGGGTACACACACACACTATACACACACACACATGATATATGTACTAGTAGACTTTGCATTCTGCAAGCATTTCAGCCAACTTTCAATAATCGAGTAAAAACCCCCTAAAAATAAGAATTTTTAGTAATTTTGAGTCTGTATCTCATCTAGAAGTGCCTTATAATTTTTTTATCCTCGAATGGGGAAATAATGAGACAAAACAGCCCCAAAAAATTGGAATTTTTACAATTTTGGGTTTTTCCATCGCTTGAGACAGAAAATCTATAATCTTGCCAAATTTCAAACCTCTAGCTCATCTGGAAGTGGCTTATAATTTTTATCCTTGCATGACGCCGTAATTGGGCAAACAATCCCTAAAAATCTGATGTGGCCAACACATGACTTTCTCCATATTTGGGGTATAGATATTTAAATTATTATGAATAGTATTACTAGGCAAAATTATTATTTCGTATCATAAAAGAAGACACGTCCTTGTTGCCGTAAATTACGTATATTTTGAATGTTTACAGAATTCACAGCTACACGGTGTTGGCGCTGTATACTGGTATTAAGATAAAGCGAAATATATCCGAAATGGATGGTTCTACGAAAATTAGTTTCAAACAAAACTTGGAAGAAATATTATTCTCTACAACTTTGGTCCTTACGAAGATTACCAATAACGATGTTTTTAAGGAGATATTTAACGGAAACCGAAAAACCGGTTATTTATAAATAACTCCTAAACAATCACTCCTATAGAAAATTGTTTCAAATGAAAACTGTAGGAAATTACATTCTCTATAACCTTTGTAAAGAATTGTATATACAATAATGATGTTTTAACGAAGAAATATCGCAAAAACCGAATCGGGTTTCGAATAAACCTCGACTTCCGGTTAACCGTTATTGTCCAAAAACTAATCAGTTCTTTGTACTCATGTTAAAGTGTTATATATGAAGTTTGGTAATGATATGGCATGTACTTTTTGAGTTAGAGCGCCCACAATAACATACACAGACATCATTCCGAAAATAGTCTAAACGTGTTCTAGGGACCTCAAAACATGTATTTCCGTTGAAATCTCGAAGTCGATTTTTTTCATGAATACAATACTTCTCCATTACTACGTATGGAGAAAGTAAAAATAGCAATTTTTACAATTTTGGATTTTTCCATAGGTCATAATGTAATATCAATGGCATTATAATATAGCCCTCTGATTCTCATTAAAAGCTTATCTACCCATGTAAAAGCATTGAGCTCGTTGCCGTGGTAGTAGATTGTTGACACCCACAAAAAAATCCCACTTTTTCCTGATAAAAGCTAATAATTTACGTTAATTCTACATGAACTTGAATTCCATCTTTAAAAATAAGTAACTACAATTTATAAACATTCTGATAGTTCAAATCATGAGTTCAAATCTTTACAGGAAATAATTTTAAAAAGCAAATATAAAAACCTCTGCACCGATTTACATGCTTTTCATATAGGGCAATAGAGGGACAAAAAAACCCTCTGAAAATTGGAATTTCAGCTATTTTGGATTTTTTCCTTTGGTTGTGACAAAAAACAATAAGAAATTTAAAGTCTCTCTCACTTCTAGAATTTGTATCCTCCTCCTATGTAAGAAGCAACTGTATATTATAGATATACAGGGTAGCGCTGGCATATGGGTGCATCGCACTCGGGCAGCAACATATTAGGGGTGGCAATTCACAGGCGGAAGCAAGAATATATTTTAATTTTGTTTTTACGAACGTACAAATGTCCTTTACATTCCATTCTGTTTGTAAGCTACATAATATCGTATATTCCGGTGTATAAGTCGACCCGGAGTATAATCTACCCCTGCTTTTTTGGGTGAAAATACATGATTAGCCATATGTTCGCTGTATAAGTTGACCTCCCCTTTTTCGTCTAAAAATACTTTCATGAAACCGTTTTCAGACAAAATCAAAGTCGTGTACAATCCAAGTTTTAACAAAACAGAAATAAACAATAATAAAAATATAAATATTGTTTCGAGTCCATGATATTCTTCTTGAGCATTCCATGTGACGTTTTCATTTCAACCAATAAGAAACTGTTATTTTTGGAGAGCTTGACCCACTAAATGAAGTTTCCTATAATTCGATTGATGTCAGCTTCTAAAGGTATTATCGAAATGAACTATACCTAGTGACGCAATCAATATTTACGGTGATGAAATTCAAAATACCGCAAATGTGTACCCCGCTTTTTACTTTCTCCATATGTAGTAATGGGAAAGTATTGTATTCATGAAAAAAATCGACTTCGAGATTTCAACGGAAATACATGTTTTGAGGTCCCTAGAACACGTTTAGACTATTTTCGGAATGATGTCTGTGTGTGTATGTTATTGTGTGCGCTCTAACTCAAAAAGTACTTGCCATATCGTTACCAAACTTCATATATAACACTTTAACATGAGTACAAGGAACTGATTAGTTTTTGGACAATAACGGATAACCGGAAGTCGAGGTTTATTTGAAACTCGATTCGTTTTTTGCGATATTTCTTCGTTAAAACATCATTATTGTATATACAATTCTATACAAAGGTTATAGAGAATGTAATTTCCTACAGTTTTCATTTGAAACAATTTTCTATAGGAGTGATTGTTTAGGAGTTATTTATAAATAACCGGTTTTTCGGTTTCCGTTAAATATCTCCTTAAAAACATCGTTATTGGTAATCTTCGTAAGGACCGAAGTTGTAGAGAATAATATTTCTTCCAAGTTTTGTTTGAAACTAATTTTCGTAGAACCATCCATTTCGGATATATTTTGCTTTATCTTAATACCAGTATACAGCGCCAACACCATGTAGCGGTGAATTCTGAGCGTCTTTTTTTTGCCGCCAACTTAGCCAGTCAGTCAAACTTTGCCTTCCTAGACGGGAGGACGTGTTCTTTCTCTATAGTTCCGATAAAGTACACCTTTTTCGGAAGTGACGGATTTTTGTATTCCTGAGGATAAATTCATAATCTGGGGCCTCATCAGCGGACCTTAGTGCTTACTGGAAAAGTGTTTGTGAGCAGAAGTTGCCAGATTCGTACCCCGTTGGAATCATCAAAGGTAAGAGGTTATTTCATCTAAATTCTCCTAAAGTTGCATGTCTTCATTTCATTTTAAACGTTTTCATGGTGCTGTGGATTAGATCCCTTTATTCAATGGATGGGAATTATAATGTAGTGTAGAAATTTATATTTTCGTCGAAGTTAAATGTGTCACATTTCAATGGGAAGGGAGAAGCTATTATACTGCGTTTCCAGAGATCGTACGGGTGAGGCGTGTCTACGATTAGACTTGTAGGGTGAGGGAGAGAAAGTGTCAGCCAATAAGAGGTCTTAAATTTCCCACGCCTTTCAAAAATTCTTGACGAGCGCTGTTGACACGATTGCTCTCAGAACTTCACTCGTCCACAGCTGCTGTTGAAATGAGCGAAATTCGAAATGTGGCAACATTGGGTCGTAGCCTAAGCGAAATAACCCGAATGCGGACGGAATACTGCGAATCTGACCCGTACGACTTCGGGAAACGCACTATAAGCGATCTGTTTTTCAGCTTCGCAATCCCATTCATGTAAATATTCTGATCAAAAAGAGACGCGCATTAAAAGCTATCAGTGTAGAGAATAATATTTCTTCCAAGTTTTGTATGAAACAAATTTTCGTAGACCATCCATTTTGAAGATATTTTGCTTTTTCTAGTATACAGCGCCACCTCTATTTAGCGGTGAATTCTTTAAACATATTCAAAATATACCTAATTTATGCAATAAGGACGACTGTATTCTTTTACGATACGAAATAATAATTTTGCCTTATAATTCTATTCATAATAATTTATATATCTATACCCCAAATATGGAGAAAGTCATGTGTTGGCCACATCAGATTTTTTCCCAAAATGTTGGTAAAAAATACATACATGAAGATTTCTGACCAAGTTTTAAAAATTTCGAGTTTTGATAGTAAATTTACTGCAACACGCTTGTCTACGTTTTTACTCCCAAAGACGACGAATTCTACGAGGTTTACGCGTATCTACACGACCAAGAAACGTTAAGGGTTTAAATGCGCTGTTTATACTGCTGTTGGTGCATCTTCAACATTGAGATGACGTAATATTTTTATAATAGCGTCTTTACTCGTGTACCCCGCGCACCATTTTTCCCGAAACGCCGGGAAAAAAGGAGTTGCGCGTCTTACACGAGGATTTCTGAACGGTTTATATAAATTGTATCGATAGTAAAATCTCTGCAATATGCTTGCGTCTACATTTATATTCGTGAAAGACGTCGAATTCTACGAAGTATACGCGTATTTATGCGACCAAGCAAACGTGTAAGTTACGTCCGCGCTGCAGGAAAAAACTCGGAAAAGTAGGCAGAAAGAATACGCCGACTAACTGATAGGGGATTAACATTTTTCCATAATATAACACGTATGAATCCATTTCTTGACTTGTAAGGTATTCTTCCTTCAAGCATAAAAATATGTAAATATGGATAATTTTTTTCGTTTTTGCTTTATTTGACGAATAATACTATACTATCTTATTCCTGCAAAGTTTACATGTTACACAGTCAAAGTTTTGAGAAATACGCTATTTGTTTCGAAATTTTGTGGATTTTTCGTACCCCTCCCAGGCATTGCCAAGGCGGCCGTCATTGTTACCTCCGATTCAATTAGCTTCAATGAAGCTTACAAATAGATGAAAGTTTAGCGTTATTCGATTTGCACTTTTGCTTAAGCAATGAAATGATCGATGTTTATGGATAACAACGTAAATAGATACTGATTATTATTCAGGAAACGTTTATTAATGAAAGTAATTGAACCTTCTTTCGTGTATTGAATACTGGAATCTTACATTTTTTTTAAGTAAAATCATTACATTCTACATTATAATGTTTATTAACGTAAATAGGCTCACGTATCTGGTGTACATTTACCAGTCAGTGTTCAATCATGGACAACTGTACGTTGCTTTTTCATGAGTTTCTTGCCTACAAGACATAAAAGTAAATATTTCAGCGAGGCATAATTACACAAGAAATGAAGCTGATTTGACAAAAGTAATATGATAGGAAATAAAATTATCGATATATTTGAATGCAATAGGCTCGGAAACGGATTGTTACAAGCAAATATGACTAATTGTCAAGGGTGTCGGCAGAAAATTTTGCAAGGGGAGGCAAAACAATAATGCCTATTACCCAGGGGCAGACGCAATTTTTTCCAGCTCGGGATAATTTTACTTAACCGGCCCCTATCTGACCAAAAATGCACACCAATGAATCACTATACTGAATATCACTGTACTGAATATCCTCTTGAAATTAACTTAAAGTATATTTTAAATGACTAATTTATTCCGCACGTGATGATTGGCCTTTCCCTTGATGGAGGTTAAAATCTGTGCTTGAATTGGAAAATGTTACAACACGGAACTCTTGTATTGGTAGTGGAATGGAAATTTTTACGAAACGGAACGCTGATTGTATGGGACGGTATTTCTACATGTCAGATGAAACGGAACGGTATCATCGGTGTGTGTGATGATCTGGAGCGGCGTTCTGGTTCATTCCGATCACTGGTTAAAATCCACTCTGATCGGCTAAATACTTCGACAGAAATAACAAATATGTATTAAACTTTTATTCGCCTTAATTTTCAGGAAACGATTAACGTCCAGTATACATATTGCATTTTTATAATAGATTAAAAATATCCACCTTTAACAAACGACAACGAATGTTCTGGCACATGAAAACTTTTTGGAACAGTTTTTGTATGATTTTGGATGTACAATCCATTGACCTAAAACTTTGATTATGGTTAATTAAATGGTACGAAAATAGTCCTGCTGTTGCTAATTGTCTTTCCTTTTCAGCGAAATCAGTTTTTCGGAAGAAATCCTCTAAGTTAGAGCAGGAAGTGTCATTACTTAAGGCTCTCTTATGCTTTTCTGTTGCTATATGTTTTGTGATATCATATCTGCCACCAGTGCCGGTCCTAGGCAATTGGCGGACCTGGGCAAACTTATGTTTGGCGGCTGGCTCCATTTATCATTATTATTTGCAGGATATTCTGAGAAACAACCGCAAACTGATACAAACAAAAAGGGTAATAGCTGGATGAAAATTTTTATTTCAAAACAAAAAACATCATAAGGTGCAATATTTTTTAAGTTTAATGTATTTTATAATAAACTTCCATCAATCAAAGGGTTATTTTTCTTGCTTTACGAATTGCGAAATCAGCAATTAAAGTGGAATAATCAAGCAATGATGCTAAAGAATTTTCAGTTGAAATAACAGCCAGATCAACCAGCCTCTCTTGTGTCATCGTTGAACGCAAGTATGTTTGAGAAACTACATTCGTCACTAGGCACAGTGGACCTGTACAGTGAATAAAATTTTAAGTGCAGTATAAAAATTTGGCACAAGTTTAATAAAACGGTTGTCACATACCTATATATCGCATGGTATCCTGTGCCGTTTCACAATAGTCCGGCATAATTCGTGACATAGTCTTAAGTTCAGTAAACAGGCTTAATCCTTGAATGTCATTTTCAAATTCACCACAGTACTCAGAAAGCAATAATTCTAGGTCTTTGCACTGTTTAAGCAAATCACCATCAGACATGTTTTTCAGTGTCGAAATAGAGTACAAAAAGCCGAAGGTTTCATTAAAATGTTTTATTTGCTGCAATCATTCTCTTAGTGAGAGAATTGCTTGGTCCAACAAATTATTAAAAAGTCAACTCGTAATTTTTCCCCAGGATCATTTATTGTTTCGTCTTCGGCTTCATATGAAAATTGTTTCTTTTTTTTCATCGAACAGACGATTCCACCCAAAAAATGGCTTCTTCTGGATCCACTTCAAATTATTTTGCTAACTCTTTTGCTGCGGTTTTCGAACTTTCAATTGAATTTAGAAACTTTCTGTACTTTGCAAAAGTGATAATACCTGATCTAACTGCATGTTTTCGCTTTGCATCATCTTACTAACAATATTTATTTGTGCGAGAATAGCATACCAAATTACTAAAATTACCAAAAATTTTAATCTTTTCAGTTCTTTAACTAACGAAAGTGCTTCTGTCTCTCATTTTAGTTCATTTGCAGTTTCATAAACTTCAACTAACGCGTCATAAACGTCGCCCAACTGAAATTGAGTCGCTCTAACACAATTAATTTTAGATTCCCACTTAGTTTCCGATAATGGGTTTATTGTAAGCTTAGTCACATGATTTTTAAAAACCTGCCATAATTGTGTCGACCAGAAAAAAGTTCCTGCAAAATTCCAAAAAACGATTTTGCTGCTAGAGATTACTTTGCCATGGCACAGAGTATTAAATTTAAATTATGGCAGCCACAGGGCATAAAGAGCTCGCCAATTAATACTCAGTATTTGAGCTTGTACGGCTTTCTTTGAACCAGCCATATTTGTTTCCCAACGTTTTCAAGAGCTCGAACCCCTTTGATTCCAAAAATACGTCTTTGCACCCCTTCGAAATATATTTAAGTAATTAACATGAATGCAGTCTAATACATAATAAAAATGGAAATGTGTAGATACGAACAAGAATACATCTTACAATTAGTTTAAAAAGAAATATCCTTGAAAATACATATTTATTATTTAATATTAAGATAACTACTTACTACAGTCTCAATGAATTTTAAACTTTAAAAAGACATGACAGACATATACTGACAATATATATTTATTAACATTAAAATTAATTACTTACAACAGTGTCAATGACTTTTTTGCTGTTGCTTTTTTTCAATTATTTCCATAAAACGGGATTCTTTCTTTGATATTGCCACACACGCATATCATCACTCGCATTTAACCGATTTCTGACTTTTGTCTTGATATGTAACAATGATGAAAATCCTGTCTCGCAAAGATATGTCGTGGCAAATGGCACAAGAATCTCCAATGCTGTTTTTGCAAGTCTAGGATATGATGGTAGTTGAGCACACCAAAAGTGTTCTAAGTTCATTGCCTGAAACTCCATTTGAACTGGTCCATTGGCTCGTATTTCAATGATATCATCTTTTATTAAATGACTATCGTCAATTAAATCTAGGTCAAAAATAAATGGATCCAGTATCCATTTTTTAGTTACATTAACATCTCCCACTGAAAAATATCCTTGGAAAGAGATGCTCAACTTATGCAAATGCATGATAACTTCAGGTGCGATGACGTTTCCCTCATTTTCTGAAATAATCGTTTCTTCAAGCAAAGGAAAATTAGCAAAATTCCTTTTCTCAACACGCTTCATCCAAACTGAAAGTTTCTGAATAAAAGCTGACAACTTCTCTCTGCCCCTTACTATATTCATCTCAAATCCTTGCAGTGAAGTGTTTAATTCGTTCAGATGAGTGAATATATCTGCCAAATAGGCCAGGCGAAGGATTAAATCTCTCCTTTGAAATTCATCAACCAAATTCCTGCATTGGTTAGATTTAGAAAGAAACTGAATTATTTCTTTGTGCATTTCAAAAACACGATTTAGCACTTGCCCCCTGGAAAGCCAACTCACTTCTGTGTGGAAGAGGAGCACCGTATGAGGAGCACCCATTTCTTCAGAAAAAACGCGGAATAAGCGATGATTAAGAGCACGTCCTCTGATATAATTTATTACTCTCACCACAGTGGACAAAGTATCCTTTAATTTTGCTGGCAGAGTCTTTGAGGCAAGAGCATGTTGATGCAATATGCAATGTGTAATCATAATATGGGGTGCCTCTTTCTTTGTGTCGCAGCAAACCCAGATATGTTGCCTAACATAGCAGGGGCACCATCAGTAGAAACTGATCCTATCACATCGAAAGATATCACATACTTCAAAAAGAAGCTTTTGATATGATTAAATATATCAATTCCTTTGGTAATTAGCGCCAGTGATTCACAAAACAAGAAATCTTCTAAAATTTCTTTCTCCTTGACGTACTTCACAAACATGAGTAGCTGATTGCAATTTTCTACATCAGTAGACTCATCTAACTGAGTACCCACTTTCACAGGACTAACATTAATATCTTCTATAACTTGCTGTAAAATATCTTGGCTCATATCATGAATCCTAGATTGGATCACATTATTTGACAGGGGAATCTCTTGAATCTTCTTTTGTGCTTCTGGACCCAACAAAATTTTTGCGATTTCCAATGCACAGGGTTTCACTAATTCCTCCGCTATTGTGTGAGGATTCTTTTTCTTGACACACAAATATGCAACATGATAGGATGCTTGTAACAAAGGCAGACGCGAACTTTGTTAAAGTTCCACTAGAATCGAATCGTGCCCTCTTAGACACCAGACTTTCAAGATTATGTCCAGCAGCATCACCACCATGTTGTTTGTTGAAGTGTTCAGACAGCTTTGACGGCTTCAGATTCGTGTTTGAAAATAATGAACAACACAATATACGTTGAGGCCGTTGAGTTCCATCCTCTGTCATACAAGTGAAACCATAACGAATATAGTCATCTTCCCATTGGCATTTCTTAGACATGGCTAGGGTTACTAAAATTAAAAGATAAAAGATGACTAATTAATTTGTTCTAAAATCCACAAAGCAATGAAAAGTAACATTAATTTCGATACAACCTTACTACTCAGTTCAAAAAAATAATATTACAAAAAAGGTGACGCCTCGGACACAAAACACAAGCAATTTTTATTGCAACTTTTGTTGTGAAAGTAAGCACTAAACTCGACACACAAGTGACTAACCTAAAATCTTCTTTCTGGTAGGAGCGAATAAACAACGAGCAAGAACTTATCTCCGAGTAACATAATGAATATATGATGATCCTTTTGCAAAAATAAATGAAAATGTTTCACCTATGTATCTCAATAAATGTTAAAGAAAATATGAAGCACTAACTTACCTCCTCTGTGTTACTTTCAGTCGAAGATGTTTCCTTGATCAGACGGAAGGAAACGTAAAACTTATCGCTTCTCCTCCTCCTTGAAATTATGCAATGTATTTAAGTATATATTTATACCCGAGACACAGGCCAACCTAGAGACAAGCTAACTGAAACACAGGTCACAAAAGAGTACTCACCAAGCTCTTTATCCTTATTAAGTGAGAATTCAGCAGAGGGTGCACTTCATAGCAGACTGGTATTTCCTAGTATGAGTTTTATGCATTTTGAATATTCCAAGATAGATAGATAGATAGATAGATCTTGAAATATGCACCGCCGCCCTCAAAGTTTCTTGCCGATGCTCTCTTTGTTCTGCTTCCCTGTGATTTTCCCCAAGGAACAATGCATTCTTTGACAATAGGTGCAACATTAACGAGGCACATGCATTCGAGGGCTGGACACCCCCTTCGAAGGCCAGAGATGGGCAGTTAAGAAAGGCAGGGTAAAGGATAACGGGGATCACTCCTGCCTCCCATCATTCTATACAGCTGCACTCTCAAATATTAGCCATTGTCATTTTCAAGGTCCCAGGTAAACTTTCAAACCTTGTTTTATGGTCAGAATTTCAAGTTCCGTTTCTGCGTGGGTCGGTATTTTTACATAAGTGACATCTCTGGAAGTCTTAGCTTCGTTTCCCGCTGAATATTTTGATTATTTTTATCAGCTGCAAACATGAAACATACTAATGGAAAGGAATAAAGACATTTTTAAAAATTGTGAGTAGATTTGGCGCATCAAACGGTCGCTTGGTCTGCTTGTATGGTTGGGCCGGCCCTGCTTACAATGTAACAAAACTTCGTCAGATTGGATGAAATATTTTCACATTATAATAGTTTATGATTTTGTGCATAAAGAATTACAATTTCATCAAGTCAGACCATCACTCAATGATTCAGTAATTTTAAAAATCTGTCATTGTCTCGCCCCCCCAGAATGGGTCTCTCGCACCCCCGGTTGGGAACCACTGCTATAGTTGTAAGGAAAGAACTTAATTTAAAAAATATTTTAAATTTTTAAATTATTACCACACCTTATATGTTCACAAAATAGTAAATCACTGAAAAGTTACGTGAGAGCACTTGTCAATATCCCATCAAACTTTTTATTAAAAACCAAGCATACGTCAGGATCCCGCTACTGACAGCTGGTAACGAACGAGCCATAGGGAATCACAAAAATGAGCCCTATTACGACAAAATGCAGTACTGCTGAAGAAGAAAGTGGTACCAAACTCTAATGGCATTTCCAAAGAAAAAGTTAAAACCTAATGTGCAACAGTGGCTAAGTATCAGAGCTACAAAGTTTAAGTCGCGTTTGAATCAAACAATATGCCCCTCCTTTTCGCCCAGGGAATAGGAAAATATATAAAGAGATTACATGCTTATTAACTGCTACTGCATCTTCCTGACACCGCCAAAAGAGACCTTATTGCCTTCACTCGCAGTTCTTTACTGAATACCTGGCTACTGATTCGCTCACTAGTTCTGCAGTCATGAGGGTTTTCCCATTAAATCCCGAAGCGTAAGGACAGCCAACCTGCTCTACTGGGCTGATATTACCGATGACTGTATATACCAATGGTGCTCAAAACTTTTCGGCCCGAAGGCCA
The DNA here is from genome assembly GCA_036926305.1 of Uropetala carovei. NCBI lineage: Eukaryota > Metazoa > Arthropoda > Insecta > Odonata > Petaluridae > Uropetala > Uropetala carovei. The sequence continues at coordinate 3,547,411 of JAXCHB010000010.1, read as the reverse complement.
CGTGATCCATTTCTGCAAACATCGTGGGCTACATAGCTCAATTCCACCCTCTTCGCGGACCACACCGTCGAAAATAGGGGTTAAGAACGACTTACGGAAATTAAGGATTTAGTTGTAAGTCGAAATTACCTAATTTGTTATTTATCCATTATGGAATTAGAGAGGTAAACAAAAAATATTGTTTTTTAATTTTCTATTTTCTTTTTGTTACATTGTGTCCTTTAGTTGTTAAACTCATCCTATTGTACTTTTGTGACTAATAGAAAGCAGGACATTTATCTTTATACATAGAAACGTAAATGGACACTGATAATTATTCAAGAAACAGTCTGTGGGAAGCATTTATAATGATTGACCAAAGTAATTGAACCTTATTTCGTCTATTGAATCCTGGAATCTTACCTTTTTCATAAGTAAAATATTCTACATTTTAAATGTTTATTAATGTAAATAGGCCCATGCATCTGGTGTACATTTTTCAGGGTCAGTGTTCAATCATAGACAAATATACGTTAACAGGTGTTCTTGCTTACAAGACATAAAAGTGAACATTTCAGAAAGGCATAATTACACAAGAAATGAAGCTGGATTTGACAAAAGTGATATGATCTATGTATATAAAAGTGAAATTCTGTTTTTTTTTGTCCGCTATAGAAATCCACACCGTTGAATGTTTCGTCCAAAACTTCGCATAGGTATATAATTTTACCCTGCGAGTAATGTAAGGTATATGGCGAGAAAAAATTTGCAGGAAGGGGTGCTTAATTCAGTAATTATTTCCTATAAGTTTACACGTAATTTTCGATTTTTAAGAGTGCAAGTTTTTTCATTCATCAGAATACCTAATTATGGATCGATTTTCTTCGTTTTTGCTTTATTTGACGGTTACAACAATCCATACGTGCGACTGTGCCATGCACACTTGCGGTCAAACAACGGTGGCGGCCAAGTTATCGTCAGACACGTATAGTTTTTTAAAGAATAATACGGATTATATTATAATTTATCAAACCATAAGGCGTTTTTTTATTTTTGTAAAGAACACCCAAAAATGGCAGTAAATGAGAGACTTGCATAGGGGTGGCCAATGAGAGACTTGCACATGGGCGGCCGTGAGGTTACAACTACGTATTATTTTATTCTTTCGATGTTTAGATGTTATACGGTTGAAGTTTTAGATTCACTAAATCCGTTGAAATTCAACGGACACTTCCGCTAGTGTCTAATATAATATTTAGGTTTTTACACATTTCCAAGGGGGGGGGGGGGGCAACCGCCCCCCCCTGCTGATGCCTATGCTAATTGTTAAGAAAAGCTAATTGTAATTTAAAAAGTATCTACTATATAGGTATTTTAAAGAGTGTGTATGTTGTGCTGTACTAGCTTCACTAAATCCTGTTGAAATTCAACTGGAAATTCTGCTAGTTATATAATACTAGCAGAATTTCCTGTTGAATTTCAACAGATTTAGTGAAGCTACTACAGCACAACATACAAACTCTTTAAAATACCTATATAGTAGATACTTTTTAACTTACAATTAGCTTTTCTTAACAATTAATCATATTTGCTTGTAACAATCCGTTTCCGAGCGTATTTCATTCAAATATAACGATAATTTTATTTCCAATCATATATATCACTTTCGCCAAATCCAGCTTCATTTCTTGTGTAATTATGCCTCGCTGAAATATTTTCTTTTATGTCTTGTAGGCAAGAAACCCATGAAAAAGCAACGTACAGTTGTCCATGATTGAACACTGACTGGTAAATGTACACCAGATATGTTAGCTTATTTACGTTAATAAACATTATAATGTAGAATATAATGATTATACTTAAAAAAATGTAAGATTCCAGTATTCAATAGACGAAAGAAAGTTCAATTACTTTCATCAATAAACGCTTCCTGAATAATAATCAGTATCTATTTACGTTGCTATCCATAAACATCGATCATTTCATTGCTTAAACAAAAGTGCAAATCGAATAACGCTAAACTTTCATCTATTTGTAAGCTTCATTGAAACTAACCGAATCGGAGGTAACAATGACGGCCGCCTTGGTAATGCCTGGGAGGGGTACGAAAAATCCACAAAATTTCAAAACAAATAGCGTATTTCTGAAAAGGAAACGCTTCATTTTATAAAAAGAAATACAGACAGGTACGTTTCTCTGAGAGATTAAGGGAAAAATATATAAGTTTGAATTGCTAATATTTTTACATGAACAAAAGGACATAATTATTCTAGGAAGGTACTGAAAAAATCAACCACATATATGTAATTGCAAGAGAAATACAGCGTTTTTAAAAGGCATGGGGTTTTTAAAGACCCCACGCGCCTACTTAAGGGTTAAAAATAACAGTTAATCGCAAAAGTAGGCAGAAAGAATACGCTGAGAGGGAATCTCTCCCTGTTATAAGAGGTGAGCTCTGTGATGAGGTAATGGATCCTGTAAAAATAGCTAATGCACTGAATACTTTTTTCCTAAATCAAATCCCAATTTCACCTAACATTTCTTCTTTTATTCCTAACAATTCATACTTTCCAAAGACAATCTATTTACAACTCTGTTATGAAAAAGAACTGCTTTACTACTTATCTAAGATAGGAAATAAGGTTTCTGCTGGCCTCCATGAAGTACCCGGGAAACTTTTCAAGGAATGTGGAAATGCAATAATAAACCCTCTATTATATCTCATCAATCAGTCTCTAACCCTGAAATTCTGAAAATATCAAAGGTCATTCCAGTTGTTAAAAATAAGGTAATAGAGGCCTAACACAAAATTACAGACCAATCTTTTTGCTCCCTCAACTCTCAAAAGTATTTGAATATGTTTTTAACAGGAGACTATTAGACTTCCTTGAGAAATATAATATTCGATCAATTTCTCAATTTGGTTTCCAGGCTAACAAATCTACAGAATTGGCCCTGTTCAATGCAATAGAATTTATCACTGACAAAATCAGTTCTAATAATAAAACCTACGTTTGTTCTTAACAAAGCCTTTGATACTGTGGATGATGAAAAGCTACTTGCCAAATGTGCACTTATTAGCATTAGGGGAGCTGCTAACAACTGGCTAGCAAGCTACCTTGCCAATAGAAAGCAAATATAGTCGAACCTCGATTTAGCACCACCATTTGTTCATCTCTGACATTGGCACTAAAGCGGGGGTGGCGCTAAATCGAGGAATTCCAAACCATAGGAATTACATATAGTAATTATTTTAGCATTAAGAAATTGAAGAATTATGACATTATTTTCTCTAGAGAAAAAAGGGAATATCAAATATATTTGTGCATATGAACGATATAAAGAAATATAATGCAGATAGAAAAATATTTAGGGATTACCCGGATGTGCAAAGTAAAGGTTAATAATAATTACGAGAAATAAAATTTGTGAGACGGAGCCCCTACTATGTATATACCTTTAATAAAAAAAAGAGGCCGACTGGTATGTAGATTTGGTGTTAAATGGGTTCGTTTGCAATGCAAAATCGTGCATTTAGTAATTCACAGATATGGCGGCATGCGGGGGTGGGTGGCGCTTTACCAAGGGATTCCCCTATTTAATATTTATGGAGAATATCCGTTCACAAGTATTTACGGGGTTGGCGCTATATAGGAGGGCACTATATCGAGGTTTGACTGTAGTTTCAATATGTAAGGAGGGAATCAAATTCTCCTCTGAACCAAGACCTCTTCTCTCTGGCATCCCTCAAGGGCCAATTCTTGGTCCTACATTGTTCCTCATCTTTATCAGTGACCTACCAATTAACTTTACCTGTTGTGGTGACAACAAAGTCATACCTTTTGCTGATGATATCAGTATCCTGCTATCAAACAAATGGCTTGTCGAGGCACATGTCCAAATGTTGAAGTAGAGACGTTGCACCCCCAGGTATAACAGCATTATCCGTATTATTTATTTTAAAGCACTTCTTGATGTCTTTTGTTACGTGGGATCGGAATATGCCACACACAAGCTGTGCTCTTTATGTAGGCCACCAGGTCATCTATTCCAGACATTATCTACCCACAACTTCATTCCACCTTCATCCATCCATCCTTTTTAATGGAAATGAACAAAAACACCCACAGGAAATTTAATTTTTGGCTTAGTTTTCTATTTGAAAATCACCATGGGTTTCAACTTTGTTCTGTCGGCCAAGCAGGCTACCACCACCGTGAATCTTGTATTTGCATGCCCAGTAGTTTTTATTAGAACAGTTTTGCACCTTTTAAGTCAGTTGTTCGGTTGCTGGGCATATCAAAATTAATAGGCGTTTCATCCATGTTACCGATGTGAAGTAATGGGTACTCGTGTGTTTTCCACATTCTAATTACAAATTGCTGGAAACTGGTAATTTTGTTATCGAGATCTTTCAGAAATTTCTGAGCAAGCTTGGTTTTCTGCCGCAACACCAGTGATTTTCATTTCTAAAAGCGGGTACACCAGCTAGCTGTTGCCTTGAATCCTTTGCTTAGTTCTGGTTTTGATTTAGCCCACTTAAGCACATATATGCGTACTGCATTTTGGGTGACGATGGAGCCATTCTTTCGATTTTCGAGTACCCATTCCGAAACATGTTCCTCAATATCAGGCCAATGACTGCTGCCAGCTCTCATTGCGCATTTTGTCTTTGGCATCTTGATCATTTAGCGAATTTTACTATGTTTAACTTGAAACCAGCTTCGTATTTCATTCTTTTTGCAAGTGAAGCCATGATGAGGGAATTTCAATTTCTAGGATTTTATCGCAATCAGTGTTACCATCTGTCCTGCAATCAATTGGCAAATTATTAAGTCCTTGTCTCACACGCGGTGGAGATATTCATAAAATGCACTGCAAAGTCTCAATTTCATTAAAAAACATTTTCTGTTTAAAATGGGAAAAATTGCAATTATCAAAACTATCCTTATGTAATATTTTATTGAATTTCACCATCATAGAGATCGATACAGATCACCTGTGCTGTGATAAGTTTCGATTGTATCATTAGCAGCTGACATCAGTCGAATTATAGGAAACTTTATTTAGTGGGTCAAACCTCTCCGAGAATAACAGTTTCTTATTGGTGGAAATTAAAACACTTGTCATATAGAACGCTCAAGAAGAATAGCATGGACTATAAACAGTATTTATATATTTTTGTTATTGTTTATTTCTATTCTGTTAAAACTTGAATTGTACAAGACTTTGATTTTGTCTGAAAATGATTTCATGAGAAGTATTTTTAAGTGAAAAAATGGGGGAGGGGTCGTCTTATTATCACATATTTTCAATCAAAAAAGTAGGGGTCGACTTATACGCTGAGTCGACTTGTATGCCGAGTCGACTTATACACCGGAATATACGGTATGTTCATTTCGATTACAGGAGAGAACCATAGTTCCCTCTAATTTTTTTCATCCATGGGCGGAATGAATATCGCTATGTGTGCCTACATGATGCTAGTGTGCAAATGTGCACCGGGGTTCTGATATATTCTAAAATACACACAATCGTGTGCACATGAAAAATTTAGTGCTTGGCACTTCAAAGATTGCTGTGCGGCCGTGCAGTCACTCAGCTTACAATTAGAGGGAACCCACATATGGGGAATCACGACATTTTTTGATATTTTTTCTAATTTTCTGCCGCCGTAGATGTCAACTTATTAAAATATGAATTTATTTTTTTCTCCTTGATCTGGTCCAAAAATAGGGGTGCACGTGGTACATGAGGACACAGAATACTTGAGTAATTACAGTATTAAAATTAATTATTATAAATCTTCTAAAATAAATGTCATAAAATGTGAACACTGGAACAGCTGATTGAAAATATTGATCTCCTCCACATCAAGATCAATGGTCTTCGTAAATATCGATGTTATTCATTTTTTTAATTTAAGGTTCACATTTTATGTTCGGCGTATAAGTCGACTCTAAGTTTTAGAAAATTTTTTAGGCTTCAAAGGTCAACTTATACATCAGAATATACGGTAGATAAAAAAAATGTATTAATGAAAAAATTAACTAAAAGTTGATTGATAAATATAAAAAATGTAAAAGGAATTGTAGTATGCCCTAATAATTTAAACAGATTTTTGTAGCCCTACTTTAACATGGCCGGTAGTCCTTAGAACTGCCATAGGAATGATTCCTAAATTTTTAGCAGTCAAGGTAATAGATAATGAAGGTAATTTCATTAGCCGCAGAAGGAGGCACTCAAATTTTAGAAGAATTAGTAAACTTTCATCTATAATATATTTTGAAGCGTGTGTTTGTGTGTTTGTTCATGGAACTCCTCCTAAACGATAAAAGCTAGATTAACCAAATTTGGTACGATTCTTCCTTATATCCTAACTTAGTGAATTGTCAAGGTTTGGTCAACTGGGATTATTCAATGCTGCCAATATAGGAGATTAACATTTTTCCGTAAGATAACATGTATGAATCCATTTCTTGACTTGTAAGGTATTCTTCCTTCAAGCATAAAAATATGTAAATATGGATAATTTTTTTCGTTTTTGCTTTATTCGACGAATAAAACTATACTATCTTATTCCTGCGAAGTTTACATGTTACACGGTCGAAGTTTTCAGAAATACGCTATTTGTTTTGAAATTTTGTGGATTTTTCGTACCCCTCCCAGGCATTACTTAGAAGACTGTGGATAGAGGACATCAATGAATCTCACAACTCAAACGACAATATTGGCGAGATATTTTAAAGAGAATTATAGCTGTTATTCAATTATGTACCTCACAAATGTTGGCATTTAAGGGAAATTCAGATAAATTGTTTGACCATAAGAACAGTAATTTTTTTAAAATCATGGAGTTATTAGCAAAGTTTGATCCTGTTACAAGTGATCATTTAAGAAGAGCCTCAAAAAATCCTGTGTCCATTATATGAGCAAAGACATTGAAAATAATCTTATTTATCTGCTACGACTAAATGCATAATACTATTGTTGCTAGAATTAAGGAAGCAAAATATTACAGCATAATATTAGATTGCACTCCGGACATTAGCAGGATTGAGCAAATGTCGTTTGTAATTCGCATTGTGACAAAGGAACAGCAGCCAGAATATTCTCCTAAAGAATATTTTATTACATTTCTGCCTGTTGAATTAACCACTGGAGCTGGATTGACTGAACTGATATTGCAAGAGCTGGATACATTGGGCATCAAAATTGAAAACATGTGCGGACAGGGTTACGAAAATGGGACAAATATGAAAGGTACCTATTTCAGCATCCAAAGACGGATTTTAATCAAAATCCTAAGGACTTTTTTGTACCTTGCTCATGTCATTCGCTTAACCTTGTGGTTAATGATGCAGCAGCAGAATCTGGAGAAATTGTTAATTTTTTTTAGCTCAAGAGATATTTGTATTTTTCTCAAGTTCGACAAAAAGATGGACTGTACTAAAAACGTATATAACATCCAGTAGCGTAGCTACCATATAGCAAGAGTAGGCAATGCCTAAGGGCCCTCGAACAAAAGGGCCCCACGAGCGAAAGACAACGATTAGTTAAGCGTCACTTGTCATCAGATTATCGTTTTCACCTCTTTCTCAAGAGGGCCCCCACCACTGAGAAAAATAAACCAATAAAATATATATAAAAAAATCTTTTTACTAAAATATTTCCGCTTAGGGGGCCCATCAGCGATTCTTGCCTAGGGGCCCGAAACCTCTAGCTACGCTACTGATAACATCCTTGACTTTAAGAAGTGTTAGTAATGTGCAGTGGGAAAATTGTGTGGTTGCTGTTATGTCATTAAGGTACCAATTGAGAGAAATATATGATGCACTGGTGGAAATTTCTTTGGATGAGCTGGGATGCAGAGAGAGAGCAATACCAAAAACAAAAGTAAATCGTTGACGGATAAAATTTCTAGCTTTAAATTTGTTTGCAGTGTTGTTGTTTGGTACGACGTTTTATCAAACGTTAATGTTGCATCAAAATTATTACAAAGACCAAACATGGTAATATCAGAAAGCATTAAAATTTTTAAAAGCATTACCTCATTTTTGGAAGAATACAATACTAAGGTTTTTAACAAATGGTCTACTCTGCCAAAGAAATTGCTCTGACAATGGAAATAACAGCAAAATGTGAACTTACACCTCTGATTAGAATTCAACGTAAAAACAGACAATTTGAGTACGAGAGAAGAGATAAGTACACCAATCGTAGATTTAAAAAAAAAATGGAATCGTGTTCTTTAATTATGTAGTAGAGGTTTGCATCAATTATATCAAGGAAAGATTTTCCCAACTAGAAACACATAACCAATTATTTGAATTTTTGTACGACATTACATTTTTTATCCATACAGATTCAGATGTTATTTTTTTTTAATGTCAGGATTTGCATATAGCATTGACAGATTATATAGAGCCTTTAAATTTGTTCAATGAACTTTTAATTATTAGAAGTGTTTTAAATAGTGAGATGACACCATTAAATGTTTTACATTAGATAAAAATAATTCAGTAGAAAATTTTCCAAATGTCTTTATATCACTCAGAATTCTGCTAACTCTTCCTGTGATCGTTGCCAGTGGAGAACAATCTTTTTCGAAATTGAAATTAATTAAAAACTATTTACGTTCTACAATGGCACAGAAAAGGTTGACAGAAACAGCAATATTGTCCATAGAACATGACATTTCAACCAACTTAAATTTCGAAGATGTTATAGACGATTTTGCTAAAGAAAAAGCATGCAAAGTACAGTTAAGTTAATTTTTATTGTTTTTAATTATATTGTTATTTAAAGAAAAGTTTAATTTAATTTTGTTTGTATAATAAAACTTAAATCTAACATTTTAATTTATGTCATTTCATTTCTGTATATCCACAATGTTTCCTTGCTCTGCCCGTGCCCCCTGTTACTGTACCAAAGGGTGGCATAAAATGCGCTCACATCAGGTGGCAATTTCTTATGCGCCGGCCCTGATTACGAATATAAACGAACATGAATAGTTCTAATCCAATGTACGCAATCTATTTTTATCTATAACAAAAAAACGTACATCGCTGAGTAATTTGGAATCTTTCAATATCTATCACGGCAACTAACTCGCATTGCTAATAACATTTGATGTAATACTTTATGGTGATTTTTAGAAATCAACATTTTATCTGTGGTGTGCAATACGACTCCCCTAAAACGAAAAGCAGGCCCTGCTTAAAAAATCAATTTAAAAATGTGTTTTTTGCTATATTTGTGTAAGTAGCCCCTGCGAGGTGAGCAACCAATGCTAATGGGTGAGCATTTTACCCCTCTGAAAAAATTTCTGTGGGCGCCTCTGGATAGGAAATACAATTATCGTTATATTTGAATGCAATACATTCGGAAACGGATTGTTACAAGCAAATATAATTAATTGTTAAGAAAAGCTAATTGTAATTTAAAAAGTATCTACTATATAGGTATTTTAAAGAGTTTTTATGTTGTGCTGTAGTAGCCTCACTAAATCCAATGAAATTCAATGGGAAATTCCGCTAGTTTAAAATAATTGAAAGGATTCACATACAAAATATCTGAATATTTTTGAAATAATATTTTACCTAGGTCTTTGTCCTCCCAGGCTTGCTTGGCTTCAAGAAGTCCATCAAATACTTCTCGACTTGGCTCTGTTCCACTGAAGACATAGTACCTTGCACGGACCCTTCGGAAGAACTCTGAGGTAGTGTAATTAGAGTTTCCATGGTGAGGTACATAGGTGAGATCAACATAAACAGGGCTTGATGATGGTCCAGTTGCAACAGGTGCAGTTTTTCCTGTCCTTTCCTTCGTGGTTGTCTTTGTTGTGGTTTTTGGTGAATCTGGACGCTTGCTGTTCTTATCTTTGTTGGTGTTGATGCCATCTTTTTTCAACATAGCACGCTTCTCTTTCTTAGGTGTGCTCTTGGTCCCTGGTGATGTGATACCTTCGGTTGCACCAACCATGGGTGGAGCAGGGGCTGGAAGACCCAGTGGCTTGCCCCATGCCCCAACAGGATCCTCTCCTTCCTCGTCCTCCTCATCCTCGCTTTCTGTTCTAGGTAGCCCCAGTGGCTTACCCCAACCCTCTATAGGATCCTTCCCTGATGAACTGGTCACAGTAGACCTCCCATCTTGACTATCTTTGTCAGTTGGGAGACCGAATCCCTGAGGTGGTTCTGGAAATGTACCCTGTGCTTGGACAAATGATGCCTCTGCTGTTCCACTCACTTGCTTTACAGGAGATGTAGTTTTTCCTGTTACAACTGAAACACTACTGTCGATATGTTGTGCACCACCGGGTGCAGTCCCACCATTTACAGCCTCATGGCTGCTTGATGTCCTCAGATCATCTATTGGATGGTCATGACGATGACCATTGCTCAGTTCTGTGTGGCGCGCCTTGGTGTAAACAACTTCTCCTGTAGCGAGGGTAGAGCTTGTGCCAATGTCATGCTCAGTGGCTGACTTACAAGAATCTGAAGCTGTCTTTCCTTCAGGACTCTTTGATGCTGGCAAATGTGGCAGATGACTTTCTTCTACCTGGTAGAAAGATGTACGAGTATGGGTAGTGTGACCAATACCATCGCCTTCCTCTTCGGGCAGTCCTCCATAGAATGATCCTGTCATTGAAGCTGACATACCAGGGCTCGAAGGTGCTGGGTGGCTTACTTGAGATGAATCTTTCTTAATGATCTGGGTCTCATGGTGGACGGTTGTGAAAGAAGTGGGCTGTGATGTCAGTCCAGGTGAGACTGAACCATGAACTCCACCTTCTTTGCCGTGACTACTCAGGAATTCTTCGTATTCATCATCAAACAGATATCCAGGAGAATGAGGTCTTTGTGAGGTAGCGCTTGCCACACTAGCTGCCGGTGACGATGCTGGCGTTACATCCTCGATCTCGAGTTCTCCGTGATATTTTTCGGCTGGCCCAATTGCACCCTCTCCAGCCTCAGTGGTCCATGTCTCGGTGACCGTTCTTCCCTCGCCGTCTCCACTCTTCGTTGTGATAGTGGTGACTTTGGTGACGGAGCTGGTGGATTCTCCAGGGACAGGCGATGGCGGGAGACTGTCGCCGCTGCTCACTTTCCGAACGATTCTCGTGGTCGTCCTTGTAATCGTCACCTTATTTCCGCCATCGTTTTCTACTGTCTTCACTGTTGTTTCAGTTTGTGGTTCCACGTCTGTGTGGACGGAAGTACTTCTGATAACTTCCGTCTTTGATGTGCTCGCGTCTCCCTTAATGACAGCGGTATCCGGAGATGCTTCCGCTCCGTCTATGACAGGAGACTCTCCTCTACCATCGCTGTCTACACTCCTTCGCTTCACCGTGAACGTGATTGGTTCTCCTATTGCCGAGTCGTCATCTTCGTCGTCAGAAATGAAAGATTTTCCGGAGAGCACCTGCTTTTCCACGATAACGTTTTCGTCACCGTCTGAACCTATCCTTGTCTTGGTTATCGTCGTGGTCAGGGTTCGCGTGACGATTCTCTTCGTTATGACTCCTCCTTCTCCTACTATTGTCTCGACAGTCGTGGAAGCGTCTTCGCTAGATTCAGGGGCAGATTCCGCCTTGTGAGTTATCAAGGTAACGGTTGAATCTCCCAATTTCTCTTGAGTAGCAGAAATCAGAACTTTTTCAACTGCCTTCTCATCTTTCGCGATACCTTCACTATCAGAGGTAGCTGCTGTGGATGAAATATCTCTCTTCTCCGCATCTTCAATCATCGCCGGCTGATGTTCGGTTGTTTTGGTCGTGGTGACGGTGCTGATTACTTTTTCTTCTCCCAAAGCTACAGTGGACGATTTCACCGTGGAAGAGGTAGTTGTGGACGAGGAAGAGGATGCGCTGGTGACCAGCTTCTCTTGTTGTTCTTTCGTCACGATTTCGGTCGCTGGTAACGTTTCTGTCGTTATTGTGGAGCTGAAAATTTCATGTTCCTCTTCTACTGGTAGATGTGTTTCCTTCGTGCTGACTTTCTCGCACTCTGAGGCATCCTTCGACGATGTCACGGATTCGGTCGAACTCGCATCCTTGGACAGAACCTCAGCTGTGACTGCCTTCACTTCGCTCGATGATGTGACGGATTCAGTCACCGGTGCGACTTCCGTTGAAGTTGAAGTTTCTCCTGAAACTATCTTGGATGAGGTGACAGATTCTGTCGCATGTACTGTCGTTGAAGACTTTATGGATTCGGTGGCGTGCACGATTGTAGATGACGTAACGGTTTCCATTGCCTCTACGCTGGAGGACGATGCGACAGATTCGGCCGCGATTTCCTTTGAGCTCGTCAACACTTCAGGTTCTGAGGAGCGAATTGTAGTGATTTTCGTAGTGGTGATTTGCGTTTTAGCTCCTTTAGACGCATCCTCTGTAGGGAGTGTAGTGGAGTATTCCGTCTCTGTCCCTCCGTCCTCGCTGCTCGCCGTCACCAACATCCTCTGCACTTTTTTCACTTCCTTTTTGATTTCCTCTTGTGGTTCCGCAGCGATTTCAGCCTGGAAGACAGTATCGCTTTGCTGCTTGGATTCCATGGACGAAGATGTTGAGGATGACGTAGAAAAGGACGTAGTTGTCGACACTACGGCCGAGGAATGGGATGATGATATGGAAGTAGAAGACATCGAACCAGCCACAGCCGCTACGGGCGATTCGCACTTCTCTAAGGACGGTTCCTCTGCTTCTTTAGAATCCTTGATCTTTGATTTCTCCTCCGCTTGGATATCCTTTCGTTTGCTCATCTCTTCTGTGACGTGAACTTCGTGTTTCTCCACCTTTTCTCTCGTTGAAACTTCCTCTTTAGCAGTTTCTTTCACGGTCTCTATTTTCTTTGTTACCTCTTTAGTGATGGTTAATTCCTTTACTTCTTTCTTCGTCGCCTCATCTGCAGGTTTCTTGGCATCTCCCTCCGTCGCCTCATCTGCCGGTTTCTTGGCATCTCCCTCCGTCGCCTCATCTGCCGGTTTCTTGGCGTCTCCCTCTTGGATTTTCCCTGTTTTCGTGACATTGGTAGTTATCACGTTCGTGCTTGTCATTGTGTCCACGCCTTCGACTACGGGAGACTCGGGAGTTAGGTCAGGGGACGACACCGTTACAAACTCAGGGTGATCTGGCGGCTCCAGTGTCGTGTAAACAGGTTCCTCTTCGATACCTGTGTCAACGTATTTGTCTCCAAGGCCTTTCAGTTCTTCCTCCTCCACTTCCGAAAATTCTTCAAAGTCTGCTTCATCGTCTTCGACACCGACTTTTTCTTTGTCTCCCGATGCGGGAGGAACTGTCGTCGTCGTGGATGTCATGACCTCTTTCTCTGTTACCGTGATCTCTTTTTTCGTGGCCGTTTCAATCGTGCTGATTTCCTTCTCTGTGACTACGTGGGAAATTTCTGACGAGTCTTGTATTTTCTCAAGTACGTCTGTGTAGCTCGTTATTTTTTCTTCCAGTTTTTGGGCCTCTTTTCCTTCGTCTGTTTTCGATGGAACCTCTGTTACACTTTTGATCTTCATCACTTCCTCTTTAACTTCTCTGACCGTCGTGTCGGTGACCGAGCTTGCCATCTCGCTAACGTCTGGCGGGGAAGACGTCTGGTCCGGGGATATGGATTTCGAGGTCGTTACCGCTGTTTCCACGGAAACGAGTTTAGTCGCCTTCTCAACCGACTTTTCCTCTTTGTCTGATGTCGGAGTTATGCTTCTTGATTTTCCCTCTCTAGGAGACAAGCTTTTTTCCGACAATGCCCTCTCAACCTCATTCTCTGCCACTAGGGCGTCTTGCTGACCCTTTTCTCCTTTTTCAGATGCGGGAGAAAGACTCCTAGATTTACCTTCTATTGGCGAGAGGCTCTTATCTGATTTCTCATCCACTTTTGTAACCTCCAGCTGAGGCTTGTCATCTTTATCCGAAGACGGAGATATGCTACGAGACTTGTCATCTTTTGTTTCCTCTGGTTTTAAACCCTTGTCGGATGTAGGAGTGATGCTTCTGCATTTGTCCTCCTCCTTTGGTGGAATGATCTTCTCTGATGGAGCCTTACCCGTCACCGGTTCCGTGACGGGTTCCTCCGCTTTGGACACTTCTGGTGGAGATCTCTCTCCCTTGTCAGACGTTGGAGTGATGCTCCTGGATCTTCCTTCTTTTGGAGATAGACTCTTTTCGGACAGTGCTTTTTCAGAGAGTTGCTCCTCCGCCAACTTGTCATCTTTGTCGGATGTGGGAGTAACGCTTCGAGATTTTTCGTCTTTGGTAGGTGCAGCCTTGGCCGGTGATAGAGAATCCATTGGTGGAGCTGCGACTTCTTTCTGTTGCACCCTTTCCTCAGGATCGGACGGAGGTGTGACGCTTTTGGATTTATCTGCGGGCGACTCCGGGACCTTGTCCGTTGGCGCAGGCGTACTGGTCTTCTCGTCGGTTTTGTCTTTCTCATCCTTTGGCGAAATGCTCTTCTCTGAAGGTGCTTTCTCGATTTCTTTCTTTTCGACTTGTCCGTTCATGAGTTTCGCCTGAGTTTCCACTCCGGTCAGAAGCGCCTTGTTGTCCATAATGAGTTTTTCGGTTTTTGAAGCCAGTTCGGCCATGTAGTCAATCCCCGTCTTGAGCCCTTTCGTCACTTCCTTCTCGAGTTTTTCCTTTTCTTCCTGTATCCTGTCACTTGATTGAGATATCGACTTCAGTTCCTGGACCAAGTTAGCCACATCCACACGTTCCTCTTCCTCCATCTTTTTTATATCAGAGGCTTCAATGGGACTGATTGGTTTCGTCATGGCCTTCTCAACCGTTTCTGGGAGCTTTTCTTCCACCGTTTGTTTGACTTCTTCCACCGTCGTTTCTAGTACGTGGCCAATGTGTTCCACCCCGTTTATCGGTTCTTTTTCATCCGCCAGTTCCTCATCCGATGCCGGCGAATACCTCGCAATTTGCCCCGGAGCTGCGTGTGTTTCTCTTCCTTCTGTCTCATGCTTCTCAACCACCTCCTTCGATTCCTCCGTGTCCGAGGTCTCCTCCGGTTCTACCTCTCCTTTCTTCGTTTCCTCCTTTTGTACTTCAGTTTCTTTGGGAGGCATCTTTACTTCCTCTTTGACGTCTTTCGCTTTTTCTAATTCTTCCTCCTTATCCATTACCGGTGATTTGTCTCGTACATCTTTCTCCTTCGAGTCCTCGACAACCTTTTCTTCCTTTTCTGCAGTTACGACTGTTTCCTGAACGACCTGTTTCTCTTCCATTTTATCCTCCGCTTTCGCTTTTTCTGGTTCAGGCCTTTCGCCTTCCGTTGTCGGCTTTGCCTCTTCGACGACTTCCTTCTTGTCAACCGCCGCTGGAGATGGGTGTGCCATTTGATCCTCGACTGCTTTTTCCTTCGTAACCACCTCGTCCTTTTCCTCCCTCTTCGGAGATTCTACTCGGTCCTTTTCAGCGACAGGTTTCTCCGGAGCTTCGGGTGACTTGTCATCAGGTTTCGTAGGACTGACCTTTTCAGCAGGCTCATCAACTACCTCCTTCTCCGGGGAAACGCGAGTCTCACCCTTCGTTACGGCGGTCGTTTCAGAGGGAGTAGTAGTTTTAGGTGCCGCCACCAGGGGCGCCATCTCTGGCGACTTCTTTCCATCTTCATCGGCCTCTTCTTTCGTTTCCGTAGCTGATAATTCTTTCTCCGAAGGTGGGGATTCTTTACCCTTTTCAGCAGCCATTTCATCTTTCTCTATCTTTTCTTCGATTGGCTTGGATTCCTTGTCTTCGGCCTTGCCAGGAACTAAGGATGACGCCACCTTATCCACCTTTTCTACTATTTCTTCTACCTTTTCTTTTAGTTGACTAATTACGGACACCTTATCTTCCGGCGTTGCAGCTCTTTCCTCCTTTGTCTCAGCTTCTTTAGGTTCGTCTGGTTTTTCTTTAGTGGGCTCTTTATCGGCTGGAACCTCATCTTTCTTTTCTTCGGCTGTCTTTAAATCCGGTTTTCCTCCGACTTCTTCCGGCGCTTCTTCCGCTTTCGCCGTTTTCTTTATCTCCTTTATTTCTTCCTCCGTCGCTTCCTCTTTGGTTTTTTCTATTTTCTCCACAATTTCTTTCGTTTCTTCCGACACCATTGCCTCTTCTTTCTTCTCTTTAACCTCCGCTTCCTCCTTTGTCACCTTCTCTTCTACCTCATCCAATTCTTTCACTTGCACCTCTTCTTGCCCTGGAACCTCCTTTTCTTGCACTTCTTCTTTCGGAAGTTCGTCTTTCTCCTCCACTTTTCCCTCTTTCTCGTCAACCTTCTCCACGTGTGCCGCTACCTCTGCGATTTCCTTTTTGACCTCCTCTTTCAATTGTTCCATCGTTTCCTTCACGAGCTGGACTTTCTCCTCCGTCTTCTCTTTGACCTCTTCGATCAGATGTTTCTCTTCTATCTTTGTCTGCTCATCTTCCATTATTTCTTCCCTTTCTTGTCCAAATTCCTTCTCTTTCCCTTCTTCCTTTTCCGCTTCTTTTATTTCCGGTTTCTCTTGGTCGATTTCTTTCGGCTTGTCTTCCTTTTTGACCGCTTCCTTTACTTCCCTCTTCTCCGCGACTTCTTCTGCGACCCTTTTCTCTTTTACTGGCTCTTCCGTTTTCACTTCTGCTTTCTCTTTCACTTCCACTTTGGCGGTCTCTTCTGGTGCTTCTCCCTTTTCCTCTGCTACCAGTTTCTCTTCTTCCTTCTTCGCTATATCTTCCATGTCTACGACTTTCTCCTGGATTTCCCCGACTTCGTGTTTCTCCACTTCAACAACATCTTTCTCGTCTTCCTTCACCTCTGGCTTTTCCAAAATCTTTTCTCCGATTTCTTCCAGTTTCGACTTAGTTTCTTCTACTTTATCCGTCACCTTCTCCTCCGCTTTCTCTGCCTCCTTTTCTAGTTTCTGATCCACTTCTTGGAGTTTTTCTTTCGCCTCTTCCATTTTATCCTCCAGTTTTTCAGTCTTTTCTTTGATCTCCTCAACTACATGTTTATCTTCCTCTACAGCGAGTTTTTCTATCACTTTCGTAATTTCTTCCTGTTTCGCCCCAACTGACTCTTTTACCTCGTCGACAAGTTCTTTCACGTCTTCCTTCTTTTCATCAATCTTTTCTTTGACTTCTTCGACTGCTTTTTTCACACCTTCAAGCCCACTTACCACATATTCTGCTATATCTTCTTTTTTTTGGTCCACTTCCTTAACAATTTCTTTCTTGTCAACAACTTCAACGTCTGCGACTGGTTTTTCACTCTCCACAAGGGCCTCTTCCTTATCTTCCAGCTTTTCCTTAACTTCTTCCTTCATCTCCTTTAGTTTATCCTTAACCTCGTCCTTCTTATCTAATTTTTCCTTAACTTCTTCTTTCACCTCCTCCAACTTTTCCTTAACTTCTTCTTTCACCTCCAACTTTTCCTGTACCTCTTCTTTCTTCTCCTCCAACTTTTCCTTAACTTCTTCTTTCACCTCCTCCAACTTTTCCTTAACTTCTTCTTTCACCTCCTCCAACTTTTCCTTAACTTCTTCTTTCACCTCCAACTTTTCCTGTACCTCTTCTTTCTTCTCCTCCAACTTTTCCTTAACTTCTTCTTTCTTCTCCTCCAACTTTTCCTTAACTTCTTCTTTCTTCTCCTCCAACTTTTCCTTAGCTTCTTTCACCTCCAACTTTTCCTTAACTTCTTCTTTCACCTCCTCCAACTTTTCCTTAACTTCTTCTTTCACCTCCTCCAACTTTTCCTTAACTTCTTCTTTCACCTCCTCCAACTTTTCCTTAACTTCTTCTTTCTTCTCCTCCAACTTTTCCTTAACTTCTTCTTTCACCTCCACTAACTTTTCCTTAACTTCTTCTTTCACCTCCTCCAGCTTTTCCTTAACTTCTTCTTTCACCTCCAACTTTTCCTGTACCTCTTCTTTCTTCTCCTCCAACTTTTCCTTAACTTCTTCTTTCACCTCCTCCAACTTTTCCTCTACTTCTTCTTTCTTCTCCTCCAACTTTTCCTCTACTTCTTCCTTCTTCTCCTCCATTTTTTGCTTAACTTCTTCCTTCTTCTCCTCCAGTTTTTCCTTAACTTCTTCTTTCTTCTCCTCCAGTTTCTCCTCTACTTCTTTCATCTCCTCCAACTTTTCCTTTACTTCTTCCTTCTCCAGTTTCTCCTCTACTTCTTCTTTCTTCTCCTCCAGTTTTTCCTTTACTTCTTCTTTCATCTCCTCCAATGTTTCTTTAACTTCTTCCTTTATCTCCAGTTTTTTCTTAACTTCCTTCATCTCCTCCGGTTTTTCCTTAACTTCTTCTTCCTTATCCTCTAACTTTTCCTTAATTTCCTCCTTCTCCTCGAGTTTCTCCTTAACTTCTTCCTTTACGGCGTGTACATCTTTAACTATTTTCTCTACCTCTTCCTTAACTATCCCTTCCTCCTTTTGCTCCGCCATTTCCTTCACTTCTTCACCAATCTGCTGATCTTCTTTTGTCTCCTGCTTAGGTTCCTCAGGCTCGTGCTTTTCTTCTACGACTACCTTCTTGTCTTCATCTAACGCTTTCTCTTCCTTCTTTGCTCCTTCTACTGTCTTTACCTCTTCCAAAGATTCACGTTTCTCTTCCACGATCCCGTCTACTTCTACTTTCTCAGGTACTTTTTTGCCTGCCTCAGGTGCAATTGTCTCTGGTTCGTGTTTTTCTTCAACTTCTATCTTCTTCGCTACCCCTGCTTGTTTATCTTCCGGTTTCTCTGCCACCGCCTCCTCTGCTTTTACCTCCGGCTTCACTTCCTTCTCTTTTTCGTCTACCTTTTCTTTCTCTTCTTCAGCGACATGTTTCTTCTCTTCTTTCGTAATCTCTTCTGTTGTCTCCGCTGTGATCGGGACTTTTTCCACTTTGACGTCTTCCTTCATTTCCTCTTTCTTTTCTACTTCAGGAACTTTGTCTGCTTCTTTCTTTTCTTTTGCCTCTTCAACCTTTTCTACTTTTGTTATATCTACCTCCTTCACTTCTTTAGCCACTTCTACCTTTTCCACTACTTTAGTATCTTCTAAAACCTCTTGTATTTGTTCGGGCTCTTTCGTATCCTCTGCTTCGATTTTATCGGCTTCTTCGCCAACTATTTCCTTAGCAACGAGTTCTGTTTTTTCCTCTTTCTTTTCGGCGACCTGATCTACGAGCTTCTTGATTTCCTCCTCTTTTGCTATCCCCTCTTCGACTTTTTCCTCTTTATGCTTTTCTTTGTCCTCTAATTCCTTCTGGTCAGCCTTCTCTTGCACAGCCTCCGTTACTTCTTCAATGACCTTATCGCTAACTACTTTTTCTTTTATCACAGCCACATGTTTTTCGTCGTCCTTTTCCTTAACTTCTATCACATCTTTTTTCTCCTCTTCTTTCACAGCCACGTCGGAAATTTTTAAGTCTTTTTCCTCCACTTTGTCTTTTTTCTTCTCCACCTCCTCTTTATCCTCCTTCGCTTCCTCCACCACTTTCTCTCGGTCAGCCTTCTCTTCTCCCTCTTTCTTCTCTTCCTTCTTCTCTTCTTTGGCTTCCTCTTCCTTCCTGCCCCTCGGGAATCCGTCGTAGGAGGCGGCGTCAGCTTCTTCGTGAACGGGCAAATCGGCGACCTCGTCCGGCGTCTTCACGATCTCCCTCTGGTGCTGTTGGAGTCGCTGGTGGTGCGCGGTCAACAGTGGCCTCGGACCGGTCTCCAGAGCCATCGGAGGAAATGCGGTCGGCTGGGGCGCAGCCTGTGTGGTCGGAGGAGGCGTTGGAGCCGCCGTGACCACCTTAGGGGCACCGAAGTCTTTCTCCCCTTCGTGTCTCTCTACCTCGCCCTCTTCTTCCCCTTGCAAAACCTCTTCGCTCTTCGTTTCCTTCTCTCCTTCTTCGGCGACTCCTTCCTTCGCTTCGTCCACTGCCCGTTCCTCTTCTGGCAGAATAGGTGCTTTCTCGTCTTCTGGAAGGGTTGGCGCTGTCGTTGCGGCCGATTCTAACCTTTCGTCCGGTTGGCTCTTGGTGGTGGTCTCTTCACCCGGTCCGGTTCCAGGCGCAGTGCCTCCGACGCCAGACACTCTCTCTTCCGGCTTCTGGTCCTCTTCCTCCTCGTATTCCTCTTCCGGAGTGACCTTGTCCTTTGTTTTCTCGGAGGAGAGGTCAAGTTTCTCCTCTTCGTCTTCCTCCTGAACTCCTTGGTCTGCCTCTTGCTCTCTTGCGACCTCTCCTTTGGATATGACTATCTCTTTGGCGGAGGTGATGATTTCCTGCACCTCTTCTGCTACCTGTTCTCTATATTCTGGACTTATTATTCCGGTCTTCTTTACCTGGATCCGGATCCTGTCTGCTATCTGTTCCTTCTCCTCCTCGCTCTCGCCCTCCTTGATCTGGTCTTCGTCTGCCTGCTCTCCTTTCAGTACTATCCCTTCGTCTTCCTCGTCTTCTTCCTCCTCCTCCCTCTTCATCTCTTCCTCCTCTTTCTTTTTGTCTTTCTCTGATTCCTCCTCGTCTAGGTGTTTCTTGAGTTCGTCTTCCTCTTCTTCGTATGCTTCAGCCGCTTCCTGTATATCGGGCGGCAGGTGTGATTCGACGCTCTCTTGTTCTCTTAGGGATCCTTCGGTGAACTCCTCCTTCTCTATGATGAGGTAGTCCTCATCTTCCTCCTCCTCTTCTTCCTCCGCCTCGTCGTCCCCTTCGTCTAGGCTCTCCTTTTCCGGTCCTCCACGAGCAAAGTCGAGCTCTGCTTTCAGGGATTTCTTTTGGTCAATCTCTTCTTCTGGGACGGCTTCTTCGCTGATCAGTCCCGCCTCTTCGTCGACCTCTTCCTCTTCTCCCTCTTTGGTCTTATCCACCTTCGCCGCTTCCTCCTCGGCGGCCTCTTGTTCCTCCAGGCTGTCCGGTTCCTCTTTCGATTCTTCTTTGTCTTCCGATGACTTCTTCTCTTCTTCCTCTGCCTCGGAGCTGACGGTCTCTTTCGGTGACTCGGATGGCTCCGCTGGAGAAGTAGTCTCTCCTTTTTCCACTTCCGGTTCCGATTCCTCTTCGGGCGCTTCCCTCTTTGCCCTGATCCTTTCCGGGGACTCGGCTGCCGCTACCTCTGCTTCCGTCGCGTAGCCGTTCACTATGGGTTCTGTCGCCACCTCCTCCTCTTTGGTCGCCTCGACTTCCGCTTCTTTCGCCTCTGCTGGCGGGGACGCTGGCGCCTCTTCTTTCTGAGC
This sequence comes from Uropetala carovei, assembly GCA_036926305.1. Lineage (NCBI taxonomy): Eukaryota > Metazoa > Arthropoda > Insecta > Odonata > Petaluridae > Uropetala > Uropetala carovei. Next base: position 3,526,252 of record JAXCHB010000010.1, on the reverse strand, counting down.
TTCTTCTCCCTCTTTCGGGGGTTCCGTCGGCTTTTCCTCCTTTTTTGGCGAGATTATCTCGGCGTCCTTGTCTGATTTCACGGAAGGGGTCGGCGTGCTCTTCGCGCTGGAGGATTTTGCCGGAGATCCCGGCGCCTTTGGGGCCACGGCCGCTGCTGGCTTGGCTTTTTTTCCGGGAGTGGCCTGAGGTTTCTCCACCCCCTTTTTTTCCGCCTTCGTCGTTTTGGCGGCGGTGGTTCTCGTGGTGGTGGAGAGCTTGGAAGTCACGTGGGCGTATTTGGATTCGACTACCTTTCGATTGGTGGCCTCCTTGGTGCTCTTGGGTGCCGGAGGAGACGGGCGCGATGCTTTCGCTGCCCTTCCGACCGGTCCGGCAGGGGAAGTTGCTTTGCCGATGTCCGGCTTGGTCCCGTCCGGAGTCTTCGCGACTTCTTTAGCTACAGGCTTGACTTCCTTCTTCGGGGTCGTGGGGCCAGATTTTTGGGTGCCGTCTGCCTTCTTCTCAGCGGAGGGCCTGCTTCTACGTTCCAGGGATCTGGACGGTGTTTTGGTGTCGATGCGCGACTTCACCGTTGTCATGGTCTTCGACTTCTCTGCCCGTGCCGCTCTCTCCTTCAGCTTCTCCTTTTCTCTTTCCTCTTTGGCCGCTTTCTCCTTCAGCCTCTCTTCCTCTCTCGCTGCTTTCTCCTTAGCGCGTTCTTCTTCTCTTGCTGCCTTTTCTTTCGCTTTCTCCTTCTCCCTTTCTTCTCTGGCCGCTTTCTCCTTAGCCCTCTCCTCCTCTCTCGCAGCCTTCTCTTTCGCCTTTTCCTCGTCCCTCGCCGCTTTCTCCTTCGCTCTCTCCTCTTCCCTGGCAGCCTTCTCTTTAGCTTTCTCTTCCTTCATCGCTTTCTCCTTGGCCTTTTCCTTCTCTTTCTCTTCTCTCGCAGCCTTCTCCTTTGCCCTCTCTTCTCTGGCAACTTTTTCTTTCGCCTTCTCTTCTCTCGCCGCCTTTTCTTTCGTCAGTCTCTCTTCTTTAGTCTTGGCGTCTTCTATGGACGCAGACTTCTCCATCTTGGCTTTTTCTTTCGTCACTTTCTCTTTGACCTTCTCTTTCTTCTCTGTCGTCTCGACCTTGGTCGCTTTCTCTTTCACTATTTTCTCCTTGACGACTTTATCATCCTTCTTTTCCTTCTCTGGTGTTTCTGCCTTGGCCTTTGGCGATTCTGCTTTCGTGATCTTCTCTGCTTTGGACGGCGTCACAGCTGCTTTGGATGGTTGCGACGGCAAAGGAGCCGCGGCGGGCACTCCGGCGGCCTTTCCTACTTTGGCCTCCTGAGGGCTGGCCGGCGCGGCTTTCTTGGACGGTGTGGTCTTTTCCCAGGACGGCGGTGCTGCCTTGGATGGCGGCATCTTTCCCTTTGTGATGGTCGTGGATAGCATCTTGGTGGTGCAGACGGGGGTGCGGAGGAATTCCAAGTGTCTCAGTCTTTCCAATCCCTCGAATATCTTGTGCTGTGGGGTCGATCCAGGGAAGAGTATCCTGGTGATGGGATCCGTGGGACTGGCAGGTTGCCACACCAAAAGAGCGCATATCGAGACGAGGTCGTGGAGGGGAAAAGCGAATCCACCACCGGCTGTAACCCTAGCGGATCCAGCGGAACCTTTTTGCCATCTTGTGAGGAACTCTTTAACCTCCTTGCTGTCTCTTGCAGGACTGAGGACGTACATGTCAAGCCTTCCGTGACCTACCTTATGATAAAGGTTGACCGGATCTGCGTCTCGATAGCACGCCTGCGGTTTTAGTTTGAGGAAGTTGAGATTAGACACCATATCGGCCCCTTCCTCGTTTAGGTCCACAGTTAACGATTCGGAGGTGGCTTTCCCGTCCAATTTCGCTTCTGTTTTACCCTCTCCTTTTGCGTCTGCCTCACCGTTTACTACTCCCGTCACTGCCGGGACGTTGCAGAAAAAATGTCCTATTTGGGGATAAACCCGTCCGCTCAAGTCCATCTTCTTCCTTCTCAAAACGGCTCCTATCCCACCGGCGTTGCTATTGTTTAGTCTAGTGATTAAAACTGCGTCGAGTCTGTCTAGGTGTCTGGCGAAGTCCCAGAAGCAGGCCTTCCTTCCGAAACCGCCATCCACCAGCATATTGAATCCATTGATCCCGAAGAGGGCGGCGTCGCCCTGGCCGCCCGGGAAGACATACAGCGTGGGGTGCGAAAACCTAATGTTTCCAACCACATCGGAAGGTTCTAGGAGTTGCGTCAACTCCGCAGTCACTAACAGGGGACTTATTATGGTGCTTAGGAGGGCGTCCGGGCCTTCTGTCGGTATGGCAACGGCACCCTTGTTGGCGTCCGCGGAAGGAGGTGGAGGGGGGTTGATTCGGAGGTTAAGTGCTTTGGTCACGGTGTCTTTAGTCAGGCGACCGTTCGGTCCCGTCGACCAGTCACCTTCAGCGGCGCAGTGGACGTCCAGTGACACTCGCCCCTCGTAGGCGCGAGTGAGTCTTAGTGCTTCTGGGTCGTGGAGGGCTTCGATAAAATCTGCCATCGAAAAGGTTCCATCCTGGAAAGTCCATAAGAAGAGAATTAGTCGATGAGGTGATAGTACCGCTCGTTATGTCCCGTATTCTTTTTCATCTTCTCTATTATGAAAAACCGACCCAGTGAGTTTCAGTTTTGAGAATGTATCGTCAAATTTCACATCGAGAAATATATTTTGTGTACTTAAAGAAATTACTCAAAGAATTGACTTCATTTTTGTAGCAAATAAATCGTAGCTTATAATTATCGCTGTGCAAGCGAGTAATTTATCAATAGATGATTGACCAGCATGGTTTATAATGCTTTAACTCAGAGGACATTGGCAAAAAAACAATCGACCTAAACTTTGGACTATAGTATAGTATTATGCAAACACGTGTTTTATTTATTCGCTTTCGAAAACAGAAAGGAATTATTTTTTTATTCGTGACACGTAGGGATTACGATAAGTCTACTTAGTATTAAAGGGAGCAGCCGATAAATGTATCTCGCTGCCATTTCGAGTCAATTACCACCGCTCGCCTTTTATTATTTTCCATTTTTCGCCCTCACCTGCAGGATCCACGATCCGTTTCCGATGAATGTGTATCCGGCGTGGATGATGTGCCTGTGCCTCGTGAAGGAGCAGAGAAGGTTCTTGAGGCACTGCCTGAGGGTACTGGTCTGCGGGTGGATCAGCACCTCAGTCACCAGCGTCTCCGTCGCGAACTGTATGAGCTTCTCGCCTTTGGCGCGAAAACGGATCGAGAGCGGACCATGGACGCCGTTGACGTCGTCGAAAAAGAGACATGGAAAGAGAGGCGAGACGAACAAAGTAAGTAACACCTTGCTGTACACACGTCACCTCCGCAGTAGGAACAAAATTGGAAAGAAAAATTGCTCGTCTGCAAAGATTGGAACCCTCTAAGGCTTACAGGGTTCAGTTCCAACCATTCCGAAATGTGGTTGTCAGCATTATCCGGCTGATGCCGACGTCAGCCAGTTTCGGTTACCAGCGGTAAGACGCATTTATTATTCGTTATTACCCTGAATCCATCTTTACTGTCGGTGCCGTTTATTATTGCATCATAAATTAACTAAGTATATATTATATTTTACTATTTTATAACTAGTATCTGTCGGTTCTGGTTGTTATTTCGACATTTCAATTCACATACGCTCACTAGTACTATTGGGTAAAACTTTGTCACGCAACTTCTCAATGACTTCAGGGTTGATCAATTCTTCGAAGAGTTTGTACTCGACCCTTGAACACTTAATATACAGTAAACCTAAGGCTTTCATAATTTTTAGTGGGGTCTACGCCAGACCATTAGGAGATCCCTAAATAAGCCCTCATCGGTTAGTTCCCAGGTCGTGCATCAGTAATCGGTATTTGAACGAAAGGATTTGTTCGTCTTCACTGTCATTCTTTTTCGAAGATATTGGGGCGCGAGATGAATCATAGACGCGGCTGAAGTGGAATTCCCGGATGGAAAGGTTTCTTTTTTATATCTATCGTTCGCTCGGCTCATTAATGGTAAGGAACTAAGGAATTTGTAGCTTCCGCGTGTGCGGTAAAGATTGCCTTTGCTGGTGCTTCGAATTACATTTTGAGGAATCGGTTAACTTCTTGGCGCTTTCAACGTTTAACGTACACCACAGTGTCTTCCTCGAAGCCATATTTTTCGAAACACGTAAATAACATGGCAATCGAAAAAAGTTCTAATTTGGTTTTGCGACTTTCTAACGTTAACGTTTGAAGGGTGATCTGTAATTTGTAAATAGGCAAGTTTTGATGAGGATATACCCGCATTTTTTTATTGGTGAAATAATTGCGATTTGCGGAGAAATATCAGACTAATTGCTCATTTAAATATTGATTTTTTTATTCGCCGAAGCGGTCTAGCGTCGGAGGACGAAGCGGCGTGGAATGGGAGTCTAGCAGCGACCGAGTAATTACGACTGGGCGTGACATTTTCTCGCGGTCCCCGTGCATAGGCAACGAGCTCGGGGCCTTTTGTGTATAATCCCCGGTTGCATGGCGGGTCGCCTAAACATGCAGGGATGCAGATTGCGTCAAAAAGTGCTATTGGCTCTCCCGATGTTAGCGGGATCCCTCCAATTTGATCCTCTGTCCGTGCGGCAGTGGCTTGGCGTGCGGCCAATGACAGATCCCTTCCTTTCTGGAGAAAAGAAAGGGCGTTCCCTATTGGTCCTCTTCTTCCCAAAACTATCTCTTAAATCTCCGCCGATTTTAAGAGTCAGTTAAAATTATAAGGTCTGTGTTTCGGAGCTTGGCATGTCAATTTCTAGCCTCTTGAATTTAGAGCATTCTTGAAAGTAAATATACGTTCGAGCTTTGATTTATCGCGAGCTAACACTCTGTAGGATTTTATAGTTACGTCGCCAATGTGGAGCTCGTACTGTATATATTTTTGGCATATTTTTGTATAAAAATTCTTGAACTTTAATAATTAATATGCTTTTGTTATTTTTTATCGTGTAAATAGTTAACTATGAGCATTTATGCATTTATCAGGCTTATTAACTTATTTATCTAAGCAGCGTGCGTTTATTTGAATTCAAATTAATGCTTTGCTCTCAATTTTATACTCCAAGGAGTGTGTGTAAGAAAGAATCCTTGGAAATCTATGGTATAGGACAGCGTTTTTCAACCGGCGCTCCGTAACCATTAAGTAGGTGCTCCTCAGTCTTTTAATCCTTCATCATTTTGCACGGATTTCCTTTTTTAATTAAATAACCAATATATAATATGTGTGAGATCGTCTTTAATTTCATTTTGATTTTTTGAGTTCATTCCTTTATTTTTTCTTAGATCGTTTTTGTACCGACAAGGTTACTATGATGGACATTCCAGCTGGTAGGTAACAAATGTTTTCCTGAAAAGTTTGTACTAGTGCTCCTCCTAAGTTAATGAATACCTCTCTAGCTGCTCCCCGGTCTACTAAAGGTTGAGAAACACTGGTCTAGAAAGTTTTTTATTCTTAATTTGATTTTTTCCTTCGAGAGTTCGGCTTTTATAGAAATATTCTTCCGATAAAGGAACTGTTTGTTATTCATTAAATCCCTCCACATGAATAAATATTTGGAGGAAAACTTCCAACTCAATCTAAGTCTTTAATTGCATTAGTAGGCGGTTTTTATGCGTGGCGTCCAAAATGTTTTCACAAACTTGTTTCATTATTACTTAAATTACTTTGTTTTTTCGAACTTTAAAAAGACGATTTAAGTCGTATTCGCGGAGGTTGAAGTTTTGGAGAGGAGGTTAATTTTTACTAACACAGCGTGAAACTGATGAAAACTATGAAAATTAGGAGAAATAATTACTTTACCGTAATTAATTTATTAGAAAATCATCGAGCACAACTTATGGCTAAAAACTAATTCAAGAATAAGCATTTAAGTATAAGAAAGGAAAAATAAGTAATTTATCGTAGATACTTCCAGTCTTATGGTCGTTCGAGTTATCTAAGATAAGATAAGGTACTCATTAAAAAAAATATACTTAAATACGTATTCTTTAAAGGGTATAAGCCATTGATAATGGAAAACTCGAAAGTTGGTTTCAACGAGCGTGTATTAAGGCAGCATCAAGTTCGATTTGTAAAATACAGGATTCGGATTTAACAAGAACATTTTCATATTTCATAAAATCTTCCTATAATTGGAATTCTATTTATTTGGAAATAGATAAATTTCAAGAAGTTTTATATTACTAAACTTGCATAAATTTTACGATTACATCCTTTCGTAGAATTAAGAAAATAAAAAATATTTAATTTAACATTTTTACGTTGTTGCTTGATCGTAGATACATCTCGTGAAATTCGTATAAAATCGCCCCAGAGGTATTTCAGCAAATTGCCGAAACATCTCCTTGTTTTCATTTTACCATTTTCTTTCATTCCAAACATTTTCAGTCTATAAACTTGAAGAGTTGTTAGCGCTACGACGTTCTCCGAAGCAATCAGAAGTTTCCTTTAGCCACAGAATCAGGCTTCATTCTCTAGTCGTCATCTAACGAGATCACGCATAGCGTAGGATCCATCCTTTAACCCTCGGCACAGTAATCGACCTCCCATGAACCGAGGAGGGTAGGGGTCGGAGTTGGGCCGGAGCAATTACGATGCGTTAATGAAGTTAGGATAGGAAGCGAGATGAAGTGTGTAACAGATAGAGAGGGGAAAAGAAAGAGGAATGAGAGTGAGCGAATTAGGGAGAGAGAGAGAAGAGAGAAGAGTGAGAGAGAGAGAGGGAAAGGAGGATGGATAGGGGGGAGAGAAGGAGAAGGGAATGAGAGAGTAGACGGAGAGAGAGAGAGACAAACGACTTTATTGAAGGCGAAATTGAAGAGAGAGAGACAGAGACAGAGGGGGTGAGAGAGAAAGAGACAGATAGTGAAACTCATTAGGGGCAACTAGGTGAGGCGCATTGCGGATCGTATAACCCGTATTCGATGTCTCTTTATTCTTTTTCCCGCGAGGGGCTGCATTTAGCTTCATCCTTACTCTGGATTCCCTTTACTTCCCATACCTACCTCCTTACCCTCTTTCCCATCCTACCCCTCCCCTCCCTCGCATTCCCCACCCACTCTCCAAACCCCAACCTCAGAAACCATCCACGTCGCTCCTCGCTCCTTATTGTCGGGAAATTTCCAGCAGATTTTTTTTTATTTCAACCAGCTCAGCGCTGATCGGAGAAAGATTTTCACCCGAAGGCGAGTCACTCCTTCCTCCCCCCCCCCCCCCACCCCCACTCCCCTCCCCCACTTTTTTCGAGTATGGCTCGTCTTCAAGGGTTTTTCTTGGTCCTCTCTTCAAAACCCCGACGCGCCTTCTCTCTCTCTCTTCTCCGCACTCTTTCTCTTATAATCCCTTTCACCCCCTTTCTCCGCTTTCTTTTATGGGACGGGAGTTGGCGTTTCGAAAGTTTTTTTTGCCCTCCCCATGAGGACGCCTTCCTTTCTTCCAAAACCTCCGTTTATATTTTGTTTTTATGCGATGGTTTTTTTATCAGGCACCGCAGGATGTATCTAGCCGGAAGACAAAATATATAAACGGAACTTGAAATTAGGAAGACTTTTGCTCTTTGCTTCTATCGATTTGTTTTCTTCAACTTTTTTCTCTCTCTCTCTCTCTGTGAAAGTTTCCAAATTTTCATCCTTTGTCCCTTTTTTCCTCGCGTGTTTTTATTTTCAGATTTCTGCTTTCTTTTTCACCTCTCTTTTTAGTTCCCGGAAGAAAAGTTTCTTTTCTTTTAGGGTCGTTTCTATTTTTTTTACGTTAAAAGTCTTGTCTCTCGAGAGATGGTTGGTTTCCCGGAATAATTTTCCCCGTCGGATTCTGTGCTCAATCTTCCCTTCCGAATATCGTCTTCCGTTCATATTGTTCTTCCGAGATGGTCTGCGGACTGCGAAAGGTTAGGCTTTCTAGGAACTTCCCATTAAGGAAACTTCTCCCTTGGGTTAGTTTATCTCCCATTTCGAGCGAAGTCGGCACTCGCGCAAATTCTCTCTTCGCTGGCGAACATGTCTTTCTTGCATCGGATATAACATTTTATCTTGCGGGTGGTACGTTTGTTTTTTGCGAATATGTCTAGATCCCCGTTTTTTTAAGGATTAAAGAAATCGGAAAAATTCCTTCGTGGCGCAGCATGAATTTGGCGCGTTTCTTTTTATTTTCACGCTCTGTCAACCATTGCCGAGAACTGTCATTCAAAATCCAAAATGTTCTTAAAGATTTGCCTGTTTCTACCACCATCAACAGTATTTTATCCCGCGGACAATTCTCTTTTTACGGGGTTATTTTGTTACGAACCAATCTTCTTGATCGGTGAATCAGTGAAAAAAAACTCTTGAATTGCACTTATGTAAAGGTAGGGCATAAAAAACCTTATCTAGTGCGTTAAAATAAAATGATTCCTCAATTGCTTTAACTGTGGAAAATTCTTTTAATATTTCAAAATATGTTGTTAAAAGACCATAATCTGCCGTTAAAATTGATATTTATATTTATGAATGTCGACAAAGTGAAGAAATCCTGTTTTGCCATATAGTTATGCTACGATTCATGTAATCCATATTGTATCCATTTGCATACATCACGGAATCATTACCACCATCTACGAAAGCTGGATTAAGGGATATTAATGGTATTTATATCAGATTCCGTGTCCCTGATAACGCAATTATATGAGACGTAGATGTAAAACCTGCGATTTATTCAACGTTGTGATGTTGTAGTTCAGGGTAGTTATACTATATTAAATTTTGTATGCTGCATATGCTATAAGGAAAACCTGAGCAGCCATTTTACATTTTTTCAATCGGGATCCCCCAAAATTCATTTATGCGTAGTACGTATCACATCCAGTCCAGGTACTTTCCTTTTGTGTTTTTCACACCCTCCCGAAGTATTGCAAGTCCGCACATTTTGGGTACATACGGTGGTTTAATACTACCTCTCGACTCCTCTTTCAAGGCTGTCTCCTTACGCTGAAGCCGCCCTTTCTCCTCTTTTTTTGAGTCACGTGTACCTTTTTTACTAAGGGACTCCTGCAAGCTCACGCCGTCCTTCGTGAACTACTTCGCCATATCTCTTTCTTCCTACTCCTTATAACTCTTATGACCTGACTCTTAATTCTTCCTCTTCGCCCTGACTCTCTTCCGTCATCCTACCCCCGCCCTACCTCCCACTCTACCCCCAACCCTACCTCCCACCCTACCCCCAACCCTACCTCCCAACTTACCCCCAACCCTACTGCCCACACTACCCCCACCTATCTCAACTCTACACCCCACCCTACACCCCACTCTGCCCCCTATGTTGCCCCCCACACTATCCTCACCCACTCCCACTCTACACCCTACCCTACCTCTCACTATCCCGTGCGACAAATCCTCCGTCTGTCACGGCCCCCTGTGCCCTCAATCCGTCCCGCACGATCAGGATGGTCCTAACAATGGACCCTGAAGAACACCGCGAGGTACTCTCGAAAGGGTCCCCTGGGGTTGGAGGAATTGAGGGGAACGGAGGGGGGTAGAAGAAATGGCACAGCGATGGAAGTTTCGTGCAAGGAAAGGAGGATTAAATTTTTTTATCGAAAACGGAACATTGCACACGGCAGCGAATTCAATTTTGTTCGGGGCGGCAGTTTTTTCCGTTCGCCGTCTCCTATTCGCCTTTACTCTTCTTCAAAGGCTCTCCATAGAAACTCTTCTTCTTCCCGGAGGCCTCGCTCCGGGCAAGAGGTTAAGGAGATAAGTACACACAGGTGAGACGGAAAGGATAATATTAACTGCAAGCCTCGCCGTATTTTCGGAAGTACGGATGCAGCCTTGTGGTGGAGATGTGTGGTTCATGGGTGCTGTTAAAGCTTACCTTGGCGACGTGTTACGTATTAAAATGTTAAGCAGTCTTTCTCATTTGTGTGAAAAAGCATTCGTTCATATAGACAAGACTCTCGGTATTTACATGGCTTAATAAAACTTTTATGCATTATAATTGGGAATAAGCGTTTTAAAGTACTATTTAAGGTAACATAGGACACATGGCTCGGATGTCTTGCAAAAATACACAAACAACTGTATATTTAAAAATGGTCAAAAATCTCTTCTTAAAAAAAATAGAATTATCGAAAAATTCTTGCAGTTAAATAAATGGTTTTTTCCCCGGGTGGCACTAGAAAGCACTCCAAAGGAATGAAATTTCTAAGTCTCCTTTTTAGCACATAGATTTAAATTAGTATGATTTTGAAGTAGAGACAGAATATTAAGGGTCGAATGAAAAATGGAAATTGCGGACATATCCTATACAAATTTTCACCCTACAGATTATTTGACAAAATTGTTTCAGCATATCTAGATGGCCGTGTCTTTGCCTGGTGTTCATTTCAATGGGAGCATACAATTAAATCGATTTCTGGCAGCTTCCACGTGATACTCGTTTCTGTTGTGAAGCAAGCATAGATTTAAAGCAGAAGATTAACGAAATTGAACTTGATCCTCCAATTACGACTTTTGATCGTGACAGACTTTATCCTATCTAATTACGTTTATTCTTCAACTGAAGTTTTGTTATTATCTAAATCCAAAGGATCCTTTACATTTTTACTTTTATTGTTCAAACTTAAACATAAGGTTACTCGAATATGTTTGTAATTATCATATACATTTTTCTATTACGAAGTTGTGATTTTCCCTCACAGTGCGTTAAATCACAAAACGGTTCGACCGTTGGATAAATACGGGAATGCGATTTTTTAAGTTAATTTATTTTTCACTAGATCATAAAAAGAACTTTACGGCGGAATAACAATAACAACCATGGAACACATACGGCCATGCCCACGGTAGGATTCGAACCCGCGACCTCAGCATTGGGAGTTAGACATGCTAACCACCCCTCTAACAAGTGAATTCATTGACGATTCCCGAATTATATACGCACGACGTGTTCATTTATTTAAACGGATGAGGTGGAGCATAGAATGAAATGTTTTTTCGCTCAAACATTTGAAAAGTTTTGTTAGCCGTGAGCCTTTGCTAAAACAATTAAAAAAGATCAAAAATTCTTTGTAAAATTAAAAGAAATAAAGATCGTAATCACCGAGTCGCACTTCCAAGGGGGGCGCCTTATCATCAAGTGGATTATTTCAAGTGCTCCATAATGGTCCACAAACACAAGCGAAGCTCGTAAAGTCAATGGGAATTTTTTCGATTTTCTTAATCTATCGAAGCGTTTCCTTGGTTACCAATATTTTTGTTAGTTTTTTGGTCTGCTGACCTAATAAAAGCGCAAAATTTAAAACTTGATTCATATAAAATATTTCAAAATTTATTCCGTGATATTATTTTCTAAGTTCCTTAGATCCATTGAAAGATTTAACTTTTTTAGTACTTTAAAATAAATGCAGCTAAAATTGATTAATTTCGCGAAAGTGGTTAATTTAATAAAATATTATTTGATATCAGGAAATATTTCTAAGCAGTCGAATAGCTCGAAAGTGTTAAAAATTAATTTGCGATAATTCACATAGTTAAAATTTGACTTTAGCTGACTTCTTACGCGATTTTATTTGATTTTGTGCCTCTTTGTGAGAAACGAATAAATTTTTTAAAATATCGAGAAAACCTTGCTGTATTATTCATTGAAGTTAACTTCTTATCTGATGTTCATGTTATCAAGATATTTTCCGTTTCTCGTTTGCTACAGACGGAATTTAGCTGATTAATGGACATTTTCTTTTGCTGCATTCTCACAATAAGGGAAGAATCTCATTGATTGCCATAATTCTCTGTCGAAACATTTTGGATTTATATAACTTGCCCAATGTGTGTTTTAACAAAGCAAAATAACTTAGTTAAATTCCACAATTTTTTTATTTCACGACCGGTTTTGCTAAATAACTAGCATCATCAGGTATTGATACTAGTTATTTAGCGAAACCGATCGTGAAATAAAAAAATTGTGGAATTAACTAAGTTATTTTTCTTCGTTAATACGAGTATCAATTACCTCAAAGTTCAGCCATATTCCTTGGATTCTAGTATGTGTTTTAATTTCGTATGGATGTTTCCCTTGCATGCTTCAACCAATATTTTAATACAAAATTCGTTTACTTTATTCACAAAGAATTCGCATTTTATGATGCCATTTTACGTCATCGTTTGCAAGACAATCGTTTGATTTCGTTCACTGTATATTTTTTTATTTTTACAATTTTCATAGCCACGGGAGTTATAATCTCTTCTGCACACTTCGTCGATTCGCGTTGCCATTAGCGAAACCTGTCACTTCACCAGAAATTTCTCTAGCGGAGCCTTTCTTTTTTCCCCACGGGAGACGCGAATGAGAAGCGAGACGTAGTCTACAACGTCGGGCTCTTATCCGCCGCAATCCTCCATAATCCTCCTCCCCGCTTCTATTTGTAATTCTCTGCTTCATATTGGCCTTCCATTGTCTCTCCTTTCATCTCTCCGCTTCGTGTCTCGTACACATTCGTTCCGTGGTTTAGCAGCAATCCATGCACCGCCCACATCGCCTCGGAAGAAACAAAGCGACGGAATTGGTTTTCCAATCGAGAGGTTTAAGCGCGATTTTAAACCGTTTATCGAGTTGTGTTTTGTTGCTCATACCCAGGATCTTTCACGCACTTTTACTTTCTCATATACGAAGTTTATAGAGACTGTATTGTAATCGCGAAAAAATTCGACCTCGAGATTTTGACGGAAATATGCGTTTTAGGTGTAGCTGAGCCCGAAAAAGTGGTTTTCGCAATGCCGTGTGTCTGTTACTGGCTCTAGAGGCTAAACGGCAAAGCGAAAATGAATGAAATCTCATACTTAGGCATTTTATCATACAGAGCAGAAGCTTTGAAGAAATGGTTGACATTACTCAATAATTAAGGGAAGTTTATTCTACGCATTTTTAACAACAATTTGATTTTCTCAAAAACAGCTCTTAACGATTTAAATCAAATTTCGTACAGTTACTTGAGTTTACGTCTCCAATAATACCAAATAGCTCATATTTCTAAAAATATGAATATAAGGCTAGTTTATTCTAGGCAACTTTAACAATAATTTCATTTTCTCAAAAACGGCTCGAACTATTTTGATAAAATTTCCTAAAGTTACTTGAGTATACGTCTGCAATAATAGTACATATTTCATTTTTGTCAGTGAATTAATATAAGGCTAGTTTATTCTTGGGCAACTTTAACAAAAATTGGAATTTCGAAAAACCGGCTGATACGATTTTCATTTTGTAAAGATAACTAAACGACGCATTAGTATATGAGAAAGTTTGTACAATGTATGTTGTACCAATTTTTTATGACAGTGATGATTTTTTCGTTTTTATTCTTACAGTAAAGAGACGGAGTTATTTCGCTGCTATGGATTTTGTCGGTAGTTAAAAAAATAAGAGATTTTCCATGTATTGGGGGCCACAATTGTGGTATTTAGGGATAGGGAAGGGGAAGAAGGGGGGATTTGGGGGCTTTCGTTGGTGGTATGGGTGGGTTGGCGAATGTTTTGGACTGAAGCCCGAAGGAGATTATTGATATACATTGGAGACAGTTTGCCCTGTACGTTAAGCAACATTCCGATTTGCCTCTCTAATCACTGAATCAGAGTCGTTTTCTTTATGCGGTCCTAATTTTTAGCGAGTCGATGTTTTTTTGACTATACAGTTTGGAATGCGCGATGGAAGTTATATTTATTCTCACGTTTAAATATAAATTATGTTACTAAAGATAACAATACAAATAAATAAATGCGTAATGCATTTATTTATTCATTTGCACAGTTATCTTTGTTAACATAATTTATATTTAAACGTATACACTTGGAAAATACATATGTAGTTTTTAAATCAGTGAATTTTCTTGTTGCACTTTTTTATTTGATAATGAGAGTTTAGGGGAAATATTTTCCCCTTACTGTGTTTTTAAACAATTCATTGAAATATTAAAATGTACGAACTGAAAGATAATTGATTTTGAAAATCAATTATAGTGTCAGAGAATTTAAGTTTTGCTAGATATGAAGACTTGATTTGGAATTGTGTATTTTTAATTAATTACGCAATTGAAAACCCGAAGTACTAATCTATATAAATAAAATTGTAATCTCTGTCTGTACATTTGTTTTTTTGTCGGGATTTTACGTTTTTTGTGTGTTTTGCATCACAAGAAGACGTTTGAACCGGTTTGCAGAATTTTTGTCTGTCTGTCTGTTTGTTACCGCATCACGCAAAAACGGCTGGTCGAATTTTTATGAAACATACAGCGTTTCTTTAAACTGATCCAGCTTAAAATATAGGCTATGTGGTGCGTCTAAAAAAAAATTTTAAATGGGGGTTTGGGGGGGGGGGGGGGGGGAGATTTGGTTTTTCGACGATGACTCTCGAGTAAATTAACTTAGGAAGTTGAAATTTGATATTTGTCACTTTCAATACAAGTATACGATCAAGTTTGTATATGAGCAAAATCAGACCAAGGGGAGGGGGGCATTCGTAAGAGAAATCTCTGATTTCAAGCTAACGGTTGATTACATCGAAGAAGTCTAATAAGAAATATTTTAGGAAAACAATTTCGGTAAATATTTTAGGAAAAAGTCTGTCTGTCTGTTTGTTTGTTTGTTACCGCATCACGCAAAAACGGCTGGTCGAATTTTTATGAAACTTGCGGCATATCTTTAGAGTAGTCCAGCTTAAAATATAGGCTACTAGCTGAAACGCCCGGCTTCGCTCGGGAAAGAGTTTTCTTTTAAGTAGCAAACGATTTTTATAGCTCGGGGCTTACATTAACATTTAGTATTTTATGCATTGTATTGTAAAGTTTTACCATTAATATAATTACGCATTAACGTCTTACTTAATATTCACATGGATAGATGCACCGAAGCCTTTAAAGCAGCAATAAAATTATGTGGATTATGTCAATACTATTAGCCAAAACGTAAACAATACACAAAATCTTTGTTACCGAAGAAATGTAAGTAGATATATCGATTTATGGTGCGATAAATCTTTCAATGTTAACGGTAAAAGATAACAATGTTCTAATATTCCTTAAAAATCATTTTACTCAATTTAAAAATATTCATAGACTATATATAGGCATGAATCCATTTGTACCCTTTATCTTGGAGTTAGCTATTCTTCCTCTACGGCATGCCATGGCGTGGATATCTCTAACTTTGAAGAGGACAACAATTACAAAATTTAGCTTTGTTTCCGCCTGGAAAATGGTCATCTAAATCGATAAATTTTGCGCTTAAAGGAAAATTTCGAGCGATTTAGCATGTAATATGACAAAACATGAACGGAATTAAAATAGTAAGTCTTTCATGCGTAAAATAAGCCATTTCCCGTGATCGTAAGTTAATATTTAGGTATATTTATATCCACATCAGTGAAGGGCTGCATGGCAGTTTGGGGTTTCTCCACACCATTTCCCATGCATTCTTATGGAAATAGTATTTTGTTGACCCCATGGGGTATAAGAGACTCCACGGTCTGCAAACCTAGACCAAGTTCTTCCTTTGGTCCATAGGATGGTCCATGAAACTATTTAATTCGATAGCTTCATCGGTGTAAAAACGTATAAAGAACATACACACAAACATACACATACACACTAAAATATTTATAAGATATGGTGTATCTCAAAAAAAATTTTAAGTGGGGGTTTGGGGGGCATCGATTTGGTTTTTCGACGATAGCTCTCGAGTAAATTAAGTTAGGGAGCTCAAATTTGATATTTGTCAGTTGCAATACAAGTATAAGATCAATCTCCTATATATTGATGAAAGTTTGTTTGTTTGTGCATCTATACATTTCACACCGTTAAAGCTAGAATAATCAAACTTTCAACAAATACTTTCTTCACAAATAGGAAGGTCGTAGGCTACTTTTTAGTCCCAAATGTTTTATATTAATTGTACGAAAAGCAAAATAACTTTGTATGCTAATGCATTGCCATCTAGAGATGAGTCAGAAAGAACGGGACAGTTCTTTTCGAACTGTTCTGATGCCTAAACTGTTCAGTAAAATAACTGTTCTCATAAACTTCCTGTTCTCAAAGAACAGGTAACTCTACATCTTATACACAGTGAGAAAGGTGGGAAACGACTACTTCCTTATCCGTAATTGGACGGCGGGGACTGATTAAACTACGGGTATTTTCCCAAGTCCTACTATTGATTTGAATCAAACTTGGTACGATTGTGGAGGGCTCCCAGAAATAATTCATACGTGGTTTTTGTTTCTCTTTGCCTGTTTTATTCAAAACGGCGGCCGAGTGGATTCTTGAATACCATGTATCATCTAGAATTCCGATCGGATTTGAACCAAATTTCTCCGGGCAATGCCGGGAATTTCTGCCAGTTATAGATTAAATTAGAAATTACATGCGTAGATTCCCTTACCATTCCTGGCTTCTTCTGCCTTTGGTGCGAAATTCACCATAGTCTGTAACTCTTGGTTCAGGTTTACGTGGCATTCCGTAGAATCCCATGACTGGAAACCTGAAAAATACGAAGATTATTAGATTTATAGAAAGTAAGTGGAAGTAAATACAAATTTTAATTATATTTTTCTTTTTATTTCGAAAAAAAATCTTTTTTTATCGTAGAAGATTTTCCGGCTTCAGGGAAAACCAGTGACAGGTGAGTCACTCATTCTGACCTTTCGAGAACACCCGATTCGTCAAATTTTGGGACAGGTTGTGAGCGATGAGTCGCGTCAGCTTCGTGTTTTGTGTGCGTGTGTGTTGGCAGGGTTCATATTCATGTAGAGGAGGAACAAAGGTAACGGCTTATTCATTCATTCAGTTGCAGTTAGGAATACAAGATGGCTGAATAGTAAACACCATCATTATCATTGATGTAGTTACATCAAATAAGAAATAATACCTATTTTAACTTCCCTTTTTGGATAGCTTTCAATGTTTAAAATAAATATTTGGAGGCACTAAAAAAAGCCCTCACATTGAGTGTAATGAAATTTTCCTCGTTCAAAAAGTCCACATACCCCAACAGATGTAATTAGATAAACGTTGACTTTCTCGCGCAGGATTTAAAAATCCGTAGTCTGGTAGTGCTATTCCTAAATTCCGTCACTCGCATGTTTAGAAACCTGGCTCGATTTCCAAGGTGGGGATGTGCCGCGGAGAAGAGGTATTTATCTCAGGGTTTCTGATATTGGCAGCAGTCGAAATGTTTTGGTTTTTTTTATGGAAAATCTTGTTTGTCATTTGGTGCAGAGGAGAGTGTGTTTCCAAGCGAGCACTTCACCACCGACGGCCACGTGCACTTGACACCGTCCCGTTCCTGCGACGCAGAGGTACATTCTCGTTCTGCACCCCCTCCATCCCTCTCCTCCCCCCCCCATCCCCTCCCCCCCTCAGCCCCATCCTACACCATCCCCCACCCCCTTATCCCCCCCTCCCCACTCTCGTCAGAGCAGTTCACACAGCATTTGCGTCATCCCCATTTCGGCTGGAAGGATGTTCGAAACGACCTTTCCTCCGCGACACGGTTTATCTAGTTTCCGAATTTGTTTTTTTTTTAAAGCGGGGATGGGATCGGGGGCGAGAGAAAGAGAGAGGGAGAAGGGAACGTTTTCGGGAGTGGGTGAACAAAAGCGAAGGCACACAAAAAAAGGAATAAAGTTATATGTGGAGGTTCTGGTGCGTTTGATGCGCACTTGAACCTTTTCCTTCTTTATCTTACGGCGCGATGCGGATCGATAAGCAGCGAAGTAAAAGGGAGAGAGAGAGGGAGGGGGGAGGGAGGGGGGGAGGGAGGGAGGGGAAGAGAGAGAGGAGGGGGGGGCGCTCCCCTCTCTCCGAGTGTATCTGAGTGAAGGGGTTCTCGCGGAATAGAAAGGGCTTCGAGTCGAGAGGGTCGCATAAGCCGCAGGATGAACAAAATCACGCTTTCTATACGTGACTATTTTGTTTGGTCTCGCGCGTTGATATTCGGTAAATAACACATTGATAATGATGTATATTTTGTTTAACTTTGGAATACAAGGACCGTGTTGTGGCGTTAAATGCGAAAGGACGGTACATGCTTGAATTTCAGCATGCGACAATGGTAATTCGCGCCTGAAACTTATTGTTTATGCGTGGAACTAGGATTTTAGAAGGTTTTTGCGTCCATAATCGTTGAGGTTAATTTTATCTTTAAGAGAGTTATTACTTTTTTGTAGGATGTCAAAAATTATTATATGCGTGCATGTTTGTGCGAGAAGATATGTATTCAAACGAACTTAATAGACGTACATTTATTTACGGAATGCATAAATTCCTCAACTTTCTAATCACCGAGGAAAGGCCTAATTAAATCAGGAGTATTTACCAAATTTCATTTTTCTGCTGAAGAAATAAACAAGACTACATTTCCAGCCGTTTAAATTCTCTGAATTACAGGGAGGATTGTAGCTCTGGCGTAAACCTTTCGTAGGCTTTTTATTTTCTGGTTTCCTGAGAATTAAAATTATATATTTCATCCTAAGTGATGTAAATATGCTGACCTATGTTTGCGAAAGTATGTTGCGCCTCGAGAAACCGCCTTCCTTAAGATTTTCCGGAGTCCCGAGGCGTATGCATCATCCTGTTACGCCACTGAAAATTGGAAGGATGTTCCCCGAGGGTGTTGAGCGCCCACTGACGTGGGAAAACCCATAACCATAACCCATAACCGAAAACAGGTTTGATAAAAATGAAAAAGAATCAAAAACATTTGCCTGGCGGTCGGAACCCTTAATGAAGTGAACGATTGATCAGTTAAGGCTCTTAAAAAAAGAGCTAAAAATAAATATGCGAGGGGGGAAGGAGAAATGAGAGGGGAGAGGTGGGCGCAAAGGTGTGGGTTGGAGGTGGGCGAGGTTTTCTATCCTATCTTCCCATCCCCTTGCTCCCCGATGTGGCATGAATTTAAGGGAGGGTTTTAAGAGGCGGAGGAGGAGGGAGTAAATGGGGAGGAGGTAAGACGCAAGGGAGGGGGGGGAGAGGATTTGAGAGGAGGTGCAGGTAGGGAGCGAAGCCGCCTCGACGTCCTATGCCCTACTTCCGCACCCTTAAGATCGATATGGGCCGTCTTTGCCGCAGGGAGAAATGTGTGCGAGTTTGTTTGTGGGCAAGAGGTTTATGGCGTAGGAAGAGGTGGGAAAAAGGCGTGGGGGAGAAGGCGAGGGGGGGGGAGGCGGCCGGGGGCGGAGAGGGGAAGGAAAGAGATGGAGGAACACCACAAGGGATGGCTAAACCTTTTTTCTGCAGACTGTTGCTCCCCCTTTTTTTATTCAAACGGAATGGCTTGTCTTCCATCTCTCTAGAATTGCATTGCTCTTCCCTCGAGGTGGAAATAATACTCCGTCTTTTCAATTACTGCCGCATATATTTTTGTATAAAATGTTTCGGTCTCTTACCCGTTTAAAACGAATTCCGTTGCTACGAACGCGTATTGCAGAGGGTAGCATTAACGTGATTGTTTCTTGTGCGGAAAACATTATGGTATAGGAACATTGATAAACTGACGTAGATGAAATCTGTTCATGTTGTTTGAATTGTATCTAGCCTAAGGAATCACGTTTTTAAGTCGGCATCGAGAGTTAAATTGTATCTTCGGTTCATTGGGAAATATTCATTGCTTCTTTTACTTTCTCACACGAAGTATCGAGAAAGTATTGTTTTCGCGAAAAAATTCGACCTCGAGATTTTTACGGAAATATACGTTTTAGGTGTCGCTGAATCCGAAAAAGTGGTTTTCGCAATGCCGTCTGTCTGTTACTGGCGCTGGAGCCTAGACGGTAGAGCGAAAATGAATTAAATCTTGTACTTAGGCATTTTATCATACTGAGCATACATAAAAATGGTTGACATTGATCAATAATTAAGAGTAGTTTATTCTACGCATTTTTAACAACAATCCGATTTTCTCAAAAACGGTTCTAACGATTTTGATCAAATTTCGTACAGTTACTTGACTTTACGTCTTCAATAATACTGTATAGTTCATATTTCTCAAAAAATGAATATAAGGCTAGTTTATTCTAGGCAACTTTAACAAAAATTCGATTTTCTCAAAAACGGCTATAACGACTTTTAATCAAATTTCGTACAGTTACTTGAGTATACATGTACAATAATACTACGTATTCCATTTTTCTCCATGAATGAATATAAGGCTAGTTTATTCTTGGGCAACTTGAACAAAAATTGGATTTTCTAAAAACAGGCTCATACGATTTTCATTTTGTAAAGATAACTAAACGAGGCATTAGTACCCGTATATGAGAAAGTTTTTACAATGTATGTTGTACCGATTTTTTTTGGAGGGAATTTGGAAGGGATAAAATTGAATTGACCGTGTCTTCATAAAGTATTACATCTACTCCGCTATCAACCAAAACAATATTTCTTAATTTAAGTTAAAATTTCATATGTAAAGCTTTTAGTTAGTAATTTATGTAAATAAATAATGACGTTTGCGGTCATATTTCTTTCAGCCTATTTTGTTGGCGCAAATATGGTCAAAGCGCAGTTAGCAATGAGTATTGCAATTTGAATAATTATTTATTTATAGAGCGCTATAATTTTTGGAGGATTTGTATATCATAATTGGAATCTTTGACTCGAAATAAAAAAATAAAAATGTATCATGGCTGAATAAGAGTAAGTCATATGAATGTAAGCCTTTTAGATGAAATAGAAAGAAAAAATGAATGTCGGTAACTTTGTAGGTAAAAGATTGAAAAAATGGTGGTTATGTGGTTATCTACGATTTAGGATGAGTTGCCATATGGTTGCATCAAGTTAGGCCTTTGATATCTAATGGAGCACTTAATCATGGTTTATTGACTTTTAATGTTTCGCTAAAATTTAATGTTAATACAATAACCATTTCAAAATGAAATTGTTGCCTATTTTAATTTCAGAGTTTTCGTTATCTAAAAATGGCATTTTCTGGGATAAGCGTTATAAATAAAAGTTTTGTTCAACAACTCTTTCGTACGTATATTTGCGAGGAAACGTTCTTTCTTTTTTAAATTTCCAAAATATGGATGGGCTTAACCGAGAAACGTATTCTTCAGGTTACATTCTACGAATATAAATTCGGGTAGTTATTCTGCGATGATGACGCGCTCGACAAGGAAGTGTTTTGCTTTCACCTTATTCGTATCTCTGGAAAAGTCGTGAACAACTCCTCAGACTCAAAACATCCATTTCCACGTTTATAAAAAAAGCGAGTCCTTCATTTTCACGTGATATGAATTCTCCTTGACTTCTCTATCCAAGCCTTGTTTTAACTCTAGGCACAAAATAAAACAAATAATCCCTTCAACAGACATCGAGTTGGAATTTTTACGAGATCCCAGGTCGCATGGAATGGAAGCAAAAAATATTATATCAACCGGAAGACGTCTTGTTATGTTTAGCGGTTTTAGAAAGTAGGTAAAATTCGTTATTTGAAAAGGGGACCACTTGAAGGATGTTGAAAAAGTACGTGTGTGTGTGTGTATGTATATTAAATTATATACACGTACACACTTTCATAAACGTTTGATTAGAGCAGTGGTCTCAAACCTTTACAACACTAAGCCCTCTTCCACCAAAGAATATTTTCCCTCTGTATTGATTTCATTACAAGCAAAATTATATATGTATGTACCTATGCTCACATGCATAAATAAATACCCATTAAATTATATTTTTGATAGATTACATAATTAGGAATATTCTAATTAGCTCGATTATTTCGAAGATGATTATATTATCTTCAAATTTATCATTTATAAACGTGATCCCTGAACTAAATGTAATACTGCATAATACATGGTAAAAGCCCTGCGCATTCGTGCTAATTGTGCCTATTCCCTTTAAGATATCCCTTTGCGATCATAGTCCTTTCAAAACTCTCCACCGGAGAGCCTTACCGCCCACGTTGAAGACGACTGGATAATGGGATCTCCCATGTGGAGTTGCCATGGAGACAAATGGCATTGTTCAATCCTTTTCGTTCCACTCGTTAGTTTGGGTGGGCAGACAGGCTGTGGAGGAGGCCTTGAAATACGGTATGAATCCAGACGAAAGGGAAGAGTCAGCTGTGCCTACAAGTTGCGGTCAAGTTTACCAAGCAAAAGATACACGAGTGCCCCCGATTATTAATCAACTTTGAGCCGGATTCTGCGGCTTTAGGTTATATAATGGTAACGACGGAAGTCTTGTGGTGAGAATTCCAGAGTTTGGGTTGTTAAATTTTTCGGTTTCAGGGCGATTCATTTGCAGGATCGCACCTCTTGGTGTTGACCGATTGTCTCCAAAATTTCCGAGAAAGCAGTGTTATATATATATATATATATATATATATATATATATATATATATATATATATATAAGGCAACTAGGTGTTGAAGGAAACCCAGTGAACACTTACCGGAAGGAGAGCCGCTGGGGTGTTAGAGAGACACATTTGTAGAGGTTAGACCTTTCGGGATGATCCCTTCGTCAGCTGAAGAAGGGATCATCCCAAAAGCTCTAACCTCTACAAATGTGTCTCTCCAACACCCCAGCGGCTCTCCTTCCGGTAAGTGTTCACTGGGTTTCCTTCAACACCTAGTTGCCCTAAATATCCTTACTTACCTTTTCTCTTCCGTAGTATACACACACACTAATGTTTTCGAGTTAACTTTATGCGACTATATTCAGCCGATTTACCAGACAAAAAACGTAAAGGATGTACCAGTGAAGCTCACGGCACGTATTTCATTCCCTACATTATTCTTTATATTCAGAATTTTTCCAATGGCCTTCGTCTCTACAACTTACAAAGTTCACCGGAACGATCTCATTGATATATGCCAAATAAATAAAAACTTCCTGCGAATAAAAAAAATATTTCCCGTGAGATAATTTTACTTTGTTTATTTCTCGGGCGAGTCGAGTTGCGTCGTATCACTTCTCTTCGCGAAGGGAGTAGTTGATAGCCTCCATTAGTGAACTTCGGTGTTTGCCGACCTTAAAAATAAAGTAAATGTCACGCCCAGTTGAAATGCCTAGAGTTCTCCCTTTCCTTTGTCTGATTTCTGTGGCTTAGTCATGCAGATGACGGTGGAAGCAGACAGTACTTCGGGAGCGGAGTATTTCGACATAATTGGTGTTTGTGTGCTTGGTGTGTATGTATCAGTTATATCCCTTGAAGCCCAGCACAAAGGAAAACGTCTCTGACAAATCTCCATGTATTCTACGAAGCATTAAAAACTAATTTTCAGGTTACAACTTTATGCTAAATAAAGGAATCGACCATCTTTGGTTTTAAGGTGGAATTATATTGGTTTTTGCATATTGGTCGAGATTTTCAGTTCATCGAATAAATTTGAACAACTGTTGAGTCTTGTCAAAATTCGATATCGCTTATGCGATATCTCCAAATAGTCTGTCGAGAAATTGCGCCATTTTGATGTTGTTAAGGGAATTTCGATCGCAGTCTATTTATGTGCTTCAATTTCCATCCACTTGCTGGGTTGTGTTGCTCTCTCGTCTTTTTTCAGTCTTCCCAACATTTTTGAGATTCTGCACACCTCTAACCGGAAATAGAAATAATCAATCGTGCCTAGGTGGGCGTTGTCTTTCTGACCGCTCCCGATTGTGACGTAAGTTTATTCTTTAGGCAAGTCAAACTCGAAGAGACATCATGGCCGCATTGAAGCGCTGGATTACAGTTGTTTTATGAGGGCCAGAGTTGGAAAAATTAGACTTTTTCGTAAATTGCACGTCTGTTTTGCCATTAAAACGATCATTTAGAGTACTTGTTCTATTGTACCTCAGTATCTAAGGAAAATCATATAAAGTATTTATAGAAGATCTAGAACGATTTAGTTTGGAGAAAAATTAGCATTCGAGCCGCCAGCTTGACATATCTGCTCTAGAGAATTATCGAGCTTGGCTTATGGCTGAGAATCATTCAAGAAAAAATACTTGCTACAGGTATCTCCAATAGCCATAACAAGGTTATAAAAAAACCAGATGCGCATTTCGGCTACAAAGCAACCGTCTTCAGTGGTAATAATAAATTCTAAAATCAATTTTCCGTGAACAGCCACTGAAGACGGCTGCCTTGTACCTAGTTTTTCATAAAATGTTTGTGGCTAATGGAGATACCTGAGGAGTACTTTTCAAGTGCTTGTTCTTGAATTTTTTACACACACTAACAAAATGTAATGCGCGCTCCTATTTAAGCCTTTTATTAACATAAAAAAATTGTAATTTATATTGCTAATTCGACTAAATACCTTAAATTCATCAATTGAAATGTTATCACATAAAAGTTAATTTTTTACTCATCTGGATTTCTTTAAATCGCATTTACCTTTATTGCAATTCACACGAATGGATTTCGTAATGTTTTATAGTCCTCTCCTCCTGCCAGAATTCTTTTCTTTTTCGTCTCACTTTCTGTTCCATTCAGGAAAAACAGAATACTTGGTGGGCCAATTTTTGGCTTTGTAGTTCAAACGAATTTATAGGATTAGCGCACTTTTTCAGCGCTTCTGTAATTTGAGCCGCATTCGAAAGAATTTTTTTGGTTTTGGAAAGTTGGATGAACACAACAGAATTTAAAAATTTAAATTATCGGTCGTCTCTGGGAGTCGAGAGAGACTGAGAGCGTACGATGATTGCCGGCCAGCAAAAAGGAGAAAGAAAGATGTTTTCTTTCTTGTGAGAATTTTAACGGCGGAGCGAGGGTTGGTCAAAAAAAGGGTTGAGTGTCATCGCGGGAGATTATATGCCTCCGTCTTTAGGGTTTATGGCTACGCATCTCACCCGTCGCCCAATCGGGAGTATTCTTACACGCCATTTGAGCGTGAAATTGCTTTGTAAATCCCACGCCCTGTTTATTTCATGCCACTCGATAACTTATCAACCTGCTCAAGGCTGCGGTCTCCATGACGACCTCGGTTGCATTGATATCCTCGAGGTTTTACGCTGATTTTTTAGCGCTTTTTTTTCCTTAAAAATATTCGGATTGTCTGTCCGTCCTGCCGTCTGTGTGTACGGGAAATGTTTCGGTAATTCTTAAATTTCAGGATAAGGCGGTCTATATGATGGCTAAGCAAGGTAAAAAATTTGGTGTATGTAGGATCAGCTGCTTTCATTTCGACCCCAATAATAAACACGTAATCGGTGCAGGGCATTATAAATTTGCATTTTTAAATTATTGAAAATTAAGATAGGAGGTCGGAAAATGAACATTTATATATTCGAAAGACTGAGGTTCGTATTTTTTGAAAGCAGAATTAAAATTCGTGTTGAACGAGAACGAGCAATTGCATTTAATCCAAAAAATAGATAAAATATTCCTATTTTTAAGAATGGGAAATAAAACTGCCCTGGCAACGATTTCACTGCTTTTAAATGGGAAACATTTTATTGCATAGCAATGATAGATTGGTTTTGAAGGGAATTTATAGGCTTTGAGGACGTCGATCTCAAACAAAGATGTGATCTTACGATTACGTCATAATCCTAAAACAAGGAAAAAAAAGCGCTTAATGTAATTTGCTCTGCAAACGTTTCCTGTGGCATGAGGAGGAGGTCTTTACGTAACGAATCTTTTAAAAAGAATTTGGGATGCGATCTTTATGTTTCTTGTTTTCGATCCAGACCAGGAAATTATTTCAGCTAGTTTTATAAGACTGTCGTTAGAATCGGTGATCGGTGGACATTCACGGATCACATCTCCATTGCTGCATCGTATTTTGGAATACATACTCTACGTGTTGTGGCTTCAGGAGTTGCGATTTCTTTCAGGCGTAGCTTTGTCTCGTAGTTTCATTTGGGGACGCGTTTTTTTTATCGAATCGAGGAAGAAGAGGGACTAGGATCTAGGATACTATGGCCACACTTAAAACCGTGTCGTTGGCGGGACGAATTTAATACGGATAAAACATTAAGTCGGGCTTACGGAGGCCATCGCATCGAAACAACTGCTCATATCTAAAAAAAAAAAAAGAAACATGATATCACTTCTGGCCTCCCTCCTTGGATCTCCGGGGTCGCGCGAGTTGAATTTAGACAAGTGCAATGGCTGTCTGATTGATACGCGGCGAGTGGCCGGATACGTTCTGAGTTCACCCTGTCTCTCTTTTTATAGCGAGTGCGTGCTGGTCGCTGTTTGCATGCACGACGCGGTCGTCCATAACATCAAGAAGGATTAAAGACGACTGTATTAGTGTCCTCGTGTTCCCCTTAGGATTTCAATCGATGATATGTTGTCGCTGCTCTTGCGTAGCCTGAGATTTTCCATGTTTTCCCCTTCTCTCCCACCTCTATCCTCCTCCCCTCTATCCTCCCCCCTCTATCCTTCTCCCCCTCTATCCTTCTCCCCCTCTATCCTCCCCCCCTCTAGTCTCACCCTCTCCTCACTCACCCAGGAGAAATTGCTCAAGGAAAGAGATAAGTTCGATTTTTATTGCTTCCGGCTTAATAATATCGAATGGGGAAGAAGCAAGGAATTTGAAAGGTTCTATTCGACCGTGAGATGCTTTAGAATGTAGCGTAAATGTTTTAACCTCTCAAATACAATTATGAAAATCAATCTTCGTTATAAAGAGTAGTTTCATCTAATCTTTTTTCCATTCATCTTGCAGTTTCGTTCTGAGCTAGGTTTTTCAGCGATCTTTAAATTGGGTTATGAAAATAAATTTACCCGTGAAAACACCATTCAAATTTTATAATCGCGATTGTATGGACATTTTATGGTGACATTTATTAAACATTATTATTTGCTTCCACTTGAATAGAAATTTCTCCGAGTGATGTTTAATTTGAAACATAACAACCTTCGAGGGTATTTTATTTTATTTCTTATCAGTATGCCATTTATCAAGCTGGACTGTTAAGTTTTTATTTAAAGCAGTCCATATTTATAAGACAGGAATATCATTCAGCCCAACAGAAGCTTTTGAATAAATGGAAGCTGAACGTGTAATCCTAGTCATTAATATGAGCATCGAAGTCAGTTTATCTTCATCTTTGAATGAAAGATATTGACTTATTCACGTTTACAAGGTGAGTGGATAATTTATTAGTAAATAGGAACAAATTGTTATAAATTTAAAAAGAGCTATGAAAAGGCGACACTGAGCAAATATGTAGTTGCAGTCGAAGCTTCAATCGCAAACACAGGACATTACATTACCCATCCCAGTCACGTTATCTTTTGATACGTTTCTGTGTGAATCATATACGTTATATAAAATTATCCCACGTCCTGATTTACCCTGTTTTACTCTCTCTCTCTCTCTCTTTATTACCTCCGTAAATTCTCAAACCCCTGCAGATGACTCGCTAATTAAGTCCCACGGTGGCGACATCTACGGAGATCGTTTAAGGTTTCATGGAGGTTCTTAAAGGCACGCACTTCGCGGGGTGGAGCGCAAATTCTCTTCTGTTTCGTCCCTCATTCCCTCAAAGAGGAGAGGAAAAGGGTTGGGGGAAGAGGAGGAGATGATCTCTATATTTTGAAGGAGGAATGATAGAAGGTGGAATGGGAGGAGGAGGAAGTGGGTTGGAAGGGGGGGGGGGGGGGGGAGAGGATATCACGAATTCACCCCGAAGTATGCAGGCTTATGGGATGGAAGCGGAAGCGGCCTCCTCCTACCCCGTCCCCAAAGGGTGGGTCCTAGAAAGCGTTATCGATCTCGTCGGTGGCGAGACTCCAAGTAGGTGCGTGGGCCACGGATGGTGGGGTGAGGAGGGGAGAGGGAGGGGGCGGAGGGGTGGATTTGGAGGGGGCGGTGGGGAGGGGAGATTGTGAGGGTAGGGGAGGTGGAGGGAGGGGAAAATAAGACAATCGGAGAAGAAATTAAGAGTTATGTATAAAATTGCCTGAGATAAAACGAAAAGAAAGAAAAAATCGGTACAACATACATTGTACAAACTTTCTCATATATTAATGCGTCGTTTAGTTATCTTTAGAAAATAAAAATCGTATGAGCCGGTTTTTAGAAACTCCAATTTTTGTTAAAGTTGCCCAAGAATAAATTAACCTTATATTCATTTTTTGAAAAATATAAATTATATAGCATTATTGCAGACGTAAACTCAAGTATATGAGAAAGTAAAAACGTGACTGCTTACAGCGTTTCCTTTTTATGTTGTTAAATAGGATATGGATTAGACTGATAAAGTATTTCGGCTCGTAATTGGCCTTTTACTACCGCCGTACAGTTCTTAGGCATCGTTTTGTTTCGGCGTTAAAAAAAGGAACATTTCGAGTTCTAAGCACAAAATAAAGGAATCTTGTTATTACCTGAATTATTTTAAAACGATAAAACACGTACGGAGGAAGCGATTGAATGGAGAAATTTATTAAAAGGGTATAAAAGACTTACGCCTTTGGGCGTTAGCGGAATATCGAGACAACGGCATAAAAGAAGAATAAGAAATTTTACCGTCTTTAGAGATTTTTAAAAGAAGCGACGAAGTGCATTCATATATTTTTATTAAGTCGCGATTGTCATCAAATGGGGGAAAACTCGGGGAGTCCGGGGTTACCTCTATATATTTCTTTTACGGTCGATTGGAATTCTTATGGTCCGAATCATTTATTGATCGGTTTTCCGATGAAAAAATCTTCTTGGAGGTTTGATTGATTCCACTCGAATGGACCAATTTAATTGGATATATACCGCTCCTCAGTTCTCACTCGAAAGCATTCTTTTCCATTGAAAAAAGACCGATCATTTTCCGCTGAAGAAATAATGACTGAAATATCTCTTTTAATGATAAGCGGAGGTTGCTGAAGATTTTTCTTGGACTACGAAAAATTAATGGAAAGGAGGAATATTTCATGTACTTAAACTGAACCGGATAATATTTTTCATTATTTGTTTTGTTGCCGAGACTCTTATTACTCATTCAAGGTAATTTTGAAATGATTTTTTTTAATTTAAGAATTATTAAAGAAATACGTAACTAATTATTTCGTTTATGGAATCGTTAGATTTTTGACGTCTTTATATTTATACGTGCATATTATAATGATTAACACAATATTCAAGCGTCTTGATTTCAGAGATGCGACGAAGCTGACCGGGTGACTTAGCAGATAGAATTTAGCAATGTTGAATTGAAGCCAAGCGAGTTTCGCTTTCACTGACGTTTCTATCATGAATGAAACGACCATTCCAATTTAAATACCTTATCAATTTAAAACTCAAATCAAGATGGCAATTTAATACGAATTGCGTCGTAACTCTGCTTACATTTGATGGATTATTTCAGTAACGTGATTTGTTCGGAAATGTTTTGCATGAGAAATGACGGCTTTTAAATATTTTTATTTTTTATTCAAGAAGGGGATCGAAAAAACTGTGATGAATTATGCACCGGTCGTATTTTTTAAAACAACTCTGACCGTTACATTTGTTTGTTATGTTTCGGTCGAAAGAACGTGTTATAAAAGATTTCAGACGACGGAAATAACTTTCACCCATATAGAACGCTTTATATCGAGTGAATTACGTATGGATATCTCATTGGCGCATTACTCTCGTCTTCTCATTGGTCAGCCGTTAAGGAAAACTCGAGCCGTTCACCCGCGAAATTCCCATACGCCTCGCATGAATTAAAATCCTAAACGCCAGCCATTCGCCTCCTCCATAACCAAGTCCGTTCGGTCATTTACCCCTTCAAAGGGTCCCTGACCCTTAACTTTAACTCTTCCCTTTGGGGGGGGGGGGGGGGGGAGGGATAGTGGCCTTTTGGACAGCCAAGGATAAGGAAGGAAAGAGGCATTATTCTTTTTTTTTTCAAAGTTGGCTTTCGAGGCAAGTGAGTCGAGAGAAGCGTCGGAGGAAGTCGGGCTCTTTATTTTTATTTTCTCCGAAGCGGATGCTTTCGAAAATAAACGTCGCCCGCGAATGACTCGGGTGAGCTTCGCCTCCTTATTGGACAGTTAGCTGAAAAAGAACGCCCGGAACCGCGTCCAGCATCGGTGCTAAAAGAGAGGCAGGATGGTGACCAAACCTCCTCCGTGTGGTGACGTCCCTTTCCCGTTAGCGCGCGGCATGCATCGAGATTAGGTGGAGACCATTGTGTCCCTCTTGCGTAGTGGGCGGAGGGCACAAACGGCGGTGGAGCGATTCTGTGGGTCTTTGTGTTGCCTGGAAGTGTTTAATTGAGAATACCTGGCGAAGGAGTGGCAATCCCTTTGGTCGATTTACGTATTTGCATGACGCGTAAATGTTTAGGTGTCATTTTTCTTTTGTTGTTATCAGATCGAACTATATAACAATACTCTAACACGGCGGTTCTCGACCTTTTTCCGTCGATGATCACGTGCGCGACACACTGCACACTACGACCCGCCGAACTAAAAAGAAGAGTACTGCGCAGTAAGGAAGAGTTGTCTTTATTATTGTTCAAAATTACGCAAGAAATAGACAAAAATTCCGCTTAAAAATGTACTTTTTTTTACATTTACAAGTTGTTACCAAAACTTTCGGCGACACTCCTTACACCGTTGTGTCGCGACACACCGGTTGTGAACCGTTGCTAAATAGGTTGATCTGGTAGCATACGCATTGAAGGGAGTTTTAAACTTAATTTTGCAACTAAGAGTGACGCGAAAATTTGTTCGAAGGGGTAACATTGAATGTTTGAGACGATTTGCGTATACGGCATTACGATTTGCGTGCATCTTCTCTGTTGACATTTACACTTACGATAATATTCAGCACGTTTTCTTAAAAGAAGAAAACGTCCTAATGTGTCCATATTTTTTGTTTTGAGAAATATTTGGAAATTCTTTTTGAATTACTAAGTAGCCCTTATCAGTCTATGAATTTTCATCGATTGAATTTTCCCAGTAATTCATACCTTTTCCTCTAGGTTGCTTCAAAGTAGGAAAATTTTAAATTCTGAAAGTGTATTTTAGCCCAACTACTGAAGCTAGCGGAGTGAAGATTTCACGAATGGGACAGTGTAATGAGTATCTATATTCCAGCTGTGAAGGTTGTCCCCTACTCAAATGGGGAAGCAAACCAGAACCCTGAAAATTTTAAAGAAAATATCCACTCTAGCCTGCAGAGTGGAGTCGAAAATAATATTCGTTCGCCATGAAAAGTTTACCAACTCTTTTGCAATCCTCTACGCGAGTATTCCATTTGGCGATGGCTTTAGAGAGAACTTTTTGACCTTTCGTCCTCTTGCATCTTGAATTAACATTTGCAGCAGCAAGCGCGCTTCGCCTATTTTTTTATCTCGAAAGTAGACCGTCTTCCAGCACGCGACTCATCTCTCACGGATAAGACTGACACACTTTCATTTCTACCAAGGAAGCCGAAGGGTAACTCTGCCTAGAAGAGATAGTTTTTCTTTAGAGCGCATACGAAGAGAAAATAATGGATTCCTTTTAGACGAGACTTTTCTCCGAAGGCACGAGAGAATATGGAGGGAATGTCGTTCTCACCTGAGGAACGCTAATCGTCCCACAGAGCACGTTACGAGGTTTGGAAATATCTTTTTCAGCAATCGCCCTTAGGTGCGCACGTGTGTGTATGTGTGTGTGTGTGTGTGTGAGCCAGTGTCTCTGAGAATGAAATGAGCACGTGAGTTGTCGCGGAGGAATATTTTCATAAAAATGCCATTAAATTCTGATGTTTTCCCAGACTTTTTAAGTGCTGGAACGAAGCTGTGATTTACATACGGGCGTACATTTTAAGTAAAATGCAATTTGAATTTGTTTGGCTTAAAGAAAGTATTATAAAAGAACAGGAAATGGTAATTGATAGTTCCACGAATTTAGTGTACCTACTGAATTATCTGCTCGCTTACACTTACGTTAGCCAGATGCAATATTTGGTACTTATACGTTGTCATAAATACCAACTGCGGTCGTACGTATTTCATGAAAAATTAGGCAAATGTTATAACACAGGAAACATTTCCATGAAATGACACTATTTCTATTGGATAATGCTCGAGTGTCTGTTGCCTCCATTAAAGTTGAATTTGATGCATCTCATCTCTCACTATACAATGGCGGGCGTATATTTTTGTAAAGTAGAAACCGAAGTTAATGTTTGGCTTTTTCATTCGTTGGCATCGTAATAGAGGGACTTATATAAAGTCAGAGAACGGGAGAAAGAAACGATCCGAAAACGATGATGTGAAAGGCATATTATCGTTGGGAATGCTCTGGAAACCCTCATTTGAAGCGACATTTAGTGAACAAACGTGAGGGCCGGCGACCATCTTGTTTTAGGCGAAGCTTGCGGTCCCATTTCAAGGGTGCCGTTTCAGTCCTATTACCCGTCGCTTTCTGGCACACCTCTTTCATTTTCCAAGCGCATTGCATCATTTTCCGGAATGGCGAAGCAACATCTGAAGTGACAAGCAGAAATGAAAAATCCACTAATTACCCTCCTTCCTCCCCCTCGTCGACCATATTTATTCCTTAAGGTGAAAAGAAAACGTTCTCTTACTGATTTTGCTCGTATTCAACCAATGTCCGTCTCTTTATATCTGCATTGTATCTTCTTCACCCCTCCTCACAGTTTTTAAACCCTTTATTCTCAATTAGTTTGAGCGGCGTCTATCTTTGATCCATTCCATTTAATTTCAGTGTCGCTTTTTGCGATTTTTTTCTTTTCCTGAGTGGTTATAGAACCTCATATTTATTTTCCTCTCCTTCTTCTCGACCTCGTTACTCCGTCGCATGGTACCCCGACTTATCGACATCAATCACTGGGAAACAGGGTAACACTTGTTTCACGCCATGACGGAGAGCCGCAGAAACCGTCATACATCACCACAGTAACGGATTTCTCCTTCCCCTCCCCCCTTTCCTCCTCCTCCCCCCTTTCCTCCTCCCCCCTTTCCTCCTCCTCCCCCTTCCTCCCCCTCCCTACATCTCTCTCTCTCTCTTCGTTTTTCGGTCGTCGTGGCAACGGGAAGAGCCATCAACCAGCGCATCAACGCCCTCGTACCAGAACGTAGGAGAGGGGAAAGGCCTTAAGGGGATTGTTACACGAAATCCTTATTTTCTCCTTTCTTCCAATTAGAGGGCAGTTCCGTTAGGTGCGAGTCGGGGGGTAATTGGCGGAAGAAATAATGGGATTTTTCTTTGCTTTCTCGGGTTGGAAGTACGCAGGAAAAAAAATCGATTTCGACATTTAGGTGAATGTGACCGAAAAAGTGTTTTTTCCCTTCCTCTCCATCGCCTTCGCCCTGAGCTCTTGCCGTTCGTGCGCAGTTCTGTGGTCTGAAGAAATCTTACATTTATATAGGGTATCAGCCGAGATGAGCGGAGCCGTATCGCGTAACAGTGGAGGGCAGTCAATTTTTTTCGATCCTTACATAATGTCCATTCGTCGAAAAAGTGTTCCGACGACTGTCGCCCAGTCATTGAGTATGATGCCATACGCAGTACATAATACCCAAACCATATACGTATATCTCAAAAGGCAATTATATAGCTTTCAGTAACCTTTTGGGTTTTATGCCCAGCTACTCCCAAGCCGTCTGCTCTTCTCTGAGGACATGCGACGATCCTCGTGATCAGTAGCAGTCCCTTTCCCTCTCTACCACTCCCCTTCCCACTTTCCCGTTCCTACGCTCCCCCTTTCCACTCTCTGGGTGTATATGTACGAGTATATGTGTGTGTGTGTACATGTATGCATCGTCATCATCATAGGTAGTCTGTCCGTAGACAGGACCGTGATTAGTCATGGTTAAACTTGGTTCTCCATATACTCTTAATGTATGTATATGTATGTACACCACTCCTGCGGTTTACGCGATTAATGCGTTCCAGAAAACTGTCGTGTAAACCGAAACCGATTTTCCGATATTTGAATTACATCTAATTTAACTTCTAAAGTAATCCCTTTCCTCTTTTTAAATTCACCATTATCATCTGCACTAATTGTGACCTTTTTTATGCCATTTCGTAAGGGATCATTAATGTTTTGAAGGATGTGGACGGGCCTTAAAATTTCGCGCAAACTCCGACCATTGTCCTAAAATAAAACGGCGCGTGAAGTGAAACCGCGTAAACTGAAGTCGCGTAAACCGCGGGAGTACTGTATATGTACGTGTGTGTGTGTGTATTTTTTTCCTTTGTAATTAAGGTTAAACGGAAGAGAGGACCTTATGGTCTCAATTTCGCCCTGATAATAAAGAGGTTTATCTATTTATCTCTCCTCATTCCCTCTCCTTCCCATGCTTTCCCTCTCCTCACCCCCTCTCTCTCCTCCCATCTTTCCCCATATCGAATATAAGAAGGGACTATATAGTCTCAATTTCGCCCTTAATAAAGTCGTTTTTCTGTCATCCTGTCTGTCATATCCACTCCCTCCCTCTTCGAATCATTGAGCGACCTCCCAGAGGCAAAGCTAAGCGAGCACAGAGGTGAGAAAGTTCGTGCATTGTACGTATATTGTACTGTTTATTTAACTTCGGTTATCTGGTTTCTCTTTGAGAGGATGGGTTTATCCGAAATGTGGAGGAGGAGGGGACAGATGGCTATCCGCTCACTCATGACTGAGTCGAGAGGTTAATTTATTTATGCGTTTTTCTTTTCGTATCGACATTTGTTAATGCTGCCTAATCACCGACATCGAATAGGGCGAGGAAAAATGGTTTACCGTGGACCATATATTCCGCGAACGAGACCCTGTTTCCAAAAAATGCGCCAATGAAAATATTGTGTTATTTTTTTCTCGTCTCTTTTCATTTCGATAATCAGAAACTGCAAATTTCCTTTTCGATTCGCAAACAGTGTCTGCTTGGGAAAAAATCTGTCAACTTTACTAATTTTGTTTCCATTCGGATACGTATTCCGTCATTCGCACGAATGAAGAGGCAAGAAAAAAGACTCGAGAGATGTTTGTAATAAAATCATATAAAGGGCATTCTATAAATGGCTCAAATAAGTTTATTTCCTTAGTATCTCTTGTTTAAAGCTATCGAGGATCACGAAAAGTTCATATTATTCTCTCTGTAACAGGTTCTTGGAACGATCGATCATTCGGGCGCCTCCTCTGTGTTACGTCGTCGGGATATATTTAGATCTATCGATTTGAGGCGACGAAAACACCACCGTCAACATTTAATACCTACCGCACGTTTCATGAATGTGCTTACGTTATAAAGATTTTACATAACTATATCAGAGAATGATTATTTGCTCCGGAGAATGGAATCAGCCAATGTGTAAATAAAATTCCATTTCCTCACAAAAATCTTCTTTTTGTTACACATTTTGGTATTATAGAAAAAAATTCAGAATGAGAACTTTAAGTTGTGCACACGTCGCTCTCTGTACAGTTTCTAAAGATTAACGCAAATATGTGTCCTTAAATATTTTGAGCTCACGAGGAATATTTTTCTTTTGCTTTTCTCTTTCCTATTAATTTCGCGGGAAAATTTAGGTGCGTCTGGGATGGCCCCGAAGCCGTCTCTCTATCAGTGAAATGACAGGCCGAATTTGATCCTCATCACTCCATTAATTTCGCCAATAAACAGTACATTAGCAAATTTAATTTCGTGAAAATGTAACAGAGTCGTGACGACGCCATCGGTTACGTCACCGACGTTGAACGATCGTAACGCGTCGGTGGCTTTCGTAATTCGACAGAAAATGGATGGATATTTTCGCCTTTCCTATCTCCGACGTTTCATTTTCCTCGGCCTTGTTCTTTCCTGTTCCCACATACCAATTTTTTTTCCTTTTCCCATTCTTCCCCAGAGACTTCTCTGCATCCGCCATGTTTTCAGGGCGTATCGGGGAGAAATTGACGAAGAATGAGCATCTCTTTTCGGACGTCAAAGTTCTTTCGTGCGCTCCGTATATTCTTGACGTCTTTCCGCCTTGGGGGTCCTGTCAGAAAGGAGGGGCGAAAAAAGTCACGTCAAGGGTTGCGTGAATAATACAGGTCAGAACAGAACGAATGTTCCGTCTTCTCGAGATTGTATTTTGTTTTCATTTTATCGCGGGAAATTATTCGATAAAAAAGACGTTTTTATGCGGATTCTAAAATGAAAATATAATTAAAACATTTTTATCTCATTTGGTTAGGAGAAGAGCTATTTTTTATGGAATTCGACAACTGCCATATTTTAAAAGTGAATGTCAATATTAATTTGCCTTTTTATAAAAATTGTCCAATTTTAGATGTAAAAGTATTTATTTAATATTCATCACAAAAGAAGGCTTATAGTTTTAACAGGTGCCTTGAGTTAATGTTTGATTTTGAACATTTATGTTCGAAGTGAATAAGAAACAAGAAAAAATTAAGAAAAATTGGCCAATATGCAATTTAGTTTATAGCAAACATCCTATTTTAGACCAAATAAGATTCTTTATTTTAGTGAATAGAAACTAGGATAGTATGCTATGCTAATATTCCTCTCTCACACCATGGGATAATACAATTTGGATTTGCGAATTTTACCTACGTGTAGCGGTTATCAGGTTTGAGGTAGTTGTAATCGTCATATTCACCCTTATTATCCTAAATGACTAGCACAAGAACGTTAAAAAAACCTGCATTCACATGATTGATTTAACAAGTAAGGAAAGAGCTGCTAAATATGATAGTAAATTGTGATTAAAAAATTGTTAATACAGAATGTTAAAATTTGTGTAATAGTACGATTATTCTGAAATAGCATTGTAACAAAGTTACAACGACACACGGAAAATCATCCGAGAAAACGCACTTAAAGAGACAGAATACGGAAGGAAGTCTGTATCTGCTTTCGTTTTGGAGGAATTAGAGCGTCAGACATACAGACGGAAAATTAGATACATTAGCGAATTTAAAAAAACCGCTAAAAAGGAAATTAATTCCGAGGCAGCAATTGTTGCTGTTGATTTTTTGCAGTAATATAATGAATGTATAAATTATAAATTGATTAAATCTCTTGAAATCATTATAATTCGATTAAAATCTATTTGGGCCATTTTCGTTTTGAAAGGACATAAAGACATGTCATTTCGAGTGCTCGTATATGCCGAATCTATTGATTTTAATTACCTAACTCGCTGCTCTAGAAACAATGTTAAAAAGAGAGGCAGGAATGATTAATGCGTGTAACATGTTTGCTTGAACTGTTTTGTTTAACTGCCTCGCCTTTCTCCCTCCCATTCCTTCCAAAACACCGCGAATTGGATTGCTAGTGGGTGTACTTCTTCGGCATATATGTCTGTTTTTTTTTAACCTGACCTTTGAAAAATAAAAAATTCTGAACTCGAGCATTAAAAAAAACAGAGCGAGCTTGACGAACGGCCAGATACGAGCTTCCCATTTCGGTTGATAAAAGGCCTTTGTGAGCGCGTCCGACGTCGAACATAAAAGGGGGAGGATGCATCCTTCTATTCATGCACTAAAAACGTATGTATGTATCCAACACACACACACATACCGTAGCGTTGTTGACATGTATCTATAGACAGGCTTCTTCGTCGCCATGCGAACCGTCTGCGAATCACTCCGTGGGTTTCTTCTGCTAGGATTTAACTTCGTTGGGGAAAACAAATCGATAGGAAGCGAGTGATGATACTCTTAGTTTGTATTGCGCTATATTCGTTCGCCTAGTCCTGACGTTTCTGTTATTTTTTGTCGTTTTTCGAATCGTTTGCTTCCGTGGATTTTTTTCTAACCATGCGATTGTAGGAAAACGAAATTTCGTCGAATTCAATCGAATTAGCTCGCATTTTGTGATCGATACGATCACAAAATGCGAGCTAATTCAGCTGTAATTTTGGACGAAGAACACCGCGGTTTGTTTTTGCTGCTATCGTTCAAAATTTATGTGTTAAGGGAACGTTTATTTTGTGCCAGCCTAATTTTTTTTTGTTCTTTCATTTCTCGTCCTATGGGAGGCGAACAGATCCGTCAAAAACGCTATGTAATTAATCGAACCAAAATAGGCGGTGCAGTTGCAGAAATAACAAAAAAAACGTTAAGCTAGGCCGATTTCCGTCCTACTTGTGAAATGAGATGGCTTCTCTCGTCACCGTCCACGCGTATCACCGTTAAAGGGTGTCACACACCAGTTCTCTTTTTTTCCGGCAGTGCAATGCGCGAGCCACTCTATCACTCTTGGTGCTCGTTAGCTCGAAAGAAAAACGAACCGAGACTTTCATTTGCTCTATCACTCCGGTTTGTAGACAATAGACACCAGAAGAGATGTGACGCTGGAACTCTTTTTACGTGAACGTTGTTTTCTTTTGTTCTTATTGAGGAAAAGTTTTATTTTGTAATTGGATATTTAGAGATCTTTTAGGTTTCCTTTTGTAAAAAAAATAATATTGCCACCATTTTGTATCGTGTGCTGTGTCGATATTTTTAATAGAAAAACATTGCAGAAGGCATGGAATGCGCTTATCCACAAATAACTGTATGGTTATTATTGGAGTTCGATCTAAAAAAAAGCCTTAGAATGTCACTAATTTAGTAATTCACCAAATAGTATTTATTTCCGTTAAAATTTTTACGTAAAATGGTAAATATTATTATTAAGGAAAAATTCTGT
The DNA here is from genome assembly GCA_036926305.1 of Uropetala carovei. Taxonomy (NCBI): domain Eukaryota; kingdom Metazoa; phylum Arthropoda; class Insecta; order Odonata; family Petaluridae; genus Uropetala; species Uropetala carovei. The sequence goes on along the minus strand of JAXCHB010000010.1, from coordinate 3,487,664 downwards.
ATCGTGGAATCATATTAGTTACGCGTCGCTCATAAGATGGTTTTACTCTTTATAGCAACAACAGTTTGTCACTTAAAAAATACAAACTATTAAATCTGGTGGCATAATTCGTAGACCTTTGAAATCAATTATGTACGTATATGTAAACTTCAGTTAATATATCAAAATAACTGGTCCATTTTAGTTTAGAATCAGTATAAGCATAAGCTGCATTTACTCGCCATTCGCTGCAGGTTAATCAGACAGCCACAATGCGGAGAACGTGTCGTTCGACAAAATTATTATATTCAGTTAGTGAATTGGTGTAATTTTGCCTGGCAAATATATCACCATAAAGATAGGGAGTAAAAGGAATGCATAGTTAGCTCATAAACATTATTTTTAAGTTCTTAACGTACGCCGATAAAAACTCCAAGAGAAGGCATCTTAACTGAGGTGTGGAATTTGATCAGGCAATATATTTCTAGGTTCCTAAGAAGCCTTATTGAATTATTTAAGATACTGCGCCTGAATGTGGTTTTTTATAGCGGTGATAAATTCAATTTAAAATGAGCAATGGCTCTTCATTCCGTGGAATACCTAAAAAGCGCAATTTTATCGAAAATCATCGCATTTCACAGAGGTGAACGTTTATTCGAAGGTTTCAGAACATTCCTTTGGAGTGTCTGTTCTCATGTAACACAAATTGACACCTTTCTGCCGTCGTCTATATAACAAAAACGTATTCTTCCAACTCCCACGTCCTATATTCACGGCAACGTCATAGCAACCCAGACAACAGAATGATTGAGCTGAGAGGCGTAGGTAAAAAAACGAGACTCAGTGCCACGTATTTCCGGTCTTGCTCCTTGTGTGATTTTGTGCAATAGGTGTGTGTGTGCGTGTGTGTGTTTGTCGGTGAAGAAGCCAAGGGACCTCTTCGCTCGGCTTATTCGAGGGACATCGGTGACACGCTTCTTGTTCTCTCTCTTTCTCCTCTTTTCTCCCTTTTCCTCTTTCTCTCTCTCTTCGCTTTCCTTTCTCCGGCTCAACGCGAGATTTCCTCGAAAACAGAAACAAGTCCTCCTCGCTATGCAAGCCGAATATGTGTTCGGCTTATGTTTCCTAGTTCCATAAAAATAAGAAAGTTTGAAAGAGGGGAAAAAAAGCGCCCATTCAGGTGCAGGAAGGTTGATAAAAAAAAGAAATAGCGGGAGCGGTGAGGTGAAGGTGTACGTTCGCGTGCATTTAAGGGTTTCCGCTCTGACCTTGATCGCCGTGGTGCGGAAAGTTTTGCACGCGCAACCACAGTTGCCGCGTGTGAGAAATTAACAGTTTTATTACTTGTAAGCGCTGCATACTGTTTGGAACTAATTTTTAAAGGTCGTTTAAAAGTCGACCTTTTTCATATTTGACGAATACTTTCGACGAAATGATAACCGTCTCATTTAAGAACAAATTCATAATCGACGATTAAAAAAAAGTTTAACTCGATTTACGAAGAGATCCATATAAGAGAAACTTTTTTTTAAATATGACAAATGAATGGCAGTGTTTCTGAACTAATGTTTAATATTGAATAATTTATGGTCCTACTCTCTGCAATCTTTTTCATCTCAACCATTTGTTCGCTCTATACTCGCGGAACCAAATCTCTTCGCGGAATTGTGTAGCACATAATTTTCACACCTATGTGAACAGCATTCTGAGAAAATAAACTTCTCTTTCCCTAGTGCCTGGATAAGATCATAGCCAAAACGGTTCACTTTCAAATGGTGCAAACATTTCAGTTGCCTATCAAATTAATTCAAGCATAGAAATCATGTACTGATGCGCCAATTTAGAAGAGACTCTGATGGAGTTTCAAGCGAATCGAATTACGTGATAATTTCGACGATAGGTTAAAAAGATTTTCTGTGCCCGTAGTCTGAGAGTCGTGAGACATTGAAACTCTATTTCCTTGCCTAAAATTCAAGCGGCACCGTGGTACACCAGTACTTAGAGTCGGCGCACCAGCCGCGAGACACCCATTTATGGGACTAATGGCGTCACGTAAAAGAAAATCCTAAATATATTTTTAAAAAAACAACAGCCACTAGAATATATTTCGAAAATTGGACAGCCGATGCGACGAAGAGTTTCCCATCATAGGGCATCTTTTTTTCTTCTAAAATTTTTGGTACATAAAGAGAAAGAGAGAGAGAGAGGATGCTCCGAGTGTCAGAACTATCTTCGAATTTCTTAGGCGAACGCAGGTCGTACACGACATCCAAACGTCCCACAATGGGACACGGATCAAAATTCTTCCTCGTCGCACTTTCTACACCAACACCGCGCCACTTCGCAATCATGTCTGAAGAGGAACACGTCGCAGGATCTACAAAATGGCGTCTCCGGGAATGGGAGTGTGAAAATCGGTCGTTTTGCGGCGCTCCAAATGGGCGACAATTTGTGTGTGTGACAGAGAGAGAGTGGTCAATATCTTGAGCGCGATGGACCATTACCTACGTCTGAGGAACCTGGTGACGTGGGGTTGTGACCTCTTGAGGTTGGTTGTGCCGCGTTCCGAGATTAATGCACCTGGTGTCGGAGAAAAGGTCTTTCGGTGTTACTATATGGAGAGAGAGAGAGAGCTTTTACGCAATGTGAAAGGGCACTCGTCTCGGTTAATATGGCCGCTGACTAAGAGTAATTCCCCTTTGTGCCTAGGGCCTGAAAAAAAAATCTTCACACTAAAAATGTGTAAATTACTCCGAGTAATGATGTAATTTTTATGATTACGAGGCTGCATATATAATTCAGAGAGGTTAGTCGCAGGAGGAATATATATTTTGATCAACTATACTACCTTATGGCAGAATTAAAAAAAACTTTTTATCGTCTTATTTCTCAAGTTAAAAAGAATTTCCTTGTTGAAATTACGCTTTTAATTACTAATTTCAATATATTATCGTTAGTATGTATATAAAAAGAGTATAAAACTTTATTTTACTTCAGTGAAGTTGAGATTATGCGATTTTTAATATCTTATTATTAGTTCAACTGTAAATGACTGAAAAGGCGCTCTTTCTTCACCTCGTGATCTCTTTGTACTTGCATAACATAAGTTTTAACTTCTCAAGCCATGGAGTTTGCATAAAAATTTAAAACTGTACTAAGGGTTGAATAGATTTTACTTAGACGATTGCTTGAATTTTATTTATACCTTAATATGAAGTCATTAGTACACGACTCCGGTTAGTGAACCAAAAATATTTGCATTAATTTAATCCCTTTTCTTTCTCGTAAAATCAACTTTTAACGGGAGGAGAATTGGCAGTATTGACCTTATTTACGAGTCAAACTTTTTGAGATGAGAAGCCGCAGTGTATTTATTACTTGATTTCACTTTGTTAAAAAAATAGATAATTCTATGGTAAAAACTTAAAACGGAAGGTTTTAAAAGTTCCTCGTAAACATAAAATAAAATTCGTCTTTCCTTTCCCAGTTTTAATCTGCCCCGAACGTTTATCCTGGAAAGAAGTCTGCCCGAATCTTTTCAACTTCCTGCACAACTTTATTTTCTATCTACAATTCAGATTCATGCAAATGTGTCCTATATCGGGGGAGATGTAAACGATTTCATTAGTTAATTTTTCGCGAAATAAAAGCTTTTTAAAACCGCCAAGTTTGAGATTCACGCGGCTGAAAAAAATAACTTCGATCATTCGGTATATTACATTAGTTTGTTGAGCGCGTCGCCGGATACAAATTTGTGTGCCATGCAAAATGAGGTTCCCTCGAGCCTCAGAATTATGGCCGGCGACCTAAGGGAAAACTTTTTTCTGCTAATTCCGTCGTCATGGGGATTTGAATCCTTTGGAAAATACAGGCGGCCGTTTTTTTGGGGAGGACTTTGGGGCAAAGGTTTTTTTGAGCGTGGTGGGGAGGGACACCAAACGCTCATGAAGAATTAGCGAAGCGGTGAGAGAAGGGGAATGTATAACCGTTCCCGCTCTGTCTTTACGTCACCAAAGTGTAACGGACAAAATCGGATTTTTTTTCGTTCTCCTTTATCGAATTTCGCCTAATTAAAGTTTGCGTATCAATTTTTATAAGCCATAGAAGCGTGTTTTGAGAGAAAACTTTGAAAGATTCGTATGAGACGTTGATAATGTAGTTGTAGCATACGTATGGTCAGTGGTTTCTCTGCTGCGGCAAAATCACCATTTAGAACATTGCGTCCACGCTTTTGGCGATGCGTATTCCATTTGGTTTAAGGAAACCTGTCAATTTTATACGGGGATCGAGTACATTCCCACAAAACAAATGGTCTATATACTGGTTATAATTAAAAACGGCGTTTAATTTGGCTTTGGATCAGTCAACTGTCGAATTCTGTAGCGATGTATGTATATATTTTTTACTCTGCCTTTAGTAAAATAATTCCATCATATGTTTCCTGGTCATTGAAGATGTTTAATTCGTCATTAACAAAAAAAAACATGAAACTACCAATGATATTGCTCGCAAGTAGCTACTAATGAAATGCAATCTCTTAAAAATCTTTTTTCTGTGTTTTTGCATAGTCTGTTCTTCATTTCTCTTTAATGAAATGAAATTCCACAACACGGACTTCGCTTTTTGATTTAATATATTCACACATACTCATCTAGAAACATTAAATATCACTTTACCCTGAAAATGGCGCGTGGAGACAGCTATAACTTTGACGAAAACCAAATCCCGGGCATAAGTAATTTACGAGATACGGAGCTGTATCAACACTCGCAATGCGAAGGGTTGTATATACTTGGTGCCCACCATTTACTATCGGTTTTTCCACCTTGTTATAATGCTATTGTTATTGTGGGACCTTGTGACTTCAAACGACTACCGGCGCTAGTAGGCTTCTCAGTCTAAATCACAAAGCAAGGGAGGAGATAAACCCGGTGCCGGCATTAGCCTACTCTTAACGAGAAACACCAAGGGGACCAACGGCTTTACGTCCCTCCCGAAGGACGGAGCGCTGATTCGCGTGCTTTCCTCTAAACACGCAAATAGGGGGCCGCTAAACCTCTGAAATAAACCCTATTTTCGCATGATTCGTACCCGGTTCGCGCCAGGTATGCTCAGCGTAGCAGGCCAACGCCCTCGCCACTACGCCACGGCACCTCCCTTGTTACATTGCGAGGAGAATGCTGCAAATACTTATAGTCAATTAATAAATGCTGCTATACGAATGTGTCTTTTTCTTGCGTAGCCACATTATTATAAACACAGTGTAACTACACAATCTGATGGTTAGAACAGAGTTCCCTTCTCTTGTCAGGCGTCATCGTCACTTATATTCACCCATCTCCCGGTAAAAGATAAAAAAAAATACAAAAAGACGAAAAATACGACCATAATTTGCGCTTGTTTTCTGCTTCTATGTCTGAGGCACAGTCGAAAAACAACCATTGGCGAGAATTTCACGACTGATGGTCAGAGTACTGGTTTATAGAGTTTAGCTGATAATCACCGTTACTTGCTTGGCAACGTTTAAATAGTATAAAAATGACATTTTCCTGTATTTTAATCTATGAACTTAATTTATTTTTAACTTTTAAATAAACGATTGATTTGGTTTATATTTGGTGGGCTCAAAGTTACCCTCCTTTGGTATAAACTGTCAGTAAAAGTACTTTGTTAACGCGAGGTGTAACAACACTCTTCTCAAGTCGCAGTGAATTCCCATTATACACGAGGCATCATCGCCGGATATTCAGTTCAACGGCCTTCTCCTCCTCCTCCTTTTAACCTTTCCCACTTGCCTTTGCGCGCATACACTCACACTCTTTATCTTGCCTAACTAAACGTTATCTCAAAAGCTAGGATTTAATCCGATGTATTCAAGAAAACGCTCGCTGAGACGCTTACGCTCCTATTGCTAACCTATTTTCAAAGCAAAATCCTCTCTCGTTCTCTCTCTATACGCCTTTGGAAATCCATTTTCTCGATTCCAAACTCAATTCCTCGCTTTCATCCTCTCCTTCTATCTTCGGAATTCCTAAAGGGTTTAAGGCGTCGGTTCGTAAGATTCCCCTTGGGTTACATCTCTTCGCCCGCGAGGATTCGATTGTAGCGAGAATCGAAAGGAACTCGACGATGGAATGTATTGGAGTAGGGCATCCACGTGTATTTGGTAGGGGCTCTGTCGCGAGTTTTTTTTATTGTAACAACGTAGTCCTGAATAATGAAGGAAGAAAGCCAGCGAAATTCCGTTTCGGTATTATTTTTTTTGAGAGGACAATATTAGCCATTGATGATATTCTGGTGGATTTATGAGGTGGTTTTTTTCTTATGCTGTAAGAACGAAGGAATGAATCACTAATAAAAAAAACTCTGATTAGGCGGTTCATTATAGCCAGGATTTCGCATGCACTTGGAATGTAAGAAATTCTTTATAATATGGCCATTCTGCAAAGAATGCACCATTAAAAATACTAGGTCTAATGACGAAAATTAATGACAATGCGTCAGAGAAAAGTTATTAAAAAGAGTTGAGCGAAAAACTTGATATGGATTGTAGCATTATGTTAGGGTGAAGTTTGAACTATGATGAAAGAATATTCGAGTAGATTAAGGTATTTATGGTATGTCGGTATGGCTTGTACTGGAAGGAAGTATTTATAGAGGAGCTTAATCAAAGTTATAAGAGAGAGACTAAATGTGAGGTTCATAGTTGGATAGGCTGCCTGACGCTCTGTTGAAATAAAGTGATGGAGTGAGGATAATAAGAAAGAGGAAACGGTTCAGAAAGAGATGGAGAATATCGGATAGTACGAAAATCTGGGATCACTATGAGAGAAGTTGAGGTCTGTTAAAATAGGACGTTTAAGTGAAGGTTATAGGGAAGAAATGTGGAATATTCGGTAGATTAAGACATATGAGAAATAAAAGAGCCTCGGATGAGCGGTGACAGGAGGAAACACACAGAGATGTGGTGTACATAATCATTCTTATTATATCTCTAAATGTAGGATTTGACATCATTGTTATGTATCAATTCTGTTTTCTGTCTTCACCGTTATGGAACACATTTCACCGCGATGTGGCAAAATGAAATCACGAGTGCGCATGACAGGAATAACCGAGTTTAACTAACGTCCTCTTCTTTGCGAATGGAAGTCCATGCGTCGCGGTTGCGGCAAGGCATTCTTCAACCCTTTTATCCATCCATCCCTTTCTCCTAAATCGCCTTATTCCCTTCCAGTTTAATATATATTTTTATTAACTTCCATCCTACATCGATTACCATCTGGATGACCTTGGGGCAACCGCGTTTTCTGTTTAGCGGAGGTCCTTTTTTTTAAGCTCCCCGGGATAAAAAGCAAGAGAGTGGTGTTTTTTCCCCTTGGCTCCTTTCCCTTTCCATTCCTATGCCCAAGTGGCTTTCTCCTTTCCCAGCGGAGGAAGAGAGCGATTTTTATGGAGAAAAGATTTGTTTTGGAGGATTGAGGGGAGGGGGGGTTGGAGGGTGAAGGGGGGAGGGGGTGGAGGTGGGTGCGTGAGCAGGAGAGGAGCGAGGGAGTCGCTGAGAGGCGAGGGAGTGAAAGGAGTTCTTTAAAGTTTTATTAATTTTTTTTAAAGGCCGTTAACGTCTTTTCAGCATGCGATGCAGTCCCTCTGGTCACTTAAACTGCGCATGTATGAGTGGGACTTCGGGAGATTTTCCATAGTCTGTATTCCGATCATGGTTTTTAACGCGCAAAAATTGTGAGGACCATTTTTCCGTTGGACGGTAGAAAATTATTTATTTCCACCATTTTTATCTAGCATTGAGGTGAATAAGGCTCGTAAGAGTAAATAACGTTCTACTGGAAAACAAAAAAGGTACTTTTCTTTGATGATAGTTTTCAATGCATTTACCAGATCCGCTTACTAATGGCATCACCTTATATCCCTTTATTAAAAAATACACAAATTAATATATATATATATATATATATATTTGGGACGTATAAAATAAATAATTTTCACATTTAAATCATTCCAGAGAATTTTACCTTTTCGTGATAAAGCGACTTATTATACGATTTTATTTGAGAGTATTGCGTTATCCCGTCAGATTTGAATTCATCCCACGCGAAGGAACCTTAAAATGACAAAGTCAATTCTTTGAAGTTTATAATTTCATTTATGTTGTTATACTTTGGTTAAATTGGTTGTGCCCAAATATTTAGTTTAAATCTTCACATTTTTTTTCTTTACCTAAATATCACCCTAAATGCTTATAATTCCTTTCGCTTTATCAGAAAATTCGGAGCCAAAATTATCTAGAAAAGAATTAAAGTTTTTGACCCTCAAGATGTGATTTTTAGAGAATAATTATTTGGTAAAACAAGCGATTGTGATTATTTTTTGGTTTGATTAATTTCGACCCCAAAAATAGACGGTTTGGCTGTAAGATTTTCTGCGATAATGATTGATTACGCGCGCAGCTGTGCTCTGAGATAATGTCATTGGCGTGGCTCGAAACTCCGAATTATTTGGAGGGGATAAATGGGCAATGAGCAAAATAACAGTGAATCACCACAAGTGGGAATATTGTCGTTTAAAAATTCATGATTTTTATTATTAGCTACGAAACGCTTTCGGCTAATCCAGGCCAATATTTTTATACTAATCCGTTAAATGATTTGAAAAAGAACTATTTTATCAATCACTTTTTTGTCCTTCAACTTTTTCCTTTTTTATGTGTTAAGAATTCTCTTCATGCTGTATAGTTCACAGAGTGTTATTAGTTTCTGCTTATTGGAAATTTCCCGTCCTTCGTGTGTTTTCCGCTACAGGCGCTGATTTTGGCATTATCCAAAACTTTGAAATGACGAAACTTTTAATGCTACAGGGCTTCGATTTTTATAGATTGCTAAGGCTTAGTAAACCTCGAAAATTTGATAGGATACTTGCGCTTCCCTTAGCAAGGATGGAGTAAATACTGTTTTGGAGTCAAGCTATAGGGTGAGTCTTTTTATTTAATGTAATTATCTCGCTATTAAAACTTATTGCTTTAGAAAAGGTTAATTACTTTAAAATAACCATCAGTTATTTCTTTTGCATTTTTTTCATATTCTTAAACAAGAACACAGCTCATTCGGAAAAAAACAAACCCCTTTTAAGTCCGGCCATTGTACTTGTCACGAAGCCTCCTCCTACTAGTGCTGAAGAATACGTGAGCTTATTACATAATTAGTTTCCGAGGAGGCGCAGGAGAGAAAGGAAAGGGTTAAGAATTGTGTGTGTGTGTGTGTGTGTGTGTGGGCGTGCTTGTGACTTTTGGTTTAAAGAGTTTGAAGAACCCTTTCGACTCACGTGCGGAATGCCAAATGACTTCGCTCGGTCGCACGTCATATATTTCTCCCATCTCTACCAATTCCGCCTCCCATGTGTCTCTCCCTCTACTTCCGGCACCAGCCACGCCCTCTTTTTTTTCTCCCCCCTCTAGAACGTTAGCCTGCAGGACAATTGTATTTCCTTGTAATATCCGGGTCTGCCGTCGACGCTGCTCGCGCTCCCTCGTCCTTAACGACGATTTACTCCTCCCACGGGAGATGTGCGGAGGGCAACCTCTTGGGGAACAAAAACCCGACAGGATGTTATCGGCAAGGTTATTTTTGGTCCCATCAACCGGCGAAAAGACTAGGCGGAGATGAACTGCAATGGTAAAGCCTCCAGGAGAGTTCGTTATTTTTTTTTGCGACGAAAGGAAATCGCGCAGGAAACAAGCTTTTTTCGGGTGATTGCAAAGGATGAAAAATTGCGCGGAACCCTTTCTCCTTTTCGAATCGGTTTGAGTTTGATTTCTTCCCTTCTGTTTGAGTAATGGAAAATTTCGTGTGTTGTAATTTTATTCTTGTTCTTCTCGCGGCGTTTTTGTATCTTCAATAGCGTTGCGATATCGATCTTCCTGCTGTACATACATAATAGAGGCTAATCATTCATAATTATTTAATTTGAGGTTAAATTGTAATCGATAATTTCATTAATGGTCACAGCTGCTGAAAACTTCCGGCTCTGGGAACCAATCCATTAGTTATAACGTTAGCGATATCCGCATTTATTATAAGGTTAAGGTTCCTCATTCAGCCCTATATCCATTTTCTTGGCAGTAAAAAAAAAACCGGCGCAAAGGCTAGCTCAGTACAAAAGAAAAGTACTTAATCGCCTTGATTTACAACCTTTTCGCTATTCATTTCTATTCGTTATTCGTGTGGATGTGAAACCCTGAATTACACACCTTAAAGTTTTCATTGCAGACGAGCCTGACCTAGGCTAAATCGCCCTTGGGGAACTCTGCCCTTTCTTGCGATATATTTCAGATGTTGCCATTAATCAAAATCAACGAAGCATATAACGGATAACATCGTAAACTGTTCTTAGAAAATACGTTAGCAACGCAAGACGCGTTTATGGACCATCGAAAGATCTCGAAGGAGCCACAAGCCAACGGGACACAAGCGTGGAAGTAACAGTTAATCACGGCGGCGGGGATGATTTTTACGGACTTAAACCAATGCCGACACGAGTATTCCATTCTCTAAGGTTTCCGCGAAATAGTGGTTTTCATTCGCGACCATAAATCCCTCATTTCACGGGATTAGCGGGAAAACCCACAGAGGAAAATGTGCTAACCTAATCTGCACTAATCTGTCAGGACCAGCTGTTCATTACGATCGTGTTTTTTTACCGCCTTCTCAACTCCTTATCTCCTCTCGCGGAAGGCTTGATAAAAGAGCCAATCAACAAGCGGTATGAAAGATTAAAAAATAATAATTCTCGCAAAAAATATCGCACGTTGTCCTTGAACTTCATCCGGATTCAAGATGGCAACGGCCATGCCACGATGAAATTGCTGTTTGCCGGCACTTCTAGAATAGTCGTTAGAGTATCTGGCTCCAAATGCTAGAATTCAGTGTTATAATCCGGCCGACGGCATGGTCGCATGTAAAAATCGTTGGTTTGGTAATTTTAAAACATCCTTTACGCAGGTTAAGAGATAAATAATGTGATATTGAGTAGTAGCGTCGGTTTTATAATTTTCCTTATTGGTTCAACGAATTCGGCGCGTTTTAACGTGCGTGGCGACGAGGCTATCGAAAAGCGGCTGGAGTCACGTGCGGGCCAACAGCACTTAGGTAAATCTCGCAATCCCAACTTACTCGTTTTCTTCCCCTTCCACCACCCCTCCCTCTCCCTCCCTCTCCCCCTCCTCTCCACCTCCCCTGAAAAGCGAAAATTTCGGCAAGTCCTCGTCCAAATCCCTGAGATGGATCTGACCGAGCAAGGACGGGTGCGCTAAAGAAAAAAAAGTGAAATTTCGCAGGATATGGAGGGTTCCCGATGCACGATTTAGGCCTCTTCAGTCTGGCCCGGCAACAGTTTATTTCTTTATTTATTTTTTCCGAACTGGATGGCAGGACGTCACCTGGAACCAGCTTCTTTTCCCCTCCCACGTTTAGGGGTCGAGCGATACGACAAAAAAGAAAAACACGTCGTGTTATGAATCCCCAAGTCTGAGAGCCGTCTCTCCTCTGCCTTTCTTCCAGGGTGGCGTCGCGCGCATTTTTCACTCCGGCAGGGAAAAGAGGGGGGTGGGGGGGGGGGAGTGAAGCGGGGGGAGGAAAACACTCGGGGCTATATCTCTCGCCGCGCGTGACGTCATTTCAGGGGTCGACGAAGCCTGCACCGTTCGTCCTTTCGCTCATTCGCCGAGTGTCCCTTATTCTTTCTTTTTCGGTTTGGGGATAAAATTTAATCTTTCGACATATTATTTTTTGTCGCCCTGCCTTATTTCTGAAACGATTGGTTGCTTCATTTCTCCCTAAGGAAGGCGTATTTTAGGCTACCCCTCCTCTCCTAAGAATAGCATTTGTGGAAACAGTTGTTCGCAGAATATCTCGGATTATAATCTGTATTGGACTCAGTGGCATAGCATACCCTTATGGGCCCCCCGTGCAAAATTCGATTTTGGGGCCCCTACCATTAATTTTATTATGAAACATAGTGTCAGGGTCATTTTGGGTTCCCCTTTGGCTGGGAGCCCCGGTGTATTGCACCGGTTTGCTACATGTATGTTACGCCACTGATTGGACTGTAACGCTTCTCGCACAATTCTTGTGAGAGCACTTGTTCGTCATAGCTGTTTATCGGATGAAGTCTATGTTTCGCGGCTAAGTTTTCAACACCATCTTGGACAGCCCTTTCTTTTTAGAACGAGTATAACACTTGAGCTAAAAAGAAGATTTTTTAAAAGATTTGAGCGCAAATACTGAATTTTAGGAATGTGATTATGTAATACTGATATCGATTGCTACATAGCGAATGATAAATTGGTGCCATTTCTTTTCACCTCTTCCTGCAAATGAACTCTAGTATCGTCGAGAATTAAAGGTCTAAATGCTGAGATAAAACCAGAATGAGCCATGACCTGGATTGGATCCTTGTTCTCTTGAGAAAATGAGCTGGCACTGAGTTTGGTCACGCTAGCTTAATTACGCAACCAACCGGAAAACGACATATCCGGGTTCGATTCCCGGTCACGGTATTTATTCTTCCTCGGCTTTCTTTAGGATTCAGCTTAATATTCTCGATGCCGTTCGGCTGTGAAGGTAGTAATTCACGGCTCGTGGAATCGGATGTCGGAAAAAAGTTCGCACTTCTCTTCGTGAACATCATTCATTGCTCTATTCCGAGTAGCGGTGGCGTTCTGCTGACGGGAACACAATCAGCGAAGCATGTCTTCATTCTTACGAAGTCAATCCCTTCCTGAATGAATTGAGTTGGAGACATCAAAACTGTTTCGGAGGTTACCAGTTTAGTAAAATTTTATTTGCGAAAGTTTGTCAAATAAAATTTAAACCGCTTAAAATAATGATGACAATAATACCGATTCCAGTCGAAGAAATATTTATTATCGACTGTACGATTATCTTGCATTTTCGCTCGATAATATCCTTGTTTATTTGTAGTAACGCGATAATTACAGACTGTATTCGCATTTTCCCTATCGTTTCCAATTCTATCTGCAAAATGTATAAGGGTGTCATCTATAAAATATATTGCTTCATGTTCGTTCCTAATATTATCCTCCAATTTTATAAGGGCAGAATTCACACTCCTGAAATCATTACCGAATAAGCCTCAAAATGGGTGTGGCAAGAAAATCTATTTCTTTGGGGTTTACCCCTTTAGTAGTCTATGGAAAGATACTAGCAGTGTCTGCCTATCCAAGGGTAGAATTCGATATATTCTTCAGCTCTCCCTCTCTCTTTCAATTCTCTGCGGTCGATCGATAAACCCGCAATCAACAGTCGAGACAACTCTGCCTGTTTCATCGTTGACGAAACTAAAAATTTCCCAAACTTTTCCGCCATATTCGATTAGTCTGCCTGCACTCAAGCGATCGTCAATTCAGTTCCCTCCGGAGATTCCATTCTGTAACGTCACGTCATCTGCCTTTCTCGACGAAATGAAGCGTCTTATTCGCAGTCGTTCGCGGATCCAGCAAAAAGTCTTCTTCGAAGGATTACGTGAACCTCGTTTTCTTGCAGCGCGAAAATGACGACGATGAAAGTCAGATTATGCTGATTAATATACGCTTCGGTTGTTAATTTACCGTGTCTCTTCGCGTGTTTTACACTCCCCCAATTTCGAGAAAGAAATAGACAACATTTTCCCCGCATAGTTTCCTCCCCATTGCGTTACTTGCTCGTGAGGAATAATAGAAACCTTTGTATCGCAACTTGTTTAATGATGAACTTCATATTTTCCTTTCAGAAGTCTATATTAGCCTTGGTATTACTACTGCCGTCTTTATCCCGAAGTGAAAAATTATTCTCCTTGTTGTTTCAGAGTTATAAATATCGCTAATAAAAGGAGGAAAACTTATTCTTAGTAAAAAAATTACTGTTTGGTGAAATACGGCATCGTTTCGTGGTGAAATGTTATCGAAGGAGTCTGCTTATGAATAAATGACAATAGACTCCGTCATGGCGACTGCTGAAGAAATTTTTGTGTTCTAGTTATGTAATAATCTTCCAGAAACACCGAATATTCTGCATTTTGGTGGACAAAAGTCCCCATTTATGTCAATTATTGTTCCTTATCGATATGAGGACTAACAACTCTCAGAAAAAATTGCTGTATCAGTTGAATCAGTGGTGGTCTGTATTGACATCTTCATTTTTTGTCTTGGTACGCGTATGAGAAATCCTTACAGTATTCGGGGAAATCACCACACGCCCTTATTCCATTGCCTTGCTATATAATTAGCAGAAGCGACAGCTGTGTTTTACACGAAACCTTTCTTCGGAAGCCATCCTAATTTGTGTGCTATGCGCACGTGTATTCCTGAAACCGTAAAATGGAGCTGCAAGTGATATTCTCCAAACGCTATAAAAGAGAAGAGTTGGTAAAGATGGCCTATCAGTTTCATTATTTTTTATAACTATTTCCGGACAGAATAATTACCCAGCGTGAAGAAGAGTCTCCGATATATTTTTCCTACTGCTGGCTCACGTAAGGATTTTGCTGCTTTAATACAGAATACATATATAATAAATTGAAGGATTCCTTCACTCTTCGTCGATTTTTTAGCATTATTTTATTTGTTAGGTTGGATATCCTGGCATTAGATAATTTTATTTTGATCGTTTCTTATTGTTTTAAGGAAAATTAACCTCACAGCTGGTATATATGGCAAAGTTTAAGCATGGTACTGTGCAAATGTTCTATGATGGATTTTCTCCCTTTTTTATTTCTATTTTACTTCAAGTTTGCGTTTTAAACAGATCTTCGGTTTGAGAAGTGACGCTATTTGTAATAGCCGAGTAGATGGTGAGGTTCGAATGGACCCTCCTTTCATATAGCGGCAACCCAAATTAGGCAGACATTATCTTTTAAGTAAGAGAGATTATTACATGAAAAGATCACTGAAAAGCATTGTCACGTTAAAGATCCAATTAGAAATTAATATGCCAGTGCATAACGCATATTGGAAGTTAGTTTCCTTACTCAAGAGATTAGTGACTCAGGAGACGAAATAATGCCTCTTTTTATAGGAATTCTTTTTTTTAACATTGAAAGCGTTGGCGGTCCAATAGGTTTTTTTTAATAGGACGGAAACGTTGCGCTGATTGGATTCTCCTGAATCGCACATATAAAAACGAGAACTGCCTCTGAAATAAATGGATGTCGGATCCCTTTTCGGCAAAAAGTGCAACAGCCGAGAGTACTTATATTACTTTGTGCTTGCGAAGGACGATTTCAGGCGAAACGAGCGCTAGTTCTCGGCCTTTCTTTCGCTTCTCGTTTTGTTTCTGCTGTCCTCTTGTTCGCTGTGCTAGAGGAGGAGAAGCCAGTCACTTGCCTAAAGGATTCTAACGACGAAAATGAACGATAGGCATATTCCAAGCCTTTCACCTTTTCATTTTATTTTGTTTTACTTTCTCTTTCTCCGTCTTCCTCTTCTCTCCCACCCGTTTATTCCTTCCCTTTCTTCCTTCTCTTTCTCTTCCTCCCTCTCTCTCCCTCCCTCTCTTTCGACACACCACACACGTTCGCTCAAAGAATTTTCCCCCAGTTCGTCGACCTTTGGCGCCCCCTTATTCCACCCTCTCACCGCCCTTCCCTCCCCTCTTCCTGCCCTTCCTCCCCCTCTCTAATTCCCCTCCCTAACGCCCCCTCTAATTCCCCCTCCCTCACTCCAAGGCACTTCCAAGTATACTGGGATAACAATGTTTGGTCTCTCTCTCTCCATTTCCCTCTGTCCACCTCGCTTTCCTATTGTTACACACTCGATGGTTTTCAACCGAGAAGATTAAAGAGTCGAAGGAATTTCTAGACAAAAAATAAATAAACATTTACTCCTTTCCCATTAGGAGTTCTTTTCTTTTTTTGGAGGAGTGGAAGTTTTGGATTTTGAGATGTAAATCTATTTTTTTGCACGTCTAATAGTGTGAGACAGTGGTTACTCGCTGTGAATTCTTCTAAACGTCGAAATTAAATCCGAGAACGTGTTCAATATTATTCGCAAGCGCGTTATGGACCGTTTGACAAATTTTATGCATCCTGCCCTTTCACTTCGTTTCCAAATTCAAACTATTAATCCGCGTGTGTTCGCATTTATTTAATCATATATTGACCTACTTTTCGGATAAATGTTTTGTTTAGAAACATTAATGTAGATTAGCAGAAGAGGAGGTAGAAAAAATCAAAGGAAACAAGCAATGCCTCACTCGAAATCATGAAATCGTTTGTCCTTTTTATCCTACCTCTACAAACACGCGTATATAACATCGAAGATAATATTTTTCATATTATTAGTATTTTCAGATAATAAAATTTCGCCTTTTATTATATGATTACCTGTCCCGAAAAAACATAAAACTTCAATTCGATTACCTATTGCACCGTGGCCCATTCAGCCAGCAACTACCCCACTGGCTACAGCTGCTAAGATTTTTGCGACAAGGGAAAGAGATTAAATTTTCTAACTCAATAGGAATAAAGTTAATAATGCAAATCCTCTAAAGAATAATGAATGCAGGAGACGTTAATTAGCACCGAAAGCCCTTCCTTTTTTCGTGCAAAGCGCACCGTGCCATTTTGTAGAATCAAATTTCAATCGCCACATCCCACGGCTGCATCTGATTTGACGTGAATTGGATTTAATCCGTTCTCATCACCCTCTCTCTTCCCCCCTCTCTCTTTCCCTCTCTCTCCCTATCTCTCACTCCTTCCTCCTCTCTCTATCTCTCCCAGTTAGTTAGTTATGGAGGTAGAGTGTCGCGCACACATCGTCGTATCCATGGAAACGGGAGACGAGGTCCTATCTCCGCTCTTTGGATTCGAAGCGAGTGCGGGAGAAGGGGGGTGGGGGGGGGGAGAGGGGGGAGGTTGAGGGGGGAGAGCCTGCGTGTGATGGATCCGTCCGCATCGTTTTAAATTGCTTCACACACTAAATAAAGCAGTAAACGAACCTGGCGGGAATTTCCGGACGAGCACAGCACGCCAACTGGTATGGATGTTGTCAATCTCGGAAGCTGTCGCGAAAACCGTTAGGTCAGTCGTTTCACCTTGACGGTTCGTTCAATTTGCTCGAGTTATGAAAAAACCTTACCATTTTATATGAAGGTGTTTTAATTTGTGAAACGAGTTTTATTTTCCCCGTGGTTCAAAAAAAACCTTGTTTTTTAGACAATATTTGAGATCGAGAATTATATTCGCCCGCCGAGACAAAAATCTATCCTACGTTCTCCTGAAGTATATATGGATATATATGCGCACATATATACAAAGGTAATTTTAGGTGTCGCTGAATCCGAAAAAGTGGTTTTCGCAATGCCGTCTGTCTGTCTGTCTGTTACTGGCGCTGGAGCCTAGACGGTAGAGCGAAAATGAATGAAATCTCGTACTTAGGCATTTTATCATACTGAGCAGAGTATACTTAGAAATGGTTGACATTGATCAATAATTAAGAGTAGTTTATTCTACGCATTTTTAACAACAATCCGATTTTCTTAAAAACGGCTCTAACGATTTTGATCAAATTTCGTATAGTTACTTGATTTTACGTCTTCAATAATACTGTATAGTTCATATTTCTCAAAAAATGAATATAAGGCAAGTTTATTCTAGGCAACTTTAACAAAAATTCGATTTTCTCAAAAACGGCTGTAACGTTTTTGATCAAATTTCGTACAGTTACTTGAGTATACATGTACAATAATACTACGTATTCCATTTTTCTCAATGAATGAATATAAGGCTAGTTTATTCTTGGGCAACTTGAACAAAAATTGGATTTTCTAAAAACAGGCTAATACGATTTTCATTTTCTAAAGATAACTAAACGACGCATTAGTACCTATATATGAGAAAGTTTTTACAATGTATTTTGTACTGATTTTTTTAGCATAGCCCTCGTTTTGTTAGCAATACAGTAGATACCACATTTGGAAGTTTCTGTATCCGTCCCCGCTTTAAATTTCATGCAAGCCTGTTTATCTCGAAAATTATTTTCGCAAGTTTAATTAAATTTTTGGTTTCGTTCTTTGAGGGGTTTTACCACGAGAATGGAAAAGTGAAGTATTTCTTGAAGTGTATGGTAAAAATAATTTTACAGTGATTTTAAAATTTAGACTAGTTGAGAGGAATAAGGGAAGGAAAAAATGTTTTAATTGAAATGGAAGTTATCAGTTCAAAAATATTCTTTTGTTTTATTTTTGGTTTGATTTCATAATGCTATCGTGGAATGTATCACCATCGTGAAGTAAATATTATTTATATAATTTCTCATTAAGCCTCATTACTTAAAACGTATTGCGTGCGACGCAAAAATTTGATTCGGTTTATCCTTATCCATAAATTTTTCCCAAAATAAGGCAATTTTTAAGAAAATTTGAAACGAAGAAGATTTTTTTCAGCATATAAATTTTAGTACCAGTCCAAATGTAATATAAATTGTGCTAGATGAAATGGGAAACCTAAATTAAATATAATATAATGAAATCTTATGTTTTCTCTCAGTCTGTCAAACAAAAAAAGATTAAATTTTTACTGGAAAATAAATTAAAAAATCGCTCATTCAGGAGAACACCGGAAATTCTGCAGACCCGTTATCAAATTGTTTTTATTCCTTAACCTTTTTTAAGAGAGACGGAAGAGGGCGGAACGAAGGAAGTTTTTTCTTTCGGAAAATATTCTCATAATGCGAGATCCATCGTTCCTCCTGCGTCTCCTTCCTTTTTTTTTTGTCGTACCCAAGCGCCTCTCACTTGTCGCGACGTAGAGAGAATAAGGAAGAAAAACGTTCTTCCCGGATATCTATGCATCGGGAGAAAATTTATGTCGTCCCATTCTTTTTTTGCGCTTCTGGCGAGAGGGGGAGGGGAGGGGGGGGGGGGGAGACGTCCTAACCCCGTCCCAGTAAACATTTTATGGTAGAACCTTTGTTTCACAGGGCATTAATAAAAAAAAGTGAAAAATGAAATGAAAGATAGTAAGCGTAGCAGATGCGGATAGGGTAACTCATATGCGCGACGCCATGTCTCACTTATTTTATTTTTAACAAATCCTTTACGCTTCTCCTAGTCCTTTTATATTTTGTAGCTTTTTTATGATGTGTTTGTGCAAGGGTATCTATTTAAATGTGAAAGAAGATAATGCCACGGAATTGAAAATACGTTTCATGGGTATTTTACGAGTCCCTTTTCTGGTAAACACTTTAAGCGTCTTGGTTTATTTTCAAGCCGTTGAATAAGATTTTCTTATTCGGCGCTGTAATAGTTACAGAACTATTTTACTTAACATTTTTATCCATCTATATGTAATCCAAAATCTTTGTTTTCGGAGTAACAAGTACCCCAAGAAGGACTTTTATGGTGCAATCACTAAACTGTTGCTCCTTTTATGCTTTTTATTCGAATATAGAGTTATTTTTTTTACTTCTTGACCCAAGAAATATTTTTGCAAACGTTTAACTTAAGGAAAATGGAGACAACCGAAATAAATATTTTTTTTGTTTGATCGCTATAAATGTCGGTAACACATTAAAAAAAAATATTCGCTGATATTGGAGAAAGTGCACATGGGGTTAGATTTGATTGCCAAATGGAAATACTCGTTGAAAGTAAGAGGATTACAACGTTAAAAATGCGCGAAACATTTTTCTTTGTCCACCTTCGAAGAACAAAGGCCCTGACTGAATTACTTTAGCCCTCTCTACCTTCCGCCACTCTATTTGATAAAGAGTAAGACTCCTTTGAAAGCTCCTGACTTTCTCCTTGTCCACTTTCCTCTCTGCCTTTCTACCTTCCTAAAACCACCTTAAAATATCTCACTTTAAAAATATCTCCCTAACCCTATCTCCACCCCGCTCTTCTGCTCAGCTCTTGTCCCAATGCCCTTCCCCCAATCGCGGAAGATACAATGGACACATAAAATATTAGCGCTTCGTCTGCCCTGAGATCACACCCACCGGGTCCATGCATTTTAAAGAGAGTGCCATATTGCTTTCCCTCCGTATCCCCGTTTCCCTGGCAACCGTTTCCTCTGCCTACCCGTTGAAATATTCCTCAACTGTCCATCTTACTTCAGTCTAACTTGCTGATAATTCTTCCTTACTTCTCCCAGTTCTGTCTATTCGTTTAATTATTTACGTTATTTTTTACCCCATCTTCTCTCTTTTACCTACTCCCGCCTATTTTTTTTATAACTTTACTTTCTCCTTGTTGGTAATTTCATTCTTTCTCGCGCATTCAAGACTTCGTTGTTTTTTCGCACACATTTTTACGGTCTCATAAAACATTGCGCATTCTGCGACAAAAGTTCTATTTTTCCGCGGTGCCATTTTAAATGCAATTCTAGACGACATAAATCCATAAATCTTGGCGTTTTTTTTTGTTGCCACTGTCACTTGATTTTTCGGTAAAATTAGGAAAGAAGGACAGAGAAATGAAGGAATCCGCAGTTTCAGGGCGCATGTATTTTATTGCAGTTGCAGAAACTTGCGCGGTATCTATTATATGCTCGCAATAGGGACGAATTTGCGGCACACCAGGTACATATTCGTAAGGAGCCATTCCATTACATTTAGGAATTGATGCTATGGCTTCACAGATGTCTACTGCCCAAGTAAAATATTAACACGTTCGTTACCGCTGTGCTAAAAATATTGCGCTGACAAAACAAGCTTCAATACCGTAGATCTACGTTTTCAAACGTAGACACACTATGAAAACGTGGATGTCAATTTGAAAGCTAAATTCAAACTGAATAGTTGAGATGCCTCACATTTAGCATTCACAGATAATAGAAACCATCCGCTAAATATTTTTATAAGAAATATGAGAGCTGTTAAAGACCTCTCTCACAAATGTCGTGACGTGGTTTGTACAAAATGTTGCATGTCACTTCATACGCGCTCCTTAACATGATAAATAATTTGAAAAGTTTAGTTAAAAAGCAACTGGGTCTGTAGCAGGAATTTTTCTTACAAGTATATATAATTGTATTTAATTGCTTGTTTACTCTACCTTTTCCTCGCTATTTCTCGAGAATTTTAATGCAGGACCCCCCTGCTCTCAAACTCCTTCACTGTCTGCTATTCACCATGAGTTTGCCATTCAAACGGCGACTTACCTAAAATAGAATGAAGGAAATATGAATTAGAACGCATATTTTCAGTTTTAGTAAATATTATTAAAATATCACACCATATAATGCCGCAAATATGTTATTTAAAATTAAAGATTAATCACTTTCCTTTCATAATATTGTTTGAGTTTTGGAACAAACTTAATATTTCTGCGCAGGAAATTATACAGTTAAAGTTAATTGAAAGGTTTTTAAACAAAAATTTGTTATTAATAATATTAAATTTACTCGTAATATTATGCATAAACGTGTATTAAGGCTTGTATAACCGAAGGACTGTCTAGGTTATGAAGAGATATTTTTCGTCGACAAATAAAGGGCGTTATTTCTTGTGTCACGACTTGCAATGCGCTGCAGAGATGGATCAAAGCCGTACAACTATTGAATATTTGCTCTTATTTCACAATTTTGCAATTCCACTACGTAATCTGTTGGAGAAGGACTCCAATGCCGCGGGAAATTCAGCTTTATTCGATAAACTAGCTGAAACACCCGGCTTCGCTCGGGAAAGAGTTTTCTTGTAAGTAGCAAACGCTTTTTATTGCTCGGGGCAAACGTTCCTCATTCCTTAATTACGCAAGCGATGCTTGCATTAACATTTACTATTTTATGTATTGTATTGTAAAGCTTTTACCATTAATATAGTTACGCATTAACGTCTTACTTTATATTCATATGAATAGATGCACCGAAGCCTTTAAAACAGAAATAAAATTATGTGGATTGTCAATACTATTAGCCAAAACGTAAACAATAAACAACATCTTTATTACCGAAGAAATGTTAGTAGATGTATCGATTTATGCTGCGATAAATCTTTCAGTGTGAATGGTAAAAGATAACAATGTTCTAACATTCCTTAAAAATCATTTGACTCGCTTAAAAAGTATTCATAGACTATATATAGGCATGAATCCATTTGTACCCTTTATCTAGGAGTTAGCTATTCTTCCTCTACGGCGCGCCACGGCGTGGATATCTCTAACTTTGAAGAGGACAACAATTAAGAAATTTAGCTTTATTGCCGCCGGGAAAATGGTACTAAACCGATAAATTTTGCGCTTAAAGGAAAATTTCGAGCGATTTAGGATGTAATATGACAAATCATGAACATAATTAAAATATTCAGTCTTTCATGCGTAAAATAAGCCATTTCCCGTGATCGTAAGTTAATATTTATGTGTATTTATATCCACATCAGTGAAGGGCTGCATGGCATTTTGGGGTTTCTCCACACCATTTCCCATTTATTCTTTTGGAGGTAGTATTTTGTAGACCCCATGGGGTATAAGAGACTCCACGGTCTGCAAATCTAGACCAAGTTCTTCCTTTGGTTCATGGGATGGCCTATGAAACCTTTTACTTCGATAGCTTCAACGGTGTAAAAACGTATAAAAACATACACACATAAACACATACACAATAAAATATTTATAAGATATGGTGTATCTCAAAAAAATTTTAAGTGGGGGTTTGGGGGATATGAATTTCGTTTTTCGACGATAACTCTCGAGTAAACTAAACTGTTCAATAAAATAACTGTTCTCATAAACTTCTTGCTCTCAAAGAACAGGTAACTCTACATCTTATACACAGTGAGAAAGGTGTGAAACGACTACTTCCGTAATTGGACGGCAGGGACCGATTAAACTGACTGATTAAACTACGCGTATTTTCCCAAGTCCTACTATTGATTTTAATCAAATTTGGTACGATTGTGGAGGGCTCCCAGAAATAATTCATATGTGGTTTTGTTTCTCTCTTCCCGTTTTATTTAAAACGGCGACCGAGTGAATTGTTAAATACCATGTATAATCTAGAATTCCAATCGGATTTGAACCAAATTTCTCCGGGCAACGCCGGGAATTTCTGCTAGTACAAAATATAAAGAAGTCATTTAATTTCCATATATAAAGGATATTCTTTGTGACTTAACACATTTTACATATAAATGTATTACATTACTATAATTTCTCCCTTTCCTATCTATATTTGGAATGATTAAAACCGCAAATCATTAAAGATAATGAAATATTGTTATTTAACTGGCAGATATTCCCGGCGTTGCCCGGGGAAATTTGGTTCAAATCCGATTCGAATTGTAGATTATACATGGTATTTAAGAATTCACTCGGCCGCCGTTTTGTATAAGACGGACAGAGAGAAACGAAAACCACGTATGAATTATTTCTGGGAGCCCTCCACAATCGTAACAAATTTGATTCATATCAATAGTAGGACATGGGAAAATACGCGTAGTTAAATTTTTAAATCGACCGCCATTTTGAATGAAGTGGACATACAAATACTAATAAACCAAATTTGGTTGGAATCGGTTGATTGTGGGCGTGCATAAAGGAGCCGACAGATGATTGGTTGCCATTAGCATTAGCATACGAAGTTATCTTGCTTTTTGTTTGTTTATAAAACATTTGGGATTAAAAAGCAGCGTTCGGCCTTTCTATTTGTGAAGAAAGTATCTGTTGAAAGTTTGATTAACTTTAACGGTGTGGAAATGTATAGATGCACAAATAAACAAACAAACAAACATACAAACTTTTATAAATATATAGGAGATAGGTATTAAATCCAGAAATGCTAAATGCAAATGATGCCTTGAAGCAATACTGCATAATTTTCAGGATAGCTAAGCCATTACGATAAATGAGGGGTGTGAGGCAAACTTATCTATTTGTAGTTAGGTTGCGTACAGAAAAGAAAAAAACTTCAATTATTATTTTGGAAATTTGTGTTGTAGTTCATATTTTGTAACTTGCGTTTATTTATGATTTCCCTTTCGGGTGCTCCCCTCCCCCCCCCCCTGGTCTGATTTTGCTCATCTACAAACTTGGTCTTTTACTTGTATTGAAAGTGACAAATATCAAATTTGAATTTCCTAAGTTAATTTACTCGAGAGTTATCGTCGAAAAACAAAATCTTCCCCCCCCCCCCCCCCCCCAACCCCCACTTAAAATTTATTTTGAGACACACCACATAGCCTATATTTTAAGCTGGACCAGTCTAAAGATGCGCTGCAAGTTTCATAAAAATTAGACCAGCCGTTTTTGCGTGATGCGGTAACAAACAAACAAACAGACAGACAACAATTGTGCAAACCGGTTCAAACGTCTTCTTGTGATGCAAAACACAAAAAAGTGAAATCCCGACAAAAAACAAATCTACAGACAGAGGTTACAATTTTATTTATATAGATAGAATAAGTAAGGATAGGTTGAAGTCACAATAGCCCACATGCTAGCGAAATATAGGCTTTGTAAGTTATTCGAAGGCTTCGGGACGGACGCTTAAGTCTCCGCAATATGTTTCTCTTTTTTCTAGGCTGGTTTCTCGAAACTACCGTTTTCATTTGCTTCGAGAGTCGCTATAAATAACACATTTTCCTATTCAGAAGTCAGTGTATATAATCTAGGATATTTGTAGTATTCTAAATCTCTCATCTTTTGGTAGAAATTCAACTTCGTTTTTTTTGCCTTCACGAAAGAGATGACTTGCGTACAATAGCTGAAAATTTTGCACTGGCTAATGTAATATTACGCTTTATTGCAGATTCTCAACTCTGTATTTCGAACCTATGTTGGGAAAAATTAGTTTCATTTAAACGTATTTATGGAATAATGTCGTCTTAGAAATTTTTATAGTTGTTCGAATTATAGAGGTACGATCTTTCGCCATATGCTATTTTCTCTTGGGATTCATCTGAAATGGCTGATTTTTTTCTTATGTTCCAATCGGAGTAATTGTAAAGAGTCAACACCATGACCTTTGACTGGTAGGTTAATACTCTAAATCTCAGGAACACTGATGCAGTTTAGTTTGTGGCATTTTGTCTTATTTTCCGGGTTATAAGGCGATGTTAAAAATATCTTAATCGGAAAATTGAGTGTCGCTTTGTCCTTTTCTCTCACGGTCATTCATGTCCACTCTACCAAGTAGGGTGTGAAGTTTAGCGTCTTTTCCAAACAGAAACACTCGAATTGCTTTTTATTTGTTTAGATTTGGTTCAGAATTTAGTATTTAGCGTTGAAACGAGCATGTAAAAATTTTCTCCAAAGAACATTCAGCTTCCGAAATTACAATTCGCTCTCTGTTTGTAGTAGGCCAATTCGGCTTTTCCTGTATACTATTTCAAATTAATTGATTAGAATATATGTGCCATTTCAATGGAGAATTGCCTTTCTCTCTATCTCTTTCTCTCGTCATTTGCCGAATTTTGTCTTCAGAGTTCAAGTAATTCTAAATCGAATTCATTGAAATAAACGACGGAAAAGATGATTGGGGAGCCTCTTAAGTCTAAGCCTTGGATGAGACGGAACAAAGAAGAAGCGAAATTAACTCCGGCGGACATTGTTTTTTAACCTCGTCGCTTGGGCCGTGTAACGGCGGGAGGAGGGGAAGGGGAGGGAGGAAAGGGAGGAGCGGAGGGGAGGCAAAACAGCCTCATTATTGCGGAGGAGAATAACAATTGAGCACTCGAGAGCCCACTCTCCTTTCGTCGCTCTATTGCGATCGCCAAAGTACATACGGAGCTGCGAATCTTCTAATTTTGTAAATATTTTAAGATTCGTATCGTTTAAAGAAGATGGTTCCACGAGCACTTTGCATTGTACTCGGGGAGTTTGTGTGCGCGTTTGAGGGGTTTGAGTAAGATCGATATGCCTTTTCTCCGTTTGGGCGTTGTTGCGGGGATCGACAGTATTAACACGACTCGAGAAAGCTTTTATCGTCACTATGGAAACGTCGAATCTGCATTAGATATTAATCGTAAAATTCGTTCTTATGTCTCGTGGTCTAGTATGACACTATGTTTATTCCCCCACACACTCAATATTAATCTCCGTTTTTTCAAAAATGTTTAGTTTAACCACCGAACGATAATTTAAACTTTAATTCTTACATGTATTCCACATGTGATTTATATTATGAAATGTTTGCTGAATCTGATGTGTGTATGATGGTATTTTTAGCGAGGACAATGATTTTTCATTTTTACATACCTATAATACGCGATAGGACCAGATATATGGTTCCTCTTATGGTCCTTTATCCGTAACCATCAGCCTTAGAAAGTGAGGATGAGATAAATAATTATGCAACTAATACTGACACCCTTCACGCATTATGCCATGCTGTTTGTTAGCCGTGAAACCATGCGTGTTAAATTGGCGGCCTGCAGGTCGCATGGAGCTCCGCGAACGCATTTCTATGGCCCTCATGTTTTAATGTGCCCATTCAATATTAATATACGTTACATGCTTAAATTTTCTCCAAACTAGACGACATTTTTAAATGTTCATTAAGGAACAATGTAATAATTTCTTCGTAATTATTGCTCTTAATAAGTTAATTATTATTCATCTGGGAAGATTAAATTCCTTCACTGTGGTCCTTATCAAACAGGTATGATGCGAATGAGGTCCTTGGATAGATGCGTCCCCGATGTCCCATTTTTCGTGGCACGCCTGGAGTAAAGTATTCGATGAATTTTTGCAATAGATTCAGGGTACAGCCATCAACAGAGTGGGTGGGTTTGTTTAACAGAAAGATAAGCTTTAGAGTAAACGTTCGCTGCACGATCAGTCGTGTTAATCATGCGTTGGAAAGTGACTCCCTCACTTTTGCCTCTAAGTACCTTTTCCATGAGAAACTGAAAACACAGCAGATAGGTAGGCATACTTGCAACTGATGGGTATCGTCGGTTATTGAGCATCGCTGGTGAATGGAGATACGTCGCCGTAGGAACACGAGGAAGGACAAGGGGTCAGCTCCAATCCTATCAGATTCACTTGTCTGGCGACGTGTAATGCCTGATCAACGGGTGGCATGCAAGTTTCCGCTCGAACATCCTTCGATAAAACGAGAAAGGTGTCTCACTGAACTCAACTTCGGAGGAAATGTATTTTAAACATCTAAGTCGAGCCTTTATTTCACAAAGCAGTTGGGATCATGGTCAGATTAAGAGGGCCATGGGCCCCACGCACAACATGTTTAAGACCCCACCCAAATCCTAAAATGTTAACAAGCTACAGATTATTACAAGCTTTGTGATGTGTGCGGCAACAATTGGAAATGATTTCGGTGAGACAAAACGAGATTTGGTCGACCCACTGTGGGGCCCTTTCTCCTCTGGGCCCCACGCACTTGCGTGTTTTGCGTACAGCTTAATCCGGCCCTGGTTGGGGTACGGGTGGGAAATGAATGAATTACACAGAACACCAAATCTGTAAATATTGTCACACTATATATTAGTTTCAGGTTGGCAATTAGAGCGGTCATTGCATGGAAGAAATTCATCTACAGTTAAAATATGGAAGGTTTGCTTTGTGAATCGCATACAATTTCGGGTTCATTTCGCATCCGAGCGTATATTTTAAATGCGTAAATATTTACTAGGAAATACAGCGAACGTTTAATTGTCATTTATTTGATATTATTGGTTAAATATATTTCGGTATTCAGTATTTTTAAATGACCCGTTAAATGTGCGACTAATTATAATAACAATTTACTGTACAGATAATTTCATGTGGCATTAGGGAATGAAAGTCAAGGAGGCTGTTTGAGATCAAGAATAAAAAGATTGCAAGTTATCTTATGATATGAACGATCTAGAAGACATAACTGTTTCATAATAAAAATGACCGATGTTCTACATTTAATATTTAATACTGTTTGTAGTTTCTGCGTTTATCTCAGTTTTAATGCTATCTAACATCTGGAAAGGGCAGCTTAGAATTGTTTTTTGCCTTCACATCTGGTTTATTGTGAATAATGCGTACATTCAACGCTGTCTGCGCGATGCGGGAGAGGCTTTGATTTTAAAAGTATATTAATATAACAGACAATAAATTTTAAAAATTATTTGGCAGCGTGATAAATTGTATCATGCACATTTCAGACATATCTCTTACCGATTACTTGCCATTTTGTTTTAATTGATTGCACAGACGGACAGACAAAACAGAGCGAAATCATATGCTCGTTTATGAAATAAAACGTGCTAAATTATTGTTCGAAGCAAAAATTAATTATTTTGTATAATACATTTCGGGTTGTAATGCAGAGAATGTTTAAAAAAAAAGATGCTAAGATTTTTATAGGCTAATATTAAAAAAGTACTTTCCACATAATCGTTTAGATATTTTTTTAGTGGGAAAGACATGTTTTACAAGACCAAAGAGCAAGGGCGGATCTATAAACAGTGAAGTCTATTGGGGAAAACCTCCTGCAGCATGACAACCCTCTCGGCTTCCTCCTTTTGCTAAACATAAAGAATATCCAGGGGGGAGGGGGGGGAGAATCACCTCCATCGTTCTCCTCTCATTGGATCTGCCACTGCCAACGGGGGAAGTTTGTACTGGATGGATTTTCTGCCCTTTGAAAACACGAACAGGATTAACAGTGGCGCTATATTTTTAGTAATTCTGTGAATACGTTATTTATTTTTGTGACTCGAGTCTAAGGATGAAAACTTACCACTGAACTCCAGAAACGATTCTTTCCATAAGAGTAGTCTATGGCCAGTCAGGATAAAGCGAATTTTAAGGGCTAATTAGTTTCAATTTTCTGTTAAAAATGTAAATAAATATGAGATATAGTATAATTTCTTGAATTGTAGCTATCAATGTAAAAAATATAGAAATTTAAAAAATGTATGGCCTATACGTTATGGTATTCATCCCCTAAAAAACTATAATCTCTTTTGAGATATAAAATACTTGCTGGAAAATGCAAAAAATCATCTTAACTTGAATGCAAGCAATTGTACAAACTAGTCTTATTGTTAGTGCTGAAATTGTGATAAAGTGGAAATAAATAAGGTTTTTTTTACGCGAACAGAAAATTCCGCGATGATCCCTTTCGTTCGGAGTACGAATTCCCTTTTCTTCCGAATTGACATCGTATGTAAAACCAGGATACCGAGACGTTTTCAGGACATCCTCTTTTGCCTTTCCTTCTAAAGCCTTTGAATAGGGTCTCGTAGAGACGGGAGATGGCAAGAAACAGGATTAAAATGGGAAGGTTGAAATGTAGAAGTGGTAAAAAAACGGGAGTGAGCCACTAAGGTGCGAAGGAGGTGCGTCGGGAGATGAGCTAAATCCCTAAAGAGAGATCGGAAGCCGCAGATACTTTTCGGCACGGCCGTGAGATGGGGTTGGTGGGTAAAAAAGCTGGGGCTTTAAGCCGCTCGAATGAGATGTATACAAAGAAAGGATTGAATAGTAACCGGGAGATAGAGCGGAGAACTTTATGAGAAAAGACTGAAAGGGAATGGGAGAGAATGAAAAAAAGCGAAGAGGCTTTTGAGAAGAGTTAGAGAAGAGGAAGAGACGAAATGTGTGTTTTGAGATCGAAAAGGAGGAGGACTCGAGGGATAGAGGTAGAAATACAGACAGAAAGACACGAATGATTTTATATTTGGGTAAATCGAGACCGCATTGCTCCATCTTGTTTTTAACTAGTGAAAAAGGAAAGAGGATGGAAGAGAGAGAAAGAGAGAGGGAGTTAAATGGAAAGAATGGGAACAGGGAGAAAGGTTTTAGGAAAAGATGAGGGAAGAAAAAGGAGGAAGAAGGTGGGAAGAGGGAGGGAGATAAAGGAGGAAGAGAGGCGAGGCAATGCGAAAGGTAGGCGAAGGAGCACAGTAAGCGAAGAGATAAAGAATCGCAGAAGCGAGAAAAATACTGAAGTTGTAGGAGAAGAATAGCAGAGCAAAAGAAGCGGAAAATATGACATTCTGCTAACATAAAGAGGCGTAGGTACCTATCGGTGGGGTATCAGTATCTAGTGGAGCGTTGCCAGATTTCATAGGAAGGCAGAAAAGGGACACACGTTTTCAAGGCAGCGGAGCGTGAAGTGCTGAGATGGGAAGGAGCAAGATTGAGAAAGCTGTATCGAAAGAAGATAATATGGGATGTGGTGTCCGAAATTCCGGAGGACGCGTTTGCCGCGGCCCTCGCTAGAATAAACATGTTAGGAACGTGTACAACGTATCACAAATGGGCGCGTTTCGTGCAGTGGAGTATTAGTAAGTTATTATATACCTGTACGTTTTAAAGTTCTTTTCTTCATCATAAATAATCCATTTGCTTCCTATTTAATAATATTACATGCACACGTAAGGAAATTAAACGTTTGTTTGTGAGAATGTTTATGTAAGCATCAATGAAGAAGTAACCATGGAAGAAATTTTATAAGTTCAACTCGAATTAAGATATTTTTGTTTGATTTTCTCGATAACGGCTACTTCTACGATAAAAATGTTTAGGAAAGGAAATACTCTTCTTTACCAGTTCTACAAGTTTTATTTGAATAATATTTTGATATGAACAATACTTGACGAGATATGACGAAAATTTAATTTTTTGTACCCGGTGAAGTGGTATCCCTGATTGGCGTACGTAATTCATTTTTGCGATTTTCTTATTATATTTGATTGAAAGTCCTTAATATAAAATTTCATGAAAATCCGTTCGGTAGAAGCCGAGAACGAACATGCGGACGGACGGACGGACCGACCGACGATAATAGGCGCTCACGCTGTAAGCGAAACGCGCCTAAAAAGGGAAATTAATAGAAAAGCGGTTAGAATTTGGATGGTAAAGGGAAAGGACGTATTCGAGGAGAATCGGTGAATTTTTGTTGCTATATTTTTATGTTAACATGATATGGAAAAAGTACAGTACAACAGTTTTCAAGCGGATGATATTTAGAAATTTTGCTATGCAGCTGTGTTACCGACTGAGCCTTTTAAATTACGACAGTTGCTTATATTTAGTTCTCCTAGTCATTTTTAACTCTCGGTCTACGTAGAAATACGTGAGAAGATTGATATTAATGATTGTAAGTAAATATTCTCTATTGTATATATTATTTGAGAATTCTCTCACAAACAGGGAACGTACAGGTTAACAACTTTATCATCAACGAAATATCGATATTTAATTCTGTATGCCTATGTTCAAGTTGTCCATTACAAATTTATGCGGAGGAAATTCCTACGCGCATGTAGAAACACCTGCAACTAGGTAACCGGACTCTCGTCCGACCACTTTTCTATTTTGTTTATTTTATATTTTTCTCTTTTTCAATCTCAGCCAACTAACTTTCACATCTTTTTCTAATTAAAGTTCTCTTCCCGAGCGTGAAGCGATTAAAAAAATGAAATTTCACGGACCTTTTTTTATATCAACGCGGGCGCCAAACAGATTTTCCAAAGACGGTTAAAAAACAGCCGGGGCGTGCAAAACCGTCAAAAAAAAGGATTTCGGAGCGAATTTCAGGAAATTAAGGGAATCTCGGCTTTTGCCTACTTTGTTCCACGAAGGACAAAATTTTTGGGGAAAACATTTTATCTATTTTTCGCATCGTACGGAGTCGTCGGGATATCTGGTCATCTCACCTCTTTGTAAGGGACTTTGGGATGGAAATTGAAAGAGATGGAAGCGGCCGAGTTTACAAAGGAAAAATCTTAGGGTAAAAGGAAAGAGTTCGGTCATGGCGAGAGAGGTGTTTTCCATGATGAGAGTGAAAAAATTTTCCCCCCGTTATCATTCATCTCTCAGAGATGTGAGTCGTTAGGTGGCTTGGGATCAATGCGAAAGAATGGAGTGATATAGAGAAAGATTATTTAGGATTAAAGGAAGAAAGAATGATTCCAGGAGTATTGAATGAGAATAGGGATCGAAAATTACGTGGAAAGAGGAAGAAAGTGTGTGGATGATTAGGGTGGAAAGGAGAGGATAGGAAGGGATTTATTTGGAAGAAGTGAAGAACGCACGTCGAAGAAGCATTTTCAGAAGGGGATTGAAGGAAGCTGAAAAGATGTGTCGAGACTCTTAAGGAGATGATCGCTGTTGAGCGAATGAATGGTGCATTGTTAGGAAACGATTCGGAATAAACGATGAAAAATGTTTTTTTAAAAAAATAATAAAGACCGAAGCGATATGAAGGAGACGAAGAACTTTGTAAAAACCAAGAAAATGGATATTAAATTAAGGGGCAAGGCATAGCGATAAAGCGATAACGGAAAAACGACGAAAAAGTATTATTTTGCGCGCAGAATAAAGGTCGAAGACAGCTAAAAATGTCAAGAAGAGTCGGAAAAGAGGAATAAAGGTGGTTGCTATAAAGCACGAGGCATCGAGATTGATCGATGTGGAAGAATGCGATAGAGATGTTTCAGGGAAAGAATAAAAGGCTCGAACGATGGCGAAAATATAAAGGAACGGAGAGATATGGATGAGGGAGAGAGAATACGGGGGCTGTCGGAAGAGGGATGGATGAATGAGAGAGAGGGCATTATGAATAAGTGATATGGCGGCGAAAGAAGATAAAGATGGCAGAAATTCGGAGCGGAATTAATCTTGAGCATCGCCGGAGGAGATATATGACTAGATTAAGGGGAGTAGAATAGATAACCGTCTTTATTAACGAGGGAGCTGAAGTCGATAGCATCCAATCTTGCGTACAACACGTCGTCAGGAATTGATTACGGTGCGCGAATGATAGAGGAAGGGGGTATTTGATGGGTGAGGGGTAACTGAAGGAAGGGCGGAGAGGAATAAACGACTTAGACGCAGAAGAATGTAAGAAGGCGGAAAAAATAAGAATGGAGACGTAAAGAAGATAAAATTGCGCGATTGGATAGTACTTTAGCGTGGACGGTGTTTAGAGTATGGACTATCAGGCAAGAGGAAGATTTAAAAGTAGACAAAATTTGAGAAATGTTGACGTAAGGGAAGAAAAATATGAGGATGAGGAGATAAAAGAGATGGGATGAAGAAATAGGAGGGAAAAGGAAATTTATGGGCACCGAATGAGGAAATGCGATGAGAACGTTGTTTAGGAGAAGCGGGCTAAAGATTGAAAACAAGATATCAGAGAGAGCAAGTAGGGCGCCTTGATGAGAAACTGGGATATATATATATATATATATATATATATATATATATATATATATATATATATATATATATATATATATATATATATATATATATATATATATATATATCGAAAAGAGGAAAGGAGGGATTAGAGACGAGAAGCTAAGATATGGCGGCAATAGAGAACGGATGTTAAAGAAGACGTGTGGACGGGGGAGAACACGACACGCTGCAGAAAGGAAGAGAAGGAATGAGAGGGAAGCACTGGCGGGAAAACAGGAAGGAGAAATGCAATTAGGGAACGGAGAACGCGGAAAATAGAGAGAGAAAGAGAGAGAGAAATAGAAGAAGCGAGAAAGAGAGGAAAAGGTACGCACGAGTCCTGGTCAAAAAAAAAATATTCGCGAAGGAGTTTTGGTTGCTGGAAAGAGAAGGGGATGTGGGGTTTTTTCCTCTCTTTACGAGGGGAGGAAATAGGAATGGGTTTCTGCATAGCCTGGAGAGATAGCAGCTGGTAGAGATGAGGAGGAAGGGTCGGGTGGGTGGGGAGGAGAAGTTTGGTAGGGAGAGGAGCAAGCGAGATGGGAGATACAGGAGGAGGAGGAGGAGGGAGCGGAAAAGAAAGAGAAACATGCAGGACAGAGAGAAAGGATGGAGGGAGATAGAGTGAGTGAGTGATTGAGTGGAGAGAGAGAGAGAGGGAGGGAATGGGCGGAGTGGAGAGAGAGGAACATGGGGACGCGGTGGGGGATCGAACAGGCAGAGAGAGAGAGAGAGAGAATGGCTGGCCCAGTCGGTAACCATGGGAACGGCATATCGGCTCCGGGCTCTTTCACCCCGTCGCAGCTGCCAGACTCGGCTTGCCACGCCCAATAAGGACATACCCCCTTTCACGAGACCCGCCTCCTTCCCCCCACCCACTCCCCCCCTCTCTCTCTCTCTCTCCCGTCTCCCTTCTTTCTCTCTCTCTTCCCTTCTCCTATATATAAAAAAACCCTTTTCATTCCCGCTCATCCCTTTCACTCGAGATACAACCCGACGCTGGCAATCTTCAAGCACGCCAATCAATCAATCCCGAAGTCTGCGGGTCATTTGGGGTCGACCACCTTTTTCGGGGGCCGTATCGACCTTGACCTGACCTACCGCTCTGTTCTCCAGCCTTCGAAATCCATTGCAGTTTCGAGGAAATGTCTTCTGGAAGTAACAAGAGGGCGTTTTATATTTTTTTAGTTCGTTGTGCAGTTCTCTCGAGAGCGTTTGTGTGTGTGTGTGTGTGCGTGATGGAGTAGAAATGTTTCCTTCTCCTTCCTTCGAAAAGGAAGGAGAGAGAGAGGTCCGTGTATTTTCCACCCTTTCGCATTGCGGTTGTTTTTCATAGCACTCTGCCCTCCGGGAAGTTTGTTTTAGAGTTTTCCGGGCCATGAAATAGGATTTTTTTATTTGCACTTATGAAAGCTTTTTATTTTCCTTTTTTATTTTTATGGAACTTCCTTTAATTTCCATCGGACTCGATATGCCCCAAGTAGACTTTTAAGTGTAGTTTTTCGTTCTTCTTTTGTTATTTTTAAATCCGTTTTTGTGTGCCACGTTTTTATTTTTTTTTCAGAGAGTTGCTTGGATAGAGAGAAACTGGACAATAATCGCGTACGAGTTTGAGGAAACGATGATTAATTTAAGGTTTACAATGTTGTTTCATTTTGCGAATGAATAGTTTACGGGAAGATATTTTTTTCGCGTATTTTTTTATCTGGACCGATTTGGAATTACGGGAAAAGTTTAAAGCCTTTGTATGCCCTCTAATTAAAAAGGCTTGTGTTTTCGCTATTTCTGAAAATGCATCATCCTTCTCGGTTGCGGTGAAATATTTTGTTAGGATATTGACTTGCAGTTTGATTTTTTTCGGGTTTGCGTGGTTACGAAGTTGTGTATTATTTTTTGCCTTTAGTTTACAAAATGTTCCTTGATTTTTTCCTTTGAAAGGTTTCTAAAAATTTCCACGATTTTCAAAATGACCATTCTTATGAAAAACGATTAATAAAAGAATATAGAAAGTATAAACGATTTATACAGAGGTTATTAACAGTTGAGATGATCAGCACTGAAGTCCATTCTTTGTTCCAATTCGGACCCGCATTGGACCGTGTAATTTGTATACGTGCAGCAGGATTTAAGTTTTGGTCGCATATAGACAAAGGTAAAATGCAACGACGGTATTTGATGACGCGCTGTAAATCATTCATATTTGCAACTACCATCTCACGTAGACCGCCTACATAACATTCACCCCTGTTTAAAACGTCAGCCGCTTCTATCTGTTTCTTTTTGCAGAGAACCCATCGCCTCCAATTTTATTCAATTGTTTCATTTGTTTGCACACCCTCGTCTCTCAACATTACGCTTCCGACTGCATTTTTTTTCAATACGCAGCGGAAGGGGAAAAAAACGAGCGGAGCTTTCGAACCGTCTCTCTTCCCTCCCTCTTTCTCCCCCTTCGCTTGCATCGCATCGATTCGCTCTTGTTTACCGCCCTCTCTCCACCTCCCCCCACCATCCTTCCTCCCTAACGTTACCATGGTAGTCAATCAGAGGTAATAGCCCCGCCAGTACAACATCCTCCTCGCCCACTCCATTTCGATAGCTCTACGCTAATCCATACTCGGTTCCGTACTAAAAAAAAAACAGAGGGAAAACGATCCTCTTGATTTTTTTATTCTCCTTTTTGCTTCCGTCTCGACGGGAAATATCCTTAAACGAGGAGAAAGATCTCCCTCCGATTGGTGGATGGGAGTAAATTATTTGCTCCGACGTTGGTATCCCTGCGAGCGATCTTATTTGCCGTTGCGTTCGGGTTCAGCGTAGTTTCTTTGTCCGCTGCAGTCGTGGCATGCGATGATGTCTCTTTCGCTCGTAGCGACTGCACACCGTGAAGCGTTCTCTTGCAGCGGATAGAGAGACGAAGCTGGGCGAAGTGAGCGTGTGTGTGCTTTTCCAATCACGGAGTGCCTCCTTTGCACGCGGTTTGCAAGCCGAATTCCGGATTTCGACTGGCTTTTCGAAGACCAAATGGAAGATTTTCTCTTATTTTGTTACTGTCATGCGTGGAATTGCAAGAGACCGCGTTAAGATTTCGTGGAGTCTGTACGCGTTTAATATCTTAGGATTCATTTAATGTGACAGCACTTACATTAACTTGTCTTTGGGGAAAGTGCGTGATTTTTATCTCTTTGTTCAAATGAACTTTTTGCACCCTAAGAATAATTGATGGCAGACTATATCAGGGAGAGTTATGCGATTCAAAGAATACAAATTTAAATTAACGCAGAAAATATCTCACACTATTTTTCCCTCACAAGATTTTAGTGAATGTCTTTTGGCACAAAATTATAAACTCTTTGTCATCTGAATTTTTCCTATGGAAGCTTTTATTTATTTGAGACATGGATAATAAAATAGAAGAATTACATTGATATGCTATAATGTGATGAACTATCTATCATTTTCAATCGTTTCAAGAATGTTTATTTTTATGGCATTTTTCTCGTATAAAAACAACCTCCATTTAACCTGAGAGTTAACTTTATTCCTAAAAATGTGTGGTGAATGATTTCCAAGGGAAATCCTTGCTGCTAACGTTCGCCAACTTGGAGTTTTTTTTTGAGAAAACGCTGACGATTAAACTGAAAAAATATTTTCTGGAAATAAATGTACGACAGAATGTGGGATGCGAAGAATTCGAGCTAGAATATTTTTTTAGTCGAGGTGCTATCAATCACTCTGCAAGAGACAGGCGAAAGGCGAAGATGCTCTCACTGAAATCACGCCATTCCAGTTTTGGATTAAGGAAAAATGACATTGTCACTATTTATAAGATGAATCTGCGATTTGAAACAATCACTCGATCAGTCTTTGAGTCATTCTTACAGCAATGCGTACTCCCGAAACTAGAAAAATAAGATCTTTATGGCAAAATGAAAATGCATTGATAAGGAAAGGTGCTAATGACACAAGTTAATATAGCCTCGCGAAATGGATGATTACAGTGTATGTGGACTTTTAGCATATGTGATGTCGATATAAAACGTATGTAATTAACTTCAGGCCTCTGAAAGCACTAAATTTTTAAAAACATTTAAAATCAAAATTTGTACTTTGTAACTTTCCAAAAAATATAAGTATCGTTCAGTAAATTCAAATAAAGTTGCGTCGCTAGAGTTTTATCACAGCCTAAATAATATTTCGTGTAAAATTGTAGCTGCTGAAATATTTAGTGGGTATATTTAGATAAAGGATGAAAATGCATGGAAATTTTAGTTGTAGACTATGTCATTATATTTTATGCCTCGTTTTCATGTCATCCTATCGTAAAATAATATCTTACGACACTGCTCTCTAAACTGTCCCTGTCACTCTTCCTGTCCTTGGAAAACGTAATGTTCTTTTTACATGCCATGTTCAAAATTCATCGCTACGTTTGGTCACCGACCAAAGTATATTTCTTTCTTTATAACGTGGCAAAATTAATATTGCTATTCATAGTGATACTTTATTTTTGTTACGAATGTCACATAAATAGCGCCAGAGCCGCTTTTCCCTAAGGACAAGATGAGCAGGGTCCTTGACGACAGGGGTGTCTTAAGCGCAAAGGGCTTTAGACTGGTTTTAGGTAGGGCCCGGGAGAGAAACCCTGGGCCCTGGTGCTTCTGCCCCCTGGCCCCTTACCACCCCTTTCATCCACAATAATAATGTTTTCTGTTTTCCGTTGCCAAGATTCAACAATTAAAATTTTCAACTTCTCCATTATCTATAATATCTGTTTCTATAAGTGGGTGTTATAAGACGTAGGGATGTATAGTATATTCAGGGTCAATCAAAGGGGGGGGGGGGTGTATAGAGGGGCCATTTGGCCCGGGCCTATAGTTCAAGGATGGCCAAACCCAGACACTTGTTAATTTTTTTGTCAGGTATGACCAGGGCCGGATTAAACGGTACGCAAAACACGCAGGTGCGTGGGGCCCAGAAGACAAGAGGGCCCACTGCGGGCCGAACGTGTCTCGTCTCGCCCTTTCAAAGTGTTGCCGCACAGATCACAAACCTTACAATAACTGCTACTTGTTACGAATTTACGATTTGGGTTGAGCCTTAAATGGGGCCCATGGATTTCTTAATCGTGGATAGAATTATTAAATTACGCTCCTGACTCCCAAACCATAATTTTTCCTGTTCATCGAGTTGTTCTTTCTTCTATTTTTCTCAAATTGTTGAAAGACTGCAAAACATCAGCTTCTTCGAAATATTATATTAAATGTGGGTGCAACCTTTTTATTTACACATAAAAATTTCGGTTCACGGTGGACCGAATAATGGTTTTCAACGGAACTTATTACCAATTTTTTTTAACGTTTAAACGTCACCAAAAAGGTTTGATAACCATAATTTTTATTTAAAAGAATATAAAATTGCCAGTATTAAATATAGGTCGATTTTTTAAAATCGATTACACGCTTTTCGGATCCAGTTCGGCAAAATGCAGTCGAGGAAAGAAAATGGAAATGATGTAAATCGGAAAAATAGCAATCGTTCCGACAGAATCCGCAAAACACGAGGGAAGATTTTTAATAAATGGCAACAGCACCCGGTGTTCCCAGGCGGTCACCCATCCAAGTACTATCCGGGCACTACGGTGCTATTAACTTCGGTGATCGGATGAGAACCGGTGTTTTCATCGTGGTATGGCCGTTGCCGATGTAGATGTCCCTGAGAATTGGATTTGTAATGATTTGTAATAGCTTACTTGCTTACAGGGCCGGATTAGGCGGTATGCAAAACATGCGAGGACAAGGGGGCCTAAAGTGGGCTGTCCCTACACCGTCTTGCCGAAACCCTTTCCAAGTGTTGCCGCTCAGATCACAAACCTTGCATAATGTTACTTTTAAAAAATTTACGATATCGGTGGGGCATTAAACGCGCTGTGCGTGGGGCCCGTGGGTCTCTTAATGCGGCCCTTAGTATGACGTATCACTAAATGGAACAAGGTGGGTCTGGCCAGATTCTCCTTGTTTGGATCTGGATTAATTTTGATTTCACGATAAAAAGTGTTTATATGGGGCTAATTTGAATTTTTGTTGCGGCCAAGGTACTCAAAATCAGAAAGTAGCCTGGGCCTCTGAAACTCTCAAAAGGCCTGTATATTATTACACTGCTTGAGCTCGGGTTAAGTCACGGGCCCTGATTATTTGCACCGGATGCATCATTCTCTCCCGGACCCTAACTGTAACTTATAGTCTGTAAAGACGCAATCGTCATTGCCTGGATATATTCCCATCAAATTTTATTTCCTCAAGCCTCCTTTAGGTTTTTGTCCCTCTGTCTCTTTCTCTCCGAAGAATTTTAACCATTATTTCCTGCAGGAGATGTCTCCCGAGGAATAGAGTTGACAAACTCTACTGCGCCATCTTTGGTGCCTTGCGGTTAAGAGTACCTATGTAAAGGGCAAAAAGTGAAGGAAAGACTCCAATATAATGCATAATATTGAGAAGTGCTCGAAAGCTCTTGCCGAAAGAGAAAAATTGGGGATATAAAAGGCAATAAAATGGACCGAGAGGGGTTGAGGAGGAGGTTAGGGGGAGGGGGAGGTTAGGGGGAGGGGGAGGTTAGGGAGAGGGGGAGGTTAGGGGGAGGGGGAGGCTGGGAGGAAAGTGGAAGAAAGAGATAACAGGAAAAAATAACGAACGGCATATAGCAGAGTGAATGGACAAGATGAGAGACGAGATTGCGCAAAGGGATTGCAAAGGTCTGGACGACACTGGGGTCAATGGAGAGGAAGAAAATTGGAATGGAATCTGCAACGATTGGAAAAAATCGAGCGGAAAGTTTTTTTTAAAGCGAAAAAAATAATCGTTGCCAGAAATAGGTGAAATGTATTCAGTCGGATGTCTTCATAATAAAACGCCGAGAAAGATGATGGAAAGTCATGAAAGTGTTTTGCATTGGTTCTGTTTATTGAATATAGCTTGTAAACTATTTTGAGAGAGACCAGTAGATTATAAAAATTAGGAAATGTTAATAGCGAAATGCGCTTGAAAGTAAATGCTACCTTTTCATCTCATGCAAATTATAGTGAAATGGATACGTATACATATGTACTTATGGAATTATTCTTGTGTACTATACGTACTTAAAAATTTTCCTCTGTCAACAAAGTATTATCTACTGATAACGTAAATGCAAATAATATTTTAGCATTTATAGCGATTAGCCGTAAGGAGTTTTCTTTTTTAAAGTTATTGTGGTTTATCAGTGTAGCCAAAATTCATATCTTTAATTCGATATAAAACGCTATTAGTAAAAATGTTAACGGAAGTGAATAAAGAAGGCAATATGCTATTTTTAAGTGAATTTTATCATCCGGTATAATTTTGATGTCATTCTTCGGATCTTCCTAATTTTTTTGAACGTGCAGACATTTCTAATCTTTCGACATAAAAGTCTAACGCCTAACGTGACGTCTGCTATTAGATGAAAGAAATCACAGTGTGTTTCTGGTGGAGATATAAAAGTGAGAATTGTTCAAAAGAGAAATAAAACACCTGGTTCGCTCTATAGATTTGTGCCCATAAGAGTTGATCTTAAAAAAAAGCGGAAAAATGTATGATCGTCCGAAGTGAAACGTATTTTTATTGTTTGATTAACAACTCGTCTCGACGTCACTGCTAAACATTCGATAAAATTTAAAGCCATATTAGTGAATCGTAAATGCGTTGGTCTTTAAATTCAGTTGCATTTCCCGTTTCTTTTCATTTTATACTTAAGTTCAAAGAAACGCAAATAGCCACTATCCATCTTCCTTTGAGTCCTGGCAAAAAGAATTTGAATCGCTATATTGGGTGCGTTTATGTTCTTCAAAAACATTAACTTGCTCTCGGCTGAACGGAGACTTTGATCTCTAGCGGCTGTCTAATTGCGCTCATTCAACTGACTTTTACGTGCTTCAAAAAATATTCTAGTAATTTAAACTTGAGTTAGGTGATCTCAACCCTACAGCGTTAAGTTTTTTTTAACAAAGCCCTATTTTTAAATATGCGATCGAAATGAACGAAGGTGTTAACACTTTATGCACTTCATAAAGAAATAAAACGAAACACGACAGTCTTTTGTTATTTCGGAAAGCCAATGGCGGCAAACACTTTATTTGAGCGTAGACGCGAATACCATTTCCATCTACTCGCCGATATAATGACAGCAATTTTTCTGGGCCTCTTTAAAGTTTCATCAGCCGCTGTCATCTTCTTCATCGAAAGAACTCTCACTCAAGTGATCTCATTAAATCGTATTTGCTGAAAAACCAATTTCTCCTAATTTTTATCCACTTAAACCTTTTATTTTTTCGTTAAGACGGTCGGGACGGGAAAAAAGATTTCCTTTACACTTCGCTCGAGTCACATAAAAAATACCTTCTCTTCTATTAACTATGCATAAAAACGAAGAACAAAAGATTTCGTGAGATGGGTGGAAAAAATGTCCGGAAAGGTACGGTGATTTTCTTTTATTTTCTTTTTTTTTAAAGAATAAAGACATTGATGGGAAGGTATAAAGCTATGAGAGGTTTTGGAGAGAGAAAGAGCGCTATCGGGATGGAAGGGAAATGGAGGTGGAGGGAGAGGGAGGGAGGGAGAAAGAGCCCCCCCTCCCTTCTCCATCCTTCCATCCCTTTTGGGTTGGGTGGTAAGACCAGACCACTTCAGAATAGAACGTCGTCAGAAAATTGGAGAGCTTTAGGAAGGTCTGAAGTGGTTAGGGAAGTAACTTTGGGCGGTGGGATGGAGGGAGAAAGGGAAGGAAGGTGCACACGAAGAAGGTAAAAGGGGGAAGACTATCGCCTTTACCTTCTCTCTCTCTCTCTCTCCTTCTGGAAACTCGAAGCGAGTGTAAGGAGGCACCAAAAAAAGGGGAGAGAATGGAACTTGCAGCATCCCTCTCACTCAAGATTCGACGCTGGGGTTCGAGACCGCAACCGTTGGTAGGGAGGAAGGGAAAAGAGAAAGGGAATAAGCGATTCGGTGAAATGGAGGTCTCACGGATATCTTTACGCCTTTCTCTCTCTCTCTCTCTTTTCCTATCTTTAGATTTTTTGGGGTTTGGATTGTGAAGTTCGTCAGAGCGTATAACGCTCATTAGGGCGGGAGTCGAGTTGAATTTTCGGAGCATTAAGATATGGATGTGGGAGTAGGAATGTATAGAAAGGAAGGAAGGAAGGAAGGGATGGAGGCGATTAAGTTTGATCCATAAAGGATCGCTTTCTGCTTGTGGTGCTTCTACAATCGAGACTCAGCCGTTGTTAAAGTTTACTATTCCTGATCCTCTCTTTACGAAGGATTTATTTTTTTGGGTGCCTTTCTCTCTCTCTCTCTCTGTCGTGTTTTCGACACCATCTCTGCTTAATGACACTTGAGAATATGGTGTTGACAAAGTCGAGACAGTGTTCAAAGTCTTTGTTCGAAGTGCGACATTTGGTCGCTCGTGTAGGCATTGCGCTGGCGCTAAATGTTTCCATTATCATCGTTGCGTTCTTTTAGCAATCGCACTATCTCTAAAGCGTAATGAATGTTTTTTAAGGTCTGATGTTTTTTCGGTCAACTTTTCAGTGAATGCGAGCACTGTTGCGCACTAACGTCTCTGTTCTCGAGAATAAAGAGTTTTTAAGGTCAGCGAACATTGAGATAGGGATCCCAATGGGGTATTTCTAAGGCGACAACAAGAAATGCATAATTGACTCGTTCAACCTCTTTTACGAGGCCACCGCCTCAACTTCCTTTTGATTCGGCAACGTCTCTTATACGCGCATAATTCCCGCCGTGAATATTTTTGTGAAGCGGACACTGCTTTTTATTCGGGAAACGATAAATAATGAATTATTCCCTCCTTAAAATAAAAGAAATCTCTCCTACCCACAGAACTTCCATTTCCCTTCTCACTCCATTGTGCTATTAAAAAGAAAGAGTCGCTTCCCCGTTTGTACAACCTATTTTTTAAATATTTTTTTCGGAATGTTTATCTCTTTTGAGAAAACCAAGTATCGTTATATTTTTCCTCCTCTTTTTTCATCTGTCCCCCTCTAATCCCCTCTTAATTCCTCAATCCTCTCTCTCCCTCCTATCCCTCTTTCTCTCCCTCTCTCCTCTCCTCTCGCTCTCTCCCTCTCTCCTCTCGCTCTCTCCCTCTGTCGTCTCTCCTCTCTCTCTCCTCTCTTTATCTCTCTCCTTCCATCTCTCTTTCTTCCGTGTCTTCCCTAACCACTCGACGCCCATCAAAAGTGGTTCACTCTTTCCTCTCTTTCCCTCTCGAAA
This sequence comes from Uropetala carovei, assembly GCA_036926305.1. Classification (NCBI taxonomy): domain Eukaryota; kingdom Metazoa; phylum Arthropoda; class Insecta; order Odonata; family Petaluridae; genus Uropetala; species Uropetala carovei. The sequence continues at coordinate 3,444,256 of JAXCHB010000010.1, read as the reverse complement.
GTGACGCATAATGACGCAGCGCCGCCATCTTGGAAAGTCCCTCGTTCCTTCCACTTATGCTCCATTCGTCTCTCTCTCTGTCTCTCCTCTCTCTCTCTCTCTCTCTCTCTCTCTCTCTCTCTCTCTCTCTCTCTCTCTCTCTCTCTCTCTCCTCTCTCTCCATCACACACCCCTATTCGATTCTCGCAGCCTGTTGATACGTCGAAGCGTGATATCTCCGCCGCCCACATTTTCACTCTTTTTTTCCTTTTTTTATCACAGATGTTTGATGGTCTCTGCACTATAGGAATCCATCCGCCTTTCTTTTTCCCTCTCCTCTTCACATTTCCTCCCCTCCCTGTCTCATTTCTCTACCCTCTACCTCCCTTCTCTTCCGAAGGGCGAACAGAGCGAAGAATCGAAGGTTGCAAATAGGATTTGGCGAATCTTCAAATTATGTTGTTTAAGCGCGAGGAAAGAATAAAAAGATTTCGGGAGAATGGAGTCAGGGGAGCGAAATGAGCGATTGGTAGTTAATATAGCTGTTAACTCGGTGTTGAACGTTATAGGGATTTTTTCAAATTATTATTCCTCTATTTTGCTCCTCCGGTTCGATGCAACGATAATGACTGTTTTTAAGGCATATATATATATATATATATATATATATATATATATATATATATATATATATACTAGTAATATGTGCTTGCATTCTGCAAGCATTCTTAAATATCAGCATTTTTACAATTTAGAATTATTTCCAATCAATTACATACCAAATCATATAACCGTGTCAAATTTCAAGTTTGTTGCTCATTTAGAAATGCCGTATAATTTTATTCGTCGCCTAGGGCAATAATGTAACAAAACAGCCGCTAAGAATTCAAATTTTTACAATATCGGATTTCTTCCTTCTGTTGTAACTAAAAACCCATAATTCTGCCAAATTTCATGTTTGTATCTCATTAAGAATTGCCGTATAACTTTCACATTCGTATAGGGCAGACATGGGGCAAAACCGCCCCTTAGAAATTGGAATTATTGCAGTTTTTATTTTATCTTCGGTTGCAATGAATTTTCTATAATGGTGCCAAATTTCAAGTCTGTAGCTCATATTGAGCGGCCTAACCTTTTTTGTTCTCATACGGAGCAATACTGGGGCAAAAGAACCCCAAACATGGGTATTATTACAATATAGGATTTCCTTCATTTGTCATAGTTTAACATTAATGGCATTAAAATATAAGCCTCTGATTCCCATTAAAAGCTTACCCATATGAAAGGATAGAGCTTGTTACCAAGGAAGCCTATTGTTAGACCCAGAAAAATTACCACTTTTTGCTATAAAAACTATAAATTTACGCTAATTCTACTCGGATTTGAATTCTGTCTTCAAAAATAAAAAACTACAATTTATATCCTGTCCGATAGTGAAAATCTCGAGTTCGTATTTTGATGGGAAGTAATTTTAAAATGCAAATATAAAAACCTCTACACCAATTTACATGTTTTATTATGGGCAAAAAATGGGGTAAAAAGGAGATAAATTAGCCTCTCAAAATAGGAATTTTGCCAGTTTCGGATTTTTTCCTTTCGTTGTGACCAAAAACCTATAATCCAACCAAATTTCAAGTTTCTAGCACATGTGGAAGTGCCTCATAATTTTGTATCCTCCTATATATATATATATATGATATATATATATATATATATATATATATATATATATATATATCATGTGTAAGAAGCATCTATATATTATAGATATATATATACTAGTTAATATGTGCTTGCATTCTGCAAGCATTTTCAAATTTTAACATTTTTACAAATTCAAATTATTCCCAAGCGATGTTTTACATAATCATATAACCATATCAAATTTGGAGTTTGTTGCTCATTTAGAAGTGCCTTATAATTTTATCCTCGTATGGAGCAATAATGGAGCAAAACAGCCCCTAACATTAAGAATTATTACACTCTCAGATTTTTTCCATCTGTTGTAACTAAAAACCCATAATTCTGCCAAATTTCAAGTTTGTATCTCATTAAGAAGTGCCTTATAATTATCACACTACAATTTATATTCTATCCGACAGTTTAAGCCTCGAGTTCGTATCTTGACGGGAAGTAATTTTAAAATGCAAATATAAAAACCTCTGCACCAATTTACATGCTTTCTTATGGGCAAAAAATGGGGCAAGAGGGGGCCAAAATGGCCCCTCAAAATAGGAATTTCAACAGTTTCGGATTTTTTCCTTTGGTTGTGACTGAAAACCTATAATCCTACCAAATTTCAAGTTTCCAGCACATCTGGAAGTTAATTTTGTATCCTCCTATATATATATATATAATATATATATATATGATATATATATATATATCATGTGTAAGAAGCATCTATATATTATAGATATATATATATAAGATGGTGTTTTTCAGGTTTTTACCCGGATTTTTCACACTAGTTCTTGATTCTCGTTCGATGAATTTGTATATTCTCATTACCCACTTTTATTTATTAGTGATTCTCAAAATCCTGTTTTGGCTCACCTCCGCCTAGCAAATCTTTACAGAACTATTATTTGGACAGCAGTGAACGAGGAATCAGCGGCAGAAACAGAAATATTCAGAGATTTTTTTCTTGCTTCAGTCTCGCACAAAATTTGTGTCGTGCATTTTTTATCTAGCTCTGCTCAATTTACTTTAAAACGATTTCCTCCCGGATCGTATTTCCGACTCTTTTCCTATTTCATACATTTATTCCTTCAATTTAACTCCGCAGCCATAGATTCTGTCTTCAACTGACCACGTATCACGTTATAATGACCTTTATCATCTCTCTTTCAAGCCCATTTTCCCATTTCCTTCCCATTTTCTCTTTTCATTGCCTTCCCGTTAAAAAAAACCCACATAACGAAAACATTGCGACACACGTATACATTTACATACGATTAAATTTCGGTCTACCGAGCAGGGAAATCAACGCATGACATTTTGACTTAATTTGTCGTGCAAAGGTCGAAACACTTAAAATTTAACGCAGGTGAGCCCGCAAAGCGATGTTTGCTTTGATTGCAGAGTTCATTAAAATCTGTCGCAAAATTGCGCGAAAATGCTTATTTTTAGGCTTTTATCAGTCCATATTTTGCCCATTGATTTTTGCCGTGTGGTTTGTGCAGTTAACATATTTAAATAAAATTTTCCCATTTGCTTCCGTGCTAAAGGTAGAAAATACATGGTGCACAAAAAGTCTTTGCACTCTTTGGGCCAAAAACGTAAATTTAATGATAATTAAAAATTTAATAACCTTTTGTGACCTTTAAGGACACACTGTGTTAGTTTCACTTTTGCAACTGTTATATGCTCCTTATATCGCTTCCTAGGTTACCTTTATTTGAAAAAGTTACATATTTTTAAATTCTATTATTTCATACGCCGCCCTAATGTTTTCATGTATTAATTGATTATTTTCTATAACGGCTCTACAATAAATAAGATGACAATGAGAACGTGCAGCGTGGCTTGTATGTCATTGGAATGCTTTTGTTTCCACTTATATAGTTCCTATCTATCTTTAAAGATTTTTGATTCTGTTTTTCTCTCACGGACATATTTGCCGTCCTGGTTAGCATGTCGCGCTTCCTCTCTTTCTCAATTTTTGTTTTTCCTGTTAAGAGCATTCAAAACTATTTTATCACTCTTCTGGCGATGCTCTGTTACTCTAAATGTACCGAACAATATCCTATTCTATGTATTTTGCCCTATTACCGTCAATTTCTACATTTGAAATACTGCTGAAAATATTTTTCTATCTCGTTCATTTTTAACTCGGTGAATCATTACTAGAATGTTAAAAAATAATTTTTAACTAGTATTTCGATCGGTTGTTCGCATATTATAAAAAGATAGAAGTATAGGATTTAGAATTAAAAACTTTTAAAATGAATTGATTGTTTTTCAAAACATTTCAACGAAATACATTGTAATATAGAAAATATTCGTCACTGCCTAGAAAATATATCTTTGTATAAAAAATACTGTCACCGAAACATTAACCGAAGCTGTGAACGAAAGCTTCTTTTCGTTCTTTCAAATAATACAGAATTAGTCAGAATTCTTCTGCCAACTTATGAGAATAATATCTTCCATTTTAATGCAATGTTTAACCTAATTACTAAAATAGAAATTCCCGAAATCTAAATGAGTCGGGCGCAGAAATTCTGAAAACGTGCTTTTCCAGTAGCCAAATAAATTCCCAGATCTCGTGGAATTTCAGTCGTTCTCCGAAAGAGATTTTTTTTCGTTTCAACAGATAAAAATTTCCCGGATTAAATGCCTCCCTGAATGTTGAATAACCTGCGTATGACAGATTTGCCCTTTGTTTTATTATCTTTTCGGAAAGATTTGACTAGTCATCGCGGGTCGGTTTCGTTTTATAGCGCATCTACTTCCCCGTATTTATTCTCCTTTGTTAAAGCGGTGCTCTCATCTAATCAATGCCGACATTACTTGTCTGAGGTTAAAACTTTAATTAGCGTTTTATGAGAAAAAACTTTTAGATAGCCAGTAAAAATTATTTTATAGGTAAGCATCTTTCGATCAAATGATGATCAGATTTTTTTAGGAGAGGCTGTGCTTAATGCCGTCTTTTTGTTATGGATTCTTCTCAGAGCTGCAAGATGGGGAGATTCAGGTCGAGTGCCAGTTCCTTATTAAGCTGTTAAAAAAACCTTTAATAAAGTATAATGAGCGAGTCATCAAGAAACATCTTGTAATTTAAGCCTAATAATGTATATTGTACGCATATATTTCGCTAAGAAGGTAGGATAAAAAACAGACAGACAAACACTTTATTAAGGATCTTATTTTGCAGAGGATTGGCATACTCAAGCGAACATCACATGTGACGAGTTAAAAATACAAAAATATTATATATATAATACACACATACACACACACACACATATACATATATATATATATATATATAATATCAAACGTTTTGTACGAAAACATTTTGCATGATAAATTTAAAATTTTCATGCTTGTGTTAACGCCGAAATAATCAAGCCCTGAAAATGACGTATATATTAGGCCACCAAGGTCGAAGCGTTAAATTCCGCTCGGCTAATCTTTGACCCGGTCACCGTGCGTTGCATCGACATGTTATCGGCACGAAATTTAGCGCGACGCTTTGTCGGTGGTCACAGGTCGGGAACCGAAAAAAAGGGCCGTCGCAATGGCTAGAGGAGCCAATAAAGGAGTGTGCATCACGGTGAGATTGCTGGTGGGCGGCCGAAATATACTCGGCCCTTATCGAGCGGAATCTTTAGCAACTGAAACAGATCTCGACACCAAAAGTGGTGCTTTCTTAAGATTTCGTTTTATATTTGAGAGTTGAGGAAAGGACGAGATTGTACGTTTGTCTTTTGTTCAAACTCTCGGCAAATTTTGCACATCGAATGTTTTTCTATTCTAAAACAATTTATTTTGATCAGTCAATTTCTTTGGTTAAAGGCATGGTAGGCTTGGAGAGAAATGATAGGAAATTATTGATCGACAAATGGATCATTTCCTGCGATTTATTCGGAAACGACACAAATGATAATAATTTTATTAAGGGACGGAGATAGAAAGTATTTTTTTTAAGAGAATTGGTGATGAGGTTTACCATACAGGTAAATCAGACCTCCCAAAACCACATTCATCAGTTTGGTCATAATTATAAGACGAGCTTGATAATTATTGGTATCGTTTATTATAGTTTATAAAAAAAACTTCCCGTTTTAATTTAGTTTAAGCCTTGTTCATAAACTTAAAAAAAGGTTAAATAATCGAATTTACGCGTTTTTACCTGCCCACTAACAAAGGGTTTTTTTGTCGTATCTTTGCTGCGTGCGCCATAGATAAGACAGCGCCGCAAATCCCGTCCTCGTTACGAGATTACGCAGCTGAAATATAGCGCTATGATATGAGTCCCTTTCTCGCTTGCGCCCCTTCTTGCGCCCTCTTTGTTTTCTCCCCTCGAGAGAATAGAAAATTGTAGCCCATTAACGCTTTCCTCTTTTGCTTTTTCATTCTCTCATTCCCGCACGTTCCTCTCTCCTTCCCATTACATTTTATGTCTCGTCCTTCGGGATATTCTTTATATTTAAGAGGGATTAGTGTATTCCGTAATTTATCGTATTCGCCCCTTAAAAAAAATTTATCGCAGAAATATCAGGATGAAAAATTAATGAGGAACATATTAATGGAATTTTGCGGCAGATGATTTTTATTTGTTGACAACAAGTCTCTCTAGGAAGGAGAAATGATGTATTTTTCGTTCGATTATGTTTAGCGGGACAAACATCGCCAGACTGAAAATAAATATTTCTGCCCGGCGAAATTGGTTTTTTGAGGTACACTTGTTACCGGAGGAGTTTTGCTTTGATTAACTGTACAAATTTTTTAAAAATTCGTCTCCCGTGGGCGATTTTCCCTCGGATGTTTTAATGGCTTAATTTAACTTTATTCTAGAAATGAGGGTAATTTGAATTTTATCGCACGCAATTCTGAATTCAGCGTTGAAATTGGGCAAACATTGTTATTAAAATTGTATTTTTACAGTTATTTACGATAATATGAGCCATTTCGTCCTCATCCTCGATGAAACTTGAATAGTCATTTGTATGCAAAGGTTCTTTAGAGCCTGTTTTCTGAAAATTATTTGCTGCTCATTCGCCGCATCAATCTAAAGGCAAATGAGATTTACACTAATGTTCACTACAGTTTGTTACGCGCATTAGTTTAATCACGTTACCGCTTCTGGGTTTTCATTCGAAAAAGTGAATTTATACGGGAAATAGATTGACTCCAGTATCCGTATATATTTAAATATTTTAGCCAACCTCAATGTCTGTAGTACGTAATTTCTATGTATTATTCAGTTTTCATTTAAAAATGTACCATTCTATTCGTTAATTATAAATATCAGAAATTATCTTCATAGCATGGGAATAATAATCATTGTAAATGGTTCGGATTTATAGAAAATGGATTTAATTTGAATTCTAATTTTCGTTGTGCTCTGCATAATTGACTTAGGGTTTTAGAGCGACGTAATTTATAATAACTTTTCGCCGACCTTCTTTAAATATGAAAATAAATATAATTTCATTTCTAAGAAATTATCACGTTTCCAGCATAATATCTAATAAAATGTTTTTTTTAGCTGTCTAGCTTGTAGCTACATTTGTTTCTGCATATTTATAATGACCGAATGTTAACTTATCAAAATATCAGTAGGATTTTCCTGCATATATTAAAAATTTATACAGTTTTCCGCCATCGTATAAGATTCGTTTGCTTAAAATAGGCAAATTTAATATCATAGGATTCCGACCGATTTCAAATGATTTGCCCAATTAACATTGGCGTTTTTCATTTGACCACGTTTTTTGGCCCTTCCTTACTCTTCCAAACCCTCTTCTTGCATTTTCCTATTATTTTTCCTCGAATACCTGTTTGAATTCTAGTCACTTCTTTTTATTCGAGAGACAATGCGAAAAATTTCCTTGCGACTCCTCTTTAGCTCTTTGTATGCGGAAACTTCAATTTTTTATCCCAACCTCCTATCTTTTAAACTCATCTCTCACACTCATTACTCCGCGATGCATCCGAAAACTCTTCTCTGCCTCTCTCTCCCCCTCCCTCTCCCTCTCTCTATCCTACCGCACTCAATTCACACACCCTATCTTTTCCTAAACAAAAGATGTCGCGAAAACTGACGCCGAGTTCCAACCCGACGTTTTTTTTTTACTCCCCATCTCTCGTCCCCTTTACCCCTTTTCAATTTTTTCCCTCACGAATTCCACCCCCTCATTTCCCTCCTTCCATTACTTTTCATCATCCTCCCCCTCCCCTCCCTTTCCTCCGCACTCTTATTTTCCGCTCTCTCTGGCAACCCTCCTTTCTCCCCCTCCACTCCGTCATTTCTCTCCCCTCCCCTTTCTGCTTCCTTTCTTTCCCCTTTTCCCCTTCCTCCATTCCCTCTCTCCTCCTCCTTCCTGCCTTTCACTTCCTTCGACCCTTCTCTTTCATTCCTTTTGCGCCCCTTCTCATTCCCTCTCGCTCCCTCTCTTTCTTTTTTTTCTTCTCCTCCTGCTCTCTTAACTCTATCCCGCCTTCCCGATATCTCTCTCTCTCTTCATCCCCTTCTTTTTTCCCTTCATTTCCCGTCTCATTATCTCTTCCTCCTCTGCTGCATTTTACGCAGTCGTAAGCGTTAAGCTCTTTCTGCTTCGCACGGCGCAAATATTCTGCGGGGTTCGCTTCGTGCTCGGACAAAAATGTTCCGTCTTTTTGATATCCGACATGGAGTACCGTTTCTTTTTTTCTCTTTATCACTCTCTGGCGCGTCACTTCTCTCTCTGATTCTGCGTTTTTCATAAGTGCAAGTATATGTTTCGGTTTCTTGCGAAAATTTTTTGTACTAGTTTTCGGGAAAGTGTGTTAAGGATCATTTTTTACCTCCTGATGAATTGATTGCCTAAAATTTCATTTAGGTTATAAACACATGCAATTGAGATTAAGCGTGTTTATGTTTAAATGACGGCATATTCAACAGCCGTTGCGCTTTCAAAACGCATCTCAAAAAATTATTAATGGCACACTTTATTTGCTTCTGCTCCTACGTTTTTCCTCTTTTTCTCTCCTTTAAACATGTTATTACTCTCCTTATTGCTCATTGCCTGCGTATTGTACGCATTTATCTTCGAATACATTTGTTTTTATCGTCAGTTTATCGTTAGATTGCTAATTCTGAGAAATAAACATCAAACTAAGCTACGTGGTCTTATGCTCCAAAAATAAAAACGGATTTCGCTGCAGACGTTTTTGTATATAACCTTTCCTCCTATAAAGTTCTGTTTGTCATGGATGGAGTCGAATGTCATCTATGCGATTTCCTATTCATCTATTTTCCGGGGACTATTTTCCACGCCCAAAAATTCTCCCTTCTTTCATTTACGTTGTCCATCGCGTTCCCCTTTCATGGCCGCCCACCCCTATCCTCTTCGCCCCCTCTCGCCCGTCTTGCCCTGTTGCGCTCCGAATGTGGTAAAAGGGATTGAGAGAGAGAAAGAGAGGGAGAGAGAGAGAGAGAGGAACCGACTCCCTTTGTGAGACCCTCTCCAGGAATTAAAAAAAACACACACTCTCATGTTTTCCATTTTGCGTTCTCCTTTTCCGCATCCATTTTGCCGTTTTGGCTCCACGATCGATTTTTCATTTTGCCTTCGTTCTTTTTCGTCATTTTCACATCTAAGAAACTTCTCGCTCTTGAGCGTAGATCCAAAATGTCTCGCTGACATAAACATGCGTAAATTAGACCGAATTCTTAATCAAATTGTTTCGCGTTTCTATCGTCATTCCTCTCTCTTTTATGGAAAAAAGTACGACGTCCTTACAGTTTGATATCATTGAACGCCGCAATATTATGTGGCATTTTCTCGTTCATTATTACACTGATGTACAGTAAAAAGAGGTATTCAAAGGAAATGCAGAGTGACAACATGTAGTGCCCAGAGGAAGGAAGGTTTTCAAGAAGGGAATTATTGTGAAAGCAAGGTTTGTGGGAAAAAGAAGATAAAGTAAAAAGTAAGATAACCTTACTAAATCAAGAGGTGGAAGCACGCTTCATTAAAACTTTTCAGGGTTCTGATTTGCCCCTCTCTTTGAAGAGGGGCCAACCCGCACCATCGGAATGTAGATCTTTCCTAGACTTTCCTACGCGTGAAAACGTCACTCCTCTATCTTCAGTAGTTTGGCTAAAATTTTAAACGTTTTCAAGTTGTAGCCACCTAGAGGAAAATCTATTAACTATAGGGAACATCTAATCGACGAAAAATTCCTGGATTGATGCGTGATATCTTATTAAAAAAGAACTCTTCAAATATCTCTTAAAACAAAAACAGTTCATTGTGCACAGGCGGCGGGACAGAGTGATCAAATTAGCACGTTTTTACTTTAGCGTGATGAAAAGAAATTTGAAGGATAACTTTAGGTAATTGAGAATTAAGTTAACATACACAAAGATGTCTGTGTGTGTGTGTGGTTCTCAAAGACGGCTACACTTATTTTAAAAAAAGGAAGGAATGGAGAGTAGGCGATAAAAATAAGAAATCGTAGAATAGATGGAAAAAACACGAAAGGCACGGATTGAAGAAAAAGTGGACGATAAGAGAAAAGCATTAATACGGTAATATATTATATCTAGGAAACTACGAAAAAGATGATATATGAAGAATGGACCGAATAAAATAAATTAGTGCATGAGAATCCAATTTATTCCTTCATTGAGTAGGTATGTCCTTCATCGGCCATCTTGACATGTCTCTTTCCCTCTCGCCATCTTCGTGTTCCTTCCTCGTTCGGAGGGGATAATGATGATGCAATGCTTCCCGGCTCGTTTCCTGCGCTACCCTCGCTCTCTCTACCCCGCTCTCTACCCCATTTCACTCTCTCCCACTTTTTTCGCTAATTCCCGGCATGCCTCGAGGCGTTCCAGACCCGATTATCGGCAACGGGACTATTTCCGATTCGCTGGCACGTTCTCCGTATTCCGCTACTCGGTATTTTTATCTCCTCTCTCTCTCTCTCTCCTTGCCACTCCTTCGAAAGGCTGAGCAGCAATGCTAATGGATTTTCCTCCCAGTTATGGCGCATCCCGGCCGCGGTTGTGTGTTTTGGACTCGTAATATTCTCTCGAATCCCATCTCGAACCTACGTTCCTCCGTCGATGTGCAATTTCCCCGAGACTGCCGTCCCCAGAGGGTAACGGTTAATCAAGATTTTCCGATTTCGATGTTTTAATTGGGGGAATTGATTTTTCCTCTCTCCAGTCACTGTAATTCTATCGGTATTGGCTTTGGGGAAGGTTAGATTTTCGAAGGAGATGATGATGCTCTTATCCTAGCGAGAAAAATTGTTTCGTCTTAAGCAGGCGATTCTTATTATTTTGTATAAGTTCTAAGTAAGTGGCAGCCGAAATTATTACTAATAATAAGTCTTTCTTTTTCGATGATGTTTGTTGCGCTTAGATTTTTATATAACGTACAATACATTTTCGTTCTGTGCCTCATCTCCAATATAACATAATTTTATGTAATAATAAATTTGTTTTGCCAAAAGAAAATGGGCACTTAATTTTTTTTCTGCGTTTCAACAATATTTCGTGGTTAAGCATTCCTCCTTTGGAAAACGATATATGGTTTATTCCGTATGACTACAGCCCAAGTTCACCACCTTTGTTTTGGAGTTATAATGAGCAAAAACAAATTTTAAGATAATTTGAGAAGATTGATGTCATTTCATTATTACGTGTATATATCGTATTCCCAGAAAGAAATTTGATTTATTTCCCTGATATTACCGAGAGGCCTTTAACGCTAAAAAATGGATATCTAATTTAATGAGAACTATATTAAACAAATATAAAATGTGTCTGCCGAAATAGAGTAATATTCCCCGAGGGTAGTAGGCTTTCCTCTTTGCTGAGCACGCGAAAGCGGCAAAGAGAACGAATCTGGGCAGGATTCTACGTCTCTTTCCTAGAGATTCCTGCCTGGTTTGAAGAGGAAAGGGGTCAAAAGGTTTAGGACTCACTTACTTAGGCCGGAGATCGATGACAAAAGCATTCCAACCCATAGCATCGGGATTTTTAAAAATCGATTCACGCCTCAACTCAGACATGTCGATGCGAGAGATGGTCCGGAAAGTTTTTTTGTAGGATTTAAAACTACGCCCTAATACGGGAAAAACTTAACGTTTTTTGTTTTAGATGGCGCTTGCTGATAAAAGTTTCATCTCTGGCAAAAATGGAAAATTCACATCGACTCACTTCAAAATTAAAGAAACTTTGTTACTTCAACTGTGCTCACTTTAATTTTTGTCTTTTGCGAGAGAATAATCCGCAATGAAGCTGTTCATAATTTCTGCGTAATCTAGTTCTTTGCTAGGAACGTATTATGTGCAACTATGCCGTTTACAAAGAATTACATTGTATCGAATTCACAAAAAAATATTGCAGAAAACCTTTTATAATTAGGCTTTACAGATAAGATATTAATTTTTTTTATTTGCTACGCAAAAAATATTATCTAGGGAATGTTTCGTTAATTTAAATTCAGAGCTACGATCTGAGTTTTCCCTAATATTTCACGAAATTATATTCTACTAGCTGAAAGTGCCCGGGTTATGCCAGACGTCTTTGGCGAATAAAATTATGTTTTATATGGTAATACAATCATTTCACCTTTTGCGCATTTTTTACCAAAGGATGAAGGCATTATAAATTAGAAAAATATGTTTTAATGTTTATTTCAAAGCTTGCTTGTAAACAATATTTTTTGTTTTTCCTTAATTAGCATAAATAAACAAATTTTTGCTTGATCCAACACGTTGGTTGGCCATGAGAAAAACATTGATTTTCCATATTAATGCCAGTCACCTTTAAAGAAAACAATACTTTCTCTATATTACGTATATTGGAGAAAGTAAAAACTAATTCTCAGATATCTCTGATACCTATGAATTGAGCCGAGAGTGTCCATGGAGATCCGCAGAGAATGTGAGCATACGTGAGAGTAATAGGATTTCGAGTTTAACAATGTGATCGGTTGGCAAGGCAACTCCACGTTAAAAACGCTAAATTTTGTCAAAATATGATATTAAAACGTTAAATTCGAAAGATTTAGATTCGAAAGCGATAAAAAACGATAAGAATAAGAAACTGCATTTATTTTTCCTTAATATAGTCCAATTCCGAAAATCGTAGTTCAATTATGCGAATTTTAATAAGCAAAATAAAATAAAGTTGCAGGTCGAAATATCGATTTTTCCATGTTATCTTATGAGGAATGGAAATCATTCTCGGGAATTGAACCCGGATGAATTTTGGAAATTTTTTTTTCGTAAATGGCTTATACTTTAAGAACCGAACATTCCTACCAAATGTCAATCTTCTAGCTACTCGGAAAGTTTGTTAAAAATAGCATTACAGAGTTTCCCACCGACGACGACGAAGTCATTTATATATATTAGAGATTTTGCTTAAAAACGAAATTAATAGCGTGTTACTGTTATTTATTCTCCAATTTAGAGAATTCTTGTGCGAATATAAAATAAATCCTTATATAATGATCTGTTCTTCCTCTACTGACATTGATTTAATTCGATGATGGAATTTATTATTTATTTATTTATTATTATTTATTCGTATTATCATGCCTTCACGTGCAAGACGAATTTGAATATTTGAATAGTATATTTGTTGGACGAATAAAATCGAGGAAATACACATCCACAGAGGTCACCTTATTCGTAGAAATTTTACTCCGATGGACGGGTGACTTGGCTGTAGAGAGAGAGAGAGAAAATGCTAGCGATGCACTCGCTCTGATCCCGGAGTGCTAAAGTCTACGTTGTATAATGTAATAACTGGGTTAGGAGCGGGAGAAGCCCCGAGTGACTCAAAGAGATTAGCGCGACGACGTCGGATGGCGGGCGGCCGAAGTGGCGAAACCATTCGTACGGATCGGAGAGCGAGGCGAGCTCCCTTAGCGGTGTTGAAGAAGGGTGTTACTTAGGCGACTGGAGTCGGTATTGCAAGCGCTATAGATGTTTCTAGGAAATACGGATATTGTTTTCTGTTTCTCTAAATTACTCGCGCTAAGCGTGAATTGTGGCATGCCTTCTGTAAATTATACAGAAAATTCACCTCGAGCAAGTGCGGCGGGAGTGAATTATTTGAAGTAACGTCTGGATTAGTCGCGTATTTATTTCGGGACAGTGAAAAATCGCTGATTTGTTATATTTATAATTGCACTGTGTGTATTAGGTTATTTCGTCTGTGTGCTGTGGTTCAAGTTTTTTTTTCTAGCGCTGAAAATGAACCATTCTGAAATTAAAAACATTAATGAGTCTTGCCATGATTTTCTCATATTTAATAAATAATTTTACGAATGATTGAAACCGAAACATTGGCACGATGATTTACATTGTTTTAGACGATATCAAGTTATTTAAAATTTTTGTAAAACATTTTTATTTAGCCTTTGTTTCATGCAGTTAATTATGAGATACGAAGACATTTGAATCGCTATCCACGTCGAAATATCTCGCTATATCCTTGAACACAGGCAACTAAACTCACACGGCGTGTTGAAGTTAGTCTAAGCGCCAGGATACACGTGCTCGTTTAGATAAAGGAAACTCGAATGAATTGAATGGAAAGCGATTCGGCTAAATTCCAGCCGAGTCATTCTCCTTGCTAATTCACCGTGCCTTGTGATTATATGACGCCGGATGTTCTCAATGGAATCAACGATAGGTGAATCGCTAATGAATGCGGTCACTCTTTAGTTTGATATTCGCCAAGCGTAATCTTATTCATTTTCATGGAATGGACATAGGTGTATTAGGCTTCTTCAATGTATTTATAACATTTGTGGTACGTTTTTAAATTCATTCATTCAGATTTTGCGTAGCTTCCATTTACAAATTATTAAAGTTTAAACAGAACCGCATATCTCTTGAAAATAAAACAGAATCCAGGAATCAATATCTTCTTTCCAACTTCGAGGATTATTATGTGAAAAGTAGCTCTCAAATTTGCGAGCAACCTTAGTTACTCTTTTGATAGGTAATACAAATTCGTAACTCAGCTTTTGGGATATTTTATAAAAATTTGTAGGACACTTTTTGCATGAAACATTTTCAATTTATTTAAAAAATAAACAGCGACAATTTTCTATCGGATCGGTCCTTAATTCGGGGTTGTTACTTTTTAGCCGCCATTTTATGAACGCTAAATGGCCTTCTTCTTCGAACCCCCGGAAATTCGAACTCGGCGCGACGTGATCCTTTTACTTCGCTTCAAGCACGGAGCAATCGCTGACGATATCTGTTTTCGCTTAATTTTTTTCGCAAAGGTCGAAAGGACGGAGCAGGTCAATTCTCGTCCGACGTAATGCGAGGAGCTTCGGATGAAAAAACCTCATATCCGATTTCGGATTCAAAGGAATCGTTTCCTTTCTCCTACCAATCGGAAAATAATAATCTCTCTAAGACTTTGTTATTTTTTACGGATGACGGGTCACGTGGCGAAAGACGACCGAATCGGATGATCGCGTATTACGTAAAAAAAGACGTAAAAAGGTCGATTCCTGGACGAGATTCGATTGTTTTATTTCGACGCCATTTGTGGTGCGCTTCCCAATCGTGCAATGGCCACACCCGTCCGATATTCCACGTCTTCTATGGGAAGGCAGGAACCGAGTCAAAACTAGGCAAGAAAAACGCGGTGCGCGTGCAATCCACGTACGCGGATTTTATCCTTCGCTTATCGCGTATTTATTGGATTTTTCCATGGACGAATTTTCCTATCCCGCGCCTACCAGCCGAATTCGAATGAGTCCGACCGCTTCTTTTTTTTCTGTCATGATGGTAGGTTTTTCCTTTCCCTCCCGATATAGCTAACCGTCTTTCCTCATCCCACATCCATTCCCTAATTCCCTCTCTCTCTCTTTCTCTCTCCACCCCACCCCACCCCCTACCAATCCCCACCCACACCACCCCACCCCACCCCCTCTTTTCCCAACAACCCGCCTCCCGCATCACCACCCGCCCTACGCCCCGACGACCATCGATCTGTCTGAGCCGATGTTGCGAGGATCGGCGGAATGGGTGGGGTGAGAGGCGGTGGGTGGGGAGAGGCGAGGGAAAGGCGCGGCTGTCTGGCTGGGAGCAGAAGAGGAGGGGTTTTGTGGGCGCACACTCGCCGCTCCCAGTATAGAATACACGACCGTTGAAAACGAAGAAGGCCCACGCCTCGACGGGTGAGAGGTTTGCTCTCTCTCTCTTTTTATCCCTCTCATTCTCTCCTCCTCTATCCTCTTCTCTCTTCCTACCTTCTCTCTCCGCCCTTAACGTTCTTCTCTCCCATCGATTCCTTTCTCTCTCTCTCTCTCTCTCTTACTCTTCTCTCAAATCCACTTGTGGCCTCCAAATATGGAATTTTAGTTTTCTGGCTATGAGCTGGTGCTTCCGGTTTTAAAAAGCAAACGGAGACGGGTGCTATGACAACATTGATCGCGAGGATTTTCATGCCTCGCTCGTTTTTATTCGTTTTCGCTTCGGCTGCGGTGCAAGTTCGTCTTTTTTTCCGTCCGCGGCGTTGTCAGATAAGACGGAAGATAAGTGCAAGAACAGGGGCATGAAATTGAATTCCGTCCGCTGATATCTCTCGGGCATTTATTTGTGTTTTTTTATATCCTGTTGGCTCTAAGGGAAGCCTAGTGATCTCTCTAGCTGGGAAGTATACGCAGTGCTTATTTACTGCACCTAATACGGGTAGGAAATGTTTTTGCATGAAGTGCTGCCTCAGAATAGATATTTTGTTCGATTAAAAACTTTCAATATTTAAACATTTTTTGGTGATCATATTGCTGAAAGTTTTGACGAAAATTAGAAGAAAGAACACTTGCTTTGCGGAACGTCGCACTAGGTTTTAAAGGAAATCACTTGGTGAATTATTTTGTAATGGGGGTCTAATATGAGTCTTGCATTACGATAGTCTTTTATTCAGCTATTGCTAATATTTGTTAATCAGCATATTTGGCAACAAAAACTGAATATACTAACTGTATTAACAATTTTAATAGATTTTATTAAAGCACTAATTGCCCGTACAGCTCCGAAATCGGAGCTCATTAGGAGTATTATGTTAAGAAGGCCCTCCAACCAACCCAAACGTATTTTTAATACCATTCTTCCAACCCAACCAAACGATATTTTTGAAACCCTTCTTCCAACCAACCCACCCAACGATTTTTTGATACGCTATGTCAGAGACATGAACACAAACTACAGCAAGCATAGGTATGCCATGCATTGAGCAAAGGTACAGAGGATTTATCTTCTCTTCCACTTTCCCTCAAGCGTGGATGATTTAAAATGGAAGAGAGGATTTTACTTCCGAAATTGGTACGGTTTCAGTATTCAAATTGAACTTTTTTGGACAATACTTTTACTTACATAATAATCATTGAAATCGCTGCCGTCGCCGCTCCCTGAGGCTCGGATCCCTATTGCAGGTACCCGCAGGCCCTCTGCGCCCCGCGCATTACCTTCCACTCAAGCGTGGCTGAGTGAAAGGGATGCTTCGCTTTGGGTTGTGACGGACATGACCTTCCCTTACTCAATTAATATATACGTTGATCGATAACCTGCAACGAAACGTTCAGAAGAACGAAATTCCTCTCATGCGTTTCGCCATTACAAGTTTATAGAATGCTATTCAAAGTTATTTTGATGCCATGGCAGCAGTATTCATGTAGTTATGATAGCAAATCTTTCTGCTTTGATCGATCATATTTTTGTGTTACTTTACTAATTACGTCTTGTAGCCTGAGTTACCTTAAAGATCATAACTTCTGGAAATAAACGTGCGATGTTTGTTAATACAAAATTGAATATAATGATCTAATTAGTTACAAAATCTTTGTGGAACTTTTACCAGTTGTTTTTATAGTTTCTACCGTTTTATGGTTTTACTGTTTTACGGTTTTTACTGGTTTTATTAAATATTTAGAAAACTCGATTGAAAATATTACCTGACGTATTCTTATATCCTACTATGGCAGCATAAGATTTGAATTTGAGCTATTATTCTGGAAATCTGGCGGAAACACTTAAAATAATCTACTACTATTGAATTGTTACCCAAGTATTAATTTTAGCCAACCGGCCTCTGGAAATCTTTAGCTTACAGGAAATGGTTATAGGGAAAATTCCTATCGTTTAACATAATAACGATGCACGAGGGCGGCGATATTTAAATAAAGTATCAGGCCAAAGAATATAATCTTTTACGATTATTTTTTATCTTCGCACTCGAATCTCTCTCTAATGGAAAAGGAAAATAAAGTCACTAGCGCCATCAAGAAGCTCGGCATGCACGGTCAGTGGAAGGGAACGGGTATTGTTCGTGATTTAAAAAAAAGAGGAGGTTCAGGCAGAGAAATATGAAAAATGAAATGACTGCTATTTCGCGTTGGGCGTTAAAAATGTTGTCTTTCTTGTGCTGACGAAGGGATCATCCCGAAAGCTCCTATAACCTCTACAAATGTGTCTTTCCAACACCCCAGCGGCTCTCCTTCCGGTAAGTATTCCCTGGGTTTCCTTCAACACCTATTTGCCCTAAATATCCTCATTTACCTTTCCTCTTCCGTAGTATGTATATATATATATATATATATATAAGATTGCAACTAGTAGTTGAGAGGGATAGGAGGGAGCCAGTGGACACTTACTTGGTATTGTGGACATCCATGACGATAGAGGAAGGCTTTTGCTTGGAGTTTTCGAACATCCGCCCTTCTTCGGCACAAGAGTATTACTAAAACTAAAAACTAAGTGTCTCACTGGGGGTAGAGGGGATGGGAAGAGGATGGGGTTCAATATATATATATATATATATATATATATATATATATATATATATATATATATATATATAAGTAGGAAATTTATGCTGTGCTAGCGTGAGAGGAGCGGTGATGATAGGACTTGCGAAAGAAAAGAGATGTGGAGATTTAACCAGAAAAAAAGCGATAGGAGGAAAATTAATAAGTTAGGATAACAGAGAAGAGAGTGTAAGAAGACGACGTTGATGGAGTTTTGTTGATGAGACGCGGGGGTTTAAAAAGGAGTGGAAGGGAACCGTGGAAAATGAGAATTCGGCACGGAAGAAGAGGAGGAAAGCGTAATAAGTGGACGATAAAGAAGATCAAAGCGAAAGGGCGGAAAGGAAGAAGAAGGAAAAATGTGCGCGAAATGGAGGAGGGATCAGCGATGCGACGCGGGTAGCGAGATTATAAATAATATATGTCGAGACGGCGAAAGTATGAATATGAAGAATAAACATAGGAAGCAGGGAGGTAGAAAAAATGGCAGAGGCGAAATAGAAAGGGGTAGGCTGCGAGGGACAGAGAGCGTATTCGCAAAAAGGGATTGGAATGGCGAGGAAGGGAAGGGGTGTGGGGTGAGAATAGGTGACAGCAGAGAGGAGGAGGAGGAGGAAAGGAGAGGAGAATGAAGGAGGAGGGGAGAGCGGTAGTAGTCGCAAGGGGCTTAAGAAGGAGGGGAGCATGTGAGAATTGGACGCGGAGGAGGTGGAGGAGGGTGAGTCCGCGAGACAAAGGGCAGACGAGAACACAATCCTGGCGTTGGGAATGATACGACGAGAGGACAGGGGAAAAAAAAGACGGGAAAAATTACTTTTTATTTTTGAAAAAGAGGAGAGTGAAAGCGAGAAGGCTTGAATTTCTGGGAAATGACTTGTTTTTTATCCACTCTCGTTTTTTTTTTTTTGGGCGTTATCCCACCGAAATTGCTGCGTAAAAGTTTTTGGAAGGATCTTGCTGAGATGAATTTTTTTGCTTAAATTAAAGCCGGATTAAATGTGTCATCACTCAAAAAACCTCAACTTTTATCGAATCTAAGTATATAATAAATCCGAAAATTTTCGAAATGCTTACTTAATCTGGATAAACTCGGCGATTCAGGGCGGGGTTTAAAAACCAGTAAAATGACTCGTAATCGAGGCAGTTTAGTATGTCCGCAGAAACTAATTAAAATCTGATACGACAATAAAGCGATGTATTTTGTGGGCCGAGAGAAATTGACTCGATTATTAAGTTTCCCAGGTATAAAGCAGTAATTTCAGACAGCGGGCGGAGGTTTGATAGGGTTCCATGGAGAGTCACGATGTATTTTAAACGGCAGTTCGATTTTCCATTTTTACAGACATACTCTTGCGAACGTTAAAATTTCGATGAATAGCATCGAAGCATCTGCGGGAACATTTGTAGGTAAATCGTCAATATGCGGAAATGGTTTCCGCCCGGCAGTAACCCAATTAAATCTTGTAAGAGAAACTTAGCCTTTCTTCATTGAATTTATTTTTCCTAAAGGATTTTATATTGGGCGTAAAGCACAGCGCGTGCCATAAAAGCTGCACTTTATTGAATACAACGTGGAAATGCGTTCGTTGTTTAAGGGAGAATAATTTGAAGGAAGATGTTATTTTTTTATTCACGGTGGAGCAAGGGGAAAAAGCAAACACAATTTAGTTTTCGATGCTCCATTCGATGCGGCATGTGTAATGTCTTTACTTAAGGAACCCTAAAGGAAACGGCGTCGCGTTGATGGATAAAAAGAAATGGCTCGAAAAAAAGACGGCGCAGTTTTTACGGCGAATAAATTGCTCTCCCGCGGAAGAGGAAGTTTCATTATGGTTCCCATGGAGACGGAGGGTGGGGGAAGGAGAGAGTCACCTGGAAAAAACCCATCACGATCCATCTTCCCATTTTCCTTACCCGCGCGGGATGATGCCGTTTTGGATGGAGGGGTTCGAGATGATGACGTCACGTCGAAAGATATGACGCTAAAGCGTTTTTCGTAGGAAGGAAGGTGGGACGATGACGAAGATTAAAAATACATGTACCTCTCTTCGGGAGGTCTTTGTGTGTTTTTAGTAGGATGGGGTGAACGGGTATCGATGGCTGTCCTTTTTGATGTACTTAAACGGATGGCGCTTACAGAGGAAATGTTTTTTGACAGGACCCGGGATTAATGCGAACTACGTCCTTGACCAGGGTCTGGTGCGCAATATTTCGAATCAATATCGGTCGTGCGAAAAGGCAATGCGGGACTTGCGTCGTTTGACGTGTAGATTGGACGTTGAATATGGATAACGGTTATTTTTCTGCAATGGCGGATCGTGATTATTCACGGTCTCGAAGTGAATGTGCAAATGTTCGCGATTGCACAAAATTAAGTCATTTTGGGGAATCGTACCATCTCTAAAGACAGTTTTATATATGATAAATTATCCGTTTCATTTAGTGCCGTTTGCTATTTTTTCTAAATCGATCGTTTATGAAACAAACTCTTTTATGAAATGCAGTACTACGTGCTGTAAAACGTAAAAAAAATAAATAATACACGCCGATTAAGAATTTCTCTTCTATGCGGCAATTAAAAGAAAGATATAAAATTTTCTGTGATACGGATAAAAGCCTTAATCTTCTAAAGTGCGACCGGCATCACCTAACAACGCGTGACGTGTTTCTTCCGAAAGACAAAGTCGTTTATCTTAGGGTTAGACGGAGAGAGAACCCTCGATGGGATTGGAGAGCGTATTTCCTCGATAGCCATCATTCTTCATTTAACAAATATCGGAGGAACCAAGGAACCATTTTCCTGATCGCCATTACAAGTAACCTTTTCATCGTGATTCGGGTAGAAAAGTTAGCCACCGCTGGGAACACCAGATGTCTCCCTTTCTCCTCCATTTAACCGTCTATTTCTGCACACGGTCGATGCTATTGGTTTTATTGCTCTTTTTACGCGCATAAACCATATTATCGCCCTGTGAGTTATTCTATAAATCTCTCACTACAACGCCGTTAATTTTCATATGGAGTTCCTATTTACAGGCGATGTAAAAGCTTTGCCGTGACGCGAGAGAAACAAACCTCGAAATTAGGTTCATGTTAAAATTTTCGTTTACATAACAATTCGAACACGGTGATGCACTTATAGTCATTCCATTCATGCTTTTAACTTTCGGATTACCGAACTAGATTTTCCGCCGTTTCTTCCCAACAGTGGCACAAAAACGTACTCCATACATGTTCGCTACTGAAGACGTTTTAAAGAAATACGAAAATTGTCAACTAATTTCAATATTTAAATGTGCAAATAGTCTCTGAAAACGATGGTTGGAGTGCAAAATGGACCCCCAATGGTAATTCTTAACGTTAGCCAGTTTTATATTCATTAGTCTGTTTTACGCCGGACTAGTTGTGTATTGGAGTTCTCAGAAGAGACCGGAACGAAGGAGAGCAATTGTTCCTCTTTCGGTTAAATCGAAACTTTCCAGGAAAAGTTTAAATTGAATAATTTAAAGGTGACTGAATTCGAAGGGAAGAGCGGGAGGAAATGGACAAGACGAAAGACTGGATGAAATTAGACATCTTCAGCCGAGCGATCCAAGAGAATTCGCGGATGATGGAAAAACAATGGTAGAATCTCGAGTATTGATCCTGGGATGTGGCCGGGATGTGCCAAAAAAAAGAGAAATTAACCGCGCTGCAATGGAGTCGGGGATAGAAAGCTCTTCATCGAGTCGTAGTGAATGAAACAAAGCCGATTAGGAACGATCCTAATCTCTTCAGTTAATCTGCTCTCCCGCGGGGCTCCCTCTCCTTTCTCTTTCTCTTGTTTTCGCGTCTCTCCTTTCCCGCAGCCCTCTTTCCCATCTCTCCTCTGCGTAACAATTAAAGGGGTCTGGAGGAATTAAAATCCCTCTTTTTTTGTTTAAATCTCCTGACATTTCGTTGGGAGCAATTTCCGCTTTTCGCCAATTACTCTCCTATCCACCTTAATTTGATAGATTTCTCTCTCTCTCAGGATTTTGTTTTTCCCGTTGATATCTTATCTTCCAAATTCGAAAATTCCTTCCTCTAGTCCTAGTCGATTTTCTCTCTTTTCCCCAGGCGATTTGTACCCTTTGGCGAACCCTCAGCGGGGAGCATTTTAGGCTTCGCTAAGATTCCTCTCCCTTCGGAAAAGGGTTAAACTCGATATAATTTTCGAAACGAGTCCTTCGCTTCGAGGAGAAATGTGATTAATTTCGGTCTTTCGCGCGAAATTTCGCCGCGGCGTGAAAATTGATCCGGACGACGTTTTTGAGAATTTCGGCGGAGTATCATAATCTCGAAATTCGACTCCGTGCCGTTAATTCTGTTTATAGATTCGGCGAGTTGGGAGAAGATCATCCTCTTTCCTTGCAAGTGTAATTTATTGAAAATGCGCGCATATATCTTTCGATTCAACCTTTATTTATTTTATGTGGTATATCAGGGTTGAATTTCCATCAATATCAGGACATGTAACTCTCTCTTTTCTGTGAACAAGTTGCGATATTTAGCTGTATATCTCTCTCAAGAGGGTTAACAAAAAGTTGCACCATGCAACTCTGAAACAACAATTTCATCCAGCGTCCCATCAAACGCTTTCATTTAAAAATTAAATTTTTGAAACTTTCCCTTAAAAAACGAATTCTGTAATACGTTCGATTATAAAAGTGGGTTATTTTATACAACCAATGACGTATACCGCGGAAAAAATATTTTTTTTGCAAATTTTGATTGAAAATTCTCTCTAGCGTTTGATGATATAAATATACATGTATAAATACATCCGTATATACAAATTTCTGACGATGTCCTGTTTCCGAGACATTCTAAAAGCTTTTCATCGTGTAATTTCTGTTTAAAAAAGGAAAAAATATAAATTCCTAGCCGTCGGACAGATAGGAAGACTTTGCGTGAAATACGAGTTTGTCCGCCTTCGGGAAAATCCCACATGAAGCGAGAGCCC
Source organism: Uropetala carovei (assembly GCA_036926305.1). Classification (NCBI taxonomy): domain Eukaryota; kingdom Metazoa; phylum Arthropoda; class Insecta; order Odonata; family Petaluridae; genus Uropetala; species Uropetala carovei. Next base: position 3,420,781 of record JAXCHB010000010.1, on the reverse strand, counting down.
TTCCCTTGTTCTCGTTGCGGTTATAAAACTGTCACCTCGCTTCTGAGAAAGGATGTGATTAATAGCTCTTATATTTCTACAAGGCACATCCTTAAAAAGATGCCGGCTAAGAAAGAACGATTCATCAGAACGAGGCTTGCAAGTACTTTGTGAAGCGAAATAGAGCTGGTGATAACATACGGTCAAAAACGCGCGATATTTTACATTTTCAGGGGCATTTTGTATCGCTGCAATGGAAATAATGAAGTTTAACATATTTAAATTCTTTTTAACCGATTCATTTATATTTTCAGATTCACACATAGATTCAGAAGATGGAAGAGCTAACAATACGTTTCAATGGTTTTTATTTGCATTTTCCATGGAACATTTAACAGTTATAACATTGCCACATTTTGTATGAAATTGTAGTATAAAATCCTAGGTCGGTTAATTTATCTCATTTTAAAATCATTATCACCCTTCATTACTTTTTTTCTGAATCTGATTTTAAAAAAGGTGAACATAATTTGCGAGTAACGCAGTCCTTTGGCTGTTATTTTATATTTCACCTAATGTCCATGATATGGAATGAAATCATTTATAAATCAGATAAAATGTCAAATTTATCTCCGCCGAAACGAAAATACTCTCTTTAGGAATACTTGCAAGCATATATTTGGATGAAAAGGAACGGAAGATTCCGCATTGCGGCTTGCTCCCGCGGTTTCCACCCTACCTCTCTTTTAAACGAAGGGAGCATCGGAAAACGAGAGGAAGCCGAAAAGGCGATAAGACTCGCTTTCCGTGGAACATCTCCGAGGTATCTTTTTCCCATTTGCGTGTAACATTTCTCGTTGTTTACAGCTTCCTCAGCACTCGGCAATTACGCTTTTATTGCGTCACTTACCCTAATGGACTGTCCATAAGGGAGCGTAAATCGCTAGCACCGAGTAAATCGCTAACCTAATCGAAATCGATCCGTCGTTAAATTCATTTTATACATCCTTCGGCAGATAAGCTTTATATTTTGCGATAATGATGCGTTTCATTTACCTCGCCATTTCGAGAGATGTTCGTTATAAGCTGTAACTTTTTCCCAAAGGGCTGATAAATAGTGTAATTTAGAGTAAAAACCGGAGACCAGCTTAATGATAGTATATAAGGATTTTTAGTAAAACGTAACCTTTTAAACGAGCCTAATGAATGAAAGAAAACCTGACTGAATTATTTGGGATACTTGAAAAGTATTTTTCATGTAAACGAATTACACCTAATGAGAATTCCATCATTATATTATTTCAGTAGCGGAAATGGGATTTTCAGTTTCATTTACAGGCGATTGAATTTATTCTTACCCTCGTCAAAATCTAAGGATCTTGGGTGGGAAGTTCCCTGTATACGTCCCGCTTTCAAACCACACTTACCTGGAAAAACAAAAAAAAGAGAATACATTAGTCGTATTTTAAAGTTGGCAATCGTGTCGAATCAAAATATGCAAATCTTAAATAAAACGTGAATCACAGTAAAGTTATCTTCGAAGAAATTCGTTTTCGTTTACACTCGAAATTATATTTTCCGCAAAATGTCTTCGTTTCGAGAACGAGAAGACGTATCCTACCCGGCGTCCTTAACGAGGTGAAAGTAAAATTTTCTGCCGTAATGCTTCCGCTAAAATCCTCGGCGAGGCGAAAATCTAATCCGTTCCTCCTCGCAACCTCTCTTCTCATGTTTCTCGGCTTTTAGGGCCCTCTAGGCGAAGGAGTCTCAGATTGGAACATTGACCCGGAATGCATTATAAGGGACCGGCTGCGACCTCTTTATATTATTGACGAAAAGAGTTTTTTTGGAGGTTAATAAGCTTACCTAGTCGCAGACGAAGATCCTGCAATTCAAACACCGAGTCTTTTCATATTTGAATTTTGAGCGAGTTCGGATATTATTTCCCTGCCGAGATATTTCCAATTTTAGATGGAGTTTTCTAATGTGCGCTTGTCCAGAGAATGTCTCCTATAGGGGATTACTTCGTAGTTGTGATAAAACAAAATCCAATTTATCCTACACGGTTTTTAACGTTTGTTTTAATCCGTCAGTCCGTCCGTCACTCTTCCGTGTCCGGTGAACTACTTCTATACAGTTAAAGCTAGAAGCTAGAACATAAGTTCAGGTTCAACCTAAGGGGTGTGTTGTTTGTGGAGAAAACCGCCCTTAATATCAGATTCGTCAGTTCTTCCCTTACTTGTTTATAGGTAGATACGTAGTTGCCTATGCATTGCGAAAGCGTTAAGGAATTTTAAAAGTTTTCTATAGCCAATCTAATGGCTGTGATGATTTCAGATGAAATTTCATCAATAACAAAATATAAATTAACTTCTCTACCATGTAAAATAAGTAAATATTTGTAATTATATATATTCACTAGTATTTTTTGATTATTTGAATGACTCATCATCAATGTAAAATCGATTCAAAATTTCCTATTATTATTTCTATTACAATGCAATTGGGCGCCTGGCCCGGTGGCAAGGTTTTAGACTTGTTACATTTTAGTATCCAATATAGTTTTTATCTATACAATTTACAACGTTTTCTACACAATATACAATTCTTCTAAACTATATATAATTAACCTTGGGAGCTTAGAGTTTTCGAGGTTCATGGTCTTAACTCCATTAATGTGCCATGGTGAAAACTTGTTCATCGGAGCATCGCGTTGACATTTTATTAGCACACGACGTGGCGCCAGGGCCGGATTAAGCGGTACGCAAAACAGAGGACAAGAGGGCCCACTGCGGGCCGAACGTGTCTCGTCTCGCCCTTTCAAAGTGCTGCCGCACAGGTCACAAACCTTACAATAACTGTTACTTGTTGCAAATTTACGATTTGGGTGGAGCCTTAAATGTGTTGTGCTTGGGACCCATGGGTCTCTTAATCGGGGATAGAATTATTAAATTACGCTCCTGACTCCCAAACCATAATTTTTCCTGTTCATTCCTCTATTTTCCTCAAATTGTTGAAACACTGCAAAGCATCAGCTTCCTCGACATATTATGTTAAATGAGTGTGCATCATTTTTATTTACACATTAAAAATTTCGGTTCATGGTGGACCGAATAACGGTTTTCAGCGGAGTTTATTACCATTTCTTTTTAACGTTTAAACATCACCAGAAAGGTTTCATAACCATAATTTTTATTTAAAAGAATATAAAATTGCCAGTATTAAATATAGGGGGGGATTTTTAAATCGAATATACGCTTTTCGAACCCAGTTCGGCAAAATGCGCTCGATGAAAGAAAATGGCGATGATGTAAGTCGGAAAAATAGCTATCGTTCCGACAGAATCCGCAAAACACGAGGGAAAATTTTGCGAAAATGACAACGAAATCCGGTGTTCCCAAGCGGTCACCAATCCAATTATTATCCCGACCCTATAATGCTTAACTTTGGTGATCGGATGATAATATCAAGTTTATCGAATTTATTTCATTAGAACGAATCGACACCTGCAGTTGTACTTAAATATACGTCAACTTTTTGTTTAAAAATTTAATTAAAAAATTTAAATTGAAATATACAACGCATGTAGTATATCTGAATGTACAGGACTATTCATTTTCTTTTAACTGTTACGTAGATGTGAAGCATACTTGACTTCCTACGCGGAGACATTAGTGGCAATAAAGCACACACACCTGCAAGAACTTTTACATAACATGCGACGCCCTTAATCTCAATTTCCCTTGAATAATGCTGCGATAGTAGAATTTTACGGTTTCTTCCTTTGAACCGAGAAGTTTCTAGTTTCCTGTGAATGAAGTAAAAAACAATGCACGTGGTGGGAAGCACTGCGTCATACTACAGCTTAGTCTTATGCATGATGTTCTTTTCGAACCGATATAGCTTTCAGCTTCTCCTTTACTTCGCCGCAACCCTTTGCATCAAAAGGTATGGCGCATTCCTGATTCCACTTTTAATGCTTAAGCTACAGCCGCACGATATTATGGTCGTTATGTCATATTCCCTTGTTCTATTTCTCTCTGTTCGTGTTAAAACACAGGAAAGAGTCTTAATCTTCCAACGAATGCCGACATTTTCAACCTTCGTCTGCTCATTTTTCCACATTTCCATTTCTTTTTAGCAATAAAACAATAGATCCATTTCTTTCCTCATCTTCTTTTCGAAGACATAAACATAAGAGGTCTTTGTTTTATATTTGCTTTAACTTGAACAAAAGGAATTTATTTGATAATAAAGGATTACAATATCTCGTCCACAGATTTTCGGGCTAAATAAATTAAAGTATCGTTAAGTCGGATGTTTCTTTTATTTAACCAAACATGGCGTGTTTTTTTTAGTCGTCTATTCTTTCTTATTTACGTCTCCCTAAAAAGCAACTAAATCCGTTTGGTCATCCGTATATTTTTGGCATAGTGGAGATTTTAATTACATTGAGTTATGCGCATGATCGATATTCATATAAAGATGAACATTTTTTGTAAAACATTAACTCCAGCGCATTCCAAAAATTCTTATTCATTCTAGGTATAAGAATATGATTATCAGGATGGTAGAATTATAGGGTTTTTGTCACAACCGAAGGAAAAAATCCAAAACTGGCGATTTCCAATATTGAGGGGCTATTTTGGCCCCATTTTGCCCCATTTTTGGCCCATAAGAAAACGTAATTTGGTCTAGAGGTTTATATATTTACATTTTTAAATTATTTACAGTCAAGATACGAACTCGAGACAAACTATCCGATAGGATATAAATTATAGTTTCTTATTTTTGAAGACAGAATTCCAATCCGAGTAGAATTAGCGTAAATTTATAGTTTTTATTGGAAAAAAGTGCTAATTTTTCTGGGTGCAGCAATTGGCTGCCTAGGCAACAGGCTTAATGATTTCATATGGGTAAACTTTTAATGGGAATCAGAGGCTTATATTTTAATGCCATTAATGTTAAACTACGACTAACAAAGGAAATCCGATATTGATATAATCCCAATTTTTGGGGCTGTTTTGCCCCAGTATTGCTCCTTATGAGAACAATAAAGATGAGGCAGCTCCATATGACACAAACTTGAAATTTGGCACGATTATAGAGATTTCGTTGCAACCGAAGATATAAAAAAATATCGCAAAACTTCCAATTTTTAGGGGCGGTTTTGCCCCATTTCTGCCCCATACAAGTGTGAAATTCTTAATGAGATACAAACTTGAAATCTGGCAGAATTATCGGTTTTTAGTTACAACAGGAGGAAATCTGATAAGTATATTAAAAATTCATAATCTTAGGGGCTGTTTTGCCCCATTATTATCCCATACGAGGAATAAAATTATAAGGCACTTCTAAATGAGCTACAAACTTGAAATTTGACACGTTTACATGAATTTGTTCAACATCGACAGGGAATAATTCGAAATTGTAAAAATTCTAAAATTTAAAAATGCCTGCAGATTGCAAGCACATATTAACTAGTGTGTGTGTATGTATATATATATATATATATATATATATATATATATATATATATATATATATATGTATGTATGTATGTATATCGTGTGGAAAAGGCAAATTGATAACATTTTAAGATATGCCCTGCAAATTGTGAAAACCAACGATAAATGTTAATGATTACCATTGTATTTATCACTTAGAAGAAATAAGAAAATTGTTAAAATTCATGTTCGTTTGCTTAATATTCATTTTTGGCGCAGTAGTCAAAGTTTTCATATTTTATCTTTTTATTTGGTTAAATTTATTTAATGTGATTATCCGTGAAAATCATAATTAATGACCGTCCAATTTCTCAAAAGATAAATGGATTTGGACGTGTTTCGCCGGACCAATCAGCTCCACCCTCGGGGTACATGTTCGCGCAATACGTTCTTACTCGTTCCGTTCGCAATCCATCCCTTTCTCCTATATAATCAATCACTCGTCCGGCGAAAATGACGTTTTGACACAATTAGTCTGCGGCGTCAGCTGTATCCAATGGCGATTGTCGCCCGGGGATGCAACGACGTTATCAGCCGAATATGTCGCGATTTCGAAAGAAATCGCAAGTTCTTCGCCGGAGAGAATAAATTCCGATCCTAAGAGCGGGAGAAAAATCGATGAGCGAATGAATAGGTTTTCTCCCGCATACGACAAAGCGAGAGATTTGTTCCGTTTCCTCTCGTAAAAAAGAAACGCGAACTCTTTGCAGTTTCGTTTGATGGACTGCTTCTGTGCGGGAAAAAGTCAAGGAGACAATATGTTTCACGTGACGCATGGGAAACGAGAATTCAGGTTAAGTTCGGGATATTTCTTTCTTTAACTTGTTATATCCGGGTCGAGGGAGCCTCGTTTGTTCACTCTGAAAGACGTGTGCTCTCTCTCTCTCTCTCTCTCTCTCTGCACTTGAAAAAAGCGGAGAAAATCCGCGCGTGATTCCTTGGCTGGCGTTCGAATGCTGAATCTCGTTCCGATGCAGTAAAAGAGAGAGGAATCGTGCGATAGAATGAAAGCGGTAATCTTTCGTGTACTATTCGCTGGCATTCGGATTTTGGTGCATGGCCCGAGGAAAAGGTCGAAAATATGTGCATTAATTGTTTCAAGCTGGTTAGCGGGTTTAGGTCAGCAGGTAAGATCGATTAATGAGAACTGTTTTCAAGAGAAAATTTGTAGAGATTGATTATTCGGTCGTAATAGCGATGAAACGAAATGATGAAAATTGCAATGATGCAAAACTTACTCTATCATCTTTGAAATTGAGGGGCGTGTAGGCTGTGTTACAATTGGAAACCAGAACCTATGCTGCATGCTGACTATGAAATCGAATCCAACGAAAATGCCTTAGTCTGACCTGATATATCAATAAAAGGATAAAAATTACGCATATGATAATAACGAGAGCTTATTTGGCTAATATCTGTTTAGATTTCAAAGTGTTAATAATATACGAAATAGGTAGTTCAATGGATTGTTCATATTTAAGTTTATGCTTGAAAATGTCGCAATGTTAATGGAAAAATTTATATCGCTACAATAGTATTAGTAATGCCCAGTAAGAGAAATTAAGCCCTGTTATTGGAACATTAAAAAATTTAGGCAAGAAGCAATTGGTTGATACTGGAATAATTATAAATAACTCGAATGATTGCACAATTACATTTTCTTTGGATAATGTTCAAAACCCTGCGGTTATAAAGTTAACGTAATGATGTTAATGTTAATAAATGACCTATTTACTTATTAAATTTATATTTACGCGCTAAACGTTTTTAAATGGAGCTGAGACTGACAGATAAATTATTTGGCACGAACAAACGAAGTGGGTTATAATGGAGGTCAACTTTATTACTTACGGGTTATTTTTTGGTTCAAATATACACTGTTGACTTTTGGTCTCAAAAGCGAGAAGAAATAGAGTCAACCCGGAGGATTGAGATTGGGTCTATTTTTTCCGAACTTAACCTTTTTTGATGGACAAGCTCATCTAAGGGAGACATCGATCGGAGGATGACGGCGACCAGGGTTTTTATCGCCTCATAAGCGACGGACGGAGTGTTGGATCAATCTTTCTTCCTCTACACTCTATCCCCCTCCTCCTACTCCGTCGAATTCCCAAAAGAATACTTTTTTCCCTCTCCTGGAATGGGCGAAGTTGTGAGAAACATTAATCATCGCATAGAAAGGAGACATTGAAGGGCTGGAGTCGGTGAACCATTTCGGAACGTAATGTAGGCCCAAAGGGAAGATGGTTCCTCTCTTGGTTTGCCGGAAGTTTTGAAATTTCATGTACCGAGATTTCTTTTGTGGTTGCGGTTTTCCGCGAGAAACGTGATAATGTTTCAAAGGTTCTTCTGCTCAAGTTGAAATGAAAATACCGAAACTGTTTGTTTAATCGATCTCACAAAGAAGCGGGATAGAGCTCAGAATTTATCTGTAGAATTCATAGGCCGTAGAATACTTATTATATATATATATATACATATTATTATTATGTATACTCTTGTTCCTAAATCGTTAAGTGTGAAAGTCGTACCTGGTTGTTTTTAAGCTTCAATAAGTACAGACTACTAGGTGACGAATGATAAATTTCAGAGGCACACATTTCCTTTCATATTTCTCCAAAATTATAATTTCTTGATACGTAAAGATTTATTTCCCCCGAAACAATTAAAAAACCGATCGTATCATCATTATTTCTCAGAAAAATCACTTAGCATGCTTATCAATTTTTCATTACTCACTCGATTACCAAATACATATAATAGATTAATCAAATACCAAGATAACGTTTTTTCCTAAATAATAAGCGTTAAGAAAATTAGGGCGTTGTTTTTACGAAAGAATTTGTTCGTTGGAAATATATTTTTTTTCGGTGTCACCGCTGAAATATTACCCAAAATCCAGAAGAAAGAGACCCGAACGCAGTCTCGCCCTCGTTACTCCTTTTTCCAAGAGTTTCTCGCGTTCTGAAGTAGTCTTACTGCGAAAGACTGCGAGGCATTAAGCAAGAGTAAAGGAAAGGCGGTTTATTTTCCGCGGAATCGTGGTAGGACTCGAAAATGTTAAAAGTGCAGCCACGCCCTCTCTCCTCCTCGCGCGCCAGCAGAGCCTTCTCGCGGCAGGAAGCTTAGTGAGTTCGCGTGGGGTGGGGTTGGTGTTAGGGAAATTAATAATTGGAGTGGTAACGTGACAACCGCGCTGAAGGAATTTCAGGGTTCAAGAGATAGTGGCGCGCTCGAAACGAAAAGGAAATTAATATTTTTTTTCCCTTGGGCTCCAGTTTCTGGAATTCTTCATTAGTTTTTACGACCCGCGGAGAAAATTATCTTGGTGCGGGATTTGCTATTGATCTCGCTCTAAGATTAACTCCGAGCGATATCCACAGTGTTTTTGCTCGAAAAAAAAGGAAGATAAAATAGTCGAATCGCAGCAGTAACCAGGGAAAAGGTTCGAATTTATCGTTTAGTGGAGCTGAAACGCCATGATAAAATTTTTAAGGCTTCTTATACAATCCGATACGTTTTTTAAGGTGCAGTTTTATCAGTTTGTGCACATTTATCTAACTACAGTTTCTTTGATGAAGTAGTTTATACGTGTGAAGCGTCATGCACGTATTTCTGTCGTTTCCATTAAGTGCTTAAAAAGGCCGTATTTTTGGAAAGGGAGATTAAATGTGTCAAAGTCGTTGGTAAATGAAAGAATGTCCGCTTTAATTTCTGTTCATAACTCACACGAATGTTTGGAACACCAGTGTCAGATAGTGGGAATTTCCTGGATATTAAGTGGTCTTGATTTAAAAAAAACACGCTACACGGGAGTATTTTGCGTTACTATCTTTTGAAAATTTTAAATGTAATGTTAATGAAGCGAATAGTTATTTATGATTAAAACGTGCTTCAGATGGTAAAGTGATTCTCTCCCGTTTTATCGGCTCTAACTATATCTTTAAAAATGATTAATTCATTTTTAAAATAAAAAAACGCTACACCTACTGGTATTTGATTCATTCTGACTCCGGAGATAATGGTGTCACAAGTGCGAATAGCAGAATGGTGAGTTTTCTAAGATATTATCAACATTTTTGGTAAATTTATTTTCATAATTATCAGTCATCTGCAAGCTCATCGAATTGCTTACATCTCTTTAAGGCATGCTTGTTTGTCGGCGTAGGCTGCGTCAGAATCATAAGATTATGAGGAACAGTTATTATTTTAAGCATCATCACGATAACCAAATACAAAAATATATATTAATTTACTTAAAATATAAATGTCGGTATTATTACTTCGTTTAGTGATTTACAAAAATGAAGTATAAATCGTTTCAGATATTGAATAATTACAAACTACCTCGCAATTATAGTTTCACTAAGGTACAGCCCGTAAAAAATGACGGGAGTAAAGAAAATTCAAAATTATGCTATCATACCGTAATTTCCAAAGTGTGAACAATTATATCTTAAACTTAAAATAGTTGCGTATATTTTTACACGAAAGAGTATGAACGTATGTTCAATATAATAATTTAAGAATGTTGTTTACTTTGGTTGCTATGAAAATCATTTCCCACTCCTTTCTCTCTCTCTCTCTCACGTTTTCAAAGCTCGCTTACAACCATAAGGATTGAAAGAACAATAGGATTTCGAGGTCTAAAAATGTAATTGGTAGGCAAGGCAACATTCAGTTAAAATGGCAAGATATCCCCAAAATATGCGAATTAAATGTTTATCATGAGTGATTTCGAATTGTAGGCGGAATAAGAAACTTTATAATTTTTTCTTCAAAAGGGTTTGTATCGGAAGATTTTCATATTTTAATCTAAAAAGAATGAAAGCCTACACGTCGAAAAGTCGATATTTACGTGTTATTTTACGGGAAATTGAAATGTCTTCTTTGGAGTGGACCCCAGGAATTTTTTCGAGATTATTTTCGTCATCACCTTAAAATATGTGAATCGAGCATTCCTGCCAAATTTATAATTCTATCTCGATTATTGTTCGAGTCATTGGTAAAGGGGCGGTTAGCGTGACTAGCTCAGACCCTGCCGAGGGCATGTAAAAATAATTAAACATTAATCCCGTTTTTATAGCGAGCGGGTGTATCGTTACATCAGACAAACCAACCAACAAACAAACGTACCGATCGCCGAAACCGTTATAGTAAATTCCGTCGAAATAACGTATATACGTATACTGAAATTTACAAGTCATATTTTCAAAGACATGATTTGCGCTAACGATGATTGGGCAGAAAAAGCCGCGAGAGTTAGAAGTACCCATCAATCTCGTCGAAAAATGAACAAACATGGCGACGCCGTTTTTACGTGAACGTTCAATCTTTGCCTCGTTTTCATCCCATAGCGTATCCCAAACGATTCACACTTTCCTGCGGAACTTTAAAAAAATAAACATTCTTAAATAAATACGACGTGATTAAAAAGATAAATCGGAGAAAGTTTGCAACGTGCAGGTGGAATCGTTAAACCGTTTTGTGGGGAATATTATGGTGAATGGATTCTGTTAGCGAGAGGAGTGGGTGAGTTGCAGGAGGTTGGGGGAGAGGTAGGGAGGAGAGAGAGGGAGGGAGGAGAGGGAGGGAGGAGAGGTAGGGAGGAGAGGGAGGGAGGGAGAGACATTGCAGACAGAAGTGAGCTATGGGTGAAGAAAATAACTCCCTTTCAAAAGCGGATGCGAGGTGCGAGTTGATGTTTTCAAAACATATTTTCTTCTTTTTTTTATATCTCCTTTTTTTTTTTTTTAATATTCCCTCTCGTACGCCACACAGCCGTCGGATTAACCTGGGGAAAGGTGAAAGGTCGTGCTTTTCACACTGCGAAAAAATAATTAAAAACGACGTTTTTTGTACTCGAAGAGAAATAAAAAGGACAGACTTAATTAACAGGAACTATTCTATGAACTAACGACCTTAGCGTTTCTTTTTTGCTACTTAAGGAGGCTTTTGTTCTTCATACGTTTGTATTGCAAATTTGAGCGAAGTCAAAAGAAACGAAAATTTTTACCGCTTTTCCTAACTCTTATTGTGTCGTCGTTTTAAGAGAAAATACCACATTTTCCTACATTTAAAAGAAGTCTGATTTTTTTTACTGTCGCGGTTAGTGGATCACTCTGATCATCTTATTTTGGTTTACAACCTATCTTTTCCTGAAACGAGACCAGTCATTTATCTAAACATTTAAAATAGAGCCAAACGGTCAGTTCTGATTTCGATCTGCTCGTATTTTATAGAACCCGACTTTTTTTCAAACTCTTTTATAGTTTTAGAAAGAATTATCGCTGTACGGATGAAATATTTTAGACGACCGATTTGTGGCCGTAATCCGCATCTAGATTTCCCAATATTCTTATAACTATTTCAGTTACATGGGTTTTTGTCATAAATGTGGGAAGAATAAACTGCGTCTCACTTTATCATTACTTCTGGAACAGGACACTAGGTCATGGTTGACGCCAAAAAAGTATCTACCCCCTATTCTTCTCGAGTTGAGTTGATAAGTTCTTTAGATGATTAAAGTACAATCCTGCCGACTGGATAAAAGCGAGTGAGAGTCACGCTGTGCATATAAGCCGTAGTAATTTCAATCAGTCGAAATGGTACGATGATGGCGGAGAAGGGACGGGAAAAGATGTTAATTTTGCGTGTCTTCGAGCGCATGTAATCTTCCTCCCAAAATGTGAATCCTCTGCAGCGAATGAGTTTTTTCACATCCCTTCTTGCCTGTATTTCTTTTGTTTTTCTCTTTCTTTTTTTTTTGGCGACGAACTCCGTCCTTGAGCGCGTGTATGTACCTCTCTCATCCTCCAAAACAAACACACACACACACAGCGGGAAAACGTCTCTGTGTCTTTTGTTTCCTCCGTTAAAGCTAACGGAACAAAGTGCCCGTTTTTCATTCCACTTTAAGCTGTCACCGCGTGAGCGGAATATATTAAATGTTAGAAATAAAATATGGGCCAAAAACTCTCTGCCGCACCCGTAATGTGTTTGGTTATTACGCCGATCTGTTATTTAAAAAAATACATCGTCGGGATGTTGCAAAAAGTCTCTAATTACTCTTTTTTTTAATGAGCCATTTCGACCGCATTCAGCGTCGCGGCAGAGATTATGTAATGAGTTGTGGGTGCCATACTCATTTATTTCCGGGCGTGCGGGTATTTTAGAGAATTTTTGCAAGCATATTTATTATCTAACGCGAAATACTCGCTCCTGTTGGCTTTCACGAAAAGAACAAATGCAATTATGCAAAGGACTTCATTTCCGAGGTCGTTAATCCAGTCTGATTTTTCCCCTAAAAAGCGTAATTTTGTGACATGTAAATGATGCTTTCTCACGTGAGAATTCTTATCTTAATTTATAATGGAAAAGGTCAATAAAATACATTTTAGTCCAAGGAAAATAAGTTATATGATAATTTTTTGGGTTTAAAACCCTGCTGGATGCGCTATTCAAATTTAAGAAATTTATCAAAAGCTGTTCGGAGCTTTTTAGAATTCATACAAAGGTAAATTTATTAGACTGGTTATTTTACTCGAATCACCTCTAAAAGAAATCTCAGGCAGCAAAATGTGTTGTAACACAACGTAATGTAATCTATAGATTTCATTCGTAGAACAGAAAAGTTGATGACTTCATATATCGAGACTTTTTGATGCCGATCAACATGTATGTTTAATAGCGTGAGATTTAATAAATGGGACCAAATAAAAGGTTACTATGTACAATACTAGTTTATTTTTACTGTTATTTTAAAAAAGCGGCATCATTTTACTTTTATCCTTACTAGATTTATTTTTCCCGAGCAAATGTAAATAAATAAACATTTATATATCATAAATCGTAATCTTTTAGAACCTTGCATCTGTAATCTGCGAGATGTTTTATTTTTTGCGTTTGGTATTTCACATTCATTTAACGAAACATATTATTCCCTCGACGATTTTTAAAAAATCCTTTAAAATACTTCTATAAGCGTTTGTTTACGCGATTATCTCTTCATTCAATATTCATTCTGCCCTCGGGAAGAAAGCAATTCCGAGTATTTTTTTATTATTGTTATTATCTTCTTCCTTTCCGCTCCCACGGAGCGCTGTTGCCATTTGTACGGCGCTCTCACTAAATCGGATGTCGTTTGTTTTCGTTTGATCGAGAAAGACCCTCGGGGAAATGTTTTCTCGTCATATTGGGCCCGGAAAAAGCCTCGTATCTCTGCCCTCGAGATTGTTATCGCCGCCTTCTTTTCCACGGAGGCCGTGTTCGCCATCGGGAGGACACAAAACACGATATTCATTTTGCGTTGAAAAATCAATTCTACGGAAGAATCTCTTGATTGTGCCAACGCTTCCCCCCTCCCCCTCTTTTCTCTCTCTATCTCGCCTTCATTAAACTGCCAATGTACGGCGCTCGAGTCTCGCACTACTCATTTTTTATTTTAGAATTTATCTATTTCTCTTTTTATACGGGAATTTTAAAAAATGAATGTTTGTACTTCGATTTTTTTAGCGTTATTGACAAGTCGACTTTGAGGGTAGCAATCTTTTTCCTTTTCTCCGGCGTGTTGCCGAGGTCACGTGTTCATAGCAGAGAGGAATAAATGCCCATCATCAGTTGACGACGAGAAGAGCGGATGTATTTATAAACTCTGTTCACTCAGTTTCATATCTCCCCTGGAACAAATATCATAAATATTTTCAAGCAGATGATTTTTTAAAATTTAAACGAAAAATTAATGCACGAAATTTACGTCTACACCTTATGCGATTCGTCTGCTGGATGGTGCAGTAGAAGCATTATTTGAATACGGATGTGAGATTTTCATTTATTTGTTTTTAATTAGTTCATAAGCAGCACCATACGGCTTTTTACAATGAGCCAAATGACGAAAACAAAGACTAACACATACGAGATTGCCCTCGGCAAGGTTCGAACGTGCACCCTCTTAGCATTGGGAGCTACGCAAACCACCCATTTACCAATGCAGGCTCAAGTGAAGTTAGTCGGAAAATCACTCGAGGCCGAGGTTTACATTCAGACTCTGGCGATCATCATTTACACGTTTATCTCAATGAATAAAACTTTAATTTTCGCGATGAACCTAGCCATGTATATAAAATTGGGATAGCGCAGAAATGAGTTTGAGAATATCGGTATTCTTTCCTTTAAGGATATAAAGTTAGGCGTATTATTCTTCTTCATCACCAACGGCAGAACTTTCACGTCGCTCACTAATATGTCGAACAAACAGTTTTAGTTGCTCCGCCTTGCGATATATTCCTTCTCGGCGGTAAGGAACCGAAGTGGGTTTCCTAGTTTTGCCGAAACAAATGCTACCGTTTCATTTCATAAGTGGCTCTTTCCTCCCTTTTCGGGGCTAACAGACGCCGTAATCGCTTTTCAAGTGCTTCCGCCATTATTCTCTCGGAGCTTCGAACATCGGAATCAATTAGTCTCAGGGCTGTGCCACTAGGAGCGTTTTACGCTGCTCTCGCCGCAAACTCCACTCTTTGATGAGTAAGTGTGTGTGTGTGCGAGGGAGATGTGGATGGAGAGAGAGAATTGGAGTGCTGCTGCTGCGGTTTACAGGTACTGCTAGGGAGAAACCCTCCCCTCCCTCCCCTTTCTACCCCCTCTCCCCCCTCTGTCTGTCTATCCACATTGATCGGGATCGCTTAGTAATATTCCGCTTTCGCTTGCGTAAGCGGCTCGTTACCATAATCCTCTTCAATGCGCTCATCTTTCGCGTGTATCTATTTAATGCATGCGTTTTCGCGTCGCCGGGCAACGGATCTCGACGCAAGCGAAAAAGGAGTGATTCCGCGAGTCAGTTTCGTGGTCAGTCGGGCAGCGTTTTTCGCCTCTCCTCGTGCCGTGAGTGAGCGTTTCTCGGAGCGAGGACTAAAGAGTCAAAAGAGAGAGAGAGAGAGAGGTTAGGATGGAGTATCGCGGGAGTTAATGGTTTTTTCAGGAGGATTGAGTAGAGTGAGCAATCTCGTAAATGGCGGTGCGGTGGTTTTTATTTATTTTTTCTGTTTTTTTTTTGGGCGTGTTTGTTCCGTTTTATATTTTTTTGCCCGCGCGGAGCTCGGCGAGTCGAGAAAAATAAACTCGCATATTTAGCTGGCGGACGATGTTTGTTTTTTAAAAATTTTCTCCGTTGATGGCCGAAGTAGGGCTACTACATGCGCAGGGCGTGGTTTTTTTTATTCCGAAAGTGCTTCCCCCCTCCCTTTCTCTCTAGGAGTTTTCTGTCTGCAGGTAATTTTTTAGGAGTTGAAAAGCTAGCGATTTTCAACGAGTAAGAAATTACTACAGTTTTGTAACGTGGACATATGCGTGGGGATTTTTAGTTTTTAATATTTTCTAATAGTATTTCACCTAAAAATTTAAACGCGGATGGTATCCGCAGTGCTTAACGTCTAGCTATAGAATATGTAGTTGCAAAATAAGCATTACGAACTCTCGTGCGGTTTGAGCCTGTGGCGTAACTACCAGGGTGCAGGGAGTGCAATGCACCCGGGCCTACTCCTGAGGGGGCCCACACAGTGGCGTAGCCAGGACTTGGGCACCGGTTTAGGTTTTTAGGGCCGCATTTTTAGTAAACATAAAAGTCATCCAGAGTATCCAATATCGTACGAAACGGAACTAATCCCACGAAATGAAAATTGCGCAAAAAAACAAGAAGACGAAATTAATAAATGTCACAAAATGAGTTGAGATGAGTTAAGAAATTGCGTTGCGTTACACTCCCAAGATATAAGTGAAAATGAAAGACGAACGATTATTTTATGTGGACCACATCAACCAAAAGAACTGTTTCCTAAAGATCATAAACAGAATAACAAATCATTCAATGAATGTTATTATTTTCAAATCACGCAAGCTGGAATTCATATTAGAAGAGATTGGCTATGTTATTCTAAAATAAAGGATGATGTTTACTGTCAACCATTCCGGTTATTCTCTAAGAAATTTCCAAACAGTATGGCAAATGGAAGCAGAGATTGGCAACATTTAAATCGAAAAACTCAACGTCACGAAGAATATTCTCATCACAAACAGAACTGTGCAGTGCTGTGTCAGTGGCGTGAAAGAAAAACAATCTATGATGAAATCGATCTCAAAATAAGACAAGAGGCCTCATACTGGAGAAGAATCCTTGATAGATTAATCAATGCTATGCTCACATTAGCTTTGGGGAACTTGCCATTCCGTGGTCATCAAGAGGATAAGAAGTCAGCAAACAGAGGAAATTTTTATCAATTATAAAGCTGTTAGCAAAGTATGACGACGTGTTGAATCAACTCTTAAACTCACCCCAAGGAAAAATAAAGTATTATCGCCACAAATTCAAAATGAAATAATTGAAATATTAGCAAATGCCGTTTAAGAAAAAAATATTTCCGAATGCAAATCAACAGCCTTTTTTTTATATTGGTTGATACAACGCAAGATATATCAAAAATCGATCAGGTGATCGATTGGTCATTTTCCGTTATGCAACAATTGAGTAAAATGAATACCACACGTTGAAAATTAACTAACTCTTTATTAGGTTCGTTGCAGTTGAAAATCATTCTGCAGAAGGACTGATGAACATAATTGTTTCAAAACTAAAGGAGATTTTAGGTGGATTAGAGAAGCTTCGTGGGAAATCCTGTGATGGGGCATCTGTAATGAGTGGAGTGTACAATGGAGTACAAAAAAGAATACAGGATATTCAGCCAAACACCCCATACATACATGCGCAAATAATGATTTAAATCTGTTTTTAAAACACGCAACATTAGATATTGAAGAGGTAAACGACTTCTTTGATGTAGTTGATTCAGTTTTTGTATTTTTTAGTGACAGTGTGATAAGATGGAATTCAGTTAGCAAAACAAATTCCGAGTAACCTCTAAAATCACTTAAACGTGTACGTGCTACACGTTTTTCTTCTAAAAAAGATAGCTTGGAGGCTTTAAGATACAGATTTGTTGATGTAATGAAATACTTAAATGTGATAATACTGAAAAATACCAAAACGCAGGAAATCAGTAAAGCAAAAGTACTTAAAAACAAATTAGTTTTTTTGAATTTTTTATGGTGGTAGTACATTTTTTAATGATGCCTTCCCTGCAAATCCGAAGGCTTGTCCGCAGGTAGGGAGAAAACCCCACAAAATGATTACTTTTACTATGAATATTAATTAGCAACAAATCTCTCTCGGCGACGTGTCAATAATATAATAGTGCCCTTAAATAATGTGATAAATGCAAGTAAATGTTCCTTTAAGTTTCGGTGATTCGGTATTGTGCAAGAAGATTCATCCCGGAGTGTTTTTTATTATGAAATGTGATCATTGATGCCTCTTGTCGCGAGAAATTATAAAAGTATTCCATGGTTCGTGAAGAAATTGTTTTCGCCAAACAAATTGCGCATTTCAGTTTGTCATGCAATCTCCTTGAGGGTGAAACATCCAGTCATCAATCGTTTCCGACCCGCAAATGGACGGCTTTTGTTATATTTTAATGAATCGTTTCTTGCCTCGCTTGGAATGGTAGCGCGAAAGCTATCGGAACTACGCTACCCCCGAAAGAAGCCATAACGAGGTCGTCTTTGGGGAACCATAATAGAAATGTCTTCATTCCCTCAAAAACACCTGCTCTCTTTGTTTTAATACGACCCCTAGCGGCAATTAACGTCAACATCGGAACGAGCCACATGCATTTATTTTTCTTCAGAAAAAACGTTGGGATGGGCGGCCGGTCGTTAGTTCTAAGTGGCTATTAGCGGCGAAATTCGATTACATAAAGCATCAAGGCGAATGAATTTTTCCTCGCTGAAACTTTAACGCGTTGCGATATTACCTCTATTACGGAGATAAAGTAAAATATAAGCGTACTTAATACCGGTATCACCATATAATATTTGGGCGAAAGGGGAACCATGGGAACGCCTTCAACCTCAATTAGGCGAAACTTTTTTTGAATGCTCATCCGCGTATTAAATAAAATTTCGAGTTTTAATCAACTCTTCTCTATCCTCGCGACGTTCCCACATTTAGCGGTCGAAAATTGAATTAATAATATCTCGGGGTTTTTTTTCAGGAACGACGAGCAACTTTCGTCAAACCAGAACAAAGTGCACATTTTAGTCCATTAGTCAGTATTGTCTTTGATAGGTATTGTTATAAACTTTCATGGTATATTAAAATTAAACCGAAGTACAATTTCTAGTCCTCGCAAAACCTGTTACCGAGGTGATGTAGCTGCCATGCATAATTCATATCCGGCGATTATAAATTTATGGTCTGAAGGTCTCTTGGTGAGATGATAGATCTGTCGAATAATCAGTTTTGTTCAGGTTGATGAAATTACGGTATCTAGTAGGAAAAAACGCAATTTATATTCAAATGCTTTCTAGAGCTCAATTTGAGATAATGGTGACAAGAAAACCACAGCTTAAAAGATGTGTACATAGTTTAAAAAATCTTTTCTGCAATAAACTCTGCATTTTTATCAAATTTACACATAAATGTATTCAAATTAAAGAAATAGTGCAAATTAATTCTTCAGTTCTCTTATAGTTGAAATATTCATGAGAGATATTTTTTGTCAGAGGAATTTGAAAAGTTTTCAAAGGAAAACACTCAGGTAGTGTGTTTCTACTTTTAAACTGGTTTGAATAATTATATATTACTCCAGTATATTTTATAATTTTCATTCATGTTCATTTTTGGTACATACGAAATAATGAAGTCTATTATGTGAAACCGAAAAAGCTTCAGAAAGAAGATCTCTGAAACAGATATTTGCTTATTCGACGAGGACTTCACGATAAAAATCGTGAAACGTCACGGATGAATGGCACGTGCGGTGTCCATTGTATTTAATATGGGCAACACGCTTTTTCTTTACCAGCTCACATGGCACCGGCATGGCGGGGAAGATATCCGACAACCTGCGGTTTTGTCCCAGCTGAGTCTTTAAATATATGTATAATTGTTTCGATACATTTGTTTGCGGGTAGTAATGGGATGCTGAACTCTTTGCGGTGCTTGGCGAGGCGTCGTGTTATAGCTTGTGTTTTTGCGGCTTGGCACACGACGACTCGGATTCTCGTCTCCGCGAATTATAGGCAATGTTTATTCACGCCACATTCGATAGCGGTGTTTTTTTTTACAATTTATAGGCTTTGATTCTCATTGATTTTGGCGAAAAAATGTGTGTTATTATTTGTTGGATTTGGGAAAATTGGAAAGTGAAGATTTACACAATCGATCATAACTCTGAATATTAAAATGTCACTAAACATGTGCCATATTTGAAAGGAACAAAAAAATCCAGAATTAAAAATAACATTTTTTAGCTTAACCTGAATCGATTTAGGGCAATTTTCCAATATTTCCGTGTCCATTATTCTGGTCGAAGATCGAAAACAAACACGTTTAACCATACTTAATTTTGAAAAGGCAGATAAAAACCATCGAATAGTAATAATGCCTTGCGGCAATTGCACGAATAAAATAAAAAATACTTATCGCATAATAGGCAGCCAAAATTAAGAACAGAATCACATTCTGCGAAAATTAATCGACGTCGAAAAACACAAAGAAAATCAAAACTAGCTCAAAATAGACGGAAATGAATGCATTTAAAAAATATATTAACATTTTTTCGACGAAATTGACCTATGAATTTTTGTTTCGTTACCCATGGAAACAAATCTGCAAAAATAACGAGCGCCATGTTCACGCAGGCGCGTCCGTTAAATATTCCCCTTCCCCTCTCCCAACCCCTTTAGCGAGCGATTCCTTACGAATAGCGTTTTCTGTTTGATAAGATTTTGTTTCGAATTTATTCGAGAATGTTTCGATTCTAAAAAAAAATGCGGTAATTAGAGCGAGTGCTAATTGAACGGGGGAAGGTATTTGGGGTGGGTTAGGGACTAATGGAAGATATAAAAGAGATAAAAGTTATGAAAAAAATTCCCCTAAACCCTAGATTGAGTTTTCCAGAAACTCTAACTCGCGGAAATCAACCCTCGTTTGTCTTTCGCTGTCTCACTCTCTTCTCGCTTCAAATTACGTTCGTATAAACTTTCCTCCGCCTCCCTTTCTTCTTCTCTCTTCTCGGACCCTTTATCTCATTTGAAACTATTGTTTTATATCCGTTTACTGCGAGATTCAGCACTTTTGTACACACGAAAAATTCCGAGTTATTATCTTCTCGCTTAAGTTGTTGGTTATTGTTCTCGGCTAATAATAATATCCTGTCTTAATTCCTTTGAGGTCTCGAATTCTCTTAATCCATTATTCCCTGTCAACGTATGCTGCCTGGCTTTTTTTTAATTTAATTTTTAGATGAAAAATTTCACCGCCTCTTTCGTTTTTATTATGCGATTAAAATTAATCTTCTTTGTAAAAGCTAACAAGTGGGATGTTTCTGTTTTCTTCGCGAATACTAATTAGTTGGACTATATGCGACTTGTTGGCATTTAGTTGCTGGGATCTACAAAATTTACGCACAGATATATCCTCGCGTTTCCCATAATTTCATGTTTTTGATGAAAAAGACCGTTAAAAAGTAAACGGTAACAAAGTGAACTAGCGTTTAATATTTTATTGGTTTTCACTTCATAAAATTATGAAAAATTAATCGGAACAATTTACTTGAAAATGTTAATTCCAATCTCTTAATAAATTTAGGTGTTCATCATTGATTCTAATCACGCACTTGGCGATATTAGCAAATGTTTGATGACCGCAAAAAATTTACGATAAATGTTCGTCGGAGATTTAGCGGAACTGAAATCTAATTTGGTTCGGTAAAACTATTTGTATTTGTCTCGATCAAATACACAATTACCGCTTATTAAATAGTAAGCAAATTACGTGACTATTAAATCATAATCGTAAATTATATCCATTAGTATTATTCAGCCGAAAAGCATTTTTCTGCTGATTAACT
This sequence comes from Uropetala carovei, assembly GCA_036926305.1. NCBI lineage: Eukaryota > Metazoa > Arthropoda > Insecta > Odonata > Petaluridae > Uropetala > Uropetala carovei. Next base: position 3,399,333 of record JAXCHB010000010.1, on the reverse strand, counting down.
TCCCAGTTAATCGTAGAATTTAGGAACGTATTTACTTAAATGCATTTGGGAGGTTCACTGTATGGCATTTGGCAATGGAATATATGTCAGAAAGCGACATTATAAAAAATTGTTCGCCTGTAAGCGTAGCAATTTTTCATTAGCGATTCACTATCGGTCCTGGATACATCCACGATGGATTGAACTTTGAAGAAAAATCCCATTATATCCATTAGATTACGTTTACATCTTACTTCGGCTTTTCTAAAATATGTAAGACTCGTTTTATTAAATCTTGAAGTAATATTATCGGGTTCTTTATAATAGCCTCTTTCAGTTCCGGGGATAACGTTTCAGTTCTCTGTTTCCTGCGTCTACCATTTTCTCTCCAGACAGAATGGTCGGATTTTTAATACAATGTACGAGAGAGGGTAATTCATGCTTCAAAAGGTCTTGTTTATACATCGATCTGAACCAAGGCAACGCTTTAAACTCCTTCACAAGGGACACTCGAATGTATGCGATTGTTAGCCATTTGAGTTCCACACGCTGTCTCTGCTCGAGCATTTGAGAGTGGTTGTGTGCCCTCGGATGTGTGGGTTAGACGTCTTCTTTCGTCGAGTGGCCGACGACAATGGGCACAGCGGAAACCACACCGACGAAACATTAGTTTTGGCACGAGGACAAAAGGGCTTTGGTCCTTGGCTACAAATGAGTCATTGAGCTATTGTCTTGAAAAGCGTTGTTTCGCCAAATCAAAAGTGAAGTTTGTGACATCCTCGCGTCTCTCGGACGGGTTTTAAAAATATATTTTAATTGTTGTAATTTTCTTCCACGTCACTTAAAAGGGTTAAAAAATATTTACTTTTTGATGATGGATAGCATCGCGATTATTTACAGGAAACCTATAAATATTATAGATTTGGAATATGTATTGCGAAATAACGTTATGAGGTAACATTGTACGACGCAGCTGTGGAGATTTATTTTAATGGTCCTACATATTAATTAAGAATGAGAGTAATTTGCTTAGAAAATATTTCGTTATCCCCGTAATGGTTAAAAATACATCCGGATTTATTGGATGATTCGTTTGTAAGGAATATGCATTTTAGTAATTTATTTTTCCCCTATGACAATTTTTTTTACCGCAAAGAGGCCGCTTATGCTGATTTGAAACGAAAACTTAAAAATCCTTGTAATATCCTCCTTGATTCAATAACTACGATGGACGTACGTTGCGTCTACGCACGAGAGAATTTTTAAATGTTTTGCGTGGTAGGTACTTAAAAGTATAAGCATTTCCATTTTAACTGTTTTTCAAGGCCCGTTGAAGGCAGACCGGAACGTTCGAAGTTCATGAATTTTAAGGAGGCGTTTCATTGATTAGTTACATGATAAGTGATCCGGTTGATTGTCTCACGGGAGCACATTTGATCAAATATCAAAATTCAGGCGTGATTATCAACGGGAAAATTATTCTGCTCAAGTTGTCAAGGCTAAAATAATGTTTCCTTTTATCACAAGCTGATATTTCATTGCTCTGGCCTCAGCTCAAAAATGATTTCAAGGGTTTTATTTCCTGAAGTAGCTTCCTTTATTAAAACCTGAAACTATTTAATTGAAGCGTGATTATCCAATTTATCATTGATAATGGAATCGCGTTGGATTTAATTATCTTAATGCGATAAATGCTATAAAAAAAAAATAATTCGAGTGAAAATATGCCTTACAATAGATATTTAAATTTGGTTGTATTATGAAGGTGTAACAAGTGAATTTATTATGACTTTGTGGGTAAAGGTTTTAACAAAGGAAGGAATACCTTTATGATGTTATTATTATGCAAAAAATATCCCAATTTACCGTTCATGAATGCAGAAAAAAGTCTTCACCTTTTTAACGCTGAAATTAATGATATCTTCCTTTCTAACTCGCCTTTAGGGACGCCCATGCATTGCACCCACCGCTTTTGTATGGTACAAATCCCGCTCTATGACAAAGTGATTGCTCGGCAGCTTTCCTTTCACGGGATAACAAAAAAGAGTTCTTTTTTATTTTCGAAAAGTCCTCGAATGTAGCGGCGCTTTGGGAAATCGAGGGAAAATTTGCGCAAATCTTCACTCTTTTGTTTTCTCCTCAGAGGAGCCGATTTTTTTCGGCCATCTCTTCTCTCGCTCTTTCTCCCCCTCTCTCCCTTTCCTTTCTCTAAAGGGAAATCTTTTGCTCGTCGGTGTGACACTTGATGTCTTTTAAAAATCCATTCATCGCTCAAACAAAGCCCTTCGCCCTTCTTCTCCTACGCTAGCCCTTTTTTTTGTGTGCCAAAACGTAGCTGAAAAAAAGGGATGGGAGTGTATTAAATTTATATTCTGCTTTTCGCGTGTAAAGAAAAAAGCGGCTTTCTTTTCGCGAAAATGCTTTGGAAAAAAATGATCCAATTATTGAAACTGCTTGTTGCTAAAGCGACGCCACGATGCACGTTCTCTTATGCGTGGGAAGGTAACCGGATAATGTTTTTTGGTAAGTTTTAATAGAATACTATACCTTTTTATGTTAAAATAATATCAATTGTGCAGCTTCTTTCGCGAAAGTCTAAAATTATACCAAAAAGCCATGTCCTTGGTAGCATTAAGATTTGTGTAGTAATAGTGCTATTTCTCACCGGTTTTGTTAAGGCGAAATATACATTTAGATCTGTAACGCTGATGTATTTCCTCATCCTTGGGAGGCTTTAGAATACTCGGATGTAAAAATGTACTTTAAACTTCGTTTGAAAAATTTTAATGTGTCAATACCAGTTTTGTTGTTCATTATTATAGGCACAAGTTACTGTTAATTTTTTGTAAGCTGATGATGGTGTGGAAGTAGATCCTAATTAGATTCGATCATGTTTCGGGAAAATCGCCGGAGTGTAGCCTGAAGTATTAACTAAAGCTTTTTCATTGACCTTGCGGGGCTTCTGATCAAATCCCTGCGTGAGGCAACGCAACTCAACCGTGTTTAAAACTCGCTCTCCGACGACTAAAACTAAATTCCCCTCCAGCACAATGAAATATATGTCAAATTAACACGGGATACATTCCGAGAATTGAAAGTCACAATGGCGTGCCTCCGTATTTGAGTGACAATCAACTTTGCACCCACCATCCTCCCCTCCATCCATATATCTCTCCCATTGGACGCGCAAGGGCGGCTTTTATCTCCCTCATCCGCCCCCCTTGGTCCTCTCTCTCTCTCTCTCTTTGACCTTTCTCTCTCTCCTACCATTTCCAACACATCCTCCGTACACGTGCCATTGTCTGCTTCAATGATTGCCCTTTTCGCCTAAGCGCCACCCTCCTCTAGCGGTGTGTAACCTCTTAATCCTTCGTTCTAAAATCCTCTCCTCATGACGGCCGCTTTGAGGATTACGGGGTTTCGCCGTCGAGCTTCTCAAAAATCCCGCTACGCGGCGCCCCCTATTCTTTTTCTACCAACCCACCTACATAACCTACCCCTTTTGCCCTCTCTCTATCTAACCTTTGAAAGAGCGCTCCGTATGATACCGCACGCACGCACGCGACGGGGGGAATTAGCCGCAGAATTCAAGAGGCGCTTTCGCCTCTAGAATTTACGTTCTCATTTTTGGTGGAACAATGGATGATGTATCATTGGAGAGGGTCTCTTCGGTCACGCGTGTCAGCTTTGGAACGTGTATGGCTATTCAGCGACCTCAAGTCAGGGAACGGCGGTGCGCGAGATGGAATCCCTCTTGTTGGACATCCTCAGCCGTGTGTGGGATTCGTGGGATATTCAAGCGCTGTCGTAATGACATCACTAAAACTAATTAAATATCTATAATGCGGAAGGATATTTGCGGCCTGCAAAAATTTATAAGAATTTATTCATCTTTACGCCATTTTTATTATGCTGCAATATATAAAAAGTTTTTCCTTACGATTTATAAATATTATTACAGTGATTCTGATTCATACGTATTGGACGATTGATTGCATGAGGATCGGTAAGTTAAGGTTACCCAAGGCGTCATGATAATCTGTTGTTGATACAGTTTAATAATAAGCTTCACTATTCAGGGTTTGTAGGATCGTAGATAGATTTGATGTGGTATGAATTTTAAAGCGCGTCGTGTCCTTCATCTTCCGCATATATCCCGGTAAAAATATTTCTCAGTATTTAAGAATATTTCTATATGGAAGAATACTCCTTCCATTATGAATGACAATTTTAATTTTAAGCGAATAAATTGCATATTTTTAAAGCTGGAAAATGTATGGCTATAAATTATTCGGTAAGGTTTTTCGAAATAGTGGCACTAGATTGTTTGGTTATCACATTTCATTTAGAAAAAGGGAAAATTATGAAATGGCGTGCGATGTAAATCTAGTACCAGCACATTATATTTTAGTCTATCAACGCTGGATCATTTTGTTTTACGGTATTGGGGCGTAACAGACTCGAATAATAAACGTGTTGTATTTCCAAAATAAAGTTATAACGCAAACCCACAAAACTGATCAAAAATATGGTGCGTTATGACGAATAAAAATTTCTACCATTTTCTTTCTCCTCCTCTCGTGGATTTTTCTTTTGCCGCGGGTTAAGTTTAATAAAATTACAGCAAATTAAACGTGAGGCCCGTGCATGTAGTGCGCCTTATGTCCCATCGACCAATGGGACACCGAGCAATATTCCGGCGGAAGGCGTCCGTTTCCAGGGATACCAAGAGGGTTAAGCCTTCCCGGAAATATTCCCCTCACCCGCTCCCTCCTACCATTACTCTTTCGACCTTCCATTGGTTTCTTTTCCTGATAATTCCTCTCTCAAATCGCCTTATTTTCATCAAAAGAATCAAATGCGAGGAAAAAAGAACAATATCTGGAATGCCGCACGGAACAGTGACCAACGGAAAAGAATTCGGCCAAAACGTGTCGCCCTCTTTTATAATAACGTGACATTTATGTAGTCATCAGAATCTCAACCTAATCCCTGGAAAATGATCTGGACCACGTTATTGCATTCTCTTTTACTTATGACGACGCATTATTCATTCTTCCGATTTGATTGAAGGTCGATAACGTAATTTTTCAAGATTTACTCAGTTTCATAACTAACAAGCTTAACTTCAGTTTCCGAGCGTTTTTTTTTGTAATTTATAAAATAGCTAGTGTTATTTAGCCTTTCTTTAATGAAATAGATTTATCTGTCATCTCATGGAACCATAAAAAGAAGAATCGGGCCATTGGAATCAAGCATTTCTGAAATAAAAGCGACACAGACACGTTCGAGTCCTCGATAGGATTATATGCCGCGGTCATACTAAGCCCATGCAATGGCAAGCATTTTTTTATTGACGTAAAATTGCTTGCAATACATTTCCAGCGATGCTTGTGATTTAAAAATATATAAATTCAACGGTGATGGTGAATTCTCCTGATTATTTGCATAGTACAAAATAAAATATACGTAACTTTATCATGCTTTTTGAAATAAATAACGGAACAGAATCTGTTTATTTTGAACTTCTGCGGCTGTGCGTCTGTAACAAGTGTTTTTATTATGGAAAAATCATCTCGAAATATATTTCATTTAACTGCTAGCATTTTTCTCGGTTTAAATGTCATTTACTTCGTATTTTGATCAGGCGAAAAATCTATGGCCTTAATTAATTCTGAATTTGAAGTAAAATGCCATTTTAGTATCTTAGGGTGTGTTATTTCGTACTTTAATGGCCTCTACGTTAGTTACCGAATCTCGCTGTAATATTCTCAGCATTTAAATCAATTATCAACATATTATAAACATAAAAGCATTTTCCGCGAAATTCCTTTAAAATTAATACGAAAACAGGACGTAACCATATGGGCAAAATTCTAAAAAAAGATTTACTAAACAAACTAATTTTATCACCTTTATTGTTTTACCTGTAGGGAAAATGCCGACAATTTGAATAGGTATATTCCTAATCAAAGGAATTCTTTCGTTATACCTCAGAAATTATAAATAATTAAATATATAGTGATACTTACTCAATGATAGCACTCAATCATGTCATAGACCAGGTCAGTAATAGACTGCTTACCTGTGGGGAAATAAAAATTGCAATTAATATTTAAACAATAAAAGGAAAATAAAAAGCTTAGCGCTTTGAGAGTTTGCAATTTTTATAGTTAGAGGGGAAAAATGAAAGTAAAATTGAATAATAACAAATCATAGTAAACAAACAATAATTTGTAAAGTTTAAAATGGTCCGTTATTTTAAAGTCATTCTTAAGTATATTAAAAACCTAAAATTATTTTTAGAACGCCTTGTTGAATACCTAATTATTTTATTAAGAACTACTACCCGCAGATTAGTTTACTGTTTGATCTTGCATCGGAATAAGACATTTATAGTTGGTTTATATATGCGTTTTACTTATGTATGATTCCCAGAGAGTTTCATATTATATTTTAATGTAGTTAAACGTGAAACTTGCTTTCCTTTAGATCGTTTGTATGCTATTCATAATTCCAAAAATACTAAACTTCTAATCCCTGCTGTTACTTATGAAGGCAATCTAAATGTAACGCTCGTGATTTTCATATATTTTCGTAAGGTATCGATTGATTCTGTGAGTGATAGAAGGTTTAATGTGCACGGAAAAATTGTCGACCCACAGTTCTAAGAGTTATACATTTTCATAGAATTGCAGAAACATCCTTTAGAAGGGTGGAGCGGACTGTAGGAATCTTCGATGGATAGAGGTGGATAGTAGGAGACAGACGAATATAATGTGATCAGTCGGCAGATGAAGTGAAGTCTGAGGGTTTGATGAAAAAATTCTCATATGCTGAGGTCTGCGCAGATGGTGGATGTGAAGGTGAGGAAGTCGAGGTTGATATGCGATGATTTTCGATAGATTGCTTCAGTTGTTTTGTTGCAGTCGTGGATTTTCGATCAAAAATACTGCCACTTCGGTTATTTTTTGTGGACATAGCTTCCCTTTCAACTTCCTCTCCAACTATTGGTTTGCTGTTTCCTGTGTTGCATGTGTTAACCCAATGCTATTTACTCTCTCCCTCGGCTTTTATGACTTCAGGATCATTCCTATGGTCAGTTCAATTGGGGAACGGCTGAATGCGATGCTGCCAAATCCCGTCAGAATTAGTGAATCTTTCCTTTTCCTCTGAAGCCCATGTGCAGATTTGAAAGCGATGCGGCAATCCCGGTTTGTTACCACGGTGGCGGAGATCAGTTGGGAAATTTCAATTGGCTCAGTTGCTAATCCCTTTCCTCGTCGCTTTCCGTAAACCACATTGTGGTTATTTTTAAGTAAGTGTAGCTTATAAAAAAATTTCGGTTCCTATTCCTCAAACAATAGTTTCCTTACGGCAGCACAATCCTATTGTGTCTTCTGCTGGCGGTCTGAGGAAGATATCTGGAAGAAGTAATTTTGGTGATGAGAAGGTAGTAGCAATGAGGAGAAGGGAAGGGGCATCCCGTTGGGGCTGTGCTTCTAACGAAGGTTTTCGTCAAATTCAGTGACATCACAGCAACATGGCAGGATGGAAGTCCATACTGCACGCTTCGGCTCTATATGTGACTTTTATACATATTAGGAATGGGTGAATTCCGTAATCCGAGTTTCATCGCTGAATAAAACACGATAAGAGACCGAAAAATTGAATTAATTATTGTGTCACGAAATGATGAATAGGCCATGGAAGACGAGACAACGGGAGGACGAATGTGGGAAAAAATCGATGCGATGTTGTTTTTCAATATTTTCGATTGGGAAGAAGATGAAAGGCACGGCAAAAACACAGTCAAAAGATTTGTCGTGCGACGTCTCGTTCGCTGAGATGAAGCAACACGCGAGCGAAAACTATTAAGCATGCTAGGAGGAAGAGGAAACACTAATTTGAAAACGGAAGAACTTTATTCGTCAAAGTATAGAGAAACTTAGAGTAAACGGAAGAGCGAAGGCGACGGACAAGGAAGGACCAATACGAAGGGAAAGGCTCTGTAAATTGAAAGGTTCAATTGGTGACAATACCGCATAAGAATACGCATTGCCGTAGGAATATAAAAAAAACTACAAAAAAAAATACGGAATCGATTCAGCAAATTACTGGAAAGAATATCGATTTAGTTTCGGAGAGAAATATTTTTAGCGAGGTGACCGAAGTTGAAATATGAAAAATAACTTTCAAAGTGATGGCATCTTTATAACACGGAAAATAACAGGAGAAGCATATCGCAATCCCGGAATCCGAGGAATTTCGTGGATGAGAAGCATTAAGGAGGTGACTGAGTGAAAAGTCTTAAGGAGAGTTTTGACGTCGATTCGGTGGTAAAACATTCGAAACCTCAATTTACGTGATGGTGAGGAATAATTGTCGAAAAATGTGTACGAAGAGATTTTCTCGAGTAAAAAAATTAACGTATCTGATTGTGAGTTGGTATTTGCCTGAGCTCTGTGCTGTGATAAAACGTTGGCTGGAAAAAAATTGAAGAGATTAAAATAAGATGGATATGGAGAGAGAGAGAGAGAAGAAGGAACAGTCGCAAATATAACTCCCAGCTGCGAGGCAGACGGAATGGATGTTCTATATAAAAAAAAGTAAGATTGAAAGATTCGGGAAATATTAATAGTTAGGAGGGCAGATTTGACATTTTCTTATCTTTTATCCTTTTAAGGGATTTCGCTGAATGATATGGGTCCAAAATTTGGACAATTGAGCGAGGATTTCCGGAAAATAATGGCCAGGAGACAGATAGGGAAAGGTGTCCCAACGAGAAATCGGAGGAGGAAATCCGTGAAATTAATATTTTATTGGGCAAGGACGATTGGAGTGACGGAGCGGAAGAGTGTTTTGGTGCGAACGGTGGAGATAGCAAATGATGAGATTGGATAAATGGCAGAAGATCCTTGACATATATCTCAGGCGAAGAAAGTGTCGATCCATCTAATTTCGATTGGTATTCATAAAAATAATAGCCTTGGAAAATCTGTAAATATATTCACAAATATGGAAGAAATTAGCAGCTTAATTGCACGCTTTAACAGATTTAGAGGATGTCGCTGTAATACTCGATCGAAGTCATTGTTTGAGGAGCAGAATTATTAATCAGTTAATGCGCCTACTGAAATGTAATGTAATGGTTTGAAAAATTCGTATACTATAGCATGAATAATTTACATAGGCGGGAGAGGTGTGGTAAATTATTCTTCCGGAGCTATGCTCATTGATAATGAATATAAATTGGTGAAAATAGTTATTCTGAAGAGAGAAACAGTGCGAATTGGAGATGGTGATTTCGGACCTGTTAAATTTTGATCAGAATTTTAATAAGATTAAAAATAATAAGTTAAAAGGTACAAGAGGAAAGACGAAGTATGGATGATAAAGGACTGTTGTGACAGCAAACATTTGATCGAAGTGACTTTTGGGATATATCTAGATAATAAAGAAAAATTTCTGAGGTATATGTATTTTATCTATATAATTAGCAACCAAAACACTAAATACGCCACTGATATCAAGAAGGCAAGAAATATATTTTCAATTTTGGTGCCTAAATTATTAAAAGGAATCGTAAGCAAGCGAGAAGGGCCGTAAAGAGAGAGAGATGTCCAAAAACAGAACAGATCCAACGAATACGCGAGTCGGTGGGATTGTTTTTTTCTTTATAGAGATCGATCGAAAAGCAATATAAAGTTAATAGGCGCGGAAAATTGCGAAAAAGTCGAATCACGCGTGAAGTCGTTCAGGGACGAGAGGACGGAAAATTCGAGCATAAGAGAATTCCTTTGGACGATCTGTAAACACAATAGCAGAGGAAATACGAGAAGAGAAGTAAAACGGACATGGAGGAGTTCCTTTATCTCTGCAAGATGGAAACTGCAATTTTATTTCTCGCGTTTTCAACCCTTAAAAGTGTGGTTCGAGTAACAGAAGGGAAAGGAAGAGAGTTTTAAGATCAGAATAACAAATCCCAAGAGGAGAAGATATAATGGAGTGTAAATGAGGTGGCGGCTGTGAAGCGCTGCTCCAGGAGCTGTGTGACTGGAGCATTTCGAAGTCGTCTCACCCGGTTGCGCGGGTAACCAGCCGCCGTGTAAACATCGCGGCGTCGAAAGTGGTCGACGGGGATGAGGCAGACGCTGGTATCATCGGACTCGCTTTTAATGTTTTCATAGTTTTTTTGTATGCTTTCGTCGTCTGTCCCGTGTCTCTTTTCCTTCGGGTGCTGACATCTTTTTTTGGGTAGAAGAGTATTTTTATCGACGTCCGTAACTCTTCTCAAACGTCTTGTGAGACGCCACTAGATGTTCCCTCTCTGGAAGATAGGCTGTCGGGGTGAGCTGTCCTCTTAAGGCGATATCGAGGCCAACGATAAAGCAAATGTGTGTTTCAGAATGAGGGGTGTTACAATGACCGTCGTGTACGAAGACTAGATGCCCGACATATAATGCCTGCTATGAAAACCTTATCAAAATAAACCCTGTAAATCCGGAGTACTACTCATGAGATGACATTTAAAGCGTAGCTGATAAAAAGAATTATCTCTTATAATTAATGGCTTAGCTTTCATTGTTAAAAGTTAAGGAACATTAAGCGGCAAAAAACTCCAAGCAAATGTAAACTATAGGAATATATTTAAAAAAGTTTATAGGTTTTTTTTAATTTACGCAAGTTTCCTTGGAAGCTTTTAGACAAACATTTACCTTCAATATTTAAGGAATAGTTATAGGTTATTTTAAATAGTTAGACATTATAATTAACCATATAATATCTTTTTTGATGCACAAGGAATAGATTTTCATATTATTCTAGGCCCTTATCGCAAAATATTGCATTTGATGTATTAAATTTAATCGCATTTAAGTCAAAGTTCATAAGATCGCATTATATGTTTCTTAAACAATCATAATTGATCATGAGATTTCTGTATGTAAAAGGGTCACTTTTAATGTGATAGCTTAACGCTCTGTGTAAGGAACTTCAATTGGCTAAAGATTACGAGGTGACTTGAATATGATTATAATTTGTCTCGAAAGGTACTAACAAATCCTACAGTTGATTTACCTGATTTAAATATGATCGAGCGGCAAATTTATTCTCCTATAAGATTTATCGGCCTTATTAATGTCACCATGGAGACACGAGTCTTATTTGGACACGCGTCGCAATCAAACACTCCGTAGTGACGGCTGAGTGTGTACCCATCCGTCAGTCTGACACGCTTGACGAACTCCATCGCATCCTTTCCAACTCTCTTTAACGTTAACTCTGTAGCGGTCGCTTTCCCACGACCTCTCGACTCCGTCTGCATCAATCTCTCCCTTTCTCTGCTCTTCCTTAAAATATTCCTCTGACCGTAACCTCCTACCCTTGCTTGAGACAAAAGATTCTGAGGCACGAACCAACCCAACCCTCCTGCTCACTGTCCTCTCCTAAAACACACAGTTGGTCGTGACCTGGAGCGGGTCAAGAGCCAGATATACAATCCTCACGAATGCGTGTGTGTGCCGCATGGCTTGCTCAGTCTCTCAGATCCTGAAAACAGCGGTATTCTCATGGTAGGAGAGCGTAGGGCGAAAGGCAGAAGGGGATGATTTGTGTAACGGATAATTTAGAGACCTGGAAGTTTATTTTAATGTTAGTTTTGAATCGAATATAAAGTTTTTAATTCGCAGTGAATTATTTCAGTCCCATAAAGAAGGCAAGAAAGCTTTTAAATATCATATAAATCGATGTTTCTCAAGCAGAAATAATCTGAATAGTACTTTTATTTTATCTATCTGCGTTTTTATCGAATATATACGATATATTCAACTAATACTATCATCGTAAGTCTCATATTTTACGAGATATTAGATTTTCGTGACACCGGATTTCTTTATTGATAACTTTTAAATTTGAAACCCGAACTTATTACAGTTTGCGTGTTGTATAGTTGGAGATAAGATTTAGTTTTGTTTTCCTAGGACTGCCGATTTTATGATAAAAGAACTATCTTAATTCAATGTACGAGAATCGTAGAATTATCGTGCTACCTAAACTAGAGTTAGTAAGAATTACATGGTATTAGTTAAACCTATCTCGTAAAGACGAATCATCAGTGATACAGATTTTTTTTAATTTCACATGTTTACATCGGTGGGAGTATCATACCAGGTGTTCTTTAATGCCTGTCTCGACCACATGGAAGATAGCTATCAAGCGGCTGCATTCGCTGTCATTAAGAACAATAAAATGTCCATTTAAAGATTTAACAGACCTGCCGTGACACCTCGTCCACAAATTTTAAAAGAAAGCTGTAACGACGTAATTACGGATAAGTTTATGCGTATTTTACCCCTTACTTATATTCGGATATCCATTCGACATGAACACTATACCTTAAAATTCGTCCGGCATTGAAAAAAAGCGGAGGTCGTGTGGCAATATTGCGTGATCGGAGGGAGTGAGAGAGTTTAGGGTCACGCGTGACAGCGTGCTGACGGGGAGGGCGTTTCGGAAGAAAGGGGAACGGACTATAGAGAACGCGTGTTTCACGCTTTGTCTGTCGGGAAGGAGACCGGGGGGGAGGGGGGGGCGGTCAAGAGTCTGCGGAGCGCGTCTGTCAATTTTTCGACTCCGGTAGTTTTGCCAGGTGGCAACCTCGAGACACCCCCCTCCCCCATCCCTCCCTATCTCTCCCTATCCCACCCTATCCCTCCCTTCTGTCCCTCTCTCCACACCCTATTCCATACTCCTCACGCGACGGATGAATCGTTGACGGAAAACAGCTGTGGCGTCTAGTATTTCCCAGTGGAACGAGAAAGCCATCTGAATAAGAGGAACGAAGCTAACATAAGAAGAAGAACGTGTTTCCCGTGATTCTAAAGTGGTTCGGGTCCCTGGAATTCTCGTTAAAGAGGAGGCGAGGGGACTGATGCATTGCTACGTAGATAAGTGAAAATTGGTTCGAATTCTCTCGAATGGTTTTACGTGTTGGAGTGGTTGAGAAATGCGTCCCAACACGCCGTTTATTTCTTCGGACGGGTCAGCTAAAAAAAGGATGAGATAATCATGAATTTGTTGAAATGGGGAATGTATTCCTCTGGGCGATTGATTGCTTCGAAAGGTTTTGTTGAGCAGGCGATGTGCGGTGAATTCCACGAAAGAAAATCCACGACGACGGGATGAGTTTATAACGTAAATCAATCGATGCGATGATTACCTAAAGCAAAGTAATAGATTACGACATGGAAAACATAACTTCCAGACTACAGGAATAGAAAGGCTTGATGCGCCGCTGTAGGAATTGCTGATTGACCAAGTTGTTGTGCATTAGTTAGCATTCAGGTAAATCATAATCGTAAAATTAGTGGTATACAGCATTTAAAACATTGCTAAATTAAAGCTTTTCTAACTAAAACTGCGGAACATTTTCTACATGCTAGAACACCAAGTTAATCTTCGCATTTTTATGTGTTAGTGAGGCATTCCCGTTAATTCCAAAAATATAACAGAGGCACACAGTACGAAATATTTCTAAAATACTCGCAAAGATATCAAAACTACAGAGCACAGTTTATATAGTGCTTGCTTTAATAAATTCAACAAGCTACATTGCTCAGATTTTTAAACTAGAACCCACACACACAACATTTATTTTTCTAACGAAGCATTCATGATTATGAGAAAGGCATACCTTAAAAGTATCAAATTACGTAGATTTTGGGTCAAGGAGCAGTGAATGATGTTTACTACAGGATAATTTTCAGAATTCAGTATACCTTCAATGATACATTCTTCGCACATATCATTAGGTTCAACTGCGCACGTGCAGTTATTACAGAAAAGGATGCTTAACCACAAGTATTTCTACAGAAAAATTTACATGTGATTACACAATCAAACTTAGATATCGCAAAATTCTTCTTACAATGACCAAGCATGTAAAGACAATTGAGCAAATTAATCTATCATCCTACACGTATACTTTAACAAGAGAAATATTTCAGGTACTCAGTGCGGACATTATTGGGAATATGGATATTTGATATGCAAACAAAACATTTTCGTTGATGAATCGAAGCATTCACATCGATTTCAAGAACATCATATAACGATAAGTTCAAATACACACTGTCTCGTACAGAGCTAGAAAATGCAATTTCTACAGCAAATTAAAATATGTAAATAAATACATAGTTAAACATCACATTTCAACACTCCCTATAAAAGAATAATTTATTTATTAAAGGCATAGAAAATGCGTACAAGTAAGAGGAAACTTGAACAAATATAATATAACAGAATATTACAATTGAAGGCATTACGATAACATGGTTATTTTACAAGCCTAGACACCAGATCAGCACAATATGCTGCAACACGAAAGCATTTATTTTAGTTTTCAAGAAATAATCTTTGAATTTAATAAAGATAACAGAAATATTCATACATAAATTTTGAGCGTTTATGATTAATGTTAATTAACTTATAACAAGCCGAGGAAGTAACTCATACAAATTTTACTGTACAAACAAACCAAGTTCAACCAACATCTAAATGAACGATAAGTCTTAACTACAATGGATACGTTGAATATTTAAAAAAGTGAGAGGTGATGATCGATATATTTATATTTCTTAACAAATCTTATATTTTAATTCCAAAGGTTATTCCGAAGTCTTCAAGAAGCACTTACATTTGAGCCAAACTTACATTAAAAAAGATGTTATTTTTGTAAAATGAAAGCTATAATGTGCGAAATTTATAAAATAATTACGTCATACACTATTATCATAGATTAAAGCCTGAGTAAGTATTTATATTACTAAGAAGGCATTCGCAATTAATTACAAGAAACAATTATGTATACGCTAAAGAATATTTAAATTGACATTTATATTATGAAGAGAAGAAAAAGCTTTTTTAAATGAATTAATGCGGCCATTTTAAAAAGAAGTAACATTTCATCAGCGAAACACATGAATTCAATTATAAGCAGTCTATATCATTTTCCGTGCATGAATTAAGGTTTACATTATGTAGGGTGGATGTTAGATACAAAAATGTGAAATGCCATGTTATTTCTACAACAAACTTTTCACAAGCTGTTACAGTTGGAATAAGAAACGCCGAATTTACGTTAGTAACAAAAGCATTCGTATTACTCATCAAAGAAAAATCAATGCATACACTGATCATAAACCGCATAGCATATATAAAACGTAACATATAATTCAACTGATTTGCTACAAGACATTTTCACAAGCCGAACCGCTGTATCCAAAGTATAACCTCAATATTTTAAAATAAAGCATTCATATTTAAATCATTACGCGGAAATTCAGCAAAAATTCAGAACACTCATAAACTATTTAAACTATTTTGCGACACAGAGCGTAACTT
The DNA here is from genome assembly GCA_036926305.1 of Uropetala carovei. Lineage (NCBI taxonomy): Eukaryota > Metazoa > Arthropoda > Insecta > Odonata > Petaluridae > Uropetala > Uropetala carovei. Next base: position 3,383,952 of record JAXCHB010000010.1, on the reverse strand, counting down.
TCCATAAGCCTAAAAATTTCAATTTAGAAACTGAAAATTTATTTAGCTATACAACGAAGCATTCATATTATTTCAAAGACAGTATCTGTGCAAAGAGAAGGAGATTTTAATAATTACACATACAATAATGTGACAACATGTAATAGCATTATCTCTGCAATTTCTGCAACAAATTTTTAGTTAAGCTTAAACACAAGATGAATGGAACCTGTAGTCATTTTTACATACCATAACACGCTTAAAATATAAAAAAAAGACAGCCATTGCATACATTCTTAAAAATATGGATTAGCCTAAAATAAAAACAAAGTTTTACTCCATTAAAAATGCGGTGTCAATTCGTCAGAAGCTGATACAAATTTCGTGGTAAATGAGTACAAATCGAAAAAATGCAATAATCGCAATACTGCCTAAATAGAGGGTTAGATGCATCTGTAAAAAAAATAGTTTCACAGCAAATGCCTGCAATAAATTATCGAAAAACTAAAAATCAAGACTGGCAGGAACGCAGGATTTTATGTTTCTACATATTCAATCAGAAATAATCTCTGCATAAACTGAAGAGAATTAGTTTCAGCCGTAGACAGTTTCTGCGTGATAAGAAGCTTTCAAAAAATGCCATTAGCAGGATTTTCGATAGGATGAAAGGTGATTCTTCTCTACTTATTTATCTATTTGGGATTCTGTAAAAAAAGTTATCCTTCGTACGGACCGTTCTCCTAGCATGGAAGTGAAGTCCAAACGGGATTAAACGTGGTATCAAAAATTCGAGATAAAATGTGGTCATTTGGGAAGAAAACTGTTCCATAGGTTACGTTTTTATTTCAAAAAGTCATGTCCGAAAAATGTTTTGAGGATCTCAAAGTGTCATTTCGTACGAACAACTGAAAATTCTCCTTGCCTGAATCCGGGAATTTAAGAGGAAGAATCGGAAAGCAGTCGATAAATATGTGAATAGATTCATAAATTTGGAAACCACGCCATAATAAAATGCAGGAATAGTCCTCGTGATGGAAAAAAATCATCGGAATCTTGGGCACGCGACATAATTTCCCGGCATCCCTCGGGGCACGTTCATGTATTTTACGGCTACCTACGTCCAAGTCGAACCCCCATCCACCCGTCTCCGCCGACAGTAAAGAAACACGATGGTCCCATCAGTATTTCTCTCTCTCTCTCCTAACCTCACGTTTATTAAGGATATTTTATCGAGCCACAACCTATACCCTCCATGTCTCCATGCTCCGTTTCCGAAAGGCACTTAGTCTCTATGCTTTTGCGTCTTTCCCTCCGCTGCCTGTGTACCCTTCCCTCTAAACCACGCCCTTTTAACTGCAAACTCACTCTTCCCCTTCTTTTTCTTTTAAGACTTCCACGGAGGCGTATTTCATCCACTTCTACGTCCTTTTTTTTTAAAAACAAAACTCCCTCTTTCTCATTAAAAAAAACCTCGTCTTCTCCCTTCTCCGTCTTTCTTTTCCCTCCCCCCTCTCTCTCTCTCTCTCTTTCTCCTCAACCTTACATTCCGCCCTTCTTTTGTTTCCACGTTTTCCTCTCGAATACGCCTTCTATTTTCAACCGATCGCCCGCGAACCCTTTTCTTTCTCGTCCTTTTAACGCTCCCTTTTATTCTCTGAATCGTCACTTTCATTTCATCCTTCCTCTTCTTTCATCGCCTGATCTTTCCATTTCTTGCTTGCCTATTGCTTTTTGTTTTAGATTTCGCGTATTATTCCTCGGAGGCTTACAGTGGCTATTCTTCTTTTATTTCCCTATGGAATTAAAGTACTATTTTGCGTCGCTTCTTTTACATTTTATTCCCATTAAATTTACTCGTATTGCCCGCTTTTCTGATATCAAACTTTTGCTTTTTACTCCCTCTCCTATCTTCGTGTCTTTCATTCTCTCCCTTTCCCGTTCCTTCTTAATTCTTTTTCCTTCGCATTATTTCCACAACGCGTTCTCTCTCCCTCTCTCTCTCTCCATTTCTATTACCGTCCAATTATCTCGTATGATAATTCCTCCAATTACCTTCCAATTTTTAGCCTCTCGTCGCAATTCCTTATTCACCCCAAAAGTCTTTTTCTCCTCTCTCTTTTCTTGCCTTCTAACTCAACCTTATTTTTTTTCTTTCAATCTCAACCAATCGTTTTATTTCCCACTTCTTCATTTTCCCACCCATTTAATTTTACTATACATCCTTTCGTTCTTTTCCTCTCCACCTTTTATCCCGGTTGTCTCGGAAATGCTTACTTTTATTTATTCTCTTTCCTTCATTTTCTACCTTCAAATTAACCTCTCTCTCTCTTCATTTCAGCAGAATTTCTCATTTTCCCATTCTCAAAATATCGCGTTTATCATGTTTACTTCCTCCGCCCTTACTGTTCGCCTTTCCGCGTTTCATTTATTATTTTTCCTTCTCTTCTCGTTCCATCCTTTAATTTCACCCGCACGTCTCTCCCCTCTTCCCTTTCTAGGCACTTCACTATCTTTAAAAAAAATACAAGCGTCTTCTTTCCTCTCTCAATCTTTTTATCTCTCTTAATTCTTCGCTATCAAATTTCTCATTCACATTCCTAAATTCCTTTTTTATGTTCGTGCGTTCCTTTCCCTTCTCTTTTTTCCTATCGTTTTTCCCTTTTCTTTTCTGCGATTTTTTCTTCCTATTCCTCTTCCTCTCACTCTAACCTATATTTATCTTCGTTTTGTTCTTCTCATCTCTTCCTTCTCTCTTTCTCTTTCTCACTCCTTTCACTCTACCTCTTCTCAAAACCACCATAGACCTCAGACGTGCGCCTCAAAACGACACTATTTCTCCCCCTCCCTCTCCCCTATCTCACACCCCTTCTCTTTCCCATCCCTCTTCCCTCAACACCCCCCCTCCCCCCTCTCCTCTATATATCTCCCCCTCCTTCCTTCCTCTTCCGTAAGGCCAGACATTTATCCACCCTCGTCTCTCCTTGCTTTTTTTTCGAAAATATCTTTTTATAAACGGCGAGTAGTATATATATATATATATTTTTACATCCCTCTCTTCCTCTTTCTCTCCTCGCCACCCTCCTTATTTTTGTGTTTTATGCTCCTCCTCCTCCTCTTGAACTTATATTTTTTTAACGCGCGCGACCCTCTTCCCTTCTGCGGGTAGAGATAAAGAGAGAGAGAGAGAAAAGGGACGCACATAAGAAAGTACGTGTGTCGTATATTCGGGTAAATACGTATGACAAATGAAAAGCGGGAGTCGCCAGGACCTCGGAAACAAAGGAGGGGACATACGAGGGGAGTCGATGCAAAGGGAAAATAAAACACGAAAAAAATATACCGGACGACGTTGAAAATGAGCAAAAAGTTACTTCGGTGAAAGACATTTACAAAACGATGGAGGGAGAGAGAGAGGGAATGAAATGGGGGAATGAGAGAGGGAGAGAGATGTAGTGATAAAGAGAAAGTGAGACGGAGTGAGAGAGAATGAGAGGGAGAGAGTGAGAGAGAGAGATGAGGAAGGGAGGGAGCAAGTGAATGAGAGGTAATGAGATGTTTGGTTTGGAATTTTAGACTTATTAACTCCACTCTTTCTGATTTTCAGCAGTTTTGGTGCAGTAACGCGACTGCAGTTTCTCTTTTCCGAGTATTTTAGAAGAGATGCTGCGTGTTTCATATCTTCCTCTCTTTAAAAATGTCGAGGGATTTTTTTAAATCTGTGTTGGTGATGATGTGGTGTTGGGTGTCTGTCGGGGGTTTTTAAATGGAACCATGACTCAAAAAGGAGGGGGAGAGAGAAAGGAGGAAGGAAGGAGACTGCTGAAGTGAAAGGAACTTCGGGACCTCCAAAGTATCTCTTTTTATTGTCTTTCGCTGCATGCTTTTTCTCCATTTTTTAAAGGTGTGTGTCCTTTCTTCCCTCGTAGCGGGAGACTCCCCTCTGAATGCTTGCACGCATCTGCATTCTTCCTACCCTAAATATGGCCCCCTTTGGGCTCGTCCTGTGGCTCTAAACGTGACCGCATTTCATTTTTACCCGCCCTCGGTTGATTTCTTAGGATGCTGTATGAAGAAGTTAGAGATTTCTTTCTTTTCTGAAGCCATAAGGATAAACTCAATTCTTAACGAATGATGCTAATCACTATTTGAGGTGCTTTGTGGCCATGAAAACTTGCGCGTTTATGGAGGAGTGAAGGTAAAGAAGTTGAAAGGTATTCAAATACTCATGAATCCTTTTTTCTCATCCAGAATATTTAGAAAAATCGAAATAAAACTATTTAATCGTTTTAGTAATTGAAACTGTCGTATCTAGATTACATTGCTACATCGATTGTTACCGCTGCTTTGGGTTTGCAGTACATGATCCGTAATATTTGCTAAGAGCGGATCATATTTGTTCTCTAAGTGAATGTTGCTTGTTGGTGAAAGTTTTCAAATACTTCAAATACGTACCGGGCCTTCGTTGAATTGGATACGTGGATTTTTACAGCCAAGTTAGTTTTATGATGGAGATATACTCTTTTTCCTATCCAACATTTTTGTAGCACTTTGCCGAATATCTTCGTATCTCTTGGGCGTTACGGAAGTTCTCATGCTAATTAAGTGTTTGACGTGGGGATAACTCTTCGGGGCAAGAGTTGGACAGAAACTTCGCTTCCCTTTGTAGAAAATGGAAATGTTATGGCAACTCCCCTCTCTAAAATAGCTCTTCCCTCTAAATTTATATATACTTGAGGACGTTATAACTTTACGGGGTCGTCAGAATGAATCAGTCCCCCCCAAAGGGTGCTGGGAGGAAGGGGGAGACTAAGACCAGAAGAACGAAGATGCCACGCGATCCGTTTCTTTCCGCACCGCCCATTCCGTCTTTCCCCCTTATTTCTTGCTTTTCTTTCCTTTCTACTTTTTCTCCCATCTCCTTTCCCTCCACCTCCTAAGCTAAACTGGCGAAAAAATTGGATCGGTGCGTTTCTTTTCGTATTCTTTTCCTCTCTTCGTCTTAGGGAGGTATGTGGTTATTTTGGGTCTCGGCAGATTCCTCTTCGGAGGCGATTTTCGTGGTTCCGACATTCTTTCCGAGGCATGCAGTTAGTCTCGACGGGGAATAAATACGCTAAGTTGACGAAGGCGTCTCCATCGTTTTATTTCACTTTTCGGTATGTGAAACTTTCGATGGTTTTTCTCATCGATGGGAAACTTTCTGGAGTTTGCAGAAATGTTCTCGAAGAGTTTACTTCTCGGGGAATTTGTAAGGAATTTGAAGTTTAGTTATCTTCCCTTTGAACCGGAATGGAGAAAATTACAATGAGAGAAGATATTCCACGGGACAGAGGATTGATGATATTATCGCGACTCTACTCTTTCTTCAGGATATGCTGTTAATCTGAATGGGCTGTTGATGCTGAGGAAGCCATCCGATATCCATCGACTTGCAGTCGATTCGAGACGAATTTTCTTGTGTATGTATAGGTTCTATGACATTGGATGTTGTTTTAATGCTCCGAGAGATTAGGAAAATTGTAGGACACGAAGCAGAGATGTAAAACAAAACTTTGAGTATCACAGGAGACGAATTTCAAAACATCGCTCAAACTATTATTGTGTATGTATAGGTTCTATGACATTGGATGTTGTTTTAATGCTCCGAGAGATTAGGAAAATTGTAGAACACTAATCAGAGATGTAAAACAAAACTTTGAATATCACAGGAGACGAATTTCAAAACATCGCTCAAACTATTAGATTTTTATTACCTGAAAGACGTTATAACAGAGGTATACTACACGCAACAGTAAATTGAATACCGCAAAATCTGTTATTCAGAAAGCGTCCTCCTGCCGGAATGGTTCATTTTAAGCATTGTCGGCAAATGATGCCCCGGCGATAGGTTAACGTTTTTTAAAAAGTTGTAGCTCCAGCATCCAGTAACCTTTCCAACGCGAGCGTGCGTGGACATACAATATACGTGGGCGACGCGACAAACTCGTTTAGGACGCGAATTTCGTGGACCCATTTCCTCATTTCGGGTTCCATTCTACGTACGCGTTGCGTGTTTACGCCGCGGCGGCGTAGTTGAGCGCAGTCGAGGGGATGACGGCGGTCAAATGAGGAAGGATGTGGTGTCGGACTTGGCGTGGATGGGGAGAGAGGAAAAGAGGGACGGACAGTGGTTCGTCTTACCCTCGCCTCACCACGGCTCGCATACTTCCCCCACGTACACACACGCAGGCACGCACGCACACACAGACACACACACACGGACGCAAACTCTCCCTCTCTCTCCGTTAGTGCGGTGTTTGCGCAAATATGCGCAATGAAGATCACTGGGAATGGGATGCGAATGTGCACAGAGAACGTGGGCATAAAAGGCAGATTGATGGAGTTCAAGGGGGAAGAGAGAGAGGGTTGGAGAAGAGAGCGAGGGAAAGAAAGGAGCGGAAACACAAAAGGTAGACGAAATACAAAATATACACACGCAAACATGGCGAAGAATGAAAGAAACGAGCAACGGAGAATACCTAAGGGAGAAAAGACATTTAGGATGGTTAAAGAGAAAACCACTGGAATGAAATAGAGAAATAACTATGTTCTGCGGATAAAACTTCTAGCTGGGAGAATGGGAAGAGAGAACAAAATAGTAAGGGATGATAAAAGAAAGTGAACGACAAAATACGACTGCAAGTCGTATTTTCTCCCCGCGAACACCTGACTGGCTATATTTTCGGAGTAGGAATTTTCTCGTAATTTGGGATTCCGCAAAATCTGCAGAAAGAAAGGGGGTATTTTCGTTCCTTTCCTGTATATGCCATCGGATTGCCCCGTAATTTTTGAAGCGATCTTCTTTTTCTATTTTCCGAGAATCTTTTCCGTCTCGCCCTCTATCAAAAAAAAAGGAAAGAAGATGGCGGCGATGCCTCGCTATCAATCTCCGCGCGTTATACATCGCCACTCTTCCAATCTCAATCTCTGAAAGGATATGGATGGAACGTGAGCGAGATAAATCTGATGGTTGGGAAAGGGAGGAGGAGAGGGGCGGTGAATCAGAGAGGGAGAGAGAGGGTGGGTCGTAAAAAGGGCGAAAGGGGAAGAAGATTGGAGTAGATGGAGGAATAGGAACATAAAAAATTGGACGGCGATATAACTCCGAAGAAGTGAAAATACCATAACCTGGCATATGGAAAAATAGTCGTGGACCGCGTGTGAATCGAGCTCGTCACCGAAAGAAGAACGTGAAAATGCAGAAGTTACGAGGGATGGAAAAATAGATTCCAGATAAGGTTTGGTTCTTTTTTTTTTTTTTTTTAAAGATTATGATTTTTCCATTGGTAGCCATGAAAAGTCAAAGAGCCTATTACATCGCTGGTGTAACGGCTGGGCTCATCACGCACTATTCAGTGGACGTGAAAAATGAAATTTATCATCTTCTCTCGCTGCTCGGCTTTTTCTGTTGCTGAATGAAAAGAATAATTTGCAAGTGAAGTAGACATCAAAAGTTATACAAATCGAATCCCACAAGAAAAAACCTCCAAGGGCTGTGTGAATAATGATGAAAACGGCCAAAAAGAGGAGACGAATGTCCAAATATTCACACTTCAAATCGAGGGGGAGAATAACCGAGAAAGCTAGAGGGGGAGGAAAAATGGAGAAAGAGATAGAGAGAGATAGAAAGAGATAGAGAGAGAGAGAAAGAGATAGAGAGAGAGAGAAAATGAACGAATGAATGAATGAACGAGGACGAATTTCTAGGGTGGACATGGAGGCGGCCGCTAAGTTACACAAAAGTGATTTTCCTTGCGGGGAGCATTGTGAACCGACGTCACGTCGTCACTTGTGTGTACATTACTCCCTCTTTTGGTGCCGTGACCGCAGACTACGAAATCCTTTTGCTTTTATTCCTTCCTGCTTTTCTCCCCACGAGTCCTTTTTATGTTTACATGCAGTCGATGCGCCCAAAGTTTGCCGCGCTGACTCGGCTATTTGTCGAAAGAGGGCTCTGCCTCATTGACGTCAAAAAATGAACTAATGAAACCGAAACGCAAATCCTTCGGCTTACAACTTAAACGCCTTCTAATTCAAAGACCGTGGTTAGGTTTGATGTGGGCGAGTACGCGGAACGGCCATGTTTGTCCTTTCGGTGTAAAGCAGCTTAGTTTAATCCTAAGTCCTGCTGAAAATAATAAAATAATTCTACGGACGTCGAAGAACATTGTATACAGTGAAGCTTTTAAATTAATTCGGATTTGGTGTTAATTTGTAGTAGTCTTTCATTTTTTCATGTTTTGATAGCGCACCATCGAATAGTTGAGTGTTTTATCGAAAAAAATATCAGCGTCATCGAAAAATTTCGTGTTCTTTTACCGGCGCCCTTTGCGCAGCGAGATTCTATATTTTATCAAATCCAGGTTTCGAAAAAAATACAGTCACCAGTCTTTCCGAACTGAATTTATGAGAAAAATGAAAAAACAAGAAACGTTTCTTAGAAAGGTTTAGAAAGTTTTTCCTCCATTGCTCTCCTTGAGCCTTTGACATGCAGGCTTGCTTACTTTAGAATAGGGTTATACGTACTCCTTCGAAACATAAAATAAATTGTTTTCGTTTCCGTCCTAAATAAACAGTATTGTGTTATATTTCTCTGCATTAATAATGACAGGATTTATTTGCGAAAGTGCTGTGAATTGTAGTTTTTCTGAGGTTTTTGGATATTTTAAAATGTATTGCTGAAGTGTTATAATTTAAATGTTTTTAAACTGTCAGTTTTAAGGTTTATTGCCAATAATATGTATAGTATGAACTCAAGTTAGTGAAATAGTCAAAATATATGAAACGTTATATTCATAAAGGATTTGGGTAGATGTCGATACCTCCAACTAAATTAACTTTTTTGTGAGCGCTATTTGTAATGTAAGCTTTTGGAAAATAACGCTGGAAAGAAAAGTACTACATTAAAGTAAATTTTTAATTAGTCCTGAATAAACATGGGAATGTGACTCTATGTAGAGCTGTAAGAAAATTTACTCTTTAAAACGTTTATAATAAAATACCAGCAATGTTCGGTCTGTTACAAAAAAGGGACATTTTTTCATGATAGATTATTTTCTTTTTCGGTCAAATGATGCGTTTTAGCACAGTGCTTTTCGCATCGACGCTTCTTTTGGTTTCATATTTAGGCGTTTTTCATATATTCCTCGACTTTGTCCTTGTAACATTTTCCATGTTTGAATTAGCGTCACTTCGTCAGTGTTTACTTTCTTTCCCGCATTTGGCAGCTTCGGCAGAGAGAATCTTGGCAAGGAAATACACTACTCATTTATTACGAACAAGCTTAAATGCGTTTTTTTTGCAACTTCTCGACCATTGCTTGCATGTCTAAAGCCTGGAATTCGTCATTAATTCTTATTTAGACATACGAAAACATCCTCTTTTCCATATCTAAATTTCGTCTTAGCTTTCATGAGCATAAATTATTCTCGACGAAATAAAAACCGCAGTAGGATACTTGTTTTAAATAAGGAGAAAAAATAATCAAAATTTAATGGACATTGATAAAAAATTTCTCAATTTCAGTTAATGCATAAACTTAGTCACAGTAGATAAAAAAGATATGCTTTATACTGTTATAATGTACCGTAGGTAGAGTCTTCGTTTGTAGGTGTAGATATCATATACCTAAACACATCACGTCGTCTTTTGTCAACTCAAGTATCGTCGAGCTCCCAATGCTGCAACTCTATTGTGAGGTTTTGAAAAATCCAGGAAATCATCGTCGGAAGCGGTTTTAGTGTAATCAAATGTTTTGTATCGTTGGCCGTAAAAGAATTCCGGCAATGACGCATTCGCTCTGCGTGTTGGTTCAGCCATTCGAAACCGTCGCCGTCAAAATAAAAAGAACTGCCTTACGAATATGAAAGGTGCGAAATCTTGGATAAATAAAGAACCTCTCAATCTCACGACTTTTCCCTCTTTTGAATAAGGAAAAGGTTTAGAAAAAAACGCGGAGGAGGTGGAGAACTTCGGTATGGTTCGACGAGAAATCCCGTTACAGAGAGAGAGAGAGGGAGGGGGGGAGGGGGGGAGGGGGGGAGGGTTGGGGGAGGGGGAGGGGGGAGGGTGGAAATGAGGTACGTTTTCCGTTTTCTTTGCGCCCTAAGAATCGAAGGAACGGAAATTATGCAAATTTCAAGAGGAAAAAAACGGGTGACTGTTGGGCGCGAAGTTGTAGAGAACAGAGTTTTGGCGTCGGCGAGAATAGGAAAATAATCCGCTTTGAACACACTTTTTCTTCGCTTTTGCGAAAGTGCCGCGGGGGTCGTTACTCGGACTCTCCTTATTTTTTCCCCAATCCGTTCTTTTCTCCCGGTATTCATCTCGCAGGGATTCGCGGTGAAGTTTTGCTGAGAGAGCAAATGATCCGTGAAGGAAATGGATCGCTGGATTCGCTCCTCTGCCACCCTTCACGCATTCCTGGAATTTTTTTATTTTAACGAGTTCGGAAGGTATTAACGGGAAAAGTGTCGGGCGAAGTTTGTTCTGCCGGAATGGTTTGAATGCGCCCAAGATGTGGGTTAATGTATTGGAATTTTTGGATGAATGCCTTGGGGTCTGTGCCTCCAAACACCAATCCGTTGCTAAGTTTTCGCTTCCAAGATTTAATAATGGCGGTATTGTTTGAACGTTGATTTATATATATGTATTTTTATATAGCAAAAGGTATTACAAAAGATGAGAACCGTTTTAAATTAGCGCTAGTATTACTAATTGAACAGAAAGAAAATCCCGCCGTAATTGCTCAATGATCTCCATGCAAACTTTTTAATACAATATAATAAACCCTTTTATAGAGACATACTTGGAATAGCATGGAAGTGACAGATATCAAAATTACAACATTTGGTAGTTTAATTTTTAGAAATGAAGCAAAGAGTAATTTTCGAGTGTGTTAACGACTCGGTAGAAAGGTCATATTAATGGGTGTCATATAAATTTTATCTTCACGAATGGAAGAGAAAACGAAACGAGCAAATGTAATTGAGTGTCAATTACGTTTGATCTTGACAAATTGCCCATCAAAACTAAAGGAGGCATTAGAAAATCAAAAATCTCGCAATCAATGGACATTTTTTACGGCTCTAATTAATCCGCCGGAATAAAAATTTCAAATTTCATTCAATCTTTCCTCCAAGTTTATTCCGTTTTTTTTTTTTTTTTTAAACGACACAAAGGCAATGAAATCTGCGACGGATGACGCTTAAAATTGAAGGCGCGGAAGGAGACGAAAGGGAAAAAAATTGAAGAAAAAAGAAAACCGCTTCACTTTTCAGACTCGATTATTCAGGCAGAATTCATAAGTACGCCCCCTCCCATCCTCGCAGCGACAATCAACCCGATGAATATGCAAAGAAATGTCTGAGCTTCAAGGCTGCGTTGATGGTCTGCGTCACAATTTGTTTTGCGGATTAACCCGAGAAAGAGGAGACAGAGAGAGACTGCTTATAAAAGGCAGAACCCGTGGTCCAAGCATGCGTAAGAGAGAGCGAGAGAAGGGGAGAGAGAGAAAGAAAGAAAGAGGGAAAGGCTCCTAGGAGACTGAACCTCATTAAGAACCCTAGCCGGGAGGTTGCCGGCAAGAATTCCAGTACCCTGGATTTTATCGCGACCATTATTCCCAGGGTTTTGTGGGCGAGAGCCGTAAATAATTATTGAGGGAAAAGGGTAAGGTGGTAAATGAAGAGAATAAAGAGTATGCGTTAGTTCTGAAGAAGGGTGTCGCATAGAGTAACGGCACCTAGGGGGCTTTTGCGAGCGGAGAGTTGGTCGAAGAGAGTGTTTTTCTTTCGTTTTCGAGGAATTGCAGCAGAAAAGAGCGTGGACGAAGAATTTAATGAAAGAGGACGTATTTCTCCGTTGAGGGGGGAAGGAATATTGGGTATGTTTTGGAGGAGTGGTTTTGATAAGAAAACAGCTACAACGGGAAATGGAAGCGAAGATAAGATACTTTGCGCCCATGACGGCTAACAAAATGGCGGCCGCACGTCGTTAAGACGAAATGTATAAAAAACATAAAATGGCAAAATGAATTGTGAATTTGAGCGCGCTTACGCGTTTGCTTTGAGAATTCGTAAAATTTATCTGTCACGACTATTTTCATTTTTAGAATCATCTTCAATTTCAAATTTTCGTAGTACATATACTGTATAAGGAACCACAAAGAACTCTTTATGAACCTAATTTTTGTAAGAATTTACATATATGGAATGCGAAGAGGGCAACGCGAATTTTTAAGAATGCGCTGACGACTCGCGAATCCCAGAGTTTGACCATCGATACTATAGTTGCATACGCAAAGATGGAATATTCCATCTCGAAGGTTCTGTTGTCTTCTCCGCCTGTGGTCCTGGAGTTCAAAGAGGTCAGGAGGGCGTAACCTTCGGGAAGTGCAGCTAAATCCACACGTCAGCGCCAATCTGGGTTTACCAACTATGGGACACATTGCAGTCGGCTGTTCCTCGCTGACATCACCGCCAGCGGATTGAACGGATGTGTTGATCTTCATGAATGTTCTCTGTCACGCATGCTTCGCGGAATCGCCCGACCGAGTTGTCTAAATCCTTGGCGGAGCATTATTACGCGCCCGTTGCTACGTTATCACTCCTGCGCTGGTAATGGGTCCATTGTTCGAGTCGAGTCCTCTCAGCTAGCTGCACTTGCAGGCTATGGCATGTTTTATTCCGGATATTCCATCTCTGTGTTTGCAATGCAACTGTAGTGGTTCGCTTCGCTATTATGTACTACATTTTCGTATCCAATGACATTAAATGATATGCTATTATGCGACGCGTTTAAGCGATTTAACAGGCGAAACTATGGCTTCTATTAACTAAAACTAGGTACTTTATTTGAATACTTTTAATTTACGTATATATAGCACAAGATGTTGACATACGATCATGATTGTTGCTCTTAATTCATAGCTGAATTTTAAAATATTAAATTTCATAAAACAAAATGCATGACAATCATAAGAGATAACAATCACAGTAAATAAAAAAGCGTCAGAAAATGTAATCGTTATATGGTTTGCCTAATTGTAAAAATTAGTAATGTGGCATTAAGTATAACTCTGGGGACAGAACAGTTAATTGTTCACCGAATCCTTAATTTTCAAACGTAAAAGACAAGAGCATTTTTCGGTTTCGTTTTTTTCGAGCAAGACCAGTTTGCAGAATGATGATCTCACGCACGAAGAAAATCACGGATATTTCGCATTCGTTAGTAGTTCTTTTTAAAGAGTTCCTTGTTATAATTCTCAGAAGATCATTTAGCGAAAGACTACTAGGAAAAACAATGCAGGAATTGGAAGTACATTTTAATGAGTTCTGGGAAATAATGGAGGGGCCCCTATAAGGCAAGAAAAGCTAAGAGACACCGAAAGAATAATTAATCGAGAAAACGTAACTCTTTCGAGAAGATGGAGTACGGTAGAAAAAGGCGCAAATAATGAATTCTTAAAACAAAAAATATAATGCTATATATTTTTTTTTAAAAACCTGTAAAATTTTACGAAGGAAACAAAAGCTTACAGGATCGACATTACGAGTAAGACTTTTAAATCTTCGACGAGACGCGACCTCGAAAGTTTTGCGGCAGAATGTAAGAGATTGAAATGTATACGGCGAAAATGTTTGGAGATATCGCAATGGCGACGAAAAAATTGAAGGCGATGGAATGCTAGAGAGAGAGAGAAGGAGAGCATTAGCCACGAGAACACGGAAGAAATACGCGAGCGATTTGGACTTATCTTGAGCAATTTATCCCTATACTGATGGACAACGCCCTCTGTTTTTGTTAAGTTGTCAGAATGGAATAAAACGTAGAGATGGAGGAAGAGATGGAGATGGTAAATGAAAAGAACTTAGGAAGGATGAGATAGAGGAGGATAGGTGGAAATAGAGAAAGATAAAGATGGAGAACGGGAGGAATGGGACCTAGTGCAGTGGTGTCCTAGACTCGTCCTACACGTAATACTATTAAAAATAATGCACATGTACTGTTGCACTCACAGTGTATTAGTTAGGCTCATCTACGCTGGACTTTTTTAAGCTACGCTCGTTTTTTCCCTTTGTTAACCTATCACCGTTGGAACCTTATATCTGTTAGCTTTTCGTGTGGTTCTAGATAGCATTTCCTGTAAACACAATTGGGACAAAAGGAATGAATAGACAAAATGAATCTAATGATCCGCAGATCTTATTATGTTGAGTCAGATCGTCACCTACCATAATACCTTTTAAAACATACGAATTTTGGGAGGTTTTTAGCAGTCGAAAAAACACATACGATGAAGAGTATCAAGTTGAAACATTTACGTGGCCCATTCGCCGCTTGCTTTGAGTGGTGAAGTGATTGGTTAGACCACTCCCATCTAAAACAAATAATATGCTGGGTGAGATCCGCGGATCTACGACGAAAAAGCGTCCCGTGAAATAGTATTACTCAAGACGTTCTCCTTTTCTTTTGAATTTGTATTGTTAAAATTTACTTTGAATTTATATTTATTTTCAAGATAACACAAATATAGTAAATTGTAATGTAAACTTTTATTAAACCCGTCAGAGCACTTACACCCTTTCATTGCGCCCATTTGTGACTGGGGAAATGCTATTCTCCGCGTGAAGTGTTTGCACGCCCCCGACCTACAGTGAGCGAAAGAAAAAGGTTCAGAAAATAAAGGAAGAGATAGTGAGAATGTGTAGAGTGGGCGAGGTGGAGTTAAATCAAGGGTGAGGGAAAAAGATTGGAAGAAATCACGTTGACCGAATGAAAACGATAAGAATAAGACGAAATGGAAAGGAGAAAGAGTAAGCGAGAATAAAATAGAGAAAGGTACAGTGTCAGAGGAAGATAAACGTATCGAAAACAATTGAGAAACGGGGAACGAAAGAAAGAGAAAGAGTGAAAGCTCGTAAAGGAGTTCAAATTTGTTAAAGTTAAAAAAAAACGGAAGAACTTTAGAAAGGAACGCGATGTTTTTTGTTTGGAGGCAAATGACGGCGTTTCTTTTTTCAAGTGTGGGATTGGAAGCGCGTAAGAAATTTATGTCGATAGGTTGTAATGTCGGAGGAAAAGAATGGCTTTAATGGCTGAAGTTTGTCTATCGGGGAGAGATTTTTTATCGCTTTTTTTATTTCGTCGCTTTCTTAAAACGCCGTAAAAAGTACTCAAAGTGATTCACTCCGGAAAAGTCGATCGCGTTCCTCGGTCGACATTTTTTGGAGCTGGAAGAGTTTGTACTCTCCGTCACTTCGGTGGCGTATTAAAAGCTTGCGCTGCGGATTTTAATACTGATCTTTCCAACGCCAGTTCTCATATCGATCGTTCTCGGTCGCGTGCGAAAATTGCATTTGGCCTTCTTGATATTTTTTCTCGAGCTAAAATGACGATTTTGCAGTTTTTTTTATATCTACTTCAAATTTTAACGGAAATGAAATTCACGAATTTTTCTCTAAAACCGGTTTCGTCGAAATCGAAAACAAAATAAATCCCAAAATGCGTGGCTTCAAATTATATTCATCATTCTCGGTTTCTTTAAAAAAAACCATCCTCCTCGGAAGTGAGGCGGATAAAAAATCCCAATTAAAGTAAGCTTTTTAATTTAACGCGACTCGGGTTTGATCAAGAGGAGGAAAGGAGGAAAGTGAATTGATTTCACCGAAACGAATCCTCCGCTCTGTCGGAATTTCTCGTCGTTGATGGGATGACGAGGGCGGCTAAAAAAGGGTTTATTCGCGGCACTTGGAGGGACCAAGATTTAATTCGAATCTCCGGTTTCGTATGGCTTTTGGAATATCGACTGAGGAAAATGAGAAAAAAGATTTTCGACGGTGTTAAAGGAGGAGTTTTTTTGTGGAGAGATTTTCGGTTAGAAAAGGATAAAGATTTGGGCCTCTTGCAGGTGGAGCAGTCTTTTGTCGAAAGAGGATTTCCGACGGAAAATGCCGCTAATCTCTTCCTTCTGAGGAGTTATTTGGATTTGCGTCTTCTACTCTTTTAATGGCGACGCTAGTGGCATGGAGAAAATAATCCATTTCAAGCCGATGCGAGGGAAATATGTTTTTGTCAAAAAAAATTGTGTTAAGTATTTATTCGTCGTGTTTATAATTTATTTTATGGAATATCGATTTATAAGTATAAGTTGAATATAATAGTGATGATTAACCTACGCCCAGTTTCCTAGTAAATGTTAAAACGAATTACGATTTTTGTGAATTAGTCTCGTCCATAAGTGTTTATTAATTTTTGCTAATTTCAAACGGCCTTAGCTTAATGTGTTACGTGTGACTTATGTCGACCATTTTTGTATTCAGACGAATTATTGCTCACGCGACGCACGTGTTGTAACAAACCTGACATATTATTAGTAACATACAACGTTTTTAAATGATAAGCACACAAAGTCCATAGTATTTTCATACACAACACCCCTATCAACTAAGGCGAAATCATTTTGGTTTCGAACTTGAATATTATAAATATGATTGTGGCAAAAAAATATCATCCAAGAAGAGAATCGGAAGTCAGTCTTGGACGTAGATTTATTGGTGTTTCTTTCGTTGATTTACCTCGCGTGCCAACGAATGCTTTCATTATTTCATTTTTAAGCAAATGGGAAAAATAATTCATCCGAAGTAATCACTTTATGCCTCTTTGTCGACGATTCCTTTTTCAAGCTGAAATAAGTGTAGGACTTGAAAGTTAATCCATAATCTTGATTTTTGGAGTTGAATTCGTTATAATCTTGATCCGTCCTCTTCCTACGGACCCTTAGTTAATATTTTACGATAATATGATAGCGGTTGTGTGTGGTCACAACAAATTCTTTCACCCTTTAATCATTCGGCATCAATATCAATTTTAAATTGTGGCCTAACGGATAACCCCGCAGCCTCAGCTTGCCGGGAGGGCGGCCCACAACTCTAAAGGGACCAACGTGAATCATTTAATACTGGAGGTCGTAGTGTTGCGTCACACCACCTGCTTATTCGTAGCGTAGCTGGCGCAACATTACGTCTTGATTTGTAAGCATTTCCTTGAGCAGAGAAGTCGTAATGTTACTCCAATTAATTAGGTTTGTTATTTTTTAGAACGAGATTTTCTTATCCTCTTGTTAGTAAAGGTGTACCCTCCAAAGTAATAAGTTTATTATCATATGTTCTACATATCATATTATCGTTTTCATTGAATGCATATGATATATTTATTAGGCGGTAGGATCCAGGGTGGAGGTAAATTATGTATACTGTTTTTTGAGTATTGGGGTTTCCAAAATTATTCGCCACCATTAAATTATCAGCAAAAAAGGCACAGGTAAATTTTCGTCTTAAATATTAGAGGCATAAAGAAATCCTATAATTATTCTTCCATTCCATATTGATTTCTGCAAGTAGTATTTTTCCTTTCCCGAAATCCACACGTCTGTTACAGATAACACGATCAAAATATCCAAGTTCAATCACCTCATAAATTGCCTCCAGGAATTCATGAATTTGTTTGTTTTCCGAGACATACATATTAAATAATGAAGGTATTTTATATTTACTTAGATAGTATTAATCTATATCACTTTCACTACGAGAGAATTGTGTCAGCAGAAAAGTACCTCATTTTATCACCTGTGTATTCAAAGTGTTTGAAGTTGCGAAATACGCCAGCTACAACAATATTGTTACAAAATTTGTCATAGTGATTTCCATAAAAAAATTTCATTACACAAATAAGAGAAGTTAATAATTTGATAATGAGTTGTATGCTTAAACTGTAAGAATGCATCGCTAACGTTACGTCTCTTAGAAAGATTTCAACTTTGGACGTTCAAGTTAGAAGATCAGAAGACCAGCTATGAAATTAATTGTTACGATTTTTAAACCACTCTTTTCTCTTGTAAATTCTATAGAATGGCGTATTTAAAGAAAATCTGCTGCGATTCTTTTGTGAGTAAGAAGGGGAAATTCGTTAGTGATTAAATTAGCGCCATCACTTCTCGCCGTCTGAATCACCATGGTGCCTGATTGGTCTATCAAAGAACTGCCTAGAAAATTGAAATGAATGACAACAATGCGCCTATAATTAAACTCCTCCTTAATTCCCTTAACTAGTATTTTACGACGGTAATCCTCAATTATTCCCATTTCAGTCTGATAACATTTTCGAGGATTAAAGGGGAGGTTACGCATCCACCGCCTCTGATTCTAATCGAAAATTTTTCGCGTTTCCTACGAATGCGAATGCAGCTACTTTCTCAACCGGCTGCATCCATGGCTCCATCCGCCATCATTTTAAATTCGCACGCCTCCAACTATCGCGAATTCCCGTCCGTTAAACACACGAAAAGATGATCATCGTAAAACATATTCGTCGCCGTTCGTTTTTATTTTCTTCCCGCCGCTCGGTTATTGGCTGTAGAATATTCGCTGGTATTCTTTTTATACACACACACACAACTTTCGCATCTTCTCAGCCCTTCCGAAAACACCAGCGAATTACGTCATCTTTTTTCTTTCTCCCCCCAGGGCATTTAAAAGCCGGTCTGGTAAGGCACTTGCTCGTGTCACTCAATTTCTACTCAATGTGTGACTCATGGGTGTCGGAGTTCTGCACTTAGCGCGTTAATGAAAAAAGAAACCACTTTGCCAACACTTTCATCGCATGAAAACGGGTAAAATTTCACGAAACTCGTCTCTTGGAATCGCAATTCAGCTAGCGAGAAACACTGCGGATCAGTTGGACACCACCTGCCAAATTTAAAATGTTAACCATTGCTGAAATAACTAAAAGAAATGATCTGAGACCTTCGACTGGATAGGGATGATTTTTTTGTGTTAGAGACCGTTGAGGTTGCTTTGGTTTCTCTTTGCTCTGTTTAACTTTATAGTCAAATTTGATCGAGTCGGTTGAAATGACTCATCGGTCTGGAATTTCATTTGTTTTAATTTTTTCCAGCAATTTGTTCATCAGTCACGAATGAAATTGAAATCTTTCTCACCTTTCAATCGGTCCAGACGCCTGGAAAATGTGGAGAAAAGCGTTAAAATTGCTTACCTACTGTTCGTCGTGTTATGACGAGTCTCCTCTTCGTATCTCACTAATATTCCAGCGTCTCGAAATGGTGGATTCTTGACGATGTCAAAAGAGGAAACACTTGCACTCGGTTATTTTTGTCATCGCTCCCGCGGGAGAGTTAAAAAAATGCAACTCGGTCGAACGTATGATGCTTAAGAAGTTTCTCGGAAGGCATGTCCGTGACGTAGTTGTGGCAACGAGCTGGATATATGCTCTCAAACCTCTACGCCAGGTTCTTATTTTTTCTCTTTAATATTTTTTGTCGACATATCGTCTTGCAAAGTTCAGTAAGCAGAGAGCAACCCGCAAGCGACGGAGATTAACTCCAAGGCGATACTGGAGAGAGGATGGCACCTTCTTACTTTCTCTGCATTTTTCTTTAGATTTTTCATATTTCGAAGGACTATAACTTGTCCACTTCAAGCGTCCACCTTCGAGACAATATTGGAATGGTCTCTCTGAAAAGTGGTGCTCGAATAAGCGGTTTCTTTTCTCATATCAAGTCTAAAATCGCAACGCGTTGTTTTGTTTCCTCCTGCGTAAATTAGCATCCAGTTCTTTCTTTTTTTTTTTTGAGAAGTATGAAGAAATGACATTTCATACTTTTCAGACTTGGCATGAATGCTATGTTTTTTTGTGACTTGAATTTTATTTGCCCAGTCAAAAATACCTTTACGTACCCGTGATTACATTTAAATATGCAATTTTTATGTAACGGGCGCTTTTGTATTTTTAATTTTTTGAGCATTGAGAAAAAGTATCCATGTGGATATCATATGGATGTGTATGTTGAAGCAACATTTCACTCTTTTGGAAGCATTCCGTAGAAATTCATTTGCGGTATTTTCTTTCTGTCGTGTGATGGCGTTGTTTGTTTTTTTACACTTTTTCTAAACACTTGCACGGTTTCCGCCGCGGAGAATCCGAAAATCGATTAACAGCATAAGATTTTATAAGATTGGCTGACACATTTTTAAAAAAATGTCTTATCGTGCATATTGCTTAGCTTAAAAAATCGTTAAGGCATAAACGCCTAGAATCGATCTTAAAGCGTATCCTCGCGCATTACTCGTCAATCACAGACACTGTCAAACACCAAAATACATATATCTCGCGGTTTGCCGATTTGCGATCCATTTCTACCCTCCATCTTACCTGAGTGACGATCCATTTTTTGTATTTCGCGCACGGATGAAAATGGCCTGCGTTTATTTTTTTGTTTCCCAATGCCGTTTCCCGCAGCAGATATCGCCTTTCCATCTTTCCACACATCGCTTATCCCCAAGAAGCACGTTCCAAATCGCTATCCTCCTGAAGGGATTCCTACGCCACTGCAGCTCTCAGCGGTTTTCGCGGTTAGGAGTTTCCCAAGGGATGAGTTTAGGACCCCTTCGCTTTTCCATCTCATCCTTCCTCTCGTCTCCTTCCGCTGATGCATGGTTCTCGGAGAGGGTATTTGGTTACAAGGCATCAGCTCCACGTATGTGTTTATGTATACCTATATATATTTTTTTTTCTTTAATGGTGGAAAATATATTTTTTGGTCCCTCTTGGAGAAATATCTAGCAGAGGATGGGTTCTAGAATATTATATTGTTGATATCCGTTGAAAATCACAAATTTTTCTCTGGAAATGGGGTGAAATATTGGGGAAGTGGTTCACAAACAGGTGTAGCAGCAGCGACAATCCGTCGAAAATTTTCATAGTACACGCAATGCTACCTCTCGATTAATTTCGGATTTGGCTGGAAAATATGAGATAATCCTAAAAAATTATTTTCGGCAAGTAATTTCACTTACGCTGGAATAGTTCAAGTACTTCGTGAAAACTTTTTCAAACTAAAGATATTAATTTATTTTTCTTTTTTTTGTCTTAATTTCTTTCAGAATTTAACATTTTTTGGAACACATTTTCGTCATCTTTTCCCATTTATTTCACATACTGTAGAGCCTTTGGAATACTATTTTATGTGGTGGTATCACAATATACTGCCTGAGATTTTTCATTCGTTGCAAGCAAAAGTAATTTTAATCATCCAACGCCACGTTCGGTAAGAGTATTTATTTTTTAACCGCTAACTTGGCGTTGGGATACAGATTGCAGTTACATGCAGGTGAACCATTAATATATTTATAGCCATATTAATGAGAACACGCATGCGGTTTTGTCACAGTTTTGATGCAGTCAGAATTCACTGGTCAAATAACTTATGAGTGAAATTTCCGTAAAAAGGGGATTCCCTTTTATAGGAGCATCATATAGATCAGAATTCAACCTAACTCATAAATGTTGTAATCAGCAAAATAGGTGCAGTTTGCTTATTATTTTGGAAGTCATGAGGAACGGTTGTCATCCACTCGTGATAACCCAATCTCTCCTTCCGGATTGAACTGATTACCCTTAACGTTTTCATGGAAGCCCTTGGCGTTAGGACAACCTGCGTTAAGATGTGTAAGCCTTTCCAAGTTTTCGGAATACGTCCATTACGCATCCCTTCCTTTAAGCTCCTGCGAGTGTTGGTGGTGGAGGTGAGAATCGTGTTGACGTGACACGTGCTTAAGCCGAAACTTTAAATCCCACTTTGAGTCTCCGCACCCCAATCTCTCCGTCTCTTCTTCCTCACACTTCACTCGGAGGCGTGCTCTAATGGACCCACATAAGGCGCTCTTCTCTCCAGAGACGCGTTAAATTGAGAAGACTCTCTCGAGAGGGTGACTCTTCCAGGAGGTTGTCGTCTTCTTCTTAGACGTGACGAGGCGTGATCTTCTGCTCCGCTTTACTATTTTATGTCATTCGCTATCTCCTCCTCTTTCTGTTCCTCTTCGCAAACGCGATAGGAGGAAGGTTGAAGCAAAACCCCTTCAGTTTTTCGCTCCAGATTTATTTTATTAACGGGTGTCGGAGTGGTCGTGATCGGGCGAAGGCGGCTAATGGAGTCTTTCTTTTTTTTCCGGAGAGCCTCGGGAGATAATGACGAGAAATGTTCTTAATGGGAACTTTTTTTCTCGTTCCGAGTTCAATTCTCTTAATGTCTCCGATTGGGTTTTCCCTTCGCCGAATCGCAGGGATTTTTCGCCGTTAGCAGAATCGAAGCCTCAAATTGATTGATTGGAGATAGTGTTTTTCTTATGAATGTCGGGATTCTTTTAAGGCTATCGTCCGTTGAAAAAAAAGAGGGACGTACAAATCTTGTCCTGCGAGGGGAAATAGTCTCACAACGATCCAATCCGTCTTTCGGATGAAGTTTTTCCTCTTCGCATCACTCGGCTTCTATTTCCAAAGGGAACACGCTCCATTGAAATAATCTATGTTCCTTCCGATGAGTATTGATGGCGATGCCGAGATGGTTGATGAAAGAAGACTCTCTGCGATGACTTGGAATAATTGTCGCTATTCAAACTATTTGATTTTAAAATTGTGGTTTGAAATAAAATAGTTTGACTTTCATCGTTTCCCTGAATTTTCATTTAATTTCGATGACAAAAATCACTCATAATTTACTCGAGGATGAGTGAGTAGTTGACGGTCTTTTCATTTCGCCGGCCATATTGGGAATAGCCTTCCATTCATTTCTTTTCATAGCTAGGAAATATATCCTTTACGAGTCTATAAAATATCTCCGTCGAATAAAATAGAAGAAAGCCCCACTGCAATGCGGATCGAGCTGCGTATTTTGTTTAGCTGCTATTATTAGTATCGCCAACGGGAATTAACGATTGGTTCGCTGGTGTAAATGTCTTTCGAAAATAATAACGTTGTGTTGTTATTAAAACGGATAGGCTTTCCCTACCCTGAAAAAGCACCTAGAGCAGATACGGTAGCGCCCGAGGGATGTGAGCCATGCATGCCAGCTGCAGAGGAAATAACGGCTTATTTTGGAGACTGCACTGCTGTGCTTGCAGTAAATAATGGATTGTCAGAGATTTTCGATATTCTGATGAAATTCGAGAGCGAACAATAGATGTCGCATATCGATGTAGCTTCTACATTTCTGTCAACATTTTCCATTATTTTCCTTAGTGAAACCCGTTACGGTTAGTAATGTTAACCCATCTGCTAACGTGTTAGCCCGCAAAAAAGCCTTCAGTATTTATTGCAGAATGGCGTTATCCGTGATGAAACATGATCTACGTTGGATGGTAAACAAAAAATTAAATTAAAATAATTTTCAACTTTATTTCTAGAAAAAACATTTGGTCATATTACTAAATTATAAAAAGAATAGTTACATATGATATATTTTATCCTCTGCTACATTCATATCTGAAGCGTTTCTAAAACTGAATAATATTAGTGATAAGAACAATTATAATGGGAAAGAATGGTGACGTTTGTGGATATTATATCGCCCTTAATAACTTATTGTCCAGTGTTATTTTTAACAGCATAATTTAACTTGAAATGTGTGCGCTTGTATCAACTTTCCTACGCGCTTATAAAATTTTCAAAATGTTCATCATCGGTAATGTGTGTCACGAAGATGTAAAATAAGTTATTTCTTAATACATTCCTCTAAGAAAAAATTGAATTTCAAATGCAAGGCTCAAAGTATTTTACGAAGATATTTTACACGAAGGACCTCCGAGAAAATTAATGTGCAAGAAGCTGAAGTGGATTAGAACGTAATTTCAACGCTATCAATTCGTAGAGACATTTATATCTTCCAGTCTAGTACAAGCCATATTACGGGAAGCCATTCCATCAAGAATTATCCACGAATGTTACTGCTGAGCATGTAGGGATGATAAAGTAATCGAGAAGACCCATTTCCTTCTATGGGGACATGTAATTGGCTTCATCTAGGCTTCTCCTAGTTCGATATATAGAGAGAGAAAATTACATTAGTTTGTGGGTCATTGCTCCGCCGAGATATTAGTATGCCGCCAGAAGAGAGAGTCGGCTGGCTTTCTTTAAGCTCCATTGCGATTCGTTCGTCTTTGCTTGGAAATCCGGAGAAAATTCACCAAGGCGATCAATCTTGGATGACAAAAATGTGGGAAAGCGATGAGAAGAAATCGATTGCGTGTAAAAAAATATGGCCGATTGATTTCATCAAATGCTCAGTCGTTGGGAAAATTTCGCAATCTCCTGGAGAAAAACTTGCGTCCTAGAAATTTTAACGAGTTGTGCGGATGAAGGTAATGCAGTTTATATTGATATTACTATTTGTAACCTCAATTATTGAAAGCTTAGACCAATGTAATCAACCATATCTACGTGTTGCGTATTCAAAAACGCTACACAAATTTATCAGACAAAAGACGAATGATATTTTCTGAGCTCGTCGATTTAATTACGAATTCCGTCGACTATTCCTTCTATTCTTTTAGACCTCGGTTCGAATTCATTCTCAGAAATAACTCATTCCATCAAAATTTTACGTTTTTTTGTTCATTTAGGCGTCGATTAGCGATTCGAACGACTTTAGATTCCTCCGAAAGGGCGTTCACCGCGCACACCGTGCAAAGGCGATCCTCCTTTATTTTTATTATTATTTTCCCCTACCGGAGAGTCACGCAAACGTAAAAAAAGAAAAAGATCGCCGTGCGTGACCGTCCTACTCGAGATAGCATCCGGAGAGGTTCTAAAATTAAAAAAAAAACATCCACGCGACCGCCCTTTTCCAAAGACACCGAAAAAAAAACACGAACGGTTTCTTTTCGTATTGCGGGAACCGATCGCGATCATTCCGGGAAAAAATGCACACGAGGCCGATTGAAAGAAAAAACGGCTACCGTTCCGTGTCAACGCACGCAGTTTTACATGCACATACACGCACGTGGAGGCACGGCTAGCTACGCGGAGGCAAGAGGTTAGCAGGAGGTGTGGCGGCGGTGACTGCTCCGAAGGAGGAGGAAGCCTTCTCTATACTACTCGCACACATCCGCAGCCATGTGTGGTCGTATGTGGTCTCATGTGTCTCTCTGTCTATAGGTCGAACGCCTCGCTCTCTCGCTCTCCCCTCCTCGCCTTCCTTCCAACCCAAGCCCTTCCCCCATTCCACTCCAAGCCCTTCCCCCATTCCACTCCGCATTCCTACCAACCACCCTACCTCTCGCCCGGCTAAACATGTATATTCCCTCTGCATACTATCTTTCTCCCGTCCACGTTCCTTCCTCTTTCTCTCCCTCTTTCTCCTTTGCTCCTACCCACCCTCCTCCTCCTCCACTCTTCTACCAGTCGTCCCAAAATGGAAAAACATCTCTCTCTCTCTTGAACACAACCTTTCTCTCCCTCCCTCCATCCGACCAAACCCGCTCCCTGTACGAGCCATACTCGTTCTCGTCTGGGTACATTTTTAGAACGACGCCTCCAGAGATGAGCCTCGCCCTTTCCACTCTTGTTTGTGTGCGTGTGTGTGTTAATGTGTGTGCGTGTGTGATGGGTGTGTTTGAGCGCGTGGAGTTGATTGAGAGAGAGAGAGCGTTGTCTGAAAGGGGAGGTGTGTGTGTGTGTATGTGTAGACGGGAGGAGAGGAGGGTGGGGAGGAGAGGTAATTGGAAGTGATTTTTTCCATGTGAGGTGTGGAGTTGGAGTGAATAAAGGGACGAATATGACTCTCTTCCTCTCTCTCTCTATCTCCCTCTCTATCTCCCTTCTCTCCGTCACAAAAAGGCGCATGTCCACGTTTTTTTTTAACAATTGATTCTCCCAAAGCTAATCATCGTAGGTGAGAGGACGTATTGGTATAGGACGATATTTTTAAATCGAATTCGGAAAGGATAGATTCGTTCCCAGCCTCATGTTTTAAGCTCTCTGGGATATTTAAAAAAGGTGTTTATAGATATTGCTAATTAACGACTTCTCTTTAATGAATCTGCTCTTTAACGTATAGGTATTACTCGGTCAATGCAAGGAATCGCAGTGATAAATTTACAAAATTGCTCGCTGAAACTTCCTGGTACCATAGTAACGGCTATCCTTATCCTGCAGAATGACGGAAGTGAATGGTGAGATATAAAACTGAGCGGAGACGGTGTTAAAAGGAGCTAGACCCGTTCTTACGCGACGGACCGACTCCCAGAAAACTCCTCCCCTCTCCCCTCCCTTCCTCACTCCCTTCTTAGCTGTGGCCTTGGACGCATCCGACTTTTCCAATTATAAAACTACTCTTAGTAGGACGTTAGGCATGTGAACCCGTCTGATAGGTGCAATGGATGTCGGGGAATTTCAAGTGCTTACAGCCTACGTATCAATAAGCTAACTACGTACTAACCGGTGGTATCTTTTTTTTTAATCTGCTGAGTTGCTTTAAAAAGAGATCTCTTTTATTCTCACCGAAAAATAATTACGTTTGTCTCCTCCTAACCAAATATTTAAATGGAATACTATTTAACTTATGGTTTTAACGGTAACACGGGATGCAAATTTTTAATTATCGGTTTTATTTTTCGGGAGCTGTGTAAGAAATGTATTAAGGTCGGGAAAAGATGTCGGCCGTGGCCTATGAATAAGGTACTATCCCGGCATTCGCCTTGCCGACCATGGAAAACCACGGAAAACCATGGTCAGAATAGCCGGCCCCGGGTTGCGAACCCTGGACCTCCCGAATGGGAGACGATGACGCAATTACTACGTCACCACCCACCTCGGTCAGGGGAGAAAATGTTTTTTTTTTTACAATTGGGAGGTGGAATTTTGAAGCCTAGCATTTTATTTCTCTAAAGAAATTACTTTTGCATTTTAAGCAATGAAAACGTTTTAAATTCAGGGCTGGCCGCAAACCTCACAAAAGAAGGAAGGTTGTGTGTCGCAATTTTTGCGAAATTATCTTGAGCAAGGAGTGCCGAATTTCCTGAAATGATATGAAGACCTAAATGTTTTAAAAGGATGGCGCGCAAAATTTTCCTTCTGTGTGGTTTCTGGAGTGTACTGCAGGAAACTCTCCTTGTATCTGGATGCAACACCTTAATGATGATGGAATTGATGGCGTACAATTAGAACAGACAAAGAATCGAAATTCTGTTAGTTGCAAACAGTTAACGGTATGATACAATTTTCTCCTAAATGAATCGGTATTTAATATTTTTTAATTTAGCTTCACCCTTCAACTTGCATCGGTTCCTCTTTCGCTGTTTTTATCCGCATTAGCCATTACTACAAATTTAAAGAAGTGAACGAGATTGAAGAAAAAGATAAACTTTGGTCGACATGATATTGTGAGCAGAAATAATTTTCGTAGTTGAAACAATTCAGCGAGTAAAAAATAAAAATTGGTATGGTTATGTAGAATTTGCCTTTGGAACGTTATTTGTACCTTGTTTGATTTATAGAGCTACTTCAATTCGGGTTTTAAACAAAATTCGAACCCGCAGGTACATATTTATCTGCCATAAATTGTCTTCGTCACTTGTGTCACGAGGATTCGATCCATAAGTTATCATTGTCGAGAACTCACCGTCGACCCCCGTTTGCCCTTCGAAGTGCGGAATATCAATGCGCGAGGGGTTTTTTTTTCAGCTTCGATCCGAAGAACAATGACTCTGGATGAGTTTGAGGTTGGTCAAGATCATCGTGGAACCGGTATCTAGGAAGCTGGAGTCCTAGAGATAAATTGCTTCATTCGTAATAGGAACGGGAAAGCTTCGGAGGCGAAAAAAATACGCACGGAACTGGTTTTCTCTTCTCGGAGGAGTCGCTCCATCTTGAGTAAAAGTTTCTCCGTTTTTTTTTTTGCCGTTGGTCCAGATGTGATGAGTATGCATCCGGTTGGAAAGGCGGGATAAAAATGTTAGACGCGTAGGCGCCTATGTCTTTACCACGCTTACAAGATTCCCTCCTCTTAAAACATGGTTCACGTATTTAAATCTTGCGTGTAGACACCTTTACTTGACGTTTAATGCCTATTTACTAATCACAGATTAAAATGTTTTAAGGTGAAACGTCCATTTCACTGCTATCAAAGTTATCTTTTCAGAGTTTGTCATGCTGAACCTTATTCACGCATGTCTGATAATGCTGGCTATGTCTGTCACTTTAATATTTGATAAAGTAAACAACTAATTATAACCTTCGCCGTGAAAATGAATATTAATGGTAAATAGCTTATAAATATGTCTTTCGTATATAACCATGTATGCTTTTCAAATATTGACAGGAAATACTTCTTTGTAATATCTTCACTTTCTTGTTTTAATTATGTTTATTTAACTTTATCTGGATTATTATGTGTGTCACTGCACATCACTATCACTTCTAAAAAAATGAAATTGTTTATAGCTTTGAAGTTCTTAAAAGCGAAAAATATATAGATATAAAAATATATTGTATTTATTACATTATGCACGATGAATTCATGATGTTATATTTTTACATTTTGCATCGTACTAAACGAAATAAATTCACTCGACAATATTTTATGCTTGTATTGTGAGATTTTTTCGGCCTTCAAAATTTCAAGAAAATGTTATCAATTTAATGTTCCTTTTTAAAATGTTTTCCTCGCATTCGGAGGGGCTCTTATTAAAAAAACATTCTTTAACGCATTTTTCTAACCGTCTTTCTCTTTCATTTTGTTATAGAATTTTATAACGTCCAATATAAGGGCAGTTTCACCAATATGTCACATTTAAATAACAACCAGATGCTTAAAAAGGCGGTGAAAATACGTCGCGAAAAAAAACTTTATGCTTTGCTGTCAGGAGATGTTAGCGACGACATTATATTTATGTCTCTACGGCGCAATTTTTGCTCGCCGAAATGGACGCCTCTAAAAGTCAGCTTTGCACGCCAAAACCGGATAGGTTATTGAGGTGAGGGGAGAGAAACCTTAAGAATACGGTTACTCTTAGGGGAGAGGAAGTTCGTGACATAAAATGCATGCCAGAGATGACCTTATCTAAAAAAAAAGATTTTTTTCGGCTCCCGTCTCGACACAAACACAATCCGCCGGAAGTTTCAACGAAGGGAGAGAGAGAGGAAGTCTTGAGAATTTCTCCGTAACTTGCGTGGAAGTCCGGTCGATGTAGCGGGGAGGGAGGTATATGACCATCGCATCCGGCACTGCAACGGGAGGTCTTCCTCATTTTTTCTCTCTTTTTTTTTGCGAGTTCCTAATTTACGACGAATTCCTCTTTTGCGTTGTAACGGTCCGAGCCATTTACACTCCCTCGAGCGAATCAAGAGGAGTAGTTCTAATGCTTTTATGCTCGTTTACGTTTCCGAAAGATGTTGGAGTTATATTAGCTCCTTTCGGTTTTACAATCCTGTTTGCGGTGCGCTGCGTATAAATTTCGGTTTATGGCACCTTGTGTTTCAACTCCATAACCAAAGGGTGGCTAATGACCTCTTCCAATTAACTACATCCCCGGATTAATTATTTTATGGAGGAGGGAGTAGAGGACTTTCATTGAGTTCGATGTTATCAGGAGGGAATGAGGTCTGCGGGGTCCTGCTGTTCTTTTTTTTTTATCCCAGCCTCTGACAAGATGTGACGGAAATACGTATCTGAAAGTTAACCAAGCAAGGTTTTTTCAGTGGTAAATGAGGAATGTATTTTTAGTACAGACAGGAACATGGTCACAATGTTAGCCTTGAGTAATTAGTTTTGTTGAATTGTGTTCAATTGCAAATGAAACACCTTTCGTTGAAATGAAGACATCGCTTTTTTATGGATCTTGATTGTGAACATTTAACCAACATATGAAAAATAACATTAATTGGCATTCCATTCTTGCTAAAAAGAACATCTCGGTTTTTACCTGTAAGGTATTATATTAATAACTTTGAAATACATAGAAATATATTCTTTTTAAAAACTTTTCTGGATAGATGATCTTCACACTCTCAGGGACGATATGAAAGAATCGTGGTAAGTGACAAGTTTTTGGATAGTATCATATAACATTTGCCTTTGTGGAATCAGGAGTAATAATATCCGTTCTAAGACTTCAGTGGATCTAATTATCGGAGGTCATTTTGTTGTTTATTTTATTTATCTCTTAGTATCTTGCACATTGAAGTCGAGGACATATTCCAAATGTAAAAATGACTCGAACTTTTATTTCATGTTAAAATCAGAGGAAATGTTGTTCATCACAGTGATTTTTATTATTGGCCGCTTCAATATTATCTGTCCTTTGTTTAATTTTAAAGGATATTTTTGGCTGCGATATTTATTTTTTTTAATCAAGAAAGTAACGTTGAAATGCAAACAGGTAGATTCATTTTGATTCATGAGGTCAGTAAATGTTATGAAACGTTTTATTCTTGACTGTGTACTTTGCAGCGAATATTATCGAAAATATGTGCTTTCGTTCGTTTTGAGCAATATTTACGATCTGAAAATGTGTTTGTTTCTGGATTTTTACTTTTAAATCATTGAGTTATGCAGTTAAAAGTATTCAAGATCTTCCACACCTCTCAAAAGTCACTGAACGTACGCTTAAGTATTACTTTTTGTGTTACGTAAAGACTATTAAACAAATTAGAGCCTAAGTAAATGAGCTTTCGTTTAAATGCGGATGTAAATTGATATTTCCTGAACAAACATTCCGCAGTTTTGGGGCCGATTAATAAGGAAACACAGTTGAACAGATCCTGGCTCGCCCTCTTCCTCACAAAAGCTTTTCCTTCCTTTAGTTTCGCTGTGCGCACGTCATTTGTCGCATTGGCTAGCGCCCGCGCTGCTTTCCTCCAATGATCTAATTCCGAAGAAGAGGTGGGCGATCCGCGGAATCCACGTCCCATTGTCGATCGTCCGTTTCCATCGTTACTTCTGCGACTGGCTGATTATTTTTCGTCCTTCCATCACGCACGCAGTGTCACGCCGCAACAATGGTACGATAATGCGAGATCCGTTTACTCCCGGGGCGGATCGGATGGAAGGGTAGGTGGGGGGGGGGGGCGAATGGCAGGCGGTGACGTGTTGTGTGTGCATTGTTATGCAAGTGCCGTCCTTTTTCTGCTCCACGGTCTTTTAACTCTGTTCGACTCCGCTGCCGGCGGCCTCTCTTGCGGGACTGTGTACCCTTTCAAAGTTCCCGTCACTCATTTGTCAATTTCTTTCCGATTACTACCCGTTATGAGTGTAATCGAGGTAATTTGACGGATAAGCTGCTGTCTTTTAGCCATGGCGCGATCGCTTGGTTTTCCTGTGACTTGCATGGATGATAAACTGGTCTACTTCGGCGGATTAGCGAACTGTATTTTAACTGTGTTTAGAATTTAAAGATTGTTATTTAAAATTGATTATTTAAAACTGTTTAAGGTATTTAAATGATCGGCCATTTGCATTACAAGTTTCCCCAAATTATAATGTGCAGTACGACCAGTGGCGTATCTTAGTCAGTACGGTTTGAACGATTGGGGGCTCCCTAAATCTCGTCCCCCCCCCCCCCCGCATTGCGGGGGTTATCAGTACGCCACTGAGTACGACCGTGTGTACTGCGAAGGAAACTCTTTTTTCCTGTTAACGAACGCTAGTATTTTGATATGAATTAGTTCTGTTAACCTTGCATGCAGCCTATTAACATGTTAGTACATGCAAGATTTTTCTTCAATAAATGAACCAACGCGTCTTTAAAAATCTCAATCAATTAAATGCCTCGCATAGAAAATCTCAAAAAACAAAACATTTGCTTTGATTTCCGCTTGTGCTTTCAAAACTTTCACATAAATATAAACCTTGAATTTCGCGACCAATCAATAAACTAACCGTTTTCGCTACTGTTTTATAATGGGAACAATAAAAAATGAGGTATTAATTAAATGGAATATTGGAACTGTTGTTTTGTCTTTAAGTGCGAGTGGAAATATAAAATACACGAGAAAGGAAAAACCTCATGAAAAAGCTTCCTAGCTGATTCAATGATCGCTCTATGATATATTTCAACGTATAATTGCTAAATCCGTGAAGCGGATTTAACGAGTTATTGTAAAACTCTTATACAAAAGAATACAAATGAATGTTATTAAACTACAAGTTATGTTATATTTTTTTAAATTAGAATATACCATCGAGTCATCTCACAACAGTACAAATATTACACTTATAAGTGTAGTTTATGCTTATTTAATATTCTAGATTATTTAGGATTTAAAATTTTCTTATCTTTCATTAATTTTTGGGAAAAATTTTTTCAGTTAATCTTGATAATGAATGAGTGCTTTGTTATAAGATCAAAGAATAAATCTGTCACAGTTATAATTGTAAAAATAAAAAGGGAGCGAAAATTAGGTGGAATTGGTCGCATGTTTAAATTATTCAAATCGTTTTATAAAAGAATATTTCTATAAAACCTTATATTATTCACACATACTTTCCTTAATCAAAATGTTGTAGAAGATTAGAGTTTGCAATAAATTTAATAAATCTTATCATTGTTAGTTTTAATGCTGAATTGGAAGATAAAATATTTTTGATTCTCGATTAAATGTTGCAAGCACGCTATGATTGTCAACGTATGTAAATTCGTAAAAAATGTTCATATAAATATGTTTAAGAAGAAATAACTGTTTAAAACATATTTTTACCGAGTATTATGATGTGTACGATTTGCTAAAAATACTGCTATGTATTTTTTTAAAATCATCACTATCGTCATGGCTAAAAAAGTGAAGTAAATTCGAACGACTGAGACGAAGATATAAATTGGCAAAAACATATAGATATAATTGCAATTAATAATGCGTACGGTTACGGTTAATCATTTGTGCTCACAATACAAGTCACTGAGATTATAAATTTGTTAAATATATCATTAGGTCATTTTATTTCGTTTAAAATCTTAAGTTGGTTTCTATAAAGGTGAATGGCTAATGGTTAACGCCCAAGGTTGTGTCAATAAATTTACTTTTCTTTATATTGAGGGAGCCAAGACTATTATAAATATTTGATTCGGAGAAGACAATATTTCAAAGCGAGTTATGCAAGTCACTTATCATCTGATGAAAAATCGACCATTTACGGTGATTTTTGTCGATAATTTGTCGACCATTATTCATGGAGGCATTACCAAACACAACGGGAATGATTTGCGGAAAATTACAGAAATTACGCCATCAAGGAAAAGGTATTTGGAAGATTGGACTAGCCATCGAAAGATAGGCGAACCGAACTGCAATGAAAATAGTACAAAACAGTTTCATTGTAAAGTATAAAATTTAGAGAGGTCGGAGCAAGAAGTAGAAAAATTTACCTTTAATTGAACTTTGACGGTGATTTTTATCTGCATAAAGTAATAAAAATACCGATATAAAATTCTGTTTAAAGATGATGACAAATTAAATGAATGCAGCAAATATAAAATGTTCTTAAACTCTTCTGTCTTTTCGCCAAATTCGAAAACAATCGTCTATGGAAGGAAAAAATTAAATAAACGATAAGTATGTACGAATTCTAATTGAAACAGAGAACAATTTACCTTATTGTTTTAATGCTGTGATTCTCTTTTTGTTAAATGTAAAATCTGAAAAACGAATTTGTGTCCAATAAGTTTTTTTCTCTCTTATAAAAATGTCAAAAGTAGGAATAACAAAATAAAAGCATTGGAAATTATACACGAAATCAAAGGACACTCACAATACATTTACATACGAAAATTGTATTTTTGGTGTGGATTCTTGACCCGACAAAATTGATTTATAAACAACGATGAGATCATTGGCCGACCGATAGACGAAGAGTTTAATCGGATATTAGACAGTGTAGCGCATGAAAATAGCAATATTTCTCGAAGTATATTTCAGAGTAATGTAAATGGACATATAGTTTGCATGAAGCACAGCGAAAAGGTTTCAAGGTCAATTTAAGTTATAATGCAAGGCGTAAATGTTTGCACCATGTTCAAATGTTAACAATAGCAAAAAGAAACGTTGGCACGGAAAATATTACACCAGTTACAAGTTAAAAATTGAAATGAAAAACCACAGGTAGGTACTTAGATTGCTCACAGGATAGATAGGATAATTCGGACGAAACTCTTTTAAAAAATTCTATTTTCTAAAATTAATTTTTACAAATGTGATATTTTTTCCCCCTTCCATAATTTACGCGCGTTCAGCAGCAGGTTTTATTTAAACCTTATCTTGCACATACAATTGGGTTAACTTTAATTTAAAAATGCATTCCTTTCCAGCAAAAAAAGACGCAGCTGACGTAGGCTGAAAGGGAAGTGACGGAGGGATAAGAAGGCGTAAGGGAACTCTAACGAACAAGGGTAGATGGGGGAGAGGGGAGAATGGGGTGGAAGGGGAAGGATAAAGATAATAATGTCTGTCATGAGTGGAGTGTAGACGTGAGGAGAGGTTCCCTGAGTAAAGTCTGGGATGTTGAAAAAAAATTCTTTTTTTCCTCACGAGATGGGGTTGGAAGAGAAGGCGAAAAAAGGGGTATAGCAGGAGGGCGATAAAGGTTTGAAGAGAAAAGCGGAGGGGATGAAAAAGTTGGCTCTCTTTTGTGAGAAGGGTATTGGCGCATACGAGACTCCCTCCTCTTCTTTCTCTCTCTCTCTCCATTTCCTCATCCATATTTGATGCGTAAAGCACGTGGGCAGACAACTAATGCAGGGGCTTTAGGGAGGGTGGCGAGACGTAGCGGGGAATTTTCGAGAGGGAGGCGCGGTGGAATAAAAAAAGGGTCGTTTTTATTCTCTCCCTTGCCGGAAAACGGGGGCGAGATAATTGTGTGTGTCTGCGTGCGTTCGCGGAGCATTTTTTTGATGCTCGTTACGTGTACAGTACCACCTGTTCAGAGGAGAAAGAGACAAAGAGAGGGTTCTGCAAACGACGCGGTGTCATTGGCGGCAACGTGATGTTCTCCCTGCTGTTTTTCCCCTTGCTTTTTTCGAAGGATGTTCAACGGTTGAGTGCGTACGTGAGCGAGAATTTGAAATGCAACCTCCTGCCTCTGTGTGTGTGTATATATATATGTGTGTATATATATGTGTGTATATATATATATTATATATATATATATATATTATATATATTATATATATATGGTATGTTTGCTTGTGTGTATCTATGATGTAGGCTTCCTCTCCGTTTTAGTGTTTTTGCTTCGTCTCTTTTATCTCTTTCTCTCTCTCTTCTTAGCGAACTTGAAGCTATCTGTTGTTTTTTTTATCTCCTCCAACCTGTCCCTCTTCGCAGATTCTAAGATTTCTCCCATTCTTCAGTGTCTTTTATTTTTAACTCGCTTTTTTTGCTTCCACTCGCTTCTTCAACTTTTTCATCTAGTCAGGTCGTGAAGTTGGTTCGGATTCGTTATTGTGCATTCTGATTGGTTAATAAAAAAACAAGGCGACTAGCGATTCTAACGAGCGGAAGGAAAGCCATTACAGGATTTTTTAAAAAAGAAGATATGAGGTAGAATGGAAAAAAGTTAATATGCTCGCTTAGTTTTTGTGCCTATCTTTATAGCTCAAGTTTGCAGGAAAATGTGCAAAAATACATAACAGTACAAAATGTAAAAAACTCTAATGTTAAAATACATGGGTGCACACAACAAAAAAAGGAGCAATTAATTAACGAATATGTGTTAACAAGCTGTGCGGAGAAAAGCAATCTATTCATTCTTACGTCTGGAGGGTAAAGAGATTATTACACTTGCCTTTCGTGCTTATAGTTTCGACATCGTTCTTTTTTTTAATAAGTCGTCATTTTGTGTGTTTTTTTTCGTTTGAGTTTCATTCACTTGGTTAGTAATGAGTAAGTCACCTGTTTACAGTCTCTGAATTGCCCGGTTATGAACCCATTCGCTGTCAACCAAAGCAGTCACAAGCAAAGGAATATCAGTAACGGCATTGCATACCACTACAGTGAAATGTGCCACGATTCGATAGTGTTTCAAATTCAATGCACAGTATAGCTCTAAAATCAACCCATACACCAAACAACCAGTAATATGTGTGTAAATTGAGTAAAATACCAATAAGCAAGCAGCACGATCCTCGCTGATATTATGCGCAAAGAACTTCATTAACGGATCATCAACCATACCTGCTGAAAATAGACATGAGTAAGACAACATCTCAGTGTAATCGAAATTCATAAAAAACGACATGCAATAAGGACACACGGATGCCAGCATAATAAACGCATTCACACCCATCTCAATATACAACAAAGTGCTGTTAACAAATTTGTTAGCCACATTACGTAATTATCAAATGCTTCGTTTATACATTATTTCGAGCGTTACTCATTGCAAAACTTTTAAGCTTCAACCAACAGCTACATTCTTAATGCAACATTCTGTAAAATAGAACTTTCAGCGCACTCTTCAACTTCTTAATTACGTTCAAAGAAATAAATATACCAAAGACAGCACTCCATAAAAATTCTTACAGGTACTTACAATAAGCCAAAAATATACATTTATGCATTACCCCATTGAAAGTGGACATACAACTACTCAGTTATCTACGTAAATAGCATATTCAATGCTAAATTAATAGAATCGAACCGCAAGCAAATATAGAGCATGACTTCCGTTGTGGTTTCGCCAGTCTCGCCTCTCCTTTCTTTTCCTGGATTGGGAAGCCACTCCCGTTTAGAAAACGGACCTCTGGGCTGCGTTTTGTTCTTATGAAAGACACCATGCGATGGCATTGCAATGAAGCATATTCGTTGCCATAGCTTAAAACAATGATCAACAAGGGCTATAGATAGATAGATTGATTTAACAAGGTCAATGTTTGCCGTAACCTTTACCCAAAATTAATTATTGCATATAGTCTATAATTGTTTAATGCTTATGTTCCACTAATATAAAATGTTTATAAACGTTATTTGTAATTGTTTGTATTTATATTGGTTTTATTGAAGCCCGTCGGGGAGAATTTTTAAAGTTTTACATTTTTATTTTTAGGAAACAAAGGAATGAACGTAAACAAGATTGGAAGCGGGGAAGGTGTCGGCCGTGGCCTATGGATAAGGTACTATCCCGGCATTCGCCTTGCCGACCATGGGAAACCACGGAAAACCATGGTCAGGATAGCCGGCCCCGGGTCATGAACCCTGGACCTCCCGAATGGGAGGCGATGACGCAATTACTACGTCACCACCCACCTCGGTCAGTATGTCACATTAAAAAAACATTTCGGAAGATTATTATTACTAATGTTAACGGATATAATTTTACTCGAAATATTGGCTAGACAAATTAAAAGCTGAATCAATAATTTATGATGCGTAAAAATTATTTTACTACTGAGGAAATTAAAACATTCATGAGGTCGAACTTTAAAATTCACTGAAACTCTTAGAATAGTTAGGTTTGGATTACCAACGTTGGAAAGCGGAAAATTAAACAGCATAAAAAATTGTCTTTCATTTATAAGTATTTAAATCGTTCCAACGCGCGTGGAACTTTTTATCAGGTACATTGTGAATAATTTATTATCACTGAACCACCTTAAAGTATGTGGAACTTTTTCATTTGCATTTTAAATAATTTTCCATCCCCGAACCAGTTCTTGGATCCTATCTTTTAAGTTCTGCATATTTTTTATTTTATTATTATCTTCTGTCGATATCATCCAAGCGTGTTCATGGTTTATTACATTCCAATTAAGTTGAACTTGTGCTAAAGCGAATTGAACAAGTAACCGATTATTTTGGACGCAACTCATGCCTGATATAATTATATTTTTCTATAATTTCCTATGAGTAAACAAATACAGTAATAATTTGAGAACAGGACAGAAATGCATAATTAAGAGATTTTAATCGTTTTACTCATGGTGATAGTTTTACCTCGCCACCCGTGTCGATAAGAATTAATCTCCGTGACTGTTTATTGTTTATTATTGCTTATTAAACGTAATTTGAAAGAAGATGGCTGAATTTTCTCGGGTTATTTAAGAAGCTTTTATTGGCCTGACGAAATTCAACCTAATCGGTGTCTATATAACACCCATAAAAATATAACGTCTATATTCTAGGTAGCGATCGAAATTGTGCTCTACTTAACTTCGTCGTCATGCTCCATCCAGCATCCCATTTCGAATCATTATAAATGCTTATAATTCCATTGCTGAAATGTAAACATTACGTGGCGCAGTTTATGGTTTGCAACGCATGGGTGAATCATCGCTTGCGTTGCGTGTCATGTTTTTTTGTCGGTATGTTGACCTTTAGAAGTCAGGCCTGTTAAGATTCTTAGCGAAACGGGTTATTCTCACTTACTCTCTGTTACACATTCATACTTGTAATAAATATTTCGAATACTAAAATTGTCAGTAATTTATGCGAACGGAAAAAGACAGGAAAAATGAGTCCAGTAATACAAGTGTTGCTTATGGTTAGAATAAATAGTTTAAGGTCATAAAATCGGAAATTATCAAGTCTATTTTCCCTTTAGCGAATACAACGCAACAAACTCAATTTTCTCATTTTTTCTGGTACTTAGGTAGCGTCTAATATTTTTTTATTATAAAATATTTTCCTTTCAGATCATTGATATATAAATACGCATAACGAAAAAGAGTATTTTTCAGTCGTAATTAAAAATAGTAAAGACAACTGTAATCTGAAGAATAGTTTTATGACCTTCAGTTAACGTATTTAAATATCTAATACATCAAAATGAATGTGTGTGTATCATAATTTTAAAACTCGAAAACTACAGATCGTAGAAGCAAGAGAAAGGTATCATTTTAACCGGAATAAAGAGTACGGTGGTATAGTAAAGTTTTTATATCGATTTGATTGACCTGTCTAGTTTAAAAAATATTTTCTTTTTTTCATTTTCTTCATTTGAATAACATAGGGACGAGTGCAGCTTATTTTTCATTTGAATTTTAAAATTACTTAGAAACACGGTACGAACTTGAGACTTGAATGGTTCTACGAAGAAAAGAACAAAGTTTATTCTTATGGAAGGCAGAATCCGAATCCTGATCGAATTAGCATAAAAATAACATACGTGATTTTATCAGTTTTATTACAATACCCATTATAAGCTACCATGACAACTCCCATTGTCGCCGAAATTGAGAGTTCAATGCATTTATAGGGGGAAAATTTTAACGTAATATCGTTTGTCAATTTCTGTGTACGATTTTAATTTGTTTACATGGAAACCAAATATTTGTTGTTTTTAATTGAATTATCTTCTAATCTAACATATAAAGGAGAATGTTTGTAAGTTTGTTCGCTTTGAATGCTTTTAATACGAGATAGGGAGGGAGAGAGATGGATGGTAACGGAGGGGGGAATTAGAGGGAAGGGGTGGAGAGAGAGAGGGAGGGAGAGGGTGGAAGGGAGGGGGAGGGAGTTTATACGTTATTTTCGTAAGATTTTCTTCCTTCATTCATCTAAATAGGAAAATGCTGAGCGGTTTTCTTCATTTTTGCTTTATTCGACGGGTATAACTGTTTACTATAATATTCTTGCGGTCGAAGTTTTAGATTCACTAAATCCGTTGAAATTCAACGGGCACTCCTGCTAGTATTTATACATTTGGAAGATTTCGTCATGAGTTGCATTGTAATGCGCCTTAGATATACCATTTTATAGGTTCTGGTTCCAATTTTAATAAGAGGTCAGAAAATTCAGTTTTCAAGCACACTGAAACCTAATGAACACGAGACCAGCTAATAAGAATAATTTATAAGAAGTGTATCTTAATTTCCTACGAAAACATAGGCATTTAAATTGACATTTTAGATATAACAAATTATAGTGAAAGATTAGATAATGAAAATTAATTCTACCTAAGAGAATAGTGAACAAGTAAAGATGTTTTGTGCGAAGTCTGGTTATTGCAACTGAAGTATTATTTACAAGTCCCTCGAAGTGTATTTAAGGAAGTTAAACAGTGTGTACTTGTACCGCTGATCTTCAT
This sequence comes from Uropetala carovei, assembly GCA_036926305.1. Taxonomy (NCBI): domain Eukaryota; kingdom Metazoa; phylum Arthropoda; class Insecta; order Odonata; family Petaluridae; genus Uropetala; species Uropetala carovei. The sequence continues at coordinate 3,344,069 of JAXCHB010000010.1, read as the reverse complement.
TGCAATTCTGACAAATTTTTGCTGAAGCGTGCGCACCCAGCACAAAGTAATAAGAAGTTTTAAAATAACAATGTTTCCACGAGTCCTTTATCTGTTTCTCAGCGTTAACATTTTTCCCGCACAACGGCATATTTGCTATAAAAAACACAGTCGTTTCATTGTGGATGCTATTTATTAAGTGCAGACGGAGACGCCATAATCATCGGAGTCTGAGGAGAAAATTATGCCTCATGAAGTCGTAATTCCGCTCAAATTACGCCCTTCTTCTTGTATCCGAGGCCACGCAACGGTCGGGAGGGCCCTGTGAGCTGATTACGAACTGTGGGAACGGCAGTTTCCTTTCTCTTGTCTGCGAAATATTTACGAAAAATCTTTTTAAAAATCTTCATTTCGCAACGAAACTCGCACACTGCGAAAGCAAAAAAATATCCCCGTCTTTCAAAGATTTATCTTCGATATAATTTGCTTGGATTTTTCTTAATTATAACTTGCTTATACTTATGTACATTTGTGGCCTTATTAACTATTGGAAGGTGTGATATAACGTATAAAAATAAGTAATGTATTTTTCGAGGAATACTTTCTCCATTGACTTTTTTCGCATTCTAAAATCGCAGCAGGATTTGTCAAAGTGTGATAATTGCGTTGCTTCCTAATGTAACACAGCGACGACGTCCGTCGTTTATGAAAAGGCGTTATCACTAAAGAAACTTATCTCTCTTTTCAAGGCTTTGTTGGCATTTTTTTTGAGGAAGCTATTTTTTTCAGTTTCTTTTGACGTAAAGCCCTCACTTCAATTATTTAGGAGCCCGTAGGTGTATTGTTTCCATAGAAAACAAGACACCAGTCGCGATGTTCATTCATTCGCTTTCTGTTTTCAAGTTTCTGCATCATGAATTGTGAAGAAAATTCGGTGGGCTTAAATTAATGGAAACATTTAACGATGTATCTCTCAATTACTCATGCAAAGCAAATCCATTAACGAAACAAAAATGACCTCTTGCGATGGTATTTGATTAGAGAATATGTATGTACCTATAAATGAGAAAACAACAATAAATAGACGAAGGGAGATCGAATTCCTAAGTTGAGTAGTTAGCACAGTCAAAGAAGGAATAGTACGAATTAGTTAATATTGCTGTTCTTAGAGGCACAAATAGGCATTCTTTAAGGACAGAGCTTGATTGCCTGCGCTCGTATATGAGGCTGGCGTTATGACGGAACATGCAGAAAGTATTAACGAATCGCAAGTAATTTTAAAATTCGATAATTATTGAGGCAAAGACGTACCTTGGCTATATGACGCCTATGGCAAATTAACTTTCGGGTATTAAAATAATATTCATGGGAAAATGAACTTTTGGCACTTTTTTCGGAAACGTTTGGCGCCTTTTGCAAGCGGCGCCTATGGCAAATGCCATCTTCGCCATACCATAGTTACGGCACTGTATTGAGATAAAAGGATGGAACGGAAAAGTAGCGTAAAAACGATTTCGAATTACGCTGCTTAATGTTACACGCAGGTGATGTGCTAGTTACGCAGCTAGTCCTTTCCGATGCATATGGCGGTTAAACGGAAACGAGAAGGACATGACAATGACAGACTCATTTTATTCCGCGTGTCCGAGCAACGGGTATTCCAACGGCATTTTGAAATAATCCCTCCTACGCGGATTTTCTCCACCTGAGAATGAATTCCGAGTTGGTTGTTTTTTTTTAATGCACGTGCCTGCGCAACCCAATCCGACCCAACCCTTAAACCCCTTCGCTTCAACCCCTTTTCACCTTCACGACTCCCGGGGAACTTTTCATCAAATACATTTATTTTCTCCTCCTCCCACTTCCACCCTACGTGAATAAATCACGAATCACGCGGCGATGCTTTTCCGCGCACGCGCAAAGGACCGCTTCACCCCGCGGTCTCATTAGTGACGCATCCAGGTTTTCTTCTTTTACCTTTTCCCCTCTCCCTCGGATAGCTCCACTTTTCCTAAAAGCGAGGACGGCGAAACCCAATTAACGGAGCACGACTTTCCTTTCAGAAATCTTTCTCCTCGTCTCTTTCAAACCCTCGTCCACGCCCCTGAGCGCCGGGATCGGAAACGTACAGCACTCTAGCCGCCCTGTCTCTCATGGCGTCGAAGCGTTGCTCCTTTCGGAAGATCTCTCTCTCCTTCTCTCGCCGTCTTTGTGTGTAAACACGTTCACGCCTCGGCCTAATGTTTGCATTCGAGATGTAACGGGTAAATCCCTCGGGAAAATGGGATCTCCTTCATATTGCTCGCGAGCGATAGTTTGATTTTGGTTTATGTATTTAGGTGGCAGTTCGAAAGAGAATGTCTCGGATTCGAAGAATTCGGAGGATAATACAGGAAGGACTTAAAAATGACTTATTTTAACAATCGTACCGCATTAACTATGTAGTTAAGACGCTGAATGAATAGTAAGGAGTATTTTGGAGAAAAAATTGTTGGATCTCGTACAACAACAATGAAGTGATTTTTAATTTCTTTTTTACGGCTGCATTATTTTTAAAAGGATGAAGCTCCCATATTGATTTAATGCGACCTTTATTGCGCTTACGATATAGCAGATTTTCTATGTAACGTCTCATGGAGCTTCACTCAAGGGTTTCTGACTAACCTACAACATAATGCAACCTATATTTTTTGGGAAAACCTGAAAAAAACAGCAATGGATTAGCTCAATCTGGGGCGGTAATTAGTGTTCAGAACTTGGTATGCGCTAGGTCTACGACTACAACCCAACCCACACAGGATCTAGGGACGTCCGGCTTATACTCCCATTTCCATCCGTAATCATAGTATAATTATAAGCAAATAGAAATCCCTCCTCGATATATAAAAAATAGCATCTGTGGCATTGTTACCGAGGTTACCCGATCGAAGCGCTGCAAATTTTTGGCACGCAATCTCTCCAAAATTTGAGATTTTTTTCACGGTACACTTAATTCGCTCGCAAATTACGAGGCGGATTCGGTCTGATGGTTTCAGAGAACGCGGCCGGAGCATACGGCGGCGTCGACTCCGATTCGCGAACGCAATCATTTTGCGTTTTTTTATCAAGGTTTTTGGGTTCACGTGTACGATTCCGTATCGGCTATCGCTCCCAAGGGAAACTGCGATGATATCTCACATCTGCGTCATTTTAATAAATGATCAAGAGAATTTAGAATGACGTGGCATTTACTATAATGATTTAGTTATTGTTTTAACCTAAATTTAGGTGAAAATAGATCGTGATTACATATATAGAACGAAATGAAAGCTGTATCCATGCCGCCGAGGGCACTTAAATTAATAATCAGTCACCTTTGTCTTACATTTATAGTACTGATGTCTGAGTGACTTTTTAAAAAATTATTTGTATTTGCATAACTTTGATACTTATGTAAGTGACGTATGTTGGATGCAATGTATTCTACGATCCAAACTCTGTCATTACCGATGTTATCCGTTGATATCGAATTCGTGGTCTTAACGTGAGTTTCGTTTTAATGGATGAAAATATAATTTGTCCTTAAATAGCGATTTTCAGAGGGACCATTTATAAAGCAAACAATTTCCATGTGAATTTAAATATCGAATATCATCTACCGTTTTCCTTTAAAAAAATAATTATTAAAAAAAGTTCGCGTTGATATCCGCCATAGTAAGCTAGGGGAAAGAACGAGAATTATTCAGGGAAGGTATTGAGACAGATGTAACAAGACGCAGAAATTTTGATCGTGGTAACGAGACGTCATACGAACCTCCTCGTAACGTCGATGGAATTTGCATTTGACATCAAAACTTCATTCGGAAGGAATTGCAGTCTTGAGATGTTAAGGTATTTGCGTTGAAGTATTCTGCACGAACGGCACCTCGCGGTGCTTGTAACGAGAGGTTCTTCTCCTCCCCGATTGTCGTCGCTTCAACCCTACCTCCATTCCTTTTCACCTCTGCTTCATCTCCACTCTCCTTTCAGCAGTCGCGAATTCTCTCTTGTTACATAGCCTCGTTCAATTTCCCCTTCCCACTATCACAATGTTTGCCTCCACCTATGTCTCACTCTTCCCTCTTCTGTTTGCGCCTGCTGTGTTCCTTGCTTGCTCAAACCTCCAATTTCTCTGTTGTCTCGCCTACCTTTCCCTCTTCCTACCGTTTTTATCGTAGTTTTTTTATATTTATCTTCGACTCAATATGTTTCGCATTTGCCTCCTCCTTTACTCTTGACCTTTTCTTATTTATGTTACCTTTGATTCTAAAGAATTTTACTCTGCGTTCGACTTTCGTGTTCTGCTTTAATGTTGTTAATTACATATTCTCTTCCTTCTGTTCCTATCTATTTCTTACATTGCCTCTCTTTTGTTTAATTTTGATTTCTTTCTTAAGCTTCTTCCTTACTCTATAAAGTCCCATTCTAGAGTTTCTCGGATTTACAAGACTGTGATTAGATTACAAATATTCGCTTCAATTCAATTTGAACTGTAACGTTGCCATGCATATGTAAAGGTCTCTCCTACGCCATCTTTTATTTTTAATATTTCTTCGATATTTACCTAGTCCAACAGTGTATTCCGTTTTCCTATAATATTTCCCCATTCTGCTCACGCAAGTCTATTTTTATGTTTCTCGAGAGTTCTTTCTCCTCCCAAAATTTCTGTTTCGGGTTGTGGCGTGCAGACTTGCCGAGCCACATAGCCGTACCATAATGACCGCGGCGGAGCTAAACGGCTTTTTCCTGCCTGCCTCTATCTGGTTCGCTTAACAAGCATTGCCACGTGGTGAAACATGCGCCGCTATTGGCGCATTCCGCACGCATGTGTGTGTGTGTACTCGCGCGCGTGCGTGCGTGCGAGTGTGCGCGTGGTTGCGTCAGTTTGAGGGACGATGACAACCACCGACGGCTGCCCTTAAAAAAAAAGAGGCAAATGTAAAATCCTCTCTCCTTCAAAATATTATTCGTTGCTGAGTTTATGCTGGGTTGGTACATTATCTTTTTGCTCTCTGTTAACTATCATGGCTGTTTCTGTCTTTTAAAATTTGCAATTTCTTTATCTATGAAACATCGGAGTTAGTAACTTAGGTAGCATATAGTATAGTACGTTATCATCAAGTCTGAGCAATTTTTATAATTTATTTATTCCTCCTCTCTCATTTTCTTTCCTTCAGTATCATGGGTTTTAAAAACCTTTTTCCTTTAATGTTCCATTTTTTAGCTCGAGCTATTTTGCATTTTCGTTTTTTTTAATTAGTCTTTTGTAATACTTTCTTTACTATCAATTTTTCGTATTTTTCTTCTCTTATTCCTCGCCTCTTTCATCTTCCTCTGCTCTTCTTATCGCTTTAGCTTTCGTTGTTCCAATTTCTTTCGACTCTCTCTTTCATATTTCCTCCTCTCATCCTCGCATTTGTAATCATTCGTGCCGAGAGGAACCACTGCGTCTACCTTCTTCCTTTATATTTCTCCGCCTCAGTCTCTCAATCTCCTTCCTCTCTCTCTCTCTGTCCTCCTTTCCTCCTCTCTCTCTGCATGCCTTTCACCATTTCCGTCTTTCGCCAAATTCCCAACTCATCGGGATCGCAGTCTGTCATGCATAGTTCGTAATCATGGCTCATGGATGCAGACAGGTGCTCGATTCATTCGCCGTGGAAGAAGGTTGAGGTTGAAAGGAGATTCGCGTTAGAGAGAGAGAGGGATACTGAGTGGGAGTGAGTGAGAGAGAGAGAGGTAGATAGGGAGGGATAGACAGGCTGAGGGGGAGGGAGCGTTGGTTGAGGTTTCGGTCGGCGGCAGAAGGGGATTGCTTGTTCTACGTGAAGGGGCTTTTACGCTGTGACGCAGAATTCTTTGGGGGGAAGATTGAAAAAGCGTAGTGAAAATAATGACGGGGTCGATGAATGGTACCCACCCCTGTTTTTTAGGGGTGCATTTTCAAAAAAGGGCGACTTCGTTAATTCCTCATTCGTTTCTTACGATTTCATCCGAATATCGAAACGCTCTTACCGTTCGAGAAAGGGGGAGTTTTTCATTCTTATGCTGCTCTTCGACGAATGCAACAGGCTGTGTTTTGGAAGAAATCGTTCGGATCCTCTTGGAGTGGAAATTCGCCCGAAAATGTGGCGACTCCGGTTTTAGTTTCGCGAGCGATTAATTCGAGTGTAAAGCTCATCCTTTGTTGAGCGGATTAATCCGTTCGTTTAAAATTGGTTTGAGGATGGAAAAGGCGGCGGTGAGATTTAATCGCGCGTTCCTTTTCATGCTGAATTTCCAACTAATGCAGATAAATTAAATAAGGTTTCATGGGAAATGTAATGTAGTACGTATTTTGATAGTTCAACAAATGCGCAAAAAGCGGAAGAATGCAGTATTGCGATGCATGAAATGAACTGATTGTGAGCAATAAATTTACATAGTTTTAGGAAATAGTTCCTCCTCCATCCGATCCATAATTGTAAACGATATCTATAATGTGAATGATCAATAATGGAAAACTAGGCGCTTACAATTCCGGTTAAAATTTTTTCTTTGCTTCCACTTAGATATAAAAGATGAATAACTGCAGTGCTGTAATTTAATCTCTTTGAACGTGCCCAAAAATATATATGTACATGAACTCATATTTTTGTCGTTCTAAGGCCGTCAAAATAATCGCAATACATTATTTTACTACGCTTGGTTGTTAAATAACCTTATCTTGTAATATGCACTTAATTATCAGATTTTAAAACAAGTTTGATGCGATAAACCGACGCGATTCAGGGCGTGTCCGCTTTTATCTTCTCGTTTCTGAAGCTACCGCGGACGACGCAGCTAATTACTCGGAGCACCCTTAGGATTTTATCGTAATAAAAGGAAATCCTATCTCCGTCTATCCCCTATTGTTTGTAACCATTCATCGCTTAACAGGATATTGAATGCAGGGCGATGCATAGGGTTGCGTCATCGCTTTTGGCTTGGGGAGGATAGCGGGAGGAGGTTTCGAATACTTCCGACTAATTACCCGGCGCGTCACGGGCAGCCACCATGGCTCCACCCCGGCCTCCGCATCGTATCCCTCTCTCAATCTCCCTTCCTTCCTCAACTCACCCTCCTTCCCTTTCCCCCTGTACCCCCCTTTATATAGCCACTACCACCCTTCCCACCTCCGTATTCTCTCCCTGACATCTTCTCTTACATTCTCCGCTCCCCTTCCCTCCCCCCCTCCTCTCTCTCCCTCTCTCCCTCCCACTTCCCCTCCTCATCCAATCCCGCCCTTTTCTGGGTCTTTTGTTATTCGTATTGCAGGCAGCGGGATTTTTTAACCTGGGTCGCCCTGTCTGACAGTTTGTATAATATATATTACGTGGAACTAACTAGTCGGTTATTTTTGATCACGGAATTTATTTGAAACTGCAAAATGGTTTCCTTAAACTGTCTCTTTCATCTTGTAGCAAGTTGAAGAGAATCCTATTCTAAATATTGTATTATTTGGAGTATCAAGATCGGTATTACTATTTCACCGAGCTGAGAGGTTTGAAAAAGTTTTTTTTTTAACGTCCATATCTTCATGACCAATTCTTTTTCATCCTCAATATTACGCTTCCTCGGATAAACTTCTGCTGTCGATACTCTGCTTTTGTCATCTTTCTTTTTTCTCTCTCTCTCTCTCTCTATTCATCTCTCTCTCTCTCCTACGCCCCTCCGACTTGGAGCACAAACTATTTCTCTCCTCGGACACGTATATCCCATGTCCGCGAAATTACGATTTCGCGTTCCGAGTTCAAGGACCGGGCGTTGCTCGTTGCTTCGCTCTCTCCCTCTCTCCCTCTCTCTCTCTCTCTCTCCCCCCCCTCTCTCCCCCTGTCTCTCTCCCCCTGTCTCTCTCCCCCCTCTCTCCCTCTCTCTGTCCCTTTCCCTCTCCCTCTGTACTGGACGGAGTGGCCTGGAATACTCTTGTGCATGTCCGGCAAACCTGCAGTATCCGTCGTGCCGACATTCTCCTCTCTTGGGCTAGAATTTATTCTCTTGTTTTTGCGAATTGCTTGTTTATATAGAATCTATATCTTTCTCCGATAAAGATTTCCACGAATAAAGTCATACGAGACATTAGCGCATAATTTTATGTTTTACCGGAATAAATGCTGCAACTCACTCCTATTATGCAAGCGTTTGCGAAAATAATTGTGCTACTGAACGATGAAGCTGAAAATGTATACTATAGCAATATCTACCGAAAGAAAAACATTCATCAACGCTTTGATTCTATTTCAACAGCTTGTGAGAGGAATTATTTCATTGATATGGCAACTCTGTTGAAGAAAATTGATGCTGGGGTCTTTTCAAGCCCAATTGCACAGTTGATTGCAGGAAATTGTTTGCAATAAGTCGAGTTTCTGCATTAAAAAGTTGGTTAATTACTGATTGTTATGTAATGCATTTTCTTGGCATTTGAGCATTTCAAAAGAGAAAATTTTTATGCTACTCACGTTGAAATTGCATTATTGTAATTTTTGCAAATTTCATGGTACTAAAGAATGCCGCATAAACCTGTATAAAAAACATCGTGGCATCGCATTATTAAACACGATGATAAAAAGTTGTCTTTAGCTTTTTGGCGGTTATTTTAAAACCCTTTTTGGAATAAAATCATTCCTACTGTATCCTTTTAATTGTTTGAAATAAAAAAATGAAATTGAATATGGTTACAACAAAATTCTTATAAATTAAACGTAATATGTTACTTACTCCATTCGGCGTGTTAACCAGCATGGCAGGTTAAATAAACGGCTTACCTGTGGGGAAAGGAAAATTGCAATTAGACAACAAATCATAAAACAAAGGGGCAGGGTACGATTAGTTAAGGATAGGGAATATTAGGCAATAATAATAGTAATGCTATTTAACTGATAGCAATGAAAAGGATTAAAAATTATATCAATAATACCAAGCATTAAAGTGATATTATCGGCCATGTTAATTATAAGAGGTGTACAAATTATGAGAATTAATGCTGTTTATTGCAATTTCCGGTTTGGAATTTGTAGAAAGTTACATATACATTCGCAAAAGCGAATTTCGTAGATTAACGGCGCTCTAAATTGTTTTTATTTTATTTAAACATCTGAATTTCAATTTCTTTATTTATGTTTGTTGGCGTTTTAAAGATGAATAATTTTTATAAAAATGGCAAATGTTTAAAATATCGGTTTACGGGCAGTCATTTTACAATTGAGTGTAAAATTGTTACTGTCTCATGGTTATCTTCGCTGGAAATCTACCTAAAGGTATTATAAACCGTGTTCCTAGACCGTGGAAAATAAAATAACATTTCGGGATTCGCTTGAATACCGTCCCTTTCTGAAGGAATTCCCTTCCTTTGACCAGTGACCCAGGCAACCGGTGGACCAAGAACTCGTATTTTCCAGGATAAAGACGTTGGCATGAAGCCAAAAAATTCCCCTCTTACAAAGTAAAATATTTCTTTTTATTCTGTGTATATATATTCTCTCGCGTGGCAAGATTGTTGATATTCATCGTTCGGTTCAAACGTTTGGCGTTCTGTCGCATTCATGTATAACATTTAAAAATTTTACTCCTGGCAGGCGTTATACTGGTACCCGGCGATTTCAATGCGATATCTTCGGAAAACTGAGTGGTTTTGTATGCTAAGAGATATATATATATATATATATATATATATATATATATATATATATATATATATATATATATATAAATATATATATCGGTGGAAGTGTGCGCGCTGCATTTACTAACATAAGTGGTGAAGTGCCACGTTGCGTTAAGATGCAATGGATGATCAATCATAAGGTTTTCAAATGTGTGAGAAATAATTTGATCCTGAATTTACTTAGTGTTGATGGTGTACTTTTTCTTGTTTTCTGTTATAGCATATTATGATTAGTATTAGTATAAGCAAAAATAAGCAATTAGAATCTTTATTTTAAAATATCTGCAAGAACTTTATGCAAAATCTGCTTAATATTTTAATTGGTGTTTTTAATATTTGATTTAATTAATATGCCATAGAATTTATATTATTAAGTTACAGTTTATATACAGAGAAAATTTGCTGGGGATTTATGAGCGAAATAGCAAGCGCTAACAAAGAAAATAATCAAGAAAGGATATTAATGTACAGAAATAATTGAACATTTTGATATCACGCCACCTGAATTTGTTCAGACAATATCACTCAATAATATAAATATTATTTTAACTTCAATTGCAACATTTGTGCTGGGATGTGCTACTTCGCTTGCCATTATTCTTCTATTCGGTGTTAGAAAGATAAAAATTAAATTATAAATCAGCACTGACAGGTACAAATGAATCTTTATACTATCCCAGTACTTGATGAAACTTTAAAAAAACGCTCATCTAGTCTGCGCTTAGTAGGATTACTAACTAAATTATACTGTTAATGTTTCAATAGATTATTTGATAGAAAAAGAAAAAGGACAATATGATGTAGCATGTTAACCGAATATCTATTTTGTAAAGGTTAAAGGTGAAATTAACTCATAGATGCAATTTCCTATTTCGCATTTGGATATACTGCTTACACACTAGAATAGGCTAATTAAAGTGGACATTTTTAATCAAGATTCAATCAGATAACTTCGTTCTAAATCAACTACGCCTTTCATAATCAATTAAGCAGTTCATCAACCCTTCGTACATAGAGACAAGCGAAACAGTAGTGTAGAACGTGTTAGAAATAGAGCATTAAAAGGCAACAAGCTTGAATAAAGAAATCTAGCTGAAGATTGTTGCATTGTAAAATAAAATATGGAGTACGATGATTAGAAAGAGGTTTACGACGTAGTTGTAAAAAATTTCCAAATTTTGGTGTCAACGGCAAAGGGAAAAGATGTCCGTGCTTTCTGTTGATCTCTGAACGGTGAAATATTTCGAATATTAATACGACATACAGCGGATAAATGCGGCCCTCAGTTTGTTGAAATTGTAAGCAAAAACGTTCATAAGTGATGGACTGTCTAACCCAGTTGTTTTTGTTGCCGTGACATTATGTAGTACGTCATTTTTTATGGTTGTGGATGAAGAAACAACGTGTGCCTGCGCTCGCAGGTAGAAAGAAGTTTTAGCTAATGGCCTATTAATAGAGAAAAAAATGAATTTCATTCTGTATGCATATACTACAGGAGAGCCTTCCGAAAAATGATTTTTGTCCTTATCGATTTATGCCATTTTTAGAAGAGATTATAAGCTTAAAATATGAGAATGAATCTACTTTGTAACATACTCTTACGTGTGTCTTTGAATTAAAACATGAAACGTTTAGAAACAAAGCAATTTTGACCAATTCAGCCGCTTCTCTGGTGCGTAATTCAAATACATTACTTTGGTATTGGGCTTTTAAGCTGAAATGATAATCCCATAACTTCATAATCACCTAAATAAAAATTGGTTTAATAAATCACGATGTATAGATATTTACTGACTTTAATAGTAACCCTGAAATCTAAATCACTATACTACATTAACATTTATAAATAAATTAAAACTATTTCAATTACCTAAATGTACTTGATATTGTATACTCATCATGTTTGAATAATTAAATTAATTTAACTAATTAAAAGCCTTTAAAGCTTGCAGTATTTTAATTTCCTATTTTGTAATTAATTCCATTAAATTTATAGATAGAATTTTGCTCTCATACATATAATATTGATTGTGATTGATTAATTTATACGCAAAATTAAAAATAGAATCAAAATCATATTTTAAAACCGTCGCCAAAATGAAAAATGTCAATATTTTATAGAAAAAACTATTACGTATGAACTTTGATTCCGCATTGCGTCAATTTTCTTGAAAAATAACGAAATTGAACCATTTGCAAATTTGTGCCTTCAAAGTTTCAAAATTTATGGAAGCCCTGTTGATAACTAATGGGGTCCTTCAAAACTTTCCTATGGAGTAGCTGATTCAGGGGAAAAAAGCAATTAATCCCTCGGATGGTTTGGAAGGAGATAATGTCAATCCTACGTTCTGAGATAAATAGGGAAACAGGATTGTGAAATTGAAGGTTAAATGGAGAAGGAAAAAGCGGTATAAATTTTAATCCCTTTAAATAATATCCACTTTTCAAATAAAGAAAGTGTCCTTTTTGGTGGCGCTATTGTCGTTACTAACAAAATATTTTATTTCGCATGTCAAAAAAAGGTCGCCGGAATTTTGCCGAGCTAATTTTCCTGAAGCAACAACGTTCAAAAGAATCAAAAACATTTTATGTTCACTTCTCATTTATTTTGACTGACTTTTTTGTTCAATCTTCGTGGCCCGAAGCGGGTCAGATTAATTCTTCCCGGCTGCTTTGGTTCAACATCAACACGATCAATGGCCCTGCCCCGAAAGCAGAGGTAGCGAATCCCGGAAGGTCGACTGGGATTTGTCCGAGAGCGAGCCTTCAGTTTCCGCTCAAATATTCATCCTCCGGGCTCCCTCTTAACTTTCTCCCGAATTCCGGAATATCCCCTCTCGCCTTACCTCTTCAAGATCTTCCACATGTCACGAAGGCTGTCCCTTTTTCCTCCGAGTCTATTACTTTCTCTCCTTCCTTAACCAAAAGAAGAAAAAACTTTCCTTTTTCTCTAATCCCTTTTCTCCGCCCACATTTCCCTCTCTATTTCTTTCCTCTTTTACGTATCTGCGACTGCACTTATGCTCTTTTTCACTCATTTTCCCGCTTTTATCAGATCGCGCTTATCCCCGTCCACTCGTCTCCTCTCTCCCTCACACACACACACACTCTCTCCCATTCACTTTCTCTCATTCGCTGCAATTCTTTCATTCACTCCATCGTCTTTCACTTTACATTCTCTTCTCTTCCGATTCGTCCTCTCGTCGCGTCACGTTCACTCCCGATTCATTCCGCTCTCTCTCTCTCTCTCGATTACATTCTCTCTCTCTCTTCCTCTCATTCTCCACACACTTTCTCTCCCTGCATTCTCCCACCTCTCTCGATTCGTTATTCCAATTTTCCCTTCATTCTTTCCATTTCACTCGTCCTTTCTCTCACTTCCACTCCCCTTCCTCCTTTCAATCACCCTCTCTCTCTCACTTTACTCTCCCTTCTCGTCCCATTCTCCTCCATTCGCTTCGTTCTCTTTTTTCTCTCCCTTTCATCCGCTCTCTTCATACTCTTTCTTCCTCTCTCCATGCATCATCATCTTCCTCCATTCTCCCCTCTCTCACTCGGCTCCATTCTCTTCCTCAGTTTATACTCATTCTCTTCTTTCATTCCCATACATCATCTCTTCCTTTATCTCTCTCTCTATATATATATCTCGTTCACCATTTATCTTCCATTCCGTCATTCTCTCTTCCATCTACTCTTCGTCCATTCTTTTTCATTCATCTTCTCTTTTCGATTCTCGCTTGTTTCCCACGGTCCTCGCAACCCATCGCCGTCGTTATCACTCCTCGCATTCACCTTGCACCACTGAACGCGATTACTATCTTTAGGTTGGTTGGAATGGCTGACCTTCTTCGCTATCTCCATACGTGGCCGATGATGTCTTCATTTCCCTTTTCCGCATTCTCATCATTCGTCTTTATGTTGCCATCTCCTGAAATCCTTCCCGGCCCAAAACAGCCCTTCGCAATTACGTACATTTCTCTTTCTCTCTTCATTCAAGTTTCGCTTTTCTGTAATCTCATTCATCCCTTTCTAATCCTTTTTTTTATCAGCCCGACTATTTTTCACTGTTGTGCACCACACACGTCACACTGCACAGTACACTGTACAATTAACAATCATTCCACAAATAGACACACACTCAAATATTCTTTCTCAGCATGTTGATTTTCCTCAACTTTTCATTCTGTCAATTTCCTCCCATTATCCTTTATCCATTTATCTGCTCGGTCCCTTATCCATTTCCTTCATCCTTATCTGTCTTTTATTTTTGCTAAGGTTTTCGTCCCGAGTTCAACCTTTTTACTGGTATTTCATTATCGTATTCCTTACTTTATTTCAGTGTTGCCTATGCCTACAACATTTACAAAATAATTTATCTTTTTCTTTCCCGCTTAAAAATTTCTCTATCCTTCTCATTTATTCTCTACTGTTTGCATTTTCAAACCGCGCCTTCCCTTTCACGGCTGTCGTAATTTAACGTGACTTAGCGGCAGTTTTCTTCTTTATTTTCCAAATATCAACCTTTTCATTGTGTCTCCTCGCCCCTTCTCTAACGCGTTTCATATGAGAGTCCTCTCTTTCCCTCTCTCTCTTTCTTTCTTTCTTTCTCTAGGGATGGAGGGAAAAATAAAGTTTGTTACTCTGTGTTACCACGAAATTAAAAATGACCGTCTCTTGTACTTCGCTCGAACTGTCTGTCTGTCTGTCTGTATGTCACTCTGGTTAACATTCTCTCGCAGCCGCCTTTCACTCTCCAATTTCTCCCGTCCTTTCACACGCCTCTCCTTTCACCGACCCACCCACGCATTTCTCCTCCATTCTCTCTCTCTCTCTCACTCACTCTCTCACATTATTCTATTCATCCACACTCTCTCACTCACTCTTCCTCTCTTCCCAACCTCTCTCGCACTCTTTTACCCATTCATATTTTCTCTCAGTCCCTAATTCCAAAATGGCCTCGCTGCCCTAATCCTTCCTTGTTTCCCTTCTCCACCCTTCGCCCATCTTTATTTTTTCTCCCTTTCTCTCACTATGCAATACTTTTATCTCATAATTTCACAAATTTTACCACATTAATACCACATCTTGGGTTAAATTAATCGTACAAATTACATGGGCAATGCAAAGATTGAATAAATTACTAAAACGTCTGATGGATGGCATAAAATAACCTTTTTTTTACTATTAAATCCTTATAATTGCATCATTATTTTTTATCTACCCATGATTGTCTGTTCTACCGATCGTCAAAGTCTCTGTTAGAAGCAATCCGTTCCCACTTCTATCTTTCTCCATCTTTCGGTTGTCTCATTTCCATTTAATTAAAATTCCTTTGTCCTCATTACATTCTATAGCTGTCATTTTGGTGCCTCGTTGGGTTATTTCACACGCTTTCGCTCAATTTGTTCCTCTCGCGATCTAATCGAGCAAGAAGTCTTATTCCCTTCAATACTGCTTCAGTCCCGTTAGTCATTCGTACTTCGCTTCCTCCCTTTCTCCTTTCCCCTCTCTATTTCCCCTCCTCCCTCATTCTGCCTCTCCTGCTTCGGTCTGCCTATTCCTCATAATTTCTCTCTCTTATCTTCTCTTATCTTCTCTTTCTTCCTCTCTGCCTCTATTTCCCCTCTTTTCTTGTGCTTTTCCTCATAATTTCTCTCTTTTCTCTCTTCTCCTGTTCCCTTAATATAATATAATCTGTCTCTCCTTACCTCTTTTATCCTATCTACGTATTTCCCTCTATCCATTCTAGTTTATACCTTTCCTCCTGACCTTCCTCGCTCTTTTCGTATCCAATTTTATCCGTTTCCCTCCGGTTTGTCATATCCATCTCTCACTTTTTAGTCTCTCTTGTCTCCTTCGTTCCCTTAATTTCCCTCTCTGATCTAACGTTTCCCATCCGTCGCAAAGAGAGAAAACCTAATTGTGACGTTTCGACGACTGGCTGCCTGCATAGGTCAGTATAGTTAACGGTTCTCGTGATCGATGAAACGGAATTATCGATGACCCTAGGAGGTCGTAGATTGGCTACTCCTATTATCGGCTCGCTCCCGTGGCGTGGCCAATCCCTTTAAAGCGTTACCGTGAAAGCCGAGCGAAATGTTTCGTCTCGTTTTTCACCCGCTGCCTGCTTCTATGAAAAGCCTACAGAGGTCGCGGGCATACTTTCGCATTTGACGTCTATCCTGGATGCTTTCTATCGCTAGATCATCGTATACCTACTTGCTGCCGCTAGCGAAAGGCGCGGCTGAAATTCCTATCTCGCCATGCGTCAAAAGAGTAGAGAGAAACTGATGGAATAACTGCAGGGCGAGAGAGATTGAATAACTCGAACATCGTGATTAGCCGAGAAATTTTCGAACCGATATTCCTGGGTGTGGTTATTCGATTGTTCTTATCTGCGGGTTACACCTGCTGTTTAACACTAACTTGTTCCCATCGATCAAAATGTTCCAGTGTTGGTGCAGATATGTTTATATTTTAGGGTAATGTGTCGGACAAGCGGTTAACAAAGAAAAAAACCTAAATTATCATAATTTATTCCCTGTTTACTTGATGCAGCCACCATTTGATCTGAATGTTACGGATTTTATGTTTTTTATGATTCTCTGTGTTAATTAAAACGTTCAAATCTACTCATCTTTGAAGTTGTTACTCCAGTCTTATTTTCAGCGCAGCTAATCGATATTATCCAATGAAACTACCAAAACTTGAACAGAAAAGGATCGAAACGAATTCCTCATCAGTCCCACCCATTAATCAACGAACGGCCGTCCTAAATGACGTCCCACCTGTCTTGTGTACCGCGGCTGATTAATCACGAATCAGACGAAAAGAGAGAAATAAATATAACCTTTTGCGTCCGTAGTCGAAAAAGCCGAGAGTAGTTCGCTCGATTCGTTTCTGTCTCCCTTCTGTTTTTTTCCCATACCGAGTGGAGGAGTGAGATGAAGAGGAGAGAAGGGGGAGGGGGGAGAAAGGAGGGAGGAGGGGGGAAGAAAGGAGGGGGAGGGGAAGAAATGGGGAGGGAGGAAGAGGCACTCAAATGGACAGAATTATGCGCGGTGCTCTCCCGAAATGCAAATCACGCGACCATCCAAGGGTTGCTCAAGTATTTCCTGTTTTCTCCCCCCCCCCCTATTTGCATTCCGTTGCAAGGAAAAGACCCGTGGCCGTCTACTAAGAAGTGCATATTTAAAAAAAAATCTTTAGAAATTTACGTTACCTTCCCAGCCTTTAGTCATTTAAGCGTAATAGATGCAATCATTTTGTCATTATTTCCTTTTTCTGAGCGTATGGTGTTATTTAATACGCGCATTGAATAAAAGTTCAGCGTAATTGTTTTTGATAAAAATGAAACGAAAATCTTCAATCAGTAAGATAAATTGATAGATATAAGCGTTACTGCATTTATTATAATTTTTATAGGAAGAACGCAACGCATAATTCTAAATAGATATATGGTATCGTTGAAAACTGTAATATTTATAATTTAGTCGCTTTTAAAAGTAACTATAATTTTTACATAGAAAAATCATTCATTCTAATGGTATTTAAATCCTATAATAACACTTAGTATTAGTAACGCATTTAAATGCTTAAAAATTAAAAATAAAGTAGTAGGGAATTATCATCGTGTATTATTTTTTAAATGGAGAAAATCCAATAAATTGAATGCTGTCTCGCGTGGAAAAGTGACGGCTGAGAACTGGTTTCCTTTGCTTTGCTTTTTCGACGTGTAGCAAAGGTTAAATGAGTCGATCGAGACTCGCGAACTCCAGACGCCCACGAAAATAATTTTTTTTACAAATGGATTCATTTTCTAGCTATTTAAATGCGGAAATCGTATGGGATGTATTTTTTGTATGGGAATTCTGAGAAAAAATTGGTTTATAGGCCGATAGGGGGAATTCCTCGCCCGCCAAGTAAGTGCAAAGACCCGCCTTCCCCGCACATATATATTCCCATAAAACCCTTTCCAGCCCATTGGAAAGACCGACGACGCGGATCGGAGCGGCGATATTCCTCCGGGTATTTCCTGCCGGGAGACTGTCTTTAATCTTTGCTACGAGATTGGTCGTTTCGACGCAAAACTTATCCGGATTCAAACTGTGGAAAAGAGAAAGTAATCGCGTGTTTTGTTCCAACTTTTATAACCCCGACGAAGTGATGGTACACGCCATTTTTCTTTCACTCTATACACTTGTTTTAATAATCAATCTTTCAGATCGAAGACCTTATCGATTTGAACACACGAGTTGTATTTTTTGTAAGGAGTTTAAAAAACCTGAAAGCCTGATATTGCAGTTTTCGGATTAATCGTATTTTAAAACATACATACGAAATAATATTTTAACATTATAGTCGTTTTAAACTAAATGAAAAATTTCATACAAAAAGGCGTTATTATTGGTCGATGGGCTTTTAAATAAGATATTCTCAGATTCTCAAAGCTGCTATCTCACAGTGGTGTAAACTTTAAAAGGTCTAAAATAGCTGAATTTGTTTAACTTGCGGCTTGAACGTTGCGTTTATTTTTATCTGGCAAATTTCACATCAACTTCACTGAAAATGTTTGCAGTACTACGCACCAGTGGCTGCTCAGTAACCGTCTAATGATCGGCAAAGTAAACGCGTTAGGACAGTTGCTTAGAAACGCTTATCGCTCGACAAACAGAGCTGCTCAGTCAAGAGTTAATGTCATACAGTTTAATGTGTCTTCCGTTCCTCTTTGATAAAAAACCACACCATGACTCCCTTCTGCCTTTTATTACGTCATATAGCATGCCATGATTTTACACGCTTGTCTATGTAATGTCATCGTAAGCAACGCGGGTGTTGAATGAGGGACTGTATAATAGTTACCACCTGTCTTCGCGGATGAAAAAAATTGATATCGAACGGGTTTATTGAAAATGGGGTAAAAAATGCGCACCTGGTTAATTAATCATTGGACGCTTTAAAAGTTTTAACGGCTCTCGGTTTCTTCTGTCAGTTAAACCAATTAACGATGTTTAATTCGCAACTTAGAATCGATTCATGTATAATTCCCCTGATGAATTGAAGCGGTATAGTTTTATGCTGTACTAATTGGGATCATAAAAAGTTATTTTAAACGTCTTTTTTTTGTAAGTTTGGCAGTTTTCTTGAACACTATATTATACTGAAATCTCCACGGCGAGATCGATATTTCGTCTGACACAGTTATCCAACCTGTTCCTTCTTTAATTAAGCCTAGCGTAAAGTGACGAAGTCTCCTTATATGAATATATAAATTCGGAAGAGGAGAAGGAGAGAAATTCTGCAAAGTTAAAACTTCCGCCCGGCAAGTGGAAGACCCGGGTTCCTATCCCGGTCGATCGCAGATTTTCCTCCGACTCTTCCTCTGAATTTAAGCAAACAAGAACATCTTAATTTCGAAAACGAGCGTAACCGCTGACTTCTTTCGGACTCGGCACTTAAAAAAAAAAAAAAAAAGACGCGGGGCGAACCTTCTCTATTAATTAACCTTAGGAAGACCTTGAAAAAATCTCGAATACGGTTATCTTCCTCCGCCTCCCCCGCCATTGTGCAACTTCCGAGGAAACCGATAGGTGGTGTTGTGTCATATTCTTTGGCGCGTGAGCATCGCCACC
The DNA here is from genome assembly GCA_036926305.1 of Uropetala carovei. Classification (NCBI taxonomy): domain Eukaryota; kingdom Metazoa; phylum Arthropoda; class Insecta; order Odonata; family Petaluridae; genus Uropetala; species Uropetala carovei. The sequence continues at coordinate 3,324,761 of JAXCHB010000010.1, read as the reverse complement.
TCCTCGCGAGATTCCCATCTCGCCCCTTGTATTTTTTTTTTTTTTTGGATTGCGACAACAACAGCCGACTCACAACACGGTGAGGCACCCGACAATGGAAGGATACAAGCTTTCGTACGCCGTTCCGGAAGTTCAATAAGAAGGAAGAAAAAGGAGATGAAAATGACTCATTGCGCAAAGCGCTCGAGTCCAACGATTTTATTCGAACGGTTTAGAGCCATTCTGTCGACCGTGTGATCCTCTGGAGTGGAAGGGAAAAAGAAGAATGGTTTCCATAGGGCTGAGGGATAGTAAACGGTCATTCCATCGATCGGAATAGAAGAAAAAATCACGTTATATATATATGTCCATTTCTGACTGTAACGATGGCCGTTTGGCGTCGGTCGCGGCTCCCTTTTAGCTATAAAAGAGGAATTTAATGCTCATCAAACCACGTTGCCGAAGGTTGGGAAAGCGGCAGTATCCGAGCCAAATGGTTTTCGGTAGCAGACACTCTTCCTCTTGGAAGATAATTTATCCCTCTAAATATACACCCTGCAAAATGGTAAATGATATATCCGAGACAATAAAAAAAATAAAGCAGTCCCATTTATTACTGGAAAAAAATCACTCTGAGTGTAAGCGTGAAGTTTGTAAATAGCTATTCTGATAAAAGGCACGTACCTTCAATGCGCTTAAAGACCTGTGAATAAAAATCTTTCTCAAGTGGAGTAAAGATTTAGTTTCGTACAGATTCTTTCACTACCCTAAGGCGAAATCATCAAATCGTGAATACAAAGTGATGACGAGAAATTAAGATGCAACGGAAATTGTTAAAAGATGAAAGCGGAGATATTGTAATCAACCAAGTACATTCCATGAAGCACAGTACCTAAATTTATAAATATGATTATGCGTAGAATTTATAACCTAAATGCAAAGTTTGCTTTATAAACGAGTGTAACTTAGGAAGCATCAGACAAATTTACTTAAACTCTCAAAAGTGCTATTCAATTATTGTAAAGTTGATAGTTAAGAAATGGTAGCTAATATAATTTATAATTTACGACTTACAATTAGTTTTACTATGGATACACTTATATGTACGTATTTATAAAGCATCTCAATCAACATAACAAGAAAATAGTTTGATCTTTTAAAATGTTATAAATCATTCAGATAAAAAGTGAAAATAACGATAATGCAACCAATTTCATTAATGCAAGTATACTACTTACGATTAAAGAAGCTCAATTTTACTAAACTTTTTAAGCATAAGAGTTATTAATTTTAGTTATTGAGGTAGATACAGGAAATATATAAGTATACATCACAACGCAGACTTTTAGAATACACAATTGTCTTTACTCAAGTAATGCAAAAAATTACATTTTTAATTATCGAAATCTTTCGATTAATTTGTGCACCATTCTCCCTCAATTCCCTAAGTTATTTTAATTTTTCAGAAAGGCAAAAAACAGGCGAGTAATCCTTTTCCTCTTTAAAAAAATCAAGAAAAAACTACAAAATATAATATTCTAGCTCCATCGAATGGAATTTCTTTTTCGAAAAAGCGATCATTTTCTATTCTTCCTTAGCTCGACAACGGAAGAACGAAAGAAGTAATCCCGAAGAAGGTCCTTAATTACTTCCCCTCAACTCAATTCCTGCTGTCGTTGGTGAAAGCCTCGCGCGAAGTGTGTCGAAGTGTCTTTAAGGCTGAAGATTTTTCATGTGTGTGTGTTAGTGCGTGTGTGGCCATGTGCTCCTAGTGTATGTGGGCGCGCGCGAGTGTGTGTGTGTGAAGGAGAGGTAAGAAAAGGTAGTGAAGTCGGTTGGCATTCTTGCCGACCCGTACCGGGTTCGACGACCCCTCCTATCGATCGCCCTCATCCCCATTCTGGTAGCAAAACGGTGTGGGAGGTTTTTTTATCCCCTTCTCACAGCGCCGAGGGTCGAAATCGTGTTTTCTCTTTTGAAAAACAAAAAAAATCTCCGCTTTAAAAGCGTCTCTCGTCTAGGGAGAGAGGGAGATGGAAAGGGAGATAGCGCTCTCTCTCTCTCTGTCCTTCCTGCACTCAAAAGGCCTTTCCCACATTGTGTGACTCCTCTTTTAATGTTTTCATAATTTCTCTCTATTCTCCTTTCTCTCCCCATGTTTATGAAAAAAAATTGAGGAGATCCGATGATTATGGTGATAATCCAAAATGGCCTCTTTCCTAAGAAAGAGAGATAACGAGAGAAAAAATTTTCTTTTAATTGTACCCTCGCTCGCACTCCCACTACGGTCTTGGCCAATTAAACGAGGGTTTTCGTTTTGATTTGCTTTTATTAATTTACGCGAAGGGAATGGCGTATTATTTTTCTCCTTCGAGATGGAAAAGCATTATTCACCTGGATATCACACGCGAATGGCCTTCGCTACTCGGCACCGGCATAGATTCCTTCGTTCTTTCAACCTCCTGCTAAAAGTCTGTTTTGCGTCGATTCTACCATTCAAAGCCTTATTATTTTACTGCAAGTCACAAATGTAATGTATCTTGAATTGAGATTGGCAAGCTCATTTGGTTAATGTTAATGACAGAAGAGTAAAAATATCTTTAATCGGGATATTTCAGTTAATTTTCGTTGAGTTTTTTCCTTAGCCTTATCAATCTTCCGAACACACATCATTTGCAACATTACACTACTTATAGATTAAGCGTTGCATACATAGTTATAAAAAGTACGTAGCGATAGCTGAAAACAAATGTTTATTAAATGTTATTCAATCTAAATGCGTACCTCAGCTGTAAATGGAAACGTATAGGCATTAATAAATTTTACACTAATTAAAAGCACAAAATAATTACGACAGTTAAGAGTTTATAATCGGTATCTTTCTGCAACAGAAATGTTATTAAGCTCAAGCCTAGGTCGCAGTGTCTGCTACCGTTACCACGAAACCTTCCGTCGCGAGATAATTTATTTTTTATCACTCTTAATATCTTAATCGACAGAATCGCATCACCGAAAATAAATATAAATAGATAATAGAAAATCAAAGGAAACTTGTCGAGTACCGTCATCGTACTGGCTCGGACAGTCGTCGAGAGAAATTTTCGGTTCCGCAAATACACGCTAGGCCAAACCCAACCGGCCAAACCAAGGCATTTAGCATAACATAACGGTAAAATAGCCTCTTTCTTTTGTTTTAGAAAGGAACTGCCGCGTTACGCGTTCTTAGTCATCGGCTGCGCCTTCATAATGCGGGGGATGGAGAGAGTGCAAGGAGGTGTAGTTCATTTCAGAAAGCGTCTAGGAAAACTGAAACGCTTAGTTTGTTGAACCTATCCTATCTATCGTCTTTTGAGTTTTTAATCGAATGACGAGAGCCTAATGTTCCGGTTTAAAGGTCTGGAAGCTGGTCATGGTTGAAAGGGGAACGACACTCGGGTTCATAGCAGACGTGAGCGAGAGGGAGTTTAGGCCTCCTCACACCCAACTCTTTCTCTTCCTGCCTCTCCTCTCTCTCTCTCTTCCCTCTCTCTTTCTCTTCATCATCTGCTCGAGCATCATCTCCTCGGCGGGGGTGGCTTGCGCAGTGTTGCCAAGTTTCGCGGATTTACCTCGCGTTTCGTGCGATGCATCCGATCCTTACAAAGATAAGTGTTTAAAAAACTTTCGCGGTTTCATTCTGAACAGCTTCTTCTACGTGTTGGATTGCTTCTCTATGAGTTTTTGAAGAAAAAAATGCTTGTCTTTACCTGAAATGGCGTAGCGCGTTTTTTAACCCTCAAAGAATCAACGATGGAATTTGGTGTTGTAATTTTCGCAGTAGCTTTACTGATTTCTCACTCAGATTAACTCTACGGCAATGAAATAAACCTACAAACTCGGTTGTAATTAAGCTTAAGTTTTAATTTGCCTGATATCCAATTAAAGTGAGTTTAACTTCAAAACGTACGTAAATTATAAGTGTTTCTATTATCACGAAGCATAATTCCTTAATTTTACCGTTCGTTCAAGGCCAAGGCAAGTTAAGCACGTTTAAATAACCATTGCGTAATGGTGGAACAGAGGAGGAAGATTTTTGTCGTATCGCCAGAGCCATTCGCGCGCACCGGCTTAATTTGTTTTCATTAGGACGAGCCACTTACGAGATGCTCGGCGGAGGAGTGTGATTCACACGCGCTAAACCATACGACACTTCGATAATTACAAAGGCAAACGAATTACGTCACGTGTGCCGTTTATGTGGGTGATATTCGTGAAGAGACCATTAGAAAATATAAGGAGGGGAATAGAAGGCGAACAGATTAACAAAAAAACTGTTTGCATAACTGTGAATCCAAATGCATCACCAATTTGTTAAGAAAACTATATACCGTATTCCAATACCTGTATGCGCAGTATACGTATGTTTAATCAATTTTGCGTAGGTAGTATTTGCTTCAATGTATGGGGAAACATTTTACGCTGAATGTAGTGTTTGCTGTCAGTTTTTATACTTTGAACACGTGTTATAAATAAAGTGTATTAAATGAAAATAGGATATTGCGCTTTGAGTTGAAACTGTCGAGAAAAAAAACGAACTTATAGAATCCCTTATGGTTACCAAAAATTTTAGAAAAATAAATTTAAAAAGGCGTTTTTTTTAAGCAAAAATAGCAAAGTTTGTCTAAACGATCCCATATGCATTTCGAGTTAGGGTTCTTAGTTTAATGGCACGTTTCGTAGTTGAGGTCGTTATTCCTTGTCTCTCGATGTTTAATTAATGACCCGAAGACGCCGGCACGAGTCCCTCAACAATGTAAATTTTTCCCACCTGTTCTGCAGTCTCTAGTTCGCAACGCTGTCGCGACAATTTCGCACGAACAAAGTTCACCGTTATAGAAGGAGCATCTACATTGATCTTGCATTCGAAACTTCCGCGTGGAATTCTCGCGAGACCTTTTGTGATGCGGGGAGGAGACGGGGGCGTGACGAGGGCGTGGGGCGGGGGCGTGGGGCGGGGGAGTGAAAGACTTGAAAGGATCGAGTTTGGTCTGGTAAAAGGCGAATAATAGAACATCGTAGTTCTCTCTCTCTCTCTCACATACAACATAGAAAGAACCGGGATGAGGAATGAATTATCCGTGGCCACCGGGAACTCTAAAAAGAAAAAAGAACGCGCACACACTCACAAACACACACATACACAAACAAATGAATGGGAGATGAACTGCCACTATCTTCCGATCGAAATAGCTCTCTTCCGCACTATAAATGCATGTCGGACGCTTTCCATCTCTTCGTCACTTCTCGTCGGTGAACCTCTCTCTCTCTTCGTGAACGAGGCCGCAAAACGCTTGGTCGCCATCTTGAAACGTCGATTTTCCTCCCTTGTATTTATCTGTTAGTGATGATGTGGCCCTGCTGTGTAAATTGTGGAAACCAAACATTTCCGTTGGACTGTTAGCTGCTCGTACCTTTTCTCGTTCCTACATTTACATGACTAGCTGTTTGCAGCAAATGAATTTTTATGCAAACTGTGTAGGAAATGTACGTGTTTTGCGTTTTGATTTTTTGACGCAATATCTCCATTTTGGCTTTTTAAAAAAATGATCTTCGCCTCCACTGAGACTAAAAAGGGTTGTTTTTTATCACTTTCTAATTTTCTTCCACCAAAGTGATAAAATTTCTTATTTTTTGTTACATTAAAGATATATTTACCTTCCCTAGATCAGAACGGTCGACATATTTAACATCTAACACCAGGATTTTCTCTGTTAAAGTGCACATCTCCTAATGTGATGAGTAAAACAGGTTTGCGAAACTGAACAAAATATTCTTGACGAGGAGAAGTTTCAGCCATAATCATTATCTCTTTTTTGTTTCGTTATTTACATTTTCAAACCCAAACGTGCGATGTGAAGTCACAGTTTCTGAGCAAAAGCGCTAAGCGTCGACTTTCTCGGAACTTCAAACAATAAATCTCTTACTGTTCTATCCTCGAACACAAAAATACTTTTTATCGACTTTCTTAGCAGTTTCGAGCACATTACATTTCGGTCGGTTGTTTTCCTCGACGGCTGTTGGGTAAGGACTTGGCTTAGACGTATCAGATGACTTCCCTCGAATCTCTCTTAAGTTTCCATGCTAAACGGCTGCGTGACTTAATGCTCCTTCCACACTTGACACTCATTCGCTATTTCGGCTCACGTGACTTGGGCTGTTGATCGTTGCTAATGACGATGCGGAGCCGTCGATCAAACATTTTAGGGAGCTCCGATTCTCGCTCGGATTTCGCGTCGCCGACGACGGAGGGAGCAAAAACAATAAAAAGTTGGCGTCAATCGAGCGTGATAAGGTATTTGATTTTCTCTTTGTTTGTCACTGCTCTGATAAAAAAAATTATTTCCGAGTGATGAAGTCCATTATTCAAACATCGCGATCTTTTATATGCCAAGGCATTTAAAATTTCTGGATTTTTTGTATGATATTGACGAGAACATTCGAAAGAATCTTCCTATCCTATCGATCTTCACAAGTACTCGAATTAACTTTTATAAACCTATAAAACATATTGAATTTCCACCGAGCTACGTACTTGTCACTAGTTTTCCACGATATAGGTTGATTTAAGGAGACACAAAATTTTAATGCACCACTTTTGTCAGGAATATTTCCGATAAAAACATTTCACATAAATCTTGGCCGAGTTTTAAGAGAAATTGCACCACAAAACTGTATCAAGGCTTGTGTAATTTAAGTCAGCTAAAAAAACAGCCGTGCTTAGCACACGTTAAAAAAAAGTGCTCTGCGTTAGAACTTGCGACACAGGAAGAGAGGCAATGAATGGATTCTGAAAAACAAACCTTTCCTCCGGCGTATATCCACCTACTTTCGAATGAATCATTTCCCCGTGGAATTTCGCGCAAGGAGACCGACAGATACGCGGGGAAACAGAGTTGCATAATTTAGAACGATTCACGGTGCGCTGGAGACTTTAACTGCGGCCCTTCCCTCTCTCGACCTTGCATCTTGTCTTTTTCCCATTTTGTCCGGTCACGCTTTTCCTTTGTCACGCCTCGTGAACACACCGTGGGAGAGAGAGAAACTGAATGGAGGGCGCAGGAAGAGGGTGAGAGGTGTGGCCCCGCATCGGAATGGGAGATTGCACGAGAGGGGAACCACGAGGAAGGCGACGAAAAGCAAATTATGTTATTATTTTGTTGATACGTTCTTGATTGAAATAGTTTGTCAGAACAATCGCTAAGTAACAGGTAATTAATAATATTTTTTCGTTAAAATTTTAGCCGCGGCATTCAAGGCATTTTCACATACTTACTCGGAATAAAAATTAATTTGATTATTTATTGTTAACTCACAAAAACCCCTATAAACACAGTATAAATAAGGGTAAAAAAATAAAGTAATTAGAAATTGGCTTATTTAGACTAATATTTAATATTATGGATCACTAACATAAGCACTTCCAATAGCTAATTACCTAGTAGTAACCCAATTTCTTACAATATTCCCTGTAAAGCATACACAAAGGCAAAAATATAAAGTAAACGTAAAAAATGTTAGTTGCAAAAAACGTACATGTTCGGGAATTTTCACGTCAATAATTTTCGCGTGATCATTGCTTTATAATTATCGAAAGCCAACGATCGGCTGCATATCCATTACCTAATGCTTGCGAGCAAATTTGGACGCTGAAAAATGAACAACCAGTTCTTTATACGCGAGAACAAGGCTTGGATGTTCAATAGAGCGAAGTGCAGCCGAAAACCTACTAGAAAACGTGCACACGCGCCATGGAAACAACCTCCCATCTCGTTCGCCGTCCATCTGAAAACAAATCAAGATCGTCCGCGTAATTTTAGCTCGCCCCGCGATCTTAGAGATGCAAATTGATTACATTTCCATGACCCTATTATAATTAAGATGGACACCACCTTCTTGTGGATAGGAAAAAAAAACAATCTCGCGTCTTTCGGTCAGCGCATCCTCTTAACTACGTCCGGAACAGGCGAAGAACCGGTTCAAAGAATTTTAAGCAGGAGCCGTGAGCAGGAAAAAAAAATTTTTTTTTTAAAGAGTAATATTCTACGGCGTTAAGTAGAACCTACGTCAATCGACCGTGAGTCTTTTTCTATCAGAGTTCGCGGAGCGAAACCGATGCAGCCGTTAAAATTCTGGTGAAACGAGAAATTCAGGTGCGCGTGGAAATTATTATGCGGTTCGTCCCACCAAATGCATTCGTTTATCATGTTGACGCGGGTGATTTCTTTATCTCCTAGCAGCTGATCTGAACTGTGAACGAGTTGGACGCATTTTAGAAACGTGCTATTTTAGCGTTTATAGTGAAGAGGTTTTATTTTTTTAAGAGAATCAAGGCGCATATGTGTCAACGGACTCTAATTGGAACTATTGCAGGATGAGTAATGAGAACTTATATGTAACGCCGATAAAAATTCTACTGCGAGTTCGTGTTTAAATAACTTTCTCGGATTCAGTTAAATGTAGGACGAGGCAGTGGATGTAAATTTAAAGTCTAAATTTGTATGTTTTTAGTTTTTCAATCCTTTTAGGTAGTTTTAAATGTTTATAATCGAGCGAAATAGACAGGAGTTGACGCCAATTGGGAAATAAAAAACATCTCAAATAGGTTAATAAAATTCGCGTTTCATATTGCCAAGAAAAATATGTTTAAGCTCCTAAATGTACTGCTGTAACAAATGATAGAATTATACAGTTAATCTCAGAACTATACAGTAAATACATCTTATGCTAAAATATACTACCAACATTACACTATCTTATGAAAGTCACAATTTCATCTAACTGTAAGGTATTATAAGGTTATTTAAAGTTAAATACAAGAATGATGACTTATTTTATATTGTTAATTACCATAAATGAATCCTAAATTAAAATATATGTTAATTAAACAATTAAACGTTTAAATGGCGAATTTTGATAAAATACAGCGTATTTTTCGAGGCATTACTAATTTTTCTTCAAGGATAAGTAATTTCCTCGACGGACATAGCGTAAAATTCCCTTTGTTGCCTAAAAATGCAAATCCCTTTCCTTTAACTACTTACAAATTGACGTCAAACCCTGCCAACCCTCCCCAGCGGCACTGAAATAATTTCGCTGTTTTTCCGTTCGTCATGATGCGATGTTAGATCGTCAGTTTTTACGCGCATCCGGTAACATTTGCTCGGTTACTCAGCAACAAAGAGTGTGTCTCGGGAGTTAGTCCAAGGTCTGTTTGCCGTCTGCATCTTGGCCAATTTTCTCCTTTCCGAGGACACCGCTTTCAATGAGCGCCCAATAATTCCTCACGTGTGGGTTTTTTCGCGTCATGCATGAATTAACAGTGATTATTGCCACTCATCAAAATTATCGACATTAAATTATCCGCAATTATCCAGCCGTCGCAAATTTCCAGCGAAAATAGTGAGCAAAATATACACCAAATCAAAAAATCTCCGAACGATCACAAATTTAAATAAAACGATGGAAGTAATATTTATAATGGTTTCGTGCTGCTTATACTAACAGGCTGTCATAATTTTGCGTGTTCTAACCGTAACTTTCAAAGCATTTAAAAAACGGGAATAAAGAAATGCGTACTTTTAGGTATCTGAGCAGCTTCCTCTGCGTTTTACAAACACTTTGAATTATCGGTTTTTAACGCTGGCGTTCAAGCCTGCATTATTAGAGGAATTAATTCGTAAATTTGATTCCCTGCATTGGATATCAATCGGTTTTAATGTCTACCATTAAGAATCGAGCCCACGGATTCTTTCCTTCTTTCCTAAAATGAGAAAAAATGTCTGTGTAAATTAAAAGCTCAAAGTTGAAATTTTCAACATATTCAAAATATTTAATAGAAACGGAAAATAAGGGAGGAATAAGATGGTTTAGTTGATTGGTAGGAAAAATTCAGACTAGCTTTGATCTAGCTGTGGTTTCTATAATTTATAATTTATCGGAAGACAAATGACGAAACTGACGGCAGAAATGTTCGTGTTCTCCAAAATTATCGCCCAATCGGGAACCGCTTCTTGACATTTATTCCAAATCCTTCGAATTTCTCCAGTGTTATTAATATACCGTCTGGCGTCGACGGGACGTGCTTATTTATTTTTATACGACGATCGAGCTATTCGGGTCTGTCGTTTTAAGCGCCTCATAGTTATCCACAGCCATTCCAACATTTTAATCCTCCAGATATTTTTAGAAAATAAAAAAAAAGAATCACCACTAGGCTCTTATGAACGTCGTGTGAATTACAGACAAACAAAATACGGTGATGTTTCAAAATGCTCAACGAGTGTTCCGTCCAAATGCCTCTCTTTTGACTGTAATGTCGTTGCTAGAGTGACGGAGCGAAAGATATCGAATAAAAAAAGAAGAGCAGCAGATGATAAGTGTATCGACCACGCAAAATAAATCGAGAATTCGAAGTGAAAGAGTGACGAAATCGGCATTGTCGTCATCCAAACCGCTCGTAGGAACCACCATATCTGCAAATAATAAAAAAAAAGGGCGAGAACTCAACGCGCAGAGCACACACGAGACTTTTTTGAAAGCGCTGGCCAAATATCGACTCCGACGAAGTTTCACGCTTCAGCTAAGCAAAAAAAAGAATTTTCTCTCGTTTTTTTATTGTTGTTACGACGCCGAGGTGGAAAGAACAAAAGAAAATCGAGCGAAGGTCGCGGCGGAATACATTTCAGTTTCTTTTTTGGAATAATTTTTTACACCTCCAGCGTCGCAATCGATAAAACGGGGGTTTTTACTTTTCCCGATTCGAGCGAAGGACGAAATTCGGTCACGATCGTAAGTTTCCTATGGAATTATTTTATTAGATAGCTGAACGGTGTTATAAGAATAGCTATATGTATATTAATTTTACCGCAGTCTTTTGTTTGACCCGTAAGTTTAGCGTGGAATTTTAATGGCAATCATTTTCAAAGCAGATTGATACCAAAGCCAAATGAATATCAAAGACCACACTTGATTTGATGGCATATTTTTAATATATATGAACAGTAAGATTCTCTGACAGGTAATTGGTAGTTCTTCCTTAGGGAGACAGCTTGTCCACTTCAATTTAGGGTTGTGGCGGAAAGGGGTGTTTTGCTGTGAGGGATGATAAGAATCGATTGACAGAAAAAAGTCAATCGGAAAGTCACATTTTTTCTAATCATACGGATATTCGTTTTATTTTTTTCCAACGGTACATTTTTTATTTTTATTTTTAAAGCAGTCTTTTTTTATTTCAAATGTTTTATTTTTCATCTTTTGTTTTTTTATGTTAATTTGTTTTCATTTTTTGTTTTTATTTTTTTCCTTTTTTCATTTTTTTCGTGTTTTCTTTCTTTTTTTCATCGTACCGTTTCATATTTTTAATTTTTAAAAATATTTTTAATACTCTTTTCCATCCGTACGATTTGATTACATGAATACCATTGAGATTAAACTAAAAACCTTATGGTAATCTTTTTACACTTTTACCCTGTAGCGCAGGGTTTCCCAAACTGTGTTCCGCGGAATCCAAGGGTTCCGCAGAAGCTAAATGGGGTTCCGCGATAGACAAAGGAATAGGCCCGATACTTTCTCCTTTCTCTTATTTACAACAGAAAACGTGAGCTTCACTTGTAAACTGCATAATGTTAAAAACAAACTACGTAAACAAAAATTACAATGATTATAAAGTTAATTTTATTGACTTAACATGTCTTAGTTGGGGTTTCGGGAGAAAAAATATTTGAATGCAAAGGGTTCCGTGGCTTCACAGAGTTTGGGAGCCCCTGCTCTAGAGGATATCTTTGAATTCCTGTTGTCTAGGTTAAAAGTTTTCAAGTGTCATTTTGATAATTCTTAAAGTGCGAAGCTAGGTATCTAGTATGCTAGAATTAATAGTCCATCGAGATAAGAGGAGCGTAAACTTATTTGTATTTCTTCTGTTAAATATGAGGCTCGGAGATTCCTCGTGTCACAGCCATTAGTTGATGATGAGCCACGCCAATGATGCATAAGTCCTACTGAAACTCGTTCATTCTTATTTGATTCCCCAGAAAAATTGTAGCTTAGATGTTAATAATATTTTTGTCGTAAAGATGCAGTCAATTTTAAATCGAAGCGTTTCGTCACTAATAATCAAGGCTTATAACTTTTTAAACCATGTAGTTTTCTCAACGAAGTTGCAAACAGGAAAAGTTTTTCAGAGACGTTAATATCGACTAAATTATCTTTTTTAATTATGATTAGACATAAGTGTTATCGAATTTCTGGCGTAATTTTTAGGACGTTGTGAGACAAACTTTTTTATAGAAAAAATTTAAAAAAATATGTAACAGATATCTAATTACAGTATGCGAATATTTTCTTTTTGGCGTAAATTTCCATTACATGTGTAACACACATACATCAAATTTGTAATAATCTCTAAACAATTCTACTCAGTTTATTTCGAAATTACAAAGCATGAAAGTATAAGAATATTATTAAGAAAATAAAAGAGGTATCAACCAGCTTTGGAAATTAATGTGCTCGCTGTCCAAATATGGAACAATAGTTTAAACTTGAGGAGTGCAGAAACCCAATCGGGTAAGAAATATGACATTTCAAAAAAAATCCTCGATGATTTATGATTCGAACATAGCGGGTGACACGATTTCGTACAAAAAATATACGGTATTATAGTAGTTTCTCTAAACGCCCGAAATTGCATAGAAGTAATGTAATCGATAATCGAACCAAATTTCGACTTTCACACGCCTGAAATAAATAATAACATTTGGATGCGAGAGAGAGAATTAAAAAATGACAATCGGAGAACTTGCGTTGGTTTAACTTTAGTTCGGGAAAAAAGTCCCGCGTGGGCGAATGCCGCGCCGACCAAAAGAATGAAAACAAGCAATTTATAACCTTCTGCTTAAGAATGACATATGCACAAACGTGGCCAGCGCCATATGGGATCGGCATATGCATTCTCGCGTCTTTGCCTTCGCGTAAACAGCAGAACAGATTTCGCTCAGACAAAAGATCGTTTTTTAAAATGACATCGGTCCCAAATATTAACATGCCGCCGTCAATTCGCAAGGAACTAATGCGGATTTCGTCCATAGTTTTAGAGAAGTTAAACGTTAAACATGAGGATTATCGAGAAAACTCAGGAAGCGAGCAACTTAGAAAAAGAAACACTTTCGACCTCTTAACCATTTGTTTACTTACGTAAGATGTTGCTAACGTTAACCGAACGTCATACCTAAAAATATCAAGTGTGAATTTCAGACGATTAGTCAACAAAGTAGAACGAGATTTGTTTATTTTTACGAATTTCGTCACTCTAACATCAGCGAATACAAATTTATATGCAAGTTTTAACGTAAATTACCTACCGGGAGAAACAGTCGGCTATTTCCCCAGTTATATCACCGCAAAATACACCCTACGAGGCATTCATAATTTCTGTAATGGTTGACGCAGCTCTCTTTTCATCTCAATTTAGCCCTTCCGTGATCGCTGTATCTGCCCTTCGTATCCAACGTACGCGTGCATGCGTGTTTATGGGGGGGGGGGGGGGGGGGGGAGGGGGGAGGATGGGGGTAGAACGGCCGAGTGTATAGGGAAGAGGTCTATAGAGGCGGTCGAGGCGTGTGGAACAGAGGGAGAAGGGCCAGTTGGCCGCGATGCACGATGGGTAGGTAGCAGTGAGTGAGTCGGCTCCCTTCGTCGCCCGGATGAATCACCACCGCCGTCTGTGCGATGCACGCTCCTTCCCATACTGCCCTCCCCCTCTGCCTCCCTTCCCGCCCCCGGATCCAAATCACCGCCGCCGTCGTTCCGTGCACTGCCCTCCCCCACCCTCCCCTTTTTCCTCCTCCTCCCGTGCACCTCGTACGTTTTTGTCCTCTTAGACTCGTGGCTTCACGTCTCAGTCACTTCCGCCTGGGGGAATTGAAGGGGGAGGCAGGGGGGTTGAAGGGGGAGGCAGTGGGGTTTAAAACTCGACTCGACACTTCCCCCTTATATTTGCGGGAACAGAAGTGAAGGGGATAGGATTGTGGATGAAGGAAAGGGTTTTGCTTCGGGGGAAAGGGGTTGAGATTCGTAAAAAGGGGAGGATTTCGTGTGTGTGTTCTAACCCTCGAGGAAAAAAAGTAATCTGCCACTGGGATAGGGTTCGTTAGCGCGGAAAGAAGGGTTTTTATTTTCCATTCCCTACCCTTCAGAAGGGGCGCGTGCACTACCCCGTTCTGGCGAAAGATTATCTGGAATAACCGTCGCAAAAAAGGGTGTAACGAACATTTCAAGCGTGTCTAACTGGAATATTTTCGAATCCGGTGAGATTTTAGGAAACCGTTCTGAAACGAGGAACAAAATCGCAACACCTTAACGTTTAAAAGAAATCGCCGAACATTTATTCGCGAATTATGTACATATACACACACACACGAGGAAACGAGCGCACTAGGAGAGGATCGAACCCGCGGACTCGCGTTCTCGAAGGAAGACTTAAAAGGTGACGATGACCTCTTGACCTCCAAGGCAGTCTAAAAATAAACTTGACGCTTCTCGCCTCGCCGCCTATTTAGTCCTAAGGAATCGCAACCTGAAAATGTCTTATAACGCGGAATTGCCCATCGACGATAGGATATCTAGCTCACTGCTTCCGAGCAGGTGACTCACGGAAAGGGGTTTCCTGAGCAGTTACCTAGCATAAGGCCTTCGATCTGATTCGCTCCAACTCGTTCGGTTTTTTAAATAAATATTTTCTGCTAGCCGACGCCATTCCGCGGGCGGGGAAAGTCGGGTCCTCCCTCACTCCCCCTTCGCTCCCCCCTTATTCCACCCTCATTCCACCCTCATTCCACCCACTGACTTCCCCCCACTCTCCCCCTCTCGGCTCCGTTAGGTCAATAAAGGATACACAACGCCGGGAGGGAGCGCGAAACGATTTATCGCGGGAATTATAGGGCCATATCTCATAATGATATTCAAGGAGGTTTACGTAAATCCGTCTGGAGTGAATTTTGGAGGTAATAACCGTAATCTGTTCTGCTTCAGTGAAAGGCGTTTTGATATTTCGAGATGGGCAGTAAGGGCAAGCCGTAAAAGAGTGGTTTTGGGATATGCCCCATGGTAGTTGATGGTTAGACTTGGAATGTTAAGTTGGGGAGTAAAAAAATAGCCGTGTTTTTGTCTCAATGGAATGGTTGCTCGGTGATATGAGCAGAAGCGAGGACAACGCCGCATCCGTTAAAGGTCTACCGAGAGATGATATCGAGAGGAAGACGAGAGCGGAAAATGAACTGATCAAAAGAAAGGTGTGCGGTTTCCCCTCCTCTTAAGGTTATTCATGAGAGGAAGTAAAACTTGAAGAAGCTGATAAGGCGCGACGGGAAACGCGCGGAAACTATCCTTTTTTCAAGGCGAAGGGATCTCCTTAATGAAGTCAATTACACAATGGCAGCAGTGAGAAAAAGCGAAGGCCTCTTTGGCTGTGTGAATCATCGTCGACTCTTTTCATTGTCTTTTTTTAGAACCGAATGCAACCCACGAACGCGTCCGTTTCCGACGTAAACCACCAGAGTTTCGGAAATAGAATCCCTCGCATTCTGTTTTGTTTTAAAATTTCGAGGTAGGGATCAATGGAACTGCCACATCACCGGGTTGACACGAAGCCCTTACCCATATAGTATGTACCACTTACCTCGCAGATACGAAATGTTGGACTTGGGATTGATTTCTTCGGAGGGAAAAACCGCGGAATCGTGATATTTTTTTTCGGAGAATGTGTTCCTCGTTGATTTTTTCCCTTCACGGATATAGGCCGAGGTGTTTTTACGACACCTCTCGATTTGGAGTCTTCCCAGGAAAGCTCGCGGTATTTTTTATGATACAATGGGTTGAGTGTTCTGCATAGCCCCACACAAAAGGTGTACCGAAGTCCTGCATTTGTGTTCTCTAGCGTGGGAGGAAGTAGAAGCTCGCATCCCGTTTTCTTCAAAAGTTCCGCTATTTCAAAGGACTCGGTTTCGTACAATGAGTATTTTTGGAGTCTTCCAAGATTTTTTCAACAATACTGCGGATGTTACCGAGATATGCTATGTTTAGCATTCCTCTTTTTTCTTGAAAAGAAGGAACTTGTTCTCAAGAGTATACTTTCAGAATTTCGTCGGAGAAGCAATAAAATCTCAGATGAATTTACTGCATCGAGGTTTAAAAATGTAGGGATTACGAATATATCCGTGCGTTTTGATCCACGATCGATGGGATGAAAATTACTAGGAATTTGCTTGCGCTGAAAATGTATGGATTCGCTTCAAACTGTATGGCGTCTAAATCTTCAAAACGTTTTCTTGTTTTTCAAGGGTAGAACGAAAGTTGTATTTATTTCTTTCGAGTCGTTTTTTCGGTCGCGTCCTGATGTGTAGCTGTCGTACTTGCTGCATTGGAATGGCGCCCGGTCAGTCACGAGTGGTCCTTGGTTATCTGAAATCTCCGGATCAACAGAATTGGTGAAGTGACAACCCAACTGATCGATTGAATAAGTTTCAAAGAGTATAAAAGTTCATCGAAAAATATACGAGAATCGACAAGAGGCAAACAGCTCAAAAAAGTCTCAAAATGTCTGTAGCGATTTCAGGTGTCGCGATGAAAATATTTTTTTAAAACTAGTGATTCGTACGCACATATAAAAAATGTATAGCACGGATTGTTTTTGGAACAAAATACTTTTGCGATTATAAGAATTGAAGAGCAACATTAGGACATCCCTGGCTGATTTGTGTGTGTTATTCAGGAAAGGTGTCGGCCGTGGCCTATTCGTAAGGTACTATCCCGGCATTTGCCTTGCCGACCATGGAAAACCACGGAAAACCATGATCAGGATAGCCGAACCCGGAGTATGCGAACCCTGGGCCTCCCAGATGGGAAGCGGTGGCGCAATTACTACGTCACCACCCGGTTTGTGTTGCTTGTTACGTTTATTTGTTTCAGTCATAAAATTAAATGCAAACAAACGAATAAATAAATACAAACAAGATTCGAAGCGGGGAAGGTGTCGGCCGTGGCCTATGGATAAGGTACTATCCCGGCATTCGCCTTGCCGACCATGGGAAACCACGGAAAACCATGGTCAGGATAGCCGGCCCCGGGTCGTGAACCCTGGACCTCCCGAATGGGAGGCGATGACGCAATTACTACGTCACCACCCACCTCGGTCAGCCGAAAATTCGAAATCCAACCGCTTAGAGAAACATCAGAACGCGATGCTTGGAGGATATTTCCATGTCCTGAATTCCTATGCCCTTACATGTTTTGATATCGAAGCAAAGAAGACTTTTGTTTTTCTTTTCGTATTTTCTCCCGAGCAATTTCTTTGCCTCGTCTTTAACTGTTGAGTCTTTCTCCGTAAAAAAACGTCGGTCGAGCGATTTTATTTTTAAAGAAAAAGGTCTTTCAAAAATAAAATTCCAGAAGCGACGCAGCGAAAAGAAATGCTCCTACTCTATTTTTTTTAAACAATTCGCGTAGGATTTTCTCACGAAGGGAAAGAGTATTGTTACCAGTAAGACCGCTAGGATAAAGAGACGGATATGTGTACCGCGTCTCCACAACACTTCTCAATGTGATAGAGCGTGTGCGCCTTAATAAAAAGCAAACCGAGAAAGGAGAAAATGAAAAAAATCAATAAAACGGATTTCCACAACGCGTTTCCAGCTCTTCTTTTATTTCACCCACCTTCCGAGTGAAGAGGAGGAGGAGTGAGAGAGAGAGGGGGAGAGAGAGAGAGGAGAGAGAAAGCGGGTACGGGCGGAGAAAAAAAACAAGTAAAACAAACGCGCGATAGAGCAGCCACCGAGACTTGTTGTATGTCTCGAAACGTGCGTGCAACCGAAGGTCATGAAATAATTGGATTTTTTTTTCTTCCTCTGCCGCATTGCGGAGGCGAACATCTTTCTCTCGGATCTGCGATTTTCTCCACGAGGAGAGAGAGAGAGAAAGGAAGAGACAGAGAGGGATAAATGCCGCCAACGTAATCTGACCGTGACCCACTTCTCTCCTCGAGAATTATATAAAAAAACACCAGCATAACGGATGGCGAAGGAGTTTAGCCGAAGTCTCTCTCTTGTCTTCTCGACTCGAAAGGTGGTTGACCCTCTGGCGAGCGCGTTTTCGTTCGCTTGGTGTTTTCGCTAACGGCGTGGGCGGCGAAGGGAGGAATGGGGTTGAGGAAAGACTGGAAACGACCAAAGGGAGACGTGAATGGCGATTCGAGGAAGTTCTTTTTTTGAGAGTATTGCGAGGAAACCCTTAAAATAAAGAGGTGGGATCTGTTTGCTGCGAATTCGTTAGCCTAATCCGAGAGGAAGATCGTTGAGGTTGAAGTTAACGGAATTGTGTGATTTTCTGACAAGCATAATATGCAATGATGATGGATAAGATTATAAATAATCGTCAGTTTCGAAAAAGAGAACATCAATCCGTCCTTTGCGATGATCCATGCTCTATACCAGGGGTCACCAATTGGCGGACCGCCGACGATTTTTCACGGATCGCGTGTGATCTGAACCTAAGTGAATAATTTGTACATAAAGTAATTATTTTAAATTTGCAGTTTTGTAAGTTCCCTTAATTTGACGTATGGCATTTAAAAAATCGATCATACGTTATACTGAATGAACCTTTCTTCGCGTTACCGATGCCATTAAACTTCCGAAATATACTTAATTTTATAATACAATTAATTAATTAAAATAATCGCTACAAATACAAGCATATTTCGGCAAATCTTTACCAGTTCTTGTCACAATGATCCACCTTTTCCTCAATTCAGCATCGGCAGTTGTATCTTCGGTTCAACGTATATATGTAAATCAACATTTTTGAAAATTAACTTTATAACAAACAAATTTTGGTCTCAGATAATCGACATACGTCTTCGAAATTTGCTACAAACATCAAGTACAAATTTGACTCCAAATTTTGGGAAAATTAATGTCGAAAAGAAGTGTAATTTTTCTCATTAAAGTATATATTTGCCATATAGTTATAAATATTATCTCGAAGTGTTTTGTAATAATTAATAAAAGGAAAAAAATATGTTATTATAATATTTATTTGATATTTTATTAATGTTATGCCAATAAGGGATCCGGACCGCGATGAGTTACTTTTTTCCTAATACGGACCGCGAAGAAAACTAGTTGGTGACCCCTGCTCTATACCATTGAACGATCGCTCAAATTAGTCATTAAAAGGAAGAGGTAAATTATATAACATCACTTAAAATATGTAGATCTATAAATTTTTCTTAAATCGATGGAAGTTTTTAAAATCCCCTTACGTCAAACATTCTTCATGCCGTAAATTATGAAAGGAATGGGTTTATAATATTTTATTCCATTCACTAAAGATGAGTCAATAGATTTTAAAATTTCGATAATCCACGATATTTAATTATTCCCTTCAGAAATAATTCAAGTGCGATTGTGTGTAAATTATATATTTAAAAAGCATCGCACTGTAGATAAGCGGCTTGGGTTTTTCCATCGACGCCAGCCAACTCTTCTGTCAAAGTTACAAAACATAGTTTGCTCAGTATTTCTCCGTTGCGACCACTTAGTGGGTGATGTCTGCGTGTTAAGGAAAAGTAGTTGCCTGTGATTTGCGTAATTACTGCAGTACAACACACTGCTTTTAAAAAACATTAGAATAACTAACTAGCTTCGCGAACACGTGCTTTGACACAAACAATAACAGCTCAGGGATTTTAAAAAGTTTCTAAACGTACTTTACTTAATATCCTTTACCATTCACAAGGCACCTCAATGGCGTTTACGCCTAATTAATCAACGCAACGGTATAATTATTTAACTACGCTCTCCCCGATAAGACCTCCACGTTAAAGGAGGCCGAAGAGTTTTTCCTTGCGATCGCTTATATAAACCGACAAATATTTGTACCGGGCCCTTAATTTATCGTGGCTAAAAAAACAGGTTCTCCATCACGGACAGATGGACAGCGAATAAATTGTAATTACCTCTGTGATGCTTCGTGGTTCTGTTCGCCTTTATAATCTATTTCGAGAACGGCTTTCCTAAAACTCTTAATTTATTTTCTGCGCGTTCGAGGTCGCAATTAATGGAGCTGGTGGGAAATCCCGGCATCGTCCGTGGAATATTCAATTGGGACGATTGTTTTCGCCATTGACCGATCGGAAGGCAAAGGATTCCCGCACGCAAAAAGCTTTCATCCAGATAAGCAAAGGAGGAGGTTTTTTCCCAAAGTCACCCCGCCAATATATGTATGCACGTGTCTCAGTTGCTTTTTATTTCCTCCGGCCGTTATTTATTGCCTGCGGGTTAGCGATAAGCCCTTAGAAACGGATAAGGGCTCGAGTTGCATTGATTGCCACACCCCTTTTACCCTAATATTAGCTCTCCGAAGAAATATTGTCGTTTCTCTTTTTTTTTTTACTTTTCTGCTCTTGCAGGTTTTATTTTCTCCGATAGATACTGCAGCGAGGCGGCAGAAATTTATCTCGAACCTACTCTTTTGCTTTTTTTTACATTCCACTTTTTTCCTTGCGCACAACGTGGTTTTTTTTTAAGAATAAAAACACGAAAAGCCATTTCGTCCCGGGCTGCGTGTCCCAGGAATATCTTTTTTTTTTAAATTGAGGAAACCTTTTCTCCTTTGTAAAATTTTTGGATGTGGTTCTATTCGTTCGCATTCTCTCGTCGTTTTGTGTCTCGGTTCGAGTGGCGGCGGTTGTTTCGCGTGATTGTCGACGACCACTCAACGTATCTCTCGAAGTGATGGTGTAATATGTCGTCCAGGGTGCGTCTCATTCGGTTCAACTCCTTCAAGATAGTCAAGATGAAAAAAGGAATTTGTGGTGTAGTAGAAGGTGGTTCATAACTTGTCAGTTTGAGTCGTTATGTTTTGCTGAATGGTGGCGTTTAAGGATTTTCAGACGCAAGTTTGAATGATCTGACAAATACCAAAATAACTTTCGTCATAATGTTAATAAGCAGTGAAACGAGTATTCGATGAATCTCGGAGTAGCATACAGTTCACAGACAAAGACTGAAGCATGAAAATACAAGCAGCAATTCATGGATGACGGAAGAGAATATTTTCTGTGAGGAATTTTCTACTATATGCATATTAAAAATCAGTAAAATATATCAAATAACCCATAAAAACATCGCTTAAAACATAGAAGATGCCATTATATTCTTTAGCTATTTTTAAAATGCTCTTCAATAAACAAAAACCTTAGCAAAAATCTAAAAGCCACATAAAGAAAACAATTGCTCAAATTTTAGAATAAATATAATAATATGTATGATATTCGCAAGCAAACGAGTAGCTCAAAAACATTAAAAATGATGTCGCTTGATGAACATGAGTCTTTTTCGTTTAACTTAATCATAATTTAAAGTGATTTACTTGTCTTGTAGGAACTATTACGCCATCTAGATGACTGCGGCATAAAACAGCTAAATTTTTATCAATACTTTCCGTAATCTACCCTACTGTTTATGTGTTTGTTCCGACTTTTCCTGCAAACTTTTTTGGATTTATAAAATTTTCTTCTTCCTCCCTCTATTTTTTTCGCCCGACTGCTTGGACAAGGCAACTCCGCGGGAAGATTTTTTTAAGGGTCCTAATATGCGGCAGCTTCTCTTTTTATTATGAGAAAAGTTTTTCCCGACAAGGATCCCTTCCCGAAACCATATCTCCCTTGAAGTCCTCTGGCCGCATCACATCTGTCACGATTGTCCCCTCCGCCATGCAGTTTCGACTAAAATCGGTGGATTCGGTCGCGCCGAAGGAGGAAGGACGCTTTCCTTTTATATTTTTTCCGGAGTAAAGATGTCTTTGGAATTATGTGCCGACATATTTTTCACGACAGCCAGAGTCTTCGATTGTTGGAGGCTTGGATTATTTTAAGTTGAACGCTTACTTTGTCTAAAATCGGGTCAAAATCTAATTTTGGCATAAGAAATTTTTAAAGAAAGATGTGAAATAATTATATTAAACCAATCAAAAAACGGAAACAAAAGGAAGTCTACTGGATTTTATTTTTCTTGGTTGCGTCTAATAAGATTATATTTTCACAATAGAACGATATATGAGTTACTACGCTAAGAAATACTCCATAACAGGAATTTAAAGATAGCGCTCAAATCTCTGAAATGTTCTTTGCTTTTATTTATTTTAATAAGCATATAAAAATAGATCCTATCTATATAATATTTAAAGTGTAAATGTAAGCTATTCTAAACGTGGATGTAGTAGCGAATTGAATAATTTAATCTGTAAAGTTGTTTATAAATAAATTCTACTTTATTGGAAAGATAAAACTCAAGGGGAAATTATACTTAGTAAACGATAACAACATCTGCTACAGACTCAACATATGCTAATTATTTTATACAAGCTTTAAGCCAAACTAACTAATTCTTTTCTTAATTACTGAATTTAAAGTACATGCCACGGTGAAGAATACTGGTGCAATATAAAATGATTGAATTAATGGTGTAGTAAAAAGTCTACAGTTTTTATTGAGTGTTACTATACTCAAATCTCAAGTGACACTATAAGTTAAAAATGAAGTGACTGTGTTAGTTAATTTGCTTTAATGCGGTGATTAAATACACGCAGTGTCAGACATTCCAGCAACGACAAGAATAGCATATGCGATTGTTTTAAAACGAGGATAGCCTCTTTAGAAGAATAATGTGTCAATGATATATATGAAGAAATTGATAATTGCAAATTGTCAAGTAACCTAATGAAGTTATTTATAGTTGCACTTATTTCACAATAGAAATTCCATGAATTAATTATACCGACATTAACTAACGTTAAAGACAGACCCGAACGGCTGTGACTTTATTTAACGTAGCATATTTCATAAACAACGCAGCTGAGTACGTAATAAAATAAAATCTGACATTAATATTTTTTTGGTAACTCACAATTTAGCTATGGCGGAGTTAGTCGTGCTGTTCTGTGTCTCGAGTTTTTTCCCTTCCATAACCTTCGCGGGATTAAGAAGAATTTCGTTGCAAAGTCACTGCCTACATAAAAAAAAGAAACGCCGCGCAACATCTGTTTCGATCCACTAGGTAAACGGACGCTTAAAATAAAAAATACGCTCTTCCGCCCAAATAATTAGTGGATTTCTTTCCCGCAACGCGGCACTCTCCCTCAACTGTTTCGCCTCATTAAAACTGCAGCTTACTGCGATTCAACTTTTTTTAAATCTACAGCGATTTTTCGCCCGTGGGATTTTTTTTCGGCAGTGTCTTTGTTTTTGATCAGTTCTTTTTGTCGCATCGATCTCATACGTCGGCCACGCCCCAGCGGTTGGCGCCGCTCCTGTTTCTCAGGAAACGGCTCTCACGTTTAAATGGATGATTCGCCGAACTGAATGATGAGAAAAATGCACCCTTAAATAAGCGTCGTGAAACGAGCCGAGTTTATATGCATAATTTGCGGAGTGTTCCTTTCGCCGGTTAGAGCTCCTAAAATGACAGTGAAAGAAACTTTAAAAGTTTATTTATTCGATTTTGCATTCGTGAAATTTGTATTTTCAAACCACTTGAAGATAACGTAAAATTTGAACATTGCCTTACTTTCTATTGTCCAAAGAGGTACAAGTATGTGATCATGTTTTAAGGGATATATATTTAATCAACACAACCGTCAAAACAAACTTATGAGCGCAAGACATTAGATAGTTATAAATCACACGGTTCCGTCAGATAATAATAAAAAATCATAAATTCAGAAAAACTTCCACAGATGTCGTGAAATAGTTCATAATACTACTCGTGAATTTTTCTTAAATGGCATTCCTAAATTTCTAGTTCGATACACGGTTTGGGTTTACATATAATTTTCGTAGTTAACTACCCAAGGAAAAATTAGTGATTTACAATTATTTACAATAGACAGCAAAGATATTACAATTTTTATTTTTTGTGAACTCCAAACAATTATTTCTTCCGGAAATACCCCTCATTTTAAGCAAGAGAAAAATTTGTTGTATAATTTATAGATTAACTTGTTTGTTTGTATTTACCTTCCATTTACATATAGGATAATACAAAATCGTTCATAAATAGCTGTTCCTTTCTATCTACAATGAGATTCAAACCGTTTATTACTTTCCAAATACCTTTTTTTACAAAACCAATTACAAAATTGTTCTCAGTAAACTTTAACATTAAAGTTTAACTTGCAAAAGCTAGTTTATTTATTTTTACATATCCATTAAAGTTGAAATTTTTATCCAGATATCAAGAAAAAACCTGTTCCATTACATTGTGAACCATTCATTGTAAAAATAAGAGGTGAAGGACAGAGACCGTAAACATTTTGTATCCAATCTTTAATGCAAAGGATAAATATATTACTTAACATGACTTATTGCTTGATTGTGTATTTTTCGTATAATCAGAAAAAACTACAAAACCGATTACATAATTTCATGTTTATCTGATTTTAACAGAATTTTAACTCGTTACACAAAATTAATTCGCAGAATATTTTCACCTATTATTCAGACGTTATATTTACCACGTATTCAAATACAATCAAACAAAGTTATGCTTATAAACTTTCACTTTAATTGGAAAAAACTCGAATGTATTTACATAATCAATGAAAACAGTATATTTACATTGAATTTTGATGAAATTAGGGGAATATTTGCTTGAATTTCAAAAAATTTTAATTCGTGAAATGTAATTATTTACACACAAAAATAACTTGACATGGACAGCAACTCATTTTCAAGGTTTCATACTTTTCAAAAATTACATTCTTAATGAATAAAATGCGGTAATGAAAAATAATTCATTTTAACACAGAAAACCGGCATTTATCGTGAGAATGGTCAATTAGTTGCTTCCATATGTTTACAGAGATTGCAATTTACCAAGCTATATCAGATAACATAGCTATGATTGAGCTATAAGTTGAAAAATGGGTGAAAAAATATCTTCGCACAGCATGTACATTTTAACTGATTAACATGAACTACTTTCGAATAAAAAATAACTAGACAATCCGTGAATGGCTAACAAAATTTAAAATTTTATAGGAACACCATTTTAATGGAAACTTTAGTAAATATTTGTGGCATCACAAGTTTTCCCAAAGCTAATATTGGTTGATTAAATATAAAGTTAATAGATTGTAATTTTTCCTTAAAATATGTATTTTTTCACATCTTTGGTAGCATCAAATAGTAAAAAATATGATATATATTTATAGTGAAAGCGATAAAAATTAACTATCATAAAATCTTGCAAATGGAAAATAACGAAATTTCTACATTGAAACTGCTCTACTATACATTGAAATACACTAATTTTTAAAACTAGAATTGCAATTTTTTGACATTTTTGCCAAGTTAAATCCTTAATTCCCAAAATTAATTGTTTTTGTAGCCATTAATAAGCAAAAGCAAGTATCATCCTGGTGGTATTTATCTGATGCGTATGACAAAACTATTATGGAAATCTGTAATAGTCAGAACCCCAAAAATTTGGCTTGACTTTCAAAACCATTTAAGTAATGAATATTATTTGATTTTTTGTGTATTCATTCGTTTTAATTAAAAGGTTGCGTTATTTATTTTACGTCACCTTCAACCTATCAACACTGACTTTATTAATACCTTTTACATACAAACAAATTAACGCTTAACGATTCCACGTAGCAATAATATCTTAATTTTCTGGTCATCTTGTTTGTATTCTGGTGTAATCTCATTTTGGAGAATCGGCAATGCACCAAATGTATACTTTAATTCCTTGAATTAAGATAAATATCCTCAGTCTTGAATTTATACCGTTTATGATTCCCTCCAATATCAAGATACATTTATTTTATAACAAAATTTTCTTCCAGGATAAATAAATATTTCTTCGTATAAATGAAAGAATTACAACAACCATACCCTTGGTGTCAGTAGCTAAAAAATATTTTGTCAATTATTAACAGAATACATAACCAGGAATGCTTTTCACCGTGCTGGAATGCATATACAGAAATCAATCAAATACATTCGTTCATTATAATCACAGGCATTTAAAGCAAATAATCACTTTCAGTAGCTTCACCACTTTTTAGATAAAAAAATTTCAACTTCGCGGGAGATAGAAAAAAAATCGTTTAACGTGGAACAAATGCCAGGTTAAGAGTTATTCAGGAGGATGGATCCAAGCCTCATTGGCATCGCCAAAAATAAGGGAGGATATTTTTTAATAGGTCTCGGTGTGGCATCCTATCAGTAGAATAAGTGTTTATGAAATCGTTTGGAAAAGACCACACTTTCGAGAAACTCTTCAAAAGAATTGCTGTGATGGATCCTATTCGCGTATATGATTATTTATAAACAAAAATGATGGTAACGTAAACGCATTTGTGCAATCCACAAACATATATTTATATGCATATGCAATTATACTTATACATTTATGAACATAAAATCGTATTGTATTCAGTTACGATGAAAAACGATTGACGCCAGAAGTAGATCGTTCCGGTTGAAGAGCAAAAAACCACATGGCCTTATGGCTGAAAATGATATCATTGCTATGGAAACCTAAGCCGAGAATCTTCGAAATATGTCTGATGATTACGTTGTTTACTTTACTTGCACGATAGCGTTAAAAGTTCCTCTAGATTGTTGCGTTCCGGCTGCACTTATTTTCATCATTTGAACCTCGATTCGGAGATGCTGACCTGCGATTGGGAGGGAGGGGGTTAAAAATGAAAGAAAAGCGAGAACTCTCTCTCTCATGTGCGAGAGAGCAGCAGGCCAACGTAAACCTAAAAGAGAAAACTGAAAACTCACTTATTTTAGCCTGAGGAAAGGTTTTCGCGTACACAAGAACGTATGAGTCCGTCGCACTTGAAACGCGTATAGGGAAAGAGCTATATAGCGAAAGGGATGAGAGAGAGAGGGAGAAAATGATGCTCTTTTTTTTCCATCCGCCTTCTCCTCTCACACCCCTACCTCTTCCCTTGCGTATATGACGGACCACGTGACATGTCGGCGGACGAGTATCGCATACGGGGCTCCGGGGGAGAAAAAAAAGGGGGGCTGGCGATTCGTCCTTCCTCTCACGACCCCTCTCGGGAAGCTGTGAAGGGTCCATCCGCCGCCGCCGTCGCCTCTCTCTGTTCGCTGCCTCCGAACGAAGCTGGGGGAGGGGCTCCAACCAATTGCCTCGGGGGAAAAATGGGATCCAAGAGAGAGAGAGAGAGTTGGAGAGGAAGAGAGATAGATGGCGGGAAAAAGAGATAGGGAGACGAGAGAGATAAGAGAATGTGGCAAAAGAAAGAAGATTAAAAAGGGGGGGAAGTATAGGAAATGGGAAAGTGAAGGGTAAATTGAATTTTGGGGGAAAGACAGTCTGTGAATGAGGGAAGAAAGAAGACAGGTGGATGCGAGCGAAGTGAAGAGAGAGAGAGAGAGAGGGGGGGAATCGCCTCGAACGGGAGAGATTACAGTCAGTGGAGCGAAGAGAAAGGGGCGAATGAGGAGAAGACGGAGGACGCGCTTTGAAGGAGACGGAAGTAAGATAAAGGGAAAAGAAAAGACGGAAGGAAGGGGAGAGGGGGAAACCGGTGCATTGGCTGCGAAGAGGACGAAAGGAGAAGAGATGAAGAGGTATGTATGGTTTGATGCGGGCAAACAAGAGGAGTACAGAAAACGTGGAAGGACATAGGGGAAGGAAGAGAGGGAAGGATGGGAGAAGGAAAAGAGTAGTGGAATGGACAGATGGAAATCGAATGGGGAGTAAGAGGCATTTGGGGAAATCAAAAGGGAGGCATGGAAGATGGAGAAGATCGGAAAGATCGCTCGCCTGTGCGCGATTGGAAATAGTGGATTAAGTTAAAGGAAGTTAGAATATGATACGAGAAATTATGGAAGAAGGAAAAGGGGCAAAAAATAAAGACATTTATTATAAGGGAGTTACGGAGTTGGGATTCTTTAGGATGGATTCAATCCCCCATTTTCCTCGAAACTTTGCGTAGATTGGGGCTTAAAACGTTGAGAGCTGGAATTTAACTTCGTAGCCTTCCATTTATCGGATTTTAATTCTGGAACTCAAATACTCTTACAGCAAATTTATGGAAGATTTGCCAAATTCAATTTCATCGGACATATAATAAAAACGCGTTGAAAGCAAGTTCACGATCGTTATCTCTTTCGTATAATTTTATTATAATTTATTAGTACCATACGGTGCTGATTTTCATTTCTAATTTACATGCGTAGAATCGAGAGAGTCGAGGACGTTATCGGGATTATCAACAGTTAAATCATTCGATTTTTATGGAAAATTGGAATATTTTTTTCCCAAAAGTAAGAGCTCTGTAAGCAATATAAAGTGCCATTTATATTGACTATGAAGAAGACATAACGAATGATATTCGTAAAGAGAGAGAGAGAATTTAAGAAAGAATAGAATAACTGGGAGCGATTTCCGATAAGACGTATGTAAGTTAGAGCGAGAACGAGAAGGGAGAAACTGGAATATAGTTGAATGGGAGACAATAAAGTAGGAACGCAGGAGATAAGAATATACGGAATAGCTACAGCAGTTGAAAGTGAAAGAGATAGAGTATAAAAATGACGGAATCGAATCAGATTAGGAAGAGAAACGATCGGAATTAAACTGAGAAAGAAAGGATATATATTCAGGGCAAAGGAGCGAGCGAGGAGCACGTGTAGTGAAGTTTCTGCCAAAATTCAACAAAAATACTGGATAATAGAAGTTAGTCGAGGGTTTTTATTTACGTATCGAAGGAACACATCGAAGGCGATTAAAAGGTTTATTAAATTGGCAAACTATGTCTCTCCTATAGGTACACATCAAAATGTTGGATAATCAAGATGCGTGTTTCGGGCACAAAGCAGCCGTCGTCAGTGGTGATTCACCGATAGTAGATTATAAAAAAGAAATAGCTATGGAGTCATAGCAGGTGGGAGGAACGATCGAGACAAAGAAGTTGACTCATCGACGGTTGTCATGAAAAATTAATATAAAATTGGGAGGAGGATACAAAAGATGAAAGGTACCTAGCGAATGACATTCAGTCAAAGCTCGTCAACGCAAAATGTTTATTCCACGTGCGCTGAGAAAATATAAGTATTTCCATAGAAAATTTTGATAGCTACAACGTAAAGATATAAGAACAAAGGTCGTTGTAAGAAACCAGGAAAATTCAAGTCCCTCGGAGTTTTGTGTTAACGAGTTTGTACCGCACGTGTTTTGACGGGGAAGCGAGGACCGAAGCTACCAAGAAGGGCGGCGGGTGAGGCGTATAAAGGTGTAAAAGTGGACACGAGACAGATTAGGGAACGCACACGATGGAAGTGGATGCAGAGGAAGAAAAGGGGAGGCCTTAGAATGTGATTGGAGAGATATAACGCGTAAGGAGATAGAGGGAGCGCTGGTTAATACTTTCGAGGGAAGGAAAGGACAGCATCGGAGGTATACAAACACGAGAGCGGATTGGGGATGGGCTGCAGATAAACATCTCGCTGTTTCGAGTCTACTTTCCATCGCGGCCATCAGACGTGCAGCAGATACGGCCGTGTTCAAGTGTTCGGGCAAAGGCAAAGCAATTAGGAGGGTAAATCCCTTGCGATGCTTTCACCGACAACATGCGTCGACACTATCTCCTCAGGCCAGCTCGCTCGCGTTTTTTTGCTGGAACGTTATTTTTTCAAAAATCTTCATTTTCCACGGCTTAAGTTTCTGCGATTAAGTTGGGGTAAGTTAGGTTTCATCAGTAAAATCAATCTTATTAATCAGGAAATAAGTGAAAAAATTGTGAACCACAAGATCAAAATTAGTTGTGGCTTCGAATTTAACAGTTTTGCATCGATATATTTCGAGTCATCCTCCTGAATAATTACAAATTTATTATAACACGCAGGTACTCGAGGCATTCACCTATATTCGGTATAAAAATCCGGTTATGGCACATCTGCATTGAATAACAGTTAAAAACGTCGAACTGCATTGAATTACAAGAATAATGGTAATTCGACATTTTCCATCATCATTGACAAAATATCTGGCTTGGTCATAAAACTTTCATGTAATTAAGCATCGAGGTTACAATATAAATGTATGCATCAGGCCTCATATAATTAACGTTAATTAAAATTGTATTATTTGAAATTTCTATCCAGTACAAAACCCATGTATGAATTTCTGGAAGCGATCTCATGTATTTGTCAATGGTCTTACAAAAAATCTTACAAATTGTACATTGCGAGAAAATGAAGACAATTATGCTGGCAACTACACAGCGTCTTCTACCTTAATGATAACGAGAATTTCGTTACGGCTCAGCATAAAACTAACTTGGTCGGCATGTGGCCCGCTCTGGTCTCCAGGTCAGCTACAGCTAGAAGACGTGCACTTCCTTGAATAGATGTCTCACTTCCGTTTACTGCATGACAGACTCTGACGAATTCATCTTGGCTGGCATTTATCACTTTCTCATAGTGTCTAACGTTACAAGGCATCTTCACCTAATATATTTGTAATGGTATTATTTTACACTTTATCAGGTAAATTTCATTGTATAGTTGCATAACAATAGGTTTAACGATACATTTGTAAACATCTGACTCAATTTCTACATAATACTGTCATTAATGGTTGTGTACAAGACATCATCATCATAGGTAGTCGGTCCGTAGACAGGTCCGTTATTATTCAAGGTTAAACCTGGTTCTCCATATACTCCATATACAAGGCATATGAGGTTATTGAAATGCGACCTTGGATTCTCAGTCCTCAGTATTCTCATCTGCTCTCTTTAAAGGGTGGATAACATGGATATCTCTAGATGTATTACAATAGCGGACATTATCTTAAATAGGGTAGTTCTTCTAAACCAGCCTGAGAAATATTTACTAACATTAGTCGAAAAACCATGAAATAGCATTAACATATAACTTCAGATTTCTAACAGTGCTTTGGATTCACCAGTATATCGAACTGATCAATACAGAAAATTATATGAAAGATATGGAGAATGTACTGCTGATGTATTTCACTTCAATAAGTGTGGCGTGTGAATGAAAGACTAAATAAGTTTTTAAAATTAGTATTGGTGTAAACAATTGAAAGAAAAAATTTCTTAATATTCTCTCTAGAAATCGTTAATATGCAATTACATAGCCACCCCGAACGATCGGATGTATTACATTTATGCCAAGCACAAGCCTCTTGTAGCCGCTGGAATGCCAATCTTTAAAATGTATCGTAATAGTGATGAAACGGATGTGGGGAGATAGAGATAGAACGACGGCGTGTCCACCATTCATTCCCTAGCGTTGGAAACGACGGAGTTAAAAGCATTGATGTCCTTGTAGCGCGGTTTTTAATAGGGATAGGTTCGGTGAAAGGGGAGCGAAACTGATAGGGGGAGAGAGAGAGGGAGGGAGGCAGGAGGAGGTGGAGGAGACAGATGAAGACATAAAAAAGGATACGGAGAGGAATGCGGAAACGAGTGCGGGATGGGAGAGAATAAAGAGAGAGAGAGAGGGGGGGGGGGGCGTATGATGGGGCTGTGTGTGTAGGGTATGGGCGAGAATGAGATATGGGATTAAAGTCAAAACGGCTGAGAGAGAAGGATGGCGAGGGACGAAATGAGGGTGTTGCCTGACAGAGATAGCGGGTTTAGTGCGAGGTGAGAGAGAAAGGGGGAGAGAGAGAAAAAAGAGAGAGGTGTGAAAAGTAACAGGACAGAGAGAGAGAGTGAGAGGGGAAGAGAGGGAGAGATGGGGATGGACAGTGAGGGAGAGAGAGATAGAGAAAGAGTGAATTCCATTCAGAATGACAAGTGATTAAAATTTTAGGACGAAAATAGAGCCATTCCGCGGCTCCCTTTAGCAGCCAAATAGAAGCTGATAATCCGGGCGTCGTTTCGATGGAGCCCCTTTTTGTTTTTCGACGCGCGTCAACGCCGATATAGGGACGGCGGAAAACAAAAGAAGACGGATTTTTGGATCGCGCGAAACTGTTTTTCGTTGATGGGAGTTTTTTTTGTTCATCTCTTTTTAAATTAATGCTTTTTTAGCGACCCGCCTCTCATCTATCCTCTGTTTCATTATATTTTTCCATGATGGAGGGGAGAGAATATCGGAAATTTTCGTGAAAGCGACGATAATTTCTCTTTTACATAGAGACGGAGTTGGCGTCGTTTTTATCCTTTCTATGCGACATGAAAGAATTTGTGAGTAAAAACGGGAAAACGTCGTCGAAAATAAAACTCGTTTAATTAATTTGAGTAGTACGAAAGCGGTTAAGTAAAGGAATGAAAAGCGTGTGTAAAAACTATGGGAATTAATGTGAGGCAGAAATTTATTAAATACTTAGCTTATTCATCATACCTATTACTCTGCTGAAGGAAAAGTTAAAAACGGCTATCCAAGCAAAGGAAGAATATGAAGAACAGCGAGGAGTAAGACGTTTCAAAGTAAGATTACTTGATTTAAAATGTATGTATGAATGTCTGATTAATTGAAATGGGCCCCCAAATGTTTCGTTGACAATCATGTGGGATTTGGATTCTTTTCTGTAAAAAATCCTTTTTAATACGTTTGATAAGGAGTTTTGAAGTAGGGATACGATTTAAAACATGATACTTTTTATGAACTGAATTTTAAATATTATGAATTTTATATCTTATATACCTATAACTGCTGTCAATAAAAATAAAACTTTAAACTATTAAAATTAAATTGAAACACTGTTTCATCGTGTGCGGTAATTTCGTCTTAAATGTATTTTAAAATTAATATCAGCCTATATATTCATGAATATGTATTATAACCGTAGTGAGATGAGTAAAATCAAAGATGTTGCGTTATATGCTACAGCTTAACAAAACTTCTTAAACCGAAATTCAAAATGTCTATACCAAATTATTTTGGCAAGTGTGTTGGCAAATAGCATGACGCGCATTACGAAGCGAATTTTGCAGTGTATTATAGAATGTAAATTATCCTTAGTAATCAAAATAGCACATAGTTAAATATACAAGAAATGTTAGGAGTTACATGAACTATGTGCGTGGGAGATATTATTCTAAATATCCTAAACATTCATGTTATCCATCAATAAATGTTAGAAGAAATATCAAGAAGATTAGTATTTTTGAGGAGATTTAAAAAAAGAGTAAAAGCCGCTATTACAATATTAAATTAAATAAAGAACTTTGGGTTTTAAAGTATCCCAATTAAAAATCAACTCATAAGTTTCTTTTAAACTAGTTTACAAAATTTTATCAAATTAAAACACGTGAAAAGTTGTTTATTTTAAAAAGCTAAAAAATAGCGAAAAAATGTCGTAGCCGTCTTTCATGTTTATGCCTGTATTTTTGCGTCAAATTGGAACTTTTACAGCAAAGAATAACTTCGTATGTAACAATAACATGAAATTTTGTTTTACATTACGCGTCGAATTAGCTATTTTTTTTAGGAGATCACGCGAAAAACGATGGCCCAAAAATAGTAATTTAATTGTGAAAACATAAAAAAATTCGCGCCTTACCGTTGCCGTCACTTCTTAAAAAAATTATCCTATATTCTCTCTTAGTATTGTTTTCATTTTAAATTGCGTTGATATTTAAAATAAAAACCTTTCCAGCTAGACAGACGCGAAATGGGTTGCATAACGTAAAGGGGCACTAGGCTGAATTTACCAAAACACACTACTCTCCCGCACGTGTTGCATCTTGTTTATTTTTCTTTGGCAAAGTTCAATCTTGTGACAAGGAAGGATTCGGTAGAATATACAGATGGAGACATATATATGCGCGGCTGTGCATTATGTAAAACAAACGACGAACGCGGAGGGCGGGATAGAGGATAAAGTGACGCACAAAAACGTGCCCATAAGACTATTCAGAAGGGGAAGTGCGTTCCCCTCTTACTCTCATTCCCCTCGCCATTCTTACCCTAACCATCCATATAAGGGCAGAGGGAATAGAAGGATTTTTAAAGAGGAGTTGGAAAGAGGGGGAGAGGACTATAGCAGGGAGAAAGTAAGATCCGGGAAGATGAGATTGCAGAATCGACGAAGAAACATTCCTCACTCCCTCTAGGTTTAGGGTTTGTTCAAAGGGTGTGACGGGGTGGAGGGAGGACTA
The DNA here is from genome assembly GCA_036926305.1 of Uropetala carovei. Classification (NCBI taxonomy): domain Eukaryota; kingdom Metazoa; phylum Arthropoda; class Insecta; order Odonata; family Petaluridae; genus Uropetala; species Uropetala carovei. Next base: position 3,290,564 of record JAXCHB010000010.1, on the reverse strand, counting down.
CGTTCTCTGTGTTGGGGGGGTTTGGGGAAGGAGGGAGAAAGAGGGGTCAAGACGTCTGTCAAGATGAGGTACTCTCGGCTACACAACTGGAGGGGGAGCGTAAATGGGAGTGTTGGTTGGATTGGATTGAAGGGACAATGCGATAGAGGTTATTGGAAGTGGAAGATATTTCTTCTGGGGCGACTGGTATAAGGAAAAGGAGACAAAAAGTCTAGCCGAAGGCACCATTCATCACGGCGAAAGACGCTTCCGCAATTCAACGTTTCCACCGATCCCTCTCTCTTTCCTCTCTCCCACCCATACACACACACACACTCACAAAATCACACACGAATCATCACATACACGATTCCTAACCTATACGTTTTTTGCTTGGAGAGGTTTTTGGTGCAGTTGCTAGGCGAACGCCTCTCTTCTCTCTCTCTCGTTTTTACAGTATAACGGATATGATTCAACAGATGTATCTGTCGTACGTTTCTGTATAAAAATTTTGTTAACTTTGTATAAAACTTTACGAAATAAATTATGTGATGCAGTGAGATGTTACATGGGACGATTAACTGTTTAAATAATATCAAAATATGTTTCAGGGTATTCTCGTGAAACCTACAAGATGAAAAAATATTTCCGCTGCAGTAGGACATAGTAACTGTGTGTAATAATATAGCAATGGCCATTTGCCAGGTGAAACTGTTGCGTTTTCCAAATTGTATAACATCTTATTTTTAATTTTTGGAAAGGTGTCGGCCGTGGCCTATGGATAAGGTACTATCCCGGCATTTGCCTTGCCGACCATGGAAAACCACGGAAAACCATAGTCAGGATAGCCGGCCCCGGGTCGTGAGCCCTGGACCTCCCGAATGGGAATCCATGACGCATTTACTACGTCACCGACCCCCTCGGTAAGCGCAATGTTTTTTTCCAATATGTTGTAATATTTCAAAATTTGATTGTGGTTTAGAAAACATTTTGTTTGAGACTCGGGAATGATCCTTGAACATTCATTTAGAGGGGTTACTAAGTTTTTTCTTTTTATTTTATCAAGGGAAATAATTTGTTGTTGCGATCCATTATTTATTTTCCACGCAGTCATAATGTTCGAAGCGCTTTTTTATTTATTCACGAATCGAACATTTTTGGCGTGACATGAATTCGACGTTCTTTTTGATGTGTGGATTTTTCCGCTGACCCTTTACCAAGATAGCCGATAGGGTCAGAGGAGCTTGGAGGAAATTGGAAATGCATAAAATATGCCTCTGCGAACATTTACACTGCCTTCCACTACGTTACTGCCCGATGGGAATGTATCGTTTTTTTCTCCAAACCTGCATTTTTCAATAATTAAAAAAATACATATCTCTTCATAACAGAATTCTACTTCGCTCGGTTTTAAAAAGAAACGTAGACTCGGGGAGTACGTAGATGTGTTTTCGCCGATCGATAGGATGGGAATCTAATGAATATTTGATCAGCCTCATTTTCTCTGTATTCATATTTAGAGTTAAAGACTAGGAGGTAGCATGAAGCAAAACTCGGAAAGTTTAAAATATTTTTCTCTTACTAAATCAATATTGTTTCAAAGTAATTATATGTTGCTGGTTTCAATGCATAAAGTAAACTCAAGTGACCAGAATAAGTGTATCTCATCTTATTTTATTTTCAAATACATATATAAATTTCAAAAAAGAAATTGAGACATTTACTTGGAGTAATAAATTGGAATCCTTTTTTACTTTTTTCCTCTGTAATTCGTTATTAACGTAATCACATTTGAGAATCATATATATGAGTGTAAGATGATATTTAAGAATACTATAAATAACACCATGCAGTACAGTCAAGTAAGTTAGTGATAGTTATTTCTTAGAGCTTAAAATTTGCTTGAACTTAGCATATATGGGCATTATATTTGTGACAAACATAAGGAAATTATGCTCGCGTTAATACAGTAATATCGAAAATGGTCCACATTGAGGTAATTCAGAAATTCTTTCATTTACTTTAATGAAATACTTTTTAATTAATTTCCATTTTATACACTTTTATCTATTCATAGGAATAATGTCATTGCATTTCAAGATGTTGACGTTTAACTCTATAAATATATTCTTCTCGTGATTGAAAAATATCTGTAAATTTATTTGTGAGAAGCAAAAATGTATATTGTTGCAATTTTCGAGTGAATGAAATACTCGTACTTAATTAACGACTACTTTAAACCGAGGGAACTCATATTAATTCATCTATTGGCAAAGATTACTTTTATTGGTAATATTTTAAATTATGCTAGCATCGTTCTTTTGTTTTGATCCTGTCAGTGACATTGAGTTATTTTATAAAAATTCAACAAATAAGAAGAGACAACTGAGTTATTCCCACTTTCTGTATAGTGATATGAGGAACCTTTAGAATTATGTCATATAAACAATCTCATATAGCCTGAAAATAGTTCATATATTATTCTGTTAAGTAAAATCAATAAGGGAATAGATTGACCGCTTTGATTTGTTCCAACACTTAAATATGTAATTCTTTCCTATGCAACTTCTTAATTTAAACTTGTGTCAAAAACTGCACATTTTAATATTCTCTTTGGAAACTGGACGATAGCGGCCCTTAATTAACCTGACAGCGTTCGGTGCACTTATTTTCCCTGACTCTTTTATCCGAGCATCTATGATGTAGAGAAACCAAATGAAATCGCCCGACCCAAGGCGATACAAAAGGGATCGAGGTCCCTATATATATTATGCCACCTTTTCCTCGCGAGCAACTCTTTGCTTGCAAGGAGTCGGCGCAAATTGATACCTCAACCCCTTAACCCTTAGATTCCCCTTTCCTTCCAAACCCTTTTTCCTCCTTTCCTTTCGTCCCTCCCTCCCACCCTCCTTCCTCGACCCTCTCCCACTCTCCAACTCGCCTCCCCTCCCACCCCTTCTCCCTCCCACATCGCCCAAAGGGCTCTCCCGTCTCCTTCTCTCGCGGCTGCCGCACTGCAGGGGAAGGACAGCCATGCTGCTCTCTCTCTCTCTATTTTTTTATTTTCGAGAATAAAAAGAAGTGTCTCGCCCAGGCGAGCTATACGAGAGGGGGAAACACGCCTCTGGGCCCGAAAGATCACGGGTTCATTTCCTGGTAACTGTTTCTCGCGGTGCGGTAGGTACTGGTGTTGTGGCAAGGATCGCGTTCGTGAATATTTGGAATAGCAAAGAGGATCGATTATTTTGTTTGTTTTTTATGGTTAAAAATGTCACACTTCTACTGTTATCTAGATCACTATCTGTCACTTATACAGATCGCCAAGTATTTTCGTTTCATTTTTATCTTCTATAAAGCCATATATGCATGTTCACATGCATATAAAGCTTTATTACATTCATTGATACGACAATTGCAATCGTTATAAATGCGTTGTTGTCATCAATTTCAGCTCTTAGCTGGACGAAGTCTTCCAAAATCTTCTCTACATCGCGTTTTTTGTCTTCCGATATGCTTTATCCATTCGTCACTTTCTTCTGTCTCGAAGCATCTCTTTTTTTAGGAGTTTCATAGCTATTGCAACCGCCATATAAATGAAACTAACTTTTAAGAGTAATCCTGACTTTGGGTCTTCTTATTAATTTATGGTACCATGAATATCAAAACGGCTGATTTTTTTCATTCACAACCAATAAAGTTAAGTTTAAATAGTATCATTTGAAAATAATCTACATTTTAAATACTTTTTTGATCAATAAAATTTTAGCTGTACTCATGAAGTTATGATATTATTCACGGTGTAAGTTGGTCTAGATCGTTCTTTATTTTATCTTATTTGCTTCGCAACTTTGTGACTTCATGATTATCATACATTTTGAAGTTCTTCTGTTATTATAAAGTATGGAAATTGGTTGGATTTTACGCGATCCGCTTGAGAGTGAATAACTAAAGCATTCAAACTGAACCAAGTGACGGAAAATTGAATATCATGAATCAGAATACTTGAAGTTTAATGTTTTGAAAGAATTCTAGGAATATTTATTTTATTTATGACAAATCTTCACCGGAATGGAAGATAACTAGCAATACAGAGAGAGCCGTACATTGTCGTAAGTGGTATCACTTGTTATTTGTTAACACGAGCACATTTTTGAGGCGGTCGAAGAAAATTTGAATGTTGTATAGCCACAATGTCTTAGCAACCGCTTCTTTTGAAGATCTTTTCCTTCAAGCACTTCGTTTGTGGGAAAAAATTTTTAAACGCGGAAACATTTATCGCTACGTTTGGATCCGAAAAAAGAGCAGGGCCACAAGAGAGCGTTATAATGTGTATAAATCGCAACCCAAAGCCGTCCACGGATTTTTCGATCTATTGAATCGATCGAGACTTTCGAATTTTTGGTTTACGTTCGTGTGTTAATTATCCGACCCGAAGAAAAAAGAGAAGGGTTTTCGATTCTTCTTCCTCGTGGTGACGCCGGGATTAGCCCTCCTAACCCCCCTCCGAACTCTCCTCCTAACTCCCCTCCTAATCCCCCTCCTAACCACCCTCCCTCCTAACCCCCCTCCTAACCACCCTCCCTCCTCTTAGTAAAGGTGCCATTGGGTTATTCGCGTGAAAAGGGCGCGGATCAATACCTCCTTATTCCACCTCTTTCCACTACTCCCGACTGAGATCCAATTCGCAACGCACCAGTCCACTATTGCAAGTGGAAAAAAACCGAAATCCCTCCCGCGGTTTCGGATTGGAAGGAATTGTATCGAACGGAAGGAAATGAGATTTTTTTCATTCCGACCTTCCCTTACGGCGACGAAAGAAGAAGTTTAAGCAATGTATATATCCGTAGAATATGGTTTCAGGGGCAACTAAGAGTGGGAGTTTTTTTTTTTTTTTAGAAGAGGCCTTCCTGCGGCAGCTGATTAGAAAGTAGATTCGAAGGGCTCCTCTTGAAAAGGCTCTTGTCAATGCTTCGATTGCGAGCTATAATGTTGTAAAGTTTAATGAAAATAGGCGCAGAGGAAGGAAAAGTCCAAGCAACTGCGAAAGGTAGTTTTGACGGATTTAAGCATGATCGAAACGGAGTTAATGGCCATTAAGATAGTAATGAAACTGCTCTCTTGTTAAAATATTTTATCTCTTTTCTATAAAGTTTTAATAGAGGAACGCCAGCACAACGGTTGTAATGAATTATAACAGCTTTTTGGGGAATATTATGTGGGCGAGGAAAAATATTACGTGAGACATTTCGATGAAAAAGTTTTTGAACATTGATTTTATATCAAACAGTGTACAGCTCTCTTTGGTTCCCTAATTAATATTTAAGGGTTTGAAACTGTGTTACTTTCGACTATTAAATTGCTGCGTGTATTTGTTTTGATCGTAGGTCTCATATAATTTTTCAATATTATCATATAGAAATGTCATCGATGCTCACAAAGAACGTTTTTTCAGTAGAAAAAGTATCATTTTCACCTTTTGATCCTAATTAGTTAATATGTTATGTATAAATCATTAATTGTACTATAGATTCATCTTTTAAACGTGAACTGACAGCATTTATTACGAAAATCATCTTAAATTTTGTAATAAATTTCTCTTACTGTCTTTATGTCTTATTTATTCATAATGAATTTATTATTCAAACATCTACAAAACTGAACTATATACGAATTTATTGGAACTTAATGTATTCATTTATACATGAAGATAAAGATTGCATTGAGAAAAATATCTTAGAAATTTTATAGGTACCTACATGAAAATTGTTGCAGAATTAAATCTTTCACCAGTGTAAATGTGATAAACACGTTTGCTTTGTATTGCTATTGGTGTCTTTAGTCTTATTCTACTGTCTCTTCTCAGAATAATGAATAAAGGAGAAAAGGTTTCTGCACGCCAGCGCTATAATTTCATTCGCTCAATCGTAGGGGTCATCAGAATCAATTGTATTTATGTTCGAGAGTGTACTGTGGCTTCAAATCTCACTTAAAATTTTTGTTGCCAAAGAAGCTTACTTTGATGACATAAACATTCCCACAAATGCACTTCCTAAGAGCAACGAGGATAGAAAGGACTAGGAATTCGATGCGATATTCTATAAACATTCCACCATATTTGATTTATTATGCCTTATCCCTTAAGGGTTGGTGGCTAAATATTTAGCCAGCGCTTTTTTGTCACCGAGTGTTTAATTTATTTATTTTTTGGCTAAATTGGCGTAGATTTTTATAAAGAATATTAACAATGCTTCATAATGTTCACAGAAACGTATTTTGAAAATAATTTTTACAGTTATCTTGAAATATAATGCTAAATATTTAGCCACAATTAGGCTATGTAAAAGTACCCTCAGATCGTGTGACCCTAAAGGGTTAAATATGTTTTGCCCTTCCGTGTTTTTAAATCAGGCCATAATCATCGCATAAATAATAACATAATATCAATTTTAAATTGATAATTTCAGCTTTTGATCATCCAGATATAAAACAACGTAAAGGAATAACGGCGATTTACGTCACTTAACAAAACCGCGACGCAGAATTGTTCGCAGTCCAGAATAAATGTCTTCGGGACCATTTGAATGTTTAATCCGCAAAAAGAAGATTTATTCACGCATTCACAAATAGGATGACAAAATTACCTTTCCCACCGGAATACCTTTATTCGGCCCATCATACAACGCCGCATAAATTCCGAAACTCTAATTCGGCTCTCGCGGACGCACAACAAGCGCACAAAAAAGAATACAATAATTAAAACTTATTCGGCAATACACACACTCTCTCCATCCCTTCCTCGAGCTCCTATTGCACTTAGGGAATATCCTGAAAGAGTGGACTGGCGACGACACTTCCAAGGAATGATTTTTTTCACGCCCTTTGAATTACATGTCGGGGGATAAAAATAAATAAATATATACATATAGCGGTAGGTGGGTCCCTTTCTCTCGGATCGATATTTTAGATGTATCTCGCAGGAAGGGGAAATGGGAGAATGAGGGTAGGGTGGTATGGGGGACGTGATACGCGTTTAAATTGCGTGCGGCTCACGCAAAATGAGAGGGGAGTTGATTGGTCTCTGTGGGGCAATGGCCATGGGAAGGAGGAGGAGGAGGAAGGATAAGAGGGAGGGAGGAGGAGAAGGGGGAAGCGGAGGTCCGAAGAGGAGGCCCTCAGGAAGACCGTGACTTGGGACCGTAATCTCCAGGATACGCGGCAGTGTAGGAACGCCGGCGGAAAACAAAAGCGAATCTTATTTATACGACTTCTATTTCGGTTGGATTAGGATGAGCGTTGATTGCACGCGTGGCAGATTTATTTTTGGGGCGATTGTGTTTTTTTTCTTCATCAAAGTGGCACGGCATACGGGCACGCGAGATTTCGCTGAACAAAGCATGATTTGTGGTGTGATACTGATTTTGGGTTAAAATTTATTCAAACAGCGGTTGGTTACGGAAACGTTAGCCATGTTGTCCTACTGAAAGGATTGTCTGCTAAAGTGGATAAAAATGAAGATGAAGGTGAACATCCAATCAGCTGACCAAACAACGATATTTCTAACGATTTTAGTTCTGTTGACGAAAGTTGTTTAAAGAACTATTACTGATGGCATACCTACACAACAGGACTACGTGAGAATCGTTGAAAAGCATTATCTTTGCTTTGTTGATCGAAAATTAGAGTTTCAGTTGCTTTCGGAGATTTTAAACATCAACAAACAAACGGAAACCGATTCGGAATATTTACTCTGGAATTTCGGCAATCGACCTGAATACCTAAAAACTAAATAAAATTCCAAGCGGGGAAGGTGTCGGCCGTGGCCTATAGAAAAGGTACTATCCCGACATTCGCCTTGCCGACCATGGAAAACCACGGAAAACCATGGCCAGGATAGCCGGCCCCGGGTCGTGAGCCCTGGACCTCCCGAATGGAAGGCGATGACGCAATTACTACGTCACCACCCACCTCGGTCAGTGAATTACAGTATTACTCCAGTTTATGTGACCGGTTGTGTTTCCATAATTTATAGATGAAACTTCTCTACATTCTGACGCAAAACATATCCCTTCAGATAAGTTACGAACTTTTTTTACTTTCTCCATACGTAGTAATGGGAAAGTATTGTATTCATGAAAAAAATCGACTTCGAGATTTCAACGGAAATACATGTTTTGAGGTCCCTAGAACACGTTTAGACTATTTTCGGAATGATGTCTGTGTGTGTATGTTATTGTGGGCGCTCTAACTCAAAAAGTACGTGCCATATCGTTACCAAACTTCATATCTAACACTCTTACATGAGCACAAAGAACTGATTAGTTTTTGGATAATAAGGGATAAACGGAAGTCGAGGTTTATTCGAAACCCGATTCGGTTTTTGCGATATTTCTTCGTTAAAACATCATTATTGTATATACAATTCTATACAAATGTTATAGAGAATATCATTTCCTACAGTTTTCATTTGAAACAATTTTCTATAGGAGTTATTGTTTAGGAGTTATTTATAAATAACCGGTTTTTCGGTTTCCGTTAAATATCTCCTTAAAAACATCGTTATTGGTAATCTTCGTAAGGACCAAAGTTGTAGAGAAAAATATTTCTTCCAAGTTTTGTTTGGAACTAATTTTCGTAGAACCATCCATTTTGGATATATTTCGCTTTATCTTAATACCTGTATACAGCGCCAACACCATGTAGCGGTGAATTCTGTAAACATTCAAAATATACGTAATTTACGGCAACAAGGACGTGTCTTCTTTTACGATACGAAATAATAATTTTGCCTCGTAATATTATTCATAATAATTTAAATATCTATACCCCAAATATGGAGAAAGTCATGTGTTGGCCACATCAGATTTTTTCATTAAACTATCAAGTGAAGCATGCTAAGCAATGCGTCTGTGATTCGTTTATTTTTACTTTAATAACAATAATTGCCGGGTCCCGCTCTTTTACCAGACGAATTTCTGTTAGTACACAATAAATAAATAAAGGAAACACGTAAAATCCTTTTTATGCTGAATCTTAAGAGTCGGTAACAAATATTTGAGCTAAAGAACTTTGATTCATAGAAACGTAATATTGACGGAAAAAATATCGTCGTAGAGCTATCAAAAACTCGGTTTTTGAGGCTTCACTTTGTGTGAATTCATTACCGTACGCCTCTATTATAACAATTAGCTTCAAATTCGGAATAAATTAAACCGATAGTTTCGACGTGTATAGGTGCAAACAAGTAGTCACAAAAAGTAGGTACTAAATTGGAATCTATTTGGCAAAGTATGAAACAAGCGTTGGGAAGTGCTTTTGACAAATGGTCTTCGTTTGAATCGTAAACCTAGATATCGATCAGATTCTAATGTATTCAATTTAGCTTGTAATAATCAATCTTCGCGCAATGCCACCCAGCAAATTGCCTGTCTACCACTTACACGGTTAGAGTGAATAACGGGCGTGCTATCGTTATTGACTTTCGGATCGCGAATTCGCCCCTTGCCGTAGACGTACATGAATTGAATTGATGCCATTAAACGGTTGTTTTTTCTAATTTCGGAACAATATTCGAGATTTACGTGTTTTGGTACGCGTGGGAAATGTTTTCCACAATATGCAATATAGAGTATAATATGAATCATACTTTGAATTAACCTCATTTGATGGCGATGTGAGCAGTGAAAAATGCTCATTTACTTAGTATAATGTCAGGACTTTGAGCGATGCCGGTTTGCTACCTCAAGCAAATTTTTAAAAAAATTGCCCAACTTATTTGTTAGCATTGCATACACTTTGTATTATGTAGCAAAAATTATGCCCTGTATAGTAGTAAGTATAGCGAATGTGATCTGATGGCAACAGATATGGCGAACATGAAATTCCTGTCGGACACCTCTGATTTAAATTATTAATAATAGTTTCATTTTATGGGAATAAGACTTTTTTATTCAATATGGTTGAAGTATCATTAACAGTTTACAAAAACAAATTTTTAATAGCGTAACTTCTAAAGTAATTTAAACTTTTATATGTATGCCTTCACTCACATTGGTAGAGAAACTTTTGTTTAAAGTGATTCTGTTTCTATTGGGTTTAATTCATCTCATTTAGGAAACCATCTTTGAGAAACCTTAAATTAATCGAAACGGTCAAGAACTTCTTGCTCTTCCAACCTTTCCAATTCCGCCATACCGCACAGCTTTTTTTTGTAGGACATCATCATCTTGGTCAGTTTTAATTCCTATTGCGACCTAAATTTCTTTCTTCTCATTTTCCATTCGAATCGAGACACTGAATACGACCACAACCTCATCCCTCCCTCGTATTCTCCAAAAAAGATTTCTCAAGTTTTCCGAGAAAGAGCAATTTTCTTCTTCGTGCCAATTCTGCAGACCTCCGATGACTTCAATCGAAGAGAACTATCTTCGTTTCTCTTTGTCAACAGCGGAAGTAAGAAATAATTAGTCTTTCATCTCGTTTGGGGAAAGAGGCAGAAAACTCCATTTTTCAGTCTCTTTCCGTCTGATGCTGATTCGATTCGAAAGCCCAGAAAATTCCCATTCTTTGAACTCTGAAATGATTATCATATAACAGCTGCTTTGGATTACATATCCTGGAGAGATAACTTTATGAACTTGACCGAGAATCGAAACTGGATCTCTCACTTGGCATGCGAATACTTTCCGTTTGACGTTAACAATTTCACTATGTCTCTCTAGTTTTTTACTACAAGGAAAAGTTTTACACTTTAACATATTCAACGGATACGTATCCGTGAGCCATTATCCGATGATTCCAAATATCGTGAGACCTCGCTATCACGAAGTAATTTCGAAAGAGCGAATCTATAAAAGGAATAACTCACGGGTGATTAAAACTCTCATATCTGACCTGACATAAACAAAGTTTTAGTACCAAAATAGAGGAAATCGATTCATATCCACTGAATTTTAATTCTTCTGGATGTAATAATCCTTAATATTTTACAATACACTTCCTGGAATTGATTAATGTAGATGGACATTTTGGCTCCGAGGAGGATCTGCGAAAATCGATATCCTGGCTCTAGCGTGTGTATTTATGACAGGCAGAGAAAGAGCTTTTCAATTTTTTGGGAAAAAATAAAAACTCGCAGTCGACTCTCGTCGAGCGTGAGTTTTCAGGCAAGGGAGATTACTTGACGCGTATGCGATACCTCGGAAATCGCGACACTTCGAAGGATTGCTCCTTTTGAAATGGGAAGTTGAATTTCTTGGAAGCAATCAACCGTAATGGCCGAAGTATTTTACAGTCGAGAGGCAGCACCTATTCTTTTTTTTTTAAATCGGTCCTCGCGTCGAAATTTTTACTTCCTATTTTTTTTATATAATTCATTTCAATTCCTGCCACAACGGATAGTCTCCATTTTCGGAACCTGAATGGGCGTTTATGTTTCTTTTTTGCCTCCGGTGTTATTTTTGGAACGGATGAGACGGTTTTCCCAATACATATATGGGACATGCCATGGTTAAAGAGACGAACTCTTTCTCTCTCTCTCTCACTTCGTATGATTAACGGTTTGCCCCACCTTCGACCCCGCCCCGCACCTCTTCCCCCCCCCTCCCCTCCCCTCCCCTTTTGACCGCCTTCCCCCACCCTCTCTAAAAACCTCTCTCATAATCTCTCCACCTCCATATACCGCCCCGTCTAACATAAAGGAAGAATGAATAATGTAGCCGTGTCAGAGACGGCGCGGCGCTTGGCAACCAGATGTGGGAAAGGAACAACCTCTCTCTCTCCCTCTCCCCCCTCCCCTCCCCCTTTCCTCCCCTTCATCTCTCTCCCACCCTCCCCCCTTTCCTTACGTTTCATTGGAATTACCAATTACTTAAAAGCGATGCTCCTTTCAAAAGGAACTTTGATTACGACAGCGCCTTGAGATAAAGGAGGGAAGGAGCGGAATTTCCGGAGCGTCGGCCTCCTTTACGGGATATATGTAAATTGGACACTTTATTACTTTATTGGGGAGCGCGTCATTTGTAAAATTGTGTAAATCCAGATGAATTAAAAAAGTCGAATCCCCGCTACGGTTTGCCGGAAATTACGTGGAGATTTGTTTTGCCTGTCTGAGCTCTATTACCTGTATATTCCGAATAGGGGAACTGGACTCTTTATCGAATGCGTATTTTGTTAGGCGCAGATAAATACGACGAATGTTGTAAAATGGTAAAAAGTGTATTCAGTACAACAATTAGGAGTTTATTTTGCCTCTTTCGAGAAATATATCGTAAAATGGACGATTTAAGTTAACGGACGTAGTTTATTCGTACGTATTATAGTTACGTATAGCCGAAGAATTTGTGGCGGATATGATAATTATTCCAGAGAGTAATTTTCAAGCGATGACTTCAAAGACCAGGAATAACGAAGCGAACATAATTATTAGACACTGTTCTCGAGCGCGGAATACCCATTTAAAATATCATATTTACGTATTTGTACTTGAATATTGCATCCTTGACTAATTCCTTTTTATCTCTTAAGTTGGCGCATTTTCAGTATTGGCGCTATTGCTTATTAGTAAGCTTTGAGTTTTGGTAGGAGATGCCCAATAATGTGACATTTTCTCGCAACGCAATGAAAGTCCATGCAGTCCAATTCATTGGACTACATAGTAACCTTTTTCAATGGCTGACAGTATCAATCACATGTATATCTGATCCAATGAAAGTATGTCCCCAAGTTAGAGTCATTTGTTTTTTCAATATTATTCGGCCATCATATTCAATATGATGCTGGCAGAGGTTCGCGGCGACGACCGCTAATGATATACCTCGGAAAACTTTATACTGAAATGCTGTGAGCGTGAAACGATTAAAATTAATTCCGCCGACATCTCTCGCGCTACCAGCAAGAACGAAGCATCAGATTAAGCGTGACTTGAAGAGATTTATGGTGAGTTGAAAAGAGTAATTACTTCTCCAAAGCCCATCCGCAAGTGTCGGCGTATCCGAAACATCCGGGCGGTAATGCACGGCTAGGAAGAGAGCGAAAGTTTTAGCTAATCATGAGGGATGATGACTTTCCATTCTTGGCTCTTCATTAGAGGTTGTCATGCCGGAAAAAAGGAGTGTGAGTTAACTCGGAAAGCTTGTGAATTTTATAAGGATCAGTTGAAAGAGAGATAACGTGTGAGAAAGAGGGAAAATTTGAATCTGCGAGTTTAAACTTTCTGTAAGTGCTTGTGGCGATTGATTGAGGTTTGTCAGCCGTCTCGAAACTCAAAGCTTAACTATGATTGAATATAACAGGCACCTACACTTGCTACTCCATTTTAATCAAGCTGTCGGGTTCAGTACCCCTTGCGTCTTTATGGGAGTTAAGAGAAAATGCTACTCTACAGTAACATAAAATAGCGTCAGGTTTAAGCCGCAACATATTCATTTCACTAATATGCAGTGTTAATTGAGCAATATTTTACATAGTGGATAATTTGTGTCATTTGTTTAATTTGTTGAAAAAATATGAATTAACAAGATTATAAGTTTCGCCAAGAAGAGTGATTTCCACTTTCTATTTTCCAGATTAGATAATGTGCATTTTCCTACATTATTATTGTAAGAAAATCATGTTAAATGTATTTATTATTCAGCGCAAAATAAAGTGTTTATGGCAATAAAAGATTACCTTTCCCAAAGGAAATAAGAAAAGCTTAGCATAGCAACAATTGCTGGTATCATAAAATTTTTAACTTTTTAGCTTTGTTTGCGTTCCAAACCTTAAGTAATAATCCTTTACCGCAAAATGTATTTATCACAACGTTATTGCAAAAGAGAAAATGACGTCGAGATGAAAAAGTTCAAGGAAAAATTAATTCAGTCATTTTCATTGAAGACAAAATCTTTCATAAACGAAAGAAACTTGAAATTATTAATGACCAACCACTGCTGTTGAAAAACAAGAATCTCTGGTTCAGAACGATAGACTAGGAAGTACAAAAAATTAGCATTTTTAAAAGCAGGCAAAATATTCACGTAACGGAATGAGTGTACGGTGTTAAAATTAGCTTAATTGGGTGTGGCCTCGTCAGTATCGGATGAGTAAAAGTGCTGACGCCGTGCTAAAGTGGCCCCTTCTTTATTTGGCAAGTTTCCATATCTCTACTGCAGTATGCGTTCCGTAGCTTAATAATGCGAATTTCTTTTAAGGACTCGAGAGTACTCGAAATCGATGGTGTAACCCCTTATACGTGACGGTTTTGTCATAATCTATATCTTTCCACTGTCAAAACAGTGCGCTTTAGGAATATTACGTTGAAGATGTCGGCAAAAGACGTGCCTTTTTTAACGAATAAAATTATAATTAACTTTAAACTCGATCTGTACCATTTAAGATATTCAATTTCACTTTTATAAGACCTGAAACTATTTTTGTCATCTAAATTCTTTTTGTATTCTATTGAATTTTCTTTTACGCTTGGCCTAACGAGACAATGGTTTTCGTTCTGTAACTTCGAATGATGCATCTCATTTAGTAAGCCACCGAATAAAAATATGTATGACGCGCATTTCCAGCCTTCTCATTAAAATATGCGTCAATTACAATATTCATTTGATTTTGGCATTTAAACTTTTAAATCTAAGAAGGCGCTAATATTCTTTAAATTCCTTACATTGTGGATTATATTCAGCTACTTTGTCTTGCAATGGTCTTCTCTACTTTTAATATAAAGCACTTAAAATTTATATATGCACGATTCCAGGAAATTACATGTAATCTTCCTCTGGATCAGGTATTTACTTCTGTGAATGAATCGCATAATTCAGGATGTACTTCTCTGGTAATAAAAAAACTATTCGAAGCACGAGTACAAGCGCCATCTTGTTTCTTGGCCAGCAATGAATGTTTCACCGCACATCACTAGAGACCTCTTTACTACGCGAAAATTACACACCCTCACTTTGGAGGTTGGAAACGAGATGCGCATTAGTAGAAAATCCAGTTCTCTCAAGGAATAATAATCGCAGGTAAGGAGAAGCTGCCGGAACGATTTCTCGTCATTACATGTTCCGTGAATGGAGGTATTGGTCTAGAGCAGATTTCATTATTATATATTTATCCCAGAAGGAAGAAAAATTTTTTAGAGCTCAATGCAGGAAGTGAATCACAATGTCAAGGTGATAGCAATAAATTGTTAATTCCTCGCGAATATGAAATCTAAATACTATAGGGAAGCCCCACTTTTCGTATTTTAGCGAATGATCAACGACTCGTGCACTAGACATTTCCGTTGTTTCTTTATTACGAAAAAAAATGAATAAAACATAATGAACGAATGATCTAATGCGGGGGTGGGCAATCTCTTCGGCATGGTGGGCCGCATTGGTAGCAATGAATCCTTCGTTGGGCCGCATTGGAAATTGCCAGTGCTTCAGTAGACTGGATTAAAGTTAAATCAGAAATAACCTAGAGATTCTTAGGCACCATATGAGTGAAAATCAAGATAAAATTAGGTTTTTAGAGTTAACATTTAAATATTAAAAATCATGACGGGGTTTAATCTTAGAAGTACGTTTGAGATCAAAATGATCAAAAATCATATAAAAAGAACTTATTTGAACTTAGATAAATAGAAATATAGGGGTACCAATTTAATAGATTTTGCTGGATAAAAAATAATATTTGTCTGGTAAATAAAGAAAATGAAAAAGTTTTGAAAACTGTGAAACACTGGCGGTGGGCCGCATAAAATTGCTTAGTGGGCCGCAGGTTGGGCACCCCTGATCTAATGTAATAGGGAAACGCAAACGTATTAACATTAGACATTGGGACGCATTTTTAATTATTTCGTTCGAAGCAATTTATTCACTTGTCCGCCTTTTTTTCCATTTTAGTTCGCATTTGAGAGGAAAATATTTCAGCCTCATATCGCGTCATTTATTTTTGATCGAAAAAGAATGAACCCATATGGGTTTTCTGTCCCTTAAGTAAGGCGACTGAAATGAAATGCTGTCACGGAAAATCTTTTGATGAAAAAATTCGAAGCGGGATTGAAATTAGTTGTTGATGTTTTTATATTTCATTGTGATTGCTAATAATTTAAGATTTTTAATGCCGTATTACCATATAATTTTAAACTTTGTGGATCTACTGAAAAGTTCGATTTATAGAAAATTCCAATGATTAATCTCCAATTTAATTAATAGATTTGCAAGAAAATAAGAAAATACGTCAAATCATCGAAAAATCGAGTCATGGAATATCGATTTTATTTCGCTGGATTATTATTCTTGGATCCGTGTGTTTTTATCATGCGGCAATGTTTTAATTTTACAGTGTAGTATTTTAAGCTTAACTCTCCTAGAAATGTAAATCGTTAATCAATAATTTTGTAAAATAAAAAGAGAGACGAAATGAATGTTTGAGTACATGCGAGTTTTTAAAATATCTAGACTCCGGTACGTTAATACCATCCATACGTGTTGCATTAGTCACTGACAATTGTTATTTGACACGGACGCGGTTCGTTCACATCCCAGGATGATTCCTCGAAAAAATTCTCATAAATCGTCTCTTCTGCGGAAGATTCCATTCTATTTCAGTCGCATTCATTATAACTGATGAAGAAGAATTTCTCTGTCGGTGACGTGGAGACATTCCATCGAGATAGACCGGGGTTAGTATTGATGCGTATGTTTTACAGAATGTGTCAGGATTCTCGGAAGACTATTTTAGCCTAACCTTGAGTGCGCCGTCTGTTTCATTACCCTCCCTTCTACAATTAGACATCGGACTCATCCAAGCGGAATTTTCAGAGAACTGTTTTGGAAATTACTATGAAAGGTATCGAGAGCATCATTCGTAAGACCTAGAGTCGAAAATTTGGCAAATTATCTTGCTAATAAACGTTTTTCTCCTCTCTGCAGTGAACATTAATGTTATATTTCGTAATGCGATAAAGTTACGCTGTAGTAATAGAATAAGAATTGTCTACCAGTACATCATACCATCAATTACGATACACATGTATAGCATTTATGTATCTTACATATTAAATGGGAATTATATCATAAATTAATACGAAAACGTTAAGTATTATATAATGTTTTATCAAAATATTAGTATTTTCATGGTCAGATATTACTAATTATGTGAATACTTATACTTTTTTATATGTTGTTATACATTTTTAATTTGTTCGCAAAGAGTTTACGTTTTCTTCCATAGGAAAGGAGTCGATCGCTTCTTTTTCCTGCCAATGATTTTGGAGGAACCGTCATTACTTTTAAAAGAGAAAAAATCGGTGTGTATTTTAGAGATAACGTGTTCCTGTGGCGAATGCCCGCCAAGGGAAGTGTAAGGGAACACGCAGGCGGGCGTGAGCAGAGACACACGAGTCTCGACTAACTCGTAAAAATAAGCTCTCGATTTTTTCCGAAAAGAACTGTCGTCATTTTTCGCCTCATCGCTTCGATATAGAGAGAGAGTGAGTAGGTCGTGAGGACAGGAGGAGGGGGAGGAGGAGGATAAGGGGTAGGAGGAACGGAGGGGAGGGGAGGGGTAACCTATTGAGGAAAGGAGAGAGATAGGGTGAATTAGAGTGAGAGATAGAGAGGGAGAAAAAGGGTCGGTGAGGCGAATTGTGATTTGAAAGGACAGAGAGGGACACTGGCCTCCGTACACTACATACGTAGGGTGAGCGGAGGCCGTAGTTGTCGAGTACTTTGAGGCGTATGATTTTTACTCTCGCCTCCTGCTTCCTCCTCGTTCATCGTTTCCTTCCCCTCTTCTCATCCCACTCCGTCTTTCTTTTCTCACTCCCAGCCGCCTTCCGTTCCTTCTCTCCTATATGTTCCTCCTCTCCCTTCATTTCTCCCACCCACCCTCTCTTGACGCTCTCTTTCCTCTCCCTCTCTCTCTCCCATCCCACCACTACCCACCCACTTCCATCCCACCCTCCCATCTTCCTCCTTCCTTTCCCTCCTCCTCACCGCCCCCTACCACCCTCCCTCCCTCCCACCCTGTCTCCCTCCCTTCCTCCCTCCCACCCACCGCCGCCCTGTGAGGAGTCTCGATCAATAGGAACGAGGGTGGTCGCCTCCTCCCCCAGCTCCCCCCCTTTTTAACCGGCCAGGTAGCCTAGCGAACGCCTGTCTCTTCTCTTTTTCTCGAACGGCGAGAAATAAAAATAAGAACGCTGCCGAAAGAGGAAAAAGAGAGTTTAGGAGTCACTGCAAAAGGGTTTAGGATTCACTCCTATTTACGAGTGGATTTTCCCATTGGCATATGTTTAGTGACAACCGTTAGGATTGTCATGTGAGTTTTCTAAGACCTTTTCCTCTGACGTGTCACCGCTTTAGGAGTGTGGCATCGGTTACAGGACGCGCGAAGAAATATCCTCTTCGTTACTTTTTCCGTCCCTTTTGTTTCACGTCCGTTTTTCCCCCGTTTTCGTGAAAATAAAAAGGAAAAAAGTGACCCTAGCCTCTTTTTTCCCCCCTACACTCCGTGGCTAGGGAGTGAAGCCCCTATTGTGCGATAATGACATTCGATCTTGGCTCGCCGATTGCAACTTCCTCTCCTTCTGCCCCCCCCCCCTCCCCCTTCCCAACCACCTCACGAGAGAGAGAGGGAGAGAGAGAGAGAGAAAGAGGAAAAGCCCTAATTGGGAACGTGGAACGGGATGAAGAGATGGGAGGGGTCGCTGGGAGAGGGAGACAGGGTGGGAGACGGAGATATTTAAAAAAAAATACTCGTGAAAAAAGTGCATTGTTGTTTCGGTTGGTGCTAATAATGAGGGTTTTTGTGACGTACACGGTTTTTTTTACCGGTTGCCGACTCGTGTTCGGTTCGTACGCTTCTCGACAAATCGATTATCGGCGATAAAAAAAAGAGGTCTCTCTTTTATTTTTAGCGGGTGTCGATTTGTCTTCGGGCTATGCTGCGTAATCTGCAGCGCACACATACACACACGCGCGCGCACACACACATAACGTCTTAATTGGAAGACTCCTTTCGGCGAGATATTTCCTGGCATTCCTTGCCAACAAACGAAGCGAAATTCTTGCGGTCCACTGGCATGCACGGTTTTTTCATGCGGGGTGCAGCAAACCTCTCCGTGAGATCCCTCCCACCCCTGCACCCCCTGCCACTACTCCTTTCCATCCAAAAATCTTCTGGAAGTCGCTCCAACCGCATGAAACGGTGAAGTATTTTTTTTTCATGTAACCGCGATGCTTAAAATCAGTCGGGCTCTTAATTTAAGAATAAGGTAGCCTTAGACATGATCACGGAACCTAGCAAAGGCAGAAAAAAATCACACACGTTCCCTTAATGCTTCATTTTCTCACTTTTTTTATCTAAACTCTTTCTCATCTGCCGACTGCTTCGGTGTCATTTCCTCCCTGAAACACAATCACCAATACGTCGTATCGACACGGGCGCTAAATAAAAGACCTTCTTTCGATAAAAACGTATGAAAAAACGTCTTCACTGTCGAAATGGTCTCGCGATTCGATTAGATTCTCAAGACGCCGACGTATCATTTTCGGCAACACAGATAAGACGGCGAAACACGTTCCACGACGAGTTCAAGCGTACCGACGGAATGCGATATATTGGACGGAATCGCTCGCATCGGCTTGGTTAAGCAGCACTTTCCTATAAACGACGTCTCATAACGTCTCCTCGGTATCTCGAATCGACGCCTCACTTTTTTACTACGCAGGCGAAGTAGGCCCCCTAAAAAAACTCAATTAGCAACCTCCTTTTTTTGTGGGAGAAAAAATGCCGGTAATTGGCTTACCTTTAGCGATCTTCTCTAAGATTATTTCCTTGTCTTCGTCGGTACGGGGTTCCCCTATAACGACGAGCAGGTAAGCCCCGGACAGAGGTGAGGGTGGCCCCGCCGGGGCCACAGCGGGTGGGGCCTCCACGGCGGTAGAGGCGTCTTCGTCCATCCCCTATGCCGGTCCACGCGAGAATGGAGTGCAGGAGGGCTACCGGCGGACGAAGCCGATCGAGGGGAGGGGAGTGAGGGGGATGTGTGGGGGGGGTGGAGGGGCGGTCGGCGGAGAAATGGGAGGAGACGGAGAGGAGGGGACGTAGACGGCGAGCGCAAAGGGGGAGCCGCGGGGGAGAGAATGAGGAGGTGCAGGAGCGGTGGGGGCGTCCGCTTAGGGCCTCCTTGCCCTCTTGGGTGGTGGTGCGCCTGCCTAACGCTATGTCGTGAAGCTGTCTGAAAATTATCTAAGCCTATCGCCGTGGTTTTTTCTGGAAATGCGGGGCAAAGGGGGGAAGTGTATTATCCTCCTCTATCTTGAGGGAATGAACACAGCCTTTCTCTTTGCCTCCTGCCGCTAGCTGCAGCTGCTGTGTTCTGACCAAGTGTCCGACGTCCGTCTGCGATTTGAGGAAGAGCGGCTTTACGGGGAAAGGAGAAATGCGGGGGGAAGTAATAGGACGACGCCGGAGGGGAAGGCGTGAGGGGCGGAGGACGGATGTGGAGCCCTCTGGACGGCGGTTCGGGGAACTGCTTTAGCAACGGGTTTCCCCTTTTTCGCGGCGCCAATTTCTCCGCCCTCGTTCACTCTGACCTCTCTCTCTCTACTTCTCTATCTTCTCATTTCACTCATCTCCCTCTCTCCGGGGAAATTGGTTTGTTTGTCGTTCACCTCATTGTTATCAGTCGCCATCTCTTATCTTGCTCTCTATTCCATCTTCCCTCACCGATTTATTTGTTTTTCTTGCATTTTTGCATTATACCGATGTGTATGCTATAACCTTATTCAATGTACCTATTAGGGTGTCATCCGAACGTCAATCTTCCCAACCCCATTCCCTCTCAAAAGACACATTTTCCAACAAAGAGACGCCGGCCAAGTTTTGTGTTAAGTTAAAATCAATCTGAGAAAAGTATCCTAAATTCGTAATCACCGTATTACGTATCTGAATGTGTGTGAAGATAAATGCAGTTCGATTATGCGTGTGCATCGGGATAGATGCGTTCCAAATAACTTGGTGTAAGTTATTACTGCGTATGTTAATCCTAATTCACTCAAGCGTCAACTTGTTATCTCCTTCCTTTTTAATGTAATGTAAATTTGCCACTTCCTCGAAATTGTCTGGAGTAGTCTGCATTTTCCTCGGTTCATTTCATCAGTCTCTTTCTCTGTGTCAGCCCTATGCCCATCTTGCACCATAACCTGCCTCAGGTTCTTCATTTCTATACATTCCGCCGTTCTACAGTTGTACTATTCTAATTCTATTTACTATCTAATATCATCTAAATTCTTCTTTCCAGCTGCCTATTATCCTCAATTAGTTTGTGCTTTTCCTTCTTTTCCTTTATATGTCCTTTTTCAACACGGCATCCTTTGCGTTCTTCATATTATGTTTCTTCCCTTCCGTTTACATTTTTTCTCATTTCCTCTTTCTCATCCTTTAATCTTTCTAATCTCCTCTCTTCTCCCTTTTTTTTTTTAAATAAACCTCATATCAGTTCCACTCCCGAAATCCTCTCCCCTTGCCCTTCCATCCATTCTTTTCACTCTTCTGAGCTATTATTCCGAGATTTATCGCCCCGAGGGGCGTACGTGAATCGTGGGATTATTTTATTTTGATCCCCTCTTTACGGTTTTTTTTTGCTGACGAACGCGCTAATTAACGAATCTAATTTATCCATTTCCATCCTCTTAATTTTTTGACATTTCTGCGTATTCTCCTTCCTGGTTATTTCTCTTCAATCTTCCACATTTCTGACTATTGTCTGTTTTGGCTTTTCACTTTTCATTCCACAATTGATC
Source organism: Uropetala carovei (assembly GCA_036926305.1). Lineage (NCBI taxonomy): Eukaryota > Metazoa > Arthropoda > Insecta > Odonata > Petaluridae > Uropetala > Uropetala carovei. Next base: position 3,268,803 of record JAXCHB010000010.1, on the reverse strand, counting down.
TCAATAGTCATCGACGATCTTTTGCCTTATCGCGTCTCTTAACAATCTCTCCTCACTCTACCAATCCTTATTTCCTTCTAACGCTTCCTGATCCTTTTTGTCTTTGTTTTATGCTTCTCTCTCCCCCTCTCCCCCTCTCCATCTCTATCTCTCTCTGTCTCTCTCTCTCTCTCGGTATATATCTGTCGACCTTTCTGTGCTCTTTTTCTAAGTTACCTATTTCTGTTTATTCCTATTTTTCATTTATGAATCAATTTATCCAATTTTTATCTCTTGCGTTTTCATCTCTTTCTCAATCTAACCTCTCACCCTCCTCAATTTGTTCACAGAATTAAAAGCCATTGCAAAATATCTATCTATTCTACCAGAGGGGATGGTCATAATGTATATATTAATCGTACAAGTTGAGTAAAAAACTGCATGCGAAAAAATGTCGATTCATCCTTTATCGCACCGCGAGAATTAACAAGGTAATATCTCATCCGTTTTGATAATTGCTTTTTACGTTCCTTAAGATGAAAATATACACCGTTCGCGCAAGCATTCGGTCAAAGCGCCTTATTCATAAATAAGACATCGTATCGATGTTTATTTTTGTGATATTCCTTATCACCGAACGCTTGATAAGCTAGTATTCGCGTGACGGTTTTAAACTAAAATATGCCGAAAACTATGTTAGCTGTATTTCTACCGCCGCTTGGTTTTCGTAAATTGAAATACTACGTTAATGCGTATTTAAGGAAATAAATTTCTCTGTTTTCACTTTTATTGTATTTTGAGTGTTCCTAAGGTAACGGACGCCATATGGCAATGGTATTTAGACAATTGGGTACTTATGCGTATTTATTGACCTTGACATTCGAGGATCTCCGTAAGGGTATTGATTCAAATATGCTTCGTTCCTTATCTCTGTGTGATCCGCAATCCTTTCTCGGATCCGTTCGAAATTAAAATCAGAAGTATGTTTATAAACGTGTTAATTACAAATAGCATCATTCTAATAATTAGAATGAAATATTTTTCCAAGAAATTGTCTAAATAATTATTATTTATATTTTCGTAAAATTCGCTTAACATTCCATAATCGGTTTCATTTTGCAGTAGTCTTATAATTTACACTTTTTTCTTACAATTAAATGTCGAATAATATCCTAAATTGATTATATTTTTATATCGCTTCCCTAGAGACATTATCTAAGTGCTAGAAATAACTCATTTACATTTACATTAATACCCTGCAAGCCGCCAGAAGCGTTTGTTGTATCGACTCGCATGAATGAATCATGATTGAATGAGCAAATACTCTATCTTTCCGACACGGCATTTTGTCACATATGATGTTGCATAAGAGAGGTCTAAAAACTAATAATCTATGCATTTTTCGTTGTCGATATTAACTTTAGCTTGATGTAAGCGATATCCCTGAAGATGTTATTTTCTATTACAAATTATGATGCATTCATGTTTATTTATTATTGTATTTTATATGTTTAATTTTATTATATTTTTGTTTCGTCGATAAAACACTTCTGCCGAACCTTATTAACGTTTTCGAGGTACATTGTGGAATTTTGTAAAGTGGGTCTGTGAGATTTGATAGTTCATATAAGACTAAAAGACAGGTGATTAATAGATATATTAAATTAATAAAATATATATGTAGAATATTCACTTTACTTCTGCATTAAAGTGTCTTTCAGAACTTCTATTAATAGCTTAAGCTATTTTAAACCACATTAAATAAATTTTCTTCATTGTGACGCTTAATTAAAAACTTTGATTCAGCTAGTTTAATGGAGAAGCATGTTAAATTCAAAATTCTCAATTGTGGAAGATGAAAGCCAACGCTTGAAAGGGTTCACCTATCTTGGCGCTGTAAGAAAACTTTTCTCTCTTGAATAACAAGGTCACGGAGGGCTGTCCTTCGTATTGATTGGCCGTTGAAAATGCTTGCGTAGTTTTAACTGCTAATTAATGCAGCCGCGTTGTTCTGGATCAACAGAGCAAGAAGATAATAAAGCACGATGTATAACTTAGCATAAAGGAAATACAGCGGTAAATATATTGAAGTTTTAATTGATTTAATCATATTTTTAGGTCTAGGTAAAATATCATAGTTTTTTAAATTTAAAAGCACTAATTTCTTTCTGAACGAGAATTATATTTTTCTAAAACGAGAATATTATATGGCCAAATTCGATAAAACTATAAATAATAGGAATGCAGCTAAACTTGAGTGTATTGTGACCAACGTTTAATTTGAAAGAACGGTTTTGGTCAATTAACAACGGATGTTTTATGTATATATCTCTTATTTATTTTACAATTTTTAAATTTGATGAATTTGTCTGGTCTTGATTTTGCTGTACATATAGTACATCCTGTATTTTCTTTTATAACTGCTAAGGTGAGGCTAAATTTCAATTAAAAGTTAATTTAGTGTAAAGAGCGACCTACTAAATTTCTAATCGCCGTTTTCCCTCTATTTTAGAAATACAACGCTTAAGATTTTCTGCTTCGCTCACTTCCTTGCATTCTCGATTCGAAACACGCAGGCAGCAAGAATGTTGCATTTCATCATTCATTCACGGGATTGTGCATTTTATTTATTTTTTATATTTCCAAGATTTACGGGACATGCAATGACTTTGTTTTTTTCTACGCCAAAGTAGACGGTTTTTGCGACCCTAAATTCAAATGCAGCAACCAGAAATGTCAGCGTCTCGCACAAAACCACCGAAAAATGTAGAAAAGGAAATTAATCGAATCGCTTGTATATCACCCAGTGAATGTTAACGACGTTCACCAAAGGGCAGTGACTCAACTGTTATTTTTAATGCTTAATGGTTTATTTTTCTATTGATATCACATGGCCTAATACCTACCGGAAGGTAGAATTACTTTGTAGCGTTACATGGCATGAAGAGGGATTCCATAGAGAGTTCACTTCTGTTCCATTCTCTCTCATTATTCTCCTATTCCGCTGCTTTCAATTCAGGGATAAATGATGAGAGACTTGAGACAATCGTGTGATAACCGAAGTTTCCTTGTTGGATGTTAATCTCATAGGCATTACGTTGATCAATCCTCATCACTGTGTTTTTGTTCTGTTGAAGCCGCGAACGGCTGTTTTTTTTTGCGAATTGCTAGTTTTTCGAGAAATTTTGTTTCCACTGTCCCAAAATGCACGATTACTCTGAGCGAGTTAATGAAGAGCTTTCTCGAGCGGTGATAATGTTGTTCGGGATTCCAGGAAGCCTTTCCGGAAGGAACTTGATTTCTTCGTGCAGTAGGTATCATAAATGCTCTTTTTTAACTGTAGCCCATCCAAAACGTTTATCTTCTATGAAATGAAAAGCATACGTCCACATAATCCATAATAGGAATGGTAAAAGAAACTGTGATTTATTTTTAAAACGTTAAATTTATCCCACGGGTAAAAATCTGCAAAATTATTAAAATCAATAAATGTGCATAGTAATCAGTTCCTCTTATGAATAGTGATCGAGTTCTCTAGGTAAACATATAAATTAACGGGCTTTAAATGATTTTTATTAAGAGAATGACTTTCCCATATTTCCATTCTTGTACTTGTTATGTAAACTTTTTCAACATATGTGTAAAATGGCAAAAATAGGTCGTATTTTCGATTTCACGTTTTCCGCACCCCCCAAAGTGACCAATTATCTTCTCTTTACTCTTATTTCGACATGCCGAAACTCGAATCCTCTTTCTCACAACTCCCATTCTGTCTCCATCAATTCAGGCGACCCTCTCTCTCTCTCCCTCCCTCTTGTTTGCTTTGGAGGCCTATAAACCCTACACTGCTATTTCCCTTCTCGAGCATCTAAATTAACTTCAGTTTCTCATTTCAAGCATTGTGTTATATTCCAGTTCCGAATCCTCTCTTCCTCTCTCTTCATTTACGCCCCTCTTCTTCTTCGCCTCTAATCATCTGCGCCTTGTTTTCTCTTCGAATTTCGGATTCAGCTTGACTTATTTCCTTATCGATGTAATCACCACGAATTGATAAATTAGGTAGCTCTAACAGCCATTAAAAAAGGATGGGCAACCACCCATATGCTGCGAAGAAGCTGTCACCAGAGGCGATTTCAACTACAAGACGATCTCCGTAATTCTGTTTTTGAACGAATGGAGAGATTTAAGTTAATTTTTTAAATCGGACATTACTACCACTAAAATCAGGTGGTGAGCTGTACTGCGTTTGAGGTTCATTTTTCAACATTTCGTAATGTTCCCGTTTTTAACAAATATTTTGCGAGCGTAGAATCTTTGCAAAACGGAATAATTTCCTATTTCCACGTGTTCACTTTTAAAACATCATTTGTGTGTCAGATGTCTCCCGCATAAAATCGTCACAATTCCACCATTTCCAGTCGCATGATTGATGAGCACAAAACTCAACAGTTTATCCACGTTCGGAATCGAAAGGATCGATTTGAGTTAGAGAAGCTGACGTCATCCGTGAAAAAGAACACTCCCTCAGATAGATTTGCACATTGAAAGGCGTCTCGACCATTTGGGTCATTAACGCCCTATTAATACCCTCTGTAAAGCTTAAATGCTTATTTTGGCATTTAATTGAGAGGAAAGAGGAAAGCTACTGTTTTTAATTTTTCCTTCCAATCGAAGACAAATATTAAACAGTTTTAGAATTACGATGCAAAGATCCACCAATAACATATTCAGATACATATGATAACCGAAAAGGGGTTCAAATGTAACACAAATTTTGCCTGCTAAATTATTAACGCAATACCTAAACAAAGAAAATATAAACATTTGCATTTGTTTTACTTGACTATTAGCTTTTGTTTTTGAAATGACGATCTGCTTTTATAAGGACATCATTTTTGCTGTGGTATTTTTTTGTCGCATACATACTATATGAATTGAAGTTTTCAAAAAGGATTGCGTAAGAAAAGGTAGGAATTTCATTTGAAGAAGCGTTAAAAGCATTAAAGAGTTCTGAAAAATTCTCTTCATTTATCTACATTGCTTATTTCAGCATTAACTCTGTAACTTATACTAAGTTATAGTTTATCTCACCCTCAGGATATAAAAAAGAGATTGAACCATAAAAACTAAAGTGAAAAGTCTAAAATTATAAAAAATACTGCATTAATATTAGCATACGCACACTTCATAAACAGTGGAAATTTCAAAAGGAGAGATCAGGAGAACGGTCGTTTCCCGAATCGGTTTTGGGTCGCGGAGAAGAGTTTCGACGAAATTAATCATTATTTTATCGTTCCGATCCGCCCTGAAAATCGACATGAGAAGAGAAACTGCTCGCGCCCGTCGGAGTAATTCCGATTCTCACTTGTTATGAATTCCCTTTAACGCGGCAAATGTTTCTCCAACCTCCCTTAAGGTCTCGGCCGCAATCTCGGAATTGATATCCGGTTTGCTGGTTTGCCGTGCTTCCCGAAACGAGAACCGCTCTAAAAAGTTCCGAGCTTTACGTGGCAGTTAACATCGCGATGGGGAATTTGTGTACAACTTCTCCATTTTAGTTCGCTTTTGATTTTCTAATTCGTATTTATTTACCTAATTAAAACTTCGCCTTGTGCCGGTCCGTCGTTAGCATTCATTCCTAGAATTACCTTAAAAGTTGGCATGTACTGCATATACGTTAAACGGAAATAGACTTTCAATATGTTGTCAGGTACTCTCTTAAATTAGCTAAGGATTCACAAACCAATATTATAATTTTTTTGAAACAGCTGTTGATTCCACGTCTCATTTACCTTTCAATGCTCGGAATATTAGATCTTTATTTCTCTCGTTGATCTGAAAATGTATGCTCTCATTTGGTTTAAGAAACCTCTGAGGATGGCCACTTTGTATTAGAAACGCCCATCTGCTTTTTGCACCAATAGGCGAGATCCATCATTAATTTCTTGAATCACTGCTAACGTAAACGGAAACTGAGCATTTATCGCAAATGCCGAACAAAGATATTAAGATAAACCTGCAAATTTATTTCATTGGCCATTTTTCCTATATGTTTATATGTATGGATGCGAGAATGCGTTAATGTATTTGTTTATATTCCGTTAAAACCGTAATAACCTAGCTATGTAAATAACTAGAATGCGACAGAAATGTCGCAGAGGCGATATCTACCTGGATATAAAAATGGTGTTGATATTCTATACCAAGCGCCGAGGAAGATCATATGCTGGTCTTTGCGTTCCCCATACCGAATTTATCGCATGCCGTATAAAAATGCCTCTAAAGGCCATTCCTTCTTTACGGGATTTTTCATGGGGTTTCTTTAGTTATTAGCCTCTGGCCTTTAGACGTTTATAGGCTCGAAACATTTTTAGTCGAAATCGGATATATTGTAATTGTATAAACCCTAATTGTTAATCGGATGAAATTAGTGCATGATTTCAACAATATAATTAGCCTGCCAGTTGCAGCGTTAATTGCAATTTGGATGTAACGGTGAAATGAGTTAGGTAAAAATAACTAAAAACATTAATTTAGACGTAATACTTATTATTTAAGATATATTATTAAACGTACCTTATATTATTTTTTGACATTAAAATATTCGAATCACTCTATAAAATCGCCCTAAAAATAGCTTTCCTTTTTCATCTCGTTTATTCTCTTCAAAGTGCATCTCTCTTCTTTCTCCTCCGCCAATTTAAAAGCATTATCAAGTTGGGTCGTTTCCATGCCATCATAATACCTCATTTCCTGATGCTTTCACGTAGAGTACTTCCGCCGGTAGACGAGGCATTTTGCAACCTTAATAGAATCATACTCCCACTGGGTGATGAGGCATTTGGAATTCTTAATAATATCACCTCTGCTTGTTACGGCGTTGCTTGCAATTTGGATGAGATGGTGGAAGACTATAGGAAAAATAACAAAAAAAATTAATTTGTACGGGCAATATTTATTAAGAAATGTTGTACCTTATTTTTGTTTTTTATGTTAAAACAATCGCAAAAGGGCAATTGAAATAGCTTTCCATCTTTCTTCGTATTCCTTAATTTCACGGGATAAAATAAGAAATTTTCTTCTCTCTCTGTCTCCCCCACTCACCCCTTTCCACTTCTCACTTAAAAGCATTACTTCATTTTAAAATATTGGACTTGTATAATATATTGTATTAAAGTCTCTTATGTGTACGATAGGGATTTTCCATGAGTGCGTACCTGAATAAGAAAGGAACGCATTCTGAAATCTCGAATCTAACGACCGCCGGAGAAAGCAGTTTGCTCAGTTATCCGTTGTATTTATTGCGCATAAAAAATTAATTTTGGTGGAATTAATTATTTACACTAATTTCAACGTAGTTTTGATTAAGGGCACTGATATATTCCATATTTTTACGACGGAATTGCTCGATTTTTCTTAGAATACACTCTCGAATGTTTTCATCTAACTTTTGGGAACTATTTGCATCTTTGAATCGATTAGAGTTTATTATGTCTATTTAGAAACATTCGAAATTTTTTAAATTAATCTTTGAAGGAGAACTTTTGACGCGATAACCATAAATTTACTCCTCAGCGTGTCATACGAAATCCTGCATAAGCCGTGGCAAGCTCGAGTGTCACAAAATAAATAAATTCAAATTTTGGATATGGATATATCTTTTAGGCATAATTTTCACCGGCCTTTTCAAAATATCTACTTATGCGTTCGGTTTCTCCGTCTGACTGACTCCTAAACGAAACCATGTACAGAATTCGTTCTTTCGCCAATGAGTCGGGCGCCATACTTACTCGGCTATCATAATCAGTTAGAAAAATGAAAAAGTTGGAGTATTGATATTAACTACGTGGAATATAACACTATTACGTATTCACATTACTAATTTCTGACGTAGAATACATTTTATTTAGCTATGAAAATTAATAACTAACCATAGTTAGTGTTAGTATTTTTCGAAGCGTATATCAAATATTAACATAAGTTGTAACGAAAGGAATTGTTGTTTTATTTCTATTTTAATATTTTATATAAAAACTATTAGATCTTCTTCTTCTAATTACGATTTCGTTACGCATGGATTATTTATTCAACATTTAATGTAATTGTATTCTATTCTGTAGTCCATGTACGTAAAGTTAGGCTAAGGAAAAAACAAAAGTGTGCCGGTAATGTTTAAAAAATTTAATTTATAATATGGTAAAAATTTAGCATCGAAAAAATTTAAAAAGTTTTCTTAAAAACTTAAGATGTATCAAAAGATGCCATTACATAAGAGTAGGAAATGTGATGAAGAAATCAAAAGTAGAATAGGTGAAATGAATCAAGTAATGAGGAAGGAACTGAGGTGGCAGCAGGGGCAATAACATAAGTAACCGAGGTATGCATAACCGGAGGTTGAGATGGTATTAACACGTGATTAGAATGTATGAAACGAGATGATCAAAGAATATTTAAGTGAAAATGGAGAGATTAAGACAAGTTAAAATTTCAGTTTAGTAGGTGAGCTATTTATAAAATAAAAATTAGTAATTAAAGTTTAAAATATAAAAGTTAATTGTAAATTTTTTTACTCATTACTTGTTTCATTAATAAACTAATGATGATGATGTAGTACCACAATATATTTAAAAAATGTGATACTCTAATGTATAAATGCGCATATGTGTAAAAAGGAGGTGCCCGTAAAATAATTATTAAAAACTACCGATCTCCATTAACGAAACCATAGTAATAGATAAGATCTCAAAATTAGGGTGCAAATTAATATGCTTATTATTGTAAATATTCTTTTGTGTGTGTGTTCACTTTTACGCCGAATGCGTCTTGTTTCCGTTTTATTAATTTCAATAAAAATATTAGATTCGTTTCGATATAAACAAAAAGATGTTGGTATTTCAAAGCATCTGCTGTCATTATTTTTTGTTTCTGGCAGAAATATGTAATTGTTATTCATTATATATTTATATTTTGAAAAGAGAGTGCAAATATAATCACGGATAAATAGATCGACTATTTGCTTCCTTGTAAATTTACTTTTCTTTAAAATTTCTGCATTTGCGAAGAAGATACGGAGGCAGCAAAGAGAGAAGTTTGGACAGCTTCGCCAAAGATTCGCATGTCGAAAAAATCTAAGTAAGAGGTGAATGGCGTCGTACGATATAATCTAGCGAATATTTTTATTAACTTAATAGGCCAAATGGAGATAGACTGTTTTAGAATTTTATTTTTCGCAAATACTTTTACCGAAGTTGCTAAGTGAACATTAATGCCTTTTCTGTGCCCACTAATGCCGCAAGCAAAATGTTTGAACGTGTTTAATTTGACGTTAATGCACGATCAGCGTCACGGGAAATCATATTGCGTCTTGTAATTTTCGCTCCTTTCATTTTCGAGTTTGTTTAATGCCACAGGACTTGCCGGAACGATGTTAACTTTAAGGCCTCTCTTAGCTTCGTTCTTTTTCCTACTCCAAAAATTTTCCTCGCGGACGTGAAGGATCGTAACAACATTTTCGAGCGGTCGCTTGGGATTAAAGTTGGAGAGAGAGGAGAGAGCGGCGGCGGCGCCCAAAATGCGATCCGTCGAACTTTCTCGCTCGTAACGTTATGCCGATGTCGCTGTTAGCGAGACGACGACAGAGGTTCCTCGGGAGAGGAGTTGTGTGGACGGAGAGAGGAGGAGGGATGGAGGGGAGAGGGGGAGGACGATGCTCGTTTGTCCTCCCAATCCTCCAAGTAAAGGGGATGTGGAGTGAGGGGAAAAGGAGAAGTTATGGACGGAAAGAGTGAGCGATTCAAAAAAATTTTTTTATTTACTCTTTGTGGGTTGTTCAGATGCAAGGGAATAGGAACGAGAATCGCGAATGACGTGTTTGAAAAAGGAAGAAAGAGGAAAGGAAGCACTCCGCCGCATTAAGAGGGACGACAAAGGGGAAGCGATTTCAAATATATATATATATATATATATATATATATATATATATGTATATGTATATAAAAGCAGTCTCCGAAATACGGGAAATGGCCGCGTCAGCGTTTTCATTTGTTTTGCCAGGGACGCAGCTAACGAAGGTAGAATGTCTCTCCTTCGGTTACTTTTCAAGATTTACGCGTGAATAAATGCCGTATTACGCTCATGTTGGTTTTTTCCCGCAAAATGTTTGGTGCAACAGGCGGGCCGACGCCGAATTTTAAAAGTACGAATTCGTATTTGGCGCTGCAAATAATTTTTCCTTCTGTAAACAGAAAATGTTCATCGCAGAGTGAAAACTCCGGCTTACACAACTTGAGCAAATCGCGAGTTTTGAAATTTTATACCATAAAATATTCTTATATACATTTATTTCAGTATTAGGTACTGAAACACTGTTTGTAGCAGTTTAAAAACATGGTTCCATAGTCTCATGGCAATTGAAGAGCTTTATTAAGTTGTTTTTGATTTGTATGCACAGTTATAGACACAATAATTTGGAGCCTTTCTGGGATATAATCCTTTATCATTGAATATGTACCTAAATTATGAATCTACGATGGTTTTGCACAATTATATACCTGTGTGTACTTTTTGACAAGTATGAGATATACGTATTGATTTATTACTGAGTTATTTAGTGTGTCATGCAAAAATAAAATTTTTACACGCCGGATCAAAGAGCAACTTAAATTTTTACTGCGCAACATGTATGTTTTTCTTAAAATTGAATACTTGAGTATATCCTCAGTAGGTAAAAAACCAAATTCCATAAGTGTATTAGTATTAATTTTGTTTTATTACTTATAATTAAAATTTATCATAGTACTCCAGTTCATTAACGACGTCAGTGCTTATAAATATTTAAAATATATACTCAGGCCGAAGTACTTTTAGATTTAAATTCCACCAGCGCGTCATTTTCAACTTGTTCTGGGACTGATTTAGTTGCGCAAGTAAGTCGCGGACACCTTTTTATTCGTCTATTTTAGAGCGAAGACACAGCTCGGACTGAGGTCACTCCAGCCACTTATTCAATTTCCCTCTGACCCCATCGAGAGTGTGGATCGAAGGGTCTGCGAAACAAGCGAGACCTTTACACAGTGCCATTTGGAACCTGAATATCTCATTTACCATGGAAATGGTTTTACGGACGGAAAAGAGAATCGAATTAATGGTTGCGTATTATTACACTTTGAATTCGATAAATCATTCATGGAATGTCATCGACTAATTTTTCATGATCTCAAATAAATTAATTAGTATACCAGCCATCTCCCATAAAATTTTGTAAAAAAATGAACTGGGCTGTTTTCATCAACGCTCTACGATGGAATCTAGCAAATTCTTTGAATTGAATTTCTGTCTGTTTTTGCACGTATTTTTTAGCGGAATTCCACGACTCGGGAAAATGAAATTTGACGGCGTATAGCTCGAGGGCGGTGCAATATGGAATTTCAGAGGGAATTGAGGATTCCGGAGAGCCTATTTCAATTTTCATGCGAGATAACTTATTTTTGTGGAAATATTCAGAATCGTGTAACGCTCGCCAAGTTTATGGAGCAGCTCTGTGGGTCGTGAATATGAGTTTGCCGGCCATGGTATCGAATTCGACAGAGATAGTCGATCTATAATTGAAGAAAGTCTACACGTGGGTAGTTTTGCATAATTTTAGGAGATTTACCATATAATATGATTTTTCCCTTGGGAAAAGCAATTAATCATGTATCCGTTGGATATATAAAGATATTTTGAACTTCCTTTTCGATGGTTCAACTGTGAAAGTTAGAGGAAATTATCGGAAATAAGTCATTCATTTCATTATCCTTAGAAAATATATCCTTGTAGGTAGTAAAAATAGAGAATGATCGCCCAATAACATAGTTATGATTATTATTCATCTGAATTCTTTGAATCCTTAGATTTACTCGCTATGAGTCAGACAGAAACGGAATTTGTTTTAATTCCTAAGAGGAGACGAAACACCTGTATCAAGCCAGCCGAATTTTTGCAAAGCAAGTAAACCTTTCCCTTTGGGGCTGATTTGGGGACTCGGAGTCTGAGCGACTAAAGTGATTTAATTAATCGACGACTCGGCATTCCGGAGATTGCCCAGCGAGATGAAAATCCCGGAGGGTATGTGGAGTTGTTATTAAATTTGTTAACTATTTCGGTAATATTTGGAGTGCCTCGTGGCGACCATTGAAGCGAATGTTGAAAGAATTGCATCGCACTGATTATAAGTTTTAAAAATTAATTATTAAACAGCCGAATTGAACAAAGTGCCATGTTCTAATGCCGAAATCAGCTTGGCGACATGAAAGACCGATGGAGTGGATTCATTTAAAGGGATTGCAGCATAGAGTAGGTATGCCGGCCTAGATTTCGACTAAAACTTAACAGGTGCGTGCAGAGAGCGAAAAAACAAAACAAATGCAAATTATACATTAAATATTAAATAAAAGTTATTTAATACATTACCAAGAGAGGAAATGATTTTTATTCAATAGAGCAATTTATACAGGAGCAGCATACATAAATATTGCACGGGAAATTATAAAAAGATAATTATTCGAAGTTGCAGATTTGTAATAAGAGAACGAAAATAACAAAATAAGCGTAAGAGCGAAAGGAGCGAGAAATACACGAAGAGAAAGAAGGAACTCCAGTGGGCAGTGTTAGTACTCCAATGGGCTTAAAACTTATTGGATTTTCTAGAGAGAGAGAGCAGTAATATGACACCGTCCCTCTCGACAAGTTGACGTTACGTGTACTCAAAAACGCATTACAGAAAAAAAAACAAAAGACAGCGATGGAAAAATAAATAAGTTTCTAAGTGCTTCGTGGTTTTTTTGTATCCGTATTTACGGGTAATGTTTATCTTCTTAAAGTGCGGCACTTCCCCCTTATGCTTCAAGATTAATCGCTGTCTTTCTATTTTAAATTTAAAGGAAATATAGTATATGAATAAAATTTCCCAGTTCTAATGCCGCGAATTATATTAAATGCAATGTCTGTTTAATTTGTCGCTTCCATCGTTGTTGATTTTGGAAAGCTAAAAATTACAGATAGTTAAAAATAAGTAAATAGTATTAATGAATTTACTTTTTATGGTTTTAAGGCCGAACACGTATGAAACGAAATAAAAAACAGTAAATAAATCCATAGCTTTAAACGGAACCACTAATAAGCATATCCCAAATTTCTTGAAAAAATGCAATAATAACGGAAAATAAATATATGAAATTTAAACATTATACGGATTTCATTTTGAATATGTATACGAATATAAATAAACATCAGATTATTTAAAAATTACTTGGAACGAACCCGGACACTTTGAATCCGAAACCATACGAGCTAAGCATTACGCCAATCAACTGATATATTACCGTTGTGGAGAGTCGGACTCAAACGTGAGGGTCATGGGTTCGAATCTCGATGGATTGAAATGTTATGTATATTTTTATTCTTACCTTCATGTTTGCAATAATTATTTTAATCTGAAACTTTTTGAAAACTTGGAAGCTTCATTAGAATTAATTTTTAATTATAATTTTTGTTTTTAATATTTATTTAATTATCTTGAGAAAAATCTAGACGTAGACATAGCCTTACTTCAGAAATATAAATGTCTCGCAATACATCATTTTGATTTTGAATTTAGGAAAACCACTTTATTTTCCGCTTGATTCTCCAAATAATCTATAATTCGAGTACTCTCCAATAATATAAAAGTAATTGCTTCATATCATAAATAATAAATTTTGACGAAGTATAAATTTAAAAAATTGGAATGTTTACTGAATAAATAAAATTTTATATCCTACTTTAGTGAGAATTCTTGGTTTTGAATGTAGAACGCAAATAGATTCATCCATAAAATTAAATGATATTAGTTACATAACCATATTATTATTCTGCTTCAGGATTTCCCATTAATCCGTGTATTTTACCAATGAATACAATTTTGAACAAAAATGCTACATACACAAATTTAATTCAACACTGAATAGAGCTGCGCGACAATTAGTTGGATCGGTGTGCCATATGGTATTTCTTAGTTGTGATTATAAATTTTCTTTATTTTAATACTTTGCAATATCATTATGTAGTCAGCAGGCTTCGAAAAAAGATGTGTGTTCTCATGAATAATAGTTAGTGCATTTGTTAGGTGATTTCAATTTTATGCAATATCGTGCACGAGTAAGCCGGGTCCACATCATATTCTGTTTAACTTTATAGTGTTCTTTACAGTAAGCCCTTAATCAGTTAGTTTTCACGTTTTATGATGGTGCTGTCATTCAATTCTCTCTCGCTAAAACAACGCTTCATATGAAACTTAAATTTTCAAAGTTCTAGGAAATTAAACACAGTAATACTGCCGCGTGATGTTTCAACTTAAATTACGAATTTAAAATAAATAAACTAATGAGTTTACTGCAGTAAGCAATGCAAAAAATATCTACTATAAATATTTTCAGATCGAAATATTCAAGCAATAGTTTCACTTGTTCATAATATACTTCATCGCTATTTGTATGTTGATGTCAAAGAGTGACATTATTCTTTATTTAAAGCTATATATATAGCCGTATTAATATATTATTTGTGGAAGTTTGAAAATCCTTGTGTTTAGTTTTATTTCGCCAAGAAAAATACAGGAAAATATCTGGCAATATCGTACGACTCCCCATTGCACTCCACTGGGCGCTTTCTTAAATTCATTCCGCGCAAAAATCCTCAATTATACGCCGCAGATTAGGTCTGTATAGCAAGGGAAAGAAGGATTCTGATAGGGGTAGGGATTTTCAAAATATAGGGCAGTTGGCAGGGGCGGTTTCGATAGATGGAGGGGCGATCGCCCCCCCCCCCCCCCCTTGAGAAGTTTCTGTACTACTCTAAAATATTTTACTGGGTTTAACTGATTATAATGGATATTCTTAAAGACAATGGCTTAAACTGATATTTTGATAGAAAACCTCTTTTGAGAAATTATAGCAATGATGAAATTGGAATATGGAATGTAATTGTTAGAAGAAATATACCGCTTATGTGTTACAGTTGGAGATTTATATATGATTATACTTTTCCGAATTGGATGACATTTTCTCTAATAAGAGAGAGAACTACAATTCTATTGGGAAAATACGTATGCTATCTTAAATTTATAACTTAATCGAATGATTAGAGACAAAGTCAATTCAAATAAGACGCGGCTGAAAAATTAATTATAATTTGATCGGAACTCGCGTTCATCTGGGCACTTGCCGAATAACGAGATGGCTGAAGATTAGGAAACCAGAAATGATGGGAAGATCAAATATGAAGAGACCGGAAACCACCTCTCAAGTGTTTATGTATTTCTCTCGAAGTATTTGATTGAAGCAAAATCGACACTGTTGACTTAATCTTTTCCTCGTAACGTTGGCTCGTCCAGGAAGTTACTGTCATCGCGTTTCATTCTTATAAAATCCATAACACCGCCCTCTCTATCAAATCTGTTTTTCACTTCTATAACGATTTAGTTTCGTCAATTCTTTCTGATTTCCTAAGATGCTCAGCCTGGCACGTCCCTTAAACAAAATAAACGGAGCCGATGGTCACGCCTTGTTGCGGTTTTCTTTTGAATTATGGATCGATGAGCGCCTCGTTCCGCTGATTGTGAGTGATACGTCGCGCGTGATACACAGTGACAACGCCATCTTCCACTATCAACGGCGGATGAGGAGACTAAAAACAAATGGCCACACACCTTAGCAGGTCGATTAAGTACTCATGCATAATATCAAACCAAATTGGCACGTCACTGCTAACACGATACCCCCAGAACGACAGAATACGATATGGATTCTCATTTTGTAGCTAAGAAAATATTTAGACCAATGACGGCGTTGTTAATTACTTATACTTTCATTCGAAGGATATTTCATAGAACCTTGCCTTTGTTGAGTATCCTTGATAGGGAAATGCTCGTCATATTTAATTATTCTCATAAAAATGATCACGTTCAAGAGAGATTCATTTCTACTTGGATAAGACATGATTTAAACACCACTCAACCATATTCGAAAGCGTGTATATCCCTTTTCCTTGGATCATTTTACTATTTCTTTTATCGTATTTATGATGGGGGGGGCAGTCTTCGTACGTATCTTCATACACACATTCCACTTTTCCTTTCGATGTGTAATCTTAAGATTATCCACAAAATATTATGTCGATTCGATTTCAAGCCATGGCAGAGTTCTAGAAAAATCGTTGAATTCCTGGAGTTGTCGCGTTGAGATCAGGCGAAGGTGGCCGTTGTCACAGACACGTCACACGCTGATGTGGTAAAGAGAAAAAAAATAAATACTGTAGACGAAGGATCGGACCTCAAATCGATCCCATGTGCCCTCTTGATTAAACTGGGAAAAAGAGGCCTACAGGAGGGATAGAGCGAAATGGCCTTGGAGGAGTAGCAAAAATAATTCTAAGAGTTTGGCTGTGAGATTTTACTTCTAATTTTGAGCAGTTTAAACGATTCATTCGGTTTTCTTCATCTTTACGGTTTAGTTTTCCCTGAAGTCGTGGATATTAATGTCAAATCGAGTGTTTTTAGGGTTGCATATGATCAAGGATATATCAACCAATCGCATTTGGGAATTTTATGACCTCAATGTTTAATTTAACTTAATTTAATCGCTACTTTTTTAATAAAACCTGTTTGCTTTTCATCCAAAATATGTTCAACGACTCACCGCTAACCTTGATTCATTCCAAAGGCTGTTTTCCTTTATCAAAGGACATTCTTGTTTGCTCTTCGGTCCATTCTGTTTATTCTTAGAAGGAGATACGACTGGCAGCTTACTTACGAAGGTCTTTAGTTCATTCATTATTTCTTAACCGTTATACCCTCGACCACCTAACCGCATACCCCGAAGGAAATTATGCTCGGCAGATATCGGTTACGAAATCTATTTAACCTCTCCCATTAATTTTTTCCATACCTTTCCGTGAAGGGGTCCCTTAGTCCTATCTGACCCCCATCGGCAACTTTGACCCTTTTACCCAAACCTTTGCGTCTCCCCTTTGGCTCTTCGTGCCCTTCTCCTTCCGAATTTGCGGAAGTATTGAACTGCCAACCTCATCGAAACCTCTCAGCACGTACTCGCTAGGAAAGAGTCTACGGGGAAATGAGGCATGAAAGTTGCAGTAGAAAGAGGGGCATTCTGGGAAGGGAGATTAGAAGAAGGGGAGGGAGTAAGAGGGTGGGGGAGGGGAGGGGGAGGTCTGGAAAGTGGGATGTTTTTTAAGAAGAGACGCAGAGAACAAAGTCTGCACCGCACTCGACCCTCTTTCCTCCTTGTCTGCATTCTCCTCCGCCTGACCTAGGCCCTGCATCAACCTCCTTGTCCCTCCAAAAAGTGCAGTTATAGCAATTTTGGGGAAAACTTTGTGAGTGCTTCGAATCGCAGTATCACGCAGTTTGATCCCGCGGGTTTCATCGCCTTCTTTTTTTGTTTCTGTTTCGCTCCTCTGACTTACACTTTGTGGTATTACTTTCGTCGGAGTTTAGTTTTTGTACACTTTATGGTTACGGCCATTGATGAAAGAAGGCACAGAAAAGAGGAACTGAGGAGAGAATCGCACCATCGTTTAAAAGTTTTTGCTACATTAATGACCCGTCCGAAGTGTTTAACAAAGGTGATGTCAGTGTCACATCTGTTTAACGAACTTGCAAACTTATATTGCGTTAAGAGAAGAGGACCTTTTCTAAATTCGTGTTATTTTCCACCAACACGAGTGAATTATATTTCCCAGGTTGCGTTTTGGGCGTGGAAAAGCATATAAATTGCAGATACCTATGATAATTTGAATACGGTCATTAATTGGTAACGAAATGACCAAATGTTAACACTTAATTCACGGATAAATTTCTTACTCTGCGTCATCAGAAATGTTTTTCTCTTTTGAAATAAACGGCGAAAATATCTCTAACGAAGCCCTGTATTTTCAGACCAGCCATTTAATTTGAGCTAGCATTTCCTAAATAACGTGCATATTTTTCTAAGCGTTGAATTGAAAAAAAAAACGAAGGCATAACATTATTCTAATAATATATGTATGTTTATTTTAATATGACCAAAGCGAATTGCCGAGATCACTTTATAGCTTTAATCTAGCAATGTGACGAGGTATTCCATGACTTTTACGGGATGTTTTCACGAAAAATTTTCTTTGCAGATTATTATTTTCACACGCTCTACCTTAGTACTATCGTCAATTAACATCTGACAAAATTAATATATTCTCTAAACGGTGTACGTATATGTAATCGAAATTGATCATTATAGCTTTGTCATATTATTTATAAAACTGTTTACTTCCTATTGACGTTATGTCGGGTGGTCGTCGTTAAGGAGATCTCTACGCGTTATGCTTCCATATGTTCTCAAATGCTACGCAGCCGTGTATAACATTTCGAAATGGGTTTGCGTGTTTGCCGCAACCGTTTTAACTTCCCAAGGATCCTGATTTCTGTTTATTTTCACAGCAGAGGTAAATAAGGAAGAGAAAACGCGTGTATATCAAACACGAATAAAACATTATTTTAAAAAATTCCAACTTTAATGTCTCGAAATTATTCATATTGACAATTTTTTCAGCAGACAATTAAATCGATTTACATTTCCCTTGATTGTAATTATTGCAAGAATATTAAAATAGAATATGTTGTGGTGAAGTTAGGTTGAAATTAAATTCAACTGTAAATTTTAATTGTAGAATATTTTATCAAAGTTGAAATACGTCATATTTTCCCATAAATATTAAATAAAATTGTTGCGAATGAATACTGAATTGCTTATATAGCAGAATATGTAGGAATATTCATATCTGGACTGTTTTGAAATAGATTTTGATATTTATAATATCTTACTATATATTTCTATGAACTGTGATGAAATTTAATATTTGATTCGCTGTCTTTAGTCGTCATTTGCAAAATAAAAGTTTTGTGGGGCTATTGAATAACCCGTTTATATTTTATATATGCTAGATAAAGTGAATCTACATTGTTGGAGTATTTTACTTACTGCAGAACTATACATTTCCATTTTTTAACACTGCATATTTGAATTTTATTCTTCAATTGACATGGCCATACAGAAAACGATTGCAATTACTAATATTACATTTGTTTCTGTTTCCACGCAACCCTCTCTGACGTGCGTTGAATAAAACGCCATTTTTTATGGCTTTGAATGTTTTGATCCGAACGCAGGACGAATAGGAATTTTTTGTTTTTTGGACCGAATCGGCGACTGTTCCTTTTTTTTTGCCACTTCCGAATTTTTAGAAGTCACTCGACAAATATTGTAATGCTGTTTCCATATCGCCGTCCGTTTCTCTTTCAGTGAGTGCGCTTTATTCAATCGTAAAGGGTGACGGATGAGAAGGGAGAGAGAGAAGAGGAAAGAAAGAGAGAGAGAAAGAGGGTAATAGAAGGGACAAGAAGAAGGGACTTTCGGAGCGATTCTATTTCTTTTTTTGCCGCATGTCGCATCTCAAAAGTCACGCAGTGCGGCAACTCCATTCCTTGGGTGCAGCTGGGGATCCTAGTAGATCCGAATGATTGTATCTTTTCTTCCTCTTTCTTCTCTCTCTCTCCATTTTACTCTCTCTCTCCATTTTACTCTCTCTCCCTTTTTTCGCTTCCTTTGTCTTGCTTTTCTTTGTCACTCTTCTCTCACCGTTTTTGTTTTCGCTTTCTTTTATCACATTCTCTTCTAACCTTCCCTTCTGTCTTTGAAATTTCCTCATTATTTATCTGCAACTCTAATATAAGTTTGTTCGTTCTCTTCTGCACATTCCTGATTTCTAATCTTTCTGTTCATTTTTAATTTCTCATATACGAAGTATGTTGAGAAATTATTGTAATCGCGAAAAAAATGTTGACGGAAATATACGTTTTAGGTGTCGCTGAGTCCGAAAAAGTGGTTTTAGCAATGCCGTCTGTCTGTCTGTTACTGGCTCTTGAACCTAAACGGTAGAGCAAAAATGAATGAAATCTCGTACTTGGGCATTTTATCGTACAGAGCAGAAGCTTTGAAGAAATGGTTGACATTGCTCAATAATTAAGGGAAGTTTATTCTACTCATTTGTAACAACAATTTGATTTTCTCAAAAACGGCTCTAACGATTTTGATCAAATTTCGTACAGTTAAGTGTTCTACATCAGTCCTTACTTCCATTTTTAGTATTTTAAAAAATCCGCTAACGCATTCGATCTGTATGTCTGTCTGTCTGACGCGATCACTCATGAACGAAAGCAGAAAGAGACTTCGTTTTAATCGCCAAACGATTTAGTATTCGGTTTGACTTCTCTTCCTGAAGTTTATTTAAACTACCATTTAATCTCTGCTTCAGCAGCTATCATTCCTTTTTTGTTCTCTTTTCAAACATACGCAATATTTATTTTCATTTATTTTCCTTACCTTTTATTTCTCTCTCTCCCTCTCTCTCCTTTCTCTTTTCTTCTTCTTCTTCTTCTTACATTTCCTTTCTTTCCTCCTCCCTTTCTCTCTGTTACGCATCCCCCTTTCATTTCCCTCTGCCTTTCTCTCCTATACTACTTGCTATTTGGCGTGCAAACTGGTTCGCGTTTCAACACCGACGACGATATATAAAAAATATAAATTCGGAGTCTCGCTTCGATCGAGTGCACTCGAAATAAAAAAGAACGGATTTCGTGACGAGCGTTTCGTAAATTTATCGGGTGCTTTTATCTCGCGAAAAAGAGTTTTCTGCCAATAGGTCAGTTCTCTTTCGGTTTCGTCTGGGTTCGAGCAGATCATTTTCGTAAATCTTGCTCTAATTTAGGAGGGAGTTTGACAAATAATAATAGTAATAAAAAAATAGGCTTTTAGGAGGGCGTTCGAATGATATTTCGAGGATTTTGGGATAAAATCCGGTAATAACGTTTTTATATATATTTTTTAAAGATGTCCGTACTAATATTTTCTAGGTATTGCTGATGCATATTGATTTCATGTCAGAGCGGGAGTATTTAATTAATTTGTGATGTTTTAATACATGATATTTTAAAGATATTCTTAAAGTCATACACGGATATTCAGCTTATTTAAAATCTGATTTATTTTGTTAAAGCATAACCTAAATATATATTTGAATTGAAGTTATATTTCTCGTTATTTATGTCATTGGAACGTTGTCTGTGTTGTTTTTATATCATGATCATCATTCGGAAAAGCTATTAGGATGGTAGTTTTAGGGTCGTACGCACATAAATTAAATCTAAGACATTAGAATATCGATAAACCTCATTGATGAAATTTGGTTGGAATTTGTTTTACCTTCTCCAGCAATTGGGTTAGTTTCGAAATATATTTTCACTGAATCAAAATAAGAATGAGAGAAACAATAATTAACCTAGGCATGCGGTTGAGGTCGACCACGAAGTACTTACAATGAGGTTAAACTTTGCTCGCGTGTTATATTACATCTTGTTTTATTTATAAGAAGCCGTTTGGGTAATTACTGAAATTTTTAATGAATTTTTTTCTGAAAATTAAAAGAATTTTCATGCGTAAATAATATTAATTAATATGTATAATATTCTATTTTTATCGAAGTATGTATGTAAATTAACTGCGAAAATGAAAATTTTTCCTAAAAAATAACCTCTTTTGCTCTCATATATTCCACCCAACGTTTCAACCACAAGAAACATCAACGATATTGAAACTTATGACGTTTGATAAAAATTGAGGTTCCCGGTTTGCATGTTGCAATCGGATAGCGATAGCGAGGTTTAATCCCTCCTAGGTTCAAATAAATGGCGTTTTCATTTAGCCTCATTCCGTAGAAAGCATTCCCCTCCTCTCGCAAGTCGGGCTCAATGATTCAAAGTGCCGTTACGTCGATGCGCATTCCTGAAGAGTACGAATCGAAACAGCCGAATCGAGCGCGATTCGAAACGGTGATGCGAGGTTGTTTTTTTTTCAGCACCTCTGGCCAATCGCCCCATCAATCATCAACTTCCATCTATCTTCCTTTCATGAAAGTACGCCCATAGGTTGCACCGGTTGGGAAATGACCGTATCAAACCAACCAGCTTTTCTCCTCGAATTCGAGGGAACAAAGGGATTCCAGCACGGTATGCATCTCGTAATTTAGGCTCTTTTAATGGAGGCGGGTTTGGGTTAAATTGAGTCAATGACGTGTCTCCGGTTGCATCGTAAATGCACTAATAGGACGGGTTACCGAAAGATTTACGTCACCTCAGTCCGCGGGCCTTTTTTAATTCGATTTACTCGCGATACCCAAACAGATTACGACCCACACGCGAATATTACTCCCGGTTCCGGTTGGAAGCCATGCGAAGATAATGTGGTTATCGTATTTCGGGAAAAGGTTTTGAAGCATCTTTTTTTGTGGATGCTGTACTGCTGTTTTTGTCATTCGGTAATTATTTATTGCTAATGCAGTTTTCATTTGCAGACGCATTTAGTTGGAATTTCAATCATATCTGTTCTATGAGAAACCAATGATATTGTTGTAGTGGCCGATTCGATGGTTTATATGCACAGTAGAATTTAATTTAATTGTCACGTCTAAGGGATAAATCAATTGTTATTTTTGGCGAACCGACTTAATATTTTAATTATAGAGATATTTGAATTTATAACTCGTGATATCCAATCAGCTGTTGTATAGTGATCTTTTACTTTTCTCTGCATAGTGTTAGTTAAATTATAATGTTTCACACCATAAATATAAGGAATGTGTGATGATTTTACATGTCATGTTGACGTTTCAAAAAACTTCGACCATGTCCACCAATTCATTTTCATATTCTGTAGGATCAGAAAATCTTCACTTGTTGACGACATATTAGCAGTCCACAGCCGTTGCACTTTTTTACAGTAAACATGTGAAAAACAGTTCTTTTTTCAAGACAACAAAGAATAAGCGTTATTCGCAATTCTTTTACGGCGTTGAAACATGCGACCAATTGATCAAGATGTCAGAAAATATCACTCGAGGCCATCTTCTTCGGAAATCTCACGTCAAAAAAAAAGCGGAAGAATGAAACATATTTCCAAGATGCTAATTTTGATCTCTTGTTTTAATTAAGGTTGAGGCTTGGCCCGAGTTAAATATAATTGATTTAACCCAGTTAATTGCTCCGTCGTTAGTCTGTGCATCGCATGGTAGTCGCATAATTACTGGATCAAGTAGCAAACCAATTCGGGTTATTCATGGCTGTTAAGCTGTAAATATCGCTCCATAATGCGTAAAAGGTGTCCTGGCTTAAAGTAATTTTAAATTGGTCGTCCTTTGATGTTAACAGGGAAACGGGATTAGTTTTCAAATGTTTCCTTTTTTCCTAGAGAGGCGAATTTAAGAGGTTCGAAAGAATTTTTTTAATTAATTTCATTTAATTAACATAGGTAATAACTGGCTGCATCTTTTTTTTTGTGAAAAAAGGATCCAATGCGTTTCAAACGCGCTTCTTGATGTTTGTTTTATAACCGAGAAAGATTTCGATCAATGCTAGCGTTCCGTGCCAAATTACGCTTCCCTTTTAATTATATTTCGCGAGATTTCTCGCTGGCGAAATCTCTGAAGCTGGGGACGATTCTTTAGATAAAAAGCGTTGTTGTATCCTTCTTAATAGCATCATTTTGTGTTATTTTTTCCACTCTATAAAACGAAAACTCTCTTCTTCTCTTAGCGACAATTTGAAACATTTTTATCCATTTATCCCGTATTGATGACGGTATGTTTCAACGAGATTACAATGAGATTTTTTTCAGATGCAACGATCGTCGTTATTTCATAGTTTCTCCGCAGACCATTTGTTTTGGATGCTTTATCAATGCACCGTTCATTTTATATTATCGCAACCGACACGTTTCATCTAAACAATAAAAGTCAAAACTCTTTCTCTGGATGTCTTTGCGTGGATCCTTGATTTGAAAGTTATTTCAGGAAAAAACATTATCTCTATTGCGGTTGTTCCGTTTTTCCCCTCGCTATCTTACTTTATCGTAGTACATATAAACGACCTCTCTTTTGAGTTTCCTCATCTTGCTCCTTTTATCCGCCGGACTTTGGTACTTATCGCATGCCTTAGTAAAGTGTGCAGTTTTGGGTTCCCGGCGAAACGGGAATTACATTTACAAAGTTCCCGGGAAACCCGAGAACCCGGGAATTGTAACGAGTTACTATTTTTATTATGAAATAAGCTGTTTTCATTGAAACAGGATATGTATTATCGATACATCGTAAATATACCAAATGTAAATATTAGTCCCATTAAAAATGTAATGCCAATACATACTTATAAATGAAATACACGAAGTAAGTTACAGCAGATGTTGACCGCCTTTCTAGAAATAGAAAATGACGACTAAAACAGATAAAATTAAAAACACAATCCCAAGCAATTGATAGTTATTTTTCCCCTTAACATGCCTGTTATAAAATGGATTAATTCTTATTCTCATCCTGAATACCAGTTGTTTATTTTATATGAGGCATCGACTGATTTGTTACTCAAATTAGCTCTTATTCGGATCACAAATTTGCTTGCTGTGAAAAACACTCGGTCACTTTCGCTAGAAATAGGTTTTTAACGCATTACATAACAACAACAAATTTGGTATTGTTTTTCTAGTTTTTCAAATAAATTAAATTCGTTGATTAATGCACGTACTGTATGATTAGTTTTCAAACTCTCTGTAATTTCATATTCCAATTCATCAAGTAGTGAAATTTTGACTTCTTCTTCTGAAGACGGGAATATTTTTGTCTCCACTTTCTTCATTAATGTCGGTATACGTATCTTCAAATTGTTTTTATTTTATCTTTGGCATATTTTATAATTTTATTTTTTTGAATATATCTCCTGGATTTGTTTCAATATATAGAGCATTTCCTAAATATTTCATTAAAGATATCAACTAGCTCTGTTTCGTTTCTTATAAATGATATTTTTATGTATTCATTAATTCACTGCCAAATCTCGTATTTATTTAAGGCGCTTAAATCATAAAATTGCACAAAATTCATATGAAATAATTCCCGGGAATTATTAAAAATTCTCTCGGGAATAAGAAATGTTGAATAAATTCCCGGGAAGCGGGAACGGGAATTCCCGGTTCCAAAACTCTAGTAAAGTGTACTTACTCACTTTGCTTCCTTGTCAATACCCGAAAAATCTTTTCGTAAATTACCATACCCATTAAGACAGTTAAGTTGAATAAGCGTCTTTTAATGTGACGTTTTTCGTCATGGGGAAACTCTGAATGAATTTATAATTTACAGAGCGACTTCCTCCAGAAGTGGCGGATTCACACCTTAAAGGGATGCATCCCTTAAGGGTTATCGGTTGGACTCGAAGAAATACCAATTTTCCGAAAGAGATCCGTGTCATCTCGGCAATCTGTACGCGTCTTGCGCACTCACAGAGATTGGTTTGAAAAATGTTTCTAGAAAGATCCTTTGGCAACGCTTTGGGTCTTTGTAGGCGTTGGGAAAGCCATAAGAGAGTCATTTGTATTAAAAATAACAGCCTGCAAGAGAAATGACTCTTCTCTACAGAAAATATATGCCAGACTGCAATAATTTTTGTGAGGCTTCGTAACTCTTTTCGTAAATAATAACAACAATTCTGGCGTAGTCCTTTCCACGTACATTTAATCCACAAAATATCTGCCGTGAGTCGTTAATTCCTTTCATATTTTTTACAGGATGATAATAAGTAATGAACTTATGCGCATGCTGCATGACATTTACTTTTTTTAAGCTGAACGATTACGCGGCTTTTCCTGGCATTTCTACCAGTTGTTTACGATGTGTAAGATGATTGAGCTTTTTATTTTGGCGATAAATGTCGTTTAATTTAATCATTTTATTTTATTTTAGTGATAAAAATTTCAGTATGTACTACTCCTGAAAAATTAATATTTCCCCGTTTCGTCTCGTCAATTGCGATTGGCTACATATACTATGTCACATAGGTTTTCTGTTATCCAGACTGTAATGGAGATTTGTATTTTATAATTCATGTTTATTTGTTATTTCTTTTTTTTCAAATATGCTTCGAATAAGTCCATAAATTAGTATTGAACACGGAAATATGTACGTACTTTCCTTTTAAAATAATTTTATGGTTATTAGAAGGGTTTCCACTCATTATAGTTATTTAACCATTGGGCTCATCTCCTACATATTTATGAAAGTTTGTTTGTTTGTTTATTTGTGCATCTATACATTTCCACACAGTTAAAGCTAGAGTAATCAAACTTTCAACAGATACTTTATTCACAACTAGGAAGGCCATAGGGTACTTTTTAGTCCCAAATGTTTTATATTAATTGTACAAAAAGCAAAATAACTTTGTATGCTAATGCACTGCCATCTAGAGATGAGTCAGAAGGAACTGGACGGTTCTTTTCGAACTGTTCTGATGCCTAAACTATTCAATAAAATAACTGTTCTCATAAACTTCCTGTTCTCAAAGAACAGGTAACTGTACAACTTATACACAGTCAAAAAGATGGGAAACGACTACTTCCTTATCTGTAATTGGACGGCGGGGACTGATTAAACTACGCGTATTTTCCCAAGTCCTACTATTGATTTGAATCAAATTTTGTACGATTATGGATGGCTCCCAGAAATAATTCATACGTGGTTTTTGTTTCTCTCTGTCCATTTTATTCAAAACGGCGGCCGATTGGATTCTTAAATACCAGGTATCATCTAGAATTCCGATCGGATTTGAACCAAATTTCCCCGGGCAACGCCGGGTGTTTCTTCTACTTATTTATATTTTTTCCTTTAAACGAAAATAATAGTTTTTCCTTTTGAGTTGATAATCTTTTTTCGTCAAGTAGATGTTTGCTGATTCCGCGAAATTTTTTCCTACATTAACTTGGATTTAGGTGAAAACTAGTATAAAGGATTTTCTCTAAAAAAAATTGAATTTTTTTTTAAACTTCCCATATTTATAATCGAAGTTATGTAAATTATATTTTGAAACAAAATTCAACATTGAATTTCAACTCAAGTATCATAGATTTTGCTAACCAATAGAAAAATACAATGTGATGTATCGTTGAAGCATCGTCATGGAGAGAGAGAGATTAGATTGGGTTAAAATTTACAACTGTAGATATCCTCTTTATTTGGGGCTAGATTGAGACTAGGAAGTCCCATCTTCCACCTAACCTAAGAAAGGGAGAGAGGTTGGAAGAGGTGGGAGGGGGATAGAGAGGAAGAGTAGGAGGGAGAGATTGGGAGATGTAAGATTAAAGAGACGTTGAAGGAGAGAGTGAGGCAGGGAGGGAGGGGGAGAGAGAGAGAGAGGGAGGGAGGGGGAGAGAGAGAGGGATGGGAATTTTTTTTACCTTAATAGCATTTGTAAAATTTGGTTATTTGTTTTGCTTATATTTCATTTTAATGCATGTATTTATTTTAAAAAGGCATTTTTGACTTGCTATTTAAAAATCAAGCAAAAACAGAAAAATGCTCCAAATTTGATTACCCGTCATTTTTGACGTGCTTTGAGTGCGTCATTTGCGTGTGAAACATATTCGGGTCTCCCTCGAATTTTTATCCCCGAAACTATAAGTCTCGTTTTGTGCACTATCTCTATTTTGTGGCGAGTGTTTTCCTCTGTCCGTATTATTTTGTTTGTTAATTTTTCACACATCGTTTACGACCTAGGAAGTGACAAACTTTTTAAAAAATCGTTATTCGCCAAAGCAGTCTTCTTCTCAACGGATGTAAACAAAAGAGTAGTATTTTCGTATCATTTTCGTGAGAACGGCTATACCTAATACTCTTCCGTGTGTTTTCATTTTCTCTCCTGATCTTTCCATCTTTTTTCCTCTTTTTTGTATGCAAGGCTGCAACGGGCAGATGCCTAATTTATAATTAACTAGCATAATTGCCCGTCAATATGAGGGGATATCTTTAGTTAACTTTAAAATAGTTGCCTCGCTCCCCCTCTTTCTCTCTCCCTCTCTCTCCTCCTCCCTCCCTCCCCCTCCCACTCTCTCCTTCCCTTCTCCCCCTCACTCCCTCTCCCTCTCTTAAATGTAAGAGAGGACTATATAGTCTCAATTTCACCCTCAATGAAGTCATTTTTCTGTCTGTCTCCCTCCCTCTCTCTCTCCCTCCCTTCTTCCCCTCACTCCCCCTCCCCACCCCTTCCCCCTCATTCCCTCTCTCCTCCTTCCTCCCTCCCGCTCCCTTCCACCCTCTCCTTCTCTTCTCCCTCTCCCTCCCCTCTCTCCCTCACTCCCCCTGCGTTACCATCCCTCTCTCTCCCTCCCTATCTCGTATTAAAAGCATTCAAAGCACGCTTACACCCATAAGGATTGACACAACATTAGGATTTTGAGGTGTAACAATGTATTTGGTAGCCAAGGCAACATTCCGTTAAAATGGCAATATTTCCACAAAATATGTGAATTAAACGTATAACATGAGCGATTTCGAATTGTATGCGGAAAAAGATGAACAGAATAAGAAACTTTGTAATTTTTTCTTCAAAATGGTTCAGATCCGAAGATCGTAGGTTAATTCCTTCTAATTTTAATTTCCAAAACATTAAAAGCCTGCACATAAAAAAATTGATTTTTACATGTTACCTTACAGAAAATGGAAATGTCTTCCTTGGAGTCGAACCCAGGACTTTTTGGAGATTTATTTTCGTCATTACCTTAAAATATGTTAATCAAGCATCCTTGCCAAATTTCAATCTTCTACCTATTCGGGAAGTTTGTTAAAACGCTCAGTATCGGCCATGGTGAAAGCGTGACCAACCGACCAACCAACAGACCTGGGCTATTATAGTATTAACTAGCATAAGTGCCCGTTGAATTTCAACGGGTTTAATGAATCTAAATTTTCGTCAATGCAACATGTAAAAATCGCAAGAATAAAATTGTGCACTGTTTTAACCATGGAATATTTCCATATTATAAGTCTGTTTTAATGAATTAACTAAAATCTCACAGAAATTCCTTGTGAATAAAATAGTACCTTTCTTTCTACTAAAATAGCCATTGTTATTAGTTTTAAGTTGATTATAGCATTAGGATTTCAGTTTCATTAAATAAGCAGAATTCCGGTTCCAAAAAATTGGTTCAATCTTCAATTGCCTCTGATAATACTTTAAATAGATTTTGGAATAAAATGTACCTTAATATCGTTTAGCGTCCGCTCACCACTCTGGACTTCTCAGTTTCCGAAACAACAACTTTCAATAGTTTTAAATTGATTTTTGTTTTGAAATATACTTGAGTCAATTCAGTACAACTTCCGCTTTACATACTGTAAATTCCAAAGTAACTCCTTTTATAATAGGCAATGCTAGCCTAAAATTAATTCATTCTGTAAAGTGAATAAATAAAGTTCTTTCTTTAAACTATAATAGCCACTGTTATTAAATTTAAATGGATTATAAGCCTTAGAACTTACTCTGTATTAAATAAGCACCAACATTCCTTTTATAAAAACAAATCCATTCATTAAAAGATCCACTGTTGTTTCTTCGAAAATTGCCTGTTAAAAGTTTTAAATGTCCTTTTAATTTTAATTGAATTTTAATTTATATTCGTTTCCAAACTTCGGCCATTGTTACGAAATTACTTCGAGGAATAACAATATAAATTCGTAAGCTCGTATGGTTTACAAAAAATTTAATTTAAGAATGCTTTTTATTTCCAATTTTTCTAAAATGACGCTGTTGATACTTAAAATTTTTTATATTTACGTTACTATACTTATTTTCCACAAAACACGCCAGAAGGATGTATACAATAATAGTAATTTGAGGTGTAACAATGATAATGGTCGACATAGCAACATCACGTTAAAATGACGAGATTTCCACAAAATATGCAAATTAAACGTTTAACATGGAATATTTCGAACTGTGGGCGAAAAAAGACGAACGGAGTAAGAAACTTTATAACTTTTTCTTCAAAATGGTTCAAATCCGAAGGTCGTCTGTTAATTTCTTCTAATTTTAATTTAATTAATAAAAGCCTGCACGTCAAAAAATCGCGTTTTACATGTTAAGTAATGGGAAATGGAAATGCCTCTCTTGGAGACGAACCAAGGAATTTTTTCACGATTTAAATTCGTCATTCTCTGAATAAGTGTTAATCAAGCATCCCTACCAAATTTCGAGTTTCTATCACTATTATTTCTCGAGTTATTAGCGTTTAAATAGCGTGACCAACCAACAGACGACGGCTTTTATTATATTAAATTATTTGCCATTGCGTTGATGTGGCAGATTTTAGGTGATCGTAATTAAATTTGACTGATAAATGTTTCCTTTTCAATTTCAACCCTCAAAAAGCTACTATGTACCATTTTCGATTGTTTTGTTAGCAATTAGACATTTTACCATAGGATTATTAGTATATTGAATGATTAAATTCTCTTATTAGTATTTATTACGCTCTCTTTCATACCGTCCACTAATTTTGTTTTTATTGAAATTTTATGAAATAGATCACCGCTTATTTGAATTGCGTATATTTTGATATGCCTTTTGCACAGGCATGTGGCATTTTTCACTGGTAAACGGGAATTCAACTTGAATTTCTAAAATTTTCTTAACAAAAAATGATAAAATCTTTGGGTGTCCGATAAAAACATTTATGGATTTTTGTGATTTTTTTATGTTAAAGAAAATTTTATAATTGTCGGGCGCGTATAATGATGCGCCTGTTCCCAATTAATTCTCGATAATTAATTAATTTTATCCTGATAATGAGTGAAATCTCTCGTAACATTCGCAGCGGCGTGTGTAATTCCATTTTCGGTGCCTTTCCTTTTTGATTTGTGGATATTATCGTTAATAGATTGGAACGGAAAACCACATGTGCCTATCCGTCGCACCTTTAAATAAAATAAATCTCGATCGAATCAATAAACCTGTCGGAGCGCGAGGTCGCCCTCTGCTGCGACTTCTCCCCGCTAGGTGTCCCAGCCGTCGTCTCGTAATCCTGTTCCGGAAGGAGATTATGATGTACGCCAGACGGCCCTGAAACCCATGGGAATCCGATCGAATAAGTGGATGGAATAGTGATTGCGTTATATCGGCCCGTGTGTCCTCAATCGATCAACGTTTTGGAATTCTAGGATGGAATGCGTTGGTTGAGAGCGCGAAGATATTTCTCATAAGCAAAGGATTTTCGGCGATTTTGGAGGATAATGGGGAAATGGAATGGAATTCCTTTAAACGGAATATTGCGAAGTAGGCGATTCGAAAACCACGGAAAATACGTCACGAGTGGAGATGTTGCGAGAAATTAGCGGAATTCCAACCCAATTGCCGAGCCAGTAATGTATGTACGATCTGCCGCCAAAAAAAAAGACTGAATTAAACATCCATTTCGTGGAAGTGGTACTTTTATGTAAATTACAGTGTTGACTTTCAAATTACTCTTTAAGCGTATGCAACTACGAAAAAAGTTTGCAACATTCTTTTATGTAATTAAAACAAGACATTAATCTCCAATTAGCCTATTATATGTAGCACTTACGGCAAAATAGAAAGCATGTGCTTACTGTAAAACTTTAAACTGTAATTTAGCACTGGTGTGTTTAATTTCGGTGGAACCTGTAACCACCTCATTAATTGGAGCGAATTAAACGTTCAATGAAACAGTTAAAATAAGAAATGAGACGTTGCTCTGAAATTAATTTAAAATAAAGATTAAGTTTACTTATGTTGCGCAAGATATATAGTAAATTGAAACACTTCTCATTTCGTCTTGTTTGACCATAGTCTATCTTGGCTAGAAAATTGCTTATGTATCGTTAATCCCGATTTTCTTCGCTTCGTGCAGCAAAATGTAGTAGGTCGAGAAAAGAAGCCCTTAACAAATGCCAAGCCATGACACGGTTATCACAATACCGAAGACATTTCTAGGAAAACTGAGTTACCGCAAGTGGAATCCCTCGCGAGTGCAAAAGCTGCGCTCGCCGCGGGACAAATTAAAATCCCCGCGAGATACTTGGAGACCGAAAACCAAAACTTGTGCTTATTTGTAATTATGGACATTATGGGCATAGCGTCATTAGTTGGAGTCTCCAGGAAAACTTTTTGACAACTAGCTTGAAATTACAAATATTATGCATAAATTACAGTTTTTATATCTACATATTTATTGTTTTAAACTAAGGAATCATTTTATAAGCGTGAAAATGATTTCTACACCACATAACATAATATCACAACATTTATATTGAATAAAAATAGCACATTGACTAAGTTTTTTGGGAAAACACGGCGCTGTTAAAATTAAGAAAAAATGCACGCAACACATCTTTAATAATACATACTTACAATTAGACTTCTTCCACATAACACGTTATAAAAATGCGACCGGTTTCGGTGAATAATCACCATCATCAGTCTCTGCCCCATCTATTGAGTTAATACTAGCTAAGTTTAAAAATAACTCTTCCTTTATTAACATTTCTGTATTCTGAAATGTAATTAACTATTTCATTGTGAAGTAGTCTCTCTCTATCTACGTATTTAAGAACCATTTGAATTCTTATCCAAATCCCTTCATTAATTTCATTGGAGAGTACTCGTTTTTTATTAATTCTATGACCCTCAAAATGCAGCCTCATATGCAGTACTTATGTTGATTGGGATTTTAAGAGTACGAACAATGCTATCGGTCACACGAGGAGCCGGTTTTCAGAAATTTCTTATTTATGTATTTATTTTTAATTCTGCGAAGCATAGCTAAATCGTCACGTGTCGTTTCGCATGCATGTAAAAGAACCTCAGTCCGAATAACATTATACTAGCTGTACCCCGCGTAACATACGCCGATATAGCGGATCTCAAAGGTTCTTTATTAAGCATTCAGGCATTTATTTTTTAAACTTATATTTTTTAATCAAATATTTCTCTAAAGACAAAATTGTCAATTTCTGGGTTCTTTCCTTGCGCTACAGTAAGTGAATCAAACGATCTGACTCTTGATAGAGCAACATATAATTGTCCATGACTAAAAACAGGCTTAGGTAGGTAAAGGTATTTATCAAATATTTGGCCTTGTGACGTATTGATTGTTATTGAAAAAGCCAATCGTATGGGGAATTGTTTTCGCTTGAAACTGAATGTTAAATTTGTGTCTGATGGAATGAGTGGGATTCTTGGAGTAAGTATGTACTGTGTCTGAGTTTGCTGCACCGATCACTTTTGCTTTGATTATGTGTGTTTGTATTCGATTAACAGTAAGTCTTTTACCATTACGTAGTCCTCTCAATGGCATTAGGTTTCTAAGGAGCATGATAACGACTCCTATTTAAGCTTCAGTTCACGAGGAGGCATTCCGGCTGTAATCACGTAATGTTTACACGGATTTATATCAATAAATTTATTAATAATAATAATGTGAATCAATTAATGGTGCAAATGACATTCCCATAGAAAACTAGTCTATTAAAGACGTATTTGACTATATTCTTGCATTATTGATGCATCACCCTCCACCTATACCCCCCAACTATATCCCCCTCTCCCCTCTTTGTCTCCCCTTTCCCCTCTCTCCCTTCCACCTCTCTCTTTCCCCCTCTCTCCTTTCCCTCCCTCCCTCACCCTGTCTCCTTTTCCCATTACCCTCTCTATTACTACATTCCTGCGTCACCCTTCTTCTCTCCTATTTCCCTCCTCCCTCTCTCCCTATCCCCCTCTCTTCCTATCCCCCTCTCTCCTTTTCTCCTCCCTCTCTCCCTCCTCTCCTTTTCCCCTTACCCTCTCTTCATTTAAACTGCTTATAAGAACGTTAATTTTACGCTCGTAAGCTATATGTATAGATGTTCATACTATTAAAAGGCAAGAAACCCATATAAAAGCATTGTAATGTTTCCATGGTAGTTAAAATTTCCATTGTTATAAATTTTAAAATTTCCCGTTTTTATGTAGTTAAAATGAAATATTTAAGCTAACTCGGAATGAATTCGTATTCTCTTTTCAAAAGTAATAATTTTCACTCTTTTTTTTTCATTTAATACTTCAGGTCCGGAGTTTGTACCATAATTTTAAGTAATTTTAAAATGCAATTAAAAAAATGGCTTGCATCGATTTCAATGCTTTTCTTATGGGGTAATGAAATGGAATTTTGGGGCAAAAAGACCCCCTCAAAATGGTAAATGTTCGGATTTTCGATTTTTCCTGTTGGTTGTGACCATGACTAATCGTCTCCTCAAATTTAAAGTTTCTATCATATTTAGAAGTACCTAAACTTTCGTGTCTTAAACAGACGCACCTACCTAATATCTCTTTCTCGGAAACATACCTAAGTCTTTTATATATATTATATATACTAGCTGAAACGCCCGGCTTCGCTCGGGAAAGTGTGGCAAACGATTTTTATTGCTCGGGGCAAACTTTCCCCATTCCTTAATTACGCAAGCGATGCTTACATTAACATTTACTATTTTATGTATTGTATTGTACGCATTAACGTCTTAATATTCCCATGGATAGATGAACCGAATCCTTTAAAGCGGCAATAAAATTATGTGGATTATGTACCTATGTCACTACTATTGGCCAAAACGTAAACAACAAACATCATCTTGGTTACCGAACAAATGTAAGTAGATGTATCGATTTATGTTGCGATAAATCTTTCAATGTTAATGGTAAAAGATAACAATGTTCTAATATTCCTTAAAAATCATTTGACTCACTTTAAAAGTATTCATAGACTATATTTAGGCATATCTTGGCGTTAGATATTCTTCCTCTACGGCGTGCCACGGCGTGGATTTTCCTTGCTTTAATCTTTACATGTATATCTCCCTTTGAAGAGGACAACAATTAAGAAATTTAGCTTTGTTGCCGCTTGTAAAATAGACATCTAAACCGATAAATTTTGCACGTAAAGGAGAATTTAGAGCGATTTAGCATATAATACCACAAAAAAGGACAGAATTCAAATATTCAGTGTTTCTTGCATAAAATAATCCATTTCCCGTGATCGCAAGTTAATATTTAGGTATATTTATATCCACATTAGTGAAGGGCTGCATGGCATTTTGTGGTTTCTCCACACCATTTCTCATGAGTTCTTATGGAAATAGTATTTTGTTGACCTCATGGGGTATAAGAGGCCCCACGGTCTGCGAGCCTAGACCAAGATCTTCCTTTGGTCCATAGGATGGCCCATGAAACTTTTGGATTCGATAGCTTCAACGGTGTAAAAACTTATAAAGAACATACACACACATACACTCTAATATATATATATATATACACACACACACATATATATATTAGCCCTTTATTGAATAATTAATGCGTTTGTTGCAACGGGCGTGTATATAATTTTGCTCGAGAAAATCTTTATCGCCCTTTTACGAGCCAATGCTTTTAAGCGAGGCTACGTCCTGGTTACGGAAGACTTACCATCGAACAAGGTTAACGTTCCATGTGACCATGGCCTTTGAAACCTACTACGCTAGAAACCGTGAACCAATGTAAATGACATTAAACGACGTTTATTCAGAGGCATCGTGTTCGACGTGGTTCGGGTTGTATGACTGGTTGTTCATCTTTTAATTCCTGAATGGACGTGATTCTGATTTGCATCGGATATGAAGTTCGCTTTAGCAGTATTACATTTCCCATGATTTTTTAATTCCTTCCAAAGGTGGAGAAGCCTTTGTTTTTCCCCACGGGGGTATTATTCGGTTCGTACTTTTTTTACTTACTCGCTTTCCCATAATATGTCTTGGAATTCAAATCTTCCTTAATCCAAAGTAAAGGATTCGGATGTTTTGGTGAATGAAGTAGAAAATGAATGTTTTCTAAAGGTGCTATAAAACGATCTTCATACAGGCAGATGGAGTTTAGGGCAGTTGATAAAATTTTCACGGATTATCTGCTTAGATAAAGTTATTTTTCTCACCGTTTAATGCTTACAAGCTGAAAATGTGTCTTTAAGTTGGAAAAAATACCTAATGTATCGAGCAATTTTATTTGTAAAAACTTTCCAAATCGAAAACATCTTTTACTTATTTAAAATCAACCGTGGGAGTAAAAGATATTTTTAGAGACTAAAATTTTCCTTAAAATGAACGAATTTTTAGTCAAAGTTAATTAGTCATTCAAAACAATTATTTTACTCGTTGAATTAACATTTGCTTGGAATTGATATTTGCATTATAGATTTTTAGTCGAGAAAACAATAGCAATCTATTGTCCTGGGGCCTGCTGCTTTACAGTAGAGCTAGGAATGATGGATGACTGAAGTTAATTTGGAAATGTAAATACACCTCGACTCTATCCAGTAAGCCATATTAATTAAAAATGGTCGTTAAGAGAAGTCAGAGGAATTTAAAAACTTTTTGTCAAGGACACGGTAGCAATGAAAAATTCATATCATTTTTTTACTTTCATTATCAGCTAAATTACTCAGTGTGCAAAACCCTGAATAACTATAATAATGACATTTCCTCTTGAAGACCACTTAAAAGCGTCAAATAAATACGTAATTTTTAAAGCAATTACAAGTGTATGGTGTTAATATTTTATAGTTTGTTTGGATCTTTGAATTAAAAATCTTCGTTATTATATGTTGTCGTTATTTCTTTGTGCATATGTATGCATAATTACGAACGTCATAAAAGCTGTTGATTTTTTTTATGAGATTAGGTAAAACCTGACGCTTAAATTAGACGCGGCAGTAAAAATACACAAAACAATGCTATATAGCAGGGGTGCCCAAGCTGCGGCCCGCGGGATGAATACGGACCACTGGGCCATTTTATGTGTTTCATAGTTTTCAAAATATTTAAAAATTTATTTTAATTCACCGTCAAATATTATTTTCCGTGTAGCAAAATTTGTAATAATTACTAACATAAAATTGCGACCTCTTAGTAAATATTTCTCAATTCAAGTAAGTTCTTTTTAATGCTGTTTTTTATTTTTTTCTCAAAGATATTTTAAAGATGGAATTCCGTCATGATTTTTAATATTGAAATATTAACCCTAAAAGGCTAGTTCTAACTTGATTTCCACGCATGTGGTGCCTAAGAATCTCTAGGTAATTTACTATTTATCTATAACCAATTGGAAATTTCCAATGCGGCCAACCGAATGATTCATTTCCACCAATGCGGCTCACCGTACAGAAAAGGTTACCTACCACTTACATGTAGCAATTGCGTCTGTGAATAAAAATATGAAGAAACCATTCATGTAATTCTTTTTCAACGTTGCGGTAACGAAGCTCTGTCAGACCGAGACTTTCCTGCAAGAGATGAGAAACTGGAACTGCGCATAGCTTCCATATAATCTTAGAAGATAGGAGGTATCTTGCGAATCCAAACAAAGGCAATTGATACCTTAGGTAACCACTACAATCAATAACAATTCTGATTAGGCTTGCACGTCATCTATGAGTTATTCAACTACCATTGATATTGAACCGTAAGTTTATTACACGCATACGATATTTGGTGAGGGGAGTTACAACACAATATAGAAGGTATGCCTGATAATATATTTGTTAATTTTGAGATATTTTTTTAAAAAATACAGCATTCATCATCTAGAAAACTTAGCAGGTGATAATTAATTTAGTCACCGAGTCGACCTGTAAATGAGTTTTTTTCCTGCTCAAATAATGATATAGCGCTCTGATTTTCTCGCACAAAAAACTTGTTCTGCTTCTTCCGCTTGGGTAGGTCCTTTAAACCTCACCGAAATGGAATGAATTAATTTCACCGAAACGGTGGATGGATTCACGTTTTACTCGAGGAAAACTCGGAAAATTAAATTCTGATATCTTATAATTTTCCATGCTTCAACAAAAAAAATTTCAATAACAAAGTCATGGATTACACATTTCTCTCCGTATGTAATATTTTACAGCGTTTCGACGGCTAAACTGATAAGGATTTCGTTTCCCGTCATTTCTGCATTTTGATGGTCCTAAAGATGAAGCAACGGAAACACTTTTAAAATGATGACATTTATATTTCCTCCTTTATAAATTTATCTCAAAAGAATTTGAAGGCTTTTTCGAAAGAGCTTGATAATAATATTACTGAGTTTTCTTTCTTTTCTCTTGAGAAAGATGATTCATTCATAATGTAGATCCAGAGAGAAAAACTTACGTCGTCAGTAGTTTCAAGAAGACTATCGGATTAAAA
Source organism: Uropetala carovei (assembly GCA_036926305.1). Classification (NCBI taxonomy): domain Eukaryota; kingdom Metazoa; phylum Arthropoda; class Insecta; order Odonata; family Petaluridae; genus Uropetala; species Uropetala carovei. The sequence goes on along the minus strand of JAXCHB010000010.1, from coordinate 3,230,622 downwards.
AAGCGAAAACGTTTGTAAAATTTAAAGCATAATTTCCCCAAACTTTCGTTACATTTTCTTTATTTATTAAAAAAAACAGAGCCTCCAATGGGAAAAATCAATCATAGAGAAAAGCGTAATGCTTAATAAGAATTATAATAATCCCAATGAAGGTTAGGACAACAATTGCGGTCAGAAAAAGTTGGTTGGCCACGGAAATGCATGATTGCAGACAGAAAAAAATGTGGCGTTGTACGGACCTCCGCGTATCAAATATGCATAATGTGCCTCTATGCAAGCTTACGCGTTGATTTTTTTGCTGATTTTTTTGGTATTAAAACATCGCCATTGTATTTAAGTTTGCAAAGCCTCACTGCTTCGTCAGTAAGGCAGTATTTAATGCTGCATATTTGGCCTAATTAATAGCATCTTTGATGTTTTATTAAGTAATATTTTCTGGGGATCGAGAAACTTAGTTTCCGTGCCTATGATAATAGAGATTGAAAACCTATGAACTAGGCGATGGCATGGGTGTTTTTAAAATGAAAATTCATTCTGGGAGAGTGAATATGAGCGATCACGGCATCTCCAAATCATTAAGCTATCGCGCTGCAATCCTAAGCCGTCCATTATATTGCCCCCGACCGGTAGAACTTTTAAAACGCGTAGGTTGTGATTCCGCATGATACCTGAGTGGTTGTCGAGGGCTTTAACGTACGTCGCCCTCTGTGGCACGCAATGGAGAGAGAAATGAGAGAGAGAGAGAGAATAAGAGGGAGAGGTCGGCAGCATACCGTCATGCGCGACTATCGCGCTTATAAAAAGGACGTCGCATGCATGTCTAGCGCGTACTCCTGCGGTGGACAATGAAAAAGGGAGAAAGGAGATAACGCTTTAGTTCCGTGTGTGTGTGTGTGATGGCAGCACTTTTTGGAATGACTGAATTTTCATTGTTTGTTCTTGGAAATAAGGGAATCCACTCCCTCCCTCTGTTTCTCTTTATACTTACGGGATGAAAGAGACGAGTGAACACGGGAGAAGCAAAATGAGAAGAAAAGTAAACAGATTAACTAACTGTCGGGAAAATAAAAACTCAAAGTGCAACGACCGCCACTCGATGATTATTTTTCGAATTAATTTGCAAAAAGAAAGAAAGAGAGCCGATTTTCGTCTACTTGTTTGGGCTATAGGTACTTGCGGTCTTCCAAGTACGCACACGTGTAAATTTTATCGAAACGCTCGGTAATTTACCGAATATTTAAGCTTTGGATAATACAGAAATTAACGAGTCATAACTAGCATAAATGTTCTTGTTCCTGAAAATTAATATTTTAAACTCTTGATATCATTGGTAAATCTCGACAGAAGGATAATATCCATTAGACACGTGAGAATATGTTATCACCTGGCGGTCGTTACCTAGTACAACCATGTAATGCAATGAGTAGTATAAACTTTATTTAGGAAATTTAGCCTAGAAGTTTTTTATAACATGGTTTGAAAAATTCACGAATGCTATCTGCACCAAGTTCCAACAAAAGTGTCACTTTTTTAAGCATAATTTCCCCATAAGTTTTGACTCTTCTTCTTTTTCAGCGAAAGCGATCCTCTTCTGTTTTGGATTCCTTTCATAAATCTCGAGTCATAACCGGAAATTTCGTTCGAAAAAAAGCCTCTCCGAAAGTTCGGTGTTGGCAAAACAAACGCTATTTGGAGAAGGCAAAACGCATCGCTCACAAGAATGGCTTCATTTGTTTGAGGTCGCCCTCGTCGCGCATCTCACTTTAATGCGTCGCTTTCGCCATTTTGCAGATCGAAAATCAAATTTAACAACAACAAAAGAACTTTATCGTATAGATTCTATAAAAAACTGAATTCCTCCGGATAACAGGCTTAGAAAATTACGAGTTGTAATAGATTTAGAAAGTGTCACTAGCATTCTGCAGCATTCATTTAAAATTGGAACAAAAAACTATTGAAATATAAAGCAAATCTCGAATAACTCAACGCTTATAGAAAAGGAACGAGATTGGAATCAAGCCAATCATTAACATTTGTACTCACTTTGGATGATTCTTTAACTAGATCAGTCTTCTTCTATTTTCGTTGACGCCTGTGACTTGCATGGAATTTGATGAAACTAGACTGGAGCATATTGACACTTTAGTTGCTCTCCATATATGCGTTTACTGTCACAATGTGAAGCATTCAATCATCTACGTCAGGAGTGGACAAACTTTTCTTCACGGTGGGTCGCATTGGTGGCATTAGAAATTGTCAGTGGATTACAGATAAATCGGAAGTTACCTAGAGATTCTTATGCACTATATGCGTGAAAATAAATGTTAGAATCAGCTTTTTAGGGTTAGCTTTTCAATATTAAATACTTGATGGAATTCGATATTAGAAATCTTTTCGAGAAAAAATTATAATCAGCGTTAAAAAGGAATTATTTGAATTCAGAAATATTTAATGAGATGTCCCAAGTTAACGTTAGATATTTTACAGATACGTGGAAAATAATACTATTTGAAGTTAATTAAAATAAATAAAATTTTTTTTGAAAACTATGAAACACTAGCGGTGGACCGCATAAAATTACTTATTGGGCCGTATCCAGCCCGCGGGCCGCAGGTTGGGCATCCCTGAATTCTAAGCGAGTTCTTATACTGCAGATACGACGATGTGCAGCAGCCGTGGATAACCTACATACTGCAGGTGGTTTCATTTTAATGCCAATAGAGTATTTTGGGAATTGAATACTTAAAGACAGGAATACATTTTAACAAAAGCGAAAAATATTTTGGGCATCTTAATCTTTGTTGAACTACACTAATCAGGTACATAAATGGCTTTATATACGCTTGACCAAAAGCAGACAATCGGTTACCAAGTTCTGATCTTCTGATGGCGTTGTTTAACATCTCATTTTATAGAGACACGAGTTAGATACGCTATTATCTGATTGAATTGTTAAAATGAAGCGACTGCTTTATGGTTCTGCTGCGCGTATGGTCTACCGATTGGTTTTAATTTAAAAGTTAACTCGATGGAAATTTGCATCAAAGTAATTGAGTGAGATCGACAATCATTTCATATCTTCAACACTTTTGCCTTTCTCTAAATGGTTAAGGCAAAGCCAACAAAATTATGCAGGTACTGCATCATTACAAAGCCAGACAGCCTAAGGAAGTTTTCCCTTCGTCGGCGAAAAATCTCCCAGGAACAAATTAGGACGGCGGTAACTGCTTGAGGCTTCGAATGGTCTCATGGAGCACAATAAACAAATCCATTATCTAGGAGGAATAATCATCTTGAACCTAGCGCTTGTTAGCATCCCGAAGAATTTTTTCACGAGCATAACTGGGAGTAAGTTTGCCTCGCTTCCTTTACTATGCAAACATTAGGAATCGAACCTCTTTCGCGGGGTCCTGACCCGGGTGCAATTTCAGCGGATTCGCCGGGTAACATTGGCGCCACAGCTTCCGCTGCGGCGTGGAAGGGAAACGTGGCGTCGGCATTTTTCGTGGCGTTTGCGTTATAATTCTTTCCGATATTCACAGTAGTTCTTCGTATATAGTACGTCGACTTTTTAAAAGTATTTACTTTATATACAAAATTAATTATGCTACTTTCGTTTGATCACGCGAGCACGAATTTTCGATTTAATTATATCAATATTTATTGGTTTAACGCGAAATCTGCGCATATTACCAATTAAGTCGAACAAGTTTAAATGGGCGCATATTCCGAGAAAGTGTCTGGAAGCGGTACTGTACCTTTTGTTGCAACTGCGACGTGGTCGAAGCGATTCATTAGCCATGGAGCTGCCTTATGCACGGAAATGTTAATTGCATTAAGGACTATGAACGAAGATTTAAATTAAATTCATGTCAAGTTTAGTTTAATGAATTTTTTAATGATTTAGTGTTACGAAAATTAAGGTTGATCATGATAATGCGAGGATATAACTTGTATTATAATCGTCAAATACAATTCAGACGCAGCATCAGAAGAAAAAAATCTATTTACGAGACATCAGGGTTTCAATCATAAATTTAAAATGTTAACACCTCCAGCAGTGTGAGTTTCAAAATATAACATTAATTAATTTCAAAATATTCCATTAATTTTAAATAAGACCGATTAGCAGAATAATTTTCTTGAAATGTATAGGAAAATAACTTATGGGGATAATTGAAACCATTTTAAAGTTCTCTCTTGTTTTTCATATTGTTAAAAACCAATTAACGTACGAGTTCCGACGGTGGGAAGCCATTAAGAGGAATATTTGAACCACGTTCCGAAATTGCCTGGCGGGTCGTATGGACGTCTTGACTCCCGGACCTGAAGTGTAAGGCTCGAACATTTTTTGCGACAATATTATTTTACCTGGTAGCTTAGCAAATAAAAGTTTGGTTATTGGACATGTCTTGTAAGACTAAATCCTTTCGTAAGAGGCTTATGCAAACGGTAAACCAGGATATTACATTTTGGGCAAAGGGGGACGGATGAATAGGGGTCCAACGGTGGCCGTGTGCTTGCCATTGACAACCCTTTCGGGTCTCCACTTAAAACCCTCTCTTTCTCTATCTTATCCTCCTACTTCTCCTCCCCCCCCTTCCTCCCCCCTTCCTCCCCCCTCCTCCCCTCCTCCTTCCCCTCATTCTCCTCCCTCCCTCCTATCCTAAGGCCTCGAATCGCTTCGTCATCTTTAAGCACGGATTATGGCGGCATTGCAGCACGATCAACTTCCGGCAATGGGCGGGGGCGAAGAACGAAACGGCCATCGGCAATTGAGTAAAGATGTCGCGAGCATCGTTCCACATCCAGATGGGCTGAGCGATGACGTCAAAGGAGAGTGTATCCTTCAGCGGACAGGTTAGGGAGGCAGCGACAGCGGGGAAGCGGCGGGAAGGACTGCAGGGAGGGAAAGGGAGGGAGTGAGGTCATCGCCATGCGAAGAAGGTCAATTATTGACATTTGGATTTAATTTAACATCCATTGCAGCACTCTTTGTTATGCAGCTCCGCGCGTTGGCTGCGCTCATTCAAATTGCACGTACGATGCGATGCGCTAAGAAAAGTAGACGTTGCTCATTGTCGCTGTTATGAGAGACTAGCAGAAATACCCGGCGTTGCCCGGGGAAACTTGGTTCAAATCCGATCGGAATTGTAGATGATGCATGGCATTTAAGAATTCACTCGGCCGCCGTTTTGAATAAAACGGGCAGAGAGAAACAAAAACCACGTATGAATTATTTCTGGGAGCCATCCATAATCGTACCAAATTTGATTCAAATCAATAGTAGGACTTGGGAAAATACGCGTAGTTTAATCAGTCCCCGCCGTCCAATTACGGATAAGGAAGTAGTCGTTTCCCACCTTTTTCACTGAGAACAGGAAGTTTATGAGAAGAGTTATTTTATTGAACAGTTTAGGCATCAGAAAAGTTCGAAAAGAACGGTTCAGTTCTTTCTGACCCATGTCTAGTGTTAAAATATTTAGCATTAGCATACAAAGTTATTTTTCTTTTTGTACAATTAATATAAAACATTAGGGATTAAAAAGTAGCCTACGGCCTTCCTATTTGTGAAGAAAGCATCTGTTGAAAGTTTGATTACTCTAGCTTTAACGGTGTGGAAATGTATAGATGCACAAATAAACAAACAAACAAAAAAACATTCTTAAATATATAGGAAATATGAGACATGGAAGAAATTATTTTGAATTAAAAATTAGGGAAACATATCTAGTTATTTGATAAATGTTGCTTAACCGTCGACTCCGAATTTAGGTTGAATTTCGGGGATAGTTTAACACTTATAAAACAGTAGAATTACTTTGAAACTATCTTTCGTGTTTACTCTTTGATTTGAAAATAGTAAAATGTAGGGTGGAATTTCAGTAACCAGGCTAAATTATTATATTTAACGGGCTTTTGTATTACAGAGCATTGTCTTCACAAATAGGATGACTAGTGCAATAATTTATAAAATTCATATCCTTGTTGGTTGTCCATAGACATCCATTTTCTTCGAATGATGGTTTATCACCTGCAAGATATTCGAATTTTCAACAGCTAAAATCATATTTTCCGAATGCTTCGTAGTTGGAGTTGAATCTTGAATGGTTTTGTTGGGAGATAACATTAAACTTAACAATCTCCCACTTACAAGCTGCAGTGAAATAAAATTCTTAGGTATCAATTTAACTGAAACTCTCAGCTGGTCAAAACAGATTGATTATCTAGCCACTAAATTACACCCGTTTACTTATGTGCTAAAAAACCTATATCAGTTATCTTCCTTAAAATCGACTATACAGATTTATTATGCATATATTTACTCATAATCCTACCATATAGACTGCATTTATAATAATATTAATCACTATATAGGTACATATATAGTGGGTATCCATACTGTATCCTCTCTGACGTGTCCTCTGCTTATACTTGACCTCCTGGACCAATAAAACATTATTATTTTTTGTGCGTCACCAAAGTAATACGAGAATTGCTTATACCATGTATGCATTTAAAACATTAGGACATCTCTTTTTGCATATTTCATTTTTTATATAAATCCTTTGACGTATATATGAATGAAAGTAATAAAGTATGCAAATGTTAATAAATATTTAAAAAACATACTTCTGTCGGCTCTGTTCAAAATCTATCATCTAACAAGCTTCCCACTGTAATAGAGTGGCGAAATGCGCTGAAAAGAGGAAAAACAACTTGAATCATTTCTGACCTAATGTTCAAGTTCAACAGACCTTAGGGAATGCGCATTGGTGCCATGCATTAATTGTTCACTTAGTACTAGGGGCGTTCAAATATAAACAGGAATTTATTTATAAAAAATTGTACACAGACTTAGGTACAAAAACTACATTATTTTTCGATATAATCTCCCTGGGTATTGATACACTTCCGCCATCGGTCGGGAAGCTTCGTAATGCCTTGTTGGAAACATTTGTTTGGTTGCATCTGGACCCAGCATCGAACAGCTTCATCATTGTTGATGAATTGTTTGCCACCTAAAAATTGTTTGAGGTGTCCAAACAGATGGAAGTAAGGCGGTGCGAGGTCTGTACTGTATGGTGGATGAGGGAGAAGGTCCCACTTAAGATTTCGAATTGTTTCAACTGTTCGTGCAGCGGTATGAGGGCGAGCGTTATCCTGCAGGAAGAAAATTGAGGCCTGACTTTTTTTGCGCGTCTTTCGGATGGATGGCTTAACTTTGTCCGCCAGGAGGGCTGAGTAGTAGTCCATGTTAATTGTTTTTCGATCTATGAGAAAATTACTCCATTCGAATCCCAGAAAAATGTTGCCGTAATCTTTACAGCCGAAAATGACATTTTCGTTTTTTTTCGGCTTAGGTGACGTCTTGTGGCACCGTTGCATGCTCGCTCTTTTTGATTCTGGGATGAAGTATCGCATCCATGTCTCATCTCTTGCCACAGTTGAGTCCAAAAATTCTTCGCCTTCCCTGTCATACCGCTGCAGCAATGAATAAGCAACATACAAACGCTTCACTTTGTGTTCCTCAGACAAAATTCGAGGAATCCACCTCGCGCTCACTTTACTGTATCCTACTGTGCCTGAAGTCTGGTGAAAATTTCATCGCGATTCACGCCTTCTTTCGGGAGAAATTTAATGATAATCCGTTGTTCCACGCTACAATGAATCGCCATCTCACTCATCACGATTACTACTGACGAACTGGTAGTAGCAGAACTAAAACAGGTGTAGTTTTCTAGCAACGCTCAAGGTCAACCACCAGTGCAGCCAACCTTTGGAACTGTTAACTCGTGCATGCAGAAAAAAATTCGTTTTTATTTGAACGGCCCTCGTACTTTCGATCCACAAGCTTTCGCTAAACTTTATCATACAGTTAGGAAAAGATTGACGCATAATTCTTATATCTTACTTTTTTCTTATCACTTGCGGCTTTCAAAAGCGTTTTATGCTATCGTGAAATGCGATCCGAAAATTTTAACACATAATTTAATAATGTTCATTTGAATTATGATGAAAACCTTGACTGTTGAAATATTGACGCTAAAAAATGTGTGTGCCTGATAACCTCTAATAAGATACCACAGAATCTCCAGGTATCTTCCCATGTAAGCTCCCATGCGGCCCTCTGAGGCGATCGCAAATTCCCTGCCTGTCCCTGATCTAGAAAAATAAACTTTCGGAACACATTAGAGTTTTTAATCACCAACACTAACGCAGCGTTTTTACATTTATCCATTTATTCACTTTTTTGTTTATTCGTGCAAATTTGTGTAAATCATATCTGTTATGATTTTCAAAGAAATTGTTCAGGAATAAAGATATTTTCAATGAAAACTAACTGAAACGAATTTCTACAATTACCTATGTTGCCTCGTCGGATCTGAGTTTGTATGTTCTTTAAGATTTGTGCTCCGTCGTTTTATTAAACGGAGCGCCTCAACGTGTTATTTTTCCGCCGCATACTGCATTTGTATTACACTTTGGCGGACCTTTTCGATATAAAATTTTTCTGCTTCAAACACTCCTCTTTGGCTTTCCTTCGCCTTGCGCTTTGCGTATGTCGTCTCTAAGGTCACTAAGCATCAGTGGAACGAATGCTCTCCATACCACAGGTACGCTTTTTATCCCGTTTTTTTTTTAACTCTCCATCATTATGAGAGAGTTTAAATGTGAGAGAAAGGAAGTTCCCGCCTCAACTTTTTCCCGTACGAAGACGTTTATTCGTCCATACATGCTTTCAAGAACGTTGTCCCTTCCCGTTAAACCCGACGCTTTTTCGCCATCTATTACAGTTCCCAACCGGACGTGTACAAGAGTATACAGAGTTGCGATGGAGAAGTGGACGGAGCGTTAAAGAAGAGAGAAAAACGTTTTTTATCGCTACGAAATTGAGATCGCATGTGGTGATCCGTCTGACACACGAGTAATCCGATTTTAGCAACGCCGCGGCGTTCTGTTGTGAAGCAGCTTTAATTACAGAGGCATCTTGAGGAAACTGGAAATTGCCGTCCAGCCAGCTAACGTTCTTTTCGAAAAAGCGTTCCTTTGTGCGATTGGACTCCTGCCACCTCCGAAGATATTCACTGTAGAACTTGTCAGCAGCCTTCTTAATAGATTTCTCTTGATTTTGTGACATCTTTTCCAATCCTGGTCTAGAACACATATAACTGACAATGTTTCACTATGTCTGATTGATTTTTCTTCCCAGAAACAGGTAATATTTCAACCAGTTCTCGTCTCGTAAACATAATCGTAATCTACGAACAAAGATTAAAAAAATCAAATTATGTTTTATATAAATAATAAAAACTGCTCAAACGATTGACAAAAGAATATTTTCGACACAAAATGTCGACATAGTTCCAAAACTAAACCAAATTATACCAGTTTGCCCCTTTTGAAGCAGGAGAAACAAAATCTCTACCTCTCCATCATGTAATTAAAATAGCGTAATAAAAAATCGGGCAGACTCGGGCAGCTAATTTCTCTGCCTAAATACGTAAAATTAATTGGCCAATGATTTAAAATAAGAATTTGGGCATGACTCGGCCAGACTTTTTTTATAGGCCAGTTTGAATCACGACTTTCTGCTGAAATTACTTAAAAAAACTCAAGGACTACAATTTGCCTTGTAGTATATTTCCAGTAGTGGAAATAGTATTTATAAAGGGATAGAAATATTAAGATATACCTACATTTTCCGATTACACAGCTGGAATTAAGTTTTTCGCTGTAAATTCAATGAAATACCACATTAAAACTCTTATAAGCTCGCACTCAGAAAACGCCCGTTCACTGCGTAGGCACATCAGTAACTGATACAATGACGTATCTCTTGTAAACTGTCCATTCCAAATTGAAAAGAGCACAACCGTTAGAAGGAACATTCATTGCAGTTTCATAAAATGCAACAAAATTGGGCTATTTCCATGAAGTATATTTAGGGGTTTTGGCACACTTTTGGGGTCCACGGTCCCACTGTGCGCCGGTGGAATAGATAAAAAAAACCACGAATTCTTTTAAATTTTATCAGTTTTCTGATTTTTATATATTGGACTAATAAGTGGAAATCGACTTTGTTTGTCTTTAAAATATGATAATTTAATAAGTTAGACAAAGAGAAGTTGAAATACGTTGGTTTATATGTGAATTTTATTTTTGGAAAACATCGATTGAATATACGAAATGCATATACATGCGTACACAATCTTGGAAATGGCTTCTTCTTCAGTGAGAGAAATCCTTTTATGAGTATTCAATCGCATCCATCATTTCTGAAACTCGCATGTATCTCAATTCTGCCGAAAGAATTTCCTCCGAATTTCCGTAACTTTCTGAGCCATATATATAGTATATTCGCGAGCGCGTACCATCGCATAAGGATAACTGTTGTTACTATGGAAACCGAACAAACTTTTAAAAAGTTTGCAAAATTCGTTTTTGTCTGCATACTTTCCTTCTCGAAAATTTCTGCCTAAGAATCGGATGGGTTACGATTTTTCTTCTGTAGTTTAAACTTTTCAAATCACGCTAGAAGCATTGCCTAAAAAAACATAATTCACGTCCATATATTCTTGTATGATTCGTTGGTTTGATGGTTTAATTTATAGTTTGTTTTTTTTATGTGACACTGTTCGTAGAAATATTGTGAAATGCTCAGGAGATGCAAATTAAACGTGACGCCCATAGAGAAGTTAGGAAAAATCGTAGGGTACAGTAACAATCCGAGTTCTACATTTCTTCAATTGAATAACTCCGGAATAGGTACAGAATATTTTCATTTGTATTTTTAAATTGCTTGTAATCTTCTTACTAATTCGGAAGTCGAACGAAAGACCACATAAAAGAATGAAAATGTATTTTCCTATTGGAGATTTTCAAATGTGCGTCGAATAATTCCACAATTTGTGTTTAACTGTTACATCCAATTGATAAATTGTTGGAGAATTTTCAAGGAGGAAGAGAGGGAGGAAGGGGACGAGAGGGAGGAAGGAAAAAAGAGAGATTTTTTATTAACAGCTTTTTTTTTAAATATGGCCATTAAAGTTTTTTTTCATTTTAATGAAAATTTTTGTTTTACAAAGACATTTTTTCTTTCTATTGAAACATCAAACAAAAAATTACATTAAGTTTGATATCCCGTCATTTTTGACTGACATATGCACTAATAAATATTTTAAAACAATGAAAGTGAACGTAGGGGTCGACGCAGCGCGGTCATTCCGTGCAGATGAAGGATATGAAACTGCCTCATCCAATTAAAAAATAACAAGTTGAGAGGCATAAAAGAGAAAACTTTCAGAAGGAAGTTGCGTAGTTACAAAATTGTTTGCAAACGGCTCTAATTTAATTTGCGAAAAAACTAACCTTACTCATAATGCGTAATAGTCTACTCGATCATTTCGTACATAACGCCCTCGCCAGTATATTAACTTTAATAACTTGGAAACATGAAATAGGACATCCGCGATTTTTTCGCAAATTATTGGGCATATCTCTCTATCATAAGATCGTGGGTTCGATTTCCAGAGCTCTTATTTTATCCATTTGGAAATATGAGATCCTGAAAAGAGAGTCAAACCTGCGAGAGATAACAGTTAGGCTTCGGTTCACTGATCCCTCCCCCTGCCACCCACCAATTCGGTGAATTTTAAGGTATCACTTAGCTGTAGATATTAATAACTTGTATTTTAAAATAATTTAAAAGCATGGTACGAACCCGGGACTTTGAACGGTTAAAAGAAGTTTATTTTTTAAGGGAAGATTTGAATCCGTGTGGAATTCGCTTAAAATGTGCGTAGAATCAGAAAATAACATTTTTCATGTTTTTAACAATGAGAAATATAAGCTACCATGACAATTCTCATTATCGCCGCATTTGATTGTGCAATGCTTTTATATGGGGAAGAGGTTCACATTACGCAGGGGCGGATTGGGCCGCTGGGACACCGGGCAAAGTCCCGGTGGGCCGATGCTGCTACTGGGCCGGGACTGCCTGAATGGTTGCTGCCTCGGCCAGAAGTTGTTACTTTTCCGTATTCTAAAGTAGTTTCTCATACTATGGGCCCCGGCCGCCTAGGGGGCCGCAACATTATTTTAGCTGTTAGGTTGGCCGATATCCGAGTATTTGCCCGGGCCAATTTTTGCTCCCAATCCGCCCCTGACCTTACGGATGCTTGCTTACTTTATGCCTGCATTCTCTGTTCGACGTTAGTTTACTTAAGTTCAGTGATGAGCTAAAGCCGGCTTGCGCGAGCCGTTTTCTAATTTTACTCAGAATTTGCGAGCCGTTCGTTAAATTTTTAGAAAATCTGAAAATTTATTGATATTTGTCCTTTCAAGTACATTTTGCCCTATCTGACATTCAATTACCGACGATGTCTGAAATGGAACACGTTACGCACCGACCACTTGTTAAATTAGTGGAACGATATTACTTAAATTTGTGAAGACGTGTGATAAAACCGAGAGATCTGGTGCGCCTGGCAGATATGCCTTCCGCTTCCTTTATTTAAATTTCCTTATGACCTTTTTTTGAAGAGCCGGTTCTTAATTTTTTTCAGCTCATCACTGGTTAAGGTTAATAGTTAAATAGTTTCAAACGAATCGCATGTTATGTATATTAATTTTCTGTGGTAATCTCTTGTTTTTGTATTAATGGCAGTATATAAGATTTCCTATATATCACGCTGAGAGAGAGAGTTTTATTTTTTATGAGAAAGTGAGGAGAAAGCGAGGGAGGATGGGAGGAAATTGGGAAATGGGAAAGAGAGAGAATAGGAGAAAGAATGGGACGGAGGAAAAGATGGAGATGAGGAGGGAGGAAGAGGGAAGGGGTTGGAAGGAGAATGGGGGGGAGATAAGAATGAGAAAGGAAGTGAGATAGAATGGGGGCGGGGGAGGGAGGAGAAAGTAGAATGATAGGGAATGAGAGAGAAGAATTGGGGGGGGAGGAAGTTAAAAATGAAGGGTCTTAATTTTAATACTTTAATACTTTTTTTTGACGGGCGCTTACTGTAATTTTATGTAATAATAGCCGTCGTCTGTTGGTTGGTTGGTCACGCTATGCAAACGCTAATAACTCGAGAAATAATAATGATAGAAACTCTAAATTTGGTAGGGATGCTTGATTAACACTTCTTCAGAGAATGACGAATTTAAATCGCGAAAAAATTCCTTGGTTCGACTCCTATGGAGGCATTTCCATTTCCCATTACTTAACATGTAAAACGCGATTTTTCGACGTGTAGGCTTTTATTCATTTGGAAATTAAAATTAGAAGAAATTAACAGACGACCTTCGGATTTGAACCATTTTGAAAAAAAATCATAAAGTTTCTTATTCTGTTCATCGTTTTTCGCCCACAGTTCGAATTATCCCATGTTAAACGTTTAATTTACATATTTTATGGAAATCTTGCCATTTTAACGGAATGTTGCCATGGTAACCAATTATATTGTTAGATCTCAAAATCCTATTGTTAAATCAATCCTTATGGGTGTAAGCGTGCTTTGAATGTTTTTAATACGAGATAGGGAGGGAGAGGGATTGTAACGGAGGGGGAGAGAGGGAGGGAGTTAGAGGGAAGGAGGGAGAGAGAGGGAGGGAGGTAAGGTTAACTAAAGATATCCCGTCAACCCAAGAATATTCACTAGAAATGTTGTATATGGCGAAATATTTCATATGTGATATTAATTATTTTAAATGAAAATAATAATAATCTATATATCTATAATTTTTCCGTTGATATTTCAACGGGAATTACACTAGTAAGTACATATTTGGCAAACAAATAAGTGTTGATATAATCCCATCGAACTATAAGAATCGACAAAAATATTTAAAACATTTTCACATTTATGAATGCTATTAAAAAATCGGTAAAACATACATTGTACAATCTTTCTCATATACTAATGCGTCGTTCAGTTATCTTTAGAAAATGAAAATCGTATCAGCCGGTTTTTAGAAAATCCAATTTTTGTTCAAGTTGCCCAAGAATAAACTAGCCTTATATTCATCCATTGTGAAAAATGAAATATGTATTATTATTGCAGACGTATACTCAAGTAACTGTACGGAATTTTATCAAAATCGTTGTAGCCGTTCTTGAGAAAATCAAATTGTTGTTAAAGTTGCCTAGCATAAACTTGCCTTATATTCATTTTTTTAGAAATATGAACTATGCAGTATTATTGAAGACGTAAACTCAAGTAACTGTACGAAATTTGATGAAAATCGTTATAGCCGTTTTTGAGAAAATCAAATTGTTAAAAATGCGTAGAATAAACTTCCCTTAATTATTGAGCAATGTCAACCATTTCTTGATGGCCTCTGCTCTGTATGATAAAATGCATAAATACGGGATTTCATTCATTTTCGCTCTACCGTTCATGCTCTAGAGTCAGTAACAGACAGACAGACAGAGGACATTGCGAAAACCACTTTTTCGGATTCAGCGACACCTAAAACGTATATTTCCGTAAAAATCTCGAGGTCGAATTTTGTCGCGATAACAATACTTTCTCAATATACTTCGTATATGAGAAAGTAAAAAGTCTTATGAGTGATTTCATAAGATTCAAAAAAGCAAATCTGACCGGGATTTTTCTTTTTTCGGGGGACTCAATCCTAACAAAAAATATTCCGCCAAACATTTGGACAATTTGGGATCCCCTCAACTACTGGTAGAAGCAGAGGCTCTTCCTACAAATCTGGTTAATACATACTCTTAGAGTTTAAAATTCTTAAGTTAGAATTGAGTCTGAATCTGACAAGCTCTTTACATCTCTCGAATTACGAGTTCGATTCGAATGGCATCAAGCACTGGATGTGTAACGCTGCGATAACCAATTAATCAATCTTGACGGTTTTAATCGGATGTTCTCGCTTCGCACTCCTCCAATAGGAAGCCTTATTTCAATACCACTTTCACTTAATTTGCTGACAGGTAGACGAGTTGTGCGATATCTTTTTTTTTGTTACTTTACGACCCGTTCAAAGCATGTAGCTGACCCCTATCCTTCTGCGCCTTCACAGCGCGTCATTGCGAACCGAAAACCCATTCGTCTTCAACCTTAAATGACTCCAACTTCCATCCTTTCGAAATCAAGTTTTCGGCGAGCTTTACCTTGCGGCAAACTACGGGTGCTTTTTGGAACGACGGAAAATCAGTCTCCATTGGCACTTGTGGTTCCGTACTCCAAGTTGTCAATCTTGAAAGAGAGTGAGAGAGAACCCCGTTAAGGACTTTTGGCGGTGCATTTTCCCCATGCTTCAAAGTTTCCCATATTCCGCACGGAATGATTAATAAGCAGTCTTGCGCGATACCTCAAAGCCGTGAAACTTGCCAGAGACTTCCTTTTAGTCTCGGACGGTGCGCCCGATGCCGATCACGTTCCGATGCTTGTCGAGTTACTCTGCCGCCATTTTAATTCTTAATTTAGTGAGTTAAAACTGTGCTCTTATCGCAGCGCAGAGATAATTTCAAAATGAAAATTAATAGTTGACATCGTGAATGGCAGGTGATTTTCTTTTATTCCGAGAGCCTTTGTTGAGAAATGAGTAATACAATCTCGATTTTCGTTCTCGACTGCATAAAATTACATAAACCGCCTTGCTATATCTATAACTATAACTTTGCACAACACTTTTATCATTTATTTCGAAGAAATAAATTATTAATATGATTTGAGGTCGAACTATTTTTATATAATTCAGTCATTGCCTTCCCTTTCCTTATTTTTCATATATCATAAAATAAAACGACGATTTATCGCATGTTTAGTTAGCTTCAGATAAAAAATTCAAGGCTCGCTCGCCATATTGGATGGAATATTTTTCCGTCCTATCGCAACTTTGTATCTTCCTTAATAGCCTCAGCCAATATTTTTACGGATATTAGCCGTTTAACTATGCCTCATAAACTCATAAAAATCTTAAATTTTTTTCGCGAAAATTTGTAGCTTATATTCTCATTCTCATTATTTCAGTAAATTTCCCACTCATAAAATTCCCAGTAGAATAATCCTTTATCCATGGCCTCCTTCGAGTAAAATACCCCGCCATTAGGATGGTCTTTTCTCCGTGACTGCTTAACAAAAAATCACTAGAGCGGAAGTTAATACCAGACTCTAAAAAGAAGATGCTTTAAAACCTTAACGACAAATGCAATCTCCGCTTTTCGCAAATGATCGGCATTCTTTTGCTATGCTTTCTGCATCCTCGTAATAAAAGCATTTTGTATATCTTCAGATAAAATAAACGAATATTATGCTTTTATTATGATAAACAAGGTTGAGGCGACGCAGATTTCCGTAAGTGCTGTGTGATATCAAACGCCGACAAAGTGGGAAAAATTCTTCGAATGTAAAATATTAACTTAAAACAGGCTACAATGGCACTGCGTCGGGTGCAAATCGAATTTTTGGCTAAAACCTTAACGTGCTTGTGTTCACATCTACTTTGCGCTTTTCCAGAATAACACTTAATTTCGTTTAATAAGAATTCTTTTGTATTACTTCGCATTTTTCGCCTATAAAAAAGCTTATCACTTTTTGCAGCTACCATATAATGCTATAAAAGTTTTACTGTTGCAGTAATAACAAAACTGGATCCTCTTAACTGTTAGCATTTCGCTCCATTATTTCTCCTTCCTTTTCACAGCCTTAATTTATCTCCTTTACAAATATGGAACATATCTATTTATTACTTTTCGCAGTAGAGACGCTTTCCAAACGGTCAATATTCTAGCGCGATTTCCTATTACAGATCCTAGTTAGGTAACAGAAGGACAATATCAATAAATTTTGAGTCGCAAATTTCCGGCATCCCGATACAAGATGAAATACCGGCCCTTTACTTCTATCTGACGTCCCCAAACCTTCGTAGAAACTTAATTCCACCGTTGCCGTTAGCAGCACCCTTTTCTATGGCACCAATCAGCGACCACACAGCAAAGCGCCTCTAGAGAGTTCCGTCGTTCGTCTGAACTACACTTATGGGAACTCCTCCTTTTATCCCGTCTTTAGTTTCTGCGAATGTTATCGCGAAGGAAAACCGTTACCGTCGCGCTCTGCCGATATCCCTGAAGAGATCGGCTCTCGGTAGTATAGCTTTAAGGAACATCCTCCGCCTCCTCGGCGGGCCCTCGCCTCCACAGCCCCTGCCCCTCAGCCTCGCCCCCTCGGCCCCGCCCCTCGGTGCTGTACGCCACTTCGGTCCCGCCATCCCAGACTATACGACCCGCCGCGCATTTGAAACGTGAAAATCCAGCCTCTGTAAAGGTCAAGGACGGAGTGAAGGTCGTCCGACAGGAGGTTATAAAAAGGTTTTTTTTTTGAAAGCTGAAAAAGTGCCGCTTTTGTTTTTCTGATTTTTTTTTCCGAGTGGGATTGTCTCTTCCCCTCCCGCCTCGCCCCCTATGCCCGGACGGGGCTCCCACTTTTCCTCATAATGGTGTCCCTAAAGGGGTCGGAGGTGGACGGAAGGGACCGTGGGGTGGAGAGGGGGCGGAAGGGGCTTCGGACGGGCGGATCTTCCTGGACTAGAGGGTGGTATGGAGGTGGTGTGGGAGGATACAAGAGCGTTCTAAAGGGTTTTAGATGGAAGGAGAAAATTTAATAATACCTAAGTCGATTCTTTATCTCCCGTTTAAAGACGGCTTACGGTCTAAATGTTTTATGATACGCACTTTTGGGAAGAATAAAAATTTACTTCTGAGAGGCAGAAACGAACTTTCTCGTGAACGAGGACTGTTGCAAAGTGTACAAGGACTTACTCTCCCGCGAATTTGCCATCTACAGAAAAGCGAGCGAACTTTATCGCCGTTTTGGTACTATACTACGTTTCTGAGGTGACAGATAACGGGTTTGAAGGGAGTTGGATGCAGGTTTCTGAAGACCCTTCACGTGACTACCTGAAGAGCACCTGGGATGCTGGTCATAAATTCTTGCGGTTACTTAAATGTTTGTCAGAAGGTCACGCCGATCAACTAATTGAAGAATTCACATTTGTGCGAAGAACGTACATTTGAAAAGATTCGAGCATTCGAGGATGGCAAAAACAAATACTTTCAGGTTCTGACAAATTGAAAAGATCGCCAGGATAAATTTAAAAGAAAGATTATTGCATTTTATGCACCGCCGAGAATGCATGTTTCATAGCACTCATCTAATAATTTATATGTAAAGGATCGTATTTATTGAGGCAGCTTAATTTTTTAAGGGTTTGAGGTATTTAGGAAAAGACTTGTTCCTCGAATTTTTATAAAATCTGGATTAAAGTATGTTAGATTGTGGAATACACCCTTATAATTTGATTATTATTTTAAAATGGGATTTTATCTTTAGTTGAGTGCATCTAGCTTAATATTTATTAGCTTCTTCTTAGAGTAGTGGTTCTTACTCTTTTTCGTCTCGCATTCCACCTCTGATCTTTTAAAATCCCCACTCCCACAGAACATTTTCTTATATGTTTAAAGAAATTTTTATCAAAAAATGATGTTATTTATTTTTTATTTAAACGAACTCAATGAGCAAGTCTATAGTGAAGAATATAAATATAAAATATAAAGGAAATATATCTGAGTTGCAAAATACAAAATCTAATTTTGGTCCAAACTGCCTAGGTTCCCACAGGTTACGAACCAGGCTCTTAGACAATTAAAAACAATCATGCTATGAATTATTGCAAAGAGAATAAAAACATATAAACCACAAAAATATTTCTATGAAGAATTTGTTTTTCCCGGTATCTCCAGCAAATTACGTGACATGATAACTGAATCGTCCGGACATATTCGAATCGAATCTGATTGGGAATGCCGACCTTTATTTCCCACCGGATGAAGGTTTTAACAATCGACTAGCTACATATAAATTTATGCTTTAGAATATGATGGAATGTTTAAGAAAGGGGCATGTAATCCTCAAACTAAAAAAATTGCCCATAGTGTACCTTTAAGCGGATTATTTTTTATAATCTGAAATTTTGTAGGTTATTGCTATTGTAAAGTTTTCGTGGGAACCTAAAATCTTCTTTGTGGGCGCTTAAAGTGCCCGCGGACGTAAGGATTGCGTCCCATTCTGTATAGTATTTAGAGAGAAATAAAGGCTTCACCTTATAGAAAATGTACCATTTACGTAAATAAAATATTTCGTAGAATAAAAGGCAGGGATTATTTTGGTATCAGGAGAAAGAATCGTGGAAGGAATAAATAAAACTTCATTTACATTGGAGAGAGCTTTTCGAGAAGTAAACCTAAGGAAAGTAAGTCTTTATTCTTTCATTCTCAGATCAGTGGGTCTGCGTTAAGCTTTTTGAGGCAGTGCGATATGTCAGTCAAAATTTATTCTCCGACTGGAGTCACTCTATTTGAAGAACAGTTTGTGCATTGAATAGCAAATAAATCACAGCCGCCGTTGCCAGCAATGTTTAGGCACGACTCGCATCTTTCCGGTACAGAATAGAATTGAAGTTACGATCAATGGTTGGCTGTTTATATTTCGAGTAGCGTATTCTATCTTGAACAGAGGTCCTGGCCGATGTCCTTTATCGCCATCCGTCACTGGCGACATAATTTATCTATCATATCTCATATCTGTTTGTTTTTCGATATACTGTATAATTTTTTCCTCTGATTGTGTATATCAAGTCTTCTCCAAAAATAGTTGCCACCTTGCTTGCCTGATATTGTTCAAACAAGACAACTTTTAAAACTGGAATCGATAGGATGTAGCTTCTAATAAGTACCCTTGAGGAAAATCACATCTTCTGTTCAATTGTTTAATAAGTTGATCAATTTGCCACCCTCTCGTCCTTCGGAATCAAAATGCAGGAAATGAGAGACCGATCCTGACAAATGTTTCAGCGCTGAACATTGCTCTCGCTTCCGCCGATTATTTCAGAAGTTGAACAGTAAATTACAGAAAATCCTCTGTTATTTGCTGGAAACGATTTCTTCAGCATACCTACTTAAATCACAAAATGGCCAAAACGACTGCCAGCAAAGAAAGCGCAGAAGAAATAGAAAATCAGCTAAGATGCTTTTATATTGGTATTTGTGTAGTTCCATAGTAAGCTTTTTATATACAAAAACAACTCGAAAAGAATGATTTGCCGTATCAGTTAACTTTATGCAAAATGTTGACATATGAACTGGACTAATAGTCGATGAAATCGTGAGTTTGGATGACCAGACGCAGGAAAACTTAAAAAAGTTTTCATTACTATAAATCACGAGGAAGATATGGTAAAAGTTAAACTAATTTGGATATTTTTTTAGATGCATCAATATTTAAACCAAAAGTGATAACGTGATTGGTAATGTACCACATTTTTAAAAATGTTCAACTAAGATTCAGTCTGGTGGGACAATAATACACCCGCAGGGTTTTATTTTACAATTATACTTTGACGAGGAATTAACTTGCGTGCGGTCGAACCGCAAGTTGTGTTTGGAAAAAAAATTTCTTGGTCTTTTTACTGCCTGTTATTTTTCTCTCGTTTCTAAAATGTTTTATGAGTATATTTACATTTACTACCAATCTTAAAAAACCATGTTGCCTGAAATTTTGTATTCTTCTCTGTGCCTTTTTGATTTTGGTTAAAATATGAATAAAAATAAGCGTAATAATGATAACGTTATTGTAGTTTCGTGGAGTAAATTTTCTTATTCAACCGTTTCTTAAATGTAATTTACAAAATTGGTCAGAATGCAGTCACAAAACGTTAAAGTATGAGCAATATTTATATTCAGAAATAATTCCCATCAGTTACCTCCTAGTTTTAATTATTGGATATCTTGCCATCTCCGTTGCTCGAGATACTATAATTTTTACCGGACATGCTTGGAACCAATGAGAAGAATTTATTATTCCAACAGAAGAATTTTTTATCCAAGCATGTTGATTACATCTGGTAAAAAAAATCGAGTCTATCCTTTCATTCCGCACGAATGGCTTCATACGCAACGTGCCGTAGCAGGTAAATGCTGTTTCAATTGCAAACATTTTCTAAATATTCGAAAACGTTATTTATCTCAAAATGAAATGTCATTAAAAATCATTATTTCATTCGTTGCATCTATATTAAAGAGCCTCTGCGTTTGGTTTTAAATTTGAAATACTCATAGCATTGAATTTAACCTTATTAATGAGATGTCTTTCTCTCCGTATGCTTCGTAATCGATTTTATTTTAAGAAAAAAAGTTTTTTTTGCGTATTATTAGACGGGAGTGTTTTTTTTTGCACTTCCCGGAATTATTGACGGTTTTATGAATAAAAGGCAGAGCATCGCCGTCGCGGCGACGTGTGTTACCGGCTTCTAGGCGAATATCGCTTACGCTTAATACCCGGATGCAGTTGTTACCATCTTCTGAAGGCTTTAATCCTCGAGCGCCTGCTTTGCCACAAGACTTGTGATGTGATCTTCGCGAAAGGAGGAAGGACGGAGGTTCATTACATTAACGGGATCGAGATTTCGGTGTTTAAAATAGGCGCAGCCTAAGAGGCGTAATGGAGGTGCAGCGCAGTCATAGCACTTAATAATAGACGTAGCTATTAAAGCGGAAAGTCTTTGTGGATTATCTCTCACGTTGGAATATTGTGGTGGGAAGGAAAGGCTTAATAAGGGGATTTGAAAAAGATTAAAAGGGAAGATTTATTTATTGTAAATTATGCGATTTGATAGGATATATTATTTAGCGTCTTATATTTAATATCTCAGGAAGAAATCAGATACTTAAAACACGGCGTCCATTGATAAAATAATTAATACCCACGCCATGAAATTATTCGAAGACACGGTACTTTTATTTTCAGGCTTGTCTTGATGAATTTTAATTTGCTACTTTCTTTGGAATCATGCGGGCACACACAAATGCTCCTTCCTTTAAGTACGCTATAACATTATTAAAAAATATGTTATTTAGAAAGTGGGTTATTTAGAGATGTCCGTTGATTAACGCAGGAACTTATTCGCTTTACGTTTTTTAAAAATGGCAATATCTACCTCTATGTTACCATGTGTGGTTTAATTTATCGATCTTTGGCTTAATCAAATTTTGCTTATAGGAGGTTTTTTATCGCGCCATTTCATTCTGCACAGATTATCCAATCTATCGGCTCGTCAATTTCCCTCGTACATCATATTGAGATGGGAAGATTTCCATTATAAAAAAATCTGAACGGGCGAGGATAAAAAGCTCGTTTCTTTTATTCGCTTATTTAATGAATTTTAAAGGTTTTTCGTTACTCTCGGATTTCAAAACCTTTTATCCTGTTGAAAACATATTCGTGTTTTAGCAAACGTCATTCATTTTTCAAAAGTTTTTCGGAACTTTTTAATATGGACAGAGAAATTGCATAGTTCAGCTGTAGATTCATTGTCTATCAGTCGTATCATTCAATGGATTTGAAGTTTTTTAAACGTGTTCAGGTAAAATTTTGATGTTTTTTTAAAGGTTATATTTATAGAATGCTGGATTTGATTACGTATTTTTTCTACTTCTTATAACTAGCATAGTTTAATCTACCGTTTTCGTTACGCAACCATTTATCCTGTTGTATCATTTTTTCTGCCAGAGTGAAAATTGTAACAAGTATACTAGGTAACAACGGTTTTCAACAACTTTCGATCATATAAGTTTCATTCGCTTTCGAATTTTGTCTAAAACTTCGTATTGCCTAAAAGTTAACAGTGTCTTCAACCCCGTGCATTTTTTTCGAAAGGTCCACGGTTCGAACCTTCTTCCCTCTCGTCCATCGAAAATCCGCACGAAATCCCATGTTAACCGCACAGCCCATTACCGCCGCTCGGACGTGCCTGCATAGAGCACCCTTAAAGCCCTCTACGCTCTACTTTAAAAGCGGCGAGGGGGTCGTACGTAGCTGCCTCGCCAAAGTCTAGTCCACCGAACCCGGTACCCTCAGCTTTGCCCACCGCCCCTTGAAGAGCGCAGCGCGCCTCCCCCAACCCCTTCCCCTTAACGTTTCTCTCCCTTCCCCTCCTCCCCTCGCCCTCACCACCGAGGTCTGCAAGGAGATCAATAACACACCTCACGTTGGCCTAGAGCAGCGCTCTGAACACAGGCGGTTAACAGAGACTCCTCCTCTTGCCCAACTAACGCAAGGATCCGATTCGTATCCCATCCCGGAATAAAAAGACTTCATTCCTTTTTCCGTCTCCTCTTCCCCTTACTAGATTTCTTATTTCCAATCTAGACGGGATTCCACGAGGGAAATAATTGCCTTTCTCTATTTTGCTCTTTCTCCCCTTCCCTATTTCCTTCTATTCTTCTCTCGGGAAGGAGTGATGAGGTTTGTTTTTCTTTTCATTTATCTCGGGCTCTTCTTCCCCCAGTTCTACACGGATTCTTTTCCGTGGCTATCTGTTTCTCCCTTTCTATTCCTCTGTAACTCCGCCCACTCCCGGAGTCAGAGGGTGTATGCGGAAAAGCCATCGCCATCAATTCCAACTTGAAATTCTTGGTGCATAAATTTCGGCGATTTTGGTCGACGGGAGCTTCATAAAGCTCTTTCGAAGTTGCGCCTTCCTGTATTTGCGAATGCATTTTAGAATTTTTATAAGAATCGGACGGAGGTGAAAATTTACTGACATTTTCAATCCATGTCTATTGGTCCACGTCAAACGTGCACGAGTCGCCATCCTCTGGTTTTAAGCTTATAGTTGAACTTATCGTCTTTGTAATATCATTTGGCGGAACATTGGCATGAAAATTTGGTACAATACTATAAGACACTTTCGCTATGTCTACTGAAACTTAACATGTAGAAAATTTGGTGGAATAGGGTGGTTTATATTCGAGATGAAATGACAACTATTTCGGATCAAATTTAGAACGATACAAATAAAATCAGGTTCTGAAAGAATCGAAACTATTTGGGATTATATAGGGTCTAAATAAATGGAGGTAAGCGTCTCAAAGATCGCTTTCGTTGAAAGACATACGAGTTAATACCTACTTTATCTTCTCTCTGGTTACCAAAACTAGTGTAACGAATTATTACTTTGCCTGCATTAAAAAATGTCTTTGGGGCATAATGTCAGTGCTAAAATTTTCTGCAGAAGGTTGTCGCGCGCATTAAACCCTAATTCTATGAGAATGAATTCGGACAAGGGTGTTTTAGAGTGACGTCTTTCAAATCACCATTCGCGGATCTTACCAGTAATTTGAGTCATGAGGTTTGTGACAACATGTCCTTAATCGTTGAGTTAATTAAAGCGCAACAGACAGAAAATTAACTACTATCATTACATGATGGTATTCTTCTAACAATTATTGGCTTTTATTGTAGCTGCATTTACACTTCAATCGAAAGACTCCTTTCTTTATTATAGGCAAGAGGGTCGAGGGAAGCAGTGTTTTGATTCCTCTGGATCGCCATCCAGAGGTGTATAAAACGCTGATTTGGCGAAGGGCAATGCAGAATTGAGCAATAAAAAATGAAAGGACTATTTGATCCGTTTTCAATTAGTATTAGAATAGGATAAAAGTAAAATATTACGTAATATGAGATCGCGTTTTTTAACGTTGCATACGTAGTATTTATTTAAATTAATTGAGAAATATATATATATATATAATGCAGTTTTATATGTAGGATATGGACGGCGGAACATGGTTTAGCAACAAGAATACCAATCCTCGCTCAAGTACACGCGATAATATTAGGAATATATTTATTTGCTTTTATATTATTTGTCATTTATGTTTCCACCTGCCCAACAGATCTATTTGTAACTTTTGAAAAAAATTCGAGGGTTCTACGCTCCACTACCAAACGTGAGAAGTTGAAAGATTAGGGTTCGGATGAAATAGCACTCTGGAAAAAATGTTATTTTACGTTTCCCATCTTCGAAAAGAAAAAAAAAGAGATGGCGCATTCCTCCCTTTTGCCAGTCCGGTTCGTACGTGCCGCCACTCCTTCCATCTCGGGTTATCTGCGAAGATTAATATTTGTTTTACGATACTAGATTACGATTTCCTTGCTATCCCACGCGAGAGAGGGTTTTTTTCATTCGGATTTCCATCGATAAAATTGAAAGCTCAGGCGGCGTGTGTTTTTATTTTATTTTTTAATTTCTTGATATTCCCTTGTGCCATTCGGAAACACGGTCGCAAATCGGTTAAAGCGGTCGTTTTCTTTTCGGAGGTCATGGGTTCGAAAGCCTCTTCCGTTTAGAATATATTTCCTCTGTTAATGCCGTATGATTTTTCCATCCGTTTTATATGGTATCCTACTGACGTAGAGGACGCGGAGTAATCAATCGCATTACGTCGGATCTGGTCGTGGCTTTCTTTTTAATTTGATCCCGTCGCCATAGCTACCCATGTTTTGGTTGTTAACGAAGAACTAGAGTTTTTGGATTTATCGCAGCATATCATTATTATATCGGAAATGTATCGAATACGTTAGATCTCGTTCTTATTGGTTACTGGAAACCGAGAAAATCGATCCGTTATAATCGAATGCTGATTCATCCGAGTTTTGCACGATTTCTTGTATTATAAAGTTAGTATGTAAACCAGTGTTGCGTTATATTGCTCCCGTGTATGGGCCAATACATTACTCTTGGATTGACCAAATTTCATACTAATTCTGCGAAAAATATGCATTATGTTGCTTTTAAATTCCATTCTGGCAAATTGTTATAATTATGACTGTGATCAAACATATTAAAATATCTCGGAGCTTCGATTTCGTACACATTAAAATAGTGTTTTTAATAGCATTTCCCTCTTTTTTTTTTAGAGAAAATTACTCGGATAGTTTTAAGTGCGCATTGCCAAAGCGAATGTTGTTTTCTCACTCAGAATTGATACATGTCAAACGTTGTTATTAAATTCTCATTATCTTCAAAATTGTTGATATTTAGATCCAATTAATGTCGGTTTACTCCATGAAAAGGGTCGTTTTCTCGGGATGTCAACGTTGAGAATCCTGGAAAACGCCTTTTCATATTCAACCCACCTTGATAATTACTTACCGACTATTCGTGGCTCGGCGAAGATAAAACCAGTTTCATTCGTTGTCGCTCATGCGATATTACGACTAATTAAAACCGGCTTCGCATCCATAGTCAAAGGTTTATTAAACACATGATATGAACGAAATTTTCTTTAATTCGGCCAATGCCAGGAAAGCATAGTGCCACTTGGAAGCAGAGTGAATATGAACTCTCTACAAGGGCGTGTGCGGCTTAAATTACTTGAAGATAAGATCGTGTGACATGAAGTGATTCTTTTTCAAAAGTTTTGGGTCACTACACGCTCAGCGAAGTTGTCGGAATCTTTATTTTCGGAGTAGTGTCTTTCAGGAGTGTAGCTACTTTTTTTCGACGCATCAGCCGTATTTGAAAGAGGGCTTCTAGATGTTGTGCTGCAGTGTTTTACATTTTCTATTTACAAAATTAAATCGAGAAAATATGTTGTAGTTTTTAAAATGTCATCATCATCATAGGTAGTCTGTCCGTTGACAGGTCCCTGATTATTCATGGTTAAACTTGATTCTCCATATACTCCTATTTTCCGCAGTTTTCTTCATGTCTTGATAGCTCTCTTTCCCTTTCAAGTCGTCTACCAGCTGAAACCTTTTCCTACCTCTTTCTCTTTTTCCATCCAGTTTTCCTTCTAGCACTTCTTTCATCATGCACTCTCTCCTCAGGTAATGCCCAATCCAGTTTCTGATAGTCTGTATAATCGCTCGCTTCTCTCCTATTCTTCGTTGTACTTCCTCATTTTTCACCCTATCTGTCCATTTTATCTTCAGCATTCTTCTCCATGGCCACATCTCGAAGCTTTCCAAGTATTTAATATCATTTTTCCTTAGCGTCCATGTTTCTGCTCCGTACAAAGCTATACTCCATACATAGCATTTTATCAACCTCTTGCGGATTTCCTGCTTTATATTTCCCGTTAGTAGAAGTTTCTTTCTTCTGAAAGCGGCTTTTCCTTTTGTTATTCCAGTCCTGATTTCATCTGTACATTTTGCTTCTCTCGTTATGATGCTTCCAAGGTATTTATAATCTGAAACTTGTTCTAATAGCTTTCCTCCAATACTTATGTTCAAATTTTCTTCTTCTTTACTTGATATTCGCATAACCTTGGATTTTTCTGTATTAATTTCCATACCGTATTTTCTACCTGTTATCACTAGTCTATCATTTTTTAAATGTATCAATCATTATTTTCCTCTGTTTTAACGTTTGCGTTTTTATGAACTGGTTTATTGTTCATCCATTATTATGCAATTAGTTGATCTGAATTTTTAACTGTCGGAGCTCAAGCTGTAGAGAAAATAGAAGTTGTTAGTTGTTAAAATAACACGAGTCGGACAATAACTCTGAAAAAAAAACAAGAGGGAGTTTCTACGATTGCAAACCCTTTAAATGCAATTTTTGTTTTAGAAAAATGAAATAATTTATCTTTTTTTTTGGGTGAACGATCATAAATATTTTATTTTTGCCATTTTTTTTACAATTTCCCCATTACGACCATGCCTCGAGTAGATTTTTGTCGCAATAAAACAAACAGAGGAACGGACATATTCTCTCAGCATGTCCATCTGTATAACAATTTCGAAGTGATTGGCTTAATTACGAAGTTAGGTCACTAAAAGGAAAGTCTTTCTCTTCGTGGCGACTCTCATTCATTGTTTTGTTGCGCTCTCCGTTTAAAAAAATCACTCTGCCGTTTGAATATAATTCTATACCAGAGGTGGACAACCTTTTTTTTTTTTACATAGCAAGCCGCAAAGGTGGTTGCGAATATTTCGGCGGGCCACGTTAAAAATCGGTAATGCTTCGGTAGGCCGCATTGAAATTTAGTCATGGCGGTTTAGAGTTTAAATCGGAAATTATCCCGTAATTCTAAGGTATCGTGTGTGAAAATCATGTAAAAGTGGAATTAGCGTTAAAATTTCAAAATTAAAAGTTTCATCATCGGAATTTTACCAAAAAATACGAATGTGTGTGTTAGTAATTAGGGATAGCTTTTTTATCATAGCTTCGCGGGCCGCATAATAAGCTATCGGAGGCCGTAGGCTGCCAGTCCCTGCTCTATACCATATCTTATACGACTGCGCAAGTGAGGGATGAATATCGTGGGAAAATATTCCGAAATTCCATTTCCGGTACCGTTTTTGGCGAAACCTCCTCGTCAGTATCCGCCCGAGGGTGCACCTTCCTTCCTCGATGCAATAAAAAGGGATCGAGAGGTAAGAAATAAATAGAAAAGGAGTGTCCCCTCCAGGGGTGCATGAGTTAACGTTTCCTCCTTTGCGGTTGAGCAGATTGCGATTCCTGCAGAACCAGAGTTTTATAGTCTATTCTGGGTCAGAGGGGATTAAAATTTAAAGACGGGAGGATTATTCGATTTCCATCACTTTGACATGTATTTTGAAAAAAATCCCGTAGCTCGATTCAAGTTACCCATTGAAAGGAATCGGAATTTCCAATCGTGTATTCTGGACGTTGGCTTCCGAAGAGAAAATGTGAAATTTTTATGATTAAGGCCCATGAAACGTAGTAAACGATAGATTCGGAAAGGAAAAAAAGTATGGATTTGACTGAGAGATCTTCATCCATTTCAATTTTGACCGAATTCGACGGCTGCAATTAATTAATGAGTATAATTAAATTTCAATCTGTTTTAATATTTTATCGAAGGCCATATAACTGTTTGCCAATGACCGGCGTATCTTTAAATGATTATCGCTCTATTTTTCCATTCCATTTATTGACCCGATGATTTTGTATCTATGGAATTATGGAGATCAGACGAAATTTATGACAACAAAAAAATAACAGCGTTTTGCGTAATTATCTTTTTCCGCATCTCTGACCTGTGGAACCTCAACGCGGTCCACATTTCTCACTTTTTAGGCAACGACCTTAGTTGACTCGCTGAATTAATTGAAATACAGGACGCCCTCGAATGAATCTGAGGTATTTTCCTTTTTTGTAACTCGTTCTTATCCTATCTCATTCCCAGCCATCATGTCCGGTCCCCATTTATTCTCCCGAACGAGATATATATATTTCAAAACGAACGAGAGAAATCACTGCGGTCATATTCCTTCTATAGGAGGGCATTTCCGACAGTCATCGATTGCGCACGCGTCGAGACCCCCTCCCCCACCTTTTCCACGACACACGCCCGCACCACCTGCCGGCCGAAGTCGGAAGCCCACAATAGGAGCACCTGACGCGTCACCTGCTGGAGGCCAGCGTAATAACTTCTCGTCATGTGACCCCTTGTGCGGCGAATGGATCGGCGCTAAAAAAAAAAGACATCCCTCCCCCTTCCCTCCTTACGGGAGTTTCCTGCCCGGCAGCAGTCTTCCTCCCCATTGTCTGTTCTGCGGCAGCGCCCCATTGAGGAGTACGGGGAGAATCCATTTTTTATTATAGGTATATGCAGAAGAGGGAACTGCCCTCCTCCGAATTCAGTCCGCCATCAGAGAACATTTTTATTAGTTTAGTGTTTTTTTATTTTGGCTGTTGATTATTTTTAATATCTCCAGGATGATGAACTGAAGCATTTCAATGGCTTTATTTATGGGAAAGGTTTATCTGCTGTATTCACAACTTAATAAAATGTTAACCTATTTGGAAGGAGTTCATCGCTTCTAAATTCTTGGGTTAAATTATAAAAGTTTGCATCATAAAGTTTCGGCAAGTTACGAGAAATTTATAAGTCGTGGGTATTTCGTTAGTCACTAATGTTAAGGAGAAGGAGGCGAATAAGCAGAATCCTTAAATTAACTATTATTTATGGTCCTATCCGCTGCTGAGTCACTAACTGTTCAACACTAAGTTTACCTTCGGTTATAAGAAGATGGTGTTCGAGTCTCGTATCGGCGATCCCCTAACGAAGAATGTTTATCCATTTTGACTAATGGATTTTAATCAGGTAATGCAACTTGTTTCTATCATCTTGTATAATGGCCTCTTCCATCAGTTCTAGTCGAACACACTCGAACGGGCATTCCATCGACTCGAGTCATTACTTCTTAAGTATTTAAGCAAGCTTTGGGCAATTCTTGCAAAGAGCGATGTTTTTGATGATTTTGGCGAGCTTCAGACGCACAGCAAACAGATTTTTTAATGTCTTTAAAAGGTTTTTACTTTCGTCAATAAAGAGTTATAAAAATAGTACCTCCTTAGGCTACATTAATTGTGCTAATAACACGGTGAAAAGTTTCTTCGTTTGATTTCCTCTTTCATATTTTGTTCCCAATTTCTATATAGTTTTTACCTAAACAATATTTTTTCTTATTTTTATTTTTTAATTTGACAAAAGAAGACGAACTGAATGACGTAGGCACGAAGTGTAAAAAGAATTTTTTGAACGAGCTGTGTATATTTCAATTGTATATGGAAAAGCATCGATAATATGGTAAGACTACAGAACTTTTTTTATAGCTTGTCTCTTATTTTGTGTTTTTATTCGTTTATAGTGATTTTATCTAGATAATGGTGACCAACGTCCTTGGGAATATTATTTTATAATCATATTGAAGGCGGTTTATGAGTTGATAAAAAAATAAATCGTTACATTATTTTCTTTATAATTAGGGATTGATATAATTAGACAGCTGCACTAGTACATTATTAAATGCAGCGCATAGAAATATATGCATTCAAGCATTACACGATTTCGCTAGTATTTTATCTTAGTGGATTTTAAAGTAATGCATTTGGATATACGTATTTGTTTGTTTAATAAGATTTAGAATTAATACTTTTCGTTTAATATGTATACTTAAGACGCATATTTCAGAATTTCAGACCTAAACGTTGAAGGTGAAAAGGGTCGAAACCGTCTTAAGAAGTCACGTATAGCAATTTGATTTCTGTAATCGTCGATAACACAAACCAGTTCTTTGGTGAACCAAATTTCCACATCCATGACGCGGTCATTAAATGTCGCTAGCGATTGACTCCGATTGGAAAAGTTTTCAGGAGGCTTCCTAGTAGTAATCGATACGGAAAAAATAATTAGGATCGTCGAAAACAAAATATTAATTCTCTCTAACTACTTGAAACTTGGAATTCTCTAGTTGGGTTATCAAGAGCGTCTCTCTCTTCTGCGGCGAAGCGACTGGGATTATGAGTTTGAATGAAGTCCAAACCTTTTCACGTCTAGTTTTCCTAATCTCGGGAATATTAATAAAAGGAAAAGGAGTTTTTATTCAGAGATTATAAAGGTTCCGTAAATCTAATTTAGAAATAGGATTGATTTTCCTCCTCTTAATCTCTTTGGGCATGTCTGTGTGTGTATGTACACACACACACACACACACATATATATATATTTTATACTACCTGAAAGTACCCGGCGATGCCCGGGTTATGCCAAACACATAACCAAGTGACCAAGAGAAAGTCGCCTTTACACTGTAATCCATAAATCTTAAGAATTTTAACTTGTAAGAATATTCAAAATGGGATCGAATCTTTAATAAAGCATACTTACCTTCTAATTACAGCAAATGTCCCATATATTTCTGCGCGGTATGTGTGTCATTTATGAACCAAAGAAGCATTTGTCACTTTCTGGGGAAATGTTGGCGTCCTAGAAAAACTTGTATAGATTAGACGTTTTATTCAAAACCACAAACTGATGTCGAGTGACTTCTATGGAGAGTATTATAAATGTGCGTTAATAAGCATTACAGATGTATAATATAAAGGTTTTACTTACTAAATGGTAGGATTCCAGCATACACACGATGAATTGTCGTTATAAACGCTTCCCATACGCAGTCAACAGAATAATTATCCTTAACTATGTACGTTGCTATACATCATTAATTTCGATGCTTAAACAGCAGTTCGAAGCGAAAACGCTATTCTTTCACCTATTTGAAGGTTTAATTGGCATTAATTGAATCGGAGGCAACAATTACGGTCGCCTTGACAACGTCGGAAAGAGTACGAAATATCCGTAAAATTTCGAAAACAATTGCGTATTTCTGAATGATTCGACCGTATAACATGTAAACATCGCAAGAATAAGATAGTATAGAGTTTTAACCGTCGAATAAAGCAAAAACGAAGAAAATCGGTCCATATTTACGTATTTTAACAAATAAAGGAAAAAAACCTTACACTTTGAAAAATCGTAAATCCCCTGTAAACTTATGGGAAAATAAAATTGTCTCCTGGTCGATTTTGGAAATCCCAGGTACCCTATGTTACTCGTAGAATCATATGAAGTCAATTTGCAAAGTTTGGTCCCGATAGCTCAAAGGGCGTTGGAATGTATAAGGAACACACGGACAGACATTCAATTTTATAATATAAGATTGGAGAAAGAGGTAGGAAAAGGTTTCAGCTGATAGATGACTTGAAAGGGAGAGAGAGCTATCAAGACATGAAGAATGCGGAAAATAGTACATATATGAAGAACCAAGTTTAACCATGACTAATCACGGACCTGTCTACGGACAGACTACCTATGATGATTACACACGCACGCACTTGCACGTACACACGCGCAGATTCGCAGATTAAGAAGATAAAGTAAAATGTATAAACCTCTCATAATTAACGGAAAGCAATGCGTAGAATTTTTTGTTTAACTCCTCTTAGGACTGGTTTTATTTTGAGAACAGTGATGCAACTGTAAGTTTTTAATTGAATGTCCTCGGGCGATTCAGGGTTGGCATCCGACTTCGAATCGCCGACTCTAGCGTCGTGTTTATGGATCCAAAGGCATGTCATATGAACTCTCTCACTCGCCTCTTAATTTTATTTGTCTCTTTTCCTATCTTCGTTCACACGTCTCTCTTTTCCTCGATAACTGCCGGACGTTTCAGACACACGCTACTTGAACATTTTGCTTTGCCGACACCCGTTGTGTCGTCAAACAATAAATTTACTTATTTCGGTTGTGCACTGATTTCCCAAGCAAATGGTATTCAAATTTATCTCAGCGCCGTGCTCCAAATTCCGTCAATGCATACAAATTCATCACCGTCCTAGATTTTTGACTACCCTTGCGTATCTCAAATAAATTAAATGTATTGTTTGACATTATAACAGATCTCGGTATCCTAAAATATGCAAGTAGCATGTTCACGAAACGTTCAGTTGCTGCAAAACCTTTTTATTTAATTAAACATTTATAAATCGTTTTAAAAAATAAAGTCAGTTCATAAACCTTCTAAATAAGCCTGGTTATAAGGGATGTTGCTTACACCGTTTTTATTTTATTATGAAAACAGTATATTCAGCATAATGCGAATTTGGCAAGTATGTGTTTTTTGAAGCTCAGTGAGCACTTGCTGTTTGGAGAAGCACACACGAGGAAGTGTACGGTCGAAACTTATTAGGGTAAGACCCTTCTTCTGCTACGGAGAAAAGGCGCCCTTCGTTTATATTTACAGATTTATTTCAATATTTATTAGAAGACTCACTACCAACAGATACGGAAACACGTTATGGCCATAGGTTACGTATTTTAGAGTAAGAATTTTCCATTGGTTATTTTCTAAGCATTTTAAGGTCTATTTCTGCACCTAAGTCATCTCGTTTCTCGCTTTGCATGAGGTGAAGTTAAAGAAGTATGGCTGCCTGAAGACATGCGAGATGCACTCGGGCGATTCAGGGTTGTCATCCGACTTCGAATCGCCGACTCTTGCAACTCGTCTTGCGTCGTGTCTATGCATCCAAAGGCATGTCATGTGAACTCTCACTCGCCTCTTAACTTTGTCTTTTTCTGTCTTCGTTCGCTCGTCTCTCTTTTCCTCGATAACTGCAGGAAACCCGTTGATAGAGAGCAGAACCTAAAGAACGGCTGCAACTTTCGTTTCTTTCCTTCTTCCATGAGGCCTTTTCTCAATATTTACGGCTAAACGGTTTATGCAACTTGCTTATTCCTCGCTCGCGTATCTATTTACATAATTCCGAAAGATATATTATGACGAATAAAATGATATTAAAAGTATTGCATCAATTGGAAGCATAGGATCGCAAGAGACAGATGATGCAAAAATTTAAGTAATAGGCGGAAAAATATCTTACTGATCTTATAAATATTTTAGAGTGTATGTGTGTGTGTATTTGTGTATGTATGTTCTTTATACGTTTTTACACCGTTGAAGCTATCGAATTCAAAATTTTCATGCGCCATCTTATGGACAAAAGGAAGACTTGGTCTAGGTTTGCAGACCGTGGGGTCCATTATACCCCATATAGTCAACAAAATACTATTTCCATAACAATTCATGGGAAATGGTGTGTAGAAACCTCAAAATGCCATGCAGCCCTTCACTAATGTGGATATAAATATACCTAAATATTAACTTACGATCACGCGAAATAGATTATTTTACGCACGAAAGACTGAATATTTTAATTCTGTTCATGTTTCGTAGTATTACGTTAATCGCACGAAATTTTCCTTTAAGCGCAAAATTTACCGGTTTAGATGTCCATTTTCCAGGCGGTAACAAAGCTA
Organism: Uropetala carovei; assembly: GCA_036926305.1. Taxonomy (NCBI): domain Eukaryota; kingdom Metazoa; phylum Arthropoda; class Insecta; order Odonata; family Petaluridae; genus Uropetala; species Uropetala carovei. Next base: position 3,196,127 of record JAXCHB010000010.1, on the reverse strand, counting down.
AATTTCTTAATTGTTGTCCACATTAAAGAGAGAGCTATCCACGTAAAGATGAATGCAAGGAAAATCCACGCCGTGGCACGCCGTGGAGGAAGAATATCTAACGCCAAGATATGCCTAAATATAGTCTATGAATACTTTTAAAGTGAGTCAAATGATTTTTAAGGAATATTAGAACATTCTTATCTTTTACCATTAACATTGAAAGATTTATCGATACATCTACTTACATTTGTTCGGTAACCAAGATGATGTTTGTTGTTTAAGTTTTGGCTAATAGTATTGACATAGGTACATAATCCACATAATTTTATTGCCGCTTTAAAGGATTCGGTTCATCTATCCATGTGAATATTAAGTAAGACGTTAATGCGTACAATACAATACATAAAATAGTAAATGTTAATGTAAGCATCGCTTGCGTAATTAAGGAATGGGGAACGTTTGCCCCGAACAATAAAAATCGTTTGCCACTTCAAAGAAAACTTTCCCGAGCGAAGCCGGGCGTTTCAGCTAGTGTAACATATTTTTTCCTAAATAAAAATGTGAAAATGTTGATTTTTACGAAATCTACCGAAGTGCATGACATTTTGAATTATGAAAAAATATTGACAGATAATTCTGTTTATTTATTTCAAAAAATTATGTTTACGGAAATTTACTCTTACAAGGGGAGGGTCAGACGTTCGGGTCACCGAATCTTTTCAAAAGGAAACTATGAGTATCATAGTGAGAGATTTGTTAATCTTGGATTCTTACATTTCCAAAGAATATCAAAGGTTTGGCTTGGACTCATTGCAGTTAGACATATCTTATTATTAAGTGTTAGACACCAGGATATAAGAATAAAGGTGGTTCATCTCATCTTCTTTCGAGAAAAGTTGGAACATAAAATTCTTTATGTTACGACTAAATTGTAATTACTTCAGTATATTCTGCTGTTACCATTTACCGCGAAAATGCTGTATTTCTTGAACATAATTTATTGCCAACAGAGATGATGTTGCGGAGCGCAATTTTACCGAACAACTAGATTAGAGGGCATTTTAATATGCACTGGAAAATGACTGAGAAAACTTCTTATAAATATCTACGTGAATACATCTAATACTTATCTGAAAAAAGACAAATGAGGAAGGATAAGAAAAGAGATTTGACTCTTGGACGACTTTAAGATTAGAAAGGGGTGTGAACAAAAACCATATGACTGTATGGAGGAGAATTTCTAACGATGGAACTCGAAAATCGTTACTTAAAACATTTGTTTTTATTCTATGAAAGTTCAAAGTTCAAATGATCGATTGCAACCAATATTTAACAAACTTCTCTTATGTGCGCGCGTTTACATCAGTGACACCCACCCAGTTTGCCGTGAGTTTATCAATCATCGTACACAGTGTAACAAGACAAAAATTCTATGGAATTATTAGAATTATATATTTCGTCTTATCATCTCTATTCCCGCAAAAGATAAAATTATATATATGTAAGGAATGAAGTAACAATTAACCTTTTAGTTCCTCCAACGATATTATAGAACATATGTTGCCCTCGCTTAGCACGGAAGTGGGTTATGTAGTTCTCGATAAGAAAGGTTTGGGCAACAATGATCTACACGCACACACAAGCGAAAGCTCCATTCTTTTCCTTCAGCCGCCGCGAAATTCATCAAAGCAAAGCTATCTGCGAAAACTCATCAAGCTGTCTTTGAAGCTCTCCAGGAATCCGTCTTCCCCTCAGGCCTTTAAGAAGATGCTCGATATTCTCCCTCAGAAGAAGAATTTCTATTAAAAATATCCTAGTTAAGTACTCCTCTCTATTCCCTTATATCGGATGAACAACACTGGCCCCCTCCTTCCTCCTCAACCCTCGCTATTTATTTTAGATCCGGAAAGAATGTTATTAAATCCGAACGTTATTGGAAAAACGATCACCCGTATAAATTTCAAATAAAAGTTGTGGATTAAATTCACTGAACCGCGGAGTGGAACAAATTACATGGATGTCATCTAACCCTCCTCCCAAGAAGCGAAGGAGCTTTAAGAAACAGATCTCGATTCAGTTGTTATTGTAAGATGTGGGAATGTAAATATTGTATTATGTACAGATATTTAATGTAAACCGGTAGTTGTCCATTAAATTTACGTGTAATGTAATATGGGAGAAATAGAGAGATGTTATTGTGATGTTCGGTGAGGACAGTGGCCGCTTCGCTAGCCGTAAAGATCTACCCTGAAAATCCTAAATCTTGACTCTGCGTATCCTAGATTTTAAAAATTGTATCTATTGCACCACATGAACAATTAGGCATATTTTAAAGGTTTTATTCGGTAGTAATAACGATACCTCAGTCGATGGCGATTGTTTTCATCCCCCGGGAAAGGATCATCATTGCCTGTATCCTCGATCCTTCGATACGTCTTTCGATACCTCTGCGCCGTCGCAATGCAAGTCCTTTCGACTTTTTCCCCTCCTTCCTCCATCGCTCCTTCCTTCCCTTCTCTGTCACCCCCCTGCTTTCTTTCATCTCTTTTATGAAACTCGAATGTCCAATATACCCCGCCGCCATCCCCTCGAGGAGGAAGATCAGGTCGCAAGACGAGTTTCATTGCTTTTTTTGTTTGCAGTCCAAAGTCTATCCGAGACCTTTTTATTTTCCTTCGGGTGTACGGAGAGTTTCCATTTCTTGCCACTTTTCTCCTATAGCACTATTACTTTGTCCACCTGATCTTTTTCATGCTGCGACTCCTTTGCTCTTTCTCGCAAGGTCCCTTTGGAAATCGATACGTTGCTTATATTACCAATTTGCACGTCGTGCTCGTTTGCCTTTGTTGCTGTTGAATTATTTTTCGAAAATTATTGTATGAAAAATTTTAGGATTGGTAATATTATTCTGCTGAGTAATACATATTTAAATTACCGTTCGACTAAGAGTTAAATACCAAAGTAATCGCAATTTCATGTATTGTCAGGATTAGTATCTCTCAACAATTATAATAAATATAAATATAATCACTCTCATTCTGAAAAAATCTGATGTGGCCAACACATATTTGGGGTATAGATATTAAAATTATTAGGGATAGCATTATAAGGCAAAGTTATTATTTCCTAACGTAAAAGAATACAGTCGTCCTTATTGCCGTAAATTAGGTATATTTTGAATGTTTACAGAATTCACCGCTACATGGTGGTGGCGCTGTATACTGGAAATTAAGAAAAAGCAAAATATCTCCGAAATGGATTGTTCTATGAAAATTTGTTTCAAACAAAACTTGGAAGAAATATTATTCTCTACAACTTTGGCCCTCACGAAAATATTTTGAATATGTTTACAAAATTCACCGCTATATGGTGGTGGCGCTGTATACTGGAAATTAAGTAAAAGCAAAATATCTCCGAAATAGATGGTTCTATGAAAATTTGTTTTAAACAAAACTTGGAAGAAATATTATTCTCTACAACTTTGATCCTCACGAAGATGACCAATTACGACGTTTTTAAGGAGTTATTTGACAGAAACCGAAAAAACCGATTATTTTTTATAAATAATTCCTAAACAATAACTGCTATGGAAAATTGTTTCAAATGAAAGTTGTAGGAAATTACATTCTCTATAACATTTGTATAGAATTGTATATAAAATAATGATGTTTTAACGGAGAAATATCGCAAAAACCGAATCGGTTTTCGAATAAACCTCGACTTCCGGTTAACCGGTTTTGTCCAAAATCTAATCCGTTTTTTGTGGCCGTGCTAGTGTTTTTTTTTTAAGTTTGGTAACGATATAGCAAGTACTTTTTCAGTTAGAGCGCCCACAATCACACTCACACACAGACATAATTCCGAAAATAGTCTAAACGTGTTCTAGGTACCTCAAAACGTGTATTTCCGTTGAAATCTCGAAGTCGATTTTTTTTCATGAACACAATACTTTCCCATTACTACGTATGGAGAAAGTAAAAATGGAATGCGGCCTTTATTTTCGAAACGTTTATGCTCTTATAAAAGTCATCTCAGGTGTTTGGTCCATTAAAACTCTTCCTTAGAGGTGTTTGTGAAAATGGAGATTTTTTAAAAGTTTTGACATCATCCGTGCAGTGTTGTTACGCAATACTTTGTTGATTTGCATCTGATAAAAGACCCCTATCAAAAATCCGTTATCAGTGAAGTAGGGTAAGGCGATTTTATTATTTAGAAACTTATGCTTATTTAACCCAATATCGTTTATAAAATATAAATTGATACGGTGATGTTTTAATCCGTATAACCTTCGAAATTGTTTCCAAAGCAAAATTGCTCACTTCACAGACTTTCTTGCCTATAGCGTTTAAAATTAAATTTCTTAAGCTTAAATAAATGATAAGAAATAAGTAAATATATATGAAATACGTTTTATTTTTCATTTTTAAGGGAAATTATATTTATTGCGGGCGATCTCTTTATTTAAAAAGTCGAGGGAAATTTCTCATGAAAAATAGATTCATTGAAATTGTAAACATTTAAGAAACTTGACTCTTTCATCTTGAGTGCTCAATGGAAATCATATTAATGCGGAACAAGAAGTCTTCGAGAAAATTGTAATTTGCATGAAAAGGGACGGAATCAGTTAACTCAAGTCCTCAAGAGCTCATTACTGCAACGGTATCTGGAAACCTGTATTGAACCAGTGAGAAAAGAAATTTCGGGTCATCAGATAGTTAAAATCGTAATTTAAGAGTATTGAAGGAAGAGAATGATAAAATACAGGGATTAACCATGACCCTGACCTTTCCAAAAGCGGCGAGTATATTAGGTAGCGATTGGAGTAGGAGATAAACGATGGCGTGAGTCACACGCATGCGTTTTGCTGCTCTGAAGGTTTTTGTTAATTATTTTATTATAAATTATGCTACAAAGCTTTTGAGGATGAGGCGCTGATACAGGCTTATTATTATCTTCGGATTACAAGATTTTACTCCGATCAAATGGCATCACCCGATCCTAAATTTTATAATCTCTGGAAAATATATAAATTAATTTGCGGTTCAAGAGTTGTAAAATTATATATGCGATAATCACACTATATTTACATACTTGTGCGGTCGAATTAAATGCCGATTCGCTTCATACAAAAGACATTAATTTAAACGCACCCAACCACATAATCCTGCAGAGAAAGTTTTATATAATTACCGCATTCGCGTTTACATTATTAAAAATGAATTCATTAAGTAAATCTGATATACAAAAATACTGTATACATAAATATAAATTTGTGTTTGTGAAGGAATATGTATATATTTACAACATTTTCACCATTGTTTATACCATTCGTGTTATCCAGAAATGCAAAATCGTTGAATCTTTAATCTTAGCTTCTACTCATCACGCGTGTTTCACTTTAAGGCGCGTTTCGCTTCCAGCGTGAGCGCCTATTGACGTCTGTCTGTCCGTCCGTCCGTCTGCATGTTCGTTCTTAGCTTCTACCGAACGGATTTTGATGAAATTTAATATTAAGGGCTTACAGTCAAAGATAATAAGAAAATCACATAAATGAATCACCTTAGCCAATCAGGGGACCCCTTTACTGATGACAAAAAATGAACTTTCCGTCATATCTCGTAAAGTATTGCTCATATCAAAATAGTTTTCAAATAACACATGTAGAACTAGTAAAGTAGAGTATTTCTTTTACTATACATTTTTATCGTAGGAGTAATCGTTATCAAGAAAATCAAACAAGAATATCTTAGTTCGAGTTGAACAGAATTTCTAGCATTGTTGCTAACATAAACAATCTCACAAAAATGCGTTTAATTTCCTTACGTTTGTATGCAATATTTTTAAATAGGAAGAAAATGAATTATTTATGATGAACTTTAAAGCGCTATTTCCCTTACGTGCGCGTATATTATTTCTTTCAAATATTTAATTGCACGAAACGCGCCCATTTGTGATACGACGTAGACTTTCCTAACTTGTTAATCGTGTATTTGTTTCAAAAGGGGAGTACATTTAAATAAATACGTCTTTCAGAACGTTCAAGTTACCGCGAGGAACAATTTATGCAGCAGGGTCTTTTGAGTCTACGTTAGTCCTCATCATAAAAACGCCACTCTTGATCCTTAGAGCTTCGCCTATAATTTGAATTTATAAAAGTTTTTAATAAGTTTCTCTCCTTAAATGGAAGCCTTTGCAACTCGGGTTCTTCTCGGATTCCCTTTCACATTCAAATGAGCATCCCTTGTTACTCAGGCATCCCATTTCTTCCCTCGTTTTTTTTTTTTTTTTAAGCAGCCAATTTCTCCTCTTTGCTTCTCCCAATTTCTCCATCTCCTTGGCATCGCTCTTCCCTCTAATTCCTCCTCCGGTCTCTTCATCCATGGGTTTTTTAATCTCCTCTAAAAAAAACGTCCTTATTTTACTTCTATAAGGAAAAATCCTCATTTATCCCGTCCGCACTCGACTGTTCAAACTCGACGTACGCGTAAAAACCTAGATGAGCGCGGCGTATTTGCCCCGTTGCCATGGTAACCATTCCGAACTCGGTTGCCACGTCACGGTTGAGAGATTAAAAAAAAGAGGGAGAGAGATAGATAGAGAAAGGGAAGTAGGAGGTGGATGAAATATGGGACATAGAGAGAGATAGGTATCGACGGCAAAAGGACATGGCGGCTGTTTTCATGTTACAGCTGCGCACCATATCTCGGTGAATTTGATGATATGAGCTAATTGAAAAGTGTGTCCTTAAAAGAATCCTATGGAAAAAAATTAGGCCGTAGAAAAATGGTTAAAACCCTGTGGCACGCGCATCACTCGTTGGAAAGAGAAGAGAAACGCGAAAATATTAAACGTATTTTTTTTAACTTCAGCTTTCACGCCTGACTTCGGAATAAAAATAAGTGTGATTCTTGAGAATAAGAATATTGTTATAAAACGTTTCGGGAACATTTTTTACACAAGACAATCTGATGTGGCCAATACATGACTTCCTCCATATTTGGGCTATAGATATTTAAAATATTATGAATAGCATTATAAGGCAAAATTATTATTTCGTATCGTAAAAGAATTCAGTCGTCCTTATTGCCGTAAATTATATTTTTAATATGTTTACGGAATTCACCGCTACATTGTCGTGGCGCTCTATACTGGAAATCTATATAAATAAATTGTAACTCTGTCTGTACATTTGTTTTTTTGTCGGGGTTTTACTTTTTTCTGTGTTTTGCATCACAAGAAGACGTATGAACCGGTTTGCACAATTGTCTGTCTGTCTGTTTGTTTGTTACCGTACCACACAAAAACGGCTGATCGAATTTTTATGAAACTTGCAGCGTATCTTTAGAATGCTCCAGCTTAAAATATAGGCTATGTGGTGTGTCTCAAAAATAATTTTAAGTGTTGTTTTGAGGGGGGGGGGGGGAATCATGGATTTGGTTTTTCGACGATAACTCTCGAGTAACTTAACTTAGGAAGGTCAAATTTGATATTTGTCACTTACAATACAAGTATAAGATCAGCTTTGTAGATAAGCAAAATCAGACCAAGGGGAGTGGGGGGGGGGGTGAGACACCCGTAAGAGAAATCATAAATAAACGCAAGTTACAAAATATGAACTACAACAAATGATAAATAAATTTCCAAAATTATGATTGAAGATTTTTTCTTTTCTGTACGCAACCTAACTACAAATACGTTTGTGGGTTACCATATTTTTGCCTCACACCCCTGAATTATCGTAATTGCTGGGCTATCCTGAAAATTATGCAATATTGTTCAAGGCTTCATTTACCTTTACATTTAGCATTTCAGGATTTAATACCTATCTCCAATATATTTATAATAGTTTGTTTGTTTATTAGTGCATCTATACATTTCCACACAGTTAAAGTTAGAGTAATCAAACTTTCAACAGATACTTTCTTCACAAATAGAAAGGCCGTACGCTGATTTTTAATCCCAAATGTATTATATAATTGAAAAAGCAAAATAAATTTGTATGCTAATGCTAATGGCAGCCCAATATCTTTCGACTCCTTTATGCATGCCCACGATCAACCGATTCCAACCAAATTTGGCTGGATAGTAGGGGGCATTAAGGGGAAGCTCGACGCGGAGTTACAGTGTTTGTATGTCCGCTTTATTCAAAATGGCGGTCGATGTAAACATTAAACTAAGCTTATTTTCCCAAGTCTTACTATTGCTATGAATCAAATTTGGTACGATTGTGGAGGGCTCCCAGAAATAATGCATACGTGGTTTTCGTTACTATCTGCCTCTTTTATTCTAAACGGCGGCCGAGTGAATTCTTAAATACCAGTTATAATCTATAATTCCACCCGGACTTGAACCAAATTTCCCCGGGTTACGCCGGGAATTTCTGCCAGTTAAATAATAATATTTCATTAACTTTAAGAATTTGAGCATCTAATCATTTCAAATATAGATAGGAAACGGAGAAATTACAGTAATGTAATACATTTATATGTGAAATGTTTTAAGTCACAAAGAAAATTCAGTATATATGGAAATTAAAATAGTCCTTTATTTTTTGTGTTATTTAAAAGAAAAAAGTTAATTTAAATCGGCCTTGAAGATTTAGCATAAGTTATGATGACGTTATATACAAATACACATCGTTAAAACGAAAAATAAAATTTATTAACTCAGCGACGGTTTCGAACCCCGGAACTTAGCATCCCACGTCCAAAGCGCTACCCATTGCACCAACAGGACCGGAAGTCTTATCCGCGCAGTTTAAACTTCCGCTTACGTTGGTGTAATGGCAACGTATCGGACATCGAACGTGAAGTTCAGGGGTTCAAATCTCAAGATAATTTATAAACATTTTTTTTTCGCTTTCAATATATATATTTATCTAGAATATGTTCATAATTAACTTTGCATATGTAATGTGACATTTATAAGTGAAGTATTTATCTTCAGAATATGAATTTTCATTAAGTTGCATAATAGGGGTTTGGTAACATATATACATACATATATCCGTGCATACCTATATACATACACATTCTTTTTCAATATCTACATATTCTGACTCTTCTTTCGTTACCATTGAGTTCTTAGATTGTCATTATCTTAAAATATTTCTATTAAATAATAATATTTCATTAACTTTGCTAATTTGAGCTTTTAATTATTTTAAATATGGATACGAAACGGAGAAATTATTGTTATGTAATTTATTCATATGTAAAATGTGATATGTCACAAGGAAAATGCATTATATATGGAAATTAAATGATTTCTTTATATTTTGTATTATTTAAAAGGAAAAAGTTAATTTGAAGCATCTTTGAAGATTTGCCGTAAATTATGACGACGTTATATACATATACACATCGTTAAAACGAAAAAAAAATTATTAACTCAGCGATGGTTTCGAACCCCGGAACTTAGCATCAGACGTCCAATGCGCTAACGATTACACCAACGGGACCGGAAGTCATATCATCGCAGTTTAAACTTCCGGTTTCGTTGGTGTAATGGCAACGTATCGGACATCGAACGCGAAGTTCAGGGGTTCAAATCTCAAGATAATTTTAAAACTTTTTTTTCGATTTAAATGTTTACTATCAGAAACGCCCGGCTTCGTTCGGAAAAGAGTTTTCTTTTATGTAGCAAACGCTTTTTTTTGCCATTAATATAATTACGCGTTAACGTCTTACCTAATATTCACCGAAGCCTTTAAAGCAACAATAAAATTATGTGGATTATGTCAATACTATTAGCCAAAACGTAAACAATAAACAACATCTTGGTTACCGGGCAAATGTAAGTAGATTATCGATTTCTGTTGCGATAAATCTTTCAGTGTTTATGGTAAAAGATAACAATGTCCTTACATTCCCTAAAAATCATTTGACTCACTTTAAAAGTATTCATAGACTATTTAGGCATGAATCCATTTGTACCCTTTATCTTGGAGTTAGCTATTCTTCCTCTACGGCGCGCAGCGGCGTGGATATTTTTAACTTGGAAGAAGACAACAATTAAGAAATTTAGTTTTGTTGCCGCTTGGAAAATGGACATCTAAAGCGATAAATTTTGCGCTTAAAGGAAAATTTTGAGCGATTAACATGTAATACTATGAAACATGAACAGAATTAAAATATTCAATATTTCGTGCGTAAAATAATCCGTGATCTTAAGTTAATCTCCTATAATAAAACGCTTGATATCTTTGTCGGTGTGTGACCGGACGGTCTCATCAGTTAGTTTTAAATATCTCAACATATCTCAGCCATTTCTTCAGCCAGTCCAGCCAAATTCGGTAGGATTGCTATGAATACGTTCAAAAAGCGAAGGCTCTAAAAAAATTTCATAAAAGTCCCGAATTCGACACCAGGAGGTTTCACATTCCATACGAATCTCATATCTCGGCCCATAAGTTTACACGCTAAAATTTAATTTTCAATGTGCAGAGTTTTACTCTTTTGGGAATTAAAATTAGAAATAATTGACCTACGTCCTTCAAATTAGGACCATTTTAAAGGAAAATATACGGGTCGTTTAATTTTCTTCATCTTTTCTCACCTAAAGGTAAAACTTTAGCAAATTTTACGTTTAAATTCGCCGATGTAAGAAAAATCTTTCATTTTCGTCAATGATCGTCTTGGAAACGGGCATTGTTGCTTCAAGCCATATATGGTCATAGAAACCTATATTCGTTTGCGTAAATTGGATGGATAAATGCGGTAAATTACGTATTTTAAAACATGCTAATGTTTGAAATAATTCGACGATGTTTTAACGTGCCTTCGTTTTCTTATCGAAGTCTTTCAGCATATTAAAGGCAGTTGCTTGCGCTATGCCTTCGCATTATCTGAATAGAACAGATATTATGAAAATAATTTTTTTCGTGCTGTTTATTTTTAATTCGCGTCAATCCAATTGTAGAGTAACGAACCAAACAACGATTACATTGTTATCTAAATAAATAAGGTATATGCGCTGATGTGTGTATGAGATATCTATTGAGATTGTTCTTAACTGGTTTAGTGGAATTGAACGCTTGATTGTGATTACTTACTAAATATTGCTTTTCACATGGACAGCTGTATGTAGCCATAACTAGAACACGTGACAAACATAATTTGAAATTTTGGGTTAAGGATAATGATAATCAAGGGCAGTTGCCGTTAAACGAAAGAGTATTTACAAGGAAAGTCGTTATAAGAGAACTACTGAATAGCTAAAATAATATTATTGAGGTATGAGACTGTTTTCCTCTTAATCTTTTAAAACTATTCCTTTGTTTTCATTTGTAGCCCTTTCCGATCTTATTCAAATATTATAATTATATCATTTGTTTGTTGTTTTTATTTTTCTATTGTTTGTTTTCAAAGGCCGTTTTAAACGGGCTCATTCGTCTAGTATTTAGATATATTTATATCCACATTAGTGAAGGGCTGAATGACATTTTGGGGTTCTTCACACCATAACCCATGCATTCTTATGGAAATAGTATTTTGTTGACCCCATGGGGTATAAGAAACTCCACGGTCTGCAAACCTAGACCAAGTTCTTCCTTTGGCCCACGGGATGGCCCATGAAACTTTCGAATTAGATAGCTTCAACGGTGTAAAAACGTATAAAGAACACACATACATACACACACACAAATACACTCTAAAATATTTATAAGACTAACTAAAACGCCCGGCTTTGCTCGGGAAAGAGTGGCAAACGATTTTTATTGCTCGGGGCAAACGTTCCCCATTCCTTAATTACGCAAGCGATGCTTACATTAACATTTACTATTTTATGTATTGTATTGTACGCATTAACGTCTTACTTAATATTCACATGGATAGATGCATCGAAGCCTTTAAAGCGGCAATAAAATTATGCGGATTATGTACCTATGTCACTACTATTGGCCAAAACGTAAACAATAAACAACATCTTGGATACCGAACAAATGTAAGTAGATGTATCGATTTATGTTGCGATAAATCTTTCAATGTTAATGGTAAAAGATAAGAATGTTTTAATATTCCTTAAAAATCATTTGACTCACTTTAAAAGTATTCATAGACTATATTTAGGCATATCTTGGCGTTAGCTATTCTTCCTCTACGGCGTGCCTCGGCGTGTATTTTCCTTGCATTAATCTTTACGTGGATATCTCTCTCTTTAATGTGGACAACAATTAAGAAATTTAGCTTTGTTACCGCCTGTAAAATGGACATCTAAACCGGTAAATTTTGCGCTTAAAGGAAAATTTACGTAATACTATGAAACATGAACAGAATTAAAATATTCAGTCTTTCTTGCGTAAAATAATCCATTTCCCGTGATCGTAAGTTAATATTTAGGTATATTTATATCCAGTCCAGTGAAGGGCTGCATGGCATTTTGGGGTTTCTCCACACCATAACCCATGCATTCTTATGGAAATAGTATTTTGTTGACTATATGGGGTATAAGAAACTCCACGGTCTGCAAACCTAGACCAAGTCTTCCTTTGGTCCATAGGATGGCCTATGAAACTTATGAATTCGGTAGCTTCAACGGTGTAAAAACGTATAAAGAACATATAAGCACACACACACGCATACATACTCTGAAATATTTATAAGATGGTGTATCTAATAAAAAATTTCAAGTGGGTGTCTGTGGGGCATCGATTTGGTTTTTGGACGATAACTCTCGAGTAAATTAACTTAGGAAGTTCAAATTTGATATTTGTCACTTTCAATACAAGTATCAGATCAATGTCCTGTATATTTATGAAAGGCTGTTTGTTTGTGCATCTATACATTTCCACACCGTTAAAGCTAGAGTAATCAAACCTCCAACAGATACTTTATTCACAAATAGGAAGGCCGTAGGCTCCTTTTTAATCTCAAATATTTTCTATTAATTGTACAAAAAGCAAAATAACTTTGTATGCTAATGCACTGCCATTTAGAGGTGAGTCAGAAAGAACGAGACAGTTCTTTTCGAACTGTTCTGATGCCTAAACTGTTCAGTAAAATAACTGTTCTCATAAACTTCCTGTTCTCAAACAGCAGGTAACTGTACATCTTATACACAGTGAGAAAGGTGAGAAACGACTACTTATCCGTAATTGGACGGCAGGGACTGATTAAACTGACTGATTAAACTACGCGTATTTTCCCAAGTCCTACTATAGATTTGAATCAAATTTGGTACGATTGTGGAAGGCTCCCAAAAATATTTCATACGTCGTTTTTGTTTCCCTCTTACCGTTTTATTCAAAACGGCGGCCGAGGGAATTGTTAAATACCATGTATCATCTAGAATTCCGATCAGATTTGAACCAAATTTCCCCGGGCAAGGCCGGGAATTTCTGCTAGTTAAGACTAAGTTAAATATCTCCGAAATGGATGGTTTTACGAAAAATTGTTTCAAACAAAAGTTGGAAGGAATGTTATTTTCTATAACTTTGTTCCTTATAAAGTTTGTAAATTACAGCGTTTTAACGAACATATTCGATGAAAACTGAAAACAGCGATTATTTACAAGTAATTCCTAAACAATAACTGCCAAGGGAATGTTTAAATAGAAGATGTAGGAAATTATATTTTCTACATTTTTTGTAATGGTTAATGTTTACAATAATGACGTATTATCGGAGAAATATTGCAAAAAGCGAATCGGGTTTCGAATAAAATTCGACTTCCGGTTAACCGGTATTGTCCAAAAACTGATCAGTTATTTGTGCTCCTGCTAAAGTGTTATATATGAAATTTGGTATTAATATGACCGGCACTTTTTGAGTTGGAGCGCCCACAATCATATACATCCACACACACAAAAATAGTCTTAACGTGTTCTAGGGACCTTCGTTGAAATCTCGAAGTCGATTTTTTTCGTGATCACAATACTTTCCCTACACTACGTATGGAGAAAGTAAAAATAGGATAAAAAACTCTTTCATATTTAGTGATCACGTTTGAAGATTATTCCGAACAAGACATTCGAAAATTACTTCTCCTGGAATGTATATCAATTTTAATATAAAATTTTATTGGAGAAGTATCTAATTTTTATCCTCTTGAAATCAATATGTTGTTCCGTTAGTTCATTTTATTTTGCAAAATGTGTATTCCTTAGGAGAGTTAGATCCGGCTGAAGGATTCCGGTGACTGGTTCCAACAGAGTTGCGACATTAATCCGGTAATGGAATGGAAATGCCTTTCCCTATCCTACGAATCATTTTCCGTAAATTTTATTTTATTGCTCAAACTTATTCGGAGCAGAAAATTGAATTCTCTGCTGAATAAGTCGGTGATGTCGAGCGGTTGACCCCTTGTCAGAGGTCGTCGGTTCGAATCCGAGAGTCATACGACTTCCTGTCATTAAACTAACTGTTTTGGATATTCGAAGACATTACATGCATTCCAGCAAAAAATGTTTTTTTACGAGAAAATGCGATTTGACTCTTGTTTTTCCTTTCTATTCGATGTTACAGCATCTAACGTCTTTTTCCCTTAAATTTCCTCCGATAGATTTTTCTTACTGTTCCGCTTGGAATTGGATTATTTCGCGGCAGTCATTATGCCTTTTATACATTAAAAGTAGAGATGGCACAGGTTCAATTATTAAAAACATCAAGAGAATCGCGAATTGAATTGTTTTTATCGAGTAAACTTTCATTGCGCACCATTATAGTCGACATAAGATCGCTGCAGAAAATGAAGTCCTGACATCCAACTCGAATGAAGCCTTGCGGTAAAGTTAATTAGAAGCTTTTCCCATGGCAGTAATTGAAACATTATTAAACTCATTTAGCGAGTGGAAATCTTTTTTTATGCCGCGGAAAAAATACGCAAAATGCAAGGTAGAACTCGTTGTAGCGCTCGAAGAATATATTCACCTACGTCACCACAAAAAAATGCCTCTCGGAAACTGCTCTCGCATACACGTAATACACAGATTGAGTCGCATCCTTCCTCATTTCAACCTCAAAGGCCACGGACTGGTGAGAGAATCCCTTAGGATGGGCCTAGTGACCACTTCATTTTCGCTCAAGCCCTTTTTACCATTCGTGAGCTACACTTTCACGAGCCCCTCCCCTTTTTAATCCCAGATCTGAATAAGCGTTTGTACGCGCGAACCCTCATCTCCCTAGCTTTGTGTTTGACGGAGTGGATCCTCCTTTTCAAGAGACTTAGGATGATTCTCCTTTCTCGCATCCAAGGTGATAGCAAACTGGCCTGGGGCCGGGTTGGAAATGAAGCAAACGGCTCTTCTCTCCCTCCAGAAGAATGAGTAAATGGAATTATTCACCCCATATTTTACATGCTTTGAAGCCGTCGCCTTCCCTTCGAAATATATATATTTTTAAATTTTACCCTTAACCATGTAAACGGTCTTTACAACTTGCGGCGTATCATGTTACGCAAAGCGCAGGAATACATTACATTTGAAGTTGGCGCGTCATAAAAATTTGGTGAACCTACAGGGAAGGCATATATTATTTTCATCCAATTTTTTTATCTTCAAATAACAAATACTCTCAAATGTAAATGGAGGTTCAGGAAAACAAAGGCGAAAACATATCGTGCACAATATTAATGTGCCTCTAAATATTTCCGATGATTTAAGAGAAACAGATGAGTAAATCCATGATCGATCATCTGTTTTTTTAAGACGGCAAAGCGTGTATTTGCAGATGTCGCTCAGGCGATCCCGATTCCCCTAAGTTTTTGCATTTAAAAAATTATTTTTCAGTCTTGCTTTAACCTCGCTACAAATAACTGAGAGAGTCTTCAAAATTCGAAAACGTTTCAGTTGACTTTTACTTTGCATGCGCTTTATCAGCAGTCAAGTATAAAAATCCTGCAGGTCCATCTAATCTAGAGTGACTTCTTTGGCTTACAATAGAAGAAACTCAGCTAGTTACCATGACTTTGTTCGAAGTTCTTCGGGCGTATCCTTTGAATTCGTTGACATAACCACAAAATCTGCTTAATAAATTCAACGAATGATTTATATACCTGTTTTACTGTAGGCGAAAATGGATTTAACAAGTGTTCAGAATTGAGAGAAAATTATTTTAAAATTAGTTTATACGTATCAAAAACCTATGTCTATGTAGCGGGCCGCATTGGCGGCAGTGATTCCTTCGGGGGCCACATTGGAAGTAGCCAATGCTTCGGCGGACCGGACTAGTGTGCAAATCGGAAGTTATCTAGAGATTCTGGGGTATTATATAAGCAAAAATCGATTCTAAATGAGTTTTTAAAGGTTGAAATTCAAATATAATGCTTCAGCATTATAATATGAATTGAAAAATATAAATCTGTGTGTAAAATTTAACGGGTCATTTTTTCGTCACGTCTTTGAGGGCCGCACAAAATGCTCTCGTGGATCGCATGTTGCTCGCGGGCCGTAGGTTCCCCATCCCTGTTTTAGAAAAGGGAATCATAAAGCTAGCCTTATGTCTGAAATCCAATCGATGAATTATGTGATTCACTTGCCCAAAAAGGATTTTCCATATCTTTTTCAGGGCTATCGGAGCAGTTTTAAATTAATTTAGGCGGGACTAACGAATAATTTGTTTGTTGGGTTATATAATTAAAAGGATGCAAATTCGACATTTTAATGTTGCAGTGATATATTGCGTATTTACTTTATTGAGGTTGTAAAATTGTTTCAGGTAGAAATTTCCAAGAGAATCGCATATTTTTAGTATTATTTGACCCAATAAATGACAGGAATTGTAAAATTTCGAAATACTTACATGATGACGACGACCTGCCATCTGCAGTCCGTTAAAAATACAGGATGTACACAAATTATCTTTACCACTTTAACATGAAATAGAAAAATTCCAAACCAATCTACACATACAGAGTTTACGCTATCTGTGAAATAAACTCATAAAGTTTAATTGAATAAAACGCCGGTGCACGTGATCCATTATGGCGTGAATAATCTGAACTTCACCGCAGGAGAAGGCACATTAGGTTTCTTATCATAACAAAAGGGGAGACGCAGATCTAAAGAAACTTCCGATCAACATAAGACAGGCTTCCGCCTTCAGGGCCACCGATAAGTGCTTGGTATGAACAGTTTAAGGAAACGGGAAGTCTTATTCCTAGAAAAGGAGCGGGTCATCCACGTGTATCAGATGAAGTGAACTCGAGTTTCGATTAGACATTCGAAGAGTTACAAATGTTGCCCATATTGAATGCGGTTAAAGTTTCAGTTAAACTTGATGAGTTTCTCTCACAGATGGCACAAATCCTGTATGTGCAGATCGTTCCTGTATTTTTGTATTTTAAAGTTGTAAAGATAATTTGTGCACACCCTATGATCATTTGAGTTCATCAACATCAACACAAAATTTCATCCAGATGTCCACGAATGCCTAAAAATGCCATAAATAGTCCGAGTTACTCCCAAACATATAATATGCATAGTCTCCTTAAAAGGTTAAATGGATTCGCTTAATTATTAAGTGTTTTCATGTGGAAGGTGACCATAACATTAGTATGAAATTAACCCCAAAAATCAGCATGGAAACTTTATTAATGCCAAAAGTTCCCATTGAATTCCATTTTCATGAAATTTATTTGCAGGAAGAAATAAATATTTCAAATTTTAGATGCTGTAGATCAGGGGTGCCCAAAATTTTTCATATCATGGACTACTTTCATCCTGGTAATTGTCTTGCGGGCTACTTATTTTTTCAATTTATAAAAAGAGATTTTAAGAATGAATTAGACTAGAAATTTACCGCAGAATGCATTTATTATACATTATACGTACATCAAACAACATTATACAAGTGATTAATTTAATTAAATTTAATCTTGATTTGCGCGATTATGGACACGTTTACACTTCATATCTTCAGCTAGTGAATGGTAATTGGGCATGTAACTAGAAACAGAGAGAAATAAACAGTCTTCGAGATGTTCATTAGTGAGAGCATTTCTGGTTTTTGGTGTAATTAAGTTCATATTAGAAAATAGAACTCCTTATTCAGGCATATATATAAGCTTAATGCCTTGATGGATGCGTGGGCGACACAGACCCTCCTAAAGGGCGACCCGTCGCCCATGGGAGACGTAATGGGCACCCCTGCTCTAGATCATAATGATATATATTTTCGTCAGACTCATTTTTCCTACATATTTATAAATATAAAAATTAAGATATCAGTTGAATTAAATTTGTACATATTTTAACATTTCCGAAAAGAAAATCACGCTCATGCATAAGACCTGTCATCTGAAGGTCAAAAGACTTTTTAATAATACCGGTGTGATTTTTTTCAGGACTATCTTTTCCGAAAGTCCCTCTCATAATTTTTGTGTAGGAGTAGCTTTGCATATTTCATAAAAAATCGTCGTATCCTTGAATAGAGGGTCCCAAGGAGATTGGGCAGGCTGGCCCTCGCTCGGATAGGAGGGTAGGAAAAGCTGCGACACACGCGTTAGGAGGCTCTTTTCAACGGCTGTACTTCTCATCCTGACTGAAAGCGTTCTCTTTTTGCGGGTTAGCCGTCACCATAGAGACGAGACACACTTGCGTCACAGTTGCCAACGCTGGAGCCGATCCATGTGGGACACTTTCACATTCATGGTCCCAAATCCTCGCCATGAAACGGAGGGTTAAGGCCCTCTTTGCCGTCGAAAGGGCGTAATAAGTGCTGTTCACCGTCTCACTAACGGCGCACGGCCTGTGGAGTTTTTATGAGGGAGGAAATTATTTTATGGTTCGCGAAAGTTCTCATGGGTTCATCGACTGTAAAAGCCGGACTTAGTGAAAAAAACTGGTATATTGGGATGAATCGGTCCATCGCCTTTATCCAAAAAAAAAAAAATAATCGCAGAGTGGTATCGCATATATTTGATCCGTGGTCGGTTAAATGTAATTACGAATCCGCATCGGGAAATTAATGTGAACGTACTAAAATAGTGAAATGTTGCAGAAATATTGGGTCTTATAAGTAATCCAAACAAAAAAATCAAATAGAAGAGAGAATTCGGGAGAATCCTACGAAAAACTCTACAGACCTTAAGAGAAAGTAATCGGATTAGTTGATTAATGTACCGGACTTTAAATTAAATTCGATGCAGTAATCCCTACTAATTCCTTTTCTGTTTAGCATCCTAAAGGCTATTCTACGAAATAGCGAATTATTTTCTACAATATAAATCGAATAAACGGAGGAAAAGAACGATGAAAAGGTTGAGTTCTCCAACTTTCGACAGACATGAGAGAAGGATGGTGAAATCCTTTGAGTCCGAAAGATCTTTATTGAAAACATGAACCTCTTGATTTTTACCCTCATAAATAATAGATAGCCCCAAGAATTTTGAATTTTCAATGACTCCAAGCGGAAAAGATGCAAGCCATTTATAAAATAGTAAAACTTTTTTTTAACAAAGTTAATCAGTCATAAAAAGTCTCCGGAAAGAACCTTAAATCATAAAACAAAACATTCGCTGAAAAATACTCGTAATAATATTCCTCATGAAAATGCGTATTTTAATGTTATCTTTAAGGAAATTTTTTAAACGAAAGTGCAGCGGCCTACAAAATCTCCAATGGGCCAACCACAGCTACTTCTAACTTCGGCTAGACTGAATTTCTGTGAGATACTGACTTTTTGCTACCGCGTTGGCTCATGCATTACCCGCCTGTTCAATTTCTGTAATCCATATTTTAAACCGAAAATAAATGAAAAAAAATACATTTAACGTTCGACTAGTAATTTTTGGAAGTTAATATTGCTGGGTTATATCTGTGCAGCAATAAAGCCTGGAGGGGGGGGGGATGTCTTTGAACCTATTAGAGTGAAAATGATTTATCACAGGAGTCATTGCGGTGAAATAAAAAGGAACAACATTACAGTTGGAGTCTTAAAGTGGGATGATACTGAAACAGTGAAAATCGGAAAACGTTACAATAAAATCCCTTTCACTTTTTCGATTTGAGACACGGTTCAAATGAGGGAAGTTTTATTGCCATGGATGCTATCATCTCTTAAATTTTATGGCGAAAACGTTTCTTACTTCATGGATAGGCAAACTAGCGCGTTGTAAGCTTGTATAATATGCTCTCACGCCATGTAATGTTTTACATGCGTAGTAATTCTATCTTCCGGTAAGTTTTAGGCACACTCTACCAAATATGGGCTATACAAAGTCTTTCCCTTAAATCTTTAATACCCAATTCCTTCTTTTAATGCGTTTAATTTACGTTTTCTCTTCTTACCTTTTTTCATCTTTCCTAACAGTCTTCCTTTTTGACTTCTTTCAGTAAACCGTTCCCTTTCAAATTTTGACACATCCATTTCTTCTGTCTATCCTTATTACCCTAACGTAAAGTTGTCTGCGGTCAAATTACGCCGTAGTCGACAATTTTCAGAATCATCCAAGGCAACGCTAGTAATTTTTAAAAAAATTATTGGATCAAAGTGCAGTATTTCTTAGATTCAAAATGAATTAACGCTGATTATGACTACTTGGTAAACGAAATGCGGATCTAATTTTTCATAAAGTTTATTTTTTGCTCTTGGATTTGTGTGCCAATTGGATTCCAACCGTATTCATTGGTCGATAATTTACTAGTGGATTATTTCATTCGAGATTTTAAAAAGTACTATTTTTTAAAAAATTATTAAAATAACCGTTTTGCTAGAAAAATTCAATTTTGTGTGATACAGATATACTCTATCGCATGCGTGAAGTTTTACCAAGCCAAAGCAAAACTCAGTTTTCTCATTTATCCTAGAAAAATGTGTTTGGAAAACCTGTTTTAAAGAGCCGCAATTGTTAGGTTGACACATTCACGGAAAAAGTTGAACGATTATGAAAAGGCTGCTCTTCAGCAGCTGGCGACATAATAAAACCTGTCGTCCATCTCGAATCTTCGAGCCAGTCGTCTCCTCACACCTTTTTACTTTTCTCACGGACTTCGTCAGCTTTTCTCTGAGAGACCTTCCCGCCGAACTTCTCCTTCCTCCACCCCTTTTCTCCTTCCCTTTCTCTTCTCAGTCCTCTCTTTTTTTCAACCCTTAAAAAAAAAAAAGACCTAGCTCTTCGTCTTGCCAAATTCTTGACCCGGCACTCATCCTCTTTCCTTTGAAGTGGACCCTTTTTTCCACTCGCCTCTTCTTTCGTCTCGTCTCAACTTTTTACTTCTATTTTTAACCCGTTACCTATTTTATTTTTTTAAAAGTGGCTCACGTCATCATTTTTCTTGTCCTTACATGTCCTTCTTGCTGTTTGTCTCCGATTTTCTATCGTGCGTCTTTTTTCTCATGCGGTATTTCTCTTAGCGATGGTTTGTTTTTATTTTCCGCTTTATAATAAACTTTTAAGCAGGGCCTATGGGCGCATGGGGTGCATCGCACCCGGGCGGCAACATGCGTGTATTAGGGGCGGAATTTCACGGGCGGAGGAAAGAATCTCTCTTAATTTTTTTTCGCAATTTATTTCTTAAATTTAATACAACTTTTAACCTGAAAATCGTAAAAAATCTGGGTAAGGGTTCTGTTAAAAGTCCGTAAGGGGCGGCATAAACTACTTTCACTCGGGCGGCAAATATATCTGGCCCGGGCTTTAAAGTATTAAATATTTATTTCCCGACAGAAATTCTCCGCTACATTCTTAGTTATGTACACTGT
Source organism: Uropetala carovei (assembly GCA_036926305.1). NCBI lineage: Eukaryota > Metazoa > Arthropoda > Insecta > Odonata > Petaluridae > Uropetala > Uropetala carovei. The sequence goes on along the minus strand of JAXCHB010000010.1, from coordinate 3,174,505 downwards.
CGTGCGTTGGGGGCCCATTCTTTATCGGGTTCATTCGCCTGATCTAACCCATCTCTCTCATTTTCTCTGGGTCATAAATGAAGTTAATGCCAACAACTTTGGATAATTTGAAGGAATTGATATGCGAGGCTGTTGAAAAATCTCAGTATGATAAGCTGCAAAATGTTTGGCAGGAAGCAAAATATCGTTCTGATGTCTGCATAGCCACAAACGGAGCACATATTAAAACTTGAATAAAAACTTTGTAACTCTTTATTTATTAGTATAGCATGCTTTTTACTGTGTTTTTGTTAGTTTTTAATAATACATTTTGAAAATCGGGAAGATCATTTCAAATCACTCTATACGTTATCATGACATTTAACGTACATAAGAGGAGGGTAGGCTAGGGAACCTTGGTGCATTTCATCCCCTGCCATCCACCAATACGTCTACTTGCCGGGTATTATGTTGATGTAAGAGAGCAAACTTGGAGATTATATGGCAATCAAACGACAGGAGTTATATGTCATTTGGAAAAGTTGTGTAAGAATTAAGTTTCCAATGGCTATAAGAATTGACGGCTCTTTGAAATACTACCTAATAATCAATCTTCCATTCCCTATGAGGGATTAAAACCAACCTTTTTCCCTGTTTTTAGACACTTCTCAACGAAATATATGTGGCCATTCATTCGCGAAAATTTATTCGTTTCCGCCCAGAAAATTTCGGACCTTACAAAGAAAACTTTCCATCACATAGTGCTTTAGAAAGATTAATTCCACCTTCAGGATAGAAAGGGACGTATTGAAGCTTTTTATATGTGATAATATAACATGGCTACCATACATAAAAATTCAGCTATTCACTTTCCATCGTGTGAGCTCAGTTATTTCCCTCTAAGGTAATTCTCTAGGGTTCTTCAGAGGGAAAATGTACTAGGCTAAGATTTTCCACTTCCATCTCCATCAAAAATAACATAAGCGAGGAATATAGCTTTATAATTGGTTGGTTGCTTCAATCAAAATTCGATAATCTTTTTATCTCTGGTGTAATAGAAATTTCGTTTGCTCCGGCGTGCCGGATAAGAGCTCATATAAGAACTTCCACAAGAGTTTGCTCTGTTATAAAAGCCGATTTCAACTTTAACAAATTTTTAACGTAAAAACACACCAGACATTTTTTACAATTAATTTAATTAAAAAATAGAAATTTCAGTCTTCAATTCTATAGAACGTTTTTTCTTCTCACCTTCTCTGTCCGCATGACATTATCTTAGGGACCGCCTGCTGGTCTTAGATTTATTATCCTTCTCCTAATGTTTAAAGCAGTCTCCCGAAGTGGATTACCCGGGTTCGAGTTCTTGTGAAGCGCGGGATTTTTCTTCCGCTCTCTCTTGGATTATTACTTTTAGTTCCGCTCGTATATTTATCGCATTCAAGACTCCCTTTTTCACTGTCGCGACCTTTCTCCCACTCTCTGTCTCTCTCTCTCTCTTTCTGTCTTCCTCTCCTCGTCTGTATTTGTCGGGCCTTTTGTGAGCACCCGAAAATCTTGATTATATCTCTTACACTTTTTTCCGGGCTGTTCGCTTCGTTTTTGGGGTCGCCGCTGTGGGCGATTTTAATTGCGCTGGTTCAAATTCTCTCCGTTTTGCTTTTCGCACGGAGAGGCCTGGTCCATAAAGTGCGCGTGAAATTCACGGTCTGAGCAACTATGCATAGTGCATGACGGAGGTCCTTTGTGACGAACCGTACGGCGTTGAGAGGAAAAAAAACTTAAAAATTGTATTATAAAGTCTATGTTCTTTCTTTATTTTATTTGTGGGGAAAGAGGTAGCTAATCTTGCCTTCTCGAATCGGCGCACTATCATACATTTTTGGTCTTTTGTGATGGATAGAAAAGGAGCCATAAAAAATAAATTTTTCTTTTGAAATTGCGCATTATTTCGTCGTAAAATTTTAAAAGATGCATAAATTAGTCTCTCTTGATAAAATGGATACTAATGGGTCCGAAACTGCTGTTGACTTTATTTTGATAGCCAAAATTAGCTCAGGGTGAATAATACGCATAAATGTCGTAATTTGTTCCTTTATACTAAGAATAAGTCGTTTTTAGTATTTACTCTACACCTTTGGTGTTCGGATGTATAATTTATTTAATGTTAAATGAGCTCACATGCATTGTATTAATGGTTACTTTTACGAATAGATCTTAACATGTTCCTTGGAAAATACAATAATTAAACCACGGAAAAGAAAATAACATTGGATATTTATTATTTTTTATATCGACAATTTATTATTTAACGAAATTAAACGTGTACTTAAAAAATTTCATATTGAAGCTATTACATCTCTTTCAGCTGCTATAATGTAATCACGCTATGCCCTCGGATGCGCTCCTACGTTATATAAGTTTCTGACACACATCGCGGATGAGAATCCTTCATACGCAGTTTACCATGTTTGCCATTTTAACCTCAAAATCCCGTCGTAGCGCGAATTACTCTTACGTTAGGCTTTCCAAGAACGCATTCCCTGCGCTATATAACTACTACTACTAAGAGATAATCTTTGTTATTCCTGAAAATTATCGTCTTTAAAATGCGCGGTATTCCAATTTTCCCAAGAGTTTGATATAGCAACCTTTACAGCCTTATAACTTGCAAACTTCTGCATATCTGGATAGTTCCAGCGTACTTTAAAACCAACTTCTCATAAACCAGGGATATTTTTTTCTATAAAAACGCCTCTTTCTGTAATTCTAGCACGGTCTCTGGGATTTCATTTCCTTCCATTCGCGTCATCTCGAATTCTCCCTGAATCCATAAATCCCCATCTCCATGCAAGCTCCGCACTCGACGCCAAACGTCTAGGAAAACATTTACCTCCGTGGTTTATTGAGGAAGGGTGATGCAAAGGTTTTGCAAGCTGAATTCGAAAAGCTTAAGGAGGAAGTAAAGATCCCTTGAGGATTAAAAAATAAAGGGGCATGCGCGAATTACTGTTCTCCCAACAGACGATCTATTCTCCAAGGGATAACCGTGCTGTAAATTCTCCCTTTCTTCCTTTATCTCTCTCTCTCTCTTTTTATCTCTCTCCAAATCCCCCTTTTTTAAGATATTTTTTTGAAACGCAGCAAGTCTCCGTTTGCAGTCATTCCATTCGCCGTTCCGTACCCTTTTGTGTCTCTCTCCTTTTCACTGCTTAATGCTTAAAGATTGTTCTTCATTCGGGTAGGTTTATCGCGACGAAAAATAACAAAAGAAACTTTCCTTGCCATAAATAATGCAACAATACTTTTGTGGTTAGGCGGCGTGATTTGTTGTTATTGGAAAGAAGGTCTTGGTTTTATTTCATTTTTTGTTTTGCTTTCTATATCACTACTTTTTAGTGGCGATTTTGGAAGGGTTTCTCTGAAACGATAAAGAGGTTGACATAAGAAATCGTTTCCGAGTTACTCTTTGCGTTGTTTCGTAACCTTTGAGAGTTCCACGTTGGCGTACTTTAGGGTATTTCAATAGCAAGTTTAACTATTTAACTTATTTACAAAAAGAAGTTATTCTAAAGTTTCTCTTACGACGAACTTGGTGATTAAGGCAAAGTATTTAATGGTCTTCGGCTGGATCAGTTTCTTTTACTCAATTCTCTCAGAAAGATGCGAGTAAAGGTAAAAAAAAAACCTGATATAAAATATGAATTTGATCGTGTATCAGATTACGCGAATAATCCCAAAAAATCGTTGGACGTATTGCTCGCAATTTCCTCTCATTATCTTATTTTAAACAAATGTGCCCATCTATATTCCAATTAATTCGAACGGGTCTTCGTTCAAGAAAGAATCGCAGGCCGAAAGCGGTAAAACGTAACCCCTACTTTTTTTATACTCACTTTTAAACTTCAACGGAAAGCGTTAAAAACAGAAGGGAAGGCAGCGAGCGATGGAAATCCATGGGAAAAAAGCGTGAATTTGGCGTTATTAAGATTAATAAAAAACGAAAAAAGCGATTCACTTCAACGAACAAATAAGTTTAAGAGAAAAATAATAAAACCGAAGACCGGAGGAGGCGGAGAATATGAAGAAGCAGGCGGAGGAGAAAAGAAGAGGGGCGGAAAATAAAAGAATAAAAATAAAACGGAAAACAAAAGAGGCGGGGAAAAAAGGAAAAAACAAAAGACGAATTACGAAAAAAAATAGGATAAAATAGAAAGTCTGCTCGAGTTCGGGGCCTTTGTATTATGAAATCCCGCAGTCTCGGCAGAGGGAAGTTAGAGGGGGAGGAGGGAGTGGAGATGGAGGGGGGTATTTGGGGAGGGGGGAGGAGGGGGGGTAGAGAGAGAGAGAGAGGGTTTCTTGGGTTGAAAGGATGAAAGATTTAAGGGACTAGGGAGGAGGAAGAGGGAGAGATTTAAAAGAGGAATGGGCTGTGTGGATTGGTGAGGGATCGGAGGGGGAGGGGGGGAGGAGAGGGGTAAAAAAGGGAGCGGGATGAGGGGAGGGGATAGGGTTTTCGGATGGGGTGAATGCACTGCGAGAATAAGGGCAAAGGTTAGGCAGAAGGGATAGGACCATGGAGGTGTGGAGGAGAGATGGAAAAAGCGATGTAAGAGGCGAAGATTGAAGAGATCCGGATTGGGCCAAGAATAGAAGAGGAAGAAGAAATTATTTTTTTCTTTCTTTTTTTGGAGAATAGAAACAGGAGGTATACCCTTAAAAGTTAAGAGACGAAGGGTATACGGAGCAAGGATTCATGGGTGCCGAAACATGAAAGAGTAAAAGCGGCCGTGATTCTGTTTGAGATAAGGAACGAAGAGTGAGGGAGAATTGTAGAGTAAATCGGAGCCCGATAGAGCAACGCAAAGGGCGTTAAAGTATGAGCGAGGAGTGGGAGAGATAAATTAAACTGAGAGCGAAGCTAAGGAAAAGTAAATATGTTATGCGGTAAGAATAAATACTCCGAGACAGAAGGAAATGCGAAATGAAAAGTGTGATAATAAATAGGCGGAAAGAGAAAAAGTACGTTTGTCTACTTAGACTTCCGGTTGTATTTTTATATGCTCGATATAAATGAGTTTAAAGGTGAAAGTTTGGGATAATATGAATCCTGTAACCTTTGAAAACATTTTTCTCATTTTATTAATAGTTTTACCTTTTAGCTCGTCGTTAAAAAGTTGCGTTTCGCAAAACTCTGCTTCTGTTTTAATTTACTTTTTACACTTAAATAAAGCCTTAAGCCAAATTAATTAGCCGAATAAATGGCGATCAAGATAATACCTGTGCACATTGCATAGTTGCGTAACCTAGGTCAGTGATTCCCAAACGTTTTGTATGCCCGGCAAACTTTAAACGATAAACAGAATTTCGCGGCACCCCAACCGTGAAACAAGGTTCTTATATTTTTGCATACGATTCTTGCAGTCCTTGAACCTATTTGTTGGTACAATACCACAATCGATTTATTGTAAGAAAATGGATTGCCTTAATTACCAAGCAACACATCCAAACCGTTGATTTATTTACAAAAACAAATTTTTTCGCGGCATCCCTAAAATCAGATGCGGCACCCCAGTGTGCTGCGGCTCACAGTTTGGAAACCACTGACCTATTTGATCATTTCAGCTACGAATTAGGTGTATTCAGAGGTAAGTCACTGGTGTTTGACTCTTGAAGATTGGATAACTGCCGCTGCAGGCGGTTAGTTATTTTTCCACCCAACCACTACATGACTGAAGGATTAGTCTTGATTACCAATTATATTCATGTCATATAAATGCTCATTCCTCCGTTTTTGTGTCCAATTTTACAGTTAATGACCGGCTTTTATGCCACTCAGCTAAGATTGAAATTGCGCGAAAATTTTTGTATAGAGAGAGAAAATAAGAGGCGAAATGAAATAAGGAAGGGTTAATAGAATTAAAATGAGGGACGAAAGTAAAATCAATCGAAGTGTTGTAAAATATGACACAAAAAGGAAAGAAAAACTGTCGGAGGAAGGGATTTTGTTCACCATGCCGCTGTACCTATTACTACCATTGCCATGTAAGTTGACGAAAAAGTGTACCGGTAGACTAATAATACCATAATTTCACATAATTGTTAGGATCATTCAAAAGTTTTGGGCGGAGAATTAAACGACACCAAAAGTACAGCAGGGACGGCAAAGTAAGTATTTACTCCAAATCGCTGGTTTCAGCTCACTGTAGCGTACACTGTTTATCATCATACCCCTTTCCTGGTAATGTTTAAAGATTGGTCCTTGTTAATCTCAGAAAAGTGTGAGCATCACTTTTCGCAGTCGGCTGATATTTGAACTTCTTTCTGACGGGGGACGTATGGTGTTCCACTCCATACTCCGATGTTTGTTCTCCGGCTCATAGTGGTGGACCCACGTTTCGTCACCAGTGAGAATGCGATTCGGGAAGGCGTACAAAAGTCTGTTACAAATGTCCAAACGGATACGACTGTGCTGTTCAGTGAGTTGTTTGAAAACCCATCTTGCACAAAATTTATGGAAGAGAAGTCTGCTGTGAATAAATTCATAGGCCGAACGGTGACTAATCTGCAGGTGGTTTGCCACTTCATCGATAGTTACCTTTCTGTTGGCAAGAATAAGTGCGCGGACTTCTTCAATGTAGTCATCAGTCGTCGATGTGAACGGGCGCTCTGATCGTTGTTCGCCTGTGACACTTGCTCGGCCATTTTTGAACATGTCTATCCATTCGTACACGCCTCGCTGTGGAAAAGCTCTGCTGCCATACTTCGCTGATAGTCTTCGATGAATTTCTGCACCTGTTACACCTTCAGCCCACAAAAATCGAATGGCTGCATGCTACTCTTCTTTGGTACATGTGATAAGCGGAGCGGCCATGTTGACACTTCTGTTGTTGAAAGTCAACTGAATGGCCAAGGTCAAATATGCCACTACAACAACAGAGAGGCGTCGTGCTTAATATTGCACACGCATTCAGCAGCGGCGCCAATCTCAACAAAAAATATGGGCACTTTGCGGATACTTATTGACTCGCCCTCGTATTAACGAAGAAAATAATGACTTTGTTAAATTCCACAATTTTATTTATTTCACGACCTGTTTCGCTAAATAACTAGCATCTTCATCACATGATGATGGTAGTTATTTAGTTAAACCGGTCGTGAAATAAATAAAATTGTTGAATTTAACAAAGTTATAATTTTCTTCGTTAATACGAATTAAAGGTCATGTGAAGCATTTATTTAGTTTTTACACCTCATTATCCTACTTGCTTGTATTATCTGAAAAATGCATTGTTTCGAGACAATTAAGAAAACATTTATGTAATAAATAGGCCTGAAGTATTGTTAGATTCCACCGACAGTAGTTTTTCTCAAAACACATTTTTTACGTAGATTACAGGCGTCGATTGCTGAGAAAGTCAAAACTTCAAGTGACAATTTTAACTAAAGTTTTAATGTACGAGTTCTCAAGTTTCTTAAACTATTTTGTCTTAGAAGCCGATAAGACTGTTTTGAAAAGTTTATGCATCCATCTACTAATGAGGGAAGAAAACTTTTTCTTTTCTCGAACTTACTTCTGACGAGCGAATCTTCACGAAAACCCTAAAAATTTACATGCTGTAAATTTCTTTGTACTTGAAATAAATGAAGCCGCATAGTGATTTTAATGCGTCAATTCTACTTTTGGAAGTTTTGCAGAGTTTTTACCCGTTTGAGCTGATAATACGCAACGGATTAATTAATTGGATACATTATGATATTATTATTAATGATTTTTATCACTTGGATTGCGATTTGAAAACACCCCATGTAAATTAAAGCGCGCAAGAAAAATAAGCATATAAAGCGTTTTAAAAATATTATTGTATTATATGACCATTAAAAGTATATCTTTTACTTTGTTCTTTGGACTATATTTTAGTATTATGTGCAATTTGTTTACCCCGATTACGTGGCTCATGACGGATCACAAATTAATCAAATCGATTGATCACAATAGTTACCGTCAACGCGTTTTAATGGAGGAGAAAAAGATGGAGGATCACACGGATTGTAAATGGAACGAAAGCGTCAAGAGGAATGAGGAGAGTGGAAGAGAAGGAAGAGGACTGCGAAGGCGATAAGAGTTCTGGAATACGTCTCCTAGGAAAAGGGAAAGGTTTGTTTTGAAGGGGTGCGTGTGTGTGTGTGTGTGGAAGAGGCTACCGGATTACCGGATGAGGCATTGGGATGTTGGGGAGATAGGGAGTGGTAGGGGGGGGGGGGGGGGGGGAAGTGGGGGAGGAAAAAAAAGAAGAGCGGATCGCGTTAGACTGAAGGGAGCGATTGCTCCCATAGTGAAAGGAAAAGGAACTTTCGAGAAGGAAAGCAAAGGTGAAAGAAGAAAGAAAGAGATAGAGAGGAAATTGGACAAAAGGTCAGCCGGACATGGAAAGTGCAGGATCTTAGACAATGTAAGGAACTTGTGTTAACAGCTAAGGGAAAAAAATAGGGATCGGATCGTATAGTGAGTTTGGGGGAAAGGTGAGACAGGGTAAAAAGGGGTAATAAATGGCGTTAAAGAAACGTATACAATGAAAAAAAACCCGGAAAAAGGGTAAAGGGTCCAAAAAGGTTAAGGAAACGGCTGCTGCCGTAATGCAAAAAAGGATAGTAAGGGTCATGGCGTAGGAAAGCGTAGAATTTGGAGTGAATTAAAAGGGAAAGGGAGATTTAAAAAAAGGGCGGGTGAAGAAAGAGAAGGGAATGAAGAGGGAGAAAAGAGGATGAGAGGGAAGATGGCTTCGAGGAGAAGTTTAGTGAATGGCAGAGGAAGAGAAAGGAGCGTAGTATTTGCATAATAATGAGAGAGAGAGTGAAAAAGAGAGGTCGTGCAAGTAGGGAAAAGATCCGAGAAAGGAATTACGGATTAGACTGCCATGTGAAGAAAGGAGAGGAAGAAGGAGAAAGTAAGAGCGAGATTTCTTGAATACGCGGGAAAAACCGAAGGAAATGACGAGAAGAAAAAGGTCAATAACGTATTCCGAGAAAAGCCTTTCACGCGGTCTTAACAGTGCAATATTAATGCGCATAGACTTCGTTCTGAAGCACATGGCGAAAATAAATTAGTTATAGCGGTAGAACTTGGTAAATATTTTGGATTTTCCGAAGGAAGCGTAGGCAATGCACGCAACTAAAATTATTAAGATAGGTTCATAAAATTGAAGGAGACGGCAAATTGAAACTTCAATGATTAATTTTAGCATTTAGATCGAAATTTGAGCAGGATTGGTAAATTGCTTCTCGTACACGAATATAATAATTTCCTCTTATTCTTTGTAACACAGTAATCGTTTGCACGCATAGGCTACGCTGTTTTTAATGTCGTCACAATGACTAAAATTTTAAAAAATCGTTCGTCAACTGAAATGAAAATTATAGGGGTAGCTGTTGATAATGGAAAGGAAAAGTAGGTGATGGGACTGATTATCACGGAAATGAGAGAGAGAGAGATAAAAACAATTAAACTTTTCATGATTAATGAGGCAGAGAAATGGGTGGAAAGGGTCTTTCACTCGCAAAGTTTCAATTTTAGTGAACGGTGATGAGAAATTAAAATTTGAGCTTGGAGTAAAGATTGTGGAGAATACGTTTTAGGAAGCAGATGGTACTTTTTGCAGAGATTAGAATGAATGGTCTTGAATCAATGGAGAAAAGAGGAGATTGAATAACGCGGAATCGCAGAAGATAAAAAAATATGCAAAAGTTTTGGTGCGCAGCGTTTGATTGGAGGAGAGACAGAGAGAGGGGGGAGGGGGGGGGAGGGGAGGGGATAAAATAATGATCTGTGCAAAAGAAACAATAAAAAGAGGGAAAATGCGAACGATTTAGAATGATGATAAAACGGCTGCAATCAAGGCGACTCGAAAAGAATTAGAGTGGAAACTTTAAGGGCGAAAGATTGGACAAAAGATAAATACGATCCACGACGAGAGAATTCGAGTAAGGAAAAAGGGTATCGCATCAACCAAGAGGAAGTTGCGAACGGAAAGAATGGAAGAGTGTAGGAGAAGAAAGAATGATTTCGGTGAAGTTGGTTGGTGCGCAGCAGGAGAATAAGAAAGAAGAAATGCGAAAGAACCAGAGGGGGATACGGGAAGAATAACAAGACTGTAACGAGAGAGGAGAGAGGGAGAGGGGAGAGAGAGAGAAGGGGGAGAGAGGGGCGGAGAGAGAGACGGGCGGGTAATGTGAAAAAGGAGGCAAAGATACAAAGAAGAGGAAAAAAGTAGAAGAGAAAAAAGAGATGGAAGGTTAAAGAGAAAGGAAGAGGTGAATGAGACTATCGGAGTGGGAGGGGGGAAAAGGGGGAGAGAAAGGAACCTAGAGAGTGGATGGGAGAGATGGTAGGTGGGAGGGGTGGAGAGGGGAGGGGGAGGGTGGGGAAGAAGCTGGGAGAATAAAGGGTCTACGGTTTGAGGGGGAATAATGGAGGTGATGGAGAGAGAGAGAATTCGAGAATAGCGTTGAGAAAGATGAAATGAGATGAAACCAGAGGTATAAAAGTATTCGGTGAGAGACTGTGACATCGATAGAGTGTGTGCGTGTATGTATGTATGCGTGTATATATATCATCCCGAAAGCTCCAATAAATTCTACAAATGTCTCTCCAACACCCCAGCGGCTTTCCTTCCGGTAAGTGCTAACTGGGTTTCTTTTAACACCTAGTTGCCCTAAATATCCTCATTTACCTTTCCTCCGTAGTATTTATATTTATATATATATATATATAGAAAGGTGACAACAAGGTGTTGTAGGAAACCCAGTGGACACTTACCTAGATTGGAGAGCTGCTGGGGGTGCTGAAGACACGAAAAAAACAAAAAAAACACAAATATGGAGCTTTCGGGCTGACACCCTTCTTCAGTTAGAAGAGAGTGAAGTGTGGAGAAATGGGAAGGTTAGTTAGGGAGAAAATAACAGGGTAAATAGAAAAGAAGTGAATTGGAGGCGGAGAAAGTGAGGAAGAAAGGAGACGCCGGAACGGAGAGTGGAAGACGAGTGTGATGGATACTGAGGAATTACTATATTGAAAGAGAAAAGATGGAGAAAGTATAGTGTGGAAACGTAAATCAAAGATCCGCCAAGAAAAAGGTTGAGAAAGAGGCAGGAAAAGAGAAAGAGAAAATCAAACGTTAAGGGGGAGAGAGAGATATGAAGAAGGAAGATTGGGGCAGAGGAAGGGAGAGTTTGGGAAGCGAGAAATGTTGTATGGCGAGAGAGGTTTGATGGAAAAAGGAGGTAAATATAGAATTGGTACGGTGGGGTGAGGTGGAGGAGGGGGAGAAAGGGGGGAAGGGGAGGGGGGGGGGGAGTGAGAGAGAGATCTCCCCCCCTCCGGGGGCGATGGGTGGGACTCCGCGTGCGGCGTAGAAGGAGGGGCCAAGTGGTGAAAGGGCGGTGATGCAAGCGCCATTGTCGAATGAAAGGCGGTGGTGCTGCTCGAGATCAGATGGTATCTCCGGATGGTTTCTAGCAACAATGCGGCCTTGGCAAGTTCAACCTCCGTCCCCGCCATGTTTGAACACCTCTTAAAATATGGATATCTTTTCCAGCGTTTGACTGCATGTCTGTTTAATTGAAATTCCCTCCTGCGAGATGCCGGGTTTCCGTGAGAATTGAAATGTGATGACGATGAGAAATTCACGGTCCACGGCGAGGTCGTCGAATTAATCGTCGGCGCTTAACTTGGCACATGATCCGCAATCATGTGAAAAGCACGTGATTTAATTCATAATTGCGGAGGTTTTCTGGCAAATTATTTTTTTTAAATATGGTTTGCTCGAGATTTATGGATTTTTTCCTGATAAAAATGCGTTAAAATTGACGTTGACAAGAATTCATAGCGTAGTAATGCAAAAATGGAATATAATGAGCGCATAGCGGGTAATGTGGAAAATGTGTGTATTATTTTTTCTTTCTTTGAGTTGTAATTTAATTTGTAAAATGAAATAAATATGCCTGTATTTTAATCATTAATGTGAATGCAAAGTAATTGAGGAAGCGGACATATGAATTTACACTTTCAAAGAAAAACACGTCACTGCGTCTGGTATCTAGTGAAATGTTAAACAATTTATTTATGAAAAATATTTATAAGTGCTCCACTTGAATATGTTTTCAAAACTCGAGTTGAAACATTAAATCGCAATCCTCGGCGATATTACATATTTTTGCGATTATTTCTGAAGAAGCGATCCGTGGATAATGACGTAATTTCTCTATCGACTATTTCTCGCTCGTGCAAATATAATGTCAGCGCATAAAATTAATTAATGCGTTACACTGGATTTAATAAACTCGGAGCCCGGTTCAAAACGCCCGACGAAATTCCAAAAGTCAATATTGCAGCGTATCCGACATTTCCATGCCATTGTTTGCACTGGAAGGGTAAAAGAGGACGGGGTAAATTAAAGGCAGCGAAGGTATCGGAAAACGGCAAACAAATGAAAGACAGGAACTTAAAATTGGATGCAGAATAACGACAGACATTTCATTGTGCTTGGGCTCTACTCTTCATTGGAAAGTTTGTTTTTTAAGGAAATAACAAAATTCGGCAAGAGAAACGTATGCCTGTAAACGCGAATCCTAAAACTGAATTTTTCCTCTGCGAAAAAAGGCCCAAAAAGTAAAAGGCTCGAATATAAAGGCATAAGCTAAAGATTAAAACGTATTCGTATCCGAGGAAAAAAAGAATTTCTTGATAATCAATTTGAGTATATAAATGACAAAAAATGAATAAAAATACAGGCGTGGCACTTGTAGTGTAATAGAAACAATTGTTAGATAAAAAGTATCTTTTTGTGGTAGTCTAGAAGGCAAATCAAATATATTAATGGATTTGTTTAAAATGAATTTAAATACATCGAAGTTGAATTACTTGATAAAATTTCTTTCATAATTACATTTTATAAAAATAATTAAATTGAATAAAAATTTAACATAATTGTAAGAATTCTTTTCATCGATTTCGCGATTATTTCCATCACAGGCCGCCCTCTAATGTAAAAGCTGTTTATCGCTTACACTATGAATGACGCATACAGAATGACGATTTTAAGATGGGGAGATTTATCGCAATGGTATTTTCAAACGACCTTTGCTTTTTGTAAAAGCCTGTATAATTGCTTGAGCAAAGGCGGAGAAAACGAAAAATATATATTTATGAACTTATTGTTAGTATCAGAAAAAGGTGAAGTAACCAGATGAAGAAGAGAGGTTGGCAGAAGAGGAAGAGACGCAAATTGGCAAAATAAAGGGAAATAATGAAAGCGAGACAGAGAGAGAGAGAGAGGAGGGAAAAGGAAAGGATACCTTTCCGAACAATTTCAAATGGAAAAGGATGGCTCAAATGTTAAAACAGAAAAGCCAGTCTCCTTGGAAACAGTCACTTCTCGTCCTCATTAACTCAGAGAAATTCGTATCCGATGTCTCCGGTTTGGTTCTCATCTCTCGCTTTCATTTTCGCGGGGTGCTTTGCCTTCAGAATGAATGTTATTATTTTTTAAAACAAGTTAATATTCGGATATCCGTTTCTCTCTCTCTCTGGCGAGGAGTGATTGCGCGCAGAACGAGTTTATTTCCTGAAAGAAAACTTGGAAAAACTCGGTTTCTTTTTTTTTAAAGGTTACAAAGAGTCGTCGTAATTTTAATGTAATGGATTTGAAGACGAGAAAGGATGATCATTCCCAAGAATTTTTTTGATTTCCGGTTTTATTATGGTCTTGCTTATTTATTGTCTGGGTTCATCTTCTGCCAGGGAAATAAATGCAGCCGTTATTGTCAGCGCAACTGAATATACAGTTCAAATTTAAATGATAATTTTTTCTTAGACTTATCGCAAAGGTTATGGTTGCCATACTCAAGTTCCATTTTAATACGGTTAAAAAATTAAATGTTAAACGATTGCGAAGGACTTCTGTCGATAAATATATAAATAACATGAAAGTTATGTCGCCTATGGAATTTAATCTCAACTTCTGTCAAAGTACTAAATTAAACAATCGCACTTAAATTATCTTATTAATTACAATAACATATCGTTCTTTTATTATAAGTAATGAAGTTATGGGAAACGTGAAAAAATCTGCTATGACCGGGAATCGAACCCGGGTCTTCCACTTTCCGGGCGGATATTCTACCATTGAACTACCGTAGCAGACAAATTCCCGCTTCAGAACGGGAATATTTTCTTAGGTTGGGACTAGGTTAGCAATGCTAGTATCAATCAGCCCCAACAGATGCCCTCAAGGAGATATATAAAAAAAATCCCTACCCTCTCAAATGGTGAGAAGGCCTAATTGTAAGTTATAAATTGATGGGAATGATTGATCCGAAGATCCTTATGCGACTGGCATAAGCTGTAATGATGGGAAAGGTGGAAACAGGTGACAAAATCTGCTATCACCGGGAATCGCACAAGGATCTTGGGATCAATCATTCTCCTCAACTTACAATGATATTACGTTTTGTTGCGTTTTACGCAAATTATCTTTATTATATAATTGAAATGACATTGTTCCGGAAAAATAACCACAAATTTAAGCGAATTGAGCAGTATTTCATACTTTATTGACTGTAAAAACTTATTTTCTTGATCTCTTAATGATTGCTCGAAAAATGATTTTTATGTTATACTGACGCTCGCCAACCTCTCCCCTCCCTTCCCCCCTCCCTCCCCCTTTGCTCGCTATTTCTTCCTTACTTACGACCATCTATTGGATTTAGATTACTTTTACGGGAACATGTTTTGAATATGAGTTTAATGAATATATTTTATAAGGGATGTCTTTGGTTTTTAATAACAAATCAAGAAAATTACTTGAATAACTCGATAAAAAATAAACTTAGGCGGCTGAAATTCCCGGAGACTAAAAATGGCTGAGATATAGAGCGTTAAAGAGAGAGAGACAAACAGAAATAGGATTTTAGTAATACAGATAAAAAATATAAATAACATGAATACTGCATTTGATTTATTAGCATTAAATTCATATCTTTGTTCATTTCGAGCAAGTTTTAATCGTATTCTCGATTTTGAAGCTTTTATTTAAGTGCATATGCACGGAAATTACCGAGGACAACAATACCGGTAACCATGGAATCTTATTATTATTCATATGTTAACAAATTTGCCAAAACTCGAGTATAAATTCAAAATATGAGCAAATTCGAATGAGATTGAGCATTCGACGGTAAGAATAAGAATCCTCATTCATTTTGGTGTGTTTTAGTGCACATTTCGTGTCTATAACTTAATTGTAAGATATTTAAAGAGTAAAAGAATGAAAGCCTTCAAACCAAAAAGGTGATTTTTACGTGTTATCTTATGAGAAACGAAATTCATCCCCTGGAGTAGAACCCGTGACCTTTTTCGTCATTTTTTAGTCATAACGTAAAGATTCATCAACACTAAAATCCTGAGAAATTTCAGGCTTCTAAGTTTATTTCTAATCGAGTTATTCACAAAATTTTAGAGCCTTACGCATCATGATGACCATTACGATTTTATAATATAGAGAGACTAGCGGAAGTGCCCGTTGAATTTCAACGGATTTAGTGAAACTTCGGCCCAATTAACACGTAAACATCGCAAAAATAAGATGCTTAGTACACAGTTTAACCGTCGAATAAAGCAAAATCGAAGAAAAACGGTCCATATTTAAGTATTTTGATGAATGAAGGGAAAAAACCTTGCGCCCTGAAAAATGGAAAATTACAAGTAAACTTATGGGAAACTAATTATTGAATTAAGCACTCCAAAATGTTTTATCGCCATACGTTATCCGCAGGTTAAAATTATATATTCCTATGCGAAGTGTGTTTATGATATCTTCAGAGGTGTAGATTTGTATTAGGAACGAACAAAAATAGAATTTCATCTTTAATTTCGATAAAAAATAGACATAAATCGATCAAGTTCAAAAACATTAATCGAATCGAGTAATTTTAAGTGAATTCACTTATTATGACTTGTCGTTAATTTATCCTGACGTCATAATTAAATAATGAGCCGATCTGTTCGATTACGATTAATATTTTGCCAGATGCTTAGCACGTTCAGTTGCAGTTTTTAAATAATTCCGTGGTTCGAATCCAGAATAGTTTACTTACTCTATTTGATTGATTGTTGGTCAGTCCGATCTCAATCATTTTTGGAAGCAGGATTTTGATGTAAATGTAAACGAATGCATATTATTTTTCGACATTCTTTTATTTGGAAATTAATGATTTGTAGCGCTGTTAAATTATAATGATATACAATTGAAAATTTAGAGTCACCAATTAAAATTCATTTTGCAAGATTCATAATATTTTGGAAATGAGCCTATAATCATTTGTTCAAGTTGCTGCTTTGAACCTACTCTTATCTTAAAAGTTTTGAATTATTAATTTATTATTTTATTTAAGCCAATTCATCATTTTTGACGGGCGATTACACTAATATGAATATGTGTTTGTATGTACGAACCCTCTGCTTTCTACGGAACGACAAATAGAGGAGGATATAGTTTTCTTATTTTATTTGCTGGGTGGCACTTTGGAGCCACGTATCCTTCCCCCATTACCTTCTCAAATGACATGAATAGAAAGAGGCTGAGACAATTACACAGAAGAAGAAAGAAAAAAAACATTCCATTGGGCCCCTCTCGATAGAGGAGTAGTAGTAGTGGTGGAAGATTAAAAAAATAAGCCGTGAAGATTCCGTTTTGAAGCGGTAACAGAAGTACGGAGCGGGGCAGACAGGAGTAATGGCCAAGTCTTTTGAGACTTCATTAAACCCCAGGAGTGACTCCACCATATTAAGTGGGGTTCACTGGGATACGGTCGGTGGTTTTCCCTTTGCTCGGTCGAAAGATGAGTCGGTTCCGAGATAAAGCACGGCGCAGGTTATCGAGTTGAAGTTGGTACATGGTGAAAGGAGGGGATTTGTGTGCTGGACTGCTAGGTTACCATTGAGGTAGAGAGGGAGAAAGTTGAGATAGAGAGAGAGAGGGGGAGAGGGGAAGAGGAGAGAGATCGGGAGGGACAGATAAAAGGGACAAGAAGTGGGTGTTGGACGGTGAAAGGATCGTGATAGATCGAGGGAAGTAGGATAGGCCGTTTGAGGTGGAGGAGGGAGGGGAGGAAAGGAGGTTAAAGGTTGGAGAAGGATGGAAAGGAGAGGTGAAAGAGGAAGGGAGTGACGAAAAGAAGGAACACCACGAGCAATTTGGGTTGCCGTGGAGGCGGGTAAGAATTGATATCTTTCTCTCTCTCTATACACACACACACACACGTATATGCACGTCTCTCCGTCGCTGAAGAAGGGCCTCAGCCCGAAAGCTCCATATTTATGTTGTTTTTTGTTTTTTTGTTTTTCGTGTGTCCTCAGCAACCCCAGCGGCTCTTCAGTCTAGGTAAGTGTCCACTGGGCTTCCTCCGACACCTTGTTGCCACCTTTATTATTACCTTTCCTTTTCCTTAAGTATATATATATATATACTACGGAAGAGGAAAGGTAAATAAGGATATTTAGGGTTACTAGGTGTTGAAGGAAACCCAGTGAACACTTATCGGAAGTAGAGCCGCTGGGGTGTTGGAGAGAGACATTTGTAGAGGTTAGAGCTTTCGGAATGATCCCTTCGTGTCTGTCTCTCTTATGCTGACGAAGGGATCATCCCGAAAGCTCTAACCTCTACAAATGTGTCTCTCCAACACCCCAGCGGCTCTACTTCCGATAAGTATTCACTGGGTTTCCTTCAACACCTATATATAGTTGCCCTAAATATAGATATATATATATATACATACATACATACATACATACATACATACACAGGACCGTGCCCAGACATTTAGCCGCCTGATGCGAGATATAATATGGCGTCCTTTCATTTTTTTACTAAGTAACTTTATTATATGTTAGTCGAAAACGTTAGGGAAAAATAAAAATCTGTTTATTCAAATCCATAATTTTATTTCAGATCGATCTAAACTTTTGTTTAAATTTACTATCAAGTAAACTTCAAGAAGTTGGTTTATTTGTGTGGGACTAAACACATTTAATTGAAAATTTGAAATCGTATGATAGGCTTAGACAGGTCTGACTAAAGACATTCGTGCGCCCCAAGCAGATTTCAATTATGGCGCCCATAGAGTTATACAAATTATACGAGGAATAGTTTATTAATTTAATAGGATACAATTATTTTGATTTTGTGTGTATTTCTATGATTGATGAAATGAACCGCACTTTCACTTGTTACGGATTCTCTCTTCTTTGAGGAATTTATGTAAAGACCCGGATTGCTTTTTCAGTTCTAATTGAGCCTTACAATTAGCGTTTCTTTTGCGATATTCAGCACCAGATATTTTTTTATGGCCAACCATCGTCCGCCTCGGGCGCGGGCTGGCCTTATGAATTTATTTTGATAGGTTTTCATTTTTGTCAAATTTTGGCGCCCCCCTTGAAGAGGCGCCTGAGGCGGTTGCCTCGCCGCCTTACCCATCGGCACGGCCCTGTGTGTGTATATACACACACACACACACATCCAATTAGATACGTTTGTAGAAATGGATGCAATCGCTGAAAATCACGGCGAACTCTCCGGTATTGAATCGATGGGACCATGGCATACCGATGGCATCGTGAATTATTCAACTTTTTTCGTCGAATTTTGTTTCTTACGTTTCTATGCAAAAGAATTACTTTTGTTATTCTTATTTGGCCGCAGAATCGCTGGAATCACTGAGAGAATGCTGTAAGGTTGAGGTTACGCCTATTTCGAGGTGATTTCGAAAGGAATGTTTTATTTAGAAATTGTTGTCGTGGACGAAAACATTTGGGCATAATTTTCGTCCTTTTTGTGTGAATTATTTTTTGGTTTTCAATGTCTGTGAAGCACAAAAACTTAAATTCTTACCGGTGCATAGGCATAAAAATGCAAACAACAGCGTCTGGTTTAAGGCTGTTCGTATTTATTTATATGGTTCAATCTGTAATCTGAGTTCAATAATTCACCATGGATTACTATCTATGCTGCAAAATAATCTCACTCGAATCTTGTTTGAAGCCCGATTTTATTAAAATTCTGCTTTAAAATCTGCTGTGATAGAGCTGAATTATGGGCGAAATATCTTAACTTTTATCTATTAACACTCATTCGTTATTTTTTCCAGTTGTTATTTTATCAAAGTGACCCGCCCAACACCTACGTTTTTCATGCTCGGTTCTGCTGACGCGAATTTTTATTTCCACGGCCAAGTATTATGCTCGTCTCAGGGCAGCACGGTATGGCAACTTTGTCTCTTTATGCCGATAAAAATCGTCGTCGGGACACATGTGGTCCGGATCGACCTACTCAGCACCAAATCAGCTGATCGACGGCGTGCATCGGAGGATGAAAGAGTACGCGGTAAATTTCCTTAAAGACAGCTGCTTAATTTCGCCGCCATATAAATAACGTTGTGATCTACGGAGGAATTATACGTACCACATTGAAGAGTATATATTTTCGCGTCGTAAAACAAGATTACCGCATACGCATCTGAACTTTAACCTAACCTTTTTGCGTGGCACACAATGGAGTATATGTGAGGAGCATCTGTATGGAATCCAGGTCCCACTTCATTTTAACTTCGACTCATTAAAAGGCAAGTGTGATACCCTTCGAATTTAATTGCTGCGTGCACGATTTACTAAGGTTGTAAATGAGGCATAAGCATCGCAGGGCGTCGTTTTAACTCACCATTGTTCATGTTCTTGGCTTACTTCCAGTCCTTTAACACGATTCTAAGGATGGGACGCTCCTCACCGACCAACTAATGAGACCTAAATTTTTTCGAACCGAACGCGGCTGCGGTCGTGTGCTATAAATCGGTCAGAGAATAAAGATGATTACGTAATATTTCAGTGTAATTCTTAACGCGGTGAAGCTACATACGTATATTTGATAGCGATGCCAGTCGGAATTTTTGATTCGGTTGCGGCGATGTCGATACGCGAAGCTTATATC
The DNA here is from genome assembly GCA_036926305.1 of Uropetala carovei. Lineage (NCBI taxonomy): Eukaryota > Metazoa > Arthropoda > Insecta > Odonata > Petaluridae > Uropetala > Uropetala carovei. The sequence goes on along the minus strand of JAXCHB010000010.1, from coordinate 3,154,493 downwards.
GATGTCTCGTTTACTTTTAACAATTTATTTGCGCTCAACTGACAGATAAATGGAGAATGAAAAATTACGCCTTTGTATCCTCTTCGTTGAAAATTTTAGTCCTGGAAAATCAATGGAAGCCCTTAGGGTGATAAATATTTATGAGTCATTTATCTTTTATTTTAATTAAATTGCAACTATCTAAATGCAGTAGAAAATCGATTGTAAACTCAATACAACCACACCTCAAATTGCACGATTTCGCTTAATACATTTTCGGTTTTGCACGGTTTTATATATAAGCGGTCCTCGACTTACGTCGATCCGCATTTACGGCAGTCGTCAATTGCCACCCATGTTTGCACCTAAGGCGGTCGGAGCCTCACATACGTCTAGACGAGGGGTAGCCAAACTTACTTGTCCTCGGAACCGCACACGATAATCTTCGAAAGTTCGAGAACCGCATGACACACATTCTGTGCTCATAAATTTACGAACAGGTCATAATCTGTATCCGAAGCAATTCATATACATCACATGCCCCTTAGATACTCGCACTACGTCACTGTATTCTGCGGCGAAAAACATTGAATGGAAATTTAAAAGGGCCGTATGCGGCTAGCGAGCCGCGATTTGGCCACCCCTGGTCTAGACTGTGACTGTGGAGATGACTTACCAGCTGAAGCTACAATTCAGGAATTACTTGCCTCTCACTCACTCCAATGAACTTACCAATGATGACTTGTTATTGTTGAGGGACAATTGAAGAGAGTCGTTTAGAAAGCCCCGATACAACCAAGCTGTTGAGTGCAACGAAGAAAAATTTTCCATACACTAATTGTAACATTTTTATTGTACTTTATATATGATTAGTAGTTGATTAAACTTGCTATCTATCTGTACTCATATCTATAAAAAGTTTAATATCAGATCATTGGTCAGGAACGTAATCCCCTATTATGTCATTCGGTCTCGACTAACGTCGCTTCGACTTACGGCATTCTTCTAGGAATGTAACCTGACGTTAAGTCTGAGGACCGCCTGCATAGAGACCTACCTCGCATTACTTGGCCGTCGATTTCACTTTAACGCTGTTTCGGAGCCATCTCCAAGCAATACAAAAATTCGTAAAATGTTTCATTTCAACTAAAGAGGTTGTGATACAGAATAGAGAAAGCCATTATGAGTGCAGTTTGACTAAATTTTTCCACGCTGAGCTTAAATGTATCATCACCTACTCTTGTGGTTATTTCTATCCCACGTTCTTTTCCAGGAGCGCATGTACCCTGCAAAGCGAGGGATGGGTGTATGTACCAGCAAATCGAAACAATGTCAATACGTTGGGTTATGCTTTGAACTTTGCATGATGAAGCGACATCAGATATCATATCTTGCTTAGCAAGTACATTGCCTTCTATACTCATAATGCACATAAAAGCCATTACCGTGAATTTCTGAAAGATATTGATAAGTAGTGGGAAAAAACAAAGTGGGATCTTGGGATTAAACCGAAGACAGCGTCGCTTCGGATTTGAATAAACAATAATTCATCCTTATAATTCCCGAAAAGAGAAATAAGAAGAAATCCTGGTTGGGTTTTAAGTTTTTATGGAGGAAAATTCCGGTAACGTCAGTCCCTTTTTATATATCTCCAGTTAACCTTGCATTATTCATGCAGACCGCGAAAGATTTCCGTCCTGGGTTTTCTCAATTCCCTCTCGAATGGAGGAACATTCCGCTCGGATTGGCTTTGTGAGCGCCAGACTCCGACCTCCGGGGTGCATTAATGTCGCATTATAAGCGAAACCAAATGGTCCATCCTATTCTGGCCCCCGTTTCGCCCCATTTCGACCCACGGCGGATGACGGCTTAAATTTCGTATCACTGCGTCTCCCAGTCAGCCGTGTGTGTGTTTTGGACTGCCATATATCTCCATTTCTCTTTCTATCTTCCTCTCATTCTGTCTCTTTCTCTCTCTCTCCCCCCTCCACTCTCAAACATCGGACAAAGCGGCCGTAATGAGAGTAATGGGAGCAGCCATTGTCAACCGGTCGCTCTGAGCAATGACGGTTTTTCGAGGCGGTGCAGGAAATCCACGCAAATGATCTGAATTTATCGGCCGGGTTAGGAAAAAATAAATACCTTTGCGCAGCGAAAGGGTCGTTTTAATGTCTTCTTTTTAAGGCATAAAAAAATGAAGGTATTCCTGAAGTAAACTTCGTCCGTTTTACTCGGGAGTAGCGAATGAACGCACAAAGAGTTCTTTTTTATACTTCTACTACCTCGATTACTATTTTAATATGATTTGAATAATTTTAAACTTTCATTCGTAATTTATCGTTTAACAACAAACACAATAAAATTATTTCATCAAAAAGGATTAAGCGTAATTCCGTGCGCAATTTGGTGATAAAAGTGGGAGATATTTCTTCATATGCTAAATCAATTTCCTCAATTTGTAAATCCATTGTCAAAAATTAAAATTTGTCAAATATAACGCTTCAAATGGCAGTATACTGGTTGTTTTGTGTTATAACTTGTTCAATGCCTCTTTTATGCTTAGAACACGATGATTCATGGGAATGTTACCGTGTCATTGTGTCGGCACTGTTCAGCGACGGTCTGATTAGTTTACTGTTCAACTCCCTATTGAGGTTATTAGCGGATTCTGTGTGCCAGAATTGCAGTTGTAATTGGTTCCAAAGTCACGGAACATCTAGCCTGTTTTTTACATAATAGAATGATTGTAACGTTTATTTTTAGGATGGCGTGATTATGACGTGAATATCAACATTTAAGCATTCAGTTTGAAAAATTTCATATATCCATTTCGCTAAAAGCATTAATTTGATAAAATTTGAAGTGGCATTAATTTTGCATCATGAATTTATCAAATCATTTTCCGCCTAAATGATTCAGCCCCACTTTGAATTTATAGATAAACGCACGAGGATGCGTTATTTGGCTCCTTGAGGGATAAATTCGCCCGATAATGTTTTTTCAACTTATTCGATGAGGTTATTAATTCTGGCCAAACGTTTGTCCAAGCATATCCCGCTCATGAAGATGTTCCGTTGTTCCCTCCCCACGTCTAAAATTAATGACGCTAGCCCTCGAATCGATAAACTTATAAAATATGACCTAATTAAGAATTTTTTTATTCGTCCTTTATGTCGAACCACCTCCCTGACGTCAACGAAAACCATCTCCATTGAATCTCATAAGCCCTCGAAGCATATTGATTATCGCTAGGTGACGGTAATTTGCTTAGTTCGGATTTCTCCGACGCCGTACATGCATGAGATAAAAGAACGGCGCACGTGCTTCTCGGAAGCGGCCATCTTTATTCTAGAAGTAATTGAGATGTTAACTTGTCTGACAGATATAAAATATGTGGAGATAACCTCGATTTATTTCATCGGAAAGGTTTATATTAAACACGAATGAGATTTTTCTCCACAAGTAAAAATAATAAAAATCTGATGTGGCCAACACATGACTTTCTCCATATTTGGGGTATAGTTATTTAAATTATTATGAACAGCGTTAAAAGGAAAAATTATTATTTCGTATCGTAAAAGAATACAGTCGTCCTTATTGCCATAAATTAGGTATATTTTGAATGTGTTTACAGAATTCACCGCTGCATGGTGGTGGCAAGGTATACTGGAAATTACGAAAAAGCAAAATATCTCCGAAATGGATGGTTCTACGAAGATTTGTTTCAAACAGAACTTGGAAGAAATATTATTCTCTAAAACTTTCGTCCTTACGAAGATTACCAATAACGACGTTTTTAAGGAGATATTTGACGGAAACCGAAAAAACCGAATATTTATAAATAATTCCTAAACAATAACAGCTACGGAAAATTGTTTGAAGTAAAAGATGTAGGAAATTATATTTTCTACATTTTTGTAATGGTCATTGTATACAATATCGAAGTATTGTCGGAGAAATATCGCATAAACCGAATCGGGTTTCGAATAAACCTCGACTTCCGGTTAACTGGTATTGTCCGAAAACTAATCAGTTCTTTGTGCTCATGCTTCAAAATATATTTTGGTAGATATATATATATATATATATATATATATATAGAGCTATGTAATTAATTTTTTGAAAATGGATGTGAAACCATTTAAAGAGCATTTCATCATTCAACTGACACTCACATGCATACAAAGGATTTGAATTGTAAGCTGTTAATTTTTACGTATCTGCCAAATTAAATCTAAATTTTTATTTTTAAAAATCTTCAAGCTAAATTCTTAAATTTTCCTACTATTCATGAACCTCAGAAGTTTTACAAATTTCATTCTAGATGGTCGATAACGATTTAAATACAGCCGTTGCGTGAGTGCGAATTGTTTGCGCGCGTTGACTGCCAACCCTCTTCGACGCGCGTCAATATATTCACGTCATTCGAAACAATAATCCCAGCTATTTCGGAGGCCCGGCAGAAAATTAACTTTTGATCCTCTGTTCATTTTTCAGGACGTAAAAAATGTTTTCGGAACAGGCGCTCCATCAGTCAAATCACATCGGGATTATACCAATTACCCTCGTCTTTTTCGACTTACGCACGTGTCGTAACGATAGAGATTTACCATTGTTGTAAAGAGACTTATGCCGATAATCGATTCGCATAGTGATGCTAAATTTAAATGTCTAGGAGAGAAAAATTCCAAGTTCATTGCGTCAGGAATTATTCACATGCGCACACGCATACACAGGCACACAGACACCAGTAAGGTGTTATTACTTTCGAATATTCCATCGGCATGTAAAATATCAAATAAAATAATATTTTACTTTAATTACTTAATATTTGAGAGATTGCATTGCAGCTTTGGTATTGTATGGCGATTAAAAAGCTTTAAAAAAGATACGAAACGCTTTTAAGTGGACTAGTTTGCTCCTGAAAATATCCGTAGCTTCATAAATAACTTCATTCCCATCCACTCTTATCCAATATATTATTATTGATTCGAGGCATTACTTGATCTTTAGAGCGATTATGTTCTGTATTGTTTTTAACAAGTGAATTTGAATAATTATTTTTGACATTCAATTATTTGTTTGTTTATTTCTTGTTTTATCAATCACAACATATTATATGATGACTATAAACTACATGATTTGTTTATATGATTTACTTTAGATCCGACTGGTATTTCTTAAGATTTAAAATATAACGGCAAATGCAGCTATTGAAAAATTACCGGTTCCATGGTGAGCTAACTCATTGAGAAAATTAATTAATAAAAACTGCCGCACTTAATGCAAATTATTTTACCATGGGCTTTTTAAGAAAATGTATTTCATATTTCATGACTAAATGCTATCAACTTTGATTTAGCTTCACCTGCCTCAAAATGACGGCCGTGTCCCCTTGCAATGTCGTGACCGAATTTGCTTTAAAACGCACGACGCAGAAAGAACAAATGGAAAGATTATATCAGAATTAGCTTCGTGCAAATTTTCGCAAACTTTCGTTGCCTTCGATCCAGCGAAGGATAAGAGTAATTTCTGCGTAAAAAAATTCGAAAAGGGAATTGAACTTGTCTCCAAAAACGTCCATACACCGAACCAAAATAATGTGTTAAAGCGGTAACACAAAATCAGACGTGAATTTCAACCGATCGATCGCGATCGATCAATTTGGAAAACGGATTCGTTAATAAAAATAAATGATACGTCGTCAGTAGGACGTTATTGATAATGGAAACACCCCTCATACGGAGGACTCCAAAATGACAGAACAACGATATTCAATTTATGCGAATTGATTGCTACTCAATTTACGGCAATCTCTCCCTTTCCCTTCCATCTACATACTCCGATCATTTCACTAATGTTTGTTTACGTGTATTACCCGTGAATGAGCGATTTAATGTTCACATTAAAAATTGACACCCTTGGTATTCGCTATTTAAATGTTTTGAAGATAAAAACGTCTGTCATCAGCTTGAGAATGAACGCAATTCCTTTAATAAAAGACACGGTAGCAAATATTCCGACTTGGCGTGTCACTCATTGATTTCACCAAGGGCGAATTTATTATTTAGAAATAATTCGCGATATTTAATTTATAGAATACTTCGTCATTATCCGCTTTTAATAAGATTCATGAAGTTTAGAGGAGTTGCGTAACACGAATGATGAGAAATTACGCGTTTCTATTTATGCTCGGTTATTTATCTCTTATTCACAGTGAATGGCGAGGGGAAAGTGCGAGTTTTGACATGGAGATATGATAATAATTTACTGCAGTGTAACGCACATCTATCGCACTGCTGGGACGTGTCCTGAGATGAAATATACAGTACAACATCGTCAGTACAAACTATAAAAATGGGCTTTAAATTTCATTATTTGTACAGACGAGGTTTGTGAAAACGAGTCTGTATAATAGGGAACATATGCCTAGGTTTTTTCAGAGTACTGAATTACACTGCATGTGAACTTGAATTTTGTATTAACCGAGTTTGCATCATCGAGGTTTTACTGCGTATATGTGAACACGCGCATTAACGGAGCAGTTTAAGATGGCGGAGTGAGTTTTAATGGCTAGTTTCATGGAACGTAGCTCGCCAAAAATACTGCATCGAGATAATCAACCTATCACCAAGTAGTTTGTCTGCAGGGCTAAATATAATGTTTACAATTGCGAAATTTATTTTGAACCAAAAACCCGCTCCAAATTTTTGAGTACTCGTATGAGTCGAGCCGAATGTCCCGTAAATTCATCGCATAACACACTAATTTTAAATATTTCTGATTTCAGAGTTATCTTAAGACCTCATTAAGCACTTCAGTGCCATTATATTTTGTAGTTCAACTCCTGTGTTTATCGCATAAACTTGAGGTTAAAGTGCTTCCTTTTTTAAAAGTCGGGTTACATATCCATCCAAACCTTTATGGATTCGAGACTTGCGTTCCCCAAAGGTGTCAAAATTTAAAAAGATGCCCCGTACAATTACTTAAAGAGCTCTAGGAATATACGGGTTTCCGTAAGCCCCTCGCTATGAAAGGAGATTCGCTGTATGGGGGAAAAAGACCTTGCATTTTTCCCGAAATAGCGAAAAAAAAAGGTGAGGTACATGTAAGGAGAGCCAGCTAGTGAACGTAGGGTAGAAGTAAAGAGGTCAAATGAGGCTGACGAAAGTTTTCGTTTCCCTTGCAACGCCCCCTGACCATCTCATTCCCTTCCCCCCCCTCTTCCCCTCCCCCTCTTCCCCTCCCCCTCTTCCCCTCCCCCTCTCTCCCCTGTGAACTCCATCCCCCTCTTTACTTCACTTGCCCGGAGCCACTGCGCTCAACCCTCAACTCCCTCCCTCTATTTCCCCTCCCTCCTCTCCCTTCCTTCCCCACACCTCCCCTCCCTCCCTTCCACCCACTCACCCACCTCCTCCCCACCCACCCACCCCACCCCACCCCCTACGCTCAGAAGAACCGCTGCAGAAGGATGCGCAGGAATATCGACTGCCCTGCGGCAAGCACCGCTCCCTTCCACCGTGCAGTCCTACGTCCCCGTCACCCCACACCAGTCTCCTCTTCTCTCCTTTCCTCCCTCTCCCCCTTTATCTCTCTCTCTCTCTCTCCTTCCTCCCTCTCTTTCATTCCTCTTTCGTTCTCCTCCATCCGTCTTCCTCTCCTTTCCTCTCTCTCTCTCCTTAAAAACCTCCCTCGAGCTATTTGTCTCACTTGCTCTTTCCTTTTTTTATCACCCCTCTCCTTTCTCTTTTATTCTTCGCTTTTCTTTTTCCTCTCCTTCTCTGTCAATCTCCTTTTCTCTCGCTCGCCTTAAACTTTTCCCTGCAACGCCTAAAGAAAGAAGTGCTTTTCCATATCCCTAAATTTCGTTTATGGGTCTCTTTTCTTACTGAGAATTGCGTTTTCACTGCATTCCTAATGCGTGTTTCTTTATTTCCATTCGTTACATTTTCATTCTGTTAGACATTTACTGTAAACTATCTTTTTATACAGATATAATTGCGATAACTGATGCATAACTCACCTTATATTTTTTGCTTATACTTAGTAACTCGCTTATAGAGACCCCTTTCGTATGAAAAACCTAAACTTTGGAATGATGCTTTGAAGATACTTTTAACGATGTATTGGTAGCTTTTTTCAATGTGGTCCTCCAAAAGGTAGCGGAGAAATCTCGTTAGTTTTTGGAGATTTCGCGAAAATTCTTTTTCTGATACAAACGCCTAGAAAATTTATTGGTTTTTCACTCATTCCTTTCCCGATTTGGTTCGCAGAATGCGTTCCGAGGCCTCTTCCCTTGTTCGATGGCAATCCTCCGTCTCAGCGGCCGTTTTTTTTTTTGTGCCCTCACCACGCGTGAGTAATGATGGCGAACAACGTGCTAACGTTTTTTCGAGTATGATCGGATGCTAATTGGCCCAAATTCCGCATAAAATATGGCCGTCGTCGCTCTCCCTTCTTTTTTCCCTCGGTCCCTTCGCCTTCCATCTTTTTGCTGATCTCGTTTGTTCCATCCATATCTCTCTCTCTCTTCCTCTTTTGCTCTCTCTCTCTCTCTCTTCCTCCCTTTCTCTCTCTCCCTAGAAACGTTTCCTTCTCTCTTCATTTGTTCTTGCGCCGCCCGTTTCCGTTTACTGTCCCTCAGCCTCATTTTCTCTTATTAGAAAGATTTTATTGCCCTTGATGTCCACCTTAATTTTGTCCCTCTTGACGCTTTCATTCGTTTTGTGGTCATGTTTTTCGGCTGTTATTAGTTTTTACGCATAGTGGTTTTAAGTGTGATATTTGAAAACAGGACTGCCGACAAAGATAAGTGTGAAATTCATTAAATAAATAATCTAAGTCCTGTATATGACGAAAAAACGTATTCTAATTTACTTATGTGTAAGAATTACTTGTATTAATATTTCTTGTTATTAATATCCTGAGTTAAACCTTCAATATACTAATTTTGGAATGATTTGTGGATATCTTTTCAAGTAAAATTAATTTCCTATCTAATTGGCTAAGGATAACATTTTATATATGGTGCAGTAAACCATTTTTTAAAAAGTCTCTTCCTACTTTTGTCGTCCTTACAAATAACGGTAGGGAATTTTTGAATTTATATGAAAATTCTATTGGAAGATGGCAGAGATGGAGATTATTTTAATTTTTAATCCATTTTGGTCGCATCAAAAAAGTTTTCTTTCCTTGAGTGTACAGTAAGTGATGTTTTTTTTCATTTCTCAAGATCCCTCTCATTTCCTAATGACATTTCGTTATCGTCTTTCTTATAGATGTCGTTTGTCCACTCATTTCATTTTCCTTTTCAAGGTTGCTCTGTTAGTCCTCTTTTTTTATTTACATTCTTTTTATTATTCGTTGAATTGTTTATTTCACCCGCACTAGAAACCTATTCAAACAAGCTAATTGTATGCTCTCGTGGTTTCTAGGCAATTTGGTTCTGTTGTAATGACGATGCACTCCAGGCCGGTTTCGATGAAATAGAATTAATAAAATGCTTTGTTGGCGAGTAATTAGATTTCATTACTCCAACAAAGGGAATTTGCGCAGAGGTGCATTTTCAATACAAACTATTACCTTATTAAAATAACATATATTATTAGATAAAAAGTATCAATTAATCCCATTTGTTTTTATAAATCATAAATTGATCGTGGCCATGTAGGTTACGCATAGAACTTTGCAATTAGAAAATAAAAATCTAACCAAAAAGCGTAATGCTATGAAGTGTCGAAAAATGAAAACTATCCTTATATTTCACATTAGTCTCCACCATCTTTAAATTCTTGGTCCAATGTAGCCTACATCTGCGGATTAAAATTTCAGTTTAAATGTTAAAAATAATTGTATGCTTAGAGATCGTAGCACCGGTGAAGCATTCATCTTTTAAACATGGCGACTCACGTTGTATGATTGGGTGTTTGTGATACTCCGCACAATTTTGCGTTACACGAAAAATCGGGTAACCAAGGATTTGTCGCGTTTCGAGGACGAAAAAAATATGAAAAAGAGAATAAAAACTGGAATCAAACGGAAAAAGAGGGAAAAGAGATGTTATGTTGGCGACCATTAATATCAATTCCTGGAAGGACAGTGGTGGATCCACTTGGCAGTGAGGCTGCAAAATTCATTTGCCGCAATTCGATGAAAGTACATAAACCCTTTATTTTATATTACCGTTAGACAAGTAGCTGAAAGCTTTCGAAGAGAGAAACACTAATGCATTAATATTTCTTTGTCATACGGGTAAGTGGCATTTTAAGTCATGAGCGCTCTGCCTAACGGTGTTACATAAGCGATATTTATTGTTCTCTTCTGAAATGCTACCGGAGAAGTGTTTGGAATAAGGATTTTTAAGAAGTAAACATTTGATTTACACTCGTGTGATGCATCCATAGACAAAAGCTCATTTTATCTGTTAAAAACCATCCACCGTTTTCTAACTTGATATTTCACTCCTTAAAATCCTTCGAACGATTTCATAAACAACGTGTGGTCTGCAGAAAAGTCCGCGAAAATGCTGGCGCGAGATATTCCGGACCTGTGAGTACCAAACATTTTGACAGTGCCATTCCACGAATGTCAAGAGTTGTCGAAATAACAGAATAACATTGTTCTCGAGAATGTAAAAAGTCTCTGGGTATATTATACGTTCGTTCGAATTAATTCTCATGGAAACTTCTCTAATTTGCAACTTAAATAAATCCGCGCGGAAACTAAAAAAACACAACATTTTAGAATCATGCGAGAAAGTTTGAGGAATTTTTAGAGCTAAAATATTCCATTAAGAATAGTTCCGAATTATGGAAACTGTAGGTTCAAAATTTAAAGAATTCGATAAATTTAGAGGGACCATCAGGAGTTGCTATGGAAGTTATTTGGAGATTTACACCGAGGGAGATAGTAATATTTAGATGTAGGTCAAGTTTCCTGTCTGCTTTATTCGCGAAAATCAAATTAACTATCTCAAAGAAAATGCTTCTGACCTTTGTGTTCCTCAGATTTAATGTGTACATGGTCTTTTTGTTAATGCCTTTAAGATAAATATCTTATATTGCCGGGTGTGTATTGGTCGTACGTATCGCGTATTTCATTTTTTTAAATCTTTCCTTTAAGAGAAAAGAGTGCGGATAATTCTTGTGAAAAATGTATTAAATTCTATTTTTCTGCACAAAATGGTTTGAAATGCAAATGATTAGACCAGAATTATCGTTCTTTAGGAATCACGTAAAGTGTGTGAATGACAATATAGCGCAGATAAAAAATGTAGAGCCTCAAAATTTAAAATTAAATTAAAATTCAAATAATTGTTTTTCTAGCGATAAAAATAATGTAACCACTATAATAATTTAGGTCGCGTAAAGTTAATATTTTTTTATTTCTTCCATATAAGTGGTTTAGTAGAAGGAAATTACTTTATGGTGACATGAAATAAAGAGTATATTTTCATTATGATGTGTAATAACAAAAAAAAGAGGGAGCAACATTATTACGTATAAATTAATTATATTGATATTTTATTAAATAATAATTTCAGTGGTTTCTTGGAAAATTATAAAAGTTAATAAAATTTCGGTTTATACAGAACATTTTGTTTTATCTTTTACCATTAATAAAGTTGTACCTTTTTAGTTACTTATAAATACTATAATGTTTTATATTATGTTATATCTTGTGTAAATCCTGCTCCTGTTCCATGTGAATTCATTGAAATCCTTTTAACTTGTGGTAAATATTAATTTACTGCTTCTTGAAAAATTCTTCATCGAACAGAAAAACAAATAAAAATCTGATAGCATTAAATTTTATCTGGGGTTGTTTCTCATATTTTTATAGGAGAGCATTTAGAAAAAGAATGTGATATCATAAACACTTTGAGGAATCTTTTCAGCTCCAATATTTATCTGTTACTAGTGTTTAAAATTCCATCCGTTTCTACTTTTCTCAATTTGCGCTTCCACTCCTTCGGTCGTTAATTCTAGCATTCATAAATCGTCATTAGTCACAATCGCGGAAATGCCTTTCTAATTTCCCAGTCATCATTCGTTCCTTTCCCCAAGAAAATAACGGCAAATTTTGTTTATTTCTTCCGAAACGTTAGAATGAGTAATGCAAGCGTTTATTTATATCGAATCAAATTTTCAGGTGAAACGCATTTTTATTGCAGTCCAAGAAAATATTTTTTATTTAGTTTCGTAATAGCGTTTCTATCGCAATACAGTATTTATAGCTGTAAACCGGGAAATAATTTTTAACTATTACAGTTATTTTTTCAAAAAATTCTTTGATTAGGCGTAACTTTCTCTGATTAATTTTTCCGTAAGTTATTTTGTAGACGTGTACGCATAATTGCAAGTTCATTTCAGCGATGGTTGATTCGGAATTAAGAACAGGTTAGTTTCTTTTCATGTGCCGGTGGATATTGCCTTAATTGACAGTACAGGTAATTGTAAGGTATTTAAAGTTCAATTAAATTAAGATTTCCTTCGCATTCTGTAATTAAGACCACCTAAATTCCTAAGTGATGACAAACACGAGTTTTCTTTCAAAATAAACGCTAGTTTTGAAATGCTTTCCTGCATGGGATTAAATGTTTCGGTGCCTTGGTTTCATTAAACACCCGCGACACAACTTGACAGGAAAAAAACGAGGGAAAATTATTTCGACTAAAAAATGCTCGGCGACCCGTAATCATTGCTTTTCATAGGACTGTAGTGTGGTGCACGTCGAGAGCGCTAGGTGGGGATGGACGCTAGCAACTCGCGGATTAAACTCTCGGGGAGAACCGCTATTCAGCGCAATAGTTTAAGAGCCGGAAAGCAAAAGCCCTCGTTCGAAATTTATGGTAAGCGGCACTGCTGTTGCGAGCGTAATAAAAAGTTGTTAAAGTTGAATTTACGAGCGAAGAACACGATATATATATATATGTGTGTGTGTGTGTATGTATATATGTATGAATGTGTGTGCGTGCGCGTTAAATTTTAGAGATTTGGAAATACGCATTAATAATTTTATTCGCTCTTACACGTATAAACAAAAGCGAGTTGTTTACAATTCAAATAGTCCTAGGATGTCTGTTTTTGCGTCTATTGTTCTCTCGAATTCGAATGTTAATCGTTTTGTTTTTGTTTTCTGATAATTTTAATCCTCTTCGTTTTCGCGTGCGTCGAAAATGTTGACATATTGAAATTACACAATTTTAAAATTATCCTCGTTGGAGCAAATGCATATGTATTTTTCCGAGTAAGCTAATCGGCGGCTAGCTGTCAAAATTTGCGTAGGTTTGTGATGATTCGAATTGTTTGTGATTAATTAATACCCGCTAGTCGCCAATCTTTTACTGTCGACCAGTATCCTACGTATGTGAATGGTGGATTTCCCGCCATTGTACGACCAAAGGTAAAAATATTTAAATCAAGATATTTGAATCGCAGAACATCCGGAAGGAGCTATATCGTTGTAACACTCCAGTATTTTTGTGTTTTCTTAGGATATTTTTGGAAATTTTACGATTATCTTTTTTATTCTGATAACCTGGTGTTTTTCCCCGTTCACAACAGTATATCCATAAGTGTAATGACTGGATTTTCCGTCTTTTATTTTTCTTAATTCGTTCTCATTCTGTGAGGGAGATAAATATTATTCCCGAGCATCGCTTTTGTCCGGATGACTCGTCTCTCGTCTGATTCAATTTTGGGTCTAATTCTGGCCTCCAAATGAATTTTATGGCCATTGTCTGTTTCTGAATGGAGCCGAGGGATTTGGTTTTTCATAATGTCCCTTGGGAAGGTAATTTAAATTATTTTTTAAAATTTACCTCGTTTTTAGCCACCTCGTGCTTGCGGCAAAAAGAGGTTCTCATGGGAATGAATCGTCTAAGGGCTACGTTAATAAAAATCTTCATAATTCATTGAAAACGTTGATTTTTATACCTCAGTGACTTAATGCTAGCGGTTCGCGGCATAATGTACTCCAGGGTATATTTCCACAGAGAAAACATTATGAATGCTAGGTATTCATTGGTATTAATTCTTCGAATCGCATATTTTAACTCTGCTATGACCGTTATAACGTTTGCGGCATTGCCTAAAGGAATGGAATCAATGCCGTGTGGTAAAGTTTATGTAATTTTAAATAGTATCTATTAGATGGAGGATTTTATTATCGTGCTCGCCGTTGTTCTCATTGTAATATCGAATTCCATACTCTTTCAAATCATTAATTTTAATTTTTATCTATTATAAAAAATTTCAAATTTTTCGTTCATCGTGAGATTGAGCTTCGTGCACATCTTTTATGTACGTGTATAACCAGAAAGCTTTGCATGAAATTTCTTGCAACATAAATTCAATTGCCTATTACAAAAGGTCTAGAAAATTTAGCTTATAAATCATTACTAGACATTAGCTGAAAAATGGCTCTTGATAACGATAAGTTTAATAATATATATTGTATATTGTTTAAATAAGAGATTTCTCTTTGATGTTTCGCAAAAATGACTTATTCACGTGCTTAGGTATTCGCAAAAATTTAAATTGAAACTAAGTTATGAAATAAAAGTTTGTATCGTCCTATTAAGCACGTGAGACTCGAATAATGCTCATGAATAGCCATTCTGTCATTCTCATCTTCATATTCAATTTCGTGTTAATCACCATTTCAAAACATCCTGCTTCCAACTTTCTTGCCCAACTCCATTCCCTTAAACTACCAAACAACACTCCAAGAGTGGCCGGCTTTAGAGATGTGCGAGCGATGCGGCTGTTCTTAGTCCCACAAGAGCCAGGGGCTCTCTTCGCATCTCACTTTCCCTCCCTATATTTGTCTTAAACGATTATGTGTTTCGAATATATTAAAACTTATTACATTTTTGTCACGCGTAAAATTTCAAACCCAACTTCTAAACCGCGAGTTTTATGATGATGTCGGAATTTAAGAATCAGTGGGGCCGAATTGACTTAAAATGGATTTATTCTGCTGCTATCATTCTTCGCACTTTTTCGAAAATCTTCGGAATTGTATCTTTGTCCTAACACCTCGTATAACTAAGTAATTTTTTTAAAAAAACGGGCGTCAGTAAGAAGTGTTCGTTATTGCAATCAGAAAATCAAGAATTCTTTCAGATATATCGTTTTGCAGTGTTTATACATTATAATAATACATTAATATTATTCGTTTTTTATTATTTTTCCGTAAATACGGTGTCATCATCTTTTCTTTCTTCCAACCCTGGTAGATAATATTGTCATACTAGTGTGATGGCCGTCAAAAATTACGGGAGGAAAGATACGATCGTTCAAACTATTTAGGGAAATCATATTAACATCAGAAACTTCAACTGTCTTGAAAATCGTTTCCCCCTCCCTCCCTCACCCCTCTCCCTCCCTCTCTCTCCCCCACTCTTTCTCGTATTAAAAACATTCAGGGCACGTTTATACCCATAAGGATTGAAATAACAATATGATATCGAGGTCTAACAATGGAATAGGTAGGCAAGGTAACATCCCGTTAAAAATGGCAAGATTTCCTCAAACGGTAAATTAAACGTTTAAATTGGGGGATTTCGAAATGTCGGCGGGAAAAAGATGAAAATAATAAGAAACTTTATAATGTTTTTTCAAAATGGTTTATATCCGAAGATTGTAGGTCAATTCTTTCTAATTTTAATCTAAAAAGAATGAAAGCCTGCGCGTCGAAATGTCCATTTTTTACGTGTTACCTTATGGGAAATGGAAAGTATCCCCTGGAGTCGAACCCGGGCCTTTGATCTCGAGATCGATACATTAAAACGTTGTTTTATTATATCATAATGCTATCCTGAAAACTTCATCAAATTCGGTTCAGTCGTTTGCGAGATATTAAGCTTCAAAAAGCATTACATGTCAAAGTGACATTGTGACACTGTCTTTTATTATTATTGTAGATTCCCATTTCCGTGTAAAATTCTCTCGGTTGTAATGACTTTGTTTATAGAATGCTTGTTCATAGAGATATTTGCAACCGCTCTGCTAATCTTCCGAGAACTCAACTGCAAAAGTTGACGTCTAAAGGAATCATAAGAGACAAAACCGAAAGTATTTCCATCACGAGTAGGATTTTTCTATTGGGAGAAGCGTTGGAGAGAGACGTTGTTATCGAGAATGACATACGGTGTTGTATTTATTTCGGGGTTTTATTCTCTCGGTGTCACTCAGGATGATGATCTGCGTTTGTCTTTCTGCCAAGCATAATCTCTTAAAAATTCTCTAAAGATTTCAGGATGATTTACCCGATCTCCGCCACCAAAGGTAATTTTAATCGCGCATTGATATTTTGTTATCCATGGCAACAGATAACAATTTTATTTACTTATTGCTTTTTCAATGTGAAAACTGGTTCAAAATATTTTTCACTATGAAATTTAAGAATAAATTTCACAAAATGGAGCGTCACCTTCTTAATGAGATATTTATGGAGAAATTCATACGCTGAATGTATCACATTTTTACTTTCTCCAGTCGAAGTATAGGGAAAGTATTATGATCACGAAAAAAATCGACTTCGAGATTTCAACGGAAATACACGTTTTGAGGTCCCTAGAACACGTTTAGACTATTTTCGGAATGATGTGTGTGTGTGGATGGATGGATGGATGTGACTGTGGGCGCTCTAACTCAAAAAGTACTTGTTATATTAATACCAAATTTCATATATAACACTTTAGCATGAGCACAAAGAACTGATTAGTTTTTGGACAGTGCCGGTTAACAGGAAGTCGAGGTTTATTTGAAACCCGATTCGGTTTTTGCGATATTTATCCGTTAAAACATCATTATTGTATATACAGTTCTATACAAAGGTTATAGAGAATGTAATTTCCTACAACTTTCATTCGAAACAATTTTCCATAGCAGTTATTGTTTAGGAATTATTTATAAATAATCGGTTTTTTCGGTTTCCGTCAAATATCTTCCTAAAAACGTCGTTATTGGTAATGGACCAGAGTTGTAGAAAATAATATTTCTTCCAAGTTTTGTTTGGAACAAATTTTCTTAGAACCATCTCCATTCGAAGATATTTAACTGTTTTGTAATTTTTCGTAATTTCCAGTACCTATACAGCGCCACCACCATGTAGCGGTGAATTCTGTAAACATATGCAGAATATACCTAATTTACGGAAATAAGGACGACTGTATTCTTTTACGATACGAAATAATAATTTTGCCTCATAATGCTATTCATAATAATTTAAATATCTATACCCCAAATATGAAGGAAGTCATGTGTTGGCCACGTCAGATTTTTTCATGAAAACAATACTTTCTCTATACTATGTATATTGGAGAAAGTAAAAACTAATTCTGAGATATCTCTGATACCTATGAATTGGGCCGGGAGGGTCCATGGAGATCCGGAGAGAACGTGAGCATACGTCAGAGTAATAGGATTTCGAGTTTAACAATGTAATCGGTTGGCAAGGCAGCTTCACGTTAAAAACGCTAAATGTTGTCAAATATGATATTAAAACGTTAAATTCGAAAGTTTTAGATTCGAAAGCGATAAAAAACGATAAGAATAAGAAACTGCATTTATTTTTCTTTAATACAGTCCAAGTCCGAAAATCGTAGGTCAAATATGTGAATTTTGATAAGCAAAATAAAATAAGGTTGCAGGTCGAAATATCGATTTTTCCGTGTTATCTTATGAGGAATGGATATCATTCTCGGGAATCGAACCCGGGTCTATTTTGGAATTTTTTTTTCGTAAATGGCTTCTACTTTAAGTACCGAACATTCCTACCAAATGTCAATCTTCTAGCTACTCGGAAAGTTTGTTAAAAATAGCATTACAGAGTTCCGATTTCCCACCGACGACGACGACGAAGTCAATTTTATATATTAGATATATTTAGGGCAAATAGGTGTTGAAGGAAACCCAGTGAGCACTTACCGGAAGGAGAACCGCTGGGGTGTTGGAGAGACACATTTGTAGAGTTGTGTCTCTCTTTTGCTGACGAAGGGATCATCCCGAAAGCTCCAATAACTTCTATAAATGTGTCTCTCCAACGCCCCAGCGGCTCTCCTTCCGGTAAGTGCTCACTGGGTTTCCTTCAACACCAAGTTGCCCGAAATATCCTCATTTACCTTTCCTCTTCCGTAAGTTTATATATATAGCCTTTGATAGAGTAAATTGGGTACGGCTGATGAGGATATTAAAGGATATAGGTGTAGACTGGAAAGTCAGGAGACTGATCAGGAATCTATATGTGAATCAAGTTGTGAAGGTCAGGTTGGAGAATGCGGACACCAACGGAGTACATATCGGTAGAGGAGTAAGACAGGGCAGCTGTCTATCGCAGATTCTATTCAATGTATATGGAGAGAGGCTAATGCAGGGAGCGTTAGAAGGCACGGGAGATTTCAAAATCGGAGGAAGAACTATAAGAACAGTGAAATACGCGGATGATCAAGTACTTATAGCGAGAAAGGAAAAGAAACTCCAGAAAATGACAACTAGACTAGTGATAACAGGTAGAAAATACGGTATGGAAATTAATACATAAAAATCCAAGGTTATGCGAATATCAAGTAAAGAAGAAGAATATTTGAACATAAGTATTGGAGGAAAGCCATTAGAACAAGTTTCAGGTTATAAATACCTTGGAAGCATCATAACGAGAGAAGCAAAATGTACAGATGAAACCAGGACTAGAATAACAAAAGGAAAAGCCGCTTTTAGAAGGAAGAAACTCCTACTAACTGGAAATACAAAGCAGGAAATCCGCAAGAGGTTGATAAAATGCTATGTACGGAGTATAGCTTTGTACGGAGCAGAAACATGGACGCTAAGGAAAAATTATATTAAATACTTGGAAAGCTTCGAGATGTGGACATGGAGAAGAATGCTGAAGATAAAATGGACAGATAGGGTGAAAAATGAGGAAGTACTACTAAGAATAGGAGAGAAGCGAACGATTATACAGACTATCAGAAAGAGGAAGGCGAACTGGATTGGGCATTATTTGAGGGGAGAGAGTGCATGATTAAAGAAGTGCTAGAACGAAAACTGGATGGAAAAAGAGAAAGGTAGGAAAAGGTTTCAGCTAGTAGACGACTTGAAAGGGAAAGTGCTATCAAGACATGAAGAATACTGCGGAAAATAGGAGTATGTTGAGAACCAAGTTTAACCATGAATAATCACGGACCTGTCAACGGACAGACTACCTATGGTGATGATGATATATACATACATACATACACACACACACATATACATATATGGCACAGGTGCTTTGCGATTCTCCCTTGGATGGCAATTTCAGAATAGGGCCGCTCGCATGGCGGAAGCATTCCAGGGCGGAGATGGGTATTCCCCGCGATGGTGGTATATCCAACCCGACCTCTTTCACACTCAATCAATCCTCTCCTTCTATTGACCTTGCGACAATGGGAATAACGGGGCGTTCTCTCTCGCGAAAGGAGAGAGAGAGAGAGCGCGAGAGAGAGGTTGGTTGGGAATAAAGGGTTAGGCATTCAAACTATGGTTCCTCTTGCATTTTTCCCCTTTATTTATTATTATTTTTTGGGTTCTAACTTTTCCTCAGATAGAATAGACGATAAAAGATGAGGGAGTATGAAATACAACGTTGGACATCCTTCACGGATCCCATTACCGAAGATTATTTTCCGGTTTCGCACCTCCATTTTAGTCGTCCGTTTTGCCGGATAACGGTGCGAGACGCGTCTCTGTACATAATCGCGGTGATTATAACGAGGTTCCATTTCGCGAACAGGATGAGCGAACGGCGGTTGAAGATTTCGAGAGATCTGCAATCAGACGTTAGGGTGTCGCTTCGATCGGTCGTTAAATGAGATTCCTATCGAAAATAAAAAATGAAATCCGTTCACCTCGTGCATCTTGGAATAAGTGGGTGTGCGCACCACAATGGCGCGCGAAAATTTGAAGGGATGGGCTTAATTGCTGTAAAGGTTTTGATGACGAGATTATGCGGCTTATAGGTTGGCAAGGGAGGATAATGCCCACGGAATCCTTTTTTTCAAATTCTTTCAAATATGTTATTTCGGAGGATCAGATTATTTGATCACTTGACGGCTTGTCCTGGAGATTTAGTTCCGTTTGAGAGATTCGCACAACTCGTTACTCCATTTTTAAAAAATGCTGAAATCGATAATGAAGAATTAGGAGAAGAAAGTTGCCGATGGTTTTTTAATACCGTCATAGTTGGAATTAAATCTGTTATTTTGACAACCTTCGGGTTCGGCTAAATCTATGCTTCTTCCATTCCTAAGTTAAATCGAAAGTGGCACTCGAATGGTAATTTTAAAATGTGACGTTATTTTGAATATAATGACGGTGGAAACTACGTCCAGGAAGATTGCAGTGCCAATAGAATCAGTGACATAACTAGGAGCGAAAGATCCTGTGGCAAAACATTATCCCCCCTCCCCGTCAAATAAATTATATTCCATTAAAAATTAAGTCAATTTTATAACCTATCAAATTGCGCTTATTAATTAATTGCCAGGAATATTCTGAAAATAGGGGCCCATGGAATTTGGCCACCCTACGCCAACCTATTGTTACGCTACGTTTTCATATGGAATTTCCAACGCTATTTATTACATCTCATGTTAAGTTTTTAACGTCATCGCCTATTCTCTTCTTCCCAAAACTTTTTTATTGTTTTTCTGGTTCTACAGGATATTTATGTCAGGGCTTCTAAACCTTTTCATATTAATAGATCGCTAACCAAAGCAGAATTTAATCATGGACAAACGCCAACTACATTTTCATAGGTATTGTCTGTTTCCAGATCCACTTTTAGGTTATACTTATGTACTGTCTCATATTCATCAAAATCGCTTCTATCATTTCATTTGATTTTTTAAGGGATTGGCGCAGATCACAGAATCCCTACTTTATATAATCTTTCTATTTGCAATATGTGATGACGCATGGTTATATATCATTTTAGTTTTGAAAGAGTAATTATTATACATTTTTATTTCCTATATGTTTGATAGTGCTATTAGTAGTAAATACATAATACATATGAACTGACTAAAAACATATTACCAACCCTTGACTATGCCTACGCTACGGCCTTGGAAATTCGCCTGCAAGACGAGATAACGTCTATTTGGCGTAGCTCAGAAAGCAAGCAAGATTCAGAAGCGGATTCAGCACAATGGATCAAATCCAAGTTGTCAGAGAAGTCATTGAACGCAGGAACGAGCGAGAACTACCTCACTTCTCGTGGTTCATCGGCTATGAAAATGCCTTCGACTCAGTCGAACCTGGAATTGACAGGCCATATATAGGTATAGATGCGTGGAAGAATCATATAAGAGTTCTAGCTATGGGAAAGAAATGAACTGAAAGAATTTTCATGCGAGTATGCGCATATGTATATTATAAATAAAGAAATTATATATACATTCATGCATGCATACATACTTACATACATACATACACATAGAAATTCATTTATAATACAAATAAAAATGTTAAGAATGTCTCTCTATCATCCGTTTGCATTGCCTGTCCTGAATCATCAATGCTGCATGTTTTAAAACGTAGAACTGTATATGGTTAGCGAGGGAACTGTAATGTAGGCATTATTAATTTTCGTGATTTTCTCGTAATTTTCTTAAAATTCTACCTTTGGCAATTTTATTCTCTTTTTCGCGCTAATTGCGGTAGAATTTATATTACTCGGCCCGGTGGTTCAAATCGTTGATCGAAAACCCACTTACTCCAACGGACTGAAAGGGTTCGGAAAAGCGAAACGGAACAAATGACGAACGCGCAGCTCGGTGGATTTTTAATTGCGTCGGAGGCATGAAAGCGGAAATAGACGTCTATTATGGCGTCCACTCTAATCGATTGTGCATGAGTGTGTGAACTTCACGGTCCAACGGATCGCGCCTATCGAAGGGTAAGAAGACGCGGACCTCGTCTATTGGAGGAAAATTCGATAGAGCAGAGAGAAACGGAGAAAAAAGGATGTGATGTACCGTAGAGCGAGACTTCTTCTAGAAGCCGATAACAGATGTCGGGTCGTAAATAACCCATAGATCGGCTTCCATCTTCCTTTCGATTTATATTTACCGTATTTTATGTGTTGAGCTCTTGGTTTTTGTGCTCACGCGTTATTATTTATTTTAATACACTCATCGATGTATTTGCGTGCAAATAAATATTCACCAACCTTGTTGGCTGTATGGGGTTAATTTTAGAATAATATTAATTAAAATAATTATTCATTCAGCTACGGAAATTCCCAGCACGTGACTAAGTATTTATATTTGGCATTGATGACATCTTTTATATTGATTAGTGCTGCGTGATTGAGGGAGAATTTGATATTATCTATTTTTGCATGTCGATGCAAACTTGGAGCTGCTATTATTGCAGGAATAAAAATTAAAAAATCTAACTGCGTAATCCTACGACGGAAGTAAATTAAATATACTCTTTCGAGAATTTCGAACGTTTAGAATTGATAAATTGCATTCGAATGGCATCGATTTATCAAGGTTGCCACTTTAATGGAAAGAAATCCAAATTTTAGTCTCTAAATCTCTTACGAGAGACTCACGTGATTTATGCTAACGTGCGTTCCTCTTGCGTTTTTATAATACATTGTGTTCTATAATATCATTTATGATTATAATAGCGAAAAAGTATGGCATAAATGTAAACTGGGAATAACTTACTAGAAAGAAGGACCTTAATTCTGTATCATCGATCAAATTTAATTTAAAAATTGTAGAGAAGCAAACTGAATTTCTAGAGTCAATGCAGATAGTACTATACGTTGCATAGCTAAAAATATAAAATAGTAATATTTGAAGAAAGATTTAAGACTTTCCCCGCGGGTTTCTAGCCTGGTGGCAGAGTTAGTCGCCGAAACGTCTGCTAATATGAATATCGTCCGTTCGGCATAACGTCCGTCGGTATAACGTCCGTCGGTATAACGTCCGTCGGTATAACGTCCGTCGGTATAACGTCCGTCGGTATAACGTCCGTCGGTATAACGTCCGTCGGTATAACGTCCGGCCACGAATATGAATACGCTACCACTCGGTTAGAAACCCGAGAAGAGTTCATCATCACTAATATTTGATTTTGACGGAAATATAATGTGTTCATATGACTTTAGATCCGTTGTTCTAACATATGGTAGAACAAATCTTCTTTATAATCATTTGAAATTTTAGTTTTTCTTAAATATTTCGCTTAAAACTGAATTTTTATTAACATACATGTACATAAAAGTTGTAGATATTATTTTTTTACAACTTTTGTTTGAACTAAATTTTCATGTGAGGAATATTTCAAGAGATATTCAATTTTCTTTGAAATTGACGGTTAGTGGGCAGCTCGCGCGCGTGGTAGTGACAATTGAATCGCTAGCGCTGAAGCATGTAAGTTGAACTGTTCCTATCGCCGTATTTATTTGATTTTAGTTGACAACTTACGTATGGAGAAAGTCATGTGTTGGACACATCAATTTATTTTGTGAAATGATCAATGACGCTGTCAAGGCTGTCCTTCAGCTGGACAAACTTTGCACGCTTTGTGATTTTTATAGGTACTAGTTTCCCAGATGTACCTTTAATACGGTTCTTAAAATGCTAAAATCTTATGCTTTTAAAGGCCGACAAACTTATCACGTTACACCTCTTTCCCAAGAAAAATGTGTGAGTGACATTTTAAGTGTATTGCATCGCAGGGGTTTCTCGAATAACTCTCTAGCAAAATGTTTACTTGGATCTTTTTCGCATCGCAAGGGATGCGCATTTCACGCTCGCCACCGGTTTCTTTGACGTGGCAATGGATTCAAATCTATTCCTCCCCCTCTATATATCTCTTGGCACGCGTAGCCTCCGAGAGGAACGCCGGCGACAGCAAACTGCGCTCTAGTTTTAGGGCAGGGGTCAGCGGGCGAATGGTCTCCCCTGAGAAGGGCTGCAGTCGCCCGCGGAAGGTCCCGAGATATACGCATACAAATTTTTTATCTCGATAGAACCCATACAAAAAAATAGGTGTCATTAATAAAACCCTTACATCACTTAGAAATCACACTAATTAACACACAAATGCGCATTTAGAGTGAGACCATGTGGTGGCATTAAACTTAAATTGATTGTGGCAATTAAGAATTCTATAAATTTGTTTATTAGTATTACGTTGCATATAGTGTTCAAGTGGATAAGAACAGTGGTAAAGATTAGAAGTAGAGAAATACTACACCAATGAGTGGAAAGGCGGGAAAACGTTATCAGCACCTACGAGTTTCGCAGTGGAGGGAAATCTGCTCCAATGTGAATTTTAAAACTCGAACAAAAATTCAGTATCAAAGGTGTTTTTTTCGATATATAGTTTTATTTTGTTAGTAACATATGCGTAATCATTTTAAATTCAAAATTGACATTTTTTCTTGTTAAAAATCACGGAAATAGAAAATTATGTCATTGCTACACACACATAACATAGAACTACCAATATAATTTTTAATGCAATAGAGGTTACATTTTTCCAATGGATGATGATAATAACATTTTTATGAAATTGTCATTAGAAATAAAGTAAAAATCCTACCTCATTGAAAAATCCTCTTTGAACCACAAAGAGTATATTTGGAAAGACGCCAGTTTGTGTTTCTTCGAAAGATACGGTAGAGTGAGAGAGGAGGGGGGGGGGTGTGGGGGCGGAAGAAGAGAGAAATTGACGAGAGAAGAGAAAATGTAGCCTTTGATGAGATCAAAAATGTTATGAGGCCGTGGGCAGACCACGTCGCTAGAAAAACGATCACCATTCGATGTCTGAAATGTTATTATAAGACCCTGAGGAGCATCAGAAGACCTAATAATAAGAGAAGAAAAAGAAACAAGGGAATATCGGAATTCACAGGAGAGAGCACTGAGGCGTTGGTTACCGCAATCTTTAACCGGATCTTAACCATTAGAAAACGTTCTCGTTTTGAATTAATTTCCTTTACGTAGGTTTCGTGTAGCAAGGCGCAATTGTAAAAAAAAGGCCCTAACTAAATTAACTGTAACATCTTCAACTTCTTCGTCTTCTGACAGATTATGAAAACTTTTTCTTTGCTATTCGCGTTGCTGTGTGAATACGAGTATTTGCCTGCCCTTGTATGAGTAATCTTGCTGCGGTGTTCCTATTGATATTATCCTAGAAAGAGAGGAAGTAACGTAGGAGAAATAGGCGAATAAATGTGTACCGGCTGGAGGAGAGATCTCGCATGAAAGTTATCGGAAATAATGGAAGTCGTTCTGGGAAAACTCATTGTGCAGGCAATAAAGACGCGCCGCAATTGCTTAAATTGGTACGGAGAAAGCAGAGAAAAGACATATTCTCACGGAAGGCGAGTCGCTTCACGCAAACGTACGGTAAATGAAAATTATCGGAACGTCTCTCATTTTCAGTCGTAGCGGGTTTTTTTGTCCAGGTTTAATTAAGCTGCAGATATTTGGTTTGTTATTCATTCTGTCCCTCCTTTTAAAAAAAATCAGTATTTAATTGAACTATGCACTTCAAGAGAACAGCGGAAGATTCATAATCTCTTACGGTTGAGAAAATTTGGTACTTAATGCGTACTTAGAAGCGATTGCCACTGAATATCGACCATTCCATTAAGTGTGATTTAGATTTGAAATCATTTGTCCATATCGATGGGACGCATTAAAATAATTACGCCTGTTTTTCGGGTTAAGATAGTAAATAGTTATGACAGTTGGAGAATAAAGTCATTTTCAGAGATATAATTACAATTTGTATTTGTTAAAATTCAGCGATTAATAAGCCACATACTAACTAACCTAACTTTATTCCCATTGTATTAATTTATTAGATATTCATTTACCCATAAACGGTTGAAAATCAATGTTAGCGTTGCTAGAATATATTTTCATATCTTCATGGAAAGTAGTTCGATAATTCCTTGTGCGGTCCACCGACGATGAAACTCCAACATGGCACGTGCGTAAAATGTTATTTTTATCCCAGAGTCAATATCCGAAATTATTCACTCTTATGCGTTTAACTTAATTGGTCTGCCAAATATGTGAGCCTGTCCGTTACCTGTTCTTTGAATAATAATTTAATTTGTCTTTCTGTAACCCCCTCCAATTTTTTGAGTTTCTTTAAAAATATATTTAAACGATAAAAAATATCTCCATTAAATATTTTGAATGGTCATAAATCTTTGATTATAAAAACCAGTTTCAGTCGAAAGATGAGAGGAATTTGTCATATTTTGCGAAACTAAAGTTTATCTAATCCGCAATGATGCTACGTTTTGCATATTTTGTTGATGGAGAATTTCAGCAAACAAATTGCGTTCTAACAAGTAAACGTATGTCAGTGTTTTTCAGATCAAATTGGCTGGTGATCATATGGTTTAACTCATTTCCCACCAATTTTAATGTTAACTATGTTCATTAAATAAGTCTATTAACCATTAATCAGAAACAAACGTCTTTCGTGTAAATTAACTTTTCTTCAAAGTTTTTAGTTCAGAAAATAAGGTTAATGCTCGTCTCGTGACTGGAATTCTACTGATAAATGAATTTTATCCTGTATTCATAAAAATGGAAGAACAGTTGAATAGTTCGGCAACTAAATCGTCGTCGTCAATGATAATTCAACCTTGAAATTTTACACAAAAAATTTCAAGCTTCTTTAAATTCAGGTAAATACAGATTTCTTCGACCAATACAAACAAATTTGTGTGAATGGCGACGTCCATCGGTGTCAGTTCTCTTAAAGAGTTTGTCTACTCTGGCGATCAAATTTAATCGATCCCTCGTCAGTGGCAGTGTTGCCAAACCCATCAATTTCCTCTCGATGTTTTTCGACACCTTCCTTTCCCGCCTCCGCTTCCTGATATCAAGCAATATTTTATCCTAAATTTCCCTAATCTCGCCGTACCCGATTCCCTGCCTCCTGTTCAATATTTCTCCGCATTCTTACACCTCCGCTACATTCTTCACGTTCTCAAGTTACTCAAATTTTTTTGCGTCACTCACCTCGGTCGACCCGACCCTATCCCCTGCACCAATAGAAAGAGGGGGTGGGACTTTCTCTTTTTTCTTACCTCCCCCCTTTCTCTCTCTCTCTTTGTCCCTTCTTTCTCTCTCCAATCTCCTTCCCTCTCTCTTCCTTACGTCTCTCCCCATCCACCTCTACCACTCTCTCTCTCTCTCTCACTCACTCTCTCCCTCCCTCCTTCCATTCCTCTCTCTCTCTTTCTCCCTCTCTCTGCCCAACTTTTTCTCCGTCCTTTACACTTTCCTCAGAATGACTTCGATAAGCTCCTCGGAGCAAGCGTCGGAAAGTTTCCCGGAGTTTTCTCCTGCCTCGATCGAAGATAAATAAAAATAAACCCCTTTCCCCGTTTTTGTTGCTAAGGCTCTCCCATAGGAAGGAGTCAACATTTCCAGAGATTGGTTAAAAAAATATAATCCTTCGAAAAAAAAACCTTTTGACGGAACCAACGTTAAAGCTCTTTATGTGACCACACGACAGAAATCACGATTTCCTCTCGGAGCGTAGTGGGGAAAATATTCTCTTTCTCCGGTAAATTCTTCTCAACGGAGGGCGGTTTTCTTTTTTTAAATCTGAGCTCTAAAAAAAGCCATCCATTTAAAACTTGTGGAGATTATGTTAGGTCAAGATCTTTTCGATGAATCGCCGCATATTATCGAATCTTCACCGCTCTTTTTCCAATTAAAAGTTTGCCACGGGATATAAGTCATTTATTACAAGTGTAAGGAACGACGGATTAGATTCGGCTTGTTTTAATGAACTCGAGTTTGATTTTTCGAGATAAATTTAAAATATCATGCAATTTAGTCGTGGAGATTTTTTCCCGAGATGTATTATAGGATGCTGATAGTTATCTATTGGTAGTGAAAAGCTAAAAATCTAATTACCTCATCAGATTAGTTTAAACATTTTTCTATAAATGAACCAATGTAGATTCGTTTTGTTTTTAATTGTAATTAAATTTAACTGCATAGCCCATTAAAAATTTCCACCGCACCGTTACAATGACTGGTGAGTTCATGTTATTTTTTAAATTTAATCCTAATGTTTTTATTTTACTTTAATAATGTAAATAGAATCTAGGTCGGTTTAGACAGTATCTGTTAGTTTAATCAAGTATCTTGGCAAATATGTGGTCAAACCTTTATAACGACTTAACCCGGGATGTCGGACGTTGACCGACATATGAATGCCTCTCTTGTATATGGTAACTTCCTAAGTGCTTGAATTTTGTTTGAGGTGGTTCGCAGAAAATTTAGTGGCTTCTTAAAGTTTATTTTATGAAAAATTTCGTTAAATGACACTATCGAAGGAAATTATATTAATTTGAGGATATATTGGAGTGAATTGGCTCTCATTCATTCATCCGCTGCAATAAATGTTTTTCCATTGAAAGATGCTAAAATATCACGCTCTGCCCTAATTAAATAAAGAACAAAGTGCTATTATCAGTTAAGTCATTGGTGGTAATATCGTTTTTAATTTTGAGGTAAAATTTATTCTAGCGAATATTCAATACACCAGTGCCTTTTTTCAAAATATAAAATTCGTTAAAAGGTATTATCATGTTTTGCATTATCTTATAGTTTATTAAAAACATTAAATCCAGCTGAATTTGTTCTTGCAAAAAAATTTCCACCCCAATTAAGATAAACCTTTCTTGGATGGCGCCGTAGCTTAAATCTTGCATTATCAAGCGTTGGAAAATAAAAACATCAAAACAAACAGTGTACTGCATAAATTTCGCTTTTTAAATTAAGGTTTGATTTGATGTTTCAAATTTTAGTTTAAAAAAGATGATTTAATAAGACTCTTGATTTAGGTTAGATTTCCACTATGTAGTTATATTTCCCGAACAATTATGTAACACCACGAAGAGTAAGTATACCATTGAGCTTCAAATCGACGGCTCTGTGCAGAGCATTTATTCTCTACATTGGCAACACTCATGCCTGGAGGTGATTTTCAGCGTTATTACATCTATACGTATATAGAATCTACTATCGGTGAATGCCACTGGCTACGGCTGCTGTGTATATGAAATACTCATCTGGTTTTCAGCTCATGTTTTGTCAATTTCATTTTATCCATAATACGAGCTCGATAATTCTCAATCGAATTAGACTCATTGTGAGCCAAAAACATTTTAAAAATGAAATTAATAATCTGCAAGTAACCTTAGTGTGAACATGGTAAGCATAGGTACTCGCATGTGTTTGGAAATTTTGTATGATCGGAAGGAAAACTTGCGTATTCCGAAAGTTTTAATTTCTTTGAAGCTTCTGCTGTCGAGCTCCGTCCATCGAATTTAGGTTTCGCCTCCAAATGGTTGTTTTCAAAAGACTGAAGATCGCGAACAATTCCCGCTTCGGAGGCTGCATATCATTCACGGGGCATGCTAACGTTCTTGAGTTATCGCTTTGATACGAATTTCAATTAATCTCGCGAGTGAGTGTCGATATGGCTCTCCTCGCGAACAAAAACTATACGTCGCTAATGAGGAACGCAGTAGACTCAAATGGAGGAGCGACGGAAGTGGTTTATCTTTGTTCTCTATCGCACTCTTTTTTTCTCTCTCTTCTGCATCTCTTCGGTGATATAAGGAGGCGTAATCGAACGGCACAGGGGCCCGTTTCTGGGAAATGGGAAAATAAAACAAGAAGTTTAGAAAGGTCGGTACTGGAGTTGGGAAGTTTTTTTTTACCCGAAATGGGACGAGGATGCTGGCAGAAGTTGCGCCGAAAATAGAGAGCGAGGGTGGGCCTCAAAAGAGCTATGTTGCCGCGGGCAACGAAGGCGGAGCGATGGCGAAGGGGAAAAAATGCTTAAAAGCGTAGAGTGGTTGCAGAGAAAGACACAAAGAGAGAGAGGTCATGAAGAAAGTGAAGAGAGGAGGATTTCTGTGGAAATAAAAAAAGGGTTGGATCGGAGGCTGAAAATTTCTCGGAAATTCGCAAAAGGGAGGCCGTGAATGTTCCATTTTACTTTTGAGCGTGACATTCTACTCGTTTTAGGGCCGGAGAGTCTATTGATTGGCGCAATACTTTCGCGAATGGAAATGGTCTCATTGTCGTTTGGCAAAGTGTTTCGAATAAATTCTCGAAGGGTCACCATGATGTTTTTTTTATTCTTTCGTTAAGTTAATCTTTGCTTTCAAATGAGCGTATTAACTTATCCTTTACGGACATCTATTTGTTGGCTCGTTAGAACATTTATTTGGGCTTATTTATTAAATTTAATATATCCGTAATCGATTTTACTTAATTTCGCATACTTATTTACTATTTATGCTTTAGTTACACAATATTTTTTTCATTCCCACCCAAATAGAAATATCCCGGCACTTACATGTACCACGCATCAATAGTCGCCAGTCAATTTTTTTTCTTATGTCGATTTCGCGTTGCTATCTATCTTGCGGTTAATATTTTATCTAAACCACATGCCCTCTTTTGCCGAATTAAAGGAAAAATACAATGTATCAGATGCATAAGCATATATAGCGGCTTATATACATTACTAGCTGCAGTAACCGGCGTTGCCCGGGCCCCCCTAAATTTTGTACACACATTGTAGAAGGGATAATGTACGACTTAAGTAAAGAAATTGAAAAATATGAAAATTTTAAAAAAATTCCAAGAGTGTGTGGGGTTATAGGGGGGAAGTGGGGGGAAAAAAGTTGCCTAAAATCCTTTCAGGGATGATATAAAATCATGTGCAAAGTTTGAAAGTTGTGGAACTTTTGGTTCTTAAGTTATAAACGGACATACATACAAACACACTAAATTATACATTATGATTTACGAAATTACCCTTTCAATTTCTAACTGCGTTATTAACTCTAGTTAGGAAAAAAGGCAACTAGATTATAGTTTTTCGTTTATAAATTCCTTCTCGAATCTAAAATAATAATATCGCTAAGTTATGTTTTTCCTCAGATATCATACCGTGTAGAATTCAATCACCTAAATAAGGCGTCTCCAAACTACGGCCCGCGGGCCACATCCTGCACTGATTTCATGTGGCCCGCCTTGCTCATCAATTTTTTTGAGTTTTGTTTATTCACCTGCAGGAGTTTTCATTAGATATCATTTTTCGTATCTAAACGATATTTTCCGAATGCTTGGATGCAAAATACTTTTAATATAGGCTTATGACATATTTAAAAAATCTCAAAACTTTCTTTTTGAAATGTTCACACACCCCGATCAGCCATTTGATAGTTCGTATGTGGCCCGCACAGTCGCAGATGAAGTCTCGTGTGGCCCTTTTGGGAAAAGGTTTCCCTGACCCCTGACCTAAATCGACAGACGTCCTCAACTTTAATGAAAATGAAGATATAACTCATCCTGATCCGATATTGCGACCATTTAACTGTAACCAGCTACCTGATTCGATTTCCACTTATCCGGCAAAAGGTGTAATAAAACCTTTAATTTTCTTTCAATGAAACAACTCTATTGCTTGGACGAAATAAAACACTGCTGCAGATAAGTCCGAGAAAAGAGCGAATGGCGAATTTTTTAACGACCCCAATACAAGAAAGTGTCAAATAAATAAAAGACTTCCCTCTCGGTCTTTTTTGTAACTCAGTTCGAAATTACAGTTGCTGTAAATTGACTTTACGATAGCGCAGGGACGTTAAAGTTTTATGCGGTTCGGTTCGCCCTATCGACGTTGGGAAAACTTAATCGTTTTGTTACTTATCGAATCAGTCCACTTTGGAAAAAATATAGAACGCACTTAACGGCTTATCGTGAGTAATGTTTTTTCATTCTTATGTTAATTTGGGTATCGGCAGTATTTATTTTTCCCAGTTAAATAAATAAATAAATAAGTTATTCGTTTGTCAGTTTTACTTATAATTGAATTGGCTTTTTGACCCCATGTAACCCTGAAATAGTCGTCGTTTACCTAAATAAACACCAAGAGACTAATTTATTTTTCAGCAACAGTGAAGTAGGTAATTCTGTGAATTAAATACTTTTTCTCCACATTCGAGAGAATGTAATGATACGTCGTTAATTGGAAATCACTTTTACTATGCTGCCAATACAAACCTAGGGTGGGACCGTTTTCGTCTATTAAAAGATTCTGTTGCATCCTAACTTCCTTCAGAAACCCTTTCTTCTTCGAAATAATCTCATGTTAAATAATCGCGGCCAAGGGTCTTCATGTAAATGTCAACATGCCTCGCGTGTCATGGCGGTGAGCGTTTAATTTCACTGTACCGCCTCGTTTCAGCAATCTCGGCTCTCTCTTGTTCCGAGTCGTTACTCAGTCCCACGTGGTTCGTCATCTGTCGCAGTGCTTTATGGGATACGGAACGATTTAATGCGACGTACCTCCTCTGGGCTCGGAGCGGTCTCAAGCGCCGCATAACTCAAAGCGGCAGGGAGAGAAAGCTCGCTCGATAGTTCACAAAAGACCCTCGCTGAGGGCGTTTTCAACGCGGGTGAATTTATTCCGTGCCGCGAATATGGGGCAATTAGTATAGTGCGAAACTCGGTTTCGGGTCCATATAGGGCGCCACGGAACGTTCTATTTGCTGATCTCATTCTGAAGAGAATGCAAACATTGCAAACAAAGTTATCTTTCGTTAATATATTCGTACATGGCTTTGTTTTTACTGCACACGGTGTCGTGATGACGTTGTTTTGCTTCATGTTGACTTGAAAATGGAAGCTAAAGCTAAATGGAGCATTGAAATTACACGAATGAAATATCCAATGAGTCATCCAATTATCAACACAAGACGGGTATGAGAAATTCATGTTTGATTCCATTGCAATTATAAGATGTGTAATACGGTATTATTGTGTATTGTGTTACTGTAATACTGTAAAGATATCTGTTGTTCGTTGACATACAACACTTAAGAGTATAAAACAAGTAACACTTACCGATTTTAATATCTCTTATTCAAATCGAATGTTTTCCGAGTTTGACTTTTTTTTTATTTTAATTTTTATCGAATGTTTCATGAACATTGGTGATGAGTACGGCAGATAAATACATCATTTATGATGAAAGGAAGCTATAAGCTGTACTACCAATAAAATTAACGATTATGTACACGAAAGATGCGTACAGTTGATTTTAGGGTAAGCAGGCAAAAAATATTTGATACATGATCGCGGATAATATTTAAAACGCTATGCGTAATGCATTAAAATGTGAGGCCGAAAATATTCAATCCCTTTCGAAATATTATTTTCTGGTCGCGAGAAAAACTGCCATTTCTTCTGTTATCGGCAAGAAACTTTTTCATTTTCTCTTTGCAACGGGGTAGTCCCAAAATAATTTCTCTTTCTTCTTTTCAGCGTCTCTCCCGTTTCAGATGACGGAAGAAAATTACAAAGTTAGTGTTATCATTTCATCGATAAACGAATGAAAAGGGAGAGAAGTTGGAGGTCTCGAAACTTTCGCTTATTTACATGCGTCTCGTAATATTACAAAAAAAATAACCGTCCCAACGTATAATAAGCAAATGCGAGGGAGAAAAAATAGCATTCATTACTTCTCGGAGAAAGTCTCCAATAAAAACATCCATCCCATAGGAGCACTCTTTGCCGAGGAGGAAGCCTCTCTTCACTTGTTTTATTTTTTCCCCCGCAATTATCCCTCCTCTTACTCACTTTACCCACATCCGGCGTATTTTCTCCGCGTTTTCACGCGACGGATATCGTTTTTCCGCCACTTCAAAAGCCTCCCTTTTTCCTCAATCAAAGCGGCGTTGGAACAATGCTCGGATTAATGGCGGGAAAAAAGTGGCGTAGCGATGGGATACGTGATGTATTAGGAGAGTTAGGGTTAGAGAGAGGGATCTAGGAGAAGGGGATTAATTAAGCAGAGGGAATAAATTGCACGAGAGAGAGAGAGAAAAATGTTGTTTTGAGGAGCTAAGGTGGACGATATTGGAGATATGTGTACAGATGGGGCGAAAGAGAGCTGTGTAGTTGAGAGGGTGAAGCATTGGAAGAGAGAGAAAGTGGAGAAAATTGCGCAAAGGAGAGAGAGAGAGGAATGTGGTTGAAGGTTATCGCAAGAGGGAAACAGAGTTGATGTACATAGAGGATTATAAGTTTCAAGGGTAGAAATGGAGGTGTGATGAAAGTGGGTGTTGGACAGGGAGAAAGGGTGTTTGGAGCAATGTTTACCTAAGGGAGTGCCTAGTCATCGATTAGGAACGACGGAATTTTTTTAAGGAGACGCCGCGAAATTTGGTATTTGTGGTTCAAAATGAATTTAAATTATATCACGTCAGTCAAAATATTTGATGGCTCCTAATTGTGATATTCCCTGTAAGATTATTACAAATGTACGGTCATAAAATGCAAAAGTTTTTTATCGGTTGATATTTAAGGATGGCTGTTTAAGTTATTTACGGTTACAGGTAAAATGTAGAAATACAGACATTCCACTTGGATATTGAAAATAAAAATACCTCGCCATGTGGCACCAACTTTGTAGAGTCCTCGAGGCTGTAAAAGTATTCATTTTCTGGAAAAAAAGTTCCTGTATAAATACGACAAAAAATATAGAGCTGCGGTAGTGTAAAACCCTTCGGAGGAAATAAAAGAAAAAAGCTTAAATGGAATTTAATTTCGGTTATTTTTACTCTGTTCGATTAGATTCCGTGGGATTTATAAAGTTTGCAAAGCGCTAGTTTATAGGGGAGGAGTGCAGAGAGGAAGGTGGTGGGGTCGTAAAAATGAGATGTGGCCAAGGGTGTGGAAGGAGGAAGGTGGAGAAGGGAGGGGAGGTGGGAGGGCGGCGGTCGTAAGGTATTACTCTTACCCATCGTCCTGCAATGGAGAGGGGTTGGGGGAACATACGTCTCCGTTCACTCCTCCTACCTCGTCGATTTTTCCACCGCCAAACGCTTTGCCCGAATAAATTGGCGCCGGAGGAAGGTTGGGAGGAGGGAAAGGGGAGGAGGGAAAGGGAAAGGGGAGGAGTAGGGTGAAGAAAAATGGAAAAGGGCAGAGCCCGCTAATTAAATTTCCTCGCAAATCCTAAACTCGGTGCTCTAGACACACCACCGTCACTGCTCTCCGTGGAAGCCCCTGCAGAGCGACGCGAAAACCCACTTTCTCTCTCTCTCTCTCCCTCTATTTCTCTCTCTCTCTCTCTCTCTCTCTCTCTCTCTCTCTCTCTCTCTCTCTCTCTCTCTCTCTCTCTCTCTCTCTCTCTCTCTCTCTCTCTCTCTCTCTCTCTCTCTCTCTCTCTCTCTCTCTCTCTCTCTCCTCTCTTCACACACTCTCCCTATATTCATTTCTGCGTTTTACTCCCGCTTCCATCTCACCCTGTAGACTTTTCTCTCCAAGCTCGTTTCCATAGTTTTTCCTTCTTGCAGACAACGATTCGCTCTTCTCCACTGACGCCATTTTGGTTTTTAGCGTTCGTATGTTTCTGTCCTCCCTCAGTGATCATGGTTTTAATTTTGTTATTTTTCCTTTTCTCTTTTCTGCGATAACTAATTAATTAGCCTTTCTTTTTCCACTTATTACTTATTTTCATCATTCCATGAGGTGGATACATACATAAATTTGTGCTGTGTGCTTGATGGAAAATGCATGTTATCGAATCGAATTATTTTTTCTGTGTTCCGTGCTTTTTTTATGTCTTTATATTAACTCACAATCAGTATGTATATGGTTACATACCTTTTAAGAAAATTCTCACCCCGTTCATACCTTCTACGTGGTTATTAAGCCCTCCCAAATAGAAATTTATTTGCGTTTACTTTGTTATTTTTAAATTTCCTCATCATCTTCAGCCTTTTTCAATCCTTTGTTGGATGAAGGCCTCCCCCAGACTTCTCCAGTTTTTGCTGTCAACTGCCTCCCTCCTCCAAGTTGGACCCAAGAACTTAACAAACTCTCTGTCCCACCTCTTTCAGTCTTCTTTTCGGTCTGTTGATGTGTCCTGAGATCCATTCGATGACACTGGATGTCCAACGCTGATAATTTCTTCAAGCAATATGATCCGCCCACTGCCATTTTAGCGCCTTCATTCTTCTAATCACGTCACAGACTCCCGT
Source organism: Uropetala carovei (assembly GCA_036926305.1). NCBI lineage: Eukaryota > Metazoa > Arthropoda > Insecta > Odonata > Petaluridae > Uropetala > Uropetala carovei. The sequence continues at coordinate 3,118,388 of JAXCHB010000010.1, read as the reverse complement.
CTTCTTTCTTACCTCGTCGTTCCTTTTTGCGTTCCCTTCGGGCGATCCCTAACATCTCTCCATGCTTCTCTGTGTTGTTTGCAGACGCTGGATCATTCTGGCGTTCATGGTTTCGCATCGATATGTTAAAACAGGCAGAACACATTTGTCAAACATTCTCCTTTTTAGGATGACTGGGATATCTGATTTGAAACTATTTGCATTCTTCCCAAAAGCACTCGATGTCATCTTCACTCTCTTGTTGATTTCTTCAAGAAGCGATCCGTCTGCGTTGATGAGCTGACCCAAATAAAGATAGCTGGTTACTACTTCAAGTTCTGCTCCGTTGATATATATCTTCTCGGGATTTTTGATGGAGTTGTACATGACCTTTGTTTTCCTGCTAACAGTATTCTTCGTTTACCTCAATGCCTTTTTCTTCCCAGTCTAGCGTTTTGAATGCTTCTTCTAGAGCTGCCATTAATAAATTAGGAGACATAGTATCTCCTTGCCTCACACCCTTTTCGGTCTTAAAGGCACCCGTTTCTTGATGCAGCTGGACAGATGTTGTCGCATTTTCGTAGATATTCTTGATCAAGGTTATGTACGTTTCTTCTACTCATTGTTTCTTCAGTGCACATAACACCAACGAAGTTTGGATAGACTCGAATTCTATCTCGTAGTCGATGAAGCACATGTTTAGAGATAATTCGTACTCGTTAGTCCGACTGATTACCTCTCTCTCCTTACCAATCGATGGTTGAAGAGCAGTCTTCAGCAACGATTCACTGATCACATAAAATCATTTCTGTAAGAGGCACTGAACTTGCGCCATCAATGATATCCAGCAGCAATGCAAATAATCGACCCAGATACGCAAGGAAATGGCGATATTAAAAATTGAAAGGAATGAAAAAAGAAAACTCGTAAGTCCCATTAATGTTTCATTGAGCCTTATAAAGTATTTTTTCTATTCTTCTTGAGATTACAGAGTCAAGTTGAACCAAAATAAAACCAGCCAAATGTTTAACTGGCATTTAGTTGTAAGGAAGATCATAGGTGAGGCCAAAGATGTCGAGTGAGTTTATTTCTTTGATAGGAATGTGTAGAACAAAATAGAATTCTTTTGGGAAGACTCAATTGTGTGATATATTCTATTCAATTGGTGACGTAGTAAGAAGAATTCCACGGTTCATTATTTCACAGTGCCTAGGACTCTAACTTTAGAAAGATAAAATGAGGCAGAATCGTGAGAATTTGGAATAAATAATTTGAGCCAGAAGTTAGGATTTTTGCTATACATTCGCCTATTGCCTTTGTTAAGATGTAGAAAATCGGCGTCGGAGCATAATAATGTCGCAAAGTATTATTCTGGCAGAATATTTTACCATTTGGATGTAATTAACCTCCAAAACCATTTAACGTAAGTTTTGATCACTTGCGCTGCAGCGCAGCCGACGTGAGGGTAGGTTCACCGATCGTTACGGTAATAATCTTTAGCACCGAAGTTCGCTGCTTTACCACTAGGGGCGACCGAATTGCGTCTGTGATTTCACTCACTTGTTTAGTGGATAAAGAGTTTTATTTGTTCCGTTCATTTTGTGCGAGCTGTTAAGACAACTCGCCAATTACATTTCGGTTTTTTTTGCCATGACAAAACAATCCAACATCGATTTTAATAAGGTTTCACGAACATTCAAAGGAAATTAGTCCGAATTCGCGAGTAAAGTGAGGAGTAATACTAGTATGCGGATGAGTGTATTTATACGCACAAATAGGTTGTATTGAATAGATGAAAGCTCGCCGGATGATGAACTCTTAAAGAAAACAATTCAACTCATCCATGGGTAAAAGGATCCATACTTAAAGTTCCGCCAAATAAGTTTTACTCGGAGAACCAGTCGTTAATTAGCTCGATCGTTATTCGTCAGACGAGCGAAGATAGCTGGAATTAGGGTGCGTATAAAGGGGATTTAGTCTTTAAACTGGTAGGAAAAGAAAGGGTGGAAGTAATTGCGTTTGACTGCGCGGCAAGAGATTAACCCAAGGGAAATTTACGTGGCGAGATGGCCAGTTCATCGAACTTCGTTTAACGTGTCGTAAAGGATACGTAAAAATTCACATCTTTAAATAGTTATCTCGCACGACTCCGCGGATCCCTTGGGCAGCGCTGAGGTTATTACAGAGGTCATACTTTTAAGCCAAAGTTTAATGAATGCATTAATTTCTCGATATTTTCTGTCCTTTAATATTTTGTTCGGCAGATTCTTATCTACTTGTTACAAGTTTTATCAGAGCGAAATTTTCTTTTTTTATTACATTTTTATTGTTATATTCTTGCCTCTTTAAACGCATCACTTTGTTTTAGTTTAGATTCAAGAAATGTATTATTTTTAGAAATTTCTCGAATAAATAAAAGTGGTGTTTGTGGAAAACACTGTAAACGGAAAATATTAAACTTCATGGTAACCTATTTGTTTACATCCTGCTTCGCTGCTATCTATTTCGTTTTCTCAAAAATCATTTTTGCGATGCATAATTATTGGCAAAATAATAGGTTTACGAAATATTATTTTTTCCAATCGCCTGTATTTCTTATTTATAACGCTCAATGCTATGTTTTCGTGTTAAATATGATCGATAAACCTTCTTGATAAACAGGTACATACATTTTGCAATGTGCAAGTCGCCTCAAGGAACTCACTCCAGATAAGGATAGCTTTCTTTCTTCATCTCTCATAATGCATTGCACGATCTCTTCCTTCCTTTCGCTAAGACTCTACATTTCCTTTTCGTCCCTTTCCATCTTTCTCTCCCTCTTCACCCTTCTTTCCAACATTATTTACATCTCGTAGTTGCTGCTTTCACTTTTTGAACGGTTTCCCTCACTTTCTCTCGGACTAATTCTTCCTTTATTTTCTTTCCCCATTTTATAGTTCCACGTCTTTCCTCTTTCTCTCCGCTAGATGTCGGGATTGCAGGGAATCATTTCATCTTTCAATTTCTGCCTTTTCCCTCTATCCTAGGTGCCCGCTCTATACATTCCGTGTCTACCTCATCATCCTTTCTCTCTCCTCGTCCACCTCACCGGCAATATAGGTACTTGTACGTACTGCTCCGATAACGAACAGCAAAATGGTATATTCGTTTGTGTCCACGAAATGTTTTCCGTGTTGGGTTTTTTATTTTTCGTTTTACCGCTTCTATGGTGATACTGGAAGAGTTACGAGAAATAAATCGCCAAATCGCCTTTTATTCCCTCTCGGAGCTAAATGTTTTTTTTTATCGGAAAGCCTTCGAAAAAAATAAAAGAAAATCGCTATTGCGACGGCAGCGCCAGTTGCTTTATTTGGGTCTCTTTAATCTCAAATCTTGTTTATGCTGGAGGTCTCCGACTGTAGTCTGAGACTAAAAGAGACGTAAACACATATGTATATATATATATATATAATTATATATATGTAGCTTGAAGCTTATCTTGCGGAAAAGAGGAGGTTTCTCGAGTGTCTGATGACATGGCTGAAAATGCGACTGTGGTTTTTGTTGAAAATATGAAATAACATGTCGCGAAATTCGTTCAGAACGTAAGTGAATTATGTCGTTCCTTTGTTGGAGATACGATAGTACTTTTTCTAAAAGAAAAATTTGCAGTTTTGATCGACGCTGTAAAGTAAACATTTCTCTCCACCAGCTGTTCAGAATTGCTTCTATCATATAGTACGTAAAATTACTTTTGCAAAACATACGTAGTAGTATAGCTAAGGGTCAATGAATGGAGTTCATATGGGCGAAATTCAGGCTTATCCTTAAATTTTTATGGTTAAATAACATTTCTTATTTAGTTGCTAAAATATTTTTAAAAATCGCTAACTAAATTGAACTCGAGTTGTCTTGTCGATATTATATATAGTAAATTATCAAGCAAAATGTGAATTTCATCTCATGTAAATGCGGAGTGATGAACACAAGGAAATGCATGAAAATATCTAATGACTGCAAATATCCTGGAGTTGATTTTTCGATTTTTTTTGTGGAATTTTGATTTATGTCCGTCAGTCAGCTCGAAGAACTCTATTAATAATTTATTTTGATTGTTGTAGTAAATTATGAAGAAAGGCTTTTAGACATTTCTAAAAAAAAGTGAAACCTTTCTTTAACAAAGTTTTCAATCATAGAATGGATGAGTGAGCATAAAATTATTAAACGCCTTTATTTTGTAAAAACAAAGTAACCCAGTGGAAGACTTTGCAAGCTCTCTATCAAGAAATTGCTAAGTTCATCACGCGCTATGTCAGGCTATATGGTACCTTCAATACATAGTCTCTTCTTCCGTCTTAAAAATATGTACACGATGACTAACTTTCAACTTTAGTCTTAAGCATACAACTTTTAGGCAAACATTGAGTAAATTGGGAAATGAGGAAACAGGTGAAAAAATTTGTCATGACCGAGAATACGAACCCGGGTCTTCCACTTGCCGGGCGGATATTCTATCACTGAACTCCCGTGGCAGACTGATTCTCCTGTTTCAGAACGGGAACATTTTCTTAGGTTGGGACCAACTAGCTATGCTAGTATCAATCAGCCCCAACGGATGTCCTCAAGGAGATACATCAGAGAAAACCCCTACCCTCTCAAATGGTCCATCCCATCATAACAACTTATGCCTGTCGCATAAGGATCTTCGGATCAACCTTTCTATCAATTTATATCATGGCATTCTCACCATTTGAGAGGATAGGGTTTTTCTTTGATGTATCTCCTTGAGGACATCCGTTGGGGCTGATTGATACTAGCATAGCTAGCTTGGTCCCAACCTAAAAAAATATTCCCGTTCTGAAACAGGAGAATAAGTCTCCCACGGTAGTTCAGTGGTAGAATATCCGCCCGGCAAGTGGAAGACCCGGGTTCGATTCCCGGTCACGGCACATTTTTCACCTGTTTCCTCATTTCCCATCACAACAGTTTATGCCTGTCGCATAAGGATCTTCGGATCAACATTTCTATCAATTGAGTAAATTCAAAATTTCACGGTAATGTTTTAGGATTTTTTATTTTAAACAAAGGATTCCATCAGTTGATTAATGAGACAATGTTATGTGCACGATGCGGAATTCCTCGTGGGTTTAAACTATGAATATATAGAACAATTAAATACTAACTTAAATCAAAAGGAGCGAGATTTATCGTTCGTTCTTCTTAACATTCGTATTAATTGAGAGAAACAGTTACTATTTCGATTTCTACCCCTGAAGGATGCCTCATGTTTCCTCCTCCTACTCGATAGCTGTGTCCAACCTCGTCGGCTTGGAAACTCCACTTTGAACCAACCACACCTCGATCTCATATGACCCTCACTCTCTTCCTCAAGTGACTTTTCCCTACCCACCCGTCTCTATGTTGCTCAGTCTCATGGGAAATAACAGGTCTAGCTTCCATATCTCGGGAACGTAAAACGCCTTCCGAAACAACGGACGTTCTTCGAAGAGATGCATTATTTCGATTTATTTTGCCATTTTTTGGGCAGTAGATACGAGGAGATGTAGAGAAAGAGAGGCGGAAGATGCCAAAAATAAATTATCGGACTCCTTAAAATAATCTTGTCCTTTTTACTTTCGCTATACGTAGTAATGGGAAAGTATTGTGATCACGAAAAAAATCGACTTCGAGATTTCAACGGAAATACACGTTTTGAGGTCTCTAGAACACGTTTAGACTATTTTCGGAATGATGTCTGTGTGTGTGTGCGTGTGTGTATGTGATTGTGGGCGATCTAACTCAAAAAGTACTTGCCATGTTTATACCAAATTTCATATATAACACTTTCGCATGAGCACAAAGAACTGATTAGTTTTTGGTCAATACCAGTTAACCGGAAGTCGAGGTTTATCCAAAACCCGATTCGGTTTTTGCGATATTTCTTCGTTAAAACATCATTATTGTATATGCAATTCTGTACAAAGATTATAGAGAATGTAATTTCCTACAACTTTCATTTGAAACAATTTTACATAGCAGTTATTGTTTAGGAATTATTTATAAATAATCGGTTTTTTCGGTTTCCGTCAAATATCTCCCTAAAACGTCGTTATTGGTAATATTCGTAAGGACCAAAGTTGTAGAGAATAATATTTCTTCCAAGTTTTGTTTGGAACCAATTTTCTTAGAACCGTCTCCATTCGGAGATATTTAACCTTTTCGTAATTTCCTGTATACAGCGCCACAACCATGTAGCGGTGAATTCTGTAAACATATTCAAAATACATATATCTAATTTACGGCAATAAGGACGACTGTATTCTTTTACGATACGAAATCATAATTGTTCCTCATGATGATATTCATAATAATTTAAATATCTATACCCCAAATATGGAGAAAGTCATGTGTTGGCCACATCAGTTTTTTTAAATTTACTCTTCTTTTTCGAATCCTTTTCTGAATTCCTTGGAAAGAAAGCAGTAAAAACGTTCATTTGCTCAATTTCCTTTACAAAAATGGCCTGTACAAGTGCTCTTTATTTATAACGCAGGCGTTCACCATAAAAAATCTATTGACGTATTTTTTTAAATAACGAGACGTATCATATCAGGAGGTTATTTAAATAAATACTTTCATTGCCGAATTTGGTTTTATTAAGCAATGCATGCTAGGTGCAGGCATGGTTCTTATCCTATTTAATTACATTTAATATGCATTTAAAAAAACTGAAGCATTCGAAATTCTAAGTTAGATGACAAAGCTTACCGCTCCCATTTTTAATGATATAAATATAGCAAAAGAAGCTATTCAAATCTAGATAATACAAATAACACGATATAGAACATGAAATACACCGTATAATAATATTTCTAAGCAGTAAAGTCAAATGAAAGACATTTCTAACAATATATATATCTGTCTTTACAAATGTAGGTATATCATGGATAAAGTTGACTTTGGTTTCGCGAATGTATTTGACCATTAAATGCATGCAAATATTAACATGCCTACATAAATTTACGTACTGTTTCAGTATATAAATTTTTTCTGATAGTGAACGTAAAGTAAGAAAATATTTACATTTTCGGGTTTTAAATTCCGTCGAAAATAGAGAACAAAATTTATCTATTCTCGTATATATAGTTTCTCGCAAAGGGTAATTGCCAATAAATATTACAAAACGCTCTGCGTGCGTGTAATTAAAAAGTTTTGTTAATGCCCTAACGCGAACTTAGGCTTAACTTGGTTAATTCATGTGTAAATTAGAGAGCGCCTTTCAAAACGTACGGCTAAGTTTTCAAATGTTAAGTCACTTTCATTTCTCGTCACGCATGTTGGCGGTGAATCGGATTAGGTACAGAATTAGCAACATTTTTAGTGAAAATATTCATGCAGCATCATTAGCATTTTGTCTTTTACGCTTTAAAAAAAAAGGAAATAAAAGTCCACGGGACATCTCTATGAAGACAAAATGCGACCTTATTCTGTTTTGGTATAATGAGTGTTTAAGTCCATCTTATCTATACATATCTATAAAGTAAGGTGTTTGTATGTATGTATGTATGTATGTATGTATGTATGTATGTATGTATGTATGTATGTATGTATGTTCTGCTAAGGCTCAGAAACTACAACACGCAGAAAAAAGAGGAAGGTGTCATATTAACCGATATCATGCGTACGGTGGTGTAGTAAGGTTTTTAAACCGATTCGGTGTACTATTTAATTATAATAAAATATTTTCCTTTATATGGGATTTCCATTTAAAAATTTTTCGTAAATTTCTCGAATTGTTAACTCCTTACATATATATCGCAGACATATGCTCTCGCAGACTTTTTTGTGGTAAATTATCTCCTCTTTTGGAATAATTTTTTAAAAGAGGGGCTTACAGATCAAATAAGACGAATTGAAGGGAAAATCTTATTTTTCATTATTGCTCAGCATTTGGATATACTTAGCAACCGATCTAAACAAATTACGTTTGAACTATAAACATATCGTAAACGTAGAAATAGTTCATGAAATACTCATTTAATATCTTCTGATTTGATTGTGTTTTTCGTTCATTATCTATGGTCTTCTATACACAGGTTAATTCTGCGAATAAACATTAGTGAACTGTTTCTTTTTCTGTAATCGTGTCATTCGCATTATAGGTATGTTTGGATATAAGTTAAATTGTTTTTATATGCCTTTTGTCTTATTTTATTTCATATTTTGTTTAAGTGAAAATTACAGAAGATATATGATTAAATTACTACGTTAAAGTTTTTGTGTTTTGTTTTATCAGTTTATCAATAAAAACTGAATTGAGCATTTCATGCTAACATGCAAGTTTTTTCCTATGCTCATCCATTTTGCGTTTCAATAATAATTAGATACTTTTTGGTAATATATAATATCGTTTTGAATTAAGAGAGAGTTTTATCAATTGGAAATAAGGTTCACTCTTGAGTAATTGTTATTTTAATACGAGAACTAAATTAGATTAACATTTTGAACACGTAACGCAGTGAATTTCGAAAGATTTTATTTGAATAATACTTTTGTTGAACTTTATTATGTCTTCTGAACTAAAATTAAGAATTCGTGTCTGCGGTTCCATGGGTAAAATGTAAACAATACCGATACACTCACGTAATTAATTACGTTAGAAAAGTAAAACATTTTACTACATTATTTAAAATCGATTCGTTCGAATATCTCAATCTATTATTCAATTAATTGCGATGGAAAACACAATTAAGATCAGTAATTTTATATCTATTTAGAGTAATAATAGGTATTCTTATTTAGTTTCTCCTGTTATTATGTTGACATACAAACTCATATTCCGCGTGATCAATATTTACTCATCGCTACGACACGCTATTTTGTGATTGTTGGTTGTTTATTTAGCAACTGAATAGAAAGTGTCAGCCGCCATCATCAGATACATTGAGCTTTAGGAGATTATTCGTTGGTTGGTTTTGGTTAGTTTGTTGTTTTCATTTGCTTTCGTTTCGTGTCCATTTTTTGTGTTCTTTGTTTGTTTTCATTGTTTTCGTTCTTAGTTGTTCATTTTGTATTCTTTTTTATATTCTTTGGTTCTGCTCTTCATTTTTGTTCCTTGATTACTTATTTGTCGGTTTACACCTTTTATGCCGGCTATTGGTTAGAGTTTAATTCATTTCTTTTTTCTTGGTGGTTTTTACATTGAACTTATATTCTTTGGTTGTACTCTTAATTTATGTTCCACGATTATTTATTTGTCGGTTTACATCCTTTTCTACCGGGTATTGGTTAGCGTTTAATTCATTTCTTTTTTCATGGTGGTTTTTGTAATTTTCGTATTGGTTCGTTTCGTGTTCTTTCCACTTTATTTCAAAACTCCTAATGTAGTTTACAGAAAGGAGAGGAGAAGTTTTAGTATGTATCATTTTCTCAAGCTGTCTTCTAAGCGGGAAAAAGTATAACTATTTGTAGTCCGAAATGCACCCGGGCGAAGCCGGGTACGAAAAGCTAGTAATTACTAATTGTAGACAGCCACCGAAATCCATAAAACGTTTCTATATTCAATATTTGCTTAATATATTTGGAGTTGAAATGATTGAACAAATATTAGTGTATATACATATTTATATAGCACATTCCTATGAATAACCGAAGGATAAAACTATTGATGTTTCCTCTCCATCTCTTCTATCTGTGGCGTCGAAGAGAAAAGTTTGAAATATCCATGGATTTAAACGTGTCTTCGGAAAACATTTATCATCTTTTATCTACCTTTTTCCCGAAAAATAATATTTTTACCGTAATCTTTATCGAAGCCTCCGTTTCTATTCCCCGAATTATATTTCAAGTGTCACGCGTAGACATTTCTCTTTCTTCCTCATCTCGGAGAAAGTGCTTCGGAGACAGGTGGTGCCGAATATCGAAGACGTCTTATGGCCACGGCTCACCCGTCGCCTTCCTAGTGGAGCTTATATATCACCATTGGTTGCTCCTCTGATACATTTTTAACGGGTTTAGTCTACGTGTTCAAATTATGTTCGATGGAAGCAGTTTTTTTTCAGGTATTATTCGTCTGAGTAATAATTACCACAAATATTTTAGTCATTCTATTTCTTTTTTTTCAAAATTTTAACACCACATTACATCTCATTGATGCGACCAATCCTATATACAATTTGATTATGAGTTTAATTGTATATGACCACTGCCGAATTTATTTTCTCTATATTGTGAGTTCGTTTATGTACTCTATAACAATTTTATTTGGAACTTTTACTAAATTTAGGTTTAAATATATAAAATGTAATATAATAACATTTTGTTTTCCTCGGTTCAGAGGTTCGCAACCTGGTATTCGCGAGCACTGCTGTGCATAGCACGACTGCTTTCTTCTGCGATGCATAAAATTGCCTTTCACAGTGACATTAATTTGATTTTCTTGATTTATAAACACATTTGAAAAGAAATAATTGTAATTTCAGTGATATTAGTTTGATTTTATTTACGATCATTCCTTTTTTGCCAAAAAATATAGTGGTGCTCGCTTGATATTCTAGAGAATGTAACTTGATGCTCATTACATTGTAAATGTTGGGAACCTCTGATCTAATTGAACGTATCTTTCATTGTCGTTTGATTACTAATCCAAGGTGTATATTAGTGGAATTGTTCTTCTCAAGAAATTATTTTTATGGCCGAATTTTATAGATTTTGCGATTAAATCACTCTCCTGCATAAAATTCAATTTCTCCGACGCCAGAAATGCCGAATTGTGCGTGGCCAAGGCATCCCGCAGGACTAATTCGCTCATTCGAATGAAAATTAAAATTCTTAAAATTTGTTCACGCCATAAATTCGGATAACCTTTGAATTTCCTCCTCAATCCTATAACGAAAAATACTAAATACAGAATTTCTTTCACGAGACTTGCCATAAAATATCGACTATTATCTAATATATTCCGTTTATTGCCGGTGGAGGAGTTAATTTAGCATGGAAGGGAGGCATGTTTTTAAAAAAAGCGATGGCGAACAAATGCAGGCGAAAGGACACAAATCACCGAATTTTCTAGTCATTTTTATTCTTTGAATTTTTGCTGAAAAGTTAAATAAATTCTATAGAAAAAGTAAAAGAAATTGGGTCAGTTTTCCTGCGTATCTAAAAGTGCCAGTAAAATATGCCTTGTTCGGAGTACATGAAATATTCCAAGAGTAATAAAATAAACTTAATGATCTGTAAGATCATATTCTTCGCTTTGATTTCCTCAGCGTAGCGTTTGTGTTTGCGATAATATTTTGTCGTCAAATTTTGGTGTCTGAGACACAGCTGCACAGAAAATGGCTACGACGAAGGTGAATGACCTCATATCCCTTATGGGTCAACTTATGGCATGGAGCACATTCATTAACTTACTTTATGTGGATGGGTTGGGCTCTAAATTGACATTCTATGCCGCGGGAGGTTTGTTTACAAACAGGATTTCTTGGATCTTTACTTTACAGTTTTCCGGTTGAATGAAAGCAGTGTTGTCAAATTGTACTAAATAACAGTGTAATGCAACCTACCCTGTGTAATGTAATAATTCATTGCAGATGTAGCATGGCGTATAGTGTGTCCCAAACGACGCAATTTGAGTGTTTTCATTCCCTTTTCTGTTGTAAGTGGAATGTTTAGGCGCCCACACGCCTTTTAGAAAGTTCATAATCTACCAGTACTTAAATGGCATAGGATAAAAAGTATGTAGAAGTGAACTTGACGCTATAAAAGTTGAATTTGTCAACCCTTTCACTTTCCTCAATGACGCGATAAAACTTCGCGTGTTATCTGCTTGTGCGTGGTGCTGGCGTGTCGAGTTTAATGCGTCATAGATTAGATGTTTTTCATTCTGCTCTCGGCATTTGCGTTGCGAAACTTTTTCCGCAGCCTACTAAAACATTCTGCCATCAATCAAAATTGTAAAATTAATAGCATGCACAGAGATACAGAGCCGACGCAGCGCGCCCCGCTGTGAAAGGACTGATTTCATAAATCTCGCCTGCTTAAAATATTTATCGATGTCCTGATTAAGAGAGAGAAAGCTCTGTTATTCGAAGTCGCCCTGTGAATCCGTCATTGTAACCAAAATATTCATCTACGAAGGACTGAAAAATACACCTTTTTTCGTGTTCTATAAGATGTTTGGCCTTATTATAAGCGTAAATAAGTAAGGATAAGGAGCTGTCAATAACGCAGTAGTTCCAAATTATGCATAAATTGCATGAATAAGATTATTTAACGAAAATTTCCGTCGAGAAGGAATTCAATTTTGTGCTTATCATTGGTCTGGTTCAGTGAAAATAAATGAAATTTCTAAAGAAGAAAGGATATGCGCCCCTTCAGTCGTTTCAAAATCCACGTTTTTTCTTTTAATTCTCCTTGCAGTGGCCATGCCCTAGTTACGACGTCGAGCACTTTGTCCCTAAATAATTCCATTTCATTCCGTTTTCACCTGCGGTTGCAGTTTCTTAACATAGGTCTTGTTTTCGGGATGGAGATTTCGCACCTTGAAAAATAACGGCATTAAAACGGATAAGTGTTGCGGTTTACTTAAAACCATATTCTATTGGGAGCGGAAACTTAACGCGGTAATTATTAAATTAAGATATTTTCAGACGTGAAAGTTTGTTGTTGTTATGACAGATAATCTGATGCTGTCGCAGTGCGTGGATTGGTAACTCAAATAGCCATGGAACGATGGAGTAATTGTACTTGGAGTTAGATTACGGCTGTTACGACCTTGTAATACTGAAATGCGCACTTTATTTTTTTATTTCTCATAGAAAATTAATTTTTTTAGTACTATATAGTGAATTTTGCTGACATTTTTTACGAGGGTTTTTACTGCGCTAACTATTCAAATCGTTTCAGTTCTTTATCAGCATGCTGTGCCCTAACGGAATTTTAGTCTATGGACGGGACATCATATGAACCACAGGACTAGTTACCCCTTCTAGAAGCCGCACTAGGGCAGCTTCACCTCTCACTACGCCTTTATCACGCAATTGCCTAAATGCTTAGTTTTCTCCGAGTTTTCAAGATTACCGAAAGCACTCAAAAATATATCTTGCTTCTGGAAACGGAAGGGGCTATTTTGAAAATGCGCCATTTATGGATTAACCTCTACCGCATATGGGCTTAAATAGAATTACAGGACTAAGTCAAATAAAAAAAAATTTTGGGAAAGTTTTTGATTTCATTTGCGGTTTTCCCTGCTTCTAACTTCCACTGTCACGAATAGGAGAAAATCAGAGAAATCTTGAATGGCTGCCCCGTGCCTCGAATGTCTCTCGTGTTGCTTAACGTTCAGTACACTTTTCATTTACTTTCAAAATCTTCAATGATTGTTCTTTGTATATGCAATTGCCAATCCGCTATGAACGGCGAGGAAGGAGCTGAGCTGTGAAACGAATTTATTGTTCCCGGCCTCCTAAACTGGGTAACAAGAAAACCATGCTAACGAATTTATAGTCTCCGAATGAATAATGACTTGTACGATATAGTGGCTCCCTCGCTTGAGCGTTGAGTGAATTAGGTGGCTATCCTTTTTGGCCGAGGTTAACTTAAAGCCTCGCTCTGGATAACGTTGGAGGTGTGAGCTGGAAGTCATAAGATTTTTTTAAAAAGTGAAAAATCGGAGAGTGTAGTTGTTCGGTGACAGACGACGATGAGTTCAGCGTGTCCTCATGTCCTCATCTTTCCCCTTCTCTCGCTTTCTCCTCTTTCAACCCTCCCCGAGACCTGTAAGGTAGATGAAACGCCTTGTCATTACCACACCTCTCCCAAAAACCCTCGTTTCTCACCCTCCTCCCGCTTTTCAACACCCCTTTTCCTTCCTCCATAACTCTTCTTCACGTAGGAGTTGGGTGGAGGATGAGGGAGCGACCGCACCCCAGCGCCGCCGCGACCTTGCGGCAGAAGGCGGAACTTCTTGGGCTCAGGTGATTTCGGGTTGCTCCGCCTCTCGTAGTTCTATCAGACTGCGGTGGTGTCGTTAATAGTTGCGGACTATTCGTTCCCTTGGCTTCATTGCGGAAGTCAATAACCTCGCATATTAGTGCGGTGGGGTGGAGAGAGAGAGAGGGGGAGGAAAATTCTTATAAATTGCAGTGCGGTTGTGTTTATAGTGGGTTGTAAAGAACCACGGACAGAGTCGTTACTTTCACAAAGATTCGTTTCAGCCAAGAAATGCCGCCTGCAATATGTGTTCTATAATAAAGGCACGAAGTTAAGATAATCTGGAAAACTACCTTAACCTTCAAATTTCTCACTTCCTGCATGCATCAAACATCTCAATCGAATGCTATTTATTTCATAGTCTGAGATGCTGTACTTAGGGAGTGTATAATACAGACATTGTAATAAATTGGAATTTTTCAATGAATGAAACTTAAAAATCACTTCAACTTAATTCTTAACAATATACAATAAGTTTAGGTTAGGTAAAACCTAGAAACTAAAATTTGGCATTGTGATATCGCTACAATGACGAGTAAATATAATCTGTAATAACATATGCCGACGATTTCTAACGCAAGTATTACAAGGAATCATGCCAGTAAGTAAATTAAATATTTAGGTAATCAGTTTAATCAGCTTATGACCTATAATCGGTTATATGATATCTACAATACGTTTAAGAAGATTAGATAACACAAGCAATTATAAAATTTAGCAAACCGATAGTAAAAAATTTCTACACATTTAAATGCGTATATCAGAGTGCAGCTATTGATGCTTATCAATAAATTCGGCGAAGTTGTTGAAAACTTCGAATAAAACCTTGTGTTTGTCCACGATTCGCACGAAGAACAAAATATGCCTATCCCACTCGGACACTGATTTTATTTGTATTAAAAAAATTATTTGTATTTATCGCCTCGAACAGTCCCATTCCTTCCTTCAAATATAATTTATATCTCGAATCTGTTCTCAAAAGGTCACGGTGTACCGTCGACTTCTGGGAGGAGTTCATTTAATCATTTCTGAAGTTATTAAAATCCTCTTTGTTAGCTAAAACTCCCCTCGATGCTCTCATCTCGTTTCGATAGCGCCTATCAAGATCTCTCCTGTGAACCAACTGGTTCTGAAACTTCGACGTGCCCTAAAGCTTCATCTAGGTCCTCATTAAAAGCTCTTATCGTATTCTTTGGGTGTAAACTTCTGCATGGCGGACGGAGGCCCTACTAACGCTAATACGCCGCATTACGGCGGCGCCCTCCGGAGCGAAATACTACGTCATTTTTATTTTCTCCATACGTAGTAATGGGAAAGTATTGTGATCGCGAAAAAAATCGACTTCGAGATCTCAGCGGAAATACACGTTTTGAGGTCCCTAGGACACGTTTAGACTATTTTCGGAATGGTGATTGTGGGCGCTCTAACTCAAAAAGTACTTGCCATATCGTTACCAAACTTCACATGTAACACTTTATCATGAGCACAAAGAACTGATTAGTTTTTGGACGATAGCGGTTAACCGGAAGTCGAGGTTTATTCGAAACCCGATTCGGTTTTTGCGATATTTCTCCGTTAAAACATCATTATTGTATATACAATTCTTTACAGAGATCATAGAGAATGTAATTTCCTACATTTGAAACAATTTTTCATAGCAGTTATTGTTTAGGAATTATTTATAAATGATCGGTTTTTTCGGTTTCCCTCAAATATCTCCCTAAAACGTCGTTATTGGTAATATTCGTAAGGACCAAAGTTGTAGAGAATAATATTTCTTCCAAGTTTTGTTTGGAACCAATTTTCGTGGAACCGTCTCCATTCGGAGATATTTAACTTTTTCGTAATTTCCTGTATACAGCGCCACAACCATGTAGCGGTGAATTCTGTAAACATATTCAAAATATACCTAATTTACGGCAATAAGGACGACTGTATTCTTTTACGATACGATTGATAATTTTTCCTCATAATGCTATTCATAATAATTTAAATATCTATACCCCAAATATGGAGAAAGTCATGTGTTGGGCATATCAGATTTTTGTATTCTGATGTTACGATTCGCGTCGAATAGTGACAAAAAATATCAGAAACCTTTCGTTTGCTTTACACAAACTATTATGAATCTTTAATCAGGCGAATTAATGTCGACATTTTCGTGTGCGTTACAATTAATTTTGCCTACCGATATCTCTAAAGGAAAGCCATTCTTTGGTTCATTAGAATTAAAACTCGAGTCGAGCTTCAAAATTAATAAGTTCGATTTGAATTATCGGCTCAAAAAACAAAGAAGCATCTTTAAATATTTTCCAACAAAAGCGAAACGACAAAAAAAATATTCGTCGTTTTGAAATGCCACTGTGGAGGCTCATGCGGTCGGGACGTATCCAATCGATATTTCGACAGCGAGAAAAAAGGCATTACTATCGGAGTATCGCGAACGGAATCATGCGTAAATCGGCCGCCTTTTGTTTCATTTCGTCGGAATCCATATATTAGATATCGAGAGAAACGAAGGGAAATAAAAATGGAAAAGCCTTTTTTTTTAATCCGATGAGGCCTCATAATCCGATGAAGCTCTTTTTGCATTCCCCTTTTTTTTCGCATCCGCCTTTTTTATGGGCGTAAAACATTTCTTTCACCGCGTTCCCAGTCGATATTTTTTAGATAATGCACACGCCTATTTTTTAAATTCAGACTCGTTTATCCGATAAAAAAATAATGAATACTTGTGCAAATGAATATCGTAGAAGCTTTTCGAAATTGCCAAGTAATTGATCTCACGTATTGCAGAAATGGGAGGATATTAAAAAAAGAGCATCGCAAAGTTGATAAAGGTAGCAAATTGCATGCTAAGTAGAACATTTCATGCGATTAAGACTGTAACTTGTACCGTAATGATGAAACTTCAAATTAAGGGTCACTTTTTCGTTTATTGACACTTCTCCATACAAAACTGTTTTCATTTTTATTTTTTAGGAAACAGCGCATAAACAAAGTTGTCTCTTCATAAACAGCCATAACGTTTGGATAAGTGTTCCTTCCAGAAATACGGTTATGCTGCTCCATTTTACAACAATTTTGATCCATAAAACAATATTATGTTTCATTTGCGGTTTATGACTACAGCTGAAACGATTTTTGTCTTCACGATTGACCAAATATCCAATCACACAAGCTTTGAGGTTCCTATGTGATAAAATTTCTAGTACACTCAATTATCTAGATAAAAATATTTCTGTTGCGACGTTATTTAGCATCATTTTTGTTTTTAAAAGCTTTAGCTATCGCATGTGGTATCCGATCGCGTTGCAAGCGAATCTACAAGATCAGCCTGGATTCGATTAATGTCTTTTCGCAAAAAAAAAATACAAAAATTTTCATCCAAAAAACATTCCCAAATGTGACGTCATACTGCTGGTTCGAAATGCGTATTTACTGCGTCCGTGTCCCGCTACAAATCACCGCGTGTATCGAGGTCTGTGTGTGTCGTGTATGTCGATCGTGGCCCTTTGGTACGCTATTTACAAGCCATAAACCGCGGAATCTTCTCTCCATCCGTCAGGTCTCCCGGGAGAGAATAACAAACCCTAAATCATTCGTCTGTTTGGTCCCAAAGGGTGAAAGGAAAAAAATCTCCGAATTGGGAAATTATTTATCTGAAATCTTCTTTATCATTTCACGGCGACGGCAGACATCTGTACATCACTCTGTATTTTTTTTCCAAAATATAATGGAAGTCGCATACAGATTTTTCCATGAAAACTGTTAGATAATGCATTTAACTTGATTGAATGAGATTTGGTGAAAATAAGCGGATCTGAAAATATACGAATGTAAAATGCTGTCACAAAATATTCTGGATTTAAATGCGGATATGCGAAAATGAAACAAGAAGAAAACATGCGTTGTTGACATGTATATTTACGGTAAAATTACAATGCCTGGAAGCTAGTCATGTGACACGAAGTGATTGCTTATATACTAAGAAGTTTTCCATCTTTCCCTCTGATAAAATCTCTAAGGGACTCCCCCAGAACTGAGTTCCATTGCACTAACATGTTTACGAAAATATTCTTTAATGTGTTGAATTTCTCAGAGAATAATGCATCAACAGGAGAAAAATACGAATACATTAAAATTCTGACAATTATAGTTATAAACGGCAAACACAACAAAATATTTTAGAAAAATATATGAATAAAAAATTCACGATGAAGATGAGCATGTACTACAATAAGAGACACACAAGTTAATATGTTTTTAAGGAAGCGCACTGAAAACAAAGGAAGAACATGGATGTGATGAATGCTTATCTGAACGATTATCCGCCTGAAAAGGTCATTCATCATTAAGGGAAGACGACCAACCTTGAGAGGATAAACGGAAGTGTTTAATAGAGAAGATTAATTTGAAAGCTTTTACGAGATATATGATGCAAGGAATCTCGGCATGCCTCTCCATTAAAAAGATGCATCGAAAGAAAAGGGGGGGGGGAGAGATATGAAGAGATCTAAACAGGAAATGAGGCGAGCATGATGATGAGGAGGGTTTCGGATGCAACATAAGTGAGAACTGACATCCCTTCGACCCGAGTAGTCCAAAGGAAAGAGCAAAGTAACGAGACTTTGAACGCGGATGTGTTAACTCGCACCTGACTTTCCTAACGGTATTATACCACAGAATTCAAACGCAGGCCATCCTCACCCGCCTTTCTGTGAAATTACTGAACTCGAAGCGAAAATGTTGTCCGTTCCCGATGGAATTTTCCCTAATTTCACGACGGTTGGATTATATGAAAAAGATAATACGTCATATTCGCATAGGAAATGTGATCCGAGAACTTCACTTCCATCTGATAGATATCTCAAGATAGTTTACTAGAGAGATCTCTCCGAGCGCCCTATTTATCTCGAGTCAAATCTCTCTTCCTCGCAACGACATCCCATCCATCTCCGAGCCCTTTTCTTTATCTCCAGTCTATTATCTTTTATACGCGAAGAGATATAAACCATAAGTCTCTCTCTATCTCTTTAACACGGGTGTATAAAACAGCGTCGTGTTGCTACAGGGCTTCATGGCGCAACGCCATAGCAGGAGAGAGAGAGAGAGGAGACTCATTCTCAAGGCTAAAAGGGGGAAACCTCCGTCATTCAACACGACCCAAGAGGCAAGGCAGAGAGAGAGAGAGAGTGGAGCAAGGAAGAGCATTGGGGGGGAGAAAACCTCTTCTCGTCGACGTATACCTCCTGCCGCCTCATGTTTTCCTCATCGAATATCTCCCTTTTCTCGTGGACAGGTGAAAGAGGAATGCCGGAGGATTGTGAGAAGAAGAGAGGATAAGATAAAACGCGTTCCATTCTCCGTTCCGGAAGGGAAAGGAAGAGAGAGAGAGAGAGGAATGGAAAGAGAGGAAGGAAAAGAATGGGAATGAAAACGAGAAGCGTGGAGGAGGTGGAGGGTGGGTTTTATTTTGGAGGGAGTGAAAGAGGGGAAGAAGGTGGGTGGGGTTTTGGAGGATTCGAAGACGCCCAGTGTGCGTGTGAAACTTGCATGTGTGCGTGGAGGCGGAGTTGGGTGTTGGCTGGTGCCTTTTTTGGGGTGTGGCCCTCTTTCTCTCCTCAGCCTGGTTGACTTTTGGAGGCCTCCGGGTGCTTATATAACTGCCCTCTCTGACCCCCTTTCCTCTCACGTAAGCTCTCTCTCTCTTAGCCTTCCCTCGTCCCCATTTTAATCACTTCTCCTATGCCCTCCACTCCGCTTGGCTAGTCGTAGGAACGCGCTTCTTGGCTCACGACCCAGTAAGATTGTATCCTGGGAAAGATACATCATCGCAAGACACGCTTTCTCTCTCTCTTAAATAAACAAACGCCTCCACCAAAACATCGCGTAGATGGAGAACTTCGCTATGTGTTCTATATCCGACCGGACATATCAATCTCAATATTCGCATATTTGGGACGAACAATTTCTGACGTTTTTAGACGTCTCCACTCTCCTCCTCCTTCATTTGTTTCTGGAGTTTTTAAATTCGGTCCCGACGACCGAGATCCTTTATTCTTTTTTTCTCTCTCGGGAACGCAATGAAAAAACGACCTCCCGAAGAATCATTAATTATCAACGCGACGTATTTCCGGCAATACGTACTTAAGGAATATCCCTGTCAGAAAAATTTAATGAAAAATAACTTTTCTAAGACGAGTTGGAATTCCTCGATGCGTTCTCTTGTCTTTTACGCCGCGAAAAATTAATTACCGTTATAAGCGCCTATGCTTTTGTCTCTTTAATTTTTTTATTTAAGCACTTCCGTACTTGGAAAAAGAGTGAAGCGAATTGCGTCGCGGCCATTGCGGCGTGGAACGAAAGAGAGCTTTCAGAATGAAGCCGAGAGGAAAAGGAATTGAATCTGAACGATAATCGGAAAGGCGCGAGATAAGCGGTTAAGACATTAATAAAGGTGGGCGTTTATCGGGAAAATCTTGTTCGATGAATGGGATAACTCAAAGTGACAGACTCTGGAGAATGGTTTATCTTTTGAGTGAAGGGTGTGTGCAATTGATTTGACCAGCTGCATGGATACACTGATGGCAGTGTCATACATATTTTACTTTTGAAATTGATGAAGATCTGTTTTTATAATTGGCGGCAGATAGGCTATAATTTATCTCTTAATTAAGTTTGGGAGACGTTGGATTTTCATTATAAATATTAATATGCAGTAACATCGTGATTGAACTTTGAGTTTTTACCTACATTATTTGGACATTGTGAAGCTCGTTCGTCATATAAGTCATATTTTTTTGTCTTCATCTTATATGAATATCGATGTGAATATTATTTTTCGCTGTAAATTACAATATGTTCTTATTGTCAAAGCAAAATATAGGCACGGCGAATTGAATTTTTTAGCTCTGTAAAATATGAAAGAAATGTATCATATTTTTGCTGGCGATGGGCCGAATAAAACCCTATTGAATGAATTTATATATGTTTTAGTGTGGCTACTGTTTATTTAAGTTATTTCTGATTTATCAGTTTCACCTTGTTAGCCATAACGTGAGCTTGATAGTTCCATGAATTAATAAGGTAATATAGTCAAGTAAAGCAGCCATTTATAATTGTTAATCCAGATAGATCCTCATCTCAGCGACAAAGTAATAATTCTGAAGAGGTAATTGTCACAGCATTGATAGTAAAAACAATTATTAGTCACGGCTGAAGACAGCTATTTTGTAACTTGGATGCACACAATTTTTTTCCAACCACAGAATCTCTCAAAGAGTTAATTATAGTGCTTATTTGAGTCAGGCCGCAAGGTGCTCGATAATTAATTTTTCACGTTTGTAATTGTCATCTGCTTTAATATTTTGAGATTTTGCGATTGCGCTGTACTGAATTGCGCGTATAATAAACCTGAAGTAATCACCTAAATGGAAGTATCAAATATGATAATTGGGTCCATGCTTGTATTACAAGAAAGATTATTATAGACATTGGTCAGTGTTGCATCAATCAGCTAGAGTAATTAGTTAAAGATTTAGAATTGAGTGAGAATACAATTGCTAGTAAATTAATTGAAGTCACAATTCAAATCTCCATAAGCAGAGTGCGTTTGGGTACGGAGAATCGGATTGTTTGGATGTCGTTGGGATATGAGCCCGCTTTACATGATATGATTCAATAAAAGGAAAAATAAAAAAACTCAGAAGGCTCTCGGATAAAATATGGTAAGAATAAGCTATTAATTTTTTGTAGCTATGAGAACTTTCGAGTCCTTCAAAATAATGACCTTGGATGCGGATTTCCTTTAAAAAATTCGTATCTAAAATAGTCTTGAAACCATAACGATTCAGGACAATTGTCAATGAAAACTTGATTTAGAAAAGTTGTTATCTCAATAGTATGAAATTAGTCCTTCCATTAATGGAAGAGCAGAAGTTAAAGATTTGATCTGACACACAATTTCACGGTATGTCTTTGATAGACCTTTGAAGCCTCTTACACCAAGCATGTCAAACTGTAGAAGATATCTGGGCTGCATCTCAGCGATGAATGCTATAGAAAGGCCACATTACAATTATAGTTGCTTAATGTGGGTCAGAGTTTGAAAAATAGGTTACCTAGAATATTGGAAATCTGTTTTGCGATTAAAAACAATAATTTAAAAAGCACTTCCTATAGTGTCTCAATAACTATGAAATATCCTATCTCCTTTTCAAAAAAATAAATAATTATAATAAATTTCGACCGATTCAATTGCGACAGAAATTCAAATTCGGGCCACAGTGAGGCACAGAAAGGTCCGCCATTTTGAAATGTCTGTCCTAAACACTGAAAATTTCATACTGATTCGTATATGACGTCGAAAATTGTTCCCCGTTAGATTAGGGTATGTGACAGATGTTACAGTTGTTAATAACTAAAACTCTTACAATTAAGTACTATATAGGCATTTGTGCAATGATTGATTAGTAATTCAAAGAATTTATTTAGAGAAAATTTTTCCTGTTGATACATTCATAAGAAAGTTCAACTAAAAATGTTAGGTGAAATACATAATGTAATTTATATTGAATTTACTAAACGCGAATATTTTTCCAGTATATCTATTAATTAAAGGAATCGCAAAATATATTAATTAATATGAGGAAAATAAAACGTGTTGTCTCGCTATTTAATAAATAACAGCGAGGCCATACGGATGAAAATGTTTCATCTCACAGAAGAATTGTTAATTTGGGGTCGTTTGCCAAAATATTCTTTGGAAAACCAACATTCTATTCAATCACTAAGCTTCCTAATTATTTTCACAAGGAAAAAGCTAAGCGTTTTTCCCCCAGAAATGAGACATACAATTTTGATTCGTATTGCCTTTGCTTCAAAATGGAACGCTTATAAATTATACCCTTCAACTCAAAATTAATTGCGTGTTGTAAAAAAATAAAGGTTTCCAAAAAGAGAATGTAATTTTGAAACGTTCTCGACTTGCATCTGGAGAAAGTGCTTTAAAAATATTTTATAAGTTATGAGGGAGGAGCGCAGAAATTTCCCGTTGGACATATAAAGTTTATATGTAGGCGAAATATATCTCGCAAACTACGTTATGTATTATAATTATTCTCATCATATTTTAGGCCTTGGGAAAATTCATGAAGTGGGTTACATTTATATATTCAAAAACGCTAAGAACAGCATTTGAATCTTTTTATTACAGTAAGAGTCAACAGGATCAAAAACTTTTAAACGAGAAAATTTCTTATCAATCTTTTAACTGCTGACTTTAGGAAATGAGATAATTGGGGATATTTGAGTTTTTTATAGAAAATCCACATTTAATCATATTACACTTTTACAGTATATCGTTTATATACCTAGTGTAAAATGGTATATTTTCTTTCACGAAAGTAGACGAATGTAGTAATTGCAGAAAATGTGCAAGAATAGAGTCGAAGCAGCAAATTTAAGCGAAAACAAGGGGAAACTTAAATCCTGTCATAAGTTACATTGCAAGATATGATGGCATTAACAAAAACCGAGCTCCCCTCAAACATTCCGTTGGACAAGTATGTCGAAGAAACACGGAGAGTGAACACGCGGAAATTACGGCCTTACTGAGTTGTTATGGAAACCGATTCATGCTAGGGTACTTACGTAACACGCACGCTTACTTAGCGTATGACGATACATTCTTTCGAAGCGTTAAGCCCTCTCAAAAACCCATTTCCATTCCTCGAGTAAATTGCCTTCTGCGTACGTGGTCCATTAACGGCATTTCAACCTTTGTCCGCACCCATCACGGAGAGATTCCTAGCGATTAAAAAAATCAAGAAAACACATATGTAGACACAAAAGGCAGTTCCCTCTGAGAGTTTCAAAACAAGCGGACGTAACGAGAGAGTCCGAAAGCACTCGATATATTACCGTCTACTTCTCAGACGAAGCAAATTGGGTGAGTGGAATATTTCCCGCACAAGATATTTGTCGCCGTGACTCGCATGGCCTGTCCTCACAAAAGGAATCATTTGACGATCAAATGATTCGCTTCAGCCGGATCTTGATCACGTGACTTTTCAATCCCGGCAATTGAGGTCCGCGTAACGTCTGAGCGTTGGACGCCCCCTCCTCCACCCCCCGGTTACCATTATTACTTGCACAACGAGGGCCCTAGAGACGCTATTAAAGAGATAGAGGGTGGTTAACCAGTTGATATTAATCTCGACAGCGAACGGTCGTGTAGTTACGTTTTGAAGCGCCTCCTTTCGGAATGCAGTCGACGTCTATTGAAGGTCTTCGCACCACACCTCTAAATTGGGCGCTTCTCTCTCTCTCTCTCCCATAAACATAGGCGGTGGTATTCGGTGCTCGGTTAGTCATATTGTCGGGTATTGCAAGGGTGGCGCTATCATTAAGAAGCGGATGTCATTCCAAATGAAACGAAGTTCTTACCGAAAGAAATTCTCACACTACGTATCGTCTAGAACTATGGAAATCGTAGAATGGATAATTCTGCACTTCATTTCACTTAGTTTTATTCTCCACGTTTCTATCAGGAGTCAGAAGGGAATTTTTATAAGATTCACGCCATTTTTGTTGAAAATCTCTATAAAATAATTCGAATAGTCTTAATCGATTTCATAAAACGGATGAAGCGGCAAAACTTAACAACTTAAATTGAACGTGAGAAATTGAGCCCCTTTTATAAAGAAAACATTTATAGCATTCACGAATGAAAGCACCTCTTACTATTTTTTAGTTTTTCCTTTTTATTGCTTTAATATAACCGTTATTTTAAATCCTTTTGTTTGATTTATTTATTCTATTTTTAGTCAATGTTTTTTCGTTAAATAATAAATACTATTTTGAAATTAAAAATTTGAACGCATAACTTGTCGTTCAATCAGTCGCACTGCCATCTTCAGTCGACGTCTGCATTATTGACGGATTTAGAAACTTTTGTATAAAGTTATGAAGATGACAAGCAATATAAGTTGTTTTTATATGAGAATGAAACCAATGTAAACAGCTATTAACAACAAAATCTAACACATTTATTTTCTACCAACGATGTACATTTGGGTGTTGCATTGTGTAACAATTTATCATGGCATGACCATATCAATAACATTTCCGACAAAGTTAACATGACTTCATATCACATTAAAATGAACAAACATTATCTCCCAATTACCACCAGGAAGCTGTTTGTATCTTCCTTAATATTCCCTAGTCTGGATCATTGCTGTCTTGTCTAGAATGACTTAACTGATGAGCTTAATTTTAAGCTTCAGCGGCTTTTAAATTCCTTTGTTCGCTTTATTTTTAACCTCAGAAAGGATGAACATTTAACTCCTTATCTTAATAAGTTATGTTGGATAAGCATAAGTTCAAGAGGCAAATATTTTCTTGGACTATTTCTTTTTGCTATTATTAAAAATAACCAACCTGGATATATCCTGGGCATTCTACCTCCAAGATTATCCCAGTGTGCCATGCATGGTCACAAGAACTGACCCTGGATACTTATATTTTCCTAGTCACCGGACTACGACATTCCAAAAGTCGTTCGTTGTCTCAGGGTCCAACCTCTGGAATTCATTGCCGTTCGACCTTAAACGTTCCTCTTCACTGGCCACATTTAAAACTAAATTGTATAGTCTATTACTTCTCAATACGTGAATTTTTGTTTCTAGCTTGGACCTGTCATTATATTTTTATGATCTATATATGATTTACCTATTTGTTTTTCTTTTCTGGAAGAATTATACACGTATATATGTTCATGTATACGTATGTGTGTATTGTTACTAAATATGTGTATAGTATTGTGTACTGTATTCAGCAAAATTGTCTCCGCACTTCAATAATTGAAGTTGCTTGTTATATATATTTTAGTTACTGTGCCTTGTAATCATGTTCTATGGGACTCTGTCCCGGAACAATGAAGTTAATATCTATCCATCTACATTTTTCAGAGAAATCAGCCTGGAGATGTCTCAATATGTCAAATTATGCTTGATACGATTGAGAAGGGCACCTGGACCGCTCGCGTTGTGGGAGCTGTGGAAACCAGGGGCAGATACAGGAAGTTCCCAGTTGGGCTTGGGGGAGGGGGACACCGCTCCTTCATCTTGAATCCGTCAATGCCGATGACCTGTTTATTATGGAAATCCTTTTCCCCGACAGAATCTCGTCTCATGGGCCAGCGTGTAATCAATGAATTTTGCCCGGAATTGGTTTAAAAAAGCGTCCAGGATGAGGACATCTAGGGGGAAAGAGGGGGGGAGGACTTTCGCCCATTCCCCCTTCGGATATTCAATTGCCGAGAGAGCCTTCACTACGCCCCTGCTCATTTTCGAAATTTAGTTAAACGAGGTAATTTTCAATTGTTTCAATTGTTTCAGAGTCATGAATTCTAATAATTTTTACAACTCACTGTCATATAGGTATACTAATACAATGCGCATTTTCATGTATTTTACAACGGTGCAAGAATAAAGAATTTTATAATAGAAAATCTTTATATTAGATAGATAGCCTTCATTAGACCGCATTAGATGCACCAAATCCTATCCTCGCGGTTCTCGAAGAAAAAGGTAACAATTCTTTCTTATTACATTTTCTGTATTTGTGGAATGTGTGCTAAAATAAGTTAGATTTTATTCCTTCATTCTCATTGTTTCTCCCTTTGAAATGTGTCGTTGTGAGGCATGTTTATCGACAATGTGTGTTGTTCTTTTCTAAAAGTGTTGTTTTTGGTGACTTATATTTAAAGTTTCAATTCCAAATGATGCAGCTGTTTAGATTTCGACGAAATTTATCAGGAAATATCTGCAATTTAATGAGTATATTGGATACCATTAGCAGGTTGCGTCTGAAAAATTCTTCTTTGAAGAGTATAGATTATAGACCAAGAAGTACGACTGCGTTGTGTTTCTTGTTTAAACGAATGTTTGGAAATGGGATTCCTAGCGAAATGGATAGAATTGAGAATGAAAAAATATTACCAATCGCTCGGTATTCTTCCCTTGCTATGCCTGAAGAGAGTCAATTATTTGTCTGATATTTACACTACTTGAAGTTTGACCTCTTCAATAATCTTTCGTTTTCGAACCGGCTGATGTTTTTAATGCGTTTATCGTTTGCTGAAATACGCTGTTTCTCCTCATTTCTGCACGAACGGCGAACTTTTACATGAGATTGTCTGAAATTTTAATCCAATATAACAAATGTAGATCGCATTTACTAGTTAGGGCTGTATGTTGCAAAAAACTAGTATCCAGGAAAATTCCGAATTTCAGTTCCTGCGAAATGTAGGTTAAGTCGCAGATGCCGCAGTTGCAGGGCGTCCTGAATGTTTATGGCGCCCTCAGAGGCCTGCCTACACTTTTACGTTGAAAGTCCCACGTAAAAAGTAATAAGTGATCGAATTAATCTTATCGGCGGCATCTGGATCCCTCTTGTTTGCTGTAAAGATCAGCCATTAATGGTAACGGCTCCTTAAATCACACGCCACTCAACGATTATACTGAAGAATGCCGAAATTCGTGGTTACTCCATCTTATTGACATTTTTATTAACTGCAGTTACGCCACCGGTGTCTAACCATAGAATTAATTACGGAAACACATGAAATGACAAAAGTTGAATAAATTAGAAATATAGTTTTTATAGTGATAGTGGATTTTGTCCCACATTATGTTCACAACCGTATTTTCTAAACTAGCGGTGGACAAGCTTTTCTGCATGGTGGGCCGCATTGGTAGCAGTAAATCCTTCGGTGGGCCGCATTGGAAATTGTCAATTGATAATAGTTCAATATTAAGTTACCTAGAGATTTTTAGGCACGATATGCGTGGAAATCAAGTTATAATTAGCTCCTTAAGGTTAACATTTCAATATTTAAAATCATGATGGAATTCAGTCTTAGAAATATCTTTGAGAAAAAAACAAAAAAATCATTAAAAAGGACACTTGAATTGAGAAATATTTACTAAGAGGTCGCAATATGGTAGATTTTGCTACATGGAAAATAATATTTGGTAGTTAATTAAAATAAATGATCATAGCTTTGAAAACTATAAAACACTTGCGGTGGGCCGCATAAAATTTGTTTGTGGGCCGCAGGTTGGGCATCCCTGGTCTAAACTAAACTCTAAAGCAGAGGTCTCAAACTCAAATCGTACGCGGGCCAAAAACGAATATATTACACTTCAAAAGGAATAAAACATTCTCAAATCTTTAAATTAAACAATTCTTCGACACTGAGCCGGGCCGAATTATATAGTTAGAATAAGATCAGTGAGAGGGCCGCATAAAATGAACAAGCGGGGTGCGTGAAGCCCGCGGGACGCAAGTTTGAGACCCCTGCTCTAAAGTCTATGATATTTCGGCATTCGGAGCTATTTCCCTAGTGACCGATTTGGATACGAAATGAACAGCGTTTTCATTTATTTCTTTCCGTTTCAAGCGTTCCCTCGAGCGATCGGAACCAACAAAGGCGATCCGAGAGATGGTTATAGATAGGCTGACCATACGGCTCGTTTTCGCCGGGACAGTCCCGTTTTTGGGCCTTCTCCAGACCCTCTCGTCATTTTCCGCAAAAAAGCCATTTTGTCCCGTTTTAAAGCCTTTCGCGATTAAAATTCAGATTTTCCATTTTTTTTTAAATATGGATCATATTAGATCTTAACTGAGCATTTTCTCAGTTTAGGAAAGTGAGAATAAGAGGAGGTTGACACGTCATTGAGCAGGAAGGACAAATTTACTCGCCTGCCCGTTTCTGTGAGCTCCAGATCTTTCAGTGCTTATGCTGAATGGACTCTCTTTACTTGCATCATTGTAGCAGTATTAATCGAGTTATTCAAACAGACCAAGTCCGAAACTTCAACTTTGTTACGAAATTAAAGTTGCATTCTAATTCGCCTAAAGAGAAAATATCTGTGCAAGGCTTTTATTCGGCTGTAATATTTTTCTTGGCTTTTACCCGATCGTATAACCTTCTAATATTGTTGCACAGTATAGGACCCTTTCGAGGAGGGCCTAACTATGGAGCTCGAAATGGTCAGCGTAGAGCAGCTAGATTTGTAAAGGGAGAATATCGGTATGATGCGAGTGTATCAGAGATCTTGAGTGACCTGAAGTGGCAGACATTGAAGAGTAGAAGAATTGAGTACAAAAGGAAACTATTTGAAAAGTTTAAGAACTCCGAATTCGTTGAAGACGTATGTACGCGGAATAGTTGTCCCCATCGGTGTTAGTGAGTGTAATCTTAGATCAGAGCGTACGAGCAAATACGTCGAAATAGTCGCTAGAACCGAGAAATACTACAATCTTTTTTACCATACACGATAAGACAGGCCAACAGAGACATTAGTTAGAGTTCATTTAGTGCCGTAACACCTCCTGCCAAACGCTTCTGGCGGCTTGCAGGGTATTCATGTAAATGTAAAAAAAGTGTTGCAAGCAGTGGAAGTGATACACATTGTGATATTGAGAGAAAATTAAGCGAAATTACTGTGAAAGGTAAGACTGCTATTTCGCTTATTTTAACGGCAGTATATTCTTATGAAACGTCATCGGCATTATTAACTTGTTTTTTGTGAAAATATACATACGTAATAAATGAGAATATTTCTAAAAACTTGAACCACTAAAAACAACAACTTTTTAAACAGAATTACTTAATTTGCTTACATTATAGGCTTAATTACCATTTTCTCTTGCTTGATATTGAGCAAATAGTTACTTTCATGCGGAGAATTAGATGTTGTTTATCTACTTTTTTAATATAAATGTTTTCCTTACTATTTGATACTATATTGCTTCCGAAATGAGGTCAAAATGTCTTATCTAATGATAATAATTAATTACAAAACCCTATGTGCATTGTAAATCAAATAATTATTTTAAAATCGACTTTCTTTAAATATATTTGTAGCGAATAAATAGCGTTTCTGTCTCTTTAATTGAAACTTATCGCTCGACTTCTAAATAAAAGACAAAAATTTTAGATTACGATTATTTGTTATACATATAAATACCTCGTAATGATATTATCTTGTGTAATATATTAAATATAAATATTCGGCAACAGTTATAACAGAAATCTTATGCCTTGTTCATTATTATATTAAAATTGAGAGCTAAAAATATAAGCAAACGTTTTCATATTAAATTTCATTCACATTAGGATTACTCCTTTCGTGAAAACGCTATGTTAACATAGCGGCGAATAATTTTTCGTTTAAAAAAAAATTTTTTGGCATTAAAAATGTTTTCAACTCTTTTTAACGTATATTGCAGAGCTCATATGGACGCACGAAGTATGGGCCCTTTTTCTCTTTTTAATAAAGATAAATAGGTGTAGATAAATTTCTTATCTATAAAATAATTCAAGTTCTTTCAAATGATGTATTTACTGTAGTGATGAAAGCCGCCCTCTTAAAAAAATCGTGCGAAAAACTGTCCCGTTTTCTTGATGGGAAATGTCCCGTTTTCGTCTTGTTTGGATATGGTCAGCCTAGTTATAAAGCAGAGAGCGCAACACAACACGCGTTTCTTACTTCCACCGCTCGAGGCGCCTCTCTACGCGAATCCCTTTACCCCTCTATTCCATTCTCCCCCTCCCCTATTCCCTCTCCCATTCCACTCGCAGCGACTCCACAGAGCACCCAAATCATGCGTGAGTTCGACAACGGAGAGAAGGGGAAGAGAGAGGGAGGAAGAGTAAAATGGAAGGAGGAAGGATAGATGTTGGGAGGAGGAGTATATGTGACGTCTGATGACGTGCTGCAAGCCCGCGAACGTGTGTGTGTGTGTACGTGGCGACCTCCTATCTAACCGTTCTCCCCTGGTGTCCACGGACACCGTTTTGGTAAGTTTGCGCATCGTTTTGGCGCGGATGATGTCGCGGGCTGGCTATTCTCCGCCTCCGACGCCGCCCCCTCTGCCGGTTCCCCGGGGAATCATTGGCTCTGTCTGGTCGGCCCCCGCGACTTCTCTCGCACCTCGCTCGTTGCTATGTCCCGCGCCAACTGCGCGCGCTTTAGGGTGTAGACATGGCAACAACACGAGCCGCGCTGGCGAGGAAAAAAAGGGGCTTCGGAACTCCGCCCACGGCTCTCCACTCCCTCTATATTCCTTTGCACTCCCTCGTGCTCGAGGTGAAGGTCACCAGGGAGAACTACTATGCAGAACGCTCGAGAATATGACACGATGGGTTTCGCGATGCATAAGCGGTCGACGCGATAGTATGGTGACGAAGGAGCTGGGATTTTTAGTTAGACCCGGCGAGCGAGTCTGTTCACGTTTCAGTATGAGGAGCGGTCCATTTTGAAAATATTCCATCTTGAAGTGTATGTGCCAAATCGGGCGAATATTATTTCTAGGGGCCTTTTCACAGTTATGGTCTCGGAAATCAATCGGACGAGGCGTATTCATCCTTAGAAACAAATGTTTTTCGTCTGCCAAACTGCAGGCTTTTACATTCCAAGTAAGATATTTTTTTGTCTCGGTAAGATATGTACGTGGAATTACATTTTCTGAAGTTTGGAGGGAATAAGAGGTGATACTACTTCATATTGTAAAGACTAGCAGAAATTCCCGGTGTTGCCCCGGGAAATTTGGTTCAAATCCGATCGGAATTCTAGATGATACATGGTATTTAAGAATTCACTCGGCCGCCGTTTTGAATAAAACGGGCAGAGAGAAACAAACACCACATATGAATTATTTCTGGGAGCCCTCCACAATCGTACCAAATTTGATTCAAATCAATAGTAGGAATTGGGAAAATACGCGTAGTTTAATCAGTACCCGCCGTCCAATTACGGGTAAGGAAGTAGTCTTTTCCCACCTTTCTCACTGTGTATAAGATGTAGAGTTACCTGTTCTTTGAGAACAGGAAATTTATGAGAACAATTTTATTGAACAGTTTAGGCATCAGAACAGTTCGAAAAGAACTGTCCCGTTCTTTCTGACTCATCTCTAGATGGCAAGTAGAGATTGCAATCCCGGGATCCCGAATCCCAGGATACCGGGATCCCGCTAAATATGCGAGTCCCGAAATCCCGGGATTTTTATCAAGGAAATCCCGAGATTTCGGGATTTACAAATATTTAATATTAGTCATTTCTGCGCTGAGATTCGCTGTTTTAACATATCCATGGTTCAATTCTATAGCGAGACTAATCTGAAAATATTATTATAGTATTTATATTAATTACTAATAAAGAATTATCCGGCATTGTTCGGCTTCAAGTTTATTTATAAACGAACCGAATTTTTTTTGTTAACGAATGAGCATTCACAATCCTTAGCTTCGTCATTCGGATCTTTCTCTGCTTCTATAAACCAAATTAGTTGGTCCGACGACTTCCGTCAATCATCGTTTTTTAGGTCTGTGGTTTCCAAACTGGGGCGTGAAAGATTTGGCTGATACAATATCACTTTTGTCCTAGTCGTGAGACCTACGTTGCACCGCTCTCAAAATCCATCTTAAGGAGCCAGATCTTTTGCTTCCTTGCTTATCTTTAGGCATTAATCACATTCATACTCGATTACCCTCAACGAATCTTCATTTCAGTTTAGTCCGACTACATTTACGATGTTTTTGTTTACGTTAAGGCATATTCTTATTTTACCCTCGAGTTCCCATAATACCGCTTTGGTGCAGTTTAATATTTATTTCAGCTCTTGAGTTCATACACTCTTAACAAATTCGTATCTTCTTTATTGGTTATGTGACTCCGAGATGTCTGTATTTTTTCATTTTTCTTTCTCACTGGGTTCCCATAGCAGGACACTTCATAGTCGAAAATCTGCTTCAGCTCTAGCGAATTGAAAATATTTTCGCTCTTGTGCCGGTTGGAGAAAGGTTGGCCGGGCACGTCGGTATAAACAAAAGGAACTACTCTCTCAAAGGCTTTGTTCACATTTAAGATAGAACGCTTGCTACGGCTAGTTGGTGGCATTCTTTGGCGTTGCTCGGCCCAACATCTTCGTCGCTGTTCGTCACTTGTGCTTTATAATATAAGTGCACCTGATTATACAGTGAAAGTGTAAATTGAATTAGTTTTCGTATAGTAGCATACAGTAAAACCACTGGCGTTTTATAAGATAATAGTGTGTTTCATTATTATTGTTTCACCTGTGTTGCTGTCTTCTACCTTAACTTATTACAGTGAAGCAGTTTATATGCGTTACGGAATTGGGATAATTAAAACAAGTTTCTGCAGCTAAAACCATGGTTTTAATATTTTTACAAAATTTAATAAAACGGGATCGGGATTCCGGGATTGGAAATTTATAATCCCGAGATTGTGAAATTCCTCCGGGATTGCAATCCCTAATGGCAGTGCATTAGCATAAAAAGTTATTTTGCTTTTTGTACAATTAATATAAAACATTTGGGACTAAAAAGTAGCTTACGACCTTCCTTTTTGTGAAGAAAGTATTTGTTGACAGTTCGATTATTCTAGCTTTAACGGTGTGGATGCACAAACAAACAGACTTTCATAAATATATTGGAGATTGATCTTATACCTACTTGTATTGAAAGTGACAAATATCAAATTAGAACTTCCTAAGTTAATTTACTCGAGAGTTATCATCGAAAAACCAAATCGATGCCCCCAAATTCCCACTTAAAATTTTTTTGAGATACACCACATCTTTTAAATATTTTAGTGTATGTGTGCGTGTATGTGTGTGTGTATGTGTGTGTGTATGTGTGT
Source organism: Uropetala carovei (assembly GCA_036926305.1). Lineage (NCBI taxonomy): Eukaryota > Metazoa > Arthropoda > Insecta > Odonata > Petaluridae > Uropetala > Uropetala carovei. The sequence continues at coordinate 3,084,702 of JAXCHB010000010.1, read as the reverse complement.
TCTTTATACGTTTTTACACCGTTGAAGCTATCAAACTCAAAAGTTTCATGGACCATCCTATGGACCAAAGGAAGAACTTGGTCTAGGTTTGCAGACCGTGGAGTCTCTTATACCCCATGGGGTCAACAAAATACTATTTCCATAAGAATTCATGGGAAATGCTGTGGAGAAACCCCAAAATGCCATGCAGCCCTTCACTGATGTGGATATAAATATACCTAAATATTAACTTACGATCACGGAAAATGGCTTATTTTACGCATGAAAGACTGAATATTTTAATTCTGTTCAGGTTTTGTCATATTACATGCTAAATCGCTCTAAATTTTCCTTTAAGCGCAAAATTTATCGGTTTATATGTCCATTTTCCAGGCGGCAATAAAGCTAAATTTCTTAATTGTTGTCCTCTTCAAAGTTAGAGATATCCACGCCATGGCACGCCGTAGAGGAAGAATAGCTAACTCCAAGATAAAGGGTACAGATGGATTCATGCCTAAATATAGTCTATGAATACTTTTAAAGTGAGTCAAATGATTTTTAAGGAATATTAGAACATTGTGCGGTAACAAAGAAACAGACAGGCAGACAAACAACAATTCTGCAAAGCGGTTCAAACGTCTTCTTGTGATGCAAAACACACAAAAAAAGTAAAACCCCGACAAAAAACAAATGTACAGACAGAGGTTACAATTTTATTTATATAGATGAAGACAGGTCTTGTGGAATTCTGTAGCTAAGTAGTTTAATGAAAGAAACTGTAATGCAATTTTGTTACTTATGGGCGATTCTTTCTTCATATGATCAGGGCCGGCGTCATTATTTTGCGGAGCCTAGTTCGATAGTGAGCGGGAGCGGGGCTTATTTATGTATGTGTGTATATACCGGGTGGCGCAAAAAAAATGGCGCATGTAGTGCCTCCCTCACCTGTGGTAATGGACTCTTTTTGTTGTGAAAGTTTTTTTTTAAATATAGCCCGCCATACGGGCTCTCCGTCCGGATTGTATTAATATGTAATAAAAAAATTGTATAAATCTCAATACATGAGAATTTAGCCTTGTGGGGGGCCCCTATTAAAGTGTGGGGCCCTGTCCGGGGGAACCGACTGCACACGCCTCACGCCGGCCCTGCATATGGCGTTGGTATTCTTTTTTGTGTAGTTCGCTCTGTCGAGATAAATCGACTTACCGAGTGTAAAAAACGCAAGCATTTCCGCGGACGTCCTTCTCTCGTCTGAGTTAGCCTTATTTGATCTCGCAGATTGTGAATGTAACACAGTTGCTTTTATTTGCATCGTATTATTTCGTTTTAATGCGCTGCTCATTAAAGATTCCTGATAACGCTGGAAAATATGTGGGAAGAGCAATGGACAAATTTAACGCATTTAATTATTACTTTTTCTGCGGTTTGGATAAGGTTGTCACATATTTCATTTTACGTAGAAAGTAGGACATTAGCAGCGGAAAAAATAAGGGACATTTACAAGTATCAAAAACGGAAAAACAAGGACATTTAATATAAATCACGAAGCATTTATTATAGTGTGATTTAGGTAATTTATGTTAAAAGACGTCATTAAAAAAGAAAGTAAAAATGCTAAAAGCCATTAATTATCTGCTGCTTATGCGTATCTCACCTAAAGGCTTTGTACGGGTGTTGATGTTATTTCAGATAATATTTATTTGCGATTTTCACGTTAGCACATTAGCGGATTTAGCGCAATTGGTCCTTCTAAGGAGCTTATAATTGTAAAAACTCAATTACATTCCTTACTCTAGAATCTGGAGAAATAACTGTTCGGAGAATTGCAAAACGACTTCCACAGGGGTCGAGTATGTATTCCTCCGCGATACTTGTCACGAACGAGTAGGCTAGTTCTCAACCTTTTGCCTCTTGCGCCACCTTCTGCCACCTTTTCAAGAAACCCTGGTCCCACCACGATATAAAAGAATGCCCCACTTTTTCTAATAAATGCATTTCTACGTTTATAAGCGTATAAGTAATAATTGTTAGACACGAAGGACAAGGTCGAATTAACCTTTTAGTTGGAAACAAGAAGTTCGTTGGATTCTCCGAAAGGGAATTGACTCCTGTAATAATAAAATATATAGCGGCCGAAACCGTTTTAAAGACTTGGTGATTTTAAGCCGACATTCCAATTTAACGCAAACATTTTAAACAATACAAAATAGACCTTTAAAACGGAGCGCGATTTAGAATCCTCTGCAACAGACATGTAGGTATTATGTGGTAGGTGCAAAGCGATTCTCCTTATTGGTATTATCGTACCAATAAGAACTTCGTGTGCTTCTGTATTGGTCTGGTCAGTTTGTTTGATACTTGTATTTAACGGAAACATGCACGAATTGCCCATTATTTGTTAAGGTATTATCGAAGCCTGAACCGAGGAGATAAGATTAAAATCACGTTCTAATAAGATATTCGTGATCGTATTATTCGTGATTTTGGATCGCCATTAAAAGCAATACCTCCATATGACCTAGTATATTGTTATTTCTGCGCTTCACCTCTTATCTGCCGAATTCGTAATGGTACCATTTTCTGAAGGACGAAATATGTGACATAAAAGCCCTCTTAAAGCGACGAAAAACACTTATCACATCACTTCTGGAAATAGTTTTCTTAATGTAGGGATATTCCTAATGTAAATCAATATTGATAATATTTTCTCTTCTATGGCATCTTTTTTATTGTGACGTGCCTACGTAAATAAAAATACCCACATGCCAACCAACATTCAGGCGTTCAACAATCACAATAACTCGCTATGCAATTATTGACATATGGGTGATTCTACGATAATGGGACAATTCGATGGTCGGTGATTATTTTTGAATACAAATACCACTAAAAGGAAAATTAATATGTATGATGATTCGAAAAGTGTTTCTGTGCTTAGTAAAGTGCTCAATTAACCGATACCTACGTATTTTGACTTTTAAAAAAAAATTTAGTGTTAGAAAATCATATAACCTGGCATGTCACCTCACCAGAACTGCCCATGTTTGTGAGGTTTTTTAATTCTCAAAGCTTCTTTATTGATATCCAGAATCGAATAACAAAGAATCAACCAACACAGTTACTTTTTTTGCTTTGACCAAATTCATATATCATTCTGTCCCATTTCCGTAGAATCACCCATATATGTATATTTCTATCGGAGTAGGAACGAGAGCTTGAATTTTGAACAAAATCAAAAATACAATATAAACAATTTTTGTCTTGCTGTAATATATCCATACTAAAAACATTTCATGTTAAAAAATATAGTAGGATTTTTACGCTTCAATGAAATACAGAACATTATGGCATCCCGTATAATAGTTTAAAATATACAGTACTAGCAGAATTTCCCGTTGAATTTCAACGGATTTAGTGAAGCTACTAAAGCACAACATACAAACTCTTTAAAATACCTATATAGTAGATACTTTTAAAATTACAATTAAGTTTTCTTAACAATTAATCATATTTGCTTGCAACAATCCGTTTACGAACGTATTGCATTCATATACAACGATAGTTGTATTTCCAATCATATATGTCACTTTCGCCAAATCCAGCTTCATTTCTTTTGTAATTATGCCTCGCTGAAATATTTACTTTTATGTCTTGTAAGCAAGAAACCCGTGAAAAAGCAACGTACAGTTGTCCATGATTGAAAACTGACTGGTAAATGTACACCAGATACGTGAGACTATTTACGTTAATAAAAATTATAACGTAGGTAGAATCTAATTATTTTACTTACAAAAATATTCAATAGACGAAAGAAGGTTCATTTACTTTCATCAATAAACCCTTCCTGAATAATAATCAGTATCTATTTACGTTGCTATCCATAAACATCGATCATTTCGTTGCTTAAACAAAAGTGCGAAGCGAATAACGCTAAACTTTCGTCTATTTGTTAGCTTCATTGAAGCTAATTGGATCGGAGATAACAATGACGGCCGCCTTGTCAACGCCCGGAAAGAGTACAAAAAATCCACAAAATTTCTAAAAAAAGCATATTTCGGAAAACTTCTACCGTGTAACATATAAACTTCGCAGGAATAAGATAGTATAGAATTTTATTCGTCGAATAAAGCAAAAACGAAAAAAATCGGTCCATATTTACGTATTTTTATGCTTAAAGGAAGAATACCTTGCAAGTCAAGAAATGGATTCATACGTGTTTTCTTATGGAAAAAAGTTAATCCCCTATATTGGCAGCACTGAGTAATCCCGGTTGACCAAACGTTGACCATTCATTAAGTTAGGATTTAAGGAAGAATCGTACCAAATTTGGTTATTCTAGCTTTTACCGTTTAGGAGGAGTTCCATGAACAAACACACGCTTCAAAATATATTATAGATAAGGTCCTGAAAGATAAGACTGTCCCGTAAAATGCAGGACGGATTGTCAATTTACGAATTCGGAGACGAAGTTTTAAAAACATTCTCGAAGGTAGAAGTGTCTCTACATAAAATAGACATCCACTTATTTTCTTAAATGGAACCAACTTCTTTATAAAATACCCCACAAAGACATTTAAAAAACGATGCAAGTAGCACCAATGACAAACCGCAGGTAAGTAAGATTTACAGCATGACATCTAAAGTGGCGTATTTTGTCATTCGCGCGGATGGATATTGAAACGCGAACGAAGTTGCAAGTGATGCGACCCTGAAAAAACAGCTACCTAATAAGATGTATCAGATTACCTAACCGATTAGTTTGAACCAAGTACGTAGTTCGTCGGATTCTCCGAAAAGGATTTCATTCCTCGAGTAATTAAATATCGCGCCCGAAATCGTTTTAAAGACATGGCTATTTGAAGCCGATTTTCTAATTTAACGCAAACAGTTTAAGCGGACTGACTTCTATGGAGCGGATGAATACAAACCAGAGCCTTAAAAACGGAGCGCGATTTTCAATCCGCTGCAACAGATATGTAGCTACTATGTAGGTGCAAAGCGATTCTCGTTATTGGTATTATTTCTCGTTGCGAAGTACTTTGCCGAGAATATCAAGGTGCGTAGCGGCGTCCTGCTTTGTCGCGAGCGGAGGGAGAATATGACGCGCGTAGCAGTTGCAGCGGCGAGGGGATAGATAGATAGATTTCTTAATTTTGAAGGCAAAATTCAGACCATGAGTTCCCCTCTTCTATTTAACCCTTCGATATCAATTACATAGGAATATGGTGTATAAAGATATACTATACACACACATATAAGAACAGAATAAAGTGACGTCAAAGGAGAGGGGAAAGGGAGGGAAAGGGGGAAGGGTATGGAGGGGGAGAATGGGGAGGGGAATGGGAAGGGTTAGGGTAAGGTAATGGGGTGGGGGAGTAAAAAAGCTAACCTCTCCTACGCTTTCCCTGATTGGTCGAGTTTCGTTTTTTTATCTTGCTGCCTTTTTTCACGTCATCGTAGCTGTAGCACAGTGACGTTTAGAAGTGTTAGGGACTCGGGTCGGCCGTTTTGACGTCTGCTTTTCGCGTTCGGTATAGAGACGTTTAAGAGAAGATTGCGCGTGATAATCTGTGCTATTATCGCCTTGAACCTGTGCGTATTCAAATTTACTTCTGGATCTACAGAGACGACAAGTACAGCATGAGGGAAGCATCTACTAGTAATGTCGTGCGCCCCACGCGATTCCGGAAGGCCTCGGAGTGATGGTAAGTCCATGCAACTCATTTCACCATTGATATAGTATTTCTGTAAATGGCAGTCCCGGGATCACATCTAGTGGAGGGCGGATTTTTCAAGCTGCCTGTGTAGTTTGAGGAGAACGCGCAAGTCAGTAGTCATTCCTTCGGAAAGGGACGTTAAGCCTCTTCTTGTACTTCGTAAATCATTGCTTTACGAGCTGTGTGGCTCGTCCCAATATGGAGGCGCAAAAGATTTGACACTGTATTTACTAATGTTTTTTCTATCGTAGTACAATACGCATCCACCAAATTGTAGCTCTCAATTTACGCCCACCTTTTCTTATTGGCTTTATCTGTAGCAATAGTAGATCCTGTAGTTCTTATGATTTTTGAAAAAAACATTATATAGAAGGGACACAAAGTCATTTTACTTATGTTGTGAGGGGCACTGTTTTATAAATGTTGGTACGCTCGAAGAGGTCGTACGCCTGAGACTCGCATTATTCCGCTCGCATTCGTGTTATTTCCGTTATGCTACGGCACAATATTGCCAAGTTTTAATTTCGCTCACTTCAACGGTAGCCGTGGAAGAGTGAATTTCTGTGCTCATATAGGTAGATCCGAATGAAGCATGCTCATGTTTTCGCCGTCGCCGAAAAAAGTGAGAAATCTTGTCAAAAACGGTTGTCAAGAAATTTTGAAGGGTGAGCGTCATTATGACCTGTTATTGACTGATAACTTTGTTCTCCTACCCTATGGATCTAACCCTAGACAGGCCCCAGCCGTATGTCCTCTTGAAACATTATAATACCGGCACCGTGTTTCTCTCCTCGCTTCTCTGTGCGTGTCAGGCGGTGAAGGGTTCATGGCTAAAATAGTCTACAAGGCTGATCATTCAGAAAAACAAACTCATTCTGAATATTTTATATGACCCCTTTATTAGATATCAAAATAATTTCTGCGAAGAGAGAGCGTAACTATCATGTTATTTTACCGACTTTTCTCCGCATTTTCAAACCACGCTGTTTGCTTAATAATCAAAGTTCTTGAATTTATTCTTAATAGGTGGTTTTGGGACAAATTTTATTGTATTTCTGTTTATCTCGCAGTTTTAAGTTCTCAGTGAAGTGAAGGAATAGAAATGTAGTGATTACGCAAGCAATCCCTAGTTCAGATTCGAGCGTTACGTCATTGACCATCATTAACTGAGCACGACTGCAGTGGGAATACGTATAGCGTTTGGTTTTCCACAATGCTCGATGAAAGTGTCGAACTGTATCAGTTCGGCGATGCAACTCAATGAAACGCGAAGTCACTAAAGCTAAAACTTTCTGCATTGAATGAAGAAAGTGAGAGCTATTTTCGGTTTGATTTTTATGAAATTTATTTTATCGCGAGTAAAAACTAGCCGGAAAAAGTTCAAAATCCGTAGGCGTGAAAGTTGTGGAAGTTTCATTCGCCTTGTAGACGGGAAATGTAGTATACGCCCTTTCTTTTAGGTTCGTTTCCAGCGCAAGCGCCCGTTAGCTTCATTCTCTCCTTCCGCTCGCATGTTCCTTCGCGGCTTCTACCGAACGGATTTTAATTAAATTTGGCATTAAGGACTTATAAAGAAAGAAAATAATAATATTTTAACAGTTATATAAATGACTAACTGCCCGTACAGCTCCGAAATCGGAGCTCTGTTGGAGTATTATGGTAAAAAAGACCTCCGCTGCCCGACTCTCCGCCCTGAGTTGCCGCCTCCGCGAAGCCCTATTCCAGCTTTCCGCGTGCTCCTCCCGTCCCGCGCCTCCCCCGCATCCGCACAAGCGTGGCTGAGTGAAAGTGGAGCGGTAGCTTCGCTTCGGGTTGTCACTGACATATGCATTCCTTTATTCAATTAATAAATACGTTGATTCACATAATGCAATCTTTGGCGCCACTTTATTGGAATCATAAAACGAACTTTCCGTCATAACTCTTAAAGTTTTGGTCAATCCAAAAAATTTTCAAAAAAAATTTTAGATCTAGTCACGTATTTCTTTCTCCATACATTTTTAAGAAAATAAAAGATAACAGGAAAGTCGTAATCCACTTTGAACTCCATGCTGATTACTTAATTTTTGCCAAAGAAAACAATCTTAGCAGCAACTGAAACAAATAAGACTTTGTAACTGATATAAATAGTACGTTCAATGTGATTCGCAGGTAACATTTGGTAAACGGAAATGGGTTATCTACGGAGGAGAAAAGAACGCTAACGTAAATATTACAACTGCTCAATTCAATTGAGATCTGTTTTAAATATATTTTGATTGTTTAATTAATTGTTTACTTAATAAAGCGGTATACATAAATTTAACGTTTTTCTGCAATAATTTCTGATAAATCATTTTGCAGTATTTAGTGATATGAAAATTAGGTGGATACGTTTATTAATGCGCCAACTTAAAAGGGATGGAATACATTTTTAGTAGTCAGAGAGACGTATTCGAGTCATGGTGTTTCACTGTTTTATGGTGTGCGCTCCTTGTATCGTTAAGTTAAAATATTCCATCTCGGGAAACGCGCCTATTTGTGACGCGCTACACGTTCGTAACTCATTTGTATTCTTTCGCGCAACGATTTGTGTATCATCAGTTTTTCGCCTGGGGAACGTACACAGTTTGGAAGTGTTTCGCGAATGTAAGTATTTAAGAATATCACATTTCTTCTAACGCATCATTTCGGATTGTAGAACCCAAGGTCTGGAGTTATTTGTTTTTACCAAAGAGTATAAAAATGAACAGCCGTCGTGGATAGCATTGAAAAAACAAATTTATCACGTTGTTTTTAATCGTTCGCGTTTATAAGCACGAGTTATATGTTTCGATAGAAGTTCTGTTAATTTCATTATCGCCTTAAGATGTACCAGTGGCGTACGCGGTTATGTAAATAATGCTCAAAGCGATTGAAGAATCCAAATGTAACCCATATACTTGTTCCAACATGAAATGATTTTCATTTTTTTATATTGGTTTGAATGTACATATTTCCATTATTTTTCTGTAGCTCGTGGTAATAGATTGATAAAGTGCCTTACAATCCAATTTCAGAGAAATTTTTTGTTACATAATATGTCTCTGGTAGTATAGAAAATAGTATTATTTGCGGTCAGTTGAATTCAGTTATCGCATCTAAAGTGATTCTCATTGACCAGAGTTGAATCGTTATTGAAATTTTTTGGTGATCTTAGTAACATAGTCTCTGTGGTTATTAACCATGAAAGGCGTCATGGATATGATTTATTGAATGTAAATTCAGTTGACGGCAGGAAAGTGTATTTTCATTCTTACGGGAGCTTTTGGTTCAAGTTCCGAATTTTCACGACTGTTTGAAGTGCTTGATTTTAAAGCGCGAATAGAAAATTCGTTCTGATTTTTACAAAAAATGGAATCTCTGGAAATCCTGGGTGGAATTTTTATTTTCTGCGGATTCGAATATCATTTCTTAAAATTCATATTTCGAATCAAACTTTTAAAATTATAACTTACGTAGCCATTCCAGTAACATTTTGTTGCTAAAGCTATTTTTACTTAATCGTACGTTTTTAGGCGCGTTTCGTTTCCATGGCGAACGCCTATCATCGCGAGTTCGTCCGTACGCAAAAGTTTTCAAACAAAATTTGTAGATATAGTCGACTATTTCTTTCGCTATACATTTTTATCTTAGGATTTGCTGTTTTGAAGAAAATAATATGTATATAAAAAGAAGGCCGTAATTCATTTTCTTCTATGAAAATTTCTTGCGTGGCTTTTCATTGTTTTCAATGGAAACAATCTTCGCAATAACGGAAGCAGACAAGAGCTGCAATACATTCGTAAACTAGAATAAAAGCCCGTCAATATGACGAGATATCTTTAATTAACCTTAAAATAGTTGCCTCCCTCCCCCCCTCTCTCCCTCCCTCCCCCCTCCCTCCCTCCCCCCTCTCTCCCTCCCTCCCCCCTCTCTCCCTCCCTCCCCCCTCTCTCCCTCCCTCCCCCCTCTCTCCCTCCCTCCCCCCTCTCTCCCTCCCTCCCCCCTCTCTCCTTCCCTCCCCCCCTCCCTCCCTCCCCCCCTCTCTCCCTCCCTCTCTCCACTCCTCCCTCCCCTTCCTTCCACCCTCTCTTTCCCATCTCTCCCTCCCTCCCCTCGCTCCCTCTCCCTCCTTCCCCCTCGCTTCCTCCCTTTCACTCCCTCCCTCTCCCTCCCTCCCTCTCCCTCCCTCCCTCTCCCTCCCTCTCTCTCTCCTAAATGTAAGAGAGGACTATTTAGTCTCAATTTCGCCCTCAGTTATGTCGTTTGTCTCCAGAGCGCCCTCCGTGTATGTTTGTTGAGATGCTTACGAAGTACATGTTAATTTACTCATCGCTCTGTACAAACTTATGATGACGAAAAAATTAAAAGGAACAGTATCAAGATACCAGACTGTTCCGCGATATAAATTGATATCCAACATTTATTCGCTTGAAAGTAATGAATAAATAGCTGGTCGGGATAGCGCGCCCCAAACTTAGTAGCTCCAGGCAGCCGTCCGACTCGCCCTCACCTCGGGCCGGCTCTAGGTTCGATGGTCCGCGTCGCATTTTATCCCGTAATATTTCGCGCGAGGCAGTTTTGACCGCATTGTGAAAACGTTTACCCGTTTAAAAAATAACTTAAAAACAGTTCGCGAGTGAGTTTAATAAATGAATTGTTGATCTGTAAATAATTACGCTGGTATTTCTCGTTGCGAAGTATTTTTCCGAGAATATCAAGGTGCGTAGCGGCGTCCTGTTGCGTCGCGAGCGGAGGGAGAATATGACGCGCGTAGCAGTTGCAGCGGACGAATACTCCTCGGGAAGCGAGGCGAGGAGTTGGACGCCTTGGGCTGAACCCCTACCCTCGAAACGTTTTGTTTCCTATCTCGAAAACCTTCCTTACCATCACGCAGTCCAGGTCACGAGACTCTATATCAGGGGATTCCAACCTTTTCGTGGTGGCGAGCGTCAAGTTGCATTTGTGATCCAACATTAAAGTTATTCTAAATGATCTTGAATACGTTTAGAAATAAATGAACCGATCAAATTAAATTACTGATTCTAATTAGAAGTCTAAGTAGAACACAGTCGGGCTATCTCAGAGCCCCATTAGGCTTCTCAAGATCATAGCGGTGCTCTTCAGCCCCAGGTTGCGAACCCACGCTCTATAGTAGCAAAGGCGACGCTTCGGATAAATTCAGACCATGAGGTCCCCTTTTCAATTTAACCCTTCGATATCAATTACATAGGAATGTGATGTATAAAGATATACTATACACACACACATATAAGAACAGAATAAAGTGACGTCAAAGGAGAGGGGAAGGGGGAAGGGTATTGTGGTGGGGAATGGGGGAAGGGTATGGAGGAGGAGAATGGGATAGGGGAATGGGGAGGGGAATGGGAAGGGTTAGGGTAAGGTAATGGGGTGGGGGAGTAAAAAAGCTAACCTCTCCTACGCTTTCCCTGATTGGTCGAGTTTCGTTTTTTTATCTTGCTGCCTTTTTTCACGTCATCGTAGCTGTAGCACAGTGACGTTTAGAAGTGTTAGGGACTCGGGTCGGTCGTTTTGACGTCTGCTTTTCGCGTTCGGTATAGAGACGTTTAAGAGAAGATTTCGCGTGATAATCTGTGCTATTATCGCCTTGAACCTGTGCGTATTCAAATTTACTTCTGGATCTACAGAGGCGACAAGTACAGCATGAGGGAAGCATCTACTAGTAATGTCGTGCGCCCCACGCGATTCCGGAAGGCCTCGGAATGATGGTAAGTCCATGCAACTCATTTCACCATTGATATAGTATTTCTGTAAATGGCAGTCCCGGGATCACATCTAGTGGAGGGCGGATTTTTCAAGCTGCCTGTGTAGTTTGAGGAGAACGCGCAAGTCAGTAGTCATTCCTTCGGAAAGGGACGTTAAGCCTCTTCTTGTACTTCGTAAATCATTGCTTTACGAGCTGTGTGGCTCGTCCCAATATGGAGGCGCAAAAGATTTGACACTGTATTTACTCATGTTTTTTCTATCGTAATACAATACGCATCCACCAAATTGTAGCTCTCAATTTACGCCCACCTTTTCTTATTGGCTTTATCTGTAGCAATAGTAGATCCTGTAGTTCTTATGATTTTTGAAAAAAACATTATATAGAAGGGCACAAAGACATTTTACTTATGTTGTGAGGGGCACTGTTTTATAAATTTTGGTACGCTCGAAGAGGTCGTACGCCTGAGACTCGCATTATTCCGCTCGCATTCGTGTTATTTCCGTTATGCTACGACACAATATTGCCAAGTTTTAATTTCGCTCACTTCAACGGTAGCCGTGGAAGAGTGAATTTCTGTGCTCCTGTAGATCCGAATGAAGCATGATCGTGTTTTCGCCGCCGCCGAAAAAAGTGAGAAATCTTGTCGAAAACGGTTGTCAAGAAATTTTGAAGGGTGAGCGTCATTATGACCTCTTATTGACTGATAACTTTGTTCTCCTACCCTATGGATCTAACCCTAGACAGGCCCCAGCCGTACGTCCTCTTGAAACGTTATAATACCGGCACCGTGTTTCTCTCCTCGCTTCTCTGTGCGTGTCAGGCGGTGAAGGGGTCATGGCTAAAATAGTCTACAAGGCTGATCATTCAGAAAAACAAACTCATTCTGAATATTTTATATGACCCCTTTATTAGATTTCAAAATAATTTCTGCGAAGAGAGAGCGTAACTATCATGTTGTCTTGCCGACTTTTCTCCGCATTTTCAAACCACGCTGTTTGCTTAATAATCAAAGTTCTTGAATTTATTCTTAATAGGTGGTTTTGGGACAAATTTTATTGTATTTCTGTTTATCTCGCAGTTTTAAGTTCTCAGTGAAGTGAAGGAATAGAAATGTAGTGATTACGCAAGCAATCCCTAGTTCAGATTCGAGCGTTTCGTCATTGACCATCATTAACTGAGCACGACTGCAGTGAGAATACGTATAGCGTTTGGTTTTCCACAATGCTCGATGAAAGTGTCGAACTGTATCAGTTCGGCGATGCAACTCAATGAAACGCGAAGTCACTAAAGCTAAAACTTTTTGCATTGAATGAAGAAAGTGAGAGCAATTTTCGGTTTGATTTTTATGAAATTTATTTTATCGAGAGTAAAAACTAGCCGGAAAAACTTCAAAATCCGTAGGCGTGAAAGTTGTGGAAGATTCATTCGCCTTGTAGACGGGAAATGTAGTACATATACGCCCTTTCTTTTAGGTTCGTTTCCAGCGCAAGCGCCCGTTAGCTTCATTCTCTCCTTCCGTTCGCATGTTCCTTCGCGGCTTCTACCGAACGGATTTTAATTAAATTTGGCATTAAGGACTTATAAAGAAAGAAAATAATAATATTTTAAGTTATATAAATGACTAACTGCCCGTACAGCTCCGAAATCGGAGCTCTGTTGGAGTATTATGGTAAAAAGGACCTATGCTGCCCGACTCTCCGCCCTGAGTTGCCGCCTCCGCGAAGCCCTATTCCAGCTTTCCGCGTGCTCCTCCCGTCCCGCGCCTCCCCCACATCCGCACAAGCGTGGCTGAGTGAAAGTGGAGCGGTAGCTTCGCTTCGGGTTGTCACTGACATAAGCATTCCCTTATTCAATTAATAAATACGTTGATTCACATAATGCAATCATTGGCGCCACTTTATTGGAATCATAAAACGAACTTTCCGTCATAACTCTTAAAGTTTTGGTCAATCCAAAAAATTGTCAAAAAAAATTTTAGATCTAGTCACGTATTTCTTTCTCCATACATTTTTAAGAAAATAAAAGATAACAGGAAAGTCGTAATCCACTTTGAACTCCATGCTGATTACTTAATTTTTGCCAAAGAAAACAATCTTAGCAGCAACTGAAACAAATAAGACTTTGTAACTGATATAAATAGTACGTTAAATGTGATTCGCAGGTAACATTTGGTAAACGGAAATGGGTTATCTACGGAGGAGAAAAGAACGCTAACGTAAATATTACAACTGCTCAATTCAATTGAGATCTGTTTTAAATATATTATGATTGTTTAATTAATTGTTTACTTAATAAAGCGGTAAACATAAATTTAACGTTTTTCTGCAATAATTTCCGATAAATCATTTAGCAGTATTTAGTGATATGAAAATTAGGTGGATACGTTTATTAATGCGCCAACTTAAAAGGGATGGAATACATTTTTAGTAGTCAGAGAGACGTATTCGAGTCATGGTGTTTCACTGTTTTATGGTGTGCGCTCCTTCTATCGTTAAGTTAAAATATTCCATCTCAGGAAACGCGCCTATTTGTGACGCGCTACACGTTCGTAACTCATTTGTATTCTTTCGCGCAACGATTTGTGTATCATCAGTTTTCCGCCTGTTACTTACGGTCAGTTGAATTCAGTTATCGCATCTAAAGTGACTCTCGTTTACCAGTGTTGAATCGTTATTAAAAATTTTTGGTCATCTTAGTAACATTGTCTCAGTGGTTATTAACCATGAAAGGCGTCATGGATATGATTTATTGAGTGGAAGTTCAGTTTACGGCAGAAAAATGTATTTTCGTTCTTTCGGGACATTTTGGTTTAAGTTCCGAATATTCACGACGGTTTTGTTTGATTTTGAAGCACGAATAGAAAATTTGTTCTGGTTTTTGCAAAAAATGGAATTTCTGGAAATCCTGGGTGCAATCTTTCCCAAATTGTAATGATATAATTCTGGTGTCGCAAAAACTCCGTTTCTAAAATTTCGTCAAAATCTAGTCAAGTTTGGTGACTCCTTGAGAACGATCCTCGCCAAGCATTATGTTTTTTGAGATATCTTAGGACATGTAATTAATTTGTCAATAAATAAATTTATCGTAATAAATGAAATTGATTTACAAATGTCATTCTTTCACCACGCGATAAACTTTGTTATATTATGAAGTTTTTTTTGAATAGGTCTGTGTCACTTCAGCAGAAGTTGAATTTTAATGGCTGTTCAGTCGATATTTCTCCTCTACGCACGAATTTTTAGGTTCTCATGCACTTTAACTAGGTGGTATGTATTCCAAAATCTTGGCCTGATTTTTCCTTAGCTGTAAAAAAAAAAGATATCCCCATGGAAAATACACATGATTCACACGATAAAATGGCCATTATTATTAAAGCCTTCGATAACGCAGGGAGTTTTTCATTTTGTATAGGAGCTTAGACATATACTTTAGGGTTCAAGTTAATGGAATGATAAAAAAAATGCGTTCATTTTGGAATATTAGAGTCGGGTCTCAGAGTTTTTAATCATTCATTACATTTAATAATGTTTTATTTTTTTGCATTATCTAATTCCCAATTCTCGCGCTTTTACTTTGAAATTCTCTTTTTAACTAGTACTGCACTATCTGGTGTTATAGTATTATTTATATATTAAGAATTTTTATTAGTATAAATATTGTCATTAATTTTTAAAATTGACCTTCAGTTGATTCGAATGTCAACTCTATTCCCAGCAAAACCCCGATTTAGAGCTCCGAGTTATAGTAATTGTGTTAACGATTGCTTTACGCTATTCATTCGCAGCGTATGGCTTTTAGACATATTCATGCATCGTCAATTTGTCAAATCTTTAAAAAAATCACTAATAGTTATTTGTTTAAAAGCGCCGTATACGCGAAAAATAATTGCATATGAGTTTCGACGGTAAAGGGTTACGAGATTTTACAAGAATTTTACAACGAAAACGTGCTTGGTTTGTGTTAATAGTTTATTTTTGTCGTTCATTTAAGTCTTATTGATACAAAATCAACGCAGATAAATGCAAATTTGTGCGTGCGAGCGATGAACAATTTCAGGCGGGCGAAAACTCGAAAGTTTTTAGCGCGGAGACCTCAAAAATCGAACAGGAAATTTGGGCGCGAATATCGTGACACAGAGCCACCTCTTAAAAGAGACGATGGACGGATAGGGAAGTTCATAGACTCTCCTCGATTTTGCTAGGTTTTCTAGGCGGTACAGGACGTGGTTTTGGGCTAGTAAAGTCCTTCGTTATGCGAATAAATTATTTTTTCTCGACAAATCGACAACTATCCTCGATTTCCCTGCTAGCTTTTTGGCGGGGTACAAGTGAGTCGTGTAGCCTGGTTGCCTCTATCGAAACGGGTCGGGACTATCTTGTTCCCGCCCAATCCCATCCACCTGTCTTCCCACCTTCCATCCCACCCACTTTTCCCTTCTCCCCCGCCCTTCACGCCTTCCCTTCTCCGACACACACGCCCTCTCGTATTCTCCCAGGGAAATGGTTCGCAATTTTGCCAAAACTACCTTCACCCGCCTTATGGTTCCTTGAATGTTAGCGGGACCATTTCGGCACTGCCGAATTTCGGTAGGAACCAACAGGTACCCCTTTTGCACACACCGCTAACGGTCTTCATCCCTCCTCCTTTTAGGCCCGGACCTAGACCTTCCACGGACCCCTTTAGCCGCCTCAGACGAAAATACATACTTAAAAAAATTGATCGATTATTTTCGAGGGAAAAAAAACAGGAGACGAGCTTTTGCGAGTGCTTGGTTCGAATATTTGCGATTCGTTCCTTGTTCACGTCGACGTTTTTTTGTCCTGTATTTTGTCTTTGATCGCCTTGGGTTTTCTCAACTTGTTTTTTATTAACTCTATTGTCAATGCCTCTCCTTTCCTCCTTTCGCCCTTATTCGATTCTTCAGGGGTTTTGTTTGCAAAGAGCCTTTTTCGGACTTTCTTCTCCCATGCTTAACTCGCTCGAGTGTTACTCGTCCAAGACGGGATCGCTCTATAAGTACGTCGTGTACTTGAAGGGAGAAATATGGAGTAAGAGGAGAGGGGAGGAGAAAAACATAAGGTAGGTTTTTCCGCGTTTGACCGATTTTCTGAAGGCGTGCGTCGTGGCCGAGAGCCACGCGCGACGAGGGAGCCGAGCGAGGTGTGACGGCGCGCGCTGGGGTTTTCGTAGTTTCGTAAACCCCCGTTTGAGGGTACCCAGTTCCCTTCTTTCCTTGAAGGGGTTCGTGGGACTTTTTTAGGGGAGGGTGGAAAAAATTCGGGCGTCCGCGATGCCTCAAAGGCACGCGCGCTATTCCGTTTGGCGGGAAAACAAATGTTCCGGGTGCCAGGCTTCAAGAAGGGCTCAGGAGGTAGCCACATTCCAACGCCTGCCCCTCTCTCTCTCTCTCTCTCTCGCACACACACGCTGCCTGAGTCACTCACTGCATGGCTTCTCTCTTTCTCTCTGCGACGACAGCGCTCAACGGGCATAGCGGCCGCAGACAGAACTATCTACGAGTGCTTGGAACAGGTCGTGCCGCATCGACTGATTTAGGACGCCATTGCGTAAGTGCATTATCGCACGTATGATTTCCTCAACGGGTGGCTCCGATCACAAAAAAATTATACTCGAAAAAAAATTAAAGGTACATTTGTTAAACAGCAAAATAAATGTACACGTATTAAATAATAGTAATTATTTTCACAACTTTGTGTTAATAATAAACAACTTTTTTCACATAGGTATAAAATAATTTGGAAGAAGGATTAAGAAATTAAAATTTACGAGCATCAATAATACGGCACATAATTGAGAGGTCTACCTATCGACGAGTTTGTTATATAGTCTTAAAAAACATTCTTTTTCTAACGGATCGACTGCATTTTCTCAAATAAATTAATTAGAGCTTAAAAACTGCGAAGGGAGTTAGCTTTATATTTTATTTACCAACATTAAGTACTGTTTATATGTCTCACAATTATAATTTATGAGAAATGTTATCGATTATAAATTCATGTTTCCCGTTTTTTGCCCATATTGAATATCTCCAGTAAATTAAATTTCGCTTCTCAATCCATTTTATTCTATCAAGAAACACGGACAGTAATCCACTCTCACTTGCATGCAGATAAGACGTCAATATTTGAATGTTAGCGATAAATTTCCAACTAAAATAGGAGCGGAAGCCGTCATGTATAGTTTTGAAGATAACTCAAAATATTACATACCTTGCTACCCAGTACATATTATGAATCTGTTAATTCTTTATTTTCATAAGTTAATATTCCATTTTCCGATACCCTTGTATTTAGATTAGTTTAGCTTTGTAGTAAATTATACAAATTTCCCAGATAAACTCGTGACTTGAACCAAATTATCGATATAGGTCATACATTTTTGACAGACCGTATTCCAGTTACATAGAAGCCGTTCGGTATTAGGTGACTGATTGTAATTGGAGTCTTCGATCGGTGAATCATAGCTCGTGGTCGTCTTCTATGTAACTGACTACGGTTTACTAAAAAAATATTGATTATAGCAGACAAAATTTATTTATTCTGTCGACGTGCGTAACATGTTTTCAGAAATCTGCGATGATTTGAATTGTGCAATTTTGAGGAGGATCAACTCAAGGGCCATGTTTTATCAAGTTGTCCCGGTTGCAACACTAATAATAACTGTTGTAAGTTGGATTTCCTTTTTATTTAAAATTTCTAACTTCTGTATTTTTTTCGATAAGATCAAATCGTATTATTTTTTGTACAAGTTCTTTTCGTAAGTGGTATCGCATCATGACGTCGCTTCTTTGCGTACCTTATTTTCCATTCTCTTAATTTTTTATATCGATTTTTCTTATGATTTCGTCGATTATTACACGTTCGCGTATCAGCTGTCATAGTGAAAGTAAAACTACTGTTGCCATAGGCATGATAGAAGAAATAATTTCGGGATTGAATGTCCCGCGCTGGTTGTAGAAATACGGTCATTTTTAGGCGCGTTTCGCTTCCAGTGTGAGCGCCTATTATCATCGGTCTGTCCGTCCGTCCGTCCGCATGTTCCTTCTCGGCTTCTACCGAACGGATTTACATTAAATTTGATATTAAGAGCTTACAATCAAATATAAGAAGAAAGTCGCAAAAATGAATCACGTACGCCAATCAGGGGTACCACTTTACTTTATCAAAATATTTTTCAAATAAAACTTGTAGGACTAATAAATTAGAGTATTTCTTTTCCTGTGGATTTTTATCGTAGGAGTTGCCGTTATCGAGAAAATCGAACGATAATGTCTTAATTCGAATTGAACTTGTTAGAAAATTTCTTGCATGGTTACTTCTTCATTGTCATTTAATTTCCTTACGTGTACATGTAATATTATTAAATAGGAAGAAAATGGATTATTTATGATGAAGAAAAGAATTTTAAAACGCAATTTCCCTTACGTACAGGTATGTACTAATTTCTTTCTAATACTCCATTGCACGAAACGCGCCCATTTGTGATACGTTGTACACTTTCCTAACTTGTTTGTGTATGTTAGAAACACGTATTAAACATTTGTGAAATTTACGAATTCCACTTCATATCACTTCGGATATCAAATGTTTGTTTTTAAAATAAAAACAATACTTTACGATGTAGGATTCGAAACTATATTTTGTTCGTAATTTCTTCGTTGCTTTGATTGGCTTAGATTTTATACAAGAGGGCATCTACATGGCAGAATTTATTTTCGATTTTTTTTTTAATTTTACCTGTTAAATCACCAGTTTTCCGCTAAACTTGACTGGCGATAATTGGACAATTATCGGAATAATTGAATTATAATACTTGAAATGGAATAGATTTAAATAAAAGAAGAACTTACGATCTGATTCTTATAGAAAAACTCGGCATTCAGGAGTTCTTATACCACATCAAGTCCAACGATACCATAAGACTTGTTTATCTGCGATTCTCAAGTGATGTGCCCAAAACTACGTAAAGTCCTATTTTGGCGTTGTTTATACGCTTATAATTTATCCATTTACTAACATCCGTATTTCTGAAGGAAATTAAGGCAGTTACAATTTTTTGAAAGTTTTTTTTGATGTCATTCGTCATTGCACTTAAAGTTATACATAGTTCCCTGGCATTTACAGTGCGACGCTCCAACGCCGGTCCAACATACCGTTGCCTAGGTCACTCCTTTCATCTCATAAAGACGTTACCTACATATATGAACAGTGTTAATATGGCTCAGGAATTTTTTCTACTACCAATAATTCGCATCCGTCGTCGGCCTCTTATATATTCGATCAACTCCGAGAGAAAGGCACCGCTGAGTGAATTTACGTTTCACATGAGACGTTTCTGCACCGATCAATAAATTGCTTAAGTGACGCAGCGGAGAATATCGTGTCATGAACTGCTTGTTGAACTGTGTGAGCTGCACATTTGAAATGAATAATATTAGAATTGGAATGTTGTGCCCTTATTTGTTCCGCGAGCGCCGTTATCTTCACAATGCGTGGGGGAGATCAAGCAACAAATCAAATCTAGAAACAGAAAAGAAATCTACGTTCTGCTTTCTGAGAGATCTGAAAATTCAAGGCAACATCCTTGTCTCTCTCCCTCGTTCATCAAACTTCAGTAAGAATTATTTTATTTTGGTCATATATGCATGGATTGTCCGGAAAATTTTAAACCCATTTTAAAACCGGTTCAAAGATAAAACAGAATCGCGGTTCGGGTTCGCAAAATTGAGCGGTTCAGAGCGGGTTTTCGGTTCAGGTTCGACTCCCTGACCACGAATAATTAAAATCAATCAGCAAAGATGTAGAAAATTTAGTGAAATTACAGACAGTCAAAACGCGATGGAACTTGTCGAAAGTGGATTGCTATTAACAAATTTATATTAACTTGCCGCGATGTACACACATAAAGAGCCATTCAAGTATGTACATAACGTCGAATAACTCAATAAGCCGAATCTATTTTAAAATTTTCGGATTTACAGAGATGGACACATAAAAGAGACTTTCAGGTAACGTCCGTGTAATATAACGGCCCGAATTCGATTCCAGGACAGTTTCGAGAATATCCTGCGTTTACTCCAGCAATGGCCTCTAGCGGCAGGAAGATGTATTTCGCTCTGAGTGGTATCTTATCCGGTTAAAATCGTACGAATTTGGAACTTGAACCGAAGAACGCCTTAAACAATGAAAATTATTTTTTCATACCGTCTTCCAAATGCGAGTGTATTTGATGCGCGATTTTTTTAAAGCTAATTACGTTTTTTCACGTGAAAACTTCCCCACTCCCCACAAGGAATACCTCATTGTTGCTGATTTTGCGAAATTACGGACGGCGTATTGTATCATATGGAAATTGCTCGTATAGGTGTTATCTATATAAATGATGTAGAAAAGAGAGAAAAAACTGTATCATGTACTTACTGGCTCCGGAGCCTTTTCTCTGTTTTACACATTCATTTAAGCCGGTGAAAGCTTACATTTTCCTATTGTATAAATGTTGCTAATAAAAATAAATTTTTATATTGTCACTTGTGTATAGTATATTTGTTAGTGTACGGAAAGATATTCCAAATATCCGTATGGATTGACTTATATCACTCGTTTCCTTTCTTTCTCCTTAAAAAGGCCTTCCGTGAGATATTTAAGGACCGTTTATATATTTTCAAAGGTAAAAATAACAATTCTCAGAGTATACGAATCGACATTTTCCACCTAAATGTGTCTGTTTTCTCTCATTTTTTTTTCGATTTGGTACTAAAGTTTCTCATACCAAATCTATTAGCCAAATATTCTTTTTGAGTTTCAGCTCGCGGTGTTTAAAATCAGGCAAATTGTTTTTTGAGTGAGCAACCTCTTGTCTACTATGAAGACCTAACGTTTAATGTTGCATTATCACTAAATAACTGATGAGTTCCTTAATGTTCCATATGTTACTTCTTTATTGAATTATCCAACTGAACTTGTCCGCTAATACTCACCTATGCATATATATTGGCTGCTTAAAAAGAAGTTTATTTCGGACCCATTGACTTCCTCACATAAGCCCTTTTAATGAATTCACCCCAGTTTTAGCTGTTCTATTAAGGGAATTGCCTGTCGTTTTTAGGTTTAATTAAAGCTTATCTTAACCAGTAATCCGTTTCGCTTAATTATTACGCATTCCTGAGAAATTTAATCGACCGTCGCGTCCACAGCCACATTTATTTTCCTCTTCAGAAGCCTTTCATTTCGCCCGCCTAACGAAAGCGGACACATTGCGTGAAAATAAGTGGTATTACGTCACCATACGCCTTAATTTCCGCCTAAAAATAACCAAATTAACTCGAATTTCATTCTGCCCATTTTGCTTGGGAATATCCGGAGATCGACTTAATGGCTGCACAGCTGTAGTGTAGTAGGGAATACACTTCCGTTTAGTGAAATACGGTTGATGATATCGTTTAACCATCGTAGTCGTCTTTCAAAAACTTATTATAAACACTTCTTTCTTTAGTAGTTAGTTGAAACACTCCGTCGAGCTGCCATACTTTCTTATACACGTGGAACTTGGAGCACCTTTTAAAACAAGCGTGGAGCTTGGCTGTCTCTCGTCTGGCTTATCATCTCTGTATCTTTCGCGGGTCTCGTCCGTACTCAAGCCTCAGGGCTGTCCATGACGGGACACATCGCAAGCGGTCTCATCCCCATTTCCTATCGTGCCATCTCGCCTCGCTCGGAAGCTGCTTCGCCGTCGTTTTACCCTACCGCCTTTTCATTCCGAACCAATGAGCTTTCACCTAGCTGCCGAGACCATCCCTAAACGCCGTTGCCAGGGCCACCTCGTCTCTGATCAGCGGTGCGGTTGCGTCTACCTCTTTGAAGTGACCGTAACGCGAGGGCTTTGGCGGCCAATGCTCATTGAGCCGCGCTAATCGGGTGGAGAATAGGTACCGGGCGCAAAGAACTTTTGCGCGGTTTTCTTATCCGCTAGAACGGCTGCAACTTTCCCCTAGTAATCCATTTTCTCTCACCCAGACCTCGTTTGGGCCAAGTGGCCTTATGAAGAAGGGGGAAAACTCCTCCTCTTACGTCGCCAACTCCCGTTTCCGTTCTCTCGCATTCAGCAATCGGCACATCATGTATGTGGTCTCTTTCTCGCCTTCCTATCTCTATCCCGTCAGGTTCCAAAAACTAGCTGGAGTTTATTTTTAGTCGATTCCGAGTTAATTAACTTTGTTAGCTCTTTCCATTCAATCGGATCGATTGGCGTATAAAACTTCCGATGCTACTCGAAGAATTCTCGCCCTGGAGTGAGAGTGAGAGAGAGAGAAAAGACCCGTCGTAATAGCTGCGTGGTAGTAAGTTGGAAAAGGCGCGACTCGGAGGAGATTTTGGGCCGTAGCTGTAGCTTCCGAAAGCGATCGCTTTTTTACGATTGTTGGATCGGTTCTTCGGAGAGCATCGAGTCCATTGTCAACCTCGTCAGTTAGCTAAAATGTATAAACATAGCAGAAGGGTGGGTTTGTTACAAAAACACGGGGGTACATCGCGTACCTCTGTGTAATAGGGGAGAAGAGGTTTGCAGGAGGTTTCTCGATGACGGGCGAGAGCTCTGAATATGTCACGCGGAAATGAACAAGCGGACCGTCTCCGGCGCTCATTCAGCGTATCGCTCTTACTCAGTCGTCCTCCGAAGAAATTAGCCTCACGTCCGAAAGAGTGCAGCACCGAACGGTGTCCGGCGGAGATACAAAAATAACATGGCTAAAGGGTTCCCTCCCCGCTACTTCTTCCAGCTCCAACTTCACACCTGTCACTCTCAACGAATCACTTTCACGCTTTCAGACGTCAAATCATCGCACGCTCCACGCGGCTCACATGACATTTAAAGAGGTATCTCGTAGGGCTTCCCTTCTTTGGCCTCAGATCCGACTCCACGTGCTCTGGCATGCTGCTTTTACTATGAGAGAGAGAGAGAGGGGGCGTGGCTTGAGTTCCACGTGGTCGATCGTTGAATGGGTGTGGCTCGCAGAAGGACGACATAGAGGGAGGAACTTCCCACATGGCAGGATTTTTGTGCGGGAAAAAAGGATGATAGAGGGAAAACCGGTATCATATGTGAAGCCCTTCGGAGCATATGTGGATGACGTAACCACTCGAGAAGAGGAGTGTGAGGGAAGCCCTGGAAGGTGCGGAGGAGGATGGTGGGTCTTGGGTGTAGTGGAATGGGAAGCGTCAAAAGGTAGTCTCGCTGTGCAGCATCGTATGGGAGATTTTTGAGAGTGGGGGAGGGAGGGAAAGGGTTTCGCCGGGGGAGGGAATCGCTAACGAATCAACGCGCCTCCTTGAGTCGGCGCGGAGGCGTATTTAAAGCCCGAGAAACGCCTTTTGCCGCCCGGTTTTCTTCAAGGAGTTCGTTAGGACCTCCTTAGCAATTTCGAAAGCGCCTCACCCCTCGCGCTTCGTAAAAAAGGCTTCCCTCCTCCCCCGCCCACTTCTATCTCTCTTCTTCTTCCTCCGTTCCTTCGCCTCGCAATCCTTCAAGGTTCAAACATCCTTTCACTTTCTCCATATGTTGCCACCCGTGGGTACTTGTTGGGCAGGCTTGCATAAGGGCGAAGGAGGTTTTCTCGGTGGACGAGATAGGAGGGGAAGGGGGATGGCGTTTTACGTTCCCATCCGGCCCGCTACGCCTCGCCTTCTCCTCCTCGCCCTCTCTGCGCCGATCCTACACCGCTCCGCGATCTTTTATGGAGTTGGTCTAACCGGATTGGCTGTCAGCCGGAGTGGAGGTCAGTACGAATCTCCTCTGGGAGGAAATAGGCGTGCTTTATTTTCTGTCTTCGCGATTTTTATCTGTTAATATCCTTTTAAATTGCCGTTAAGACGGTGTTGCTGAATGGGAAATGCTCATTTAAACGTGTTCATAATCTGTCCATCATAAGCGACGAAAGGATGGTTCATCTGCATTAATTTCAATAAAATCGTATTTAACGTAATTTAATAGTTCCTGTAGATAATTATGAACAATATAATGGTGAAATAATCAAGAAATAAAAGATCGAGTCAATTTAAATCCTTGGTTATAGTAATTCTTGAACAAGTTGGTAATGCAATTATCATTTAAATATTATTGATGTTTGTACTGAAATTCTTGCTCCAACTTTGAATGAGCGATGCCAAAATCGGCCACTCTGAAACGTAAAGACGAAATCATGTTATAATTTTCGATTATCCTCATGAGAATGACGGAATAAGCTTATACGGATATTAACAATGAAATTACGCCGAGAAAACAAAAGAAGAACAATTCCGATCTAGGATAAGTTAAATAAGTAAAGCCTTTATTCTAGAAACTTGAAAAATCAATACAATTCGGGATACGTACACATAGCTGCTATGTTACCGTCCTATGCTTCATTCGCCGAACTTACTTAAACGAAATATGGCGTAATTAGCGAAATAATTCATGAAATTAATTTTTCTTTAGAATCGTTAAAATCTGAGATTGCGATCAGCGACATCGATACTGACATGGTTTAAAAACGACAAAATGCATGCGTTAATTAAGTTTTAATTTGTTTCTCTATATTATATCAAAGGTCGCCTGATAACGTATGTTCAGTTTTCAGATGCAATGCTTCACCTGGGATCAATTGCAACAGTGATGCATAAGTTGTTGCGTATCATGTACATATTCGTGACGAAAAATTGTATTGGCGTTATCGTTTATTCTGACGAAAGAATGTGGGTCATTGAGAAATTTTTATATTACTTCACTCATACTGTTGTAATTGCACCGTTCAAGGGCATAATAATTGGCGAGCGTAATTGCAAATCTAAAACTCAGTTTCGAAAATGATGGCGATCTCTCTGATATTTGAGATATTTATCATGTTGACCAACCAACGTCACTTTGGCGAATTACACAGCGAGTTGTAGTAACTAACGTATAAGTACATAAGAAAGCTTTTGGAAATGTAGTAAGCTTGAAATCATATGGTTCGGGTTAGACGTATGCAGTTTGGTTTTATTTAGGTCAATGGAGCTGTTATGTTAATACATGATTTATTTATAAAGCATTAAAATGGTAAAACAAACAATGGTTGAAAATTAATAGCTGAAAATAAAAGCTCTTTCATAAGAAAAGCAAATAATACTTGTAACTCTAATAAAAAAGCCAATAGTAAAATTATGTATTTTACTGGTCCAGTTAACATTTAAAGATAAATTTAAAAATAAAAAAGCCAGTTATTTTATGTTAAAAGTTTAATTTTGTAAAAAAAGATAACGTTATCCTGGATGATTTTTAATAATTATAAGCCTTACCAAAATTTTTATTTTAGCATATTTTTCTGTATTAGGAAGTATGTTCTTCTATTCCAAATTTGTATTTTTTAAAAACTCGAACATAACAAGCATTATTAAAAAAATAATTATAAACAGCTTAACAAACAAAGAAAATTTTAACGCATCTTTTAATAGAAACAAATGTACGCAACACTAATCGCTCAACACGCTCCCGATAATTAAGTTTTCTCGGACGGGAGCAATTAGTTGAGATAGCCGCGCTACCGCGCAGTTTAAGCAACCTTGCTGTTATCCTCGCTCTCTCAGATTTTCGCTTTCTCCCCACACCACCGTCAACCTCGGCCGTAAACGTCACTCGCTGCCCCAAACGGTCACACATGGCTGAAGAAATACGAGCATTTGTATTAGAAAAGCAGAAGATGGACGGAGGTAACCCTATACAGCCGGCTACAACAAGCTCCGCCTCCGACTAACCTCTCTCTTATCTCCCTGTTCTCTCTCTTCTCTTCCTGGTCTCTCTCTCTCGCACACCCACGTGGTCGCAACGCTGTGGCGATATCCACGTGGCACTACACAGCGGAGAAACATAAGAGGCCATTCGCGCCGCCTGGCGTTGGGTTGGTGTACCTCTTCAAACGTCATGTTCTCCTGCGTCCACTGCTCCCCATTCGGCAGACTTTGTGCTCATCTTCACCTCACGGGCAAACTTTTTCCGCTAGGACCGTGACGAAACGGGAGATTGGAAGGGGTATTATTGGTGTGCACCCATCCCACGCACCCTAGGCTTTCACGAGTGGCCTCCTTCCACTTCCGAATCCTGAAAACCTCCCTTAACTGAGAATCTCCCCTTAATATATATATATATATATATAAAACCCCTTTTTTGGGGACGGTGGGTCAAGGGAGAATGGTGAGGGAGAGGAGGAGGGGGAGGGAGGGAAGAGGAGAGTGAGGAAGAAAGAGAAAGGTGGAGAGAGCCTCCCCCTCTCCTACCCTATCTGCACGCAGAACTCTCTCCGTTCCTAAGCTTTCCCCTCTTTTTCTCTCTCTCTCTCCGTCCTCCGCTTGCCTCGCGCTACCCTCCCTCCCTCATCCTTTCCCCTCCTTTCTCTCTCCCTCCCTCCCCCTCACTCACTCTCTCTCTCGATACCATTAACTATAATATTAAAATTTGAAAGGGTGGCTGCGTTATGGTGGGGGTAGTCCGAAAAGCCAGTTTCCTGGAATTCATTCCTTCGTTTTCCCACTTTTTTCGGCAAAAATTTTAAATAAAGTATTAGGGGACAAGACAATTAAAGAAGTAGTTTTTTACAATGGCGTCGGCGTCCGTCCCCTATCCTCCCTCCATCCCCCCGACCCCGCCACGCGGGGCCCCCTTTTTGGCGCCAGGGTCGATGCGAGTGCCCGCGCCAGCGCGCTACGTTATCACAGGAGCGAAGAGGTTAGGAGGTGCGAAGATGGAATGGAGTTGGGCTAGGGCATAAGAGGGTCTGATGCCCTGCGCTATTCGGTCGGATGGTGCGCTTTTTTTTTGAACCCCCCATTTTCCCTCGTTCGAGGAATGCGCTTGTAAGGAATCCTATTTTTTAAATTTGACCTTCGAAAAAAAAAATCCTGCTAAGTGTGAACTATTGATAAAAAATTACAGATAGAAATTACAGTTGTGGCAGGCCTGCTGATATTTATTTATTCAAATGATACATATTTCGGTGAAAATAAAGCCTAGATGAGTACAGTCTTAAAAAATATCCTTACGCTTCGAATTGTGTTATAACTTCATCATCAACTAAGTAAAATGATAAAGTGTGTAAGATTTGAACTCCAAATATGCGGCGATATTATTAATTTTATCTTCAAACAATCGCTTCAAAATGTGAAACCCCAGATTTATTTTCAAAATGCACATTTTTACGCGGGCTTAGTAATGCATTGTACTTATACGTGCCGGATTTATGAATGAGAATTCCTTGCGGTTGAATTTTCATTTATTGCAGGCCAGAATCGAACGCACGAGACAATACTTGGGCTTCTTAACTTGCTATCCGATCGAATAGCATTTTCATATTGGCGAATCTACGCAAATACGTGCATCTAGTAGAGGAAAAAAACCTTTAATAAAACATTTTCTGTATGTTTTCAAATATACGGATATGGCTGAAAAAAGGTTTGTACTCTGACATGATTTCTCAACGGATAACTAACTGTGAAAGACACCTTTTGATGGTGGCGTTATGCTTTGGCCAAGGAGTCATCGCAGTTGACCTTCGATGCTGCTTTTTGTTACTATTTTCTGTTATTTGCTATATCGAAATTTCGGTTACATTTTAAAAATTGTTTTATTCGTGAATCTTAATGAAAAATTTCCATTTTGAAATTTCAGTTCTATTCTCCACGTACTTTAGATGGCGGATCTAATTAATTAATTCTGCCATACTTTATGAATTAAAACAAACGCATATTTATTACGAAAAAATGCAAAGGTTGTTTACAAACCACTTGGTGGCGGTGTAATTCGTCTTCGCGAACGGCTGTCCAAATGACTACAGCAGGTTTCATTCGCATCTTAATCTTATGCAGGAACAACTATCTCTTCATTCACATCAAAGACGTTGAACATAACAGTAACGGAAACGTCACTCAATTCCTTTGGCAACATTCCATCTTACGTATCAAGAGGCAGGACATGAAGCTGCGAATGATATTCTCGTCTCTAATAATAATGAACTGAGTTATATTACTATTATATTATTTTCAATCGCTTATCCTCCTACAGCCGTCAAAAAACGAACCCACAAAAGCGACATTTCTTATCTCGCCACACTATGTCGTCACTCATCGCTTGAATTGCTTCCCCGGCGATGACCGTATTTCCCGCCTCGGAGAAGGCCGTGACGTCACGCCCCACGCGGCCCACACGTGGCTAGAGAGAGAGAGAGAGTGAGAGAGAGGGGCAGGCGCGCCGAGGGGACGGCCTCCAAACGTGCCGTGTTCGCGCCAACTTCCCATGAACTCCCCGTCTGGAAGGGCTTCCCCCGCCACCTCTTACCTCCTTATGCGGCGCTGATACGAAAGTCCGCAATAAGGCGGTCCCAGAACAGTTCCCGCCCGAACAGACGAGGGGGAGTCGGTGGCGTAGAGGCGTGGCAGGGGATCCAAGCTCGGGTTGGGCACAGCATTGATGGGAGGGAATGTTAGGGGTGGGGGTGAATTGCCCTGGTACGGAGGAGGGACGGGGGAAGATGATGTTCTTTTTTTATTTGAGGGGGCACGTACTGTACGTGCGAAAGGGGTGAGGGGGAGGATCCCTCCCACGCGTAAGCTGGCGATGGGGGAGTAGGTCGTGAGCATTGGCCTCCCCGGGCCCACCCCAGCGTCGAAGGGGCGGATTCCTATGGGAAGGGGGTGGGGACACGTGGCTGCCTTTGAAAAGGGGGCGGGCGGGACCAATTAATGGTGTTGGGGCTTTGTTTGACGTTCTCCCGCCCTCTCTCGTGCCATCTTCCCCTTTCAACGCTCTCTCTCTGCTCTTTAAAACGTTTAAAACACTTGCTCGGTGCTCACCTCCCATAAGGGGAATTCTTTCTGAGGAGATTTTCTTCTATTCACGGGATTTCTCATTTTCGTTATTTTATGGCTGACTTGAGCGGCTGCATCGGTTCGTTGACGTGTCTACGAGTAAACTCTTCTATCGCAAAAAATCACACAAACGCTGCCTGTTTAAATCCCCACCTTCATTTATGCCAATTCTTACATGTTGCATCACGTTGACGTGAGGATTGAAATGTACCATATTAAGATATATGCCACGAAATATATTAAATGCGCTTTTATAGGCAGTCTTCGCTTTCCTATCAGAGCGTTTCGTACAAGATATTTTTATTTTATAACACTAGTGCGTTCGTAGACATGGTTATTTAAAATTTATATTTAAAGGTATGCGTCGATTAAACTCTAGAAGAGTGTTAATGTTATAAATTGTTGTGAATGTTAATAGAGTTTCGGAAACCTTTTTAGTGCTAAAAAATTAACTTGTTATGTTATCCCGTGAGCCTTAACGTTTGATGCAGTTCATTATTTGTAAGGAATTGTATAATATCAAATTTCTTTTTTAACGTAGCGTTTGGAACAGTCGTAATCTCTGATGATAATTTTCATTTTCAGGATAGAAACATTGCCCGTTTCTTTCACATCGATGCCGACATACTACGCACATAAAGAAGTACAGGCAGTATAAAATTTACTTATTGTAATCTTTCATAAGAGTCGCATAAGCATAATGGGTTGAGATAAAATCCGTAAACGTTCGACGTTCGTCGCTCTAAAAAAAATTCATTCAAAAGCCTTTTCACAGGCGTTGTTCGGAAAGGAAGACTCCGAAGTAGAAAGTCGCCTGATTTTCGCACTTTTGGAGACTTGGAAAGGCGTCGATATCACCTCGTTTTAATTCCTCGCCGCACGCGTTACAAAATGGAAGCAGCTCGGGCGGATCAAGGTCAAGGTCAGCGGGAGCGTTCGCTAAGCTATACCAGGGTCGCCCTCTGCCAACAGCTGTTTTCTCTCGCATTCTCCCGATGGAGTAAGAGGAGGGTTCAGGGGAGATCTCTCTCTCTCTCTCTCTCTCTCTCTCTACACGTGGATCGCTTCAGAACCTTTATAGCGATGAATCGGAGGCCTTAGGACAGGAATTCAACCATCGATCGATGAGCTTAGGTCAAGGATCGACGACCTGTTTTACGCGTGCCAAAAGTGCGACGGGAAGGGAAACATTTTTACATGTATACACCCAGTTTCAAAAAAATAGAGCAAAACACATTTTTAAAATATTACTTTTCCTTAATTACTCAGTATTGTAACTATTCAGCGTGTTAAACGGTGCTTTCCATATTCTTAGAATCGTTATTGTAAAAGGTGAAACTTGTAAATATACAATAACTTAAGTGTGATCAGTGTGTAGGGCTATCGTAATCAAATTACATTTGCTAAACTGTATTATCACGATGCCTAAGTCGGGCGCATGTCATTCTTAAGTGCAAATATGTTTAATCATTTTGCCGCACTATCAGCGAACAACAATTCATCGAAAATTTTTTATCTACAGCTGTTTTGTGTTAAACATTTATGTAAAGGTATCCTAAAGATCATCTCGCTTCAACATGGCGGGCCATGTGTTTTAAGCATTATTTTCTATAGTATCTATTACATTTTATTTTAAAAAACACTCCTTCATATCTAAAAGTACGGTTAGCCTATAAGTGAATGAAAAGGTGAAAATGTTTTGTAGATATTACAATGCGTCAAGTTTATTCAAAATCGAAAATAATAATTGTTTAATTTAATTTGTTGGTGTATATCGCCCATCGCCAAGTAAGAATCACGATATATGGGCTACCTAGCTCTAAAAGCCACAAAAAAAAGTCGAACACCGGATATGCATTTCGGTAACAACAAAAGAGGTCATCAGTGGCAATTGACAGTTCGAATATTCTTTTAAAAAATACTAACAACTAGGTACCCTAATGAAGGCGGTCGCGTCGCATCCGAAATTTGTTTTCCTAACCTTTTTTAATAGCTAATGGAGAAACATAGTTTATTAATTAGATTACATAGATAATCGTATATTGATTAGGATTGTCGTTTTGAGAGCGTCAGCTGACTCTGTCCCGGAAGCCGTGAGCAGCCCAAGGGCAAATCCTTTGTGATAATCGTAGTGGTCTTCACACACGCCCCTCCCCCCGTCCTCCCTTCCCCCGCCCCATCCGCCCCCCGAAACCCACCGTGTTCCCACCCCCTGTCGCCTTCGCACCCTTGTATCAAACGGATCTCCCTCTTCCGCCCCTCCTCGGATGGGGCGTGTGGAAGCGAAGGGAGGCAGGAGGCGGCAAGTGGGGTGGGTGGGGCTTGCCGCGCGCGTAGGGGTGGGGGCGGCGAGGGAGCGGGCGACGGAGGCGGGAGTGGGGGAGCCAGGAGGAGCCAAGTCCAGGCATTTGGGCCACACCCACCGCCTCCGACGCTTACTTAAAGGGGAGGAGGAGGGGGCGGAAGATGAGTCGGTTCTGCCCCCTTCGGCCGCCTTGCCCCGATGACCGGGGCTGCTTAACCAGTTACCGTTAGAGGCGTCGGTAGAGAGACGGGTTGCTGACCTCGCTTACTTTTTGCCTCCGACCACTTTTTCTCGAGGCTTGTTCTTAACCGGAAAGGTTTATGGCAGGGGGTGTCGCGAAGAACGAGTTATTTCCTACGGGGGGCGTTTCTAGGCTCGCTTTGTCACTGTCAGCAGAAGTGACCGCCCCCCGGGGTGCTGTGGTGCTGCTCGTTCCGACTTCTGTCTGGGATGTGCTTCTTTAAATTCGTCCGTTGAAAACGGAGATTTCGTTTCCTTCCGATGTATTTGACGAAGATAGTCTCATTCCGACATAGTCTTTTGTACTTGAAGCAGAGTCCGAATACATTGGTGGATATCCATCTTTACTTTATTTGCAACATGAATTATGGACCTCAAAACCCGGGTCGAATCCAGCCAATGATTATGTGGACTTTTCATCGGTCGTAAAACGATGCGCATGTCAGCTAAAAAGTAGCCGTCGTCAACGGTAACTGGAGAAATGCCTATTTGGTTTACTCATTAATTTTATGGTTATAGGATTTCTCTTGATTATCGGTTTTTTTCGGTTGACTTTTAAACTTGATCTGGTTGGTTTCCACGGAATTCTATTGCGGTCGTCTTACATAATTTAAAAACACTACATGAAACATCTATGTCTAACCGTGTCAAATAGTAGTAAATCTTACTATCAATCTCCTAAATGTCGATGAAATATCGGCATAGCTTGTCTCTCTCTCTCTCTCACATACACACCTGAGCACACATGCGCGTATTTAAATGCGCATTTATTTACAGGAGATTAATATCAGTACGCATAAATCCACGTGATTTAAGCTAGCATTTCTCAACCTTTTTCATAATAACGCCCGCCATAGCTCCAGTAAATTAATCCCGAACCACTTAAACTAAAAGAAAATTTTTGCGGCCCATCTATATACCAGTAGGTTACTATGTAAGTAGGAGAAAATTCTGTTATTGACTAAAATTAGCGGATCATTTAAGAATACAATATATTAAAATTTTAATTTGCAGTTTATTACGTTTGGTATTTACCAAATATTACGTCTTCGCCATATTTTTCGATAGTTTTAAATATTTTAAACTGACCTTTTAAAAAATTTCAAACTTTCGCGACCCACCTCAATTTCTTTTGCGACCCCCTCCCCCCCCCCCCCCCTCTCTGTTTGTTTTTGCGGCCCAGTAAATGTAAATCATTAGTTATAACATAGACGCCAAGCGAGATACGTCATTAAACGGATTAAATGACACATCGAGGGGTTGTAACTTATGAAAGCTTCGATAACATTGCGCCTTTTCTTTCGCTGTGTTACTAAGGAGTTATACTTCTGATCACCGTACAAGCCGTTTGATTTTATTCTACATTTAATATTGATTGAGTTCATATGAACTTGTGAGAGCTTTGGGAAACATGTCTTTCTGGATTCTGTTTTCCAAGAGCGTTGTCCATTTGGACGTTTTCGCTTATCACGTGATGTGGATGTGATGAAAACGTGCCTTTACCCCAGACTCGGAAAAAGCACGTTTTAACGTGACTATCGTCACGGTTGCGGCATTACTCGATAAATCTCTTGGATCAACTCGACGGCGACGCTTGCAAAATGTTCCGTCAACCTGCTTAACTCTCAGTTCCATGACTTATATCTGATCATTCCATAACGTTTATCTCGACGCCATAGAAGCAATCCCTTTCTTTTTACCACACCTTCCTCAATCTTTCTCCTGTGCCGAGCGGCTTCATCATGCTTTCTTCGGAGTAGGTACTACTATCTTCCGTGCTTCTTGTTTAATTTCTGCCATGTCTACCTATTCACTATTCGTTTCATAATGAGGGTTATGTCATATTTTCCTTTGCCTTTTCGATGCCATTACTTGCTGTGGAATTAGAGTGATTTTTCAAAATAATTGATAAAATTCTTCTTTCGCAACAGACGAAGATTGGGATTACATGATAAAAATCTAGTTTCTTTCCTCTTCTACTGCCTTCTACTATATATTTATGAAAGTTTGTTTGTTTATTTGTGCATCTATACATTTCCGCACCGTTATAAGCTAGAGTAATCAAACTTTCAACAGATACTTTCTTCAGAAATAGGAAGGCCTTATGCTACTTCTTAATCCCAAATGTTTTGTATTAATTGTACAAAAACCAAAATAACTTTGTATGTTAATGGCACAAGATTAAGCATTACAAAGGTAATACCACATTTAATTGAAGTAACAATTTTTACTGGATGTGCAAAAGGAGAAGGCGTTTTCATACCGAGAATTCCAATGATTCCCACGGACATGCCATTTGAATTCAAGAGATTACAGTTTCCAGTTCGGCTTGCATTTGCTATGTCAATCAATAAAGCACAAGGACAGTCACTTAAAGTTGCTGGAATTGATTTAAGGGAAGATTGTTTTTCGCATGGTCAGCTTTATGATGCAGCATCAAGAGTTGACTCCGGAAAAAACTTATATATGCTTATAAATAATCAAAAAACCAAAAGCACTGTTTACAACGAAGCACTGAAATGAAACATTAATTTTTGTTAGAACATTTTTTTGTGTTTTTCCCCGGGCAGCGCCGGGCACTGTAGCTAGTTTTAACTACGATACACTTTATTTGTACTTGTTCCTATCATCGAATCCATCTATTGACCTGCTTTTTTATCATTCTATGTATATTTTGGTGTATTTTGTATTACGGATTTCCCTTATTGCACATTTTAGCAATTTAACATCATCCAATTTCGTCTACCACTATAACAATAAAATGATAATGAGACCGAAATTTATTTAGGTATTTATTTAATTAAATAATTTTAAAAATCTCATTTATAGATATTATTAAAAGCCTGAAACAGCAGTTTTTTTATTACTGTGCATCTCACCCTTTCTGCATCAATTGCCGCAATTCTATTACCTACATCTGCGTCGCATGCAACCTACGTTTTCAACGCGGAGCGGTATTATGTAAAATTATGCAAAGAAGGGGATTTGGTTCACTTATAGTTTGGCATGATGAATGAGAATGCAGAAGAGAAGATGTGTTTTACTTTTCGTTGGAATGGTGTGAATGCGAGTCGCGTGATGGTACTACGTGAGTGAAATGCCTATTGAGACGCCGAAAAATCTGCGTAATAATCACGTGTCCCGAGAGATGTCGCTATGCATACGGGGATTAATATCGCGGGCCTTTACACGAGCAAAGCATTTGAGATTCAACGGTAGCCATTGTAATATCTCTTGGTAATTAAGAGCGTACGAGTTTGGTAGCCATTCGTCGCTTTTGGTCAAGGTAATAGATGATAATGTCCGTTACCGCCACAAAAACAAATCCAGTTTGTAGCAAACAAAATGTAGGCTAGATTTACTTTTAAATTATCCAAATTTCAGAAATGATGTTAAATGTATGAGAACTAACAGTTGTGGTTTGGTTTTGATCTGCGTGATTTTTAGTTAGGATTGTCTTATTTTAGAATATTTAGAAGCTCCATTCTTGGGTCACGAATTCTCGTTAATGGGATATTTTTGCCATACCTTCTCCATTACGATCTATTTTTTTGGGAGTGCTGGTGAAACCGTTTAAAGTTCCCATCTTTGAAAAGCAATGAAATCCATTTTATACGAGAATGTAGCTTCAATCAAGTCTCGCCTTTAACATTATTGTATCTCTGACTGTATATTTTTCTTTGAGATTTTTCATTCCTTATATAAAAACGCCTTGCTATATTACTTTAATGGTTTTATTCGTTTTGAGAATGTTTTCCGTTTTCACACTAATTACTTAAAATAAGAAAATATAACATCTTTTGAAAAGATTCTATTCTATAATCTATGTACTATAATATATTTTGAAGCGTGTGTTTGTTCGTGGAACTCCTCCTAAACGATAAAAACTAGAATAACCATATTTTGGTACGATTCTTCCTTAGGTTAGGAAACTTAGTGAATTGTTAAGGTTTAGTTAACCGGGATTAATCGGTGCTGCCTATATAGGGGATTAACATTTTTCCGTAAGATAACACGTATGAATCCATTTCTTGACTTGCAAGGTATTCTTCCTTCAAGCATAAAAATACGTAAATATGGACCGATTTTTTTCGTTTTTGCTTTATTCGACGAATAAAATTCTATACTATATTATTCCTGCGAAGTTTACATGTTACGCGGTCGAAGGTTTCAGAATTATGCTTTTTGTTTCTAAATTTTGTGGATTTTTCGTAGCCCTCCCGGGCGTTGCCAAGGCGGCCGTCATTGTTACCTCCGATTCAATTAACTTCAATGAAGCTTATAAATATACGAAATTTTAGCGTTATTCGATTTGTGATCACGAAAAAAATCGACTTCGAGATTTCAACGGAAATACACGTTTTGAGGTCCCTAGAACACATTTAGACTATTTTCAGAATGATGTCTGTTTGTGTGTGTGTGTGTGCGTGTGTATATGTGATTTTGGGCGCTGTAACTCAAAAAG
The DNA here is from genome assembly GCA_036926305.1 of Uropetala carovei. Taxonomy (NCBI): domain Eukaryota; kingdom Metazoa; phylum Arthropoda; class Insecta; order Odonata; family Petaluridae; genus Uropetala; species Uropetala carovei. The sequence continues at coordinate 3,048,362 of JAXCHB010000010.1, read as the reverse complement.
TACTTGCCATATCGTTACCAAACTTCACATATAACACTTAAGCATGTGCACAAAGAACAGATTAGTTTTTGGACAATAACGGTTAACCGTAAGTCGAGGTTTATTCGAAACCCGATTCGGTTTTTGCGATATTTCTCCGTTAAAACATCATTATTGTATATACAATTCTATACAAAGATTATAGAGAATGTAATTTCCTACAACTTTCATTTGAAACAATTTTCCATAGCAGTTATTGTTTAGGAATTATTTATAAATAATCGGTTTTCGTCAAATATCTCCTCAAAAACATCGTTATTGGTAATCTTCGTAAGGACCAAAGTTGTAGAGAATAATATTTCTTCTAAGTTTTGTTTGAAACAAATTTTCGTGGAACCATCTATTTCGGAGATATTTTGCTTTTTCTGAATACCAGTATGTAGCGCCACCACCATGTAGCGGTGGATTCTGTAAACATATTCAAAATATACATAATTTACGGCAATAAGGACGACTGTATTCTTTTACGATATGAAATAATAATTTTGCCTCATAATGCTATTCATAATAATTTAAATATCTGTACCCCAAATATGGAGAAAGTCATGTGTTGGCCACATCAGATTTTTGTAAGTCAATTAATTATATTCTACATTATAATGTTTATTAACGTAAATAATCTCACGTATCTGGTGTACATTTACCAGTCAGTGTTCAATCATGGACAACTGTACGTTGCTTTTTCAAGACCAATGTAAATATTTGAGCGAGGCATGATTACACAAGAAATGAAGCTGGATTTCGCGAAAGTAATATGATGGGAAATAAAATTATAGTTATATTTGAATGCAATAGGCTCGGAAACGGAACGTTACAAGCAAGTACGATTAACTGTTAAGAAAATCTAATTGTAATTTAAAAAGTATCTACTATATAGGTATTTTAAAGTGTTTTTATGTTGTGCTGTAGTAACTTCACTAAATCCGTTGAAATTCAACGGAAAATTCTGCTAGTTAAATATATTTTGAAAATATCATCTTTAAGCTCTTTAGTCAAGTTAAAATTTAAAAGAAGACATACAAATCACATAAAAGATTGGGTTGCGTGTGTCTAAAACCTTCGGAAAGTAGAATTAAAATGTACGCATATGCATTTTTTCATAATGCCAGAAATTGAGATGTTTTTTCTAGTCACGCTTCGCCTAATGAAATAAAAATAATATTCCTCCTTTGGTCTCTCCGCGTGGTCAACTTCCTTTCTAGGATGCGCGCGCGCCTTCAATGCCCATCTTTTCTAATGGAATTCGCTCCCCCCGCTCTACATATTCCCTCCAATCCCCGAGGCGTAAGGGACTAGCTTCTAATAATTTTCAATGCACGTTCTCTTCCGGAAACTTAGAGAACGAAACTCCACCTAGCAAAAAATCTCGCCTCACCTTCTGCAATAATATTATGGATGTTTTAAGCAATATACATTGCTCTGACCACATTTACATATAACTATCTAATAAAAGGATTAATGCTGCAAAGCAGAAAATATTTTCAGAATTGCTGACAATTGCCTTCCATGATATAGTTACGAGTTTGAGACATGCAGAGTCACGCCAAAGATAACATCTGGAGAACATACCATATTTACTCGAATAATTGCCCTCGTATCTTGTTATTTAATTTGGAGGAGAAAATTAACTGTGCTTAATCTGCTTGATTTCCTCATCCTGTCAATAAGAAATTGCAAAGTTTTATAAATTAATGAAACTGATGTTTTAGTCCTTTAAAAAAATAAACGACCGCCTTAATTTTGTCATTGCCATGCTAATACCGAAGTAAAAATTAACCTAAATTGTTGTAAATTATACTAACTACTAAGGAACTTATATTTGCCGACATTAAAGTTTTAATTTTATTGTATTATTATTTCAATATAGTAAGCTTAAGTTAAAAATGTTTTCGAGTGCTGGAGTTTTTCGAGTTCAAAGGAAGCGTGCTTTGCTATCGAAGTGGTCCTTGAAATCTCCATCGTTATCTTATCGAAGAGTCCAGATACTGTATTCCATAGCGACTCCACGTTTTTCATTGCCAGTCACAGTGGTTATTATTCGCGGTAAAGAAAACAAATACTTACCTTCAAATCACATAATATGCCTACTGTTTAAATAAGGTGACCAGACGTACTCCTTTCGGGATTACAGTACCTACTCCTTTCAACGACTTTGTACTCCTGAAAAGTCATGTGCTCCTTTAGAAACGGACTATTTTACTAACTCGCAATATATTGCCTCGCACATTGAGGCCTGCTGATGACGATTCCTTTAAAAACAATGCGTAAAAGAGCCGTGTATTTAGCTTTTATGCAGAATTGGCCTACAAGTTAGCGAAATCTGTCAACATAATCACGCAATTCAGGTTCGTGCGGAGGACGTTGTTACTAAATATCTCGATTCAAGCGAAAAATTTCTGGGTACGTCCTAACTCTATAGTTCGAGCAGTATACTCTTCAGTGTGTTAACGACGCGAAATCGTCACTGACTGTGTTCGGTGAAACCATCCACTAACCTTACGGTATGTTTTCTTTCTCTGACGATTATTACTTTCTCCATACGTAGTTATGGGAAAGTATTGTATTCATGAAAAAAATCGACTTCGAGATTTCAACGGAAATACATGTTTTTTGAGGTCCCTAGAACACGTTTAGACTATTTTCGGAATGTTGTCTGTGTGTGTGTGTGTATGTTATTGTGGGCGCTCTAACTCAAAAAGTACGTGCCATATCATTACCAAACTTCATATATAACACTTTAACATGAGCATAAAGAACAGATTAGTTTTTGGACAATAACGGATAACCGAAAGTCGAGGTTTATTCGAAACCCGATTCGGTTTTTGCGATATTTCTTCGTTAAAACATCATTATTGTATATACAATTCTATACAAACGTTATAGAGAATGTAATTTCCTACAGTTTTCATTTGAAATAATTTTCTATAGGAGTTATTGTTTAGGAATTATTTATAAATAACAGGTTTTTCGGTTTCCGTTAAATATCTCCTTAAAAACATCGTTATTGGTAATCTTCGTAAGGACCAAAGTTGTAGAGAATAATATTTCTTCCAAGTTTTGTTTGAAACTAATTTTCGTAGAACCATCCATTGCGGATATATTTCGCTTTTTCTTAATACCAGCCTACAGCGCCAACACCATGTAACGGTGAATTCTGTAAACATTCAAAATATACGTAATTTACGGCAACAAGGACGTATCTTCTTTTACGATACGAAATAATAATTTTGCCTAGTAATATTATTCATAATAATTTAAATATCGATACCCCAAATATGGAGAAAGTCATGTGTTGGCCACATCAGATTTCTTTATATTCATTCCGAGGATAATGCAAATTTATATTTAAATTAAGTATAGATATATAATTTTCAATCTGCACATTACGTTTAAAATTATTGTCTTTAAAAATCTGACTTGATTAATTCTTCAGGCATTATGTTCATGTATATGCGCAAGGAGTAATTTTAAAGAATTCCAAGTTCGCAGCAGCTTTGAATTTTCTTATATAATCTTAATAATATTCTCCTGAGCGATAAATGCGGTTAATAAATGTACTGTCTCTTTCAAAAAAGCGCTAGATCTCGCTACCAAAGACGTAAATTGGTTTGGTCATGCAGTATTTATCATTAAGCTCTTTACCTCTGAAATACCCAAATTATGGATTTTTAAGTTCTTTTATATGTAGATCGAAACATCTCTGATAATATTTGTTTACTTATTGTTATACAAGACATTGGTTGAAATATTTAATGGTGTAAAAAAGAGAATCACATCACTCCCATATTAATACAATTTGAAAAATCTGATGTGGCCAACACATGACTTCTCCATATTTGGGGTATAAATATTTAAATTATTACGCTTAGCATTATGAGGCAAAATTATTATTTCGTATCGTAAAAGCATACAGTCGTCTTTAATGCCGTAAATTAGGTATATTTTGAATATGTTTACAGAATTTACCGCTACATGCCGTTGGCGCTGTATACTAGTATTAAGAAAAAGCAAAATATCTCCGAAATGGATGGTTCTACGAAAATTTGTTTCAAACAAAACTTGGAAGAAATATTATTTTCTACAACTCTGGTCCTTACGAATATTACCAATAACGACGTTTTTAGGAAGATATTTGACGGAAACCGAAAAAACCGATTATTTATAAATAATTCCTAAACAATAACTGCTATGGAAAATTGTTTTGAATGAAAGTTGTAGGAAATTACATTCTCTATGATCTCTGTAAAGAATTGTATATAAAATAATGATGTTTTAACGAAGAAATATCACAAAAACCGAATCGGGTTTCGAATAAACCTCGACTTCCGGTTAACCGTTATTGTCCAAAAACTAACTAGTTCTTTGTGCTCATGCTAAAGTGTTATATATGAAGTTTGGTAATGATATGGCAAGTACATTTTGAGTTATAGCGCTCACAATCACATATGCACACGCGCACACATACACACACAGACATTCTAAAAATAGTCTAAACGTGTTCTAGGGACCTCAAAACGTGTATTTCCGTTGAAATTTCGAAGTCGATTTTTTTCAGGGACACACTAGTTTCCCATTACTACGTATGGAGAAAGTAAAAATGTGCTGCTAACAAAAATCTTTAGTCTTAGCTCTAAACTTCGTAAACGACGGCCTGCCGACATATGTTTTGAATGATTAAGTGATTTTATAATATGTTATGAATATTCTAAATCAGTGGTCTTCAACCTTTATTGAGTCACCGCCCACTCTTACCATATGCTGTCCTTTGAAATAAGTCCACCGCCCACCCAGTGGCGTAGTGAGGGTTTCTGGCGCCCGGGGCAAAGAATAATTTTGCGCCCCCAGTAGCAAAGCGATTTAGGGAGGTAAGGTAACCCTAAAACTAGTGGGATTGTCGTTAGATGAGATTACCGAACACGGTCTCAGTGGTAATAACAATGTTTAAAAATTTATGATTTTATATATTTGATAAAATTAAACTTAAACGCTTCGCTGTTTCTGTGAGAGACTCCGACCACCCTCATGGGCCTTTCGATTTTACCGCAGCATGGATACATTGTCGCTAATATAGTATGATATGATACTATAGTTAACGACAAACGAACTGTAATAGTTGTACATAAAATAGTTTTACAGAATGTGCGCTTTTTTATAGAATTTTATTTTTCATTGTAAAAATTAGAATATCATTTGGTGAGTTCTTTAACGCCCACCAAAAATCCAAAAACGCCCACTGGTGGGCGCTATCGCCCACCTTGAAGACCACTGTTCTAAATAAACCTAAAATGAACGATATCCATACGTTGAAAAATTGCCATAATAAAAGGCAAAATGTTTGAGAGGATTTGTTATGATAAGTCTATAAAAACATTTGGACAGTCACTTTTCGCTGAGACAAACTTTCCAAAAATGATTTATTTTGAAATCCACATTATTTTTACGCAAGACATTCGCCATTTTGATTAGTTCGTCTAGGTGATTCAAGTCTCCAGGCGCCGTAGTCCATTAATCTGAAAAGAGAGACTAAATTCCTTCACTCTGTTTTATTTCCCATCCCAGCACAACGCGCTGCGCAGTAAAAAATTCTTCCTCTACCCCTCCCTCTTATGTTTCTTCTCAGAGATATTTTTTCTCTAATATTTTACAAACTTTCTCAGCCAGCACGAAGACCGTCCTGAATCGTCCGCCAGGATTTAATGAAGTCGGTTCAACTCTCTTTTCTTTTGCAGCATTCAGCACTTCATAGTTTCAATGTAGCTTAGCGACGCAACTTAGAAAATCAATTTATTCATTTAGAATCGTGCCTGGGAAAAAAGATCTGTAGTATTTCTCGGTTCTAGCGACTATTTCGACCTATTTTCTCGTACGCTCTAATCTAAACGTTACGCTCACTAACACCGATAGGTACAACCATGCCGCGTACGTCATTAACGAATTCGGAGCTTTTAAACTTTTCAAATCTTGGCAATCAATTCTTCTACTCTTCAACGTCTGCCCTTTCAGATCCCTCAACATCCCTGATACACTCGCATCATACAGATATTATTCTCCCTTTGCAATTCTAGCCGCTCTACGCTGGACCATTTCGAGCTCCCTAGTTAGGCCCTTGGTTTCTTTTAATTGGCTGCCATATGCTAAGGCAGGGATGACAAATGATTTTTGTCTCGCGTGCAACGAAAGTAATGTAAATCATTCGAATTATTTTCGCGTTCCACTAGTCTACCCCTTCTCTAAGGAACTTCATATTTTATACAGAAAATACAAGCTAGCGCGTTCCAAATAAAATCGCAAGCGTGCCACGTATTTGCCATCCCTGTAGCTGAAACATCAAACCGGAGTTTAACCTGAAACGAAAAAAAAAACGAAATTTTTGTTTCGAAAATTTATTCCGTGTCTGAACCGAAACCTAAAACTATTGTTTATTTTATACTTTTTTGGGATCGTATAAATATTGAAAGTAAACAGCATAGTTTTCCTTTCTAGATATCAGTAGTCCATTTCAAATTTCTTGCATCACTTGAACTCTCCTATGCCAGTGTCTCTTGCTGTACAGCCGCGAGGTCAAAAGACCCTTTTACTGCTCAGAAATATTGTAATCTGTCTCTTCCCTCTGCCGTATCTGATGGTCCCTAAGCACCAAAGGTCGTTTTGAAGATAAAGACGCCCGCGGTACTGCGTTTTGCCGGAAAGCGTTTAAGCGACGCATCTTTCTCTTTTGCTCCTCGTATTTTCACAAGTAAGCTGTCACACAATTTATATTTATGGGAACAGTGCCGCTCGTGTTAGTTGCAGCTCTTTGCCGCTAGCCTTTCTTCCCGTTTACGTTCTTTGAAATACCAAATACGTACTCATTGTCAGTTTCGAAAAGGATTATTTCCGTTGCGATTAAAACAAGTTAGGAAAGTGTACAACGTATCACAAATGGACGCGTTTCGTGCAGTGGAGTATTAGAAAGAAATTATATACCTGTACGTAAGGGAAATAGCGTTTTAAAGTTCTTTTCTTCATCATAAATAATCCATTTTCTTCCTATTTAAAAATATTGCATGCACACGTAAGTAAATTAAAGGTCTGTTTGTGAGATTGTTTATGATAGCAACAATGAAGAAGTAACCATGCAAGAAATTTTCAGTTTAACTCGATTTAAGATGTTTTTATTTGATTTTATCGATAACGGCTACTTCTATGATAAAAATGTATAGGAAAGGAAATACTCTTCTTTACCAGTTCTAAAACTTTTATTTGAAAAATATTTTGATATGAGCAATACTTCACGTGATATGACGAAAATTTAATTTTTTATCACCAGTAAAGTGGTATCCCTGATTGGCGTACGAGATTCATTTTTGCGATTTTCTTCTTATATTTGATTGAAAGTCCTTAATATCAAATTTCATGAAAATCCGTTCAGTAGAAGCCGAGAACGAACATGCGGACGGACAGACGGACTGACCGACGATAATAGGCGCTCACGCTGTAAGCGAAACGCGCCTAAAAAAGTAACAAAACATCTCTGATTCAATAAATTGATTGCTGTTCAAGCTCACATTTATTTCCTACAAGCTGTCAGCTGTGGATACTTTACGTCAGTATTTCTTGGATTGTTAAATAAGCGACCTCTCTATTACTTTTTATTGTTTCGGTGTCATTTTTTACTCAACAGGCTTGCACTTTTCCTTCAATATATATATATATATATATATATATATATATATATATATATATATATATATATATATATATATATATATATATATTTTTTTTTTTGTTGCGTTTTCTAACTACAGAACGTTCTTATTTCTGCCGAAAAGTGTTAACTTCTGTGGGAATTGGAAATTAATGAACGACTAGTTTGTAATTTTTTATTTATTCAGAAAATTTTATTTACCTAACTTTTAATGACAAAAAAGCAAAATGTAGAGTAGATCCAGCCAACTCTTGCTCATGAAGTAAATCAAAATTTCATATATATTCCACTATGATGAGAGGAAGTTTAGTTAAACAGCCATTTAATAGGATAAGGGTTAAGTGCCGTAGATTGGCGCAATAATGAAATTTCTCTTTGAGTATTTGTTGAACAAAAATGGTTGAAAATTTATATGTTGAAATATTCAAATGTCTGCTTTGTTCTACTTTTCAATATTCAAAAGTGAATATACTTTTTGTTTTAATCGTAAAAGAGTACCTAAATCGATTTTCGATATATTTATTAGGTTGCTTTGAAAATTTTCTTTAAATTGTTTTAAAGTCTGTGAGAGGAAAAAACCGTTAGGAATCGGTTTACAGCTTTAACACAGGAGAAAAACCGAAGCCGGATCCAAAATATGGTTTCCTGAGATGCGGTGCGAAAAAAAATCCGTAAATACCTTTTTATTCATTTAGTTCTTCTCCCGTTGATGGTATTGTGACGGCGACACATTATAATTAAACAGTTAAAAGGAGTTTTAAAAACGTGTTTACTTTATTTCGGTTCATTGAGTAGGCGCTCTGCTTTCCTAGAGGCTTCATTTTCTCATATGCTTTCATCTAACCTTTCAAGGGTTCCCAATCAGTGTCATCTGTTAAGGGTACGATACGTCACGTATTGTTTTCACAAACTGTATGTACTTGTACATCACCACATAATGAGTTTTTATGAAAATTCGGTTGAATCTCTTTCTAAAATCATTGTTTACGACTCTTTAACTCTTGCCTAAACATCTTACATTTTCTTATCTCCTTTTTCAACTAATGATTGTTAAATGTTCGCTCTTCCTCTTTAAGTAAATTCTCAACATCGTATTTTTACCAGTTTTAACGAGCAACTTATCTACATTTTTATTTAAATTTATTGTTATTAAAGAGGTGAGGGGAAAATGTTACAGGTCTTCATTTTACGAGAAAATTTGTGTAGGAAACTTAACGACGTCTTTTCTTACATATTTACGTTTTCTTCCTCTGATAATTCCATGGTCCGAGCGAAAAATTCGCATTCTTTCGCTCTTCATAAGACCAATCCGCGAGAAGGTGGCGGTCTCTGACGCCAAACGCGCGCACTGCTTGGGCAACGAGGCTGTTACGCGTCGTATAGACCCGCCGCGTCGCCTCTCTCCCATCCTCCCCTCCAAAAGAGTACACACGATCAACCCCACCAAAACGCGAACTTTCCCGCCATCCGGTACGATTGGGGAGTGGGTGATTTTAGAGGGGAAGATGGGGGGAGGGGTGGCCGGGGGCGTGTGCGAGGATTATGAAGGGAGGGGGAAAGGAAGAGTTAGAGGGGAGGGGAAGTGTTTGGCGCGAAGAGCCGATCGAGAGGGAGAGGTATGAGAGTGAGGTTTCTTTGCGTTCCCTCCGAGGAGGGAGGCATTTCCTCCCGCATGCTCCCTCCCACTCACCTTTATACCTCCCGCTTCCTCCCGCGAGACCTCAGATGCTCCTCGTCACTCTCGTGGCATTCCTCGACTGTCCTCCGAGTGCATGGACGGTGACAGGCGAGCATGCTTACCGGGGAGGTTTGTGAGCTGAAGGCAGAGAGAGAGAGATCCGCTCGGCGCGGTGTGTGTTCCTGCCCCCTTAAAATGCTCTCCTCCCCACCTCGGCGCTCTTGTAATATGGGGAAGCGAGAGGCGCGCGTGTGTATAGTGGGTGTTATCTCGCTCTTTCCACATCTGGGGTCCTTCCCCTTTGCTCGGAGGAGAAGGCTGCAATACACCTCCTTTATCCCGCGTTTTCCTATTCCTTTCTCCTAACGCGAATCCGAAGCGAACGCAAAGCTGCCGTTTCGGCACCAAAAGATGGCGCGAGTGAAGGGAATCGCGACTAAGGCTGTCGTTTCGACTTTGAGGATGGTTGAAAGTTGAAAGTCTATGGCTCGCGGAATTATCTTGCTGCGGAGTATGGTGGAAAGTTTGTCGTGAAAGATTTTAAATATTAAGACAGCATTTTTGGCTGATAAATGGTTTCGTATTCTTTCTTTAAATCCATGCTCAGGCGTTGAATAATAATGTAAGCTCCCAGCCGTTTTTGGTTTTTTTTACGTTCACTTCTAGAATAATCATGTTTGTGAGAAAGATAGAGAAGAATGTGATTTGTACTTTATGTATACAGTAGAGTCTTATTTGTGCTGGTTGGAAAAGAAAAGAAAACGGTGTAACTAACAGTATACTCAAGCGTCTTTGATTTTACGTGATTCGCAATTTAATTTTCCTTTCTCAGTAATTTTAACTTATCTCCCAACCAGCGCATATGGCGTGAAGGTGATTACGTATATTTTATTCAATATATAGCGCGGTGGGGGTCACACGATTCTATGCATTCGGAAATATAAGCTTTGGGAAAAAAATAAGCTTAGGTGAATACATTTACATAAACTAAGAATGCGAAGGAAAAAAACACGAGGAAAAACTAGCTTTTGTTCTTTTAAACATTGTATTCTCGTGAATGAGAATGAAGCCGTAGCAAATATTTCGATTTTAGCTCGCGTAATACATATATAGAATTGAATCGTTTATTTGAACTTTGTTTACTGCAGTTTTCTCTCTATATTCATGTTTGCGTGTTGAATTCTTTTGGTGTTAGCTCCTCAGTGGAAGTCGTAAGATATTTTCACTAATTTTGTGTTTATCTTTGCGTAAACAACCAAGTCCAAAACCTTTTTATATGTCAAGCTATTAACTTTTACCACTACGCGAGTCATGATTTCGCCGAATCGAGAACTCGAGGCAGTGGTAGTTACAAATCACTTTCATTGATTGAGAAAACTGCAACATCTATTCCTGATTTTGCGTGCTTCTAAATTCCAATGGCTTTCTAATTCCTCTCACTTAGCATGCGTTCCTAGGAAAGATCGCGCAAAGCGGAACCATGCAAAATGGGATGTACTTTCCAAAGGAGTACATGAGATGACATTTGGGGGTGCCCCGTGCTACACTTTAATATTATATTATTTAGGATTTGTTCCTTTATTCTTCCTTATGAACTCTAGAGCAGGAGTTTCAAACCTGGTGGTCGCGAGCACCGCTGTGCTGTTTGGAAGACTGATGGTGCTCTTTTTACAGCCTGACTGTGCTCTCTACGGTGCTTAATATTCCCTTTCCTAGAGCCAATAATTTAATTTGCTCTCGGTTGATTTCTTTCTAAACGTATTCAAGATCGTTATGACCAGCTGTGATGCAGGTTTTATTTAATTCTTTATCCTTACTACTCTTGCAGAAGTGGAGTGGTGCTCGTTCGATATTCTAAGATAAAACTTGAAGCTCGCCACATCGAAAAGTTTGGTTACCCCCTCCTCTAGACGGTAACTGTAAAATTTCATGATTTTTAATATTTATAAACCTTGATAACGAGAAATTGACAGGAAACAAAAACGTGTAAATCGGACACCGTGCAATTCGAGGGATGTACATTTATAGAAATCTTAACCTTGGGAGGAATTTTTATCCCGAGCAAATTTCGGCGGTATATGCCGTAAATAAAACGTTCCCCTCTTTTTAAATCAGTTCCATAATTCATTAATTTGGCCGCGAGCGCATGGGAGTATGGGTAGCCCTTCGGAGTGACGTATTCCCTCATCAATCACTCGGTATTGGGATCGTGTCCCGTATCGTTCCTAGGTGACTTTGACAACCCAGGTGTTCATTTTTCACAGTAATTAAATTTAAAAAACCGAATATAAAGCATGCGAGCAAATATTTATCGACATATAATGGAATGAAAACATTTTTACATTAGCGCGAAGATTTTGATTGATTTATTCGTTAAATATTTTCAAAGACATTTTATTTACCCGATATTCTCTTAAAATATATTATGGATTAATTTTCCTCGTTTTTCGATTATGACAAACAATCGGATGTAGGTACTCTCAGTTACGCTGTTTTTAAAAGATATATATATATATATATATATATATATATATATATATATTAAAATATACACACAATGGCCATTTTTTTCACCACATGACTTGCGCCTCTGCAACAATTTTTTCCCTTACATTGCACAGACATTCCAAAGAGAAAATACTATCCGCGGTATCAGTTACAGCCGTTTCTGCGGCTGAGCCTTGCTATTATTATTTTACGAAATATTATCAATAACAGCGTCTGCTGCAAGGAACCGATATAATTTTTTATCTTTCGATTGACATGAATGCCTTTTTACATTCTCCGTACGTAGTAATGGGAAAGTATTGTGATCACCAAAAAAATCGACTTCGAGATTTCAACGGAAATACACGTTTTGAGGTCCCTAGAACACATATTCAAAATATACCTAATTTACGGCAATAAGGACGACTGTATTCTTTTACGAAACGAAATAATAATTTTGCCTTATAATGCTATTCATAATAATTTAAATATCTGTACCCAAAATATGGAGAAAGTCATATGCTGTCCACATCAGATTTTGTCACTCTGTACCCTCTGTACCTAGTTTTAAAAGGAAAAGCTGATATATCGGATTCGGCGACTAGAGATCTACATATATTTTTGGTGTGGAAAGGAACCTTAATGAGGAGAAGATGAAATTTTTCTTCAATATATGTATTTTTACTTTCTCCATACATAGTATGGGGAAAGTATTGTGACCACGAAAAAAATCAACTTCGAGATTTCAACGGAAATACACGTTTTGAGGTCCCTAGAACACGTTTAGACTATTTTCGGAATGATGTGTGTGTGGATGTATGTGATCGTAGGCGCTCTAACTCAAAAAGTACTTGTCATATTAATACCAAATTTTATATATAACACTTTAGCATGAGCACAAAGAACTAATAAGTTTTTGGACAATAACGGTTAACCGGAAGTCGAGGTTTATTCGAAACCCGATTCGGTTTTTGCGATATTTCTCCGATAATACTTCGTTATTGTATACATTTACCATTACAAAAAATTTAGAAAATATAATTTCCTACATCTTTTATTTCAAACAATTTTCCATAGCAGTTATTGTTTAGGAATTATTGATAAACTAGTGTAATGCCCGTTGAAATATCAACGGAAGAATTATAGACAGATTTATTATTAATATTTGCATTTAAAATAATTATTAGCACACTTTTACATAAGAAATATTTCGTCATATATTACATTTCAAGTGAATATTCTGTTGTCGTTTAGTAAATGCCTTTCGTTTTTATTTTCGGCTATAAAATTCTGATATTCTTCTCCCACCTTGTTCTCGTCAATGCTGCAAATAAATGTCGGTGTGCAAAGACCGGGAAATAATTATATGTATACATATATAACGTAGGGAAAAAAATTAAATTTCGTGCACTTAACATTATGATTGTTTAAAAATTGTACTCTGTACTTACGAAGAAAGAAAGCTTACTCGAATCCTCAATAATGTTCTCCGTCGTTATGTATTACATATTTAAAATAAAACGCTTTAAAATATTTAAATTAAAAACTAACTATTTAAAATAAACTAATTGTTTATCGTCGAAACCGTAGCAATAGTTTTAAATTGATTTTTGCTTTGAAATATACTTGTCAATTCAGTACAGCTTCCACTTTACATACTGTAAATTCCAAAGTAACTCCTTTTATAATAGGTAATTCTAGATTAAAAATAATTAATTCTGTAAAGTGAATAAATAAAGTTCTTTCTTTAAACTATAATAGCCACTGTTATTAGATTTAAATGGATTAAAAGCCTTAGAACTTACTCTGTATTAAATAAGCACCAAAATTCCTTTTATAAAAACAAATCAATTCATTAAAAGATCCACTGTTGTTTCTTCGAAAATTGCCTGTTAACAGTTTTAAATGTCCTTTTAATTTTAATTGAATTTTAATTAATATTCGTTTCCAAACTTCGGCCATTGTTACGAAATTAATTCGAGGAATAACAATATAAATTCGTAAGCATGTATGGTTTACAAAGAATTTAATTTAAGAATGCTTTTTATTTCCAATTTTTCTAAAATGACACTGTTGATACTTTTGTTTGAAACAAATTTTCGTGGAACCATCCATTTCGGAGATATTTAACTTTTTCGTAATTTCCAGCATACAGCGCCACCACCATGTAGCAGTGAATTCTGTAATCATATTCAAAATACATACTTATAATTTACGGAATAAGGACGACTGTATTCTTTTACGATACGAAATAATAATTTTGCCTTATAATGCTATTCATAATAATTTACATATCTATACCCCAAATATGGAGGAAGTCATGTGTTGGCCACATCAGATTTTTTACATTGCCAATACCAGTATAGTTATCCAAAAAGTGCTTTAGTATTTCCACCCATCGTTTGTCTTTTCTACTATTCTTTTCCCTCCATTCCTGCAATTTTTCTTCAGTAACAAACAAATTAATTCTCCTTATTTCATCAATCTGTACATTATCATCAATTTTAACAAATGGATATTTTTTTGGAACATCAAGACAGTTTCTTGAACACTATTCCAATTTACTGCTTTCCTCAAAAGAACTTGCCATATCCAAATGACTTGTCCAAGAATGTAAATAATTTATACAAACACTGTAAAAACTTGTGATATGGTCTTTATACGTCGTTTGCTGAGTTGAGATTTAATACTTAACGGTATGGAAGACTTGTCTAACCGGTATTTTAGACTTTAAATCACATCACTGATTTTTTCACATACTTCCAGCATGGTAATATCGGTTCCTTCTATCATTAATATTGCTTTATGAAAAACAGCTTCTTCACTATGAAGAAAATGTAATATTTAGGACAAAGGATTTTTTAAAATATCTGAAAGAAATACTGGATCTATCTCTTCCAAAAAAATAGTTTTAATACACCAAATAATGATGACTCTTTGTAGGGCAGGCATTAGTGTCATCTAGCGTGCTTTTGCATATCCTAATATTTTTTATATTCAATTTCTGCATTATCACATATTTCTTCAAGTTTTGCTCATCTGACTTCAAAAGTATGGAAATTTTTGTCGACATAAGTTCAGGAGAAATGGGTAAAGTATCTGAACCTGTTTGAATGGTATTATTTAATATACGTATGGTCACAGCAACTAGCTACAAAAAGACTTCTTACCGAGATGATCTTTTACTTTTTTGAAAACATTGTTCCGGCCTTTTCGTTCTCTACCTCCGAAATTAGTGCAATTATTTTCTGTAGAATATTTTCTTCATTTAACGAATCTATTTTGTTAGCAAGTATGTCGGCGGTTTCCCTAACGATTGCAGAAAATTTTAGAATTTTTACTTGTATTCCTTTCTCAAAATTGAAGCACCGAACCAAAATAGGAAACAATTTGAGGTCGTTGTGATTAGAAGTATCTGAAAAAAACACTAATAAAGTTACTCTTTGAAATATCATCTTTTAAATTACTTTGGGCTAGAGGAAAAAACATTGGTAATTATTGCTTCACTTTACCTTTGAAGAATCTACAAAAGAGGGACAAAAGTTGGGACATGTCACATAGAGGGACGTGTGATGAAAAAGAGGGACTGCCCCTCCAAATTTGGGACGGTTGGTCACCCTAATGCTCACATTAGGTATATTCGAATTTGAAATATTTAGCGCGAGCATGTTTCCCTTGATAATTTGGCTTTTTACCGCTGCGCTTTCTCGTCGCCCTTGCACAGCAGCCCAATCTGGCGCAATCTTACGGAACCAAATGGCGTTGACTGGGACTGGCGGCAGTCATACAGCTTTTAAAGAACGAATGGAATTTTAGTGAACAAGACCAATGTTATATTTAATGTAAATTTTGAACATGCATAAACTGATAAATCAGAACTCTCTAGAGCTCATAAAATGGTTGTCAGCATCATCGGTTGTTTTTCACATCCATTTTGTGGCTTTTGTAGAAATCTGATTCGTCAGGTGAGTTTCATAATTCTTTTACTTTAACACACATGCTAAATAAAAATACTAAAAATGATATTTCATACCTGTATGTTCTAATAGCATATTTCTAGGATGAAGCATGATTGATCCAACTAGAGTAGAAACATAATTTTTTATGGACGGTTTGCTTCTTTGAAACGATAACTGTTATAGTAGAACACCTGATATTATCTAACCACTATATAACTGTGAGATTTTAACATGTTTTTAATACACATTAATTACTGGATGCATTAATAATATATAATTATACAGCGAAATATGTCCTCGAATTCGGAATGAACGTATTTTCATTAATTTCGTAGCTTGAAACATCTTTCGTATCGAGGGGCAACGGTTTCAATTGCTAATATTTTTCGAATTTTAAGTTTCTTAATCGTCAGAGCATTGCAGTACTAGGAGTTAATTTATATTTTAGTGGCAGTTATTCCAATTCGGATTGCAGTTTTGTTGCATTGCATTCGTTGAAGTGATATATTATCGTGGAGTGGGTTTCATTTGAAACGTGGAAGCCAAAATAATAAAATATTAATGTCTGTGTAAGTTAGTGGAACAGGACATTTAGGACTCTACGGTTCATAATGACAATCGCCGTATTATTAATCAGACATGGTTGAAATTTGAAATCCAAATTAGCAGTAGGATATATAATTTGACGAGAAGGTGCTCGAAATTTTCTCATGCTATGGCGTCGCCTTTTTGTGCAAACGATATCTCATAATGGCAACTCGTGATATACGAACTACATGTTTTTGACCTGAAAAGGTTTTTTTTAAAGAACACGAATAAGAGTTTAAAGGTGTTATTTCTATTAATAATATAGATAAAGAAAACGAGAGAAATTTTCTTTGTCCTATAAATTATATAGATTCTCTAAGGAATCCTGTCTGGTGTGTATCGTCTGGTGATCTTTTTAAAGTGCCTCTTAATGAGTCCTTTGCTAAGCATACAAGACGAAACGAAACATTCGTCAATAATGAGAAATTAATTTGAATTCTAGGACGTAATTTTGCAAAGTTACGACTATGTTAATACTCATTTCCAAATTCCATATCGTGCGACATATTTAAGTCGCTTTTATCCAGTGTATGATTCGGTTCGAATGGGGCACTTTTAGAAATAGTAGGAAATCGTTACTGGAAGGGTAAAATAGGATTATTCCTGTGGGATGAAGAGAAACCAAATCAGTTGATCTTTTTGTAACAGATTAACATTGAAGGGGGATACTTATCTTCGCTATCTTCCTCGCTATATTCGGTGAATATTTTTCTGTAATTCATTGATTTGTATGGGTAGATTTCACTGGTTTTAATTAATGCTGATCTTACTTTAACTTACTTTACAATTGCATTGAGAGAGCTACGGCAAATGAATTTGGAAATACGGTAGAGCGCCGATTATCCTTTGGGGGTGGACTATCCGTGGTCGTGCGCGGGAAGTCGAATTATTTCCACGTTAACAGTGTTGTGTGATCTTTTATTCTCACTCCCCTTACATTTTTAGTATGTCGTAGTTCTTTGGCGATGTATTTACACATTCACATTATTTGTTTATTTCATTCTAAGGATAAATGACTTCAACATATGAATAAATCGTGGGAGAGTGAGTTAAAATTATATTTTAACTTTAGTTTGTCGCCGTTCTTTGTCCAAACATTTTAAAGTTTACATTGATGGAGTCTAGACTTCATTTTTACATTTTGTTTTAATTATGTATTCTATTAATCTAACAGTAATTCCAATAACTACCTACATTCTAGTTGGATTATCCGTATTTTTTGATTATCCGGGTCGAGGTATCCCCCTCCCCCATCACCACGGATAATCGCCTCTATACTGTATTATCTAACGCCCAGTTTTTCCAATAAAACGAATCAATAGAAACGTAATCATATGTGTATAAGTGTTCCTCTTACAAAGTCACTTCTTTATAAGGATATAAACCGTTATTTTCTAAAATATTTCGCACACAGTTTTACAAAACTTATGGTATAAAACGATTCGGACCTTGATTAGTTTTATTGTGTAGGAAATATTTGGAGAATTTTGGACATATTCGAAAAACTTTGACTTTTATAGAAATGGCATAATGATTGAGTCCTCTTTAAAAATACATTCCACTAATTAGCTTTATGATCACAGTCATATGATCATATTGCTCATCAATCGATAGCGTTGACGCTAGGAGTTTTGTTAGAATATGAATTCAGTCGTGCAACGGTGAAATTAATATTTGGTGTCTATAAAGCGTACCATTTATTTTTGGATGTGTTTAACGAAACTCCCTTAAGGGATAAACGTTTACACAGAATAAATAATCTATCTTAAAGTGTAGTAATAGCTTTAAGCTAAGAGTTATTATAGCGATTTGTGGACTAGCTTAGTGATAGGAGGCACGGAAACCTTTAAATTTCAGCTCTAAGTAACCCCTTTACTCCAAAACTTGCCCCTTATAAATTACCAATAATGGCAGTAACTCCTATAAGCCTGAACTTTGACCTTCCATAGATAAAAATATTTTCGTACACTCCTCTGCCAAATTACTTTAATAGGTGCCATTTCAAAAGCCAAGAAGTTTTTAGCTCATCCGAGATTGAATCGCTTTTGAAAACTTGCCCAAGATCTCATGTGCTAATGCGATAATTTCTTCCTCATTAGTTAACGCATCGCAGTTCTTTTGGCTAAGTTGTTCAGTGAATAAATTAATGAAGGAGCTTTTGCTATCTTATCTTAATGCGCTTATTTGCTGAATCGTCCTTTTGAAATGTATTCGAGCATTACCGAGGGAATATAAGAATCGATATTTTAATAAAAACTAATTACTCGGACAGATATCGGTAATAGAGCGGAATCTGTAGAACATATCTTTGGTGTCATTTAGGAAAAAATTGCATAGTAATATCTACGTTTAAATAGCACGCTTCAGTTCACCAAGCCGTTTGATTGCGGTGCGTGCAATGGACCAAAATTTACCAAAAATTATCGCTCAAAGGATTTGAACATTCTGCTATGATCCCTGGTCATCCTAGGGTAAGAACGAATCTCAGTATCGCTGTCCAACGTTCGATATCACCTATCTTATCATCCGGTATAGACAAGGACATCAACTATCCAAAAATCTCCTCAGTTAAACCTTCTGGCTTGTATTGCCATTAAAGCTTCAACTTAGCGCTCATTCGGCTTTTCTGTAGCAACACCCATTTTGAATTCTTTAGGAAAAAATAACTCACTGTTTGTTCTATAACTTTTCACTCCATTGCTCATATTTAAGAGTGTCGCAAGGTGTATTTATTTAAAAAATTCTATATTTTTACCCTTCTTTGTAGTCATGCGAATTAATGCCCTTTGTAATTCATTCTTTTAAAATTATGCGCAGACTAATAAAGACGCCGTTTTTATTAGTAATTCCCATCATCTGTTAAAATTCAGTGAAATTCATACCGGTGGAACACAACGTTATTGAATTACAGAAATATGAAGGCACCGCACGAAATAGTACTACTTAAATTCTTTACTTTGAAAGAGCGCTCTTAAACACTATCGTTATTCAACTGTAGAAATAAATTGAGAGGAAAACGGTTTAAAAATATAAAAGTACAAAGAGGCTCTTAAAGTTATGTTCATGCATGAATGTATTGAGTTGGGCAGAAATCGAACAGAGCGTAGAAGGAAAAGGTAGAACTTTGTTGGAATTGCAATGTTTTCTTTTCCCCTGGGAGAAATCCCTCGACTGCAGTAACTCAGAGACAGTGTTTTTATAAGGAGGAAAAGAGGAAATAGAAGAAAACGCATATTTTGAGTTTCGGGCTTTGTTCGTCCCGCGTGAGACTCCATTAAGAAGCCTACCAAATTTGAATTTTCGCGAGGGCGCCCGCAAAGTTTACAAAGAGAGGCTTGCCCGTTTTTTTTTTTTTTTGAAAGGGCAGGAAGAAGTTGTACATCTGTAACGCATGATGTACTTTGGGGAAAATTTACTCTTCGAGAAAAAAAAAAGAATTTTAGAACTTTTTTCTTGTTTTAACACAAAGCCACTGTCGAACTAAGATCATTTGATGAATGCATTCAATTTATAGTTTTCATTTGTTGGGAGCGATTAAACTTTGAGTTCGGATTAATTTAAAGTTTAAAATAAACTATGGTATTTTAATGCTGGAAACTTTTCGCATCGCATATATTCCGTCAGCGAGGAAGCGATACCAACATAACAGAGTTACCGATGCTACGTGGCTGGTTATTCCCTACAAAATGGTTAATTTAACAGATGACGCTCAGCAACGGTGTTTTTGGTTTGGAAATGTAATTCCTCTGAAATTCTATTGTTGAATTCTTTCATGTGTATCCGAAGATTCAGTCATCTCTATCACCCGAAGGATAATTCATTTAAAAATGTAATTTGGTCGGAAGCAAATCGCTTTAATCGCCATTAGTCCAGTGGTCATGTTCCCAATTAACTTGAATTCGGTTGATTGCTAATGGTATAGATAGACAGCTCGGACACAGAAATGACGATTTTAATCGCTACTCTAAACAAGTATGTACCTGTAACATTGAAAACATAAAATCCGTGCCAGTTTGATTCTATTAATTACAGTAAGTAAAACTAATAATTGGCATTATTTGGTACAAATAAAAGTTGTAAAAACTTATATTCCGCTATTTGTTGCTAAATTTATCAATGTCGTTCTTTCTGAATTATAATACAGTTGATTTCCAAGAAATCGTGTGTAAAAGCACCTGTCATTGGAG
This sequence comes from Uropetala carovei, assembly GCA_036926305.1. Lineage (NCBI taxonomy): Eukaryota > Metazoa > Arthropoda > Insecta > Odonata > Petaluridae > Uropetala > Uropetala carovei. The sequence continues at coordinate 3,027,737 of JAXCHB010000010.1, read as the reverse complement.
TAGAAATGTCTCCTAGCGCTTTCACCACAGAGAAATTTGTATGAGGAGAAATTTAATGTAGATGTACTTTCCTTTATGTTCAAACCTGAATGTAAAGAAAAGTCCATCTGCTGCAGACTGACGTCTTTCGAAAACATGGCTGGAACTCAAAATGAAAATCAAGAGTAAAAAGATTCAAAGCTTTCAACAAGATATGAAAGTATCCCTATAAAACATCTTTTTATTATTATTACTAACTTTTATATTAACCTCACTCGATATATATATACCTATATATATATATATATACTAGTTAATGTGTGCTTGCATTCTGCAAGCATTTTCTCTCACCTTAATGTAAAGAATAAAAGCCAACAATTAATTTTCAAACGCATAATTTTGCACGTGTGCACCTAATTACTTGTATTTTTTTTGGATAATATTGGCGTAAAAACAACCCCTAAAATGTATAATTATAAACATTTTAATCTTCTCATCATCCATTTTGAATACCTCATATTTGTGCAAAATATCATTGATGTAGCACCTCTAGAAATGCATTTATATGAATTTAATTGTATAAATTTTATGAATTTTTAACAGCCACAATAATAAACCTTTCTATAAATTTTTATGTTAGTTACTACTGGAGCATCATTCCCACCTAGGTTAAAATTTTCATCTTCCTGCACCTTCAGAAAGTACATAAACATTAGTCAAATTTTTAATATTTAAGAATTTTTTACGGCCGAACGAATAAAAATTTTCAAATGTCTATATTCCCGTTTTCGTTATTTGGTAAATTCTACCTTAGAAAAAATTTCAGCATTGTAGCCCATATGCAAATACCTAAACCGCAAAATGTTCGCCCCTAAAAATTGGAATTTTTGCAATTTTTTATTTTATCTTCGGTTACAACGAAATTCATATATTTGTGCAAAATTTCAAGTGTCTAGGTTATATGAACTGCCTCATCATTTTTTTCTCGTATGGAGCAATACTGGGGCAAAAAAGCTCCAAAAATGGGAATTATATAAATATTGGATTTCCTTCATTAGGCACAGTTTAACATTAATGGCATTAAAATATAAGCCTCTGATTCCCATTAAAAGCTTACCCATTGAAAGCATTAAGGCTGTTGCTAGGAAGCCTATTGTTAGACCCAGAAAAATTACCACTTTTTTGCGATAAAAACTATAAATTTACGCTAATTCTACTCGGATTTGAATTCTGTTTTCAAAAATAAGAAACTACAATTTATATCCTGTCCGATAGTAGAAGTCTCGAGTTCGTATTTTGACGGGAAGTAATTTTAAAATGCAAATATAAAAACCTCTACACCAATTTACATGTTTTCTTATGTGCAAAAAATGGGGCAAAAAGGGGCCAAAATCGCATCTCAAAATAGGAATTTCGACAGTTTCGGATTTTTTCCTTTCATTGTGACCAAAAACCTATAATCCAACCAAATTTCAAGTTTCTAGCACATGTGGAAGTGCCTCATAATTTTGTATCCTCCTATATCTATAATATATAGATGCTTCTTACACATGATATATATATATCTATAATATATAGACGCTTCTTACACATGATATATATATATATATATCATATATATAGGAGGATACAAAATTATGAGGCACTTCCAGATGTGCTAGAAAGTTGAAATTTGGTAGGAATATAGGTTGTTGGTCACAACCAAAGGAAAAAATCCGAAACTGGCGAAATTCCTATTATGAGGGGCTATTTTGGCCCTTTTTTGCCCTATTTTTTGCCCATAAGAAAACGTAAATTGGAGTAGAGATTTTTATATTTGCATTTTAAAATTACTTCCCATCAAGATATGAACTCGAGCCTTAAACTGTCGGATAGGATATAAATTGTAGTTTCTTATTTTTAAGACAGAATTCAAATCCGAATAGAATTAGCATAAATTTATATTTTTATCGGAAAAAAGTGGTAATTTTTCTGGATCTAACAATAGGCTTCCTAGGCAACAGCCTTAATGCTTTCATATGGGTAAGCTTTTAATGGGAATCAGAGGCTTATATTTTTATGCCATTAATGTTAAACTGTGCCTAATGAAGGAAATCCAATATTTATATAATTCCCATTTTTGGAGCTTTTTTGCCCCAGAATTGTTCCATCACGAGAAAAACCATGATGAGGCAGCTCCATAAAACCTAGAGACTTGAAACTTTGCACAAGTATATAAATTTCAATGTATCCAAAGATAAAATAAAAAATTGCAAAAATTCCAATTTTTACGAGCGAACATTTTGCGGTTTAGGTATTTCTATATGGACTACAATGCTGAAATTTTTTCTAACGATAGAATTTACCAAATAACGAAAACGGGAATATAGAAATTTTAAATTTTTATTCGTTCCTCCATAAAAAATTCTTAAATATTTAAAAATTTGACTAATGTTTATGTACTTTCTGAAGGTGCAGGAAGATGAAAATTTTAACCTATGGAGGGAAAGATACTCCAGTGGTAACTAATATTAAAATTTTTAGAAAAGTTTATTATTTTGGCTGTTAAAAATTCATTAATTTTATAAAAATAAATTCATATAAATTGATTTCTAGAGGTGCTACATCGATGAAAATTTGCACAAATATGAGGTATTCAAAACGGATGATGAGAACCTATAAAATGTTTATAATTATTCATTTTAGGAATAGTTTTTACACCAATATTATCCAAAAAAATACAAGTAATTAGGTGCACACGTGCAAAATTGTGCGTTTGAAAATTAATTGTTGGCTTATATTCTTTACATTAAGGTGAGAGAAAATGCTTGCAGAATGCAAGCACACATTCACTAGTATTATATATATATATAGGAGGATACAAAATTATGAGGCAATTCCAGATGTGCCAGAAACTTGAAATTTGGTAGGATTATAGGTTTTTGGTCACAACCGAAGGAAAAAATCCGAAACTTTCGAAATTCCTATTCTGAAGGGCTATTTTGGCCCCTTTTTGCCCCATTTTTTGCCCATAAGAGTAGTGGAGTGGGAGTAAATACACTACGATTTATTAATCATAAATGAAAACAACACATCTAATCTAACTATATATTAATTTTACGTTGACGTCTGTAGACATTTGTTTACAATTGATATAGGCGTATTTCTCGAGAACCGTTTGTAATAAAGATATGCAGTAAACGGCGTTCTGTTTCTACTGGCTATGAGGTCCCTGGAAAAATATTTTCGCCTGATAGTGTCCCGGTTTGAATCCAGGACACATTTAGATTTTCCCATAAGTTTACACGGGATTTTCTATTTTTTAGAGTGCAAGGTTTTTTTCCTTCATATGTTAAAATACATAAATATAGACCGATGTACTTCTTTTGTGCTTTATTCGGCGGCTAAAGCTTTATACTATATTATTCTTGCAATGTTTACATGGTAAACGGTCGAAGTTTTAAGAAATACGCATTCTTTTTCGAAGTTTTGCGGATTTTTGTACTCATTCCGGGCGTTTCCAAGGAGACTCTCATTGTTGCCTCCGATTCATTTAATGCCAGTTAAACCTTCAAATAGACGAAAGAAAAGCATTATTCGCATCGAAATTGTTAGATTTGATATTACGGACTTACTATCAAATATAAGAAGAAAATCGCGAAAATGAGTCTCGTACGCTAATCAGGGGTACCACTTTACTGGTGATAAAAAATTAAATTTTCGTCATATCTCGTAAAGTGTTACTCATATCAAAATATTTTTCAAATAAAAGTTGTAGAACTGGTAAAGAAGAGTATTTCCTTTCCTATATATTTTTATCATAGAAGTAGCTGTTATCGAGAAAATCAAACAAAAACGTCTTAAATCGAGTTTAACTTAGAAAATTTCTTGCATGGTTACTTCTTCATTGTTGCTAACATAAACAATCTCGCAAACAAACGTTTAATTTCCCTACTTGTGTGTGTAATATTATTAAATAGGAAGAAAATAGATTAGTTATGATGAGGAAAAGAACTTTAAAACGCTATTTCTCTTACGTACAGGTATATGATATCTTTCTAACACTCCATTGCACGAAACGCGCCCATTTGTGATACGTTGTATACTTTCCTAACTTGTTAATTTTAATACTTCGAATGTCATTTATATTTCATTAATTATTCAATAAAAGATATTTCACTAAACCATTAGTTTATTTAAATCGCAATACTTTACGAGATATGACGACAATTTAATTCTTTGTCACCAGTAAAGTAAATGTAGAAAGAAGTACTTCTATTATAAAAAAAATAGAAAATATAAAAAACAAAATAGAAACAAATAATAACGCAATTTATAAATAAATAATATATCTTAAAAGTACTTCTTTCTACATTTACTTTACTGGTGACAAAGAATTAAATTTTCGTCATATCTCGTAAAGTATTGCTCATATCAAAATATTTTTCAAATAAAAGTTGTGGAACTGGTAAAGAAGAGTATTTTCTTTTCAATACATTTATATTGTAGGAGTTGCCATTATCGATAAAATCATATGAGAATGTCTTAATTCGAGTTGAACTTAGAAAATTTCTTGCATGGTTACTTCTTCATTGTTGCTAACATAAACAATCTCACAAAGATACGTTGAATTTCCTTACGTGTGCATGTAATATTATTAAATAGGAAGAAAATGGATTATTTTAATAATCATGTTGTGGAAACATTTCAACCCTCGAGTGGGCGCGCTCTTATTTGTCACACGAGTCATCGGGCGAGCGGCGTACTTTGTCCGCGGAGTAATTTTAGCAAAATAACTCAACAGTCCACTATTAACTGCTTACTCAGAGAAAAGGGATCACTGCTAAATAATCGTCGCAATACAAAAAAATAAAATTTTTTTTGGTCAATGCTCTCCTAAGCCTAACGAAGGTAAACCACAAAACTAGATATTTCTGTACAAAAGGACAGGTTACCACGGCTGTCGGGTTGAGTAATTAATTGATTTTGATAATAAAATATAAGACCCACTTATGTAGTTCTTAATCCATCTTCTCCAATTCACCTATTCTTTTTCTTTCGATGCACTGGAATGGAACTTTCTTTCTACTTCACGATCCATTCTAAAGAAGGACAAAACTCCTGTGTATATTGCGGGGAATGTTGTAAATAACAACACGATTCAATCTGTGTAAGTACATGTACATCGCAATTGCATTCACGTAAATTTAATAGGTATTTAATACAGTAACACTGCCGACTACCTTTCGTTGTGAAGACTTCCATCGGACTAGCCACAGGGCACGAGAAAGATTCCTGGGAACCGAGAAACAATTATCACAGCGTATGTAGGTCCAGATTACCATCTCAAGTGGTATGGATATTTGTACAAACAGACGTAGCTTATACTCGTTTCGTCTCCTAGATGTGTGCATTCTATATGAATGAACCTTTATATCATCATGTTTTGGCATCGAGAAATGCTTATGGAAAGAAATCACATGGCCCGAGAATTTTCCAATGTAAACCTGAACCTTCGTTAAGCCCTCGTAAATTCGCCAGACCTTCACTTCTCCTCGGAGTATACAGCGCGCGACGAGTGAAATTTTTGAATGCTGCCGTCCTACGTAGTACGTACTTTCAGAAAACCCCTAGCATTTCCGATTGCTCAAAATATTTATGAATTACAGGGAAGTAGCCACATATTCACTACCTGAAGCATGTAATAGATGGTGAGCCTCTTGAGAAATAAAAGGCTATGACAATTTATACTTTTTGAGTTTAAATTACAAAGATGCGAAGTTTAAAAAAAAAAAAAAAATATATATATATATATATTATTTGTGGAGCGGCGGCGCCTGGCGCCCTAGGGCTGCAGCCCATTTAGCCCATATAGTTAAGGTGCCCCTGCTTACGAATATTACCCAGTGTTTCATAGTGAATTTTTGCCGTAGTCTCCAAAGTCGATTATAGGTATATTTTCATTTAATCTATTTCTAAAAATTTCTGCATTATTGAAAGACCCTTTTAAATGCAATCCAGCAAATTTTTCTGAAAGTATAGTTACTATTAATCGTATACTGTCTTTAGAAATACTGCTTCTTATAGTATTTATAATAATAAGTAAGGCCTCGTAGTCTATAAAATGGAAGTTTACGTTATCGTAATGACCATCAATCATAAAAGTCAAAGGAGGGGAGGGGACGAAGGGCACGACCGAACGGGGTGCGAAAAATGGAAGAATATTAATCGGTGGCGGTGAGGAATGTATCCGCCGCACCAATGCTCGTAAACTCATACTCGTAGTTATGTAGCGTACGTATTCCCTGTAAGTTAATGCGGTTAACACGCCGTATTTCCCTCCAACCACCTGTCTTTCACCTTATTACGTGCTGTCCCGACCTGTTACGTAGCACTCGAGATATCCTAGCCGGAAGGGAATTTAGTGGCGTCACTCTCGTGTTTTACATTTATCGATTTTCGTGATAAACACCGGTTTTATGGCAGTCGATGTAATATTGATAATTTCACGTAAATCTTTTCCAAAGTTTTTTTTTCGAGAATTTATACAATCTGTGATCGAAGAAACTAACCTTATTTTTCCCAGTGACTTGATGCTTCAGAAATTGCGATTTCACAACACACTGATTTTTCAAGGAAGTAACTATCGTTTTATGAAAGGTTTTATTGTTATCTCGTAATAATTTTTAATTCTCCATTTTATCGAACTTGCAGCTTTTTGCAGAATTTTGCATAGGTACTGATTAAAATTGTTAATTATCTTTACATCTTATTTAAACACTTAGAGAAAACCTTTTTTGGTAAATCATTGTTGATCATTGGAGATATTTTGGACAAAGTGTGTTTTAGGGTTTTCTTTCATAATATCACTGAAAATTTCTAAGGTTCCCGTACTATTTTTAAACAGTCTTTATTATGATTGCATCAACATTTTATAATTCTAACGTATGTTGCCAGTTGAAAATTTATACGTTGATCTAAATAATATATATGGTTATGCACTAATGTTCTACTGAAATTGCAATGTACAAAGAAATAGGATCGTCATATCATCATCGAATATTTCTTATCGAATAACGTTTTTACTAGCTGACCGGTAATGTGCCAAGGCTTGTTTTAATGCAATTTATAATCCAGTAAATAGACTAATAATTTCGAGCGAAAACGTCCCCAGAGATACAGACGCCGATAAAATTTGGACTCATTCGTTGCCATGGTTTGTGGAACGATAATTAAAGACTAAATGCTCGTTTCTCATTTGCCGCCAAATGCTCTAGAGAGAAGAGTGCCGAAAAAAACTTTCCTTCTTCAATCCGGGATGTTGGGCAAAAAGGTTTTATTTATTCAACCCGTAGCTGTGACGGCGCTGGTCAGTACTTTTTCAGAAGGGTGGAAAAAAAGAGGGGGAGGGAGGGGGAGTGGGAGAGAGGGGGAGGGGGGAGGAGGAGTGGGAGAGAGGGGGAGTGGGAGAGGGAGAGGGAGAGAGAGGGAGAGAGCGGTGGAGGAAGGGACAATAGAACTTCGGTTTAATCAAGTCTCTCACTCTTTGGAAAGCGCCGAAATTGCTCTGCGATGTTTGAGTCTGTTGAATTGCTGCGACTGAGGGGGGCAGACAAATTAATGCTTGGAAATCCTACCCGACGCTTGTTTGCATGAGAAGGCCGTCGGCGCACGAGATTGTGGGTCAAATAGGTCTGGATATTGTAGGTCAAATGGGGCGCACTACGCAAACTGTTTGGCGAGGTGCGGAAGGGAGTAAAGGAGTAAGGGAGGAATAAAAGGGCTACTTTTTGGACGGGGAAGATAGTTTTAGACCGTTGAGGTTGAGATGGCTGGACGCGGGGGCTTATTTACCTTCTTCCTTCAAATGGCGGACGCAGAGCGTTTAAAAATAAAGTAGCTGCCAAGTGCTGTGAATATCGGAATGGGGTAATTAATAGAATTTACTGGATTTCCGACGGTTTCAGTTTGTGATTCGGATATTTATTTTCTTCTTTATTTCCCCATAAAATTTTAAGTTTTAATTGGAATAACTCGCATTGAAACTAATTCGGAGTTAAAAAGGTAATATTATTTTTATCGTACCAATAGAAAAACTGTAGATTTGTTATTAAATTATCTATTCATATAAAAAAACCGCCTTACTCGTAAATAAGAAGATGGAAGAACGAATTCTGAGGATAAATTCATTTCCTTAGATTTTTCGTAGATAATCTATAATAATAATACACAGTTTTTGTCTGTCCGGAGAATATAGTAGCGCTATCTATCAGCGCGTGCAGGCATTTATTTTTTTGGAAATTAAATTAGAAGGAATTGATCTACGATCTTCGTATCTGAAGCATTTTAAAGAAAATATTACGTTTCTTATTCTGTTCATCTTTTTCCGCCTACAGTTCGAAACCGCTTATGTTAAACGTTTATTTGACATATTTTGTGGAAATCTTGCCATTTTAACGGGATGTTGCCATGGGTACTAATTATATTGTTAGACCTCAAAATCCTATTGTTATATAAATCCTAGTGGATGGAGGGAAGGGGGGAGAGGGAATTGGGGGAAGGGGTGGAGAGAGGGAGGGGGAGTGAGGGGAAGAAGGGAGGGAGAGAGAGGGAGGGAAAGAGAGAGAGAGAGAGAGAGGGAGACGGACAGGCACACAAACGACCTTATTGAGGGCGAAATTGTGACTATATAGTCCCTTCTTACATTTAAGAGAGAGAGGGAGCGAGCGGGAGGGAGGGAGGGGGAGAAGGGAAGGAGAGGGTGGAAGGTAGGGGGAGAGAGTTTCGCGTAATTTTTGATTTTTCACAGTGCAAGATTTTCTTCCTTCATTCATCTAAATAGGTAAATGCGGAGCGGTTTTCTTCATTTTTGCTTTATGCGACGGTTGTAACTGTGTACTATCTTATTCTTGCGATGCTTACATGTTACACGGTCGAAGTTTTAGATTCACTAAATCCGTTGAAATTCAACAGGCACTTCTGCTAGTAGAATATTAAACTTAGTATACAGTACAGGTTAAACGTCATAGAAAAAATTGCTCCAAACGTATCAGTTTAAGTGGCATACGATTTTTAAGCCAACCATAATGTTATAGTTCCGAAATTGGAAAAGAATTTTCCTTTTTGGTAATGGGTATAGTTAACTTTGCTTACCGCACAATCCGAGGACTTGAATAATAGGCTAAACATTTGACATCCTAACTTAAATTTCTGTTCCGTGAGATTTTTGCACAATGTTTAGCGTAACCCACACTGCCCTTTAAAAATTTACTATAAATCTCCAATTTCCTTTTCCAACTTAATCTTAATCCGGGTCAAAATTCAAATTGACATCTGTTGCCGCCTATGAGAGCGATATAACCTTGGAAGATGGCTGGATACTACTCAAACGACTTCATCAATGAGTGGGTGTACGATCGTTTTGTGGAAGCTCGGAATAATCAGCAGCACGTGGGCACAAACGCTGCAGCAGTGGGGAACGGCAGCAGTGTTCGAATTTTTTAATGAAGATTTTCATGTCACTGCATCTTTACGATGGGCTGTGAATTTCAAGGCGACGCATAATATTCTTCAACGACGCGTCACGAAGTACATCAGAAAGAAGCAGCCATGCTAGGAGAAATTCTGCATTCCGCTTTACGCTTCCGAGACCAAACAAGACCGCTGATCAGTAATGTCGATCCGGATTTCGTAATAAACACGGACCAGACTGGATGCGAATACCGAGTGCAAATTAGACGGACTCTAACCCATAAATGAGAAAAACGCGTAGAGTTGAATGTGGGCAGCATTGCAAAGACTACTCATTCTTGCACGGCGCAGTATGCAATGACAGTATCAGGGAAGCTTCTTCCGAGAGTTTTTATTTGCATACAAGAGACTCATGGACAGATTGCTCCTAAAGGTGCAAATCAAGTTAAAGAGTTGATGGACGAATTCAAAAATGTGTTTGTTACCTCAACAAAATCCGGTAAACTGCAACTGGGGACTTATGAAGAATTTCTCGACAACATCCTGAAACCATACGTAATAAGTTTCTTTTCATTGTTCATTTACGGGGAGGACTTAACTAATAAATCTCTATACAATGAAAAATTTATTTACCAGGAAAACCAACCGCTATGTATGCTTCAAATGATTCCTCCAAAATACACATCAATATTCCAACCCTGCGACGTACATTTTTATCGACAAGTCAAGAATCTTATTAGGAGGTTGCAACTTACCTACTGAAAAATCAACGCGAGAGCAGCAGTAGGAATGAATGGTGAAAATTCATGCGTTGGTTCATAACCAGCTGTAGGCCCCAAGGTATATGCACATGCTTCGATATGCATGGTTTGCTGCAAAATTGACAGACGAAAGACGCATCTTTTTGAATGTTAATAAAATATCTTTCCCGGAATCCCTGCGAACATTGACATGCGATTGCGGGAAACAAACATTCGCGAAATGTTCGTGGTGCTTTAATCAGTATTGCTTCCATTGTTTTTGTGATCAATACCATCCTAGAACCTGTGCAAGTGCTGTCGAACTACTTAATTAAAAACCTACAGTAAAGGTAAACATTCATATCGATTCCTGATAATTAAATAAATTAAAAAACAGAATAGCTGACCGCCGATATGGGGAAGAATCCTAATGATGAACGGCGGGGGTGGAGGAGGGTTCAGCAAAAAAATAAAAATTAAATTAAAAACCAACAGTAAAAGTAAACATTCGTATCGATACCTGATAATTAAATAAATTAAATAAAGCAAATTAAATTTTTTTTTAGAGAATACACTTTTATGTGAATTAAGATGCACTCTAAAGCAATATATAATTTTTTCTCTAGATAAATATTTTTATTGAAAAATTTGTGTGCTTCATAAAAGTGGATGGCTTATTGTCGGAAATGATACTGGTATAATAGAAGAAATTAGTTGGTTGATAAAAAAAGCCATCCACTTTTATGAAGTATACAAATCTATATAAATAAAATTGTAACCTCTGTCAGTACATTTGTTTTTTTGTCAGGGTTTTACTTTTTTGTGTGTTTTGCATCACAAGAAGACGTTTGAACCGGTTTGCACAATTGTTATCTGTCTGTCTGTTTGTTTGTTACCGCATTACGCAAAAACGGCTGGTCAAATTTTTATGAAACTTGCAGCGTATCTTTAGACTGGTCCAGCTTAAAATATAGTCTATGTGGTGTGTCTAAAAAAAATGTTAAGTGGGGGTTTGGGGGGGGGGGGGGGTATCCATTTGGTTTTTCAACGATAACTCTCGAGTAAATTCACTTTGGAAGTTCAAATTTGATATTTGTCACTTTCAATACAAGTATAAGATCAAGTTTGTAGATGAGCAAAATCAGACCAAGGGGAGGGGGGATTGTAGGGGGGGGAGGCACCCTTAAGAAAAATCATAATTAAACGCAAGTTACAAAATATGAACTACAACAAATTATAAACAAATTTCCAAAATAATAATTGAAGTTTTTTTCTTTTCTGTATGCAACCTAACTACAAATAGATAAGTTTGTGGGTTACCATCTTTTTCCCTCACACCCCTCATTTACTGTAATTACTGAGCTATCCTGAAAATTATGCAATATTTCCTCAAGGCATCATTTACATTTAGCAATTCTGGATTTAATACCTATGTCCTATATATATATATATATATATATATATATATATATATATATATATATATATATATATACATATATATATATATATATATATATGTGTTTTTTTTAATTTCTGCATGTATATATTTCCACACCGTTAAAGTTAGAGTAATCAAACTTTCGATGCACACTCTCTTCACAAATAGAAAGGCAGTACGCTGCTATTTTATCCCAAATGTTTTATATAGGTAATAGTACAAAAATCAAAATAACTTTGTATGCTAATGCTAATGGCAACCCATTATCTGTCGGCTCCTTTATGCACGCCCACAATCAACCGATTCCAACCAAATTTGGTTTATTAGGATTTGTATGTCCATTTCATTCAAAATGGCGGTCGATTTAAACATTAAACTACGCGTATTCTCCCAAGTCCTATTATCGATATGAATCAAATTTGTTACGATTGTGGAGGGCTCCCAGAAATAATTCATACGTGGTTTTCCTTCCTCTATGCCCGTCTTATTCAAAACGGCGGCCGAGTAAATTCTTAAATACCATGTATAATCTTGAATTCCAATCGGATTTGAACCTAATTTCCCCGGGCAACGCCGGGAATTTCTGCCAGTTAAATAACGATATTTCCTTTATCTTTAATGATTTGTGGTTTTGGTCATTTCAAATATAGACAGGAAATGGAGAAATTATAGTAATGTAATACATTTATATGTAAAATTTGGTATGTCATAAAGAAAACCCATTATATATGGAAATTAAACGATTTCTTTATACATTGTATTATTTCAAAGGAAAAAGTTAAATTAAAGTATCTTTGGTGATTTAGCGTAAGTTATTATGACATTATATACAAATACACATCGTTAATACGAAAAAAAAAATTATTAACGCAGCGACGGTTTCGAACCCCGGAACTTAGCATCCCACGTCCAATGCGTTAACCATTACACCAACAGTACCGGAAGTCTTATCGGCGCAGTTTTACACTTCCGGTTACGTTGGTATAATGGTTAGCGTATCGGACTTGGAACGCGATGTTCAGGGGTTCAAATCTCAAGATAATTTTTAAATATTTTTTTCGCTTTAAATATATTTATTTATCTACAATCTTTTCTTAATTAACTTTACGTATGTAATGTGACATTTTCAGTGAAGTATTTATCTTTAGAAAATTAATTTTCATTAAGTTGCATAATATGCGTTTAGTGACATATATACATACATATATACACAAACACCTTTTTCGATATCTATATATTCCGACTCTTATATAGTTAGTTACCTTTGAATTCTTAGATTGACATTGTCTTAAAATATTTCTATTAACGCTAGGATGCCCGGCACTGGCGATCCCCTTGGATGCCCGAGGGAGTCATTTTGACTCCTTGTGAATTTTCTTCCTTATTTTGAAAATTTCAAGCCCTTTATGGCTGTAATGGTTTGTCTTATGCTCTTGCACGTCATTTTTGGTCACAAACATGTCATTTGGATATATTGTGGACATAATTTGGAACTCACAGTCATATCAAAGTACAATGCTGTAAGCACTTTATTAGCATTAATTGTCTAAAAACAGACGTTACTTTTTCTATAATATATAATGTCTCAAACAATTGTAAATACACTCAAAGCAGTAATTAATACACAATAATTTTTAAGCTGAAAATCTACATATGTCTAATCATCTGCACACCTTCTACATATGTAGTGTACCTTAGCGCTGCACGTTCCGCAAACCGCCTTTCTACATTGCCTGCAAATTCCAATGGTGCAGTTTTTCTTGCAATGTTTCTTTACCTGAGAGTATTTAGTTGTGCTCATACCAGCCTTTTCTGTTTCTTCCTTCTCTGATGGATCAAGAGGTACAAGACCTCATGACTCCATATTTGGCTGTGTCAGCTCCGTCGCCAAATTCTGGAGAAACTCCCGTCGGCTAATTTTCTCTCCTGTGATTTCCTTTTATAATACCCAATCATTTATGGCTGCAGATCCGGAGTATTTTGGAAAGATTGAGTTTGTCCTGGTGGAATAATTTTTCGCCATTTGGTTGACAATATCCACGCCGCACTTGGTTTCATTGTAGCATTTGACAGTTTCAGGTGTTTTCTTGAGATTTTCTGAGATGTAAACATTTGGATGCAGCGTGCTTAGAAGAACCACATTCTTACTCGCTTTTCCTTGATAAACGGTTAGTGTCATCTCAACACTACACTAGAGAGTACGTCACTACACTGGAGAGTAAGGGGAGGAGAGGGAGGGTAGGGGGAAGATCAGGAATGCGCTCTAGGTGAGCGCATACATGCATAAAATCGAAAAATCAAAAAAGAAACAAAAATCTCAAGCGTTCGCATGAGTATTGCCCTTATAAATACCGAAGACTAAGCAAAGAGTCCAAATGACTCCCTCGGGCATTAAAGGTGAATCATGAAATATGTCGCCAAAAAATCATTGCTCGCACTCAATATTTTTTCAGCGTGTTTGGCCTTGAAAATGATTAAAAGTCACTTAGAGGTTTTTTTCCTACACTTGGCGTAAGAGAAGTAACGATAACCGAAACTTCCTGAAGGAGTCAAAATGACTCCACTCCGCATTCTAGTTTTTCAATAAAAATATTTATCGAGAAAAAAAATTATTTTTTGCTTTTGAGTGCAGTTTAATTCACATAAAAGTGCATTCCCCAATTTTTTAAATTTGTTTTATTTTATACTTTTTAGTCTTTTTATTAAAATTATCTAAAACATTTATAGTCAAAATTCGATTTGTTTTGAAAAATTTCAATTTAGAAAGAAGTGAGTTGGCAACCCTAAAAGTTGGTGACAAACAAGATCCAAGTAAAAATCAATACGAGATCCAAGTGAAAATCAATAAAAGTGCATAAAAACAGAATTGCTGACCGCCGGTAAGGAGGAAAATCCTCACGAATGGCGGGGGCGGAGGGGTGTTCATCAAAAAGAAATAAAAATATATTGTATGTGGTAGATATGTAACTAATTTTACCGCAAGCCGGATGTGTTTTGTCATTGACCATAGATATATATACTACCATTATGAATAAGAAATTTTAGAAAATAAATGGATATTTAAACTTAACGCAATATTTAAAACTTAGGAAGTAAATACTTTAAATGAAGAAAGTGAATATGTGGGAAAAAATAAAAAATAAATCCGAACATCGGGGACTCAAAACACCATATCTCGACATTCACAGCCGAGCGCGCTATCCACTACGCCAGCGCCTCTTCAGTTCTGTTACCAAACGTGGTACTCAAGGAGCGGCTCGGGAAATATTACCTTTTATTTACCTTTTTTTTATTAATAAAATAAAAATGGCTGGATATTGGTCCTGATATTTATTTATGTACTTTCATCGGACGTCATGAACATTGTTTCTACGAAGTTTCAGCAACATAGGTTGGTGGTCAGTAGTGCCTTCCACTTGTCAGCCCGTCTCAGGTGTTGGATTGGTCGAAATGAAAGCGTTCAAATGTCAGCTTTTCTCAAAAGATGTAAGAAAGTAGGGAATTTGGAAATCTATAGAGAAAGTTACTGCTCCAATGTATGTATTGCAGACGGACAGATTTTTGTTATGAAAAAACCTTTATATTATTATTTGTGGCTATGACGTCTATATTATTTATGCATAATTAGCCTCGCCGACGTGCAGAAGCATTTGCGTTATTAGAAAGTTTTAATTTTGTTTTATGTTCTTTTTAAATCTTATTATTTTAAGGTAGGACTTGCCCATTGAAATATTGTCCATCAAAATACTTCAATGGGAGGCTTCGATCGCCTTTTCAAAGTAGAAAAGTGTAACAAACCTGTTATGTAATCGTTTAAACTTAACCTTTTTGAAGATTAGGGCTCCCATGAATGGATACGATGGAGATTAATATGAATATGATATATTGTCTTTTGGGGTGATTAAAAAACCGAGAAGATTATTCTTTTAATATCCTTTTTATTTGCAAAATTACTGGGATCTACGTTCGCTATCGCAGGAATTGAAGTTGCATTTTTACCTCCTTTTCTTGAAGACATTTGGTTGCAATGGGCGCTGCTACTGGGCAATTAACACGCATTAATTGAAAAAGGTATTTGGATATCAATGTTAGAGGAAATTCAATTTATAATATGTTTGAATGAAGATGTGAGTTCGGCTATTGGACGTATGTACTGTAACAAAAAAAGTTGTCCCAGGGAGACAGTCAAAATATTGTCAATAAAAGCCTATAAAATTCTGATACCTCATTTTTTCGTACAGAATTGCGATTTCGGATTAATATAAATTATCATTGAAACGTTTTCCAAGGAATGTAATTAATATCCGTATTTCTTCCAATTTGACACTTTTCCCATAAAGATAGGTATGACGCTGGTAGTATTTGGTATAACAACAAATCCCTTTCTGTAACAACTTTTTTGTGGACTTTTTTGTAAGCTGTATTTTTAGCGCAAGAAATTACGAGATTTGATTGAAGAGTAAAGTAATTTCAAAGGTGTTCTTAATTATTTAAGGGCGTATATAAACGGAGGGTTTAACGTGAAAGTATGCTTCGAATCCAAATACCCAGTTGAGATAACGTATCCGCAGTTATAGAATGAGACCGTAAATTCAGGCTCTGTAATCCGTATTTCATAAGACATTCGATTCTTTCTTCTTTCTTTCTTTTTTAATGTGAGCCGTTTATTTTGAAAGTGGTGTAAGTCCAGTTAAAAAAAAATAGTTAAAGTAGGCTATGGATAGCGGCTGATGCGATGATTTTGTTTTAAAACAATATCAACAGTCAAACAATTAAATATCGATGTGAATGTGTCAACAGATGTTTAGCTGTGAAACGGAACTGACAATATATTTATTTTGAAAGTGAAGTAAGTCCCGTAAATTACAGAAGAACATGAAATTCATTTAAGATGTGCCAAATTAGCTAGAAAATCTTTACAGGAAGATGCCTGATGCCTGATGCCTGATAAATATTTCGCTTTCTCTTTCGATTTACAGAAAGCTTTACCATATCCGAAACTATCGGTTTCAATTGGATATTATAAGCGTAATATGTGTGTTTTCAATCTAGGCTTCCATAATGTTCACGACGATGAAGTTAATATGTACGTTTGAGCCGAAACTGTAGCATCCAAGTGTTCGCAAGAAATAGCATCGTGTTGTTTGAAGCACTTACAGAATTTTACAACTCAGAAACATGTTATTGCTTATAGCGACATGTGTACTGGACAAAATAGGAATTTGAAGTTGGCTTTAACATGGCTGAAAATTGTCCAATCCCCCGAGAATAACATGGACATTATTGATCATAAATTTTTGTCAGGGCATTCATTTTTACCTAACGATCGCTGTTTTGGTGTTAAAGAAATGGCATTAAGAAAAACGATTTTTTTGTATGCATCTCAGGATTATTACAAATTAATAGCACAGTGCTAAAAAAAAAGTTTTTAATACATGAAATGAAACGTGAAGATATTTTTTCCATGGAATCTCTATAAGAAGCTGTTCTAAAGAGAGTAAAAAATATGACGGAGAAAGTATAAATTGAGTGAAAATATGGTGGATGAGATTTTCAAAAAACATACCTTATAAAATGTATTATAAGACATCACTGGCACAAGATGCGAAATTTAAAATTCTACGTTTGTTACCGAAACGAGGAAGACCAAGAAATTTTTATAAAATACAATTGTCGCCTTTGTACAAAAATATTCGGCCCATTACATCAGCAAAATATAAGCGCATGATGGATTTATTACCTTATGTACCTCCTATACACCATGACTATTTTAAAAACCTTGAGTTTAAAAATTAATAATAAAAAATATTTAATATAACTATAGTTCTCTTGTGTAAATTCTCAATTAATAAATTTAATATAGTAGATTATTGTATTTCATTATTATTATAAAAGAGTAGCCTGCCTCAATTTATATCCAAATATAACTAAGATTCAAGTCACTTTTTTGAAAAGTTAGTAATTTTGAAAATGGTGTAAGCCCATTTACGGTCGAATAAAACATCGTTTCTGTCGGTTGATGTCTTGTGAAAGTAATTACCCGATAAATTTCGCTATTTGCGATCAAAATAAGCATAAAACCATGGTATTAGCACATATCATTATTTTTGAATAAACTGAGACGCAAACGTTAATATATCTCGAAACAAGAAAAAGTGGACTTACACCACTTTCAAAATAAACGGCTCATGTGTATAATAAATGAGATATAGTTTTTAATATGTATGATAAATGAGATATTTTACGTGCAATTTTATCGCTTCTTTTGGATTACTCATTTTATCGAAGATTAGATTAAAGGAATGAAATGAAATTGGGTGAAAGTCTCCGAGAAGGGAATTGAGGCGCAGAGGAAGAAAAATAAAAGCGGACGGAAAGGAAAACGTTCTCCGGTCATTCCGGTTTAATTAAAACGAGAACCAATCGCCAGCCGCGTAAAAGGCCGTTGATAAAAAAAAACGTTCGGTTCGCACGGAATGTGGTGGGGTCGAACGGAACACAGGAAACTCGCAAAAAAAATTAGATTGAGAAATAGTTGTAGAATGAAGTATTAAGATCGCAATGTCTCAAATTTGGTAATGCATGCGAATTTCGTTTAAATTACAGGCATTTTTTATGCACTTGTGTGTACACGGGGAGGAGATAGAATGGTCGCTATGGAGCTTAGACCAACGCACAAATAACACTCGTCTTCGAGCTTGTACTGTTGATAATATTTGTCAGTGCTCTGTGTTAGATTTTCTCGCGTAATTCCTTTCAAAAGAGAGATTTCTCTAGATCTGATATTTGTCTTAAAGTTGGACGAGATTATGCACGAATTAGTTTTCGAATCGCTTCATTGGCACAAATAATTTTAAATAATTTACAGCGTTAATTGAAAGGACGAGAAAAATCTAATTGTAAGTACCGGTAATTTCTCTCATTACATCATTCTGCATTTGAATTGCGTAAAACGCGTGATCAAGACGAATCCTCGATATTTATGAAAGAATAAATCTTAAACAGATATCGTGATTAATCACATTTTCATATCAAAAGTAATTTACAGGCCGAGAATTTACGCCTATTTATTCGTTATAAATTATACCACGTATATTCATTATATAGGATTCCCACACTTGCTCGCAACTTCATGAATATGGTTTTTGAGAATGGGCTTGTTTAAAGCTATATTTGAAGGTAAATTTTTAATGCATTAGATCAGTGGTCTTCAAGGTGGGCGATAGCGCCCACCAGTGGGCGTTTTTGGATTTTTAGTGGGCGTTAAAGAACTCACCAAATGCTATTCTAATTTTTACACTGAAAAATAAAATTCTATAAAAAAGCTTAATGATACGCACACATATTCTGTACAACTATTTTATGTCACAGTTCGTTTGTCGTTAACTATAGTATCATATCATACTACACTAGCGACAATGTATCCATGCTGCGGTAAAATCGAAAGGCATATGAGGGTGGTCGGAGTCTCCCGCAGAAGCAGCGAAGCGTTTAAGTTTAATTTTATCAAATATATAAAATCATAAATTTTTAAAAACTGTTATTACCACTGAGACCGTATTCGGTAATCTCATCTAACGTCAATCCCACTAGTATTAGGGTACAATACCTCCGTAAATCGCTTTGCTGCTGGGGGCGCAAAATTCTTCTTTGCCCCGGGCGCCAGAAACCATCACTACGCCACTGGGTGGGCGGTGAACTTATTTCAAAGGACAACATATGGTAAAAGTGGGCGGTGACTCAAAAAAGGTTGAAGACCACTGCATTAGATGAATAGGAAGAAAAATGATTTAGTTATTAGACGATGCAGATTGCTTGACGATATGGAGAAATCTGTCCACGAATTTCTCAGGGGACAGATTACAAATGATAGCGATGCATATACCGTAAAGTTTAGATTTAAGAAAAAAGTATCAAAAATATTTAATACCGTTATGAGGTCCCAATAAAATGACGGAATGGTTAGGTTATATTTAACGTCAAGAAATCAAACGGAAAGGGACAGAAAATCCCGTCTTATTCGGAATTAACGCGTTAAATGTCGAATCGCCATTTCGTTAGTTCAGCAGCCCATGAGAAGTGTGGATTTATCCGAATGGCAGTATAATTTCCTTTAGCAAGAGCGAAAGAGGATCTCGTATGCGTTTTTTTTTAAATATGCTAGAGCTGACCCGTTCGGGATTCACAATGCGAATTTGGAGAAAAATAAGCGAAGCGGCTTTTCTTCCTCTAGAGGACGCGAAATAAAGAGATTAGGATTTACCGCCGTGCTCGCGCGGTCGCTAAGGTTCCCTTGGCAATCGTTACCTAACTGCGTTTCCAAGTAATTAATTCTAATCGAGAGAGGGCAGGGCAATCAATACTCGGTAGCTACGTAAGCTTTTGGTTCTTTCTCCATCTTTTTCTCTGTGTGTGTGCTTGTGTCTCTCTCGCTTTTTCTCCCTGTTTTTCGTTCTTCTCTTTTATCTCAGGATTTTAGTTGGTCTTTCTTCATCTTAGATTTTTTATATTTCTTTTTCTCATTTTTCCCTTTACATTTCTTACTCCATGTTCTCTCATATCCAATTCTCTCTCATACATTTTATCTATTGTTTTCTTCCATGTAATATTTGCTACCATCTTCATCTGTATTTATGTGTGTATATATATATATATATATTATATATATATATATATTATATATTATATATATATTATATATATATACATACATACACATGTATGTATCGCCTCTTTCACTCTTTCTGTTTATATCTTCCTATATTTGAGTATTCGGAGCATCTTGTTTGAGAAAAATAAAGTTCGTTTCGTGGGCGAAAATTTATATTTCGAGTTTTTTTTAACGATTGGGAACATTCACGCAGGAGATTTAGATTTAAGGGTGGGTCGTTTAAACAATTAATTGTCTTCGGAGGGTTTTCGGGAAGAGTAGATGAAAATTTATTGGGGAAATAAAGAAATACAATACACTACCTGGGTTCAGTTGTTCGCCATACGTTCTGTACCTTATGAAATTTCGTACAATTCAAAAGATGACCCATTCCGACCCCGGGCGTGGCAACTAAACCCGAGTTTATTTATTTAAGAGGCCAAGGGTTCTAAATATGCGTTTTTATTTCCATACCAGACCGTGTTTATTATTTTCTTTTTAAGAGTTATATTTTCATACAATGCCACCAAAGCTTCTAATTTACGAGAAGTCTTTAAATAAAACTAACGGATTTTCTGTGCCTTATATATATATATATATATCCGAAAGTTTGTCTCTTTATGCACGCGCAAACTATATTAACTACAACCATATTTGCTACGGTTCTTACTTGCATCATGAATGATGGAGGTTTGGTCAACCAGGAGTAGTCAGTGCTGCCAATATAGGGGATTGACATTGTTCCATAAAATAACACGCAAAAAGCGAGTGTTTGACAGGCATGCTTTTGTTCCTTTGCAAATTTCAGTAACTTAAAATGAAGATACGAACTCGGGACAAAAACATTTATTAAACTGAAATAATTAACTTTATATTTTTGAAAGATGGAATTCGAATCTAAGCAGATTTAACGTAAAACTTAGTTTTTAATCACGAATAATGGTATTTTTATAGGCTTATAACAAAATAAAATTCTAAATACCATAGTAACGCCGGGAATATTTGTTATTAACTAATACACAATCTTTTTATATTGTTTTAGGTATTATGTTTATAAAACTCTTATGTAGTTTTGAGATGTTCTGCTTCTGGGAAAAGAAAATTATATTTACTTTAATTTACTTTAAATTTAATAAAATATGTACTCAAATTTTTAATTGAGACAGAATGTAAATATCAAGAGCCACCTCTAGGGTTTCAAAATATGAATGAAAACCGCCACAGGAAAGGTTTAAAAATACCAGATGCTGACATTTCCTCAGGAAGTGAAGGGATTTGGAATGTAAAAAGTCAGTCAGAACCAACATTATTTTATAAAGTTTCTCGAATCAATCTAGAATGCCAGTTTCCTGATCTTTGTTTTATTAAATGTGCTAATTTCTCTTGTTCTGGCCTTTGTTTCCATTTGTACCACTGTTCTTGTCCTGATAGGCATACACTGTGTAAGCATATCCATAAAGTCCATTCCTATTTTGTTCGGAATCTTTCTACTCGTATGGGAGAGGTGTTAGAGGAGAGTGTTACAGATTATTCAAAAGCTAATGAACCTTCTCTTCGGGCCATTTCTCCAAAGAAGAAGAATCAGCAGCTTCTGGAGTCAATTAACCAGCTCACAGAAAGATTTAAGGTCTTAATTGGTCATGAAGTCATTAGTAGACAGATGTGAGGGTTTGATTGAAAATGAACAACATAATTGCAAGCCTCCCACTATGAATTATGAGAGACTGGCTCCCAACACTAAGTGCACTGTGCAACAGGGACTTTTTCCAACCACAAAGAAAAAGAAGACTGTTCAACACAAATTTAAGAAACCAAATGTAAAACGAAGGGAAGAAATTAAGTCTTTACTTCTGCATAATGCTTGTAAGAGTTTTACAGATCCCATACTTGACAGTAGTAACATTTGGGCTACCATTTGCTCCATTGGTGGTTTTGAAGTCAATACTGTTCATTTAAAATCACTTGATTATTACATTTCTGATGATGACTTAAATATTTTAAAATCTGTTGCTCCAGATTTTTGCCGTGGGTGGTTATATGACAGTGTCATTGGTGCTTTTCTCCATAGAATATGTGCGAATAATTGAACTATTTCCATAATAGACCCTGCTGTTGCCCACATTATTCTCAGGAGCCAGTCTATTGAACAGTGTAAATCAGTCTTTCCTGAGCATTTATATTCTGGTTTTGATAAACTAATTATTCCAATTAATCCTAACAATAGTCATTGGATGCTTTTAGTTGCATTTCCAAAAATGAGACAGTTTGACTTCTTTGATCCTTCTTCTGATATCCTTAAGAAGGAACATTATCCTATCATGGAACGCTGGGCACAGCTGTTATCCAATAAAATAAATGGCAAACAACTGACGTGGAATATGAAAGTGCCTAAACACTGCCTTCAGAGAGATACATACAATTGTGGAGTGTTTATTTGCTGGTATGGAGAGCGAATTATCCAGGAGGTATGCAGTGATCAGGAATTTATTCCAAATGAATACCGAAAATATATTTTTGAAGTAATTACAGGTACAAGTACAGTGAGCTTCTAAGATGAGTTGAAATAATTGACTTCAACTTGTTTCCCTTAGTATTTTGCGCTGTTCAAGTTTTCTCATGCATTCTTCTGAATTGTTCCCATTTGAATTCTTTTCTTCCTCTTCTGAATTGTTCCCATGTATTATGTATATAGTGTATATAGAACGACTCATGTATATAACTGTATAAAGCTTTATTGACCATTGATAGCTGAATAGTTATCAGTAATTATTTCACTATTTCCAGGTTATTTTCATGGATAACAGTAGGCTATAAGTGACATGGCCACACATACATGACATGTATGCTGGAGTCCATTAACAGTATAATAGTGATCTTAAATACAGGAAAATATTTCATTATTATAATATAATTAATAATATAATTAATTGATGTATTTGGTTGTATTTGATAGAAGATGAAATTTTTGTTGAATTTCTTCGTATTTCAAACCTTTTGACTCTCTTGAACTTCTGAATTGTATGATTTCATACCATTAAAACTTGCATTTCGTCCCCTTTCTTCACTTATAAAGGTATATACCAGCTGTGACTGTGATATGTGTGAATATTTTTAAGTATTTGTATTATGCTTTAATTTCATGTAGTATTAAAACGATATCTCTCTCTGAGACTAATTAAAGAGTAATCCTGCAACTTATTGATATTTAAATGCATTACTATATTCCAATCATTACTTGTGCCAATATTGAACTTGTATATACATAATGTGTATATATAATTATATATGTAATGTGTATCAATGGGTGATAATGTACAAAGTATATATAAATGTATAAAACTTGATAATGGACCACGGCGGCTTATGAGCCGCCTGATATTTTTTTTCAGATAACATTTCTATCGCTGAAAAGACCACAAAATATTGTGGCCGCCTTTTTATTTCCCTTGCCTGCCAGGATAATTGACTACTAGCAGAAACATAAATGAAAAGGAAGCAACAAAAATCAGAGGTGGCTAGAAGATTGATAAGAGAAGACATGACTGATGGGGAGTGAGACGAAGCCGAAATACCTCAAAGAGATTTCATATTGTTTTATGTATATACTTATGCTAGTATCGCAGGTTAACATTTTAGGTACCGCATGTCTCCATTAAGAACGACTCCAGCATCGTCACCGTGGTTTGAACGCGTCACACGAGCGTTAGAGTCACAAAATTGTAGCGGTGATAAAAATTAAACTCTGTCTTTTTAAATAATGGGAGCACCGGTTACAATATCACATTCTGCCGCAACGTTGTTAATACCAGCTACTTTTAAACTCATACATTAAATTGCAATGGAAATGCGCGGGATTTTCCGGCAGGTCTGTCTATCAGGAGATTTGGCCGCCGGGAAACCGGGCAGGAGAATTAGTAGGATCAAGTTGGTACTTTTTCCTCTTCCACTTGAAGGAATTCTGACAATGAGTGGTGAAAAAACTCCCCATTCATAGATGAACAAATATTAGTTCGTGAAGCTTGGCCTTGGGGCGTGATAAGGTCTCAAAAAAGTGGTGTGGACGAATTGCGTAATATGACAACAAAAACAGTTAAGTGGTAAACAAAGGAGGACTATCTAGGTGGAGATTTCTGCTATAAGTATAGTATCAGTATAAAGGGTTCATCCAAAAAATTGCATCATGATTGCGTCACGTAGGAGGGAGAAGATGCTTATATAACTTAAGAAAAGAATCGGGGTGCGCGGGATACACGGGGGCGCGGCTTAAACCAGTAAATACTGTAGAATAGCTATTTTTTCACTGGGAATTTAATACTCAATTGGTAACAAATATTGTTTTTGAGATAATAATAATAAATTATTTCTTAAAATTTTTTGTCTGCAACTAGTCCTTTCCACGATCGTGGAGAAATCGTGTTAAACCGGATGATCAGTCGTGTTACATAGTTCAATATCAGCCCTTTAAAAATCATGTTAAACCGAAATCGTGTTAGTCGGGGAAACAATTTTTTTTTGTCTTTTTCTAGAATTCCTTTCAAAATACTTGGGGTCGCACTATATTCGGGTCAATACAGTTTAATATTGTTATCGTTGTTAATTTTTGTTACTGTTTACGCGTTCTTTTTTCTTTAATTTTTACGTTACGTTTTGTCTCTTTTATCGGTTATTTTTGTCATTTCGTTTTGTTACATCGTATTTTCTTTTTCCATGAGATTCTTCTGAAATTATTTTGAAATCGTTTTGGGAGACGTCACGATCGCGTTATATCCGAATTCGCGTTATAGCGGGGCTCCACTGTATTTTGTTTATAATTGTTGTCCTAAGAAGGCTCCGTTGATTTGTTTACGTTTATATTACTGTAATTGTAGTGAGTGTGTGAGGCGTGTTCTGCGTAATAAACTCAATAGATTTTGTAATGACATCGTTTGACCGCTTCATTTCGAGGCTAATTGTAAGATAAAATTAAAGACAAGAAATTAATTTCGCTGTTTTTACATAATATTCTATAGTAGAAAATTGAGTTGATAGCATGTAATAATTACTTAAAACATTAGGAAAGTGTACAACGTATCACAAATGGGCGCGTTTCGTGCAATGGAGTATTAGAAAGAAATTATATTCCTGTACCTGAAGGAAATAGCGTCGTTTTCAATTTCTTATATTCTTAAAAAATAATCCATTTTCTTCTTATTTAATAATATTGCATGCATGCGTAAGTAAATTAAACGTTTGTTTGTGAGATTGTTTATGATAGCAACAATGAAGAAGTAATCATGCAAGAAATTTTCTAACAATAAGTTCAACTCGAATGAAGACATTCTCATTTAATTTTCTCGGTAACGGC
Source organism: Uropetala carovei (assembly GCA_036926305.1). Lineage (NCBI taxonomy): Eukaryota > Metazoa > Arthropoda > Insecta > Odonata > Petaluridae > Uropetala > Uropetala carovei. The sequence continues at coordinate 3,002,133 of JAXCHB010000010.1, read as the reverse complement.
TACTCCTACGACAAAAATGTGTAGAAAAGAAAATACTCTTCTTTACAAGTTCCACAACGTTTATTTGAAAAATATTTTGATATGAACAATACTTTACGAGATATGACGAAAATTTAATTTTTGTCACCAGTAAAGTGGCACCCCTGATTGGCGTACGTGATTCTTCTTCCGATTTTCCTCTTATATTTTATAGTAAGTCCTTAATATCAAATTTCATGAAAATCCGTTTTGTAGAAGCCGAGAACGAACATGCGGACGGACGGACAGACAGACGGACGGACGGACAGACCGATGATAATAGGCGCTCACGCTGGAAGCGAAACGCGCCTAAAAAGCAGTCAGAGATGTTTATTTCTCATTGCGGAGCTGCGAGTGATAGAAACCCTCTCACTCAGCCCTTCGTAAGCTGCCCCTAAGGCTAGTTAAACTTTCCTCGTATTTTGCGAAAGACTAGCGCAATGGCAGACACAAAGGGTTTACCTTCTGTTTGAATTCATGATTGCGTGTCATTCCCAGCGTGTTCATCACGACCAAAAGTTGCTCGGTGGATCTGCACGTCTAACGCATGCAATGGATAAATAGATTTTTGATCGTTCCTCTCAGCTGCTCCGTAGAACAGTCCATTCGGCAATTCAACTTTTAAACTACATATATAGATTTCTTAATTTACAGTTCGTATTGGGAATGATTTATGTTTAACACATATATGGAGTGACTATTTTAATATAGATTGGTGGTCATTATCACCATCAACGATCGGTCCGTATTCTTTATTCGATTCAACCTTCGTTAACCTTTTCAGTACATTTCTCATTTTCCTTTATGTTTTCCTTCGATGACACCTTTAGTTAAACAGATTTTCTCTAGATAAAGGCTCGATCCAGTTTGTCTTCCTCTTTCTAATCATTTACACTATCGATCACTTCTCTCCTATTCTTCGTGTTGCTAAGATACGTGTTTCTGACATTACCCAACCACTTTATTTTCAGAATTCATGATTCTGCCTATAAAATGCAATGTGCCATTCGTGCCATTTTAATAACCGGTTCCTTATAACACAATTTATGATAGCTTTAAACAGAAATTTGGTTTCTCTTAAAGGAGGCTTTTGCTTCAGTTATTGTAGCGGGCTTTTATAAGCGAATAGCAGAAATACCCGGAGTTTCCCGGGGAAATTTTGTTAAAATCCGATAGGAATTCTTGATCTTACATGGTATTTAATAATTCAATCGACCGCAGCCTCGAATAAAACGGGCAGAGAGAAACAAAACCCTCTTATGAATTATTCCTGTGAGCCCTCCTCGTACCGAATTTGATTCAAAGCAGTATCAGGACCAGGGAAAATACGCGTAGTAAGCGGACGGACAGACACAAACCCTGCGTTGACATTCTTTATTGTGTCCACTACAGCTATGCCAAATTTGGTCGGAATCGGGTGAGAAATGTGGGCATGCATAAAGGAACAGACAGACAGACTTACTAAAATGAAGATAGCACAAAATTATATCAAGTTAATTAGTGCTTTATTGGTATTTACGATTCAAATGCTAAAATTTTAATTGGGCCTCTAGCGCAATGGTGGAAAATTTTGACCGAGAAAGAAATTCTACGTACTATAATATTAATTGTACTCCTGCGAAAATAGAGAAATTAGAGATTGTTGTTAGATTAATGATAAAGCTTTTTCCTGATGCCATACTCTTCGTATTGATTGTCAGACCTCCAGCTTCACATTTACTTCCAGAGAATATTTTATTTTATGTCTGATGAATGTTTCCCTTTTAACGTCATAGTCTCGGCCAGGTGTATGTTGCCTTATGTTGCACTTCATGCTCTTTACCATTGTTTCCTTTTGGTGTAAATTCGACATAGATTACACACACATATTTTTCAAATGATGCATGCTAAGAAGATGCAATCCCAATTTCATCCTCTACAAGCGATGGTATCTTCAACTCCTATTAAAGGCAAACATTTTATCGATTGGATCGATTATAATCACCTTGTGGTACCTATGAGGTTTATTTTTAAGACCATTTTCAATTTATAATAATATTTTTGAAATCCGATTAAGAAATTTGCCGACTCGCTAGGCCGCAAATCGACCCAGATTCCTGCGATTGCAGAAATGAAACGTAAAGGGAGATAAATACGTTCATTCAGACGCTTATGAATAACAAATGCAGAACCAGGTTGCCGCAGCAACCACTCGCATCCGCTTGTAACTGTCACCTTATGAAATGACTTGGAGATTTTCCGGGTGGCCAAAAACTCAAATAGGAAATTAGTAGTAGGAAATGTAACAATCGGACCGCCGCGCTACCATGGCCACGGAAATGACCGGGAAACATCGCGTTTGTTTTTTTTTTAAATGACGTCGACGTGTCGGAGAAACGGATCAGAAGGTGCGAACAGCTTTGAATTCGCCCTTCATTCTGCCATTCCATAACTAGTCTCGCTGAATATTACATCCTGCTCGCTCAGCGGAGCATGTACGACCTTTCGTGGGAAACCAATGCATTCGCGTGATATGTGTGTCGCGACGGGGTTTCCATCCCTCGTTCCAATTTTCACCGCAAGGGGGAGAGAACTTTTGTCCGCACTCGTGGCCAACGCTTCCTTCCCTTCCCTCTCTGACAACCGAATACTTTCGGAAAGCGACGTATTCCCGCTTTCGAAGGAGCTTGTTGGTTTTGCTCTCACTTTTTAATGTCTCACACAACGCGTAACGGCGGTGGAATTTGAAATTTGCAAGCGGCGTGAGGACAACATGTCGGAATACTTGGAAGTTTTAGGCAAAATAGCAAACATCATTCCTCTCCACTGGGAAAGCGTATGGATTAAAAAAAGAGCTTTAAACGCACGAAGAATAATGGTAAAAAAACGGAAAAAATGCAGTTATACCTAAAATTAATGACGGAATGGGCAGTGGCAGTGATAAAGTTGTTTATGAGCTTGGTTCAGAGTTTAAGACTTTTCAATATTTAAAGAATATCTTGCAAGTCAAAAGTACATGCTTGTTAGATTTGGGAAATTCATATTATTCCTCATTACCGTCCTTCTTCCATCTTTGTCTATTTTAGTTGAAAATGTTATTTATTTTATTTCATATTTTGACGGTCACTATCCTGTGACAAACTTTTTTCAGCATCAATATCAGATGTAAATTTCCATGCTAAGCACACAGGCAATTGTTATTTCAATATTGTGATTTTGGCAGCTGTTTCATTTGTTCCTGCAGTTTAATATTATCACCGGATTCACACAGTTATGTATTCCCATTAATCACTTTAGTCCGTCACGTCGGGAGGTTATATTAACAAAATAATTGGTGCGTTAATATTTAAAGAATTAGATTCTATATTGGTACCCTATATAAGGTATAGGTGTACCAAATAAGGCCCATGAAAAGTTTGGCAGCATCTGTATTTTTAAAGATTAGGTTTAGGATGTTGTAATTTCATTTATGAAAAGTTCATTTTATACCCTGTCAAGAAAAAAATATGTTAAATCCATATTAACAGCATTTTTTCTGTGGTAGCCATTTTAAGAAAGTTGGTCATGTGGGCCTTATTAAAACCACATGTCTCAAATAAGGCCCAGGGTGGGTACGTAATAAGGCCCATGGCTGAAATTTGTCAGAAAGAGGTCAAATAATAAAACTAAAAGAAAGGAAATGCTGTGGGTTGATGCTTTCGGGACGGCATTACTGCTCTCGACGTTTCGCCTTCGATGCTGAAGACTTCTTCAGAAATGAAGTGCAGGGGCAGTCCTGCGTCATCTTATATATACTGGGGTCGTCTATCTCTATTGACGATTGGAGTCGTCGCGGCCAATGGCCGTCTGCCTGAGAGTTTCTTTTCTCTTTTTAGCCGTTGTTGTCATTGCGGCCATTGGGAGAGTGGTCGTTCCTTTCTCTATCGTCCGTTGGTCTGGCGCCCTTCACCCGCGGATCGAAGTGTCTCCACGTACGGCTAAGTTGGTAGCCGTCGTCTCGGTTGAAATTATCATTTCGCGATTTCGATGGCTTCGCGGATTAAACGTTGATAGTAGTACTTCTTTGCTAGTATCTTGGCGTCTTCAATTTTTATTTTGTGGCCGGGGTTTGTGGAGTGTTCTGCTATGGCGGAGTCTTTCCACTGTCTGTTTTCTATGGCTCTCTTATGTTCCTTTAGTCGGCATGCGATGGATCAACCGCTTTGTCCTATGTAGCTTCTGTCGCAACTGCAAGCGACTTCATAGACACCGTCGCTTAGTAGAGGGGAGACGCGGTCTTTTGCCGACGGTAATTCTTCTCTGATTTTTCGCACCGTGTTGTGGCGGACGATGATGTCGGATTTGCGGTGGGTCCTTGCTATTCGTTCCGTGGTGCCGTTAATGTAAGGGAGGAGGGCGAAGGCTCTTGGTTTTGGGCGGTTTTTGTCTTCTTCCCCTCTTTTGTATTTCGTAACACGTTCGATGTATTTCTTTTTGTAGCCATTACTCTCGAGGGCTTTTAGTAGGTGTCTCTTTTGGGCTTCCAGTGAATTCGCATCCGAAACGGTCTTGGCCCGATAATAATGTTTTGATGAGCGCTGCCTTCTGCTGCGGATGATGGTGGGATGCAGCATTCATGTAACGGTCCGTGTGCGTCTGTTTACGGTAGACGGAATGACTGAGTCTGCCATTGGTTTCTTTCTTCACTAGTACATCAAGAAAGGGGAGACTGCCATTGCTCTCTACTTCCACGGTGAACTGGATGGCCGGATGGATGCTGTTCAGTTCTTCATGGAAAGATTTTAGTTTCTCTTCTCCGTGTGACCATATGACGAATGTGTCATCGATGTAACATAGCCAGCATTTTGGTTTTTGGCTACATATCGCTAAGGCTTTCTCCTCCAAATCTTCCATATATCGGTCGGCAACTGCTGCAGAGAGGGGGGAACCCATGGCTGCACCGTCCAGTTGTTCATACAGCTGTCCGTTCCATAGAAAGTAGTTGTTGCTTAGACAGAAATCCATCATATCCGGGAAGTCAGATGGTAGACCTTCTGTTGTAAGGGCCCGAAAGACGTCTACTGCTTCTTTCACAGGTACCTTTGTGAAGGGAGACACAACGTCGAAGCTGACGAGGATGTCGTTCTCTTCTGTGATGAGGTTTCCCAGAATTTCTATGAAGTGGGCGGTATTCTTCACATAGGAGTCGGAGCGGCCGATGAACGGTCGGATGCTTCGGGATAGATATTGCGCCAATTTGTAGGTCGGAGATCCTATCATGTTAACAGTGGGACGTAGGGGGATTCCTTCCTTGTGAATTTTTGGTAAGCCGTAGTGTCTTGGCGTTCTGGAGACCGTCGGCAACACGTTACGTTTTTTTTTCTTCGGTCGGAATGGAAGAGTTCTTGATGAGAGTCCTGATCTGACGTTCAATCCTTGGTGTGGGGTCTCGTTTGAGAGTCTTGTAATTGTCGTCGTCCAAAAGAGTTTTGATTTTTCTCTCGTAGTCTTCTCTATTAATCACAACCGTGGCATTACCTTTGTCAGCTGGTAGTATCAGGATGGAGGTATTGGATTTAAGCTCGTTCAAGGCTTGACGTTCTGTAGCTGTTATATTGGGAGTGGGTGGTTTGACTGTGCGTAAGATTCGTACCACTTCGTGTGGAATTTCTTCCGCTTCTCCCTTGGGAAGGCTTCTTATGCTCGATTCTACTCCGGTGATAACGTCGAGAGCAGTAATGCCGTCCACGCACTGCCTCCCGAAAGCATCAACCCACATCATCAAACGCTGCGATAACCTCCAAACGAAGATTAAACTCCTCTATTGGGAGGACATCCACAGGAAGATAAGAAGATTTGAATGTCTTCGCAAGAAGAAGAGAAGAAGAAGAAGAGAAGTTCATTTCGTCGCAGTTCAGTTTGTCGCAGCCACATAATGTCGCATTATTGTTTAGTCGCAAATAACAAAGGCAATTTGACAGTAGTCCTAACCTCGCTCATTCAGCGGTGGACCATCCTAAAAATAACGCCATTTATTGCGAAGTTCTCATGGTATTCGTTTAGACCTGTCAGTTTTATATGAGAAACTCCCCACATAATGTCGCATTATTGTTTAGTCGCATGCGACTAAACAATAATGCGACATTATGTGGCTGCGACAAACTGAACTGCGACAAACTGAACTGCGACGAAATGAGCATACGACAATATGGCATTGCGGCGAAATGTGTGCGGCAAAATGAATGCTACCAAATGATTCAAGACGAAATGCGTGCGCTCGCTGCCAACTTACGATTATTGTGCATACTTCTTCTAGGAGAAGAGGTGGGCCTTATTAAGACCCTGGCCTTATTTGGTACACCTACCTTATATAAGAGTGACGCAGGATCTTTCTTTTAAGATGGCCGTAATCTCCGTTCGTACGTAGTGCATGGATTGTGCTGGAGTAATATATACGTAATGCTTAAAATGTTAACACATACTCAAGTAAATTGTATCTAACAGCATTCGCGGATGTTGCATCATTGGCGCGCGATCTCTGTAGGGATGTGATTGTAATGAGGGTTGCATAAGATAATGGATAATATAACCTTGTTTTCATTATACGTTCATTTCACATAGAAATTTATTAAACGAAGACTTATTTTATGCATGGTCACTCTTTAAATTCATACGAAAATTTATGCGTATGAATTACTAGGCAATGTTCAACGCGCGCTGCCTTACTAATAAATGAAAACGAAAATGGAGGGAACCTGTGAACTGTCTTTACGCAAGTCTTTCTCATGTATCATCCTTCCAAAAAAAAAACGGCTAAAAGAACATATCCAGTGCCATGCCAAGATTTTCGCCGTAATGCTTCCCTTTTAATATCTGTTCGCGCTTGCGAGCGTGGCGGCAACTTTCTTTTACGGCGTGTCAACACCGACGCCACGCAAAACTCCAGCCGGAGGGAGAGGGAAAAAGAGAAACGAAACTTTACATTACATCTCTTCTCGGTTTTTCTCATTCTCGTCGCAAAAGAGAGATTTTATGCGCGAATGAGAGTAAGGGAGAGAGAGAGACAAGAGGACTGGCATAAAGTTTGCAGGGGAAATAAGTGTATTTCTCTGCCGCGCTCGTGCAACTGGAGCTGCGAAATTGTTCCCAGCTTCCTCAAACGGCCGCTTGAGGGAAAATCGGTTGGGGAGTCGCTCCGCAGCGCCCCAAGTGGCAAGTAGATGAGTCTACGGTCCATTAGACGCGTTAAGGATTGTAACTGCTATTTGGGTTCTGGAAAAAGCTCTCTCTCGCTTTGCACATAAAAGGACCAGTGGGAGGAAAGAGGAGGGAGTTGGATGTTCGAGAAATGAGGCAGTTGCCTATGAAGCGATGCATAATAGTTTTTCTCTCGAATTTCCTCCGTCGTTAGCGTTCGGATGGATGAGTTTACGAAAAAAGAAAACCTTTTTCCTCCAGCGAATCCGGACCGTTTTTCGGTGGGCGAGAATTGATGTGAGTCCATTTTAATTAGTTCGTTATACATATCGGATTATTCTTGCCGAAACAAAAAAAAAACGAGAAAAACTTTCTGAAGTCCTGGTAAGCGGGAAACTTCGTTATATTTTAACGCTTCTGAATAGGAGGTCTGAAAACGATTGATCGCGGGAATGAAATGTAATTTATTTCAGCAATTTCAAGGGGGATGTTTTATTTTATCGGCGCGTATTTTCACGGTAACTTTCATTCTTACGGTGTTAGTCATCTATTTGAATAACGACTATATTTTTCCCTTAAGGTTATTAAAAGTTAATGCTGTTGTCATAGTACTTTGATGGCGGTGGTGTAAGTATGGTAATTGAATGTAATGACATTAAAGTAACGATATTAATGCTAAGGTAAACGTGAAAAATGTTAATTGTTTTATAAACTCTTTTGATACTCATAAATAATCGTGATGCAAAATTTATTGCATCAGTTTTTGCTATATCATCCTCTGTCAATGTTGATATCGGCCTCATTACAAGGATATAAAAGTAGAATTCTTATTTCTATAATTTATATCATGTGTCTTTTTCGCTCAGGTTAAAGATATGTTAGCTGTATTGCCTGTTTAACCTTATTAGTCTTTCAAACATTTTGACTGATCACAAACGTCATTGGCAGTAACTATTCATCCACATCTTATACACCACGTATTCCAAGATTAAATTCATAGTTTTGAACGCTAGTTATGGCTGATATCTTCGATAAAAGACGATGGCGGTTGAAAATGAACTTTTATAGTCCAATTGTTTTGCTCTTTTAAAATCTGTTTGTAAGCTGAGAATTAGCTATGCGAAAGTGGATTTTTAAAATCCCGCTAAAGCGATCTCGTTGACACAAACCAAATTTATTTCCTCTGAAAACAATGTTTTATTCGCGGTAATTATCATTCTAAAGCTCACTGATGACAAACGTTTTAAGTAGCTCCACGTGTGCGCACATCATGCAGAGGAATAATTATCTATGAATAAACGTACATTTTTCCTTTTTTTTAAATAAAAATTTGGACTATACACTTGACCGCCATAACGCGAAGATATATATTCACCTGAAATGGAGCTCGAATTTTCCTTCTCCGGCGCATTTGTTTTACGATTTCCAGGAGGAAAGAGAGCGAGTCCTCTTTAAAAACATCGACGCGATTTTAACATGTCCAAGTGCTGTGATTTAAGACGGGAAGGGAAATGGTCCAGTGGACAGCCGGAACCTCGGCGCACTCCGCGTCGCGATCGAGGCAATTTAATCTGTCCCACTTCGAGGAAACACGCGCGCGCACACACACATGATATCGAACCTTATCTACCTCTCTGTTTCCACCCGTTTCCCTCGCTTTCTCTATCTTCATCTCCGCATGCCTCCTCTTTAATAATTAGTGTCGACTTGGTGGATGGATATAATTGACGGATACTAAGGTCGCGGGTTCGAATCCCGCCTATGGCATTAATGTTCGTGTTCGTCAGGCTGAGTCATACTCAAGAATGTATTAAATGGCCTAAATGTCGCCCTTAAATAGAGTTGGATCATTACTATTGATATTCACTTCCTCTGGTAGCCTTTATTTTCTAAATTCCGCTTATAAGATCGCATTACACGTCCATTTAGATTTATCCCCTTCTTCCTGCAAAGTTGATGAAACGTAAATTTCCGCTTGAAAACTAAAATATTCAAATGGAAGCGGATATATACCGATTCCATTTTTGCTTCGGTGGTTTCTAGCCCTCGAATATATTATATTTTGGGCACGAGGGTCTTGAAATTTTTGAGAGACTGCATTTTAAAAAAAAACAATACCAAGGGAGACAGTGATTGCATTTTGAATACTTTTTTCCATTTTTACTTTTCAATATTTTTAGAAAGTGGCTCGTCAAAGAATTTCGCCGTTGAAAATGTTCTTTAAAGTTAATCGGACATTTATGTTAAGCTTGATAAATTTGCTCGGAATACTTACTTATTAATATTGAACTGATTTTTTCTTTTTTAATTCAAAATATTGTTAGCTTTTCGTCTGCCACTTCGTATTAGCGTTCCTCTAAAACACTAAAGTATAGCTTCAGTCGCTATATTGCATGGGAAGCTTTAGAAGAAAACATCGCAGTTTATTATATATTTATCAGGCATGGTATCTATTATTTGGTATTAAATCTAATGAAATTTTAAAATAAAATCATAGAGATAATTTATGAGAGTTAAACGTATGGAATCCTCTCTAAAAAGTTGTTTTGACCCTTTACCTCATATCACTTTTTTACGTCAATGAAAATTAATGATTTATTTGCCAGTGTTTTTTTGCTTCTTTTATTTACGAAGAACATAAAGATAAATGGAAAACAAAATAGAGCAGACTATTTTATTATTATTCAGGTTTTCACTCGGCTTATTGTTAACTATTTTTATTTCTCTCGATTATTATCACGTCACATTTTTATTTCTCATACTTTCTCTCCAATTTCCTCTTCTTTTCATTTTACATCCAATTCTTTAATCTGCTTCTCTCAGTTTCCTCCATTCCATGTCTGTTCTGCCCATAATTTCTCCCTCTTTCAATCTCTATTTCCTCATCTCTCCGTTTTCACTTCTTTTCTTCCCTTTGCTCGTATTCACTCTTCTTGTTCTTTCTCTTTGTTTACTCTTTTCTCCTTTTCTATTTCACCGCATTTCCTCTCACCTCCTGTAGTATTTTCTCGTTGACCTCTTTATCCCGTTACTATGATTACCATATTTTTCCTTACCCCATTTTCTCTTTCTGTAATCCTTTGGTTTAAATGGGAGGTGCGTAATTGGCAAATGATTTTCGCAAAATGAATTTTTCTGAACAAATAGCAAAGGAGCTGGACAGAATTACTGCCTCGTTGCTCGCGAAAGAAAAACAAAACGAATTTTTAGAAATTGCTTTGATTTTCATAGTGGAATATGACCGAAAAGCACACGCTTGCATTCCGCAAGCTCACTTTTTTCTCTCCCTGTCTCACGACCGATTCCTCCTCATTTTTTTACACGTAGAATGAAGCTTTCGTCGCTTTATCATTCTTCTTTTTTTGCTGACCGGGCAGGAACCCATGGATTGTTAATTCTCTTGCACCAGGAACGTGTAAACCTTCGTACCGTTTAAAGTGGAAAAAGTTTTCCGAGCGTATATCATTCCGAAGGGGATCAGTCGTTTTTCCTTGTTCCGAAAACGTCCCGAGCCCCAATCCCTTCTCGTTTATCGACTTCGCGGAGGAGTAAGAGAGGAAAAAAAACGATGAGAGGGACCTTTTAAAAAAAAATAAAAACAAAAAAATAGGTATCGCAGTCATTTTGGCGTGGTGACGCCACGTGATTTAAGAAAGGGAGGTAAATGGTCCAAGGCAAAAGCGGAACCTTGGCTCACTCCACACTGGCGATCTGGGCGATATAGAACATCTCACTTAAAAAGTAGGAGAGAGAGAGAGAGAGAAGGGAAAACGGGAGACAGAAAGAAAAAAGGTAGAGCCAGCGAAAGAAATGGGGCAGATAAAATGGAAGGGAATGATGGAGATGGAGTCAAGTTTAGGGAGAGAGAAAAAAGAAACGGAGACAGAGATTGAGAGGGGGAAAAAGGCACAATAAGAGAGGGAGAGATAAGAACCGGTGAATGGAGGAAGAGGAGGAGAAGGAGAGTCGAGAGAGAAAGAGGGAGGGAGAGAGTGGAAGGTAGAGAGAGAGAGAGAGGACACTTAGGAGATGGGAGGAGTGGATTGAGGTGTGGATGGAGGGTGCGGGTGAAGGAGTGTAGTAGAAGAGAGTTGTATAGGAAGAGATAGGGGCGGAGAGAGACGAGGAGAGAGGATTAACTAGGGGGAGAGAACGGGAGGTGGGAGGAGGGGCGTATAGAAGAGGAAAGAAAGGGTACAGAGAAAGAGGGAGGAAAAAAGGAGGGAATGGACAGTTGCACAGGAGGAAATATGGAGTGGAAGAGAGGGAGGGAGAGAGGAAATGGAGGGGCAGAACAGGAGGGAAATGCGAGAGGGAGTGGGATTTGAAGAGGGTATGGGTGCGTGAGAGGGTGTGCGGGCGTGAGAATGCATAGGGTTGGAGTGGATGCGGCGGTGGGTGCAGGTATGCGGATGGTGGCCGTTGCGGTTGGAGTCGAAGTGGGATTTGTAGATGGCGGTGTGCATCAGAGGTGGTGGGCAATGCGTGAGGGTGTGGTTGCTTAAGGGGTTGTTTCAGGGAGGAGGGAGGTAGGTAATGATGGGGAGGGTCGAGTGGTGCTTAGAGATTGCCTTTGACGGAATGGGGAGAAAGGGGAGGTTTTGATATTGAGGGAGAAGAAATGAAAAAAAAGAACTGTGAGAAACAGAAGGTTGCCAGACAGACACAAACGACTTTATTTAGGGCGAAATTGAGACAGAGAGTGGGGGAGAGGGAGAGGGGAGAGGGAGAGGGGAGAGGGAGAGGGGAGAGGGAGAGGGGGTAGGGAGAGGGAGACGGAGGGAGAGGGAGAGAGAGGGGGGATATATATATATAGAAGAGGGGTTGCATAACAACACATTCTTAAGAGATGTAAATACTAATGTCATATTTCGTTATTTTTCCCCTTTTCGCCGGAGGTGGAAAAATCGACGTCTCTCCCATCCCTTCTTCTTGACGGAGGAAATAATACGGGCGCATCTTCCAGCCCCACCCTCTCCTTGCCTAGGAGATCGAATCTCATTTTCTCATGCATTTTCCCGGCAATCCGCGCGTCATCCCGAGCCGAGGTCGTAAAAGCTTTCCTCTCTCTCGCATCCGCCTTCTTCTCTCCCTCCGTTTGCAAATCCTCGCGGGCGACCATTAAAAAGAGCGAGTGACGTATTTAAAAAAAAAACTTCAGGCAAAAAACTCAAGAGAGCCAACAAAATAGGGAGTTTTAAAAACAAGCTCTGAGGCGTGCGTCGACAATCATAAGAGAGCCGTGATTTTATTTGCTCACTCCCTCTCTCTTGGGAATCGGACAGAGGCACTCTCTTGAGTGCTACACGCATTTATTTTACGCGTTCTCCGTTTAGCTTTTGCCGGTTTTTACTTGTTTATCGATTTCTGAGCAAAGAGGTAACTCTCGTCCACCTTTTCTTTCTAGAAACCCCTTTATTCCCTGGGTTCTCTTTGGAATTGTTTCCTTTGTCATTTACAACAATCCCTTTGCCCTCATAACAACACAAATTTCCACACATCGCTCCGAGAATATTTAGCTTTTTCTCCTTCAAGTGTTACGTGTTCTCAATTTTCCTTATAGATTTCTTCCCAAGTATCACATACGTAAAATGCACCACTGCATCTTCTCGTGGCGGCACCAAAAGTCTGGCTTACAAATAAGAAACAGCCAATCTCTCTCCGTAATTATCAACGCGATAACAGAATAATAAACTTAAATTTATTAAACCTTCATGTGAAATAATCAGAAAAAAACATATCACAAATGCGAATATTTTAATAGAGGTCAATGGATTTTTAGCATTTTTTAAAAATCGTGAAGCGTCTTCTCAGAGTGTAATTTTATTATTAAGTTTTGTTGGAAGTTTTGGCGACATCAAAATGTAATTTTCGCCCTCTAGTTGTCTTTTTAAAATAATGGAAATTTAGCCCACCATTACGCATAGATTAATATTCCATTACCTCTCTGAATTTGGTAAACTCTTTAGAACGGGTGGCAGTTCTATGGATTTTACCAAATTCAAAGAAATATGATTTCTTTAAAAAATCATATAATAAAAAACGTTCGTTCCGGTTGTCGATTATCATCGACGTTGGCTCGTACTCTGTCATTAAGATTTATCGATCGTAAATTTTATTTAGAGTCATTTATTTAGAATGCTACGAAGTTTAGTCTCGATTGCTAAAGTTTATGTTGAAAAGTTTTGATGGGCAATATGTTTTGCCGAATAAAGTACTCCTTAATAATTCCAATATCTTTATACATATTTACAGTACAAGAGTAAGTCTATAAACACTACAAAGTTTGAGCGATTCTAATATTATTTCCTCCCTTAAGGAATCTGTTATTTTATCATCTTAGCCATAGAAATACGATTCATAAGAATTATCTGTATTTGTTTGGAGAGTTACGAAAGAATGTAGACGTTCTAAAAATATTAATAATGAATGTAAGAGGAGAAATGGCTGTGTTTATTGGATTTAAAATAATAATAATATTATGATAAAATCTATATGTGGCTTGGTTTAATCGTATATTTAATTGAATTTTGCTGCAAAATTAAGAAAATTGAATACATTTTCATTTGCTGTAGTGCTAAATGCCTTTTCAGGTATTAACTACTTAGTCACAATGTGCACTCAAGGTTAAACCTGTATTAAATCCTTTACTTGGGTACTCATTCAGCGCATTATAACTCTTAATGGAAATGTAGTCAGTTAGCGAATTTTCCCAAAAGTATTGTTGTTGCAGATTTTAAAATACTGAATAAAAATTAGAATTAATGTGCGTTGCTTGACTTCCTTTCCGAGCAAGAATATCAAGAATAGAGCACGCGTCCGTGCGCATGCGTGCACACGAGAATATGGATAGAAATACGTAGTCAAACAGAACGTCCACGGGCACAATCAATTTTAAACAATTCCAAATCCGCTCTTCTGCGAAACCCGCCCGCAGCTCCGTTTCCTTCTTTGATTCTTTCCTCCGAGTTGATCCGTTTGAATTCCGTAATATCCATTTGCTATCTGTACATGTTCTGCTTTTTTTCCCTACCGTAATGCCTACTCCGTTTGCCTATCCTGGGTTAAATTAACCTTTCATCCTTAATAAAGTCAGGGATGGCATAGTACTTTATGGAAAAAAGCGTATAAATCGCTTCGCTGCAATTCTCAGCGATGATAGTCGTATATAGGACACTGTCTAGATGGCGTTTTTAAGGACTAAGTAATAATACGGTCGGTAGATTGCATAAAAAAATCTGCTAACCTCGCTCCATTTTTCCACCATCAAATATTTCTGAAGCTTTCTACCGAATTCTCCCTAGAGCAAATGCACACACGTTCCATCTCATATTCAAACAATCCGATCCTATGTCCTTTTCTTCCATCTTCTGTACGCGATTTCGCTCTTTTTTTAGGCTCCCGAGAGAGAGAGAGAGAGAGAGGGGAAGGAAGGAATGTTCAAAAAAGAGAGAGATAAAAGGGATAAAAAAAAGAAGTTGAAAGAGGGTTTAAAAGTCTTCTTTTCCAATACCGATCTTCCAAATTTAGGACGAGGAAATTTTAAGTTCAAATGACTAAACAAATCCATGACTTTTCATTTAATTTCACATTCTTATTTCCTTTATTGTTTGTTTAAAACAGTTTGCTTGAAGAATTCCTGGAAATATGTCGACATGCTTTCATTTTATTCGAGTTTAATGTTGAAATTCATTACCGATAAAACTCTTAACTGAAGAAGCTACTCCGGCGTGGACATAACGAATGTTTAATGTGTTTACCACACGCTGATCTTCTCGAAAAAAGGTTGATAAATCTGAGAATAGCTTATGACCTGAAGAGTGTTATTTTATGAAAATTTCTAGAAGTTGAACTCCTTATAGAATAATAAGAAATTCAGACGATTTTTATATTCGGAATAAATCGAAATAGCATTTTCATGGTCGATTACTTCTTTGAATTGAAAGAAATCGTTTATAAAACGAAGTTTTCAGTTCGAGTTTGAAAATTTTGGTGGAATTAATTTTAAAAGGTTTTTAAGTTCAATGCAATAATTTTACAAGTTTCATTCATTAACGAAGGTGAACAACTTCCAGTACGCTATAGTAAAACTTACTCATTGACCATGCATATATAGTTTTTGTAGTAAAGAAGCTCATACAAGTCAAAATATGATAATTTATCAGTTTCTACTAATAATCCTGTTTAGCGATTTCAGAATATGGGCTAAAATTTTGGCCTATGGATGCATTTAAGTATAATTATGCGACTTATTAAGAAATGGGTATGATGGAAGAGCTGAAATGGAAATCGTTGCCTTGGCCTCATGCCCTTGATCGTTAAGAATCATTTTCACGAAGCTGCCGATCATTTCCTAGAGTTACTCTCGTACGTACGTCTGACCTGAAACTCGACCCACGATTTTTAGAATGTAGAATTTTGCCTGAGAGAAGGAAATTTATGGTGCGATCGCAATTGAAGGGTCCGAGTTTTACGCCGTTTCATATGCATCCTTCGAATCAGTAACAATTCCATTTCCACAACTCGTGGGAATCCAAGAGGCCGACCTCTTGAATATTGTGATCACGGGATTGTTATAGGGCCTCCGTTTTAAATGAAACAAGAAATGAATTTGGATGTCATCATGATACTCCATAGACAATGGCGTTATTGGCCTCAGTAACATTTATTTAAGTTCGAGTGTGCATTTAATCACGATTATTCTTACATTTTATAACTTTCATTTTGTAGCGGATTTTTAAATTTTGTCCGAGTCTGGCGGGAGGATTGCGCATAAGAACCAAAATACGTAACTTAAATAATTATACGTAGAT
This sequence comes from Uropetala carovei, assembly GCA_036926305.1. Lineage (NCBI taxonomy): Eukaryota > Metazoa > Arthropoda > Insecta > Odonata > Petaluridae > Uropetala > Uropetala carovei. The sequence goes on along the minus strand of JAXCHB010000010.1, from coordinate 2,986,147 downwards.
TTTCTACAAATTGTGATTGGATAAATTGTTTTATTGTTTCCAAAGTATTGTTGATATAAACAATTTTCTCATAACAGAACTCATGGATGAGAGAATCGAGCTATTGGTCGGAGGATAATATTCACTCTGTGATTCTCAAACGTTCTCTATTTACTTTTTGTCTTTCGTTAAATAAATTAATTTCGTTTATTTATTTGTTCATCAATCTTCTGTTTATTATTGAGTTCTTGCTGGTTTTACTTACGGTTTTCGTTTAGAAGACATCTTCACGAAACATCACTTAGGTATATTTTAATTTACCCCGCGGGTAACATAGGCTATATGGCGATAAAAATTTTGGGGGAGGAAGGGGGTGTTTAATTCAATAATTACCTTCCCATAGGTTTACACGTAATTTTCGATTTTTCACAGTGCAAGATTTTCTTCCTTCATTCATCTAAATAGGTAAATGCGGAGGGGTTTTCTTCATTTTTCTTTAATCGACGGTTAAAACTGTGTTCTATCTTATTCTTGCGAGGTTTAGATGTTAAACGGTCAAAGTTTTAGATTCACTAAATACGTTGAAATTCAACGGACACTTCTGCTAGTCAGTTGATATTAGGATTTCATAACGATCAAGTGCGACGTTTAAATTTGAAAATATTTCAAAGAATTCCCGGCTAGGTCATGGTTTGTGAGGGGACAGACTGTGTTGTACGCGGGTACCGACGCTACAGACAAAGATCAGGAAAATGTTCAGCTGCAATATAAAACTGAGTATTTGAATACATTGAATCTTTCGATGATGTCACCGCAGAGTTTGACGTTGAAAGAGGGCTCTATTGTAATGATTTTACGGAATCTCTGTATAAAAGACGATTTTATGCAATGGGAGACGATATTTTGTTAGAGGTATTTCAAAGAGAGTTTTGTGTTGCGAGATACCAAGGGGGTGATAAAAATGGAAACATTGTATTTGTATATACCGCGAATAAAATTGGATTGGCGGTGTTGTTATGCCTTACATGCTGAGAAGAACTCAGTTTCCGGTAAGGCGGGCCTTCGCGAAGGCAATAAGTCACAGCGACAGTCTTTTGAACGCTTTGGTTTATACATATGTAGACTCCAAAAGAGCTTTGTGTAGCCACGGGAAACTATATTTAGCGTTGTCACGCTGTAGAAGCAAAAAAAGGAATTAAAATTCAGGGTGACTGGCTCTCCAGTCACCCTGAATTTTAAAAAATGAGGTATAGTATCCTGAAGTTTTATAAATTGAATGAAACATTTTAATTTCTGCAATTTTTTATATAAATTGATAGAAATAATGATCCGAAGATCCTTATGCGATAGGCATAAGCTGTAATGATGGGAAATGTGGAAACAGGTGAAATAATCTGCCATGACAGGGAATTGAACCCGGGTCTTCCACTTACCGGGCGGATATTCTACCACGGAATTACCGTGGCAGACTAATGCTGCTGTATCAGAACGGGATTATTTTCTTGGGTTGGGACCAAGCTAGTTGTGCTAGTATCAACCAACGGATGCCCTCAAGAAGCTACATCGAAGAAATCCCCTACCCTCTTACCATTTATGAGGGTAGGGGTTGGAAATGGTTGATACTAGCATGGCTAACCCGGTCCCAACCCAAGGAAATATCGCTTTTCTTAAACATGAGAATTGGTCAGCTACGGTAGGTCATTGGTAGAATATCCGCTCTGCATGAGAGAGACCCGGGTTCAATTCCCGGTCATGGTAGTTTCTTCACCTGTTTCCACGTTTTCCTTCTACAATGTTGTTTATTTTCTTCAGATATTAATTTATATAGCATATCGAGAGAAACGGGGGTTGCTGAGCGTAGTGAGCAATGAGTGGACCCCCTTGGTAAACTATAAAATTACAAAAGTTTTCATCGAGATGAGCAATCTTCAACTCTAGACGACGACCATTGCTAGAAAGTCGACCAAATCAAGGATTTTAAACTCCAGATGATTTTCGACGATTCCTTCCCACGCGCGTAATTAGTAAGCCACTTCGCGTTCTTTGAAACTCTTCGATCTAATTTCCATCCCTCGTCAATAATCCCATGAAGTGGTTCAGAGGAAACTCCGACGGAAGGAGGGAGGTCTGCTGTAAAACTCTTGTTTTAACAGAGCCATTTTAAGGAATTCGCGGTTTCATGTTCGGATATCTTCATCCTTAATGATTGCCTTCGTTATTTTCCATAGAAAATTAACGGAAATCATATCTTAGAGTCTAAGATTTAGACCTAGTAACGTCTTATTACATACGTATTTTTCCCAACCAAATGTATTTGGATAAATTATCAAAAGCAGCATACATATATAGTTGCAATGGAAAGTTAACAGAAAGAAATATAGCTGGCGAAGAGAACGGTATCCTCAGCTATGTTGTTCTGAGAATTTAAACAAACGATAACATCTGCGCAGTACAGTAATACCCGGCTATACGTCGGAGATGCGTTCCTGAAGTATGCGACTTATAACGAAACAACGTATAGCGTAACAAAGATTACCGTAAGAACTATGATGAAAGTAGGGGTTACGTTCATGGTAGATATTTTGTGACGCATTTGTTTCCCAAATAATACATATCAATACAGTACATTAGACATACTATGTTACCACTGTGTGTTTACTACTCATTGCTACTAGGGTTTAATGTACATTTTATCGTAACAGCGAGTAACCAATTGCAATACTAAATTCAGAAATCACCGAAAATAATTATCTATAGTGTGATGGAGCACAAAAATTGTTTCTTTACTTACACGTACACTGGTACGCACTTTAGAGTATGTACTTTTCAAGCAGATTTCGCAATCAATACAGTATAGTACTATGTTACCACTATGTGCTTACCACTCATTGCTACTAGGGCTTAATATATATTTAATCATAACAACGAGTAACCAATTGCAATAATAAATTCAGAAATCACCGAAAATAATTGTCTATAGTGTGATGGAGCATAAAAATTGTTTCTTTACTTACAAGTACACTGATATGCACTTTAGAGTACTTTTCAAGCAGATTTCGCTATCCAAAGTATATCCAATATCTCACGAGATATCAACGCAATCGTAAACCGCGATGAAAGGACACACAAAATGTTAGACACAATTGTTCACAAAGCTCACTTATAACTGACTGTCGCTCAGAAATAGGTTTTTACACATCGTCATTAAAATTGGGATAGTCCCTTTTATCCCCTGTGTATCTTGTGAAACACCTAATCCATCGTGATATCTCAAACAGTAAATGTTTATTCTGAGTGTGATTTTACACGAATTGATAAACATGACATTAAATAAATTCATATAAATAATAATAAACGAAATTAAAAGCCGAATAGGGGGTTTTTATTGTTATAGTTATAATTTATGCACCGCAATTGAAATTTCTGAAATTTTGCTTTTAGTATTTTACAAACGACGTGTAATCAAAGCGACACAACTTATAACGAAACATGTTCCTTAATTGATTGGCGACGTATATGCGAAACAACGTATAGCGGGACAACGTAATGGGGGGTTTTACTGTATTGCAACTTGGTATTGGTATGTCATTAGTAATACTCCGAATCCAGTTAAATATGTTTTTTAACTAGCAAATAGTTTTATATCTATTAACTTTGCTGTTAAGGCAAAATTTTATATGTATTGCATTATTCTTATAATGGAAATTATCAGTAATCAACGGAACACGGTACTAGTGTATGAGATGAATATTTTGCAGCCATAGATTGATTTATTATTTCATCTTATAATAGAGATCAGTGTATTTAGTGAGGATAATATATAGATTCAGACGGATAAGTGAATTTGGGAAATGAAAAAGATGGGTGAAACTTTTGAAACCGAGACAGATTTTTGATCTACTCCTTGTAAGGTAGAAGAAGATATTTTTGTCATAAGTAAATGGAAATATTTTTTATTTTAACAAAATATATCATTACAATAGATGCTTCAAAAGATTTCGAACGTGATAATTATTCATATAGGTAAACATTCATGAGCTGCCAAATAAACAAAACTTTTTAACCATTAAATTTTTTCCCATCCAAATATTTGAGTGTTTTAAAACGGTGGTCAACTAATCGAATCACATCACATTCGTTTCCGTATTTAAAAATCAAGAAAACTTGTCCTGCATCGTTTAATTGATTTTTGTCATAATTGTAATCATTATTCTTCCGTGCGAAGGCAGGTTCGTGATAAGGTTCAAATGTGTCCGCTACACTGTCCAGCGCTACGCAGCCACATATATTCTTGATTGTTCCATTTACGAATGACTAAAATTAGTCCGAAAGAGTGATTTATTTCCAGCAATTCGATTCTCTATTACACTTCAGCAAACTTGGGCGTGGAAACTAAAAAGTTGTTATATTTTCATGCGGCATTCATCATGCTTAAAATTATCTTTATATGGACGATAAATATTTCAACTCGAACGTTAGAACTTACAATTGATTTGCTATGAAATCCACGACAGATTACTTGGATATGACCAAAGATTTAAAACATGCGGCTATGACAGTTATTGCGCCGTGGAAGGAATTGTGCGAAAAAAGGGATAATTTGCAAATTAAAAATCAGACGAACGTGAAACAGTTTTTGCTTTGTCTTAGGCACGAGTGTTCGCGTTAATTTATCTTATTGTGCGAAAAAAGTTTCGGATGCTATTCGAAATCCAGGGCGACAACATTCTAGAACGGGACGCTTGAACGCTCTCGGTTATTCGCGAATCCAGCGAGGAGTGAAATTCAATTGTTATTTGTTATGTTGCCCGATCGCACCGCTGCGTGGTCAAATGACATCGAAATTTTCGTGCGTGGAAATCGCAAATTTTTACGATATCGAAAAAATGTATCAGCACTATTCATAATTTAGTATGCCAAAACAAATTTTGGAACAGATTTGATATAAGACACCCACGACCGCAGCACCGGAAGTGCCTCTGTGAACGGAATCATGAACTATTGTAAAGAGTCGCTTGGTTTGGAGATCGAGTCGCGCTGGGTCAAGAGGATATAACATTGAAGGGATATACATATTGACGAGCCTTCGGCTCGCTTTGTTCTCATGGATAGTCGTCTCCGGGCGCTACCGCGCCCTTCACCTCGCTCGGAACCAAAGAAACCCTCCCCGTTTCCGGTACCGGTAAGGTTTATATTGTATTATTTTAAGGAATTAATCGGACCCAACAGATATAATTAATTCAACTTCAATCTATATTCGCAGATCCACAAAATTCAAGCGATTCCATTTGTTTACATGTTAGTTCGTGATTCCATTCGCAGAGGCACTGTCGTCGTGGGTGTCTTATATCAAATCTAAGCCCAAATTATTAATGAAATTCATGCGCTTTTGTTTTATTTCATACTAGCAGAATTTCCCATTGAATTTCAAAGGATTTAGTGAAGCTACTACAGCACAACATACAAACTCTTTAAATTATATAGTAGATACTTATTAACTTACAATTAACTTTTCTTAACAATTAATCATATTTGCTTGTAACAATCCGTTTCCAAACGTATTGCATTGAAATATAACGATAATTATATTTCCTATCATATCACTTTCGCCAAATCCAGCTTCATTTCTTGTGTAATTATGCCTATGAAATGTTTACATTGATGTCTTGTAAGCAAGGAACCCGTGAAAAAGCAACGTACAGTTGAACACTGACTGGTAAATGTACATCAGATACGTGAGCCTATTTACTTTAATAAACATTATAATATAGAATATAATGATTTTACTTACAAAAAATGTAAGATTCCAGTATTCAGTAGACGAGAGAAGGTTCAATTACTTTCATCAATAAACGCTTCCTGAATAATAATCAGTATCTATTTACGTTACTATCCATAAACATCGATCGTTTCGTTGCTTAAACAAAAGTGCGAATCGAATAACGGTAAAATTTCGTATATTCATAAGCTTCATTGAAGCTAATTGAATCGGAGGTAACAATGACAGCCGCCTTGGCAACGCCCGGAAAGAGTACGAAATATCCACAAAATTTCGAAACAAAAAGCGTATTTCTGAAAACTTCGACCGTATAACATGTAAACTTCGCAGAAATAAGATAGTAAGGAGTTTTATTCGTTGAATAAAGTAAAAACGAAAAATCGGTCCATATTTACATATTTTAATGCTTGAAGGAAGAATACCTTGAACAAACACACAAACCAACAAAAACACCCTTCAAAATATATTATAGGAGATAAGTCAATGAGTCGCTGTTAAATTGAAAAAAAGTCGAGAAGGGCACGATATACCTACGATCGGCAATGGTATTTACGAGATATCGAAATGAACTGTTAGGTTTAGTTCAGTAGTTGCCAGATTCAGCGTAAAATATCGCTTTTACTTTTTGCATTAGGAAAATGTGCTAGTTTTAGAAGTACAACACTTTCCTTTATAAATGTTACCTATGCAACACAGCTTTTTATTCCTTGGGATCGAGAGATATTGGTATTCAACGTGGATATAAATCAAAGATTTATGAATTGAAGGTAGGTACTTTGTTGTGGGAAAAACCAATTATATTAGCAGATGAACTTGAAAGAGGACTTTATGATATTCGGCCAAAAGAAAAATATATCAGATTTTTTAAAACAAATTAAAATCTGTCATTTGTATTTGTAATGTTTTATGTATATCTTTATTTTCACTTATTTCGTTTTCATTTTTAAAAATGTATCTTATTCCTGATTTTGAATGGCTCTATTTATTTTCTTACATAAATTTTTGTATAGTGTAGTTCAGGTATGGCAAATGATTTTTGAGTCGCGTATAAAGAAAGTAATGTGGACCATCAGAATTTTTTCCGCGTGCCACTAGTTTACTCCTTCTCTGAGAAACTTCATATTTTATATAGGAAATACAAGCTTACTCATGCCCAGCAAAAAAAACTCTTGCCAGAAATGTGCCATTTCTGGCACGCGTGCCACGTATTTTCCATCCTTGGTATAGCGACTGCAATATATGACACATTATTTCGTGTATTTTTTGTTTATAATATATCAACTATGAAAACTATGACGTGTGCATGTCATTATCTCCATTTCCCGCTTCTTACGTTTTCCCGCATTTAAAGTCGATTTTACTCTGTCCCTTCAAGAACGTTAGATCGAGAGTTCACTGTATAGGTAATAATATAATTCTTTAGGACACGTGAAGATAGCGTGCGTGAGGTATTTCTTTCGCATTAAATGCGTTCCATATCTTCTATATTTTACCATTTTAAACAAGCGTCATACTTATTATTTCTGTAAATTATGCTACGTTGTTAGGGTAATTGTGTTGAAAAGTTGATTACCAGTCGATGGAAAAAAAAACGCTAGCATTTTTCCGAAAATAAATGTTATTCCAAGAGGGATGTTTGAATGCAAAAAATAAAGAAAATTCCCACCAAAATCTTTGAAAAGAAACATAAATTTCCGATAAATTTTAAAAAATCGATCGTTACGTCAATCTTTTTATAGATACCTATAAAAACATCCCATAATTCTCCATTCGTCCTTCAAACGATATTTGGAAAAATCCGTTCGGGGCTTAAATTGCGGTTAAAAGCTTTTCATCCTATATAATATATCCCATGGATTCATAATTTCCCCCGGTATAAAACCTCAGATACGCGTATATTTTCTCCCGAATTCATTTTCAACGCTGCAAACTCCGGAGAGTCTATAAATGAATAAATCCGAGAATAAAAAACAAAATAATTTCGCAATTGGAAATATCGACGATTTTTCTTCATTTTCCCCGTAGTAACGAGATAAAAAACGAACGACGATTGAGCGATTTCGCGGAATGTTTCTGAAAAAAAAACACCACGGTTAAAAAAAGAAATGTTCCCTCTCTACTATACAATTACGCAGACAAACAAAAGCAACGACCGCTGGTGCTGCCGCCTGGCGTAGAATTTATTTTTTTCCCAACCATCATTTCGGCATATTTTCGTTAATCTCCTCGTTACATCTCTGGCTTTTTTGGCCTGACGAAATATATTTCCTCCCATCTCTTCCTCTATCGACGTAGAGAAATCATATCCAATCTCGTCGAAATCTGGGACGTTTATCCTATGCTATATTTTTTTATCCAATACCTGTTTTATTCGATTGGTGACTATGGATGCTCTCTCAATGCGAAAAAACGCAGCTGTTAGTGGCAGATATAAAAGTTTGCGGTCGTGCGTGCTTACATATGTATTTATATGTTTATATGTGTGTGTACAAAGTAAGTTATCGATTCATGTCGTGGGTGGATTGTCAGAAAAGACGTTAAAAGACGTAAATTGAAATCTGTACCTATTTTCGTAGACTTAATGGTGCACATTGAAGATACTGGTAATTTTTTGCTCAAAATTTGTAAAAAACGTAATAAATACCAATTACGAAATAAATAAATAAAGAAATATATATGAATATATAACTGAATAAATAAATAAACAAACAAAAGGTAAACAAATAATAATAGTCTCAAAGTGAATAAAAATACCGGCGACTGTACTGGAGCGGGGCGGGACTTTAAAAAAATTGGCATGAGTGAATCGATGGAAATGTAACTTTTATGGGTGAGTGTATATCACTGAGCACAAGTGTGAAGTTAGAGAAAGAGAAAAGTTCTAAAGTCGACCGAGAATCGAAGATGAGTCTCCCATTTGCCGTGTATGTACTTTAACCAAATAAGCTATCAAGCCTGACTAATTATTAATTCTCGAATTGGGGTATTTACAGTGAAGAAGGGCTAATTCAGTAAACCTTACCACACTAGATGTCCTCGCTGAGGCACATTCCTGCTTTATCTCAGAAAGTGAGATTAAAAAACATTCTTAGAATTGTCTTCCTCTTCGTCTGGAGGTCACAATATACAACTGAACATCCTTTTTGATGTAACTTTTATACTAACTTGAATGTCATTTATATATACTAGTAGACGGTGCTTGCATACCTAATCTATGAAATATTTGTTTAAATTTTATAATTTTTTATCGACCAAAAAATAAACATTTTTGTAATTTTTGACTTTTTCCGTCGGTTTTTCCAGCAGACCTTCTCCTATGTAATAAGCGTCTATATAATGATATTATATATATATATATATATATATATATATATCCTTCTCCTCTGTTAGAACGCCTATGCATATAATTGATTGCATTGAAGAAGCTAGGGATTTTTTCCACTTACTGCATCACACTGCTTCAGAAGCTATTATCTTGCAGAGCAGTTCGTGCAGTAGGCCAAGAAGGCTCTTTGGCGAAATTTTGTTTTAAATATTCTGATTTATATGTTTGGCATTGTTTATCAAACCACTTTAATTTGGAATGAGAAAATTTATACGGATATTTGTCCCGTAATACCCGTTTTATACTGAGATTAGACTGACAGGTAGTGTGCCTGCCTTCTAATCCAAAGGTCGCGGGTTCGAATCCCGCTTCGGGCATGGATGTTGTGATTCGTCTTGGGGTTTTCCCCCTACCTGCAGACAAGCCTAAAATTGGCTTTGCGGGGAATGCATCATTTAAAAAAATGTACTATATATATGTATGTATAAAGATATGTATGTGTGTGTGTGTGTCACATAAGGCGACTGTAAAAGCATCCACACGTTTTTTTAGCGTGTTTGACAATCGCACGATTTTTATCTTTTTTTGCATATTTTTATTCCTCCTTGAGTTATTTTTTCTTTACTCTTCGAATCGCGCAAAGCAAACGATTCCTCTTTTTTCCTCGCTTTGTGTTATTCCGTCCTTTTCATCTCCTCCACGCCAAGCTCTCTTCCTTTTTTTTTACTTTCATGGAGGGTCAACGCAATAAAGACACCGTTATTGGAATTTCGATGTATATATGACGGTCGCTCTCCCATCGGTGTCTCCTCCTCCTCGAACCTCCCAATCCCATCTACATGCACGCACCTACGCACACACCCACACTGACGCACCCACACACACAAACGGACCGTCCGATTCCTATCCCTTTTCTTTTGTATGGAATGGGAATTTTTGTTTTTTCCTTTGGGATTTAGCCTTTTTTATTCGCCGTTCTTCTTTGCAATTTTCGTTGTGCTAGTATAGCTTGTATTTCCAATTCCTTTCACCGTTCTTATCGATTCATGTGATTTCCAAGCGTTATTTCTTGGGTTTTAGCCCTCAAATAGTCATCAGACTGACGAATACATTTATAGAATAAGCGCTTTCTACCTTGCTGTGTACAAAATTACTCAAATATGATGTTACAGACGCCGAAATCCCAGGATAGATATTTTTACACTTGTGCGACATATTTTAAAAATTTGGTGGATCCAGGGTCAGTAACTGCGCAATAAATTGCAATTGAGTTAAATTGTCGAAAATGGGCGCCTTATGCTAATTGTCTGGCACTTATCGTATCAGGTTCCCTCTGGTGTGTGGATATATAGCTAATTATATAATTCTAGGCTTCCTTCAGTATTTCTGTCATCTATTCGTCTCTGCTTTACATAAATTTTAACGCGGTTATAATCAGTTCAGGCATTTTCATATTCAGCGCTTCTTTGTCGCGGCTGAATTTCATTGCTAGATTTTGTCTCTGTCCATTAATATTTGGCGACTGCCGTTTCGGCTTGACGGTGCATATTACCTGCACATTTTCTGTTGCTCCGTCCATCTGTCAGAGAATTCAAACCAGATGAAAGTAAATATACAATTGAAGATCAATAAGAGTTTAATATTTTTAACTAGTGTAATTCCCGTTGAAATATCAACGGAAGAATTATAGATAGATTGATTATTAATATTTTAATTTAAAATAATTAATAGCACACTATTACGTATGAAATACTTCGTCATATATTACATTTCTAGTGAATATTCTGTTGTCGTTTAGTAAATGCCTTTGTTTTTTATTTTCGGCTATAAAATTCTGAAATTCTTCTCCCACCTTTTTCTCGTCAATGCTACATATAACTGTCGGTGTGCAAAGACAGGAAAATACTTATATGTATACATATCATATATAACGTAGGGAAAATAATAAAAATTTCAGGCACTTAACGTTATGATTGTTTTAAAATTGTACTCTGTACTTACGAAGAAAGAAAGCTTACTCGAATCCTCAATAATGTTATTGAAATCGTTAAAAGATTTAAATTAAAAACTAACTAATTAATCAATCAGCGGAATAATTTATTTGAATACTATCTGAACAAAAACAAATCACCAATTTATTTCAACATTGTAAAATGTTCTCTTGACGATTGAATGGATCATTGTATTAGAGATCCTTATTGACAAAAAACTAAACTAATTGCTTATCGTAGAAACCGTTACATAAACAAACATAAGTGTTTATTATATACTAGTGTAATGCCCCTTGAAATATCAACGGAAGAATTATAGGTAGATAGATAGATAGATTATTATTATTTTAATTTAAAATAATTAATATCCCACTTTCACATATGAAATATTTTGTCATATACAACATATCTAGTGAATATTCTGTTGTTGACGGGCTATCTTTAGTTAAACTTAAAATAGTTGCCTCTTTCCTCCTTTTCCCCCCTTTCACACCCTCTCTCCCACCCTCTATCTCCCTCCCCCTTCTCATTTCTCCTCCTCCCCCTCTCTCTTCTCCGCCTCTTTCCCCCTCCCCCTTCTACTTCCCTCTCTCCCCTCCCCCTCTACTTCCCTCTCTCCCCCTCCCTCTCGCTCCCCCCTCTACCTCTCTCTCCCCCCCTCTGTCGTATTTAAAGCATTCAAAGCACGCTTATACACCCATAAGGATTGATACAACAATAGGATTTTGAGGTCTAACAATATAATTGGTAGCCAAGACAACATCCCGTTAAAATGGCAATATTTCCACAAAATATGTGAATTAAACGTATAACATGAGCGATTTCGAATTGTATGCGGAAAAAGATGAAAATAATAAGAAACCTTGTAATTTTTTCTTCAAAATGGTTCAGATCCGAAGATCGTAGATTAATTCCTTCTAATTTTAATTTCCAACACAATAAAAGCCTGCATATCAAAAAATTGATTTTTACATGTTACCTTACGGAAAATGGAAATGTCTTCCTTGGAGTCGAACGCAGGACTTTTTTGGAGATTTATTTTCGTCATTACCTTAAAATATGTTAACCAAGCATCCTTACCAAATTTCAAAGTTTGTTAAAACGCTCATTATCGGCCACCGTAAAAGCGTGACCAACCAACCAACCAACAGACCTGGACTATTTTAGTATTAAATTCCCGTCGTTTTCGCCGAAAGAAAGGTGAGTTGTTGACGTACATGTGGCGCCGACAGAATGAGAACTACATTTCGCTGTCGGCCATCTTGCGTTCATTACAGAACGTTTTTATTATAGAGAATTTCAAAAAATTATATCTCCTCTTAAATTGCCTCCTCTATATTTGAAAGCTTTTCATAGAGTACGCTGTGCTCTTTCGATATATGTACCATCTTTATTTTGGCATGGAGTCCTTTTTTTATATTTTCTTATCCTATCTTTCTGGAGTTTAATTCTCCATTCGCTAGATTCTCGCTCCACTTTCGCTCCATGATTTTAGCCACCCACACTGTCTCCAGTCCTTCTTTTCTTCCAATCTCTTTTCCAATTGTCCCATTCCCAACTTTCGCGTCCAGTCATAAATTCCAGGAACGAAATGGAGATTTAGCTCTCTTTCAACGCCCGCCTCTGTAAATATGTCGCAACTCGAATGGCGCGGTTTTTGTGAATAAATGTTTTTATAAAATCTTTTATATGCGTTCGTCCGATATTTATTCAATTATTTATTTATTTATATATTTTTGGGTAGACCATCTTTTGTTCCCTTATATCTCTTGAACGAATGATCGGATCGTAAATAATGTTACAGTGTTTGAAAGATTATGACTTGCAGAAAGCTTTTAGCCCATAAACAATTTCGTATCTCATCTAGATGTTACACTGTGAACGTTCAAACTTTCCGAAAGTCTATTTGGTTGCGGTGTCTCTGCTGGTGAATCTGGGGGTCATTTTAGTAGCAAGAAATTGAACTACTACATACTCATACATTCTGTGCCCCAACGCTAGAATTGATAGCGGGAAAAACGGATTTCAACGTGATTTGTCATTTTGACCAATATTTGGCGAGAGAAGTTATAACGCTTAATTGTACGAATATTTTAGCTTATGTCTATTTTGTCATTTTATACTTCTATAGTTTTTACTATTAGTTTAAAAATTTTGAACTTTTTCATAAAACAATTAACAACTCTTAATCAGTAGACGGTTCCTTTAGAAGAGTATTTTTGTTCCTCACACTGCGGTAGATGGCTTCTGGGTAGAAAGTATCTTCGAAATTTCAAAACTCGTGAAATAGGGTGCCGTAAATTATTTATTTTCGTTATTTTTCATTGAATGCTATTCAATTTCGCACTTAAAGATGAAAACAAGTAAGAATTTTTAAAAAATTCAAAAATAAAATCTTTTTGCTTTATATAATAGGCGGTCATAAAATAATAAAACAAGAAAAATTTACGATTATTTGTTTGTTACATAGGATTTTGGTGTCACTACTAGAACTTTACATATCATTTACGTCATAATCTCATTCCATAATCTGGAGGAAATGGATTTTGAATATAAAGTTAATAGTAAAACATATTTTTTAACGTAGCTCAACCTTGAAAATTTCCTATCAAAGGAAATTTTTACGTGAATGATATTTAAAGCAACATTAATGAAAAGAATATGCCACAAAAATCTTTTATAACGATCAAATAATATGAAAAATTTCTTGTTTTATTCTTTTTTAGATAGCAAAAAGATTTTATTTCTGAATTTTTCAAAAATTCTTACTTGTTACTTTCTGTTTTGCGAACGCGAGAATACATATTTTGGCGAAGAATAAGTTTGAAATCCTGCTCTGAAAGGTCGACCGAGATCCAGTTTGTCTCCATTCACGTAACTAATCCAAGTTATGAGCGAGAAATAATTTCGCCTGGTCCAATTTTTGTGTGTGATGTATACGAACGCACGTACGCATATATATATATGTGTGTATATATATATATATATATATATATATATATATATATATATATATATATATATATATATATATATATATATATATATGCACTGATATTTTCATGGACGTTTTGAGTCCAAGTATTGATGTATAACGAGTGGGATTGCATCATCGGCAGATATGCATTTCAAACATCCATGCATCGATTTATCGAAAAACAACTTGGGTTAATATTAATACCAAATATTACGCGGATATTATACACGCGCATGCGTTTCCAGAAATTTTATTTAAGTTTTAATATGAGCCCTTATATGTTCCTTTATGTCTCTCTCTCTCTCCACCTCAATACCTTCCCTTTAAATCACTCTATAATCTCTTTTCTCTCTCTCACTTTGGCAACCGCCTTCCTTTCTTTCCCTCCCCCTCCCTCTCTCTCTTTCTACTCCCGCATTTTTTCATTTATGTACTTTCACCCCGTTCTCTCTCTTTCACATCCTCTTTCGCGGAATTAATCTCTCAAATATCAACGTCCTCTGAATAATAATTTTTTTCTGATTTCACTCCAACTCCTCTTCGTCCCTCCCTCATCTCTCTCTCTCTCTCTCTTTCATCTCTCTTTCTATCTCTCCTTCGTCCTTTTGTTCCGCAACGTCAATGTCCTTATCTGGAATGAAAAAAAAGAGGGAAGGTTTTCCTGCTACTAATCCGATACGAGCGGTCATTCCCGAGCTACACCCTTTGCCCCTCAATCGACGAAAATTTCCTATCTCGCGAATCGATACAAATTCGGAGATAAATAATTACTCGATCCCTCCGATCACCCCCCTCTCCCCCCCCCCCCCCCCCCTCTCCTCCTCCTTTGGGATATTTGTTTAAATTCACGGGGGAAAAAGGCGAAACGCTGGAAAAGAGAGAACGGGGAGGGTGGTAGGGGGAGTGGTGAGAGGGAGAGGGAGAATGAGAGAGGAAGTGGGAATAGAGAGGGAGCGAAGAGTGAGAGAAGAGGGGGAGTGGAGGAGGGGGATAGGGAGGGAGGGAGAGAGAGGTGGAGGGAGAGGTGGAGGGAGAGAGGAAATAAGAGGGGAGGGAGAGAGAGTGAGAGGATAAGAGGGGAAGAAGGAGAGGGGGAGGAGAGAGAGAGGGAGGAAGAGAAAGTATGAGAACAGAGAGAGAGAGAGAGGAGGTGAGACATGACATGTGTACATGCATGACAGAGAAGGCTCCTCTCCATTTCTCTCGCAGTGGATGATTCAACCAAAAATTATTTAATCTCATTGCGGTTTCACGAAGGCGAGGCTATTTGTTCCTCAAACATAGACAACAAAGACTTTGCGTTTTCAGACTAACAAGGGGACGTTGTCAAGTCGACGTCAAGGATCCGGCTGAAACTTCTTGAGGTGAAACTAGAGACAAAATAAGCGGACACGGCTTTTTCCCCCATAGGCCCGGGTTCGAGAAAAATGGGCAAAATAGATTTGCACGTAAAACGTATACCGGTATTTAACTAGCCCATGTCATAGAGCGCCGTGGCTGCGGTCGCTAGGGCGTTAGGATTGTTAAGCATAAGGTCGGTGGTTCAAATCCCACCGGCTGCGTACTTCTTTTTCGATTTTATTTCCGTCTATTTTTTCAATACATACTTTGTTCACTGAAGTGATTCGGGACGGACAAATCCACGCCTACAGTTCATCGCTACATATTCGGAATCTCCCTTTTTCGAAATAGTTGTTTTAAATGCGTGTTTGCGTATTTATACATACGTATTCATATATCATATTCGTATCTTGGAAAGCCGCACATTAAGCAGTTTTAGCCGTTTGGAAATGTGAACATGTAGAACATTCCATAGAAACGAATTAGTCTTTTGTAAACATTCACATGGGACAGTAAATTGCAATTTCAGTGGTAAGTTATAATTAGTAGAGATTTACTTCATAACTTGATCACAGTAGCGAGAAATACTATTTCGAATTAATTTGTCAGCTACACTTGCGTCATTAGTTTGAATGATACATTCATAAGCAATTTCCATCCACTATTTTATTTATGCGTCTGTAACGTAATTTATCCCTTCCGTTTCGAGAAACATTTTAAATTGATATATAATTTACAAATAGAATTAAACATATAGAATGATGCGATCGAAATCTCATTGATATCGTGAAATCCTTTAGGTCTTACGAAAACTGCATTTTGATTAATCTTCGGATGTCCACGAGGGATTGGTTGCAATGGCGGTTCTATATTATGGGGGGGACTGTGAGCGATTGCTAAGTTAGCAACACAAAAGAGGACAGAAGGGGAGATAGATAGATAAGAGAGGGAGCGATGGAGGAGGAGGGGGAGAAAGATGTAGAGGGGGGGGTGGAGGAGTAGATATGGAGGGAGAGAAAGGATGGCCTGAAAGGTGAGGACTTAGCTCGATTTCGCGCGTGCGGGAGGGGAGAGGGACCTTACTCATGAAGAAAGTTTTTCGGGGAGGTGTTTTGGCTCACACTTGGGCTATGAGCGTTGCATTTAAATGGGAAAATGTGTTCACGAAGATTTAGAAAGTTTTGCGGAACGGAGGCTATAAAAAGGCGGAGTAAAAGGTTTAGTCCTTTATTTTTTTTTTCTTCTCTTCCCTCGCAATAAAAAAAAGGGAAGTTAAGGAGAGTTCGGATAGTAGGAGTTTAAAATGAGAGGGGAAAAGATAGGAGAATAGATTAAGAAGGGAAGAAAAGATGTTTCTGTAAAATATGGTTGTTTTTTCCCCCTCGTATTTACCCGGGTGATACAATCTTTCTCTCGGCATTTTAAATATTTTTTTGAGTAAACAAAGGGTCACAAAGGCATTCCGCGTGGGTCATTGAATTTAGGTAATATTTAAAGTTTTTTTCCCTCGCTGACTCAAGACTGAATTATCCATTATTCTGTATGGTTGTATCAGATTTTCTTTTGTTTAACTAAGGGGGCGAAAAAAGTATAAATGTCAGAATTTGCACCGTATAATGAATTTCAAATAGTATTACCAATATATATAGGGCAACTAGGTGTTGAAGGAAACCCAGTGAACACTTACCAGAAGGGGAGCCGCTGGGGTGTTGGAGAGACACATTTGTAGAGGTTAGAACTTTCCGGATGATCCCTTCGTCAGCACAAGAGAGACACAACTCTCCGGGTTTCCTTCAACACCTAGTTGCCCTAAATATTCTTACTTACCTTTCCTCTTCCGTAGTATATATATATATATAAAGGTGGCAACAACCTAACACTCCTGGCCGTCCCATTGTTGCTAGTTTCAACTCCCCCACGGAGCGCATCTCCGCATTCGTGGACTCTCACCTACAGCCTCTCGTCCGTCTACTGCCATCCTTTATCCAAGACACCAACCACTTCCTCCAACGCCTTAAGCACCTCCCTTCTCCCCTCCCACCCAACACCATTTTGGCTACCATTGACGTCTGCTCCCTCTACACTAATATTCCCCATGATAACGGACTTTCTGCCCTCAGAAAACAACTTGACACCATACCCGACAAAAGATCCTCCTGCCATTTCCTATTGCACTTGGCAGAAATGGTGCTGAAAAAGAACAACTCTTTCGGAGGGCACCATTATCTCCAAATTAAGGGTACAGCAATGGGCACTCGAATGGCGCCCTCTTATGACAATTGCTACCTAGGGGAACGGGAGACTCATTTCCTCAACGCACCTCTCAAACCACTATTGTGGCTAAGATTCATTGACGATATCTTTCTCATCTGGACCAATGGACCTGACTCCCTCCAATCCTTTTTGTTACGCCTCTCCTCTCACCCCACGCTTTCCTTCATCTACAATACTTCCACCACTAACATCACCTTTCTAGACGTAGACCTTTCCATCCAAGACGGAAAAATCCGCAACGGCGTCCACATTAAACCCACTAATAGCCTTCAATACCTCCACTTTGAAAGCTGCCATCCCATACACACCAAAACCTCGATTCCATATGCCCTAGCCGGCCGAGGATGGAGGATTTGCTCAGACAGGAGGTCTCTCTCACTATATTACTCCATCCTCGAAGATGCCCTTCTAAAACGCGGTTACCCACCGGGCCTGATCCGTGACCAGATCCGGAGGGCAATCACACCGGTAACCACTAAACACCACCCTCACACTCCACCTATTCCTGATTCTACCCCTTCCCTTACCCTTACTACCCTCTTCCACCCCGGGATCCACGAGGCCCTCAAGGAAATCCTTCATGCTGTCCACCCAATTCTTACTTCCACCTCCCACAAATCCCCTTTACTGATTCCCCCATTCTTTCCTTCCGCCGGCCTCCCAATTTGGGAAATATCCTGTGGAAGAAAGAACTACCCACTCCCAACCCTCCATCCGCTGCAGGATCTCAACTCTGCGGCAAACCCCGTTGCCTCACATGCCCCATCCACCCACCCTCATTTTCATTCACCAGCTCCTCCTCCAACATCACCTACCCCATCCCCTCCAGAAGTAATTGCACCACTAGGAACGTCATTTACCTCCTCACCTGCTTTTTATGTTGGCCTCAACAGTAACCCGCTCAACATTAGAATTAATGGCCACCGGAACAGCGTAAATACTAACCGTCCCCTTCCGGTGGCTTCTCACGCCAATTTACATCAGGCAAATTTTAATAACTGCTTTACTGTAAGGATTATCCGCGCCCTACCGGATGACACCCTCGCCCCCCTACTTCGACAGTGGGAGTTAGCCTACATCTTTCTCCTTGACTCTTTCTCCCCCCCCCTGGTCTTAACCTCCGATAACCCTATTGGCCGTCCCTCCTACCCGCATCCTCCTATCCCCGAACTCCTCTCATTACCCCTCTCCCCCTCCCCACGAAGAGGGTAGACTCGTTACATATCGAAGAATGGCGCATAATGCGGACTATTCATTAGACGAATTAACAGATATGATACTGCTGTACGGAGAAGCAGAGCGGAAAAGTGCAGTCGCTGCACGTCTTTACGCCAAAAGTTATCTGCAACGACGGCATCCAAATCCCAGGACATTCATTTCTCTGGAACGTCGTCTGAGTGAAACAGGTCGTATTCGGCCCATTATGACAAACGCTGGTAGACCACGAAGTTTGCCGATGTGTTGAACGTTGCCCTGGTGCTAGTACCAGGCGGTTGGCTGCTCGTCACCAGATTTCCGAGCGACGGTGGTGAGGGTGTTGCATGATCAGTTGTTGCATCCATTCCATGTACAGCGTGTTCAAGTTCTGCAACCGCCGCTGGATTATAAGCGTCGAAGAGCATTCTGCGAATGATTACTGAAGCAGGATGCAGCATATCCGAACTTTCTCAGCGAAGTTTTGGTGATGGATGAAGCATGCTTCACAAGGAATGGGATTTTGAATAGTAGTAACCAGCACACACGGGCTAATGAAAACCCACATTCATTTCAGGAAACACGATTCCAACAGCAGTTTGCAATTAATGTTTGGGCGGGAATAATTAGCGATCTCCCCCTAGGTCCTTATGAGCTACCTCCTCGACTATCAGGGTCCTCCTATTTACAGTTGCCATATCTTGCTAACGAAGCGGTTGCGACCATATATATATATATATATGAACTTTTCTGCTTGTCTGTAGGTGTAGAACACGATGCTTACATTTATGGTATGTAATTAAGACTCACCCTGTATATAACATGTCAAATAGATATTTGATGGTCACTGTATACGGGTAACTTGTTAGTTAGTGATTCATTCCCCAAGAATGATTGTGTGAAGAAATTGAGCGTAGTGAACTTTATTTTTCGGAGAAGAATGATAAGTAGGTCTACTGAGAACTATGACCGTAAGCACTTATGAAGCTGATTGCGTAATATAAAGTTGGTCAGTACAGTATTTAAATGGCAAAACAATATTTTAAATATAATAGTTCAGGGCATATTATATTAATTCATTTGTGCGACCATGTTTCTCTTATTTTTTCATGACTTAAGAATTTGTTTTCAAGAAAATCGTTTTTATGCAAAATATCATAATCCAGAAAAATCTTTTCCCTCATTAACCGACATTGTAGTAGATGTCTCTTCCACGTCTAAATTATTCCGCATAAAAATAATAATTTGTGAAGAAGTAGGGCTCGTGTGCCGCTTTGCATATATCACGTCGATTGGGGCCCTTGGGGGAAAAAAACCCAGTTGTTTCGGAATCTCATCCAACAATATTGAATCGGCAGTTCTCTCTCTCTCTGAAAAGGAGCCATCTCGCATCCAATCATTGGTTTAAATCGAATCTCACGGATATATAGCGGAGCTTATCACACATTTTTCGCGTCTACTTTTTCATCTCTTCTACCTGGCACAAAATCAAACCCGATTTGAGCTTTTGTATAAAACGTAAGCATTTTTTTCGACCTTTCCTGAGTGGACACGTCGATGCGATAATTACGATCGATTTCACAGGATGTCTACCGACATGTCATTTTGCATGAGAAATAAATCATCACCTGCCTCGGAAATGCGGTGACGTTTAATTAAAATCTTCGTTTCCGCGTGACCCGTGAGCGCTTTTAAACGTTGCAGCTGCTGGGAATATTTGAATTTCGAGAGAAGTTATTCATAGTAATGGCGTATTTCATAATAATTAAAATTTATTTTCGTTGAATAATTGAAATTTAACTTATATTAACAATGTTTGAATCGTGGTGAATATGACGAGGGGAATATATAGGAGGCAATTAATATCTTCTTTAAAATACAACACTTTTTATCATACGTCATGAAATTTTGTACAGCTATTATTATTATTAAAGTTTATTTTACAGAAAAGTAATTTTATCCTGGAAAACTTTGCATTAAATTATATTCTTAAAATGACGATTTTTTATATATTTTTGAATAAATTAGTTTCGTTTGAAAGGGGACTATTCTGTTTCGTCTGACGCTCTTGAATGCTTTATTAAAATTTTCCCCTATGCTAATGATGTCATCTGAGCTTCGACAGTTTTACAGTTTAGTAATTACAAATATAATCTCCACCACTTTAGTAAGTCTGTTTCTTTATGCACACCCACATTCCTCAACCGATTCCATTTTAGTGTCCGTTTGTTTAAAAATCGCAGCCATTTTTCTGTCTTCTCGTTTACGCACGCCCAAAACCGACCTATTCCAACCAAATTTGGCACGATTGTAGGAGGCATTACGTGAAAGGTCAACGCGGGGTTTTAATGCCCGTCTGTCCGCTTGATTCAAAATGGCGGCCAATAGTCTGTCTCTTCCTTTATGCACGCCTGCATTTCTCAACCGATTTCGAACAAATTTGGCGCCATTATAGGGGGCAGCAAGGGGAAGTTCAGTGCGGGATTTTGTTTCCGTGTCTGTTTAATTCAAAATGGCGGCTGGTTTAAACGTTAAACTACGCGTATTTTCCCGAGTCCTCCTATTGATTTGAATCGAATATCGTACGATTGTGGAGGGCTCCCAGGAACAACTCATAAGTGGTATTTCTTTCTCTCTGCCTGTTTTATTGAAAACGGAGGCCGATTGATTTCTTAAATACCAAGTATCATCTAGAATTCCGATCGGGTTTGAACCAAACTTCCCCGGGCAACGCTGGGTATTTCTGCTAGTTACCTACATATAAAAGATGCCGCTCGAATCATGTCACGGTTTTATTAAAGATATGTTTTACCTATAAGAAGTTATCCTGCGAAATAAGGGGAAGTATCGCAATTACCTGGTAATTTTATTTCATTGTATCGTAATGAAGGGTCTTAAAATCCAATCTTCTTAACGCAATGCTCTTATAGAATTGTTCATACGCTTGATATAATGTCTGGATTATTTTGCCGGTCTACCAATTAAGCACACGAATGCTAAACATCTTATTTTATTAATGCCTTTTAGAAATTAATGGTAACTGTTGAGCAAGTTTCAGTAATAACTACAAGAAGACAATTGAAACTCCGTTTTGATGACTTTTATTAAGAAGACCCGCAAATACACGAACTTTATCTACCAAATATCAACTCGTGCAGAAGTTAAATGCAAGCAAAACTGTTGAAACTAGAGAGAAGCACTTGCTCGTGCCATTTCCGATTTCGATTTCCAATATTGTTTTCCTTGCACAACCCACGGCCATGCTGCGCGAGCAAAAATTTAAAGGGAAAAATAAACATTCGCGCGTAGAAAATATTGCGAGATCCGAAAAAGTGGGAAGAAAAGACGAACATTTTTATTTTTCGTAATCCTCTTTCGGAATCTTTCCCATCTTCCTTTTCATATTCCTCCTACCTCCAGTTTTATTTTCGTTTCGCTTTGACGTCTCCTCCTTGCGCGTTGCTACCTTAATCCCCGCCGAAAAGCATCCCGCACAAACTCTGCGTCGTAGGCAGGTGGAGGAGGAGGAGGTGGGGAGGAACATTCCTCCTCTTCCTCCCGTCCCGTTCTCCCCTCCACCCCACTATTCTTTCTCCAGTTCCAATCCGATTCCATTTGCACCGCAGAGCTCTTCTTTGAGAGGATTAGAAAAGTTGCGGGGAGCGGCAGCGCGCCCTGGCGGCTCTCCTTTGAAACTAGGTTCGGTTGGGGATAGAGGGAGAGGACGGGTAGGATAGGTGGGATTTCTTAAGGACTGGAAGGGGGAAATAGTCATCTCGTATCCTATCTCGCGTGCTTCGTGCGTACTAAAGAAACAGAAGAGTAAAAAGGTGAATATGAAATAAGAATGGAAAGACATTTCTGGTAAAATTATAAGGACTGATAGTATGATAATTTGTCGTTCTTTAGCGAGGTGAAACAGGTTCGATGATTCGCTTGCACCAGCTTGTGTATAGGATTTGTCCTTAAATTTACTTATTCGTGGTGGAACTTGAGATTAAATTGCCAATCAGTACTATAGATGTTGTATAAAATCATAAATGAATCAGTACATTTCTGACTTAGTTGGAAACCGTATCCCACTCTTCCACATTACGTTAGATACACTGGTCACTGTTGTTATGAGAGGATGGCCTTCTATCTGCAGGAAGCGCTTAGATTCTAAAGTTACACTGCAGTATCACAGAAGAATTCATTTTCGCTCTACCGTCTAGGCTCCAGAGCCAGTAACAGACAGACAGACAGACCGCATTGCGAAAACCACTTTTTCGGATTCAGCGACACCTAAAAGGTGTATTTCCGTAAAATTCTCGAGGTCGAATTTTTTCGCGAAAACAATACTTTCTCGATACTTCGTATGAGAAAGTAAAAAGTATCTTAACGAAAATATATTACGTAATTCGAAACAATTGCAATAAATTTCATCCATAGACGTACTTAGCAAGGCGCCTATATCTGGAGGTGCATTCAGCATATGCCGATAAAGATGAAAAGCCTGGAAAGCATTTTTTTAATTTAATGATTTCATATTCATTCGTATCATTAGAAAATATATATATTATTAGGTAAATATACCCAACAATAAAAATAACTTTAAAATTTGAAAAGAAAAATGTAAATGGTCAAGTTCAACAGAAGAACATACTTTGAATAATAATTCTTTTTAATTGAGATGAAATTGGCTTTATTTACTCTATTTTTGGAAAAATTTTCAAATATTATTTTATCGATTACTTATAATTGCATTAAAGTTTCAAAAGACAATAACAGCTTTTCTACATTAAAATATTTCTGTGGTAATTACAGAATTCCTCCGCTAAGAGAAAACCGATCGATTTCAAAATCCGTCGCAATTACCAATACGTACCTCAAGGAGTTACTTATCGGGGCACAGTCGATGAAAACCAACCAAAAAAAGTAAAATTTGACGAGACCTAATAAATCGTGTATTCACTAAGTCAGCGGAACTTTATCTCAATTCATAACAGTCTGGCGTCTCTCCGTAATGAGTGCGGATAGCTCGGGAAAGTTTGGACAGCAAAGTGGGCAAGCGGTTTGCAGCGCAAGGAGCCATTTTTGAAACTGGGTCACCGCCGTAAAAAGGACAAATCTTAGCGAGAAAGCAAGGAAAGAAACAACTGCAAAGGCAAAAAGGAAGAGAGAGAAAGAGGATAGGGAGAAGTGAATGAGGAAAGGAGGGTAACAGAAAAATAAAAAGGAGCACTCGAGTGCCCGTGTTGAGCTGATTGAAAGTAATTGCGGTTTCCAAGGCAACAATGAAGCGAAGCAAATCCTAGGACAAATTGAGAGAGCCTGAGAGGTTTTATTACGAGCTTAGAATTGGTCAGAATTGGCGTAGCGGTAAGGAAGTCTGATGCATTGTTAGGTTCACTAAGCCGCAATGTCCTTCCGGTCTCCGCTTAATTTTGCCGCAGGGGCTGATTTTCCAAGTCCACTTGAGTATAGCAGTATTTCGGAGTGATGGAACAGAAATGTAGGCTCTTTCAAGGCTTGTATTTCTAAAGTTTTTTTCTAAAAGAATTGTTTAAAAATACTAAAAAATGTAACATTTTTAAAAGGATTTAATGCAAAATTGTGTATGGAACTTTTTACGCAATGTAATATAAAAATATCAATTTCTTTCCGGGGAAATGCATAGTTAATTGATCGCACCGTTTTCAAAAAAGTGTGTTAAATTAACTTTCAGTCATTTGCGTAACTACAGTGGGGCGGCCGCATCTGGAGCCAAGCACTAAAGGGCCCCACGAGTTAATTTTTTTCTTTTTCTTTTGAAAGTTTATTATAATGTGTGATATTGAAGTATAGTATAAATGTTGGAACAGTATATGTTGTCCTTTCGTTGATTAATGTCAATAATTTTGCACGCGAATGCAGTTTGTTCAAAGGTCCTATTATTTGCTCTTTACCTTGATGGGGCCCTATGCTCTGTCTTGCGTCCGGGCCCTCTCGTTCCTGGTTACGCTAGTGCACTCAGTCCTCCACTTTTTACGACAATTTTCAACAAGTACCAAGGTCGTGCTGCATTTCAATTTGAAAACTATTTCTTATATATCCAAGGGTGGAAAAATTCTTATGGGTATAGCGGGTCCGGAGGATTCATTCTGCCTAGCCGGAATCTATTTTTGAGCGGAATTCCCAGTGGGCGGAGTGGAAGTCACAATCAATTTTAGAGGCGTTAAAGTATGATTCGACTCCGGATGAAAAGCTCGTAGGTTTCCGATAAGGTCTTCGGCTCCTGCGCCTTGCCCGTTTAATAAAAGAAATGCTCGATTCCACGATTCCGCGTGACTTCAGGAAACTGTAGGAGAGTCGGAAACGTGATATGAATCCGTTGCTAGTATTAAATCCCCCGAAAGCTCGTCTCGAAAATAATTTATGGCGTCGTCTGTTTTGGAATCTGTATGTACTCCGAAGACATTTCACTTTTCCGTTCAAGCGTGACTTTTAGAATTTGACATCAACGTATTATTTAGTCTTAATAAATGCGCATCCTTCTTTCCTAAGCGTACCGCAATTTAGTACTCTTTCTCTTCTCCACGAGGCTGTAAAGCTTTTTTTTTTAATTTATTGATTTTTCAAATAACGATTCCGTTTTTCTTATTTTCTTCGAGATTAACTTCGCAATTTAAACGTATTTAATTTTATTTCGTGCGAGACATGAAGCTTTCCTGTCAACGTTATCATCATTGATGAAATTTATTGTCAGTGGCTGGAGGTTGTGCATACAACTACACAACCTCTGTGATATGCTATTTACCGCGCGCGCACGGTGATATGATGGGAAATCGCAATCTTATGGAATAGTATGAGAAAATTTAACATTAAAATATGACAGAAGGTAAGGGTGTGTGGCGTTTATAAGCATTAATAAAAAACAAAGAGAAACACGTTGGGATATTTGAGAGATGTCGTTTAAGAAATTGCTTTTCTCTGAAAAACTTCTTTCATGGTAAAGATTTCCTCACAGTACCACATATTCTTCGTATAGCTAAAGAAAATCACCACATTCTTTTCTAAAAATATTAAGACGATCAATACTAATAAAATATATTAAATGCGAGGCGTAGTATGGATCTAGGATAAGTGGGCGTTTACGGAAGGAAAGATGAGAGGAATGGCAATCTACAACTTTTAATATGCGCTCGTATACAATGTACTATATATCGACTTCCTAGTAATGACCTCGCCTAACCATATTTATTCTTTCGATTTTGGAGTATTTATTTTCAAAGAAGTGGCTTTAAATAAAACTTCAACTTCGTGGAACACGATACATTCCTATGTTATTCTTTTAACGGAAAAGGTCTGCTTGGTAATGAGTCTTTCCGTTAATCTATAGTTTCGCAAAAGCATTCGGCGCTTTTGTGTCGTTGGTAGAAATATGTTCTGTTGGCAGAGAAAAACAGCGTATCTGGAAACTGTTTAACTTACTGCGTCAAACGTATAAGTAAAAAAAAAGCATTTCAG
The DNA here is from genome assembly GCA_036926305.1 of Uropetala carovei. NCBI lineage: Eukaryota > Metazoa > Arthropoda > Insecta > Odonata > Petaluridae > Uropetala > Uropetala carovei. The sequence continues at coordinate 2,959,799 of JAXCHB010000010.1, read as the reverse complement.
GAAAGTATTTCAAGTAATGCCTGTGATTACCAAAGGGCAACGAAACGTTGTTATACTGTTCGAAAAGTACGCGAATTCAAACACTGCAGTGAAATTTTCATCTTTTCGAGTTCATGTTTAGTTACAGGATAATTAATCGGTATTCATGAAAATCTAGCGGAATGCATCTTTTAGAATTGAAGAACTGAAGCTTTAATAGTTATTAGCATTTATATTTTTCTATTGTTCAGTTTTAAAGATTAAAAAAGAGAAAAATGCATACATATACGTATATGCACGGACAATATTAAATGGGGAATGAACCTTTAAAACTAGAGTAAAGGTGGATTGCAGTTATTATTTCTGTAAATATAAAATTACCGAATAAAACATTTTATTTTCAGTGTTAATCAATTTAGCATTTAATTAAAAGTTAAGCGTAATTTAGTCTTTTTCGAAATCCGTATGCATCTCTCCTTTCTATTTGTGAAAATTAACAATAAAATATCTTAAAATCATTTTCAAATGTTAACAGGAAGTTTTTCAAACTAAGATAATCTTTTAAGAGAGAAGAAACTTTTAATAACAAAACATAATTATCAGGAAATATTTCAAGCGTGTTGAGATTAATGCTGAATAATATAATCTGAAAATTGACCAATTCATGTGTCAAAAAACGTGCGATTTCGTGTTCAGATAATGGAGAAAAAAATCTTCAAAAAATTATGGAAATCACATAATCTCCTCAAGTTCCAGGAACCAACTCTCCTCTGTTCTGACCTGATGATTAAACAACCTGTCGTCGGGTACGTATTAATTTCAGATTGAGGAAAATATTTACGATTTTATTTAGATCCGGTGCGGAATTGATCCGAGCGCTCTCGCCAGGTCACACGAACAAACAATACCCCCGTTTCCATGACAACCGGTCCCAAATCGAGCGGAAAAAGGCGCTTAAATTCTCGCGGGATTTAGTGCGCCAATGGTCGACCTTTAAGCACAGTTCGAGTCCGTATCGCGAAAGGAGATTGGGAACGGTTATTCGAAAAACATTAACGATAGAAATAAAAAAGTTTTTTTTATCATTCATATCTGAAAGAGGGGAGAATAGTGAGAGAAGTAGGAGATATTGCCGCGTAAGAGGACCTTTGGAAAGGATTAAAAAAAAAAAATAAGGAGTGAGTTGAGGGGTGAGATAGAAACCAGGAGAGCTTAATTTCGACTGAGATTGGAATATTTCGAGTTTTGTGGTATGAATGTATAGGTTTATTCTGGCGGTCAAATGGGGGAGACGATTCATTTTTTTTCGCATCTAGAGATTAAGGGTGCAGAGAGAGGGAAAGAAGGGGGTCCCCCTTTTTATTCGTTCTTCTTTTTTTTTTTACCGGGAGATGATTTGGCGGAATACGTACTTCTCTCCTTCACAACTCCGGGATCGATTTTTTCCCTCCGTAATGCCTCTTTAAATTTCATCCCTGTCGCCGGTATAATTTTCTTTCGGCCGTTGATCAACGCTGAAAAAAAGATGTTTTTTTTGCCCCGGTGGAATTGCTTTTTCGTTATTTAGGAAATTGCGAGAGATGCGATGCCGCAGAATCCTGCGGATTTATAGAAAGAAGTTATTCATCTGCCCGCGTTCAGGACGAATTTCTCGTTCCGTCCTCGTCTATTCTTTGTAAAACGCTGGGAATGTTATTAGAAGTAAATTTTTACGGCGTACGTCACAGAGAAAACTGGTAAGGCGGCATTTGTTCGAAAATGGTCCTTGGAGTGAAGTACGTACGTAAATTAAAATACGCTAACCTAATGGAGACTTTAAAGTAATGGTTTGTAACGGAGTTTGTATTTTTATTGCTAAGACAAATAGGATTAAAGGTTACTAGCTCGGAACAGGGATAATTTTCACCTGAAATAATTTTGGAGCATATTTATTTGTTTTGCATGCGCATAATTGCTGTCTTTACCTTTAAATAATGTGTTGATAACCTTTGGTGTTTATCGGGCCTAATTGGAACTTGCGATTGTTTCAAAGGGGCAGAGGCTGAATAACCAGAAGGCGTTTTGGGAGGCCTTCCAGGATCCCCTTGTGTTAGGGGTCCCTAAATCGACATGAAATTCTTTTGGGAGGAAATGTATGAATTTATGCTATTTATGCATTATCCAATGCTTTTTTTAGAAGGTTAAACTTTTCCGGGGTAATACAAAGCAGCCAGTGATTGTCTCCCCGAGTTCTTAGGGAAGTTGTTCCCAACCTACGTGTGGCACCCTTTCAAAGATAAACGGAATTTAGCGGCACTACAGCCTTGAAACAAGGTTGTTACATGTTTGTATACGAGTACGAGTATTGCAACCACCAGACGTATTTATTTGTTGGTACCACACCATAGTCATTTTCCCGAATACCACTTTCCCAAATATCATTTTCCCGACGTCATTTTCCCCAACATTATTTCACCGGAAATCATCCTCGGGAATATCACCTTCCCGAAATCATATTCCGGAAAGTTATTTTCCTGAAAACGGATTTTACTAAAGTTATTACCCAAATAGTGTATTTCCCAGAAGTTTCATTTTCCGAATACATACGCATTTCTCGAAAATGGGTTCCTTGTTTGAGGTACACAAGACAATTATGAATTTTGACCGTACTTTTGGTTTTCGCTACTTGAGGCAACCATTACTACCATTAGACTTGAAAAATCCACAGTGTTCTGTGATACGGAAAGGTTCAAATGCATCTGAAAATCAGAGGAAATAAAACCGGCTTATGAATCAATAGGCGAATTATTTAGGAATATATAGAGCGAACGAGAAGGTGATACAATTGTGGTAATGGTTTGGAGATATCAAGGAACACGCATGCTTAGTGTCTTTCGTTTATGGTTTTCATTACATATATAAACCAACATAGACCAATTTTTTGACATGGACAACTTTATGTAGTTATATCCTGGGCAAAATCACGTCTGGGTTTAAAAATACAAATAACTGGAAATGTTAACACGCCCGAAAATTACATAATTAATAATATCGTTTATAATGAAGTGTTAACTTAATTCTCTTTTAAATTTATTATTTTTGTTAAATTGTTATTAAAAATTAAACACTTCTTATGAATGACATTTATTTGATTCATTTTGAAAACATATTTTCGTCATACTTATCTAAATCCAATGCATGGTAGGAATGAAGTGACTGCGAGCGGGAGCGAGCAGCGGGCTTGCCCCCTAGTTATTAATAACTAGCAGGAGTGCCCGTTGAATTTCAACGGATTTAGTGAATCTAAAACTTCGACCGTGTAACATGTAAACATCGCAAGAATAAGATAGTACACAGTTATACCCGTCGAATAAAGCTAAAATGAAGAAAACCGCTCCGCATTTTCCTGTTTAGATGAATGAAGGAAGAAAATCTTAGGAAAATAACATAAACTCCCTCCCCCTCCCTTCCACCCTCTCCTTCCCTTTTCCCCCTCCCCCTCCCTCCCTCCCCCTCCATCTCTCCCCCTCCCTCTCCCTCTCTCCACCCCTTCCCTCTGATTCCCTCTCTCCATCTCCCCATTCCGTTACCATCCATCTCTCTCCCTCCCTATCTCGTATTAAAAGCATTCAAAGCGAACAAACTTACAAACGAATTTCTATTTTTAAACCTATTTCAATTCGTTGCTGAGATATACTCAAAAAAAACCCAAATTTGAACCGGCCATTACATTGACCTTTCGATCCAATGGACTGATTTTGTCCATTTTCAGCTAGAAAATGTACATCATCAAAACATTGATATTGGTCTAGGATTCATCAAAATCGGTCCAATGGTTGCTGAGATATCCTCAAGAAACTGAAATTTTCACCGACCGATCCGTGACCTCCGGGGTCACGACCCCGTGGGCCGATTTGAGTTATATTCAGCACTACAACTCCCATGATCATCCTGAAGCTGCTGCCAAAATTTCAAGCTCCTAACTTTATTCTCTGATGTGTTATGGCTGCCACTGACAGACAGATAGACAGACAGACAGATATCCTCTTTTATTTAGTAGATACCTCATTATAGTGCTTCCACAATACACGGCTGTCTTATATAAAATTTACAGCAACCATGTAAAATTCTTCCTAATACTGGAAATAAACAACAGTCACTTCATCTAACAATAAGAGAAATAGCTAACAATGATCGTACTCGGGTGAATTGTCAATATTTGAGTAATAACGTCTTTAGAAACTTACAACATTTCTACATCAATTATTACATGTAGTTATTACTGGTCTTTGAGGATAAAAATATAGATTATATACGTCGGCCATTCCTTCCTCTTAGAAGTGACCCAAGTATGAAAAACATTCCGGATGAAAGCATCGCGACATGGATATCACGACAGAATTCAGAGAGAAATTTAGTCATGTGCTTGCTAAGCCATTCACGAACTGTCTCGAACTTCGGAATACATCCGGGACATGGAATATAACGCCAACGACAACATCATTCACAAGGATGCAGGACCTTCAAAGAGGTTAACATCTGCTTTATGTTGTCGTTCGCAAGGCATTCAAGAACTTCCTGACAGACTGCTTATGAGAAAACCTCGGATTTAACCGGGAAAAATTGCGTTCAGAGGCGCATCGCAAACAACGGAACATTTTCATATCGCAAGAGAAGATCAAGAGTGTAATATCAAATTGTAAGAAATGTTTTATTATTATTTAACTATGAGAAAGTCCTTTGGTCAGATATTCGTAATAAAAAAAAGGAGTTTACTATTTATGATTCATTAATAGGATATTCAATGACAATCGACTTGGGGAAAATTGACAGAAAAACTGAGGCGCTTATTCAAACCCTAAGATTTTATCCTAAGTACTTCTAAGAGGTACCTTAATAATTTTTTCATCAATATCTATCACGTAGAAAAAATCTTAAAGTTCTGGAATACTATTAATCAATATCTTTGGGACCTGGAGTAGGAAAATACGACCCAAAAAACAAATTAAAAACTAAGAGGGGAGAGGAAAGACTACGGATGAACTGAAAGTTTTTAATCTCCCCACACCCTTTTTATGCGCCAGTTATTTTCTCTCTCATTTTGCCTTCGCTCGAAATGATTTTTTCCGCGTTGTGGGTCACTATCCGTTCTCGATGTTGTTTGCGTGGATATAAAAAAAACACTGCGTTGCCAGGATGAAGGGGAAGGAGAGAGAGAGAGTATATTTCCATCATTGTTGGTCATCCGGGTGGCATTTAAATTCCCGGCTACTCTTGTTTTTCCAACTCTTCCGTTAAAATATAAAAAGAAAACGAAAAAAAAAATTATCCCAGTCTGCTGTTGTTTTTAAAACCGGAATCAATCAGTTTGTGGGTGAAAATTTTCACTAATAGCCCCAGGGGAGCGAACCTTTGGAAAATAATAAAAACGAGGCCAAACGCAACGAGCTACGAGATTGGGTTGCCCAGCCAACCTTTATGCTTTTTAAGGTTCCGAAAATTTATTTCGGTGTTACAATTTTTTTCGTGCAGACAATTGAAGGTAGCGGTGCGTCGAGAGGTGAAAATTCTATACGATGATTTCGTTCCCTTGATCCGACTATGGGAGCTAGAGCTACTTTTTTTTTTAAGAGTAAACGTCGATTCTATTCCTGCTCTCTAGGCGCGTAAAAAAAAGGGATTAATGGAAATCGATCCGAAAGAAAACAAAGCATTTTGTTGTACCTATATTTTAGGCTAATTGCAATAGAGCCTTATAATAAATTAGCGTCGCTTATTTTTTCTAACCGGTGTAACATCGTCTCATATTGAACTCTGTTGGATTTTCCTGTGTTTTTTTGTTTAGAGTTTAACAATAGATTTTGATGACGACAACCTTTTTTCCAGCTCTTTTTGCCTTCGCATGAAACAGTTTTCGCTCGCGGTGAAGAACAGGTGATTAGTCTATTTTAGCAAAGAACTTATCTCAATCGCTGCGGAGGGAAAATTGAATTGGTAATTGAAATGCTGGGGAAGGGGGGGGGGAGGGAAAGGGAGAGAGTATTTCTTATGTGGTTTATTGGAAGTATAATTAATTAAACCAGAGGTGGATGGAGTGGAAAATTAAGATAAAAGGCTAAATCCTTTTTTGCATGGATAGAAAAAAAATTAACGATATTTTGAAATGTTTTCAGGTATTTCTGAGTTTTGTTTTACTGAACCTAAAATGGATAATTATTTCTTTCCAAATCGATTATAAATACTTTTTAATTTAATTTGGATCTCGTCCTCGTCTTATTCTGTCAAAATAAAAGTGTAAAAATGTTTAAAAATATAATGTGAACGTTTTTATTGATGCGGATTTTGGAATACCGATAATTACACGAAAATATGAAATATAAGGGCAGATAGAGAATTCACAAATTAGATATTTAATTAATACAGTTCATAATCTTGGAATGTAATGACATTCAAGATGGAAGGGAAAGAAGACTTAACAGAGGAGCAGAAATTCACTGAATATCTCGCCAAATGGAAATATTGCTGAAGCTAGGAGAAGAGAAACGGAACAGGATAGATAGAAAATATTGAACGATCAGGACAAAAGAAAAGCGAGGCATAGAGATAATGAGTCGCCAGAAAAAACAGTAAATCGATTGACACGCAACAGATTTATAGATGTAAGAAAACGAGCACATGAAAGTTCATTACAATCTGAAGAGCGATTATTAGGTAATTTATATTTATGTAACAAAATCCTTATTGAATTATTTAGCGTGTTTAGCGAAAAAATCCTCATTAACAAAAGTTTTTGACAAACAACTTTTATATGCCCATGACTTGTTATTGTTATTATTACTACTGGAACATTCGATTAGGTGGATTTTATATATATATTTTTACGTTTTAGCGATCATAAAACTTGGTGTCATAAATTATTGTTTTATTAGGGCATATTCCTCCTTTGGTCTCTCTACTCCACACATCTAGGATGCCCACGCGCCGTCAATGTCCATCTTTGCTAATGGAATTCTCTCCCATCCACTCTACGTATTCCCTCCAATCCTCGAGGCGTAAGGTAGCTTCTAGTAATTTTCAATCGCTACGTTAGGGGGAACTACCTGTACTCCACATGCATGCCCTCTACCGGAAGCTTAGAGAACTAAACTCCACCTAGCAAAAAATCTCGTCTTACATTTATTATTCACGCTGGTTCTGCCTTGCTGTCAAAATTTTCGTGCTTATTCAATTAGTTTGTGTTCTTAGTGTTAGAAAATTCGAGCTTTCGAACATTTATTTTATTTGTGAGATTACCTAAATTCAAAATCCTGTACTGATAATCGAAATTTTGGATCCAGAGAACTAATACTGATTGTAGATGATGTCACTAACCTTAAGGCTTTTTCAAATTGGGTGGACGCCTGAATCCCTTTACTTCCAAGAATCAGAAGGAAAACTTAATAGTAATAATTTGTTGACATTTCTCAGGAATTGTTTTTGGTATATTTTTTAAAAAATCACTTATTTCTACATGTTCAAAGTTTAATGAAAAGTTCTCAAGGAAAATAACGATAGTGACAGTATTTACATTTAACTTATATGTGTGTGAGTGCATAAGACTGATAACAAATGTGAAAATAGAGAAGTAGAAAAATTATGAACTTCACTGGGAACCGAACCCAGGTCTCTCGCTTGTAGACTTCTACCGACTAAGCTATCAAGCCAGTCTTAATTTTCCGTTTTCGAATTGAGGCTACCCCAAGTGGGCCGGCCCCGGTGGCGGAAGGGGTTAGCGTATTGGCCTACCATCACTAAGGTAGCGGGTTCGAATCCCGCCAAGGGCATGGATGTTTATGTGTCTTTTGCAAAATTTCATCAATCATGTGTGCGTGTCTGATGTGGAAGGCAACGCGAAACCACCACATTATATGTGTTTATTCCCTAGACATTTCAAACCAATCTTGGGATTGAAAATCATGAATGAATGACCCCAAGTCGGAGATCCGGGTTCGATTCCCGTTAAAGGTCAGAATTTTTCTCCTTCTCTATCTTCACACCTGTTCTCAAGGAAAGTTGCTTCCGCCATTTGATTCAGCGAGGGTGATTTAATGTTCTCAAAATCCGTAGTTTTCTCTAATTGTTAGCAGTACCTCATCTACTTCTCAAATATTTTCAAAATTTAAAAAATGCTATTATTGCTCTTAATTGGAAATCCTTAATGGTATGTAAAGTTTACCTGTTTGACGATTTTTGGAAATTCTTCTTATATCACGGGCCGTCTTTTCACGTTTGATCACAAACCCTTTTTTTTCGTAGTTTTAACTAACCTTTATATAAGAGCAGTGCTATACGATTCAGACATGAACTGGGATTTGTAATAAATTGCTTTCGACAAAATGTATTTAGTAGTGTAACCATTGGTTTTATTTATTTTTTAAAAGTGTAATTTAGTTTTTCCGTTACAGTTGTAAGGTGTTTATAAAAGATTTAACGAAGAGAAAAATCACACTAATAATATCCAAGCACGGGTAAATTTAAAGGTCAACTGATTTCGACTTACGTAGTCGTTCTCATTTCATTAAAATTTAATGCAGGACAGTCATACAGTTTTAGTTAAAAGCGTTATATATCGATAGTATTTACTTTCTCACCTCTAACATTCCATTTAACCGGAATAGTCTCAGCTCCGTTGCTTTCCTAGTGGTGTCACTCGTCGGATACTTGTTTTCTGCTATCTTGGAAAGTAGACGGAGATGTCCCCCCCTTCCCCTCCCTCTCTCATTCATGGAAGATTCTATCCTCGTTCTCAAGGGACTTTGGAGATCGCAAGTGACCTTATTGCCAGATTTCATTCTCTGACCCGCCGTCCCCGGGAGAAATATTTGTGGTGGTCTCACGTTGCCTACCTCAACGGCATTTTGAGGCGCGTTTCGCTTCCAACGTGAGCGCCTATTATCGTCGGTCTGTCCGTCCGTCCGTCCGTCCGCATGTTCGTTTTCGGCTTCTACCAAACGGATTTTCATGAAATTTGATATTAGGGACTTACTATTAAAGATAGTAAGAAAATCGTAAAAATGAATCACGTACGCCAATCAGGGATACCACTTTACTGGTGACAAAAAGAAATTTTCTTCATATCTCGTAAAATATTAGTCACTAGCTTCGCTCGGGAAAGAGGGGCAAACGATTTTTATTGCTCGGGGCAAACGTTCCCCATTCCTTAATTACGCAAGCGATGCTTACATTAACATTTACTATTTTATGTATTGTATTGTACGCATTAACGTCTTACTTAATATTCAAATGGATAAATGCACCGAAGCCTTTAAAGCGGCAATAAAATTATGTTGATTATGTCAATGCTATTAGCCTAAACCTAAACAATAAACATCTTGGTTACCGAACAAATGTAAGTAGATGTATTGATTTATGTTGCGATAAATCTTTCAATGTTAATGGTAAAAGATAAGAATGTTCTAATATTCCTTAAAAATCATTTGACTCACTTTAAAAGTATTCATAGACTATATTTAGGCATATCTTGGCGTTAGCTATTCTCCCTTTACGGCGTGCCACGACGTGGATTTTCCTTGCATTAATCTTTACGTGTACATCTCCCTTTGAAGAGGACAAAAATTAATAAATTTAGCTTTGTTGCCGCCTGGAAAATGGACATCTAAACCGATAAATTTTGCGCTTAAAGGAAAATTTCGTGAGATTAACATGTAATACTATGAAACATGAAGAGAATTAAAATATTCAGTCTTTCGTGCGTAACGTAAGCCATTTTCCGTGATCGTGAGTTAATATTTAGGTATATTTATATCCACATCAGTGAAGGGCTGCATGGAATTTTAGGGTTTCTGCACACTATTTCCCATGCATTCTTATGGAAATAGTATTTTGTTGATCCCATGGGCTATAAGAAACTCCACGGTCTGCAAACCTAGTCCAAGTTCTTCCTTTGGTCCATGGGATGGCCCATTAAACTTTTTAATTCGATAGATTCAACGGTGTAAAAACGTATAACACGCCCACACTCTCTAAAATATTTATAAGATATCAAAATATCTTTCAAATAAAAGTTAAAGAACTGGTAAAGAAGAGCATTTCCTTTCCCATGTATTTTTATCATAGGAGTAGCCGTTATCGATAAAATCAAACAAGAATGTTTTAATTCGAGTAGAACTTGGAAAATTTCTTGCATGGTTACTCCTTCATTGTTGCTAACATAAACAATCTCGCAAACAAACGTTTAATTTCCTTACGTGTACATGTAATATTATTAAATAGGATGAAAATGGATAATTTATGAGGAAGAAAAAATTTAAATCTCTTTTTCCCTTACGTACAGGTATATCATTTCTTTCTAATACTCCATTGCACGAAACGCGCCCATTTGTGATACGTTGTTCACTTTCCTAACTTGTCAACCTAATTAACCGCCATGCGTCGTTACATTTCCGAGAGAATGGAACTATCCGTGCGGAACGAAACCGCTATGGTTCAGGGATCGTCGGAAACCTTACACGGCATCGATAGTGGGGAGTTAAGCTAAGGACGACTCATTTTAAAAGCACAGGTTGGCCTGAATTGCAAGACAGTCGCGATAGATCGATAATAAAGTTAAAATATAAATATAGTTATGCCAGGTGGCATAATTATATTGTGGGGCGATTTTTTAGCGTTTTTTAAATCCGGTTGTATTCGAGTTGTTCATCAGTCTGACGCGCTAACTACTCCTAAAGGAAACGAGATAGGTACTTCCTTTTATACACTACGAGGGCTCTGATTGACTGTGTTAGCCTAACTGTTGGGTATTTGCATAAATATTGTGCTAAACACGCTGATTTATATGTTTGGTAGGTACTTACCTGTTAACGGGAATACCTCAAAAAATAAACACGTATTGTTGTGATATGTTACGACGTATTTGTTTGTTAACAATGCGTAACAACGGAGGAATTACTTAAAAATCACACTTTTTTGAAACTTATTTATTAATAAAAGCAACATAATTACTAATACAATCTAAATTTATGTTACTAGGGGGTCAATATGTCTTTATGGCATTTAATATAGCTGGAAATATGTCGATTTCTTTGTTATGTTGTCGCCACACGAAATCTTCTGCTGACAGGCTTTCGCGTTGCATTTCCAAAATATTCTGTCACAGAAGTAAAGTTTCATAATATGATCCTTCTTGCACATTCGCCCTTTAGATAAAATACCGTGGTCTTGAAGCAAAAATACAGCTTCTTCTTCACTCCTCTGCAAGCTCCACAAATTCATCATTAAGGGATCAACGTTAATATCTTAACGAGATTTGTTACGCATTGTTAACAAACAAAATATCACAACATATCACAACAATACGCGTTTATTTTTCGAGGTATTCCCGTTAACAGGAAAGTACCGTTTGGGTATTTTTATTTTATTTATTAAATGGACAATTTTGCATAAATAGATGAAACAGTCACATTTATTTCTTAATGATTCCGTTATAACGACTTTATTTTATCTTTCTGAGTGCATAACAAAGATTTGTTTATTGCATCATTATATCACTATATACTTCGGTTATTATAGTTTACTAGCGGAAGTGTCGGTTGAATTGCATAAATATTGTGCTAAACACGCTGATTTATATGTTTGGTAGGTACTTACCTGTTCGACTGTGTAACATTTAAACATCGGAAGTTTTAACCAACGAATAAACGAAAAACGAAGGATATCGGTCAATATTTAGGTATTTTGATGAATGAAGGAAAAAAATCGAAAATTACATGCAAACTTAAAAATAATTATTGCGTTAAGCATCCCTTCCCCCTAATTTTTTATCGCCATATAGCCTATGTTCGTGACAAAATCTTGAACGGTGTGGATTTGCATAGCGGACAGACGAAAACAGAATATCACTTTTGTAAATACAGCATATCACTTTCGTCAAATTCAGCTTCGTTTCTTGTGTTAATTATGCCTTTCTTAAATGTATGCTTACATGTCTTGTAAGCAAAAAAATGAAACTTATAGTTGTCCATAATTGAACACTGACATGGTAAATGTATATTATAAGTATCTATTTACGTTGCTATGTATAAATATAATGTCGTTGCATAAACTGATTAGATTTTGGACAATACCGGTTAACAGGAAGTCAAGGTGTATTCGAAAGTCGATTAAGATTAGGCGAAATATCTCCGTTAAAACATAATTATTGTATATACAATTCGATGCGAAGTTTATATAGAATGCAATATCCTACAACTTTCATTTTTCCAAAACACCTTTTTTCCGAGATTTTTTTCCAAAAATCCTTTTTTCCGAGACTTTTTTTTCCAGAACACCTTATGGGTGACATTTTTGCAAAACATTTTCTCCGAGACTTTATCCCAAAACTTCTTTTTTCAGTCACCTTTTTCCGAGACTATTTCCCAAATCTTATTTTTTCCAAGACATCCAAAACTCATTTTTTCCGGGTTTTTTTCCAGAACTTCTTCATGGCAGTATTTGTTTAAGAATAACTTACAAATAACCGTATTTTTCGTTTTCTGTATAATATCTCCTTAAATATCTCGTTATTGGTAATTGTCGTAAGGACAAATGATGTAGAGAACAATATTTCTTCCAAGTTTTGTGTTAACAAATTTTCATAGAACCTTCTCTTTAGTATATCATTAATTTATCCGTAAATTTTCATTATACAGTGCCACTATCTACCGAGTAATTATGTAAACATTCAAAATATAATATACGCCAATAAGGACGACCGTATTCTTTTACGATACGAAGTAATGGTTTTGCCTTATAATGCTATTCGAAATAATTAAATATCAATAGCCAAAATTTGGAGACAATCATCTGTTGGCCACATAAGATTTTTTATTTTAAATTAGATAGGAAATTAAAATCGGTGTATAAACCTCACTTCACCACTTAACTCTTTATTCCGTTCACAAGAAGGCCTTTTTCTATTTACTACGTGCTGTAGAGTCTGAGTTATATAAACATACATACATATATACATACATACAAACAAACACTTTCCTTTTGGATATCTATAGATTCCAACTCTTACATTAATAACCTTTGAGTTCTTAGATAGACATTATCTTAAAATATTTCTATTAAATAATAATGTTTCATTAAATTTAATAATTGGTGTATTTAATCATTTCAAATATTGATAGGAAACGGAGGAATTATAGTAATGTAACGCATTTTCATGTAAAATATGTTAAGTGACAAGGGAAATCCATTATATATGGAAATGAAATGATTTCTTTATATTTTGTATTATTTAAAAGAAAAAAGTGAAATTAAAACATCCTTGTTGATTCAGCGTTAATAAAGATGACGGTATATGCAAATACACATCGATAAAACGAAAAAAAAATTTATTAACTTAGCCACGGTTTCGAACCCCGGAACTTAGCATCCCACGTCCAATACGCTGACCATTTCACGAACAGGGCCGGAAGTCATATCGGTGCAGTGTAAACTTCCGGTTACAGTGGTGTAATGGTTAGCGCATCGGATGTCGAACGCGAAGTTCAGGAGTTGAATTTCTCAAAATAATATTTGAACATTTGTTTTCGCTTTAAATGTATATATTTATTTAGAATCTTCTCTTATTGTTAGTCAATTCTGCGTATATAAAGTGACATTATCAGTGAAGTATTTCTGTTTAGAAAATAATTTTCATTTAGTTGCGTAATATGCGCTCCTTGGATTTCAACGAATTAATGAATTTAAAACTTCGAGAGTGTAAAATGTAAACATCGCAGTAATAAGGTAGTAAACAGCTTTAAGCTTCAAATAAATCAAAATTTTTTACATCTACGCTTTTACATATTCAAGTGAATGAAGGAAGAAAATTTTGCTCTGGAAATCGAAAATTACGTGTAAACTTATGGGAAAATAACTATTGAATTAAGCTCTTAATCGACATATAGCATATGTTACCCGTAAGATAACATTATATTCCTGTGCGATGTTAAGTGACGATATATTCAAAACTAAAACTGTTCTGTTACGAGAAATTTGTTTATATAATCAACACTTGGAAACAATGAAACGATATGTCCAATCACAGTTTTTGGAAAATCTGGGCATAACTATTTAAGTTACGTACGTAGTTTTAAAAACAGTTTTATTCGAAACTATACGCCAAAGGAAAATATAATTAAAAACCACTTATTAATAATATTTCAATTAGGATCAACAAATATTTGTTCGGCTTGCCATGTAACCAAAGCAAAATCTCACACAATAATTGAAAAGTTAAGTGAAATTTTTTTCATATAAATGCAGTGGGATATGAACTTCGGCGACAATGGGCGTTGTCATGGGAGCTTATAATAGACTTTGTCACAAAATTGATAATATCACTTATTGTACTGATTCCAATCGAATTTTTACGCTAATACGACTATTATTTGGGTTTTGTCTTAAAAAGAAACCTTTGTTCTTTCATGCATGGAACCATCCAAGACAGGTTCGTAGGTACCGTGTTTCTTTGTAATTTTAAAATTCAAATTAAAAACAAGCTGCACTAATACCGATGTATTTTGGACAATACCGGTTAACAGGAAGTCGAGGTGTATTCGAAACTCGATTAAGGTTTGGCGAAATATCTCCTTTAAAACGTTATTATTGTATATACAATTCGATACAAAGTCAATATAGAATGCAATATCCTACAACTTTCATTTGAAACAATTTTCCATAGCAGTTAGTGTTTAGGAATTATTTACGAATGATTGGTTTTATCGGTTTCTGTTTAATATCTCCTTAACATAATTTCTTTTTTCCGAGGCGTTTTCACAAAACTTCTTTTCCGAGAATTTTTCCCAAAACCCCTTTTTTCCGAGGCTTTTTCCCAAAACTTCTTTATTCGGTAACTTTTTTCCAAAACTCCTTTTTTCCAAAAGCCCTTTTTTCCAAAACTCCGTTTTTCCGAAACTTATTTTATCCTAAACGTCTTTTTTCCGAGACATTTTCCCAAAACAACTCCTTTCCGAGACTTTTCCCCAAACTTCTTTTTTCCGAAACTTTATACGAAAACCCCATTTTTCCTAAACTTTTTAAACAAACTCCTTTTTCCTTAGTATTTTTCGAAAATTCCTTTTTTCCGAAAGTTATTCCCAAAACAATTTTTTTCTGAGACATTTCCCCAAAAGTTCTTTTTTCCGAATGTTTTTTCCAAAACTCGTTTTTTCCGAAACTTTTCCCAAATCTCCATTTTTTTCGAGACTTGAACCAAAACACCGTTATCGGTGGTTTTTTTCCGAAACATTTTTTCCGAAACTATGTCCCAAAACTTCCTTTTTTGGTGACTATCCCAAAACCTCTTTTTTCAGTGACATTTTCCAAAACACCTTTTTCCGGGACTATTTCCCAAAACATCTTTTTTCCGATGCTTTTATACAAAACTTCTTTTTTCCGAGACTTTTTTTTCCAAAACTTCTTCATAGCAGTAATTGTTTAAGAATAACTTACGAATAATCGTATTTTTCGTTTTCCGTCTAATATCTCCTTAAAAAAAACCTTTGTTCTTCTCAGCATAAAACTGTCCAACTCCAGGTTCATTCCGTGCTTCTAACTAATTTTAAAATTCAAATGGAAAGTTAGCTGCACTCATCCCTATGTTATTCAATTGGAGATAATAAAGAAAGAAAAGTTTTACTTACTCTGTATGCGTAGTTTGGAGAAAGTATTGTTTTCATGGAAAAAATCGACTTCCATATTTCAACGGAAATACATGTTTGGAGGTCGCTAGAACACGTTCAGACTAGTTTCGGAATTTCTGGACTCTAACACATGACACTAATGCATATGATCTCAATTTTTTTGGCGGATACTCTGTGCCATCTACAATACCTTAAAATTTAAGCTATCCAACTATTCCAGTTTAGGCTGGAGATTTGTAGTCTCCTAAGTAAGGCCCGACAATATATAATAGATACCGGGTCGTCTGGTGTGGAACCCAGTATACTTGCGGTAAACGTGATAAAGGTTCCTTATAGATCTCATGGATATATAGCAACATTCCAAGTTTCAAATCTATATCCTATCGGAAAGTGCCCGAAATTAATTTTGAAATATGCCGCAATGCATTTCTTATGGGAGTAAACGGAAATATCGGAATTTCCTGGGTCGAATCCATGACACTAGTCTATGCTATCTCCATTTTTCTGGCAGATTCTCTATCCTATCTACATTTTCGGAAAATTTCCACTCTTCGGCTACTGCAGTTTGGACTGGAAATTTGTAGTTTTCTAAGTAAGGCCCGTCAATATATGATAGATACCGGGTCGTCCGGAGTGGAACCCAGGATAATTGCGGTAAAATTGATAACGGTTCCTTATAGATCTTCTGGTTATCTAGCAACCATCCTAGTTTCAATTCTCTATCTTATCGGAAAGTGCCCGAGATTAATTTTCAAATATGCCGCTATGTATTTCTTAAGGGAAACAACGCAAATTTCGGAATTTCTGGAGTTCAACACGTGACACTAATGTATGTGATGTCAATTTTTTTGGCGGTTTCTCCGTGCCATCTAATATTCCTTAAAATTTAAGCTGTCCAACTGTTGCAGATTTGTAGCCTCCTAAGTAAGGCCCGTCAATATATAATAGGCTAGCTGAAACGCCCGGCTTCGCTCGGGAAAACATGGTAACCCACAAACTTATCTCTTTGTAGTTAAGTCGTATACAGAAAAGAAAAAACTTGAATTATTATTTTGTAAATTTGTTCATCATTTGTTGCCGTTCATATTTTGTAACTTGCGTTTATTTATGATTTCTCTTACGGGTGACCCCCACAACTCCCCCTCGTTCTAATTTTGCTAATCTACAAACTTGATCTTATACTTGTATTGAAAGTGACAAATATCAAATTTGAACTCCTAAGTTAATTTACTCGAGAGTTATCCTCGAAAGACCAATCGATGATACACCCCCAACACCCCCACCCCCCAAAACACCACTTTAAATCGTTTTTGAGACATACCACAAAGCCTATATTTTAAACTGGACCAGACTAAAGATACGCTGCACGTTTGATAAAAATTCGACCAGCCGTTTTTGCGTGATGCGGTAGCAAACAAACAAATAAACAAACAGACAGACAAAATTTGTGCAAACAGGTTCAAACGTTTTCTTGTGATGAAGAACACATAATAAAAGTAAAACCCCTACAAAAACACAAATGTCCAGACAGAGGTTACAATTTAATTTATATAGATACCGGGTGATCTCGAGTCGAACCCAGGATTATTACGGTAAAGTGAAAACGGTTCACTATATATCTCGCGGAAGGCTAACAAGCGTCATAGTTTCATTCTCTATCTTATCGGAAAGTGCCCGAATTTAATTTTCAAATATGCGGCAATGCATTTCTTAGGAGAAAAATAGCAAAGTCCGGAATTTCTGGAGTCGAGTCATCTACAATTCCCTTGAATTGAAGCTCTGCAACTGTTGCAGTTTAGGCTTATTATTTGTATATTCCTAAGTTTTGCCCGACCATATAAAATAGATACTGAGTTTTCTTTTAAGTAGCAAACGCTTTTTATTGCTCGGACAAACGTTCCCCATTCCTTAATTACGCAAGTGATGCTTGCATTGACATTTACTATTTTATGTATTGTATTGGAAAGTTTTTACCTTTAATATAATTACGCATTTACGTCTTACTTAATATTCACACAGATAGATGCACCGAAGCCTTTAAAACAGCAATAAAATTATGTGGATTATGTCAATACTCTTAGCCTGAACGTAAACAATAAACAACATCTTGATTACCTAAAAAATGTAAGTAGATGTATCGATTTATGTTGCGATGAATATTTCAATGTTAATGCTGAATGTATCAATGTTCTAACATTCCTAAAAATCATTTGACTCACTTCAATACTATTCATAGACTATATTTAGGCATGAATCCATTTGTACCATTTATATTGGAGTTAGCTATTCTTCCTCTACGGCAACCACGGCGTGGATATCTGTAACTTTGAAGAGGACAACAATTAAGAAATTTAGCTTTGTTGCCGCCTGGAAAATTGTCATCTAGTGCGACGAATTTTGCAATTAAAGGAATACTTCGAGCAAATTGATATGTAATATGACAAAACATGAGCAGAATGAATATATTCAATCTTTCTTGCGTAAAACAAGCCATTTCCCGTGATCGTAAGTTAATATTTAGGTATATTTATATCCACATCAGTGAAGGGCTGCATGGCATTTTAAGGTTTCTACACACCATTTCCCATGCATTATTACGGAAATAGTATTTTGTTGACCTCATGGGGTATAAGAGACTCCACGGTCTGCAAACCTAGACCAAGTTCTTCCTTTGATCCATGGGATGGCCCAATAAACTTTTATATCGATAGCTTCAACGGTGTAAAAACGTATAAAGAACACACATACACACTAAAAATTTGTAAGAGATGGTGAATCACAAAAAAAATTTTAAGTGGGGGTTGGGGGGCATAGATTTGGTTTTTCGACGATAACACTAGAGTTAATTAACTTAGGAAGTTCAAATTTGGTATTGGTATGCGATGGCCTACGAAACTTTTGAATTCGATAGCTTCAACGGTGTAAAAACGTATAAAGAACACACACACGCACATACATCTAATATTTATAAGATGTGTTGTATCTCAAAAAAAATTTTAAGTGGGAGTTTGGGAGCTTCGATTTGGTTTTTCGTCGATACCTCTAGAGTTAATTAACTTAGGAAGTTCAAATTTGGTATTTCACACTTTCAATACAAGTATAAGATCAATCTCCTATATATTTATGAAAGTCTGTTTGTTTGTGCATCTATGTATTTCCAATCCGTTAAAGGTAGAATAATCAAACTGTCAACAAATTCTTTCTTTAGAAATAGGAAGGTTGTAGGTTAATTTTTAATCCCAAGTCTTTTATATTAATTGTACACAAAGCAAAATAACTTTGTTTGCTACTGCACTGCCATCTTGAGGTGAGTCAGAAAGAACGGGACAGTTATATTCCAACTGTTCTGATGCCATGTATCATCTAGAATTCCGATCAGATTTGAACCAAATTTCTCCGGGCAACGCCGGGAATTTATGGTAGTACAAAATATAAAGAAATCATTTAATTTCCATATATAATGGATTTTCTTTGTGCCTTAACGCATTTTAAATATAAATGTATTGCATTACTATAAATTCTCCGTTTCCTATCTATATTTGAAATGATTAAAACACAAATTATTAAAGTTCATGGAATATTATAATTTAATAGAAATATTTTAAGACAATGTCATTGTAAGAACTCAAAAGTAACGTACTAAGAGTCGGGATATATAGATATCGAAAAAGAAGGTGTTTGTTTGTACATACGCACGTATATATGTATGCATATATGTTACTAAACGCATATTATGCAACTTAATGAAAATGAATTTTTCTTAAGATAAATATTTCACTGAAACTGTCACTTTATATACGCAAAGTTTATTAAGAAAATATATACATTTAAAGCGAAAAAAAATGTTTAAAAATTATCTTGAGATTTGAACTTCGCGTTCGACGTCCGATACGATAACCATTACACCAACGTAACCGGAATTTTAAACTTCGCCGATAGGACTTCCGGTCGTGTTGGTGTTATGGTTAGCGCATTGGACGTGGGATGCTAAGTTCCGGGGTTCGAAACCGTCGCTGAGTTAATAATTTTCTTTTCGTTTTAACAATATGTATTTGTGTATAACGTCATCATAACTAACGCTAAATCATCAAAGATGCTTTCATTTAACTTTTTGCTTTTAAATATTACAAATTATAAATCAATCATTTAATTTCCATATATAATTGATAATCTTTGTGACTTAACACATTTTACATATGTATTACATTACTATAAATTCTCCGTTTCCTGTCTATATTTGAAATGAATAAAACTGCAAATCATTAAAGATATTGAAATATTGTTATTTAAGAGGCAGATATTCCCGGCGTTGCCCGGGGAAATTTGGTTCAAATCCAATTGGAATTCTAGATTATACATGGTATTTAAGAATTCCCTCAGCCGCCGACGTTTTGAAGAAGACGGGCAGGAAGAAACGAAAACCACGTATGAATTATTTCTGAGAGCCCGCCACAATCGTTCCAAATTTGATTCATATCAATAGTAGGACTTGGGAAAATACGCGTAGTTTAATGTTTATATCGACCGCCGTTTTCAATGAAGTGGACATACTAATACTAATAAACCAAATGTGGTTGGAATCGGTTGATTGAGGGCGTGCATAATGGAGCCGACAGATAATGGGTTGTCATTAGCATAAAAAGTTATCTTGCTTTTTGTATAATTACCTATATAAAACATTTGGGATTAAATAGCAGCGTACTGCCGTTATATTTGTGAAGAAAGTATGTGTTGAAAGTTTGATTACTCTAACTTTAACGGTGTGGAAATATATACATGCAGAAATAAACAAACAAACACTTTTATAAATATATAGGAGGTAAGGTATTAAATCCAGAAATGCTCAATGTAAATGATGCCTTCAAGCAATATTGCATAATTTTCAGGATAGCTCAGCAATTACAATAATTGAGGGGTGTGAGGCAAAAGGATGGTAACTCACAAACTTATCTATTTGTTGTTAGGTTGCGTACAGAAAAGAATAAAACTTGAATTATTATTTTGGAAATTTGTTTATCATTTTCTGTAGTTCATATTTTGTATAACTTGTGTTTATTTATGATTTCTCTTACGGGTGACCCCCACAACCCCTCCCCCCCTCTCCTTGGTATGATTTTGCTCATCTCTAAACATGAAATATGTATACATTGATGGGAAACTTCAAATAATTATTATATATTAGTCTCTGCATAAAGTAATTAAATATCAAGACGTCACCTGTATTTTTAATAGAGATACATACGAAAACAAAATTTGTGCCCCCCCCCCCACCCCCCTGGTAGTTCTAGGGCTAAGGGAACGATGGGAAAAGCAGCAGCAGCGGTTGAGATCGATTTTCAAAGCGAGACAAATAAATATGAAATTAACTGAGGCTCTTGGTTGCGTTGGCGACTGTTTCTCGCGGAGGGCAATTGAAACGCGTAAACCTTATCATAATAGAGCAAGAGATACCATGAACCATTTGAATAAATGTAATGCTGTATTTTTTCGGATGATGCAGTACAAGCAAAACAGTTGGAAAGACACTCACAAGATAAGTAAGCAGCAGGCAATAGAAAAAAATATTGCTTCAAAATTGTTTATCTGACAGGGAAAAGAGAGAAAACAGAAGTTTTTTTTAAAAATTACTAAGACAATGCTGGTGTATTGCCTCAAATTTCGAGGCCACGTCCTCTTAAATAGTGAAGCAGCACCAATACCACTAGTACATACAAACTTTGGCTCAATTTATCGCATTGTCTTAATCCTACGTTTAGATTTCATTCATCGCTGTGTCCCGTTCATGGATTACTTTTAGGCTGACATTTCCTTCTCCCTCCCCCTCCATCCTCCGCCCCTCTTCTCCCTCTCATCTTTCCCCTCCTCTTCTCGCTCCCCTCTTTTACCTTCACACTTCTCCTCCCTCTTCTCCCTCCCCTCTTTTCCCTTCACACTTCTCCCTTTCTCCCTCCCCTCTTTTACCTCCCCTTTTCTCACTCCCCTCTTTTCATTCCCCTCTTATCCCTCCCCTCTTCTCCCCCTTCTTATCCCTCCCTTTCCACCCCCATTTTCTTCCTCTCCTTTGTAAGGCACAAGTCCCATATTCCTCGGATAATATAAGTTTACTAGTTAATTTGTGATTGCATTCTGCAAGCATTTTCTTTCACCTTAATATACAGAGTAAGAGAGCAGGCAAATAATTTTTAAACGCATAAGTTTGCACCTCTGCGCCGATTTTCGTATTTTTCTTTATGGAAAATATTGGAATAAAAACAACCCCTAGATTTTATAATTATAAAAATTTTATAGGTTTTCATCATTTGTTACGTATACCTCACTTTTTGCAAAGTTTCGTCGATATAACACCTATAGAAATGCATTTATATAAATTTAATTGTTTCAAATTAATGAATTTTTTACAGCCACAATAAAATTTTATGAAATTTATAATGTTAAGCATTACTAGAACACGTTTTCCTGACTTTCTCATAATTTTCAGCTTCCTAGGTTGACCTAAAAAATATAAACAAATTTTTTCACGGCAGAATAAATAAACATTTTCAAATTTTATAATCCAGTTTTCTTCATTTGGTAGATTCTACCGTTATAAAAAATTTCAGCATTGTAGCACAATTAGAAGTACCTAAACCATGAAATAATTGTTTAAATGTTTATAATTTTTAAGGGCCCAGAAAATAAACATTGCTGTAATTTTTTATTTATCCTGGCAGTATGCTTTGGAAACTATGTACGTGACACAGAAAAATATCATTAACATATTTACATATTTATTTCCTTTACATAGGTTTACTGACAATGAGATTTCACATAGGTAAAAGTCTTATAATTTATCACATTTTTAAATACAAATACTTTGTCATAAAAATAATTCTATTATACTTATCTACAGAAATAATAGTTACATACATATAAACTATTACATCTCCCTTAATTAACATAGGATTATTTTGCACCAATTTATTTCAATATACAAACTAACATAGAATAAAGAGATTCATATTCCCTTGTTCTTTCAGGTCCTGCTAAGTCCAATCTTTGGGCTTGTCAGCAGGTACTATGTGATTATTAAACTTTCATGGCCAAATACTATATGAACTTAAACAATAAATTGGATATTTATTTATCATCCAACAACCATTTCTTGATATTTGTTTTTCCTTGAGCTATACCATTCAAAGATTTAATTCACTTAGTAAGGTATAAACTTGGTACTGTGACTTTCAATTGTTTTCTACCCATTTCATTGCAAAACACAGGTACATTGTATCTGATTTTATCTCTTAGATACATATTATTGTCATTTAGTTTTACATTTTTATATGTGTTTACAAAATAATTATCAACTAAAATAATATATTTGTCAAGTTTTCTTATTGGTAGAATATTTAGTCCTTTTTACATATAATTAACGTCCACATTTTCACACTTATTCTCCTTCATAGAGTACATTATCTTTACAAACCTATCTTGATTTTTAATTATACACTCCATATGGGATGTTCCCGAATTTCCCCAAAAAGTGATACCATATCTGAGTATACTTTCTACCAGGGAGAAGTACATTAATTTTAATACAAACAGTGGTACAAATTTCCTCATATATTGGAATGGGTGCATTACTTTTCTTAACTTATTAATAATTTTGTTTATGTGCAAGCAAAAGTTAAATAATCACCTATTTCAATACCCAGATAGGTATAGCTTCTAATTTGTTCCAGATGTTGACATTTACAGGAGGTACACATTTTATGCAAGCAGTAGTGGTCATGAACTATAATTTTCACCTCTTTTCTATAACATGATTTAGGCGCAATATGCATAACTTTTGAACTTTACTATTTATTGTTATGTGACCACCTCATATTATCAAAATCATTTTGCATCATTGCATTAACATCACAAAAGTTTACATGGGTTGCTATTATAACCACATCATCAGCATAAAGTGCTATATCACAATTTTCACTGCTAAAAATAGGTCATTAATAAATATTAAAATTAAGATAGGTCCAAGAATGGACCCTTGGGGTAAACCTACATTTATCCTTGCAGTTTCACTTATAGTGTCTCTATTTAGTTTAACTCTAATACCATAGTTACTTAAATAGCTCTTGAACCAATTCAATTCATTTCCTCGTACTCCTATATTACATAATTTATTTATTAAAATTTCTATATCAACAGTATCAAATGCTTTTTTGAAATCAATGAATGTGACCGAAACACTATTTCTACTACTCATATTAGAGCGAATCATTTGTGACAAGTTCTCTAGTGACTGTCTAGTGCCTTTATTTTTTTGGAAACCATATTGTTTATTGCAAATCATGTGATTTTTTTCTAAATAATTCTGTAAAATATCTGCAATATATCTCTCTAGAATTTTGTCAAGTGAAGAAAGAATAGATATCGGCCGAAAATTATTAGGGTCTTGACGAGCTCCGCCTTTATAAAGTGGCTTAACTAGAACAATTTTCAAGTTATCTGGTACAGTTGCATATTTTATACTATTATTTTTAAAGGATTCTATAATGGGTATAAATAATGAATAATTTTTAAAGTCCTTCATTCTAATACCACCCCATCCGGATGACTTATTTTTTAATCTTTTCAAGCTTTTTACGACTTGTGGTTTTGAAATCATTAGCAGAAAGATGCTATGCAAATGAGTGTAATGTCATCAGAACATCTTACATTACAATTCGGGCTTACATTTTTAACTTCATCAACAAAATGGTGCACAAAAATATTTATAATTTCGTTATTAGTGAAACGTCCCTGGAAATACTTAATAATCCCATTATCATGTTCAACAGTTTTGCAATTTCCTATTTCCTTTGCCAAATGTGTTTTGGATTATCATTAGCATTTAAGAATTTTTTATTGCAAAACTTACCTTTAACCTTTTTAATGTGGCTTTGTACATGGTTCCTGTATGTTTGATACTGTTTCTTATAAAATTTATTACTTGAGCAACTTTTCCATTTTCTGTACAGAAAGTCTCTATGTTTTATTTGAACTATTAAATCATCAGTGATCCATTGCTTCTTTGCTAGGATTCTTTTTTCAGGGATAACAATAGCTGACTTATTATAAATATTCCTAAATACTTTACATAACTCACTATATTGTTTAATTGGATCTTCAATGCATAATACACTTTCCCATTGATAGTTGCTTATTAATTCAGTTACCTGTTTATCACTATATGTTCCCTTTGGACTAATTTCTTTTCACAAACATTACTATTATGCTTGGGTGGCCTGTAAGATAAGTGAGTTGCAACAATATAGTGATCAGGCATAGTAGAATTTATAATTATACCATCAGGTTTAAAAGTAATACCTTTATAATAGACATGGTCAAGACATGATCTAGTAATTCTCTCATTACTAGGAGTTTCTCTTGTATACTTTTATCACTTGTTTAAACTCTTGATATTCTAAAATGTCCTTATATTTTACAGTACATAAGTTCAAACTATCACTAATGTTGATGTTAATATCCCCAACTAAAAGTACTTCCTCTTTATCAAACTTAATAAAGACACTAGAAAGATCATTGAAAATATTTAGAACATTCAAATGTGGTGGTCTGTAAACACGTAACACAACCAATTTTTTATCATATAATACAAGTTCCCCTGCTAATAATTCACATCCTTCTGTCTCAAATGTAATAATATTAAAAGACAATTTATCTTGAACATAAATTAACACTCCACCACCTTTACTCTTTTCTCTTAACTTATGATATGTTTTGTACCATTCTATATTATAAAATAGTACTTCATTTCTGGTAATATTTACTTCAGTTAGTATCAAAACACCAACATTGACTGATTTTTTAAGAGCATCTGACACAATTCATATTTCATTATAGTGCTTTCTAAGACTTCTGATATTTAGATGTAATATTACAAAGCTAGATACACTATTACACTTAATTTCATCAAGAGAATTAAACCTGAGTCAATTCACTGATTCCTCTTTTATAATATCAAAAATATCCATTACTTTTTGTAATAACTCTACTTTTATCATTAATTAAAAACACTTATTGGTAACATTTCATAAGAATCCAGAAATATTTGCTTGGTTTGCCATGTAAACAAAAGCAAAATCACGCAGAAATTGAAAAACGATGTTAAGTTAAACTTTTTCCCACATAAATGCAGTGGAATATCAACTTCGGCGACAGTGGGAGTTGTCATGTTAGCTTATAATTGGCATTTTCGTAAAACTGATAAAATCACATACAGTCATGCCTCGTTTAGCGCAAAGGATACTTTCCGAACGATCTTTGCGCTAACCAAATTTGCGCTAAACAAACCGATTATAACATGTACTTCGTAGTGATCAGTTCACAAAATTGCAAGGTTCGCTAATGTTACTTTTTTATTTATTGAATATTATCATTAAAAGTCAATATGAATACAATTTTAAATCTTTCGCAGCGGAGCTCGCATTTATGCAAAGATCGCTAGGTTCTGCGAGTTATTATTTTCTTCACTGCAACGCTCAAATCTACGCTTAAATTACTTATTGTATGTATGTGTGGGGGTATTCACCATTTTCAATAATTGCTTGAAATTCCTCAGGAAACTTTATAACTGCATCTTTATCAGCGCTCGCTGATTCACCTTTAAAACGAACGCTATGTAGGAGTATATTTGCGCGGCGTTTAAAATTTGAAACCAGCCGGGACTGGCATGAAATGTTTCTGAAGAATCTCCACCCTCTTCTTGCTTTACGCATTCAAACAGGGAAAGTGTTTTACTGCAAATTATTGCTTGACTAAGGGGCATATGTTCATTAGAACGCTTAGAATAAGTCCACAACACTAGCAGTTTCTCCATTTTTTCAAGCATATTACTAACGTTAAGTGATCTTGGGAGTTTCTGCACTGGCTGCTTCAATGGAAATTTTTATATTGTCTTTATTTAACAAAATTGTATGAATTGTAGAAGCTGTGAATTTTAACGTACGTGCAATATTGCTCTGACGCTCATCTTGTTCAAAACACTGAATCACTTTTTTTTCCTCAGGATTTATGTTTTCCTTGATAATTTAGGATTATTTTCTACACTTTGATTGCCTTTACGTAATTTTCTCCTTTCTGCCATGATCGCCATGATTTACTAAAATTATTTATCCCTATTTACTGTTAAAATGTTATTTTGCCATAGATACCGTATTTACGCGTGTACCCCGCGCACATTTTTTCCCGAAGCGCCGGAGAAAAAAGGGGGTTCGCGTCTTACACGAGGATTTCTGAACAGGTTATATAAATTGTGAGTATCGATAGTAAATTCTCTGCAATATGCTTGCGTCTACGTTTATATTCGTAAAAGACGTCGAATTCTACGAAGTATATGTGTATTTATGCAACCAAGCAAACGTGTAAGTTACGCCCGTGCTGCAGGCAAAAACTCTCAAAAGTAGGCAGAAAGAATACGCCGACTAACTGATAACTATACTTCAATGATTACTGAGGGTTTGCTGGCTTGAAAATAGGTAGGTTCAAGTTTGATCCTTTTCCCTCATCCACTTCAAGGAATTCGGAGTCGTGAAATTTTTTTGTGAAAGAAAGATTTCATCGTTCGAAAGGAAGACGGAAATCCACATCTCAAGTGTTTGGACTTGTTTTTTCATAACCTTCCAATATTTACTCAAGAGACGATACGCGAAAAAACTCCGCATCTACCTAAGGAAGTTCCCGTTCATAGATGAACAAATAGTTCATGAAGATTGGCATCTATTCGTAATATTACGTCAAAAACAGAAACGGGGACGAAGTTGCGTAATAATACAACAAAAACAGTTAAGTGGTTAATAAAAGAGGACTATCGGTGAGGAGATTTCTGCTAGTATCGTCATAAAGAGATGATCCAATAACTTGCATCAAGTAGGTGCTTAACTTGAGCGGAACTTTTTTCAGGGAGCAGGAATCGGTGACTTAAAAAAAAATTATTCTGGCTCATATTAATTTTTTCCCTTCGAACCGACCCAAAAATAGGAGTTCGCGGGTTACATGAGTAAATACGGTATTAAACAAAACACCGCAAATATGTCATTGGAACTGATTACGTGAAAAAAGCTTTCCTTTATTTTTGAAGCAAAAAAAAGCCAGCAAAAATGCGCACCGAGAACTGTATTTACATTTTGAATTAAGCTCTTAATCTACATATAGCATATGCTACCCCCAAGGTAACATTATATTCCTTTGCGACGTTTCGTGACGATATTTTCAAAACTAAAACTGTAAGAAAAACCTGCAAGAAGACAATAACCATCAGAAAATGGATTAACAGGATAAACGAAATGAATTTATTTGCCGAAAGATAAATAATTAAATAGAGAAAGTTTTAGAATGACTTAGTGAATATTATCTTCCGACCATTACCTCGATTCTCTCCTGCTTGAGTTCTGCTACGAGAAAATTGTTTATGTCATGAACACTTTGCAAACAATGAAACGATATATCCAATCACAATTTGTGAAAAATGTGGACATAAAGATTTAAGTCATTTACTTAATTTTAAATAGAGTTTTAATTGAAATTATACGCCACGGAAAAATATCATTTAAAAAAATGATTAGTAATACCTATTTCAATGAGGATCAACAAATGTTTGTTCGGTTTGCCATGTAACAAAAGCAAAATCGCTCAGAGAAATTGAAAAACGATGCTATGTTAAAATTCTTCCCACATAGGTAAATGCAGCGGAATATCAACTTCGGCGATAATGGGAGTTGTCATGGTCGCTTATAATTGGCATTGTCGTAAAACTGTTAAAATCAAGTATTTAACTGACTCCAATCGCATTTTTAACACTTCAGTGGTCGCGTGGGATACTATAGTATCCCATTACATTGTTCATTTGAACTACTCACAGATGGCGCAACAGTTCTTTTTAATCATTCTAGAACCTTTTCATCATACCTTACAGCAGTGTTTCCCAACCTGGGTGCCGTGAAGTGTTCTGAAGGGTGCCGCAATAAATATTCTGTTTTCCCATTTTTAGCCTCATTTTGCATCGTCGGCTTTCAACAATGCAAACCAGAGTTAAGTCGATCTTCATTTCGCTGCAAAGGCACTTCAAAATGAAAGGAGATATGGAGATTAGGGTTAGGGGTCCAACTTCACCGCGATTATTACTGACAGTGGATAGGGAAGGGTGCCGCCAATTTCTGAAAAGTCAACCCGGGAGAGATGGCGCGGGGTCGCTTGGACCCCACGTGATTTTGTTTTGCTACAGTTCTCATATATCTTATGACGCAGACTTTATCGTCTCTATACCTTCCCCCACTACCTTCGCGCTTCGTTCAAGGTCAGTAGCAATCAGTTGTCTAGCTGACGTGCCGTGATAAAGACCGTTTTCTAAGCTAGTGACGCAATCGGGTCCAACCCGACGGGACTGATCGCATATCGTAAATACGTTTAGCGAGTATTTTTCGAAACGGTTATTTCACATTTATTTGACAGTTATTTCTATGTGTTTTTTGGCACATAATATTTGTATTTTTTGCTACGTTTTATCACATTTCCAGAAAAAAATGAGCTACGGACAATTTGAGGAGAGTATTACAGCCCTCCTGCGATCTGTGGAGGAGAAAGAAGAAGCTTTGGGCGGTGAAGATAGTTTTATTGAAGAAGATGAAGTAGTAAATCGGGATTCCAATATCTAATCAGCTCTACGTGCTCATAACCAAGTGTAATAAATGAAACTAGTAGTTTTACCCGGCGTAGCATACGCCGATCTAGCAGATCTTAAAGGTCATTAATTAAACATTCAGGAATTTATTTTATTTTGTTGAACGTATTTTTTAATGAAAGATTTCTCAAAAGACACAATTGTCAACTTCTGGGTTCTTTCCTGACATTACAGTGACTGTATCAAACGATCTGACTCTTGATAGAGCAACATATAATTGTCGATGAATAAAAACAGGCTTAGGTAGGTAAAGACATTTTATCAAATGTTTGGCCTTATGACTTATTGATTGTAATTGAAAAAGTCAATCGTATAGGGAATTGTTTTCTTTTGAAACGGAATGGTAAATTTGTATTTGATGGAGTGAGTGACATTCTTGGAATAAGTATGTACTGTGTCTGAGTTTGCTGCACCGATCACTTTTGCTTTGATTATGTGTGTTTGTATTCGAGTAACAGTAAGACTTGTATCGTTACATAGTCCTCTCAATTGCATTAGGTTTTTAAGGAGCATGATAATGGCTTCAGTTCATGAGGAGTCATTCCGGCTGTACCCACGTAATGTTTACGCGGATTTCTTTCAATTAAATTATTAATAATAATGTGAATCAATTAATGGTGCAAATGACATCCCCATAGAAAACTATTCTATTAAAGACGTACTTTACTATTTTCTTGCATTATTGATTTAATGGTACAAATGACATCCCCATAGAAAACTATTCTATTAAAGACGTATTCTACTGTTTTCTTGCATTATTCATACACGTCCCTATCTCTCTCCCTATCCCCCCTCTCTACCCCCTCTTCCCTCTTTGTCTCTCCCCTTTCCCCTCTCTCCCTTCCACTTCTCTCTTTCCCCCTCTCTCATTTCTCCCTCTCTCCCTTCCCCCCTCCCTCACCCTGTCTCCTTTTCCCATTACCCTCTCTATTACTGCATTCCTCTAATTCCCTCCTCCCTCTCTCCCAGTCCCCCTCTCTCCCGCTTTCCCCTATCTCCCTTTCACCTCTTTTCCTTTCATTCCCTCCCCTCTCTCCTTATCCTCTCCCTCTCTCCCCCCTCTCCTTTTCCTCTTACCGTCTTTTCATTTAAACTGCTTGTAAAACACGTTAATTTTACGCTCGTAAACTACATAGATGTTCATACTATTAAAAGGCAAGAATCCCATATAAAAGCATTGTAGCGTTTCCATAATAGATAAAATTTCCCATTGTTATAAATTTTAAAATTTCTCGTTTTTTTTACAGTTAAAAGTCGAATATTTAAGGTAATTCGGCATGCATTAGTATTCTCTTTTCAAGAATAATAATATTCATTCTTTTTTCCGTTCAATACTTCAAGCCTGGAGTTTGTATCATAATTTTAAGTTATTTAAAATGCAATTAAAAATGGCTTGCACCGATTTCAATGCTTTTCTTATGGGGTTATGAAATGAAAGTTTGAGGTCAAAAAGACCCACTCAAAATATAAAATGTTCCGATTTTAGATTTTTCCTATTGATAGTGACCCATGAGTGATCATCTCGACAAATTTCAAGTTTCTAGCTTTTCTAGAAGTACCTAAACTTTCGTGTCTTATACCGACACACGTACCTGGCATCTGTTTCGTGGAAACATACCTAAGCCTTTTAATATACAGATTAGGTAATGATATGGCAACTAGTTATGGAGTTAGAGCACCCAAAATGACATACACACTGACATCATTCCGAAAATAGGGGTCTAGGAAAATTCACCCGTAAGCCGTGTTTGCCAAATAGGATTTTTTATTTTAAATTAGAAAATCAATGAAATCGGTATAAACACTTTAATACACCACTTAACTTTTGATTCCGTTTAATAAAACGAAGCCTTCCGCTTGTTTCAACATGCTGTAGTTGTTGAGGTATAAAGACATACATACATACATACATATATACATAGATACATACACGTTCTTTTTCGATATCTATAGATTCCGACTCTAATTTCAATTGCCGTGGAGTTCTTAGAATGACTTTA
Organism: Uropetala carovei; assembly: GCA_036926305.1. Classification (NCBI taxonomy): domain Eukaryota; kingdom Metazoa; phylum Arthropoda; class Insecta; order Odonata; family Petaluridae; genus Uropetala; species Uropetala carovei. Next base: position 2,928,453 of record JAXCHB010000010.1, on the reverse strand, counting down.
CCTTAAATATTTCTATTAAAAATAATTTTTATTATGTTGAATAATTTGTTTTTTTAATCAATTCAAATATTGATAGGAAACGGAAAAATTATAGTATCCATTTCTCTTTAAAATATATAAAATGACAAAGAAAATCCATGATATATATATATATATGGAAATTAAAGTTTTCTTTTTTTTGTGTTTTTAAAAATAAAAATGTTAAATTAATACATCTTTTTTGATTCAGCGTAAATTAAGATGACGTTATATACAAATGCTCATTAAAATCAACAAATATTTTGTTGTCATGTAAACAAAGAAAAATCGCACACAGAAATTGAAAAACTATATTATGTTCAAATTCTCAACTACGGCGACAGTGGGAGTTGTCATGGTAGCTTATAATTGGTATTTTTATAAAACTGATAAAATCACGTATTTTACTGATTCCAAACGCATTTTTACGGTAATTCGACCAGAATTCGGTGTCTGTCTTAAACAAAATGACATTGTTCTTTCCTGCAAAGAACCATCCAAGTCTTAGGTTCTTACCTGGTTTCTACGTAATTTTATAATTCAAACTAGCGTAATTCCCGTAGAAATATCAACGGAAGAATGATAGATAGATTGATTATAAATATTTGCATTTAAAATAATTAATAGAACACTATTACATATGAAATACTTTGTCATATATTACATTTCTAGTGAATATTCTGTTGTCGTTTAGTAAATGCCTTTGGTTTTCATTTTCAGCTATAAAATTCTGATATTCTTCTCCCACCTTGTTCTCGTCAATGCTACTTATAATTGTCGGTGTGCAAAGACAGGGAAATAATTATATGTATACATATATAACGTAGGGAAAATAATTAAATTTCGTGCACTTACGTTATGATGATTGTTTTAAAACTGTATTCTGTACTTACGAAGAAAGAAAGCTTACTCGAATCCTCAACAATGTTCTCCGTCGTTATATAAATAAAACACTTAAAAAGATTTAAATTCAAAACTACCTGATTAATCAATCAGCGGAATAATTTTTTTTAATACTATCTGAACAAAAACAATTCACCAATTTATTTCAACATTGTAAATTGTTCTCTTGACGATGAAATGGATCATTGTATTGGAGTCCTTGTTGACAACAAAAAAACTAATTGTTTATCGTAGAAACCGTTGCATAAACAAAAAAGTGTTTATTATATAGTAGCATAAGTGCCCGTTGAATTTCAACGGGTTTAATGAATCTAAATTTTCGTCAATGCTACATGTAAAAATCGCAAGAATAAAATTGTGTACTGTTTTAACCATCGAATATTTCTATATTATAAGTCTGTTTTAATCAATTAACTAAAATATCACAGAAATTCCTTGTGAATAAAATAGTACCTTTCTTTATAGGTACTAAAATAGCCATTGTTATTAGTTTTAAATGGATTATAGCATTAGGATTTCAATTTCATTAAATAAGCAGAATTCCGGTTCCAAAAAATTGGTTCAATCTTCAACTGCCTCTAATAATACTTTAAATAGATTTTGGAATAAAATGTACCTTAATATCGTTTAGCGTGCGCTCACCACTCTGGACTTCTCAGTTTCCGAAACAACAACTTTCAATAGTTTTAAATTGATTTTTGCTTTGAAATATACTTGAGTACAACTTCCACTTTACATACTGTAAATTCCAAAGTAACTCCTTTTATGATAGGCGATGCTAGCCTAAAATTAATTCATTCTGTAAAGTGAATAAATAAAGTTCATTTTAAAATTATAATAGACACTTTTATTAGATTTAAATGGATTATAAGCCTTAGAACTTACTCTGTATTAAATAAGCACCAAAATTCCTTTTATAAAAACAAATCAATTCATTAACAGATCCACTGTTGTTTCTTCGACAATTGCCTGTTAACATTTTTAAATGTCCTTTTAATTTTAATTGAATTTTAATTTATATTCATTAAACTACAATAGCCACTGTTATTAGATTTACATGGATTAGAACTTACTCTTTATTAAATAAGCACCAAAATTCCTTTTATAAAAACAAATCAATTCATTAAAAGATCCACTGTTGTTTCTTCGAAAATTGCCTGTTAACAGTTTTAAATGTCCTTTTAATTTTAATTGAATTTTAATTTATATTCGTTTACAAACTTCGGCCATTGTTACGAAATTAATTCGAGGAATAACAATATAAATTCGTAAGCACGTATGGTTTATAAAGAATTTAATTTAAGAATGCTTTTTATTTCCAATTTTTCTAAAATGACACTGTTGATACTTAAAATTTTCTATATTTACGTTAATATACTTATTTTCCACAAAACACGCCAATCTTTCCCCTTCCTTCCTCTCTCTCTCTCGTATTGAAGCACTCAAGGCACGCTTATTTCCAGAAGTATATATACAGGAACAATGATAATGGTCGACATAGCAACATCACGTTAAAATGGCGAGATTTCCACAAAATTTGCAAATAAACGTTTAACATGGAATATTTCGAACTGTGGGCGAAAAAAGACGAACGGAATAAGAAACGCTATAATTTTTTCTTCAAATGGTACAAATCCGAAGGTCGTTTGTTAATTTCTTCTAATTTTAATTTCCAAATGAATAAAAGACTGCACGTCGAAAAATCGCGTTTTACATGTTAAGTAATGGGAAACGGAAATGCCTTTCTTGGAGACGAACCAAGGAATTTTTTCGCGATTTAAATTCCTCATCACCCGAAAAAGTGGTGATCAAGCATCTCTACCAAATATCGAGTTTCTATCATTATTATTTCTCAAGTTATTAGCGTTTGCATAGCGTGACCAACAACAGACGACGGCTATTATTATATAAATTTCCCGTCGTTTTCGCCGAAAGAAAGGTGAGTTGTTGACATACATGTGGCGCTCACATATCGGGTAGAATGAGAACTACATTTCACTGTCGGTCATCTTGCGTACCTTACAGAACAACGTTTTTATTATAGAGAATGAGAAATAAGCTGCACAAATTCTTATGTTATTGAGATGGAGAAAAGGAAAAGATAATATTTAAAAAAATGTATATGGTCAATGAAATCGGTATAGAAACTCTTAGCTCTTTATTCCGTTTTAAACGACGCCTTCCTCTGGTTTCTACGTGCAGTAGTTGCTACGTTATAAAGCATACATACATACGAACATTTTAGTTTATGGATATATATAGATACTTGAACTTATCTTAATTACCTTTGAGTTCTTAAAATGACATTCTTCAAAATATTTCTACTAAAAATAATTTTTCATTAAGTTAAATATTTTGTGTTTCAAATATAGATTGGAAAGGGAAAAATTATAGTTATGTAGTACATTTCTATTTGAAATATGTAAAATGACAAAGAAAACCTCTTGTATATGGAAATTAAAAGATTTCTTTATTTTTTGTATTATATAAAATGAAAAAGTTAAATTGAAACATCTTTTGTGATTCAGCGTACGTTAGGATGACGTTATATACAAATGCACATCGTTAAAACGAAAAAATTATTAACTTAGCGATAGTTTCGAACTCTTGTACTTAGCATTCCACGTCCAATGCGCTGACCATTATACCAACAGGTCCGGAAGTCCAATTTGCGCAACTTGAACTTCCTGTTTCGTTGGTGTAATGGTTACCGCATTGGATGTCGAACTTAAAGTTTAGGAGTTCAAATCTCAAGATAAGTTTTATATATTTTTTTCGTTTTAAATATATGTATTTATGCCGACTCGAATCTAATTAAGTTTGAATATATATAACTGTATTTTCAGTAAAGTGTATCTCTTTAAAAAATAATATTTCATTATTGTTTTAGAGATATTAATCAAAATGCTTCAAGAAATTTTACTCTACTGTGTGAAGTCTATAATGTAATGCATAACCAAACTAATATTGCTATTAAATATTTCGTGACATTAAGATTTCTCTGAATCATTCTTGTTGAACTCGCCCTACTTTATACCAATCACAAAAATGCACCATTTTTGCGATACGCGTCCAAATCTAATAATTATGAGCCTACCATGAAAAGGAACCTTAAAGACCAATTCGATTCAGAAATTTTTGTACACGTCTTCCTCGGCAAAAAAAAAATCCATTTCCAACCCATATTCTCCGAAAGGGAACACTTTGATTTGTCTTTCGCTCGAGATTTTTGCCTTTTTTATATTACTTGTTCAAACGGCGTTTTTTTTGTTAATCTCCAACAGGATGCGTAAAAATCCGAATCGAGGGAAAAAATGAATGTCGCCGGAGTATGTTAACGGCCGAGAGGGCCATCCATGCGTGTATGCACGGACGAGGAGGAAATTCCTCTCCTCATAACCATTTCTCTTTCCGAAAATCGCTCGATGTTATGGTGCATGTTTATTTGCTCAAATTACCGCGCGAATGGAGATCCATTCGTTCAGAAACGTTTTCATCGGCGAATGACGAGTTGGATTTCCTCTGAAAATGAAAACCCTTTCTTGAAAAAATGAAATTTCCGCAAGTGTTTTTGTGTGCGTGATATTTATGGCGTGCCTTCAAATTTTCAGTTCATTTCTGTCGCATGATCGATATTTCACGATAAATAATTCCTCAGGAGAAACGAATATATCATTTTAACGGCAGAAATCGTTGATATTTGACGGGTTAATCGTGATTTATGATGAAAATATATTAATAATACATCTTGTCTATCTCAAAGTTCCCTCTTCTTTCTTAAAAATTAAATTAGACAAATTCAGTATATAGTATACAGTCACTGTGTGATGCCTATCATGTTTAACTGACGACACAAATACCTATAACGCTTGTTAGCTTTGTGTAGTTTCTTCCCAGTATTCATCCATTTTTTCGTTGATTCTAGCTTTTGACTCTTTAACTGGAACATTTTGATGTGTCAGGATTTTATTCAGAAGAAAAGAATCCTTTACCGTTCAGTTCTAATCGAAAATATCATATTTTCCTGTTAATAAAAAATGTGAAAAGCAGTCAGCTATTTCAGTTTCAAAGCAGCAGACATCTATGGCGATTCAACGATAGTATACTCTTAAATTTTTAAAAATTACGCAAAAATTACGTGTTTTTTTGCGAAAATATGTTCCTGCGGCACTTTTGAAAACTCCACCCCTCAGTCTGTAAGCAGACATTTTCCCATGAAGACAGAACCTCTCGGGGGAAGGGAGTTTTAGGCATAGTGTGCCCCTTCTATTGCATTACTGAGCCCCTTTAAAACGACGTCAATGAACCACGGCGGCTGTTATGGGGTGCGGATTGTGAATAGATAAGGAGAAGCAACGTTTTCAGAAAGCAAGGAGAGAAGGTTATTGGAGGGACGCGAGAGTAAAATACATACATGCGAACACAAAGAGATAGAGAGAGAGAGAGAGGAGAGAAAGAAAGATTGAGAGAGAGAGAGAGGGAGAGAGGGGGAGGAAGCTAGGGCGAGAAAAAGGAACAGCCTGGAATGGAGGGGTGAGAAGGACCTCTCAGAGTGGTAGTAAAAGCTGGAGATGCCAAGGAGACGGGGAGGGTTAAAGGGAAGGGGGTTGCTAAGAAGAAGTATCCTCCGATGTTAAGAGGAATGGTTGGGTGTGTTCCAGGAGGTAGCGGTAATGGGTTCGGATAGAGCGGAGAGGGTGTGGGGGGGGGGGGGGGGGGGGGAGGGGGGTGTAGGATAGGGAGAGAAAGAGGGTAAGGCTGTGGAAGGGGGGGGGAGGTATTTGAGAGTGAGAAGTGGTGGGACTCTTGAGAAAAGAGAGGGGTCGAAGCAGAAGTAGATACGAGGGAGGTGTATTGGGGGGAGGGTCTGAAGGAGGCAGGGGGGGGAGGGGAGACGAAGGAGTTCTACGGGGATCGGATGGCGGGAAGGAGAAAGAATTTAGATATATTGGTGGGAGGACATCGGAAAAAGGGGTGGTTTCAGAGAGAATTTCCGAATGGGAAAGAGAGAGTGTGTGTGTGTGTGTGTGTTAGGGTGAAGAGGGGGCGCCCCTTTCTGCGCGCGGGTGCGGATCTGTAAGAAAGACGCAAGCTCACGCAATGTGCGCCTCTGACAAATGCTTTCGGAAAACATTGCCTCCTGCCGCCGGGACTTTTTCTTTACGCCTTTGCCCGTTGAATATGGAACGGGAGGAGGGAGAAGGTGGGGGAGAGAGAAAGAGAGAGAGAGGGAGGAATGGCAGGGAAGGAGGGAAAAGACTGAAGAGGGAGGAAGAAATAGTGATAGAGGGAGAAAGGAGAGGGAGAAGATGATTGAAGTGGGAAGAGAAATAGTGGTGGGCGGAGGGAGAAAGGGAATCGGAAGGTACGGTTGACTTTAAACGTGTTCTTCTCACAGTTTTCGCTATGGCAAGGGGAGAAGTTTTTCAGCTTTGGAGGGGGAGGGAAGGAGTGAATCTAAAAGGGGGGAGGGGTAAGGAATAAAGCTGAAAAGGGGGATGGGGCGTCGAAATGCAATGAAGGAGTGCGTCGAGAAAGGAAGGAAGAGGGGGACGGCGTAAGTAAGTGGATGCGTCATATATATATATATACATACACACACATATATGTATGTATGTTTGTGTGTGTGTGTATATATATATGTATGTATGTATATATATATGTGTGTAAGGAAGTGAATTCGTTCGCCCCAAGTAAGTAACATGTTTGGGAGTGGGATGGGATCGGGCGAATTCCTTGTGTCATGCGCCTAAGTCGGCGTTGTGAATAACGGCGGCAGAATTCGACTCTCCCCTTCGTTATTGCCTTTCCAGAAAGATGCCATTGTTATTGACTGGCTTAAGGTATTTATTTTCTGTTGACTGCTGACAAGTTTAATGGAACTTAAATGTTTCAAAAATTCGTGGCCATTGCATCGCAATTTCTCGACAAATACCAGACCATGTTTATCATGATAACGAAAAGCCACATATTTATTTTTATTAAACAGGATATCATTAAAAATAATTTCGCACAAGCGGTAGAATGGCAGAATTTTTTGGTTCAATCAAAGAAACCATTCATCAAAATGATTGAAAACACAACGTTTAAAACCTCTTTCTCTACATACAGTTAGAGTGTATTACATGTTACCATGTTGAAACTTACTGGAAAAATAGAAATAATATTTCGAAGTTTACACTTTAAAATGAGGGATGTTTTCGTTCGAGTGACGTCCTTTCGCATTCCCAGTCTCATGAATTATCGTTAATATTTATGTACATGCATGAGTGACAATTTTAATTAATATATATTTCCCCCGTATTACTCAATGATTTATATTTGTATTGGCCAACTATTTATATTAATTATTTAGTCACATTTATTTCAATATATTTATATGGTCGGGCTAAACTAAGTCGAAGAACACGATGTGTAAGGAAAGTATCACCAAATGTGTCAAAGCATAATAGTTTCCACTTAGAAGGCTGACAGTGTGTTAGGGATATTATTGCTTGGTCTTACTTATGTGAAGACATGAAAGATACATCGATTTATTACATCGAATTAGAAAATTCCAATTCAGGGATAGATAAGGATAACTCTCGAGTAAATTAACTTAGGAAGTTAAATTAACTTAGGAAGTTAAAATTTGATATTTGTCACTTTCAATACAAGCATAAGGTCAAGTTTGTAGATGAGCAAAATCGGACCAAGGGGAGGGGGAGTTATGGGGGGGGAGGGGGGGGGGGGCTCGTAGGAGAAATCATAATTAAACACAAGTTACTAAATATGAACTACAGAAAATGATAAACAAATTTCCAAAATAATAATTCAAGTTTTATTCTATTCTGTACGCAACCTAACTACAAATAGATAAGTTTGTGAGTTACCATCTTTTTGCCTCACACCCCTCAATTATTGTAATTGCTGAGCTATCCTGAAAATTATGCAATATTGCTTCAAGGCATCATTTACATTTAGCATTTTTTGGATTTAATACCTTACCTCCTATATATTTATAAAAGTGTTTGTTTGTTTATTTCTGCATGTATACATTTCCACAACGTTAAAGGTAGAGTAATCAAACTTTCAACAGATATTTTCTTCAAAAATAGAAAGGCCGTACGCTGCTTTTTAATCCCAAATGTTTTATATAGGTCATTATACGAAAAGCAAAATAACTTATTATGCTAATGCTAACGGCAACCCATTATCTGTCTGCTCCTTTATGCACGGCCACAATCAACCGATTCAAAACAAATTTGGTTTATTAGTATTTTTTGTCCACTTCATTCAAAATGGCGGTCGATTTAAACATTAAACTACGCGTATTTTCCCAAGTCCTACTACTGATATGAATCAAATTTGTTACGATTGTGGAGGCTCCCAGAAATTATTCAAACCTGGTTTTCGTTTCTTTCTGCCCGTCTTCTTCAAAACGTCGGCGGCTGAGGGAATTCTTAAATACCATGTATAATCTAGAATTCCAATTGGTTTTGAACCAAATTTCCCCGGGCAACGCCGTGAATATCTGCCAGTTCAATAACAATATTTCATTATCTTTAATGATTTGCAGTTTTATTCATTTCAAATATAGACAGGAAACGGAGAATTTATAGTAATGTAATACATATATATGTAAAATGTGTTAAATCACAAAGAATATCCATTATATATGGAAATGAACTGATTTATTTATATTTTGTAATATTTGAAAGGAAAAATTTTAATTAAAGAATCTTTGATGATTTAGAGTAAGTTATGATGACATTACATACAAATACACATGGTTAAAACGAAAGAAAAATATATTAACTAAGCGACGATTTCGAACCCCGGAACTTAGCATCCCACGTCCAATGCGCTGACCATTGCACTAACAGGACCAGAAGTCCTATCGGCGAAGTTTATACTTCCGGTTACGTTGGTGTAATGGTTAGCGTATAGGAGGTCGAACGCGCAATTCAGGGTTTCAAATCTAAAGGTAATTTTGAAAGTTTTTTTTCCCTTTAAATGTATATATTTATCTAGAATATTTTCTTAATTAACTTTGCGTTTATAAAGTGACATCTTCAGTGAAGTGTTTATCTTTAGAAAATTAATTTTCTTTAAGTTGTATAATATGCGTTTAGTAACATATATACATATACGTGCATACCTACATATCTTTTTCGAAATCTATGTATTACGACTCTTATGTAGTTGAATTAGAATTCTTAGATTGACATTATCTTAAAATATTTCTATTAAATAATAATATTTCATTAAGTTTAATGATTTGTGGTTTTAATCATTTCAAATATAGATACGAAACGAAGAAATTATAGTAATATAATACATTTATATGTAAAATGTGTTAAGTCACATATAAAATCCATTATATACGGAAATTAAATGATTTTATATTTTGTACTAGCAGAAATTCCCGGCATTGCCCGGGGAAATTTGGTTCAAATCCGATCGGAATTCCAGATGATACATGGTATTTAACAATTCACTCGGCCGCCGTTTTGAATAAAACTGGAAGAGAGAAACAAAAACCACGCCTGAATTATTTCTGGGAGCCCTTCACAACCGTACCAAATTTGATTCAAATCAATCGTAGGACTTGGGAAAATACGCGTAGTATAATCAGTCAGTTTAATCAGTTCCTGCCATCCAATTGCGGGTAAGGAAGTAGTCGTTTCCCACCTTTCTCACTGTGTATAAGATGTAGAGTTACCTGTTCATGAGAACAGGAAGTTTATGAGAACAGTTATTTTATTGAACAGTTTAGGCATCAGAACAGTTCGAAAATAACTGTTCCGTACTTTTGACTCACCTCTAGATGGCAGTGCATTAACATAGAAAATTATTTTGCTTTTTGTACAATTAATATAAAACATTTGGGATTAAAATGTAACCTACGACCTTCCTAATTTGAAGAACATATTTGTTGACAGTTTTATTATTCTAATTATAACGGTGTGGAAATGTATGGATGCACAAACAAAATGGGTTTCATAAATATATAGGAGATTGATCTTATACTTCTGTTGAAAGTGACAAATATCAGATTTGAACTTCCTAAGTTAATTAACTCGAGAGTTATCGACGAAAAACAAAATCGAAGCCCCCAAACTCCCACTTAAAATTTTTTTTGAGATACACCACATCTTATAAATATTAGATGTATGTGCGTGTGTGTGTTCTTTATACGTTTTTACACATTTGAAGCTATCGAAATCAAAAGTTTCATGGGCCATCCCATGGAGCAAAGGAAGAACTTGGTCTCGGTTTGCAGACCGTGGAGTCTCTTATACCCCATGGGGAAAACAAAATACTATTTCCATAAGAATGCATGGGAAATGGTGTGAAGAAACCCCAAATGCCATGCAGCCCTTCGTTGATGTGGATATAAATATACCTAAATATTAACTTACAATCACGGGAAATGGCTAATTTTACGCATGAAAGACTGAAGATTTTAATTATGTTCATGTTTTGTCATATTACATGCTAAATCCCTCGAAATTTTCCTTTAAGCCGAAATTTATCGATTTAGATTACCATTTTCCAGGCGGCGACAAAGCTAAATTTCTTAATTTTCGTCCTCTTCCAAGTTAGAGATATCCACGCCGTGGCGCGCCGTAGAGGAAGAATCTCTAACTCCAAGATAAAGGGTACAAATGGATTCATGCCTAAATATGGTTTATGAATATTTTTTAAGTGAATCAAATGATTTTTAAGGAATGTTAGAACATTGTTATTATTTTCCGTTAACATTGAAAGATTTATCGCAGCATAAATCGATATCTACTCAACGAAGATGTTGTTTATTGTTTACGTTTTGGCTAATAGTATTGTCATAATCCATATAATTTTATTGCTGCTTTAAAGGATTAGGTGCATCTATCCATGTGAATATTAAGTAAGACGTTAATGCGTAATTATATTAATGGTAAAAACTTTACAATATAACACATGAAATTTTAGATGTTAATGGAAGCATCGCTTGCGTAATTAAGGAATGGGGAACTTTTGCCCCGAGCAATAAAAAGCGTTTGCTATTTAAAAGAGAACTCTTTCCTGAGCGATGCCGGGCGTTTCAGCTAGTTAAAAATAAGGGGGATGATAGAGTGTAATATAAAGAGGCGTATGGGGAAGACGGATAGGGTACAGAGGGTAGAAAGTGAAATAGCTATATAAGTAACCTTAAGAGAATCGTAGGTTCTTAGGGCGCAGGACGAGTTATTTGGGCAAACTTAAGGGGGGACCCTACTGAGTTTGAAATTTTTTAAATTTTTAATTCGATTTAATTCTTGTTTGGCAGGTTTGTTATTTATGATAATAAAAAGCGTTTCGCATAATTTGGCTTAACTTCAACTTATAGTTTTTGATAAATAAACAATTATATGGAAAAAAGTGCATTGATTTAAAAAGTTCCAAGCGCTCCAATTTTTTAGTTATCACCTTCAGACATTTATATATTGCACTTAGTATTAGTATATATAAACTGTGGTATGTATTATTATTTTTGATCATTTTTATATACTTTTAAATTTTTAAAATTTGAGCTTTTTGTTTTTTTGTTATTTACTACTTTTTTACTGGTTGGTAGGTTATAATAAACAAAAGTTTTTATCTTATTTTAATAATAATGCTATAATTAATCTAAAACATAAAAATGAACTTATATGCAAAGTTTCAGATAAATCAAACCAAAACTGATGCGCAGGAAGCATTTTATTTGTTAAAAATTTTAATTTAGAGAAAAAAGCATTTTTTGTAAATAAATTGCTTTAAAAGGTTTTTTGCACTCAGAATGATCCTGCTTTGTACAGTTTTTCTTCCCTTTGCTTCTTTCTCTCTTCTGCTGTAGCCTTTGCCACTTTTGTCTTGTGTTGAGAAGTATTCCTTGCTTTCTTGCTTTTTAATACACTCTTTCATTTCCGCCTTCTGTCACTATCCATATTGACCTTATAACCACTTTCATTAAATACCTCCCCTAAAAGTTCCATTTCTATTTTCTGACATGCTAGGCAACCCATATTAAATTCTTCAACTGCATTTGTTACTGCAATTTCCACTCTCTGCTTTGAAACAAATGTTTCTTTTGAGCCTTTCTGCCAAATAAGAGAATGCAAACTTTTATTGACATTCTGAGATTTTCTCCTAGCACATCTCTTTAGAAGTTCTTCATTTGCCAATCTCCGGTACAAAGGAATGATCTTTTTAACTACATCACTTGTTAATTTCTTCATATACTCATGTGACTGAGGCTTTTCGCCTTTAGAAATGGCACGTTTGTAAAAGCACCAGGAATCTGGCCCATCTGGGCATCGAAAATGCTGTGGGTAGTCATCTGACGACATGCAATGGCTGAGAGTAGCATATATGTCATTTTTCATTTTACTCACATCTGCAATATTAGAGATAATAGCAGTTCTGTAGTAGAAAGTGCTCCAACTTTGCAACCACCAAGGCGTACTCCTTTTGTTCGCCATTCTTTCACTAAATTCCTCAGTCCTTTACCCATTCTCTTCGAAATATGATTTATGCATTCTTCCTTCTCAATTCTGAAGTCTCCATACACATTTTCCTTGTTGATGTGCAGGTATGTTTTTGAATCACCATCAGAGAGCATTGTAGTGTATCGCAGTCTACAGCCAGAAACAGATCGCTTCCAAATACGGTCTGCGGCTACAACTTCCATTGCACCTGAAGTCCCCTCAAAATTTACAATACAGTCACCATTACTTTTGTGTTCTTCCTGCCACACTGAAAAAACTGGTGTATCTGAACCCAATTCCACTGATGTAATGCTACAAAAATGACAATATTTTGATAAAACTTCAAAATCTACAACTAAACCTGTCAAAATATCTACATCTACGCCAACACCACAGAGAGAAATATGCCCTCTTTTATGCCAAGTACCATCATATGACACAGCAATGTCTATTACATCTTCGTTTAGAGATGGGTCTAGAGCTCGATGTTCCCTGTCTACCACTTCTCGAGATTGCCTCAAAATTTCTTTCCTCATAAGATTTGCATTATCTACCACAGATTTAAAATGGCTATCATGTCTTTCTTGCCATGCCCCTCATACCCACAACAGCACAAACTTGATTCATAGCTGCATGACCTAAGCCCACACTAGCAAATCCCTCAACCATTGCTCTATTCACTTTAAAAGGTGGTCTTTGGATTTTAGTATTTGTGCGTGGGCTTGTGTACGTGGACGAATGCAAATAACCACAACTATTGCATTTCATTACTAATTTGCTACAAAATTCCTTTCTTTCCCCGGTTTGTACACACAATGATTTACAGCTGCACTCACTGCACTTCTGATTCTTTAGCAATTCCTGGAAAGTATTAAGATGGACAAGCATGAATTCATCAACACCAACTTCAGCGGAACCACTTGATATGTCTTCAAAGTAGCCAAGTTTTCCTGTAGTTGTAGTGCTCTCAGAAGTTGAAATTTCACTATCAGGTTCAAAAGGTGAACCTGGCTGTGGTTCCTCTTCCGTCACAACGGCAGTGCTATTATTCATAGTTTCATCCTCGAGATTAGAAGTCTTTCCCCGTCGTTTCTGTGCAATCGCACGGGAACGTTCATATTTTTTTGTTTCTCTTCACTTTGGTTTCCTCCACCGACTGTGAATACTATGCATTTTTAATAAATCTCAGCAAATAATTATATATAAATTATGGAAGTAGACAATTGCTTCGCACGTAAATCATAAAACTGTAAATAAGGTTACCAGGATATGACGTTGCGCGAGTCAATTCAAATTCTAACATAAGAATAGGTAAAATTGCTTGAATGTTCATTAGCAATGTATATTACGTATTAATAAATGTAAATAAATATTTAAAAATATGTAAACCTATGCAAGACGAAAGTAAATAACTAAAATGGAAGACTTTACGAAAGAATTTTTTCTCAATAGGCATTCCTTGTAGCCATGAGGACCAAGTACACTCAGTAGGCAATAGATGGCGCACAAGCCCTTATACGCCTCAAATGTGAAAAAAAAATATTTCAAGGAAAATTGTAAAAGAAAGCAATTTTCAATTACAGAATATAAAAAAGGAAAGCAGTTGATTTAAAAGGCTGTGCATATACATTTAAATGACCACATTATGACCTTTAAAAATGGCCGCTAACGTAAACAAACACTATCCTAGTTTGGAATAAGGTCCAAGGTAGAGATTTATGCAAAAACAGAAAATCGATATTTTCATAATTTCGACCAAAAACTCAGTAGGGAATCTAGGTGCTTCGGCCGGCGGAAGAGGGAATTGGGCAACCTTGAGGGAGTAGTAGGTGCTTCTGCCGGAGGACGATGGAGTTGGGCAACCTTGAAGGAGTCGTAGGTGCTTCTGCCGGAGGACGAGGGAATTCGGCAACCTTAAGAGCGATATTTTGGAAATACTTGCTTCTTTCGTAAGATTGGAGTAAGCCAACTGGAACTGCGAAACTCGTAGTCATTCTTTCTCGACGTCATCCCTGGAGGGTGCGTTTAATTTGAAAGAGAGTTTATTAGGACCGAGCAACTCCCTCCCATCTTCACACTTCTGTTGATTTCTCTAAAGAACGAACCGAGTGCACTGAAACATTTACGTAAAAGTCATAGCGTCTTCGTATACACATAAATACACATACAGACATACATAGACACACATGCTCACAGATACGTACACAACCGTACACATGCGTCACGTACAGTTACGTAAACTTACGCACACACACATCATTACATATACATACGCAAACAAATGTACAAGTACAGTAAAACTCGTTTATAACGATCACGCCCAAAACGAAATCTCGGCTATAACGAAGAAATGTCTCGGTCCCTTGAACTTCTCCATAAGGGCATTGGTTAAATTTCTCGGATGTAACGAACACGCATTTTACGAATTCTCGGCTGTAACGAACAAATGTTTGGTCCCGTGGCAAAAAATGCCCCATATATAACGAATTTTGGCGAGCAGAGCGATAAGTAATGAATAGTTTCCGCCCGTTTACCGCGCACTTGTTCGTAAAGGTCCCCTTCCTCCATCTCCCCTTCCATACGAATTTCCACGCTCCCTTTGTTTTGAAATTGATGTTAAAAATGTGAAATGTTTATGTAAATTAATGACCATAATAATAATATTAATTGACCATTTAAAAAATCGTGTGTAATAGCAGTCGAACATTTTACATGCCGCGAAGTTGATAAGCATCTCTTTGCATATGTAATTACGGTATTGAAGTCGACTCACTGCAAATACAGTCAAAGCTGTGTTATTCGGCTATCTTGGGGATTGTGGAAAGCCGATTAGGAGAAATATCCGGTTAGGTGAGCGTTTTTCGATTTTGACATCGCAAATTTAGTAATAACCAAACAAAATTGGGCTTAGGTTCACTATCGTACTCCCCAAACATAACTACATGGGGTTTCCATTTTCCATTTTAATTCTTCCACACGTAGTTAGATATATACACTATTTACCCATTCTTATTTAATACGTTGCTACGCTTACATGCAAAACAAAAAGACTATTGAAAAGTTTAGGGCGTCCAGGAAGTTTGGGGATTACTGCAGTGAACCTGTTCCCAAAATTGAATTTATTGGGTTATATCTTTCTTATTTATCTTTATTTACTCTATTAGAAAAGGACGAAATTATTTAATTCTTCAGAACATTTCTGTGAAAACCAGTCATATAATATTTTATCCAGTTCCTCAATTTTTGGCATATGAAGCGTATGATGTTTATTAATTGATTTACTCGTCTCAGAAGATGACACAAATTTCATTAATTTAGCCTTATGAGCCTTGATATCGTAGAGCGTGGAAAATCCGATGTTGAATTCTTCTGCTATGGCTGCTCTATTTTTTCCTTTTTCAATTCGTTTGATCAGCTCCAGCTTTTGTGTTAGCGTTAAACCAACCTTTTCTCTCCTGTTCCTTGCTTTTAGGTATTTATTTTGATGTCATATTTAATGGATGGGTAATTTTTTAAATAATAAAAAGCTATAAAACTGGAAATTGTAGAAGTACACCAAAACATCTAGACAATGAAAATGGCTTACGTAACCAAAAACGCCATGCTTACTCGGCAGCCACAGAAGTATACGGAGTAAATACATAATATATACATCTTATATTTTAAGAACTTTTAAAGTGGAAGTTGTGGTATTACTCTTATACTATTCACACAAAAATTCATAAAAAAAGAAAAAGAAATACAAAATGAATTGTATTTGTGTAATTGCCGGTATCTAAGGCTGGCCGGTTCTAAATAGCCGGATAGCACAGCTTTTACTGTATGTGTATACGTTTTATATGGGACGTATAGGCCAAAAACCATGTTTCTCGTATATAACGTAGTCACGCTTATAACGAAGCAATGAGTCGGTCCCCTCAAATACGTATTAAACGAGTTTTACTGTATATATATATATTCGTACTTGCTCGAATAGCGAATGCACTAAGGCAGGAAAGGAACTTAGAACCTTGGAGGAACTCGGCAGAAGAGGGAGCAATGTATCCTGGGAATCGTTTTAAAAAAAATCTGATGTGGCCAACACATGACTTTCTCCATATTTGGGGTATATATTTTAAAATTATTATGAATAGCATAATGAGGCAAAATTATTATTTCGTATCGTGAAAGAATACAGTAGTCCAGTGGTCTTCAAGGTGGGCGATAGCGCCCACCAGTGGGCGTTTTTGGATTTTTGGTGCGCGTTAAAGAACTCACCAAATGCTATTCTAATTTTTACACTGAAAAATAAAATTCTATAAAAAAGCACACATTCTGTACAACTGTTTTATGTACAACTATTACAGTTCGTTTGTCGTTAACTATAGTATCATATCATACTATACTAGCGACAATGCATCCATGCTGCGGTAAAATCGAAAGGCCCATGAGGGTGGTCGGAGTCTCTCGCAGAAGCAGCGAAGCGTTTAAGTTTAATTTTATCAAATATATAAAATCATAAATTTTTAAACACTGTTATTACCGTATTCGGTAATCTCATCTAACGACAATCCCACTAGTATTAGGGTTACCTTACCTCCGTAAACCGCTTTGCTACTGGGGGTGCAAAATTATTCCTTGCCCCGGGCGCCAGAAACCCTCACTACGCCACTGGGTGGGCGATGAACTTATTTCAAAGGACAACATATGGTAAAAGTGGGCGGTGACTCAAAAAAGGTTGAAGACCACTGCAGTAGTCCTTATTGCCGTAAATTATATTTTGATTGTGTTTCCAGATTTCACCGCTACGTGGTTTTGGCCCTGTAAACTGGATATTACGAAAAAAGTTGAATATCTCCGAAATCGGTTGTTCTAC
This sequence comes from Uropetala carovei, assembly GCA_036926305.1. NCBI lineage: Eukaryota > Metazoa > Arthropoda > Insecta > Odonata > Petaluridae > Uropetala > Uropetala carovei. Next base: position 2,911,203 of record JAXCHB010000010.1, on the reverse strand, counting down.
GAAAATTTGTTTCAAACAAAACCTGGAAGAAATATTATTCTCTACAATTTTGGTCCTCACGGAGATTACCACTATCGACGTTTTTAAGGAGATATTTGACGGAAACAGAAAAAACCGATTATTTATAAATAATTCCTAAACAATAACTGCTATGGAAAATTGTTTCAAGTGAAAGTTGTAGGAAATTACATTCTATATAACATTAGTATAGAATTGTATATACAATAATGATGTTTTAACGGAGAAATATCGCAAAACCCGAATCGGGTTTCGAATCAACCTCGACTTCCCGTTAACCGTTATAGTCCAAAAACTAATTCGTTATTTTTGCTCATGCTAAAGTGTTATATATGAAGTTTGGTAACGATATGGAAAGTACTTTTTGAGTTAGAGCGCCCACAATCACATACACGCACGCACACGCATGCACGCACACGCATGCACGCACACGCATGCACGCACACACACACGCGCGCGCGCACACGTGCACACACACACACAGACATCATTCCGAAAATAGTCTAAACGTGTTCTAGGGACCTCAAAACGTGTATTTCCGTTGAAATATCGAAGTCGATTTTTTTCGTGATCACAATACTTTCCCATTACTTCGAATGGAGGAAGTAAAAAGGGAATAAGAGGAAATTGAGGCGAAACAAATTTCAATTGTCGAGTTGAAAGAAAGCGAGTAAGATTAAACGAGGAGAGGCCGGAAACAATATCCTCTAGAGAAAAAAACCGAAATTTCAAGGATCGGTCCCTAGGAATGGGTTGCTAACGAATAGGAAACGGAACGGAAGACGAACGGTGAGGATGAGGAAAATGCTACATCGCTACGCGTAGGGCTCGTTCCCAGTGATAACTATCCGTCGAAGAGACTTTAGAGAGGACGCGGTTTAGGAATTAGGTCGGAAGGGAAAGAACGTTTTCTATACGTTACCAAGCTGTATTCACTGAATCAGAATTTTTTGGTTTCTAAGTTTATAAAAATTCTCGCATTAATCAATACGGAAAACAAAATTACGTGCATGCGAATTGATCTGTTTCTTCTATATTCCCTTCTCATTTTTTTATTTCTTACAACAGCTGGAATTAAATATCAGGCATCAAATTACTAAACAAGAAATAAGATGCATATCTGAAAATCTCTTATTTAATAATTTTTCTACGTGTTACGACAAATTCATCGCTATTTAAACTAACTTTATTTTACGGTAAAATTTCCTAAAATTCATAGCATATATTTAGATAATAAGTCAATAGGAGAGACGAAACTAAAATGAACGCCATTAAATCCTTATTGAAGGGAGAGAACGAGTTTCGTTTGGGAGGATGGAAGGGTCTGAAAGGTAAGAGAGATAGATATAAAGGCCATCGGAAAAGAAAGACGATCCAGAGAGACGGAATGAATTGATGGGAGCTAGAGAGGGGGAGTGTCGGACGAGTGAATGTTAGATCTTATTGCGAGATTGTGAGAGTTTATTAATTTTAGAAAAGAAGCATAAAAATATAAGAGAGAAAACTATGACAACTGATGTTTATGCTGCTTTGCACGTGTTTAAAAGATATTTGATTAGGGAAATTTTTATGATTGTATGAAGGCGAATTAATATGGAAAAAATCAATTATAATAGTTGCAATACACCTGAAGTACCTTATTCGATGCCTTAGAAAATTCTCGTGCTAATATTTATAACACATTAAAAGTATCTCACATGATACCTTATTAAATTCGCCGAATCATAAGAAAGCGCATGGTCGATAATATTCTCTCTTTACGGGTTAATCTTCGCTGTAATGTTTTATCCTGGATCTTATGCAAATGTGAAACTCTTGTAACGCTCAGGGAACTATGTCGCTGGAAATTCATTTTCGAGATTTTTAATGATATAGAAATAATTAACAATGAAAAAGGGAGGTCTAGTGTGTGTGAGAGGGAATTTTAATAGTAATATCGAAGAAAAAGATGGTAATTTTTCTTGAAAAATATCAATCGCATAGGAAAGAAACGAGGAAAAGTGAAAGTGGGGACAGCAACGGAGGGAAGCACTCAAAGAGAGACAGAGAGAGAGAATGAGAAGAAAAAGCCATCTTTGTTAGAGTCGATATTGAGAGTTTCACACGTCCATCAATAGAAAATGGGATGTAGAGATCGGATGAGTTGGGCGGGGAGTTGTTGAGAGAGAAAGAGAAGTGGAGGATGGGAAAAGGCGAGAGAGGGGGGGAGGGGGGGCGGAGGGGAGAAGAAGAGAGAGAAAGACGAAACAGAGATGACGGGAGGGCTCTGGATTTACTGCCACCATTACCGATACGCTTGACTCGGTATTCCGAGAAGGGGATGGAAGGTTTTTAGTGGGCGGCCATGTCCGGTCGCCGGGGACATTTTGAGAGTTCGAGAGAGATGGTTTTTTTGGGAAGGGTAAGGGAGGAGGTTGGAGAGTGGTTTGTCGTCGTGCGGGTTTAGTGAAGGAGAGAGAGGAGAATGGGTTTGGGGAATTGTGCACGTGGGAGCGGTAAAGTATATAAGGAATACGATTTTAGTGCAAGGGGAGATGGAGGAGGAACGCCCAAGGCTCATGCATTGGAGATTTTTTGAACCGTCTAAGATTCGCGGGGGCGGAAACTCAAAGGGATTGCTAATAATTTGAGCGTTCGCAACAGAGGCGGATTATTTGCGATACGTTGGAATCGATATAGTGCCATATCCGAGCTTCGATCTCGTAGGCGTGCGGAAGTGCTTCTGGGAAGGATGAAATAAAAATCGCTATTATTCCTTTCGAGGTCGCGGCGACGTGATTAAAATGCCATCCGCTGGATATATGTGATATTTTTTTCGAATCGTAAATTTTTCCCGGACGGGACGAATATATGTGAGCGTATATTTCATGCCTTTGCGTTAAATGTTTCTGCGCTTTTATTCGCGTGGAAATGCTTCGCGAGTGGGTGCAAAAGCGTGAAAGGTTATTTTGAACGCAACATTTAAGTTGGATTATTAAAGAGCGCTTTTGTATATATGTATGTATGTATGTATGTATGTATGTATGTATGTATGTATGTATGTATGTATGTATGTATGCATGCATGCATGTATGCATGTATGCATGTATGTATGTATGCATGTATGTATGTATGTATGTATCTCGAGGCACAACACTTTTGCGAGTGATGCGAACTTAATGAAGACTTTATTTACATGGCTGCGTTGTTATTAATAAATGTAAGATGTTGCAATAAATTCTGATTCTCGGTTGGACTCGATAAATGTCTCTCCCACTGAAATTTCTCGTAGTTTCACGAGAGAAATATTCCTAATTCCCGGCGCGAAAACTGCGAAAAGTTGCGATTCGCAAAAAAATGTTATGGTATCGAAAAGAATCTTCAATAAAGTTGAGAATAGTTTGCGGGACAAATTCTCGAGTGCGATACTCCAGTGGCTTTGTAAAGCTTCCAGAATCGGTAATTTACATCGATGCGTTCTCTCTTTCTCTCTCTCTCTCTTAGTATATTTAAGCGCATTGGTCCCAAAAGATTGCCGTATGAATTACGACCATTTGATCTCGGCCGTGTTCGGGCATAATGCTGACTGCATTAGCGAAGAACGAGGGCAGTGGCCACGGATTTCGGTTCGCTCTCACCGGCGGAACGCTTTTCGGCCGTAGATAACGATTTCTGGCACAAGACGATCGTAATTCAAACGTATCCTTTTTCGGACTTGTGACGCAATGTGTCGTTTCGGTGGATTATTTTTCGATTTCAACCCAGCGTTTAGTTAAGAATTAAAACTGTTGAAACTTACTTTATACCATTAACTAATATGGATTTTTTAATTTATCAGTTCGAATTGCTGGAAGAGGCCGAAATGGCATCCAGTTGTTCTAAAGACATTTTGATTACTTCTGAATTTTTAGTTTATGACTTTGTTAACAATTTTGCGACATGAACAAAATAGAAAAGGTAAAGCGTATGATCAATGTATACATAAAAATTACGTATACTATATCCTTTTACGTATATTGGTAATTAATGCGGCTAAAATGTTTCTGCTTGAAATAATTTTAACGAAAGAGTTTTGTTAGAACCGAATTCTTAAAATAATATCTTCTTCCATAAGTACGTACATTGTTATACCGAATGTAATGATATCCATGTGAGGTTCGTGGTAGATCTCTATAAAGATTTCCGTCTTTTCCACATTGATATTTATGAAGGGAGAAGTACAGAGGAAGTTTCTGTGAGTGGTTTGTGAGCAACAAGAAGATGGTTTCTATGTTAGAAAATCACCATGTCATGCACGTGGACAATTTATTTACCAAAGAAATCGGCATCAGAGCGACCGTACGCTGGTCCCTAGAACGGAAATGAATGAATAACATCGAGGACGACTTGAGTACAGATACGCTGACTACGTGATTGTCTCTGCGACGTCACCTCCGCCTCTTTTGTCGGTGAGTGTCCGTTGAGTTTTTTCTCTTAACACTCAATCGCCATATACTTTTATATACCTAAACACGCACTTGTGTTTATATATGAGAAATTTTTCGCTTTCAGGCATTAGGGATTTTGAATCATTTCAGACAGTTTTCTATTTGAACTGGGGACCGTATCTCGAGCAATCGCTGGTGCTAAAAATTCAATCTAAAGTTATTCAAAGTTCATCCTCAGTTCTTACGTAAGTAAGGCTCATAAATAGATCTAAAGCCATATTTCTGTTTCTTTGACCTACTGAATTCAACGCACTAAAAACAAGCATACTCAGATCGATATAATAGTTCTGAATAACCGTGTCTGGTGTTTTCACTTATAGCGATTCCGAAGACCGTTTAAAAGAATGTGATTCGATTTCTTCGAAGCATATTCCCTTGGTATTAATGTAACAGTTTTGACATTATACTTTCATATTGAAATTATTAACGTATTTTTTGTTCTTGCACGATAGAAGTTTTGGAGAGTATTTAAAAATAAATTGAAATTTATGAAAAATTTACAAAAAATGTAATTGTGTTTACTTATAATTAGAAAAAACCTATGTAATCACAATAAAAAACGCAGTGATGAGTAATTGTTTTACACAAATCAAGTCATTACGGAAATATTTGGCGAAAACGAAAAATGTCAGGAGGAAACTTGCACTTCCGCTTAACCAACTTTAGCCAAAATCAAAACATTATTTGATAACATAATTTAACTCTTCATTAAAAAGTTTTGTGTTGCTTTATATAGCAGTTTTTCAGTTAGCGTACATAATTTCTCCTCTCTCTCTCCCCCCCTCTCCCCCCCACCCCTCCCTCCCCTCTCGCCCCCTCTCCCCTCTCGCCCCCTCTCTCTCCCCCTCTCTCTCCCCCTCTCTCTCCCCCTCTCACTCCCTCTCTCACTCCCTCTCACTCCCTCTCTCTCCCTCTCTCTCTCTCTCTCTCTCTCGCGCGCACACACAGACTTATAAAATTGTCAAAACATATTCATGGCACGTTAAAACGTTTATTTCGATTGAAATTCCGAATTCGATTTTTTCACGATAGCAATACTTTCTGCTATACTGCGCATTTGGAGAATAAGAGGAGTCAGGAGAATGATTGCTCTTGTCACTCACTTTCCAGCATTTGTTTTGCTTCTATCGCGATTTTAGGTCACAGCTTAATTACAGTATTGCACATATGTTAAAAACCTTTGTAGACACGTTGTAGTTATTTTACTTAGCATTTTACATATATTCCCGAATAATATATCATGGAGAAATGGATGAATTTCATTGCGATACATTTTAATAAGTTTCCCGATACGCCGAAAAAGTTCTTCTTTATATAAGGAAATAAAGGAAATATAATTTAAATTTCAATTCACGATATTTCACGTCTTGCAAAGAGACAAACTGAATATGTATGCTTTTATGCTTAATTAAGATACTAAGGTATCCTTCCCTGGCGAATTGAGAAAAATAGAGCTTTGCGACATTTCCTACGATGGCACCTATGACGCGAAAGAGGAATTACCTTAGTGCTTCTTCTCACTTCGAGAAACTCTAGAAATCGCGCACGTGTCCTTAGTAACCACTAATAATCAGTACACGTGTCACGTCAAGGTGCATTTATTTTCTTATTTCAGTTGGAAGTAGCAATTCTATGCTTTCCAACCGGAAAACATCACAGGCGACGCCAGTATTTCAAGCGTACCAATAATTACATTTCGAAATGTTGATATTTTATGGCAGCATTCTTCACAGTATTCAATTCAGGCCGCTGTAGCATGTAGAAATTGCGCATTTCCTTAAGTTAATTGCGATATGCGTAATTTTCTAAATATTAGATATTCTGATTCCAGGAAATTTTCATTATTCTCGGAAGGGCGCTGCACTTGTGAAATGTTAGTAGTCTCTGATCTAATGGTTCATTTTGGGAAACGAAAAAAGTTGAAATTCGCTCAACTGAATCATAAAGAAATATCGAAATTATCTTATGGCTGGAGTTTGGTTGTTGATGTAGGTTGCTCTGCCAGCCATTAAGCTGTGCGGCGGCTGTTGGAATTATCTACTCCTTTAATTAAAAATTTGCGAGCAGATATGGTTTCACCCTGAATGTATTTAGTATTGTGACACCGTAAGCCGCAACGGGAATTTCTTTGCGGATACATAAAAATGATCCAGCATTTTGCAATATTTCTTAGAAATTAACAATGATTATCGGTTCAGAATATTTCGTTGATACGCAGTACAGAGGAATTATCTTTCTGTTTGATGCGAGTACCTGTTATCGCTGCCTTCGCGAAGAAGGAGCCATCGCCATTAGGGACTAAGTGGAGTCTATCAGGTATTGGATATTCTTTTAATTTAATCTATTCTAATTAAACAATTACGGATATATGGCAAAATCTGCGTTATACTCACCTCTGAATTAAGATGTGTTTCGTCGTCACTCTCGAGCAAACACCACGATACAAACTGTAACGGGACAGAAGATTAAATGAACGATGACGCTATGCTAGGTATTCGGTGCTTATTTTCAATGTTTCTTTATGAAACAATAAGCCAAATTTTTAACTGGAATCAAATTATAAACCAACTAAATTTCGAAAATAAATCAACGAAATTATTTTATTTTTAAAGGTATGAACAATTATAAAGAACGAAAAGTTAGCTCTTTTCTCTTTCAAGAGTTGGACGATTAATTTTTCATTTATTATAATTTTTATTAAAATAATTTCTGCGTGCTAAATTATATAAGTGGACTCATACGTCTATTTAAGGCTTTAATTTAATACGGAACGCTTTAAAACGGCGGTCCGGTGCCTCTTTTGAAGAAGGAAATGCCCGTGTTTTCGTAAAAGAGTATTTTGACACAGTTAAAAAGGGCTACTTTTTTAAACGGGGTTTTGTTGAAAACCTACAACTTTTCGTGAAATGCAATATTTAGGACAACTAGGTGTTGAAGGAAACCCAGTGAGCACTTACCGGAAGGAGAGCCGCTGGGGTGTTGGAGAGACACATTTGTAGAAGTTATTGGAGCTTTCGGGATGATCCCTTCGTCAGAACAAGACACACACACACAGATATATATATATATATATATGTCTCTCCAACACCCCAGCGGCTCTCCTTCCGGCAAGTATTAACTGGGTTTCCTTCAAAACCTAGTTGTCCTAAATATCCTCATTTACCTTTCGTCTTCCGTAGTGTGTGTGTATATATATATATACATATCGTATGCGGATACACGCATAAAAGATATATTCCCATCGCGAGTCACTTGGTTTGATTTTTCTCATAGGTTTGAAACGCGAATAAAATGAAGTGAATTGAATATACCTTTCCCTGCTGAACAATGGAGTCTTTCTACCAGCGAGAGGTTCAAGAGAGCATCTTCTAGCCTCCTGTAATATCCGTTGTGCTAGATTTTCCTCACTTGTTGAGAACGCCCCCTGTTGCAGCTCGAAGCTTAACGAAGGGCGGACACGAAATCGATCGACAGAGAAGGAGGGGCAGAAGCGAAATGGCATACGATCGCCCCCTTTCCTCCTTTTTATTCCCTCAGCTCCTCGTGTGAACTGACGTCTTTAATCACAGAAAAAAAAGAATAACGCTCCAACCTCGCGTTCCCCTGTTCCGGGGAATATTCCCACACGAGCAGTCGCACCTCCAAACAAATTACAGGGATCCCTCTCTCGAGCATGTCAATGAGGAGTTGAGTTGAAGAGGGGGTGGTGGGACCACACCCCCTTGTGCGGTACATAGGGGATATGGCGATCGTGAGTGACGTAATGACAAGCCGGCCAGGGGGCGGGAGGGAGTGAGCGATGGCCACGCGCAGGAATGAAAGCGATCGAATCACCATCCCTGAGTGTTGTATGAATAATTATTGGGTGTTTGGAAAATGCACCTTTCCGTTATACGAGTTTCCGTTCCTGTAGCAGCGAAGAAATCAGATCAGCGTCGTACATTCCACTGTCGCAATTCCTTTCATATTGGGTGAGCGGATGTTATATTTTTAACAAAAACGTTTACAAATATTTAAAATGCAATTCTGCGTTAGTGTATATTAAGGCGAGATACTCAAATAGCCTCTAATGATCAGTTTATTCAGCTGTGGTTTCTGTTTTATGCTTACCAATCACGTAATATGTTGTAGGTTATGACTGCGAATGTATCAAACCTAAGAGATTATAATACATCCTCGAGGGATTGGATTTGTCTCTTTCTTGTATCTAAAAACCCAGTAATCCTGGTTTTGCGCTTTCTTGAATTAATTCACTTAAATTTAACTGTTCAATTAGCCTAAGAGGATTACTACCTTTATTAATTTCATTAAAAATCATAATAATTAGATTGGTATTTTGTTCAATCTATTTAAATTAATGGAATATAGGTAAGCATTTTGTCTTGTTTTTGTATTGAAATTGAAATACCTTCTTGATTTTAAAAGAAAGATAATTATGTATAAAATTTTTAAGAGATGTTTTAATCTAAATATGAAGCATGGAAAACGGAATTTTTTGTAGAGTCAATAAAGGTGAATGCACGTATTATATCTTTCGTGAAATTCGAAATCTCCATTCGAAATTAATATCGAAATCACTCGCCTTTTTTATGCATCGGCAGCGATTCGCTTAACTTAATTAATGAAGGAATCCGGAGTGGCGGTTTCGTGCAAATCGTATTCCTTTTTATTTATTTTGTTGCCGGAGAAGGGCTAATTAAACAGAAATGGACTTTTAGATGCTGCTCGGAGATGCAAGGTTGTAAATGATTTTTAAAATGCTCATCGGACTTGATTCGTCTATTTCGCGTGGATGTGTAGCGCTGTCGACAGAAAACAACTGCAGACACTCGCTCTAATTGGAAATTCCATTTTCATCTGGAGGTCGTTCCCGAAAAAAAAAAGGTGTCTCCAAATGCAAGCGCCGGTATCAATGGAATTCAATTTATAAAAATTCCGCGAAGGAATTAGTTTCGGACGAAGTGATTGGCTTAATTGATTACTTACTCAGAGTAAAGTAGTGGTAAAAATCACCCGCGTGCCTTTAAATGGTTTCGAAATGGATTGCCTCGAAATGATGCTTAATTCACCCGCGGAGTCATTTTTCAACAAACAGAAGAGCCAACTTCCGCGTTCAATTGGCCGATTAAGTGCGAAAAAAAATTAACCTTAGGAATCTTAGTTCGTAAAATTGAGTCGGTATACTTTAACATTTGGGATGATTGACAATTAATGCCATTAGTAAAAGGTTTTGTTAACGACATTTACCATTTCAAAAGTTAAATTCTGGGCATATAATTAGACGTTTTGCAAATTAAAACTTTTACGCAGATTATCCAACGGTCGATCTGTATTTTTAATTAGCGTTTATCGAATGCGAGACAGACTACGTCATAATTACGGTATATTAGAGCAGAAAATTTTATGCTTACAGTTAGGAGTGAATTTTGTTATTGAAAATAGGTTAAGAAAAAAATCTATGCATAATGACACATTTTCTTAAATAACATTCGTAACTCATCGACTGACGGAGACTTTAAAAAGCGATCAAGAAATATTGTGTGAACAAAATAAGGAAACAAATAAATCGGGCGTCGAAAAAAGATAAGAGGGGGGGAGAGGGGGAGGGAAGAGAGAGGGAGGGAGAGAGAGGGAGGGAGAGGGAGAGAGAGGGTGAGGGAGAGAGGGTGAGGGTGAGGGAGAGTGGGAGAGAGAGAGAGAGGGAGAGAGAAAGGGAGAGAGAGGGAGAGGGGGAGGGGAGAGAGAGGGAGGGAGAGAGAGGGAGAGAGAGAGACAGAGAGAGAGAGAAAAGAAAAAGGTTTTTGCAAAAATCATGTATCGCGTCTAGCTATATCGACGCGACCAGAATGACTGTCGAAATGGAAAACGGGAATTCGGTCGAGGAAATTGAAAACGATGCCACTTTATTTCGTTTTTATTCACCCGCCGCCGATTTAAAACTATTTTTGTGTCGGATGTTTGCGCGTGAACCAAAACAGAGCTTTGTTCTCTGTTTAATATCCTCACACCAGAAGCATTTCCGAAGCCTAACACACACTCTCACTGCTTGGCATTGCATTTTTATAAATGTATTACGTAAATGATTTCCAGCCGAATTATTTTATATGTTCATCAAAATTCCATTTTCAATTAAATGTTATCTTTTAAATCGATGTATCTATGGCAAACAAACTGAAAATTTCCAGAGTAAATGATGGATTCGTATTAATTCAATTTAAAACACTTTGGAATTCATTTTACCTCTTACAAAGGAAGTGTATCGACATGTTTAATGTTCGAAACATTTTATTTCCACCCTGATCGGTGTACGTATTTCTAGCAAAAATGGGATTATTGAAGATGTTTACTAATTCCTGCATCGATGCTGCTTTAATGAATGATGACAGATAATGGCAGCATAAATATTTGATCACCTGAAAAATATGCAATATTTTATCCCATATACCAACAAAAATCTATAGGAAATAGTGTTTATATTGAAAATTGTAACATATTTCTTTTATCAAATGCATACGGTCTAGAATTGAAGCGCTCTCACAAAATTTAAGGGCGTAAGGTACAAAGGCTTTCGTGGATCGATATTAAAATCAATTCCATTAAAAAAATTTCAATATGCATTAAATATATGAAAATTCATTTTAGAGGAAATGATTATTTCTAACATAGAAACACCCATTTGAAGTTTGAAACGCATTATAGGATTACAGACGCAAATAAAAAAAATTGAAGAGACATACACCAACTTAGCTATATGTTATACTTGCAAAGGGTTAGGTCACTGACGCAGCTGCCGCAATGTTGGATGGGGTAGGTAGTTACGGGAGAAAAGTTGAATTTGGAAGGGATATTATAGCGAATTTTTTTTACGAAGAGGAATTGTGAAGTAGACGGACAAGGACGGCGTAAAAGGAAGATGGAACGGGGAGAATGTGGAGAAAAATTGAAGGAGCGGCTTTATTCAAGGAGGGAGATAAAGAAAAGCGGGAGAGATAGGGGAGGGAGAGTGAAGGAGGGGAAAATGGAGAAATGTGGAGATAACCGGAGCGATCGTTTGTAAGAGAGAAAATGGAGTTGAGGAAGAAGAAATGAGTGGAGATTGAATTCTCAGGCAAGGAGTAATTGTAGAGGAGAAAAAAGTGATAGAGCAGAAACGAAAAAACAAATCGTTGGAGAGCAAAAGATTGAGAGAAAAAAGTGAAAATGAGGAAGAGCAACTCGGAGAAAGCGAAAGAAAGAGAGAGAGAACGGGAGAAATGCGAGAAGCACTGGATGATAAAAAGTCTCCCTGTTCGTACAATGGAATGGCAAGAAAAGAGAGCACGTTGAAGGGAGAGAGAGGTGTGTAGTATGGATTCAGGCTTTAACAATAGAAGGGGAAGACCTGGAAACACTGTGGATCACAGAATGGTGTCCAGGGAACTCTCTCTCTCTGCCTAAAAAAGAGAGGTGGAGACTGACTGGCCTCGCTTCCTCCCATTTCTCCCTCAGGGGGAATAAGGAATGTAGATGAGGGTCGGCTGGGGGTCGGGAGAAGTGGTTTGGGGTTTCTGTAGGAGGGGGAGAGGGAAGGGAAAGGAGGGGAAGTGCGTGGGTGGCAGGAAACTTCCCTCTATACGGAGAGCGCAAAGGAATTGTAAGGTCAAGGTAAAAGGTTTCTCATGGGATGTACAAGGATAAGGGAGAATCCCTGAGAGGCAGGTATAATATACAATGGAGCTATCATGACGTTATCACCGCGTCGTCAATTTTCCATGGTCTCTTTACCGGTATTTGGTGTGCGAAAAAGATGTAATTGGGTGTTAGGAAAATGGCGTCTTCAAGGTTCTTTTGAGGTTGCCGTCGATTCGTCTGAAGGAGAATCAAAGGAATTAAGAGCCCGGAATTCATACTATTTTTAAAACTACAATAGATAATCCATATTTCATACGTCTAGCGGGAAATGCTCGTGGAAAAGTCGTGTTAAATGGTCGACGCAAAGAAAAGTATAGAGGTAATCGGAAAACTGTTGTCTTATCTTTCGAATTATTGAGTTTCTGCAGCGTAAATTACTCGTTAATTTTGTAATTTAGGTCTGATTTGTGAGCCTTATTTTACGATTCAACTTTTCGTTCAAAGAATTGTAATAGTGTTAATTCAATCAAAATCATCTTTAAAAATTTTTCTTTGCGATTTATGATTACAAGGATCACACATCGATCAGCTTCATAATAATTTATAATTTACTGCAGCGGTTTTCAAATTGGAAATCCTGAACGGTTACAGAGGATCTTAAAGATGGGATTATGTATATGTATTAGTTTCAATACTTTATTTTTTATATAATAAATTTAACTGCGTAATTTTAATTCATTATCAATATATTCAAAATTTCTGATTTTATCCAAGTAATCCGGTCTCATTTATATGGGTTTTTGAAGTTAAATGGGTTCGGAACATGATCGGCTGTCGTGAAAAGGGGCTGCAGATGCATTAATTTTATGATTAATCTTGGTGCTTCTCCTCACTTCGAGAAATTCTAGAAATCGCACGTCTCCTTAGTAAGCACTTATAATCAGTACACGTGTCACGTCAAGGTGCATTTATGTTCTTATTTCAGTTGGAAGTAGCAATTCTATGCTTGCCAACCGGAAAACATCACAGGCGTCGCGACGCCAGTATTTCAAGCGTACCAATAATTACATTTCGAAGTGTTGATATTTTATGGCAGCATTCTTCACAGTATTCAATTCAGGCCGCTGTAGCATGTAGAAATTGCGCATTTCCTTAAGTTCACTGCGATACCCGTAATTTTATAAATATTAGATATTCTGATTCCAGGAAATTTTCACTATTCTCGGAAGGGCGCTGCACTTGTGAAATGTTAGTAGTCTCTGATCTAATGGTTGAATTTGGGAAACGAAAAAAGTTGAAATTCGCTCAACTGAATCATAAAGAAATATCGAAATTATCTTATGCCTGTAGTTCGGCTGTTGATGTAGGTTGCTCTGCGAGCGATTAAGGTGTGCGGTGGCTGTTGGAATTCTCTACTCCTCTAATTAAAAATTTGCGAGCAGATATGGTTTCACCCTGAATGTATTTAGTATTGTGACAGCGTAAGCCGCAACGGGAATTTATTTGCGGATACATAAAAGTGATCCAGCATATTGAAAAGTGCCTGCGAATCTAATATTGCATATAACTTAACAGTGATTACCGTTTAATAATATTTCGTTGATACGCAATATAGTTCATATTTACGTTGATTTGCATGTGATCGTTTCTGTTTAGAAATTCCACGGATGTCCGCTATCGCCCATGCGAACTAATTGTTAAACAGTCGTATTACTGCCTAATGATCCGTGCTTACCTATTACAAGATCATTAAACATAAATTCGTTCAATAGCTGATTACCATTTACAACGTTCCGGTCCGTGAATTTCCACAAAAGTTTGTGTGATAATAAAGTTCATTGGTGAGGAATTAAGGAACGACTATGTTTTAAAACTACAAAGAATAAGTAAATGAGCTTAAAATGTAAAATAAATTCTTCGAGCATTTTATATGAGTTATAAATGTCGAAAATTATTCGAAACTGTAACATCTGAAATTACTAATGCTGTCAGGGAGAGTTCTCTGATATAGCATCATATATGGTGTAGACTTAATGACGAAATAAAAATAAGCAGCAGTTCTTAAAAATTGTAATTTAAAATCAACCAGAAAATATTAGGACGAAAATTTTACACTGGAATGAACGACATAATTAAGTTTAAATTCCTACCCATGAATAATCAAATGCAGTAATATTGTAGAGGAAAAATCAACATCGAATTAACCGTAACCAACGTCCGGTTTGTTTTGGCCGTAGCGAGAAATTTTAAAAAATGTATACTCCTTTCGCGTCGATTTTATTTTGGCGCCGTCTAGTTAGAAAAAAGTATGTCATCTTTTGGCCTTAAAGGGCTAAGGTCGCATAATGACCGAGGAGAAACGCAAGGACTCACCTCCGACGGAATGGCGCAATTTAAAAATACGGGCGAGTGTCTTGAAGCCGAGGAAAATGGGCAAAGAGGTGAATAGAGAGAGAGAGAGAGGGTTAAAGGGTGAAAGGAGGGTGGAGGTTTTTTTGGCGCACTGGAATGTCGCGTGAGAAGCAGAGCAGGCGGAGGGGGGAGGGGGGGAGATGAGGCGAATGGGAGAGAGGGAGAAAGAAGAGAGAGAATGGAGGAAGAGATGGAGTGAGAGTAGGAGGGAGAGGGATTGAGAATGGATGGCGGGAGGGGAAGGATTGGGGAAGGGGGAGGATTGGGGGAGGGGAAGGATTGCGAGAGGGGAAGTACGGAGGGAGGGGAAGGATTGATAAAGGGGAGGGATTGAGGGAGTGGAAGAACTGAGGGAGGGGAAGGACTGAGGGAGGGGAAGGACTGAGGAAGACAGACAGACAAACGACTTTATTAGGGTGGAATTGAGACTATATAGTCCCTTCTTACATTTAACCCTGCGTCAACAATTACAAATAAGAATAAGATAGTAATAATAGTTTCTCAGAAAATAAAATAAATAGAAACACATACAAGCAAAACAGCAAATTACAAATTCGGAAAATTTCTATAAAAAGACAGAGTAATTGCGGTAAAAACCTAGGAAAGACCTGACTTGGTCATCCTTGTGAAAGACCAGGCATGGAAAACACCCACGAAGGGAAGGGGGGGGGGGGGTGGAAAAAACCTTCGAAAACCCTTGATACATGAAAGAACAATAGTTGAATTACAATAATACATACAAGTTTAACAAGATAAGACTTAATCAATATATTTCAATGTTATGGGTAATGAACAAGATAATTAATAAAAAGATGAAAACATACATATTTAGCAGGAGAAGTGAAGGAAGAAAGGGAGGGAGAGTGAAAGGGGGTGAGAGAGAGAGGGAGGGAGACAGAGGGGGTGGATTGGGGGAGGGGAAGGTTAGAGGGAGGGGAAGTTTTGAGGGAGGGGAAAGAGAGGAGGTATCGCAGGAAGTCGGGGAAGAGTGCACCGGGCCAAGAAGGGGAATGGGAAGAAGGATAAAAAAAATATAAAGCTGTGCTGCTTTAGGAGCAACTTATTGAAGGAAGTGAGGCCAAGGCTTTTACCAGAGGTGGATTTGGAGAGCTCCCAGACTTGGTTTTGCCAAGTGGGTGTCGTGCCTCGCTTTTACCCCGACCACCGCCAAGCGACACAACCAAACTCCTCTTCCTTCGCAGACTCGGTTATTAAAGTCGCTGCGGGTCGCGCTCTAAGACTCCTCCGAGTGTATTTAATAGTTAAAAAAAAGTTAATGGGGAGAGGATTAAACTTTTTCTCCGTCCGTGAGAGCGCCTATAGAATGCATAAAATTATTTTAATTTAGAATTCGATTCTTCGGTAAAGGTATTCTTGCTCTCGGGCGTAGTTACGACTCAGTTGAAGGATCCTTTCGGTTTTATTAAAAATTTTTACATTTTGCCTAAGGAGAAAAATCATTTTTACTTTAATTCACTGTTTATTCGGTAAATGAGACAGTAATAGTCCTTCAAAAAATAGTCCTGGCTTAATTATTTTGTCCTATAAATTCTTTCAATTAAAATCGGTATTTAAATTTATATTCGAATATTATTGACTTAAATATTGCCAATGTTATATTACATTCGCGATGATTATGACGGGTATTTTTACTATTTCTTAATACAAAATAAGAATTTATTTTAAATTAAAGTTAACTTAATTTGCATTATTATCACATAGGGTGTTCCAAGGAAAAAGAGATCTAATTCTTAAGATGGATAAAATATGGAAAGGGGAATAAGATAGTTTGATTCTACATTCAGAAAACGGATGATAGTCTTTAGTAATTGTGATATTTCGTCCAAATTTTAACGTTTACTTCATAAAAATTCACCGTTTTTTGTTAAGACGCCTTTTAAAACATGGAAAACAATACATTTATGGAAGACAAAATAGCAATGAGTATGACACATAAATCTTACTACTTATTACGCCATTTAAGGTAATGACCTTAAATGGCGTAATAAGTAGTAGGAAATTACGCTCATTAGTAGTTCGCTAGATGAGAATTATATTCCGCTAAAAATCTCCTAAAATTTGGAAATGCATTCCAAAATGTTGGATTTCTGATGCATTCCATTTTAACGAGACACATTTTGCCCTTCCTTGAATGATAATATCAAACTAAATCACGTCGAAAACTTTTATGAGCGAAGCCAGAACGAGAGATAGGAGCCGTCCGTATCCCTTATCCAAAAAAAATTTGTTCCAATTTCCTTTAAACGATATCGGTCGAAAATTTTCTCCTCCTCAAAAGGTGCAGGATGGAGAGAGGTAAGAGAGAGAGAGAGGGGAGAGGGGGGGAGAGAGGGAGAAATAAAAAGTATTTACATAAAGAGTAAAACAGGTTTGAGAGTAAGAAAGACTTAAATAATCGCGGAAAAATACAAGAGAAAGAGGGAGATAGAGAGAGAGAGAGAAACCTTAACTTGCAACAGAGATGGAGAGGCGAAAATATGAAGGTAGAATTGCGCCTAAGGGAACTTGGTAAGCAAATCAAGTTTTACTTGAAGGCGGCGGAGAGTTTAGGAGCCAAGAAAGAGGGGAAGGAGAATAAGAGGGGTAGACCGAGAGGGGGGAGTAGAAAACGGTAGAATCGCCTGAAGGACTTTGCGGGGAGGCGAATGGGGTGCTCTTGCAGAGAGTCGGCGGCGGAAATGAAAGCAAGAAGGTGAAAAAAAGTGAGCAACGCATTCCGCTACTCCTCCCCACTTCCGGGCTTTTTCTTTTCGGCATCCTACCTACAATTCTCCTTTCATTTCCTCCTCCTTCCCCACACACTCTCTCTCCCTTTTCACTTCCTCTCTCCGTGTCTCGTTCGCTCCCACCCCTTCCCGCTTCCGAATTCCAGAGTTTGCTCCACTTACGCAAGACGGAGGCTACTCTCGAGCCCTTATCCCGACCAAATTATTTTCTGAAAGGTCTTCTGTACCGCCGTTCCACTTATTCATGTGACTTGTTTGTTTTCCACGTTACTTTAGGTTCGCCGCATCTGCCAAATTAATTTAATTAATTTGATCGAATATATATATGTTTATATAGTTGGAATTTCTTCTTTATGATGAATAATGCAGAATTATTTTTTACGTTATTTAAAATTAACGCTTTAAAAGTTAATTGCGTCGTTTGAGCATGAATACAAAGTAACATTTGAAGTTAAAAATATTTATTGAATTACGATAAAAATTCCAAGAGAAAATATCGTGCTTATTAATGAATGATGCGATTATTATTATTCACTATCAGGAGTGCCCGTTGAATTTCAAAGGCTTTAGTGAATCTAAAACTTCGACCGTGTAAAATGTACACAGTTTCAACTATAAAAAAAAAGAAAAAACGATGAAATCGATCCATATTTTGATGAATGAAGGGAAAACACCTTGCACTCTGAAAAATCAAATTAACGCGTAAACCTATGGGAAAATAATTACTGAATTAAGCGCCTCCTTATGCCAAATTTTTGATCGTTATATAGCCTATGTTACCAACAGAGTAAAATTACATACCTATGCGAAGTTCGTGACGATATCATCAATGGTATAGAGAACAAACAAAAACAAAATTCACTTTTACATATATAAACAAAAGTCTGAGCAAGATTTATATAAGTAAAACCAGCAAGAACACAATAATCAACAGAAAATGGATGAACAAAGGACAAACGAAATTAATTAATTTATCGAAAGACAAAAAAGTAAATAGGGAACGTTTAAGAATCACAGAGTGAATATTATTTTCCGACTATTAGCTCGATTCTCTCGTGCTTGAGTTCTGTTACGAGAAAATTGTTTATATCATACTTTCGAAGCAATGAAACGATATATTCAATCACAATTTGTGGAGTATCTACGTATAATTATTTAAGTTACGTATTTTCAAAAGCAGTTCGCTTTGTAGAACTCTACGCCATACAAATATATCACTAAAGACGTTAATTAGTAATATTTAAATTAAAATTAACAAATATTTGGTTGCTATATAAACATAGCAAAATCGGACATAGAAATTGAAAAATTATATTACGTTAAAATTTTACACATACAAATGCATTGGACTCTCAACTTCGGCGACAATGGGAGTTGTCATGGTAGCTTATAATAGGCATTGTCATAAAACTGATAAAGTTACGTGTTTTTTATTCTAAACGCATTTTTACGCTAATTCGACCAGGATTCGGATTCTATCTTCAATAAAAATAATCCTTGTTCTTTCCCTCATAGAACCATTCAAGTCTCAAGTTCGTACCATGTTTCTAAGTAATTTTAATTTTCAAATGAAAAATAAGCTGCACTCATCCCTATGTTATTCAAATGGAGAGAATTAAAAAAGAAAATATTTTTTAAATTAGAAAGGTTAATCAAATCAGTATAAAAACCTGACTACACCACTTAACTCTTTATTCTGATTAAAATGACACATACCTCTTGTTTAGCTGAGTTCTAAAAAACATACATACATACAAACACTATAGATATCTGTAGCTTACCTATTGCGAAATGTACCATTTTAATGAGATGTGACAATTGGAATTTCTATACCGTTGAAGCCATTTTTACAAAGTTAATTCTTCTAAGTGTCTGTATAACTTACGAGAGAGGTAAACAATATTTTTCTATGAACTAATACATCGAATATAATAATTATATGAGACACATACGAGGTTATAATATTTATTTATTATTTTAAAGATATGAAAACAAATTTGGTTCTATCCAAAATGCATAATCCATTTTAAATCGTTAGCAAAACTAAAATTATCCGTTAAAAGACTTATTGACACGGAATGGATATCACATTATCATTTTTCGTTCGATGTTTTATTCGATTTAAACGTATTCCGCCGTTAAATTTGTATTGTGCATCGCATTCTTGTCATTATTCATTAGAAGCAGACTAATTCATAATTTAGTTCGACATGGGTCACTTTTTCAATATGTTATAAAAAAAACTTCCCGCATCTACGAACCACAGATATACCGTAAAATGTCCCATTATAACGACCGGAGGTATCTATTTAGAGTTCGTTTCATTCACGCATCCTTTCATTTATGTTTGCAGACAAATTAACTCCATTGCACTTGCTCGACTCTTTTACAACATTCGAACTGTTTATTCTTTTACGTTTTCATAATTACCAAAATATGAAGTTCCGATTGTTTGAACATTTCAGTTGCGACTCGGAAAATCGGTTTATTTGAGTTTTTAATTGCATGTATTAATTAATCGAGGAACATCGTCAGTTTGAACGTCCACCTCTCCCTTATCTATGCTTCTCTCCAACGTGAATAATCGAGAATTTCATGTGGCCCCGAGCAATGCAGCCAAAGTCGTAGTTTTCACGCTATTTTTCTGTGACCTTACTTTTCTAGAATATTTCCTAGAATAAAAGTTTATCGCTCATTTTAATGCTTTCTTGCAGAAGCGGCCATTTTCCTACCCCGTCATTTTTCCTCTTTATTTGTGCTCTGTGCCTTATAAGTGGCTATTCTTCCCTACTTTATTGGCCACGAATTGTCGTAATTATGCACCTTAAGGGGGAATCCGAATGTTGCCGTGCAAAATGTAAATACACCAGTCTCGTTTAATTCCGTGAAATCAAAATTTTTATTTTTTATGTAAATAACACATGGAAAAACACAAAGAAAATCGTTGCCTATGATTTCATTATCATTTCTCCAAACTTTGTTTCATTGTTTAGCATTGTAGGTAATATTCAATAATTTATACGTAACGCCCGCTGCTATATTCTAAATCCATGCATCTTTGAAGAGAAAGCTATCCATAAACGAATTCTACTGCAGAGAAAAATTTTCTAGGAAGAAGATTATTAGATATTGCATTTAACAAACTGTATACTGACACTCTCGAAAAAAATATACAAATTAATTTACAGGAAATGACATTTTAAATATTTTCACCGAATTCAGATTATTGAAAGTATATTTCTTTGTGTTACTCCATGTAAGGAAGGCACGTTTGAAGCAAATAAATCATTTCGTATATGTTTTATTTGCTGTACGTGTTCTTTCTTTTTTTAAACTTCGTCGTCTAATTTATGCCTGAAATAATTTAGTTATGTATTTTTAGGCGGAATATACTATATTTTGAGAAAAATCGTATGGTTGACCACGAAGCAGCGACGTATTTATTTTATAACTTCCAAAAAAATGTAATTTTACGGATGGAAAATCTATTAGCTGTGAGATAAACTATTGCACGTGGTAGTTTATCATTCGATCTATATATTAATTTCAGTGGAAGAATTATCGAACAAATGAAAAAACAAATTACTAATTTACTCCTTTTTTAATTGAGTTATCTCGGAAATGAAACAATAATGGCTTATTCCATTATCAGAAACTGAGTGCTGTAGCGTCATATCTTGGTCAAGTTATCATTTAATAGTTTTGACTTTATCAACTAGCAAATAAACTTGGAATTTTATTCTATTATAGCTAATGATAGTGCGGTATTACTTAATTACCAAATCATTTCCTAAAATTATTTACAAGAAAACATGTCGAACGAGTATCCACAAAAATACATATAAGGGCAGAAAGTTTCACGATAAAAGTAATTAATGGATTTAAGAAACCGTTGCAAACTGTACTGTTTTAAACGCCATAGTTCATTAAATCAAAAAGTAATCACCTACATCGTTTTATGACTTGAATCTAATTTAAGATCAAGATAATATCTTTAGGCATTAAACGTTTGAGTAAGCCACTTAACTTTAAGGCTAAAACGTAGTTGTCCTAAGTTTTTTAAGTCGCTAATTGTCGATTTAAAAAAGTAACAATTTTATAAATAATCAGCGGTCAATGAATATTCATTCATGGCTGTAACTATCTAAGAAGTTTTTACTTTAGAAAATTGCATAATCCGTGCCAAGTTTAGATTCATCGGTTCCTTTTTCCATAAACCAAGACTTCACTAAAAAAAAGTGAAAAAGATTTCCCCCACCTATCGAGAAACGTCCTATTATTTTTTTAGAAATGCATAATATTAACTCCATGATTCGCTTTTCCAAAATCTCGTTATTCATTTAAACTGTTCTTCCTGTAGCGATTCTTAAAATCCTCTTTAGGTCTCTTTCGACATGGCCTTTCCGTGAAAATTTCCTATCTCATTTTTCTCTTCGAAGACTGTTCTTTATTTACACTTTATCCTTTAGGTTTATTTTTAGATCCTCTCGAAGGTGGAACACACAAGAACGCCTCCGTAGAATCATAGCAGTTGATATTCAAAGAGCATTCATTGTCAAACCTATAATTGCACGAATACGTACGCAACGTATAAGGTGATGTTGAAGTACTAATCAAGAGGTTAAAATCGATTTAACTGTTGTGCGGAATAATGTTTGCCATTTAAAACGTAATTTAAATTTTTAATATTTTTTCAGTAAGCGTTTTGTTTTCGCCTGTCTGAAGATCTGTACTGTATTGTAAATAGTGATATGCTCCGCATTCACATATTGAAGTAATGTTACTTTTTAGGCGTGTTTCGCTTCCAGCGTTGTCGTCGGTCTGTACGTCCGTCCGTCATATCACGTATTGTTCCTATCAAAATATTTTTCTTATAAAATTTGTATAACTAATAAAGAAGGGTATTTCTTTTCCTATATATTTTCATCGTAAGAGTAGCCGGTGTCAAGAAAATAATAAAATACTGTATTAATTCAAGTTGAATTTAAAAACTTTCTTGCATGGTTACTTCTTCGTTGTTGCTAACATAAACAATCTCACAAACAAACGTTTAATTTACTTACGTTTGCATGCAGTATTTTTAAATGGGAAGAAAATGGATTATTTATGATGAAGAAAACTTTTAAACGCTATTTCCCTTACATACAGGTGTATCATTTCTTTCTAATACTCCATTGCATGAAACGCGCCCATAAATGGGCGTATCACAAATTTGTGATACGCTCTTCACTTTCCTAACTTATTTACTTAAGGTCTATATGCATATGCCTATAATCCTTGCATTAAAAATGTTTATTTTTCATATAGATAAATAAGCTTGTATGCATAACTGAGTTCGTCTTTGGTCTTGTTAAAAATGACGCAGCATTCCTAAAGCTTCAAATCACAATTTCGGTATCCTTCGTCACCGGTTCCGTAGTAAGCGCGAATTGCATCTCCTTCCTCCTATCATTATCCAACTACAGTTTTAAATTTTTTTTCATTTATCGTGTAATTATAAATTGTAAAGTACAATGCAATATCGAAGTTTTGGGGTCCAATAGATTCCAAATTCAAATTTACAAGAATACGATAGTAGGTATTATTGCTTGTATCTTCATTATACCTTTCAACAATAAGACGTTACTACTGTTGTTTTCCAAATAAGAAGAATGGCAGCAGCTATTTTCTCATGGAATATTCCCCGTGTTACTCTTTTGATATTTTGAGTACAGTGATACCTCACTTTACGCCTGGTTTAGGTTCCAAGGGAGCACTGTCGCAAAGTGAAGCGGCGCAAATTGAGGTAAAATTATAATGTATTTAAATGAGATAGGTTCCTAGAATGTTCCTAGAATACGAATAGTGACCGCTAAAAGTACTTTTCGGTAATTTAAATCCTGAAAGGAAATATTATTATTTATTATGCAAGTAATCAATTACAGTACAGTAAATAATAATAATAAAAAAACAGAAATAATAAAATAAAAATTTCACTTTGGTCCTTCGGAGCCACTGCTGGAGCGAAAACGCCACTGTCTGGCCCCTACGTTGATGTCCTTCGACAGTGGCGTTCTGGGGCGGCGTTAATGAGACGGGCCTGGCGAAGGCTCATCTGGGTCAATAGCTTCTCTGAGTTCAGGTTCCTTCTTTTTGAAAAACTTCAGCAATGATGTCTGGGATTAGGAGAGACACCTGCGTAATCTTGCGTTTTTCAGAACATTTTCGCCGTAAATTTCTCGACAAAAAGTGAGTGAATGCTGTAAACGTCTAATGTTGCGAAACGAAAAGAAAATTTTATCGTTTAGCTTCCGTCATTCTCATTAATAGGATATTTGACGACAGCACGGGGACGAGGATTTCATTCATTTTTGTTGTGTAACCAATAAAATTCGGTAATTCTGTATTTTAGCACGCTAAATTATTCTACCAATGTTCATGCTGCTAAATTAGGCAGACAGTCTCAACTATACAAAAGAACTCGTAATTTAATAACTATAAATTTATCGCAAAAGAACGGAAATTACAAAATAACTACAAATTTATTAAATTTAATAAATGTATTGCAAAAGAAAGGAATAAATTACACGTTTAAGATGGGAGATTTCGAAATGTGGGCAAAAAAAGATGAACGGAATAAGAAACTTTATATTTTTTTCTTCAAAATGGTTCATATCCGAAGGTCGTAGGTTAATTACTTATAATTTTATTTTCCAAATCGATAAAAGCCTGCACCTAAAAAAATCGTGTTTTACATGTTAACTGATGTAAAATGGAAATGCCTTCCTTGGAGTCGAATCCAGGAATTTTTTCGAGATTTAAATTCGTCATCACCTGAAAATGTTTTAATCAAGCAGAAGATTTCGGTCCGTGCAGACCTCTAATGTACACTGTAGCAATCCACCTCCTCTCCTCTCAAATGATCAAACAACTAAACTCTGCATTCCAATTGAATGAAACAATGTCCGAAACTGCTTCGTGCTGCAAGATAACTTTAATACATAGTTTTTACGATTTTTCTAAATTTTTTTCAAAATTTAAAATTTTTTGTGGGTTGATTTTGCAACCGGCGTAAAAGTGAATCGGCGTAAATAGAAGCGTCGTAAATCGAGGTATTTGATTTTAAATCGTAGGAGTAACTTTTTATTCCGATACGATGCCATTGGAGTCTAAATAAAACTTGACAATATTTATCACCATAAAGTATTACAGTAAATTTTTGTGGCACTTACTTAGCTTATTTAAACGAAAATTTCAAAAGCATAAAATATTTTTATTCGAATCGTACCTAAGGAAAAAACGAGAAAGATATTTTTATTCGAATCGTATCTAACGAAAAAACGTGAAGGGTATTTTACGACAAATCGAAGTACATTCTCATGATACCTTTAACTTTTTTCCTCCTTCGTAATGCATATGTTAGCATCTGATTCCTCTCTCTCTCTCCCTTTTTTTCCCTATCTCCTTCTCTCCATCACACTTTCAATCTCTCTTAGGTGCTTCGATTTCATCGCGATTCGCATCATGGTCTTATCTCACCCCTCTTTCCTCTCTCCCCCTTTCCCCCTCCCCCACCCCTTCCCCTCCCTCGCCATTTCCTCCTCACTCCCCCATGGCGAGATCTTTCTTACATCCCTTCCACGCAGCGCCACCTTCAAAATCCTTTTCTCCCAGGCCTCTATCCATCAGACACAATATCTTCCAGCTCCACCCCCCTCTTCTATCTATCTCTCTCCCCCCCTCGGTTGCGTTTTTTCTCCAGCGATGAGGAGGAGAAAGGGATGCGCCGGGAAGCGAGGCTCTGGAGATGGAAGGTCTTTTCCTGGAAGAAGAGAGAGGGAGAGAGAGAGAGAAAAGGATGAAGGGATTGGAGTGTTGGGTGGGAGTGGAAGAGTTAGATTTCGATCCTGTAGGGGACTATAGGAAGGGGCGTAAGAGGTTTGAGAGAAGATGGTGAAGAGGGGTTAGGTTATGGAGGAGTGGGAGGGAGGAGGGGGGATAATATGTCGTGAGAGGGGGTCGTTTGAGCTATGGGTGGGGCTTCGGTAGTAAGGAAATGGTTGGGTCGTGAGAGAGTATAGGGAAGTGGAATGGTGAGGCAAAGGGGGAATGGAAAGAATGGGGGAGTTGGCTGGATGGGAATGTTTGAGTGGGGATTATAGGTGGGGATGGGAGGAGTAGATGGGATTGTCCGTAGGAGGAGTTTGAAGAGGGAGGCGATGGGAACGCGGGTGGGAGAAAGAAAGGAGGGGGGAAAAGGGAAAGAGGAGAAGGAGAGGGAGGGAAGAGGAAAGACAGGGATGCTTGAGAGAGAGCAAAGGTGAAGAAAGAGATACGAGTGGAATCAAAGAGGGAAATAGAGAGAGGAGGGTGAAAAGAAAGTGGGCACTGGAGGATGAGTGCGGGGAAGGAGGAGGGAGATAAAATAAGGGGTTTGAAGGGAGAGAGAGAAAATTGTTAAATCAGAATAGCAGAGAGAGAGAAGAGAGAGAGGGAGAGAGAGGAAGAGAGAGAGAGGGAGAGGGATAGAGAGAGGGAGAGAGAGAGGGAGAGAGAGACGGAGAGAGGGAGAGAGAGAGGAGAGAGAGGAGAGAGAGGGAGAGAGGAGAGAGAGAGATAATAGATGGGAGAAAAATGGAAGTGTTTTGGTCGGGAATGAAAATTAGATGGATGGAATAAGAACGAGAAAACGGGGAAGCGAAAGAATCGAAAGAATTGGAGCTAGAAAGAGAGAGAGAGAGGGAAAGAGAAAAGGAAGGTGATATGACACTAGAACTGGAGAAGTTAGGGATGAGGAGAGAGGATGCGCGTTGTCTTGGAGGGGAAAGTGGGGAAGATATGGACGTCTGAGGCGAGAGAGAGAGGGAGGGAGGGCGTCGTAGAGGTGAAGGAAAGGTCTGCAGCGGTACATGATATATATATATATATATACATATATATGCTTTCTTCATTCCGGAGTCCGTTCCCGAAGATATACACCCCTGTGGAAGTTGGGAATGACCGAGTTGGGAGGTCCCCTGGAGGGGACTCGAAGTAGTTTTTGGAGGACGGGAATTCTGATAGAGTTTCGGAGGAGCGTGTGGGGGGGAATAGGTGGAGGAAGGAGGGGGGGAGGTGGGTGGCCGGGAGGGGGGAAAGTCTCCTTTGTAATAGGTTGGAATTTGTCCGAGTCGCCGGGGAGAATGGTGTGTCATTCGAGTGAGGGCAATAAATGTCGCTCTAATTGTTTTTCTTCCTTTATCAGTTCTCTCATATTTATGGTTTTGATTGAAGTTGTCACTGCGAAAGTTTAAATTGGTCTCTCGAGAATTTGTATTTTAAATGGAAAGAGCGATTACACCTGGAATTATATTCTTTTATTAGCGCATCTTACATTTCATTGTATTTATTTTCCCGGAGCCATTTATAAGGTTATCATAATATTGTTTTGGCTTTCGGGGATACCTGAGATAAATACTTTCCTTTAAAGTGCTTCTTCTTGAATGTCAAAGTATAGTAGAATATCTTTAGCTCCCAAAAATCCCCATTAATTTCACAAATTCTTTTCCAACTACAATTTATCCAAAGTGTTTGAAAACAACACAAATGTTACCAACTTAATCCGCAAACCGAAAGACGGAATATCATATTTACAGAAATCAGGGAATTACAAAATGTCATACAACTCATGCTTGATTAAGCGTTAAACTCACAAAAATACGCACTTTTACGCATTTTTTCATTTAAAGGGCAAGATACAATAAAAGACCGCTACAATAACACAATTTAGAATTTCGTTCATCTTCTAGTTTTTGTTTAAATTTTCTAAGTTAATATTTAGGTATTTTAATTAGCAAAATAAAAAATGTCTGCATGGTCAAAATCTTGTTTTCCAATGCTTTTAAATGACAAAACGAAAGGATATCTGGAGTCGAACCTAGGCCACTTTATGTAAAAGTAATACCATTTTCTAGTAGTTTATGTGGTCCTCTTAAGAACCCACCAAATTTCATATCTCTAGCTGCTTCCAGTGCTGAGATATTGAAAGATTCTAAGAGCGTTATACACAGAAAGAAAGACAGAATTGGAAAACTATATGAAAGAAGTTCCCAGAAAGTTCAGTCATCATCATTTACTTATGATGGCAGATTAACTGTCGAAATACGTTTATTTGTATTTAGATATCGAGTGTTAGAAAGATAGGGCACGAGCGAGCGAGTTGCTTTCTTGTAGGTCCCTGTGTCAGCCGAAAGACATACAACCCTTCTAGACTATTCTGTTGCGATACCTACCATATAGTTACATAGCGCGTAATAACCTCCCGTAAAGCCAGGTATTATCCTTTCTTCGTTCTTAAGGATTTCATTGTGTTTGAGCGAGTGAGTGTTTGAGCACCTAGGAGTCACTGTCGAAAGTAACATAAACTTTTCGATACGAGCGTTAGTGACGAGGAATAGCTATCGCATAAACCTATGTTTAAAAAATATTTTTTACTATAATTTTCAGTTATTTTTTAAACATGTTCCCAAATTTTATTCAGTTCCTTTTTTATTTCTTCGAGCACGTGTCTTAGCCTATAATTACCTCTTATTTTTTAAATCCATGAATATTGCTATTAACGGTCCAAACTTCGTAGAATTCTCAAAAAGTACTTTTTGAATAGAAATAAAAATATCTTTGTGAAAAATACTTTGACAAAAAATAAAATGTAAAAAACTTAAATAATCATATTCTACAAATGCTGTTAGTGAAAAATTTCCATCTATTTCACTCTTATAACTCAACCTCCCTTCCTTAAATGTAAGAAGGTACTTTGCAGTCTCAATTTCGCTCTAAATAATGTCGTTTGTCTGTGTCTTTCCCCCTACTCCCTATCCTACTCTTTCCTTCTTTCCCCCTCTCTTTCTCTCTCTCTTTCTCCCCCTCTTCCTCTTCCCCTCCCTATCCATCTTCTTCTCACCCTCCTTCCATCCCTCATTCACAGCACTTCTTCTATAATGTTTCAATTAGGATTTCTCTTATGGTTATTTAATCCGAGACACAAATTGAAACTTAGTGTTCAGTTTTATTTTAAAATACTATTCATACGGCTTCGATTAAGTCACTATCGATGAATTTGCATCTGTGTACATCTCAGAGTAGGTTAAATATTGGATAAAAAATGCTCTTGACAACAATATATAATACTCGTAATTTCGCGTAATCGCCACCAATGCGGTTGCCTTTAATGGCAAAAGTTTTACACCCCATAACATTTTCTTGTTCAAAAAAAATTTTTTGACTCATTGGTTGAAAACTGATGACTTATTATGCTTTTTTTATGCTGACTGTGATTATTTAGTGCAAATAAAGAATACGCCGTACCAACTAGAGATGAACATCGGTATTGGAAAACCGGAATTAATACCGGTATTGAATTAGACACATGATACCGATATCGTGATTTACAATACCGGGTTTTCGGTATTGAAAATTGCACTTTGTGGGAGCAGTGCCAAGTTTCCAAAAATGTATTTGTTGCCTGTGTGAGTAGAAATAAAGAGGGGGGATTCTTCCGAAAAGTGACTCCGAAGGATCAGTATGAGAGTTTTATAATATTACCTAGTTCGATGAGAGAAAACGATTGCATATGGTGTCGTCCTCCAGAAATGCGTTCCTGAAGCCTTCGGTCCCGAAGCGCGGTATTTTTTGATCTCAGGTCCACAAATTGACTCATTATTTTCATATAAAACATATAATTTCGTTTATAAATTTATTTTGTGTAGTGTAATCCTTTCTTCTTACTTTGCCATTATTTTTTGTGGAATATGAAGTTTTCTTTTCGAAAAATAATGTTTTTTTAGCCTGGGGTTGAAAAATACCCCTTATCGGGATGGGTGTCACCGTTTTGAAGAGTGGTAAAAACGTCCTGAACAGGGCAGTTATCTTGTTATAACCTTATTTTGAAAGCAAGAGTGTTTTTGAAAAGTCCAGATTTATGTAGTTGTATAAATACTCATATCTTGCTTTTCAACTCCGTTTGATATTTTGTAAGAAATAGGGTTTTTCCCATTAGTAAAGGATTATTATTAAAATAATATACTAAATGATTATAAACTGTTCTCCGCACAAAACCGGCTTCAATACCGGTATCAGCAAAAAACTGTCCCAATACCGGTATTAAAAATTGTCGGTATTATTTCATCTCTAGTACCAACCCCACTGGAGTCAAACTCTGGGCTTTAGTGTAATCAAAAATCTTCTTTGGGCGTCAAGCCGGTAAAAGATCTCGATCTATCCGCATTTAAATTTATAGCGTTTCTACCAAATCATCTCACAGAAATAATAATAGATGTTCAAGTGTAATATTTACGTTAAGGAAATCTCCCAAAAAATACGCGAAATTGTTAGGATTTTTAATTTTGGATAGTTCTATTTTACCTTTACTAATATCGCAGCCTTTATTGTAAACAGTAGACTTGGTTGTAAACTATCGTAAACGGAAGTTTAAATACTATGCCAACTCGGTTTTGTCCTATTCACATCGTTAATGCGTGAATTGCATCATATTTTTATTTATTGTCTCCAATGATTTTGTAAATGAATTTCAAATGGTTGAAAGAGAAAAGTAACGACATATTTTTTTACAAAAATTCTTTTCCCGGTTTAAAAAAAAGAAGAGCCCACGGATGGAGAGTAACGACTTCCCATGCGAACGGAAAAACATATTATTTTCTCTTTTATTAATTCTAAATAATGATAGTGTTTACACAACTGATGAATTCAATCAAACGGTCCAATAAAGATAAAAACCTCAGTAATTGATAGAATTAAAACGATGAGAGTCGTGAAAAGGGAATAACGAATTTTTATACCCCAAGAGTAGATGTCCTTTTTAAATAAAAATAACAAAAACCGACTTCGTTCATATCGGCACGTGGGGCAATCGACTCACTCGAATTTTTGGTTGGAGCGTCGGCTTTGCGGTTTTTAATAAACGAAATGTCCGTTTGTTTTTTTTTGTGGAATAAAATCGATGTTGGCTTGCCATTTCGCGTTGCGTTCAACGACGTACTGGAAAGGCTGAGTTTTCATCACGTGTGAGATATTAGCCAAAAGGAATGACTTTTGGACTTTACTTTTGTTATAATTCACGCTCTTCCCGTAAGGGATTTTTTATGAAAAGGGTTTGCGTCACCTACTTTCCCGCCGAAGCGATTCCGGCGTTCGTGCCGTAATTCCTTTTATACTCAAAGTTGAGATTTTACGAATTTAATGGATTTTATCGCTGGTTTTCCCCTTCCCTCCGCTATGCATCTGAGGGAGTGAATACTTGCTTCTCTTATCGATCTGATAAAGGATGAAAACGTTTCCAGACCGTGCTACTTTTTAGTAAAGGATACCATCCTTTCCATGATAGTGTTGGGACCTTTCCAAATTCATTTTCTTCTCGAGGCTTCGTTGTTGAAGCAACTCATTCCGTGAATGTCTGTAATCTTAGAAAACTAAACAAGAGGGTCAATGCGTTCGTTGTTCTCTCCTAAATATTGAAAATTTTCCAACGAGCAGTGGTGTTTCTGGATTCCGCCGACATTCGCTTAGAGAACTAACTTTCAGTGTATCTTCTCCGTTGCCGTGCAGCATTACCAGTTCATGTCTATTAGTCACAATCCAAGCATCGTTTCACGGAGAGTTTAGTCTTCTGCCTCTCGGATGTTGCTTCTCTGCTGTAAATTGAACACTTGTTCATTATTTCTTTTCTTTTACTTTGGAGATGCCACAGAAAGCAGAAATAAAAGAGCTAAATGTAATCACAGCGAAATGTTTTCCTTCAGTACGATGAACGCGATGTTACAATGGAAACAGCAACACACACACATGTGTGTGTTGGTGTGCGTGCGTGTGTGTTTTGTTATAAGGAATTAGTGGACTGTATAAACTTAAAATTGTGGCACAGTATTCAAAATCACAGAATCGTTCAACCTAGATATGCACCTAATAACACAACATGATAATACTTATCATAAATATGCTAATAACATTGAGAACATAACAGCGCAAGAAATACAATTAACATTGAGAGCATAGTAGCAAAGAAATATACAATTGACATTAATGATATTAGCAATGAAATATACAATTGACATTAATGATGCTCACTTTAAAGATGGATACTTTCCTTCAAGTTAACATCGACACATGAACACGTGTTCTTTTCAATCACACTTTATCTTGTTTGGTTTCGACGTGTTGAGGCTCGCGGAATACGAAGTTATTCAACATGATTAAAAGAAACTATGATTTTGTTGCACTTATTTCAAACAAAACTTATAGACGGTTTTAACAGGATAGGAGCTCCGTAATATGTGTCCGTCCAGGGTGTCTTTATATGTATGTATGTATGTATGTATGTGCGTGCGTATGTGTATATATATAAAGCTTTCTGCCACGTGTATTAGGAACCAATGCAGTAGAACCTTGACTGCAATAATAATATCGTTTTCATAGAACAGACATAATTGAAGTCTTCAATTTATACAATGAAAATTTACAGTTTCGTAGGAGGAAATAGCCCCACGAAGAGTATTAATTGAACGAACGATAAAGTTTACCATCGCTGAAACCTTTTGCTTTCCTGAAACGCAGTAGACGAGTAATTGGATCATAAATGCCGATGTAATTATTTCGATCTAAGAGATGCTCTCAATATTTTCATTGGCCAATTACAATAACCATTTAGTAGCTCGAAGTTTTCTCCACGTGCGAAAATAGGACGGGGAAAATGCTTTAAAAAAAGTAGCGTTCGAGTCTACGAAATTCCGCGGAAAGATCTTGTGTATGGAAAAAAAAGAATGCCGAAGGACGTCTATCTCTATAGCAACGCTCGTGGCTAAACGAGAGATTCTCCACTTCCAAGAAAATCGCCGGTAACCTTTTACGATAATGACGTGGAAAAGTTCCATTTCGAAGGGAGACTTCTTAAGAGGAATCTTTTTTCGCTCCAAACATGATATCATCGGAAGATGAGATGAAGACGCGTGGGCAAGTCGGAACAGATTGCTCTCCCTACGCGCCCACGCTTTCGCACCATAATAATATAATGAATTCTCATCTATTAGACCTTCATGATATTGCCCCTAACGTTTTATATTTTCATCTACCTATCACTCACGCTTTTTGCCTCTTCGTTTCCTTTTACTTTCACTCGCATTTTTCTGCATGGTGCCTTTTAGTCCAATTTATCCGTCTTCTTATTTTGTATTGCTCTATATCAATTGCCTCTTGACCTTCATTCCACCTCGAATTATTTCTTGCCCTTTCTTGATCCCGTCTTTTTCTCGTCTCCACATTCCTTTACCCCTTTTTCCCAAGTTCTCCACTCATCATCCTGATTGTCTTAAACCATTTCTTTAGTTCTTTTTTTTCAACGTTCTTTGCTGCTTATATATTTTCTGTTATATTTTTCTTGAAAATCAACTCCTATTTTGTATAATTTTTTTGTGGTTTTTTAAAAAGATATTCATTATCAATCCATCCTCTGTCTGTTTCTTATTTTCACTGTCATATAGTTACTTTTTTCCTTCATAGTGCCTCTTTCGATTTTCTTGCTTGCTGCGCTCAGCATCATCTGGATGTGTTTTGCTTAGCCAGCAAAATGCAGACATTTCGATCTCTTGGACTTCTCTCTCTCTCTCTCTCACTCCTCTGTTTTTCTTCGGATTGACTCATAGCCTTCCTTTTCCTCCCTTTCTACTTTTTCCTGCCAAAATAAAACCTTCCTCTTAACTCCTTATCCGTCTTCAGAGGACTGCATGGTCACTTTCTCTTCTTTATTCTTATTTAATTTTTTTCCGAAGGGAACCGGTCTCCCTCTTTTTCTCTGCAAAAAAACCCTCCACACTATTTTTTTCTGAAGCGCTCAGGGTTCAATCTTACACTCCGGTGCTCCTCCATCGCCGGACAGTTTTGGAAGAGAACTTTAGACGGCTGCCCTCTTCTCCCTCCTTTGTAAACGTTCTCCTCTCTATGCACTTTGCCACCTGAGCTCATCTTACGTCGCTTTTTCTAACCTCTCTCTCATCCATGCTTCACCTGTGCGTGCATAGCGCTTAATCTCGCCTCATTGTTTTCTTGCTTCTACTCAATATTCTCTCGCACTATGGAACCTTTTTTATGTTTTATGACAGCTTTTTTATTGCATAAGGGTTTAGTTTTATTTACTTGGTTTACCTTTATCCCTTAAAAGGAGATAAGAGAAAATGGGAGCTTTCGCTTAACTGACGTTTTCATTGCCGCGAACATGCAATCCTTAACGTTTTACTAAATCATTTGACATTCTTAAGATATTTCCGGATAAAGTCGAAAAAAATATTATTAAGTTTCAGATATTTAGTTGTTTTTATTTGCATTTTTCTTTATCTCTTATCCTCAAACGATAAAAGTACAATTGCCCCAATTTTCCATAACTCGAATATATTTCGCCATTAATTAAGATTCCATTATATAGATTCGGCTATACATTATTTTATTATGAATATCGTATTTTTAAATCCGTAGGATAATAACCGATAAGAAAGTAAGGTATTTTATTAACGGGCAGTTTCTGCTCGAATCTTTCTTATCTAGCGCCTCTGGCGGCCACGTTAGCAAAGCATAATATTAATGCCGTTATAAAACCAGATAAGAATTTTTTTATTCAATCCAGTTAAATGTTAAAATTATAATATTGTGAATTATCCGAGAAGTAATGCTTTGACCTCTATCAATTTAATCATAATTAAATAATCAACCTTTGCCTAAAGTTAATTTAGTTTTGCAAAAAGATCACAATGGTGATAGCAAACATTTTAATTTGCCAACTGCCTTCGAAATAGACAATATTTTTTATCAACGAAGATGGAGAGCAAGATATTTTTAAATGTTAATTTAATATTTCCTTTATGCCCGCTTATCATTTTAAACAGAAAATTACACTACTAATATTATAATTGATGGAAGAAGAAGAAATATTTTATTCCATTACATTCGAATAAAAGATATTAAGTACATATATTAAAGAATCTAAAAAAAGGAATTATTATGACAAGCGTCAGTTTTTAGCATTTTTGCTGCTATTATTGGATAGAGAATATGCATGGAATTCATTAGAGTGAATGTCCCACTGTATAATGTTATTTTGCATCGCATAAATATCTTACTATCCCAAATCATATACAAAATATTTAAGGCCTCTTGTTACCACGGCCTCATAAATTTTATGGACGAAGTTATTCATGAATTTAAATATCTCTAATAAATTATTGGATTTTATTTATGAAGTTGTAAAATTGAATGTTATATTTCATAAGGTACATTGGATTCAAAATATTTTTATAAATATGGCTAACTCAAAAATATAATGTCAAAAATTTTCATTTGATGTTTAACGGATTTCATCTAAACTACGTGTTAATTTACTTAGATGCACGGCATATACGCAGTCCAAACTTGTGAAACCCTATCATAATATATTTTTCATTTTATCTTTTTGCGTTTAAAATATTAATACTCTTCTGCAGAAGCAGAGCAGTTAATTCGGTTTGGCCATGGAGAGTGATTCTATTTAACTTCATATGGACATGATATTTTCACTTGTTATCGTATACTAAAAGAAGATTAAAAACATAGAGGGACAGTTGAATAAGATATAGAAATATATGAATTTTTCGTAAAATATTTATTCTTAATTTAAATTTAAATTTAAAATCTTTGTTCTTGTAAATTTTTAATACTCACTTATCCGTTAACATGTGCGAGGCAAAGCCCTTCTCCTCGATCCAATGATCAATGTCCAGAAGACTCACGGGCTCTTATTCATTTGGAGAGGGAGAGAGAGGCAGAGGAATTTAAGCAGGAGTATCTCTTCATTAAATGCACGGAGTGGTTTAATCCCTCTCCTTCGAAGGGCGCAATGCGGCTCTCTGGCATGACCTTCCTAGCAATCCTGCCCGGGCCGTGGAAATGCCACGACAATGTATTGAACCCGACCCTAAATTAGAGGTGTTACGTGACATATTCCCTTCTATAATCTCGATGCAATGTATTGAGGGTTACGTTATCCGCGACACAAATAAAATTGTCGTTCGTAAAATAATCGGCATCAAGTGGAATTTTTTGGAATTGTATCCCGATCTCGAATAGAAATCGTTTTATTTACGAATACTGAAAAGTATCTCGCGGCTATATGTTATAAATAACGTTAACATAAAATGGAGAGTTTATGATAAATAAAAATTCAACTCACTCTTTCTTAACTTAAAGCGGTGTTTTCCTAAGTTGGAACTGATGTTGTGATCATATTGTAGCAGGCATTCAGAGCTCATCTTATTGCTCGTATATTCAGTATAATAAAACTTTGTCTTGAAACTTGACATCGCGCTTTCTATTTTCATAACCTTTGCATAACCTTGGCAAACGTTTTGATTCAACCAAATTTTCGAGGTGATATCATTTTTGTATGACAGAAGTTTAGAGCGTGGATCATGCGACCGGGCGACGCGTAAGAGGCAGAATTAATATCTCATCTGGAATGAGAGAAGCGATGTCTTATCCTTTCAGCAAGGAGATTGCGGCCCGCTCAAGAGAAAGTACCGAAAGAGCAAAACCACTTTTTCTTAAAAATAATAGTAAATTCGAAGCTCTTTTGGCCTCTTCTTAAGAATAAAGAGGAGAAACCGTCTTGTTCCCCTTGAGCCGCAGTTTTTCGGCTCCGCGACCTTCTTTAAGTCATCTCGACTCGCAGAGTCAATTCTTACCTCAAACCATCAAATGGAGACCATTTTCCCCGATTCTTTTTTTTTATCGCTTTCTGTCCCTCACAAAACCCTCCCTCCTCCTATTGAGCCGTTCAACTTCTTTTCCGCTTTCATCTCTCCCTCCCATCTTCTATCTCTATCTCACTTTTCCTCTTTTCTTTCCACTTTCGCCTACCTCCTTTCGGGTCACGCCCATTTTTCCCGCCCAGCTTTTTCCATTCGTACGCTCCATTTAACGTTTTATGTCCCCCTGTTCCGCCCCTCTCTCCCCTCTGTCCCGGCCCCATCTAACCGTCTCCTACCCGTGTCTTTCCTTCTCCGCCAACAACTAACCACTTCTTGCCCCTCTTATTTCTTCCCACCCTGCTTCTGTCCTTACCTCATCTAACCACCTGGCCCTCTTCCGAGAAATCTCGACATCTCATCCTCCAACACAAGTCCGTATAATTTTCTTTTCCCCATTCCATCTTCTTTTATATTTTTACACCCTTCGAGACTCCCTTCTCTCCCTGTTGGACCATCCTTTCATTGTTATTTCCACATCTTCAATACACTCTACTGTTCTCTTTCTCTCTCTTTCTCGGCAGTTTTCTCTCTTCCCATCCCTCTTTCTCTCTTTCTCTCTTTATATATATATATATAAAGAGAGAGAGAAAGAGGGATAGATATATATATATAGTGTGTGTGTGTGTATATACATATATATATATATATATATATATATATATATATATATATATACTATCTCTGTCCTTAGCCCTGGGACATTGCCTCCATCCGATCGTTACATATTTTCCCTATCTACTGCCGTTTATATGCCAAGATGCTATAAAAACGGCCATTTTTCCTTACGAGTAAAGCTGAGGAAGACTGAAGTGCTTGTCTAAATAACCATTGAGTGGATGTCCCAAATTGATCGAAAAGTCAGTTTTTGTAATTCGTGGATGGTTTATTGTAACTTTCTGTAAAAATAATTTGCAAACTTTGAGTCGTTTTCTTTACATTCCATCCTTAATAATTCTGTAGGAGCACTTTTTAATTTTATTAATGTTCCATGTATTTTTCTAAAACGTGATAAAATATCAATTCAGAGTTAAAATGTTACGCTACGGTATACCAATGATCTCGTAAAATATATAGTCCATGAATTTTCACTTCCGGCTGTGGTATTATAATTCTTCCAGCAGTTTTTGGTTTATTGCACTTGAACTAAGAATAATG
This sequence comes from Uropetala carovei, assembly GCA_036926305.1. Classification (NCBI taxonomy): domain Eukaryota; kingdom Metazoa; phylum Arthropoda; class Insecta; order Odonata; family Petaluridae; genus Uropetala; species Uropetala carovei. Next base: position 2,873,997 of record JAXCHB010000010.1, on the reverse strand, counting down.
GAATTTCACTGGCAACTATTCATTACCAACATTAAAAAACTAAAACAAAGCATTTAGTCGAAAATTCTTCGCATAATTCATTCATTAATAAGTCAAAGGATGATATTAAAGTGGAATAAAAAAGTACGCTTTTTCCATTCTTTACTGAATAAATCAGATTGAAATATTATGGCACTTAGTTATAACAGGTATAAAAAACAGGTACACAGTATTTTCTCCGGCGATAACCGAGCGGCATTTCATTTGTCTTCAGTTAAAAAGAAGCGACGTACGCAGGACCTCCGGTTTCATAACAATGTTTTAGGTAATCTCTTAAATGGATTCAATTTAGGTAATGCAACGTTGAATTTTACTTGACGTTATACGGATTAGAACGAGGAAAATGAACTTTCGTGTGCTATATCCGCATGGTTGTCGACACTGCTTCGGACTTCAGACCTCCCTCCTTTCCCATGCTCCTAAAAAGTCACTACGCTAGGAAGTTTCTCCTTTCTCCGTTCGGCGACGACACGCTCGTTACATGCGAGTGCCAACCGTAAAAAAAAGGTCAGGGCATTAAGTCACTGGAGCATGGTTAAAAGGTTAGTAAGTTTTAAGCTAAGGCATTGTCCGGATGGGTAGTTATAGAGCTGAGGTGCGTAATGAAAGGGGGCTTGATCGAAGTTCGTCTCCAACGGTTGCGAAGAGAGGTGGAACTATCTGCAAAGTCAGGTTTTGAGATGGAGATGCGGAAGAGGAGGCGGGGGTGGGGGGATTGCCATGACAACAGACGGCCGAAAATTTCTGTTGTCTTTTTAAAGTAGGATTATAAGTTTATTAACGATTTTCTTATTTCTCAACAACATAAATGAACGATGATTTTGTTTCATTGTTTCAGTTTAGCCATGTCGATTGATAAATCTCGACTAAAATTTTTTCATGGACGTATTTGAAAACATATGGTTAATCTCTAATGAAGTTTGTCTTTATTTTACAAGATGAAAATGACTGGATCAAAGATCATAGTCGAGAAGAAAGGCATAGAAGCACAAATTTGTTACGAGTTCATTTCTAAAGAACTCTCTCTTTTGATTTTAAGTTGATAATCGTAATCATTTCACAACAAACAGATTACAAGCAGAGTACCATATTACGTGATCCGTAATGATGGTTCGAAATTCTTATATTTTAGTAATAATATTATCCAATGTTTTTATAGAAATATTCGATTACATTTACCCTGTATGTGAAAGATTGTTATTTTCAATTATTTCAAAAGCATTTTAATTGCCCTCGAAATAATTTTTCGCTAATTGGAATGCTTTCTGTTTGTCGATTTCATTTGACTCATTTTTTCTATTCTGTTCTATTCCGTTCTATAAAAAAAACGAATTCCCTTCCAATAATATAATATTTTGCGTGTTAAGTAATTCAAAAGTATCTACTAAAAGGAAGTTTTTTCGACAAAATTTTTGTTTTGAAATTGTTTATGCGGTTTTTAACAACACATTTTCACGAACGAGATTCATTTATTCCATGGTTGTCCGAGGGTTTGAATGGCTGGAAACCACTGGTAGGTTGTAAAAAAGTGTACATATATGGTCGACACTTTTAGCATTAAAAATTTTTTATCTCGACATTTCTAAAATTTTATCGAATATTATAATTTTCATGGTCTGAATCACTCTGTTAATACTGAATGTACAGAATAATAGTTTGATGATGGACGCAGAACACAAACACTGATGGAATCTACAGCTATTTTTAAATAGATACGCATTTTTGCAATGTATCGACATAAATTAGCTACTTTCAATGAGTGGAAATGAAGAATCATGTCATAACCAATGACGTGCCTATGCAAATGGGACTGAAAAAAATCTAAAACTGTCAATTCTGTTCATTTTTGCATTTAAGAAGTAATAATTACTTGTAACTTATAGTTTTCAAATAATAATTTTAATAAAACATTCGTGAGAATTATTTTCATTTTCATTAATCCTTCCATCAAAACTCAGGCATCCACTGCTGCGCCAATGATCATAACTTGCCTTTATTCTTATGATAGCTCCAAAAACTGAAGTGGACTGCTTCGGTGAAATTATATTAAAAGTACCCTTTGAATGTTGCTATGGCGAAGCACGCTCTAAGTAAAACTTGAACATATTTTGTTGGTGATTTTTATTGGGTTCACAAACGCGTCTACGAGATAAACCTTTCTCTTTATTCATGACATCGCTTTTACTAATGCTGTCGCTGTTATATTTCCGATGTAGAACGAAACTTAATATTGAGGGCGGGACTTTGGAAATTAATTTTACCGTGTAGTTGTCAAGGGCATGCGTGTGGAATATTTTTCCAATCGGGTTGTCAAAGCTCCACCAATTTTCAAAGAAGTACGCATCCGTTCAAAAGAAGCTTACGCTTTGAATTCAGATGCGGTGAAATAGACAACAAGTAGTAAAATACTAGATATAATTGATGAACGCACAACTCCAATGAATTCAACGTAGTCAGATATCTTTCCTGTTACAGTTGACATCGAAGACCCTTTCGATTATTTATATTATCCGCCCAATTTGCTCTTATAAAGTTAGCCTATAACATGATCGCAATTAAGGATATGTCAAAAACCAGAAATGAGTATTGTGATTACCATATCCAATCATTATTTTTTACGATTTATTTTTTCAGAGCTTTTTGCTATAAACCATGGATAATCTGTATTTACCTTGCCTAAACCAATATATTACGAGCAGTATGTTACCGCAAAGATGTGAAAAATTAGCCATATAATAAAAATAGAATATTGATGCAATGAAATAGAGGGATTAAAATGCCACCCTAAATATTTTAATCCTGGTACTTTTACAATCGTTTGGAATCGATTTGATGTACGAATGCTAAATCACAGGAATTGAAAATTGAGAAGTTGCGACAGAAACATACTGTCATTGCTAGACCTTATTCTAACGACAAAGAAGTCTCTGTAGTCATTGGAGTAGGACTAAAATGATGGAAAGAGAAGGAGAGTGGAAACCTACACGAACGCCCCCTCCCCTCTCGTCTGTCGAAGGAACTTGAGCATATCCAAAGGAAATGAGAGTTTCTCAAGCACTTGTCATTAGTATCAAATCCAACAAAATGAGGTTGTATTTTTGGCTCCTACCATATCATTAAATAGCGTTATCCAACCCCTTGCCACATGTGGTGAATTAATGCCCTTCGTCAATCATATAGCTCAGTGGTCTTCAAGGTGGGCGATAGCGCCCACCAGTGGGCGTTTTTGGATTTTTGGTGGGCGTTAAAGAACTCACCAAATGCTATTCTAATTTTTACATTGAAAAATAAAATTCTATAAAAAAGCACATATATTTTATACAACTATTACAGTTCGTTTGTCGTTAACTATAGTATCATACTATACTGGCGAGAAAGTATCCATGCTGCGGTAAAATCGAAAGGCCCATGAGGGTGGTCGAAGTCTCTCGCAAAAGCAGCGAAGCGTTTAAGTTTAATTTTATCAAATATATAAAATCATAAATTTTTAAACACTATTATTACCACTGAGACCGTATTCGGTAATCTCATCTAACGACAATCCCACTAGTTTTAGGGTTGCCATACCTCCGTAAATCGCTTTGCTACTGGGGGCGCAAAATTATTCTTTGCCCCGGGCGCCAGAAACCCTCACTACGCCACTGGGTGGGCGGTGAACTTATTTCAAAGGACAACATATGGTAAAAGTGGGCGGTGACTCAAAAAAGGTTGAAGACCACTGATATAGCTCTTTACTTTATCATAGTTGCCTCATGATTCCCTATAAGTGACAACGGTCTCTTTAAATAAGAATTCTTAAGCATTTAAATTTAAAGACTGCAGAACGGTAAGCTTTCTGTTGTACGATTATCACCAAAAGACTAAATAAAATGACTGAAAAAACCAATAAATTTAATTAGGTTTCAGAAAAGACCATATAACCATCTATGCTTTCGGAATAATGAGAATTATATCAGAAAATGAACTAGGTTAATGCAAGACACGCTAGAAGTCACTGGTTGCAGAAAGAGTTATAATAAGAGGATACTATGCTGATGATCTGTGCTTCTGAAAAGAAAGAAGAGGAATTATAGAAAATTATAATTAGAAAACTAAACATTAGGTGGCAGAACTTGTAGGGGGAATGGGTTTTTAGTTGGGTGGCATACGATCAGGGGCTCCCGGTTTATTACGGGTGGCATAAATCCAGGGGGAACCGCTTTGCTATTTGGGTTGCATACGACCAGGAGCACTTTGCGTAAGGTTGGCGGCATACATTCAAGGAGCAACGCGTTGTTAGCTGTGTTGCATATGCGCAGGGCAACCCGTGTATGCCTGGTTGCATATATTCAAGGTGGAGGCTTGCTGTGCAAGGTTGGTTGCATAAGACAAGGGTCACACTGTGCCTGCCTAGTATCATAAATCCATGGGGCAGTTCTGCCATAGCTGGGTTGCGTAATATCAGGGTCACACTTTGTATGTCCTGTGGCATAAATGTAAGGGGCAGTCATACATTTTAGGGGTCACTAAACTTCATTTGAAGGACCGCATGCGGCCCACAGAGCTATTTTATGCGGCCCTCAGCCTTTTAGCCAAATTAGATTATTGATTGATTATTTGAATGAGAAGCCTTTAACCATAGGGATGTACATGGCATCTTATAACTGTAACATTTTATTTTAAAATTATTTAAATCTTTATTTAGTCTCTGGATGTAGAATTTGTCATTTTATCTGTATAAATTCCGATTATTAAAAGGCCGATTGGCAACATATCACATTCGCATATGTAACCTACGATATACTAACAAATTCCATAATGTTCACATTTTTAAACATTAATATACTCACCTTAACACCAACAAAGGCCAAAGCCATTCGGAAATGGCTCGTTAGAATGATTCCGTTGTAATTTGATTCACTCTTTAGCTATTATATCCTCTTCAGAAACTATAAAATTCATGACATTTATTGTCATATTAATTTTAATTTGTTTTCATTATTTTGATATTTTCGAGTTCATTAATATTTTATCTTGTTATATTGAACCTAGATTTCCATGCTCCATTATAATAACACGAGGAAATGTTATAATTAATATGTTTTCTTTAATATTCTTCTCGTTACAAATGTGCGACCCTCAACACACATTGGATAATTCAGTGTGGCCCACTTATTCTGTAAGCTTGGAGCCATTGTTGTAGGGGAAATTTTGTGGTGTTAGTACAAAGTTATGGCAGCCTGAGAAGAACGCTCATCCTATCGTCTCGATTATGATGTTCGGGACAGGGAAAGCTTTTGGCTAACGTGTGAATGTTTAACGAAAGCGAGGCTGTACTTTTAGCCGAAGGGGGAGGGAGAGAGGCAGGGATGGAGGGAGGCAACTATTTTAAGTTAACTAAAGAAAGCCCGTCATGTTGACCGTCTTTTTTTTTACTAGTTATTGATATAATGTTCAAACTAAATTCCTCTCAATGTTAATATGTATTTATATAAATTAATCTGAGACGAAGCTTTTATAATTTCCCTTTTGAGCAACATTCAACTAGTTAATGGATTTCTTCCTAGATTTGTCTTTTAAGGATTCCAATTCTCTTATATCCCTTCCATGGATGTAGCGCGCCTCTTCGGAGCTCTGGGTATAATATATCAGTTTCAGAGATTCGGCTGGGGATAACTTCTCCAAAGATTATATACCGTCGGTGCCAATATTTGGCCTCCATTATTTATCGGAGATAAATATGGGCAGCGTTTTCTCCCCTGATGGATATTCTGGCAAGTCACAAAAGTGCCAATCGTTAGCATTTCGTTGGGAAATTCCCGCTATTGCACCAATTCCCTCCATTGTTCATCGCCCGCAGTCTCCGCTGATTTATGGCCGGAAAGGTTACAGAAGCGACGCATCGAATGTGTGTCTTACTTCTGGAGGAACTATTCAAATTGACGAATGCGTCCATATTTATAACCCAATAAAACGGGATTGTTTTACTGACTGTCTGAGGTTTTGCGATCGGTACAAGAGCGAGTAAACCCATCGATGCCACGTGCAGTTCGTGAGTCTGGATAAGGGTTTCCTGTCATCAGTAAATTGGAAAACCAATCGCTTATTTGAGCATTAAATGTGAAGGGAATATTTTAACCCGGTTTTCAGGTCATCGCTTGTAGAGGACGTAAAGGGTGAAGGATTATCAGAAAAATGTCATTCTTTATCTTTGTCCTAAAAATACATTGAGACTTTAATCAATTTAATTTTAATAAAGGCACTGCAACATATGCATAACTTTTTATTCAACGATGCAAAATTTTACACGGTTTTAAGTTTAACCGCATGACAAATACTGAAGTATTGGAACACAAAGACTATAATGAGTAATTCTACTTTTATTAGTTAGTAGTAATCTTAAATAATTAGGAGATGGCTTGACGAGAAACTATTGTTCTCCTTTAGAGACATTCTCAGTGTGTCCACGTCATTAGCACGAATTGCATTCCAAAAGAGAAAACATTTTAACGATTTTACGAAATTTACGCTATTCGATGAAAAGGATATCCTGAAAATTTCAACGAATAATTCTCTTAAAAGTGGAAAGAGTACTGGAGGAATGCGCAAAGCTAGGAAGTTTGCATAGAAAGAGAGAGCAGGAGAAGATACATCTTTCCTATTGATAGGACAAAAAATACTCGATTTACTGATTGGTAAAGAAGGCAAACTTTAGAATCTCATTACCGTAATAAGCGAGGGAGTAATATAAAGACGCAGATTAAGAAAAGCTAGAGGAGTAAACCGTTTTGATAGGCAACGTACTCTCCTCGAATACGGCCTAAGGAAGGAGGGAAAATAACGTTTGTATATAAAAGGAGGACAAAAAAATGTCAGCTTCCTATTTTTTACTCGGCTAGAGATAAAGGCGGGAAAGTAAGGGAAAAAAGAAAGAGGGAAACAAATTAGTCAAGGGCTAGGGGTGCGATGAGGAAGAAACGGAAGGGGGTGAAATAATTAAAACTTAAAAAAAAGAGGGACATGAAGTTGAAGAAAAAAGGGGAAGACTTGCGCAAGGGATAGGGGAGATAGGAGAGAGAGAGAGAGGGAGGGAGAGGGATGTGGAGTTGGTTTAGCGAGGGATAGTCAGCGAGTGGGAATCTGAATTAGTTAAGGGTGAAGGTGGGGAAGTAGGCCAAACGAAAGGGGGGAAGAAAAGGGCGAAATGTTGAGGCGGGATGTACAAGGAAATAAAAACGAGACGGAAAGAGAAGGAAGGAGTGGGAGGGAAGAGAAGGAGAGAGAGAAAAAAAAGAAAGTCCGTTTTAATGAGGAGTCGGTGGGATTTCCCTTTAGAGCAGGACGAGTCGGTCTCGGAGGTCGGGATGGGGGAGGAGGAAGGGAGGAAAGGGAGAGGGAGTAAAGCAGGAGGGAGGGGGTAAAGTAGGAGGGGAGAAGGAGAGGGAACGCAGGTATTCGAGTGAAGTGCGGGAATGGAGAGGTCTGGGAGTTCTTTTTTATCTGGATGGGGAAGGGGAAAGGAGAGGAAGAGGTGCGGGAGAAAGGAGAGGGAAAGGTAGGATGCTCGATAAATAAAGAAAAGGAGCACGGGAGAGTGAAGATGAGAAATTTAGAGGAGGGAAGATACAAAAAACAATGAAGAGGGAGCGGAAACTTTTTTTCTTCTTTTCTTCCTATTTTCCTCTCAGAGTTTAATTTGATTCAGTGAGATTTAATGTCCTAATTAACTTATCTCGTTGAACTTATCGGTAATGTGAAAGAGGGAGGGTGTGGGGTGTAATATGGATGCTAAGGAGGGGGCGTATTGAGGGGGGGGAGGGCGCATGGGTTGGGGAGGGGGCGCATGAACGAAACGAACCTTTTAGGGCCTAAAAAATGGGAGCGATCGAACTAGAGGGATTGCAGTGCAAAACGATTCGCTTCACATTATATCCCTTTGATCTGTCGAACCATAGACCTTTTTCTCGACTTTTTTTTGTCGGGTGATTCAATCGGAGGAATAGATTCGATATGTAACGTCATTAACGATTCCGAGAAATATGTAAAGCATTGACATTTTCTCGAAATGTATTTTTATGGTAAAGGTATTTACTTTATATCCATCCGATGAAAAGAAAATAGTACTAATTAGTTTCAAGATGCACTTTTTCAGTCTAAGGAAAATGTTGTTTTTCTATACTAAACTTAATGTTTTGCTTGCTTTTTTCGAAGTTATTAAGTTTAAGTTCGTATATTTCACTTTGAAATGAATGGAAAATATAAAAGTTTCCGTTTACAAAAAATGTCGATCCGTTTTCTTTTTAAGATAAAAGAATGTTTTCAGTAAAAACAGCACGTGCGACTTCTTATGAAATAATAGGTTTTTTAACGAGGACGTTGAAAAATAGCGCTACTCTAAATTTGCGGCTTTTCAGAACTCCTTATATCTCTTCTCTGTTTAGCAAAAAGAGCTCAGTGTTTTCCCCGAGTCCTCTAGAAATGTGTTTGAATTGCACGCGATAAATTAGTAGGAAAATATAGCTGAAGTACCAATAGTGGAAATTATTGCGGGTGGATTTTTATCCAGTGTGTGTAGATCGTGTTTTCAAAAATGAAGACATCAACTATTGCACCATCACTGCAATATTATAACCGCTCCAAAAGTGTCTGATATTCATAAACACCACAAAGTAATAATTTCACCGTTTTTCCCTATTAACCTAAGTGTCAGTCTTATAATTTGCATGAAAATTTAAGCATGCTTATCTACATGTGCCCACGATGCCTTTAACCTGCAAATGTATTAATGGGAATCGGAAATGTAGTCTGTTACATCATAAATGTTATGAAAATGGTAAGATAAAAATTAAATTGACGAGGTGAAGGAATGCGACATGGAAACATTGTAATGCGCAGTGACAGTAATAAATTCTTAAATTCATGGTGAAAAGTTTATTTCTTTTTTACGTCAGAGACATTTTTTCTACCATAGCGGTTTTTGATCGGCCCTGTTGATTCTTATACGAATTTTTCGATGTAATCGAAATAGTTAAATATCCGTTTATTCATTTCTCATTCACTATCGATATCAATATGTTATGAAATGCTCTAGTGTACATATGTGAGCTGTGATCAGATTTGATTTTCTCCTGAAGTAAAAAATAAAAATGAAGACAGCTCAGGCAAAAATATGGTATAGTCTAACATAATCCAGCTGCATCTCATTTGGATGTGCCATGTTAGCCACTTGTCAATGATTTTATGCCGCAGTTTGTCTCAGTTTAATGTGTTAAAAACTTAACACATTGTGACCACGTAATTTGAGATAACATGAAATTTATTTGCAATTAATTTTAAAAAGTAAATTACTGACCACGATTTCTTGCCAATGCCGTCGTCGCCCTCACGAGAGGTTGTTGCATTGTTCTTGAAGTGTTGCCATCTCGAGTTGTTGAAGTAGAAGCAACCTGTTGCAACACTGTATCTAAAAGGTTCAACTGCTATTGGATTCCTGCTGAGGTGCTCGTGAAGGCAGCTAGGCATTCGGTAATTGAACTGGCGTGCGCAGGCAATTTCGGCCTCTCTGACCCTTCCTTCCTGCAATTGATTTCCCAAGTTTAAAACTTTTCTCTTCCAAGAAAACGAGACTATTTATTCAGATGTATTACGCATAATTTTGCGCTATATTGTCGGCATCTCAATTTATTCCAGACTGCATTTGATTGGAATTGCATTAAAACTAAAATGAACGAGAAAGATGGTTGAATTTTTCTTCCGATCCTCGGTGGTATAAATCCTTCTCGTTTAAAGTGTTAATTCCATAATTACGGCATTAAATATGTTTCCTCCGAAGAAACTTCCTCATAGTTTCCTTTGGCGGGAGTCGTAGCAAAATTATTAATCGTTAATGCTGACGAAATATGATTTAAAGCTGCAAAGAATGGAAAAACTGTCATATCAAATAATAATAAAATATTTACTTGCACTGAGCTTCGCCAATATATTGGGATGCAGAGTAGCCGGCAGTCATACACGCACCGTTTCTCTGCGATGAACCACATTCTACCTCAGCGAAGTCACGAGGTTGAAATATGGACGTATCAATAAGTATCTTTGCTCTGAATTCAAGGTGACTTTGTTATATTTACTTTATGTGAACCATAAAATATGGTTTTCGGTTAATTTTGTTTCCTTATTATTGAGGGGAAAAGTTCGGAGCGAGTCGGGGAGAGATTTTTGGAATGAGTAAGCGAAGCAGAGTAGGCAAGATGGGCGTTTAAGAGGAAGAAGTGATTGGAGTGAGTTTTGAATTCGGAAGAAAGAGGAAAGGAGTGATACTATGAGTGGTTTAGAAGTTAAGGAGGGAGTTGTTCAAGTGTACTATATGGGAAGTAGAGGAATAGAGAGTTTGGAAGGGTGAATAAAGAATAATGTTGGTGGAAGTAGTCGGGAGGGGCGAAGGATTGCGAGAAACTGTGGAGATGGGGAATGGAGAAAGTCAGGATGCTCGGTAGGAAATTTTATGTATGCTAGGAAGAGTGAGGCGAGTTTAGGCGTACGAGAGAGAGAGAGGGGGGGGAGAGAAAGGGAGAGAGCGAGAGAGAGATGGCGAGAGAGATAGATAGAGAGAGAGAGAGAGAGATAGATAGAGAGATAGATAGAGAGAGAGAGGAGGAGGAAATAAAAACAAGACGGGAAGAGAAGGGAGGTATTACTCAGTGTTGTAATCGATATGTAGAAACAAATAATCAGCGCATGAAATAATACAATCCCGAATATGATACTAACTGCTTGATGTATTTGGATGTAAATAATCTATACGGATGGGCGATGAGCTATTCTCTTCTGAAATTAATTTCTCAGACGTCATGAAAGTTGAAGACGATTGTTCCTTAGGATACATTTTAGACCACTTTACAGATTTCTGCCCAGTTTACAGTGAAATCTTTTTTCACTAATTAAAATTTTCTACTTTCGGTTATATACAATGAACTAGGGCAAATTATACCATAGTCTTATCTTTTTTTCACTGCATAAAACCCAAAAACTTTTTCAAAGTAGTGGTAGGACTATGTAAATGAGAGAGAGATTGACGTGTATCCTTATTATATGAAGTTCCGGCGTAGATCCTCTGAAGGAAATACTGTAATATTCCGATTATAATACCCACCCTATATAATACTCATCCATGTTTTTACAAGTGAAATGTGAAAATTGTCTCATCACCATGTATAATACGCAACTCATTTTTTGTAAAAAGATCACTGTCATTTTTCACTTGGTCATTAGCAGTATAGAGACAGTTCCCGCCTTGCAACCAAGTGCGAGAGTGTTTACAAAAACTTAAAGTCTATATATTTTGACTCTCACTTTAAAGATCGATACCATATATAAAAACATGTCTCAATGTCGCATTGTGTAATAATCTGGTCATTTGGAATAACAGTTCTAGCTTTGCCGCCGAGAGAGATAGTTTACGTGAATATCACGTCTAGTGAGGATGAAGACTAGTGAGGTGACGCCATTTATGTACGTAGACGATGAGTGAGAACACAAAATCGCCGACGAATTATTTGATGATAGCAATAATGAATTCAGAGGCTAAGATTCGGACAGCTAATAGTAAATAAATAATTATTCTTATTTATGTTTTGAAAAACGTTATTTAAAGTAATATTATCGAAATGCATTGAAATGTACGATTTATTGGTATAAATATGTCCGAAAATATAAATTATTTCCTTACTAAAAAGTTGTATGCAATTGTTACCATATATAATACGCATCCTAACTTTTTGTCAATTTTTCGTGAAAAAAATTTTTATAATCGGAAATTATGGTAATTGATTAAAAATGAATTTGGCACTGAAAAGAGGACAGGAAACTACGGCCCGTGGGCCGCATGAGGCCCCCGGAAGCGCTCTATACTGCCCGCAAAGCTACGTGATCGGTAAAGTATAACATAGATAATTTCATATTTTTAGCATAATTACGGTCTCAAAGTCTTTTCTCGTAAAATTTTGACGCTAATGTATTTAGACTTGATTTTCACTACTACGAAACCGCAGATTGTATAGATAACTTCCGATACGCACTCATGTGGCCCGCCATACAGACTATATTGCCGACCCATAGCATAGAAGATACATCACCATTTATGTATTCCGAATCAAAAAGAATTAATGATGCAACCATGCATTCCAACGTGGAGGATGGATTCACATACTTTTTTCGTGTGAGTTTAACACCCATTCGCGTAAGTCACTCGCCTGCAAGTTAGGTCATTATGATAGCAAAAATTGTTTTGTTGCTCGCGTTATACGATAGTTATAAAAAACAATTCCGCTCCGATCTGCGAATGGTTTTTACATGATAAATGAGACGGAATCCGTTCGTCGAATTGGCCTCTTGGTACTTTTATTCGCGAGCGAAAACAAACTCGAAAATTTGTCATCGGTTTGAAAAACAAATTTATTCGCCGTGACGGCACAATTGAATGGGGCATTAATAGACATTTCTCGGAATTTTTCGTGACGCTGTCAAACATAAGTGATTATTATCGCGGAATGAAAATGAAAATCGACAATGGATTACCATAATCCATTAATTAAATTGCAAATACCCGATGTGAGTCGCGGGATTGCGCGAAAAATAATAAAATTCCGCGCGCAGTTCCGAGAATTTAATGCTGCAAATATTCATGCGACTCGCATTTCTCGCGAAATGAATTTAAATATAAGATATTGAATATGCCGGCAAATTGGCATGGGGTTATAGTTCTTAGAAATAGTCGGGTTACCTTTTTCTCTTATAAATTAACCGTTTCACTGTTTGATTCAATCGATTCTTTAGCTCCGTATCAAGCGAAATTTATTGAAGCGTTATCATCAAATTTACCAGCTCTTCCATTATTTTGAATTTAAAGGCAACATTTTGCGCAATTGAAGGTCGTAAACAAGGCAAAATAACTCCGAAATTCAGAGCAGCCTTTCTGGGTGATTTTCACGAATGTTCACAAATATTAAATTTTTCTGGCTGACACTCGAAGCTAGGTTGATGGAAATACTGCTATAGGTAAATGTCGTGTTATAATAATTTTCTTGTACTATTGAATAATTTAAGCGCATTCATCCATATTTTACATAGCCAAATTTGTATGCGCTGTTTTGAACAGGTGAAGATTCCTTTCAAGTAAACCGTCTCCCGTATAAAAAAATATAGCGTTCGACGGTGTGGTCGAGGCCTAATAATATATTTAATCATTTACACTTAAAACACCGAAATCTCTTTAGTAATTTAAACAGAGAGTTCTTAATGTTTGGAGATTCATGAATTAGCGAAGAATATAATATGTTCCCGTTTCCTTATTTCAAAGTCAATAATGCCACTGTTGAAAATTCTCATAATTGAAACTGCGCATTTTGTGAGAGAATTCTCGTCAGAAGTACTTAGTTAACTTATTCATTGAGTATATCCTACTTAAAGCAGACTTCTAACGGAGCTTCGTTAGACCAAGGAGGCATCACTAATAATGCTGTTGTTACATTTTAGATTCGGTTGTACCATCGTATTTGAGAGCATTTTTATTCTTTATACCGTTTCGTGAATATTTGAAAACTCGAGAGCGTATTCAAGTAAAACACAAAAATGTTTGATCTATAATAAGGTAATTTATGAGGGGTCATTTATACCAAAAGGCTTTGCTTGCACAAAGGAAGTAAAAATGCGAATGTGAAATAGCTGAACGCGATTCTCTCGATTCTTTGTTTATAGCGAATAGATTCACATTTACATGACAACTATGACACTCAGATTCAGTGACAGTTTCAGTCTTTCTTTAGGTAAAGAAAGAAAAATAGAACGAATGTGCCATTATTATTGTTTTTCAGCGCTCTACAGTGGCGCACTATTTAATGACGACTGCGGATGGAAACCTTAGGATGTGCTCTTTTTCCTCCCATCTACTCCTACTCCTCCTTATCGTCTCTCAATAGAAAGGCTTTTGCTGGATGGCACAGCCGGCGCAATTGCACGGGAGCGTTTCCTTCCCACTTCATATCCCTCCAAAATGTAGACCGACTTAAAATCCCTTTAAGTGATCGTCAGAAAAAGAAAGCTGGTAAAAAAGAAGCGAGCAAAGAAAGAAGGGAAGATTCTCGGTCGTAGAAATTAAAAATATAGGAACCCCTGAAACACACTCCGACTAATTATCCATTTCCTGTGCATTCGTATAATAGCCTCGATACAATGAGAGGAATCCTCGATAGCGGATAAGGTAGCGTTTGCACGTGTAGAGTTATATTTCAAAAAAAAATATATGTATATCAGCAGAAACCGGAAAGCCAATGTAGCAGGCACATCTCCATTAATAAATAATCGGTACAACAAATATTGTACAAATATTCTCATATACGAATGCGTCGTTAAGTTATCTTTAGAAAAATATGAATTATGTGGAATTATTATAAACATCAACTTAAATAATTATCGTATTGGCCGTTTTTCAGAAAATCCAATTTCTGTCAAAGTTATCCAAGAATAAACTAGCCTTATATTAATTTTTTTTGGGAATTATGATGTATGTAGTATTATTACAGACGTATACTCAAGTAACGGTAAGAAATTTTACCAAATCGTTCTAGACGTTTTTGAGAAAATGAAATTATTGTTAAAGTTGCCTAGAGTAAACTAGCCTTATATTCGTTTTTTTAGAAATATGAACTATTTGGTATTATTAAAGACGTAAACTCAACTAACTGTACGAAATTTGATCAAATTCATTGTAGCCGTTTTTGAGAAAATAAAGTTGTTGTTAAAAATGCCTAGAATACCTTCCCTTAACAATTATGTTGCAATGTCAACCATTTATTCATAGCTTCTACACTGTATGATAAAATGCCAAAGTACGAGATTTCATTCATTTTTGCTATGCCGTTTAGGCTCTAGAGCCAATAACTGACAAACAGACAGACGGCTTTGTTAAAACCACTTTTTCGGACTCAGGTACACCTAAAACGTATATTTACGTCAAAATCTCGAGGCCGAATTTTTTCGCGATAACAATACTTTCTCAATATACTTCGTATATTAGAAAGTAAAAATTGCCGCACTGTTTTCACATGGGTTGGTATTATGAACGAGATACCGTTGTATTAACTGGCAATGATGTGCTTGGCTACTTCATATTTTTTGAACTTCTTAGCATCATTATAATGGGCAATATTCAGTGTTCAAACAGTATCATTTGATCTGAATATATAAAAACATACCTTCGATATTCTTAGTACGTGGATATTTTATGTTTAACAGCAGTGTTCCGCAGCGAATGAAGCTATAAAGCTTCCTCCTACGTCATGCAGGACAAGTATAAAAGAAATCTCGTACGTCCGATCCTGGAAGATAAGCGAGAAGTTTGGAATGTGGAAATTATCCAGCGTGGATTGCGTAGTTTTGATTAGAGCGATTGTGCATAACAACAATTTTGCGAGACTTAAGATGACAGACTGAGAAATTTAAAGATTTGAGTATGTGCGTGAAGTACTCGTAATTGCTGGTGTAAATTAGCGGGGTAGGCCGCAGATTACAAGAAGACATAATAATTAACCGCTGCAAAGAATCATTCTACTAGTGCTAATTCATAGTTGTCATGTTGTAGACTAAGAGTGCCCAAATTCGGCCCGCGAGGCATTTGGAAAAAATAATTGTAATAATACATATACAGTAGACTCTCCCTTAACCCCTCTAATGCCATCCTACAAATTTTCGTAAATCTCAAAAAACTTGATATATTTCAAGAGTATTTTTTGGCCTTTCTATTAATTGTGCTTAAGTCTCTATTTTTTCTCTTTGTTTTTACTGTTTCATACATTAAAATTTTTGGTCTTTATTTTGTATATACAGTGTACTACAAATTCTTTACAATGGGCAGAGGAAGATACTGTTCTGTAAGACCAATCAGGCGCAGCCTACGTCGACGCATGCGCGTGTTCATTTGGCGTTGACTGAGATTATCAGTCGTGCAGTGGCACAATACCAATCGGAAGTGTGAATTTGTGAGTTACAGTTTAAAACCCACCTTTTGTGGCCATGTCAGCAGCAAGTAGAAAACGCCGCATTGAAGAAGAAAATCGCGTATTTAAAGACAAGTGAGGGTGCAAAAAAATTTGTGGCATTTTCAATGGCTATGGACGAGAGCACTGACATTGGTGATACAGCACTGTTACTTACATTCGCTCGTGGTGTCACAGATGAATTCAAGATTATTGAAGAAATACTTCCTCTTGTGACCTTTAAATACCGCACGAGAGGCTGTGACTTGTTTAATGCAGTGTGCACAGCAATGGGTGAAGACGGCTTGAAATGGTCATCTCCAGTTGGAATTACAACTGATGGTGCGCCATCCATGACAGGAGCAAACTCAGGCGTCGTTGCTCTCTTGAAGAAAAAGGCGAATGAATTGAGTGGATCTGAAATAATACATTATCACAGTATTTTCCACTAAGAAGCTCTTGTAGCCCGTGTCCTAAAGTTTCATGACATGTCTGTTGTAGTCAAATACAGAAACTTTACTAAGTCGAATGGACTTAACCATCGCCAGTTCAAGACATTCCTTGAAGAATGCGAAGCCAATCATGGTGATGTATTTTTTGCAGCAGATCGATGGCTCAGTAGAGAAACGCTTCTTCATTTTTCCCAAAGAAATTAAGAAATTCATGTTACAGAAAGGACGCGACTTGCCGTAACTAGAAGACGTAAAGTGGCTATGTGACCTTACATTCTTAGTTGACATCATGGCGCATTTTAATGAGTTGAATTTGAAGCTCCAGAGACAAGAAAGTACCTGTCTACACTGTTTGACCATGGGAAAGCCTTTGAAAGGAAACTCAAACTGATTCAGAAACATTTGAGAGAAGGCAAAATAGCTCACCTTGCAGCTTGTAAAGAAAACTCTGAGGACCAGGACCACTCTGCGCTTATTCCAAGTTTTCTAGACGAACTGAATAGGAGATTCGTAGACTTCCGTTCTCATGAAGAAGATTTGGCTATTTTGCAGATCCCTTTTCATGCGATCCTGATATTGTACCCACAAGCATGCAAATGGGACTCATCGAATTGCAGGAATTCACTGAGATGAAAACTTCCTTTCGTGATCTTAACTTTGATCAGTTGTACTCAGGCCATCCAGCTCACGCCTACCCAGTTCTGTGGAAGCACGGCCACCGTAGGATATCTCTTTTTGGAAGCACACACATTTGCGAAAATGCATTCTCAATCATGAACCTCAATATATCAAAGTGGCGGACGAGACTCAAAGATGAACATCTTCACTCACTTCAGTCCTGGGAATCTTTTCTTCTTCTTCGAATAATTTCTGGAAAATCCCAATTGCAGAGGTCCCACGCTAAAAAATATGTATGCGATTTTTTCTATACAAGTGTTTGATTTGTGGACCGCGAACCGTACCCAGAATGCTATGCGGTCCTCGTCACTCAAAATTTTGGGCACCCCTGTTGTAGACTAATAGAGAAATGCTCGTATGCATGATGCAATGACACATTCTTTCTGCTTTAGGTGACCTTCAGCAATATTATTTTGAAAAATTGTAGTTCATCTAGTGACTCTATTAGAGGAATCCTCTAGAGAGCTTATTTCCTAACTTCCAAATAACTGACTTCTTTAATAGAGTACAGAAAGTAATCTGACATAGGCAGTTATGTTGTCATTCTCGATTAAACGGGTGATGTAAAAAAGGAATTGTCTCCAGAAAACTTTCACTGTTATTCGCACACGGAATCGAAAGAAGAACCTTCAGCAATATTATTTTGAAAAATTGTAGTTCATCTCGTGACTCTAATAGATAAATCGTCTAGAGAGCTTATTTCCTAACTTCCAAATAACTGACTTCTTTAATAAAGTACAGAAAGTAATCTGACATAGGGAGTTATGTTGTCATTCTCGATTAAACGGGTGATGTAAAAAAGGAATTGTCTCCAGAAAACTTTCACTGTTATTCGCACACGGAATCGAAAGAACCAAATCAAGTTTAGTTTTTTAGACGTAACAGTATATCCTGAAGAAATATTCGATTTAATTCGATGATGCGAGTAAAATCGTTGCTCAGAAAATGAAAATTAGGCTCGTACTGTAAAACTGTTGAAGTCAATTAGATGTTTCATAAAATTCCGGAGAATTGACTACCTCGAGACCACTTCTCAATCAGCTGTAGAACAAATACTCATCGTTTCTCTTACTTCATGAAAGCATCGTCAAAGGAAATGCGTAATTTTCCGCGGCCGCCGCGCCGTTCGGAAAATGAACGATTCACGGAAAAGTGACGTCGCAGGGAATAGGAGAAGCATTTTTATCCCGTAGGATGTGTATGAGGGCGTGATTGCGTGCCTGTGTGCGCGACGGCAACTCTTAATTGGGATCTAAGAAAGTCTTGTTTCATTCTCGGAATTTTTCCCTCACCCATACAGGCAAGAATGCCATGTTTTTTTAGGAAAGGGAGGTTTGCGGAGGAGAATAAGCGGAGAGAGAGAGAGAGAGAGAGAGAGAGTGTGTGTGGAGAGAAAATAGAAAAGAGGAGAAAAAGAGAAGGAAAGACGGAAGAAGGGGATGTCTCCGGGATAAGGTTGCCAGTTGGTGGTGGGTGGGCTTAGGAAGGAGGAATCGCGACAGGATCGCAAGGAATTCTGGGATTTTCGTTAAGGGGAGTGGCAATGAGTGGAGGTGTTCCGACAAGGAGAAATAAAAGAACACTAGGGGAAGTGGAGGAGGAGAATAAAAGGATGAAAGAGGATGGGGATAAGGAGAGGGAGGACTGGAAGAGAAGGAAAGGGAGAGGGAAAGAGGAGAGGGAAAGAGGACGTGGGTGGATCGTGTCGCGCAGTGGAAATAGGACTCCAGCGCCAAGGAATAGACGGGAAAAGGGTCAGAGGTGAATATTCCTTGATGCGTGGTGTTTATTTTTTTCCTTGATGTTTTTCTCCTGCTGAAGGAACAATCTATGCAGCTCAGGGTCCGTTTCAGGAGTAAGGGATGTAAGCGACCGCTTACGGGCGCCAACCAGGGCTGCCACCTTTTGAGGATTCCAAAAACAGAGATATGAGTAAAATATATATATATTAAATGTTCACATGAAGAAAATGCTCATGCGACAATGTATGGTTCTTCAATGATGTGACAGCAATGTATAACATTGCATCGCATATCTGTTCTCGTTGGCTTGTGAAATCCAAAGCGGAGTACGAGTTGATCAAATTGTCTTCAAGATACGCATACAAAAAGATTAATTGAAACGACTTATAGATGAGCGAAATTTAGAAGAAGAAATCATAATGTAATAATACGGGACGTATTGATTTCACGCAGGATAAGGGATATTTGAGAAAAATTGGCCAAAAACGTCCCGTAACCGGAGACAGGTTATTAAAACCGGTGACCCGAGATGAGCTGCGAAAACCGGAGAAGTGGCAGCCCTAGAGCCACCTCAGTGGGGCGGCAAAATGACAGTTTCATAGTTCTTCATTGTTTGACTCAAGCCGGCGCTATGCATTGTTAATTTTCTTTAACCTCTTTATTGGAACATATTAACGTATAATCGGATATTAGGGCGGGGGAAACGATTCTTGTTACAAAGTGAGTGGCTTTTGTAACAAATGAAAAGGTTCTTCACAACGAAGCTGGCCAATGACGGCAAAATGTCTTGATTCCAGACGCATTTCTGTTTCCCACAGTTCGTTCTATTCATTCGATACGGGGAAGCCTGAGTTTACCCGTACATGTCATTTGGAATATCCGTCAATGTTCTTTTTTGACAAACAGTTTATATTAATATATTTTGTTATTATTTCTTTTCCTAATAAGGATATCGGAAGGCTCCACGTTCTGTACTTTATTTGACCAACCAAATATGTGAGTACTGAATTTTTCTCGACGTTTTCTAGCTCTGTAAGCTCCAGCTTATGTTTTATAGCTCTACGCAATAATAAGAATTACAGTTCGAGTATAATATATGGGTTCAGGACCAGATGTGTTAAGATGCGTTCTTGAGGATTATAGCGTAAATCGAATTGGCGTGAATCGAAAGTAATTTTCCAATAGTATGCATGTAAATTAAGGGAGTTGCGTTCCCATACCTGGGAAAATTATTTAGATAGTTTAATTTTAGTTTTCTGCGACGTTTCAAATACACTAAAATATAATTGGAAAAGAGATTCACATTCACAAAATTGAAGAAAAATTATGAATACCAGCGAATTCGTGGAGCGGAATGGTTTCCTTCCGATTGCGAGCATCGTGAGATTTTGTGAATAGTTTTCTATACAGAACTTGGCTGGTGTTCATTCTAATAGATGCCAACTTCAACTGCCTAAACTAACATACTTCTATCACTGCATTGTTTTCAAGGTATACTTAGGAAGATCGAACGCTTGGCCGTAGAATCTTTGACAGGAAACAAAGCTGATATGAAATTCATAAATTTCATTTCATAGTGCCTTCATGTTGAAATGAAGGTTCGTCTCGTCGTAAATTTAAATAATTGAAAGCATACGAGCGCAAAATTACTGCCGCTATAAGAAAATTAAATAACGAGATAATAAGGAAATAAATCGCTAAATCTAATAAATAAAGAGGTTATCTGTCTGTCTGGCTGTATGTGGCAGCCATAACTCATCAGAGAATAAAGTTCGGAGCTTGAAATTTTGACAGCAGCTTCAGGATGATCATGGGAGTTGCAGTGCCTAATATAATTCAAATCAGCCCACGGGTTCGTCACCCCGGAGGTCACGGAACGGTCGGTGAAAATTTCAGTTTCTTGAGGATATCTCAGCAACCATTGGACCGATTTTGATGAATCCTACACCAGTATCAATGTTTTGATGATATACATTTTCTAGCTGAAAATGGACAAAATTAGTCCACTGGGTCGAAAGGTCTTAATATAATGGCCGGTTCAAATTTTGGTTTTTTGAGTATATCTCAGCAACGAATTGAAATAGGTTTAAAAATCTAAATTTTTCATCAGTTATTTCTGTAAAACATAATTTTCACATTTATGGCATTATTGAAGTATAGAAATTTACTAACATTCCATATCTTACGTAAAAATTGTTTAAATTCTTGTTTATTTCATCGAAATATTTGTTGTTTTTAATTGAATTATCTTCTAATCTAACATATAAAGGAGAATGTTTGTATGTTTGTTCGCTTTGAATGCTTTTAATACGAGATAGGGAGGGAGAGAGATGGATGGTAACGGAGGGGGGAGAGGGAATTAGAGGGGAGGGGTGGAGGGAGGGGGAGAGATGGAAGGGGAGGAAGGGAGAGAGGGGAGGGAGGGATAGAACGGAAGGAGAGGTAATTTATACGTTATTTTCGTACGATTTTCTTCCTTCATTCATCTAAATAGGAAAATGCGGAACGGTTTTCTTCATTTTAGCTATATTCGACGGGTATAACTGTGTACTATCTTATTCTTGCGATGCTTACATGTTACACGGTCGAAGTTTTAGATTCACTAAATCCGTTGAAATCCAACGGGCACTCCTGCTAGTATGTAATAAAAATAGAGGTGCTGAATTAAACAATAATGGTAAGGTCAAACATATTTCATTAAAACACATGCAGGTAATTCAGATATAAAAAAACTATTGCTACAAAATATATATAAAGCTTGCAATATTCCGGTTTTCCGGTGTACATGGGATGATTGCAACAACGAGCTCTGCGGTTAAAATTGGATGTTATATCTTCATTATAAATTGCGTTAAAATGAATGAATCGAATTGGTGTATAACGAGCGTCACCTGTACATCGGTAGCATTGCGTGTATTACTTACTATTCCCGTAACAACTGAATCAGCAGAAAGGAGTTTTTCAAAGCTGAAATTGATAAAAACATTTTTGTGTCTCAAGAGAGACTCACAAATTTAGCTGTAATTCCTATAGGAAGCGAAATAATGTCAAAATTAAAATACGAGGACTTGATAAATGATTTTGCCCAAAAAAAAAGCCCGAAAAATAAACTTAATCTAGTCATTTTCCATAAGTGGGCTGGAAATTCTGCAATATATAAATATGCTGATCGATAATATAAACATTAAAAATAGGCAAAATTAAGAGATTTTAATTCTTTGTTGAGACTTTCACTTTCATTAGTCAATTTGTCGTTAGATCATTCAATGTTTTATTTGTAGTTTCTGAAAGTATTTAGTGTAATATATATTCTGAAAAAATAAAAGGTTCGCAAAATAAATTTATTTTCTTTTTAGTTTCTCATACGAAGTATCGAGAAAGTATTGTTATCGCGAAAAAATTCGACCTCGAGATTTTTACGGAAATATACGTTTTAGGTGTCGCTGAATTCGAAAAGGTGGTTTTCGCAATGCCGTCTGTCTGTTACTGGCCCTGAAGCCTAGACGGTATAGCGAAAATGAATAAAATCTCGTACATAGGCATTTTATCATACTGAGCAGAGTATACATAGAAATGGTTGACATTGCTCAATAATTAAGAGTAGTTTATTCTTCGCATTTTTAACAACAATCCGATTTTCTCAAAAACGCCTCCAACGATTTTGATCAAATTTCGTATAGTTACTTAAGTTTGCATCTTAAATAATACTGTATAGTTCACATTTCTCAAAAAATGAATATAAGGCTAGTTTATTTTAGGCAACATTAACAACAATTCGATTGTCTCAAAATCGGCTCTTACGTTTTTGATCAAATTTCGTACAGTTGCTTGAGTATACATCAATAATACTACGTCTTTCATTTTTCTCAATCAATGAATATAGGTCTAGTTTATTCTTGGGCAACTTTAACAAAAATTGGATTTTCTAAAAACAGGCTCATAAGATTTTCATTTTCTAAAGATAACTAAACGACGCATTAGTATCCATATATGAGAAATTTGTGCAATGTATGTTGTACCGATTTTTTAAAGTATATAACCTGTAATATTTCCTACCTTTGATATACAGATGGGTGGCAAAGTTTTACCTCGCTTACACCTAATTTTCTACTGAAACCGGCCCTGATGCAGCTCTTTGGTTTATTTAGATGGACGCCACGAGGATGAGTGGGATGAAAGTATTCGAAGAGAAAGCGGGAGACATTTGATAAGGAAAGCGAATTGGGATGAGAGGAGAGAGGTGGGAAGGATTTCGGAGATTGTACGAAAAAATAACAAGATAATAAATCTTTAGTGTTGAAAAAATAACTTTTAGAAAAGTTGAAGACTAAAAATGAGGGGAAAATGCACGCATACCCATGCGTGCATAGATTAGTGGCGTCTTAAGCTATATTTAGGCATTGGTAGGAATTTTCTCTATGAAAATCCATCAATGGATGCAAGGGTAATAAAGTTAATCTTATATTTTCTCTGCCTTTAATACGATAGAAATACATTTCGACTACTAATCTTCGATAAGACTGGCAGAGTTCTTGCATAAGACATGACTAACGGATTTCACAAAAGAAAGCTGTTTTAAATCCAGTTTTATGTGGGTGTGATCAATTTAATATCTAATTGATCTTTCCAGCTAGTTCAGGGTTCTTGCCTACGCACATGATGGCAAAGCGGATCTATTGTTCTCTTGCTCTCTACACAGTAGAACAGGCATCTCGTGTGTACTTTTGAGTCTTTTATACCATATATATATACGGTCCGCTAAGCAGCAGTTTATACCATGATATATTTTTAAATCTTCGAAATTTCAGAAATTAATAATGTACACTTTCAAAAACCGTTAATTTAAAATTAATCTTTATCCCATCCGCTTATCATTATTTTATCACTAGCAGTTGATACGCGCGAATTCCTGCAAACAACATAACATGGGCATATAATGTTATACCTTTCATGTAAATACATTTTGTGTCACTAACAGTTTAATGAAAACGTTGCGTCTTAATAGATTTGCCAGCACACCAATATGATTTCATGATATCGTTCTATATTTGCGATTCCAGGATACATTAGGCAATGAATGTGGTTCGCTCATCTAAATCGGCGTGAAACCTTTTAATGTTCTTAGCGCTGTTTGGAATACCACCAGCTTCCTCAATATTAATGATACTTTCAGAATAATTTCTCACCAATTGTCTTGGGTACAAGCAAAATCCAGTCTCAGCGAACGGATTCAGAACACTTACGGACCTCACTTCTAACACCTAATGTTCTTTCAAGTCAAATTTCATTTAAGGAATCTTCAAAGAATGTATCTGAGCTGCTACGTCAAATGGTGAACATCCATCGTTTCAGATTTGCTTCTTTTGCCGCACAATTGCATCTCCGCCACCACCAGCATATTTTATCCAATACATATCGACCGTTTGTTTAAAAAAAAGTGGAAAATTTCCAGTAATAAAAACAGATATGTAATTAATTTCCCGCTGTGGGCTCTTCTCATTTTATATTGATAAGTTACATGTGCTTGTGGATCACTTTCTCAGTATCTCTTCTAGTAATTTATCGTTTCAGCTATCCCTTTATATTTTTTCTCTTATTTCCATGCTGTTCTTATGCATATAGTAAATAAGCTCGTCAGTTAATGTTTTCGCAAAATGCTCACTCCGATTATAATACTAAGTTCCGTTTAGTTTCCGACGATCGGCATCTTCTGTAGGAAGAGGTCATCGAATTCCTATACTAGATAAGAAGGGGAGTTTGAGTAAATGTGGAGAAAATATACCCCATCTTGATTCTCACGCTAAACCCGGTTGACTAAGGGTTGGAGATTCTCGCTCTTCCGACTCTCAGTCGGAGTTAACAAGGTGGTGAATGAAATGCCAGTTCTCGAGCAAAGTTTCAATACCTTTAGTACATCTCGTGGGCGGCAGAGGAGGGTCGGAGAGTGAATATCGAGAGAATAGGAAACAAGATGAGGACTTGGAAGGGCGGTGACCTGGAATGTGGCCCGCAGCTTAGGTGCGGCGCCGTGATGCGGCCCACACACACGTATATCAAAGACCTCTACCGTAGAACATGAAAAAGTCGGCGGAAATATGGGAAGATGCAAAAAAATGTTCTCCTTATAACTGTGGTTAAGTTACTGATTTTTTCAATGCCTCTGCATATTGTATTACTCTGGTTTTATTGCTGTCGCAAAACAATGAAGTTGATTGCATCTATATATTTAGAGAATTCATAAACAGTACACTTCAAATAAATAAACGAGGAAATAGATACATATTGTTATTTGGTAAAAGCAAATTAATAAAAAAACCAACTGGTTTATAAGAAATTCAATTTATTTATTTTTACGGTAATTCAATTCAAAAAACATTTTATTTTTGTTTGCCCAATGTGATCCTAAAGTGACATACTATTTCACGTCCCTCTTCGTGCTGTATATAATGGAATAAATTGAATTCTTAGTCGGAGATTCGATAAATGAGACCTCCCTTAAGAGTATTTCAGGCTATGGGTGTATTTGCATATAGAAAATATTCCGCCTTTCTGTAGCTCCTTTGATAGTCCGCTTTACATGTCCCTAATCTCTTCTCTGTATCTTCTCGCAACGTTTCCGGCGAATAAAGTTAGAAGTTAGCCTTTGTTATTCTAATAATGTTTAACTCTGTTTCAGGCACATGCTTAATTCAATTAATTTAAGCGTTTTAGTTCGTTGAGGTAGTACAATTTTCTTTTGTACTTTAAAATGCTATTGTCTATGAAAATATTGATAGTATGGCAAAGATATCACGATGAGTCGTAAAATCTTCAATAGTTACGCGCACCAGGTACGAATATTTACTCTGAATTACTTATTTTTTATTATATCTTTGGCGCAATTTCATGTTTATGTCGGTAATAATGAATGCACGATAAGAAACGTAAATTTATATTTTACATAGTGCAGTACATTGGACTATAAGTAAAAACTCACGAACATTTATTGGGTTACTGTAACATTTTGTACTTTTCCTGGAGAATATGGCGTATCATTTCTAGGCGTTTTAATTTCGTGCGATCTCCAAGGATTGAAACATTTTCTCTCTCTCCAGCACGATCTTAGAGAGGGTATAGACGGAAACCGTAAAACGAAAAAATTAAAGAAATAAAAGTTTGATCTCTATCTATCTCTCTCTTTCTTTCTCTCACGGGCAACCGGGTCATGACTCTCATTTGTTTGAACAAGTGAAGAAAGAAAATCCAATTGAGTCCCGCCAAGAAGAGCACATAGCGCGCGGACCTTTTGTCTCTTTCCGTCCTTTCAAGAACGGAGTCGTGGGGAGGAAATAAGCGCTTTTTAAAATTTAATACTGGCTGTAATTTGATCTCCTGTCTTCTTTTCTCTTAAAAAAGAAGAAAAGATTCTCGATTCCTTCGAGGAGAAGTTTTATATGACAAACATACCTTAAAATAATTCAAGTTTCCTCCTCCTCCCTGCTAGAGGTTAAACAGTTTAAGTGTATTCATTTCATAATTTAAAACAAAATAATTACCGTCGAGATATATTTCTGCATATTTCTTCAGTCTCCCTCTAGATTTAAAAGCACAGTATATCCTGCATTGCGACACC
This sequence comes from Uropetala carovei, assembly GCA_036926305.1. Classification (NCBI taxonomy): domain Eukaryota; kingdom Metazoa; phylum Arthropoda; class Insecta; order Odonata; family Petaluridae; genus Uropetala; species Uropetala carovei. Next base: position 2,847,467 of record JAXCHB010000010.1, on the reverse strand, counting down.
CGGTTCTCCATATAAAAAAAACCTTAAGCACAAAGAGAAGTATTGCGCTGAGCGGCACATGTGTAGATCGGCAAGAACGCGAAAAACAAAACACCGTAGGGGTAGAAAGCGCATAATGAGCGAATGATGAAAGGGAATGCCGCACGGAGGAAGCATGTAGAGCATAATTCAGAAGTGAGGACGATAATAAGGAAGTGGAATATTCGTGGTGAGTCTTCCGAGAGTCTAAACTCTAAAGAGCACGGTTCTCTTTTGTGCGAGTATTGGCATAGCCGCCATTCTCTTTTTTGACTCGCTTTCCCGTTCTCCGTGGCTCCCACTCGTGTATACGCCGCCTTCAAATGAATCGCCGCCACACGGTTGAGGAGAGAAATAATTTTCAGGGGGAAGTGTGGAAGGCGTTTGAGCGTATCTCAAATGGGCTCTGCGGACCTTATATCCGTGTGTGTGTGTGTGCGCGCGGATTTGTAGGATCCGTGTCAAGGACGGCGTGCGATGATATAACTTGAATTTGGAAATTGACGTAAGACGATAGTCTTCATTTTGTCAAGTTGAATTTGTATTCTAAATCTTGCACAGGTCATGTTAAACAACTATCGCTTCGGACTGTAGCTTTCTAATCTGGTAATATTTTCCCGCAGTTTGAGTATGCGGTAATTCTATGAAAAAGGTATGGATATGGAAATTTAGGAGGGGAGAAAGTGCAAGATGATCGTCTCATGATAGGCATTTTATAATAAGACTGGTCGCTATATAGTTATATTGCAAGACAAACACCCTATTTATTGTTTTTTATGAAATAAAGTTATATAGCTGAATTAATTTTATAATAAAAATCACGGAAGCCTTTTTTTTAGTAAATTCTCATCTTGTAAACTAAAAAATTATACATTACTTAATTTCTGATTGTTGTGCTTCACCTGAGTAGGGCTTCTATTCCGAGTATGTAACTTCTCCTGACATTTGAAATCGATTCCTTGAGCCACATAAAGACTAACAGATGATATTTAAAAAACCACAATTTTTTACTCGAGAGTTAAAACTTAAAAGCGTGCCAATTTTCAGTTTAGCAGAAAATGATTTTATGTATTTATTCCCGAAAAATTAACGATGGAAGGTTTACGTATGCATAATTAACTGTGAGACAGCAGGACTTTATAAGCGGAGTATTTCAAGATAAACATGTGTAAATAACCTTGTTTATTTTTTTAACCTTGCGTTATAAACACGGGAGTTGACTCCGTAGCCCACGGGAAATCTTCCTTAAACGAAACTACAGCTTCGACAAAAAGACCTTACACATTGTTTCGGAGCTCGAGAACAGCGTAAATTGTTCGGTTAGATGGAAGCGCTCGGCGTTAATGCGAGCGCATCGTTGCAGGAATTTCACGCGAAGTTAAATTTCTCATCGTTACATAGTTCTGAGAGGTCTCTCGCGTCAAGTCCTATCGTTGGATCACAGTTTACGGCACCCCTCCTTTCATCAATCTCCCGAGAACAAGATCGAACTCCGCGGTGCGGCAGGGGCTAAGGAGGGGGGTGAGTGAGGGGGGGGGGGAAGAAGGGGGGGAGGGGGGGAGGGGAAGGTCGGCGGTGTGACTTGGAGGCAGCCCGCAGGTGTTTGAAAGCTATTGAGCGAGATGGTGACGGATATATTCGAACCGCTAATGAAAGAGATGAGCAGGCGAGGGGAAGTGGAATAGGATTGATAAAAGAGACTACGGGAATGGCGAAGGAGGAAAATATTTGGGGTGAAAAGGCAGACGAGAACAGAGAAAAATCTCATTTTAGGATTGCAGTTGAAATCGGGAGAATGGAGGATAAAAACAATAATATAAGATATATTCATTTTATAACATGTTTGTGCAAATACATATGTTTGTGTTTATGGAGGAAGAGTTTAGTAATGATTCAATTTACTGGGAGGACATTAAACGATCCTTTAGCAGTAGCCACGCCAAAGATGGCGGAAGTGTCGTAACGTATATTTTACCCGTCGAGTTTGTTAGCTTGCCCATTAGGCAAATTATAAATAGAGGGACCAATTCCAAATTTATTCTTTCGGTATATTTTCTTCAGATACTCTGTGGATAACAACTTTTTGGTAATTACGTTAAGTGCATTGTGAAATTTGAAATCCAGCGTGAAAAGAAAATATATTAACGATTTCAAGCCACGATGCTTTTCGTCAATTGAATGAAATTGGTTTTGTCACATTAAACAAAATATACAATAAAAATTTTATAAAATTGGTCCTAGGTCGTGTATGTCACTTTCCATTTATTTGTATCACATATAGCAGACTGGTATATATACATTGCGGAAAATTAAGCTGTTGAACCGGGATATGGTAAATCGTTAACTCTAAATTTGATCAAAATTAGAGTTTGCATACGCATAAAAATTTCCCCAACAAACTGTTATGTATTTTCTGATTTTAGAGGGTCTTAACGACCGTTTCGATTAAATGCTTTTCCTGCTTCATCTCGAACCTTATGAAGCTGTAGATGAAACTAAACTCTGGTTTGAGAACTCCGTTCTTAAGAACAGCACTTATCCTACCTTTGATGAGGTTCCATTTCTTGCTCGGCTGAAGAAGTTCATCTTGAGATGAAAGACTAGGCACACGCCACTGAATGACCACATCACAGTCCAGACGTTAGGATCCTTGCGTAAGAGAGAACTTAAAACAACGTTAGGATTCTTGCAGGAGAATTAGATAGACGGAAGGCAAATATAAGTGTTAACGGCCAACATCCATTCTTAGCGCTTAAACATAGAAAATTTATATAACACAAGGAGAGAAAATATCCACTATAAAAAATTATTTTTGCTCACCTGGTTTTATAGATATTTCACTGCAGCTATGAACGTTCTAGCAAGTACATATATTGAAAAAATATAAATTACTAATTTTCTGTAATCAGGAAACTGTATTTCACAGAAAACAGTTATAGGAAGAGAACAAGTACCATAAATTTGCTCAAGTAAATTATAATTTCTTCTAAACGTACCGAAATATTCAGATTGCTCATCTGAAGCATCTCACTTATTGTGTTCAACATTTCTTCTCATATGCTTCAGCGCTAAGAACAGATATATCCCGTCAGATAGAAGAGGCCACGTGTTATCTCCCTGATGTCTTACAGAAAGTACTTTACAAAAATATTCGAAAGTTTATAATCTTTACCTGCTGAAAATGTAATCAATCAAATGAGGTGAAATAATTTTTAATTGACCTAGAAATCCATTCTAGGAATCCAAATGTCTGGTCAAGTAACCCTAAAGGAGATGTTTTGAGGAAGTAGAATAATGTGACTGCTACATCATATCCTATAAATATAGATGCGTTGGCATATATATAAAACACAGTCTCACTTTGTCACTTTGTGTGTAATGCTTTTTGAAGCTTAATATCTCGCAAACGACTTAACCGAATTCGATGAAATTTTCAGGATAGCATTATGATATAATAACAAAACGTTTAAATGTGTCGAACTAAAGATCAAAGATCCGGGTTTGACTCCGGGGGATAATTTCCATTTTTAATAAGATAATACTTAAAAATCAATTTTTCGCCGTGCAGGATTTATTATATGTATTTGAAGCGTTTCGCTTTCTGAATGTTAGAATGATCGTAATTCTCACGTTAAATTTCAACCGGCAGTTCCACTAGTGTTGATAATAACAAGCATCGGAAGCGGAAACATTCCAACGCAGCAGAATGGACCGAGCGTGGATGGAATAAGGCGACGCCGAAAGCGTTTCTAGAAGGAGAAAGGCAGATACCGAGCACTGTTTAAAGAGCTGCGAGGGAAACAGAGTAGGAGATAATACGGAGAAAGAGAGGGAGAGAGTTAGGGAGACGTGGAAGGTCTTTTACGAGTAATCTCAACTCCCCTTTTTGGATAAAACCGCCCACATACATTCCTCTCTCTCTCTCCCCCGCCTGCCTCCCGCACCCATCTTCCTTCATATCTCTATTGCTCCTTGCTTCACCACGGACGACATAACTCCTAGCCGCATAAAGACTTTGATATCTCTTTTTTACTCCCTTTCTAGCTACTCGTCCCACACACACACTCCAATTTTTTTGCGACTCTCATCCCACTCTCTGCAGGAGATGCATGATGTCCGTGGCGCGAAGAGGAACTAACGCAGCCTTCCTCGGGGCTATCCATGGTCTCACGAACCTTCCTCATTCCCTTTCCTCCTGTCTTTCCTTCTTTCAGAAGGCATACTTTATTAATAAGCAGTTTCTTTTCACCGGGTTGCTATCCTCCCGTCATCCGTTGGAGAAAGCGGTTTGTTTTCTCTCTTGTCATTATGTGCAGCAGTGAGGACTTTTTTTGAGGCACGTAAAGGAGAACCATAAGACGGTACTGTTTTTCGCGTTGTCATATGAGTGTCCGCGGGGATTTTTTATGTCCAACTTTCAAACAAACTTTTTTCTGCGGTGTAAGAGCGTAAAATAAGTTTTGTATGACTTGATGTCTTGAAAAATGCATTAATTTTTTTGTTTTTATACGGCGTTCAGTTTATTCTAAAGTCACTTTTGGAATACGTCGTCGTTACTTCGAAAAATGAATTTGAGTTCAGATGGAATTTCTTACAGAGTATGAAAAAAGTTTATTTAATGATTTTGTTCGACTTTTCGGAGATAGATATAAATATTTAGACGTAATATAAGCTCAGGGAATTGAATGGTGATTATTTTTTAAAGATCGCTATTTCCATCCAACCTGATAACACATAATTAGCAATCCAAAAAAGGGAATAGATGAAATTTTCATAAACTTAATTAACGTAGATACCGATTGAAACCCCTGTTATATGTATATGATTACTTTCAGAGTTTAAAATACACCAATCACTATAAAATAATGGCATCTTTCACAAAATTACTAATAATTCTTTGGAAAACGTACACTTATTAATAATATATTTGAATTCATACTAATTTGTTTAAAATAAGTTCATTTTCAGTGATTTGTACCATTACCCAAAAAGTTTGCAAAGACAGTGTTTCAGTTTCAGTTATAAAAAGTACGTCCTGTCAAGACGCACTTGATGAATCTATATATTTATTGCATATGAACGGTATATCACCAAAACCGACAGAAAATGCATTTCATATCGAACCGTATTATTTTCCTTCGTGGTATCACGCACTTTGTTCAGATTAATAAAGTTTAATTATCTATATCGCTCTAATTATTGAGTTTCTTAATATATGGTTATAGCTTCAAGTCAATGCCTCTGATACTACGGTTTTAATTAGGCTTCGTATTGATGTATGCAGACTGATAAGTTATTAATTGCAATCTCCTTTTGCAAAAACCTTTAATGCATAGATCGCTAAAAGTCTTTTAAATTAAAGCCCATTGTGTCTATGAAAGGCTAAATAAATGCAATAAAGCTGAGATTCAACATTCACAGCAATAAAAGCAAAACATAGATATATTCGCATTTGAACGGAGCTGACAATTGAAGGACAGAGAAAATCGCAGGATCTAGACAGGATTAGACATTAGCCTCTTACCGATCTCTAATACAAAAGAGACTATTTAAAGAGCACACTTAAACTGCAGTATATAAATACCCTTATCGCTTTAGCCTCATTCTATCAGTGCATTAAGGGAAGCCGCGTTTTCATGGGAGATATGAAAAGACGAGCAAAGATTACAGAAATAGGAAAATAGCGCCTTTTTTAAAAAGGGCAGTGGCATTCCTTTAGGCGTCGTTAGATCCCCATCTGTGGAAACCGAGGTTTTTAGTCTTCCGAGTGGTATCGAACAGGTTTATTGGTCCAGAAATCTCCGACGCGACTGCGGCGAAGCCCTCGGGTAGGGAGAGCTCTTATCGCCCATTAAGACGCCGATTCGAGTTGCATCTCAACGGACGGGAATTCAAGCCAAAATTGAACCAGAAAATGCAGCTGATTCCTCCGGTGCTGCCATATAATGGCCTTTTTCGGCACTACCGACGCTCCTGGCTTTTGATGGCGTTTCTTGGAAAATGGAGAAGGGAAAACGATATATTAACCACGGAAATGCCATTCCTTCTTGTTTTTAAAGGATACTTACCGTCTCACATGGTTTCAACTAAGTTTTTTTATTGCAGAGGTAGTTTCATGAAGTCCGGAACGCTTGACATATTTTTGTACCGTTTATTCTCATTAGGTCTCCATTTTAAATCTGAGTAAATATTCGGCCTTCGGTCGAAGTTGAGAATTAAAGATACATTCTATGTCCAATTTCATACTTACATTCTGTTGTGACGACGTGTTATTATCTCAGATACATTGTTTTCTTAAAGCACTCTTGCCTTCTAGGCTAAGGTTGTGCTAATTTATTTTTCATCGGTCATTAATTTCTCAGGTTGAATTTAAGTAAACACTTGTTTCACAAAGGCTTGATTTTTTTTATTCTCCAGAGAGATTTTGAAATAAATTCATACTGTTAATTAGGTAAATATACATAATTATATTGGCGTATCTTTCTTAAAATGACGCCCAGTTTCCATATATCTAACTTGAATAATGGAACGTTTCAGGAGATTTTTTTGTAATTTATTTTCATTTTGCTAATCGCTGAACTCAATAGGGCGTATTCAGATTTTGCATAAAATATTTCATCTCAAAATGTGATAGAGATGGCGAATATGAAATCAAGTCAAATTTTAACATGATATTTATAAATATAGAATAGAGAAACAAAATTAAATATTTTAATTTGAAATACTAATGTAATACTGGAACACCCGGAAGTTTTTTGTATGCCACAGTTAAAAATCAATTTAATAATTTAATTATCATAAACACTTTTGAGCTAATTTTTAAAAGTTTTGTAGTAAGTGGAATAATAGAAAATTAAAAGTCTGACGATCTATTTCCAAATCATTGGATATTGGTTACGATAACTCAATTTCACGAAGTTTTATTATACAGTTAGTGTTATAATTGATGGTTGCCTCAATAAAATTATTTATTTACATAGAAATCTCTTTCATTTATCTTGTTTTGTATTCGTATTTAAATAACTTTTTGGAATAAATATAGAAGTGTCATAATGAAATCAAATTAATACGTGAAATGATTATTAATTATTATTTTCGATAAAACATTTCGCGGGAATCCTTTCCAATCTTAAATTATAAATGATACATTTTAAATTTGCACATCTCTATAGTGCTCATAAAACTTCGCAATTTCATGTTTATTGAGCCTAAAATACTCTCCAATGTGAAAAAAAGTAAGAAAACTAACCTAAGGTTACCTTCTCTCCCCCTCTCTCTATCCTCTCTCTCTCGCTCTCTCTCTCTCTTTCGAAATTTGAACCAAGACGTAGCTGGGAGAGCTTGAGAAGGAACCCACATTTTTTACGACCTTCCCCATTCACCATATACCCTCACTCTTCCCCGAAAAGTTGAGCGCATTTGACGCCGCTGTCATCGCGGAGATAGTTTGCAGAAAGGGTTATAAACAATGGGTAGGAGGATGAGAAGAGAGAGAGAAAGACAGAGGGAAAGATATTGGAGTAAGAGATAAAGACAGCGGAGAAAGGAGATAGGGAGAAAGGCAGAGGTGAGTGGCACAGCCGAAGTAAGAGAAGTAGTTGAGTCACGTCAAAAGAGGCCTGTCTAATGGGGTACAAAGGTGCCATTTGACGTTTTGGGTCGTGACCAGCGACTCCTGGGTCTTGGAACTTGTACCATCAAAAGAAGGAACGTAGCGGCCATAAGGTTACGAGGCGTTGGAGTTGTCTCCAAATGGAAGAGATGGCAAGGAGAACGTGTGTTTCCGAGTGTGTTCTGGCGTGTGTTCGTGTGTGGTTAGAGTAAAGCGTGTGTGTGTGTTGTGCGGGTAGCCTTTTTGAGACGTATGGGGTGGAATAAGGGAGGGGATGGAGGGTGTGTTTTGGGAATGGAGTTAGGGATGAGAGGGAGGCGGTGGATGGCAGGGAGGAAGGAGAAGTAGTTGACTCATTGTCAGATTGAAGACGAAGGACCTCCTCGCTCCCAGAAGGAGCAAGTGAGGCGGGGACGCCTTTTGTCTCAAAGTCTTACTCCAGCCCCCGCGTGTGCCCCTTTATTCTCTCCGTACCAGACTACGGAGTTGGGGGAAACTTATTCTCTGCCTCCCGCCCCTATTTAGCAAAAGCACACGTTCCACGCCAGAGATTCGTCTTTTCGTCTCTATTCCTTGGGAGAACCTCTTCAAACCCTTCTCTATCTCTACCTCTATCCCTAGTTTCCTTCCTCCATCTCTTTCACTCCATGTCTCTCTCGAACTAAATTTTTCTGGTTGCGGTTTCTTTTTACTTTTATCTCTGCGGACTATTGTCCCTTCATTCTTTTCGGCTCCTTTTAATTCCTATTTTCTTTCCTTCTCTCACATTTTTCTCTCTTCTTCGATTAATTTTACCACACCCCTATTTCACTCATCCCGTATTTACCTCTCTATATTATATACAGAGACATACGCGCTATAATCACTATTCCTGTAAAATAAATTGCATTTCGTCCTTACTTTATTCAACTTTTTCCCTTTACCTTACTATTTAGCGTAGATGTTATTTTTCCCTCTGTTCTATTTCAAACACTTTTCTGTTTCAATATGCCTTATTAGTTCAATTTTTTTTCTTCATACTCTTTCGCATATCTTCATTTGTTACTTTTAACTCTTTTATTATCGTCTCTTACGCTTTTTACCTTAACTCTCCTATTCTCAACATGACATTGCTCTATTGGAACCGTACTTTGAAAAAACATTACTCAAAGTTATGCATTTTATTTGATAAAGAGGATTTGCTTTTTTCTGTCACATCTTGGCCTTCCTGTTTTTACATATCCTCAGATTCCTTCTTTCCTCCTTTATGTCTTTCAGCTAATTATTTTTTACCCGAGTTTCGGGAATTTCGCAAGAAGAGCATACGAAAAAAAGGAAGCATTTCGTCACATGGTTTCTAATTCTTATCCAAGTACTAAGCACGTGGAAAAGAAAAAAAATAGACCGTTATGTTTTTTTGGATGCGGGTACCGTGATGGAACATATGTCTTCCTTAGAAGTATTCTTTCAACCTAACAGTAGTGGTAATTAGCATAAAAATGCATGAATGTACGATACATTTCTGGGAACTGAAGGAAAATTACAATTTCTTTGCGCAAAACGCTAGTATGGCATTTTTTAGGTTTTCGAAGTTATTGGCGAGTTACATAACTTATAATAATAAAATTACATCCTCGAACGTACTTTCAAAATAATCATCAAAGTAAAGGTTTAATTGAACGAGTTTTCTCTCACTGTATTACCATTTATAAAAGATATGACGTTGATTTTCATGATGCTTTACAGCAGTGGTCTTCAACCTTTTTTGATTCGCCGCCCACTTTTACTATATTTTGCCACTTGAAATAAGTTCACCGCCCACCTTCCATGTCAACTTAACAATAAAATTTTTGATAAAAATAAATGTTTAAAAGACATCAAATTTAACCATGTACATTAATCCCAAAAAAATATTAAAATAAACATTTGACAGATATTTCAATGCGTACTTTGTGCTTGGTTCCTAAAAACCAGGGAATTAATGTCAGACTTCAAGTCTGTAAGGGTCGTTAGAAGATCTTTTTCTGTTACTTGTAAGCGATTTCTTTTTTTGGACAGGAGATTGTTGACTGCACTGAATCCCTTCTCGACTAGATATGGGGTTGGGAAAGCTAACAAGAGCAAAGATATTTTCTTCCACAAGCGTTGATACAGAGAGGGCATTTTCTTGTTCTGCCAAAGTTGCGCATATCCACCTTGGTCGAAATTGGCTTTACCCTCCTCATCATGAAGTAGTTCTATTATCTCCTCTTGGTAGTCGGTATCCACATCACACACATTTGTGATGAATGGAGTTACCGTCCATGCTCCCGTTGTACATTGTCTCATTTGAGGATGTGTGCGCGTATCATTAAACTTTATTATAGAATTTTATTTTTCAGTGTAAAAATTAGAATAGCATTTGGTTAGTACTTTAACGCCCATCAAAAACTCTAAAACGCCCACTATGAAGACTACTGCTTCACAGGATTACGTAATATTCGTCATAAATTCAACAATTTATTTTCATTAAAAATGATTGGCTGAGTAAAAGTTTTGGTTGATGTAAGTTAATGCCGAAATTATATTGAACAATTTACCGAAATACTTTATCGCGGTCAACTCGTAAAACTGAATTCAGCACAAACTTTTCTCCAATTATCTATTTATGACAGTGGAATGTTATCTATTTTTAAATTTTAATTTATACGTGAACTAAGCTGAATCTTCAGGTTTCCAACGTTCATAATTAAAAAGAGAAATGAGATGTTATCAGGTTTATATATTTCTCAACTTAAATTTCCATATGTTATGTTTTAGTCTGTTCTGTGGATTTCTGAAAAGTGTAACCTTCCTACTCATAAACATTAATAGGTTTTTACATTTGCTTTTCTGGTAATGGAAAATATCGAGAATTATAAAATTTTGAATTCAGAATATGTGAAATGTATATTTTAAAGCTGTCAAATTTAAATTGTTAAATTACAATTCCTTTAAGTCGATGGTAAAAATGTTAATACGTAAAATATACAATAAATAAAATCAAATAAACCCAATCGTGGATGAGGAAGAAATTCAACAATCATACGAGAAATATTTTATTGAATTTTAAAGTGACACAGAAGTTTTATGTGAAATATAGGAATTGTTGTACTCTTTGTATTACAGTTTATTCTCTCTAGTATAGTTCATTATCTGTTGGCATATTAACTAATTCTAAATCGCAGCGACTATAATTTTGTAAATGATTTAGCTATCAGAATAGATAGGAACAGGAACGATGATTTTTCGCGGTTTCTCTCCACGAAGCATTATCCACTTTATAGAAGACGCAAACCAATCGGGCGGGGTTTATGGTAATAGGTAAAGTTCAGAACGGAAACGCTCAACACGCTCTCCCACAATACACCGTTAATTATTAGCCGCCAATGACCACTGAGAACATCCGATATCTTAATAAGCTATCGATACACCCGCGACACTAACTCCGCTCGCTTCGTTAACCCGCAGTTAAAGGCTATGAAGAAATATTCGGAAGCCAAACCTATGAAGTGAGGGGGTTTTTAGGGTAGTGGGCGGAGGTGAGAGGGGGATTTGCAGCAGCGAGGGAGGGGTAGCAATGGAAGGGGGGGAGGGGTGGTAGGTCAGATAACCCCTTTTTCGCTTTGTAGGGAATACAGGGTCGGTATTAAAGGGGCGTGAAATTCAAGAGCCATTATGCATGGTGGGGGTCGTTTAGAGAGAGAGAGAGAGAGAACCTTTCGTCCTGGATTTGCTGCCGGCGATAAGGGAAAACCATTATCCCTTAGACCTTCTCCTTCTGAAACTCCTTCTTCGAACTCGTGGGCTCTTATCGCTGTACCTCCTCCTCTTCACTCACACACACCCGACTTCCCTCTTTATTCCCCCTCCTCACCCTCCCCCTCATTCCATCCCCCTCCTTCCCCCTCCCACTTCCCTCCTTTCTTCGCCTCTTCCGTCCGTGGACAACAGCCAGGTAACCGTGGTGAAGAAGAGGGTTTACGTCGCTTGCCTTTAAGGAGCTGAGTCGGTGGAAAGTGTCCCCCCCCTCCCCCGCCCCCTTCTATCCCTTCTATAATCCCCCACCCCCTTTTCCCTCCTGGTGCTCTCTGGCGGCGTGCTGTGTCGTCGGAAAGTTTCATTCCCTCCAAAAATGCTTTCATAGGGAGAAGGGTGAGAATGATTGCATTGGGATCATAAGCGGTGTTTGATGTTCGGTTCGGAGGGTCTTCTTAACGCGACCTCCAAGTTGTAATTCCTCGCTCTGTTCTGCGTGCCTGTGATGGAGTTATTGTTCGTATCGTCTGGGAAGATGCTTTGCGCTCAAAGTGCTGCAAGTTAAGTTTGTTCTAAACTTAAAGTGCCGCGTGATAGTGAGGAATTTTTGATTTTTCCCTTGCGATAAATTTTCAAATATATGTTGAAATCACGATTGTTTTACATGAGTTTCGCGCCGTAAAAACATTAATTGCTTTACGAAAGCAGACATTTATGAATTCGGTTACAGTGACAATGCTTAATTAACATCTTTGTTCGAACCTTATCTTTCAAATTCTTATCCCAAAATTATACAATGATTTAAAGTCAAATATATATATCAGCGGCGGCTGTTGGCTGTGTTGCACGGTTGCGCAACCACCAGATATTTCAGTATTTATTTTAGTTCTTTATTTCTCACATAAAATGTAAATTTGTTTTATTTCTACCTAGTAATGCCCTTTATGAAATGCTTGCGATAAGAGTTCTGAATGAAATCGGTTCGCGTCGCAGAGAGGTTGCACGTTTTCTGCAACCACACCAAGAAAACCCAAGCAGCTATGAGCATATGCGCGCGCACCTCCTCCTCCCTCTCACTCCCTTCATTTCGTTATTCCCGTTAGCGAGGTGTTGCAGTCAAGCTGCAACAGCAGCAGTGTTTAGAGGGTTTTGTGTTTATTATATTTTGAAAAGTGACATTATTAGAAGTGTATAAAATGATTTCCGTAGTTCCTTTACAATCCAAATCTTTTTCACTACTTTCTGCTGAAAAAAATTAGAAATTAAAAAACTTGGAAGGCCTACTGCAAAGTTAAATATTGTACAAACGGTGAAGTTTAAAAACAGTCAATTTAGGCGGAGTTTTAATCAGTTAGTGTATGAGAAACATAATTGGCTGTGTGCAGGGCCGGATTAAGCGGTACGCGTACAGCACCAAATAATTCAGGTCGATGTCAGGGGCAGTCAGTTTACTGGAATTCATTACGGAAAACAATTTACATGAGTTTTTGTTACTTGTAATTGTTAATAAATTTATGGAATGATGATACTTGAATAAATGTATTCATTCATTCAAGCCGTGTTGTGTGATCGATGCAGGATTTTTTCCCGGCATTACTAAATGTATCATAATTTGTTTATTGGAAATATAGATTCGGTGATTTAATCAACACCTACAAATTTATACAGTTCATTTTGTTTACCTAATGAGTATCTTTGTTTCTCCGCTAATCAATTATCGAAACATGTATTTGAAACATATTTTTGAAAATGTGCAACCACATATTTATTATATCACGAGCCGCCACTGATATATATATATATATTCCATTTCAGTGAGAGAATTGCTATTTTATCGCATGAAAGCGTATATCTCCTGCAGAAAATACTTTCACGATAGAAATCTACCATTACAAAGGTCATTTAATATATATTTCATGTAGTATTTGTTTTTATTTTCGTTGGAATACCGAATTCGAATAAATAAAGTATCAATAGCCACTGATTTAATAGCACTTTTTACTTGGATGTTTTCAAGCTGAAAAATATTTTTTGGAAGAGTTGTAGTGGAAAATCCGTACTTAATGGATAGACTATTTTATAATGTTCATATAGAAGCGCTAACTGTTGGGCATTCTTACCCTTTGAATAAAAATTCAAAGAATTTTTTTATTGCAACGAGTAAATATTATTATGTTTTCACGTTGACCCATTTTGTGTGTTAGGATAATGAGAATAAGGTACTTCCTTGTTTTATTCGCCTTTCGACTACTCTTTCTAGTTACATGCCCTAGGAAGTGCTCAAGAATTTCTCCTTTCATAAAAGAACATGCCTTTCTCTCTTGCTGTAACGAAGGAAATTGTAAGATTCTTTCATGAAAGAGACCATTAAATCATAAGACAATTTACAGCTTTAGAGGTTCCGGGGCTCTTAACTTTCTAAAGGGAATACTCATCCATAACGTATATTACATGATATATGAGGAACTAATTTTTAAGGTGTCTCGAAGTAGAAGTCACTACAGTATAAATGATGAATGCGATAAAAATTCGACGCTTAATTTTATAACTTTTAATTTTGGGATTTCAATTTTTTTGCGAAACTCAAACAAACTATAGAAATATATGCTAATTTTGAACTATGCTCCAATTGTTATTTTTCAAATTAATCCTTAGTTAGATGCATAAATCGGTCTTAATTTCTTTCATATACGTTAACCATAATTGAGAAGGAACAGTTTCGTGTGCATATTAATGGTTATTGAAAATAAACGCCGATGAACTGTACGAAGTAATACATTCCTAGATTTGTTTACCCATGGCATCAAAATTAATTTAATGCGAGATCCCGCCCGGTTATTCATTAAGTTTTCCATAGGAAGCGACGGGTAACAAATGAAGGCGGCTGTTGTTGCTGTGCTTTGTCGTACCTACGTAAACTTAGCAAAGTTTGTTGTGAGATTTGTGCATCAATTCCTTGTGTGTGGTCGTGTGCGTGCGTGTGTGCGATCGGTGCGAACTGACGTTGCTGAGTTGCGCTGGAGTTAGGTGGTAGATTTACAGCTCGTCTATGCGTTGTTGTTCCGTAGGACGTAAATTTTACAGTCGATGGTGGGAACCTTTCGTGCTAAGTTGTATGCGTCCACGAATGTTATTGAGAGATTTTAGCCGCGCAAGCAACTTTGGATTCCGAGTCGAGTGTGATGAGTTTGTTGCTCATGTTGTGTGCATAAACTGCTTTGTGGTACACATTTTAGAGAGTTTGATGGAATTTTACTCGATATTTTTGATAAATCCTCTGTGTTATTATTCCTATATCTGGATTAGAAAGCAAAGCCCAAGCTTGGTTTTATTTGAAATTCTGTGAATGAACTCACTTAATTTGTTGCAATATTGAATCGAGGGAAATTTAACTATCCTTTACATGTATAACTATATACATATGGCAGAAGCAAAATATTTAAGAAGCTTTCTTTGCTAATGGCGACTTTGTAATTAGTTTATTTAAAATTGAGCTCGATTTTATATCATAATATATTGCCCGACGCCATTTCCGGTGGATTTAGAGCTCAACACTAAAAGATTTAGATTGAATTGATATTCCAGTTTTATGCATATGGGATAGTTGTCACAAACAATCTTTAAGCAAAATATGCTTGTGTAATCCTGCGGAGGCAATCAATTCGGTCATATTTCTCGTGCTATTAAATAGAATAATATATTAGATATATATTCTTTAAATTGCTGTATTTTGGTTTACAGATGTTGGGAAGGATTTGATGCACTAGATCTCTACGAAAATTCTAGATTATACTATATTTTTTTGAATTTCTGCACGTGTTCGTTGAATAAAGTATTAAGGGCGCCCTTTTATAGATATCTCACTTTAAAAAACACTCAAATTTCAAATTATTATTTTACAGAAAGTTCTTTATCAGACTGCACTGCTTTTTTTGCTTTTCAGAGCTGTTTAAGATGTTTTAACACAGGAAGAAAATCTAATCATCTGCAAAACTTATGCGTTTTGATACGCTATTTTATATTTTTTGTAACGATTTTATCCACAACATTTATCCTAAATGTTTTTACGCACGTTTTTATTCTATAGAAAAGAAGAGGTTTTTCGGAAATTAAAACAAAATACCTAAAACTTCTATTGTGGTTTTTCGTTACGAGTCTTCTCGAGCCGAAATTTATTTCTTCTTTTTAGGTAAAAATACCTTGAGTCTCAAGAGTCTCTTATTACTGCATACCGTTGTGCTGTCATAGTCCTGCTATTTTAACGGTATCTGTTGCTGTACAAGAGAATATGACAAACATTAAAAAAAACCTTCGGTCGTAAAAGTAAAAGAAATTACTCAGACAAGCCTCGTTACCCATGAAATAGAGAGAGTTTATTATTGAATTTCAAGATCATGTCGTACCTTTACGTTGCAATTATTAAATCAAATACGAAGTTAACATATTTCCTTTAAGTTGAAGAATAGCTTGCAGTCAGAAACTTCTCCAGTGTTGGTATGTAATCGTTAGGGAAAAACAAAAGCATATTTCAATACCACAAAAATTAGATCATGGTATACCCGTTATATATATTTATTATACAATATGTTAGATGGAAAAGTGATCAATGACTTGATAAAATTATTACATTACTAAAATGGAATCGAAGATCCCCGACAAATCTGTTATACATATCAACGCGTGCATTTTCTGGCAGAATTTTCATTTCCTTTCTGCAAAACTTTCACCGCAATTCAAAAAAAGGTGGAGAGCGGTATATAAATATATTCTACACAGTGTTAGTTAAAGTAACTGAGATGAATAATTACGCTATCTACATATGCAAGATTTTAAACTTTGGTGTGAAAGCGGATATTCTATCTAACAATAAGTCTTTTTTTGTCATATTTAGGTGTGTAGTCTTATGATGGTTCTTAAATTATGGCGCTGGCGTACGATATTTTGCGCCTCTCTCTATGACGGCGATTGATTTCCCGGCTGGAGTTTGAGGATCTTGGAAGCTACGGAAATAAAACGATTACGTAGAATGGGGCCTTTCCTTTCTCGAGCTCCTTATCGGATATCGGATCTTCCGCACGAGCTACACCGATGAAGAATTTTGCCGCTTTAATTCCAACGTACTGAGGCATTTTTAGGGGATTATTAATTTCGACAAACCAGTGAAACAATTTATATTCCGGATATTTCACGACATTTATAATGAATTATCAAAATATGTTTTCGCCTTTTAGTTTTTGTCAGGAAGTATGTTATAATAATTATTTTAGCCAGAAAAAATATTGTGCGCGCGCGCGCGAGTGCGTGCGTGCTTGCGTTCGTGCGTGCGTGCGTGTATAAGTGAAACTCAGATTGTTTGTTCTTTATACAAATCCACACTTTTGAAGATATCGGCACGATACTTCGAATAGGTATATAATTTTATCCTGCGGGTAACAGGCTATGTGGCGATAAATTTTGGGAGGGGGGGGGGGAAGGTGGTGTTTAATTCTATTATTATTTTCGCATAAGTTTACACGTAATTTTCCATTTTTAAGAGTACTAGGTATTTTCTCTTCATTCAAATAAACCAGGGGTCTCAAACACGCGGCCCGCTAGTTCATTTCATGTGGCCCTCTCACTGATCCTATTCTAACAATATAATGCGTAATTATAGGTTTATAGTGTAATTTTTTCGTTTTTGGTTAGGCTAGGTTATTAGTGTTTAGGGTATTCAGTTGGGATGGTTTTCCAAATATTTGTGCTACTCTTCATTCCCAATAAACTCAAAAAATCAAGTTCAAATGGTTTGTCATCCCTGCTTTAGGGACTCCGCAGCCGTTTCATTACTCTGGGTCACACACAGAAAAGGACAGAGATTCTCGAATGCGCTACTCTGCGGCTCTCTCTCTCTTCCACTTGAGAAGTTTCTCACATTAAGAGTTCAGTACAACGATTATGGAGCGTGTGTTTGCCAATTCTCTCTCTCTCTCTCTCTCTCTCTCTCTCTCTCTCTCTCTCTCTCTCTCTCTCTCTCTCACACACACACACACACACACACACACACAAACAACAGTCGTAATTCCCCGCGCTTTGCCTTCGCTTTTCCTTAAATCACAAACACAAAATAAAATTTAAAGTATGTTATTGGCTTAAGTGCAAGAAGCTTAGAAATTTAAGGTTTCGATAATAAACTATGTGTTGTTCCTAAGGGCGCCTCCGAACGAATAAGCTGGGGAAACAGCATCGGAATTTCTTAATATAAGGCGAAAATAATAAAAATCGCGATAACAATTACAATTTCCTATACGCCCATTCACTTTGTGCCATACACAAATAGCTATTAATCATAAACATTATCGAACAGAAAATAAAATGCTTTTCATAAAATATTATTTATAACAATGTCTATAAAAATTAAAACTTCAAATTTTAATAATCCCGATAAATTTTACGTATTATTAAAATCGTCACTAAGTGGGGATACTCACTCCACTCCTCTGATTCCCGAAGGACCAGGCTGGTCCAAGTCACCCGCAGGAGGAGATGGGGATGAAAATTCGGACGTTGACGAGGATGAAGTAGTCAGTCGAATAATCAATTCTTTCCTGTCACCTTGTAGCTCGTCGGCTCTCCATAAGTCCTCCTCCACTTTCTTTACATGGTTTACATAACTCCGCCAATTTTCAATTGTCATTCTATCGTATGCCTGTTTTATCAATGGCTCCACATCTCTAATTTTAAATGAAGCATTGTTGATCCTTATGAAATGTTTAACTTGAGCCCAAACCATCTCAGTAGGATTAAGGTCGCAGTGATACGGAGAACTCTGTATTTTTCGTATTTCTCTCTCATTGGAGACACCATAAACAGGCTGCTTTTTTTTTAGCATTACTTCCTCTGTAGCGACGTTCTTCAAAGAAAGGCACTCAACAATTTTGGATTTCCGTCACGATATGGCCAGGACAGCATCACATTTTCTGCCATGATAGGCTGCGTTGTCAATGACAATTACAGACCCTTCCGGAGTATTCGGCATCAACTGCTCCGCAAACCATTTCTCGTATTTTTCCCCATCCATTCCATCATCTGGGCATCCGCCGTATTCTTTTTGCATAGGAAAGTCAGCTCTGCACCACTGGTGAACTAAGGCCAAACGAATTCCGCGGGCCTTCGGTGCTTTGAGACCTGTGCTAACGCCCTCTAAAAATGCCTGCCGGGGAATTTTTATTGAAACGTCTTTCCACACCTTGTCCACAGATAGTCCTACATTAACCCAAGATTAATCTATATAAACTATCGGCCGACCTTGCTCTCTAATTTTTTTGCAGCTCGATCAAAATGCTTTTGTTTCCTCTTCTTTCATATCGAAAACCTATATCTTTTAAAAGCCTGTGTAAGGTTGCTCGGCTGAAATTCGGTAGCATTTCATCAGCATTACAAGCAATTAAAATTGCACTTACCATGGGCGGTACGTTACTAAAAAAGAAACTATGAACAACCCGCCTCACGCCTGATTGCACCACTTCGTCGTAAGTAATAGCCCGTATATCTTTCTTTTTTATTTCACTTTTCTTTCTTCATTTGGAAGAAGTTACTAAAGGATCCTTCTTCAGTTCTGCCTTTATGGAATAGATGAGTCTTTCTGAACATCCTGTTGCATTACTTGTTTCCCGAACTGCATTACTGACATTCATAGTTCCTTTGAAATAGTTGTAAACGTTCATCACAATAACTCTTTATTAATTGTCAGCTTTTCCCCGGAACGTGTTTTTTTAGCTCCAGTTTAAATAAGAAATGAATAACTTCTAATTTAAAAATGAAGAAATACCACACGCAAAATCAGAAACGCATGGAAATATCCTCGTGTGTGATTCCTTGCACTTCCCAAAGAGGACTGAATTGCATTCTGAAGATTTAAGTTCACGCGTTATACATTTGACTATATATACGGCCCACCTAAAATTTCAAAATTGTCCGTTTGTCCCGCGTACGATTTGAGTTTGAGACCCCTGAGCTTAACTTCTAAATATAGACCGATTTTCTTCGTTTTTGCTTTATTCTATGGTTATAACATTCTACTATCTCATTATTGCGATGTTTAGATGTTACACTGTTGAAATTTTCAGAAATGCGCAATTTGTTTCGAAATTTCGTAGTTTTTTCGTACTCTTTTCGGGCGTTGCCAAGGCGGCCGTCATTGTTATCTCCGATTCAATCAGTTTCAATGAAGCCTTTAAATAGACGAAAGTTAAGCGTTATTCGTTTCGTACTTTTGTTTAAGCACCGAAATTATAGCTGTAATCTTTATACTTACATAGAAAGATAAATATATACTGATAATTATTCAGGAAACTGCGTGTGGGAAGCGTTTATAAAGATTGATCAATGAAATTGAATCTTCTTTTTTCTATTGAATATTGGGATCTATCCTTTTTTGTAAGTAAAATCATTATATCCTACATTTTTAATGTTTATTAACGAAAATAGTCCCACGCATCTGGTGTACATTTACTAGAGCCAGTGTTCAATCACTGAAAACTATACTTTGCCTCTTCACGGGTGTTTTGCTTACAAGACGTAAAAGTACAAATTTTCGGAGATGTTTAACTTATTCGTAATTTCCCGTATACAGCGCCACCACCATGTAGCGGTGAATTCTCTAAACATATTCAAAATATAATTTACGGCAATAAGGACGACTGTATTCTTTTACGATACGAAATAATAATTTTGCCTTATAATGCTATTCATAATAATTTAAATATATCTATGTGATCCCGAATTCCGCAAATTTTCTGCTTCCTGACGGCGAAACCTCTTATTTTAGAAAGGCTTTTTCAGAATAAAACACTGATATCCAATTTTTCCCTACAGCATATCTTTAAATTTTTTCTTAACGTCTTAATTCCGATGATTCTTTGAAAGTTTCAACTATATTCTTCTAAATTTTCATAGGCATTCAAGTTATGTCATTGGATCACATAAGTAATGAAAGTTTTATATATTATTTTCGTTCATCCTGAGAATTGTGGCTATAGTAAGTTATGTCAGTTTAATACTAATAATATATAGCAATCTGGTTTCTTATGGCAAAATATTAATCGCCAAAGAAAGAATTAGGTATATCCTTTGACTTCCTGTTCAAAAATTTTTCATTGTTGTTCCAATGCTTTCTCAATGCGTCAATTATTTCTCATCCTCGGGCTCTTCCCGAGCAAATAGAAACAACACGTTTGCTTTTCCTTATGAGACTGCTATTTTTTCAGTCGGATTTGTTTATTTTATTTCTTTTTTAAACAAAGGTTTAGTCGAAAAACGTATATGAATATGTTGTGCTCTTGTGACTGGGTTCAAACTCCTATTGAGGATAAGAATACCATTATGAAATTATATTTTTCTTTCTTTTATCCGTAATATGTGAGTTTTTTCTAACCAAAACGAATTTTTTGATAATTATTAACATTTTTAGTGCAATTCCCTAGAATTAATTAGAAGACACTGCACACTTTTTCCTCCAGTAAAGGACATTTTATTAATTTTAGCAGGAAGACACATTTAATCATTTAACATGATTTGAAAGCTAATCTATGAATAAATTGAAAAAATCTACATTAATTCGCTGATTTATTTTGATTATTAAAATTTGGTGTAATTCTGTGGAATTTAATGTGATATTTTCCGTTTGATTATTAAATTTTCTGAGCTAAAAATTCTATTTTTCTTTGCTAGGATGATGCTTACCATAATGTAAAACAGTGAATTGGCAGTAACTGATAAATTATACAGTATTTCATTTGATAGATACTTTAAATAGGAACAGTGGCGGATTAAGGTAATATCTGAAGGCCCCAGGCGCAAAAAACTCGGAAAGCCTCCAACTGACCGGGATCTACAAAAATTTTTGCAACTTACGAATGGAAAAAATTTATGCAGTAGGTTAAATAAATTGAATTACAGAAATGCATAAATAGAAAATTTAATATTTATTATATAAACTTACACATGTTGAAAAATAAACAAGAAATGAATTATAACTGTGAGAAGTGTTTTCGAATGACGCTAGCCACGTTACGAGTACATTGTAACAAATCTAAGTGAAACATGAGATGTGTACGTAGGTAGTAGGTTATAGTGGTTTTCAAATATCATGGTCCCAAACGAGCGCCTCATACGCCTGTGCGGTAATCCGTCACTGATAATGAAAACATTTTTATCTACGTATCAGTTAGAATTTTACCCGATCATGCGAAAGGTATTTGAAAAATTGAATTCAATTTCATGTAATGCATTATTCTTTCCCGGAACTGCAGCTTTACTTCCATTTGTTGGACACATTCAGCAATGGCGTGTTATTTCCTTGCACTCATTAGATAGGAAAATCTCTCCTTCTGTTTCCATGCGCAAGTCTTTGTCCCTGAAACGGCTTTTTGATTTCACCATAGAAATGAAACAAATTTTTGCTTCGGCGCAGCTGAGGTTTTTTCATTCGCCGAAAAAACGGTTCTTTGATTTAACCTGCCTTTTACGTTCGTTTACAATTCTCTAACAGTTCCACGCGTGATTGAACAATATCCCAGACGCACACAATCTCTCGAAAAACGGTCTCGTATTGCAAGTCGAATTTGAATACTTTGATACTATTCTTCTAATTTTCACCGATACAGGACTTATGGAATTTATCTCTAAATTTGAAGTAACGTTAATTATAGTCTAATTTCGCTGTATTATGGCAATTATGAAAAAGATATTCAAATGGATCCGATTTGATTATGGCAAGAATGCTACAACTACTGATAACTTGTGCCGTATTGAAAAATAAAGTGATGATATGCTCGAGGACAAGCACTTAAAAAAGCACTTGTCTCGGGTATCTCCAAAAGCCACAGCAAGGATATAAAAAAACAATTTAAAAAATGTTAACAATGGCAATAATTTGTCTAATGCTCTTAAATGGTAAATAATAATTTACGTGAACTCTTAGGAAGGAAGATGTGAAACATTTAGAAGTATTTGAAATATGGATATGGAAAATGATGTATAGAGTGAACTGGAAAGAAAAAATATATACCAAGCGAGGAGGTCATATAAAGAATAAACGAAGAAAGTATGTTCGTAAACTATATAAAACATAGGAAATCATACTGGAAAGGGCATGTACTCAGAGGAGAACGTTTCTCAAGAGATATACTGGAAGGGAAGTTAAAGGAAGAAGGATGGAGAAGAATGTTGGACTATTTGAAGATTAATAATTACCGGCAAACGAAGGAGACAGCAGGATAGTTTGGAGGAATTAAGCATTTTGAAACTGTCATAAATGACAGTAGACTGAAAAAAGCGGAATCTATTTTATTAATAGAATAGGTTTGGTGCTTTTTAAATGTAAATTAAAGGACAAATTTAGGTCAAATTCCTTGGATTTCATTAATGGAACTAGGTAATAGCCAGTTATGTATATGACGGGTCGGAATAATACATAAAAATTGAAATTTCAAAGTATAGTTTTTATTCTGTTCAACGGTGCGTTTTCAGTTCTTTCTTTACAGAATTTCATGCCTGAAGTGAGATGCACTATCTCTGAAGTCTTTATCGAGTTGTATGTGACGGGCTATCATTAGCAAAACTTAAAATAGTTCGTTAAAAATGACTATCTAATTGTTATGCGACGGGCTTTCTTTATTGAAATTTAAAATAGTTGCGTATATTGTTCCGCGAAATAGAATGAATGTATGCTCAGTATAATAATTAAAGAATGTTGTTTACTTTGGTTGTTATGAAAATCATTTCCCTCCCCCCTCTCTCTCGTATTAAAAGTATTCAATGCACGATCACGCCCATAAGGATTGAAAAAACAATAAGATTTCGAGGTCTAACAATGAAATTGATAGGCAAGACAAGATCCCGTTAAAATGTC
The DNA here is from genome assembly GCA_036926305.1 of Uropetala carovei. Taxonomy (NCBI): domain Eukaryota; kingdom Metazoa; phylum Arthropoda; class Insecta; order Odonata; family Petaluridae; genus Uropetala; species Uropetala carovei. Next base: position 2,824,191 of record JAXCHB010000010.1, on the reverse strand, counting down.
AAGATTTCCCCAAAATATGTCTCTTATAAAAGTTTAACATGAGTGATTTCGAAATGTAGGCGGAAAAAGTATAAGAAACTTTTTTCTTCAAAACGGTTCATATGCGAAGATCGTAGGATTATTCTTTCTAATTTTAATCTAAAAAGAATGAAAAACTGCACGTCGAAACGTCGATTTTTACGTTTTATTTTACGGAAGGTGGAAATGAATACTATGGAGTTGAACCCAGGACTTTTTCGAGATTTTCTTTGGCATCACCTTAAAATATGTGAATCGAGCATTCCTGCCAAATTTGGAGTTTCTATCTCAATTCTTTCTCAAGTTTTCGGTATAGGGGTAGTTGGCGTGTCTAGCTCCCAATACTAGGGTCGCGGGGTAGAAGCCTGCAGAGGGAATGTTATAATAAATGTTATTGTTCGCATTTTTTCTAACGAGTGGGTGTAGCGTTACATCAGACAAACCAACCAACAGTTCGCGGAAACTATATATAGAACTAGAATAATAACCCGTCATATGACGGGTAACATTAAAAATTATAACATACTGACTTGATTAATTAACAACATAACAATACAGGTTCATAACAACTAGGTTAAGCGTTAAAATCACAAAAAAGACGCACTTTTACCTATTTTTTAAGTTTTAAAGGGCAAGATAGAATACAGTACTGCTACAATAAAATAATATAGAATTTCGTTCGTCTTTTCGTTTTTGTTTCTTAGTTAATATTTAAGTATTTTAATGAGCAAAATAAAAATATCTGCACGGTCAAAATCGTTTTTTCCCGTGCTTTTAAATGACAATACGAAAGGATATCTGGAGTCGAACCTAGGACACATTATGTAAAAGTAATAACATTTGCTGGTTTTTAATTTGCTCATCTAAGAACACACCAAATTTCATATCTCTATCTGCTTTCAGTGCTGAGATATTGATAGATTCTAAGAGCGTTATACACAGAAAGAAAGACAGAATGGGAAAGTTATATGAGAGGTGTGCTATAGTGCCATTGATTTCAACCAACGACATAAAGATATGCTTACGTTATAAACCAAACAAACGAAATAAAGTATTTATTTAAAGAAACGCAATTTTTTACTTGTCGATATACATCACGTAATGAAAATATATTTATATTTCAAATATTTATTTAATTCATTGTAAAAATAGTTTGAAGCTATACGCAAGCGGAGCGAACTGTCAGACAGGGTTGAAACCTGTAATGGACCTGGGGCAGTGCCGCTGTTATATATAATATTGTATTTGTAAAATATCTTAAACATGCTTAATATGAAAAATTATATTTTAAATATTGACAGTTTTATGTTCACATAATTGTTTAATCTTTTAATTTGAAGATATGCAGGAAATAGGGAAAATACAAAAGATTTTCACTCATTTATACAAATTTTGTTAAATTATGACTTCCAAATTAACTGACATAATCCGATTTAATTTATTCTACCACCCTGTCTACCCGACTTTCTACGCTTCATCAATTTCTGTTTTTTCTCAGTCATCTTATAATTAGGTATTCATTAAATATTAATCGAGCGAAATAAAATTTCGCTACATTTTAAATGTCGTGAACTCGAGGTATTGGCAGTTGAAAACTAAAAACTTTGAACCGATACTTCGTCGATGCTTTTACTGCTAATGTAAGTATCATAAGTTTTGTAGATATCGACCTATATATCTTTAAATCCGTTGCGAGGTTTGACCTACATTTCTAAAGGGAGTGAAAAATGGAAGTCAATTTTTTGTTTCTCGGAAATTCTCTTACGTAAAGCCTTAAAAATATCGTATTCAACTTAGAAAGACACTTTGTGGTAATTGATAGAAAATGTGACAGAAATACTTTAGCCACGGTGACTCGTGTGATTGAAACAGTTTTATATTCGTGTTCATGGAAATAACTGCTTTGAACGATATATATATATATGGACATACAAAGTCGGTTTTCTTTGGAGACGCTTATATCTTTGCCACCTGTGCCAACAGACAAGATAATTAAAATTTATTTCTTTCAATACAGAATTTCTACTTGGAAAATTGATTATTACGAGACACTGTACTACTTTAAGATATAAACTGTAATAAGTAGTTAATCAAAAATTTATTAATTAAATTTATGACGGTTTATTTATCCTATATATTGATTTTGTAGTGTACCTGTATCACAGAGTAGTGGTAGATCTTGATCAGTTGAAAATCTGAAACCAGACAGAAATGTAGATATAAACGTGAAAGCAGCGTGAATCTGAAATCTTTGAAGTGTGGAACGGCTTTGAGGCAAAGAACCTAAAAAATATTTCCGGTAAAATCAAATGTTTTGGTGCGTTTTTCCTATCTATTTTTAATTTGCATCCAAATTGCATTTTACGCTGCAACGGGTAGACTAGTATAATTTATTTAAGCGCAAACCGAAGAAATCATTTTTAATAGGACGTGTAATATTAACTATAAATTAAAACAATCATTTGATAGACAACTTAATAAACTGGTTATGGATGCCATCTATGATAGGAAACGAATACAAATTGATAGATTTTTAACGTTCAATAATAGACGAGTTTTAAAAAAACACACTTATAGCTATAAATTGGAAAGGAAAAACTAGAACGTCTTTGAAATCCTAAATATCACATAATATCATGATATCAATCATTGCAAACGTTACAATTTAAAAAAATTAACACGTTAATGAATAAACGATTTCTATTCATTAAGGTGGGATAAGAGCGCCTATTAGCCGCGTCCAGCCAAATAGACGCGTTAAAAATCCCAAAGCCAAATTCGCGAAGGAAAAATGTGCCCTTGGAATTAATGCGCGTTTGACGAAGCGAATGATGCGATCAAGCAGATTTGGCGTTTATGTTGTGTCCGTGCGGCGGAGGGTGAAGTGGCCGATTTGGAGCCAGGTTGAAGATCCGTCACCAATAACGCACGAAACCACAATGGAAAAAATCGGTACAGCACACATTGTACAAATTATCTCATGTACTAATGCGTCGATTATTTATCATTAGAAAAATATGAATTATGCGGAATCGTTATAAACATCAACTTTAATTTGATGAAAATCGAATTGGCCGTTTTTTAGAAAGTCCAATTATTGTTAAAGTTGCCCGAGAATAAACTAATCTTATATTCATTTTTGATAAATATAAAGTATGCAGTAATATTGAAGACGTATACCGAAACATTGGTATGAAATTTTATCAACATCGTTTGAGCCGTTTTTGAGAAAATCAAATTATTGTTAAAGTTGCCTAGAATAAACTAACCTTACATTCATTTTTGAGAAATATGAACTATTTGATATTATTAAATACGTAAACTCAAGTAACTATATGAAATTTGATCAAAATCGTTCTGGCCGTTTTTCAGAAAATCAAATTATTGTTAAAGTTGCCTAGAATAAACTGGCCTTATATTCATTTTTTGAGAAATATGAACTATTTGGTATTATTGAAGACGTAAACTGACGTACCTAAATGTACGAAATTTGATCAAAATCGTTATTGCCGTTTTTGAGAAAATCAAATTGTTGACCATTTCTTCATAGCTTCTATTCTGTATGATAAAATGCCTATGTACGAGATTTCATTCATTTTTGCTCTACCGTTTAGGCTCTAGAGCCAATAACAAACAGACAGACGGCATTGCGAAAACCACCTTTTCGGACTCAGTAAACGTAAAAGGTATATTTCCATCAAAATCTCGAAGTCGATTTTTTTCGCGATAACAATACTTTCTCAATATACTTCGTATATGAGAAAGTAAAAATCGTGCTAAACGTTAACGACGTCATGTCCCCTCATCGTGAATGTTTAAAAATAATAATGGCGGTATTTCAGACGTCTATTTTGAGGATGAGCTTTTAAGAAATTCTTATTAATGTCAAATTGTTAAACTCTTAGAAATTTGGGATCAAGTTAACCTTTTAAGTTTATTAGCGCGTTAAAGATAATTCTCCTAATCTTTTTTAAAAAATATTTCCTTACGTTAGTCTATAATAGTGTTACAAAACTTTAATTATTCCGCCTTAAAATTTTAATAAAACTGTTGATTAACCAGTCCGTTAAAAATCAGTGCATCTGTTTACCTTACCAATTATAGCTTGAACTGGAATAATTTCTAATTTCTGATAGTAAAATATTTAATATTCAAAATCAAATATTTATCTATATTGTAAATATTATTGGCATTTATAAGAAATGCTGAAAATTAGTCTAACTGAATGGAAGGGATTCGACTGAAATGTCCCTTTGAAAGGCATTCCGGAGAAATATTAAGCAAACGAGATTAGATCATCGTGCGATGGACTTAAAAAGGCACATAGGATAATGATAAGTATGGAAAAAGTTTTGAGAGGAATCTAAACGTCACGTCTCTTATAATCCCCCTTTCAAATCCTTTATTTTCCTCCTTAATGAAAGCGGCCGCGCACTCTGGGACTATTTTCAAACTCCTTTCTCCCGAATCATATCCCCTTTCGAAGGCTAACCAAATATTCACATTCCTCTCCGATCAACTTCCCTCCCCCCCTCCCCCCTTCGCCTTCCTCCCCTCCTCCCTCTTTCCAACCTTCCTCTTCCCCCCTCACAAGTTTTCGCCGCTCGTGGCACATTGCACATTCGCCGAAAGCTTTCCGAAGACTTTATCTAGCGGCATAAACCGTTTGAGCGAAAGGGAATTTTCTATCCGCTGAACTCTTGCGATGCCTTTCACTTTGTCAGATTCGGTAATTGAAAATCCAAGAAATAAAATAAAAGAGCGGTTTCTTTCGCGCGAGAAATTTCAACGGTCGCATTTATTTCCGCTATGCCCGGTAGAGGCGCTTTTGCGGAATGCAACACGCAATAAACGTAGCGATTGCAATTTCCCTTGCTATTTATCTCACTAACTTATTTCCCGCGGGATGACAGAGACAAAGCTCTCGAGTATTTTACTTTCTCATATACGAAGAATATTGAGAAGGTATTGTTATCGCGAAAAAATACGACTTCGAGATTTTGATGGAAATATACGTTTTAGGTTTACCTGAGTCCGAAAAAGTGGTTTTCGCAATGCCGTATGTTTGTTTGTTATTGGCTATAGAGTCTAAACGGTAGAGAGAAAATAAATGAAATTTCGTAATTAGGCATGTTATCATACAGAATAGAAGCTATGAAGAAATAGTTAACATTGCTCAATAATTAAGGTAAGTTTATGTTATGCATTTTTAACAACAATTTGATTTCCTCAAAAACGGCTATAACGATTTTGATCAAATTTCGTACAATACTACCAAATACTTCATATTTCTCAAAAAAAATTAAGATAAGTTTAGTTTATTCTAGGCAACTTTAACAATAATTTGATTTTCTCAAAAACGGCTAGAACGATTTTGTAAAATTTCGTGCCGTTACTTGACTATACGTCTGCAATAATACTACATACTTCATGTTTCCCAAAAAATGAATATAAGACTAGTTTATTCTTGGACAACTTTAAGAACAATTGGATTTTTTTTAAAAACGGCTCATACGATTTCCAACAAATTTCCTATACTTGTAGTTATTTTAGTTTATGTTTATAACGATTCTACATTATTTATATTTTTCTAAAGGTAACTAAACTATGCGTTAATATATGAGAAAATTTGTACAATGTATGTTGTACCGATTTTTTTATAAGGATCACTGCATCCAACTCGAATTCTCTTAGTATAATTTGGTCTTTTCTTGCTTAACCTTAGAGCACTAAAGGGGTATAAAAATTACGCCGTCGCAAATCTTACGAAAAAAAATTAATAGTAATAAACAAATGATATAGCCTCCTAAAATATCTTCCTAAAATTTTGAACTGACCAGCTATTCATTGCACTACCTCTTAGATAGCCATCGTGCGGAGGTAAGAGGGAATCAGCAGGTCGTAAAAAAATGAAAAATCTTACGACGTCTCTTTATCACGATATATTTTGGGATATAATGCGTGAAAAGTGTAATAAAGGTGAATAAAAACTACAGATTGGTGTATAAAAATATTTTATTAATGAAAAAACTTATTTAATAGCAATTGTTACAGATATTGGAACGATGTTCACCACGGTGAGGTTGATTATATCTTTGACAGAACACTGTCGTCATTCTCTGTTTTTTGTTGCAGAGCAAATGTAGAACACTGTCATTTTTTGTCCTTGAGGTTTAGGAGTTGCTGAGGTTTTTCTGAGCATTGCATATTTAAATTTTCACGGATAATTTGTTGTAGATAACGCTGGATTCCTGGGAGGGTTACTCTTTGGTTCAATCATGGTTTTCTCAGATCTTCAGAGAGTTGTAGCAAAAATGCTTTTCTTGATAAAGGCTATTCTTGTGTCTCACTTTATTATGTGTGCATATAATCCACGAATTAAGGCAGCCTATATTTAACATATCGTAAAACACACATAGTGTCCATCGGTTTGTTTTACGTGAACATGAAGTGGTTCGACATATTTGATCTAAGGAGTCTACTGTTCGCTTTGTAGAATTATAAAATTCTATTATTTCAGGCTCGTTCGACTTTTCGTTGATATCTGGTTTTTCGTGGGTTGTGGAAGCGAGTACCACATTTTCATTTGGTTTCGGTTTGTAGGTTACAAGAGTTATTTGCCGGTAAAAGCAAAACATTTGATTAGCCGTTGAGTCTTTCCTTTGAAATCATTTTTGGTGGAATCTCACGCTTATTGGTACGGTTTGTCCCAACCATTCATTTTCATCCTCGTTCTAATCATTGTTCAATATATCCGCGGCGATTTGTTCAGAATTCGGGTCGTCGGGATGAAAAAGCTCACTCGTTTATAAAAAATAAATAAAATAGTGTTCGTTAGAAGTGAAAAATCCTCACATTTAAAAATTATTATTGTGTGTGTGTATATATATATATATATAACTGTATTATAAGCATCATAAATATAACAAAATCAGTAATATACTAGAAATTGTTCTTAAGTGTCTTGAAATGTTACGGGAGTACTAAGCCGTCGTAAATTTTACGACTCGATTGTCTGTTAAAGGTGTCACACGCTCGTACAACAAGAAGCACACTGGCAGGGAGAAAGGGTCGACTCTTGAAGGTACACAATAGAATAGCCGACTCGTCCAACGGGAACTAACGAAAATCGCCGAAGAAGAAATTCCCGTCGTAATATTTACGACCGTTTAGTGCCTAAGGGTTTATATATATATATATATATATATATATATATACCAAAACGTCTGCTAAAGATATGCAGAAATTAAATTCTTTTATTTTGTTTTCTATTCTGTTCTTAATCGATTTAATATTGTTTTTCACGTTCCTTCTATTTTATATAATTGCGATTAAAACAATTTATTTGCATGGAAGTAATATTTTCTACGATGCCGCATAGTTCAATTTATCACGCAGAAAATTTTTCACTATTGCTATATTTACTTGATGAAGTGTTCCTATATAAAAATATTTTAGTGTCAGGTAATTGTCCAATTGTAGTACATCGTGCAGCGTTATCCTATTTATAAATAATTTTTGAAAATTGTTTAATAAAAAAGGGAGTTGATTTCTGTTTACAACATCATATTTACAAGTTTAATTGAATTATAACGTTTTTAGCCTACAGGAGGTATTAATTAAAATATTACTATGGCGGTTTAGATGATATTTAAAAATCACAATATTAAATAGGAAAATACAGCGTAAACCTTTAGCGATAGTAGACAAGATTTGTATATCCAATTATTAGTCATTTAAAAAACTGCATATTCAAACTTCGATTTAATTTTCCATGGTATAAAAATACTGCTCGTTAATTTTAGTCGAAACCACCCTGAAATAATAATTCTAGTAATCTAGTTTAAATTCACGTTCACGTCAATGAACGCGAAATTTTAAACGTTTTTTTTAAATAAAATATATTTCAGAAGTGCAATGGCATTATGAAATATGTTCCTCAATTGTCTCAAGAGAAAGAAAAAAGAAAATCAGGTCGCCCCGGTTTTTCCCACCATAAATTTATTCGCCCCACTTAATACTTACTTCAAAGGACAAACATTTCAGCTTTTCTACATGTTCCATGCACTCTCCGTCATTTGCGGTGGATTATTCGTCGTTTTCTATGGAAAAAAAGCTTTAATTTCCGGAAATAATAAAACCCCCCACTTTTTTCTACAACTCGCAACCCTCATCAAAACGACGCCTTCTGATGCGCATTTTTTGCTAAAGTTTTTTTTTCTAGTGCCATTCTGCTCGGCCGCGTTAGACCACTGCAACAGCGAACATATGGTACCTCAGTGGATTATCTGCATGCAATGCATGGTACCAAGCATTTTGCCAAATGTCGTCCGCTCCTAATTGCCTCCATGCACGGAATGCATCTCCCAGCTACGTCCTTATGCAAAACCTTTTATGTGTTTCTCGGCATAGTCGGGGGAAAAATCCCTTCGCTGGTGTAACCGCATAGGAAGAGCAGTGGCCATTTTTAATTAATCATTAAGGTACAATACGACGGAAGAACATGGCGGCTGAATCTATATTTCCGGGTGAATTGCTCATTAATCTTCCTTTTTTTTCGTTTTTTGAAATAATTTCCTCGTTAGTAATGGGAGGAGACATTGCGTGGCTAGTGAGTTGAAATGGTTCATCCAGGAAGATGTTTTTTCTCGCTTTCTTATGTGTCCATAAATTTATTATGCGAGATGGGATAGAAGCATATGCCGCAACCTCTCCTTTAGCAGTTTATTAATTGGCAAGGGAAAATACAGCTCAGTTACGAAAAAATGCTCATATTAATTACTGGTAGTTGACTTAGTTTATGCGTGATTTGTTTTTACCCTCGTATTCATGAACGATTTAGTGGAAATTATCCATACACACCGCCATTTTAGGTTAAATTAATTTTGAGTAATTTGTTTTCTTTTTGAGATAGCATATTTCTGTTTTTCGTACGTTTCTTTAATTTAATTTGTTATTCGAATAATAAATGTCTGATTAGGTTAGGATACACGAAAAAATATCATGGCTCCCAAATGAATGGATATCGATTCAAGTAATTGAAAAAAATTATGTCCACATTTTGAGTAACCGGTAAAAAGAAATGAATATGTTTTGGGCGCATAAAAATAAGATAATGGAGATCGTGCACATTAGTAAAGTTTTGAATGTACATTAACTTCCAATCGTTTGATGCTTTCATCGGTAACGTAGACGTTTTATATTTTTCTGTCAAAAAATGAACTGAAGTACAAAAATATAATACATCCATTCGTCGATAATATTAAATATAAAAATATTTTAGATCAATTTAGACTGTTAGTAAATATATAGCCATTGTGATAAACATGTTTCGATGTCGTTTGATGAACGACAGAAATAATGGCAGCCTTCGTTTTGCAATTATTAAGGAGCCTTAGGGAATTAGATTTCATATTACGAATGTAAATAATAGTTAGTTTACTTAATCTTATTTCCATCGTAGAAAAAGGATGTTTAGAATTTATTTGATACAATTTCTCACTGTATTAGTCTTTCGTAAAGGTATCATTCTTCTAAAAATCGAAACGCGAAAGATCCATCACTCGCCAATTGAAAAAATCTTATATGTCGAGTCTTAGTACGGCGAAATGCGCTCATCCGCACACCTAAAGCGCGAGCGTGCGCGCCCGCACACACGCACGCACGGACGATCCCGATTGCTAATCCCCTATTCAGTGACCACTCACGAGGATAACAAGCATAATCAGGGATTGGGTAATTGGACGGAATGATTGGTCCTTTCACTCCCAATAGTGAATCTGGCTTATAGGGTTAATTCACTCATTTAGTACGCCGTACTTGCGCGTACGTTCCCCGGACCAGTGACCATTTTACAGCGGGCGGATACGTTCTTAGTGATGGCACCAGACTTACATGGAACGTCTTTTTTCCTGTACTTTACTGCGCCGTAAAACCGTGCGCTAACTCTTCCTCGATGTTTTGGGTGGCTTTTAAGTACCGCTGCATTACATGCGGTCCGAAGGGGTATAGGGTTGGGAGCGGCGTTATTACTTAGAAGGCAATGGCAATTACGTCTTCTTTCTCCAATGTTTAAGCTTGCAATTTCGAAATAACTCGCTTTGGAGGTGTGCGGACGTGTTTTTGTTGATTACTAAAATTCCAGCTTTTAACACCATGATTATTTCGGTATACCAGAGATGCTTTCTCTATTAATCTGTTATATCGAACTTGGATTATATTCGTGGCTTGCCATCGGCCGATTTAATATTAAAGAAAATGTTTTGTGCGCCAATTTCGTCAAAATTGCACCGTTTCTGATTAAATGAGCGCAAACTTATTATTTGACAGAAATTTGTAAATTTATGGTTTTCTTCTATTATGATTTCATAGTATGTACAATAATGATTTCGAATTAATTATATTAATATCACAATTTTTTCATGCATTTCATTAAATGTACCTACATCTCAGTATTGCTTATCAGTTATTTACAGAAATGAAATTAATTTTAAATAAACAAACTTTGCATCAAATGTTGGTTATAAGTACGCTTAAGTTGGCAGACAAGCAGTTTTTATTATTTTAAAAAATTCAACTTTCCCACTCCTAAAACCTAATGAAAATTGTTACGATTCAGAAAAATAATAAGCTCGGAGTCAATTTTCTGTAAAAATTATTGATTAAATTAATTTTTACGGTTATTAATTTTTTACAAAATATCTTAGTGTAATACCCTTTTTGGCTCATAAAATTAATAATTAATATTTATTCCATAAATGTTTTTAGTAGCGGGTGAATATATAACAAAGTTAATCTTTTCCTCACCATTTTTTAATTTCATCGTTCACTTCTTCTTTTGGAAAATGGAACCTTGTAATCAAATCCATCTTAATGACAAAATAAGGATGTTTTTTTTTTAAATGTCGGAAATAATTTTCTGCCAAATTTCTTTTACTTCCTTTCCAATCTGCATACTTAAGATCTCAGCTGCAATTCATTCCAAAGGGAGTTTCTTGTTTCGTTCGGAATTATTGAGGAAACCCAAAGCTTCAATCGCGAAATTCTCCATTTTCTAGAAGTCGCTAATATGGCCGACCTCTTTTAATTTCTTTCCTCGGAATTAAGAGGGAACCTTTTCTCATTGGCCGCATTCGTTTCTCTCTCTCTCTCTCTCTCTCTCTCTCTCCCTCTCCCTCTCTCTCCCTCTCTCTCTATCTCTCTCTCTCTATCTCTCTCGGTATCCTTATCTCGCCTTTGCTAGTCTCCAGCTCGCATCGCCCTCAAACGCCCAGGGCATTAGCCTCCTTTCAGACTCCTTAAAGCCAATTTCCTTTTCTCTCTTTCTCGTTTAAATTTTCATTATTTTTCTCTCTCTCTCTCTGCAGCTCTGCTCATCTCCCCGCCATCTATCCGCACAACCCGCATTTTCTTGTGATGTGTCCCCAACCCGTCTCTGAAAGTGACCTTACCCGGAAGTGCACATTAGTTCAAGGCCGGGGCGATATGGCTATCTCTCTGTAAGTTGATTACGTAATCATTTTACCCTCCGTCATTATTCCCGAGCCTCACCTTCTGTGGCTTTTATCCTTTTTGAGAGTGCTCTTTTGCGCTTTTGGAATTTGAAAGTTGTTCATATATATGTGTTTGTGTGTGCGCGTGTGCGTGCGTGCGAGGGTGTGTGTGTGTAATTTATAAATTTCATTTTAATGGTGTTTGGCTGAAAAAGTAAGGGAGGCACATACATACTTATGTTGTGATATAATATTCGAAAATTTATCTGTTGCTAAATTATTGGTTTTTCTATTAAGAATTGATTGAAGTTCTCTGTTAATCTTTTAATGCCTTGGAGAACAAGTCACTGTGTTTGTGTAAATAATGAAATTTTGTTAACTATCCTAAAAGAATTCCTATTCTCGGGTTGTTCAATTTGATTTGTTACGAAATTTCACGGTGAAAAAAACCGAGTGTAACAAATAGAAACCGAACTGTAAAAATGAAGAATTACAAAATAATTAGATGTGGGGTGGTGAATGTAAATCATAGACAAGCGTTAATGGACATCGTGAAAACATGAGGAGGAGATACGCTTTCACGAGAAAAATCATTTCCTAACCACTTACTTAGTTTTGTATAAGATTGTTAGTTTTCTTAGCCTCAATATTTCTACCTTCGCACAGATGTCGCCATAATATTACCTAGGAAGATTTACGTCCAAACTCTGCATCTCCCTCTAATGAAGATCCATTTGTATAAGCGACATGACTACTTTTTGTTTACCACCTCCTATTCATCTCCTTTTAACTTTCTCATATACGAAGTACATATATTGAGAAATTATTGTAATAGCGAAAAAATTCGATCACGAGATTTTGATGGAAATATACGTTTTAGGTGTAGCTGAGTCCGAAATAGTGGTTTTCGCAATGCCGACTTTCTGTGTGTCTGTATGCCTGTTACTGGCTCTAGAGCCTAAACGGTAAAGCGAAAATAGATTAAATCTCGTACTTACGCATTATATCATACAGAGCAGAAGCTATTACGAAATGGTTGATATTGTTCAGTAATTAAGGGAAGTTTATTCTACGCAGTTCATATTTCTCAAAAAATAAATATAAGGGTAGTTTATTCTATGCAACTTTAACAATAATTTGATTTTCTCACAAACGGCTAGGACGATTTTGATAAAATTTCGTAAAATTACTTGTATACGTCCGCAATACTATTACATATTTCATTTTTCTCAATGAATGAACATAAGGCTAGTTTATTCTTGGGCAACTTTAACAACAATTAAATTTTTTAAAAAACGACTCATACGATTTTCATCAAATTTCGTATAGTTATTTAAGTTGATTTTTATAACGATTCTACATAGTTCATATTTTTCCAAAGATAACTAAACGACGCTGTACTATATGAGAAAATTTGTACAGTGTATGTTGTACCGATTTTTTAATGTTGTTAGGATAACAAACGCAAAACTGGTCACTATCAATGGTCACTGCGATTAAAGAAAACCGCGAATGGCAAGGCATACTTGTATTTAAATTCAGATTGCCCGTTCTTATGCTTGAGACATTTATATGGAAGCGATCGGAGCAGTAACGGATAAATTTAACCTCAACATTTCAGTGAACTTGTCTCCATAATGATTTGGATGCTTGGAATGATCAACTGTTATCGATCCATTGCACTTTAGAAGTTTATAGGCTTTTAAAAATAGGATATTACTCAATTTCGAAAGTATTTAATTTTTTGTCTCGATTATAATTTAGATTGAAATTTTCCAGAACAAAAATCATGGAAATAATAGACGCGTGAATATTGTTTAACTATACCAGGTAGATCATTATGAGAAAATTTTTGGAATGCTGAATTAAATTCAAAGTTTTCATTTATTTAAAGGTATTTTTAATACTCAATTAACATACGATGTTAATTAAAGTTTATGATCCGTTATTTTATCTTCAATTTTATTCCTTTGGCACAAGATTTAGTGCCTGCGCTATGTTTCCTTAAGACATCATCATACGGCAATGAAAATGTAAATGTGATCCTTCCATTTCATTTTAATAGCTCGTAATTCCTTTAAAACTTCTTTCATTCTTGATGAAATTCACTAAATTGCTTCAGACGAGTCTTTTCATGCGAAATTTAAAAAATCGGTACAACATACATTGTACAAACTTTCTCACATAATAATGCGTCCTTTAGTTATCTTTAGAAAATGAAAATCGTATCAGCCTGTTTTTAGAAAATTTTTGTTCAAGTTGCCCAAGAATACACTTGCCTTATATTCATTGATTGAGAAAAATAAAATAATTAGTATTATTTCAGACGTATACTCAAGTAACTGTACGAAATTTGATCAAAATCGTTCAAGCCGTTTTTGAGAAAATCAAATTATTGTTAAAGTTGCCCAAGAATAAACTAGCATTATATTCATTTTATTGATAAATCTGAGCTAATTGGTATTATTGAAGACGTAAACTCAAGTAACTACGAAATTTGATCAAAATCATTATTTCCGTTTTTGAGAAAATCAAATTGTTGTTAAAAATGCGTAGAATAACCTTCACTATCTAAAGTCTCTTGGCCTTCTTACAATTAGAGCAAGTAGCCAATCACGAACGTTTCCCCTTCCATCGCCCCTCACAACTTTCGTGCGGGAGAGCAGATACCGGTGCGCGTTGCCAGCTCTTGCGGATTTTTGCCTTCAGCTGATATACTACGCAATTTCTAAATAAAATACTTCCCATCCTTCTTTTTGATCCAGGCTTTGGACGGCGGTAGAAATGGCAACGCAGGTCGATGTGAACTCTTCGGGAGCAGGAGTGAGACTGGGTTCCTCCCCATTACCTTCCCAAAAAAACCGTCTCCTACAAGGCCAAGAGACTTTAGGTAGTGAACCGACTATAATTATGGTGCAATGCCAACCATTTCTTCATAGTTTCTATTCTGTATGATGGAATGCATACGTACGAGATTTCATTCATTTTTACTATACCGTTTAGGCTCTATAGCCAGTAACAAACAGACAGACGGCATTACGAAAACAACTTTTTCGGACTCAGGTACACCTAAAACGTATATTTCCATCAAAATCTCGAGGTCGAATTTTTTCGCAATAACAATACTTTCTCAATATACTTCGTATTTGAGAAAGTAAAAATTGATAGAGAAAATGTCATTTCGCAATAGTAGGTAATTTTATTTAAGAAAAATATATTTGAAACGAAATTTGAAAGTTACATTTTCTAAAATAGAGCAGGCGAAACCAATTCTAATGCTCACGGTTTCCACTGGTTGTAACATAATTTTTTCCCACAATGAAATTGACGGTTTCATATTTATCATTTACATGTAAATATAAAACTACTGGAGATGACCACGTAATGCAACCTCGGGCAGATTTTTTCTGCTTTGATATAAAGCAACTGCAGCACTATTCTGTAGGTTTTGCGTGTTTTTTCATCTCTTCTAGAGATAGATAGATAGATAGATCGTCTTTATTTTTGGGGGAGATTGAGACTAGGCAATGTCTTTTACCATCTAACCCATATAGAGAGATAAGTGGAAAGTTAGAGAGAATAGATAGCCCTCTTACGGCCTAATTTAGAAAACGTCTCATCAATACTTGTTAAATAATATTAAAGAAAAATCTTTCTGTGGAATTTTGGCGTCCCAACGAAGCCGCTTTTCATAAGTCGCCACAAACTTCCCTTTTAAATCATTTGCCATGTTACTTTTTATTACATAACTTAAGCATATAAATGACATGTTTATTAATTTATTCATACGTATTCATTTATGTACGTATACACATACCCGCTGATTGGATAGGAATAAAGTTAGTCGCTTAATCGACTTTTATATAACTAAACGTAAAAGAAGAGAAAGTTAATTCACTCAACAGGTTCTGGTGTATTCCTGCCTTGCATTACAATAGATTAATTAAAAGAGTGTGGCAGTTCTGGTTAATAAAAGACACCAAGCATTTTCAAAGCGTCTTTATTGCGGTGATCAGTCGCACCATTGCAATTGTATCGAGTGAAAATGTGTGTTATATCTCTTTATTTGTCAGCAAGATATCTTAATTTCATCTTAATACCTTTTATTTAAGATTTCCTCGTTGCTATTTCGATCCTTGGACGCAAAAGTCAACGTTTAAGCGGATTGAATTCGGAAAGATTCTTTGGACACACTGTGTCACTCATACGTTCCAGAATGTCATGGGCTAAGGAATCTTGTTTCTTTGGCAGAACTGGAGAAAGGAATGTTGACTTTTATGAGGACACAAGCAAAGACATATTTTAAAATCTCCGTACTTTCTTTGTGACATATCCGTATGTACATTTAATTCCAATTTCAATGCAGTAATACTGAATGTGATAAGAGTTATTCTGTGAAATGTTCGACGTAATCCGATGAGACGTTTTCCTGCTGGGAATAACCGAACAGAACAGACTTTTTCTATCCTCCATCCATTGTGTGTATATATGTATGTAGTACATACCTACACGCCGACACACACGCAAGGCTGGTACCAATATCTGCACTTTCCGTTCGGACGACCTTGTGTCTTTGCCAATTCACCCTCATTCCTTTCTCTTCGCTTTCTCCCGGCGGTCCGCGTCTCTTCTGTTTCACCTCTCCCCCCCACCACTTTCACTCTCCCTCCCCTCCCCTCCCCCACCACTTTCACTCTCCCTCCCCTCCCCCACCACTTTCACTCTTCCTCCTACAGGAGCTCAACAACGGCCCCGCGACGCTGGGGAGGAGGATGTTGAAATTGGGGGGAGGAGGGTGGGTGGAACCATGAGACCGAATGGAAAAAGGGAGTCTTACTTCCACTACAACCACTTTTCCTTATTTTTCTCTTTTTTTTGGACCACTCGAATAAAATAAATATCAAGGGAGGTTGGGGATGTGGGAAGCGATAGAGGGGGAGGGGGAGGGGGGGTAGGGCTGGAAGAATGAGAGAAAGAAAGAAATTTCTAGAAGACTTCTTATTTCACGTGAAAGGTAAGGGTGGTCTCGGAAAAGGGAAGGAGGTCTGTGGGGAAATTGCAGGGTAAAAAGGGTTTCCCCCTTCCGAAAGAGAGAGGGAGGTGGGGGCGATATAGGTTGGTGTGGGGGAGGGGGAGGGGGGGGGTGGATGGGAATGAGCGAGGGAATTGAAAGAGAAATGGAAGAATGAGAGGTTAGGAAGGAATAGGAGAGAGTGAGCGGGGAGAGAAAGGAGGGAGCGAAAGGAAAGGGAGTCTGATGAAAGATGGCGGGGAGAAAGAGTGGCAGGATTATGGAAGAAGGTAATGCAGACGAAGAGGACAATTAAGAGAGAAGAACGTGAAAGTGATGGAATACGAGGGAATGGGCAAGAACGAGAAGTCGGAGAATGTTTATGGACAGTAACGGGGAGTGATAAGGCTGATATAAATAAATATGAAATATTTTTTTAAGGAAGCGACCATTTCGTGAGTGGTACGAATGGTGAGTCAGGCAAGTATTTTCTTGCGCAGTAAAAGTTTTTGCCGGAGACTTCAGTGTTGGAATTCAATTCAGTCGGGAGACTATTATTAGATTAAAACTACTGTATATTCGAGTTGAATTTTACTTTTAAATATTTCAACCACTTCAGTCTTGAAAGACGAAGATCGAGTTCCTTTCCGTTTCCAATTCTCAGCTTGGGAGAAATACGCAAACAGTTATGACAAACATAGAGAATATTCATGGTGCCATTACGAGATCAAAATCCATCCTGCTCTTGCCAAACGCAATGGTTGTCGTCCATAAAAAATGCATGAGCAATGATTACATTTATATCTTTTAAGGGTTACATCGCTGTCCCACTGCCATTTGAATGTGTATATATAAATATATCGGCATTTCTTTTCATTTACAACTTAATTTATATCTCTACGAAAAGGTAAATTAATATGGGATAGGAAGAAAATTAAATTTTTGAGAATAAAAAGAAGATGTAGAATGAGGAGGACGATGAAAAGGGAAGAGAGGATCTAACAATAAGTGGCAACGAAATTAAGGTAAACTGAGTAGAAAAGGGAATTAGGGAATTAAAAATGAAGCGAGTAATATTAATTCGGAATAACAGGAATGGAAAAGGGTCATATTACAAATGAGGAAGAATATTTTACAGAGGGGGTAAAGTTAAGGTTTGGAATTTAACTTGAGACGAAGATATAAGCCAGTAGGTTGTAAGTGAATGTTTTTTTAGGAGGAACGTATGAAGAGAAAACGTATAACGAGTGAATAAAATTGGAAAAATACCTCCAAATCACCGTACGGTGATTTGGAGGTATTTTTCCAATTTTATTCATTGTCTTCACCGTGTCTCGTGAGTTCTTCATTTTATCTATAACGAGTGAGAGAGTGGAGATTTGTCCCTCTCATTGCCAGTGTCAGTTGAGGAACCGGAACGAGGATTTGAAGCGACATCAAAAGTATACTTTATTGAAAAGAGAAGTGCCATCTTTGGAAAAGGGAGATTGAAATAAATTTATCGTGAAAAAAACAGAAACATGAATTCATAAACTTAATATTAGCAGTTTAAAAGTTTAAGAATTTATTAAACTTAAATCATATGCTCTTTAATTAGTATTGTTTGATGGTACGATAAAAGGAAAATACGCAACATGTAATTCATTACGCTGGTTTCAGAAAGGTTTTTGCGGTATCTTCATACTTGAAATGATCTGTATCTTGTATTCGTTATCTCTCATTATTTATATTAGTAAGTACTCCAAAATCCCCATAATTTAATGCCATCTCACCTACACTAGTATGATCCTACAACACAAACATCAAAACTCACCCTGAATGTCCCCATATTTTATACCACCAATCAACATTAGGCTGCCTCTGCAAATAATGCCTTCAAAACGGCAGCAAATTCCCCTGATATAATGCAACAAGCCTAAATTCGATTTCCCCTACGAAGTATACCACCAAAATATACACACATACTCCCTGATTTATGCCACCCAAGCTACACTAAGCTGCCCCTACGAATTATGAAACAATAAATTAATTTTTAAAAGTTTTTTTAAATATAATTTTATTTTATGCACTAAAAAGGAAAAAAATTTTTTTATTTATTTATCGTTCGTGAGTTCGGCTGGTAAGGAGGAACAAAATTTAATTTCAGTGGAATAAATTCCTTCTTGCTCAACAGTGTTGATTTACTAAACTTTATTTAGAACTTTTGTAAAAGTTATATGGCGCAATATAATATCATACGCTTAGACTTAAGGTTTGCGAGCTATCGATTGCAAAATTGGGGTTTGAGATGACGATCAACCCGCTATAGTCATCAAACTTCTCACCTCGGAAGGTAAGACAGAATCGAGATGTCGCTGTTCGGAGTCCGATGATGAGCTAAACAATGCTACTCTAGGTAAATAACTCGATAAACCGTCAAGCAATGTTTTTTCATGTCTTACACAAATGAAAAATGATAAGGGATAAATGTATAAAATGGAGTATTTGAAGGAAAAGAAACTAATTTTAAGCAAATTGTTTAAAATAAGTTTTCCTTGCAGTTCTGTTACCTTTCCGAACGCCCTTCGTATGTGTGTGTTTGTATAAGCTCAGTGGACACTTGCCAATAGGAGCGCCGCTGGAGTATCGGAGAGTCACATTGACGCACTTAGATGATCCCTTCGTCAGCACAAATAAGAGACAGCAACACATAGTTTCCGTCCATATACCTGTTAAACTTTCCTCTTCCATAATGTCGTACTCAATCCCTAGATTTTTTAAAATGAATAGGGAATATACACACGTGGTGTGGTGGTTTTTACGCTGCCTTCGACACCGGACATATAGAATGGAGGAGAGGAACCATGTGTCGACATTAGCCTACTCTTCCCTTCCGAAACAAGGAGCGCTAATTTCTCTCCTCATTTTAGTTCATCGTTTTCCCGTTCTTCCATTTCGTACACACACACACACGTATAGAAGGCCCGGCGAACTCAAAAAAAATCCCACTTTCGCAGGTAGAAGTAGAAGTAAAAGGGAACAGACCTGAATTGAAATAAAAGGAGGGAACTGTTGTAATATATTAAAAGAAAATTAATAAATAACTCCTATCGTCGTTGTTACACTGCATACAAAAATGGTTAGTAATGTTGAACTGAAGTCAATGTTTACGGAAAGAATTTCGTTGTAATCTGCCCTTTGAGAGGCGCCTGAGGCGGTAGCCTCACCTACCGGCAGGGATCTGTGTACAATTTTATTTTCGATGAAGAATATAATTTTACCAATCGTGCACTCGTCAGGGATAAAGAACGCGTTCCGGAAAAAAAATTTCTAGTTAGAGCCTGGATAAAAACTTTACAAGGAGTTGACATGATCATTTAAACTATATGTAGTTGTATACAAAATATATCTTATATCATGCTTTATATCATTTTGGTTTTGACTATTTAAATTGTTATGGTTAAGTACATATATCCAATTTTAATTTATAGTTTAACCCATGGAAACATAGTGAATTATTTTTACGAAGCTGCAACAAATATGGAACATTAAAGTACGTTATACTATGTAGCGAAAACCACTTTAAATTCTGTATTTATTACCAAATTAGTTTTTAAATTCCTTGAATCAATATGAAGCTGCTATTTGCAGTATGAGGAAGTTAAATATTGAGGTAAACCTTTGAGTACTTTGTAATATAAATATGTCGATTGTTTAAAAATTTATCGTAATTCTATTTTAATTCAAGAAATAACTTCAGATTTTTGCGAGGCTTAAC
This sequence comes from Uropetala carovei, assembly GCA_036926305.1. Classification (NCBI taxonomy): domain Eukaryota; kingdom Metazoa; phylum Arthropoda; class Insecta; order Odonata; family Petaluridae; genus Uropetala; species Uropetala carovei. The sequence continues at coordinate 2,803,913 of JAXCHB010000010.1, read as the reverse complement.
AACGAAAAAAGTAGTATACTATTAATTTCGTTTATTTTTCATTTTTGTATAAGGAAATATATTATTTGCTATTAAAATAATTTAACCGTTGCAAATATTAACAAACTTCACCAAAAAATGAAGGCGGTAGTTTGCCTGTCAAAATAGGGGACGGAAGAAATTAATTTGTCCTGCGTAACTCACCCTCTCGCAGCAGCTCTAACGAAAAGGAGGAAATAGAAGGATGACCCTAAAAAGAAACTCACCAATCAAAAATGAAACTCGTGCTGGTCCACTTAATTTAAGAACCGCCCTTCTCACCGCTTCCCCAATTAAGACGAGGCGGCGACTGCCTTTGGCGTGCTTCAGCTGTGGCCGATACATTCGAAGCCAAACTCGTGCGTTCGAAATCCTAATTTTCTCCTCTTCCTCCTCCTACGCATGGCTCGCCGTGTTGCCTCTCTCTCTCTCTCTCTACCCTACTTTCTCCCACCCCCTTTTCTCCTCTCTCTCAAACACCCTCCCAACCCCTCCGCCGCCACTTATCCATCTACTCATCCCACTAACTCCCACCCGTGTGCGTGCTGGAGAACTCGGGAGGCATGGCAGGATCCTCTCTCTCGAGACCTGGGTCGGGAGTTTTCCGATCAGAGCGCAGAGTTAGAGAAATGGTTTAGGGCCGATGGGATAGGAAAAAATGGCGGCGGCGGCCGGAGAGGGGGGTGAGAGGGACGGGAGATGAGTGAAAGAGAAAAGAGAAGAGAGAGAGAAAGAGAGAGATGGGGAGGGAGGATGGTAGTTGCGGATGAAAGTGGGTCTTTTGGAGAGCAGGGAGTTGGGGGATGGATCAGAGACATAGAGCGAAAGTAGAAGAAGGATTGGATAGGAATAGGACGAGGGAAAGATACAGAGTGAGAGAGAATGGAAATGTTAGAGGGAAGGAAAGAGTTTTAAGATGGAGAGTGAGGGAGAGAGGGGTGGGGGGTTGGGAGAAACGGTTAGTATAAATTGAAAACTACTTTTTACTGCGAATCATTCTTAATTGCATTATTTAACATATTGATTTGATTTAATTTGATAAATTAATTCACTCTACAAGTGTTTATGATATTATAGAAATGTCAACGCAATGCGTTGATTCAATGAGTGAGTTCAAATTAACTCACAATTTTCGTTGTAGTGAACATTGTTGAAAGTGAGAAAATTTCGTAAATTTGGTAGTTTATTTGGAACGCTGAATGCAATATGAGACAGATACGTCCATCATACCTGTCAGAGAAATAGTCTCCAGCTCGAATTTCGTTCCTAATTCAACACAAGGATGGAAATTTATGCTACAAATCGAAGCACCCTGAGTTTTCAAACGTTTTCCTTGCTATTTCGGTAGGTGTGCATAAAAACCAATGGATTCGCATTTAAATGAATGAAACATTATTATATGTCATCAGCTTTTTATAGAAACTGTTATAATTTGTGGAAAAAACTAGGGAAAACTCATTTGTATGACGAAAAATATTTGTAAATTTCTCCATTGTGTCTCACCATACGCACATGATTGACTATATACACGTAAAAGTTAATTTTAATCCACATTTAAAACTAATGTTCTAAATCGGGAGTCTCTAAAAGGTTTCCCGCAGGCCGCATATGACACTATATTGAAATTATCTATGTGGTCCCCGTGAAGTTTGGGTAAGTTATGCCTAGTAACTACGTATAGGCCAAAATTAAATTAGCTCGTGAATGTTCACATTATATCAGTCGAGTGGTTTTTTATCTGAAAATCCTAGACAGAAAAATAGCGTTTTCGCGTCCACTTTCGGCTATGCGTACAAAGACCATACGAAAAATTCCCCTTTTTGGTGTTTTTACCTGTTAACTGTAATACAAAATACGCCAAAGAATGAGAGAAAGATTGAAAATCAAATAGAAACGCATGAATCAGAGACGAAGGATAGATTTCGGAGTAAGAAAATAGACTAAGTGTAATTGGACGAAATGGGAGAGGAGAAACAAATGAGCGATTCGAGGTTAACTTATGGAAGAGAAGAAAATAAACGAAGCGTTAGAAATGATGGCAAAAAAGAGAAAAAACGAAAGCGGAGAGAAACACGAAAAATAATTAGGAGAGACGTATAGAGGATATCACGAAGAGAAGAGAGTGTGAGAACGAGATAAAGAATTGGCAAAGGAAAGCGAAAGAGCGAAAGGATAAAAAAAATTAGAAGACTTCTGTTGGGAGGCGAGAAAAGAGACAGCAGAGGACCGAGGAAGAAGAATGAAAGATTGCAGGGTGTGTGTAGGCGTGTGTGTGTGTGCGCGTGTGGGAGTATCCGGTTAGAGAGAGAGAGAGAGAGAGAGAGAGAGAAAGGAAATAGATAGAGACGATGAGGGCAAGATGGGAAGGCGGAAAGAGAGAAATTGCCCCTTTTTTTGACGGCGATGGTTGGCCGCATGGGATCTTACGTAGGGATCGTTTTCGGGTATCATTCAGTGGTTTCTGTACTATAAGCAAACGCTCTCCTTGATGCAGGGTTCGCGGGGAGTGGTGTTCTATTCGCGTGGGTGAAAAATTCGCGATTCCTTTCGTCCCGCTTTCCCGGAATCGAAGGTGTTGATGGGAAAGAGGATAGGAGAGAAGTATTTTTCTAAAAGGAAGGCTGCTGCCATCGTATAGAGACGGGAAGGGTGTGTGACGTGGAGCGAATCAGTGGGGCACAGTGGACGAGATTTTGAAGTTATATTAAAAATTAAGAGAATTTTAAAGAAGGCTTAAATGGAAAGTTTTTGAACGTATATCACTATAAAAAACATTTTTCCTCGGATGGTTTTTGCGTTTTTCTTCGGCTTCACATGAATTTTGCTCGTGGTTTTACGTAATCGCCTCATTATATTAGCAATACGTATTTTTACTTTTCGAAAAAATAATATATATTGGTTTTATAACATTTCTGCTCTAGCGTTGAGCTTGGATACTATCTTACACCGAAAACATGCTTTTTAGGCTTCATTTGATTACTTCTCGGGATATATTAATTTATTTCTGTGTGCATAAATTTAAAATCTTTCAATATAAACTGGAATGTCGGTTGTATCTAATTTTGAATATCGAAAGATGGCGGAATCTATTTGAACGTTCCCTTTGAATGTCAGTTGTTGAATAATTTATAAACTTTCCGATTGCGAAGTAAGTTTACTGAATCAATTTGCATAATTTATTTACCATCTCCAGCAAACCCTTTAATAGAGAATTTATCTCTGTTTTTACTTCTGATTTATATTTTTAAGGCGTATTCAGTTATAAACCAGTTCGTTTAGCTTATGTTGCTTTAGGAACCTCCATGTAACGAAAATCACAAAACCTCTTAATCAACATCGAATGTAGAAATATGGCCTAATTTACGAATCTTGTGATCGGGACCTATTAGATTTCACACAAAATTTAGCCGTTAAAAAAGTTTATTTAGTGATTTCAAATAAAATCCTTCACGAAAATGAGTCAAATTTTAGCTTCGTTATTGCTTCAAAAATTGCGTGATGACATAAACATGGGTAAAAATTTGATTGAATTTATTTTTTATAAGCGTTTTGTTTTAAAAATTCTTCATCTTAACTATACCGAATTATTTTTATAATATTATTTCAGACTAATAATGCTAGTGTACATAATTTGTAACATTCTGCAGCAATATTTTTTATGAGAAATCGGTCATTTTTTTCTGCTTCAGCAGATGTGTCCTTTCTAGTATTATCTCGTTTCTCCTAAAGAGAGAACACCAGTGAAACTCTTCACAGAATGTTATCCGTTTTAATGTTCCTTGACTTGGTATCGTGCACGTGCCTGTCTCCGCCGCTTGATACGGAAGTGTCTGTGTAGTCAGGTGGAAGAAGGAAGGTAGCACGAGAAATGTAACGCTTTCTAGCTATTATTTCATAATCCGATTGAGCTCACTGAGTGGAAAAAAGACAAGAAAAGGATAGAAAATGAGATCTACTGCACCGAGTAATTTGGTTTGTATTTATTTTATGGCATCGCCGATACAAGCGGTTCCACGAATGCACGTGGAGCATCCAGAATCCGTTCTATTCGATTAGCCACGAAAAAAATTTGTTTCATATATGCCTATATATATATCGTATATCCGGAAATTTGTCTTGTTGAATTTACTGGAAGGCAGAGATTAAATTTTCCCCGGTATATTCTTGGCTGTAATAAACTATTGTGCCATTTTCTATGGAAAAGTATATTAGCATGACCTTTAAGATGAAAATAATGGCTTAAAATTGCGTGTAATTATTACTTTAATGATATATTGAGAGAATCATTATTTGATAGTTGATAAATTCGATAACTTGCAAAAAGTTTTGCCCATATATTGAAAACGGAACGAGGTTAATTTTTACTTCGTACAGCAAAGAAAGTTATTTATTTATAAAAGAATAACTTTATTTTCAAGATATTATGCATTTATCACATATTATGAATAATATACTATCATATCGCTCAAATTAAGTTAAATGTCAAATAAAGTAGGACCTCGATAACCGTCGTTAATTGGTGCCTGGAAATCCCGACGATTATCGAAACCGATTCTCTCCTAGGAACAATGTCACAGGTCAATATTTCGTACAAAAAGACCTTACTGGCATAATGTAAAAACCGAATTTTTATGGCTCAGTTTGCTTGAAATTTTAGACTCTGCATCATTTTCATTCATTCACTTTTAGTTTTATTTGAAGGGATGTCACATTTCTGGACATTTTAGCAGCATTGTCAGACTGCGTTTTGGGACCATTTTTATCACTTAAGGTTTAATAAGGTATAAAATATTTAAGAAATATGTTAACTGCTTATGAATGAGTTGACAGTTGTACTGTATCAATCCGTGTTTTACTGTTTGATTCTTATATTTGAAGACAAAATTCTATATACTATTAGTCTTTGTTTAAGCCTCAAATTAAAATTAAATTAAAAAATTAAATTCAAAACGTCGTGGCGCTGTTTCGAAAGTTTCATTATTTTTATTTAGAAAGTAAATTCGTTGCGATACAATCCATGGGATCGGTTAAGAGAGATATACTTTCACTAATGCATTATCTTAATGAGAGCAGTACATTGCCATCACGACGTTGGAAATTGTACGATAGGTAGTTTGAAAGATAGGTTAAAAATCGATGACCACTATAATAGCTTGCTCACATCCCCAAAGTACCTTTTTATCCAATTAATAAAAAAATAACATTTACTGTTTGTTTTCGTGCCATTCTCATTAATCTTATCCAGGGAAGTAGAATTTACTGGAGAGAGGTCGAGGGAAATTCCGGAAAGTGGGAGAATGGTTAGTTTATTAATGTCAACATTTTTAAATGCAAAAGAAAAAAAAATTCGTTTCCTGAAATGCTCCAAATAACGTCAAGGAGGTTATGTTCGCTATGAAATAAATTACTTTAAATTCTATAAATTGAAAATTAAATGTAATGGGATAAAATATCCGAAAATTTTTGTTACCGTGGTTGTGGTTAAATTACGCAGTGGAGGACTAGCAAAGGCGTAATTAATGGGAAGACTTTATAGAAGAGGGCTGAGTGACAGATATGTTAAATCGCAGTGATGTAATATGCGAGTAAGATGTGGATTGTCGAGAGAGAAAGCCAGAGCATACTGAAAGCTTTGATGTTGTAAACTTTTTTTTATTAACTTCGAAAGTAGTATATATTTATATATGTTTTCAACCCCTTCGACGACAGGAAAAAATATTGGAAGCTTTAGGATGTACTTACGTATTATCTCCAGGACCTTACTTTGGTATTATCTTACTTAAGTATTATCCCCATGGCATAAAAATATTAACAGTAGAACAACGTATTGTTGGATTTACGATATTTTATTTTCGAAACAACATTAACAGAAACTGATTGGACGATCTCGACATTTACAAACCCAATCACCGGGCAACGTGGAGGAATACTTTGGTTCCGGGCGAGGCGAAGGGCGCGGTAGCGCCCGGAGACGACTACCCATTAAAACAAAGCGAGCCGAAGGTTCGCCAATATCCTCTCCATTTTTTTTGAGAGGATATAGCTTCACCTCGTCCGGAACCAAAATATCCCTCCACGTTGTCCGGTGACTGGGTTTGTAAATGTCGAGACAGGCCAATCAGTTTCTGTTAATGTTGTAGGTACCTAAGTATGGCATGGGGGATAATACGTAACTACCAGGTCCTGGAGAGAGTGGCGCCCTTTGACCCGGGCAAGCGGGGCCTCTGCCCCGGGCCCCGCGCTTTGGCGGTTCGCACATGTCACAAACAAAAATACGTGTATTAAATAAGAGATAAAATGAAATATGCAGAATCAAATAAAATAATTATATGAACGATATTCATAACCAAGCGTATATTACTGTATCTTGTATGAAACACAGGAATGAAACGTATAACGTCTGAATACACCTAATTATTACAGTTTATTGCACAAAATAAGCAACCTATGTAAACATAAGGAGTACTTTCCTGAAGAACGGAGTTATCTTAAGCCAGTCAATCTTCCCGGATTAGGTGGGACAGTCCCGGATTTCGACAGTTTGTCCCGCATGGTGAGGAGTCCCGGAAAATGTTTCGCATTCGTACAATATGTTCCGCTTGCCCCGAATTTTCACAAATAATCACACTTGAAAATTGAGCGAATCGCTTAGCGCTCTTACAAAATAAATATCGCCCTCGCTCCATGTTAGCCATCATGCATCGGTTCAAATTACAGTGTATACTGTTGTTTTAATACATTGTCGCGTAGTATAAATTTCATACATTGCCACATACAAAATGTGGCGTAATTGCTGATGCTATCAGTCAGTCGCATTCGAAAACTTTTAGTGTCGACATCGTAGACAAGTGAAATATTTCGATCTTCTTATCTGACGTAAATACCAAAATATCGTTGCCCCTAGGGGCGGCCCTGCCTGGAGATAATACGTAAGTAGGTACCCTTTAGGATCCGAACCGCTTTTCTTCGGATTCAGTAGACGAGCGTCTTATACACTCGGCTAACGATGTCACAGTCTTTTGTTCTGATTATTATTAATTTAAATTGCTTACGTGAAAACGAATCTTTAATAGAGATTCGGCTTTTACGTTCCTTTGTTTCCTAAATAGCTTTTAGATCAATTTCAACCATTATACTGGATACTTTTGTGGATTTAAAAGTTAAATATAATTTAATTACTAAGGAGGAACTGTAGTATACCCCCCCTTCAAAATGGCGGCACTAGATAACATATATTTTTTGGAAATATCATGACAACCATAAATATGACATTGTAGTGATTGTTATTTAGGTAAGTATAATTATTTTTTAATTCATTCTATATAATATTGAAAGGATATATTGGCGAGCCTTCGGCTCGCTTTGTTTTAATGGGTAATCGTCTCCGGGCGCTATCACGCCCTTCGCCTCGCTGGAACGAAACTAACCCTCCCCGTTGTGCGGAGATCGGGTTGGTAAATGTAGCGACAGGCCAATAAGTCACTTCGACAACTCTTCTTGGAACAACGATAAGTTTGTCTTGATAGCGTGATAGCTGCAATTCCATCGCATTTTTGAAATCTCTGAATGTTGTCGATGATATTGTGATAGATCAAGAATTGCAAACACTTTTCTTCATTACCGAACGTAAACATAAATTCCTCGAGAGTTGGAATCATACTGGAACGGTAAATTATCATCGATTGTTGAACTAACGAATGAAATAAAAAGGTAAACAACAACATAGTAACTGGAGAAAGGAAAACATGAAATAATAAACAAAAACATAGTAACCTTGAGGGAGGCGATATAATACACGTTGGCCCCTTTTTCGAGCATTTTTTACATTTGGTCTTTTAGTTGGCACCGACTCTTGATTTCTTGTTAGAAGAATAGGATTTTGTTTTAATTTAACTCCTAAAGTGAATATTGGTTTCTCACTGGCGCAGACTATCGGCACTTAAGTCAAGCACAAGTTATTTTTTTTAAAGAAATGCCGGAGTATAATTATTCTGTCTTAATCTAGAGGGATATTTGAACTAGGGAATTTAAAGTAAACCTTTAAAAAATACTATAAGTAAATATAATTGAATCCAATTTCGAAACAAAACACCAGAAACTGTGAATTTACTATTGTACGAAAGAATAATATGGTTGTTGGGTTTGTTGTGGGTTGTGAAAACAACGGAACAAAAAGAACGTGCAAATCAGCTGTATTCTAACTCAAAACTGGAAAATTGACTAAGATCACAACCTAGAGCAGAGTTTCCCAAACTGTGTTCCTCTGTGGAACACCCAAGGGTTCCAGAGAAGCTAAATGGGGTTCCGCGACAGACAGAGGATACGCTCTTCCTTTTATTATTTGAAACAGGAAACATGAACCTCACTTGTAAACTGTATACTGTAAGATACACAAGCTATGTAGGTAAACATTATAAAGATTTTAATGCTAATCTTATCGCGATTAGGCTTACCATCTTTTAGTTAGGTTTCCGCGAGAATAAATATTTGAATATAAGGATTCCGTGGCTTCACAAAGTTTGGGAGCCCCTGTCCTAGAGCAAGGGTGCCCAATCTGCTGCCCACGGTCCGGATGCGGCCCACTAAGCAATTTTATTAATCCCACCTCCAGTGTTTCATAGTTTTCAATACTTTTTTCGTTTATTTTAATTAACTAAAAAATATTATTTTCCATGTAGCATAATCTGTTAAGATATCTAAAGTTAAATTGCTACCTCCTAGAAAACATTTCTTAATTCAAATAAACTAGGGGACTATTTTATTTTGTCTTATTTAATTTTCAAAACTTCTTTCTTTACAATGTTACTTGTGTCAGACGCTCCTTGCTTGGAGCCTGATGTTATCTGAATTTTGTTTATTTTGAACTCTTGAGCATTCTACATATAATTGTCCATGTGTGAGGCAAGGCCCACGAAGAAAAATTACAGCTTTGCCTAAAGTTTGACCTTGTGATTTATTTATTGTCATGGCATATGAGAGTTTTATCTTTTCTAATGGAATTCGCTCCCCTTCACTCTACGTATTACCTCCGATCAACGAGGCGTAAGGTAGCTTGTAGTAATTTTCATTCGCTACGTTAGGGGGTTGCTTCGTTTCCGGTGTGAATTGATGGACACACGTTTCGTCACCTGTCACTGTTCGTTCCACAAATTCGTTTCCTTCGTCTGCGTACCGCTGAAGAGGTCTCATTCGATCTTCCATTATTGAACTCTCTGCACCACGTCCTGACATGTCGCAGAACCATTACACCATCACCGTAAACCTCTAACAATTTTTTTGTGCATATCAGTAGGTGAAATGTTTTTCGCCCATAGGAAACGAATGACGCCGCGCACGTCTTCGCGAGACCAGGTTTCTAGCCCCGTCGCCATTTTGTAGCCAACGAAAGAAGAACGAAGTAGCGCAGACTGAAGTAAACTTACAATTAGAGTATCCACTAGTATCATTGTAACCACGAGCGGAAAACGAAATCTGAATAACACACACACAATGTTGCAGTCCAGGGAACCTTACTTTTTGATCGCCCCTTTTATATACTTTTAAATATTTTTGGGATGCAATCCTTCCACACTTTTGTGCCCCTTCACATTTGAAAAGTTGCAAAATATAAGCTAGTACCACCGTTCAGGAGCTCTCTTCCGTTTTCACGACAGGGAAGTCCCGAGGGGAAAGACTCAACCCTCAACTCTTGCCCCTTCCTATTCAGGATCATTGGGGTATTTGCCAGGTTTGACGAAGTTCAAACGCTTAAGCTTTGCGTTTTAGTCATCATTTATTATTAGTGGAGTTTCGTGAAGTTTTTCAGGAATGTAACCCCGAGAAATACGAGGTCTGCCGTATTTGGGAAATTAACTCCTGCAAGTTAGGCAACCGCAGTATTTTTTCTCGATCCTACTACAAAACTTAGTAAGATTTTATTTTCTGATACTTTTCTCGTGTTCTTTTATCATGTTTAAGTCTTCTTTCATTGACGTTCATTTTTCCGGCTATTTCTCTATTTTTCTTCGGTCATCAATACAGAGGACAAATGATCCGTTCTTCTTGGGATGGGAACTAAACCCTGTATTTCCCATTCTCGTTCGCGATTTCGCCTTTCGCGTGTTTTCAGGAACGTAACCTCCACGAGAGACGAGGTCTGCCTTTATATGTAATTAAGTATGAAAATGTATTAAAAACAAACAAGAAAATATAAATTCTTTTTATAAAAAAGTCTTCTATAGACAATTTCTAGTTAGTAACTCTTGGAGGTAAACGTTGAAGACCAACGTAATACGTAAACTTTTATTTAAATAAAGGACAAAATATTTTTTCATGTGTTTTTTGTGCTATATTTTCATTTACTTTTATTTGGCTATTTAATGATATACTATAGTCTTTAATGTACATAGGGTTAAAAATAGCAAAATTTGCCATTTAAATATTTTGAATACTGAAAAATAAATTCAGTATAAAGTAAGTAGTCAAAGTTTTGATCAATAATAATGATAAAGCTCAGTAGCCCAGAGATGCCCTACATAAATTGCCACATCATATACATTGTTTTTACTATGAAAATTGATCAATGTTACAGGAATGAAAAAATAATATATTGTTTTTACCATAAGGTGATTTTTTTGGAAACATTCTTTAACTAAAATGGTAGTGTTGAAATAAATTATAAAAAAGGGGGATGCAGCATATGCGAGGCATCCGGGCCCCCGAATAATGGGGCCCCAGAAGTTCTCAATTATTCAAGTATAGACTGTAAATTTTGCAAAACTTTTACTAAAAATTACTTGATAACTGATTTTCAATAAAAGAACACTCCTTAAAAGTTATAATATTAAACTGGAACTACATAAATCGTTCGTTATTACTATAAATATTAATATCGTTGATATTCGCATCCGGTCCCACTTCAGTGTCTGTTCGACTTTGTTATAACCAACAATAATACGCTAATATGCATATATGATGAATCTGGAAAAAACTCTATACAAAGAACCTCCTTACAACAAAGTGCCAAAAATTGGGTGCCTTCAATTTCGTTATAAAGAGGTTTTACTGTGTGTGTGTATATATACCATCATCATCACCAGGCTTTTTCAATCCACTGACAGATGAAGACTTCCAGTTTTCCCTGTCAACTGCCTCCCTCCTCCAAGTTTGCCCCAAGAACTTAACAAGATCTCTGTCCCACCTGTCTTTCGGTCTTCTTTTCGGTCTCTTGATGTTTCTTGGGATCCATTCGATGATACTGGATGTCCAACGCCGGTCATTTCTTCTAGCAATACTGCCATTTTAGCGATGAACGCTTGGCATTCGTGAACTGAAATTCGTCCTTGCTTTCCGACAAGAAAGTAACCGTTCAAGGAAAGGCGCTGTTTATATTATCTTCTCTTTGAGGTGTTCTCAGACAGACCGCGTGCCTCTTCGAATGCCAATTCAACCACTTTCGCCGAAATTGAAGTTTGGTTAGATTTTCAATCCTTCTGGCCATGATTGAAATTTCAACTCGGTGAAACGAGAGATTGGCCATTGAAATAAAAAATGAAGAGCGCTTTGCGTTGGGAGGAAATTGGACGAAGAGGATATCTTCAAAATGATTAATGAATTGCGAAACTTTTCAGAAGTGAAAGCTTAAGGGAATTTTGAGGGAACAAATTTCTTCGGAGATAATTTTGTCTATGATAAATTCGTCTACATTAATAAATCTCATGTTCCAACTTAAATTCCGTTCGAATTTCATCCTATTTGTCAGGTTCTCAATTAAGAAAAACATAATTATTAAAATTGGATTTTGCGGAAATTTTATTATTTGTTTTATCATAAGATTATTTAATTGCCATCGAGGTGTGCGATTGCAATAAAATATACTTTTAAGCTTGTAATATTTCTTTGCTGCATTAAAACATTTGCGTATGAATTCTGCTTTTACGTCTGTCTGACTGTCTGACGTTCTAACTCCTTCAAAACGGAATAGATAAAGACACCGTTTTATCACCAATCGATTCAGTGTACGTTTTCTTGTATAGGCGATAGTGCCCATAAGAATGGGGGTAAAAAATAACTTAAGTGTTGTTTGATAAACGTTTTGTTTTAAAAATTCATCTTCTTAGTTTTATTGAATTATTTTTTATAATATTATTTCAGATAAATCATAATAGCAAACATAAATCTTATCATTGTGTTTTAGGAATTTATTTGGAAAACCGACATTTAGTGTCTGCCTCAGCAGATATTTTCTTGCTTGTTTGTTCCATTACAGAAATATTTGCTTAATGAATCAGCTTCACACGTTTCATATTTCACTATATCGTTGGGATGTATTTTCTTACAGTTTGTCTATTAACTATATATAAATAAATATAAAAAAGTATATAACTATAATAATTTAAATCTCTACAAAAATTATTTGTTGAGACGATAGCAGCTGAAATGAAGAAAGATAATTAAATGTGCCCTAAAGTTTTCCCACTAGTAGCGAATTTAGGATTCGAGTGAAACTTTTTCATAAATTCACTATTCAAAAATATTCGAAAGTTTTTGTAGCCAAGGAATAGTCAATTTTTAGAGTACTTTACCTATTTGGCCGTAAAAGAGACCTCTTGTGTTGACGCCTCACTTTCCTGGATTGGATAACGTCACCGCGAGAGTGAGTGACAATTATTCACAAAATTGTCGAAAAAATAAAAAACGGCCGTCTTTTCATGTGAACTCTATGTAGGTTTTTTTTTAAATTACAAACTCCGCACGAGAAATCGTGGCAGATATTATCCTGGAGAATGTCTCAACTTGTGCACTTGCTATGAGAATTTCACCCCTTCACATTATTTTTATCTCAATAATGCGCCGAAATTTCGTTGTCAGGTATCATTCAAAAATACAGCAGGCAAAGGGTGATAAGGAAAATCCTGTCTTTATGCAATATTTTAATATTCATTATGAAATATTAAAATAATTTTTAATATTTTTAATTGTGGAAAACGTTTTGCGTTCAAACAATTACTTAAGCACTGCTGCATTATTTTGCTATGAGTATGTAACAAATCTTAACGTTATCTAATCGCAATCGAGGTTTTAATGAGCAGTTGCATTTTTCTCTTTTTAATGAGTTGAATAAGAATGGGAAGTTGTACACAATTTACGCACATTTATCGCATCAATTTTGCGGAAGATAATGAAAGTATGTAAACTATAACCTTGCTACCTTTGCCTAAAAGATAAAAATCTGACCATTATTTTACAGCAAACTTTTGAAAAGGTACTCAATATTATGTAGTATGCGAAAGTTAATGGTGGAAAATTCTATGCGTTGCAGGTCTCCAATCCAAGAATTGTCTTCCTGCTGAAGCTGAAGAAGGATTACACTTGGAAAAATCTTCTCACCTTAGGCCTTTTCGTGCGTTTCGTCGACATCCTTAGCAGCTCTCCGACCACGGTAAGTGACCACCGGATTTCTTATATAGCTTTACCTTTTCCCTTATGTGTGTATGTGTCCGCGCGCGCGTGAATTTTTTTTGTAAATTTAAAAAAATGATTGCTCATGAATAGAAAAGAAATGAACACTGCTGCCTAATATATACTGTTATTTTGAAAAAAAAATACACTGAAAACAAAATAACGAATTATGAGTAACATCTCCCAGTTTACTACGATCTAAAATATAACAAAAGCTGAGAAGCGGATTTTATTTTCCTATACCTGCAACGACAATATAAACCCTCCCAAGAATCCATCTATCTTTAGCAGTCCGAAAAAAAACCCTCTTAACATCTAATACACGGACGGATCACGTAACCTCCACGGAGTCATCCCTTTTAATTCACCGTCGCGGCGACAGAGGCCCCTCTTCTTTAAATTAACCGCCACCCCAAAACACCGACGTCCTTTCCCATCAACGGGAAAGGCCGGAAAGCAAACAAAAGCTATTTTTTCGCGTTTGTTTTCAACTAAAATAATTTGAGAAAAAAAGGTCTCGGACTCATCTGAATTCATAACAGGACGGATAATTCGGCTTCAAATCCATGGGAACGCGGGCAGGTCAAAAATAAATGTTCGAAATTGAGGTCAAAATGTCGTTTTGGGATTGAGATTCTCGTTTCAGAGTCGGGAGATACGGAATGAATCGGAGGGAGTTCCATTTCATTAATTTAAAAAACCGTGTAACGCCGTCGAAATTAGGTTACGTGTTTCAGCTTCAACGTCTCGTAGGGATTCATTTATATTCCTATATTTGCTCTGAAGTTTACCTATAAGTTTTTTTTCCTAAATTACATTTTTAGCTTGTTTTCCGTTGTTCCAATTTGAATATTTCTATGCATGGAGTTACTCGGCTGCAAATTTATATCCGGCGAGTTCGAGTGAATTTTAAGGCACGGATGTTTTTCGAGACAGAGTTTTTCCAATATAGAGTTGTTTAGAATTTCCAGTTCTCATATATTTGTAAATTTCGTCTAAAATTTTATTTGTTACAATTATTGATTTAAGGAAGGATATTTGGTATACATAAGTAAAGAGGGCTTTATTTTTCAGTTCTATATGCAGCATAAAATATATCACGTTGGAAATTTTGTATCTTAATTCAAAGAATCACCTGTTTCGTCAGAAAAATATATTTTAATCTGCTGTTTTTCTAAAACAAATTATTTTGCAATTTTCCTTCAACATTAGAAAGGAAATTTGCATTTTATCAGTGAATATCTTTTATATTGAGTATAATATATAGAAGTATTTCAACTCATATTCTTGGAAAATTTTATTAACTCTCGTTCACAAATGCATATCGGACTGTGAATCATTTTATTATACAGATTTATGGCATTAAATTAGCATTAAAATCTGATGAAAGGAGTGGGAAAACTAACTGAAACTTCTGACGATTAAAGATCTTGATCTCGATGCAAATTTCTTTCAAATCGTATCCACTTAAAAACCTCAATTTTTGTTATCTCTGATTTCCTTATTATAAGTAATCAATTCAAGCTAGGATTAATTTAGAATCATAATAACTCTGGAATGATTAAAATTAAGAAGAGGTGGCCATAAAATAATTTAATTTTTTTATAAATACCCCAAAAAGGATCCAAGGTTTTTGAAAATTATTGCTCGCTAAAAATCCTCCTTTTCTTACATCCCAGAAGAAAATGTTTTTCACGGAGCGTTTTCACTCCATTTTTCATCCAAAACGCCGACATTATTCCGCTTTTCAGGCTGGCCCCTCTCTCCAAAGCACCAACACTTCCCTCTTCATTTTGCTTTTTCCCTCTCTTCCTCTTTAGTTGATCATACTCTCCTTTATCCATATTTATCTCCTCTCTCTATCTCTTTCACCCTTATCCTCCCTCCTTCCATACACCACCTTTTCCCCGTAATCACTTCAAACGACATCATTTCGGATTAAAAACTCCTATGGCGTTGCCATCTAGCGTCCGGTACCTCAACCACAGAATTACCCTACTCCATTCCGGCAAGATTAATTCCTGTTTTAAAAAATAAATATATCCTTTCCCCCCTCTCTCTCTTTCTCATTCCCAACCTCCATTCTAACCTTGCACATCACACTCGACTCCATAACTAAAAAAGAGCACACACGCGGAGATTTGCTCTTTTGTTTGGTAAAAATATAGCTAAAAAAATACGATCAACAAAAGCCGCCTCTTCTGCAGCGCTCCCTCGAACCAACCACCTTCGCCCCCTCACAAATTCTGTCGAGTTCACACACACTCAAAAAAATAAAATAAAACCTTTTTCCTGACTCTTCTCCCGCGCGAATCTCCTGGGGATTCCCCTTCTATTCTTCCACGTTCTTCAATCAAAGCTTATCGCCCTATAACTCCTTCCCAGCATCCCTAGCCTCTCCACAGGGTCCCACCGGTGGCTTTTCCGTTGTGCGGAGGAAGGGGGGCGAACCTGGAGATTAGAGCGGGACCACCTCAGCTTGGCAGGAGTTGGCTGAAGGATTAATGGCGGTGTGGAGAGAGTAGGAAGATAGGCAATGGGGTGGGGGATGGAAGGAGGAGGGAGATGGCTCGGGGGCGTTTTGGAGGGATCCGAATTGAGGGAGACTTGGTTGGACTTGGGAGAGCGTGAAAGATGGGAACTTAGGTATCAGGTGTCGTCGGAACCGTAGACTAAAGGGCACGGACTTGAGCACCGGAAATTTTTACTTCGGTTCTTTTCAAGATCCGACCGCAGAAATTTGGAAGAATCACTACAAATTACCCCCGTCGTCAGGGGTAACAACTGGAATTAATTTAACATTCCTCGTTTGAATTTTCCTCCATTGGCTACATGAACACGATTCGTTACGATTACACTTGAGTACATTCTTCGTTATTTTTCTAACCTACATTTACGTTTGAAGATCAAACTGTAAAGGATTTCCTGCATGATGTTTTCGGAAGCATAAACGAGTTTTTGTTCATCCAGAAAATTATTTTGCGCATTTTCACTGACAAACTGTCTCAATGAAATGAAGAAAAATAGTAATGCGATTTCATAAATTACGAAAATGTCTCTGTCGAAGTCAATAAAATTATGAATACGTAAGGGATATATAAAATTCAGTGTTGTTGTCAGATTTGAGGCTAATAAATCTTCGTTAAAAATGATTTTTATCGACTTGAGCCTAATGTCAAGGGATAATATTTACTGAAAGATAAATTCGTAGCATTTAAACATGTCTTTTATGTGTCCTAGGTATATTTTGAACCAAATAATGATGCAAAGTATCCTCAGAAGACGGAAAATTTCATAATAAAAACATTGTTAGAGTGTTCCTCATTGGAAACGTCTCTCTTGTTTTGTTTAATATTCTTATAATTAGATAACATTATTATATGAAATTGTCTGCTTAATTTGACATTCTAATTTTTTTGTTAACGGTTTCTCTGAGATGGTTCTTTCAATGCATATTGTATATTATTATTATTATTGTTGTTGTTGTAATGTCGATAAAATACTCATTTTCATTTTTTTAAATAGGACAATGATTTTGAAAATTTGATGTAGTATAAAGCTTTTAGTTAAAACGTAGCAAAACGTAGGTATTTTTTATGTCAATTCTTTCGAAGAGATGTCTAGTTTGCAATGTTTGAAAGAAGATAAATTATTTTGTGCGTGATTTGGATTCTTAAAGAGTTCAGCACGGAAGGCGTCCAACGACTATTAAGAAATTCTGAATTTACTAAATATTTTCGATATTTAATATATTTTCGTTGAAGCTAAATTGCAACAGTTTTAATGCAGATTCATATTATGCATTAAAGGCGATCGAAGCTGAAGAAAACAAAGGAAAATATTTTGGACGAAGTGATATAAAACATGGTGTAATTTTGATCTCATTCGAATATTTTCACGTGCAAAGTAGTGAGCGCAATAGTCCAAAAAACATTTTAAATGTTTACGTCGTCAGGTTAGATTCTGGCGCATCTTCGAAGAAACTCAAGTGTCGTGGAACAAATATAACAAGGTTTCTCCGGCGCGCTATCGGTTGCACGCCGAACTTCAAACGGTCTTAATTATGTTTATGTCTATATTACTTGTTTGTCGAAGAGTGAGTTTCGGGGACTATTTGATCAAATGTAAACATTACTTCGTTAATCCGCAGTGGATGCGTAATTACATTTAGCACAGCGATTGAAGATTGTATACTTATACCAACAAATCGTGTACGTTTAATAATACTTCTGCAAGCCTGCTCACAAATAACATTAATTTTTTTTAATTTACTTTTTTTGCTATTGTAGTACCTAATTATTAGATTGGAGTGAATATCTATCGATACTAAAGAGATTAATGGCACTAATACGGGTGTAAACAGTGTAGGTTGGAAATATTTTTAACGGAAGGAATGCATTTAAACTGCAAGTTAATCTTTGAAAATGTGTCAGTATGCAGTGACATTGAAAACGAATCCTTTCATCCTTTATCGTATATATAATTAAGTTTAAAATTCCCTTGTATAATATGAATCATAGATAGTCAACTTAAATGGACTCGCAATATATTTAACGTCGAAATTATTAAAAATCAACTTAGAAAATCCAATCGTTATGTGATCCAAACAGGATATTATAATCAGATTCAAGTTTTTCGAGAGAGGAAATATGCACACATAATGTTTGCATACATGCAAGGCAGTGTCTTCTTTTACGAGCTATATAACTATGTTAAGTAATAATTTCTACAACTTTTCTTGGAAGCGTTTTTTTTATATAACTAGTATTTTTTTCTAGGACATTTGGCGGGGTTTATTTTTCGTTCATAGTAAGATGGAATCCTTAATTGGGCAAAGGTGGCAACCCTTGCTTGATTTTAGTGAACGATTTATATCGTTTTCTTATAACCCTTTGATCAAAAAGTCCTTAGTGATAAACTTAATGAAAATCCACTCCATAGATTCGGATATGAGATGTGACGGAAAGTTCATTTTTTGTTCACATTAAAGTGGCATCACTGCGTGGAGTATGTGAACCGTTTATACGATTTTATTATTGCCTTTATTACCAAGCATTGTGAGAATCCTGTCTGTACTTTCGGAGACGAAACGCGCACAGACGGATCAGATATTACTAGTATAAGGCGTTTATTTTTTTAAACTTTATATAGAGATTGCCTAAAAATGGTAAAAAATAAGTGTTTTCCTTTATCTCTGCTACTTCGTTTATTTTCGTGCAACATGTACAGCCCTAACTACTCTATAACCCGTGTATGTAACCACGTGATCTCTTAAGTTTCCATTTTATTTCATTTTCAATTGCCCTCTAACCAGAGCACGTGATGCAAAAGTGGTTAGCGGGATTTTATTTCAAAAAGAACGTCTCAAATTCATAAGGTTCGACTTTTTTTTATACATATAGTCCTTCGCAATAAGAGTCAGGAAATCAAGCCAGAAAAGAATCAGTATTTATCGATTTGGTATATTGGTGAGTGATGGATGAGTTAGATTTTCGTTATCTATATGGCTTCAGGCTAAATTTTCCATTCAAGAAATATTACATGTAAAGGTAAATCGTAAATAGATATTTCAGGAAAATATTGACAAAATACAAGCCTAAATAATCAGCAGTTTAAAATTCACTTTTCTGTTTTCTTGATCGAGATATTAATGTCTTATTTTGTTAAATAACTTAAGTAGTCCGAAAATGAACATTTTCACTGTGAATCGCGTTTATCGCTAAATGCGAACTTTTAAAAACATAATTGATTATAATTGTACATAAATTGCCGCATAAACATTTTTCTTGCAGTGACACCTGAGAGCTGTTTAAAAAAGTAAAAAATATCACGTAATTAGCTCTACACTTTCTCCGGATAATTTCAAAACCTTTATTTCGGACTCGCAGGTTTTTATGTAATTTATTTAATTGAAAATAATACGGGAATTTTTCAAATTTAGCAAAGGTTTGCCAAAAGCCGTATTTTCAGGCTGTAAAATTACTATTGTTTTTTAATTCGAACAAATGATCATTGGAAAACTTGATCCGTAATCTAATACGCGTAATGAATTCCCACCGAAAAAAACTGTAATAAAATGAATCGTATCCTCGAAATGTCCCCGAATTAAAAAAAAACCTGATATCCAGAAAAGTGTATATTCCCTTTTACGCTAGTTTCGTGGGGTAATTAGTCACAAGCGGGACCGCCGCCCATCGCAGTTCAACCACCACTCCAGAAACTTAATTAAAAAGTTAGTGGGGCGAAGGAAGAGTGGAGGGTGAAGGAAAGCGGAGGAGGGGACCAGAGGGGGAGAGGATTTGAGGGAAAGGGGTTTATCAGCAGCGAAGCACGGATGGGAAGAGAGATAGGGGAAGAGCTTGGTAGGTGAGAGAGAGAGAGGGATGGAGGTGTGGGGAGGAAAAGGAAAAGAACGCTTTTAACCACGTTGGGAAACACGTTAATAGCCCTTTTACTATGCGTTCCGAAATGAACACTCGGGAAAATAACAAAACACGAATTTAGTGAAGTTTCAGAAAGAGGAGGGATATTTTTTTTTGGAGGAAGGGAGGGAGGGGGAGAGAGAGAGAGGGGGGTGGGGGCGGGTAGAAAGAGAAGAAAATATGAAGGTTCAGTCACCGTGGAGAAAATATATTTTGCTCAAAAATTCGACCCTCGAGGAAGATTTCTCGCTCACAGGTTTTGGTAATGAAGGCAGTTAGAAAAAAATAGATATGCCGAAAAAAAAAGATAATTTTAGAGGTAAGGGTTAGCATTGTGAACCATTGATGCCGTCTCAAGGAGCCATTGAGAAGTAGCTTTGGTATTTCTTGATGTGATAATTTCAATTAGCCGTGAATTAACTAAACTAATACTTTTAAGAAGTTAAATAAATGAAAAATCTGAAAACAGCTATATTTTCTGCGTATTTCTTTTGTTAGGATGTACTTTAAGCATTGAACGATATTTTATTCATTTTTCGAATGCGGTATAAAGTTTCCTTTTTTCGCTTAAACTTTTAAAGTTGCCGATTTATCGTTAATTTTCTGAGTTGAAGCAAGGTAAGGAATAAATTCAGAGTAAAATATATAAATAATTCCAACATTTCTTGCAATAGAGCAATTTTAAAGTCATGCGGAACAAGAAGACTTCCATTTTAGCTGTTATCATCACAAAGAGAAATTACATATGAACACGATTTTTTCAAAGAATGTTTTCCTAAATCTATTCCACGAAAATAGCTGAGGTTTTATGCGTCCCAGTGCGTCCAAAAACAAACGAACGGCGAAATTATAAAAAGGCAGCTATGCCCAAAATAAAGATAATTCCAAAGAGAGGTAATTCGAATGCCTAAAGTGGAGCGGCAGGGAAATTAAAAAATGTATCACCAGAAGAGGTCTAGACAGGTTTAAAAAATGCAAGTCATCCCGCAGGAAAAAGGGAGAGATTAACGATTAAACAGGTCAAGCGTAATGTCGGCAATTTTATTTTTAGAAAAGCTGGAGCTCACGAAGCGAGGAACCGACATCCGAGTTCGAACCGAGGATCCTCTAGCAAGTATTCCCTAACGGTGTCGGTTAGTCAGGTTTCCGTGTTTATGGTTTGGGTTTCGTCCGCATAGCGGCGCTGCAGACAAAGGGTGGGGAGAAGGCCGCACGCCCAAATCGTGTTAAGGCAGGCTACAGTTTTCCAGGGGCGGAAACGTACATTGAAAAAAATGGAGGGACCGAGGCTTTGCCGTATTTCTCTGATTTTTTTACGATTCCTTCCCTCCTTCGCTTTGCATTTTTATCAAAGCTCCGTTCTTTTATTTTTTAACTCGACTTCCTGTGTTTTTAAAAAAGGGGAGTTTCAACCAAGAGATGTTGCGACGGGCCTCTTGTTTTTTTATTGTCGTTAGGAGAATGTTATGTGCGGTTTTCGAGGGGAGTAGGCCGGTCCGCCATATATATATATGTAACTACATTTATTGAAACCTCTCCAGGATCCCTCGAAATTAATTTAATTCTGGTTTAAATCGAATGTTGATGAAGAAATCAACTGAGGGCAGTTGATTCACCGAGATAAATCCTACAGCCAAAGAATGAAGCAATCTGGCCGTCGTTTCCAGCGGCAATTTGCCTATCCTTGCTTCTATTAAGAAACGACGAACAGCGAATTTTGATGAGGAGGACTGCTTCTGTTTCAACTGAATCACTGAAATTCCACTCAGGGTGTTTTATTTGTATCTGATATCGTATATGATTTACTATATTTTTCTTCTATGGCAACGAGAATTACCTTGGTAATCCATCGGATTTGTGTGTAATAATGTGAGTTCAGTAATCCACCTTTAAGCACTCATTTTTTATTTTTGAAAACATTTTCATAAATTTTAGCTTCTTTAAAGTGATTTTTCACATTATTTATATGAATTTTTTGTTTACTATTGTTGCAGTGTTTGATAATTCGCCATATTCTGTCTTCGTTGCTGATAAAGGCAGGTTGTTTTTTATCAAATGGCATGTATTACACGAATGATGCTTGATTCTCTTCTCCTGTGTTGTTTCTTCCTCGAGAATTACTTTTCGAATGTTTTAAGTATTCAGTTTCACTTCCAACTCGCCCGTCCATAACATGTGCTAAAGCTAGCCTGATTAATAAATTGCGACACCATGCACGGAAATTAGACCTTTCACGTTGACACTAACGCCGAAGAAAAATGGTTTTAAAATGCGTTCCTCTAACACTTGATAAGGAAGAGAACGGAGTAAATTCTGCACATTTGGCGTATGTTACCTTGATACGATCTCATCAGGATTTTGGTAATTTTTTCCCTTTTAGATTACTTTAGACTACGGGGCAAGCCCCCTGCTAGCTGACGCTAGCCAACCCCCCTCCCCCCTCCTCTCCTCTCCTCCCGCCCCCCTCCCCCTCCCCCCACCTTTGCTCGCTGTTTCTTCGTTTCTACCATGTACCTAGAGGCTTTTGATTAGTTTACTGGGAATATGTTTTTAATATGAGTTTAATAAATATATTTTATAAGGGATGAACGTTTGGTTTTTAATAACTAATTAAGAAAATTATTTGAATAACTCGATAAAAAATAAACATAGTGGGCTGAAATTCCCGGAGATTAAAAATAGCTGAGGTATAGAGCGTTAAAAAGAGAGAGAGGGAGAGAGGGAGGGGGGAGAGAGAGAGAGAGACAACCAGAAATAGGATTTTAGTAATATAGATAAAAATATAAATAACATGAATACTGCATTCGATTTATGTATTTGCATTAAATTCATAACTTCGGTCATTTAGAGCAGGTTTTAATCTTATTTTAGATGTTTAAGTCTTTATTTAAGTTTATATGCACGGAAATTACCGTGGACAACTATACCGGTAATCATAGAATCTTATTATTGAAATGTTAAAAAATTTACCAAAACTGGAGTATAAATTAGAAATATGAGCGAATTCGAATGAGATTGAGTATTCAGCGGTAAAAATAAGAATCCTCATTCATTTTGGCGTGTTTTACCTCAAATTTCGTGTCGATAACTTAATTTTAAAATATTTGAAAGAGTAAAAGAATGAAAGCCTTCAAATCAAAAAGGTGATTTTTACGTGTTATCTTATGGGAAACGACATTCATCCTCTGGAGTCGAACTCGTGACCTTTTTCGAAATTTCTTTTAGTTATAACGTGAATATTCATCAACACTGAAATCCTGAGAAATTTCAGGCTGCTAAGTTTATTTCTTATCGAGTTATTCAAACAATTAGAGCGTTACGCATCATGATGACCATTACGATTTTGTAATATGGAGAGATATTCATTGAAACTGAGTAATCTTCTTATTTTCTCGTATATTCAGCTTAAATATATTGATTAATTTTCATTTCCTTGTCATTCCCTGTTTTACTAGAGAAATCATTTAAGTTTTCAATGTTTATTGTTGCTTTGGAAATATATAAATTTACATAATTTCATATTGCTTGTTCACACATTTTAAATATTGTAATGCTTTACTTTTCTTAACTATAAACAGAAGATTTTTCTTTTGTTTATATGGGAATTCTTGCAGCGTGTTATGTCGTTGTTACTTTTTTAACGCTGCCGTGGTTAAAATGTAGGTTTTCCATTGAAAATGTGGTGATAGATTTGATTTTATTTGAACTTTGACTAAGCAAACGCGCGCTTAGTTCTTCGGATATTAAATTCCATCTACATATCGATTGTATCCTTAATTTACGATGCACCATTCTTGAATGTAAGCTCGCGCGAGTTTTATTTAGCTTTCAGATTAGATTTAACTGCCAAACGATGAGAAACTGCTTAGGCAGAAATGCGGTTTTAACAAATATGCTGTGAATTCTTGTTAAAATATCATAAATTTAAACGCTACTCAACGGGTATAGCACATGTATTTATGACTAGTAGAATTGCCCGTTAAACTTAGTATCAATCCGCCACAACAGATGTCCTCAACGAGGTACATCAAAGAAAAACCCCTACCCTCCCAAATGGTGAGAATGCCATATAAATTGGTAGAAAGGAAGATTCTTATGCAATAGGCATAAACTGGAATGATGGGAAATGTGGACATAGGTGAAAAAATCTGCTATGACCGGAAATCTAATCCAGTTCTTCCACTTACGCGGCGAATATTCTACCACTGAACTACCGTAGCAGACTATTTTTTTTAACCTTACCACGATGTGATTATATTAGAATCACGTTTGAAATTGTACACGATCATAATTTAGGATACTCTGAGGTTTAAAATTGCTTTGTAAATCTAAAAGATATGTTGACAGCTTTTGTCAGGAAAAATATCTATAAAAATCACCAGGAAAGTGTACAACGTATCACAAATGGGCGCGTTTCCTGCAATGGAGTATTAGAAAGAAATTATATACCTGTCCGTAAAGGAAATAACGTTTTAAAGTTCTTTCCTTCGTCATAATCAATTTTCTTCCTGTTTAAAAAAATATTGCATGCACACGTAAGGAAATTAAACGATTTTTTGTGAGATTTTTTATGTTAGCAACAATGAATAAGTAACCATGTAAGAAAATTTCCAAGTTCAACTCGAATTAAGACATTCTTGTATGATTTTATTGATAACGGCTACTCCAACGACAAAAATGCATAGGGAAGGAAATACTCTTCTTTACAAGTTCTACAACATTTATTAGAAAGAGATTTTGATATGACTAATACTTTACGAGATATGATAATTTAATTTTTTGTCGTCAGTAAAGTGGTACCCCTGATTGGCGTACATGATTCATTTTTGCTATTTTCTTACTATCTTTGATAGTAAGTCCTTAATATCAAATTTCATGAAAATTGGTCTGGAAGAAGCCGAGAACGAACATGCGGATGGTCGGACGGACGGACGGACGGACAGACCGACGATAATAGGCGCTCACGCTGGAAGTAAAACCCGCCTAAAAAACGAATAAATTAGTTATTAATTGGGAAGAACCTCGGAAGCATTAATCTTCGTATAACATGAAGTCAGTGTCTCTCTCTCTCTCTTCCCACCTCTCTCTCCCCCCCTCTCTCCCCCCTCCCCCTCTCTCTTCCCCCCCCCCCCCTCTCCCTCCATAAAATAGCATCTGCCGTCGCTAGGGAGGAGAATGAAGAAAGAGTAAGTAGCTCCGTGGACAGAAATGACAGCTTGACATAATGAGAATACGGTGTCGATTCGAACAAAAGAATAAAATAGTTTGTCGCTTAATGAGGCGTCGGAATACACCGTAATAGCATGGGATGGTGATGATGATGAGGAATGAAGAATAACGTGATCGGGATGGTCTTTCGTGGTTTTATTCAGTGCCAAAATCATCGACCGTGGTTTGATTTCATTAAAATTTTCCCTCCATTGGAAAGATTGTTCGGAAACAACCGGTCCAATGAGAGGACGTATTCAATCGCCTCGTTTTCTAGAATTTAAACCGTTACTGGGAAAACAAAAGAGTTAACGGGAGCGCGTGGCGCGATTTCATTATCGAATCAGAACGGAATATGCGTTTGTCTTTTGTTTTTTTTTCGAGCCGTTTTATTTCTTCCACAGCTCCTATTGTCGTTAAACAATTTAGCTTCATTTTTTCCCTCTCTTCTGTAATGGTCCCGCAAAATTAAAAGCGGACTGAGTCATAAATTGAACGTTATTATACTACGGAATAAAAAAATACGGAACTCATTCGTTAAACTTTGTGACGGTATACTAACGATGTTTTTAATCTACACCGGACGCCATTATGTAGCAGTTTGTTGGGATCGTTCTTCTTTCGCAAATATAATCGCTTACGGTCCGTTTCTCCAATCCATTAAACGCCGAAGTGTGTTTCATTGTTACAGCAGAGTTTTTAAAATTCGTATGGTCCGAGAACACGAGTTATAAATTTAAGAATGCAGTTCGGTCCTATTTTTATCAACTGGCGTAGCATTTCATTATCGAATCCACGAAGCGCTTTCGTCAAAAAATAAAATAAAAGAAAAGAAAATAATAATAATTTCGCTCAGTAAAACCATTCGGGGTATCTTGTAACTGTAACGACGAATTCAATTTCCTCTGCATTTTGTACCGCCCGCAATTCTGCTCGGAGTCATTTTTTTTAATTTGGAATTTTACGTGTTTCGAAAGACAATAATTTTATGGAATTGTATGGCGGATTTTATCCGGTGATGAAAACAAAAATGAAATAGTATTTATTGTTTACTTTTTCAAAAATAAACCGTCATTAAACTCCAAAAACAATGTTCCGCGAATGCAGATTTTCACAGTCAGGAAAAACTAAGGCGCATTTGATCAAACGATGAACTCAAACTATAATTTTTATGTTATAATAAGGTGGGTTTTAAGGAACTTTGTTTTTTTATTAATTACATTATCGTTATCTATTAAAATGTTAGAACGATGGTCACATTGTCGCTCTTACGATCCTCTGGCGGAGTAATTGCCTGCGGTAGTCACCTGAATTTCAAAATATAATGAAAATTATTTTTATAATTAAAATATCCCATTTTAACCTTTAGCATTGCCTCATTCTATCTTATTTTTCATTCCATTTTGAATTCTATCTCATTCAATTTCACGTCAACTTCCACTTCTCCGTCCTTTATTTTAAAAGTGGGTCGGAAGTGGTAATTTATTTGTCTTCGTTCGT
Source organism: Uropetala carovei (assembly GCA_036926305.1). NCBI lineage: Eukaryota > Metazoa > Arthropoda > Insecta > Odonata > Petaluridae > Uropetala > Uropetala carovei. The sequence continues at coordinate 2,777,325 of JAXCHB010000010.1, read as the reverse complement.
ATTTTCATTCTTTCCCATGGTTATGCGTCTTCAGGTGTTTAACGTCCATTTAAATTGTTTGTTTTTAAGGATTATTTTAAATTTCCAATCTTTTTATTCTAAAAATTAACGGTTTGTGAACAAAGAGTTTAAAATTAGATCGAACACAAATAAAAAATACTTAAAGTTAATTAAATGGTCTCTGTATTATTTAGCATTGTTCTTTTATATACGTGTAATGATTATGCAATGAATATTTAGTTTGATAACCTTTCAGTGTACTGTCGGAATAAATAAATCATTCAATTCTTAATACCCGATCAATACATCTCCTACGCGTCTGCAGGATTTTATTTGGATTTGCATCTCTGTCGCCTGGCTCTATTTGATACTTTCGAATTTCCCTGTCACCTTTTTTTTTCATTCTCGTCCTTCATATCTACCCACACAATCTCTCAACGCGTAAACTCCATACCTAGACTCACTTTCCCTTGACCCTTCCTGATCTTCACCAATCGAGATTATTTTGCAAGTTCCTATCCGTAACGCGCCCTTCCTTCCAGACTTCCTTAAACCACTTTGCTTCCTCCATCGTTCCCCTTCAACCAATTCCACGCAACCTCGGTCTCAACCATCTTTCTTACTCCCCTCCAAACAACATATTGCACCCCATATACATATTCTCCTCCCGCCCTCTCCCTCTCCATCTCTCTCTCTCCCTCTCTCTCTCTCCCTCTCTCTCTCCCTCTTCCACCCCTCCTTACCCTCCCTCAACCTCACAAGCTCCCGACGCTCCTTTAAACCTTCCTGATCACCCCGTCTTCTTCACCTTCTGCATATCCTCAACCCCTCGTTTAAACCCCGAATTTCGGTCCTTTCCGTCCCCTTCACTCTGCCTCTCTCTGTCTGTCCGCCTTCTCTACCTGCCTTCCAAATATGTCCTCGTTCCTAACCATTACTTTCCTTCCTCTCTCCATACTTCCAATTTTACCCTATGCACTCATGCTATATCTTTCACCTCTTCGTATCCACTTTTCCCTTTTTCGTTTAATAATGTGCATATGTTTTTTTTTGTATACGCATGCGTCTATATATCTTGGCATGCGACCATCAACCACCCCCTAATGTCTAAATACGATGCACTCCCCTCCTGTTTCCATCAACTCTAACCCTCAACACCCACATCGTCTTTGCCCATTTATATTTATAAATCTTACCAAATGGATTCGTTGCTATTCATCTACGTGTTCATTTCATGCTTTATCTCTCATCCTCCCCCGTGCCCTTATAATATTTACAACGTGTCTTCATCGCCGTTTGCTTTAGAAAACCCTCAGAAAATATAACGCGAAGAGATATTCATTTCACTTGATGCACATGTAATAAAATGAAATGAAATTGTGGCATCGTTAGAATCGTAAGAATATAAAAGGTATTGAAATTTAATTTGCCTTTTTTATAAATAAATTTTAATAAGCTTATTCTTGGTGTAATTACAACTCTATGCATACATTATCTGATTAATTGCACATTTCTTGAAATTGAAGTACTTTCTTTGATATCACAGAAGAAATCGTTTATAGCATCACTAAAATATATCATAATATAGTCGAATCATTCGCTATCAAACTCCTGCTAATGGACATTGATGTCGGTTATGGATACGTTAGAGGCAAATAAGACAATTTACCTAATCCTAAAATCGTAGAGGAAACATTGATTGGGATTCGTATTTATTATTCTCTTCGCAAGATATTTGTTGTTTGAATTTTAATTGTAATCTGAAAATATCAAACAGATTTTTCGGATTAATCTCAAGAGTTTCTAATGTCATCGACATTGCACATTATTACATAAAATATAAAATAAGAAATTCGAGTTCCTTGCAAATATTTCGATTCTTCCGATTCAAGCTAATCGCATTCGTTTGAAGGAATTTTATTTGGTAATATATTTACCCAAGCAGTGTTTCCGCGGTTTTTAAAAATTAATTATAAAAATTAAGAAGATTGTAAAATAATTTGTTCTCAATAATTCACATTTGACTCTAATAATGCAGGTGTAGGATTTTAATATATTTGGCTCCCAGCGTAAGACTCGCGGGTTCGAAAATCGCTAAGGGCACGGATGTGTGCTCGTATGAGCAATTTATTATGCAAAGTCAGCCAGAAATCTGCATTATAAAAGTCATATTAGAGAGGAAATTACACACAGTGATTGATCGCGAAATTTATGTTTTTAATTTTTTTGTTTCTTGTTATTCAAGTATATGGCCATTCTTTTTTGAATAACAGTCAATGCAACCGTTTATTTAGATTAACAATGAAGAGAAGATAACCATATAATGTGTTAAAAAATAACTTATGTCCCTATTCTCATCTAATTTTAAATTTACGAGTGAGCCTATTTGCCTTAATAAGGATTACAGATGTACCTATAATATAATAGTTTTACTTGCAAAAAGGTAAGATTCCATCATTCAAACGATGAAAGAAGATTCAATTGCTTTAATTAATCGTTAGAAACGCTTCCCATAAGCTACTAACTGAATAATTATCCGTAAATGTTTACGTTGCTATGTATAAAGTTTGACGTTGCTACAGAAATCATTTCGGAGCTTAAACAAACGTGCGAAGCGAATAATGCTTTTCTTTCATTTATTGATGTTTTAGTTGATACTTCCTGAATCGGAGACAACAATAATGGTCGCCTTGCAACGCTTGGAAAGAGTACGAAATATCCGTAGAATTTCGAAACAATTGCGTATTTCTGAAAGCTTCGGCCGTATAACATGCAAAAATTTCAATAATAAGATAGTGTACAATTTTATCCGTCGAATTAAACAAAAACGAAGAAAATCGGTCTATATTGAGATATTTTGATGAATGAAGAAAAACCCTACACGCTGAAAGATCGATATTCCCGTGTAAACTTATGAGAAAATATAATTGTTACCTGGGTTCAAACCCGGGACTTTAGGAAAATGGAATTAATAATTTTCTCCTAGCTATCATAAACAAAACTCTGTTTACCGCATATCTCTATGACAAACGGTTCTCGAGATGCAAATGGGGTCAGACAGACGGCCACTTGTAAATTAGATGTAGGTGAAATTAGATATAGGATTCTTCCCCCCCTTCCCCTTCATGCGAAGTTAATACAAGGCGGACGTACGTTTTATATTCGATCAAAAAAAGAGAAATTGCGGAGGGCGGGAAATGGTCCCTCTTCTCCATTCAAGGAGCTAATATTCCAATTTATCTCTCACTTGAGGGGAACTATCACGTTTCCTATTTATGTCATCCATACATCTCTTCATTCCCTCAGCTCACTCCCATTCCCTCCCTTTTCATTCCGAGAAGAAATCCATTCTTCCGCCACCCAAATTTTCATCTCTTTCTCATACAATTCCCTTCAAGAAAGTGTCCCTCCATCCTTTCTCATCCAGACAAATAAAAGAGGGGTGTCGACGCATGACGTCACTCCTTACCCTTCCTTCGCCAAAGCTCCCTTACTCTTTTCTCAATATCCTCCTGTCCATACCTTCAACACGTCTCTGGGGTCGTGCCGGATCGTCCGACTCATTCAGAAAAAATCGAGCTCCTACATGGCGCGCGCGCGCGCACACACACACACACACAATCAGTCCTCTGCACCCAAAAGAGGAAAAGAAGAAACCTTATCTGAGGGTGTGCCATAGGGGACCTTTCTGGGTCTCCTCGAGTCTTCCATCGGGTTTGATGTTCATGTTGGGGATACAAAAAGGGTAAAAGGATTTGGATATTCTTCCCTGAATATAGGTGGGTTCATCGTGTGTGTGTGTGGACCGCGGTCGCAAGCGTTCGTGCTATTTTTTTCTTCTCGCCGCTCCGAAAGAGGTGGGTCCGTGTTTAAAAAGGCGAAGGATGGGAGAAGTGACCGAAAAATGATTGCCTTTCTCTCTTCATATCGCGGCGAGGAGGTTGTGTGTGCTCGCGGTGAACGGGAGAAGGCGTTCACAAAGAGATTTGGGCGCGTTTTTTCCCCGCCTACGAGATGGGTTGTAAGATGATAGAGGGCTGGCAGTTGGAGGAAATGGAAGTGTCGGAGCAGATAGGGAATGTTTGTGTGGGTTTTTGGGGTGAAAAAGGATTTTCACGGCTTTACCGGTACTTTTGGTGATGGTAACGTGCTGGTCTTTACTGGTATTCTCAACAGAAGAGACATTATAGCGAGCGGCTGTATCTCGGCGGAGTTGAGACGCGTGTTCGTAAAGAGATTTATAACCTTTTCATACTTATCAGATTCGCTGCGAAAAAAAATTCTATGCGTCGCGGCATTAAATTTGATATTTCATAGAGGGATTAATTATTCGAGTTGAATTTTGTTATAAATACTTATTTTATTGTCTCATTATTAATTTTTTTACATTAATTACACAGCTGTAACTATCATGTCATCGCGTGTGCACATTTATCTTCCAAGCTTTTAAAATATCCAATTGTTTTCTCTAAATATTTGCGCCCTACGCGTTACACTTCATCACTCATATAAAATATATCATTACATGGAACATTTAAAGCTAGCATAAGAAATTATCACGATTTGACACATTTCGTTCCCAGAACCTTGACAGAGATTATATGTTATAACTCGTGTTTGTAGATTAATGGCATTTTTTAGCAAGCTTAAATGTGTAAATTTTACCTTTGCTAAATTATTAACAAATAACTGATAAATTAAAAAAAATATAAAATGCTTTCAGACAACCAACCAGAACATAGGATGACACTAATTTGGCGATCATAGATTGGATCAAAATTTTCTCAACAAATTCCATTTGTGTAATAAACCGCTATTAATTTTTAATTTGAAAATTTGTTATAAGTGAGAATAATTTCCTTGAAATAATTTTTACTCTTTATAAAAAAGTTGAATATGGACATATAGAGCGATGATAAACCTGATTATGAGCAAACATAAATAAATTTCTCCTTCAGTTTAACTATTTGCCTAGAAAGTGTGAGGAACTCGAAATGAAATATCATAACAATTTCGGCACATATTTATGAAACATAACACCAAGTATCAGATCTGCCGATGCGGAGTTTTACCAATTTTATACAAAATAAGCTTAACCGACTCAAAATTAAGAGTAATTACCGAGAAACCGTAAGAAAGTTTGTAGTGCTATGTGGAATTAGGTCACTCGGATATATAAGTACAAAAATGAGGTCTCTCGTTTTAATTCGCAGGATTGTGAAATGTAGGATGTATTGGACGAACCACTTAATTAAACCTATCACTCATCTGCATTTAGTAACTTTATTTGCTGTAAGCGAGCAGTAAATCAGAAGTTTCACAGATTTCGCATACACACACCCACAAATATGCACATGAAACTTCCTCCATCTGTTGGGGAAAATATTAGCGTCGAAGGGGGAGTGGGAAACCGAGAGATGTTTCAAAGGAAGAACGTATGGCCCAAGCAGATTGGGGTGTCGGAGAGAGAGAGAGAGAGAATGGAAGGAGAGATCGAAAATGCGAGAGAGAGAGAGAGGCGCACGGAGAGGGTTAGGAGCGTATTCGGTGGGTGGAGTAAAGGGGTTAGAAAAGTTAGGGGCGAAAAGAAGAGGGGTTTGAAGAACGGAATACGTCGTCTCCAAACCCAATAAGTCAGCCGTTTAATCTTCGTGAGTACCACCGGCTCCCTCTCTCTCTGTCTCCTTCAAACTCTCCCCTGGACCCCTTTTTCTCTCTCTCTCTCTACCCCTATTCGCAACCCTCCTCCCTCCCCCTCCCCCCAATCTATTCCCCGTATACTTTTACATTTCCGCACCCGTGGCAGCACCTACCCTCTACCCTTTCCCATCCTTGCTCCCTAATCAGTCTGACAACCTTAATCTTCACCCAATCTCCATTCTCCTTCCACACACATACACCTATTATCGGATCCCTCTTCCTCCTCTCTCTCTCTCTCTCTCTATCTCTCGCTCTCTCTTTCTCTTTCCCACTATCCTTATTACACTTCCTCCAATCAACCCTCTAACCCTCCCCTCTTTTCCTCTTAACGTCGCTTCCTCTTTATGTCTCATTTCTGCCCTCTTCTACATTCAAAAACCTTATATTTTATCCTTCCTCCTCCTCCTTTCCCTCTTTCTCTCCCTCCTGTTTCCCTCCATCTTCTCTCTTTCTCTCTCTCTCTCTACTCTTTATCTTCCCCTTTATTTCCTCCCATTTGTTCCATCTCCCCAATTCTTAATCTTTCTCCATCCAGTTTTTTCCGTTCGACTCCTCTCTTATTGTTAGTAGGACCGTTTTGGGTCTCCTAGGTCGCTCTTTTGTTTTCAGAAGAAACACAGAGGGAAGACCTTTTTTTTTTTAGAAATGAAGAACGGCATTTCTGAGAAGGGGAGAGGTCCATGTTTGCCGTCGTTTTTTCGGCCCCTGTTTGTTTTGTCTAGACATTCGTCATTTCCTGATATTTGGCGGACTAATGTATGGCATAAGCTGATAAAAGTGTTTTCCCATGAAGTAATCATTTCTGCTATCGTGAACGGATGAGCGGTGGTTTTTGTAGAGATGTCAACAAATAGCATTAAATGGCTGATTCTCTGCCGGTTTTCATTGATTGTATAAGGTTAGTTAAGCAGTACTTTGGTGGCCACGGAAATCAATCAAAGAATTGTGAATGTTATATTCATTTATTCATTTTATAGATACTTTTATGAAGAATATTTACGTTTATACCCATAAGGATTGAATTAACAATATGATATAGAGGTACAGATGGAACTGGTAGGCAAGACAACATCCCGTTAAAATGGCAAGATTTCGTCAAACTGTGTGAATTAAATGTTTTCATTGAGAAATTTCGAACTGTAGGCGGAAAAAGATGAACAGAGTAAGAAACATTATAATGTTTTATAAAAAATGGTTCATATTCGAAGATTGTAGGCCAAACCTTTCTAATTTTAATCTAAAAAAGAATGAAAGCCTGCACGTCGTAAAGCCGATTTTACGTGTTAACTTATTGGAAAGGAAAATTATCCCCTGGAGTCGCACCCGGGTCTTTGATCTCGATTTCGATACATTAAAACGTTTTGTTATTATGTCATAATGCTATCCTGAAAATTTCATCACATTCGGTTCAGTTGTTTGCGAGATATTAAGCTTCAAAAATGTTACATGACAAAGTGACACTGTCTTTTATATTAGATTTATGATAAATCAGTGGTGCCAATCCAACGGCCCGCGATGGATTTTTGTGTAGCCCGCGAAGCCATTATGAAAAAGCAACCCGAGTAATAACACGTACAGTTTTATAAAACATTTGATGTTAAAACTTTTAATATTGAAATGTTAACTATGATAACCTTATTGTGACTCGATTTTCGCTTATATAGCACTTCGAAATATATAGTTATCTTCCTAATTAAATTCTAATCCGGTCCCTCATAAATACCGGCGTCCTGCAATGCGGCCCGCCGTAGGATTCGCAGCCACCGATGTGGCCCACCATGTAGAAAAATTCGGACATCACTTTTATAATTTCCTAAAAAATGCAGTAACTAGCCCAAGCAGGCCCAGACAAACCACGCGTTGTTGTTGTTGCAGAAGATTATATTCATATTGAATCTTAAGATTTCCAAATGCCTTTAACATTAATTTTGGTTACGTCGTAGCATTGTTTAAATTACGGCTGTCCAATTTCTTTGGTGTGGTGGGCCAAATATGTTGGATTTTCCTCCACAGGCACTGACCCAAATGGAAGAAACAATCACGTTGAAGTGCATGAGGAAAATCTTATTTAAACGATTTGATAAAGCTTCGCTCGAAATCGGACATGATGGAAGTCGGATTCAAGGTGGGTCTTTGCAACCGGAAATCACACCTCAATGCCAGAGAATTAGCGACACAGTAAAAAATAAAACGGCAATTGAAGAATGAATGTCTATACAAAATAAATTGTTCTTAAATATTTGTTCAATTCTATCGAATTTGAAAATCTTATTAAGGAAAGACTTGCAAGTATATTCTCAATTAATCTAAAATTAATAGCTCTGTGAGTTAAAAACTCATGGAATGCACCATCTGCCAACACCAATCTGGTGAATTGCAGGGTAGGATGCAGATGTAGATGTCGGAAAGGATTCGTAGAATAATGTAAAACTCATTAATTCCAGTAAACTCATTGATTTCATTTTCGGAAAGTCTTGCTTATAACTGTAATTTTCACGTTAAACATCACCAAATAATTTAAATCTAATTTTACCCATTTTTAATACGTATTACAAGGGGTGTTCAAATTTGACCTGGACTTTAAATCGTAAAAGTAACCCAGCACTATAATAATACAGTCACTTTTTTATGTACTCTCTCTCCTTCAGAATACACTTGATCCATCGTTCTAGTAGTTTTTGTATTCCAGTTTCAAAGGAATCTTTCGGTTGGTGTCGACACCAGTTGAGGACTGCATTTTTCACCTCACCATTCGAACTGAATTTATTGCCTACTAAATGCTCTTTCAGCGGCATAAACAGATGAAAGTCACACGGTGACAAATGAGAACTATAAGAAGTATGGGAAAGAACGTCCCACCCCAATTCAGCCAGTATATTCAGAGCCAAGTTATTCATATGTGGTTGGGTGCTGTAGTGGAGAAAACAAATACCTTTGGACAGAAGACTTGGTCGTTTCTTCCTTAGAGCTGGTTTCAGGCTGTTTTTTTAGGAGCGCTGAGTAATAAGCAGCATTAATTGTATGGCCTTGTTCCAGAAAATCCACATGAATAATACCTAGAGTATCCCAAAACAGTGGCCATCACCTTGATAGCTGATTTATTTATTTATTTAAAATATTTACAATTCACCCAACATAACAATTATAGGGTGAACTTTGAAAACAAATTACAAGATACAATGTAATGTCAAGATGGCTAATTACAAAAAATAAATTTTTAATACACATAATAAAAGTATTACCATGGTAAATTTAAATTAATATAAAATATAAGACTAGTCATTTCAGGAGTAAAAGGTGGAAATACATTTTTGAAAACAATTTGTTTTTTGGAAGACATCAAAAAAATTGTATGACGATTATATTCTTCACATATCCTATATATTGGGGAATTGGTACACTACGCTTTATTTTACAATATCAAGGCAAAAAAGTCTATTCATTCTACAACACACAATACGAACATTAAATTTTAGTTTAGACAACATCACACAATCTTCACCTGCTTTGATTATGTCATAAAAAATAGCATATCTTTGATTTTTTCCTATTTTTTAAACTTTTAAAATTGTACATAGATAATAAATTTTCATATTTTACTTCATTTTTAAAGGTAGGATAAACTTTGTAGTTTCTAAAGTAGACACATCTAAGAAACCTTTTCTGTACACTTTCCACAAGTAATATGTATTTTTCCCTGAATGGTGTCCATACCACAGACACATACTCAAGTTTTGATCTCACATAAGCATAAAATAACGTCTTAAAGGATTTTTCAGATTTGAAATGTTTTGTGCGTCTATAAATAAATCCCAGTGCCTTATTCGCAGATGATACCATTTCAGAAATATGTTGAATAAAAGTCATGGCTGGGTCAAAAATAACACAAGTCTTTGATGCTGGTAACTTTCTTTAACATTGCGCCACCCATGGTATAAGAATAGTCAAAATATTTTTTCTTTCTCATAAATGTCATAATATAGCATTTATCTAATTGTAAGTTAAAATACAGTTTGTTCTTTAGTGACCAGTTTATTAGGTTCTCCAAGTCTTTCCGGAGTTCCAAGCAATCTTGTAAGCCTTTAACTGTTTTAAATAATTTGACATCATCTGCGAACATAAGACACATAGAATTGTCAATACAAACTGGTAAGCCATTTATGAATAGTAAAAATAACAAAGTTCCTACGTTTGTTCCTTGTAGCACACCTGATGTGACAATATACTCTTTTGAGAGACATTTTCTATATATTACATGCTGTTTTCTTTGAAACAATTATGAACTTAACCATTGCAACACCATACCTGTAATGACAAAATCACCCACTTTTCTAACTAAAATGCTTTGGTCTACAGTGTCAAATGCTTTTCTAAAGTCAATAGTCCACTTGTTCATTATTATGTAAGGCTTCCAGCATATAATCAGTAAAATTTTCCATGTTACCAACTGTTGATCTGTTTGATCGAAAACCATACTGTATGTCACTCAGCTGGTTTTTTACTTGAAAATATATGGATTTGTAAACAATAATTTCAAATATTTGAGAGAATATAGACAAACTTTGGCAATCTTCCATCCAGCAGGAAATACACCAGTTTTTAAAGAAAAATTATACAAATAACATAAAGGTTTTACAAGTATATCTTTGCATGCCTTCACAACATAAGCTGGAACACTGTCAGGGCCCAATGATTTTTTCGGTTTAACTGTACTTATGACTTCTAAAATGTCATTAACATCAATAGACTTTAAAACAGCACTGTTAACAGATTGAATGCTTTCACTAAAACTGTTGTTCAAGGCTGGAGATCCAGTTGGAAGATACACAGATTCAAAAAATAGCTTAAATGCATTAGCAATTTAAAAAGGAATTTCCAATTCTAAACAATCATATTCCATTATCATTTCTTTATTCTTATTAATTGCTTTAGATTTCACAAATTCCCAAAAAACATTTCCATTTCCATTATTTATACTAGCTTCAACACTGTCTACATAATTATCATAAGCCTGTTTTATTTCATTTTTTTTCTCCAGTCTTAATGTAGAATACATAAAAAAATGATATAAAGATCCATGTTTTTTATAAAGTTTTCTATGCCTATGTTTATTTTTTATCTATTTGATTAAAACACTACTATACTAACAAGGGTATTTGTATTTTGTTACTCTACATTTGGGAATTGAGCTGTCCATTGATTCATAAATATACTTATAAAATAAGTCCAATACAACTAAATCATGTTGGGAGACTTGCTTTGGCTTAGTTATTTCAACATTTGTTAATATAAAATCCAGTAATTTACCATTTTGGTTTTTTATGCTATTTTCTTGTTCAAGACCCATAAAATCCAGGAATAAGTATAATTCATCTGCTATGGAACTAGAATAATTAGGAAATCCAGTAAAACTTGGGATATTAAAGTCCCCAATAATTATGATGTGACAGTTTGATAAATGACTATAAGATGCCCTGTCAAAAAACTCATTGTAACCATCTGCATTAGTTGTTGGAGGAATATACACTACACATAAATATAACCACTTGTTAGATCTAATTAATATTTTAACCCAGAGAAACTCACTTGTTGATTCTAGTTCATACATTCTTTCCGGTTTGTATTGGGTGTTTACCATTGCCATGACACCACCACCTAAATTTTTGTTAGTAATTTCAGGGTCTCTATCTTTCCTCGAGATATTATATTTGCAATCTATCATTAGCTCTGAATTGTTAATACTAGCATTCAACCAAGTTTCACTAAATAATAAAACATCATACTTGGAGGTTAACAAGGATAAATTGAATAAATTCAACTTACTCCTCAGCCCATGAACATTCTGATAATAAAACCTTAAACCTTTTAATGTATAATTCAAACAGTTCATAATAAGCACTAACACACAATCAAAAATCACAATCAGATATGTGAAACTTACATAAGGTTGTGGTATGTCTTCTATAAAGTTAATTCTGAACACTCAGGTGTTGAAGTCTTTCCTCATATAGACATTCCTATTCTTTACCCAAACAAATTTGAATCCATTATTTTCTCTGGATCTCCGAGCACTTCTAAATAAATACCATCTGAAATTTATTAAATGTTCGTCTATGTAGATATTCTTTTTCGGTCCTCCCAAGCCTACATCTTCTGTTGAAAATGCTTTTCTCACATTAGCGTTCTGTCCGGTAGCCTGCTGTCTTCTGACTTCCATTGCTCGCCTCAATAATTCCTCCTTCATACTCCATCAGGAGAACGTTACTACGACAGCTGGTTCCCTTTCCTTACCTTTGTCCTTCATTCTATACGAGTCCACAATGTCATCTTCTTTTATGTCACAATTCAGATATGTTATCACTTTTGCAACCAAATAACTCGTTTTTTCACCTTCCCTAAAGGCTGTCCCCTTAATTTCAACACAGTTATTTTTGTTTTCTTGTTCTAAATAATCTATCTTCGACTCAAGTTGAGTCACTCGTTTTTTGAGGTGATCATTTTCCACTAAAACGTTTTTCACGATATCCATTGTTTCATGCCACTCATCGTATTTCTTAGTAAGAAAGATCACAGCCTCTTTTAGTTCCACCTGATCAGATATCAGTTTCCTCAGCAATTCTTCATTTTCTAGACCTTCTAAACTATCTTATTCTTTGCTGCACTGTTTGCTGAGGAAGATGAAAAAACACGTAATTTTGGAGCCATACGAGACTGGCATTTTTCACATACCCATTTCTCTGAAAATTGTACTATCTTGTTATAATCTTTTATACCAATATTTTGACACTTAATATGGTACCAATTCTTGCATTCCCCCTGACATTCGAGTGTCTTGTACTTATTGGAAACGTTATTTTCGCAAGAGCCACAAACAACAACACCAGCCATATTGACAAAAGACGACCGATGCCGTCGTTTTGAATTTTTTCGGTGTAGGAGGATTTGTGTCTCTCCACTCCATACTTGAACAGTTGTTTTCTGAAGTAAAGTGATGGACCCATGTCTCGTCCGTAGTTATGATACGATTAAAAAAATCAGCCCCTTCCCTCAGAAATCGTTTACTCAGAACCCCTGAAATTTGAACCCGCATCGCCTATTGTTCTGGTAACAACTGTTTGGGCACCCATCGAGCGCTGACTTCACTGTATCTAAAGTTGTAATGAAGTCGAGTCTCAGCATTACCAATACTAATGTTAACTTGCAACGCTAATTCACGCACTGACATTGGCGTGTCCCTCCGAACGAGCTCATCAACCTGCGTAATTGTCACATCATTGATTGAAGTTGCTGGTCCTGCTTTGTGTTCTTGTTCTCCACGCGTTTGTGACCCTCTCTGAATGATTTGTACCACCCAAACATATAAAACCGAGACAAACAGGATTCCTCATACTGTAGTCCGCGATGAATTTCAGTCCCTTTTACACATTCCTTACAGAGAAATATAAAAATAATGCGTTGTTCCACTGAAGTAGAAACACGTTCAGATGCCATTTTGTTAGCTCTGACATGGATTGCTATGGCAAAAAAACATAACTTTTTGTATTGCCAACATTATAATGATAATGTACACACCTCATCAGCTCATTGTATTATATATAAGATGTTAATAAAAAATAAGACCAGGTCAAATTTGAACATGTCTCGTATAACTAAAATAGTATCCTTTTCTATTTTCGATCATTTTGATTTCGCCGTTTTGACGTTCGCTATGTTAACGTTCGCTATGTTAACGTTCGCTATGTTAACGTTCACCGTGATTGATTCACCGTTTTGACGCGTAACCTGGGAGAGGAGGGTAGGAGAAATTTTGTTCGAACGAAGACCGGAAAGCGTGCGCCCGCAAAGTGCATCTTTATTGTATCGCCCATGCTTCCCTTACTTGCATTAGTCGGTTTGAGGGCATTTCCAAGAGAAATACAGAACCCTTGTTAGCCCATCCGTTTTCGCACATGGTGGTAAAAACTTCGGAAGGGGGAAGAGGCATGGAGGGAAACGCGTTCTGTGTCTGGTAGGGTTTGGGCAGCTTACCAGTATTCTATTCTGGAGGCCGCTCGGCTCGCCCTTACCTCGGGATGGATAAAATCATGCCGCGGGCCGGATGTGGCCCGCGGGACGCCAGTTTGACAGCCCTGTTTTAAATTATCGTCGATGTAAATTTATTTCGTTGGTCTAAATTCAAATTCAATTTTGAATTCGGTTTTTTGTCGGTGGTGATGTTTTTATAATGGCTCCTTTCCAATATATTTTCCTCAAGTGTTGTAATAACACGAAATGCCCGGGCCTTTATGAACGGCAAACTTTTTACGCCTCATTTGATGGCGGGCAAATTGGAGCCTTTCTAACCTCTTGACCTCGCAAGACCACTTTCACTGTTTCTCTCTCTTTCTCTCTCTCTCTCCACCATTCCCCTCTCTACCTCTTTCTTCCATCTCTCTCGGCCAATAACTCCACTTTCCGCAGAATTCTACGCTTGTATAAGTTTCTCTTTTCCAGGTCTCTCCCCCAGCCCAACTCTTTTCCCTATCTCATTCAGTAAAAGCTCGATTCTCTTCCTCGAAATCTTTTCGCTTTGCATTTACCTCATCGTTTTTATCCATCTCTTACCTTTCCCTCTTTCTGTTTGCAATTGCCGTCCATTTCCTACTTTGTATTTTCCTCAATTTCTGTCGTTAATTACGTTTTCTATCCTTCTTCCTCTCTCTCTCTCTCCTTGTCCGTCAAACTTCATTAGTTTCGATTAATAGCTGTACCTTACATATAATTTAACATATTTTCCATTCGCTAATATATATTCCATGTTTGTTTCTGTTTCACGAGTTCAATCCCACGTTTCATGTTCAATTCCTGTCTATGTTTTTAAAACATTACAATCCATTGCCTTTACTCATCCTTTCGTTTTTATTATGTTTGTTTTGAAAGTAATGTAGATAAATAATATCACATATATCTTTCAATGCTTTACAATTTAAGCGTCCCTTTATTATTCTCATAATTATTCTATTTTTTACGCATTATTACCATAACGTGTACATACATTTTTTCTTCTGTTCCGTTCTGTTTTAATCGCGCTTCTTTATTTTTCTCCTTTTTGTAAGTTTCTTAGAATGCTATCGACCGGGCATTTACATGTTGAATTTCAATGAAGTGCATAAAGGAATATTTCTAATTACTAATATTTTGAGCGAATTTCAAAAATTTACAAATCGATGATTATCTTAATTTATTATGTTTTTGGTTGGATATTATGAAATTATTAGCAGTAATTCCCAGTCAAATACGACGGGTATGCGTGAATTAAGTATTACATTAAAGTAAAATAAAAATTGATGACACCAACTTTTATGTGCACTAATACGTAAAAATTAAATATAAAACCCATATAATCGAATGTTCCAGAGAGTAATAATAGGTATGTACATATAAAAGTTGTTTGGAAAAGATAAATGTAAATGATGATTTATTCGTTAAACTTACTGCAGCGATTTTCCCCACAACTCCGCACTTAACGAAGCACTTGTCGAATAACGCGACGAAAACGCAGAAAATCGCAGAATATCGCTGCTTTGTTATCGGTGTCTTTGTCATCGGTGAAGAGAACGCCCCCGCCGAATGGCTTCTCCCACACCAACGCGCTTTATATAGGGCGAATATTACCCCTATTTCCCATTCCCTCCTTTTCGTAGGGTTATATCACATAATCAGGAAATTAACCAATACGAAGTCGAGGAGTCGCCCATTTAAGCTACCCGCCGAACCCCCCCCCCCCCCTCGAACGGCGACACGAGACGAGAGTGGCCGTCGAGAGAACGAAGGCAGACCACGGGAATATACGGAGAGCGGGGTGTCGCCGCGTTGAGCGAGAGTAAGAGAGAGAGAGACGAGTGACAGAGACAAAAGCGAGAAGAGTTGTTCCTCGCAAGGGAGAGTGAAAAGTTTCCTGTCGGACAGACGGTAACGATAAGTGACAGTTTCTGAAGTGGTTAAGTGTTGTTAATACTTTATTTTACTTTATTATGTGTACGATATAGCAGTTAGTTAGAGCCGTATGTGGCTTTGATTTTTGGTCGCCACATTACTAAATAATTCTCTCAAATTTGTTATGAAGATATGAATAACCTAATCTACAGTAATCGCTATTCAGATTGTAATTAACATTCATGTAATCTTTTTCTTGCATCTATAAATCCGTTGATTGTCGATCGATTTACTGTTACTTCTGGTGACCCATTGCGTCTATGCCTCGCTTTTCGTTTGTTCTGATCGTTCAATATTTTCTGTCTCTCCTGTTTCGATTCTCTTCTCCTGTCTCCAACAATATTTCCATTTGGCGATATCTCTAGCGAGTTTGTGTTAATTAAAGGATAACGGTGAATAATACTTTACTTACGGTTATTGTTGTTCAGAATTGGTTTTAAGTATGTGACTATACATGCTTAACGTTTAAAGTTGTTAAGCCCATATATTTACAGCACTGATGGAAATATGCTTTCGGCATCGTAGATTTCTTGAGAAATTGTTCATTTGTATCGGTATTTCCTTTCGACTCCAAGGAATAGTTTCTTTCTCCCATAAGATAACACTAAAAATGTTCAAAATAGTCTGTAATTAATATCGCAGACCATATAATCACCAAAGTTGCGCGGGACACATAAAATGATCTACCGGGCCGGATGCGGCCCGCGGGCCGTAGATTTCACGCCCCTTCCCTAGAGTCATTATAGTAACCGATCCAGTAGTGTTATGCAACAATTTGCCAAATTTAACACGTTTTCTGATGAAATTATGCGTCTTCCGAAATTTTTCCAAAGAACATTTTCGACTTAAACTTCCGCAAGGATTCGAATGGTTACGTCCGTAGACATGAATTCTAGGACACCCTGTATATATATATAAAGAATGCGATTTGTCGATCGGATTCTTTATTTACATTTCCGATTTGTAAGTTGACAAGTCAGTTTTCATGATTATTTATTACTCTTCAAACGAACTCATTATCTATATAAATAAAATTGTAACCTCTGTCTGTACATTTGTTTTTTTGTCAGGGTTTTACTTTTTTGTGTGTTTTGCATCACAAGAAGACATTTGAACCGGTTTGCACAATTGTTGTCTGTCTGTCTGTCTGTTTGTTTGTTACCGTATCACGCATAAACGGCTGATCGAATTTTTATCAAACTTGCAGCGTATCTTTAGACTGATCCAGCTTAAAATATAGGCTATGCGGTGTATCTCAAAAAAAATTAAAAGTGGGGGTTTGGGAGCGCAACCGATTTGGTTTTTCGACGATAACTCTCGAGTGAATTAACTTAGGAAGTTAAAATAAGATATTTGCCACTTTCAATACAAGTATAAGATCAAGTTTGTAAATGAGCAAAATCAGACCAAGGGGAGGGGAGTTATGGAGGGGGGGGGGGGCACCCGTCAGAGAAATCGCTGATTTCAAGCTAACGGTCGATTGATTTCAAGCTAACGGTCGATTGATTTTCTGATTTTCCTGATTTACCTGATTTTCCGGAATTTCCTAATTTTGCTGATTTTCCCGATTTTCTTGATTTTTCTGATTTTCCTGAATTTCCTGATTATCTTGAATTTTCTGATTTTCCTGAAATTCCTCAATTTCCTGATGTTTCTGAAGTTCTGGAATTTCCTTATTTACCTGATTTTTATGATTTTCCTAATTTTCCTTATTAAATTGTTTGAAATAAAAGATGTAGGAAAATCAGGAAATACATGAAAATCAGTAAATTCAGGAAACTCAGGAAAATCAGGAACATCAGGAAATTCTGGATAATCATGAAATTCAGCAAAATCAAGAAATTCAGGAAAATCAGGAAATTCAGGAAAATCAGGAAACTCAGGAAAATCAGGCAATTCAGGTAAATCGGGAAAATAAGGAAATTCAGGAAAATCAGCTAATTCAGAAAAATCAGGAAATTCAGGAAAATCAGGAAATTCAGGTAAATCAGAAAAATCAGGAAATTCAGATAAATCAGGAAAATCAGGAAATTCAGGGAAATCAGGCAATTCAGGAAAATCAGAAAAATCAGGAAATTCAGATAAATCAGGAAATTCAGGAAAATCAGGCAATTCAGGAAAATCAGGAAATACAGGAAATTCAGGAAAATCAGGAAAATCAGAAAAATCAGGAAATTGACCAAAATTAGGTAATTCAGGAAAATCGGGAAATTCAGGAAAATCGGGAAATTCAGGAAAATCGGGAAATTCAGGAAATTCAGGAAAATCAGAAAAATCAGGAAATTCAACAAAATCAGAAAAATCTGGAAATTCAGGAAAATCAGAAATTTAAGGAAAATCAGGAAATTCACGTAAATCAGGAATATCAGAAAAATCAGGAAATTCAGAAAAAACAGGAAATTCAGGAATTTCAAGAAAATTGGGAAAATTATTTTCCTGATTTTCCTGAATTTGCTGATTTTCCTGATTTACCTAAAATTCGTGATTTTCCTGAATTTCCTGATTTTCGTGAGTTTCCTGCTTCTCCTTATTTTCCTTAATTTCCCAATTTTACTGATTTTCCTGAATTTCCTGATTATCCGGAATTTCCTGATTTTCCTGATTATCCGGAATTTCCTGATTTTCCTGAATTTCCTGATTATCCTGTTTTTGCTGAATTACCTGATTTTCCTGAATTTCCTGATTTTCCTAATTTTCCTGAATTTACTGATTTTGGTGAATTTCCTGATTTACCTGATTTTCCAGAATTTCCTGAATTTCCTGAATTTGCTGATTTACCTGATTCTCCTGAATATCCTGATGATGTTGAAGTTCCAGAATTTACTTATTTACCTGATTTTTTATGATTTTCCTGATTTTTCGTATTAAAATGTTTGAAATAAAAGCAGTAGGAATAACAGGAAATACAGGAAAATCAGGAAAATCAGGAAATACAGGTTCATCGGAAAATCAGGAAATTCAGCAAAATCAGGAAATTCAGAAAAATCAGGTAAATCAGGAAAATCAGGTAAATCAGGAAATTCAGCAAAATCAGGAATTTCATGAAATTCAGGATATTCAGGAAAATCAGGAATTTCAGGACATCAGGTAATTCATGAATATCAGGAAATTCAGGTAGATCAGGAAATTCAGGAAAATCAGGAAAAGAAGCTATTTCAGGATAATCTGGAAATTAACGAGAATCAGGAAAATCAGGAAATTCAGGAATATCAGAAATATCAGGAATTTCAGGAAAACGGGAAAATCTGGAAATTCAAAAAATCCGGATATTCGTGAAAATCAGGAAAATTCTTTTCTTGAATTTCCTGATTTTCCTTCATTTCCTGAATTTTCTGATTTTCCTTAATTTGCTGATTTTCCTGATTTTCCCGATTTTCGTGATTTTCCTGAATTTCCTGATTTTCCTGATTTTCCTGAATTTGCTGATTTACTTGATTTACCTGATTTACCTGATTTACCTGAATTTCCTGATTATCCTGAATTTCCTGATTTTCCTGATTTCCTTATTTTCCTGGATTTCCTGATTTTCCTGGATTTCCTGATTTTCCCGAATTTCCTGATTTTCCTGTATTTCCCGATTTTCCGGAATTTCCTGATTTACCTGAATTTCCTGATTTTCCTGAAATTAGTGATTTTCTTGATTTACCTGATTTTCCTGAATTTCCTGATTTTCCTGATTTAAGAGATTTACCTGAATTTCCTGATTTCCCTGATTTACCTGATTTTCTTGAATTTCCTGATTTTCCTGAAATTCCTGATTTTCCTGAATTTCCTAATTTTACTGAATATCCTGATTTTCCTGAATTTCCTGATTTTTCTGGTTTACCTGATTTTCCAGAATTTACTGATTTTCCTGAATTTCCTGATTTTACTGAATATCCTGATGTTCCTGAATTAGCAATGTTCCTGAATTTCCTGAGTTTCCTGATTTACCTTATTAAATTCCTTTAAATAAAAGATGTAGGAAAATAAGTACTACAGGAAAATCAGGAAATTCAGGAATCTCAGGGAAATAAAAAATCAGGAAAATCAGGAAAATCAGGAAATTCATGAAAATGAGGAAATTCAGGAATATCAGGAAATTCAGGGAAATGAGGAAATTCAGGAAAATCAGGAAATTCAGGAAAATCAGGAAATTCAGGAAAATGAGGAAATTCAGGAATATCAGGAAAATTATTTTCCTGACTTCCTGATTTTCCTGAATTTGGTGATTTTCCTGATTTAACTGATTTTCCTGAATTTCCTTATTTTCCTGATTTTTCTGATTTTCCTGAATTTTCTGACCTTTCGGATTTAACTGATTTTCCTGAATTTTCTGAACTTCCTGAATTTCCTGAATTTCCTGATTTTCCTGGATTTTCTGATTTTTCTGAATTTCCTGATTTTCCTGAATTTACTTATTTTCCTGAATTTCTTGATTTTTCTGAGTTTCCTGAATTTCCGGTTTTTCCTGAATTTCCTGATTTGCCTGAATTTCTTGATTTCCTTAATTTCCTGTTGTTCCTGAATTTCCTGAGTTTCCTGAATTTCCTGAGTTTCCTGATTTGCCGGATTTTCCTGAGTTTCCTGATTTATCGGATTTTCCTGATTATCGTGATTTTTCTGAATTTCCTGATTGTCCTGAATTTACTGATATTCCTGATATACAAGAATTTCCTGAGTTACCAGAATTTCCTGATTTTCTTTTATATCTACATCTTATACACAGTGAGAAAGGTGGGAAAGGACTACTTTCTTATCTGTAATAATACGTCGGGTACTGATTAAACTGCGCGTATTTTCCCAAGTAGATTTCAATCAAATTTGATTCGATTGTGGAGGGCTCCCCGAAATAATTCATACGTAAACAGAATAGGAAAATGATGGAATTCATACGTAGTTTTAGTTTCTCTCTGCCTGTTGTATTCAACACGGCGGCCGAGTGAAATATTAAATACCATGTATGATCTACAATTCCGATCGGATTTGAAACAAATTTTCCCGGGCAACGCCGGGAATTTCTGCTAGTAGATCATATTGAATGTTATTTAAGACTATGTTTCGTTTTTATTTATGTGTGTTCATTATACTAAGCATCAGTGAAGTTGTGTCCATGGTTTTAAGCGTATTAAGACTGATGGAATTCAATTAACGTGAAAATATAATGATAAAATAAGGAAAATAAAAAGAAGCATTTCAAATTAAAGTAACAAAAATTGCATGCGATTATGAAAATATTCATTGCTATTAATGCATGTAATCACTGGATATTATTATCAGTCTGATATGTGATGAAAGAGCATGTTTTTAAAAACAAAATATCCGTTTATGTTAGCAGAATTTGATTTTATGACGTAAGAATTCGGTCGTATTAACATGTATATGTATAGAGGAGGTGCTCAAGGATCTTAACGAAAATTTTAATTGTATATGATCATGAATCTCTTTAAAAATGAGGTATGGCATATGTTGATAAAACAAGAATTTACAGTATTTATATGGCACTGAATAATTTAATCAACATATGTCATACCTCTTTTTTAAAGAGAGATTCATGAATATATACAATGAGAATACTCCTTAAGATCCAAATATTTTCTTGAACCCAGAAATTCATTTTATATTTTTCAGTGCGCTTTATAAAATGAGTATAACTTTAAAATGTTTTTATATAATTTTAAGAAGCTTGCTTCTTAGATCGAGAGTCCAAATAATTGAAAAATAATCCGATGCATAAAAACGAAACCAATTTCCCTTCATAACTCTCTTATAGCGTTAAAATTTAATAACATTCGCCATTCTTTCGAGTTTTACTAGGCTCGGAGACAAATGTTCTAAATTTGGATTTCCGCTGCTTTCCGAAATAGTACACCCTTACTATGTCATGTCCCACCGCCATACGCATTATATATAACTATTTGTAAAAATACCATAACAATTTTGAAACGCTTAGTTTTTCGCTGTCATTCCTTTTCATATTTCCGCACGGCTCCTTTTCTAAGCTGCTCTCTCTTTTCCGTTCCATCGTTGACTTCCAGCCCTTTCAAACTCAAACATCTTCTTCAAGAACTCCAAAGTTTATTTGAGCTTTTTTCTGTATTTCTGAGTTCTTTCTCTTAAATCTCGGTTTTCCATCTCCTATCTCTTTCCTCCAATCTTTCCTCAATATTCCTTTTTTATCATCATCCTTTTCACTTGCTTTCCGTCACTTTTTATCTCAAATCTCTCTCCCCCGCCCCTCCCTCTCTCCCCTCCCCCCCGCTCTGACTCTCTCTCTCTCTTTGGAACTCCTCCTACTCCTTCTTCCAACTCTCCTCTTATCTAAATCGACACTTGTAAAAACTTTGTAATATTAAAGAGGAACCAAGGCCGACAACTTTCGCTTTTCTTTATTTCGTCAATCTGAAATTCGCGGAAAGATGGGCAGTCTCTCTCCCTCTCTCCTTCCCTCCCTCTCTCCCTCTCTCTCTCCCTCTCTCTCCTCCCCTCTCCCTCCCTCTATCTCTCTCTCCCTCTATCTCTCTCTCCCTCTCTCTCCTCCCCTCTCCCTCCCTCTATCTCTCTCTCCCTCCCTCTCCCTCCCTCTCCCTCCCTATCTCTCCCTCCCTCTCTCTCTCCCTCCCTCTCCCTCCCTCTCCCTCCCTCTCCCTCCATCCCTCTCCCTCCATCCCTCTCCCTCCATCCCTCTCCCTCCATCCCTCTCCCTACGTCTCCCTCCCTCTCTCTCTATCCCTCCCTCTCTCTCACGCACAAACAAGTTTTTTATGAAAGACGAACTTGTGAAAAATATAACGCATGTATCATGTGTAATTAGTCGATGGTCTCCTTTTGTAATTTTGTCGGCGTTTGGGAATTTCAGTCCCTGCTCATTTTCTCGATTGACTGAGGATTTAAAGTTGTGCGTTATTCTCGTATCCTTATTTATTTTCACATTTGGATTATTGTGATTTTCATATGACATCGTAATGACCTATTCTCTAACAACCTTGTGAGCACATCATCGTTTTTAATCATTCACCATGGCATATGCTGTTTAAGCATATTCACATGATTGTATTCTACATTTTGCAGAAAAAGCATAGAATGTATTTTAAACTAATATAATTAATCACTAATCGTTAATTCGGAGAAGGAGAAAATTCTGAACTTGACCGAGAAACGAACCCGGGTCTCCCAATTGTCTGGTATGTGCTTTAACCAACTAAGCTGTCAAGCCAGTCTAAATTCTAAACTTGACAGGGAATCGAACCCTGGTCTTACACTTGTCAGATAGGTACCTTAACCAACTAAGCTATCAAGCCAGTCTAAATCCCCATTGTCGAATTGGGGTATTTAGAATATACTAGCCTGACTTGATAGCTTAGTTGGTTAAATCACTTACACGGCTAGTGGTAGACCCGGGTTCGATTTCCGGTCAAGTTCAGAGGTTTTCTCTTTCTTTAACTTCACATTTGTGTTCAGTTATATGCACTCACGCATAAAAGTTACATTTCCATCCATTCACTCTTGTCGCTAGCCTACAATTTGCTTGTGTATAGTTAATTATGTTATAAGCGCCATTGTAAAAGAAGATTTCACTTATTTTTCTTTAAAAAATATCGAAATAAATGTAATATGACTACGTTATTTAATTATTATATTATGTTATTTTATATTTCAATTTAATTCTACTAGCTTCAGTTGAATCTAATATCTGAATATGGTATTTGGATGGGATTAGTGTTTTGTTTTTCTTAATTTTTGTGTTCATAAGTTTTGAAGTTTGAGAAAATAATACTTTACATACTTTTTAAAGTGAAAATTCGATGCAATTACTTGATAGTTTACGCTTAACCAATGAGAACAAAACTAATGCGAATTATTCAGTCTAATTTTCTCTTGTCCACCTTTAACATTACTTTTCTTGCTCTTTTGAGAATCCATTCTACCCATAAAAATGAGCAAAAAATAAATATGTAACGTAAAAATAACATATTAAACGTTGAAATATAAAATCCGCCATTAAGTTAATAATAATACATACATTATGCTACTTACATTTAGAAACGTCGTTTCAATAGTGCATTGGATGCAATGCATATACACCACTTGTAATATACACATACAAACACACGTTTCGGCAGTCACCACACCCAACTAGTCAAAACTTTTGGACAACGTTGTACATCACTGCGTATTTCGCACTGCGACATAGAGATGTATTAATATGGTAATTTCAGCCCTAATTTGTGACTGATGCATATTTCACAAAATCTTCTTTTTTTTTAATTGTCGAACCGGCCGCCCGCTAGACCGGCCCTTGTAAAATTCTCCACATTCATCACCTGGACAGTCCGCCCCTGATAATTCTCCACGTTTTCATAAACACTTGCTTCCTTTTTCGAGGGATTTTTTCCGCCTGAACATATATTCACATTATTTTAACGCAAGAGTTCGATGATAGTGTTCATCATCCAACTCTCATATTCTCGACTGTCGTCCCTTAAAAAGAAACCCCTCCCAACTCCAATTTCGTTTCGTCTACGCAGACCACGGCCGCCCTCTCCTATTTTCCTCCCTCCCTTCATCTCCCTACCTTCCACTCCTATTTTTCCCTCTTTCTTCACCTCCTCAGTACCTATGGAAACTTTCTCCTTCCGCCTTAACATCCCATCCGTCCCGGTCGTTTCCTTCCAACAAATTTCTCACCTCCCCAACCCAGCCCAACCTACTACCCCTCTCATTCGCCCACAGCCACTTACCTAACTTCCCCGCACTTTCGACACGCCTATACTTCCTTTTCCTTCTCCTTCCACTCATCATCCCCAGCTCTCTCTCTCTCTCTCTTCTTCCCCCCTTCCCTCTCTCCAAAACAACTTCCCCAAATAAAAACCTTTCCTTTCCCCTGCTTCTTAACCGCCCGACCCATACTGCTCCTAGCTACCCCTTCCATCTCCACACGGAATTCTTTTGTTCAATGTGCGGATCACGCATCCATCTAATACTACTGCTTACAAACTCGAGTCTTCTCCTCTCCCTTTGCCTCCTCCCCTCTCCCCCAATCTCTCTACCTTTCGTATTCTCTCTATTCGTCCATACAGAGCCGTCTCTTTTCCAATTAAAATAAGAAAACTTCAAGTCGCGACGTCTCCTAGAAACAAAATCCGCAGGATATATTTTTTTTAAATTCGTAAAAAAATATTTTGTTTTTATTTGCGGTATAGCAGCTCACCTGCATCGTGCGTTTAAGCCCCCCCACACACACACACACTCGTGCCTGCCCGTTTATATATTTGCCTCATTTGTCAATTTTTAAAGATTAGCAGAGTTAATTTCTTTTGCCAATCAATATAATTATTATCATTAGATCTCTTATTGTGTCAAATTCGTATAGTTATTATTTTGGTAAAATTGTTAGTGTATTATTGTAAAAATAATTGGTATTGTTTTTTAATCTTTTTGAGTCGCCTTATTAGAATTTCTTTTTTAAAGACATAAATTTAACATATATAAAAGAAATACTTAGGTTTACTAATAAGACCATATTTACTTTTTAGAGCATTTATGAAATTTTCTATAAAAAATAATAAATTTACGCAATTTAGGATTTGCTGATGCAGGAACAGCTCAACTGCAAATATGTAACCTTTTTATGCCTGTCAAGATTCTTAATTTAAACAAGACATTTCTCTCTTTGCACTACTAGTGTACATAATATTATACACAAATAATACAAGATTACAACAAAGAATGCACATCTGTTTGCTAATTACGTGACACAATGGTAAAATTTTTTGCATAACAATCATATATGATGCTAAATTTATCGTGTTTTTTCCTGCATGCTGTTTGATTCGAATTTACCATTTACGATCTGTATACGATCAGTATGCATTTAAATTTAAATAATGTGCTCAGTTATCTACAACAAATTTGCAAAAATAGTACTCGGTTTCCATCTTCATCTCCTCTGTGCTGCTCTCTACCGTATGCCCTACGAGCCTCTTTTACCATCCCATAACCATTTAAAACAAATTTAGTGTGTCACTGGCTCTCACATATAAAAATATTTTGTTTTTAATGGTAATTAGATTTGTCAATAGTAGAGGCCATATTAATTATGGAGACCTATTATGTAACATTCGACAGCAAGTAATTGGCCATCGATGGTAGCATTTTTATACACATTTCTATGGATATATCAGCTTAAAAAGACAATCTGTGTGTATAAATTTGCTTTTCTAAATAAAAAACTTATTGGCATTAATCAGGTGGATGAAAATTATGTTTCGCAAGTTTAAAATGTGTTATTATGTTCACATTCCGTAGGCCGACAAGATTATCCTGGAAAGGCATAATGACACAAAGCTATATACTATATGAGATTATCTTGGAGAGGCATAAAGACAGATAGTTTATTGGTCCTGTCAATTTGCAAAATACAAATATAGGATAAGTCACAAAAGGATAAAAGAAAAATACAAATACATCATATAAAAGTCACATTGTTAAATACTCTTGAACACTAAAAGGACATTTTTCAATGGAAAACTCTTTTAACTGAGTTTTAAACATACTGATTTATGTATGTTCTTTATACTGTTTGGCAATTTATTATAGAAATATTTGCCAGCATAGGATGGAGAGGTTTTAATTATATTGGTTCTGCACAAATCAAGGTGATAGTCTTTTCTACTTCATGTGCAATGACCATGGTTATCCATATTTAGCATGTTCTCATGCTTCTTCACATAGGTAATACATTCATAAATATACAATGAGTACAATGTCATAATATGTGGTTTTTTTAAATGTGGCTTACAAGATTCTCTAAATTTTAAATTAGCAATACTTCTTATTACTCTCTTTTGTAATATATATATATACTCTATTTACACGTGAACCAGCAGATCCTCCCCAGATGTGAATACAATATGACAAATAAGGAAAAATTAGTCCATGGTATAATGGTAGTAGCACTTTAGTAGCCACTAGCTTATGAAATTTGACAATGACAAATATGTTGGAAGAATTTTTTTACATATGAAATCAATCTGGGCCTCCCAGTTTAATTTCTCATAAATATACATTCCAAAGAACTTTCAAGATGTAACTTATGCCATTTGGGTATCATCAACAAAGATATCCATGTTATGATCTGTTGGGATAGAAGAGGATAAAATTAGATTTTATTTCATTTGTTAAGAGATGATTGGAGTGGAAATACAATTAAATATGTTTTAATTTCCATGTCCGTAGTTGAGGAGCCTTTACACATCAATATTGTATCATCAGCAAAAAGGACAGATTTGCAATTAGGGTGTTCTGGAAAATCAGCAACATAAGACAAGAAAAGCAAAGGCCTGAGTATAGATCCTTGTGGAATCCTTGTGGATAACTGTTTTAAAATCTGAATAATTGTTATGGAGCTCATTCTTCCTTTTGGTCACTAATATTGTGCACCGTTTTCTGTTATGCAAGTAAGATTTTAACAATTCAAAAGCAACACCTCTGATACCACAGGGATAAAGCTTGTTTAGAAGTCTTGTATGCTGTACAAAATCAAATGCTTCACTTACAATTAAATCTTAAAATACTCCACATGTATTAATACCCTGGTCAAGACACAATGCAACATTATTTACAAATTCAGCAACTGCAGTTTTGGTTGATAAACCAGATGTAAATCCATGATAGTTACAGTTATGAAGTTGATGTTTGTTATAAAAATCCATCATACGATTAAGCAAAATCTTTTCGAAAATTTTAGAAAATGAAGACAAGAGAGATATTGGCCTATAATTATCAACATTATTTACAGTACTCTTCATAAATATAGGTTTGATTAGGCTTATTTTTAGGCATTGAGGGAAGATGCCTTTTTCCAGAGTAATTGATAATATGTCTTAATGGAGATACAATTAAGAGTGCGCAGGCCTTTATTACGGTCATTGAACACCATCTAACCCACTGGAGTGTTTATTCTTAAATTTAGTAATTTCTGTAAGTAAATCCAACTCTGTTACTTCTCTTAAATACAGTGTTTCACAGAATAATGGCTATCAGTACTGGCCCTGATCTTTTTTGTGATATTGCTAGGGACACAAATGAAATGGTTATTAAAGATATTCGCAACTGCAACTATATACATTATCATTCATAATGATCTCAATCTGATTTACATCAGTAGGATTTGATCCTTTATAATCATTGATTATTTTCCAAGCTTTCTTTGAAGTAATGTTAGTATCGCTTCCACTCATATACTGGTTATAAAAATGTGCTTTTTCTTCCTTTATCATTACTCTATACTTCTTTATATATAATTTACATGTATACCAGTTTTTTCTTTCCCCAGAGTTTTTATATGCTTCATAATCCTTTCTCTAGCAATTCTAATTTCATTGGTCACCCATAATTTGGAGAATTTCCTGTTGGTATTATGTTTCTTCTCATATGTGCAGGCACTGTTAAAATAGTCCTCAATAATTGAAAGAAGCAATCCCACTTGGAGTCTTACAGTATCTGAGTTATATATTTTATCCCAAGTTTCAGTACTTAGGAAGGCTTTCAAAGAGGATATATTATCAGTACGTAAATTATGCCTTTAACACTGAAAAATATTATTATAATGTAGGTATCGTGTTCATAGATATTGTTATAAATTGAGCAAGATGATCAGAAATATGAGTGTTAACTATATCAATTGAACACTGGTGCCTCTCAAAGTTGGTAATAGCCATGGAAGTGGTATCAGTGATCCTTGTAGGCTGGTTAACCAAAGAATTTAATTTATATATTCCTTAAAAAATCTGTGAATACTTTAGTGAGAACACTATTCTTAGAAGGGTCTATATTACATCAACAACGAGTAATAATCTACAAAATGAGCTAGTCATTCTGCTAACTATATCACATAAAATATTAAAGACAACATAAATGACACCCTGGGGAGATCTGTAGAAAAACACCACAAGTGTTGACGACACTGCTGTATACGATATTGTTATAAGTTTTCCGAGATCTCAATGGCAAATAAATACCACACCGTGTTGTTGGGGGGTAATTTTATGCGCACTCGCATTGTAATGATGTATTATCCAAATGCTTTTCTTACTTTCTCCATATACGTAGTATTTATAGAGAAAGTATTGTTTTAATGAAAAAATCGATTTAGAAATTTCAACGAAAATACGCGTTTTGAGGTCCCTAGAACACGTTTGGAATATTTTCTCGATTTATGTCTTGTGTATGTGATAAGAATTTTGTGGGCGCCCTAACTCAAAGACTAATAATCAGATCAGCAAAAAACTGTACATTTAAGAAGTTTATTTGCAAATTCGTATGCGGTTTATCATTTTCTATTAGATTTAATAATGGAAATACGTTGTAAACATCAGTTTATTTGTAAAAACAACATCAAGTACGACTTATATAGCAAACAGCTGTTGGCCACATATTTTATAGAATTTCTATTTGGAACGTGTGCAATTTGAGGATGAGACTCCTGGTATATATATATGGTTTAGTTCCTAGAAGAGACGCCAATTTCCTGCGTATCACCTCCGTGTGAGCACGTCCTTTTCACATGAGAATTGCGTGCCACCCGGGCGTACTAAAAGGACCTCCTTCCTCACTTGGCTTTATTTCGCTTAGCGCTTATCTTCTTCATTTTAGCTTTCGGTCTTTTGTCTCACTACTTGCCTCTCATCTACCTCTCTCTCTCCCTCCCATATCTCTCTCTCCCTCCCTCCCATATCTCTCTCTCCCTCCCTCCCATATCTCTCTCTCTCTCTGCTTCATTCTCCTCTCCTTTCATTCGGAATTGGATTGACGCAATGGGAGGAAGAGGAGGAGAAGAGGTGTGCGGGATTAGTTGATGTGAGATTGTCTCAGCTGTATTTTTTTCGCTCCGATTTCTCCCTGTGCGGTCTGAAAGAGTGTGGAAACCATAAGGGTGTATTAGGGATTTATGGGATGGGAAAAAACGTTTCTCTTTTGCTTGCCGTCTGTGTTTTGTCGGCGACTGAAGGGGGAGGTTCCTTACTCTCTCTCACTTTCTCTCTCAATTCGGGGAGAAGAAACGTTTGTCTCCTCGAAACGAATGTTTTATGTCGTAGGCTGGGAGAGGTCCGAGATTGCTTCATCGAGGTGGATTTATATTGAAAACCATTGGAGATTACACGGTTATAAGGCTTAATGTCATAGTGGTAATTAATATATATTTCGAAGCTTAAATGGATTCCATCAGACTGGCATTTTATTAAAAGTAATCTCGGTAGGCGCGCGATTTAGTCATATCCGAAGCAGTTCCGAGAATTTTTTAAATGTAACCCAAAAGGAGTTAAACGTTTGTGATTCTTTGTTTCCATTGTAGGTGTCTGCTTTGATATTTAATGATGAATGGTTTTACATTATTTAATGAAATTTAGAATATATTCGGTTATGTAATTTGATTTGTTTATGAAATAGTGGTGACGTCATAATTATGCAAATTAAGTTTGTGGCATTGATGATGAAATTTAATATTATAAAATATTATTTTACTATATTTCATTCTAATTTGAATATCCTTGCTTAAGGATACTTCAAAGTTGCGGGATATTAAAATATTTAGGATAAATATTTTACCAAAATATTCATCTGGGCACTCAGTAATAAAAACCTGCCACATGGCCGATGTATATTCAGATCATATTTTTACTGGAAGTGTATTTCATAGTTTTCTAGATAAATTGATCCCATACGATTATGCTTATTTTTTCTAATAGACGTTGAATAATTAAAAAATAAATTGATAAATATTTAAATGTTGATTCTTAAAGTTAAACTATTTAGGAGCTATGGAAAGCATTAAATCAATCTAAGAACAACATTCGTTGGCATAGGTATTTCGAGAACGTTTTTCCAATTGGATTTGAAGGAAAAATATGAAAGTACTATCGTAATTTTCCGATTATAAATGTGAAATGTGAAAATTGTCTTATCAGCATATATAAAACACACCTCATTTTTTGTAAAAAGATCAATGTAAATTTAACTTATTTATTAGCGGTATCGAGACGGATCTTTCCTTGCCGACAAGTGAGATATGTTCGAGAGAGTTTACGATATAAACGTGGCTTTTAAAAGTATTGCCAAACAAACGTCATGGATGGTTCTGAAGACGACATAATATAGATTGAGGATTTCACCGAGGTGAAGAGCTAGGAGGAAGACGACACTCGCGGCGACGCCATTTACGTAGACGATGATAGAGAGAGAGAATACACAAGATTGCTCAAGATCTATTTGAGGACACTAATAATGAATTCAGAGGTTTTAATGATGACGACGGCTAGAAATAGTCAAACGATTAATATTATTTTCGGTTAAAAATAATTTAAAGCAATGCTATCGTAATGCAATGACAATAACGATTTATTATTAAAAATTAGTCCGAAAATATCTATTATGTACCGAGTGGAAAAAGTTGCATGCATTTGTTTCATGTATAATACGCACCCTAACCTTTCGCAGATTTTTACTTTCTCATATACGAAGAATATTGAGAAAGTATTGTAATCGCGAAAAAATTCAACCTCGTTATTTTGAGTCCGAAGAAATAGTTTTTGCTATGCTTTCTGCCTGTGGGTCTGTCTGTTCGCGGTTCTAAACGGAAGATCGAAAATGAATGAAATCTCCTACTTAGGCATTTTTATTAACAGAATATAAACTATGATGAAATAGTTGACATTGCACAATAATTAAGGGAAGTTTATTCTAAGCAATTTTAACAACAATTTGATTTTCTCAAAAACTGCTCTAACGATTTTGATCAAATTTCGTACAGTTAATTAAGTTTACCTGTTCAACAACACTACATAGTTCATATTTCTCAAAAATGAATATAATGCTAGTTTATTCTTGGGAAACTTTAATAACAATCGGTTTTTCTAAAAACAGGCTCATGCGATTTTCATCAAATTTCGTTTAGTTATTAAAGTTGATGTTTATAATGATTGTGCAATGTATATTGTACCGATTTTTTGTAAAAGTAATGCGTATTATATACGGACGAATGCGGCATATTCAATGAGTATATACAAAATCCTTAATTAATCATATCATGCTCGTATGCTATCAAATTTCAATAGCATTACGATGTTTCTCCTTCCGGATATGTTTTAGGCTCACGCCACACGATCGCTCTAATTCTGCGCCTTTCACTCCATCTTTCAATTACCGTACCCTACTTTAAAATAGCCAACATTCTTTTTCCTTTTCAACTATATCTTCTCTCCTAGCATCCTCCCTTCGAGGACGTCTTTCAACTAACCATTCCTAAAATATGATCCATCCACGTCGTGCCTCTACCTTGCCGTTTTGAGCTTTTCCCTTCTCCATTCATTTTAGGCATCCTAATTCGTTTTCCTCTTATTCCGACCAATTTTATCTCCAACTATAGTCGTTTCACCAGCTAAAGTCTCTTGGCCTTGAAGAGGGAAGGTAGTGGGGAGGAACCCAGTCTCACTCCTGCTCTCGAAGAGATCACATCGGGATGCGTTGCCATTAGAAATTTCGTAGTATATCAGCTGAAGGCGAAAATCTGCAAGAGCTGGCAACGCGCACCGGTATCTGCTGTCCCGCACGAAAGTTGAGAGGGGCGATGGAAGGGGAAACGTTCGTGATTGGCTACTTGCTCTAAGTAGGCCAAGAGACTTTAGCTGGTGAACCGACTATAATTTCCATAAACACTACTCAATAGCCTGCGATGTATGTACTTACTGTCACCGTCCTAATCTCCTTGGTACTACTGCCATCTTCATTGAAATGCTAAGTGGTTACACTGTTCCACCTCCTCACTTTAATATTTACCTGCAATTTTCCACTGTCACAAAATCTCATAACTGTTGTTTTGTCCCTATTGATTTTTATTAGTAATGCCTTTACTTTCTACATTTACGATGTTTACAGGGGTCTGCAATGTCCCTTTCGAATTTATTTGCAAAATGGACGATCTAAAACATTTCGCGACACAAACTCGGCATTTCCAATAAAAGAAATGGCGACACGGCTCGGTGAAATTTAATCTCACAAACATTCGCATTCAATCGAAATAACGAACATTTCCTTTGACTCTCGATCCTGCTTCGCAATATCCTATTTTCCCATTTCTTTCTTTACTATAAAGCACGCCGAAAATTCTGATTAACCTCAAAATGATAGAAAATTACACGGACGTCGTCGTATAACTTTTCATTTTCGTATTTTTTTTCTTTAAACCTCCTTGCCGTAACCGTAAAACAGAGAATTCTTTAGTCTGCGATACAAGAATTTCCCGAGGAAATGTAATACCGCAGTCGTTACGCCGCGGGAGTTTATATGACTGGGATAGGAAAATTTAGTACCCATCATTTTCAGTGCTATATGAGTTTAGCGGATCAAACTGCAGGGGAGAACGTGCGTATGTGTGGGAGAGTGAGTGTGCCTTTGTGCGCTTGCGTATCCGAGCGCAGGTTGAGAAATATTATTGCTTTGACCTCGTGTTTCGAGATGATTTGATGCGGAACAAATTTCGCAATAATCCTTTTATAGGTTTCCTTCGAGCTGGCTTTGTCGTAAATTTTGCCAGAAGAAAAAGTGAAATCAAACGCTATAATGGATGAACATTGTTTTCGGAAAAACACCACAAGTGTTGACGCCACCGCTTTATACGATATTGTTATAAGTTTTACGAGATCTCAATGGCAAATAAATACCACACCGTGTTGTTGGGGGATAATTTTATGCGCACTCGCATTGTAATGATGTATTATCCAAATACCTTTCTTACTTTCTCCATATACGTAGTATTTATAGAGAAATTATTGTTTTAATGAAAAAATCGACTTAGAAATTTCAACGGAAATACACGTTTTGAGGTTCCTAGAACACGTTTAGAACATTTTCTCGATTTATGTCTTGTGCATATGATAGGAATTTTGTGGGCGCCCTAACTCAAAGACTAATACTCAGATCAGCACAAAACTTTACATTTAAGAATTTTATTTGCAAATGTCGTATGCGGTTTATCATTTGTCTATTAGATTTATTAATGTAAATACGTTGTGAACATTAGTTTATTTATAAAAATAACGTAAAGTACATAAACGGAAAGTGTAAGTGTAATTGGTATGCTCAGCAAAAAGAAAAACAAAAAAGACCGAAAATCCTATCGGGAAAGTTGGCTGAGTAATTCGAAACATCAAGGTGAAAATAGAATTGTCGTATGAGGCTTACTTTATTTACCCACCCAATCATCGCCACCATGGTACTTTCGCCCTTGGTAGCGATGGGCGTGTTAGTACCCTGAGTGGTCCACACCTGACTAAAGAGAAAGCGAGCCGAAATCTCGCCAAGGCGACATAGTTTCCAAAACTAGCAAACAAAAGAAGATGGGAAATCGCACAACTTGGTCACTGCTGATAGACCGCATACATGTAATTTTAGACGATACGACCGCATACGACTTGAATACAAAATAGATTTTGGCTGAAACTGGTCCATCGCAATTTGGTGTTTATTCTAGTCGTTTTTCCGTTTTTTTTACATATCTCCTCTAATACTCCATTTTTTAACACTAGGAGTACCGGGCGCCGTCAATTGACGGTTTTCGGTTTTCGCAGCACTGCAACTGTTGTACTTGATCGTGGATTTCTTAAATTTTCTGACTTTTAATATTTTAGGCTAATGTTCTTTTTGCGCTGTGTTGTAATTTTTTCTCCGCTTTAGATTCTTCATAATATGATCTTTTACCTACTAGTACCACGACCCGTCAATTGACGGGTAGGCTATTTTTCTACCCTTTTTGCCATTTTATGGAGGAATTTGGACGCTTGAACATTGTTCACCGTCTGACAATGTTCCATAACGTATTTTCGTAAGCAAAAAAATGTATTTGACTCTAAAATGACGTATCTCGCGTTATTATGAATAATAAAGGTGTCTTTTCAAATGATTTTATTTCATATATGCGATACGAAACCTCAGTTAGAATAGTGCTCATGTGAACGGGTAGTCCGTAATTCGGCTTTTTTATGCAAGCTGGAAGAAGGAAGTATCGAGGGGAACTCTTCTGGGTGGGAGGTTGAGAGCGTGAGGCCGTCCCAGCTTCCATATCAGCTCCCGCAAGCAATGCCAGACTGGGCTCTGCAACAAAAAGAGAACAAAAGATTTGTGTGAAAAGTGCAAAAAATTAGTGTGCGGACAATGCCGCAGTAAGGTTTACATGAAATGCGTATACATACCTGCCTAGAGACCGTCCTCTACTTACCTGTAAAGAAAGGACAAAGTGTTTTATGGACCTCTTTTTGTGAAAAGGTGATTCCTAAACTTTACGTGTAATCACAAAATCAGAAAAACAATTGTTTTGTTTTATTTACGTATTTGGATGTTATCTAAGCAAATAATATCTTAGAAAATATTATAAAAGCAAGAACGTAATTTAATCATTCTGAATGGGTCTCATGTGTTCTTTGTCACGAAAAAAATAAATTTGTTTCTTTTACTGAAACTCTCCGTTTTTCTTGCATTGTACCTTCTCTGCCCAAAAAATAGGCTCTAATGCGGTAAGACGACTCAAATGGATGAAACTCATAAAAATACATCTTATTTATCGAAAACCAACACATTTATGTTAAAAATAGGCGTCAAAAGCGAGAAATTCCTCCACCCTTCAATTGACGGTACTCGAAACTTGCAGGCAGGCGGCTGACCCCGGTTCCCCTAGTGTTAAGACAGGGGTGGGCAAACTTTTCTGCATGGCGGGCCGCATCGGTGTTTGCGAATTCTTCAGCGGGCCACATTGAAAGATGCCAATGCTTAGGCGGGCCAGATAAGAGTTTAAATCGGAAATTGCTTAGATTCTTAGGCATCATACATAAGTGAAAAAGAAGCACAAACAAGGATTGTAGGGCTAAATTATTGTCATAATTTTACCAAAAGTAAAAATTTTGTTAAATATTACAGATTGCCTTTTCACCAAAGCTTCGCGGGCCACGTTAAATGCTCTCGAGGGCCACGGTTTGCCCACCCCTGGTTTAAGAGATATGTTGATTTTTATTCTAAATTTATCTTAAGTACGTCATTAAGTGATACCACTGTTTCCACTGCTATGATATATATATATATATATATATATATATATATATATATATAAGTTTTTAATTGCTGATAGCGTTGCGTACGTTGCCAAGGGTCAGTTTAATTGCGAATCGAAATTTTGTTATCCATTGAAAAAGTTAACAATTTTCTTTACTTATTTCTTTTTAATGAAGACTATTGAAAATATTTTTTTAATGTTCTCGAGTGTAATCGCTGATAAATTTGTCTGAGAACGCTGATGTCAAGAGCAATCATATTCATTGCTCTGTATGCAGAAAGTTATGTGTTGGCCACATCATATTTTTTATTGATTTATATTTCATAAACACGTTATCTCAATCGTAGTTTTATAGAAAAGGTATTTTCAACGGTGGGCGTGCGTGCGTTGAACATATCTATGAGAGATTAATCGAAATTTCATGGTTTAATTTTGAAAATGGCGAATTAAATGGCTTTAAAGTCACGCGAATTTACAGAGTTTACGTAATTCCTCGCCGAAGGGATTTTATTAAAAATGCAACTAGCGTGGCCCGTTATCCCAGTTTGGGAATAGCCTGACAGTTTTTATCGTTAATTGATTCAATATTCTATCTTGTAAATTATTTTCCTAGTTTAATTAGACATATCTTCTATTTCACAATATTCATTTTATTTTCGCGATATTTAAAAATCATAAAATGGACGTGAAATCATATTAAAATGAATTTTATGCGTTTTAAATGCGTTAGCAATATTAGGATTCATTCCGTTCTTGTTCTCCAATATTCAAGGATTTCTTGCAAGTGAATTTTTCGTTTTTATTATTGCATCATCATCATAACTGGTACTCTCTGCGCAGGAAGGGAAGCGAGGGCATATAGCAAAAGTTCTTAGTATTATTAGGATAATTATAATGCGCATGCATTTTTTAGTTTTCCATAAAAAATATTCATTGTAAACATTTTTTGAAACGTAAAATATGTAATATCAGAGATCTCGATGAAACGTAAAGTGAAATCGTTAGTTCCTTTATTAAATAAAATATTAATGTGACTTTGAAGACAATCTCAAACCTTTCTGGTGATTTGAATGGTGTTATGCGCGTATTATGCGATGGGATTGAGTATAACATTTTAAAATGGTTTTTTCGCCATTTTGGCTCGATTCCGTAGATCGTTCTGTAATGATTCGTTGCTAACACAGTAATTCACGGTGAGATGTCAATAGGAGTTTGTTTGAAAGTGAGAAATATATCCGAAAGATAGTGGATGAAAACGAAAGGAATTGGATGGCTTTCTAATTACAAAAATATATGAGAATCATGATGGAATCAGGCAAATAATTGTATTACAAAGGGATGAGGTAAAGATGATAATGACATGGCTACTACTGACTAATGATGAGATTGGGAATTGATTGACATATGTGAAAACAACCGTATCGCTGCCTTTACAGGACTCACTTTTAAGCTGATGTCTGGATGAAGTCGGCACCTGTCTTTAACGTCATCTAAAAGCACTGTTAACACGAACTGTGATATTTGACTGTACTTCCGCGAAGTGAACCGTATCGCGATCGACTGTCATATTTAAATAATCAGGCCAACTAAGTATTCTTTAATCCGGGCATTTTCTTGTATTTTTGCATAAAATTGATCACAAAATCCTTCATGCCGATATTTCAATGGAAATTGAGATTGGTTGCAAAAGAAATTCATTAGCGTCAAATCGTAAAATCTCTCGTTAACTTTAGATGCAAACTTTATCCGAGTTTCCGAATCACTCACAACTCCTAATTCTATTTTCCGCACCGAAAAAAACCGCCCAAACCTTTCCTAGTCCCAAGATTTGGCGACACAGCTTTCTATCCCGAGTTACGTACTCAACGCTGTCTTAGTAAACTCTGTCACCGATATTATCCCCGGAGTAATAACGCTGTTTGCTGCGGACGAAAGTGTAGCGTTAGTTTTCCAACTAAGAACGTACAACTGGCTAACGCATCCAGTAAACTCCACTCCCGTTATTTTGAAACGCATTATTAAATTGGATGGAACTTTCGAAAAAGCATAAATTGGCCTTTCCGAAAAACTTTCAAATCTTTCGAATACATTCGTTCCTTTATCGCTTTTTAATATAGATTTACTTTCCTCCTCGAAACTTTGGCTAACCTTTCCCTTTTCTTCTTCTCATAACCTCCTTTCGCTATTTATAACTTACTTATACTCCGATCTCTTCCCCTCGATTATCTCCTTTACCACATTCTTTTTCTCATTCTCGCTGGAATTCTCTTTCTTCCACATTTTCTTCCTTCTTATCTCTTCAAACTTATTCCTTATATTTTGCTAAAGCCTCCCAGTTTGATCGTAAGCGATATCTTTCTTTACATTTGAACTCTCTCCCCCTCTCTCCCCATCTCTCCAACCCCTCTCTCCCCCCTCTCCCCTCTCTCCCCCCTCTCTCTCTCTTCCTCTCTCCCTCTCTCTCTTTCCCTCTTCCTCTCTCTCTCCCTTTCTCTCTCCCTCTCCCTCTCGATCAGTTACAGTTTTGGTTCCTCAAACTGACATCGATGGAAATTCCGATGTATCCTAAAGGCTAAAAACTACGATGTGTTCGTATCTCAATTTGGTGAGCTATATTTTATTTTATTTATAGCTAATGTAAAATTAATGGAAAATATCATGTAATATATATTATTTCAATATTTGTTGAGTAATAAGTAAGATCCTAGACGATTATGATTCTAATTATATTAATAAACATTGTGGAATACATTCACGCAGTAGCTTAAGTTTTATGTGCATCGAAAATAACATCAAAAAGTTTACAAAAGCTTTAATCGAGATTATTCCGCGAATTCGGAGAGATTTTATTTTCACTGAACAAGTAAATAACTTTTTAACTTTGGACTTTGTTGTCGATAGAATTTTACCAATTTAAAATAAAATTGCTACGATTTTCTACCACATTTTGATCTAAGAATGATGTTTTGCTTGTCATTACCTCACGGAGGTTTCATTATTGTGAAACGCCTCCCGCGGGTAACAAGGAGAAATATAAAGCTCATTTGAGCTCCACCTTATGCAAAGATGGCAAAAATGGACCCATTTCCATTCTCACTATTGCTAAATGCACATTATGAGATCACAGCTTACCGTATCTTAGGAACAGTAGCTTATGCACCACTTTGGTACATTAACCTCCACTTAAAGAGAAAGATAATGGAGCTGATCGATAGTAAATGTTTCAAACTTGGCTCCAAGAAAGAATGTACGATCTATTTTCCTGGTTTATTGATTTTTTGTCGGAAAAAACAATCGTTACTGCGACTTTCTACCATAAAAAATCATTGGCATTTACAATCTTTCCGAAAAAATACGACTTCCGAATAAAACAATTTGTAACCTGACTATTTTAAGAAATAGAAAAAATGAATGTGGCATTTGTGGCTTCTTTGTCTTCTTGATCATTAAGTATTAAAATTTACTTAATCCACAATAAACCCAAACATTTTTTCCCATAAAATTTGAAATTGTCTGACATTTTCAATATTCATCAACTTTTCAGTTATGCAGATTAAATTTTTTTATCCGCTAAAAAGTTCGCCTAATGTAAGTTTTGTATATGTATAATTTGTTTTGTTATCACACGTTTTTATAATTTGTTTTTATTTTGCTAAAAGAAGCTGCGCGTTGTTAAAAATTCTGAATGCATATATCTATTTGCATATCCTCCAATCAGGAACATGTCAGTCCTACAGAACTTTATTTATTAATATTAATAGAAACTGTTGCCGTGCATGTATTTCCACACATCTTCTAAAGATTCCTGCTGTTGTTTTTTGTATTGTTTACAAATATCGTCTTGATAAGCCAACGGATCTGCAGTTGTCTGTCATTTTACATAAAGACGTAAAAGCCAATTATCCAATATGACGGTATGTCGCAAGAAAAAATTTATTCCGAATATTAGCGGCGAAAAGTTGAACGTTCCATTTTTCTGTGACGGGAAGTCCGGAAAACCCCTTTTCTTTATCATTGATATCGTCTGGGGAAAAAGTGTCTGATCTTATAACTCTAAAATGTTCCGTAATTTCTGTGACTGAAACGAAGAGTTTTACAACGAACTCCCTTCTTAAGATCGAGAACGATTTCTTCCATCTCAGCCGAACACCCTTAATCCCAACCTTCGCTTTCTTCAGCCCCCACTCCTTTTCCTAATATTCCCTCCCTTTAGCTTCCTTCGCTGCCCCTTACTCTTCGCCGCCACGCCCACACACCCCATTCCTGACACCTCTGCGCCCTCTCCCCCCTCCCTCCCCCCCCCTCCCCCCTCTCTCCCCCCTCCCCCCATTCCTACGCTCCTTCCACGACTCCTCCTACGTCCCTGACCGCTCTCTTGAGTTTTCCCCTTCGGCCATTGTCTGACTTCCACCACTTCCCCACACCCAATGAGCCAGCCCTTCCGGCACCCTCCTCTTCCTCTCTTATAAAACCCTCTACTTCTTCTCTTTGCATCCCTTTTCTCTCCATTCTCTTCCTCATTTTCGCCCTCTCTTCTCTTCCGCGTTCCGCTCCTTCCTTTGTTCTGAGATTTTTTTGTCACCGGCTTTATTTTCAATCTCATTCTTAAATATCTTTAATGTATTTTATTTGTTCTATCCTTTTCATGTGGTTTTTTCGGATTAATGTTACTATTTAGTTATTTGAGTGCTGTCTTTAGTCCTTATCTCCATGCACTTATCCGACTGCTCTTATAAATTCAATTTAATTACGTTTTCGTATATTATTAATATATTCTGCTCGTTTATTTCCTCTGTGTAATTACCTTGT
Source organism: Uropetala carovei (assembly GCA_036926305.1). Lineage (NCBI taxonomy): Eukaryota > Metazoa > Arthropoda > Insecta > Odonata > Petaluridae > Uropetala > Uropetala carovei. Next base: position 2,736,761 of record JAXCHB010000010.1, on the reverse strand, counting down.
TAAGCCTCTTGGCCTAGCCTCCTATGAAAATCTATCCACAAAATTAAATCAACAGAAAATTATAAAGCTCGTTTCATGGCTGAGAAATTCATGAACAAGCACTTATTCATTGTTGTGGCTATTGGAGATATCTGAGACAAGTACTTTCTTATGTACTTTTTACTGAATATTCACAATATGTAAATGAATCCAAACTTGGAATAAAATTAAACCCGGTAATTTATTATGATACAATAACTGGTCAATTATAAATAATGATCCCAACAGTACGTTCCCTTCACGGTAAAGTATTATCAAACTAATGAAACATTATACAGCTGCATATGTCTTGTTAAAAAAAGGAGTAGCTCATTACCGGATTAAGCGGAGCGAATGACTTGAGATGAAGTAAAAACCATACCATTGCCCATAATTTTCCGTTAGCGGTTGCTGTAGAAGATAGTTTGGCGTTACTTTGATGGACCCACCTTTGAGCGTGCAAATGATTGTGCCAATACACTTAACTCAATTTAAATTCGTTCGAAGTTATGTGTCGCGCGGAAGAATATATCCTCCATTCGCAGTCGGATTTAATTAACGAAGATGACGTCATTGTCGTGCTCGGTCCCTCTAACCTCCATTCCTCCTGCAACACGCAGGTTCTATAAAGCCACCCAACCATTACGCTTCACAACGGATAAGTCAGAAGGAGAAGTATAATTGGATTCGCTCTGCTCTGTCTATGCTATGTTAAGGATTGGCGTGTGCGTGTATGTGTGTGTGTGAGTGTGTTGGTCGGTATGTGTGCGAGACGCATCTAAATTGTGGTAAAGATTAAACGGAAATCTGGGAGAGTAGGAATGCGAGGGGGGGGGGGGGAGAGGCGAAGTAAGGAAGTAGGAGATGTAGAGAGGAAGAAATAAGGGAAGTGGAGAGAGATGGAAGAAAGGGAAGGAGAAATGAGGAGAACGAAGGGGGAGAAAAGTGGATTGAGGGAAGTAGTGTTAGCATGTGGAACATTGTCACGGCTTCGCATAGGACATAAGAGTCTGAATCCGACAAAGAGATGGCGCCTCTTCCTCCTCCATCCACTTTTGTTCCGTTCCCATCAAAAGGATTTTCATACTCTCTATAAGCTATAGACGTCTCGCATAATAAGAAGTTCGACGGAGAGAGAATTCTACTCGTGAGATGGCGATTTCTCCCTGCGAACGGCTTTATTTTCTAAATTATTTGTAGTTTTTTTCTCTCGTTATCTTATGCAAAGTTAATTACGGAGCAGCAGAAAACAAATGAATGTTCCTTTATTCGCAATATTTTCTCCATTAAGTAATTTCTTGTGATTAGCATGACCTATGGATGTCAATGGCTGAATATTGTCCCGTTGAATTACGGGATATTTTGTGAGGGGCAATGTCGACGTTGACGTCAATGGATTTGCATCAGCAAATGTCTCCTTTTCAGATTTAGGTTTTACTGTATATATTTCGTTAATCCTCACATTGTTAGTCTTAAAGAAATAAAATGTTCTAATAATTGAGAAAAACTGCAGCTCCCTCTTGCGTTTTACTATAATTTAAAAGGCTTTGAAATCACAAAATGAAATCCCCATACTCCATTTTTTTAATAGCTTGGAATTATACACATTGATTTAATTAATCAAAGGTAGTATAATTTCCCGTCTGTATTTATGCACATTAATACAATATTCTGTTACTTGAGTTTTGGATGGAAAAGTTTTTTGTCGCAACTTGATGTTTGAGTGATGGTGGTTTTCCTTTTAATGTAACATTGCGCATTTTACAAATATTTATTTAAAAATGGCTCGCCTGTGTTTGACTCAAACATATCTATATTTCTTTGATTTAGTGTCATCCATAAAATGTATAGAATGTTCAGTTCGTTTAAAAATTCCAATATTCTGGAAGTAGACAAATCCTGGCAATTTTCCGTTTCCATGGAGGTTAATAGATTTTCAAACGAATCAGTAAATTATACAAATTCGAAATTGTATCATATTAAAAGGAAATATTAAACGGAAATGAAATTCAAATTCTGTTTCCTCTTCTGTAAAATTTTGTTTTTTTGTACGAGATAATCGAGCTTGAGTAAAATTCTCGGGATAAATTCTGCAGAGTGCTATCGGTAGATTTACGCCGTAAAAATATTCCCATCCTCTGTATTTTTAACAAATTGTTCCGGAAGTACAATCGACAGATGGATTGCTGAGACTTTATTTGCTGTTCCCAAATATTTTTCAATTATTGTGACATTTTTGTAGAAACAAATGCAATTATTCTTTGAAATCTCTAAAAATTCAAATACATGGATCTACTAGATAAATAAATCTGCAGTAATCCTAATTTAGGCCGACGCGTTAAAACTAATATCGGATGATTGACAACTATAGATTGTTATTCAATTCAGAAAATTTAATTGTCCCTTTCTACGTAATATCTATATACCATCGAAGTCCTATTGACATAGAATTTCTGCATATACGAGCATTCGTATTTCGTAGAAGCTTTTGGTGTTACAACAAAAAAGTTCTTTAAATCGACATAAGGGAATTTCAGCATGTTTTAAAAGTCTCTCAAAGCGTGAAATTTAATCAAAGAGGTTGAGGAAAAATTGTTTTAAAGTTTCGGATGTGCTGCACGCTAGTAACGTCTGATTCTGCCAGAATAACAAAAATAACGCTCGTTTTTATCTGCAGTTCTAACGTCATGGTGTTAAAACAATGCTTCTCTGTAATTCTGCAGGGTAAAGCGTATTCCTTTACCACTGGACTAATTTTTAGTCCTACGAATCCTCAAACGGTTATTTTTTACCTAAAATGGTGCGAAAAGCCATACAATTATTCTTTTTGAACGTACTTTAGAAATTGAAAAGGACACGTTAATTTTTTACCATTCAAATCACTTTTTCGTGAAATAGTTGCGAATATTTTATATCTTATAATAATATTTGAAAATTTAAAAAAATTTAAGGGATTTGAAGATGGTGTATAGCCGGTTCGAAGGCTTGTCTTACTTAATACCACAAATACTTTCCACGATGAACTCATGCTACATAAGGAAATTTTTAACAGAAATCCATCATTATTAATATCATTAATTTCGATACGTTTAAGAAAATTCAATTATGTCGTTGAATTTGAATGAGCTTAAATTGAATATTGAAAATCATTTTTGACTTCCATTTCTCGGTAGTTAATTCCTTTAGGATTAAGTGAAATATTATTTCAAACACTTTTTGGTTTAGGAATTATGGGATGATTTAAGGTGTGTCGCCTTAAATAGGGGCCGTATCATCGCGCGGCTTAATCTCATAAATAGGTATAAAAACATGAGCTTATATATACTTGAGGCTGATTCATCCGTATGTTTCAACTCATGCAAAACTCGTGCTGAATCTTCGTTATATTGGATTTTTAAATAAGAAGGAACTTTCTAACATGGATTTAATGCGTTAGTGCTAATATTAAGTACACGAAGAAAAACATTTCAATAATTTTTGTTGTACACCTAGGTAAGCCCATAATATTCTTTAAATTATAATTTTTATGAATTTTTAACGCTTTTCGTTGCTTTTAGCTTAGGTCCAGAAGCTTATAAATTGATTTTTGTTGTTTTACGGGGAGAGAAATTACTCGGAGAGATTTTCGAGGAATGAAATTTCGTAAACAGCACACTAGAGATAAGCAAAAATAATATGATCCATTTGTGACCACAAGCCGTTTGATTAAATCAGAAGTGATTCAATATTTTACATTATGTTGTCCTACGCTCTATAATAAATGTTACAATGTAATTAAATTTTTGTTAAGAAAGCGAAGAAACAGTATTTTCGTTAACAGTAACATAAATTTCCGCATTTTTGTTTATAGGATTAGTAAGTTGTCTTCCTTCAATTTTATAAAAATTATTAAAATTGACAGATTTCATGAGAAATCATACCACTCCACATTATAACTCATTCATTCGCATCAATAACTTCCTTTGCTTGAGAAAGAAATGCGTCTGATAATGGTAATCTGGCGAGTTTTTTTTTAAATATTACACATCTAAATATATTTCAATAAATTCTCTGTATCATGAGAATATTGATATCCTTTATCATGTAACCATCTCGATTCTAAGGAATTGATAATCGACGTTGATTTATGATCACACGTGGGTTCATTTACTAATTATTACATCATATGTTTGTTATTAAACGAGGTATTTAACCGGATATAAGATGTGAACACGACTAATTTTTATTTAAATTTTGCTATGCTTTATATCGTCGATAGAGAAATTCACACAAGCTATTTCTCACCACCAGCCGCAATGGGACTTAGTCACGCAACGTATACAAGTAGTAGCACAGTGACTAAACAGTTCACTTCGATTTCAAAGCGATTTCTGTACCACGAAGAGAATCCAAACAAAAAAAGGCGGCGACCAAAATTTCCGCGTGACTGACAGTGTTACACGCATGCCTTGTCATTTCGCTCACTCAGGCGACGACGGAGACGAATCTTTTTGACAAAGAGAAGCAAGGAGAGCAGAAGAGAGAGAGAGAGAGAAAATTGTCCGAGGTTCCGCACGTGTGTGTGTGCCTGTGAAGTGGTATTCTGTGTTGTGCTCGTGTGGGGAATAAAGCTAACCCGAGCGGAGTCAGGGATTGATATGAAAGCAAGAGACAGGAAGAAGAGAAGGAGAGAGAGAAAATGGAAGAGTCAGTCGGGGGAAGAAGTTGGACGACGGAATAATTTAATGGGGCGAATAAGGGCGAAATAAGGACACGGGGAAATCATGTGATAGCTTGGTGGCGGTGGAGAGACATTCGCAACGGCAGAAAAAAATAGGAGAGAGTGCGTGTGTGCGTGGGAGGGAGAGATTGATGCGGGGAATGAAAAAGGAGAGACGCGAAAATAATAAATAAGTCGGGAAGTTGACGAATCGAGTGAGAACGAGAGCGGATAAATGGGGCAGAAAAAATGGAAGAGTGGGAGAAAGGGTTTAAGGGAGACGGATAGAGGGAAATATGAATGTATATGGAGTTTTAAATCAAAAAGAGGGAGATAGAGAGAGATGGGTGGTAACGTTGGAGGAAGGAGGAAGATGGAGATTTAAGAAGATTTAGTGGCTGAATATGTCGAAGAAAAGAATGGAATGCGTAATAAAATAGTGAAAGATTTAAGTCCCGAGGAGAATTTATGAAGTAAAAAGTGCTAGAAGAAATGGCTATTATGAGGTATGGTGGGTTAATACAGGAAAAGGAAGATATCCCCAAGAAAAGCTTACAGTAAACTCAACTCTAATTCAAAGATTACACGCGCCGTATAACTTGTTCGGAAAAAAACCCCTTTTAATGTTCTTATTATATAAATTCTTTATGTAATCGAACGCAACGGAAATGAAAGAATGCGTTCAGTTGGTGCTTAAGATCCATTATATGGCGCACTTATGGTTGTAAGGATCGCTTGTTACGACCCCTTATTACGACTCGCACTCGTTAAAGGACGCGCGGGTTATAACGGAGCACTCGTTATAATGAACTTCCCCAGAAGATGGGCGCAATTTCGAGGCCGGAATTATGAAGTGCAAGGGTGGGCGAACATAAAAATATAGACCATCGCAAGATGCCGCGGCGTAGCGGAATAAAAGGAGAAGCGCGCGACCAATAAAAGGGGTATGAAATGCAAGTTCCAGCCAGTAGGTGGCTCGCGTGCACCCGAAAGAGAAAGCAAAAAAAGACGGAATGACGGGGCAAAACAAGGGTGGAAAACTTGGGAAAGGATAGAGGTTAAAAAAAAAGAGACGGAGAAAATATATCGACGGAGGGAAAAAGACGTGCGGTCGATTGGAGATGAAGGAGGTCACACGGAGGTTTTCGAGGAATGATGGCGAAAGGGATGTATTCGCAAGCAAAGTTTTGAGGCAAACGAGATAGAAAAGGAGTCGTGTGCGTGGGAAGATGGAAGAATTTTGTGTACCGAAGCAGGAAAGGGCTGCAAGAGTGGCTGGTTTTCCCGAGTCAAAATGGGGAACGAAGGATGCCAAAAGGAACGGAAGAAAAAGGGAGGAGGAGGGAGAGAGAGAGAGAGAGAAGCGAGGAGTAGAAAGGATTGGGTGAAGATGGCGAGGTTTGGGAAGTGAGAGAAAGCGGCGAGGAGCTGGAAAAGGAGAGCGAATGAGGAGGGGAGGCGGATAATCGAATGAACGCCGGTGCCCGAGGATCTTATGAAATAATGCATGGAACATCCCACCCATCCTCCGTCTTGCGAACCAACCCAACCTCTCCCTCCTTACTCCCTTCTAACCCAATCCTCTAGACCGGCCGATCTCCCAAAACTCTCCCATCACTTGCTTCCCTCAATCTCGGCTTGCCTCTCACACGTCCCAGCCGGGGAAATCCTCCATTCCCTCCTCCTCCTTTCCCCTCCACACGCTGCCTCTCCCTCTAACCCCATCCGAGAGACCTTCTGATCCACCCCCGCTATTCCAATCCCCTCGCTCCCTAACCCCTATACTCCTCGATCTGTGCCCCCTTAACGCCGTTCCCCACCCACTTCGCCCACATCTCCCTCGCTTCTAGCCTCCAAGAAAGTCACTTATGTCGATGGTTCTCCCTCCCTCTCTTCTCGGCGTCAAAAGTTCAACTATTTCCTCGATAGGCATCTCTCTCTCATATTCTCTCTTTTCCTCTCGTATTCTCTCTCTTATCATATCTCTGTCTCCTTTGCTTTATCCCGAGTGATCGAGGTGGCAACGAATTTATTTATGTTTCCTTCGTCTTTTCTCGTATAAATGAAGTCTTATGTTTTTGGATGATGGATTCTATTCATAAAACACAGTCATCTTTTGAGCGTGCGATTCTACCGCTGTGTATCGTTCGAAATCGAAGAATTTTACAGAGAATTGTGTTCGTGTGAGGTACTGATGGAAGGTTTTTAGATTTCATCTCGCGTTTTTGCTCCTCAGTCATCGTGTTTCCGTCCTTCAATGTATGCGCGCTATTTTGCACCCATGCAGAAATATGCAAATGAAAGACGGTACCCTACTTTGAGATATTTTCATTAAATCAATTAATCTGCAGCCAATATTTTATTAACCTTGTTATTTTTAAAGGGTAATCCAAACTCGACAAACATATTTTCCTATCTAATTTATATAAATCTATATAAGCTAAAGTACGATTACTTATCTATCTATTATATTATTTGCTTAAAATTATAAATTTAGAGCCCGATTGCATGGGCCAATGATTTTTAGCAAGATCGGTTTTATAGCCAGGGTAATTTGTGAAAATCCATTCTCTCACATGCGGAAACTATTATCAAAATTACATATCTTGAATTTGCAATTCTTTATACGATATGAATCCCGAAAGATGGTATTAAAATCTTTAAAATTATTCATGAACGTTAAAGAAAAACTATTTTCAATCATGGAAAATTCGATGTATCTTGATCTGCTATACAAAAATTTTATGGCGGCATATTGAAAATCTCATGGCCTCATCACTTCAGCGTTGGAATTTGTTTCATTGGGATGGGAAAAATTGCACGCTGGATGATCATGAAATGGCCATCGTCACTATGCCAGATTTTCTTATGATATCGTTATTCTAAAAGATAGCTGTTTATCTGATTTCGTTTTATTCATTCATAATATTTTTATGCGCCCCTTGACATTTTTCCGAAAATGAAAGTTCGTCTCTCAAAATATGTAGCTGTTCTCAAAAGAAATTCCATTCTCGTAAAATATATGGTCTGTAGTCCGAAGGGAATCGCACTATTTTGAAAAGCGTCAAACAGACTATCACATCGCCCACAGATTTGGTTCCAGTCATCATATAACTTGTTTAAAATTAACAATTACTAATAAATAAATATTTATCTTCTCACCTGTGAGCATCAGAGTAAATTTCACAAATGTGCAATGTATATTGCAATGAACGAATTGTGTATTGTCCGATGGAAAACGAGAATGCTTTCTCTATTAACTTTTTATTATTATTATTACATAATCACTTACAGGGAAAGAAACCCCAATTACAAGTGATATAATAAATATATGCAAAAAATTAAACATAACAATAGGTGACATTAAAAATATAAAATAGCAAATACAGTGTATTGTGTTGCTATTTCTGTTTAAATAATCTTCCATTTAACAAAAAGGCTTCGCTAGCAGTGAACTTCGGTTCTAAATACATCGATAAAGTGCATTACATTCGATGTGAAAATCTTTTAAAGTGTGCAAGAAATGTTTGAATTGCACTATCGTAAATAATGAAAAAATTGCGTAATGTTACTTCTGGAAAATTACGTTTGAGCCATTTTAATCGTCTTTGATTCACTTTTCAATCATGTTTATATCTAACTCGAAAAAAATAAACTTTAAATTGGTATGTAAGGAAGTTAGAGTTATGCTATTAAAAAAGACATTTGTATATTTAATATTTCGCTATTGGTCTTTATTTTTATAGTCTTGGATTCATACTCGGGTGATATTTGTACATACTGGACGCTCGAATTTAAAAATCGTCATTATGTATCCTGCAGTTTACACAGTCGTTTTCGCTCATTAATAAAACGACCGTATGTATAATTACTCGATATTTTCGCTTATATTTTAACGAAAAAACGGCACAGGGAAATTATGTAAATATTCCAGGTTAAAGCAAGGATGGAGAAGAAAACTGAAAAAATTTTTAATTTTGACTCAGAATGAGAAAAGTGTTTCATTAACTCCTAAAAGGTATTCATAAGTATCTCTTTCACTTTTTAATAAAAAAACATGCACTGCTTCACGCGGATAATATAACTGGATCTTCTTTTATTGAATAGAATGGCTGAATAATTTATCATTAGCGTTTGTTTAAAACAGCTCCGTACTATAGCCATAATTATCCTTTATCTACCGCTTTCCGTAGGAACAGTCAGGATTACAAATCGAAAATCTTTTAAACGCCTTCCCTTATGACAGGTAAAAAAAAGAGGAAAAATGAGATTATTTAAATGGCCCGAATCATGCGATTTTTTTACCCTATTTAAAAATAAGTAGCTAGTTCATTATTCCCAAGGCTTTCGCAGCGATAATGAGCGCCCTCTCGACTGCGTCTTTCCAGCTAAGTAACCCATCCCAGTCATCTTCGAATGTTTCACGTCACTAACCAACCACACCAACCTTGCATCAATCTTCTTCCTTATTAAAAAAATTCATTTTTCAATATTTTCCCACGTTTTTCCCCTTCGCTTGGCGCTCCTCCCTACTATCCTCCCACCCTTTGATTCTTGACGCTTTTCCCATTTTAAAATTCATTCTTTTCGTTTAATATCCCTCTTCATTCCTCCAATCTCTTTTAGCTTTCCGGTTCTCCAAAACCTCCGGCATCTCTCATAGTCACTCATAACTCTATCAGTCACTCTCCTTCTCCCTCCCTCTCCCTCCCTCTCTTTTTCTCTCCCCCCTCTCCCTCCCTCTCTCTCTCTCTCAGTTTCTCTCTGATTGGTTCATCGCATCTTCTTCCATCTATTATTCAAAGTCATCCAACCTCACGTCCTATCGCGCTTTCCCCTTCTACATTCCTTGTCACACAATCTCTCATCTCTTTTCTCCTTATTTACCTCTTTCTCGTCGCCTTTTTTTACCTCTGTTTAATCTTCATCTGTTCTACCATTCATTAATTTCTTATCTCTTCTCTATTTCTGCTCTATTATCCTTAATATATCTCCATTGTGCGTCTCCTTTATCTCCTTCCTTTCGTTCTTCTTTCCTCGTTACTTCCTTTCTTGTCTGCCCTCGATTCCGTTTGCTGTTTTATATCCTCTCTCTCTATTCCATCCCTCTCTGATTTCTTATCTTCTATTTCCCTCTTCCGCTTCCCATCTCTTTATTATTCACGTTTTCCCTTTTCCTCTTTAAAAAAATACCCCCATTTATTCTCATCCTGCACATCTCTCTAGCATTAGAGTCTTCCTAGCCTTCTATCCTCCTCCTTTCGGCCTCTCCTCTTCCTCCTCGCACGTTCCTCTTTCCTCCTCTTCTTCGAATCCATCCGCCGAAGATCGAGCAGTCACTCTCAATTAAGACACTCCATTTTCCTTGAGGTTTGATAATCTTTCCCCTAATCCCTTCTCCTCCTTCTCCGAGCCTCCTATTCCCCACCCTCACTCCTCACCCCCTCCACTCCCATTCTCCTTTCCCTCCCCCCCATTCCTCTTCCTCCCTTCACCCGCGTCAAATGAAGTTCCCTCCTCAACGCCTTCGCTCGGGTCTTCTCGCGAGACGGTTGATAAATGTCTCAAGCTTATCACTTTGCAGCCTCCTCCCCCTTTAAAGGATGCGCGTCCCGTGAATTGAAATGAGACCATGGGAAGAGGCTGTCGGAGTGAGGCGGGATGGAATCCGAGGCGTTATTGTTTTCTTTTTTCCTTTTCTTTAAAGCCCACCGCGACGCTAACGTACCTAGGTGTGTCGCCATGTGGCTTATTAGGTTCTCGCGGGCGAAATTCATTTCCAGCTCAGCGTTCGCTCTCCGTTGGAAGCTAATACATTTTTTGTGAAATGCACGTTTTGATTTTATTTTCGCACTAACTGTATTTAACGATACTTCCCTTTCTTTGTGTGTTAGCAAATATTTTACACCATATTCCATTATTATAAGTCAATTCAACTAAAGTATTTTCTGCTTCTCTTATCGAATTAAATTAATCGTTGGAATGAATGCTTTTGTAGAATTTCTATATAATAAAATTATAGCTGATCAATCTTTTATGGCGTAAAATTCTTTGGTTATTATTTGTACTTTTGAATCGTCTATTAGTTAAAAATTACATATTCTTTTATCTTCCCTGATGACTAAAAGGTTTTCATAATTAATTTCTGCAGAATACTTACAAAATGAATTTATTTAATTTCTTAACGTATTAACTGTAACATAAAAGCATTATCTAAAATACTTCAGTTGGCGGTAAAAACCTTATATTACATACACTACATTTGCGAAAACTATTCATTTACTGTAACGCATTATTTTTAGTTCGTGAATAGCATAGGGAAATTTATTCCTAAATATAAAGTTCTCGTAAATTTTAGATGCCAAAATGTGATATTATTTATACGTAAAACTTCTTATTTTCTATTTTTTTCCATTCGTTTTAAAATCCGTATTTGCTTTCTTTAGATCGAGCTTAGTACGTAAGTTCTGCACACTTTTTCCGGTCCTTTCCTCTTGATGTGACATCCATATTTAATAAATCCCTTCCTTGAATAAACACTGATTTGATGCTTTCAAAATGGGAAATCGGAGTAGGAGTCTATCAAGATTATTTTTTGAGTTGAGAAGTTAAGTTTCCGTCGAGGCCCTTCATTTTCTTAATATTATCCTTTCTAGATGCGGCCATAAAAATGTGAGCTCTCGGAATTGGAGTCAATTACAGTAAAAAATTTTATTTCGAACATCAAAGAGTTGCTTTATAAGAAACGAATCCCATGAAAACCAAGTTAAATTCAGATGTTTATCCATTTGATTAAGTTCCGCAGAATGTGTATTTCTTTTCCTAGTAATTCTTTGAATTTCGAATAACCCGGGAATGTATAAGGATTCCTCCAAAAGCGGTACAGGTTTCGTTTCAATATTTTGTTTGATAATGGTTTATGGTAATAACGTCATAAATATCGCAGAAGAGGAAAATTAATGGGTATCTCTTGCTCATTAATTCTACAATGTTTAAAATATCCTTGAAAAATAACATTTTATTGGTTGATACTATCATAAATACAAAATGCTAATCATGAAATATTTCGAAGTATTTTCCTCTTCCTCTTTCGCAATCAAAATTCTTCACACCCCTTCATTTTTGCTGATATCCTTCCAACATTACTCTCCTCTCCTGATAGGTCATGTTGGAGACACCAATTGGTAATTTATCCTATGTCTGTGTAATGAAGCTCGAAATAAACTTGTTCTAACCAATGTGGCGCTTCTAGCACACGTTGATACTATTTTATTAACCAGTCAGAATGTTTATCCAAAAATGAAAGAATTATAACTATATATTTTAGTACGTATAAAATTGAATTCACTTGTTGCATTATCATTAAAGGAAGGGCTCCTGCTGAAGAAATAAACAATTTTACTGTTGCTATTTATTTAGACAGAACTATGAAAGCAGAAAAATGAGTTTATATTCGAGCATGCTTTCCAAATCCGATAATTCATCATTTTAAATTTAAGCGAGTAATCTTTGATAAATATGTTTTAAGCAAATAAATAAGTAGTAGTTTGCTAAAAAAAATCAGGTGATATTCGAAGTTTTGGACGGTTTTTTTATATCTAACTAAGTAACATCATACGAATTCTTAGAATATTTTGTTTCTTCGTCGCCGTTTTATGAATAAGCGATAGAGAAGTGCTTTTACTGCTGCGGGAATGTTTGCTTCCCTCAAACTAATAAAAGTCACAGCTTATTAATTATATCATTCCCTTCGGCGTTCCCAAAATCATAAATTGAATCCTTTCCACGAGAATTAGCCTTTACGACGTTGCATCGACGATTACAATTTTCGTGGAAGTCTTCCGTTTAATTGGAAACACGTTTTCGTGAACTCAGATTGCCTACCCTTTTCTTACCGCACAGGCTCCTAATTAAAATGTTAGTCACGCTGCACGCGATTTTATTGAGAACATATCCCATTGTTGTGCTTCAAAGCGCTCGAGCTGTTACCCTCCCTTTCGTTTTACGCTTTCCTGTTCCTACGCTTCCTTTTACTTCCCCTCGTCTGTCTCGTTAAATCTTGATGAAATTATATCTTTCCTTCCTCCCCTAACCATCCCATTTCGAAAAGTTTCACCCCCTAAGGCCCCTATATTTCTTTATTCCCCCTCCCTCATTCTCTATCCCCTCGCCCTCTCTCGGAGTTAAAAAGTCTTCTTTTGTTTGCATTTGGCCCTGAGGTCTCCAACCCGCAGTCTTTTTAATTCCCTCACCCTCTCTCTCCATCTCCTCCAATGATTCTCCCCTTCGAGAACAAGACCACCTCGCCCTTTCAAAACCGTCAAATGCCTCGACATCTCCATCGTAATATAAGAAGAACGGGTATGACAACATTAGTGATAATAACACGATGGTCCCCCTTGTAATTCATTATATCCATAAATCATTCATGATTCGATTCAGCTTATATACGCCTTTTGAATGTGATTTCGGCCAACTGATGAGGAACTAGTTTGTTGACTTAAAAGTTTTGTAACATCTCGAAACGTTCATCGAAAAAGAAAGTGAAAAAATAGCATGTAAGGTAAATAAAGAAAATTTGGAAAAATTAATAAACCATCAGATAAGAGTTTGCTAGACTGATAGCTATACATAATTGAAGCTGTAATGCGATTCGTGTAATAGAAAATGTGTTATTGCACCATAGTCTTATTCACCTAGTGGCATGCATTTCTGTTCATTTATCGCAACTTGCTTCATAGAATACAATTGCCAACTAGTATTGAGGATTATTTGCCAACCACCCATCTGGTGATTTGTAGGGTATTATGTAGATGCAGATTTGACGAAATGCATTCGATAGAAAAAAAGATAGATAAATTATACCACGCAAAGAAAACTGTTAAAAATCCTTAAAATTGTAATAAGTAATAAGTTGTTATGATAATAAACGACCGTTTATTTAAGGAGTAACGATTACCCTATTATTGGAAATTTGCCATCTGATCGTTTCTAATATTGAAATTTATGTGACGTTTCCTGCCTACTTGAAATGATTAGCGGACGACCAACCGTAACATTTTCTCATTACTACGGGAATTTCAATTATGAAAATAGCCAAATAAATAGGGTGTCAATGAAAAATGTACCCATATGTAAAATAATTTTTCTAATTACAAAATAGAAAATAAAGATCATTTATTTATAGATTGGTAGTACAAAGGCCTGTAACCCTAATGCACATCTTGTTCACTGAATGTTTTCAAATTGAAGTCTTCCAGTATCTAAACATTGGTGACATCTGCGAATGACTGATTGACATACTGTAGCAAAACTTTCAACTGTAATGAGATTGAAAGCATTATTGATCTGTTGTTTGGGTTCTTCAATAAATTGTAGATGGTTTGGTAGCATATACAGCGTTCTATAATACCACCCAAGGAAAATATTGGGTCAAGGTCAAGAGAACGTGCAGGATACTCTACCGACTCACGTCGTCCAATCCAACGTCCTACTAAGGCCTCATTAAGATACTGACGTACAATTGTGTTGTAATGTGGAGGAGCTCCGTCTTGCTGAAAGTAAAACTCTCCACTTCCGTGAAGATCTCGTGTCCTTGGGAAAATTTGCTAGTTCAACATCTGAAGATAACTTTCACCAGTAACTGTACTAGTAAAGAAAAAAAGGTCCATTTCACGTGAGGAAACACCATCTCAAACTGTCACACCAGGTAGATTTACTGCATGTTCAACAGAAATGTGTGGATTATTTGAGACCAATAAACAGAGTTATGTCGGTTTAGTGTTCCATTAAGCTGAAATGTTGCCTCATCACCCCAAACAATGTAATTCACAAACTCCGGATTATCAACATTTTTTCTGATTACCCATTCACAGAACTCGACACGTCTATCTGTATCATCTTCAGACAAAGCATGTATCAATCTGGGGATATATGTACGGCTTCATTCTTAATGCCCTCATCATCTTTCTCAAGGATTCTCTCTTGATATCAAGTTCCTTTGAAGCTCGTCGCAGCGATTTTGTGGGAGACCTTTGATATGATGCCTGCACCTGGGCCACGTTTCAGGCATGGCCACAGTCTTGCGGCGTCCAGATCTTCCTTTATTTAAATTTAACACAGTTCCTTCGTCATTAAATTCATTACGTATACGTACAGTAGTTTTCCTTGTAGGTGGATTTGTGCAAGTGGACAAAAGAACAAGTGGACAAAAGAACAAGTGGACAAAAGAACATGTGGTCAAAAGAGCAAGTGGTCAAAAGAGCAAGTGGATAGAATAGAAATGTTTCATGTATACTGACTCAAGGAGGGAGAGGGAATATGCAGCAAAATGAAAATGAAGGTAATAGAAGTAGGGGGAGGGAAGGGGGAAGAGGCATAACTAAGTTTTCTATAACAATTACGAATATGTAGCAAAAAATGAAGATGGAGGGGGGGTAGAAGGAGGGGGAGGGAAGGGGAGGGGGGTCGTAAGAATTACTAAAGAAACAGTCGAAATTGGTATCAGTCAACTAAGAATTTTATAACAATTTAGAATATGCAGCAAATACTGAAACTAGAAGCGGTAGAAGGACGGGGAGGGAAGGGGATGCATATTCCCTTACAAGCACAGAGGTGTTGGCTAGTGACATGTTGCGAGCCTCCGGTTTAAAGATATAATGCGGCATTTTTCATATCATGAGAATTTTGATCTTATTGGGTTATTGCAAAGAGTTGCGTTTCGGCTTCATCATGAATCTAATCAATTCAAAACAACTGCATTTAAATTTGTTAAATTCTGATGAGTATAATAACTACTGGACCATACGCCCGTAGAAATTCAACGAGAAGCATAATAATCAATCTTTATGGAGCCAGAGCCTGTTTAATTTTCGTCAGAAGACGGAAATATGATTTCAAAATAATACTTCATTAAATTCATCTTAAACACGATAATACATTAGAATGAAGCGCTATTATAGTCTTCTCATGCCAAATAGTGTGTGGCACAATTGTAATGCAAATACACACATTAAAAAAAAGATAAGAGAAGATTTATTGGACTCAGCATTATTAGATACAAAAGCTTTATTTACTTGCTGAACTTCTATTAATATTGGTTTGAGAAATAGAATGTAAACTAAATTGGTTTCTTCGGAATGCAATAAAAGCAATATTTCCCCAGTGTAACATTTTTCTATATTACATACAATATTAAAATGTAATTTGAGTTCCTCATATTGTTCAAGTATTCTTCATACAGCAATTTCAATTGAAATACAGCGAGTTTGACTTGACCGCACAATTTTTTTGTGTCGCAAGAATTATTGATATTATTATAAGATATTTTATAATTGCCTTGCCTTAATTCGGATTTACTAAACCAGTTGTACATTTCAGAAATAATAAATTCTAAGTTTACGAATTACTGAAGTAGCTTCAGTAATTCGTAAAGGGAAATGAAAGAACGAGAAACTAAACCATCCGCCATTACGTAAATGTTTTGAAGTGCCCTAGTGTCAAAGTACCACATTTTGGGAAACCCTGCTATAGAAGATTGAAACTTTTTCAAAATTTCGTAAAAACGTTAGCAAAAACCTCATTATAATGTAAAAAAAAAAGATCCATGAAACCCAATGTCCGCTATTTAACATTTTTGTACCCCAGATGGTCGACTAAGTAAGCTGGATCTAGCGGGAAATGCCCCAAATTGGCAACACTGCACAGGGGACAAAAATTTCTTTCCACTTCGTTTCTTCTCACGCGCAGGGGCACTTTCAGGATTGGTGGCCACATGTGTAAACCCGGGAATCGAACCAGAACCGAACCGAAAACCCGAACCGAAAAAACTAAATGTGTTGAACCCGTACCGAGACCGAAAACCGATATTTATTTCGCTCCTTTATTTCGGTTCGGATAAACAGTAAGCGAAAGGCGGAATTTTTAAACCGCTCGGTAACCTTCCACGTTCAAATGGTCAAATTTTCAAATCAATTGAATCACAGTTAACTCAGTTACAAGTTGTACTAATCAGTTATATGTATTAGGACTAGCAGAAATTCCCAGCGTTGCCCGGGGAAATTTGGTTCAAATCCGATTGGAATTCTAGATGATATATGGTATTTAAGAATTCACTCGGCCGCCGTTTTGAATAAGACGGGCAGAGAGAAACAAAAACCGATTACGAATTATTCCTGGAAGCCCTCCACAATCGTACCAAATTTGATTCTAATCAGTAATAGTAGGACTTGGGAAAATACACGTAGTTTATCAGTCCCCGCCGTCCAATTACGGATAAGGAAGTAGACGTTCCCCACCTTTTTGACTGTATAAGATGTAGAGTTACCTGTTCTTTGAAAACAGGAACTTTATGAGAACAGTTATTTTATTGAACAGTTTAGGCATCAGAACAGTTCGAAAAGAACTGTTCCGTTCTTTCTGACCCATCTCTAGTTGGCAATGCACTAGCATACAAAGTTATTTTGCTTTTTGTACAATTAATATAAAACATTTGGTATTAGAATTAGCCTACGACCTCCCTATTTGTGAAGAAGGTATTTGTTGAAAGTTTGATTATTCTAGCTTTAACGGTGTGGAAATGTATATATATACAAACAAACAGCCTTTCATAAATATATAGGACATTGATCTGATACTTGTATTGAAAGTGACAAATATCAAATATGAACTTCCTAAGTTAATTTACTAAACAGTTTACTAAAGATACGCTGCAAGTTTCATAAAAATTTCACCAGCAGTTTTTGCGTGATGCGGTAACAAACAAACAGAAAGGCAGAGAGACAAAAATTCTGCAAACCGGTTCAAACAGTTCAAACGTCTTCCTGTGATGCAAAATACACAAAAAAGATAAACCCCGACAAAAACACAAACGTACAGACAGAGGTTACAATTTTATTTATATAGTTTATGGACCTATGCAGTACCTTTATATATATATAAACGCAGTCTTTATATTCTATTTCTTAATTAGAAAAATTATTTTGTATGTGGGTATGTGGGTATATTTATATTTAAGATGAACAAAAGATTCTGTAACCAGTGCAAGAAGAAAACCATTGAAAAATGAGGAATGTCAGCAATGAATGAGAGCATTAAACACAAGTTTTTGTCTCTTTTCCATCATATTTTCCTCTACTCAGATGTAATGAATGATCATTCTATTGTCAAAGCTGTTTTTTTGCCTTCTTCTTTCCCATTCGCAGTAAAAAAATTCTTCGACCAGCTTGCTCCTATGCGAAAGGACCTGTTAGTGGTCCTTCACCAGTCAAAGTGTCGCACGCTCGCTTTTTTACGCTCTAAAGACGATTTTTTAAATCGCTCGAGTAACTTTTCCAGTGTCCTGGAAGTTATAAAAACAAGATTCGCATCTTTCCAGTCCTGAAAGTTTGGGAAACTTGGAGACATTGTGGCATGGTGCGTGTGTAAAAGAGCTGGATTTAACAATTTTAGCCCATTTTTTTATTAAAATGCGGAGTTCTAAAAACTGTGAGCAATACGTTACTGAAAGGCAAAATCTGTTTTTTGTGGCTTGGATGTTTTTTTTAAATAAAACTTTCATTACACCGCCTTTGCGCGTGCATTAATAACATTGACAATTTTAGCAACTCAGCTATTTTTTCAACTCGACAAGTGTCGAATTCATTTCTTTTGCATTTCTTCACGATAGAATTTTACTTGAAAGTATTTTTATGGGATTTACTTAAATTTTGTGCAAAACACAACAAACATCTACACAACATATTACGTTGAAATAATACATGAGTGCTGATGCTGCGACTTCGCGAGATTGTATGCAAAAAATGCTAGAAAAGATCAACACAATTCTGGGAATGGCTTAAAACAGTGGGGCCCAACATGCGGCCCGTGAAGGGTTTTCGTGAAGCCCGTGAAGCCGTGATGAAAAAGCAATCCGAAAAATTTAACGCTCAAATTCATATATTTTTATGAAAATTCCGCAAACAATTCTTTTAATATCGGAATGTTTACTACGCTACCTCATTAATGCTATATTTTCACTTAAATAGCGCCTCAGAACATATAGACAACTTCCGATTTAAACTCTAATCCGGCCCGCGGAAGAAATGGCACCTTCCAATGCGACCCGCCGAAGGATTCGCAACCACCTATGTGGCCCGCCATGCAGAAAAGGTTGGGCACCAGTGTCTTAGAAATTACTAAAGTTGAGATCCATAGGAAAGACCCGCTTTCGCTGAAAGGGATCCCTATTGAGTAAGGGTGAGGTACAGATTGCGAAGCGCAGAGGTGGTAGCAGGTGAAGAAGGTCTCTTGAGGGAAAATACGAGGAATGGAACGGTCGGAGGTCGTGAGGATGACGAGAGAATTTAAAACGGGGACTTTTTAAAATAACGGCGCAGATAAACCAGGTAATAATACTCCAGAGGATGAAGGCTAGGGCGAGATAGGAATGGAAATGAGAAGGAATCAAATGTGGAGCCTCCTGGCGGCGGGGTGTTGAGTGACGGCTTGAATGGCTTGGCCCTGGGAGGCGAAATTTTGGCCGGAGGAGGAGGAGGAGGGTGCGAGAAGAAAAGGGAGAAGATGAATGGGTGTGTGAGAGAAAGGAGATAGCGTCGAGATAGGGAGAGCAAGAGAGAGGGAGAGGGAGAGAAGATGGAAAGAGAAAGAAAGTGTAAGGATTGGAGGTTGAGATTGAGCGAGTGGGGGCGAGAAAGACCGAGGAAAAGGTTTAATTTGAAAAGAGAAATATTGCGGAAGGAAGAGAGAAGTAGTGATTTCTAAAAAGGGGTTAAGTTCTAGACGTTTAGGATGAAAGTAATCAGAGCAAATTGAAAGACTTGCTGAGGAAAAGAGTGCGCAGATTATAGCAAAAATCGGGAAAAGAGGATAAATAAAATGCCTGGGTAGAGTATAATGCGTCCTGGTATGGAAGAGGTAAAAACGGCAGAGAGAGAGAGAGAGAGAGCATAAAATAGACGTCGAATTTCATCACATCGATTTCCGATAATCAGAATTGTTCAATTGTATTCCGGTGACGTCATCACTTAACACGATTTATGGCAAAATTGATTCGATAAAACAAGATACCAACTTATTTCCCCTCTTCTTAAAACAGGACTGTCAGAGAATTACTCTTTTAACTGCGAAATTTAACAATTCTTGTCTTACTGGATAGATCTTGAACTATGCATTTAAAAATGAAAAAGTTGATATATATATATATATATATATATCTATCTATCAGCATACAGGAGTATATGCAGACACACGTACACACTCCATACGTGAGAAGTGAGCAACGCACACGGGCGGCCAAACAACAGGGGCGACAGATTTATCGTCAGACACGTACAGTATATTTTTTTATAGCAGTCATGCGGATTGTATTATAATACGCCGTGTATTCTTTCATATTTATCGGTTGCGGAAATTTATCAAACCATGAGGCGTCTTTTCTAATGTTGTAAAGAACGCCTAAAAAAGGCGGCCAATGAGAAACTTACAAACGTGCGACCGTGATGCTCGCCCCTGTACACACTCGAGTTTAAAAGCTAGTAAAAGGTACAGATTCAGCGTTTTTGATTTTTTAGTAGGAGAAAAAATTGAATTTCAATCTACTTCTCACATAGCTTAATAGTCGCTACGCGACAGCCAACATATTGATCTGATTTAGTGTTATAATGAGAGTTACGCTGCAGATGTTAATTTTACTTTGG
This sequence comes from Uropetala carovei, assembly GCA_036926305.1. NCBI lineage: Eukaryota > Metazoa > Arthropoda > Insecta > Odonata > Petaluridae > Uropetala > Uropetala carovei. The sequence goes on along the minus strand of JAXCHB010000010.1, from coordinate 2,716,349 downwards.
CTTGGTTATTTCGATATATGTGTAGAATACACATTGCGAAAGAAACATTTTTTTAAAGCGATGATTACGTGTTCTTTTAACTCGTTAAAAAAATCGAATCGTTTTTTTATTGTTTTTCCTAATTCCGCGTATTTGATCGATACTCTCCCGTTGAGGTTTTCAAATGTATATCCTTTTGAGTTGCTCGGCTCCATCTCTTTTTCTCAATGGATTTCCATGGACGCACGATTATTGTTGCTTTCAATCGAATCCGCCACTTTCTATTCTAGCCAGAATTTTATTTTTCCTCCGCCTTTCATGTGGCCGGTGGTTGTTTCTCGTTTTAATTAATCCGGACCGCGACCTTAGTCCTTTTTTTCCCCTCCAAACCGTTCCCGTATCTCAAAATCTCTCAATCCAAACCCTCCAATCCGCAGAATGAGATAAAAAGGAAATGGAGCGCAAACAAGAGGGTAGCGATATAATGGACGGGGCAAAGCAACGGAAATGGCGATGGTCTGGACACACAGAAAAATTGATCGTCGTCGAACAACAGAGCGCAAGAGACAGGAAGAGAGGATAAAGGAGGTCCAACGAGAGATTGGAAGAGGAAATGAGAATGAGTCGCAGGTGTATGTCGTGAGAGAGAGAGAGAGAGAGAGAGACAGACAGACAGAGACGGGTTAGTGATAGGTATCGGTGGATCTTGGGCAGACAGGAATTCGACCAGGAGGAGCAGAATGAAAAATGATGACACATGCAGAAGGAGCTCTATAAATCAAGCGTCTCTAATTCAAATTTTCTATCGTCCATGGCACTCGAACTGAAATGTTTATACCTTACTTGTTGTATATGTATGTGTTGGTACTATGTGTTGTTTTTATTTCCCGACAAAGGAATTTCCAGACGAAAGTCTTTCGATGCACAATATACTCTTGAAACGTCGCTTACTTCAGGGATATATGCTGAATTACCATTTTTTTTACAACCTTTCCTTCTGAAGATGCGTTCTATATTAGTGCTCCAGTGTCTCATACACACATTACACACGCATACGTACGTTTACATATGAATGTACACATGCATGAATTATTTAATTTACGTAAAAGGACGAAAAAAGAATATTTCCGCAGCGAAGAAGGCAATCCAGGAAAAGCTGTAAAGTATAAACGGGTGAAGAACCTAGGAGAAGCAGATAAAGAAGAGATAGAGAATAGAAGATGTGGAAAAAGAGAATGGATAATAATTAGAGTCAAGGATAAGGAGAGTAAATAAAGACTGATGAGAGGGTGGATCCATATTTACAGGGGAAAAGAAAGATGAAGAGCGTTTTAGAAGTGAAAAGATAGGATAGAGAGGAAAGAGGGGAGGGGGAGAGAGAGATTAAAAAGGGAGAGAGGGAGAGAGAGATTGGTCGAAAGCAGCGTGCGAGGACGGATCTCCTCTCTTCTATATAAACGACGGGATAAGTTGGGAAGGACGCCGTGAGACAATTGAATCTCGAGGAGAGAATTCGATGCTAAGGAAGAGATTTCTTACCGAGAAAGAGAGAGAGAGAGGGAGAGAGATGGTGGAAGGGAGAGAGAATGAGAGAGGAAGTCAGATAAGAAAGCAGGGACGGGAAATTAAGGAGGACGTTGAGAAGAGGTGGGAGGCCAAGAGGGATGGTGGAGGGGGGGAGGGGGTGGTTCTGGGGCCGGGGGAGGGAGGGGGTGGAATGAAGGGGATTATAAGCGGGTGATTTGAGCCGAGAGGAGCGTAGGCAGAGTTTGGAAAGGCGGAGTTGGAGAGAAGAAGAGAGAGAGGGGGATACTTAATAGCGAGAGGAGAAATTGAGCGAGGAGAAAATATCTGTGGGTCATCGGATATTCTTCCTGAATCCTAGGACACTGTCGGCGTTTCTAATGCTCCGTGTACATTATTGAAACTTGGATTGAATTACGCGTTGCATCTAAATTGGAGAACGCATCGTTTATTTATAGCGAGTGGTTGGCTGGTTTATTGGTTGCAAGGGTTAAAAGAGCAAGGTTAAAAGTGCCTGAATAAATTATCCCTCTTCGATTTGAGAATAGCATGTTTTAAAGGCGCTATTGTTTCTGTTGTTGATATATCCACCGAATTGCATTGATGAAATTAAATCCAAGATATATGAAAAACTATTCCCTACGAAAAACTCTTTAAATTTTTGCTCATTAATCGAAATATATATTTGAGAAATCTCTTAGAAAAAGTATCTTATGCTTATTTTCGACTCTTTCCAAAAATACTTGTGCCAACATGTCACTTGAACAGGTAAAACGACTTACGAACAAAACTGTAAAAATGTACATTTTTGTACAATAGTAAAATATCTCTTGAGATTTCTCGTACTGGTTTTACTCTCTCTCTCTCGCAGAAAATTATCTCGAGTTGCCAAATTAAATTTAGACGTAGATTAAAAATATGAGAGAATTATACTGTGGCGAATTTGTGCCTGCAACTTCTGACGCACAAATTGAACCGATTGAATAATTAAGAGTCAAATTGTCTGTGAGAGATACATATTAAAACTCATTTAATTTATGTTAATTAAAATAAAAATGCTTCGGATAAAAATTCAGATGGCACTTACAGACTTTACAAGTCATCTCTGACAACCCGTATTTGAACGAATGTCAGCTCCTTTGCTGGAGGAAGGCCTCTTTTAATGCCTTCGATGAATGGACACGTGGATCGAAAGTGAGAATTTTGTTTTTTAAATGCTCTCTCAGGTGAATGCCTAACGGAGGAAATCGTTAAATCCATATGACGCAAAACTATGTGAATAAAAATAAAAATTATGTAAAAAAACATTTTTGGTGTATACACACTTTTACTTAAAACTGCACTCAAAAGTAGAAAATAATTCTTTCGTGGTCAAAAAATATTATTCAAAAATTTGTATGCTTCGTAAAAATGGTTGGCATTATTACGAGTATATGATAAGTAAGTTTCCAGCAATAAGAACTAATTTATGAGGAGGATGAAATATTAGAATTAGAAGAGAAAAAAGCCACCCATTTTTACGAAGCCTACAAATTTTCTTTAAAATGGTTCATATCCGAAGAATTTAGGTCAATTCTTTCTAATTTTAATCTAAAAAAATCGGTACAACACACGTTGTACAAACTTTCTCATATACTAATGCGTCGTTTAGTTATCTTTAGAAAATGAAAATAGTATGAGCCTGTTTTTAGAAAATCCAATTTTTGTTAAAGTTGCCCAAGAATAAACTAGCCTTATATTCATTCATTGAGAAAAATAAAATATGTAGTATTATTGTAGATGTAAACTCAAGTAACTGTACGAAATTAGATCAAAATCGTTATAGCCGTTTCTGAGAAAATCGAATTATTGTTAAAGTTGCCTATAATAAACTAGCCTTATATTCATTTTTTGAGAAATATGAACTATACAGTATTATTGAGGACGTAAAATCAAGTAACTGTACAAAATTTGATCAAAATCGTTGTAGCCGTTTTTGAGAAAATCGGATTGTTGTTAAAAATGCGTAGAATAAACTACTCTTAATTATTGATCAATGTCAACCATTTCTACGTATACTCTGCTCAGTATGATAAAATGCCTAAGTACGAGATTTCATTTATTTTCGCTCTACCATCTAGGCTCCAGCGCCAGTAACAGACAGACAGACGGACAGAGAGACAGACGGCATTGCGAAAACCACTTTTTCGGATTCAGCGACACCTAAAATGTATACCTATTTCCGTAAAAATCTCGAGGTCGAATTTTTTCGCGAAAACAAGACTTTCTCGATACTTCATATGAAAAAGTAAAAATGAAAGCCTGCGCGTCGATTTTTACGTGTTACCTTATGGGAAACGGAAATAAGTAAAAGTAAAGTAAAATAAGTAAATATGCGTAAAAATAGAAATAACTTTAACAGTTTTTTGATAAATACATTTAAAAATTTCAATTAAAAAACTTTCGTAATTCCTACGCAAATTTACTATTTACGATTAAGAGAAGGTCGCAAACTAACCGATTTAGTATATCAATGTCTCTTACTTTGTCCCTTAAATGACTGCCATTAACATAGATAACTCTCGTGTATAGTGATCGCATGTTGCGTTCCCGGATAAATCACATACGATACATATGCTGTCGAAAAGATCAGACTCATCTGGAGTTGACGACAACTTCCAGCAATGGAAAAGATGGAACAATGCGATCAGTTTGGTTCAAACAACAACAATCTCGAGAAAGACAAGAAAGTCCGGAAAGAAAGCAGAAGTTACGAAAAGGGAAGCGGAGGAAATGTGAGAGAAGGAAAAGGAAGGAAGGAAAGAGAAAGAAGGAAGAGAGAGAGAGAAAGAGGATGGAGGAAGAGGAGGAGGAGGAGGGAGAAGAAGAAAAGCATGGTTGGCGAGAAAATTGAAACTGAAAATTAAGAGAAAGGGAAAGATGGGAGTGGGCGAGGGCAATATGATTGGAGGAAGGAAATGGAAAGGGGAGGTCGAGTGGGAGAGAGGTCCTCTCTCTCTCTCTCTGTCTTCCAAGAGGGAGAGGGAGAGAGAGAGAGAGAGAGAGAGAGAGAGAAAGAAAGAGGGAGAAAGCAAGTGGGCGTGATCGATATGAAGTCGACGGGCAAACGAGCGAAAGTGTTTTGAAGGGCGGAATGGGCAAGGGATTACGATTTAGGGATTAATAATAGGGTAACGTTGAGTAAGGGCGGTTTCGGAGGGAAATAGGCAAGGAAAATTGAGCGAAAAAAGATGAATATTCGGAGGAAATGACAGCGGTTGATGTGCGGGAGTTTTTGGGCAGAGGGAGGAAATAGGATTTTCCAATGATCCTTTTGGACGCGTGAAGTATTTTTGTTTTTTGCTTTTGGTCAGAATGTTACCCTAATACAAATAATGGTGTGTGTGTGTGTGTATTGTATGGGACATACACACACCGAGTTTCTCTACGTGGCATTATTTTTTACTTTATTGCGAGGCACATAAAGGAAAGGTCGTGTAAAATTCGACTTGGTTATTTTGATGAATATGCATGTTTTAGGAATCTGAAAAAAGTTCGTTTTTGAAAAGCCACCTATCTGTAGTCAATCGTACTTTCGCTGCAGTAAGAGGACAAAATCTGAAGTAGTCTCGTGGTATCGTAAAGAATAGAAAACTTGTTGAAGTATAGGTAGGTAGACCTACGTATGTCTGAAAAAAAAACAACTATATTGTGACTGTAAATCGAGATTTTGTGTCTTCGTGTAAGGCGAATCTCGCGCATTTCTGGTAATGAGCCAAAGTTCTTCTGAGAGAGAAAATAGGATATGGTAGTTTCATGATTCAGAAGTGGTCGTTGTGGTTTCTCGGAAGGGGAATGTGATAGCACTCAAGTATGACGTAGAGAAGGGAGAGTGTTGCGGTCCGCCTTACCACACCTTGTTGCATAACACGAAAGCTAGAAAGTTATCCGTTAAATTCTCTACACTTGGGGTCGGGAAATACGTCGGCTTTTAATGCCAATGTGATTATGATTCATGTGCTATGAATGCGCAAATTTAATTCGGAAAAATAATATTTAATGTTTAAAATTAAAACACACTTGTAATTGACTCTGACAGACCAATATGAACAGAGTCGAACATGAATATAAATAATTTTAAACGAGTTACAACAATGTATGAATGGATTTAAATAGGGCTTTGGAAAATAATTAGCATGGAATGTACTCATAAAGATAAAGGAGCAAAAATAACTATAACGAGGTAGAGTTAGAGAGTGAAATAATTTATTTACTGGCATAGTTACATTAAATTGGTCAGGTTTGGTGTTTATGAAAACGAAAAACATCCTATTATAATTAAAACCGATCGTGTTCAGCAATCCTGTCTAAGGATTTATTAATCAATGCGAATAACCGTAGAACGGTGAGTTCGCTTTCCATGAAATGATACGGGTGTGTGTTTAGTTCTAAGAGAGTTAACTTTCTCTATTTGAATAACATGTGACTGGATGTAGAATATTATTTGTTTGTATTTTATAAATATATGAAATCGAGATACGAGCTCGTAATTTGAGCGAAGTGAGTTAAAGGAACTCATTTTTACAATGAAGAAAACTTAAACTTTAAAAGTTCATAATTAGCTTGAAGTTTGATTTCAAATCCGATAAAACGAGAAATTTTCTACGAATAATAAAGACTATATTTGCCATGACCACTTGACTTATTATTCCTGCGTTTGAGCTCGCCAAATAATTAATGTTTCCCGCCATCTATAGGCAAATTAACAAAACATAAGTTTTCATGTACGCAACAATAACGCAATTTTAAAAGAAAGTAGTTAAATATGTTAAACTATACCCGTGATTAACGTGGTAAGTGGTGGTAAGTCAGCAGATATCAATCTGATCTCAGTCAGTTTTATCGGATGTATTTTATTGCGGGACTGCCATTCTACCTTTAGCTGCACTAAAAAAAAACGAGTATGAAATATTTTTATCTGCTTTTTAACAAGTCGTCCGTAAATTGATGAGCAATAAGAAAGTATTTTTAGAGTTATCCTTAATTGATTTATATATTTTCTGACATTTTAAAATTAATATGACATCCAATAGAAAGGGTAAAATCATGGTTGGCGGGCAGAAAGGGATTACTCTTGGAACTAAAGGAACGAAGAAAATCATTTAAAACTTTATTATATTCTCGTAAAATCTCCATTTGAAATAAGCCCTTTTCAGCGAATATATTTTGGCATTGTAATAAATTTCGAATCCAATTAAATTTTTACTCAATCCTTAAATATATATATTCTACAAAATTAATTGATTTTTATGGTAATCATTCCTGATTTCTTTTGGACTCATCCCTTTTTACCCACCGGCAATGAACCTTAGTTTAGAACAAAATCAACAGAGGAAGTCTTTACCTGGTAAAAATCCATCGTAAATGAAACGAGGTTGATCACTTCATAAAAATTCCACTTTAATAATTCTTTTTTTACAGAGTGATCAACCTCGTTTCATTTATTTAAAAAATTCACATCAGACCTATAATACGAAGGAATTCATTACTAAAAATATTATTAAATACAAAATATTTCGACGACTGAATATATCTTCCATTCCTATCCGTCATTTTTGACTGGTAATATATAAAATTAATTTTTTATGGTTCATTGTTTGCAAAGTATGTTAGATTTTTAGCGTTTGAAAAAAATTCGCTTATGCATTCGGTTTGTCCGTCCGTCCGGCTGAGGCGCAAACTCCTCATAAACGAAAGTAGACGGAGAGACTGTTTTTTCGTTACAGTATTCCGCCTAGTTGTGCACGTTTTCTTATAGAGGTTCACCTGTTTGTCTCTCTGTCTCAATTTAAAAAAATAAACCTTTCTAACTTATTTAAGCTGTTATTTTGAATTAACGCATAGCTAAGTGGTGCTTCATTCATACTAACTCGCCATTTTTGACAGGGAATTACATTAGTGCCTACGCAATAAAGGAACAGTACGGTTCTTAAATTTCAAACGATATGATTTCCTGCTAATGAAAGTCGATGAGTATGCAGGTAGTGGCGGTTAAGTTTTGCGTGGCAGGGTGATGTGTCGAGGGGAATACGTGAGATCTGTGACCAATTCAAAACTCTACCTGAACCCGATAAATTATTTTAGTTTGGACTTGTTGATCTGTAAAGCCATTATCATTTCCAATATACGTCTCTTCATGAAATGTGCTGGAATTATTTTCCATTACGAGTCATTTTTTCCCGTTCTGTACGAGAGAGATTATATCAATTTTGTTGAATTTTTATGTCGGCTGAAAATTAAATTGGAATGTAATTGACGCAAGAATTTCGTTGAAAAATAATCTAAAGAAGACGGCAATGAAGAACAGGTCCCGAGTAATCGTGAAGGAGTATCTAAAGAAATTATTTTTGGGGATGGAAAAATAAAGTATGTGCAGAAAAATAAAGAGTAATAATAGGGTTGGGGACGGAAGGGTTTTTAAATGATAGCGGGATAAGAGGAGCAAAAAAAAAGAAAGTGAGAAAAAAAGACGAAGGGAGCTTGACGATGACAAAGTAGAGAAAAGCAGCGAGAAAAACTAGGCGGGTATTAAAGAAATTAGGGAATTAAGGGAGACGTGGAGAGAAGGAGAGGGGAAGGGAAGGATGAGGGATGTAAAAAAAAGCGAAAGGTTTTTTTTTTAGGGATAGTGAGTTCCTCTTCAAAGTGAGAGTGGACGGAAGGGTAATAAGGAGAAATGGCCGGGTATAGAGGAGTAGGAGGAGGGATGGTATTTTAAGGGGGAAGGAGACGGAGGGGGAGGAGGGGAGGTTAGAGGGAGGAGAAATGGCTAGGGGGAGGGGAGAAAGTGAGGGGAGGGGGGGGGAGGTTGAAGTTTCGGAGAAACGGCAATTTGGACATGCGACGTGCGTTGAAATGGTGCGGAATTAAGGGTGTTGCAGGGAGTGAAGAAGAGAAGGTGGAAGGGTTTTGGGTGGATGAGCAGACAGGGCAAGGGGAGAATGAGGTTCTTCTGCCCTTAGTCCGGGCGAGTGATGTTGTCTAGAATCTGTTTCCTGGAGACGTAAGGAACGGAAGAAAGGAAGAGGAAGAGAGAGAGAGACATGAAGAAAGAGAATGCGTGAGAGAGAGAGAGAGAGAGAGAGAAAATGAATGCCTTTGGCTGGGCTTAGGCTGGATTTGTACCAGGATTAAAGAAATCACCGTCACCACTCTTTCTTCACGTGGAGACCTTATTTGTTAAATGACTCTCCATTGTATAAAGATGCCATTTGGAAAAAGACGATTTCTCTGACTGGATCGTGATGTTATTAAAACTATCGAAGTGTTAACCTGAGATTGACCCAAATCGTATAATTCATTCGTTTCTAAATGCCACAGTTATAAGCAAAATGAAATGAAATGTTGATAATATTATAATATGTATATATAATTTTTCCATAAATATTAATTTACATTTTTTCTGGAGACCATCGCTCAGTTAAAAATAGGCATCTATTATATAGCATTCTTAATGCGCTATTCCAGAAAATGGAATTTTGCTATCAGTTTATAGGTGGTCGAACGAAAGAAACTGGACACATCTAGCCCGAAATACCATTAAAAAGATTTAAAATAAAACCGCCAATTCCAAAAACAAAAGATGTCTCCCATAAAAATGTTCGATAATTTCTCCGCTTATGGCAGTTGATGAAGGAGATCAAATTACAAATGGCATTCTTCAGCAAATTACATATAAGTCTACTAAGCTAATGTGACCACAACACGGAAAGTTCCATGTTATCATTTTGATAATTAACATATACCTATATTGATGATTTGTCCTTTCGTTTCCCTTGTATCTTCATTGGCCGAAAGTAAAATCTGTAGGATTCTCTGAAGTTAATTAGCCGGTAATAATCGAAAACGTTTAGTCGAGGGCAGAATGTGCTAACGCCTAATGTCTTATTGAAGTCATTCACTTTGAAATAAAACCAAATTGAATACAAATAAAAGCGGATATAAGAATTTTTTCAGAGAATTATCAGATTTGTCAAAATAGATAGATCAGGGCGAAATTGAGACCATAAGGTCCCCTCTTCCATTTAACCCTAATAGAGCATTTATAAAAAAGCAAGCATATAAAAAATATCGCGATCGAAAAAAAAATAACAATACGACTGTCTTTTAAGAGCCGAGACTTCTCCTTTTATCCCTTTCTCCGGTAGAAATGGAAAACAAGCACCATAAACGGCAAAAATAATATCGGACATCTCTCCCGTGGCAAGCGAGAAGGCTATGAGCTGTGAGGCAGAGTTGAAGTTGAGCAACAAGCGAGTCTTTCACAGTCTCCCAATCTTTAGCGAAAGGAGGTGGATCTCTTCTGCGAAATTCCTTGAATATCAGAAACCTTCAAGTCTACCAAGGCCATTGTTTTCGCCTGACATGGCCCTGCCTAGCCTTCTGCCGAAGTTCACCCAGCGCCCCTCATCGTCTAACAATGGCAAGCCTCTTTCTCCTCTCGCCATTTTCCTCTTTATGTTCTCCCGCAACAACTCCGACAAGCATCTTCCCTCACAGCTCCCCTCCTCCTTCTCCCTCCCCCTCCTCCCTCTCCTCCCTCCCTTTCCTCCCTCCCCCGCGCCCTCTCCTCCCTCCCTTTCCTCCCTCCCCCGCGCCCTCTCCCTTTATTTCATTCATTGTCCGAACCAAAGAGAGAAGAAAAAGAGGCGAATCCACTAGCTTCTCAACTTACTATTCCAGATACCTATGGATGTCTTCACTAGCAATTGGCACCTCACTTTGAGAATAACACTCACAGTATATTTAGCGTAACATATTTCGATGTGTTTTTTACCAAGCGCTGTGAGGTATTATGAACTCCAGATGTACATATAACGCGGGGAAATTCGTTTTTTTACGATAGTTGATTAATTAAAAGTTAATGCTAATAGTATCTGTTTCGTTAAGCGATTCAATCTTAAGTAACTATTTGATTTTTGTAATTTTAATTCATGAGATAGACGATTGGTTTATTTATATTGTGTTATATAAATCTCGGAATAAACTGTGGTAGTTACCCATTCTTATTATAAAATGCATGAATACAAAGAATAATTACCGAGCTCTACTTAACAATAATGGGGAGGCTGTAAATGCGTTGCGAAATGCGTAAACCTCGAAAGCGTTGAGAGTTTTAACCTTCGGTTGCATTTTCATCGATAAAATCGAATGAATGATACTAATAGGTACATATTGGTTAATACGGTGTGCCAGTAAAATGTCACATTTTACGGTAAAGTATGAATTAAACACATTTAATATAGGTTATCAGAATCAACACACCAATTACCAATTTAAAAAAACAAATAATATAATATTTAATGCATTTTTTGAAATAATACCTTCCCCACAAAATCAAAGGCTTGTCTGCAAATAGAGGAAAAATTCCAAGATTCGAACCCGCGACCTTTGGGCTAGAATAGGGTGACCAGGCGTCCCGGTTTCCCCGGAATTGTCACGGTTTTCAGTTTTGTCCCGGTGTCCCGACTTTTATTTCGGGACGTATCAATGTCCCGGTTTTTTTCTCGTAATAGTGATAGTATATGCAGTAGTTTTTTTTATTCCCGTTTATACGAAATTATTTCGAAAACCAAACTCGATATTCCAAATGCTATTTTGTAAAAAGCATTTGCATTTAAGTGCTGGAAAATCAAACAGCTGATTCTAAGAAAATACGAATTTTCTTATCTAAAATATTCACTGTGGTTTTTGAGTCGCTGAAACCTCTCCTTTATCGAAGCAATTGTTTGATCCAACACGAGATAAAAAAAATTACTCGGAAATAATCTTGGGATTATGAAAACTTGCATCAACCTGTGCAAATTCAAAATTGGGATTCTTTCTTCGTGGCTGAATTTCGGTCTCTTGCATAAATTTTGATTCAGGCTCTAGTTTTGTTGCCAGTTCTCTAGCATCTATGATTAATTTATTTAACCCTATTTATGACCTACAAGCTCCGAAATATTGCTGAATCTTCTCAAGAGAATTTATTGAAGTTTACATATTCACGAATGGACTTTGCAACAATTTACTTACTCCATTTATCTTAAATATAATGTCGTGCCAAACTGTTGAGAAAAGGAAAAAACAATGTCTTTTATTAATTACGCGAGAAAATTCATCTCATTTTACTAGATGTTGGATGTTCGGCGCATATTTTGCATAACGATATGCAGTCGGGAGCTGAGAGATTATCTTGTAATGTACAAATGGTCGTAGTAAAAATATTTTCATACATTTCAGCTTATGCAGTACGTACCGAGCGACTGAAAAATGTTTGTTCTCTATTATGTTCGAAGTATGAAAAGTTATTGACCCATTCAAAAATTCGCTGGTTAAGTTTATACAATGCGGTTGATAGAGTATTAAAAATGTTCGAAGCACTGGGAGCATATTTCTTTTCAGAAGAATAGTCCCCAAAATGTATTGTGAAATTTTGTGAATCACCAGCAAATGAAACATACTTCCATGCAATGCTTAATATTTTTGGTTTATTTAATAAACAAATTCTAAAAATTTAATGGTTGCAAAATGGCCTAATAGAGGTAATGAATTACGTGCATGAAACGATTGGCATGCTTACATCAAGCATTAACGAAAAATTTGTTCCTTTGAGTGTCTTCAGAGTTTTATCTGATAACAATATTCAGAAGGATGAAATAGAATCATTTAAAGAGGAAATATTTGACATGTACATAACAACCTGTGACTATCTAAAAAAAATGGGTTGAACTCTTACTGAAATTGAAGTATATGGAATGGATGCTATTAAAAAGTTCCCCAGTTTGGGAAGAAGTGCAAAGTATGTATAAAATGCTATTGACATGGGCTTTCAAGTTGACGAAAGTTTATCATTTAATCAATTTTCATTGTTTAAAATTTTGATTTCAAAAGAGATGAAAGAAAGGAATGATGAATGGCTTAATAAATCTTGCCACGGCCGGTGTTCATATTTTTTTTCTTCAAAATTTGAATTTCTAGAACAGACCTCAGAAATGGAGAACCTATGTAACTTTCTGTTTGCCATTCCGGCACACAATGGAAATGTGGAATATTTTCACAAATAGACATTCAATGGTCTGATGAATGAAACCGCTTGGATATAAAAACCATCAACTCCATAATGATGTGTAAAGTCAATTTTAATATGACCTGTAAAAGTTTTTATGACATGGTTAAAAATGATGAAAATTTGATAAAGGCAGGCAGAAGTACTTTAAAATATGATTGAAAACACCATTTTTACCTAATATGTTTTATTTTAATACTGCTTAATTAATGATGAAATATGTGATTTAATCGTTATTTCAATAAATTATAGTTTATATATTCTTTTGTAAACATATTTATTTGATTTTTAGAATATTCAAGATAAAAAATCAAAATACCCATTGTCCCGGTTTTTTTTAGAAAATGTCCCGGTTTTTCCCTTTCAAAACTTGTTTCGTCCCGGTTGTTACGAAAAGCATCTGGTCACCGTAGGCTAAAAGGCAGGCACACTGCCTAACAGTCTAGCCCGGCCGGAATCAGTTCGTGAAACGATGATTTCACAATTTCTCTCATGATATGTTGGCACCATTTACATAAACATCAAATACTGTTAGCTATGTTATACATACTTCCGATATCTGATGACAAAAAAATTGAATATATCGTTTCAGACGGGACCCATCATTGATTTCCGGTATTGCGCCCATTGAACCACAACTTAAACATGTTTAATCCATAGTTTAATTTAATTTAAACGTATATATTTTTTATATTTTTGTCGTAACTCGCACCTTATACACTTTTCTATACGAATGAAAAAAATCGGAATATTTGGAAATACCAAAAAATATTTACAAAGATTAAATTAACATTTTTAGGAACGTTTCGCTTCCAGCGTGAGCGCCTACTATCGTCAGTCTGTCCGTCCGTCAGTCCGCATGTGCGTTCTCGGCTTCTACCAGATGGATTTTCAAGAAATTTGATATTAAGTCAAAGATAATAAGAAAATAACATAAATGAATCACGTAAGCCAATCATTATACTTCACTTTACTGGTGAAAAAAATGAATTTTCCGTCATATCTCGTAAAGTATTGGTCATATCAAAATATTTTTCAAATAAAACTTGTAGAACTAGCAAAAAATGTATTTCTTTTCTTATGCATTTTTATAGTCGAAGTAGCCGTTATCAAGAAAATCAAACAAGAATGTTTTAATTCGAGTTGAAAATTTATTGTATGGTTACTTCTTCATTGTTGCTAACATAAAAAATCTTACAAATAAATTTTTAAACCTTTAATTTTCTTTACGTGTGCATACAAAATTTTGAAATAGGAAGAAACTTGATTATTTGTGAGGAATAAAAGAACTTTAAAACGCTTTTTCTTTTACGTAAACGTATATAATTTATTTCAGATACTCCATTGCACGAAACGCGCCCATTTGTGATACGTTGTACACTTTCCTAACTTGTTCTGAATTACCTTATTTGTATAGGTTATTAGATGAAAATATTTTTCGTAAGAATAATTAGGTAAAATTTATCGCCCGAGAATTCTACAAAGTAATTAGGGAAATTGTGGCATGAACACGTTTATAAATACATTCAAAACGAAGTCCTCGAGTTACTTTTTATCCATTTAACTGTAAAAATAAATATATTTAATAATGTGCAATTGTTTTTAGCTTTCAAATGAATAAGTACACTGCGATGAGGTTGAGATTAAAATGCTTAAAATTTGTATTCCCTCGGAATTCATTACATTTTTTAAAACTAAATAATATGTATTACACGTGATTAATTATTTCAGCCGAAATGAAACATTTATTTGGGAGTCACTCATATTTTTGTTTGCTTCAGCTAAAGCTTATTTAACTAAACCTTTGAAAAAAGAAAATGGACTCAAAGTAAAAGAAATTAATATTGATACTTTCATATTTTTTAAATTTTTAATAGACTCCATCCGAACATAAAAGAACTCCGGGATGTTTCTCTTCTTTTGTTCCTTGCCGTACTCTAATTACCCTCCTTTTCATTCTTCCATTGTCTTTCCATTTTTTAATTCTACACCTAAAATGCTCCTACTTCGCTCTCTCATTTTTCTCCCTCCTTTCTCTCCCCCCCTCCCTCTCCTTTCTCCCTCCCTCCCTCTCTCCTTTCTCTCCCTCCCTCCCTCCCTTTCTTGCAAGCAATCCATACCTTTCATTTTCCGTTTCGCACAACTTCCCGCCTCTCCAATTTCATCTTTTCTTAATTTTCAATTCCTTTTTCTCTTATATTTCCAAACCACCTTATCTTGTAGTGCCTCTCCCTCTCCTACCCCTCTCCTCCCATCTCTCCCTCTCCTACCCCTCTCCTCCCATCTCTCCCCTCTCTCTCTCTTCTGTTTCCTCTTCCTTTTCTCTCTCTTTCATTTCACCCCTTCTCCTCCCTCCCCCCTCGTCACTCGCATATTTCTCTCCCTTGCCGTTGACTTCTGCGCCATTTCCGTTTTCCCGTGACTACCTGGGGGCATTTCTGCCTCCTTTCTCTCTCTCTCTCTCGCTCGCTTTCAATTCTCTTCCAAAAATATGAGCGGAGTGAGCGTTCTTTCTTTCTTTTCTTTTTTGTCTTCAACTCTAGCTTTATCCTCTCCTCTTTATATCCCTTTCATCAATTCCGCTTTACTTTTTTCATTCGCACTTGGCCAAGGTCTTAGACTAGAGTGACCAGATTCTGAGGGAGCAAAACGGGGACATAACGTTTTCTGGCGAAGAAAGACATGGCCATATCCAAAATAATACGCAATTTTAGTACAGTACCCCGCTATACGTCGGAGATGCGTTCCTGAAGATGCGACTTATAACGAAACAACGTATAGCGAAACAAAGATTCCCATAAGAACTATGATAAAAGTAGGGGTTACGCTCCTGGCGGATATTTTGTGACACATTTGTGCCCAAAATAATACATATCAATACAGTACATTAGACATACTACGAGTATGTTACCACTATGTGTTTACCACTCATTGCTACTAGACTTTAATATACATTTAATCATAAAAACGAGTAACCAATTGCAATAGCAAATTCAGAAATCATCGAAAATAATTATCTATAGTGTGATGGAGCGCAAAAATTATTTCTTTACTTACACATACACTGATACGCACTTTAGAGTACTTTTCATGCAGATGTCGCAATCCAAGTATACCCAATGTCTCATGAGATAGCTGACTGTTGCTCAGAAATAGGTTTTTACACATCGTCATTAAAATTGGGATAGTCCCTTTTATCCCCTTTGTGCCTTGTGAACCACCTAACCCATCGTGATCTATCAAACACATGGCCAGCAAATTTTTATTCTGAGTAAGATTTTACACGACTTTATAAGCACGAAATTATATTAATTCTTATAAATAATAATAAATATGAAATTAAAAGCCGAATAGATGGTTTTTATTGTTCTAGTTATAATTTATGCACCGCAATTGGATTTTCTGATATTTTGCTTTTAGCATTTCACAAACGACGTGTTTGCGAAGCGACACAACTTATAAAGAAACGTGTTCCTTAATTGATTGTCGGCGTGTATGCGAAACAACGTATAGCGGGGTTATACTGTATTTATGTCATTTATATTTTACGAAAAACAGTTCGCCTAGGTTGGATATGATACACAATGTTATCATGGAATTGAACAGTAAAAAAATGTATTCGAAGCATCAACAATAAAGCGTGGTAAAATGCAACCTAAAGAAAACTAATACTGGGACTCGATCAAGCCAAATGAAATACTAACTGTGGTTAAAGAACACAACATTCGAGTTTGGAGATATGATTCTTACAACTTCAGGAGTTTTTCCTTCAAAATGTGAATTTTGCTGAATGCTTCATAATCATCATTCACTATGCGATATCAACACGTACTCGGACAGGGTGGTCTTACTCCTGTGATTATGGTGACCACACTATTTGTAGATATCTTTTACTCATCTCTGGAAAATGGTAATTTCAATGAAATTATTAAATGCACAGTATGTTTTAAATTTTCGGGGTAAACTTTAATGTCCTTACGTATTCACCCCTATTGTTCTCTAATGGGGCTTAATGGCACATGCACCTCAATAACCTTTACCATTATGTAAAGAGGAAGTGGAGAATGTTTATTGAAACCTGCAGTTCGTGAAGAATTTAAGTGAAAACATTTATTTATCCAATTTGTCGTATTTTGAAAAATTTCTGTCATTGTAATCGATATCCTTCCTAGCGGTTAAAGGAAGAAATTAAAGAAGACCACGTGCGTGTTTGCGGGTGTGTGAGAATGCATGTGTCTGAGTACGCATGCGCGTGCGATTTTCAAACCCAGCCATCTGTTATCGCCGTATGTGTTTATAAAATTATAACCATACTCCATTATCTTTTTAGCCACGCTACAATTACCTCTTTGTTGTTCAAATTTTCATTTGGTGCGTGAAAGGAATATTTAATGCTCTTCCTCTGTTGTTCTCTCTTATGTTACTCACTGCAAATGCGATTCTGCATGCGTTCTTCAGGTAATGCTTTTAAACACTACAAGCAGTTGCGTTTAAAGTGTGTTCAGGATCTCTCACTTAAGGTTGAATTCTCATTCACATATCAGAAAAGAGCATATATATCGAATTTATTTAAGTAAAGTTCTCTTTAATGCGTAATAATGTCAGTATTCTTAAAGTTGTACGTATCAACTAATGTTGTGCATTGTCAACATTAAACTATTTATGAGTAAATTTGATAATTGAAACATTTCAAAAGGGAATTGTCATTCTGCTTTGCATTTTGAGCCCAACTATACAGCTCCAATAAGAAGGCTTCCTCATTCGTGATTCAACAATAGGTGATTCTTTTATAGAATCTATTATCAGTGAAACACCTCTTATAATGGCCTATAAGAATCCGAATTACACACTGACTTTCCGAAATTTTAATATGGATATCGGAGATACATATTTTCTCAATAAAAACGAAAATAAATAGCAGAAACTGTTAGTGGCGCTAAATGTTCTGATATTTCAAAATGAGCAAACTTTTATGATATATATAGAACATAGAAATAGCTGTGAGGAGTCTGTTGCACATTTAACAAGACTATTCAATTGCGAACAAAAAATGGTTTGTACGTAGCAATATCGTTGAATATTCTCATTGACAACCTCATAAAAACGACTGCATTAATGCCGTCCTGTCAGATGCGGTTACATAACATTACATTTCGTAATTGAAAAAAAAACTTTCACCTCCCTTTACTCAGAGGGTTTGAAAAGATCAAAAGAGTCCCGAAAAAAATCTGAACGATTTGAAATGACAGTGCGCCTCCACGCATTCACTTGTTTGTCCAATTTTCGTTCCTTCGCCTCAATTAGCAATCGCAATTTCCATCTCGAACAGCTCATTTGCCAAAAATTTCTGGCCACGCGGCCAGAAAAGAGGATAGGAAGAATTAAAAAAAATTGAAACTCAATGGAACAAGCGTCTGCTTCGGTTTGCAGTCGTTCCGATTCACCTCTGTTCGACACGTGGCAATAACGTTATTCAGAAATTTCGTGGCCTCTTCGCACGCCGCACACGGGTGAATGACAAATCATAAATGCGAGAGGCATTGCCTCGGAAGGCAGAGCAGAGGGCGTGTATAGGGGAGCGGTTTGTTTTTATTCCGATTCGAATGGATTGGGAATGGGAGGGTTGGAGAGGTATATGGAGGTATCACGATATGGGAGGGTATATGAGGGTCTTGGAATGAGTTATGATTGCTCTAGGGATTATAATACGATGTAATGGAAATTAGAAATGTCGGATAACGGATCAAACCAGGGATGAATATATAAATTCGAAAGTGTAAATAATTAATAGGTAATTATTTTATTAAAAACTAAATTATCGTATGACATTTAAAGGATTTTACATCGATATCGAAGCTGATAAATATCAGATTAAAGACTAGGCAGTGATTCCCAAACCATGTATCTACGACCATATATTTAAGGTAGCATAAACTTACTGTGATTTTTCATTCCCTACCTATCTATATGCCCCTACATTTAATATTTTCATGCGTTTGACTGCTTATGGCAGCACCATGATATGAGCTGTTTAGTTTTCAGAAATGATTTTAATAAAAAACAGTATAAGAACTTTGAAAATGTGAAATTATTGTGTTAACTACTCTTAATTTCTTCAGACGCAGCACTGGGTTTTCTGTTCCAATTTTTGCACTATTTTTAATTTTTCCATATGCAGTATAAAATATCGTTTTCTCCAAAAATCGAATTCGAGATTTCAACGGAAATACAGGTTTTAAGATCCCCTGAGTTCGTTTTGACTATTTTGTAAATGATGCCTGTGTATCTGAGCGTGTGCCTGTGTAATAGGAATTGCATGCTCGCGCTAACTAAAAAAAATCGGTACAACATACATTGTACAAACTTTCTCATATACTAATGCGTCATTAAGTTATCTTTAGAAAATGAAAATCGTATCAGCCGTGTTTTACAAATTTTTGTTAAAGTCGCCCAAGAATAAACTAGCCTTATATTCATTCATTGAGGAAAATGAAATATGTAGTATTATTGCAGACGTACGAAATTTTATCAAAATCGTTCTAGCAGTTTTTGAGAAAATAAAATTATTGCTAAAGTTGCCTAGAATAAACTAACCTTATATTCATTTTATGAGAAATATGAACTATTTGGTATTATTGAAGACGTAAACTCAAGTAATTGTACGAAATTTGATCAAAATCGTTATAGTCGTTTTTGAGAAAATCGAATTGATGTTAAAATGCGTAGAATAAACTTCCCTTATTTATTGAGTAATGTCAACCATTTCTTCATATCCTCTTCTTCGTATGATAAAATGCCTAATTACGATATTTCATTCATTCTCGCTCTATCGTTTAGGTTCTAGAGCCGCGAACAGACAGACGGCATTGCGGAAACCACTTTTTCGGACTCAGCTACACCTAAGACGTATATTTCCGTCAAAATCTCGAAGTCGAATTTTTTCGCGATTACAATACTTTCTCAATATACTTCGTATATGATAAAGTACAAAAGTCATGCTTCAATGAAATTGCAGGTAGTTATTCAAAGCAGCTTGTAAGCACTATTTCAATCGTTCTCACTACTCTGTGAAAGTTGTGTGCTAGACACGTCAAATTTTTTCATTCGTTCCATCGCGTCTTACCGAAGTAATTGAGAATATTCATTAACTTGCTCCGAGTAAATTTCTTAAAAACGTCCAGAAATTCATAAATTACGTTCTCTCTGTGAGGAATTTAAAGGAATACATATGAAGAATTTCAAATCTATTCAACTCATATCGGCTGAAAATTATAAAGTAAAATTAAACAAATCGCTAACATTACAGTAACCAGTTGGGAAAGTAAAATTAAGAATTGTACGTCAACAATAAGTGAACACCATGTTAAATCTAGGAAATTAACGCGCAGATCTTTGAAAAAAATTATGTTTCATGCAATAAGATGAAAGGTATCCTCATACAATGGAGCTATAATACTTGTATGCACGGGGACGTTGTTTTCCTCAGCACAGTTCTATAATTCTGCCAATAGAAACTCGTAATACGAATGCCAAAATTTACCAGATTGGAAAATAAAAATAAAGCAGTCTTTATTCGCGGAATACGAAAGCGAAAAAGAATCAATCACGCTATTAATCTACGAAATGGATATATCTGGTATTGAAGGGAATGAAGAAGGGGAGAGTAATTGACGGGGGACGCTTGAGAGGGCGCCAAAACAAATTAGTATCTTTTGGAATAAAATCGCGTAAGTGGATAATGGGCGGAGACAAATGAATATATGATGATCGATGGTTCTGAGATGGCGCGTTGCGGAGTAATGTGATTAGAATGGGTTTTCGCGGGAATACGAGCCGGAAGGGCAATGAGACAGGAGAAGGCGGTTTCGAAATGTCCGCGAAGTGAAATTGATATGAAAGTGTGAAACGCTGAAGAAGGGATGTACAACGAGGCCTTGATGGTTTATTGTTTGAAAAATCGTTTTTATCGCATTAAAAAATTTCGTCGTGTAATCTCAGAGCGAAAAACATGAAATTTGAAATTGAGATGAGGTTACTGCGCATAAATGATAAAATGTTAGCCGGATTAATTTCTTGTATATACGTATGTTTACCAACTGGACCTTAACATACGAGAGAACCTCTCTAATTGAATTGTTAATCGTGGTAATAATATACTATATTAATGTCACACAATTTGGTATCAATAAATCCTTCCATCGTTATAATTTAAGAGAAAAATTTTTGATAAATAATGATAATGAATAATAAACAGAATTTCCAAGGAATTTATTGATACATTATAATTTACTACACACCATTGATTAAATCGACAATGATTTATTTATGTATAATATTTAACCGATTCGAATAATTATTAATAAAACAATTTCTGCCTAATAATTCATTATGTTTTTTGTAACATAATCTTTAGGCAGCGATGTTTGCGTAGTTTGAAAAGTAATGCTAGTTCGAGCTATGAAAAAGTTTTATACTTATATCCGCAGTATGAAAATATTTTCAGCTACACGTGAAATATGGGTGTATTTTTATATAGGACAATTGGATTATTAATTTTCATGCGCGACATCAAAGTTCATTCTCGTCCCTGTGTGAATTCCTCAAGGTACGTTTTCATATTGCGGGTCATTGTCCTATGATTAACTGTTCAAAAACAGCATATTTTAAAGAGATTTTCACTTAAGGCGCACAGAGGCTTTCTAAGAATAGCCTTTAATATGGGCTTAGCGTAATAACCACGGGGCATTTATCAGGGACAAACGAGCAACATGGTACGGGATGGAATTCAACACCCTCGCCTAACTTGACTCGCCGCCGACCTTAACTTGGTACGGAATAGATTCGCGGATCCTAGGAAGATGGCGGAGTGTGTTTTTTTTTAATTTGGGGCGTGGTGTAAGGGCGAGGAAAATGGCGATGTGGGATGGGGAATTTTTTGAGGGAAGGGACGGATAGAAGAAAGAGAGAGAGGGAGGGAGAGAAAGTTGGAAGGGCAAAATTGTGCTGGGAATGGCCTCCCTCCTCCACCCCATTTCGGGAGTGGGAGGTAGGTTGAAGAGGTGGGTCTCCTGGGTGGTGTTTAGGGTAGGGTTAGGCGGTTGGGTTGTGAGGGGAAAAGTTGGAATTTTGTATTCTTTCCACGCTTCTTCAATTTCTCTCTCTCTCTCTCTCTCTCCCGGTTTCTCGCCTTCTTCCCCTCTCACTCCCCTCTCTTCCCCCTCTTCCGCTTTCCCCCTCCTCTTTCCCCTATCTACCTATACCTCTCATTTCGCTCTTCCACACCTTTCCTCTTCCCCATAGCCACCTACATCTCAAGCTCAGAACTCTTAACTTCCTCTCTCTCTCTCTCATTCTCTCGTCTCTCGAATAACACGACGCATCTTCCGCTTACAGACACACTTTCCTTCCTCGCTCTCCCTATGCATTATTTCATTTCTCTTTTCTCCTAATTCGTCGACTCTTCCCCTCATCCTTCTTCTCCCCGAGGCGTCGTATTCTCCTCCTTTCTGTTTCCGATTCTCTCTTTTCCCCTCTCTGGCATTTTCTCTCTTTCCCTCTTTATATGTATATGTATCTGCACCGCCTGAGGGGAAGTATTGCCTTTTCTTTTAATTTATTTCGATTCGAAAAATTTTCTTCCTTTTGTTTTATTTCGACAGCATCCTTTTGTACTCCGAGCTGTCTTTGATTTCCCTTCTCCTCAAACTCTTTCTCTTTTCATTTAAATTATTTCGAATTTTTATAGGCATTTTTCGCTAATTTTCTCCCCCATTTTGTAAGGATTTGTATTTATTGGTAGCACTTTTGTTTGGTTTCCGTGTATTTCTGATATTTTCATGTATTATTTATGGCGGAGGGTTTTATAGACATTTTTTTATTTCGCGAAGTTTTGCGTACACTTTTAAGATTTTTGTTCTTTGATGTTCCCATTATGACAAAATACCTGTTTATATTATAAATGATATTTGTAGTCAAATATTTTAAATTCTGAACGTCATACTTTTGCTATTATCGGAATATAAACATGAGGATAAATGAAAAATAATACAATTCAGACACATGCCATATTATAACTTTTTTCAGTTCGTGTGTTTTTTTCTAATTTTTAAAATGCTCCCTACCCCAGTCATTCGGAGGATAAATGCTATTTTATTTTTGAGAAATGTTTTGTGCAACAAAAAATCCCGCTATTTGCAGTAGCGAACAATAGATTGTTTTTTCCAATATCTAAAAACTGCGTTCATTCAACAAATACCACCCGGAGCTATAAGAATATATTGCGTTTGAGAAAATAATTAAAACAGTAATCATTTGAAATGTTTATCATAATAATATTTGACTCGTCCATTTTCATCATGGTAAAAAATTCTTTATTTTGCGCTTGAATATTTTGCTAATATCCCTCATAAATTTTATTTTCTATCATCAGATTTATTAAAAAGGGGGTGGAGACTACGGTTAAATAGATGCTACAAAAGTATATATAACTCCTTAGCCGTACGGTTAAGGAGTTATATATATATATATATATATATATATATATATATATATATAAGATTTATTATTTTAAAAATTGGTTTACCGTTGTTTAATATTTCGCTGCCATACTACTGTTTGAAAAATGAAAGATCATTTTTTTTTATTTCTCAGCTATATACGGTTTTTAATATATAATACTAAAATGTTTTTAGAGAAGATCTGGTTATTTGTGTGAATTTTATTTATCTCTGAAATATGCAATTTTGAAATTTACTCTTGGTACCAGTTTCCTTTTTCGAATATCATTTAGTAGAATGGCAAAATTATCACGGTTAAGAATCTCTTTGGGGATAATATCACCGTATGAAAATAGGTGTTTAAACACTCTTGCATGAGTTTAATTGCTCTGGGAATAAACAGAGAAGATTTTTATCCCCGAATTAATTTGAATATAAACACTAAGTATGTTAATGAAGTGGAGTTCGTAGTTCTTTAACTTCGAGAAGCAGTGTGGAGTACCATGAACGTTAAAGATACGTTAATGGGATCTTACAAAGAGCATTTTTCCTCTTGCAAAGCATCCCTTGGATTTTAGCGTATCGTGGAGAGAGGAGAAAAGGCTTTTGCATTATCCATCATTTCATTAATTACTTACTGCCTATTAATAACTATTTATCAGATGGGCGCCCTTTGAAAATTGAATTTCTAATAATTTATGAAAGAGAAGAGAGTTTCAGCAGCTCATAAATAATAATGGTTCTTATCGTGGAATTTAAAAAAAACACCGATCATTACTTTTTGTTGAGAAGGTAATACGAGAAGAGAGTTGTTCTGTTATCGATATTGGAACTAAATTATGTTGTCCCAAAGGCAAAAAGGTTTCACCTCCGGAACTTCAGGTAGAAAAATTGTGTTGAAAGGCATTTGTTACATAAAGAGTGTATACAAACAATAAAGGAGGAATTGCCGTGTCCGTTCACAACTTTTATCAGTGTTACAGTCTTAGACGCATATAACAACAACAGTCATAGACCGATGTATTCGCTATATGTTGAGTGTGACAAACACGGCAACAACTGGCATAGAAAGTTAATAGCTATAAAAATAGCTGCAATATCGTGATTAAGAAATTGAATTTGTTCAACATTAACCGATTGACGAAACGACTTTTATTGAGAACTAGTGTAATCGATAGTGAAATATTGACGGGTATGCATGGAAGATATTAAATTGATACTAAAACGCTTCCCATTTTTCCTCTCTCTATCACCATTAACTCCCATCCCCCCCCCCACCCCCCCCCCTCCCCCCTCACTCTTTCCCAAACAATTGATTGATTTTTGGTAAAATTAACGATAACAAATCCTCGTCGTTACAGAACGTATCGGATATCCGCATAAGATGCAACTAGAATTTACATCATTAAGAACAAGACATTCGATTCGAAATCTCTATTATGAACTTCTCTTGAGAAATAAAAAATACACGCTTAAAGTAATCTAATAACCTTTCACGTTTATACGTATGCCTTCGTTCCTGCAAAAGGAAGATATCTCAACAGGAGGTTCCTGGGGCTATGACGAGGGTGTAGAAGAATGGGGAGGGGGAGGGTTGAGAGAAAGGGGAAGAAGGGGTAAAGGGAGATGGAAAGCAATCCTTACTAGTATTTCTCTGTCAGTTAGAGTGGAAAACGGGGTTCCCCAATGTTTAGGGGGAGCGAGGTCAAGGAGCTCCAGCGGATGGTGGAAGAAACTTTTTACAAAACTTTTCCCCTTGCTCACTCCCTGTTTCTTTCCTCTTTTTTTTTACTTTTCCTCCTCCTACCCTTCCGTTCCTTCACTCCTTGGCCCTTTCCCCAAGGGGGAAGAGGGAGTAAGAAAGGTGAAGGCCTTGGAAGAGAGATGAGGGTTGTAAAGAGAAAGGAAGGGAATAGATTAGGAAAAAAGAGACGGGACGGGAGTTTAGGGAATGAGAAGAGGAAGGAAACTTCGTGTTCAGGTGAGCTTTATAAGTGGAAGATATTAAGACTTTAAATGGGCGCAAAAACATAAGAAAGTGACGCGATTTCCAATGCAAGGCATGTATGCGAAGCTTAGACGAAATTAGCTCGTTCAGGTTTTATGTGGATTTCCTTTTCAGCATTAGAAAATAATACTAGTTTCATTTAAGAAGCAGCAAGATCGTTAGCGGCAATGTGGATCAGGATCTGATTTTGTTTCCCCTTTATTTCGTGTTTTATGATATGAAGGAAGCTGAAAACAAAATTAACGAAAGGATTATGAACACATCTGATAGCACAATGAGAGTAAATTTCGATCGAGAGTACTTTTAAAATTAGCGTTTTTAAGAGCGCATTTGTTGATGGGATGGAAAGGGATTCCGAAGTATTCGAAAATCACATTTTGAGAAGATGCGTTTTAAAAATATTGAGACACGGTATAACAGATTTGGAAAATTAATTAAAGTTAATTTAAAATAAGTATATCTAATTGCATAAACTGTCTTCTATTGGCCTTATTTATTATGGTGTTAGTTTTAAAATAATGTTGTAATTGGTGTTATATTATGTAATTTGCATAGAATCGTTCATATATTCCAAGTGGATTTTACGGTCAATCGAAAGAAAACTATAGATTGGTTATGAAAAACTGTAATAAATAATTTGTGAAATTCTGATTATGACAAAAGTGTTGTAAAAGATACAACTTCAGGAAATTTCTAATTTTGAATGTAATTTATAATAAATATATCCTTTTTATCTAACAACTAGCATAATTGCCCGTCAATATGACGGGATATCTTTAGTTAACCTTAAAATAGTTGCCTCCCTCCCCCTCTTTCTCTCTCCCTCTCTCTCCTCCTCCTTCCCTCCCTCCCCCCCTCCCTTCCACTCTCTCCTTCCCTTCTCCCCCTCACTCCCTCTCTCTCTCTTAAATGCAAGAAGGGACTATATAATCTCAATTTCACCCTCATTAAAGTCATTTTTCTGTCTGTCTCCCTCCCTTCCCCTCTCTCCTTCCCTTCTCCCCCTCACTCCCACTCCCTCCCACTCCCTCCCTCCCCCTCACTCCCTCTCTCCCCCTGCGTTACCATCCCCTCTCTCTCCCTCCCTATCTCGTATTAAAAGCATTCACAGCACGCTTACACCCATAAGGAATGATACAACAGTAGGATTTTGAGGTCTAACAATATAATTGGTAGCCAAGGCAACATTCCGTTAAAATGGCAATATTTCCACAAAATATGTAAAATAAACGTATAACATGAGCGATTTCGAACTGTACGCGGAAAAAGATTAACAGAATAAGAAACTTTGTAATCTTTTCTTCAAAATGGTTCAGATCCGAAGATCGTAGGTTAATTCCTTCTAATTTTAATTTCCAAAACGATAAAAGTCTGCACATCAAAAAATTGAGTTTTACGGAAAATGGAAATTTCTTCCTTGGAGTCGAACCCAGGACTTTTTTGAGATTTATTTTCGTCATTACCTTAAAATATGTTAATGAAGTATCCTTGCCAAATTTCAATCTTCTACCTAATAAGGAAGTTTGTTAAAACGCTCTATATCCGCCATCGTGAAAGCGTGACCAACCAACAAACAAACCAACAGACCTGGGCTATTATAGTATAAAATAAGCTGATGAATATCTAGTTTTAATGGTTGATTCAATTTAAACATTTAAATAGAACAATAATCAGGAGGCTACTTAAATTTTATGAAATGTCTACCTAAAAATCATAAAAAATACGTTCTAGCCAAACAATGTATAAATTCATCATCCATCGTAAAAATATTCCTTAACTAGAAGTATCATCTCAGACACCCAAAGTCTTCCTCGGTCATACCAGGGAATACGGAAAATTATTTTTTAGCGAAAAACAAACGGAGAAATCGGGAAATCCTCCTTAAATCAGTGGATAATAAGGAAATCGTTTTAATGGGCATTCCATTTGGTGATGGGTGGCGACGCGTTTGAAATAAACGTTGGGGACGTAAAGCGAAAATGCGTTTCTATAGTTGGGTTAACCCGGAATTTAATCGTTCGTTTCGCGCATGGCGTTCTCATTTGGACAGGAAAGCGTTTCTCTCTCTTTCTTTCTCTCTCTCTCTTGCTCTCTCTCTTTCTCTCTTTCGCCATGAGCCCGATAACAGTCACCACCATCACCCATTTTCCATACACCGACGCTAATTTCGCGTTTTACAGCCCCACACACGCTTTCGTGTCATACACACGCGCGCAGTCTCTCGCCCTAATATCTGCATAAATTCTTTCAACTAGGCGGTATTTTGTCAGGTGGAAATCCCGTTCGGCCAAACATTTAAGACGAAAAGTATTCGTTGTCCCATTTTTCCCCTCTAACGTTTCCTAACATGACTGTGTAAATGACTTAATTACATATGTTTAATTTACGCGGATTTACGAATACTTGAAGTAACTAGCACTATAGTAGGAAACTCGTGCATAAAAGTGTTACTGTATAGTATTTTTTTTGTTATTTTATTCCTATTTACTAATTAATTGACGTGTTTCAATTTAGTTATTAAATTTTTTTTACTTGAGCTACTACATGATGGAAAGAAAAGGTAGAGGCGCTTTAAGAGCTTACCGCGTATTTTAATGTGATGTTTTTATCTGAACGTATTTTCAATTTTTGGAAAGTTTCATTTTGCAAAATAATACGAAAGTTTTTTGTACCGCATATCCTGAAAAATGAACAACAATAAAATATTCAGTGCATATTTGATTAAGGAAATTTCGATTTTCATAAAAAAATTTCATTCTAATTAACGATATAATTTAATTATGACGCATTCTAAACGGATTTTGTTTTATGCACTCGTTGGTAGAGTTTAGCGACAGTCTTTTGTTCTTCTAACACAAATGTGGGAAGAAATAAAGTTTATGGCTAGAATAATTGGATCTCCGATGTGGAGTTCAAACTTTCAAAACGAGCCAATGTTTCATTTGTGTTTTTTTTCAGTTTTCAACATTGGTTGCGCTTTTCAGAGAAAACACCGATAAAAAACCGATGGCAAAGCGTAGTTAAAAATTTTCGTACTCCACTAGCTTACCATTCAATCCGCCCAGTGTTTTGTATATGCTGAAAGAGAAACCAGAAAAAAGGAACGCATTTTTATTGAACCCCTCCAGAACCGGTTCGTTTAACCGGACACGTATTATCCTCGCTTTCCCGAAAATTGGATTTCCCGATTCTTTTTCCCGGTGTTTTTTTTCTAGCTTCCGCTTACAATGGATCTGTAGAAGCAATAGTTTTCGTACAGTCTCTCTCTCTCTTTACGATCCCCAGCGTTCCTCACTTTTTTTATCGGCTGAAAAGGGGGGCATTGGCCTTTCCTATTTCCTTCAAAATAAAGAAAGCTTTACTTCCAGAGAGAAGGGCGCACGCACTTTCTCATGGTGAAAGTTGCGGAAATGCATGCAGTCGGTCCGATGCGGCACTTTTCCTCAATTACGGCTGGACCTCACTTAAAATAATTAAGTTCCATATTCCGTCTGCGCTGGAGGTTCAGCGTCGAGGGTTTCTTACCGCAGAATCGTGATGACCAATCAGAGCGCGGGTTTGAAAGGTTCTTTGCGCTCAAATAATTGGGATTGTTTGTTTTGCCGCAGGCTCTGCCGAGTCCCCAAATAGCTTCGCTCTCGGATTCGTGGAAGATGAACGAATATGATCTCTCTACCTGTGCGTCCACTTCGCCGTTTCCTCAAATAAAAGTCGAGAGTGAAAATCATCGTTTACGAAGCCGAATTATTCAAACTTTAGGCGCTAAACACTCTCATACGTGTCGCGTTACAGCCTTGTTAAACTGTATGGAGAATAATGAGTATAGGAGGGTATTAAAGAGGATATACTAACGATGAAAGCTCGTCCATGATGCATTTATTGAGAAAGTGGTTCTTTTAAAGTAAAACTAGGCTTTTTACTAAATAAATTTCCCTTTATTTTTTATTTTATACAATTTAGCCGCCAAATGGTATAGGTCGCAAAATTACGGTAAAAGTTTTCATTCTATTCTCGCTCAGGGGCAGCTTATCATGAATTAATGGATCTCGGGAACTATTGGCTCAATTACCAGATATGCCTAATATTGTGGAACTTATTTGACTTTTATATTGCAGATCATTGTAGAATGCAGCGCCTTACTAAAAGTTTTATAAGGTTTATATCCATCGTTTTCTCCGAAGTCAACCTATAAGTTTTGGGTTGAATATGCTGTAGTTATTACAGAAAATAAATATTATTAATAATATATAGGTATTTAACGATGTTTACTATAGCAAAAATTTGCTAAATATTGCTATTTTGCAAATGTTATTTGCTAAGTTTATTCGTGGAAAATTTTTTATAATTCTCAAGTATTTTTTCTCAAAGTTTTTATATTGACAAACTATAGAACTAATAGTCACTAATTAGGAATGGAATAGGAAAGTGACTGTGGATCTTTGTATTTTAATGCTGGTATGATATATCAAAATTATTTCATTCAAACATCTACGCCACAAGGAAGACAAAGAACCAGAATTATCGTTAATTTAAAGTCCACACAGGGAAGCTGGTATTCCTTTTAAAGTAATTTGATAGTTCATTATATTAAAACCGAAAAACAAAATTTAGGACAAAACAAGAACTTTTGCCAAATTTAAATATACTATTTGCAAAAGTAACAATTGAAATATTACCTATTTGTAGGATATTTTTGAGGAGGACAAGAGCTAGTTTTAAGGGATATTATTAAATTCAGCTTAGCTTTGGAGGCAATTAAATTTGCGTAAATGTCTAAGGGAATATAAAACGTAATTCTCAAATAAAATATTTGCTTTGGAAGCACTTAAATTTGTGTACAACTTTAAGGAAATGTAAAATCTATTTCTCAAATAAAACGTTCACGTGAATGAACATATTTATAGAGAAATTTATTGGAACGTAGATTTAAAAGCCTCTTCTGAGAATGAGAATCACTTTGTTAGTCTTTGTACTCTTTATAAATTTTGTTTCCCCGATCTTCCATTTTGCCTGTCACTTCCTATACTTTAATGCGCCTGAAGCCGCAAATATCTTCCTGCCTCTTTCTACGCCTTCGTAATGCGCCCAAAACAATTCTCCCTTCGCTTCCTAATATCTTCGTCTAAGCTTCTCACCTTTCAAGTTATATTTAACGCTTCCTCCTACACTTTGAAATTAAATTCTATATTAATTACTGTAACCGTTTGATAAAAGCTTTTTATAGTCTTCATTGTGTACACCTTGGAGCGCCACGATGTTTTAATCAAATTAGGGATTTCTTTAGTGTTCTTATGATCACATGCGATAAACTTTCACAATCTCCTCGTCACATATAAGTTTTCTCATTGCCACCCACTTATACTTCAGTTTACGAATATTGAATGTGGGATCTTATGTTTCTCTTTTCAAACTGCCGTTTATTTCGACAAAATTTTATCAAGTATCGGATTCTGTTCCCAGCCCTTCTTATTTCTGCATAAGCAAGTGAAACGTGGGCTTGTATCTAAGTATTACCCTTTGTACATCATAATTCAAGATAAGAATTCAGAACGAGAAATATGTGTATAATATCGAAAGTTACGCTCTCGTGTAAAATAAAACAAACTATATTCAGTTGAGTGCATAATTTAAAAAAAATGATTTCAGTTGCGTAACGCATCAAATAAAATAATTGATAGTTTATAATGAAAGATTTCGAGATTATGTTGATAGGGCAATTTCGATTTGAGTGAGAATCGACAATCTCGCTTTAAGGCTGAAATAAAACGCCTTCCCATAATTTGTATTTCCACTGTCAATAATATTTTCATTGTTTGGTGAAGCATCATAATTTCATAGAGTAAGAGATGGGTGAATGAATCTGTCAATTTATTTTATTATGACCTCTTCACCTATAAATACAGTTATAAGATGACAATTAATATGAAGATCCAAAACTGACGTAAAATTACTAAAACGTCAATAAAGGTAACCCCTAATAGTAAATGAAAAATGTGTTTATGTAGTGGAAAGAACATTATGTTAAAAGTATAATATTATTTATATTTATATCGGAACACGGAGGAATATAGGATGAGATTGAATTAGTTGATACAAATAATTTTTCTAAATAATATGAGTTGTGAAACTAAAATAAAGAAACCACGAACGTAATTTCAGTTATTGAGCGATACAAAAGTATCGCTTATGATAACAGCCGAAGCATGCCTATCGGTTTACAGGAAATTGTCAATTTAGAACGATAAACTACAACAGATTTTGATGAAACTTTATATATTTCAATGAAACTGAATTTGAGCGGATCCAGCCCATGATTTTCAGCAATTCCACGTACTATTTTTACTTTATTTGAGAATTTTTCATTTGTGTCTTGATACACTGTCTAAGGAATATTGTCAAGGAGGGAAAAAGGGAAGGAGGGGACGTGTGAGAGAGGGACGGAGATAGGGAGTGAAAGAACGAAGAAGAAAAAATACGTGTAAAGGAATGAGAGAGGGAGTAATGGAGAAAGAAATTCTGCAGTAACGTCAGCTGTAAAATATGGTTATTTTAGTTATTTTCAATCAAATAGAAATTTTTAGTTTACAATGATTTTAGTACACTTCTAAAAAATAAACAAAAATCAGAGAAATGCATTTAAATTTATATTTCGTCAGTCATGACCGGCAATGATGCAAATATTTATATACTAGCATAATAAAAAGCAGGCATATATTTATCAGATACATATAATAATTTACTCGCAAATAGAAAAGAGAGAGGGAATCCAATGGGCTGCAACGTAGGAGTGGGTGGAGTGACATGTGACCTACTTAGCTTTTACCTTAGATCCACGTGTAAAAAACGTGTAAGCTTACAGTGTGTGTTTAAGAGCGAAAAGGCATTTCCTTTACGTTATATTGGGAGAATTCCTTATTTTTCTCAAAAAATCCCCACAAATGAGGAGTTCATCCTCTACTTCCTCCTTCGAAACAAAACAGACGCGATCCCTCGAAGGAGGATATCTTTCCACGGACCAAATCTTCCGCTCGTTCTTTCTGCTTTTTTGTTTTTGTTTTTATTTATTTTTCTTTTAAAGATCCGTTCCTTACTCGATCCTCCAGCGTTGCCCTAGGAAGAAAGGCGAAGCAGAAGATGTCGGAGCAATGGAAAAAACCCTAATCCACCGTTTTTCGTGCCTTATTTTCTCCCTCGCCTTTTTTTTTAGATCTATACCCGGACGAAATCGTCGAGTCTTTCATCAGGATGAGATAAGGAGAGGAGAGAAAGAAAGGGGAGGAAGAGAGGAAGACTGAGAGAGGCGATGGAAGTGAGGGGAACCTCCTTATCTCGAGTTTGGCGAAAACAAGACTTGGTTAGGCTGGCGGACGGACCTCCCTTCTTTAGCGCTTCACGGAAACGCCATTAAGTTCCAATCTGTTGCGGGATTATCGGAACTCCCGACGAAGAGGCGGACTTTATACGGGATGGGGTGGAGATAGTTTGCCCGAAGGGGGAGGAGTGATACGGGGAGAAGGTTGGCGGAAGGAGGAGTTTTGGCTTGCGAAGTTAGGACGCGACGCGGAGTTTTAGAGCAAAATTTTCGTGAAAGTCGGATCTATTTTGGATCGCGGTTAACCAGTTTTCCCATGAGGTCTGATGAGCAGCTCAGCTATTCGTTCTAATGCGACGGAATTTCTTCGACTGCAGCATCCGATGCTGGCAGGTATTTTGCTTAGCGTTGTTAATTTGTTGCTCCGACAGCATTCACAAGGAAGCCATATCTAGGTCCGTACGTATGAAAACCCAAAAAATGTAATATTAATCTACTTCGATAATGCGTTAGCTTAAAGGCATGATGTTTTACTAGATATTAGCCTAATTCCGAAATAGATTAATTGGCGCAACGTCAAATGCTCAATTATTTTTATGGGTCACATACTTTAGGAAAAATTGGCAGTAATTTTAGCGGGATTTATTGGCAGAAATTAATTTGATAGAGAATTCCTGTTTATATGACCGAGTCTTTCTTTAATATATATACCTTAATTTAGCTTGGTAATGTATCAGTAAACTATTCAAATAAACAATGGCTACTTAAATTTCGATCGATCATTCATTAAGCTGTTGTTAGCAACAAGGGGTTCGAAATTTTCTTGCTGAAAAACTGTTATTTTCCGCGCTAAAGGGATGAACGGACGGCTTTTTTCCTCAACTTTAATGGAATCATCCGAGAAGAAAATCAAAGCGTAACCTTAACTCTGCTGTAATTTTTTCGACAACTCCAAGGAAAACAAGCAGAAAATAATTTCCTGGCGAGAGAAAATTAAACAAGAATCTCAACCGTGAAACTTTTGGAGTTTTTTTTTCCGTACGGTAGTATTACTTGGTGAGATGATAGGAAACCTTTAAAGTATATACGTTTATATAGGTTCGCACGGGTAAAATATATATACATCCAGACATATTTCGACAGTTTTGCCCGCATAAAAATATCTATAATATACGCCTCTCATTTTCTGACTCATCTTTGTTACCTCTTGAATTTTATGTGATCCAACACATCCCTTCGAATTCCGTTTCTCCTTTGTCTTCATTCGTCCAACTTTACGAACGCACCACCTCTAAATCCTCCTCCTCCCACTCCCTTCTATCCTATCTTTCACCATCTATTTTCCACCCCATTTAGCTTCCTCTCCCCCCCTCCCTCCCTCCCCCTTCCTCTCTCCTTTTACATGCTCTCTCTTCCTCTCAAGGAGAACAGCCTTCCCATCCGGACTGTTCCGACATAACAGGAGCTGGGTCGCCAAGGAACTCTCTCATTCCGCGAATGTCAAATTTCCATCAGCCATCTTCTCCTTTTTCTTCTCCCCCTCCCTCTCCCCCCTCCCCCTCCCCCGCCTACTCTTCCTCCATTCCTATCTCAGCGCCGCCTCGAGGGAACTATGTCACCAATATTGGCGACTGCCTCTCTCAGCGTCACCTATTATTATTAGGCGTGTGCTTTTTCTTTCCCGTCCTATCTCTCTTCATCTCCTCTTTTTTCCGATTCTCTCTCCGTTTCTTTTCACGGATGATACATCAAGGAAATGGAAGCTTTTTTTTTAATGTGATACCTTCGTAGTATATAAATGGGTTTCAAAAAGATGAGATTAAGGACCTTGCTCGTGATTTCTGGTTTTTAAGTTATCGATGTTTAGATGTGGTTTTTGACGTTTATTTTAGCATATAGATAGAGGATCAATGGATGCTCAAATCGTAAACGGTACTGGTAGGGTACTATTTTTAAATGAAATTCATACCTTCTTTGACCAGTTTGAATGCATGGATATCCATAGGGCACGATGGTTATTTTCCCATAACAAAAGATATTTAATCTAATTATCGGAAATTTATATATTTCCGAATCAATTAACAAGAGAATGAAAGGTTCGGGAAAATAAGTAATTAAAAGTTAGTAATTTTAATAGAGGTTTTACATTTTTATTAAGAGCTTCCATCAACGTCTATTATTTAGTTTTCAATTCAATTAAAATAAATTAACGGAACTACGATACGCTCTTTAGAATGGTTTATTGTGAAAATTCCCTTTGATTTATCAACTGAAGTCAAGTTGAAGTTGTATAGGTTTTTGGCTTTTCATTTATAATAACTTGAAAAGTAATCTTGAAGGTAACAGATAAAATATACAAAAGTAAGCATGACACTAGGTTTTATAAAGTATTTTATAATGCTTGAGGTGACTTTAACTCAAAGTGATTCCGTAATTACATTTTCAAGTATGGTAGTTGGTCTTTTATATCGCAATGTCTGTAGGTGTCACTTTCAGCGAAAAATATTTTCGTGCCAGATATGCTATGGAAAAACAATTAAAAATTATATTCTATTTCTTATGTTCTTATTTTTTACGACAAATTATAATTATTTGTATTTTCAGTAATGCTATAATTGTAAAATATGTCTCGAGAGTATTACAATTACTTATGAAATTACCATTTCGTTGAAATATTTCAGTTAAGCAAAATATGGTCTTTACCATCTAAAGAATTTTTTATTTTGATTTTTGTACATTAAGGAAGATTTAAAAATATTTTTCGTAGTGCTTATATTATAATTCGCTGAATTTATTTTATTTTCAAGTTCTTATTGATTTTTTAAAGTGAAACTAACTTAAATATACGATTTTCCTGTCAATACATAGCCGCTGTGGATATAAATTGTCTGCTGATGACAAAACCTTCTCCATTTCTTGTGCTTTTATGACTAACGATGCAAGGTATTTATTGATAACTTAGTCATAGATATTATTTTATATTCTGCAAAAAAACTTCAACATAATTTTCATTCAAATTTATTTTTTCCTATTAGTACGCCTGAATTTTTGTGAATCGCCTGACATTCGAGTCTGTCTTTGATTTTGGCAATGAAGAAGGTATTAACGATATTTTTCCAAGGCAAGTTTTTGTAAGTTCATTTCCATGGGATACATTCTTTTACCATTCCCTTTGTGTTTATGGAAAAATTTCAGCTAAACATCATTGGAATTAAAATACCTTCCTGGAAACATTCGGATGAATTTTTTTCGAAATGAGTTTTATGTTCAGATTTCTCAGAAACTTAAATCCCATGTTTCGAAACCAGAAAGGGATTAATCATTCATTTTGGACAGGAAATAAAATCCCCTGGGTTTTCCATACCTTTTAATTCAATAACACCAGTCTAGAAAATTTAAAAAATGACAGTGAGATCGGCAATGAGTCTTGGCATTTTCATCTGTACAGTAATGTTTGTTTCCCACAAAATTTGATTATTTAAAGGTTATTCTTTGCTCAGAAAATGAATTATTTATGTACCGTTATTTCAATATCAAAAATGAAACAGGATATTTTAATTTCTTTCCTTGTGAAAATATTTTTAACGAAAATGATGTATCACGTTCTAAATCTAAATCATGTTTCATCTGATCTATCTTCGCACACGCTACAACGCTTCTCTTTGTACCCCACATTCGATATTGTCCTTCCAGTCACCATAATCGTTTAGCCAAAAATATTAGCTGGAAATGTGAGTTGGTGTACATTTTTTACCATAATTTAATGTTTTATTCTAGTTTCAGCATCCGCTAAAGTTATTTTTCAGAGTATTCTAATTTATTATATTAATCAAGCATCCAATGGCAGACTTTTTATTTTTTCCTCTGAAAGGTGCCAGTAAAGAATTAATCTTAAATCATCGCAGAAGATGCGATTATTTCATCAAAGTCATTCGAAAGGGAGTGCTTTGGGCCAACATGTAAACCGATATTATTTATGTCTCAGTCTTGCCAAATGCGATTTCACACTATGATAATCCAATAGTGCTTTAGTTGATTTATGAAGACATATAGCTCAGATTTCTCTATGCGAATTATTATTCCTTTGTCTGTCTAAATTTCATTACGGTAAAAGCGCGGACAATATTTTTGTCATTGTTACTCTTCAGAAAGTAACTGCATGTTTTTTTTTTTAACTTAAAGATTAATATTGAATTTTTAAGAGCTGAAAATTGACATGGCATATATAAAATTGAAGACGCATGTATATCTACCCAAAAAACGAAAACCTAAACTGAATCAATTCATACATGAGTGTAGATTATAAGTTACTAGCAGAATTTCCCGTTGAATTTCAACGGATTTAGTGAAGCTACTACAGCACAACATACAAACTCTTTAAAATATATAGTAGATACTTTTTAAATTACAATTAGCTTTGCTTAACAGTTATTCATATTTGCTTGTAACAGTCCGTTTCCGAACGTATTGCATTCAAATATAACGATAATTGTATTTCCAATCATATATATCACTTTCGCTAAATCCAGCTTCATTACTTGTGTAATTATGCCTCGCTGAAATATTTACTTTTATGTCTTGTAAGCAAGAAACCCGTGAAAAAGCAACGTACAGTTGTCCATGATTGAACACTGACTCCGGTAAATGTACACCAGATACGTGAGATTATTTACGTTAATAAACATTATAATATAGAATATAATTATTTTACTTCCAAAAAATGTAAGATTTCAGTATTCAATAGACGAAAGAAAGTTCAATTACTTTCATCAATAAACGCTTCCTGAATAATAATCAGTATCTATTTATCTTGCTATCCATAAACATCGATCGTTTCGTTGCTTAAACAAAAGTGCGAATCGAATAACGCTAAACGTTCGTCTATTTATAAGCTTCATTGAAGCTAATTGAATCGGAGGTAACAATGACGGCCGCCTTGGCAACGCCCGGAAAGAGTACGGAAAATCCACAGAATTTCGAAACAAATAGCGTATTTCTTAAGACTTCGACCGTGTAACATGTACACTTCTTAGAAATAAGATAGAATAGAGTTTTATTCGTCGAACAAAGTGAAAATGAAAAAATCGGTACATATTTACTTATTTTAATGCTTGAAGGAAGAATACCTTGCAAGACAAGAACTGGATTTATACGTGTTATCTTATGGGTAAATGTTAATCTCCTATATTGGCAGCACTGATTAATCCCGGTTGACCAAACCTTCACCATTCACTAAGTTAGGATGTAAGGAAGAATCGTACCAAATTTGGTTATTCTAGCTTTTACCATTTAGGAGGAGTTCCATGAACAAACACACAAATACACAAACACACGCTTCAAAATATATTATAGTAGATTAAACAGATTTATTTGAAAAAATCTGATAGATTAGGAATTATTAATAAAAGCTTCATGTGAACTGCACATTCCTCACAATTGCGATAAATGTTAGAACTCAGCCTTCACAGAAACTCGAAAAAATTACGGTGATCGTATTTACAGGAAGCAAATTCGAGAGATAAATAAATTAGAACATATCGTTTAGAGTCACATGTATTACACTGTAGAGATCTTATGCGGTTTTACAGCCAGCGCAGAATTTTTCAAGAATATAGTAGTTTAATTAGAATAATGAAAAATATTTACTTATTATTTTTACTCCGAAAGTGAAAATATTTCTTTCGACAAAATATTTTACCTTAAGCCCTGCCGTGCGGGAGAATTCCATACCCTCTTAAGATGACTGAACTTCGGCTTGAGTGTGATGTCTAAACCAAACCTTAAGACTTATTATGGGCATTTGAAACAGCACTTTCTGATAAATAGGTTATTTTACTATCATAGTTTTTATTTTTTGAAAAATAAAACTAAAATATCGAAAAAATATAAGTGGAGTGCGGATTAATAATCTAATGATATGAGAGTATATAATGTTAATTTTATATTTAATTTATGAAATAGAAAGGATAAAGGCAGCCGAATTCTCACATTTAAAATACGTCTACGATGAGAATATGCAATTATCGTAATGTGCAGTATTGGAATCACCTATGGAAAGTAGCTTTAAATGCGCATTTTATTCTTCTTATCAAAGTAGCGTGTTATTTGAAAAGTCATTCACAGCCGACTTCTCCTCGCGTTCGCCAAAAAATTCCAGTTACGCTTCAAAGAAAAATAGTCCTACATGTACGTCGCGCTCTAAATAACACTAATGGTCGTTGAAGATTTAAACCACGCTCTCCGCTAGGATTTTTTTCTTTCAGCCAGTAGTACCTTCTTATCTTCCAGCGTGTCTTTTTTTTATCAAACGGATTCCTCGCATCTTACACGCCTCCAGGCCACAATTTCTTTCTCGCCCGTTTCCCTTTGTAATTTTTCAGCACTCCTCCTCCAACCTTTGAAGCTCTGCTAATGCATTCCGTCCTACGGCTCTCTAACACACGTTCCGTTGGTGTGTGTGTGTGTGTGTGTGCAACCACTCTCACATTTGAGGGCAGTCCGTGTCGTCTCTGTATGGATTGCGGAGCAGGCGACCTCTGTTCTTTTTTGCACCTCTCGACATTTATTTTCACTCGTTTTTTCTCTCTATTTACCCATTTTCTTCGAGGAATTTCTTTCTTATACGTTTTCCTCCCTTTCCTCGACCTCCTCGATACTTTACCTCTCTCGTTCGTCTCTCCTTCGTTCGTCACTCTGGCGCTCACCTCGCTCGAGTGCACTTTTCTGTCTCGTCTTCTCTCTTACAGAATTCCAGCATCCATTGTGTCTACGTTACTTCCTAGATTACGTTGCTTTCGTTTCCCTTTTTTTAAAATTTATTTTGTTATTTGTGCCGTGCATGGCATTTACTTCGATACACTCCACCGCGTTTCCTCTTTCCCCAATTCTTATCAGACATCTTTCGGCACGCATTTCGTAGCTATTGAAATATTATTGCAAATCAGTCAAAATAATCTGGCAAATAAAACCTAATATTAGCTTGAATATATATATATATATATATATATATATAAATTGGTCGTACATGTGTGTGTTTTAATGAAAAGTATACTGGTTTTCATCTTTAGGTGATTTATTTCTGGAAACTTTTGCAATACAGAAATTTGAATGCAACAGAAATTACATGCATAATTTAGTCAAGTTATTCTTTTGAGAAATTCGGACGTGAGAACAAACGTCTACTGCAGGAATTTCACCTGCTTGATTATCATTGGCGTGATCGTTAATTATTTTCACCCTATGAAAGAAGCTTTTCATACATTTCGATGTATTCTTTCATTTTTTATTCGATAAATGTATTTTAATCTCGGCATTGTTTTCCGCGTTTGGTCACCAAAGTTTATTTCCTCTCCGGGTTGCTGTTTTCAACTTAAACTTTAAAACTACACATTTACGAAGATTTCTATGTATTGTTTTAAAAAAATTCGTATATATATATATGCTATAGAAATTAAATCATACATAATGATACTGTTAATTTTAATTTTCTACTCCAATTGTATTCCAGTGTGGAATCGTTCTTATTTCTGTCACAGTAAGGCAGAACGCATGTGAAGCAAACGTGAAAAAAAAATCTTTCCCAAAATATCTCATAGGATGAGTTGATCCTTACATCCCACATTGGGAATCTTTGCACAATGAAGCCTCCATTTATAATTTAATTTGGGAGTCATGACCTCGGCCACTCCTAACAGAGCTTTGAGGTGCTCAAGCGTCGCACTTACGCATTCCGCACAATTGCTTTTTATTATTACTGATATAGGGTGGTTGCCAAGTGACGCTAATGGAGGATTCTTCCCCCGACTACCGCCTCTGATTCCCCCTCTTACGTCTTCTCTTCTTCCGCGTTCCCTCCTAAATTCGCCCCATCCACCAACTCCGCACTCCCCACCTACGCTTTATTAGTTATATTTAATATAACGATGAAATATGCAGAAGACTAAAATTTTCGAGGATAATTAACAAAAAGTGTGTTGATAACAGCGGAAACAAACGTTAATTGCGCTAATTGCTGCAAATTTAGCCGCCGTGATAACAGGAAGCGACCCAACTTAATATCCTACAACGTATGCAACCCAATTAACAAATCCCCTCGCGTTACGTTTCATTAAGTTTCACGCAATTGTCTTTTAAACGCGCCTTTAACCTAATCTAGATTTAAACCTTCCTGGTTTATCCTTTAATTTTTAAATTAGTGTGTTATTCCCAACTCCCATTTTTATTTTTGATTATCGATAGTTTCCCTCTGCCATTTTTTATGCGATTCTTCTATTCCTTAAAGCAGACTTGAACGTCCTCTTTCCATCGATTTCTTACTTCCCCCTTTCTCATTATTCCTTCCTCGCTTCCTGCCTTCCTCCGCCATTCCGACCTTCCTTTCTTTCGCGAGTCTTTCTACTTATATCTTCCCCTCTCGTACGCGGCTGCGGCTTCACCTTTTTACGACTCCGTCTAAAATGACCTCGGCCATTGACTGCCATTCTACGGTCGTAAAATACCAATGACTCGATTTCTCCTCTTTCCCTTTCGTCCTATTTCTCTCAATTCCTTCCTTCTCCTTTTTCGTCCATCCCTTTCTACTTTCGCCTCTTCCCGTTCCTTTCTTTCCTTTCCCTCGCATTCTCCTGGCAGACGCACGCACTCACGTCCATTTAAACATCGCTTTCACTGACTCTCACGTCGCCGAAAATGCCTAGCAACTCGATCCGGAAAACTAATGACGTAGTCTTAAAACTATCGTTACTGAGTGAGTTTCAGTGTAATGGCGTTTCTGCTCGTGTAGAACGTGCGGACGGTGCAAAAAAATACCTTATTTGCAGATGTAATCAGAGTGAAGGAACACCTAACGGATAAACTGATAGAGACTTGCGTGGTTTAGCTTTTGACACTTTTAAAAGGATAAACAATCGGTGATTTA
The DNA here is from genome assembly GCA_036926305.1 of Uropetala carovei. Classification (NCBI taxonomy): domain Eukaryota; kingdom Metazoa; phylum Arthropoda; class Insecta; order Odonata; family Petaluridae; genus Uropetala; species Uropetala carovei. Next base: position 2,675,024 of record JAXCHB010000010.1, on the reverse strand, counting down.
GTTTTATTGGGCTATCCCCTTTTCTGGAGCTCTGTTTTTCGCGTGACTTCGGTTGGTTTCGATTTCTATTACATTCGATCTAATGGACAACTAAGTAATCTCTTCGCTATCCGATGTGGAGTACGTTTCAGAGTGGGTGACCGTGGAAAATTAATAGGGACATTTCTTTACTAGTTTACTGTTGACGAATCAGATTTGTATGAGATTTTACGTTTAAAAAATAGTATATACGCAATTAACTAACAACGAACGAACTGATGGCCAAAATTATTTTGAAAACCATAAAACTTGTTCTGTGTCAAATTTGGCAATTTATTCTTCCTCTCAATGTGATCTGACTTGGGATACTTGTTAGGAATAATCTGCTACGCAAAAGTATTATGGGTCATAGTCGTGGGCCGGTTTAATATTGTCCCCCTGATGAAAGATTATGTTTTAAGAGCAGGCCTGCGAGGAGCATTAATGTGATGACCGCGGAGTCTTATTAAGTATTTTACTGCCCAAACTCAAACATATTTCTTACTAGTAACTAGTGCTTGTATTCTGCAAGCATTTCAGTTTTTCTGAATAATGGACTCCCATTATATTGGTTTCCGAATGCCGATTCTGACAGTTTCAGCGTAATATCAATTTATTTTCGCACTTATAAAATTAAAAATTGAAAAACGCCACTTTTCAATCTGCCCGTTAAAGTAAACGTAGCGGAAAGTAATCGTCAAGAGGAAAGAAAAGGGGTGTTGACAGATTTGTATTTTTTCCGTATAATTTTAAAAAGTAACTGTGTGGAAAATCGATTGGATAATCCCTGAAATTCACAACCGTAAACATTACCTGAGACTTATGTGTTAATTAAGTAGTTTAGAGGCTTGGGGTGTTTCTTTTTGAGGCTCCCAATGTGCAATGTTTTTATCTTTACTTAACTTCCTTTGTTAATCTTTTTATAAGATTTTTTCTTGATTGAAAAATTGGGATTTTATACTATTATAACCAATTTATAAAAAAATCTTCGAAATGTGGCGTTGATGGAGATTTATTTGCACTTACAAGCAACCCTACATTTTAATATTTATTCGTTTTTTAAACTACATTTCTTATGCAAGCAAGTCGTGTTTTTATCGTTCCCGGTCACTTGTGCCTGCGTCGAAAATTACGATCGAAAGTTATGTCCAAACGCGGTTCACGGGAATAATGCCGAACTCGGGAACTATGCCGGATTAGGAGAGTTACTGGATTACAGAGGTTTGACCGTGTGCATTCTATAGGAGACGGGAGTAAGTAGAGTTGCATAAGATCAAAGGGTTTCTGTATGTTTGGTAGCATGCGTTCCAGGGGCAAACCAGTGTTCCTATCGTCGAACAATATCAGGGGGTATATCGCGTATGGCTAAACATAAATAGTACAGGGGTAAGCTGTGTAATGTGGGTGGCTTAAAATAAGGATATACTTTTTTCCGTTGTTCTTAGTGTATGTGTTGAGGTAAAGTCGTATAATGTGACTTGCGTAAAATCATGGGGCGCTTTACTGCAAGTTTTGTGGGATATATTTCACGATAAAAATTATAGGTTTATTACTTTCATGGAAGATTTTGTGATATATATGTCTGGAGAAAAGCAGAATAGGTTGACGTGTAATGGGGTTTGTTGGATGCAGGAAACTCCAAGCAGAACAAAAGAAAATGTCGAATGGTTTGCTTTATGCTCATCGTTCATGGTCCATTTGCTGTATATTACCGGGTTTATTTTAACTGTAAAATACATTTCAGAACCGGAACATTCTGGAGTTTTCTAAAATGTTCTGAAATTTTCAACAATATTCTGGAATTTTCCAGAGCGCTCTGGAATTTTAAAAAATATGTTCTGAAATTTTCTAGAATGAATCATGAAGTACTAATTGTAAATAATATAGGTACATGATTTACTACTCCAAAGAGATTAGGGCTAAGATATATTTTCTTTTCCTGAATAAAGTTTTCCATTTTATTTCTCCATCCGCATTAATTTATGTGCCTCGTCAAAGAGAATTTGTTAAATTTTCTCGTCGTTAGTGGTGGGATGCGGCAACATTGAGAGAAGTGGAATATCCTCGGGCGAGAGAGGAAATTCTTTAATTCGGATGCAACTTTCTTGCTTAATGCGTTTCAGCATACTAATTCGCACGTATCTTCCGTGTGAATGATTGGGACGTCTACGTTCAGCCGGATGGCGATACTCGATACAAAGCAAACCTGTAATTTTATCCAGGGAGGGATCTTTCTGGCGAAAATTGGATCGGCTGAAGCGCAAGAGGCGGTTACCCTTGGATACGCTAATTGCATTTGTATTGCTGTCTATGTTTTCTTTTCCGGCTGCGACGGTATCGCGAAAGATGAAATTTGGAAATTTATGGCAAGCGCGTTTCGGAATTTGCATTTGTGCCATTTCGGACTGAAATCTAGGTTAATTTTTGTTTTTAGAAGATCCACGGGAATAAGTCGTTGCTACCATTACTTCATAATTCTTATTATCCTAAATAATTTTCTGTGTAGATATCGTTCGTTTTGGCATTTAAAATTTCTATAGAGTTTTAACGTAACTACGTCGATAACATTTGTGATAATAGTAATAGTTTTTTGCTCTGTAGTTCACATATACTTTTGAAACTATTCCAAGTATGCCGGTCATGATATATTTGCAAATTATAAGTAAATTAAGCCATCGCATGTTCTATTGCATTAATTTTCAATTATTTTAATAGTCAATAAGTACAGAATAAAAAATTCAAACGATTAGGGAGCGTAAAGTTTTCTGTGTTTAAAATTATCAATGAAAGATGATCTGATAAACTTTTAATAAGTAATTAATAATAAATACGAACCTTAGAACCAACCGTTAAAGCAAATAGGTTAAACCTAATGCTGAAGATAAAAGTGAATATTTAAAGGGTAATTTTCATTACTATTTCGGCTTTATTTCGTTTAGTAAGCAATTTTAAAATGATTTTTTGACATGAAATTTTGAATAAAAAATAATTTTTAATGAATGAGAATAATTTTAAGTTGTTAATAAAGCTGAAAACAAAAACGTTTTACCAGTTCGTTATCGGTGGTTTTATGTTTTACTTTAAATCATATAAATAAAATAGAATGTGTGTGCGGTAAGGCTGTAACTCCAAAACCAATAAACCTAGAAAGCTGAAACTTGGTATACATACTAAGAGCATCCTGAGGGTGTGCACCTCGAGCTTATTTGTTGAAGTTTGGCTTGAAAGGGGGGGAGAGGCTCAAAAAAATTAAATAAATGGCCATAAAAACTAAAGAACTGTAACTCCGCATGGGAAACGAGTGCAGCATATTTTTCATTTGCATTTTAAAATTACTTAGAATCATCGTACGATATTGGGACTTGGACGAAAGAACTCTCAAAAGAATAACAATTCATTTTCATGCTGTCGTTTTATAAACCCTCTCCCTAAATTATGAAAAAACGATCAATATTTTATATGCTGAAGCTCTATACAAATAAAAATTATAGATGTTTCAAAAATTAATTACGATAAACATAATAAAAATAAATTAATATAGATTTTCGTGTTTTTAATTAGGTCATTTTTACATTGTTCTGGGTCGCGGGCAACGCCGGGTATACTGTCGCTAGTCCTAAATAAAAACATTTAGCTATTTGAAAAAAGTAATATCTGAATAGTTCAAGATTATAGAATCATACTAATGAAGGTCGGCACAGTTTAGAGATCGCACACTATGTCATTGTAAATTTATTCATACGAAAAAGAGACAGTTAACAATAAGCGGTTTTAACTAACGCGGTTTAGATGGGAGTTAAATTGTTATTAATTTGGTTGAAGTGAAAACCTGACATTCTAAATTTTATTCCAAACCGAAACAAGAATTACAGTGTAATCGGTCTATGTTAAATATATATCAACCTGCCGCCAAGGTTAAATAAATTAATTTAGTTTTATAGGAATAAATATAAGCTCTTTATTTTTATTTCGATCCATATTTCCCATAGCTTTGAATGAGTTATACTGGGATCAAAAATATTGCCGGTACAACGCATGAGAAAAACTTTATCTCTTCTCTATTTTTAGGATAAATTGAGTGCAGGTTTAAAACTCAAGCATAAATGCGGTTGCGTGTAGTAAATGCCATATTTGCTCGGTATTTTCAGTGAAGCACTTTCCTTTGAAATTTGCGATTTATTCTGGTTTTATTGAATTGAATTTAATTCTCCTCTCTGATGTTAACAGCGGTCACCAAAAATTGAGATTTTTGAAATCGTCTAAACTTGTTTTGGCCAACGATTTTAATATGAATGGATGAAAGCCGCGAATTAATTATTAATTAAATGGTGAACATTATTATTCGCTCATAATAAGGTTTTGTAAATACATCGTTGAACACTTCGTTATACATATTAGCCGTTATACATAACAAAGGTCTCATAAAATTTTATATACCCATTTTGAAGTGCAGAGTTGGTTATCATATAAGAAAAGATGTGTGCAGCTATGTGTACCTTTCGATCGCATCGATGCTGGAATGATATATGAGAATTGGTTACATTGGTACCGTTTATTGCAAACTGATATAAACAAACAATTCCATGTTAAAACAAAAGAATAATATTGCTACACTTCTTCTTCAAGATATTCATCATTGCAGGTGGTTAAGGGGAGTTTATTCCTCATGAAACTCGGGAAATCATTTCTTTCCGTTATAAGGATTTTTTCCTTATTTTTACCCCTACTCAATTTGCCTTCTTCGTACAAAATCATAAATTCAAATTCAAATATGTCTATCTTGAAAACCTTATCCTTAAAATATTTCTCCAGCGCGAAAACTCATTCCGTCATGATACATAAAATAAGCCGTCTACGTACACCTCTCTCTCTCTCTTTTGTATGCCTTATTTTGGTTATGTATCGCAAAATGGTTCATAACCGACAAGAATACGGACAAAAGAAACACGTTTTCGTCAAAATCACTTTAATTCGGTTATCATTTTTTATGCTACTTTGCCGAAGACGTGTCGAATTGAATGTTTATGCTTCTTTCTCCCTCTATATCTCCTCCTATTCCTCAAGAACGGAGAGAAGAAGCTGCAGAACATTTATGCATAAAGGTATTCCGTGCGTAAAAATATCGGAAATGGATCCATATAATTCAGGTTCGGGTTATCCCCTACCTCTTTTATTTTACTGTCCTCTTGAGCCCTTTCAACCTCCAGGGAACATCCCAGTTCTCTCCCCTTCTCCATTCCTTCCTCTCTCTCCCCTACCCCTCTCTCCCCCCACGGGTGCTGTGGTTCTTAAGCCCTCGCAAAATGGGAAGATATTCTCGTGGAGTTGAGATAAGGGATGTTGGAGGACAAAGGTAACCCAGGTGTCGGCAAGTGGCAAGAGAATATGACGAGCGGGAGAATGGAGTCGGTTCGAAACGCTTAGATTTTTTTCTCTCTTTCTCTTTTAAAGTAGGACGGGATTGTGTGTGGAGAGAGAGAGAGAGAGGGACTACTTCTTCGAAAATAACTTTTTCCCTAGTATAATGAGACGTCGGTGGCAGGTGTCGACGTTGCTCGTGGGGAAGAGGGAAAGAGAATAAATAGTCCAATCCCCGTCTACTATTTATTTTATCCAAAACTTCATCCGAGGAAAGAATCTTTACGGGAGATTTTTTTTACTTCAAATGGGATCTTTTGAAATATCTTCGGTCGCGATACGAGGACAAAATGGAAGCAAATGACTTAATTCCTTTAAAATCGTAAGGAGGAGAGGTTTTACTCTTCCGCAATTTTTGCCTGTAAAAGCTGCTCTATCAAAATCGAATTCTTAGGAAATATTTTCAATAAACCCAACCTGTTTTAGTTTTCTTGCTCTGGAATCTAGATAATTTAATATTTTTATATATTTGTTAAAATACGTAATCATGGGCGAGACTTCAGGAAAATGTATTTGAAATTATTCACTTGCAATATTGTGAGGTTTCTGAGTTCAGTTTTTTGGAAAATTATTCGTACTCAGGTATTAGATGCACAAGTCATTTCGTTTTCACAAAGTTAGCCTCCGAGTTGGGCTTGTGTTCATTTAAAATGAAATAAAAACTTCTTTATAATCAGTCCTACATATAAATTTGCGTTTTAGCGATACACATTGAAAAGCGGCGCCAAAATTGAGCAAAAAAGGAGTTGAAATTTAGCATTAAGAAAGCATTGATGAAAAACAGCAAATTAAAGAAAAAATACAAAGCCCATTGCTAAAATTTATCGAACCTTACAAAATAAATGTTTATTATTGCCCATCACCAATTGCGAAGAGTAATGAGATATCTCATAGTTATTAGCAATTATATACTTAGTCATAACAATAGGATGTATTTTAACACATATAAACTTACATCTTCTGTGACTTTCTATTAGATATTATATTTTCTCTGTTCGTAAATAATATTTAATTAACAATGCTGTATAACATTAATTGAAATAGAACCTACCGTTCGTGAGTTATTTCTATTATTTCCTGAAACCATATACAGTATGGCAGAACGAGATTGTCTTTTGTTGTAAAAGGGATAACTACTTGCAATTTTATATTTTCTGGAGATATGAACAGTAAATTTATCTTATGTATCTTAGTTCAATGCCGTTTCATTTCTTTTTCCCTAATGGAGAACCCTAAAAAAAGTATGAAACCCAATATCCGAGTATGATACGCACCACATTTCCGAGATTTAAAAGAAATAAATAAAATACATCGTACTGAACGTGGGTATTCAACACTATTCAATCACAGTTCCTATTATTCTGATATAAATAAAAATGTCTTAATTTGCATTAAACGATCTTCCAAAATTATTAAGACTTTAATTATTTATTTTTAGCGAACATGAAAATTATTTTTCTTTAGGAAAAAATTATTATAACCTGTTTTTACCGCGGTGCGCTGGTGTTCCGCCAGGCAAGTTGAGGCTTATTGCGGAATTTAGGGAAAGGCTCACGTTTGTGCGGAAGGCAGTAAGAGTAGGTAATTCAATATTTAGCGAAGATTAAAATTAAATTTGCTGAGGAGCCGTTGGTCACATTCTGGTTGACTGTTTCAAATTAATATCGAGCAGTTTAAGCCAATGCAGTGTATATGTTGTCGCCATTTTAGACAAACTACCAGCTAAGTTTTGCAAGTTTGAATTGCCTAAGAAACGAAAAGAGATAACGTCAGAGTGTTCGAACCAGAGCTTCGACTTACACTGTACTCAATTCCTGCCAGGATAAAGCGACTGATTACTTCGCATTGGAATTGTGCGTAGCGAAGGGTAGGGTAGGGGACGGGTAGGGAGGTATTATCTTTTGCGTAAGGGTGAATGGAATAGGTTGGGATAGGCTGACCTCAGCTACCCTAATTAGTACATAACTTCTTGAAACCATCCAAGAACTTAACTACCTAAATGATGAAATTTTGAATTCTGCGCAGATCGTTATAAAAATTCTTTAAGCCATTGTTAAAATAGCACCTTCATTATTCAAAAATGGCAGGATCAAGAGGTTTCTTTTTCCTTAGCAAATTTCAGAATCGTACCACCGGAGGTCAAATAGCCAGTCCACAATTCGAATGAGTGAAACCCGAGTGGAATTCCTTAATCGTTGAGTTGCGTAGCCACGGGATACGAGGAGAGAAGGATTCACACCCAAACGACGCGATCTCTATCTCTCTCTCTCTCTTAAAAGGCAGACCAAAATCCATCTCGCCTTAAACCACATCCATTACTACCCCCCCTCTCTCTCTCTATCTATCTGCGCCCAAAGTATTTTTATTCCTCTGGACTCTTTATCGCCATTTTTGCACCTCACTCGCTCTTCCTCGGTTTGCCGGGCAGACATATAACCCTATCCTTCGCTCACTTGAATAATCGCACCAGATATTCCTTTTTATGGCCACTTTCAACTCATCCCTTCCTCTCTCTCTCTCTTTCTTTCTTCCTCTCTCTCTCTCTCTCTCTCTCTCTCTCTCTCTCTCTCTCTCTCTCTCTCTCTCTCTCTCTCTCTCTCTCTCTCTCTCTCTCTCTCTCTCTTTCTCTCTTTCTTCCTCTCTATTTTCTCATCCGACTCCCTTTCATCAGTTTCTCTCGTTTATCCCACTTTTTCTCTTTTTCACTCTTCTTTCCCCTTTCTCTCTCTCTCTGTCTTCCTCCCTATTCCTTCAGTCATCTCATCCACGCCTTCCGTTTATCACCTCTATCCCATTATTCCATTTCCGTTCCTTTTTCGTCTCGTTCAGTTTTCCTCTCTTTTTCTCCTCTCATTCTTCTTTGTGTACTTTTTCTTTTCATCCCACCCCCTTTATACTGCCCCCTGCTCATCTTTTTCTCATCCATTTCCTTTCTTATCTCTTTCCTTCATTTTATTCCTACCTCTCATCTGTTTCAGCCCTTCTTTCATCTCCACCCCACCAATCCCTCCACTCAACATATTCCCCTCCCCTCACTTCCTCTCTTATTTTTCCCCTCCCTCCTTCCCATCCTCTTCTTCTATAACTCTTTCCCCTCTTTCTTGCCGTGCCTCTCAAACTCTCTCCTTTTTTTTATGGCGCCTATTATTTCATCCCTTTAGGATTCATTTATCATAGCTTCTTTTTTCACACATCGCCCTATCTTTTCTTCGCCTTATTCTTCATCGGTCATTCCTTTTCGCACGCACGCACCCTTTATTCCTTCTAATCCTATTCGTTGCGCTTTCCATAGCCTCTTCCGTTTCAGCACCTCTCTCACAACCTCCATGCCCGCAGTCCTTTTCATGTTTTATGAGGCTCGACGAAATTTATTTATATATTTATCGTTTTTCCTTATTACCCTATCCACAAAATAGGGCTTTATTTGTAGTAAATTTCGGGTTTTAAAACTTATCTCATTCGATAGATATAAAATGACATGTTCCGGTATAAAAGTATTTATTTGAAGTAACAATTAAAGATAGATCTGGTAAAAACTAGCTCACTAGGCGTAGCTTGAAGTACTTCGTAGAAAAACTGGAAATTGCAACGAATTCGGAAAAATAAATTCTATTTGCGCAGGTCATAGGATAAACAATGGAAATTCTGTTATTGCTTTGCCATTTTTTTTAAAATAGTCCGCCCTACTTTATAAATATATCATGGTGGTAGGCTTTCGTCCATCATTTTAATTAAATATTAATAATGACATTAATAAAATTAAATAAACAGTGAATATTTGAAATCGTATAAAGTATAAATAATAGCTATAGCAAAATGCAGTGACTTCCCTAAATGAAAGGCTTCTCCGACATGTTTACATAAGCCGGTATATGTAGCTTAGCTATCATTAGTTTACACTTTTAACGAAAATTAAATGTATTTTACCAAAATAAATGGCCCTTTAAGCCAAAAACAGTTTTTAAAATTCGACAGAATAATGAGTTGATTAAAAGGAGGTTACATAACAAGTATTTTAGGTATATACATTTACATTAATACCCTGCAAGCCGCCAGAAGTGTTTGGAACGGGTGACACAGCACCAAATGAATTACAATTTTATTTTCGAGAGTTCTTCATTGATTATTTTGTTTGTAAACCATTTTTATATTCAACTAACTGTACCCGCACAATGTTTACGCTTTTTTCAATTAATTTCTAAAAAATACAAAGTGTGTGAAATAAAGTGATCTCAATTATTCACATTTTAATATTCTATTTCTCCGGTTTAGAATTTTAATGTATTTGGCTCCCAATGTAAGGTTCGTGGGTTTGAATATCGCTGAAGGCAAGGCTGTACATGCGTATTCACAATTTATTTTGCGAAGTCAGTCATAAATCTGCATTTAAAAAGTCATATTAGAGATGAAATTAATGCTACATAATAATTGATCGCGAATGTTTTTGTTTTTAACTTTCTTTGTTTATTTTTATTGAATTACATGTCCTGTCTTTTTTATATAACAACCAATGCAACCGTTTATTTAGATTATCAATGAAACGAGGATAACCGTGTAATGTGTTAAATAAAATAACGTATGTCCCTATTCTCATCTAATTTTATTTTTTTAAATACATGCGTGAGGCTATTTGCGTAAATAAGCATTATATATGTGTAATATTTACAAAAAGGTAAGATTCCAGCATTCAAACGCTGAAATGAAGATCCAACTGCTATGATTAAATCGTTATAAACGCTTCCCATACGCAGTTGAATAATTTTCCGTAAATATTTACGTTGCTATTTATAAAGATTGACAGCAATAATTTCGATGCTTAAACAAAAGTGCGAAGCGAAGAACGCATTCTGAAAAATCGAAAATTCCGTGTAAACTTATGGGAAAATATACTTTTTTCCTGGATTCGAACCCTGGACTTTATGAAAATGAAAATAGTTTAGCTTGTAGAAACAAAACGCCGTTTATCGCATATCTCTACGACAAACGGTTCTCGAGATACAAATGGTGATAGACGGACGGACGAACAGACTGACGGGCACTTGTAAAATTAGATATAGGATTTTTCCCTAGAGCTATGTATAAAATCGCAGCTTATATGTACACGTGGTGTTCAAATTCATCCTATAAATTAGCTTCATTTTCGTATAGATATAGAAATCGTATTAACTTATCTCTGCAATGGAAGTTTTCTCTACCATGTACATATGTATGTAAGTATGCGTTTTTTATTATGTCCTTCCATTCTCTTTTTTCTGTGCGCCTCGTGGGTCTACCCTACCATGGATGTTTCGATGGCTAATTCATCTTTCATCTCCCTCTTCCTCCCTCCCTTCCTCTCCCTCCCTCTCCCTCCACCCCCCTTCTATTCCTTCCGCACACTCAACTTTTCCCCCCATCTTTCTCACTTTTCCCATTCTTTCTCTAGCACCGCATATATCATCCGAATTTATCATTCCATTCACCCTCTCCATCCCGCTCCTATTTTTTTCTCTCGTTGGACTGACCACTGAAATTTTAGCGCTTTTGAAAGGACAGGAAAGGAAAAAAAGCGTTTGCTCGTCTACTGTTCCGTTATATATATATTGTATATTTACACACACACAAACACACTAGTAGACGGTGCTTGCATATCAGCTTACTTTCAAAAATGGGGTAAAACAATCCCTAAAAATTTGAGTCATAACGATGTCGGGTTTTTCCATTGGTTTACAAAACTTACAATCGTGCCAAATTTGAAGTCTCTAGCTCAGGGGTTCTTAACCGAGGGTGCGGGAAGATGGTCCAGGGGGTGCGGAAATGGGGTCCAGGGTGTGCGGTGGGAATATCTTGCAATTTGACTTTTTTATTTATTTGATTTTTTAGATAAGACAATTTGAACCATCCATACTAACCAGCTGCCGTCCCAGTTTTTATATTCATGCGTCCAAGTTTCTTATTAGACATATAGCGAGATGCTGAAGAACATTCGTTTCCATGAAAAATAACAAACCGTATTCACTATTCGAGGTCTGTTTACAAAGCGATTTAAACTGCAGTGCCCAGACATATTGTCGCTATATTTTTTCACCTTTAATTACGTTTACAACGAAGTCATCCTCTCGGTCCTACTCTGCGTGAGAAGGCTGAGATAATCCGCTACATAGAGATTATTTTGAAGTTCAAGGTGAATACGGCATTAAAAAGTGTTTAAAAAGAAACAATCTTGAAAACTATTATGAAATTGTTGGATAGGATTCCATTGTAATAAAATGCTGGAGCCACTTTCGTGAGGCGCCTAACCGTCGCCTCACCTGTATTACAATCTTATTTTGTCTGGAACTGAGGAAAGGTTGAGTTTAAAATTTAGTTTGTAATAAACATATTTGATTTTAAATAATATACGTTTAATAATTCGTTAAATTAAAAAAAATTAATAAACATTGAAAAAATTTCGGTGGGGTGCGGGATTACCATTGATTGTTGTGGGGGTGTGGAGCTCGGAAAAGGTTAAGAACCCCCCTGCCCTAGCTCATCTGGTAGTGCGTCGTAATTTTTATCCTCGTATAGGGCAATAATGGTGCATAACAGACACTAAAAATTGTAATTTTATTAATTTTATAGTTTTTCCAATGTTTGTTACAAATGACACACATTTATGCCAAATTTTATTGCATTAACATTGATTTAATTGTTTAAACTTTATGATTTTTTAACGTCCGCGATAATAAACTTCATTGCAATTATCAATGGTAATTGCCTTCGGAAAACAATGTTGTAACTTTGTGAAAACTTTCGCCTCCCTAAATAGACCGAAAGTATATAAACATTACTCTATTTGTTTGACATTTAAGAATTATTAACTGCCGAATAAATAAACATATTTTAATTTCTATAATCCCGTTTTGGTTATTTATTTAATTCTACTGTCAGAAAAAAATTCAGGATTGTAGCACATTTAAAAATACGTAAAAATGAAATATTTTTTAAATTATAGGATTTTTTAACGGCCAAATAAATAAGCATTCGTGTAATTTTTGATTTTTTTGTCGGTTTTGCTACTAGGCCTACCTACATACCAAATTTAATAATAATAATTTGTACCCTCTTCCTCCTACTCCCCTCCTCGTACATCCTATGTCAGAAGCATCTACATCTATTATATATAGTATCTTATAGATATATACATACCTATTTTGCCTGCGTGTATCAATTAGCATAGTTTCATATTTTTATTGTACCTTTTTAAAGCATCTTTGCTGCTGAGTTTCAAGATTTTTGTCAGTCTCGGGAGAGAGAGAGAGAAAAAGAAACGGAATGATACGTAGCGAATATCTCAAAAATATTCTGCGCAGTTTTTATCCTGCAAAGGTCATGTTGCTAGGAGGGAGACGCTGGATTGTCAAGGCGTGAAACGAGGTGGCAAAGTGGAAATGGGATTCGCGGAATTTATATTTTCCTTAATTCGGCTGAATTGTAAGAGTAGGAGGTCGGTTTTAAAAGAGAAATTATATTTCTTTAACTTGATCTGCCTACAGTTATAAAAATATTGTATTTTTGGTATTTTTCCTTCTAGTATTCGTATTAGGATTTAAATTAATACGACCTGAGGAAATAATATTTGAATGCAGTGATAATCTCAAATAAACTTATGATTAGTTACCGACCAACGAATAAATTTAACCGTTGCTGATGTATTAGGATTAATGATAGAAAGGTTAGATTCGGCAATGGTAATATCAATTGTCGACAAATTTTGATATTAATAAATTATAAAGATTATCTGAAGATGTAGTTTTTCTGGAAACATTAATTAATTTAGGTCTCAGGGAAATAAAGAATAGCTCTTAGTTTCCTGAAATTTCTACGTTATACGGTGAAAATTAATACGAAGAAATATGTGATAATATGCTGTACGGGAAGTCGAAACAAAATTACTTCTTTCTGAGAAAGATTAATTGCTTGCGTTGTACGTATATATCGCCCTATTTCTGTCAGCACCGATAAAATTTAGCTTGAACAATTGTTTAATTTAAATTTTCCAGAGAACTTTATTAGCAGATAATCATAGTGTTAAAATATTTGATGGTAATTTTGTGTATCTACCTACTTATTATTCAAATATTTAACTTCGTTTTAGGCACTTTTTGTGGAAATTATTACTAAAAATTAGCTTTTTATATTTCGGAATTATAGATTTTTATGTAGTGCATTCAATTCTCAAAATATCGCTAAACGAGCAGTTTGAATGATACAGGCAGTTTAATAAAATTTAAAAATAAAATTATTTACCGATTTAGCAATAATTTATACTGTATTACCGAAAACAACCACGAAAAGATAAAGAGTTCATTTTTGAACATGTGAACAGAATTAAAAGAAATATTGTGATGAAGATTGATGTTGGAAAAACTATTCTTTGTAGAACTGCACTTGACTGGTATTTACATCAGTAAGTGAATCAAATTACAGTTTATTCATAAGGTACACATTAATTACGCGGTTCCATATTCGATACAAAGAGAATAATAGCAATTCAGTAGAAATTCATGATTGCCGAAGTGGATTTTTTTTAGACAAAACCAAAAGTTATAATTTTATATTTATTGATCTGTCCTAGGAATTTTTAATTCTTAAACAACCTTTAAAAGCGTAACGTGCAGTTACTTAAACAAAAACCAGTGACAAAATTTGATTTGAGCGGTTATACAAGGCCGTTTTCAACTCAACTCGCTCTTTCTCTCTCTTTCACCCGATGCTCTATTAAGATTTATATCAAAAGTTTCGAGATTTGGAACATTTCCAATGACGTAACCAAAAGATCGTATGCGTTTAACGCGAAAGGAGGAGATGTGAAAACTTTTGTAATGTAAGTCGTTAATTTCAAAAGTGATATATAAGACGCCGCTGTGGCGGAATTAACACCGTTATCACTTAGATATCGCGCATGAATTAAATTCACGCGGAATGTCATATATATAATGGTGTAATGTTAATTATTTGAGTGTGAAAGGGACAAGGAAAAGATATATATACAAGTAGAAATGCTTGGCGGAGTGAATATGGGAAAGTGTGCTTAAAATTTATCGAATACTCTGAAAGAAAGTCAAGAGAGTTTTGTAGTGATGCAAATCTTCCATATGGCAGATAAAATTTATCTTATATCTAAGAGAGTAATGTAAAAATTTGACAAGTACTCCATAACGAAAGTGAGAAATCGAAGAAGTAATTGATATAATCGTGAGTGTAAAGAGAGAGAGAGAAAAGGCATCAACTCAAAATGATGATTTCAAAGTGTGTAATATATCATAAAGTGAGCATCCTTCTTACGATTTTTTAAAAAATAGAGCCAAGTGAATTGCAGCTTGTAATTGCAGTCTATAACAAGTATAATTAAAGTTGGAGAGGTTGCAATTAAGTTTCAGTAGATGTAACAAATATGAAAAATATTAGTATTCGGGGGAAATACTGAGAGGTAAAATTCGAACATACATAGGTTAACGTATTTGTTATTCATTGTCCAAGAGGCGGCATTTAATAGCGGCTCCGCCAGGAACGCAAGAGGCTGCGTACACAAATGTTCGCGCTATTCTATTGGATTTGAGCAGATGATGGCGTCATTAAAAGGTGTACAAACTCCATTACAAAAGCTTTTAATGATCCATCGAACACGAAATTATATCGATGATCATTCGGTCCCAGTTATTAGAATAAACGAAACGGAATGAGGAAAAGTAATTAATGCCCCTAAGCCATTATCCATTGATACGCGCATTTGCGTTTTATGAGGGCGTTTCGAAATAGAGTCATAATCGGAGGACGCATTAGTTAAGCGGGGATGGATAGAAAGAGAGAAAAAGACAGGGAGAAGGAAGAAAAGAGAGAGAGAGAGAGAGGGAATGAGAGAAAGAGAGGGAAAGGAAATGGTCGGAAATTCTACTTCACTCCTACAACTCCTTGTTCGGAGAAATATTTCACCTCTCTCCGAACCTTTGACCTTTCATTGTTCCGCTAAATTCCAATCCCTTAACCTCTTCCAACTCCCTTGGCCCTTTCCTACTTCTCTAGATTTGGCTCTCTCTCTCTCTCTCCCTCTTTCTCTCTCTTTTTCTCTGGTATTCCTTCTTTCTGACTCTCTTTATCTCTCTCTCTCTATATCCATCCTATTATCATTCTCTTTCTTCTCATCCATCAAACTCCTACCTCACACGTTCTCCTTTCTTCCTCAATCTTTCCATTATTTGACTCTCTCTCTCCCTTAACCCATCTCCACCACTATTCTCTCTTAAACTTAACCTCGCTAATTCTTGCCTTTCATTCCGACCACCACTTTCACCCTTGACTATTCCCCTCCTTCCTTCTCATCCCCTCCTCTTTCCCCACAAATCCCCCCCCCCTCCCCCTCTCTCTCTCATATAACTCATCCCCTTCCCTTTTCTCCGTCTTCCCTCATCACCACCGCAACCTCCCATCTCGCACAGAACTCCCCTGTCCGCTTCACTTAGCTCCCAACGACGTCTCCCCCTCTTTTTAAGCTACTTCCCCTCGCCCACTATTATTACCCCCTCCCCCCTCCCTCTCTTCTCCTTTTCCTTAACCTTTTGCCGACCCCCTCCCCCCTCACTCCCTCCCTTCGCATACTTCAAAAACTTCCCATACTCTTCCATAACCACACAGCTTGCCCATTCCCTAATCGCTGCCCCACTCACAGACCGTCCCTTTTCCTACCTTCTAATCACTTCCTCCTTCACCTTCTCTCTCTCTCCCATTCCTCGAATCTCTCCAATATCCAACTCCGCCCTGGTATTTTCTTTCATCCTCGACCGCCCTTTTCTTTCCTGTACATTCCTTTATTTCTTTTTCTCTCTCTCTCGCTCTTTAACTTTCTCCCATTCACCTGCTGTAATTTGACGTAATGTCCCTCTTTAAATTGGACGTATTCATTGTTTGGAGGTTCCTTTATGCTAGGATCGCCGAATTCCTATTTTTTGCGTGTTTTAACTATGGGTACAAAATAAAATTCAAATTGATGCCATCATACCGAAATTTCCAAAGTGAGAGCAATTGCATCTTAAACATAAAATAGTTGCGTACATTCTTCCACAAAAGAGAGTGAATATATATTCAATATAATAATTTACGAATGTTGTTTACTTTGGTTGCTTTGACTATCATCTACCTCTCTCTCGTATTAAAAGCATACAAAGCACGCTTACACCGATAAGGATTGAAATAACAGTAGGATTTCGAGTCCTAACAATATAATTGGTAGGCAAGGAAACATCCCGTTAAAATGGTAATACTCCAACAATATATGTGATTTAAACGATTAACATAAGCGATTTCGAACTGCAGGCGGAAAAAGATGAACAGAATAAGAAACTTTATAACCTTTTATTGAAAATGGTACATATCAGAAGATCGTAGGTTCATTATTTCTAATTTTAATCTAAAAATGACTGAAATCACGTCGAAAAATCGATTTTTGCGTGTTATTTTATGGTAAATAGCAATGTCTTTCTTGGAATAGAATCCAGGACTTTTCGAGATATTTTTTCGCAACCACCTTAAAATATGTGAATCGAGCATTCCTGTTAAATTTAGAGTTTCTATTTCGATTCTCTCTCGGGTTATAGATAATAGGTGTCGTTAGCGTGCCTGGCTTCGATGGCTCGAATACTGCAGAGGTCATTTAAAAATAAACATTATTATTCGCATTTTTTCTAGCGATCGGCAATCATACAAACCAACAAACAAACGTACAGATCGCGGAAACTATTTAATACTGATAACAGCCCACGTCTGTCCAACCGTTGGTTGATCACGATATAGCATAGGTCGGGCGTGTGATGGGGAATTATGGTTTAATGCGAATAACTCTAGATAGAGATTCTAAATTGGGCAGGAATGCTCACTCAGTTCACATAACGACAAAAAAATCTCGAAAAAATTCTTGGGTTTGAATCTAAGGAAGACATAGCCAGTTCCCACAACATAATACGCAAAAATCGACTTATTCTGTTCATCTATGTCAGACCTCGAAATCCTATTGTTATTTCAATCCTTATGGGTGTAAGCGTGCTTTGATTGCTTTTAATACGAGAGAGGGGATGACGGAGATATTGATGGGCAGACAGACAAACTACTTTATTAAGGGCGAAATTGAGACTATATAGTCCCTTCTTACATTTAAGAGAGGGGAAGAGGGCTAGATAGGGAAAAGGAGGAGGGAGACGGTTGGGAGGAGGGAGAGAGTGACGTAGGAAGGGAAGGATAGGGAGGGAGGGTGAAAGAGGGAGAGAGGAAGCTATTTTAAGTTTAACTTAAGGTAGCCCGTCATGTTGACGGGCTTTTATATTAGTATGTATACACAGAATAATAATTCTTAGGTGTGTAAATAAACGTTTCACCAATTAGTTAAGTTATGCATTATCTTTTGATCTTCGTTAAATACAGAAATCAGAGTTATGCTTTTCTGCTTTTATATTCTTTTGTTTTATCGAGATTCCGAAATTTTTAGAACCTATGCGGTAAAAACACTAAATTATTCTACAATAAAGATATATTTGAACAAATAACCGTAAGATTATATAAATGGAGAGTTTGTACTGCAAAGTGTAGCAGTTTATCCCGAATAACGAATGGGTCGGTGCTTATCCAAACAAGCAAGCAAGAGAGACAGAGAGAGTTATCGTTATTTTATGGGAAACTCGAGTTGACGAGTCGTAATGGCGGCGAAATATTTTAGTCTTCGTTTTTCCGCGTCCCAGAATCTTTACAAAAAGCGTTTTATTGCCGCTGCAATGGGGTCATAATTTCGGCGAAATTTCGCAGTAATCCGCGGAGTAATTCGCACGGAAGCTTTGACGCTGAATTTTTTAATAGCTGAGAGTGTTATCCGGCGTCTCGCGCGAGCGAAATAAAACACCTATTCCTACATCATCGCGCCATTATCATCAGCCCAATTCATTCTCTCCTATTTATCTTCTCCATTACAGCGACAGAAATAATTTTTCGCGTAATTTGCTTTTTTTTAAATGGGATAAATACCGCAGTTGCCTGTTCATTTTTTTAAAAATTATTATTTCGAAATATGTATCTCGCATTATCGTCGCGTCTCGCTAAGTCGATATACATATCTCTGTAATTCTCGTGTTCTAGCTTTTTATCCGGTGAGAGTAACATCCGTTTCCTTCAGCGCATATTCCTGTCTCGTTTGATTCATATGTTAAGGGCGATTATATCTTCTTCGCAAAACTTCGCGCCGATGCGAGTCGACAAAAATTAACAATTTCGCTGGAACTCAATTTTCCTTTTCTCGGAATTAACAAGTTAGAAAAGTGTACAACGTATCACAAATGGGCGCATTTCCTGCAATGGAGTATTACAAAGAAACTAGCACAATTGCCCGTCTATATGACGGGATATCTTTATGTAGTTAACTTTAAAATAGTTGCCTCCCTCCCCCTCTTTCTCTCTCCCTCTCTCCTCCTCCTCCCTCCCCCCTCCCTTCCACTCTCTCCTTCCCTTCTCCACCTCACTCCCTCTCCTCTCTCTTAAATGTAAGAAGGGACTATATAGTCTCAATTTCACCCTCAATAAAGTCATTTGTCTGTCTCCCTCCCTCTCTCTCTCTCTCCCTTCTTCCCCTCACTTCCCCTCCCTCTCTCCACCCCTTCCCCCTCATTCCCTCTCTCCTCCCTCCCTTCCACCCTCTCCTTCCCTTCTCCCCCTCCCCTCCCTTCTTCCCCTCACTCCCCCTCCCACTCTCTACACCTTCCCCCTCATTCCCTCTCTCCTCTTCCCTTCCACCCTCTCCCTCCCCTCTCTCCCTCACTCCCCCTGCGTTACCATCCCTCTCTCTCCCTCCCTATCTCGTATTAAAAGCATTCAAAGCACGCTTACACCCATAAGGATTGATACAACATTAGGATTTTGAGGTGTAACAATGTAATTGGTAGCCAAGGCAACATTCCGTTAAAATGGCAACAACCCGATCACCGGACAACGGGGAGATTATAGAGTCGTTCCAGCAAGGCGAAGGGCGCGGTAATGCCCGGAGACGACAACTCATTTAAAAATAAAGCGAGCCGAAGCTTCCGAAATTTCCGTCTAATAAAAAAAACAAAAGAATAGTAAAAGGTTTTAGGCGTTCGGTAAGTTTGGGGATCACAATAGTGAACCTGTTCCTAAATATAATTATGGTAGTCGCAATAAGAGAGCCGTAGGAAGGTATAGATTTGAGAATCTCTGGAATAGCGTATATGTATTCGATGAAATTGGAAATAACTAATTACACTATTGAATTTGTGGAAATGATGAAAATTTAGTTTTTTTGCTGATGCCTATTCTTAGAATTACATTAAAACTTTATGAACATTTTTATAGGTGACATAGCAATTACTAAAATTGAATTAACAAATTTAAAATAATGATTTATAAAGTTGAAATTATATATTAATGATTACTTAGATTATATTTCTATCGAAGTTCATATCAATATCTACAAAGTTTTTCTTAGCTTGGGGTTTGAAATTTTTCTCCATTGATTACCATAGATGATATTTTTTTTGTTAATGCTTTAAAATAATTAATTTCTAGCCTTAGATATCACAAGTGATATTTGAAAATTGGACTCGCATTTGGACTGAATTTGAAAGTATCACTAGCTACTTAGTTTCAATAGATCTGACGTTTTGCACAGCCATTTATTTGCATGGAAATAGAAGTCAAGCGTTAGGACGTCCATTGCTTTTTATGCGCAGAAACCCTAAGCCTTTCACTGATATTTCTCATCTTCGGCCAGATTTTCCAGATTTCAGTTCCGAAAATGAAATTTCAACATCTTGGAGTGGTTCTCTCTGCGGAAGAATGAGGAAGCGCTTCGATAGCACTTTCGCATCGAGACCCTTTCGAATATTGGCAGAACTGATTGATATGGGCAGGCGCCACGTGCGAAAAGGAGCAGCACTTGGAGGGAGGTGCGATTCTGACTGGTCCGCGGTTGTTGCAACCGCTATACTTTATTCCTCGGACGGTCCGGAACCTAATAAATGCGAACCCGGGCCGCGCTCTCAATTCCATCATCGCCGTAAATTTCGTGCACGCTGCCGAGACAGTTATTGTGAAAATGTCGCCATTAAAGATCTGGATAAAGGTCAGTGAAGTCTCGCTAGGAAATTTTCCCAGTCATTAAAAAATGAGGACGGATTCGGGAGAAAACGGATAAAAATTCCGAAGAAACGTACGAAATCTTTCTCATTTGGCTCAATTTTGGATTATTGGACCCTATACGCACCCTATCTCTCTTATGCGTTTATTTTTTCGAGAATTTCCTTATGTTTGCACCTATTACGCACGCTAGTTTAAATAAAATAGAATGGAAGAATCCTGTCGTAATGTTTATTATTACTTACCCATTTTCCGGAAATACAACTTAACATATCATCTACATTTAACGTATTTATTATACCGTGAAAAATCAAATGATACTCTACTTCCTCACAGTACATGTCCTTTTTGCTAAATATAAGGAAGAAAAAGTCGACGCAGATACGAGCGCGCCTTGATTTATTAAATAGCGAAACATTTATTTGAAATGGCTGAATTAATATTTATTTTCTGAAAGATATATAACGTTTCATTTAACTTCGCGATAAGGTCCCTCGAGCACTTCCATCATATTAAGCTAAAATGATGATTTTACTCAACGTGCTGTTCTATTTTTCATTACGTCATATTAACTCATTTGATTGAAGGAGGAAGGAAACGAAAGGTTAAAAAAACTCACACACTCGTCGGGACACTCCTTCAGCTACCTTTCCCCATCTCCCTCCCTCCTTCCTCCTCCTCCTCTTTCCGTCTTTCCCCACCTCTCTTCATCTCCACTTTCTCCTACTTGGTTGGCAATTTCTATCGTTTCTCTACTTCTCCCTCTTTCACTACTTTCCCATTTTACTCTCTCTCTCAAGGAGATGGAATCTCGGACACATCACCCTTTCATCTCCGCCCATTCCTTTCTCTCCTCTCCTCTCTCTTTCTCTCCCTCCTCGTCACTTTCCTCCAACTGCTCCTCTTCCTCAAACTGCTCCTCAAGGCCTCATTCACTCAGGGTAAAGTTGCTCTCGAGATAGTCCTCATTCCCTCTTTCTTTGTCCTTTCCGACCTCCCGAAATTACCTCCGTCCCCCTTTTACTCCCTCCTCCTCCTCTTTTTCCTTTTTTCTCCCCGTCTTCCCTTTTCCTCGTTCCTTGTCTCGGTAAAAAAAAGTTGCCACCTCCCGTCTCACAGGGTCTAATACTTCTCCCGGTCATAATTATAGACCCAGAACATTGCGAATCTCTCGATCTTCTCTTTTTTTTAAAGCGGGTTTATCACATCCTGTTACAAAATTTCTCGTTCTTACGCTCTTCGATAATACCGTCTTCATTTTTCTTGCGCGTACTTTGACATATTTTTTTACCTAAATAAATTTTACGAATTATTTATATTTCTCTCCTAATTTTCAGCTTGCTTTCCATAGTCATGTTTACAGTGGTTTTGCAGTTATATATTAATCCGCTTCGTTTATTCACTTCGTCTCGTTCTATCTCTACTGAAACATAATGTGTTTAAAATTATAGCTTCAAAATAATAAATAATGGCCTAAACAATTTTGGTCATTTTAGTCAATCAGTATACAATGTTCACTCCTTCACGAAGTACTTTACCCTTTATACCCTTATTATTAGGACAAGCAGAACTATAACCATTATAATGTGGACAAAAACACAAGGTACATATTTTGTACTTTCACTCATTGGTTATGATAAGTTTCTATCAACGAAGTCCTTTTTACTCATGCAATGTTATGAATTTAAAGTGGTTAATAGGAGAGGTACTGTACTTACTGAAATAAAACGTTTTATCAATGAATGAGGGAAAGTACTTCTTTTTTAAATAATATTCTGTACAAAAATTGTAACCTGTCGTGTTTAATTTCGAAATAATTTAACGGAACAGTGTGGTATTTTCCAGACCGTCATCGAACGCGAATTAAATCACTTGGTTGGGAATTTCATAAAATTAAAATATCACTTAAGTGGCCTATTTAGTCATAAATAATTTGTCTGCTATTTAAAGAGTAATTAATCAGCTACAAAACTAAAAGCATCCGGTTTAATCAAGCAAAAGAGCGTGCGTTAATTAATTTTCTAAGTAAATTATTTTAAATTAAGTTTATATGATTTCGAAATTGCCTAATAGAATTTTGCATAATTTGATCATCGAGTTCCCAAAAAAGTACTCTTATCCTAGCAGATGTAACAAGATAATGTAGTGAAAACATTCATTAATATTACTTGGTTTTGGTTATAATACAGCAAAAACTTAATGAGTTTTTTCATATTCTTTTACGAGTATAGTATATCAAGAGCATTATCGTTTTTGTTGCCTTATACATCCATAAGTTTAAGAAGTAAATAACTTTAAAAGGTTTAAAAAGTGGAATGAATATTCACTAATCCTGTTATTAATAAAATTTCGATTGAACTGCAGTTTCAGTTTTTCATAAGATGTTTTAATGTTAATACGTATGAATTAAAACTCCCTAGATAAGCTTCTAACTACCAGGGTAAATTACGTTAATTAACTTAGGCTTAACTTTGTGTAATTTAACAATAAATCAAGGAAAAACTAAGATCCACGAGGAGGAAGTTACGGAGTTATTTTTACCAAGGTAACTTTCTCATTTGAGCCAATTATGTCCGTTTTAAAATTGGAGTGTCTGGGCATTATGAATTTAACAAAATTCGAGCAAATGATACCTTCGACAATTTTTGTTTGTTCTTCGAAGGCATGAAATGTACTAAGATGCGTAGATCGGACATTTTAACATGTTACGGTGTTTAACTCATATAAGAAAAATTTCAATTAAATGAACTACCAAAAATTTCGCTTACCGAAGGGTTAATGCGCAGAAAATATTCCACATCCATGTTTTCTTTTTTGCGTGACAGCTCCTTTTTCACATCCAACCGGTGAGAACTACATCGAAACTTCCCGTAGGACCGAGTATTTTTTTTGTGTCCGAGTCGCATCCAGCGCCGCGTGACGGCAGACGTCCGAAATCATCAAGAGATGATGTTTTTCCTTTTCTTTAAGATGCTTCGTGACCTTTCGCCGTCCTTATTCCATATATCCTTATTTTTCCTTCGCTTTCTTTCACCTCTGCGAAGTCCTACTCATCTTTTGTCACTTCCCCCATCCTCGAAGTCTCTCTCTCAAACTTTTTGCTCACTCCAATTCTCTCCCCCTCCCTCCCTCTCTCACAGATTCCCTTTGTCCCTCTCCTCCCCCTCTCCTCCCCCTCTCCTCCCCTTCACCGTCCTCACAATCTCCTCTCTTCCACTCCCATCCTCCCAACTCACTTCAACCTTCAAAAAAAAAGCTCCTTCCGCAAATGGACCCAGAAGACGGTCCACTTCTTTCCGAGGTCTTTGTTGACCCCTGGGGTCAGTCTCTTCCTCCTCCTCCTCCCTCTTCTTCGTTCTTCTTTCTCTCCTTTTCCCTCTTTCTGCCTCATTTTTAAGCTTACTTCGCTTCTGAGATGACCTTATCCGTGCTCGTCTCTCCTACACTTCTTCCCTCGCCTCCGATTCCTTTCTCTTGCTTGTCTTTTACGAGAGTTGCATGGTCTTACCCTCCGTCTCGTCGCTGCATGTATATTTCCTTGGCTAGAATTGCGTAGTAACTGCGCTGGTGAAGAGCCCTAACCAGCTCTTGCGGAGATGCATAGTCTACTCACGGCATTTTCAAAGTAGGTACATCCCGTGCTTAACATCAGAAAGTACGATCTGTTTACCGTCGAGACGTCGTTGTCTTTCCTCGTGAAACAGAAACAGTCACGTATATAGTATATGAGGCGAACTTGGTTAAGGGCGGAATGAATGAGTGCTATAGGCATTACTGAAACACATGTTAACGAGGTGCAAATTTTAGTTTTACTTAGCAATAAGGCAATTTCAAAGGAAGTAAACCTTCTTTTAAGAACTAAGCGAAATTTTCTTTTGATGAAGAAAGATAAGGATGCTGAATAAGATGTTAACTTTACGAATGGTGGGTTTTCATTCCTGATTTTTTATTCAGAGAGAGATTTCGAGCCATCCATTTCAAACGGAGTATGTATCACAACGTGTCATTGCAGCGCTCTGTTTAGTTTTATGGAAATCGTAACCAGGAATGAATACTTCTGTTGCTGTACTTTGAATAAAGGAATAATACTATTAAATAGTATAGTATAGGTCATAGACGTTGAAAACAATCATAACCTTCCTTCTGCTACGTTGGAAGTGCGCACTACAGGATAGCCATTCCTACCTCAACTCCTTAAAACAGCTATTTAACAATCATCTCTCATGAGTTGTTCCTAGATCATGTTTCATGAATATTTTTTAAAAAAATAACTATAACGTCATTATAACTGTCGCGTATTTATCATAAATTCTCGCATAAAAACCTTCTAGTATAATTCGTTTTTGTAGGCAACTTATCGCTATTTTTATTTGTTGCATATGTGTCTCGTTAACAAGCAATAGCGAGTTATAAAAGCGAATAAATTACGTTTTCAATAAAATAAGCAAACGTGTCACTCATGTCAGCTTTAGATCGTATTCTGCTGTTGTTCTGCGAATCCATTATGATATGAGAGCATTAAATGCGACATATATTATTAATTCATTTCACAATGTGATAAGTAAAATTATGCAAACGTTAAAATTCAACAGTTTAATTTTTGCTAACCTCAGAGTAAAATAATTCGTATATCCAATGGAAATTAAGTAAAATGTCACAAACTTTCTCTTTCAAATAATCCAGTAGCGCAAACTGATTCTTTCTCTCGAGGAGCGATATCCGATAAAGGTCGAGAAAATCTAATTAATTTATTGCACTAATTAGCGCCAGATCACTGACCCGTAATATATCTATTCCCGAACGATTCCAAGGCAAAAGATATAGAATGACAAATGAGTTGATAATCGATCCACGATTCCTGCACATTTCCCCTCCCTCCCTCCCTCTCCCCCCCCCCCCCAACCTCTTCCCTTCTCTCTCTCTCTCTCCCCAGAGAACCACTTCAAACTTTTATCATTCGATTCCCTACACTCCACTTCCTATTTACAACCTCTCCTACTATCCAATCCCCTATCCCACCCTATTTTCTCTTCCCACGACCTCTAATCATATAACTGTTCCATTTCGACTCCAGAGATTGGCTCGAATCTACTCCTGGCTGGATATTGGGCATCTCGCGTTGTTTAGTACTGATTCTGCAATAAAATAAAACGTGGAGGTGTCTCGAAATGGGTTCCCGTCCGGGATTGTATGGTTTTTATTGTTGCGGACGCCGAGATAAGTCGAAAGAAAGTGTCTCAGGAAGAATTCCAATAATCACTGGCACCTGTTCTTTTTATTGTTTTTTTTTTCGCTTACGAGCTCTCGTAATATTCCCTGGCAGGGGAAATTGAAATATTTTCCACGTGAACCACACACATTTTATGTTTGAGGTAATTTTGCGTGAGTTTCCGTGTAATGATCTTGTTAGATAACCCTTCTCTTAAGACGATCACGGCTAATTTACCTTTCCCCAAAATTTTAATTTTGACCTTTGCTGTTTCAATAGCAGCCTTTTGAATCCCAATTTCCTACAAAATCATTTTATTTGCTCATTATAATTAAATTCATTATTTTTCAGGTATAGTCAACGCAATATAATTACCCGAGATATATTTATAAATTATGTTATTAATTGAAGCATCTTGAATTTATTTAATCGTAGAAAAAAAAACTCGTCAAATTTTTATAGATTGCGTTATTCCAAAATATATCTCATTTATAAAGACATCGGCATACGAAAACAAACGCTATCCAGAAATAAGACTGACTCATTCATTCATTCATTCATAAATATGGTAGGGGCATAAATAACTTTATTTTTGGTCGTTTGTTTCAATCAGTTCTTATTTGGAGTTCTATTTTTAGATATATTTTACATTTTAAACAAGTTTTTAATTTTTAAATGAAAACTTAAATAAATCACTCACGTTCGGAACGATTTGGATGTCTTTTGGTAATTTTTCCGTCAAACATTTAAAAAAAGGCAATTAAAGTAAATGTTGTTTTGACGATAAATACGTTAAGTGTATCAAAACAAGTTCTATTTGATAATCCACTAACTATAAGGTTTCTGCCATTTCGATTTTTTTGGCCAATTATAGTGAGTTATTATCGTGATACATACACATGGTAAATTCAATGTTTTATTTTTGGGATGTGATAACACCCGATGATTAAAAGATGGAAACGCTGCCTTCTACGCACATATTATCTCAGAGCGTTCGTACATCTTTTTACTAAATGTCCACAGTTCTTCCGACGCATTCCTGCCCTCCTCTTTTATTTCTATTACGACGTTGGTCCTCCCGGATTCTTGCGTCCCTCCACATCGTTCCTTCCGCCTCATATTCCCGAATTCTCTCTCCTCCTCCTCATTCGACCGTTCCTCCCCGCCCACGACCCCAAACCTTTCTTCCGTTCCGTTTGCGTCGCTTCACCCTCTCCTTCCTATCGTACGTCACGCCTGCTCTTGAATGCTTAACAGAACGCGCTCAAATATTCTGACCCTAATTTCATTGTTTCATAGCATGATTTTCGTATTCCATCGTTTTTTCCTCTCAATATTTCATTCCTCTCATGATGATATGTTGACATTAATTTCCCTCGGATGTTTCCTTTCTCCGCGTGACTTGTCCGCGAATTTTTTCGCCGAACGCATTTTTTCCCACGTTCTCTTTTTTCTTTTTTTTACATTTCCACAGACCGCGTTATATGTCACGATCTCTCCCATTAATTTTCAATTTCGTCACAGTTTGCTGATTCTTAGGTATTCCGGCGAATTAGGTATTAAAATTAACTTCGTTGAAGTTAGCATTAAATGTTTCAAGGTTGTGAAATGTAGTCGCTGTGGTTTGGTAACGACTAACAATTATAACATCTTTTATCGCAATAATTTCACTTCGATACATAAAGCATGATTTATTAAATTAAATTCATTAAATTTATCTATCCATTGTTCGTTGCTTTTATTATACTCAAAACATTTTTATTTTACAATGAGGCATTTTATTATTGAACTGAGTTCATTATTTCGAAAAAAGTAACATTAACTACGGAGATGGACAAAGTTACCTAATTAGACCTCGGGTACTATTCTGTAAAAATACAAAACGAATTATCCCCATTCTTTTTGTCTAATATTAAAATAGGTACTCTCAACTTATTATTCAGGATTCCTTTGAAGAGATTTTCAAATTCAGACACAATTGTGTAATTTTTTAACAAGAAATTTTAAATTATGTATCTTGCAAGCTTTGCAACGTGATTGCCGGTTTATGTGATATTTAGCTACGTTTCTTTCTGAGCTAAATGCGTGCTTTATTGCGATTTGATTGCAATGATTTATAATTTGCCTTTTATAACCAAATTTCATTCAGAAAAGCTTAGCTAGGGATTAAAAAATACTTCTTCATCCGTTCAAAAAAAAAAAAACGTTCTGAATCCAAGGCTACTGAAATCCCTCCATTCTAAAATCCCGCGTAATTATAACTTGTCCTGTTCACTCTAATTCACACTTTTAAGAACGAATTCTCTTTCGTATCTCTTCCGTCGCCATATCCTTGGCCGTTTCCACTCCGATGGTCCATCTCTCTCTCCCTTTCATTCCGATTCTCGCTTCTTCTGCCTCCTCTCCCATTTCCCGTCTCTTTGTATTCCCCCTCCTCCTTTTTTTCCTTTCCTCTCTCTCTCTCTCTTTCTTTCCTAAATTGCGCATTCCTCCCATTCTATTCTTCCCTCGCTTCCATTCTCCTTTTTTCATCCCTTTTCCTTTATCCTTTTATTTCGTTTCCATTCATTCTCCCGACAACAATTGGTCCGTTTTTCATTCCACTCAATCTCTATTCTGTTCCGATTCTTCTCTATTTTTCTTCCTTTCTTTCTTTTCTCTCTCTTCCTTTTACACGTTGTGCGTCCCGTTCTCTCCATGAATGCCTTTAGTTCCATTTCAGTATTATACGTATATCTCTCCTGTAACCTTTCGCTGTGTTTTTTCTCTCTTTTGGCACACCTCACCGTCTCTTGTTTGTTTCTTCTATCATTTTCCCTCTCATCCGTTCTCTCTCTTTCTCTCTCTCTCTCCATCCCCTTCCTTTCATCTTCCTCTCTCTCCCTCTCTCACTCTCTCCTTTGGAGGTAGTAGTGAGCAACTTTAAGTGTCTCCTTTTCCGTTTGCAAGTGTGTACCTTTGGTCGTTACCGGAAGACTGGATGACGTCATTGTTGCCGAGTATTTCCGTCGCGTTCTTCTTTTTTATTTATTTTATTTATGCCTTTGTAATATTTCCAAGGCGGCTGACGTGTAGTGGAAATTCGACGTAATTATTAGGAGAATCGGACATTGGCATTAATTATACTAATATGTTTATAGTGACCGCTATAATTCACGCGATAATTGCACTTCATGTATTCATTTTATGTGTCGCATGTAAGATTATAAATTTTCCAAAAACTAATAATTATTTATCGTTACGGGCATTTAATAGCGTTAAAAGTTAAAATAGTTAAAAAATGAACCAGGTGATACTTTCCGGTGAGACCTTTCCTGTATTCCTGGTCCTTATTAAAATAAAGGGTGTTTATTTTTACAAATTCGATGGGTAGCTGTTTACATTCGTGTTGGCAAATGGATAACTACACGCACGCACGCACGCACGCACGCACGGACATATTGCTTCCGCAACAAAGATCTTATAAATTGATTTATCTTATTACCCAACATTTTCTTACCCAAGAGATAATATAAGATTATGATAGTCTCTGAGTGGCTGATTAACTCGAGAGTTTGACACAGTGGTTTGTGGAATTACAACTGTATTTCTCATATTTTTCTACTAAGGGAGAAGCATTACTTAGAGAAAAATATACGTTGGGTATACACTTTTTCCTTTTTGCGAACCCATTTTGGAATATTGCTATAAAAATACGTTACATCATTTCCATTGCAACTCCCATATATATTCGGAGATGTCTTTCGTGATTGAATACTCGATTATAATTAAGACATTGTAAAAATAAAAGAGTGCGCGTTGCCGAATTGTGAAATTCATTAAAACTTTATCTTTCAGTTTTCCATAATTTTAACGGATTCAAATTTGCATGCTCACTGGAAGACTATGTGTAGGAAAGACTGCTCTGTCGCATATTTAATAGGTTTTCACTTCGGATTTACATTTCACGACATATATTTGACACAGGTTTTCACATATTAACAAAAATAAAACAGTAGCCTCGAATACTGTGAAACTTTTAAAAGTAGGCTTTGAAATCTTACGGGGACGAGAAGTTTTATCAACTTTCTGAAGCAAAATAACTTGGAGCTCGTTAATGTGAAGCTCGTTATGGAAGCGACCGCTCTAAATTGGTCATGAATTCGAACCAAGTACTTACAGAGTTACAGATTTATATAATAAGAACCGGCGGTTAGATTCTATTTGCTTTCAAAGTTATTTCAGTCGGTCGGTTCGCTTTGCTTTAACTCGAATTACGTAACATTTTGAATAATATCATCCCTTTAAAAAATTTGTTCGCTTGTAGGTCGTATTCGTGCTAAAATCCACTCTAGCATTTTGAATGCGGTGTTGCCAACCATCTCCCTTTCTCCCTCCGCATCACGCTCTTCGCCTTTCACCCCTCTCTCTCTCTCTTTCAACCTCCCTCGTAGTCCACTCAAAACCTCTTGAGGAAGGGTCGTGCGCATTCTCATGTCCAGCTGTCCTCATTCCCAGTCCAAGGAAGAGACCACTCGAGCGGACCATCTCGCCAGTTTCTTCCTATCCGCCTCCCTCCCTCTCTCTCCCTCTCTCCCTCCCCCTCCCCTCCCCCACCTCTCTCCTCTCCTCTCTCTTCAAGACGCATTCATCTCTTGTCCTTCTCTACCCTCCCCCCTCCCTCCCCCTCTCTCTCTAGCTCCCTCTCTCCCTCTCTCTAGCTCCCTCTCTCCCTCTCTCTAGCTCCCTCTCTCCCTCTCTCTAGCTCCCTCTCTCCCTCTCTCCCTCTCTCTCTCTCTCTCTCGCTATCCATCATTCTCTTCCTTTACGCTACGTCACCTTCTAACCATCTCTTCGTCTTCATTTCGGTCCCTTTTTCTCCCTCAAATCCCCGTATTTTCTCCCTCTTCGTCCCTTTCCATCTTCCGTTCTGTACCTTACACTTTTCTCCTTCTCCATTCTCTAGGTACTGCTTCTTCTCATATTCTATGTTTTTTACGCGTCTATAAAAATTTTACCTAAACTTTTTCTCTGCTTCCTACATTTCTCTTTACCTCTCCCTTTTCTACCTTTCTCTCTGTTCCGTTTCGTTTCACGCTCATCCTCTTTACATTTCTCTTCCAACTCTCTCCCTCTCGCTGTACTTGTGTCTTTTGTTGACCCGAGGATTACACTGCCGTAGCAAGTAGGTACCACTTTTCTTTCTCGAAATTTCACTCGTCCGCTTCTGTTTATATACACTGCCGTTATTTTAAGACGGTTATCGTTTTTTTAAAATTTTTATAACTTTCTGAATTTCGGTAACCTGCACTTTTTACGTTAATTTAAAGACGATTTATAATCACTAATTCAACGCCATTAATAACTTATATCGCCGACTTATTTGAAAGAATACATTTTTGTAGCGTCATAAGTCTCGCTTTATATTTTTGCTTTCAAATATATGAAAATACTCATCAGCATTAATTTCAAAATGCATTTTTAAGAACTCGGCTGTACATTCGTGAATTCAAAAATGAATTAACGTGATCGACTTATGGCCTTAATAGATGATCACTTATCATATGATAAGTGAAGATACAAAGTAGCAGTCATTATATAGCAATTAACTACGTATCAATATTTATTACATTATTTAACTTTTATTCGTCGAATTTGAATGTCGTCACATTGAATGATTTTTTTCAAAATTACGGTTCACTTAATGTTTATAAGGTTTTCTCTAGATTTTTATGCAGTGTACCTCATTAATCTTTATTTTTATGTTCTTTTGTTTTAATAGTAATAATGATGATAGTTTTTAAGGTATTTCTATGTGAAATCTTATCTAAAACAAAATCTAAATATCGATACGCTGTACTCTAAACCAGTGGTTCTCAGGCAAATCTGCCATGCGACCCCCTCCGTGAGGTTGTACGGTTCGTGATTTTTTGAAAAATAATAAAAATGTATGAAACCTTTTTTAACTTATACTTTTTTTTACAAAGGGCAATGAAAAGTATAAAATAAATTTTGGATTCAAGAAAATATCTGGATCTGGAAAATTTTCATTATATATGACCATGAATCCCTTTAAAAAAAATCGGTACAACATACATTGTGCAAACTTTCTCATATACTAATGCGTCGTTTAGTTATCTTTAGAAAATGAAAATCGTATCAGTCTGTCTTTAGAAAATCCAATTTTTGTTAAAGTTGTCCAAGAAAAAACTAGCCTTATATTCATTTTTTGAGAAATGTGAACTATACAGTATTATTGAAGACGTTAACTTAAGTAACTGTACGAAATTTGATCAAAATCGTTAGAGCCGTTTTCGAGAAAATCGTATTGATGTTAAAAATGCGTAGAATAAACTACTCTTAATTATTGATCAATGTCAACCATTTCTACGTATACTCTTCTCAGTATGATAAAATGCCTAAGCACGAGATTTCATTCATTTTAGCTCTACCGTTTAGGCTCCAGATCCAGCAACAGACAGATGTCATTGCGGAAACCACTTTTTCGGACTCAGCTACACCAATAACTTATATTTCCGTCAAAATCTCGAGGTCGAATTTGTTCGCGATTACAATATTTTCTCAATATACTTCGAATATGAGAAAGTAAAAAGATGTTGATTAAATTATTCACTAATCTGGAATATTCTTATTTTTACACACATATGACAACAGGGGAATTATTCTGCTATGGCAGTTCAGTGGTAGAACATTCGCTAGGCAAGTAAAAGACCCGGGTGTGATTCCCGGTCATAGCAGATTTTTTCACTTGTTTCCACATTTCCCAAAGAGAAATTAGTTCATTAAAAATTCAGATATCGTCATGAATTACAATAAAGATGAAAACTTGAGGACTAACAACATGAGCGAAGCTAGTATAAGTCGCCATATTTTTTAATATGAAATTATATTTCTTATATTAAATATAAATATATTAAAATTAACAAATGCTTTATTTTGAAGATTCCAACCCTCAATTAAACGTAAAAATTAGATATAAATATTTTAGAGTGTGTGTGTGTGTGTGTATGTATGTATGTTCTTTATACGTTTTTACACCGTTGAAGCTATCGAACTCAAAAGTTTAATGGACCATCCTATGGACCAAAGGAAGAACTTGGTCTAGGTTTGCAGACAGTGGGGTCAACAAAATACTATTTCCATAAGAATTCATGGGAAATGGTGTGGAGAAACCCCAAATGCCATGCAGCCCTTCACTGATGTGGATATAAAGATACCTAAATATTAACTTACGATCACGGGAAATAGATTATTTTACGCACGAAAGACTGAATATTTTAATTCTGTTCATGTTTCGTGGTATTACATGCTAAATCGTTCGAAATATTTCTTTAAGCGCAAAATTTATCGGTTTAGACTAAATTTTTTAATTGTTGTCCTCTTCAAAGGGAGATATCCACGTAAAGATTAATGCAAGGAAAATCCACGCCGTGGCACGCCGTAGTGGAAGAATAGCTAACGCCAAGATAAAGGGTACAAATGGATTCATGCCTAAATATAGTCTATTAATACTTTTAAAGTGAGTCAAATGATTTTTTTAAAATATTAGAACTTTGTTATCTTTTACCATTAACATTGAATGATTTATCGCAACATAAATCGATAGATCTACTTACATTTGTTCGGTAACCAAGATGTTGTTTATTGTATACGTTTTGGCTAATAGTATTGACATAATCCACATAATTTTATTGCTGCCTTAAAGGCTTCGGTGCATCTAACCATGTGAATATTAAGTAAGACGTTAATGTTAACTTTACAATACAATACATAAACTAGTAAATGTTAATGTAAGCATCGCTTGCGTAATTAAGGAATGGGAAACGTATGCCCCGAGCAATAAAAATCGTTTGCTACTCAAAACTTTCCCGAGCGAAGCCGGGCGTTTCAGCTAGTAACCTATAAATTAAAATTGAAGGATCGATAGATTGAGAAAAAAACTCAGTTGGCATAGCGAAGACTGCTCGCGACCCTCCCAAAAGTGTCTCGCGAACCCCATTGGAGGTTTGAGAACCGCTGCTCTAAACTGTAGATTGATGTGCTCTTTGCATCGTTTCAAACCCTAAAGCCTGCAATCTGCCGGCGACTTATAAGACTGCGTGCATAAACACTGTAACATGGCGAAAGACCCCAATTATATGAATGAAGTAACATTTTCACGGCATAATTTCCTGACAAAATCAAATATTGTTATTGTTTCTAAAGACTGTTTTGGGATTATAAAATTTCTGAGGTTCTGCTCATTTCTTTATGCAAGATGTGGAAGAAAAATATTTTTGGGTTGTAACCTGCATTCATTTTTCGTAGATCTTCAATTTGCTATAACGCGGCGCCACGAATATTTTTCTATTTATACTTAAAACATTTTATTTTATTTATATTATTATTTTATTTTATTTATAACTTTAAAGCAGGGGTCACCAAACTTATGAGGCTTCATGTACGACTGCAGGCCACATACCACCTTTCAAATTACTGATCAGGCCGTGTGAAAAATTCTAAGATCATATTTCGTGAATTTTTTTTGATTCTGTAATATGTCATACGCCTATATTAAAAGTATTTTGCATCTAGGCAATCGGAAAATATCGTTTTGATATAAATAATTGTCTAATGAATATTACTAAAGGAAAATACGCAAAACTTGAAGAAATCACGGCGCCGGCCGGATGTGGCCCGCGAGCAGTAGTTTAGGGACCCCTGCTTTAAAGTCTGTCGGACTGAAATTCTTTAGCTTGAAAAGCATTCCCGCATAGAATAAATGTGCTTCTTACAGCGTAATTTCGTCTATGTTTTCAAAGTCTATTGTCACCTTTCAAGGTTAAGCGAAGCACCGTTTTTGATACATCTGCATATGTAAATGTAACTTGAATGATACGTAAAATTTAAGTTAGGTTTTGGTAGAAGTTACGAAAAACGTTCCACTTTTAAATGCAAATTTATCAGACACCGAAGTCTTGGTGAGATGGAGGTTAAAACTATCGCAAGCGAAGTCAAGCGCTCGGGAAAGTTTGGAGGAAAAAGTGGGGAAAAATGAGAGCTGTCAACAGCGAGAAAAAAACTTTTTATCACGTGGAATGGAACGTCAGAGGACGAGAGGAGATTGCGGACGATAAAGAGAAGGATAGAAACAGAGAGATTACTATGACCGTGGGGATGAAATGCAGCGCCTTTTTTGTGCACAAGGGATATGTCTGGGAGAGCATATTTTTTTATTTCGCAAGGAACAAATCCAACCCTTTATGAATTTCGCGGTTGACGTCACAAACACACACAGACCCATAAGATCAAGGAGTGAATGAGTGAAGTAGGTCTCCTTCCCTCTATATACACACACACACACACAATACCCTAGAGTTCCTTGGGACTCGCCTACTTCGCGCCTCGGCCGAATGAGCAGGGAATTTGGACCGTGTGTGTGTGTGTGTGTATGTGTGCGAGCACATGTGTACGTTCTACGACGGTAGCCCACAGTCTAGCAGGAGTGCGAGGGAGGGGGAGGGGGGAAGATGGACGTATCCCATTTCACAGAGTTACACCACCCCCATAATAAATCTCTTCACATTCTGCTCAATATTCAAAGCAGCCATGGGGCATTCTATACGACCCCATTTCCACTGAACCAATGTCTCTCTCTCTCCCTTATCTCTCTCTCTCCCTGCACTGCCGTTATGTCGCCCTTGTCCACGTAACACACCCCTCCCATAACAATCTTCTGCCTCCCCAACTCTTTCCCTATCCCACCATTTTCTATTTTCTCCCACATCTTCTTCTTCTTCTTCTCCATTCACCTCCATCCTTCCCACACTTTACATCCTTCGTCTTTCTCTATCTTCTTATTTTCTCTTCCACTTCCCATCTTCCCTCTTCACCTCTCCCTCCGACTTTCGCCCCCACAAACTTTGCCTCTGTGCCTCCGTGTTATTCCTACCTAAAGACTGCATTGTGTCAGTTCTTCTCTCCGTCACTTTCTCTCTCTCTCTCTCTTTTCGCCACATCCATGCGTTCCGACGGCGAAACGGACTGAATACTTGCTCTGCCACGTACGACAAAAAAGGACTCCGGAGAAGCTGTTTTTGGCCTTCAATTCTTCCCTTCTCTAACTATATATATACGTGCGTGCGCTCCTTATGTTCTATTATTTTCTGCCGAGGTGCAATATCGCGCGATTCCTCGACTTCTTATTATTTTCCTTTGTTTTCGAAGCATTTTCCTCAATTACACCAAAATAAATGTCGGGACATTCTCTTGATCTAGATCTTATCTGTTTGTTTGGTTCATATAAGTAGTTTTATTTCTTTTAAAAAATTGAGAATCGTAGATAAAAATAGAGGTTCGTTTTGTAAAGTGGTTCTGTCTGCATCTCAATTTGTAATTTCAACCCTCTTTGATGAAATCCGTAATATTGCATTCGTCAAATTTAGAGGATGTAATTAATATCTCGTTATTAAAAAAAATAATTTTGCAACGTTATTAATTTTAAATAACGTACTTTAAGTAAAAATCGTCCGTTACTCGTGAAAAACATATGAAAACGTCAGACTATTACTATTATAGAGTTTTTCCTAAATGCACGTTTTATTTCACAAGGACTTCAGTGTCAAAATTAAATTTTAAGGAAATTTGTACAGTTTTCTAATTGTTTTCCAGCCCATTTACCTCTTTCCTGTCGCTCTTCCTTGGCCATAAACATCTGAGTCTTTCTTTATTTTTACTTTGTTTGATTCATATGACATTTAATTGAAGAGTCAGAAGGAGCAATGAAAGTTGATCAATTTTCAGATATGTATTTTCACAAGCATATATAACCCAGTAGTATTCAGAATTATTTTGAAAAGACAAAAGACGAATTTAATTTCAACTGAATTTCACGAAAATTCCTAATTTGGACACGTAACTAGCATTGTCCAATTTAACAAGACGGTTTAAGGATTCAAGTTGAACGTTAGGGGGATTGAAAGGTCACCATCGTACACCACTCTTTCGAGCAATCTCGTCTTGCTCATTGTATGACGACATTTTTTACTACACGTGAGGAATTTTATGATCAATAATAAGGATAATGTTATTTTTTTAATTCATTAATTCTTTCTTTTAACATATACGATTCTCTTAATAAGCAGCATTAGTTTCTTTCAAACTTCATTTAATTATAGAATGACCTCTTAACTTTTCCGAAAAACCTAAGCTCATAATTTCAGTTGCAGTGTTTTGTTTTTAGCGATCACGTTTAGGATTAGATGTAACGCATGGGAAGCAAAATTTTACTCTCTTAATTTTTATGTAACCACATACCGGGTGCTTGTTATGCGATAACCGTATGATTTCTTAAACAAATGAATAATAAATCTAGTTTTTATCATGTAACCTTTTCAAAATAGGCTTGGGTTTGAAAAGGCTTGCTTTATTTACGGTTACTGTTTTTGATTAAAAACCTTTCTATCCCGACATTTTGGCTAACAGTGTTTGTTGTGATATTTTTATCCATAAGTTGCGAGTTTCAATATTTGTATAAATTTCGAGACAAACATATCGGAAACTGAATACACTCACCCCTAAAGACACCCACATATACATCGAGTTCCTGTTTTTAGCCATTTTTGTGAGCGCGTAGTTTTCTTTCCTTTTAAGTAGGAGATGTTTACGTTTACTTTTTAAAGGAAAGTCGATCTGTTCATAATTACCTCTGCGCTTAATTACAACATATTTGTCTTAATGTTTTTTATTCAGTTTGTTTTCGCGAAAAAGTTTCTGTTTATTTTTTGCTCGCTTGTTAGCGTATAAATCGATAAATTAAAGCACAGTGGATGTAATTACTAAAGACCGTCTCTGCTTCACGTGGTAATATTCGTTTCGAGTCCGTTGGCATATATTTGTCCCATCAATGGTGTCTATTGATATTTCGACATCCCATATCAGTATAAAATGGACTGATTTGCGCCTCGGTTTCTGTTTAATGCAATTTCATACACAGTCTCCACAGTCGGTTCTTTACAATTAGATATATAAGGGATAAATCGACGCGTGTTAATATAAAATTAACGTTTTAGCGTTTTTACATGATTTTATTATAATTACTAATATTTTTATACAGGGTGTGATATATATTCCATATAATTTGTGATCCAGTTATTTATTAATTCGATAACAAATTGAAATTACATATTTTAATGAAATAATATTAGTGCTTTGAATAAAATTAACGTAGGGCATAGTGTTTTTCATAATTACGGAATTTTATATATTCATCAAGCATTTGTTTTCTGTACATATGCTGTAAAAACCTGCCTCCTTTTTTGCCAGCATTCTTGTGAGTGTATTTCCCCTCATTAGATAGCATCCACTTTCCGCATTTATGCGGAGGGCTTCCATTTTCCTCTCCTCGCCGTCCTTTATTCAATCATTCGCTTCCCCTCACTTCAATTCCTCTTTTTTTATCACAACCGCCGTCTCCCAGTTTCTCTTCCTTCTATAGAATAAGTCTGCTGTTTCTCCACTTATTCCCTCGCCGCTAACCTAAAACCTTATCCTCCAACTCACTAAAAACCAAACCTCCGTACTATTTTCATTCCACACTCCACGCCCTCTCAATTCGGTAATCCCATCCTCCTTCCTATCCGGTGGTCATCCTTCGATACACAAGACTCCTCCTCCTCCTCTCCCATTTCTCTTTCCCCTCTCTTCTTCGTATTCCTCTTCTCTCTTTCTCGCTCTTTTCCTTCACGACACTTCTTTCCGTCTTACAGTCTCTCTCTTTCCGCTCTCCCCCTCAACGGCAACCTTTCCCTCCTTCCCTCCCTCCCTCCCTAAGCTCGCCCAATTCTCTTAACCTACCCACGCTTCGTAAAAGAGAATCACATCGCCTGCAACTTGATTCTCTTTTTTTTTTCCTTACTCTCCTGATATCACCTTCTCTTGTTTTTTTTACCCCTTGGTTTTTCCTTCCCCTCTCCTATTTTTTTTTTTTGGCGAATGGTTTCTTTTTTCCCCTTCGTCCGTCTCTTGCCCTCGGAAAAAAAATAAAATAATTCCGAGATTTTCTCCCGGCAACACACTCGTTCTCTTTTCGTTCCGTTCTCCTTCATATCTATCGTTCTTTCGTTCGCCGTGGGAGCTTATAACTCTTTCCCTTCTTACGTTTCATTAATTCTCATATTTTATCCCTTCATTCTTATTCAAACAATACATTCGCTTGGTATTTTTCTTTCTTCCATTTTGTTTTTCTAACGTGACCGCGATCGCTATTTCGATGTTTCAACGTCGACCTTGTTTTCTTTGTTGCGTAACGCGGGATTCATTTTTAGGCAGCTGTTTTTCAATCCATTATTATGGTAGGGGTAACATGGAGAATAATAGATGTTTGAAAGTTTACCTTTTTGTAGCGTTTAGGACAGTATACGAGTTCCATTGGATATTTCAAAATTATTTTATAACAATCTCTATCGCTTTACCTAAAAGGCTTTCTGTAAACAATACGTTTTTTCCAAGACTAATGTAGTTAACTTCCACTTTTATTCTAACATGTTAGTATTTATAAATAGAGAATAAAATGTGCTCCCTACATGCATTAAAGATGAAAACCTATAAATGCATTTCCCACAGTGATTCCATAGGATTACTGGATTACAAACGTGTACTTGTAGACAGCGTAGGAGACTTATTGTTAGAAAGAAAGATGGTTACCCACATAATGCTATGGCTTCTATAAGTGACGTAAAAATAGTAGCAAAATATTTTAAAACATTTTCTCCACAAAAGGGAAAGGTTATTTTTTGCCGCACACTGGTTGTGTCTGACGTCATAGTTCAGCATTGATAAAGGAATCATCTACGAAACTCCTTTGATAGAATATATATTCCATATTTCCTCTTTTCTCCCTCTTTACCTCTCTCTCTCTCCCTCTTCCCAAAATAAACTAACTCATACTTCTCATTCTCCTTCTGTCCAAATAACGTCTCACGCTTCTTCGCTACCCTCCTCTCATGTCTCATCTCACTCCTTCTCGACTCATCCTCTTTCTCCCTCTCCCCGCTTCTGTTTATCCAAGTTCTTCTTCCTCGTTTCCTGTTTCTCTTCTCCTTCAAAGGTCTTCGATTCCTTCAACCGACATAGTCTTTAAGCCCTTCCCCCGTATCTCTCTTTTTCTTGTATTTTTCATCTCCCTCATTCTTCTTCCATCCATTTTTTCTCCTTCTTCTACTTGTGTCCTCTCAAATCAGTCTCCTTCTTGCCTTCTCTTTCTAACCACAGCAACCTCAAACAAGGGTATGGTATCGGGAGTTTTAAACGTATTGGGAATGGTGATCTTAAAATCACGGGGTGGTGAATAAAAATGAAGCAAATGCTTAAAGAATTTAGTAAAAGCGAAAGCATTTGCTAAAAGCATGAGCAAATTCTAAAAGAAATTGCTTCATTTTGAGTGAATAAAATTTTGCTTTTGCTTATAAGCATTTGCTAGTCGATTTGAAGAATTTGCTTAAAACTTGAGTATTATATCTCACGAAATAATGAAGATAGATTACGTAAATTTTCCTTTGACACTAAACATATTACTAGTGAAATAACGTATTACTGAATTTAGCCTTATGGTATAGCTCGTTCCGTTTATATAGGAGTAGGGATCCCGCGGATACTGTGGTCGATGACCTTTATACCTTGTTTATATTCGTAATTTTGGTTAATGGAAAAGAACAAAATGGACTATTTAAAAACTTAAACAATTGTGATACTTTACGGAGTGCCTTAGGTATTTTAATAAAATATGGAAAATATACGATGTCCAATATACTGTCCGATATTTCTGCAATACAATGTACTTTGGACATAGAAGATTGATTCGAAGGTGCAGCATCGAATTCACCTTATGATCGGAATCCAATTAATAATGAAGCCAACTTCGATAGATAGAAAACATTTCGTAAAACAAAATACCCGTCTAGGCGAGAAATCAACCGTCATCAGCTTAGCAAACAATTTTTTCTCTCTGTTAGATATAATATGAACAAATATTTGTTTCGTCAAAAATGTAAATTTTAACTTAAAACGACCGGCATAACATTCATTTTTTTAATCATTAACCATTTGAAGCAGCTATCTTAAGATTCCGGATTGTAACCATTTATTTGCGCTATAAACTCAATTTCGTTGATCCATTTTTAGCGTATCCTATTAACCGTCGCTACTTCCACCTATTTCCTAGATGGACCCTTTCACGTTAAATTGGTTCTGTTGAGAGGTAAAATTCAAGATTACTCCATTAACCTAATGGTTCATATAGCTCAGCGAGAGCCCATTCTATCAGGGATAAACGAGGTTCTCGATGCCCTCTCTTGCGTAACAAGTTAGAAAAGCTCTCCATTCGAGGAGGAACCTCTCCTAAGAATTTAAGCGAATATAGTATTATCTTCATCGGTTAACTCATAATCAGAAATTTATTACATTAATTTAGCTTACAATTAGTGACAGATCGTCTTGTGAAGTTCTCCTGAGCATTATAGATTAGTTACACTGCCACGTATTTTTTTAGAGTCATTCTTTTCTTATATTTGTTAAACTAAGCTTCATATTTAGAGGATTTAACAGAATACCACTTTGAAAATCACCATGACGTGTGCGTATTGTTATACAATGTGATATCATTTTCGGTTTTAATTAAACATTTAATCGCCGTCGTGACACCGGCATTCTTATAGGCCCCGATCTTCAATTACTATTTCGATTAAAATTTCCTTAGTTATCGTTACACTCACAATCAGATTCTGAAGGGAGACATTACTATTTATTTTGATGGCCACGTGTTTCATTTAACCCTAGGATGCAAATAATTCGTTAAAAAATCACGACTCACGTTGAAAATATTTTCGCAGGTAGATGCACCTTTTATGAAAGGAGAAGACTTATCTTTCGACAATATCGTTTAATAAAGTTCGTTTAATTCCAGATATTTTCATCCATGAGTCTCTCGTATTCAGCCACTTAAAAACGTTCTATGGGAAAGAACTTAAATTTCAAAAATTGAAAAATTAAGATATTGTCTTAGGTATTTGCAATATCCATAACAAAGTATCATAGTCTTTTCATTGGATTGAAAGAAGGACACAATTTTTGAAACTTAAGTGCTTACATACATTGTAATTTTAACTCCCGGTAGGATTTAGGTGCTCCCTGCTAATCTGTTATCCAAAGTCTCTCTCTCTTGCAGTTCTCATACCCAATTCCTTCTTTTAATATATAGGTATAATATTCTTTTCCTACCCCTTTGCTTTTTTCTTGGCATTCTTTCTTATATGACTTATTTCAGTAAACTTAAGCGCTTATTCTGAATTTTTTTTCTGCCATAAGACGAGCTCAATAATTCAATAGTGATGCACTCTATGTGATTCAGCCACACAGAAAAATTATTGACAGTGCACTCTCTACGATTGCATCAACTTCAATCAATCTAAAAGTTATCTAGATTGACAGTAGCTAATAATTAAATGATTGGTTTGCTATTAGAGATATTATTTTTGAAAATATCTGAAAATGTTTGGCATTATCCAATTACTTACTATTAAATATCATGTTTTGTCCTTTGAATACCTTAATTTATCTTAATCTATCTATAGATATCTATGAAGTGTTTGTATGTGTGCATGTATACATTTACATATGTATGTATTTATGTATGTTTTTATAACACATCGACTACAGCCCGTAGAAACAAGAGAAAGGTGTCATTTTAATCGGAATTAAGAATTAAGTGGTGTAATCAGGTTTTAATACAGATTTGATTGACCTTTATAAAGTTAAAAAATGTTTTTTATTTGTATCTATTTGAATAACAATAATGTGTTATCTAGTATTTACCTCCTCCTCCACACATCACGTACCATGTTCACTCGACGAAACAGGTTGCTTTAATAGCAGATATGCGTTAGATGTTAGAAGGAGATTCTAACAATTTCAAACAATCAACCCCTTAATGACATATCCATAAATTACCATCGACAGGAACGAAATTTGTTTATTTCTTACAGAAACTTCGCGAGGCATTGAAAATACATTTTTTTAGCCTCAAGCACCGATTTGCTCTCCAGCTAATTAGTCCTCACAGCACTAGCTTTTCTTACTCAAGCCATCGAAATATGCTTAACTGGAAGATCTACTGCACAATGAATCTTCGTGGAAGCATTCTTTAAGTGTATGTGTGTGATTCTTACGAAAAGGGTCTCACCAATGAGATATAAAAGGTACAGCGAATGGCTACTAAATTCGTAAAGAGAAATTACGATTGTAAACACAGCGTAACTACATTATTATAAAATCTTAAATGGATCTCGTTTGAGGAACATGGACCGCATGATAGATTTAATTTGCTAGAAAAATATATGTCTGAGGGATTAGCGGATGAGATAGTCGATCTTATCAGAAGTCCGACATATGTATATCGGAAGGCAGGACAGCGAAGATAAGATCCGCGAGATAGATTGTAGGTAGGGCTGCCACCTTTTGAGTATTCCAAAACCGGAGATTGAACAAAAAAATTCTGTTAAATATTTACACGAAAAAATGCTCATGCGACAATGTATGGTTCTTTAATGATGTATAACATTGCATCGCATATCTGTCCTCGGTGGCTTGTGAAATCCAACGCAGAGTCCGAGTTGATCAAATTGTCAAGATACGCATAAAAAAAGATTCATTGAAACGACTTATAGATGAGCGAAATTTAGAAGACATAATGTAATAATACGGGACGCACTTTGTCACAAAGTCCGTCCCGTATTGATTTCACACAGAATAAGGGACATTTGAGGAAAATTGGCCGAAAAACGTCCCGTAACCGGAGACTGTTCGGAGATCGGAGATGAACTGCGAAAACCGGAGTCTCCGGACGAAAACCGGAGAGGTGGCAGCCCTAATTGTAGGATGGAGCGATACAGAAGATCGTTTTTCCCTAGGACGGTAAGGGATCATAACAGAAAGAGGTAAGGAGGGTTAGCTAGGGAACCTTGGTGCATTGCAACCCCTGCCATCAACCAATAAGGTGACTTGCAGGGTATTATGTAGATATAGATGTATGAAGGAAAAATCCTGAAAAGTTTCCGACCTGTACCTCCGCCTCTGCAAATGATTCCGAGCACATCCAGAATTGCCCGTTCTTACAAATTCAAGTTGGCACATCGAAAAGACAACTGCTGTTATTCGGGCGGTCAGCATAAACGGAATATATTCTCATACTCAAATCTTTCTTCGTTATGAAATCTGTATTCTGCCCTCCAAAAAAAAAACCTGGAAAGACTGAAAACAGCTCTATTGAAAAAAGAACAATTCCGAGTTCATTTACCGCTATGTTAACTCATGAATGACCTTTCTTGCCTTCCCTTCTTGTCCCACGCTCTCTTTCACTGAACGACTTTCTTATCGAGTCGAAGTTCTGGAATTCCAGCTGCGTACTGCCTTTTTTTCTTACTTCTTTTCCTTGTCCTCCATTCCAGTGCGTCGCGTCGGACATCTTGGGTCAATTCCGGTTCTGAAGGAGGGCGGATGTACAGAAAGATCCTCCATCCCTCAAAATTTCTTGCGACCGGAGACACACTCGTTGGTGAGTACCCTCTGGTTTCTTTTTACTTTCTCACAAATATACGAAGTATATCGAGAAAGTACTGTAATCGTGAAAAAATTCGATCTCGAGATTTTCATGGAAATATACGTTTTACGCATATCCGAGTCCGAAAAAGTGGTTTTCGCAATGCCGTATGTCTGTCTGTGTGATCGCGGCTCTACAGCCTAAATCACAGAGCGAAATTAATAAAATTTCGTACTTAGGTATTTTATTAT
The DNA here is from genome assembly GCA_036926305.1 of Uropetala carovei. Lineage (NCBI taxonomy): Eukaryota > Metazoa > Arthropoda > Insecta > Odonata > Petaluridae > Uropetala > Uropetala carovei. The sequence goes on along the minus strand of JAXCHB010000010.1, from coordinate 2,630,410 downwards.
ACAGAATAGAAGTCATGAAGAAATGGTTGAAATTGCACAGTAATTAAGGGAAGTTTATTCTACGCATTTTTAACAACAATTTGATTTTCTCAAAAGCGGCTGCAACGATTTTGATCAAATTTCGTTCTATTACTTGAGTTTACGTCTGCAATAATACTACATAGTTCATATCTCTCAAAAATTAATATAAATCTAGTTTATTCCGGACAACTTTAACAATAATTTCATTTTATCTCAAAAACGGCTCTAGCGATTTTGTTGAAATTTCGTACCGTCACTTGAGTTTACGTCTGCAATAACACTGCTTAGTTCATATTTCTCAATAAAGTAATATAAGTCTAGTTCATTCTTGGGCAACTATTGGTTTTTCTAAAAACGGTTCATACGATTTTCATTAAATTTCGCATAGTAATTTAAGTTGATGTTTATAATGGTTCTACATAATTCATATTTTAAAAAGATAACTAAACGACCATTAGTACGATATATGAGAAAGTTTGTACAATGTGTATTGCACCGATTTAAAAAAATTAATTTCGCACTAACATTCCCCCGTTTTTCCTATTTTATCTTTATTGTGTCTTCGATAAGAAATTGATTAATCTACACCGGGTTGACGCTATCTTCTGCCACGAAATCAATGACAAAATAAAAAAAATCAATGTTATTATTAGAGAAACCTTTTAAAGACAAGCCTTAGAAAAACGAAAGGTTTGTAGCTGGAATATTTGGAAATTTTAATATTTATTAGAAAATGTTTCATATCAGTATTTTCAGCATTTTAGCCCAAGCATTGGTTAAAACTTAACGTTTTCCATTTGAATTATACTATATAGATTGTTTAAATTCACATATTGACATAATTTTAACGCTGTTCCTGGTCAACGCTTTAATAGAAAGGCTAACGCCATCCTGAAAAACAAACACTTGTCATTTATCTCGTAAGGAATTTTCTAAAAACACTGAACGCTAGTCTTTACAAATGCAGATCAGTGATTGTTTAGGAATTCACTAGAGGAAGACTATATCTTCAATTAGGTTTCCAAATTAGGTGTCGTAGCCCTGTTCGAATTCAGATGAAATGTTTCACTTTCCAATAATGTACTCCAAGAAGTTCAAAATTCAAATGTCTTTTTCTTTTAAAATTTTAGAATGAAGTCAAGTTGACAGTGTACATTTATGGAGTTGATGCATAGTGAAACCCAGAAAAAAATAACTCAAATTCCTCTATTTATTTCGCCTTCAGAATATTTGTTCTTTTTGATTGAGGTGTAAAACGGGGAAAAGAATCGCTTAAAATTTTTTCAATGATATTAGAAATGTTTGTTTATACTTTGGGTGGAACTTTGCTTTTAAATCCTCCAGCGAAGTATCTACTTATAAAGTTAACGCGAAACTATGCCTCAGTGTTAGACTTAAGTGTACGATATATTAAACAGAGGGAGAGGGTGAACTTTAAGAACTCTCGAATGAGTTCCGTGACGATAGTAACGCAGAAAATTACTCCTTTTACACCCCAAAGGATAGTGGGTTTTATCAGCAGTGAGAGGTCTTTTCTGTTTCAGTGAGTGTAAGCTATTTATCAGCGTACATTCGGAGAAAGTACTTCTTTATCGGAAACGGTAGAGTAATTCTGAGGAGAAAAAAGTGTGAATTACTTTCATGCAGGGAAAATAATTTAATTCGACAAGAGAATTGTTTGTTTATTTATATTTTATGTTCGGTGAAATATGGTAGGTACTTCAATAGTACGTGTTTAGATAGTTACTTCAAATATCTTATGACCCTTAATTATTGACGATCACTATTGGTTTGAATGATGATGTCTGTTTTTTTATTATAAGTTTCCGATGATATCTTTGAAATGCGCAGATTTTTTGGCAAAGCAAACAATCTAAATTTCAAAAAACATACACAAAAATTTATTGATGGCTAAGAAAAAGATGTTATTTAGTCATGGAAGATTGTCGAATAATAATAATGCTAATTTGAAAATAATTAATTTTACAAATAGATTATTAATAGCGCTTCTTATCCATTATTAGCGCTTAAAAAAAAGAGCTTATGTAGTCGATTCATCCGTCTGTCCGTCCGTCTGACCGCGTATAAAATAACCAAAAAATTACACCAACTACAAACACCAAATTTTCAGGATATATAATCACATATTTGGACTAGATATGAAAAAAATTGGGGTCCGTCTGTCTGTCCGTTTGTCTTTTAAGAGGATATTAGAAAACCCCTTACGAACTATCTACATATACGGATTCATTATGGCTTTTGTATTTTTGGCAGTATTCACAGCAACGAACGTAAATAGACAATTATTCTATTAAGCGAATGTAAGTAACATTACACTGTCCCAAAATTTTATTCTATGAAATATTTTGTCGTTGTTATTTAAAGCCAATTTTTTTAAACAAATGTTAACGTGATGCGCTGCTTAATATTTTAATGGTAAAACAGATCGCTGTGAGATTAATTAATTAATTTTTCGAAACAAATTACATAGGTCTAAAAATGTATTTAAATAATTAATGTAGCTATTGAATATTATTAAAGATTCGAAATTTTCTAGATAAGTTGGTCCGCAGGGGAATGTTTTTTAATTTTAATATTCCTTAAAAAAATCACTTTATGTAATTTGCTCTACAATTCTTTCCTCACTTAAATTTAGATGTTGTTATTTGTTTTTAATCACTTACGCTCAATGAATACGTTTTGAGGGAGCACTTTAAATCACTTTTAACTTTTGACACCGTTGCGGTGTAAAAAGAAAAAAAACCAAACACGTCACGTTCAAGTCTGATTTTTGGGCAAGGATCCCGCGTTCGCGTCCACATTCCCCTCACGAAAGAATGCCCGTTAAAGCGTGCATCGTAACATCTGCGTCGCATAATGTGACCCGACATATCTCTTCCGCGAGTTCCTCCCTCCCTCCCTACCCCTTTCTGCGAGGAGAATAAAGAGCCTTATTTCGCCATTGTCGCGAAGCATAGCAAGTGATTCTCTCCCGTTTATATATTTTTTCTCCCGGGATTTCTCGTTCCGGCGAAAGTGTTACCATTAGATTAACTTAACGGGACACGATGGGAAACTTGGTCTCCGTGAAGTGAACGTATCGTTGTCCCTCCCGCTATACATCTCTCTCTCTTTCCCTCTCTCTTTTTGGCATTTTCTCTCTCTTCCTCCTCTCTATCTCTCTCTCTAAGCGATCGATATCTGCCATCCGAGAGCGGCGTAGAATGCCTTCTTTTTTCGGCCCACAATTTTCTCTCTCTCTAGCCCGTATCGTTTTTTTTTCCTTTTCGGCGTGGTACTCCCAAAGAGGCTTTCCCTCTTTGTTGTTTCACAAAGTTGTGAGGTTCGGTGGAACGCGAGGGTTTTTTTTTTTTTTTTTAAAGTTCCTTTACGGAAAGTTTTTGTAGTTTATATAAAAAAGATGTTTGGACGTAATAGGATTGTGCGATCTTCTCTCGAAGCTTCGATCCGTTGGTTTGCACCTTCGCGATACGTAAATGAATGGAAATGGTTCTTTTTTTACTTTCTCCATACGTAGTTTAGGGAAAGTATTGTGATCACGAAAAAAATCGACTTCGAGATTTCAAAGGAAATACACGTTTTGAGGCCCCTAGAACACGTTTAGACTATTTTCGGAATGATGTGTGTGTGTGCGTGTGCGTGCGTGTGCGTGCGTGCGTGGATGGATGGATGGATGGATGGATGGATGTATGCGATTTTGAACGCTCTAACTCAAAAAGTACTTGTCATATGAATACCAAATTTCATATATCACACATTAGCATGAGCACAAAGAACTGATTAGTTTTTGGACAATAACGGTTAACCGGAAGTCGAGGTTTATTCGCGAACCGATTCGGTTTTTGCTATATTTCTTCGGTCATTCGTCATTATAGTGTACATTGACCATTGCATAAAATGTAGAAAGTGTAATTTCCTACAATTTTTATTTAAAACAATTTTCCATTGCAGTTATTGTTTTGGAATTAATTATAAATAATGTTTTCGGTGTTCATCGAATATGTTCTTTAAAACGCTGTTATTTACAAACTTTGTAAGAACAAAAGATATAGAGAATAATAATTCTTCCAAGTTTTGTTTGAAACAAATTTTCGTAGAACCTTCCATTTAATAGATATTTAATTTTTTCGTAAATTTCCAGCATACAGCGCCACCATCTAACGGTGAATTCTTTAATCATATTCAACGTATAATTTACGGCATTAAGGACGGCTGTTCTCTTTTACGATACAAAATAATAATTTTGCCTTATAATGCTATTCATAACAATTTAAATATCTATACCCCAAATATGGAGAATGTCATGTGTTGGCCACATCAGATTTTTTTTTATTATTTCTTCTCTGCTTCTCGTGCCAGGCGTCGTTTAACCTCAATGGCGGGCTGATGATTAGAAAAGGCAATACATCTTCCGTTTGCGCTTAGGTTGACGAACGACCTCACTCCCATTGATATAAAATGTTTTGGAGAGGTATAGTGCGTCCGTTTGATTTCATTCATGAATCATTTCAATTTCAAATCGATCGAGGGAAAAAGTGTTGTAAATCACCGTGTTTCTGTCGTATAAATGGGAGTTCTATCTATATTGTTAATGGCTCTTTGCGCAGTGAATGCATGTGAATGCCTGATAATTATCAGGCGATTATAATTGCTCATTCGCTTTCCACTACAGAAAGATTTAGAAATTCGCAAATATCAGATGCGATGGGGCAAGTTTCTTAAATGGGGAAAACATAAATGCCAAATATTAGTGAATGGCAGTTTTTTATTCTAATAATACTATAATTATTTTTTCTTAAATAAAATTCTTATGTCTTTCGGTGTCTACGGACGACATTTGAAAAATAAGTGAAGCCAAAGAAACTAACATTTAAAAAAGGATCCGCTATACAAAAATGTGAAGTATGTCGCAGTAATATTTTGAAAGACCTATGTTTATTTCTCTCCCAGAAATCATTAATAATTATATGTTTGTAAATTTCTTGCTTATTATTATTTCTTCTCAGTTAAAAAATTTAATTGAACATATTTGTTTTTAATCATTTCTCGGGATAGCAATTAATATTAACCGGCGATGCCTGATATTGTATAGTGATTACGAATGTTTTTTTAAACGAAAGAATGCACCTTGGCAGTGCCGCGTTTAGCACATTTTGGGCCCTAGGCAAATCGGATTTCTAGGGCCCTTGGCCGAAAATGAAAACACATTATTTTAGAATGAAAGAGAATCACATATTTATTTTTTCTATAATACTGTAAATAGAGTGTATTTTGCTATTTAATATTTTTAAAGAACCATAAGCAAAAACCAAATCTTAAAAATTACTACGCACTTGCCTAATTTGCCTCATGGTAAACGTGGCACTGCACCTTGGCATAAAAATATTTTTAAGAACAAAGGATTTGCTTTATTTCCATATTTGTCTATATCCAGCTATGCTACAAGAGATGCCCACTAAACATTCGTAGTCCAATACAATAATTTTGTGTTGGATACAAATTAATATGTCCGTGTACGAAAGAGTCCTACCAAATCTCGGCGCATAAAAAAAAACATTCATGGCGGCGTTTTTAGAGGAAAACAAAAGTTTTTTTCTGTATTTTTTAAAATGTCCGATGCTCAGTGAAATGCGACATGCTTTTAAGCCGACCCCACCCCTTTCAGAAAAGGAGGCCGCAGTTAAGTGGCGAGCGGGGATATAAATTCCGAGTCAATTGCTTATGTCGAGAGCTTTTTAGCGTTTCGCTTCCCCCTAAATGTTTTCGCAGTTAAGAAGATTAATAAAAAAAAAGAGGTACCGCAACTTTTCCGAAGAGCGTTTAAGTGTAGGATGAGAAAGGGGAGGAGAGGAGGGATTTTAGCCGCGTGGAGTGGGAGGGAGGAGGAGGGAGGGTTAGAACATGAGAAGGGAATGAGGTTTTAAGGAGATATATATATATATAAAGGGCTGGATTTGAGAGAGGAGGGGGGGGGGGGGAGTGGATGGCACGTGATAATTCACACCGACCCTTTACCACGGCATCACACTTGACAACGCCGACACGAAACTTCGATAAATCAGAAGGAAATGGGAGCACTCGCAGTCCAAAGCCAACCGATCTCTCCCGTCTCGCGGTCGCCGTCCTCTCTTTCGTCTGCAATTCCCTCCGATTGCCTCCGCGACCGTCGACAGATAAATAATGGTCCGCGGCCCTGGAAGGGGGGGCGGCGGGACAAATAATAAAATAAGAGAGAAGGGGCAACAGCGCAAACAGAAGTGGGCCATTTGGTCCTTCTTCTTCCCGCTCCTTTTTATATATATCGAGGATCGGTTGACTGGAAAAAGATATACCTGACGTATAGCCTACCTATGCGAGTTACGTCGAGGTCTATTCGTGCTTTCTCGCTTCCTGTTTTCTTTAGGGCGGACTCTGATCTCGGGTGAAAAAAGAAAAGCTTAATGTACTCGATGGAACTCCGCTTTTTATTTATCAGTTCTGGTCGTCGAGGACGGTGTAAGTACAAGTTAAAAAAATGACGTCACTAGTCTACGCATTTAGTAGTTGTAGTAAATTATAAATCGATTAATATTCCGCCTATTAAGTTCATTATTTCCGCAACTCGTTTGTGTCTGTCATCACAGTTAACGACTTTTAACCATTTATTGCCACTTAGTGGGATTGGATGTCAACTCTACTATTCAATAGAGGTTTCTATCCAGGGTAAATTTGGTTCTCTCGGCTTGGCACTCCTGGCGTTCGAAAGATAACTGCGTAGGTTTATAATCCACAGTCGTGATGGGAAGAGAAGAATTGAAATTATCCATCACCCGTTGGATTTAGATTTATAGCTAACATATTCAAGGACGCGAAACTTTCCACTGACATGAGCCGTTTATTTTACTTTTACAAATTTTCAACCTACTTAAATATATTTCCACACAATATAGGTTCTTCATGTGCCAAGTATGAGTGCATTTTAATAAAAAATAGACCTTTCGTGTTTAAAAAAGAGAATTGAAGGCGAAGTTGCTCATTAAATACTTTTAGCTATCGAAAAGACCTTCTCCAAAAGCATTAATTATTTTTAGAGCAGAATTGAACCTGATATTATGAAACGATCAATTATGTATTGCAATTATTATTATAATTTTTGTTTTAATATTAAAGATTTTTATCGAAAACGATTTACCTGAAATAATCGAAGTTTTAACGTCTTACGTTGCTCGGAGAAATTATTCCATAAATGTTTATGTCCGCGTTTGAGTTAGAGTGAAGTGAACGTATTTTATCTTGCGTTTCATACGATGTTGCCAAGATGTATCCCTTTACAGATAATTAAAATGTGTTGGAACCAATTTACACAAAATAATCGTGCGCCTCTTAAGGAAAGCCTATTTTACGGTACAGTGAAAAATAAAGGGACGCATAAATGATCGGAGTGTAAAGAAGAGGATGGAGCGCCTCTTCCCTCCACCTTGCATTACTCCCATCCGTTTTCCCTTCACGATTCCTTCAAATCCTCGTCTCCTTTTGATCCGCCATCGGTGGGGCGGAATAATGGAGGAAGAAGAGTCGAAGGAGTTGAGAGAGAGGGCGAATGTGGAGAGAGGGAAGAGAGAGAGAGAGAGAGAGATATATAAGGGAGGCCTCGTTCTCTTTAAGAGGAGGAGGAGGGGAAGAAAAAGAAATGAAACGATGAAACCCTGGAGCGATAGGAGAGTAATGGTAAGATGAGGACCAGTAAGGTGATGAAGACGAGAGGAAGAAAGGGAGAGAGAGGGGGGGAGGGGGGAGGGGAGTGAGAGAGGGGGAGGGGGGGGAGATAGGAGAGCGGAGTAGAAATAGGAGACCGAGAGGCGAAGGTAGGAAGATTTTGAGAGATTGGCCATAGAGAGGTATGGGATAGGAATCAAAAGGTAACATAGGAAGGAGGCGAAGAATTAGGAGAGAAATGTGAGGGTTTGAGGGATCAGTGGGCGGGGTGGGGTTGGGTTGACGTAGGGAGAGGAGAAAAGGAGAGGATGGAGAAGGATTTGATTCATAGGAGAGTTGACGATGGAGGAGAATGAGTGGGAATACGAGACGGAGAGGAAGAGAGATTGTTTAGAGGGAAGCTATGGATATTTGGTTAACTAAGTGCCAGGTGAATGCGGGAGAGGGCGGGTGACGAGAATGGAAGCCATAAAGTTATGTTGTTGAAAGCGATACGGAAGAGGAATTCGTCTAGTTTAAGCCTGACTGCGGGGAAAAGTGAAAGGCGGTTTTGCAATGAACTGAGAGTACGGAAAGACAGAAGTCACAAATTAGCCTAAAACGAATGAATAGATATTAGAGGGAGTTATTTCAAGCACCCGTGTGAAATACCAATAAAAAAGAACTAATGCAGTTTTAAAAGGAATTAATTAATTAATTTCAGGTTTAATTACCGTTTGACATAATTATTAGAGGAAATAAAAATGTAAAAATTCTGTAAAAAGAATTATTAATTTATTCTAGTTTTTTTAAATACTAACCTTAAAAGTCTGAAAAGTCAAAGATTTAAAAATATTATTGTCGTAATGGGTTGTTACCCTTTTACAAGGTGCAAAGATTTCAACTAACAGAAACGGATCAACCCAGTCAGATTCTGTGTACATATTTACTTCTGGTTCAGAGATAATGCATTTCAGAAAGATGTCGTTGTCACAGCTGAACTGAACCGAAGTGATAGACACGGCATTAATGGTGACCTTGGCATCATCGTCAGAAAGCACTGATTTACAGATTTAACATTTTCTTAATCCAGACAAATGCTTGGCGGAGTTAGGTATGTGGTCGTGACTTTCCTGCGAACATTAAACGATTGTGACTAATTGTAAGCCGGATGGTTATGAGAACGCCGTATAATTATTCATATAATTTCAAATAATAATTCGAAGGTATTTCTGGAGCTATTTTACCTTGCACTCAATTAATCATCACGTATTCTTATATCTGTTGTAAGTTGGCAAAAATATAGTAATTTAGGTTACTAACTTTTTCTCAACGGCCAGTTCGCTTTCGAAATTTTATTATAACTTTAAAGCAAATGTTTTAGTTTATAATTAATTGATTACATTCTAAAAATAAAACGAAAGAAAATTACCATTAATAACACGATCTTTTAAACACCCATAAATCAGACAGAACGATCTAAATGGTGCTGACTGTTATAACTTTTTGTCTATTCTTACGATTATAACAAGCAATTAAATGTCAATTAGGTATTTACGCATAAATATTGCAATAGTTTGAGCTACCGAAAATGATTGGCGTTGATTAGAAAGATAGGAGGTTAATAAGACATTTGTACTTGGAGCAAAATGTTAAAGTACGTTCAGAGGAGGATGACACAAATATTATAAATATAAGATGAGTAGTTTGTCAAGGATGCTGCTTATCATCTACAATGTTTAATTTTGACGATGTTGAGGTAAAGGGCTGTAATGAAAATTTTATTCTTTATCCAGATAATCACCATCCTCCTTTAAATTGTCTTTTTTATTTTAAAAACACAAATAAATGTCTTAAACCTAAACCATTTGTCTATAATATTAATAAAAAAGATGATTATGTTAGCATGAATGATTATTTTTTATCTTGCAATTGGAATATTTTAATTAATTTCGATTTAAATGATGCAGTCCATTATTTATATAAAGTTTTGCATAGTGCCATTGATGTTTTTCTATCGACAGGATACGAGGGGAAATGTTAAGGTTGGGGGGAAAGGAAACAGTACCATATTTGCTACGAATATTTACCTCCGTAATTAATAACAAAGACATTCCTAATGATTAGCAAGAATCAATTTTTGTACCTATCTATAAAGTAGGTAGTAGGGTACTAGCAGAAAATTATAGACCAATTTGTCTAAATATTGTAGTGTGTAAAATCCTTAAAAAAATACTAACGGATTATATTAGAAAAATTTGTAATACCAATTCATGGTTAAGTCCAAGTCAACATGACTTTAGGGAGGGATTTTCTTGTGATACACAAATGAATGGCTTTTATCAAGACCTAGTTGATGTTTACGGTAGAGGGGAACAAGTGGATGCTATAGTAATAGATTTTGCCAAAGCATTTGACGTGGTAAACCACAACATATTGCTTAGTAAATTAAAAAGAATGGGTTTAGATCCAAGAGTAGTGGAATGGAAAAAAGTCTTTCTGAGGGGTGGAACACAAAAAATAAAAATTGGCAATCATTTTTCTGATGCGATACCAGTTCATTCGGGTGTCCCCCAGGGCAGTGCAATTGCACCATTACTGTTCATAATATTTATAAATGATATGCCCAGAATTGTGAAATCTAGACTTCGCTTATTTGCTGATGATTGTGTTATTTACCGGATGATAAAAACCATATATGATTGTATCACGTTACAAGAAGATTTAAATAGAATTTTTGCATGGTTGAATGAAAATAAAATGACAATCAATTGTAAAAAAAGTAAATTAATTAATTTTAACAAAAACAGATTTAAATTCGAGTACACACTAGGAAGAGAAAATGTACCATTAGATAACAAATGAAAGTATTTAGGAATAACTTTCTAAAACGATCTTAAATGGAATGAGCATACAGAAATTGTGGTTAATGAGGCATACAAAACATTAAATTTTGTTATAAGAAATTTAAAAAACTGTAGTAAAAAAACAAAAGAAAGGGGATATTTCAGTTTAGTATGACCAATTTTGGAGTACAGAGTAAGCTTATGGGACCCTCATACCAAAGGACAAATCTCAAAAGTAGAGAAAATAAAAAGGAGAGCTGCAAGATTTGTTTTAGGAGAACATGGGGGAAAAGACAGCATTACTGAAATGATCAGACTGTTAGGATGGGATGAAAGCCTAATTGCATTTTATTAATTAATAATAATAATTTGTCCCTAAGATCAAGTGTGATAGCAAGACATACCCTTCTTGGTTCACTAAAGAGTTAAAGATACTAATATCAAATAAAAAGGTGGCTCATAAAGAATATAAACGAACTAATGCAAAAAGGTGATTACATTGTATTCTCATCTTTAAGACCCAGGTGTAAAGCTATGGTTTCAAAGTGTTACAGTGATTATGTTTTTAATCTAGAAAGTTCAGTTTTTCACAATCCAAAAGCATTTTGGAAATATGTCATTAATAATAAGAATATAAATAGCATCCCTGAACATATGTTTTATAAGGCCACATGTACTGAAGATGGTCAGTCAATCACTAATTTGTTTGCTGTTTATTTAACCCCGAGGTGCACACCCTCAGGTTTCCCTAAGTACACATGCCAAGTTTCAGCTTTCTAAGTTTATTGGTTTTGGAGTTAAAGCGTTAACACACAAACAAACTAACACATACAGTGTAACTCATTTATAACGAGCACGGTTATAACGAGATCACGACTATTGCGAGCAAATAAAAATGACATGGTTGGAAATAATGTATTTTAAGAGCAAAATTTTACGTTTATAAAGAGCACGGCAGTTAAGACCTTCACGGGTATGTATAACGAACAAATAGTTAAAGCAGCATAACGAGGTGTCAATTTTTCCTACAGTTTAAGAAAGATATCAGAATTTTAATCAGAGATGTAGCTGTGTGACCTTACGAGATGCTAAGATTTATCTTTATTGATTTATCTTTCGTGCTGTGTAAACTTAAGTTTCTTTTTATATGTACCTTGAAATGGATGGAATGAAAAGAAAAATTCTCACAATTTGGTGAGAAAGTGGAAAATATTCGTGAGTTTGAGGGCGAATCAAGTAATGCATCAATTAGCGGAAAGTTTCAACTTATGTATCTCTTCGGCTATTTCGACCATTTGGAAAAATCGGGAAAGAATTACTAGTGCGTTTGAAAAAAATAAATTAGTAGCGAAAAAGTTGTTCAAGTGTGATAAAAATGACCTAGAAAATGCTGTTTGGGTTGGTTCAAATTGCTTAGAAATTTCAATATTACTATTAGTGGTCCTCTATTAAAACTTCAAGCAGAAAAACTTGCTCATAAACTAGGACATTCAGATTCTGTGTGTAATAACGGATGGATTGATAGATTTAAGAAAAGAAATCATGTTGTTTACGGTAAGATAAGCGGTGACTGAGGGCTGGGTTGAAAACGTGTAGTCAAACATGAACGCAACAAAAAAGAAAGCTGTTAGTAATAGACAAATCAAAGAATCTAGGTGCTTTTACAAACATTAAAAACCTTCCAGTCAAATACCGATTAAATAATAAAGCCTGCATGACATATGTAATTTAGCAATTTGAATTTTTAAATAATAAAAATATGTATGGCATTAAAGGACTTTTTCAATAATGAAATGATTTTATATTTGAATTAATTAGGTTATAATTACATCAAATCTTTGACAATGTAATCAGAAGATATTTTTATTTTTCTTCATTGTTAGTTGTGTAACATAAAAATACATTGGTATAAATTGTTTACCTACTATAACGGTTGTAACGAGTAACGGTTATAACGAGCAATACTCTTCGCTCCCTTGGATATCGTTATAACCGAGTTTCACTGTATTTTCTTTTATTTATATGATAAATCAAAATGTACAACTTTATCTGCGTAAATGTAGCTACGAAGAGAAAAGAACTATGTATGTAACTTTCAATATAAAAAAACGTGCGTCCCTATTCTCATCTAATTTTAAATTTATGCTTGAGTCTATTTGCGTTAGTAAGCATTACAGATGTATAATATAATAGTTTTACTTACGAAAAGGTAAGATTCCAGCATAACATTAATGATGAAATGCCTAGATTAAACGCTTCCCAGAAGCAGTCAACAGTATAATTATCTTTAAATATTGCTATGCGTCATTAATTTCGATACTCAAACATACGTTTGAAGCGAACAACGCTTTTCTTTCGTCAATTTGAATGTTTAATTGGCACTATAGTCGCTTCACCATCGGAAGGCTCTTGGCCTACTTAGAGCAAGTAGTCAATCACGAACGTTTCCCCTTCCATCGCCCCTCTCAACTTTCGTGCGGGAGAGTAGATATCGGTGCGCGTTGCCAGCTCTTGCGGATTTTCGCCTTCAGCTGATATACTACGCAATTTCTAATGGCAACGCATCCGGTTGTGATCTCTTCGAGAACAGGAGTGAGACTGGTTTCCTCCCCACTACCTTCCCAAACAAACAGTCTCCTATTGGCTGCTGCTAACTGGTGTACGCCCCGTTTTCAAGGCCAGGAGTCTTTAGATGTTGGAGCGACTATAATTGAATCGGAGACAACAATGAGAGTCTCCTTGTCAACACCCGGAATGAGTACGAAAAATCTGCAAAATTTCGAAAAAGAATGCGTATTTCTGAAAACTTCGGCCGTCTTGCATGTAAACATTGCAAGAATAATATAGTATAGAGTTTTAGCCGTCGAATAAAGCAATAACGAAAGAATTCGGTAAATATTTCCGTATTTTAATGAACGAAGTAAAAAAACCTTGCACTCTGAAAAATCGAAAATCCCGTGTAAACTTATGAAAAAATAAGCCTCAGGGTGCTCTTAGTATGTATGCCAAGTTTCATCTGGTTTTAGAGTTACATCGTTAACACACATACACACAAACACACACATTCTATTTTATTTATATGATGATAAAGAATTTGTTCTAGGACAGAGAACTATAATAATAATCGCAATAGAGTCGCCATCTTCTCCGAAAGAGATACTTTTGGAAACTAATTGTTCTGAAATGGTGGTTATAAAGCAATTAAATATATCCAATCTTTTCCTTAATTTAAAACTAACAATAAGTAAAATTACTCTCCTTACTCCTCTCCGATATTATTCTTTCTGCCAATAATCTTAATCGATCGCCAGGAAAGCTGCGCAGCTCGCTCATTGTCATCGGTTCATGTTTTGTTACAATCCTCGTCGATCGTTTTTAGATCTTTTTTTAAGAAAGAGATTATAGATACATTCGGTTCATCCGTCTGTCTGACCGTGTACAAAATAACTCAAAAATTACTTAAGCTACAAAAACCAAAATTTTAGGATATATTCTACATTTGAACTAGATATGGAGAACAATTTGGGATCAGTCTGTCTGTCCGTTTGCCTTTAAGAGGATATTAGAAAACCTCTTACAAATTATCTATACGGGTCCATCATGGCTTTCGTATTGCTGGCCGTATTCACAGCAACGAGTGTAAATAAACAAGTATGCTATTAAGCGAAAGTAAATGAAATAACACAGTTCTAAAATTTTATTCTATGAAATATTTTGTCGTTGTTATTTAATGCCAGTTGTTTTTGTAGTAATGTCTACGTGATACGCTGCTTAAAATTTTAATAGTAAAATTCATTGCTGTGAAATTAGTTAATTAATTTTTCGAAGCAAAAGTGCAATCATATAGGTCTAAAAATGAATTTACATATTTAATGTATTTAATATTATTAAAGATGCAAAATTTTCTAGATAGGTTGGTCTGCAGGGGAATGTTTTCTTTTAGTTTGGTATTCTTAAAAAGAGCGCCTTATGTGATTTGCTCTGCAATTCTTTACTATTCTATTTTCGCAGCCCACGTGTCTCATTCGTAATGGGCCGTAGGCGTACCTATATATAGCATACAGATTTTTTATTAACCCTCTATAGTATCATTCGGTATTGTTGTTAATAATATCGTAGTTTGAATTGACCGAAAAGAGAAGAAGAATTCTTTATTTTACTTATTCGCCACGTGGCAGATACATTTATCAACTAATATTTATAGAAACACGTGTATAAACCAATCCGACTCTATTTCCTGAGAAAATCAAATAAATCCAGCGCCGCAGGGTTTTTTTTTATATATTTACAAAACACTCGAGTTTCAGAAAGAGATACAGAGAGAGAGAAAAAATAGCGAGGCGTTTTCTACGGCGAGAAATTCCATCACGACATCCGCACCAGTATAGCGCCAACATGGAAGCATTGATCAAAACGAAGAAAAGGAAAAAAAAAACGAACGGATTAGAGGGAATGGCAGTGGATACCTTTGATCTGACGATAGCGTGCCAAGATGAATGAAACCCCTGCAGCACACAAACTTCCGTGTTCTCGGAAGAGTTGCAGCGTTCGTCCCACTTCTTCCTGTCACGATATGTACACCCACTCCGCTAGAGGCATTAATCTTCCAAAGACAGATACGCTTATGGAAGAATTTCAATGTATCTCCCAAACTGCTAGAGTTTCCGAAGGTTAACTCGGTAAGTTATTGTAGCTCATTTTATAGCATGCACTTTTTAATTCACCAAGTTAAGCGGAAAGTTTTTTTTGTACCAATTGCCCAAGATAAAGGATGTGATTCACAACAAATGGATAAATATCAGAATGGAGGCCACTTTCAACATTCCATACAATTGTAGTGTGTGTAATTGTACACAACGAAAGGAGTTATATATCTAGGTGCATTTTAGTATGCTTTATGAAGTGTATCAATAAAAACCAAAAGGCTGTCCATGTCTTAGGATGCCATATGATTTTTGAAAGCTTTAATTAATTGTAATCATTAGGTTTTGAACTGACAAACCCGAATTATTCACATAGTCCGGGATAAAATGTATTTTTTCCAGAATAGTTTTAAATAAGCAATTTTATTTTTTAGATAAACATAGTTTGACGGTTAATATTTCCGCAACTCACAGCGATGTCTGTTAAATTACTATCGAATAAGATTTCCTATTTGAGGGAACCTTCGCGTTCATCGTGTCTTAATTAAGTGTTGGTATATTTTGCGACGCGTTCAATGCGAAGTGACGGATATGATGATCACTAGCATTCATTTGTTTATTAACTGCTGCTAAAATGGCCATTATTCAGCGGTGCGCTGTTTACAAAATCTGTCAAAATAATCTCGGTATTATTATAGCCCTCTTAGACGTCGCTGCCAAAACGCGGCAACTGTAGCCACGCTATTCGACTGTTAATATCATTTTTAATTGCATCAAAATGGATGATTTGTTAACGCCAAACGAAAGTATAAACATAAACGTTGTCGCGTAAGAGCTATAAGTTGAATTGCTGCCAGCGAAGCGTATCATGCATGAATTCGTAATTGTCTGGGTTTAGACCGCGGCTGACACTGATAAAGATTAGCACGCCACGTATCCGGACAGCGAAGAAAGTCATCAATTACGGAAATAACCCGGGAACTACATTATGGCCGTCCATATCGAGCGAGTAAGACATAAAGTCTCAAATAATAGGGTTGACTTGGAAACGGAATTTGTGTTTTATGTTTTGCTGTGCGGGTCGGATTTTTAAGTCATTCATTATAAGAGAGCTTATCAACTCGGGAGAAAAACAAAGATTTCTTCCATCTCATAAATCCAAACGTCTTGTTTCGTACTTGGGAGCATTTCTGACAGCAGTGAGTTAGCATATAATAGACTATAAATATATATATTAAGGGTATCTATGAGCATGGTTCCCTGTAAGCTGCGCGACTGCGCAGCAGGTTTGAAGTGCCGCGCACTATGTAAATTTTTAAAGCGCGCACGATTGTGCGTATTTTAGAATATATCGGAACAGGACCACTTGGACTCCGGTGCATATCCGCGCACCATGGTCATGTAGGCGCGCATAGCGATATTCATTCCGCCCATGCCTGAAAAAAATTAGAAGGGACTATGCCTATGAAGGAAATTTTTAAATTCTATACTAACCACGCAATCTTTTTCAAAACTTTACCACATATTGCTACTAACATTACTAGATGATTCTCATGGTTTTGTCTTTTTCACTAAAAATCTTTTAGGATTATTATTATTTGTTTAATTTTTTGGGCTTTAGCTGTGTAATATTCATACTTTTGCATTCATATGTCAGTGGTTTAGCAGGTTTGTAAAATTTAGATTTGCTCTGGGTTTTGATCAGACTTTCTTTTTAAAGGTCCTGCAATTTATTGAATTTGGTGAAGAAAAATTTCGGGAAAAAATTACATTCGCATATTAAACAATTTAAAAATAGTAGTAAGCTAGCAGAAGTGCCCGTTGAATTTCAACGGATTTAGTGAATCTAATACTTCGACCGTGTAACATGTAAACATCGTAGTAATAAGATAGTGCACAGCTTTAACCGTCGAATAAAACAAAACTGAAGAAAACCGCTCCGCATTTACCTATTTAGATGAATGAAGGAAGAAAATCTTGCACTGGAAAAATCGAAAATTACGTATAAAATTTTGGCATAATATGTAACTACTGAATTAAGCTCTCCCTCACCCCAAATTTTTTATCGCCATCTAGCCTATGTTACCCGCTGGGTAACATTATATACGTATATGAAGTTTCGTGACGATATCTTCAAAAAGAAAACTGTAAGTAAAGCCAGGAAGAACAGAATAATCTACAGAAAATGGATGAACAAAGGAACAAATAAATTGAATTAATTTAATGAAAGGCTAACAAGTTAGTAAAGTGTACAACGTATCACAAATGGGCGCGTTTCGTGCAATGGAGTATTTGAAAGAAATTATATACCTGTACGTAAGGGAAATAGCGTTTTAAAGTTTTTTATTCGGCATAAATAATCCATTTTCTTCCCATTTAAAAATATTGCATGTACACATAAGGAAATTAAACTTTTGTTTGTGAGATTTTTTTATGTTGGCAACAATGAAGAAGTAACCATGCAAGAAAGTTCAACTCGAATTAAGACATTCTTGTTTTATTTTCTCGATAACGGATACTCCTAGGATAAAAATTTATATAGGAAAGGAAATCTGTACTTTACTAGTTGTACAACTTCTATTTGAAATATATTTTGATATGACCAATACTTTACGAGATATGACGAAAATTTCATTTATTGTCACCAGTAAAGTGGTACCCGTGATTCATTTTTGCGATTTTCTTATTATCTTTGATAGTAAGTTCTTAATATCAAATTTCATGAAAATCCGTTCAGTAGAAGCCGAGAATGAAAATGCGGACGGACGCACGGACGGACAGACCGACAATCACACTGGACTCACACTGTAAGCGAAACGCGCCTAAAAGGTAAATATTGCATCGCAAGGAACTTTTCTTAGTGTGGAAAGCGTACATTATGAGAAAACAACGAAAAAAGATTTTCTTGCTCCTTACCTGTTTCAGAACTGTCCTGCACCGTATGCGGCTCCTTCAACTTTCTTTTTCCTTTCTTCTAGTCACTTTACTATTAATTTTGATGGAAAGCCTAAATTTTCGCTAACGTCAACCACTACAGAATTAAGCTTACATTCACCACATAGTACATTCTTCATTAATTCTTTCCATACACTGTGGTGTATCGGCGTGTAATTAGCATTGCTTGAATCACTAGCACTTTCTTCAAGCTCAGTCAAACACTTTGCAAATGCTTTCAGTTTTCCTTCACTTGTTTCACTTTGAGTTAGGAGAAGCACATGCCGTTTCTGGACTTACTGAAGAATTTTCTTCACTTTTGTACAATCTTTTCGTAATGGACAACTTTTCAGCTTTACTTTTCTTTGAATGACGTTTTTTTGATTGTCTGTCGCTACGAAAAACAATTACTATAAAATCGCAAGAAAAAAATAACGTCACACCAAGAGCACATGGAATCATACTAACATGTAAACAAATCGATTTTTAGGAAGTAACAACGTAATTCAAATAATGAATAACATGTACATAAAATGTATATAAAATAGAATTACTAATGCAAATTTGGTATTTAATAATTATTGCATCGTTATTATGGAGCCTATTGAAGCCATTTGTGGAAGAAAAATCTTTCCGTAACACATATATAGCCATTATTTTGACTAACACGACTATGAGAAATTTCACTGCCAACATCACCGTTGCTGTAAGATAACGTCTGCTGCTCATAGGCGAGCGGGATTTTCAAAAAGTAATATTGTAAAAGATAAATAAGTACAGAAATTAGAGCAGTACGAAAGGGGGCCTGGCGTAGTAAGCGATTTAAATGCAAAATAGTGTGCGGGACGATTTAAAAATGGCTGACAGGCCCTTTAAATACAGCGAAATGTAAACAATTACGCAATTTTCAGAGAAGGAAATGTGGAGTATTTCTATTATGCAAAACACAAAAATTCATATTTTTTGTCGATTTTCACTAAAAATTCACTCATGTTAGAGCAATTTTCTTCATGGTAATAGCATACTTTTTTGCACATCGAAGTAATCATTCGAAGCACGTTTATTTCCTGATCTGGTACTTGACTCTTTAGATAAGGATGGAATTCTATTTTTTTATTCCTTTGATATTTCGGATCAAATCTTGTATTTAATGTTCATGAAAACCCAAAAATAAAAGTATTTCCTATTTCGCGAAATGTAAATATGCATTTTATAAGACTTACAATTAGTATTAGTTGTATCATATTGGTGGAATACTGTGTGTCGTAAAGGGTTCTTTAAAATGTATTCTAAAATTTATTTTTCTTCCTGAATAGCATTTAAAGCTTATCGTCGATTTGTAACAGACTTAAATTTGTATATATTAGTAATGATTCGTTAATTTAATTGGTTATTTAAATAATTAGTCGATCATTCACGAGTTTAATAGATCAGTTCAGGCTCTGCAGTGAAACTACGGGTATATGAGCATCATAGTTCTTATTTTAACTTTTTGTGCATGTTCTCCAAAACTATTGCTAATACTATAACATAATTTACAATATAAATTAAAATAAACGATTTCAGCAAATTTAACTCTACTGACAATGTGATATGTAAATGTTATCACAGTGGTAGATTTAATCCTCTTCCTAGTCTGAAACAAGCACAAGAAATATATGATTTTTTATAGTTCATCTAGATGAATGTATCCTGATACCAGAATTAGTCCTTGGAAAGAAATAAATATATATATATTTGTTGAAATCAACGAAAGTCTTTAGTAAGCCATGATGCAATTATTTGATTTGCCAAATATACTTTTGCTTTTTTAAAAGGATTTATAAATCGGAATTTTATTAAATATCTATGTGTATGTCGTGTAGTTTTGAAATTGCCAAGCCTTACCCAAAAAAGTAAACTTATTTTAGGCGTAAGAAATGCTGAATCCCGGATGTGTATATTGAGTACATATATCCTATCACAATATACATATCATTCAATAGATACGAATTTCGAATGCTATGAAACTATTGGAAGCAAGAGAGAGGAAGATATCTCCTATATATTTATGGAAGTTTGTTTGTTTGTTTATTTGTGCATCTATACATTTCCACACCGTTAAAGCTAGAGTAATCAAACTTTCAACAGATACTTTCTTCACAAATAGGAAGGCCGTAGGCTACTGTTTAATCCCAAATGTTTTATATTAATTGTACAAAAAGCAAAATAACTTTGTATGCTAATGGCAACGACTGAATGCTAGAGATGGGTCAGAAAGAACGGAACATGTCTTTTCGAACTGTTCTGATGCCTAAACTGTTCAATAAAATTACTGTTCTCATAAACTTTCTGTTCTTAAAGAACAGGTGACTTACATCTTATACACAGTGTGAAAGGTGGGAAACGACTACTTCATTATCCGTAATTGGACGGTGGGAAATGATTAAACTACGCGTATTTTCTCAAGTCCTACTATTGATTTGAATCACATTTGGTACGATTGCGGAGGGCTTCCAGAAATAATTCATACCTATGTGGTTTTTGTTTCTCTCCGACCGTTTTATTGAAAACGGCGGCCGAGCGAATTCTGAAATCTGGAATTACGATCGGATTTGAACCAAATTTCCCCGGGCAACGCGGGGTATTTCTGCTAGTATATATACAAAGGTGGCAACAAGGTGTTGGAGGGAGCCCAGTTGACACTTACCTAAATTGGGGAGCCGGTGGGAGTGCTGAAGACAAAAAACACACCTCTTATTTCTTGACTATTTCTCCCCCCTCCCCGGGTCTCAACCTCCACTAACCTTATTGGCCATCCCCACCTCCTCCTATCCCCGAACTTCTCTCATTACCCCCCCCCCCCCCCCCCCCCCCCCCATATCCTCCCCAGCGTGTCACTTCAAGCAGTACATGTCTCTCCGTCGCTTAAGAAGGGCGTTAGCCCGAAAGCTCCATATTTGCGTTGTTTTTGTGTTTTTGGTGTGCCTACAGCACCCCCAGCGGCTCTCCAATTTAGGTAAGTGCCCACTGGGCTCCCTGAAACACCTTATTGCCACCTTTATTATTACCTTTCCTTTTCTTTAAGCATATATATATGGGTGTGTGTGTGTTTTATTTAACAACTCCATATATAAATTCATCGCGGTGACACTCTCATCTACGGAGTGAAAAATTCTGTGAAAGGTGAATGGAGGTTCTTTGGCTTACAGATGAGTGTGAAAGGACCGTTGATATCTGAGAGATGGCTAGTTCACATTCGTCCCATTGGTTTGAGTGACGCTTACTTAGCGAGTCCAATGTGCCTGCGGAGCAGGAGAGACAGGAAAATCCGAAGAAAGATGGCTTTGAGAGAGGGATTCGGTTATGATAATGGATGGCGTAGAATCTGGGGCCAAGAGAAACTCAGATTTAGCGTTATTTGAATAAAGGGAAGTCTTTTGAGGAAAAAGGTCTTGGGTTTCTATGAGGACGGGCCTCGATGACTCACCAAAAGATTCAGACATGCTGCGCTCTTAAGTGATATTGTAAGCACTGCTGAAATTTTCAGAAAACTTATTTGGTACTTCTGCTAATATTTTTAGTTTACTTCAGAATTAATAAAACATTGGGTAAAGGCCGCAGTAAACGCCATGTAAATGCCATAACTATATATTTATAAATTTTTACTACATTTCATGAATATTCATAGAATATAGCTTATAGCTGACTGTCGCTCGGAAATAGGTTTTTACACAGTCATTAAAATTGGGACAGTCCCTTTTTTCCACTGTATATCTTGTGAACCACCTAACGTGATCTTTCAAACACATGGCCAGCAATTGTTTATTCTGTGTATGAATTTACACCAATTGATTAACATGAAATTAAATTAATTCATATAAATAATAATAAAAATGAAATTAAAAGCCGAATAGAGTTTTTATTGTTATAGTTATAATTTATGCACCGAAAATGGAATTTATGAAATTTTGCTTTTAGTATTTCACAAACGACGTATATGCGAAGCGACACAACTTATAACGAAGCATGTTCCTTAATTGATAGGCAACGTATATGCGTAACAACGTATAGCGGAGTTTTACTGTATTTATATAATAAATGAGAAAATCTGCAATAGCTAAATAGTCAAACCCAGAAGTTATGCTAATTAACATAAATGGAATTTTTACAACCACTTATGAATTGCAATTTGCTATTTTTATTTTAATATTACAAGTATGAAAAGTTTATCTCTTTCATCTGAAGAGAATTTTATTGCAGAAGGTTGTATTGAAAGAGAAACAAATTAAATATCTTCAAATATTGAATGTTACATAATGCGACTGTTTTCACAGTTACAAAAGTTATCTTACGTCTGGAAGACATTTTGACATTTATAAATCAGGACTGGCCAACCAGGTTCGAATTCGCTTTGCTCTTTGGTACGGCTCCAAATAACAGAAAAGAAATACTCTCTTTCAAAAAGCAAAGCTAAAATTGTTTGACTTAGTTTATTTATCTCTATTTATTTTACGACTTCCGCTACTGAAGATGAAAGCATAGCTCTCGAAATACGTATATAGCAGTATTTAATAATAATAATAATCCATCTATCTATCTATAATTCATCCGTTGATATTTCAACGGGCATTACAATAGTTGAAAAATAATGGACAAAATCTCAAATGCGATATTCAGTTTTGAATTCCGGAAAACATAAGACGTGAGAGTAATATTTCGAGATGGTAAAAGTAATGATTTCTTCTTGGGATTTCCCACCTTCGACATTTTTCCGTGATTTTCTTCCGGCCAGAGAGGAATGAGAAGGGAAAACGATGGCGTCCTCCATGAACTCGGCGGAAAGAAGCAAAATGGGATTTATCGTTAGAGACACGTTGGAGGAGCGAGGGTGACAGGCGCGCGTTAAGCGAGGAAAACGAAGGATCCGAGAATCCATCGAGGGGAATAAGCAATGGTCGCCTCTTCAGAAGGAGGAGGAAGCGGGGACCAGGGCCGAGAATGAGGACGGGAGAAATGTCGCGGAACTGGATTCGAGGTCGGAGCGAAGCGGAACTGGCGATGGGAAACCGGAACCTTTTTGAGAGGGAACTCTTGTAGGAAACGTTTGCTAAGAGGGGTTTTCTTGAGATGTGTAAATTATGCGAAACACTGCGTGCGTGCGTGCTATAAAATAAGACGGGAATGTGGAAAATATACGTATATACGGTAGTGGTGTGGTCAGCGAGCGGAACGTGTTCGAGAGGGGGAGGAATACAAAAGAAAAATATATTTCGCTATCATTTAATGTAAAGGGAAATAATTAGATATGAAATTTAACGTTTCACAAAATAATGACGCACAGAAAACGATAGATAATAAAATAGATAGGAGGTAATTAATAGACTTCGATTCTACTTGAAACAGGTGGGAAAGACAAAGTGGACTAAAGGAAGTGACAAAGACACACAGTACTATATAAGAATGCTTAATATTTCCGACTATTGCGATTGTTTTTTATGAACATACCTTTTTGAGTCGTTTGTTCAAGTTTCACCAATTCCATCATGTTCGTTACTATGGTATTTCGGAATCAACTATCGACGTTAGAGTTTGATTTAGAAGCAGAGATCCTTTGAAAATGCTATATAATGGTTTGGTAAAAAAAAAGCTAGTGCCATAGTATTACAGGAGGTGGCAGTTATTTTCTTCATAATTTGGTATACCGTTCATAACATTAGAAATTTAAGAAAATGACAAAATGAACGTGGTTATCAATCAAAGGAGGGGTTACGGGTTGAACCAGAATGTCAGAAAGCAATTGGTGGAATCAGGTTAAGATGAAAAATGAAGGAAATATAGAGTGGAATATAAAGGATAAATAAAGTGTGAAAGATTACTTGATAAAAGTTCCACTGCTTTAAAAAAGAAACGACCGGTTTCGACTAATATCTAGTCGTCATCAGGTACAAAAACAGGAAGCAACGCAAATAAATACGGAATCGGAGGGGAGTGGGGGAGGGAAATGTGTAGAGGGGAGAACAATGAATTGGGGGGGAAGGCAGTGGAACCATTTAATCTTTCTCACTTTATTTATGATGGAGTTCCACCAAGTAAAGGATTCTTCCCTTGATTTTATCAAGGATAAACTTGAAAAGGAAACTGATTGATCAAAACAGAAAAAAATATTCACTAACACTTGGATTAGGGCAACGGCAGTATTTCCACTCTCTACCGAACTTTTGTATTTTTGTGAAGGGCACATGCAAAAACAAGGAAACAGCTAATTTAGTTGAATCAGTGAAATTTGCGATTTGCAAATCATTAGCATAATTTTAGTAGTATGTCTAGCAGGGATGTTGAAGGATGTAATATGTAAATCTCAAATGTAGCGTTTCGACGGCGTCTTTCGTGTAACAGGATCCTTGATGCTTAATGACGGTAGGGCAACAATATCATAAAGGAGTTGATAGTTCGTTCTTCGAGCGTGAGAGGGAAAGTCAAATATTTTGTTTCGCGCTTTTATTTTTCCAATTTGAATTGTGTCGTTGTGAATCGTTACTTTCCACGCATTTCAATAAACAGAATAGCGCAAAAAACTGCCTTTTCACCAGCAAATCAAATCGTTCTTGTCACGCGGACTGTTTAATTTGGTGCAGCGCGCTGCTTAACAGCCACCGCCGTCCTTGTTTATTAGCAAGACCTAACGCATCCCTAGATGTAAGTAAGTACCGCGAGAACTTCAGCCGCCTTCTTGTGGCCGTTTCTCCGCTCCGTTCCCCCGCGATGCTCCAACTAGGACAAAGGAAAAGGAAAAAAAAAGAATCGAAGCAGAAAGAGTACCGGGAACTAGGTTCCTTCGCGGTTTTTGAGAGTTTCCCAACCTCTCTTCCTACTCATTCCTTCGTTCTCACTCTCTTTCTCTCTCTCTCTCTCTCGCTCTCTTTCTCTCTCTCTCTCGCTCGCAACTCCCTTTTACTCTGTTGGATATTTCATACCTTTTCCACGAGAATTTATCCCCGAACCTTTTGAGGTTGAGACGTGGCCTGTTTCTTTTTGGGGATCGGAGATATCCAATCCCGTTTTACGCACACACACACACACAAACCCACCCTCAAAACCTTACCACCTTTTTTTTCTTCCCTCCCCTCCATTACTCTCTCTCCTTTATTTCTCCCTCCCCATCCTAACCTCCCTCCCCCTCCCTCCCCCTCCTCCTCCTCCTTTATCCTCCTCCTCCACACCACCTAAAACCCATCTCGACCTACCTACCTACCTCTTCCATCCTTTCGACACCCTCGCCTCTAGGTTCCTGTTCCTCCAAAAACCCTCCTCCAAAAACTTTTTCCCTGGGATGAAGCCAATAGATCAAGCGGAGCTGTCATCGCATTTTTCACTCTTTCTTTCTCTACCAGGGTCTGTGTGGTGATGCGGGACGATAAAGGCAACAACCCCGCGGAGTAATTTCTGAAAAGAAAGGAGGGAGTTGAGGGGAATAAATAATTACGGAGAGTCCCGTCGGAAGAGAAAATGAATGAAAGAGGAGAGAGAGAGAGAGAGAGAGAAACAGAATGAGAGAGGGAAGAAAGGGTTCTCTCGAGAATTTCGAAGAATTTCTGAAAACGTTTTCGGAGATCTCGTCGTGAGGAAAATATAATTAAAAGTTTATTTTTTTTAGTTCGTGATTGTATGCCGGCTCTCTGCCTATATTTTCTTTACAACTTGTCTCAGGTTGAGTATTTTTGAAACCAGAGAAGAAATGAATAAATGATGTTTTTTGAGATATTCTGTTTTGATTGTAAACGGAAAGTCATCGCAAGTTTTGAAAGTCGTTTGTTTCTTTGAGGTGTGCGTCATCTTTTTTTTAGGTGTTTTTAGCGACAAAACGCGGTACATTACAATGATTCCTTTAATTTGTCATATTAATTTACTTTTGTCCTCGTGGATATATATATATACTATATATATATATATATATATATATATATATATATATATATATAATATAGATATAATACTTGAATTAATAATTAAAATTAACATATTTACAGACGAGTAAAGATTTTTTTATTAGCTAGGTTAATTATAAAAGTTTTCTTAGTAAAAGATTTTTAATATTCTTCCTGCCGTTCTTGAAATTTTAATCTTGTATTTTCTTCAAAAGTTTAATTTTCCATTTGAGGAATTCTATACCACCATTTTATTTATTTTAAGATTTTATCATTTTGCAGGGAAATTTTTCAAGCTTCATATGCTATGTCTATATCTACTATAAGTAATCAATTCTGTTTAACTAAGCAATGAAAAAGATGACATCCTCCAATTATGCAATTTTAAAAATTAAATTTATGAATGATATTGCTGTATTTTCCTTTGGGACATACTGTCATAAAAATTATTGACCAGTATTGTGGATTTGTACAAAAACGCATACTAATGCGATATACTTTAAGTGATAATTAAGTGGTATGCATTGATTTCAATATATATATGATAAATAAAATTTTCAAGGCTTTGTACATAAATTACTATTAAAGGAGCGTAGGTATATTGGGTTTTGTGTTAAATCCTACACTGAGAAATGTATACTAATTTGTATGTATAAAAAATAATTACAATTACAGCTGCGAAAGCCGCACAAATTTGAACCATCAAAGGAGTTATCAGAATAACGCTATTTAACTCCACAATGGTCAATTGGGATTTATTATTCACCAGAGAAGTAGCATTTTTTAAAGCATTATTTTACCACAAAAAAAAAGTTTTAGGCCAACTTATTAAATCATCCGAGTTGGATATAATGTTTAAAAGACCGTTTCTTTCGATTTGTCGAATCTGGCCGCCCCTTCAGATTTAGACCCATTGAAAAAATACGCCCGGAAAAGCGAATTATTTTTTGAAGATGGGATACTGATAAAGTACACGCAAACTCGCACTTGCTTGGTTTCCATTGACGACAAACCAACGAAGCGCGCTCGGGAACTCAGGAGTAGGAAGTAACCCATGCAAACAACTTCACTTCACACCCACGGTAGCACACATGCACACGTGTGCAGAAGACGGATCAGTCACGCAAAAGGGATAAACGCATAAAATTGCACACGGACGAAAAAAAAAATATCGAAGCCGGATTGGCGACAGAACGAGAGGAAACCGATCGATACCGAACACTATAACTTTCGAGGAATAAGAGGAGGGGGGGGGGGAAACTTTGTTCCTTCATTTGATTTATTGTTTTTGCCGGGCTCGAAAAAAAAAAGTATAGAGGCGGTGATTTTCGGAGTGTTGAAAATAAGGTATTGGAGGTTGAGTTCAGGGAGAGAGTGAGGGGTGGGGGGAGGAGGGTTTAGGGGGGGTGGGGGGGTGTAGAGGGTTGCGGACGAGAATGGGAAGGATAAGGGTTTTAGCGGACGTGGAAGGGTAGGTTTGGTTCCTGAAAGCGCCAGTGGTTTTCCAAAGGATGCTACTAGAGAAAAAAAAGTTGGGATGATTTTAGTTCCGGGGCCGGCAGCAGAGAGTTCCAAGTGGATTAGGGCTCCTGGGAATCTCAAGGGAGAAGGCCGTTGTGGCGTCGAGGCTCGGGGATACCCTTTCTATTCCCCCTGGAACCCTCCGGGGAATACTTGGTGGCCCCAGCAGTGGAGTAGAAGAGGTTGGTTTGCCCTCCTCCCCCATTTCCTCTCTTTCTCTATCTCCCTTACCATTCTCCCGAAACCTTACCGTTTCATTGGAGGCAATTTTCTCCTCTTAAAGGCCACAAGACTGGAGAAATATGTGACACGGGGAGGCAATCAACTTCCTCCAGCAGTTTTAAGAGGTCTCTCTCCCTCTCTCTCTTCCGCTCTCTCTCTCTCCAAAGAGGTTCATATCTGGCGGTTTTTGTTTCCAATTTTTTCTCTCTCCTTAGAGGTTTTGGAGGTGGCAGAAGATGGAATAAAAACACTTTTATTTCTCGAATCCTCGCGGGGGTCTTTTTCTCCCGGAGAGATCGCGGCTGCGGCCGAGAATTTAATCTGTTAATTTAATATCGGCGCGTTATGTGCTTGCTTATTCTCGGAGCGTCGTTGAATCAATTTATGATTGCTCTTCTCCCCCCCCCCCTCCTCCCCCCCTCCTCCCACGAGTATGACGCCGCGCTGCGTAGATATTGCAGTCGGTAAGGCTTTTAATTTTTTCGCCTATTATATGTTAGGCTCAAAGAACGTGGGAGAGAACAAAGGAAAGCGTTTTACCGATGATGAGATGCGATGCTTGAACTCTTTCAGAAATATCACCAAGATAAATTTTCATGTAAGGTAATTTCGCCTTGTAATTTATAATCAACGTGTAATTATACCTGGTCAATGGGCTATGCTTCATTCTGATAAAGTCGTATGTATCACACTCTCAGGTTTCAGAAAAAGTACAAGACACTGATTGTGAGTATTAATGTTTTGTATGTAGATTTACCAGATGGTACAGAGAATGCCAAATTGAATAAATTTAAACTAAAACGTACATCGAAATTCGTATCCCCTAAGTAATGAACGAATGCACAGGGACAAAACCATTTCTAACATCAGGTAGCAAAATAACTGCTGTTGCTTTTATTTCTAAGAGTTTTTTTCGCCTGGAATGATTATTTAAATCTAAGAATAGGAAGTGCACTATTTTTACCTGAAAAGTAAGATGATTAGCACGATAATTCTATTAATCTTAAAAAAATACATGTTGAATTTTATAAAGGCCGTTTAGAAATTATCTTTGTAGGCATTTAGAATTAATTTGCTATTCATATTTAACAAGAGGGAAATTATTTAGTGTGAAGTTTTATCTTATTTTTAATATATATCGAATCACCAAAAAATATAAAAATACGAGTAAATATATTATTTTACGAGACATATTAAGGGATACGATAACAATTCTAAAATGTCCATTTTTTATTTTGATACCCTTTAACATTTAGGTCACGACAGTTACTTCTCGAAAGTAAATCGATTCATATATCCAATAATATCATTTTTAAAATTTCAAACCTTCTTAATGACGTCTCGTCGTCTGCGTTTTTATTGTTCTAGCACAAATCGAGCGGCGATTGTTTTTCGATTCTCCGTTACGCTAAAAGTCACGCCCATGGGTTCAATTTGGCGAAGGGAACAGCGAGGGAATTTCGTCCCCCTTTTGAAAGGACGTCCGTTTCGATTTTCCTGAAGGTTGGTCATTGCCTCGTAGAATCGATTTCACGAACGTCATGGGGAGCGCTGACAGCGACCTCGGGCGAGTGCGGCGAAGAAGGGAATGAAGGATGTCCTCTCGCGGTTACTATGTAGTGCTATTGCAGATCGCAATTATCGGAATGCGTGGCGGACGAAAGAGATCGAGTAGTCGAGTCAAATAGTATTCTTCCCGTTCTTCTATTAAGAACATCGTGGCACGCGCTTTCAATTAACTATTTGTGATAAAATTCTTTCTTTACATCTAAATTAAGAAAACGCAGTAGGCAGAAAATTATATGTAAAGCTATGTTGTTTAAAGAAACTACTGTTATAGTGAAAGAGCGTATATCAGACACTCAAACTCTGCTCTCATAATAATTTTATTCCTAATTCGTGTAGAAGAATGTGCAATAATATATATTATTTTCCTTTTCTTAAGTAAATAAAGAATTCGGTTAAATAATTTGCGTATACCGTCATAACCATAAGGGGAAATAAAAATAATTAAACTAATACATGAAATATTTTAATTTTAAATAGCATTATTGCGGACACAATTTTATTTACGGGTCATAATGCGAAAATGTTCACATATATAAAACATTTACAGGGTGTATGAAGTATTTTTATTGATTTATAAGAACCAATAGGAAAATTATTATTTTCGTCGTCAATTCATGATCGTATCTGTATGCTATGCAATCGCGCAAACTATCATCTGCAGACGGAACTTTTGATTCTACGAATAGTTTAATATTCGTGTTAGCAATCGCGTTCAATAGCTCGAAGTTTTCTTATTTCGAATCTCCTGTCTTAATCTCAGAGTGTCATGGAGTAGAATAAATCTTTTTCCGATATTTAGGCAGAAAAAAATTGCTCGTTCCCATAAACTTAGATAGTATATGGGTCATGATACAAGACTTATCTGAATAACTTCTTAAATCACACTACTGTGTCTTACAGCTCCAGTGGCGCAATTGGTTAGCGCACGGTACTTATAAGACAGTGTCCGAGCTATGCCGGGGTTGTGAGTTCGAGCCTCACCTGGAGCATTTTTTTAATTCTGCAAAATATTCGTCCATTCAAATGAATGCTTTGCGATGTCCTTAATGTTAGCAACGTTATAGTTATGCCATTATTTTCTAGCAAATAAGCGACTGTTAATGGTATTAATTAACAGTTAATAAACAGGATCGTTTGGATGGAAATGCGTATTAAAAAATCTATATAAATGGCCATTGCTTAAATTGAATATTTAATTAAGGTACCGTAAACGTTGTAATTTTATTTATGAGGATTTTTAAAAATTAATCTGCTTTGTGATGCGTAATAATCAGGGTTATTAATAGGGTTTCCATTGTTGTTGATGTTTAATTGGTTTATATAGCCTCAGTGATAGAGATATTGATACATTTGTATTAAATTTTTCGTCCAAAGGATGATAGAATTATTTTCACAACTAAGAGTGAGTTAATGAGCACGTGAACTTCAAAAGTAGAAGAAAAAATAAATTAACTACGTATATTTTAGTTACAAATTAAAATCATTCTAATGGCATTTTGTAAAATAAACAAGTAACACTTTCGGCAAAATTGGTTTTAGGTCTAATTATTTTAGGTAAATTAAATTTTCAAAGAGTTCATTTGTACAAATAGACGTATGGCATACACATGTTATGCTCAGAGTACCACAAAAGGAAATTAGATGGCTTTTTAATTGAAAAAAATACATTTAACGTTTGATGCAGAATATTTCCTACCCTTTACAGCGTATCACCTTTTAAGTGAAAAATATTTTCAATAGTCTGCAGCATATCATTTTATCATTTAATAAAAATAAATTAATAATATGAAATTTTTTTATACTTTTTATGGATATTTTACCTAAAATAGTTACATAAGATTAGAATAATGTAATTCAGAATAAACTCAAATTTTAATCCCGGCTTGTTTTGTCTTCGCCACCTATCATTGTTTCGTTACGCTCTCAACAAAATAGGAAAAAGCTTCTATGAATACGTATAATATGTCCTCTTAATTCCCCCAACCTTTGATGCATTATTTCCGAGCATCGTCTTGCGTCTAGAATTTTTAAAAATGTATCCATTAGTTACGCCCACTCTCAAATGTCAGAACGGTTCATTTTCTACGCGTCTAGATTCATGACCATCTAAAATTGGTATTTGTGCATATTTTATAACGAAGTCAATGTTATGCCGAATTTGGTAATTACGATGTAGACAGACTCGCGTCGAAACAAATGACACGCGAACGAGCATGAATGTCGGCCATTGCTCCCCATTCGCCATTAATGGATCATTAATCTCGTCATCTCTCCGCAGAGTTTGATAAAACCATTACACGAGCGAATCGGCAAGTTTTTCCTTCGGAGAGAACACCTTGTTTTTCGTTTCAAGTTTGGTTACAACTCCATGGCGAACTTATTCCCCATTCGTTATCCGAGGGATAATTGATTTCACAGCGGTAGTAGCATGCTGTCTTCATTTCAGACTCTTTCCACTTCTTCCCTTGTTTGTTGAATTTGCATTTGGACGTAAGTGGTAATTATCATTCTCATTATATTGTGAGTTATCTGAGGCTGCTGTTTATACGACAGTAGCATTACTTAAAAGTTGTAGGAAATTTTCCATTTTTATGAGATGTTTACTTACTCAGATTAACAATAAGTACAGAATTAAACTTCTTTTTACAGAAAAGACGTGTATTCTTTTAAAAATTATTTTATTTTGGAATTTATTATAATTTTTAAAGTGAGAAAGCAACTGCCATCACACAATATAAATAAGATCAGTTTGTGGGCACAGTATAGTTTGCAATGATTTAAAATATATAATATAATGTTAAGATTTAAGAAGAGAAAAATTCAAACTGCTCAACAATTAAACAAAAACAGGTTAATAATTCGATTTTCTCTTACGTATGAAACCACAGTACTTCATTCACTCTTGATTACTTTCCGCATTAACACATAAATCACATTATGATTTCCATATGAGTAAAATAGAAGCATGTGATATTTTGCAAAAATACTCTAATATAATCCATGCTCTGAAATGTGGTTTTCAGTTTCACTTCTAAAGAGCTATTTTAGGGTATACTCGCGGTCGCGATAATGGTATGCTGATTGTTTTCATATACCTGTCTCAATTAGCACCAAATTGATGACACCTAACGTATGTTTTCGTTTAATTTGAATTTCAAAACAAAAGGGATTAGCGGACCAGAGGGTTTGAGAGAAGGAGGGAGAGGTCGAAAGACGAATCTTTAGGAAATTCATAGTACGCCCACCTCTCTACACTAACGCAAAAAATAGCATTCCGGACACCTTTTGTGTGATTGATGACACTTTACAAATTGTCACCCACCGCACAGTGGAAGACTAACTTTCCCTTTTGCGTCACACGTGGGCATGAAAAAAATATAAATAAATAAACAGCGAAGGCCACGGTTTAGAATCATCATCCCTCCTCCCACAGTCCCCTCGAAAATCCTCCTCCATCCCCCGACTCAAATAACCTCCCCCTCTAGAAGTTAAGTCTGATACCTTGACGTCGACAGAGACAAGTAATGATGTCGCGCTCAGCGGTGAAGTGCCATTGTCAACGGGTAGTCGACCTCCATATTTTTTTAAACTCCATCCTTTACGCCTCTCTCTGTCTCTCTCTCTCTCTCTCTCTCCTCTCTCTCCGTCCTTCACATAACGCACTCGTATGAAACGGGGCGAGGGAGCGGGAAAGGGTGGGAGAAAAGGGTGTGAAAGGGGAACGGAGAAAGGAGTCAGGGAAGGAGGTGGGGCGAAAAAGAGGAAGAGACGGGAGAAGAGAAAAATGGGAGGGGAGGCAACAAAGAGATAGGGAAAAGGAATGTGGCGGTTTGGGAATAGGTATGGGATCGGGGGCGAAAAAAGGCGAAGTGGGGCGGAGTAGGGGCGGATAGAGCGAGTGAGAGAGAGAGAGAGGGGGGGGGGATGAGGCGGAATGAGGGAGCAGGGGTCGAATATGGGGCTGTACATGCGGAGTGAGGGGGGGGGAGGGGTGGGGTGGAGGCTAGGAGGAGTGGGGGAAAGGGTAGACGAATCATCCCTACCGCCGCGATTTTACTTTCCTCTCTTTTTTTTTCCTCTCCCTGACACTTCGGATTGATGACCATAGAAGGGGGATTTTCGGGAGGGATAGCCCAGCCTTTTTTTTCCTACGGCGCTTCATAAAACGCCCGCCAGGAAGGCGCTCCGTTCGCTACCCTTTACGTTAAAGGGGAGGGAGAAAGAGGAGAGAAAGATGAAGGGAGAGCGGAGGGGGAGAGAGAGGGGAGTAAATAAGAGGGAGGGAGGGAGGGGGGGGGCGGTATGGCGCTTCAAAAATCGGAGCCCGTTTTCTCTTTCGTGCACGTATGAGCGAGTGTCCTTCCTGTTTTGGGGTGATTGAGCGGTTTTTATATGCGGGAGTTGTATAACGCAATGCGGGACGTTTGAGACTATTCTCCCCGAAAAAAAAATAAAAAAGAAATACTTCCTCCACTTTCTTCCCCGTATCATCTCGTTATTTTTCATCGATCCCCCCCCCCCCTCCATCCTCCCCACTTTCTCCTCCCACTCTACCTCCCTTTCTCCTCCCCATTTACCCTTTCTTTTCCCTACTATCGTCTTGGATTGAAAAATGCACCGTTCGGCCTTAGTTTTTCCTTTTTTTTGCAGGTGCAAGGTTTCCCGTCTTATCTTTTTTCTAACTGTTCCGCTCTCTGCTTGTTGTCCCGAGTTTTTATAAGTGAGGAGGTAGAAGGGGTAATGGGTTCTTCGGGAATTGCTGCCAAGAGGACCAAGTAGGAAAAAAATCGGTCGGATTGTGTTTAGATTTTGCCTGGAGTGTATCCGTTTGGAGGTTCTCTCTTTCACCGCTTTTGAGGAGGTGACGTGGGCGTGGTTTGGATAAATGAAAGGATTAGAGTAACAGAGGCTGAGCGAAAATTGTTGAATTAATCGATGGCGGAAAAAAAAGAAAAACTTTGGCTCCCTTAGGTTAAATTTAAAGCGCTCTATCGTTGTTTACTTCGCCGGGGAAGTTTAATTAAGAGATGTCACCGGTGCGCGTTTTTTCTACATTTTTTTGTTGATTTTTTCTAAGCTGACCTAATATTGCACGGTGCGATATGACGAAAACTTAAGCGAAGCGAAAAGTTTTTTTTTATATTTTGAGTAAATGAAGTACGTGACCTAATTTATAGGCTAAAGGCATTTAAGTGCAATTAATTCCGTTGTGTTAATTAATTTTACTATCTAATTTTACTTGGTGCTGTAAAATATCAGTTTCCCCGAAATTTTAAACGTTATCCCTTCCTTGTGGAACTTCGAACTTTTATTTATTGATATGTCTTTCAGGAATAATCTCAGTGCATTTGAATTTACATGGAATTCGTCGTTTTGTTGAATTATATATAAATTTATTTCATGAAATTTCTACTCTAGTATTATTAATACAGTAAGACAAGCGCGCTTATTCCTTATTGTATTCGTCTTCCACATGGCAAAAAGGGGAAAATCTTTGTTATGTTATCTTCGACCTAAACGAAATTTAGAAATTTTAATTATTTTATGATAATTGTAATTATTTCCTCAGTGCTCTTCGACAAACTATGTATAATTAATAAAATAAATAGATGTATGGAAATGAAATTACTTTATAATGAATTGCATTTAAAACAACACGAGCTATTTAATACTATAATAGCCCAGGTTTGTTAGTTGGTTGGTCACGCTTCACGATGGCCGATATAGAGCGTTTTAACAAACTTCTCGAATAGGTAGAAGATTGAAATTGTGCAAGGATGCTTTATTAACATATTTTAAGGTAATGACGAAAATAAATCCCCAAAAAAGTCCTGGGTTCGACGCCAAGGAAGACATTTCCATTTTCCGTAAGGTAACATGTAAAAATCAATTTTTTGATGTGCAGGTTTTTATTGTTTTGGAAATTAAAATTAGAAGGAATTAACCTACGATCTTCGTATCTAAACCATTTTGAAGAAACAATTACAAAGTCACTTTTTCTGTTCATCTTTTTCCGCATACAATTCGAAATCGCTCATGTTATAGGTTTAATTCACATATTTTGTGGAAATATTGCCATTTTAACGGGATGTTGCCTTGGCTACCAATTATATTGTTAGACCTCAAAATCCTATTGTTATATCAATCCTTATGAGTGTATAAGCGTGCTTTGTATGCTTTTAATACGAGAGAGGGGGGGAGAGAGGTAGAGGGGGGAGCGAGAGGGAAGTAGAGGGGGAGGGGGAAATAGGGGGAGAAGAGAGAGGAGTAGGGAAGAAATGAGGTGGGGGAGGGAGATAGAGGGTGGGAGAGAGGGTGTGAAAGGGGAGGAGAAAGGGAGGGAAAGAGAGGCAACTATTTTAAGTTTAACTAAAGATAGCCCGTCAACAACAGAATATTCACTAGATATGTTGTACCTATATGACAAAATATTTCATATGTGAAAGTGGGATATTAATTATTTTAAATGAAAATAATAATCTATCTATCTATAATTCTTCCGTTGATATTTCAACGGGCATTACACTAGTTTATTTATAATTGAGCGTTGCATAGAAATTTCCCCTTATCTGTAGCCATGTAGGGCATTTGATGACCTTTATATTGCTTTCGAATGGCTTTCATTTCCACTTTCGGCTTTTTTTGTTTTGCTCCATTAAGACCCAATCCATTACATATTTTTTGTCAGGTATTTCATATAAGGTATTTTTATCGGTGTCACAGCCATTTTTTGGCATATCTTTGTCGTTTGGGTATTTCTGTTTTCCCTTCTCCTCGTCATTAAAATAAGGAGAACCTGAATGTAGCCATTGCTCGTTAAAATGTAACGAAGTTCTCTTATTCTATTCTCGCTTGTGTTCCTCCTACGTGAAATGAAGGCATGCCATCGAATACTCTTAGCCCTAAAAGAAGACATGAGTAGCTTTTCAATATCGCGTAACTTTTCTTTGGAAACGACCGCCGCTCTATCTTAAGTCTCATACGTTCCTTTCCTTTTGCGATGTTGCTGTCCATTTATGGATGATGGCCAAGGTAAACGCTTCTGTTTATTCTTCCTGCTTCCGTTCAGACCTCTATACCAAACGGCCGTTTGAAAAAAAGGCGTTCTTTTGTGATTCACGTCGTTTTGTGTTTTATTTATTTATTTATAGCGATCTAGCCATTTCTGAAACCCTTTTATGTACCGACCTCCTACGGAATTGCGTGATAAAATTCGAGATATGAAGTTAGTTCAAAGATTTGTTGTCGGAATCGCCGCCCGACACCTTAGCGACAGAGTTTTTTTCGTTAAACGATGCGTCACATTAGTCTTGAATTTGTATTTCAAGTGTGTTTTGACACTTATGATCATGGATTAGAGAGAAAATCCATTTGTGTATGAATTTGTAATAAATGTTGCGTAATAGATTTATCTGAATGTGAGAAATTCGTAGCGAACAAGTTGTGGATTTTATATTTCAATTGTGGCACCATCCTTATTGCCTGAATACAGTTTACCTTCTTGCGGCTTTTTTTTTCAAAAACGTTTAATTAAATACGCACCTGTTTTGCTCAAAACTTTTCTGGTAACCCGTTTATAAAGTCATGGGATGATCAAACCAGATGTTAAATCATATAAATGTTGCCGATTGCCATAAATTCTTAAACTAAAAATCTTTATTTCAGTGCATTCCGCACACGGCGTTCACATTTCTAGCATTTTACATTTAGGAGTAAAATTATGGTGAGAATAAGTGTTTTGAAGGAATTCACATGCAATTTATTTGAAGCTTTATAGTAGTAAAACAAACAAAGAGTGTTTGTGAATGAATAGGTCTTGTTTGGTTGGAAGTGGAATATTTTGTACGTGTTGAAAGACGCATCTCACGAGGAAGAGGAACGTGGAAAATCTACGTCGTGCGATTCCGCTATTTGTCCCTATTTTCCTTTCCCAAATGCTGACTTTTCCTCTCTCTCTCTCTCTGAGTAATCTGCTCTAACCTCGCGTGAAATTCCTCCCGTGTTTTATTTCTGGAAATTCCCTCACGAAAATTGCGAAATTTGCCGGTTTTCGATCCCATTGAAAAATGTCTGCGCCGTTATGCTTTTCTACATTTTGGTGCGAAATTATTTCTCCCATTCCACTCGAATTAGCGCGATTTCTCTCTTTCAGGTTGACATATTAACCGGAACGAGCAAATCACGCCGAGGATTTATTTTCCTCTTCGTCATCTATACCTATCACTTTACCTCTCTCCCTCTCCGTCTCTCTCTCCCCCTCCCCCTCCTTCCCCCTCCCCCTCCCTCCCCAATCCGCGCGTTAATTGATTTCCGGGAATCCCCACTACTCCTGTTCCTTTCTCTTTCTCATATCCTCTCTCTCCGTTCCTCACTTATTCCCCAAGACCTGTCTGTTCCAATATTTCTTCCAGCAGACACACTCTTTTACTTCTCCACTATCCTACTCTTAGTCCTAACACACCTTTTACTAAACCTACGCTTCGCCATGGTTCAACCACCACTCTCCTCCTTAGATTTTCATTTCTACCTCTCCGCCAACCTTTCACATCCGATCTCACCTACAGCTTTTATCTTACTCCTATTTATAAAAGAACTGGTAGTGTAGTGGGCAGCGTGTCGACTTCACGTTGCGAAGTACCGGGGTTTGATTCCCGCGAATGGAGGTTTTTTCATAAATATATTTTTAAAAACAGCATCCGTGCCTGGCAGTAGGCAGCAGTACTGTCAGTGTGGTATATATAACAACTGATGTTGGCTGGGTCTATATCCAATAGAGCTCTAGGCGTGATCGAGATGATTTGAACGGCAACAGTACAGCGATGTGGAAAGGAATAAAGATACTACCACATTACAGTTCCCTAGTAATGATTATATGGTTGGACAATATGAGTTCTCTCGGGGTAAAACATTCCGGACGTAAAATAGTCCCCCAATCGGATCTCCGGGCGGGGACTGCCTTGAGGAAAGCATTTGTCGAAGGTAACTTACGCTTAGGTACTTGGAATGTAAAAACCATGAGGAAGGCAGGAAATCTAGAGATCCTGAAAGAAGAAATGAGAAGAAATAATATTGATATCATAGGGCTGAGCGAAGCTAGATGGGAAGGAGAAGGGCAGTTCGACTCGGAAAAATACACGGTAGTTTACTCTGTAGGAAATAGTGGGGCAAGGGGAGCAGCTCTCGTAATTAGGAAAGATATGATGAAGAGCGTGACAAAAATAACAGCAACGAACGATAGATTCATGGCAATAAAGCTAAAAGCAGTCCCAGTGGACATGTTGATAATCCAGATATATATTCCAGGGTCCGCTCATGAAGAAGAAGAAATTGAGATGTATGAACAAATGAACGACATTTACGAAGAATATGGAAGAGGAAAGGTAAACTGCTCAATAATGGGAGACTGTAACACCATAGTTGCAGAGGGACACGAAGAAAATATTGTCGGTATATGGAGAACCAGATTTAACAATGAATAATCACAGATCTGTCTACGGACAGACTACCTATGATGACGATATGTACACCATATCCCCGTCATACACCCACCATACTATTTTTCTGTTTTTCTTTCTCTTCTGCGCATTACACCTTCCATATATTTACGATTCCAACCTCTTGCTACTATTTACCCCTCTGTTTTCACTCTCTTCCATTTCCAATTCTCATGTCACGTTCTATTCTTTTTTCTTCATTTTCTCATTGCAAGTCTTCGTTTCTTCTTCAAGTTCCCCTGTTCATTGTCGTATTAGCATTTCAACTTCCTTGCTTTTCCCATTTCTCAAAACCTTGCTTTTTCAAGTCCTTCTCATCCGTCTATTATTCTTGCCCTCTGAATTCTGTTATTTATATTACTTCCACATTCTTACTTTCCAAAACCGTCTCCTTTCCATTTCCTACCCATTGAGATATTTCTTTAATTATTCCAACTCCTTCTCCAAATCGTGCTCATCCAACAGCTGATTCGATTTCTAGAATTCTTCATCATGCACTTCTAACTAAAGCTCCCTTTCCTACTCCGCTCCTAAAAATCATATTATACATGTACCACACTATTTACACCTACTTCTTCTCCAATCACATTGGTTTTTTCTTCTTTAACTCGTACTACCTCAGCTATATTCCAACTCATACTCATCCAACGTAACTCTTATATATATTTATGAAAGTTTGTTTGTTTATTTGTGCGTCTATACATTTCCACACCGTTAAAGCTAGAGTAATCAAACATTCAACAGATACTTTCTTCACAAATAGGAAGGCCGTAGGCTACTTCTTCATTCCTAATGTTTTATATTAATTGTACAAAAAGAAAAATAACTTTGTATGCTAATGGCAACGAGTGAATGCTAGAGATGGGTCAGAAAGAACGGAACAGTTATTTTGAACTATTCCGATGCCTAACCTGTTCAATAAAAGAACTGTTCTCAAAGAACAGGTAACTCTACATCTTATACACAGTGAGAAAGGTGGGAAGCGACTACTTCCTTATCCGTAATTGGACGGCGGGGACTGATTAAACTACGCGTATTTTCTCAAGTCCTACTACTGATATGAATCAAATTTGGTACGATTGCGGAGGGCTTCCAGAAATAATTAATACCTACGTGGTTTTTGTTTCTCTCTGACCGTTTTATTGAAAACGGCGGCCGAGTGAATTCTGAAATACTATGTATCATCCAGAATTCCGATCGGATTTGAACCAAATTTTCCCGGGCAACGCCGGGTATTTCTACTAGTCTTCCATATAATAATTTTGTAT
This sequence comes from Uropetala carovei, assembly GCA_036926305.1. Classification (NCBI taxonomy): domain Eukaryota; kingdom Metazoa; phylum Arthropoda; class Insecta; order Odonata; family Petaluridae; genus Uropetala; species Uropetala carovei. The sequence goes on along the minus strand of JAXCHB010000010.1, from coordinate 2,590,290 downwards.
TTCGACAAATCTAATTCCAACCCCTATTTAGCCTACTCATATTCTTCCAACTACTACTTAACGTACCCTTATTCGTCCTCCTCCCACCCCTGCTAACCCCTAGCTGCTATTTCCACTCCTCCTCTGCGCTATGGATTCACCCAATTTCCTTCTCCCATTCTGGAAGGCCCTTCAATCAAAACTTCTTTCCCTCTATTCGCCTCCGATTTTTATGTTTGTTCAAGGGTTTCTTTTCAGTCCTTCCGTTATGCCTTCTCTGTTTCCTTGGAGACGCCCCATTCCCCACGCCTTCTTCCTCCCACTGCACCCCTATATTTTTATCCTTGCCATAACTCCCACTTTTTCCTGTCCTACCGCCTTCCACTTTCTACGCTTCTCTCATTTTTTTCTCAAGTTGTCCTTTCTTAAAAAAAAGAACGGAACAAAGTTTTTTCCTACCGTTCTATTCTATCAAAATGACATAGCATTTCGAAATGGAATGGAAACGATTTTGGCAGGTATCGCTTTCGATGTCCCGAACATGGGCGTTGGAAGAGAAGGACTTTCGTTAATATGACTGTTATCTTTATATATGGGTTGCGTCGAGGATTTTTGATTGAACGAAAGTTTCTGAAAATGTAATACATGTATGTAATGCTGCAGTTGTTGCGAAGTATATGCTTTTGTGAGAATCATTTAACAGAATGGGCTGTGCAATAAAATGTCAGAGTTAAATTATTTTTATTATTAGTAACGATTCGGGCAGTACATTTCTGGAGGAGAAACCTGTTTTCTGCTGATTGTTTTAGAATGTAGAAGTAATTTTATCGTTTAAAATGAATAGAAGAGGTGAACGTGAATCGCATAAATGTCTTTTAAAACATGCATTTTTTTAAACCATCAAAAGTCATATCATCCCTTGTAAGCTCGTGCAGCGTTTAAATAAACCTTAGTTTCTAATAGGTAACTTATGAATGGCTGTCCTACCAGCCACTAACTTTTATTCCGCTGAATAAATTATTATTTTTTTAATGCGCAGTGGAAAATATATATCCCACAGTGATAATCTTCGAGCATTTCGTTGAATTTTACCAAGAAAAACATGTTAAGTGATATTGCCCTTCTGATTCTAGAGTATTACTTTACCTCCATAGCATTTTGATATTTGAAAACCTATGTAAACATACGAATTTAAGCCAAAAATAAATCTCATAAATACCTGCCTCCACTAAAACTGGCGGATTGATGGCTCATTTCCCTTCGTTTAGCGATAGCCTTAAATTGCTTCTTTTCCATTGGTTTCTTCATTACATTTCTTCCATCTCATTTGATCTATAGTGTTTTTCATCTCCTTTTTTTATTTTTGTTCGCATTTTGACTTTTTTCCTTGGTATCACATCCTCCATTCCAAAGTGGATTTCTGCGCTTCCCTCTCCGATCGTGTATATTTCTTCGCTTTCTTATCTCTTCATAATAATATGTTTGCCACTCACAAACTGCCTTCGATTCACGTTCACTATTCTTATATTTTCCTCTATTTCCTTCTCTGAATCGTTGAATGTCTCCATTCTGGTCTCTCGACATCTTGACATCTCCTCTGTCCATTCCCCCTTCCGCAGTTTATCTCCCTTTCTAAATATTGCTGTTTCTCTCTAGTTTTCATTTCCTATTCCTTTCTCTTTTGCTCATGTCCAATTATAATTGCTGTTATTATCTCCATCCTTAATAATAAGTTACATTATCATTACTGATTTTTATTCGAGTCGAGAGAGAGAGAGAGAGTGTGTGTGTGTGTGTGTGCGTGTGTGTTTTACGCTCAGAGACCGAAATCGCTCACTGAGCGAAAAAACAGCCACAACGCGTTGTGGATGCACATAAACGACCAAATACCGACATTGAGATTTTTTCGCACCATGGCAGTTTTAAACCGACCACGACGCGTTGTGGACGGTTTGAAACGACCACGAAGCGTTCTGCTCTTCATATTCTGTGAAAGCGCGACGTGGCCTTCTCCTTAGGACCACAACGCTAAATAATCTGATTACCACTGAGCATGAATTTAAATAAGAAAAACAGTTATTCAGTCATTATAAGATATTTATTCACACATTACATAACATGTAAAATATTAATAGACGAAGTATAAAATGTCATAAAAATTGATATAGGCCAAAAAACAGTCATTTTTTTCGCACTTGGAATTGCACTGGACTGCTTGAGACCGGCACTTGCACTTGTTGGTGTTACAATAACGTTTGCAGTGGCACATAACAAATCCTTGTTCGGACCCAGATGAGAGAGCTGAAGCACACCGTAGAGTCAATGATGTACTTGGAACGTCTGTTTCATTGACAATGTTGGAATCTGCGAAGCTGAACTAATTGCGTGCGTAAAGTCTTTCCAATGTCCCTTGTTTGGTACCCAATTGGTAAAACCAGATTCGTTCGTACGTAGGATCACGGTCAACGAATTCCTTGCAGCAAGTCTTCCCCCATCAACATCCGGAACTTTAACAACGGCAATCTGTCCTAACTCGGCAGGAGGTTTTTTCCTTTTTTTGCTGCTTGCTTTTCCAATTCTGTTTTGGCACTTTGACGTTCATCGTCGATTAAGTCAGTTCTCTTACAACGGTTATATGTCACTTGATCTTCAGTTTCGATTCCGCACTTCGTGTGTACCTTCAGATAACATTTTCCACAAATTTTGAGAACTCCGGATTCTTCACAAAAAAGCACATGAAACTGTGATGGCTGTATCATCTTCCATCTCCTCTTCTGATTCGAGTGCGTTCAAGTCACTCAAGACGTTTCCCAAATCCTCCTCTGTTTCCAGCGACTGATAGGTTTCCTTCTCCAAGAAAGAACCTGCCAATCCGATTCTTTGTTTGCATCAAAACGGCTTCACAAGGACTTTTCTTAATCTCTTCATGCAGTGAACATTCTTCTTGCTTTGGATGAGTTTTAATCCCTCTGACCACTTCTTAGTGCCTTCGTCCACAACCCAAGCTACCAGCATATCTCTTATATCCTGGTTTGACCGTTCTACTGATCCTAGGTTTTGGGAATGTCTGGGTTTCCCATGCACAAGTTTCATTATTCAGTTGGAAAATTCCCTCCCGTTGTCACTTTGAAGAATGAATGGTGCTCCAAATATTCTTGTATTACTGAAACCTATTGCGTACATTTTTTAAAAATAAGACTAAATACAAGAAATATTCCAATTTTTATTAAATTTGTGAAATTTTTATTTAATTATAATAAAGTCAACCAGTTCGAAATTTAAAGCGAGGACAGATAGACAGACAGACAGACAGACTGTGTGCCCTACGACAAAAATGTAAACAACCAAAATTGTTTTACTTATTGTTAGTACAAGGAACAACTTTTACTTAAATTTTTTTTCTTCTTCTGATGAAATATTTAAAAAAACGTTTTGAATTTTACAACTTGGTCTCTTGTGACAATTTGCAATGTGTGCAGCTTCGATGACATCAAAAATCTCATCCATTTTGCAATAATAACGAAAGCTATTACTTTCGTTCACTCCATTTTTTTCAATCGATTTCTCATTTTCTCCAATAGTAATTACGTCGTATCTCTTCAGTCTTCTATATTGCTTGGACGACAAAGGCATATTACTTTTTTCTTTCGTCTTGCATCTTTAACCTCAGATAGGATTTGATTATACCTTTCACACGTAAAGTAATCACTACGATCATTGCTGCTCTTAATAATAGGCTTAAATTTTCCTTTAAAAACCTCTTCCATTTTCTTCTTACTGTCCGAAATAGATACGCTCTCGCTGGCAGTCATGGTCAAACTGAGCGTGAGATCGTACGTGAGTCAGAGTCATTGGGGTACGATACTAAAAACTCGCTGACAAGTCTCAACATGCATGATTTCGCTTCGTGGTCATTTCAAACCGTCCAAAACGCGTCATGTCATTTCTGAATCGTCCGCAACGCGTTGTGGTCGGTTTAAAACGGCCATGAAGCGAAAAAATCTTAATGTCGGTATTTGGTCGTTTAGGTGCATCTACAACGCGTTGTGGCTGTTTTTCCGCTAAGTAAGCGATTTCGGTCTCTGGGCGTAACATATATATACGTGTGTGTGTATATATATATATAAAAGTAATTGTTAACGCTCCTCAATGCGCGCACATTTTTTTGTACATTTATTTTATTCTTTGTAGCAGGCATATATGGTTACTTAGTTCCCTTGCATTATTTGGACAATTACTTTGTTTGCAAATATTCCACTTATAACAACATAAATACTTGAAATTCACTCATGTCGACCCTTACGCGTTGCTAACAATTCTACCAAAATTGTCATTCCTGTACAAAAGTAATACTTCATATAATAATATTTACAAACATTAAAAGCATCTGATGCGAATTTACTGAGGTAAATTTATTTATATTGGCAAGTGACGCAACAATGAAAGAATGGTATAAATTGCTCCTTGTGAATGAATGGACTCTATACAGAAATCGAAAGGAACGAGCGATAAGTATAGTTCATCATTATCTTCACATCAATGAGCCTGTCCCGGTGCACATTATACACTTTTACGCACGAGGAATTTTTAGGTGAGTTGTAGAACACCCAAACTGGATGATCAAAGCAACATCTTCATAATTTTTCTCTAATGCAATTTTCAGGATATTCATTCGACAATTTCCAAAAATGAAGTAGTATATGAAATCAATTTAAGCATTTTGGGACTCGTAAACATTTTACTAAATTTGAAGAATGTGATAAGTTTTTGATGCCTTCCATAAAATTAAGCCATTTTCGTAAGTTGATATTCGCCCTATTTAAACATATAGGCTAGCCGAAGTAGTTCCATTAATTAGGTAAAATAATATTTGTCCGAAAATTTCCATCCTGGGGATATATTAACACAAGCTCCTTTATGATACAATTTGCAGAAGTTCCCGTTGAATTTCAACGGATTTAGTGAATCTAAAACTTCGACTGTGTAACATGTAAACATCGCAAGAATAACTTAGCACACAGTTTTAACCGTCAAACAAAGCTAAAATGAAGAAAACCGCTCCGCACTGACCTATTTATACGAACAAAGAAAATCTTGCTCCGTGAAAAATCTAAAATTACGTGTAAATTTATGGTAAAATAATTATTGTATTAATCTTTCCCTCCCCCAAATTTTTATCGCCATAAATCCTATGCTACCCGCAGGGTAAAATTATATACCTATGCGAAGTTTCGTAATGATATCTTCAAAACGAAAACTGTAAGCAAAACCAACAAGAACATAATAATCAACAGAAAATGGATGAACAAAGGACCAAACAAAATTTATTAATTTAACGGAAGACAAAAAAGTAAATAGAGAACATTTAAGAACCACAGAGAGAATATTGTCCTCCGACTCTTAGCTCGATTCACTCATCAACGCTCTTCAATGAGTTCTGTTACGAGAAATCTCTTTATGTCAACAATGGAAACAATGAACGATATATCCAATCACAATTTGTGGAAAATCTACGTCTAATTACTTAAATTATTTACGTAGTTTTAAAAACAGCTTGCTTTGGAGAACGCTATGCCACACGAAAATATCATTAAAAACTTTTTATTAGTAATATTTCAGTTAAAATCAACAAATATTAGATTGTCATGTAAACAGAGCAAAATCACACACACAAATTGGAAAACGATATCGCGTTAAAAAATTTACACATATAAATGCATTGGACTCTCAACTTCGGCGACAATAGGAGTTGTAATGGTAGCTTATAACTGGCATTATCATAAAACTGACAAAATCACGTGTTTTTCTGATTCTAAAGGCATTTTTTTACGCTAATTCGATCAGGATTCTAATTCTATCTTCAATAAAAATAAACTTGGTTCTTTTCTTCATAGAACCGCCCGTCTCAAGTTTGTACCATGTTTCTAAGTAATTTTAAAATTGAAATGAAAAATAAGCTGCACTCATCTATATGTTATTCAAGTGGAGAAAATGAAATAAGAAAATATTTTTTAAAATTAGTAAGGTCAATAAAATCGGTATAAAAATCTGACTACGCCACTTAAATCTTTATTCCGGTTAAAATGACACCTGCCTATTGTTTCTACGTGATGTAGTTGCTTCGCTATAAAAGAACATACATACATAAACTTTTCATTATAGATATATATGTATAGATGTATAGATATATTGTAATCTATATACGTAGATATCTATAAAGAAAAGTGTTTGTATGTATGTTTTTTGTAGCTGAACAGCTACAGCACGTAGAAACAAGAGAAAGGTGTCATTTTAATGGCAATAAAGAGATAAGGGGTACAGTAAGGTTTTTATACCGATTAGATTGACCTTTCTAATTTAAAAAAATATTTTCTTTATTCATTTTCTCCATTTGAATAACATAGAGGTGAGTGCATTTTATTATTAATTTGAATTTTAAAGTTATTTAGAAAAAATATACGAACTTGACATAGATGGTTCTATGAAGGAAAGAACAAAGTTTATTTTTACTGAAGATAGAATCCGTATCCTGATCGAATTAGCGTAAAAATGCGTTTAGAATAAAAAAATACCTAATTTAATCAGTTTTATGACAGTTCCAATTATAAGCTACTATGACAACTCCCGTTGTCGCCGAAGGTGAGAGTCCATTGCATTCATATGGGGAACTTTTTAACGTAAAATCGTTTTTCAATTTCTGTGTGCGATTTTGCTTTGTTTACATAGCAACCAAATATCTGTTGATTTTAATTGAAATATTACTAAGAAATAGTTTTTAATGATATATTCGTATGGCCTAGAGTTTTCCAATGCAAGCTGTTTTTAAAACTACGTAAGTAACTTAAATAGTTAGACGTAGATTATCCACAAATTGCGATTGGGTATATCGTTTCATTGTTTCCATAGTATTGTAGATATAAACAATTTTCTAGTAACAGGACTCATGGACGAGAGAATCAAACTAATGGTCGGAGGAGTGATTGTTAAAGTTCTCTATCTGCTTTTTTATTTCGTTAAATTAATTAATTTCGTATGTTCCTTTGTTCATCCGTTTTCTGTTGATTATTGCGTTCTTTCTGGTTATACATACAGTTTCCGTTTTGAAGATATCGTTACGAAACTTCGAATAGGTATATAAAGTTACACTGCAGGTAACATAAGCTGTATGGCGATAAAATATTTGGAGGGAGGCACAGCTTAATTCAATAATTATTTTTCCATAAGTTTACGCGAAATTTTCGATTTTCACAGTGCAAGATTTTAGGTAAATTTACTTTATTCGACGGTTAAAACTGTGGACTAAGTATCTTATTCTTGCGATGTTTACATGTTTTACTGTCGAAGTTTTAGATTCACTAAATCCGTTGAAATTCAACGGGCACTTCTGCTAATTTGTCTATAATAGCTTCATCTCATTGTCATTTATTGCGCTACCATGTGATTCGGTTGAGAATATCTGTAAATTTCAGGTACAGGCTGGGGTTTCAGAAAGGTTTTAATGGTTAATCCTCAAAACCATAAAACTACTTCCTTCCGATTGTAGCGTTAACACCGCCGGCTACAGCCTAACAAATCCAGCCTTCTCCTCCTTTAGGGTATTGTGTTAATATTTTCACTTTCACTTTCGCTTGAGTGTTTAGTTGGGTTCCACCATCGGTAACCCTCTAGGCGCAATATGAGAGAAACGGGTCACATGTGAACATTACGCGATTTATAGAGTTTTCGAAAGTAACTGTCGTTTGAGCTATCTCATAGAGCAGGGGTCGGTAACCTATTCTACAAGGTGGGCCACATTCGATGTTGTGAATGCATCGGAGGGCCGCATTGGAAATCACGAGAGTCTCGATGGGCCGTATGAGCGTTTAAATCAGTTAACTAGATACTTTGTGGTCTCATATATTAGTGATAATCAATTCTAATTTGTCTACTATAGAGTTAAAACCCAAACAAAGAAAGGTTTTCATAATATCACAAAATTTTTGGAATTTAGTTTCTTATAATTATATCGATAACTTTTTCATCATGGCTTCGCGGGCCGTATAAAACGCTGTCGGGGGCCGCATGAGGCCCGCGGGCCGTAGGTTGACGCCCTCTGTTATAGAACATTAAAACAGTTGATTCCTAAGTCGTTCAGAATTTCTTAAATTGTTTCCCGCGATGGGCAGTTTTTGCCAACTTTCAAATTAAATGAGCTTTGGAATACTATTCAGTCCTAAAATGGTATTATTATGTTAGGTTTAGTTCACGAAACCTTAGCTTCAATCTCACACTTTGTAAACGCAGACGCTTTTACGCTTCTGTAGCTATGGCTGCATAAGATAAAGGATAAAAAAAGAAATGGAAGAATCTCGATCGTATGGTCTTAACTGAATAACCCCATGTGATTTATATAGATTGATACTATTATATGGCGTTGTATTTTATTTGAGACTAAAATACAAGCATCACTCATAATTTGTCATATACTGCTGGCAGCGAATGGAAACACAAACTGGTCGTTTGTGAAATTATCCGCGTTTTCCTAAATAAAACTGCTACGTTATGTCAGAGATGCTTGATTCTACGTTAGCCAAATAGAGGAGCAAATAAAATATATAAGATTATGTACTCACCCTAAAAACATTTTCAATTTGCACAGATTCAGGAGTCGCCCTATAATCATACCAATACGATATGTATTTACATAACGTATTCGTGTAATTATTCAACGAATCACCACTATAAACTTGGAAATCATTTGGAAACGCGACACACGGCGGTGTATAAGCTTCTGTAGCTCGAATTAGGAAAAAAAAAGGAACGGAGCATTTTCAAGTATGAGAGCGACATGTGACGAGGTGATTAAGCAGATTTGAATTCGAACGAAGGGATGGCGAGCATTGTAAAAGGAAGAGAGTTAATTATCTCACTCCCCTCACCCCCCCTCTCTCTCTCCACCCCTTCGGAGAGCATTTCCGATTCAGATCCTCTAATAGTGGAGCCAAACCCGGGTTAATGACTTTATTCATTCCTCGAAATCGGGTTAGGGGAGGGTCTGGCATCATCATCATCATCGTCGTCGTGGGAGGAGAAATGTCGTAGGAATGCGTCCGCGGAAGAGAGGTGGGTGGAGGAGGAGGAGGAAGGAATGAAAGGAGGACAATTGGGGATTCCCTGACAGTCACACGACTCTAGTTGACCGCTCCGTTGTGTCCTAGCGGGGTACGTGTAACGTGTCGCAAGGGTCGTCGCGTCATAAGCCAGGAGTCGTGTGTTTGTGGAAGGGAGAGAGTGGGAAGGGAGAGAGAGGGGGGGAGGGAGAAAGGGATGTAGCGCCAGATATGAAGGGAGGGGGGTGGTCTTCGAGTGTTGTAGTCCAGGAGATTCCCCACGTTGAGAGAATTTCGTTGATGGGAGTATCGGACGTTCGAGTGAGGATGAACACCATCCCGTGTTTATACTGGTATTGAAAATTAATCAATCACAGCCGATTAGGGAGGGTGTGGTGGCGAATGGAGAAGGATAGCGATGGTTTTAGACAGGGGAGGGAGGGAGGGAGAGGGTGGAAAGGAAGGATAGGTGGTGCACGTATCAATATTTGAAGGGTTTGCGAAGCTTTTTGGCAGAGGGTTGGGGATGTGCCTGCTGGTTAATTGCTAAGCAACGGTGTTGTTCATTACAGAGGAAGAAAATGATGCGGACTGCTCAAAATCCTGCTTTGCGTTTCACTTTTGCGCGACGGCGTTTTGGTACGAGCTGCGAGAGGGTTTTGTGTGTGAGTGGAGTGGCAGTAATTGGAAAATGATTACTTTTTTCGTGGCGATCGGCAAAGCCGACTGGTGGAGGGAAAGGGAAGGTATTTTGGAGTAAAGGTCAATGATGCTCTGTAACGCGTGTTTGCGCGGTTTGAGAAGGAATGGTTTTATTATATTGCGTAGAGGATATAGGTGCCGTGATTCTTCAGAAAATATTCATTTTATTTTAATCTCCTTTTTAGAACCTCGTTATATCCAAAATTTGCAGGATATTTGCCCAAAGTAATATAGATGGCGGTAAATGTTTGAATTAGCCTGTTCGTGGAAGAATAAACAAACCCGTCATTTGAAAAAATGGAATTTCCATGAGCCCTGAATATAGTTTATATGTGACTCATAGAATAGTAATTTTGAACATTGTGGCGAAGCAATAAATTATATGAGATGGTTGAGATAAAATATCTCTACCTTCTCAGAGTAACCAGTACATTATACGGAATTACGGTGAAATTTCAAACCAGGATATTATTTTTTTAAATGAAATATTTTCACTGAGAATGCAGATGGCGAATTCGAATAAGTAATCGAATTTGATTTATTATTTGTAACTTCGATTAACGCCCATATTAAAAAATAAATATTTTTCGGTAACAATATAGATATATGACAACAATACTTCTGTTGCCGGTTATTGTTTGAATAAAGAATTAAACCAAAATTCAAATTTAAAAATACGGGTTGGGTTTATTTCCCATTGTTTCGCTATTTAAATAACAGTGAATGAAAATAAATGCTATAACGAGTTATGTAAATGAATGTACGTATTATTTTATTTATTTTTATTACATAAATAATATAAATATTTAGTGATGATTATTTAATTCTAGGCAAATTATAGATACCGATTTATTTTTACATTCATTCTCTGCTCTATTTAGAGATAAATGTCATTGGATTCTACCAATTTCATTCGGTTGTCAGAAAAAAGAATAATTTATCACGAAATTCCAATTCGTATCATTATAATGTCCATTAAATTTAATCTTTAAAAGTCTGAAGGCTACATCCATAGTATTGGGATTATTAATTCTTATCTAATTATTAATTTGGTGTCGGATGTATAGCCGTGACGAAGGCAAATTTCTCTCACGAAAAGGTCATGCGTCGTACTTTCTCTAATTTGCCCTTTATGTCAAGCTCTGCCAACCCTAGTCACTGCGGTTGCCTTGTCATCCTGCTTCACTCTGTCCTCTCCGGCGAAACACATGATTAAGCACATAAACTTTATTCCAGTTGGATACCACTTATTTGAATCACTGCATGTTTTTTTATATGTACTTCAATTTCACACCAGTCATCAAAGGATAAAAGTCAATTCTTGCCATTTCAGCTGAAATTTTAAAATATTTTTAGATGCTTCACCAATTAACCATACAGTATTGATTACTTGTGAATTTTCCCTTCAAAAATGTTTTGGTTCTCTTCGATTATCTCCGACCCCTTTTGAAAAATAATTTTTTGAGATAACCCTTTCACGCAAAACGAAAGCTTGCAAACCGATGACTGATCTGCCTGTGGCGACATTTACCCACCCGATCACCGGACAGTGGTGAGGGATAGTTTCTTTCCAGAGAGGCGAAGGGCGCGATAGCGCGCGGAGACGGCTACACTCGATATAAAATGCATTATAATCTAAAAAGAAAGCGAGCCGAAGTCTCGCCAATATCCTAGGTTACTTGTAAATAAATTTTTTTGACGTTCTCATTTTTTAGTTTGTTTTAATGTTTTCCCCGGGAGGGTTTTCGCAGAAAATTATTTTTCAAAAGGGGTCCGGGATAATCGAAGAGTACCAATGTTTTTTTCTTTCTGGGTACTTAGAAATGATGCTTCAGTGCCTGTTTGCATCGCCAATCCACAAAATAGGTACTTGATATTGATATATGTTATAACTCGTATTCATTATGCTTGATTTCTACATATATGAGTATATCAATAATTAAAACATTTTCTATTTTTTAATTGCTTCTGCAGCAGTAGGAATTCCTTACAGTAAGGAAAGAGTGTAATGAGACCAGACACACGTGTATGTGAGAAAGTTTGTGAAATGTATTTTGTACCGATTTTTTTATGTAATTGCCCCTTCGGTATGCCAGTGCTCAAAGGTTTTTATTTGATATCGTGGCGATAAAAATATACAAAATAATATTGCTATATCCCATAATAAACTCCTTCCCAAACTTGTAAGGGAACCTGACCATAATATACGTATTTACCAGTAATTATCCCCAGAAAACATGGATTCGACTAAAGTCTTTTTGACTCACCGTATAAATTATTTTCCAGGTTGATGCTTAAACTCCTTACCATAGTATTATGCTAGGATCGCGAACATATTCACTTGAATCCAACCAATGTACATTTAATCAGTTTCGACTTTAAGAGCAGCAGAGAAATAGAATTTGAAAATAAATAATGAGATCGTTTGTTTCTTCGTTTGTCATCCCAAACTTGGTAATATAATCGCTTAAATTAAAACTTACTCCTGCGTTCCGAAATTTAGGGTGAAACTGAAGAAATTGTTTTTCCTAGAAAAGGCGGTGGGGAAGATATGTCTCGTTTAATTGCTATACGAGTCCTGATTAATAAGTACTCATACTAGTTAAGTAACAAGTGAAATTCAAACCGATGTATTTTCTGAAAAAGAACGGGTGGTGGCGTTTTTTAAATATCTTTCACGGAAAATCCTGCGCGGATAATCGGCCCAAAATATGAGAAACGGCACATAGCGTGCCGGTTTATGCAACACGGAATAGTCTCGGAAGGAATAGCGCAATAGGCACAGAGCCCAAGACCGTTTTTGGATTAAGTCGGAGTTAACGAAAGAGGCATTTGGCACATAACGGCAACGGCGATGAACTGAAGTGATAGCTAAAAAGGTTTCGGTCGCTTGGAATGGGTGGAATGTGGAATTCCAAAGAGGGAATTCGGAATGGAATTATAGTAGAGGAAGGTACAGGTTTAGGCGAAGTGGAAGATTATTAAAAGTGACGTTGAAAGAACAGCAGTATGTTGTGAAAGTGCTTGGGGAGGTGAAGTGGAAGGATAAGCGGAGACGAGAAAGGAAGCGTGCGTAATCCCCGCACGCCCTCGGAGACTTATTTAACGGTAGGCAGCGACTTTTATCGTGTGAAAATTTAAGGACCGTGACAAACGAAAAACTCGGTTTGCTATTTTTTCGTCTCATGGTGTGTTTTTATTGTTTTAATATTTAATTTGTAAAACCTTATCCTCGTTTTCTAATATTGTTTTATTTTCGATTGCTTTTTTCTTCGACGCGCCCATCGATGTTCTCCTTTTATTATAGGGTTGTTTTTAACTTTTGCGCTTGCGGAGAAAAATGTCACCGTAATTGTACTCTTTCGCTGTTTACAATAATTGAATTGCTCGACATTTTCGTTATGGGATTTAATTGGAGATTTATATAGATGTTTAGATGGAATGCCAAAATCGTTCGATATATTATAATTAATTTTTCCATCTTAAAATCGGTATTCATGCAGTGTATATTAAGTAAAAAAATCACTAATTGGATAAAATAAAGGAAGAACGAGAGGAATATTAAGAATTTTTTTATGTCGTAATGGTTTATTATCTAACGTTTTTAACGATCATTACCACTAATTTATAATGTAAGATGAAAAGATGTATAAAATAAGTAATCAATATGGAAGCATTTTTGTCCGTATGCTATTCATCATCATCGCATGTAATCTGTCCGTAGACAGGTCCGTGATTATTCATGGTTAAAGTTGGTTCTCCATAATTAGTACTCCTATTTTCCGCAGTATTCTTGATGTCTTGATAGGTCTATTTCCCTTTCAACTCATCTATTCTATTACTAGGCGATAAGTAATATACTAATTGTTCTACCTTCCAGAAAAAAGTAAACAATCGTGACGCAACATCAAATCGAATACTTAAGTGATGAGCTCGTGAAAAAAAACAATCGCCTAGAATCCACTCCATTTTCCCCGCAAACTTATAGGGTGGTGTCAAGAGACACTCGCAGATAAGCCTGGTTTCGGGTCATTAGGGGAGAATGGCGTGAAAAGGCTTTGTGCAGCTTTTTAGATAACTTCGGAACGGACGGATTCCTCGAGCTGGCGTCGGATTTAATTAGGATTCCTGATTACATCGGTCGATGAAATGGCGAGGATTAGGGGAAAGAGGGGGGTGGGGTGGGGGAGAAGAAAATCGCATCTGATGATCCATTTTCTCCGCGAGATAATGTACGTTAACAATAAAGAGTTTAAAAAGGGCGTTAGGTTGACAATACCGCAATGAACACACACGTGCACGTGAGAGCGATTCACGGTGACACCCTATGTGTCATAATTATTTCGTCTGCTGGGTTAATTCGATTAAAATGTTCTTCAGGCTCATTTCCATTCTTTTTTCATCGGGGTCGTGTGAGGTGATTCATGGTCCTTCTTTCGTCAACAGGAACGGAAAGAAAAAAGAGAAATCCTTTAAAGTAACTCGGCCGCTACCCTCATCAGATCCGCAAGACTCTCATCAAAACCTCGCGGAAACTTTTATAAGGTTCATGAAGTTTAATCGAGGAGTTCCTTAAGTGCCCCTACCTGTAGAGAGAGAGAGAAAGAGAGGGGGAGGTGGAAAGGGGGTGGCTATATAATAATGTATGCTGGCGGAGAACAAAAGTTTTAATTACTCTCCTTGTCAGAAAGGAAATCAGAAGGTATAATAGAACACAAATTTTGAGATCTATATTCTTGTACATTTCTTTCCCAAAACTTAGATTTCGATGGCCCATCCTCATGTTTATAAGATGGAAGCGGGATGGTTTGAAGGATTTTTTAAATTAATCTTTACTACAAATGTTTAATATTTATATCCAAAGAAAATTTCTATTTTCTTTAAATTAATTAATTAATTAATCCAATTTCTCATCGAGTAATGTTAAGACAAACGGTTATGTGCTACATCTTTTTAATATGTATCTGAAATTAAGTTTCGGATAATTGTAAACTATTGGCGTAATTTAGATACAGAAAAAGACAGGAAGAAATAAACATGGTATTTTTCCTATTTTTTCTCGATAAGTTGTGGAAAGAAAAAAAACATTTTGGCGAGGAACTCTTGAACAAATTGAAACCATCTGTATGATTATAATTTCCGTTTTGTTGGATCGAAGACGTTTTTCTTACATTTACCTTAAGGTACATTACACGGATGATCCATATTTCAATCAAAGTAAGCGCGGGGAATTTTTTATGTGAAAAAATAACGCGTTTGTACCCAGCCTTTCCGTTGAAACGATTCTTCACGTCTCTCTTGCTCGTGGATCCGTAGTAAACAAGAAATTAAGTAAAGAATAAGAGTCGGAGTGATTGGAATGGGAAGGCGAAGAAGAGAGAAGAGGGGGCGAAGAGAAACGGGGAGGGGGGATCGAAGGGGCGAGGAGGTTGGTCCAAAGGGCTTTTAGACCCGTGTAGACGCGAGATGGCAATCAAGGATATGGCCGAGGGATGGTCTCCAGATTCGCGGGCCATTCTAACGAAGACAAATGAAGCTCCTTTTCCTCTCTCACGTATTCATCAAATCCTTCTACTCTTCCTCTCAGGAATAGAGAGAGTGAGAGAGCGCCACACAGTCCAATCCTTATGGGACCATACGGACCAGTGTCACGTACCCTTTTCCACGATTATATTGCTTCGCTTTCTCCTTCTCTCCTTTGTTCCACTCTTTTTCCCTCGCTCTCTCACTCCACCTTTCCTCTCAGTTCCTCTCTTCCAGTGTGCGGCACTCCATTTCTTCCCTCGTCTCTCTCTCTCTCTCTCACACACACACAAACACACTCATTCGTGGAAACGATGGAATTGGACCGAATCTGTTTCGTTTGGAGCTTTTATCATTCTTTAATTGTTTTTTTCCGCATCGTTATGCAAGAATCTGTTTCAGTTTGTTGTGTTATTATTTAATGGCAGTGATAAATGGGAAAATTTATGTAGTGCTGGATTCGCAATTCGTGTCTGTTTTGGAATTTACTTTCATTTCAGCATTCGTTTTTTTTGGAAAATAAGGCCCGGGTCTGTGGGATTAATTCAGACCACTGAGGCTTGGCGACCATCTGATTGAATTATACGGGTTTTTGTTGCTATTCTGGAATCTACTGGGAATATTTCTGTATTGTTTTCTGTACTTTGCTCTTATTTTACTAAACCCGTATGAAATCAAGTGATAAATGTAACGCAGAGCATTATTAATCATAGCATGCGTTCTTGTTTTTAATTTTATACTGAACTGTGGACTTTATATTAGCATATTTTTATGTAATTTTAGTAAAACAGCCCCAGCTCCATCGAAATTGGTTCTTTTCATCGCTTTTACGTTGCTTGAGAAACCGAAAAGCAACTAGTTCTGCTAAAATGATTAAATAATCCTTAATATCCTCACTCAATATGAAACATTTATTAGAATCTAGGAATATCAGAGACCTTTCATGCTATTTACATATTTTACATCGAATCATATTTAAAAGCCTGGGTTAGATTGGCATTCAGTTTAAATATACATATTTTTAAAACAATATTTCTAAAAAAATTATTTTATATGAAGACAGTATGGCAGCTTACTTATTAATTTGTACAAGGCGTGTTAACAGTATATTATTCAGTTACATTTTTTTATTGTGCGTTGTAATACACGTTTTATTTTTTGCGGTATTCCGAAGTAATTATATTGTCATCTGCGTGATTAAATGCCTCTTTGATACACCTTTCTTCTGAAAAACATCGATTTTTTAGAATTTTTAATTTTTTTTCTTTTTCATTTATTCTTTTACTATCGCAATCGATTATATCTGCTGATTTATAAATTAGCCCCCAACAGTAAACATTTACCGTTGTCCCCAATATCTTACCAGTTTCGCTTCCGTGACTCCGCTCTCAAATAAACCAACAAATGGTCCGAAATCCTAGGGCAAGCCCATCGATTAGTTCGCTGTCGCGGCTGAATGCGGACGGAACGGCCCATTACCTCCTTCTAGCCATTGTTTGATTCATAATTCGCGTTGCCGTTGGTGACGACCGAGTATTGAACGGGTTAGTGCCAGCCGCTTCTAATTCTCTCTTCCTATCCCTCCTTTCCTACTCCCACCTCTCCATCCCACTTCCCACTCACACCTCTCCCTCCCTCCCACCTCCCCCCCCTCTCCTCCAACCTCCCTCCATCATTTCTCGCACTCACGTCTCCGGACCATTCGTCCGACGCAAAATCATTTTGGAATATTTTTTGTCGGTGAATCCTCGTCTGCTAACGCTATTCGTTTACGATGAAGGGTGTAACTCGAGGACGGCTGGATGTTATGAAATGCATCCTTCATCCGAACCTCGTTTTGATTGGTTTAATTCGATGAACAAACTTTTTTCATCCGGTTATTTACGGTAGTTTCGGAACATAAATACATGCCCACGTAGATTGCTACAAGAGAGGCAGTAGAGACAAGGATAATTCTAAGAAGGAATGAATTAATAAATGAAAAGCGTGAAGGAGAAAGTATAAACGGATCCATTATATAAGTAAATGTACATGAATATATAAATTCATAAAAGTACGCGTTGAATACATAAATTCATAGCCGTTCATACATGCATACAGTTTACTTTAAAATATTTGATATGTAGGTTTCGTTTAAAAATTATCATCTATTTTTATATGAGACAATAGATAATTTTTTATCAAAGTATATCTAACAACAGTGCCCATGAGTCAGCATTAATTGATGTAATAATAACGGTCATCATAACCACATTAGCTTAGAATCGGCGTAATCGAAACTCATAAAACGTACAAGTGGTCATTCTTTTTTTTTTAAATTCGATTGAAAATAAATTCGGCGAAAGTATCACGTCAGAGAGAGAGCGTCAAAGGGGTCGGAGATTGATTTCTCGAGGAGAACAAATCTTTCCGCGGGTGGACCCTTCTAAAAATAACAGACTATTATCCCCCATGTTTTGACGAAGATAGGATTATAGCAATTTTATCATCGAAGGCAACATAATCATCAGATTGTCTCTTCTATCCCTTTGGAAGAGTCCTCTCTCCGCAGATTTATTGCTATCCGAAGTTCCAATTTCTTATTTTCCGCCCGTTGGTTCCACATCGTTCTCTCGACCATCTTAACCTCCTTACTGACCGGGCTTTCTCGCTCTACGGGCCAAACCCCTCCCTCCCCCACCCACTCCTACTCTCTCTCTCTCTCTCCCTAACTCCCATTCTCCTCGCCCCTCCTTGAGACCACTTTCTCCCCCTCACCCGTATTCCTCCCCCTTTCTCCCTTCCCCCCAAAGCCTCCCTTTTCGCACGCACCCTGCGCCAACCGATCTCTACCCAGAAACTAATTCCCTCCACTCCTTGTCTCTTCTCAACCATGACCCGAGCTCCACTTTCACCAACCTTCCTTCGCCTTCCTCCGTGTTCCACTTAAAACCCGAAACCATTTATCCCAACCCTTTTCCTACCCAAATGTCTTCGTCATCCCTTTCTCCGATCTCACCTCCGTTGCTTTTCCCGTCCCCTTCCCCCTTATTGCGCTAACATCCTTTATCCCTTAATTCTCTCTCAGTTTCCCTTCTTCTGGAGGAAAAAAAATTCCGTCCGCCCACTTAAATCATCTTAACCTCTGCGGTACCCGCTTATTATAACCCTCAAGTGGGGAGATCAGTTTTGCGAACCCTCTCTGAATCCGATATTATCCCGTGCTCAGTATTAATTCGCTCCCTTATTCATCTTATTACGCTTCCCGACCTGTTGTTTTTTTCCATTGTGAAGTTTATTTGAAGTAGAAGTAGCGTAAATTCTTGGTTGCCTAATCCTATTTTCTGTATTACCTTTCCCGCCTTAGTTGCAGAGGACCGAATTCTTGCAGAACGAACGATCCTCTACCAGTTTTTTTTGTCGTCTATTTCGACGAGTTCTTAACTGTTTTGTTCGGAGGAATGATGGAGTATTCGCTCTCAGATAAGACTATAAAGGCGTGATATAGTTGGTGCATCAATTTCTGCGCATATTGTATATCGGTTTTTGTTTCATAAATACCCTTCAAGTGAAAGTTCTATCAGGAAAGGAGTGAGAATAACTAAAGATGTTTTACTTGAATATTATTTTTTAATTGAGCCTTCATGTTTACTGATAAATTCTTCGCGGAGTCTTTTGCATTTTAAAAGTTTTCCTCTTCTTGTTAGGTTTAATTCAACGTACATAGAAGCATTAATATGTGCGGCTGAAGATAATAAAAATACTTTTTTGCTCTACTTTTTCCGTTTCCTTTCGACTGTATCATTACTCTGTAATTGAAAATAGTTTATCTGAGTTAAAGAAAAATTTTGCCCAAAATTCTGTAACATTTTGAAATAAGCAATAAAAGAGTGACTCTAATTAATCAAGTCATAACTAATGAATTACAGTGGGTCATCCTCCAACGCGGGGGTTACGTTCCTCGAGAAAGCCGTGTTAGGTGAATCCGCGTTGGAGGAAGTTAATACCTCATGCCGCCTTATGGGATTAACTGGGTAACGTGAAGGCGGTCGCGTGAAGTCTCCGATAAATACCTATATATGTAGATTTTTATACGCACATGTATTTTATATTAACGAACAATTTAAAATCATAAACATAATGACCATATTCCCAGCCTACCGACGCTACGCTTATGCCGCTTTGTAACTTATCAAGGATCTTAATTTTCTCAGCTAATGTCATAACATTGCGGCTTTTCTTTACCTCACTACCAATTGGAGTTGCTTCACGTTTCGATAGGGTTTTTTTTACAAAAAACTGCAAAAAGTGGCAGAAATAAATCGACTCTACGGCACTGAACTTAGCGCGATCACACCTTACACGTGACTAATGGAGAGGAACATTGCGTATAAAGTTCAAGAGCGCGCATACTGTTGCGTGTTTGGCGATCCGCGCATATTAGAATTTTCCGCTCTCGGCAAACTATTCGCTGCATTTATTTTTGCGCGTATAAGCGAATCCGCGCTGGAAGAACACGCGTTGGAGGAGGGTTTGCTGTAATTAAAAATTTATTTATTTTGAAAATAATATACATTTATAAGCAAATAAGGCTTTATTTTCTTATATTTTAATAATAAATGACGAAATGGAGAAAATAGAATTTTCTGTCGACAAAACGAATTTGAATTAAAGTGAAATTAAGAAAAATCGTCTTTTCAGTATTATAATATAGCAGTTTCTTTTTATATTTCATCGTTTTATGTTGGTAATATATATATATATATATATTTATTTTTTAAGAAATATTATTTTAAATAATATTATTAAAATATGTTTATAATCCTTCAGATAATCCTAACATTTCCATTCTTTCTTGCATCAATTTAACGTAAATGTTCCTAATGTTAAATTTTGGAAAATCAACCCCCCACAAAAACAGGAGTGTGAACATTATGAATGAGTTGAGGCGTACTCTAACGGATCTCAAAGGTACCAGCCCTATTCAAATGAGGCGAAGGGGAGAACTGAAGGATTATGTTGAAATCCTCCATAATAGGAGACGTGGATGGGATGAAGATCCTCGGTCAATGGTCATTCCATTTTCATGGAGCACTCAAATCCTCCTCTTCCCTTCCATCCTGAATTCCTTATCTCAACCGAGGGCATATTGTCACCTGATGGAGGGAAAGGTTCATTCCTGAAAGACCAAGCTTATCGTAAGGATTTACGGATTTCTGGTTTCATAAGGTGATTATCAATGAAATAAATTCCATTCGAAAATGAGTAAAGAACTCCGTGATGGCAAACTATATACCTTGCGTAATTACGGTTATTATTCCAGGTTTTCGGCATTTTTTAGGTTATAGTAAGTTTGATTGTTAAGAGAAAGAATCAGCTTCGAGAAAAAAGTGTCAGTAAGGGAAGAATTTAACAGGGAATAGATTTTCCCTATTCCGAAATGGCTAGGAATGTATCACCACCATTATTCCGGAAGAGGTGTATTTTATTCGAATATAAAAATTAGTGGAAACGTATATTTCATACAATATCAATTTAATCAAGTCTTAGTTATTATTTCCTTTTACATCTGTCTATGATTTATTGCGTAAGTTAGCTTTACTATATTATATAATTTATGTACATTGTAATTCGGATATACGTTAATTTTTTTTACATTTCCAACTAGCCAAGAGACTATATGCATTGTAGACAAGTAAATAAATTAATAAATTGAAGTCTGCGGTAGATCGCAGTTTGCTACGAGGAACCCATGTACAAATACCATGCGTAAATGACATTTGTAGAGTCATAATATCCCCATATGGATCACTCTAACTTAGATGCTACCACGGAAATAGCTACTTGTTGAAAACAGACGTTACCATATACAGAATTTTACATTTTCGTCTATTGTTTAAGAATCACTACTAAAAGTGGCGTAATAGGAGAAGTGGTGAGAAATAACAGTAGAAAATGTAAGAAATTTCTCCTATCTGATTAAATATATCCGGAATGTGGAACTCGTATCAAAAGGGTGACCTATTGAAATTAACTAGATTTATAAATAAAGCCTGCGATGGATTCAGTGTTTAACGTATCTTTTTGAAAGTTCAAACTGGGTATTACTTTTAGAAAATGAAATGTATTTTTCGGTTATGTTTGGAAAAATAATATGATAGCTTCATTAGCCATAAAACGCTCATGGAAAAGGAATATGTACTTCGTATAAAAAGCAGTCGCCATCAGTGGCAGCTAGATAATATTATGTGGATTACTTTCTCTTACATAGATATTTATCGATATTTTGCTTATAAAGTCCACGGGGAATATAAGATTACTAGCGTAATTGCCCGTCAAATATGACGAGTATGCGTGAAATAAGTATAACCTTGAAATAAAATAAAAATTAATTACACCAACTTTTATGTTCACTAAAATGTAAAAAATCAATATAAAATTCACATACATGAATGCTTCAGAAAGTAACAGTAGTCATGGATATATAAAAGTTGTTTGGCAAAGATATATGTTAACGAAGATTTATATGTTAAACATACGAAATAATTCTATTAGAATTTTGTTACATAATTGTAAATAACCTAATCTACAGTAATCGATACTCAGATTGTAATGAACATTCATGTGCTCGTTTTCTTGCATCTATAAATCTGTTGCTTGTCAATCGATTTACTGTTTTTTCTGGCGACTCATTATCTCTATGCCTCGCTTTTCTTTTGTCCTGATCGTTCAATATTTTCTATCTATCCTGTTCCGTTTCTCTTCTCCTAGCTTCAGCAATATTTCCATTTGGCGAGATATTCAGTGAATTTCTGCTCTTCTGTTAAGTCTTCTTTTCCTTCCATCTTGAATGTCATTACATTCCAAGATTATGAGCTGTATTAATTAAATATCTAATTTCTGAATTCTCTATCTGACCTTATATTTCATATTTTCGTGTAATTATCGGTATTCCGAAATCCGCATCAATAAATACGTTCACATTACATTTTAAAACATTCTTACACTTTCATTTTGGAAGAATAAGACGAAGACTTTCTTTCCAGCTTCCGATCGACGCTCTTAACTGTCTCGCCGCTGTTTTTTTTTTTTTTTTATTTTTCGTCTGATATCTGAACATTATCACTACCATGGTCTCTTTTATTTTAATGGGCGTAATATCTCGTCTGGTAGAGCTGCGAAATTATTTTTTCTGCAAATAACAGCTCTCGATTTTGAAGCCGTACTGATTAGGTTCTTGACACTTGAGTTTTATTTTTTTAATTTATCCAAGAATACGAAACATTTAACGAAAAGGGAGACATTTTTAATTTTAATTTTGAAAAGTTGAAGGGACAAAATAGGAATTTCGATAATTTTGTTTTTTAAATTATCTATTAATTCTAACAATTTTATTGTAGATATATGAAGTATGCGACAATTAATATTTGTATGAGAAATTTAGCACTACAGTGTCTGTTTCAAATGAAAGTAACAGTTTAAAAACACGGACGCGGTTCAACTAAAGTAATTAAATCTCAAATACTTTATCAATGTCGTTCAAATTGTTGGCACATGTACATTTTTTTTATCCAATCTGTTTATATATTTAATTAATAAATTGATATCTTAACGTGTTTTTCCGATCCGCATTAATTAAACGAAATTCTATGCTTTATTTTTATTTGTTTATTTATTATCTCTAAAACAGTGTTGAATATTCATGTCTAGAATTATTAGCTTATAGTATTCGCATGAAACCTTATTAATGGCGTATAATTAATTTCGGAGCTTTCGTGGTTCTTTATTGAAATTAATGTACTCACGATGCAAGCAAATAACGCGACCATTGCAGATGCGAGAATTATTTTTCTCAATCCATCTCATGCAATATTTAACAAATTCATCGAAAAGCTCATTAGCAATATTCTTTTCACTTTAAAATTGAACTTACATTTGCTGGAAACCTATATTAGTTTAAAATAGCATTATAATAAAAACGCTTGATCGAGATAAAATATTTTCTACCCGCCTGCTGTAAATTACTTGTGATATTAAAAATAAGCACGAATAATTTAATATAATAGCAGCAATTGCCCATCACTTCCTAGGCAACGAGAAATTATAACTATAAGGTTTAATTTAATAGTGTGTCATCGGCTGTTAACGTTAGGATTTTTTAAAACCTATATAAAGTGGTTTTTAGAACCGCATGAAAAAACCCAAAGACGGCAATATGGTCAACATCTTTCGAATTTCTGATATTTTGTTTAACTTTCTTAATTTACGGATTTATGCGCACACAAACACACGCCCATTTCATTAGTCAGTTACTAATTCTATCGATGTCAATGCTTAATGCAAACATAATCATAAAAATTTGAGATACCTTATGGAGTTAATTCAGTATTATAGATGGAATTCGTATATCGGATGAGTATGAGTAAAAAACTGGCAAAAAGAAACATTTCTCACAACAGTGGCAATAGTTGAGTCTCAAAATAAAAATTTATGATATATAGAAGAAATTCATGCATCATATAATAGGCAATGTTTATTTAAAAGTATTTATCGATAACATTTATAGCTTTCTGATTCACTTCTGCATATAATGTTGACATACAACATTTATTTTTCATCTTATTTTGGATCAGACTCGCTATATGAAGGATAAGGGCTACTATTGTTACTATAAGTTAATTTGGTTGTTAGATTTCAATCATTATCTTTCATATCAAGCAGTCCCATCTTTAATTGTGAGAAATCCTTGGTTAGAGATAAACGCGAATTTCTAATCACAAATATTTCCTCTTAAATTAAGAATCCTAAATTAATTTTTACGATCTATCAGAATCTCCACTCGAGGACGGATAATTTTGCCAAACTTCGAAGAACACACATCACGAGCACTCCTTTTTAGGGGTAGAAAAATTGTTTCGACAAGTTATTTCAATGACACATCTTGGAAAAACGTTTCCTTCCAGCTAACGAAAAAAGTAAGTAGAGAAAAAGTCTTTTTTTTATTCCTTATTTTTCTTTTCTCTCTCTCCCTCTCTCTCACACACACTCTCGAAACACTCTTGGAAAGTCGGAAAATGCAAAAAGGGAGGGGACTACAACGTCGAATCCATTCTCGCCCTTGGGAGTAAATGACGCTTACATATTCCGCCAATATCCTAGCAACGTTATTCAAGCTCCTTTCGTCGTCCCTTTCCCCCATTTTCTATATATCCCTTCCTTCTTTCCTCGTTTAAAAAAATGAGAATTTCCCGCTTTCTTTTCCTCCTCCTACTCCTCACTTTAACGATGGAGAATCCTCGCTTTCTTCCCAGCCCACACACCCCCTCCTTCCCAACACCCTTCCCACTATCCGCCCCCACTGAAAACACCCACTCCATTTCTGCGTGGTACTATCTCCGTCCATTCACCTCACTCCATCTCCCTCCCATTTCTCCTCTTCCCTCCCTCCCTCACTTCCTCCCCCTCCATCACTCCCTCCCTCTTCCTCACTCCAAAACGCGCGACAGTCAAATTATCTCCCGGGCATCGCGTTGGAAATTAATGGTTTCATTTCAGCGGAGCAAAAACCCATGGAGTCAAATGGTTCGGGATGGAAATGAGTGGACGGGTTTTAGAGTTTTGGCGGAGTAGTAGGAGGAGGAGGAGGAGGGATTGGGAGGGGGAGAGGAAGGAAGGAAGGAGAAAGCGGGAGATTGTGATAAGGGGAGATAAAAAGGGGAGAGAGGCGGAGTTTAGCGAGGATAAGTGGATAGGAGGTGAGAAAGAATGCAAGGAAGAATTAATCGCAAGAGTTGTTAAGGAAAAGAGAATGGACGGAATGATGAGAATGCTTTAGAAACGACGGAAAAGGGAAAGGAGAAAGTAACAACGTAAAGGATTTGAACACTCTAATGGTAATATTAAGCAGTCAAAGAAAACAATTGTGCGTAAGGAGAATGTCAGATTGAAAATATTTTTTAGCATTAAGTAATCACTTATCATAAGTAACATTGGGATGCATAACCGCAAAAAAATATTCGTAAACGAGAATAGATTTATAGGCTGATGAGTTAATGGTTAATAATTTTGTATTCCTTTCCCGAGCGTTGTGCAAGTATAACTAACAACTGAAGAGTAATATTTGACGCAGCCACATAGCGATTGAATTTCAGACTAAAAGTTCTTATTTAATGGAACAGAAGTTTCGTAAAAGCGAAAATGGGGGAATGGAGGACATAGGATGAAGAGGACAAGGCCGAGAGGAAGGAAGAAAATGATAAAGAGAGGAAATGATTCCGGTGGAAGGGGTGGGCGGAAGAGCGGCGAGTCAGCGAAGTAGTAAATAATGGATCCGGGAGAGGGATGGAGATGGGAGGATTTCCGGAGACAGATTGATACGAGCAGATAAAGGAACTGAGAAAATGAGGCAGATGTGCATATCTAAGAGAGGGTTGGATGAAAAGGAGATGAAAGTTGTTTGAGAAAATGAATAACGAAGCAGGAAGGGCCAAGGAAAAA
Organism: Uropetala carovei; assembly: GCA_036926305.1. Lineage (NCBI taxonomy): Eukaryota > Metazoa > Arthropoda > Insecta > Odonata > Petaluridae > Uropetala > Uropetala carovei. The sequence goes on along the minus strand of JAXCHB010000010.1, from coordinate 2,564,521 downwards.
AATTAATTATCGATTTGAGATGGCGCATTTAATACAAAAAAAGCGGAGAATAAAATAAATAGTGGAACCAAATTGTGGAAAGAGAAGTAATTTCGAAAGTGGCTGTAACAGCGTAATGGAAGTGCAGCAATTGCTAGAGAAATCAGTTTTATTATTGTACTTAATCTACAATTATTTCCCTATGGTGCCGAATTTGAAGAGATTTTTTTGGTAGGTTCATGAAGTAGTTCCATAAAAAAATGTTGCGTTATGTGAAAATCAGAAAACATAAGTCTCATAGAAGAGATTAATTAAAGATAAAACAATGGCGAGTTTAGACATTACCGAATATATGAAACTAGAGTTTGATGTTGACTTTGTGAAATGCAAAATCACACTCTTTTCAAGTCATTCCAAAGGTGATTTACAATTTACCCTTTTGTCAAATAAAAACTTTATTTCGTGAAAAGAATTTACGTCCCTTCCACAGTAACAGCATCCTTATCTTATGACCACCGCCCAACGCTTCGGTAAGTTTCGTGTGCCCGTCAGCAGCTAATTGGTGATAGCTTCAATAGACACTTCAGTACACAACTCACCGACGAAACGTTTTCCACGAAGCAGTTCCTTCGACTTTGGGAATAGTTTGGCGGACTCATATCGGGGCTGTTTGGGGGGGGAGGGGGTGGAGCTTCTTCCTCCGATATTTTTCAAAAGTTCAGCTCCAGTAACTGTCTTGCGATACTTCGCGTTGTCGTGCTTGGCGAGAACGCTGGCCGCAACTCTGTCGTCTGTTGGTGCGAAAAGTGACTTGAAGAAAATTTTTGTGTTAGGTCGCTGTCACATGTCGTACCATGATGCACCACATCAGTCGCTGTCACCACTTTTAAGTCACACGCCACGGTCATCATCATCTTAACTTTTCGTTGCTGACAGCGACACGAACGGTGTTTCGATTTTTCAACTGCATGGAGTGTTTTCAATTCTGGTTCAAAATGCAGCATCCATGTTTCTTCAATATCGACAATCTTCTATAAAAAAAGCTTTTTCTCCATCTGTTCAATAGCGGTGTATCTTTTGTTCCGCGATCGTTCCCCAGTTTGTTTTTTTTTTGTCTTTTGCGAATTGATACGGAATCCAGTTTGCGCCAATCTTTCTGTTCCCAGGGATTACTAATTCTAAAATCTGAGGTCGTTGAGTTATTCACGTCAAGAGCAGATTTTTTTACGTCATCTGACTGATTTTTCCACAATGGTATTGACGATAGCATAGCGATGTATCTTTAGTAGTCATTGACGGTCTCCCGTTCCTTCGATCGTCTGAGAGGTATGCTTGATGCGGCCAACTTCTTGCGATCGTTTATAAGTGTCGGTTATGTTCTTACCACATAAAGAAAGTTTCAATTTCTACGGACGAACGCCGTTCATCACGCGACATCTGTTTCGAGTCACTTTCGTCCTCCATATTTGAACGTAGTTAAACGCAAACGATACAGCAAACGGAGAAAATAAAGAAGATGCTGCCTGGATTTCAACTGACGCAGTAATCAAATAACAAATGGCCCTCTTGGAAATATAATTTAACATGCGAAAAAGATTTTGATATTTGGATTACGAAAGGTAAAGGGATTCTTTCTGAAAACATCTTCAGATCTCAAAGCTTCAAATATAACTCAAATGAAGTAGTTACTCCGCGAGAAAATTTATAAAAATAAAGTGAGGTCTAGAAGGATAATTAGGAAATTGAAGCATGATAAAGTAAATCCAGAGGAATTCGTCAATGGTTTAAGAGTGGGGGAGGTTAAAAACAAGAAAAATCAGGAGAAACATGTAATACGACGAACTGAGCTCAGTGTGGAGGAAGAGAAAACTTTTGATGGTGTAGCGGAGGCAGAAGACAAAGGAACGAAAGTGATAGTCTGAATTTAAGAATGGGGGATGCGAGAGTTCGATAAGACCGGAGAGAGAGAGAGGGCGGGAGAGAGAGAGAGTGTCTGAGAGAGAGTCAGGGAAGGGAAGGGAAAGAGAGAGGAAGATTGAGAGAATTTTCTCTCTGACGCATCTCTTACATTCACGTCTTGAGTGTTGCATGCCGAGAGGCATAAGCAGCTGAATGATTCTGCTCTATTATCAGATCATAGCGCATTTATTCTGAGAATTTTCATATTCATCCTTGGTGTATAACTCTTTGAGCGGTTCTTTCGAATAAAATAAACAGTTATCCAATATCCCCTGTAGTTTGTGTTGTACAGATGTTTGTAATATGGTGAATAAATTATGGCCACCCCGAATATTCACGCATTCGTTTTCCATGATGTACTCGAAAAGTTTAATTGCAATTAATTTCAAAGAGGAATAAATTAATCTATGGAAAAATACATATATAATACTATTTTAAATGTGCGGCTAGTCTCACGCATAGAATCTAAGAACAACTAATTTAGACATTCGAAATTATCAACATTTATCCAATTTATTTTGGATTTTCAGTCGCTCAAAAAGTTTATAGTATTAGCCGCGCACTAATCTCGTTCCGCACCACACGTGGTCTAATCAACTGCTTCGTTTGCCATCCAATAAATGACTGAAAATTTTAAGGAGATAAAATAATGACACCGAAAAGTAAATTGTTCCTTGTCAGGTTAAATATCATTTAATACTATTTAAAGTTTCGTTTCCATAAAAGTAAATTTTTAGTCTTTCTGGTTGCTATACTAAATAAGTCAAAACATTACGCTAAACCACTGCTTTCTTATTACATTAATGCTGTGTAGAGTTAAGACGCATAGTATAAATTATCATGTTATAATTTTCCACGTAACTTTCTAAACCACATATTTAAATTACTACAGTAAAACCTGGTTAATTCGAAATTCACGGGACCAAAGAAAGAGCATTTCGAATTACGAAGAACCTCTATAATTCGAATTTACAAAAAAGCGTGATTTACCAAATTTAAAAAATTCAAATATAAATTACAGAAAAAGAAAAGAATATGACACCATATTAAAACACAGAGAAAAAGGATGTACTACACATGCATACCTCAAAATATGATGTCGATGAATAAAAGTCAAATTTAGGATTACTCATTTAAACATTGAAACATATATGGACATATAATTAAACCACTAAAATGTTAATGTCTTTCACTTATTTCAACTTAAAAGTAAATAAATAAAAGTGTGTAATAAAATATTAATTTAAATTTATTTTAAGAAGTTGGTTCTTTTCCCGTTTCAATTTCAGGGCACTCCCTAGCGCAATGTGTTGCATAATGGCATCAACTTTTTCACAGATGTTCATCGGCATATTCTGGCATCCCGGAAGGGTATCTTAAGCTTTTAAAATATCCTCCTTAGATGGCAATGGCACATCCAACCTAGCATCGACGTTATCCACATCGTCTTCTTCCTCGCTATCACTCGCAACGGTTTTCGATTCGTCGATCGTGGGGTCATACACAACCGACGTAGCCAAGTCATTATCAAAGGAAACAAAGTTTCCGAAACTGACAGGCCCCAATACATTACTGTCGATTACTTCCACCACTTCTGTACCTTGGAACACTTCTGCCGGCTGCGAAGATAGCCCGCTTTTCATAAAACAGTTGGCGATGGTTTGACAAGGCCCGGCACGCGTCTAAAATCGTCCATTTTCGTAATTTATCCTGCGAACATCCATTTGTAATTTGCAGCAAGTATGACGACAATAGTTTTTTTTCTGTAATGACTTTTTAAATTTTGAATGATGCCGAGTGGCCGCAGAACACTGGTTGTGTTCGGCGGAAAATACAGCAACTCAACATTGGGCGTATTTATCTGAGCCACATGGTGAGCAGAACAGTTGTCTAGTGTCAATAAAATTTTACGATTTTGCACCGCCACACGTTTTTGCATTCTTATTAAAAAAACTTTTGAATATGCCTGTTGTCATCCACACCTTTTTGTTATGCTCGTAAATTATCGGCAAATAATCACGATTAATACCTTTGAAACAGCGTGGGTTGCCATATTTTCCGATGATTACAAGTTTTTCTTTATTCGACCATCCATATTTGTGCACAGGACGGCGCGGCGGTGAGACGCTCCTTACTACGTTTGCCGCCGTGACATTTTTCGCCTCGGAGAGCCAAAGTACGATCGGGCAACATATTGAAAAAAAAATGCGTTCCATCCATATTAAAAATGTCCTTGAGCGCGTATTTCTCCAAAACATGTTTGTTACTTTGCAGCCAGGTCGTCACTTCCTCTTCGTTAATTTTTTGGGCATCACCATATACTGCGAGACAAACAATATTGTGGCGTCTTTAAAATCATCCAACCACCCATTGGACCCTTTAAAATCTTCAATGTTCAAAGCGTTCGCAAGACTTCTTGATTTTTCAATGAGCATCGGGCTTGTCACAGGTAAATTCGCCGCTCGTACTTGTGAAAAAAAATCGGACAGTTCTTCTTCGAGGTCTTCGTTTTTCGCAGGCCGTGAACGCTCCCTTTAAATTTATAAAAACTTTCTTCAATCTTCGCCCGATTATTTAAAATTGTAGATAAAGACGAGTTCGGAGTCCCATACTTTGAGGCCAGCTTTCCTTTCGATTCTAACTTCTTGTCAATGTCTAGCAGCAAAGACATTTTTTCAGCAAGAGTAAGAGTCTTATATGCACCACGAACCGGAGCCATTGGAGGGTATATTTAAAAAATATTTTATAGCAATAAATTTAAATATAGTCTCTCTTGCAGTTAGTAAACTAAAAATATTATTTAAACAAGTAACTAACAAAGATGAAAAATACAATCTAATACGAAATAAACAACGAACCAAAGCAATATTGGAACTCAAACTCGCAAAACAGTAGAGAAATTGAGGGGATGGACCGAAACTTGTGACAATACCCAACGCCCAGTCGGTATGATCACGATCGCACAGTGTTTGTAAACCAGCCGACATAGTGCCAGAAATATTTTAGTAAATTTCATTTATTTCGAATTATGTCGACAAAAATGCGTTGATATTCCGAGAATCGGGCAAAATTTTTTTTCGAATTATGAATTATAGAGATTTTCGAATTATTGAAACACATCTGTATGAAATTGGCTTTTTCGGTCTTTCAAATGTTAAAAAATTTCGAATTACGTCGAATTTCGAAATATTTAAGAATTTTATATTTTTTTCATCGTTTATCACGAATACCAAAATTTATGCCAAATTTTAATGATGTACCACCTTTATAAATGAATGTATATTGATTTAATTGTTTACAATTTATGAATTTTTAACGGTCACAAAAATAAATTTAATGGTAATTGTCAATGTTAATTACCTCTGGAACATCATTCTGTAACTTTCTGAAAATTTTCAACTCCTTCCCCCCCGCTCTGTTCTCTGCTCTCCGCTCTGCTCCGCTCTCGTCTTCGCTATCTGCTCTCTCTCCACTCTGCTCTCCCCTCTGCTCTTCGCTCTGTCTTCGCTCTGATCTTCGCTCTACTCGCCGCTCTGCTCTCTCTCTCCCTCATCTCTCTTATCTCACCCCTCTCTTCCCCCGCTATACTCGCCGCTCTGCTCTGCTCCCCGCTTTACTCGCCTCTCTGATCTCTCCCTCTCTCCCACGCTTTGCTCGCCGCCCTTCTCGCCGCTCTGCTCTCTCGCTCTCATCTCTCCGCTCTGCTCTCCGCTCAGGTCTCTGCTCACCGCTCTGCTCTCTCTCTCATCTCTCAGATGTCTCTTCCTCTCTCCCCGCGCTCTGCTCTCCGCTCTCTAATCAGCTCTCCGTTCTGCTCTCTCTCTCATCTCTCTGACCTATCTGCCTCTCTACCCCGCTCTGATCTACGCTCTGCTCGCCCGTCTGTTCGCTCTCTGCTCTCCGATTTTCTCGCCGCTCTGCTCCCCGCTCTGCACTCTCTCTCATCACTCTGACCTCTACCCTTCTCTACTCCCCCGCACTGCTCTCAGGTCTGCACCGCTCTGCTCCTCGCTCTGATCGCCGATCTGCTCTCTCACTCTCAGCTCTCCTTTCCTCTCTGCTCTCCGCAATGCTCGCCGATCTGCTCGCCGTTGTGCTCGTCGCTATGCTCGCGGCTTTGCTCGTAGCTATGCTTGCCGCACTGCTCGCCGCTCTGCTCGCCGCTTTGCTCCCCGCTCCGCTCGCCGCTTTGCTCGCCGTTTTGCTAGCCGCTTTGATCGCCGCTTTGATCGCCGCTTTGCTCGCCGCAATGCTCGCCGCATTGCTCGCCGCTTTGCACTCCGCTCTGCTCGCCGCCTTGCTCTCCGCATTGCTCACCGCTTTGCTCGCCGCTTAGCTCTCTGCTCTGCTCGCCGCTTTGCTCTCTGCTTTGATCGCCGCTTTGCTCTCCGCTCTGCTCGCCGCCTTGCTCTCCGCTTTGCTCGCCGCATAGCTCTCCGATTAGCTCTCCGCTCTGCTCGTCGATTTGCTCTCCGTTTTGCAAGCCGCTTTGCTCTCCGCTCTGCTCGCCGCATTGCTCTATGCTTTGCTCTACGCTCTGCTCTTCGCTCTGCTCGCCGCTTTGCTCTCTGCTTTGCTCTCTGCTTTGCTCGCCGCTTTGCTCGCCGCTCTGCTCGCCGCTTTGCTCTCCATTATGCTCGGCGTTTTGCTCGCCGCTTTGCTCGCCGCTACGCTCGCCGCTTTGCTCTACGCTTCGCTCGCCGCTTTGATCTCCGCTCTGCTCGCCGCCTTGCTCTCCGTCTGCTCGCCGCTTTGCGCGCCGCTTTGCTCGCCGCTTATCTCTCCGCTTCGCTCGCCGCTTCGCTCGCCGCTTTGCTCGCCGCTTTGCTCTCCGCTCTGCTCGCCGCTCCGCTCGCCGCTTTCTTCGCCGCTTTGCTCTCCGCCCTGCACGGCATTTTGCTCGCCGCTTTGCTCGCCGCTTTGCTCTCCGCTCTGCTCGCCGCTTTGCTCTCCGCTCTGCTCGCCGCTTTGCTCGCCGCTTTGCTCGCCGCTTTGCTCGCCGCTTCGCTCGCCGCTTTGCTCGCCACTTCGCTCGCCGCTCTGCTCTCCGCTCTGCTCACCGCTTTGCTCGCCGCTTTGCTCTCCGCTCTGCTCGCCGCTTCGCTCTCCGCTCTGCTCGCCGCTTTGCTCTCCGCTCTGCACGCCGTTTTGCTCGCCGCTTTGCTCGCCGCTTTGCTGTCCGCTCTGCTCGCCGCTTTGCTCGCCGCATCGCTCACCGCTTTGCTCTCCGCTCTGCTCGCCGCTTTGCTCCCCGCTTCCCTCGCCGCGTTGCTCGCCGCTACCCTCGCCACTTTGCTCTCCGCTCTGCCCGCCGCTTTGCTCTCCGCTTTGGTCGCCGCTTTGCTCTCCGCCCTGCTCGCCGCTTTGCTCTCCGCTTTGCTCACCGCTCTGCCCTCCGCTCTGCTCGCCGCTTTGCTCTCCGCTCTGCTCGCCGCTTTGCTCTCCGCTCTGCTCGCCGCTTTGCTCTCCGCTCTGCTCGCCGCTTTGCTCGCCGCTTCGCTCGCCGCTTTGCTCGCCACTTCGCTCGCCGCTCTGCTCTCCGCTCTGCTCACCGCTTTGCTCGCCGCTTTGCTCTCCGCTCTGCTCGCCGCTTTGCTCGCCGCTTTGCTGCCGCTTTGCTCGCCGCTTTGCTCGCCGCTTTGCTCTCCGCTCTGCTCGCCGCTTTGCTCGCCGCTTCGCACGCCGCTTCGCTCTCCGCCTTGCTCTCCGCTCTGCTCGCCGCTTTGCTCGCCGCTTCGCTCGCCGCTTTGCTCCCCGATCTGCTAGCCGCTTTGCTCTCCGCTTCGCTCGCCGCTATGCTCTCCGCTCTGTTCGCCGCTTTGCTCTCCGCTCTGCTCGCCGCTTTGCTCTCCGCTTCGCTCGCTGCTATGCTCTCCGCTCTGCTCGCCGCTTTGCTCTCCGCTCTGCTCGCCGCTTTGCTCTCTGCTTTGCTCGCCGCTTTGCTCTCCGCTCAGCTCGCCGCTTAGCTCTCCGCTTTGCTCGCCGCTTTGCTTTCCGCTCTGCTCGCCGCTTTGCTCGCCGCTTCGCTCGCCGCTTTGCTCCCCGCTCTGCTAGCCGCTTTGCTCTCCGCTTCGCTCGCCGCTATGCTCTCCTCTTTGCTCGCCGCTTTGCTCTCCGCTCTGCTCGCCGCTTTGCTCTCCGCTTCGCTCGCCGCTATGCTCTCCGCTCTGCTCGCCGCTTTGCTCTCTGCTTTGCTCGCCGCTTTGCTCTCCGCTCAGCTCGCCGCTTAGCTCTCCGCTTTGCTCGCCGCTTTGCTTTCCGCTCTGCTCGCCGCTTTGCTCGCCGCTTCGCTCGCCGCTTTGCCCCCCTAAAATTTATAATTTTAACACATTTATGGGTTTTTATCATTTGTTACGAATACCCCACATTTACGCGAAATTTCATTAATGTAGCTCCTCTAGAATTGCATTTACATGAATTTGATTGTTTAAATTTTATGAATTTTTAACAGCCACTACAATACACATTTCTAAAATTTTCAATGTTATTTACCACCTGAACATTGTGTCCTAACTCTATTAAAATTTCCTCTTCCTGGATCTTCAGAATGTACATAAACATTAGTCAATCTGTTAAACATTTAGGAATTTATTACGTCCGAACGAACAAAAATTTTCAAATTTTTATATTCCCGTTTTCATTATTTGGATAATTCTACGTGTATAAAAAATTTCAGCTTCATAGCGCATTTAGAAGTACCTAAACCATGAAATGTTAGTAAAATAGTTTATAATTTTTACCGGCCAAAATAATGCACATTGGTGCAATTTTGCAATTTTTCCTACGATTATTTTTTTTATTCACCTCTGTATTATATTCCAGCTCTCCAACTGTTATAGTTTGGGCCAGACATTAGTATCCTCCTATATATATCCTATAATACTATATCGACTCTTCTTACAGAGGATATACAGTAAAACCTGGTTAATTCGAAATTCACGGGACCAAAGAAAGAGCATTTCGAATTACGAAGAACCTCTATAATTCGAAATTTACAAAAAAGCGTGATTTACCAAATTTAAAAAATTCAAATATAAATTACAGAAAAAGAAAAGAATATGACACCATATTAAAACACAGAGAAAAAGGATGTACTACACATGCATACCTCAAAATATGATGTCGATGAATAAAAGTCAAATTTAGGATTACTCATTTAAACATTGAAACATATATGGACATATAATTAAACCACTAAAATGTTAATGTCTTTCACTTATTTCAACTTAAAAGTAAATAAATAAAAGTGTGTAATAAAATATTAATTTAAATTTATTTTAAGAAGTTGGTTCTTTTCCCGTTTCAATTTCAGGGCACTCCCTAGCGCAATGTGTTGCATAATGGCATCAACTTTTTCACAGATGTTCATCGGCATATTCTGGCATCCCGGAAGGGTATCTTAAGCTTTTAAAATATCCTCCTTAGATGGCAATGGCACATCCAACCTAGCATCGACGTTATCCACATCGTCTTCTTCCTCGCTATCACTCGCAACGGTTTTCGATTCGTCGATCGTGGGGTCATACACAACCGACGTAGCCAAGTCATTATCAAAGGAAACAAAGTTTCCGAAACTGACAGGCCCCAATACATTACTGTCGATTACTTCCTCCACTTCTGTACCTTGGAACACTTCTGCCGGCTGCGAAGATAGCCCGCTTTCATTAAACAGTTGGCGATGGTTTGACAAGGCCCGGCACCCGTCTAAAATCGTCCATTTTCGTAATTTATCCTGCGAACATCCATTTGTAATTTGCAGCAAGTATGACGACAATAGTTTTTTTTCTGTAATGACTTTTTAAATTTTGAATGATGCCGAGTGGCCGCAGAACACTGGTTGTGTTCGGCGGAAAATACAGCAACTCAACATTGGGCGTATTTATCTGAGCCACATGGTGAGCAGAACAGTTGTCTAGTGTCAATAAAATTTTACGATTTTGCACCGCCACACGTTTTTGCATTCTTATTAAAAAAACTTTTGAATATGCCTGTTGTCATCCACACCTTTTTGTTATGCTCGTAAATTATCGGCAAATAATCACGATTAATACCTTTGAAACAGCGTGGGTTGCCATATTTTCCGATGATTACAAGTTTTTCTTTATTCGACCATCCATATTTGTGCACAGGACGGCGCGGCGGTGAGACGCTCCTTACTACGTTTGCCGCCGTGACATTTTTCGCCTCGGAGAGCCAAAGTACGATCGGGCAACATATTGAAAAAAAAATGCGTTCCATCCATATTAAAAATGTCCTTGAGCGCGTATTTCTCCAAAACATGTTTGTTACTTTGCAGCCAGGTCGTCACTTCCTCTTCGTTAATTTTTTGGGCATCACCATATACTGCGAGACAAACAATATTGTGGCGTCTTTAAAATCATCCAACCACCCATTGGACCCTTTAAAATCTTCAATGTTCAAAGCGTTCGCAAGACTTCTTGATTTTTCAATGAGCATCGGGCTTGTCACAGGTAAATTCGCCGCTCGTACTTGTGAAAAAAAATCGGACAGTTCTTCTTCGAGGTCTTCGTTTTTCGCAGGCCGTGAACGCTCCCTTTAAATTTATAAAAACTTTCTTCAATCTTCGCCCGATTATTTAAAATTGTAGATAAAGACGAGTTCGGAGTCCCATACTTTGAGGCCAGCTTTCCTTTCGATTCTAACTTCTTGTCAATGTCTAGCAGCAAAGACATTTTTTCAGCAAGAGTAAGAGTCTTATATGCACCACGAACCGGAGCCATTGGAGGGTATATTTAAAAAATATTTTATAGCAATAAATTTAAATATAGTCTCTCTTGCAGTTAGTAAACTAAAAATATTATTTAAACAAGTAACTAACAAAGATGAAAAATACAATCTAATACGAAATAAACAACGAACCAAAGCAATATTGGAACTCAAACTCGCAAAACAGTAGAGAAATTGAGGGGATGGACCGAAACTTGTGACAATACCCAACGCCCAGTCGGTATGATCACGATCGCACAGTGTTTGTAAACCAGCCGACATAGTGCGAGAAATATTTTAGTAAATTTTATTTAGTTTCTTTTTGGTAAGTTTTATTTCGAATTATGTCGACAAAAATGCGTTGATATTCCGAGAATCGGGGAAAATATTTTTTCGAATTATGAATTATAGAGATTTTCGAATTATTGAAACACATCTGTATGAAATTGGCTTTTTCGGTCTTTCACATGTTAAAAAATTTCGAATTACGTCGAATTTCGAAATATAGAGGTACGAATTAACCAGGTTTTACTGTATTACGAATAATTTTTAAACGCCAACGTTTGCACCTCTGCTTCCCTCATTGGACAAAATTAGGGTAAAAAAAACACAAAAAATTTAAAATTTAAGAATTTTATATTTTTTTCATCGTTTATTACGAATACCAAAATTTATGCCAAATTTTAATGATGTACCACCTTTATAAATGAATGTATATTGATTTAATTGTTTACAATTTATGAATTTTTAACGGTCACAAAAATAAATTTAATGGTAATTGTCAATGTTAATTACCTCTGGAACATCATTCTGTAACTTTCTGAAAATTTTCAACTCCTTCCCCCCCGCTCTGTTCTCTGCTCTCCGCTCTGCTCCGCTCTCGTCTTCGCTATCTGCTCTCTCTCCACTCTGCTCTCCCCTCTGCTCTTCGCTCTGTCTTCGCTCTGATCTTCGCTCTACTCGCCGCTCTGCTCTCTCTCTCCCTCATCTCTCTTATCTCACCCCTCTCTTCCCCCGCTATACTCGCCGCACTGCTCTCTGCTCCCCGCTTCACTCGCCTCTCTGATCTCTCCCTCCCTCCCCCGCTTTGCTCGCCGCACTTCTCGCCGCTCTGCTCTCTCGCTCTCATCTCTCCGCTCTGCTTTCCGCTCAGGTCTCTGCTCACCGCTCTGCTCTCTCTCTCATCTCTCAGATGTCTCTTCGTCTCTCCCCGCGCTCTGCTCTCCGCTCTCTAATCTGCTCTCCGTTCTGCTCTCTCTCTCATCTCTCTGACCTATCTGCCTCTCTACCCCGCTCTGATCTACGCTCTGCTCGCCCGTCTGTTCGCTCTCTGCTCTCCGATTTTCTCGCCGCTCTGCTCCCCGCTCTGCACTCTCTCTCATCACTCTGACCTCTCCCCTTCTCTCCTCCCCCGCACTGCTCTCAGGTCTGCTCCGCTCTGCTCCTCGCTCTGATCGCCTATCTGCTCTCCCACTCTCAGCTCTCCCTTCCTCTCTGCTCTCCGCAACGCTCGCCGATCTGCTCGCCGTTGTGCTCGTCGCTATGCTCGCGGATTTGCTCGTAGCTATGCTTGCCGCACTGCTAGCCGCTCTGCTCGCCGCTTTGCTCGCCGTTTTGCTCGCCGCTTCCCCGCCGCTTTGCACTCCGCTCTGCTCGCCGCCTTGCTCTCCGCTTTGCTCTCCGCTTTGCTCTCCGCTTTGCTCTCCGCTTTGCTCGTCGCTTAGCTCTCCGCTTTGCTCGCCGCTTAGCTCTCCGCTTTGCTCGCCGCTTTGCTCTCCACTCTGCTCTCCGCTTTGCTCTCCGCTTTGCTCTCCGCTTTGCTCTCCGCTTTGCTCTCTGCTTTGCTCGCCGCTTTGCTCTTCGCTCTGCTCGCCGCATTGCTCTCCGCTTTGCTCGCCGCTTTGCTCGCCGCATTGCTTTCCGCCCTGCTCGGCTTTTTGCTCGGCGTTTTGCTCGCCGATTTGCTCGCCGCTTTGCTCGCCGCTTTGCTCGCCCCTTCGCTCGCCGCTTTGCTCTCCGCTTCGCTCGCCGCTTCGCTCTCCGCTTTGCTCGCCGCATTGCTCTCCGCTCTGCTCGCCGCTCTGCTCGCCGCTTTGCTCGCAACATTGCAAGCTGCTTCGCTCGCCCCTTTACATTCCGCTCTGCACTCCGCTTTGCTCGCACCTTCGCTCGCCGCTTCGCCCGTAGCTTTGCTCCTCGCTCTGCTCGCCGTTTTGCTCTCCGCTCTGCTAGCGCTTTGCTCGCCGCTTTGCTCTCCTCTTTGCTCGCCACTTTGCTCTCCGCTCTGCTCGCAGCTATGCTCTCTGCTTTGCTCGCCGCTTTGCTCTCCCCTCTGCTCTCCGCTTTGCTCTCGGATTTGCTCTCCGCCCTGCTCGGCGTATTGCTCGCCGCTTTGCTCGTCGCATTGCTCGCTGCTTTGCTCGCCGTTTTGCTCGCCGCTACGCTCGCCGCTTTGCCCTCCGCTCCGCTCGCAGCTTTGCTCCCCGCTTTGCTAGCCGCTTTGCTCTCCGCTCTGCTTGCCGCTTTGCTCGCCGCTTCGCTCTGCTCTGCTCGCCGCCTTGCTCTACGATTAGTTCTCCGCCCTACTCGGCTTTTTGCTCGCCGCTTTGCTCGCCGCTACGCTCGCCGCTTTGCTCTCCGCTTCGCTCGCAGCTTTGCTCTCCGCGTTGCTCGCCGCTTTTCTCTCCGCTCTGCTCGCCCCTTTGCTCGCCGCGTTGCTCGCGCTTCGCTCGCCGCTTTGCTATCCGCTCTGCTAGCAGCTTTGCTCTCCGCTTTGCTCTCCGCTTCGCTCGTCGATTTGCGCTCCGTTTTACTCGCCGCTTTGCTCTCCGCTCTGCTCGCCGCTTTACTCCATGCTTTGCTCTCCGCTCTGCTCTCCGCTCTGCTCGCCGCTTTGCTCTCTGCTTTTCTCGCCGCTTTGCTCTCCGCTCTGCTCGCCGCTTTGCTCTCCGCTTTGCTCGCCGTTTTGCTCTCCGCCCTGCTCGGCGTTTTGCTCGCCGCTTTGCTCGCCGCTTTCCTCGCCGCTTTGCTCTCCGCTTCGCTCGCCGCCGTGCTCGCCGCTCTGCTCGCCGCTTTGCTCTCCGCCCTGCTCGGCGTTTTGCTCGCCGCTTTGCTCGCCGCTTTGCTCGCCGCTACGCTCGCCGCTTTGCTCTCCGCTTCGCTCGCCGCTTTGCTCGCCGATCTGCTCTCCGCTCTGCTCGCCGCTTTGCTCTCCGCTCTGGTCGCCGCTATGCTCGCCGCTTCCCTCGCAGCTTTGCTCTCCGCTCTGCCCGCCGCTTTGCTCTCCGCTTTGCTCGCCGCTCTGCCCGCCGCTCTGCTCGCCGCTTTGCTCTCCGCTCTGCTCGCCTCTTTGCTCGCCGCTTTGCTGCCGCTTTGTTCACCGCATTGCTCTCCGCTCTGCTCGCCGCTTTGCTCGCCGCTTCGCTCGCCGCTTTGCTCTCCGCTATGCTCTCCGCATTGCTCTCCGCTCTGCTCTCCGCTGTGCTCGCCACTTTGCTCGCCGCTTTGCTCCCCGCTCTGCTAGCCGCTTTGGTCTTGGCTTCGCTCGCCGCTATGCTCTCCGCTCTGCTCGTCGCATTGCTCTTCGTTTTGCTCGCCGCTTTGCTCTCCGCTCTGCTCGCCGCTTTGCTCTCTGCTTTGCTCGCCGCTTTGCTTTCCGCTCTGCTCGCCGCTTTGCTCTCCGCTTTGCTCTCCGCTCTGCTCGCCGCTTTGCTCTTCGCTCTACTCGCCGCTTTCCTCTCCGCTTCGCTCGCCGCTTTGCTCGCCGCTTTGCACTCAGCTCTGCTCGCCGCTCTGCTCGCCGCTCTGCTCGCCGCTTTGCTCGCCGCTTTGCTCTTCGCCCTGCTCGGCGTTTTGCTCGCCGCTTTGCTCTCCGCTTTGCTTTCCGCTCTGTTCGCCGCTTCGCTCTCCACTCTGCTCGCCGCTTCGCTCGCCGCTTCGCTCGCCGCTTTGCTCGCCGCTTCGCTCGCCGCTTCGCTCGCCGCTTTGGTCGCCGCTCTGCTCTCAGCTTTGCTCGCCGCTTTGCTCGCCGCTTCGCTCTCCGCTCTGCTCTCCGCTCTGCTCGCCGCTTTGCTCGCCGCTTTGCTCTCCGCTCTGCTCGCCGCTTTGCTCGCCGCTTCTCTCGCCGCTCTGCTCTCCGCTCTGCTCGCCGCTTTGCTCGCCGCTTCGCTCGCCGCTTTTCTGTCCGATTTGCTCTCCGCTCTGCTCGCCGCTTCGCTCTCCGCTCTGCTCGCCGCTTTGCTCGCCGCTTCGCTCGCGGCTTCGCTCGCCGCTTCGCTCGCCGCTTTGCTCGCCACTTTGCTCGCCGCTCTGCTCTCAGCATTGCTCGCCGCTTCGCTCGCCGCTTTGCTCGCCGCTTCGCTCGCCGCTCTGCTCTCCGCTCTGCTCGCCGCTTTGCTCGCCGCTTTGCTCGCCGCTTTGCTCGCCGCTTTGCTCTCCGCTTTGCTCTCCGCTCTGCTCGCCGCTTCGCTCTCCGCTCTGCTCGCCGCTTCGGTCGCCGCTTTGCTCGCCGCTTTGCTCGCCGCACTGCTCTCAGCATTGCTCGCCGCTTAGCTCGCCGCTTCGCTCGCCGCTCTGCTCTCCGCTCTGCTCGCCGCTTTGCTCGCCGCATTGCTCTCCGCTCTGCTCGCCGCTTTGCTCGCCGCTTTGCTCTCCGCTCTGCTCGCCGCTTTGCTCTCCGCTCTGCACGCCGCTTTGCTCGCCGCTTTGCTCGCCGCTCTGCTCTCCGCTCTGCTCGCCGCTTTGCTCGCCGCTTTGCTTGCCGCTTTGCTCTCCGCTCTGCTCGCCGCTTCGCTCTCCGCTCTGCTCTACGCTCTGCTCGCCGCTTTGCTCGCCGCTTTGCTCTCCGCTCTGCTCGCCGCTTTGCTCGCCGCTTTGCTCGCCGCATTGCTCGCCGCTTCGCTCGCCGCTCTGCTCTCCGCTCTGCTCGCCGCTTTGCTCGCCGCTTCGCTCGCCGCTTTGCTCTCCGCTTTGCTCTCCGCTCTGCTCGCCGCTTCGCTCTCCGCTCTGCTCGCCGCTTTGCTCGCCGCTTTGCTCGCCGCTTCGCTCGCCGCTTCGCTCGCCGCTTCGCTCGCCGCTTCGCTCGCCGCTTCGCTCGCCGCTTCGCCTGCCGCTTCGCTCGCCGCTTTGCTCGCCGCTTTGCTCGCCGCTTTGCTCGCCGCTTTGCTCGCCGCTCTGCTCTCAGCATTGCTCGCCGCTTCGCTCGCCGCTTTGCACGCCGCTTCGCTCGCCGCTCTGCTCTCCGCTCTGCTCGCCGCTTTGCTCGCCGCTTTGCTCTCCGCTTTGCTCTCCGCTCTGCTCGCCGCTTCGCTCTCCGCTCTGCTCGCCGCTTTGCTCGCCGCTTCGCTCGCCGCTTTGCTCGCCGCTCTGCTCTCAGCATTGATCGCCGCTTCGCTCGCCGCTCTGCTCTCCGCTCTGCTCGCCGCTTTGCTCGCCGCATTGCTCTCCGCTCTGCTCGCCGCTTTGCTCTCCGCTCTGCTCGCCGCTTTGCTCTCCGCTCTGCACGCCGCTTTGCTCGCCGCTTTGCTCGCCGCTTTGCTCCCCGATCTGCTAGCCGTTTTGCTCTCCGCTTCGCTCGCCGCTATGCTCTCCGTTCTGCTCGCCGCTTTGCTCTCCGCTCTGCTTGCCGCTTTGCTCTCCGCTTCGCTCGCTGCTATGCTCTCCGCTCTGCTCGCCGCTTTGCTCTCCGCTCTGCTCGCCGCTTTGCTCTCTGCTTTGCTCGCCGCTTTGCTCTCCGCTCAGCTCGCCGCTTAGCTCTCCGCTTTGCTCGCCGCTTTGCTTTCCGCTCTGCTCTCCGCTCTGCTCGCCGCTTCGCTCTCCGCTCTGCTCTCCGCTCTGCTCGCCGCTTTGCTCGCCGCTTTGCTCTCCGCTCTGCTCGCCGCTTTGCTCGCCGCTTCTCTCGCCGCTCTGCTCTCCGCTCTGCTCGCCGCTTTGCTCGCCGCTTCGCTCGCCGCTTTGCTCTCCGATTTGCTCTCCGCTCTGCTCGCCGCTTCGCTCTCCTCTCTGCTCGCCGCTTTGCTCGCCGCTTCGCTCGCCGCTTTGCTCGCCGCTTTGCTCGCCGCTCTGCTCTCAGCATTGCTCGCCGCTTCGCTCGCCGCTTTGCTCGCCGCTTCGCTCGCCGCTCTGCTCTCCGCTCTGCTCGCCGCTTTGCTCGCCGCTTTGCTCGCCGCTTTGCTCTCCGCTTTGCTCTCCGCTTTGCTCTCCGCTCTGCTCGCCGCTTCGCTCTCCGCTCTGCTCGCCGCTTCGGTCGCCGCTTTGCTCGCCGCTTTGCTCGACGCACTGCTCTCAGCATTGCTCGCCGCTTTGCTCGCCGCTTCGCTCGCCGCTCTGCTCTCCGCTCTGCTCGCCGCTTTGCTCGCCGCATTGCTCTCCGCTCTGCTCGCCGCTTTGCTCGCCGCTTTGCTCTCCGCTCTGCTCGCCGCTTTGCTCTCCGCTCTGCACGCCGCTTTGCTCGCCGCTTTGCTCGCCGCTCTGCTCTCCGCTCTGCTCGCCGCTTTGCTCGCCGCTTTGCTCGCCGCTTTGCTCGCCGCTTTGCTCTCCGCTTTGCTCTCCGCTCTGCTCGCCGCTTCGCTCTCCGCTCTGCTCTCCGCTCTGCTCGCCGCTTTGCTCGCCGCTTTGCTCTGCGCTCTGCTCGCCGCTTTGCTCGCCGCTTTGCTCGCCGCATTGCTCGCCGCTTCGCTCGCCTCTCTGCTCTCCGCTCTGCTCGCCGCTTTGCTCGCCGCTTCGCTCGCCGCTTTGCTCTCCGCTTTGCTCTCCGCTCTGCTCGCCGCTTCGCTCTCCGCTCTGCTCGCCGCTTTGCTCGCCGCTTTGCTCGCCGCTTCGCTCGCCGCTTCGCTCGTCGCTTCGCCTGCCGCTTCGCTCGCCGCTTTGCTCGCCGCTTTGCTCGCCGCTCTGCTCTCAGCATTGCTCGCCGCTTCGCTCGCCGCTTTGCTCGCCGCTTCGCTCGCCGCTCTGCTCTCCGCTCTGCTCGCCGCTTTGCTCGCCGCATTGCTCTCCGCTCTGCTCGCCGCTTTGCTCTCCGCTCTGCTCGCCGCTTTGCTCTCCGCTCTGCACGCCGCTTTGCTCGCCGCTTTGCTCGCCGCTTTGCTCCCCGATCTGCTAGCCGTTTTGCTCTCCGCTTCGCTCGCCGCTATGCTCTCCGTTCTGCTCGCCGCTTTGCTCTCCGCTCTGCTTGCCGCTTTGCTCTCCGCTTCGCTCGCTGCTATGCTCTCCGCTCTGCTCGCCGCTTTGCTCTCCGCTCTGCTCGCCGCTTTGCTCTCTGCTTTGCTCGCCGCTTTGCTCTCCGCTCAGCTCGCCGCTTAGCTCTCCGCTTTGCTCGCCGCTTCGCTCTCCGCTTTGCTCTCCGCTTTGCTCTCCGCTCTGCTCTCCGCTTTGCTCTCCGCTCTGCTCTCCGCTCTGCTCGCCGCTTTGCTCGCCGCTTCGCTCGCCGCTTTGCTCCCCGCTCTGCTAGCCGCTTTGCTCTCCGCTTCGCTCGCCGCTATGCTCTCCGCTCTGCTCGCCGCTTTGCTCTCCGCTCTGCTCGCCGCTTTGCTCTCCGCTTCGCTCGGCGCTCTGCTCGCCGCTTTGCTCTCCGCTCTGCTCGCCGCTTTGCTTTCCGCTCTGCTCGGCGCTCTGCTCGCCGCTTCGCTCGCCGCTTTGCGTCCCTAAAATTTATAATTATAACACATTTATGGGTTTTTATCATTTGTTACGAATACCTCACATTTACGCGAAATTTCATTAATGTAGCTCCTCTAGAATTGCATTTACATGAATTTGATTGTTTAAATTTTATGAATTTTTAACAGCCACTACAATACACATTTCTAAAATTTTCAATGTTATTTACCACCTGAACATTGTGTCCTAACCCTATTAAAATTTCCGCTTCCTGGATCTTCAGAAAGTACATAAACATTAGTCAATCTGTTAAACATTTAGGAATTTATTACGTCCGAACGAACAAAAATTTTCAAATTTTTATATTCCCGTTTTCATTATTTGGATAATTCTACGTGTATAAAAAATTTCAGCTTCATAGCGCATTTAGAAGTACCTAAACCATGAAATGTTAGTAAAATAGTTTATAATTTTTAGCGGCCAAAATAATGCACATTGTTGCAATTTTGCAATTTTTCCTACGATTATTTTTTTTATTCACCTCTGTATTAAATTCCAGCTCTCCAACTGTTATAGTTTGGGCCAGATATTAGTATCCTCCTATATATATCCTATAATTCTATATCGACTCTTCTTACAGAGGATATACAGTAAAACCTGGTTAATTCGAAATTCACGGGACCAAAGAAAGAGCATTTCGAATTACGAAGAACCTCTATAATTCGAAATTTACAAAAAAGCGTGATTTACCAAATTTAAAAAATTCAAATATAAATTACAGAAAAAGAAAAGAATATGACACCATATTAAAACACAGAGAAAAAGGATGTACTACACATGCATACCTCAAAATATGATGTCGATGAATAAAAGTCAAATTTAGGATTACTCATTTAAACATTGAAACATATATGGACATATAATTAAACCACTAAAATGTTAATGTCTTTCACTTATTTCAACTTAAAAGTAAATAAATAAAAGTGTGTAATAAAAGATTAATTTAAATTTATTTTAAGAAGTTGGTTCTTTTCCCGTTTCAATTTCAGGGCACTCCCTAGCGCAATGTGTTGCATAATGGCATCAACTTTTTCACAGATGTTCATCGGCATATTCTGGCATCCCGGAAGGGTATCTTAAGCTTTTAAAATATCCTCCTTAGATGGCAATGGCACATCCAACCTAGCATCGACGTTATCCACATCGTCTTCTTCCTCGCTATCACTCGCAACGGTTTTCGATTCGTCGATCGTGGGGTCATACACAACCGACGTAGCCAAGTCATTATCAAAGGAAACAAAGTTTCCGAAACTGACAGGCCCCAATACATTACTGTCGATTACTTCCTCCACTTCTGTACCTTGGAACACTTCTGCCGGCTGCGAAGATAGCCCGCTTTCATTAAACAGTTGGCGATGGTTTGACAAGGCCCGGCACCCGTCTAAAATCGTCCATTTTCGTAATTTATCCTGCGAACATCCATTTGTAATTTGCAGCAAGTATGACGACAATAGTTTTTTTTCTGTAATGACTTTTTAAATTTTGAATGATGCCGAGTGGCCGCAGAACACTGGTTGTGTTCGGCGGAAAATACAGCAACTCAACATTGGGCGTATTTATCTGAGCCACATGGTGAGCAGAACAGTTGTCTAGTGTCAATAAAATTTTACGATTTTGCACCGCCACACGTTTTTGCATTCTTATTAAAAAAACTTTTGAATATGCCTGTTGTCATCCACACCTTTTTGTTATGCTCGTAAATTATCGGCAAATAATCACGATTAATACCTTTGAAACAGCGTGGGTTGCCATATTTTCCGATGATTACAAGTTTTTCTTTATTCGACCCATCCATATTTGTGCACAGGACGGCGCGGCGGTGAGACGCTCCTTACTACGTTTGCCGCCGTGACATTTTTCGCCTCGGAGAGCCAAAGTACGATCGGGCAACATATTGAAAAAAATGCGTTTCATCCATATTAAAAATGTCCTTGAGCGCGTATTTCTCCAAAACATGTTTGTTACTTTGCAGCCAGGTCGTCACTTCCTCTTCGTTAATTTTTTGGGCATCACCATATACTGCGAGACAAACAATATTGTGGCGTCTTTAAAATCATCCAACCACCCATTGGACCCTTTAAAATCTTCAATGTTCAAAGCGTTCGCAAGACTTCTTGATTTTTCAATGAGCATCGGGCTTGTCACAGGTAAATTCGCCGCTCGTACTTGTGAAAAAAAATCGGACAGTTCTTCTTCGAGGTCTTCGTTTTTCGCAGGCCGTGAACGCTCCCTTTAAATTTATAAAAACTTTCTTCAATCTTCGCCCGGTTATTTAAAATTGTAGATAAAGACGAGTTCGGAGTCCCATATTTTGAGGCCAGCTTTCCTTTCGATTCTAACTTCTTGTCAATGTCTTGCAGCAAAGACATTTTTTCAGCAAGAGTAAGCCATTGGAGGGTATATGTAAAAAATATTTTATAGCAATAAATTTAAATATAGTCTCTCTTGCAGTTATAAAACTAAGAATATTATTTAAACAAGTATCTAACAAAGATGAAAAATACAATCTAATACGAAATAAACAACGAACCAAAGGAATATTGGAACTCAAACTCGCAAAACAGTAGAGAAATTGAGGGGATGGACCGAAACTTGTGACAATACCCAAAGCCCAGTCGGTATGATCACGATCGCACAGTGTTTGTAAACCAGCCGACATAGTGCGAGAAATATTTTAGTAAATTTTATTTAGTTTCTTTTTGGTAAGTTTTATTTCGAATTATGTCGACAAAAATGCGTTGATATTCCGAGAATCGGGGAAAATTTTTTTTCGAATTATGAATTATAGAGATTTTCGAATTATTGAAACACATCTGTATGAAATTGGCTTTTTCGGTCTTTCACATGTTAAAAAATTTCGAATTACGTCGAATTTCGAAATATAGAGGTTCGAATTAACCAGGTTTTACTGTATTACGAATAATTTTTAAACGCCAACGTTTGCACCTCTGCTTCCCTCATTGGACAAAATTAGGGTAAAAACAACCCAAAAAATTTAAAATTTAAGAATTTTATATTTTTTTCATCGTTTATTACGAATACCAAAATTTATGCCAAATTTTAATGATGTACCACCTTTATAAATGAATGTATATTGATTTAATTGTTTACAATTTATGAATTTCTAACGGTCACAAAAATAAATTTAATGGTAATTGTCAATGTTAATTACCTCTGGAACATCATTCTGTAACTTTCTGAAAAATTTCATCTACTTAACCCCCCGCTCTGTTCTCTGCTCTCCGCTCTGCTCCGCTCTCGTCTTCGCTATCTGATCTCTCTCCACTCTGCTCTCCCCTCTGCTCTTCGCTCTGCTCGCCGCACTGCTCTCTCTCTCCCTCATCTCTCTTATCTCACCCCTCTCTTCCCCCGCTATACTCGCCGCTCTGCTCTCTGCTCCCCGCTTCACTCGCCTCTCTGATCTCTCCCTCCCTCCCCCGCTTTGCTCGCCGCCCTTCTCGCCGCTATGCTCTCTCGCTCTCATCTCTCCGCTCTGCTTTCCGTTCAGGTCTCTGCTCACCGCTCTGCTCTCTCTCTCATCTCTCAGATATCTCTTCCTCTCTCCCCGCGCTCTGCTCTCCGCTCTCTAATCTGCTCTCCGTTCTGCTCTCTCTCTCATCTCTCTGACCTATCTGCCTCTCTACCCCGCTCTGATCTACGCTCTGCTCGCCCGTCTGTTCGCTCTCTGCTCTCCGATTTTCTCGCCGCTCTGCTCCCCGCTCTGCACTCTCTCTCATCACTCTGACCTGTCCCCTTCTCTCCTCCCCCGCACTGCTCTCAGGTCTGCTCCGCTCTGCTCCTCGCTCTGATCGCCGATCTGCTCTCTCACTCTCAGCTCTCCCTTCCTCTCTGCTCTCCGCAATGCTCGCCGATCTGCTCGCCGTTGTGCTCGTCGCTATGCTCGCGGCTTTGCTCGCCGCTTTGCTCTCCGCCCTGCTCGGCGTATTGCTCGCCGCTTTGCTCGCCGCTACGCTCGCCGTTTTGCTCTCCGCTTCGCTCGCCGCTTTGCTCTCCGCTCTGCTCGCCGCTTTGCTCTCCGATCTGCTCCCGCTTTGCTCGCCGCTTCGCTCGCCGCACTGCTCTCCGCTCTGCTCGCCGCTTTGCTCGCCGCTTTGCTCTCCGCTTCGCTCGCCGCTTCGCTCGCCGCTTTGCTCTCCGCTCTGCTCGCCGCTCTGCTCGCCGCTTTGCTCTCCGCCCTGCTCGGCGTTTTGCTCGCCGCTTTGCTCGCCGCAACGCTCGCCGCTTTGCTCGCCGCTTTGCTCTCCGCTTTGCTCGCCGCTTCGCTCGCCGCTCTGCTCTCCGGCCTGCTCGCCGCTTTGCTCGCCGCTTCGCTCGCCGCTTCGCTCTCCGCTCTGCTCGCCGCTTTGCTCGCCGCTTCGCTCGCCGCTTTGCTCTCCGCTCTGCTCGCCGCTCTGCTCTCCGCTCTGCACGCCGCTCTGCTCGCCGCTTCGATCGCCGCTTCGCTCGCCGCTTTGCTCGCCGCTTCGCTCGCCGCTTTGCTCGCCGCTTCGCTCGCCGCTTTGCTCGCCGCTCTGCTGTCAGCTTTGCTCGCCGCTTTGCTCGCCGCATCGCTCGCCGCTCTGCTCTCCGCTCTGCTCGCCGCTTTGCTCGCCGCTTTGCTCTCCGCTCTGCTCGCCGCTTCGCTCGCCGCTCTGCTCTCCGCTCTGCTCGCCGCTTTGCTCGCCGCTTTGCTCTCCACTCTGCTCGCCGCTTCGTCTCCGCTCTGCTCGCCGCTTTGCTCGCCGGTTTGCTCGCCGCTTCGCTCGCCGCTTTGCTCGCCGCTTCGCTCGCCGCATTGCTCGCCGCTTCGCTCGCCGCCTTGCTCGCCGCTCAGCTCTCAGCTTTGCTCGCCGCTTTGCTCGCCGCTTCGCTCGCAGCTCTGCTCTCCGCTCTGCTCGCCGCTTTGCTCGCCGCTTTGCTCTCCGCTTTGCTCGCCGCTTTGCTCTCCGCTCTGCCCTCCGCTCTGCTCGCCGCTTTGCTCTCCGCTCTGCTCGCCGCTTTGTTCGCCGTTTTGCTGCCGCTTTGCTCGCCGCTTTGCTCTCCGCTCTGCTCGCCGCTTTGCTCGCCGCTTCGTTCGCCGCGTCGCTCTCCGCTTTGCTCTCCGCTCTGCTCCCCGCTTTGCTCCCCGCTTTGCTCGCCGCTTCGCTCGCCGCTTTGCTCCCCGCTCTGCTAGACGCTTTGCTCTCCGCTTCGCTCGCCGCTATGCTCTCCGCTCTGCTCTCCGCTTTGCTCGCCGCTTTGCTCGCCGCTTTGCTCTCCGCCCTGCTCGGCGATTTGCTCGCCGCTTTGCTCGCCGCTTTGCTCGCCGCTACGCTCGCCGCTTTGCTCTCCGCTTTGCTCGCCGCTTTGCTCGCCGCTTTGCTCGCCGCTTCGCTCGCCGCTCTTCTCTCCGCTCTGCTCGCCGCTTTGCTCGCCGCTTCGCTCTCCGCTCTGCTCTCCGCTCTGCTCTCCGCTCTGCTCGCCGCTTTGCTCGCCGCTTCGCTCGCCGCTTTGCTCTCCGCTCTGCTCGCCGCTTTGCTCGCCGCTTTGCTCGCCGCTTCGCTCTCCGCTCTGCTCGCCGCTCTTCTCTCCGCTCTGCTCGCCGCTTTGCTCGCCGCTTCGTCTCCGCTCTGCTCGCCGCTTTGCTCGCCGCTTTGCTCGCCGCTTCGCTCGCCGCTCTGCTCTCCGCTCTGCTCGCCGCTTTGCTCGCCGCTTTGCTCTCCGCTTTGCTCGCCGCTTTGCTCTCCGCTCTGCCCTCCGCTCTGCTCGCCGCTTTGCTCTCCGCTCTGCTCGCCGCTATGTTCGCCGCTTTGCTCGCCGCTTCGTTCGCCGCGTCGCTCTCCGCTTTGCTCTCCGCTCTGCTCCCCGCTTTGCTCCCCGCTTTGCTCGCCGCTTCGCTCGCCGCTTTGCTCCCCGCTCTGCTAGACGCTTTGCTCTCCGCTTCGCTCGCCGCTATGCTCTCCGCTCTGCTCTCCGCTTTGCTCGCCGCTTTGCTCGCCGCTTTGCTCTCCGCCCTGCTCGGCGATTTGCTCGCCGCTTTGCTCGCCGCTTTGCTCGCCGCTACGCTCGCCGCTTTGCTCTCCGCTTTGCTCGCCGCTTTGCTCGCCGCTTCGCTCGCCGCTCTTCTCTCCGCTCTGCTCGCCGCTTTGCTCGCCGCTTCGTTCGCCGCTTCGCTCGCCGCTCTGTTCTCAGCTTTGCTAGCCGCTTTGCTCGCCGCTTCGCTCGCCGCTCTGCTCTCCGCTCTGCTCGCCGCTTTGCTCGCCGCTTTGCTCGCCGCTTTGCTCTCCGCTCTGCTCGCCGCTCTGCTCGCCGCTTTGCTCGCCGCTTCGCTCGCCGCTTTGCTCGCCGCTTCGCTCGCCGCTTTGCTCGCCGCTTCGCTCGCCGCTTTGCTCGCCGCTTCGCTCGCCGCTTTGCTCGCCGCTTCGCTCGCCGCTTCGCTCGCCGCTCTGCTCTCCGCTCTGCTCGCCGCTTTGCTCGCCGCTTCGCTCGCCGCTTTGCTCTCCGCTCTGCTCGCCGCTTCGCTCTCCGCTCTGCTCGCCGCTTTGCTCGCCGCTTCGCTCGCCGCTCTGCTCTCAGCTTTGCTCGCCGCTTCGCTCGCCGCCCTGCTCTCCGCTCTGCTCGCCGCTTCGCTCGCCGCTTTGCTGCCCGCTCTGCTCGCCGCTTTGCTCTCCGCTCTGCTCGCCGCTTTGCTCGCCGCTTCGCTCGCCGCTTCGCTCGCCGCTTTGCTCTCCGCTCTGCTCACCGCTTTGCTCGCCGCTTTGCTCGCCGCTTTGCTCGCCGCTTTGCTCGCCGCTTCGCTCGCCGCTTTGCTCACCGCTCTGCTAGCCGCTTTGCTCTCCGCTTCGCTCGCCGCTATGCTCTCCGCTCTGCTCGCCGCTTTGCTCTCCGCTCTGCTCGCCGCTTTGCTCTCTGCTTTGCTCGCCGCTTTGCTCTACGCTCAGCTCGCCGCTTAGCTCTCCGCTTTGCTCGCCGCTTTGCTTTCCGCTTTGCTCGCCGCTTCGCTCGCCGCTTTGCTCTCCGCTCTGCTCACCGCTTTGCTCGCCGCTTCGCTCGCCGCTTTGCTCTCCGCTCTGCTCGCCGCTTTGCTCGCCGCTTCCCTCTCCGCTCTGCTCTCCGCTCTGCTCGCCGCTTTGCTCGCCGCTTCGCTCGCCGCTTCGCTCGCCGCTTTGCTCTCCGCATTGCTCTCCGCTCTGCTCGCCGCTTTGCTCGCCGCTTTGCTCGACGCTTCGCTCGCCGCTTTGCTCGCCGCTTCGCTCGCCGCTTCGCTCGCCGCTTTGCTCTACGCTCTGCTCGCCGCTTTGCTCGCCGCTTCGCTCGCCGCTTCGCTAGCCGCTCTGCTCTCAGCTTTGCTCGCCGCTTCGCTCGCCGCTCTGCTCTCCGCTCTGCTCGCCGCCTTGCTCGCCGCTTTGCTCGCTGCTTCGCTCGCCGCTTTGCTCGCCGCTTTCCTCTCAGCTTTGCTCGCCGCTCTGCTCTCCGCTCTGCTCGCCGCCTTGCTCGCCGCTTTTCTCGCTGCTTCGCTCGCCGCTTCGCTCGCCGCTTTGCTCTCAGCTTTGCTCGCCGCTTTGCTCTCCGCTCTGCTCGCCGCTCTGCTCGCCGCTTTGCTTGCCGCTTTGCTCTCCGCCCTGCTCGGCGTTTTGCTCGCCGCTTTGCTCGCCGCTTTGCTCGCCGCTACGCTCGCCGCTTTGCTCTCCGCTTTGCTCGCCGCTTCGCTCGCCGCTCTGCTCTCCGCTCTGCTCGCCGCTTTGCTCGCCGCTTCGCTCGCCGCTTCGCTCTCCGCTCTGCTCGCCGCCTTGCTCTCCGCTCTGCTCGCCGCTTTGCTCGCCGCTTCGCTCGCCGCTTCGCTCGCCGCTTCGCTCGCCGCTTCGCTCGCCGCTTTGCTCGCCGCTCTGCTCTCAGCTTCGCTCGCCGCTTCGCTCGCCGCTTCGCTCGCCGCTTCGCTCGCCGCTCTGCTCTCCGCTCTGCTCGCCGCTTTGCTCGCCGCTTTGCTCGCCGCTTTGCTCTCCGCTCTGCTCGCCGCTTTGCTCGCCGCTTCGCTCGCCGCACTGCTCTCCGCTCTGCTCGCCGCTCTGCTCTCCGCTTTGCTCGCCGCTTTGCTCGCCGCTTTGCTCGCCGCTTTGCTCTCCGCTTTGCTCGCCGCTTCGCTCGCCGCTTTGCTCGCCGCTTTGCTCTCCGCTCTGCTCGCCTCTCTGCTCGCCGCTTTGCTCGCTGATTTGCTCTCCGCCCTGCTCGGCGTTTTGCTCGCCGCTTTGCTCTCAGCTTTGCTCGCCGCTTCGCTCGCCGCTTCGCTCGCCGCTTCGCTCGCCGCTCTGCTCTCCGCTCTGCTCGCCGCTTTGCTCGCAGCTTTGCTCGCCGCTTTGCTCGCCGCTTTGCTCGCCGCTTCGCTCGCCGCTTTGCTCGCCGCTTCGCTCGCCGCTTTGCTCGCCGCTTCGCTCGCCGCTTCGCTCGCCGCTTTGCTCGCCGCTCTGCTCTCAGCTTTGCTCGCCGCTTTGCTCGCCGCTTCGCTCGCCGCTTTGCTCGCCGCTTCTCTCGCCGCTTCGCTCGCCGCTTCGATCGCCGCTTCGCTCGCCGCTCTGCTCTCCGCTCTGCTCGCCGCTTTGCTCGCCGCTTTGCTTGCCGCTTCGCTCGCCGCTTTGCTCGCCGCTTCGCTCGCCGCTTTCCTCGCCGCTTCGCACGCCGCTTCGCTCGCCGCTTCGCTCGCCGCTTTGCTCGCCGCTCTGCTCTCAGCTTTGCTCGCCGCTTTGCTCGCCGCTTCGCTCGCCGCTCTGCTCTCCGCTCTGCTCGCCGCTTTGCTCGCCGCTTTGCTCTCCGCTCTGCTCGCCGCTCTGCTCGACGCTTTGCTCGCCGCTTTGCTCGCCGCTTCGCTCGCCGCATCGCTCGCCGATTTGCTCTCCGCTATGCTCGCCGCTTCGTCTCCGCTCTGCTCGCCGCTTTGCTCGCCGCTTCGCTCGCCGCTTCGCTCGCCGCTTCGCTCGCCGCTTCGCTCGCCGCTTTGCTCGCCGCTCTGCTCTCAGCTTTGCTCGCCGCTTCGCTCGCCGCTCTGCTCTCCGCTCTCCTCGCCGCTTTGCTCTCCGCTCTGCTCGCCGCTTTTCTCGCCGCTTTGCTCGCCGCTTTGCTCTCCGCTCTGCTCGGCGCTTTGCTCTCCGCTCTGCTCGCCGCTTTGCTCGCAGCTTTGCTCGCCGCTTTGCTCGCCGCTTTGCTCGCCGCTTCGCTCGCCGCTTCGCTCGCCGCTTTGCTCGCCGCTTCGCTCGCCGCTTAGCTGTCCGCTCTGCTCGCCGCTTTGCTCGCCGCTTCGCTCGCCGCTTTGCTCTCCGCTCTGCTCGCCGCTTAGCTTTCCGCTCTGCTCGCCGCTTTGCTTTCCGCTCTGCTCGCCGCTTTGCTCGCCGATTTGCTGCCGCTTTGCTCGCCGCTTTGCTCCCCGCTTCCCTCGCCGCGTTGCTCTCCGCCCTGCTCGCCACTTTGCTCTCCGCTTTGCTCGCCGCTTTGCTCTCCGCTCTGCCCTCCGCTCTGCCCTCCGCTCTGCTCGCCGCTTTGCTCTCCGCTCTGCTCGCCGCTTTGCTCGCCGCTTTGCTGCCGCTTTGCTCTCCGCTCTTCTCGCCGCTTCGCTCTCCGCTTTGCTCTCCGCTCTGCTCTCCGCTCTGCTCGCCGCTTTGCTCCCCGCTCTGCTAGCCGCTTTGCTCTCCGCTTTGCTCGCCGCTTTGCTCTCCGCTCTGCCCTCCGCTCTGCCCTCCGCTCTGCTCGCCGCTTTGCTCTCCGCTCTGCTCGCCGCTTTGCTCGCCGCTTTGCTGCCGCTTTGCTCTCCGCTCTTCTCGCCGCTTCGCTCTCCGCTTTGCTCTCCGCTCTGCTCTCCGCTCTGCTCGCCGCTTTGCTCCCCGCTCTGCTAGCCGCTTTGCTCTCCGCTTCGCTCGCCGCTATGCTCTCCGCTCTGCTCGCCGCTTTGCTCGCCGATTTGCTGCCGCTTTCCTCGCCGCTTTGCTCCCCGCTTCCCTCGCCGCGTTGCCCGCCGCTACCCTCGCCGCTTTGCTCTCCGCCCTGCTCGCCACTTTGCTCTCCGCTTTGCTCGCCGCTTTGCTCGCCGCTTCGCTCGCCGCTTCGATCGCCGCTTCGCTCGCCGCTCTGCTCTCCGCTCTGCTCGCCGCTTTGCTCGCCGCTTCGCTCGCCGCTTCGCTCGCCGCTTTGCTCGCCGCTTCGCTCGCCGCTTTGCTCGCCGCTCTGCTCTCAGCTTTGCTCGCCGCTTCGCTCGCCGCTTCGCTCGCCGCTCTGCTCTCCGCTCTGCTGGCCGCTTTGCTCTCCGCTCTGCTCGCCGCTCTGCTCGCCGCTTTGCTCTCCGCCCTGCTCGGCGTTTTGCTCGCCGCAACGCTCGCCGCTTTGCTCTCCGCTTTGCTCGCCGCTTCTCTCGCCGCTCTGCTCTCCGCCCTGCTCGCCGCTTTGCTCGCCGCTTCGCTCGCCGCTTCGCTCGCCGCTTCGCTCTCCGCTCTGCTCGCCGCTTTCATCGCCGCTTCGCTCGCCGCTTTGCTCTCCGCTCTGCTCGCCGCTCTGCTCGCCGCTTCGCTCGCCGCTTCGCTCGCCGCTTCGCTCGCCGCTTCGCTCGCCGCTTCGCTCGCCGCTTTGCTCGCCGCTTCGCTCGCCGCTTTGCTCGCCGCTTCGCTCGCCGCTTTGCTCGCCGCTCTGCTGTCAGCTTCGCTCGCCGCTCTGCTCTCCGCTCTGCTCGCCGCTTTGCTCGCCGCTTTGCTCTCCACTCTGCTCGCCGCTTCGTCTCCGCTCTGCTCGCCGCTTTGCTCGCCGGTTTGCTCGCCGCTTCGCTCGCCGCTTTGCTCGCCGCTTTGCTCGCCGCTTTGCTCGCCGCTTCGCTCGCCGCTTTCCTCGCCACTTTGATCGCCGCTTCGCTCGCCGCCTTGCTCGCCGCTCAGCTCTCAGCTTTGCTCGCCGCTTTGCTCGCCGCTTCGCTCGCCGCTCTGCTCTCCGCTCTGCTCGCCGCTTTGCTCGCCGCTTTGCTCTCCGCTTTGCTCGCCGCTTTGCTCTCCGCTCTGCCCTCCGCTCTGCTCGCCGCTTTGCTCTCCGCTCTGCTCGCCGCTTTGCTCGCCGCTTTGCTGCCGCTTTGCTCGCCGCTTTGCTCTCCGCTCTGCTCGCCGCTTTGCTCGCCGCTTCGTTCGCCGCGTCGCTCTCCGCTTTGCTCTCCGCTCTGCTCCCCGCTTTGCTCGCCGCTTCGCTCGCCGCTTTGCTCCTTGCTCTGCTAGCCGCTTTGCTCTCCGCTTCGCTCGCCGCTATGCTCTCCGCTCTGCTCTCCGCATTGCTCGCCTCTTTGCTCGCCGCTTTGCTCTCCGCCCTGCTCGGCGATTTGCTCGCCGCTTTGCTCGCCGCTTTGCTCGCCGCTACGCTCGCCGCTTTGCTCTCCGCTTTGCTCGCCGCTTCGCTCGCCGCTCTGCTCTCCGCTCTGCTCTCCGCTCTGCTCGCCGCTTTGCTCGCCGCTTCGCTCTCCGCTCTGCTCTCCGCTCTGCTCTCCGCTCTGCTCGCCGCTTTGCTCGCCGCTTCTCTCGCCGCTTCGCTCGCCGCTTTGCTCTCCGCTCTGCTCGCCGCTTTGCTCGCCGCTTTGCTCGCCGCTTTGCTCGCCGCTTCGCTCTCCGCTCTGCTCGCCGCTCTGCTCGCCGCTCTGCTCGCCGCTCTGCTCGCCGCTTCGCTCGCCGCTCTGCTCTCAGCTTTGCTCGCCGCTTCGCTCGCCGCTCTGCTCTCCGCTCTGCTCGACGTCTTGCTCGCCGCTTTGCTCGCCGCTTCGCTCGCCGCTTTGCTCTCCGCTCTGCTCGCCGCTTTGCTCGCCGCATCGCTCGCCGCTTCGCTCGCCGCATCGCTCGCCGCTCTGCTCTCCTCTCTGCTCGCCGCTTTGCTCGCCGCTTTGCTCGCCGCTTTGCTCTCCGCTCTGCTCGCCGCTTTGCTCGCCGCTGCGTTCGCCGCTTCGCTCGCCGCTCTGCTCTCAGCTTTGCTAGCCGCTTTGCTCGCCGCTTCGCTCACCGCTCTGCTCTCCGCTCTGCTCGCCGCTTTGCTCGCCGCTTTGCTCTCCGCTCTGCTCGCCGCTCTGCTCGCCGCTTTGCTCGCCGCTTCGCTCGCCGCTTTGCTGCCCGCTCTGCTCGCCGCTTTGCTCTCCGCTCTGCTCGCCGCTTTGCTTTCCGCTTTGCTCGCCGCTTTGCTCGCCGCTTCGCTCGCCGCTTCGCTCGCCGCTTTGCTCTCCGCTCTGCTCGCCGCTTTGCTCGCCGCTTTGCTCGCCGCTTTGCTCACCGCTTCGCTCGCCGCTTTGCTCACCGCTCTGCTAGCCGCTTTGCTCTCCGCTTCGCTCGCCGCTATGCTCTCCGCTCTGCTCGCCGCTTTGCTCTCCGCTCTGCTCGCCAATTTGCTCTCTGCTTTGCTCGCCGCTTTGCTCTACGCTCAGCTCGCCGCTTAGCTCTCCGCTTTGCTCGCCGCTTTGCTTTCCGCTCTGCTCGCCGCTTTGCTCGCCGCTTTGCTCTCCGCCCTGCTCGGCGATTTGCTCTCCGCTCTGCTCGCCGCTTTGCTTTCCGCTTTGCTCGCCGCTTCGCTCGCCGCTTTGCTCTCCGCTCTGCTTACCGCTTTGCTCGCCGCTTCGCTCGCCGCTTTGCTCTCCGCTCTGCTCGCCGCTTATCTCTCCGCTCTGCTCGCCGCTTTGCTCGCCGATTTGCTCGCCGCTACGTTCGCCGCTTTGCTCACCGCTTTGCTCGCCGCTTTGCTCGCCGCTTCGCTCGCCGCTCTGCTCTCCGCTCTGCTCGCCGCTTTGCTCGCCGCTTCCCTCTCCGCTCTGCTCTCCGCTCTGCTCGCCGCTTTGCTCGCCGCTTCGCTCGCCGCTTTGCTCTCCGCATTGCTCTCCGCTCTGCTCGCCGCTTTGCTCGCCGCTTCGCTCGACGCTTCGCTCGCCGCTTTGCTCGCCGCTTCGCTCGCCGCTTTGCTCTCCGCTCTGCTCGCCGCTTCGCTCGCCGCTTCGCTCGCCGCTTCGCTAGCCGCTCTGCTCTCAGCTTTGCTCGCCGCTTCGCTCGCCGCTCTGCTCTCCGCTCTGCTCGCCGCTTTGCTCGCCGCTTTGCTCTCCGCTCTGCTCGCCGCTTTGCTCGCCGCTTTGCTCTACGCCCTGCTCGGCGTTTTGCTCGCCGCTTTGCTCGCCGCTTTGCTCGCCGCTACGCTCGCCGCTTTGCTCTCCGATTTGCTCGCCGCTTCGCTCGCCGCTCTGCTCTCCGCTCTGCTCGCCGCTTTGCTCGCCGCTCTGCTCGCCGCCTTGCTCTCCGCTCTGCTCGCCGCTTTGCTCGCCGCTTTGCTCGCCGCTTTGCTCGCCGCTTCGCTCGCCGCTTCGATCGCCGCTTCGCTCGCCGCTCTGCTCTCCGCTCTGCTCGCCGCTTTGCTCGCCGCTTCGCTCGCCGCTTCGCTCGCCGCTTCGCTCGCCGCTTCGCTCGCCGCTTCGCTCGCCGCTTCGCTCGCCGCTTTGCTCGCCGCTCTGCTCTAAGCTTTGCTCGCCGCTTTGCTCGCCGCTTCGCTCGCCGCTCTGCTCTCCGCTCTGCTCGCCGCTTTGCTCGCCGCTTTGCTCTCCGCTCTGCTCGCCGCTCTGCTCGACGCTTTGCTCGCCGCTTTGCTCGCCGCTTCGCTCGCCGCTTTGCTCTCCGCTCTGCTCGCCGCTTCGTCTCCGCTCTGCTCGCCGCTTTGCTCGCCGCTTCGCTCGCCGCTTTGCTCGCCGCTCTGCTCTCAGCTTTGCTCGCCGCTTCACTCGCCGCTCTGCTCTCCGCTCTGCTCGCCGCTTTGCTCTCCGCTCTGCTCGCCGCTTTTCTCGCCGCTTTGCTCGCCGCTTTGCTCTCCGCTCTGCTCGCCGCTTTGCTCTCCGCTCTGCTCGCCGCTTTGCTCGCAGCTTTGCTCGCCGCTTTGCTCGCCGCTTTGCTCGCCGCTTTGCTCGCCGCTTCGCTCGCCGCTTTGCTCTCCGCTCTGCTCGCCGCTCTGCTCGCCGCTTTGCTCTCCGCCCTGCTCGCCGCTTTGCTCTCCGCCCTGCTCGGCGTTTTGCTCGCCGCTTTGCTCGCCGCTACGCTCGCCGCTTTGCTCTCCGCTTTGCTCGCCGCTTCGCTCGCCGCTCTGCTCTCCGCTCTGCTCGCCGCTTTGCTCGCCGCTCTGTTCGCCGCCTTGCTCTCCGCTCTGCTCGCCGCTTTGCTCGCCGCTTTGCTCGCCGCTTTGCTCGCCGCTTTGCTCGCCGCTTTGCTCGCCGCTTTGCTCGCCGCTTTGCTCGCCGCTTTGCTCGCCGCTTTGCTCTCCGCTTTGCTCTCCGCTCTGCTCGCCGCTCTGCTCGCCGCTTTGCTCGCCGCTTCGCTCGCCGCTTTGCTCGCCGTTTCGCTCCCCGCTTTGCTCGCCGCTTCGCTCGCCGCTTTGTTCGCCGCTTCGCTCGCCGCTCTGCTCTCCGCTCTGCTCGCCGCTTTGCTCGCCGCTTCGCTCGCCGCTTTGCTCTCCGCTCTGCTCGCCGCTTCGCTCTCCGCTCTGCTCGCCGCTTTGCTCGCCGCTTCGCTCGCCGCTTCGCTCGCCGCTTCGCTCGCCGCTTTGCTCGCCGCTCTGCTCTCAGCTTTGCTCGCCGCTTCGCTCGCCGCTCTGCTCTCCGCTCTGCTCGCCTCTTCGCTCGCCGCTTTGCTGCCCGCTCTGCTCGCCGCTTTGCTCTCCGCTTTGCTCTCCGCTCTGCTCGCCGCTTTGCTTTCCGCTTTGCTCGCCGCTTCGCTCGCCGCTTTGCTCTCCGCTCTGCTCACCGCTTTGCTCGCCGCTTTGCTCGCCGCTTTGCTCGCCGCTTTGCTCGCCGCTTCGCTCGCCGCTTTGCTCCCCGCTCTGCTAGCCGCTTTGCTCTCCGCTTCGCTCGCCGCTATGCTCTCCGCTCTGCTCGCCGCTTTGCTCTCCGCTCTGCTCGCCGCTTTGCTCTCCGCTTTGCTCGCCGCTTTGCTTTCCGCTCTGCTCGCCGCTTTGCTCGCCGCTTTGCTCTCCGCCCTGCTCGGCGATTTGCTCTCCGCTCTGCTCGCCGCTTTGCTTTCCGATTTGCTCGCCGCTTCGCTCGCCGCTTTGCTCTCCGCTCTGCTCACCGCTTTGCTCGCCGCTTCGCTCGCCGCTTTGCTCTCCGCTCTGCTCGCCGCTTCGCTCTCCGCTCTGTTCGCCGCTTTGCTCGCCGCTACGTTCGCCGCTTTGCTCACCGCTTTGCTCGCCGCTTTGCTCGCCGCTTCGCTCGCCGCTCTGCTCTCCTCTCTGCTCGCCGCTTTGCTCGCCGCTTCGCTCGCCGCTTTGCTCTCCGCTCTGCTCGCCGCTTCGTCTCCGCTCTGCTCGCCGCTTCGCTCGCCGCTTCGCTCGCCGCTTTGCTCGCCGCTTCGCACGCCGCTTCACTCGCCGCTTTGCTCGCCGCTCTGCTCTCAGCTTTGCTCGCCGCTTCGCTCGCCGCTCTGCTCTCCGCTCTGCTCGCCGCTTTGCTCTCCGCTCTGCTCGCCGCTTTGCTCTCCGCTTTGCTCTCCGCTCTGCTCGCCGCTTTGCTTTCCGCTTTGCTCGCCGCTTCGCTCGCCGCTTTGCTCTCCGCTCTGCTCACCGCTTTGCTCGCCGCTTTGCTCGCCGCTTTGCTCGCCGCTTTGCTCGCCGCTTCGCTCGCCGCTTTGCTCCCCGCTCTGCTAGCCGCTTTGCTCGCCGCTTCGCTCGCCGCTTTGCTCGCCGCTTCGCTCGCCGCTTAACTGTCCGCTCTGCTCGCCGCTTTGCTCGCCGCTTCGCTCGCCGCTTTGCTCTCCGCTCTGCTCGCCGCTTTGCTTTCCGCTCTGCTCGCCGCTTTGCTCGCCGATTTGCTGCCGCTTTGCTCGCCGCTTTGCTCCCCGCTTCCCTCGCCGCGTTGCCCGCCGCTACCCTCGCCGCTTTGCTCTCCGCTCTGCCCGCCGCTTTGCTCTCCGCTTTGGTCGCCGCTTTGCTCTCCGCCCTGCTCGCCACTTTGCTCTCCGCTTTGCTCGCCGCTTTGCTCTCCGCTCTGCCCTCCGCTCTGCCCTCCGCTCTGCTCGCCGCTTTGCTCTCCGCTCTGCTCGCCTCTTTGCTCGCCGCTTTGCTGCCGCTTTGCTCTCCGCTCTTCTCGCCGCTTCGCTCTCCGCTTTGCTCTCCGCTCTGCTCTCCGCTCTGCTCGCCGCTTTGCTCGCCGCTTTGCTCCCCGCTCTGCTAGCCGCTTTGCTCTCCGCTCTGCTCGCCGCTTTGCTCGCCGATTTGCTGCCGCTTTGCTCCCCGCTTCCCTCGCCGCGTTGCCCGCCGCTACCCTCGCCGCTTTGCTCTCCGCTCTGCCCGCCGCTTTGCTCTCCGCTTTGGTCGCCGCTTTGCTCTCCGCCCTGCTCGCCACTTTGCTCTACGCTTTGCTCGCCGCTTTGCTCGCCGCTTTGCTCGCCGCTTCGCTCGCCGCTTCGCTCGCCGCTTCGCTCGCCGCTTCGCTCGCCGCTTCGCTCGCCGCTCTGCTCTCCGCTCTGCTCGCCGCTTTGCTCGCCGCTTCGCTCGCCGCTTCGGTCGCCGCTTCGCTCGCCGCTTTGCTCGCCGCTCTGCTCTCAGATTTGCTCGCCGCTTCGCTCGCCGCTTCGCTCGCCGCTCTGCTCTCCGCTCTGCTCGCCGCTTTGCTCGCCGCTCTGCTCGCCGCTTTGCTCGCCGCTTTGCTCGCCGCTTTGCTCTCCGCTCTGCTCGCCGCTTTGCTCGCCGCTTCGCTCGCCGCTTCGCTCGCCGCACTGCTCTCCGCTCTGCTCGCCGCTCTGCTCGCCGCTTTGCTCGCCGCTTTGCTCGCCGCTTTGCTCTCCGCTTTGCTCGCCGCTTCGCTCGCCGCTTTGCTCTCCGCTCTGCTCGCCGCTCTGCTCGCCGCTCTGCTCGCCGCTTTGCTCTCCGCCCTGCTCGGCGTTTTGCTCGCCGCTTTGCTCGCCGCTACGCTCGCCGCTTTGCTCTCCGCTTTGCTCGCCGCTTCGCTCGCCGCTTTGCTCTCCGCTTTGCTCGCCGCTTCGCTCGCCGCTCTGCTCTCCGCTCTGCTCGCCGCTTTGCTCGCCGCTCTGCTCGCCGCCTTGCTCTCCGCTCTGCTCGCCGCTTTGCTCGCCGCTTTGCTCGCCGCTTTGCTCGCCGCTATGCTCGCCGCTTTGCTCGCCGCTTTGCTCGCCGCTTTGCTCGCCGCTTCGCTCGCCGCTTTGCTCGCCGCTCTGCTCTCAGCTTTGTTCGCCGCTTCGCTCGCCGCTTCGCTCGCCGCTTCGCTCGCCGCTTCGATCGCCGCTTCGATCGCCGCTCTGCTCTCCGCTCTGCTCGCCGCTTTGCTCGCCGCTTTGCTCGCCGCTTTCCTCGCCGCTTTCCTCGCCGCTTCGCTCGCCGCTTCGCTCGCCGCTCTGCTCTCAGCTTTGCTCGCCGCTTTGCTCGCCGCTTCGCTCGCCGCTCTGCTCTCCGCTCTGCTCGCCGCTTTGCTCGCCGCTTTGCTCTCCGCTCTGCTCGCCGCTCTGCTCGACGCTTTGCTCGCCGCTTTGCTCGCCGCTTCGCTCGCCGCTCTGCTCTCCTCTCTGCTCGCCGCTTCGCTCGCCGCTTTGCTCTCCGCTCTGCTCGCCGCTTCGTCTCCGCTCTGCTCGCCGCTTTGCTCGCCGCTTCGCTCGCCGCTTTGCTCGCCGCTCTGCTCTCAGCTTTGCTCGCCGCTTCGCTCGCCGCTCTGCTCTCCGCTCTGCTCGCCGCTTTGCTCTCCGCTCTGCTCGCCGCTTTTCTCGCCGCTTTGCTCTCCGCTCTGCTCGCCGCTTTGCTCTCCGCTCTGCTCGCCGCTTTGCTCTCCGCTCTGCCCTCCGCTCTGCCCTCCGCTCTGCTCGCCGCTTTGCTCTCCGCTCTGCTCGCCGCTTCGCTCGCCGCTTAGCTGTCCGCTCTGCTCGCCGCTTTGCTCGCCGGTTCGCTCGCCGCTTTGCTCTCCGCTCTGCTCGCCGCTTTGCTTTCCGCTCTGCTCGCCGCTTTGCTCGCCGATTTGCTGCCGCTTTGCTCGCCGCTTTGCTCCCCGCTTCCCTCGCCGCGTTGCCCGCCGCTACCGTCGCCGCTTTGCTCTCCGCTCTGCCCGCCGCTTTGCTCTCCGCTTTGGTCGCCGCTTTGCTCTCCGCCCTGCTCGCCACTTTGCTCTCCGCTTTGCTCGCCGCTTTGCTCTCCGCTCTGCCCTCCGCTCTGCCCTCCGCTCTGCTCGCCGCTTTGCTCTCCGCTCTGCTCGCCGCTTTGCTCGCCGCTTTGCTGCCGCTTTGCTCTCCGCTCTTCTCGCCGCTTCGCTCTCCGCTTTGCTCTCCGCTCTGCTCTCCGCTCTGCTCGCCGCTTTGCTCGCCGCTTTGCTCCCCGCTCTGCTAGCCGCTTTGCTCTCCGCTTCGCTCGCCGCCATGCTCTCCGCTCTGCTCGCCGCTTTGCTCTCCGCTCTGCTCGCCGCTTTGCTGTCCGCTTCGCTCGCCGCTATGTTCTCCGCTCTGCTCGCCGCTTTGCTCTCCGCTCTGCTCGCCGCTTTGCTCTCTGCTTTGCTCGCCGCTTTGCTCTCCGCTCAGCTCGCCGCTTCGCTCTCCGCTTTGCTTTCCGCTCTGCTCGCCGCTTTGCTCGCCGCTTCGCTCGCCGCTTTGCCCCCCTAAAATTTATAATTATAACACATTTATGGGTTTTTATCATTTGTTACGAATACCTCACATTTACGCGAAATTTCATTAATGTAACTCCTCTAGAATTGCATTTACATGAATTTGATTGTTTAAATTTTATGAGTTTTTAACAGCCACTACAATACTCATTTCTAAAATTTTCAATGTTATTTACCACCTGAACATTGTGTCCTAACTCTATTAAAATTTCCGCTTCCTGGATCTTCAGAAAGTACATAAACATTAGTCAATCTGTTAAACATTTAGGAATTTATTACGTCCGAACGAACAAAAATTTTCAAATTTTTTATATTCCCGTTTTCATTATTTGGATAATTCTACGTGTATAAAAAATTTCAGCTTCATAGCGCATTTAGAATTACCTAAACCATGAAATGTTAGTAAAATAGTTTATAATTTTTACCGGCCAAAATAATGCACATTGTTGCAATTTTGCAATTTTTCCTAGCATTATTTTTTTTTATTCACCTCTGTATTAAATTCCAGCTCTCCAACTGTTATAGTTTGGGCCAGACTTTAGTATCCTCCTATATATATCCTATAATTCTATATCGACTCTTCTTACAGAGGATATACAGTAAAACCTGGTTAATTCGAAATTCACGGGACCAAAGAAAGAGCATTTCGAATTACGAAGAACCTCTATAATTCGAAATTTACAAAAAAGCGTGATTTACCAAATTTAAAAAATTCAAATATAAATTACAGAAAAAGAAAAGAATATGACACCATATTAAAACACAGAGAAAAAGGATGTACTACACATGCATACCTCAAAATATGATGTCGATGAATAAAAGTCAAATTTAGGATTACTCATTTAAACATTGAAACATATATGGACATATAATTAAGCCACTAAAATGTTGATGTCTTTCACTTATTTCAACTTAAAAGTAAATAAATAAAAGTGTGTAATAAAATATTAATTTAAATTTATTTTAAGAAGTTGGTTCTTTTCCCGTTTCAATTTCAGGGCACTCCCTAGCGCAATGTGTTGCATATTCTGGCATCCCGGACACGTACCTTTGAAGGGTATCTTAAGCTTTTAAAATATCCTCCTTAGATGGCAATGGCACATCCAACCTAGCATCGACGTTATCCACATCGTCTTCTTCCTCGCTATCACTCGCAACGGTTTTCGATTCGTCGATCGTGGGGTCATACACAACCGACGTAGCCAAGTCATTATCAAAGGAAACAAAGTTTCCGAAACTGACAGGCCCCAATACATTACTGTCGATTACTTCCTCCACTTCTGTACCTTGGAACACTTCTGCCGGCTGCGAAGATAGCCCGCTTTCATTAAACAGTTGGCGATGGTTTGACAAGGCCTGGCACGAGTCTAAAATCATCCATTTTCGTAATTTATCCTGCGAACATCCATTTGTAATTTGCAGCAAGTATGACGACAATAGTTTTTTTTCTGTAATGACTTTTTAAATTTTGAATGATGCCGAGTGGCCGCAGAACACTGGTTGTGTTCGGCGGAAAATACAGCAACTCAACATTGGGCGTATTTATCTGAGCCACATGGTGAGCAGAACAGTTGTCTAGTGTCAATAAAATTTTACGATTTTGCACCGCCACACGTTTTTGCATTCTTATTAAAAAAACTTTTGAATATGCCTGTTGTCATCCACACCTTTTTGTTATGCTCGTAAATTATCGGCAAATAATCACGATTAATACCTTTGAAACAGCGTGGGTTGCCATATTTTCCGATGATTACAAGTTTTTCTTTATTCGACCCATCCATATTTGTGCACAGGACGGCGCGGCGGTGAGACGCTCCTTACTACGTTTGCCGCCGTGACATTTTTCGCCTCGGAGAGCCAAAGTACGATCGGGCAACATATTGAAAAAAAAATGCGTTTCATCCATATTAAAAATGTCCTTGAGCGCGTATTTCTCCAAAACATGTTTGTTACTTTGCAGCCAGGTCGTCACTTCCTCTTCGTTAATTTTTTGGGCATCACCATATACTGCGAGACAAACAATATTGTGGCGTCTTTAAAATCATCCAACCACCCATTGGACCCTTTAAAATCTTCAATGTTCAAAGCGTTCGCAAGACTTCTTGATTTTTCAATGAGCATCGGGCTTGTCACAGGTAAATTCGCCGCTCGTACTTGTGAAAAAAAATCGGACAGTTCTTCTTCGAGGTCTTCGTTTTTCGCAGGCCGTGAACGCTCCCTTTAAATTTATAAAAACTTTCTTCAATCTTCGCCCGATTATTTAAAATTGTAGATAAAGACGAGTTCGGAGTCCCATACTTTGAGGCCAGCTTTCCTTTCGATTCTAACTTCTTGTCAATGTCTTGCAGCAAAGACATTTTTTCAGCAAGAGTAAGTGTCTTATATGCACCACGAACCGGAGCCATTGGAGGGTATATTTAAAAAATATTTTATAGCAATAAATTTAAATATAGTCTCTCTTGCTGTTATTAAACTAAGAATATTATTTAAACAAGTAACTAACAAAGATGAAAAATACAATCTAATACGAAATAAACAACGAACCAAAGGAATATTGGAACTCAAACTCGCAAAACAGTAGAGAAATTGAGGGGATGGACCGAAACTTGTGACAATACCCAACGCCCAGTCGGTATGATCACGATCGCACAGTGTTTGTAAGCCAGCCGACATAGTGCCAGAATTATTTTAGTAAATTTTATTTAGTTTCTTTTTGGTAAGTTTTATTTCGAATTATGTCGACAAAAATGCGTTGATATTCCGAGAATCGGGCAAATTTTTTTTCGAATTATGAATTATAGAGATTTTCGAATTATTGAAACACATCTGTATGAAATTGGCTTTTTCGGTCTTTCACATGTTAAAAAATTTCGAATTACGTCGAATTTCGAAATATAGAGGTTCGAATTATCCAGGTTTTACTGTACTAATATGTCGAAAGTATTGGGTAATGCGTCCGTTATAATGCTGTTGTGATCCATATTGTAAAATTTTTAGCAACATTATCGGAAACTTCATATGAATTAGCGACATTCCTTTAATTTTTAAATAGAATTTGCTGGAATACAGTATTAGCTTAAGATGGAGTTGCTGTAGAAATACTTGATCGAGATGAAAGGCGAAATTAAAAATGAAATCTGTAGAAAAATACAAAACATTTTTTCTGAGTGCTTTTTCTATTCTTTAGATTCACTATATTCTATAATTTAAGGGGGTATCCCTCAGTTAAACGCTAGTACTGTGACCAAATAACGATTGCAGTGTAAGACATATGTTTATTTAGTATTTATGGAATAAAATGTGGTGTCACATGACTCTTTTCAATCAGAAACATGGCTGATATATCACTCCGAAGTTTTGGTATCACGCAGTTCAGTGGGAGATGGTGGAAATCCTTATTGCCATATCGTTGGTCTTAAACCAAGCCAGACATGCATGAGTACTCTATACAGATGTACTTTAGGCTGGGACCACACTTTTTAAAGATTCAGCAAAGTTTACATATTTTCAACTGACTGAGAATGTCACATTTTCAAATTTGACCTTTCTTCTTCGTTTTAAGTAAAAAAACAAGGTATTTAGAATAAAAAACTCCACAGATAAGTGGTCCCAGCTAGAGAGACACCTTATACAAAAACCCCGAAAAAGTTTCATGCTGACTGAACCAACCGTTTTAGAGCTAGAATTTCCACTAATTCTAAAAACGTATTTTTGAGAAAACGAGCCGAGAAAAGAATAGATTCGGGTCTGGCGGTGAAATCGTATGTATCTCTTGACTTAACGGGCTCAGTCGATTCCGGGGCCATACAATGCACCTTCTGCTTGCTCGGCGTTATCCGCTGCCTTCTGCAGAGCCTATTATTCGGGCCTCCTTGGTTGCCCGATGAGCTCGTTGGTCGGGTGCCCACAGCCTCCTTTCGTCTTCTTCTTCACATGAATTAATTGCATTGGGCCCAAGTTTCACTCCAAGCAGCGCATTCCTCAACATGTCTATCAAGCCACACCTCATACTCCTGTGTCCCTACTTTTTTCTCCCATGACTCACACGACTTACAGTAGGAATTATTCACGACCACGTCTAGGTCTGGGTCCGTTTTATTTCGAATGACTGTCGTTACTCATTGACGAGAAGAAAAACCTCTCTTAAGCTATGTATCGTCGCCTGAGACTGAGTTAAACCTTCTTCTGCTTCTTTCTCTTCTGTAGCTGCTCGTGACATTGAAGACGTCTCAACCTCTTCCACTACGTTCTACGAGCACATCGTAGACAGACGATAAAACAGGTTTTTGCAAATCCATAATTCTGCAAAATGTTTGTACCCATGGCGTACCTTGGCAGAGAATTCTCATCGCATTATGATCCTGGTGTTGACTTTATAGGTGTTAGCCTTTTTTTCCGATCGGTGGACAAGAATTCCCTACTCTGTCTTCACACTGTTCACATATGATACACATATTGAAACCTAATCCTCTAACATCACTCGTTATTAAGCTAACGTTACACTGTCTGCACCTTACTTGGCGTAGAAAAGAAAGGTTTCAAGTAAATAACTCCATAACCGCGGTCCGCATCTATGCTCAAATTCCGTTCACTACTCAACATATCCGGCTCCTACGGCCGAAATTTTACGAGTTTCGGAAAACGGTTTTAGGGACATGTTGCCAGTACATTCGACTATAGAAAAATGCAATGAAAATTAAAGGCAAAAAAGGGTTTAACTGTGGGATTCCCCCTTAAGAGAATTGGAAATTCAGTTTTCCGATCCGTAGACGACAGATAATTTATTGCTCCGTCGTATCGTTTCGAGAGCCTAATAATAGCTTCGCGTAAAATTTTACTTCCCAGGAATTCGTACAATGGTAGCCGCTCGAAGAACGCAGTTACCAAGATAACCTCGGGAAACGTATGATGAAGCACTTATAATGCGTTCTCGTATAAATAAATGGCTTTCTTTATGCCGAAGCCTTTGTGTATGGTTATGCTTACTGGTGTACTTCGCAGGAAACTACTTTTGCTCTAAAATCTAGCATTGTATGATAAGGGAAATTCGGATGCATGACCTTAGATAACGGTCATGTTTTAAACTCAAATCAGAGGAATTGTCTTATGAGATTTCGTATATGAACAAATATACCGCAGTTATTAAAAATGCGTGCGAACTAAGCAAGTTTTTATTTACGAGTTTACAGGCGTTGTAATGAAACTGCTATCGTTGTAGAAGACATATAGTGAAATGAATCGTATTTGAGGTTCGATGTAAATGTATGACATTGTAGTGTTATTATGGAGTAAATGTATTTCTATAAAACCTCTTATTGAATGATTTAAACGCGGGCAGGCATCCAGACCAATGACTTAATTAAGCGGCTCCCAATCGGTGGGTCGTGGTCCATTGGAGGTAGCGAAATGTCTGCAAATAGGTCGGAAATAGGACAATTTATATGTAATAGTTTCAACATTTTATTTTATTTTTGGCGTTTTAAAATATGCTGTAGTATTTTAAATTTGTGAAATCCTTACAAAATGTACTGGACGAATTTACGTAATAGTCATGTATGTAATATTTTGAAATTTATGTTACATTTTAAATTTACTGGTAGATAGATGGGGGTAAGGGGATCGCGATAAGGTCGGCTGGCTTATTAGAGGAGGCCGCGGATGCTTAAAGGTTTGGCACCGCTGCGTTAAATAACATTTGATATTGTACCTTCATTTTAGATATACAAATTTTTGCAGTTCAGCATCTAAAATTCCTATCACGCGTTTATAAACATTTATTTTGTTTAATGTCACCGCTCTTATCAAGAGGTTGAAGCTATTTAATGAAAGCGTGTGCTATCTTTCGAATTCACGTGAAAAAAAAACTGATTCCATAAGAAATAAAACGCATTTAAATGTACGTAAATGTATTGTCGAACGGCAATATTCGCTTTGCATATTACTCTGCCAGTAAAACTTGACTTCCATTCTGTTTCTAACGCGTAAGACGTTACAATGCCTTTTCCTCTTTTTTTATTATCTGCAATTGTGATGTAAATTCAAACGGAGGCTGCTACTAGGGAAAGGCATTCCTTTGGCGAATAAGGAGAATTTCCCTCGCATCACCTCCCTTCTCTCACCCTTCCATCCCTCCGAGGATTTTGTGAACGCAGAGCGTA
This sequence comes from Uropetala carovei, assembly GCA_036926305.1. Classification (NCBI taxonomy): domain Eukaryota; kingdom Metazoa; phylum Arthropoda; class Insecta; order Odonata; family Petaluridae; genus Uropetala; species Uropetala carovei. Next base: position 2,521,447 of record JAXCHB010000010.1, on the reverse strand, counting down.
TAACCGACGTAACTCGTAGTTGCAAATTTCATTCTTCGCTTCGTTCGACGCGCGCTTCGGAAAACTCTTTCATTGCCCGTCGTTTTGGCCGCGAGTTCAAACACTGGGATATTTGCATACAAGGCAGGTGTTCGGCCTGTTTTCGAGTGCTCTCCGCGTCATGTAGGTCAAGGCTTCGACGATCCCCCGTGTCTACAGCTAACCAATCCATCCCTACGTCATCAATCCCCTCTTTCCCCGGAGCGATGGGAATCGCGGCTGATGAGATATCGATCAAAGGATCCTTGACGCTAGTATTCGATGTGTGGGTGTGTGCACCCACGATGGAGAAAAGAGAGAGAGAGCGGTGAAGATTCGCGTCTCGTTTCGCGAATATGTCCGCGCTGTCGGGACTTGAATAAATAGAGGATAGGAATCGAGAATATCGATCGCTCAATTGTTTTTTTTCGCTCGATTTTCTCATTTTTCCCATGTATATGTGAAGTTTAGATCGTCTCGCTACCGTGAAGGCTCTTCCTATTCTGGTTTTCTTCTTGTATGTACCTATACAAATGGTGGAAATTCGATTTACTTGCAAATTTCTTTATTACCGAATAAAAAACGATTCATCCTCACTGGTTACATTGTATTTTTTACAGGATAGACTTACAGACGTGTAATTTTGATTCATTAGCCTTTAAAATGTTATCATTAGCATATTCGTGATATTATCTTCATCACTGAAAATTTTTTCATGATGCATTTGTAGGCTATTGAGACGTGTTCTAGGGACCTCAAAACGTGTATTTTAATTCAAAACTCGAACTCTATTTTCTTTCACGAAAACAATACTTTCTCTCCACTACGTATTTGGAGACTAATAATTATGATTTTTTGTCAGAATTTTATCATCTTATTGTAAGGAAATTCCACTACAATTTTTTAAGTAAGGAATTTTTAAAAAATGTTTAGTAAACTACTTAATACTTGACCGATAGACATTACATTGATGATTTTTCGAAGGGCATCGAAAATTACCTAGAAATTAATTTATCGTCCAGATTTCACAAATGTAACCGCTTCGTCATTTTACGTAAAGCCTTCTTCGTTAGAAAAGTTGTAGCATACACACACATACTCGTTTCAAAAGACAAGAATATTTTAGTGGATCATTCTGAAGCATGTAACTTCCAAGGGTCACTTTAAATTCGCCGAAATTTTTTTTCTGCTGTTATACGCGACCTTCTTTATATGATGGTGGCATAAATTTTATGCCAGGGAACTGAATTATGCCGATTGATTGATTAATCGTCAACCAAACGTCATCTACCGGTTCGGCGAGCTATTCTGGGAGATATCATTCATCGATGATGAATGGTGTCAGCATACAAGGAATATATCAATGCGTTCAAATCCAGCGCTCTCTCCCCCCCCCCCCTCCCCCCCTCTCTGATAATAGAACTACCACTCTATGTTTATTAGGATTAATCGCCTTTTTAATGACGCTAACAATGCCTTAGATGTGCTACCATACTTTTTTCAACTCTATGCATCCGAATGATATCGTGCTTGTGGATTCCCGATAAATTAAATCCTACATATCTCTTAATAAAGTCGGTTAATTGACTTGTGCAACTTCAGAATGGGTCTGATGAACGATTTATGAGATTGCCGATATGGTTATCGTTGGTAAGATGGGAATATCAGAAAAAATGGTTTTATATGTTGTTTGAGGTTCGAATTTCATTATTTTTGAAAGATAAAATTACTCGTTGCTTTGAGATTACTTTCTTCTTATCAGATGAGGTGGCTACATTATTATCAATTTTAACATAAAATGTGTATAATAACTTGGTTCCTTTTATGTGCCTTCGTTTATTAGAACTTCTATGTTTAACTATAACATTTTTTGCGATGTTTATTATTTGCGCATTTATTTCTGTTCTATGAATCATTCCATTTCTATTTCCAGATTCAAATTAATCTTTTTTATGGTGAAGTAATTTTTATTTCACCTTACTTAACAGTAACGCAGTTTTAGTCGATGCCTCTTGTATATATATTAAAACCTCAATATACGAAGTAGATGCGTTTCTGAAACTTCGTTCGTATATTGAAACTTCGTATATCGAATAACATTAATATAATAGGATGCGATATCAACCTTAATAATTTAAAATCTTATAACATAAACCTTTTAATAAATACTATTCGCATTTTTAAAAGATTGTATTTTAAAATAATATTATAGTATTTATTGTACATACATTTTAATCACGATAACTTACGTTATTAGAAGTAAAAAGTCGACGTAAAATTTCACTTACAACACTGCTTTTGTGTTAACGAGATAACTTTTTGTCATTTTATGACTGCTCCAACAACATTTGCACATGGTTTCATTAGTTTCGGAATTTTGAGGTAAAATAACATTCTTCGGTTAATAACAATCACTTTTTTGAAAATTAAACACTTTATCGTGGCAAAAAAACAGCACAATGTCAGAATTCTTACAACGAAGATGACGTTACGAAGATAACTTGCAAACAGTCGATACTTATGGAACGCTTGACGAAACGAACAAAACTGGAGAAAAGTAGATGTACTGCATTGCATTGAATCCGATATTCACTGCCTAATTAAGATCATATGTTCATTAGTTCTGAGCCAGAAGTTATTCCATCATTATGTACATTAACATTGTAGGCGTTTATTGAATCGGCTCGATTGCCATAAATACATACTAGTTCGTTATAGTGAAACTTCGTATTTTGAGTATTCGTATATCGAGGTATTACTGTACTATATAAGTAGTTTGGAAATTTACCTGTAGAGCATACTTCATGATACTAAATAGTTTAACTTTTAATCACCCTAATGTCCAGAACCAGTTTGACGGCGGTGCCAACGGTGCAACTGCACCGTGCCCCACGCTCTCAGAGGCCACGCGCTCTCTGACAAATATTTATTGTGCAAGTGAATTGCATTTTTTAATCGCAAAAATTCGAACACTCCTGACAAGAGAAAAAATCTGTTTTATTTATTATTACAATTTTTTAAAGGTAAGAGATCCCGCACGCACACATATGGCGCAGAGCTCCGCGGCTTTTGAAGTAGGTCCTGCCCACACCTTTTAATATTTTGTACTTCCTTGTCCTCATCTGCTAGAACGACATGGAATTTTTACGAAACGGCTGTGCTACGAAATTTGAATTTTATACGAATTATCAAAATATATGGCTTGTTGCATTGAAATGAGAAACGTTTTCATAAATTCGGAATATGTAAAAGTGCAGGAGTCTCTTTGTGAAATATAATACGTAATTTTGAAATGTCTCTATTGGCATCCTTCGAAAAAGGGCCCAATCTCCGTGTAATCGATAAATTTTTGTTCAATCTTGGCACGTTTCACCGGTATGCGATTGGAATGGAAAAATTAGGTGTGAAATTTAGTATGCGCCGCTATGACCAAGAAACAAAATTATCCCGATATTTTATAATATTTCTCCAGTGTGTTTGTTCGAGCTGACGCAATCCATTAAATAACGAAATGTATTATCCAAGAGATCGGTTCGAATTTTTTCGTGGAAACCCAATACGAATCGTGCTCCTTAATGAAATCGCATTCAATTTCGACATCAGTAGAGTCGTGTGCGCAATTTTCTCGGTGCGATGAGAGGAGTTTGTTTCGCTAGAGTTTTATGAATTATGAACTTTTTATAAATTTAATTGTAAAATTTTCATTGTAATAAGATAAATTTTACCAGCATTAAATGTTAGTAAAATTGTTGGTAGAGTAAGCTATAACATAGTATTTTTATTCGAAATTGACGATTTATCAGATTCGGAAATGTGGATGACTAAACTTATTGTACCAGTAGTTCCACTTAGGATGTTTGGTACTTATTTCTTTCTTTTTAGGGAAAAATTTATTTATAAAGTAGCGCAACGTGGAATTGCTTGGCGAATGTATAGTCGACAAAGATAACACAGCCTGAATTTGGTTTAAACGATCTTAAGCGTTATATTCGTGCGAACTGGTCATCTTTACTCTATTAGTTCAATATTATTCCCTCATGAATTAAGCTCACATTAATAATAAATTTCCTCATAATGTTCCTAAGTACATATGTACTAGGGTCAAAAATTTTAAAATGAGCCTTAGTTTATGGATATGTGAGAGACAGAGCATTGGTTCTCAAAGTGTGGTCCGCGGGCTGGTCGAAAATGCAAGTTACTGGTAACCAACGTCGAGGTCATACTAGAAAACAGAGCAGAACCCTTACCTCCAACACTCGCGTGACGTATTATAATAGTGACAAGGTTAAATATACCATTTTAATTTAATTCTTTTGCGAAGCTCATCTGATTAATTCTAAAGCAATTCATGTTGAAAAAATCGGTACAAAATACGAGTACATTGTACAAACTTTCTCATATACTAATGCGTCGTTTAGCTATCTTGAGAAAATGAAAATCGTATCAGCCGATTTTTAGAAAATCAGATTTTTGTTAAACTTTACCAACAATAAACTAGCCTTATATTAATTTTTTGAGAAATATGAACAATACAGTATTATTGAAGCTGTAAACTCAAGTAACTGTACGACATTTGGTCAAAATCGTTAGAGCCGTTTTTGAGAAAATCAAATTATTGTTAAAAATGCGTAGAATAAACGTCCCTTAATTACGGAGCAATAGCAACCATTTCTTCATATACTCCGCTCTGTATGATAGAATGTCTAAGTACGAGATTTAATTCATTTTCGCTCTAACGTTTAGGCTCTAGAGCCAGTAACAGACAGACGGCATTGCGAAAACCACTTTTTCGGATTCAGCTACGCCTAAAACGTATATTTCCGTAAAAATCTCTAGGTCGAATTTTTTCGCGATAACAATACTTTCTCGATAGTAAAATAAATGAAAAATTATTCTCAGAACCTTAGAAAATACTAACAATAAGTATATTCAAATTGTAAAATGTGACTCACTCTAGCTCATGGTAAAGAAAAACGTTAGGAAATAAATCTATGAAGGTATTTTTTGCCTTAAAAGTACCTCCTAGAAGTTTAGCTGTTAAGAGCGATAAATATTTTTAAACTTCCAAGCGGAGAATCCTTTTGGCACTGCAAACTGCAATTCTAAAGGAGTTTATCAGAACACTCCATTGAATACAAAGGGACAGAAAGCCTTGAGAACGAAATAGTTCTCGTTAAGACGTTTAATTTCATGCTCGATAAAAGCTCGAATGACCTACATTTTTAGATTTGTTGCAGAAGGAAGGAAGGCGCGATTGAGGATTTTGTATTGTGACGAGTGCTGCTGCATCGGGAGAGATGCTTGAGCGCTACAAAATGTGTATACTAAGTTATACAACCAATTGCAATTGACAAAAGAAGGATTTTTATGATTAGTAAGACGGGTTTGTAATATTGAGCTCGCAAGAATAATTGAAACAACTTTTAAAAGTTGCATTTTAAATATTGACCTTAAATTCCATGTATGAATAGCGCATGTTGGAATCAATATCGACTCCATTCATTGGTAACTGGACATTAATAATTTTGAATGTATTCCATCAAAACGTTTGATTTTCCCCACTTAATTATTAGTTATATGCAAAAAACAGGATATATTTGGGTGTAGATATTTGCATTAAGTGTAAAATATGTTTAAATCAATATTTTCAGAAGGATAGAAGTACATGATAAGTTTATTAAACGTTATAATTTACCCATTCTTCAAATATTTTCGAAATGGTATTGATATCCTTCTGTATATGGTAAATTTCTTCATTATTAAATTTTTAAAGCGACCAAAACTAGCCATGTTTGCTCAACAAAAATGGAAATGCATTGAAATAATAATATTGCAAAACTGACGTGCAATATTTTCTTGGGTAGTGCTTCAAATGTATCTTTTCGATTTTACGATATGTAACGACATCGCCGTAAATGGGACAGATGAAATTGCACAGTCGGTCCCCTCGAAATGCACTCCCACGACTGATTACCATCGAACGTTGTGATAAGAGTATATTCCCGCGGCACACGTGTTATAAACATCTCGGGCACAAAATAAGCATAAATCGGATTGCACGCATGACGAACCATCCAACTCGTTCCGTTCTGCTGATTAATGTTCCTCGCACTTTGAACTGTTTTCGGGGGGGGGGGGGGGGGGGGGAGAGGGGAGGGAAGGGGAGGTGGGAGGGTGACGCGTTGGTAACTCCTCGGCTGTGGTGAGAGCAGTTTCCCATTTTCTTGCAGTAGGAGTCTTAATGAGCTTCGGGTGAAACTGCCGTTTTGCCTCATTAGCGGTTATTTGCATTGCGAAAGCGCATGGGCCTCCATGATAGATTCGGTCCCCGAGCGCGCGTGTGTAAAAAGGACGGCTGGGACGACTTTTGCTGCGTCTGTGATGATGGTCCCAAAAAAAAAATCCTTTTACGCTGAAGGTTGGTGTAACAGCGCAATTAACCCTTGTATCATTAACGACTCGATTCATCATTGGCACGTCAGAAAAATTGCCCCTAAAACTGAAAGACTCATATAAGCTATTCGCCACATGATTTATTGCCGTATAGACACAATTTCCGCGCTGCAGTCTTTATTAGAGATTACATAACAATCAAGCCAAAACGTTTTTTTAGGCGCGTTTCGCTTGCAGCGTGAGCGCCTATTATCGTCTGTCCGTCCGTCCGCATGTTCGTTCTCGGCTTCTACTGAACGGATTTTCATGAAATTTGATATTAAGGACTTACAATCAAATATAAGAAGAAAATCGCAAAAATGAATCACGTACGCCAATCAGAGGTACTGGTGACAAAAAATGAAATTTTCGTCATATCTCGTAAAATATTGCGCATATCAAAATATTTTTCAAATAAAACTTGTAGAACTGGTAAAGAAGAGTAGTTTCTTTCCTATACATTTTCATCATAGAAGTAGCCTTTATTGAGAAAATCAAACAAAAACGTCTTAAATCGAGTTGAACTTAGAAATTTTCTTGCATGGTTACTTCTTCATTGTTGCTAACATAAATAATCTCACAGACAAACGTTTAATTTCCTTACGTGTGCATGCATTATTTTTAAATAGGAAGAAAATGGATAATTTATAATGAAGAAAAGGACTTTAAAACGCTATTTCCCTTACGTACAGGTATATGATTTCTTTCTAACACTCCATTTCACGAAACGCGCCCATTTGTGATACGTTGTACGCTTTCCTAACTTGTTTTTTTGAAACGCCCATTTTTCGCTATTCTATATGAAAATGGGCATTAAGCATTTTCCGAAGTAAGAACAACCAATGGATGAAGTTTATCTCAGCCTCAATGGCAATTGATCTTTTAATTAAAATAACACAATATATGGACGAAAAAAGTTGACGCCTCAGTTTTGTTCTGCTATTTAGCAGTATTTAATTCCGTCTGTGGAGACGTACGCGAAGCATTGCATACGACACAAATAAATTGAATATGTTTGAAAATTCCAGGCAATGTCAGGTTCAATTTAAAAGAAATTTGTAGCATTGATAAAATGCATTAATTTAAAAATGAATGTCGGTTTTAAAAGTTCATTGAAATATGATGATGATTGGCGGTAAAAATAAAATATTTGAAATGAAATCCTTAATCGCATTGAAATTGTAGTAAAATATTAATCTGACGACAAGTATAAAAATAAACTGATTTTAAGGTAAATAGTCTACGGACATTTCAACTCTGGCTTTTCAAGTGAAGTTGCACGTTATGATTGAAATATCAACTTTTATGTAACTACATAAAAAATTTCATCAAAAAACATTGAAAACATCAAAAGTTATGATTTTTAAAAGTTTTTCGCAACTTCTTCGTGGTTTTTCAAAAAACTCCTTCGTCCGCTAAGGAGGGAATTCGTAAAAACTCCTCCGTCGTAGAGGGGTTAAAGACATTTTTTATTTCAAATACCAACATGTTTGATTATTATCACTTCCTATATAGAATTAGGGAGATTAAAGGGATAATGAAAATTATTTAATCCGCCGGAATTGAGTTGAGCCATTTTTACTTTCTCCGTACAGGTGGTATATATAGAAAGTATTGTTTTCATGAAAAAAAAAATCGAATTCGAGATTTCAACGGAAATACACGTTTTGAGGTCCCCTGAACACGTTTTGACCGTTTTCGCGATGATGTCTATGTGTCTGTATGTCCGTATGCGTGGGGCAGAATTTTGCGTGCGCTATAACTCAAAATCTATTCATCAGTTCAGCATGAAATTCTATATATATATATATATATATATATATATATATATATATATATATATATATATTCTTAAGATTTGAAAACATTTTGATAACAATCGGTCAACCGGAAGTTGCGGTTTACTCTTGTAAAATTTTTGTTTTTCTTAAATATTTCGCTTAAAGCTGAATATTTGTTAACATACATATATGTAAATGTTGTAGATATTATTCTTTTCTACAACTTTTGTTTGGACTACATTTTTATATGAGGAATATTTCCAAAGAAACCGAATTTTCTTTTAAATTGACGGTTAGTGAGCAGCTCGCGCGCGTTGTAGTGACAATTGAATCGCTAGCGCTGAAGCACGTAAGTTGAACTGTTCCTATCGCCGTATTTATTTGATTTTAGTTGACAACTTACGTATGGAGAAAGTCTTGTGTTGGACACAAATTTACTGAATGAAATATAATTGTCTATTACAAATAGGTGCTTCTAGCATCAGGAGACCGTAAGACTCAGTTAGATGCGGTTTTCCTCGACTTCAAGAAGGCTTTCGATAAAGTCCCGCACAGTAAGTTAGTGAAGAAATTAAATGACTGTGGAATAAATCTAAAGATAATCGAGTGGATAAGGGACTTTCTCAATGAGCGTGAACAAATAGTAGTTATAGATGGATTTAAATCAGATTCAGTCAACGTAGCCTCAGGCGTTCCACAGGGAAGTGTAATCGGCCCCCTACTATTCCTTTTATATATAAACGACTTAGATAAGGTTATTAAAAGTAAAATCAAGTTATTCGCGGATGATACAGTAGTTTACAGAGAGATTAACAGTGCTAATGAACAATTATTACTTTCTGACGACTTAAATGCAATTCTCGAGTGGTGTAAAGAGTGGCAGTTAGAATTGAACTTAGGAAAGTGTTCCTTTATGAGATTCTGGGGAAACAAAAACATTGACACGACGAATTACACTGTTGAAGGCGTCCAGCTAAAACTAGCCGATTCCGTCAAATACTTAGGCGTTACTTTAACAAGCAACCTCTCGTGGGATATGCACATACGAAATATATGCGGGAAGGCATAACAGAAACTAGGATTCATCAAACGCATAGTAGGTAAAAGTGAGGAAAAAGTCAAAGAGACATGTTACTTCTCATTAGTAAGACCGCTATTAGAGTACGCGTCGAGCATATGGGATCCGTACGTGAAAGGATCAATCTCAGAGTTAGAAAGAGTGCAGCGAAAAGCCGCTAGATTCGTCAAAAGTTGTTACGATAGAAACAATAGTGTTACAGCCTCGATACAGGACTTAGGATGGGAATCACTAGCTGAGCGCCGATCACGCTCTAGGTTAAAACTTCTCGAAAGATTTAGAACGCATATATTCTCCAGCGATGTCGAAGAAATAATAAGAGCGCCAACTTATATTGGTAGAATGGACCATCCTCGTAAAATAAGAGAGATAGCCTGTAGGACTGAGAGGTATAAAGGCTCGTTTTTCCCTAGAACGATAACTGAGCAGAACAGAAGTTACGAAAAGAAATCAGCCGACGTAGAGTGATACTATACATTATTATGCGCTTTACCTTGGTGCTATTGCACTCCCTGCCACACACCATTGCGGTGGCTTGCGGGGTGAACTATAGATAGATAGATAGATAACATAGGATGACTATATAGGAGAATGATGTGAAAACTGAGGTTTTGATAGAATGACTACAGATCTGAAATTTGGCACGATGATAGATCGTTACGTGAAACCGAAGAGAAAAATGTTTCGCCATCTAGCGGGAGAGTGATTCTATTGAGTTTGCTTAACGTCTCTCCCGTAGATCTCTTCGAAAAGGTCAAAGTACATTTTAAGACCACATCGAAATCAGCTTGTGGTCTTGCAGCTGCAAATACTGGAGAGACTCACCTTTAGTTTTCCGGTGGGGAAATGATGGCTCCAACTTCCACTACGTTTGATATGTAGTGATAGCCGATTTCATAATAATAAGGATATGCAGATCTAGTCTCTCTGCATTAATAATTTGATGTATAGCATTTTATGTTGTTTCTTATGTGCTGACGGGATATTTTAGCTATGTCCTCTCCCACACTCCGTGTCTTATCACTCGCACTCTCAAATCTTCGCATTTTCTCATTTTTTTCACGAGAGCAGCTTTCGCACACCCACGTGGTCCTATTTTCCCTTCCTCCATCACGAACGGAAAAAAGGATTCTTTATTTCACACCCTAAGTACCATTTATTTCCTGTTTCGACCCTTCCTATCGGTGGGCGGACTTCTCCACTTTTTACATATCCAAACGCAGATATTCCAAGTTGCTTCTCTCGAAACCGAAAAACCCATTCTCGTCCGAAAAGTTATTCTCCCTGCAACCCTCTTCTCTCTTTTCCTTTCAGATTTTCGCGCCCGTGCATAAATCGAACGCTTATCCTGCCGTTGCGTGAAATATCCATATCGAACACAACGTTCCACTCGTTTACCTATGTTCTAGTTCCAGCATCTTGTTTCCTTTACGGTTTATACTTTGCGCTTCGCATAATTCTCCGAAATGTTTGCCGTCAATTGTTACACTTTCGCAATTTTATCAAAAATGTCTCTGAAATTTAGATCGTTTTCGCTATTTGTTTTATCCATCGTCATGCTTTCGTGACTGATTAGTTCCGATACTTTCAGTTTTCATTGTTTTAGACCATAGATGTTCAACCTTTTTTGGTTCACCGCCCACTATTTTAACTATTGAAAATAAGTTCACTGCCCACTTTCCATATCAATTTAATAAAAAACCTTCCATCAAAAACCATTAAACACCCACTGGTGGGCGCTGTATCCCACATTGAAGACCACTATTTTAGACCATCGTCAATCTCTTTATTTTAATAAATGCTTTTTATTCTGATTTTCGATGCTTTTGTTAATACATATATACTTCTTAAAATCTTTGGAGTTATCGAAAGTTTTATTATATTGCCACAAGTTTCTTTCGTTGCATGTTTGTGGCGTCACGTACGCTCCACTCAGTCCTCATTCGCTTCCTTGTACATGTCTCTCCACGGTTCTTTCCTACAATCCTCGCAAATTCCCTCCAACTGCCTACCATTTCCTTCAATTGCCGCGTTTATCTCATGCTCGCATATATGTATGTTATGTGCGTTCCCATATTATCTTCCATTTTTTCTCTTTCTCTCTCTCTCTCTCGACGCCCGACCCCCTTCTACCAGCAATTCCCATTCATTCCAGAAATTTCCCTTTGGTTTCCGTTTTTATCGCTCGTTTCCTTGAACTTCCACCCTTTTATCATTTTTTTCAAACTCTTTCTGCGGTGGTATTTACGTCCGCCATATCCTTGCCCCCGTGTTTTTCCCGCCGCCAAACTCTTCAATCAAACCTCCTTACGCAACTCCTGCCTTCTCATATAAGATGAACTCCGTTCGACTTGTTTTTTTATCCTTGACCCTTTGCCATATAACCCCCCCTCCCGCCATCTCCATGCACCTCTCCATCCTTTTGCAACCAATGTCGCTTTCTTCGCAGCGCCGAATGGAGAAGATATTCATTTCCGTTTTTTCCATGCCCAAAACCATTTGCCATCCATATATATCCTCCTAGGTCTGCTTGGTTTCTCTCGGAGAGTTTGCCAAATTGAGAGATTCATAGAACGGCCGAGTGTCTCTTTCTCTATGCTCTGGGTCCCTTCATCTCGTCGCTTGAGAAATGAGCATTTCCACTCTTTAAATCCTTCCGTTCTTTACGCTGAGGGATATCGCTTCCCCACTCCCCTTCTTCCCCTGAGAATGTTCCCCTTTTACCCTTCCACCTGGCGTTCATTTCGAGGTGACAAAAGGGGTGGGTTATGGGGGTAGGGTGTGCTGCTAGCCGGCCGGTTTTATCTCCCTAGTACATAGTCAAATGGCGCGGAATCCTGTATCGTTCCCGTAACATGCGATCGATTTTAGGCTTCTTCCCCTCTCTTGACTCCCTCCCCTTCCCCTTGTCCTGACTGCTGTTCCCCCTCCCCCTTCTCTCGCAACACTTTGCTGCACGAGCTTGCTTCCGGTTAAGTTGTTCCTCTCGACGGTGTTCACGTTCGGGGTGGGGGGAAATGAGCGGTTCGTTTTTTTCCGCATTGGGCAAAAAAGAGCGATTCGTGGGAATATAACGGCTTTAATAAGTGGTTACGCTCTTGAAAAAAATCATTTCGCGTAAGAATTCTTTTGGAGTTAAAATTTAGGAAAGACGACTTATTTTCATCAGAAAAACTCTACTCAGTGGTAAGAACAATATTTACATTGAGATGTATTAGGTGCGACAATCATTTCTATCTTTCATATTTGAACGCAATTGGAATCAACTGTGTTACGTAGGTATTCGAAATAATGGCCTCCGATGTCTCCTTTCACTTACGTTTTATGCTTTTAATAAGAAGATTGACGGTCAGTCGATTAGAAGAAATAAAAACATTCGAAATTGGTTGCAATGCAATTTATTTTTGAAACACTCTCTTATTGTCGTTGTTATAATTATCACTCAGCGTAAAGACAAAATAAGAATAGGTTGAGAAATTTGTGAACGGACTTTATTTAAGGAAAACTTAGTCAACGGTCAGAACAATATTTATATCTACGTATGATAATGGCATCTGCTTTATTTCTTTGATTCCGAAAAGAAATGTTCTCATTTTATTTACTATAGCACCAAAAACACTTGTACGATGTTTATAGGCAATTTAATTGTTAAACACATTTAAAAATATTTATCACGGAAAAACATTTAATACAGCACTTGCGGGATCCGGAGTAAATAGTCTATGTGGAGCGTCTTATCATTTAATAAAATAATAACAGATTTAGTCGAAATGAAAAATATATTAAATTAATAAATTTTATTTTATATTACGCGAAAATTACAATACTTAAATAAATTTTCCTTCATATTTATAAGTACAGGTAAATTGACGATATTTAAACAGTTCCATTAGTCGCTTCTAGTTGGATGATATTCGGGGTTATATATCGTCCTTTAAAATATTTAAATGATTTATGAAGCTATAAATGTCACCTATTTTTTAGCTTGAGTTTGGATTCATTCACTTAATGTGAATTTTTCTTCTTTATCGCGTGTCATAATGGGAGAAGTATGGTTATAATACTTGCATGATCAATACTTACATTTCGATAGCCCAAAAATAGAATATAAACTCTAATCCGATTACAGCTGATGCGTTTTTGTACGTTTTTCTCTTTTTACTTTCTCCATATACGTACGTAGTATCAAGTATTGTTTTCACGAAAAAAATCGACTTCGAGATTTCAACGGAAATACACGTTTTAAGGTCCCTAGAACACGTTTAGACTATTTTCGGAATGTTTGTGTGTGTATGTGATTGTGGGCGCTCTAACTCGAAAAGTATTTGCCATATCATTACCAAATTTCATATATAACACTTTGGTATAAGCACAAAGAGCTTATTAGTTTTTGGACAATACTAGTTAACCGGAAGTCGAGGTTTATTCGGAACCCGATTCCGTTTTAGTGAAATATCTCCATTAAAACATCATTATTGTATATACAATTCGGTACAAAGGTTATAGTGAATGTAATTTCCTACAACTTTCATTTGAAACAATTTTCCATAGCAGTAATTGTTTAGGAATTATTTATAAATAATCGGTTATTTCGGTTTCCGTCAAATATCCTTAAAAACCTCGTTATTGGTTATCTTCGTGAGGAGCAAAGTTGTAGAGAATAATATTTCTTCCAAGTTTTGTTTGAAACAAATTTTCGTAGAACCTTCCATTAGTAGATACTTAATTTATTCGTAAATTTCCAGTATACAGCGCCACCATGTAGCGGTGCCTTCTGTAAACATATTCAAAATATAATTCACGGCAATAAGGACGACTGTATTCTTTCACGATACGCAATAATAATTTTGCCTTATAATGCTTATGCATAATAATTTAAATATCTATACCCCAAATATGGAGAAAGTCATGTTGGCCACATCAAATTTTTTTATTTACGCGAATGTTGAGCATACAAAAAATAATAACTTTCAGCCTCTTTGTAACTTGTATTCTTATTCGACATCGCATATTACAGCAAAGAGGGAACATGGTCAAACCTCCGAGGCAATATAAACATTTTCGCTGGTATTTCGCGAACGTCAAGCTCGATTACCCTTGGCCTTCCTACTGTCATTCCCTCGAGGCTTTTCAGGACGCTTCCTATTCACTCTCCGAAACAAAAAGAAAACCGGGAACGTCCTGCGGTCATTTCCAGGTCTATCTTTATTTCCGCATTGTAAAAACTCACTTCTCCGAAAATTTCCGCAAGGCAATAAATTTGTAACAGTATCAATACAGGTGGAGCCCCCATGAAAACACGATATCCCGTTTTCTTCCTCTTTCTCGTTCCTATTTTATCTTGCTCTATCACCTTGACCTAAACTCTATCCGGGATTCCTATACGATATTCAAAACGGGAGACCCTGCGCCGAGACGATCTTTTTTTCGCGGATGTTTAGGGCAACTAGGTGTTGAAGGAAACCCAGTGAGCACTTACCGAAAGGAGAGCCGCTGGGGTGTTGGAGAGACACATTTGTAGAAGTTATTGGAGCTTTCGGGATGATCCCTTCGTCAGCACAAGAGAGACACAACTCTTCCTTCAACACCTAGTTGCCCTAAATAAATAAATAAGTATATATATGTATATATATATATATACACACACACACACACCATAGCCTCCTTCCCACGAACCCCATCCTCTTCCCATCCCCTCTACCCCGAAAGCTCCAAGCAAAAGCCTTCCTCTATCGCCATGGACGTCCACAACACCAAGTAAGTGTCCACTGGCTCCCTCCTATCCCTCTCAACTACTAGTTGCAATCCTATATATACACACACACACGCAAACATATGTATTTATATATACCACTTGAAAACATAATACGAACTCGAACACTACACACGCTCGATAGCATCCGTGTATGTATGTATATATTATTTATGTTTATTTTCATATCGTCTTCCATGAAAGGAATATATCATACATGAAATGAAAGAACAGGAGTCGCATGGAGTCAACATCCATCCTCTATCCTTTTCCGCCATTTTCTTGGCTCTATTCCCCGAACACAAACGAAAAAATGGAAGAACCACCGATCACGCCGTTCCTCCCTCCTTCCATCCCTCCTTCTCTTCCATCCCCTTTTCACACCCTCTCTTTTTTTTCGAAAGGAAAATTTCTCCTCCTCCCTCAACCCTCCGTCCATTCTTCTCCCTACTTCCATACCCATGTATATTGGGACATTTTCTTCCCACTTTATGCCCCCTTTTTTTCTTATTTTCTTCGCCCAAACCTCCTCCTCCCCCTTTCCACCCCATTCCGCCTCCCATCGTCTACATCTTGGCTTAGAAATGGCCGCCTCTTTCGCTGTGGCTGTGCTTCGTCGTTGGTCTTGGGGAGGTAGGGAGGCGAGGGGATGGGAATCCCATCGGAATATCAAGTGGCCAGTGAATGGGATCCATATATAGGTATTTCTTATTCTTTTTTTCTATGATTCTTCTCCTCTCTCTCTCTCTCTCTCCACCTTGCTCCCTCTCTCCTTTGCCTCCAAGCTGCATTGGTGAGATTCCTTCCTTTTTTCGCCCTTGCGAAATGGATTCTCTCCCGACGTTCGCCGTATAGCCCTTCTCTTTTTTTCTTACGCACGCACCTCTCTGCCCTTTTACCGTCATTTTGCATTTTTATTTAGCCTTCGTAATAAAGATTTAGGCGGCGGTGTGCGAAAGGACCTCTTTTTTCCTCTGTCGTGATTTCCACTCGTAAAAAATAATACGTTTTCTTCGTTCACATTTTGTATGAATTCTCTCGGAATTTGACGCTAATACTTTTCGGAAAATTCCGTGCGTTTGAGGTCCAAATAGGGAGAGTCATAGCAATACATTCAATTTCCGAGCAAAAAATTGTTTCTGTTTGTCATGGCGAACAAATTGGGGGACTTATTTATTGTTAACTTTAACGAACGTCAGCCGCATCTAAACTGGTGAAAATGTTTTATAGAATGAAATCATATACAAATAAAAAGACGAAGAGTGGTAGTGCATAAATTTCTTGAATTTCGTAGCAAGTACTTATAATGAAGAAGCATTGGCCGGTGAACGGGTGGGTAAATGTCACTACAGTCAGATCCGTCATGGGTTTGCAAGTTGTCGTTTTGAGGGAAAGTTATGAAATCTAAGTAGGTAATTAACAAATATCAGATCCAGCAAAAACAGTTTAGTTTCATTTCACGCACTATTAAAGTGGTAATTGGGGATAATTAACATGGCGGTGGGATAACAGACCAGTACCGAAAAGTTTATTACTAAAAGGAGAAAACCACGTATTTCCTTTATTGGAAATATTTTAAATATCCAAGCAAGTTTTGTCGTACATTAACGCATTATTCTTTCGTAGACACTCTTTATAAAGAGATTCTTATAATGCCGAAGGCTCCCTTATCGTATTTTATTTAGATAGTGTTTTCCTATAAACCTCCCGTAAAACCTCTCTCGCCACCTTAATATTCCATTCCTGGAAAACAAAAACCATTAAGGGGACCAGACACGGAAGATAATGCTTGCAAATGAATGCATCAAGGGTTGAAGGACAACCTATTCAGGTCAGCAACTACGTGCATCGCCGGCTCATTTTGCGAGGGTGCTCCTAATAGCACCAGAAATGCAAATGGAGGAATATCAAGAAATACCTCGTTCAAATAAGTACTTCATTCGTTGTCAGAGTCCCAGATATGCCCTGTCGATCGACTTATTATTTTGCTTTGCGCTGTATTTGGTTGCACTTGATTGCGCAAAGCGAAATGCGTCCCCGTTTGCAGGGAATGTTATTGAGTCATTTCAAGGTCATCATCAGAATGTTTTTTTTTACTGTAAAATACAAAAAATAAAATGATTGAAATTGTTTTTAATACGCAAATGTTTCTTTTGGATTCCTCAGAATGGGATATACAGTTATCGTTCGAAGCGATTCGATGTAATTACAGTCGTCGCCTCTTCTCGTTTTTAATATAAATTCCTTTCGAAATCGAACTGAATTCTCGATTAGAGATTGTAGGTGTCATTTTATAAATATGATACATTTGTGTTTATTTTTTACATTGCCAAATAATCATTTAATAAGCAACACGCCACACCTATTCGCGCCTTACTATATGTATTTACGAAGCGTTAACATAAGACGGCTTGGAAGGCCTCCACTGCCATTTCGACGGCTTCACACCATCAATTCATTTAGAATGGTGATTTCAACAATATGAAAATGATGTGCAACTGTAGTTATATTCACACGGCATTTGTCGAAATTATTAAAATCTTTTCCTTTATAAATATGGATAGAAAATTTAATTTTTCCTTTTTTATTATCCTTATGATTCAGTTTATAATTTCCTGAAAAATTTCATTATTATTTATAAATTTCTCCCTGTCTTTAAATTTACTTTTACAGATATTATTATATCCCAAAAATTACATACTTTTAACAAAAATATACCAATTCGTCTTCGAAAAGCCTTGGGAAATTTATTCGGAATATTTTAATTTTTGAGAAAAATTGTCTACTTTCAAAATACTTCATTATTTATTTAAAGGCATTTAAAATTTTGTATTAATAATTTCGGATTCATAATATTAATAATTTTAAAAAATTTCTTAAATTTTGTTCTAGTTTCCAGTGTTTGTTCTAAAATAAATCACATATATTCTGTTGTCTGTCCGTATCCAAAATAAATCAAGAATAACATAAATTACAAACTCCAAATATCCAGGATTTATACCTAGTTATTCATTAGTAATACATATCGTAAAAATGTGGTTGATGTAGATGAATATTAAATCAAAATTTCGCAATATCATTCCATAAGCTTTGATAAAACACTCCTTTTAATGGTATTTATTATTTTTAGAATAGTTATTCCTTTTTATAAAATTCAGGAAGTTTTCATTATGAATTATTCAGGACTTTATGACAGCATTACTTTAACTCCTTCATCTGAAGTTATTCGCAGTGTCATATAAAACATTTCATCAAAAGTTTATTGATCGATTGTTCAATTCTACCGAAAATCTTGTCCACAATATAAAATAAATAAATAAATAAATATATTTTGTTTCATTATTTACATAATTGAGCTTATTAATAATTAATGTAAACAAATTTTTAACAAAAATTAGGAATAAGTATAACAGTTCATTAATGAAAATTAATTGCATTGAAATATCGGTTTATATTAGTATTAATTGAGTTTGTGATTCAATTGTCCTTCAATGTTTGAACAAGTACATGAAAATCATATTTAATTTTCTTTAAATATTTATAACTCGATGCATATAAGTAGACAGGTCTTTCATTTTCTGCATAAATATGTTTACAAATGTTAGTTGAAATCCACCGAAATGTTACACTTGCGTCAGTGCAGTATATTGTCATTCCTTTCAAAATATATCATTGCGTTATTCGTAATCTAAAAATTATTTCCTTAATTCGTCAAGGGCTCGAATATTCTGCTCAGCAAAAACATTCTCTGTTAACGTAAACATGAACTCCCAAGTTTCGAAGTTGAATACAGCTTATTCAAAGAAATGTTTTATAATGTCCTGCACGAATTCTCTCTTATTTATTGTATAATAGAACCTAGGAGCTATACATAGAGATTATTAAACATCTATCTTAGTCTTCGAAACTTTTTCCAATTATACTACTTATGTATGCTTTAAACCTTTTTACTTTCTCCATATGAAGTAATGGGAAAGTATTGTGATCACGAAAAAAATCGACTTCGAGATTTCAACGGAAATACACGTTTAAAGGTCCCTAGAACACGTTTAGGCTATTTTCGAAATGTCTGTGTGTGTGTGTGTGTGTGCGCGCGCGCGTATGTGTGTGTGTATGTAATTGTAGGCGCTCTAACTCAAAAAGTACTTGCCGTATCGCTACTAAACTTCATATATAACACTTTAGCATGAGCATAAAGAACTCATTAGTTTTTAGACAATAACGGTTAAACAGACGTCGAGGTTTATTCGAAACCCGATTCGGTTTTTGCGATATTTCTCCGTTAAAACATCATTATGATATATACAATTCTATACAAATATTATAGATAATGTAATTTCCTACAACTTTCATTTGAAACAATTTTCCATAGCAGTTATTGTTTAGGAATTATTTATAAATAATCGGTTTTTTCGGTTTCCGTCAAATATCTCCTTAAAAACATTGGTAATCTTCGTGAGGACCAAATTTGTAGAGAATAATATTTCTTCCAACTTTTGTTTGAAACAAATTTTCGTAGAACCATCCATTTCGGAGATAATACCAGTATACAGCGTCAACACCATGTAGCGGTGAATTCTGCAAACATATTCAAAATATAATTTACGGCAATAAGAATGTCTTTTCTTTTACGATACGAAATAATAATTTTGCCTCATAATGCTATTCATAATAATTTAAATATCTATACCCAAATTATGGACATTTTTACTTTCTCCATACGAAGTAGGTAATAGGAAAGTATTGTGATCATGAAAAAAATCGACTTCGAGATTTCAACGGAAATACACGTTTTGAGTTCCCTAGAACACGTTTAGACTATTTTAGAAATGATGTCTGTGTGTGTGTGCGTGTGTGTATGTGATTGTGGGCGCTCTAACTCAAAAAGTACTTCCCATATCGTTACCAAACTTCATATATAACACTTTAGCATGAGCACAAAGAACTGATTAGTTTTTGGACAATAACGGTCAACCGGAAATCGAGGTTTATTCGAAAGCCGATTCTGTTTTTGCGATATTTCTCCATTAAAACATCATTATTGTACATACAACTCATACAATAGTTATAGAGAATGTAATTTCCTAAAACCGTCACTTGAAACAATTTTCTTTAGGAGTTACTCTTTAGGAATTATTTATAAATAACCGGTTTTTCGGTTTCCATCAAATATCTCCTTAAAAACATCGTTATTGGTCATCTTCGTGAGGACCAAAGTTATAGAGAATAATATTTCTTCCATGTTTTGTTTGAAACAAATTTTCGTAGAACCATCCATTTCGGAGATATTTCGCTTTTTGTTAACACCAATATACAGCGCCAGCACCACGTAGCGATGAATTCTGTAAACATTAAAAATATACGTAATTTAGGGCAATAAGGACGACTGTATTCTTTTACGATACGAAATAATAATTTTGTTTCATAATGCTATTCATAATAATTTAAAGATCTGTACCCCAAATATATAGAAAGTCATGCGTTGGCCACATCAGATTTTATTTCCTGAATACATTGGTCATTTACAATAAATGCATTTGCAATAACACTCAGTAATTTAATGGAAAATATGTAGGTAACATTTTTACATTTTAATATCCGACAAGTGTCTTATTTTTTGACTATATTAAAAATAAATCCAAGTAAATATGCTTTTTTATATATTTTATCGGACGAGTTTCAATGTCGTATCACAAAAATAACGATAAGAGTAAAAATACGGTATTAAAGATTTTAATGAATTATATAAATTACCTCGAAAAAATGAACTACCAGTTATAGTTATAAAATTTTAAGTTGCAGCTCCAAAGATCAGGTCAGACCTTAGGTAATTTCAATTAAATGCGGATTAAAACTCTTTTATAATCGAGTCTCTGTTTCGAGCAATTTTTTTATGTCCATTAAGTTTAGTTTCCATTGAGCGTCGCATAAATTCCATTTCTTCCTCTTTGAAAAGTCTCGCTGCCCTCATTATTACTCTGATTCAATTTACCCGGCTGTGAATGATATATCTGAAGAATTTTTTATTAAAATTCAATTAACATGCGTTCATCCAGTCTCTTTTACATTAGGAAAGTGTACAGCGTAATACAAATGCAATGGAGTATTTGAAAGAAATGAACGTATACGTAGGGGAAATAGCGTTTTCAAGTTCTTTTCTTCCTCATAAATAATCCAGTTTCTTCCTATTTAAAAATATTGCATGCACACGTAAGGAAATTAAACGTTTGTTTGTGAGATTGTTTATTATAAGCAACAATGAAGAAGTAACAATGAAAGAAATTTTCTGTTCAAGCCAATTTTAGACATTCTTGTTTGTTTTTCTTGATAGCGGCTACTCCTATGATAAAAATGTATAGGAAAATAAATACTTTACTAGTTCTACAAGTTTTATTTGAAAAGTATTTTAATGTGCCCAATATTTTACGAGATATGACGGAAATTTCATCTTTTGTCACCAGTAAGGTGGTACTCCTGACTGGCTTAGATGATTCATTTTTAGGCGCGTTTCACTTACAGCGTGAGCGCCTATTATCGTCGGTCGGTCCGTCCGTCTGTCCGTCCGTCCGTATGTTCCTTCTCGGCTTCTACCGAACGGATTTTCTTGAAATTTGATATTAAGGACTTACTATCAAATATAAGAAGAAAATCGCCAAAATTAATCTCGTACGCCAATCAGGGGTACCACTTTACTGGTGACAAACATCTACATCTACATGATACCCTGCAAATCACCAGACTGGTGGGTGGCAGGGGGTGCAGCACACCAAAACCTACCTATTAACGTCCCTCGTGGGAATCACTCTCCTGTTATGATCTCGAATGGTCCTTGGGAAAGACGAGCTCTGATATCGCTCGGTCCTACAGTCGATCTCTCGTATTTTATTCTCGTGATCGTGCCTGCCCATGTACGTAGGTGCCTCTAATATTCCTGAGACCTCTTCTAAGAGAACTTCCGACCTAAATTTCTCCATAAGCCTTAACCTAGCGCTAATTCTGCGGTCCTCTAGCGATATCCAATTCAACTCCTTCAAGAGTGATGTGACGCTTAATTTTTGCTCATATTTTTGCTTAACGAATCTGGCTGCTCTGCTCTCGTAAAGTATTGCTCATATCAAAATATTTTTCAAATAAAAGTTGTAGAACTGGTAAAGAAGAGTATTTCCTTTCCTATATACTTTTATCGTATAAGTGGCCGTTATCGAGAAAATCAAACAAAAACGTCTTAAATCGAGTTGAACTTAGAAAATGGTTACTTCTTCATTGTTGCTAACATAAACAATCTCACATACAGACGTTACATGTGCATGCAATATTTTTAAATAGGAAGAAAATGGATTATTTATGATGAAGAAAATAACTTGAAAACGCAATTTCCCTCACGTACAGGTATATAATTTCATTCTAATACTCCATTGTACGAAACGCGCCCATTTGTGATACGTTGTACACTTACCTAACTTGTTGTGATTTTCGTAGCGATCCAAATGTACAGTTTATTCAGTTTATAGGAATTTACTATTTACAGCATCATTCGTGTTTTTCTGATTTGGCGTTGATTTATAGGAAACGATTCATAGAAACGATAATATTCTCGAATTTTTAAGTTCTGGTTGGTTTAAATTTTGCATTTAGTATGATAAGCTGGCTTTTATAGGTTTATTGGAAGCTTGGACCCATCCCCCAAAACTTGATTAGGTCTCTTGCTTCAACAATTGTACCTACACTATCTTTATAATTGCGTCTACAAACATTGATTCCTTGAAGGGCTGTAATCCTCGTCCTATTATTTCTAGCTTGGAAAAATCACAACAATTCCTAACAAGAAAGCGTACCTACAGCGTATCACATATGGGCGCGTTTTTTGCAATGTATCTTAGAAAGAAATGATATACCTGTACGTAAGGGAAATACCGTTTTTAAGTTCTTTTCTTCATCATAAATAATCCATCTTCCGATTTAAAAATATTGCATGCACACGTAAGGAAATTAAACGTTTGTTTGTGAGATTGTTTATGTTAGCAACTATGAAGAAGTAACCCTGCAAGAAATTTTCAGCTCGAATTAAGACATTCTTGTTCGATTTTCTTGATAACGGCTACTCCGATGATAAAAATGTACGGAAAAATAAATACTCTAATTTACCAGTTCTACAAGTTTTATTTGAAAAATATTTTGATATGAACAATACTTTACGAGATACGACGGAAAGTTCATTGTTTGTCATCAGTAAAGTGGTGCCCCTGATTGGCGTACGCGATTCATTTTTGCAATTTTCTTAATATCTTTTACAGTAAGTCCTTAATATCAAATTTCATGAAAATCCGTTCGGTAGAAACCGAGAACGAACATGCGGACGGACGGACATACAGACAGACGCACGGACAGACCGACGACAATAGACCCTCACGCTGGAAGCGAAACGCGCCTAAAAATGAGTGGAAACTCTTCCGTGGTGAAAATTGAATTACATTTCTAGCGATAAGTCATTTAGAGTAGTTATCGACTTACGACACTAATTTTTATGATTTACCGAAGATAGCGATTATCGAAGTATCGACCCTTAATTTTCTCCTCAGAAATATTCCGAATATGAATATCAAAACTCGCTGATAAAAACAAGGACTGCGATATCGACGTCGATAGAAGCGTAGTTCTGCCGAGGATATAAAATTCGGATTTAAGAAAATATCCGATTTTCTCCGATATTTGTAAATTTGAAAATCTTCACCTATCATGTTTTCGGAGGAGTGATCTGCATTCGATGCCGAGTGTTTTTTTTTCTATTTTATAAAGATCTCTTATACTCGAGGATGGGGCAGAAAACCCTCGCGAGAGTGTGTGCCATGTTATCGCCGCATGGATCTTATTATAGTAGATGATGGAGCGCACGAGTTTTCTTTGTGCAGTTTATTTACAGATTAAGAAATTTTAGAAAAAAAGTGCCGATTTACTTTAGAGTATTCTGGGATACCTTGTAACAACATTGAAACGACAGAAGGAATTTTGTTTAATTAAATATCGAGCTCTGAATGCTCAAGCTGGCAGCACTTTGAATTTACGAAATAATCATTCCTAAACTAATTTTAGCCTTTGGTTCGTTTTCGTTTTGCCCAAGCAAATCCTAATTGCTCTATGGCTGTGAATTTTGGTTAGTTTAACACTGCAGACATATATGTTCTTGATTTGGCGAGAATAGTTTTAAATGTTAGTAACTCATGATTTCTGAAATAATTGTATGCGTGGAGGGGGATCATAGGCATTAATGTTTCATCAGTTTTCCGTAGATAATGTTATTTATGGTGGATAATGAAATATAAGGGATGAAAACACACTTGTAGTTCATACTAAAATTAAAAACGTGCATTACGAACGATGTTGAGTCGCTTTCCACGAAATTCTCCTGTTGAAGATATTTCGCATTTCCGAAACCGAACCTCACCTCCCAACTTTTAGGTACACGATAATAAAACGATATTTTTTAAAACTCAGCAGGAACAAAGAAAACGTAAGTAACGTTATAATTCAGCTCACGTAGGAGAGCGGATTTTTCGTTAAAAAAAGAGGTGGAGGTCGGGGAAGGAGGAGGGAGGGGAGGGAGTGGAGAGAGGGGAGGGGAGTGGAGGGAGAGGATTACCTTTTCCCAACCGTCCTCCCTCCCTCCTCCCCCCTTTCCCTCCTCTCTTTTCGAATCCCCGAGGGCTTTAAAAAGGAATCCTTATGAAGTTAGTTTAACCCCTTATCTCTTCCAACTAAATTACCCCCAACTCTTTTAAACCTCCGTGCCACACAAAGACGCACACCACCCGAAGAAGTTCCGACCGCAGAGATATTAAAATCGATACTATTTCCTCCTGCGTGCGCTTGTCCTTCGCTGCGTATGATTTTTAAGTAGCTTTTTGTCAGAACTTTAAGGGCATTGAAGTTAACAAGGCTAACCTACGGTGTACTGCAAGTAGGACCGAAGCAAAAAGTGAAAGGGGGATGATGGCGGTCGCGTGACGAGGTGTGGGGTTGAATCACGATATCCTGGTGGATGTTGCAGCGAAATTCACTCAGGCATTTTTAAATAATGAAGAAATAAAAGCTTTAAATTTATGTGGAAATTTGTTTCAAGGATTCAGGATGAGGAACATTTATTGTGTCTATTTTTTTAGAAGGAATAGCAAAAAAAAAAACAAATGAGGCGCTGCAAAATCAATCTGGATGACAATTTTATTCCTTTTGATTTGTTGTTATCGCTCTTTAGCCGTAAAGTGGTCGTGTACTTCTTCAAGTTGCGCTGCGTGCAAGTGATCCGTCCGCAGAAACATTTTCTCTAACGTTAAAAGATGGAGTCAAATATAAAATTCATAACTGATAGTTTTCATAGCTTTTCATTTTTTAAAACACATTAAATTGGCCTTAATATTTTCTAAGGGGAAACACAATAAAAATTTGCTATAAATTATCACGAAATGGGAAAATATTTATTCTCCAAAATATATGCTCAGTAGTCTGCGCATAAGTATACAAAATCTCAAAAGGAACTCATTGACTTTGTTCAAGAAACCGGAAATATCTATTGCCATTATATTCGTTGTTTTTGATACAATAAAATATTTTGGGTCCCGATTTTTTATGTTTAACGTCTACTTGAGTCTCTTCCACGATGAACAATCCATGGAAATAGTTTTCAAGAACAAAATCACCACAGTTTTAGTATTCAAGCTGTTTATAAAGAATTTTAAAAAATCGTGACAGTGAACTACCTTTTTGTACTTATTAACAATAAGAAAATTTATTTTTTATTGCAAATCGTTATCAACCGCATTAAAAAGTACGACAGATTTTTTTAATGCGTTTTACAGATTATAACGGATACAAAAAGGTGGAGATAAATTTCGTATGATGAAAATTGATCTCTCGTCCATAAGTTGCAAGTCTTTCTTGCCATTTCCCTCACATTTATCACTCTTGCACTTCCTTAATTTTCTTGCCAAAATCAGGAAGCACTTCACACGAACTATGCAGTTGAAACAGAAGTTCATTTTACACGTTTATAACAGATTTGTTAGACCCGGAATAAAAATATTTCGCATGCGTGCCCAAAATGACGAATCTTTTTTTTTTGCGCAGCGTAAATTACTATTACTTGCATATCAATTGCATTTAAGAGCTGGAAATATGGCGCCAAGTGAGGGAAATGAATTTTTACGAGTCGTCTGGCTCAGTTCAGTGGATATTAATTCATTAATATTAGGTTTGAAATTGTTGGATTACGTACGAGTTATCCCAAGCGCTATTTCCCCTTTGGTGACATTTCTCATCTTCTTCCTTTGTTAACCAAGAAATGATGTTCTTGACCTTGTGGACTTTTTAATATAGAGAGCATAATTTATGCAGGAACCACTACATCCTTTTAAGTGGTTAAAATCCTCATAAGTAGCCTTTTACGGTTGTATTTATAATCAATTTGGATTCCAGGTGTAAGGTAAGATCGATAATTCCTCGTTAGAATATTGCAGCTGAGCATAATACTTCAGTTTTTAATTTTCTCCCGACAAATTGTAATTCTTCATAAATCGCTTCATTCGACTGGCAGATCTGCGATCCGCATTCCGATACGCGTAGATTTCGCTGACACAAGTTCCACTCGGTTGGATCGCCCTCACTTTTTACTAGCCATTTACTTTATGAACGACAGTTTTTTAAGCTAAACAATTTTCCCAGTGAATCACCATGGCGTTTCCGGCGACGACTTTTATTTTTCTCTCTTCAAACGTTTTTCATACTCTTTCTTTCACCCGGCAATAACAGTGTTTCGATAAATAAGGCTTCCTTTCTATTCCAGATGCGATGCGACGCCCAACCTCCTTTCAATAATCCGAAGATTTTGTATAGTGTCGTCTGTGTGTTCTGCAAGAAGTATATTTTTCGCCGCGCGATAATGGATATCTTCCGTCGCGAAACATCGGACAGCATCCACCATAGGACTTTCCTCAGCCACAGAAAACCGTAAGCAGATCACTCATTCTAATCTATTCTCTCTTTTTTTACCGCTGGATTCACTGATTTAGTATGGAATTAGACTCGAATAGGTCCGTGAGTCTAACTGCGGCCTCCATTTATGGCGATTGGGATGAGCCAAAATTAATTTGTGTGGGAAAGATTAAAACTGCCCCAAAGATTAATTTACTTTACATTTACATCAATACCCTGCAAGCCGCCAGAGCGTTTGGCAGGGGGTGTCACAACACCAAGTGAACTCTAATTCCTCTGTTTGACTGTCTTATCGCGTCCGGGAAAAAGGATCTGTAGTATTTCTCTGTTCTAGCGATTGTTTCGACATATTTTCTCCTGTACTCTGATCTAACATTACGTTCACTAACACCGATGGGGACGACTATTCCGCGTACGTCTTCAGCGAATTCGGAGTTTTCGAATTTTTCAAATGGTTTCCTTTTGTATTCAATTCTACTCTTCAACGTCTGCCATTTCAGATCCCTCAATATCTCTGATACACTCGCATCATACCGATATTCTCCTTTTACGAATCTAGCAGCTCTACGCCGAACCATTTCGGGCTCCCTAGTTAGGCACTCCTCGAAAGGGACCCAGACGGAGCAACAGTATTCCACGACGGGTCGGATTAGAGAAAAGTATGCGATTTCCTTCACATTCGAGGGGCATCCCCTCTAGAGGAAAACCCTTGAACTCTGTTTTCCGATGCTATAACGGTTTTGGTATGCTCTCTACTAGACAAATTTCCACTGAGAGTTACTCCTAGGTATTTGTAACTATTGACGTATTTTATATAGCTTTAATTCAGATGTTTGGTACGGGTAACGGTTGAAATTCATGGAGCGGGTGAAATTCATTGCGGCGCATTTCTCTATATTCAGGTCGAGTTGGCAACCTTTACACCATTTCGTAATAGCCTGAAGGTCCCTTTGCAAATACTCCTGGTCGTGTATTGTGTTGATTTCTCCATACACAAGTGTGTCATCCGCGAAGAGTCTAACTTTACACATTATATTATCCGCTAAATCATTTATATATATTAAGAATAACAGAGGTCCGATTACACTTCCCTGAGGCACGCCGGAAGTCACTTTGACGACGTCTGATGCAACTCCATCGAGAACTACTCTCTGGGTTCTATCGGAAAGGAACAAGGCGATCCAATTTACAATTTTCTCGTTAATTGAATAAGCCCTTAATTTTTGAACTATTTTCGCGTGAGAAACGGTGTCGAAGGCTTTTCTAAAGTCTAAACTTACGATGACTTAAAAAAGTCTAAAGTTTTCGTTTGTTCATAAGTAATTCGCATATGTGCTTCATTCATGCCACCTTAGCTTGAACACCGCTAGATCCGTCATAATCCAGCTCGACGAATACAATTGTCCACGAATCGCTTCCATGTGTGACTTTACCGAAACGACGTGCAATGGCAGACCGACGTTTTAGCGCGCGGGATTAATGTGCATCGTGTCTCAAGTGATAAAACTACTGTTCGCGTTTTTTTCTGTATATTCGCTGCTTTTTAAGTTATAAAATTAAAATAACGTCGTTTTGATAAACGCGGGGGATAAATAATTTTTTAATAGAAGTAATATAATGCGTACACACATTCAGGCCCTCTCAGCGATTCAGGGAGGCCCGGGCCACTCCCATGTTTTGAGGCCCCCTGTCACAATAAATTTTAAAATTAGCCCCATTAAACATTTGTTTTTATCATGAAATTAAAATTAATTCTGATAGGAACGAGGAAAGTCTTACCAGACTCCCTTGTTCCATTTAGTGGTATGTCATACCTTCCAAAAAAAAAAAGAAACGTGTCAGGATTTAACCAACCTTGACCTCGAGGCCCTCTTGGCTCTGATTGGCCCTGCATATATTAGCGGTAATTATTTTCTAAAAAGTTAAATGAACTCGATTGGCGAGCTGTAAAACTTCGCTATATTTTTTAATTACTTTGGTAAACAGGCCAAATAGTGTTTTAAAAGCAGTAAAATGCAACATTAGCAATACTAAAATAACCTATTACGTCTAACATAAGAGAAAAGTTAAAAATTTTCGAATAATTCCTTTTTATTGTGTAGTATGTCCAAAATATTTATAAAATTTGACGAGAAAAGAACAATGTACAAATTTATATGATCAAGGATGTAGTACCGTAAGCCAAATGACATTTACAATGGTCTTATTAAAGAAAGAAATATGTCTATATATATGTGTGTGTTTTTTCAGAAGTTTTGATTGAATTTTCAAATAAATTTAGTTTTTCGTTATTCGTTACTTTTGAAATAGAATCTGAAGACATAATAACGTTCAGCTTCACAGTTTGCATTATTTTCAAAACGAAAAATTCCTCTCGCGTTTATTGAAAATAAAGTAAACTGTTCTGAGTTATTAATTTTAGAAAGCATTACTTTGTCCTTGGCGTAAGCTAATATTTTTCTTCTTTTCGATAGCCTTCTCATTCCCTCGGAGAGCAAATATCGAGCATAAGTTCTTCCAATGCTTTGGTATGAGCCATTTAACTGAATTTTTACAATCGATAATAGACTTGTAGACTGCTGACTTTTATCTTTTAATCAAGCCCAATTAAGTTATTGGTTTTAAATCCACGATGAATTAAATTTTCACAGATTTTGAAGCATGAGAATTGCTGAGACTAATATAAATATTGAAATCTGAATACAACCTAGAGTCTTGGGAGTGAAGGTGACTAGCATATTGGAAATATTTCCGAGAAAATTCGAGTTCATTCGTAATAAGTCCTAGAACCCCTTCAGAGAAAGAGTAATTGGCGGCATTACAGCAATAAGACAATTTGACCACTAAGGCAATTGAATTTGTTACTTTGCATAGATCATCTGTAAGTAATATATTGAATCTGGTTTTGTATATAAATAGTAAATTTTATAATCATCAATCTTAGTATTTTTGAAAAATTTTGTCCAAATTGCTTTACCTACTATAATTGGTTAACCCGTAGATTGTACTAAATGTAAGGATTTGAGACCAGCTACTAGGAAATATGTGCTAATATTTATCCTGGTTCAAAAGATTACTTACTGAGGAAGTGAGCTCGAGAAATTTTGAAGTTAAAAACGTAATGCTCTCATTTGCTTTCAGCCTCCATCTCTACTGCCCTTTCTTCGTATACGAATTGTCTTTTCTAACGGCACTGCAAATATCTGGCGATTCTATGTTCTCCGGAAAGGAAATGGATATTTCCACGCAGCTCGCTTCGATAAAAGAATTCGAGGTTATCGCTCTTAGACTGCTAAAGACGTTAAGATAGCCGAGTCTCTCTCTCTCGTCCTTTGCCTCCGAGATCCAAATGGAATGGAGGGAATGGTAAAACTCCCCCCTTTCACGTCGTACAAACTAGATTCCCCATTCCATGGGGTTTCGCTCCAAGTCCAGTAATAACCCTGGGACTCGCCTCGTAGGACTTTCCCTTCCCCGCCGACTCTCTTACCCTAATGCTTTCTGCATTAACTTTTGTTTCGTCATTTCCTGGGGCCGAAACCTTTCTCTCGAGTCGTAATGACTTCGGATAGAATTCCAAAATGGAATCCGAATTTTATTTCGCAGAGTGGGCATTTCTCATCGATGTTTTATGGCATAATTCAACCTAGTAGTTACTCCGTGTGTTAAAATGTTTCTTCTCATTTTAGCACTAAGAAACTTACTTTTCCACTGCGGAAATTACCGCAATACTGCTGACTTTTGATACTCAAAATTCTCTTGACCGTAAGCTATTAGATCAAGATGTACGTCTAATAGTGTACTCGAACACGGAATTCTTTTCTATAAATGTATTCATGCAAACCGATTTTTCGTAAGGCGCTATTTCCTCAACTAAAATTCTTTCGGAATGAGAAAACTTTGTTTTATTATTAGCTTTTCATTCCGGCTAATTATCATTATTATTTCCCAACTAAGGTTTACGTTGTACTCATTAATTTGTTTCGCGATTGTCTGGAATGATTCTGTTGATATTTACAGCAAAGGTAACAGTTTTCCTTTTAGCAGAAAGAGCTACATATTTTCTTTGGTTATTCTTAATAATGTTGAAATATAAACTATGATTTTCTTCGTAAATCCTATAAAATTCTCATAATTCTTTGGGTTAACTTGGATATGTAATCTCCAAAGCACACAACATTTATCTTTACTAATAGAAAACTGTAGGAAAGAGCAAGGTTTCTGTATTTTAGTTGGATATTTCTCAAATTAATGCATGCGGGAGGTTTTTGCTGATCGTGTCTTGGATTTATGTTACGTAGTATTAAAACAATAATAATGTGATAGAATAGCGATGGAAGTAACGTGAGGGATATAAATCGAAAGTTAGGATTGCATATTTTTGGTTCAAGCCAGAAGTTAGTTAAAATAATTATCAACATCTTATGGCCAAGGTCAAACTGATACATAAGAATTTTATGCCTTATGGAGAATTCTGATTTATTAGGTAGATCAAGAAAGAATTTGCGTTTTGTCATTGTAGTTTGAATGGAAACTTAGTTCGAGATTAAAAATAGTATACTATAAAATCAATTTGCTTTTACGGTTGTAAGTTGCATAATATTTTCAACGTTTTTTGACGTATTCCCATGATGGCGCGTGCGTACAATTAGTTCGTATATTATTTAACATCAGCATACGTTCTTTCACCCTGTCGAGAAATTACCAAAAAACAGCTCTTTTGAAGTTTGCATTTCAGTACGTTTTTTGTAACAACCTTATTACTTGAACGCGATATTAATATCCAACAACGTCCACCATAAATTCTCGTGAGAATTACAAATAGTCGTTCAAACTGACGAGAAAGTTTTAATCATCTTCCTGAGTGGTCTGTAGAGGCATGTAACCTACTTTTGGGCCTTTTTTTCTACCCGATGCCCGGTTTGCTGTTAAAAACCTTTCCCGGTATTTTTATTAGGAGCGAGATTGATTTCCCTCGTTGCCAACAAGTCACTGTTTCGGCTCAAAACAAAGCTGACTGGCTTTTCGCGATCGGAATTTGCATGGGATGGAAACGTTATAGACTCAGCGGTGTTTACGGGATGGTGCTTGATGACTCTGAGGTAGGCGAGGGCATTGCACCGTTCCCTGTGTTTGTGCTTAGCAATCCAAGCGCCCTTAGGCGTTGTCATGCCATTGCAATGAGTGGTTTCAGTCTGTTGGCTGAGGAGAAAATATACATGAAAACGATTTCTAAATGCGAAGTTCTTGGAAATTCTTATTAGCTAACTCGTCCATGTTGAAAGTGAATCGATCCGTAGTCATATTTTATTGAAGGCTAGTATTTTATTATAATATATTTCATGTACTAGGCGAATGTTAGAAATTATATCAGGATATGGATATGAAATTGTATCTGGATATGAAGTTATATTTGGTAAAATTATGAAGTTTGACTATAAAAATCGTGTTAGATTCTTTAAAAAAAATCAAATCTGTTACTTTTAAACGAAGTATACGTGTATCGATTGATTTCATTTCCAAAATGTCATCCTCTTTATATGATGCGCGATTATAAATTCACGCTGAAAATTTCCTCGTTTGAATGCACACGGATTAAATATGAGCGCAATAAAATATGAATGTCCACGCAAAACAAATTCATCGATTGCTAAGAATTTATTACCAAATATTTCGTTTCGATTTATTTTATCGCATACGTATTTAATACACTTTACCTACAATTGATGTAGTAGGATATTTATCGCGAATATATTTACGGTCTTCACTCGATTTTTAGAATGCGAAAATGTTTTCATTTTCGTTGTAAGAGAAATGAGAATTAATCAAAAACAACTTGTATTAAATTAATGTTTTCCATGAATCATTAATTCCGTTAAAATTCCAAAATGAATTCAATCAAACTGGAATTCCGGTCTAGCCCGAACGAAAATGTTACTTTTATTTTTCTGAAATATTGAATAATATTCCGACGCTTGATTTAATTTTCAAATATAAACCTCAATTTGCGGGCAGTATAATCAGTGTTAGATGTTTTGCCCTGTTTTTACGCATTATAATGCACCGAATTATCCCCATATATACCTTGCTTGCTTGTTGAAATCGTGATTTTTTAAGACGCTCTATGGAGTTGGATAGTAGGAAAAAAAAGCTTTTCATTATTTTTTGATCATACTTTCAGGAATCACACTAGGCTTTTCAACATTTCAATTTGAAACTGATCGGCGTTTGCATAGTAGTACTGGGTTTAATTTTTTATTCCAATAGCACATCTTTTATCCATTTGAATAACCTGGTCAGAGCTTGAAACAAATCAAGCAAGTGTTTTTCTTTAAAATTTTAAAATATCTTAAAAATGCTATATCGACGCCGAATTTTCTAGTTATTCCGATAAAACTATGTAAATTAAATACCATGTCGTAGTAACTCAAACGTCATTCGAAACATGTCAGAAGTTACGTTTTACGGCTATTTTTCGTGATTTCTACGCATTTATTCATTCCATCGCCATGTCAACTGCAATTGTAAAAGTCAATTATTGGTTCGATTCTAATGCGCAATTTACATTAAAAAATTGTGAATAAAGCGTATTAAACATAATTTTTTGAGATTTTTGAATGATATTTGAATTTATACTTTGTGGAAATTAATCTTTATAATTTTCTGTGCATGACTGCGCAAGTTTTGGAGATGTTTAAAAATGTTAACGAAATAATATCTCCATGCCAAAAAAATCTATTTGTGCGAGTTATTTTGTGTGGAATACTA
The DNA here is from genome assembly GCA_036926305.1 of Uropetala carovei. NCBI lineage: Eukaryota > Metazoa > Arthropoda > Insecta > Odonata > Petaluridae > Uropetala > Uropetala carovei. Next base: position 2,487,636 of record JAXCHB010000010.1, on the reverse strand, counting down.
TTCCCAAAAATCCCAAGAGAAGAACACTTATAGAAATTAAAAATTCCTCGAGAAATCTGTTGTACAATTCCAAACGCATACTTCCATCAGTGTTGTGAATACTATATGGGCTTAACATATTTTAAACGCTAAGCATAAATAATCTTTTATATTCTATTATATAAAACAATTCTGAGAAAGTATCCATAAATAACAACGTATCATTTATCCTTCAATTAGTACAGTTTATAACCTTAGAAAGTAATGAAATTCACGGTGAAATGAAAAGAAGACTTAACGGAGGAGCACAAGCTCGCTGGAGATCTCGCCAAATGGAAATATTGCTGAAGATAGGAGAAGAGAAACGGAACAGGATAGATAGGAAAGTTTGAAAGATCAGGACAAAAGAAAAGCGAGGAATAGAGGCAATGAGTCACCGGAAGCAACAGTAAATCGATTGACAAGCAACAGATTTATAGATGCAAGAAAACGAGCACATGAATGTTCATTACAATCTGAGTATCGATTACAGTAGATTAACTTTTTTATAATTATGAAACAAAATTCTGATAGAATTATGTCGTATGTTTAACATATAAATCTTCATTAACATAATTCTTTGTCAAACAACTTTTATATGCCCATGACTATTGTTACTTTCTGAAACATTCGATTATATTTATATTATATTTATTTTTTTACGTTTTAATGCATATGAAATTTTCTGTCATTAATATTTGATTTATTTCAACGTAATACTTAATTCACGCATACCCGTCATATTTGACGGGTAATTACACTAGTAATCTTATATTCCCCATGGACTTTATAAACAAAATATCGATAAGTAAAATAAGAGAAAGTAATCCACATAATATTATCTAGCTGCCACTGATGGCGACTGATTTTTATACGAAATACATATTCCTTGTTCATTAGCGTTTTATGGCTAATGAAGCTATCATATTATTTTTCCAAACATAACCGATAAATACACTGGATTTTCAAAAAGTAATACCCAGTTTGAACTTTCAAAAAGATACGTTAAACATTGAATCCATCGCAGGCTTTATTTATAAATCTAGTTAATTTCAATAGGTACGTTACCCTATTGATACGAGTTCTACATTCCGGATATATTTAAATCCACACAAAAGTAGGTGTCAACATCTTTTATTACGTTTTAACGTAATACTTAATTCACGCATAGCCGTCATATTTTAAGGGCAATCCGATAGTTTCTTGATAATGCTCCTTTAACTCATTCGGACTTAACAGATTAATTTATTCAAGTTCGAGAGTGAAAATCTAAAATAATTCCTTAGTTAAGGAGATAATTTCAAAAAGTGAAAAGAGTTTTGCTAGATACCGTCGAAAATAATAAGAAACTAATTAAATTATTACTCATTGTCAGTCAAGAAACCGTCAAAGTCAACCTCTGTATAAAACAAAGAATTCATAAATGAAATTAATAAATCCGTTAATGGGATACTCTTTTGAATAACCTAAAAAATCTACAAAGATTTTTAGTTTTGCCAATGTAATTAAAATTAAATAAATAAAATTACAACTACTAATTTCTCTTTAATTTGGAAAAAGGTCAACTAATGACGCCAAATTAAGAACGGAGTAAGCTTTACATTCGCGATCCGTTTAAAAATAGGCGAATCTAGGAAAAAAACTGCACACGTTTTCTGTTTCTCGCGACAAAAAACTGCTCATTTCGCCGGTTTTAACGGTCTGAAAGGTCGAGGAGTTGGTCCGAGAGAGAGAGAACGGAGGAGAATATAGAAAGATGGCGGAGGTGGGAGTGATGAAGGGGTAGGGGGGTGGTGGTGGGGGTGGAGGAGGAAGAGGAGAGCAGCAACCCTTCGGAACCAGTGTCATTCCACTTCGGGGCCCACGATGCCATTTTGAATTAATGCGACACGCAACGACGCTTCCTTCCCCTCTCCTCTTTCCTTCTCTCCCCCTCCCCCACCCACCCCCCGACCCTCGTCCTGTCCCCTCTCACCCCATCGAAAACTCAGTAACTGCTACATGTCCCCATCCAGTGGACATTCCCTATGACCTCTCCCTCTATTTCCGGATCTCCAACCGGTCCTAACCCCTTCTCATCTCCTTTCTCTCTTTCTCCTCTCCTCTGCTCTCTCATCCCCCTCTCTCTCCCTCTCTCTCTCCCCCTCCCATATTCCATCTCACTCCACTATCTATCGTTAGTTTCTGTCTTAGAGAAGTTGTTCACGCGATCCGCTCTATTTCAACCAAACCCTGAGCTTTACTTTCTCTCTCTCTCTCTTTCTCTCTCTATCTTTCTCTCTCTTTCTCTCTCTCTATCTCTCTCCGTCCCTTCTGTAATATAGCGGTTCTGCTGGTATATGAATTTTTATCGGTTTCCCTGCTCCTTTCGCCATTTCACCTCCATATGGCGCCACTTGTATATTTCGCTGCCTTTCGTGTTGCTTCTCATGATTCCTACATCATTATACGTTCCTCTATCTCTCTACCCTGTATCTCTGCAGTTATTTCCTCGTTGATTTTCTTTCATATCACGTCTACTTAATCTTCCGCACTAAAGTGCACGTTTCCTGTCGGGGGTTCTTTGCACATTAAAATAACTTCGTTTAAACGTGTGGTATTTATTATTTATATAATGTATAAAATATATTTTGGAATTTATTTCCCTTAAATTTAACCTGGGATTTAATTAATCTATTTTTTATAGGCTTGTAAATTCTGCGGTTAATAATCTTCATATTTCGTTTAATGATTCCTTCTTAACTTTAGTTTCTTTACTCGTCGCGTTTTGCTATTATCTTCCACGATTATTCTTATTTCTATTTTCTCATTTTTCGGTTAACACTGTCATTCCAATCGACAGAAGATTTTATTGATATAAAATAAGTCGTTTATGTATTCGGTTTTTCCGCCTGTCCACAATGTCTCTGTAACACTATAACCTTGAGAAGTGAAATTTTCAATATGTGTAGATTGATCTATGACAAAAATTCGGTTTAACTGGGTTCAGTTACCTGTCAGTAATCGGTGTCAGGACTTTATTAATAACTTGTGATAGAAATATGAATTTTGCATAAAAATGCGTTTGTTGATGATACGTTGATTAAATGGAAAGAGCATCGGATTTCATAAATCAATTACCGGGGTTTGATTTTGCCGGATTTTATTTTTAAACATCGAATTTTCCATTCTAAAATTTCCTGCTACATATTTGGAAGCGCACAATAATATTTATTTATGATAGTTTTTCTGGGAAAATTTAAAAAAAATTCTTTACTCAATTGTTCGTTTATAATTTCCGTATTTCCAATTACGATTATCAATTTGCTTACCACCGTTTCCATGCTCAACTCCATGAAGTGTCCTGAAAGTCCACCTAGCTAAAAAGATATTTAAAAAATCTTATTTCTTCAGTACTCTTCGCACTTCATCCTTTAGAAATGAACTTCACCCCGTCTTTTCATTGAGCGATGTAGTTAAACATCCTTTCCGTTCTCAGCTACCATTCTTGTCATATCCGCATTTTCCTCTCTACTAGCCCATCCTAGCTCAAAATATTAACTCAAATGATAATAACGAACTACCGCCCTCTATGTAACGGTGCCGCCATATTTCTCTACCCTCTTCACCGAATGCTCATCTCTCCTTAACACCTCTTTCCACTCATTTTTAGACGATTTCACATCTTCCCAACCCTTTCCATTGCTGCGCGGCACTCTTCATCCCTTCCAACACGCACCAGACCTTTTTTCACATCTCATAACCAATTCCTGACTTTTTCATCCCCATCCAGCCTTTCTAAACATTTCTCACCTCTCCACAGCCCCTTTAAAGCCCACTTCCTACACTCCGCCACTTCTCACCGCTTTCCATTCCTTCCCACTTCTATCGTCCAATCTTCCCATTTCTCCCTCACTTATTACGGCCCTCTCCCCCCTTCCCGAACTTCTCCCTTGTCCTTCATTTCCTTTTCATCCATGCGTACCGCAGCTTTCATTCATTCCGACCCACTTCACTTTTCCTCTCTCTCTCTCTCCAAACCTTCAATATTCTTTGCTAACCCACCTCTTCCAATTTTAGCCGCCGTTCAGCCCTCCAACTCCCTTTCTCTCTCAGTCCGCCCCATTCTACACCCCCCTCTCTCTCTCTCAATTCCCTTCCCCTTCCTACAAACTCCATGCCGAAAAACCGCGCTGACCGTGGCTGAATTTCTTTGCCTTTCCAAATCCTTCCTAATCCCTTGGACATTGGTTTCACGGTGCCACACGCTTCGCTGCTCACGTCCCCCATGGTCTTCCAACGTGGATGGGATGGCGAGAGTGGACAGGATGGCGGCGGGTGCGGGGTGGCAGGAAGCGGGAGGATGGAGGAGGACGAGGTTATAGGTCGCGATCACGTGACGCCTGCCGGCAAAGCCGTAGGATTTTCGGATGTCCTTTCGCGCTGGGAGTGAAGGAAGGTGGGGGAGGGAGGGGGGTCAGACCTCGCGAAACAACAAAACCTGCGATACTCATGCACGAGAGTCCCCTTACATTGCGGATACATTTCCCGCTGCGTATATTTTAAAGCCCCCCTACGGCTTTCATTTTTCTTTACTCCCCGACTTGGGCGTGTCAAGGTAGTTGAGGTCCGGTGTTTTAGGCGTGTCGTACGAGCTCCGCCCAATTAAATCGAGGGTGTTCTGCGTGTTATGTAAAGCTACACGTCTTCCTCGAGGATGAAAGCGTTTTTATAAGATGTTTTAAATGTTTGAATTTTTCAAGGAACTGGCGTTGACATGTTGAATTACTTCAGTACTTTTTTGCATTCCCTATGCGATATTTTTTTCGTTATTTCTCTTAAAATTGTGAATATTTCCGTAGCATATTACATTGGAAGTTTATTTTAATGACAGAGAAATATATTGTGTCGGCCGTTTCATTTTATTATGCGACCACATGTTAAATTAATTTCATTTTCCAGGAAAATCCGCGCGAGGTTAGTTAAATCAGATTTTTTTCTCGCCGCTTTTAAGAATGTGTGCAGAAAAATTCTTGTTTTCGCACGCGAATGGATTAGGTAAATAAGCCTCTTAAATCTATAAATAAATTTTTAAAACTCCACATTTTCATAATCATGCAGCTTATTTTGCCCCTGGATAAAGGAAGTGATGCAGTAGTATACCTTAACAACTTTCTCATATTCGAGACATTAAATTCTAGCATAATGTTTTCCAAAGTATTTTTAGTTATATTATGATTTTTGTGTATTTGGTGACCGTGCTTCTCTTATTTTATCTTTATTTTTTCTTCTTGAGATTGCTGGATATAATTTTATGCCACGTTAAAAGGGATATGTATTTATTTATGGCCTTCAAAAATATCAATCTTGGAAGGCATAAGCTTGTTTCCAAGTTTTAATCAATTATTTTCGGAAAGGTATTTCCGTCGTAAAAGGGGAAAATTTGATTCCCTTCTGAATTATGTTGGTCCGGGTTCGAAATCAATGCCAGTGAATGATATTCGATGCTTGCCCTTTTTTATGCTTTCTCCCCTCCCCCCCTCTCTCCCACCCAACCTCACCCCCTCCCCCTAAACGGTAAATCGCTCCCCAAAACAGCTTTACCTGGCGCCCGCCAAATGGTGTACCCTAAGCTGAAGTGACGCACTCTTTTGTGACGAATTAACATTTTTGCTCCCAGTGCCATAAACTTTCGGCTTTAGGAGGGGGTTAAATCAACGTAATCAAAGGGTTTTCCTGTAATTGCCCATTATGTCTAAGTGGAAGCGGGGGTGGGGGTGGGGGGGGGGAGAGGGGGGGAGGAAGAAGGGGATTTAGCTGGTGGGTGGAGTAGATACGCGGGACAAAGGGATGTTCAAACCGAAACCCCTCTTCTCTCTCTCTCCCACTCCCTACCTCCATTATGGGTATATATGTCCCTTTCGCCACCCCCGCCAAAATCCCCTAACCCTTCTCGCTTTATTAACGCATGCACGATCGCGAGCTCTCTCACACGCACACGCATGCAACCGCGCAGATGCACACACACACACACGCACGCGATAATACACAAGCGAGGGAACAAACACATCATTTTCCCCATTTCAGGTGTCGACTGGTCCATTCACTCGCCTTTAGATGGCTGCGTTTCCTTCCTTCCCTTGCTCTGGCTTTTCCTCATTTCTCCATTAACCTCTTCTCCGCCCCTTCCTCTCTCGTCTATTCCACCCTTTCTCTTCCCTTCTTTTCTCCTATTTCCCGCGTTGGTATGCTTCTCCCGCTGCTGCTCTATACCTCTCTTGACAATCCCTCCTTTACTCCCTTTCTCTCTCAAACCCTCGTATTTTTTCCTCCATCTTTTCCTCAATTTAATACTTTTCTCATTCTCCTCGTGTCCTTACCACTTTTTTTATCTTCCGTTCTGTTTTTAAAAAAAACTTCCATTCTCTCTTTACCTTCTCGTATTTTCAATTCCAATCCATTGGACCATCTTATCCTCTTTATTTTACCTTCCCCCCATTCTTCGGTTTTCATTCACCATTTTTATCTTCTCTTTTCCTCGGTTTATGTCGCTTTTGCCTTACTTGTTCTCATTCCGAAGCCGTATTTTCCACTCACGTATTCGCTTTATTTCTTTCAACCTGCACTTAACATAAATTCACCGTTTACTCTTTACTTTGAATTTCTCTATTTTACCGTAATTTCTTACTTATTTCAGCCTTTTGCTCCTTTCCCAATGCTTCCGCTTTCGCACGCCCCATATTACTAGTGTCTTTTTCGGTGTTTTTCATTCCTCTTTTCTTGGTAATGCAATACTTAATAGTTCAATCTCGCTTTCCTTCAATTATATATACGCTAATGTAATGCCCGTTGAAATATCAACGGAAGAATTACAGGTAGATTATTATTATTTTCACACTTTTACATATGAAATATTTCGTCATATACGGCATTTCTAGTGAATATTCTGTTGTTGACGGGCTATCTTTGGTTAAACTTAAAATAGTTGCCTCTCTTTCCCTCCCTCTCCCTCCTCCTCCCGCCTCTACTTCCCTCTCTCCCTCCCTCCCTAACAATGGAATTCGTAGGCTAGATTACCTCAAACTGTGCGAATTAAACGTTTAAATGGAGCGATTTCGAAATGTAGGCGGAAAAGGACGATCAGAATCGTGCGCACGCATTTCGTCGTGAATCATTTCGTCGCATTCATTTTGTCGCACACATTTCGCCGCAATGCCACATTGTCGGATGCTCATTTCGTCGCAGTTCAGTTTGTCGCAGCCACATAATGTCGCATTATTGTTTAGTCGCATGAGACTAAACAATAATGAGACATTATGTGGGGAGTTTCTCATATAAAACTGACAGGTCTAAACGAATATCATGAGAACTTCTTAATAAAAGGCGATATTTTTAGGATGGTCCACCGCCGAATGAGCGAGGTTTGAACTACTGTCAAATTTCCGTTGTTATTTGCGACAAAACGCATGCGACTAAACAATAATGCGACATTATGTGGCTGCGACAAACTGAACTGCGACGAAATGAGCTTAGGACAACATGGCATTGTGGCGAAATGTGTGCGACAAAATGAATGCGACGATATGATTCACGACGAAATGATAGGGAACCATCAGAATAAGAACCTTTATAATGTTTTATTCAAAATGGTTTACATCCAAATTTCGTCGGTCAATCCTTTCTATTTTTAATCTAAAAAATCTGATGTGGCCAACACGTGACTTACTCCATATTTGGGGTATAGATATTTAAATTATTATGAATAGCATTATGAGGCAAAATTATTATTTCGTATCGTAAAAGAATTCAGTCGTCTTTATTGCCGTAAATTACGTATATTTTGAATATGTTTACAGAATTCACTGCTACATGGTGGTGGCGCTGTATACTGGAAATTACAAAACAGTTAAATATCTTCGAAATGGATGGTTCTACGAAAATTTGTTTCAAACAAAACTCTCTACAAATTTGGTCCTCACGAAGATTACAAGTAACGATGTTTTTAAGGAGTTATTTGACGGAAACCGAAAAACCTGTTATTTATAAATAATTCCTAAACAATAACTCCTATAGAAAATTGTTGCAAATGAAGGTTTTAGGAAATTGCATTCTCTATAACCTTTGTATAAAGTTGTATGTACAATAATGATGTTTTAACGGAGAAATATCGCAAAAACAGAATCGGGTTTCGAATAAACCTCGATTTCCGGTTGACCGTTATTGTCCGAAAACTAATCAGTTCTTTGTGCTCATGCTAAAGTGTTATATAAAAAGTTTGGTAACGATATGGGGAGTACTTTTTGAGTTGATATGGGAAGTACTTTTTGAGTTAGAGCGCCCACAATCACATACACGCACACACACTCACAGACATCATTTCGAAAATAGTCGAAACGTGTTCTAGGGGCCTCAAAATGTTTATTTCCTTTGAAATCTCGAAGTCGATATTTTTCATAATCACAATACTTGCCCATTACTTCGTATGGAGAAAGTAAAAAGAATGAAATCCTGCGCGTCGAAAAGTTCATTTTTACGTGAAATTACGTGTTATCTTATTAGAAATGGCAATTATCCCCTGAAGTCGAACCTGGGTCTTTGATCTCGACTTCGATACATTAAAACATTTTGTTATTATGTATGTAATGCTATCCTGAAAATTTCATCAAATTCGGTTCAGTCGTTTGCGAGATATTAAACTTCAAAAAGCATTACACACGAAGAGGAAAGTCTTTTATATTAGTTTGGAGTTCTTCACCGTTTCACTTCCAAACTCTCCTTTGCTCTTTTTAGGTGCGTTTCGCTTCCAGCATTAGCGCCTAGTACCGTCTGTCTGTCCGTCAGTCCGCATATTCATTCTCGGCTTCTACCAAACGGATTTTCATGAAATTTGATATTGAGGACTTACAATACGTAAAAGATAATAATAAGAAAATCACATAAGCCAATCAGGGATACCACTTTACCGGTGACAAAAGATGAACTTTCCGTCATACCTCGTGAAGTATTGGTCATATCAAAATACTTTTTAAATGAAGCTTGTAGAACTAGTAGTGTATTTCTTTTCCTATAGGTATACGCTTTTATCGTAGGAGTTGCCGTTATCAATAAAATCAAAATAGAATGTCTTAATTCGAGTTGAGAGAAAAAATTTTGCTTGATTCATTGTTGATAACATAATCAATCTTAAAAAATACGTTTAATTTACGTGTGCTTACAGTATTTTTGAATGGGAAGAAACTGGATTGTTTAAGAAGAATAGATGAACTTTAAAACGCTTTTTTCCTTAAGTATACTCAGAGAGTTTTGCAAATGAAAAGAAATGAATAATTCTCAACGAAGGAGCAATTTCAAAAATGTGTATGTATTAATTTATTTCATTGCACGAAACGCACTCATTTGTGGTACGCTGTACACTTTCCTAACTTGTTTTAAAGATAAGCGTATGTATTCGGTTTTTATTTCCATTTCTGGCATCAAACAACCTCCATCATTCAAATTATTAGAATTGGTTGGTATATACAACGGATGAACGTGGTAAATGTAGGTAGTTCTAGATTGTAATGGGAAAAAATCGCTAAAAAGTAAATGCTGTCACAAATGTAGGCAACCGAAAATATATCGTATCCACGATTATCTACTCCGTTGAAATGAAAGCAGTCGCTGAAAAAAGACGCCTTATGTAATTTACTCTATGATTCTCCCTTCAACTGTTTCCTATCATCACCCTGCCCCTTTTTTGTCTCTTCCTCTCTCCTTGCCCTTCATTTCGCCTCTTAAGTTAATCGACGTATCTCCCTATCAATCTATTCTGTTCCCCCTAGCACTTCTCTTTCTCCCTATCTCTCTCCTTCCTATCAATTCCCCATCTCCTTTCACCTTTGCCCTCGCTCCGTTCCTTCCAGTATCCCTTGCTAAGCGTCAGCCTCTCCGAAAACCCCTTCTAGGCAGGCCTCCGATCGCCAAATGACGTGGCTAATGCCTCCAATGACAATTCCGAAAGCCTACACCCTCCTCCGGCCTTACGGTTCCTACCCAGGCTAAAGCGGCATCAATCAAATCATCCCGCCAATGATCCGCTGCCTCGTGCGATGACCTTCTCTGGCGTTTCGGGAATACGTAGGAAGAATCTCCCCTGACACACTGCCTGGCAACGGGAAAGTTATTTTTCCCGAGGCGGCTGCTGGGACCAGTGAGGGTGACGTAGACATCCCCGCGCCCCGGGATAATGGCGCTGGATGACTTCACGTGACGGATTTTGATTCATTACGCTAGGGTTGAAAAACGGGAAGATTAACGTTTATATCGATAATTTTTTTGGTGTCGACGGTAATGATACAACGCATTAAATGGGTCGTTGTCGGTTGTCAGCTGGCTACGATTTTTCATTACATCTTTTCTCTGTCTGAATAGGGGCGTACGATACTTGTGTTTCTTGACGCTATGTAGCGTGGTAAAATAGATTTATATGGCCTGTGCGCATGTGTTATGTCGATATCGGAAGGAAGGATTTCTTACGAATTTCATATATAATATACTGCGCCCTGAGAAAAATGTTTCTACATCAAGCGTTAAATTGACGAATTTCGGCTAACTTAAGGAGATTTTTTCTTTAAAAAAGCTATACTCCATATAGATCAAGGGCGGGAAACCCTTTCCACACGGCGGGCCGCATAAGTGCTGCCGAATCCTTTTCGGGCCGCACTAGAAGTTGCCAATCCTTTGACCGAAGTTATTGAGAGATTATATGGTATCATATAAGTGGAAATATACATACTATTCTAAATTAGGCGTTTAGGATTAACATTTCTGTATTAAATGCTTTATTATCATTATTTGGATTAAAAAATATGACTCTGTGTGGTAAATTTTGCAGTTCTCTTTTTCATCACTGCTTCGCGAACCACAAAAAATGGTCTCGGGGGCCGCATTCGGCCCGCGGGCCGAAGGTTCCCCACCCTGATATTAGATGAACATAAAAAGGCCGACGATGACCAATACGCCGACTTAACAGTACATGTATAATCATGCCCCTGAAATTATTCCTTTTACTGATAAAGCGACGTCTCCGCCTTGCTTTTGTATTGCAACTTGAATATTTATTTTCTCCAGTATTATTAAGTTTGTTGATTTAGTAAGTATGGACGGGTAAATAGATAATATGGGCGCTATTTTCCAAAATATATTATTATAAATTTTACTGAAAGAAAATAAAATGTATAAAGAAAGGAGAAAATACATTGTTAGTCGGAGGCTTATAGATATTGAATAAAATACTAAGATATATTGCAATGGATTAATAATAATTAGTTAAATATTCTAAAGTAATCATTTTGCAAAGAAATACATATTTTACCTGATTTTTTTATGCGATATTGAAAAGGGTTAGTTTGGACGAGGCTCCCTCTTGTGGATCATCCATTGGCGATCCAGCATACGAATGAGGAGAACTTGGAGCGTTGGAGGTGCTACTTTCGGAGACAACACTTGAGCTTCTCTTAAATTAGCTTGTGGTTGGCATCTGCTTCGACTTATTTTTAAATGTATTTGTAAACCACTCTATAGGGATTTAGTAGCTCTCTTAAATTTAATGCTGCGTTCCACGACTGGGTAAACGTCAAACATTGTATCCATTAGTCCAGACGCTTGTTTCATAATCCCTGCCAAAGTTTTCAAATTCAGCTTGGACATTGTCGTTCTCTTCTTCATCATATTCATTACTAAACTGAAGAAGTTCTTCATGGTCCTCTTCAGTTAACTCTCCATTGTTCGAGTCTACAAATTCTACTATCTTTTCTGGTTGAAATTCCTCAAACCCCTCCCCATCAATATCATGTGCCATCCTTGCAATCATCTTCACTTCTACATCAAGCGAAGGAAATCCATCGAAGTTAATGACAGATTCCTTTTGCAATTTTCCCCCAACATGCGTTTATAGTCAAAGGTTTCATTATTTTAATTGACTCTTCAATTTCTATTAAGACGTAGAACAATTTGCAACGGGTATAGTAGCACTTGAACGCAAAAATCACGCCTTGGTCTAAGGGTTGGAGAAGTGAAGTTGTATTTGGCGGCAGAAAGATAACTTCGATATTCGGATTAGCAAATTGAATACTCTGCGGATGACCAGGCGAATTATCGGAAATCAGAAGGAGCTTAAATTCCAAATTTAACCTAAATATTTGTTTTGCTTCATGAACAAAATAATTATGAAACCAATCCATAAAAATTGCTTCGGTGTGACCCATGCCATCTTGTTTGAACGCCAAAAACAGGTAGTTGATGCTTATTTTTCCTTTCAACGCACGAGTATTCAATGAACGGTAAATCAACATCGGCTTAATCATGCAATCCACGGGATCACTGGCACAGAGAAAAGGAGGGTTAACCGGTATTTAGCTGATTTAAATCCAGGCGCCGAACGTTCTTCTTTGGAGATGATTGCTCGCGAAGGAATCTTCTTCTACAACAAGCCCTACTAGTCAGCATTAAAAACTTGTTCGGTTTGCACCCCTTCTCGTAGACGGGCTTCTTTAGATGAACTGAAAAAGCTACGGATGCCACAGTATCTGCCGATGCCGTTTCCCCACTTATTTTAGCATTATTTAAAGCATATCTACTTTTAAATTTCTCAAACCATCCCTTATTTGCTGTAAATGATGTGGTGTTTCTTCCTTCAATGGCCGATGTTACCATTAAGGGCTCATATAAGCGAAGCGCTTTTTCACTTATCACTTGGCTATTCAATTGAACATTTTTTGCGTTTGATCTTCGGTTCAAATATTTAGGGTATTTTCCAACTTCTCGATGTTACGATCACAAGCATAGCAGATCATGTTTGCACATTTATGCGCGCATACATTTACACTAGCCCGTACAATTGCCTTCATTTTCTTTATGTACCTGGCAGTGGATTCTCGCACTTTTATCGGCACTCAGTTCACTTCCTTTGCGTCTTGGAGATATGATAAAAAAAATACTGCGAGCAAGTACAGAAAGATTATAGAAACTGCAGAACCATTAAAGGCCGGCATTAAACTGTAAGTGTAACTCTCTGCGATCGAGCATTTAAAAGCGCATCATTCAACGTTATAAATCGGATTAGAGAGGACGTTAGAATGCTAACAAAACGACTTAGCTCCGAACTGAATGCGGAAGATGATCTCGAACAATTTCTGTACGAAATGGGAATCCCCGAGGATGAAGTGACTACCGATAATAGTGGGTTACCTACTTGGAAATTGAATCCCGCCTTTTGTTAAGCAGGGTCAGCAAATATTCCTATTTTTTCCATTTTACTCTAAAACTGTGTGAAGCCATTGGAAAATTCCCTTTCTCTTTTCTTCCTCCCATTCTAACTAATTAATCCATTTTAAAGTGGGTAAACGCTATGCGCTCTTCATTATAACATGGGTTGAATAAAAATGAATTACAGATTACCAAGCAGAGAACTTCTAAATCAACAGTACATGGCGTCTTCATCATGAAACGTCATTTTATTTGTTTGAGAATTATTTCAACGGAAAGATGTATTTCCAATCCCTACAGAGCATTTGGATGAAGTTTGGAGTGAAGAAATGCATAGATAGACGTATAATATCACTGCGTCATCTTTCATTCAGCATTTGTACCACATAACATTGTATCGCATTATGTTTTAAATTAGGCGACCGCGAATAAGCGAAGTTTACCTTCCGCGAATGTTGAAACTTGCTACAATAATTTCTGCGCGAATACGTGAAAACGCAAATATGAAGAGATTACTGTATTTGGCTTCGGTAGAAAGTTTGTACTAGAAACAAAGCCGATTTTAAGATATTCTTGATGTATTCTTTTGATTAAGTTATAACAGTTCCACGTAGAATATATATTATACTAGGTAATATCCAGTTAATATGACGGGTCGAAATAATATATAAAATATGGAAATTTTAAAAGATAATTTTTATTCTGTTCAAAAATTCGTTTTCAGTTCTTTCTTTTTGCCTTTTTGAATTTAATGCCTGAGGTTGGGTGTACACATCCGTGGAGCCTTAATCGGGTTAAACTTAAAATAGTTGCGTTAAAAATGAGCAAATGACTATCGAACCGTCATATTACGAGCTTTCTTTAGTTAAATTTAAAATAGTTGTGTATATTCTTCCACGAAAAAGAATGAATGTATATTAAATATAATAATTTACGAATGTTGTTTGCATTGGCTTATAAGAAAATCTTTCTCTCTTTTTTTAAAAGCTTTCAATGAACGATGACACTGATAAGGATTGAAGTAACAATAGGATTTTGGCGTCTAACAAATTTAATTGGTAGGAAAGACGTCTCGTTAAAATGGAGATATTTCCCCAAAATATGTTAACTATAAACGTTTAACGTGAGTTACTTGTTTCTAATTTTAATCTGAAAAAATAATGAAAATCTGCACATCGTAAATCAATTTCTACATGTTATTTTATGGGAAATTTATTCCCTGGAGTCGAACCCAGGACTTTTTTCGAGATTTTTTTTCGTTATCACCTTAACATATGTGAATCGACCACTCATACTAAATTTAGAGTTTCTATCTCTATCGAGTTATTGATAGAGTGGTGGTTAGCGTGTCTAGTTCGTCATGCTAGGGTCGCGGGTTCGAATCATGCCGAGGTCATGTAAAATTAAATATTATTATTCGCATTTCTTCTAGAAAGCGGTGTAGCGTTACATCAGACAAACAAGCAAACAAACAAACATACAGATCGCGGAAACTATATATAGAATTCGAAGTTAATCTGCAAATTTATTAATGAAAAATCTTTGAGAATAATTAGTATGTAAAAACTCGAACAAGGAAAGATTTGAGAGATGTTTATAGAAAATTGAAACAAGGACACCTTTTTCATTATGATGAAATTTGAAAAAAAAACTCCGGGAATAATGGAAATGGAGAATAGAAATTACGAAACGATAGAGAAACCTAAAACTCTTAAAGATACATTAAAAAAAACTGTTGTATCCGATGAATAATACACAGAATCGAGTTAATTGGACCACGTTCGCATAAATACTGTAATAATGTGAATTTTATTTGGCATTGCTTTGAATGAAACCGCTCGATTGTGTTTCTAGTAGTAGTCCTTAATTTCATTACATGGATTAAATTCTGCCTTAATTAATATTATTGGAGCCAAAGTTGGAATAGCAGACTGCTTCAAATAGAAATTAGATAGGGTACGTTGTAATTTAATGGATGAGGAGTACGGTTAGTAATACATGTATAATATAAATAATTACCTAACTGAAATATTACTCTCGAATTTATGAAAGAAAGGTTTAGTTTAGAATGTCTCGGTTTTCGTCTACATCTCTGATAAATTTTATAAAAGTAGACTCTCATCTTCTAACATTATGCGTCATGCGGAAAACACAACGTTTGTATTTATTATTTGAGGCGTATTTAATAATGGCATATATAAAAATTTTGCCGGTATTTAATGGTAGTAAGAAAATGACGACTTATATTAAACTGCTTCTTCGGACGAATTGAAAAATTACATAGAGTTAAATAAGATTTTCTTACTTAAGCAGAGTTTATCACGGAACAATACGGAATGGCAAGCGTCGTAGAGAAGGCTAAGAAAACACGTCACCCACCATTTACGAATGCTCACACGCCATGCGCGCATCGAACCCTGCAAGAAGTAGTACAAAACTCTGTCAATCGTCACGTTAATTGACGCCAACTCATGCGAACGAGTTCTCACTCCATTTAACCTACTCTTCTCCCCTTTCGCTATTACCCTTTCTTCTTCTCCTCCCCTCCCCCCCCCCGCCTCCCCTTACCCCTCAAGGGGATAACCCTGGAAATCCAGGGCGGAATAATTCGTTTCATTCGGGAGGAAAGGAATGATATAACTAACGAGGGAACGTCCCGGACAAACGGAATCAGAGACACACACACAAACCTTTCCGGAGGCTTGGGTTCGCAAACGGAATAGCGCTAAGTTAGTTTGGCGAGGAGTGTTCCACGGCGCGAAGAAGAGAGACTTTTGCTTCCTTGATCCGTCTGATGGGGAGGGAGGAAAGGAGAGAGAGAGAGAGAGGGAAGAGAGGGGCTGAGGGGAGGGAGAGATATAGGGAGGGAGGAAGACAAGAAAGAAGGAGGAGCGGGGAGGTTTGAATTCCTGGGTAATTAGAAGGAGTGGGAGTTAAGCTGTGAGGATGGTCTTTGAGTAGCGCTGTGGGAGAAGGTAATGGGTGCGTGGAAGGGGAGTGTGGAGGGAGAAGGGGGAGAGGAGGAGGATAATGGCGGAAGATTAGGACTTAGCCGAGAGTCTCTTCACGGCAAGAGAGAGAGAGAGAGAGGTTTGAGTAGACGCAAGGGGTTTCGAGAAGACCTTCTCGTATGAAGGAGAGTGGGGATGGTCTTAAACCGTGGGAAGCGGTGTTTGTAGGGATTCGGTTTTAAAGGACGGGGAAAGAAAAAAAAAGTTTTTAACAAACATGAGATTTCCATACCAAAGTGTCGGTTGACCCTTATTCCCTCCTGCTTTCGTTGTTCTCCTGCATTCCGACTCGCGCTTAAATAGGATCTAACTGAAATGGCGTGTACCTGTTGTGGTTCTGTCGGATTTTAAACGGCATTACGGAGCAACTTACCTGGAGCCTGTGGGTGTCTCGGTAATTCAATTAATGTAATCCATGTAATACTTGTAAAATGGGACAATGTAAGGAGTAAGTTTGCGGCAAAGGTACGCACACGATAGAGGTTCTGTAGATGTGGCGAACTAATACATGTTTCACCTTGCAGACTAGATCTATTAATTTGCCGTAATGCACGAATCATATCAATAATTTTCATTAAGCGTATGAAATGTTTGTTAATAAATGTACTATATAAAAAGTGCAAGAAAATGGGTTTTGTAAATTATAAGATGACATAAATTACGTCTTAACAATATTGAAAATGTCGGTTGCCTATATTTTGTAACAATATAAATATTAGTCCCAGTAATTTATATGGCCTCAGTGAATACAACAAAACTAATGCAACAACTTGGAAAATTATACTAAGGAGAATTTTTAGAGGAATATAGTAGTTTAAAATGTCTAATAAGAAAGGGCTTTTTAGTATACGATAATTTCCAATTTTTGATACATTGACTTAATGTCATAATTCTAACTCTTAATTATGTTTATTAAGTAGAAGAATGTGTATTGGTATTTGTTTAATAGTAAAATAAACAATGAGACAAGTCATTCCAATAGTTGGAAGCGGCTAAATTTCCCACTCTAAGATATGTTTTGAACGTGATTGTTAATAGTTTTATGTAATGTAAATACATTCAAATTTTATACTTACTCAATGGAATAAGCTGTATGAATATATTCCAGACAAGTCCCATGATTCTAAAATTGCTAATATTTGCTTAAAAATGAATATTTCATATTGAAACGGTCGAGTATTTTATATTATTTTTTCGTTTGTACACATCGTATATTATGTGTATTAAAGATTAATTTGATTCTAAATTGATGTGCAGTTAATTCTTAAATGCTGGATGCTTATCTATGCTTAAAGGTTAAGTTATGTTAGGGAAGAGATATTGAGGACATTTAATTTATTTTAATACATCCACAGCCTATATTTCCGGATAAATGTCTTTCAACCCTTAAGCTTAATGAAATAATACCTGACATATTAAGCTATAAAGAGAATTACAGACAATACTTTCTTAAATCGTGTAAGAAATGTTCCCTTTCAAAATAATGCAGTCTAAAAATATATCACAAATTCTTAAGACTTTTTTTAACGGTTTCGGAAATATATTCTTTATTTCTTACCCGATCGATCTTTCTCGAACCGCGATCAATTACGACATTTTTCGGCAGTTCGACTTTTGAAAAGCGGTCGTTACATGCACGGAATGCTAACGTGACAGACGTGGGATATGGAACGGGAAAGAGTGGGGCGGATCAGAAACTGTTATTTTTTCATTGTTCGCCGCCGGATCGGAAATATCAAGCGGCAGTTTTTCTTTTTTTATATTTTTTTGGAGGAGGGGCGTCGAGTTTCGTTTCGTTTTTGTTTTATTTTTCGTATCGTTTTTTTCTGTCGGTGCGGTCACGACATTCCCCGGTAATCTAAATTACGTGAGGAGAGAGAGAGAGTTAGATGTAAATGATTTTAAGGGAGCACGCTAAATGAAGGGAGAAAGACAGGGAGAGAGATAGAGAGAGAGAGAGAGAGGAGAGAGGGCGCCTTGGTCCCGAAATTGCCACTCGACCGTGCTTGTGTGCTGGAGAGAGGAAGGCAGGGCGCAGCGACCACTCACTTCGGTATCGATTTCAAAATATTTTTAGACTACTTTTTTTAATAATTAAATAATACGTATTTATACATCATGGATGTCACCCAGTTATTTTTTTGGAATTTGTGATTTTTAAGTGCGGGATTTTGAAATTTCTCAAATAAAAGGCTGGGGGAAAGGAAGAAAAAAACACGGAATTTATATTAATTTTTATTATTTTAGGACAGAGGGTAAGAATTTTAACGTGATTGATGATCTCCGGTCGGGTCGAAACTAGGAATAACGCGAAATCGCGTAACGACCTTGTGTTCACTGGAGATAGTTGTGCAACCTCGGATTACACATTTGATTTAATTTACTGGCTGTTACCGCTTGGGGTTTATTCCAATGTGCGTCGGATTTTTCTTTTTAGAATCTAGGTCGCTGTTACACGTGAAGTTTTGCTGTTACGTTGCTTCGCTTAATTAGTCTGGTTCCTTTAATCGGATTCACCAAATAAAAATCTTGGTTGTAGGATTTGGGTAAACTTTAATGAAATGTTTATTGATAAAGTTTAACTTAAAATTTTATTCCATATTCCACAAGAGTTTAAATTTAAAAAAAAATAGTGAATACTATATTTTTAAAAAATAAAATTGCAGCTATGTCGGATGTGATTTATTGAAGTCGTTGTTTTATATTAGCCCCGTTTGTGAAAACGCCGATATTCAATTATAATCTTTGTAATAGCTTTCAGTTTTTTCTATCGTAGCATTCGTGATTGTTTTCATGTATACTTTAAGGTACAAATGAAAACATAACTGCATTGGTTTTTTAAATAATGCCGCGGGAAATAGGATTATAATGAATAATTGAGCTTTAAGGTGCAGGAAAATGATAGCAGGTGTTTAATAATTAGGCGAATGTTTTTCTGAGCGAATCTTAAATGTGTGTTGTGCTTTAAGGATTAAGGTTGAGACAAAATACCTAATTAGAGCAATGTGCTCTAAAAAGAGAAATAATGGTAAAACCGTAGAGGAAAAGAATTCTTTAAGGATTTGTGGAAGAAAAGTTGGGAAGAGGGAGGATGACATAAGAGGGGGATTAAGAAAATAATGGCATGCTAAGAAGGGAGGGCATTAGAAGTAGAGATAGATATAAAAATATGGCCATGGAAGGTTTGGATTTAGTAATGCTTCGAAAGTGAATGAGGCATGTATAATATATACATAGGGGACCACAAGTATGAAAGAGACAATATAAAAGTCTGGGAATAAATGCGAGCTAGAAATGGAGAACCGATATTTATTAGGACTTTAACACTAAAGCAAAAATAATAAATCTTTGTAAAAATGATAATGGGGGATTTTAACCTTCATTCAATAGAGAAGCATGATCGCAAAGCATGAAAAAATTCTTTAACCGAAGAATTTCATTAATTTACTCCGTTTCCATGACGACGCCGTCCCCGATATCGTCCAGGAGGAGGGCCACGCCGAGTTCCTCGCTCATTTTTCATCGTCCGCGGACATTAGTTAACCCTCACTTACCTTCCAAATCGGAATAGGAATTTTTGGAGGAAAAATGTCGAAAGATACGAGGAACACATATATAATCGAGTCCGGTAGGGGGGAAGCCATCTCAATATTTACAGCCCGCAAAAGGTCACGTGACGACAAAAGACGATCTTCCTCCTTTCGCTTGTGACCTTCGACTTTTATCTGAAGCTATAAGCCGCACCCCTTTTATTCCCTTTTTTTCTTCTTCTTTCTCTCCCGAAGGAGATACCGGGGGGGAGCATGCCATCAACTCTCGCAAAGACCCTATCTATCAAGGCCCTCACTCTCTTACCGACCTTAACCCCTTCCTCCTCCCACGATATCTCCCTTCCCGCCACACCACATTCTTACTCTTTCCCTGCCCCACCATTCCCCTTCTCCCCCTTACCCTCTCCATATCCTCCCTCCCCTCCACCCCCTCCTCATACCCTCCCCCCTCTCCCCCCTCTCTCTCCTCTGATCCGGAATGGGATGACCCCCCTGAGTGATCAATAGACGTCTCGGATTCTATATACCGTGATCGGGAAACTTTGCTCGCATCCTGTTTTCTATTTTCGCTTTTTTATTAGCGTTCTGGTCTTTTTTTCCTCTTCCTTTCGACTGGGAATCATGCATTTTCCTTGCCTTGAGGCGTCTATAATTAGGACATAAGGGAAGTTTATTTTCATCTTTTTACTTTTCTTCAACGAGGAAGTAAACTTAATTGATTGACGCTACAGTTTTCACGTCTGTTATAAAATATCACATCTACTAAGCATTTAATGGAAGAATGATTTATCTATTGTGAGGAAGAGCAGGAAACTCTGAAACAGCTATTACTCATTAGAGTAAAAAGAAAATATGGATGAAAAAGGAATGTTTGAAGGACTTATTTTATATATCTTTGAATTTTAGCTGTTGCTATTGCCAAACTATGCCATCATCTAAAGTTTATGCGCATAATTTGTCGACGTATAGTATTTTTATTTATAGTTCGTATTTGTCAGCAATATATGTCAAAAACCTATTAGTTCTAAATATATACATTTCATTATTTAGTGCTCAAAATAGAAAGAAGTGACTTATTCGTATAGATTTTATGATCCATTTAACTGTATTGATATTCGACGTTGATAATTTTTCTTGAACAGGATGCCAAAGTCATTTTATCGAATTTGCTGATTCATTATATGTATTTTATTAATAAAAATTCAACTATAGAGGGAATATTCTTATCAATCAGTAAGAACACGGAACAGAAATGCAGCGAATAGATTTGTACCAATATTGTTTATAGAATACTCGATAAGCTAGAATTAAAATACAGAAATAGCTCGCATAATATATTTAAGTATAGTAGAATTGGGTTTTAATTGGCCATAAGTATTTTTCAGAGCTCAAAGACTAATCAGTAACTTTAGTAAGTTTTTGATATGCCTATCTGTGTATAAAATATTTTCATTACTAACATGCTCACTCATGCGTAACATATTCGTTGGAGATGGGCTGCCAATACAAATATTTGTGAGTAAATAGGACAGCTGAAACTCCTTGTGTTTATTTTATTTCCTCAGTCGAAATAAAAATTATATCAATGTTGCATTTCACTGTGTAAATTTAAAAGGCCAAGGATTTAATCCCTTCTCTGCAAAGGAAATATAAAAATTGCTCCATGGAAACCGTTGCTTAGTCCAAGCGGCAGTCATGTGACCAGACGATCCGCTCTGTCCCTCAAAACTGTATATCCGCGCAATTCCGTCCGACAGGTGCGTCCAATCACCTCAAACCGCCCGATCTCATTCCCTTCTCTCCCCACGCCTTCAAACTTCCAGAATGGAGCCATTCTCCAGAGAGTCAATTATGGAGTCACCTCATTTCAACCGTGGAAACCAAATACGCCGTCCGCTGCGCCCTCTGTGTTTGTCCTCGAGTCCCATTCCCAAGGATTCGAACGCGTCGTCCCTCTCTCTATCGGTCGAAGGCACTTCCTCCTCTTCCCCTCGATCCTAAAATCCCCGAGCTGACGTTCCAATGGCTACCGTGGACACTGTCCGTATCGCTCTCCGATTAACGCCCGTGTTTGTGCAGTTCGCGTGCTATCGCTTTGCGTGCGCGGTCGGAGGAAATGTCCGGCGTGTCTCGAGTGTGTCTGTTGCGTTAATCGTACCTTTTAAGGAACAAATAATTTTTCTTTTTTCTCTCCAATCAATGCATCAATACATTCGGAGGAGGCTAAAGAATATAATATCCCGGTTCATTTATTCGACAATGGAAAACGTCTTTTTGTGTTTGTTTTCCTTTTATTGAATCATTAGAATTAATCTTCAACTTTGAAAAAAAAAATTGGTATTGATTGATGTATTAAGGTTAGCTCACCGCTACTCTAAATATGGCTCTAAGAAACTGACAGAATTCGTTTAACAGCATTAATTACCTCCTCTTTTGTTTGCCTTGTAGTTATATGTAATAGCAATGTCAAAAAACGCCCATTTGCTCAAGGAGTTTACAGTTTTCTTATAGTAAAATTGTGCGAAAAAGTTTAAAATAAAGTCTCTATTATCAAGGAATAACATTTAAACCGAACTTAATATGTATCAAAATGCACTGTCCAAGCAAAAAACAATGCCTATAAAGTGAAAGCATAATTCTAAAAAGACGTTTATAGACAAATGTTACATTATTTAAGAGATTAACTGATACTGATAGCCTTTAACTCATTTATATTAAAGAATTTGATTGCCAAAAATATTTTAATGGGAAAAGTTACGTTCACTATAAGCCCTGACGCAGTTTACTTTTCTTCGATAGGAGAAATTATCGGGCGATTCACGTAATCGCGCTCAGGAAACAATAGATCTCTTTACACTGTGTTATGCCTTTATGAGAGAACTTTCGCGGCAGGGTCGCAAGCGGTGATGTGCATAGATTATTGCGTCCGTAGTCCCGATAGGTTTCCTGCGGATTTGTGTCGATCGATTTGCGGATTATCTTTGCCATGCATGCCGTATGAGGAGCCGAAAGGGGGAGATAAAAGCCTAGGCATAAGTAGCAGGGCACACGGCTTTAAGTGTGTAATCCGACACCATAGCCGACATGCTAGTATACGTGAAAAATTTCAAAGTACGGTAAAGCCTAGAATATGCCATTGGAATTAATATCGAAGTATTAATAGGAAATTGTGAACCTAATGACGGATTTTCCTTCTAATTCTTGACGATAAAAGTCACTATCCGTTTTTGTATATTTCTAATACAACGAAATTTTTATCGACTAATTGATTTTCCAACAAGGTATTTTTATATGCATTGAGAAATTAAATGCTTGGACTAATAAATTAACTTTTCGGTTTTTGATAACTTTTTCTTATTTTTAGTATATGTACTAAATAATTTACAAATATATATAAATAAAGGTAAACTATTGTTTCATTAAACAAGCAAGATATCGCCTCCGAAGCGAAATTTATTAAACTGTAATAGCAGACAAAACAAAGTTAAAATAGCGGAACTGGCAAAAGTGCCTGAATAATTCTAGCATTTTCCCAATAAGCGAAAACAAAGACCTATTCTCTTCTTCGCTTAGAAGTCCTTTTATTCCTTATCGAAAGCTATATGGCCTGCAAGTGAGTGTGTCAGACAACGAGTGAGTGTTACCGGAGTTTGATCACTTGTTCGTTTCGCATCTGACAATCCTCGTTGTCTCTCCCTGCGGATGTTTTTGTAACGGCTACTTTGGGGTACAGTGGAGCAATTCATAGGATCACGATATCTGTGCTCATATGTCTGTCTGTGTGTGTGTGTTCGTAAATGTGTGGTCAGGATATTGAAAGAGGTCGGAGAGAGGTTAGATGCATATAGGAGGTCCATTGCTAGGCATTATGGGAGAGGAAGGCAGCTCCACTGCTTATTGGTGCGAGGAAAAGAGGAAAGGGATAACGTTAGCGCTTCCCATGCGACGCCATAATATTGGTGCTGTGCCCTCGAACGCCACGGCGTCGCCACCTCATAGTCCCAACTCCAGTTAGCGTAAATCCAAGGAGAGTAGAGGAGTGAAGACATGATGAGGCAGGAGTGGACCTTGTGGCGGCGATACACAGTCCTAAGCGGTTAGGAGGTTGACCGACATCGAGAGTGGGAGAAGTGGAGATAGAGAGAAAGAAAGGTAGGGAGAGAGGGAGAAAGGAGAGAACAGATTGGAGATTAGAGGAATTGATGGAAGAAACCGCCATGTGTGTCTACAATCGACCGAGTCAATAACAGGAGCGAGATATTAAAAACAAATAAGAAGGTAACAGAAAGTCGATATTAATTAGGTAATTCTTTTCTTAAATTCACAGAGAAATTATTATCAATACTTGTCGTTTTCAATTTTCAGATATATAGCGTTGATATCACAATGGAATTAAGTATCGAACTACTTTTTCAAAAAAATATTTTGTGATTTTCCCATCCTTCACGTGCTATTTTATTCTTGAGGTTACAGACGATAGCTTGATAAAGATTTTTATTCAAGAAATGTGGATATATATACATACATAGATCAATCACTCAATGTGGCATTCATTTTTTGACTTATGATACACAAAGGGCCGCGACGAGAAAAGGGAATCATGCCCTTGAGGCGAGAAGTAAATAAATTTATGAAACGGAGTTTAAGAAAGGTTTGGGTGTCAATGGAGATTGATACAAAAGAGAGTGGAAAGAAATAGGGATGGAAGAGGGAGGAGGAGGAGGTGGACAAACAAGGGTAGATAGGGAGAAGACAAGAGAGAGAGAGAATAAAAAGTTAGCGGAGAGAAAGGATAGAAGGAGGAACAGCGATAGGACAAGGGGCTGTGTGTTTGTGAAGGGGAAGATGGGATTTACCGCGGCAGAGATGGAAGGTTGAGAGGGGGGGTGGAGGGGGAGAGGGAGAGAGAGAAAAGGGACATCAGTGTGTTGTCACATTTGGCTACAAGGGAGAAAAAAAACGGGAGATAGGGTATGAGGAGGAGCAGAGAGGATAACGAGAAGGCTGCGGTGAGTATAGAGATACGAGGAAGGATAGAAAGAGAGAGAGAGAGAAAGAGAGAGAAAGACAGAGAGAGAGAGAAAGGAAAAAGCCTGAGAATATGATGCGTACGGGTAAGAATTGAGGAAAGTAGTGAGTGAGTGCCACTGGGATAAAGTTTTAGGCGTCGAAGGAAAGAACAGAGAGGGGATACGAACAGGATAAACAAGGGAAAATAAGTGAATGAAAGATGAAGGATTAAAAAGTAGAAATTAGCATAGGAAAGAAAAGAGGACGGACGCGGGAAAGAGAATAATTCAAAGGACGGAGAGGAAAACGTAGCAGGAGAAGGAGGTTTGAGATGAAAAAAAAAGAAAAGGGTACAATGACCAGTGTGTGTGTCATCCGGAGTTAGGAGGTCGCTTTCATTTTCCTTGTGTGGCTGTAAAAATGAAATTAGCGAACATAAATACGGTGGAAAGCGGAAGGAACACGCATCTAACGAAATTGTGAAAGAGAAAGCGAGGCGTAAGGGAAGGTTCCCTACCTGCAAGTTACACGAGCGGGAGAGAAGAGAAATAGTCGAGGAAGAACAAATTGAGGACGGAGGGAAATGGAGAATGAGTTTGGAAGGGGAGAGAGAGAGAGGGGGAGAGAGAGGGGGGAGGGGTTGAAGGAGAGGCATGTAGAGGACATGGAGTGAGAGAGAGAAGTTTTCTGTTTGCTGAGCTGGACCCATTCCTCCGTCCTTCTCCCTTCTCCCGCGGTCCACTAATAGGATGGAAGCGAGAGCGGACGGACTGAAGGGAAAAAACTCACGGAGCAGGACATGTATATAAAAAAAAAAGGAAACACGTTGGACTTGACAAGATGAAAATGGGAAGATGAGGAGGACGAGCCGAGCTAAAAAATGTTTGCCGGACGTTAAGATAAATACGACAGAGAAATATATGTATCTTTGGACGAAAAAATGTGCGTACGTTTCATTATAATGTACTCTTCAACGACGGGACCGTTTCCGCCTTACGAATTTAAAATGCGACGGAAGTTTACGCTGGGAAAAGTTTCCCTGCCGTGACGTCATTTGATGCGGCTTTAATTCCTGTTTTAATGTTGAATAGTGGATTGGCGCATCTAGGCATGAATGAAAGAAATTGCCATTGAGACTTATTTAAAGTTTTTTGTTTTAAATTGGAATCTGTAATGCTATACAACAAGGGTGGGGAATCTTTTCCACATGGCGGGCCGCATAAGTGGTGGCGAATTCTTCGGGGGGCCGTATTGGAAGTTGCCATTTGCTTTGGCGGCCCTGATTAATTTAAATTGAAGTTACTGAGAAATAAATTATAAATTAGAGCATTTAGGATTAACATTCCAGTATTAAATGCTTTATTATTAATATTTGGATATGAGTTTGTGTTACATTTTACGGATCTTTTTTTAACCACTGCTTCGCGGGCCATAAAACGCTCTCGGAGGCCGCATGTGTCCCGCGGACTGGAGATTCCCCATACATGCTATAAAAGATATGGTGTCAGTTGAATCCACTGTCACCTGTTTTGGTTTGAGCATAATTTTTCCTAATCAGGTGAACTGATCCTAGTGATGTTTACTTAATCGTTGTAAGATACGTAAGAATCTCAAGTTGAAATGATCTTCTCTGAAGTTGTCCTATTTTTACTTTAATTTTAAAACTTGTGAGCATCAAGCTACGAAACTGGGAATTGGAATATAATATTTTCTACATGCAACAATTAATTTAAACTAAAGAATGAATGCGATTAATTCTCGATTTAAAAGAAATTATGCTTATGGTTAGACAAAGCGTCGATTTTCGAGCCTTGCAGAAATTAAATGATGAATTTTTTCATTGTTACCCTTTTTAGCTTTCATTGGACTTCAGTTATAATTCCTTTATATTCATATGTAAACAAAAGAGTCAGTGTTAAATTTTACCAATTTGTTATTTTATTGAAATTAAAATTAAACGTAAATTTGTCTGATAGTGGCAGATAGTGGCTGCGTCAATGAAATGTATATCATGATAATATCTCAAAATTTTAATTCAGATGTTTAATTTATTGGAATTGTTATATAAATTTTAATTGTTATTGAGAAACTTCCGACGTAAACCCTCATAGCATATTGATAATAAATCAGGTGAATATTTGCACGTATGAAAACATATATATTATAATTTTCGAGCGGAGTCACTGCAGGCTACGTACTTTAATATTTTATGCATTTTGCCTCTGATTTGTCAGAAAAAGACAAATGTTAATGTAGAGCTAAAGAATACCTCAAAATTTTTAATGGTGTAGATCAGTGGTGCCCAACCTACGGCCCGCGGGGCGGATGTGGCCCGCGAAGGTTTTTTGTGCGGCCCGCAAAGCTATGGTGAAAAAGCAATTCGAAAAATGTAACTCACAAACTGATATATTGTTATGGAAATTTATCTAATAAAACTTTTAATATCGGAATATTTACCATGAAAACCTCAATACTGTATTTTTACTTAAATAACACCTGAGAATATATAGGTAACTTCTGATTTAAACTCTAATCCGGCCCGCGGAAGAATTGGCAGCTTCCAATGCGGCCCGCCGAATGATCCGCAACCACCGATGCGGCCTGCCACGTAGAAAAGGTTGGAAACCACTGGTATAGAACCTTTTGTGCAGCATTAGCTATCATGAGCCCCTCGGCGGGCAGCATTTAAAGAAGCTGAAGCTTAATCGGACCACATTATACACGTAAATGGGAGAAAACAATTGAGATAATGTTCCATAAAACAACACAGGAGGGGACCTATTTCCCATTACGCATAGAAAAAATCACTCACGGTCAAAACACACAGAAAAAGATTACATTTATTAATTTTTAAAGAAAACTGAAACGTTAGACTCACCCGTTGTTTTAATGCGATGGCTGAGATTGCTTTTACTTATTGTTAATGAGCTTTGTGATATCTGCTGGCACTGAAGATGTTGCTACTCGCCACTGTTTTTAAGTAGCTTTATGTACAAGGTGTAAAGGTCTTTGGTTCCCCGAGCAATGAGACGTTATCCTCATTAGCTTTGCTCAGAAAGTAGTCTTTACGCACAAGCATATAAACTCGAGTAGTAATATGTATGTTAAGTTTATCACATTGTGTTTTCAATATTATCATTTAAAATGCTAATGTTATAGGACTGTTAACTTAGAAGTCTTGCCGAGGGCCGGAGGTTCCCCAACCTTGGTATAGATTATTCATAAATTCATCTGATAATTTAACGTATTTACCGAGAATCCGCTACTCCGTATTTGTTTTAATGGATGTTGTTATCTCGCTCCGAAATTACCCACCTATGAACTGAAATTTTCATATAATTTGTTATTTACAGCCTAATAAGACCAAAACGCAAGACTTATTAGAGAAATGTTACTAGGCATAAAAGCATTTAGATGCAAGTATTAAATTAAAATAATCTATAATCAGCATTTCCTAGAATATTATTAGAATGTTATGCAAGACGTTCCAATAGGTTGAGTGAGATATGTTGTAGCGGTTGATAGTTGAATTATGGTATGATACAGAGAGCAGTAACGAGAAAAATAGATTCGTAATTTCAGAATCAAGCTCCCGCAGCTCTAAAATTGTTAATATTAATGCAGGGTCCCAATAAACTCGATCAATTTATAAGGATAAGCGATAAGGACAGATTGAATTCTTTAAAAGTAAGAAGAGTTTCAAAATGTCATGACCGATCAACTCAAAAAGACGTTACAGCGTAT
Organism: Uropetala carovei; assembly: GCA_036926305.1. NCBI lineage: Eukaryota > Metazoa > Arthropoda > Insecta > Odonata > Petaluridae > Uropetala > Uropetala carovei. The sequence goes on along the minus strand of JAXCHB010000010.1, from coordinate 2,459,078 downwards.
AATCGCAGAATTTCGAATAGTTTATTGGCTTTTGATAATACTGAACTTAAAGTCAACCAACAAACCCTATTTAAATTGGAATTAAAAACGGTGAGTTACTTTATAAACACACTGTATACAGTACTGAGTTGTAAAATACATCGATATTTCCACATGAATGAAAAACACGACCGGTTTTCTCGAACGATCGTCATCAAGGACGAACATTTATCAAAGTCGATCCGGTTTTTTACAATTTTTTGACACCGTGATTTATTTTATTTAACATAAAATCATAACTATTATAAAGGTGTTTCACGAAGTGACGGCCTCGACAGTGGATTTTAATGATAAAAAATTTACATCCGCGTATTTGTCATATTTGATCCGCGGTGTTTGGGCGGAAAGATAAAAAATCCCAGGATGTTCACCGCTTCCTACCCAATGCGCAGGAACAATCACAGTTGCCTGGCGACCCTATTCTGAACGTGTGCGTCCCACGGTTGTTACTTTCCTGGAGTGGATGTTTACATTTCTACGGATTTGAGATAAATGAAAAAATGCTAATTTAGTGCCGTTAATTGTAGCAGATGGAGGACTTAGTTGTTATATATACAGTGAAGTTGGTAAAAGATCCAGTCCTGGAGTGTTGTCGAAGAGAGATTTATGCAAGAAATCATTGAAAAATGTAAAAAAATAGTTGGTGCTGAGGAATCCCATTCGCTCTAAAGGGTATTGGACGCGCGTTGTTTACAAGATAGTTAAAATATATAAACCCGATAATCATATAATATCATATAATGGTATCATGCGTAGGCTCTGTTTACATAACTTTTTCTGAAAAGGGATCATTCGTAGTAGCCTTACGGTTGGATTAAAATTGATTAGCTATGCCGAGTCTGAAGTTAAAAATGCTTGGAAAGCCAGATCATCGTTTTGACTAAAAATCAGACAGAATCAGTAATAATTCACCAGTAGTAGAGTCTTAAAAAACTATCTTTGGATCACCACTTATGAAGCCTTTTTTGCATCAGAAATATATATTTTTTTCTCAACACATTTAGAACGTTTGCGGAAAAACAAATACGTGCTAATGTGATCACTCTGTCTCTGTGTTTTTTGTTTTAAGAGATATTTTTAAAATTTCATAATTAGACGGTTTTTATCAATCTATGAATTTTCCACCGATTGGAGTTTTCGTATAGTTCTTAGATTTTACACTAGGTGCCATCGAAGTCGGATAATTCAAATTTTGAAATTTTATTGTAGACAGTTGAAGCTACATTCTAACGGTGCGAGAGGGGAGAACTATAATTCTAAAAATTATGTTACAAATTTTATTCCTTTAACAAGGGTATCTTACTTGTAATAACTATTTGAGGGACAATTTACAATTGCGTCCTTTTTGATAAATTAATTCCATGAGTGGTGGTTCGTGCGTGTTTAATCGTATACAAGAAAATTGTCAATGGACGCACAAACGGGTCATTCGGAAATGGCTTTTTGATTTTATCTTCAATGGAAAGTTATTAGTAACGTTCTATGGAATGATTTCTCTCTTACGGGGAATTATAAAATCGCTGATCCAGTTCTTGGCGAACGGTTATCTGGAGTAACTGCTTCCCATTACTCCGACGACGTGGAATTCAGCCGCGGACGTTGACCTGAGCGATCTGCGCAGATATTTTGGAGACCAAAACTCCAATTGTTCCGTTTCACTGCCTTCGTTGCACACACGTCTCGCATATTTTATTTTGTCTTTCTCATATACGAAGTACCTATATTGAAAAAGTATTGTAATCGCGAAAACTTTCGACATCGAGATTTTGGAGGAAATATACCTTTTAGGTGTAGCTGAGTCCGAAAAAGTGGTTTTCGCAATGCCGTCTGTCTGTTACTGGCTCTCGAGCCTAAACGGTAGAGCGAAAATGAATGAAATCTCGTACTTAGGCATTTAATCATACAGAATAGAAGCTATGAAGAAATGGTTGGTATTGCTCAATAATTAAGGGAAGTTTATCCTACGCAATTTTAACAACAATTTGATTTTCTCAAAAACAGTTATAACGATTTTGATCAAATTTCGTACAGTTACTTGAGTTTACGCCATCAATAATACTACATAGTTCATATTTATCAAAAACTGAATATAAAGCTAGTTTATTGTGGCATCATTAACAACGTGATTTTCTCAAAAACGGTTGTAACTATTTTGATCGAATTTCGTACAGTTACTTGAGTTTACGTCTAAAATAATACTACATATTTCATTTTTTCAAAGAATAAATATAAGGCTAGTGTATTCTTGGAGAACTTTAATAACAATTGGATTTTCGAGAAAACGGCTAATATGATTTTCATCAAATTTCTTATAGTTATTTAAGTTGATGTTTATAACGATTCTACGTAGCAAATATTTTTCTAAATATATCCAAACGACGCATTAATATACGAGAAACTTTGTACAATATATGTTGTACCGATCTTTATCTTGAGAAATGTACGCATAAGTAAACGCGATCGAATAAACGAAGGGGCAGACGAACGCCGTTGAATCTCTCTCTCTCTCAAATATTAGGAAAAAACAAGACGGGAAGTTCTTCCGCATGAAAATTTCAGGCAATGCACTCCATTCCGGCGTAATTTAAAGAGGGCACCACCGGCGGGGAAATAATGTCTAGGTTTTTTGGTGCGGCGGGAGTGAATTCCGATCGAATGCGAGGATTTTTTCTCCGGAATGCGAAGAATCGGTTTGTTCGCTGAATACTCGATGAATCGCGAGAGGATATTTATGCAAAGATAGAGAGAGAACGGGAAAGGGAAGGAATCGGTGAAAATAGAGGTGGAAGTGGAAGAAGCGAGCGAGGTAAGATGGGAATTGAGAGGATATTAACGAAAGCCATAAAGGGATTGGAAAAGGGAATTGAGAGGAAGCATGGCGATAGAGGAGAGAGAAAGAGAGAGAGAGAAACGAGACCAGAGTCAGACGTGAGTTGAATGATAAAGAGGTGGGAGAAACGCAAAAAAAAACTGGAATCCTGCGCGGATGTTTTGTGTGTGTGTGTGTGTGTGTGCGTATGTGTAGAGAGTTGCTCCCTCCCATCCTTCCGTCCTTCCGTCCCCTCTCCCGAAATCGCGGCCATATTGGACAGAAGATGGCGATCTGTTAGTAATTGATTTCAGGGATTTAGGCGTGGGCAAACTCGTCTTCGGTAAACAAGAGAGGAAGCAGCAACGCATAAACATATGTGGAGAAAAGAGAGGATCTGGATATTAGATTGCTTTACGGCTCACTGCGGGGAGATTTTTTTATAATGTTGCCCAATAGACCCGCTGGTCAATATTTAACGCATATTATATTTGATTTTATAAATAGTATATGTTTGCTTATTAGTATGCTCGTGACGAAAAAATTGACGCATTTGTGAAGGGTACATTTGTTAATATTTTTATAACATGTAAAGGCTTATAATAATGACTAAAAATTATAATAAAATAATAATATAATTTTTAAGCTGGGGTAAATTTGAGTTTCTCTATTATAAGCAAAATAATTCAAAGATTGCTAGGTAAATTAACGGGTGTTTTGAAAAAACATATATTTCAATGAAAGTTCATAGTAATAGTTATTAGTAATAGTTATTAGCTACAATTAAAATCATATCGTCTTAAATGAAGTTATATACTTATACTATTAAATAAAAATACCGGTCGGTAATAACAGAAGATATATACATATTAACTTTTATTTCTCTGTGCTAATGTAAAGCTTATCAAAACTAATCAGCCTTATTGATTCATTACAAAATGTTTAGCCATTTTAAAATTTTTATTCGTTTGGGAGTGACCCAATATTCAAAACAAAACATTAAGTTGTTTTTTTATATTATTGTATGGAAAATATTTACGGAATTTATTTCGTTAACGGTGTAATATTATCTATATTATATATTTTTTAAAAATATTATGGGAATATTTAGGCTGAAATGATAAAGATAAAAATGTGTCATATATAATTTTCGGAGCAAAATTAACTATCGTCTAACACGAAATATTTTAATTTTATCGGACAACATAGAAATGTAGCATGTGGAAAAGATAAATCAAACTTATCAAGAACTATAATGTATTTTTCGAAAATTTAGGAACTGTTTGAAAACGGATTACTATTATTCACGGGATATAAATTTAAATTAAGTATTTATTTCGAGAATTGTATCTTTTCTTATTTGATTTAAAATTCTGATTGACACGTAATCTGTCTACGATAAATTTGTTTATAGAAATGTCCACGTTACTTTTGTCACGATGTTGATACAATCAATCATAACATTATTTTTTTAAATTCAGATATGTGCGAAGCGGAAAAAATTTCTGTTATAAATTGCGAAACAGGTAAAATTAAAACTTATCGCAATGCTTCTTATGCGTTATTTTTTTCGTAAAACACTCCAACGGTGTCGTTGAACTTTATCTTTTCACCTGAGTCACACGTATTGATCCCTCCCTTCCCTCTTCCTCCTTTCGTTCATTTTAAGTTGCTCTTTTGCTCGAGAAAACTTCTATTGGTGTGGCATTCCCTCATCCTCTCCTTCCTATCACCACCCCTTCTCTCCCTCCCTCCCTCCCCCTCCCCAACTTCCTCCTCCCCGCGATTCGTCAGATATGAGACCTTCGATAAGGCCGGGTCAAACGTTAGCCGGAAAGGACTTTTTCATTGGTCCGTGTCACGTGACGCGAGACCTGAATCCGAGGACCTTAATACCTTCCCCGGGTCCTTTAATATCTTGACAGAAGAAAAAAAAGCCGAGATTTTTTTAATGCTATTTTAAGCCGCGAATCGTTTATTATCTCAAGGCGCCATCGAAGTCGGGGGCAGTATATAAGGGTATTTGGGAGATATGGTCCGATAAATTTTAAAGCTACCAGTTTTCGTAAATTTTATTCGCATTCTACGCCACTAATCATAACAATAGGCTTTAATGAAAATGGCGTCATTTAAACTTTTAGCAGATTTATGCGCGCTTGAACAGAAAAAATACGAGTCTTAATGCGAACGCCAACATTGCTTGTGAAGTTGTTGCGAAGTAGGTTATTTCAAGGCCTAAGTTTCCTATCCTCAATCTTATGCACCCCGCAAAACATGGCTTTCAAAAACTCCTTCCATATGATAGAATGAACTCCGCTGAAAGAGTAACGAGGCTTTTACATTATGTATTCGTCTTTTTTATAACTTGTTTGTAAAGTTTCACCTACATGCAGTTACATCAGACGAGTTAATCAGGATATTACATTTTTTTATTCTATTAAAATCACCAAATAATTATAAATTCGTCATCATTTGAAATGTTAATTCTGGTTCTGGACTTATAACTGAAATTCTTAATTTTAACATAGCAATAATTAAAGAAACTCGGGAATGAAAATAATTTTGAATTAAACTATTATCACACCTTTTTATGCATATTAAATAAACATTTGTACTATAAATGTTTTACTCATAGATTTGCCTGTATATTTCGTGAACTCCGTTTTTAATCAGGCGTAGCTGTAAATGAACTGCTCCCTAATTTTTAAATAAAAGAATTTCTCATTTTATAATATTTATTGCAGAAAGTACATTTTAATTAATCCAAATCCTATTTAAACCCATAATTCTTTAAATTAGTGGCCTTTAATTTTTCTTAATAAAAAAATATTTTTAAGCATATTTAAAAGCATTGCATTCGGCATTTATAAAATTCATTTGAAAAGATTCCCAATAAGGAACGAAGAATATGTTTTTGAATTGAAATCAGTATAAAGCCCAAATCACCTAATTTGTAGTATTCATTTATGGATATATACAAAACAAGCCTTCCTTTTCTCAGTGTTACGTTCGAAATTATTTTTTATCTCAGAAAACTCTTATTTAAAGGGCTTTTGCATTTTACGTTACGCATGTAGATTAAGATATGCTCTTCTGCTAAGGATGCTCATATCTTATTTGGAGGATTTTGAATAATTGAAGATCAAATTTTTACCTGCGTAGGTAAGAAATCACTTACTGAAGATAGCTTCTTGTGTGTCTTTATACTTCCGTTTCATCTATTATTATTATTACATAAAGATAGAGGCATGGCAACACTTGCTTTCAATTGCAAATTTCAGTGTGTTTTGTCTCCTACGACGGCGTAGAAATAGTATGAGAATTTGTAAGAATCAGATTTCTTAAACTGCAGAGCTGATAATGAGCAATTACTCTTTTTGGCTTATTTTATTGAGAACAGTGAAAATTAATTTTTTAAATTTCGTTTATGGTATACATCACTGTAGCTACGTTAACGTGATTTTTATTTTAAAATTTAGAAACACGTAAATTGATTGAAATCTGGTGTTATTAAAAAAATTGCTATAGTGGTCCGGTCTTTAGAAAAAAGGATTCTTAATTTCAAACTCACCTTGTGTAAGCTCCATACACTAAATCCTCTCCGTAAAATAATGATATCCATAAAAATATTCAATTTTTTAAATAAAGGTTTGATATTTATAGATGCTAGTAAACATAATGAATGTATAAAAAATTAATGTATGATATTCGGAGAATATTTTTCTTATCATATGTAAATCGATATTATTTTATCTCCTCAGCTTACTGCTTCGAAAATTAAGAAAATAAGCTACAGAGAATTTTCGGGAAATTAAAAAAATTAACCCCATAAATCACGTAACCAAACATACCGTAGAACACGTGACAAAACCCGCATCGCATTCCTTACACTGTGCTCTAAATTTAATTTAAACCACCTCCCTCCAAAAAAAAAAGAACCTGGATTAACTTAATCTGGTATGAACCATGCGATAGGAACCATTTAGAAGCAATCCAATTGCTCCATGACAATATCAGCAGTGGAAACGACCAAGGGAATAGCCAGCGTAACTGCTCGAGATCGCGAATTATTCAAGACGCTTCGTTGCCTCCCCCTCCTCTCTCTTCCCCCCTGTCTTCCTCCCTCTCTCTTCCCCCCTGTCTTCCTCCCTCTCTCTTCCCTCCTGTCTTCCTCCCTCTCTCTTCCCCCCTCCCCTTAAGTGACCTTAGGAACCAAGTCTCGGAGGAGGGAAAAACTACCAATGGCTGGACCCCTCCGCAGAGTGTGAGGGATTCAAATGAGCAGGAAGTATGTGTGGATAAAAAGAGGAGGGTGGAGGAATATACAGGAGTGGAATGTGAACGGCATATTAATGAATGGACGGTAGGAAGAGAAAGATAAAGGGGAGCGATGAAAGCCAGAGAGGTAAGAGTGGAAAGAGGGTATGTATAAGTAAAGCGCGATTAAAGAGTTAAGGAGGAATATTTAGAGAAAGAGGTTAAGAGTTATGAGAAAGTAGGAATTGTTTCGTAATTGGGGAAGAAAATAGAGGAGAAAGGATACAGAAAAATACATGCGGATTGTGGTGTTATATAAATAGTATAAAAGAAAGAAGTATAGGCAGCAAAAACTGTAGAGATAATTAAGAATTAAGAAAACGAGTGATTAAGATGAAAAGAGGTTGTAAGTTAGAAAGTGATAGAAAGAAGCAAAGAAAACACGCGATCTATACTGTTTATGCGTTGTTTTGCGCAGAGTCCATAATGAACAGGGAGATAAGAAAGGTTGATAGGAAGAGAAAGTGGAAGAAGAGCGAGGAGGAATGGGGTGAAAGGTGGACGCGAAAGAAGGGAATGAAAAGAGAGGGAAAAAAGTAGAACGAGGAAAGGAAAAAGAATGATAAAGGGGGGAGGTCTGAGAAGGAACGGAAATGCGAATAAGTAGGTAGGAATGAGAGAGGAAATTGGAGAATATTCCGAGTGGAGTGGAGTTGGGATTTCCAAATTGCGCCATCGGCATGGGAAGTGTGCAAGAAGGGGAAGGGATGAGGAGTGGGGGTGGAGGGAGGGAGGGAGGGGAAGGAGGGAGGGAGGGGAGGTTTTCAAGTTTTTGGGTCAGGTAAAGAATTGGTAGAGATCAAGGGAGTGGCGCTGAAGGCAAAGAAAAGGATTAGTGCTTAGCAGAAGAAAACGGTTTAGAATGACAATGTATGATGAGAAAATTTAATGATGAAGATATGCTGGTTAATAAAGGAAGACCGAGTTAGCAATTTATTCAATGACGTACGAAGCGCAAAATATTATTTATTTGATTTTTTCCTTTTTATTTCGACCTTAAATTAAACGCAGAATATCTCTGCTCCGATAATTTCGCTGCAGTTGACGTTAGAGTTTTTCCTTACGTTATTAATGAAAATTTCAATTCCGCTTTGCTCCTGACAATTTCTTTAGAAATATGTAAAGAAAGTTCAAAAATCTCTCGATTGGTAAATTTTATTGTTGTTTATAAGATTTAATCCAATTTTATTCTTAAAATAACTTTGTATTACAACATCTACATATTTTATGGCTATAAATATTTTAAAATATAATTTTTCGGCTCATACTGAAGATTCTTGCATAAATAACGCTAAGTATATGTAATTGATGTAACTATATACTTTGGAAGTGCCTCCAGTTTATCCCTGTGCTTTTCTCCGCAATTAGTTTGAATGTTGACAATACAATCATTTGGTAGTCTTATTGAAAGTAACTTTGATTTTTTTTAGAAAGATAAATCTATCTGGCATAGATTAATAAGAATATTTATAATGTAAGAAATAATATTAACCGGAAATTTTTTTTATTGATAGAATTTATAAATTACTAATTCATTAAATATTTCATGGAAAATTTATAGTAAAGGGAAATGTTTTGAACATGTAACAACGCAAAAGCAACTAGAATGTACGTATCCATTTGCATTGAAACATTTTGTATAAGTGAGTAATAACAGCAATAATTATTTCAAGGAAAATTAAGAGAAATAATTGTTATTAAAGGTAATGTGTACTTCGAGATTGTAATAATGGATATAGTTCTATAGTTAATAGAATTTGTATTGAGCGAGTACCTTTCATTTAAGGTGTGCGATTAGATTATTATTTAAATCATGTTACTAGTGCAAAGTTCGTGTCTCAGTTCCAGTTCATTTGAATCGGTCAACTTTACTACTCAGCTCCGACTTCCACGATTTTTTTTAAGGGAAAAGAGAATACGTTTAGGCTCGAAATGGAGCAAAATTTGAGGAGATTATGTAATGCTGTATCTTCCGGAGAGCTATTATAAACGATAGATGTTTGAAAACGTGAAATCGGAAGTTACGGAGATTTTCGGGTAGGTACACAATTAAGAGAACAGCGGGAAAAGTACAATATATAACTACCTAAATGTTGCAAAGGACTTTGAAATCAATTAGCTGGATTCCAGCTTGCATATACATTTTGTTTCCTGATTTATTTTTATTGTGCAAAAGGCAAATTAATAATTTTTGTAATGTCGCTATCGCAAATAATGTGTTTCATTAAATTGTATGTGTTATCATTTGCAAAAACTTTTATAAAATTATTTTGGGTTATTCGCCAACGCCTGCTTCGAAAATTTAATAGATATTGGGAGAAAAATAGTTCCATGCAAAATTAACTATAAATGAGAATGTCGGCAGAGAAGAGACACAAAAAACACTACAATACAATGTAAGAACGTGGAGAAAAAAGGCAGAAGAGATAACGAGAGAAAAATGTTTTACAAGAGGAAGAAGGAGATAATTACGCATTAGAGCAACACAAAGAGAGAGAGGGAGGGGGGAGAGTGTTTGGATTAAAAAACCCCCTTAAAATTTACGCATCAGCTTAGCAACCCAGTACTACTTCTAATACGTGAAATACGCGATGCTCAAAAAATGGCAGGATTTACGATCTTAATGTGCGACCGACTTTCACCTGTAACGGAGAGAGGGAGAGAGAGCGAAGAGAAGCGATCTTTTTTTTGTTCCCTGCACAGGAATTAAGACCCTTTTTTCTCTCTTTCTCTCCCGCGGATTCGCCCAGACGAACATGATTATTTGGTGCTAACGAGTTTAGGATGAATTCGTTCATAAATCAAGTGGGCGAGAGAGAGAGAGAGAGAGTGAGAGGATATAGAGGGAAGCGAGGACCCTTTAAATTTCCGGGATTCAAATCACTGCCGTTTTGCAAAGTGGGTGGGCCCTGGTCATTATACCCACTAGAATACGTCATGAGCCCCGGGTGAAAAGGGAAATTTTCCTTTCGGGAGAATGGGCGTGGAACTCGATTTATAGAGAGAGAGAGAGGGGGAGGAAGAGAATGGGGAGGGGGGAGGATTGGGGGAGGCTTTTAAGCCACACTTATTGGAGGATTAATTCCGGTGATTATCTCCCAAGCTTTTCGCGTGATCGAAAAGTACGTCCGTTCAAGTGGAGGAGAGGTAGGTCTCGGAGAGATTAGAGGCTGTAGGTGCGGTTAAAGTCTACGTAAAAGGATTAAGAGAGGGAGAGAGAGAGGAAATGGGGGGAGGAAGAAATGGGCGCTACTCCATCCCGGTTTTCTTTCCCGTCCGCCAGGGTACTCCCGAGGCAAAAATTTTGAAGTGGCGGGGATTAGAACTGCTCCAGAGATTCGCTTGTGTTAGAAATTGAGGCCGTTGCTAGATGGATTTTGACCATAAGAGGTTGTATAAGGGACGGATGGTGGGCGGTTATAAAAGGGAACCGTTCGGGGTGATATAAAACGTACAAATTTCTCCAGTGACTGGTTGCCAAACTTGCGTGAGGAATGGTATAGGAGTTTTTTCAGCGTGGTCATTAAAAGACTCTAGCCCACGACTAGGAGATCCGTAAAAAATAATCGTTTTGCGGGCTGGGATGATATTAAAAATAAAAAAATAACCAAGTGTCTCTTTTTTCTTCTCCTTCTCTCACTCTTCCGTCTGTCTGTCTTTAGCGCCAAAACCTATTTCTCGCATTATTTATTCACTTCCTTGCCGAAAGAATCTCTTTAAAAAAAATAAGAGGAATGGGATTTCTTAATGGCCCAACTCGCTCTGAAATACCTACTGGCGGAGGGTCTTATTCTGATGCACTTCTTCTTTTTATCCTTTCCTTTTCGACCTTTTTATTATCCTCTTTTTTTCTCCCGACGAAGGATCGAGTGAACGACAGAAAGAGAGAAGGAAAGAGAGGGAGTTGGGGAGGGAGAAGGGCAAGTTTTAAGTGGGACCAGGGTAGGCGGGTGCCACGCTTTGCGCCCCTCCTCGCCCTTTTTTTTTTGCTCGCCACCCACTCCTTCTTCCTCGCTCCGCGTCGCCTCCAATCCGCCGTTCCCTTCTCGTTTATTATTTTTTTTTTAAGGGGTTAGGTCGTTAGCAAGACGATCGCCCGTGTTATTTACCGCCTGAATGGCGAGCTGACCGCCGGGGTGGAATATTCACCCATCCACTTCTCCGCCGCCCCAACTACACCAGCCTTTCATCCCACACAACCCCTTACTCCCGGGAAAAAAACCCACTCCATCTACCATTTCGATAACCAACTCGCTCAAAAAAATAAATCGGAGAGGGAGGAATTTGTGGAGGGGGGAGTGAGGGCGGAGGGAGGAGGAGGAGGAGAGGGGAGATAAATACGGCGTGGGAAAGGGGCGGAAAGTTTAAGGGAATAAAAGAAAATAAATAGAACCCTACATTTTTTCTTCTTGTTTTCTTTTCCCATCCCCTTTTTTCTCTCTTATCTCCGGAGGAAATACGCACAGGAGGAGAAGAGGGAGACGTTGGTTATTTCTCGAGCAGCAAAGAGTGTCGAGACGAATCTCCGAAGCACGCTTTACACAGCGCTGTAGGAGTCACTCAACCGGAAGTTTTCATTGGATTGGTTTGTTTGTTTTTTTATTGTCGCAGGAGAAACGCTTATTTTTTTGGAGATCTTATTATTTCTGCGCATTACGTTAGGTTTTCTTTCTTCCGCTCTCCGAATCTCTCTCCCTCTCTTTCACCACTTCTTCTATCCTTTTATTTGTAAAAGGGTTTCCGGTTTGTTATAAGAGAATACACTTCCTTGCGGATTATTATTTTCTTCTTTCGATTTCTTATATTGTTGTATCGTTATTTTTTTTTCTACTGGGACGTCCAAGATAAGGTACTGCAGCCAAGCCGAACACTCGTTATATTCAATTTTAAAAGAAATAACCTCTTCTTCCTCTTAGTCGTTAGCGGGGTTTCGCAAATACTGCTAATTCTCTCGCAAATAATCGTCTTGCTCTTTTAGGGGATTCTTTAAAAAAAACAGGCTCATTAAGTATATCCCCATTGTATTTCTTTCTTCGCGTTGTGTTATTTTTTCATCGTCTCATTTTCGGATATTCTGCATTTTTGCCTCTTAATATAGCTTTTTTGTAGCTACAAAGGAGTTCCTCGTCGAGTTTTTAAAAAATCGTTACCGCGGCAGTAATTTTGGGATAAATAAATGTCTCCGCCGTACGGAATAATTACTAGGGATTCGTCGTCTGTAGTAATGCGACGATCGTTAATTCAAATTATTAGTATCGGATGGGGGTGAATTATATCTCTGAAGACCTTTTAATTTTAATTCGAATACGGTCAACTGAGCCATTTAATGGATATAGGGGTTAGCAATAGCTTTACTTAATCACTTTGGTTAATAATAAATAATGGATCATTTAGGTTATCGGACTCGCAATAGAGGTTTATTTTCTGTTTACATTGTCTAATTATGTTTTATATGGATAATATCGTAATTCGTGAATTATTAATTAAATGATCGAGAAAACCTTTGAATTATGAACTTTAGAAATAGAAATGTCATGCTCGACGTTTTAATTGCATGAGAACTACGATTTCCGTAATTATTGTCGAGAAAGCCTGTATAAAAAGACCTCGCGCGTTACTGAATGGCGTATATTACACCTTAATGCGTGAATCAGAGTTTTCAACCGAACTGCAGAAGAACTCGCTCGTGGTTTATTGTAGATTCCATACGCGAACAAACTGTCGATTTTATCGATTCTTGCGCGCAGGGAGAGAGTCCTTAACGGGAAATAATAACGCAATCAATGAATCAACCTCCAGAGTAAAGTAATAAACCGCGGAAACAATGACGCACCTATCGTAAAAGATCGGAGACCGCGATTTGAGCGAAAGCGTTCAATTTTCCCCCTTTTCGGCGACATGCTGCGAGACTATCTTGCTGCCTTGTTTTTATGTCGACCTGCGGGAAGGAAAGGTTGATAAAGTTGTAAAACAAATTACGGTCGTAATTGACATCAAAACGTCGACGGGAAACAAGAAGAGGAGTAAAACAACGTGTGCTAGGTTCTATTTTAGTTTGATAAAATAGGAAAGTTTAAGACAAGGGTTTTAATGTAAGAAGAGATGGGTAGATCCAGGGTGATAGAAATAAATAACAAGTTAGGAAAGTGCTCAGCATATCACAAATGGGTGCGTTTCGTGCAATGGAGTATTAGAAAGTAATTATATACCTGTACGTAAGGGAAATACCTTTTCAAGTTTTTTCCTTCATCATAAATAATCCATTTTCTTCCTATTTAAAAATATTGCATGCACACGTAAGGAAATTAAACGCTTGTTTGTGAGATTATGTTAGCAACTATGAAGAAGTAACCATGCAAGAAAATTTCTAAGTTCAACTCGATTTAAGACGTTATCGTTTGATTTTCTCGATAACGGCTACGTCTGTGATAAAAATATATAGAAAAGAAAATACTCTTCGTTACGAGTTCTACAACTTTTATTTGAAAAATATTTTGATATGAGCAATACTTTACGAGATATGACGAAAATTTCATTGTCACCAGTAAAGTGGTGCCCCTGATTGGCGTACAAGATTAATTTTTGCGATTTTCTTCTTATATTTGATAGTAAGTCCTTAAGATCAAATTTCATCGAAATCCGTTCTGTAGAAGCCGAGAACGAAAATGCGGACGGACGGACAGACCGACGATAATAGGCGCTCACGCTGGAAGCGAAACGCGCCTAAATAAGGGAAAAAAGGGTGAAAGCCATATAAGTGAAGTACTGGATGGATTTAGAAGTAGAAGGAATGGAGTACTTAAAATTGTTATATGTATAACAGCAAATGGCTGTATTTATAAAGTTATTGATAAAGTAAAAGCATATGTATTCACCTCGTTCAGTGAATTAGTGGTAAGGTTAGAGATATATAATAAACCTTATTCATTTAGTGATGAAAGTACAGAATAATTTAAATAAGTTAAAAGGGAACGATTCATGAAAACTGCCTTTTTTAGAGATCACTTAGGCTCTATGAATTCTTTGCTTTTATAATGCGATGAGATAATGGCGAAATGGTCTTGGTGTACGAAAAATGAAGTTTTGCCTTCCATTAACAACATTAAAGCTTAAGTGATTCTAAAGCTGCTTTATTTAAGATCACGTCATTTATATGGGCGAAGGAATTCATTCCAACACTCATTAAACGGCTAAAAATGTTACTAGTATATCATTGGTTTAAATAAATTACAAGTTTCAATTTGTGATCGATTTTTGAATCCCCTATCTATATTATTACTCAAATAATATCTTTTAAAATATTCCGTGAATCGTCGTAGGCGTCCACGGTGGAGGCAGCTGTGCCCCTTGGAATTTATGACCACAGTATAAATAAATCGATGAGTCCAACACATGACTTTCTCCATATGTCAGTTTTCAACTAAAATCAATTAAATACGGCGATAGGAACAGTTCAACTTACACGCTTCAGCGCTAGCGATTCAATTGTTGTCACTACCAGGCGCGCAAGCTGCCCACTAACCGTCAATTTCGAAGAAAATTGAATATCTCTAGAAATATCCCTCATGAAAATTTAGTTCAAACAATAGTTGTAGAAAAAAATAATATCTACAACTTTTTTCAGTTTTATGAGAAATATTAAAGAAAACTCAAATTTTACAAGAGTAAACCGCAACTTCCGGTTGACCGATTGTTATCAAAATGTCTTTAAATCTTAGGAATATATATAAAATCACAAATATACAATTTCGTGCTGATCTGATTAATAGTTTTTGAGTTAGAGTGCACGTAAAAATTATGTCACACATACGGACAAACACACACAGACTTCATCGATAAAACGGTCTGATTTGTGCTGTGTTAGTTTTCTCGATCATTTGTTTTACCGTTGTAAAAATAGTTCCAAAAGTGTCGACGGTCGAACAAAAATAGCGATTGCCGAATGTTTACTCTGAAGTCAACCATTAAATTCTCTAGGACGAAAATATCCTGAAACGGGTCATCCATGGGGATGAAGCAACGGTACGATTCAGAAAGCAAAAGTCAAACTCTTAACTGGAAATTTCCTAGATCACCTAGGCCAGTATGTAGCGATTGTCGAAGTCGAAGGTGAAGACAATTTTGATCCGGTTTTTTGTATTGACGATATTATTCACCTTGAATTTCTCCCAGAGTATCAAAGAATGGACCAGGATATTTACTATGTGGTCCTTCGACATCTTGGAGATGCATTTCATAGGATGAGGACAAATATTTGGGCAGATCGATTCACAACGCACAATCGCACAACACCGTCGAGTTTTCTCAGTTAGGCAATTTTTGGCAAAATTTAAAATCACTCTGCCGTATCATACGCCGTGTTCATCCGAATTCGCTCCATGTGACGACTTCTCGTTCCGCATGTTCAAGATTCTTGGAAAGGACAACACTTTGAGTCATTTCAAACATATAAAACTAAAAACGACGGCGACTCTTGAGGACCCATTGGAATTCTAAAAATGTTTTCAGGCGTGACAGCAACGTTGGGGAGAAGTTTATGGCTCGGCAACGAGATTGATTCGATGAAGGCTATATTATGATCTTTTCGTTTCATACCTTTTGTTTTATATGTCATCATTTCGAGAAATGTTTGATCACGCCTCGTATAATAAAAAAATTATTTTTTGTTAAGTTTATTAGGTTTCATAAGTATGCTGGCGTGAACACGTTGAATAACAAAGGAATGGAAGAAATTTATACATGCCAATAACTTAAAAGATTGGTCTATAATGAATCGAAGTAACTTACAATTAGATTAATTTTCTAAAATGAAATGGTTTCTCGTAAGTATTTCTCGATAGGTACTCCGATTTTAATTCCTTTGTCAAAAGATTGCCGTGGTATCTCATTACGCGAAAAGATTTTCCACGATTATCCTGATTTAGAATTTGAAGGGTTGATTCAGCGGCAGTTTCTATGAGAAAAAAATAGAAAACGTAGAGTGAGGAAGAACGGGGCACTTGGGCACGAAATTCACGTAGCATCAATAATGAGTGGCTCGTAGACATAAAAATGTCAAGAGTTAATGAAAAAGACGAGAGACGAAAAATAGGTTTTGAGAGGTGAGTGATGGAGCGAAAGGAATAAGAGGAAGATAAAAGTTCGAGAAGACAGAGAGAGAGAGAGAGAGAAGGAAAGATAATTAAAGAGAGATAAAGGAAGGAAAGGAAAGGAAATTATGGTGGAAGAGGAAATTTGAGGTGGAAGAAATTTTGAGAGAGATAGAAAGACCAAAACAGGACAGGGAGAGACATAAAGGGTGGGAAGAGGGGGAGAAAAAAGTAGACATGAAAAGGAAGAGAGATAATAGGAGGAGAAAAAGGAGAGATTAGGAGGAGGAAATGAAGAGATAGTCGGAAGATGGGTAGGTAGATAGGATGAGATTAGGATAGGGTTGGAGAGAGAGGGAAAGATTGAAAAGGAGAAGAAAGGAAGAAATAAGGCTATCAAAAGGGGTAGAGCGTAACATAGAAGCAGAGGGGACGTAGTTGGAATAGTAAATTGAAGTAAGAGTATAAGGGAAGGTTTGAGACAGGGAAGAAATGAGATGCGAGTCGGTGAAAGTTCTGCGGAGTAGATAAGGATACCGCTCAGGTTCTCCATTTTAGGGTGAATATTCCTGCTCCGTCTCATGCCTCTCCCAAACATCCTTCCCTCTTTTTCTCCACCTCAAAAACCAACCCTCTTTAAAATCCCTTGCTCGTTCCATCCAGAGATTATGCCAGGGAGGAACGAGGCGAGTGGCGAAGGTTTTATTACGGAAGCGAGTGGAGTTAGGAATGAAGTGTGGAAAGCGAGCGGGGCAAGAAGAAGAATTGGAGATGTGAGAGAGGTAAAGAGGGAGAGAGAGAGAGGGAAAGGAGAGGAACAGAGGGTGAGGAGGGGAGGGAGGAAGATCGGGCAGATGGAGGAAAGATTATGGGGCGAGAATAGATTTTGTTAGCTGGAAGATGAAGTGGCAGAAACGATGCAGAATGCAAGCAAGATGATGCGCAAGAATAGGACTGGCCTATCAATTTATGATTTAGCTTTACACCACCTTTATAATTATGTACGTGAGAAATACGTTTTAGCTTACGTACGTTTTACCCTTTCCTTTGTTTTTATGCGGATTTAAATGTATTCGTTGAAAATTCTGCGAGTTTTACGATGTGCAGTTTTATATCTGATATTATAATGTGAAATAGGAATTATACACGAAGTGGTTATGTCAGAAAGAAACATCAAATAATAAAATGAAAAAGAAGGCATAGGTATTGTGGAATTTACTGTCGAAGGGGTTGCATGTTTATGAATTTAAGTTACGTTCCCATTTCTTTTTGTCGTCTAGTCTGCAAACATATATAAAAACGTAGTGAACGAAGTGCAATTTCGTCAAATTGTCGCGGGAATTACTTGTTGTTTAAATGTATTTCATAACGTACTTTGAATTAGTTTTTTATTGCTGTCTTGATTATTGCGATTGCCCAAATGACAAAATGATAACGAAACTAAATGCCATACTCTAAAAACATAAACATTCATTGGCTATGACTGTGAAGAATATTAATTATATATTTGGTGCCAATTTTGTTTAATTTTACATTCATAAACAGAGAATGAAAACTTTTACGTCCTTCCATGAGATTTTTTTACTACAGCAGTTTGGACATAATCCTAAGCGCCATCATTGATCTCATAAAATGAGATTGAGTCTTACAGTTTTTCATTCCGTGGTTATGAGTGAAAAGGGAGATTACGCTAGTAAAAAAGTAGACGAAAATGAAGTTACTAGAGGTCGGAGGATATAGGCCTTAAACATATTTGAGAAGTTGAGCGTAGACGAGAAAATAATGGAGTTAGAATGGGGAAAGTTGAGCCAGAAGGATGTGTTTTGTGCGTATAATACACAATACACGACGACCTTCTTAAGGATAGAGTGGACGGAAAAAGGTTTCAGAGGAAGGAAAAAGGAAGCGAGACCGGATAACGGTTGAGTTGTAAAATTAGAGGAGTGATGTAGAGAAAGAAAGAGAGTGAGAGGGAGGGAGCGAGGGAGGGAGAAAGGGACAGACAGACAGACAAACGACTTTATTGAGGGCGAAATTGAGACTATATAGTCCATTCTTACATTTAACCATACGTTAATAAATACAAATGAGAATAAAAAAATAACATATAAACATACAAACATATTGGCAGAAAACTAAAGCCTGAAACTAAAAAAAACCACAATTAAGAGGGAGGGAAGGAGGGAGGGAGGGAGGGAGGGAGGGATGGTGGGAGGGAGGGAGGGAGGTAGGGAGGGAGGGGGAAGAATAGAAGAGCAGGATGTTGGGATGGTGACACAAAGTGGCGGATGAATGAGGGATGAATTTTGAGAGCGGTGCGGAGATGAAAATTTGAGATAAGGAAGGACGATCGTTAAATGCGACGTGGAGACATAAATGGAAAAAATATAGAGGTTGTGATTGAAGGGTTTTTGGATGGAAATGGGGTTGGAAAATGGAAGTGATTCGATCAGGCTCCGTGACGGAGGGAGTGCGAATGCGAGGGTGATTACTCGCGGGTTCCAGTAGTGTAACTGCGTATTTTCGATGAAAAAATAACTGTAGGATATATTTGGGACCATTGTTGGCATCACTTGTTTCAACTCAGGAATTTAAAAAAATGCTTAAAATTGTACTTTTATTTATTTATTTTTTATTTTTTTCAGTTATTTGCGTCAATTGAACCTAAACTAGAATTTGAGAATCCAAATGTTTTGGCGTTAAATTTCAATAAATTTAATTATCTAGAGTAAAATAATTGTTAGAGAACTTGTGAGATTAATAACGTAAGAAATTACTTTTTACTTATTTTGGCTGTTTCTATGGATTTAAGTTAAAAAAAAGAACTACGAAACATACTGCTATAAAATGAAAATGATTAAAATATAGGAAAGCTATATTTCCAAGAGAAAAAGGAGAGGTGGAATAGACAGAACAAAATATACCGAAAGAGTAACGAGGAAAATAGTAGAGTACAAGCGACAGACTAGTTTTTATAACGGAATAGTGATTAAAAATATAAATATAAAAAAATAGTTAAAAAGCGGTAGAAAGCCCAGCGGTGACATAAATATTAGATAATAAATATCGCTAATGGAAATTATACAAAGGGATTTAATGAAAGTTCGCTTGATTAAAATTTCCAAACGTATGACATTTTTACATACGGCAAGAGAAGCGTGGACAGATGGGAAGGCAATTTGATGCGAGGAAGAGATGTTACAGGGAGGAATGAGGGAACGGTTATTGGAGAGAGAGAGAGGGTGGAAAGAGGGAGGAGGGAGGGAGAGAGAGATAGGGGGGGGGGGGACTTGGAGGATTGGAGAGAGAAATCCTTCCCTTGGGCTAGCCCATAGTTTTTTTTTTTTTTTAAAGGGATGTGAGTCTGTTTGTGATCCGTAACCAGAGTGATGAACGAGGAGAGAGAGAGAGAGAGGTGGTTTGAGAGGAATGCGTGTGATGAAGTCGACGGAGGAGAAAATACACGGTAAAGGAGAGAGGGTGAAAAGAGATAAGAAAACGGAACGAAAATGAAGGAACGAGGGAGAGAATGAGATGAAAAAGATGGCACAGGAGATAAAATTGAAAAAAAAAGGAAATGAAAAATCGTAAGAAATATTGGATATGCTGGGAGTTAGGTAATAAGTGAGAAAATGAAAGTGAAATAAATTTAAATTCGCACGCGTAAGAAAAACGAGGCAAATGGGGCAAGTTGGCGGGAAACGGGTGGGTGAGATTCAAGCAGGAGAGAGAGAGAGAGAATTTACGTGCTAGCTCGTGCAAGATTGAAGGAGTCTTACCCTTCAGTTTAAGAGAGTGAGAGAAGGTTGGTGGAATTTAGTGCGAGGTGAACTGCCGGGTGAGAGTGGTATTATTAAGGGTAGAGAAGGGGTAGAAGAGGGGTCGTTGGGAGAGATAAGGGTATGAGGGAAACCCACATAAAGGAAGATCTTCTGGGATACATGTGTGCGTCCGCATCCTTTTGACGTATGTAATATAGCTGAGTGGTTGACGAGGGAGGGGGCGTGCAGGGGGAGATGGCGGGGTTTGGGAGGGGGGTTGGAAGTGGAGGAAGGTTTTGCGGAAGGGAATGAACGGGATTTGTTTGTTTTGAGGAAGTGTTCTGGATGGTGTTGATGTAAATCATGGCAGATAGTACGGCCATGTTGTATTTACTCGGTTCTCCTGAGTTATTACTACTTCTTATTCCTCGGTTATGGTTTAATGTGTCTTAATAGAGGGGATACCGCAGCTCGTTGACTTGTTTATGCGTTCGCGGGCGAATTGAAGTTTTGAATTCGGCTCCCATTAATAAGCAAAATTCTTTTTTGAAAGTTTTTTTTCCGCGTTAACTTTTTTCGCTAAGCTATGCAAATATTTGCCGAAAGGATTGTGTAACAGGTTGCGGAAAACGATGTAACGTTTTTAGAAACAATATATGTTAAACGAACCTCAAATTATAGCAAATACATATATCGCAATATGGATATAATTCTATAAATGAATAGTAATAAAATATAAATAAATAATATTATTCAAAACTTGTTATTCGTTCGTTAGTAATATATTGTAAAGGACAACATATTTTGACATGGTACTTGCCTAATTTAAATCTGGACTCAAATTTTAGCCGTCATTAAGGTAAATTTAATAAATGTTATGTATTTAACCTTTTGATATTTTACGTATGCCTGGGGAAGCTAGTCACATTTGGATGATAATTAGTAGGCGAATTTTGAATCTCCCAACAAGAGAACAGTGCACAAATTTCGGTTCAAAAAGGGATATCTCATACCTCGGATACATTTTAATGAGTTTTACAGGGTGATCACGTACCAAAAACATAAAACAGAGAACCCATCACGACCATAAACAAACAAAGTGATAAACACACTTCTGCTGTTGCTAGTTCATTTTCGAAAATTTTACGGCGTCGAGAATGAGTCGAAAATATGCGAGGGAGATCGAATTCAAAGTGAACGTAGGATACGCATGTGGTCGGAGGTGATATAAAACGGCTGTCAAATGGGGAATCAAGGTCGGGGGAGGGGAGGGGTGTTAGATGTGCCGGGGATGGCCGGGCGTCGTAACTTATCAGAGGACGACCTTTAATGGGCGTCAGAACCAGTCGGCTAGGAAGGGTATTCAAATTAGGAGAGTGCTCTGCAGCAAGGTGAAAGTGTGTAAGCCAAAGAGGAAGAATGGAGCGCGGTGGTGGTAAATGACCACGGTTGAGGTGGACGGCCGTTTGGGAGGGGGGGGATGGAGGGGGGAGGGAGGAAGGCGAAATTGAGCCGCACTGAGAGATGCGCTGAGGAGCCAAGGGAGGTTTTACCTCATCGACCGATGACCAGTGTCTGTGACTGTCTGCGTCGGGTGGAGTTCTCAGAGCAACACGAAGTTGATTCCCATGCGAGCATCGCGGAAGGGATCGTGAGGGATTTTCAATCCGCCATATATTTCAGACAGCAAAGCGATAAGAGCTTATCATCCTTGCTTCTTTTAGGGAATCAAGAATGATAAGGGTGGCCAGCCTGCGATCCGTGGGCCGAATGCGGCCCACTAAGCAATTTTATGTGGTCCACTGCCAGCGTTTCATAGTTTTCAAAATTTTTTCATTTATTTTGACTACCAAATATTATTTTCCACGTAGCAAAATCTGTAAAAAATCTTAACGTTAATATGCGACCTCTGGGTAAATATTTCTCAATTCAAGAACGTACTTTTAATGCTGTTTTTGATTTTTTCAAAGTTATCTCTAAGATTGGATTCCATATGATTTTTAATGTTGAAATTTTAACCCCAAAAAGTTAATTCTAACTTGATATCCACGCATATCGTGCCTAAGAATATCTGGGTAATTTACTATTTATCTAAAATCAATTGGCAATTTCTAATGCAGAAAAGTTTGTCCACCACTGTCCTAATTGATTAGGTATTCGTCCATATTATTATAGCTACTTATGTTCTTAATCGGTACATAAAGTGGAAGTCCCTGATGCCTGTTATGTGCACCAGATCGTACCAGTACATAATAAATAAATATAGAAAAATCTGTTTCACACGCAAAAATTATTTCTAATAATTATAACAATTAAATGTCAACTTTCATTCTTTACATTGACCTCTATTGCAATATTCTTCAAACGCAGAAAATTATGCGATGAAGTTCAAGATAGAATTGTATAATTTTCAAGCCTTTTCTTGTGCAACTTGCTTATCTTCAAGGTGAAATTTTGATTTAAGATATTGCCCAAAATTGCGACTCAGAGTTTGAGGAAAAGGTATTTGCATTCGTAAAAACTTTGCATTTTTATGTTCGAAGTGTATATTGGTAAAAGCCGTACCGAAGAAATAAAAACTAGAAAATATTTCGTTGCAATGAGAGATAATGACGCTTTATAACATTTGACGCAAATAATACGAAACGCTGAGGGTGGAATCTTAGAGAGAATATAGGAATCTTGATAATAAATCATACACAAGATGAAAATTTAATGAAACATGCAAGGTATTCTAGTCACTTCTAGAAAATATGATATTTTTGAGAAGGCAAATAACTCGTGATGAAATATAAACTATCATGGTCAAGTTAATTTCTTAAAATAATTATTTTTTGCTAGTATTTGTAAGTAAATATAATCATTTTAAGGTGATAAATACATTTTTAGTAGCCTTAGGTATTGAGAGCTGTATGAAAAAATATTGAAGTCCTCTCCCGCGCCTTTCATGAAATGGTATTTTTTTCTATCGCGTGGAAGAAATATAAGGCAATAATCGTAGCTTTCTGGAAAGGATTTCAAACATAACCACCAAATTTCCCCGAAATTCGACGCCACCGCACGACCATTTAAGGGGAAACCTATCGTGATATTACAATGCCATCTATAACAATGAGGCGCCTCTGCGTGTTTTTCCGGAACGGAACTCATATCGGGTACAGTTCCTCACAATGCGATGGAACAGTTCTTCCTCTTCGACACAATGAGAGCTCGTAAGAGAAATAGATAGAGTGAAAGAGGAAAGAGAGAGAAAGAGAGAGAAAAAGAGAGAAAGGGAATTCAAACGGAATCAGCCTCTCCACCCCCCAGACGCCTCCAATGAAAAGGAAGATGGCGAGTGGAAGAGAGAAAAAGATTCTTCTTATTCTTCGAACCGACTCGTGTTGAATGGGGAGCAATCAACTCTATAGCGAAAGGGAATAGAATGAGGAGAGGAGGAAGTGAGAGGGAGGAAGGGAGATGGAGGGGAAGGGAGAGATTGGGGAGGGGAGACCTCTACAGAAGGACTCGCCTTTAAAACTTTATGGGAATGGACATGGAGGGGACAGTTTCGCCCTAAAGGGCCGCGCCGCTGGTTTCGGAGGGAAAACCAGTCGGTCGATGTAATTGGCTGGCGCAGATGGCACTCCTTTGTCGATTGCTTTAGAATGGATCGAAGTTTGAGAATCTCCAATTTTATACTTTCATTATTCTCCTTTTTTTTTGAAGGAACGACACGGAAAAATCTTCCTCCGTTTGAAAGAAAAATTAGGTTCGTGTTCCTTTTGAACACGATTTGATTCCGCCACCCACAAACATACCCGGTTATTTTTCGGCGAAGTTCGTTTCCATTGCATTCGCAAGGAGGAGCTGGGGAGAAAAAAGTCGTGTGCGCAGGGGAAGAAATTCCTTCCGACGTTTTGATTGGTCGCTTTATGAATTCTCAGTAGCATGATCCGGTGGTTGTCCCCGAGGGTGATCCGGGCGTCCTAAGTTCCTGATTGGCTGAAAGCGTGACTGTTGTTTGTAGCAGCGCGATCCCGTTGCCGGAATTGGCATGGCTGGGCGCGTGCCGCGTTAATTAGTTCCTCGTTCCTCCGTTGGTGCTGGAAGCCTTCCGTCCAAATCAACCGAAATTAATCGCGGAGTGGAATTCATTTCCGACAGGGAGATAACGCGAACCGCGGGTCGCCCTCGGTTTAAAGATAGTTCTAGAAGATAGATGAAATTAAAAGAAAAAATGTATAAATGTACGGATTGTTATCATCGTAAATATGTCTACACATATATAAGCGAATATTTCTATGAAAAGAGTATAAAATAAGTATTAATACGAACAATAGTATATAAAGGGAATCCAACAACAAATGTTTATAAACTATAGCCAAATGGATACGGCATTTTCCGCGGAGAAACTCCATGATTATAGGGTCTGCCAATTAAAATGGGAGCCCTAAACTATATTCTACAAGATATATAGTTCTAAAGTTAACTTAATCTTGTTCGCATCTGCAGTAAAACGGGTAACTTTTTTTAATTGAATTTACAAGTGAGATGATAACATAGAAGTTCACGGGAAAGGAGATAATGTGGAGGGAATATATATATATATATAATTTATTTGGACCTTGCTTTATTTTTGCAACTTCGATCGTATCATTCTTTGTTTTCAAATCATCGATTTTAAATTCGCCATATTTTAAATTCAACTGCAGATTGATCGAGTCTCTAGCGAAGACATTTTATGAAATTAATTTCACGTTAAGAACTGCAGATTCTTCAATCTTCCATAATCATATATATCTGGGGATCGAATATTTGAACTTTGTTTACCAGGTCAAGTTCGAAAAGGAATTTTTTAAACAGTAGAAATCAGTGTTATAAAAATTTTGGCGTAAATTTCTCTGTATGTGGTTAATTTTGAAGGCATTTCGACTCAATAAATCTTGCATCCGCCCTTGAAACAAACTCCGGTTTGTAATTAAAATGAGGATGGAAATTATGTTATTTATCCAACAGTTATAAAATTAAAACACTTATTGAATAATGAGTTTCGGTAAAGAAACGGATGAAAAAATTTCTACTCTACCAATGGAAAAGACCGTAGGTGAAACCTTGATATAGGTAACGAACTTTAGAACATCATGATACGGCAATTGCCGCGTATCAAATTTATCGCCGTATTAAGCGATTGATTTTTTGCATTATTATATCAAACGCTTAAATTATCATTCCGCGTAGATAAATCTACCAGTGGAAAATCCCTAAGCTCGCCGGGAAACTATTTTTTTGAAAACCGCCTAAAAAAAATATCGTTACCCTTATTATAAATTCAGTAGGTAATTAGGTCACCATATCCAACTGCAATCAAGGGGTTGAAAGGGACGGAGGGAGGGAGAAGGCGGGCGGAGTGAAGAGAAAGAGAGAGAGAGAAGAAAAAATAAATTTTTCGACCATCAAAACGAAATAAGCCGAGGAATAAATAACACTAATTTTCTCATCAAAAAATTAATAGCCGGTTTTGTATTTCCCTCCGTCATTACACATTGCATTAAAAAAAAAGAAAAAATCGCGGAAAGGAGAAATTCTCGAGTGCTGCCTTTTTTTCCTCTCCCTAAAAATAAATCATCATTTCCTTTCACGGCGGATTGCAAAAATCCCCAATCCCTTCTCCCCCTCCCCCCTTCCTCCTCCTCCCATCCCCTCTCCCCGCCCCTTCATCCTATCCGCGAAACCCTCATTCTTTTCGACTCACCCGAATTTTCCCTATTTTTTTCTCTCTCTCTCTCTCCTTCTCCCTCCCAAACCTCCTCCACACCGCAAATCCTCCTCCCCCGTCCTATCCTATCTCCCCCACCATATACTCCCCCTGATTTCGCAAATGACCTTGACTAACCCTACAACGAGGAGGCTTACATCCTCTCTTTCCTTCTCTCTCTCTCTCACCCTCCTTTTCAAACCCCTCGCACCAGATGCGTTGTGTTTTATGAGAAAATGGTCCAAATGTTATAAGGGAGGGGGTGATACAGGAGTGTGTGTGTGTGCGAAAAAGGGGAGATAGAAGGGTAGGAGGAAAGAGGGAGGGGGAGAGAGGGAGAGGGGGGAGTAAAACCGAGCGCATAAATAGATATATATTCATTCCGCATTTGGCCTGTTCGTTCGCGCTCTCATTACTCACGTCCGGGGCCCGGCCAGATGTCACAGCTCTCCCCTATTTCTCTCTCTCTCTCCATCCATTTTTGCCCTCTTCCTACCCCTCTCTCTCTCTTCCCCCTTTCTTCCCTCTCCATTCCTCTCCCCTCCCCTATTTTCCATCTCTCTGATTCCCTTTATTACCATTGCCCAGCTCGGGAAACCGTTCCGAAACTGCTCCTTGCATTATCCCAAAAAAAAACCCTCCCTCTCTTTCAACCCCGAAAAAGGGGAAATAATGTGTATAAAAATCGATTTATCCTTTAGTTCTGACGCTTCATCCGATTCTATTCAAAAGGGGGAGTCGGTTTATCAGATCGGTAACGGCGCCACTCGGTTATTTTCTATCGCCTCGCCTATGTATTCAAGGGGAAGTGTCTTATTTCTGCTCTAGGGGGAAATTAAAAATATTTAATTCCAAAGGAAACTTTTTGTTTTCTGTTTCTCTATGTGAACTAGAAATCTATAGAAAACATCTGAATATGCCCCCGGTTTTTCATCCAAGAAAGAGAGGGTTCAGCAGATCATTGTTTTTAAGTCTTATTAAATTCGCTGAAAGGAAACAATATTTTCACAGAATTCGATCTATATTCCGAGGAAAAGGAAATTCATCTATTTTTAGAAAGCAGAGGAAATAATTAATAAATTTCGGCATATTTTGGAAAGAAATAAAGACGATTAAACGAATTAAGAAAATAGATAGGTATCATATCATCTCTCTGCCGAATATAAAATACATGCTAGCTTCCGCATGTATCCTAGCGTTATTTTCTTGTTCTAAAAGTCATAGGTAGAGAAGTTGAAAGTTACATATTATTTAACAAAGAAAATTTAAAAAATTAAGTTCTCGAATGCCTAAATGTGTAGAATCTGGAAAGTTTCCATCCCTTGAGGAGAGATGGAGTGTAGTCCCTTACAGAATAGTAAAGAACTGACTTACAATAATATCATTGATCTTGGAATATTTTCTCGATGTATAATTTCGCAGTATTTAACATCCCGAAAATTAATACTCGTTGAAATTTTCAGTGTTTATAAAACTTTGAAGAAATGCTTAATGAGAAAATTTGAAAGAAATCAAAAGCAATGACATTATATACAGAGTAGTTAAGAACTGTCTTACAATAATATCATAGGTCTTGGAATATTTTCTCGATGTATAATTTCGCGGTATTTAACATCCCGAAAATTAATACTCGATGTAATTTTCAGTGTTTATAAAACTTAGAAGAAATGCTTAATGAGAAAATTTGAAATAAATCAAAAGCAATCATATTATAAAATTAAAATATTAATTTTAAACTATTATTTTCAATAATAATATTAAAATTTCATGGGCTACGCCTTATTCTGAGAAAGCATGGTAACAACGGTCTTTTTAACATGCAAACGTTGTCCTTTTGATTATGTCATAATCATAATGTATTTAAAATTCAGAGTGGGAACCATTATTAATCATATTTTCTCCTATTTATGAAATGAATTATCAAACACATTTAATATCATACGTCTACCATAAATTAAGTATTTCTGCTTTTGTTTATTGATTAAGTAATATATATTTTCCACGTAGGAAAGGAAAACTTTTTTATTTGTACAAGACGACAATAGCATAATTGTGGATGCGCCTATAAACCTCACAGCAACCATGACGAAACGTAACAAAATAACGGGAGAAGTGCCACAGTTACGGATTATAACTGATTTTGTTTTCCTCTTGACTAACTGATGTTATTTTAGCCGTCATGCGGTTGATTCCGCAGTTTCCCCACTGAGCGAACGCGTCGGAAGTGAATGAATATCGAAGCAATTGAGATGAATCGCCTACTGCGGAGCTGCACTCATGCGCCGAAGCCAAACAAATCACACGGCACAAGCAAGCAGAAATGTCGGGTCCTTTAATGCGCTATTATTCTCGGTAATGAAAAACATTGCCGTTCATCATCCACGGACTAGATCCATAATAGATCTAATGGAAGAGATCCTCATTTTCCCCTCCCCCCCCTCCCCATTCTGGATAAACTTACCATATTTTCCCCATTTACGGAAACATTTATTAGGAGAAGTGAGTATAACGGCAGGATACATAATAACAGGAAATAAAGGAGAGTTTTTGCGGTTCCATTTATATGTTGCTTCCGGAAAGGACAAGAGATTGCCGTTATTTGCGCCCAAGTGATTTGCTCTGAGTCAGACTCTTTTCCTTTACTGCCACGCACTTTCCTCCGCTCTCCCCCTATCTCTCGAAACAGACCACCATACACGTAATCTCTTTCAACTGTTATGGGTCAGTATCTCGCCAAAACTCGAATGTTGAGGTGGGGTCGCTTTCATCTCCCACGCAATGTTCAGGGTCATTATAGCGGCGAAATCATTCTTTATGTTCGCACCCTGTTTTATATTTTTAGTATTTGTTAATGTCAAAGTTTGTCATATACTTTTTCCATCGTTCCAAATTTAATAATCGGTCAATTTAACGGGTTAATCTTGGGAATGATTAAGAAACCGATGCTTACCCGGTTTAGAGGCGTTTCAGAGAGAAAATAAATTTAGTTTTTACATGTAAAGAAAGATCTACTGTGGTGCACCGGTGCATAGAGTGCATTAAAATTATACTGATGGGTAATGAAAGTCTGTATAGTAGAATCAGATGCATTGTACCTATTAACTTTACAAAAAGAGTTAAAATTTCTTGAAAAGTGTGAAATAAAAAATGCTATCGTAAAAGACATTTAGCGCTTATCCGAAATTATAGATTTTAATCTTCTAAACCTACAATTCGATACATTTAGGAAAGGTATAATTTTCGGAAATGCGAATTGAATTAGCGTAACTCCACTTAATACAAAATCGAGAAATATTTTTCTGAAATATAACTTTCCTTTCTTCCTGCTGATATTCCGAGACTTTAAAACATCTTCCAAGACGCCATCGTGGTTACATAATTAAAATTTGAATTTACTATAATAGATTCTCAACGTAAAGATGGATCATAAATAGCAATGTGCTTATTATTTGCTGTTTTTAATTGAAGAATTTTTCAAAAAATACGTTGAAAGCCATTTGAATAACGTATCGTCAACCATTAGAAGAACAAACAGAGTTACTACATTGAAAAATAATTAGAAATATAATTGGTTTCCTAGCACACGTTTTCAGGCGATAACCTTCGAAATGTGAACTCGTAATGGAGAGTTGTTAACGCCAGAAGTCTATCTCTTTAACTCATCGTTAACTTCATTTGTCCTCGTTAAGAATTAGCGTAGTTCGCAATTGCGACGCGGTATTTGCTAGTGCGTGATTGTTATGACAGTAGTTTCTCTATTTACGGAAAATTAATTAATTTACGACCGATTCCCCTACCGGTTGTTTAACGCTTGTCCTTTGGTTCCTAATTTTGCATATGGCCTCCGCGAACGTGTTTGTTATAGTAACACAAAATCGTCCATTGAAACGTCATCGCCGCTGTTTACACTATGTGGCCATCGTGAACAACGCACAGATGCGACAATGAACGGACCAGAGGCAGAAGGAGCGAACGCTATTCGTCTCTGTCAACGCGCGGCGAATTAAGGGAGCTTCTTTTTCGCCATCCGAACGATATTTCGTTAATTTGCGTCATACGACGCTCCGACGTCATAAAACGAGATAATATTGCAAGAATTATTACGACGCCGATAGACTTCATTTTGGTAAAGTTGTACTCGTGGATGTCGTTAGTACCCATTCCCGCCGAAGAGGTTTCACTTTATTGATTTAAAAAAATAAAAAGTTTATCCTTAGGATAACAAGTTTATTTAGTAATTACAACTTCGTCCGTTGGATTTTTTGGGCTTGATTCCATCTATGAATATTTATTCCCTGTTTGCCACGCAGAAGTATCAACATTTCGTGTCATAGCTTGAATAAGCGAGATCAGCATGTGCTCCATTTCAAACACAACGTCTCCTCGTAATTGTCGTGTAACTGTTTGGTAAACCATATGCGCTCTAGAATACAGGAAACCCTCGCTATTCGCGGGTTCTTCATTCGCGGTTTCGTGTATTCGCGGATAGAGTCACATGTGTTTTCACTAAATTCCCCAAGAATATGACAGTCACTCAAAAATCTGTATTTTGCCTATTATATATCATAAAATAAAATAATTTAAAATGTCGAGAAAATAATCTTTCCATTTTATATAAACATGAAGCGTATAAAGAAAGTAATATTTTTATCATAGCGATGGCTTTTATAGTAAAATTTATTAAACAATACAACTTGAAACAATGGTAAATTAAGCGTTGGTCGCTACGCGCGACTGACAACGGACTCTGGAAATGACGATTCAGCCTTGTACATAAGTAAGTTCCCAGATGGCGAGACAGGCTCCCTTAAGTGCGACTTGTGCGACTGATTCTAGCAGCGAAAGAAATAGTGGATAAGTAAAATTTTAGTTTCTCTTTAGTTCACTATTCCGCATAAATTGATAAGTTTACGTTTTAATGAGAAAAGAAAATTTATTTTAACCCATTAATCATGGCATCTAATAATGAAGGAAAACGTAAAGCATTAAAAGAGCATTAGAAGTATCTAGTGTTTCGGGGAGTGCTCCAGCAAGTGCGAAATTATCGTTTGTGAGTCGTGATCCCAAAATAGAGAAAATGGAGACGGCTTTAAGTCTATGGATTGAAGATCAAGCTCAAAAACATGTACCTCTGAGTGGCTTGGTAATACGGGAGAAGCATTTTGCTCGAGAATCTGATTCTGAGAGCTCTTCGAGTTTTTGTGCAAGTAAAGGGTGGTTTGAGAAATTTAAGCGGAGGCATAGCCTACATAACGTCAAATTAGTAGGAGAATTGGCGTCGGCAGACCATGCTGCAGCACAGGTTTTCCCTTCAGTGATTCTTAAGGTCACAAGACAGAAGGGATATAAGCCGGAACAAGTCTTTAACGCTGATGAGACGTCCTTATTTTGGAAGATAGAGGAGAAATTTGCTTCTGGCTTCAAAGCAGCCAAAGATAGGATAACTCTTCTCCTTTGTGCTAATGCTTCAGGAGACTGCATGTTGAAGCCGATGTTGTTATACCGTTCATTGAATCCCAGGGCGCTGAGAGAAAAAAATCAAAACTGCTTACCTGTTTATCGGCAGTCTAACAAGAAAGCCTGGGTCACAGCTACTCTCTTTTTTGGATTGGTTCCGTAATTGCTTACTTCCAGAGGTAGAAAAATACCTAACCTCCAAAGAACTACCTTTAATGCTCTTGTTTTAGAAAGTGTGCAATTTTCCCATCCCAACGTGGAGGTGGTTTTTCTACCTCCAAACACGACATCAATCCTTCAAGCGCCAGACCAGGGCCTGATTTCTACCTTCAAAGCATACTACACCAGGCGAACTTTCGCTCGCAAACTTGATGCTATGGAATGAAATCCATCACTGGACATTAAGCAGTGTTGGAAAGACTATAACATCAGTGACTGCATAAAAACGTGAAAGAATCGCCCTATGAAATCAAACATAAAACCATCAACTCATGTTGGAGGAAATTATGGAGAGAAACTGTAAACGATGTTTATAGTTTCCCATCTTTGGATGACGAATTGAAGAGAATTGCGGAAATGGTCCATGACATAGGAGGGGAAGGATTCGCGGATATGGAGGAACTGGATTTAGAAGAACTCATTGAGTCTCACGCCGAGGAACTCACTGAGGAAGACCTGGAAGAATTTGTAAAGGCAAGCGAGGAAGAAAGTAAAGAGGTAATTGAGGAGTTTGAAAAATAAGATTTAAATCTGAAAAAACTCGCAGAAATCTTCAGCTGTGGGAAGTTATTATCAGACAAAATGGTTTAGTATGACCCCTCTATGGAGCGTAGCTTGAAGATGAAGAAGAAAATTGAAGCCGTATTAATTCCTTACAGAGAAATTTAAAAGAAATTACAAAAAAAGTCAAAACAACTTCCCATCACAACATTCCTACAAAAACCAGATCCTCCAGCCCAACAAACTTTCTCCCCTGTCGCCTCAGACAGCTCTGCTTCAGCCTTTGGGAGTTGCCGGAACTAGGTATCAGAGGAAGACTAACTGACAGCCATCATCATCTACATGTTAGTCATTTTCGTGGGCTTCTTCATCATTAAAGGTACGCTCAGTAAACTTTTATGTAATAAATTTAGTCTATATAATGTCTAAATATTAAACTAAATCTCTTGTTTATGTATTTTCGTCTCATATTCTTCCGCAAAAATGTTTCCGAGGAACCTATCCCCCCTTTCCCCATAAGAAGTTGGTTTCGATATTCGCGGATTCGCAATTCGCGGCATTTTCGGCAACGCATCCTCCGCGAAGAGCGAGGGTTTCCTGTACGTATACAAATAGCCACACTGCGAGGCAGGATGTGTGTTTAAAACTAACGCTGTAGCACAAGTGGTAACAGCTCGTTTCATATACGCGGAGGCCATAAATTACTATTAACGTAATGCTGCATCAGTTATGATGGGTAAATATATATGATTCCAATTATATTGGAAAATATCAATATTTACACATTTGATTCCATATCAATACACACTATTACCAAAATTTCGTGGAAACTATTCCCATTTAAACGTAACCTGTGTATTTAAAAATACGTGAACTTATATACACACACACACACCTATGTGTGTGTGTGCGTGTGTGCGCGCGCGTGCGTATATATGTATATATGTTTGTATGTATGTATGTGTGGATGGATGCATGTATGTATGGATGCATGCATGTATGTATGAATGTATTGATGTGGAACGAAATATGTATTATTTCCTCGACGTTATAATTATAAATTTTGTTATTATGAAAAAATTTCAGTTAGCTTTTGGAGGAGTTGAAACATGTCGAAATTTTCCGATATAAGTGGAATCGTATGGCTGCCATGGAAACCCGTGAAATCACAGGCACAGACCGAGGTTTATTATAAAAATTAAAATGGCTAAGGCATAGGAAACCTTTTTTTTTATGAGCACAGGAATTTTGCCTTCTAATAATATAGCTTGATTGGAATATCGATGTAAAGAATTTAAAGTAGGATATCGTCGCTGTTACTATAAAACCTCGTAACTCCGCCTGCCATCAAAATCGAGGTTTTGGCACTAAAAAATCAAAAATATTCATTCTCATCAACCTACAAAACCTTGCATCGGACTATTCATTCAATCTCCCTTTTATGGCAAGATTCAAATCCTCGTATTTTACGCTATTGTTATTTTCGTTAGTTCAAAACCTTGTAACGCCAGCGTTTGGAGATGCGAGGTTTTGGACGCTTTGTTTTGTGAGTACGAAACCTCGCAATTCCGTTCGACGAAGAAATAGTGATACGTAAGTTGACATTACTGTTTCTACAAGCTTTGTTTACAATGTTTCACATTTTGTGATTTAGATGCCGAGTTTCCGAACTGTTTTTGTTTTGTGGTTATTGATGCTGCGAATTTGCTGTGAATTTTCAACAATATCCACTGTAAGTTGACATTACTGTTTCTACAAGCTTTGTTTACAATGTTTCACATTTTGTGATTTAGATGCCGAGTTTCCGAACTGTTTTTGTTTTGTGGTTATTAATGCTTCGAATTTGCCGTGAATTTTCAACAATATCCACTTATTTTGTTTGAATCAGAACACTTTCTATAGGATGGTAAGATGTATATTATACATCTTACCATCATATAGTCTTCAAAAACACTGGTAATTTTTCTGATAGCGTCATATTTTTCCCACGGCTGTCACACATCTTATTTTGGCTTCCTCATGTCTTTTGGATGTCCGACTGTATATCATTTTAATTTTAATCTGTATAAAATTTAATCCCACCTAATGAGATTTTCCGATGCAGCCGTTGAAATGTTAGGCTCTGAATATTTACGCGTGGTAATTTGCCAATATATGAATAATGAATTTTCACTTACGTGCTCTATTTGGATACGTTATAAAGTACAACTGAGACGACACCGGACTGTACATGAATCGTATGCGTTGCCAGGGGAAATTGCAACGAGAGATAATTTAAGTACTCCATCACGTACCTTTTACGCTGCGTTCTTTTTCCAGCGTGCGCATGGAAGTGAATTTTCCGCGCGACAGCGTATTTATTAAGCCGGAGCAAACTCGGATAAAAACTCAAAACGGTGGCGCCGAATACGCCGCCAAGAAATTCCTTCAAAGTCTCGGAGTGTTTCGTTCGAGATCGTGGGCGAAAGTCTACCGAGCGGTTTGAGGGAGAGCATTGGATTAGACCGCCAACGTCCTTATCTCGCAAACATTTCGTCACCATGGCCTCTTATCTCTAGACCCAAAGGGCTCCCTCCCTCATCATTGCACTTCCGCTTCAATCCGCCGAGATGGAGTTAGCGTCGCGGTGTGCGAGAAAACGGGTTTTGTGCGCGCTGAGTCCCAAAGTTTAACTGCCTCTCTCTCTCTTGCTCTCCCAATCTTTCTCATCCAGCTTCAAAAAGGGGGAGGTTTCTCACTCTCTCTCCCCCTCTCTCTCTCTCTTTCCCGGAGTCGTGGAAAACCTTCTTGGCATTTGTATAACCCTTCTCTTGACTCGTTTTGTTCTCCTCTCCTCTTCCGGAATCAAGTCTCTTGCCCTTGTCAGCCGGAAAAGTCTTTTACTCCACCGCCATTAAAATCCCATCCTCTACTTTTTTACGACTTCCTCGGCTCTTCCTCTTTCACCGAATTCCTCCGAGGTTAATTGATTATGGCACTACTCGTGAGTAGTACACTCGACTATCGATGTTTACCACGTAACTAAAGTAACATATTTGTAATGTTGAAAATGAGGTTAACTTTGACCCTTTATTTTAGGAACTGTAATTTATAATATATCGAGTATTTAGTAAATGCATGTATGTATGTGTGTTACGGACAAAACCCGAAATCGGGCACTTCGCGGTTTGCCCGGGCAAAAGTATAGATAATTTAACAAAATTCACATTTTCGAGATTTGCCAGGGCAAATCGCAATGTGACCAGTAAGTTTTGGACAAATCCCGATGTGAACACATAGTTTTGGGAAAATCTAGATGTTACCACGTAGCTTTGGGCAAACCAAATGGATCATGATTTCCTTTTGCCCAGCGCTTGCGCGATGGTCTATGATTTACTCAAAAGGGAACGGTCGGTTTGGTAATTCGTGTCGCCTTTGGCGAACGTATATACGCGC
The DNA here is from genome assembly GCA_036926305.1 of Uropetala carovei. Lineage (NCBI taxonomy): Eukaryota > Metazoa > Arthropoda > Insecta > Odonata > Petaluridae > Uropetala > Uropetala carovei. Next base: position 2,423,714 of record JAXCHB010000010.1, on the reverse strand, counting down.
CTTCTTGCCTTAACCTGTTTCTACACTTTTAGCTTAAATTCTACGTACACAGCATTATGATCGCTTATTCCTTCCTCTATGGATAGCTTGTTCATACGCCCAGGTAGTTTGTTACGAATAAATCTAATATATATTTTTCGATATCGTGGGGCGTCTTACAAGCTGGCACAACGAGGTTTTAACGAAGGTTTCTATCAGGGCTTCGCATGATTCATGATTCCAGTTTATTGAAGGTAAGTTGAAGTCTCCTCCAATTATAATGGCCCTCTCTTTATTTTTCGATATTAGCTTTGCTACTTGTTTATCTAGAATATGAATAATTTCTAAACTTGAATTGGGAGGCCTATAAAATGCGCATAAACGTATAAATGTCGATAAAGGAAACAGTACACCGCATACGACATTTCTGTTTTCTCCTTGATGTTGGTCGGGTAATTCGAATGCTCAGAAAAAAAACAAAATAAGATCGTAAATCGCATAGGGTAAGTTGGTTGGGTAATTCGCAACATCACGGAGAAAACAGAATTGTCGGGTGCGGTCTGCTGTTTTCCTTTTTCGACATTTACCCACCCAATTATCACCCACATGGTGAGGGTTACTTTCGTTCTTGGTAGCGCCCTGAGTGGTCTACACCCGACTAAAGACAAAGCGAGCCCAAGGCTCGCCAAGGCGAATCCGTTTCAAATCCTAGCAATAAAAAACAAAAGAATATTGGAAATCGCACAACTAGATCACTGCTTATAGACTGCACACGACATCTTAATTTTCGATGATAGACCGCATACGACAATAATACCGATAATGTTTTAATTAAATAACACTTTCATGGAAGAGATTTTGAATTGAAAGAATTTATTTTTGGATGAAATGTGTTTTCTCCATGGATTAACTTACTGAAATCTTAAAACCAAGGTCGATATCCTGTAACTGATGCAGCTGTTCGCCGTTTCCTTTTTTTTGCATTGTCATAAATAGGCAAACTACTGCAAGTAGGTCAGGGTCGCAGAAAGTTCACTGACAACTACTCACGAGTCAGGCTTTCATTTCGAGTAATAACATATGAAGGTAGAAAATTGAATCAAATTGGTTTATACATGTGACGAAGGAACGATAAATTTTCTGGGTATTAAAACTAGCCATTTATTTTCTTTTGGAAAAATATTAAGGCATTTGTTCCGAGCTGTTATTGAAATTGAATTCCTACCGTAAAATGTACAAACAAACTTTTTTCCATCTATCAACACGGTAAAAACGATTTGATGCAGCTTCGCATTTGTTTACTTAGCCTAGTTTCTGTCCCCGATGCAACCCAAACATTTATTGTTTCATTTCTATTCAAAATGCTTATCATAAACTTATTATGTTATCAAATTATGTGACGAAATTTCTAAAATTACTTAACGATCCAAAAAACTTTGTGCCGTACTCTTGAATGTAAGTTAATTTGCTTAATTCCGAAGATATTGTCTACAAAAGCGGACTGGCGGACTAAATTTTGTCGTCCCTCGCAGATGGATTGAGGGTCGAAAGTTTGTATGCCCTAGTTTCACTTGTTCTACTGATATTCGTCTGCACAAGAGAGCAGCAGACGCTAGAAATCAAATCAAGCTTGTCGTCAATTTATGGCGTCGAGTTAGCGGCTTATCCATAACCCATAAAGCAACGCTTGATTAGAATTATTAATCACGGTCTCCTTGCTAAATAGGGATAAATGAGCATCGCCATTCATCCGTGGAATCGGTGTTGTAATCAGGTTTAGGAAGCAAAGTTTTTTATTGAAATCTATATATGGCATCGAATGCATCTTAAATTAGATACATAAACTTTCATTCCTTGAAATTAAGGCCAAATTTACGGACGGACCAAGAATGTGACGTATACTACTGTGTACTTTAAATCTGCCTTTCATACCATGAAAGTGCAAACATTTCTAATGAACGGTTTACGTTCCTCGTTAGTATGGGTTATCAACTGTATCATCAAAGAAATCCAATCTATAGATATTTATAAAGTAAAATTTTTGTTTATGTGTATGTATGTTTTTTATAACATAGCAGTTGCAGCACGTAGGAACAAGAGGAAGGTGTCATTTTAATCGGAATAAAGAGTTAAGTGGTGTAGTCAGGTTTTTATACCGATTTGAATCACCTTTCTAATTTTAAAAAATATTTCCTTTTTATTTTCTCTATTTCAATAACATAGGGATAAGTGCAGCGTATTTTTCATTTGAATTTTAAAATTACTCAGAAACGCGGCATGAACCTGAGACTTGGTTGGTTCTATGCAGGAAAGAACAAAGGTTATTTCTAAGGACAGAATCCGAATCCTGGTCCTAGCGTAAAAATGCGTTTTGAATCATTATAATACGTGATTTTATCAGTTTTACGACAATGCCTATTATAAGCTACAATGACAACGCCCATTGTCGCCGAAGTTAGAGTCTAATGCATTTATATGGGAAAAATTTTAACGTAATATCATTTTTCAATTTCTGTGTGCGATTTTGTTTTGTTTACAAGGCAACCAAATATTTGTTGATTAATTGAAATATTACTGATAAATAGTTTTTGTGATATTTTCTTCTAGCGTCGAGTTCTCCAAAGCAAGCTGTTTTTTTGGTACTTTCCTGTTAACGGGAATACCTTAAAAAATGAACATTTATTGTTATGATTGTTTGAGAGGATATTACATTGAAAGGATATTTTGACGTATTGTTGGATTTACGATATTTTATTTTAAAAACAACATTAACAGAAAGTGATTGGCCGGCCTCGACATTTACAAACCCAATCTCCGGACAACGTGTAGGGTTTCTTTGGTTCCGGGCGAGGCGAAGGGCGCGGTAGCGCCCGGAGACGACTACCCATTAGAACGAAGCGAGCCGAAGGCTCGTCGATATATCGTCTGTCCGGAGATTGGGTTTGTAAATGTCGAGACAGGCCAATCAGTTTCTTGTTCGGTGATTGGGTTTGTTTCTGTTAATGTTGTACGTAAGTATGGCATGGGGATAATACGTAAGTACCAGGTCCTGCGAAGGGTCCTGGAGGTATTCCCGTTAACAGGAAAGTACCGTTTTTTTAAACTACGAAACTTCGCATAGGTATATAATTTTATCCTGCGGGTAACATAGACTATATAGCGACAAAAAATTTGGGGGTGGGGGATAAATTAAATAATTATTTGACAATACGTTTACGCGTAATTTTAGATTTTTCAGTGTGTGAGGTTTTCTTCCTTCATTCATCAATATACATGGACAGGTTTTCTTCGTTTTTGCTTTTTTTGACGGTTAAAACTATGTATTATCTTATTCTTGCAATGTTTATGTGTTACAGGGTCGGGGTTTTAAATTCACTAAACCCGTTTAAATTCAACGGGCACTTCTGCTACTAGTAAATAAAAAAATCGGTACAACGTACATTGTACAAACTTTCTCATATATTAATGCGTCGTTTAGTTGTCTTTAGAAAATTAAAATCGTATCAGCCGGTTTTTAAAAAATCCAATTTTTCTTAAAGTTGCCCAAGAATAAACTAGCCTTATATTCATTAATTGAGAAAAATGATATATGTAGTATTATTTCAGACGTATACTCAAGTAACGGTACGAACTTTGATCAAAATCGTTAGAGCCGTTTTTGAGAAAATCAAATTGCCGTTAAAAATGCTTAGAATAAACTTCCCTTAATTATTGAGCAATGTCAACCAATTATTCATATAGCTACTCTGCTCTGTATGATAAAATGCCTAAGTACGAGATTTCATTCATTTTCGATCTAACTTTTAGGCTCCAGAGCCAGTAACAGACAGACAGACAGATGGCATTGCGAAAACCACTTTTTCGGACTCAGGTACACCTAAAACGTATATTTCCATCAAGATCTCGAGGTCGAATATTTTCGCGATAACAATACTTCTCAACATACTTTGTATATGAGAAAGTAAAAAGACGGATATAAGACAACGTTACCTCAACGATGCGCGCAGCACTTTTTTAAAGGTTCGCGCACACCCAAATCGCCGTCTCTGATACTTTTATCGAAACAAATATTAAACGAACCTGTAAAGAACATTATACTTCCTTTTCCTTGCGCCTATTTTAATGCCTGTTTCTTTTTTTTGGTGAAACTACATAAGAAATTTCATCAAGGTCTTGAAATGTAGTCAAGTCAATGCGCGAGCGTAGTTAGAAAGAAGGGCGGAAGAAGATAATTTTGTTGGCGTAAGTGAGACAGCTGCACGTGCGTAACCAGCCGTACCCTTCGTCTCCATATCAAACGAACACAACAGACAGCCTCCGAGAGATAGGTTAAGGAGAGTGCTGGGAAAGAGGATAGAGAGAGACAGACAGAGAGTGAGGGACCGAGAGAGAGAGAGAGAGGGAGAGATAGGAACACAGGTCTAAGGAAAGCGAGTCGAGTCCCGTCGCAGCTTTCCCTTTGACATATTGCTTTGATACAAGGGCAAAGTTTTCTCTCTTATTGTTAGTAGTAAAGTACGACGCGATTCAAGGTTTCGGGAGGCGTACGTCATTCCCCGAATCCGGGGTGGAAAAACAAAATCTTCATTTAACGGCGTGGGCCTGTTTTCCTTCGGCCGATTTAATTTACTCTCCTTTCCACCCGCACTCGAATTAACGCCTGCTCACGGTCATATATCTTATTTCCAAGTAAGAAAGCGCGTACGCCCCCTTTCTTCCTCTCTCTCTCTCGCTCTTTCTCTCTTTCTCGCTCTTTCTCTCTCTCTCTCTTTCTCTCTCTCGCTCGCTCTTTCTATCTCCACATCTCTCAGAAGGCTTTTGCGAGCCCTTCTTCGCGACCTAGTCTCTGTTCCAACCACCCGCTGTGTCTTACCAGAGTGTCACTTTAAAATGACTTAGGTGAGCTAATTTCCACTCTGAGGATTCTTCTTTTCCTCGAGTACGTGTCGAAGTAATTTGTTCGATCAAAGAAGGGATCTATGGATATGTGGTAGGTTAATGGAATAAGCCTTTCAAAAAAAAATCCAGGTCTTGAGGATCAAAATAATCACCGTCTGGAGATGCTCTGGGATATTTTGGGAAAATTAGAAAATAATATGTAGATTTGGGATTTCAAATATCTATCAATTATTAGTCAAACTAGTGTATAACCCGTCAAAAATGTTCAAACTATTTAGGGTCATACTAATATCAGAAACAACTGTCTCGAAAATCGTATCCCCCTCCCTCCCTCCCTCTCTCTCCCCATTTCTCCACCCTCCGTCTCCCTATATTTTGTATTAAAAGCACTTAAATCACGTTTATACCCATAAGGATTGAAAATAACAATATGATATAAAGGTCTAACTTTGGAATAGTTAGGCAAGGTAACATCCCGTTAAAAATGGCAAAATTTCCTCAAACTGTGTGAATTTAACGATTAAATTGAGCGATTTCGAACAGTAGGCGGAAAAAAGATGAAGAGAATAAGAAACTTTATAACGTTTTCTTCAAAATGTTTTATATCCGAAGATTGAAAGTCAATTCTTTATAATTTTAATCTAAAAATGAATGAAAGCCTGCACGTCGAAATGTCCATTTTTACGTGTTACCTTATTGGAAATGGAAATTATCCCCTGGAGCCAAGCCCGAGTCTTTGATCTCGAGTTCGATACATTAAAACGTTTCATTATTATATTATAATGCTATCCTGAACATTTCATCAAATTTGGTTAAGTCGTTTGCGAGATATTAAGCTTCAAAAAGCATTACTGACAAAGTGACAAAGTAGTATACGTATTATGTAGTTAAAGCGAATTATGGGCGATGCAAGATTTATGTTCAAATTCTTTAAACTTTGGAAATAATACATTTTTTCGGTTAAATATAGTTGAAGAATAAAGGGAAGTTATTACTCTAGGTAGGATTTTTAAACTGTATTCACCACACATATTTCATATAATCATTTTTGCATCCATGATCTCATTTTTAAGTTTTTATTGTGTTGGAATAAATCTATATAGTTATTTTAAAAATGCAGTTTTAAAACGCTCGGCGAATAAGTCATGGGAATATTTTCTGTGATTAACAGGACAAGTTTTCTAAGCGTTTTTTTGATGTTTGTCTATGGAGGCCACTTTTAGTTTTAGTTGCTCGTACTGCTTGTTTCGTTGTTAATAAATGAGACGCAGGAAAATATAAAAAGCAAGCGTTTACAAATGTCCGATTTTCACTCATTGGTAAAAATATCGTCCGCGCCCCTTTGGCCACGGCGAGTGTTTTTTTTGTTACCACTTTCATTAGCGCAAATGTGATGGGAAGGGTGAAAAGCGCCACTGTTGCTCGGGTCCTTGTTGCAAATTGCTACCTACTCTGCGTTCATTTTTTCTCACGATGTTACGCATTACTTTCTCGGTCTGACTCGTTGGAGAACGTGTTTACACGTTTAAGTAATTGCTTCAGCAAATGCCGATTTCCAAAGTGGTAAGCAGAAATGGGCATCAAGACTAATAACAAAAACAAGTAATTGTCAACTTGACACAAGTATTCCGTTTTATGCGTTATCTCTTCTTTAAGCTCACCTCGAAATATCCTTCGGAAATCCGAAAAACGAAATCTTCTTGTCTACCCTGCAACCGTTAAAATTGTTGCACCAATATGCTGCACAATAGGCATTCCGTTCCATTTCAACAATTAGAAAAACACGACGCTGAAAAACCCCATCACTTTCCCGCGCGATTTCCAACGAACTGGTTTGAACAGTTTGAATCATGGAAGAATAATTAATTATTATTATTAATTATTATTATTATTATTTATTAATTATTTCTTCCATGGTTTGAATAATGAGTGTGGAATGGTTATTTTTAGACTCACATTGACCGATAGGATCGCTGCAGGCGCAACCATCAGAGACATCTATAGGTATTCGGGAAAAGATCGAAGCTGCACTTCCTATTGTTCTTCCATTGATAAACTCTACGAAAACATAAGTTCGATCCTTATTGAAATAAGTGTTTTATTGTTTTGCTTCCATTATGTGGCGCGGAAAAGTATTATTTAACATTAATCGTACAATATTTATTAACATATAAACACATTTATAAGATAAATGACTTTATCTTCTGAAATATACCAAGTGAATATTAGAGCTGGTATTTTTTTTTTTTGCTTAAAGTGAATTTGACAGTAGTATAGAGTTATACTATTTTCGGATTTCGACAGCATTTGAAGGCAATCCAACGATGCATATTGAGTGAACAATCAGAACTTTAGGTTATTTTAGACTGTCCTAGAGCTGTATGATTCCTTTTTCTTGCTCCGTACGGTTTTGGTGTCTCAAATGAGACGAATGGAACAATGTACCATAAAATCAGCCTATTCAAAAGGAAACTATGGGACCTCACTTGATTCAACCTACTTCCAACTGCAACGAAATTAATAAGTTTTCAAATTCACCTGGGATATGAATAGGGTACCTGGCGAAGGGAATAGGACACGGCGGGTGTTTGCTTTGGAAGGGGGAAATAGAGGTGTGCCCTCTGAATTCGTACCATTCTCCTGTCTGTTTTAATGTTTTATCCTCTCTTTGACCGCTTATTCGTTCACTTCTTAATTAAGAATTTCCATTTTAATTTGGATAAATTGTATTGACAAATTTTATTTGATTGATGTTAATGTTTAAGAAAATATTTGCTTCTCCGTGTTATATATGAGAGAATAAGTGCGTTTAGAGGTGTCAGATCTTATGTGGTCCGTCCTGTAGTGTTGACTGGCGAGCGCTTTAAGCAGTAACAATTCACGTGCTGATTTCGCATCATATTTGACCCTTACATATCCAGGTCATCCGTTCCTTCTGTCGGCATTCACCTTTTTAAAAATAAAAGGTAATTTCATACGAACTGGTGAGATCAAAAGAAACACGAAAAATATTGATTTCGTCACTGAAAATTTGTCTTTCTGATATAAACCACCCTTAAAGTTATCTAAAGGGGGAAAAACACAAAACAGGACAAGGTATTTTAGTCCGTTTTTATCTCTCTCTCTCTCACACACACACATTGTGACCCTTTAAATTTCCCTCTCGTCCATTCTCGTCCATGAGGCGACGCCGCTCACAATGAGCAGTGAATTGCGAGTTCACGGACTAATAGGCATTGGATGGAGCAGTCGGTGTATCCTTCTTGGCCATTGTCTATCAAGAGGGGATGTCGAGAGAAAGGAAGGGGGGGAGGGGGGGGAAGGTTAAAGGGGTGTGTGAGAGGAGGAGGGGGAGGAGGGGAAGTGAGCAGGACGGGGAGCCCTAGAATTCCAGAACAACTCGATTGGAACACATTCATTTCGAAAAGGGCTCTACAACCGTTACCCGCCCCCTACTACCTCTCCAAACCCTCCCCCTCCCACCCCACTCTATTCCCTTCTCCGCGTACGGCTGGAATAAAAAGACCGCCCATTTTTTATTTTTAATCTGCACCCTTGCAGTCGTGAGGCGATTGTCATTTATTCAAAAAAAAAACTTTTCACGTGCTGCCCTCTTCATTTTTTTCGACCCGATCCGCCATTTTTCCGCCCAGTCTTTCGCTCTCACGCGTTTTATATGCCTCGAACGCGTGCTCATGCGGAAAGATAGCATTGTCTCAAAAAGTTCAAAAGCAGGACGTCTAATTTGTTGCTCTTCACGACTTTTTCGTTTATGACGTCACGCGAAAGGGGCTGAGCTGTGAAAATATCATTTCATAGCGCTTCTGAAGTTCGGAATTGAGTTTAGGCGCATTTAAGTGCACGGGAAATCGTTTTAGCTCTGCAACCAGGTTATTTGAACTTTATAATACTTCAATCTTTACTTATGACATTAAGGTTGAAATCATAATTTACTAGCTAAAATTAGTTTATTCTTTAATATAAATAAAATGATATAATTAATAATAGTGAAAACTACGTGGTTTCTGGCATTATGGAAAACCTAATTAATTTTCTCGAAATTTCAAAGCGCTGTCTGTGATAGAAATTTTATACAATAAGAGAAATTTGTACCAGAGAATGTAATATTGTTAGATCTGCAATTTTTCGCAATAATAAAGAAATTACCACACGAGAAAAACTATAAAATTTGCCTTAAAAATAAATATGAAACGAATATGGTTATAATATATTCGGAATCTTGCGTGTTTATAATCAAACACAGCAACATATCAATTACGAAATTCTTAATGTTGATATTGTAGCGTTGGTATGCCTAAAGCAAAATACCATTACTTTAAAAGTATGGGCTTCTCGGCTTTTTCTTTAAACGAAAATTTGTTAAAATTATTAGTACTATAACTTTTGTTTAGATGAAAATATTTTACAATAAGAATTACAGCTTATGCATTAAAGTACTGAAATATGAAAAAACGGAAAAATTCTAAATTTATAGATTTGTTATTTCATGTATCGCCCAGTAATTAAAAAAAAATATTATAGATTTGGAATTAATTCTCAAATTAATTTTTAAATATAATATCGGTGCAGCTACATCAATGACGATCGATTCCCAGTCAAAACGAGCAGTTGGTTTTCAAACTCTCCAAGGCCGATGCAGCTATCTATATCTATATCTATCTATAGTTCACCCTGCAAGCCACCGCAATGGTGTGTGGCAGGGGGTGCAATAGCACCAAGGTAAAGCGCATAATAATGTATAGTATCACTCTACGTCGGCTGATTTCTTTTCCTAACTTCTGTTCTGCTCAGCTATCGTTCTAGGGAAAAACGAGCCTTTATACCTCTCAGTCCTACAGGCTATCTCTCTTATTTTACGAGGATGGTCCGTTCTACCAATATAAGTTGGCGCTCTTATTATTTCTTCGACATCGCTGGAGAATATATGCGTTCTAAATCTTTCGAGAAGTTTTAACCTAGAGCGTGATCGGCGCTCAGTTAGTGATTCCCATCCTAAGTCCTGTATCAAGGCTGTAACACTATTGTTTCTATCGTAACAATTTTTGACGAATCTAGCGGCTTTTCGCTGCACTCTTTCTAACTCTGAGATTGATCCTTTCACGTACGGATCCCATATGCTCGACGCGTAATCTAATAGCGGTCTTACTAACGAGAAGTAACATGTCTCTTTGACTTTTTCCTCACTTTTACCTAGTATGCGTTTGATGAATCCTAGTTTCTGTTTAGCTTTCCCGCATATATTTCGTATGTGCATATCCCACGAGAGGTTGCTTGTTAAAGTAACGCCTAAGTATTTGACGGAATCGGCTAGTTTTAGCTGGACGCCTTCAACAGTGTAATTCGTCGTGTCAATGTTTTTGTTTCCCCAGAATCTCATAAAGGAACACTTTCCTAAGTTCAATTCTAACTGCCACTCTTTACACCACTCGAGAATTGCATTTAAGTCGTCAGAGAGTAATAATTGTTCATTAGGACTGTTAATCTCTCTGTAAACTACTGTATCATCCGCGAATAACTTGATTTTACTTTTAATAACCTTATCTAAGTCGTTTATGTATAAAAGGAATAGTAGGGGGCCGATTACACTTCCCTGTGGAACGCCTGAGGCTACGCTGTCTGAATCTGATTTAAATCCATCTATAACTACTATTTGTTCACGCTCATTAAGAAAGTCCCTTATCCACTCGATTATCTTTCGATTTATTCCACAGTCATTTAATTTCTTCACTAACTTACTGTGCGGGACTTTATCGAAAGCCTTCTTGAAGTCGAGGAAAACCGCATCTAACTGAGTCTTACGGTCTCCTGATCTTAGTATATCTTGAACGAACAGAGCAAGCTGTGTTTCACAAGATCTCGTCTTCCTGAAGCCATGCTGATATTTACTTAGCAAGTTCTGACTATCTAAGAAGTCCATCACGGAGCTAACGATAATGTGCTCGAGAACCTTGCAAGATAGGGAGGTAAGCGAAATTGGCCTGTAATTTTCTCTGTCGTCTTTTTTCCCACCTTTGTGTAACGGCGTTATAAAGGCTAATTTCCATTCCTTAGGTACAACGCCATGACTAAGTGACTTATTGAAAACTGTTTCGAGATAAGGTGCTATTTCCAGTGCTAACTCTTTGAATACTCTAGCTGGTATCTCTTCTGGACCCGGAGATTTATTTGACTTGATATTTTTAAGCTGTTGAGCTATCCCTTTCGCTAATATGACTATATCGTTCATTTTTTCCTTGCCTGGTTCGGGCGCCACGACCTTCGCTCTCACGTCTTCGGTAGTAAATACGCTCTGAAAAAATAAGTTTAACAAATTTCCTTTATCTTATGTAGTCATATTTGTTAATCTCAGTTTAACATGTATAACAGTATTAACATATCTAATGTAGTCATATTTGTTTGCCTTTTAATAGACCAAATCAAACTCCTTGTACCTTTGTCTATCTCTTTAGCACTATCTATCATAGAGGGGGTGCCCATTACGTCGACCGCGAAGGCAGCGGGATGCAAAAAAATAATGGAATGAATTCGAAAAACGTTTTCTGGATTTTAAGGAACTCATGCCCATTGTAACGCAACTTTTCATTTCCTTTCACCGAAATTGACATTGAAGAAATTTCTAGCAAAATAGGAAATATGTTCAACGCAGACGCAACAGATTATTTTTGTTTTTTTCAATCTATGTGTGTGTATCGTAATTTATTTATTTTTTATCATTAACTTGCTAAAATGGCTTAATTATTTCCTTGTCCGAAATCCGGAAGTTAGTTATCACAGGAAAGGCTGGGAAATATGTATTTAATTATCATTAACGGTGTAAAACTGATTATATATTTAAAAACAGATGTAAACATCCAAAATTTACCACCTGTTATACCTACACGAATATAAAAATCGTCCATGTTTTTCCGACTCGTCTTGGAAATCTTCGCGTTTTAGACTTTAAAGAATGCGTATATTTCTCTATTTTCCCACCATCTTGATTCTATTTACGAAACATTAGATTTTTCCTCTCCGAAAGGGCATCGCAATCAGTGCATTCTCTAACATTAAAATTCCCGCTGTATCTGGCCCATTTAGAATCGTTAGGGCCGTAACAGGTTCCTGCCTCTGTGAGAACAAGAGTTCACGAGTTTGAACGCAGCCAGAGCATTCGTCTGAAATTATAGGAACCATAATTCATTTCCACACAAACTCGCATTCGTTTTTGTTTTTTTTTCCTACGGCTTGATGACGTATTCCTCTTGGATATTTACTTGGAAAGTCTGAGATTAACGCGTTTTTAACACGGAATAAGTTCAACCAACCTTTGCATAAATAAATAAAATATTCCTGTGAATACTCGGATAAACCATATTTTCAGGAATTATTTCAATAAACGTTGAAATATGCTATTATTTTGATTAAATTCCACCTGGAATCATTCTAAAAGAAGTGTACCTATATTTATAGAATTGTATGAACTTAGTGCATATATTTTCAACCAAACAAAAACGACTCATTTTTTCTATCATGCACCTAGCGCATTGTGATATTCATGATAGCAATAATAGGTTTTCAAGTTGCCATCTCCTACGTATTTGCGCGCGGATCGTGTCGAAGATATTGCAATCGTTGTGTGCTGATAGTTGCGGCATATGCATTTTATGATTAAAGGAGCACATTTTGTATTGTATTTTAAAAATCTCTTATATATAAATTCATTTTAATTTTACATTCAATTAGCAAGCGAATATACTTCGCATCGTCTAATGAAATGTGCACTCAATTGCGGTAACCTGGCGTTATTTCGTGAAATAGAGAAAAGAAAATTGGATAATGAAGAATGTGCTGCAGAAATATGAACACGCTTAGGTAAAACTCTTCGAATTGTGGGAATAAACACTTTTCCGTGAGAATCGTTACAAACATCACTTTCAAATGATACCGACGAAAATTACTTCTACTATTTTTAAGTCGCACATTCGTTCTGATAATTGCAAAATTCTTTTCAGAGAATTTTTGAATGCATTAGACGGTTTTATTTCCGCGCTTGATATTTTGTGTTTTTTAGTCATGTTAATTCAAAGTACGAAAAAACGAATATCTATTTTTGCAAATAAACCGTGTTTTTCTCATCAGTGAATCTCCCCTAATAAGTCGTTTGTTAGCTAGTGGAATGGAATATTCAATTTAATTAAATGACCGAATAAATGGCAATTAATTTCGCACATAAATTATATGGGGAAACGTGATAGTAATGAAAGGAAATTTGTAATTTTGATATTGAATAGATTTCAAAATATATTCAGGTCCGCGAAACAGAGGGAGAGGAAGAAGACGGTTTAAGTAAATAATGTTGTATGGCCGCAATTAATCTACCTATTATTCTATAGTGTTAATTGGTTCACCTGTTCGGCAAACTAGTTTCACCTAGCATGAATAGCATTTCGGTGCATAGTTCCCTTAATTGAAATAGCCCGCAACGATTGTAATAACCATACTTGCACGTGAAATAAACACCATTTAATTTTTTCAAACCATAATTTATGTAAAAACCAAGTTTAAAATAATACAAATTTTTCTGTGGATTGATGTGATTTTATTGACGTAAATATTTTAGTAGATGCATAAGCAGGGCCATTTCGAGGTACCGGTGAGCGGGGTGGCTGCCCGGGGCGCCCAAGTATCGGGGACGCTAACCCTACCGTCTATCTCTACATTACTTGCAGATGGATAGATACTGGATACCAATTTATATCGCGGGAATATATATATATAAAATTCCTTTTACTTTTCATTATCAATCATTTTACGTGCCAAGGAATAAAGGAACGAGCTCTTTTAAAAATATCTTAACAAAAATTTACGGAGGGGGGGAGGTGCTGAGCGGTTTCTCGCCCGGTGCGCCAAAATATCTCGGGCCGCTTAAGTATACATGAACTGATATTTATGAAGGAAAAATTTAGGAAAATATTATATTTAATGGTTAACCGTTTCCAGTTTAGCCGGCCATTCATCTCAAGCAAAGTAAATTCAGATCAGTGCAGAATGTCATTCTACTGCAAATAACGCTTCTTGGAAATTATTTCGTAAATAAAATACAATATTGAAAGTTGAAATGTATAATTAAACAAAACATTTTAAGAGAAATATTATTTTCAGATTTATATTATATAAATTATATATGACGAATAATTCCAAACATTCTATAATGATGAATCAAAAGAGAATTCATTGCTGTCTTTATACTCCCTCAAGTTCTACATTCTGATGCAAAGCTGTCATTTTTATTTGTGTTTTATTTAACGCATCCGTAAAAAATGTTCGATGTTGTATTTCATTTTTATAGCATCAAGAACATGATAACGGTGACGTACCTCTTTATTTAAACCGAAGAGAATCTCTTCTGAGCGCGAATGAAAATAAGAAAACTACCGCATTTTCCTTTTAAAAATCGCGCTGTCCTCATCCTGTTGTGAAATGCATTAAACACGAATCGTGATTCGCGAGAACTTTTTCTCTCATCCTGCCTCCCGAGTCTAGACGCATAGAATATTTATAACCAATAATACTACAACGCCCTTAAATATTGCGGACATAGACCGTCGAACGACGGGTATTCCTTTCCTGTCCAAAAAAAAAGAAGTTATTTACACCGCATCGTTCATGGGTCGAAGACTTTTTTTTGTTTGATTGTCGGTCTGGAGTTTGTTATGCGGTTGTCGTTCGGTGGAGGAGGGGCGGAGGTGAGGGTGAGGGAAGAGGGTAGGGAAGGGGGAGGGGAGAAGGAGGGCAGGAGATGAGAGAGGGCGGGAGAGAGGGACGGGGTAGGGAAAACTTGGGCATCATTTATGAGCAGCCGTCATGGAAACCTATTCTACCTCCACACACCGATTTACGATCCATTCACAATGGCAGAGTGAATCACTGGTGTGGAGGCTACGATTTGGGCTTGGAATTGTGGGCGGAGGGAGATACTGAGGGTGTTGGTGCTTGTGCGGCGGTGCGGGGCATTGCGAATGAGAGAGGGGGAAAGGAGAGCGAGCGAGTGTGCATATGTGTGTGTGTGTGCGTGCGTGTGGTAAGTGGATGATGTGTTTGGGGCGAGGGCGGCAGCACTGTGGAATATAGACGAGGGATGGAATTGCAAGGAGAAAGGGGTGTGAGGGTGAAAGGGATAAGGAGGACGGAGGTGGAAGGGGGTGGAAGGGAGGGGAGGAGAGTGGTGGTGTTATTGATTGACCGCTGACGGTCGTCTCCTATGTGTGCGTCTTGCGCGCCTGTGTGGGTGCGTGTGTGCGTACGCGAGTTTCTGCCCGTGTGTCTGTGCGTGTGGTTGAGTGTGCATTCGACCGCTGA
Source organism: Uropetala carovei (assembly GCA_036926305.1). NCBI lineage: Eukaryota > Metazoa > Arthropoda > Insecta > Odonata > Petaluridae > Uropetala > Uropetala carovei. Next base: position 2,408,477 of record JAXCHB010000010.1, on the reverse strand, counting down.
CTCTTTGCCGTTGCCTCTGACGAATGGGAGAGTTAAATTCTCGAGGGATACTGACTGACGAGTGGATCATTTCCGCCGTTAAACTAAAAAGGTTAACCATGATCTGGATTTCTTTGGCATTTGGCGAGAGAAAAATAATTTACCCGCGGAGAGGTTTCGCCATATTTTTACTGACCGGATGAAAATTTTTCTGCCAATGTACTTATGCTATAGAACTGAGATCGTTATATTGTACACAGCTGAACTTGTTTGGTCTTTAAGAATTGTAAAATTATGCTTAATTTTTTCAGTCGACGTTATTTTCTTCTTTTTTTTGATAAAATTTATAATCCAATATATGAATAATTAATGATAATCTAGGCATTCATTGTCTTATATAGTACAAAATAAATCAAATAATAACGCGTAAGTGTTTCTATGAATAAATAAAATTTTAGCTAGTACGTAAAGTAACGCTTAGTCTTTAATTGCGTTAGTGATTCTACCTTCCATTTATTCATCTTGGACTCGAGCAATTATAAAACCATTTTTTCTTTTTAACTGGGAGTGTGTAAGATTTAGCCGCAGTACACAAATTGCGGAGAACCAATTTAAAGGACAGTTCTTTAGCCAGCAAAGCTATTTCCCCAAAATTAGATTATTTTTTATATGATTTTCATAAAAGTACTTAAAGACAAAAAGCAAATGTATATTATATTTCTGTAGACGACTTCTACTTAAATGCTTTAATACACATCTGTAGGCTGTAAAATGGACATAAGAATAAACAAAATATATCCAGCATAGTTTTGAGAAACTTATGTTATCCTTAAAAATTTCAGCATGCAAAATATAAATTTTAGTGCCGTTCGTTTGTTTTACCAACAAATAAATCGCTGGTTTCATTTGAGATAGATATAGCATACCAATCGAATTCGTAACCTGCTCTTTATTATATTTCGAAATATTATCTTCATTTCTTGAAAACACTGAGCATCCAAATAGATAAATTCTTTCAGATAATAATGCGGTTCCCGAGAAAAATAAAGAGATAATGCTACACGATGGAATTGTTCTGTAAAATCTTTTTAAATCCACATTATTAATTACCATTTGATAAATAAAAATTCTGTTTTTGTATTCCTTTAATCATCTGTATTAAAATTTTGGAGGTTCATCTTTTTTATTTTGACTTGACCTTTACGTAAAGTTCAATGTACAATTTAACATTTTAAACTCCTTAAATACACAGCGTTTAAAATGATAGGAACATAAATCGAGGATTTCAAAATACTGAAAACTGAGATAAGTTACAGTATCAAAGTAATAAGCAAATAAGGAAATGCAGTATTCACATATCATTGCGAAATCAGCACTGAAAATCGACTTGCATATTAACACCAATATCAGTACAGTACTGAATAAATGAATACGGTTGATCACTTTACCTATAACCTCTCCTAACAGCCTCCTCCTCAATGCAAATGATAGCAGCATCCAAGAAAGACCGATCTCCAGACCGCGTAATAGGTGCCGCCGGCGCATAAGTCAGCGAGCCTCTTACTCATCCACTCACCTCCTCCACTTCCTAACCCGCGACCGCCTCTCCTCCGACACCACCATGTGGGACGTGAGGAGAGAAAGAGGGTGAGGAGGGGGTAGGAGAATGGGGCGAGAGGACGGGGTTTGGAGGAGCCTGGGGGAGGGGGTAAAGAAGCAAAGGCTTCCAAAGCGAGCCCGCAGTGCTCTTGACAGGCAATTTTCTCTGGTCCGATCTCCTCTCCTTCATTCCCCCTCCTCTCCCCCTTCTCCTTACCCTCTCGATGGAAGTCGCATCCACGGTGACTTTGTTCCTCTTTTGTCGCCTGTGAGAGAGAGAGAGGGAGAGAGAGAGAGAGAGAGAGAGAGAGAATAGAAGGCGGAAAGATAAAAGGGGATAAAGGTGTCTTTTGGCAAAAAAAATTGATCTGGTGAAAAAAAAGAAATGAAGGAATTTGTTTTTTTTATGTTCTTTGTATTGTTTCCTCGGGAGTAGTACGAGAGGCAGTTGATCCTACAAAAGGAAGAGAAGGTGGAGATAAAAGAGGGGAGGAATGGAAACGGAGAAGAACAGGGAGGAGAGAGAGAGAGGAAAGACAGATAGAGAGAGAGAGAGAAATAAGAAAAGAGAGAGAATAAGAGAAGTGGTAGAGAGAGAGAGAAGTAAGGATAACAAGATGAGGAGAGTGACTCGGGCGCATAAAAAGCCCTAAATATTTGGAAATATATATATATATATATATATATATATATATATATATATATATATATATATAGAGAGAGAGAGAGAGAGAGAGAGAGAGGATAAGAGACTGACAGTGAGAGAATCTTGACGTTTGCCTGCTTGTGGCACTTGAGGCTGTCCATAGGAGTCAGCGGATGGAAAATATGTCACGGATATGATTGAGATGAGGAAATACATAAGGAAGAGAAACAGAATCAGTACTCAAAAGAAATCGAACATTTTCTCCCCGTCGGGAGATGTCCGTAGTTTTTATTATTCTTTGGTTTCCCTTTTGATGTGTCACTCGAATGATAGGGGAAAAGGGGGGAAGGCGGTTGGTAAAGAAGTGGAAGAAGGAGTCGTGCGACAGAGGAATACTTCGGCGAAGCGCGGAGAGGAAAAAAAATGTCGTAAGAGACGCTAAAAGGTTAAACAGATTTGTTTGTGAGTGATCAAGTCCGTCGAGGATTCATATTCCTGTCGCCATTCGACGTCTTTATGTCATATTTGTCGGAAAATATTCCTACAGCTGTAGCAGAAGTGGTGATTTCGAAAACATACACGGTCTTTTCCTTCGAAGTTTCAACGGATAAAGTTTCATAACGTCAGAGCTAACTTTTCAATCCGAGAGAGATGCGATAGCTTACGCAAAAACAGTCGCAATTCTGATCCTTAAAGGCAAAAATTCTGCGAAAATTATGAAGAGCTGCAATTGTCAATTTCATTAGAAATAATTTCTTAAATCGCTCCCGAAAAGTGTCAATAAGACATTATGTACTATTTTGCAGCAGTCGAGGTTAGTGGTTATTGATTTGTAAACTTTTATAAAAATATATTCATTTCTGGAAGAGTATTCAATCAGTCACCATATATGAATGTTTTACACATTTATATTTTACGTTTAAATGCATTTTTGGTATATGTTAAGAATTTTTGTATGGCTAAGTTTTCCTTTCGTTAAAAAACGTCAGTTTTGTTCTTCACTTAACATGAAAAGGATACAACAAATATTCGCTTTATCTTCACACAGTTACTTACGGTTTTCATCTTTTTATTTATTTGCAATTATAATGATCGATTTTGAAGACGTTGAACTTTAGAAAAATTATACCGATTGTGCGGAATATTATGCGCCCGTTGCAATAAAAATAAATAATATTGATCGTAACGAAATCGTGTTAATGAAAATGCAATGAAAATTGCTGTTTTTAATTTAGTACACGAAAAACAATACAGCTATGCAGAAAGTATATAGTAGTGAAAATTTAACGTGATTATACCGTGATAATATACTCCTCTCTCCATGGACTTCCCCGAAATTATAGCGTTCTTCTCCAACTAACTTTTTGCCATCCAATATCACAAAGATCTACAATTTGTATTTTTCCTTTCTTTACAATTGCTTAACCTCTCTCTCAATATTTTCCTCGTGCAAATATACCACAATGAGCAATTAATTAGTTTTTGTGCTTCTCTCGTGTGGTATAGTTTTATTGTTCTCTTTTAGTATTAGTATAGTATAGTATTATAGTATTAGTATCATATATTAACATTCTAGTTTTTTACCGAATAAATAAAGATAATCTTATCATTAGTGTTGATCGGCGTAAATCCCATAGCTGCAAAAAGATAAAGTAATCCACATATAAATTTCTCCTTCAAAGTATCCATCTCCATTGATATTAAATTGGTCTCTAAGTTAGGCGAATTGTCACGCTTCCTTTTTAGCATTAATGTGCATCTGGTTTCCTGTCTACAATATTTAAATTTACATTGTAGGAGAGAAATGATGGCGGATTGTAATAGGAAGGTAAATTTAAGAATTAAATATTAAATTATGAATAACATTTTTATGCCCGACCTTCTAGATTTTGCTTAACAAAAAGGATTAGTCTCCTCTATAGCTATTATAAGGATAAATCTCGTAAAATGTTTTGGTATAATTTTCTAACTTTTCATTTGCCAGTTTCGACGGTTATTTTACTAAAATCTTTGGATACAAACAGTTCTTTATATTTTTCTTGGGTGGTAGTTCAAAATATTCATATCCCTATTCCTCCTCACGTCACGCATTTAAAAAAAATTCTTTTTATATTCACCCGTAGCTATCAATTCGTCCAAATTTGTTTAATATAATTAAGTTTTAACATATATTCAAAGATATTACTATATGAACAATCTGTTTCGCCATTGTGTGCAGCTAGAGCTCATACAAGTTGGAAAAATGTACCGCAGAGTATTGATTGATAATGTAAATAAAAAATCGTATAGCCATAGAGAATATCATTGAGACAATAAATCAAAGATAAGTATCTAACTCAAATACGGAAGGTGATACTGCTGTAAAATAGTATTGAACGCGATTTGAGATGTCTTTCCGAAATTGAATTAGGCATCGCATGCTTTGCCACAATACCGAATAAAATTATACCACTAGGTAACGCTTTTAGCCCGGAAAAATCAAATAACATGAAAATATTGGGGAAAGGAACTGTAAATGTCAATGACTGAGAGAAAAATGGAAGTAACAGAGAATAGGAAATGTATGAACGATAAAATGTAATCAAGTAGTACATGGAAGAAAAGATTGAGGCAGCGAAGGGAATCATAGGTATACTCTTCAGTATATGTTTCAATATTATCGTGTAAATAAAACAAGAAGAAGAATCTGGGAAAGTCAGAAGGATAAAGCGATCAAATACAGGGTCTCCCGAAATAATGTATACTAGCTGAACCCTGCAAAATTTGCGCGTTTAATTTTAAATTGATTCATAAAAAAATTAATAAGTTTGTAAAATAAGTTGATGTTAATAATTCATATTTTACTCTAGCAATGAATTTAAACAGTACAGGATACTTAGATGTTTGACTCCCAATGTAAGGTTTGCGTGTTAGAATCTCACTGAGGGAAAGGCAGTGTGCGCATATTAAAAAACATGTTATCGGTAGGTAATCAGAAATCTGTATTTTATAAGTTATGGTAAAGAGTAAATTGATGCGGCACAGTAATTAAATTGAAATGATTAGTGATCGGATGATTCTTACGCGACAGGCATATATTGTAGTGATGTGAAATGAGGAAACAGAAGAATAGAACTGCTAAGACCGGGAGTCAAACTGGGTCTTTCCGAACCAAAACCACTGAATGCATACAATGTATGTGTGGTTATTGCTCAATTAATATATTAAAAACATTAAGAAGTCTGAGAAGTAAGTAATTATGGTAGCAATAATTGTTCTAAATCTCCATTTTTAGGCGCGTTTCGCTTACAGCGTGAGCGCCTATTATCGTCGGTCTGTCCGTCCGTCCGTCCGCATGTTCGTTCTCGGCTTCTACCAAACGGATTTTCATGAAATTTGATATTAATGACTTACAATCAAATATAATAAGAAAAAATTAAATTTTCGTCATATCTCGTAAAGTATTGCTCATATCAAAATATTTTTCAAATAAAACTTGTAGAACTAATAAATTAGAGTTATTTTTCTATACATTTTTATCGTAGGAGTAGCTGCTTTCGATAAAATCAAACAAAAACGTCTTAAATAGAGTTGAACATAGAAAATTTCTTGCATGGTTACTTCTTCATAGTTGCTAACATAATCTCACAAACAAGCGTTTAATTCGACTAAATTAATCTCGTGAAAACTTATGGGAACATATAATTATCTCCTGGAATCGAACCCGGGACTTTAGGAAATTGAGAATAGTTTTCTAGGGACCTCCTGGCATGTAGAAACAAAACGCAGTTTACTGCAAATCTCTACGGCAAACGGTTTTCGAGATAGAGGGTGTGTGTGTGTGGACAGACAGACGGACGGACAGACGGACACTTCAGAAATTATATATAGGATGTACACACTTTAATCACCTATATCTTTAACATTAAAGCATACAGACGTAAGTGAATGGTTTGGAAATTTAGCTGAAAGTCACAAATGTTCAAAATGCCCATCATTAGCGTCAATTCATTTTTCATAACAATTAACAACATACTGACACACTTGTAGACGTTGCTTAACAAGGGAATCCAACCAGCTGGGTGTACACATAATAATAATAATCAATCAAAATATGGTTATAAAATCAACAGCAACCAACAGAATAGCTTTAAAATCAATCACCTTTTATACATGGATGAACTAAAACTCTATGCAGCCAATAATCAACAGCTCATATCAGAACTAAACTTAATAGAAATATTCAGTAACGACATCAAAATGAATTTTGGTATCAGCAAATGTAGAACATGCCACATCGAAAAAGGAATACCACTGAAACGAAGGATACACGCTGAACACCACCGAACAACAAATAGCAGGCATGACAGAAGGAGAACAATATAAATATCAAGGCTTTTTACAAACACCCATAATAGACCACACCATAATAAAACAACAAATACGAACGAAATATAAATCATGCCGAGAAGAAATCCTAAAAACTGAACTAAACAGGAAGAACAAAATAACCACAATAAACATGTATGCCATTCCAATATTAACGTACTCTTTTGGTATCATTAGATGTACAGAAACGGAACTAAATGCACTCAATACACCAAACAGGGTAGCATGTGGCAGGTTTTGCATTCACCACGAACACTCAGCTGTAGAAAAATTCACCTTACCAAGGAAGAAAGGAGGACGTGGATGCATAGACATCACGAACCTGCATCATAAACAAATACAGAACCTCAGGAAGTACTTCTATACAAGACAGGACAGCAAGCTGCATAAAGCCATAACCACAATAGGCTCTTCTTTCACACCATTAAAACTCAAAAACCAGCAATATGAACCTAATAACAACAGATGCTCAAAAAATGGAAACATGGAAAAATAAAACACTCCATGGTAAACACCCATACCAACTATCACAAGCGCACCTGGATAAAGAAGGATCAAATAAATGGCTAAATAATGGACAACTATTTTCAGAGACTGAGGGTTTTGACATTGCTATACAGAACCAAGTCATCAAAACCAGGAACTATCTGAAATACATAATAAAAGATCCAACAATATCAGATGATGAATGTAGAAAATGCAAAAGCCAGACTGAGAAAATAGAGCACATAACGAGTGGATGCAGCATATTGGCGCCCAATGAATATACCTATAGACACAACGATGTTTGCAAAAAATACACTTAGCAATAAGTAAGAAACAACCTAATAGAAAATAGCAGTACCCCATGGTACCAATATCATACTCGAGAATGAAAACATCAAATTATACTGGAACAGAGAGATCATAACTGATAGAAGAGTACCCCACAATAAACCAGACCTTACACTGATAAAGAAGAAAGACAAAATAACATACCTAATAGACATAGCAATTCCAAATACACCAAATTTAGAAAAGAAGTACAGTGAGAAAATACAAAAATACACACTACCAGCAGAAGAAATTAGGGAAATTTGGAGTCAAGATAAAGTTATCATTGTACCCATAATACTATCAACTACTGGTGTTATTCCAGGAACCTGCACAGAAATATCACGTTGCTGGAGCTAGACAGCAAGCTTTATGTTAATCTGCAGAAGTCAGTTATAATAAGCACCACATCAATAGTGAGGCAGTTCCTCAATAATAACACCTAGTTGTTACAAAAATACAAGGCAATAATAGTGCTTATACAGCTTGAGACATCTCTGCTGTATGAGCTTGAATCCAGGAAGCCCTCAAGGTTGAAAAAGATAATAATAGTAATACTAACTTTATTCACGGGCAGTGCCCTTTTTCAGTTTCATACAAAGGCATGTTATAATTATTTAATATATACGAAGAAGTTTTACAAATTAATATACAATACAAATACAGTACAATACAAATTAATATACAATATTATATATATATGTGTATATATATATATATATATATATATATATATATATATATATATATACATACACACATACATATATATATATATATATATATATATATATATATATATATATATATATATATATATATATACACACACACAATATAATAAGATAAAATACGTACAGTTATATAATAAGTTATATCATGAAATTAAACAATCACATTTAAAATTGCACTTTTGGGTTATTAAATATACTGATTATTAATGTTTTCTTAGTGGAGTAATTATAATATATTTTTTTATTTAACACATAAATTCTTGAAGAGAAAGGTTAGGAAAATCTACTTCCTCTTGGATATTGTTTTCATCCCTCATCATTCTATGGAGTGGCATATTATAGGTATATAACTTGACGCTAATTATGGGCATTTTAAACATTTGTGACTTTCAGTTAAATTTACAAACCATTTACTTACGTCTCTATGCTTTAATGATAAAGATATACGTGATTAAAGTATGTATACATTATTTCGGGACACCCGTAAAGTGATAAAGCAAACACCTGAATGATTAGGATTCGTGAATTTGATGAAATAACGAAAGTTAATAAATCCGAAAATTCGATGCAGTTAATAGAAACAGACGATAATGAAATTTTTTTGCCGAAAGACGTCTTATTCGGTCGAAGTAGGACAAAAGCATCGCAGGAAAGAGAGAATGAAATGCTGAAAATGGCGGTGGAGACGGATTTGATGAGGAGGAGGGAGGTTGCCTTGGAAACCGCTTGTCCTATTGAATGCCGGGAACGAATGGGTATGTGGAAGGAAAGGAGGAGAAGATTGGCGTTAAAGAGGAATAGAAGTGTGGAGAAGAGTCGTACGAAGGAATCTGGAAGAAGATGGAGAGAGAGAGAGAGAGAGAGAGAGAGAGAGAGAGAGAGAGAGAGAGAGAGAGAGAGAGAGAGAGAGAAGGAGGCACGTAGGTTGCCCTTGGAGAATTTGCTCTAGAGCAGCGGGTGACTCCAGGTTTGGAAGATGGGCGTGGGTGGGAGAGGGGGAAGGGGGGGAGGGGGGAGGAGGGGGGCGACGGGAGGGAAGGGGATTGAGAATAAGAGAGGTTGGTGGGTTAGGGAGGGCAAATATTCCGCCATCCCGGGAATCACCTCCCGGAGGTATCCCACGGCAATATCCAAGGACTCTCTCACCTGCTCTCGGCATACGTAGACCAATCCGTGTTTTGCTACCGTCTTCCTATTTCCGATATCTCTTTTCCCATTGGTGGGTTACATGCGTAGTCAGGGAAATCCTCCTCCGCGAAACTTACCCCGGCTCCTGATTCCTAACCTCGCTTCTTCCCATCTCCGCCATCCTGGGGGACTATGCTTGCACCCTTATCGAACCGTGGACTGTTTTCTCGGCATCGGGAAATTGTTTTTATGGGGTTTATTGGAGGGGCGGGTCCCGGGTTGGCGCCCCGTGCTGTGTTATTGAATAGACGGATGTTTTAGTCGGGCTTATGAAAAGAGAAATTTATTTTGAGAAATGATTTTTTTATTAGGTTCTTTTTTAAGTTTATCAGCGGTAGAGCGTGGGAAAAGACTTGTTCGGTTTGCTGTCCTTATGCGAACTAAATTCGCTAACCGTAAATGTGAAAATGAGAACAATAAAGAATACTATAGATAATTCGGAAACCAGTAATATATTTTCATAATTCATGTGCGAATTTCTCCTCCAGGTTTGCTTATATGAATAATTATTATAATAATAACTCAACGCCCTTAGCTCTAACTCAGATTCATTTCTTTATTTATGCTATATTTTTCAATTTTTGCGAATAATGGATTTTTTTATTAACATAAAGCATTTCAGGCAATTAATAACGTTATTATCTGAAAATTCTCACCAGCACGTGGTGTATTTCAATAGAACCTAGTTTCCGTTCATTTCTCTTCGAATATTAACCTTCTAATATTTTGATTGCTGTTTAAACCTGTATACTTAGCATAATAAGCGTTCATTGAAGTTAAACTGATAAATAAAACATGGACTACAAAGAAGAAGTTTTTGGTGTCACATCTGATCGTTTAGTTCCCACAGTTTGCTATAAAAAGGATAAAAGCGTAATGTAAAATACTAAGAAAATGTAACCAGTATAATATTTAACAAAAAATATTCATCGAAAAACAGAATTATTGTTTTGGCTGTGATATTAGAAAGTATACTGCATAATATTTTAACAACGCATTTATTATTTGGTAAAATTAATGAAACCATGATAGTACTATTTCGCTTAGTTTAGTTCCCACAGTTTGCTATAAAAAGGATAAAAGCGTAATGTAAAATACTAAGAAAATGTAACCAGTATAATATTTAACAAAAAATATTCATCGAAAAACAGAATTATTGTTTTGGCTGTGATATTAGACGGTATACTGCATAATATTTTAACAACGCATTTATTATTTGGTAAAATTAATGAAACCATGATAGTACTATTTCGCTTTTAGAAAGTATTTCCGTAAAAGCTCGAAAAATCCTGGGATTGATGAAATATTGTGCTTGGATATTTTTGGAAAGCGATAACCTAACTTAGGTACTAACTGAAAAACGAAAACGATTTTATAACCGCAGAGGACCGTTCATTTCCGCAATAAAGAGACAAACAATTGAAATCGCTCTTTCGTTTAATTAAAATTTTCATTTCAGTAATACGTATATTAGATTTGATGTATTTCAATTTATCTCGTTAAATTCAAACTAGTATGCATTGTTGACGTATCCATTTGTAAATCTGATTATCTCACAAATTATACAGCGATATTAATAATTAACATATAGATTGAAAACTTTATTTTTAATGTGCAGGTATCTCTCCAAAGTTAATTATTTCAGGAAGCAGAATACAAACATAATACAAATCGCTAATTAGCAACAAATTTGGTGAGCGTGAAGTTAATGAAACTGCATATAGTATACAATTTGGAATATAATTGTTAATTTTACCTAATAGGTTTTCAATGAAATGTAGATTTATCATATACAGCCCCATAATCTTAGTGTCAATTACCAGTGACGTTTGCGGGTAGAACGGTGGAGTTGCTCTAATTAGGAGGGCGCGTGAAACACAGCAGTCAGCTTCTCCCCAATGGATAGGTTTATTATTAACGGAATTATGCATTACCTTGCGTGTCGCAGATTTCTTAAGATGTTTTTGGCTCGAGTTAACGCGAGTAATCAATTATTATGATTATTAGTGTAAAATTGAACCTTCTACTATTCCCGTCTCTTTCAGTTGAGAAATAGTACGTCCTGCACATAGCGTTCCTTTCCATAGATTCCACAATTGTGCGAATTATTTCACTTTTACGTTCACAATGATTGCACCCGTTTTGTGTATCGTAGGTCTTCAAGTGCACGGTATTCATCGCTTCGACTGCATCGCGGAAACTCCCTTTTAAATATCTCCCAATAACAACTTCACCCTCCTCCTTAACGACGCGAGACGTTACGTTCACGACAGAACAGGGCGTTGCGTTGCCCGATTTCATCCAAAATAGTTCGCTATTTTTGGAAACTTATTTAAGCGCAACGAAATACCTCTTCCGTGCGAAACTGCTCTTTCCATTTCCGCGCGGAGCACCGCCCTCTGCGGAGTTTACCTTCCTCTCAATCCAAGGAATGGGAGAAAACAATGCTATCCTCCCCCTCCCCCCAACATCACCTCGCTGTACTTCCTCCGCCATTTCCTACCTATTCTGCTTCTTCCCCATTCACCTCTCATCCCACGTGACTCCAAAATATTTCGCCATCAGAACCTTTCATATTGGTTCCTTTAAGCCGATCGACAATATGCATTCAGTATTCACGTCACACGGCGCAGGCCAGAATCGTACGTTCGGATGGAGGCTATATTGATGGCGCGTGGAGGACGAAGATATTGAGTGGAGGGAGGGGAGGGGGGAGGGGGGGGGAGGGAGAGAAAGGGAGAAAGAGGAATGGGAGGTGGATGTGGGGGGGGAGGGGGAGGGGGAGGAGGAGCGAGAGGAATGGAAGATGGGGGAGAGAAAGGCGTCGTAAGGGCAAATATCCCTGGGGTGATTCGAACGAGAACATGAAGGAGAAAGGGAGACAGGTGGAAAGAAGGGCGTGGAAAGAAGAACAAGGAAGACGGGAATGCGAGAGGAAGAATGTACGGAGAGGACGAATGAAGGGTAAGTTATAAAATATTGTCCGACGAAAAGTCGCATTTATCGGAGAACCGGATTGATAAAATAAATATTAAGTAGGTTAGGTGCAATAACGATTTGGCAAATTTATTGACGGGGGAGGGGGTTGGAAGGCGATCCTTTCTCCTGACGCCGTGCGTTTTATAATATCAGCTGGAAATTATGCGCTGTGATTTCGTCCCAGGCTTTCGTTGTTTATCTTATCAGTATTCGGACGTTTTTCATCGCCGTAGCGAGTTCGCCGTTCCTATCGCATTTGCATGCATTGGAAACGGACGCACTAGATTTTGTTTCCCCACGAATTTGCCAAGAATCTGAAAAAATAGAGCGGGTTTACTTTATGTAAAAGGCTCTGCTGTTTTGCGGTTTGTTTATCGGCGCGATTTCGGAAGCTCGGAAATAAAATAGATCGGTCATGCATATTGAGTAGGTAATTTAATAAAGGAGAATGTAGTAAATTTAAAGGTCTTATCCGGATGAAACTTGAATTATTAGACGGTGGCGGCGCGGTTTATCTGCAAGGCGAATATGAATGCGTTTTCATTGGAACTTTTGTCTCACCTGATTTTATTATTAATTTATAAGGTTATTGTATCTGTTTTAAGAATAAGGTTAAAAGGAATAATTTTTTGTCTAAAATTTGCGCTTAATATAAAAATTCGGCTAAATGCGCACGAATATTTTTATTGGTGTATTCGCGCGTGAGAGCTACTTCTAATTCATGAAAAGGAATGTAAAGGGAATGCCAAGAATATGCGATGTGGAGTTATGCTTGCCGTAATTTTTTCAGAGTATGGTTCTATTTGAAGTGCATTCTCAAGCAATGCTTAGTGTAATTGTATTAGTCTGAATAAAGCCCGTCAGTGGAAGAATTTACGTGGTCTAGCAAAGCATAAATCTTTATTATTAACTTTCCTAGCAGGTCGACAGAGAAAATGCACCAATTCAATTAGACGAGTGTACACAGGCACGCAAATTACGCAGAAGGTACTCGTTATTACCTTGCTAACTTATTCCAAAATTCCTTCTTCATGTCAAAAGCACTGAGCGTCTGTGTGCCAAATTAACGCATACATGCTCATGACATATTTGAACTAATATAAATTTTTTAAACATTGAGAAATGAACGATTCAAATCGTCGGCGAGCATTAATTTCTTAGGATTATCTTATCCGCTGATTTTCACCGTCGGTTAAATTTATCAGAACGAAAAAGAACATATTATTTATAATTCTTTTCCATCTCTTTCTTCGCTTTCCCCGTATAGTACGTTCCACTTCCCCTTCCCAAATATCCTTTCCCCTCCCTCCGCTGAAACGTATTCCTCCCCCCCCTCCCCCCTCCCTCCCTCTCCTCCCTCCCCTTTCCCCCCCTTAGAGTCTCCCATTAGGTGAATACACTGGAGGGATATACAGTCAAGAGGAACATGTTCCATTACACAAGTCTACCCTTTTCCCTGCCCCCCTCCCCATCACACATACACGCGCGCACGCACACACACACACACACCTGTTTATATACCCTTTCACTTCCTCCTCTCTACTTCGCTTTACCCGTATCCAGCCCGCAGACCTTTCCTCGTCATCCAACTAAAGCCGCAATAATCCCAGGGGAGGCTTCTCTCCCCGCGCTTCGTACAATAGGACTCCATGGTGTTTACATCAGCACGGATGGACTCTTTCTTTTTTTTTTTGCCACGCGAAAAAAATTGTTTAAATTGCGTAATTTCCTCGCCAGATGTCTCCCGACGGTTTTTTCGTGACTGCAATTCGTATTGTCTTCGTTTCTCGTTATTTTTTTACCGCCTACCTTTATCCCCGTTCCGTCCCACCGTCCAATCTCGCCATTTCCGTCTATCGTTTGCTCCCCGGGAGAGTTTCATCTTTTGTCCTCTGTCCCCATTCGAGGTCGTATTAGTTTAAACGTGCCTATCTTGTGCGACTGATGTGGGTCCAACATGTGTTTGTCAAATTACGCTCGTCACGGTGTTTACCATCTGCGCTCTTCTTGTAATTAATATAAGATATCGGTTTTTGAGAAAATTCTCAGTCAACAATAAAAATACTGCTACTATGAAAATTCCTTTAATCGACCATTGACTCTCTGCTTGTAAAAATAGGTCTCGTTTTTCAGACATATAAATCGAACTTATTCAGAAATTAAATTTTTTATTTATTTTCTGCTGTTGATGATACACTTGAAATAACTCATTTTATTAAATGAATTAAGACATTGAGTGGTATTTAAGCATTGCACTCGTGTTGTTGTAGTGTAATTAGCTAATTTTTCATACCGATCGTGTGTGAACTTAGGGCGATTTTATTTCAAACAACTATTTTTCCCGAATGCGATCACCTTATTAACCGACAGAAGTATAACGCGCTCATTACAATACTACTAGCATATTATTGCTCTATCGTTACAAGGATGTAATTGAATTTAGTGAATTGTATTTTGACATGATAAATTATTCATACTAGATGAACGGATCCAAATACATATATGTAAAATAAAAACCGGATATTTTAATCTGAATGATGATTAACATACGTATTTGTTCATCGTTATTTTTGTCAGTTTTACAATTAATTTACACCTTATTTTCATTAGATCAGTCGTCACAGTTGCATTTTAATTAATACTTCACAATTCGTAATTTTAATCTAATTTCAATTTCAGGATAAAATATGTTTGTAGTGGTTTGGTCTTGTTCACCAGTTGTGATTTTAATGTTTTTCGGGTTACCATATCGAGACGTGCCGACATAGAGCTGTCCATGAGGAAACACAGGCACTCGTAGATAAAGACCAAATTAATTTAGCGTCTGTACTTGGGATTTATTAATATTTATCGAAAAAGCATGCTTTAACGGAAACCTTTCCATTATAAAATAATAAAAGAAATGAAGTTTTTTACTTTCTCATATACGATGTATATTGAGAAAGTATTGTAACCGCGAAAAAATTCGACCTAGAGATTTTGATTGAAATATACGTTTTATGTGTACCCGAGTCCGAAAAAGTGGTTTTCAGGGAATGAGATAACGGAACCTTGGTAAACAGTTTGTATTCCTTTCTCAATATTCGTTAAAATTGTAATATTAATTTACTATTTACCTAAATTTACTATGTTGAAATCGGCTATGTTATGACTTTAACTACTGTAACTTCGTCACACGGAGAATTGACTGTACCTAAAGATAATTTTCTAATCTAATGACAAATATTTAAATGTCCAATGCTTACGATAAAATGTCTCGAAAGAACAAATGAAATTTTCGCGTTAAGAAAAACATAATCCAAAAAAAGATAAAAAGATATATCATAGCTTTTACATTTGAAACGTGTATGAAGACGACAAATGTTCTCAATAGTTGTTAAAGTTGCAACATTAATATAATAATATGACGAACAAACTAAAATTTTATATACTTACATTAAAATTCTTTAAATATTATCCGTTCGCGTTAGGTAAACACAGGTAAACAGATAACGTAACCTAGGTAAACAAATTGTATTCCTCAACAATGAAATCCCGATCTCTCATTGGCTGGCCAGTCAACCAATAAATACGCCGCTGAGCGTGACGGAGGTCGACAAATTATTACTAGATTTATAAAGAGCTATTGATATAATTTGTATCAGCTTCGTCTAATTATTTTTCCTTTAACTGGTTTTCATACTCCTTTATCCCCTATTGTTCATACCCTGTTTTTCTGTCTCTATTTCTGGCGCAATCCAATTTACTTACTGTCTCTTTTCGTGAGAGAAAAATGGTCGTTATGAATGTATATTCCATTTTATTTCCTTCCTCCCACATCCGCTTGTCATTCGTTTTCGCAACTCATTAACGTATGACGTCCTTTTTCACGAATATTTTTCGATATTTTAAGTGTACCTATCCCGCTTCTGTTCCGTTCAATCTTATTCTCATTTTCGTCCATTTAGTCTTCGTCTTTGATCTTTAGAATCATATGCATGTAACTACGTCCCCCCTTTTTCATTGTACAACCCATTCTTTGAGATATTTCCTCATCTTCTATCGTGCGTGATAGTCCTTTGCAACATTTTCCCTTATTATTCGTTTTGAAGAGATATTTTCCACTTACATTAGCTTTGATCTTCTGATAATCCTGGATCCTAACCTTGTAAGAAATTCAATTCGCTCATTTGCTATAGGAAGTCGTTGGAATTTAATCGTAAATGTTTGAGTAGAACATTGCCAAGAGAAACTATGTATTTTGTTCACCATATATAGATTTTGTGGTCACTAATTGGATGTTGGTGTAAGATGAATGGTTTGCCGCATTCGTTTAGTTTCGGCTATTCGTCATTCAGAAGATTTATCTTTAATATTCGCTTTCCTATCTCGTTAACTTTCTCCTTGAAATTGCTTATTCGTTATACTATCTAGTTTTCGATCGTTATATATATATATATATATATATATATCTCCCCCAGCTTGTTCCTTTCCTACATATTTCATATACGAATTTTATTCCTTTTAATTACTCAATTCTTTTTATTTTGTGGTTTTTGCCCTTATAAAAATTGTTTTTCTTTCCTTTAATATTACATTTAATAATTCACTTCGTGTATTTTTATCATATTTTAATAATAACCTTTTTGTGTGCGAATTAGGAGTTGTCACGTCGTTTATTTTAACGAAAACAAACTATTAAGTTAAGCGCTCTTTTATTTGCCCCATGGATCTTTTTCCTTGCCTGAGACAGTAATTTTTTTTCGGTTGCTTCAATAATCTCAATTTATATGCTACTTTTTCTATTGCCTTCCCGTACCCTATCTTTTTCTGTGCGTCATTATTCCTTTCTCTCTACCTCCTCGGGTCTTACTCTCCGTTTTCAACATTTCCTTTCCATTATTTCGACGTCTTCTTTTATCTTTCATTTGTTTTTCTTTCTTCCGATTCTTATTGCTATAAACCCTTTCCCCTCCTTACCCTTTCTACGCAAAGCCATAGTTCCCCCATCGTCACGTAAGACTTCTTCATAAACCATTCCCTAGAGCAGTTTTTCCCAAACTTTTTGACCGCGCGAACCCTTTTTTATAATGATCCAAATCTCGCGAACCCCCTCCTAAAGATTATCTTTCTTACCCGAGTGTAAATTATTAAAGAATATATATTGTAAACAGTTTTTTATATTTATTAATTTAAGTATACAATATTTATTATGACATTATTTCCACCTTTATATATAATTTTTCCGTTGTTTATTTGCGTGCTTGTAACCTTTTGGTGGTATTTGTAGTAAGGGGAGCAGCGTAATTTTCATTTGCATATTAAAATTACGAATAATTATCATGAAAATCTGAGATTTAAAACAAAGCCCAGAAGTACAAAATTTACTTTTTTTACAATTTGCGTACAATATTATGTCTCAACGTTCGTCCTTGTCCCTTTCGTTAAGAGTGCATTACAATTATATTATCCGCCATGATATCGATTTGTGCATTGTTTAAAGAAGACAATGGTTGTCTATCAACTTATTGTTTACGAAGACGAAGGCCTATACAGTTTCCGTTCTTACGAAAGGTTCTTCTCCGTAGTGAAAAGTGAGCGATGCTTCTTATTCCTAAGTCTGATAAAATAGGTTTAGCTCCAGACACATTCCTTTCGTGCTTCAAATAAAAGTTTGACATAAATATTGTTTAACTAATGGATTATTTTAAATTTTAATAAAAAAGTAGTTATATAGAATTTGTTAAAAACTTGAATGCCAACAAGGACCAAATTAAGCGATTTACCAAAAAACTTTGCTCGCCATTACGGATTTTTTTTGCCGCGAACCCCCTGAGACCCCCTGGGGGCCATCTCGCGAACCACAGTTTGCGAACCTCTGCCCTAGAGGGTTGCAGATGCGGGACTTACCCGGGAGTCAAATTGCAACGCTCATCTCATGGCGGAATCTGTGTCGCGCTCTTTGTTAACTCCGAATTTCCTTCCTCCATTTCCTCCTCCCTCTTTCAACCCCTCCCCAATTTCCCTCCCTCTCTCTCTACCTCCCTGCATTCCTTCCCCTCTCTCCCAACCCACCCAATTCCCCTCCTTAGCTTACCACCTCTCTCTCTCTCTCTCTCTACCTTACACCCCCCTCCATATACCCTGAATCCTGTCAGTCTCTAAAACCTCGACCCTTTAAAACCTTTCAAGGAGCTTCCCCAACCCTCCTCCCCATGGTAACACGCAACTATGCCGTTGCTCTCCTCTTTCTCCTTTTCCTCTCTCCCTTTCTCTCCTATCCCTACTCTCTCACTATTTCTTCCACACTGTGGCTCTCCCTCCTCCCCCTCCCCCTCCCCCCCCCCTATATCTCTCTCTCTCTCTCAGCTTCTCTATTTGAATAAGGAGCAAAAGAATTGCGCCGCACTCCTCTCGTGGCTCACACGGCTTAACCGCTCAGACGGAGGGAACTTTTAGAAGCTTCCACGCTAATTTGTTTGTTATGCAATTAAGGAGATCATCAACTCGTGCTCAACCAGTGCTTTAGTTTTCAAGGCTGTTTACGCTCAGCTAATTTATTTAAACGGTGTTGCTCCAAGAATCCTCCTCTTGGTGTTGCCATATATTTTCCTGTCCGTTTTAGGGAGAAAATACGGAGTTCTCCGCTGGCATTATGTTGTTTTAAGTAAATACCTCCGATGTTTATGCTCAGTGGCATCGTATGAGTAACTCTTTCGATGAATTTATTTGATTTCACATTTATAAGACGCAAAAATATATGTCACAAGTTTTAAGTAAGCTATTATAAATCTGAAATTTATTAGTTAACTGTGCAAATAATAATAATATCGATTGACTTTTGAACACCGTGAGTTGCATTAATGGTAAACACGACGTTGCTAGGCACGTGTTTTTCTTTGCTTAGTGATGAGCAGCTATAGGAAAATATTCGAGAACATACTTTAAAAAATTCCAATCGATCTTTAACTCTTTGGTGTTTTCGTGTACACTAATTTGCGTTTTGTTTTTTCCAATGAAAAGGATACTCAAAGTGTTTTTTCTCCGTCTTAATTAATTCGTGGAATACAAATTGGAAGTTAGACTTTTGATATTAAATTTTAATTGTATTACAATCATTTATCTTCTCAATTCTCAATTGTAACCATGCATGGACGAAACTAATAAGGAAATCGTTCAGGAGTTCAAATTTACTTAATTTTTCGCTTGTTAGTGAATGTTTTGAGGAAATCGGCGAAGCTGCGTGAATTTTGTTTTCATCGATTAATGAATACGAGGAAAACGTAATTAGAAGGTTCAAATTAGCTACTACACGCATCAGAGGGCGAGAAATTTTTAGTTCTCCCCTCTAAATGTTAAACGTAATTCTAGAGAAACGGATTAACCGCTTGAGCGTAGGAAATAGATTCGACGTCCTTGTTTGTTACTCGTCCATCTGCGAATGAAAAGCGGCTCAAAATTGATCTAAACTAGAATTATTATTAGTTCTTATTATAGATATCGACTAAAAGTAGAAGGTAACTAAATGCATATACGTTCTGTTTAATATCAAAACAAATATATTTTTAAAATGTTTTGAAACCGTACACAAAAAGAGGGGAGAGAGTGTTTACGTATGGTTGCTTATGGTGCGGATGGAGGGGCAGGGAGTGCGACCTTTTTCCGATGGCGTGCTACTACATTAATATTTCCGAGTACTTCGGCGAGCCGCATTTAAAGCGCGGTTGTCATGATGGACCGCATTTAAAGTCTCATACGGTTCGATGGGCCGCGTCGGACTTTTGTCCTCGAAAGAGGTCGCGCACGGCCGCGTTGGAAATATTTTATTCGTTTAAAATTATTGATAGATAAAAAACAGCTTGCGACTAGGTTTAATAAATTAATTGCTGATCTGTAAATGTTTTAATAAAACAAGAAATTTTCTTTTCCAACGACTTTACCGAGAATTGAGAGCCAAAATTAAGGCGCGTTGCGGCGTCGTACCTGGAGCTAGCGGAGTAAGGGGTTGACGCCCCTAGTATAAAAGTAAATATTTGCTCGAGGCAGAAAATATTTTATATTGCAATAATGCTTACAATATAAATTTATAATTCATTAACCTTTCCGTTTTTGCGTTTATATACGTATGCTAAAATGATCCCTAGTTTTGTTTGATATGTATGTTATTATTGTCCATAAATTTGAACAGGGTAAGCAGATCAAACATATTTACAAGTCTTATAACGCCTTATTCAAAAAATAAATTGCTGTACTTAAGGCTGAAATTAAAACGAAAAGCAATGTTTCTCTTGTAGCTATTCATCGGTGAAATGCCACTGATGTAGGCTGTTTTATAGCCGAAATACGAGTCTGATTTTCCAAACTTTTTTGTGAATATTGGAGAAATATCGTTTTTCATTATAATAATGCGTAATTTACGCAAAACTCTTAACATAAAAATGCATATTATGTATGTAAAACTCTCGTATTCTATTTAACTTTTGATAAAGTTGGTAAATTTAGATTCTAACTATATAAATGAAATTTGTGCCACAAGGTAGTTTGTCAAAATGGCATTCATTGAAAATTACTAAAATTTCTTTGATTGGAATGTATTCGTTTATATTTTTAAATAAACGCCCAAATTGACTCAGTAAAATTAATAGACCTGCAGCAAGAAACTTTGTATATAAGATTCTGCTCTCCAAAACAATTCTGTACGAGAAAAATTAGATTCATAATTCATACTATTGGTTACGGTGAAACTGTTTAGATAATTCTGAAAGTCTTACTTAGCTTTAAGAGGTATCAGCTTTTGGCGCACTGCGAAGTTTCCGATATTTTGTAATTGAGATAACCCTAATGGCTGTATTACCAGCACTTAGTACAGATTCAACCGAGTAGCGTGCCCTTAATTGCATCTCCGATGCGTTTGTTTCGCGCTATCTTGTCTCTTGAAAGCATCTCGGAGAATTAGGCACAATGCTTAGCCTTAAACTTTGCTCTCCTATTAAGATTAAGAAAGCAACTCTCGGCCGAGAATTAAATGGAACGTGAATTATCTCTTACTTAATGCTCATCTTTTGTTTGTTTAACTTTTTTGGTATCTTGCGGCATGACTATATGGATAATTATTCACTTTTGTCGCGGATTTCGTCGTGATTGTTGGATATGACTTTTGTCACACATACGAATCTCCTATCAACAATTTATTAAATCCCTTATAACCAAGTAATTATATATTGCAGAAAAAATATTGTGCTTGCCTTATAAAATTGAAAAACATTTCCCCGATAACCGTAAAAAGTTTGCAAAAACCTGATGCACATTTCGGCCGCAAAGCAGATAAAAAAATTTAGAATTAAAAAACACCTGTCGGTAACTCACCACTGATGACGACTACTTCGTAGGTGTTATGTGATATATATACTATTCCGAACCTTTTTTTTGCTTTGGAGAAGCATTATCTATTTGGTTTGGTGAAAATCGTCTTAATATTTGCATCAGTTTTGCATATATTCTTTTGTATACCGATTTCCCCCGTGATAGGTCGTTGATACATTCTCTGGAGAGTTATAGTACCTGTATTGCGAATGCAATCGTATAGTATAACGATACTTTCTAACTGGGAAATTTCAAACCCTTAGTGACTTACATAATGTTATAATGTTGTCTGCAAAGGTTCGAATTATAACCGAAAGTATTTAAGGTGATAAAATAACTGAAATTTTGTAGAGCAGCTGACGGGAAAAGAGGAAACGGAATTTAAAGTTACTATGTTTTCATATATAGCAAGGAGTTCAGCCGTTTCACGTGATCTAAACTTTGCTGTTGATCACCGTACATTGCCTGAATTCTTCCGTCATTTCACTCTACCGGTTAATGATTTTCCTTCGGTTACCTTGTAATATCATCAATTAGTATCATCTTCCTGCAGGTTAAGGCTCGCATTACGCTTCCCAATTCCACTACACCAAAGAAATATCCCGCGGTTGTCTTACTCAAATGACGGACCGATGCCGTCCACCAGAGTTGACTAATTTATAGCACTAAAAAAGAATTTGTTTAGCAACCAAATATATCGCTGCTCTTTTTCTAGCGTCCCTAACATTTTCGTAGTTATAACGTCAACACCGATTGATGTATCGCGTTATTTTAGAGCGTCACAAAGTCATAAACTGCATGATAAAGTGATTGCTACAGAGCATAAAAAAGCTCAAAATGCGTATGTTTAATCACCAACTACGATGGATCAAATTTTTAGGCTTATCAATCGATTGATAACTCTGCTACTTAGCAACAATCGACAACTGAATGAATTTTATTTAAGAATAAAAATATTTATCTTGTCAATTAAATTCTTGTAGCGTAAGAGTTGAAAACAGAACGCCATCGGTTTTGACAGTCATGCTTTAAATGCGCTGTCCTGTGCTCTTAGGATCTTAGCTCTCCTTTAAAACCGTTGGTTGATTGATTATTTCGAAATAATAACCTATCAGATCCAGCAAAGTTGATTCGCTGATCTGTGATAATTATGTAGGAGAGAAAGTGCATCAAAAAGCATCCATAGCCATTGGCATGCATCCAGCCCCGTGCATTATTCAGTAGACATTCCATCTCATCGGTCAGCAGAACTTACTGATTTGCATTTTCGAAAGGGTAATTGGTAGAAGAATTGTAAAGCCGGAAAGATAAATCCTGCGTATGATTCTACGTGATAATGATCATGATAAGGGATAAATGATATTTCTCTTCAATATTTTCTGGTCATTCCCTTTTGTTGCTCTTGCCTTTTAAACAAAAAATAACTTTGTGCTATTGCCCAAAACTGAGATGCATTTAACTTTTTTCGCAATAACAATGTTCAGTTATAATCGGATAATAGATAAAACGGTGAAGTGCAACTCATTTTATTCCAGTATTTCGATAAATTAAAAATGGTGCAGTTCTGTAGCATAAATATGTTATTTTTTGTATATTCTGTCCTGAGCTTAATGAAAGCATACGAGTTTGTTTAATGTTAGTATTTATTAATATAAAATTACTGTAAAAAGTAGTACAAGAGCAGAAAGTTTGTATATTGCGATAGTACGATACAATTTAAACTTGTGTATTTTTATTCTTCATCAATTATGTTTTATTCAACATACGGCGTGTTACTCATATCGTATTTTATAGAAGGGAAAATATTTCTAGTCGAAACATGAGGATATTCAGTGGACACATCTCGCCAGCCGGACAGACGCGGACGGGCGTTCCAAAAAAAAAATATATCGACTGGAAGAAATGAAAATAGAAGTCAAAAAGGGCAAAAGCGAGGTGACCATTTTTAAAAACCCGGGCGAGGGCGTTGCGTGAGCATTACTGTGAGTTAAAAGACGGACTTATGATCGTCTTGACTATAAGAGCACATCAGCCGCGCCACAGTCTTTGCCCCCGCAATGCCCTGGAATACATTTCTCTTCACCGAAGGCTGGGGCGTCGCTGGCATAGGCGGCGGTGGTGTGGGGCGTCCCGGGACGTCGCCGGCTGCGGTGGAAAGGGACTTAAAAAGGGAGGAGAGAGGGAGGGAATCTCGAAGCCTCGTTACCGCTGTGCGCCACTACCATCCCGCGGCGCTGCGATCGCTCGTACCCCCGCGCCGCCTGGCGATCAGTCGTAAGCAGGCAACCAAGGCGGGAGGTTCGCGCGAGTTAACCCTGCCCCATTTTCAACAACCGTCGATTCGCTTTTGAAGCTTTTTATTCGCGTACCGAGATCGGTACCGTGGTTCCTAGTGTGGAGGTATTTTTCTGTTCGAGTGGGGACAAAAAATATAATCAACCCGCCGTAATAAAAAGTGCGAGTTCATTTTTCGTGTTGGAGACAATCTTCCTCTGCTGGTCTCGATAAAATTTTTGTGTTCCGTGCAGATATCGAGGAGAGGAAAAAAATGGAGCGGTTTTGCCGGTGTCACGAGGGTGGAACTTGAGATCGCTTCGTCGATAAGCATCGATATAGTGCTTCGTTTTTTCGTGATTTACGTTTCCCTGAGCGGCTTGGCAGAGAACTCCGCCAGAAAGTTTTTTTTTCGACGTTGGCCGTCGTGAAGAAGATAAAAAAAGGATAGAGAAGTTAAAAGTTTTTTCTTTATCTCTCACCAAATGGTGCTGATGGTGTTGTTGGTGATTTGAACGATTTATTCTCATTCCGATTGTGTTTCTCCTTTTTTTGTGCGATTACGCGGACGATTTGGATATTAATGTCCGAGTAAAACTTGAAAAACTCCTCAAACTCACGGCCGATTTTTTTAAAGATCTTGACTGGACACAGTGAAAAGGTCGACAAGATAGGTTCAAGTGGTTTCCCTCAGGCATTAAGTGAAACTACGAAGAAATTATAGGAACTGGTCATAGTTTTCCTCATCTTCTCCGAGTAAGTTTCTCAAGTCGTTTCGTGTGCGAATTTCTTAGCAACTTAAAGTGTGAAAGTATTAGCAGAAAAAATTTTGGCGCCGCAGAACGATAGAAATTACTGATTTTAAAATTTGCTTTGCGTTATGTTATTTGACAGCGAAACTCGGTCGCACGTACATAATAGAGTGCGATATTTTAAATGAAATCCGAACTAATGTAGCCTAATATTAATGGGACTTTGTGAGATAATTTTCTTTGCGAGTGTAATATATCACAATATTCTCGCTCGGAAGTAAATGCTTATGTAACGCCACTTGCATCGATATTTAAACCGCACAATTATTGGAATTCGACGTCGCCTCTGCTCTTAGATTGATCAAGTAAGCGTTTTTTAAAGGACAAAACTTCAGTCTTCTCACTTCTTCGGAATTTTACTTTGTACGTTTTTCACGAAAAGAATCCGAATCACCGGAATCGAGCGCTGATATAAAGGATAAGAGCCAGAAATCACGTACTTGTAAAAGAGACTCCGAAGTGACCCTACTGCCTCGGCGAGAGAATAATACGCTCCATCGTGTAGGAAGCGCCCGGTGATTCCGCGGGTGCGTGACTGAGAACTTTTACTGCGGAACTATCCTAACAAACGGGCCTCGAACGGTTAAAAAAAAAAGTTCCCCAGAATTTAACGCGGTTTTCTTATATAGGGAATCCTTCCTCAGTAAAAGGTGGAGAAGAAACAAAAATAATATTTGTAAACGAGAACGCGCTACAAGACCTTCCCAGTGCTAGATTTTTCCATAGAATCGGCAGCTTTTTGCCATTACCGATAACCGCGTTCTGCGGAAGGGTTAGCCTGGTCGGCGGTACGCTGAGGGAAGAATCGCGCATTGAGAGTCAAATGGTCTTCCCGACTCCGAAGCGTTCGCAAACTTTTTGACAGGGAAGCCTAAGTCCACAGGATACATCTCCGCGCCCTGTCTGCCGAAGTGAATCCTCATTTTCCATTCGGAGGTCGCCTACGGTTACCTCCGTTGACTTGAAGCGTCGGGTGTCGGAGGTCGAAGGGATATTACCCACTCACCCCTTGTCATACGTCTGGCCCGGGTCACACCTCCATCTCTCCCGGCGTCATAAACCACCCGGGCAAAACGCTCTCTGGAAAACCTGCGAGCGCATTCTGTCGCGCCCATTCGAGGAGAAAACTTCGAAGAAAAGTCAAGTACTTTCCGTGGATATTGGCGTGTGCGCTTCACTACGTTGAATTGTCCGTAGACTTTGTGAAAAAGGTATTTTCTGATATAGTCTCAGAGAAAAATACTCATACAAGTCGTATATTTCTCTGTCTATTCTCGTTTCCCCGTAAGTCGAGAAACAATTGCTTCTAAAACTCCAGTTTTCAACGGCGGTGGCGATAGGTGGTTGCACATTTCTTTTTCTCCTCGAAGAGTTCCTAAATAAAAAAGAAGCGGATATCGCAATTTAGCTTCTCGTTCGACGGCGGAGCAGAGCGTCGAGAGCCGAATGTGCGTGGGTCTCCAGCTTTATGAAGTAGTCTCTCCGGGAATTCAATTTTGAAGGTCGTAAAAAAAAGCGCAACGAGAGAAGGGATAAACCGTTCTCTTTCTCGCACGAATTCGCGAGGCAGTTGCAATTTTGCCTTATTCTCTTCTTCCTTTTCCATCCGATTGTTTTAAGGAGGCCTCGCTCTCATCTTCGTCCCCGACAAAAGCACGCCCACCTGACCCTGTCGTCCTCCTTTATCTCTTTACACATACGCGGTCCCATTCACTTTTCGGAAGCTTCTCTTTTTTTATTCAACCGCCGAACAACAACCAACCCTTTCTCCTCTCTCGCCGCCCACTTTGCTCTCTCTCTCTCCTCCCTTTACCTCATCTCCACCCTCCCCCAATACACCTCCCGGGGGAAAAAACAGAGGAAATTGTCCTTTCCAAGGGCGTGAAGGAAAAGGGAAAAACGTACAAAAATCCCTTGTTTTCCCTCCGGGCTGTATTTTACGGGATCGAATAGAATACACTTTGCGTCAATCCCTCAAACTTCTCCTGCTTGCGAGCTTGTATTTGCATTCTTTCGTTGAACGTGTCTCGGAACATCATTGTCGAAGTGATCCTATTCTGGACCGTGTGTGAGAATAAACCGTTTTTTTCCCTATTGTACTTTGCTTAATACGAAGCAGTGGGTGTTTTGTGTCTTGTGTGCGGGTGTCATTTTGTTCCCCGGGGTTTTCCAGTGGGATTATAAAAAAGTAAACTTCTTCCAGAAGTGGAAGTAAAGAAGGTTTAAAGATGTAATTAAGAGAAAAACAAACGAGTGCGTATTTCTAAAGGAGTTTTTTTTCTCTTGGTGCTTTTTTCAACATTGAAGACTCGAGCGGTAGCTGTCCTCTTCTCTCCGTGCTCGTTCTTAAAGGAGTGAAAGACCATCCCGATCGCATTTATGGGCGTGAGAGATGAACAATGCGTGCGACAAAGGAAGTGAATCGAGTACCTGTCATGGCTTTAGATTCCATGTCGGAGGCGCTTCGAAGCGGCAGAAAGCCGGCTCCTGGGGCCGCCGCTGAGCCTCGGTGTGTTAAGCGTCCGAGGTGCCACTGCGCGCTGCTCACATCGCTGCACATCTCCGTGGCTCTGTTCCTCGCCGCCTTCGGATTGCCCGTCTTCGGGATCGCAGAAGCATCAGCAATAGGTACGTCCATATTATTTTTTTAAATCTTCATTTCTTATTTATTACCTCAGTGATTTGGGGCCGCATTTTGTAATCCAAACGATTGCAGTTTAAGGAGGTCCTGGAAGGATATTATAGCGATTTTCTCCGCAAAAGTGTGTTTAATGCGAGTTTAAAACATTGAAGCTGATGGTGTAACCGAAGTAATATTATGCATTTCGCAAGAGATTTTTATGAGCTGTTTCCAGTAGTAGTAGTAATTAGGTTTTGAGGTGCGTCAACAGCTAAGGTTATTTTGCACCGTCGAATTCTCTTAGAGAAAATCAACATACATCACAACATCCATGCCCGAAGCGGGATTCGAACCCGCGACCTTTGGGTTAGAAGGCAGGCGCACTGCCTACTAGTCTAACCCGGCCGGCACTGTTTCCAATTTTTATAATTTATCTTATTGTTAGATAGCACGGTAGGAATTTTGTCTTCTCTTGCCGGAATATTTTTGGCTTTCCGGTATTTAATGTGGAAATAGTTTTGTTGGTACGGAAAGAGTACGAGAACCTTGAAAAATATTGTCCATTGGAGATTATGAAGTGAGCAATTAGGCTGAAATATCGTTAATTGTTTCCTTATATTCTTCTTTACGAACTTAAGAAAAATGGAAGAGAAATAGATTTTTACAACATAGGGTAGAATGATGCATTTTCTGCATGAAATATAAAACATTTACACATTTAAATGTTTTCTCCTTTTAAATATCATTTGAAAGACTGTCCTGAAAGCCGCCCATCTTATGGTTTACGGTCATAACTAAACCAGAATTTTTCATTATATTTTTAAATATTAATATTACCTCAAGAAAATATGTTCTTAGACTTTCGAAATGCTGCATGATCTAAATTAAAATTTCTTATTGAGCAAATTAAAACGTTTCAATTAAAGTACTGAGTTCACAAATGTGGAGTAGTTTTAACAAATATTATTCACGGCATTATATCTCTATTATTCGGGTGAAAACAGCTTGTCGGAAGAAGAAGCATACGGATATATCTAGAGATCCCTATAGTGAGAATGTATATATTTTCTAGTTTCTCATTATCTAATTTACTTATCTACAATTAAAAAAATTAAATATATCTGAGCAAAATAAAGAATAACGGATATTAACATGAATGGAAAATAGCTATTTTTCGCCATAAATGCGAACTTGCGACATTTTCGGCGGATCGTAAATTCTAGATCAGGAGTGAACAGCCTACGGCAGGCGTGCCAAAAAAGATTTCAAGTGGCACGATAATTTCATAAAATAATTACGAAGAGTACGTATTTTTAAAAGAATTTCACATTTATTTCAATTTTATTTTGTATTTTAATGATAACGCGTCATATTCAGGACTCTTTAAAATATAAAAACCGCGTTTGTATTCGTTACGGATAAAATGAATTTAAGAGTGGCACTCGCACACGAATTATGAATATTGATAAAAGAGTGTGGCGTCCAACAAAAAAATGTTGCCGACCTCTGTTCTATATGATATAGTGGCATAAATACAAAACTTTCCTTTTTTATCGTAGTATCAATTTTTATCTATGGATTACAGCGTGAAATTTTCATATACCGCGTATCAGCGTACATATAAACCTAATATTCACAGAAACTAAAAATATTTCATCGCCAAAGAATTTTCCTCTTTCGCTGAAAGCGGGGAGGGACCGCTGCATAGGGATAACGTTTAAATTCTAGGCATAGGGTGAAATTACTGTATCGCGGATCGCAAAATCCGAGAAATTTCGAGGGATTAAAAAGTTAACAGCAGAACGCTATGCAAGTCGAAGACCTGATCGATGCAGATGGTTGCTCGAAGAGTCGTATTGGATTTCAAATCCGTCGATGGGGATAAAATAAACCCCGGGAGGCGCTGCTGAAGTCGCGATTTTTGAATCCCGGCGTTGGACGGAATAGATTGCGTCCGCAAAGGTTAGGTCATTATTTTTAGGGAAACATCCGCCATGCTCGAGAGTTATTTGTTACCGTGCGAATTCGACCCTTTTTGCGAAGATGTTCCCGAAGAGAGGACGCTTTCCACCGAGCTAAGCAAAGTGAAAGAAGATTATGCTTATGCCTTTCATAAAGTGTCCGTGCTCGCTTTATTGCCTCTTTTAATGAGCTCCAAATCAAACGGGTTTTTTTTAATTAGCCGATGGAATTCCGATATGAGATCGCACGCTGCGTTTATTGGTGGATTTAATTAGATTTTCCGAATAAATTAGTAGTTTTCGCCACTGTCGATGAGTAGGGAAATTTTAGACAGTATTTTAATCCGATTAATTAATCGTTTAATTATTTTATCGTCTACATAGGTCCATTTTATGGAACTCATTCGGATTTTTCGTGTATCCCGTGAATGGTTTTCGTGCACCTGTACTCGCCGATTTTCAGTGAACGTTTATCGGTGATTTTTTAAAAAAATGTTGATGGATGAAATTGTTAATATTGATAACATAACATAACCGCATCTTTATTTATTCGGATTTTGATTCTTTGGATTGCTTTCGCGATAGGTCTTTTTTCGGAAGGTTTGAACGTAAAATGTGATTCAAAATTGATATATTTTGATCTCGGAAATCTCCGCATCAAGGAGAAAGAATCGGATTTTTTTGTCAATTGTTGTTTAAAAATCTTGCGAAAATAATCACGTTATTTAAACTGTGGTTATTACCAAATGTAAAAAACTGATTTATTTGCTGTTAGTTTTCCTTCAAAAGGTAGAAACTCACATTGCGAAATATGTTCCAGCCGTCTGATGCGGCGCGGAATCTATAATTCCAATTAATGGGTGTATGGAATCGAGGTTGAGTTGAAATGCAAAAATCGATGTGCAGATTTTGGATTCACTTATTCCCATAACATTTTTTGCGAGTACAGCCAGTCTAAACATTTTTCTGTCCACAAATCGTTCGGAACTATATTTTTCTGCAAAAAAATCCTCGACAGGTTTACCCGAATAAAATGCTACGGATGAAATAGTTATAGGGCGAAAATAAAATCAACTGTTAAAAAAATATCCGCGGTGTGTTTTTACTGGGCGAGTCGGAAACACGTTGGTGCTTTAAAATAGAGAAATTTTTCAAAACTTTAACCAATGTAACGCCGTCGGATGGTTAATTCCAGTCGAAAAAACAGCAAACGTCAATTTGGCAGTCCGCAGCGTATAAAAAATATCGGGGTTTATCCTATGCGGAGAAGCTCCCTCCGACGAACGGAGTGGAATCCATGATCTCCAGCGGGAAAGGTTCTAGGGCGTCCCCCGGAACGCCTAGAACTGCGTTCATTTGTAACATTTGCTATAAATTTGCGTATTCCTGTTCACTTTAACCCTTTAAAAATAACAGAGAAACATAGTTCGGTTAGATTCTCGTAAAGAATTTTTTCGCTCATTTTTAGTGCAAGTCAAATTTAAATTAACGATGGATTTTTCTGTTAGTGCGTAGTAGAAAATTAAGAATTATACCATGTCCACTTCGCAAAATACAGTTCTTCCAGTTCAATATCAGAGCTTCAACTTTACGCTGACATTATTCAAATAAAGCTTACTAATCATGCCTGTATTATGTAATTTATACACGTGAAGTCTCTAGTTTGTTTGCCAATGCAGTAAATTATTATATTACCATATAATTATACTGTGAACTCATTCCCCTTGCTTTTCACTCAGCCGCTTATTGTTATTAAATAAATATGCATGTCGCAACACGAACTCATAGGTAAAGCGCGAGTGTGAGCGTAGGGACAGTTTTCATATTTCTTGATATTCTCTCATATATATTGAAGAAACGCAAAATTTACGAGCAGAATCAAGCCTTTTGTGTTGAAAACCCCCCTATTTACTATCACTTATAATGTAAATTTAATTAATGGAAAACTTTAGCGCCTGAAGTCATAGCTACTGTAAATAGTTACTTGGAAACGACATACCAGAATGACTAACTAATTTTGACGAGATTAATTTTGTCCCAAGAAAATAAAATAATTTCAGTTTACTTTATACCTTCATCATTTATCCCTTCTGTAAAAGCGAAATGCATTTTTTTAAATCAAGAAAACCGCAGCGTACCCAGAGAAACGGAATGAACTTTGGTTTTCAAGCGCGTGGCAGAATAAATGGCCAATTATTATTTCACGAAGACACGAATGTTAACAAGAATGGGATTTAAAAAAAACAGCTTCATATCGCAGGATTTTCGTCGAGGAGATCGTTTTTTCCGTTCGAATTCACAGCTTTCGACACAGAAAAGTTACCAGATTTATCTTTATTCAGGTTCGTTGCAATCCAATTTACTGGAATACGGCTTTCGTAATATTCCCCTTTGTCATTTGATGTGCCGCTTGAGATTTATATCTGATTGGAAATGAAGCGTAACGGTCAGTATTTCATACGTGGAGCGCTCAAAAAATGAAAGAATTTTTAAGCGATGTGATTTTTTTTAACATCATGGGAATTGGAACTATTACACTTTCGGTATTCCTGCAGGATTTCCCTTTGCGTAAAATATTTCATTTTCTCCCAAAATTATTGGACGTCGGTATTATACGTGATTTGAGTCTAAAGTTAGGATCATGAATGAACAATTACGTTTAAATAAAACTGCAGAGCTGATGGAATGAGATTTTTATGCATTTATTCCCATCGATGCTGGTTTAAAAAAATAATAATTCGGTAAAATTATAGAATCCAGTCCGACTGAAACGTGATATCGATTTTATTTTAAATACTTAATCGAAATTGGTCTTCTGAAAAAGAATTTACAAATTCGCCTAAGAGGGATCGGCCCGAATTGACTTATGTATGATATGAGAGAAACATATCGGCAAGATATGTACCTTAATTCCGGTAAACTAAGTGGTTCCGTTTAAAAATATCTCCGAAAACCACATTGGACGCCGTTGCCATAAAACATCCTGTCTTGTTGAAAAAGTGGTCCGATCTCGCGCCATCCCAAATGAACACCAGCCCCACCTCCGAGATCGTTTTTCATAATCGGTGATCAATCTGGAAGCAAATTCCTAAGGCTCGTTGAGGACATATATGTCTTCCTCTTTCTATCATTCATTCTTTCTCTAATGTACTCTCGTTTTGCATCACTTTTCTCACTCTCTATTTATCATCAATCTCTCTCTCATTCTATTTCTTCCAAACCCCTTTTCCTCATCTTTCGGTCTCTCCGTTCATTTTCTCTCCGCTTTATCAATCTCTCTCTGTCTCTTACTTTATTCTTTCCTCTCTTTCTCTCTCTCTCTTTCTTTCTTTCTCTTCCTATCACCCTCCTCTCACCACATACAAGCGAGCCAATCGCCCCTTAACGATCGGGGCGCCACCTTTTAGCCGCGGCAAAATGCGTCCTTTGTGAATGTGTGTGACGGTGTGGCGTGGTCGCTTGCCGCCCGATGACACCGTCCCCCTCCTCCCCCAAAAACCCTTCGGCCGCACACACACTTTGCGGTCCTCAAACCAAGAGCGTTTTCCTGATTCGTATCCTATCGCAGGCGGCCATCCAAAAAGCGTTATTTTAGTCTCTTTGGCCGCGCGCGGCTCACGTCTCCCGTTCACGCGTACGTCCGACAAATCGTTTCCTGACTCGAATTGTGGGGCGTTTCTGCGGCCAACACATCTCCCCCGGGTGTTCGCTCCCGTGTTTGACCTGTACACATCGCTCCTCCTTCCCGCGTCCTCAACCCATTTTGTTCACTTCCCCTGTATATCTCTCCCCTCCATCCCTCTGCGCATCAGGAATATTAATGCGGTGAGCGATGGTTTTAGTAGAGCTGCCCCCTTGTAATTGCCTATCCCTCCGTGAAATTATACTGATCGATTGACCTAAAAATGATTGGCTGATTCCGTTCTAGGCGAAGTATTGTTCTTCGATGTCGTGGGTACGTGTTGGATCGGCACGGTTTGTTTTTTTAAAAGTTTTTTCCCGTTTTTTTAGTACTAGAATTTCATATCTCTGATCGCATGATGTAGATTAAATTTTATCGTGATATAAAAAAAAAGGAAATTACATTATTTGCAATTCTACAAAACATGCCATTGTAATATCACTATTCCATCTAGAGTATATTGTCTTTCCAAAATAAATATTTAGGTTTTATGGCTATTATATTTTTTGCAAAGGGTTGATATAGGAATTCGGTCTCCTTTTATATTGTAATTATTTTATTATTAAAAAAGTAATTCAAGTAGGAATCGGTTGGAATTAAAAATCAAGCTTGTTTATATATTTTTTTAACGAATTTCACGGGTATTTCTCGTGGAACCGCCTTTGAAGTCTGCATGCACACATAAAAGAGGTCATATGGCTTTACGTATGAATTTTATTCTCGCTTTCACGAGCTCGATTCCTGATCACATGATGCTTCCATAATCAATAATTCTGCTAAGCCTGTTTCCTCGCCCGACGCTGCGCTGAATTTCGGAGTTTAATCTCCGAAATAAGTAATCTTGCGGAAAATTAAACGTAGGACTCCTACTCCTGCTTTCTAGGCCTCTACATAATCCCATATTAGCGCCTATACACCTATCTCTCTATCTCTCATCTTCCCAACTTGCCGGGAGGACTAATTTCAGCTTCGAAAGCTCAGGATAGAAAATTCCTCCCCGTGACGCGACTCCGTGCGCCTTCATTAACGTGACGTTGACAGCGGCACTTTTAACGCGCGATTAGCTACTCTGCAAGACTTCCTCGAGGTTTTTGAACTCGGGTGCGAAAGCCATGTGGGTCCGTCCCCCTTTCCTCCGCTTACACGCACGCGTCATCGCACTTCACTCGATTGGCTCAGCGGAGCAATGGCGTTAAAAGGGACGAACGCCTGTATTTCTACAGGATCCCGTTTTTTTTCTTCGTTTGATCACTAGCGAGGTTTTCACGCCACGCCACTTTTGTTCTCTCGTTTCATTTGTTTTTTGTTTCGTTCATCTTTTTGTGTTCCGTTCTTTGCGCTGAGACTCGCGGTCTCGTGTCGAAAAATTGTCGGATTTGGAGGGAGCTAGGGCCGAGCGATCCGTGTCGCGTACGTGTTCCAGTCTTTCCCATAAGGTGGGAATGGGATTCGCCGTTGTCAACACGGTTGGCTGGAATTGTGCGGAAGATGGAAGATTGCAGAAATTTCTTCTCTTTTGCTCCCGATAAAAGTTGCTTTTGCCTCTGTTCCTCGATGCTGTTGAGAATTCGGAAGTGTAAAATAGGTTTTTTCACCATTAATTACGTCGCGAGTTATATATTTTACGAAGCTGGTTCTTCCTTGGGTTCTCATTATATTTCCAGATAATTTCTTGACTTTAAATGCGAAAGAATTACATTAAAGCAAATTAGAAATGTTTTGAGAATAGATTTGAAAACAGTTTTGGTTAAGACTTGGAATTTTATTTTTTAAATTATATCTGTTTATGTTATGAAGATGAGATAAATACTGTCAGAATTTCTTCGCGAAACTTCTCAAGATTTTGATAAGGTATGAATAATAAATATCGGTCTGTCTTTGCTTTAAAAAATTAACGATTAATTTGTGTTTGTCTAAAATTTTAAGCAAGTTCTGGAAAACCAGTGTTTTACTAAAATAATTAACAAATTATGCTACTTGTCTAACTCTTAACTTTTATTCTAACGCAAGTAAGAATGAAATACAGTTTTTGGAGTAAAATTTTAACAGAAAACGACTTTATGTGAAATTAAAGTGACTGATTGAGAAGTGATTATACAACCTTAAGTAATACAACCTAACCTGTGGGAGCTCGAACATAGTTCTGTTTATGAGCTTTTTATATTTCCCAGCAAGAAATCTTTCATAAGAAAGAAAATTCTGCGAAATTAAGCATGTCATTTGAACCAAGTCTCAAACTTCTGTCTCCCACATGATCAGGAATTTCCATTCCCATCTTATAATGATATTTTAAAGATTTTATATAGATTTTTGCAAAGTTATTAGTGTAATTCGCCTACTTACGTTTTCTTTCCGTAAAATTCGAATTTACCGAGAGAACCTTGTCTCTCCCGAGTAATTCAAATTGGAATATATTAAATTTAAATTTCTTGCATGGAATTGATTCCATATCGATCATATGCTAAACATCTTGATTTTTGCTACGTTGAGTAATATTTGTCGATAAAATTTTATAATTTTTTCAAGATAGCTTTTAATCGCATATACGTTATATACGTGCTGTGTGAATTACCAAAGAATGAAATAGTTCTCCATTTAAAAAATATACAATATATATATATATATATATATATATATATATATATATATATATATATATATATATATAGATATATATATATATATGTGCATTATATATATGCATATACACAACACACGTTCAATAAATCTACCGACAACATGGATAAAAATTTATGAAACTCTTATATACTCGATCGCTGAATTTTCGTATGCTGGCGAATAAATCTACGACGTATATTACGAAAAAAAAATCTTTCGATCGAGAAGATCAAACTAGCTTAAAATATTGCCTCGGAGGAAGCGGATCCGCCGTTCTGCCGAGAATTCCATTTAGTTCCGCCATTCCTCGGGCATTTCCTTCTCCTCCCTCTAATCTCAACGCCATCTTCCGTATCATTCTATTTTTTCCTATCTCCCGTCCCGATAGGCCATCTTCTCTCACGGAGCGTCCCGATAACCAAACAACGCTGGATTTGTTCAATCAACACTCCCTATGTATATATTCCACTTCGTTTTTTCATCATCCTCGTCCTATTCCCCTATTTCGCTTCACTTCCGCAGGAGCTACGCCGGCGCCACCGTCGATCGGAGAGGGAAAAAAGTTTTGCAATCATCTCGGTAGATATCTTCTCTTCTCCGCACCTCTCGAGACTCTCAGTGTACTCCCTTTTTTTGACAATCCTATTCTAGTCTTTTCGGTTGCCTTTCTTTTCGGAAACAGCCCTCTCCTTGTTGTATCTTGCAATCGGCATTTTTGTTCGTCCTACAGTGAGCTTAGCGCAGTGTGCTGGCCCGTTCTTCGGAGAGATTCTATTCACCGTAGATAGTCTTGCTTTCTGTATTATTCCGCTGGTTGCGTCTCTCATTCCCCTTCGATAATTTTGTAGACGGAGAATTGAATTAAATTATCTGGTGAAATGTTGAGCTGAATTTTTATAAAGGATTGCTGGTAAAAATTTACACTCGATCCATCAGCCTCAGACTGGCTATTATACTAGGACAAAATTTATGTATAATTACGAGAAATGGATTATCATAAGACGACTCTTATGGAACGAAAAATTTAAAAATCGATGTATGAAACTTAAAGCTTTAGGAAGTGTTCTATTCGAATTGTCGAAAATTTGTGCTCTTTATTTTTTGTTTGTAGAATTTCGGCTGGGTTTCCAAGTTTTTTAATATGATGTCACATAACTCCTTCTGATATATTTCATAACTTTTTAATGTAAATTTACTTTGTAATCCTATGAACGGTAGTCACGCCACTGGTATGAATCTTCTTCCTTTTATTTTTTCGATTGCAAGTAACGGCTTCAAACTAACATCAGATGTTCTTTTTTTACGTATCCTTATTATAATTTCTTACCAGTAAAATATTCTATTAGGATCCTTTATGAAATCAAGGCCAATGACGTCATTGGATAAAATTTCCTCGCCATTTGCTTACGGTTCAATGACACAATATCCCGCACGCCGAGGCCTTTAAGGATCTTTTGTCTTCCCTAGCCAAGAAAATTACCCACCGCCACGTAACTAAGAGGATGCCCTGTGTTTGAGTGTTTTAAAGAGGTTTGATTGTTTCTTGATGGCCCCCAAACTAATCTGATTTAAACTAACCGCAAGCACTCATGCTTGTCGTCTTAGGTTTCTTGTAGTTTCAAGATTACTTCCAGGTGCTGCTGAAATAAGGGTCGACGGCAGCAACGTTTAGCTCAGGAATGTCTGCCGAAGAAAGGTAGGGCGTGTTATTAATTAGAACGAAGTTGGTACTACTTTATTGCCCAGGAAACGGAAATTACTGAAATTTTCATTTAGGCGATTCTTGAAAATTGCACTCTTATTACTGGTCGATAGAGCTTAGGTCGGGGACTTTAAAGATATTATCTCACGAGCGTAAATACTGTTAGTTTGCATTATCTTTCGGCTGTACACCTAAACATTTATTCTTCGTCTATCATTAATTCGTATCTTAATTAGTTGCTCTATCCTTTAAATTCTGATTAACTATTTGATATTGGTGAAAACAATTATCTCTGAAATGGGGTAATTTCTCGGAAGTAGTCTCATTAAAACTTGAAGCGTACCACGCGATGCTGAATTTAGTATTGATAGGATGGATTGGCTCTTGCAAAGCGAGAATAAAAAACCGATGCTTTAGAGGCGAGGCTTTCTTATTTTCAGCAAAAACGCGGATCTGGTTTATTCAATTTCAGAGCTCTTAGATAATATATTTAACAAGTATTCAGAATATTACTTCACAAATTCTTTACTAAATCGGAAATATTTTTTTGTGTAACGTATTGAAACTTTTTTGCTAGACAAAAAAATCTAATAAGTATTTTTTTACGAACTTAAAGACAACATAAACACACTTTAAATTTTTTGTTTAAAAATTATTTGAATTTAGTAATATAATCAGTAAGTTTTAGTGTAAACGGTAGCAGAAAGGTGTTTCTGAACATAAATATATCAAAGCAGAGATTTTCTCCCATTGCCTCAACCCATAGTTAGTT
The DNA here is from genome assembly GCA_036926305.1 of Uropetala carovei. Lineage (NCBI taxonomy): Eukaryota > Metazoa > Arthropoda > Insecta > Odonata > Petaluridae > Uropetala > Uropetala carovei. Next base: position 2,370,387 of record JAXCHB010000010.1, on the reverse strand, counting down.
ATTCTCTTGAGATTGTCGTCTCTAATTAAACGATGTTACGGCTCTGTACTTTGTTTTTACTTTAGATGTTTGAATAATATGTTCTCATATCTAAGTTCATTCGATAGCTTATTCTTTCCATACTCTGACCTATCCCTCTTTTAATAGGTAGTTTTTGCAGTTAAGAAGAGAATCGTTCTTATCTAAGTTCCATTGCTCTTAAAAAACCAGGTTGATAAAAAAATCATTCAAGTTTTATCTTTTCTATGTAATTTCATTGATGGATAATGTAATGGCTCTGAAATGCCCTTTAGATTTTGTGGGTCTCCAGAACCTGAGGCTTCTTAATACAAAGGAACTTGCACTTTACCTTTATTTATGCAAAGATATTTATTCGAGTTATTTTGAGATTTAAAAATCTGGAATCTGTAGATTTTTTGTTAAATTACGGAATATAGCTTAGTTTTTAAGTTCAACTTTACAAACTTTCAAAGTTTGCGACCCCTCACGTTAGCCACGGCTTCAAGATCATTTTATCTTTTATGTCCACGAAAACTGATTATACGAAACGTATCGCAGAATAATATGTATTCGGAGAAAAAGAAAAATACCATTATTCTGAAAATTTTAAAAATGTCACATTTTTCTTGAAATTAACGTGTCATGCAAAATATCTTTGCGTGCTTGGATTTCTGACTGTGGGCATAAAAGCTTTATAGTGCGTGGCTTAAGATTACAAAAAAATAATTAAGAAAAATCGAAGGATATTTAATTTAACCTGAATAACAATAACAAGTAAAGCATCCACATTAGATGATAATCTTGAATAGACACAGAACAGTTTCACATAAAAAGATAGCAAAGCGTACGTGAGTGGCGTAACCAAAATTAAAAGGCAATTTTACGGACGAAGCAGCTGACCTTCGCTCCATTAGCAAGAAACTCCTTTTTCCTTGGGATGTGTTCGAGTCGACAAGCAAGAATTAATAAAGCGCCGTAGATCTTCCAGAGTTAGAAAAATGGGCACGCGTTACCCAACGCGAGCAGGGATAAAGACGGGGATAAAACCAGGATGAATGGCAGGTTGAGGTATTGCGGAATGCGGCGTAGCAAGGGGCGAAGGCCGACCGTACAGTTAGCGAGTCAAAGGTTCTCGCGAGGAAATGCAGGCAGACCAGGGAAAACTTTATTGGAAATTGTTTCTATGTGTCGATAACTAACAAAAGCGAAGCTATTAAGCGCTATAAATACTGTTAGACTGTTCTAACTTATCAAATTTCGGAAAATCTCGGGACTGAGACAAGATTTCGGATTCTTCACGATTTCGGACAAAGAAGTCATGCCTATTTCAATGAATAATTGAATCGTAAAAAATGATATAATTATAATGTTAACGTGAAGGTTAATAAAATTTTATAATTTATATTTAAGGTTTAATTAAACATAGCTGTACAGCATCAGGATCTGATAGTAGAAATGAATAAAGACAATTTTTTAAAGCTGTATAGCAAGTCACAGTGATTCGGAAATACTGAATTAGTCAATTTAAAGTGAAGAATAAAACATTAGAATGAATTAGAGAAAGTTATTTCTGAGTCCAGGTTTGACTTAGTGGTAATTAATGAATGACAGCTATCCTTTTGTCTTCAGGTGGTGAGTTATAGTAAATTATGAATTGGAGGGCCAATCGAAGGTTCCCACGAGCTTTGCGGCTGCTGCAGCCACCAAAATTTTAGTGGCGCTTTCCTGACCATGTATCTGTACATTACATGCAAGTAAATTTATGTTAGCTGGCTATGAATATCGCGTAACAGGCTTAAATATCCTTTAATTTATATGTATCGATAATGTTTACGAAGCAAAAAATCAACATATGCGTTCAAAATGTCTTAATAAAATTGGCTGAAAGAGTCGCTGGAGAGTATCCAGACCTGGAGCGCGGGTATAACTCAATAAGTGATTTATGGAAGACAAGGGGACCTATACATAATTTATCAGCATGATACAAATAACTCATGCACGCTAAATTAACATATGAAATTGAGAAATTCTCATAAAAAGCACGATTCTTAGCAAACCACGACAAAAAGTGAAAGAAAAGTGGAAAAATAACTTTAACGGTCTAAATATTTCTCATTAATGGAATATTGCTCATAAGTACAATTTAAAAAAATCTGATGTGGCAACACGTGACTTTCTCCATTTTTGGGGTATAGATATTTTAATTATTATGAATAGCATTATAAAGCAAAATTATTATTTCGTATCGTAAAAGAATACAATCGTCCTTATTGCCGTAAATTATATTTTGAATATGTTTACAGAATTCACCGCTACATGGTGGTGGCGCTGCATACTGGAAATTACGAAAAGTTAACTATCTCCGAAATGGATGGTTCTACGAAAATTTGTTCCAAACAAAACTTTGAAGAAATATTATTCTCTACAACTTTGGTCCTCACGAAGATGACCAATTACGACGTTTTTAAGGAGGTATTTGACGGAAACCGAAAAAACCGATTATTTTTTATAAATAATTACTAAGCAATAACTGCTATAGAAAATTGTTTCAAATGAAAGTTGTAGGAAATTACATTCTCTATAACTTTAGAATTGTATATACAATAATGATGTTTTAACGAAGAAATATCGCAAAAACAGAATCGGGTTTCAATTAACCTCGACCTTCGGATAACCGTTATTGTCGAAAAACTAATAAGTTCTTTGTGCTCATGCTAAAGTGGTATATATGAAGTTTGGTAACGATATGACAAGTACTTTTTGAGTTAGAGCGCCCACAATCACATACATCCATCGATCCATCCGCACACAGACCATTCCGAAAATAGTCTAAACGAGTTCTAGGGATCTCAAAACGTGTATTTCCGTTGAAATCTCGAAGTCGATTATTTTCGTGATCACAGTACCTCCCCTATGCTACGTATGGAGAAAGTAAAAATCGAATAAGCTATTTATAAAATGTTTCTTGAATTGCTAATGAGCCAAAGTTCCTAAAGTGCTTGTTATAAGGGGATTAGATAGTTTAAGGTCGAAATGGAGAAGATTACATTGAATACCGTACTTTATTTTGAAGAGAGCGGGAATTTCGTACGTATACGGATTTGAAAAGCTCCAATTGAGTATCTGTCTTTCACATTTTAACATGGGAAAAGCTTCTTACTCGACCTAAAGGAAAATAACCCAAGATCATTAACTAGCTCCCTGTGAGCACTGGATGGAATAACGGAATTATATTCATGATAACATCGCTCTAATAAACTATTTTTAATTGGCTGGGCTTAGTGGTAATGATATTAGCACTGAAGTTTTGAAGACATTAAACATTGGTAATTAATGTTAGCAATAAAATTTCATTTTTTCTATTAAGAGGTAACTGGGTGCGAGCAATAAATAAAGTAGGACTTTCACGAGTGTAGTAAGAAAAAAGTTTAAGTTTTATACGAACAGTAAAACAATTTATTCCTAAATACATTCATGCTATCTATTCAACTCAGATTCGTCCATTATAACTTCTCTTATTATTTAAAAATGTGGCTAGTATTAAAATATGAAATCTTTGCAGTTTTACTGAATATACTCCGTTAATGTCTGCAAAAAATCTATACATAATATAACGGAGAGTGAAAGGACGCGGAGAGTAATGAATACGTGTTCTCATTTTTTGTGGTATTGTAGCAATGGCATTTTTATCCTTCCGCCACGAGTACCGAGTTATACGTAAACAAAAACCGCGAATAAATATTTGATTACACTCGTAATTTTTCACTCACTATTCAGGGATTTCTACCTAAATAAGTGCAATGAAACCTTGAAGCACATTTATTTCCGAAACTGATTATTCGGTGGGCAGCAATTCTTCTTTTACTCGTAAGAATATTGCAAAAAAAAATTGACATATATTCGGTTCCTTTACAGTAGGATGACATGAACCATATGATATAAACAGTAGTTTTCTCGTTTGAGGATAAATATTTTTGGGCAATGAAAAAACAAAAATTACACTCTGGTGAACAAAGTAAAGACGCAATGCAGATTCGCAGTGGGAATATTGTTTCATAGCATTATTATTAGCTGAACTAACTAGCATTGTGAAAGCAATTACGACGAATGTTCGCTTAAGATCACTTTTATGTCGCATTTTTTCGGTATTTTGATTTGACCTAGCGGAAATAATAAAAAGAGCAAACTTGCGACTTCCGAATTCGAAGCTGATCGCGCTTAAAGAAAGTGAACCGTGTTGATGGAAAGAGAGCAACGTATTGATCCCACAAACGGTATGAGGATTAAGATTAGAAGAAGTTCAAGTGTTGCTCAATTATAGTCCTATAATTGCGACGTAACACATTGCTTTTATATAATTAATTTGTCTAGCAAATCAACATACCCAATGCTTGAATTATTCTGCACCAACATATTACTCTTATTTCGTAGATCTCATTATATTATATTTATAATTCGCTGAAGTTTTTAGGAACACCGTCAATAAGTTAATATTGAAAGTTAAAAATAAAGCAATAAAAAACTAAACTAAAAATATGAAGCATAAAAGTTGTGCCGCATTCAATGCTCCTGGAAGTTTTGCATTGCGAAATAAAGGAAACAGAGCAGAGATTTACAAGGGAGGTTGTTTTAAGAAAAAAAGAATGCAAGGAGAAAGAGACTTGGTATGAAAATGGATCACGTCTCCAGACGATCAAAAATAAACAGTATGACAACCAAGGGACGTGGCCGCTATTCACTGCCCATGGATACTTTCCTCTCCTGGGAAATATTAGCAGAAGAACGCAAATAACGCTAAAGCTATGGGAAAATGTTTATTAGTCTTCGTAACAATTCTCTCCTTTTTTACTTTCTCCATATACGTACGTAGTATAGAGAAAGTATTGTGATCACGAAAGAAATCGACTTCAAGATTTCAACGGAAATACACGTTTTATGGTCCCTAGAACACGTTTAGACTATTTTCGGAATGATGTCTGTTTGTGTGTATGTAACTGTGGGCGCACTAAGTCGAAAAGTACTTGTCGTATCATTACCAAATTTTCTATATAACACTTTGATATAAGCACGAAGAGCCGATTAGTTTTTGGACATTTATTCGAAACCCGATTTGGTTTGGGAAAATATCTCCGCTAAAACATCTTTATTGTATATATATACAATTCGATACAGCGGTTTTAGAGAATGTAATTTCCTACAACTTTTATTTGAAACAATTTTCCATAACAGTTATTCTTTGGGAATATTTAAAAATAATCGATTTTTTCGATTTCCGTCAAATATCTCCTTAAAACGCCGTTATTGGTAACCTTTGTGAGAACCAATATTGTAGATAATAATATTTCTTCCAAGTTTTATTTGAAACAAATTTTCGTAGAACCTTCCATTTAGATTATAATTAAGATAAAACATTTAACTGCTATTTAGGATTGGTGTTCATTTTCAAAACGTCTTAATAATGAGGGAAATTCGTGTTAACTCTTATACTACCTTTAAAATGTATGTTTAGCATGAAAATAATTGCTCGTTTTTTAATATCCTTGTATTATTTAATTGATAGGTGGTAAAAAATTACATAATTATTGAATCCGTAATTGAACAACTCGACACGAAATAAATGAATAGCCATTTCCGTAGCCATGAATAGCTCAAAGTAATGATAAGCAGCAACCCTTTTGCAGTAACTGGTCTGGAGTCGATTTTATCATGCGGGAGCCGTAGTAATAATAAACTAGAAGCATTTTTGCCATCATTTTTTTTAAATAGAAAGAATAACGAATACGGTGTTTAACACACTTTTAATGAGATAATGTCGTTGGAATTTTTTTCGCCATTGCCGTACCTTTGACGGGAAATAGGCCAAGTGGAATTCAAGTATAAGCCGGGCTTAAAAATCGACGACCTAAACTTCCCCCACCTATTCAAAGCCATAGAATAAAATTCCTGAGAGAAAGTAAAAAAAGAAAAATAGGGGATAGAAAGTGGAGAGCTGACGAAATAAAAACCTCAATGGATAACGGGAAAACGCGGTTTTTAAATTATTAGAATAAGAAAAACATCGAGTTTAAACGGGAGTTCAATCGGGTCCTCACAATAAAAAAAGATAAAACGAAAATAAAAAAGAATAATGACGTCAACATTAGTGAAACGAGTCGGATTGCGCAAGAATTTAGAGAGAAAGAGAGAGAAAAAAATACGCCGGCGAAACGGGCAGAAGAGGGATGGGAAGAACAAGCGAGAGAAAGATGTTGTAAAGGCCTTCATTTGTCAGGCTTAGCTCCATGAATTCTAAAATTCCTTTAATTGTATATATAGGTATAGGTATATACGAGGGAAGTAAAAAATAGGCGTAAAAAGTATGGTTAGAAAAAGAATGGAAAAAGAGAGAGAGGAATAAGTAAGGGAAGGAAAAACACACAGGCAAACCGTCCGCATGCTTTTTAAGCGGAGGATAAAGGAGAAGGGCGATATATTTTTGTGCGACTCCGTCCTTTTTTTTTAAGGCGGGAGAGGAAAACTTCATCAATCTCGCCTTGTTTTTGGAATAATCGCACTTATATTCACGTAGAGAAATCTCACCTTTCTTTTCTTTCTCCGCGTGTCTTCTTCATCTCTCTCTCTCATCAAAATTTACTTTTTTAAAAACACAAACTTCTCTGTTAAAAACTGACCGCCGTTTTGGTGTTAACCTCCAGTTTCATACCGTTATCCTTACTGACGGGGAGAGAAATTTTCCATTCCTCTTTCTTCCTCTTACTGCGGTGCGTGGGTTGTACCTCCGATGTTATGTGTTTCAAACAAGGCTCCACGCAGCGGCGGATTTAAACATTCTGAGGCCCTGCAATCTAAATATATAGGAAAACCTCACATAAAGACTACCCCTTAATTTGACTCCCCGTTTTAATAAATTAAGTAATCACAGTGCAAAAAAATTAAATTTCCTTTTTGAATTTTAAAAAGAGGTATTTAATATTCTTAGATTATACATAAAAACATTTTTCAGGGCCCCCGTACTTCAATGGGCCCCTGTCGCGCGCCAACCGCGACCCCTCTTAAATCCACCACTGGCTCCACGTACCTCAATTTTCGTCATTTATTTGATGCTATCTCTTAATCATTGGTTGCTTGACTCTTTTACGTTGAAAAATACGGCTCAGCAATTTTGTGCCATCTTTGATTTATATGGTGATGTATGCCAACATTTGTTTTAGCAAACCAGGATTTTGCAGAAATTGAGCTCATGTTTATGTTACTGAATTAAAACAGGAGGATAAAGTTAAATATGACAAGCAAAGCAAGAAACTGAAGGAGATGTTACTTCGCTTAACAATACGGATAAATCTCAATTCGAGCGAGATCGTCTACTCGATGAAACGAGACAAATATTATTCTCTACATTAATTAAAAAACACAAGAGTTATTTGAACTGATGCGCTCATCCAATTTTCTTAGAATGGCAACAATCTCGAACGCTAAAGCAAACTAAGTCAATACTCGGAAGTTCGTCATCGATTTAATGAGACATTATGATATAAACACAGGACGCAATAAACATAACATGTCGAATGGTTCCTCGTAATTCCGGTTTTGAGTCTGATCTTGCCAACCGTGGTACATACTAAACTTTGGTATCCGCGGTTCTCCGCGTGGCCGTGTCTTGTGGGTTTATTTTACTAGAATTTAAAGGTATGTTATTAAAGAAGCTGCGTACTAACTATTCTTCACCTTAAGAGGAGACCGAAAAGAGGGTTTTTATCTCCTGATAATACCAGTAGTAAGTTGGGAGATTCGGTAAATTTTATGGAAAATTTGATATAAAAGAGCACTTTGAACGTTTTTATTTTGTATTTTTAATATAATAAACATATTTTTTTCATAGTACACCATAGTTGTTTTTAACATTGAAGTATACATTACAGGACTTTCGCTGTCTCTCTCAGTGATCGCCTTTCCTAATCACTAATTTCCGATAATCCTTGTCCATCGCCAACCTCGGCTTTGTCCATTGTTACCAATTATTTTTCTCAGATATTCACTAGATAACATTTTTCTGGTCGTTAGAAATTCGCAATAGAAAAATAAATAGTGCAACTGAACAAGACGACCGTTTACATTACGTCATAGAGTATTTCGTAAATTAAATGTACTATTATATAGCTCGCAAAAAATGTATGGTGGGTTAGTGTTGATCCAACAAATTTCAGCATTAGGCATATAGTCGAAAGGATGTCTGTGTAATAGAGCAAGTAGCTCGTGCTCTTATCATTGTTACGTAATTATTTTTGTCTTAAAATATTGTATAGTACAGTAAGTTGATTCAAGTCCCACTTTGTGAAATTTTTACGATTGCATAGTATTTCGGAATTCGCAAAATTTTACGTTGTGAAGTAATAAATAAAGTTTTTCCTACGAATACTAAAAATGACCTGATTTTATAAATTGTATTTGCCTTTAATGTTAAATTTGAGTGAACGCCACGTACCTACTAAGTTACGTTTATAAATGTACTGGAATAGGGTTATGGCCAATTTTTAAAATAAAGAAAATGTTATAAAGAAGATTTGATAAAAATACATTTGCTCTCAAGAACCGAAGAGCGTTTGTTGCTCAATTTACATTCCATAAAATAGCTATGTGTTTGTGATGTCATCGCGTGCATATTATAAAAATCGAAATGTCTACATCAGGGAAATCCTTGCTCAGAATGTCACAATCGCAGTTCCTGCAGTTTCTCCGAAACTAGGACAAATGACGCTGTCAGCCTCGCTGGAAATTCGCATTACATCGCTTCCGGATGATAAATTCCTAAGTTCAGTCCACGAAAACGCAGATAATAGTTTTTTTACTGTTTACAAAACCTTTCAATTGTTGTAATCATTCAATTATTTTTATTTATCGATTTCTCTAAAATTGGGTTTTCATAACGTTTATAAAATTTATGAACGTTGGAAATTAAAAAAAAACTTGATGAAACATATTTGGTGATAAATGTAGCTGTTGATTTTGAGTGCTAGTTTATTAAAAGCAGTAACTAGACGTGACGATTAATTAGTTTCGTTAAATTTTCTTTATTATAATAATTCATTTGATTTAGTGTAATTGTAAATGAAATAGAAATTTCTAAGTCTCTTGTAAAAATATATTTTTTATAGCTGTATGTAGCATATCTTTCCGTTTCGAGCCCGTGGCTGAAAGCGCATTCGCGATAAGCGCAAACACGTTTCCCTCCGGATGTTGCGTGCCTTGTTCCCACTATTATTTGCCACATTTGTTCCAAGGTACGTATAAATTTAAGAAATAAAAAAGTGAGCACGTCGCCTCATGTAGGCATTATCGTATTACACGCCCATTTGGCTAGTCTGCCGGGAGTCTTTTTCACTCTCTAATTCACTGTTGTTGTTTGGGATATTTTTTTATTTATCGCTAGCCCATCGTAGATGCAAACGTGCGTGATCTTTCTTCTCTTCACTGTCAATCTGCGTCTCTCTCTCTCCTTTCAGTATACGTATATATATAAATATCTCTCTCCCTCTCTCGCAATTTCGCAGTCGGTGAAAAAGCGACGTGGTGGGGCGTCACAGACCGAGTGACACACTTTCCAGTCGCACTTTTTTGAATCCCCAGAGTGATTCTCACTCCTTTTGTTTAGTTCCTTCGCTTTCTCTCTCTCTCTCTTTCTCCCCCTCTGCTCTTTTTTTACGTACCATTCAACCAAAAGCCTTTATTTCCCGGCCAACACCTCTTCTACTGTATACTGCAAACAGCTATCTACTTTTTTCTCTGTCTCTCTCTTATTTTCGTTCTCTCCCCCCTCTCCACCTCCACGCTCTTCTCTCCCTTCTACTCCTCTTCTCCTTCCTCTCTCTCCCCCCTCTCTCTACCCTCTCTCTCCACCCTCTATCTCTCTCTCTCTCTCCCTTCAACTGCCGCACACATTACTGTTGGCTGTCCATTATTTCTTCCCTGTGAAAAGAATACATGAGAGATATAGGACAGAAGGATATAAAAAACAGGGAGATTTATCCTTTTATCTCTGCTGTAGCGCTTGTCCTTGTCACTGTGTAAAAGGATGGGAGGATTTCCTGTGTGGATATGCATATATTCTAGTACATAAATGTGAGTATATGTACACATACATATACATTCTCTCATATATATCTACATATGTACGCCCACCTTCTTCAAAACAGCGGGTTAGATAGCGTTTTACGCGGTTTTATTTTTTATGCTATCAATCGCAGTTAATCTTTGTGCTCCATTAAAAAAATAGTGTACCGTGATGAGTAGCGTTCGCTGTTATTATGATCCGGAAGCCATACTTTCTCTGCTTGAAAACTTAAACTAGTAGACAAAAAATCCGGCGATAAATATTTCTGCGCAAATATTATCTTTCTTTCGAGGCTAGGGAAATACGAAACAGCGAAAAAAAATGGGAAGCGTTACATTTTCCTCGCATACATTTTCACCGTCATTACGCTTCCCTTTTTTTAGGAGAGTTCTGGTTGTTTTATGAGCGAAAACGCGTCGCGTTCCAATAGATTTAAATGCCCTAAATTCACTGCGTTTTAAGGTTAACGACGGAGGCTCACGTCGGTGGATTTATTTCGTTTGACGCTAAACGCACTTTTCCGGTATTTCCCCGGTTTAATAAATTGAGCTCCTGTCCCATATTTTCCGGCTATTGCATTGTTGCGTTGCTGCGCTTCGAAAAAGTGCAGAATACCTCGTGCGCTTAAGTGATTCTATTAATCGTTCACAGCTTTCGTTGTGTTTTTTCCATGATGTGTGGGACAAAAGCTTGCGGACAAAAACCGCGGACAGTACGTAGAAGATTGATTGAATTCTTTGCGTAATCACGAGTCTCTCTTTTGAGTTTTTTGTGCGTTATTTGAAGGAATTTACGCTTGAATATGGGTATGAATAAATGGAGAAATGTCTTCTTCAACAATATTAAAGTACAGTGACAATTTCTCTTAGAAATACAATTTTTTATATTTGCTCATTTTTATAGGTGAGTAATAATTTATTTCGTCTTCTATCGTTATTAATGTCTATTTATTGGCTGACACATGATTTCATAGGGAAGGACTTTACGTAGTTTCTGGTCTTTTATTACGTAACATAATCGCTTAATTAGCTTGAAGTCTCCTTTCTGAGGCTATTGCTAGTATGGTTCCCATCTATTGAACCTTGCTCGGTCGAGTAGCTTTTCAAGTCTAAGGGTTCCTCACGCAATGCACTTAACCAAATCAAAATTGCAGGGAAACTAAGGACAAAATTGTGTCGTTACCGCGAATTTTATTTAAGATAAAGTAAAACTGAATCGAGGAATTTTTTACGATTTCATTTATGTTTAACCGGCTGAAGTGCTAAAAGTATCGGAATCGAAAAAGATACCGAATATATTTTGTTTGTAATTGTGAAGCTATTCGATATGCAGATGCAAGTAGGACGCCATGAACAAACATCATCGTCATAATGGAAAACATGTTGGCGACGCCAGACCAACCAACTTCATTAAAGACTGAAATCAAAGTGTAATAATTAAATCTGATCGAAGCAAAAGTGATTCTGTTTGTGCAGATAAGCCCTCTCTCCCAAGCATAAATGAATGAAATAGTGAAAGACTGAAAGCTCTCTGTAGCCTCGGATGCGTCTCTTCACGCACAGGGTGAACTAAAAAGTGAATACATCAGAGAGAGAGAGAGAAAGAGGGATTGCGATGGGTCCAAGTCGGATTAGGATTGTGCGTTTGTGTGTGAATGTTTGAAGTTTCGGAGCGAAAGAGATATGAGGCATCAAGGATGAAAACAGCGCGTGAGTGGAACGACAGCCCTTTCCCGTGACACTATAAGAGGGTTTTCAGCCGAGGAAGCAGACTTTGGGGGGGGAGGCGGTTGAAGGAGAACCTCGGCGTTAAGGTCGGAGGCAAAAAAACAAGAGCGTTTGGATAGGAGAACTAAATCTGGGCCACAACACGGTATGGGTGGAGCCACGCAACACACACACACACACACACATGCTCGCGTTCTCTCGAGGAGTCGGTATATCCCCCTTTTGCCCCGCCCCATTCTCAAGCCCTTCTCTCTCTCTCTCATTACACCGCACATCTTCACCCGAATCCATCCCGAACCTCATACAGGTCTTCTATCCACACACACACACATTCCAATTCCCCTCTCCCCTACCCCAACCACCTCTCTTCCCCCCTCATCACTTCTTGCATTCACTTCCTCCTCATTCCAGCACTTCTTTCCTCTCTTGACTTCTCCTCTCTTATTCCCTCCCTCACCCACCTCCCCCCTCTCTCCCCCTCCTCTCCCTCTCTACCCACTGATCTTTCATTCTCATTTCTTTCCCATTCTATCACTTCTTTCCTCTCTGACTTCTCTCTCCTTTCTCACTCACTCCTTCCCTCTCTTCCTCGGTCCCTTTCTCTACCCCCACCCCTCTCTCTCTCTCCCCTCCATTCTTTCTCTTTCTCACCTCTTGAATTCTGTCACTTCTTTTCTCTCTGACTTCTCCTAACTCTTCCCATCTTCCCTCCCTCCTCTCTCTCTCTCTCCTACTTGTATCTCTCTCGCTCTCTCACCAAAAACCTTCATCAGACCCGAATCCTTTTTCTTCAACACCCCACCCACCTTCCCCTCCTCCCCCACGGAACGGCCTCTTACCGGCTTTATGTAAGCGCGGCGGGGGTTTGGCCGGGAGGAGGAGGGTGTTGTGGGAGGGATGGAAAGTTACGGGCTGCCGAGAGAGTAATATAACCCTCCCCTTCCGTGTATCTAGTTGTTGTTGTTTTCCAACCTAAAGACTACTCCGTCCTGCCCGATATATACTTCCTATCGCAATCTTCCCATCCCTCATTCGCCCGTCTCTTTCTCCATCTACTTACCTCCGCCTCATCAAATACGCCCACACGCGAACACATATCGAACGTTCAGACTTGCTTATCTATCTTCCTCTCTCTCTCTCTGTCTGTCTCCACGCTAGGTATCGAAGAAAAGGGGGTATTTTTTATCTACTCATGGTGCGATTTTTTCCCGTCTGTGCTAATATTTTTGCTGAGGATTTTAACTGCTGTGGACGCTTAAAGGAGATTGATTCAGAGTAACTCCATCTTTCGTATGTCCGTCTCCCGGGATTCATAGATTATTCTTAGTTTCCATTGATTACGCCTTGTCCGATTTTACCATTTGTATTTTATCTCCAAATTTCTTCATTTTTCTTCTCCTGGCTTTCTTTTCTACGTCAATATAAAAAAATCTAAGAAAGTACTTATCACAGGTATCTTAGATAGCCATAAGAAGTTTATGGAAAATCAGATAGGCATTTCGGTTTCAATTCGGCCGTCTTCATTAGAAATTTACCGAAAATAGATTGCTTTTAGTATCTACTATTCCGTAAAATAACTTATTTTTTAATTTTTCTTCACCAGAACGAGCTCGTTAATTCTCTAGGGAATAAATTTTTTAAGAATTGATTGAAATAATCTCATAAATTGTTGATGAATTACATCGAGAAGTAATTTAAAAAATAAGTTGAACGTTGGATAATGAGCTTATCTGCCCAGGAACGCCGAATTTTTCTCTTAAATATTTCATAGTCTATCTTGTTTTGCTTCTCAGATTTTAGGAATTAATTGTTAGCTTTCACTTTTTATATAGTTTTACATTTTTACTTTATATTAATTGTTTGTTTAATGTTTCTCCCGATTTGAGTTTTGTTTACAAGGTTTTTATGGTTACCATGGGGTTTGGTTATTTTTAGTTTTTTTCTGTCGATTAATATTAGCAGACCCGCATAAATACAATCAAAACTTGCTTTATTTTCTGCAATTTCCTGTACTTTAAAACATCACTCAATGTGCCTCGTTCTTCTGACTGAGAATTATCTCGCTATTCAGCATATTTCTCTCTTCCGAATGCCTCTACTTTCCTTTCGAAGCGTTTCATACTTCCAATGTAATGGTTTTCCTCTCCCACTCAATCTTCCTCGTCGTTGTTCGCCTCAATTTTCCTCTCCTTTCTCTCGATGCCCTCCTCCAATCTCCCCTCTCTTTTTTACATTCCCTTTCTTTTTATTCCCCTGTCCCTTTTTCTCTCTTTCTCTCCTCTTTTTCAACCACTAACTGCTGGTCCCTTTGTCTTTCGCGACAGTGTTGACTGCAAGGTAATAGGCTCCTTCTCCGTCTTCCTCCCTTTCCACCGCTCGCTCTTCCCTTCAGGGTGATTAAATAATTTTAGCTTTAGTCGTGTATACTTTCGTCGGCTTAAGAGAGTTTCCTGCGGAGTTCCAGAGGAGTGTTTTCCATTGTGGTCATTTGAATACGTGATTACCTTTAAGAACACTTGGAGGTGGGATGATGAAAAAAAACCACTCGTTTTTTTATTTTGGTCCCGAAATAAAGAGTGAACTTTCGTAAACTCTTTTGTGAGAAATTAATAGCCATTTAGAAACTTTGAGAACATTTTAATTTGAAATATTTTCTTTGTTAATTTAAGAACTTTTATAATTGATTTCTGTAATTTTTTATCAGCTTAGAAAGTCGTCTGGCTGGCTTAAATCGTTGCGGCGGAGACTTAATCTGTACCTTGAATCCTGAAAGCCTTTAATAATGTTAAATATTTATCAATTCATTTTTATATGTTTATTTCAATGGCGGATTTGGTCAGTTTTTAATGAAAGTATACAGGGAAAACTTAAATGAGGAAAAAGATAAAGAGCTAATGTTTTGCATTAATTTACAAGATGTTTCTTGTTTTATAGATGATTATTTGTAAAGAGTGTGAGGCAGGAAATGCTACATGTTAGTTGTGTGCTGTATAAAATCTAGTAGTTTAAATTTTCATTTGTTAGAAATTGTTTACTCTGTTTGCCCTTATTTAATCATAATTAGGCATCCTACTTTGAAGTTTCTCTTTAGGAATAGATTGTAACTAATGACATGAAGTTAAACATTTTAAGTAAACAACGCAATTTCTGTATATGTCTACTTCATCACTATTGAGCTCACAACACTGCATTTAGTTCGAGTTTCTCCCACAACGAAATGCGAACAACTGTGAATTATATTTGTTTTTACGGCTATCTTACTAGGGAATAATAAATGCATACAAAATCCTATATGTGTATTAAAATTTCATGAGCAATCTTTTTTTAATGGCCATACTTCTTTTTAAGGCTCTTATATTACCGGAAAAATGAAAAATTGCGTACAAATCTATCTACAAAGTTATCACGCATCAATATTTTTTCATTGCGTTTATTCACCCAATTTTATAAAAAAATGTTATCAAAATATTTTGAGCTGTTAAATGAACTGACCAAAATATTGAAACTCCTTTAACTGATAAGTTCAACTCGAAACTTCAATTTTCAGTAAGGCGATTGTGTGATCGCCCCATTAAAAGCATTTCGACTTTGAGGCACCTTATCTTACTGAAGGTTATTAAATTTCGATAGAAGGGGTTCATAAAAAAAGAAAACTTTGGTTTGGCGTTTAGATCGGCTGTGAAATATTGCTAGCAGTGAAGTGCGGTCCATATAAGCGAGTAATGCGCCGCACACCCACGCGATGAATGATGAAAAAATAAATAATTATTCAGAATTAATAATTATTTATAATAATTACTTGTATCGATAAGTATAGAACGAAAACTCAACCAAAGACAAGCAATTGGAAATTGTGGGCCCTAGGCACGTGCGTTGTCTGCCTCGGCCCTGTCACTTCTTCGTCTGCGCTGATACCTTTTATGGTAATGGGACAGCGCAAGCGATATTTTGTCTCGCTTAGATCAGTTTATTTTGAGATGTGAACGTGATCGGATGTGTCGAAGGAAGTTGTCGATACGTGATCTTCATTTCGAGGAGAAGGTCACGCAACCTCTCAAGACAGTATTTAAACAGTATTTTATGGAGCAGTAGTACACATTCGGCTATTTATTCACCGATTTAGAACAGTCAATAAACTTAAATAAACGTGTTCTTTTTTAAAATTTTAATCTAATTTTTTTAAATGATAAAGTTCGTCATATTTTTCACAATTTTCTGATCTAAAATTCTGGCGAGAATTAAAGCAGGTTCTTGGCGTCTACTAAAAATTATCGAAATATAACATAAATGAATGATTTCGCTAGTCTCTAGTCTATTTAAGACGCCTCTTCATCGTGTTAATTTCATTTACCATCCCAGGTGCTAGGTTATTGTGATATATATACTAATAATATGTGCTTGCATTCTGCAATCATTTTATCTCACCTTAATATAGAGAGTAAGAGCCGACAAATAGTTTTTAAACGACCGAAGGTACATAAGCATTAGTCAATTTGTTTAACATTTATGAATTTTTAATGGCCGAATAAATTACCAATTTCGAAATTCTATAATCCCGTTTTCGTTATTTGGAAAATTCTACTGTTAGAAAAATTTCAGCATTGTAGCACATTTAGAAGTACCTAAACCATGAAATCTTTGTTTAAATGTTATTGTATTATAACGGCCAAGAAAATAAACATTGTTGTAATTATCGATTTATTCTGTCGGTTTTTCCACTAGGCCTAACTAAATTTCAAGTTTCTAGCACATCTGAAAGTGCCTCGTAATTGTGTATCCTCCGATATAGTATATGATATATATATATATATATATATATATATATATATATATATATATATATATATATAATCTGTGAACTGATGCTTCCTTTCACCGCGAAAATAAATTCTAGGTAATAGATTTTGATAGACAAAGAAACCAGGTCAAGCGCCCCGTTCTCCAGGCTAGACCGCATATTTGTAGAGGAGGGAAAGGGTGTTTCATGGTTTTGAAGAGCACAGAAGGGACTGATGGAGAAAAGAGGGAATTCAGAGTACAGAGAGTGGGAGAGAAAGAGAGAGAGCGACACCCTTTTGATAGGGGAAGGCAAAATAAAAAAGTGAAGGAGGGCGAATTTTAGTCCCCACGAGATGGGGTTGACTCTTTTCTTCACTCTCTTTATGTTTTTGTGTGTGAAGAACCAACGCGATGGAGATGGGCGGAGGAGGTGTAACTGCGCACCAGCGCGGATCCTCCATGTCTGTGTGTGTGTGGATGAGCGAAAGGTAAAAGGTGAAGTGTATATAAATAGGGAGGGAAGGGAAAATGGGGTGTCTCAACCGTGTGGACATAAACGGAAAAGCAGAAAAGGTTTTTAGTGTGCGTGGGAGTGGAAGTCTATGGAACTGGGTCGTTACAATATGGCGTGGAGGGAAAAATGGTACGTTGGGAGGAGAGGAGTGGGGGAAGGGGGAGAGTTGGGCAGGAGTTGAGGGGTTAGGAGGGTTAAAATGGCGGATCAAAAGGAGAGATTGCGGCGTGGGGTGAAAGGAAGGGCTAAGGGGGTCATTGAGAGAAGAAGAAAAAAGTGCTTCAATGAGAGTTCGAGAGAGAGCGAGAGAGTGGGTGAGAAAGAGAAAGAGAGAGAGAGTAAGAGAGATAGAGAAGGCCCTGTGGGATATGTTACGAGAAAATATGGACAGAAGATAGGGCGGAAGATGAATGCATTAATAAAAAGGAAAAGTGAAGGTAGAAAGGGTTTTAGGAAAGTAGATAATAAATGGACACGATATTTAACTATATTTAGAAAGAAGAGAGATGGAGAAAGAGGGAAAACTGGATAAATTGGTAAAAGAGGGAAATAAATGAATATTTAAACGTTAAAAGGAAAGGAATTTGGCTGAGAAAAAGCGATACTGAGAGGGAGGGGAATGAGGAGGGAAAAAGGGAGGTAAATGATGGGGGGGGGGGAAGAAACACGGAAGAAATGTAGAGTGAACTAAAAGATGGGGAAATAAAAAAGTGAAAGTTCGTGGAGAAGTAATAGAAAGAGAAAGTATGCATACAGAGGGGGAGGAAAATTATGAAAAAATGTGTAGAAATTAGGGCAAGGTTACAGATTGAAACGACAGAAAAAAATGAGAAATAATGGGATAAAAATGGCCGTTGGAATGCTAAAATGAAAGAGGCGTTGTGTGTGTGTGCGTGTTGGGAGGGGAAGGGGGGGGAGATAAAAATAGGGAGGAATTGCAAATAAAAGGGGACAGTGGATGTATTGATTTACGAGCAAAAGTGGGTACGTAGGCTCGCTGTGCTGTGTTGGGAGAGATTGCGCCCGAGGTGATTTTGATCCGAAGGGTTGGAAAAAAATTAAAAGTGTCCGAATTGAATATGAACAGAGCGAATTGGAAAATTGCGAAAAAACGGCCATTAGCGTCAAATTGCGTGGACCTCTCTGGTCGTAGGACAAAAATGGATTTGTTTGTGGGTGCGAAGTTATGTTACACTTATATGGCTATTTGCTAGGCTTTCGTTTCATTTTGATATTTGCTGCTTCAAATAATATTACTTAAAAATAACCCAGTGATTTGTTTTTGAAACTAGTAAAATTTACATTGCCACGACGCAATTCTAAAATGGGCTGAATAAATTAGAGTGCGTAAAAACACAATTAACCATATATCGCTTAGTAATAATATATATCTTTAGTTGTGATTATAGAAATACTAGCGGAAGTGCCTGTTGAATTTCAGCGGATTTAATGAATATGAAACTTCGACCATGTAACATGTAGACATCGTAAGAATAATGTAGTACACAGTTTTAACTATCAAATAAAGCAAAAACGAAGAAAATCGGTCAAAAAGTCATGGTAGCTTATAATGGGTATTGTAGTAAAAATGATAAAATCACGTATTTTTCTGATTGCAAACGCATTTTTACGCTAATTCGATCAGGATTCAGATTCCAATAAAAATAAACTTTGTTCTTTCCTGCATAGAACCAGCCAAGTCGCAAGTTCGTGCCATATTTCTAAGTAATTTAAAATTCAAATTAATAATAAACTGCACTCATCCCTATGTTATTCAAATGGATAAAATGAAAAAATAAAATATATTTTTAAATGGAAAAGGTCAATCAAATCAGTATAAAAACCTGACTACACCACTTAACTCTTTATTATGATTTAAATGACACCTTCTTCTTGTTTTTACGTGCTGTAGTTGCTGAGTTATAAAAAACATACGTACAAACACCACTTTATAGATATCTATAGATTGTTGAAATTCACAAAACAAATTTGAATCATATTTTTTTAAATTGTTATATTGGATAGGTCATCAATATTTCTAAGTCATTTTAATCGATAACAATCGCTACGATATTTTTCCACCTCAACACTTTTAAAAGTCGTATACTTCATTCCGTGCATATTACTATTAGGAACAGCATTTTAGATTCAAGATTTGCTAATTTTCTTAAATAATATTACAGCATAATTTATATAGTTTCGCCATTGTTCCCTATTTCAATATTGCGCTGGGTACATGGACGGTATGCTGCAGTAGTTAAATTTATTCTGCTAAAGTATGTGAATACTACTATCCCTACATTCTTCTCTAATAACCCTGTGCATCGTAGTTGAATGTAGTTAATTCTAGAGAGTCCACTCCTAAAGTGGCGCAACGCTCAAGCTCTTACGTAGGAATTTCATCCAGTGGTGAATAGTTGAATGCAGAATCTGATAGACTAAAGAAAATCAATTGCAACGTATAATGGAGCTAACATTCTACCCTATGAAACTCCTGACATGGCAGAATTCGAAAAATTCTTCAAACTCTTTTACACGCGAGGGAACATATCCCGTCGCCGGTATATCATCGCATTACTTCTTCAGCATTGCATCATCATACAGGATAAAAAGTCGTTTATTTTTGTTGAGTCGCTGAGTCATCTGTCCTGTTTCTATGATACCATTTTTCTTCTGAGAATCGTTTTTCCTGAAACATTTTTTAAGAAATATTAAATGGAGTATTGTGTTACTTGCTAATGTTTAGGAAATTAAAATTATCTTGGGGAATTTTCAGGATACGGAATTTTACTAAAAAAAATAAAACCATATTTTTTTCTAGAGAATCACTTTACGCTTCAAAACATTATAGCACTCAAATACTTCCACAAATATTGTTCAAAATGAGAGGTTTTATATGCAAAGACAAGCACATCAGAATAGCAAAACACGTTTTTTTATATTTTTATAGCTGAAAATGTCTGCACCCATTAAAATTACAATTAGGAAATGACATCTAAATGAAAATATTTATAAACACTAAGCGCGTTTGATGATAAAAGTAAAATAAAACAGCGAAAAAAATTATTGAGGTATTTCATTAATTAAATAATCGTTAACTGAAAAAAATTCAAGAAGTAGCAAATCAATACTTTAGTTTTAGTGTCCAGCACATTTTGCGCAAACGACACTTCCGGATGATCCACTTAGTGGACAGCCGCACTTCACACAACTGCGGCAATCTTTCCTGTCATTCTTCGCTGGACACTCCGAACACCGTTTCCTCTTTGACTTTTCAGTTTTGCTTATGGACTGCGAAGTTGAAGGTTCGTCTTTCCCTAGACATCGGTACAACAACGAACGTAGATCTCTGGACAGTGTTGGGATGGTCGTTCTTTGTTCTATATAAGGGAAGACAAGCTGCTTTCCCAAATCTGCGAGAAATAGCAGACCATTTGTTTCCCTAGGCTCAACACCACTGACTAGGACAAATGCATTAACTCCTGCTATGTAAAGTATACTATAGAAAATCGCCATCGGCCACCTCTGAGTGCGTCATCTAGTGGTGCAGTTGTGGCATTTTTCATCTAAAGCGTCTACACCACCATTGGTGTCATCGTAAAACAATATGATCTCTGGTTTGTTGACACCCTGGTTGAATTCAGCTGTATGATGTGTGGAGGAGATCACATTAACCACTTTCCTCTTTTTAGAAACAAAAGAAAACCATGTTTTTTCCAGCGAACCCAAAGAGCGCTGAAGAAACACATCTACCTCGAGTTTGAACAAAAGATGTAGGCAGTTCTCTTTTGTTTTTCCGTATTGTGCCAACATAAGTTAGGTTCATCAATTTCCATCCCGTCAAATAACTCAATTGGCGTAAACCAGCAGTCACCGGTCACATTTCGGTTAGAATTCTTTATGGCTTCAACCAAGTTTTTCACTACTTTTGTCGGATGCAAGAGCCTAGAGGCACTGGAGATTTCTCCTGCATTTCGTCCACTGTAGATTTAGGCATTCATGCAATAATGCATTTTAGCATCAGCTAAAATTAAATCTTTATGCCTTACTTCCTAGACTTAGAATGAATGTACATCCTAAATCCACATTTGCCGCAAAAACCAAATAACATTTCATCAACTGTGGTATTTTCGCTAACAGAATAATTTTCCTTGCAATTAGTAATGAATTGATTGAAGAAGTAGAAGAGTACCAAAACACTCAGGCCAGTGCTGGCAACCCACACAAAGTAATAATAAAGCAAATTATCTCTTGGTCACAGGGACCCGACAGTGTAAGTTACGTGTTATATGCTCATGTAGTGTCCTTGCATGATTTGTCTACGATTTATGTATTCTTATTTCACAAAATCGATAATATAAAATATGAATATTTAACAATGCTAAAAAACATCAAGCAGTATAATTTTTCATTCCACAACGATTAACATCGGGACAATTTTTTATATTATAATATATATATATATATAATATTTTTAAAAGTAAATCGTTAAAAATTAGATGATTTTATCTACCAAATCATAACTAACTTTGATTTTCATAAATGTCCGAAGGGATTTAAGGATTATTCAACGTTTGTTGACATTTCCTAGCGGTTTACCGCAGTATTAGTAAATAATTTAAATATTTTACGCATCAGCATAATTCGTATTTATTTGTCGAAATTGGTGACCGCTCCACATATTCTGCTCGTTTTTCAATGCAGGCGAAGGCCGCCATTTTTGTAAAACAGTGATATATAAAGAGCGGCGATTTACAGGTTAATTTTTTTTTTGAATAATCGGAACTTTAGGATAGAATTCGCTAACACTGGACTAATCGCGTCTACCGTGGTAATACGTACCAGTTTATTTCTTAGATCGACCCCATAATTTGCCATCGCGGAAAATAAAGATCGGTACGGTAAATGCGGAACTTGAGATTCTCGTCCTCGGTATCTCGGAAACCACGGGATCCCCCTTTAACCTCGAAAACGGGGATATCTGCAAAGGATATGGATAGAAGGGTACTAGAGGTGGAAGGATAAGGAGACCAAGGCAAGCTTATAACGGCATGAATACGACTCGGATAGGTAGCTCTGAGAGGGAGTTTCGTTGGGTAGGAAAGGATAAGGGCTTAAGTACGTCTCGGTTCGTTTACAACAAAACGAGATTTCTAACGTTGGATCTCCCGATCGCAAGTATACTTTGAATGGTCCTGCTTCCTTCGGCTCCTCTCCCCCTTTCCTCCTTTCATTTGCCACCTCCCTCCCCATCTCCTCCCCCAAACTCGTCCTCCTCCCTTTCTCCAAAACTAGACTTCCCTCTTTCACTTGGTACTGCATCCCATCCCCAAATGTTCGAAAATCTTTTCGCTTCAAGCATTCATTCTTAAGATACGAGAGTGATTATACTTTACGCGAAATAAGTTTGCCTCTGAGGAAGTGGAGGGTGGGAGCATTTGAGGGGTACTTTTCAGGCTTGGGCCTATCAGAGTCTTGCGGCGTTGCAATACTGTGCCTTAGTAGCGTCGCTTCGTTTTCTCATTCAGTGTAGCCTTTGGGTTGCGGGCGTGGACTGTAGGCGTAAATCCGACAACCCCCTCTACTTTGTGGGCGTAAACGTCTGGGAGGCCAAATTATTTCCCGTGAAGTGTAGCTGGAGGCCATCGTGAGAGCATCCCTCAATGGAATTTGGTATTTTTTAAATTATTATTCGCGGTTAGTTTAGGATAGATTTATTTGCACGCGACGATTTGTAGAAATATGTATTGGGTTTATAGTAAAATTATAGTGGTCACTAATTATGATCCTCGAGCGCTGTTGCATTTTGATCATCATGTGTATGTTTTTAATGAAACATGTTCGTTTTAACAAAAGACTCATGGAGTGGTCTACATTTTAGAACGAATGGTCATCGGTTTGAGCGGAGATGAAATAGATATATGCTCTTTTGCTTTTTTTATCGTGCTTTATCATCCACCAAATTCTTCGTTCAGCAATGCACTGTCTTGGTGAAGTCGCGTATGATGGATCGCAATTGGATTTTAGGCAATGCTTACGTGGGCCCGCTTAATGCGATATTTTCTCGTCTTTTCAGGAAGATTATTTCAATTTCAACGTATTATATAGTTGAACATAAGCGTATTGGGTAATAAGCTTTATTTCATGTTTCCAGATTGTTTAATTTTATCGAATAAGGAATATTCAGTTAAACTGATCTTTACTTGAGAATTACACAAAAGATTTTATCTCGTTTATTGAAGAAATGCTAATATTATAATGAAATTTATTGCATTTTATATCATTTTAAAATTTTCCTTTTCTAAAAGTGTTATAGGGGTTAGTCTTTATATTTATGATCACTGCAAAAGTTTCGATGGATTAAATTATATTTGTGTCTAGGGGGTTAATGTTCCGCTCTCATATACTTAATTAGTTATCATTTTGTTTAAATAATTTCTCATATTAATATTATGTTTTCAAAATACATTTAATACTTGGGCGCCTTTATTTTAAATGCATTGCACGGGGAAAATACTTATTTTGAAATTGGACGCAGAAATAATACGGAAATATCTATCTATTGATATTTAGACTGACTCTTTTATCTGAATGCGCGAAGCTTCCGATGCTGTTATAAATTTTTCTTGCATTTCTATGAGAAAGAATTTAATGAATGCTATTTCCATCCACAGCCGAATGATTATTATAATAAAGGACTTTGTATGTAATTCAATTAGGAGAGGATAACATTTAAAGTGCAAGGGTTGAAACAATTTGCGCAAAAAAGTAATATCGTGTACGGGAAAAATCATTTCCGCTTCAAATTTTTCAAAATTTAACTAATCTTCAAGAATCAACGATGCAGCACGAAAGGAAATTTCTGTGAACGATCTTTTTTTACATTTTGACACGTACGTAACGTGTAAACAATTTTTCGGTGAGTTTCGAATCTCATCTCGGAACGACTTGGATTATGACCAATAAATTTTGCAGGAGATATTATTTTCAGGGTTTTTCGGTCGTTATGTAGTTATATCGGTTTTATTAAATCCTTTATTATTAACGATTCGACTGACTCGGCATTTATGCGTCAGCGGCATTCTGAAGGAATTCGACTCGGCACTTCATGCGAGAGATTGCGCGTGTATCTACGTGGCGTATTACCACCCGTCCCATCTCGCTCGCTCGCTCGCTTCCGTGACTCGTGATGAATCCATTATGCCGGCTCAATCATACCTCCTCGAGTATGCGTCTTCTGGTTCGATTGCCTCGTGTACTTCTCAAACGACCCTGTAGCTTGCTATGGCGTCGCGCCTTCTGAGTATCTGCACGAGCATCTCCGAGTGCTCCGGTAATCCGTTTTCAATGCATCTCTTACCATCGCTAAAATTTATCACGGCATACACTTTAAAGTAACATTGCATAGTGTTATTCCCATCTCCATACTCCCAAAAATAATTTTATTTGGTTTCGTATGCGTCTTTTAAATAAAAAGAATGTCTATAGTCTACAATGTAATGATCTTATGTAAGTATTTCATATTTTAATATTGTGGATTTATCGATTTTATAATATCGTTAGTTATTAGTGTTTTTCATAAAATAAAAACCTCTATTTTTTTAGCGTCGAGTTTAATTGATGCGTCCACCACCATCATATCATTAAATATCCTTACCCTCATTAAGCACGCTTTCTCTTTCTGCTGTTTCTCGTTCCTTAAAGGGAAAACACTAAAGTGCGTCCACATATTCACCGGGTGACGCGCCTAACAATGAAAAATCATCCCTTCTCCGTTATTATGCGGCGTGCGTGCCCTCCTCCTATCTGTTACGGCCATGGATCCAAATTAAAACACTGCGCATTTGCTCAAGACCGTGTCTCATCCTAAGATCAAACCATTTTTTTTCTATTCTCGTTTTCATTTTACTCATTTGCTCTCTTTATTTCATTCTTTCGCTTTGTCCCGTTTTCAGCAGTTTCACAATTTTTCTTTTCTTCCGTGACAAATTCGCCCATTACTTACTTTTTTTGTTCATATCAAACCTTTTCTTTTTATTTACCAGTTTTTTTCTGATTATCTGCGTAATCTCTTTGGCTTGGTTCGGCTGTCTGACGAATCTTCCTTAGTTATTTTCTGCCTTTCACTGTATAAACTCAAATATCCTGCCACGTTATTTATGTTTACCAGAAATACCAATTAAAAGCAAAGTGAATCGTATCCAAGAAAAGTCTTTGTCATGGCACCTAATTATCTTTCTGGTACTTTATATTCTGCTTCTATCTTAATTTATTATTTTCCAATAGTTTTTTTTCAAATCAGAACCTAAATATGTGCATTTATTCCTTGTCATCGACTAAGGTTATATACATATAAATTGCGTATATACTTTATCCAAAGAAATAACATTCATTTCCTGTTCTTTAGCGAGTTATTTTTATGACATGTCCCTTTCATACATAATGCCGTTCTTTTCCATGAATTTAAAGATTTTTTTGCCTTGCTTCCTTGATGGCTGCTCATTTTTCTCTTTTCCTCTCTCTTTCTTAAAAGACTCAAAATACATTACGAGATACGATCTGAGACGTTATCCATTATTTATTATCGCTCCTTTTTTATTATTCCTCGAATTTCCCTTCTTCTTGGCGCATTATCTTCGTGTTCGCCTGCACGTTCTATTCTTATATCTTATGGTTTTTTCTTCCTTTACCTTCTACGTTCGCAACTGATACGTTCCACGGTCATCGGGTTACTCCTCTGTACTCCGCCTTTCACATCGCCCATTCTCTTTTTCACCCTATTTTATCTTCGCTTGTTCTCTCCCCTATATTTTCACCCTTTCTCTTTCCACTTTCTCTCTCTCTTTCTCCCCTTCCTTCTCTCTTTCTCTCTCTATCCCTCTCCCCCACTCCCTCCTGGCCCTTATTACTGCAGATTGCCAAAGGCTATCCCCAACAGTCGCTCTGCGCTTACAATAAAGGAATGACGTTATTTACGGCGCATGCGCTACGCCTCGAGGTTTCCATAAAAGCAGAAATCGTTACCAAACGTTGGGGAAAAGGGTCGTAAGCAACATTTGGTTAAACAAGCGTCGCCTCGTATGAAACTCATAATTTTTACCCTTCCTTGTTTTTTATCATCTCTCTCTCTCTCTCTCCCTCCCTCCCCCTCACGGGAAATCGTTGCTCTTTTATTTTTCTCCATTTTTGTCCTGGCCGCTCACTTAACCCCCTTCCCCCCTCTCCCTCTCCGCCATTCCGTAGCCCGCCTTTTCGAGATTTGCCAGAGAATCGGGGGGGAGGGGTTTAGAGGTAGAGAATGTGGAAGTACAAGTTTCTCTCTGACACACGGCAAGCGATTCGGTATTTCGAATTTAACGTGTGTGAATAGAATATCGCTCGAGTATGAAAGCGTTCTCCCTCTCTCTTTCCGTGTTGACTTTTGATGCGGCTATTGTTGCGAGATAAGCGCAGCTTTTACCAGGTGTAAAATATCGTTACGTCATAGCTGCATAAATTCAGCGACGCGTATTAAGTTGCTGATGAAACTCGTGCGACAATTCGTAGATGGTTTTTACAGCACAGAAGGCGTTAAAGTTGTCTCGTTTAGGCTTAAAATATTAACGCTGTATTTGGCAGTTTTCATATTTCGTCCCGTATGTTTCGAGTAAGTTTTCACTTAATCCAGCTTTCCGCATTTTCGAAGTAAATCTATATTTCTGAGCGAGAAATATATTCCAATGCTTAACATTATCACTAAGAATTATTTAATCTATGATTTATGTAAACTACGTGTCTGCTTATTTGAGAATCAAGCGAGAATTAAGGACAAATCTTGATAAAAGATTTGTTATTGAATTGAAAATGCATCCTTAATGCTAAAAATATTTTCAGTGCAAAATATCAGCCTGTAAATCTCCGACTTCCATATTTTCCCATAAATGTCATCCATAAAATTTTTCGCAATTCGTTAGCTATGTTTTGTAGGAAAAACATTTCATTTTTCAGCAATTTGTTGGATTTAGACGATTTAATTATAATATTTCAAATACACATAAAATAATAAATTTTGTGTCCCTAGTAATTTTTAATGGGAGACGAATGTGTCTTTTAAGTTTCTTCGCGTCCAAGGTGATATATTGAAAATCAAAGGTAAACTATTAATAGAAATATATCGTAAATAAAATGTCAATAATCGTTGACATGGTGAAATTTTTAACTGTTGGAGAAAAATCAAATTATAATTAGAATAATTATGTTATGCATCGATTGAAATGTTAGAAAATGTTTATGAAATGGTAATTTTTATGCTTTTTCATATTTATTTCTTGCTGGAGAGATTAGTTTTACGAGCAGGAACTCGGTGGTTCCCATATCCGTTCCTTTCCTCTCTCTCTCTCTCGCTTCATAACGATTACGTCCATCTGGAGATGGAGCGCCTTTTAGAAGTCCACAAGGATTCCCACATATTCCAGCGTCGCGTGAAATTGGCGCTCGCCGCAAGCGCTGCAGAGCAGGGTTAACACCACACTCCGATCTGCCCTCTTCCACGCCGCCCCCTTCCTCCACAACACAACCCTTCCGCCCCCCCTCCCCCTAACACCTCCTCCCTCCCATATCGCCCTATTGCCTCTTACTAAGCTCTCTCCATATCTCACTTGTTTTCTCTCCGCTCTGCGCTCTGCTCATGGTCACAACTCTCCAGTTCTCTCTCTCTCTCTGTTCCACATATTTTCTTATTTTCCCACGTTCTCTCGTGTCTCTCTTTCTTCATTTAAACACCCTATATTCTTCTATTTTGGCTTATTTCTCTCTGTATTCTTATTTATTTCCACTTGTTTTTCGCTGTATTCTTTTTAAAAATATATCCCACCTGATTTTTAACTATTTTCCTTTTTTTCGCTATTTTGTTTATTTTTTGCTTACATTCCACTTTTCTGTATTTTGTTTTTCTTGCTGTATTTCCACACATCTGCCTCCCTATGTTTCCTTTTCCTTCATTTATCTTTTTCTGCCTGTCTCCACATATTTCTCTTTTCTCTTCCCATCTACATCTGTTCGTTATTCACGTCCTCTTCTTAAATCTCATATTATTTATTGTCTCCTTTTCCTACCTCTTCTTTTTCTCGTCCTCAAAACCATCCTCTTTCTTGCCTTTCCCACTCTTATTCTTCTTTTATCAAAACTTGAAACGTACTATTGTATTGTATTTACAGTTGCGAATACATTTATATATTTTTAAAACTTTTACGTGTAGAAACAAAATCTCTGCTATTATTCATATGGGAGTTTGCTTGAATTCGTGCATTTTTTTATAACTACGTCTCGTGTTTCTGTAATAAAAGAAGTTTTCTCCGAGTACGTTTTATTTTTCATTTTCAAGCGTCTTTTTTTAATGTAAACACAGTTTAGGATTGCTGCCAGTATATATTTCCTTTGTCGTTATAGTTTTGTTCCTTTAAAACAATTTTTTACTCCGATTCGGATTCATTATTGATTGGTACCGTTTTTCATGTGTTACCGTCCCACTTCCAACTTTTAAATACAAAATATATTTCTTAGTATTTTTTTATATTCTGTCTACTGACATTGTTTATTTGCCAAAACTTTTACACACTAGTTTTGACATAAATTATTAAGATTTATTAACGATTTTGAATGGTACATGAAATTATGTTATTTCATTGGTTTAATCTTTTCCTTTTTCAGAAGTTAGTCTCAATTCTCTATGCATAACCCAGTTAAATATTTAATGTCAGAAATTGATCTTTTATTTTCAGTCTACGCCTCTCTCAATTTATGTCTCTTGAACCACGTTCCATTCCCTCGACATTCAACTCATTTTAAGCATAATTTCCACAAGTATTATTTTCATCTACAACCCAAAACTTTAATCCTGAAATGTGTACTATTTAACCGTATTTTATTCGGATTTCAATTTTTAAAAATTGCTTTCCAGTATTTTAATAATATAATCGGTCGAGGAAGACCGATTATATTATTTAAAAAATTTTCTTTTTTTCTGCCCAGTTCCTCATCGTCGTTTTGTGTTACACAAATCACATTGCTTTCATATTATTTTCTTCCTCTTTCATCGTTTTATATGCCATTTTCTCTGTGCACTTTACGTTATCCCTTCTCAAACATGGGTCCTCCTCTTCTTCATCTTTCGGCTTTCCCTCACTCAGCCTCAACAACTCTTTTCTCATTCTCTCTTTTCCGCTTCATTGCCTCCTGTTCTTCATTTTCTTCCTTCCTTTCTATTCTACTCCTCCCGCCTTGTTTTCCTGTCTCCATCTTCCCTCGACTTCCCGACACACTCCTCCCTCCCTCTCCCTCCCTTTCCCTCCTCCTCTTCGGCTCCTCCACTTGTGTTTGCTCGATTTCCCCCTCGTTGCCTAAGCACTCGGACCGCCATGCCCGCCCTACCGATATACACTGGGGACCATCAGGCAGTTTGCTATGAGCGTAATTGAGGTCATCGGGTGCAACTTTGAGGTCTGGCCACTAACGGTCTTAACCCTTATTCGCCGCCTCCCTCCCTCCTCCTCCTCTCCGCCTTTTCCTCTCCCTCCGTCCCGGTTCGAATTCTCTCTCTCTCTCTCCCATTCCAAAACTCCTCCTCCCCATTTCCCTTAGTATTAAATCCATGCCGCGTCCCAGGGGGTTTAAAGCGCCACCCTTAAACCGCAGGTCTTTTTTTTTTTTTAAAAAAATTCCACAAAAGATTTGCTCCCTTTTTTTTTCTTCAGCGCCTTCGCCCTAGTTATTCCGCGCGGTATCGAGGTTGGGTATGAGAAAAGGGAGTTGTTCCGGGAGAGAAATTAAACGATTCTTTTTTGTTTCGCAGCTGGGGGAAACGGCTCGGACGAGCGCGCGGTACTTATGTGAAGATATCACGACCCGTGCTTTCCCGCGTGATTGTTAATTCTTGTCCAGCAGTTTAGGACGTCGTATTTACCCGCTCTCCATGCAAACACTCCGGTAATTCCGGCCTACCTGTGGATGTGTGTACAAATATTTGCTCCATTCGGATTCTCTCTCTTCCTTTTCTCCTGCCGTCCCAAAAACACCCCCCCTCCCCCCTCCCCCTCCCCCCCCTCCCCACGTACACCCGTCGCCCACGCTATCTCTCCCTCTCGCGTTCGTCAAATACTGCGTTTCGCCAAATTAATTCGCGTTCTAACCCTGTTATTCGGAGGACAAATATTACCCTGGTTTCGGACGCGTAGCAGAAAATTTCGGATTGCTTCCCTCTCTCCCCTCCTCCCGCCAGATGATCGTCCGGTTTGGGATTTTGTAAGCTGAGCGAAATTCAGAAATTACGGCATAAACGTAACGAATACGTGAGTTGGGGGTTATTTTGGGGAGAAATTAAATATCGTTGTTTTCCGATGGGCCAATCACTCGTCCAAACGGGCTGATATGACGGAGCCGTATTGGTTTTCGTGCGGCGCAATTTGCGTCTGGAAACGGGTAATGCTACTAAAAATCAGTTTGGAATCCAATGGACTGGTATATCACCGACTGAAAGGTAATACGCTGTCATAACGAAATCTCTATTGGTTATTTGTTCCGGATGGTTATATTCACTAGTTTTTATCCTCACGTATGTCTTTTTCCTACCTCGAATAAAAGTAAACAGTTTGGTTGAGAATTTAATTTATGTTCGTGGAGAAGGCAAACATTTGTAGCTTTTTTACTTTCATGTAACCCATTTAGGCGCGTTTCGCTTCCAGCACGAGCGCCTATTAGCATCGGTCTGTCCGGTCGTCAGTCAGTCCGTTCTCTGCTTCTAACGAATGGATTTTTATGGAATTTATGTTAATGACATAAAATCAAAGATAATAAGAAAATCACATAAATGAATTACGTTAACCAATCAGGGGTGCCACTTTACTGGTGATAAAAAATGAACTTTCCGTCATATCCCCCAAAGTATTGGTCATATGAAAATAGTTTTCAAATAAAACTTGTAGAACTAGTAGAGTATTTATTTTCCTATACAGTTTTATCACAGGAGTAGCCGTTATCAAGAAAATTAAACAAGATTGTCTTAATTCGAGTTGAACTTTCTTGTACGGTTAACTTCTTCATTCATAAACCATATCACAAAACTACGTTTAATTTCCTTACGTGAGCATGCAATGTTTTTAAATACAACTTTAAAACGCTATTTCGCTGACGTACACGTATATAATTTCTTCAAATATTCCATTGCACGAAACGCGCCCATTTGTGATACGCTGTACACATTCCTAAATTGTTTGCTATATCCTCTCGTCATGCCGTTGGTGTCACTGGTATTATGGAAACCGCTGACATTACATATTTTCCCCAATTTATTATTTTTAAGAAAGTACAATGTAATTAAAGAGGGACATTTTTTGCGTATCGAATTTTCAATGTCATTAATGCGTTATATATATATATGGACGACTGCTATTTGTACTCGCAGACGTAAATCGAAATGCCTTCTTAAATATCGAAAATATTATTTATGAAACTGAGTGCATCAGTCCAAACATGCTGAGAAGAAAAATGATATTAATCGAGTAACCAATATTAATAATAATAATAAAGTAGATAATTTATGAGATTCAGGTCCGTAATTATTATTTATGGAGAAAACAGTCGATACGTGAGAATATGATCTGGCAAATGACGGAACTCTATAGAATTCTGCAGAAATGGAAGAAATTATCACTGGCACGGAAGGTAAAAGGAAAAAATCTGATGTGGCCAACACATGACTTTCTCCATATTTGGGGTATAGATATTTAAATTATTATGCATAGCATTATGAGGCAAATTTATTATTTCGTATCGTAAAAGAATACAGTCGTCCATACCGCCGTAAATTACGTATATCTTGAATATGTATACAGAATTCACCGCTACATGGTGGCGGCGCTGTATACTGGTATTAAGAAAAAGCAAAATATCTCCGAAATGGATGGTTCTACGAAAACTTGTTTCAAACATAACTCGGAAGAAATATTATTCTCTACAACTTTGGTTCTCACGAAGATTATCAATAACGACGTTTTTAAGGAGATATTTGACGGAAACAGAAAAACCGATTATTTATAAATCCTATAAAATAACTGCTATGGAAAATTGTTTCAAACAGAAGTTGTAGGAAATTACATTCTGTATAATCATAGAATAGAATTGTATATACAATAATAATGTTTTAACTGAGAAATATCGCAAAAACCGAATCGGGTTTCGAGTAAACCTCGACTTTCGTTTAACCGTTATTGTCCAAAAACTAATCAGTTCTTTGTACTCATGCTAAAGTGTTATATTTGAAGTTTGGTAACGATATAGCAAATACTTTTTAAGTTAGAGCGCCCACAATCACATACATCCTCACAGACATCACTCTGAAAAGTCTAAACTTGTTCTAGGGATCAAAATATCCAATAAACTATCGGTTTTTCGAAACACTCCTATCACATACACACAGACAATATCGAGAAAATAGTCAAAACGTGTTCTAGGGACCTCAAAACATGTATTTTCGTTGAAATCTCGAAGGCGATTCTTATCGTGATCACAATACTTTCCCATTACTTCGTATGGGGAAAGTAAAAAGAGTTTCATTCGAAGAATTCTTAATGCTATTCTTTTGACTGGAATTTTAAATCAATTATGACGTCACCGATTCGATATGGATGAAGGCACGGTCGAAGTGGGAGTCTCGGAATGGTGGATTGAAGGACTTGTTTATAAAGCATGACGCAAGGAGTGAGAAAAGAAGTGAAGTAGGAGGAATATCGAGTAGAAAGGAAGAAACAGAGATTAGAGGCAAGGAGGAGAAAGAAGAAATTGATAAGATATGCGAAGAAGTAGCCGTATATCAGTAGAATGAATGTGAGATTACCTTCTAAAAAAGAAAAATGTCGGAATTCAAATGGCAAGGAGGAGAAAGAAGAAATTGATAAGATATGCGAAGAAGTAGCCGTATATCGGTAGAATGAATGTGAGATTACCTTCTAAAAAAGAAAAATGTCGGAATTCAAAGGGCGGACAAGCATTTTATCGAGTAAAGAAAATAGAAAAAAATAAAAAAAATGCAACGAGATAGTTGCTTACATGAGACATCGATAAAAAAGGAGGAGCAGAAATGAAGAGGAATCGCCGGATATCGGGATTGTATAAACACCTACTCGAAAAGCTGCAAAAGTCCACAAATTGTGCTTGTTTTACTATTATTTAAGGGAACACCTGTTGTGTGCACAAAACCTGATTGGAATCAAGCCATTCGTATTCTGGGGAAATTTTTTCCGTCGCCGGATGAAAAACGCGCTGCGTCTGCGTTCCCGTGAGTTTATGTGCAAAGTTTTTATAAATCCAGATTTTCACGCCACTACCCAAGCGTCTTTCCACTGCCAGGAAATGAGATTGTCCCGTTTTTCGGATGTTCTCGGCTTTTTAACCCACCTTACTTGTCTCACAGTTTTATCTTTAGAGATCTTTTTTTGCTCAATTTACGAGAATTCGTGCCTTCGGAATATGTGCTTGGAAACGTCTTTCTGAGCCCTTTCCTTTTGCTCGAACCGTATTACGCTGCTTAAACTCGCATGATATATGCATGTCTTGATACATTTATGAGATATTTTTTTTTAGATAAATGTTAGTAATGACGCTAGATCAAAAATCTCAACTCATGTACGTCTTGAGTATGTAGTGATAATGAACAATGAGTATAACTTTAGCATTATATTTGTTTTGTAGCAGTCAATAATAACAGAAATTATACTTATTTTAAAGATTAAGAAGCGTTTTATTAGTGATGACATTCAAAGGAACAACTTTCTTTATGTATTATTTATATAAAGAATTCTCATGAAATATGACGACGATGGTGTACTTTATAAGTACCAAACTGCTTTAAGATCATGTGAGAGACATTAATAGGCCAAATTACGAAACCGGTTTGAATTTATATTACGATAGCCCTTAGCGTCTATTTTTGATTCCTTGATTCACTCTTAAGGCTTTTATCCGCCTTCTTCGAAATTAGTTTAACTATATTTCATAAAATTGTTTTACTCTGATTTATCTTTTCTCTCTCTCTGCATATTTGTTTCCAATTTCATATGGCACACGATATATAAATGATAAAGAAATATAGGAAGCTATAGAAAGCGTGTAGAAAAGCGAAACCTATTCATATAAGAGCAGCAATTAGGGATTCATTTGGAGCAGCGAAAGGACAGATTTTCTAGTATTAATGTATTGGGCATCAGATACTGTTTTTGATTACATAATTGATCAAATGTATCTGGTTTTCTCGATCTCTTTATCACTGTAAGAACGAGAATTTATTGAATCAGCCTTGAGAGAGAATAATCCCGTAATATGCAATAATTTAAATGAATAGCTGTCGAAACGCGCGTCCTCTAAGTGGTCCTGCGAGTCTTGACACGTAAGTACCGCCTTTACGGTGAATTGGAGTTTTTTTAATTTTTCCTATTCTGTTCATTGCCTTCACCGTGTTCAGAGTTCTTCCTTTATTTATTAAATGAAGTTTATTTATAACTAGGAACTAATAGGTCTAAGCTCGATTAATGGATAATGCAAGTACGGGAAAAAATTATGGATAAGGATAGCGAATAGGCAGAAGCGAAAATTGAAGAAAGCTGTAAAAAATTGAGACTTAGCAAACAAATTGGAACAGCCGGAATTGGACGTAAGTCCTCGCATAGGTTGGACGTTAGAGAGAGAGAGAGAGTGAGAGGGGAAAAAATGAAGAAGATAATCAGAAGAGGGTTCTGGAAAGTGAAGGCGGCGAACAAAGCGGAGGTATTAAGACAAGGAGGATTGGGATTTGAGTGCTTGCAAGGGAGGATAAATGGGGGAGAGGGGAGGAGGGTTGGGTGGGTGACACGGCGCCGGATCTGATGGAACCCCTTTAATGTGATACGTAATCTCTCCGTTAATGCAGTGTTCTCCTCCGGATCTCTCTTCTTTTTTTTTATTCTGTTCGATCGAATCCTTCGCTGGCCAACTCATCTCTCGATAATCTCCCTTCTCGTTCCAAATAAAATGTCTCCCTTCCTACAACCATTATTAATCCTCGGATTCCTTAAACGCATCGCTTATCTTCCAGCGTTGAATAAACAACGCGCAAGCATAAATACTCTTCTAGTAGCACGGAAACTAAAACTTTAACGGACAAAATTTCTTGTACGTATGTCTATACGTAAAGTAGCATGAATTTGCAATTGAATTAACGGTACAGTTTATTGCCTCACGAAGGATACTTAAAAATTACCGTGACGTCGAATATTGCTATGGAAATGTGTTCAAGGGATAAATATGAATAATTTAGGGATAATGGTGGATTTCCAATGAATGTTCTTTTAAGATAATTTGTTTCTTTTATGAAATTAAATAAGATAAATTTTAACGTGAAGCTGAGTACTCAACCTTCAATGACCGAGCGAATTAAATAGGAAACTGTAAAAAAAAAGTAATTTTGTTCGTAGCACCTATTAATTTACGGCATTTGGATAGTAGTCACATCATCTCTCGGAGAGACACATTTGTAGACGTTGGCGGAGATTTCGGGATTTGTGTTTTGCAGAATTTATTTCTTAAATTTAATGCAACTTTTAATCAAAAAATCGAAAAAATCTCGGCCAGGGTGCTTATATAAATCCGTAAGGGGCGGCATAAACTGATTGCACCCGACGCGGACCTGCCTAATACATATATATATATATATGTATATGTGTATGTGTATGTATTTGTATATGTATATGTATATGAATATGTATATGTATATGTATATGTGTATGTGTGTATATATATATGTATATGTGTGTGTGTGTGTGTGTATCTGCTGGGAAAATTCAAAATTTACTAATTATTTCTCGCATAATGCTTCTGTAGGCAAAATAACACAGCGATAAAGAGAGGGAAAGTGATAGTGAAGGTTCCGCACACAAAAAGTCGACGTTTCTCCTTCGCATACACTCAAAATTAAAAGGGTTATAAGGGAAATCCATTACGAAGGGTGCTTTCCAAACTTTGCCGTTCGCGACCACAATCGTTCGATAACAATGGTCGTCCATTCCGTCAGTGGATTTTAATCCGCGCAATCAATCTCTCGCCGATGGCTCATCCGCTTTCAATTTTATTCCCCCATTTTACTACTCCGCTTTGCGTTTTTCTCTCGCCCGCCCCAGAATGGAAAAGACGGACCTTACTCCTCGGGAAAGGCCTTTGCGTTATGGCCATCGTATCGGACCTTATCTCTGCTCCAACATCCCATGTAACGGCCCTCGGAAGCTGCTACACTCCGGAGATGAAACTTCATATCCGCGAGGAAAACGTATCTTCCATCCCCTTCCTCCGCTCCTCCCCCCTCCCTCCCCCCCTCTCCCTGCCCACGGGTCGACCCTTCATCCTTGAATGCGCCACGGCGGCTTCAATACCCTCCCCCCCCCCCGCCTCAACCTTTTCCCGTCTCCGCCCCCCCCCCTCCCCCCCCATTTTCCCCTCCTTCCCCTGCTTTCGAATCATCTCCGCTTCCTCCATAGTAACCAAATCTAGCGGAGGAACGCCGTTATTTCTAGACCCTCTCCATATCTGGGTTTGCGTTCAATTCCCGCCTTTATACCTTATTTCCCTTCTACCTTCCTCTTTTCCTCTTTGATTTCGTTTTGACGGCTTCCGGTCATCACACCCAAAATATGTATCTCTCAAACCAATCGGCAATACATGGCGTTATCTCTCTCTCTCAATTCGAGTTATTTCCTCCTCCCCCCCCTCCTTTCCTTTCCCCTCCCCCAAGCAAACCAACCCATCCACGAGAAACCTTTCTGATTGGTCTTATTAACGACCTTTTGGGCTCGTTACAGGAAGTGTGGGTGTGAATATAATAATCCGAACCGTATCTGACTATAAAGCTGTCGATGATTTAAATCTACTCCCTTCACACGCAAATATCATTATCCTTTTCTGATTGGTATAATTCTCTCCCTTGCCGTTCGTTAGCGGTTCACTTTGATGGAATTAATCTGAATTTCAGATGAAATATGTTTTCAGAAACTTTCAATCGTAAATATCCCCTCCCCAAAGCTTTATTTATTCCTAATTGTTAAATCGCTGTGGGAGATGATCTTAATTACCAATGGAATCGCAGAAAAAAATTGTACTACGATAAATTTATTAGACGCGATGTCATTTATAAAGTAATCCTAAGATATTGACTTTGGAAATAAGTGTTTCATTATTTTGGCATTGTATTCACAGTTGAATTTAATTTATTTTTCGATGCTTTTTGAAATAAATAATCTACTCTACTATAATATATTTTGAAGCGTATGTTTATGTATTTGTGTGTTTGTTCATGGAACTCCTCTTAAACGATAAAAGCTAGAATAACCACATTTGGTACGATTCTTCCTTTCATCCTAACTTAGTGAATGGTCAAGGTTTGGTCAAACGGGATTAATCAGTGCTGCCAATATAGGGGATTAACATTTTTCCATAAGATAACACGTATGAATCCATTTCTTGACTTGCAAGGTATTCTTCCTTCAAGCATTAAAATACGTAAATATGGACCGATTTTTTTCGTTTTTGCTTTATTCGACGAATAAAACTCTATACTATCTTACTGAAGTTTACATGTTACACGGTCGAAATTTTCAGAAATACGCTATTTGTTTCGAAATTATGTGGATTTTTCGTACTCTTTCCGGGCGTTGCCAAGGCGGCCGTCATTGTTACCTCCGATTCAGTTAGCTTCAATGAAGCATACAAATAGACGAAAGTTTAGCGTTATTCGCTTCGCACTTTTGTTTAAGAAACGAAACGATTGATGTTTATGGATAGCAATGTAAATACTGATTATTATTCAGGAAGCTTTATTTGATGAAAGCAATTGAATGTTCTTTCGTCTGTTGAATACTGGAATCTTACATTTGTTGTAAGTAAAATCTTTATATTCTACAATATAATGTTTATTAACGTAAATAATCTCACGTATCTGGTATACATATAATAGAGTCAGTGTTCAATCATGGACAACTGTACGTTGCTTTTTCACGGGTTTCTTGCTCACAAGACATAGAATGAAATATTTCAGCGAGGCATAATTACACAAAAAATAAAGCTGGATTTGGCGAAAGTAATATGATAGGAAATAAAATTATCGTTACATTTGAATGCAAGAGGTTCGGAAACGGATTGTTAAAAGCAAATATGATTAATTGTTAAGAAAAGCTAATTGTAATTTAAAAAGTATCTACTATATATTTTATAGAGTTTGTATGTTGTGCTGTAGTAGCTTCACTAAATCCGTTGAAATTCAACGGGAAATTCTGCTAGTACTATACGAACTACAAAATAGAGATCTATGGTTTAGAGAACAAGAGTATGTATTTCCCACATCAAATTGGAATAAATGATAGTGAAGGTTAAAATTCCATTGCATTCAACAAATTAGAAACACCGTGGCAAGTTCTCTTCTGAAACTTGACAAAGGTAGTACACAGCAAGATGATTACAATGTCTCTTCTTTGTGATAATTGCAATTCAGTCGCAGGAATCGTCAAATTCCTCCTTTTGCCCTGGTGTTTTTCCTTATTTTAGTTTCACCTTTTCCTTTTCCGACGCCATTCACGTCTAAATGCTCACCTTTCCCACTACAATTCGGCTCTTCTACTCCTCCTCCATATTCATAACCTCGTTTGCTTTCATGTAGTATCTCTTTCATCTTCCTTGCAGTGAACGTCCTTTGTTTACCGCACGTTCGCGATAATCCCGCCGCACTTTCCTCTTCTTATTTATCCATTCCATTCGCATTTTCAACTTTTAAACTCGGCGTATCCTCAGCGAGTTGTATTCTCGCCTTTATTTTCTGTTTTAAACCGTCATATCTTTCGGAGGTTTGTGACACTTATCGTATTTTTTCTCTATGACGCATTTATTTTATGGCAATAGAGAATTGGATTGCAATAGTGAATGATAGTGGATTCCGCCGCGCCTCTGTTGTTAACATCTAGTATTGTTAACTCCGTATTTTATCATTTTCGAAATATTTTTGTTGGTCACTTGATTTCATGAAGTTAAAAATATTTAAATCGTATAATTTAAAATCTAAATTTGGTTATTTATGGGTCAAAAATGTATCTATTATTTTCAATAGAACTCTACAAGTTAGATGTTCTTTACTGAATATATTTAAGAAATTAAGAAATTTCTTGCGTCGGGAGGTTTTATTTACTCAAAAATAAAATTCCGGACAATCTATTCAGTTTAGTATCTACTGCGTCAGAGATTAATTCAGCTATGCTGTTTGATACCCGTTTCGCCTTTCCGAGGACACAAACTTTAAAAACTGGGGAATAACATCATACAGTATTTTGGACTTAGCAGCTATTTAATTATATCCAAACCATTTGAAACTTCATGTTGTAGCCATTACGAAATGTAATACGTGTGCACATTGTAATCAGTTACTGAAATTGTAAAATAAAAATTGAATATTTTTTATTTATTTAAATCAAAACATTCCGTCATTCGGGTACATGTTACTTTCACGGCCAAGCAATACACCCGAAACTTTTAGTTTTAAAATTAAGGCGTCATTCCGAAAAAAAACAAAATGAATTTTTTTAGCTGGCCATGTAAAATTGAGGTCTGATATGGGTAACTGGCGAATCGTTTGATTACCTCGAAAACAAGGATGTCGGGCGTTGTAAATAGTGGAAGAACGACCAGCAAAAAAAGGAGCAACTGCTGTTCGTTTGCTATTCCAGGGAAAAAAAAACATTCGCTACCTTTTTTTTGGCAGGGAACGTTCTCTCGCACCTCCTCCCACATCTCTCCTTTGGCCAATCTCACTCTTTTTTCTCGCCGGCTTATCCATATGCATAACTCGCTTCCGACCATGCCCTCCTCTCCCCCCACACCTCTCAAATCTCATTTCACTTATCAATTATGCAGTAGTATCAATCTTCCCATTAAAAAAAAAAAGAGGCGATAATTATGCTCTGGGGTACTCGCGAACGAATCGACGCATTGACGCAATCGCATTCATTTTTTCGGAAAGAAGAAATCACAAATATTCATGCTTTGCGTTCGAGGCTTATTATTAAATCAAATTGAAATATTAAGATGCCTCGTGTTTATTTGGGTACTCCTCTCTTACCTTTCTTATTCGAGAATGTTTGGACCTGAGTAATCCAATGTGCTGTTTTAATTCTATTGATCATTATATTTTAATCCACCAAACTTATAAATAGACATGTTTTCGTCTCTATATGTGAAAGGAATCATTAATGTTAGCGCGGGCGCTGGTGTCAGTACACCCGACCACAAAGATACGTATAAATATTGCATGCGTTAGGAATATTTAATCTTCCTTTTGCCGATTCCAAACCTTAATCTCTCTATTCCATGTCTCTCTGACTATTCTATTTCCCTCTTAATCCTTTGTCCACTTCCCCTTCCAAGCCATCTTCAGCCTGCATTTACCTCTTTGACCCTTATAACGAAGTTGCCACCCCCTGCCATCCACCCACAATCCCTCCCGACGCCTCCAACTCAAACTCATCTCCACCCCTTCCCCCCACATACACAACGGGAACTGGCAATCCCAATCAACTAAGCCTTGCCTGCCTCCTTTGCTTGTTTCGTTCTCTCTCCCTCTCTCTCTCTCCCCCCCCCTCTCCCTCCCTCTCCCTCCTTCCTGCTTTTTACTCCTACGCTTCTCTCTCCCCCTCCCTTCTCTCTCACCGAGCCCTTCCCCCTTCGAAAAATCCCCATCCCCGAAACCCCATTTCGCATTTCCTCCCTTTTCAAGCTTTTCTCATTAAACTTTCATTCTCCTCTCCTCGAAAAACCCCTTTCGTTTGCGTCGACCTACACCCCCTCCCCCCCTCCCGCCCCCTCATCCACTCCCACCTTATTTCCATCTCACCCACTCCAAAATCATATTATTCCTCCGCTACACGGAGTCTTCTTTTTTCTCATCTGCCTCCGTTTCCTTCACGTCCACTCCGAAAATCCTACTGCTGGTAAAACTTAATTTTTTCCTCGTCCTTTTCGCCTTTCTCGAAAGGGGAGATTCTCAATTTCTCCCCCCTCCCTCCCCCTTCCCCCCTCCCCCCCACTCCGTACTATTTCGATATCCGTTTGCCTTCTAATTTCATTTTCCCCCTCGACAACTTCGCAATTTTTTAAAGGTGGTTCTTTCATTTTCTTCTTTTTTTCTAATACGTGCGCGGACCCCGAATCCGAACAGTCCGAAAGAATTACAGTATTTTTCAATGAGATAAAAATTGTTTTTAGCAAGGTTTCTTTTCATCCGAGTATATTTCCAAAGCAGAATATCTATTAACTCACTTGCTGTTTTTCGCTGGTTTACCACTTTATTCTTAGCTAGATCCAAGTAATCTCCAAGAGATTCTAGTACCTTCATTAATGCCGTAGAAATTCTTCTGCATCATTTTCTCTAAAGCCGATTCTGCTTCAGCTTTCTTCGATTCTCTATTAGCATTTCTTTGATGGATTCGTAGTTCTTTCGTTTCGGCAAAAGCTATCTATTCTTGAACCAGTCGTCTGCTTTTTCCAGCGTTTTTCTAGGAATTTTTTAAATAATTATCTCGAGAAAGGCTTTCTAGTAAGTTCCGTTAAACTCATTTCATTCTCCGATATCCTGGATGCTCCTCAGGGTTCCCTTCTTGTCTTCGCCCGATGAACTAGAAAGCTATTTGTATATGTACTTTTTTCTTCCATCGTTAGCCGTTTTTTTTATCCGTTGCCGTTTTATTTATTTTTGCGCATTTTCGTTCCTCTTTTGTTTTCCGCTTTTCCTCCAAGCTTTCCAATTCCCCCCGAAATGCCAATGATCGATTAGAATATCGACAAAGAACTAATCACTTCCCTTATTTATTGGAGGAAAAAAGGAGATCGTTGCATATGGGGAGTGTGTATCTGGAAGAGTGGCGGGAGAAGGAAAAACACGCATTTTCAGATGGAAATAAAAAAATATCGGAATTCTCGGGGAAATGACAGCGATTCTTCTCTTCTCCTCTCTCTCTTTTTTTTCATCCGCCAGAGTCTTTGGTTTGGTTTCGCATTCGGGAAGGTTTTTAGAATAATGGGAAGGAAAGCAAAGTGGCAGGAAATCATTGGTACAAATAAAGAAAAGAGAAAGGGATCATCGGAGTAAATTGAAAAGAATCGGCAGTGTATCTGTGTCTCAAATGAATATCGCTCTGGTTTTGGAGTGTGGGGTGCTTCCTAGCTCCAATCGCAGAGTATTCATAGCCCGAAATTTTTATCTTCGGATATTACCCTAGAATATGTACGCGAGGTTTTCCTTTTTTCTCTCCCTTGAAGACCGTAGTTCGAATGATTAAAAGTTCGCGGAAAATTTATATGTCTGATTTTGGATTTGCGTGTCGCAATCACGCCTAGAAGCTATAAGAAGAGAATAATTGGGTTAAAAATAAAAGGTGTCTTGTGAGACTTATACGAGACTTCTGAATATAAAAAGCCTCATTAAAATGCAATTTTTCGTGAAAAGATTTTTTATGCAAACTTCAAGCTCTTCCATTTTAATATTCCGCAGTTCTTTTCCCTTCTTTAGCAATTTAAGCCTAGAAACGATTATTATTATAATCTTTCTCCATCCTCCGTAACATCATAGACTTAGTCACTATGCACTAATAGCACTGCAGGCACAGTGTCATGTCGAAGATATGCTATTCCAATTCTATGTTCATGTTACATTTCTAGCAATCCATACGTATTATTTCGTCTTTTTTACACGACATAAAATTAATTTTTGCAATTCCCCTTAATAATCTATACTTAAACTGAGAAAATCTTGTTTCGTAAAAACAAGTAAGCGTACCCCGCGTATAGCATCACTTTAAACAAACTCGGATTTTTTCCAAAAATATGAGTAAATTCTTCATAATTTTTATCTACTCATTTGATACATTATTTGAATTGAAGAGTTTAATCTATTCTCTTCGCTTCAATTATTTTAGAAAACATGTCGTTATATGATTAACACTAGGAAATTAAGACATTTGCTCCATCAAATAAATGATCTATTGATGTCAGTCGTCTTTTAACGATTACATACCCTGCTTAAGTTTTGGATATGAATCTAAATAAGTGAAATTTACTTTCTTTCGTTTAATTTAATGCCATTGTTAAGAGCATGTAATAGTGTTATTTAAATTTCAGATTTCCGAAGTCATTGACCTATATTCTCACCAAAGTCACTTTTTATCATAAGTCTCATAATCCGATATCATTTTATCGACGCAGAAATTTCCCGAAAAATATCGAAAACTTCGCAGTTGACAGTATGGAGGAGAAGTGGACACACGTTGAATAGACGTAAGGGAACTCGTTAATGGACTCGTGGCTAGACTAGCATCCACAACTAATCCTCGGGGGCATTAAACGACGTCTGTTGTTAGAAGGGAAAAATTAATTTGCAATAGGCAATCTAGGAATTAGATCTTGGAGAGCAATCTTGTGCAAGACAAAGTTATTTTGTGAAGGCTTTCAGGGTCACCTCGAATTACCATTTCTTCTCATACAATGGTATCCTCTAATTTTAACAGAATGCTCCGTTATTCACCCCCCTCCCCTCAAGATGATCGCACCATCTTTACACTTCTCACAATTTTAAAATACCTCGTAAAGATATAATCCAATACTTTCACGTTAATTTAAATCGCGCCTGACCCCAAGGATCAGTTGTAGTACTTTTACTCTTTATAATTTATTATCTTTTAAATATTACCATTATGACCTTACTAGCATAAGTGCCCGTTAAATTTCAACGGGTTTAATGAATCTAAATTTTCGTCAATGCAACATGTAAAAATCGCAAGAATAAAATTGTGCACTGTTTTAAACGTCGAATATTTCCATATTATAAGTCTGTTT
Organism: Uropetala carovei; assembly: GCA_036926305.1. Classification (NCBI taxonomy): domain Eukaryota; kingdom Metazoa; phylum Arthropoda; class Insecta; order Odonata; family Petaluridae; genus Uropetala; species Uropetala carovei. The sequence goes on along the minus strand of JAXCHB010000010.1, from coordinate 2,326,337 downwards.
TAATTAATTAACTAAAATCTCACAGAAATTCCTTGTGAATAAAATAATAAATACCTTTCTCTCTACTAAAATAGCGATTGTTATTATTTTTAAATTGATTATAGCATTAGGATTTCAATTTCATTAAATAAGCAGAATTCCGGTTCCAAAAAATTGGTTCAATCTTCTATTGCCTCTGATAATACTTTAAATAGATTTTGGAATATAATATACCTCAATATCGTTTATCGTCTGCTCAGCAGTCTTGCCTTCTCATTTTCCGAAACAACCACTTTCATCAGTTTTAAATTGATTTTTGATTTGAAATATACTTGAGTCAATTCAGTACAACTTCTTCTTTACATACTGTAAATTCCAAAATAACTCCTTTTATAATAGGCAATGCTAGCCTAAAATTAATTAATTCGGTAAAGTGAATAAATAAAGTTCTTTCTTTAAACTACATTAGCCACTGTTATTAGATTTAAATGGATTATAAGCCTTAGAACTTACTCTATTAAATAAGCACCAAAATTCCTTTTATAAAAACAAATCAATTCATTAAAAGATCCACTGTTTTTTCTTCGAAAATTGCCTGTTAACAGTTTTAAATGACCTTTTAATTTTAATTGAATTTTAATTTATATTCGTTTCCAAACTGCGGCCATTGTTCCGAAATGAATTCGAGGAATAACAATATAAATTGGTAAGCACGTATGGTTTACAAAGAATTTAATTTAAGAATGCTTTTTATTTCCAATTTTTCTAAAATGACACTGTTTATACTTAAAAATTTTTATATTTACGTTAATATACTTATTTTCCACAAAACACGCCAATCTCTCCCCTTCCTTCCTCTCTCTCTCGTATTGAAGCACTCAAGGCACGCTTATTCCCAGAAGGATGTATACAATAATAGTAATTTGAGGTGTGACAATGATAATGGTCGACATAGCAACATCACGTTAAAATGGTGAGATTTCCACAAAATATGGAAATTAAACGTTTAACATGGAATATTTCGAACTGTGGGCAAAAAAGACGAACGGAATAACAAACTTTATAAATGTTTCTTCAAAATGGTTCAAATCCGAAGGTCGTCTGTTAAGTTCTTCTAATTTTAATTTCCAAATGGATAAAAGCCTGCACGTCGAAAAATGACGTTTTACATGTTAAGTAATGGGAAATGGAATTGCCTTTCTTGGAGACGAACCAAGGAATTTTTTCGCGATTTAAATTTGTCATTCTCTGAATAAATGTTTCTGTCATTATTATTTCTCGAGTTATTAGCGTTTGCATAGCGTGACCAACCAACCAACAGACGACGGCTATTATTATGTAAATTGCTATGTCCATTCACAATTCAGTTTTTAGTAGCGTTAGAAATGATGATATATTACAACGATAGTGTAAAAATATTTAAACTGATGCACGCATAATTAAATCGAATTGTGTTGTTTTAAAATACACGTTCAAATTATTTAGGTTGGTGTATTCTTCCATAAAATACTGACGTCCAATGAGTTGTTAACTTGCAGTTAAGCAGCTTCTGAAGCAGGAAATTATGATCGAGGATAATTATGAATATCATGTATCAGATAAACACTATTAATTTTTGCATTAAATATTATGTACTTTGAAAATAATGGTAAAAAATGCGCACAATCATGAGGCCAATATTGATTATTTTTATGGCAATTTGGCCATCTAAGCTTCTTGAGCCCCGATTTTATCGAATCCTAAATCAATATACAATATTTTTTAACTGCCTTTGATAATTTTCGTAACAATAACTCATTATTTTGTGACACTGGTATCATTTACGTTTCTCGCTTTTGAACATCCATACACGTAGATGCCAAGAAAAATGCGAGGAAAGAGAGTATTTCAACTCATTTCGCAGAATTTTTATGCCTTATCAAGTGCGCCATCGCATTTGGCAAACCCTCTCTGGACCGACGCGGTTCATGAAGCAGCCTCGAACCAAAGAAGAATCGTAAGAGTTTTTAGTGGGCAGATGCCTAAGCTAGGTGTGGGAAAACAGACACTTGGCCATTGATACGTTTTCAACGGGGATTTTCTCTGCGGTTATCCTTTCTCGACACCGGTCTTCTGCCGAAACCCCATCCAACGCGTGCGAATACGACACGAGTTCTGGCCCGTGCGTCAGAGAGGGCACGCTCATGACCCACAATGAGGCTTTAAATAATCCTATTTGAATGAAAGGTTGGAGGTTTTGGACGGAGCTAAATGGTTATGCTAATTTTCCACCCCCTTTTCCTATTGGTCCTCTTGTTTGAGCGAGTATTTTCTTTAGTTATCTGGAAGGGTTGTGTTTACTTTCTCTTTAAGCCCGACCTGGAGATAGTCGTCTGCGATTATGAACTGCGGGTACAAGGTTGAGTCCTCCATAGTTATTATTCTGGGAAACTTCTGAAAAATGAACCAAGTCAGTCCAAATGACGTTTAAATTATCCTGCTTCGATTCAAGTTAACATTTTTCTGTATATGGCCAAAAAGTTAGTTTTTGACCTACTTTCTAAAATGTTTTTCGAGCATTTCATACGTCTCAGACGCAGAATTGTAGCTGGATTTTAAAAAATAGATTTGCTGAATTTGTACATACACTGACTGAATTTCTAAATTAATAGTTTTATCGGGTGGATAATTGAGTTAAAAGGCGGAGGGAAATTTTTCAGTTGATTTTTTAACAACATAGAAAAGTTAATAGAAGGTAACAATTTTTTTCGAATTTATTTATTTTTATTGCTCAGTCTTTAATATATTAACTGAGCAAAATTAAAAATAAATTATTAAATCGATTCGAGCATAACAGCTGTCAGGATAACGGTAATATAAATATTAGCGTGTCCATATTTTTTTACAAACGAAATACCGGTAATTAATGAATTTTTATCGCTACAATCAATAGTAAAATGCTTAATAATAACACGATTTTACAAGCATGCGTTTGTATGGCCAGTTTTGAATCGGCATTCATCGAGTATGTCAAACTGTAAAATATGCAACAATTCCTGCGATATATTAATAATTTTCTCTTACGCCAACCACCTCATCTAGAAAGTTTCGTAGCTCCACCTAGTTGTAGATTTCTGTTGCGATCCTCAGCCGTTTGCGTCGAAATTTAAATTAAACGCGGCACCAAGAATATATTTCTCAATATTGGTGCCAACGGTAAGCCATCGGAGGCCAAAAATAAAGGAGGAAAGAAATAGGTTAACTCTCAATGATATCCGTTCGCCTTATATCCCAGCAGTCCCGTGTCCCAGGAGATATCTACCTGCCCATAAGACCCACCGTTTCGCGAAGCCATTCTCCGTCGTTGGGGAATGGAGCTGGTTGTATGGGACTGGGGGAAGAATGATTCCGGACGGAGGAGGAAGAGAGAGAGAGCCCATTTGCATGGCAATGTCCCACTTCTGCCGTGACCTGCCGTTGACATATCTCCATTAACAGTGCGAATGCATTGGGAGACGAGCGAACTGGGCGACAGAATGGAATTCCTTACGTTCATATATATATATATATATATATATATATATATATATATATATATTATTGTTATGCATGTGCATAAACACACAGACGTTTACATGGACACGTGCATAAGGGCACATTGCAGGGTTGAAAGCCCATATATGTCATACATATGTATGTACGTGCATCGAAGTGTGATCATACGTTGTTTATAGCTATAATGTTTGCTTGATTCCTATAGCTCGAAGGAGAAATTTATCTTGTACAGATCATTTGTCTTTGATTTATATTTTCTGTTACCATTTCCTATTTTTATATTTCCTTAAGGTGTTGGTAATAGGTATAGGATAGTAAGTATTTGTATCTATTTATCCATATATTTACTCAAAGAGCGATACCTACGCGCATTTGCATTGCATGCACGCTCGCGCGAGGAGTAATTACCCAGATAAGACTTCTAAAGGCAGGAAAGACGGTGTAGCCGACTGAAGGGCTAAAAGTATATAAAAAGAATTTTTTTTATTTGAATGGAGAGCAAGTGAACCGCCACGATAAAGAGTGGAGACCTTGGAGTTCACGTCTCCGCTTATCTCCTTGCAATATCTTCCTTTTCCCCCCATTACGAGAGAATGACTCTCAGGTTTTATTTTCGGAGCGACATTTTCCGCTTCCCATTTTCTCCAAATGTTTTCCTCTTCTCGTGGCCTTTAATTTTCCTCCTAACATTATCGCTTATCCTTTTAAACCGATAGTTTAATTCGCGATCGAAGAAGAAACTATATAAAACGTTCCTCCCAACATGCGTTGAATGGTTTACCTTTTTTATTCTCCTTTTGATCTTGCAGGAGTTTCGAAACATTTCTTTTTTGCAAACTAGGAATCGGATTTGGATATTTATAGAAGCTTTACGTGCGACTGATCATTAATTTGTGCCATTGCTTAGGGATCGCTATAGTATAAATGATATTTGGGCACGAAAGAATGACTCGGGATTTAAAAAATGGCTGCGGACTTATAGAGACGACGACGGCTTACGTTACCATAGTAACATTTGCTTATAATTTATTTGATGATTTATTTTGCCCTTCATTTCTCTGTTCTTTCGCACTTTTGAGATATAGATAGTTTCTTATTAATAATAAAGTATTTCCGTCAGTCATATATTTATCCGCCAACTTAAATAAAACTTTAACAAAATACGCACATGTAACAGGTCACTGTATAAGTAATATCTGCATTACTAATTTATAACCTCTTCAAAAAATCTCAAGCGATCAAAATTACGATGGTACGGCATTTTTTTAGATCAACTGCAAAAGTGCTGTTATTCGATATTTATTGAATCGAATATCCTGTTAAAGTGTGAAGTTGAAATTTTTATGAAGTTGCTCATTCAAATAAGTTAAATGGACACCTTACCGCAACGTAGCATTTGTTTCAGGATGATTTATGGGCAGGAGAGCAAATTAACAAACCACGGTGACGCAGTTACATTAATAAGTGCTGGCAGTCATATTACGTTCACACATTATTTGCTTTACTGGGCATCCTATATCCATTCAAAATCAGTCATTATGACCCTTAATAAAAATATGCATTGCAATTCAGTGCGAAGCCCTTAATGTTGAATCTCTCTGAACTTTTTATTTGATTAAGTAAATAGGAGACTATCAAAAATTAATATGAGAAATTACTTGCTTCTTACACTACCCCGCGACGCCTTTTTTTACAAAATATAAATACAATAATTTATGAACATGGTTTAATTTGACATCTCATCGAGAATTTTAGCAGAGCTATTGATTTATATATGTATATCTTACAAAATGAAAATAAAATCAGAATGAATGACGTTATTTTACCAAAGATACACGCACGAGGTACATTGGATGCTGTAATTACTTTCTCCATATGTAGTAATGGGAAATTATTGTGATCACGAAAAAAATCGACTTCGAGATTTCAACGGAAATACACGTTTTGAGGTCCCTAGAACACGTTTAGACTATTTTCGGAATTATGAGTGTGTGTCTGTGTGTGCATGCGTGCGTGCGTGTGTGTGGGGGGGGGGGGGGGCTGGATGGATGTGATTGTGGGCGCTCTAACTCAAAAAGTACTTGCCATATCGTTACCAAACTTCATATATAAAACTTTAGCATGAGCACAAACAACTGATTAGTTTTTGGACTATACCGGTTAACCGGAAGTCGAGGTTTATTCGAAACCCGATTCGGTTATTGCGATATTTCTCCGTTAAAACATCATTGTTGTATATACAATTATACAAAAATGTTATAGAGAATGTAATTTCCTACAACTTTTATTTGAAACAATTTTCCAGAGCAGTTATTGTTTAGGAATTATTTATAAAAAATTATCGGTTTTTTCGGTTTTCGTCAAATATCTTCTTAAAAACGTCGTAATTGGTCATCTTCGTGAGAACCAGAGTTGTAGAGAATAATATTTCTTCAAAGCTTTGTTTGAAACAAATTTTCGTAGAACCATCCATTTCGGAGATATTTAACCTTTTCCAGTTTACAGCGCCACCACTATGTAGCGGTGAATTCTGTAAACATATGCAAAATATAATTTACTGCATAAAGAACGACTGTATTCTTTTACACCTTATAATGCTATTCATAATAATTTAAATATCTATACCCCAATTATGGAGAAAGTCGTGTTGGCCACATCAGATTTTTTTAATGAAATACCCATTTATCCAATTATTGACTTAAACTAGTTATATCCACACAATATTTGTATTTCACTGATGGAGCTTAACTCCATTTATACCTCGCAGTTATTACGTTGGCCCTTTTCTCTGAAAAGAGCTGATTAGCACAGGTTTTCTTTAGTAAACTAGCAAATGCAATGTCGAAGTAAACTGAAGAAGAGACGATGCAAACAATAGTCGTATATACGAGGAAAACCTTTTGTTGATCTAAGTGAGCTTATATTGGACTACATACTAAATAATAGATTAAATTGATATGGCAGCTGTTGAGTTTATTTAGCTTCCTAATTCAGTGTATAAAAAAATCTGTATATGAGATTTAACATTCGACTTTTTCTGTTTACAAAACATATATTAACCTGCCCTTTTTTAATTAACTGACCAATATCTCTTTATTAATATTTGCCATTGTAAGCCAAATTTCCAATTAGATTAAGGCTGAATCGCAACCGGAAAAATATTGCTGGTGCGGTTCATGCTTTTATTAACCATATGACGCACTTGCTCTTTTTACGAATTTTATCGAGTGACGTTATAAATTACCTCCATAATTACATAATATATTACATAGTAAATTCTTACATTATTACAGAGGTTGACAATCTCTGGTCGCAAGTACTTGCATCGAAGAAGTTTAATCGGCGATTACTAGTAAAACGAGTAGTTTATTAATATCCAATTACCACTTCACTAAAATTTATCACATTAAAGACGTTGGATAATGTTTGCGGCTTTACTACAGAAACTTTTTAAATGTTATATGCAGTGGCGAATTTAAGGAAGGTCGCGCTTGACGTGCTCCAGAGGCCCCTTCTAGTAAAGGGGCCCCGAAAAAATGTTTTTGTGTATAATCTCAGAATGTTAAAATTCTCTTTGCAAAAGTCATTAAGGAAATTTATATTTTTTTGCACTGTAATACTTAATTTATTAAAACGGTGAGTGAAATAAATAGTCGTTCGGTGAGGTTTTACTATATATGTATATTGCAGGGCCTCCATTTGTTTAGTCCCAGTGGCCCCAGTATTTTAGTGCCAGGGGCTTCAGAATGTCTAAATCCGCCAATGGTTATATGATACATATAAACGCTCCATAACTGCCGCAGTGTTGACTCCCATCTCATGCGCGTGCATAGTACACATCCCTTTGGGTAAATACCGCCGACCAAAGAGTCGGGATTCAAAACTTGAAGCGTTCCTAATGTCAAGAACGCACTTCCCCTTCCGTAGGAAATGTTTTCCAGTTCAAAACTACATTCTCTCCCCACACTTGCGCGCGGAATTGTTTTGAATCCCGTTAGAAGCGCCAATCCTGGGAAATATTTTGATTTTATGGCTAATTCCTCGGAACAAACGCAGTAGCATGCATACGGGGGAACGCAGAGAGTCTCATCGAAGCCAAGTAGGGTAATGGTCGGAATTGGTATGCGTGAACGGACGATGGGAGAGGGGGAGAAGTGTCGAGAGGGTGGTGGGGTGGGTAGAGGGAGAGAGGGGCGGGGTGTCGGAGAGAGAGAGAGAGAGGGTTAGGGACGTAAGGGTGGCGTAGGAACAGAAATGGTGTGTGAAGGGATGAATAGTAGGGGGCGAAGATCGAAATAACAGAAGGACGGAGGGCTGCAGACGGATTTTGCAAAGCACGAGAGGGTTGGGTTGGTGCCCGGAGGGTGGAGGAAGGGGTTTTATGGGGGGGGGGGGGGGGGGAGTGGAGAAGTTAACAGAAGGGGTGATGAGAGAGAAAGAGAGAGATAAAGGATGTGAGAGATGGCAGGATAAAGCGGTGGTTGCTTTCGAAATGACCGAATGAAAAGGTTGGGAAATGTTTCATAATGCCAGCGTCCGCCGCCAGAGCCTCCTTATGCGAGTGATAATCAAAACTGAGGCAGAACCATAGTCCGTCCACGCAGGAGATATTATCCACTTTCATCACCCTCGAAACACTCTCCCTCTCTCTCTCTGAAGCACACTCGGACCACCTCGACACGAATTCCTACCACACCCTATAAAACCTCCCTTTTCTCTCTCTCTCTCAATCTCCCTCTCCCTCAATCTCTCTCTCCCTCAATCTCTCTCTCCCTCAATCTCCCTCCCCCTCTCTCTCTCCCTCCTCCCCTCTCTCTCCCTCCCCCCCTCTCCCTCTCTCTCTCCCTCCCCCCTCTCTCTGTCATTCCCCCTCTCCATGCCAAACAACCTAAACAACCGAGCAATCCAACTTCCTCCGCAATCTCCCTTCCAAGCTGAATTCGCTCCTCGACAGTTCACGCTGTCTTCCTCATTTGCTCTCTCCCTCTCTCCCTCTCTCTCTCTCCCTCTCTCTCTCTCCCTCTCTCTCTCCCTCTCTCTCTCTCGATTATTCCATCGCACATTCCTCGTTTCCGTTCTAAACAGTTCGCCTCAATGGGCACAATATGTCCCGTTGGTCTTTCTCGCATTGCCGATGGAAATAACGATTGGTGCCGAAATCAAACCTGACCAAGTATGTCCCTCCGATAGCCATAAAAAGATTCCTAAAATCAGATGAGCATTCGATTCGGCGCCAAAACATGCGTTGTCAGCGGTGATACGCCGACGGACATACATTTCAAGCCTGTTTTGTGCATTTGCTTAAATTTAAAATTGCGACGAAATCGTAAAACGATAAAATGACTGAAACTTGGTGTGTCGACACTTGTACTGCTGCCATTTGTTTATATTTAGATTTGAGTATTTAAATATATATAAAAAAATATATAAAAAAATATATATATGTATATACACACACACACAAGGTCGGATATCGGCATATTTAATGTTTTTATAATATCTCTGATTGTATAAAAGATAGCTGAAAATGTAAGCATATATTTCTGCATTGATGCTAATTTTTCTTGAAAACTTAATAGTTTTGAAAGAAATAAAGCGTATTTAAGTATTTTTGGAAGATCTTGTTTACGTAAGTCATTACGAAGACTTTTTTCGATGACAACAATTAAGACAATTTTATAGGCGGATAGATAACGGTTCAAACGGTTAATATAAATTTGAATGCATTCAAAATTCAAGCATAATTGTTTTGGTGCGGTGTAACCGCATAAAAAAATTGAAAAACTAGCTAATTTAATCCATTTTCTTACATAACACTCTTATCCTTTATAACGTCCCTGATGGCGGTAGCTCTGTGATCAATTCCAGTCGATTTCTCAGCTTGTCATACAATATATTGAATTGTGTTGAGTAATTTACCACCTCAGAGAGATTTTGTTGGTCATACGTTTTTTAACGGGAAATAATAATTCCTTAAAGCTGGTGCTTTTCTATATTTAATGAAGAAAAGGGTTTGAGAAATAAACGGATAAGCGTTTCCAAGATACGCAAGCAGGATGAATTTGAGGAAATACGTCGCAAAGAAAAAATAATGGTAATGAAAGCTATTAATTAGTTCAACGTAGAGAAAGTGGAAATTTTAATTAGAGTAATACAGCACGAGCTTAGGAAATTGTTGGGCAGGAATTCGAATGGAGCTCTATAAATTAAGCGAGAAAGTTTTCTTAGCAAAAAAGCTTTAGGAATAGGCATACCGTGTTAATTTTCGGAATGCTAGGAGGAAGAGCTTTTTGTGAGGACAACGCAGATTCATGGCGTTAGCGAATGATGTTTAACAAATGAAGAAAGAAGTTTGAGTAGTCTCATTGTGTGGTACACTGCGATAATAGGCTTATTTTGACCGCGAGAACTAGGTACTACATGAAAGGAAAGGACAGAAAAATGTTTCCATTAAAATAAAATTGATATATAAAGGGAATTTCTGCGAATAGACTAGTGAATCTCATTTCAATCCTAATGTTTAGATAAGTTTGTCATTCTGTAAGCAAAGTTCTTGCGGTGGAATTTTTACTAAAAAAAAGGAATTTTATGGTAGTCTCGGATTAACTGCGCATGCTCGCACCTCCTATATTGCCCTATTAGCCTCCAGTTTCCTCGCTGTAGTCACTGCTAACCCCTTCATCACCTGTTCTACTCTCTTCCATCATGCACTTGCGGCGAAGAGAGAGAGCTATCTTTCATAAGCACGAATTAAATTTTCATGGCAAAAAGAGCTCCTCCTGCAACCGAATACAATGCACATAAGAGGATATATTCACGTTGTATTTTCAGCGTGCGTCGCAGTGATCTTCTTCTTCTTCCTTTTTGTGCCTTACGCTCTTTATAACGGGCGTACGCAATGTTTACACTGTCCATTTTTATTATTTTCTGCCTCCGTCCTTTACCCCATTGTATTTACCGTTCGAAATCTCTCCCCTTCCGAAATTTTTTATCTCTTAACCCTTACTGTCCGCTAGAAATTCCCATCTTCCTATTTATCTTCCCCGCTCTCCATCTCTCTCTCTCCATCATTTCGCTCCTGTACACTTTTTAAAAAAATCTTTCGCGGCATTTCGGCCATTTCTTCCCACTCAATCATTCCCGCTCTCTTTTTTCTTATATGTGACGCACTCCATTGCGATCCACTTTACTTCTCTTTCTGAATCTCTTTCGTTAAGAGATTTTCATCGACGCTGTCGCTATCAAACTCTCTCTCTCTTGAATTTTCATGTCTCTCCCCAATCTCTCTGCTTCTCTCTTTCTCTCTTTCTACCTTTCTTTTTACCCATCTATCTTCCTATCGTCCAGTCTTACTGCTCTCTCCTTTACTCTCTCTTTCTGTCTTATTCCTCTCTTTCAAACCTTATCCTTCTGCCTTAATTCCTCGCTGTTCAATTTGTCCTCTCTTTTCTATCCTTATCATTCTTCCTTTCTCCCTTATTGTTCCTCTTCTCTCTTCCTCTCTGTCCATACTTCCTTCCTCTTTCCCTCTCTCTCTCTCCCTTCTTCCTTTCTCCCTCCACTCTCTTCCTCTCTGTCCATACTTCTTCCCTCTCCTTCCTCTCTCTCTCTCTTCCTCTACATCTCTCTCCGTTTCTCTCCTTCCTTCTCCCTCTTTCATGGCCACTCCCCTTGGGTCCTCTTTGCGTCCCCTTACCAAAATCCCCTCGACCGTTTGTTTGCACTGCCTTTTAATCACAGACCGAAATGAATGGGGTAGCCCTCTCTCTCTCTCTCCCTCCTGTTATGTTGTTGTGTATGTGTGTGTGTGCGTGTGTGCGCGCGCGAGAACGGAGTGAGCGAGGAAGTGGGAGAGAGAGTTGGACAGGCCGCGAGGGGGAGAGGGTGAGAATTTTACAAGTGTGTTTCCGGGGCGGGGGCGGAAAGCGGAGGGGGAGGCGGGCGTGCGAGTTGTGGGGCAGCGGTGCTCACATGCGTTTGAACTCCATGAAGAGCGTTTTTTTTTGCGGGTGCGCGGTGAAAGTGGTGTATTTTATGAGAAGGAAATGATAAACACTAGGGCAGAAAAAAGAGGATATCCTCGAGGGATATTATTAAAAACAAAAGAAAGAATCCCTCCACCTGACTATTTTCTCGAGAAAATATTCCATCGTCGTCGCTCGAAAAAATACTGACGCGTTCGCTCTTTCCGTCCTTGTTTACGATTTGCCTACGATGCGAACATCTCTCTCTCTCTCTCTTTTCCCTTTTATTTTTGCGGTCAGTCCCGTTTGGATAGCACTTGAAGGGTCTCCTCTCCATAGGTTATGAATACGGAGTTTGCATTTGGAAATGCTACGGTTGAGATAAGGGAAGGGTGAGGAACCGGGAGAATTCGCTCATGTCATCATACTACACTTTTATATATGCGACGAGTGTAGTTAAAATTTCTGGCCCACTAATTCCTCGAAGTTTCATATGTATACACGCTCATACACACTCTAAGCATTCACGTAATATTTACATGCTCAGTTTTATATTTATATATATATATATATACACACACACATACATATACCCCTTCTACTGTCATTCCTCAATTTATAGGGGCGTGTTGAAAGTATTACGCGCAGTTTTTCAACACAGAACATTTCACAACCACCCATTTTTATGCATATAGAATTCATACGGAATATATGTATTATACTCAGGAAAAAATATCATGAAAATTGGCTTGGTGAAGAATTTTAGATTCGTAAACTGCAATACGTGGAAGCGAATGCATTTATTTCATCCTACGTTTATTCAATATTGACATAACTTTTAAATCACGTATTCGAAAGCACGAGAATTTAATTGTATTTGAACCGACCTAAATATTTCATAGAATTAATATTACCATTTTTATCATAAAATTCCTATCATTTAGATAAACTTTTTATCTAATAAAACCACGTCTAACATGGTTTATTTATCGTACAGTTTTATACCTCTAGCGAAACAAAAGTTACATGTTTTTAAATCTGGAGCTGCTATAACAGCAATGTAATTATTCCCCGTTGCGAAAATTTTCCTCTTGAATCCAGGCAGAGGCGGAATGGAATGTTTTCATTTGCTCCTATCTCTCGCAATCACGCAAAGCACGGATGCATGCGAAATGGAGAGGCGTGGTGAGATTGGAACATCCCGCGACACGTTTCGATCTTTTATTTAGCAATTAATTCGCGGCGGATGGCATTCCTATGGGCGCTGAACTCGCTTTGCGTCGCCTGAAAAAAGAGAGAGAATCGAAGCCGATGCGGTCAACTCCCGACGCTTAGCAATTTGCGACATACGAGGTTATCCGCTGCGCTCATGCGGCGTGCGTCCGGCACGCAATCGGGATATTAAGCCAACTAAAGCGCCTGGAGGTTGGGAAAGGGAAAAACTTCAGAACTGGCGTTACCGTGAGCACCTTTGCGGAGAAATAAATTAATCCACTCGAGAGAGCTGATTGTTATCTTCCGTTGTATTGCATGAAGTTTGATAACCAAATGAGGCCCGTGGGCTGTTTTGAGCGGACCACGGATCTTGAATCTAACGACGAGTCTACGCCGGGCTTCTTCTCCGTGCGCCTCAAGTTCCTGTTCGTGAAAAATTATGTTTTGGCCCTCAGATTCGTGAAAAACTTCGCCAGTGTTAGAACGGTGAAACGAAAAAACTATAATTATTCTTGTTAGCTAAATTATAGAGAGCTTTTTATGAAAACAAATAATTGATAAATAGGAGAGCGTCAAATTAGAAACCAGATCAAGAAAAAAGATAATCTGTTAGAAAAAAAACAAACTTTCTTGACCAAGAGACTGAAATACGCTCTTCGGTTCGTATCCCATGGATCAAAAATAGCTAATTTGAAATTTCAGCCGAATTAAAAGCCACTGTTTTGATTGTCCGGGAAATTAGCGTGATTGATTAATTAGGTTAGCCCAAAAACCATAAAAGAACTTGATAAAACCATATACGCATGTTGGCTACAAAGCACCGAACATCAGAATATGCTATGGATTAATCAACACTGATAAAGACTGCGTTGTTGGCATCACATTTTCCAACCTTTTAACTGGTATCGGAGCTACCTAATTATTCAATTGGATTCCGGTCGTGACGTGATCTCGATGACATTCTCTTTTAATCGACGAGGTAGTGTTGAATTTACTGTTTTGAAATAATTACACGGGTTAGAGCTTCACTTTAAAACTTTCTCTGCCGCTCAAATCTAATTTTATACTCTCTCCGTAGCTAGGGCCATTTTCAAATTTATCCGAAGAGCATTATACTGGTATAGGTTCAGATACATCCTTAGAATTAATTCTGATGGCTATGTATTGAATATCGCAATGATTGGCGAACGCTATTTTGCTGCTATCCAATTCGACGGCCAAACATAATATATCCACGTAATAAATTGCATTTTAGCCGGTTACGGATCACTTTGATAATTAATATGACTGTTTGACGGCAGAGTTTTTTTGGCCAAGATAGGGTAAGCTGGGAAATTAATCCTGAAATCTTAGCAGGGAGTTTTTTAATTTCGTCTTAAATACGTCGTGTTAAAAAACCGTTGAATTATGCATATCGCTGATTGAACTTTATCAGTTGCTTTGAAACTAAATTTGCGGGTCATAAGTTTTCATATGTGAATCCTTAGAGAACAGACTCGTTTTTTAACTCCATACAGGTTTACAAGTATGTTAGAAATTATTATTGGAATCAAGTAAATATTATAGCCACTATAAAAGGCGTCCAATAGATAGATAGATAATGTGACGCGAGTATTAAAATATACAGTGACAAAGCAGCACACTTATCAAGAGGTTTATCTAATTTTTAATGATAAATGCATGCCGTAATGTTATGGGGCACTGAAATACAACAAATAAATAATCTCAGTGTTTCTCTTTTAAAGATTGTCTTTTTTGGTTGGGAATAGTATACTATTATCCTTTTAAACGAAAAACTGTAAATCTCTCATAGGGATAGCGGATATGAGGAGATAATTGAAAGTCAAATATCATAAATGTCAAAAAGGAAAGAACCTTATGAAGGCACCAATAGTCCTCTTTTTATCCATTCGCTTCCTCCTTAAAAGTAACGCTTAGTCCGCCGTGCATGTGAGTGAAACCCTGGACGTGCGCGCCGTCATTATGGCTGGCCACGCACTTGGGCAGCCTTACTATCGGTTCAAAAAGTATGTATACCAGAGTTTGAGACAAAGTAGATTGATAACGGCTAGCCCGATTACAATGTATTTTACACCAAAATTTAGATTGTTTCAGTCTGCGTTGAACGATCATAAAGCGATATTTTAAAATTTTTTTTATAATTGTGATTTTGAGGTGAGAACAAAAAAAGGGCCCTTTTTTCGGCTCTCAAGACCCGATACCTAATTTTAGTGCCTTCTAAAACCAAAACGGATTGTCCGATTCTTAGAAAATTGTAAATAAACATAGAACACACATATCTAAATGACCACATAAAATTTCAAATCCGTATCTTTGTTCTATGAAGAGCTGTTATTAATTTTGTAAAGTAACTATTTCTCCGCAACCAGAGGTGCGAGAAAGACGCGCGTCTTGCCGTGGTCTTTGTCTCAGCGCTGTTAGTATGATCGCCGTATTGTCTTAACTGTAGGTAGCGTTATTTATTTTATATCGATTTTTATTTGAGTTTCATTTTAAGAAGCAGTTAACGCTGCGGTGGGCGGGTGCGAACGCCTTCCTCGCGTCACTTTCACCGTGGTCGCAGCGCGCGTTGTTGCCAGCTGTTGCCATCCTAATAATATGATGTAACGAACAAAAACAATATTATTTTAATGTATTATCCACATTGCTACTATCGTGCTTTTCTTATGAGGGCTTTGGATCTCCATTGGCAGCTTTAAAAATAGGTTTCTATATTTCTGTATTTTTTATATTTTAATTTTTCATGTTTTTAAATTTTTTTATAATTTTTCCCCACACCGAAAGAGGACTGAATGCATTTTAGTAAAGGTGTTCATTCCCCGCATTGCAATCCGGCCCACGGACGAGTCCTTCTCATTCGCGAAGTACTGCTGCCAGTTCCCAGTACGGCCAGCTCTTGACATGACAATAAATATAACATGAGGGGAAAATATAAAAAGATTTCTAATGTACCTTCGCTTTCAAACATGGCCACCTATAAGTTGCTGCAAGTCGCCACATAATATTTGGTTCGAAGTAGTGGAAGATTCAGTTCACAAAAAGAAAAAAATCTGATGTGGCCAACACATGACTTTCTCCATATTTGGGGTACAGATATTTAAATTATTATGAATAGCATTATAAAGCAAAAGTATTATTTCGTATCGTAAAAGAATACTGTCTTCTTAATTGCCGTAAATTAGGCATATTTTGAATATGTTTACAGAGTTCACCGTTACATGGTGGTGGCGCTGTATACATACTGGAAATTTACGAATAAGCAAAATGTCTCCGAAATAGATGGTTCTACGAAAATTTGTTTCATACAAATCTTGGAATAAATATTATTCTCTACAACTTTGAATCTCACGAAGATTACCAATAACGGTGTTTGTAGGGAGATATTGTATGGAAACCGAAAACAACGATTATTTATAAATAATTCCTAAACAATAACTGCTATGGAAAATTGTTTCAGATAAAAGTTGTAGGAAATTATTTCTCCATAACGTTTTTTATAGAGTTGTATATAAAATAATGATGTTTTAACGAAGAAATATAGCAAAAACCGAATCGGGTTTCGAATAAACCTCGACTTTCGCTTAACCGATATTGTTAAAAAACTAATCAGTTCTTTGTGCTCATGCCAGAGTGTTATATATGAAGTTTGGTAACGATATGGCAAGTACTTTTTGAGTTAGAGCGCCCAAAATCACATACACACACAGACCCATTCCGAAAATAGTCTAAACGTGTTCTAGGGACCTCAAAACGCCTATTTCCGTTGAAATCTCGAAGTCGATTTTTTTCGTGATCACAATACTTTCCCATTACTACCTATGGAGAAAGTAATAAGAATATTGTCTATGTCTATATGTAAGTACGTTGGTATTTTTTTTACCGAAATCAGTTATTTTTGACGTAAAAATTGTATGAACCCATTTCCAAAGCAAGGTATCAACAGTAAACGGCCTCTCTATTTTGTCTGAACGACATATATAGAGGGAGTGTAAACAAATAAAGAGGCACGGTAAGAAACTCGAGAGGAATGCATGAGTGAATTTATGATAGCTTAAATGAAAACGGAATCGGAATATAAAGTGGTTGTGTCACGCGCAGAAAGAAATCGATGGAGCGAGAAGTATATGTAATGATTTTTAAATTTGAAAGAGTAACATTTATGCGTTTTTTAGCTACACATAACAGAGAGGAATAAAAATTGTAAGAATCACACTGAAATTTCAGGCAAGACAATCTCTTTCGCGTATGACGACTCTTAGTGAAAGTCATCAGATACGAACTAATTGGAACATTCCATACTCCCCAGTTACATAAATCTCAAATTATATTTAATATAATCTCCCTTCAAGAATTATGCATTGAATAGGAAATATATTTTTCATCACATAGATTGAGACAACAACCTTAACCCAGTCATTAGAAGTCGATTATTTTCGCGATCACAATACTTTTCCCATACTACGTATGGAGAAAGTAAGAACCATTTTTTATTAAACATAAAAATTACAAAGTAGCGAGATTATACGGGTTGACTTTTTTATTCGAGGTACCTGAAAAAATCGCTATATCTTATAATAAGGAACGGAGAGAATTGCTAAAATTTCGATGAATATTGTTTGATGTTATTTTAAAAAATTTTAACAGCAAATGTTGAAAATGAGCACCACATTGCTGAATACATATACGTGCATATTGTCTGACGCGATTTTTCAAGTTCTCGAATAAAAAAATCATCCTGTAGTATAGGAATATATAGCCTTTCGAATATTCTCTATAATAAAAACGTTCTGTAAGGAACGCAAGATGGACGCCAGCGAAATTTAATTCGACCACTTCAAAATATGTTTTGTCAGTTAGCTAATACTGAACGCCTTCTATCGCAATATAATTTTGGTAGTTGTTAATATTCGAGTGGCACATTTATTTGTTAATATAAATATCATACCTACCTATTATTTTCCCTACGTTATATATGTATACATATAATTATTTCCCTGTCTTTGCACACAGACAATTATATGTAGCATTGACGAGAACAAGCTGGGAGAAGAATATCAGAATTTAACAGCCGAAAACAAAAACCAAAGGCATTTACTAAACGACAACCGAGTATTCGCTAGAAATGTAGTATATGACGAAATGTTTCATATGTAATAGTGTGCTGTTAATTATTTTAAATGCAAATATTAATAATCAATCTATCTACAATTCTTCCGTTAAGATTTCGACGGGAATTACACTAGTTTTATAAGAAAAGTACTAACCGGTGTTTTTAATAAATCCGTGAACAGAGAAATGTGACTAGAGGGCAAACATGAAGTGACATTCCTTAATCAACAAGGAAGAAAAGAATGATGACTGTTCACAAAAGGCGTGAGATAGATTACAATAAAGATTAAAGGTAAATGATACAATGAGTCACTTCCGAGAGGTTGGTGAATTGATGAAAAAAACTGCGAGAAAAATCATAAAATACATTAAATGACATAGTATGTAAATTCTATAATATAAAGTCACCAAGTCTTTTTAGATTGGTACTTTCCAGTATTCTGTGACCGCTAAACACTATCATTCGCAAGAGGTGCAATTTTTAAGGACACCTGAACAATTGTGGTCGGTGAATTTTCCGTAAGCCTCGGCGGGCGTCACAGCGAATCTTGGCGGGCGCCATGGCGCTCGCGGGCACCTCGTTGGTAAGCCCTCGAGTAAAGCCTTGAAGGAGGCATTCTACTCATCCAGATTTTATCACACTTTTGTAACACTACGAACTCAAAACGACACCTGTTTAGTAACGTACGCGAATATATTTTTAGGATGATCGAATATACGTTTAGGTCCATTAAATACGATTGATAGGTACCTTGAAGAAGCTTAAACCGGAACTGGTGTTTGTGGGCAATGCTCGGGATAAAAGCTATTGATAGCTTTTAATGCGCGTATCTTTTTGATCAGAATATTTGCATGAATGGGATTGCGAAGATGAAAAACAGATCTCTTAATGGCTTCTCCTTTCCCATTGAAATGTGACACATCTAACTTCGACGAAAATATAAATTTCTACACTACATTATAATTCTCATCCATTGAATAAAGGGATCTAATCCACAGCACCATGAAAACGTTTACCAATTAAATGAAGTCATGCAACTACATAATTACACTTTAGGAGAATTTAGATGAAATGACCTCTTACCTTTGATGAATCCAACGGCGTGCGAATCTGGCAACTTCTGCTCACAAAGACTTTTCCAGTAGGGACTCTGGTCCGCTGATGAGGTCCCAAATTATGAATTTATCCTCAGGAATACAAAAATCGGTCACTTCCGAACAAGGTATACGTTATCGGCACTATAGAGAAAGAACACGACCTTCCGTCTAGGAAGGCAAAGTTTCACTGGCGGGCTAAGATGGCGGCAAAAAAAAAAACGCTCGCGTGGCATGTTCGAAGGTTGTTTTTCAGTATGTAGATAACTATCGCATGCCAACCCAGTTAACCGGGACCGAGCCATTATGACGTACCCGATAAAAGTTTCCTATACCATTCCATTTCAGGAACGCGACGAGAGGCCCATAGGAATTATTCCATAAGCTCTGGCCAAAAAGGCTGGGGAAGTCGAGGCTCGTGGAGAAAGGCAGGTTCAACCTTAACGTAAACCAGGAGACCACCTATAGCGGCAGAACCGCTTTGTAATAAGTATTAGCCTCCTCAGGCGGACGTCCAACCTTCCCCCTCATCCTTCTCTCACTACCAAACTTCGTCCCCCTCCCCCTTTCATTCCCAACTTTCGAAAACGAATGACGCGCCACTTGTGCAACCCGTTCTCTAGACCTTTCATTTCTCACTGTAGCAGCCAAGTTGTTTACTTATGTGCGAGAAATTAATTCACATTATTGTCTCCGCACACCTAATTCTGCGGCGATAGGTGGTCTCCTGGTTTACGTAAAGGTTGAACCTGCCTTTCTCCAGGAAAAAACTGAAAAACAACCTTCGAACATGCCACGCGAGCGTTTTTTTTTTTGCCGCCATCTTAGCCCGCCAGTGAAACTTTGCCTTGCTAGACGGAAGGTCGTGTTCTTTCTCTATAGTGCCGATAACGTATACCTTGTTCGGAAGTGACCGATTTTTGTATTCCTGAGGATAAATTCATAATCTGGGACCTCATCAGCGGACCAGAGTCCCTACTGGAAAAGTCTTTGTGAGCAGAAGTTGCCAGATTCGCACGCCGTTGGATTCATCAAAGGTAAGAGGTCATTTCATCTAAATTCTCCTAAAGTGTAATTATGTAGTTGCATGACTTCATTTAATTGGTAAACGTTTTCATGGTGCTGTGGATTAGATCCCTTTATTCAATGGATGCGAATTATAATGTAGTGTAGAAATTTATATTTTCGTCGAAGTTAGATGTGTCACATTTCAATGGGAAAGGAGAAGCCATTAAGAGATCTATTTTTCATCTTCGCAATCCCATTCATGCAAATATTCTGATCAAAAAGATACGCGCATTAAAAGCTATCAATAGCTTTTATCCCGAGCATTGCCCACAAACACCAGTTCCGGTTTAAGCTTCTTCAAGGTACCTATCAATCGTATTTAATGGACCTAAACGTATATTCGATCATCCTAAAAATATATTCGCGTACGTTACTAAACAGGTGTCGTTTTGAGTTCGTAGTGTTACAAAAGTGTGATAAAATCTGGATGAGTAGAATGCCTCCTTCAAGGCTTTACTCGAGGGCTTACCAACGAGGTGCCCGCGAGCGCCATGGCGCCCGCCAAGATTCGCTGTGACGCCCGCCGAGGCTTACGGAAAATTCACCGACCACAATTGTTCAGGTGTCCTTAAAAATTGCACCTCTTGCGAATGATAGTGTTTAGCGGTCACAGAATACTGGAAAGTACCAATCTAAAAAGACTTGGTGACTTTATATTATAGAATTTACATACTATGTCATTTAATGTATTTTATGATTTTTCTCGCAGTTTTTTTCATCAATTCACCAACCTCTCGGAAGTGACTCATTGTATCATTTACCTTTAATCTTTATTGTAATCTATCTCACGCCTTTTGTGAACAGTCATCATTCTTTTCTTCCTTGTTGATTAAGGAATGTCACTTCATGTTTGCCCTCTAGTCACATTTCTCTGTTCACGGATTTATTAAAAACACCGGTTAGTACTTTTCTTATAAAACTAGTGTAATTCCCGTCGAAATCTTAACGGAAGAATTGTAGATAGATTGATTATTAATATTTGCATTTAAAATAATTAACAGCACACTATTACATATGAAACATTTCGTCATATACTACATTTCTAGCGAATACTCGGTTGTCGTTTAGTAAATGCCTTTGGTTTTTGTTTTCGGCTGTTAAATTCTGATATTCTTCTCCCAGCTTGTTCTCGTCAATGCTACATATAATTGTCTGTGTGCAAAGACAGGGAAATAATTATATGTATACATATATAACGTAGGGAAAATAATAGGTAGGTATGAATATTAACAACTACCAAAATTATATTGCGATAGAAGGCGTTCAGTATTAGCTAACTGACAAAACATATTTTGAAGTGGTCGAATTAAATTTCGCTGGCGTCCATCTTGCGTTCCTTACAGAACGTTTTTATTATAGAGAATATTCGAAAGGCTATATATTCCTATACTACAGGATGATTTTTTTATTCGAGAACTTGAAAAATCGCGTCAGACAATATGCACGTATATGTAATCAGCAATGTGGTGCTCATTTTCAACATTTGCTGTTAAAATTTTTTAAAATAACATCAAACAATATTCATCGAAATTTTAGCAATTCTCTCCGTTCCTTATTATAAGATATAGCGATTTTTTCAGGTTCCTCGAATGAAAAAGTCAACCCGTATAATCTCGCTACTTTGTAATTTTTATGTTTTCGGAATGATGTATGTGTGTGTGTGTGTCTATGTGGATGAATGTATGTGATTGTGGGCGCTCTAACTTAAAAAGTACTTATCATATTAATACCAAACTTCATATAGAACACGTTAGCATGAGCTCAAAGAACAATAACAGTTAAGAGGAAGTCGAGGTTTATTCGAAACCCGATTCGGTTTTTGCTATTTCTCCGATAATACGTCATTATTGTACACATTGACAACAACAAAAAATGTAGAAAATATGATTTCTCACATCTTTTATTTCAAACAATTTTCCATAGCAGTTATTGTTTAGGAATTATTTATAAATAATCGGTGTTTTCGGTTTCCGTTAAATATCTCCTTAAAAACGTCGTTATTGGTAATCTTCGTGAGGACCAAAGTTGTAGAGAATAATATTTCTTCCAAGTTTTGTTTGAAACAAATTTTCGTAGAACCATCCACTTCGTAGATATTCAACTTTTTCGTAATTTCCTGTGTACAGCGCCACCACCATATAGCGGTGAATTCTGTAAACATATTCAAAATATAATTTGCGGCAATAAGGACGACTGTATTCTTTTACTATACGAAATGATAATTTTGCCTCATAATGCTATTCATTACAATTTAAATATGTATACCCCAAATATGGAGAAAGTCATGTGTTGGCCACATCAGATTTTTAATATATCAGTAGTGTTTGTTAAGGGAGCAGTGGCGGATTACCGCACAGGCGCATGAGGTGCTCGCCCGGGGCCTCGACACTCATACGGGCCTCAAAACAGTCAAAAGTTGATTTTTTCAATATTTTATTTAATAAAATATTTCACAATCACTATAATCTACTAGTATTTACGTACACATCTCGTGTTTTTACTTATGTTTGTTACAATGTATCATCCCTTGCGTTATTCGAAAACACATCTCACAGTTATAATTCATTTTTTGATTATATTTCAGTATGTGCAAGTTTATACATAAAATAAATATTAAATTTTCTATTTATGCTTTTTTTGAAATTGAATTTATTTAGTCTTTAACGGCTCCAACGATTTTGATCAAATATCGTACAGTTACTTGAGTATACATCTACAATAATACTACGTATTTTATTTTTCTTAATGAGTGAATATAAGGCTAGTTTATTCTTGGGAAACTTTAACAAAAATCGGATTTTCTAAAAACAGGCTCATACGATTTTCATTTTCTAAAGATAACTAAACGACGCATTAGTATATGAGAAAGGTTGTACAATGTATGTTGTACAGATTTTTTTCATCAATTCACCAACCCCTCGGAAGTGGCTCATTGTATCATTTACCTTTAATCTTTATTGTAATCTATCTCACGCCTTTTGTGAACAGTCATCATTCTTTTCTTCCTTGTTGATTAAGGAATGTCACTTCATGTTTGCCCTCTAGTCACATTTCTCTGTTCATGGATTTATTAAAAACACCGGTTAGTACTTTTCTTATAAAACTAGTGTACTTCCCGTCGAAATATCAACGGAAGAATTATAGATAGATTGATTATTAATATTTGCATTTAAAATAATTAATAGCAACACTATTACATATGAAATATTTCGTCATATACAACATTTCTAGTGAAGATTCTGTAGTCGTTTAGTAAATACCTTTGGCTTTTATTTTCGGCCATAAAATTCTGATATTCTTCTCCCACCTTGTTCTCGTCAATGCTACATATAACTGTCGGTGTGCAAAAACAGGGAAATAATTAATGTATACATATACAACGTAGGGAAATAATAGGTAGGTATGATATTTATATTAACAAATAAATGTGCCACTCGAATATTAACAACTACCAAAATTATATTGTGATAGAATACGTTCAGTATTAGCTAACTGACAAAACATTTTCAAGTGGTTTATGAAATTTCGCTGTCGGCCATCACGCGTTCCTTACAGAACGTTTTTATTACAGAGAATATTCGAAAGGCTATATGTTCGTATTATACAGGGCGATTTTTTTATTGGAGAACGTTAAAATATCGCGTCAGACAATATGTTGAGGAGAGCACGTATATGTATTCAGCAATGTGGTGCTCATTTTCGACATTTGCTGGGAAAGTTTTTAAAATAACATCAAACAATATTCATCGAAATTTTAGCAATTCTCTCCGTTTTGTATTGTAAGATATAGCGTTTTTTTTCAGGGTCCTCGAATAAACAAGTCAGCCCGTATAATCTCGCTACTTTGTAATTTTTATGTTTAATAAAAAAAGGTTTTTAATTTCTCCATACGTAGTATGGGAAAAGTATTGTGATCACGAAAATAATCGACTTCTAATGACTGGGATAAAGTTGCTGTCTCAATCTATGTGATGAAAAATATATTTCCTATTCAATGCATAATTCTTGAAGGGAGATTATATTAAATGTAATTTGAGATTTATGTAACTGGGGAGTATGGAATGTTCCAATTCGTTCGTATCTGATGACTTTCACTAAGAGTCGTCATACGCGAAAGAGATTGTCTTGCCTGAAATGTCAGTGTGATTCTTACAATTTTTATTCCTCTCTGTTATGTGTAGCTAAAAAACTCATAAATGTTACTCTTTCAAATTTAAAAATCATTACATATACTTCTCGCTCCATCGATTTCTTTCTGCGCGTGACACAACCACTTTATATTCCGATTCCGTTTTCATTTAAGCGATCATAAATTCACTCATGCATTCCTCTCGAGTTTCTTACCGTGCCTCTTTATTTGTTTACACTCCCTCTATATATGTCGTTCAGACAAAATAGAGAGGCCGTTTACTGTTGAAACCTTGCTTTGGAAATGGGTTCATACAATTTTTACGTCAAAAATAACTGATTTCGGTAAAAAAATACCAACGTACTTACATATAGACATAGACAATATTCTTATTACTTTCTCCATAGGTATAGTCGATCCCCCTTCGGAAGTCTCTTGGCCTACTTAGAGCAAGTAGCCAATCACGAACGTTTCCCCTTCCATCGCCCCTCTCAACTTTCGGCCGGGGGAGCAGATGTCGGTGCGCGCTGCCAGCTCTTGCTCAGCTGATATACTACGCAGTTTCTAAATAAATAACTTAGAATTCCACAGCAAGGAAACGGCGGTAGATACGGCAACGCAGTCCGATGCGATCTCTTCGAGAGCAGGAGTGAGACTGGTTTCCTCCCCACTACCTTCCCGAACAAACAGTCTCCTATTGGCTGCTGCTAACTCGCGTACGCCCAGTTTTCGAGGCCATCAGACTTCCGATGATGGACCGACTATAGTAATGGGAAAGTATTGTGATCACGAAAAAAATCGACTTCGAGATTTCCACGGAAATAGGCGTTTTGAGGTCCCTAGAACACGTTTAGACTATTTTCGGAAGGGTCTGTGTGTGTATGTGATTGTGGGCGCTCTAACTCAAAAAGTACTTGCCATATCGTTACCAAACTTCATATATAACACTTTAACATGAGCACAAAGAACTGATTAGTTTTTGAACAATATCGGTTAAGCGAAAGTCGAGGTTTATTCGAAACCCGATTCTGTTTTTGCTATATTTCTTCGTTAAAACATCATTATTTTATATACAACTCTATAAAAAACGTTATGGAGAAATAATTTCCTACAACTTTTATCTGAAACAATTTTCCATAACAGTTATTGTTTAGGAATTATTTATAAATAATCGCGAATGAGAAGGACTCGTCCGTGGGCCGGATTGCAATGGGGGGAATTAACACCTTTACTAAAATGCATTCAGTCCTCTTTCGGTGTGGGGAAAAATTATAAAAAAATTTAAAAACATGAAAAATTAAAATATAAAAAATACAGAAATATAGAAACCTATTTTTAAAGCTGCCAATGGAGATCCAAAGCCCTCATAAGAAAAGCACGATAGTAGCAATGTGGATAATACATTAAAATAATATTGTTTTTGTTCGTTACATCATATTATTAGGATGCAACAGCTGGCAACAACGCGCGCTGCGACCACGGTGAAAGTGACGCGAGGAAGGCGTTCGCACCCGCCCACCGCAGCGTTAACTGCTTCTTAAAATGAAACTCAAATAAAAATCGATATAAAATAAATAACGCTACCTACAGTTAAGACAATACGGCGATCATACTAATAGCGCTGAGACAAAGACGACGGCAAGACGCGCGTCTTTCTCGCACCTCTGGTTGCGGAGAAATAGTTACTTTACAAAATTAATAACAGCTCTTCATAGAACAAAGATACGGATTTGAAATTGTACGTGGTCATTTAGATTTGTGTGTTCTATATTTATTTAAAAGTTTCTAAGAATCGGAAAATCCGTTTTGGTTTTAGAAGGCACTAAAATTAGGTATCGGGTCTTGAGGGCCGAAAAAAGGGCACTTTTTTTGTTCTCACCTCAAAATCGCAATTATAAAAAAAAAATTTTAAATTACACTTTATGATCGTTCAACGCAGACTGAAACAAGCTAAATTTTGGTGTAAAATACATTGTAATCGGGAGAGGCATTATCAATCTACTTTGCCTCAAACTCTGGTATACATACTTTTGGAACCGATAGTAGTCTTTTACATTTCCTTCTTTTAGGACACCAAATGGCGAGTGTCCGCTTCAAAGAAAAATAAACCATTTCCTGTTTTTCTGCCGTAAACTGTCGCATCGTTCCCTCCCAAATAAGTTCGCGGAGGATTCAAGTACATTGTTGATTCTGTAATTTCCCGTCCGTACGGTATTCCACTATTATTGAATTATTAATGTCGCATTGCGGTTTCGGTAAACGCTGATGGGAATTTTTTTTATCGATTGTACGATATGTAAATATTTTTCTTCTCTTTGATATGTGCGACTCCGAATGAAGATATTTATTTATGTTGCGTCAAACGTGAGTCAGGTAAATGATCCTTTAAAATTTAATCGGGATATTCATAAAGTTATGCCTGGATTATGGAAGTGATAAAAAGCACTCCTTTCCTTAAAGTGATTTTTGTTAAGGGAGCTGTCATGCGTGAAATTTGCGCATTACATTTTTCACCAAAAGTTCGTAAAATATTCATCGGACTGCGATGCATGTGTTTATGAGGTGCGTTGAATTATTTGTTGTGCGTGAATGTTTAATATTTTGCGATCGATGCTGTTATGAAGCGCCAAGCGTCTGCGTGTTCCTGGAATATTACTGAAATATATATTTATAAATATAACAATATTCTTCAGAAATAAATTTTAAAATTACTGCTTACCCGCGTTTTTAAAGATTCATAGCCCAATGATCGGACAGTCTCAACTTGCATGGATATTTTTTCGAAAATTTAAAATATTATTTAATTATCTGGATATAAAAATTAAATATTCCCCGAATTAACGAAATGTAACTCATATCAGGAATTGAACAATTTCTTATATCGTTGAGTGATGTAAGTAACACAGCATGACTAAACTTTTTGGTTATTTTTTATTTTACAGCGAATTGTTTCGTTTTAATTGAACATTTGTGCCGACGAAGTTAGCTCTGAGGTCGTCAGTTCGTTTTACCTGAGACGCGATATTCATCGCTACGAAAGTAAATAACGTTAATACATATTAGGTCGAATAAAGATCTTGCTACTTGTCATGACTGGAAAAGGTTGCTTTGTTTTCACTATAGCCTTAAAATATAAACCTATCGTTGTTGTATATTCCTCATACGTTGATTATTAATCACAAACAATACATCTTGCATCAGTCGAATTGAATGTACAGATATCTTTCAAATGAATACTATATTAGGAATAATAGAACATCTAACGGCATCTCGAACGTTCTACATTATTTTTAAAGAGATAATTTCTCTGAACTTCCAAGTTGTCAGAGAAAGCATAGATCAGGGATGGCAAATGATTTTTTAGTCGCGTACCAAGAAAGTAATGTGAACCATCAGAATTTTTATTCGAGTGCCACCAGTTTACTCCTCTAAGAAACTACATATTTTATACAGAAAATACAAGATTACAAGTGCCAAGTAAAATCGCTCACGTGCCATTTATGGCACGCGTGCCACGTATTTGCCATCCCTGGCATAGATCGATAAGCGCGTCTATGGCCAAAGTTTCCCATTGAATTTTCTGGACACATAGGTGGGAGGGCCGGAGATTAAGAAGCATTAACAAAAGCCCAACGAAAAAGGTACACCTGATGCTTGGCAGGATTAAGCCAGCCTTACGGAAGAACGAAAAATCCCTCATTCTCTGTTTTGCGTCTTGATGTGTTGGGCGTCCTTACAAATCCTTCTATATTTTTTGTCATTAAACCTCTGACGTGAAATAGTCGAGTTAATCTCATTTTTATTTCATACGGACGCAGCTTCCGTCCAGTCGTAATCAACACTCCTTCTGCTTCCTTTAATCTTTAGTTCTCTTCTTTTTCTTTTATTTTCCGCCTCATCCCTTGAGCTAGCGTTTTATCTTAAATCATCTAGGATTCACTTTAATCTATATTAATGTCGTTCCTCTTGTAACTCTTTTTGGAAAAACTTTCGTATTTCTTACTGTCAATGTATGTGTCTATGCAACTGAAATCCATTTTCACTTTTCATTAATCTGTGAAAGCTTGTTTGAAGGTTTTAGCATAGAAAATACGTGTGTAAGACAAATCGATTCATTGTTACTCCGGTAATGTTTGGGCAATGATACGCGTCAAGAATAAAATTCGTGCCTTAAAAATTTTAGATTAATATTTTTTAAATACTATACCATAAAGTAATTTCTTATTTAAATATTAAACAGAAATATGATATATTTGGCTGAAATTCCAAAGAAATTAATTATTCTCTACTTTAATTGAGATTGTCCACATCGGTTTTCAGTTTTATTAATCATTTCCTTTCCTCCGCGTACTTATCTCTTTCACTCATTCCGTTCTTTTTCTTCTTACTTCCTCTCATTTATTTTATTTACCTTGTTGCTTTCTCCTCCTCCTCCTCCTCTTCCCATAATACCTGCCTTCCATTTCGTCATCTCTCTCTCTATCTCTCTCTCAACTCTTCTCAAATTCTTTTTAATCCTTCATTTTTCTGAGCACTCGCGTTTAATTTCCAGAATTCTATCTTCTTTTATCCCTTCCCTTTATCATCCACTCAACTCGTGTCTCCTTGTTTACATTATTATTATTACTACCTTCACCGTGTCCTCCATTTCAATTCCCTCTTTCCGTTCACCTGACTCTCATTCCGGTCTTATTCTCTTATCCCTTATCTCTCTCTCTCTCACTCACTCTCCTTCTCAAAGCTTCTCCATCTTCCTCTCTCTCTCTCTTTTTCTCTCCCACTCCACGCGGCAAAGGGAATGGTAAATTCGTTCCCCTTCCTGACTCCAAGCTGCTAGGTACATATCTCTCTTGGGAGAAAGTGAGATTTATTTAGGTAAAGAGGAACTTCCTTTTGGACTGGTTTAGTAACAGGAGCAGGATCCCCTCTCTGTTTAATTGCTAATGGTTTCACATGAAATTAAACCTGGATGTAAGTCGTCGGAGGACAAATTTAAATTACTTAAACAAGCTTCATGACACCCTTGTTTCGCGGAGAGAGTTTCATTTTTTTATGAATGTATAGATATATATACCTCGCTTGTGGCTTAAGTCGTATTTTTTTGTCGAGTTTTTGGATCAAAAGAGTGAAAGCGAGGTTCTGCGTGCCGTGCTGTCGCATAAATTCATTAAAATTATTAGTATTTATGGCCACTTTCATTCGATTACCCTTAAAAGTGAAGATAAAAATATTTTAGTCTAGTCCTTGGAGATCTGGCGTGATTTAATAAGAAGGAATACTAACCAAAATATGACTTACGGTTTCGCGTATGTATTAATGTACACACATGTATATTTATAAACTATATGATAGGGCATGATGCATGACTCAGTACGTCTTATTTCTTTTATATATTTAGAATCCATAAATCGAAAAATTATAGCAATAATATTTCTGTATCTTGCGATAAATATATTCATTTCCATTTTATAGAATACATACTAATGAGAATCGACTGAATCCACATTCATTGCGTACTTGAAAGCATAGAGATTTTAAAATTTGGATGTAAATTTGGTATTTAATTTTGACAAGGAAGGTTATAATCTATCATTACCTTTAATTATATTTGATGAATATACGTCAGAATCGACAGTTTGATTATAATCCCCTCTATTTTTTGCGTTCTCTTTCCTCTTTTGTTTTGTTATGTTGCAGAGATAATTAGTATTACAATCAATAAGTAGGTACGATCACACCGATAAAATAAGAGTGATCGACTGTAAGACTGAGCGATATCAAAGTTCCTCACCAATCTGTTGATTTGCAGGGTATTATGTAGATTTAGATGTAATAGGTACGCAATTGTTCATCAAAATTCTATCATTTGTACTTTATATCAGATTCAGAACGACTCGAACGCTTTTGCAAACTGAGCGGCCGCTTTTGCGGGAATCAGAATTCAGGTTTTTTTTTAGTAAAAGTCAATTTTGTCAGTGCAAATTACTTTTTGGCGAATTTTGTTTATTCTTGCGTTTCCGTATAATGACTTTTCCTGCCACACTCTCAACTAAGTGGGGGGAATAATAGTTTCCTTCGTTTTTGGAGCATTCTGTCATATTTTTATTGCAATACATTGTTCAAAAATCTGTCGTTTTTGTGTAAATTAAAAAAAAGATAAAACTTTATTAAATTTAGTCATATGTTTACACTTATTTACGGATAATGTTCGCCCATTTTAACCAGTTACGTTAGACAAAACCAGTTCTGATAAATTCACATCCTACGACAAGTGAAGCACCTGCTTCTCTAAGGTGTAACCCCTTCATGATTACCTCCATCAGTCCTGCTTTTAACATTTTCCTATTCGCCAAAATGAACAACTCCATAGTGGCGCATTTCTTATTCCGGCATAAATCCCGAATTTCTCGCTATCCTATAACTCTTCCTTTTAGCTCGCTTTATGGCCCATTATATGTTAAAGAAACAGGTCTTGGGGAAAAGACAGGGGCGAGAGAGAGAAGAAAAAATAAGTGAAAGCGCCATAGATGGCCTTCTCTTCCTTTTGTTGAGATTGTGTGTGGTGTCTATTCACGTCTACCGCTCGGACGCCTTAATTTGATGAATGGTTTGTTTCGTTTCGACTCATCCGGGCCAATCCATCTTCGTCTTATTTTTCACGAACATCTGCGGGATATAAAGTTTTCCTCTACACACCGGCTACGGACCCATACCACTCCTCCACCCACACCCTTTCTATATCTTCCTCTCGGCAGCCAGGGTGTTTAACTGCCGCCAAACCTTTATATCGGGCACCCATTGTGACCCTAACTTTCCCCTACTCTTTTTTCTCTCTTTCATCCACCTCCATCCCTCTTTCTCTCTCTCTTTTTTCCCTATCTGTATCTCTCTCTCCATCCCTCCTCTCTCGTTCCCCACCCGGCAGTTTCCCCTTTCCCACCGACGGTTCTGGAATATTTATTGGGTCCCACGGGTGCTCCTCTTCACTTCCGGTGTCGCCTTGATTGCTCTGGAAATGCAGACTGGAGGCTCCATGCCTCCTCCTCCTGCCACGTCGCATGTTCCTATTGTTGTCTTCCAGCCTATCTCCGGGGAGGTTTTATGCAAGGGGAGGAAAGAGAGAGAGAGAGTGTGTGTGTGTGGCGTTGTAGGTGGCTGTGTGTCCCGTGCTATATTAGTTCATGGTGCTGCCACTTTGGCTCGGACCCCCCTCGAACCTCTACTACCCTCCATTTTTTGTCCGCTCTCTTTTCGGCGCTGGTTTTTATTGACATCCTAAAATGTGGGTCGGGAGGAAAGGAAAGGAGGAGGGGGGAGGGAGGGCAAATGAATGGCCTGGCAATCTGGGGTTCTGGAAATTCTGAACATAAGGAGAGCCGAAATGTGTTCCTCATAGACTTGGATACATAATGGAGTGATACATATCAAATTGATGGGCCAACGCCTTCGGGGAATTGGACTCTCTCCCTCTCCTCACCCATTCACCAAATGTTAGGATCTTGACGCTCAGGGATGATATATTTTACTCTCCCTTCCATTCGAAGCTTTTAATGAGGACTTCTTTCGGTTCTAAAATATATTGTGACAATATGAATGTTTATTTCAGACATCGCAATGACATAGTATAGTTTTATGATTTAGTAGAGTAATAATCTCTGTTTCTGGAGGCTATTGTTTATACGTCATCCATTGAAAGCAATTAAGTACAATATTTATAATGATTATTTACAGTCCATAATTTATTAAAACAATTTATTTGCCCATATTCAATAGACTGTCTTAAATCTCTTCGGAGTTCAGTTGCATCCTTCAATTTTTAGTTTAGTTTCTAAGATTTCGAATATATATAGCACATAGTATAAAAGCCGGAGTTTATAAAAAGTGGGCATTGAAAAAAATGGTCTATTAAGCATCTCCGTTAAGGTTGCGGAAAAAAAACTCGCTTGAAGGTGGCGCCGGACTTTTTTTTATCGCTAATCGCTCTCTTGCTGTTAATTAACGGTCTCTTTCCGAAGAAAATATTTCACAACTGCCCAAACGAATTATTTATTTATTTATTCAAGATTGGTCCACATACAGCAGAAATTAAAAATATAATTATATACATGAAATTTACGAAAACATAATATAAATAGCGCAAAATGAGCTTCCTTTATCGAAAATGTAATCGCTAGCTGCTCAACCGCCGACGACGAGAAGTAAATTATTATGAAACGGCATTCGCCCGTGTATCTTATTTTGAAATAGGAGAAAAATGAGTTATGTTAACTAAACAAAAGAGAAAACGAAAAAAATCCAAAAGGGAATGTGGGTAAGATTTGCAGCCGTATTTCTGTAAAGGGTGAGAACGGTGCCAAACGAGGAATTTTAAAAGTAATAGCTTTGATAGGTTGGTAAAGGGGTTGGAAATGTTTCGCAAATTACACGGTTGGAAAAAATTACATCTCGATCGATGCGAGGAAGTATATTGATGATCCTAGGACAGAGGTTGGGCCTAGCTTGGTGAATGTAAATTTGCAGACTTGATCATTCATTAAACTCTCCGATATGTGGATGTAATTTGATCCAATTTGTCGATAATTGGTAGCAAAAATGCGGGTCTGGTTTTTCCAACATCTCTATGGCTATCAGAGTGAGTTATTTATTATATCGATGGGATTCTGTGAATTGGGCGATTTCTGTTATTCTTTATTTTTAATTGTTTACAGTAACTGACTTTATTTGTACTAAATAGCTCTAAAATAAATATGTCTCATTGGTACGCGGAAGAAATTATAGACGTTTTAAGTATTCTCGTCTGTTTCCGTCATCTGTGTATTAAGAAAAAAATATTTTGAAATTTTAACAATAGATTACATTTTTCGAATCTGTAAGTAGCATACGGAAATTCATACTCGAGTCTTAAAACCCATTCCTAAAAACACCTAACCTGCATTTTCGAAACAGTAAATGCAATGCTTCTGAAATGTAATCCACTCCATGGTAGGCTAAAATAATTAACGATGTCGTCGCTTGTCCATCGGTACAAACGTAAATTCTAAAGTAGAGTTCACCGCCGTGTCGCGATTGAACCCCTCTATAATTTCCCTTTCCGTATTCAGAAACAGGCTCCGCGTCGTTTACTTATGAAAGCTCTTCCTACATTTCTATACTTCTCTTTGTCCCGGTCCTCCGACGTGCTCGTCACGCGTCAGTACGTCCCTGTAGCAACGGCCAGTGCTTTGAAACGCGATTCAGTCGAACCGAGTCTCATTAAAAAGCGTAGCAAGTCTTGGTCCTCGTGTCCGCCTCCTATCGTTAATGAAAGAAAATAGGAAACGCAAGCCGCTCGCTGGATACAGTCCTCGCAATGACCACTTCCCACGCGACCCATGTATGTAGGAGACGGTGGTGCTGCTTTTGTAATGGACAAACCCATTTTGGCTCTCCGAACGAGCGCTCCCTAGTTATACGGCGTGTTTGGCCTTGTTTTCTTTGTAGCTGGAATTTAGGTTTACGGCTTATTAATGGAGACGTAGGTGATTTCGCGGTTTGGTTTTATTTCACGACATGTCACGATTCCAGAAATTAATTTACGAGCTGTCCATGTTGTATGAAATTTTATTCACGTTAAATCTAGTTAAAGTTTTCCTTTTTTCAACATGTTATGGTAATCAGAATACTTAATGTAGTTTTATTACTTTAATCGAATTACATTTTATATTGCCTTTAAATTATTGCTTGTGGTGTTTACACATGGAAAAAATAATCATTATCATTACCGATATTCGCAATTCAAAGACTTACGAAATATTACTAATTATCGCAACGTGAAATGGGACTCGTTATTAAAACTCAGTGCTTAGTTTAGAACTAAATTGGCGAAGCAATGTAGCGAGAATAAGATTGTATTGATGAGAATGACTATTACTATTCCATTTTATCGGCTTCTTTGTAAATCTAGCAGGAATGGGGGAATGTTCGCTAATTGAAAGTTTCTGTAGATCCAGAATTGTTTTTAATTTTGAGAATTTTTACTATTCCATTTAGCGATAATCGCAATTATTACCAACTCTAACCATACAATCAATGCCGACTTATGATAAAAACAGCACTGAAGAGTTTCTTTGTAATTAATTTAACAGTATAGATATGCATAATTATTCTTATAACATGATGATTCATACTTGGGATTAAAATTAATAGTTTTGGTAGTTAGATAAATTGATAAATTTTTATAATCGTGTTCAACCTTGTTTTTTCGAGCAATGTTATTAAAATTTCATTTCTTATAGCAGCTTCTTTTCACACACTAATGACGTAGACGTAGATATGTGCACCAATAAAGTTATAGCCGATATCGACAGAGTAACTAAGGAGATTCAGGTTCTCGTTTCGTGTACGTGTACGTAATTCATAAAACATTAAAATCGCGAGAATGTATTGGAGATGAGTTTATCATTTCCGTAGTTTGACAAAAATAAATGTTCCATGTATTTCAGATTGCCTGTACAGTATCTTATCGCCTTTCATGAAATACATGCGACATTCGTACCTCTTACGCATGAAATATTTGCAAAGCCCTTGTGTCACGCCGCGCTAACCCAGAAGTTATGGGCAGAGAAGCTTTCGAGCATTTCCAGCGACCCTTGCGGTTGTGTCACGTCCGTCCTTGAGGTTTTTGTGTGTGTATGTCTGCAGTATGGCTGCTCGCCTTTCCTTCCCTATATTCTAGCAGGATGCCGTCTCATTCACGGCATACTAAGGAGAGGTTCTTTCGTGAACAGTGTTTGTTCACCATCTCAGGTCGCGGCCATGAAATTTTATTTCACTCTATTGTATGTCCAGTGAATTAGAAGTGAATGTACGCATGGTTGTGTATATGTGTACGTTTAAATACATACGGAATATACGTGCACGCGTGGGGAATAGGGTTTTATCTCTACTATCGTGACATTTTTCAGGCCTCTGTGAGTTACTTGGAAACTGTTTTTATTTGCGAGGGAATTACGCCGAAAATTAAGATGGAATCGGCGACGAGGACCACTTCAAAGGGATATCGGACAAAAATTGCTGAAGAAAGGTTTTGGGAACGGAATTGACTGAGCGAGTAGTGTAACTTGAAATTTAATGCATTTTTTTTGGACCTGGAAAACTTCTCGAGGCGATGCGAATCGTAAAGAGAATAAGTCCATTAACTTGATTTTTTAGGAAGGTATAAAATGTTTTTATCTTTGGCATAAATGCGTGTATGATATCTGTTCAACGCATAAATGTCGGATGACTTCAGTAAAATTGAGCTAATTTCATACAAGATTGTGAAATTCACATTGCGCAAATATTTTTCTACTAGATATTAAACTTATTTGTTAGAATTATTAACATATATAAACATCAATAAATCCAATCTCCGTAGTTGCTTATACCAATAACAGAATATTATGAAATAATCGCTTTTAGTTAGTTTAAAATATTGCTTCTCCTTTCCGTTGCATATATGACGTCGAGTTGGAGCACTCAAGCAACGTATTATCAGTTAACAGGTATTATACTGTCCAAACACTGTACTATTTACTATGATATAAATTACTGATTTCAAATTAAAATGACCAAGAAAAAATAAAATGTATGTTAGCATATAGAATAATCTTATTTACTAAACTTAATTTACCTTCTGTTTTAATTTAATACGATTTATTGAGCGCAGTGTAGAAGTGGCGCAACGCTGTCTTCTGCCATGCCTCTAATATGTACGCAGGATTGAAAGAACACATGCGTAAATGGCGATTACTACGACGCAGAGAAAAGATTACATTGAGATTCAGAAAGCCACTTTCATAAAGTGTAACAGCAAATTTATTAAATTGGAATAATGCATTCATATTGATTTAATTTTTAAATTTTTATGAATTCTCAACGGGCACAACAAAATACACTTGATTCTAATTTTCGATGTTAATTACGGCTGGAACACACCATTCCCTAACTTTCTCAAAAATTTCAGATCCCTAACTCGATCGAAAGTACATAAACATTAGTCAATTTGTTTAACATTTATGAATTTTTAACGGCAAAATAATTAAACATTTTCAAATTTCTATGTTTCTCATAATTTGTATCCTCTCTCTCTCTCTCTATATATATATATATATATATAGAGAGAGAGAGAGAGAGAGATCTCAATATATCATGTAGAAGAAGCGTCTATATATTATAGATATCAATTCAAGGATTAATTCACGGAAAGGTATTAGATACGATATATTATGCACGTCCGCAGGAGTATCTCCACCGAAAATTAATAATATTAAGTTCGTAAATTTTACTTTTTCGAAAATTTCGAAATAGTGCCGCTCTCTCACTATTTTTATTCCCGAGGATGAATAATGGAGGGGAAGCGTCCCAAGGTTCCCCCATTAGAATCTCGGAATCAATGGACTTAGCCTCATTTCTCAAACGACTAATCCGCTGAACTAGCGATCCTTCTCAACCCTCTGCGCCCCATCCTCGTAACAATTTGGACCCGGTGGTTTTTTTTCCGCTTCTTTTTTCTTCCAATATTGAGTTCACTTTTTCATAAGACTTAATTCATTCCTTTTATAGGCCGGAAGGACTTTTCCGCCCTTTATTTCTCCCTCGGAGCGACAACGCCCCCTTTTATTATTATTTTTTTTTCATTTTGCTCCCTCTTGTCATTTCCACCCAATATATTCTCTCTCTGTCTTTCTCCCCCTTCTCATATCTCTCTCTTCATTACTCTCTTTCTCTTCCCCACTTTATCTCCATCTTTCCACGGGAATTTTGATATCCAATTTTCTCATTGTTCTATCAAGCCATAAGTTTAAGTCCTTAGCCAATCACTTTTGATCGCTTTTATTATTTTTTCGATTTTTTTCCTCTTTCTCTCTCTCTCTGACTTCCTCAATTTCTCTCTCCTCCTCCTCCTCCATTCCAGCGACAAGAATCTTTTTCATCCTCCTCTTTTATTGGCTCGGGCTTAAGGAAGCCTCGTAAATTGCCATTGACTCTCCGGAGAAAGAAAAAAATAACCTCTCCCCTCTCCCTCTTCTCTAAATTCCTATGACTTCGTTCGAATCGAATGAAAAAGTAAAGGGTTTCCGAACGGTTTCGCCCAGTCGTATATACTTCTCCTGTGTAGGGTTTTATGACTTAAAAACTTATCCATTCACTCTGAAAAAATATATTTCTTTGTCGTAGCGGCAGATAAACATGTGTTGTTCTCGGTCAAACACGTTGAACTGTTCTATGTGGACTTCTGCGTTAGCATTTTGTCAGAAAAGTGAGTTATCCGCTGTTTAATATTTATTAATATGAATCGTGCTTTGGTTTTAGCTATGCAGATTTAAATAAATTGATGTGTCCAACACATGACTTTCTCCATACGAAAGTTGTCAACTAAAATCAAATAAATACGGCGATAGGAACAGTTCAACTTACACGCTTCGGCGCTAGCGATACAATTGTTATCACTACCACGCGCGCGAGCTGCCCACTAACCGTCAATTTCGAAGAAATATTCCTCATATGAAAATTTAATTCAAACAAAAGTTGTAGAAAAAAATAATATCTACAACTTTTATATATGTGTGTGTGTGCGCGTGTGCGTGCGTGCGTGTGTGTGTTAACAAAAATTCAGTTTTAAGCGAAATATTTAAGAAAAACTAAAAGTTTACAAGAGTAAACCGCTACTTTTGGTTGACCGATCGTTATAAAAATTTATCAATTCTTAAGAATGTATCTAAAATCACAAATATAGAATTTCATGCTGATCTGATATTTTTTTAGTTAGAGCGCACGCAACATTTCTGTCACACATACAGATACACACACAGACATCATCGAGAAAACGGTCAAAACGTGTTCAGGGTACCTCAAAACGGGTATTTTCGTTGAAATCTCGAATTAGATTTTTTTCATGTAAACAATACTTTCTGTATACTACGTATATGGAGAAAGTAAAAAGGACTCCACGCGATATAGCAAGTGAACCATTTAAGAGAAAAATGCGTACTTTCGCGCAAATTAATATTCATTTTTAACGAAGGTACATGGCCTTTGTGCTAAATGTCATAAGTGAATAACTGTTAATTTCACATAACCATCGACCTGTAATTTTTAATTTGGATTGTCCTTTCAAGAATATTGCTGCTTTTTCTGTGAGATGCCTGATTTTTAACGCAAAGAATTTGATTTTCCTTAAAAAGTTCATTTCAACGCAGGAGTGCACGATGGAATATATTTTCATGTTTAATTATTTAAAGGAGTCTTATGATAATAAGGACTTATTCGAAAAATCCATAACACGCGTTTGCTTTCGCAAGATCGTTTCGAATATAACTCTGTCAGATAACAATCTCCATGTTAGCATTTTCAGACGTGAAAGGAAAGTCAATTTTGTTAGAGCTCCAATAGCATATTGTGCTCATTTTAAATGTATGATCTATCTGTCGCCAGCTACAATACCTGAAGAAATAAAAGCGTACTTTGTTCAAATCTCACCCCGGAAAAAGAAATCCATTTAAAAGGATCGACGAAGAATGCATCTCCCATAAACTCCTTCAATTTAGACATAGTGGCATTCGATCTAAAAATTCCTGATCAGCTGCTCTCCGAATAGCTTCTGAAAGGACCTTTTTTCCTCCTCCCTCTCTCTACCTCCCTCTCTTCCCCCTCCCTTCCCTTCTCCACGTCTTCCCTTTCAGAATCAATCGTTTAGTATCGCAACAATAACGCATCTGTGCTGCAGTGAATCTTTGAATTCCTTCCGAAGGAATAAAAAAAACCTTTAACCTTTCGAATGCCTTCCCATCTCTCTCTCTTTTCTCTCCTCCACTCCTGCCCACTTAACGCAGATAAAAAGAAAACGCGTAACTCGTTTCTTTTATTTCTAGTTTTTCGCACCTTAAAGAAAGGCAGAAGCAAAAATGAAAATATTCCTCGAAAATCCTTTCCCTCTTTTCCTCTCACTTCCGAGTCTCCTTTTGTTAACCCGAGTTCTTTTTTCAAACCACCCCTTCTTTGCGCCCCCTCCCCCTCTCATTTCCCTCCCGCCCCATCCGTTTTATCTTCCTTTAAAAATCTCCCTCCCTCTTCCTAACCCTCTCCCGTCCCTCATTCTACCCCAACCCCACCCTCCTCCCCTTAATGGTACGGGCCTGCATTAGTGATGAAAATGTGACCTATGGGATGGGTGTTAGAGTGGGGTTGGGAGGCGGAGGGGTGGGGGTTTAAAGGGTCGCCCTCGTAGCGCGGCCAGACCGGGTTGACAGTGGGAGAAAAGGGGAAAGGAAGCAAGGTTGCCTGGCGCGGGGTTACATTGTTGAACCAAAGACTGGATGAAAAGGAGTACCATTGTCGGTCCTTTCTGACGATGGACCCTCCCGCCCACCCTGTTCGTTTCCTCTCCTCTCCTCCCCCCCTCTCTCTCTCTCGCCCCGCCCTTATCTCTCGCCCCTTTTTCCTTCCCTTATCTTCTCCTCATCATCCCTACTTTCGCCTTCATATACCCCAGCACTTAGCCGGGGAAGGAATCCAAAGCACTCGAGAAAGGGAAGGCAGAGAGGAGACTCCGTGCCTAAAACGATTCTGTAGCTGAGTGCAAATGGTCCTTCCATTATGTGCCCTCTTCCACCCATCATCTTTTTCCTCTTTCTCTCTCTCTCTCCGTATCCGTCCCGATTCCTTTTTACTCCCCGCTCTCGCTCTCTATCTTTCTCTCCCCCTTTTTCTCTCTCTCTCTGTCTCTCTCCGAGATGGCTTTCTGGGGAAGACCTTTTCGCGGTACGAGGATGGAGAAAGGAGAGATTTTTGCCTTTCTGTACCTGGACGGATCGTGATGTTTTTTTGGTGGGAGAGCATTAGTACTTATTAATTTTCGCCCGTTGTGGCGCGCGCGCTTATTACCGAAATGGTGTTTACCATCCCTGTTCCTGTAAGAAGGCTTGTATTCCTTCGAACGTAAATTATGCCCTTCTCGTAATTAATGTAATGTCTCAAGTGTTCGTATGGATGTCCAGATTCTCTTTCTCTCTCCTCTTAATTCCAACATCCCTTTAATTCTTGCTAGTTTCTCTTATTCCGATTGGTTTTCCTCTTTGCGGCAAAACCCTTCATCGCTAATGGTCTCCGCTTTTTAGGATTGAAACCTTTTAGATTGCTCCAGCAAAAACTATTATTTCAAAAATATCTATATTTTTTCCATTCGTTATTTTTAAGTGAAATTCTATTTTTGACTTTTTTCTTTACTTGAAAGCTTTCAAAACGAGGAATTGCGATTCTATTTTATTTTATTTTATCACCCGTCATCGCGAAGATATTTTTGACTTCTTTCCGCCATTGAGTAATATTCACAGAGTAGCATCTCTAATGATGCAATTGCGCGGTGATTGGCGTGTAATATTCCGTGCTGGTCGAAATGTTAAATGTCTTGTTACTTCATCGTGACGTTTTTGCATCTTATTAGTTCTACAAGTACGTTTCCTCAAAACTTGTAGAAACTATTGCTGTTAAGAAGTAACTTTGTAATTGAGTTACAATGAATCGCATTGCCTATTTATAATGCTTATCAGAATCACATTTCCATATTTCCTTTTAAACCGAATTTCGGCATATTTTTGAAGGTGCGAAAAATATTTATATACGCAGTTAACTACATTCTGGACAGACGTTATAAAATTATTAACAACTTCAAAGTGGCTGTTACGTTCTTTCTTCATTTATTCTTATATTTAATATCTTTTCATATGATTCGTGGCACATAAAAGGGTTACCTCCCAACTGCCAAATACGTAGGAAAGTGGCTCTCCCATACCCACTCCCTGCGTCACTTGTCAGCAAGCTACATGGCATTCAAAATGGGAGCTTCGGTTGATTAATGGAGTAGTTATATAGGAGGAGGATCCAGCTTATTGTAATATGTCAACTTAAAGAAGTTTTTCTACGAAGTCGCAATGGCGTTGTTACTGTCGCGTTGTAAATCAAAGTTTCGAGTCTAACTTAGGAACATGTGCGGGAAATAAAATGCTTCGTATGTTAATATAAAATATGCGAATGTTTAAGGGTAAAAGTTTATAATTAACACGTAAGTCAATTGAGTTTTTAATTTCGTTGTGCACGTACGGATACTTGTACGGATGCTCGAAGGGCAAAAGAGTTAAGGACTCTTCGACGTTGATGGATACAAAAATTTTCCACATGACGCTTTGCTTTTACCCATATATTCAAAGGCGAGAAGTCGCAGTATGACACGCAATGAGATGATTATGGAATAATCTAAATGTACATTGCTGAAGTACTTTCAACTTTATCCTTTAAAGATGGAAACTCAAAAGGACTCGAAATAGCAAAAGTAGGCGATTCGCTAATTTTACGGTAAAAATCTGATTTTTAGAATATTTTATGGAGATGGATAGAGCCTAATGGACCTGTTCCGTCTGAATACATCTAATGGAGTGCACGTAAATATTTTAACGTCTCGTGTGTAAATCTGCACTCATATGTATGAATAAAGATTGAAGACCGTTTTGCATGTCTTTGTACACGGTCAAAATGGTCGTAGGAAAAATAACGAAGGCAGATCTCGATTTTGTTTATAAAAACACATTCAGTTATTCTGTTAAAGGGTATTTTTTGTTCTTGTCAGGTTATATTTCAATTTTGGCACAAGAATGTTTTTTGAGGGAATGACAGGAAACAATAAATATTCGTATAATTTTCTTTTCATTTCTTAAAGCGCTTTATTGAATTCAGAAGGAGTTTTATTTTGAATTAAAGAGCACAAATGACACATCTCGGCTATCTATTACGTTCGGGAACTTGTATCAGAGTAAATTAAATTGAAACGGGAGCGTAAATTAAGGTAAATAAGTTTCGTAGAATTATAATATCATCTTAAGCATTATGATTAACATTACCGAGTGTTTTATTGTCACGAGCATAATTTATGTGAGATTTCAGCCTGCGAAATAATTAATAACAATTATTCTGGCACTTACGCGTCTTCCCTGCAGTCTATCAAGGGCGGGGAAGAGATTCCCAACCCCCATCACCCCGAAAACCTTGCTTAAAACCCTTTCTAACTTCTGACAACCGCCCTTCTGCCCCGTGCTACCCCTCTGACCGCCTCTCGCACCCTCTTCACTAGCACCCTATCCCCGTCCCTCGCACCCTCTCCCCGTCGCTAGCAACCTCCTCACCCTCTCGCACGCCGACCTTCCCACAGAAACACCATTCTGCCACTGTCATCCATCACAAGCTCACGAGGGCATGAAACCTAGGGAGGCAAGTGCGATTATCTATTCGTCTCGCAGGAGATATAATCCATTGATTAAAATGTGTGGTTTTGAGGGCGGACGTAGAGGAGGACACGCGCTTGTGTGTGTGGGATGGCGGAAGGCGAAAGGAGGAGGAGTAGGGGGGAAGAGTTTGGGGAGGGGGGGGGGGGGGCGTGGAACAAAAAGGGCGTGGGAGGAGTAGAGGTCTTTGCGTCACAGAAATTTAGGCGAATGAGCAATCGTGTAAGAAGTGGAAGCTGTTGATTCCCTCGGCCTCGGTTTTAATAAAATAAAAGACTCGCATACGAAAGTGATAATTTTATTAATTTGATTTTTTTTAACAGTATTTTTGCTAGTTTAAGAGAGTTTCGTAGTCTTGGAGTATCTAATGCGAGTGTACTATATTTGCAGTAAAGCCTCTTTAAATTCAAATGGTCAGTCACTCGAGGAGGAAATTTCTCCCCGTTAAGTTTTCCTCTGAAATGGCTTCAAATTGAATAATTTTAAAATTCTATAAATTGAGATTCGTCTTTCCTCGAGATGCTAATTATTTTGTGTTGTATTCCATATTTAAATTTAGCGTCTTTATCGATCACTGTGGGATATGTGCTGCCTCCTATCGAAATGTCGAATTCGTATCTCTATACCGATTATTTAGTACTGCCGCGGCTAAAAATAAACCGCGAGATAAAATCTTCAGCCACGAT
Source organism: Uropetala carovei (assembly GCA_036926305.1). NCBI lineage: Eukaryota > Metazoa > Arthropoda > Insecta > Odonata > Petaluridae > Uropetala > Uropetala carovei. Next base: position 2,283,244 of record JAXCHB010000010.1, on the reverse strand, counting down.
TAATAAGCCGCATGATTTCCATGTGTTTTCTCATTTGACTAATAATAGACGGGGCAATAATGAAAAGTCGACAACCATTTTTCAAAGTGATTTCCACAGCGCGTTGCTCTCTGAAAAGAAATTCGTCACATGCCACGGTTGTCGTATGACGTATGCAAAACGTCAGCTTTAAATGGCTCCCGCAATTGCATGCTCGCTTCCTTTGTTCATAAATATGCTGAAGTTAAATTATCCATACGGATCGGTTGCGAGTTTCAAGCATCTGGTGCGCAATTATTCTTCTCGGTTGTGCGTCTTATGAAGAGCAAATTTACTTGAAATCTATCTCATGAAAGTATGCTAGGAAATATTTGTATACATAAATTATATTTTTCAAATTTTAACTTTGGACCCAAGTAGGTACCGTTTTATATGGGATATTCAGAATCCAATTCGTTCTGATATTCACAATGTAGTAAAGATAACTGCCGAATTACTATCAAAATACCAATCCCCTCACGTCCTAAAAGACTTCGGAGGTCTAAAAAAAAGGCACTTCTTTTGTGACGCGGGATTTTTTTTGCGCAATCTGGTAGCAACACCGATAGGGAATTATTGGACATTCTTCTCGGCGAATTTCGTGACAGTACGATTTACCGCGCTTCGTTAAATTACTTCGCGTCGAGAACGAATCGAGATTCGTTAAAAATAAAGCGTCCGTTTCCTTTTTTGTTTTATACCTCGAGTGACGGAACAACGAAAATGGCGTCGCGATCCTTCGAGATTTATTGCCCTCATACGCGGGATTTTCAATATTTCGCCGATCATTCGTTTCGCGAATTTCGTTCTTTTTTCCTCTCCCTCTCGTTTCATTTTTTTCCCCTATGTCGCGTTTATTTCAATTCGTTCGCGTGTACACGTAGATAGTATTTTTTATTTATTGTTTCGCCGTCGCTGCTGGTCACGAACGACCCCGGTCCAATCATTGGACCTCTCGAGCATATTCGTCCGACAACAATGACGGTGATTTCCTCGCTGCCTTACAGAGGCGGGAGGAGGGAATGGGGAGGAAGAGGGATAAAAGACTACCAAATGCGATCACACCATTACGTCCAATCATTCTATTTTATTTTTGTATATTTGTGAGTGTGTATCGCAGTGCTTCAGGCCTTCCCTCCCTCCCCAATTCCTTCTCCCGTAAATCCAAAATGTAAAAAAAAAAAAACGTCATTAGTTTCACCGAACCACACGCCCTACCCCACCTCCCCCAATTCACCTATGTTACGCAACATATGAAAAAGATAGGAAAATAAAAGAAGAAAGAATCGCGCGTCCGCTTGACGTACGTATTCTGTCCCCCGCACGCGCGCGTTCCTCCAGCTCTGGGAACCACAAAGGTCCTAACGAAAAGGAAAAAAAGAAAGGCCTGCCACCGCCCTGTGAATGGTCACGCGGAGACTAATAATGGTATTGGGGGTGGAGGAGTTTTGCTGGTTGGTACGAGGGATGTAAAAAGGGAAAGGCGGTGAATAGAAGAGGTTATCTGAGAATGGGGAGGGGAAAAGGGAAGGGGTGGATAATAGGCCGTGGAAAAGAGGGGGGAGTGCTGAGCTTGCGGGAAGGTGGGGGGGGGGGGGGGTGCGCGTCTCAACTAATAGGTGGAGGGTGGGAGAACGAGGAAGGGAGGTTCTTTATGAAGGCAACCGGATTGAGGGGGACTGGGGGACGAATGAAATAGGGGTGAGAGGCTTTAAAGCCATGTGAAAAGAATTAATAAATCCAATTTCCATGTGATTTACGGACGCAATTGTAAAATGGCGCGCTATTGATGGAGAGGAGATTTTTTAAATTTTGTTTTACTTTTTTATATTCATCCTTTCTCTCGCTCTCTATCCGCTCGCTGGCAAAACACGTCCCTATGTGATAAGCCTGTTACTTTGCAAAAAAAGGAGTGAATGCTTCTTTTTCTCCCACCTCCCCCCCCCTCCTCTCTCTCCCTCTCTCACTCTCTCCCTCTAGCCGGCGCCGGCGACAAAAGGTTAGTGTAATAAATAAAAACATCTCTTTCTCCCTCCGCGGTTTTTGCAGTTGAATGAGTGACGGCGCGACGAGAGATTTCGCTTTTCTCTTGTTTTGTATTTTTTATGTGTGTTATTTTAGCCAATGCGCCCGGTAGTAATTTAATGCCAATTTATTTAAATTCGGGGGAATTTCTGGCGCTGTTCCTAAAATGAAATGAACCGGCACGGTTTCGGATTTGCACGTGGTTGCTCCCAGAATGATGCGGTCACTTTGAAATGTGTGTGCGCGCGCATATATATATATATATATATATATATATATATATATATATATATATATATATATATATACACACACACACACGCACATGCATTTATTTATTTCGGATTGCGGTGGCCGCGCCTGGAGTGCGGTTATCATGCAAACATGGAAGGGTGTTAATGTACAAGAGGCAGGAGGCTCACACTTAAAAGCGATGCTTTACGTGTTGGAATTGCAATTGCGCTGATTGATTTGACTCGTTTATCGGATCCGGAATTAGAAATCCGCGGTTACTTTTTTCTCCGAACGCGTTTTAATGCAAATAAACTTTTAGTTCGATCGCCAATCCACGAAATCTTTATCAACCACCAACCAGCTCGACATCAAAGTACTATTTTATCTGACGAATTTATCTCCCGCTCATTGGTGGGCCTGAGCTTTAACCCTTTCAGATCTGGTGTAAATGACCGTGTACGCAATATTTTTCACATTATTCTATGAAAAAATTTTAATATACAATATTCATCATGCATAATTATTTTACATTCCCTCTGCATACCTAAATGATTTATATAACCATTTAATGCTCGCAAATTTAAGTGCGTAACCAAGTTGACTTGTTGACATAGGGAATAGGTAGGTATAAATGTAAAAATATAAAGTGTTTTAAATATTCCTAATTCCTTAATTCTTAGATGTCCGGGCAAAAGTTATGCAATGCAGAACGAGTTGGGATTTTTTTCGTATTATCTATGCAAATGCGAAAATTTCACGCCGCAATGGACCTTACACTGAAACAATTTAGACCAATTTTAAACCATATATTATTTTTTTAAAGGAGGGAAATATAAAATTAAATGGAACAATACTAATTTAAATCTCGGAAATCATTTAAAAAATCTTAAAGTAATAGTATATTGTAATGGACTGAATAAAACCACAAAAATGAATTATTCAAAAAATTTTAGTTCTAGTAGAGATGATATCTAAAATTTAGACGAAAAATCGAAAATGTGCTGGAAAAAAGCTACGGAGGTCAAGTTTCACCAAAATAAATGCATGAAATTTTGTTTCGTGCGTAAAAATGGAAATGCGTCAATTTTACTGCAGCTATTAGCATAAAGATTTTAACTACGTGAGAGAGTCGTGCGTATCGGGGAACGCAGAGCTATCAATTTCGCTTTCGTTGCGTTTCAATTTGGGCTGGACAGTGATGAATCCCGAACACGAAGCTGCTGCAACAGATACATTATATGAAATTGTTTGATTGTGTGTTAATAAGATAAACAGATTGAGCGATGTTTACGGATCATATAATGAGCTAAACCGCGTCATAATGGCGTAATTTTTGCAAATGCCACTGACGGCGATGACGTTAAACTCAAAGGTATTTGTAATCAACTCACCTGATAGGTGTTGACCGTGAAACATTTAGCGTTTCGTCGTCAGTAAATATTTATCCTATTTCTTTATGCAGTGCAAACAGTATTTTGATTGAAAAACATCATTTTATTGTATAATATTTTCCTCCTATTTCCTGGAATAACCACTAAAATATTGGTGGAATGAAATTCTTATAATCAACTCATTCCACGAATTCACTCACTCAGATTATTTATTGATTAAGGACCGAGATTCCCACGCAAATATTTTCCACTTGACAGACATTTATGAGTTGAATATTCAAATATTCTTCGAGGTAACGGAACGAAAACACACCTCGCATTCCATTTAAAAGCGCTAACACGCAAACGAATAATATCTCTTATCAGCAAAATAATTTTTATAACTCATTTTTAGTAATAATTCGCATTCTGTCTCTTCAAGAACTTACTTCAGGCACGCAAAATGTTTTAACTATAAACCGTTGAGAATTTTATTTTATAAGTTTTTCCTTCATAATATTTCGGTGTTTTTCAGTTGAAACATATTGTATCCTGAATATATAAGTTGTGTCTGTAAAATAATGTATCTTTCGGATTTCCAACAAGGTTTAAAACATAGCAGCTGTCAACGGATGTTAAAATAGTTTTGTAAATAGGCACTAATCAAGAATAGTAACTTCATTGAAATAAAATTTGGTTGTCAAAATCAAGGTTTTGTTGCGCAGATAAATCCTAAATTTAGAATTCAAAGATTCCAAATATTGGTGCCCAGGAAACATAAATAAACATATGAATAAATGCGAAATAAAACATATCGTAGTTTTATTGGCGTATTACTACTATGATTTGGCCGAATCCTTAAATATGGAACGTTAACATACTTTTATATGTAAAGGCCCCCGAAAGCGGTTTCCATATGTAATGCATACGGGACCCCCTTTTAAGGCAGCCCAAATTATCGCGCCCCCTCTTAACGTAACCAACCTTATTGTGGTAAAATGAGCTTCATCCATCCACCAGTATATACAAAATGTAATGTTTTATTTCCAGATATTATTAATATATATTTTATTTTCTCAAAAATTAATTTGGTTTTAAATATATCAATGCATAATATTAAAGAATAAAACGAAAGACTTTTCGAAACTAGAAAACCTTTCCCGATCCTCAGCTTTGGAACCAGTGCCGTGCCTTTATCTTTAGAAATAAGTGGCATTTTCAGGAAAATATTGATATTCAATGCGTTTGAAGCCTTTTCCTTTGGTGAAGGAAAAGAGGAAAATCGTACCGAATATTGATTTTTGTGGAAGATGAATTGGAACTCGCGTCAGGAGGGCGGAATTGAGTTTGGCTATCCTCGTGTGGCTTCAATTGTCATGGGATACGCGAAGTCGGATACATGCCGGAGTTGATTGGAAAGCGATTAGTGTCTAAATAATTAATTTCAATTTTCGCTTTCCTCTCAAATGTTTATGCAGAATCTTATGCGTGCCGCTTGGCAATACCGAATACTAAAGGGATGGATTCCGGAAATTGTTCGCGGTAAGACTTCAATTTACTATGCAACCAATGAAAACAACAATCTGCTTTCCTATTCAATAGCTGCAGACGCGGATTCTAATTATTCCTCGAAGCGGATTAAAGGTGGGAAACATTTCTGCGTGTTTGTTTTACGACGAAAAAGGAATGTTTGTCTTTTAATTCCTCGCTGAGAAAAATACAATTGAATTTCCATTCCACAACTTCAAATTAAAAGCAAATAACAATAGTGAAAGGATGTAAATTTAATTTACTGACTGCATAAGACTGATCGCAAATGTGAAGGTAGGGAAGGAGAAAAGTTCTGAACTTGACTGGGAGTCGAACTCGGGCCTCCCTCTTGCCGGGCGGGTGCTTTAACAAAATTCGTAAATGTAGAATTAGACTGACTTGGTAGCTTAGTTGGTTAAAGCGCCTGCCCTGGTTCCATTCCCGATTAAGTTCAGAATGTTTATCCTTCTCTATCTTCACATTAAAAAAAACAAATATTACTTCTAGTATAAAATTTCCATTGATTTTTTTCTATTTTTAGCTGAATTCCAAGAAACCTTAACAGTTTACGTTTTCAATAATCATTTATTTGTATGAATTAAAGAGAAATGAAAGATTGTTCCACGAAACAACACCCCAAAAATATACGAGAAGCTTTACGAATAGTAAAATAGAAAACAGTTCCAAAATCCGGATTATTTGTACTAAAAACCGGATTTGACATATTAAAACATTTTCAAAGATTTTATTTCTATTATTTATAAATATTTTGCAAATATTATACAATACATCACTAGCTCTCGGTTTGTGCAAACAGTTATCTGGACAGCTGCCCATCAAAGGGTATTATTCCATGTGGAAATTACAATATGCCGTATTACTCCAAAAATTATCTTATTTCTGTATCAATCCAGTGATTTCCATTTTGTGGCGAATAATCATTTAATGTCTGCAGGAGTTTCACGTGTATTTATTTCACGCGAAATAAATAATAACACACCTTTCCCGAAGTGAAAGCTAACCTTAAATTTACGACGACATCACATCAGATAAAGTCGTCGCTAGACACCAACCGGTGTGGCGTTTCCAAAGCGATCCTTGGTTTCCGAATTCTCGAATTAGGAAATAATAGTTCTTTCCTTTAGGGCGAGCTCAGCAGTCGAGTCGAGATGTTAACGCCTTACAATCATTTTCCCTCCTCTTAACCCGCGTCCGCCCGTCTCTCAGAGAGACCTATGTAGTTAATCCACGGCTTCTTTCACTCTCTTGCACTCACACCGGCACGTCGCCATCACTCTTGCGACTTCTTCCTCAAAAAGTGAAATCCCTTTTTACGAGTAAACGTCATTGTCCTACGTATGTCGGACAGTAGGGTGAAATAACCTTGGAATGCGTCGACGCCGTAGGATGTAGGCTAGATAGGTCGTTAGTTTAAGTCCTATTTTAATAGGTAAAGTTGCGAGAACAATGCGGGTTAATTTCTCGGATATGCACGTCCCTCTTCTGTTTACAGCGAGGATGAATTTTCCCCGTTTTTTTTCCTCGTGATCTCAGAGATTACATGGAAAGATTGTTCCTTGAATAACTATCTTCCATAGTGTTAATTGGTTATTGGCTTACAAAGTTAGGGCGATTTCAAGTGCATAATAACGCCTTACAATATTTAACGGAGCTCCTATGAACAATCGATAGTTTTTAACGCTTATATCTCGTAAAATTGGAAACTGAAATCCATATAAGTATATATATATTAACATAATCATAACGTTTTCGAGCGAAACTTAATTATTTTTCTGGGAATTTTTCTTCGTGAGTTTCCTTTTTTGAACTTTGCGCGATTATACAAAATGAACAACTTAAAAATAATTTTAAATGAACGTGATTGTTTTACCTGCTTAGTCAATTTTTCCCACACAATTCATAAGCTAATTTTAAATCGTTTTAATTGAATGTGTTTTTCTACGTGCTTACGTAACATTTTCGGCTATTAAAAATGACGTGATTTTGCATATGGGTAATTATGTTAAAATGATCCAAAGGAATAATAAAGAAATTTTATCTTTTTTTATAACAAAAACAAGATGCTGTCTCGTCATAGTGAATGAAATGAAATGCATTTAGGATTAGCGCCACGAGCAAAGTTTTGGAAAACTAGCCGTGAAGTTATCTACTCACCGTAAACAATTAGTCGCCGATCATGCATTATGCTTATTTACTTCTATAATTTATCTGTACAATATTAAACGCTTTCAAGTAATGAAAAATACCATTTTATTGACTATTTACTTTGGCATAACAATATTTTAACTGCAATATTTTAATAATTTCGAAACTTACCTTTAGCATTCCGGTTTTGTGGCAAGATAATTAGAAATATAATCATATACAATAAACGTATTACCAGTGTAAGAGAGTAGATGCAGAGTGGTAATCGTAGTCGCAATTCCAAATTTTTTAACATTTCAAATAATTATTGACATTTCTTACCAATGGATAACTCTCGAACTCCTTAGCGTCTAATCTGAACGCATGAGAAGCTAAATGAAAAATGATAAAGTTAGTGGATCAATAGGAAGTTTCTGCATCCAAAATTTAAAAAAAAGCACGGAAATGTGGTTATTAGACGTCAAACTATACTAAGGTATTTAAGATTAGTTTTCTGGATAAAATTTATGAAAATAAAACTCGATTTTCACATGTAACCTCATTATCGTTTTCCAATATGCATAAAAACGTGTTCATTTGTATTATTTAAAACAAACGAAAGAACATTAGATCATCTGAAACAAAAGATCGATTAGTAGAAAGGCAAAATCGCGAAACATTATGTTCCAACGAATGGATTCTTAGTCGCATTTCAATAAAATAATGAAAGTTTTCGTTTATCTCAGTGACCATCTCGTCTGTGCATTAAATTTCCACTATTGATACCACAATTTTGATTCAGTTGCAAGCCTCGCGACTTTTCTAGGTCAATGTTCGGTTCGATTAACTGCTTTGATTTGTCGAATCTAAAAGCGAAATGAATCAGTCAAGAATGATCTAAAGCCGAAACAACTCGTAAAACGAATGTCTCTTGTCTACCGTTGCTATACTATCGTTGTATTGCTAGATAAATTTAAGCGCAAAAAATGACGCCTGCTAATACTTCTTACGCTATAACATATTCGCTCCATCGCGAAATAAATGTCAGTCTTTCAGTGTGTGTGTGTGTGTATGCATTTAGTATATGTACATTCATGCATACATACATACATACATATGTATGTACATAGATTATCCATTATGACATTTGTAAAAAGGAATCCCTTCTTTTCTCTTCTAATTATCAATTATACTTTTATGCAGTTGTATCACTCCATAAACCTTGATTACTCATATTTAATAGTAATTCTCTCTTACTAAACAACATATTTTTGTTTTAATACTGTTTGTGTTTGTCCTATTAGCACTTTTCCTAAATCAGTATTGACATTCTTTAGAATAACTAGGAATTATATAGAATGCCTAGATTGTACACTTTGCCTGTGTTATATATATATATATATAATTTGAGCTCGATATATCAATATACTATAATGCGCAACGACAAGAGGAGCCAACTAGCATCGTTCTCCGTTGCGGGCATTTCTTTTCCAGGCTTTCGTTCCATTACCGTCGCATCCGGTAACAATCATTTTATTTAGCCTTTATAAACGACGTCGGGCAACATCATCATAAAAAACGTTGTCCGAACAAATGATCCATTTTATTTCAACCTCCCCCGTTCCCCCACATACACTCCCTCCATCATCCCTCTCGGAAATCAGGCAGAAAACCCCTCTTTTAAGACCGTTGTGCAGACGTGCTTTCTCCCTTCCTCTCTCTCTCTCTCACTCTTCTTAAACGGAGATGGATGGACGATCTAGGAACGGTTCCTGGGGCGTGGGACGAATCTGCTCTTGGCGGCACCGAGAGCTCCGTAGGCAGCCGCATCACGATCTTCATTTTTTTTCCTCTCTCCCTTTTCTGTTCTTCCTTATCCTCGGATTTCTTCCTCTTTCCGACCTCCGTCATCTCATCTTCGCTCCCATCCCTTCCCACGCAACAACCCCTTAAATTCGCTGCCCCCCCCTCCCCCAACCACGCCCCCTCCCCCCCCCCCCCCCCTCCACCCGCCGTCTTCTCTCCGCCCCTGCGAAAGCATGCTGATGGTCAGCAGTCTACTCGAGATACGCCCTTCCACTCCCTATCCTCACGTCCTCCTCATCCGTCCTTCTTCCCTTTAGTTCCCCTTATATAAGAGCGATACGTCTCTAACATGTGACCTAACCACCCTTCCTTTACCCTTGACAGCCTCCTATCCCTTATTCCCCTACCGCTGGATTCGCTTCCGCATATCCTTCCCATTTTCGTTAAACATCCTCTTCCATGATCTGTCTTTTCCCTCATGCCTCCGTTTTTTCTCTCTCTCTCTCTCTCCTCCCTGATGTTCCACTTCGTCTTCCTTCCTCTTGCCTCTTCTATCTCTCCCTCTCTGTTCTCCCAGCGACAGTCTTCCTTTCCCTTGGAAGTCTTTTTTCCCTGAATTATTCCTGGTTTTCGCCGCATCGACTTCGACTTAATGTACCCACAAACACGCTACCCCTCTATCTCTATTTCTCTCTCTATCCCTATATCTAACTCTCTGTTCCTATCGTTTTTAATTGCGCCGACGTGATTTTTACTACGCACAGAAAAACCCTCAGATTTTTTTGAGTCACGGTCTACCTCACAATATGCTTGCGTTATTTTCTCGTCGTTCAATAATGCGACATGAATAACGCGAAATAAATAGCGATTAAGTTGAATATCAAGCGCGGAAAGGCTTTTTCCATTCAAGTGAGTTTGAACGAAGGATACTCGTTGACAGCACATGGAGCCAGCCTCCGTTTCAATTACTGTCATCCAAGGTTTGTCATTCTCTACGCGCTTTGTGGTCACGGATTACATTTTAATATTTAACGGCGTTTTCGGGCGGAAGAAACTGCGTTATGGTAGAGATATCCTAACGCGACGTGTCTTGTTTGATATTCATTATTTTAATTTTTATCACATTATGCGATCCAGCCATTTAGGATATGGCACGTAGCGGTTACTCATATATTACTTTCATTCCTATTTTTTCCGATTTCGTCTCCATTTTGTTCTAAATTAAAATAGTTTATTTGGTCCAGCAATTATTTTTCATCGTAGCGCTTAATTTACTGCTGACACTTTTTTCATCGGCACTTGAGTCGATTCCTTTTATTTTATTGCGTGTATCGCGGGTGACTTCTACTTAAAGATAAGTTCCTTTTTAAAAAAAAAAAGAACTTTGCCTTCACCCTTTGTCTGCAACTGTTACATACGATTCGGTGATTCTTGGGAACGAAATTTTCTCTCGCTCTGTTTCCTGTTACATGGTTCTTTATTGAGCGACTTCCTCCTTTACCCTTTTCTCTTCCTATCTTTCTCTCTCTCTCCTCTCTCTCTTCCAATCCTTCAGTTTCCACGACCTATCCTCTTTAAATCAAATATTCATCTTTATCCTTAGTTCCTCTCTTTGCCACCCTCCTTTCACGTTCCCATTCTTCTCTTTTCCTTTCTCTCTCTCTCTCTCTTTCTCTTTCTGTCTTTCTCTCTCTTCGTCGCGAACTATTGATTTTTTCATCTCCCGCTCTTTTCCCATTCTTAACCTTCTCGTTTGTTTTCCTCATTATCTTTTCCCCCCGATCTGGATAATTTTCGCTTTGTCTCCGGGGATAAAAACGGTAGAAAGCGAATCGTCTCAGCTCTCGGTGTTATTTCTTCTCCTCCATATTCGAATCGCTTCTCGTGTTCTCATTATCCTCCTTCGCCTCCAAATCCCCTTTCTATGTATTTCTTCCGGTTGGTTCACCCTCCTCCTACACCCTCCTTTAAGGGACAACATGGATCCTACCCGAAGAAAGACTGGCGTGATTTTGCGTTTATCAGTACAAATTATGACGATGGTAACAATATTTTGTTTAACTAAAACAGATTTTCTTAAATACGAGTCGTACGATCACAGACAAACATGGCCTCGGCGGGATTTGACTCCCCGAATATATAGTACTAGAAGTTAGGCGCGCCCTTTTACCGGTACTTCGTTGTTTTTACAAATTATATAAATTGATAAGGATTTAGATGAGAATTTCAAGTTTGATTGTTTCATAGATTAATCGTGCATTTATATATAACAAGCTCTACCCGAGCATTAATTGCGCGGATATTTTTCAATTAATTTATGAAAATTTAAGTGTGTGAAGTAAGTAGTTATGCTTGTAATAACTCTCGTTGATCTCAATAATTCACATTTAACTCTAATGATGCATTTCCCCGGTATACGATTTTAGAGTCTTTGGCTGCCAATGTAAGGTTCGCGGGTTCGAATATCACTGACTGCATGGCTGTGTGCATATTGACAATTTAACATCATTTCCTAGCATCAAGTCATTCATTGCGCGCGTAATTTGTTTATTAAATGGCAAAAATTCAGAAACAGCACAGAACCAATTACACTGAATATCCTAACAACAATAACATGGACGAAACACACGACCATGCCTTCAGCAGGATTCGAACCTCTGACCCTACCATTGGGATCTAGACACGATAACCACCCCTCTACCAAGGTCGGCGAAAGAATGAAGGCGTGCGCGTCGGAAAAATCGATCTTTACGTATTATCTAATGGGAATCGGAAATCAACCCTTGGGATTGAATGCGGGTCTTTATAAAAGTTTTTTTTCGGGGACCTCTTAGCTAGTAGAAACAAAATGCCGTTTACCGCATATCTCTAAGACAAACGGTTTTTGAGATGCAGTGGGAGACGGACGGATGGGCGCTTATAAAATTACATATAAGATTCACAGGCATCAAAAAACAAAAGGAAATGTTCCCGCTGTATTAATGTGAATCGGCATATTTTCATTGAAACGAAATGGAAAATATAAACTACTCAATTATATTATTTGGATAAGTAAGCAGCGTAAGTCCAAAGATAGGCACAACTAAAAAATGTGACATAATGTTTGCGAATTATAAATCGCCATTTGAGTAGATTTTCTTTATCCTCTAATTAATTCTTAGCAGAAACTTACATAATGGTGGTCTACATCCTTTTCTAGCGAAAATATTTTATTAAATTTTTAAGGAAAAAGGTTGTCTAGTCAGCTGAAAAGAAGTTTTATATCATTAAAGTGCATCTTGAGATGAATATGGCTAATAATTCAAGTGATCTGTGTCCTGCTTGTAAAAAAATTACAAATGACGGTGACAATGTTTTGCAGTGTGACGGTGAATGCGAGAGATTTTGGCATATTCGCTGTGCCAAAGTTAGTAAAAAACGATATAAAGAATTATTGGACACAAAGGAAAAATGGATTTGCCAGGTATGCAATATGGAACTGAGTGTGAAAGGTTCACCTAAAGATAAGGCTCCATTTTATGGCCTCGTGGATAATATTAACGATGATTTAAAAGGACTTTCTACAGAAGATCTTCTAAGAAAACTCATTATTGAAAATAGGGGGTTAAAAAATAATGTTCAGTTTCTCTCATTGAAATATGATTAATGCAAGGATATGTTGTTAACGTTGAAAAAGGCTTTAGAAGAAAATAATAGTTTAAGAAATAAAGTGAAAATACTGGATTCCCAAGTTGAGAGACTTGAGCAACACGAAAAATCGCACTGTGTTGAAGTGAAAGGTGTGCCTGTGATGCCAAAAGAAGATTCTAAACAAATAATATTCAAGATTTCAAAATGCCTGAACAAGCAGGTAAATGATAGTGATATTGACTATGTCAAACGACTAAAATCAAACAGTGAATACACTCCGTCCATAGTGGTTAAATTTTTTTGTAGGAAGTCTGTCAGAGATGAATTTTTATCGTGTGCAAGATCAAAAAGAAGGAGTGAAGCTGTTGAAGGGAGTAGCAGTTTTCAACTGCAGACTACGGATATTGGATTGGACGAGTCACCAAGGCAGATATATATATAAATGAACATCTCACATCCTATCAGTCCTTTTTATTTCGGGAAGCACGTAGGTCAAAAGCAAAGAATGGACATAAATTTGTATGGGCTTGAAATGGGAGCATTTATGTGAGGAAAGAAAATGATGATCGCATAATAAGAATTAGAAGTGAGGATGATATTCCTAAAGGTAACCTATAATTTCATGTGCTGTTGTTTCTGCTCTTTCTTTATCCCATTGTTATGGATAACAATAAAATACAATTTTATTATCAAAATGTTAGAGGACTGAGGACAAAAATGCATGTTTTCTTGGTTGCATCTTCAGAAACATTTTTTTTCTAACAGAAACTTGGCTTAATGATAGTGTTATTGATGCAGAGTTGTTTCATGAAAATTATACAGTTTACCGAAAAGATAGAGATGCAAAATTAACAGGAAAGCTTAACGGTGAGGGTGTTATTGTAGCAGTCAATAGTAAGTATTACTCAGAAAGAATAAAGTCTCTAGAGACGTGTGGTGAAAATCTTTGGGTAATGATTAGAACTTATGAGCGAAAAGTGATGTATATTTGTGTACCTTATTTCCCACCAAATTGTTCTGTAGAAGTATAAAACAATTTTATTATAAAGTGTTATTTAGTATTATAGTGAATAGTGACATTATAATTGCTGGTGATTTTAACATTCCTCATTTTAGAAATGATTCCTATTGTAATAATATTTTATTGGAGCTTAACATTTTTCTTAATTGTTCAGATCTTAAACAAGTTATTAATATATATAATAACAATGGTAATGTGTTAGACCTTGTAATGACAAATGTAGAAAATATTCAAATAACACATAGTGTAGTGTGCAATGTAATGGTGAGTGAAGATGTTCATCATCCAGCTCTTGAAATTACTTGGGAAATAGGTAATATATCACAAGTGAAGCCTGAATATGATACCAATTCTTATAATTTTAAAAGAGGAGATTATCGTAAACTTTATTATGAACTGAAAAATAAGGATTGGTTGAGTCTGTTAATAATGTGGATGAAGCAGTAGATATTTTTTATAAATTTATATATGAAGTCATGGAATTATGTATTCCCAAATGTAAACAGTCAAGGTTTAAGTATCCCTTTTGGTATACAACTAGCATCATCAATAAAATTAAAAAGAAATATAGGCATTGGAAAATATTTAAACGTACTAAATCCCCATATCATTTATGGCAGTTTAAGATTCTGCAGTATGATATGAAATCTAATATAAAGCAAGTTTATCATGCTTATATGAATGATATTGAAAATAAGTAACTTATTGTTGAATGAAGATATTAATAAATTTTGGGAATTTGTCAAAAACAGGAAAAGTGATAGATCTAGCCCTCGTAGCATGAAGTGCAAAGATAAAATATATAGCAATCCTATTGATATTACTACACAATTTCAGGAATATTTTAAGTCAATTTATGTAGCTGATACTAAACATAATTATTTTTTTCAGATTATATAGGTAGAACTTTATTAAATGATGTTAGCTTGAACATATTTAGTAAAGAAGATATGCCATGCAATTAAGAAATTAAAAAATAAGAAGACTGTTGGATATGACGATATATCATCTTATATAATTAAATCATTTTTGGAGCCATTATATTTTATATTCAATCTATCATTAAGAACATGTACATTTTCAAGTAAATGGGAAATAGCTAAAATATGCCCAATATTTAAAAGTGGAGAGAAATATCAAATTAGTAATTATCGACCTGTATCTATACTAACAATAAGTCCTCTTACAAAATTTTATGAATCTATTCTCTAAAAGTATATATATAGTCAAGTAGAAACAATTCTGACAGATTCACAATATGTATTCCATAATGGGAGATCATCTACTTCTAACTTAGTTTGTTTTTAGATTCTGTATGTAATTCTTTAGATATAGGTAAGCAAGTAGATTTAATTTATACAGATTTCAGAGAGCATTTGTTAGAGTGCAGCATTCTGTATTGTTATAAAAGCTTCTAAAATTGGGTTTTTCCATAAGACTAGTGAAATTAATTTCTTCATATTTACAAGATAGACAAGACATAAAACAATATGTTATTTACAAAGGAGCAATATCTGATGTCTTTCATGCCCCATCTGGAGTTCCTCAGGGCTTGAATTTAGGGCCACTAATGTTTTTACTTTATATAAATGTCCTAACTGATTATGTTTTAGAATCTAAATGCCTTATGTATGCAGATGATGTGAAATTGTTTAAAGAAATTACAGATATAAATGATTGTATCACACTCCAGAAAGATCTAGATAATATTACGAAATGGAGTGAGAAGTATTTTTTACCATTTAATATTAAAAAATGTTTTATAGTGACATATACTCGTAAAAACATTTCGATTGTTATACTATGGGTGGTTTAAAAAAAACAAAACAGTGTTAAAGATTTAGGAGTTTATTTTGATCCTCAATTTACATTTTCTACTCATACTGAGCAAATAGTTTCATCTACTTCCAAGACCTTGGGATTCATATTTAGAAGTTGCTATGATTTTTCTAATAAAAAGGTTATGATCTGGCTGTATTATAGTTTAATTCGTAGCAAACTTGAATATGCTTCAATAATCTGGAATCCATATTTTTAAAAAATATGTGAAGTTAATTGAAAAGATTCAAAAGAAATTTCTAAGAGTTTTATTTTATAGAGATGCAGCTATATATGAACATCATGAATTTTATGTTTCTTATGAAGAATTATTATCCCTGTATAATATTAGTACGCTTGAAAGTAGGAGAGTAGCAGGTTGTCTATTTTTGTGTGATGTGATTCATAACGGCAAAGATTGTGTTCTGTTAAATAAATTAAATTTTTATGTTCCTACATTTAGTAATAGGCATCATCAAACTTTTTAAAAAACTTATGCAAGGACAAATTTAGGTATAAATTCTCCGTTGACTCGTATATGCATGGAAATTAGTAAATTAGGTTATAAGACTGATATATTTTCAAAGAGAATGGATTTTGTTAATAGTATTAAGAAATACATTCTTTAAACTTATTGTTATTTTTATATTAATATTTGAACAAGTCTTACATGGTTTTAAATTTAATATGATGTAAACTGAAGAAAAGGTATCTTTGGGAAAATTTAGAAAATAAACCCCAAGCTCTAAACTTAACAATTGAAGTTTTTTTATGAAAACAAACACTAAGAAAAGAGCTTTGATCTTTTAACTGGTTACATACCAACTGTTATGTAATGATCAACGTTGTCAAATGTATTTTATATTTGCGTTAACTTCTAATATGCCTTCAATTAATCATAATCAATTTTCATCAACTTCCTTTGTCATATTAGTCTCAATTTTTCTATGAGAATTTTTATTTTATGAAAGCAATTTTTCCTTTTTCTCTGGTAATAAACCATACGCACAACAACGAGTTGAAAATAACATATTTCCTTTATTTTCCTATTCAAACGAAATGAGTAAAGCGGAACTTTTTAAAATTAACCCTTGGGATTTTGTGTTCACTGCAATTCACTAATCTTTCTGAGTATAAAGGTGTGAAACTCTGGGAAGTTTAGTACAGTAATAAAAGTGTCACTTCTCATTAAGTCCTTCTTTGAGGGAGGGGCTTTTAACGATAAATGACACCTTTACCAAGGGAAATTCTATTTGTGTAAATATTATGTCCGGCTTAATTGAAAAAACTTTCTACTTTAATTCCCAAAGGAGAACTGGTCTCCACAACTGACTGATTATAGTTTGAATGAATGAATGCTAACTCTCATAAAACTAGCAGACAGTTCATCGAAAAATTACGAAATACAAAGGGTTTTGACGGATTTTTTCATCGTGATGTTTCACATACATAGCGAGTCATGCAGCTGCAAATAATCTTTATTTTTAAAGGATTATTTAAGATAAAAACAATAAAAAAAAATCATAAGTTGCTTTGAGAATTTTAATTTGATGGAAGTTTAATTTTTCATCCATATTATACTCCATGATTTTATCATACTTCAATTTAATTTTAAAATATTCGAGATTCATTTTATTTCTCATTTTTAATATTTGTTGCGTAATTTTCAGCGCGTCAGAATATTTACATTTATAAAATTGATATAAATACAGTTAGTTTGCAATGATAACATGAAACATTTTATTTGTGACCTTTTAAATTCAAACAGCTTTTTATTGTTATTTTTTTCTGACAGAGTATATTTTACATGTTAACTCCACTTTTCCTAAGGTATGTGGTTCTTAATTTACCATAAATACGGAAATTCGCGTAATATATAAGTACTAGGGTAAAAAAGAACAAACTTCATTTTACGAGTTGAACGTATCGAATTAAAATTTTCAACGGAGAACTCATTGTATCGTAAACCTAATTTTAGCTCCGATTTGTCATCGTAGGGTGTACTTGTTAAAATCGAATTGCATTTTTTCTCGGTTGTTTGATTTCCGGCATAACTTTTGAAATATCTTTGAAGTTGTTTTAAACTTCCAATTACTAACGCGGAGAAGCGTCTCCTTCTGAGAAATCACTCCGATCTCAAGGACCAGCAAAATACGCAATCAACTTGATGTTTTCAATTTCTTGTCTTGTTGACTCTTCGCCTTTTTCATTCATTTAATTCGCCATTCTAGAATAATTTCGCAACTCTGCGGGTTACGCAAGATATTATTTGTAAATTAAATTCCCTTTTCCCAGAAAGTTTGACTCTACTGGGAAAATTCATATGTTCCGGTCCAAAATGTCATTTTATCGGTTCACTGGAGATGATATGCGTATATATAGGATAGGCGTGCGCGAGACATTTCGTTTTAAACCGATTTTTGTTTTTTTTACTCAGCATTTTGTTGTTGAATAACTCAGGTTAAGAATAAATGTACATTAAAATGGTCAGTTGTTACTTTGCGCAACGTGATTGCAAAACGTAATAAGGGAAAAGTGGCCATTGAACACAGTATTGCAAATGAATTTTCCATATTTCTGAAAACATCCAAACATGAAACGCCAGAATGAGAAAATTAATGTTTATTCGAACTTTACACAATTCCTTTGCGTTGATTCCCATTTATGTAATTTTAATGTTTTTCTTAAAATGAAAATGTATTACTAGAGTGGGGATTTATTAAATTTATTAGAATGCTTATGAAAAACATTATTTTTAATTCCATTACATTACATGTGGCAACAAAAACTGCAAATCGAAACAAATGTATTTCGCGAATAATGTTGTGCGATCTTTAGAATTTGATGATACGCACGTATGTATTTCGAATCCAGTTTTTCTTGAAGTAATAACGAAGCACTTTGCTCATTTTGCTAACATCGCCAGAAATCGATCACTGAATGTTTTCGACTAGACTCCGGGAAATTGGTCGTAATGTGTTTAGGCATTAAAGAACAAGAATTAAACACTTCCAAGCCTTTTCGTAAATTGGAATCGCAAAATCGCTCAATAAATGAGTAGCTCACCGCCAGTTATCTTCCATTATCAGCTGCTTGTTCCGCGCCTCCTCAAGAAGAACCGTGCGCGCAACCTTCTCAAACATCTCTGCGATCCATCTCCATCTTTCCCATTACTGGAAATGATGGCATGCTTCTTTTGGAGCGTCATTCATCCACATTCATCCCTACGCCCCCCCCCCCCCCCCCCCCAATCCAACAACCTCGATATCCCCCTCCCCTCTTTCCACTGTCCCCTTTTTTTTCCGCTTCCAAAAACCCCTCTCCCCCCATTTCAACTGCTCCCTTTTCTTCCCTACCCTCCATCCCCCTCTTTCCCCCTTTCCTCTGCCAACTTCCCCCCTCCCCCCATATCCCCCCCTCGACCTCCTCTCCTTTCATTCCATAGTCTCACATCCCATTCTTTTCTTCACCCACTCTATCTCCATATAAAACCGTCCCTTTTTCCAAATTCCTGCCGGTCTGTCCTCTATCTCTCTGTATCTCCGGCTATCTCTCTCTCTCTTCTCTCTGCGACCATGCATCAGCCTCCCCCCCCCCTCTCTCTCTCACCCCTTCCCGCAACCCCAACCCTACGTCTAGACCTCGGACGTCTCTATCTTTAGTCCCCGTTTTTTTTCATATCTCCCTTCCAAATTTGTCATCTTCAAAATTCCCCATTGTCATCCTCTTTTTCCGCTTTATCTCAAACTCCCTTCCTACCTCTTTCGAGAGCAAACACGATAATTTTCGCGCAGTCCCTTTCATCTTCGTTTCTTTCTCTTATTTATCGCGATCGCTGGAAAATTTTCGTGTTATTTATAGGTATTTTTAAAAAATATAGAATTATATGGTGTGACCAATCGGTGTTAATATGTTCCCAAACATAAATAAATTTTGTGATAAAACGTTGGTTAAAAACGCTTGTTAAATTTCGTTATTTATTTAATCGATTTTGTTTTAATATCTGATCATCAATCCTTTGTTACGCCAGTATTAGGAAAAATCAACATTAAATATTCAACATTTCCTGATTTAGGTATACTTTTTTGTGATAGCACGTAATTAATCCAGATAAACTGGACGATATCATTACTATGGCGTTGATCTTTTTTCTTTCAAGTTCTTACTACAAGAAACTGAATCAGTTATGTACGTGTTTTGGGAAAATAGCTACTTAGTTTAACATTTAGTGCTTACTGGCAACAAAATATTAAAATTTACTTCACCAAAAGTCTTATGAATAAGGAATACGTTTCAGATGCACACGCACTTTCGCATTGTTCCGGAGTAGATTTTCGTCTTAAATAAAAACGCCGACGCTTTCAAATGTGGAGCAAGTCCATCGTTAAGATCCTTTCGAATCATCTTTTCCATTTTCTGTCACCAAAAATCCTTTCCGCCCTTCTCATTTCGCTTCAGTATCCCTCTCCAAACGTTCCCAAGGCGTTCCTTTTCTCTCGGCACCTCCCCTCCTCCCCTTCCCTTCCCCACCCCCACCCCCTCTTGTCTGCCATGCCAACGTCACCTTGCCTTATACACACACACTCTAATAAAACGCTCTTCC
Source organism: Uropetala carovei (assembly GCA_036926305.1). Taxonomy (NCBI): domain Eukaryota; kingdom Metazoa; phylum Arthropoda; class Insecta; order Odonata; family Petaluridae; genus Uropetala; species Uropetala carovei. The sequence continues at coordinate 2,263,044 of JAXCHB010000010.1, read as the reverse complement.
GAGATATTCCTTTTCTTTTATTTTTCCTCATCCCTCTTCCTTCGAATTCTCCCCTCCATCCATCCTCATCGACCCCCTCCCCTTCCCTCCCCCTCCCCTTCCCTCCCTCTCCTCTTCTTTTCTCACCCCTCCTCCTTCCTTCCTTCCGAGGAGATCTTCCTTCATTATGCATGTCTCTTCTTTTTTACCGTCGAAACTCCCGTATCTTTACGAACGCTTTTCCCCCGATTTTTTCCGGGTGAAAAAGAGGGCGTTGGGAAAAGGTTTTTATTTTATTTTATTATTATTTTTTTATATTCTGATTCTGCTCTCGCCATTCGAGGATTCGTCAACTTTCAAGAGTGTGAAACTACTCAACAGGATTTTAACCGCGAGTTCTTTTATTTTATTTTTGCGACCGTAATTTTCTTGCGAAGCGTTTCCTACGAAGACGACGAATCCCCCATTACTTATTCTTCTCCATTGTAATGGCGGAGCTTCGATTATGTTAATATGCTCCTCTACTCATCCCTGGTTATTAATTTAGGAAAAATTTAAGCAGTGAGTGCGTGATTAGCGAAATGTAATGGAAAAATTAATCTATTTTGTTATCTTTTATTTTATTTTATATTAATAGATTTGGAAGACTTATTCTTGACAAATTAAAACGACCAAAATAGTAATTAAAATTATATATATATATATATATATTCATATTAATTCCTTCACCTTTCCAATTAGATTCTTTTATTTTATCTATTTTAATTTCTCCATACATCGGGTATATCCAGCTCTCCTTTCAAATATACATTGCACACTCCAGTGCCTCTCTTATTGGTGATTACATCCCTCGACACCTATTTGCCGTTGATGCAAACATTTACCTTCCCTCTTCCATAAGTATGCATATATAACTTTTTATTATCTTTAGATGCCATGTTATTTGTTTTGCCTTAATGCTACGAAGTACGTTAAACGTATTTTTCAATCGTTTAAGTATTTCTGCATGTTGTATAAATCTCTATCTTTCTGTTGTATGTTCTCAAAAGCGTGACAGAGAGATATAACCATTTTATGTGATACTGTCGATACTACCGAGTGCGTCTTCTATTTTAACACATTTTCAATGCATTGATAATCTATATAAATAAAATTGGAACCTCTGTCTGTACATTTGTTTTTTTGTCGGGGTTTTACTTTTTTTGTTTGTTTTGCATCACAAGAAGACGTTTTAACCGGTTTGCAAAATTGTTGTCTGTCTGTTTGTTTGTTACCGCATCACGCTAAAGCGGCTGGTCAAATGTTTATGAAACTTGCAGCTTATCTTTGGCCTGGTCCAGCTTAAAACATAGGCTATGTGGTTTGTCTCAAAAAAATTTTAAGTGGGGGTTGGGGGGGGGGCATCGATTTGGTTTTTCGAAGATAACTCTCGATTAATTAACTTAGGAAGTTCAAATTTTATATTTGTCACTTTCACTACAAGTATAAGACCAAGTTTGTAGATGAGCAACATCAGACAAAGGGGAGGGGGGTTGTAGGACGGGGGGACACCCTTAAGAGAAATCATAAATAAACGCAAGTTACAAAATATGAACTACAACAAATGATAAACAAATTTCCAAAATAATAAATGAAGTTTTTCTTTTCTGTACGCAACCTAACTATAAATAGATGTTTGTGGGTTACCATCTTTTTGCCTCACACCCCTCAATTATTGTAATTGCTGAGATATCCTGAAAATTATACAATATTGCTTCAATGCATCATTTACATTTAATATTTCTGGATTTAATACCTATCTCCTATATATTTACAAAAGTTTGTTTGTTTATTTGTGCATCCATACATTTCCACACCGTTAAAGCTAGAGTAATCAAACTTTCAACAGAGACATTCTTCACAAATAGAAAGGCCGTACGCTGCTTTTTAATCCCAAATGTTTTATATAGGTAATTGTACAAAAAGCAACATAACTTTGTACGCTAATGCTAATGGCAACCCATTATCTGTCGGCTCCTTTGTGCACGCCCACAATCAACCGATTCCAAACAAATTAGGTTTATTAGTATTTGTATGTCCACTTCATTCAAAATGGCGGTCGATTTAAACATTAAACTACCCGTATTTTCCCAAGTCCTACTATTGATATGAATCAAATTTAGTACGATTGTGGAGGGCTCCCAGAAATAATTCGTACGCGTTATTTATTTCTCTCTTCCCATTTTATTCAAAACGGCGGCCGAGTGAATTCTTAAAAACCATGTATAAGCTAGAATTCAAATCGGATTTGAACCAAATTTCCCCGGGCAACGCCGGGAATTTCTGTCAGTTAAATAACAATATTTCATTATCTTTAATGATTTGTTGTTTTAATTATTTCAAATATAGACAGGAAAAGGAGAAATTATATGAATGTAATACATTTATATGTAAAATTTGTTGTCGCAAAGAAAACCCATTATATATGGAAATTAAATGACTTCTTTATACTTTGTATTATTTAAAAGGAAAAAGTGATATTAAAGCATCTTTGATGATTTAGCGTAAGTTATGATGACATTATATACAATTACATATCGTTAAAACGAAAAAAATTATTAACTCAGCGACGGTTTCGAATCCCGGAAGTTTGCATCCCACGTCCAATGCGCTAACCATTACACCACCAGGACCGGAAGTCCTATCGGCGCAGTTTAAACTTCCGGTTACGTTGGTGTAATGGTTGGCGTATCGGACGTCGAATGCAAAGTTCAGGGTTCAAATCTCAAGATAATTTTTAAACATTTTTTTTCGCTTTAATGTATATATTAATCTAGAATATTTTCTTAATTAACGTTGCGTACATAAAGTGACATTTTCAGTGAAGTATTTATCCTTAGAAAATTATATTTCTTTAACTTGCATAATATGCGTTTAGTAACATACATACATACATATATACATACATACATATATACGTGCATACCTACATACAAACACCTTCTTTTTCGATATCTATATATTCCGACTCTTATATAGTTAGTTAACTTTGAATTCTTAGATTGACGTTATCTTAAAACATTTCTATTAAATAATAATATTTCATTAACTTTAATAATTTGTGGTTTTAATCATTTCAAATATAGATAGGAAACGAAGAATTTATAATAATGTAATACATCTACGTGTAAAATGTGTTAAGTGACAAAGAAAATCCATTGTATATGGAAATTAAATGATTTTATATTTTGTACTAACAGAAATTCCCGGCGTTTCCCGGGGAAATTTGGTTCAAATCCGTTCGGAATTCTAGATGACACATGGTATTTAACAATTCACTCGGCCGCCGTTTTGAATAAAACGGGAAGAGAGAAATAAATAACGCGTACGAATTATTTCTGGGAGCCCTCCACAATCGTACCAAATTTGATTCAAATCAATAGTACGACTTGGGAAAATACGTGTAGTTTAATCACTCCCTGCCGTCCAATTACGATTAAGGAAGTAGTCGTTTCCCACCTTTCTCACTGTGTATAAGATGTAGAGTTACCTGTTCTTTGAGAACAGGAAGTTTATGAGAACAGTTATTTTATTGAACAGTTTAGGCATCAGAACAGTTCGAAAATAACTGTCCCGTTCTTTCTGACTCACCTCTAGATGGCAGTACATTAGCATACAAAGTTATTTTGCTTTTTGTACAATTAATGTAAAACATTTGGGATTAAAAAGTAACCTACGACCTTCCTATTTGTGAAGAAAGTCTTTGTTGGCAGCTTGATTATTCTAGCTCTAAGGGTGTGGAAATGTATAGCTGCACAAACAAACAGACTTTCATATATATATATACTTGTACTGAAAGTGACAAATATCAAATTTGAACTTCCTAAGTTAATTTACTCGAGAATTATCGTCCAAAAAACAAATCTATGCCTCCCAAACCCCCATTTAAATTTTTTTTGAGATACACCATCTTCTAATATATAAAATTGACTTCGTCGTCGTCGTTGTCTGTGGGAAACTCTGTAATGCTCTTTTTGACAAACTTTCCGAGTAGCTAGAAGATTGACATTTGATAGCAATGTTCGGTTATTAGAGTAGAAGCCATTTACGAAAAAAAAACTATCAAAAATCGACCCGGGTTCGATTCCCGAGAATGATTTCCATTCCTCATAAGATAACATGGAAAACTCGATATTTCGACCTGCAACCTTATTTTATTTTGCTTATTAAAATTCGCATATTTGACCTACGATTTTCGGACTTGGACTGTATTAAAGAAAAATAAATGCAGTTTCTTATTCTTATCGTCTTTTATCGATTTCGAATCTAAATATTTCGAATTTAACGTTTTAATATAATATTTTGACAAAATTTAGCGTTTAAGAAATTCTAAACATAATTACCATCGTTTAAGTTTTTCATAATCATGTTTTAACTTTTTTGATTTTATGTTTTATATGGTGCGTTTGACGCCTGATATTTATATTATAATCGTTAATTTCAGCCTTATTATCTAGAACACGGTTTCACGTCACGTTGCCATGGTAAATGACTTGTTTGTTTCTTTCGTATATTTATCAATAAGCTACTGTAAGGAATATCTTTTAATGAAACCCAGTACCTGTCAGATAAATCGGAATACGTAAGTTGAATCAAGTTTACTGGTGTCAGTTCACATTAAAATTTCTATCAATATACATTTCAGTTTCATATAATATAATAATTGATGGTACAATACATACCAAATAAACAAGTATAAACATATATAATTGTTGCTTAAAAGAATAATTACCAAAAGGTGGAATCTTTTAATTATACTTAAAGGATATCTGTTATAGACAATTGTTGCTTAAAGGAATAATTACCAAAAGGTGGAATCTTTTAATTACTACTTAAAGGATAACTTTTATAGAAATTAGTCTGAGAATAATAATCGTATTTACAATGAAACAATACGTAAATATTAATGTGTTCTACCGGAAAACTATCGCATAATTTTATTCACCAAAGACGTCTGGCAAAACCCGGGCATCGCCGGGAACTTTCAGCTAGTATTGAATATATCGGTTCGTAAGAACTCCGTCAATACAGTGGACTGAATACGTTTGTTACTTCTTGGGATATTAATTCAACATGAATTCATGAAATTTATTTATACAAATGACTAAAGATACGAGTTCCGAGAATCGTACATTTTTTTCGACTTCAAAACGCGGCGAAAATGTCATTTTAACAAAATGACAAACTTTATCCAAAATCGGTAATTTATTATCGGAGGCGATCCGATATTCTCTTTGTCAGCGTGCTATTTTTGCCCCCAAAAGATCCGAATTCATGGGAGTTTCTCTATCTCCCTTCCTTCATTCTCGCCCTTTCATATCCCTCCTTCCCTTGCTCACTCCCATTTTTTCCATTAAAAAGAACTCTTTCCCAACTCTGTGGAGTCTTGTCTTCTCAGCTAAAACGTCGATCACTTCTGCTTTCACAAATTCCATTACCATCCGGGAATCGACTTCAATCTCGCCAATTCCGAGAAAGTGTCTCGGAACATTGCCTTCTCGTTCTCAAGGTTTCCTTCTTCTTTCCTCCTTCGGCTCGAATCTATTATTTAATCTCGCATTGCCATGAGGCACTCAGCGTTTGTTCTCTCAATCTTAATTATTCGCCTTTGGCTTAAAAGGGTTGAAGTAACGTGATTGTACGAAGACGTCTCTCTCTCTTTCTCTATTTCTCTCTCTCTCTCTCTCTCTCTCTCTGCGTCTTAACTTGCGCGTCAGTTTGCGCGTGAGTCGAGTAACAACATATAATATCCAATTAGAAGTTTCAACTTAGAATCGCAGAGCGATCGTTCGGCAAAGATTTATTTTTTACGCTTGACAATAAGTTTTTGCTCATCATCACGTTTGGATTTTTAATTATGTATTTGTACCTGGTGTCGCTGTCGCTGAATTCTGCAAGTATCTGATTATGTAACTATTTTAATTTAACTATTCTTCCAACCGCTGCTCTATTACTCTGGAAAATGTTTGGGAGAAATTTCCATTAAAATATCCATTTTCATATCTGGAAGGAGTTTGCGATAACATAAAACATGTTGTTGAATCTGTTATTATACTTTTTTAGTATTTAAATTATTTTGTTATATTATTGTTAATTTAGTCTATTTGTTTTGCGGAAGACAATTTAATTTTCGATAGCGGGTAAACTGTAGATGAAAAAAATATTTATTGCATCACAAGAAAAAAATTCGCATCCCACGAAGATGAAGTTTCGGATGAATTTTGGTCATTCGTAAATAAACTTCAGATGTAAATTAGCCTCTAACCCTATGCGCAGTAGTTGCACAGGAGTTTAATTAACTCCAGAGTTAGAAAATCCAATTAAACTCTATCTTCTTGAATTGGCGTCGCACCTTAGTCGTGTATCTTAATGGAGCATCTATCACCGAGTTATATTCTTTCAATATTAAACCACGCAAAAGCGAAGAAATATCGTAAATACCAATTGTAAAAAAGAAAATAAAAATTTCCTTCGGATCGAAAGTTTTTATAGTAATGAAAATTTAAATAATTTTATTTTGGGTAAAGTAAAATATACTAACATTTCATAGAAATTTTTAGTACACATTAGGAGAAACGCACAAAATCCACTTGGAATGGTTTTACTTTGTAGAAAGATTCCATGATAGTAATAAATGAATTGTTGTAATTTCCTCATAAATTACAGCAATTCCTTTAATTACTCTTGTGGAGAAACATGGTGGAGTTCACTTGAATAAGAAAAAATTGAGAATAAATGGTAGATACAGCATTATTTCCGACTTAGGACATTTATGCTTTCAGGCCCAAAGAATTAACGTAAATAACCTGTCTCTGAAAGTGAATAATTTTATTAATTCGAATGCAAATATGTGGTTATCTTTGCCAACGTACGGATCGCACCTATAGAAACGTTGAAAGCCTTTCCCACGTTATTTTAAAGAATAAAAACATTGAGATTTTGAGCTCAGTTATTTGTTGCAGATAAACCGTATGAAGTCTTATTTGTACATGAAATAGTTTTATACATTTATAGCCGCACTCTGTTTGAGATAAAGGCGTTAGTCATAGCCATCAGATGGCTGACAGTGGCTAAAGTTTTATTTTATGTTTCGTCTCTTGATTGCCGAAACTGTTCTAGGAACTGAGAGAGTGGAGGATAGTGCAGTAGTAAAGGATAATGCAATATGTTTCTCGTGAAGAGGGACGGGAATATATTAAGGAAGAAATGGAGAGAGGACATATTTAGGGAAGTGAAAGTAGGAAGTTGGAGAGATTAGGAGAAAATATTTTAAAAGGGTTGAGAGGGAAAACGTTAGGGAAAAGAAGAGAAAATTAGGAAAGAGGACTTAGAATGGCATGTTAGAAGTAAGAGGCAGAAATAGATGAAAATGAGGGTAAAATATGAGAGTAAAGGAGGGAAAGGCTAGATGGAGGAATAAAGACATTTATAAAGAGAGTGAGAGATTATGAAAGAGAGAGAGAAGCAGGCAGATTAAATGGGAGACAAGGAGAGAGGTAATTGTAGTAATGTACAATCAAATTTGAATAACAAAATAAGGAAAACAAAAACGCTTGGAAAGGTAATAGCAATAGTGCAGTAAATAAATTCTTCCCAATTTGGTCCTCAAGTTATGTTAACAATTCAAGTAAATACTCAGGGAATGATTCAAAAGAGAATAATTATAAAGCTCGTCTTGTGACTGTGGACAAGTCCAAGAATAAGCCGCTGAAAGAAAATATCTTAGGTAGGTATCTCTAATAGCCGTAACAAGGTTGTAAAACCACGTACGTACGCATTATGGCTATTAATCATCACTGAAGATGGCCAAATTGAAATATAAATGCGTATATTGTTTTTTATAATTCTATTACGGCTCTTGGAGATATCTAGGTTAAGTACTTCTTTTTTGAACTGCTTATTCTAGAATTACTTCATAAATTAATATAGATATTTAGAAAAGCATATTTGATCCAGTTATTTTCCTCACTTAATCTAATTAATAGTTCATCTTGGTTATGAAAAACCTGTATAAAGATGGATTAAAATGCAGCAGCGGAATACAAAATTAAAATAGAGGATAATTTCTTTTAAATTGTGACTTTAAATTACCCTAATGCTTACGTGTGAATCATTGCAAAAATAAATATATATATTTAAAGTTAAGATTTTTAGAAATTTGTGTCCTTAAAGAGGACAGAATTAGTGGTAGAGAGAAAATAATAACAATAATATTTTATTTAATTCATATAGGAAAAACCCCATTTACATGTATTTTAATAAAGACAAACACAACATCCATGCCCGAAGCGGGATTCGAACCCGCGACCTTTGGGTTAGAATGTAGGCGCACTGCCTACCAGTCTAACCCTGCCGGCTACCAGTATAAAAGGATCAAGGAAGTAGTTGAAGGGGGAAAATTACATATGAAGGAACTCTTATAGCAACTCAGAAAAAGAGGAAGATTAAATAGGAGAGAGAGTCCAAAAGAAATTCGGAGGAGAATGAATGAGGAAGAGAGTAGGTTAAGGAGCTGGAATTCAATGGATGTTACCAAACAAAAAGGGTAGGTCGGAAAGAGAAAGAGTTGGGGGGGGGGTGGAGATCCTTTAAGACCTTAAATAGGGAATTGCCGGAAGAACACCCTAAGGTAAAGCGTAACGTCTTTAGCTCGCCCAAGTCCTTCCCTCTCTTCTAAATAACTCCTCTCTGCTTAACAGCGTAAGGCCAAATACACGCGCCCATATGATAGTCCCTCCTAAGCCTCTCGCTTCCTGTCTCACTCTAAGTAGAAAGAAATGGACGCTAGTATGAGACGGTCTCCGTGAAATTTTACCTCTGGTTGAAGGAAAATAAAGAACTAAAAGGATTGAGGGGGGTAGAAAGGGAAAGTTCAGGAGAGAATGGAGTTTGGTGCCAGGATTTCAAAGGGATTTTCTCGGCGGAATCCGCGCGTGGGTCCAGAGACATCCCCTCCTACCTACTTACCTACCCTTTTGCTCGGACCGTCCACTTTACTCCCCAACCCCTTTTTATCCAATTCCCTACTTACTTTCCCTCTCTATCTTCCTCCCTACTCTTCTTACATTCCCTTTTTAAAAAGATTTAATCTAGTCTTCAAAGAACGCAAAAGAAATGTTCGAACATGTCGTAGCTGGTATGTCCTTTGGCACTTAATTACGAAGAAATGCCTCCTAGGCGGCGCGGTAGCTTACCAACCGAGCTGCAGCATGTTTTTGCGACTTGGAGTTTTTTTACCGCATGGTCGACATAGCCACGCGAAAGAGTTGAGATTTTTATAATCGGTCGTGACCTTTCATTGGTCAGAATATATCTTAAAAGTTCGTTTTTGTATCCGGCAGTAAATCTGGAGTGCGCGTTACACCTGCAAATATCCGTTAAATGCAGCTGAAAAAATGTCTTTGATATCAATAGATGCGGGACAATTAAAAGGTCATCGTATTGGTGCCTCGTGAAGTATTTATAAGAAAAAATGTTCGTGCCTTATATTCTGTAAAAGACGTTTCTATTAAGTACACTAGCGTAATTGCCCGTCATATATGACGGGTGTGCGTGAATTAAATATTACATTAAATTAAATAAAAATTACACCAACTTAGTCATGGACATATAAATGTTGGCAAAAGTATACGTTAAGGAATATTTATTCGTTAAGCATATTAAATAATTCTATATGAATTTTGTTACATAAATATAAATTACTTAATGTAAAATAATCGCTATTCAGATTGTAATGAGCAATACACTTTAACAATTGCAGTTGCCATGTCGATGAATTGAAGAAATGTGTAAAATCACGTTTATGTATGTATTAAAAAAGGGCAATTAACACAATTTTATAAATGTGTACTATAATTTTTCGTTATAACGTTAAACGTAACGAAAAACGAAATTTAGTTTCTAGTGTAACGAAAAACGTAAAGAAAAACGATATATGTTTTTACCGTAACGAAAAATGTAACGGAATGTATTTTGTTTTCGTTTGCCATCACTGGTTGATAGTAGGACGTAGTTCGGTATGTGGCCGTTGCAATTTGTGGCACCACGGTCAAAAGACGCCATTTCCTCCATCGATAATAAATGCATGTTTTACTCTCCCTTGCCCTTATATGATATGTAAGGTATCGTTTAATAAATTTAGTCGGATAGTTGACAATATTTGCAACAAAAATCCGCGAGAGCATATAATTACAACTTATAGCTTAGGAGATAAAAAAATCGACAATGTCCCGCCCATTTTATCCAATTGGGGGAATTAAACGTCCCTGGACTCGAACTCTGGTCGTTATTTTGCAAGGTGATTACATATAAGAGTCTGTATGTGTGGCACTCTTTCAAATTGAAAGAATGGCTAAAATACATACAGTCGTTCTCGAGTTATTACACATTGTTTGTGATAGAGCATTCCGACGGACGGACCAACAGAATAAGGATATTATATATATAATTATGCTTAAATGCAATGAAAACTCGTAAATAAAATTATTAAGTTACGTATCAGTTTCATGCCCCCAACGGTTACATTTTAAATTACGATAAATTTCCTTTCAGCTGAACGGTTAGGAACGAGATTTAATGATAATAAGTTTTCGTAACATAAGTGCCATTATTAATGCTTTTAAGAACATTTTACTTTATTTGATTTTTAGCAAGAGTTTTTCAGACAAATAATAAAATATTTACCTTACTTTGTGGAGTATTCCTATTATTAAATTTGTTTACATTAAAAATTTTATATTCGTGAATAATTTTCAGATAACTTTTATTGACAAGGACGTGTATAACACTACTTTTAGCTTGATTTTAGTTCAAACGTTTACTAGCAAAGGTGTTACAGAATATACGATAAAGAAGCGATCTCTATTTCATTAACCTAAAACTGGCGCATTTCATAACAAGTTAGGAAAGTGTGCAGCGTATCACAAAGTTTTATTTGAGAAATATTTTTATATGACCATTAATTTACGAGATATGACGGAAAGTTCATTTTCTTGTTACCAGTAAAGTGGTACTCCTGATTGGCTTACGCGATTCATTTATGTGATTTTCTTATTATCTTTGATTTTAAATGCTAATATCAAATTTCAAGAAAATCCGTTAAGAAGAACCCGAGTACGAACATGCGGACGGATGGACGGACAGACCGACGATAATAGGCGCTAACGCTGGAATGAGCTTCCATCCTGGTTTATGCAAAAATGCATATATTCTCCGCATTCTCAACACTTTCGCTGTGCGATCAAGGTCAAAATCACGGAAAGCCCAACTCCAAGTCCATTTTCGACGAATGCAGTCCTGAGAAACTTTTCAAATCTCGCCGCTGGAGCTCCTTGATTTTTCAAAAGCCGAGGAATATTTTAACATTTTTTCCCGAGCAACAAAAAAGTCATTTTGTTAGCCATGGTTTTATTTAGGGAAAATGGAAAATATCAAAGAAAAATATTTCTCAGGAGGAGGATATATTTTACGCCACTGCCAACCCCATCCGACCCTACCATTTTCCTCGCATTTTATCGCTGTTTTTTTGTTTTTAGTTTTCCCGGTCATATCTTTACATCTATATTCTGACCCAACCTTCACCCCCTCCCCTCCCCTCTCTTTCTCTCTCGTTCCTTTCCATAGTCGCTCATTCCCTCCCCTCCATCTCCCCTCTTCCTTCTCCTCCCCTCCCCCCACTTTCCCTCTTTCTCCCAAACTCCTCTTCCACTCTCTCCTCATTTTTCCTTCGCCCTCACCTCCCTCCATCTCTCTTCCCTTCTCTCATCTCCTACGAATTCCAAAGCATTTTTCAACGTTGTCTCCCTATATATCCCGCATATTCGTTCAATTTCCCTTTCATATCATTCCCGACTCTTAATGTGAACCATTTCGAATATTCTTCCGCGTTCTTCATTTCTTTTAGTATGAAAATCTGTATCTCTCTCTGAAATCTCTCACTTTCTCTCTCTCCCTTCCTGTCTTCCAATTTCTTCGTCTTTATTGATCGTGAAATTGTCGTGCGTGAAATTTCGGCGAAAAATTCCTTCTCCGTTTTGTTTTAATTCGGCGCGAATATTTTATCGATTTCCATTTATTATATCCTCGACAAATTTTCGTCGGTCATTATTCACCAGTGGCGTTCTTCGCCGTCTTTTATTTTTCCTGCCGTCCAATTTCATTCTTCCGTTCGTCTTCTGTTTTGCATATTTTTCGAAATCGCCCTTTATATATATATACTTTTCCTTTCTCTTCTAATCGATAAATGGCGGTTTTGGTAATTTATCTTTCCCGTACCATTTGTTATTATGCTCTCTTATTGCCTTGATTATTTAGTCGTTTTCGATATTTCGCACTTTCATTACACTCCTCTCTTTCGCTATTCATGTCGGTGTTAGTTTAAACCACTCCTCTGTGTTCGTTTACATTTTCCTTTTTTGAATTTTAACTAACTCACGTTTTGATGCTTCCATAACATACTCTCCTTATATAAATATGTACGGGAAAATGGATGCGTTTGTTGATCATGTACTTTGGATTTGGTTACCATTAAGTAACGCTGGTTGTATTAAGAACTGTGTCGATTTTTATTCCTAATACGCTGATATTCGCATTCTCCTTTTCAGATAGTACCAAAAACGTTTTAATCGTTGAAAAAGCATTTCTGGATCAATTTCTCATTTCTGAAAAATAAAATTGTTACAGATAAGAAATTGCTCGTTTCCGTTTTTAAAAAACATTTTCAGATGAGAACATGTTCCAACTTTCACTTTATGGTTCAGTCTATTACGCTAAACTTTTATCCATGTTGGATGGATGTTATTTGGGGAATATTTTAATAATTGATGGCATCATTAAGTATTAGTCAGCACTTATTGGAATTACTCTTTTGCATTCCAAATCTTAATTAATAATATCTGCTCCACAAGTTTAATTATTCAACATCTACAACGAGATCCTAAGCATTATTTATTACCTTTCCATTTTTATTTTACCTTTATATTTTATTATGCTCCGTCATTACCATTACTTCTCTCTTTTGAGCTGTCCTCTCGGAAAAATTCCCGTCCTCTCGAAATTTTATGCCCTTCGTATTTTCTTCGCCATGCTCTCCGGCTCGCCATCAATTCCTTTCTTATAATTTTTCGCCATCTCCACACGTCTCTAACATCCCTATCCGTTTTTCTCTCATTCCTTTCCCTCTCTGCTTCTACCACTCGTCCCATTATTCCTCTGACCCTTCTCTTCTCCTACATCCTGACTTCTTCTTTATCATTTTTCACTTACACTGCTGCTCCATTTCCCGTCTCCTTTATTTCCCTCTTCGGTCTCTCCTGTCCATATCCGCCATTTCGTATTCCCTCCTTCGAATTTATCTTTATCGCTCTCATTTTTCTCTTTTAATTTTGTTCTCTTGAAGCGCGTACCAAGTTTATACAGCAATATAAAGACCGTAAAAAAATCCGTTTTTCGAAATTCTGTGAAGTAGAACTTCAGTTTAACATACATGAGTAAAGAAATAAAACGGTATAATGCTGAATTAATAGAAATTTCGTGCTATAGAGGTAGGATCTTTCAGGACTCTAATATGTACATTTTTATAGTTCGGCTAGGATATATTCTCTGAAAATTTCCTGTAACATATCAGCATGGTAATATGAAATTGGACTTAATAGCACCTCACTGTGCCATTTTAATCTTTGTATTTATTTGTACATGTTTCTGTGCACGAGTTTTTTTTCACCCGGTGTTTAATAGCATTCATTATGTTCCTATGGTCACATGTAATGGGAATTCTATTAAAACTGTTTTTAGATCCATCGTAACCTCTCCGATAAACCACTTTGCCCTTGTTTACATTATCATAAACTCTCTCTCTCTGCTCATATTTGCTCGTAAAATTACCGTTTATTTTTTTTATTGAAAATAATTTTCCTTTCTCGTAACGATCGTTTATTTCCCTATTCCTTCTACTCACTAATTAGCTGAGAATCCCATTTTTCCTGGTATAATTATCTCTCAGCATTAATCTCTTCTTGTTTCACTAATCACTGCTTCTCCCCATTTTCTCTTGTTCCTTCTCTCCTTATGTATCTCTTCCTCTATTTCCCTGTTTACACTTCACACCCAGCCATATTTTTATCTTTCCATATTTTTCGTTAATCCTCATTATCTTTCCTTTCTCACTTCGTCCGTTCTTCATCTTTCTGACTTCTTTCATTTCATATAATTTCTTCCACCTTTCAGCTTATCTCAATCTCTTGGGTTAGTTGGAAGAAGAAATCCCCTATCCCCCCATTTCGCCCAAATAAAGACCAATACGCTCCAAGCATATTTTTCCAAGTCCACCAAAATCCATCCCATTTTAATTAAATAATGCCATTTTCCGAGATTCGAAAAGTTATTTAATTGCTTTTCCTTCAAATCCTCTTATATTTTTTGTAATTTTCACTTTCGTAAGAATTTTCTAACCTGTCTTAATTTGGAGTGTGTAATGTCTTTTCTGCAAAACGCTTGTTTTAAAAATTTTAACGTCCACCTCGAGACTCGAAGCATTATTTCGTTCCTTTATCCATTTTTCTGCGCTCTTTTGTTTTCAACCGTCTTGCCATCTTTCTTTTGACTTCACTCGGGAAAAATGTCCCTCTTTGCCCTCGTTTGCATATCCTTCCATCTGTCCGACTCTCCTCTTCCCTCCCTTCTTCCTCTTTCCGAGGATTTGTGTCTCATCCCTTTCCCTTCGTCTCTCTCCCTCTTCTTACTCCCGAATCTCCTCTCTCTATCTCCTTTTTCCTCCTTGCACCCTCCTCCACGTTTCTCCCACCCTCTTCCCCATACCACTTTCTTCATCGACCGTTCCCCCATGTTTTCTTCCAATCCCATCTTCTCTCTCTCTCCTTTTCCCACTCCTCCTCCAGCCTAACTTTTCACCTTCTCTCGAATATACTTCCTCTCCATTGTTTCCCTATGTCTTCTTATCAGAACCTTTTTTATGTCCTCCTGTCAACCCCCCACTCGCCCTCCCGTCTCCGCCCACCCTTCTCTCTTTCTTCCTCTTCCTTTTCTCATAGACATAATATATTTCTCCCCTCTTGCCCTCAATCAATTTCGCCTCTCATAGTTTTCCCGAATATCGGAGTTCAGTGTATGTGACCCCATTTTACTCCATAACCTTTTACGGCGTCTCTTCTTTTTCGTTCGTACGCGAGCGGTCTTATTTTCCATAAATAATTTTTATGCGCATATTTTGAATTTTCGGTAGAATTGTGATTCATTTCTTAGTGAAGCCGTTTCCTTCGTTTTTTTTATCATTTGGTTTACTTGGATCTAAAGCAATGATGCGTAGTGTTTTCCTTAGCATTCCTATTCTGCTAGTATATGTATTATTTTATAATTCTCCTCTATAATGATGCAAAATGACATAATATTTACACGAACTGATCACTTAGAATGGATACTCCGTAATCTGAAATAAATATTTAATTTAACCGTGATTTTCTGATTATAGGATTGCTTATGTCTTCTACATATTAGAATGCAGTCATTCTTTTAATTCTTGTTTTTTTCTTTAGCAACCTAAAAGCTAAATGATAAAATTGTGCTCTTAAAAATTATGCAGAAATTGACAGTCTTTCTGATATAATTATGAGCTTAAAAGTGTATCAATCCGGTCTTCGTTTCGAGGACGAAGAGCGATTGATACATGCACCCTGTAATCTCTATATAAAAGACAACGTCGCATCCCCAACCTTTTGTATACAAAACCCAAAATTTCTCGGCGAGATTTTCGTATTCATCGTTGGATACATACGAAATTTGTTCATTCTAATGCCCTGATACATTTTCCGTACGAGAAGGCCCTTGTATATGTCGGTTCATATGTTTTATTTGCATCTCTAATTCCTCCTTTTAAGCAATTCAAAAACTTTCTCTTTAAAGTCAAACTTGAATTTCTGACTCTGGGTACCTCGATTTCGATTGCTTCCATCTCTCTTTCTCTCTCTATTTCTCTAACTCTCTCTCTCTCATATATATATATATATATTCCTTCCTCTGCCTCTTCCTTGCTCTTTCGCGTCTCCGATACAGCTCCCACATAAATCTCTATCATTCGAAAGAAAGGATAAAAGAATAATATTGGGGACAGTTTTTGTTTCTGGAGAGAAAAGATATGGGCTTTGATAAGATATTGCAAAGGGACGTGTAGTGTTATCGTTTATATATTAAAAGTAGTTTTTTTTCAAAATGGAATGTATTTTTTAACGGTAATATTTGCATGTGCATGAAACCATTATATGTTTTTTTAGATTCATCTATCGACTTACTGTTACGTTACTCGGCATTTTTAAATAATTTTAATTTTTCCAGTTTTTTTGAATTCGTACTATTGTTTTATAAAATTAAATCGCTTAAAACGAAGAAATTTTAATCCGAGTTTATTACTAAAAAAGTTGTAATAAAATTCTTTTCTTCCTTTCAGGTGAGTTAATCCAAATGACGAATGAGAAATCCCACGGATTCCCTCTGGTTTGACGCGGATGAAACGTAAATATTATGTTTTTTCTTTTTTAAATCAAATTTTAGGGTTCTTGCGAGTTGGCACATATAACAAGGCTTCGCGCAACAAAGATGTTTATGCGCAATATTGTGGTGAAGTTAATAAATGTATATGTTTAGAAAACACGTAATTAACAATTTATTGTAGTAAAGTGTCTTAGTTATTGGTTTTGCCCACATAGCAGTCCTTCATCATTAGAAACATATCATATGGCTAGAAAATCACTATTCAATGATTATAAAGCCGCAAGGCAAACATTAAATGCCTATAATTACAAACCGTAGCTGCTCTTGGTAATCTGTCCTAAGCAACGCATTTTATTGGTCCCAGCATTAGATTCAGAAGCGTTAGGAAAAGTTAAATTAATTTCATTCCATCCCAGTCACCACACGCGAGAATTCCAGACGTTTATGTATATGCAGAGACTAAAAAAACGAATTCTTTTCCATTTAAAACTACCATAGCAAAACTTAATGGCTATAATAGGAATGTGTCAACATCGAATGAAAGGCAGTAGCGCTCTTTAACCTTCTAATGTTACCGAAAACTATTAGGAAAGTCCTATATGAATGGAAGTTGTTTTTTAATGCATGTTACGGAACGTACGAGAGCATAAATTTAGTGTTTATGACGTTTAAATTGTGGCAGTTGCCTAGTTTTTAATTTAAAATACATAAATACAAGTAGAGTATTTAATTAAAAGATTTTTGTCATAGTATATGTTCATTAATGAAATTATTCACATCGCCAGTGACGCATAAATTCAAAATCGTTTGAAATCTATATTTAAAAGATAATGTCTCATTTAATTCTCTTTTAGGCTAAAAAATTAATAGAGCGTATAACATTAACGATAAAATAATTCGAGAAAGGGTTTTTTTAAGGAAAGTTTTCGCTTGAAAATTACGCATTTCCTTATAAAAAAATATCTCTCCCTTTGCTTGGCCAAATTTATCCCTATCCTAAAATTCCGTTTCTCACACGCACAATTTTAAAGCCTTTTGTTTATTTTCGGAGAGCGAGGGAAAACGGAAGTGGAGAATGGGATACCATTTTATATTTTTCAGCACGCCTTTATTTTCAGCGCATTCTTTCGAATTGCGTATTATTATCCGTTAGAATTTTTTCCTTCCAGAAATAACCTTACGACAGCGAGAGTTACATCAAAACGAAAAAAAATATTACAAAATAAACGAAACGTCTTGACCGAACCTACAGTTGAGGATAACGTCGAAAAAAAAATGAGGAAAATAAAAAATTCCCTTTTTTTCCCAGAATAACGCACATTTCTCCAGGGAAATTCTTTTCCCTCCCTTGTCCTCCGTTTTCGTTTCCATTCCCGGATTCCCTCCAACCGAGAACCCCCTTTCACGCCATCACCCTCTTTTAAGTTTTCGATTCTCATTACGAGTCATTCTTCTAATGTCTTTCTTAAGAATTTCCAATTCTCGTCCTTGTCCCTTACCATCCCCCTCCCCTGTTCCCCTGATGCGAGGGGAAGATTTTTAAGAGAGGAAGCGAGATAGCTGCTTAAACCTCTTTTCTTCTTACTTTATCCTTGGACGTGATCCAAAATAATTTCGCCCCCTTCCCTTTATCCCCTTACCATATCTGTATCCAAACCCATAGCCTCCCGCCGTCTCTCGTGTGGCGATTTTTTTCTGTCTTCTTTTTTTTTTAATTTAATTTATTATTGGTCCGCTTTCGTTGTTTTTCTCAGGGAAATGTAAGCCTTTCCCTTTTTCTCCTCCCTCTCTCTTCTTTTCCTCATTTTCTTCCCCCCTCCCCCTTTGCTTCGCTCCCTACGATTCATCACGTTGATTAAGGAAATAATATTTTCTCCTCCGAGCAAAATGGAAGATCTGTTTCGATTGGCGTGAGGGATTCTTTTTTCTTACCCCTTCTGGGCGTTTCCAGGGAAATAAGCACGGACGCGATCTACTTAGTATACTTTTTGTTTCCCGTTCTGGGATATTAGAGGCGGATTGTTGTTTCAACGCACGGATGGAATCTGGAAGCCGAGCGACGTGAAAATTAAATGCAGGATTTGCAGTCAAAGTAGAGGATGTGATTTCGATTCAATTCCTTTAAGATTCTATCGAATGAAACGCAATTTCATGATCGCGTGCTGGATCTTAGATTGAACAGTGTTATGCATGATTTCACCGCGGGGAGTTCTGAATTTTCATTTAAATCTTCCTATTCTATGAAGGTAGTCTGTGTAATTAACTAAAAGTGATTTCAAAATCGGTCATATTCGCTGTTATGCTTTTTAATTCCTTTTAAAAGATCATTTTGGCTATAATAATGTCGATAGAATGTTAAAATTTGAGCAACGGTAAAAAAATATTAACTTTTTCCTGAATATGTTTCGTATTTAATACTTCATGCTTGCTTACCGTACACGTACATTAATTTTTCATTCGTAAACTTCTCTGTACGTTAAAGCATTTCAGATTTTACGTGATGTATTGTTCGGAATTTTTAAACAAAGATCTTACGTATTATTGCAAAGTCAATCACACAAGAAAACTTAGAAAATATTTCTCTTCTCATATGCTTTGAACAAAATACTGTATCATTTAAATCGGCTTGCCTTTTCATTAAAATATCGAAGGAAAAATTTAAGATGATAATTTTAATAATACCATCGCTTACTTTTTCGTCGAAGATAAAATAAAGTTCAATCATTAGCTAGCTCCAGACTTCCCTATAACATTACTCAAATATTAATCTCTAAAAAAATTGTTTTTCCGACACATAACATTTGATCTCGAGAAGAACTTTCCTTTGATTTAAAAGCAAAGCGAGTGACATTCGATCGGGAAAATATCGTTCCTTTATAAAATCTCAAAATTCCACCGTGCGCCATTTCACTAATAACCCGATGTATTCAGAGTTTGGTTAAAGAAAATAATAAAACTATAAGGCATACGCTTCGGTTTTCATTTTTTATTTCGTCCCGCCACGCGAACAAAACTGCAAACGCTTTTTATTTTAAGACCACAGCATCGCGAGCATGTCTCTTTCCGTGACGGCCAATTAAAGGCTTTTTTTCCTCCCCGCCCGACTAATATCCAAACACCAGGGCACTCAAAATGGTGAGCATGTAGTTAAAAAGCCATAATAGGGGAATGCATGTCGTCAAAACGCGAGGAGAATGGGGTTGGACGGGAGGAAAGACGGAAGGAGATAATAATTCTCGGAAAACGAAAGAGGCGGGAAAAAAACGAAATGTACAAGCCCGGTCCTCCTTTAATAAAAGGTGAGCTAATTAGAAGCTCCGTACGAAAAAGGAGGTTGGATGGATGCCAGACGCGTGCGTGGGAGGACGAACAAGGGGCGGAAGATGCAGACGGAGTTGGGAAGACAGGTGAAGAGAATACGGGGGTGGACGAAAGGTCAGAGAGGAGAGGTGAGAAGGGGTGGGGGGGAGGAAATTCGAGGTCAAATTTCGAAACGAGAGCTGGGTGGAGGAACGGCCATGAACGTCTCGTTCTCCCAACCGTTAAGGCGTAGCCGTCTTACTGTTTCTCTCTTAAATATAATGGCGATTACTGGCGACCAAAATATCTCCAAAGGCGATGTTTTCCCTCACCCCTTATTTATCCCGGCTTCTGCTTGTTCTCCCAGCTTCTTTCCTACTTCCCTCGGGAGCCGCTGGGAGGAAACCCAACCCCCCAACCGTTGTAAGAAAGGGATTGTCCCTTCTTCCTTCTCGTTTTTCTTCTTATTTGCAAATATTCTTTTATTTCCTCAGACAAGCTTGACCCGTCTTATTTTCCTCACTCTTTCCTTTCTTTCGCAAATCCTGTTTTTTTTGTGCCGTAGGCCCAAATCATTTCTTCTGGGTACGGTTTCCCAATCTTTATTCAACTTTTCCTTGTTTTTCATTTCCTCAAAGTTTTTGGTTGATAGAACTAGTCAAAGTTGTTTCCAAGTTTACACGGTTTTATTTTAAATATCGGAATGTTTTTCAGTAATAGTTACAGAAACTCAAATAATATCTTCATTAATGTCGGAATAAAGCGATGAAAATTGAAAATACCTCGCTTAAAACACCTTTCAACGGTAAATACACTTAAATAAGGAGGAACAAGTGTAATTTTTTATTTGTACTCAAAAATGGTTCTTGAAATTTCACTGTAAACCGACAATTTTGATTATAATTTTTATTATAACGAGAAATGATACATTATTCACTGAATTACCCGCAACCTTTCATTATTAATATATTATTGTTTTACCATTGAATTGGTAATAGTGTCACGGAAATAAATGTTTAGGAATATGCATTTAAAGCGTTTGACATATGAAACAAATTTCGACTTAATTTCATTATTTAATAAAAAGGGAATTCGATGTTTCCCAAAAGATTTATTTTTAGTTTTATCTTAGTTTACGCATGCAGTCAATGATTTGGCAGTAAACGTAGTTCATTGATCTCGTTAAATTATTTAAAACTCAGCCGTCAATATGCTAATTTTAATTTCCAAGGTAACATTTGATACCCCTTAAACATAATTAAATATATAATGCGGATCGTGTTCGAGACGTCTACGAAACATTCTGCTCAAATCTCCTCTGCAGAGAAAGATGATGAAGCATAAATGCAGTAACTCCAGCGCGGATTAAAAAAAACAATAATCTCTTGACAAATTACTCTACCGTATCCCGCGAAAATCCTCTCTTCCTTTGATCCTCAAGCAAAGAATTACTTGTTGTTCCCCTCATGTGCCAGAGCCGTCTTGTTTGCCCAACATGGCTGAATTCATTTTTCTTACGCCGCCTAGAGCTTCGCGGGCGTAATTAATCATCCCTCTGTCTTTACATCCATCTCCCCATCCTCTCTCGAAGCAAAGTTTTTTTTTATACATAAAGCTTCGCAGTGAGCTTTTCAATTTTTCCCATCCCCTTTGTTTACTTCGCCAAAAATCTAGATTTTTTCCCCTTCCGCATTTTCCCCCATTCATCCCCTTTCTCCACTTTCCCGCGAGGTTTAATGACCCGAGACCCCATTCTCCCGAGTGCATATGCTACCCGTTCCCCTTACTTGTCAGCACGCATCTGTAATAAAAAATGTAATGTTTGGATTACTCAGGCTTCCTCGCTTGAACGCTGAGGTGTTTTTAATGGAAGTGTTATTTACGCTCACCAAAAAAAATATCTCCTTTTTGCGCTAAGATAATACTTTGGTGAAGCTTTCGGGGCGAATATTTTCGGATTACAGCGTGCGCGCAAATTTTTCTGCACTTTGCAAGGCGATGAGAATGTTATTTTAAAGCTATTTGGTTGATTAACGATTTAAAAGTAACGCGCGAGCTCTACCTGTTCCGTGTAAAAGTTACGCTCATAGCTACTTACGAAATAAAAAAAATATGATTTTTACCAAAACCTTTTGAGTCAAAAAAAATTATTTTTATGAAAACAATTGAAGATTTTAATTATTTCGAATGGCGACAATGCATGGGTTTAATGATTTCATCGAACACGTTAACTACGTTACTTATTTTTTAAATTTATTAGCAGATAGAAAATTGGAAATGCAATCCTTCGAAACCCGAAAGGGTACTGGTCGGTTATCCTCCCGCAAATTACATTCCATAATAATGACACTAAATTACAAGATAAATGTTTTATTGGTACTATCCTGTTTTGGTCCCGCAAATATTTTTCATGGTAAATATTTATTGTTGCGAAGCTCATGTGATCGCAATGTAATATTTTTATCCTAAAGCTTCCTAACCCATGACTGATGGGCCTGTCGCGACACTTACAAACCCGATCACCGGACAACGGGGAGGGATAGTTCGGTTCCAGCCGAGGCGAAAGGCGCGGTAGTGCCCGGCGACGACTACCCATTAAAACAAAGCGAGCCAAAGGCTCTTCAATATATCCTTTCAATATTAGATCCTCTTGACTGTTGCGCCGCAAATGGAACCAATGTAATTTGCTGAGGGATAACCGACCAGTACCTCGAAAGATATATGTAGATAGTTGTGCATCAAATGGATTTTCTCGATCCTGTATAGCATAATATATTAGCAATTTATTAGCTCGTTCAAAGTTTACGAGCATATTATATCATTTTCATGATTTCATTGTTCTCATGTTGGTAGATGTTCAATATGAAGTTTGTGTACTTAATGGCAGAAAAAAAACAATTAAAATTTTTACTCCGCAGCGAATGAAACATTAGAATCATGACAAAAAAACATGGTTGTGTTTATACGAAGTCATTTGTTTTCCTTGCCTTTCTACCATAGCAACCTACCTAAAACATGCTCCTAGGATTATTCGAGTGAAAATATTCATAGAAGATCTTTTATATGAAAATAGATGCGCATTGTGCTACCCTTCGAGGTGTTTGCATGTTCTTATTTTTAGTCACGTCATACGTCTTTTATTCTTTTTAGCACTGTTTTGTGGCGAACGCCTTCAAAATATCTTTATGAATTAGCGCCGCACAGATAATGAATTTCATTCTTTCTGGTTCTTATCTTAAATATTTTGGTCCAGTATTTTTATCAGCACCATTAATAACGTATTTTAATCTTTAAACATCTCTGACGTCAGGCTCGCTATAATTCACTTCTCAGTAACAGTAAAGTGACGGATCATATTTCATTTCAGTCAACAACAACAAAGCACCTTTTTTCCTGAACACTTTTAAAAATACTATCTCTCTTTATCGCGTTAATACGCATAATTCAGCCTTTGTGCTTGGAATTTCTCCCATTAAACGGAAAGAAGCTGTAATGAAGTTGATCCATTAAAAACCAGAAAACGTGACAAATGCTGCTCTAAAACACTATCAGTGTTTATTATATAAAGATATGTAAATGTAAAGTTTTTATTCTCAGTTTTGCATTTCTAAAAATAAGCGTGTCGTTAAACATGCTATCGTGCTTTGCGTATTATCTCAAAATATACAAACAGAGTCCCTTCTATTTTTATATTTGGCTCCTAGGTTGATATGATCTTCCATGGGAGGTGTAGCTTTCTAGAATATTTTTATTGATACTTGATAAATTTCAAAGAAATGACTCTTTATCTAAATAAACAATGGAAATGCGCCATTTTAAAATTTTTACAGAATTTATTAAACCTTTATAGTTGAAATTAAAAGGATAGCCGCTATTCAAAATACTTTTTAGCGTTTTTTATAATGTTTTCAAGTGAAATACCCAAGATAATCCATCAAAATATTTTAGCATTTTTAACTGCTAAAAACCCACGGAAGCTATAAATACGTACTTATCTCTTGCGAGGGAAAAAAAATATTCTTTTCATCCTCCAACGTCACTCTTTTCACTATCGGTTTAGAAAGTTACGAAGGCCTTTTCACCTTTCAGTTCTTTCCGAAAAATCGATTCTCCGATAAGTCAAGACAAAGGAGCCACCCGGTCAGCTCCAAATCGGCGTTTGGTGGAACAACAGACTTCTGAGGAATACATTGTGGGCGTCCAAGTAAGGAATGGTTCTCAAAATAACGATGCAAACGTATTTTGAATTCACATTCAATACTCCTTTTCTTTTTCGGCTTAACGAAAGCCAGAACTTAACTTTGAATGTGCCACGCATTTATTCTGGTTGTGGCCTCTGTTTTTGTTTTTTTCTTAAGCCTAGCACTTTCGATAAAGAAAACAAAAGATTGCTGGAGATATCGCTCACCTTTGTTGGATCTCGAAAAAAAGGCACGAACGTTTCGAAATTCCTATATAAAATGTTTCTTTCGACATCAAAGCGGACCGCAATTTTGTCAAATAGTGAAATTGCTTACCATATGATAACGGCATTTTATAGGCGGGAAATGAAGAAAATACAATTCCACGTTAATTTTATTTCAGCAGAACACTTGATCACATAAAATTATTTCAAATAATAATAATGATTATCAACGTGAAAGTATTCTCTAGAAGTGTTAATAAGCCAAGTGTGAACGAATGAAGAATTTATAATGGCCAATAACTGTGGTTTGGTTGACAAGCTTTAAAGAAGCATAATAATTAGTTGTTTTGGACCTTACTGAGTCACGAACGAAAAGGAGAAAGTATGATATCCTGACGCTGTTTTTCATTTTTGACATTTTATGATCTAGAATAGGGGTGCCCAAACTTTTTCATATCACGGGCTACTTTCATCCTGATAATCGTCTTGCGGGCTATTTATTTTTTCAATTTATAAAAAGGGATTTAAAGAATGAATTATACTACAGATTCACCGAAAAATGCATTTATTACACATTATACATCAAACAAAATTTTACAACTGATTAATTTAATTTAATTTTGATTTGTGCGATTATGGGCACGTTTACACTGCATATCTTCAGCTAATGACTGGTAATTGGGCATGTAACTAGAAACAGAGAGAAGTAAACAGTCTTAGAGATGCTCATTAGTGAGAGCATTTCTGGTTTTTGATTTAAGTTCATATTAGAAAATAGAACTCCTTACTCAGGCATATAAGCCTGGATGGATGTGTGGGCGACACAGACCCTTCTAAAGGACGACCGGTCGCCCATGGGAGACGTAATGGGCAGCCCTGAACAATGGTTCTCAACCGAGGGGCGTATTAAGATTCCAGGGGGGGAATTGAAGCTTTTTGGACAAAAATAATTTTTTCCTAAAAACAGCAAGGATTTTTTACGCGATTTGTGCCTAACGAGAAAGCATAATATCGTATTGTGTGGCAACAGCGTGTCTGACCGACTCACGAGTTGGCCAACTTGAAGTAGCCACGAGTGATTACCGTCATAATCCTGCGTCTGATTGTCAAAATATTGTTGTTTTATGTTAAGATGGGAATTGTTTGCAAGGTAAGTTGGTACAAAAATATGCCTAATTCAGAAAAATGATTCGTTTTCGAGTATTATAATTTTGTATTCGGTTGACCTTGGTAAAAAAAACTAATAAAACAAAAATTACAAATATTTTTGACAAAAAAATTAAAACGGGGCGTGGCGATTTTAGGATAGAAGGGGGTCACGAGACGAAAAAGCTTTAGAACCATTGATCTAGAAGCACTGTAATTAAATGATGTTTAATTAGTATTCTGGAGAATTATTGTTTTGTATAAATTTTCAATTTAAAAGAATCAGTATTGTATGTAGCCGTTATAAAAATTTATAATATAAGATGGTATTTTTATATAGTTATTTACATTTTATGTATTGTATATTTAATTTAAATGTATGCAATGTGAAAATATTTTAACAATGAACTGGGAAAGAAATGATATATATAATAATTTATTTAATAGACTGTTTATAATAAACTCCGTTTCCTATGGTGATAAACCCAAATTTTTGCCTAAATTAGGATTTTAGAATAAGCACTTTAAAAAAAGTCTCGGGTGCCTCCAATAGTCCCAACAAGGTTACGAAAAACTAGATGCGCATTTGTGTTATAAAGCAACCGTCTTCAGTGGATTATGCTGTTCAGTGAATTACCACTAAAGACGGCTGCTTTGTAGCGGAAATGCTGAGATGATTTTTATAACATTGTAATGGCCATTGGAGATACCTGAGGTAAGTAATTTATTTTACTGCTTGTTTTTTAATGTTCCCAGTCATATGACGAGCTAGATATTTCTCTGTTAAATTTAAATGGGAAACAAAATTTTGGAAATAAAATTTCAGGAATGAAAATTTGCCGTAAGATAGTAAGTAATTATACCTTTCGTGGAATAGTTTCCCATAGCCGAGAGAAAACACGATACTTCGATGTACGACCAAAATTCGAGCTATATAATGCCGCAATTATGACGTTCTTATCGCCGTTTTTACTTAGGCGGACAATTCGGGCGTAATGTTCTGCATAGCGGCTTCCGACAAACTAACCGCTTCCCTTAACAATGCTTCATTGTACCGAAACATTGAATCTGGAAATTAGTCTCCCCGAAATTTCGCAATGGTCATTTCGTTTATTGCGGCGCTCCATCCTGATCGCTTTCCGCAAGATGGATGCCAGCGCACTGTTGAAAAGCCCTGGGAAACGACGACGCCATTTCCGTTGCGTGATATAAAAGGATCTCGTTCATTTGGAATGTTAATCTCTTTAGCGGTTCCTTCTTTGTCAATCCGTTTTCATCACCCAATCCGGTTCGCTGAGCATTCTGCGTGTCATTATACCTCCATCCCTTTCCCCTCTCCCCTTCCCCCCATCCTCCCCCTACAAATCTCTTTTATCCATCTTCCTTTCGCTCTGGGGGCCTTTCTCTTTCTCATCTCCCGCCGCATATCGTGTTTTCCTCATATATATCTTCCCTCCCCCCTCTCTCTCTCTCCTTTCGCTTTCAAACCCTATCATCTTGGGCGCGTCTTACATTCATCCGTAACCTTAATATTTCAACCTCCTACTTCCTATCCAAACGTCTCCTTCTGAATTTCAAAAGGCATCAAGATATTGATATTTTCCTATATATGTCTATATGCAAACTCTTTCTCTACGTCTTTTTCTAGGAAGGACAACTTTTTTATTTCTGAGGTTATCCAATAAACTGCTGTTTTTTTCCTAATCCTTCCCTTCCTTTGTACGGTTGAGCACTGCCGATTATATTAATTTCAACGAAGGTTATTTACGAATTATGCACCTTAACGCTGTCGCCTGTAAATGTTTGTACTTATTAATTTGAATACTTCTATTTTCTTTTAAAGTACGCCACAAGAGGCAGATTTTCTTGTGTAGTTTCGCGTTCTTAAATCGTCATACGCAATTAATTATTTAATATTGCAAAATTTTAAAGGATTTTAACACAAATAATAGATGTATAACTTTATCCATTAACTCAAAACTATATGTTAATGTTCGAATTAATTCGCAATTACATCCTTCCAATCTAAGATCTTTGGATGCTGTTTTTTTGCAGTAAAAGTAATCTAGAGAAAGGCATAGATGTCTTACCACTTATTTATTTAACTTTTTGTGGAATTTAAATTCACTCGAAGGGAAATAGTTTTTAAGTCATTTACGAGGATAAATCGACGTGTCCACTCGGGCGTGAAATGTATAAGCACTTCTTTTGTTAAGTACGGCCGAGATAATTTTTCACGCCATCTTTTTTAATCGCATTAACATCCGCGGAAGTTTAATTAAAAAAAAAGAAGACTTCGAGCAGCTCATTTTCGTACTCTTTTTTTTTCCCTTCCCCTCGCAATATTTCATCGCAGCGCAAACAATGGTCCGACCATTTCGCAGCGCCTCGCTCCCTCTCGTGCCAATTCTTATCTGCTCCATTTGCCCTTTTGCTACACTCCGTCTCTCCCCACCTACATTTACTCCATCACTCCCCTTTACTCTTCTTCTTCCCCCTTCTCTCTCTCTCCCCTCCTCCCTCTCCCTCCCCTCCCAACAACCTCTTCCATTTCCTTCCTTGTTATCGCATTCTAACACGAATGAATCTTTGATCTTCTTTGAAGATTCCTTTCCCCCTTCATCCGCGCCCGCACCATCTCCCCCATAATCCACCCTCCGGGCTACTAATCGCGGCTTATTTCAGAAATTGCGACTGCTTTTAAGGGAAGGGAGGAAAAGGGGGGGAGCAGTGGAGAGAGAGAGAGAGGGAAAGAGATAGAGAGAGAGAAAGTTGGAAACGGAGAGATACGTGACAACAAAACGGTACATCTCCCTCTCTCTCTCTACCTCCCTATATCTCTATCCCTGATACATAATCTTTTCGTCCTTACGTCATCCTTCCTCATTCTCTCATTTTCGATTATCTCTCTCCCTCCCTTTTCTTCTGCCTTTCAATTCCTATTCCATCTCCCTTTGCGTTCCTCTTATACCTTCCTCCCCATCTCCCTCCCTCTCTTTCCCTCTCCGTCATTGTTCGTATCTCTTCCGATATCTGCTATTATGTGTCTTACTCCCTCAAAACCCGTTCCCTGTGTAATATCGCAAGTCTTTGAATCGACTCGGTTATGCCCCCATTCCGAGTCATCTTCTTATCTCATTCCCCTCTTGATGTCTCCGCTCGAATATCTACCCTCGCTCGTTTTTTTTTCGTTTCCTTTTTCTATTTGCATTCCTCTCCCCCCCCCCTCTTTCTGTTTCCCCGTTTTCACCGATATTTGCAGCATTCGCGTCTTTTGTCATGTTTTCCTATTTCTTTACCAAAAAAAAGAGGCTTTTGTCTCGACTTATTGTGTTTTTTTAGGAAATATCTTTAGAAGTCCTATTAGTTTTATTCGCTCGTTTCCGTTTTCTTCTGTCGCCTTTTTTTTGTCTTTCCTTCGTCTACCTTCCCTACCGTCTATATTTGAATAAATGTATGTATACATACATACATATATATATATATATATATATATATATATATATATATATATATATATATATATATATATATATATATATGCGTCTGAAAGCATTCGAATCACTTCCTCGTTATTTATTCTTTATGGTTTTTATCTTGAGTAGCCTTTATTTGAGCAACTATTCATTCGGGTGCTAAAATAGGATCCAATTAATAATTTGTAGAATACATGTAATCCTATTGAAACTTATTCATCTTGTTGCTTTCAGAGCTGGCATTAACTAGAATCGTTTTGTGCTTCCAAGTTTTATCAATTGAATTCCCACCGAAAATATATTTTAACCGTAGTTATCAATCTATTCGTTGAGAGGATTTATTTTGATTTCTTGATAATAATTGCTGTTCATTTCAATAGGTTTCCTTTATTAATATGATTTCGCTATACTCTAATTAACAATCTAAAGTTTCGTTTATTGTAATTAGAAAAAATCTGTGAAACATAGATTGCACAAACTTTCTCACACCCGTACGCCATTAGTCCGCAATATACTGTGACTGTATGCGTTGTTACCTAGTAACTACAGATTTGAAACTACTACGTATCATAGATTCCTATTCGACGGGCATAGTTATGTTGGAATATAGAAGAAACTAGAAATCAGGAGAGATTTTGTTGGCTATCCAGTTCATAACCAAGAAATTCCAGTTTCTGAAAAGGCGAAAAAACTGTGGTGATGGTTAAATCTTATAATATTTACCAGGAAAGTGCAGGGCCTGAGTTCGATTCCCAGTCATATAACGAATCCCAATTTATCCCGTAATGATGTGTCATTACGTTTTAGGAATTGTCAATACCCGATGCGGACGGCGTATTTAGGCATTAACATTCATTACTTATATAAAAATACAAATGAGACTTTTCTCCTACAATGATTAATTTCGTCGGATATGGTATACAGCGTTCCACTATTTCCGTGTTCTCGACGGGTAATTTATAAGTTACTAGCCGAAAGTATCCGGCGATGCCCGAGTTATGCCAGACGTCTTTGAGGAATAAAATTATGTATTATATGGTAATACAATCGTTTCTCCCTTTTGCGCACCTCAAAACGTGTATTTCCGTTGAAATCTCGATTTCGAATTTTTTCATGAAAACAATACTTTCTCTATACTATGTATATTGGAGAAAGTAAAAACTAATTCTGAGATATCTCTGATAACTTTGAATTAGGCCGGGAGAGTCCATCGAGGTCCGGAGAGATCGTGAGCATACGTGAGAGTAATAGGATTTCGAGTTTAACAATGTAATCTGTTGGCAAGGCAACTTCACGTTAAAAACGCTAAATTTTGTCAAAATATGATATTAAAACGTTAAATTCGAAATATTTAGTTCCGAAAGCGATAAAAGAGGATAAGAATAAGAAACTGCATTTATTTTTCTTTAACACAGTCCAAGTCCGAAAATCGTAGGTCAAATATGTGAATTTTAATAAGTAAAATAAAATAAGGTTGCAGGTCGAAATATCGATTTTTTCCGTTATCTTATGAGTAATGGAAATCATTCTTCGGAATCGAACCTGGGTCGATTTTCGAAATTTTTTCGTAAATGGCTTCTACTTTAAGAACCGAACATTCTTACCAAATGTCAATCTTATAGCTACTATGAAAGTTTGTTAAAAATAGCATTACAGGGTTCCGATTTCCCACCGACGAAGTCATTTTTATTATATAGATATTACGATAACACTATAACATTTTTACGCATTTAAATGTAGAGGAATATTTCAAAATCTAACGGTTTCCTGATGTGACTTATGTATCGAATCAAAATAATAATAACAATTATCTATGCGTTAAAATCACTGCCGCAAGAATAAATCATTTTTACAAAATCAAAGTATCTATAGCATTTTATTTTTCTCCGCTGCGGCGGCGGCCGTTCGCTCACGCGCTCTTTCGAATATAATTCGATATTTCTAAAACTATCGAACACCATTACTTCCTGATTGCAGCATCTGCAAATATGAACCTTTCTTCGCATTTATCCCGCATACTATACGCATCTAAAACCAACATAACGCGATTTAGCTGCAGACTGAAAATTTCGTTGTATTTTCTAGTTGTGTTTTGGTTTAAACTATTTCAAAACAATTATCGTACTTTTTGACCGTAAACCAAGGAGATATTCATTGACTACAAACTCTAAAGAAGTAATACACGAAAAATCGCTACTTTCGATTATGAATTTCCAGATATATGACAGTTTAGGTTTTCTATCAGTGTTAACGCGGGAAAAAAGTAGGGTTTTCAGTTATTACGCTATTTCAGTAATTTCTTGTAATTTGAAAATTCAGAACTAAAGAACAAATTTTTTCTATAAATCACGAAAAATTCATTAAAAACACAAAAATAGAGCAATAAATAATGATTTTGATGAGATTATTTGCTTATCTGCACTTTGCGTAGAGGCTAGTTTGAGAGAGAGAGAGAGGGAGGGAGAGAGAGAGAGCTATACGAAGAATAACATGGGATAAAGAGAAAGGGAGAATCTCCTATACCTGTCTATATGCACGGAAATGGTGGAACGCTGCATAGACAAGATTTCTTCAATAGAACTCGCCTTCGTTACACGAGAAATAACAATATTATTCTTTGAACGAATACAGAAAATGGGTTCCATCATAAACTCTTTTATGCAGAAAACTTGGCATATGAATTTCATGCTCATTTCTATAAAGAAGCACTGTAGTTTGATAGTCCATGTTATAAATTTATTTCACTAGAAGATTGTTATCGTACGAATGTGATTTATTTTGAGAAAATGATTGTAGTATGTTAGCCTTATTTCTGAAGATTATCATTATATACACCTACTATAAACTACAAGATATGAGAAGTTGTTTTACTCATCAGATGAATTATTCAAGATTAGATTCTTTATTTACGGGGATTATCTTCAAATGTTTACCCATAAAATGGCTGAGGTACCAAAATAACGCACTATGTTTATATTAAGACGACAATGCGGTTAAATACGGGATTTTCTCTCCCTCTCTCTCTCTTTCCATCAATTTAGAAACATTCGAAGCATTTGGAAATCGTAATTTTTAAAAATCACTACTGAGATATTCTCTTGGAAAAGAGAGCCGTAAAACTCTTTGATCGTTTATCTGACAAACTTTTACCTTAAATTCTGAATCATCTCAAAACTCGCCGTCTGTCAGTCCCCTTATTTATTTCATGCAGACGTAAAATCTCATTTATCTTCCATTTGCAGACTCTTTTAAAGTTAGCTCTCCAATTCATTGGGAAATCGGATTTTCTCAACTTTTAATACGTCGGTGAGTTTCTTTCTCTGAGAGAAAATCTAATGGTACAGCCTGGATGTTTTTCGAATCTTTTTAAAAGAAAGTATTAGTAAGAACTTGTAATTTTATCAAATAACATTTTTTCGTCTATTTTGACGTAATTCCTTTATGCGTCATTAAATATTCTGTGTCCTGAGGCTGGTTACTTTTTCCCTCGTTCCATTAAAATTGATATTTTATTTATTAGGGTGAATTTAAAAAATCCTCTTGAGGCAAAAGTTTTACTGTGCACTTACTTTATTTACAAACTTCCAAAAGGCAATTAAAGCCTACTGACTTGTCTAATTCAAAGTCCGCATACTATGTACAGTCTTAATTCGCTCGCGTCCATTAAAATCGAACGAACGAACGCAGCAAAAACTTTCCCTCCGAACAAGACTAAAGGTCTTTACACAGAGTCCGTCACTATGTGGCACGTCGACGTACTGAAACTGATGTACACGTGTTTCTGTGGAAGTTCTCCCACCTAGGCCGTTGCGATGACGTACACGCACGCCGGACAGAGTGATTTGAGTGTCAGTTGAATACGTTGAGTGCTAGCGAGCAGGAGCAAACTTTTTATTTCGCACTATGGACATTAATGAAGAAGAACCTATAATGGAGGTATGTTTGCCACTCTATCGTGCTGTACCTTCAAATAGGGCGAAAAAGTATTTTTTGGAGCCTATTGGCTTGATCTTCTTTTGTATCAACCCATTTCCGCCCAAGAAATTAAAAAATATATTTTCTGATAATTTTTTTTCCCACAGTTTACTTAATTTTCGGTTGATTATTGATTTTTAACATAAAAGAAAATTTTTTTTGCTTAGTTACGGCATAGGAAAATGTTTCGTTTTCGTTAGGGACTAGCAAAAATGAAAACGATCTCTATATCTTTACATAAAATTTATTTTTGAAGTACAGGCAATAATACTTATTTAACAATTAGGCAACTTACGGAAAACATTCCACATGTGGAATTCAAGGAATCCGTGAGAAATTATGGTACGAGTGAGAGCCCTGTGGAGTCCCAAGTTCAATCTCACCTCGAAGAAAATAGCTTGCAACAAGAACAGGAGCTACCAGAGTCCCACAGCTCACAACAGCCACAATAGCTACCACAGCCTGACAGGGATTCCACGATAGTACGTAATTACGGCGAATCCCAGCCCCAAACTCTCTACTCTTCGGCCGAAAAGGAAATGTCAGGCTGAGGACTCAACAGAAGAAAGACTTCAGCATATATTAGCCAAGAAGAACGATCCTGACGAGCATTTTCTCCTGAGCTTACTGCTGGTCTTCAAAAGGCTAAATCCAAGGAAAAATGCTGAAGCACGCATGATGATCCAAAAAGTGCTTTATGATATAGAATTCAGAGATCCAGAACCAAGGCCTTCACGTTCAGACTCCTCACACCCTTCCTCTTGTTACTCTACACCAGTTCCTGTTTCATCCCATGGTGATACACAACCCAACCCAAACCACACCCATCCTCTACACCAGCATCTGTGTCATCAAGTGATCCCGACGTGTACAAGGAGGAAGACAATATATTTTGTACTTTGTAAAACAATCTTTTATTATACTATTTCATTTTGTACGATTTCTTTGAATTGAATCAAAACTCTCTTTAAATAATAATTACTTAAGCTAAAGTAAAAAAAATATGTAAAAAATATTACTTAAAATCTTACCTCAACGTCGCCACTAAGCGTTCCCTCGTTTAAGTACTACTTCTGCAATTTGTATCTTCTTTCCTTATTTCGTTTTCTATCAGAGATTGGAGAGTTTCGAACTGTTCTTGAGTCATGCGGAGATATTGAAGATATGGATGGGGAAAAGTTTGCAATTCCCTGCACAGTTTGTGATACTCTCCGCTCATCCCACGTTTTCTGTTTATAGGGTGAACCCACCATCTACGGCGCCTAATAGTAAATATGCAGCTAAAGCTTTCTTCGCTCTTGCGGACAATCTGTCTATCGCATGAAGACCCAAAGCGAACTGGGTCATCATTCGGGAACTTGACGTAGTTGGTGGGAGAACCCATCCGGTGCTACGTTATCGCAACTTGCTTAGACGGACATTTCCGTACGTAGACTTGCCACATAGCGACGCACTCGGTGTAAAGACCCCTTAAGGTTCAAACACGCTGGAAATAATACGAAATTCATTATGCATCAACTATTAATTCGGACCCATTCGAACGATCCTTCTTTTTTTTATTTCCGTCGGGAACGTAATCCGCGATCTATTACGAATTCGGCGCAGTAATGTCCCATTAACGCTCCGTCCTCAGTCGATTGAAGTGTTTCCCCCGATAAGGAGGCGTTCCCACTTTCGGCCGAAAATGATTTAGGTATCCCGACCGTTAAAAAAAAAAAAGAAGGAGCACTCTGGAACTTCGGGATCGATTGGTGGCTCTGACGGACGTGCGATGCCATTAAACTTAAAAAAAAAAAACGAATATTCCATCCATCCTCTCCGTTCGCTTTGTAAAGCGATGGGTGTCATCGTATTTTTTTTCTCGTATTCCCATAAATTGGTGAAAATGGAGGCTCTCCTTAATTGTGGAACTCCCCTTCTCGTCCGAGTAAAAATTAATAACTTATATCTGACTGCAGATTATCGATTAATTTCTGCCCTGCGGGCGAGTTCTCCTGTTTATTATATATTTATGTTGCGTCGAATTAGTGATTTGTCTTTGCGAACTACAAAAACTTGTAGTTAAATAATTTAAATTTTAAAACTTATTTTTTAATATTACATACTACGCAAGCAATATCTCTTAAGGACGCAATATAAATGTTATTTAATATGAGACTTTTTTTGGCCGTTAATTCGAGGAAATCTTTTAAATTAATATGTACAGAGGATTATAATTTTATCTACCTTTTGAATGTTTTGTCAAAAAATAAATTTTCTTATTCCACAAATTCTGCTTGATAAAATTATTTTAGTTATATTTTTGTTGAAAAACGCTGTATTTGCGTATTAAAAAATAAGTAATAATAAAAATTGATTAAAAAATTAACTGACTTGGCTTCACGGCTGGAATCAAGTTTGCAAAATGTGTCTATCCAGGAGTCAAAAAAAAACTTTAAAAAAACCAGATTCGCATTTTGTCCACAAAGAAGCCATCATCAGTAGTCATTATCCGATGTTATATTCTGAAAAAATCTGATGTGGCCAACACATGACTTTCTCCATATTTGGGGTATAGATATTTAAATTATTATGAGTAGCATTATAAGGCAAAATTATTATTTCGTATCGTAAATTACGTATATTTTGAATGTTTACAGAATTCACCGCTACATGGTGTTGGCGCTGTAGGCTGGTATTAAGAAAATGGATGGTTCTACGAAAATTAGTTTCAAACAAAACTTGGAAGAAATATTATTCTCTACAACTTTGGTCCTTACGAAGATTACCAATAACGATGTTGTTAAGGAGATATTTAACGGAAACCGAAAAACCGGTTATTTATAAATAACTCCTAAACAATAACCGCTATGGAAAATTCTTTCAAATGAAATTTATAGGAAATTACATTCTCTATAACGTTTGTACAGAATTGTATATACAATAATGATGTTTTAACGAAGAAATATCGCAAAAACCGAATCGGGTTTCGAATAAACCGCGACTTCCGGTTATCCGTTATTGTCCAAAAACTAGTCAGTTCTTTGTGCTCATGTTAAAGTGTTATATATGAAGTTTGGTAATGATATGGTATGTACTTTTTGAGTTAGAGCGCCCACAATAACATACACACACACACAGACATCATTCCGAAAATAGTCTAAACGTGTTCTAGGGACCTCAAAACATGTATTTCCGTTGAAATCTCGAAGTCGATTTTTTTCATGAATACAATACTTTCCCATTACTACGTATGGAGAAAGTAAAAAGAACCCGTCCAAATAGGAATATTTCTCGAGACCGAGTTTCACACGAAATTCCAACGTTATGTATTCGCTAAATGATTACTGAATAGGTGAAATGAACAGACATTTTTTTTCAAACTGCGAGACAACCGATGCAGTAGTCTATAAGTCAGTTTGCAATAGTAGCGGAGTTGTTTCCTTTATTGTGTTTAATACACGCAGCCTCTGAAAGAACGACTACTGAAAGAAAGTCAGTGGTCAATATTTGTAAATATTTTAAAGTTAAAATCAATCATGGTTTAAATAGATGACTAAACTGTTGTTTCCACGTTTTTAATTCCCATATGTAATGCGTTTTGTGTTGCAGGAATGAAAACGAGAGCGAAAAAATGCGAAGAAAACAAAAACCCCGAATATATCTTACCACTACGAGCGCAAAATTAAGCGAACATTAAACGAGTGTGTAATCTCGACATCTCATTAGTGGAAGCACGTCCAAAACAGCCCAAGAATGGTCTCCAGAAACTTGTGCTAACAAATAACGCAAGGTATTGCGGTTTGTGTCGCACGCAAAATTATCCCCTTTTGTCACAAGAAGAAAGTTTTACAGATCGGCTATTTATGGACGGTTGGTATTCCGGCACATACTCTTCGCAGTTTTTCATGGCAAGTTCATTTTTTCGCAGGAGTAGCAAAAAAAAAATAGACCATGGAAATTGGCGGGTTAGAAAATCACAAAATAGGGTGAAAATGGAGAGAGTGGTCGATGAAATCACAGGGGGAAACCGCGTTTAAAGGTTGGGGAGAAGGAACGTAGTACGTGATTCAGGATGGCAATGTGTCCAGAGGAAAGAGGGAAGGAGAGAGGAAGACACAGATGGAGTCGGTCGGAGGGAAAGGCGA
Organism: Uropetala carovei; assembly: GCA_036926305.1. NCBI lineage: Eukaryota > Metazoa > Arthropoda > Insecta > Odonata > Petaluridae > Uropetala > Uropetala carovei. The sequence goes on along the minus strand of JAXCHB010000010.1, from coordinate 2,226,097 downwards.
GAGAGAGTCTTAAGGTCTCTCTCTCTCTCTCTCTCCCTCCCCCTCGCTCTATGACGTATTCGAATCACGTCAAAAAAGGAATGTCTTCAGGGAAGGAAAGGCAAGAGAAGAGTGAGAGATTGTCTCGTGTGTGGTGCTACGGCGACGCCGCCTGGTGGGTGGGAAAAGAAACTTTTAGCAATCCTACGGAAAGGAGGAGACTATACCATTCAACTCGTGGGGGGAGAGAGAGAGACTCATGGGCAAAGGTCAGGCAATTTTACCCCCGGAGTAGAGAGAGGGAGATAGAGGGAGGGAGGGGAGAGGAGAGGAGGAAGCTGTTTTTTATTTCTTTTTTATCTCTCCCTTTCTATCTAGATAACCCCTTTACTCTTCTTCCTCCTCTCTCTCTCTCTCCGTCGGTATAAAAAAATTGAGTGGCCCCCTCAGGTCAGACTCTATAGGACCATATCTTGCAATCCTTTTTTCTCTCTTTCTCTCTCACACACACACTCTCTCTCCTCCTCCCTCCCTCTTTCTCCGCCATGGAAACTTTTCCGTCCAACGGAAGAGCTCTCTTTCTCTCACTTTTTTCCGCTGGATGTCATGCCCATTTTGGACGAAATTTAGCCGAAAATGGCACGGCGAGCATGAGTGATTTTCCTCCATTTTGCTTTTTGTCGGAGAAGTTTTTTTGTGGATATATATATATATATATATACACACACACACACACGCGTTTTTTTCAATTTTTTCGATGTCTTGTTTTTCTTCCCTCGCTCGTTCGGGTCGTATTGAGATTAAAGCGTAGCGGAAACTTTCCAGCGTGAGATGGAGTATTGTTTTGGAGGATTCGGACTAAACTTTTATTTTATCGCGTCCCTTTCGTCTATTTCTCCCCTCTTTGCGTCTTCCGAGCCGTCGCCTTTTCGTCTCATGGCTGTGTGTGGAGGGGAATCGATAAAAGCGATCTCGAGAATAAGGAGGCAGAAAGCGAAGAAGACATTCTTCCATCCATAAGCCTCCATTTATAGAATGTTTCCGTCTTTTCACTTCTTTTTAAAACTCGGTTCCGTGATCTGATGTTGTAATGGAGGCGTTAAACACTTAGTGATTTTATTTTGCTAGGCAACGGTTTATGAATCCCTTAGTGCTTACGCATTCACGGGTAAATCCTCAAACATTCTTTTTTAGGATTTAAAAAATTCGAGCGAAAATTTTCCTAACCACATGCATTTAAAAACTTTGTGTGATAAGCCTACTCTTTTTAAATCTTTAGTCGAGTTTCGGTTTACCTTAGTTCGATTAAACTTAAACTTCGGTTATTCGGTGAAAATAATTTATACAATATGTATTAATCATTGTTTGGACGTTAACTCTTCTCGAAAAGGTACCAAGAAGTGTATCGCTTAATTATCCTCATTCAAAATATCGTTATATTGTTGAGTTTAGTTTTAAATGTAAAAGGTTGTGTGGTTTTTAAAAATCACTTTCTTGTAATTATAGGCTACAGTTTACTTGTCTGTAAGGGAAATTAAAATTGCATATAAATAATAATATGTTAGCGGAAAGAGTAATTAAAATATTTGACATGGAATAAAAAGCTGATTTGTCTACTCAAGTGCCCCTCAAAGGACAGTTCTTCGTAAATATTTAAATAATTACGTTCTTCGCTTTGAAACAAAAAAAGAAGAGAATATCACGATTTTATTTTAAACAAAAGAGCATAAAATACCGCGGAAGAGAAGATTTAAAGATTGTAACGTCAACATCAAGAGTTTCTTCAAGTTTCAATACCTGGATCAAGCTAAAGATACACCGCCTTAAATATTAATCCTCTCCTAAGACTTCCGTCTCAGCAAGAGAATAAATAGTCTTTTGTGAATGCGAGCGAAAAAGAAACGTAATCTAGATTATCAATCAGGGGATGTGATGCAACTTTCTTAAGGGGGGACGCTTTTAACGGGATAAGTTGCATGCAAGTTCTTGCTCGCGTTCTATTTCAGGTCTTATTAAAACAAAAATAAACCATACTTCATCCCTTCCAGCGTCATCTATCCTTCTGAAAACCCCTTTTCCCATCTCCCTCCTCTGCAACCTCTTTTCCCTTCCGAGGACAAAACACCATCTTGGCACACCCGTGGGAGCAGAGAATCCTCTAATGACGTGCTTGTGACGTAGGTTCTTCCCACTCCACCAATGGCAGTCCGCCCTGCATCCGCATCTCCTTGTGCAAGCCCTCTTAATTTTCCGCCGTACCCTTTAGGTTCCCAACCTTCGCTTCCCCTCCGAAAACATTCTCTCCTTTTCTTGTTCTTCGCTTTCTCCGCTCCATTTCTTCCACTCCTTCAACTTCCACGCCGCTTTCAAACCTTTCTCCGTATATATAAACTCCGACGGGCGCAAGCGGGCGATTCCGTTTCTTCTTTTCTCCCTCACTTTAACGTGCTTTAATTACCTCATTCTCTGAACGCCTTGGTATTTGGGTGAGGGGCGTCGGAAACGTGTCCCAGGGTCACGTCCCTTCGCACTCGCGATTACCTGCGTGACGTACTTCGGAGATCAATCGTTACTTCCATTAGTTTTCTAACCCATTACCCCATCTACCTCCGGGCTTTTGGCTTTTTTTTCCTTGCTTCGAGAAAGTTTCCTCGGTATCGGAAGTCGTAATTGCATCTCTCCTCTGAGATAATTAAGTTTGATTTTTTATAGCCTCTTCTGCCCATTAGTATTTCGCTCGAGGATGTTTATTCCAAATCCGCTCTGTTCTGTTTTTCGCAAAATGGATTTCGGGAAAGGATTAACCGAGAGAGACGCGATTCCAGTCGCATTTCTTCGCGGATTTGTTTTACCGAGGGAAATTTCAGGTCATCTCCATATACGGGGATTACTTTACAGTCGCTGGATATGTGAACACTTCTCCGCAATTTGATCGCCGAGAACTCATATAATCGGAATCTACGCCGCGTAATACTGACTGGCACATCGGACTCGTTTATATGTAAATGTCTGTTGTAATAGTAATTTTATTTGGTTCGCCATGAAACAAGAAAAAGCTTTGAGGTAGAAATCAAATGTACGCTTTGAAGAATCATACGCATTAGGTTATGCAACTGCTGCAAGAGATGTTTGAACAAATATTTTATAAACTACACCCAAAGGCGTACCTTGGCGATATGGCGCCTATGGAAAAATTTTAGGAAACGTTTTAATTGTGTAGGATATAATTTTTTCTTCGTTTTGGTAAAGAATAATTGCGCTTTTATTATACATAAATCAATGTTTGGGTATTAAGAGAACACTTATTTATAGGAAAATTAACTTTTCGCAATTTTTGCGGGAACGTTTGACGCCTATGGAAAATTCTACCTTCGCGATACCCTAGTTACGGCACTGACTACACCCATCAAACCATACCTTTGGAATTTTATATATTTAAGCAAAAGCGATACAGTTTGTTAAATCTATCCTCTTTCATGTCTATTTGTAGGAATTTAATTCAAAGGGTTTGCCATTAGCCAAAGAAAATCATCAAAATTGAAGTCACGTTTCATAAATATATTCTACCACAAGTTGGGTAAAAATACTTAAAAGTCGATCGGCTAAAGAGTCCATTAGAAAATCACGCGAACCATATCCGATTTACAACAGCATTTTAATCCGAATTTCCTTAAATCAACTTCGCGACTGTGTGGGACAAAACGATTCAACCCCGTGAAATGAATTTCCAAATATCAAAGCATATAAAACTAGAACATGTGCGGCCAAGCATTGTCTTCGCCCTCTCGCGGACTCACCGCGATCAATTTCCTATTCAATTACGAATCCACTCCTTCGCCGGCATCATTCAAAGAAGCCTTAATCACCTACCTGTCATACGTCGTTCCAGGCTTTGGAGATACTCGCATAACAAAGCTTTCCATGGGAGCTTAAAGAAAACCTTTCACGCTACAGAATAAGAAAATGCATTCAATTAGTCATTAGACCTTTCTCTCTCTCTCTTCGGAGTGCTTAAGTGGAAAGGATTGAAAGACGGAGGGAGGGAAGTAGTGTGTCCAATGGAAGGTTCAGAGGTAAGGGAAGGTTTGCTGAAGAGGGTAAGCACACATTTGACTGGGATGAAAGGGAGGGAGTAGGTTTTGGAGTGGGTGTAAAGAAAAGAACTCGAGACGCTAAGAGGGTGCTGGAGAAAGGGAGAAGGGGGAGGGTGAATGTTCAAGAGATGGGAGCGGTATAGTGATGGAATGAGGCATTGAGAGCCTGTGGGAAATATCGGGATCGTTGGCCCTGGCACTGGTTTGTATGCAGCTCAGGAGATGGCAGAGCAGAGCGCTCATTCCGCCTCCCCATACTCCCATTCCCGCCTCCTCCCCCTCATTCCGCCCCCCCCTTCATCTCCGACCCATCTCCAGCTAACCTTTCTTCGGCTTTCCACACCCTCTCCACCTCCTCCCCTCCACCTCTCCCTCCAAAGCGTACGCGAGTTGCATTATTAAGCGTGAGGTGATGCTGCCGTAGCCTCTCTCTCTCTCTCACTCTCCCCTCCCTCTCTCCTCCTCCTCCTCCATCCGCCGGAGGGCTTATGCGTCACTGGGCCCTTTTTTTGAATGGCGCGGACGAGCGGATGTGCAGTGGAAAGTGTAAGTGGAGGTTGGCAGACCTCTCTCTACCCTTTGGTTGAAAGAAAGCCTTAGAATATGCATTGTTTTTTATGAAGGGGTGTTTGTTTGGAGGGGATAAGGGGTGACGGAGGATCTTCAACCTCTTCCCCTTTTCTCAGGGTCTTCTTCCCATTACCATTTCTCTTCCTCCTCACTTATGTCCTAAAAACAAAAGAATTCCGAGATTCTTTTTAAATAAAGGGAAAAAATGAGCGAAATCAGGGTGTGTTTGTGTGTGCACAGCCTTGCTGAATTATTTCACGCGTCGCTGAACGAGTGTTCGGGAGGATAATTTTCCCGAGAGAAATTTCGCGGTGCGCATTCTGTTTTGGGGAATTTCTTCTCGAGTTTTTTCTTTCGCTCGAATTAAAAAAATAAAATTAATACGTTTTGATACTTTTAATGATAATCTTAATATTATTTCATTGCATTAATAATTCGCCATGTAAAACTCTTGGTAGAAGCTGGAGTTAGGGTTTAACTCATGTAATTTCTGTAAAATCAGTTTAAATTTAATCTTATCCTAAATCCAGGTTAATCATCTTCCACTCTAGATACCACGATATAAGTGCCTTTATATTTCTGAATACAAATTAATGTGGGTATAGATGTCTGCCAATTTAAAGATAAATTTATGCAAGTAAAAGAAAAGTTAAATATCACTCGAATGATTCCCTAAAACTACATTTTTATTTATATATTTTAATAGGAAAAATATTTTAACTCCATAATTTTGTGTAGAGGATGATTACGGTGTCTGGATTCCAGTACTAGTACTTGTACACTTACTACTGTAAGTGTACAAACCTGGCGATGGCATGGTTGTTTGCGGTAGGGCGTACTTGATGTTAGATAATTTCAATAATAATAAGGATAATAAGGATGAAGAATGCAGTATTTGTTATGGAGAATAAAACACAAGATCACTTCTCCATGGAGATATTCTACTTTCATTTGTGCATGGAAACCGCAGTCTCAGGTATTTAATCAGAATTTATAGCAGTTTTCCCTGAAAATTCTTACCGTAGATTACATTTAAACATTTAAAATTATCATACTCATATTGCATGTATTCACTCGATTCTTCCATGGGAGATCCTCTAATGAACTGTTCGTCTTTACATATAATCACGTAAACATAAATATACTTGTGTGAATCCAGATTATAATCAAAATCTAAGAATAAGCAGCCATACCCATTGGCAGATGCAAACGTTTCTCTTAATTTTTTTTACTGCACGTTTTTCAACCTCTCTTTTACAGATGAGTAGTCAAGGTTTACTATTCAGTCTTTGTTTTTCAAATCGTTTCCTCTAAAACTTTTTTCACCTCTTTTCCGTATAACCTCTGAACTAAGTTATGCGTTTTCAATATGAATGATATGGTTAAATTACTGACTAGATTTATAATGAATTTTGATTCTATAGCGGAAGATATATTTTAACGCAGATTTGGATTTACTTAAAAGTTTGTATGTGCTCGTGTGTTGTAATGCGGTTCTTATGTTTTTTGTAGACGCAGTACCCTTTCAAAGTTAAACAGAATTTTGCGACATCCTAGCCTTGAAGCTAAATTGTAAATTTTTAAAGACAGGTATTACAACCTCTGGAAACATCCATTAAACCATAACCAATTTATTTGAGGAAAATGTTTTGCCTTAATGACCCAGAATTACTTCCAAATCGATAATTTATTTAATAGACAAAGATTTTCACAGAATCCCTAAAAAATCAACCGTTGCACCCCAGTGTGTCAACGCACCCATTTCGGAAAACACTGTATAAGTTTTTTTAAAGGTCTTTTGATATTGCTGCTAGGAAATTATTATCGGTAACTTCATGAACATTTAATTTGTAGAGTCTATGAAGCTATAATGGGTTCATTTAATAGGCAGTATCTTTTAAAAACAGAATTTTAGTGAGTTGTGTAATCATTTATCTATTGTATGGTTGGGGGGATGGGGAGGAGGCTATTTAGGTCAAATTTTTTCAATTCAGTTTTTACCCACACAAAGTTAAAAATTATCAAGCCAATCTTATTAGGTATTTATGCCTACCATGATCGATCCTAATGATGAACCTAGTTTTTCTTTTACGCACTCTTCGATTCTCCCATTCAAATGTTTACCGAGTCGTTTTGCTCCACGGCAAATTGTTCCTCCTCCATCTAGACCAGTGCTTCTCAACCGGGGTGACATGGCACCCCAGGGTGACGCGAATATTTGATAAATTCACAGTTTATCATATTCTAGCTTATAAACATAAATAATACTAGGAGAATAAACACTCGTGGTTTAAATAAATGCCAAAAATTTATCTTTATGTGGTAGAGAAAGCCCAACTTATATTCAAAGATGACTTGAATATAATATAATTGTAAACGGGGTGACCCAAAACTAAGTGAACTAACCATAGTAGAACTGAACATAAGATGACACACATAGAAAACCACTGATCAAGACACTTATAAGTAACCGCCGTTTTGCGTCCGTGGATAAAAAAAGACGAAGTGAAAAGCACCAACATTTTTTTCGGTTCGTTACAATCAGTGAAGATTCCCTGTCCTCGGTTCTGAATTGTGGGCCTCCAAATACTTTTTTTTTTAAGCATTCAAAGATCCAAAACACAGACACTGGGACCAAAACTCTCGTAAATCCTCCGCAGCGACGACCCCGCCATCTTGTGCTCGTTATCACAAACGTCTTCGCTCCCAAACAGATCTCTCTTCTCTCTCGTTCCATATTCCTCCCTCCACCTCTCTCTCTCTCTCTCTCCCTCCCTCCTTCCTTCCTCTCTCCGCTGTCTTCCCCTTAATCGTGTATTTTTCGCCGCTTTTGCCCTCCCTCTACTACCTTTCAGTTTCGGGTGGGAGGGGAGTCAGAGAGAGAGAGAGTAGACCCTTACAAAAATCGACGCCTTCCACTAACGAGCCCTCGCGACGGTGGCGCCGTCTTCTCACAGTGGCGTGGGAACGTATTAAAGACCCTTAAATGTATATTATTCTCCATCTCCGACTCTCTGCATTTCCCTGTATGAATTTTTCTCACCTTTTAGAGTCACTCTGTGCATGCCAAGCCGTAAACATCTCTCAGGATCATCAGAGGCAGTGGAAGCCTTTTTCTGCAGTATTTTTTCTCAGTTCATTAAAACTTTTGTATGGAAACCATTCCATAGTTCATCGCTCGTTTTGATAAGTGAATTTACGCTCTGTTTCACATTTCATTACGCGGAAAATCCATAGGTTTGAGGTGTAAGGGAAAAGGGTAATCATTAAAAAATTACAGCTGAAATTTCAACCAAAACGAGGGTGATATTGTACCTTAATGAGTAGATTTTAGTTAAAAGTGATTTTTAACATGATATTCTAATATTTTTTTAAATCATCATTACTGACTGTAAATAGCTTCTTTAAAATTTTTACTTATAATTTTCTACGGTGTTTAGGCAAAATTACTACATTTTTAAAGATATAATTTAACAAAATTTTCAAGACAAACTTGGATAGTAGAAAATATAGACAAAAACACTATCTCATAGAAAAGGCGTATTATTTTAATTAAGCAATGAGAGATTTGCAATAAAAATTACTGAATGTTCAATCAAACCATAGTATAAACTCATATGCTGCTCTACTTCGTAAAAAGGCACTTAAAATTGTTTTTCATATCTCATCTATTGTCTGACCAGTTTCAATTTTAAGAAGTTTCCTTGATATTTAAAAAAAACATATATACGTGTAATGTGTAATCTTTGTTTTTACTTATGTTGGGTACTCAAAGAATTTCTTTTTGGAAAGCTTGTGTTAACATAACGCAACTCCACTTTCAGTGCCTTTTATATATTAAATTAAACGGCCTGAAGACGTGGAAGGAAAAACGCTTAGTAAGTTTCACAGATTTATGGAACTTGTGTTTTATCTTGTTTATATTTTATATGGTATAATACCATGACATTCATATATTTACGTATATATATTATGATAATGACGTGGTATAGTTAATATATACCTAAATAATAATTTTTTTAACTTTTTAATGAAATACGATTTTTAATAGATTTTGTTAAAAATAATGGGGAATCTCCCAAATAATTATTCTGAAAGACGCCATTAGGAACACTTTAGCATACGGAAGCACTTTTAAATATTTATTCATATAATTGGCCGTAGAATTACTATATTGGGATTTATTTTCTAAGGGAATTCGTTTATCCTTCCTTCCCACCTTTTCATTTTACATTATATCTTTTCCCCATATGTTTGAGCAACATATGAGTGACGTTTGCAGTGAGACACCCCAAAATAAATGTGGCGTTAAATGATCTGAACAATAACAGTTTTACTCATTGGTCTGGAATTATTCCTATCAACTCCTTATAAAAAAGTTTTATTTCAATGTAAGGTTTCAGAATCATATACTGACTTATAAATCTATGATTATAAAAATTCCGTACTAAATTTTTACTTATGAGCAGCAGCGAGTATTCATTCCGTGACACATAATAAAGAACCAAGAAAGAAAAATTATGTTATATGTGTTATGGTATTGCTGATTATTAAGTTATATTACTCTCTTAAAATTAATAGAATAGAATAATACAATAAGCATTGTTTATTTGACTCATTAAATTATAAGAAGTGCTAATAACTAATAAATATATAACATTAAAATTAATATTCGTCGCTTATTTTCTATCCATTACTTATATTTCATTCAATATCTTGAAAGGCATAATAGATTCTCAGTATATTCACTTTTTATAAGATTCAGGCTATTTAAACATTATCCCCGCCGACAAAATCATCTTAACGCTAAGTATAAAAATTCCTAAATCTGAAGACTTTCCTTATCCCCGCAATACTATCACCAACATCACCTTTCACCTACTAGATAGACGCCAAGAAGAGCACCAGATTACAATGGCGCGCCAACTTCCTCCAGATACACGAATATTATTTTTTTCTTTTTCGACAAGAACTTCGTTCTGGAATGGGGGAATAATTCAATTTTCCACGATTCTCCGAATTAAAGGAGCAGCGAAGCCGTTTTCATTTCGAAGTCTTCGGGACAGGGCGGGACAGAGGGTGGTGGTAGGAGACCGCAGAGGGGGGTGGATGGGAAGTGGGAAGAGAAATGGGAAATTTAAGGAGTGGAGAAGAGATTCAAAGCGAATGACGGAGGAAGATGGTGTCTTTGTGCGGCAGGGCGCGAGAGTGCGGTTTGAAAAGAATGGGGAATTTCTTTTTCGGGTTCCCTCGGCAGCAAGGGGTTGTCATGGGGAATAGCTCTGAAAAAAAACAGCTAGGGAACTATGGAGAAGAGACGCGGAATTGGAAGACTGGTGGCCTTGGTTTAAAGATTATAATCTTTTGTGAAAGACGACTGAATACCCCTACCCGTATTCGTCTCTTCCCTTGTTTTTTTTTCAATACTCTCCCGTTAAAAAGTCCTCTTTTTACATATCTCCTTGGATGGAGAGTAGGGGAAAAAAGACTCCTGAAATTGAAGTAAATCTTCGGTACCCGAGAATCTTCCTCGGGTATTTTATTATTGTTAATTTTTTTCTCTTTCCATTCGCCGCCGAATCCATTTTTCATTCATGACACACTTCCTTCACACGCTCTCTCGCACTCACACAAACTTTAGCTCTCATCGAGACGGTGGATCTCGGAATTAATTATCTTCCCTACTCTGAATCATTTTAATTCCCTAGTGCCTAGCATTGTTCCAGACATTTGCAGGCCTATTTTTATCGCGCATCGGGATATTACATAGCTCCATTGTTTTCTGATTCATTTTCACTTTTAAGTGAATCTTCGGGGTGGCATAGAGGTTGTGAATGAAGGAAAATTTTTCGCCGTTACTCCTTTTTCTAAACGTCTCCATTATACACGATTAAAAAACGAAAGAGGGAGATTTTTTGGAAAATACGTGGTTTATAATCAAGGAGTAGAGAAATTTCGTTTAAATGCTTTCAGATAAGTTTGTTTGCTTTGATGTTAAATATATTAAGAGGGACATAATAATCTTTCTAAAATAACAAATATTTCATAGTTAAACCCATCAATCTCAAATGAAGGTCAATTTTTAATGTAAGGGTTAAGAACACTTTTACAACCATATAGGAAGGTGTCTCTCTAATGAGGCTAAAGGAACGACATATCAATTTACTGGATGTCGTTTTTAATAATGTTCAAGAAAATTCTTTCTCACGCCGCATTAAATATAGGAATAATTTTTTCAGATAACATATTCGCATGAGATAGCGAATAAATTGTGGTTTTCTAGTACTTTGGAAAATATTTTTTATTCCGAGTATCATTCCTTTTTATATAACTTTTCTGGCGCATGTGTTGTCGTTTCATAATTTATACTGAAAGAAATTAATCGTCACCGTAATATTTTTACGAAAAGGGTGTGGGACATTACTAATAAAAAATAATATTTTGTAGGAAAGAATAATTTTATCGAATAGAAATTGCATGATAGTTCCACATTTACTGCCACATTTAACGTTCATTTATTGCATAATAAAATAGAAATCTCACATTGAATTGACCTATTAACTACGCGTAGTGTTATACGTCATTCTCCACCCATGAGGAAAAATGTTTCCAAAGCTCATTTTTCTATACGGGTAATAACAGTAGAAGTATAAGTTGAACGAGTAGTAATAAAATTTGCAAAATGATCAAAATAAATCGTTTTTATCGCTTCCCGGAGAGATATATTGCGTCGATTCAATGGCTTTTATTTGCTCGTTTTTCCAATAAGCCTATATTTTTATGGATAGAAAAAATACGTTAGAATCGTTGAATATAACTTTATCGCCAGTTTAACTAACTTAAGATGGACGACATCATTCTCTTTAAAAAAAAAAGAATACTTAGCGTAGACATACATTTACCTAACAACCAACCAAAAAAAAATCGCAATCCGAGACCTCAGGCCGGCCGTAGGTTTTCTTTAAAAGCTTAAACGTGTGCAGACGCGGAAGTTTGCCTCCTTTGTTGTTTTGCATCTGATAAGGACGAGGGAAGTTGAGCGTCCACTCCTTCCCTTACTTCGCCTTACCTCGCCGACTTCCAAAGTCAAAGCGAATTTTCTTCTCCCATCCGCCGTTTTCCTCGCCGCTTCCTTCCTTCCTCGCCGCGTTCCTTCAATTTCCCAACCTCTGCCATTCACCTCATCTCTCGTCGTCTGGACGCATCTCCGCGTCGTGTATCCGCCTCTTCCTTCCCTTTTCTCGCGACTCAAAAGTTTTGTTCCCGCCTTTATACTGCACGTCCCGACCCTCCTCCTTCGACAAAACTTCCGTTTACCCGCAGAAGCTCCCGTCTTTTGTTTTTTTTTCCTTCCGAATCACGTGCGCGGCTCATATTCTTCTTCTTTCTCGTCTTACCGATAAATAAATTTCCCTCGCCGGCGAAGTGAAAAGAAATCTTCCGAGAAGTTTGGCATCTATAAATAGGAGAGACTTTTACAACGTTCGAAAAGCGAAGAGGTAAAAAAGAGAGGAAAAAAAAGGTGTTTCTGATTTTTAAAATCCACCTCCAAGGAGCTTAATGATGCATCGCAATAAGGTGTCGATTAGGCGAATGAAAGATGAGTTTCTTCTGTTTTTTTTGCTCCTCCCGGCGGTATGATGAATAGTCATGGATTTAACATCCTCTCGAGGAAATAACGAGGCGATCGTGATGGATTTTTAAGGGAGACTTCCATTCAGTGTGTTTTATTACTGCGAAAAGTTAAGAATGCCAAGCGTCAGATGTTAAAATAGTGCTTTTTTTTTTCAAAGTGCAGATTTGTAATGATGGTATGTTTTTAAGTAAGCGATGTGTGTTATTCTTACACTTAATACATACTTAATATTTTTCGTTTGCTAACAAGTAAAATTATAGGAGAATCATATCTTGAGTCTGTTTCTACATATGGAAGTGGTTCTTTCGTTCTTTGTAGTACAAATGACGATAATACAGAATTTGGCGAAGGAAACGTAGTAAATCAGTAAAAGTTGGATTTTAGATTAAAATTAACCAGAATTGTTTATTATTTCTTTGCATTCAAAAAACAAGGTGTACATTTATAATTGGTGTTTGAAATTATAACTATTTCAACGTTAACACACGTAGATCGTATATTACAACATAATTTTGCAGATAAAATATATTTGGAAATTGAAGTATTTGAAAATACGAAATTTTTAAGTCCTATCATTACGTCTGATAACAAGAACACCGGGCTTATGAAGTGCTAGCTTATTTTGTTAATGCTATTTTTACTCTTTGATCAACTAAAGCTTAAGTATTCATCACACTTGAGACGATTTACATCCATGGAAACTTAAGATCGCGATTGATGAAAAACTGCACTGAAAATGCTGGCACGAAAAAATGTATCGTTAATACACAGTACATACCATGGCGTATTAGTTTAAAAGCTTTTCTCGTATTTCATAGTAGACTTTTTTCTTCTTAGTCGTTCTACCGCTGAAAATTTTTCCGAGAGCAAAAAAATTCCACCCCTGACGTAATAGCTGACAGAAAACAAACCAGAAAACCTTTGAAATTTCGACTCTCCACATTCTGTCGCAGCTGCATATCAAAGCTTTAGAAATTCATCCGATCAAAAATACCTCGCTCTCCTTTTTCTTAATCTTTGAAACACCTTATAGAATTTCTCCAAGTCCTTGCACCCTTTCAAAAAAACCCTCCCTCCCACCACGACATGCTCTAATTCACTAACCTTCCCCATCCACGCCGTGCATCCATTTCAGTCCGTCACATTCCCTCGTTCTTTAGCTCCCTTCCCCCTCCTTCCCTCCCCCCCCCTCCCTCCCTCGTTCTGCTCCGTCTTCTTTAGCAAAGTTAGGCATTCCAAGCCACTTGCTCTCAATGCATATTATGAGCAACCTTCTTCCCTCTCTCTCTCTCTTTCCCTCAACTCTCCCTGTTCAACCTTCTCCCCTTCCACCCTCCCATCTCCATTCTACACCAACCCATCCCTCCCTCCAGCACTCCTGCCGCCGCCGGGGCGAGGTTTTCCGTATCTCATTCTGTAAACCCGTTCTCGTTTCTTAGTCACCCCTCGATCCCATACAGTAGTGAGTGGCTCGGCAAATATATTTCTTCTCTGCTCTTTGTTCTCGCTCTGGCGGCGTTACTTTCTTTCTCTCTCTCTTTCTCTCTCTCTCTCTTTCTCTCTCTCTCTCTTTCTCTCTCTCTCTTTCTCTCTCCTTACAATCCTCTTATTCGGAGTTGTGAAGATTTTGTCGATTTGTTCTCGCAATTCATTCTATATTTTCATCTTCTTTTTCTTTGTGCGAGTGCTCCCTTTATTCTCTTCCATTTCCTTCTTATATGCCTCCTTAAATATTTGACAAGTAATTTATGAACTAGTAGAAAGTTTCTCAGTGTGTTTTTGCTATTTTTGTTCAATTTATTTTTATTTTACGCTCTTTTTAATGAAGTACTCGAAATTATTAATTCATAACTTAATTATAAATTATGAGCTACTTAACTTCACAGCCCAGGTGAATTACCTATCTCTTCCATCTAAATTTTTAGTATTATTTCAAGATTTTCAGATAGTTGTCAGCTTTCTTTGACGAAATTCTCATTACGGATGGTATGAGCTACTTTGATAATATTATTGATTCTTAGTTGGTTTTAAGCTTAATTAATTTTCTTTGTTTGTACATATTATTTATGCTTTTTCAAACATAACAATAATATTTAAAAGTATTGCCAACAGGTTTTATTTTCATTCCTGCTGGAAAGTAATGTCAGTTTTAAATATTCAGTAATTTTAACGATTTAAAACACCTTCTATTAAAAATTTTTTAAGGTTGTCTTTCAACGGATTATCATTTCATATAGTATTATATAATAGTTACATACTTTATTTGGATCATATTTTACTTCAGTGTCTCATTCTCACGATTATTCTAATGCTGGCGCATTTTAAATCGACCAAACTCTTCCGTGTTTCACTGATTTTTTCCCCTCAGCGGCAAGTTTTATTTCAACCCCTCCATCCTACATGCTCCTCTGCCTTTTACTTTCTCCATTATGTTCCACTCGCCCCTTATCTCACTCCTCTCGACCATTATTCTCATCTCAACGCACTTTAAATACCTCTCTTACATGCCGACTGGTTCCAATTTCCTCCGTTATCACTTGCGCGGCGCTGCGAGAGGTTTGAATCATACCCCGCTAAGCCCTTTTTTAAACCGTATAGTAAAAGAGAGAGAGAGGGGGGGAGGTTGGGGTTGGGTGGGGGAGAGCGAGATTTCTCTACAGTTCTAAACCCGAGAGATAGCGCAAAAGGCGAGATAGAGATAAAACTGAGAAAAAAGATCTAGATCGCTTCCTGTGTGTAAAAAAATAAAAAGTGGAAGTATAAAAAAATGTTTCCGTTTTCTCTCTCTCCCTCTTCTCTTTCCTTCTCTTCCATTTTTATACAAACTGTCGCGGGGGAGAAGGGAACGCCTTGGAGAATTCCACCCCTAAAAACACATACAGACATACAAGATCCTTCTTTCTGCCTCTCCCGCTCTCTACGTATGTCTCTCCCTCTCTATCTCTGTCTGTCTGTCTGTCCATCTCCCTCTCTCTCTCTCTCTACATCTCCCGTTCACTCACCGTCAAGAATATCCTTGGGAAAAAAGTGGATAGTGAAAAGATTTTTCTCTTCGATTCTTGATGCATTGTCGATTTCCTCCTTCGCCCGCTCCGCCCTACCCTCTCTCTCTCTCTCTCTCTCTCGCATTCTCTCTCTCTCTCTCTTGCTCCTATGGCTTTTACGCGGATCCGGTTGTCTCGAGTTTCAGGTTCGCCGTTCCGATGCCATTACCTCGCACCCTTTCTCCCCCCTCCCCCTTCACCCCTCCTCCTCCTCCTCCTCCTTCACCGTTCACTGCTTCATTCTTTCCTCTCCCTCTCTTTCCTCATAAGACCATCTTGTTCACTTTCCTCTCTTACCGCTCTGCTGTATTTCTACTTTAAACCTCAAAAATTTTCTCAACAGTTTTCTTCCCTTTCGTTCGCCCATTTTGCTCCTATTCTTCCTCTCTCCTTCTCTTTTCTTCCCTTCTCTCTCTCTCCCTGCCTCTTTCCTCATCTTCTTTCGTCTTATCTTTCCCCATCCTCTCTCCCCTCCTCATCCCTCTGCCTCCCCTCCCCAACTCCCATTACATTCCAATCTGCATCATCTTCTTTTTCGCACATCTCTTTCCTTCAGCCCTCTTCCAACTCACTTACAATCCTCTCATTTCCTCCCATCTCCTGCGGTCTTCTTCTCTCCTGCTTTACCTCCCACCTTCTGCTACATCCACTCTCCTCTCGTATTCCCTCAATTCTTTCTGAAAATATCCTTTCGCTTCCCTTTTTGCGCTTAGGCCGTTGTTCCTCTCTCCTTTCTCTCTCTCCCCCCCCCCTCTCCCCCCTCTCTCTCTGTCTCTCCCTCTCTCTCTCTCTCTCCTCTCTCTCCTCCCCCTCCTCCCCCTCTCTCTCTCCCACTCTCTCTCTCTCTACCTCCCATTACTCGGTCTCTTTTTTTATCGTAGCCCTTCCCCATATATATCGCGCACCCTTCTCTCTTATCTCCATCGGCGGCTCTCTCTGCATAAACCTTCTCTCGACCACTCACTCTCCCATTACTTACTCGGATACTATTTTCTCTTTATGCCCTCCTACTTCCTATCCCCCTCCCTCCCTCCTCCTCTCTATTGTTTTCTTAACCGATTGTTTTAAAACTCCTGGGCCTGGTTATTTATGTTGGCTTGGGATGGATCTTTAAAGCTCTCCCTAGGTCCAATAACGAAACACCGATCTTCGCTCACATCGTGAACCAAATGAATGATATGCGTAGCCCTCGCAGCCATGGAAATATTGGGAAAACATACACGGATCTAAATACTTCAGTTTTGTATTCCTCGGAAGGTTTATATTTTTTAAAACCAGATACCCGAGTTGTTTATTTAAGTGAAATTAAAACACGCAGAACTGCGAGATGACAAAATAAACTCACTCAACATCGCAGAAAATACACAATTTCGCGATGGATAACTTTCTGGGAAGCACATATGAAGAGTTGTGCCGTTTACCTTCTTTATTTATCTCGTTAGAATTGAAAGTGACTTTTCCTAATGTTAATGCATGGATTGCTGAAGGGTGAATTACTACTGGCAAAGTATAATCCCAGATACGCATTAGGGTTATCAACCCGTTACATAGTTACTTAGATTAAGCGCATGATTCGCTTACTGCTATGAGAATACCTTTTTTGCAACACTTGAATAATAATTTTAAATTTATTTACCTTAATTATACTGATTTTATTGTGCGAGAGTAGTAAGCCGAACTTCCTTATCATTAAAGTAACAATATTACTCCATTAACCGTGTAAAAAATTCTTGAGATTTTCTCCAAACTATTCAAATTTAATTTTTATAGAAGAAGATGTAGTGAAAAGCAAATTGCTGTAATGTTTCTAGAAATATGATTCATTTAAATAATATGCAGATGTAATAGGAATGATATTACAGGTGCAAAATTAGAGTGCGGCATTAAAACCTTAACTGACGATTATGGACATTCCAAGACACTATTTGAAAGGTATAGGCTATTAACGGCAATTTCTATTTCAATCGACACTATCCCAGTGAGACATAGTGAGACAATTAACGAACATTTCTGAACTAAAAATATAAATGTGCAATTTAATGAATAAAATTAATATTATATAAAAGTGAATCGAGCATTTATTAATGCTGTTCTCAAATTCATGGAAATAAAAATATCAAGCTAGTGCGAAGAAGTTGCTCATAAATTTTCTAACATTATACTGGCGCAATGTAAGTAAGTAAATGCAATTATTATTCCACAGAAGTAATTTGAAAAAGGCATTATTTTGCTTTTTAATGAAACCAGTTCATTACATGTAATAGTAATATCATTTCAATGCAACGATATCGTATGACATTATAATGTCATCACTAGTAGTTTATAAATGGCTTTACGTAAATATGACGAATTTTACAAATTCATGTTTATATGTGTGTGTGCGCGCGCGCGTGCTTGTGTGTGCGCGCGTGTGCGTGTGTGTGTATATATATAATGTCTTAATATCTCTACACATTATTACGTTTTAGGCGCTCATTTTCAACCCGTCCATTGACGTCCATCGCCCTTTTGCTGGAATCTCCCATTAATTTTTTTTCTCTTGCTGTTTTTCTCGTAATATATCACCGTCTTCGTCCACTGTTTTGTCTCCGCCAGCGACGAATGTCAGCTTTTTGCTCGAGTTATATACGCTCAGCGCCTCTTCTATATCCCTCTCTTGTTTATATTTTATTCTATATACGCCACTGAAGAAGTAATTTGAGAAAGGTTAGACCAGATTTTCTCGTTATGTATATAATGTTTTGTCTGTCCTCTTCACGCACAAAAAATATGAGGATATCATCTGGCTTTATGTCTTTCTGTTTCATTTGAAGAACTGTTTCTTTTTGGTTTTTAGAGTCAGAAGTCACGAAGTATTTCACACGAAGGAATAATTTATTTTTTTGTGGTTTTCTTTTTTTTTATCAATGGACTAAAGCGATAGCATTACTGGATTCAGATGTAGATTTTCGTGAATTACTTCGGAAGAATTTCTTAACGGATTAGTATTTCAAAAGTGAACATTCACACACACACACACATATACTAGATAAGCCTGCATTTCAAATTTGAAATGTTGCCAACATTTTTAATACATAGGTACTTGAATGTTTATTGAATATTATTTTTTAAATTTCATGTCTACAATACTTAAGTACTAAGCGTGAATTTCTGTCAATATGACGGGAAAGAAAATTATATTGCCGTCCCTTCCTACCTCCCCCCTCCCTCTCCCTCGATACACCTACGTAAATGCTTCGTATTTATATCGTATAACATGTGAATATTGAGGCAATAATAGGAATCTCGCGTCTCAACAATGACATTCGTTGTACAGGAATCTTATGGATAAAAGCGCGATATTTGGTCAAAATCTGTCACATGTTCGTTAAATGTCAGTAATTTCGAATGGGATGCGTAAATCGACGATAAGAATAAGAAACCTTGCGGATTCTTCTTTAAAACTGTCTGCGTACGGTGATAGTAGGTCATTTTTTCTAATTTTAATTTGCAAAAGAGTGAAAGCCTGCATGTCGAAAAGATATAACTTACGTGTTTTCTTACGGGACAAAGAAATTTTCTCCTGGAATCAATCCCATGTCTATTTTCTGGATTTTTTAATGTTCCTGCCAAATTTTAAAACTCATCCCTACTCGGAAATGATCATAAATCGCGTCTACAGAGTGGCTTAAAATGTGTGTAGACAATAAAACAAGAAATAATTCTATGCCTTTTATAATACACACACACACACCATTAATTAGGTTTCGGATAACTGTTATTTTTTAAAGCTTATTTTTAAGTTTAAATGACTGTGAATCTCATATTTCTTATGAATTATAACGAGTGATGAGCGATCTCATAACCTTACACAAGATCGTAAATGGTTAGTTTTATCCTATTACATCATTTGTCACCTATCCATCTTTATCCAAATACCAATTATGGATAAGTATAATCAGTATTCCATACGTCAATCTTTATGTTGAATATATTTTATATAGGATATGTTCATCCTGATTAATTTTTTAAACCGAGTAGATATTATCATCCGTCTTATTGGAAATCTCTATGCATATTTAAAATTAATTTAACAGAAATTGCCAAATTTCTCCAGTTAGTCGCGGAAATGGGTCACCTTCCGAAAATTTAATGAATTAAAATTTACATATTCAGAATTAATTTCCGCAAGCCTTTCATCTCTATTCATTAAGACTAGACGGTCCGTGAGGAATTAATACGCCGACACTTAACTTCTGCAGCGGCCGAATAATATTAATTCTCCTTGACATTAAAAAATATAATCGTCCCTGTTTCCTTCTCACCTCCCAGAACGCCCCTCGTCATCTCCTAAACCGGTTTCCTTCTCATTCTTCCCACTCGTTCACACATCCCTTCCAATCTTAACGTTATTATTTCCCATATATCCTGCGGTCTCCTCCTCATCCTATCACACTGCCGCGAGGTCTTACGCCTTCCCTTTTTCCTCCTCCCCAAACCCTTCCAACCATCCGCCCTTCTCACACCCATTGCCATCTCTCCCGCCTTCTCAAAAAAAATAAAAAATAAAAATAAACCCCGTTCCCTTTCGCATCCTAGCTCTCGCTTCCCGCAAAACCCCTCAGCCCTCTCTCCCACCAGGCTTGTTCCTTCTGCACGAGAGAACAACTGCCTAACCTAACCTACCACCACCTCATCCGCTAACTCCCTCCTCCTCCTTGCCAACTCCCTCTCGATCCCTCCTCACACTTTCTCAGGTCCTCCCTCTCACTCTCTTTCTCCACTCTCTCCCGTCATCCCCCTCTACACAAACCCCTCCATTTGCTCCAGTAATCTCCCACTCTTCTTCTTACTCTCTCTCCCTCTTTCCCTGCAAAGGATCCCCCGTTATTCTTGGCGTTGGGAGAGAGCGTCAGAACCATCTGACGGATTTATTCAGCATCGCCCTCCCCCTCACAAAGGCGGAGTCGAGTGTACCTACTACCACTTGCTCATCTTCTCGCTCTATTCT
Source organism: Uropetala carovei (assembly GCA_036926305.1). Taxonomy (NCBI): domain Eukaryota; kingdom Metazoa; phylum Arthropoda; class Insecta; order Odonata; family Petaluridae; genus Uropetala; species Uropetala carovei. The sequence continues at coordinate 2,205,784 of JAXCHB010000010.1, read as the reverse complement.
CCTCCTTTCTCGCCGCTCCCTCCTACCAACCCAACCCACCCCCTAAAACCCCCCTCTTCTCCTACCGCCCACTCTCAAATTCCCTTTCTCCTACCGCCCACTCTCAACCACCCATCCCTCTTCTCCTCCTCTCTGTCACCATTCCTTTCTCTCTTGCATCCGTATACCGTTCCTGGAACAATCTTCTCTCTCTCTTTCTCTCTCCCTCTCTCTCTCTCTCCCTCTCTCTCTCTCTCTCTCCCTCTCTCTCTCTCCCTCTCTCTCTCTCCCTCTCTCTCTCTCTCTCCCTCTCTCTCTCTCTCTCCCTCTCTCTCTCCCTCTCTCTATTCTTCATGCGGATACAATATCTCTCTCTCTCTCCATTCCTTTTCCGATATAATCTCTGTTAGGCGTTCTGAACCTCTCTCTTTCTCTCTCTTTCCTTATCATTCTCTCGGTTTCCAGTCCCGTTCTAAAGATTTACCTCATCCTCTTTCTGAACCAATACGTCTATAAGATAAAGCCAGTACATTTATTGCATTTGTCCTTTTGCGTGTTTTTCATTGTATTTTCTTCTTAATATCTCCCGTTTCTCTTCTCATATTTATTACAGTTTTTCCCGCTTAATTCATCTCGTTTCTTCGTTTAACCTGTTTCCTATTCTACTGCAAGCGTCCACCGGAATCTATCTCGGAATTTATGTTGGAGATACGAGGAGAATTTAGTTTTTGCGATAGTTTTAGGTGAAAATTGTCGCAAAATGGAATCCATGAATGCGTGTACCCAGGAAGATGCCGAGTTGATCCTAACGATTGCCATAAATCACGGCTGCGAGCAGCATTTTAACGCCTAGATAAATCATTTATCGAAATCCGTCTCCTTTTAGACCACGGTCGTTTAACACGGGAATAGAATTAACTTTTCCGATATACTCCCTAAAATAATAAATATTTTTTTTGCGATAGATCTCTCATTAAGCAACGGTAAAGACTGGAAACAAAACACACTGATTTTGGATCTCTGCCCTTCCGAGAATGCGTTTTACATTATTCATTTTTTTCTCGTTTATTATTCCACCTCTTCTGCTTTATCCATCCGTTTTGCTATTCTCTTCCATTTTTTCCTGTGTTCTCCTTTCGTCTACCTTAATCATGTCCGATCCATTCCTCCCTTTTCAATCCGTCTCCTCTCTCTCCCGCTTTGCATCATTTATATTCTCTTCTTCTCTTTTCCTTTCTGCTATTTTTATTCACCTCATTTTTCCCATATTAATATTTCATTTCATCCTTCTCAGAATCTCGTCGCATCTCCCCTCCCTCTCCCATCTCTCTCTCCCTCCCTCTTTCTCTCTCTCCCTCCCTCTTTCTCTCTTGCTCCCTCCCTCTTCCTCTCTCCCTTCCTCTCTCTCTCGCTCCTTCCCTCTTTCTCTCTCCCTCCCTCCCTCTTTCTCTCTCCCTTCCTCTCTCTCCCGCTCTTTCACCCTCCCTCTCTCGCTCTCTATCTCTCTCCCCCTCTCTCTTCCTCGGATTCCTTCTCTATCTTCGTCTTCTCCGCGCCAACTCCCTTCTTTTTGCCCCTCTCTATAAATCCATGTCAGGAAAATGTTCCGTGTCTCTTTTGCTCACTCTCTCATTCAATTTTTTTTTGCGATTTGATTTACGATTCCTTACTAGCGCCGAAGTACGGATTCAATATTCTTCTTTTTCTCCGTTTCATCTGTCCTTAAACTTCTCAAGAAAAATGGATGTAGAGCCGTTTTCTCGCAGTTTATGATTATTATGCGATTAATTCACTTTTAACGCTCGTGCTTGCCACGAGATGTTCTGTGTTCATTACGTCAGTATAGTGGAGACTAAATGACTTAAGTGTTGATTATCAAGTGGTCCCTAGTAAATCTTACCTTGCCATTTCATTCCTTTGGATATTTTATGAATGGCTGCGACAGGATAGATCTAAATCCGTTTTTGCATATAACATTAATATTATCAGAAGAGAGTTAAATATGTGTTACTTCTCTGAGGAAGTTAGGCAAACGTATTAGAAAGAAGAAAAAAGTAGAAATGTTTTTGTTCCAAACATTTGTAATGGTTATTAAATAGATGTTTTAATTTTAAATCGCTTGAAACCTTTGAATTTGAAACTTATCTGGCTTTTTGCTTGTAAATAAATTAAAAATAAATTTTCTTATTTTAGGCCAGGAGATATGACGTAACCCGTATTTATTCTTATTTTCGTTGTAAGAGTCAGTATTTTGATAGTTATGTGTTTTTTTTTGAGCTTTGCTTTAGATACTCTATCAATATTTTAAATCCGGTTGAGTAACACGCATCCGTGGACGTAAGGCTTATTTGAAACATAATATGCTCCTTACGTAATACTTGTAAATAATGTCTTCTCATTTTCCGTGGCCCCAAACCGTTGTTTCCCCATCGTTTCCTTTTTATCCCTTACTACCCGTTTAGAAATTTTAATGGTTTTCCGCAAGGCGGAAGTGTCGCTTAAAAAAACATACCTCATGCTCATGTGGAGTCCTCTTCTAGGGTTTACCCGTCGCTCCTATTTTTAAATGCAGGCGGGATATCCTCTTTGAGCCTAGAAACCCGCTTATCAAATTCCATCCGCTGCTATTCGGTTCGCAGGAAACGCTTGTTTTCCTTTTTAACCTCGCAATATTCGGTCGGTTTAACTTGTGTTAAATATAGCCAGAGGTTTTTGTATCTGAATGTGTTTTTAGTGGTTTTTCATGTATTTATATTATAAAATCGTAATGGTTATTATGATGCGTAACGCTCTAATTTTGTGAATAACTCATTTAGAAATAGACTTAGAAGCCGGAAATTTCTCTAGATTTCAGTGTCGATGAATCTTTAAGTTATGACTTAAAAAATTTCGTAAAAGGTCACGGGTTCGACTCCACAGAATGAATGTCGTTTCCCATAAGATAACACGTAAAAATCACCTTTTTGGTTTGAAGGCTCTTTAAAGTATCTTAAAATTAAGTTATCGACACGAAATTTGCGCTAAAACACGCCTAAATGAATGAGGATTCTTATTCTTACCGTCGAATACTCATTCTCATTCGAATTCGCTCATATTTTGAATTTATTCTCGAGTTTTGGTAAATTTTTTAACATTTCAATAATAAGATTCCATGGTTACCGGTAATGTTGTCCTAATTTCCGTGCATATGCACTTAAATAAAGGCTTAAAGATCGAAAATAAGATTAAAACTTGCTCGAAATGAACAAAAATATTAATTTAATGCATATAAAACGAAGGCAGTATTCGTGTTATTTACATTTTTTATCTCTATTACTAAAATCCTATTTCTGGTTGTCTCTCTTTCTCTCTCTTTGACGATTTATACCTCAGCCATTTTTAATCTCCGGAAATTTCAGCCAAGTTTATTTTTATCGAGTTATTCAACTAATTTTCTTAATTTGTTATTAAAAACCAAACATACATCCCTTATAAAATATATTCGTTAAACTCATATTCAAAACATATTCCCGTTAAACTAATCTAAATCCAATAGGTACATGGTAGGAACGAAGAAACAGCAAGTAAAGGAGTGGGGGGTGGCGAGCGTCAGCGAGCAGGGCGCTTTCCCCCTAGTGTGTGCGCGTGCGTGCGTGTGTGTATGTATGTGTGTGTGTGTGTGTGTGTGTGTGTATATATATATGTATATAACCGTGCCGATAACGTTGCATTCAGAAAAGGTTTAATTACATGCTCTTAATAAAACATAATTTATTTTTCAAAGTAAGCATATCCTTCAAATTTTAATTCCATCGTCGATTGCTCTAGTTTAAGATTGGAACGCTGGTAGGAATTTGCCTGAAAAGGAGGAACTATTACCATATTCAAAAATATTTTTGTGAAATCAGAATTAGGCGGGAAAATGTCTTGATATTAAAGAAATTTTGATCAGAATTTTATAGAATTCATATTTTAATCTTTTAATGTGATCAGTAGGCCAATATTCTCGAATAAATTAATTGTAGGAGTAGATGAAGATAGAGATAGTTACATTTCAGGCATTGTACAAAGTCTCCATCTATGTTTTTCTTCAACAAACGAAACAAACTATGTATTACCAAATGGTAAAATTAATTAATTTTACCATAATAGGAGAAAAATGGTTATCCTCCCATTATTTCAGGGTCTAACGTGTTTGACATATCGGACTTAAAAAAATATCCGAAACGGAGACATTTTAATCGAAAATGAGATATTATCTTTTACAATTTTTTTGCTAAAGATATAAATCCATAAGTTTTTTCCATATAATTTTTTCATAGAAACAAAAGTATTGGGAAGATAGATTTTACGGACAGACTCGGCGGAAAGAATTCTAAGTGAATGTTGGGCTGAGATAAATCTCTGTTTCAGACATAATATCACGAAAGAATACCAAGAAATTCTCTCCAAACTCGGGTCACGCCAAAAAGAGGGAATGACAGGGCTATTATCGCTATGGAAACGATAAACTGCTTTTAAAAATAGGGTGCAAAACCGAGAGCTCAATTCCACATTCCTGTAGAGCCAATCAAGCTTTCAATCAAAACCTAGGAGGATATAAGTTGGATGAAATTTACTATGCAGGAAGAAATGGTTGGAGACTAGATTTCGTTGCGACACCTTTATTTTGGGAACAGTGTTCCAATTTTTCTTCACGATACATCTATAAGTCTATCGCATTTCTGGAAAATTTCTATTCGTTTAGTGTGCGTGCAGTTTGGCAACGACCTTTGAACATGATTGCTTCAAAATTAATTTTTCATATATTTAATTTATTTTGTAATGAATCTAACCGAGAAAAAAAATTTTGGTCAATTCTTTATTCAAACTTCATCTGTTGTTACGTTTTTCGGTGTATATCTAAATAAAATTTTGAGCAAAAATATTTACTAATAATATTAATCCGAATTTCTTTGATAGGGGAATTATTTTATAAACACTAAGTAGATTTTGATTATAATGCCCGTCATTTTTAAGTTAATACTAAAATTATGGCTTTTTAACAAAGCAGTTAAATCCGATAGTTCATTTTTAACTTTTTATGATTTTATTTCATGGGAAAAAATTAGTTCTAACAGTTTTTCTTTAACTATGCTAGAAAAATCATGTAATAACATGCAAATATTACTGTACCGTGACTGACCTGTTTGACGAAACGCATTTCACGAGGATATCTAATATTTATCCTGGCTCGGCGAAAACCGTGACATGCTCCGAGGGGATACTAAGACGCCGGGAGTGAAAGGACCACTTCCGATAAAAGTTTCACGGACGGAATCAGTAATTTCGGCTTACTCGACCGATTCTAGAAAGAGAGAGAGAGAGAAAAAAAAGCTGGTCCTCTTAAAAATTCCTCGGCGGAGCCGACCGATAAAGGTTTTTGCGACGGGATGGAAAGGATTATACTCTGTCCTTGTTGTTCACGACTACAATTTTAAGGCTAGCGTCATATAAATTCGATGCGTGCCGGCGGGCCATTCTCCGAATATTCTTAAGATTAGGCCGCTTTTCCTCGATTCTACGTTAGTTTATTTCCTTGTCGATGTCAGCGGTGAGCAAAAGAGAGGGAGGGAAGCAAGTTTCCGCCCTTCTCATTGGTGGGAAAAAATCACGTTCCAAAAATAGCTAAGGATATGGATTTTTTCTAATGGGGACGAGGAAAAAAGCGAGGATTTGTTATAACGAGAGAGAGTTTAAATATTCTTAACATAGTTAAAGTTCTCGTTTAACGGCTAATAAGCCATAGAAAAATTTTCCCGCCATGAAGAAGTAAGTTACAAAAATAGTAAGTAGAAGAACTGAAGATAGAATACATATTTATATCCGGATACATTTTTGCGGAAAATGCTTCGGTCTTATTTTCTTCCCGTCTCCATTCCCGTTCCATCCTCCCTCCCCCTCCTCCTTTTACCCCCTCTCATGCATCACAGATTTTATAATGTTTTTTGGACACGCAATTTGTTTTCTAAAGAGTTCGGTCGATAATGTGAAATAAGTATTTCCACGATATGGAGAAGGATTGGCGTTTATTCTCACTGAAAATTTTCCAAGACGAAGTATATAATTTGGTGGTAATGATACTAACCAATTCGTGATTAAAACAATACAGCATATACATTGTCTATACTTGTATTTTGTGTACTTGTTAAAAATCGAAGTTTTTCAATGGCGAGCTGATCAACATTCCTATAACCACTGCAACGTTATGCTTAAATTACATTTTGATCACAATGTCAATCATTTTTAGGCGCGTATCGCTTCCAGCGTGAGCGCCTATTGTCGTCGGTCTGTCCGTCCGTCCGTCTGTCTGTCCGTCTGTCCACATGTTCGTTTTCGGCTTCTACTGAACGAATTTTCATGAAATTTGGTATTAAAGAATTACTATCAAATATAATAAGAAAATCGCAAAAATGAATCACGTAAGCCATTCAGGGATACCACTTTACTGGTGATAAAAAATGAACTTTCCTTCATATCTCGTTAAGTATTGGTCATGTCAAAATATTTCTAAAATAAAACTTTTAGAACTAGTAGAGTATTTCTTTTCCTAAACTTTTTATCGCAGGAGTAGTCGTTATCAATAAAATCAAACATGAATGTATTAATTCGAGATGAACTTAGAAATTTTCTTGCATGGTTACTTCTTCATTGTTGCTAACATAAACAATCTCACAAACAAACATTTAGAGTCCTTACATGTGCAAGCTATATTTTTAAATAGGAAGAAAATGGATTTTTTATGATGAAGAAAAGAACTTTAAAACGCTATTTCCCTTACGTACAGGTATATCATTTCTTTATAATACTCCATTGCACGAAACGCGCCAATTTGAGATAAGCTGTGCACTTTCCTAACTTGTTCAATACTCTATTCATAAATCTCTACCAATTTGAAAAATTTTATTTCAATTTCTAAGTCAACTTCAGGCAGTTGGCGTTGCAATAATATATTAGTAAAAGAAAACTTATTATACGTTAAAATCGTTAGCTTACAAAACGCGCTTTTACAAAATGTTATCATTAGGTGATTTATGTGACTCCTTCAGACAAAGTGACGTTGTACAAACCGGACTCGTATTTAAGATTTTATTTTTCCTCTTAAGTGCATTCATATCAGGAAGGCGCATGTGACTAGAATAGCGTGGTCGTATTGTTAGTAGCGCATTATCATATCACGTTTTAAATTTTTCTTTCAATTCCGAAAATAACAATTTCCAAGCCACTAGGTACATTTGTCTTACTCTATGATCATTCACAAAGGTATTCATTTTTCTCATTCGTTTGACGTAGCTTTTAGATAACCAAAGTCAAATTTTCCATGCTAAAATTCCGCATTCCTTGCACTTCGACAATGTTCTGACTAAAATACTTAATGCGTAATGATATAGGTTTATGCAAAACGTTGTCATCTGGTAGACCTACAAAATAGTCGCACAGTTCGGATATATTAGAAATATTTTATATGGAAAAAGTTGTAAATTCTACATCAAGACAACTTAATTTATTTTTTAATCCGTCTTATCCAAATTTTTAAATGTTTATTTTGTGTGTGTGTGCATATATAGGTGTGTGTGTGTGTATATATATATATATATATATATATATATATATATATATATATATATATATATATATATATATATATATATATATATATATTTGCACACGCTGTCGGAAAATTTCTAGACTCGAGTAACTTAGGCCCGATAATTCTTGTTTACGGTTTAAAAAAAAGTAGGGATTCAGATAGAGAAGAGGGGAGAAACAAACTTCTCGGGTTCGGATTTAAAAACTCGAAAATTACTCCACTGCAAGTGACAAGTCACTCTTGATTGAGCGACCGAAAAAGTTTTCGTGAAAAAACCCATCAAATTAAGCTGACGTCGCAGAGTAATAGACCTTCCGCCGTCGTCTTCGCGGCGACGAACGAACGCCGCCTTACGTCGGCTGGAGGCTGCATTGTTTCGTTCTCTCCTCTTATACTTGTTTCCTCTTCCATCCACCTCCCTCTCTCTCTCTCTCCCTCTCCCTCTCTCTCTCTCCCCCATTCCCACATCTCCTCCTCGCAACATCCAACAACTTCGGCCGAAACTCTACGTGTTTTTCTCAAGACCAGGACCCTCGTGCAACTTTTGCTCCGTTTCGCCCCTTTTTTGCCCTCTGTCCCTCTATATTATGGACCTCCCCCTTCGTTCACATACCTCAATTCTGCGATGCACTCCATATAGCAAACAACCAAGAGCATCCACCCACCCCTGCCCCCCCCTCCCCCCCTAATCCCCCTCTCCCCGTTTTATCCCTTCCCTTTATCTCCCGCCGCGCAGCTCTCTCTCCCTCCCTTTAAGCACCACCCCTTCCTAAATCCCATCTCTCTCTCCCTCCCCCACAATCCCCTTTCCCATGCAGCACATACACCTTACTTCCGTCCGTCCATTTGCTCCCCTCCCTCCATAACGCTCCGACCCGTCGCTTTCCCGTTTTGGCCGTCCATCTTCTCTTTCTCTCCTTCCGCGTGCTGGTACATCTCCCGTATCCTTTCCCCCCCTCCCCCTCCCCTTTCTCCACCCCCACACATCCCGGTCTCTCCTTTCCCGTCCCTTTCCCATCCGGGATTCGCGTTCTGCTCTTCCGCCCGAAACCCCTTTTCCCCTTCCTCCTGCCTCAGCCAACGGCAACGACGCCTCCCCCGTTTCATCCGCCCCCTCGCTCACGCCCGATCCTCCACTTTTCCTCCCCCCACCCCCGCCCACCCACTTCTCATCCCATCTTCCTCCACCACGTTCAGACCATTCAACTATGCGGAAAGTTCCAACCGCAGCCCTCAACACATCTCTACCACAGAGCGCGAACTCTTCTTCTCTTCCTCCATTTCTCCCTTCATCTCCCTCTCTCCCCCTCTCTCCCTCTCTCTCTCTCTGCTCCGTGTTACCTCTTCCTCTCACTCGCGCACCCTGCTGAGCAGCGCTTTAAAAAGGAGTTAAGGAGAGGTCGAAAAGAAACGCATTAAAATTGAAGAGGGCGTGCTGGGAAGATCTCTGTAGGCGGACGGACGCAGTGGCTCAAAGAGTTTGCAAGTGTGGGAAGGGAGAGAGAGAGAGTTAGAGAGAGAGAGGGAGAGAGAGTGACCAATGGGAGGCGAGCGAAGGGATGGTTAAAGATGTATATGAGAAGAGGATCAGGTTTAACAGAGGGAAAATAAGAGAAAGGTGATGTGGAACACGCGAAGAGATTAAGGGGGGCAAATGGAAACGAAGTAAGAGGAATTAAGCGCAGAGCGGTTTTAATTTAAATAATACATACGTATGTATGTATATATATATATAGCGCCATACCTGAAGACTCACTGTTTTCGAAATACGGAACAACAGCCTTAAAAGTAAGAATAGTGTTAACGATACTGACAAAAATGTATTGCCATCTATAGCAACCATTGTATTTGGAGCAGAATAAAATTAATACACTTTCTTTCGAGTGGAGAATGTAGTGAATATAAAGTGGAACTGCAATGAAGTATGTATTGCATAAGCAGTAAAAATAATTAAGTTGCATATAGGTGCGAAATGCGTCAAAGTATTATTTTTCTGTTTTATAGATTAACTAAATAATGTCAGGATATATTAAATTTATTGGTTCAATGTGATACAGAGAGATTATTATTTCGCACAGTAAATTTGAGGCTCGTTAGTGCAATTATTCAGTCATACGTGGAGTATTGGAGTATCTCTTTAATGTGAAGTTAGACAGGGATTAAAATTCTGTAATTTACCGGGACTCGAAACCAGGTCTCCCACTTGCCGGGTAGGTATTTCTCTATTTAATATTAATTTTTATGAACCGTTTTGTATGTAGCGCTCTATATACGTATATAGCAAGTTGTAACGACTGTTTTGCTTTTAATATATAATTAATATTATAACCAATGGCCTTCTAAAACAAATTTTTTAACACGTTGGAAATTAAGTATTTTTCGACAAATACGTTTCAAAATTCGAGCTTATTACTCAAGATAATTTTATTATCTTTGGTGCCGTTACATTCTTACTAAAATCGAATATTTATTTTGGCCAAACTTACGGGTTTATGATTTAACTGTTTCATGCATGGCAAATATTGTTAGAATAACCTATTCATTCCATTAATGCTTCCTTCGCCGCCGCGTCGATTTCACATCGACTTTATTGTACACCATCGCAAGATTTGAATCGAGCCGAGAATGCAGGCGCGAAGAAGGAAAAGGATAATTATAGTTGTGGAAGACGGGAGATGGCAGCTCAAGCCGTCTTGGAAGGAGAGATTAAGAGGGGTGATGGAGTGGGCGTATTATGAGGGCTGGGGAGGAGAGAGGGGGGGGAGGGGGAGGAATCAGAAACAAGAGTTGTAGATGGCAGCACGAGACGCATGATAAATAATGAGGGTCTGCGTGTAAAGGAGGGAAGAAGAGAACCTCTCGCGATGCAGAAGATAGAGTGCGCGAGAAGCCATGTCTTGGAAGTGAGCCTGAGTTGCGATCACCTCTCTTATCCTTTCTTTCTCTTTTTTTTATTTGGAGAGTGCTCGCCCGGAGAGGGAAGGATGGAAACTGAGAAATACGTAGGGAACAGGGCATTCTGGGAGAGTCCAAATGGAAGGGATTCCCGGGGCCTTCCCTCCCCTCTCCAACCCTCCCCCCTCTTCACCACTCTCCCACCTCCCGCAGGGAACGCGAGAGGTGTAAAGAGAGAGACGGGGAAAAACGGGAAGTTTTTAAAGTGTTGTTTGGAAAGATTTTCGGGTGGGGAGAGGAATGGTTTTGGAAACACGGGGGGGGGGGGGGGGGGGGGAGGGAGGATGAGGTGGAGAGGAGGACATAGGACGTAAGGAACGGAAAGGTGGAGTGGGAGGGGGGGGGGGAATGAGGTGGTAGGAAAGTGGAGAATTCTTTAACTGAGCCGAATGGGATCTGTCTGCATGAGCGGGTGACTTGTGCGAGGGTAAAGAGGTTCCAAGTGGCTTTTGGGGGGCAGAGAACATTTTTGCATCGCACGAACCTTTTCTTCCTTTTCCTCTTCTCTGCTCACTCTAGGGACTTTAAAAAAAATGTTTTTGAGTCTCGAAATAAAGAGGAAAGGAGTGTGTCTCTTTTTTTTTACGGAGAGAGAGAGAAAATGAGAGGATTGGGACGGGTGGGTCAAAAAGCTGTTAAAAGTCTCGAAGAGAATAACACTAACGTTTTCTCGTAACACGCGCTGGTGTTACGTCTGCGAGAATGAACTTGCGCGCCTGGAGTTGTGGACTGTTTGAACGTAGTCTGAAAGTTCTTTGAAAACTAATTATATAAAAGAACTTCAAATAATGGGTTTTCAATTTCAAAAGTTGAATGTATTACTGTTTTGATTAAACATGTGTTAGGACCAACTACATATATTTTTCAATACGTATTCTATAATACATGGGTACGTTTAAAAAACTAAATACAATGGATGATCATATTATTCTTAAATTAAACTGTTTACTTCTCAGTTATAATGACCCAGTTTTTCGTGAAATGTATAATGAAAATAAACTAACTTTGCAAATAATAAAAATATTTTAAGAGCGAATTCCGGTTGAAAATTTCTGCATGGGAGTAATTCCTGGAGAATTATTATTTGAAATTTATTTCAAGGATCCCCGATAGAGACTAATATTTTCGGTTTTAATGCAGGCATAATGAAGGTACTTCAAATTTCTCACCTCATATCTGCGCTTTCACACCCTGGTTACGTGTACATTCGGATAGTTGGCGCTATAAACCGTAAGTTCTCCACGGGGACCCTGCCTAATCTGAAATAGTAGGCTATATCATCAATTTTTGTTATCTTTTTGTCCACGATACCTTATAAATCAAGAGAAGATTAAACATAAATACGGCGATATGAGCTTTTCTCCCAAAAAAAAACTCATCTTAAAGTACTTAATTTTCAAATTAAGATAATTCTAAATATTTACGGTTGATGAAATTGCAGGGTGAGTAAAGCGTTAATAAAATGGTAATGGTAATGATCTGTCATATTCGTTTTTACGATAAAAAATGAAGATACTTAGAATGACCACAAACCTGGTGCTGCAATATTCTAAAGCAATATTAATCTAACAATAAGACATAATCCGCTTAGCATGTAGATCTCTATTAAGTAGATTGGGAGAAACTCGAAATAATTTTCCCGGATAAAGCACATCTTAGAATTTCATTTGCATAAATTTCGTTGTTAATGGACGAGGAAAAATGATGTCACATTGAGGTGTGATTGCTCACATCTCACCATCAGAAGTAACGTTGTGTTTAACATCGGTATGATTGGGATCTTTTCTTGAGATAGGAAATGTACTTAGAATTTCGCTCACACTTGGCTCATTGACAAGGAAGATTCAGGATATTGGATTTACTCGTTATTAAAATGTTTTTTTCTTGTTTATGTATTTTAATTCTCCGCCAATTCTGCCTATGTGTCGGCTCTGTAGCAGAACCGCATAGCAGAATCTTTCCGTTCGGGTTTATCTACCATTATCCAGTAACTGTGGTGATAAAAACCTAGGCATTTGGAAAAAATGTAAAAATATAAAATTCCCCGAGTAACGAAAATAATAGCTAAAAATAAAATTAGGGCGGAGGATAACAGAATAAACAATCCATCCGCCATATTGATGTAGTATCAAACTCCCTGCGACAAGGTTCCGTGAAAAAATTACCTATGCGTGGCGCCTCAAGGTTCGAAATTCCAACTCCGGAACATTCCGTCCGCTTTACTCCCGTTCCTCAGCTCCGAAAATTTCATTACGGAAAGGGTGGAATTTTCCGCGAAATAATAATGGCAAAAGTGGAGGAATAAAGGCATAATGTGATTTTCCCGCGACGGGAGATAACAATTATTTCCCAAAAATAACAATGGACGGAAAAATCTGACGCCCACTTCAAATTCCAGCTCCAACCCTTCCAAATAAAAAAGAGAGCATATATGAGTGTATATATCTATTTTTCTCAGACACATCCGCGCCCTCTTTCCTTGATTGAGTTAATCCAATTATTTTATTTTGCATTTTTTTATACTCGGACGTCGTCAGCATCGCATCCGATTTTTGTAGTTATTTCGGAATTATATCTTTCGCCGCAGTCATCAGGGATTGTTGTGTGGGGGGGCGGGGGGAGGGGGGGAAGGGGAGGGTAGGGGGGCGTGGTAAAGGGAGGAGGGCGAGGCGAGAGAGGTGGAATGAGGTGCGAAGAGAGAAGGGACGGCGAATGAAATAGAGAGAGACAGAATTTCGTAATCAAATCAACCCGGTTTTATGGTTGTTTGTAGGTGCGAACGAGGATGCACGACTCCACCCTGTCCGTCGCAGCCGCCGCTCTCTTGGCATCGTTTTAGAGCTTCTCCACGTATGTGTGTGTGGGGGGGGGGGGATATGGGTTGTGGAGGGTGCTCGTTTAGGGGAAAGCCCGGGAGTGACGACTGTGCGCCATTGGCCACGGCCTGCGGTACCGTGCGGCTAATGGTTTTTAATGGAAGGCTTAGTGACTGTCTGCCGGACGCTTGCTGGCGACAAGAGGGCTGGTGAGAGAGATGTCATATCTATCTAGCGCGCATAGCCGCGCAACGTACCGAATGTGCCTCCCTCACTCCCCCTCCTACTCCCTCACCACACCTCGATGTATGTGCATCTGCGTCTATGCCACGGCGTTAGGACGCTCATCTATCTCAGAGGAGCTCAGTTGCGCCAGTCTTTCGTAGGCGTCCGAGAGGGTAACGCCTTCTATACATATAAGATCGGTCGCCCGATGCAGAAGCGAATCGCTTAGACGATAAACCTTATTAGGTTGGAACGGGATTAAACGTTCGATTTATCAAACAGACGCAAAATTCATGGACTTCTCTTACTCTGAATAAAACTTTACGAAAAGTCTGAGCGTAAAAAAAAATTTTTTAATTAATACAATATAATCAGTCTTCAACTATCGATAATTATTCCCTCTATATTTTATCGACCTCCTTTAGCGTCTGTCCATGGTAATACTCATTTTCCGTACATTTCTGTTTTTTTTCCTTGTCTCTGCTATTCTTTGCTCCTGTTTTTCGTGCTTTTTATTTTTACTGCTCATCGCAGTCTTGCTATTTTCGCTTGACATTATATCTCTTTTGGTTAATCCACTGTTATGGGCCGGTGATTGTTTATTTTTGAAATAAAATATATCCTAAAAGAAAATGATTAATGAGAATTTATTCGTTATAATCGGGGCAGGTAAGCCAATATGTAACATTTCATTTTAGTAATTATAAATAATTTCAAAAGAAATAAAAATGTGATTGAATTTATCTCCCATTGGAACACTCAATGACATTATTTGCATTTCACCCTATTCATTTTTCAATGTACAGACAGATAGTTTTCTCATTTTCTTCCTTTATTATTTTCATCGCATCCCCATCTTGTCGCATAGGAATTTCTCCAGAATCTATTTATTCTAGCTTAGGTCATTTTTTCTGGCTGTTTGTCCGTCCTATTTCCATCGTAGTAGGTGTATTCTCACATTAATTTCTTTTCCTGGATATCGCTTGGACACTTAACCTTTCGCCCCTTTTTCTATATTTTCCTTTTATCCCTTTAGAATGCATAGCTGTATATTTATTCGGGTCGGCTAGGTGTCTTGGAAATTCTCGCATGGAATAGCAAAGTCTCTGTTCTCTGGATATTAAATGGTGGAATTGAATCGTCTGAGATACTTGCATCATTTATTTTTAATGATGGTGAATAAAATATGACTTTATAGGTAATTAAACCTCTTAGATACAAATTTAAAAGATTTAATTTTTAAGGTTTTTAATAAGTAGATTTTTAATCAAATGTTTCCTTATTACACTCATTTGACAAATTTGTTTTCGCGGGTGTCTTAAATTTACTAAACGAGCATTTCGTAATGATTATTTTTAGTAGCGAAGGATATGCAGTATAAAAGTTATTTTTCTATTCTTGGATAACACTGTCCATTTGTCTTGTGTTACGAAAAGGCCACGGGCGATTCTTTTTTTTTTTAAGATGTTTTCCATTGACCTGACTCGTCCACCTTGACTAGCCGGATGCGGAATGTCAGAAGGTGAACAGTTTAAGAGGTCGCCGTTCATGCTTCCGCTTCCAGGTAGAAAGAGGTTGTTCTTTCCAACTTACCGAAATGTCAAAATTTATTTTTGTATATAAAAACACACATACGTACATATTGGTATTCACAGAGGCAACTTTTCTCCACATCTATTTTGAGGTATATCCAAAGGATGAATAATATTTTGCAGGCAAATTCTATGTAAAATTTTCTTATTGAACCAAAGGTATTTGAAGTGTTTTTGAAATCATTATTTTGTTTTAAATGGTATTCCTTCAAAATAATTTAACTTTAGTTAGTATAATACATATTTTAATAAATCGTTAACCATTTAATTAATTGGACGTAATTAATGGGATGTTTCAACAGTGTAGTCAAAGTTTTAATTACGGGGAAGTAGAATAACAACCCTACCAGATCTGGAGGAGTTAAAGCTCAAAACGGAAGTGTGATTTTTTTATTTTCACGCACACAATTTGTTTTTTTTTCTGACTCGTTCCACCCACGTTGGAGTGAAAACGCCTTCTTCTAAACTCTTGCAGAAACGAAAAAGAAATTTTAAGCTGCGATAAATTAGCTTTTCGATGCAAGACTCGAGACACGCTCGTGCGAGCGACGGCGTTATTCTAATGCGTCATAAACCTCTCCCCCCCTCCTCCCCCTTCCTCCCTCCCCCCTCCTCCCCCCTCCTTCCCCCCTCCTCCCCTCCACCTCCCTCAGCTATCCTTGGTTAGGATTCGCGGCGCCTCCTGTTCTTAGCTATACTCTTTTTCGTTTCTTAGCGTCATTTTTTTAAGCGCAGTTCATCCGTTTGTGGGCGGAGAAGGGAAACTCCTGACCTCCGTAAAGCAAGTGTGTAGCCATCCACGAACTCTCCTCCGCTGCCAAAGACTTCCCTCTCTCCAAGCACTCGGCTCCGATTTTAACGACGGTTGTGACCCTCTAAGTACTACTTTGCACGCATCGCTTGCTCCGACTGCCCTCTATAACACGAAGGTTTACCTCTCCCACTTTTTTCCATGTTCCCGACGAATGTTTCCACCGTCCGTGGATTATTTTTTTCGCCATATAATTTCCTGTTGTATTTTCTCTCTTTTTCTGGTTCCTTAGCATTTTTTCTCGCGTTACCGAATACGTTATCACCGTCTTTTTTGCATTAGCTACACTTTTTCCGCTACAAATCAAAAGCTAAGTTCGAAACACTTATCCAAGGCATGCGGTAGGAGTATATTGCATGTGAAATTATCGAGTCGTCGTATAATTTTGCATTACTCTAATGCACATTTGATTGAAACACTGTTTTTAACCGCGTTTAGGGTATTTGTATAACGCATTGGTAAATTCACGCTACCAATAGAATAATTTATCAATAAATGACCGCAGTAGTTCAATTTTCACTGAATTATCATTAAATTAGTCAGTGTATCAAATATTAATATTTGTCGATTATTAATGGGAGTATATCTAAAATTACTTAAAGCAATTCAATTTTATTGAATAAACTAGCTGAAACGCCCGGCTTCTCTCGGGAAAGAGTGGCAAACGATTTTTATTGCTCGGGGCAAATGTTCCCCATTCCTTATTTACGCAACTGATGCTTACATTAACATTTACTATTTTATGTATTGTATTGTACGCATTAACGTCTTAGTTAATATTCACATGGATAGATACACCGAAGCCTTTAAAGCGGCAATAAAATTATGTGGATTATGTCAATACTATTAGCCAAAACGTAAAAAATAAACAACATCTTGGTTACCGAACAAATGTAAGTAGATGTATCGATTTATGTTGCGATAAATCTTTCAATGTTAATGGTAAAAGATAACAATGTTCTAATATTCCTTAAAAATTATTTGACTCACTTTAAAAGTATTCATAGACTATATTTAGGCATATCTTGGCGTTAGCTATTTTTCCTCTATGGCGTGCCTCGGCGTGTATTTTCCTTGCATTAATCTTTACGTGGATATCTCTCCCTTTGAATTTAGCTTTGTTGCCGCCTGGAAAATGGACATCTAAACCGATAAATTTTGCGCTTAAAGGAAAATTTCGAGCGATATAGCATGTTATATCGCGAAACACGAACAGAATTAAAATATTTAGTCTTTCGTGCGTAAAATAATCCATTTCCCGTGATCGTAAGTTAATATTTAGGTATATTTATATCCACATCAGTGAAGGGCTGCATGGCATTTTGGGGTTTCTCCACACCATTTCCCATGAATTCTTATGGAAATAGTATTTTATTGACCCCATGGAGTATAAGAGACTCCACGGTCTGCAAACATAGACCAAGTTCTTCCTTTGGTCCATGGGATGGCCCATTAAACTTTTTAATTCGATAGATTCAACGGTGTAAAAACGTATAAAGAACACACACATACACTCTAAAATATTTATAAGAAGA
Source organism: Uropetala carovei (assembly GCA_036926305.1). Lineage (NCBI taxonomy): Eukaryota > Metazoa > Arthropoda > Insecta > Odonata > Petaluridae > Uropetala > Uropetala carovei. Next base: position 2,188,262 of record JAXCHB010000010.1, on the reverse strand, counting down.
TAACTTAGATCAATTTTTATACGAGTATAATTCCATTTTTATCACATTTCCTCTTTTAAAAATTAGAAATAGATGTATTGCTGTGTTTTCATATTGGAACCGAAGAAAATAAGTATGGTAATTCTGAACGAGGTTTATTCGTTTTAACAATTAAAATCATGAATATGTAATTTCACAGCGTGAGATGGATGGAATTCACCCAAACAACATATCGCTGTTTTAATCCCAGGTTAAAATTCACTAGTAAATTTAATGCTTCGTTCACCTTTTCAAACTCTTAATTGTCTCCCGAATCAATTATTCATCTGTCGATTAATTAATTAAATAATAACGACTACAAACAATACTTTTTACGTTGATGAGTCTGCAAACAAAACAGAGCGCAACTTAATTAAGAATTTGTTGATGCAACATACAATCCTTGGCATTGGTAATTGTAAAAAAAATGTGATAATCGAATGCATTTGGGCGTAATGCAAACGTGCTAAACGTTCATCCCATATACTGATGCTTAAATTTATGTAAATTAGTTAAGATTTCGTAAGATAAATTGGTTTTGTGAAAATTTTCGTGTTATACAATGATTCCACACCGAAACCATTATTATTTTGGGATAATAAGCGAAATGTGATTCATGTGATTGTTATATACGATTCGATTAACCCTCAGGATACTAAGTTATTGGGAATTTGAACCCTAACGAGAAGATTAAATGGAATGGAATAAATTTGTCCTGCTGCATCAGTCTATTTATGAAAGTTTATTAGTATTTCAATTGTGGTGCGTATTATTTAGGAAATGATCTTTAACAGAGCAAACAAATATCGAAGAATCGCAACTTTTTGAGAAATGGAATTTTTTAATCTAAAGGAATAATCAAATTTTCTGTCGGATATCTTTCCATCAGAGTAAAATATAAAACATGCTGTAATTTGAATCCATAACTGCCTTCATTTATCACAGATACTATATTATTATGGACGCAATTCACCTTTTTCAAGGACAAGCCATACCGATTATATGATTGATAAATGATGGCATTCTATGAAATTCGGTACAATGAAAGCATTTTGCATACATACTACTGTGCCATCGAGAGATAAATGCAATTGAGGTATAAAATGACGTGTAATGCACTTAAGGACGTCGACGCCAGTCAATCATGAGGATACGTCGTGAAACGGCTGTCATAATAGCCCACTACAATTAGTCGTCCGGAAGTAATAAATTCCTTTGAAATACTAAGTAAACGCAAAAATTATAAGTAAAACTTGTAGGAGACATTTATAGTCACAAAAATTGTTCCGCATTATACCAAAAGGGGGAATAACTCAGGCAACTTAACACATTTTACCAAAATTTTCTAAATTTTTTGAATGCATATTGAATGCTATTGGTATAATTTAGTTATAAGGAGTCTACCAAACATAATCAACGGCAGCGAAAAGTTGTAAAAATTAATGATGGGGCTATTTTTTAAAAAATATCCACGGGGGTGACTTTGCTACTACCCTTGGTATTCTGAGAGTTAATCTCGAGGAGAAAGAGTAATTGTTGATGGATGAAGCACTAATAAATAACACAAAAATCGTATTAACTTCGTCTTTGTTTTAAGTAAAGTTTACTTTATTTTTCCATCGTTGCTTATGTTTTCATTTTCCGCAGTTCTTTTGTCTTTTTATTATACTACGGTTCACAGAATTTTTCTCTTTCTCATTATCTGCGTCATAAAATGAATGAGAAACAAAGCGCGGCGGATGAGAGAGATTATATCCAGCGCGCTTTGATCGATCGTCATTTGTCGCCTGGATAGAGGAAATAAGTAAAGGATTCCGAAGACTAATTAGTTGCCGATCACGGGATTAGACGGTTCTTGCGGTAAAGTCCTCAGATCTGATGTCAAAGGATAGATTTGTTTTTATGTTGGCGAATTGTCTTCCCTTAACGCATATTGTGAAATCGTAGACTTGATTCTCACCCGGGGTGACATGACACCACAGGTTTAAGCGACGGTTATTGAGGGGTGACGCGAATATTTGATAAATTCACAGTGTTTCTAATTCTGGATTATAAACAAAATTGAAACAAGGAGAATATACACTCGTTCTTATTTAAATTCCGGAATTTTATCTTTATGTGGTAGGGAAAGCCCAATTTATCTTTAAAGGTGGATTGAAGGTAATGGAAATGTAAACGGGGTGACTCATAAATGAATGAACTGAACATAGGGTGACGCAGACCATAATAGATTGAGAACCACTTCTCTATGGTTAAAATAGACGGGATGGTTTTATATATGTATATATGTATATGTATGTATGTGTGTGTGTGTGTGTGTGTATATATATATATATATAACGATATCTTATGTTTACCAACAATTTTCTATATTTGTACTGGGTTAAGGAGTATTTCTTTTATATTTAATTGACCATTTTGAAAATGTAACGCTTTAATATTTTCCTATATATTTTATATTGAAATAGTAATACAGTTTAGAATTCACATTAATAGCCCACAATAAAAAAATTGAAATCATTTTCGATGCCATGAGGTAATTTAATCGTTAATTATCTTTCATAATGTATTTTTGTTAACAAATGACCGATTATTCCTCAAGTGATGATTCGATCGATCTTTTTAGAACAAAGTTCCCTCTTTATTTTACGACTTCTTCTTATAACCGTCGATGTGTTTTTATAAAATATTTATCATGAATAAAATATTCACATGCTTTAATGCGGGTTTTCTTTGAAAATGTAACCAATCCCAAAATTTATGTTTTGACTTGCGTTTACTTGCCTTATTTAGCCTTTTAATAATTCAAAGATTTAAATGTTTGAAATAGCATCACTATGGTGCCACATCGGTGACTTAACTCAAGAGCATGTCAGAAGTAACAGCAGCTTTTGAAAAATTGATTGCAATTTAAATCCCTAGGATTCCATAAAAAAAAGAAACTCTCGACCGGAATACAAAGTTAAAGCCACCAGTTTACGTTTCTAGTTGGACTTTTATCCGTTTTTCAGGCCTACTGTGTGAGTGCCACAGTCACTTCTCTACCCATAGCTTACTCCAGCGATCCATTTGTGTGTGTGTGCGCGTCAGTGACCAAGATTTTTTTATTCGGCCCATTTTCTGTAGTAATTTACGGCCTTCCTTCATGGGTCCTCTTCTTTCCCCTTATGTCTCTCTTTCTCTCTCTCTCTTTCTATCCCTCTTCAGCTCGTCCTCTCCATTATATTTTTAATCTTAAGACCGAGCTCCAGCGTTTTACCCTCTCCCGCCGTGAGATTGATGGCCGGATATTGGAAAGAACCCCTTTCGAACAATGGTTTTAAAGGGAATTACAAATTGAAAGATAAGGCACGGGGAAGGACGGGGGAAAGAGAAAGAGCGAGATAAGGCTTCTATCGATTTATTCCGAAAAGGCTAAAATAAATACGGAAGGAAAAAGGGAATATTAGCCCCTTGGCCATAAGTACATAGCTGCGGGACTTTGGAAAATGGTATCGAGGAAAGGGACCTTAATTTTAGAGAGAATAGATTATCGGCAGCTTTTTTGAAGAGGCGATCAATCAATCAGTCGCATCGGATTGCCATTTTGTTCTTTTCTTGGAACACAATCCTCGGTTTAGGATTGCTCTTAAAATTCAACCCCGGCAGCGTTAACTATTTACGAACACACAGCCGCAGTTTTTGTGTGTTAGAAAGGAGTGTGATTTTGTTTTCTATGTTTTAACCAAATAAAATATTGGTCATTTTCTATTGTAAATAAATTTTTTTCAGAGAAGTTATTATAGAAGTTGTCTTGTATAAACATTGCATTGCAAAATTAATCTATATATCTTCCGACAGATGTTTTTATTAAATTTTAGGATTTAATCATAAATAATATAAATTTGTGATTATCTTAATACATATTTATGCCGAATTTGCTCTTATTATACATATGTATTTTCGACATACGATTTCAGTTATAAGTGGTGCTTTTAAGAAGTATTTCACTAGAATTGTGATAAACACGTCATATTAAAATTCGCGAAGTTGTCTCATTCTGCTATAAATTTGGTAGAAATTGTATTTTGGAGTATTTTTTTAGAAAATATTGGATTAACATCGATGTACAAAAATATATCAGAAGATGCCGTGTAAATTTTTAGAAAATACGAATTAATTCCGATGGCAGCCCTAACCTTTTACTAGAAATTTTGAAAAAGTTTTCGAAAAAACTGTCTATCCCATTGATTAATTAATAACGTTTAAGACACGTTATAGTTTCCTAAAATTGTTTAAACCTTTGTTTTATTCTCACTTATTCGTAAAAAATATATAAATTCTTATTATAAGGGTTCCTCAAAACAATAGTTTCAGAAATTGACGCTTATTTTAATGTTCACTTAGAATTTAAAAACCGTGGCGATTATAATAAGATTTCATTTTCCTCCTATATTTTTAGAGCGATGTTTTTAGTGAGAGAATAAAACTTGTACTCCGGGTACGCATTAAGTATTTTTCCAGAGCAGACCATAATATACACTTTTGCCTCCATCGTCCAGAGCGGCAATACTTGACAACAACCGCGCGTTTAATGCCCTCGCCCACTCACGTCGGCGCTTTTTCGCACTTCAGCTGTTTCCTCTTTATACTCATTCCCTCTCTAATCTCTGGCAATTCGGATTTTAACGCGCAAATGAGCTTCACTTGCGTGGCTTTTCAATCTACGCATTCTTTTCCCTCGGCTGGAATCTTTCTTTCTTTACATGTCGATAACGTTTTTGCCTATCCATTTTTATTCCCGGGAGATCCTTCTTTTGTTTTTTCTCTCTTGTTTTCTTCCTCGTTAAATTTCTATCCATCCCTAGACACGTCAGGATGCTTTTCTCTGCCGTCTGGAGGCATTCGTTTATCTCCCTCCTCGAAGCTAAGGCCTAGCTCGTTACATGTTGGCGAGTGTCTTTTTTTTCTACAGCGTCTAAATGCATTAACCCAGAAAGAAGAACTTGGGAGAAGGAGATCCTTTCCTATCGGGTATAGCAAAGCCTTTGCGCGAACGATAAATTGCACGTGTTACGTTTAAGCTGCCTATTATGCCATTCTTCGATAGTGGGACGAGAAATAATTAAGTCGTTATTAAAAGGATAAATCGCTCCCTCTCTCTCTAAAATAAAAGGCAATAGGCCTTTTCGTTTGCTATTTGACTCACAGCAGGTGAATAACTGTTGGAGGTGGCCTGGGTAACCACTTTTTCATAATTGGATAGCAATCTCTTGTTAAAATAAAAATATATTGATAATGACAAATTATTCCGATTAAGCGATTCGACAATTTTGGCCTAAAAATCGGAATAATATGAGGATTCTGTTTCATGGCACGAATTGTAAAGTAGCATGATTTATCTCCGCATGTAAAGGATGAGTTTATTTTTTATGCAGTCATATTTGACGTTTGTTATTTTTCCGGTCTCTGTTTCTCCTTTGAGAAGTATTTTACGATTTTTAGAGTTATACGTATGAATGACATTTCGTTTAGAACTAGCAGTTCACTTAAGTGAAAATTTTAATTCCTTTCTTATCAATAAAGTCGACGGTTTTCAAGAGGGGCATACAATTAAATAAGTTATTTTAATTAGATTATTGGCATTGTGTTACCTTTACATTGTTCATTGGGAGTGGTTAATATTTGAAATCTGACGCTACATTTTTTTTTGGATTAGTCAAAATTCTTAATCCATAAATGAAAATAATTCAGCATTTCTTTTCACTTAAGATCTAAACACGCATTGAAATTTTTGGTAAAGATTTGGTTGTAACAAAGATATTTTATGAAATTCATAACAAACTTTTTCTTCCTTTCAGGTGAGTGAGTCAAAATGACAGACTAGAAAACGCATAGTATTCCTGGCTTTGCACGAAAAATGTAAGCAAAAATTCCGCATCAATGCCTTAATTTAAAATTTATAATTTTTCGTACGGGTTAATTAAATTTGACCGTGATGGTGAAGCATTCTAAATTACGAAAAAAAAACAGAGATTCACTTTACATTCGCTCCGTAAATGCTGACGAAATTGCAGCAAATCACGTAAATACCCTTACAATTTAACGCCTATAAATGGTTAGCGCGAATTTACAAGATTCGTAACTCCGAGAACGGTTTGTCCTCGCTTTTCCCGCCTGCTGATATCATGACGCAACACAGCTCTTCCACTTCTCTCCATTAGCACAAATTGATGCCATTTCATCCTCCCGGAAAAGATAGTCTGCAACCATTTTATGGATGAGAGGAATTTTTGCCAAGTGGACGACCTGAAAAGGGCTTTAGGAGGGAACTCTCTCTCCTCTAGCCATAGAGCGAGAGAGAGAGAAAGAGAGAGAAGTGGGAGAGACAGCAGGAAGAGAAAGAGAATGGACAGAGAGGAATCAAAGGAGAGAAAATTTATCACTGGGCGATTGTAGGTGGAAATGGAAGAAAGATGATAGCGGTAAGGCGAGCTTGTAAATGGAGGGAGGAGAAAGATGAAAGAAAGGTGGGATAGCGATTCAGATAAAGGAAGAGTTAAAAGGGAGGGAGGTGGATTGGAAGGGCGAATGAAAGAGAAAGGGGAAGACATGCGCCGAGTGAAGGGGGGGGGGAGGAGGGGGGAGGGGGAGGCGTTTACGGGGAACGGGCGAGGAAGGAGATAGTGGAGAGAGGTAGCTTTTAGGAAGGAAGAGGAAACGGGAGAGGCGAATAGAGAGAAAGAAAGGAAAGGAATTTTGGCAGTGGAATAGAGGAGAAAATTGGTAGGGAGTGCGAAAAAGAGGAACAGAAGGTAGAAGATGGAGTGGAAGAGGAAAGGGATTGATTCATTTCAGTTCATGTGACACTAACACACGCGCAATCACACGCGCTAATATACAAACATTCGTACACACAAACATCCTTATATTTATGTGTGTGTTTGTAAGAGGGAGGATGGAAAGTGACTGAGTAAGGCACGGGCAGAGAGGGAGTGTGATAAAGGAGTAGGAAGACGTGCGGATGTGCGTGGGCGTAAGGCATAAAGCGGGAGAGAGAGAGAGAGGTGGGGAGAGGGTGGGGGGGGGAGAGAGAGGAAGCCGTGTCTCACAAAATGCTGAAGAGGACTCTCTCTCTCTCTTGTAATTACGTATAGGAAGGGTGTTCCATTTCCCGTGTAATCCTCCTACCTCCCTACCTCCCTCCCTTTCTCTTTCTTTCTTTCCTTTTCCTCTTTCCATTATTCTCCTTCCTCTTTCGCTTCCAATTCTCCTCTTTCCCTCCCGGGATAACCACATTTTGCCACATTGACTCCGGGCTCTATCCAAAAAGGAAGCGAGCTTCCATTCGACGCGTTATAACAACCGTCCTGCTTCAATTGTATGCTTCGTTTCCATATCCTGTATAGGTTTTTCATTCCATTCGCTGCATATCCTGAATCTCCTCCTGTCCTTAACGCTTAATTCTGTTAAAACCTCCGTTTATTTATCCGGACGGTAATTGTTTTTACCTATTTGCGTCCTCTCCTGCAATGTTATCATTTGACTATCTTTTATTTTGTGTGTACTTTTCTATTCCTTTTAACGTCCGCTCTTGAGAGCGTATTTCTTCTTTCCGCTTAATTGCTTCTAAGGTATCGATCTCAAACGTTTAACTTGCACAGTGATCTTGAATTTCAATTTTGTAGTAATTGAACCGAGTTATGCAGAAAGCAACCAAAACCCTCAAAATTGAAAATTTTCAAGTAACCTGTGCATTTCATAGGGAAAACCCTATTCTGCCTCCTGCGAAAAACATCCAACCCAAACCATGTTGTGCTACAGCTGCCTTCAAACTAACCCACAATCAGTGATTTTTAAATTTAACGGCCAGTAAAAGTCTTAATATCTCATCTTCTTGTCCATGTGGATTAATAGGTTTCTGCATAACTCGGTCCAATTTTTATTAACGTTACTTCGAGAATAATGTGGACATGACAATCTGATATAGTCACAATAACGCTTTGTCTCAATGTTTACAGAGCTTAGTAAGTAACAAAGCTCTCTTTGCATTTTCCTTCTTCGCCCGTGCTTTCTCAATCATTTTCTATCCATATTTTCTGGAAATTTTATCATAATTACCTCGTATTGCAATATCTCGAGCTTTATTTACTCCAAAATGTACGCCATACACCTCAACCGTTTCTGCTCTCCTCTTTCTCTCTCTCTCGTTTATTATTCTTTAAAATTTATGTACTGCGTCTGTTTCTATCGATACGTCTAAGACATTCCCTAGAAACACACTCGTCTCACTCCTCCGTCTCCGTCCGCTACTCTCAACTGGTCGACTTTCTTTCCTTTATCTCCGCGCATTTTCTCCAATTCCCTCACCTCTCCCTATTTGTTTTTTCCATTAACTACTCCTATTTTCTCCCTCCTCAATTATTCAGACATTCTCTCTTCCTTACTCCTTCGCTCTCCATCTCCCAATTCCCTTCACTTGTTCATCCAATTTCTTCCTTTTTTTTTATCCTCGCCAGTCTCTATCTCCGCGAGCTCCATTTCATTTTATTTCTAATCATATTCCCCCTTTCCTCCTCACGTCTTTTGTCTCTTCTCCCATTTGAATCTTCAATCCAATTCCTTTCCCATTTCTCTCTCCCATTCCACTTTCTCTCGGCGCTTCTCTTACGTCGAGAGAGGACTCCTGCTAACTTAGTGGCTAATTTCCATTCGCCTCCGCGTTTCTACGGCCGCCTAACGCCCTCCTCCCTTTACGTTACCTGCCCTTATGGAGCATGTCTATGTGTGTGTGTGTGTGTGTGTGTGTGCGCGCTCTTAAGATTGAAGGTAATGGTGGATCCAACGAAATGAGGGTGGTGGACCAGGTAAAAGGATGTGTGTGGGTGAGTGAACGTGGGATGGGTTTGGATGTCGAAAAAGCTGGAGGGCATTGGGAGTTAAAGGATGAGAGAGAGATAGGTGGGGGAGGGTGGAGGAAGAGAGAAAAGCCAAGTAACGAGGTGTAAAAGATGGGGAGGTGTGATGAGAGAGGGCGATTTGGTTAAGGGCGATGTGGTTGCTTAGGAAACCCAGGGACCCGAATCAAAGTTGGATAGGTTATTATGACACAAATGCTCCTTTTTGCGAGTCCGTGTAATTGGGGTAAACTTTTACTATTACATCGATCGTTTGCCTTCTCTCTCTATCTCTCGTAGCTAAGGTCACGTGTTCTTTTTTTTATTTAGTCCGGTCCAAGTGCTGCACGTGTGGAACGTTAATTGGTAAAGTTCGATGCTTTAATCGGGTGATACACTTAGTCTTGATTAAAACGCCGGAGTTGACCGAAACTAGGACGGCGAGAAAAGATTGCCTGGCGAAAAAAGGCTCTTGAAAAGGACGAAATCGGTCTTTTTTTTTAGAATCAAACTTAAGAAATAAATCCAGTCGACTGGAAATAGATGGTTTTTATCGATCGGTTTTCTCTATTTCAATTAGATTTCCATCCGCTTTGCTAACTACATCAATACTGATTTTCAAGCCAAAATTTTAAATGTATAAGATCTTTAGCAACGCATATTACAAAACAATATCTTAAGTGTTTGGCATTAAGCTATTTGTCACATTTTTATTTATCGAACGTAAAAATCGATTCGAGAATATTATATAAGTGATTTTCACGCATGCCCAATAATCTCAATATATAATTTTGTGTGTTTGTATGTATATCCGTTTGTAACTTAAGAAGCAAAATTCCACAACTTTCAAACTTTGCGCGTGATTTTATATCATCCCTGAAAATATTTTAGGCAAAATTTTCCGCCCACCTCCCCCTATAACCTTATGGTCTCAATTTCGCCCTGAAAATAAAGCCACTTATCTATCTATCTATCTCTCTTGGATTTTTTTTTATTTTCATATTCTTTTTACTTATGTCGTACATTATCCCTTTTACAATATGTATACAAAATTTGGAGGCCTATGTCTCCCCATTCCCCCATAATTTTGATTAAAATTTATCCAATCCTTAGACAAATTGACCCGGGCAACGCCGGGTACTGTAGCTAGTAGTACATATGCAGATGAAGGATTACAAGTTTTTATTATATGGCTATTAATTTTTTCCCTGTTTGTCCTTAAGTAAAATACATCTCTCACTATTGATATACGTAATAGTAATATTTCAGGGGAAAGTAAATTTATATATACGTAAATTTTACTTTTTTGCGTAACTAAAATATAAATTATGTAATTCGACTTATGAACCCGGTAATGAATGAATGAATTAGGTGGTTTTCCAACATTTTATGCCTATCATAAACATTTATATAATTCATATAATTCATTTTATATGTTCTACCGTCATTAGTCTCCGATATTCACTATTTTATACAGAGAAAGATATCGACGAAGGAATTCAAAGTCTTTTCACTCGGTGATTACCATCGCGATTTCCTGGAATACGTAAGCGAGCGGGTATAAAGTTTATTTTGGAGAAAACATTCCTTCCCAAGATAAATTTGAATTTCTCTGAGATCGGAAATGGTTCTCGTGGTATCTAATTCCGTGAATAAACGTGAAACCGAGCGTATTAGCCTTCCCATTAACCTCAAGTGTTGAACGCACTTTCACTCCGTTAAATACGAACCTCCGTCGCATTTTAGCCTATCGCCCGATAAGCAGAACCAATATCCGAACTCCATGCAGCAGAAAATTACTGCCGGAAAACGATCCACATAAAATAGGCCCTTGATATTTCTCTCCATTTTGGTGGAGAGAATACCCGCCTCCTTTTACCTCCTTTAAACGCAAAAGAGATAATTACCATCTCTCTAAGTCGTCGTCTTCTCCTCGAAACGCCCGCCTCTTTCTCTCTCTCTCTCTTCCACTTCCGAGTCCCAATCACGATTTTTCTCGTCCGACACAGAGAATGGGAATAGGACGTTTTAACGACAACCACTTTGGAAGCTAGTCTCTAACTTCAGGAAGAGCGTGGCAGGAGGGGGGCATAGGAAGGGGGAATCGCGGGAGAGAGTCGAGAAGGAGGAGGAGGAGACCATGTAACCCGCCATATAAGGAGGCCATGTTTGCGAAGATGGCGTTTAACGAGGATTTGAAGAGGAGGGATCTCGGTGCGGTTACGAGTATGTGGTGCCGTGGCACTCTTGCGTGGATCAAAGTGACTGATGAGTGCGGTGTTTCAAAGGGGGGGGGGGGGGGGGGGCGTGTTGAATGGGACCATATGCGGTCTGTGCAAGAGGTCCTTAAGAAGGAAGTAGGATGCGGAATGGCTCGAGATGTAGTAAAGAGTATATTCTTCAGAGTCCCATTCCGTGAAGGTGGCGAGGATATTGCGGAGGAGGGCTTTTGGGGCCTCGCGAAGGTCGCTAAAAGGGCCTCGTACGTTAACCCCAATAATGGTGTTAAAAGCCAATGGCCTTCCAATTAATATCCGAGAGATACTCGAGGGAAATTAATACTTTAGGCGCTCAATATATCAAAAACTCCGCGGATATGGCTTTGGGGAGGGTTTATCGTAGCCCCCAGCCGCCATTGGGACCTAATCCATTGATGGTTTCATTAGTTGACGATCATGGATCATTTATTTTCCCAAAGAAGCATGGGTTAATCTTTCCTTATCAAGTTAGTTGATAAGACGCGCAGTAAGTTATTGGTTTCATAATAGCAATGATTTTAGCATTACTGAAGTCAAATTAATACTTTCGCAAGAGATTGTAATTCATTGTCAAATTATTGATAGGTGTTAAGTTAAATTTTGAGTGTTATTTCTTCTTGTAAATTTGGTTACTTGGGATGCAATCTCAGAAATAATATATGTATGTTGAAGTATTGGGCATTATTTTCCCTGATGTGTTGAGTATATTGTCTAATTTAATCAATACACTCTTGAGTATTATTAATTTGCTTGGAAATCGAGATAGAATACTATCAGACAGTATGCATATCATTAAAGAATTTTAATTTTACTTAAGTTGGCAAATTTAAAGAACAGTTTTTTATATGGTTTGGGTCGACGTTTTTTAATTTTATTTGTTCGATAAATGTTGAAACTTATTAAAGTGGAAACCTTAATTTTCAGTATATTAATTACATTTCGTATGCAATATGCCGCAAAACATAAACATAACTTCATTTTAATAATGAGATAGCATAGAAAACTAATTTATTCATTTTGATACTGTAAATTCCTTTCATTTATAAATTTATACCGCAAAACATTTAATTCGTTTTCAAATCTAGAATATTTGATGAAACACTTTAACAGTTTCTGTCGGTTAGCGTTTACACGGAATGCAATCAGAGTCGAGCGAATATATAAGATCTTTAAGAAAAAAGCCAATGCCAGCGAGTAATTCGTGACACACGTGTATTAAGCTTTATGAATCCCACTATTATTAACACGTCAAAGCGCACCCGGATCAAAACCAAAGCGAAGGCGGGGATATTCGGATTCAACATTTATCCCATAACCTTTGAACATCTCTTCGGTATTAAGGGACTGCTATGATATATGGTTTCTCGTCTTGCGGGTTATTTCAACCGGAAGTGGGTTAGTCGCACCGTCGCCCTCCTCCTCCCCACCCACTCGAAACCCCTTCCTCCCCAACCACCTCCGCTGCTTTGCTGACTTCAGCGGATTCCGCCGCGAGATAATATGACGTCGCAACTTTGGCAGGAACAGAGGCGGCGTCGACGGAATCAGTGCGGGTTCCTTGAGACCAACTCTCGTCTCTAATGAAAGGAAATCTCCTTGAAAAGCGCGGATCCCCTACGAGGCCTCGCAGTGAGGATATACCAAACTATGGCTCTCGTTAAGTCTCTCTCTCTCTTGTTGTATTTATTTGACGCACCATTTATTGCTCTAGTTCTGTTTGTATATACATTTATTCATGTTACTATCCTGTAATCAATAACGTAGTTTAAATGGAAGAGGGGAACTTATGGCCCCATTTAGCCCTGAAAATAGTAATATCTCTCTCTGTCTCTCTCTCTGTCTCTTTCTCTCTGTCTCTCTCTCTCTCTCTGTCTCTCTCTCTGTCTCTCTCTCTCTCTGTCTCTCTCTCTCTGTCTCTCTCTCTGTCTCTCTCTCTCTCCCTCTCTCTCCCTCTCTGTTTCTCTCTCTCTCTGTCTCTCTCTCTCTCCCTCTCTCTCTCCCTCTCTCTCTCCCTCCCTCCCACCCTCTCTCCCTCTCTCTCCCTCCCTCCCACCCTCTCTCCCTCTCTCTCCCTCTCTCTCCCTCTCTCCCTGCCACCCACCCCTCTCTCTCTCTTCTGGGTCAAGAAGGGTTTTCTAACTGACCCGGGGGGGTCATCTCGCGATAAGAAAGGAAATTGGTGGCAAGTGAATGTGAAGGGAGGAATTCGACCTAGAGCTTCGCTAGGAATCCACCGCGTCGCTTTCTTTTTTTCCCGTCGACCACGCGAACATGCCTGGATGTAGACTCGGATCTTTTTTCCTCCTTTCGGCCGGATATTTGAGACCTTTCTTTTTACGTTTTATTACATCGTTTATCGCATGGATTCTTTTTTTACCAGACTTGCGAAGGTTTTTTTTCTGATCTCAAACCCCTGCACAAGATTCATTTCCTGAAAGGAAATTAAACGGCTTATTTTCGTCGCTAACTGTTTCGGGACAGAAAATTGCTTATTTAATAAACGAATGTTGAAATAATGTGCAACCATATAAGAATTTTGCTGGCTGAATGTTAAGCAAATACAGGCAAATAGTATTATCGTACCTGACTTAGTTTATGAAAGCTAATGGGGTAAAAATTCGATAAATGGGTTGAAATTTTAAATTTTGTACTATTAGTATGAGTAGAAATTTATTGCAGCGGTGACCTGAATCGAGTACAAATATTTTTAATTTTCCATAATACAAATATGTTACTCGTTCCGTATTTAGCATAATTGTAGGTTTTCACTATATAATATACTAGCAGAAATGCTCGTTAAATTTGAACTGATTTAACGAATGTAAAATTTTGACCGTGTAACATGTAAACATCGTAGAAATAACATACTACAAAGTTTTAACCTTCGAATAAATCAAAATTGACGAAAATCGCTCAGCATTTACCTATTTAGATGAACGAAGGAAGAAAATCTTGCACTGTGAAAAATCGAAAATTACGTGTAAAAACTTATTGGAAAATAATTATTGAATTAAGCGCTTCCTCGACATATAGCATGCGTTACCCGCTAGGTAGCGTTATATATGTACCTATGCTAAATTTCATTACGATATCTTCAAAACTAAAATTGTAAGAAAAACCAGCAAGAACAGAAAAATAAACAGAAAATGCATGAGCAAAGAGTCAAACAAAATTAATTAATTTAATGAAAGAGAAAAAAGTAAATAGAGAATGTTTAAGAATCACAGAGTGAATATAATCCTCCGACTATTATCTCGATTTTCTCGTCCATGAGTCTGTTACGAGAAAATTGTTTATATCAACAACATTTTGGAAACAATGAATCGATTTATCCAACCACAATTTGTGAAAAATTTACATCTAATTATTTAAGTTATTTACGTAGTTTTAAAAACAGCTTGCTTTGGAGAACTGTACGCCACACGAAAATATCATTAAAATCAACAAATATTTGATTGTTATGTAAACAAAGCAAAATCGCGCACAGGAATTGAAAAACGATTTTACGTTAAAGTGTTTCCCATATAAATGCATTGGACTCCCAACTTCGGCGACAATAGGAGTTGTCATGGTAGCATATAATTGGTGTCATAAAATTGATAAAATTACGTATTTTTCTGATTCTAAACGCATTTTTACCCTAATTCGATCAGGATTCGGATTCTGTCTTCATTAAATATAAACTTTGTTCATTCCTTCATAGAACCATCCAAGTCTCAAGTTCGTACCATGTTTTTAAGTAATTTTAAAATTCAAATGAAAAATAATCTGCACTCATCCCTATGTTATCCAAATGGAGAAAATGAAAAAAGAAAATATTTCTTTAAATCAGAAAGGTTAATCAAATCGGTATAAAAACCTGACACACCACTTAAATCTTTATTTCGGTTAAAATCATACCTTTCTCTTGTTCCTATGTCCTGTAGTTGCTGAGCTATAAAAAAACATACATACATACATACAAAAACTTTTCTTTATAGATATCTATAGATATAGACAGTTGCTTCTGACATAGGAAAAGGATACAAATTATGGGGGACGTTCAGATGAGCTATAAACTTTAAATCAAGCACTATTGTAGGTTTTAGGACACAATCGTAGGACACCATCCGACATTGTTAAAATTCCTTTTTTTTATTCTGCTTTTTCCCCATAAGAAAAACACGGAAATTTATGAAGAGGTTTTTAATTTACTTTTCTAAACTATTTTCCTTCTTGATTTGAGCTCTTACTTTGGCAATCGGAAATCTAAGAGATTTTAGTTTCATATTTTTAGGACAAATTGCAAATTTGTTTAGATTTAGCGTAAATGTTTTGTTTTTAACGGAAAAAAGTGAGAATTTTTCTGGACCTCAGAAATTGACTACTGTGGCAACGAACTCAACGCTTTTATATGGGCTAGCTTTTATATGTGTATCAGAGGAATATACTATAATGCCTTTAGTATTTAATTACGACCAATGAGAAAATTCCGAAAAAGTTAAAATTGTAATTTTCGGGGTTGTTTTAACCCCATATTTGCTCAATAAAAAGATAAAAAATATAAGGCGTATCCAGATGAGATAGATTTTTTAAATCTGACAGAATTGAGATTATAGATTTTTGGTCACAACCGTAGGAAAACTCAGAAATTGTTAAAATTCCAATTTTTAGAGGAATTTTTTACCACTTTATTCAGAATAGGCTGAAATTTTTGCGGAATGTTTGCTAGTATTTAATATTTCATTCGCTCAAGTTACTAATTTTTCCCAGTCACCGTTGTTACTCATTATCGTTTAGCTCGAAAATTAATATGAGGAAGGTTGCTGCAGAGGAAACAATAGACACGCAATAGTTTCTTTTAATAAATAATCGAAATGAAACGCCAAAATCATAAAACCGTATTAGATTCGATTAAAAAATGCAAATCAGACACGCTTTCTCAGCATGTTACTCGTAGAAAACAAATATGATACGAAAAAAATAACCGCCTTTTCGAAGGGAATCGAAATAATTTCTCCTTTTGCAGGAGTTTTTTATCCTTTTTGTATTAATAAAGGCGAAAAACACATTTCCGTCTTTCCTGACTTTTGGAATTGGGAGAGAAAGAGGAAGGAACGAACTTCTGACAGTTGGTACGAAGTTGGCGAAGCGACGGACAATGAAATGAAACCAATACGACAAAGAGGGGGTAAAGGAGAAGAGTGGGGGTGGGTGGGGGGGGGAGGGGGAGGAGAAGCAGGTGTTGTGGCGGGTCCATTGCGCTTCAATTATTATTTGAGTCACACGTTGGCTCGGATCAACATGGCGCCGAAGCGGCGCGTAGAATCGGTTCCTTGGACTTTTCTCTTTTTTTTTAGTTTTTTTTTTTGGATGATCCCCGGAAGGAAAGGTGGACCAGCGGTTTTCGAGGTGGAGATGTAGAGAGAGAGAATGCTTAGAAAGAAAATAGGTGGGGTGTGAGAGGCGAAACTCCGGAGTGCGTGAGTTGATTCGAGAACGAAGACCCTCCATAAGAGAGGAGGGGCGTCGCGAGGTTAAGGAAGGAGAGTGCCGGAATTAGTGGCGCCACGCTCTTGCGGAAAATTTCGTGACCATTCTGGCAACTCCCCCCCCCCCCCCCCCCCCACACCCCCTCTCCAATCTCTCCAGCCCTTTAACCCCTAACGCCGCCCTGGTGCCGATCGGGAGAACTAACGATAATTTCCTTCTCCCGCCCCATTTAATGGATGGATTCAATTGAAAGAAAAGGCCGGATTTATATTCAGAATGCATTTTAAGGAGGGAGGAAAGGTATGGCAGGGAAGGGGCGGGGCTACGGTTTATGCAAATGGGGGACGATTTTCGGGAGGGGATTTCCAAGGGAGATGGGTAGTGATGGAGGTGATTTAAACACCTTGCGAAATGAAAGTGATCCGTGCATTACTGATTCTACAAGCTTGCTATATTAGGAATTCCGTAATTAAAGGAGCAGATTTGCGCATCCGTTTCGGTCAATGTTATGGAGGTTGGTTTCATCACTGATGGTTTTTTCGGAAAATTGCCACTCATACTTTTGCACGGCAAGGTGATTTTATTAAGAAGGAATTTATGCGTTTTTGCCGGCCAGAAGGGATTTAGCGGAGGAGGAAGAGATGAAAATGAAAAAAGAAATTTTTTGGCGACGGATGAGGAGTAATCCGATTAGTGAACCCTCGTTAGGGTCCAAAATATTTAGAGTTAATGAAAAAGTATTTCGGTGGACTTATTCGATATCTAACTTGAAGCTTAATCTTGGTAAGGCATCGGTGTAAAAGCGACTGTTTTAAAGCTAATGAAATAATAATATTGCATTTATTGCTGGCGTCGTACTTTTCCTCACCTAATGAACTTGTCCCTTCTTTGGATTAAAAGTTTTATTCCTATAGTCGATGCCATTAAAATTAAGATACAGCTTTCAATGTTTCATATATATATAGTATACTTCTTTGTTATTTCTTCTGAAAATAATTGAGAATTTTATCTCTATTTATTTTCGAATACAGGTTTAGGAGATGTCTGTTAAAAAGTCAGACGTTTCTCATTTTATCAGTTAGTTTGGAAAAATTAAACCCAGCCTTCTGCCAAGTAAATTAATCATAGTATGATATGTGACCCTTGATCTTTTGTTAATATATTCATAATGCACGAATCTACATCTATCTCTTCCACGTTTGGAATGTGAAATATGAATTTGCCATGAAACACGCTAACACATAATTGATAATAATATCTCGCTTCTTTCCAATTTCACGCTCGTGTTCACACATCTGCAAGTATTTTACGGCAGAAATTGAAGTTTCAATATGAGTTAATCGCGATTCGATTGTGCAAATTTTCTCAATTGAAACAACTTCATCGCGCTTAATTGATAGCCGAGTAAATTTTCCGGTTGAAATAAATTGGAAAACAATTAATCCGGGGTGAACTTTTGGGAATTCACAACGGTTCTATTTTGGATATTCATTGGTGCCATATTTAAGTGGGAGAATTTGAGAACAATTGGTGCTGTTAATCTTACCTCATTTGATATTAAATGAAGCGTGTTATTCCATACTAAAAGGAAAATTTAATGTAATGAACTTCAGCTGATGGGCAGCTGTTGTACTGAAATGACTTTTTTATTAGAAATTGTTAATTTGGCGCCCAATATTTTGCAGGAAGCGTCATGCATAACGTAGGGTTGTAATTATATTAGTCTGAATTATTTGGGACTCGTGCATCAATCCAATTAACTTTTTTTATTAAAAGAGTTCGAAGAGCATAATTGTTGGTTACTACCTCTCATATATTTCACAACTTCAACCCTTTCCGGTCATCTGTCCAAATGGGTAAGACATAGCAAGTTTCTAGTTACGGTCTGTCGTCTCTTGCCTTACTATGTAAGACATATTTCCGTATATCGCCATCTGCTAGGGTAAAATTATACTAACGCTTTCCAGCTTGCACATAAAGCAATAACTTTGGATGGTATAATATTTTTTTAGAGCTAAAAAAAAGATTTGGAGAGGTAGCCTAACTAAAAAAAAGTGACCGGAAAGGGTCAAGTTTCCTTTAAAATAACGCCTCCGCCATTCGTGACCTAGTGAGTTTTTCCCCGATGCAAGAAGCGAAAAAGAAATAATAAATCCCGCTTCGTCTATCTAGAGAAAGACGAAAAGTCTAGACTCAGAAGTTCGCGGCACACGTACAAAAAGAGATAAACGCGTTTGGAAACAACCGCGTTAAACGAGTTGTTCGTTCTCATTCTTTATCATCCGCTGTCATCCCTCTTCCGCGTAACGTCTCGGAATCCGAAATACGTAGCGGTCATTTGTAAAGCAGCGTCTCCTTGGATCGCCTTTCTCGTGTGGCCGTGTCTGCTAGAGATGTGACATCTCATCTCTGAAATCGTGTCTCTTACCGTTCGCTATCGTTAAAAGGAAATGGCGTACGATTTATTTTCGAACGGATATCTTGATACATTTTGTTGTCTCATTTTTCCAGAGTCATGTATTCAGATTTCGCAAAAGATTTAGAAAAATAAAGCCTTAAATGTGTCATAAAGGATTCGGCGTTAGTGTTTCAATGAAAATTCTCTCTCGAAGAGTCGTTTGGATTATTGTGGTATTTATTAGTCTAAGCGTGAACGTATATTTTATTTAAAAGTAATTTAGTCTCGCGTTTTATTTTTTAATGTAAAAGATAAAAAATATTTAGTTCCTTTGTTCGATTAATCCTATGGAATTCAAATGAGAGGCCGTCAAAATTAATGTTTTTTTTTGTAAAATAGCTAAATATTATCGAGATAAATTGCCGTTCGCTTTGCAAATGTACATTTTCAATTGAATTCCAGAAATAATCCATATGGATTTCGATGTCCTACGCCACCGCAAATATTATCATTCCTTTTTTCCCAACGGTAACGTAGAATATTGAAATCTGGAGTATTTCACCCGCGGTACATAATATAGGCTAAACATTTCAAAAACTCCAATATGATTATGATTAAAATTCCCAATCGACAAATGCAATCTGTTATTTCCAATTAATGGAATTAGTGCATTAGAGGTTTCAACTCAAATGAAATGTACATCATATTGCTACTAATCAATACAATTATGCAAACTTATACTGAACATATTGAAAGAAAGTTTGATGCAATTTTGAAATAATTTGCATGGAAACGCAATCATCCTCAAGTATGGAAAATGATTGATTTTATACTGAAATATAATTAGCGTTTCGCTATTCGTTTTGAAACAGAACTATTAAATTGTATTTTGCCTGTCTGTAATTTTCATCATAATCTTTTTCGATCTTACCGAACAAAATATATTCTGATCGAAACAAAGCGGGATATAATTATAACATAGGAGAAAAAGAAATTTATAGGACTCTCGTGCACTCCCAGCTATGGATTTGAAAGATTTATTAATAGTCAAAAGCATTAAACAATATTTAGCAAATGATTAATGATTGGTAATTTTATTGAATTTGTTATCCTAATTTTGCTTCTGTTATGATTAAAAAATATTAATGCGTTTACGTTTTATTAATAAAAATGTATAATTTGAACTAAGCTAACTATTCCATTACTATGTTCCCATTCAGTTTCGTCGAGTAAGCATATAAATTAAACGTACGCGTCGCGATAAATATGAATGCGTTCCCGATTCATACATTTAAATAAAAACTAAATTTGCCCAAAAAAAAGGAGCAAAATTGCGACTGTGAAGTAATGATAGCTGAATCTTTATGCGGTTTGAATATGTATTATCCAACCGCGAATACAAAGTAGGTACGAGAATCGCAGCATGATTAAAGTGGAGATACGGCAGTGCTGCAAAAAGTTATCTCATTGGATGGCGAACGAAACCCCGGTTTAACTCATTATCCCATACAAAAACTATCAGAAAGCAATAGCAGAAGTTCCGACCTTTCTTATTTCATTCCATATTACTGCGATTCCGCAAAAAATACGGCCGTGACTCTTTCTCCCTTTCTCCACAGAAATCGATTATAGTAGGAGACCAATTTTATCACACACACACACATGCGGAATGTGGGGATAGGAGATTCTAAAAAACGTACGACAATCCCCTCAGATATTTTTTACCGTTTCTCCTCACCCTCTCCCTTAAAGTCCATAATAAGGAATAGCTCAGGAGCACGAACATTTGAAAGGGGAAAAGTTTGGAAATAAAGCGAGAGGGATCGTGATAAAGGAAAAAAATACAATGACTGGGCGACGAAGAATTGAAAAAGGAGGAAAATGGAAAAGAGGGAGAGAGAGAGGAATGATGGGGGGGAGGGGGGAGGGAGAAAGAGGAGATGAAGGGGGAAGGGAAAGAGAGGATGGCGGATGAAAGGGAATAATACTAAGAGAAGGCAAAAACGAAACTGAAGGATGAAAGATACTGAAAGAGGATTATCATAGAGAGAGAAGAAAAGAAGACAAAATGTCAGAGAGAGAGAGAGAGGGGGGGGGAAGAAATGGAGATGATGGTGGGTCGAGGGAGAAGAGGAAAGGGAATAAGAGAAAGATAGATAAAGATGAGAAGGAAGTGTTGAAAATAATGGCGGAAACGAAGAAAGTAGTCAAAGAAGAGAGATTTCTAGAAATAACAGATCCAAATAAGCGTGCTAAAAAAGAAATAAGTAAAGCGAAACTAGAAAGAAGGCTTCAGATAGATTAATAAAAATGGGGAGAGAGAGAGAGGTGAAAGGTTTGTGGAGCATAAGGATGAGGATAAAGAAAAGTGGAATACAGTAAATAAGATAGAATTATGGAGGTTGTAAGAGAAAGCAAGGAATTAAAAGGCTCTGTGAGGGGAGAGAAAGAATGAGAAAGGAAGATAAGTACAGGAAGGAGACGGAAATATTAAAATAAGAAAGAATGTCAAGAGAGAAACATTAAAGAATGAGAGGATGAGGGGTAAAACGGAAAGGGGAAGAAAATGAGAGTGAAAGAGAGAGGGAGAAAGGGGCGAGATAAGTGGGAGAAAAGATAAGGAAAGATATCAACGAGCATAACCATAAAAACGGATGAAGGGAGATAGGGAGGGGTGAACGGACTAGGACGGAAGGGAAAAAACGAAACACATGAAGGAGGCGTAGTATTCGTAGGAAGATAGCAAGAGAAATGACGATAAGATCTGAACGGGAATGAGAAAGAGAGGGGAAGATAAAGAGCGGGTGAAAAGAGGGATGGGGACAGAGGGGAGATGGATTGTGGGAGAAAGAACGGAAGGCAATATAACCTCCACAATTCAATGGGCGTAAAAATGGTGGGGAGAAAAATATAAAAAAAAACGACTGGATGAAAGAAATCGGCAGTCGGATAGGAAGGAAATGCCGAATCTTGAATTCGTAAAAAAAAGGGGAGAAAGAGGAAAATGTTTTAAGGCGTGTGGGATGAATGGACCGAAGGAGAGAGAGAAACAAGGAGAAAAGAGCACGACGAAGGAGAGGTGGAGTTCGAAAAGAGGAAGAAAGAGAATAAGGACATTATATAATACAGATGGAACAGGAAATACTTCTCGTGCATATTTTGGATTGGATTTCGAGATACTCGGAATAAGCGTGGATAGACGCAGGAGGAAGAGAACGCCGCGAGGATGAGATGCGTTCTAAAAATATTCTTAGAGAGGTCATCCAACCGCTCGGAAAGCGACGAGTACTTTTTCTTTGTCGACATCGTTGAAGAACAGAAAAGCGTGGAAGGTGGCGGATGAGAGGGTTGGAGTGGTCGAATAGGGCCATCCACCTGGCAGTGTGTGGTGTGATCCCCATTTCCCTCTTTCACAGAAGAATAGAAGGCGTCTCCTTCAGACGCCGCACGGCTGCGGGCTTAGCATAAGCGTAATGATTTCGACGCACCCTGAATTCTCACTCATCCACCCCCCCCCTTTCCTCCCCCCCCCCCCCCCCAAACTCCGCCCCCTCCTCCCACAATCCCACCTACCTTCTCCTTCCCCCATTCTCTTTTTCTTTCACTCACTCTCGCGATTCCTTCTGCGGTCTCCGATGCAGCGGCGGACCATTTACATAATTGCAATAGTCGGGGCGGAAAACCGAGGGAGTGTGGTCTCGTGCTAAGAGATGCGGAAAAGGGTGAGAGGAAAGGTGGGGGGGGAGGGAGGTAAGGAATCGTGGAGGGAGTTAAAAGGTGACCTGGAAGGAGAGGAGAGGAAAAAGGTGTTCTCGCGGTTGAATTGGAGTGGCGTGGGTGAAGGTGGGATTAACATCGCTCGGGTGTTTTGGAATTGGGTTATGACGCTGGGGAGGGGAGATTAGATGTTTCCGTGTTGGGAAGGAGATGAAGCGAGGCGTTGTCGGACAAAGGAAAGGTGTTTCATTTTTTGTATTGACCTTAAGTGATAGCGCGTTAACGGAGCAGGAACTGGGGTGAGTTTGGATTTAACCTGGATATATATTTTTTCAAATTGAATAAGGTTACGTTTGTGCTTTGGCGTTGTTATCGTCATACAATGGCTTGAAAATAAGTGAGGCGGAATACCGACATTAATGAGATATGTTCTGCAGTTCTCTGGCGTTTTATTTCTCACTCTAGTTGCAGTAAATATGTTGGACTTATACTAACAATAAGACTTTGAAGCTAGGCTTCGGCATGGTTCTAGATCAAATTTGATGCTGCTACGTCGCACGTTTCCTCTTAATGGCGCCTTTATGGAGGGAGAATCCTGTAAATAAAGCCTATAATATTGTTAATACTACTTGACGGTGGATTTTCTTATCGTATCAGCAGAAATTAGGTCATATAGTGTTTTATGCCAATCCCGTTACACAGTTACAGTCCTATTACTCTTTTCTCTTATGACGCGTTAGATATTTCGAGTTCTGCAAATTATTCTACGGGTTCCTTCAAAAGAACCACAGTGGAATATTAGAGAATGGCTTTTGAAATTTGGAGCGTGTTGAAAATCCGACTAGTTTTTGTCGAGCGAATGATTTATAAAATCGAGCCAAACTGTCGTGAAGAGGAAGACTGGGACGAGAGAGAAAGAGAATGGAGTAAAGGGGAGAGAAGAGGAGAATGGGAAGGATAGGAAGTGAGAGAAAGGGGGAAAGACTGGGGAGAAAGTGAGAAAATGAACTAGTCGGAGCGGCAGAAGAGAGGAGAAGGATAGTGGGAGATAGAGGGATATTGAGGCGGGAAAGAAGAGATATTTAGTCAGAGAGGAGGAGGAGAGAGATGGATCGGGAGTGTGGGTAAGAAAGGAGTTGGTAGGATGCATAGATTGTAATGGAACGGTGGGTTATGAAAGAAAGGGTGAGGGGGAGAGTTTTAGATGGAGGGAAGCCGGTCGACGAAGTAGGAGAGCGGATGTGGGCGAATGAGAGAGAGGGATTGGTTTGAAGGTGGCTGGAGGAGGTGGAGAGGGAGAGAGAGAGGGAGATTGGAAGGGAAAATAATGTGCGCGGGTGGATGGAGTAAAAGAGGTAGAAGAAGGGAAGTTATTCACTCTGGTTCTCCCACACGTGCGGCAGGAACGAGAAAGGAATGATAGGATGAGAAATGGCGTCTTTTGAGGGGCGGGAAAGAGAGGGGGCGGCGGCAAGTGATTTCGCTGAAATTTACGTGTGCGGAAAGTGTCAATTCTGGAGGAGTTTATTTCCTGCGGAATATTTTCCAAAGATTCATTTGCATAAATATTCTTCGCGTGAGAAGGAAACCGGTTTTTTACAGAGCGGATTAATGTCGACGAGTTGTGTCCGCTATTATTGAGTAAAATGTAAGAATATTTCAGAGCAATATCTATTACCCTTTCCGCGAAATACGGTTTTACCTGTTTCCCGGAGGATATTTCCAATATATCCTTGAGCTAGTTCAGTATGCCGAGATATGTAGACCTTAGGTCCGTTGGCGTTTGAATTCAGCCCAGTGTACGAGTATTTTCTTCGTCATGTCATTGATATTTCTTTGCATGTACAGAGGCCAACAAATCGTGATTGTCTAAGAAATGAATGGCAAAAAAAGAAAATTTCATGAAATATCCTCGTTCATGAATTAAAATATAAAATAGAATTTTATGTACCTATCCTAAATTGAAGTGGCTTCAACAAGCCTTAAGAATAGAATGAACTGGGAATTGATGCAGCGGGGTTGATTATACCATATTTCGAGGAGGAAATAATAAATACTAAGGTAGCATGTATGCTAAATATACAGTTTTGGCCAAAATATTGTGATACTTTTACCGGAATAAAATAATTGGACAAGGAAGCAATTTAAGAGAGACTAGAACAATAAATTGATTTTTTCCCTGATCGAAGTTATTTTTTTCTTTGCCCTTCAAATTATTATGAAACCGTCTCCACGGCAACGGGTTTATCTGATGGTAGCCTTCTCAGTAACAGCGATACTTTTATATCGGCAGTCACGCTAATCTAAAACGTAGGCTTCGCATGCCAAGCAAGGTTTTCTTAGCTTCTTTTCTACCTTAAATTCAATTCATATTTAACGTGATCCTAAAATTTATCTTCCCCGAACAATTTCAACTGCTCTTGCGATGAAACTTATGTTTCCAATATCCACGTACTTAGTAAATTGTGGAAACGTCGTAATTACATTCTACGCACAAGTATGCAGGAATTAAATATCTTAAATGCGGAAGTAATACATTTTAGGGGTGAATTTCGTTTCTTTTTTATAAATGAAATCGCATGTTTATCATTATATTGACCGAGCGTTGTGTTTTTTCCATTTCATTCTTAGCCCATTTCATAACAAAGGCAGAACATAAACAGAAATTCTATAATTAATTTATGTAACGGAATTGAAATGGCCATCAATGTGATAATCACGTAACAGATTATTAATACGATTTGCAATGTAATCTCACAAAATGTGCGTTTGTTAAGACAATAATGTCAATAATTATTAGTATTAATATTATTGCTATTGTAAGAGCTTGGACGAGGATGTCTGATGTTGAATTAACTTATTAATTTTAAATTATTTGATAAGCGCTCGAATGAATTGGATGTATCAGCAAAACTCCTCTATTAATTTTCAAAATTCTAAAACCTGCGGGTTTTTTTCATCGATTTTTGGTCGAAATTTCTATTAGAGTAATCGATTCCTTTATACATTAATCTGCCGTTAGAAACGCCACAATGTATGATTTACGAACATGTATTTTTATTTTGGAAATTAACGTTAATCTTCACTTACTCTTTAGTCGACCTCGTTCAAAAGTTACCAGATAAAGTACGCCGCGTTTTTTTTTAGACCTTCCCGAAAGAATAAAAAATAAACTTCCACTTTAAAAACCTTTTGTTAAACTAATGCACGAAGTCCGCAAGCATTCTTTCTTCATTGGCGAGGAGCGGAAAAATGAATAAAAAATAATAATACTGGCCTAGACTCCGGTAGTGAGGCCATTTTGGACCTAACCAACTTTTTCGCGGAAAAAAATTGAAACTATAAAAAGCGATGTGGGGAGGCTTATGTGGCATCCTTTTTTCGTCATTGCTCCCCCCCCCCCCTCCCCTCTGTTTCTCTATAATGCTATTCTTTTCTCACTCAAACCTGTCCCTTCCTCTTTCCACTCTCCCATTTCCTAGTCCTCCGTCTCTTAGAGACTTCTCCCTATATTTGAAATAAGAAAAAGTAAAAAATGCCTCTTTCTCTCTACGGGAGGGATATCCCGCTCGAAAAAATTCTAGTAAGCTTTCATATGGGTCGAATGGGGTACATTATCCAGACCCATTAGACCGGTCGATGCGGACATTTTGGTGAAGATGTGGATGATGGAAAGGGGTGCTTCGTGAGGGGGAGAGAGGAATGAGGGAGGAAGTCGGTATGAGATGCCGAGTGGTGGAGAGAAAGAGAGAGAGAGAGAGACAGGAGAGCGAGATGAATGGAGCAGCAGGGCTCGGGTTGGTAAAGATGCGGTGGAATGTGGGATTCTGGGGATCGATAAGATTAGAATATGTGAGGTATGGGATGAGCTTTAGGATGAGAGAGAGAGAGAGTGTAGAAGAGAAATAGCGGGAGGGAGAGACGAGGTGAGAGAAGAGGAAGATGAGAGATGTTGGTGAGTTGAAGTAAGGCAAAGCCCCAAGGCCAAGAGGGTTCTGCTGCGAGCATTGCCGTGCTGCCGTGGAAAGGAGAGTTAGAGGGAAGATGACGAGGAGGTGATGGGAGGTTGGGGGGGGGAGGGGAGGGTGGAAGATGTGCTAATGATGACTGAATAGAGGATGGATGCAGGAGAGAGAGGGGAGAGGGGCTTTCCGCAGCTAGAATTTACATGATAAAGCGTTGCATAGGATAGATAAGAGAGGGGAATGAAAAGGTGAGAGGAAGGGGAAGTGGTGGAAAATAAAAGCTCCATTCTCCGCTATGTTATTCGACACGCAATTTCGAGATGCGTGGATGGCGAGCGAAAAATTTCTTTCGTATTTTTCTCGATATTAGACCGGCGCGTGAATGCGGGTTGATTCTTAAAGGCGGGGCTCAGGGAAGTAATTTTATCGCGCGGGGAAATAAGTTACTGCCGCTGACGTAATTTAATCTGCGTTCCTTTTTTCCCCAAGAGCCGATTTGTGTCAAGGTCGTTCGGTAACTACCTCAATGAAAATAACGATAATTGAAAAGTCGAGGTTAAATTTATCCGACGTATTAGGTGCGACAAATTAAAACTCCATTTTGTGATAATAGAGGTGGAAAAGTGAGTGATTCTCATTTGCTCACTGACCTACGAAATAACTCACAGAGGAAATAAGTTTCCATGGAGTATAGAAAGGCTAATTTTTTTAGCTGAATATCAGCATGTAGATATATTTTAATAACTGTAAATAATGGGTTTTACTCAACGATGATTATCTGATCTTTGAATACGAACTTTAATGAAGTAAATTAATGGTCTTCGAAGTGAGTGAGAGAAAATATATTTAAATTACAAAAAAAAAACAAGAATGAAAGATATGCCCGGTAAATGGAAGAAACAGAACTTTTAAATCCGTTATTTACTCTGTTGTATAGGAGCATGCTTTCCGTGCCCATACAATCAAAATTCTAACCATTTTGGTCTGTGAAAACTGGTCGTTGATGTGTATGTTTCATAGAGTACCAGCTCTCTGGGCTGTTCTCTATCTCACTTTATTTCATTCCATGTGTACTTGATCGCTTTTTGCCTGGGCTTCGGCATCTCGTATTCTTACTTTGTTCCATTACTGAATGTTCCTCCGGCGTCTTCTAACGCTTTCTGCTTTGCGTAACCTCGTCTTCTCTGCAGCAGCTTTTCTCTTCAGTTCTATGCTTTTGTGGTGGAGCTATGATCATTGATGAATAGATAAAATAATCATTTCTAATTTATGACGCCAAGAAGTATCTATTTAAAGATTATTAGATGCTACTAAAACTTTTTTTTACTTAAAAGTGGAATGCAAGCGATCATCAACGATCAACGCCTGACAGATTTTGGTGAAATATAGCGAGATAATTAAAATTTTATCCGAGCCATTATTAACTGATACATGAACCAAACCATATTTAGACGATGAATTTTAGTAAGGATATGTCATACTAAATTTTATTTAGCCCTGTCGGATGGTTCAAGAGACAGAAGACGCAACAGACAGACAAGGCTCGCCCGTAAGTCGTTCTGCTACTATTTCTCTACGATTGAGACACTTGATTATTTTTGGCAAAAGAGCTGAACTACCCTCAATAGGCTAATATACGTTATCGTAGTGTCAGAGAATATGTGAATTTTATCCTTGTAGTCAACCCATAAACTTAAGTTACGGTGCATTATCACGTACGTTATTATATACCATAAAGGATAAATTTAGGCTTATAAATTTGGAAGGAAATGAAATACAATCATAATTTTCCCATAGTAGTAACGAATATAATAACGGCGTAAAGCGGGTTCAACAATGTTTTAAGAAATACCTTAATTTTATCTATTATCGCAATCACACCATATCTACTTACGTAAAAAAATTCTTTTTAGAGAGTTGTGAGCATTTTTTCATTTGTGGTTTACGCAAGCGTCTTTACATGAAGTTTGTACACATACCAGTGCACATAACGATCGAATTACAACTTATTTAAATCTGTATTTAAAAAACGAAGAAGTTGAAATGTGAAAGATTTTTTTCTATATAAAGATGAAGTTTGTTTTATTCAATTTATTTTCATCGTTGCTTGGGAATGTTTGCAAAAAATTCATTGAGCTGCTCGTTATGAAGTTGTAATAATTACATTTCCATGTTACGTCAATTCTACCCCGAGGTTAGAGGGCTCGTGCAATTATTTTTTTAAATCTTGTCATTGAATTATAAAGAAAATTGAGACTTCTGCCTTCTTTTTTTCTTCTGGTGATATTTTTCTTATTTAAATGAGATGAAAGTTTTTTTTTAACCACGAGTAAATGGCGTTTGGAAAAATTATCGGAATGTAAATTGCGTGTGTTGATAAAGGCAGTAATATGAATATCCATAGGAGTCTATGTTATTACATGTCAGTTACCTATGGAAGGATTGTAGAGGATTGAAGACTAACAAACAAGGATCAATCTTGAAACGTGGGTTGCAGTAATCGTGCGAGTAGAACTTTCTCTTACTCTATTCTATAATTAATAATACAATGACCTTTATGAAATTGTTTTTACAATTAAAATATTTCCAAATTATTATGCACGAGGAGAATTTTCATCTATTTTATGTTATTAATAAAAAGAGAAAATCTGCTCTTTAACATTTGGAAATACCCTTTAAATTATTGTTTCTGCCAATGTAAAGGCATTATTTATGTACCCTTATCAGGCGTTTTGCTTTAAAAAGATAATTCCTTTGGCGTCCATATCCGAACATAGTGTGATAGCATCCTTGGTAAATACCGTCCGCTTTTAAAATTAGACGCAAGGTAGAAATGAAAGCCTAGCATCCCAAGGAGGACCAAATACCTTATCGACGTTGATGCTAAAGCACATCTCTACTTGGCCAATGGATGTAGACCCTAATGAGCCGAAAGAACGGGACATTGAGGGGAGAAAAGTGTGATGTGCGCATGATAAAAACGTTTGCGTAATTGGAAGTTAACAAAGTACTCTGTAGTGGAATTCATGTTTTAGCTCAAATCCTAAGGATTTAGCCATTTAAAGTGTCTTCTCTTTTTATCAACCCATTCTAAATCATAAAGGACTATGGTTATCTCCTGGGTAACGAATGACAGAGAACAGAAAAACCACGCAATTAGCTGAATATTATATATATATATATATATATATATATATATATATATATATATATATATATATATATATAATTTTCTTGTTACCATAGTTACGTGGAGTAACTTCCGTAAATTAATGGTTTTATTTAATTAATAGTCTACTTCAGTCTAGATTTAAGTTTTTTGTCTAACCTACTCTTTGAATTATGTTCAAACTTTTCTTGGTAATTGCCGTTTAGCGTTCTTTATTTTTTATCTAATGCGACGCTATAATCTGCGGGATAAAGGATGCGCAATCACAATCTCAATTTGAGCTTGTAAGAAGGATCTTTATCATCTCTCGCCCTGCAAAAGTAGGTCACGAGCCGCTATTTTCCTCTTCCTCAGTGTACTTTCCTTCCATTTTCTCGTCCCCCACGTATTCACATGTCCGTCTTCACACACACACACGGGCGACCCTTACCCAAACCCTTATCATTTAATCGAC
The DNA here is from genome assembly GCA_036926305.1 of Uropetala carovei. Classification (NCBI taxonomy): domain Eukaryota; kingdom Metazoa; phylum Arthropoda; class Insecta; order Odonata; family Petaluridae; genus Uropetala; species Uropetala carovei. The sequence continues at coordinate 2,157,935 of JAXCHB010000010.1, read as the reverse complement.
ATACTTAACCGACCTCCATCTACTCGTCTCTTCACGACCGATAACCCATTCACTTTGTAGGCATTTACTCTCGGCCCATAAGATGTATCGGTACATTCATCCTTCCGTCCCTCTTTTTTACGCCCTCTCCTCCCTCTTCCATTTTCCCCTCTTTCATTCCACTGCTTTCCTCCTCCTAACCGTCTCGCAACCTAATCCTCCCCCTCCCCACCCCACCCGCTCTCCCCTCAGAGCCTCGAACCCCCACCCACCCCCTCCTCTTCCTCCCACACCCTCTCGGGCCCTCTCCATCCACCTCCTTCCCGGACCCTTGGCTCCTCCTTGGGCAGCTCCTCGTTACCTAAGACCTCAGAGGACGGCTTGATTTGTGGCTCTAGTAAGGATTTGGTTCCAGCATTGGGAATTGGAGGAAGAGAAGACGCGGTTTGGTCGGAGGGACGTGCAGTATAAGTGGAAAAAGGGGAGGAGAGGAGGAGGAGAGAGGGAGAGAGCCTTTGGAGGAAGAGGGAGGCGGAGAAGTTAGGTAGGTGTTCGCCAAAGGGATGTGGACGGAGCGAAGAAGAGATGGTATAAAGTGTGACGGGAGGGTCGAGTGAGATAGGGAGAGAAAGTTCTGGAGGAATGGGAATAATGACGGAGTTGAGGTTGTAGAGGGCGCAAGGAGGGAAACGTAAGGGGAAAACGCGAAAAGGTGAGAAGGTTATGCAGAGAAAGGTGATTAGGGTGGACGGGAGGAGGGAATGATGGGGGGGAGAGGGTTTTGAAAAGGGTAGACGGGATGCGAGTGGAAATAGGGAAAGGAGAGAGTGTGGGAGGGAGTAGTTCGGGGCCGAGGAAATGTGGGACAAGAGGACAAGGAGGAAGAAGGAGGGAGAGTGAGTGAGATAGAGAGGAAGTTTATATGCTTAAGAAGAGCGACTTGGCTACGGTCGCGATGGGATTGCTTCGAGAAGAATGGCGAAGTCGTGGTTTAAAGTGTCGACGGAAGTAGAAGACGCATTGCGAGTTTTTGTGGGACTTTGATTGGGCGTGTCGATCGATGCGGTCCCGTGACCCAACAACCCTCGTTTCCCGTTTCCACGTTTATGGATTCGCCGTATCGAGAAAGAATCACGAGGAATAAAAGAGTAAACGTTATTAAATGTCTCTTTGGTTTTTTTCTTAGTTCTAGTCGATTCTGTCGAGACGCTTAAAAATTTAATGCTTCCGTTTTTACTCTTTAGATAAAATAAAACATCGTCGGCCTTTATGGATCTGGTGGATGTTTCGTCTAATTTTCTTCCATACTCGGATTATAAACATTAAGTGAAGTAGATCCATGGGAAAACATTCTATAGCATCGTGGAAGTATCTGTTAGTTCAGAAATATATGTGCAAGGATTGTAAAAATTTCTTCCCAATTCTTCAGTTAAACCATAAAAATTACATAAAAAGAATGTTATATAATAAAATATATGAACATAAATATTAAATTATATTCTTAAGTCTTAAATGATTGTTCAAGAATTTGTCGGTAGTTTGAAATTTTAATAAACATGTTTTTAATGGATCATGACATTTTGGTCAAACATAGATATTTTATTAATGGCAATGGTAGTTTAGCTTTCTCACTTGTTAACTCCGTCGCTTAGTTTGTAAGTTTCATAGAGTTAAATTGACGTACTTAACCCTGTAAATAAGCCATGGACACCGCGTTTGATTTCAGCAGTCATTGTGCAGTTATGTGGTGACAACTCTAATTTGTTTTAGGTTAACCGCCGTTTATAATGAGAACACTGCTCAAGATTTGAGAGATTTAACGGTGAGCTCAGAATATGTTCGTTGATTCATAATCGAAATACACACATGCAGTGTAATGAGAATTCAAAACCCTATCAAAATATTTGTAAAATTATATTTGTCAATGGATAAAACAAAAATTAATTTACTATAGTTAATATATTGTTGTTATATTGAAGTATACTGAAGTAACCATTTTTGTGGGCATATCTCAAAGAGTTAAATACATATATTTATATTTATGATCAAATATAAATCATCGTTGTATGCTCTACCGATTAGTCGAACGGTATCAAATAATTTATTAAATAATCATATAATAAAAGTACATTTAAACCGAGACATTAAATGTCAACAGACGATTTTGCAATTTCTAGCTTAAAAATTAATTTATTTTATTTCTATCAGTAAAATCTTAAAATTATAACAATATTATATAATTATATCAATCACTTTAAATATTGTATCAGCAAAAAAGTAGATTCGATTTTGTTGCGATACATTATATCGTAAAATGGTAAATTGTTTATTCTAGTTTATATATAACTATATACAGTGACCTCAGGAAGAATGGATAGCTAAATCTTTTGCATTCGTCAAATTTCTCTTGAAAAATGTACTAGAAGCAACAAGAAAATTAAATGGGAATAATAAAATCAGGTTATTGAGAAAGAAATCAGATGCGGATGAAGTCAATAATAAGCGCATTTTAAAGAGAAAGATGGAAGGTATGCAGTAACGAAGAATACGTGTAAGCAGCAGATAAAATGGAGAAAAGGGGAAGGGCGGAGGGGGTGAGAAATCGAAAAGAATTTCTCGTATTTTCCTACACAAATGGATTGGAACCGAAGGAGGAAAGAAAGAGAATTTCGGAGGAAAGGATTTTGGGAAAGTGGGGGAAAAGGTTCCCTTTTTATTTGGTAATGCGTGGCCTCTGGAAGGAGCGAGAATTATGCCTCCTGTGAAATAGGTGGGAAGAACACGAACGGTTGTAATAAGAGAGAGGAATTCCGAGGAATTTTTCGATTATTTTTTTTGCATTATCGACGGAAACTCGCGAGCTGAATAGTGTGAAGGAGAATCAGAAATCGCTGAATAAAGAATCATTCGTGCCAAACGGAGAAGACTTACTTTGTCTGCTCAAAATATCCACACGACCGAATTGTTATAATTAAATTCTGATATCGTATCACTAACGGTACGTTATGATAAGATTAAGCCACACACAGTATATCGTTTATTGAACATTCGGTGTACATCCATTGGGAATTTTAAATATCTATGCTACCTTAGCGTTTCCACAAATACATATGTATTTTAATTTGATAACACTAATATAAATATTCTTTCTCATTAATGTGTTTCAATAATCAAACATTTATATATAGGCAATCGTGTAAATTTACATCACCACAATTATTGAAATAACACGACATTATTTTAGCATTAAAAATTACTTGAAATTTTAACGAATGTATGTTTTGGGTGGTAGTGATTAATTACAGAAACCTTTAATGCATCCAATAGATATCATTTGCTTCTTGCCGTAATTTTGATGAAGTCTCTGACGCAAACAGAAACTGGGGTAGAGGAATATATGAAGTTACCTTGTAGTTATACACCCGGTGGTGCGTAAGAGTTGCGCGGTAGAGTGACTTCACGGGGTAGAAACCGAAACGCTGCTTTATCGATCCAGTGTAGTTTTGTAAGGCCAAAAGACTATCGTACCCTTTAAATTTTTAATGATTTACATTCATATAAATATATAAAATCGTTATATAAAGTGTTGCTGTGTTTCGCTATTTTTATTCACTTTCAATTAATATAGAATGTTTGTTTCAGTTTATGAAAATGGGTGTTTTATTATAGTTTGTATTTTGTCGAACCGACTCTTATAAAAATACTGTAATTATTGTGTTATACTTTATTAATGAAAATATTTTCGTTTTGTTTTATCATTTTCACCTTGAAAAGAATCTAAATTCTCAGTATAATGCATATAAAATCATATTTAAAAACTGCCCTACATCAATTAAGAAATCTTTTAAAATATTGGTTTTTGTTAAAGTTATCAATCAAGCTTTCAAAATGTTGTACACATGTGGTTAAGTATTATTTAACACATGTTTCGTATAATTTCTAATATATTTTTTGTGGTTGATTGAACAAGATTTGGATTACAAGCCCTTTTAACCCTGCTTACAATCCATTATGAACAATTTCTTAGCACTTGTTGAGGAATATGATTGTAATTTCTTATGCATAAATTATAAAATTTACACATCATAGCACTACAATCTCAGAAATGATTTTAAAACACTTATATAATTGAAATAGAGTAGTGGGGATCCTCAAAGCTGGCACCGGAGAATTTGACATATATTCGAATATTACTTCATATATCTCCGTAAATAGATAAAATATTTGGCTTAAGAAATAACAACGAAGTTGGCCTAATTGGAAGGAATATACCTGAGTTGGCCGAGAAGGTTTTGTTGTAATGTATACAATCTATTTGCGAAGGTTAATTTAAGATCCACGCATTCATTGTAGATCGTCATGTTTTCCTTCTTTTTTTAAAATAAATATGTTTTTTATATGAGATATCGAAAATATTACGGATATTATCTGTACATAAAATATTATAGTATTCGCATTAATTAAACATAAAGCTCATTTTAACGAAGGTTCGCGTTTCATCGATAAATATTTCCCCGTGAGAGGAAACATTTTTAATTAAAGAGAATTCTATGCCCTCGTTATATTTAGTAATTTATGTATCCAATACGGGTTATTTAAACAAAGAAGAATCGTCTTTAAACTACCTACTTGAACCGATGGAGAAAAATAGAGGAACCTTCTTTAATATCTTTAACTGTTCCAAAATTAACTCTTTCCTTCCTCTGGGAAGTATCTCCATTAAATTATGATGCAGACCCTCTTTCAATATGAATTGCGAGGGAAAATCGTGGCCCAAAAAAGCACACCGGTGGAGATAAAAAAAATGGCAACCGTCGGCTCGTGTTTCTCTCCTTGATCTCGCCTTTGAGTGACAACTGATCCTTCCCTTAATTGAATGGCTTGCGGAAGGCGAGAGAGGGAGCCGTAGAGGGGTGGGAGAGAGAGAAGAAAGGGGGGAGGGTAGGCAGGAGGATGGTGAGGAACAGAAAGAAGTGGGAGGGTTTTACAAGGGAACGGGGGAAAAAGCGGGCAAATACTTCCCCGACGGAAATAATGGCCCATGTCGTATGTGGCTGGGTTTCGCTGCGGTAGGGGTTCTAATTAAGGCATCGATTTATCGACCCGCTTCACGGCGAAGAACGTAAGTCTGTGTACATTTATGAAAAAATGAGGAGATCTTTTGGGACGGCTCTCTCTCTCTCTCTCTCTCGCGCTCTCGTAAAGTTTTATATTTTTAAAAGCCGTCGGCGCAAACTAACGCCTGCGGGAGTCATGGTGACGGCGGAGGAGAGGTAGTGAGGAGGTTGCGGTGAGGGGGAAGAGGAGGTGGGAGGGTGAAAAACAAACAGTCGCACAATGGGTGTAACCGCGGACGCGGGTTTAAATAGGAGGGAACCAGGGTGTTGAGGACGGGAAACGGATAATATACCGGATTGGAGTCGAGTCGCAATTATCGGAGGAAATATTTCGTGAGGCTTTGCGATATCGGCGAGGATAAACAAATGAAAAACGGATTGTTTGTTCTGGGAGATGAGCGACCGTCCTTCTACGTACCTGCGCACGTGTCTTCCGAAATAGCATTCGAGGCTCTGGAATTGAAATCAGTTGCCGATATTGGGTTTTTCTCAGCTTAAAGTTGACCCAGTCCACTGAGGGTTCCTTAAAGGATATGGCTAAGATTAGTTTTTTTTTCATTCCTTTAGTTGCATGTCGTACATCTGGAAATTCGCTGGGGATTTTTTTGCGGTTTTAAATCCTCTTAAATAGGTATTATTTTAAAATATTAGTTATCGGGATTTTGTTAAGGAACTAGCTTCGCTCATTTCAATTTGTATTACGGACGTCGATTGGTATATTACCATAATTTAATCATAACTCTTTTATGCACGTATAGTATGTTTGATCTTGCAATTCCTTTGTTAGATCAAATCATAAACAGTTGATAATTTAAAATTATACATGGATTTTGATATTTTAAATACTAATTTTTTATTTAAGCTGAATATTTTATTTACATATTCATTGTGATAGAATTCTTCGTCATAAGTGCAAATTTGATATACATTGCAGATTCGAGATAAAAAATGCGACCTATTACATCACAAGTTTTCTATTTATTCAAGGTTCTGTGTTAATATTTGCGAGTTCTATTTGTTCAAATAATATGTGTAAATATTAGCTATTATGCGAGCACAATCATCTGTTTGCAGTGACGGTTTCTATCGAATCAACTGCTACAATTTTGCAGGTTCTATTGGAAACATGTTGGCCCTAGTACCGAGGATGCACTGGGCTAATTATAGAAGCAGAATAAAAACGAAAATTATATTATTTAATATCAGCTGGAAAATTGCTTAATGCGAAATATTTTCAACCAAGTGAAATAAAGGAGGATGAATCGGCTACCAAACATAAAAATTTGCTTTAAAAGCTAAATGTGTTAATCGTAAATCAAAAATTACTTATTAATTTGAATAAAGTTTGCGCAATGAAAATATTTTCGTGATTTTTTTTGATATTTTAAAAATTATATGCAGATGGTTGAATTCCATAGGTATGTTTGTGGAAATCAAGTGGAATTTTGAAATTAATCCAATAAAAAGTATTTACATTTAATGCACAACATTTATAGATTTCAATATATTTTTTTTAAATCATCATATTAAAATCCAAGATTTTTCTCAAATGGAATTTTAGAGGAGTTTTGCACGGTTTTGCCATCTTATGCAAATAGTAACTTGTTAACATGTGTAAAATGAAAGTAATATCGAGCAAATATGCGTAAATCTGCTTACTACTAGTATTTACAAATAAAATACCATATATTTTGCTCTTTTATCTTAACAATGGGGCCTCGTTATTGTGCAGAAATAATATTGACGAGGGAAATCTAAAACGAAGTAACTATTTCCACTAAGTGATAAACTGGTTTTGGTATTAAATGTTTTTATCTAAGATTTAAAATTTAAGTATAAATAATGAAAATACTTTAGGGCCTTCAGAACTCTGTGTTGCTTTTCCTTTCCTGTCAAAATAGGTATTTAAAGGTTGCTTCCTGTAACGTTTGAATCCTATGCATTTTGCAACAAACGTAAAATAATATTTCATGTCAAGCGTCCAAAACGAAATTGAAATAACGTTTTGAAATCGATACTTGAGAAAGAGACGATCGAAATAAAAAAGAAAGCCGTGTCGCGCTGGATGAGACACGTGGCTGGGTTTATTGAAAGGAAAGGGCGGCGGGGGAAATAAAACATTCAAAAAACGCAGAGGGGCGTGGACATGTTGACTCAAAGGGGTAAGGTCCTCATGAAAAGGAGTAAAGGAGGCGGAGTGGAAGAGGAACAGACAGAGAGACAAACGATTTTAATGGGGCGAAATTGAGACTGTATATTCTCTTCTTACATTTAACCCTGCGTCAACAATTACAAATGAGAATAAAATAGTAATAATAATTTCAAAGAAAAGAACCAGAAAATAAAAGAAATGGATGGATAAATAGAGTGGAGAGGAGGGGAGAGGAGGAGGGAGGGTAGTGGAGAAGATTTTCAAGCGAAACCGATATCTGGTGGGGTGAGGCCAGAAGAGGCCTCCGTTGAGATGCCTCTTCTAAAGAGGGCGAGAGAAAGAAAGAAAGATGGAAGGGAGTGGAATAGAAAGAGAGTGAGATGTATGGATAGGGGGAAGGGGGAGAGAGAGAGAAAGAGGTGGGAGGGTGAGAGAGAAGGTGGAAGACCACAGTGCTTCGGTTTTGAAGTGTGAAGCTTGAACCGTTTGGGGATTTGATAGCGGTCGGAAGTGTGAGGAAAGAGGATGGAAGAGGAAATGAAGGTTTGGAAGAGGAGGAGGATAAGGAAGAGACGAGAGAAGGAAGAGGGAAAAGCAGGAGAAAGCGAGAGAGAGGGAGAGAGAGAACGAAAAGAAAATGACAGCGATGGTGCCCTGTGAAGGAAGTTGGGAGATTTGGAGGGAGGATTAAACAGGAAAGCAGGCAGGGTTTGGGAGGCGGAGAAGTGGAAGGAGAAAAAGGGAGGAGGCATGAAGGAAGAAAGGAGAGAAAATGGAGGAATTAAAAAAAAGAAGTAAGAGTTGATAATGGTAATGGGTTAAAAAAAATAATGATGGAAAAAAGGGAGTTGAGGTGTGGGAGGTTAATGGAAAATAATGGAGAAGAGTTACAGGGGAAAGAGTGAGAGTAAGAAAGGAGGTTGGTAAAGGAGCGCGGTGTGGAGGAGGAAGAAACGAAAGGGAGAGGACAAAAAGAGAATTAAAGGACAAGAGGGAGCAGGAAAACGACAAAAATACGAAATAAAACTTGAGAGAGAGGAAACAGAGTGGAGGTTGAAAACAGATGGAATGGAGAAATTTAGAAGAGGGAGAAAAAAAGAAAGAACAGAGAAATGGAGGAGGGGAGGTTGATAAGAGGGAGAAGAGAAAGAGTGGAAGAAGAAGAAGATGAGGGGGTGGAAGAGGTTTTGGGGATGAAGGGTGATTCAGACTCATAATGGATTGGAGCTTTAAGGGACGCCCTTGAAGAAGAGGCTGTGCTGTGGTGCTCTCGTTGGAGGGATAAAAACAAAAACGAAACGCTGTCGGGAAAACGTGTGGTAGAAAGCGAGAGTGTAAGAGAGAGAGAGAGAGAAAGGAAGTAGGAGGAGTGAAGGAGATATGAGGAGGGAGAGGGGAGGAGGAGGGGGGGAGAGACGGGAGGGGAACTGGAGGGGGGAGGGGGAGAAGAAGAAAGAGAAGCGAGTCAGTGTGAATAACAGAGGGAAAAGGATAGCCTTTTAAGGAAACTAAAGAGAGAAATAAAAGAAACGCCGACGCGATACGAATTTCGCCAAGCGCGATTGTTTACTTCTTGTCTACTTCAGAAATATTTGAAATGGTGAAATCCTTTGTGATTCCAACCTCGTTGGTTTCATAAATCGCGTTCTGTTGTAAATAACTGCTGAAAACCTCAAAATTTACGGTTAACAATGGAAAGTGTTTTTTCCTTAAATATTGAAGTGAATTTTAGTAGATACATTGGTTTATGTCAAGGTAAATATTATAGAATTAGAATAAATCACCTAGTTATCTCCTCTAACCATACAAGTAGTGGTCCAAATGCGCATTCATAATGAATTATGATTTACGGAATAAAATATCTGTGACCTACCGTCGGAAAAGTGCGGACACATTGCATGGTAACAGTGATCATCTGTTGAACTCAAGTCGTAAGGTCGATGCATCAAATTTCAGCCATTCAATTTAAAAATACGTCAGAATAGCCAAAATGTCATTTTTAAGGATATGTTCCCATCACTCAGATTCTCGGTTTGCTCTGTGACTTATTGATTTTGTTTGACTAAGTCACGAGGAGTTAAAAACAGATAAATTCCTACCATTTTGATTCATTGTGTGAAACGTGACAGACATACGTCAAACCGAAGAAAGTTTTCAACGTTTAAGACGCTTAAACTAAAAAAATGTCGAAGTTACGTGAAAGTCAGTGAGCGAAGGCGAGCTTAAGAATAATGAGATAGTAAGCAAGGGGTGTCTACTTGCACTTCAATACGTTCGGTTGTCAAAACAAGCGTATAAGCGAAAGAGAGATAGGGAAATTCAAACCGATGCTTAGGATGAATATATATATATATATATATATATATATATTTATATGTCAGAAAACACTACACCACTCTCCAACTTCCTCGTCGGGGAGGCACACCCGAAAATAACACAACACGTCCAAGGGACTCCAACTTTATTTAAACCCGAATTACACCAGCATTCTGCCCTCCAGCAGAAGCTCTTCCACGAGCCAACACACGGCCCACACACCACGAGTCCCGTCACACACTCTTCTCTCTCGCGTCACGTGATCTCTTAGTCCTCTCCTTCACCGTCCTGCTTCTGGAAGCACTTCTCGGGGCGGTCGTCCTCGCTTGCGTAACATATATATATGCTTAAAGAAAAGGAAAGGTAATAATAAAGGTGGCAACAAGATGTTGGAGAGAGCCCAGTGGACCTTACCTACATTAGAGCCTCTGGGGGTGCTGAATAAACACAGAAAACACAAAAACACGATATATATATATATATATATATATATATATATATATGTATGTATGTATGTGTGTATATGTATATACATACATACACTTGTGGAAGAGGAAAGGTAAATAAAGAAATTTAAGAGCAACTAGGTGTAGAAGGAAACCCAGTGAGCATTTACCAAAAGGAGAATCGCTAGGGTGTCGGAGAGAGACATTTGTAGACTTTGATGATGGAGCTTTCGGGGTGATGGGGTGGAATGGTAGCGTGGAAAGGTCGGAGATTGGAGGATGCGGAGGGGGTGTGTGGAGGGGGTGGAAGGAAGGACCTTGGTAGAAGGGTGGTTAGAGTAACTACTAGAGTAACTAAATTGTCTGGAAATCGCCCTTGAAAATAAAAGCAAATACTAACGGAGGTTAAGGCCGGGAGGAGATGAAGAGTTTAGGAGGTGGATGTGGGCGAGTTCCCACTGACGGAGTTGGGGGGCGGAAGCGTCGTCGCTGAGGGCGCGAATAGCACTCACCGTGAACCAAACGTTGAATTTGAGAATATGGTCATTCGCATGAACGGCCACGGGTCGCGGTGGGGCTTGAGAATGAATTGGAGGGTGGGTTTATGGGGTATGTTAGGCAAGGGTGGGACCCTGCTGGTTGCAGAGGAGTTGGTGATGGGGGTTACTTTCTCCACAAGATGTTCGCTAGGTTGGGAGGTCTGCGGGAGGAGAGGATCGGGGGTGTGGAGAAGGAGACCTCGTTGGGGGAAGGAGGATTGGGTGGACTGCTTTTAGGATATTTTATGGTATCGTGGATGCCGGGATAAAATGAGGTGATTAGGGTGAGTTGGGGGGTAGAGTCGGGGGTTGCGGGGCTGTTTGATTGGAGGTTAGGGGTGCTGGGTGCAACTAGCCTTTGGATTTGGTCCCGAATCAGGTCCCGCGTTTGAGGAATGCATTTTCCTTTAACACCTTGACCTCAATTTATTTAAAAACACACAAACATACATGTTTTTTACTCATTTCTTCTTTACCTGAATGACTCATTGTTTATTTTTCCAAGATGTTACTTTTAAAGCGAAGCGTACCTCGAACGGACTTGCCCTTCCCTCTCTCTACCTCTCCACCGCACTCAGCGCCACTGCTTCAACCGTTACCCGATCTTACTTTATTCGGGATTTCAGCTTCCTGCCGCAGAAGCGACATTGTTCCACGAAATGGAAAAGAAACAGAAGGACGTTCCGCTGCACGGAGTGCGATGGAACGAGGTCTCTTGAAAGTTTTCGTTTTGGATGCCTCGTTAGCGACGGTGTTATTTAGACAAATCATTTAAAAAATCGTGCTTTTTTAGTGTGGTCTCGTGTTTTTCATTTCAGTACATCGGAATTAGTGATAAGGAATGTTGACAACATTTTCATGCTTTGTTCGTTCATGAAACATCAATACAGTTATGTTAAATCGATCATGATTTGGTGATTAGATGTTTTTTTATAATCTTATTTATTTGATCTAAAGTTACGATTGCTCATCTCAAAGGAAAGAACTTACTATACTGTGAAAAGAAATCTCGGGAAATGTATCAAATTTCAAAACAGTTAAATTAACCGTGATATGAGTGTGACGCTTAAACCAATTTTTTATAAAATCCTCTTTATGAGTTCGTCCGGTATTTATTTATTTAAATATTTTGGGGTAGACCATTCTTTGTTCCCTCATATCTCTCGAACGAATTATTGGATCGTAAAGAGTTTGCTTAAAAGATTATGACTTGTATGTAGATGGTTTTTTGCCCACTAGCAATTTCGAATCTCATCTAGAAGTTGAACTGTGAATGTTCAAACTTTCCAAAATTCTATCTCGTTGCGATGGCTCTGCACGTTAAACTGGGGGCGTTTTAGTAGCAAGAAATTGAACTACTACATAGGTACAGTATTCTGTGTCCCAAAGTTAGAAATGATAGCGGGAAATACGGACTTCAACATGAGTTGTCATTTTGATCGATATATGGCGAGAGAAGTTTTAACGCTTAATCGTACGAAATTTTTAGCTTATTTCTATTAAGTCATTTTATACCTAAATAATGTTCATTATAGGTTTTTAAATTTTGAACTTTTTCATAAAACGATTGAAAACTCGTAATCAGTAGACGGTTACTTTGGGAATGTATTTTTATTCATCACGCTGCGGTAGATGGCTTCTGGGTAGAAAAGTATCTTCGAAATTTCAAAACTTGCGAAATGGGGTGCTGTGACGTAGTTGCGAGCGCGTTGGTCTTACACGCTGAGCTAATGAAAACCTGCGAAAGTTGCATTTTTTTCAATAGATCTTGCGTCCCCGTTTTTGCGTGTTTAGAGGAGAGCACGGAAATCAAAGCTTCATCCTTCGGAAGGGACATAAAGCCGTTGGTCCTCCTTGGTGCTTTTCGAAAAGAGTAGGCTAATGCTGGTACCGGGTTCCTCTTCTTATTAGCTTTGTGACTTATAATGACGAGCCTACTAGCGCTGGAGTCGTATGAAGTCACAAACTTCCACAAATCACGAACTTTGACACCAATCTTTGTAAGAAGGTTATTGAGGTAAATTATTTATGTTCGTTATTTTTCATTGAAGGTTATTCATTTTCGGACTTAAAAGATGAAAACAAGTAAGAATTTTAAAAAAATTATTATAAAATAGGCGTCCTTAAAAGAATAAAACAAGAAAATTTTCAGATTATTTGTTCGTTATAAAAGATTTTGGTGTCATGTACTTGTCATTACTATAATTTACATATCATTTACTTAATAGTCTCATACCATAAGCTATAGTAAATGGATTTTGAATATAAAGTTAATAGCAAACACATTTTTAAATGAAGCCCAACCTCCGAAACCCCCTATGAAAGCGAAATTATTACGTAACTGATATGTAAAGCAACAGTAATGAAAAGAATATGACACCAAAATATTTTATAACGAACAAATAATCTGAATTTTTTCTTGTTTTATTCTTTTATGGCCGCCTATTTTATAAAGCAAACAGATTTTATTTTTGAATTTTTTTATTCTGACTTGTTTCGAATTTATTTCCATTGATACAAATTTTCAAAATGTCTTCCTCTATCATTCACATGCGAATAGATGAAGTACAGTTGCTGATTACAGCCTGTAGGATTTCATGCCTAATATTGGTATTAGCTGTTGTTGTGAACTTATCTGTCGCATTGTAAACTTGTGACAAAAAGGGTCATTTAGTAAAAATATTTTTGACTTTTTCTTGATTAATCCGCTTCATAATTCAGTCCCATCTTGTTTGGTTGTCCGGTAATTTAATTTTTAATTTGGGTACATTTTTTTGACCCACCCTGTATAAACTGACTTTGTAACTAATTACAAATAATTTTGTAATAAATATAGCGCTTGAGAAGAGGCATTAATTGATTTGAATAATATATCCATGCATAAGTATAAAATTCAGAAGATTTATAAAATTCCGGAAAAATAAATGTTGTACAAATATGGTGTAAACCTCCCGAAAGTGTGATTGTTATTACATAACGTGCTATTACGGATTGATTTAAACCCTCGAATTTTGGTACAGGTTGAATTAATTGACGCGCCTTATGAAATCTATCAAAAATTAATTGGACCATCGTTGTGAATGCGTCTTGTGAACCAAGATTTTATGCCATTCCGCTATTTTTTACAGACTGCCTTGTAATGGAGAGATATATTCGCACATATTCTTTGTATATCATTCCAGATGGTCTTATAATGTTCGAAATATTTTCTTCTCTAGCCAGAAAACGTCTTTGTAAACTAGTACTGCTGCAGCCGCGCCAGGATTTTCCCTCTTCTCTCGCTCTCTCACCCAAACCCCATTTCTCCGTGGCCTTGATGCGTGTAATTAAAACGAATTCGCCTGCTACGGCGCATGGAGCTCCTCTCTCTCTATCTCTGTGTATCTCCTTGACTACAGATCCTTGCAGTCTACCAAACCGCGACTTCTTCCTCCTCTGTGTTCACTCTTCCTTGCAAGCCATCTCAGGCACTTTGAATGCAGACGCACCAGTGAGCCGACCTCTCGCGGGTTTTAAAAAATAATTCTTAACCCGCTGATGATCTTATAACTAGCGCAGATTACTACACCTATGTAATGGGTAGATTAACACAAAAAAATCAAGAAGTCTTCAAAGTAAACTTCCAGTCCCGAGTAAGAGTCGATCTGAGGAAACATTAAGTCAACTAATTATAATCAACATGTATTCAATTCTAATTCGAATTGTTCGTTGTTAAAATAGATTGAAATGAATTACTGCGTTAGAATGCGTTTCTCATGTGCTAGATATGCGTAGTTTTCCATCGGACAGAAGATTTGTTGACGAAAATGGTAGAATATACTTGCTAAAACAAACTGTGATCAATTACAAGGCATTTAAAAATTTGTGATTATTTGAGAAGCTGACAAATAAATAAACACGAAGCTGATTTCAACAAGGTTTTCGAAGATATTAAAACAAACGAAATTACAGCAAAAATGCTATATGTTTATAAGTAAATGCTGATTAAATTAATTCTGCCTTTTGAATGCATTATGTAATCTATTCCTTTAAGATTCCTGATACTTTAAAGGCAATAAATATTCTTGCCACTTTCAAGCAGTTTCGTTTTTACGAATTAGTTAACATGTCATTCTTTAAAAATGTGTTTGAGGTGAAAATCTTTGCATGAATGGATTTTTGCATTTATCTTTTCATTTTCGTGGAGGTAATTGTTAATTTATGCTAAAAGTATGTAAAAATGTAATTGAAGCATATTCCATGATAAATAACGTTTAATTTTAACTGATAATCTTTCAGTTTAATGCTCTTATTAATCTGACAATTTGCGTCTTGTTGAATTGCATTTATTATCAAGGCTTATAAAGACTAATGGCTTGATCTTGTTTACTTCAAGTCAAAGAACTTAAGAAGGCGATCGGATCCGTGCGTGTGTTTTTCCTCCTGTATAGGCAATATGGCAAAAAAATACCTTCAGACGAATCGATCAGGGGAGGGTGTTGCCGAAAATAAAATTACAGAGGAAATTAACAGGGAATTAATGAGATAGGTGTGGGCAAAAGCCTGCGCTGCGAAGCGAATAATTAGGACGGAAGGGCAAAGGGCAAATGTGAAACCTGGAGACGCTACAGATGAGCGTTCTTCTCCACGAGTCAGAGGAAAGAAAAGGGAAATAAGGCAATAAAGCGGATGGGTAAAGGAAGAGGCGCAGAGGAAGATGGAAGAGAAAGGAAAGGAGACGAACAGAGGAGAAAGGGAGAAAGAGAGAGAGTCTGCGAAATTGAGAGAAGATAGGGAGAGAAAGAGAGAGAGAGTAGAGGAGAGAGGAAATGGGATCAAACAAATAGTAGAACTTAGGGGCAAAAGAGATTTCCCTGGCGCTCTTTGGGTTAGAGATGGGCGGTTGGGGTGGGGGGAGGGGAGGGGTGAAGGCAAAGGAAGCTTTTGGCAATTCGTCTTAAACATCCCCTGCCCTCCTCCTCCGTTTCCCCTCGCTCGCTCTGCATCTTCTTCTCAGGAACCATACTCAACCACCTCGCACACTTGAACCTTTCCAAGTCCCTGTAAAGCATACCGTGCCTCGAGCACGCCTTGGTTTCCCAAGGTTTCAGGAAATAGTGTGGTCCCTAGGAAAGGAACCTCCTTCCATTCCACCCTCTACATTTCACTGACTGGTCCTTCTAAAAAAATTAACGCAATCACTCGTTTCGTTACTGTGGTCCTCAGGTACTCTTTAAATGAAAAAAACAGAAATTATTTACATATCATTTGTTTAGCATAAAATGTAACTAAAACGAAAATCAGAAGTTTAAGAAAATTTTCAAATATGAATCTGGCTGTTTTCGTTTACGGGGGAACATAGCTAGAATATTGGTTTCGAGATTTTTCTTACCGTATAATAACTCGGCTGTTAAATCACAGTCGTCTGAGTAATAAATATTTAGGAAAAGTTCGAGGGAAGAATTTTTAGTCATATTTTGTTTTTTTTAAGCACCGAGCAATAAAATGCATAATTAATACTTTCGGGACATATTTTATTCAGTCTTCCAAGATAACTTGTATACTTATTTCTTTACTTAGAGACTTTCATTATTGGGTTTCGGTTTCCAATGTAATTAAAATCGTTTTATCGTGCTGAAAAAATCATATAAATCCTTGACTTTAGCACATTTCTATAAATTCTCATTTCGTTGATAAAAAAAATTGGAAGATATAGGCGTACGGACATGAAAAACTTATTTATTTTCTTTTAAAGCTTCTTCTGCGGACAATTGATGTTAACCTTGAATGAATAGCAATTCAAATGAAAATACATTTGTAATGATTTGTCATGTTCTTACATTATATCTCGAAATAACTGAGCTTATATCTATTTTGTATCATTACATATTTTTTTATTATTTCAAAGAAGATACTGCCAGCAACCATTTTTCTTCAAAAATATTGCAGATATACATATTTCATGAACTAATAGGCGTTCTATTCCGCGAATAAAGAAATACCTTGCTGTTTTAAAGCTTCTGAACACGCAAGGCACATCTAGGAAAATATATTTACATTTATTCGAATAAATTTTATCTGTTTTCTGTAGGCGAAAAACTTGAAACATAAATCTCAAAGTCTTTTTGGTTCCGTACGACGCAGGTGTTTAGATTACGGCCGTAATATATGGAGAAAATATCATGTTAAGCGTTTTATTACTCGGAATAAAATAATTTTGGTAAAATATGTAAACCGCTAGGTCTATAAGAAATGCAATTATTTATTGATATACAGTAAAATAAATCTAATATCTTCAAAGTCTGCGTAAATATGGGTCTGAATGCTCTTTGAATAATAAATATTACCTGAATTTTATACATACGTAACGATGAAAAGTGGAATAAATCCTGTAATAAAGATTTAAAAAACTGCGTTTTCGTATTCTAAAAACTTAACGGCTGAGTATAGCGATCTATTTCCGAGCCCGGATTTCTCGTACAACAAACGAAAACTGAAAAAATTGCGTTCGTTCTAAGCGACGAGTTAAATACTCCCATTGGAACGCCTAAGAATAAGATCAAAACCAAATAGGTACTTTTCTCTAATTCCTCAACTACAAGAGATGTTTTTCTTCAACACTAGTTGGATACTTCTTATTTTCATTATTAAATTTTATTCTGTTATTTCGTGTGATTCATTGAAAAAGTCTCAGTTTAAAGATAAAGAAAATTAAACAAATGTACTTTTATTATGCGCAAATAGTCAGTATGGAACGCATAAATCGAATGAAATTCCGAGTATAATTTTGTTTTAAAACGAACTGATTGTTTTATTAAAACATGTATTATTAACTAGTTGCTGTTTTCGTCAACTGTGAATAAAATTTAATTTAAAGAAATGGAGTGGGGCATTTGTTCCATTGAGATTAAAAACGTTGCTAAAATCAAATTAAGGGTAATTTTTGCGGACCGTTTGGACGGTGTGGAATACAGGAGGTTGAGAGGGAGGGGAGATTAATATTATTTGGAGAATGGGGATCTCTATGGAAACGGGATAGAGAAAGAGAGAGGGGGGGAGGGGTTGGTTGTTTGCATGTTCGCCTTTTGAAAGAAAAAAGTGTTCTGGGAAATCGAGAGAAGCGGATGTTTTTTTTATTCTTGGATTTTGGTGTGGGGTAGGGGAGGTAGATGAGGAGGAAAGAAGGGGAGAAACGCGGGGGTTGAAGATGTTTGGTCTTCCGTGACGTGGAGTCATCCATCAAAAGGGAGAGTTTTGCTTCTCCATCGTCCACCTCTGCAGGAAACTCTCCTTTTCTCTCTCTCCTTCCGACCTCTTCCAAAAACCTAAATCCTCACTACGCAGCGCCGTCTCCATAAAACCTCCTCACTACCCTACACCCTAACTCCTAATCCTCATCCCCTCCACCCGTTTCTTCCTCCTTCCCACGACCGACCCGAAAAGTGTTCATTCCACCGCCTTGGTAAGTTTTTGTGGCCGAAAGATGGTCTAGACCCAGAAAGTAAGGCACTTCGTTCCGGAATTTTAGTAAAGCGAGCGATGACCTACGTGTATGTTTTCGTCGTAGGAAATATCTTCCATTTAGCGAAATTGCGATATTTGTGGATTTTTGTAGCGGAGCGACGCGAGTAAATACGAAGGTAAAACGTTCTTTACACGAGTCCTTTCGTGATTTCATGAAGGTTGGCCGTGATTCACGTCGCAAATGCATAAAACTCTCTAGCTATACGTCAATATTTCTTTATCACTTCCACAGAAGTATGTTCCTGTATTTGTCGCCGACATTTTCACGCTCCTTATCTTTATCGTGTATAACACATTTTACGCAGTTGTCTTTGAGGCTGGAATGAGCATGTGAGTTAGTGGCAGCAACGTAAAGAGAGAGAGATGCAGGAAGAAAACGGAAGTATCTGATACCATTCCTTTTGAACCAGTAAATCTCATATTTCATCTGAATGTGAAATTAGTGGAATACAGTTTATGTATTTTGCGTCAAACTTTCTCATTTAAACCGACCCGAGATCGATCTAATATTTCGTATATCGAAACGTTTTACATTTTACCCAATTAAAAGATGATGCCCCCGCGTGCTAGACGACCATACAAGAATTCAGAATTCCTTTTGCGTGGCTCGCTAAACCGCCCTCCCAAAGTTTGGATGCTTTAGCAGTAAGAGAGAGAAAGAGAGAGAGAGAGATACTGTTATATTTTATTCCGTTTTATTTTTTGGCTCCGAACCGGGGCGGTATCTTTACGTACTCCTTGATTATGCGGAGAATAAAGCCGAGGGAAGATTTTTTTTTCAGAGAGAGATATAGAGAGAGAGAGAGACCGGACTCTCTTCCGTCATCCACTAAAGGAAACCGTTCCTTTCCTTCTTTTACAGCTCCCTCCCTCTTTCCGCATTGACCTCTATGCGTCAGAGGGCCAGAGAGAGAGAGAGAGTAAGAGAGAGCTGGTTGGTTCCCATGATTCCTTCTTTCCTCCCATCCGAATATCACTCTTCCCAATTTCCTTTCCCTTCCCCCCTCTCTCCTCTTCCTCCATATTTTCTCTCTTCCTGCCTTATACCCTCCCTCCCCCCCTCTCTCTCTCTTATATATATATATATATATATATATATATATATATATATATATATCCTCCTATTTTCCTTCATTTTTTTCTCGTTTTCTTTCCGTCAAAATCGCCGTCCTCCCCAGAAAACCATCGGCCCACATAAATCACAAATGCTTATCACCAGTTCGGTAAATTATCTGGAATCGTTTTTCGACTCGCTACCTGCTCTCTCCGCTCTCTCTATCTCTCTCCGCTTCCTTCCTTCCTCCCTCCCATCCCTCTTTCTTTCCGTTTTTCTCGAAGATATTTCTGTACACGTAATTCAAGGCAGTAACGAGCGATTAATTCATGAATCGAGATTTATTTTGTCGTCGTTCAAAAAAAAAAAAAATAACGATTCTCGAAATAACGAAATAGGTCGCGATCCTAATATGGAAGGTCGATCCTTAAAAAAAAAAATATAACGATCCCAGGTTTAGTATAAGCGACCGCCCTTGAAGCGTCTCCGATTAAACGGATTAAAATATGGCTTTCGTCTGTAGTGGGGAAATTGTGTAATAATGAACCATCGTTTTCGTCATGTATACTAGATATAATATGTCTCTTTGGCATTTAATTTGGTGACGGAGGAAAAAACAATTACCGATTTAATGGAGTATCGGACTTGATTTTTTTCCATCTAATATTCCCCAAATCTCCTTCGAGTGGGTTGTATGTAGGTCGATTTTGTGAGCGAGTGACTTAATGACCTATTGAGTAAGATATTATTTTGTATCTCATTTATTGCATCTTGGTACTGTTTTAATTGGGATGTTTAAAAAAAGATACTTATCGATGTTTTCACGAAAGCTGCATATTGATGATATATCTAAATATCGTGTAAGTTATCATAGGTATATGTGTTTCAGATCCAGGCTTGTGTATCCAGTATTATACAGGATTTTCATTCAATATATTTTATGGTTTATTATAAAAATTATTAAAATAATTATGCTGAAAATTTTATATTATTGATTCTATATAAATTACATATGTACAGAGTAAAATATGGAATGTGTTGTTGCTTTATCGATACTATGATAATTTAAGAATCTCAGAAAACTTATGCATCTTTTACAGAGTAATGCTAGCATAAAATGCAAAATTTTAAATTTTCATAATTAAGTGTGCAATTAATTTACTGATATTATGGTAATGTATGATACTGAGAAAATTAATGCATCATTTCCAGAGTAATTTTGGAATAAAACTACTTTTGGCAAAATGGTAAATTTTCAATATGGTTCGCTGCGAGTTTTTATTTTTTGAATCTTAATGCGGAAAACAAGTGTCATATGACCCAAATCGAGAAAACGACCACATTTTCTCATTCGTTTAGTTTTTTTAACCTCCGATTAGGTCCCACACACTCCATTAATTTTTTTGCTCCATTTTATTTCGAAATAGCACGAAAAATAGTGTCTCCTCCGCGTCGTCCGCCTCCGGGGAGGCAAAATGGTGCAATTTTCCGCAATATTAAGGGCAATTTGCGCATCTTCCTCGACCGATGGACCGGTCCCGCGACTACATTGCCCCTCTGCGGCGGGAGTCAGAACTATTCCTCTCGCCGAGGAGCCGGCTCCCGCCGCGACTAATTTCGGTCACTGAAAGGACCGCGTTCCCTCCCACCCATTTATACCATTTTCATTCACAATCTATTCAAAGAAAATTTAAGAGAGAGGTAACTCGAATAAGAATCGTTTTGTACGCCCTAGTTCCCAATTTTAACGCTATAAAAACTGTCTCCTTTTTCTCAACCCTCCGTGTATTCATTTTTCTGGCCCAGGTATTGTTTTTATCCGGCTGCTTTGGCGCGAAACAAAATTGGTGAGATTTTCGCGGCCGTGAAAAATGAACTTGCCTCAAGACATTTTTCTCTTATACTGTTAGTCAATTCAAATATTAATCTTACGAATATTTCTTTTCCCGCGGTTAATTCATCTCCTTGAGTAAACTTAAGATTTTTGTGGTTTCGTACTTCAAGCGATAAAATTCTCACCGGGAACCTGCACTATTCACATGATATTTAAATGAAATTTACTTAGATTGAAATTTTAAAATATACAACGTCTGTACAAATATATTGTGTTTAAGTTTAACAAGTCGATTCAGATCAATTAATTTTTACAACTGCGGAAGGAAAAATTAAAATTTTCACAAGTAAAAAATAGCGTTCATCGATTTTTATAACAGTATCATTCAATTAGTAATGCAAATAATATTTTATTTACTATTTAATATATATATATATATATATATATATATATATATAATGGCTTTTTACCTGTTAATTGCAGGGGAGCTTAATTGTGTGAATGTTTCGCTTGCCTTGCTACACATTTTATCAACATCTCAATTTGAAAAACATCGTCCCTCCATTAGCCATATAAAGACTAAAATGACCAGCTTTGCATTTATCAACGAAGCAGTCGTAATCACCGATGGTTCAGCTTTGGTGCATTCTAAGAAAGAATCTGCAACCTTTTTTTTTCTTCTGGAGAGACATGGTTCGCTAATTTTTACGTTTATGATAAACTAGATAATTCTTTTTCGAATGACTTTCTCGATCGTTCTAACGGTTTACTTGACATTATAATTAGTTATGAAAAATGTCACCAAGTGTTAAAAATCAATTCCCGTTTCTTTCTTAATTTAAAGTAAATTATATATATATATATATCATCATCATCATCATCATCAGCCTTTTTCAGTCCACTGACGGACGAAGGCCTCCCCCAGACTCTTCCAGTTTTCCCTGTCAACTGCCTCCCTCCTCCAAGTTTGCCCCAAGAACTTAACAAGCTCTCTGTCCCACCTGTCTTTCGGTCTTCTTTTCGGTCTCTTGATGTTTCTTGGGATCCATTCGATGACACTGGACGTCCAACGCTGGTCATTTCTTCTAGCAGTGTGGCCCGCCCACTGCCATTTTAGCACCTTCGCTCTTTTAATCACGTCACAGACTCCCGTCTTCTTTCTTACCCAGTCGTTCCTCTTGCGGTCTCTTCGGGTGATCCCTAACATGCATCTCTCCATGCTCCTCTGTGTTGTTTGCAGGCGTTGTATCATCCTGGCATTCATGGTCCATGTTTCACAACCATATGTCAGAACAGGCAGAACACATTGGTCATACAGTCTCCTTTTTAGGAAGACTGGAATATTTGATTTAAAGATGTTCGCATTCTTGCCAAAAGCACTCCATGCCATCTTCACTCTCCGGTTAATTTCTCCAAGAAGCGAACCATCAGTAGTGATGAGCTGACCTAAGTAAACATAGCTGGTTACTTCTCCGAGTTCTGCTCCGTTGATATGTATCTTCTCAGAATTTGTGAAGGAGTTGTACATAACCTTTGTTTTATTAAGATTCATCTTAAGTCCAGCTTCGCGGCTTGCTTGCTCAAGCTCTTCAGTTCTTCTACGGAGCTCTTCTGCGCTCCCTGCGAACAGTATGATATCATCTGCAAAGCGCAGGTGACTCAGATATTCTCCATTTACCTTTATGCCTTTTTCCTCCCAGTCTAGCGTTTTGAATACTTCCTCTAGAGCTGCTGTAAATAACTTAGGGGACATAGTATCTCCTTGTCTCACTCCCTTTTCGGCCTTAAAGGCACTCGTCTCTTCATGCAGCTGGACAGATGTTGTCGCATTTTCGTAGATATTCTTGATCAAGGTTATGTACCTTTCTTCTACTCCTTGTTTCTTTAGTGCACGTAACACCGACGAAGTTCGGACAGAGTCGAATGCTTTCTCGTAGTCGATAAAGCACATACATAGAGGTAATTCATACTCGTTAGTCCGACTGATTACCTCTCTCACGACTTGGATGTGGTCCATCGTGCTATACCCACTGCGAAATCCAGCTTGCTCTCTGGGTTGGGCAGAATCAAGATGGTTTTGAAGGCGCATAGTGAGTATTTTGGTGAATATTTTGTAGACTGTTGGGAGTAGGCTGATCGGTCTGTAGTTATTCAAGTCTTCTTTGGAACCTTTCTTGTGCAGAAGGATAATACATGCGTGGTTCCATGTTTCTGGTATCTTTTTCTTCCTCAGACAGGAATTAAAAATCTTAGCGAGAATTGTTTCCGTATGATTACCCATTGCTTTGAATACTTCTGCTGTGATACCATCCATTCCAGATGCTTTTCCATTCTTCATACTTCTGATTGCGTGTCTCACCTCTTCGGGAAGGATATCTGGGACCTCTTCGGTGGGCATGATTCCATCATCATTTACTTCCTCATTTCCTAGAGGATCCTCATACAGCTTGGTGTAAAATTCTTGTACCCGTTTCAGGATTAGTTTCCTACTATGGGTTATGGAGCCGTCTTCTAGCATCAGGGCCACCAGCTGTCTCTTTCCGATCGAGAGATGTTGCTTCATTTTCTTGTAACTTCTATTGTTTTCTATAGCTTTCTCGATTAGCTCATAGTTATATTTTTTCACATCTTCCTTGATGCACTTCCTTATAGTTTTGTTTAGTTCTGCAAAATGGATCATTTCTTTAGGATCATTAGTAATTATCATTTTCCTTCTTTTTTCCATCAGCAGTCTTGTTTTTTCGGTCAACTTTTTCTCTGGCTTTGTTTCAACTGTTCCGCCTATTTCTTCAGCAGTTTCCTTGAGTATCTCTATAAATTGAGATTCAACTTCTTGGTCTTCCAGTGCACTGAATCGATTTTTCAGTTGGAGCTGAAATTCTTCTTTTCGTTCTTTTAGCACCTGCGTGTTGATAATAGACTTAGGCTTCTTCTTTATAAGCTTCTGTCTTTCTAACTTTGAGTTGAATTTTATTCTGCATCTTACCAAGCGATGGTCGCTTCCAGTTTTAAACTGGTTGAGGACGGAACAGTCTTCAGCCAATTGCTTCTTATTGACTAGTATGTAGTCAATTTCGTTTTTGGTACCATTGGGTCCTTTCCAGGTCCATTTTCTATTGGGACTCTTTTTGAAGAAAGTGTTCATTATATATAGACTAGTACATTCAGCAAAGTCTATAAGCCGGTCCCCTCGTTCATTTCTGTCACCATAGCCCCATTTTCCAACTGCGCTGTCGTCTTCCTTTTGTTCTCCTACCTTGGCATTGAAATCACCCATGACCACTTTTAGATGGCAGTTTCCTTTGTCGTGCAGTTCCCCAACTTCTTGGTAGAAATCTTCCACTTCCTCATCCGAGTATGATGATGTTGGCGCGTAAACTTGGACTATTTGAAGTTGATATCTATTATTTATTTGAAGCACTAGTCTAGCTGCCCGCTCGGATGAACTTTCCATTTCCACGATATTATTCTTCAATTTTTTGTGGATGATGAATCCAACTCCTCCTGTTCTTCCTGTGTCAGTTCCCCTGTAATAAAAAATATCTCCACTCTTCAACTCCAATAGGCCTTCACCTTTTCTTCTCACCTCACTAAGCCCTAAAATGTCCCACTTGATCTTCTGCAGTTGTTCTTGGAGCTCTTGAAGTTTATCTTCACTGGACAAAGTCCGGCAGTTAAAGGTAGTTAGGTTGAGGTTAAAGGAATTGGGTAAGGATGAGAAAGAGTGGCAGTGGGCGTTTAACCTCCGGGGATTCTTAGCACCCTCTGCCTTCATGCCTTGTTTCTGACCACTGCCACGGTCAGAGGCAATCCAGCCTCCGGAGAATGAGGGCCGTTTTTTATGGGTGTACATGTCATGGGGGGATTGTGGGCCTTAAAACACCACGCTGGCCCAGAGCGGGTTGGTGAGTACCTCTTTCACTTTGGCCGGAGATATTGCAGAAAGACTTCACAGCATGGTTGAACCTACCAGTGTCCGAGGACACCACTGTTCTTCGCCCTTTAGCCTCCGTTTACACCCTTCCGCCGACTTTGAGGCAGTGAAGTGAGGCAGTTGGAAGGGATATATATATATATATATATATATATATATATAAACATTTTCCTATTGTTATGACTTTATTTGCGTTATTGAAACAGTATGTATGGCGTAACACTTCTACAGAAACAATATAGCTACCAGGTATTTCAGCAGCCGTTATTCATTTCCGGGTCTGTTTCAATTAACTGACGAATGAAATGGGTCCAGTACTAATAATGAGAACCCGTGCCGCTCAAGCAATAGTAGTTGCTGCAGGAGTCGAAAACAACAGGTTAAGTTGCATTTACCAAGATCGGAGTCGGAATTAATAGTTAAAACATCGCCTTCGAGGAGAAAACAATCCGCCTGGGCGTTGAATCGGGGGCACAAAATAGAAGACGCCGTAATAAAACGAGGAAGGAGCGAAAAAATAAATTTCATTCTCTTCGCGAGCACGATAATTTCATCCGTGTTCCATTGCTCATTGTTCCCGACGCGGAAAAAGAGAGAGATAGGGGGGAGGGGGAGATGAAAGAGGGAGATGGTTGAGTCGAGGTCAACAAGGAGAGAAATAAAAAAAAACAAATGACTTAACGAAGGAGAAATAAAACACGCATTGAAATGAAACAGAAGAGTAACTGGTAGGTAACGTATAGTGACTGTGTAAACTGAATATGGCGAGGTATCCAGAGAGAGAGAAAGGCGTTCGTTTTATTGAAAGGCGTGTGAGGAACAAAGAGGTACAGAGAGACAGAGAAATGAGAGAGAGAGAGAAGAGGTGCGGCGGCGTTAAAAAAGGTGTAACGTGGATCATTTCCAAATTGCGCGAGTTTCACTTAAAAAAAACAGCGGTTCGGTCTTATGGTGACGGTTGGTGGCGGCCTCCCTCCCTCCTTCGGTCATTCTGGATAGGTGTTATCATCACGGATTTGAGGCGGAGACGTAAATGAGGTGGAGGATATCTTTGAGGGATAGTTCGATGAACGAGTTGACGAAAGGAGGGATGAACAAGTTAGGAAAGTGTACAACGTATCACAAATGGGCGCGTTTCGTGTAATGGAGTGTTAGAAAGAAATCATATACCTGTACGTAAGGGAAATAGCGTTTTAAAGTTCTTTTCTTCAACATAAATAATCCATCTTCCTCCTATTTAAAAATAGTACATGCACACGTTAGTAAATTAAACGTTTGTTTGTGAGATTGTTTATGTTAGCAACAATGAAGAAGTAACTATGCAAGAAATTTTAATCGACTCGATTTAAGACGGTTTTGTTTGATTTTCTCGATAACGGCTACTCCTAAGATAAAAATGTATAGGAAAAGAAATACTCTAATTTATTAGATCTACAAGTTTTATTTGAAAAATATTTTTATATGAGCAATACTTTACGAGACCGTGTACGAAAAACATGCGTCAAGCGGCATTTTACTGTATATTTAAACTTTAAGGGAGGTTTTGATTAAAACTGTGTTCACGCAGATGCACTGTGTGTGTGTATATATATATATATATATATATATATATATATATATATATATATATATATATATATATATATATATATATATATATATACACACATACACACACACACCAGCTGAAACGCCCGGCTTCACTCGGGAAAGTTTTCTTTTAAGTGGCAAACGATTTTTATTGCTCGTGGCAAACGTTCCCCATTCCTTAATTACGCATGCGATGGTTACACTAAAATTTACTATTTTATGTATTGTACATATTGTAAAGTTGTACCATTTATATAGTTACGCATTAACGTCTTACTTAATATTCACATGGATAGATGCACCAAAGCCTTTAAAGCAGCAATAAAATTATGTGGATTATGTCAATACTATTAGCCAAAACGTAAACAATAAACAACACCTTGATTACCGAACAAATGTAAGTAGATTTATCCATTTATGTTGCGATAAATCTTTCAATGTTAATGGTAAAAGATAACAATGTTCTAATATTCCTTAAAAATCATTGGACTCACTTTAAAAGTATTCATAAATTATATTTAGGCATGAATCCATTTGTACCCTTTATCTTGGCGTTAGCTATTCTTCGTCTACGGCGCGCCACGACGTGGATTGTCCTTGAATTAATCTTTACGTGGATAACTCTTAACTTTAAAGAAGACAACAATTAAGAAATTTAGCTTTGTTGCCGCCTGGAAAATGGTCATCTAAACCGATAAATTTTGCGCTTAAAGGAAAATTTCGAACGATTTAGCATGTAAAACGACAAAACATGAACAGAATTAAAATATTCAGTCTTTCATGCGTAAAATAAGCCATTTTCCGTGATCGTAACTTAATATTTAGGTATATTTATTTCCACACCAGTGAAGGGCTGCATGGAATTTTGGGGTTCTTCTACACAATTTCTAAAGCATTCTTATGGAAATAGTATTTTGTTGACCCCATGGGGTATAAGAGACCCCACGTCTGCAAACCTATACCAAGTTCTTCCTTTGGTCCATAAGGTGATCCATGAAACTTTTGAGTTCGATAGCTTCAACGGTGTAAAAACGTATAAAGAACATACACACACATACACACTAAAATATTAATAACAAGAAGATAAAATTGACTTCGTCGTCGTCGGTGGGAAATCGGAACTATGTAATGCTATTTTTGACAAACTTTCCGACTAGCTAGAAGATTAAGATTTGGTAGGAATGTTCGGTTCTTAAATTAGAAGCCATTTAAGGAAAAAAATTTCCAAAATCGACCCGGGTTCGATTCCCGAGAATGATTTCCATTACTCATAAGATAACATGGAAAAATCGATATTCGACCTGCAACCTTATTTTATTTTGCTTATTAAAATTCACGTATTTGACCTACGATTTTCGTACTTGGACCTTATTAAAGAAAAATAAATGCAGTTTCATATTATTATCGTGTTTTATCGCTTTCGAATCTAAACCTTTCTAATTTAACGTTTTAATATCATATTTTGACAAAATTTAGCGTTTTTAAAACGAAGTTGCCTTACCAACCGATTACATTGTTAAACTCGAAATCCTATTACTCTCACGTATGCTCACGTTCTCTCCGGACCTCCATGGACACTTCCGGCCCAATTCATAGGTATCAGAGATATCTCAGAATTAGTTTTTACTTTCTCCAATATACATAGAATAGAGAAAGTATTGTTTTCATGAAAAAATTCGAAATCGAGATTTCAACGGTAATACATACGATTTTACTTCTCGTAGTCATGGTAAATGACATGTTTTTCTTTCCTATGTTTGTCAGTAAGCAACTGTAAGGAATGTATGTTAATGAAACCCAGTACCTGTCAGATAAATCGGAATACGTAAGTTGAATCAAGTTTATTGGTGTCAGTTCACATTAAAGTATGTCTGGCATAACCCGGGCATCGCCGGGTACTTTCAGTTAGTGTGTGTGTGTATATATATATATACACATACACACACACACACACACACACATATATATATATATATATACACACACATACATATATATATATATGTATATATGTACACATATATACACAATATAGAAGAGATTAATCAGCTTTATTGATGTGCTTTTTTGCTTCACAATGATTCTTCTCGTTACCATGTCAACGGACGTGGAAAATTTTTCGTTGGTACTAGAGCGTACCATAATTTCACTTCGAATAAATATATAAGAATCTGGTCTAATATGATAGGGAAACAGTGATTTTGGGAAAAGGGTACTGTCTGTATAGATGTTTTTACATTTTTACAAGTCCATAGGTGATACATAGGAACCATATAATGCTGCGAGATGAATTTTTGAGCCTTAAAGTTCTCGCTATTCACACGAGTAACTCATAAAAGCGTCGGAATGAATTTTTTACACCGAAAATTTTTGCTGCAGCCTATTATAAATTTTAACCTGGAATTAGTTTGAAAGTTCAAATGAAAAATATCTTCACTCGCGATATTATGTCATAACAGTTGTGGTTTCTCTAATTCCAGAATTTTAAATCTATTTGTCTGGGAAGAATTTAGCCTTACCTATGCTGCAAAATATTTTGGATCTTTCCCGAGAAAGGTAAATATTAATTTGAAAGTCTAATGTTGGCATATTGTAATGAAGATGCGTGTTTATCTTTCAGCGTCGAATATTCACAAGACTAAACTTTAATTGACAAAGTTTGGAAGATATGCGAATCATATGAAATATTCACCTTAGTAAAATAAAAGCTGCACTGAGAATATGACATGAATTTCCGAGTTATGAGGAAAGGTATTATTTGTATTTATGTTTTGCAAAGAACGTAGGCTTTATATTTATGTGGACACTTCGAATTTATATAATTGGAAATTTCTTACGATGGCTTATAAAAAATTATTTCATAGCACATTTTGAATCTAGGTAAGAGTCGTCAAAGGTATTTGAAGATGGAAATCTGATTGTACATTGGCTCTTTTTCTTTGCCGTATTTTTTTACTTTTTCTACTATGACGTCAATTCCGTGGAGACTACTTAGAAAATGTAGTTATCCAAACGGCGTAACAGAAAAGGTGTAACAATTTATTTTCATTTTTAACAACTTTTATATTAACTTACTGCGATATATATAGATATATATGTCGGTAGGTAAGTTTTAAGACACCAAAAAGAATGTCTAATAACTCGAGAACGGCTGCATATATTTTAACCATTATTTCAATTTTAAAGAATGCCACACACACACACTTGTGTGTGTTCACTGTTCAAAATAAGGACCCGAGTTCGATTCCAGGGATGTTTAATTCCCCTATTTGACTTACATGGGCGGAGCTTTCTCGAATTTTTATCTCCCAAACTATAAGTCGTAATTATATGCTTTTGCAAATGTTGTCCTCTATCCGACTAAATTTATTAATCGATACGTTACAGATCATACGAGGCAAGGGAAGATAAATATGCATTTCTTATTGTTGAATTAATGGAAATGGCGTCTCTTGACTGTAGCGCCGCAAATGGAAACGGTCACATACCGAACTACATCCTACTATCAACCATTAAAAATGATTCCGACTCTTGAAGAATTTATACGAATGTTTGGGTACGAAGAAAGGAACGTACAATATTTAATCCACAGTAAAATCATTGAATCAAACCTTTGGATTGGGATGGTGTTTCATCTTTACTCGATACACTTCCTGAAAGTTGCTTAAATTGAAAAAGTTGCTTTTTTATATACTTGTTATAATGAGCAGTTTTATTCAAGTATGCCTGTTACATAATCCGGTATTCCTTCTATTATCAACTTCGTTACAAAAGATTTTTCTGTATACGTACCGTTGCTTACTCATAATACAAAAGTGTAGATAACTTGTACTTAAATGTTTTTATTTGCAGAAATTTATAATCAAAGTAATGCCTGGATAAACATTTGTCATCATTAGAAAATGAATATCATATTTCAAATGTTGTGCAGTGCCCATGTGTTTTCCTCGTAGGTACCTAAAAACTTATTTTTGCGTGATAAAATACTAAAATAGCTCTGGAACATCCTATGACATCAAAATATAATGCTGACTCCTAAGAATTTATTTTATACAACTTCTTTTTATAACTTTATGAGTAAGTACATATAATTTCGTTCTCGAAAAGTACAGCATAGTAGAAAGAAAGTTTAGCGTCTGCGGCGGAATCTAAGAATAGCACCCCATATCTTGACAATTATATAAATAATAATTAAATTAAAATGCAAATTATTTAAATGCGCAAAAATTAAAATTGAAGAGCAATATTTTTCCTAACACATATTTGCAGCAAAATGTCGATTTCCTAAACGCTTGTAGGCGCCCCTCGGCTTCGTCCTTCCCTTGCTACGGTACTGCGAGTGCATGTTAATATGGCAACGTTTAAACATAAAAAACGATATCAAAAGCGTAGGAAAAACCTCCAGCAGCAAAAACGAAGGTTATTTTTAACTCTCCTCACAATAAAAACACGAAAGCCACGTATTCTCTTAAGAGGAGCTCACATAAATTACGTATTATTAGAAAGCGGGGAGAGGCAAATAATCATAACGTTAGCCTTAAGGAGGTTTTCTTTTTAAAACCCCTCCCCCTACTCCTCCTCCCCCTAGTCTCCCCCCCACCCACTACTCCCTCCCTCTCTCTGCACGGTGTACCACAACACCCGACATTCTCATCCTAAGCCCATGACCCAGTTGCCTTCTTCTGCTCCTCCAACATGCTTCTTCTCCCCCCTCCCTCGAACACGCCTCCCCATTTCTCCATAACATTCATCTCCTAGTCATCACCTCAACCGCCTCCATCTCCTCGCCATCTAATACTCCTCCTCCCACCACGCTTCCTTTTCTCGCCGCCTCGCGTCGCTTTCTTCCTACTCTTCCCGCACGCTTTGCTATGCAAGGCAATAAGGCTGTGCCTCCGAGGCTTCTCTCGACGTCGTATGCCCGTAAGGGAGATGAGTAGGTTTGCCTCCGAGTTTGCCTTGATACCTACCCGTGAACACGGTCGCGGGTTCGATCAAATTCCAAAGAAACGCCGAGGCGTTCATGCATAAAATAGGTCCCGCAGAAAAGAGTAATGTTTTAAACCTGGCGAAGGATGTAGAGGAGAGGAATGGCGATAAATTATTCATTCGCAGAGGATTGAGTGAAAGACGTTTTAATTTCACTCCGCGAGAGTTGAATTTATTGCGGAAGGTTTCTTTTTCATACGTTCTGCAGGTTGTGTTATACAAATACTTCTTGCTCCTTATTTACAGTTGCCATAGCGGTAGTGGTTCCTTATATCCTTGCGTGGAATTAAAAATAAGACACACGTATATGTTTATGCGTATTATTGAATTTTATAAATATTAATTTTAATGTGAACAAGATATTGAACATTTTTTCACCATAAACTGCTTGAGTTTCAATCTGTAGGCTATATTATAACTTTTCTGTATGTTTCAAAATTATCAAGAACTCCTTAACCGTACA
The DNA here is from genome assembly GCA_036926305.1 of Uropetala carovei. Classification (NCBI taxonomy): domain Eukaryota; kingdom Metazoa; phylum Arthropoda; class Insecta; order Odonata; family Petaluridae; genus Uropetala; species Uropetala carovei. The sequence continues at coordinate 2,126,019 of JAXCHB010000010.1, read as the reverse complement.
AAGTAGAATATTTAATGAAAATTAAACAGGGTAATGAAAGAAAAAAAGAGAAACCAAAAAAGGACGTTACACTAGAGGTTTACGGGGATAACCCGTCGCTGGTGACCTGGTGTCAAACGTTCATGCACTCATTCACTCCCAAAAGAACTAATCCTGTCAGAAAAACACTCACTCACACACGCACTCAAGCAACAAACTGGAATCTCTAAATATTCAGTGGGACACTAGATACGTATTTCGAGAGCAAAGCTCTTATTATCAGCAGCTGATGTGGAATGAAGCTGATGATGATGAGAGCTTCGCTCTAGAAATACGTATCTAGTGTCCCACTGAATATTTAGAGATTCCAGTTTGTTGCTTGAGTGCGTGTGTGAGTGAGTGTTTTTCTGACAGGATTAGTTCTTTTGGAGGTGAATGACACCAGCGGTTATCCCCGTATACCTGTAAGTGTAACTTCTTTTGTTTTCTCTTTTTACTTTCCCCATATACGTAGTATAGAGAAAGTATTGTTTTCATGAAAAAAATCGACTTTGAGATTTCAACGGAAAAACATGTTTTGAGGTCCCTAGAACATGTCTAGACTATTTTCGGAATGATGTCTGTATTTGTGTGTGTGTGTGTGATCGTGGGCGCTCTAACTCGAAAAGTACTTCCCATATCGTTACCAAATTTCATATATAACACTTTGGTATGAGTATGAAGATCTGATTTTTTTTGGCCAATACCGGTTAACCGGAAGTTGAGGTTTATTCGAAACCCGATTCGGTTTCCGTCAAATATCTCCTTAAAAACGTCGTTATTGGTAATATTTGTAAGAACCAAAGTTGCAGATAATAATATTTTTTTCAAGTTTTGTTTGAAACAAATTTTCGTCGAACCATCCATTACGGAGATATTTAACTTATTCGTAAATTTCCAGTATTCAGCGCCACCAACTAGCGATGAATTCTGTAAACATATTCAAAATATACGTAATTTACGGCAATAAGGACGACTGTATTCTTTTACCATACGAAACAATAATTTTTCCTTAAATGCTATTCATAATAATTTAAATATCTATACCCCAAATATGGAGAAAGTCATGTATTGGCCGCCACAGATTTTTCTTTCATTACCCTGTTTAATTTTCACCGGTTGTATTGTCTCTAAATATTCCACTTTGTACGGTTAAGGAATTCTTCTTAATTTTGAAATATCCATCTCGCCGTAGTCTCCAACCCTTTTTAATTTTCTGTATGTTATTGTGATGCTACGAAAAAACTATTACTTGAAACTGTGTATTGCAGAATATTAAAACTCTCGGCCATTATTGCTGGATTTTTTGTCATAGAAAATCTTTAAAATATTAAAGCATCAAACAGTTACAATATTCGTCTTGTTCCACGAGGCGAATGTCATTGCCGATAAAGGTTACTTATGTGTTTCCTCTTTAATAATTAAAAAATCACAGGACCAAAGCTATAGTGCCACTTCTGAAACAATCGCATTTCTTTCCTCTTCCTTCCTTGCCTTCTCTTAACTTCTTAAACAGCGCCGAAAGGATATCTCACAATTTCTCGGACATTATTCGACCAAGAGAGACCAGACACTGGGAGAGGCGTCACACATTCATCTCCCACATTCGGCGTCTCCTCCTCGTCTTCCGATGCGCTAGATTCCTTTCCCTTGAGCTGTTTTCCCTGATCTCCAAGGGGAGCGTGGATTCGAAAGGGCGGTCGCGGGTAAAAAAAAAAAGAAGGAGAGAGGCCGCGAATGAAACGAGTTCTTTTTTTTTTTTTACCTCGTGCAAATGTTAAGAAGCGGAGCGGAAAGTGCGGTAACGGGCGACTCCTCTTCTGGCTCATAAGAGGTGGCGGAGTGGAAGAGATTGTGGGTCGAGTGCTGCACGAAGGATTTCAATGTGTGCACGATGGAGAGGAAAAAAAAAACAGGAGAACTCGCGGAAATATCCTTTAAGGGAGTTTCTCGAATTTTCCGGGCAGAAAATCGTAATAGGATACCATATTTGCAAAGGATTTATTTTGGAACGAGAGTTGCTATCCTTCGCTATTGATTTGTTTTGTGAAATTTGCTACTGATAGATTTTTGGATCCATTCGACTTTGGCATTATAGTCGTATGGATTAAGTCTTTAATTACAGAAAAAATCTTCTAGTTTCTAATTAAGACTTTTGCGAATATTGAAAACAAATTCAATGGGATAACAAAATTGCAGCATCCTCTAGAAAAGCAAGATATTTTGTATTTCTTGGATTCTATGCGGTCCACACAATATGATTAGCCAATTTACGACGACTTCAGTTAAAATCTTTTAAAACATTTGTATAAATAACAAAATGATCAGCGCCGTTGCTTTAGGGATTCAAAATTGAACAAAAGTCAGCCATCGAAATTTCATGTCATGCCTTTAAAGCGAATTTGGAACTCATTGTCCTGTTCTTATTTCGGGAGCTTGCCGGTTGAAGTTACAATTTGTCATTTTCCTAAATTTAAAAAATCAAATCCACCTAATAAATTAACCTTTATGATACGGTTTTGGTTCCATTCGCTGAGATGTTCCTTTAAATACGTATGATAAACAACAAATCATTTGAGCGGTCTTACAATTAGATGTAGTTATTATATATATTATCTAATTTTTGCACTAGACAAAAATTACGCTTAATACTAACCGCATCAAGAGATACACTACAATAACCATGGTTAGGAGTTGAATTTCTCCTGCAAATAATTCTTTTCGTCTCAGCGATAGATGTAAGCATGTCGCGTTTTTTTTTTTTAGTCCGTTAGATTGCGGGCGAGTTACGTGCAGAGACGAACTCGCAGGTTGAAGGGACCGAAGAGCGTGTATAGATTAATTAAAGTGATGGACCTTCCAATCGTATGAGGGAGTTCTATGTGACATAAATGACCCAGCAGAATGGAAGTATGAGAGGTTTGGGAGGGATTGTGGAAAGATAGGGACGCACACAGGGCAGCGCACGATGGGAATTTTAATATTTTCTGGATCCCCTATCGAAACTCATGGTTCGAGGTTGTGTATTTTTTATACGAAAAGAGTTCCTTTCCCGAAGAGATATTTTTCGGGTATGTTCCCGATTCCATTATCTTCCAGAGAGAAATAGAGAGAGAGATAGTATAAAATGTGGGTCACAGAGTAAAGTATGCATCGTTAGCACTCTTCTTGATTACATTCGGGAGGAAAAAATATTTCTTCCACATCTTAAAGAGGATTAAAAACATATTTCGCAAATGTTCGATGAAGTGAAAAGGTCCTATGCTGGTTTGCATTAAAGTTCAATCTTGTTATTTCAACGTGTGAAGTTAATTGAATTAACTTGTTAATCAAATATGAAAATATATCCTTTTTTACTCTAGGTAAGAATTAAAATTTGAATAAATGGAATTGGTAATTGTAACGCTACGTCATATGTCTATTGACCGGCATTGAATATTAATTCCTAATATCCAATTTGATATAGTTTATGTCACTTACAAATAAGGTCAAACATTGGTTGGCGCATTCGAAAAACGTGCGTTTTCCTGACCTCCAACAATAAAAATGTAAATTTAATTGTTATTCACGCAGCAGGCCTTTTTCCAGTCGTTTAAATGCAAAATTAGGCAGGTTAAACTGTTTTTTTCTTATTTGAAACCTCAATAAAACCGACGTAGTATAGTAAGCATCCAAAAATTAATTTGGTTATAAACACACACACACACATTGTATAAATATTAGGATCATGTGATGGGAGAAGAGAAATGTGATAAATGAAACTCAATTACATACGTCTAAACTACAAATAAATAAAATAAATATCATATTACTCACAGCAAAATTAATCCATCAACGCATAGTTAAAACTCTGAATCATAAAATCGAGGCATTGTGTTCGCGATGGGAATTCGATACATTAAACCACAATTCTTATAAAAGAATCACTTTCCTTCCCGAAGCATATAAAATCACCCAATTTTCGATATTAATATCTAAATGAACGAGGAAAACTTAAGAGTTGAAAACGCGATAAAAATATTTTATAAATTAAAAGTTATTTATATCCTATGATCGATCACTAGAAAGACTAGGACATTTATCACTGTACTTTTATTGATGTAATCCAAACGACAACTTAATAAAATGTACAAAACCTCTATGAAGAAACAGAGGAACGGGAAATGTCGCTTCTCTTCCACTAAAAATTCTATCCGAGAGTTTGTTTGCTCTTAGCATGAAGGAGAATGTCGGCGTGACCTATTTACTTGCCGCAGGCGAAAAGCAACTCACTCTTAAACACGTAGCCCATTCCTGCACAACATATTATAATTATCCACTAATGTAAAGTATTCCTTAAATAATCATTGTATTTATTTGGCGAGTTTATAGGTGCATCTATATGAATACATATATCTCGCCACAAAAATATTAATATTCCGCTATAAATGAGACTGTAATATGCGTATTAGCACTTGAATGACGTGTACCTTACCTCTCACTTTAAAACAGGCGAGTCACTCACAAGCGTAGCTACCTCTTGCTTTCAAATTAACTCCCTTCCTTCCTCCTTTCACGCTCGTTCCGTAGAAGAACGCAGTCAAGAATTCTGTGAACGAAATAGACAATACAATTTGGTTGAGGAAGAGAGTGGAAGAGTTATGTTGGAAGCAGAGGCTAGAAAGGAAAAAAATAGAGGTAGAAGATTGAAGGGGGGGGGGGGACAGAGAGAGCGAGGGAAATGGAGGGAGAGGTGGTAGGATAGAAAACAAAGAGGGAGGGGGAGAGAGAGGTAGTGGGAAAAGCAGGAAGCGGAGGAGGAGAGGAGGGACAGTGGCTTAAATCCGACCTCTCGAGGCCGCAAAAGAGGAGAGAAGAGAGGGGAGGGCACCACATACTCATGTGCACAGGAAACCACCACCTTCCTGTTTTCTCTCTCTCTCCTCTTGCCCGTCCCTCCCTCCCCTTCCGCCTCCACTTCTCTCTCCACCTCCCCTTCCCCACCCCACTCCTTTTACAGCTCTTCTTTACCTCCACCTCCCTTTTGCACTCTCCCTATCCCTCTCTCAAACCTCGCTCCACCTCCCCCCCCCATCGCCCTCACAATCCACCTTTTATTCCCTTCCTTACTTCTCCCTCCTTTCTTCCCAGCCAACTTCATAGGGTCCTACTGAATACTTTAGCGAGAGAAAACAAGTGAAAGTATCGGATGGCGAGAGAGAGGGGGGTGGGGCGGTTCGTCGTGGATCGAAGGGGGGGAGGGGAGTTGGAGAAAAAACGATTTTTTCTCTCTTTCCTTCACACTTTCTCTCTAGATTGGAGAGGATGAGCTTTAAGGAAAGATACGGTAGGGTGCATGTATAGGAGGATGGAGATGGAAGGATACCTATCGTGAATGGGAGTGCTATGGTGGGTTGGGTTGGCAAAAAAGGTCGGAATCGGGTAGGATTGGCCAAGGCGCTGAAGGGATGTTGTAGAGAGGAAATAAAAAAGAAAGGATTGTTGGAGAGATGACCTTGAGATGGGATGTAAGGTGACTGGATGGAGGGAAGAAAAAGGGAAACTGCGAAGAAGAGAATTTCAGGCGGTGGAGACTGGGCGGGAATACGTTTATACGTAAATCTCTGTTAACACCTTATTAGTATGAATGAAAATGTAGTAGAGATTACGTTAACATCATGATATTTTATGCTGTTAATAGTTAATTTTATGAGTATATCGTATGGTTACATTTCATGATGAAATGATTCGTTAAAATGTAAGCATTTGGTTTAAGGTTGTTATATTTTAACTTTTGGAATAAAGAAACTGGAAACTATGTATAATTATTTCGGAATTTTAGATCGACAACTTAAAAAAATTTCATCAGCGCAAGGTAATTCAAATTAATTATCTTATCATTGGAATCAAATAGTTTGTTGGCATTTTAATAAACAAAACTATTGCGACTGAAGCAATATGGGTGTCAACCAAAAAATATACGAATGATCAGATAATGCTGAAATAGTTAGAACCATAAATATTTGTTTTCTACCTTTGGAAGAACGAAAATATATACCATCAAATGAAAGATGCATTAATTATATACCGTGAAAATGGAATCTTTTGAGAATACGATAAAATAAAATTATTATAGACACAATAAATTAATATCAATTAAATAAACATATGAAAGATGAATTATCATATAAAAAGATGCCTTGAAAACATAAACCGCCAATAATATTAATAATGACGCTGAAAGAAAGGCTAAACAAATTCGCATAAAGTGGTTCGGAAATATGTATAAACGCGACTGTTATCTAATACTCACGTAATAATGCTACATATCTTTACAGGAATACATTGAAATTTCTCAGGGGAATATTCTTCCATACACTACCTCACTTCTAAGGACGTAAGAAAACTTCATCTGTAACATAAGGTGGAGGTACATATATTGCATTTGAGATTTCTACTTTGTGCGGTTGATTTTTTAAAACTTTTCACCCAACTTGATATTCATCATTCACATTAATTTTCCTTTAGAAAAAGACGAATAGGTTGTCTCGCAAAAAGGTTATCGCGCTTGTTTGGGATTTAACGCAAAGGTAATGAGTAAAGAGTAGTTAAGGGGAGTTTACACAAAAAAATAAAGTCTGACGTGGCCAACACATGACTTCTCCATATTTGGGGTATAGATATTTAAATTATTATGAATAGCATTGTAAGACAAAATTATTGTTTCGTATAGTAAAAGAATACAGTCGTCCTTATTGCCGTAAATTACGTATATTTTGAATGTTTACAGAATTCACCGCTACATGGTTGTGGCGCTGTATACCGAAAGTTAAGAAAGAGCAAAATATCTCCGAAATGGATGGTTCTACGAAAATTTGTTTCAAACGAAACCTGGAAGAAATATTATTCTCTACAGTTTTGGTCCTCACGAAGATTACCAATAACGGCGTTTTTAAGGAGATATTTGACGGAAACCGAAAAAACCGATTATTTATAAATAATTCCTGAACACTAACTGCTATTGAAAATTGTTCCAAATGAAAATTGTAGGAAATTACATTATCCATAACATTTGTATAGAATTGTATATACAATAATGATGTTTTAACGGAGAAATATCGCAAAAACCGAATCGGGTTTCGAATAAACCTCGACTTCCGTTTAATCGTTATTGTCCAAAAACTAATCAGTTCTTTATGCTCATGTTAAAGTGTTATATATGAAGTTCGGTAACGATATGGCAAGTACTTTTAAACGTGTTCTAGAGATCAAAATATCTAATAAACTATCGGTTTTTCGAAACATTCCCATCAAATACACGCAGACAATATCGACAAAATAGTCAAAACGTGTTCTAGGGACCTCAAAACGTGTATTTTCGTTGAAATCTCGAAGACGATTCTTTTCGTTATCACAATACTTTCCCATTACTTCGTATGGAGAGAGTAATAAAGATATCGTCGTGAAGAAATAGTGAAATTAACGAGAATGTTTAGATGGGAATTCCAGAAATATTTTAACAAATAAAAATAACATTCTGAAGAAACATTCCGTTTCAGTGCTGGCCAATTTATAAAGTAATATTTTCGCAAAATGCAAGTACACGTGCGAATAAAACCATATCAGTATTCTCAATCGATTTTGAAAAGCCAGCGTCATCTCCAAAGTTATACACATGTTTACTTATAACGTCCTCTCCCCGAAGTTACTCGCAAAGTTGCGGGCAGCTTCGGCGAAAACGTCAACTTAATAAGCTATCTTTATACGGGCTATTCGGGAATTTAACATGAAAGTTTCCTCAAAGAAGTATATACTAGTTGCAATAAGTTTATAATATGTAAGATGCCGAGTTACAACTAGTTTAAATTACGAGAGGGGATTAGTCACTCTGATTATTTAATGCGCGCAGGTTGCAGGTTGAGCTACAAACTGCCTTGTATGGAAAGGCAACGGAATTACGACATGAACTCCAGCTCAGTGAGAGAAATGTGAGTTTCGAAGGTAACGAGATAGAGAACGAGGTATAAATATGAAAACGGAAAGAGAGGAAGGGGGAGAGAGGTAACGTGGAAAATAAAATTTTTATTTTCTCTCCGCGTCCGCTGAGGAAATTACTACACGTGAGTGCTGGAGAGGGCTATTTTCCTTTGGATTTGAGAGAAGAGTTTTCGGGAGAAGTGAACCGAAGAATAGGGCGGAGAACGTTCCACAACATGTTGACACAAGTGTGCCGTGGGAGGGTTTGAATGTAAGGTATATGGCGCCCGGAGGAGTTGGCTGGACGAGTGAAATGAGAGAAAAGGTTAAGTCTTTGACGCAGCGAGAGAACTGTAAACGCCAGCGTAATGAAGAACGATACAGGATGCCACTGACAATGCGATGCTTAAATGCATGCACGCGTGATGTAAAGTCCATCTTTCGAAGAATTTCCAGCGTTTAAAACAGGATCTTGTATGCGTGCATGCGTAGATGAGTTTTTAAGGTATTTGTTATTCAAACGATTAAATAATAGGTAATTTTAAATTAATTAACAAAATAACTTAATTTCTCTACGATTAATAAATTTTGAATGATCATACTGAGGATATTTAGACATATAAAATTAAATGCATAAAATTTGCGCAATAAATCGGTGATTTTGATATTAAATAGCGAGAGTTTGAGCGTAGATTTTCCTCCACTTTGCTTATTAAGCTTTCATTTAAAGAGGGAACAACCGATATTACATATTAGATATGAAAGAGATCGATTACAATTATTTCCCATATCAGCAGGTGTAGTGATTTTCATAGGACAGAATTTCTCTGTCGTGGATTATTTCAAAATTAAAAGTAGAAGCAAAAATTGATAAAACATAGCTACGCATGTTTTGCCGAAATGTTTTTCCCTTAAATTTTATAACTTGCAATTTATCATATTGTTCGTTTTGTGTTTTTATGCCTGCGCCTTAATTAATATGAGTGTTTTATCGGGGGATGAGTTCAAGATAAAATGTTATTCTTATGGAAACGTTTTATTAGGATAGGGCACGTGAAAGCCATGCCGGGGCAAAACGGAGTAACATGTAAAAAATTGGAATACACTCCGCAAGTCATCCGGATGGTGATTAATGCATTCCCTCCGCATCTAAACTTTCATTCTGACGACTCATTGTTTGCAGCACGCATATAACTCGACCTCGATTTTTTCCCATGATCCTTCTTTTTCAGACTTCAGAATGACAGATTCGTCATTTCAACGTCTATATAAATCTAAAATTCCCTTCTCTCCAGGATTTACTATATTAACAATTCAGATAACACTTTTTCCTGTGTTAACCAATTATACTAGAGAGTAATATGCCGTATATTTTAAAAGAGAACATTTCTGCACTTGACCGCTTAGGTTCAAAATTGTTATCTCGCTCTCTTTCTTAGAATTTATAATCGGCCGAATGCATCCATACATATGAACTTATATAATTTACAATCTGTATTATATCGTCTCATCATATCAAGAAAATAATGTGTCCAGTTCAATTAATTCAAACAAGAATTTTCATACAAAATGTTTTATTCGTGAAAGAAGAGGAATAAAATGAAAATAAACGTAAGTTAAATATAAATTTACTATCGTGAGATGTTTGCTAAGTTAAGCTTAAACCAAATTCACACGTACCGTGGGGTGGACGGACAATTTTCATTAAGATCAAGTATGAATGAAATATTTTCCCGTTTTTGAATTTATTTAAGATCTTCTCTAGGCGTTATACTATATGGTGAATCTTTTTTATAACCATTTTACTTTTTTAATATATTTCCCTACATTCGTGCCGTTAACTCAATATAAATGCTTACTTCATTATTTAAAAATTCGTCGGGTAGTGAACACAACATTGAAAATAGTAACAATGGAGTACTTGAATGCAATGCGATTATTGAAAATAAGTAAGCCGAGTAAACTTCTGAATTTTCAAACTGTAAATATTAATATTCGGTAGAATAAAAGAAAAATTATCTATTTACGAAATAATGTTATTAAAGTTAATAATAAATATGTTTAATTGATTTCACCGCGAAGATTGAGATTTTATTCATTTCTTACCTTTAAATACATAAGAGTCAGGGATATATTTATAATTTCGAGATGAGAAGTGAATGATTCAACTAGTCGGTTTGAAAAATAACGTACCATTGCAGTTTATTGTATCAGCTGCAGTACTCATTCATAAGACCCGAATCCTTTTCTATAGCTCTGCCACGCCTCAAGACAAAGCGGTCGCCTCTCCCCCTTACCTCCCTCCAACCTTGCCCCCCCCCTTCCCACCCAACCCAACCACCTTCTATGCCACGCTCTTCTATTCATCCAAACCCCTCTTTCCTCTCCCCCCCCCCTCCCCCCATCACACCACCTCAGACCATTTTCCCACCTCATTAACCTATCGTTTGGGTCTCACCTCCTCCTAACCCTTTCGCGCTCATAAATACTGGGTGGTTTCCCGATTGTGCCACGCTCGTTCTTAGCCAACTCGACTCCTTTATGACCCGAAAGGGGTTGCTTTAGCGATGGAAGTGCGGAGGAAGGCCGTCGTGAATGGCAAGGTGGATACGCTTCCCTCTCTCAAGTATTCCATTCTCCGATATTACGTCTGTTTAGCCGAAAGTAAGATAGGGAGAGTGGGTGAGAGATAAGGGTAGGGAGGAGAAGGGGCGGAAGGTAGACTGGGAAGGACAAAGAGAGGGGGGGAAGAGGGGGGGAGGGAAAGTGCAGATAGTGAGGTATAAAAAAGGTGGACGAAAAGGCGAGGGAGAAATTTGAAGGAGAGATGCAGAGAAAGGCATACAGGCTCCTCCTTTAACACCTTCATCCTCGCATCACGGCATCATCTCTCTCCATTTAACATCGATTTTCGTATCGCCTCTTAAAAAAGATTGATAACTCGGGACAATAGGAAAGCGTGAGCTAGGTCACACTATGGACGACCGTAAAAAAGATACTTGGGAAAATGATGATTACCTCGCGTGGATATATTAAATATTCACTTTGATAACGGGGCAGGGTAATAAAGATATCATCAAGATTTATTCTTTCAGTTTTCATGTACCGGAAGATCTTGCGGCAAATATTTTTATCATTGATGTGATAAGAACTTTTGTTGCTGCAAATAATAAGAGTAATTAAATTTTTGATTCGTGATTTGCCATTTAATTATTACTTCTTGCCCATCACTCTTATGATTATTTACAAATTGTATGAAGAACCTATAGATCTCTCTATATATATATACCGAAGATAAAAATTCCTTCGTAAACTTTTTTATTATATATAATTACTAGCTGAAACGCCCGGCTTCGCTAGGGAAAAAATTTTCTTTTAAGTGGCAAACGCTTTTTATTGCTCGGGGCAAACGTTCCCCATTCCTTAATTACGCAAGCGATGCTTGCACTAACATTTACTATTTTATGTATTCTATTGTATAGTTTTTACCATTAATGTAATTACGCACTAACGTCTTACTTAATAATCACACGGATAGATGCACCGAAGCCTTTAAAGCAGCAATAAAATTATGTGAATTATGTCAATACTAAAACGTAAACAATAAACAACATCTTGGTTACCGAACAAATGTAAGTAGACGTATCGATTTATGCTGCCATAAATCTTTCAATGTTAATGGTAAAAGATAACAATGTTCTAACATTCCTTAAAAATTATTTGACACACTTCAAAAGTATTCATAGACTGTATTTAGGCATGAATCCATTTGTACCCTTTATCTTCGAGTTAGCTATTCTTCCTCTACGGCGCGCCACGGCGTGGATATCTCTTACCTTTGAAGAGGCCAACAACTATGAAATTTAACTTTGTTGCCGCCTGGAAAATGGTCATCTAAACCGATAAATTTTGCGCTTAAAGGACACTTTCGAGCGATATAAATTGTAATACCACGAAATATGAAGAGAATTAAAATATTTACTCTTTCGTGCGTGAAATAATCCATTTCCCGCGATCGTAAGTTAATATTTAGGTATATTTATATCCAGATCAGTGAAGGGCTGCATGGCATTTTGGGGTTTCTCCACACCATTTCCCATGCATTCTTATAGAAATAGTATTTTGTTGACCCCATAGGTTATAACAGACTCCACGGTCTGCAAACCTAGACCAAGTTCTTCCTTTGGTCCATGGGATGAACCATTAAACTTTTTAATTCGATAGCTTCAACGGTGTAAAAACGTATAAAGAACACACTAAAATATTTATAAGATATGATGTATCTCAAAAAAAATTTAATTGGGGGTTTGGGGGGCATCGATTTGGTTTTTCGACAATAACTCTCGTATAAATTAACTTAGGAAGTTCAAATTTGATATTTGTCACTTTCAATACAAGTATAAGATCAATCCCTTTATATCTATGAAAGTCTGTTTGTGCATCTATACATTTCCACACCGTTAAAGCTAGAATAATCAAACTGTCAACAAATACTTTCTTCATAAATAGGAAGGTCGTAGGCTACTTTTCAAGAAAAAGCAAAATAATTTTGTATGCTAATGCACTGCCATCTCGAGGTGAGTCAGAAAGAACGGCACATTTCTTTTCGAACTGTTTTGATGCCTAAACTGTTAAATAAAATAACTGTTCTCATAAATTTTCTGTTCTCGAAGAACAGGTAATTCTACATCTTATACAAAAGAAAGGTAAGAAACGACTACTTCCTTATCCATAATTGTACGGCAGGGACTGATTAAACTACGCGTATTTTCCCAAGTCCTACAATTGATTTGAATCAAATTCGGTACGATTGTGGAGGGCTCCCAGAAATAATTCATACGTGGTTTTTGTTTCTCTCTGCCCGTTTTATTCAAAACGGCGGCCGAGTGAATTCTTAAATTTTGCAAACCGGTTCAAACGTCTTCATGTAATGCAAAATACAAAAAAAGTAAAACCCCGACAAAAAAACAAATGTATAGACAGAGGTTACAATTTTATTTATATAGATGAGGAACTTTCAGATGAGCTGGAGACTTTAAATTTGGCACGATTGCAGACTTTTTGTTACAACCGTAGCAAAAAATCTGAAACTGTTAAAATTTCAATTTTTCAGGGACCGTTTTTGCCCCATTATTGACCCATAAGTAAATCAAGTAAATCAGTGTATAGGTTTTTATATTTGCTCTTTAAAATTATTTCTCTTCAAGTTTTGATCTCGGAGCTTAAACTATCGAAAAGCAAAGAAATTTCAGATTTATATTTTTGAAGATAGCATTCAAATCTTCGTAGATTTAGTGAAAATTATTAGTTATAATGAGGAAAAAGTGGGAATTTTCTGGCTCCCAACAATCTACTACCATGGCAAAGAGCTCAATGCTTATGTATGGGTAAGCTTTTAATGGAAATGAGAGGGCTATATTATAATTCCATCTATATATTAATACTCATCCGTAATATCCCTTGCGTTCAACCGATTTTCATCAAACAAAACCTACACAAATCCTTGATTAGTGTAGATTTGCCAAAAAATACAAAATTTCAAATTATTTATGATTATGGAAAGAAACCGTGAAGGAGGAAGTTTGGCAACACTGCGTCGTATTTTGTCATTCATTCATCTGGAACACGGTGTTGCCACGAGCATGAAATGCAATGTTGCCAAACCTCCCCATTATGTGTTTCTATCCGTATGCGCAGTTTACGCTTGGTTAACGCTTTTGGAGAAGTTTTGGTCGGAAGTTCTATTAGAGGAGGTCTCAGGAATAATAGAGGCACCTGCTTATATGGGCAGGCACGATCAAGGGAATGAAACACGATATATCGACTGTAGGACGGAGGTTCGTTTTTTCGCAAGGACCATAAGAGGAGAGTTTTACCCGCTAGAGAAGTTATTAATTAGGCTTTGGTGCGCTGCACCTCCTGCCACCCACCAATCTGGTGATTTTCAGGGTATCGTGTAGATACAGAAACTTAACTAAATCGGGAGCCAGCCGGGGGATTGGCGAGCGAAGCGAGTAGGGACAGAACCGCTAATTTCTTATGTGATTGAAAAACTTTTCATTAAAATAAGGAAATCAATTAGTTGTACGAGTATCTTAGGCCTTATGGAATTAATATTGCTTACACATTATTAGTTCGTTTTCTTGCAATAATTTGATAATCGCGTTAATACACAGGCAATTACGAACTATATAGGAACATTTGTCTCTTTGAATATTTTTGACGAATATCCGAAGCAAATACCACGTGATAGTAATTTCAGCAAAATGGAATTCACTATTTTACATTTTTTCCGTGGATACAACAAGAAACGACCACTGAATCTTTAATTCTGTGTTTTATTTGTTCACGTTAAAACTAAATATATACACATACCTTGATAAAAAGTTTTTGGCAAATGAAGAACACTAATTTTCTCTTCTGCTAAATATGTATGTTTTCATCTTATTTTATTAATTATCTTGTTCATTTCTCATAACATTAAAATATATTTTTAAAATCATATCTTGCTAAACTTTATGTATTATTGTAATTCCACTATTGTTCTTTTATGTATCTAGACTTTTCGCAGGTTTTTTCCACCCCCCCTACCCTTCGTGGGTGTTTTCCTGCGTTGTCTTTTACTATGATGGCCAAGTCAGGTCTTTCCTGGGTTTTTACCACAATCTTTTTATAGACATTTTCCGAATGTGTAATTTGGTATTTTGCTTGTATGCTTTTCTATTTATTTTATTTTCTGGTTATTTTCTGTGAAATCATTATTACTATTTTATTATAATTTGTAATTTTTGACACAGGGTTAAATGTAAGAAGGGACTACATAGTCTCACTTTTGCCCTAATAAAGTCGTTTGTCTGTCTGTCTGTCCATAAATTATTCACGAAAAATCCAAGCGTTTCATCTAAAAATTTTCCAAAAGGCTAACGTATTTGAAACAATCAATAGATGAATTTCCATCTTTGCGTAACACTTCCTCATTCGATAATTTCGATAAAGTCCGCGTATCTTACTCTCTCTCTTCTTAGCGCCAGCGCCATCTCTTAATTTTACTTCTGATCGTAATTTCCGGCGAATTTCATTTTTTTCTTTCCCTGAATTCTTTCTTCCGATTCCTATTTTTCCTTCATCTAGTTTCCTCATCTCCTTTTGGTCGGATATTGGATCTCTTTACACCTTCCTACGCAATTATAATTCCACTTCTATTCCTCTATCGTGCCTGATCCCTTCCTCTATCGCTTTCCTCTTCCGGCATCGCTTATTTCACCTCTTAGCCAACTCTTCCCATCATCCTCTGTTCACTCGTTTTTTTTCTTCTCCTTGGCAATTCCACAATCTCAGAACACCGCGGCATGTTTATAAAGCATTCGCAATCAATAAAACGAGAAGAAAAAAGAAAACAGTTTTTGGGTGCAAAGCGAAAATTGAGCGGAATTTGACAGTTATTTCAAAGCGTGCAAAATTACAAAAAAATATGAATCAAAACGCGAGCGCGTGTTTTTACAAATACACGTGCGAGTTGGTTAGTTTTATTTTTAGGCGCGTTTCGCTTACAGCGTGAGCGCCTATTATCGTCGGTCGGTCCGTCCGTCTGTCTGTCCGTCTGTCTGTCTGTCCGTCCGTCCGTCCGTCCGTCCGTCCGCATATTCGTTCTCGGCTTCTACTGAACGGATTTTCATGAAATTTGACATTAACGACTTTCAATCAAATATAATACGAAAATCGTAAAAATGAATCACGTATTGGTGACAAAAAATTAAATTTTCGTCATATCTCGTAAAGTATTGCTCATATCAAAATATTTTTCACATAAAAGTTGTGGAACTGGTAAAGCTAATATATATTTTTGTCGTAGGAGTTGCCGTTATCAAGAAAATCAAACCAGAATGTCTTAATTCGAATTGAACTTTGAAAATTTCTTGCATGGTTACTTCTTCATTGTTGCTAACATAAACAATCTCACAAACAAACGTTTAATTTCCTGACGAGTGCATGCAATATTTTTAAATAGGAAGAAAATGGATTATTTATGATGAAGAAATGAACTTTAGAACGCTATTTCCCTTACGCATAGGTATATCATTTCTTTCTAAACTCCACTGCACGGATTTAGGTGCATTTTATAAATTTATCTTCTGTCTAATTGGTACGTTTTTGTTGTTCATGAAATCACAAAATGATGATCGTTTAAGCTCGGTTCTTTTGTGAAATCATTTGTATTTATTAATAAAATATCTTTAGAGAGCAAAGATAAAGCAGCCGAAATTAGGTGTATTATGTAACTCGAAACTTTTCTCATGTAAATAAATATTGTATTTACGAAGTTCATGAGAAAATCATAATATTCATTAAGTTCTTCATTTTTTGCCATATTTTAAATAATATCCATGTTCCTAATAGGATTAATAAAGCGCCGATGCCTACGTTTATTGTCCACGCCAGTAAATCAAGCATCCTGAAATATTGCTACCATGTAGAGTTATTTTTAATATTTCCTTATTTCGCATTATTCATTTCTTCATACTGTAAAAAATTAATAACCCACCTTCAAATATTTTGCTGTTTCGACCCGCATCATTGATTACTGCCGCGCGTCATTTTTCCTAATTAAATTTAACAATAAATTAGCAATATACGGATCTTATTTCTTGGCATTTTTTTCGCCATGCACACCATTAATTTGAAGAATTCTATTGAAAAACTTCCACCTAGATACCCTTCGAAATGTCTTTTTTTTTCTCCTCTCAGGTCGCCACCAAGTGAATACCCCCGTCTTCATACCGCGCAGCATTGCGTCACCGCATCACTTCCTCGTGTTTTCCTCCTAATACACTCCCGTAATGCCCTCTCCGCCACATCCCGAGCCCTCCTTGCGCCTCCTCGACGCCCGCTTCCATCTCTCCCCAGCAACCCTTTCATTCCCGCACCGCGAAATCTTGACCCCCCTCTCACCACTCACCATCGCCATACCTTACAGCGATGCCCATAACGCATTCCCGTCCTCACTCCCATTTGCCCTCAACTCCTTTCCTCTCCTCCCTTCTCCCTCCCCCCCCTTCCTCTTTCCTGCCGCGAGAGCTCCTTTTCTTCGCGACTCCTCTTTCATGATTAAACCCGACATCCCAAAGACTCCGGGCACAATATTATCAAGGTTCCTATCTTATTCCTCTTCTACGTCACCGTCTCGCACGCCTCCTCCCCCTTTTGTGCACTCTCCCCCTCCCTCTCCCTCTCTCTCCCCCTCCCCCTTCTCCCCCTCTCTCCCTCCCCTGCCTTCCTCTTTCTAATTTCCTCCCTCTCTCCCTCATTTTCTTCCACTTCATATCCTCTTCTCCCCTATTTTTCTTTCATATCTTTGCCTTATATCTCCCCAATCTTTCTTCTCTCGCATTCTTTCCCCCATTTTATTCCGGTTAATCCCATTTTCCGTCCCTTCTTCCTCCTCTTTATCGCCTTCATCTCTCTCTCTCTCACTCACTCCCGTTCCATTTCTCTCCTACTTTTTATTTTCTATCTCTCAGACATTCTTTCTTTCCTCTCCCTTTCCTTCTTCCTCTCTTTCCTCTGCTTATTTCCGTCTCTGTTATCTCTCTCTCTCTCTCTTCTCAGTTCCTTCATCCTCTAACTCTATCTCACACAATCCATTTTCCCTTTTCCCTCATCTCCTCTATTCCATTTCTGTTATCTCTCTCTCTCCCTCCCTCCCTCCCTCTCCTTGTTTTGTCTCCTCCATGTACCTTCATCTCTCTACACAGCAATTCCCCCCTTCCTCGGCTAACGGCGCCTCCTCCCCCATTCCATTCTTCCCGCAAATGACGCCAGTGGTGAACTCTTACGGAAGGGAGGAGGTCGCGACCCTGAGTTCCCTATCGCGGAATTCGCGTTAATCACTCCGCGTAGTTTAGCATACCTGCTTCGCGCGAACTTCTTCGTTTAATAATTTTTCTCTTCTTGACGCTTGCCGCATGACGAAATCTCCGCTGAAATGGCTTCCAACGCCATCGCAATCTTAGGCGAGAAGAACCCGATGCGTTTCTTAGGCGATTAATTGTTCCTCTTCATCTGTTCGAATTGTTTCGAATCCATTTTATCTCAGATTTATTAATAAAAACGGGCACGCAAAAGTGAAGGAATCGTCGTTACATCGAATTCCGTAATCCTAGTTAATTTTGACGTGAGGCTCTCTGAAATGGAGGTTTCATATGTAATTTTCCCATTCCACATCTTCGATACCGGAATTCCTTTGTGCTACAAAATCTCATGCATCCATGCGCTAATGTGTATTCTTTCTATAAAATAAAAAAGTGCTTTTATAAAAAAAGAAGGGAATTATCATTAATAGAAGTGTATGTGGTTTGTGAAATTAACAAATTTAGTTTATGCTATACCTACCTACCTTTGTGTAATTTAAACCAATTGTGTCTCATTACTCAGTGATTCATTCCTATCTCATCGTTTGTAATGATTTTTTAAAATTAGACAGGATTGAAAATTGGCTCAAATAATGGTTTTAATGATTTCTGGTGGCATATTATAGGAATAATGTTATTTGAATAGATTGCAGTCCATTAACCGTCTCTTCCACATTCGGATAGCAAAGTTAAACTTGATGAAAATTTGATTGAAAAGGTTTTTACTGCCATTGAATATAATAGAATATATTAACGATTCGGTCACGTGATTTTTTTTTTCAAATTGACCTAATTTAAAAAAATGTCTGTTACAAAAAATAAAAATATTTTCTCGACATAATGCACAGAGAAATATACCCTTATATTAATATAACAAGCAGGGGCATAACTACGAATTTGGGGCCCCAATGTGAGTAAAACTTTGGGAGCCTAACGCATCTAAAAATTGTTATAGAATTATTTTTATGCCATTTTCATTTTGTCATTTTTTGGCATTTTAATTCTGAAAATTTATCTATCGACTTTTCGGTTTTCATTTTGCATTCTTCTGAGTTTTCCATCAAAGGATGTGGCAAATACTTTAATTCTGGCCGCGCAAATGCGCAGGTAGCTTGTTATTAGTTTAAATTTTGAAAAAGATATTACATTTGACGATACGGTTATTGGAAATTTCATATGCATCATCAGATCCACACGTAAATTTCCATAGATCGATGCCAGTCAGTCTTTCATCATAACTAAACCCTATATTTCCTTGGTGTCTATACAGTTGTCAATCTCATATTTCGAAACAATGTTCGTTGACGATGAGAGAAGTTCGTCACAAAAATCTTCAGTAAAATTATTATATATATTTATAATTTTTTTTCTAATATTCTTTATTTTCTTTTTCATTCAATTTAATGAGTCTTTCAAGCATTCTTCGCCTCCCTCAAGTTACGCCCCTGGTAGCAAGCCTTAATCGTGTTCCTTTTTGTTAAAATTTATATTTAACTTAATTTTCAAATTTTAATGCATTATGTTCGTAATATCACTTTTATGAAGAGGTGAATAAAAAATATTGTGACATATTATTA
The DNA here is from genome assembly GCA_036926305.1 of Uropetala carovei. Classification (NCBI taxonomy): domain Eukaryota; kingdom Metazoa; phylum Arthropoda; class Insecta; order Odonata; family Petaluridae; genus Uropetala; species Uropetala carovei. Next base: position 2,106,560 of record JAXCHB010000010.1, on the reverse strand, counting down.
AGCTATTTTTTTAGTGTTAAAAATATTATCTATGTATCAGATATACTGAAGAGTGTTGAGCAGTGATATCGCTCGTAGAGCAAAATTCTATGCTGAAATAACTTTATTCATTTAAATGGAAAAGAAATCGTAATATCGGGATAGATGCTCGCGCCATGGCCGATATTAGTTTATTGTAAATCCTCTGTACTTACTTCTGTAATTCTCCGTATTAAACAAGCTGTGATATGTGATTTTGTGGGACATAGGAAGACTAGAGAAATAGTAAGCCAATGGTTTAAAACATTCGTAATCTCGTATCAAGCCATTGCATAATGACATGTCTGCAATATGATCGGTCGAAAATGTAATAGTCACGTCGCCTTCTTATCCATCGATTGTTTTACACTATTTTAAGTTTAATTTTGAAAACTAAAGATTCGATAATTATATATATATATATAACCTTTTGGAATGATAACATTCAGTACAAAGTGTTCGAATGAAAGTGAAACGTGGAAATAAAGTTTTATCGTCGATTTCATCCCGTATCCTTATTGATGTTTTTTTTTCAACCTTAGGTTTTGGAAACCCTATTGTAAACGTTTTATTTGGGTAAATTATAATATAAAATATTAACAGAAGTGCCCGTTGAATTTCAACGGATTTAGTGAATCTGAAATTTCGACCGTGTGACATGTAAACATCGCAAGAATAACATAGTGCACAGTTTTAACCGTCTAATAAAGCAGAAATGAAGAAAACCGCTCCCCATTTACGTATTTATATGAATGAAGAAAATCTTGCGTAGTTTTCAAAACAGCTTGCTTTGGAGTACTCTACGCCACAGGAAAATATCATTAAAGACAGTTTATTAGTAATATTTCAATTAAAATCAATAAATATTAGCTTGCTTTTAAACAAAGCAGAGTCGCACACAGAAATCGAAGAACGATTTTACGTTAAAAATTTTGCAATATAAATGCATTGGACTCTCAATTTCGGCGACAATGGGAGTTGTCATGGTAGCTTATAATGGGTATTGTAATAAAAATGATAAAATCACGTATTTTATTGATTCTAAATGCATTTTTATGCTAATTCGATCAGGATTCGGATTCTGACTTCAATAAAAATAAACTTTGTTCTTTTCTTCATAGAACCATTCAAGTCTCAAGTTCGTACCATGTTTCTAAGTAATTTTAAAATTCAAATGAAAAATAAACTGCACTCGTCCCTATGTTATTCAAATGAAAAAAGAGAATATTTTTTAAAATTAGACAGGTAAATCAAATCGATATAAAAACCTTACTAAACACCCGTACTCGTTATTCCGGTTAAAATGATACTTTTCTCTTGTTTCTACATGCTGTAGTTGCAGAGCTATAAAATTACATACAAACACTTCATTTTATAGATAGGTATATATAGATTATATGCATTCACCTTTATATGGACTGCATTTCCCTCGAAACAATTTCATGGCTAAATTTCCACCCTGAGTACCACTGACTCTGTTTCTCTCTGTCCATTCCACAGGGAGCCCCGCCAGCCCAGGTGGGCCTGCCCCTGTACCTCTGCCCGCTGGGACGGTATCCCTCCGCTCTTCATCCCCTCCGAAAACAGGGAGGTATCCAGAGCCTGGGCCTCCGGGTCAAGGGGGAGGCAGGATGGCCGTGCCTCTCCTGCCCCCACCTCCCCCACCGCCTCTCCTGGGCGTCGAGAGACCGTACTTCGACGACGTGTCGCCTCGCAACGTGACGGCAATAGTCGGCCAATCGGCTGTCCTCAACTGCAGAGTCAAGCACCTAGGAGACAGAACGGTGAGTAGCAGTGGGGGGAAGTAGTTGCAGGTGGGGCGAGGGTAGGGGGTGGAGGGGGGGGAGAGAGGGAAGGAGTGGCGTAGCGATGCTGATTCCATCACAGCGATCAATAGAGTATATTTATATATTATGTATCTCTTTCCCTCTCTCCCTCTCAGGCCAGGTCCTACCTAGGTTTTTACCACAAATACTTATTGTTAGTCTTCTCTTTTTAGAAGTTTCCGAATTTGTAATTCAATCTCTTAATTGTGTTTTCTTTTGTTTTGTACTTTTTTCATTTGTTTAGTAGTAGGCCATAGGAAGTCGGGATTCGCGCGTAATGGCAGCTTAGAATAAAAAAGAATTAAACAATGAAGTAAACAACCGCTCCTGTCCGAACATTGGAAATTGATAGACTATTGTGCTTGAAAGCATTTCTTTAAGATGCATGTACGCGACTTTTTTGCCACAAAATACATCATTTATTTGTATAATACTTATTCGTGATTTTTAAATTATGCATTTTTATACTGAAAATCTCTGTGTGTTTAAAACTTTTATTTTTAAAGTAGCAACTGAACATAAAGACGACCCATAAGTTTAACAATAAAAATATATCGCTTAGCATGCACGAATACGCCTTAAAACGTTAAATAGCAGTCGGTGAATTCATCTCCTAAAATCCGGTAATTTGAGTTTTTCACCTTTACATTATGTTATTATGACTTCAGTGATTCGTAATAAGATGGATTAAGAGATTAACTCGATGATGTAGGGCCGAGGTAACGTTTCACTTGGATGCTTCGGGCATTTCCAATCAACTTGTAAAATTTATCGCTATTATTCAAAACTAGCAGACGCAAATACGAAATACTAATACCAAGACAGTATAAGCCACGGGTGGCAATCCGACGGCTCCGTAGCCGTGTTCAGCTCTTTGAAATTTCGGCTGCCTTACATATATACCGTAATTTTCTGATTATAATGCGTAAAGAAACTGTGGAAACCACAGCTTGCAAAAATTCCCAATAAACAAAAGAGTAAGTTTTTGTTTTTATAAATGTAATTATTATAAGCTGCTTCATGTACATTAAATACATTTTATCACATGTTACTGCAGCTCATCGGTGATGTCCATTGTAGTATTGTGTTTCCAGCTCAGACCCAAGATGGCCACGCCCAGGTCTAGGCTCAGAAACAACAGTTCCTCCCCTCAAAATCCGTTAAAAAAAGTATAAAGGAATTTTTTTTGCTTCAGGGTACCGTACAATCTTAACGGCATCTCGAAAAACGTTCGAGATTAAGACGCTCCCTTAGGCGCTGTCTTCCATTTAAGATTCAGTCATTTATTTTTCTTCCTTTTGTTAAAATTTCCAAGTCCACAAAGAGGTACGCGTTTTCTTCTATTTTTCTCATTGGTAATATCGGTCCGCGAAGTTCCTCGATGTTATTCGCCGGAGATATCATACATGGCAAGAAAATGTTCTAGGGAGTATTAGATCCGATCGCGAAGCAAACTAAATGCTTAATTTCTATTCTCAATTAGTTCCCGTTGTATTTCGGCCGACAAGAAGGACCCCCGCTACGTTTCGCGAAGGTAGGCGCATAAATAGATAAGGAGAATCGGATTTTGCTCATTTTCCATAACAGAATAGCTAGAAATTACTCTCTTCTTCTTACCAATTTAAGTCATTGCAGTCACTGTTTTGCTCGTTTCGGAATTTAATTAAATTTTCCCTGCAAGAGGAAACGCTTACCGGGAATGTATCATTCCAGTTAATTTTCTTGTGTATTTCCTTCAAATTACAGTAAATAATGTTGCGCATAAAAGACGTCCGCAGTTTTAGACCACTTTTTGACCCCCCCCTCCCCCCCTGGTCCTACTTCGTCCGATTTCGCAGACCCCCCCCCCCCCTTAAAAAGACGTCCAAAATTGCTACAACTCCCCTCCAAAAAACCGTACAATTTAATAAAATTTGCTATTTAAAAGAAAAATTATTTGTATTTTCTCTTCTTATTTCAATTTAGTAACAGCATTAGACGCCACGGGTTATAATTTAATGATATGATAAATTTAGTGAGAAAACAGAGACAAGTTCAGCATGTGGGTTCTCCAGTCGTGTTCGAAATTATAAAGGTTTTCTTCTAAATGTCACAAGAAGAGTAAAAAAAGGTCTAAAATTATTGTCTTTATTCAAGAGAGTGAACATGCATATTTCTCTCAATGACTAGTACTTCACTAAGCAAACAGTCAGATTGGCTTTATTATTATAGACAATATTCAACAAACGCGTTTGTATTATTACAAAAAATAATTTAAAAAACTGGCAGTTCAGTCTGCATAGTGACAACAATAATAAACAAAAATATCTAAAAAAAACTGGTTCTTCAGTCTCTTTAGTGATGATAATAATAAAAAACACAAGTAAAGTACTTTTAGCAAAAATACTTTTAAAAAACGATTTTCACTCAATCTGTAATTATTTTAGCTTGTGACTAGTCAGAGTGAGTGAAAGGGTTTTTGATCCAATGCTCAAAGAACTTAATTAGAGGAATGGAATCCAAAGTATCAACTTCCAAGTCCAGTCCAGTGTAACCACCCTCCACATCATCCTGATGGGCCCACTCAACGTCCTGTGCCCCATCACAGGATCCTGCACAACACAGAGCACCTCTTCTTCACGCTTAGCAGTGACCCTTGCTGGCTTGATTTGGCGGCTTCTCGTGCCTTTCTTATGGACATTCTTATAATGGGCGCCCGCTGACTTAAGAGAAGCATAGTACAGCCCACACTCATTACAGGTTATGTCTGTGAGTGAGAACTGCATTGAGGGACAGAATAAGTCATGAGGAAGTACACTGAAGTTTGCATGTTCAGGCTCCAACTTCACAGCAAGACGGTTCAGAAGGGGAGCAAACTTGGTGACGTCCTCGGAGGGGGGCGGTACACGAAGGCCGAGAGGGCCCTGCTGGATTGGAGTAGGAGGTGGCAAGAATCCAGTGGTCAGGAGGAGCCGCAGACTGCTCCGACTTGGCCTACAACAGCTGCTGTCGCTGCACTTCACTATTTGGAGGCAATACTGAGACTCCCTCACGTGAATTGAATACCACTCATCAATGGGTGGAGGTAGTAAAGGGACAAGATTCTCTGGAGCCACGTACTGCGCGCCGAATACTGTTCATCGAATGATAATGTAATGAAAACAAAATTCATTACTTACGTTCACTTCTCCAACTGGAGTCTGCAGCACCGCCGTAGGTGGCGATATCGATGATTGCGTTGAGTAAACCAGGCTGCTCGACCTCGACCCTGGGACGACCCTTGCCATCACTGACTTTTAGGTCTTTCTTCAAATCAGGATATTTTTCACAGGCTGCCTCACGCTTCTTTTTCTGCTTGAGGTGGGCATTCCTTTTGCGGTCGGCATAGGATATTTTTTGTTCAGAGTGATCTCTTCAGCATGCAACTCTTTTCATAGTTTTTTTATTTGAGTTTCAGCACTTTCTGAAGCAAATCCTCTATCAATTGCACCTGACAAGTTCGTGATATCAGCTCTAAATTCAGCGATCCGTTTTCTGACTGCTTCTTGAGCCGACTTCGCTCTTGAGCTTGAGGAAGACTTAGAGGATACTGCTTCCCCAGCAACTTTCTCATTTCCTTCCTTGTCCAGCAATATAGCACATACGGCGGGTTCATCTGCGGCGGAAACTGCAGGGAAACGATGAAATTTGGTGACAGGTCGAATTAATGTACCGAGCACTGTATAGTAGCTGACAGAAAACTGTTGAGATCGGCTGGCCAGGCCAGGGACTGCTATCTTTTGTTTACACGTAACTTGAGCTCGAGATGACTCGCACGCCGCGCCGGCTAGCCAAGGAGGGGGAGGAGGGCTGAGTCCTTTGCCGGCAGTTGCGCGACTCATTTCGAGTTAGCAGCTAAGTATAAACAAAAGGTTAGCAGTCCCTGGCCTGGCCAGCCGATGTCCACAGTTTTCTGTCAGGTACTATAATTCGACTTGGCGCAGCAAAACGACTTACTTGATGCCGGAGTCAACAAAGAGACAGTGGACCCTGCGCCGTTGGTAGTTTGACTCACTCTCGTCGTGCTTGCCGTTTTGAAGAAACTCAAAATAGACTTCGACTTATCCTTGGTTGCCTTTTGCAGAAAGGAGTCCACACGACTTTGCACAAGAGACTCCAAAGTACTGTCATCTGAGCAATCACTCTTTAATTTCTCCATTCTGCGTTCATACCCACCTGAAGGGATGCCTTCAGTCGACAAGGGAAGGCCTTCTTATAGGCCTCCTACAATTTGCCGTACAACGCTCCGGACCGAGGCATGTTAACAGAACTTCGTTGGACACTGACAATTGCGTGCCGATCGACACTAAATGCATGCAGCGAGCAGACGTGTCCAAACTCGAACTCCTCGTCTGCTTCTGCAGTAGGCACCGAGCCGCTCACCCAGACAGCCGCCGGCACCAAACAGAACGCGCGTCAGCGGCAGTCTCACTTTTCCACCTCGCAGGCGTTGCGGCTTCAATATCGCCATCATTTTATCCAACATTTCAAATTCAAGACTCTATAAATAGCATCTCACAGTCTAAGAAGCTTAAAGAATAGTGTAAAAGTCCTCCTAAAATACAACTGATGGTGTATAAAACCACTGAAATTAATTGTGTAACTCAAAAGTATTTACGGTTAACTTTTGGACGTCCAGAGGCCCCGACCCCCTCCTCCCCCCCCTTGTCCGACTTCGTCCGATTTCACGGACCCCTCCCCCCCCCCCTAACCTGCGGACGTCTTTTATGGACGGTCCCTTACAAACTCATTATCGAAATAGTTGTATTTTATAATCCAAAAATTGATACCTAAGCTTAAGGTAAGATTGGATATTCAGGAAATACCGACCTATGCGTTCGAAATATTTATTTAACCGTCTTCCTGCTAGTTGGGATCCGTATGTGTGGTATCAACCAAATTAAACAGGAAATGTTGGCTATGTAAATGAACCGTTTCCTAGCGAAAGTTCTTCTACAGCGGGATTAGAAGGCGTCTGTAGTTTAGTTTGAACGATGGAAATGCTTTGACTGTATGCTTTAAAAATTCAAGTATAAACTAAAGTTTACTGAGCTATGAGAAATAATTGTATGTGAGGCATAAAATCTAATAAGCTGTACATAATCGGCAAACCGTCTTGCAAATTGAATACAGCAAAATATGATTCAAAAGTAAAGAATATATTAATTTAAGTACCAAACTCATGGTGAAAAAGATTGTGATTCCGTTTCTGTATATAAATTCTTGTTTCACCGTGTGCACTTAAAAAATGTAGAAGGAAGTGCTGAATTAATTAATTTTTGTAACTTTATATCACGAACTTGAGAAATTGAATTGTGTAATTTTTACCAGTGGTGATTTAAAAAAAATCGATTTGTCTGATTTTCGTCGCACGCAAATAAACTTTCACGAGTTCGTTCCCTTTTAGGATTCTTGGAAAAGGTAAATTAATAAACCAGACTAAAGCACAACTTATCAGTTTCTCTCTCCCGTTTTTGTTTTCTTTCGCGATAATTCCATAATCAGTTCGAATCACTTTGAGTTCACAACTTTTTGGTCTTAATCCCTTTCCCAGAACTCTTCTCTCCGCAGAACGCTCCCTTTCCAGTTTTAATTTTCCGTTGAAATGCGCAGACGACGGAGGAACGAACATCACCCCAAAGCACATACTAATCCAATCCACTCAAATGAGCAATCGAGGCGCTCAGGGAACCTTACTCTCTCTCTCTCTCTGTCTCTCTCTCTGAGGAGAAGGAATCTGATATAGTAATCCTATTCGTGGCGTGGAGGGATTGCGTAAAAAAAGGCCGATGTAACACAATCAGAGGCTTAATTAGCGAGATACTCTTAACCATTTCTCATTCTATCTCTTTATCCAACCATCGCTCTCACACACGCCAGTGTTTACTTGTGTAATTGCCCCTAATAATGAATGGTGGACGTGGATTTAAATTAGAATTACTCAGTGCTCAGGAAGGCTTTATGCAAGCGTTGATTCAGAATATTAGCGCTAATAGATATATATCTATGACTTATTGCTAACGTTTAAGGAATATAACAAACTGAATGTTAACTGTATCGTTTTTGTACAGGAGTTGACCTTGAATAACAACATAAATACATAAATTTAGTTGCATATAAATAATTAAATATATTTTCATCATTGTTGTTCAATTTCTGAAAAAAATGCTGCAATGTTTTAATCGAATAAAAGTTTTAAAAAAGAAGAATATAATCACACATTATCGCTTAAACAAGAAAGATTTTATGTCTACATTTTTTTAAAACTCGATTAATCTTATTAATTTTCTAAGAATTCGTTTATTTAAAGCTCGCAACTATCAGTTTAAAATTGCTATCAAGGGTTATTTTCAAGCTTCACCATAAATAAAGATAATACGTAATTTGTCATAAAATAAAATAAGAAGTTATTATTGTGATAGTATGACTTTTAAAAATAATTTCGCCAAAAAGTTAATTATTTCTTCCATTTCACTTTGGTATATTGATAACCCGCGTTTAAACAATACAGGCATTATGACTTTAATCTGCATAATTCAAGAAATAAATTCTACGCCAAATGTAAGTGGTTTATACATAATCCCACTGAGATAGGAAAATTACTTTTGCCCTTAACGACAATTTTTTTGGCGAGACAGAATCATATACAAAAAAAGCAATTATTTTAATAAATAGTATAATTTCAAAATTATAAAAATCCTCTCTTTTTCTCGGGGCGCAACCATTGGAACGAGCGATGTGGTTATAATTGTTGCGCAAAGAGTGAGAGGTATAAACTCAAACTTCTCTCCCCCCCTTCTCCGACCACCCCCTTCCCCTGACCCGTGACGGTGGCGACCTCCCACGCCGGAAACTTGAAGCTCTGGAAATGGAAATAGAGTTCGCTCGATCGCATTGAGTATTCACCGGAAGTGGCTCGGAATGAAGGGTCTGGGAGGGTTTAATCCTCCTCCAACTACCCGTGGTCTTCCCCTCCTTTCCTCCCCCATCCCTCCTCCGCCTCTAAATCCCCTTATGACCCCAACCTCCTCCTTCCCCCTCCCCCTCTCCTCCACCTTGGCTTCCATTTCGGTCGCTGTAATTGGTGCGGGGTGCGGTAACAATGCCTCAGGGTGGGAACGAAAGGAGAAAAAAGAGGGAGGCGCCTGCCATTGGGACTAATCAGTGTAGCAGTGAAATAAACGGATTGGTTAAATGCGTCTGTATACGTTTTGTGCCCAGGGTTTGCGACCCGGCAAAATCGGGTATCTTCGGAGCTATTTGTTGGCCCGGAAAAAAAAGAAGAGCTCTGACCCGAACAAAAGTAAAAAAAAAAAGGTATCTCGGATTGAGATATTTATTTTATCGAAGCGAAATAAACGTTATTAATTGGTCGGCTGAAAATGGAAAGCTATTTGGAGGTGTATGAAAAATAAGGCAAAATATTATCGATAAAAGCCAAAGCTAAGGATAAAACTATGGCATTTAAACTCGATAAACCGTGCAACTACTTTAAATAGGATAAATGCCCGTTTATAATTTTATAAACTATTCGCTATTGCCAACGGATAAATTTAAACACTTTTTAAAGCGAGGGAGAGTTTTCTGCAAATGTTGAGTAAACATAATTGCTGGGATTTGCAGGAAAAACGTTTGCATCGAGGAGAGATGTCGGGTGAGGAAATACGCGCTATTTCGATTGCCTAAGTACTCGGGATTATCTCATAGGCCATTGGGTGCTCAGTGATCCGCTCCTACGAATGAGCTGCACTGCCATAGTACTAATTAGTCATGATAGTAGCTCGTCAATATATCCTCTATCGGCATTCTAGTAGTATCTAGATGATTAGGAAATAATCCCTCAAGCTACATAATTGGCCCTATTGCCTCACTTCCCAACAGGGTCTCCTTAACTAGGGATAAATATCACTGTCACAATTTTTATATAATTAGTAATTTTATAGAATGAATCTACATATTTCCATGCAGGTTATCCCAATAATATACAGCTTGAAGTCAAGGTATCTGGATAAGAGCGTTTATATTGCTTAATTCATTTGAAGGCTATATTTTGTTGCAATATCCGCATTGTGGAAATGTTATGAAACACGGTAGAGTAAAATTTACTGCTGTGTAAAGTGTAAAGTGTTAAAATTCTTATTAATTTTTCCTCTAGTTTATTAGTTAAAGTTAATATTAAAACATTTTTAAAATTGGTATATAATTATAGGATAAGGAATTTACTCTCATAACCATACTCAAATATATTTTTCCACGTAGTTAAATATCATGCATTTTTCAGTACTTCAGTTTTTTAATCCAATTAAAATATCCTATCCCGCAACGCCGCACTATACATGCGGTGAAACGTTAATTTGACGCAATAATTTTCCAAATTAAGTTAATGCTGAATTAAAAGAACGCCGCATCGAAATATGCGTAATTATGAAAGAATCGACAAGTTCCTCGCCAAATTTAACGAGCCAATTTTGCCCGTATCATCACGCTACCCCGGGTTTCCACGTCAACGTCATTTCGTCGAGTTATTTTTTTCCCTTATTTTTGTCTGCGTTTTATATTCCAGCCCATATAAAAAATAATCTCCAAAAACCGCGCAGGCGCCGATTTCTTCTTCACCGAGCGGACGCCAGAGTGCTCGACGGGAAAGGGAATGAAGTAGGAAAAAATGGAGAGAGAAAGAGAGAGAGAAGGGGAGGGGGGAAATAAAGTGGACGAATGATGGAAAGAGGAAAAAAGAAGTTTTCGTAGACACACACAGAGGCAGAGTAAAGGAGTAGGAGCGGTTTTTTTGAAGTGAGCTGGTCCGCGGGAGATGGAGGAAGCAAAGTAACGCCGGGTTAGGATTTTTAATAAAAAGGGACTTAAAAGAGAGGAAAGAAGAGAGAAAATAAATAGGGTAGGATCCTCTTCCTCCATTTTGCGGCTTTTTGTGTATTTTCCGGTGCCATCGTTTGGGCGGAAGTAAAGAGTGGCGAGGAGAAGTGTGGTTGCCGTGAAGTTATGAAGTTGCTGGTTTATTCCTCCCGTTATCCTTCCCTCCTCCCATTTCCCCTCCTCCCATTCCCCCTCCTCCCTCCCTCTCGCACCTCACTCCCTCCACGTCCAATCCCGTTTCCCACGCCGCGGCATCTTTGGTCTTTCCCTTTTTCATATGAGGAATTTCCACTCTGCTATGTTCTTTTCGCTCTCTTTTTGTTTGCTCTATGGTAATGACCTCCGATAAAAAATTCTTCCCTGAGAGAGAGAGAGGGGGGGAGAACGGGAGGGAGTGGGAAAAAATATCCCCTCCGTTATGACGCTCCAGGAAGTTTGAATGTAAAGCGTCTTTTTTTTTCCCTAGCGCTTCACAATTCTCGCAGTATGCGAAATTGACCTGCGTGACTCTTTTAAGTGGTCGACCCAATCTTGCGTAAAGGAAATTGCTCTCTCTTTCGATGCAAATTCCTCTGAATCTATTTTATTGTAACAGTAGTGTTTCCGTCTGTATTTAACATGTAAAATAAAAACATTATGTTATGGAATGAAGTGCTGACGATTTCATGAAAAAGTACTCGGGAATATACAGGTGACGCTTGGTTTACGCCATAGATATGTTCCTGAGGATTACGGCGTAAATCGAATCGGCGTAAATCGAAAGTAGTTATCCCGTAGGATACATGTAAATCAAAGGAGTTCCGTTCCAAAACTTGGGCAAATTATACCTATGATTTTTGTATAGTTTTGTACAATATTAAAATCGAAGGAAAATTATGAATACAAGTGAATTTGCTGAGTGCATAGGCTTCCTTCCGATTAAGAGCATGTTGAGGCTTTTATACAGAACTCAGCTGGTGTCCATTCTAAATTATGCGTGAAACTACATAAAATAACACGGTTCTATCACTACAAGGAATGCTTACAAAGATCGAACACTGGGCCTTTTATAACTTTGGAGCTCCTCTGACGATCTGGATCTTTTTCATCAAGGATTGCTACTATGTCGTACAGATGCTTGAAAATTGCTGCGAAGCCGCATAAATTTCATCATCCAAGGAATTTATCATTAAACTGCGAGAGTAATTAATAGATTTTTAATGTTTAATCAATTTAAAAAAATAATAATATTTTATCCTTCTTTAAAAAAAACGTATTAAAGCAATGAAATTACAGAGGGTTTGTTTTATGTGCCGCGATGTTTGTTAAGCGTTCATGAAGGTGTGTCCCACGGATCAAAAAACGTTGAGAAGCACTGATCGATCTATACGACCGTGCAAAAGTTTACCCTCTGCGCACAAGACGCAGGTTGATTTTAGTTGACGTTTTTCGGGGATAAAAGTGTATCCGCCGGGAAATACGGTGGATGTTATAATCATCATTATAAATGGCGTTAAAATGAAATTGCGTAAATCGAATTGGCGTATAACGAGCGTCACCTGTACATTGGTACGTGGAATTTAGTCTCCTGGAAAGACAATGAGACTTTTCTATCATTATGTCATAGATTAAATTCGTCATTCCTTCCACAGCGCATGAAATTTTATCTCTATCTAATTTAGCATTACAGATGTTAATGTATTAAGTATAATAAAATTACGGTTTTAGTATGACAGCAATGCCATTTATGGCAAAAGTCCGCATAACCAAGTTAATCACATTTTTCTGCTCTAAATAAATTTCCGAATACCATAAATTACGAAACCTTTGATATAGAAAACTATTTCAAAAATTATGTACGTATCACTTAGATTTCTGTATATTGTTATTTATTAGACGATTGATCTATATAAAACATTTACCGCATTTCAATGTAAAACAATATCCTTCTTTATGCCCTATCTTCATCCACGAATGAAGCAGAAGAAACGCAGCATTTTGCATTAATGCATTCAGACAGGCAATTCAGTTTCCCGTCAAAAACCTGGAAATTTCCGCTAGGTATTTTCGGATTCTCTCAAAGCTCTAAGGAAGCCAATATTTTTCCTTGCAAAGGGTTTATTCCCGAAGTCGAAACATTAAATTGCATGTAATTTGGAGAGAAACAACGGATTGCGTGTTACAGCCCGCGGAAAACTGATTCCGCCCTTGACACTGTCTCTAATGGATGTAAAGTCGGGAAGCTAGCCAAACTGATAAGGATTGGCTCGAGAATTCAACGCAAGGTATTGTGGATGTTTCCTGACTTTCATATCATTTGGGAATACATATGCATGAGGAGACTGTGTCTCTCTTTCCCATTCTCTCAATTCTTCGGACTTATTTCCATTACTTTTTTCTCAAAAGTACGTAATTCGGTACCTACTCTCTCAATCTCTATCTCATTCTTCCATTTTTAATAACTTTTATATTAACCTATATATATATATATATATATACAGGTATATATAGCGTTTTGTGCCCACTTCATGAAGGCTTGTATCACCCTAGCAAGATTGGTAACAGCCCACGGGAACGGTGCAAATACATCCGGTGACGCCAGCTACGCAACTAATGAGAATGGGATAAATATGGTTTTTATTTTAGTAACTCAAAATCACTAATATATCCCATTAAATGCCAGTTATATGCAAATGTTAGCGTTTCATCTTTGCCCCTCTTTTTATGACTTCTAGCGGATAATCAAAAAATCAGAGCTCGTTCGGATGGATGATAGATGGCGACGTACACACACGGATTGGAACTACGAAAAACTGAAGAAATGTTTGTTTATTACATCGTATATATCTACAAAGTAAACTGTTTCGTAGTTTGACACTTATTCTAATATAATTAATAACTGAGAAGCAGTAAAGGATAAAGCAACAGTTTCTTACATATAATTAAGTATACCGACACTCGTAAATGTAATTACTCGGTTGTCTTTATTCGTTTGTTTCGAGTTGTTATAGAGCTTTTAACTTATGCTTTTGGGGGTGCCATGGAATAGTGGTGCTACGCTGAGCATACACGGTGCGAACCGGGTATGAATCCTGCGAAAGTAGGATTTTTTCAGAGGTTTAGCGGCCCCCTATTTGCGTGTTTAGAGGAGAGCACGCGAATCAGCGCTCCGTCCTTCGGAAGGGACGTAAAGCCGTTGGTCCCCTTGGTGTTTCTCGTTAAGAGTAGGCTAATGCCGGCACCGGGTTTATCTCCTCTCTTGCTTTGTGATTTAGACTGAGAAGCCTAATAGCGCTGGTAGTCGTTTGACGTCACAAGGTCCCACAATAACAACAACTTACACTTTTAATTATGCTACGTCATACTGGTTTAGAGGGCTTGAATGGTGAATGTTAACATTTTTAGTTACATCAACAATTAGTTAGAGATAAAATTTGTAATTTAACACCCTATACCTATAGAAACCATGGAAGAGTGTGAAATTTCATTGCTTGAGACTAAAAAGAAAAAAATAATTAATTATAAAAAGGTTTTTTAAAAAATAACTTTTGTGTTATGCTCTAAAAATGAAAAAAATAAATTTTTATTTATTTATCGATCGTGAGTTCAGCTGGTAAGGAGGAACAAAATTTACAGCAATCTCAGTGGAATAAATTCCTTCTTGCTCAACAATGTTGATTTACTAAACTTCATTTAGAACTCTTGTAAAAGTTATACTGCGCAAGGTAAGGCGCAATATAACTTTTACAAAAGTTCTAAATAAAGTTTAGTAAATCAACATTGTTGAGAAAGAAGGAATTTATTTCGCTGAGTTTTACAGTTAGTTTAATTAAGAATAAATTGTACGTTACTAAGGATGTCGTTTTTATGACATAATTGTTGTTAAGTAAAATACTGCTGATTAAAAAAGAATAGAATACGCAGATATTCACTTAAAGGTTAACTTGGTATTAATTTTATCCTACCCCTCTTACTGTGTGTCTGAAATTAGCGATATAAAATTTCATTTTTTTATTTTCGATATTATTTGCATTAAAAGCAAATAATTTTGGAATAAATCATGTCAAATTACAAAAATCGATCTTTGCTATATGCATGTATGTTGGCCAAATAATGTTATTCTCTTCCTACAAAATTGTTACCTTCTATTGAGGTTTAGAGTTTTATATTATTGTTAATTAAAAGTAGCAATGCGCAATTAATCGATACTACAATCATTTTGGCGGCTTATTTAAGACTAAAGTTCATTTCTGAGATATCTCTGAATAAATTTATTAGGAAAACAAAATTTTCATTTTCCAGTTTCTTCAAATAAAATCCGATTTAAATTTTCAAAAGTTGAACAATTTTTCATCAGCAATTTAAATTGAATTTAAATTCTGTAATTTGTTTCATAGTATAAAAATTGTCCTAACGGATACGATATTAGTCAATTATTTTAAAGTACTGCTCCAGCAATAGCATTTTCACCAAAATTTTCCATCCCTAGATTCTCTTAAAATCAGTTTGATAGCTTAAATATGTCATCACACACGTAATAAAACTGGAATTATAAACAATTCATGTGATTTTAAATCGTCTTATCATAAGAAATATGTTTCATTGAAGGAAAATACTTCCTCTAATTCATTCCAGTTTGCTCATAAGATCTTTATTTCTCTTGCACGACAGAGTACTAGGGTGTCTCTGTATGCTTTTCATACTTAATCCAGTGTTCCTATACGTAGATACCAATTCCACTGATTGTGAGTCTTACTGATTAAAGCAGCCGTCGGCAATGTTAAGACCTAAATATACATACGCCCTCCGCTATCAGCTCTAAAAAAAAGCTAAAGGAGCCAACGCATAACTACATCCGCATTATGCACTCGCTGGGAGTCAACAGCCGAAAAGTAAGAAAATGGAAGGTTGGAGAAAATTAATGCAAGCAGATGCTAAAATCAGGACGAATGTTTATTTTTTTAAATATCCGAATTGCCACGTCCTTGTTCTTTTCGGTCGATATCTAGGGAACATCTGTAAATACTTCTACTCTTTAGATCTGCATTTAACCCCGCGATTCATCAAATTGGTGGGTGGCAGCGGGTTGCAGTGCCTACCTAAAAATTATCCCTCACAGATTTGACTTTCCTGTTATGGCCTCGTATCGCCCTCGAAAAGAGCAGCCCTCGATAACGTTCCGTCTTACAATCGATCTCGCACATTTTACCGGCGCGATCGTTTCTGCCTCTGTACGTTTGTGCTTCAATAATTCCTAAAAAATATCCGTAAATGATGAACGAGAGATTTATAGTATACTATCGTACTTTAGATTCCTTATTCTATTTCCTTCTCTTCCTCTGGATTCCTTAAAGAAGCGTGTCTCTGGAGTTTCCTCTTCCCTTATCTTGGCTTACTTTCCCTTCCACTGGAACGGCGTCTCCACGTGTGGAAACCGCACGTAACGACGACACATGGCCTCGTAATGTTCCCTCTCCCACCCTTTCCGCCCGCTGCACACCCTGTGTAGCCTTCGCTGTGTAAAATCCGCGCGACCCAGTTAATAGTTAAAATTTAATCTCGTACGCCTCTCTTTGCGGTAATTCGGACGGGGTGGATTTCGCGCATTCACAGTTTGCGCACTTAATTGCTAGCTCTACGGTCCGTCCCAGGACGGTGTTATAGTTTGCGTAGAAAAAGGTGGGAATGTGTGAAAATTTCTATTACGTATTCGAACATGGCGGACAATTTCCGTTTATTTAATGTTTTAATTTTCCAGGAAATTGAAATTTTAAATCGTTGTAAATTGTTAACATTCCTAAGCTCGGTGAAATATTTTTCGGCAGGTAAATTATTTGTAATTTGCATACATCTTCTGAAGAAGAAGGTAGGTTAACATGTATATTAGTTTTAATTATGCAACAAAATTTGGGATACCGAACATAATGCCAGGCAAGTAACCGGACAGATGGACGTCAGGAGGTGCTGTCTATCAGACTTCCAAAAAATTGCGTTTGAGTCTTATATATAGGTATCATTATAATTTCTGATAGTCTTACAAAGAAAAATAACTTGGATATCGATCCGTTCTGCAGTTTATTCCACTTATTTTATCATTATGATCATGCCTTTTTAAATAATTGGGTGCTTCTATTATTCCAAGTACGTCTTCAGCTGTTTTTTAAATTCATATTTCTCTATAAGTTTCACTCTAGCTTTTATTTGGTGCTCTTCTAACGATACTCAACAGGGTTTCAGCAGTTCTGTGTTTGTATAGGGAAAAATATGTTTCCACGCAGTCTCACTCTCATTACAGGAAGTAGCGTTTGAAGTAGTTTCGAGATAGCAATTTAGTAGCAAATGTATCATTTGCTGATTTGATTGCCTTCAAAAGAGACAGATAATTAATTCCGCTAAGCACTACTTTAAATTTGTGCTTTTGATTTCGCTGGGACAGCGTGATTTCATCAACTGTCTTTCTCCAGTTTACCGAAACAGACTGAAATACGAAAGCGAAAGGATCACTGTAGTAAATTAATATATCTTTGATGTAAATTATTACCAACGAATACGCTGACAATAATAACATTTCAATCGTCATTCAATTTATTTCGTCACGAATGTCAGAAATAATTTTAATAAAATATTTCAAGTATAATTTAATTACCTTCTTTATATACCAAATCAATCTATTTTTGTAAATTTTATGAGAAATCGACCTTATGTAGCGATTACGCCATGTGACTATTTCTCAATGAAACTCATTACTATTAAATATTTTTGCAGATCTAGGAACGGACATGTTTTTTTTCGTTTAAAATTTTTTAAAGGTTATTTATTTAAGCATTCCTTCCGATCAGACGTGATGTTGCGTCCGTGAAAATTAAGGTTCAATCGTTCCTTTGTAAATAATACAAAAATCAACAGAAATTTTTGCTTAATTTCGTAAATTTGGATGCACTTTGCAACATTCGATTCATCATTAATACGAACTGCGTGCAACAAAATTAGATCCTAGCTGATATTTAATGATAAAAAATTACAACATGATTCGTCCTAAAATCTTTGCTAGATTGCAAATATAGACGCATTTCATACTTCGTTTCGCAATCTAAGCGGTGATTAGTGGCTTGCAAAGGGCTGGAGAAAACGATTAATTGCTACGGAACCGTCAATGACGTCGATTACATATAAGGAATTACACCTTCTCGTCCTAATGGCATGCGAGCAATTTGTCAAGCATCCTCCCAGTTACTCATTGCAGATGCTGACGTAATTGCTTGAGCACTTAGATAGCACTTGAGCTGACTAAGAAATTGGGCGAAGTGAAGAAGTTGTGCCAAAAAGAATGTGACTCGGTAGTTTTTATACTAACTACTTTCGAGGAAATGGGTAGCTTTAACGTTATTTCTACTCTATCTCAAGCATGGATAAACTTCCTAATTTGCTATTTGAAAGTTGGAAGTGCTAGTGTTAATTATGCGCAGTAGTTTGATTTTGCATTCGCATTTCTCATGTTATGTCACCTTTTTTTAGCAGCTGGTGTGCGTTTCGTTTTTATAACACCACGAGTTTTCCATACTTTTTTATTATTCGTATGCGCTTGACACTGGATTTATCCATTGTCATAAGGAGTACACGCTGTTTTAAGTAGCATGTTATGACTTTGGGTGTGCTTTATCTATGAGTATGTAATCATTAATATTGGGGCTATTATATTAAAGTTGATCCTTTAAAAACATTATGTAAAGTTTTACTTAATTTTATAAATGATTTCGAGCTAAAATGAAGAAATATTATTTTCTGCAAACTTTTCGCACATTAATTACACTATTTATAAAAAATTCCTTATAGATTAAGCGTGATAATAATAATACGTATCGCTTAATGTATTTGCATAAAATAAAATGAATTTTTTCTGTTGACCTCAGTTCGCATTCTATTAAGTAATTTTGAAAGAAACCATAAATAACCTAATTGATTGTTAATGTAAGATATAGATCTTCAAAAGACTGCTTAGTATTGTATTATTTTCACATTACGCTGTAAAGAAACGTATTTTTTAGATATAATCGATCCAAGTTTGCATTTACCAATGATAAGTATCATTTCCGATGTCTTCCTATTATCAAAATCACTGAAAGTGTTTCCTATAAAGTCCGCTATTACTAAGGAGGATGCGTATTCTCTAAAAGGTAAAATGCTCACAAGTTACATAGAATGGTAACGCCTACCTTTCATCTACGACAGTTACTTGAGATATTAAGACGTTGCATAAATGGGCATCCATGTCTCTAAAGGCTTAGAAATTCAAGAAAGCTCCATTATTTTTCCCAGAGATAACAGCAGACGCCTAAAGGAGATATAAAGAATTCCGTCGAGAGATGGAGGCACATTCTCCGTGAAATGGTAAAGAGAATTTGAGCCATTTCCGGTTATATTAGGTTTCATCCACGTTATTTTCTTGGAGTGGACGTTGTGGTTATAAGATATATATTCCGTAAAATAGGGCTTATTTCCCTTGCGGGGTAATGTATGCGAAGTATTCGCCTTTTATATTTGTATAGTTACTTCCTTCTCGAATTTTATGTTGATGGAGGTGCCAGTGTTGGAGTAATGTTTTTTTTAGTGCAATCAGAATATTGCTGCATGACCTCTTTCTCGTTTCGGATGTTCCCATGGCATTGTTCCACGGGATTTTTCAAGCAATAATCTGTCACGAAATTTGAAAAAAAGTTTAATTTCTTTTTTGAGCCGCAGAGTTAATTTACATTCAGTGGGGTAAGATTTATGTGACATTAAATGATATATAGATCTTCCAACGTTTCGAGTTGAACATACTTACAAGATTAGGTTAAAAAGAGATTAATTTTGTATTCGATATCAAAATCTAAAAGAGATATGTTTATCAGACTTGAAAATTGCATGATTATCCTATTTTCGATTAGTTTCTATGAAATAGAAGAAAATTTGTTGAAGAATATTAAGTGATTCAATCATTTGTAGTTAGATTTTATATAGCGTTTGAGATGCGTATGAAAAGATTTCTTTCGGTGTTGAGACAGTTATTGTGGGTAAATGGCCATCTTTCATAAATGTTAAATGTATCCAAAATATTACAATTTCTAAATCCTTTTCCGTAATTTAATTATAGCATACATTATTTTAAAATCATAAACTGCAATTGCCTATAGAATGTTCTAAAACTTCATGTGATGAAAGTCATAATAAATGTAAGTTATTTAAAGTCTGTGGCCTGTAAAAAATAATGTAATACTTTTTAACTTAAGGAAATCTAAGGAAGAAATTGAATGATTTTAAATGGGTAACATAAAGCGCAATGACTTTAACGTATGGTATCAATATGGGCGTGCAATACCAAAAAATATTTTATATTATCCAAGGTATATTTTTCCTAGATGAACCCTGAGTTTTTCTCTAAAATAATGTTCAAATTAATTTATGTTAACTTGCACTCAATTTATTGAAAACAATCGCAAATAGTTAAGTAAAAATTAATGTATTACGCTTTAACTTACTTTCGAAATATGCACTCTCTACTAAAGCAGCCATATAAAAAGACATTCGTATTAGTTTCAGATAGCTAACCAATCCATCAATAACTTAATTTTAGCAGAAATTTACGGTTGAGCTTTGTCATTCAAATATGTGCCGCTTACCAATTTCCCTTCACGCATTTTATTAAATGCATAGAAGACTTCACTCTTGGAAAAATAAGTAAAGTTGTGACACTTGATGTGCTCCGTGTCAAACGTATCTGTTGATAAAGCCACATAGATTTTGACCATGTGACAGTTCCCCTAGTTCATGGAAAATAAAGCAGCCTAGAAATAAATTTAAACATGGGAGGGAGAAGATGAACCTTCGATGAAACAAGAAACGAAAACAACGCGCCACTCGAGAATTTCATTACTCTTAAAGGTATTAATGCAATTCGGCGTTGGCTGCTCAGAGAGATATGCGTCCCCTCTTTTTCCCCCCTGCCCCTCCTATTCCCTCTTCCCACCTTCCTTGTTTTACGACCTCTCCCTGATCCACGTTCGCGTTTACCTCCAATCTTCCTTCACCTCTAGATTCCTCCTCTTAACAGGTTAATCCGCCCCCCCCTCTCTTTCCTACCCGCCAAACCCTTCATTTCTCTTCCTCTTCATATTCGTATACTATATATACCTCCATCCTGACCCCCAACTCATCCCTCTCACTCCAATCCAATCTTCCTGCTTCTTCTCTTCTCTCCCCCTAAACCTCTCCATTTTAATCACCTTTCTGACTTACTGCTCTTTCTCCATTCCACTTTCCCTCTCACCTTCTCTCGCACTCCCCTATCCTCCTTTACACCCCCACCCCCTCCCAAATGTCGCCTCCTCTTCATCATCTCCACTAAACTCTCGTGTCATTCCAGCCAGTCATTCCCCAGTCATGTCTCCCGGCGTGGCCCATCTCCTGTGGGAATAAGTCGCCCATTCCAACCCAATCCATCTCTTAACACGCAACTCCATCTCCCTTACCTTTCGTCACCGGCTCCTGGGCATCTACTGAATGAAGAGAGAGAGGGAGAACCCCGAAACACCATCCTTCTAGTCTTGACACTATTATAATAATTGAATGTCGCATTTAAAGGGTTTATTTTGGGCTTTCTCCGCTAGATTCCAAGCGGGCGCAAATGTACTGGCTTCCCTTTAAAGCGAAACATCAATCGCAAAAAAAAGGGCCTCTCTTACTCTTGAATTTGGGATTTGTCTTAACTTCGAAGCACATTTCTTCTTAATGGTTAAAATGTTTTGGCTATACCAACGCACTCCATATCCTTCTAAATGTATCTTTACTAATGGCGAGTTGCATTCTTGGTCTACGTTGAGGGTTGCATATTTTGTTGAGAACCACCTTATGTGCAAATTGCTCAGATGATGGATGAAATAGTTTTAACCAAGAATGACACAGATATCCGAGCAGAAATTGTGCTGAAGCCTAATTCAGAATCGGGAAACTCATTTATAGATTAAATAGTTTTATATTAAACAGCTATAAAAGAAAAATTTTCGATTATTTATTCTAAAAATAATTAAAATAAATATAACAAAAACTTGTAATTACTAATCACTAGTATAAGGATGTGCTAAATAAAAGGTTTTATAAATTAATATTGAATTAATTTACAGTTCATCGACCATATTTGTATTCTTGGCGAAATTATTTTTAAGATACTATTATTAGATATTTTTTCAATGATAAATGAATGAATTGAATTAAAACAAAACTGTGGTTTCGGTGATATTTTTTAAGAAAATATTTTACCAAGTGATAGAACTTTGGAGGCTTTGTGGCTACGGCCCTGTGCATGCGTTGACCACAAACCATAATTCTTATGCTTTGGACGAGAATGCCATTGAAGATTGAGACAGATATTAGCCCGACCTTTAAACCGCTTTAATCAACGGTCCTTCGTCACAATTTACCGAGCAGGTTTTCGAAATTAATCCACGCGAGCAAAAATAATTCGCCGCCCATCTTGACAGTATGCTCCATCAAGCCGGCGCAATTTATTCTAAACTGATTAAGGGACACATTGTTTTCTCTCCCTCCCTCTCCTCCCTAGAAACTAAATGCCTCATCATGCAATATTTCTTATTTCCCTCTTTTTCAATTCACTCTGTCTCTTCTTTCTTTCCTCTTCAACCTCTTTTTGGTTGGTCCTGCGTGTTCTTTTGTGTGTGTGTGTCTGTGTATGTGTATATGTATATATATATATATATAGGTATATATAGGTATATAAATCGGAGAGCCGCTGGGGGTGCTGAGGACACACGAAAAACACAAAAAACAACACAAATATGGAGCTTTCGGTCAGACTCTCTCCGTCGCTGAAGAAGGGCGTCAGCCCGAATGCTCCATATTTGTGTTGTTTTTTGTGTTTTTCGTGTGTCTTCTCAGCACCCCCAGTGGCTCTCCGATCTAGGTAAGTGTCCACTGGGCTTCCTCCAACACCTTGTTGCCACCTTTATTATTACCTTTCCTTTTCTTTAAGCATTTATATAGGTGTATATGTATATATATATGTGTGTGTATATATATATATATATATATATATATATATCCCTCCATGTCTCTTCCTCACCTCTTTATCTCGTCCCTATCTAACCCCTTGAATACGTGCTAAATTTCCCTGTTTCGTTCGTTCGGAACCCTTTTCCGTCCGTCATATACGCTTCTCTTGTAACCAACAAATTCATCTTTTTCCTCTACTAATAAACCAGGTGACATTCTGGCACATGGAGTCGCAATCAAGGATTCCACCACCTGAATCTTTATTTTTTTTCCATCCGTCCTCGAACATCGAGTTAGAAACGGAGAGGAAACTGCGACGATGAAAATTTGCGCTGCAAGAATGCGGAGATATTGCTTGCGAATTGCGGTGCAACGAATGGCTGCGGATATTATAAATTTCTCGGGAGAAAGAGTCGAATTTTCCCGAAAATCCGTAAAAATATTGTTTTCCTCGAAAAACGTGGAAGCAAGCAACGGACGACGAAAATTCCACTTATATTTACTCCTATTCTGCTTGCATATGTTTTTTACTTTCTCATATACGAAATATATTGAGAAAGTACTGTTATCGCGAAAAAATTCGACCTCGAGATTTTGACGGAAATATACGTTTTAGGTGTCACTGAATCCGGAAAAGTGGTTTTCACAATGCCGTCTGTCTGTTACTGGCTCTAGAGCCTAAACGGTAAAGCGAAAATGAATGAAATCTCGTACTTAGCATTTTATCATACAGAGCAGAGGCTGTGAAGATATTGCTGACATTGCTCAATATCCGAGGAAAGTTTATTCTACGCATTTTTAACAACAATTTGATTTTCTCAAAAACTGCTATAACGATTTTTATCAAGTTTCGTATAGTTACTTGAGTTTACGTCTTCAATAATACTGTATAGTTCATATTTCTCAAAAAATTAATATAAGGCTAGTTTATTCTAGGCAAAATTAACAGTAATTTGACTGCCGCTGAATGGGATCTGAGCTAAAAAAAAAGACGTTAGTGTCTCAATTAACTTTAGCCGATAATTCAAATAAAAATTTATTAAGGAACAATTTATATCGATCTAGGGCGTTATAAATTATATTTAGGGCATAGAATAAGCGAAAGTATAAAAAAACGGTGAATCCAGACACAGATATATATATGTGCTGAGTACAATATTTTTTTATTATTCACACGTATGAAGTTTCTCTCATTTCCTTTTACTAACACATCATGGCGTTTGTTTTCTTTTTGTTCGTATTGGTATTAAAATTCGTTGCCCTATCTGCATTTAGGTAGCATTTGGCTATATATTAAAATAAACACGGGAACGCTGTGCTTTCGACAGAAATTTGTCTGAAAGTGCTTGTGTATCGCCGGGATTGCAAGGTAGCAAATTTTTAAAAAATTCCTCTTTCTTACATTTTGTTAATGTGTTATTTATCGAAGATTTCCCTGACGGAGACTTAACGATCAGAATTTCTGATCAAGGATTACAACCGAAGTCGTTCGATTTTTCTGTCGAAGGAAATATATATATATAAAAACACCGATTTGGTTATAAAAAAATTGCGGGAATTTTGCCCCTCTCCCTTTCATTCCAGTACTTTCTCCTCCTCCTCCTCCTCCTTTCCTCCGCATCGCGTCAAGAATATAAATGACTATTGGTAAACCAATCAGAAAACGTCGTAAATAATTCATGGAGAAACGTTTCCCGAACGCAATATTAAAACCGTAACAGATTCGAATCGCGGCTAAAAAAAAATCTAAGAAAACTAGTCACAGGGCGGAAAAGAAAATTATATTTCAAAGGAAGCATGGCTCTGGTGTTCTTTCTTTTCAAATCTACCCAAACAGTACTTTTGGGCATACGGCGGAAAGTTATAGATGGCGTGAATGATTTGGATCGAGAACGAACCGTTAACGGATTGCGATAGCGACCTCAAATCGTATTTTTAAGGTTTTCAGAGAGAAAGAGACAGAGTCGTGTCCATTCAACGATGACTGTTTACGGTGAAAGCGTTGCATCATCTTCGTTTGTGTATCACCTGAATTTCCCTCTGCATATGCTTATATGGCTGCTCTAGTTCGAATGAGATGGAAATATTTCAATGCATCGAGAACTAATAAATAAGAGGAATGAAAATTGACTGAGAGCAGTAACTCGGGGTTTGAGAGAGACGGCTAGGAGAAAATTCTTCGAAAAATCACAACCAACGCCATAACACAGCCAAAATGTTCGAAACGAATAATCATATTCGTTAGTAATTTAGTGAACGGCATTTTACTAGCTGGATTACTTTAAGCGGATGTAAACAAATGCGCATCGGGAAAGCTTGAATATTTTTTTTTTAAAAAACATAAACCTGTTTAGGCATATTTTTATTTAGTATATACATCTGTTACGCTTGTATAGTTTGCTTGAATAAATTTATTTATTTATCATATTCCAAACTTCTCTTTTAAATAGACTCTTCGATATTTAAGAATTTATATTTATTTGAGAAAGTTTGTTTTTTTACTTTCTCATATACGAAGTATACTGAGAAAGTATAGTAATCGCGAAAAAATTCGACCTCGGGATTTTCATGGAAATATACGTTTTAGGTGTAGCTGAGTCAGAAAAAGTGGTTTTCGCAATGCTGTCTGTCTGTCTGTTATTGCCTCTAGGGCCTAAATGTTATAGCAAAAATGAATGAAATCTCGTACTTAGGCATTTTATCATACTGAGCAGAGTATACATAGAAATGGTTGACATTGATGAATAATTAAGAGTAGTTTATTCTACGCATTTTTAACAACAATCCGATTTTCTCGAAAACGGCTCTAACGTTTTTGATCAAATTTCGTACAGTTACTTGATTACGTCTACAATAATACTCTATAGTTCATATTTCTCAAAAAATGAATATAAGGCTAGCTTTTTTTCTATGCCACTATAACAATAATTTGATTTTCTCAATAAAGGCTATAACGATTTTGATAAAATTTCGTACAGTTACTTGAGTATACGTCAGAAATAATACTACATATATCATTTTTCTCAATTAATGAATATAAGGCTAGTTTATTCTTGGGCAACTTGAACAAAAATAGGATTTTCTAAAAACCGGCTCATACGATTTTCATTTTCTAAAGATAACTAAACGACTCATATGTATATGAGAAAGTTTGTACAATGTATGTGGTACCGATTTTTTTTTAGATTATTTCCAAAATCCGATCGAAGCATTGTATTTTCCTGCGAACTATGGCGTCGTTTGTCGCTCGCTTTGGAGAAGTCAAGGTAGGAATTGCGAGGTTGACGAAGACTGTGTGGAGAGGTTGAAGAGGAGGCTAAGTAAGATAGGTAGGAATGACTCTTTTACGACCAATAGGGCGATAGATCCCTTTTGAGGCTCCTGCTGGAACACATCGAGTGTTTTGGTTTGAGTAAACATTTGAGAAGTTGAGTCGCGTTCGTTACAATCATGTTTTGATTAATTTAGGGAACTCCTGTAATACCTTCGAACGTCAGAGAATTATGCGTTATGCATTAATCACGAGTTTTGCCTTTTATCACTTTAATTTTGGCAAATTCGCTTCTTGGTAAACAATAATAACGCTTGAAAAACGAAATACTTGTCTTTCATAAAGTTCTATATAATTCTAATGAAAGATTACATTTGTTCGACGT
This sequence comes from Uropetala carovei, assembly GCA_036926305.1. Taxonomy (NCBI): domain Eukaryota; kingdom Metazoa; phylum Arthropoda; class Insecta; order Odonata; family Petaluridae; genus Uropetala; species Uropetala carovei. The sequence goes on along the minus strand of JAXCHB010000010.1, from coordinate 2,080,144 downwards.
TCCTTATGTATAATTTATGAATCTCACTTTGATATTAAGGCCGATCTGGTGGATTCTGAGGTATATTACAAATTCTGAAAATCGCAACTCTGCATGTTGAGTCATGTATAATCACCAAATATAACCGTCATATTATATAACTCAATTTCGTATGTATGGTAATTGAATCCCAGCTTCGTAACTTCATGTAGGGATAACAGATATTGCACAGAAATTTTATTTCTCCCGTACTCTCGGATTACATACAAAATAGCGTTTGCTTTGTCGAGTAGACTTTTTTCAATTTACCTGAGTAACAAATTTTTACATTTGCTACGATCGTATTTTTTCTCGTGTATTCCTCTGTAGCAATAATATACTTTTTATTTCAAATTTAAATATGAGCTTCCCGTTGGCTTGATATTTTTTTTCAAAGTTGGATGAATATCTAGGATCTAGAAACGTTCAAATCGTATCGTTATCATACAAAAAATATATTTCACGATTTTTATGCGGAAATCTGATATTACTTACATTTAAAAATATTCCAAATTCTCAAAGGCGAAGTATTTACGCCCTAATGCGATCTTCTCTGAAATGCCATTACTCAAACTACATCTCACGTCATGGTATATGTAAGCATAGCACTACACTACTACATCAATTTCGACGCAAGCAGTTTTCATAAACTTATAGTAGTCAGTTTTACCGATACGATGCTTTAATTTAGCCCATATCTCAATCTCAAAATAAAAGACGTTCTCACGATATTATTCAGCGTACACAACAGTCTCCGATAATTTTTACTTTCTCATACGAAGTATCGAGAATGTATTGATATCGTGAAAAAATTCGACCTCGAGATTTTAGGTGTCGCTGAATCCGAAAAAGTGGTTTTCGCAATGCGAAAATGAATGAAATCTCGTACTTAGGCATTTTACCATACTGGGCAGAGTATACTTAGAAATGGTTGACATTGCTCAATAATTAAGAGTAGTTTATTCTACGCATTTTTAATAACAATCCGATTTTCTGAAAAAGGGCTCTAACCTTTTTCATCAAATTTAGTACAGTTACTTGAGTTTACGTCTTCAGTAATACTGTATAGTTCATATTTCTCAAAATTAATATAAGGCTAGTTTATTCTAGGCAACTTTAACAACAATTGGATTTTCTAAAAACAGGCTCATACGATTTTCATTTTCTAAAGATAACTAAACGACACATTAGTACCTATATATGAGAAAGTTTGTACAATGTATGTCGTACCGATTTTTTTGAGAGAAAATATTGACGTACGGAAGAGTCTTTAATATAAAGTATTGTATTTAAGTCGTAGTTAAGATTTTGCCTCGAAATATTTTCCGCGTTTATATTTTTCATTCTGTTAATTTATCCCATGTAATTTTGTTAGCTTAATTAATAAATTAATATTAAAAATAATTTTGAATAAATATTAGCTAAATGAGTACTATGCTTTGAAATAAGCTGTTATGTTTCTAGGAATAATTCTTAGTTAAAAGGAGCGCATATGCTAAATTGGCGGAAGGAATTGTTGTACCTACCTATCTAAAGTTTAATAATTTGTGCGTACCTTTTTGAGTGCACTCTTTAATATTATCCTCAAAAACAGTGACATAAAACAACATGACAAAACAAGTGAGCTAAACGCTTGCTCCCGACGATACACCTAAACACACCCGTCCAAATGAATAATAATCAGTTGTAATCACCTCAGACATTAATATTCCGTTCTGTAACCGCCTATTTTGGAGTTTTTTTTACCTTTCCTCTCCAAATTTCTCCGAGGATTTTTTTCCGTCCGCTAAATCTGGTATTCCCGGAACCAGTCGACGACATCTCCGAGGTAGATAGGCCACGTTGTATAAACTCGGGCGAAATTGGATTTACAGTGGAAAGCGTGCTATGGGAACATTATAAAGAGTCCGAAATGGAAATGTTTGGAGAAGATTGCCTTGAGCTGGCGGGTGGATATAACGTCATAGATCCCGACCCAGTCATTCGGACCAACTTTTTAGCGTTGTATCATATCCAGGTGTCTTTTCATGAGTTTTAGCGGGCAAGATATTTTTTTCTTATAGCGATTTTTACGGAAGTCACTCACGAACGTGCTGTGCTCTCTCTATCTCTCTCTATCTCTCTCGAGTAAATATCAGCTTAATTTCACTTACCCAAGGTCACGGCCCGGAAAGTTTTTCCCTGAAGTATAAAATGCTGCGCGTGGTAGATCCACCCGAAAAATTAAATTACAAAGCTGTCGTATTTTATTTTGGAGTCGTCCAAAGTTTTGATTTTAAGTTAGTACGCTGCACTACTGAGTTTAATTTAGTTTATGGCGAGTAAATGATAAACATTGTGTTTACAAAAGCGGATCCAGAAATTTCTCAACTTAGTCCTACAGTTCTGGCCTCTATTGCGGCGCCAAATCGATGATTTCGTAAATAAAAGTGGTCGACAGTCTAAGTAAGAGAATCATCCTCGTACATCTTTGTGTCCTCAAGTGTACAAAGCTTAAGAAAAATTACATAATCCTTAATGTGTTTAATATTATATATAAATATTTTTTCCATTGAAGAAAAATTATTTATTTGACATTTCATGCCTTACATATGCTTTCATTTATTAGCGTTCGCGAATGAAGCAGCCAAAACTTATTCCAACATTGCTATTTAAGACTATGCAGTGAAGGGTTCTTGTCAATGAAATTCTGTACCAACCATACTTTCGAAGTCGATAGTATGTAGTTTTCATTAAACTGAATTATCGAATTTTTATAGTCAATATGTTTGAGAAAGCTATCGGGCAAGTTATTTTTTTTCTGACTTATTTGTTTTTACTTTTAACTACATTGTTACAATTAAATAATTTAAATTGAGGGGTGTCGGCAGTTAATTAACTCAACTATTTATTATTAAAAAGTAGTTGGAGACTACGGTGAGATGTTACAATGTAATTATAACTCCTTAACCTTGTACGGTTAAAGAGTTATAATTACAAATTTTAACAACTATTTGTTGTTATTTTGGCTTGGTACGGTAGTAAATACATAATATATGGTGGGGGAGCGTTTCATTTAATATTTTATTTAGTTTTATGATAATAAGTTGTTAATTTCATTATTTAACTATACATATAAAGGTAATCGTGTATTTGTGATAAAATTTAAAAAATCTTTATAGTATCACATTTTGTTTATTTTTTTATCAAAAGTATTTTAAATTTAAATACGTGTACATAATTTGAAAGTTCGTACTAGAGTTAACAATCGCATAACTTTAAAATATCTCTCGGTTTAACCAATTTGTTTCACGATGTTATCTAATCTGTTCAATGTAATTTAAATTATGTAGCCATTAGATTTGCAATTATTAATTATCTCGCTGTCCATTGATATTCTATCTTAAATATTTTAAATTACCGCGAAATTAAACGAAGGCGGAACATTTTCTATCTCCCAAGGTTCCTCGCAGTTAATACGCTTTTCTCTTTCGCCGAGTATATCTCGCTTCTTAGAAATTTCCGCCCCCATGCGGTCACCGATTTTCATCTGTTTGTTGTCCTGGAATTCTCCAATTAGTGTCTCTTTACTAATTGGAGCCGATGTGTTCCGTGATATCCGATTTCGTTTTTTCCCCCTGGTGACGGAGGTGTTTTTTGAAGAACACAAAAAAAACACACACACAAGAGGGTTTGAGGCTTAAATATTGTCTTGTAGCCCTATTAAGAGTAAACATAAGGCTAATGGACGTGGAATGAAAGTGAGATCAAATAATGAATGCTAACGAGCTTAAGAGAAGAGGTGGAGGCCATTAGGGAATGGAGGTAGAGAGAGAGGGGGGGAGAGAGAGAGGGAGAGAGAGAGCGAGAGAAAGAGAGCAGCATCAGAGTAGGGGAAGGAAGAGAGCTCATGCCGCAGACCTCTACTTTAGCTCTTAGTAGGTTAATCTGAGAAAATAGGGTGCTAGGCAACACTTGGGAAAGAGGTTTGCTAAGAATACAATGTATTATATCTTTAATTAATGCCGTTGTGATGCTATTAACCTGTTTGTTGAATTACTTATATTTTCTCAATGTTTGCGTTCCTTTCTTTTGATCTTAAAATTTTCAAGGTATAATTGGAAAAAAATGCGATTATTAGAATAAGGCTCTCATATCAAAATATGTCTAGTGTTATTTATATTTTTAGCAAAAACATTCTCCTCTATCTTTCTAAGAAGGTAAATTTCTCGCTCGGATTTCCTTTAAATTTATGACTGGAATTCGCGTCTGATTCGCTCAAGCTTTTTTAGACTGCTGTAGTTTACTTGATCATTAATTACAAATATATTTTAGCATGGATAGAGTATAATTATATATTCACAATTTAAAATTATTTTATAAAAAATATATTTTCTATCATATTTCTGCAATTAAAATAGCAAATTTAAATTTCAGTTTTCATAAATTTTAATCCATGTATGGACGCATATCTATATCCCAATAGTCATTTACTCTTTATTTTCTTTCCAGGTGAGTGAGTTAACATTCGTTCGACATGCCAATTAGCGTGACTACTGACATATATTTATACAGGATAAATTTAGATTTATATGTGTATTAATAATACAGCGAAAACCAATAAAACCCATTGAAAATCCGAAGGACAGAATAAATTAACTACTTTTTTATACATACGATTTTGCTTTTTTTCTCACTTGCTGGTTGAGCGCATTAAAATATTAGTTTTGGATAATCAAAATAAAAATTGCCCCCTTTTTCTCAATAGCGACTTGTTAGGTGGATTAGGAGGCATAAATATCCTCACCTAAAATTTCAAATTTTACGGTGGAAAATAGGTCAGGAAAGACGATAGCGTGGAGTTAAATACGCAGCCATGTGCTGCCTTCGTCTAGAAACAACGTCATGAATAATAACTCGCGTTTAGAAGTTTTTCCGTAGTCACCATGGGAGATGCATTGTTGCCCAGCCAGGATTGCGGCACCCAACGCCCATATCCTTATAAAACCATTTTTATACGAGCCGGATTTATGAGCCCAGAGACGGGAATGCACCACAGGATAAAAATGATACATGTTCCTCAACTTGCGAGCGACATTTTTCATTTATTTCTCCGTTTATTTCCCACCTTGTCCAACGAGAAGGGGTACTTTTCGCTCGGATAAAATTTGTAGGAAGATCTCGATGTCCTTATTAAATGGTTAATCACGCTAACTTTCGGTTCTTGACTGGCGGAATACGACAATATATCAGCGAATGTTTCTCCGCGATTTTCTGAAGGCGGTCTTCATTTTCTTGGGTGCGATACGGATAAGAACGCTTTTAATGGGAAGTATGACTTACTATCGCAATCACTAGAGATGCATTAGAAAACTACTTGCCGTGAATCAAGCCGAACTGCAGTTGTTTGTTAATTCGTAGCAGATAATGCGTAAGTTGATGTCTCGAATCAATTACAGATGCGAACTGAGGGTGTCAACTGATTTGTAAGAGCGTGTAATGTACGTATAAGCACAAAAGCAGCTGTTTCACCTGAAAAATAAGGATTTTAATGAAGTATTTAAGGAATTGAAGAAATAAATACTTTTATATTATAATCTAATTTTACAAAATTATGGAAGGATAGTGAAAATTTTGCCATCGTAGTCATCGTTGCGTAATGTTTTGCTTGACGTATTTCTCCTACAAGTTTGCTTGACGTATTTCTCCTACAAGAGGAAATCGTTTTGGAATATTTATCTTTCATATCATAAAACATAAAAAGACAGTGTCACTTTGTCCCTTTATCCTTTTGTCTCTTGGTTCCATTGTCATGTAATGCTTTTTGAAGCTTAATATCTCGTAAACGACTGAACCGAATTTGATGAAATTTTCTGGATAGCATTATGATATAATAACAAAACGTTTTAATGTATCGGTAATATATCAAAGCCTTATTCCGTTCCTTTGTTCTTTTGTCACTCCCTCTGTCACGCTATGAAAAACCACAAATATACCTGGCAAGAGGGGACTAAGGTCAGCTTTTGAAGCACAATAGATATTCGGGGCGAGGGTTTCGAACCTTCGCTCGGATCGAAGGCAACCCTCTCAGCAGGAGGTATGATTTCAGGTCAAAGAATACTGCCTCAATTTTATTTCAGAATAATCGATCATCCCCGTCATTTTTGACGGGCACTTATACTAGTTTTATAATAAAATTCAATCTCGTTCTGTCATTCATTGTGTGAGATTTTATGAATCTTTATGAATACATAACTCGAAAACGTTTAGCTCTATGATTTCTGTGAATCTTTCTCCAGGCATTCGGCGCCTGCTCCTTTCAGCTTTAATCAGGTGTTCGTCCATGATGAAAGCATGTGTTCGATTCCAGAAGAGTTTGCTTCCGCTATTTAATTAACACGTGAATGAGTTTAAGATATTTTTCGATTATATTTTAAAAAATAGTTATAACCGACATACGACTTCGTCGTTTGAACTTGCTGACATGGTCAACGATTTAACAAATAAAATTTATTTTTGCCTTTACCACAACTCGTTATTGCAACGTTTCAGCTCGCCAAACAATTTAATATAAAAGCTGTTCCAAAAGTAACGTAACGGTTTCGATTTTATGTAAATGATGCTGTCTTCGTCATAGTATTGTTTTTTATCGATTTATTATTTACGGTTTGGCATTTATCTTAACAAAGAGCGCACTATCGCAGTTGTTATGAGATGGAATATGCTCATAATGTGGTAAGATTTTTAGAAGAAAAATCCCCTAATCTACTAGATTATAAAAATATGGATCTTTTAACGGTTAAACTCGATCATGGGGAACTTCACTATATGAAGGTCAGAAGTCACAGAATATTTAGATCGATCAATTTGCACAATAAATTGCTGCGTCTACCCGCATTATTACGAATTAGTTAAGAAGATGGTTGCCAGCAAGAATATAAAGTTCGCCATAAAGCATTTAAAACTGCTGCGTTACTTGTAGAACTCACTGTATACGCACAGAAATTTCAGTTTGTTTAAATATGATCGCGAATAATTTAAATAGCTCAGCAGTGGTCAGTCCGATTTCAATCAAGCTTAACATCACGGATAATATTACAGAACCGTCTTTCCTCTCTTTCACATAAATTAAAGCATGAAATATTTTTATACCTTATCTTAAGAAGCCAGACGCACATTCGATCGCTAATTCTTACTCGTCTAACGGGCAATACTTAAAATTATTTAGTCATGTTCATTAAACTTTGACGGTGAGCCTTGGATTTTTGTCTTAGCTGCTTTTTTGAATTTGCGCTTTGCAAAGCTTTCTTTCGATGTTAATTTAGTACTTCATTCCTACCCACTCGTCATGTTAATGACGGGCTATTACACTATCAACAGATAATAATTAATACTCTGTAGTTCACGAGGAGGAAAAGTTTATGTATAAGTAGGGATTCTTTCCTTTGAGAAATCTTAGGACAATTATGTACTCAAATGTGTATTTTAAAATGCTATCCTCAGCTAGAAATATTCATGTATTGAAAATTTAAAATTCAGAGCTGAAAAGTAACGTGAATGCAATTTATTTTACAAAATTTCAATCTTATCGAAACGAAAAACTGTTAACAGTTTGTAAGTAACATTTTCTATCTCGTTTTCTGATTAAAATTCAATGTAGAAGATGGAAATTTCACTACATATTTACAACAAATGTTATATGCATTCAAATAATTGTTTTCCAGCCACAATAATTTTTAAATATTGATATGAATTCGCTGAAGCGAGTTTAAATATAAAATCTTATTTTAATCTCACGTCAGCATTTAAAATTTCTTAAAAATATATCTCCAATAAACAGAACATTTGAATATTAAGATATCAGTTTGACGCGAATCGAAGTGTATTTTTTTCTGAAAGGACGTGATCAAATCGGAAAGGGGTTGGAAACAGGTCATAGAATAAAATTTTCAAAAGAGAGAGAAGCCCGAAGAAGTATTTATGGAAACTCGTCCCTTACATGTCAAATCAGAATAATTTAATACTCCACTCAAATAGTTTCCATATTATCGAGCGATGAGGAAAAAGGAGAGACGGGACTCAAGTTACCTATTCCGAAAACATTCCTCCTCATCCCTTCGGACATTATAGATTTTCATAATTGAATCGTAACATGAAAACAATAGGAACGTTTTTTTGCAGTTTTTCTCGCAGGAGGAAAGACAATCATTTCTCCGTTAAGGGAATTTTCAGTCGACCGAAATTTTACGAAATCTGAGTGAGGAAAGTAAATCAAGCGTATTGCATATTATACTGGAAGGACTTTGAAAGAGATAGTCCGTGCGCGCGCGCGTGTGTATGCGAGAGGGGGAGAGAGAGAGAGAACAGAAAATCACAATTTTTATCCTATTCCGGAAAGAAAAACAGCAAGAGAGAGACACAGCTCGGATACGAGCCGGGAGGAAAAAACAATGAATTTTAAGCAATTACGGCCGGCGTGTCAGATCTCGAAAACAAAAGATTAATTTTCGTGGTTTTTGTAATTCTCCGGAACCTTTCGTTCGCCTGGAAGATTTATGACCGTTTGGTAGCTCTCCCTCTCTCTCTCTCTCTCTCGACGAAAGAGTGGGAAATAGGATAAGAGATAGAGAGAGAGAGCATGGTGAGAGAGAGTTAAAGAGATTTGAAGAGGATCGGAGAAAGAGTGAAATGGGGTTTTGCAGAGGGTAAAATAGAACTGTTGGGGATTAGGACAGGATTGTAGAAATTTAGAGAGGGCGGAGAGATAGAATTGTAGAAGTGCAAACTTTGGGACTGGATATGTAGAGGTTCGTCAAGGTCGAAGAGTTCCTCCCGCGATTCGTCACCGGGTATTGGAGTGAGAAGTGGAGGGTGCGTATCTTTTACTAACTCCGCGGTCGTAAATTACGGCTAAATGGGTAGAAACGCGGTAATGGTTTTCGGAGGACCCGTGTCCATAGGAACCACTGATTTATAATCTCTCCAAAGTTTTGGGATCGCAATTGTCGTCGCAGCGATGAAATTGATCGTCCCATTTTCTTGAGGGATAACTTCGACGCCCTTTGCAGTCATTCAACAATACTCTTGACATCCACTGGTATTAGCAGACGCGCCAATGTGATCGAACGCGATCTTTCTTTCTAGAGAGAGCCAAGTCTAAAAGCAACTGTCGGATAATTTTCGTTTCACTTCTGTTTTTGTATTAATTTTCAAATGTTCTCTTGTGATGGAAATGCATTGGTCGTAAAAATTCCCTTATAAACTCAGTGTTTTAATTATTTCTTGTAGATCTCTGCAAATAAGGCGAGCTACAGATGATTTATTTGTTTTTATTGTTAACCACTAATCCTAATAAATATTATAAAGTCCTTGGTCCCTACTTTTCTGTTTTTTTTAAGTTCACCCCGCTTAACGTTGTTGCCTCGCAAGAACATGACCAAAAGGTTCTGTTGGTAACGTTATTGGCCTAAACAACATTGTTTAAATAAAAAAGTGAATAGAATTCCCACGGAGCAGGATGAGTTCATAATTTATCAGAACCAAAATACATTTTAATTATAATGAACTATAGTATGATTTTCTTCTTGTGTATATTGCATGTTATTGCAAATTTACGAAAAACAATTTTAAAAGTGAAATTTATTCTTTTGATGAGTTACACATTATTAAGTCAATAACTTATATATGAGTTGAATATCTGCCGACTGTCGTTTTCTATGACCAAAAACAAAGGCCAGGATCAGACCTTTAGAAATCTTGTAATTTGCCTGAAGCAGATAGTTAGCCATTTTCACATGGCCTTATCCCGTGTCAGGACAGTTCGGGGATGTACATTGTTTCTAAATGAAAAACCCACAGAATTATATGATTTTTCTTTATTTTATAAACATTTCAGCTCCCTTTGAAAGTACAGTTTTACCTTGATTGTCACGTCTTCCCACAGAAACTATTGAATCAATTTTCGTTGTTCGCGGAATATAAAGTATCACTTATTCGCGTCAGCCTACTGCGTCGCACACTGAACTTTCGCCAAAGCCCATGGAACGAAGTGCGATTTCCTGAAGGTAACAAAGCAAGTGCATAGTACACACGTACTACAAGAGCCGCGACGCAATGGGTCGACCTCTGGTGGGGGGAGTGGTAAGCAATATGGTCATATGATGCTATACTCTCATTGTGTCTTTGTCTCCCTTTATGCCCGCACGCGTGTAATTTAATGTAGTTTCAGCGGTCTTTCTACACTTACCCCCAATACTGTGAGTAAACCATGGCCCCAAAACGAAAATGAAGTGAAACGAGTGCTGGGAAAATTGTGTTATTATTGAAAAAGGTTCATTCCCCTTACCATATTTTCCCCGTATTCTTTTGGTATCTGTATTCTCGGTTTATATGAAGGTAACCCCCGCGAATTTAGAGATTACGGTAGATAAATTTTCTTGTCAAAAATAAACAAATAAACGGCTAAGTCATATTTTAATTTGGGAAAGGAAAGTATAATTTCTTTGCTTTTTTTAAAGTGTGGAGAGGTTTATACATTTGCTCTGATTATCTAACTCCATCTTCTTTACCTTTCGCCCATCTTTTACGCGCGGAGTGTCCAATATGTCGGTGTGTTATTTTAAAAGAGCACAATTTTGCTGTTTAAACTAATCAAACTCTTTATAAATTACGATTGACTCACAATTAAAATTTATTGCTCAATTAACTTTTCAAAAATTCCAATCTATTACATTATAAATTAACATTTTGATATAACTCGATCGTTGAGTAAAATCGTTTTTTCGGATTTCCGTGAAAGCGATGGATAGAAGCGGCCGGATTATTTTCTTCATTAGGTGAGGATTATATATCCCTTGTTAACTCGTTGAATTGCATATGGACATTTTATGTCAAATGCTAATTGAAGACCACCAGTTGGTAATCCTTGGACAAGTTGATAAAAAATACTGTATCACCATTAAAAAGCGTTTTCTGTCGTTACCTACTGATTTCCTACAAAAAATTGTGAATTTTGAAACCGACCGCAAAAATATATATGCGTCCCAGACGACGGTTTCATCGATCTAATATGGATCATCCAAAGAATCAAATTCATATTTGAACTGTGTTATCTAAATGCCTTCCTTTGTATTAAGCGTGTGATTAACATTAAGAAAAAATAAATATCTCATTTTTAAAAGCCATATCCTAATCCAATAGACACCTATTATTATATGATTAAATTATGCGCAAATGCAGAAATTATATGAAAGTTAGTTGTATCCGCACACTTAAATGTATAAGTCAAAAAATCATAACGTATGCTTGTGCACTGCAGTTAAACGCGACTAAATCAGATTTATCTCGAACCCAGTTTCATCCGCAGCACACCCTTAGAGAACTTCTGGCGAAGTTATTACAGGTCGGAGCCTGATTCATGGTTCATTGCGTATTTTCCTCATTTATAAACGAGTTCGATCTGTAATTAGGTTGCTTAGTTGATAGACGCGAATCAAACAAGGCTCGTGATTAAGTTAACGGAACGTGTGATTGTAAAAGTTAGCTCGCGCCCATAAAAACGGCAAATAGATCTCAGGAGGGCACAATTCCGATTCGCAACAATAATGGAAATTTCAATATGGGAGCCATTCGATATCAGATTAATTTTTTTCCGCATGCGTTCTGTATCCTATCGGTAGGTTTCGGACCCAATTATAATCGTCTAATTATCTTCCTGAAGAAGAAACAAAACGAGCGTACCATCCAGCGCCAGATTTTCTGCCCTCATAGCCGGTTAATGGAATCCTGCCTAATCCCCGAGTTATGAGAACAGTTGATAAATCAATCATTTAAATTCAGGTTAATTCCTATCAGATAAACTCGCAGCCGGGTTTAACAATTCACGCCAGTGACCGCCATTGTGGAAGTGTCGAACAAATCGTAGAAAACGGATCTAAAATAAAAGGTGTTCCTTACCGAACCGTGCGGGCGAATCTCCGTACCAACGTGGCGCGACTCGCTTTACAGTCCCACACTATCATATTTATCATTCCCGTTTCATCCTCCTACAAAAAAAACAGCCATTTTGCACCATTGTGATGCGTCTCCCTGCATTATGCTGTAACACGACCCCTCCTCCGGACGTTGTTCCGTTGTTCCATGGTATAAACCGTACATAGGGCCGCGCGTACTCGCATATGCTAAAGGAACTCATTAAACATCTGTGTGATGCAGTCTATTCTCCCTGCTTAGAGCCACGCTTTCCCCTCCATCTTCCAGCATCCTTCCCCATCCATCCTCCTCCTCCTTCCCCCTCCTCCCTCCCCCCCTCTCTCTCTCTCTCTCTCGAATTCCCCACCCACAACACCCCACGCGCCCTTCAACACCCGAATCAAAGCAGGCGGAAATGGTACCCTTATCTTTTTCAGTTCGAGGCTGTTGATGGATGTAAATTCATGGATGAAGCTGATGGGGCGTGAAATTGCTTTCGGTGCTTTCAATCTATCTCGCCCGCTTAATACATTTCGTTGGAAGACGGGATATTTTGTTTCGCGCCGGCGTCATCGGGGTGTGAGTGGGGGAAAAAGGGCTCTGGAATTCCTAGTCATTAGAGCTGCGGAAACGCCGTGCGTAATTTTGTTTTGATTTTCCTGGGAATTAATGGATTTCTTTCTAAAAGAGGCGCATTTTTATCAGTGATTGTTCGGAATTAACATGTATTTGTTGCAGTTTCTATCAATTGAATTTACAATTAGTTTGAAAGCAAAATATGTTAGTTTAGCTTTAGGAAAATAAAACTGAAATACATGGTCTTCACATGTTTAATTTTACAAAGATTTTCTCTCATTGAATCTTTATAATATTCACGACAAACATTAAAGGACTTTGTGATTTTTAGGAAAAATGTTTGTCTAATTTACGTATTTTATTGACTTTGTTACTATAGTAACAGTAACAAATATACCTGCTAGCATATGTAATGAATTCTTTAACTTTTCGTAATACGACTCGCTGAAACGTGTTTGCTGTTCTCAGAAGTGATGGAACATATAAGTAGAAGACTGATGTCAGATTCAGTTTACTAATTGGCCATCATTTACTTATGCGATACAATTTTACAAGAGCATACTCTTCCAGCGATTTATATGCTCCCTGAAATCCGGGTTCAGGTCATGTCATACAACAAACCAAAACTTGTAAAACAAACTTTGAGGAGATATTAAACATTATAATCAACATCCTATGATAGTAACAATTTATGAGGTTTTGGCGAATTTAATATAATTAATTTCGAAGAGTTTTTGAGCCCTCCAATGTAGATCTTTCATATTCATTCATTCACCTTAAGTTCGGTGAATTCTCAAAGAGGTTTGAAATACTTCGAACAAAAATGGAGAGCATCCCTTATCGAATATTTGAGAGAAATTTTCACGCTTTGGAGAAATGTCGGAAAAATCGCACGTCTTATTTATAAAATTTATTTTCCCTTCGGAAGAAGTATTTCGTATATTAAGTCTATTTGGCACGCCGCCGCGTGGAAGAAAAATTAAGTAAAACCTTTATCTCACCTACGATTAGCTACAACTATCCTCAATTCATCTCCTACATTCCTATCGCCTTCCCATCTTCCCCAGGAAACCCCCAAATCTCAATGGTGAAAAATATATTCCTCTTAAAATATTTTTTTAATTCTAAAAATCCTTAAACGCTATAAGAAGCTTCCTGGGGTTCCCAAATGAATTAGAAGCTTTACGGCTTTCCTCTCCTGGACCTAGAAAGAGACACGCCCATTCATCGGTCGTGCAGATCGATGCCCTCGAAATCTGGAGAAATATGGAAACGTCAGGATGAGGGAGAGGAAGAGAGGATGGGAGGAAGGGGCGGGGGAAGGCAGGAAAACGAGTATCTGAGAATTCCAGTTTTTACGAGGGGGAAAAATTACCCCTTCCTCTCCCGGCACCCCGTTCTCACACTCGCGGCTTGGGATCACATTCTTGCGCACACTTGGAACACACGAGGTCACACGCCAACGTGCCCCTCCACTCCCCCTTCCTGCGAGAACGATCATTTGTATTCAGACGACCCAGTTCGTCTATTTCGGATTGAGAAGGTACCATCTGACTTTTCCTTCACCTTCCTCCCATTCCTTCTTTCTCTCTCCATCCTATTTCCTCCGCTTTAATGCAAAGGAGTTAAAAGTTGTGAGATTGGGAAAGATGCCAGTTGAATCCGAGGCAAAAGGAGACGTACAGATTCCGACCAATTGATGGCAAATACCACGGAGTGAGTTGGAGGGGAAAAATATACATATTTTTTCTCAAAAAGTTCTTTCCGCCTGTTCAGCCAGAAAGCAATTCGTTACGGGTAAGATGCATTATATACTATAAATCAAATTAAATAGGATATTCTCATTTAATCTTCTGGAAGGAGTGGAAATTTTATTGGAAGATCCTTTATATCTTATTGAAGTTTTTTCCTTTAGCGCGCGAGAATATCCTTTCTCGAGAAAATGTTTCGGAGGACCAAAAATAGACCGACGGTTTGTTACTTCCTTTTGAAAATTTTAAGGCTGCAGTTATTCCATTTGGCAGTGCGGGGAGGTTTTATCGGCGTCTCTTACGTTCTCATCTCTATCGGAAATTCTCTATAGGAATAATTTGTTTAAATAAAAGTTATGCGAAACAATACAACAAAAATATTTTAATCGTATTTTATTAATCTATTTATAATTTTATCACTGATTTGTTTTAGTAAATGCCAAGAATAAAAGTTTTTTTATAAATTAATCTTCTGATTGAGATCTTTCATTCTAAATAATTTTGCTAATTCATTTTATTAACTCATTATCATGCACATAAATGCCTTTTAATAATGGATTGGTATTGGGAAAAATCTTCTAAAACCACTATCTACCCCACCTTACGGGCACATAACATTTTAAAAATAATTTTTGGAGCGAATATTTTTCGAGACTTTAAAATGTCCACACTTCTTAATTTTGTCATTTCTGTATTGTTACATGAACTATAATTCCAAATAAAAGCTAAGGTGTTTTAAGTTTATCCTCATGTTAGGAAAGAATTATGTTCCTACCTAAATCGAAATTTTGATGGTTGAATTGCAAAATTAGTATATCTTTGTCAAACTTTTCTCACAATCGGTGAAAAGAACTTCTCTGCGAGTTTGTCTTTGTACATTAAAAAAATATTTGGTAATAATATAATTATGGGTACAAAAAAGATTAATCCGATGATTATTTTTTGGAAAATGTAATTTTTATTGACCTTTTCCATCTGATATCCGTGCGGATAATTTTTTTAACATCCCATTTTTTTGTTTTTGTCTTTCGTGGCCAGATTCTTTCGGAAGCGGGCACATTCGACGAGAATAACTCTTGGATAAAGGAAACCGGGCAACCGAAAAACAACAACTGCTTCGATCGTTCCTCTCGGCGGAGGCAGCGCTAGTGAAAGCGCCCCTTGTTTTTCCACCGTCAGGGTATAGGGGGGAGAGAGGGGAGGGGGGAGAGGGGGGGGGGGAGAGGGGAGGGGGGGAGGAGGAAGGGAGTGCATGAGAGGGGGGAAGGGGAAGGACGTAAATGAGAAAGGGGAAGGGAGTATACGAGAACGGAGAAGGGGAAGGAAAAATAAAGCAAAGAAGCATTTGCGAGGACAGTCTGTATCTAGCAATAACACGTCATCGCCGTTGGTGTTTTGTTTGCCATGGTTTCCGCGGAATCCAACTTAATCCTCTCTGTACATGAAAACGGGGTATCGTACCAGTTCCGATGTCGTTTTGCCTCTGTTTTTTTATATCGATGCTTTATTTTATTTATTTTTTGGAGAGCCAAGGAAACTAAAAAAAGACGCCTAAATATATGATTTCTCGCTCTTTTGCAGGATTGCATTTTTGTTCTGTTAACGGGAAATTTCTTATAGAGAAAAGGATAGAGAGAAAACGCAACGAATCTTTTACTGCGCGTGTAAATCTAGGTTTTTGTAAAGCCGTAGGAATCTCTGGCGTTGTAGAGCTGAATTCCCGAATACGGAAGCCTAACTATCGCCTCGATTAATTGCTTTTGCTTTAAATAAACGCCGGATAAAATTTCTAAACTCTTCCAGATGTACGAAATACATATTGAATTAATAAATGATCTTATATAGACAGTACCCGATACGGCAATGGTACTACGATGCTAGTTGGAAGCCAAAGTATTCATAAATGTAATATTTTTCATACTTCTCTAAAGCGTACTTACCTTTTAAATACTTAATTTGTAGATTTTAATATGCTCAGTTTTCAAGATCGAATTATCACGAATGTAAGACAATGTGGAACACCGAATCCTATTAATTAATTGATATAATAAGCGTGGGAAATCTGCGTAGAAATCCCGTCCATTAGTAATCTAATCGGTGGAATAATAAAATTATTTCGCCAAATAAATGCGACCCAGGAAATGTAAATATTCAAAGGTATAATTTGCTGTTTCACCGAAAACCTAACCTGAAACGCAATCTGTGCAACGAAATATGAAATTTGGAAAACTTGGATGATCAAATGTCTTTGGTGGGTAGGCAAAAGTCAAATTTTATCAGAATCAGGTTGCGTATTCTTTGAGTAAATGACTATCATTAACTTCTTAAGATGTGGACATCTCTATACGATTCTCAATTTTTTTTTTAATTTGCGGAATCTCTCTTGAAAAAAGCGAATTTTTTTGCCTCGTGTCCGTTTTACCCTCCATCAAAGATTTAGTAAACTCAAAAACTCCTAAATCGAGTTACTCGAAAAAAAATGTTTGAATTTCATAATATGGAAAAGTTAAATAAACGACGCGTATCTACATTTTGGGGATTTAATGCAGCAAGAAAAAAGTTTCAGCGTTTCGCATTCTAAAAACTTTTTAAAAAACACGTTTCGAAAACCTCATTGCTCCTCGAATGTCAACATTTTGAGCAACTGGAGATAATAAAACGTCCCTTCCGGCTTCCCCTTTCACCATAAATACTTCTCATTACACATTCCCTCGGTAAATGTCTTCCTTTGGCTCTCCGCTGGTAACATTTGGACACGGCGAGATCCGGGATGTAAAACACCTGTGTGTGCCCTGGGATCCGTCGTCTTGATGGCTCTTGAATTACCCACGGAAATACGAATTTGGTTGCTTTAAAATGTTTCTTTTTTGCCCCTTTGAATATCTTGATAATTTTTGCCAACCGATCATTGTAACCTTATTTTTTGCTATATATAAAAAATAAATACAATTTCACTGGAATAAATTCCTTCTTGCTCAACAATGTTGATTTACTAAAGATTATTAAGAACTTTTATAAAGTTATATAGCGCCTTATAGGTTTTATTATCTTGCGCCATATAACTTTTACAAAAATTCTTAATAACGTTTAGTAAATCAACATTGTTGAGCGAGAAGTAATTTATTCCACTGAAATTGTTGTAAAGTTTGTTCCTCCTTACCAGCCGAACTCACGATTAATAAATACATAAAAATTTATTTATATTTTCTTTTTTTTGAAAACCTTTTTTAAGTAATTTGTTTTTTCTTTTTAGTCTCAAGCAATGAAATTTCACATTCTTCCATGGTCTCTATAAGTAAGGGTGAAGTAAAAATAAAAGTTATTGATAACAACACAATGGAAATAACAACAAACCGAAACAAGACAAATTGATCACAAATCCATAAAGTGTAAAACTCAAACAATCTTTGAAAGAATATTTGTAAACAATATTTCACGTTATATTATTTGAAAAATCTACCTAATTACAATTTGATGTGAAATGTGGCAATTTTATTGGTCGTTGCAAGTAATTTTAAGGATTTTAAATTGCAAATTTTATCTCTAACTAATTTCTGATTTGGCTAAAAATGTTAACATTCACCATGCAAACTCTCAACACCAGTATGACTTAGCATAATTAAAAGTGTAAGAAAGTTAAAACCTCTATAACGAACCGAAACAAGCGACTCAAGACAACCAAGTAACTACTTTTACGAGTGTCGGTATACTTAATTATATGTAAGAAATCGTTACTCTATCCCTTACTGTTTCTCAGTCATTAATTATTATAGAGAATGTTCAAGCTACGAAATAGTTTACTTTGTAGAGATATAAGATTTTATAAGCAAACATTTTTTCAGTTTCTCTTAGTTCAAATTTCTGTGTGTGTACCTCGCCATCTATCATCCATCAGAGCGAGCTCTGATTTTCCGATTATCCGCTTGATGTCAGGCAAAGAGGAAACGCTAAAAATTGCTTATAATTGGCATTTTTATAGGATATATCAGTGATTCTGCGTTATAAAAATAAAAATAAAATTAATCCCAAACTCATTAGTTGCGTCAGTGGCAACACCGGATGTATTTGCACCGTTCCCGTGGGCTGCTACCAATCTTGCTATAGGTGATACATTAATATAAAAGTTATTAAAATCTTGGGATATCAAGGGATGTGTGTTTATATGATTGTTTGACATGAATACCTGCATTATGAATTTTGGAGTTACAGGTAAACGGTGGATCTTATTGTCGTTTAATAATATAAATGCATTTTATTCTGGTGAATTTATAACTTTTTATTGTTCAGTTTGTATGGCCTCTTATGGTATTGCTATCATTATACGTTCATAAAATGTATTAAACACAGCTGATGGTATTTCATAAATAAACTTTCGTCCGTTCAGTTTAACGTGAAATTTTCCACTAGAATTTCGTATGAATTTGAGAATAAATGAACAGGGCACGATATAATCGAAACTTATTTTGAATTATGTTTGTTTCCTACCAGTTCATTGTCTACCATAATCAATTGGTTATGCGGCATTCGTTGTCAAGAATGCCTCCCTTTTCCTATTTCTGTTATAATAAAACTTTTATTTTTAGAAAGATAATCGCAATTTTTACTTATGCGATATTCATTCTGTACTTTTCATTATTCCTAGCATGACTCCGTTGTAAGCATTTCATTTCCTTAACTCCGCTGTTTCGCTGTCCTGTGAACACAACGCAGATTGATATCAGAATAATTAAAAGTCAGCGAGCAGAAAATGCGGCCGGAGACAGACACTATCTGTATGAGAAGGGCCCATGAATTAGGGAACGGGACCAAGCAGGAGATATATTATAAAGCCTTTAGAGTGGACACGCGCTTACTAGTTTATCAAATGACTCACTAATTATTACTTTAGCCGGGTGTGATTGTGCTTATCTGAAGATATTTTATTTCCATTCATGTAGGCGTTGAAATGTTCTCTTATTTAATATGATATTTTTACCATTAACTCGAAGCTATCAGTAACTTTTGCAATAGCGCAAAAAGTTAAATAGAGGACCAACGGTTGGGCTTAATATTTGAAATTCTATATATGTATCACAATCCAAACTTAGTATCTCTCTTCCTTTTGAGAATTCTCTTTACGGCCTCAATCCATACGGATAAATGTTCGAATAATATTATTTTACTGGTGAGGTAGTGAATAAATGTTGATAGGTCGTTGAAAACTACTTAATTTATGATAGCAAATTCAATTTTTTTCGTTTCAAGTTTTATAATGCTATTCGCAAACATGTTAATGTGAATGAACTTATCGTGTAACTTTCAAAGCTCAAAATAGTACCACGGTTTATTTTTCATTTAAATAATAATCGAGTTTTCTCATAGAAGTTGTGAGGTTATAAATATTGCGGTTACATTTTTGCATACAATCTACAATTAGTCACATGAAATTTTTAAGAGGACAAAGCAAATAACTCATCGATCATAGATACGTACAACTTGTTTTCCTAGTACTACTACTTCGGTTTGACCCACTTCCACATCATTTTAAGGATCGGAATTATCCCAATCGAACGTATCGCCCTTTAGGTGACGAGCTTTATCCAAAAGGAGGAGAGACTGCTTCGCATTTTGGCATTGCGTGCGTCGCTTTGATTGAATCTCGTTCTGACGTGGAGAGGAGCGGGGGTCAAGAAGTGAACGCTAGGATTGAAGGATCTGACAACTCTCTGCCTGAGATTGGCACCAGGAGAGGAATAAGGGGATTTACGTTTTATGTATCTCTCCGATCTCCTGATGTATACTAATTAAAATTAGCCAATATTGTGAACTTGGTTATTGAATTTCCTGATTGACGAGATAAAGTTATGGGTTAAAGGTGGATATAACATTTTGACTCTTTTATTTTGGTTACTATGGTTAACTGATTTAGTGCATGTGTGAGTGATAATAATATTTCAGTGCCAGTCTTTTAAATCACAAAAACAAACAATATATATGTTAATTTTTGTATTATTTACGGGCATCGCACATGCGAAAATGAACAAGTGCGTTACATATTTCATTCAGTTTCATACCATTATAAATCGTTTCTTTTGTATTAAAATTTCGGTAACTGAACAATTACATCAGCCTTGTTGGGGATAAGACATCGTATCAACACTGTATGCTTAAGAAATTTATAGATTTCCTTCAAATTTAAAAATCTCACATCTTATACCTCGTCTTGGGCTGAGCTTTATTTTGACATTAAAAAATGGCGGAGTAAGTCGATTAACTCATAATAAAAAGCACTGTTAAATTATTAAGAAATATGCCACGATAAATGAACAAAGAAGTTTCCATAAACTCACTTTTAGTAAATGGCTTTAAAAAATATGCATCGCCACTAATCCTATGCCAAGATGCATCGCAGCATTTCGATACACGCGAGCCGCGTTAATATGAACTTACCTGGAAATCCCTCACGTTATGGTAAGAATGCTAAGTACACAACACTCTCCTAGCTGCCCGAAATCTTGCATTTCTGGGTAAAAATTTTCCCCCTGATCCTAAACTGCTTCTCCTTCCGGAATTCCTGTTTTTCGTCCTTGTCTTGTTCACTCCATTTCGATTTGGCGAGTTTAACCCTCCAATGCTTCACTCGGCCGATCCTTTCCTAACTCCCTTACCCTTTTCCCATTTTATCCGCCGATTGATAAAAAACAAACCGTTTTTTGAGTGGGCAGGCCACGGTTGGGCGTCATAAGTCACAAAATGGGACAATCCGATGGATCGGATTGTTTGACCTGAGACCTCGATGAATCATTCATACACACCCCGAAACGCAATCAGCGGAGGCTTTCCGGACTAAATTTCGGGCAAAAAATAAATATTCGGAAAAAAACCCACGAATCCTGTTTTTTTTACTTGCGCTGACCCCATTTTGTTTCTCGAATTTATTCCCAGTTTTCCCCATCTACTTTGCGTGTTTTTTGTCGCTCCCGACTTTGCGGATTGAGAACGTTGGGCGGGGATTTAGAGGGTGGAGAGGGGATAGAGAGAAAATAATATTCGTTCTGCACAAATTCGATGCATTTTTTTTCGACTTGTTAGCATTTTTTGATGGGGCCCAGACATACGATATGTTAAAACAGTTGAAGCACGTTTTCTTCTCGGGATTTAGCATTGTTTCACGTCGTAGCAGTGGCAGAGAAACGAAATGGGTTCGAAAAGAAAAGATAGTGTCTTTATTTTTTTATTTACAAAGAACACAATGTATTTTTGTAAGTGGAGGCATTTCGGAAATGAAATCTTTGTTTTAGAAGGAATGGAAAACGCGAAGACATTTTCATTTCGGTAAAATTTTCGAAATGGCTCCTTTTTCCTCTTTCCAAAAGTTTTTATATTATTTTATTTTCGGACCTAATTAACTTCTTCGTTATGTTTCTCTCGCAATCGCCGCGTAATGCTTCGCACGAAAATGTGTCCGAGACCACAACGACTGGAGAGAGGGAGCAAGTGGAAGAAAGGCCAGTGACCTCTGCTTTACGGCCCGCGGGAAATGAAAGAGTTAGGGATGCATTCCGGGCCCACCAAAGTGCTAAATGAGAGGCCAGCGGAAATAACTCGGATTTTTTTGAAGCGGAAAACAGCCAAGGTTCCTTCGAATTGCGAACAGGGAGATTTATTTTTCCAAATCGTATGGAGACCGTAGTGAATATTTTCCCTCGCTAATGAATTCCGCAAATGACAAGGCGTAAAATAAAATCTCTTGTCACTTTTTCCGTTTCGAGAGAGTGCGCTTTAAGGGTTGAAGATTGCGCGCTAAGATATTACGTGAAATACTTTACTTGATTTTAGCAGTGTTTGTTAATATTTCATTAATGCGTTTAAGTACGGAGAATATCTTTTCTGTAAATACGAAAACACTATTATGTAGATATATGTTTCGTAAATGTATTATTTTCGAATTACTGTGGTGCGATAAATTGTTTTTTTCCCTGGACGCGAGTGGTAGCATATCAAGTTTTCTTTTATACTAGTAATCTCTCTATTACGTAAGATTATTCCATTCTGAGTAATTAATTTAACAAATTAAATTAAAATTCCGCTGATCGACGGGCCTATTCTAAATTGAATGATGCTGCTCAAAACCCAATTTAAAAAAAGCACTAAACAATATATATAAAGGTGGCAACAAGGTGTTGGAGGAAGCCCAGTGGACACTTACCTAGATTGAAGAGCAGCTGGGGGTGCTGAGGACACACGAAAAACACTATACGTCTCTCCGTCGCTGAAGAAGGGCGTCAAACCGTTTTGGTGTTTTTCGTGTGTCCTCAGCACCCCCAGCGGCTCTTCAATCTAGGTAAGTGTCCACTGGGCTTCCTCCAACACCTTGTTGCCACCTTTATTATTACCTTTTCTTTTCTTTAAGCATATATATATATATATATATATATATATATATATATATATATATATATATATATATATATATAAAAGAAGCGATTGCCATTAAAACCGAAAAGGGAGTGAGACAAGGAGATACTATGTCCCCTAAGTTATTTACAGCAGCTCTAGAGGAAGTATTCAAAACGCTAGACTGGGAGGAAAAAGGCATAAAGGTAAATGGAGAACATCTGAGTCACCTGCGCTTTGCAGATGATATTATACTGTTCCCAGGGAGCCCAGAAGAGCACCGTAGAAGAACTGAAGAGCTTGAGCAAGCAAGCCGAGAAACTGGACTTAAGATGAATCTTAATAAAACAAAGGTTATGTACAACTCCTTCAGAAATTCTAAGAAGATACATATCAACGGAGCAGAACTCGGAGAAGTAACCAGCTATGTTTGCTTGGGTCAACTCAACATTACTGATGATTATGTACAACCGGAGAGTGAAGATGGCATGGAGTGCTTTTGGCAGGAATGCAAATATCTTTAAATCAAATATTCCAGTCTTTCTAAAAAGGAGACTGTATGAACAATGTGTTCTGCCTGTTCTGACATGGTTGTGAAACATGGACCATGAATGCCAGAATGATACAACGCCTGCAAAGAACACAGAGGAGCATGGAGAGATGCATGTTAGGGATCATCTGAAGAGACCGCATGAGGAACGACTGGGTAAGAAAGAAGACGGGAGTCTGTGACGTGATTAGAAGAGTGAAGGTGCTTAAATGGCAGTGGGCGGGCCACATTGCTAGAAGAAATGACCAGCGTAGGACGTCCAGTGTCATCGAATGGATCCCAAGAAACATCAAGAGACCGAAAGAAAGATGGGACAGAGAGCTTGTTAAGTTCTTGGGACAAACTTGGAGGGAGGCAGTTGACAGGGAAAACTGGAAGAGTCTGGGGGAGGCCTTCATCCGTCAGTGGACTGAAAAAGGCTGATGATGATGATATATATATATATATATATTTATTTATTTATATATTTATTTATCAACTAAATTCTAAAAGACATTATATCATTTTTTACTTTCACATAATTGACTACTACTGCACACTTGAGGATAGAATTTCCTTTCGACGCGTCAGCTTCCGTCTCCACCGATTTTCACTGGTTTTTTTAAATCCCTGAAGCACGAAAACGACGTCAAATTCCCGCCATTTGAGGAGCTCGTTTAATTTAACGCGCAACAATACGCCCTGCTCTTCCAAGCACTTTTGCCCTCGCTTTTTATTGCCCTAGCCGTAGATTTTTAGTGTCGCAGTAAGGAATGACCGATCTAAAAGTGATAATGAGGAAGTGAAATTTTCGGCGCGCTGCGTGCAAGACGGAGAGTTTATACACACACACACATATACACACTTATATGCATATATATATATATATATATATATATATACTTGCCGAAGAGGAAAGATCAATAAGAGTATTTAAGGTAACTAGGTGTTGAAGGAAACTCAGTGAGCACTTACCGGAAGGAGAGCCGCTGTGGTGTCGGAGAGACACATATTGTTTTGTCTCTCTTGTGCTGACGAAGGGATCATCTCGAAAACTCCAACAACGCCTACAAATGTGTCTCTCCGACACCCCAGCGGCTCTCCTTCCGGTAAGTGCTCACTGGGTTTCCTTCAACACCCAGTTGCCCTATATATATATATATTGTCCGGGGAAAGGTGAAGGCGGTTAAGTGTGCAGTACGTGCTAAGCATTAACCCAACCCGTTTAATCGTGGATAGGGAAGGAGAGGAGCAAACAGGGCCGAGTGTGTCGGTGCGCGGGAAATATTCAGGGAGTGGCTAACTAACATTACGCTCGCTATGCAAATGAGTGTAAATGTTACGATCACAGTCTGAGCCTCCGGGAATGAGCGCATTTAAGATTTTAGTCGGTCTCCGCGAACGAGAGAAGAAGAGTAAATAGATAAAAGGTCGGAGGAGAAAAAAGGCGAGAAGAGAGTGTTTAGAAATGCGAGGTAGTCAAAGAGATGAGAAAGGAGAATTAGAGATAAGATGTGATGCGAGAAAAAGAGGAGAAAAAAGAAAGGCAGAGAGATTTACTTAGAGAAGGAGAGAGAGGAGGAGAAAGTGGGGAAAAGGGGAGGGAGGAGGTGGAGGGGGAAGGGAATAAAGGGGGAGTGAGCGGAAGGGCGAAGAGGGGGATTTTGGGACGAGGGGGAGGAAGACACTGACGCAGAGGAGCGAGAAATTTTTATTTTTAAGGATAGTGAAGTTAAGAGAATAATGCCTGCACGTTTAGTAACTTTTTCATCGTCGTTCAAATTTGAATTTATACTGAATTATGAACAGGAAGTTAATAAAGGACCGTGAATGATAGTTATGGAAGATATTGTTCATTCTATACACCTCTCATCGATTTAAATAATTTGCCTGTTTTATATTCATTAATAATGGCCTAAGCTTAGAAAGAATTATTTAGTAAAATGCCATACCAGTGCCTTATACTGGTTTAAATCGGGACAATCACTATCATTCGGCAAGATTTTTATAGTGAAATTCGCATTCCTCTTTGGTATTATTTGTTTCCACAAAGTAAAAATAAATATGTAGCGAGATAGTTTGAAAGTTCGGTGGTCACATCTATTTCGAATAAATTTATTTAGAAAAAGTTTAAAAAATATTCGTAATATACTAGTTGTCAAGTTTCGTGAATAGTTTGAACTCTTATATGGCGCAGAGTTAGTATTTTTTTCATATTTTTCAAATTAACATTCGCAAATTACAATAATAACTTACATTTAGCGATTCGTGAAAAGCGTAAACAAACACCTCCAAGATCCAAGACGACATGAACATCGTAATGATAAAATTCCATGGCATAATTGTGCGATAAAAGCAATTAACAGGTCGTTCCGGTGCGTTGGCTTCAAAGGGTTTTCCTCCGCTGGCACTTTCATTCACTGACTCCCAATCCAAACGTCCGTCGAAGCATAATAGCAGAGGTCACACGGAAAACACAAGCGCCATCGCTGAAATTTAAATTTGGGAGCGAGAGCGGTGAAAGGAGGAGAAAGAAAGTGAAATTGGGAGAGTGGAAGAGTTTTTGGTGCTGGTGGGTGAGGGTAATATGGTTCGAGAAACGAGGTTTCAATCTGTTTCAAAATAAACGCCTTTCGCGGATATATTTCCTGCAGAATCAAAGTGATTTGATCCAAATAATTTTTCATAAATTCACTGGTTTGAATAAGGTTGGCGAAGTGGCAAACGAGGAAATCGGATATATCACTCATTCTAAAAACTTTCGTCCGGTTTCCTTCAAAAATCTTTTACGAATACCACAAAAAGCTGAACAAACTGTCAATTCGTCATGTTAAAAACATTGAGTTTCTCATCCATATAAATATTTCTTTCTTTATCATCTCTGAGAAATATCCTTCTAAATGAAGGCAAGAGCGGTAACACCATCTATTGCTTAATAAAATAGCTCTTTCTTTCATAAATGCTTACGATGTAATTTTTAATTGGCATATTTAATATTAAAATTTTATGATTACTAGCAAAACTAATTATCTTCTATTACTGATATTATGTTGAATATTAAAAGCTAAACTTGGACATTGTTTTTCTGCGTACATGCTGAAAGAGAGTAAAATGTTTGAAGAAGTGCACTGCATGATGAAATAACCTTGACCTCGTGGATCGCTTACGTTTACTGGGAAAACAGTACCCTTTATTTGGAAAGGCTCGCTTAAATTTTCGAGAAAAGCGGATGGATGCGAATTTATCCTCAGTTAAAGGACGGTATCGGAGGAAGGGAAATGAGATGAAACGGAAAGATTGAGGATGTCATTCAGCGTTCCAATATGGCGCAAGAAGATTCGTTTTAAGTAGGTTCTCTGTATCGGGGAAAACTCGAACCGATTCTCCGTCGTTTGGAGGTGCCGAGTAACTTCGGTTAAATAAATACCCGCGTCGCCGTAGTGCAATAAAGTCGTCGAAACAAAGGAAAAGCGAACGGGTTGGAACGGTTTATGGTACCGCGTGTGACACGTTGAGAAAAGTGCCAGTTAGAAATTTTATGGCGCGTGAGAGTAGAACATTGATAAAATTGGAATTCTAAAATATTTTTTAAATCGATTTATATGACATTTTTATCCAGTGGAGAGAATCATTTCCGAATGAGTTGGCAATGTTATTGGTGTTAAGCAAATGTGCTTGATTTTCACAGACGATGTTTTTCTGGCTCTACTCATTAGGATAAAATCAGAATACGGGAAGACCAAGACTAAGGAGATCTTATAAAAATATACAAATCAAAATATTTAATCTATCTCTACCTTTTGTTAAAAATATTTCGGTGGTAAAAAGTCTAAGATAAACTAGCATGCACAGCAGAAGCGATCTTTAACTTCAACCAGCACTAACAATAAGACAAAAAATATTCATTTTGTCCGTATACAATGGAGCGCTTCACTTCGGTGAATGCGTGAAAACCAAGATAAAAGTAATTTGAAGAAGACGTTATTTAATCAGAGTAACATGTTAGTGTAATACAAAGGAGGAATGCTCTGCATTGTAATTACAATGTCCTAGAATGTAGATTAAATCACAGATATAAGTATATCTCACTAAGGGAGAGTGCGGTACAAAGCCTGAATAGGGTTTGGATTTTATACTCCTTATAATTAACGAGTTGCGCGTCATAGCGAGCACCAAATGCACCTGCACCACCTTACACGCTGTGCTGAATTTATCTTATTTTGGAAACAATGCGGATAACATTTTCTAAAAGTCATTTCTTTCAGTGTAATCCGTTATATGGTTTAGAACAGGGGTCCCCAAACTTTTTATTGAAAGGGCCACATTAGGCTTTATGTACGACCGCGCAGGCCGGGGGGGGGGGGGGGGGGTGGTGGTCGAAGTTTCACCGTTACAATTTGTTTCGAGGAGGGGGTGGCTATTGAGAAGTTTCACCGTTACAAATTAGTTAGAGGGGGGGATGGTTATCAAGAAATTTCACCGTTGCAAATTATTTCAAGGGGAGGTGTGGGTTGGGTAAGGCTGGCGGGCCGGATTATATCACTCCGCGGGCCGTAGTTTGGAGACCCCTGGTTTAGAAGAAGAAAATTACATCTAACATTTACGTAAAAGTCGTTCACGAAATCATAAAAAGGCAGTGCTTTATTTTTAATGTCCAAATACATTTCACAAAGAAGCGAAGAAATTTAGTGCCAAGAGGGCTATAACCTAATATTCTTTATCGTGTTTGATAAATATTCTTTGGTTAACCAACTAAATATTGAAGAAAAATGATCCAAACCCAGAATGACGTCTGGAAAAGTTTCAATACTGATCGAAAATTGAGTAAAATTATTTTGAAATTTTTGTATTCGATAACTAAAATAATATATCCTTGCCAAAATCATTAAAATAAGGCTATAATGTTTTAATTCGTAAATTTATGATACAAGTTTGTTGTATCGAATTTAAACAAACTCTTCTGGCATTAAACTGAAAACATGATATTGTCGCAGTTGGTGATCTACTGCGTATTCATTTTTCGGTCTCCTGCCGTGTAGATGTTTCTGTGCGCACGGTGTATGAACAGACCTTGTATCTGGAATTCTAAACCGTATGACTTATGTATATCAACCCAACCACTTCGAATGTTTTTTCAATCAATCGGAGGGTACAAAAACACAGTTGATCGACATTCAATGGGGTGTTCTGAAAATGCAGGTCATGGAAGGATCAGCGAGTACCATCTACCAAGTTATTTGGAAGAAATATGATGGCGATTTCTAAACGAAGGATGTTTGAAAACATTCTCAATATTAAAGACCTTTACGGCTGACTTCTTTTGCTTGACTGAATGAGGGAAAATAAAGCAATAAAGGCGATAGGGCACCGACTTTGTTTCGTTCGCTCGGAAGGGATAAATTAAAGTTTATGAGTGTTAAATATTTTTGGTGAAGTTTATGATTAAGCTCGGATACATAAAAGTATTATTTATTTACAGTTCACGTATTTATAAATATGAAAGTTGTTTTGATGTTAATATATTGCCTACGGTATGCTCATGATGAATGTATTCGCACGCTAGTATAAATCTTAACACTTTTAGCATAGCTGGTTATACACATAGGCTAAGATAGCTTTCATACTAATGCGAGGAGTGAAGACTGTCAGAGAATTAAGGCATTTAACCCATCGTTATGACAAAATTCACTCGGCGTTCAGAATGAAAGGGACGAGCTATGGGAATCCCACGCTGGGAAATGGGCGTCGTCAAAAATTTCGGCGTGAATTTCCGCTGAATTCCAGGCGTGAAAAAAAAACGCGTTTCGCCTAGCAGAACGCATCGCTCAGCCTCGAATTGCGATCCCTTCCCCTCCCCCCTTCCTCTCCTCCTCCTCCTCCGCCTCCTTTCCCTTCTACGCTTCTCCACCCGTGTCCTCCTCCTCCTCCACTTCCTCCTCACACGGTTTCCCAAAAACCCATCTCATTCTTCCATGATATTTATTTTCGCCCCTAATCCAATCCTAAACCAAAACGCAGCTTTAGCATTCCCGCCCCCCCCCGAACTCCCTCATTTTACCTCAGAAACGTCTAGCCTTAATTTTTCATTTAAAAACGAAACTATGGGTGGCTTTTTTTTCTTCCCGTAGCTATCTCCCTTCCTGTTCCGCTACATTATTCATGATATCTTCATTACGGCGCTATGACTTCCCCGTTATACTAAACATGCCCCCAAACCACCTTCCGAAACACGACGTTCGCCTCACTCCTGTCCCCGGGCTCTAAGCCATCACACATCCCCTAACCTCATCCTCGCAACGCAAACACACTCATCGTCCTAAATATGCCACTAAACCACTCCCCATTTATGAATGTCTCTACTGGCAGCAAGGATAACTCCTCCATCCTGGCTTCTCGTTTACACATCTTCAAAACGACGAGGTTCTAGCCCCCTTCAAATCTACCGAAATGCCTTCGCCTATTTTTCATTACGACGAAAATATATTTTACCACCTCTCTGATAACGCTTTAATGATTTATCCTTGGAAGTTATTATCGACCCTGAGTGACTTTCGTGACCGAAATGTCTCGACTCTACTGCCACAACGCGGATTTTTCTGTCATTTCTCTTCTCTTTCTACTTCTCTCTTCTGCTTCCCAAGCTCCTCCCGCCCCCCCTCGTCACGCCCTCTCGCCCCCCACGCCCGCCCCACGCCCCACGCCCCCCACGCCCCACGCCCCCTACGCCCGCCCCACGCACCTGGCCGCCAACGCGCCATTAAACTTCACACCCACGCGAACCATCCGAAACCCCGCTCACCGTGGCGAGCGGCGGACTAGCGCAGCACTTTCACCCAACGAGGGCAAGACACCGTGGTAACACGTAGCACGAGCCCTCGCGCACGCCGGCACGTTCGCTCCCCTCGAGTTTCTCTCCCTTTAACTTCGTCGGCCTCCGAGGTGGGACGAGATGTGTCAGGGGGAGGGGCACACGGTTCCGCGCACTCGTCCGTGGATATCGGCAGGGAGAATACTGAGGGGCGTGCGAGGGAGGACTTGACATTAGTGTGACCTCCGCATCTCTCTCCATCGTTCCCTTTATCCCCATCTTCTCCCTCCTATCTCTGTCTGTCTGTATGTATCTCTCTCTTTCCTGCGTGGTCTTTTCCTAGGATGGCCAAGTCAGGCATTTC
Organism: Uropetala carovei; assembly: GCA_036926305.1. Classification (NCBI taxonomy): domain Eukaryota; kingdom Metazoa; phylum Arthropoda; class Insecta; order Odonata; family Petaluridae; genus Uropetala; species Uropetala carovei. Next base: position 2,049,773 of record JAXCHB010000010.1, on the reverse strand, counting down.
CTACGTTTTTACCGCAATTACTCTGTCTTTTTATAGAAATTTTCCGAATTTGTAGTTTGGTGTTTTGCTTGTATGTTTTTCTATTTATTTTATTTTTTAGTTCTTTCCTGTGAAATTATTATTGCTATTTAATTCTCATTTGTAATTGTTGACGCAGGGTTAAATGTAAGAAGGGACTATATATTCTGAATTTCGCCCTAAGAAAGTCGTTTGTTTGTCTGTCTGTCTCTCTCCCTCCCTCCCTCCCTCTCCCCGTCCCTCTGCCTCCTCTATCTCCTCCCTCCCTCCCTCTCTCTCTCTCTCTGCCTCCTCCCATTCTATCCCTCTCTTCCTCACCATCCCTCTCTCATCCCCCCCCCACACTCTTACCGATACCGCCGTGCACGCGCGTAGCGGAGCAAGGTCCAAACACGCGTGACGCGTCCGGATCCCTAATTCAGATGCGCTTGTAGGACGTGTGCGTGGTGTGGGTGCCCAGTACGAAAGGGGAGAGGCAAGAGTGGATGCCCGGAGCGTCGTGATGTACACGGTGTTCATGTGCACCGAATACTTTGCCGCGCGGGTCGATTCATTCAACTGTCGCCATGCGAAGGCTTCCGTGTTCTAGTAATTATTTCCATTCCGCTAAATTTTCAAAGTATTGCCTTCTCTCTAGCTTCATCTCCTCGTTTTCCTCTCTTGGAAATATCATATCCAAGTTACGTAGCAGTGGTCATTTTTGTCAATCAACTAATCTAAGATTTGCGATCGATGGACTCACGCAGTGGGCTGTTTTTCCAACCTTTTGCTCATATCCGAATTATGTTCAGCATTACGTAGGTGCCATACCTGAGATAAACACCATATATTTTTACAAACGCCATTCTCTTACCGCTAACATTAACACACGCGAGGCCCAATCACATGAAAATATAACACTGTCTCACGCTACAAACAAACAAGGTATTGATTCAGTATTCGACTAGGCCAGCTCCATTGCCGCATGCCAACCGCACGCGTTGTCCCTCTGTCCCAATAAAGCGGCCCTATTGTGGCGTAAGCGCGCAAAATCGACTTTCCGACGTGATGGAAGAACAAGATATGCTGCACGATCGATTCTCATAATCGCTTTCCAAGTTCTCGCTCTTCGATAAACTTACTTTACGAGATCGGAAATAGGAATGGACGTGTTATTTTAGTCGTGGGACAAATATGTGCGTAAAATTTGACTCGTTTTCTTAAATGTTGATTTTATTTTGCCTAGATTGAAATTATAAAGATGAAAGCTAGTTTAACCCTCAACCCGCACAAATGAACGTTAGGACATGATAATGATTGCTCCAATTGGGGGATCTTGTGACTTCAAACGGCTCCAGGGCTAGAAGGCTTCTCAGTCTAAATCACAAAGCAAGGGAGGAGAGAAACTCGGTCCCGGCATTAACCCAATCTTAACGAGAAACACCAAGGGGACACGGCTTTAAGTCCCTTCCGAAGGACGGAGCGCTGATTTGCGCTGTGGGGCCGGGCAACCCGGTTCGCATCGAGTTTTCTCGCCCCACTACGCCACGGCTCCCCCATTAATCGTTGCTTTTTAAACCTTTGTGGGTTAAAAGTAAAGAAATCTTTGCTCAATTTTCGAGAACGTATGTATAATCAGTTGTTGCGTAGCAGTTTGGAATGTTTTTGCCAAACAAACAAATTCTCTTTCTCTAACACCATAATCTCAACGTTCAACTTTAAATCGTTAAGCGGAACGATATATTTTTAGGGTAATGATGAGACTATAGTATAGTAATACTTATAGTCAGCAGCATCTATTTACCAAAATATCAAACTTACACTTACAATTAGACGAAGTCCGGAGTCGGATACTTTTTCTACGCGGTTGGTCCAATTCTTCAGCGAGTCGGGTTAGAGGTTGCCATTCAAAGTATCATAAAACTTTTGAGATATCATATGATAACAAATACATTTTAATGATTTTTTTAGGGTTAATATCCCAAAGTGGGTTTTATTACGAGGATTTTAATACTTAAAATATATTTTTGAGTTACGTTTTAGTAATAACTTTTTCATCGTATATTCGCAAGCTGAATTGCTTAACCCTCATCCCGCGAATCGTAGGTTGCCCACTCCTGATCTACATCGCCTAGAGGCGCAGCTGAATTTTTGAACATGTGAGTTTTTGCCGAACAGGATTAAAGATTAAAATCTATATATATATATATATATATATATATATATATATATATATATATATATAAATAATAGCCTTAGCTATGTTTCCTAGGCTTGAAAAATTCTTCCAATGGGACTGACATTGAATTCGTCCTCTCCGTGCTCAAATGACCTACCCCTGCTCAAATGACCTCCTCCATCCTCTTCTGCCACTTCTTTCCAGTCCTCTTCCCCTCTCCGCGGCTGTGATCCTTCCTTCCCTTCTTCTCGGCTTGACCCTTCCCCCCTATTGATTGCAAAACGTTCCCATTAAAACACTCTCACTACATCTACTTCCAATACGAATAAACGTGCTCAAAAATACTAGGCCGCGTATGTTACGCGGGGTATGGCTAGCATATTTTTAAACCCTATCCACCGATTGGCCTGGAGTTACGTGCTTATTGCTCAGCGACTTTTTCAAGTATTTAATTTCCTGGCAAAATCCTCAAAAACACAGGTGGAAAAATAAAAACGGCGCGAAAAACGCATTTCCAGAGAGAGAGCACACCTCTCTCAAAATATTTTCCGAGAGCCTTTTGATCGAAAAGAATTGATAAGCCACGGGCTCCGGACGAGGGAAAAGGTTCGATCTTTTCTTTTTCCAAAACATCGCGTTTAAAATTATATCTCCATCGTGTTTCCCCATTTGTGTTTAGCTTAAAAAAAAGCGAAGCGAATACCGCCTGTCCCTTATGGAGAAACTCCCTTATAACCGAAGCGACGCTTTACCAAACAACCCAAAAACCCGAAAAAAATAAAGAAGGGCTCTTTTTCGCCCATACCCTTTCTCCTCTCTCTCTCTCTCTCTCTTAACACTCTCTCCCTCTTTCTCTCTCTTAACACTCTCTCCCTCTTTCTCTCTATCCCCCTTTCACTCTATCCCGTTTCCTCTTTTATGCCGTCCAATATTTTCCCAGCTTCCCTTTAACCCATTTTCTCCTCCCCCCCCACCTCCCACGATCCTCTTTTTTTATCCGGGAGGCGAGAGGTAAAAGTGGAAAAGAGAAGGAGATAGCTCTTTACCCTAGGATCCTCCTCCGTTGTCTTTTCCCAGCCTATCCACCGCAATGCCTTCCGGCTTCTTCCAGCTTTTTTTCATTATTTTTTTCCTTCGTCCGTTCTCCGAAAAAAATCCATCCCTCCTCTCTCTCTCTCTTATTATTGTCCAACTATATCTCTTCCCTTCTCTCTCTCTCTCTCTTTCGCCTTTCGTATTTATTTTCTTTCTCATTCCACTCCTTTTCCTGTTTTTTTAATCTTTATTTCTGACTTCTTTATCTCTCCCCTCTATCTTTCCCTTCTCTCTCTCTCTCCATCTTTCGCTGCATTTCTCTCTTTCACCCTCTCGTCTCTTTTGCTTCTCTTCCTTCCTCTCGAGTCCCTCTTGACCGCGAGCGGTTGTATCGCCTTAACATGCCATCGATTTTTTAACATTTTTAAGGGGTCTCATTCGTGTTCATCCCCTTCTTTCTTCTACCTTATCTATCCTTAAAGCGTTAACTTTAATCGTTAAACCAAAACATTTAGACAGCTTTCGCATAATCTTAGGGTGTTTTTTTACTTTCTCATGTACGAAGTATATTGAGAATGTATTGTAATTGCGAAAAAATTCGACCTCGAGATTTTGACGGAAATATACGTTTTAGGTGTAGCTGAGTCAGAAAAAGTGGTTCTCTTGTCTGTTATTGCCTCGAGGGCCTAAACGGTAGAACGAAAATGAATAAAATCTCGTACTTAGGCATTTCATCATACAGAGTAGAAGCTATGAAGAAATGATTGACATTACTCAATAATTAAGGGAAGTTTATTCTACGCATTTTTAACAACAATTTGATTTTCTCAAAAACGGCTGTAACGATTTTGATCAAATATCGTACAGTTACTTGAGTTTACGTCTTCAATAATACCAAATAGTTCATATTTCTCAAAAAATTAATATAAGGCTAGTTTATTCTAGGCAACTGTAACAATAATTTAATTTTATCAAAAACCCGATCGATGTTGATAAAATTTCCTACAGTTACTTGAGTATACGTCTGCAATATTATTACCTATTTCATTTTTCTCAATGAATGAGTACAAGGCTAGTGTATTCTTGGGCAACTTGAGCAAAAATTGGATTTTCTAAAAACCGGCTCATACGATTTTCATTTTCTAAAGATAACTAAGCGACGCATTAGTATATGGGATAGTTTGTACAATGTATATTGTACCGATTTTTTAATTGAAATTTCCTATAAAAGTCGGTCTCCTACAAAGGAATTATTCCGTTTCGTTGAGTTGCTTTTATAAGTCGGACACATTGGTAGTGGTGCGAAAATCCGCACTTGTTTATTCTGAAGAATTTCCTCAAAGAGTCAATGGTAAAAAGGTAATCCTAATTGATTTGTACTGAATGAGTACGGAAGAGTCATCGGAGACTCTAAAGTCAATGGCAAGACAGAAAACTTCGAGTTGTCTAAACTTCGGATTATATGCCTTCCTTTTTAACGCAAAAAAAATACACTTACTTCGTCTCAACGAAATTTCAAGTTGAAAATAATAGCTATCTAGGTCTTGACTGTATTTCCTTTGCTATCATTTTTGCATTGGAATCGTGTAACTGGCAAACCAATGTTACTTGCTAAAGGAGTATGATTTTTCTAATGTTCTTAAATGAATGATCTTAGGTTTGAAATAGTAATTCTGCCTGTGATTTTCCCGCTTTTTATATTTTCTCTTATTTGAGAGTAATTTATACACCTTTGTGATGACGCATTCGCTTGGATCTCTCGTTTGAGTTTTATTTCACTTTTTCTTATTAACGGTTCATTTTTCCCGCTCCAAATTTCTTCACCACTCTAACCTGTGGGTTTTTTAAATTCGCGACATCCCTGTTATTAATTTGTTCTCTATTCCGTTCAAAGGGTTTTCTTTTTAAGAGTATCGATTTTAAGAAATATTTCAAGTTTTAATTGCTCTACTTCCTATGTCCTTCTCTTCGTTTTTGTAATGTTTACCAAAAGCTTAGTTTTTATCTTATACATCCTCAAGCAGTAGTAAATAGCACTTTTCTCAAATGACATCGGTAATATATTCTATTTATCTGTCCGTTCGTTTATAAGGACAATATCTCTGGAATCCTGCAACCTGGAGAAACCAAATTTTAAAAATTTCTATATCAGGGGTGGCCAAACCTATTGAATCTGCACATGACAATCTTCACAAGTTCGGGAGCCACAATCAGGCTTGGACTACTTAAAGCTAAGTGACCAGCGGTTGAAAATGCTAAGTAAGGACAATTGGGAAAAATGAAGAGCAAAAATTCATTTTCTCTTAATTTTACTCATGTCAAAATGTAAGTTCCCTAATAAGACAAAATGATGAAAATTGCATACGAATTATATAATAACTAGCGTAATTGCCCATCATATATGGTGGGTATGCGTGTAATAAGTGTTGCGTTAAAATAAAATAAAAATCAACAACTTCAACTGTTATGTGCACTAAAACTTTAAAAAATTAATATAAAATCAACATAATCGAATGTTCCAGAAAGTAATAATAGTAATGGGCATTTTTGACAATGTTTATATACATTTTTTACGCATAAAAATCATGCCAACAATGCACTTTAGTAATTGCAGTTGCCATGGCGAAGAATTGAATAAATGCGTAAAAATCACGAAAAAATAGTGGTAAAACGTGATTTTAGGCCTTTTTCGATTAAGATTTGAATTCCTACAATATGGAAATTCATTTCCATAGTTTTATCGACATAACTGTGAATATCTCGCTTCGATATCCCATTTTTTAAATATTTTAAAATGTTAAAGGCAAAATGCTTGCTCGCTCCGTTTCAATTCTGCCCATGTTATTCAAATGGAGAAAAGATAAGTTCTCGTAGTCAAATCCAGTACTACTATGTACACGGCGAGCAGTTTTAAATTGAAAAGCCAAGTGATTCCTGAAAGTTTGATCGAAAAAGATTGAAAGGATGTTTTGTTAAGGTCGGTTTCCCTTATTCTCTCATCTAACTCTTTATAGCGTGACCAGATTTCTTAGTTGATTATATAAAGAGATTATTGTTAAATTTCATTTAATTGTAGCTAGATTTAGGGGCCTTTTGAATCTGCACACTCATCGTAAGTTTCTTGAAATCCAACTCATAACTTGTATACGTAACAGAAAACAGCTCTGTCAAGTGTTGATCTGTAAATATTGCACGATATTTTTACTTGACGAATTTCATAGCGGTATACAGAGATTCACAGCAGTAAGTTGTACCGAAAGCCGAAATTAGTCGACAACTAGCATTCTTAGTTGAGAATACTTCGTTTCTGGCACTAACTTCCAGAATTCGATTGTACTCGTAGTTTGTGATTTGTGCATCATCTGTAAACCCTGATCCTCCTGGATTTCCAATTGTTCCATTTCTGCAGCAGATGTTTCTATAAGCAGTGCTTTGGGAATCGGAAAACTGTTATTGTTTACATCATCCATAAATGGGTTTACCAGAAAGTTTCTTTAAGTCATCAAAACTGGCAAGAAACTCATCAAGTAACCCTTGTAATTTACCTCTGTATTCTTAAAGTTTTCGTTCTGGTACTTCAAATGTGTTTACTCTACTCTTGAGATGGGGAAATTGATTTAAATCTCTTGAAATCGTGCCTCTTTGTAGGAGAATTACTCTGCTCTGAAAGCTGAATATCACTTGAGTAAGGTCAGAAGTTATCTTATCCTTACCCAGCAGTGCCAAGTTGAGAGTTTGTAGATGTTGCATAATATCAGTTAGAAACATCAGATCATGTAACCATTTTTCACTTTCCAGTTGTGGATAGAACTTTTCCTTTTCTTTAATAAATGTGATGATACGCTCCAATAATTCAGCAAATCTATTTAAGTCATTGCTGGTTGATAACCACCTCACAAGATAGTAGAAAGAGATTGGTTCTTACTCAAGATCCAGATCTTCAAGAAAGGTTTTAAATTGTCGGTGAGTTTTCGCATTTTAACAGATGAAAATGGCAATTTATAGCACCGTTTTCATAACATTTTCGTTCTTGAAATATTTGGCAGCAAGATATTCCCGGTTAACTATTCAGTGAACAGGGAGCAAATCGGAATATTTTTATCGCTTTTCAAGAGTGCGACATGGTCGAAATATTTACCTATCATCACAGGTGTTCCATCTGTTGCAACACTTACAAGATTATTTATTGGTACACTGGAATTTGCCAAAGCTGCATCAGGTGCGTCCTTTGGATTAAAGACACGAATCGTTTCTTTTAGCACCATTGAGTCCAACATTTCTTCTTTCACAGTTACTTCTGCGGAAACATATAGAACAAATACCGATAATTGCGGCTTATCTTGGATATCTGTGGAGTCGCCAAGAGCTAAACTGAACGCTATACAGTTCCCCAAATCATTCTGCATCTTTTCCTTAACATCAGGACTAATCTGAGAGATACGTCCCTCCGTAGTGCGGTGGGAAATTGGAATTTGTGCTATTAGTCGTTGAAGTTTGCATTATTTAGATTTAAAATAGAAACGAATTCTGCACTATTCTTCATAAAGAATTCTCCATCCGAATATGGACGTTTAAGCGGGAGTAATATTCCAACATATACGGTAATATGGTCCATTCATTGTTTACTCGTCCGCGTGAAGCGAGGTATGTATTCTCTATTCCCATGAACGCTACGTCATTCCTTTGATATAGGAAGGTTGAAACTCTGAACAAACATATGCAGTCCCATGTTCCAGCGCGCGCATTGTCAAGAGCACCTAAATTTCGTATTCATTTAAATTTACGGACGTAAGATAAAGATATAATCGATTCATAAAAATAATAGCTGATGTTCTTCCGCGAGTCGCAGTTTCGCCACGTTTGGTTTATATGAAGGATGAACACGGTAAAAATTTAGTGTATCTACTACCGACTGTTGGAGAGAAATCGGTGTATTTTTCCGACTCCTTTGTTTCATTTATACCAAGAAAAGCACGAAATAGGTGCAGAGCATTATACATTTATATATTATAAATTAATTAAAATTAAGATATGAGCTCGGGAAATGAACTGTTCTTAGGTGAAAGAATTCTCTATAATAAAAACGTTCTGTAAGGTACGCAGGATGGCCGACAGCGAAATGTAGTTCTCATTCTGCCCGAGAGGCCGGCGCCACATGTACGTCAACAACTCACCTTTCTTTCTAGTAAAATTGTAACCTCTGTTTGTACATTTGTTTTTTTGTCGGGGTTTTACTTTTTTTTGTTTTTTGCATCACAAGAAGACGTTTTAACCGGTTTGCAGAATTGTTGTCTGTCTGTTTGTTTGTTTGTTACCGCATCACGCAAAAACGGCTGGTCGAATTTTTATGAAATTTGCATCTTATCTTTAGACTGGTCCAGTTTAAAATATAGGCTAAAATTAAGTGGGGGTATGGGGGGGGCATCGATTTGGTTTTCCGACGATAACTCTCGAGTAAATTAACTTAGGAAGTTCAAATTTGATATTTGTCACTTTCAATACAAGTATAAGATCAAGTTTGTAGATCTGCAAAGTCAGACCAAGGTGAGGGGATTTGTGGGGGGGGGGGGGGGGGGCATCCGTAAAAGAAATCATAAATAAACGCAAGTTACTAAATATGAACTACAACAAATGATAAACAAATTTCCAAAATTATAATTGAAGTTTTTTTCTTTTCTGTACGCAACCTAACTACAAATAGATAAGTTTGTAGGTTACCAAGTTTTTGCCTCACACCCCTCATTTATCGTAATGGCTTAGCTATCCTGAAAATTATGCAGTATTGCTTCAAGGCATCATTTGCATTTAGCATTTCTGGATTTAATACCTTTCTCCTATATATTTATAAAAGTTTGTTTGTTTATTTATGCATTCATACATTTCCACACCGTTAAAGTTAGAGTAATCAAACTTTCAACAGATACTTTCTTCACAAATAGAAAGGCCGTACGCTGCTTTTTAATCCCAGATGTTTTATATGTATTAATTGTACAAAAAGGAAAATAACTTTGTTTGCTAATGCTAATGGCAGCCCATTTTCTGTCGACTCCTTTATGCACGCCCACAATCAACCGATTCTAACAAAATTTGGCAGGAAAGTAGGGGGGCATTAAGGGAAGGTCGACGCGAGTTTTAGTGTTTGTATGTCCTCTTCATTCAAAATGGTGGTCGATTTAAACATTAAACTACGCATATTTTCTCAGATCCAACTATTGATTTGAATCAAATTTGGTACGATTGTGGAGGGCTCCCAGAAATAATTCATACGTGGTTTTTGTTTCTCTCTGCCCGTTTTCGTCAAAACTGCGGCCGAGTGAATTCTTAAATACTATGTCTCATCTAGAATTCCGACCGGATTTGAACCAAATTTCCACGAGCAATTTCTGCTTGTGTATACATATACCTAATTATTTCCCTGTCTTTGCACACCGATAATTATATGCAGCATTGACGAGAACAAGGTGGGAGAAGAATATCAGAATTGTATAGCCGAAAATAAAAACCAAAGGCATTCACTAAACGACAACAGAATGTTCACTAGAAATGTAATATATGACGAAATATTTCATATGTAATAGTGTGCCATTAATTATTTTAAATGAAAATATTAATAATCAATCTATCTATAATTCTTCCGTTGATATTTCAACGGGAATTACGCTAGTGAGGTTTATAATTTTCGGAAGCATAATTCAAATACGGGTCTAATGTGCTTGAATAATTGTTTTTAATAAAACACATAGGGGAAACATTTTCTGGTGTTTTACAATGAGAAATATCAGCTGCCATGGAAATGAGTCCAACGCTTTTAAATAAGGAACATATTATTAGGTAACATTGAAATAATTCTTTTAAAGGTAATATATATTATATGTGTATTATCAGGCCGTGGATCTCATTCAAAGATGCATTCATGCGATGACGCCATAAAACAATGAATAGGTTGTTTCTATTAATTTTAGTATAATGAATGGCCTCGTACATAATTTTAAATGAATTTCATTTGTTTTCAATTACACGAAGAGTTGAAATCATACGTAATTTGCTCTGAAAGTCTCACCTCACTTGTTTAATATTTCCTTACTGATATTATACGCGAAAATGTATCGAACTTTTCTTAGCATCTCAGATTCTACCTATACATAATTAAGTGTAGGTAAAATCCAAAGTTAATGGAAATTTCAACTCGTAATATTTTTCAAGAATGATATTTTCTATTTATAGGCTTGGTGAAAGTATTAATATACGCGAAGAATTACATTATTACCAATTTAATCGTAATACGGATAATATGCATTTGGCGACCCTTTAAAATTAACTAGTAACTTCGATAGTATCACAAGTTTCGCGTCTTATTTTGTAGAAATGAATACTTCTATGGAAAGAAACGGTTCTCCGAATACGACATTTTTCACCGTAATGATCGCGAATTTTTCACTTTCATCCCTTTTCATTGCCCTCCCTCTTCCTACTTTCTTCCTTTCTCTCTCTCTCTCCCTCTCCCTCCTCCCACTCCTCTTCCTCCCACGCCCACGCTAGACCGATTTCTCAACATCCTCCTCGACCATCCATAACGGCTGGGCGCTTCGGCGGATGAGCCGGTAGGTGGCAGTAGTGCTTTTCTTGTAGGGACGGAGAATTTTCCGTACATACCTTCTCCCGATTCCACTCCCATTCTGCTTCCTTTATCGCAACCCATTTGCTTCCGCCATCATTCCCATCAACCCCTTCGCCGTTTGCCCGTCTTTTTTTCCCTTCCATTCGCTCATTTCCTATCGCTCTTAAAATATTTTCGAGCCATCCCGCTCGTCCGTCGATGCGAGAGGTTTAAAAAATCGACGATAGTTTTTTCCTTCTTAGGTCATTCAATCCAGATTATTTTTCCTGGAGCAATTTATCAGTTTTATTGTCTAAATATTTTTGGCGTCTTTCTTTCTTGTAAGAATCTCTATTGTTGAAATATTCCCCAAATAGCCCTTTCCTGGTGTATCCGTTCATTGAGACGGTTGTGTGTGTGTGTATGTGTATTTATATATGTATATATGTGCAGACATACACACATACAAATATCTTGTGCTCGAAACTCAAAACACTTACTAATAATTTAGAATTAAAGGGTTATCATACTCGAGTTATGAGGAAAATGACTAAAGATCCCGTTATGTGAAGGTAAAAGGCACTACGTTTTTTCTTAAAATTTCTATAAGCATCCTCGTCTTTTTTCGTAATATGTCACTTATTTAATCGATATCCTTCGTTTAATGTGTACGATAAGCCTACAGATAGAGGACCGTTGAAAAAAAAACGGTCTCTCCAAAGCAAACCTGCGTAAACAATCTTCTTTCTATTAGCAAGTGTAAATTCCCTGTGTATCGTTAATTCATTTTAAAGACATTATTTACGTGGAAAAAAATTAAATGAATTTATATTTTATGATGACAAGAAAAGTAGAATGTTTTCACCCATTAAATTATTTATGTCACACATAAAATTAAATACGAAAATCGTTGCAAGTTGGTATGGTATAAAAAATTTGTATTCTGAACTCTAAAGGTTAATTCGGACTGTTATCAACTTCTCTTAGCAAACAACCTTCCTTCGATTGCTCGTACATGCTATTTTGATTGTAACCAATTCTTAAATAAGCATAAAAATCTGCTCTCATTCCCGTTAGTCTTTTAGTTTCTTTCCCGATAGTGGCGTTCCAGTTTTTATAAACGTTCTAGATTTGCAGAAATGCCGATTTAAATTTTACTATACTCTTTTCTAAAAATTTTTTATTTAAAAAATGCAGAGCTAGTCTTGTGCCAGGCATCTTACTTCAGTGATTTAAAAAGAACCGTTTTAATCAAGGGAAAAAAAGTTTTAAATATACAAGTTGGGAATAAAAATTATATCCCTCCCTTTAACGCTACACGCCTCCCGAAGCGTAACAATATTTCATGATTTAGCCTCCCTTTGGGGGAAGGGGGGGAGGGAGGGGGGAGGGAAATGAGGGGAATGTTCGGGAGAAGAGCACGGGAGCGGGAGGGAAATGTTGAAGAGAGAGAAAGAGAGAGACAGAGTGAGATCCCGCTGACAAGCTGCTAAAAGGTTTCCACAGCTATGGAAAGTGGACGGTTTTTGGCGAAGGGTGAAGTGGAACGCCCTTAAAACTCGGTGGAATAGGAAGGATAGTCGTTATAAAGTGTTTTGTCCGTAACGCTAATCCACTTAATAGTGCTCTAATGGATTACTACGAGAGTTTTGGCGCTGCTGTTCCCGGAGCCGAGAGAATAGGAAGGTTTGAGGAGTAAAGGAAGCGGATTGAGAATGGAATTCCGGGTCTGGGAATGCAATGACGGGGAAATTCGGAAGGAGTCTTCGCTATATAATCTCAGCTTTTTTTCTCCGTCCTCCCATGCAAAGAATCTCTCGAAGATGTTGCGGTAGAACGTAGTCTTGCGGTGGAAGGATTGTTCTGTTTTCGCCCTTTTCGGCTCTCTTGGTTTTTCCCTTAAGGTGCGGTACGGTTGGTGTTCGGTGTGCGTGAAATATCAAATTATCGAATTTATTGATTTTTTATGTTTATGTTCATTTTGACGTCACATTTTGGTCTGCGGCTCTCAAATATCCCCCCTCGATTTTTCGAGAACAGTCTGTTAAAAAATCAATATTACTGATGGATGATTACTTATAAATATTTATAGACGCTATGTATCAGTAAGCCTCGCCTTCAGTGATAGAGGTAAAATATTTTTATTTTCTTCCGAATATCGATAAAGTTTCCTTGTTTAGTTCATGTAGTCGGTCCTTTTCGAGTAATATATGCTCAAGATAAGTTTAATTTTGCACATTGATGAGATTAGTTGATTTTTGAGACGTTATTCATAATTTGTATATCTTTTAAATAAACAATTAAGATTCATAATGAGAATAAGAATTATTTTTATAAGAGGCACGTTAAGAAAATAAGGAAATCTGTATATAACTATCAATTGCTTGGGATTTTGTTTTTAATTTTATATATTATTTTTCGTTTTAGTCGTCATTTTCTATTTCCAAAAAGGCGGCCAACATCTGTTTTAACTTACTTAGTAGTTCATTTATAAGTACTGACATTACATTTTGTAATGGGATTAATATTTACATTTTGTATATTTACAATGTATCGATAATACATATCCCATTTCAGTGAAAAATAGTTTATTTAATAATAAAATCAGTAACTCGTTACAATTCCCGGGTTTCCGCGAAATTCTAATGTAATTCCCGTTTCCCTGGTGGAAAAAATATCGCCGGGAGCCCAAAAATCTTGTACCAATGTATTACACGATTAGAGCAAAACCGACATTACCGTATCTCATTAATCAAATTATCTTATTTTTAAGCAAGGTTAGGCAACATGGAGTCCAAAAAAAGTGTATCGTGGAGTGAAAGCATGGCGGGGATATGCCCCCGAGATGAGGGGCAGTTCTTGCCATGACCCCTTTCGGTATTACTGAAAACCAGAACGTAACCTTAGTTTACCCTTGTAATTCTCCCTTTTTCTAGAATCTGCTTAACCCTCTACACACACACACACACACACACACAAAGAACCAAACCGCTAAGGTCTCTTGTCACAATCCCTCACTCCCTTCACACACATCTACCCTGGTCCATCTCGCAGCATCCCAAAACCCCAGACGCTGAATAATGCATGGGGCAAAGCTTACTGACTGGCGCGCGCGCACACACAACCTGGAGCATTCCGACATTACCCTCCCAAAAACTACCAGCGTTCCAAACAGAAGGATTTTACAGAGTGAGGAAAGTAGAGAGGTAAATGGAGAGAGAGAGATAGGGTGGAGAGAGTGTAGGAAGGAGAGTTGGTGTGGGTTACTACTGACCTCTCCCACCCTGCCCCATTCGACCGCTTCCCTCTGCGAATGGGTTTTTGTCAAGGTGTCGTAATTTGAAAGCAGGGCGAGATTCCTCCACAATTCCCTCTTCCTTCTCTCCGGGTCATCTTTTCCTTCTCTCACTCCCTCTCCTTCCGTACTACTTCTTCCCTTCGTTCCTTTTTTTCCCGGAGGGACCTAAACCTTTTACCGTCGACCCTCCCATCTTTACGCTTCTACGGTACGTTCAACATGGTCGCCCTATTTGACCGATCTCCTTCCCCCCCCCCCTCCTTTTCAACTCTTCGCGATCCCATTCTGCCGTCTTCTTTCGAACCCCATTTCGAAGCGTCTCTCTCGCACTGTCCAGTTAACCCGAACCCCTATGTGACCGCCCGCGATGCTTGAAGGCACGGATCCAGTCCTGTTCTCAAAACTAAACCTTTTTACTCATTCTCTCTCCCACTCAACGGTGCCTGGGACGTGAGAACGTTCTGGATCTCCACCGAGCGATTTTTTCTGCGAATATCGTTTTTGTATGCGTATACCCTTGACCGAAAAAGACTTTTCGCGCCTTCTGTCGTGCTCTTCAACTCTTCACTAATCCTTGATTAGTCGAGGTCACGATGCTATGGTATAGGTTACTTCGTTCCACGAAAGTGGGAATTTAACCATTAACGTTCTAGTTAACGTTATTTTTGGCGAGGGGTTCAAATGCTCTTCCACATTTACATTAAATTTAAATTATGGTGATAAATATATTGTAAATTAAAAGAGAAACCCGTTATTTTTTATGTTACTTCAATAGTGGTGGAAAAAATAGAGAAGCTTGTCGTGAATTAATTGAAGCATTCACTCTAAACTCGCTAGAGCAAATCGTCAACGAGCCGACGCGATATGACAACAACGGAAACGGAAACATATTAGATCTGCTAGCCACTACCCACCCACTATCGACTAGAAACCTACAAATCGACGACGGCATAGGTGATCATAAAATAGTAATTGCCGACTTCAAATACACCCCTGCGACAATATATAAGCCAACGCGATTAGTCTATATCTTCAGTAAAGCAGATCTCCCAGGCTTAAAAAATTATGTTACAAACCAAATAGCGACATTTATCAATTTTGCGAATAGTAACAGCGTAGATGACTCTTGGACGGAAATTTTGCGAATAATTCGAGAAGGGCTAAAAACGTTTGTCCCAACTAAAGCAATTCGTGATCGCAAGGACCCGCGGTGGGTGAAACCGAAACTCCGTGCCTTGCTCAAGAAACAAAGACGGCATCACGCGCACATAAAGCACCTTAAAGAAGTTGGTAGGGACCACGCGAACGAGTATTTAATATACAGAAATAGTCGTAAATCTGCAAGAGACGAAGCGCGTAAGGAATTTGATGCCTACCGATCCACGACACTCTCGGATTCACTCAAAAACGACTCGAAAGAATTTTGGTCGTACGTGCGAGAAATGCGAGGAGGTCAGTCCACAGTACCTCTTCTACGTACAGACAACGGTGAAAGTGTACGCGATTCATTTACTAAGGCTAGTATGTTAAATCGGTTCTTTGAAAATTGCTTCACAATAGACAGCGGTGATTTCATTGATTTCCCTACTCGTATAGACTCAAATATGAGCGACATAGAAATATCCGAAAGCGGTATCGTCAAATTACTAAGTCAGGTCCACAAAAGAAAATCGCCAGGGCCTGAAGCCATACCTGCATTCATTATAAACTCGTTAGCAAACGAATTAGCTCCGTACCTTAAGCTTCTATTCAGAAAATCTTTAGATGAGGGTGTAGTTCCTTTGATATGGAAAACAGCCAACGTTACACCAATACATAAAACGGGAAGTAAATTAAAAGTGGAAAACTACCGCCCTATATCGTTGACGTCAATCTTCTGTAAGGTTTTTGAGCACATTATCGGTAGCTCAATAATGCGATTTCTCGAAAGCAAAGAAGCGCTTAACAGTAGCCAGCATGGTTTCCGGAGAGGCAGGTCATGCGAGACTCAGTTAGCTCTACTCACACAAGATATTGTGAAAGCAACGGATAAAGGAATAGGAGTTGATGCAGTATTTTTAGACTTTAGGAAAGCCTTCGACACCGTTTCTCACGTGAAAATAGTGCAAAAATTAAGGGCTTATTCAATTAACGAGAAAATTGTAAATTGGATCGCCTCGTTTCTTTCCGATAGAACCCAGAGAGTAGTCCTCGATGGAGTTGCATCAGACGTCGTCAAAGTGACTTCCGGCGTGCCTCAGGGAAGTGTAATCGGACCTTTGTTATTCTTGATATATATAAATGATTTAGCGGATAATATAAAGTGTAAAGTTAGACTCTTCGCGGATGACACACTTGTGTATGGAGAAATCAACACAATACACGATCAGGAGAATTTGCAAAAGGACCTTCAGGCTATTACGAAATGGTGTAAAGATTGGCAACTCGATCTGAACATAAAGAAATGCGCCGCAATGAACTTCACGCGCTCCACGAATTTCAACCGTTACCCGTACCAAATATCTGAACTAAAGCTAGAATACGTCAATAGCTACAAATACCTAGGAGTAATTCTCAGTAGCAATTTGTCTAGTAGAGAGCATATCAAATCCGTTATAGCATCGACAAACAGAATTCAAGGGCTTTCCTCTAGAGTCCTGCGGGGATGCCCCTCGAACGTGAAGGAAATCGCATACTTTTCCCTAATACGACCCATCGTGGAATACTGTTGCGCCGTCTGGGACCCTTTCGAGGAGGGCCTAACTAGAGAGCTCGAAATGGTTCAGCGTAGAGCGGCTAGATTTGTAAAAGGAGAATATCGGTATGATGCGAGTGTATCAGAGTTATTGAGAGATCTGAAATGGCAGACGTTGAAGAGTAGAAGAATTGAATACAAAAGGAAACTATTTGAAAAATTTGAAAGTTCCGAATTCGTTGAAGACGTACGCGGCATAGTCGTCCCCATCGGTGTTAGTGAACGTAATGTTAGATCACAGTGCAGGAGAAAATATCTCGAAATTACCGCTAGAACAGAGAAATACTACCGATCCTTTTTCCCAGACGCGATAAGACAATCCAACAGAGGAATTAGCTAGACTTCACTTGGTGTTGTGACACCCCCTGCCAAACGCTTTTAGCGGCTTGCAGGGTATTTATGTAAATGTAAATGTAAATAGACCTTCAATTCACCTCGAGAGTTAACAAAGTGTCAATGCATTTTTCTTAGAATTTCTCACAAAAATAGTGCTATAAATTAATCATTAAGAATATATTTAGTCAAATTATTAGGGAGACCCAAGAAAAAAGAAACTGCATCAAGAAAATGCCAATTTACCTTAAGACAAGTCACTTTTACTAGATCTTTTGTAACTCTGTCACTTAACTGGTCGTGAAGAATGCAAATGAGCTGGAATCGATCTGAACTACATGCAGGTTTGAAGTAAAAGAATTTTAAATTTTATTCTCTTTCACACCTATTTGCTACATATATCAATGATTTACGAATTAATACAATATAGCGTAAAGCACTTCGAGTTCATTAGCGCTCTGTGAAACCAGTTAAAAATGGACTTTCAACACAAATTACACTTTTTTGTATGAATCTTGGAATTATTTTCTAAACGGATCTTTAATTACAGAAGATACTCCATAACAAAATAAATTTTTTCTTGGATAGCAGTATATAATTTTTTAGAAATAATCCGTCTGCCCATGTTATTCATATCTATACTATGTGGAGTAATTTCATTATATTGCTCCCCTTACGAAGGTTTAGAATGTATACACAAATTCCATCTCTTTTCTCCAGGCCATATCATGACAAATTGGAATTTCAGTAAGTTTCAAGTTTTCTTTTAAAAATTCAAATTTTAATTACAATAGATTTCAAATGGTGAAATTTTATTGTTATGAAAACAACTTTGCGTAAAAAAAGAAAAAACATCCCATGCGTATATAGAATTATTAGCGGAAGTGCCCGTTGAATTTCAACGGATTTAGTTAATCTAAAACTTCGATCAAATTAACATGTAAACATCCCAAAAATAAGATATTACACAGTTTAAACTGTTGAATAAAGCAAAAAATGATGAAAATCGGTCCATATTTAGTTATTTTGATGGATGAAGGGAAAAAACCTTGCACACTGAAAAATCGAAAATTTCTTGTAAATAATGAGAAAATAATTATTGAATTAAGCATCCCCCCTCCCCCAAATTTTTTCGCCATATAGGTATCCAGTGTTACCCGCAGAGTAAAATTGTATACCTATGCGAAGTTTCGTGATTATATCATATATATACACATACATACATACATATATACATACATACATACATACATACAGGGCCGCCGAGAGCCAGTGCTGGCCCTGGGGCAAATACCATTGCCGGGCCCCTTTTCTCTGTTTTAAGTTCAAAAAGGGAACGTTGCCCCTTGGCAGGCCCAGGAGAGTCAACTCCCCCTCCCCCCTTCTCTACGGTATTGGCTCGCAGTATTATAAACAGAATTTGTTAAATTCCATCCAATTAAAAATTACATGTATAATATATGTTGATACTATATATATCACATCATAATTACACTTGGTATAATTTGATTAGTTTCGATAAAGACGAATTTGTAAAAATCAAATATTCGATGAAATTTAATTTCCGTCGAAAAGTGTAGGTTTTTCATCACTAAATTTTTTGCGAAATTACGTCATGTTTTTTAAATTTGATTTTCCAAATTAACACCTAAAATGTATTTTAGCACCAAAAAAGCAACGCGTAAAATAAATCGATACTTGTCGTAACAGACGACCAGATTTGAATCGGAATTTCCTACACTCTGCATTGTGAGGTCCTCCTTGACATTTTTAAGAAGCGGCGTATCTTGCGCTGCAACAGAGTCAAAAAGTACGAATGACATGAGAGTAGATCTTATTGTTAGTATGAATGAATACCGATCGCCAGATTGCCCCCCTATAGTGCTTTAACTAATAAATTCTCATAAAATTTACATTGCTAGGGGCCATACGTATAATCCATCCTTCGAAGGCGAGTTTCCCATCATAATCATTCCGTGTTTGCGTTTTCAAAATTCTTTCTGATTTTTTTACCATCTTTTTCCTTCATAATATTTACGTATAAATTTGGATGTATATATTAATAGCGTAACATTAAGTTTGTTATTGAATGGTCGCGATTTCATAATTGTACGATTCAACGAATAAAATTTAGTTTCTTATCTCTAAAAATTTGGGAGTAAACAGTATTGTTCTTTAGAACTGACCGTACGACGACACTCTGAGGGCTTGTGGGTCCGGACCCCGGGCCCAAAGACGAAATTTCCCGAAGGGGAGAAAAATGAGAGTAGTGGAGAGGAATTTCAGGGTGCTAAGGGGTGATAGAAAAGCATTGGGTTGAGTTGGGAAAACCCAAATCCAAATCTGAGAAATGGAAATGGGAAATGGAGAAAACGCCGCCCGTTGGTATTCGTTGCACCCGCGTATTGAGATAGGAAAACCTTATGACAGATTCTAATCCCGGGCCCCGGGGATTTTGCCCGGTATCCCCACCCTCTCAGTGGCCCTGTGTGTGTGTGTGTGTGTGTGTGTATATATATATATATATATATATATATATATATATATATATAAACCTAATTTAAATTAATTCATATACAACAAAATTAAAAAAATCATATGAATCTATTATTAAGGGTTTTGTTTATATATTATTTTATTTTCTTCTATATGATGGCAAACCATAACTTTCTTGTTACAGTTCACGTTCATATTTCAGTAAAAATTATGCTTATTCTCTCAGACAACATATTTATGATGCTTTATCCGTTTTTAGCATTTGCTGTTTAATGATCTGTTTATTTTGTCATTTGCAATTGCGCAAAAGTCGTAGCAACGGGATTAAATTCTCGACGCAGGGTTTAAATCAGGATGAACTCATTATTTTAATTTTCCACGTGTAATTTTCGGTTTGTAGGCCAATTAGGCTAAAACGTCATGCGGTAAACGTTACATGGTTTTCCAGAACTATGCGGAAATTATATTCACGGCATCACCGAAACAACGGACTCCGTAACTAAAGGAGTTAGTACGGCAAAACTAAACTTCTGAGAAATATTTCTCCCCGAATCGAGAACTACTGCACAAGTATTATGGCGGCTTAGTCAACTTTAATTCAGTATCTCCATGTATTCAAACAATTGAAATGTATTTAGTTTCTAAGGAATTGGGTATTATATAACGGAGTAAAAAAATTAATAGTAACCTCATTATGTCAAAAGAGAATAAGTGACGAAGGATTATATTTATATTTCATTACTTTTATTCCAGCAATAGTTGGATTCATAAACTATCAAAGGAAACGCGAATTCATTAATGTCAGTTTATATTCAAATTCTTATTGATGTAAAACAAGCATGAATGAGAATACAGGATCATTTAAATGTCAATAATATAATTGATGATTTTTATTCGGAAATTAAAGCTTTTCGTGTTTTCTTTTTGTCTTGCTCAGACCAGTATTCAGAAGGATTGCAGAACCTAGTGGTCCATTTGTGAATATCTTTTCTTTTACGCAGAGTGCACCATTGCAATTAAACCTTCGCTATAAATCATGCAGTTAGCGTGTGTCTTCAAGGCCACGGCCATTTTGCGGCTTATACTAGTGAATTGATGTTTGCCGATTGCTTTGTTCCTGTTTCGGAGTAGCGTTTTCCCAGCACTTGCGGAAAGTCCTTTTAAGATGGTCTTATTTTTGAGTACGTGACACAATAATCTACGCTGAGGTTGTAATTAATTTTTAGTACTCGATAAATGCTAAATTAAGCGAAAATTGTAGTTTTAAAAAGGTTTTTCCTACAGAATTACAACAGCTCAGTACCGTATTACTATGTGCATAAGCTCCCCCCCATTCAATATCGCAGCACCGTTTTGACGTTGCGACATTTCATCGAGTTCCTTTTATTCCCCTTTTCGTAGTTATTATGAAATTTATCAGAGAAGCGTTATTGTAAAATTAAAATTGTAACGCGAATTAATAACAAAACTGCTCACGATTTGCGATTATCCATTCTCGTACCTATATTTTCTCTAGGTTTGCAATTAATATTAAATCTCTTAACTTATCATATCATGGTAAACATCTCTTGAGATTTATCTCTCTGAAACACGCGATAACTAAATTCTTTCACTTTTCAAAAATGGCGCAGTCTTACAACGTACCGTGAAAAATACATTGTATGAATGGATGCAGAAGTTGGAAAGGATTCACCGTGCGAAGCTAGCGAGAGCGTTTCCTGCTTGGAAGAATGGCGTTGGGAAGAAAGAAGAGCGAAGCCGGACGCAACCACTTCAGGGGAACAAGAGGTCAACAGGATATGGCGCTGGGAAGGGGTTAGCTAGGCTTTAAAAGCAGAAGATAGTGGAAGGGTTAACGAGAGGGCCACACTACGGAAACAGGGGAGAAAGGTATAAAACCTCTTGTCTAGGAATTCCTTTTTTTTTGTTGGATCCAGAGAATCATAAAGTTACAGAAGGGTTCTCTTTGTTTCAAAAATTCCCTCGTGTTGTATTTTTTTCGCGTTAAAATCTTTTTATTGTCATTCCGGAGTCTAAATAAAATTTGAGTCACAGTTACGCGCGAAAGGGATGAAAAAATTCTTCGAAAAATTACTGAGCACGAAAAAATAATTGACATTTTAAGAAGTTGGGATTTCAAAATAAAATTATGATTTAATTTGAAAAGAAACCATAAAACGTTTGCTATAATTTACCATTCGACGATATACATATTTTACCGCGTTAATAAAAAGTATGATATATGCGCCATTAAAACTGAAATGGAACATGTTTCTACCTAGTAAGTATTATATCCACGATTAATTGCATTAGTAGAGTTTCCAGTAAAAGTGAATTATTAGCATTGTTTATTACAACAACTTCTAATATGCCAATAGTTAATGCATGGAAAAAATTATCCATCTTCTAATTAATGGAAACTGTTTTTTAGGATGTGAGATATTTGGAAGTTATTGTGCATAAAATCATACATATATACATACATACATACATGCATGCATGCATACATACATACATATATACATACACAAATACATATATAAATACATATAAAAGAGAAGAGAATGGATCGCAAACAAAATGGAGGTCATCCCACTTGCTCAGGGACAGACTGCAAAGCCGTTAGCAGTAACAAGGGTAGCCATGGAACGAGGGAAAGACGGGAAGAGTTAAAAGAGGAACGCGTAGGTTCCTGCGGGGAAGCTCTCGAGAGGAGTAAGAGAGGGAGGGAGGGGCAGAAAGATGGGGAGAAGGAGGGAGTAAACGTTCAGTTCTAAATGCCGGTGGAAGGGCTGATTGCGGGGGTAGGATGAGTCACATCTTAAGAGGGATGGCGTACTTGCGGCGAAGGCCCGGAGACTGGATGGTTACGCCAGAGTCTTGAAAGACTATTGGGTCCTGAGGAACACCGCCCTAAATGAATGGGAGTGGGAGAATGAGTGAGTGAGTTAGTGGAGGGTGGGAAGGAGAAGAGGAGAGAGGGTGGGAGAGAGGAGAGGAATGGGTCGGAAAGGGTTGAGGGTATGAGAAATACGGTGGCGAAGAGAAAGGAAAGAAATGGACGGAATGGAGGAAAGAGAGACAAGCGATAAATATAGGTAAAAGGGAAACTGAAGGCAGAAAATGGCTTAGTAGTTAGCTAGTTAGATAATTACTAGTGTTTATTGTGGATGGTGATTCAATAAATTTTCGTAAGAACTCGGTATCCCAAGTTCAATTCCTAAGAATATTTCCGTTTAAAATAAGAATACATACATGGGAAAATCAATTTTCATTTCCCAAGCCATTTTTATTACGGTAAACATAATTTATTACATTTTAATAATGTTCTGATATATATATGATCCTGTATGCAAACTGCAACCACCTTTTACCACTAAATTATAAAAATGTTTACGTCATTCATAGGTTTCATATTTTTCGTAAATTAATTAAAAAAACACCGCGCAATTATTGCACGCACTCTAACAATTTGTAGAAATGCATAGCATAAGATGCACATTTTAGAAATTTAAACCAACATTTCAGTTTACTTCGGATGTTTCGGATATAACGGAAACTCGGCTGTAAACGACAGGCCTTCCCACCTTTTAGTCCTATATATTGAGGGTCAACTGTATATTTCCTGAGTGGTATCGGGAATTTTGTAGTGATGGAAAATGTAAACAAATATTTTAAGGTAACATATATATTGCACTTAGATTTGCGATTTGGAATACTGTATGTATCGAAAAATAATAAGGAATGTTAAATTTAAAAGATGCCAATTTGATGTAATAAGAAAAATTTTAAAGTGAGTTTTATCAATTATCAGGATTGATGGAGAAATATTGCGGTCTTTCTTGGCATATGAATATTATGTTAATCCCAGTAAGACTATTATATTTTTATATAACTTTTTGTTTAGTGAAATCGTACCACAAGAAGAGAAATTGTTAAAAATAAAACGAAGAAAGAGGACTCGGCGACATCACGAGTCGGGAATTGTATTATGTAATTTAATTAAATTTCATTAAGGTAGGAAAGGACAAAAACACCCTTTAAAAGTAAGATGTCGAAAATAAGGAAAATCGCGGAGAAAGTCGAGAGGCGAAGGACGAACTTTCGGACAACGATGTGAAAGACATCAGTAAAAACTGAAAGAAAAATACTGGATGAAGCCAACAAGAAAGGTAAACTTACGTCAGGATGGGGGAGATAAAAAAGAGAGAAAAATGGGGAGAGAGAGAGAATCGAATAAAAAGAAGTGGAAGAGAGAAATGAAATTGAATGAAGTTGATATTTAATCGAAGGGAAAATTGCCGTCCGAGAGGATCCGAATTGATCCCCTCTTCGAAAGAGCAGAGGAAGGAGAGTGAGAGGGAGAGAGTGACTGAGAGGGAGAAAGAGGATTTCAAGGGATGTAAAAGGAGAGGATGTGAAATGGGAGTATAAGAAGTAAAGGAGATGAATAGGAAATACAGAAAGAGAGAGAGTAAAAGATTATGGGGAAAATGACACTGGAGGATTTTCTCAACTGAACGGCTCAGAAACTCTTTTATTCCTTTTTATAAATGCTGAAAACACTGATTGTACCGTGATTTCCCCCTATTGCCCCGCAGGTCCGCTAGCACGCAACACGACAGTGACGTATACGAACAGATTTCACGAAAGCTTTTTAATAATAATTTTAATTTGAAAAACAATCGAATGCGTCTAAATTTTTGCATTGAACTGGAGCTTAGCCTAAGCCTTCGATGTCGATGTTTACGGTGTTTAGCGAGGTAGTTGTTTCAGATAAAAGTAGAGAAAACAACACTAAATAAACGTTGTATTTTTCTGGTAGTTGTACTCTCTTAGGAAAAATCGCTGCCGAAGCCTGATGCAGATATAAAATGCCGAAAAGAATTTCTTTTGTGTTACGAGATTAACGTATTCATGTTAGTTCTGTTTCGGAGTTTTTCGCTTGTTAAAGCGGAAGTTCGTTTTTTATTTCTGCCATGTTAATCTCTCTTTTAGCTA
Source organism: Uropetala carovei (assembly GCA_036926305.1). Classification (NCBI taxonomy): domain Eukaryota; kingdom Metazoa; phylum Arthropoda; class Insecta; order Odonata; family Petaluridae; genus Uropetala; species Uropetala carovei. Next base: position 2,025,103 of record JAXCHB010000010.1, on the reverse strand, counting down.
TCCTTTAATTAACGGGCCATGATATTTTTACGGGAAGGGGACTAGCGTCAAATGAGTATTGTGTCCGATTCTAAATTTCTTTGTACTTTCCCAAAATGTCTGCATGTTTGTTTCAGACATTTAATGAAACGCTCAAAGCACGGTTTTTATAAGACAAGAGCGCTTGGAAATACTAAGGGTTTGCATCATTTGCTTCTTACTGATCTTTTTTATATAACGTTAACAGGAAATTCGTAATGAACGTTTGACTCATCCCGATTTGCAGAATGTTTTAATCGCCGTCTGATTTTTATTTAAAATATGGATTCGTCCATGTGTCAAATGAACACTTTCGATATAACCGAGGCCATGCCTCATTTGCGCCCTGGATATCCCTGGATATTTAGGAAACTTAATGATAAATTGTCTTCGATTAAGTTAATTTTCCACCGTATGTACAAATGAAGAAACTGCGGGAAATATCACTTGTTAATTATCAAATTCAATGTCATGGTGAACTTCATGTTGTTCAAGTTGTTTGGTACATATTTACTGTTTTAGATACATTTGTAGATTTTATTTATATGTAGCAATAATATTAAACTCTAAACTTCAAAATTAATTAATAACCAAAGACAGTGTAGATTTCAAGATTAATATATTGTTATGCTATTATTATGGTTGAAAAAGATATTATTTATCGAATATTCCTTTAGGAAGAGGTCCTTTATTATATCCATTGGCCTGTCGGCTCCAGCAAGAAACTTTTCGCAACGAAAATAAAACCACAGATTCTCCAGACATTATTGGCTCTTGAGGCCAATCGCCGCACCAAAAACCTTAACATTCTACTCAGCTCAAACAAACGGGACCGTATTTATCCTCCTCTGGGTTGTAATCACGCGATTTTTTAATAAAGACCCCTAATTATTACCAAAAATACCCCCTTTTCGGTCGGAAAGAGTAAAAAGGATTTTTTTAAGTTAACCAGCTGAAGAGGAAGGGATTTAGGTGGGCGTAGAGGGCATGGAATGGAAAGATAAAATAACAAAACACAACGGAGAAAATCGAGGCCATAAATTCGTCTTAACATCAATGGGGAAAGTACACGGACTGATACAGGAGTTTACTCCGCGGACGACGGAGGAGAAGAAAGAAGAGGGGGGGAGCGGAGAGGGAGAAAGAGGATGATAGGAAAGAAAAGAAAGAGATAAAAAGGGAAGAAACAAACAATGGAAAGACGGAAAGCGTGACGATAAATAAGGGAAGCTTAGAGAATGACCCTTTTGCTTTGGGGCGCGCGATGGCGGAGGGAGAGAGAGGGAGTATTGGCTAGAAGGTGGGGGGAGGGGGGAGGGAGGGGGGGGAGGGGGAAGTGAGGAATGGAGTAAAGGTTTGAAGAGGGTATAAAAGAGCGAATGGAGGGATCGAACGTGAAGGGAGAGTGGCAGGAGGATGGAAAAAGGAGAAGAAGATAAAAGGGGTCGGAGGGGGAGAAGGGTAAAGGGGGAGGAGGGTAAAGGGGGAGGGGGGCGGGGAATAATGATCGGAGGAATTCGAAGCAGGAAGAGAGAGAGAGAGAGAGAGTGATGTGAGAATTCCACGAAGAAATAGGAAGAAAGGAATGGAAGGAATGAGAAGATTGGATGTCTTTATGGAGTGACGGACGAGTGTAAAAAGAAGAAGGAAGACAGTTTTGATGACACCGGCGCGCAGGAGTGAATGTTTACCGTGTTTACGCGAATCCAAGCTGTCCTCCAAAGTTTGATGTTTTCAGCAAAACAGTAAGGAAGAGGAACTGCAGATATAGAGTATCGTTCGAAGCCGATCCTCGACTCGTGCTGCATGGACGTTAATTAAACAACGGCTGTCGGCTTAGTTTCTCGAAACTGGTCATGAGTGATAATATGACGTAAAATGTACTCGTTTGAGGATTCGTCGAAATCGAGTTAAATCCACTGAAAAAATGAATCGTGATTGGATTGAAGAATGATTGATCATAAATTGAAAGGGAATTTCGGTGTTAACAAGAAATATATTTTCCAAGCGTACAGAAATTGAGGCCAATATTCACTGCGTTTTTAAAGTTCTTTAATGAATTTCAAAATAATGACATTAATTAAGTTATTATCTGTTGAGAATTGCTGTTATATTTTGAGCATTGGATGCTAAAAATTTGAAATATTTTTATTTGGCCATATAAAGATATCTAAACCTTCTTCTTCAGAGGAGAACTCCATGTATTGTTGTACTTTATAATTCTGTATCATGGATCATTACGATTACATGTGTTATCCATGATTGTTATATTAAACGACTACCATAGTCGAATAATTATTGAAAAAAGAATATACTCGAATGTAATAATTGGACGTTTATTTTTTATAAATCTGCCTAAATTCAGGCTAAATCCTGATTTTTCGAAGAAACTTTTGAATACACTTTTATATTGGTTCGTAACGATAAGATTAGTATAAATGCGATTTAAATAAAAAATAAATTAACAACTCAATGAGAAACATCGTCCGAAATGCAGAAACAGCGAAATTTACAATATGATACGCTATCAAATGGAGAAAGGAAAGATAAGCAATCATCTCGTCTTGACGCGAATAAAGCGGAAAAGGCAACAATAAAACGAAGAATGCATGGCATACAAGGAGCGAGAAAGAGGAAGTTCCAAAATAAGTCTCGGTGGGGTGGGCGAATAATATGGAACGGATGAATAACGATACGGCGCGAAATAAGAATGAGATCTGGCGGACATGCGAGCGATAGAATGGAGAGAAATGTTTGACTCAGGATGCTTGAAATCTTGGTTCGCGTCCTTCCGCGAGAATAGGGGGAAAAAATGGAGATGAAAAGGTTAGGAGGAGTGCGGGGGTGTAGGAGTGGTTAGAGGGGAGAGATTTGGGGGGGGGGTAGGGGGGGGAGAGATAGGTGAGAGGGGAGGAGGGAGGCGAAATTGAAGCAGGAGCGTGCACGGAGGAGAAATGAAAGAGAAATGAATGGTTCCAGGGGATCACAGTCAATGCGCCAGCGCGAACGTGTGCGTGCGAGTATGTGCGAGTGCGTGTGCGATTTTGGGAAGGGCGAAGGACGAACCGAAAAAAAAGTAAGCGAAAAAAAAGGCGTTGGAATGGTAGTTTGAGTGGGAGGAAAAGGAGGAAGGAGATGGGGGTGACTCCAAATGCTTCTTTCTTATTTACCAAGAGACGCATTGCTTTCCTACCCTAGCCAGCTTTCCTTCTCCTCTCTTAACCCTACTCCTTTACCATTCTCCAACCCTTTACCGTCTATATTTCCTCCACCATTCCCTTCCCCACCTCACTTCACCCCCTGCCATGATCTCAGCATCTTCTTCCCCCATCTCCCTCCCTCTCTCTCTCTCTCCGGAAAACCTCTCTCCCCTCTTCTCCCCCACGCCGTCCCTTCCTCACTCTACCAATTCCTCTCTCCCGGCTTCCTTCCTCCATAGCGATACAACTGCGGAGTCTCCAGTCGTTCTTTCCCCTTCACATTTATCTCTCCCTCCCACTCCTCGACCAGCCTATTTCCCCCATCCACTTTTCCCCACCCACTTCCCCATTCCTCTCCCATCCCACGCTATCTTTCTCCCGGTCCAGAATAGAGAAGGGGAGAGAATTGGTAAGGGTTTCGCCACGATTTGGCCTATACTCCGGAATGGTTTCATTGGTAGGTGGGGGTTGGGGGTCCTCTCCCCCCCTCCCCCCCCCCCCCCTTCCTCCCCCCTCTGGCCGTTTCTCACCGTCGGGAAGGTGAGAGACCTGCTAAAGGAGGAGGTAAATGGGATGGGGCAGGTCCAAAACCCCCTATCAAATGCCCTTCCCATCCACCACTATTTCCTCGGCCCCTCCAGGCTTGCTAGCCTGGCCACTCGTTTCTATCCTTTTCTCAGTGGTCCGCGCATTGAATAGCCAATGAGATGACCGCCGATCCTTTTCTCCTTTGTTTTTGTGTGATTGTGTGTGTGTGTGCGCGCAAGCGTTCCATTCTCTTCGTCCTTCCATCTCCATTCCTTTCTCTCTCTCTCTCTCTCCTTTCTTACCTCGCTTTCTCCTCTCACTTTCGGATAGTTTATGCCGCTACGAGTTTCCTGGTGGTGGACTTTTATGTGTGTGGCTGGGCTGTTTTTCCCTTGCTTTATTGAGGTTTTTTGCAAGGTGCTCAGATTTTCGCATTACCGAAGCAGGTATGATGATAAAGCTACTCAACATTTAAAATTACAGTTAGTATCTGCCGGAATTCAAACATTTTGACACATCATCGAACCCAGTATTAATCATGGAATCTATGTTCCACGATTGAAATTAAGATTTTTCTTTTTAATCAGATCTTATACTATATATACGATGTAGTTGCTTTGGGGCCAAAAAAGAAATTCACATTGCTTTAAAAGAACCTCAATGAAAATGTTCACACACAAGCAAATCTCAAGTAGTCGTGGTTGCCTAAGATAAAGGATACATTGCGTTGCTACTTTCTTCCATTACTTCCTCATCAAAATACCATCCGGTATCTCTACATTTACATGAATACCCCGCAAACCGCCAGAAGCGTTTGGCAGGGGTGTCACAGCACCAATGAACTGTAATTAATTCCTCTGTTGGACTGTCTTGTCGCGTCTGGGAAAAAAAGATCTGTAGTATTTCTCGATTCTAGCGATTGTTTCGTCATATTTCCTCGTACACTACGATCTAACATTACGTTCACCAACACCGATGGGTACAACTATGCCGCGTATGTCTTAACCAATTCAGAGCTTTAACTTTTCAAATAGTTTCCTTTTATATTCAATACTTCTACTCTTCAACGTCTACCATTTTAGGTCCCTCAAGATCTCTGATACACTCGCATTATACCGGTATTCTCCCTTTATAAATCTAGCCGCTCTACGCTGATCCATTTCGAGCTCCCTAGTTAGGCCCTCCTCGAAAGGGTCCCCGATGGTGCTACAGTATTCCACGACGGGTCGGATTAGGGAAAAGTATGCGATTTCCTTCACGTTCGAGGGGCAACCCCGCAGGAATCTAGAGGAAAGCCCTTGAACCCTGTTTGCCGATGCTATGACGGTTTTGATATTCTCCCTACTAGACAAATTGCTACTGTGTGACTCCTAGGCATTTGTAGCTATTGACGTATTTTAGCTTGAATCCAGATATTTCGTACGGGTAAAGGATGAAATTCATGGAACGCGTGAAATTCATTGCTGCACATTTCTCTATATTTAGGTAGAGTTGCCAATCTTTACACCATTTCGTAATAGCCTGAAGGTCCCTTTGCAAAGTCTCCTGATCGTATATCGTGTTGATTTCACCATACACAATTGTGTCATCCGCGAAGAGTCTGACTTTACACTTTGTATTATCCGCTAAATCCTTTATATATATCAAGAATAACAGAGGTCCGATTAGGCACGTTGGAGGTCACTTTGACGACGTCTGATGCAACTCCATGGAGGACTACTCTCTGGGTTCTATCCGAAAGGAACGACGCTATCGAATTTACAATTTTCTCGTTAATTGAATAAGCCTTTAATTTTTGCACTATTTTCTTGTGGGAAACGGTGTCGAAGACTTTCCTAAAGTCTAAAAATGCTGCATCTACTCCTATTCCTTTGTCCGCTGCTTTCACAATATCATGTGTGAATAGAGCTGTGTCTCGCATGACCTGCCTCTCCGGAACTAAAACTAGTCAAGCTTACTAAAAGTGCCTTCGAAATCATCCAATGTTAATTTTAAAACATTAGAAATAAACGTTTTAAAACTTGCATTTTCACGCGTTTTGGTATTGGCACATTTGCGCATAATATTATTTCTTGAAAATTCAAACTAAGTGAACACTCGGGACACTTAAGGCTCTCCTTGTAGCTAAGGAAAGCGAAATTATAAGTGTCCGATCGGTAAATACGTTAATGATGCTGCAGTACGACAAATATCTATTCTTAGGAACGAATACGTTATCTCTATTTTGACGATAGAGCGTCTAATCTAGCAGTGGCAGTCGTGATACAGCTCGAGTTTCGAATTTGATTATCCGAAATAGACCGATACCTGCTTTCGTCGAAATGGCAGCGTGTTTGTGGTGTTCTGCGTCGTAGACTCGAGTGTCGGAGTGGAAGTCATGCAAAAGGGAATTTGCATTAAAGGGTCGATGAAGCGGCGGCAAGGCGGCTCTCATTTTTTCAACTTAACGGTCCGTGGATGATTGGTGGGAACAAACTTGCCGAGTCAGCAATCTGGCAGATTGCGAGTTCGGAACCATTTGGATCAACAGAAATGTAAACTTTCGCAAGCGTGACGTAAGTAATGGAGGAAAAATGATCGTGGGATTTTCGTTGAAAAATGTTTTTTGCTCGCTAACGAATATTTCTTATCTCATTAAAGAGTAAAAATGAAAACAATATGATTTATTAAAAATAATGCATACTTTGATGTAGTGAGCAATTTTCCATACTTTTTTGATACGTCAACGTTATTATTTTCTTAAACTTATTTGGAAATGACATTTGTTTTAATGTAATGACTGTTTAATATTTTGACAACTGTGTTAGCAATATTATCGTCGAGTCTAATTTACTGCTGTAAAATTTAATGTAATTCCTGAAAAATAATAATGCTCTCCAATGAAGATAATTCCAGGAGAGTATAACTAAGTTATTTTGGGGCTTTAATGAAATATTATTGGTTATATATATATATATATATATATATATATAATAAATCAAATATTAGAAAACTTGAAGTACTGCATAATCCAAGATATATAACATTTCTCTGAAAATAGAATAAGGTTTAATTATAATGCAATATTTTACTCCATGATCAGATCACGCTCATATATTTCATTTGTACACACTTTACAGTAGTACTGCTTTCACAGATTATAGATTTTCAGAATAGATTAGGAAAGTTTTCTGCAGAAAATATTAAGTATCCTTTTATATATATTATATATCGTTAGATGTATAACGACGTTTTATCTGTCTACTCGTAGTGTATTCCAGATAAATAGTGTACGCATAGACGAAAATATCATTTCTCTAACTTCCTAACTTTGCCAGGATAGTCTCAGATAAATGAAAGATTACAATTTTTATTCTCGCACGGGCATTTGGAGATCCATTACTATTCTTCGTTCGTTTTTAACAAACCATACGGCTGTCAGGAAAAGAATTTTAGTCAGAGTAGTCAAGGAACCCGCTAAACCTCGCTAGGCAATTGTTAAAGTTCTCTCCTTAAGTAAGGCTTAAATGTAAAAGAAAAAAATTCTGTTATAATGCTTCTCTAACGAAGTGAAATGAAGATTAATAATAAAATGGAGGACACGACAAAAGAAATAAATTAATGCGAAGAACAATCGTAAACTTTTTCGTATAATTGCAAAGTTGTTAGAAATGCTTAAAATTTAAAGTTTTGCCGCCAAAATTACATACTGGATTACTTGAGAGGATTTGTTTGAAAACCATATATTATATGCTCCTATAGTTTAAAATTGAGAAGAAGGTGTAGAACCCTTTACACTGAACCCAAATATACCCCTAGAAGCGTAGTCTAGATATCGACGTAATCACGAAATAGTTACTTTTCTTTCCCTCAATTGTTTAAAAATTGGTATGACTGCAGTGCGCGAGGAATGAAGATTGAGACGAAAAACAATTAATGTACTTAAATGGCAAGACTTCTCTTAAACCAACGATGGCATCGACAATAGAATGAGAAATACGACTCCGCTCCGCGTAATTTCCAAAGGTTTTTAAAAGATTAGTGATAAAAAGATCCTAGAGATTTGTGCGGAACGGGATTTAAGAAATTGAAGGAATGAAAGACGGAGGAGAAGATTTAAGTCTGAAGCACGGCGCCAAAATGAAAGGAATGGAATTTTGAGATCGGAGGAGTGGGATTTGGAGGATATGGAGGGGGTTTGAGGGGGTTGGAGAAAAAGAGTAGCGAGGGAGGGAAAAAAAGAGCTTGACCTACTATCGCCTTAGGAGTTTATACGTCTTTGGTCACACCTGCAATTGTACCTATATAAAACCTCCGTTCGGAAAAAAATGTCTAAGGAATTTTCATTTCGAATGGATCCTTTTTTAAAAAAAAAAGCATGTGTACCTAGAGATATATGATTACTTCGCAATATTTTTTTAGAAAGATCTCGCATTAAATATCGCAGTTTTGTTCTTTCTTATTTGATAATGTTCTGAGTCATTCGAATCGTTGCATACTCTGATTCCCGTCTTAAAAGAAGAATGCCCGCTTAAATCGCATCACTTTTTCCCGAAAACTCTTGAAATCCATAGGATTGTACTATATATTTCTTTGGTCTTCATCGACGAAAAATAAAACTGTCCTATAAACAAATCCTCTTATCCACAAAGCATTTCAAGTACCCTAAGTGATTCCTAAATGCTGAAAAACTGTTTTTTCTAGTAAATACCTCGGTGAAGTGTATTTTCGTTCACTCCGGAGAAATTATTTTAAAATTAATTTCGCGTTAAGTATGATCGCGGCAAGGGCTGATGGAACTCGTTAAAAATCCATCAGGAAATCTTAATAAGAATTTTTTCTCTCCGAGTTGGAATGTGGGAGATTAGGGGAGGCGGAAAGGAATATCGAAAATAAAATGATAAAAAAGAGAAATTGGGGAATCTGCTGATAATACAGGGACGAGACTGGGGAAGCATAGCTTTTCAAATAACGCGAAAACCTTTCTCCGAGTTTATAAATGGAAAGGGATGATTAGAGAAAGGTATCCATCTTATACGAATCGACCCTTATTCCAATAGTTTCTATTTTTCGTTTGAGAGTTTTTGTCCTTCAGACGAGGAAATCCTTCTCATGCGGCTGAGGACTTTATTTAAAATGTATACCGAATATTCTGCAATTTCAATGCTTTGTTCGTCAGTTTCATCTCGTTTGGTTCACGAAAAGTTTCAATTTGTCACATTTTAATTTATTACGACCATTTGAACGTCGCGTAGTTTATGAAGACTACTTATGGCACCACAAATGGTTCATTTCTTATGTTAGACTTTTTGCTAATCTATAATATATAGGTGCTTCTTACATAGGATATAGGAGGATACAAATAATGAGGCACTTCCGGATGTGCTAGAAACTTGATTATACGACTATAGTTATTTGAGCAAAATCGAAGGAAAAAATCCAAAAATTTTGAAATTTTAATTTTGAAGGGCCATTTTGACCCCATTATTGCCCCGTAAGATAAACACGTAAATCGGTATAGAGTTTTTTATGTGTATTTTAAAGTTATTTCCCGTCCCGTATAGAAAGGAACTAAAATACTTATTTTTGAAGACAGAATTCAAATTCGAGTGGAATTAGCGTAAATTTATAGTTTTCATTGGAAAAAAGTGGTAATTTTTCTGGGTCCCAACAATCGACTGCCGTGGCAACAAGCTCAATGCTTTTATGGGTAGGCTTTTAATGGGAATCGGAGGCTTATATTATAATTATATAAATATTAAATTACGACCAGTGAAAAAAATCCGACATTGATATACTACTCCCCATTTTTGTGCGGTTTTCCTCCATTATTGCCCCATAGGAGGGCAAAACTTATGAGGCTGTTCCATATGAGCTACAGTCTAGAAATTTGAGGTTTTCGGTTACAACCGATGGATAAAATTCGATATTATATGAATTTCAATTTTTTGGGACTATTTTCCCCCATTTTTTCCCCGTACGGGGATAAAAATCATAAAGCTTTTTCAGATGAGCTAGAGACTTTCAATTTGGCAAGACTGTAGGTTTTTGGCCACAATATATGGAGGAAATCTGATATTATAAAACTTTCAATTTTTAAGGAGCTGTTTTGCCCCATTATTGCCCCATACGTTGTTTAAAATTATAAGCCCTTTCCAGATGAGCTATGGACTTGAAATTCGGCAAGACCGTATATGGTTGGTCACAACCGATGGAGAAATTCCGAAATGGTAAAAATTCCAAAATTCAGAGGCTATTTTACCTCATTATTGCCCCAAACGAGGATAATATTTATGAGACCGTTCCAGATGACTTAAGAGTCTTGAAATCTTGCACAAATTTGGGTTTTTCGTAAAAACCGAGGGAAAACTACGAAATTTAAACAATTTCTCATTTTTGCTGCTGTTTTTCGGACAAAACCAATGCGAAAAATACGAAATTGTAAAAAAATTCCACATTTTTAAAATGCTTGCAGAATGCGAGTATTAGTAAATATTTTGTTCATATTAACTTTATCGATTGTGTTTCTCCAATTCTGTTAAAAACGCTTGCATTGTAAATAAATACTGTAGTGTTATAGTAAGGAATGCAAGAAAATTATTATGTTTGCTAGTCTTTTGTCTTTAATTAATACAAATTTGCTAGCTTTATTGCGGAATATACCACGATTTATTTCAGCAATAAATACGATTATTGATCTTACTTTTTCACGAGAATCAAATTGATAATAAGGGTAAAAAAATCCTTTAAAAGAATGGCTGTGCATCTCTCATTTCCAAACCATTTTAAATTACTCTTTTCTTGTGTTTATTGTTTCAGCATCGTAGTAAAAGTATGCTGTAATTATCAAAAAATCACAATATCCACCTATAGTTGCATATACCAACACAAGTAATGTGATTTTTATCTTAGCTTTTTTTCCAATCTCCTCGGAGAAAAAAGAGGAAGATTGAGACTGAGCATGTGTGCTTGAGGGAGCACAGGATGTTCCGCGTCCTTTGGCACTTTTTATTTTCGGTGGAAGGCGTCAAATGCAGAGAAAAAAGGACGATAGGAGGAGGAGGAGGATGAAGGGGGAGGAGGAGAGAGAAAAAAGATTGAGAGAGAGTATATCCGGTCAGCGACGGAAGTGGGAGGGTAAAGTAATGTTCCGTTCCAAAGACCCTTTCAATCTCCCCTCCCTCCTCCCTCTCTTTCTCCTCCTCCTCCTCCTCTCTCATCCCACCCTCCTTTTCCAGCCTGCCCTCAACGCTGTCCAGAGGCCATAAACAGACTGTGAACGCGTTTCGTGACTCCTCTTTCTCTATTTTTTTCGTTCGTGTATTTATTTATTATTATTTTTTTCTATTCTCTTCGGTGTCAACCGCGGTCAAGAGGGGTTGTTTCCTTTTGCGAGAGGGATATAATTAATTTGAGTAGTCCGAGAAAAATCTCGCTTCCTTTGTAATCTCGAACCTCTTTTTGAGGGAGGGAGAAAAGAGAAAAATCGCTCGAAACGGTGACTTTATCTTCCTTTTTTTTTAAATATTGTGTGTCGGAAAGTAAGATATTTTATTCTTATTGATGGCATTATGGCGCCATTTCACGCTGTTCTTGAGAAAACTCGGCGATGTGATTAAAACGTCGCTTAACTTGAAGAGGCGAATGTCCAACAATGTGTATGGCCGGCAATTGAGCTTATCTCCCATTTCGTTTCACGTGAATTAATTAATGTAATAAATGTCGTGCCAAATTAAATGGAAGTTTCAGCGGTCTCCTTAGTTCATTTCCTAAGTTAACGCACATGGTAAATTATAAAAATTGAATAAAATGTGAATTTTAGCTCAAAGACAGCCGTCTTCTGTGGGAATTCGTCGGTTGATGATTTTAAATCATGTTTATCCAACCGTTGTTTTTATATGGGCAGTCTCTATGTAACCTAGTGGTTAATACATACACTTAATATTAATGTAATCCGGAAATCATAACTAGCTTAAATGCGAGATGAAATATTTTTTTATATTTACGGCAGTACATATGTAAATGAAGTAGACACTTTTTCTCGTTAGCAAGGACGGATTATTCAGGTTTTATTCCTGAATCATGAACGCTATGATGAATTCAAATCCCATATCATAGGAATTTATAAAATGCATTAATATTCATTAATAATTTTTTGATGCACAGGAACGAAAATTAAGACCTCTGAAGTGATCATATCCTCTTGATTAATATGGAAAAGGTTGAGATTAAGTGAAAGGAATTCCCTTTAAGAATAAGGGCCGTTTTAAATTTCATTTTATACAAAAAGGAACAAGTCTGAGATTAACTCTAATAGTTATTTTCTGTTTTATAGATGAGTATATTCCCGAATAACCTTGGTATACCAAGTAATTATGAAGATTTTCGCCTATTTAAATATACCGTTTTCATTTTAGAAAAGAAAAAGAGAGGAACAACGTAAATGCGGAAATATTCCTTACCATTTCGCGTAAAAAATTTATTGAAATCTTCATGTAAACGGTAGTAAGAGTTACAAGAGAAAATATCCGTTTCCCCTTTCACACAGTTTTCCCGACAATTTATAAGTGGCCAACAGCAACAAATAAAGTATTCGTTAACAAAAAAAAATATTTCTAATTATTACTTTCTCATCTAGAAGTATACCTATTGAGAAAGTATTGTTAACGCGAAAAAATTCAACCTCGAGATTTTGATGGAAATATACGTTTTAGGTGTACCTGAGTCCGAAAAAGTGGTTTTCGCAATGCCGTCTGTCTGTGGGTCTGTCTGTTCGCGGCTCTAGAGCCTAAATGGTAGAGCGAAAATAAATCAAATCTCGTACTTAGGCATCTTATCATACAGAATAGAAGCTATGAGGAAACATTGCTCAATAATTAAGGGAAGTTTATTCTACGCATCTTTAACAACAATGTGATTTTCTCAAAAAAGGTTGCAACTATTTTGATCGAATTTCGTTTTGTTACTTGAGTTTACGTTTGAAATAATACTAAATATTTCATTTTTCTCAAAGAATGAATGTGTCGTTTATTCTTGGGCAACTTTAATATCAGTTGGATTTTCGAAAAAACGGCTCTTACGATTTTCATCAAATTTCGTATGGTTATTTAAGTTGATGTTTATAACGATTCTACATAGTTCATATTTTTCAAAAGATAACTAAACGACGCATTAATATATGAGAAAGTTTGTACAATGTATGTTGCACCGATTTTTATGTAAAATCTCTCGGCGATTATTGATTCTATGTCGAGTAAAGAAATTCAACTTATTAAATCTGTACGGTATATCTTATGGGAAATGTTCCCCATTTTCATTGCGCATATTAAAGATAAAAAGCAGTTTTTCTTCGGAGTAAGCAGTTTAATACTCTCCAGTAATGCGATTATATTTAAATCCGTTAGAAATATATTGTCGAATTTAGGTCTCGAAGTTCCTTTGGATTTTGGAACAGGCTTTGCTGGGCTTTTCCGGGAAACTTCCCTCGAGACTATTATATCCCCACTCGTACTGCGCTCGACCCGTTTTCTATATGTATAGATAACGAACCCATTCAATGCGATTATTCTTTTGCAACAAAGCGATGTCCTTTTGTCGTATCGAAAACACAGAAGTCGTCGTCGTTGCAGTGGCCTACTAATACATTTTCTGTCGAAGTAAAAAAATAACGTTTCATTCGCAGAACAAAATGTTACACGAACCTTGATCTCATCCTTTTTCAAAAGTTATTTGCCGGTAATGTCTTTTTTACCCTATGAAAATCATTCTCGATGCAATAATCATTTATAATTATATATTTTGATTATTTGAATGTTTGATTGAATAAATAGACCTAAAAAGTCAGCTCATTATTTCTGGTGATAAAAACTGAATCGGTATTCGAAAAGTGGAAATTTGAAGACGTATAACAAATCTGAGTGAGGTTAAACAATACAAATAATTAAATGTAACTTCGTATTATTAAACAGAACATTTTTACAATCAAATATATGTTTATAATTTTTATTATACGAAACGTTTCCCGTACGTATGTAATCTTAAACAGCAAAAGCTATAACATCAATTAAAAACAAAGTATGAAAATTAAGAACGCTATGTAAGTTTTTTAGCGTTATATTTTTGAACATTTTGATTCGGAAGACATACACTAATCCTAATTCTAAATATAGATGGGGTATCAAAAAATAAATACATTCATTCAGACAATTGCTTTAAATTAATGCTCTCCTACTGAAAGACATATCTCGAATAATTTAAAAAATGCTCCTCCAGAAAGAAATCCTTGAGTATTTGCGTTTGAAGAATAAAATTATTTTCAAGCGTCCTCGATCGCCAAAATGAAAGAAGAGCTTTGACGTAAATCGTCCAAAAGATCCTTTGACAAGAAGGATTCAAATCTGAAAAGGGGAACGGCGAAAAATAATAAGTGAGAGAGCAAGAAACTTAGCGAAGATTTGAAGAAGCAAAAGAACCGGAATGTGTCTGTAAAGGACACGAAGGACAGAGTAGTGAGGTAAAGAAAATGGGTCTTTACACACGCTCACACACTCACTTGCGCTTACAATCACACGCACTAAGGAACGCCGCGAGCCTAAAAGTGCCATCACTAGCTCTGCTAATGAGCGTTAAAGATGGAAAAGACGCCTCCGATTTAACTTTTGTTAAATTGTTTTTTTAGTTTTGCGGTGGAAAGCGTTGTCAGCCTTGTCATATAGTGGAAAGTGAATGTCGGATTAAACCGCTTTAACTGTGATATTTTATTTTTAAGAGAGCAAATTTCAATGCTTACGCTTACTTCGCTAGGTGCACACAATTCTGCGGTATCATTTTGGAGGAAAATTGAAATTTTCGCCAATTTCCACCCAAATGGGATGTCAGCCGAAATATTTTGGAGATGAAAGTCGTCCATTTACTTGGAGAGGAGGTTATATGTAGTGGTCATCTAATAAAAATCTGGGATTATCTGTTTTTGCAACAGAACGAGATTTTAAGATTTCTTTGTTCCAATATTGGTTCAAGATATCATCTTCATACCGTCCACAAAATTAGCATGAATTCATATTTTAGATGGTAAGCCATACATTATTAACTATTTTATGCTACAACACAATGCAATACATTCCCTCTTTAAGTAAGTCACGGCATAACTATTCCGAAGAAATTTAAGGTCTGCAGATACCGCGAAGAAATCTGCAACTTACCCTAAAGTAAATATTTCAAGTAAAACAAAGCTTTTCTAAAAATCAGTGATCAAATTATATGGACTGTATGAGAGAAAAAACCAGATAATCAATGTATATTTTATGTATGTGTGTATATATACCCACACTAAAATCCCAAATATGGCCAATATATGGAAGTAATATATTTATACATATATTTTAAAATATATGGATTCTATTAGAAATTGGCCCATTTCATATATATTGAGCCATATATGGGCAATATATGGAAAATAAGTGGAGCCAAGAAAGCACATATATATATATGTTAAATATATGGATCCATATATGGAGACTATACGATGATGATGGAACCAAGTTAGGATTCTTTGTACTGACTGTGAGACATATTGAAAGTATATTTTCATTCCAGATATCATGCATAGTCATATACTGTAAGATGTATAGTTTATATTTTGAAGGCATATATTTAGCTATGTGTTAACGAAAAAGTCTTATTTTTCATACATGGAGAATGTATGAAATATTTCCGAAATTCACATATATTATTCATCATATACCTAAGGGTAAATATATGGACTTCAAATATATATATTTATTCAACATGTTTCCCATATATGAAACCAATATGAAATATAAAATATATTTTAAATCCGTATATGTATCCATATATGGAAGGAAAATATATTTTTTTCCACATTTCCCATACATGAAAAATATATAAAATACTAAATATATTTTCATATATTTTAAATCCATATATTTAGCCTTATCTGGATGAAAAATATATTTTAAATCCTCATATTTCCCATATATGTAAAATATATGTATACAAAATATATGGTAATTCCATATATTGTTGCATACATTTGACATATATTGGCCGCTCATATATCATAAGCCCATATACAGCCCATATATCTACATATATTGACAGTATATGTTTCATATATGGGGCTTTAGTGTGGGTATATATATATATATATATGTATGTATGTATGTATGTTCGATTTATTACTTTGCCAAAGCAATAAACTTTCTAAAATATGTCTCTTAATAATTAGCATTCATATAATATCTCTTAGACATGATGCAGTTAATTACGGTCATCAATCAGTCGCAGCGTATCACCTTTTTCTCCTCCCATACCATGACCAGAGAAGAATATTCTCTAAGGAATCTAATAAAACACGTCTTTAATCTACGGCAGTTCCATCTTACGGAAAAGTTGACTCGGACGAGTAGTTGACCTTAAGATTTTCGCCGTGCGATCACGTAGCTGTTTTCAATTCCGGCGGCCCTGTTGTCGTACGGTCACCCCCAGACGACGATCCAGCCTTAATTAGGCAACACAAGCTATTCTTAACGTCGGCCGTCTCTCGTGGCTTTGTGGCGTAGCGAGAAGCGTCATCTCTCGAGGGCCTCATGGTCTCTCTTCTCTTTCTGCTGAGTGCAAGCGGCGCCACTTAAGCGGGCGAGTCCACGAGGTGATCGAAGCGAGAGAGAAAGATACAGAGAGGCGTGTGGAGATGCGATGAAAGGTGGGACGTGGAGCAAATATGGTCGGTCGCACAAGCTGGAGGCGAATTATGGAGGTTTGAGAGAGGAGACGTAAGGGGGGGGATCAGAAAGAAGGGGGGGGGGGGGGGCGTCCAAGAAGAGAGAGCAAGAGAAGTGGGCACTCGTTTTTTATCTCTCTCACTTGGAATAGAGGATAAAGAAACTTGCAGAAAATGCTTTTCCTGCTGGAGTGTGGTAGGTCAGTGAAGGTTGAAGACCTCGGTTTTTTGAAGGGAGAATGGGAGAAAGGAGAACAGGATGGGAAATGGGACGTCGTCTAATATTTTTTTAAATTGAGGCCTAAAAATCGATTCACGCTGTCTTGAGTAAACAGTATGATTTAAAGTAAGAAATCCTTCAAGTTTTGTTAATCAAAATCGTTACTGAATATAGCGTTAGAAGAGCCTGATACCGCACAGCATATAAACCTCCATTTGTAGTTGTATTGCTCCATTTGACTCAGAAGGGCTCTGTTTTAACCCATGAATTCATACGTTTTGTTTTGGAGTCATGGAGTATTTTTTGTGAAATCACTTGTAATGAATCAAGTAGGTTCGTAATGATTTGTAACAGTAAAACATATTTAAACATAAAAAAGCATTATATGCTTTTACATTATATGAGTTAATGATAGATCAGACAGACCAAAAATCGTAGTCATTATAGACGCATTACAGTACATAATGCTGGGCTAGGGAATTCCGTAATATTATCCGTGCACTTATAATGATATGTTCCATTTAACACTGTTAACAGAGCATAATTAGAAAAACATTATCGAAAGATAAAAAACAATGAAACCAGTTATTGAAGTAAAACTCCCAAGTTGTAATTTATCATGGAGTTAATTGCCTAGTTAGGATCGAAGGTTGAACGCATTCAAGAATATTTTACCACACACACACTATATTTGCAAACCCAACAAAAGTCAACGTGATTCGATTCAATCATTTCATCGGCATCGAGCTGTTTTATTAGGTATTTATTTAAATCGACGTTCTGATAACTTGAAATTTCATTAATCTTCATAGAGGTTTCATATCCGACGGCATTTGTTCATATTTGATCGAAATTTCAACGGATCACTTGTTGCAACATTTTGTAGAGAAAAAACTTCCTGGAACATTCGCGGCCTAATTGGATGATTTGGTGGTTGATACAAATTAATCTGCAATAGAAACAACTGATAATAACCCTTTTGGATATTTTTTTAAACTTTCAACATTTAGAGTGAACAAACGATATGGGAGTTTAGTGCGATAGAGCGTGTTTCCCAATTAACTCGTCAAATGAAACGATTTTCGCTTGGTTTGGCACAATAACATAATCCATCTTTCCGCTTATTTATAGAGCTTGCCACATAAATCTACTCATGGTCGTTTACCAGCTTAGGGAATCAATCACTATTTGTTTATGATGAGTCGAAATTAATTTAGAAAGTTTTTATCATTGTCATAATAAATCTGTAAGTTAAGATGAATTTGGTATTATCATTCTTCCATCGAAGAGTGTAATTACTCGAGGAATTTCTTCCCTGGGCGGATCCTACGACCAAACTCAGTAGGACACGAACCTCACGATTGCTAATGCATAATAAATATCATGATTTTACTCTTTATTGGGCATGGACGTATTTTTATATGTACTATAAAAAACACTAATTTTGGGCGATAACGTCAATATTTATTCGTTCACAAAATAACCTTTAAAATATGAGCACTTAGAATTTAACTTTTTAAAATAAAAGTATCGTCAAAAATTGCAAATTTTTATGGTTAGAGGCGTAAAATATTAAACACGAGAACTCATTGAAAATTAATATTTGAAATTTTTTAAATATATAAATCCAATAAAAGGATGGGGTGAATTATTTATATGAATGATTCGTACAACAAAACAAATTCAATAAAACTTTTGCAGATTCCAAAAAATTTTTAAAAACCACGACCGGTTTCGGTGAATATTCACAACCACCATCATCAGGTACCAAGTAATTACGAGAAAGGGGAGGGGTGGGAGGAAGTAGGGGTTGTAATTGTGGGGGGAGGGGGAATCTGTAAAATTTCATTACAGTTGTTTTGTTATACGAATCATTCGTATTAATAATTCATCTCATACTTTTAAGATGGAATTCCACAAAGTCTCGGCCTCGTCTATTAATTTTAAATCCAATAACTCAAATCACTCCTCTAAGTGTGTCATAATTTATATTATTCTTCTGGCGAATATGAGAGTTGAACCTTTAGTAGGTAATCCGTTTTAAATCGACGATACTAAACGATACGCTTTTTGAGTTTAAGTTATCCGTAAACCGCTGTCAATTAAAAAAGTATACGAGCTTTATAGAGAACTGGTAGCCAGTCATGTTGATTTCATTAATGATTTGGTAATATTAACGGTAATATAAAGTCCTACTTTTACTTAAGCAGGTAACAAAAATCTCTAGTGTAACAATATGCTCTTACCCTAGCAACTACTAAATCGTTGGAAACAATTTGCCACGTAGATATTTATACATATTTTGTAATCTGATCGACTATGATTATTATTTCCACTTTCTAATATCCTATGCCACCATCAATAGTTCAAAGTCACATCCAGTCAAAAATCACTCCACTTTAATGAACTGTCTTCCTCCGCCCGTTACGTTCTCAACAACACGTGACGAAAATGGTTTCGTTAGTCCGGCGGACGGATCCCTGCTTCGTGGAATGAATTTCGAAATTCAAATTCGTGTCGCGTTTCCTGCTTGGTGCACAGTCAATTACGAATCTCCTCCGCTGCATTTTCCCAATTGCCCTAATTACGACCCCGAGTGGACTGAGTGGAGTCTTCCTATCTTTCTCTCCCTCTCTCTCTCTCCCCTCCCTCTCTCTCCCCTCCCTCTCTCTCCCCTCCCTCTCTCTCCCCTCCCTCTCTCTCCCCTCTCTCTCCCCCACTCCCCCTCTCCCCCCCTCTCACCCCCCACTCTCTCTCTCACCCCCCACTCTCTCCCCCTCTCTCTCTCTCTTTTTTCCTCTACGGCGTGCACGGTGTGGAATTTCCTTGCATTAATCTTTATGCGTATATCTCTCCCTTTGAAGCGGACAACAATTAAGAAATTTTGCTTTGTTGCCGCCTGGAAAATGGACATATAAACCGATAAATTTTGCGCTCAAAGGAAAATTTCGAGCTATATAGTATGTAATACCACGAAACATGAACAGAATTAAAATATTCAGTCCTTCGTGCGTAAACTAATCCATTTCCCGTGATCGTAAGTTAATATTTAGGTATATTTATATCCACGTCAGTGAAGGGCTGCATGGCATTTTGGGGTTTCTCCACACCATTTCCCATTAATTCTTATGGAAATAATATTTTGTTGACCCCATGGGGTATAAGAGACCCCGCGGTCTGCAAACCTAGACCAAGTTCTTCCTTTGTTCCATAGGATGGCCCATGAAACTTTTGAGTTCGATAGCTTCAACGGTGTAAAACGTATAAAGAACATATAAACACACACACACATACACTCTAAAATATTAATAAGATTTGGTCTTATTGTAGACGTAAACTCAAGCAACTGTACGAAATTTGATCATAACCGTTAGAGCCGTTATTAAGAAAATCGGTACTTTCCTGTTAACGGGAATACCTTAAAATAAACATGTTTTGTTATGATTGTTTGAGAGGATATAACATTGAAAGGATATATTGAGGAGCCTTCGGCTCGCTTTGTTTTAATGGGTAGTCGTCTCAGGGCGCTACCGCGCCCTTCGCCTCGCCCGGAACCAAAGAAACCCTCCACGGCGCGCCGCGGCGGCGGGGTTCTGTTGGCTATCAAATCGTCTCTCCCGGCGATTCGTCGATCGGACTCGGAGACCGAGTGTGAAATTTTATGGTCAGAAATACGCATACAACGCAATGGTGCTAACGACCCCCAAAATGTCAGCACACTTTCTTGGTTGCTTTTACCGTCCCCCTGGGAGTAATATCTCAGTTTTAGAGGAATGCCTAAACTCAATCCTCCGAGTGCACGCCCTCGGTGGTTTCATTCTTTTCGGAGATTTCAACCTTCCCATTGTGTGGAATTCATCAACCTGTGGTTCTACTACCGACCCACACGGAGAATTTTTCATCGACCACTTTATCAACGGTATATCTCCTTCAGTGCAATCCTTCCCCGACCAGAAATCTGGCAACATTGAACCTAATTCTCTCCTCGTTCGCAGTCCACTCCACCACCACTAGCAGAAATATTTTCGAGTCCGACCACGAATCCCTCGAGTGTTCATTGCCCTTGCCGCTCCCCTTCCATCTCTCGACCCCACTCCCAACCCCTGCCAGGTCAGTGAAAGTGTGGAACAAGGCCGAATGGCCCGCAATTAACCATGCACTCTCCCTCATGCCCTGGGACCTCCCCGGAAGACGCCGGCCGGATTAGATTGGTAGGTAGTGTGCCTGCCTTCCAATCCGAAGGTCGCGGGTTCGAATCCCGCTTCGGGCATGGATGTTGTGATCCGTCTTGTGGTTTTTCCCCTACCTGCAGACAAGCCTAAAATTGGCTTTGCGGGGAATGCATCATTAAAAAAAAAACTTTTACTATCTTCTGCATGGGGTCATCGCTGACTACGTCTCTACTCGGAGGATCTCAAAGAAGAAGCCCATCTGGCTCTCACCGGAGACTTCCCTCGTCCTTCGCAACAAGCGGGCTGCCTGGAATCTTTGGAAGTCTACCCCTAACCCTCACACCCGCGCCACTTTTTCCATTCTTCGCAAGGTTATCGCGCACTCTGCTCCGCCGGGACTATAGCAACTATGTTAAGTCTATAACCGATGAAATGCGCGTAAACTCCAAAAGATTTTGGACTCTTTTTAACTCCACACGCAAATCACCGCGCATACCAACCGCTAACACATCTGGCCCTGATCATTTTTCCGGTGACGCAAGGCCATCGGTTTTCCATGAATACTTCCCCTCCAACTTCACCATACCCGACCCGCATCTCCAACGTCCACCCCTCCTTCCGATTTGTCCTCACTCCCTTTCAACTGTTTCTGTTTCCCCGCTAGAAGCCCCTCCCTTCTTTCCTCTTTACCGCATAACAAAGCCACCGGTTCGGATAACATTGGATCACTTTTTCTCAATCGTACAGCTGAGTCTCTTCATATTCCCATTTGCAAATTATTCAACCGATTCTTCGCTAGCGGTTCCTTCCCATCATCATCGAAAACAGCAAGTGTGACCCCCATTTTAAAGTCAGGTTCTAAAGAAATCGTCAGCAACTACCGTCCCATTTCAATTCTTCCCATCCTTTCGATCCTCTTTGAGCGTATCATCCACGGTCGTCTTCTTTCCTTCGCTCTTCCTTACATTTCACCGCATCAACACGGCTTTCTCCCTGGTTTAACTAACCTTTCTGTTTTGCATCACCATATCACCTCTGCCCTCGAAGCCTCCTCCCAACTTGACGTCTGTTATATCGATTTTTCCATGACTTTCGACACCGTCTGTCATACTCTTTTAATGCACAAACTCATGTTTACAATATCCACGGTCCTTTCCTAGCTATCCTTTCCGACTTCCTTACCAACTGCACTCAGAGAGTTGTTGTTGATGGTATTTCTTCCCCCAATATTCCCATTCCCTCCGGCGTCCCGCAAGGCAGCGTACTCGGACCCCTTCTCTTTGCATTATACATCGATGATGTCATTCACTGCGCTCTCCCAAACTCCTGTAACATTCTTCTCTACGCCGATGACTATAAAATCTTTAAAAAAATTGTTACCGCTGCCAACTGTCGGTCCCTCCGGTCTTCTCTGCGGGCACTTGACGACTGGTGCTTGAAATGGCAACTGAAGATAATCTCTTGAAATCAACCTCCATTCATTTTCCTTAAAAAAGAAACCTTTCCGCAACACTTACCAATTAGACAACAATGTAATACCACCCGCCACTTCCCATAAGACCTTGGAGTAACTTTTGACAACAAACTTACTTTCACCCCTCATCTTACTTAGAGAAATTAAATCGAAAGCCATGTCCGTATTGGGCATGCTCTACAGATTCACTGAAATCAGTATGGACAGGTTGTGTACTTCCCATTCTTGATTACTGCTCGCTCATATGGTCAACTGCATGCCCCACCAATTTGAAGCTTCTGGAGCGCCCCCTTAACTTTTTCCTTTCTGTTGTCCGCCACCGTGTTCCCCACTTACGAAACTACCCGTGACGAAACTATGTCTACACTAGGTTTAACCCCACTGTCTACCCGTAGAACAAATCAGGACTTGAAATTCCTGTAATCTGCCATAAATGGACGATACCGGTCTAACGACATTCTTCCTTATTTCTCCTTTCACATTCCTTCCCGCACCACCCGCAACAGTGATCTCTTACACTTACCAAAATTCCGCCTTTCACTCTCCCAGCAATCCTTATTCTACCGACTTCAAAAATATTCAACACTATTTCTTCCACCCACCCCTCAGTTGATCTTTCCTCCTCCCCTCCCACACACTTTCGCCAGTCTTGTAAAAGAAATTGTGCAATGTTAATTTCACAGTGGTTCCTTTCTTTGTCTTCATTTCTTGTTAATGTTCATACCTCATTTTAATTAACATTTGTTATTTGTTATTTATTTCATGTATTATTATTTATTATTATTTGTTATATAGTCAACGTAAAAGGCAAACACCGGCTGTTTTTGAATATGTGAGAAATAATAAGTGGGATATGCTTACATAAAGCCAAAGGTCGTGATAACTTTTAACTTTTCTGTCGACGACGCCTTCTACTCGAGTTTAAATGGCATAAGCTGCTTCTTAAAAATGCATAATTAATTTTCTATCTGATAATAGTTTTAGGAAGTTGTTTATTAAATAAATTAAAAAATTATTCCAGAATGATTAAGACTTGAAAATAAAAAAATATACCACAGTACCGTATACATAACATTTCAATAAAATAAATAAATTAGGTAGTCAAGATTTTGCACAAATCATGCTGTTTTTTCGTTAAAAATTGCGATAATATGTCAAATTACTTATATGGACTTGTGATTTTAATTTATTTTATATCGAAGTAGACATGAACAGGATAATAAAATATAAAAAATAGTCAAAAATTATTTTTTGCTACGAAAATATCAGAAATATTGTTAGCCATCCATGCAATTCGAGTCCTTTGTATAAATTTTCCCTTTAGTAGTCCAGCACGCAGAAAGAAAAGGATTTTATTCAACTCCGATTAACCCCCGTAGCCGTGCAGCTATATGTCAATACCTCAACACGCATAAAATTCAGGAAAATAATATACGCGGTTCGTTCCACGAGTCATCCATCCAAATGTTTCAGACCTCGCATCGGCAGATCCGAGAACTACATTCACCTTTCAAGAGAGCAAACACTTAGTCCTTTTGACCCTCATACTCTGAAATCCTTTCGTTTCCCTCTGACCAGTAAAGGGCTTAAAAGGTACCAGTGCGTGGGGAAATTTTGATACACTCAAACCACCATCTCTTCTAGCGTTCTCTCTCCCTTTATCACCACGAGTAAAGACGCGCTACACACGCACACACACAAACACGCATTCACTGGCTCAAACACACACAGAGCCCCGAGTCTACTTACACAGAAAGGCAAATATCGAGGAGGGGCCTAAAGGATAGCCCACGGTAGGTAGGAGGTGGAAGGGAAGCGTTTTAGCTTTGGGCGAAGAATGGAACACTGGAAGGAAAATGGGGAGTAAGGGGGAACGGTCTGGAGGAAGAAGGAAATTGTGGGAGTAGTCGTGAGGTAGGTAGGCTGCGAGGTGGAAGAGCCTCCTGCTGGGAGAGGTGGGGAGCAAAGGGGGTGGGAGGCTGGAGAAGGGTTCTTCTGGAGGCAGGACAGGGCAATGCAAGGATTAAATTGTCCAGCCATTGAGGTTGGGTCGGAATGGGAACCTCACCGCTGCTTTATGAGGCCATCTCGTCGAATTCCTATCCACGCAGTGCAGAAGTCTCTCCATTTTACTGCCGCCCGACCTGATCGCCTTCCCTCACACTTTTTTTTAAAACGAAACCGATGTCTGTTTCCCCCACATCAAAGACACGCCGACGCCCAGAACCCTAATTTTTCGCAATAAATTCTTTCTGCTCGTGCTGCTGCACCCTCCCCTTAAAGGCTAATGAAGTCCGGCATTTTCTAAGGATAAAGGGTGGCAAAGAGACATTTCCGAACGTTCTCTCGACCTCGCTCCTTTTTTTCCCCCCTATTCACTCTCTTTTATCCCTTTTCACCTTTTCCTCCTTCTCACCCTCTTTCCCTTTCACATTATTTTTCTTCGCACTCTTTCTCTTTTCGGCCTCCCTTCCTCCTCGCCCTCTTCCTCTCCTCGCCCTCTTCCTCTCCTCGCCCTCTTCCTCTCCTCACCCTCTTCTCCTCTCACTCCCTCACGTCCTAAAGTGTCGGAGCATGACGAAATTGGCGAAGGAGATACACTCGTTTACTTACGCCTTCAGGCTGACCCTTCAACGATCCGAAAAGGGAATTTGTTGCGTGATTGCGGGAATAGGGAGAGAGAGAGAGTGTGTGTGGTCATCCTAGGAATATACAAGTTCAAATATTTTCGTTATCAGATCGTCCATGCCTGTGTTTAATCCACTCTATGCGCAAGAACAGGTTTTCACTCAAATTGTTTACTTAACGGAGATGATTTGCTTATGTGTTTCTATCTTAAATTACGTTTTAGTCTTTTCTGCCGGTCGTTGGTTTCGGCATGAGTCTTTGCCAAGGGCGGATCAAGAAATTTCCCAAGGGGACTATTTTTCCATGTGGATGGGGAATATTTTCAGTTTATGTACTAAATCTTTGTCAAGATTATCTTTATTACCTTTTTATTTATAAACTATGGAAAACGATAGAATAGTGTGATAATTATCACAGTGAAGCCTATTGGGGAAAACCTGCTGCAGCATGACAGCCCTCTCGTCCCCCTCCCCTTGGATCCGCCATTGGTCTTTGCTGCAGTCGATCATTGCCATTAGTCTAAGTGGAGTTTCCGATTTAGATAATTGGACTTGTGATGTATTACTTAATTACCTCTTATTTTAATTTAACTTCGTGAATATTCATTTACTTTATAGGAAAAATAGTCATTTACATAAATTCACATAAAATGAACGATATACCTGGCCCACCGAATAACATCAAAATTTTGCTGAAACGGTTGGATTAGTTAATCAGGGCATGTTTCTTTATTTCCACCTAGCAGCAGACATGCATTCGATATTCATTAAGTATAAAGAGAACTGTGAATCTAATATTTTATAAAATGTAGGTCTGGGAACCCATGGTGATATTACCATTTTAATATTCTCTCCAACGCTATAAAAAAAATAACTAGACCAGCTATTCCGTAGATCCCTTCAAAACGATCCCCGGCATCTTCTCATAACTTCCTTAAAAATTGCATTTAACCTTTTCCCAATCTCCTTTCGTTTCATTTTCCAAATATCTGCCCTTTAATTAGCGATCTGAATAATGGCTTTGAATTATTTTATCAGGAAGATTCATATAAATACGACATTAATTTTCAGAACAATTATTTCGGTAATTTATTCCTTTGCGAAGGTTTTCAGAAGACCGTAGGTACAAATTGGAACTCCAGAAACATACAGTTTTTCGCTTGATACATCACAGCAACTGCGATAAAAGTGCGCAAAACTCAAATGTATCTCATTAGTTCGCTATGAGGGCAAAACAAAACAAGGTCCGGCAGAAATCCCATAAAATAAAGGAAATTAAACTTCTGCTGCAAGAGAATAGGGCGGAGAAGCAATGTAGGGTTTACTAGGGAATCAGCGCTCCACGTTTTTCATTGTCGTGGAACAGGCGAAGGCTTTCGAGGATAGAGGAAGGCTCTCCTGGTTTAATTGAAGGGCACTGCTACTGTAAAATGCAATTCCGAAATGTGCGAGCCGTGTTGGTTTTTTCTGATCGAGACGCAAGCCTTGGTTACCATATTTAGTTGATTTATACCTGGAGGAAACTTATGGTAAATAAATGGAAGTTGGTTCGGAAAAACGTAGCGAATAAATGGAGTTTGATATCATTCCGAGAAATTTCCGCCATAAATGGGAATTCTTGGAAGATAAAAGACCAAAATATTGAGGCTCAGAATATTTACAGTGGAGCTATTATCACTTAGAATGCTCCCAAATTCATAATACTTAAAAATTTGAATGAGATTAGTGTGTGAAAATAAAAACCCTACTAACATACAAAAAAGTCTACTACCATACAAAAAAGCCTATAGGGATATTTATCCATATACGAAATTAATATATTTAGCCTAATTAGCCCATTGTTTTGAGTTTTCTAATGTAATGTGCTTTTTCAAAGTTTACTGCAAATGAAGAATAGAATGGCATTAATTTTTTTCAGAAAATGTCTTCATTAAGAAATTCGCAAAACGGAAGTTATTTTAATAAGCTGTAGTACATATTTTAAGTAATTTTCAGGAATGCAGCCCTAAAATTACATTTCATCTACCGCGTACCTAATATGGAATGTAACGTTACATATGTCTTACTTAGAATATTAATTTGCTTTTCCAATTAACTTTCAGTGAGAACTCCAGTAAGTCTTATTATCCCTGAGCACCTTTGTGTGCGAAATACAAGTGAAGCACCAATCGAGGTTACTCTTAGGTGAACACAGGCTTTAGATCATCATTACTTTACGACGTCGGCCTTGTTTTTTTGTAACTGAGGGGTATTTTGTACCTTTTAGGAAAAAATAAGGAAATGTGACTTTAAGCCAATGCTTCCAGTGCAGTATTTAATTTCCAATTAGTTTAGTTTTACTGTTTATATTTTAGTAAAATTTGCATTTTTTAAAAATTTGCATTGTTTTTATCAGATGTCAACTCCGTCATCATGCTTCGGTAAAACTGATTAAAAATAATGATAAAATTCAGAACGCACGTATTATTCGCTCTCCGCTATTTTAACTTGAAAATAAGAAAGAGTGCTGGAGAAGTGAAAACAACCGCTTCCTCTCGCATCCGCATGGCACCTTGAAGGACGAAAAGGCAGCACAGTGTCACATATCTTCACGAATTGAACTTTGACACATTCTTTCCCTAGCAGACACAATAACACACCCGGCGAAATCCATTCTTGCAATCCTCATTTCGCGGGTTATTTTATTTTTCAAATTTTTTTGAGCTCTCGGTAGGTCAAAAAAAAAAGTTTTTATTTCCGAAGCTGGGAAAATAAAGCGCGACACCGTTTATTATCCCTTCGTTCTCCATTGCGACACACCTTCAGAACCTCACCCTCCCGCTCCTCGAGAGCGCATGCGCATACCCACAACCTCGGTATATTTTTTTTTGCCCCGACTTCGGTCCCACTCCGTTCCAGTTTCCTGATCCCACTCCCGTTCCTCCCGTTTTCTCCCTCGCCTCACCTTCCTCTCTCTCCTCTCCCTCCTCCTCGCCCCTCCATGCATATCCTCTCCGCTTCCATCTATCCTTGCCTCCCCAAGCCCTCTCTCTGCCTCTCTTTTACCTACCAACCCCATATTTCACTACCACCGCATAGAAAAGCGCTCTCATCGTCTCACTCCATTCCCTTTTCTCTCTCTCTCTCTTCCTTTCTCTATCCCTCACTCTCGCTATACATTTTATACCTCCATTTTCACTTCTTTCTCCCTGTTGTTGTTTTATTCCCTCTCTCTCTCTCTGTCCATTGCTGCAGTTCTACATTTCACGTTGCCACTCTCCGCGTTTGTCGATTCTCTCTGCTGTATTTCCATGTTTTTACCTTTTTAAGCAGGCTTCCTTAAAGAGGGATTGCGTCGCGTCGTCGCTTGTTATGATTCTCATGGTTTCTTTCTATTGATCCGCATTATAATTTTAAGGGTAATTTCGAAAATTCTTGGTTTGGGTTTCAGCGCATATATTTTTATACCTAAGGGAATGTTGAGCGCTTAGGAATAATATTTTGGAGCAATTTTTAATGACAGAAAGGCCTTTAGAGACTGCTTATACGATTTACTGCAGTGCTTTAATAAATAATAGGGAAAACTTTATCATTTACTTTTTAGGGGATAGTCAACAACTCCTTGTTAGTATCAAGCAAAGATTTATCGCTAGTTACATGAAATAAATTAAAATTTTCGGATTGTTTCATGCAACCAACAAATTACAATTGCTTCCATTCCCCATCTACCCCTATGATAATTATTTTTAGATATTATTACCTCTATCTTATTCTTTCAATCCTATCATTCTATCAAATCCCTCAGTTGTAGTAGCATCCCTTTGTTCGTACATTCAGAATATTTTCAAAAGGACTGCATTGTTCCCAGCCTAAAAAGGCACGCAATACCGTAAAGCGTCAGTCTTTTGTTTGTCTCTGAACCCCAAACATCGCGGCCTGTGGCGGTTACAGAGGTTTTCCAGCCTTTCTTATCGAAAGCATTCCGAGTTCAATTGGCCTTTGCCTTGCGACTTCGTTAGTTTCGAAAAAGAAATATAAAAGAAATAATGCATATATCCAGTTAACTTTTCCAAAGCCATCCTATTCAACTTTGTTTGTATAGATACCGTCCTGTCCTAATTCTTGTGTCAATAACTCTTTCCAGATTTCTGTATATTTTTCCTTGCTAAATTTTCAAAATTCATCGTTTATTCATAATTAGGATTCTCGTAATTCCCCCAATTATTTATTTAATTTGAAGTAATTATCTTTTCTTATCATTAGTTAACGTCAGGTGATGATCCCATAGTTACGAAGAGAGTTTTATTTTTAAATGATTTAAACCTCTTTTGTTTGATTGTTGTGACCGAATGGCTATTTTTGTGAGTGTAGAGAACTTGAGTTATAGTATGGCATTGCACTAGTACGTTTGTATTGCAACATAAATAGCGTTTTATGTACCAAAAATAAATTGATAGGAAAAAATCCTTGAGTTGGTATTTTTAAGGACAGGTATGCATTTTATAACGTGTCGTACATATAACCGCTTTAATAAAAAATGTTTTAAAATTTTAAATTAATGAATGTTCAAATCATCATTGTGGGTCTCAAGGGTCTTTTCCTTTGATAAATTGCTCCTCGAGGTTTTTATTCTCGTTGGACGGAGTGGTCAACCGAATCCAAGTGTAGCCGGACAGAAGGATGAATTATTGGAGAAATCTGGCGTAAGCTCCTGTTTTTTATATGATTTACTAGGCTCAATATAAATGAAAGAAGGTATTATGTGACCATCGCTAAAGTTTTTTAATTGGTCGCTAAAAAAGTAATGGACTTTGAACCAAAAATTTATATTCCCGAATTTATGCTAGGATATTTTTCTAACATGCATTAAACATTTATATATAAAATATATTTCTATTTTTATGCAAAATATAATTTCCGATTTGACATTACTACTGTAGATATAGTTATAGGAATATTACATACTGGGAAGCGAATACAAATGTATTTACGAATTGCCAATGTAAGAATCCGACTTCAAATTACGCTTCCATTTATTAATGTCTGTAGGCGCTTTAACATATACCGTAGGTTTTCATTTATGGTGACTTATTAATTTGCTCATTACAGTTGGTCTTGTTTGAAATTTCTTTGCGAGAATAAAAACTTTAGTGGTATAATTTAAGACGAAACACTTTTCTTGATGTCTCGTCCTTTAAAGACTATAAAGAACAATGTTCTCAGTATTTTCAGGAAAATTCACTTTCTAGAAAAATGCTACAAAAGCCGCAGATATTCTGCAAAACAAGTGCAGTATTTCCTCTTTTATCTGCGCGAAAAAATTCATTCCAAAAACCTTCCCATCATATGCTAAAGTACGCTGTAAGATACAACGTTAAGGGCTTGAACTCGTGTACATAACGAAAATACAATAACGGATGAAAAACTCCATTTCATGGGCATAATTCCCTTGCTAATGCTCATATATATATATATATATATGTGTGTGTGTGTGTATATATATATATATATATATCCCTTGGCGACTCTTAGTATTTGTCCTAAACTTACTCCTGTCCCTATCCTTCCTCCCCTTCTCCAACCTCTACCCCACATATCTACCCACGAAACACCTGCCAACATACAGGCAGTTAAAACGCACCCGAGCGTGTATCTAGGCACGGATAACGAAGGCAACCGTGCTGGCCATCCGCTTTCAAAATGAAATACGATGCGGCTGGATCGTCTCCCACATCCAGCGCATATGCGGGTCACTCATGGCAACGGCAACTCTTCCACCTCGCAAAACCTCTCACCTCTCTCCCACTTTCATCTCCATACTCTCCTACACGCACCATATAACCTTCTCCGTGGTCTTAAATCGTGCTGTTTGCATTGCATCTAGTCACGTGTAATCTCGATGATGTGTTTATTACAAATCCGGGTTACTCATTCACAATCTTAATCCGTGATGTATAATTGATTTTACTCTTATCATAGTTCCACCGCTTATCATAACATGGCGCTCGATCTAATTTTCCGAATTAACATTAATTTTTATTCTTTAAAAGTTAAACGCATTATTTTGATAAAATATTATTTTAATTACAAATTTGTAGAAATAACTAGACTTTTATAATACATTAAGTAAAAATGATTCCGTTAGTATTAGCAGCATGATGTTCGACGAATAAAATCTAAAAATAATAATGTTGTTTGATTAAAAAATTTACAGTATCACGGTTGATGATCGGTCCATCAGATTAAACTGTATTTCCCTATTAAAAGTAAATATCAATGTATTAAAATGACATATTTTAGCCAATCGTTGATTATTCTGTTGTTAAATCAGTTGCAATTGTTTGTGTTTATAGTGGCACACATTATTTTCCATGCAAAATTGACTTACCAGAAGTATATACATTGAAGTTCTTATGGATATACTTGGAAAAATTCTACTCCATCATTCGTTGTTGCTATAAACTTAACGAATTATAAAATAACTTCGTCTTTATGAATGATTTTTAATTGCGTTAGAGCCTTGTTAGTAAAGATATGTCTCATATTCATTAAAACTGCCTTTCTTAAGACGTATTTGGCACATGTTCCGTATATAATTTATTAAAAATTGCATTTGTTACGCAAAAGATTTCATAAAACTCTCAATAACTAACTAAGTAATAATAAAATATACAATAAAAACAAGAAGATTTAAACGCCCTTTCAGCATGGTGTCAAGATTGGAAAATCGAAGTTAATCACAGCAAATGTTCCCCATTGAATTTCTGGAAGAGTAAGAACAATGAATTAGACTCGGAGTACAGAATTGATAGGTTGAATATCCAATCTGCAGAGTACGTTAAATATTTAGTAGTCACCATTTGTCGTGATCTATCATGGAATATGCATATTCGAAGGATCGTAGGCGCAGCTAATAAGAAATTGGACTTCGTAGGCAGAATAGTAACAAGTAGCACAGAACAGGTACGAGAAACGTGTTATTTATCATTGGTCAGATCTCAGGTCGAATACGCTTCCAGCATATGGGATCCGTACGAAACGGGACAAATACTTGAGTTAGAAAGAATCCAACGCAGAGCAGCCAGATTCGTAAAGCAAAAATATGAGCAAAAATTAAGCGTCACATCACTCTTGAAGGAGTTGAATTGGATATCGCTAGAGGATCGCAGAATTAGCGCTAGGTTAAGGCTTCTGGAGAAATTTAGGTCGGAAGTTCTCTTAGAGGAGGTCTCAGGAATATTAGAGGCACCTACGTACATGGGCAGGCACGATCACGAGAATAAAATACGTGAGATCGACTGTAGGACCGAGCGATATCAGAGCTCGTTTTTCCCAAGGACGATACGGGATCATAACAGGAGAGTGATTCCCACGAGGGACGTTATTAGGTAGGTTTTGGTGTGCTGCACCCCCTGCCACCCACCGGTCTGGTGATTTTCAGGGTATCATGTAGATGAACATGGGCATGTAATGAATAATATCCAGCGTTGAATTTTGGGGGTTCATTATAGTCCTTCACGACTACCGTAGCGGTTACACGGCTCTCTCGGTATTGCCATTCCAAATTATTTGAAGGTACATTTTATTCGTATTTTCACAAAAATCATAGGACATCTTCTCATAATTAGAAAATCTAAAAATAAGTTTAATTTAAGCAAAAACACTTTTGTAGGTAACTGTTGGCGTAACCGTTAAATTACAGATCTATTACAATTCTTTCGGTTTTAACAACCATAGAGCAATAACTTACACATCCCTTAGGAAGGCATGCAGAGGCATTAAGACGCAGGCAACGCAGTTGAAAAGCCGTGAGATACCACGTTGCGGCGTTCTGGTGTGTGAGTTCCCACGTGGGTGTGTTCTCCTGTGTGTGGGAGCACGAAGAGAGAGAGAGAAAGGATGGACGTCCCCCGAGGAAGGCGCGTGGGCAGCGGGGGTTGAGGAGAAACAAACGACTGTCGTATAAATGCCTCCTCCCTCTTGCAGGCCTCCTGCCGCCCCAGAGGCGCAAGAAGCACCTCCCGAGAATTCTCCTAGCCCCATTTCCCCCCTGCTTCTCCCACTTCCAATCTTACTTTTCCTCTCCCTCCTCCTCCCCACCTTTTCTTTCCCTTTCCCTGTTCTTCTACCATACTCCTTCCATCCCATCTTCCCATTCTACTCTCTTTCTTACCCGAAAATAACCCCTTTTCAACCTCTATTCTACTCTCTCTCTCGCCCCCCCTCTCTCTCTCTCATTCCTAGGTTTTTACCGCAAATACTTCGTATTTTTTTATGTTTCCTAATTCGTAACTGGATATCTTGTTTTTCTTTTGTTTACTTCAGGTTTATGTTTTCTTCCAATGTGTTTGTATGTTTATGTTATTATTTTTTATTCTCATTTGTAATTATTAACGTAGGGTTAAATGTAGGAAGGGACTATATAGTCTCAATTTCGCTCTCAATAAAGTCGTTTGTCTGTCTGTTTGTCTGTCTCTCTCTCCCTCTCTATCTGTACCTGCTGTCACTTTTTAGCTCCATCACTCTTTGCTTCTTTCTCATTCCTGGAAAGACTTAATGCCATCCACTCATTCCGTCTCCGCCTCTTTTTCCAACTGTACGATGGCATTTTCTGAGTCCCTCACTCCTCTTCCATTCTCTCTCTCTCCGACCCTAGGCTACGCAGTCGAATTTTCCTCCTCAGGCGGCAATTTACGGAGATACGTTGAGAACCAAAAGTTATTCGGACGCTCGAGCCAGCAAAAGCGAGAGGATGGGAATTCTCCGCAAAACGAAAGCTTGTCTAGCACGTGCGTTCCGTGAATACTTCGTGAATTTATTTCGTTCGCTTATTTTATACGCGAAAAAGCTCGGCGAAAATGTATACGTCGACTCCCGAGGCGAAGATTCGAATAACGTCCTACGGAATTCAACGTATGTACATAGGCACGCGCACTCGCTTTACTGTAGAAAAGTTTTGAAAAAAAATTGCGCCGTTTACCGATGAAATATTTGGTTCGATTTATTAATGTAAACTCACGAAATATTCGAGGACTGAAAAAATGCTTTCGTAACACACATATATATAAATACTACGGAAGAGGAAAGGTAAGTAAGGATATTTAGGGCAACTAGGTGATGAAGAAAACCCAGTGAACACTTACCGAAAGTAGAGCCCCTGGGGTGTTGAAGAGACACATTTGTAGAAGTTAGAGCTTTCGGGATGATCCCTTCGTCAGCACAAGAGAGACACAACTCAACACCTATTATCTTAGTAATACAGACAAAAAAATATAAATAGCATGAATACTGCGTTCGGTTTATTTGCACTAAATTCATATCTTCGTTCATTTCGAGCAAGCTTT
This sequence comes from Uropetala carovei, assembly GCA_036926305.1. Taxonomy (NCBI): domain Eukaryota; kingdom Metazoa; phylum Arthropoda; class Insecta; order Odonata; family Petaluridae; genus Uropetala; species Uropetala carovei. The sequence continues at coordinate 1,990,820 of JAXCHB010000010.1, read as the reverse complement.
AATCATATTTTGGATTTTAAAGCCTTTATTGAAGTTCATATGCACGGAAATTATTGGGGACAACAATACCCGTAACCATGGAATCCAAGTATTGAAATGTCAAAAAAAAATTACAAAATCTCGAGTATAAATTCAAAATATGAGAGAATACGCAAGAGATTGAGTATTCGAGGATAAGAATAGGAGTCCTCATTCATTTTGGCGTGTTTTAGCGTAAGTTTCGTATAGACAACTTAATTTTAAGATATTTTAAAAAGTAAAAGAATGAAAGCCTTCAAACCAAAAATGTAATATTTACGTGTTAACTTATAGGAAACGACATTCATCCTGTGAGGGTCAAACCCGTGACCTCTTTCAAATTTTTTTATAGCTATAACGTAGAGATTCATTAAAACTGACATGCTGAGAAATTTCATACACCTAAGTAAATTTTTAACCGAGTTATTCGCAAAATTATAGCGTTACGCAGCATGATGATGATGATCATTACGATTTTATAATATAGAGAGAAGATATATATATATAAGATACATATATAATACATATATATACATATACACACACACCTGAGTATATTTTCGCCGATCAACTCAAATGGAATTTTGGAGGAATAAAATCTCGTCCAATATATATATATAGGGCAACTAGGTTTTTGTTTGTCTCTCTTGTGCTGACGAAGGGATCATCCCGAAAGCTCTAACCTCTACAAATGTGTCCCTCCAACGCCCCAGCGGCTCTACTTCCGGTAAGTGTTCACTGGGTTTCCTTCAACACCTAGTTGCCCTAAATATCCTTACTTACCTTTCCTCTTCCGTAGTATATATATATATATATATTGTAGCATGCGCTTCCTGGCGAGTACCAATCGCACTGGTATTGAATCAGCTAAGGACGCGTCGGTCAACGTCCCTCTTCCCCGGGTTACGTGCTGAATACCACGAGATTTCATTCTAACTTCTCCACGAACTCGTCGCCGTTTTCGTATAGTACATTTACAAGTCCTGTGAACTTCCCTGTTTTGTAACTCGATCCACGACGCATGCCGTTGAAGGAGTGACGACCGCCCTCAAAGTGCAGCTGTGTTTGGTAAGTATTCTATGATACTTCGTTCTGATGTATCCATGAACTTATCTTTTGTGATTTTATGTTAATGACTTTTGTGAACGTTCCTGATCTGTAATGCGAGTGTCACCTGCATCATAAGGTGACGGTCGCCTATTTAAATTTGACATTACGGCATTTAATTTTCGACTCTTGCATTCGCTCGATCGTGGGGGGAACAGATATTGTCGTGGCGATCCCTCTGAACTACGATTATCAATGTAGTGTCTCTATCCCGGGCCTTGTTACGCATCGCTCGACGGTCAAGGCGACCGGCGAATGTTAAAATATATGTATACACACACATTGATAAATAGGAAAAAGACAACATCAGTATCATGTTATGAAGTTGGATATTAAACAGTATTAAGAGAGCTTTTTATCATGAAATCAAAGGTTATTAGCTATGTATTCAATATTTCAAACTACGATCTTACTATCAGTAGTAACTATATCTACTGACTCTTTTCAACTTCAGCCATCATTTTTCGAGAAAAATCTTTGTGACCGGAAAAAGAACTTTTCGGAATGGAAGTACATAAATAAAACAAATAGAACGCGTTAAACCGTCAAAAATGACCGGGGTGATCGATTATTCTGAAATAAAATTGAGGCAGTCTTCTTTGACCTGAGAGGGTTGCCTTCGATCCGAGCGAAGGTTCGAAACCCTCGACGCGATTATCTATTGTGCTTTAAAAGCTAACCTTAGTCCCCTCTCGCCAGGTATATTTCTGGTTTTCTTTTCAGAGCGTGACAGAGGAGTGTCAAAATGAAAAGGGAGAGAATAAGGCTTTTATATATTACCGATACATTAAAACGTTTTTTTTATTGTCGTAATGCTATCCTGAAAATTTCATCAAATTCGATTCAGTCGTTTACGAGATATTAAGCTTCAAAAAGCATTGCACACAACGTTTGCTAAGGCTTTTATTTACATGATTGCATCCAATCCATTTCTTATTTAAATTTGGGGAATAATAGCTATGGACGATTTATTTGATAGGAAACAATCCCTGCAGATATTGAGAGATTCGAAGATTTTACTAAATTCTCACTTTATCGTTCAATAATTTAACACATACAAATTTGGAAACACACAATAATGCTGTTTCGATGGCCAAAACCGAAAATGTCTCGAAATATTAATTTTCAGGAATAAGTATAACAGATGAAGAAACATGATTTATATAAACATCCATTAACCTGTCGCTCTATCTAAACATATATGTTACACAAAAATAAGTTAATATTGAATTCATTCCAAGGATATAGGGAAAGGTAGAGTCATGCTGATACCTCCATCCTAATGCAATTTATATCGCCACAGTCACAAATTTCTTGAAAATAATCGAAATGTCCGAATTCGGACCGTCGAATGTCATTTAGGGATTTCTTCGTCAAATCGTTCGAATTACATCTTCGCCAATGCGCCAAGTTGCTTCTTTTATTTCTCGTACTTTCCCTTTGGAACATCCGCAAATGGAACGCCATCCGCGTTTCTCTTTTTCCCTTCGCTCCTCTTCGGCGGACCTATTTCCCCTCTAAGTGCGCTCCAATTGATGTAACGTTTAATCGAACCAAAAACTCTCATTAGTCGCGGTTTCCTCTTCAGCGACAAACCCGATTAAATACTACCCACACCCCGCCATAATTCTTCCTTGTTTAATAGTGTTTCCAGTCAACGATTCGACCATTCCCTTCCTCATGCCTCCCCCTCCCTTTCTTTCCTCCCCGCCCACCTCCCTCCAGCCCCGCTCCTTCCCATCGAACCCCGTCTCACTCCCATTCGAACATTCGTCTTCCCTCACCTCCCCATCCATTCCTATTTTCCAAGAAAAACCCCTTTTTCCTCTGCGTCTCTCTTTCTTTTCTCCTCCCTATCTCTCCCTCCCCTCCTATCCCCATCCTCTTGGGCCATTCTTTACCGCTCCTCAAATGGCCTCTTCCTCACTGAATTCCCTAGCCTCTTACCCCTCTCCTCCCCCCTCCCCCCCCCCCCTTGCCTCTTCCTAGCCTTGCTTCTCGCTCTACCCCACCCCCCCCTACCATGCTCGCCTTCTATTCTTCTCCTATTCCCTTCCCATCTTACTCGTTATATACTACGCATTTTCTTTAACTTCCTCCTCCCCTACCTACGACGATCACTACTCAAACCGTTTTGCTCCCATTTCGTCTCTACAATTCGCTCGTTTCCTGGCGTCCATTACTCCTTCTCCGGTCCTTCCAATGCCTATTCGTTTTCTTTTCATCTTACTTTTCTGTTATCCCTTTCCTCCTGTTTTCTTCGCTCTTAATCCTCTTCTTTTTCTTCTTTCTCCGTGTTATTTTTCACGAAACCGAGTTTTTATGTTTTCGTTTTTGCTCGCTGCAACACCGCGCGTGTACCGGAAAATTTGTTTTTTTTGCTCATGAAGGGAAGTTTTGGGTCATTTTTTTTTAAGGAGATAAGCGAGCGCTTAGTATTTTTTCCGACACATGTAGATTCACAAAAAATATAGTTTTTTCAGCAGGTACAGTTTTGTTCCATATCATGTTTTGACTACTACCGAAAGACACGTACTAAATTTCGTTTAAAATGAAGAAATTTTTACGGATGTTTTTATTTTAATGGCTGTTTTTAAGATTTCCAAAAGTACCGATAGAAATATTTTCCTTGTAAACTCAGATGATTTCTTTTTAAAATTTTCATTTTTCTATTTCATAAAATAATTCTGAGGAAAGTCAAATTATACCTAGAAATATCAATTTATACGAAGAGTTATTTAAACATTTGAGAAGCTAGAATTATTTTTTAATAATGTACGAAATTTTCGGAAATGATAAACTCAATGCTAAAATAGTATTTTCTCTTTTACAGGTATGTACGGTTCCATCAAGCAAGTTTTCCCCACACAAAGAGTGAGTGACACTTCGTTTTTAGAAAAGGTTTTCAAAAATTGAAATTTGTAATTTCTGCCCATTATGTTATTATGGTAATGTAGAGTTCTGTTCTTCATTCATACCTGTAAATTATTCGTTAAAGGTTGAGGAAGTTCCAGTTGGTAAGCTTTAGGATATTAGTTCCACAGTCATATTACTAGAGTCATTGATGAATATTCAACAAAGGAATTAATACGAGTGTCCTTATGACTGATTATTTTATATAGATGCAGTGCTAACTAAAAGTTAAATTAATTTAATATTTTTTAAATGTTGTATAAGAAACGTATATTTAATATTTTTGTGTAACAATTTAATTGACCCGTAGACGCCGTCATACGTCCTCCGTTAGCACTACATTTAATTGTCTTTTGGCGCGAGAGATATTCTTATATCTAAATAAACTTTATACATTTTCAAAGAGGAAGCTTTGGCCTTTCTAGTAGTGCATGTTTTGTAATTTTAGTAGTGTTTTTGTATATTATATTCTACGTTAAATTTTGCGACGAAATTTTCATTTTTGCCACAAAATTACGGATATTAGGATATTAGTTCCACAGTCATATTACTAGAGTTATTGATGAATATTCAACAAAGGAATTAATACGAGTGTCCTTATGATTGATTAACGTTTATATTATTTATAAAACGTCTTTTAAAAAATCATAAATTCTATACTTAATTAAAAATTTCCAGTCAAGACATGAAAAAGTTGACATTCGATAAACTTTTTACCTAATTGGTTTAGATAGGTACATTCAGCGAATAATGTAATGTAAATTTCATGCTGAATCCAATTACGCATGTGTACATTTTCTAAAACAATCGGGAAAGGACTTGTGATCTGTGAGCTAATATGTAACTTTTAAAAGTTTTCCGTATTCTGTGTCTAAAATCTCATGATAAATACAACTCCATATCTCCGCTTCTATTGAACGAAATGTAACCAATTTTTTTATTTGACTTCTGTAATGATTAAGCATGATGATTGTGTAACTAAAACGTTAATATTATTTATAAAACGTCTTCTAAAAAATCATAAATTCTAGACTTAGTTAAAAATTTCCAGTCAAGACATGGAAAAGTTGACATTCGATAAACTTTTTACCTAATTGCTTTAGATAGGTACATTCGGCGAATAAATGTTTAGTAATGTTTAAACGTTTTTTTGAATAAGATTTAATGTCTATATACTTCATAGTTCTCGCGATTCCGAAAGTTAATAAAAACCGTGAGCGCGCACAGGAAAATTATTTATTCGCTTCTACTGCAGCAGTGTCTGTATGCGACATATGATATTTTAAAGGACACTGTATAAAAAGATAATCTTTTATGTATATTCACAAAAAATTTCATCAAAATTACAATAAAACATCAAAAGTTATGAATTTTTGAAAATTTTCGCAAATTTTCTCACCTTTACCTGTGTTTTAAAAAAACCTCATCCGGCGAATAAGGTAGGTTTTCATAAATGTCATCCGGGCTTGAGGAGTTAAATGCCGCAGTATTGTACAATAATATTGGTTTAAAATAATTGTTTTTTCCGTAAAAACGTTCTTTATCTCATAACGCTTCGGCTAATTTTCGTCAATCTTGAAAACAAACACCGTTGATATCGGATTGAATGCATTTATGCGAGTTAAAGAACCTAATCTGTATTTATGTCTTTTTGTGTTTTAGCGATTCCTTCCTATGCATTCTCGGTAAATCTATCAAAAGTTTGTTTGTAGCTGGAATTCAACGTTACTGGATCTTTAGTCTTTTAAGTCTATATTTATGTGATTGCTCCGATTCCTATCGCATCTTTTGTCAACCGTGGAAGGTATTCTTCTTTTTCTGAGAACTCCTGCCTATTATCAATAAAAACCCTTACCAAACGCGCGCCCCAAAATTGCCTATTTATCCGCAGTAGTGTGTGCATTCCATGGTCTTTCTGGGAATTGGTGAATCTTGCGTTCGGTTTGTCCAACGTAAGCTTTGTAACAAGAACCGTAAGTATTTTTGTAAACAATTGGAGTACTTAGCAATAGCTTGTTCTTCCGTTAGTGAGGCAAGTAGCAATGCTCCAAATCCAAGGGCTCTAGAAAATTGATGCTAGGGAGATTTTTTCGAACACCATTGAATCAAATAAAAGGGCAACTAAGTGTGTACATAAATTGCACGTCTAAGACCGCATGATATTAATTAAATGAATGTAGTCATTTTTGCCAATCAAATGCTTCCAGATGGTCTTGAATTATAAAGAGATTGAAAAGAAATGAATGACGCGGCATATAATGACCTGTACGGATCACTTAAATGTGACAGCGGTTGCAGTCATGTTAATGGCATTGGTTCGTAAAAACTCAGCTTTCATAAAAATTCCCCTTGTGACGTTGCGTAATGAGTACTCCGCGTAAATTTGTCCGTCAAATGCGTAAAACAAAAACCGCTTAATTTTTCTTTTAGTTTCAATGCACTAATAATTATTTAATAAACCAAATTTTGAAATGTACCTTTTTATACTTATAATATAAGAAATATTGATAACAGATACGAATTAATAAAAAGTAATATGAACTTTCTTTGTAGGGTGTAAAAACGATAATTTTTGGCAAAGAAAATTAAAATTGGGCCTTTTCGTATAATTTAAATAAAATAAAGACAAATGCCCTGCCGTTTTTATTTTATAAATGGTACAAAGCGAGTAAAACGAGGATAGATTGGCATTTCGACAATCCGCTTCTATTTTGCTACTCGGCAGCGACAGCTTCACTTAAACGATTTACTTGCTACTGCTCCTAGGATATGCTGTTAGGTTGGATGAAAGGACCTCTGCACTAAATGGCTCACAGGCGTGATCCCAACCAGTTTTAAACTGATAGGCTTACTCCTACGCTCCCAGTAAAGGATTAAGAACTTTTGATAGTGAAGGCCCAATTATCTTATAATTGCAGCGCCATTTTAGACACTCCTTCATCAGGAACTCTTACTAATTCCATTAAGTACAGTGCATAGACAGCAACAAAAATAAAATACAGCAAAATTTCAGTAAAGTTGATTGCATGATTGAAGTTTGCTTTGTCAATCACCGTATTAGTACATGCCATTGATGGGAAACTGATCTGAACTGAAAATTATAATTTCATCAATGCTGAAAGACGATGAAGTGTTCATTTTTTATTAGCTGCAGTTTCATTCTATTTTGTGGATAAAGTGGAAGCGAAGTAACATTTTCCCTTCGAAATTACCGCTGACTTTAAAAACGCATTTAAAAAAATCGCACATATGCACAGGAGGTAGAACGGTACCTTCTTTCTCAGTGCCATTACTTTTTATGCTGCATTATAAGGATCGTCCGGTGCGATTTCCTTTTTGGTTTTTACACGGAAGAGAGAAAGAGAGAGACAAAAAATTGGCGCCGTTAGGAAATAAGGGATTACGGGAAAGAAGGGAATACGATGTGAGGCAGTGCGTTTCATTAGGAGGGATTACAGCGCAAGTGGAGAATCTGCTGCAGCTATTAATTGCGCGAGAACGGAGTGTCAGGAAGGAAAAATAGGAATGCATATAAAAGTGGGGACGGAGGCAATTCGGAGGGTTACGATGGGATCACGGGAACGAAACGTCCACGGCGAACGAACAGGTCGAAGGAAAAAATAATAAAAGGGTTCTTTAGCCCAATGCTCTTTTTGAGACCCAATATTCTTTTTTGGAAAGGAGCGCAAAATAAATTTTAAAAGTTGGGAAGCTGGTACCTAGCGCTATATTTTTTTATGATATCTCTCGTATCATTTAAAAAATATTTGATTTAAAACAAATTTGGAGCGTTACGAACCTTGATATCTTTGAAAAAATTATATTTTTGATTGTAACTTTTGGGGAAAGCTAAGGCCTTTGCAAAGTCACGACTGAAAATCTAGACATTTTCTAAAACCTCTAATCCTGCCCATTATCTTATCCTGAAAAGAATAAACATCTTGCAGCGCTTGAACAATTTGATTCTACTTGCATAACTGCCTTATATTTGTAAAAAATATCGTCTTAGATATTTCATGTTATTTATTTTATATAGGACATCTTATTCAGTAGTGGATATTTCTATAAGTGGGGGATAGCCGTTTAATTGGGTATACCGTCAACTCGTCGCAGTCAAAACGTCGCGCGTCAATTCGTCGCAAGACAACTCGTCGCACGTCAATTCGTCGCATGACAAACTCGTCGCGCGTCAATTCGTCGCAGGACAAACTCGTCGCACATTGCCCCATAAGGAAAGCTCGTAAATCAGTGCAGGGGTTTTTAAGTTTGCTTTTTCAAATTATTTCCCCTCATGTTTCGAACTCATTTAAATTATCGTAAAGTTTTACTGTAAATTGTTAGTTAATATCGGAAAAAGTTGAATCAAAGCCAGCTTTCAATCATGGACAACGTTACCTATTCACGAGTTTCTCGCTTACAAAACAGATATAACGATAATTTCATTTCCTATCGTATCACTTTCGCCAAATCCAGCTTAATTTCTTGTGTAATTATGCCTTTCTGAAATGTTTACTTTTATGTTTTGTAAGCGTGAAACTCGTGAATAGGTAACGTAGTCCATGATTGAACGCTGGCTTTGATTCAACTATTTCCGATAATAACTAACAATTTACGCTAAAACTTTACGATAATTTAAATGACGAGTTCGAAACATGATGGGAAATAATTTTAAAAAGCAAATTTAAAAACCCCTACAATGATTTAAGGGCTTTCCTTATGGGGCAATGCGCGACGAGTTTGTCCTGCGACGAATTGCCGTGCGACGAGTTTGTCATGCGACGAATTGACGTGGGACGAGTTGTCTTGCGACGAATTGACGCGCGACGAATTGCCTGCGACGAGTTGTCGTAGAATCGTTTGTCATGCCACGGATAATTTTTGCACTGACGCCCAGCCCCCTAGATAAGAAGTTATATTTCATTATGCTTTATATCAAAAGCGCAAGTAGTCAGAATAAGAACATATATAGCCACACCATAATTTCTATATATCCATACTATAAAGATAATAAAGCTTAAATACATATGTAACTAAAACTATGAAGTTGTCTTCCTGCACTTTGTGAATGAAAAAAAAATTTTAGCAAGAGAGGTTGCAATGGCTTGAGGATTCCTCATATTACGTACGACCATAAGAAATTAGCCCTATTCGAACACGATATCGTTAACCTACATAGTGGACAATACAAGATAAGATACGATATACGTACACGCATCCGTATATACGTGTTTTGAACATCTGATCTAAATATTTTACGTGAAGAGATTGCGGAATCGAGCAGTTAATTTATCTGCATTGTTCTGAAAGCGAATCTTCAATTAAAAAAAAAAGGCAGAGAAAAGATGCGTTCGATAAAATGAAATACAAGAACGCAATAAAATAAGAAGGCTATGAGGGGCAATTTAGGAAGACGCACGTATTACGGATTGTCACGTTTTGAGGGAGAGTGGGCGTCCAGAGAGGGAGAGAGAGAGGGAGAGAGAGAGAGACAGACAGGGAATGGGAATAATAGAGAGGCAAAGGCGTAAGAAGTATAGGGAGGGAGAACGATATCGAACGAGTGAGTGAGGAAGGAAGGATGATAGTTTAGGTTGAAAGAAGGTGGATTAGGAGAGACGGCGAGAAAAAAAGGAGAGAAAAAAAGACTCGGGAGGGAAGGAAAAGAGAGAGGAAGATAGAGAGAGGAGTGGGAGGGCGGTGGGTTGGATAGTTTAGTGAAAGGGAACGGCAGCAATGGTTGGAGTCCATGTTATTTATTTGACGTGACCGTACCGGATGCGAAATAAAGTTACGGCTGGGAACCATAGCGTCAGAGGCGGTAAGAGGGAAGGAGAGAAAGAGAGAAAGAGAAAGAGCGAGGGAGGAAGAAATGAGGTTTGCGGGTGAGTAAAAATTGGATTTTGACATGGCTGAATGGCCAAATTAGGAGTCTCGGAATCAGGAGCGGCTTTTTTTTCGGTTGAAATCTTGAATGGGGATATGGCCGGGGTTTTGATAAAAAGGGTTTCCCTGCGAGGAAAGAACCCGGTTCTTTTATATCGAGGGCGGAAGGAAAAGGGAGAATGTCACGGATGAAGAATTTTTCCCCCTTTTGTATTGTTTTCAGTGGACTACTAACAGTTCTTTTTTTTCGCCCCCTTCTATACTTACACTCTCGCTGAATGTAAAAAGGGAGAATTTATTTTGGGCCCTTCTACTCCTTTCCTCCTCCTCGTCCTCCTCCCTTCTCCCTACACCTCCGATTTCCCCTTTCAGCCCAACCTCCGTGGTGACTCTCTCTCTCTGCTTCTCTCTCCTATTTCACTAGTGGTATCTTACAATGGGAGACGGAGAGAGTCGAGTGGAATTGTGTTTTTGTGGTGATTCATTGGATTCTGGGTTTTAATTGTGTAAAGTAACGTCGATTTATAGCTCCCGCACATAAATTATTTCCTCGTGCTCTTTAAGTCGCGCCTTGATACTGGAGGATATAAAACGTTTATTATATATGATTTTTGTGGCTTTTTTGATGAATTTGACTCTGCTATCGTAATAAAATCCGACGTCTGTAAAAGTTTAATATCTTGAAAGTACTTCCTTGTAGTCGTGTGTGGATAACACGGTGGAAATTTGCGTGTTATGGTAATGTAATATAGAATCTCAAATATTCCTGTCGTTAATATTGGATACGTACAAAATTCTTTCGATTGTGTTATTCTTATCAATCAATTACTTTATTTAATGCAGTAGATGTAATAAAGTCAGTAAATAAAGTAGCAAACCAAGGTAGTTTAACCATCATTCTTTTCACCAATAAATTGATGTCCAACACATGACTTTCTCCATACGTAAGTTGTCAACTAAAATCAAATAAATACGGCGATAGGAACAGTTCAACTTACACGCTTCAGCGCTAGCGTTTCAAATGTTGTCACTACCACGCGCGCGAGCTGCCCACTAACCGTCAATTTATAAGAAAATTGAATATCTCTTGAAATATTCTTCATATGAAAATTTAGTTCAAACAAAAGTTGTAGAAAAAAATAACATCTACAACTTATACATATATATTTGTGTGTGTACTCGCGCGTGTGTGCGTGTGTTTTTTAACAGAAATTCAGCTTTAAGCGAAATATTTAAGAAAAACAAAAATTTTACAAGAGTACTTCCAGTTGACCGATTGTTATCAAAATCATTCAAATCTTAATAATATATATAAAATCACAAATATAGAATTTAATGCCGATCTGATCGATAGTTTTTGAGTTAGAGCGCACTAAAAATTTGTCACACACATACAGACACGCATATACAGACATCATAGAGAAAACTGTCAAAAACGTGTTCACGGGACCTCAAAACGTGTATTTCCGTTGAAATCTCGAATTCGATTTTTTTTCATGTAAACAATACTTTCTCTATGTAGTATAGAGAAAGCAGTATATGGAGTAAAAATAGCTTTATTATGTTCAACGCTGTATTTCAAAAGGAAACAAAAATAATCCAATATTTTTATAACTAGTCATTATTAAATTTGAATACGCAGTTATCTTCGTAAGAAGTTACATTGTGTACTTCTAGCTTTTTTGGGATATAATATTTCAAAATAAAGTTCTCAGTAAGTTCGCATAAAATATCGAGTAATTTAAATTTTATTTCACCTATAGTAATTTGTAATTTTCTGTGCATAATTTTGTATAAAATCGTTTTATTGCTGAAACACGTACGCTCAATTAAAACGCTGTGGAATGGAACTTTATATTAGAATAGCAGCGTCGGTGAAAAGATGCAACCAAATTTTACCGATACATCCTTTAAAAAACACATTTATAATGCCATTAAAGAGTTTTATAATTTACCCTTGTCTCTAAACTAAACTGTAACTAGTATTATTAATTGTTTTTCCTTCCATATTTAAAGATTGAATCACTTCCAAGTAATGCTCAGTATATAGTTAATTGGTGTTAACCACACGGCAACGCCAAATATAGTTTTTTTGCAGTAAAGATGTATCGAAACTTTTGCATAAAGATAGCATTGGGGAACGGATTCTTCTCCTCTGTTCTTACTGGATAAAAGCGAAAATTAAATAGATCAATACAAAAACTCGCTTTAGCATATTCCATCGAGACAGTCGACGTGACCAACCGTTCAAAGAAGCGGCTTATGCTCGAATATTCGCAAATCTTTGTAACAATCCTTAGCTTTGGCGACCTTATTTTTATAATATGACTCGTTCTTATGAAGGGTTCAAATGAGGCTATTAGTTCTGCTCTCATGCTTTTAGATGCAAGTGCATTCCTCTGCTGCAGTCCTAATACATGCTGCTAGGTGTAGTGTTATCATTCCGCTTTCGTGCTAGCCTTGGTAAGTTAAGGCGCCTCCTATGAGACAAGTGACTCGCAGTTCAGAGGCGACGGGGTTAATGCACGTTGAAAGCATAACTTAAACTCGTAAAAATTTACATAACGTAATGAGGAACCTTAGGAACGTAGTAAGACAGCGACAAGGTTGTTTAACTTTGTTGGATTAAGCTACACACGATCAGGACCCGCGTGAGCTAGAAAAATCAAGACCGGGGCATTAAAGTAGAAAACTTATCGTAAGACGCTAGACAGACACGCATGAGAAATTAAAATATATAAAAGAAAAATTCTCTTCGTAAAAGAGAAATTAAGGTGTGGCCTAAATAATACTTAACATAATTTTAATAGCATTTTAATTTTTTTTAATTACATGCAAATGAAAGTACTGGGTGTGGACGGATTTAAAACGTCACCCGTAAAATCCACTAGGCATAGGCCCTTCCAAAATTGAAAAATTACTAAAGGTTTAATTAATTGTGACAAGGGGGTCGCATGAAATAGGAGAATTTCCCGTAACAGGTCGCAAAAGTTAGATACTTTGAGGTCTCTACGGCAGTTTCCAAAGCCATTAATCTTTGTCTTTGCCCTCAAAATTTATGAGGACGCTCTTTCAGGTTTAGAGAATTAATTTATCGAATACTATGTGCATTATATACTTAATATTTTTTTCTCTCTTGATATTTATTCTAGTTGGTTAAGGTCAGTGAACGAGGTAAGATTCCATATGATATATCACTGGTATTATTAATTACGTACATCCTTTTATTTAAACATGCTTATGCTACACATTTTGGAGAATATCTCACAGCCTTCTAAGCGGCTTGAAACTAAGAATTCTAATGACGGCGTCAGAAAAAATCCTTCGATTTTTCCATATCTTGAATCAGTGTGTAATTAAAACAAACTCAAATTGTAACTAAAGTACCTACTCATTATTCGCAGAGGTTGCAAGCGTCTACTAGGATACGAAATAGTTTCCGTCATTCTCCTTCACGACGAAGGAACAACAATACGAGCCGCTCTCTTAAAAAACGAGAGTCCGAGGATTATTTATGAAGGAGCTTCAGTCCTTACACAAAATCCTATCCATTTCTGACTTATCTCGAGAAAACCCCGTCTTTCCACCTCGTCCGCCCTCTGCCTTCTTTGCCAACAACATCTTCCGACTTCTTGCCACTGCAAAAGCCTTCACGGAAACCTCACTCAGTCTTCACCGCACACGGCCCACTCGCTCTTTCTTTCTCCTTCCCTGCTCTGATGTGAGAGAGAAGGCCTATTTGTTCCCGTCCCTCTCTTACGTCACGCCACTAGAGGTCCGCACAAGTCCTTACCTCCTTCCATCTCTTCCAAAACCCTCTGCGAAACTACTCGTCCCTCCGTACAAACCTCACGCGTGCTGCCCTCACTTTTCCTCCTCCCTCTCTCTCTCTCCCTTTCATTATTCATTTCCTCTCGTCTCCTTCCTTCCTTCAAGCCACTTCCCTCCTCCATCATGTCCCAATAGTCCAGTTTTCCTCTATTTTCTCATTTACTCTTCCTTTTCATTTCTCCCTTTGTACTCTCTGTTATCCTCCTTCCTTTGTCACATCCCTTATCTCCTTCCTCTTTCGTGTCTACTCTCCTATTTTCTCTCCCTCTCTTGTCTCATATTTTCCACTGTCTCGTCACTCGGTTATTCTATTCAACTCCTCATTTTACGTGTGATTTTACTTCCCACTGTTTCCTCATTGCACTCTCTATTCGTCCTAAATTTGCGGGCGATGAATTTTGTGATAAGGTGACAATGTATTATTTGTTACATTTGGTTAAAGGTTTTTAGTTGCATGTTTTATTGTGATTTTTTACGATTTAGATGCAATTTCGGTAGCAGTTATCACACTTACTGCCCTAATATCAACCTCGATAAATAGGTATTTCTTAATTTTTCGTCCTTTCCTTCAGCCATTTCTGCATCTCCATTTTCCTTTGCGCATCCTTCCTCAATTTAAGTCATTTTTCCATCTCTCTCGTTTCTTCCGTCGTTGAACCTGTTTCTCCTCACTCTGCGCCGTTTTACGATTCTCTCGATTACTTGTTTTGTTTCTCTTTATTCCAGTATATTTTAATAATTGTATCGCATTATATAATTATTACGTTTTAGATAGGAAATATTCTCTCGATATTCATAGTTATATTATCTTATGTATCTTTTCCCTACTAATTTCAACATTAGCTTAAGTAGAGCTGTGCATTCCTTTTATTGAATGTGCAAACGTCACTCGCCCTGCGTTTCAATTTCCTCTGTACACCTATTCAAAACTTCCCTAATTTTTCCTATCCATTTGACGAATACCACGCCAAATATCTTATCATTTTTATGCCGTCATTCTTCTAGTTCTGTTGTACAAAGCTTTCGTCTCGGCCTCTCTCCGATGCTTTCCTTCTCTTCCTCGTTTCTCCCTTTAATAATCCTCGCTTCCTTACCCTTCGCCCTTCCTTCTGACCCTCGTATCCCTTTTCTCCGTCCTTCGGTTCCCTTAAACCTCTCTTACCCTATCTCTCTGTATCCCTTACTAACTAGTGCTCTATCTCTTTCGTTCCAAATCCCTTCCTTACCGACCGCCACGCTTATCTCGCCGAAACCCTTCCACGCCTCTCTCTTTGCCATATCAACCCCCTTTCCGCCCTTTACCTCATACCTTCGGACTATCATACGCTCCAATTTCCCTTAGCACTACCTCAATAACCCGATTCCACTCTACGAGCCCCTACACGTATCCTAACCCGCTTTTTGTCTTTAACACGTAGCAACTTAGCTATTTTCACCTTCTAGAAGGGTACGTCTTAACTTCAGCTCACGTGTTCGAATCGTACCATTGACGTTATTAACTCGGCGCTAATTATGAAAAAGTACTAGACAATCTCAGCATAGCCCAATCGCTACTGTTTCCTTACACTGTTATCTCCCCTTTTATTAAACCTGCTATATAAACTCGATTTCCTGGGCCTTCATTTCTACCCGCTAGTATTTATTGCAATGTTAACTCGTGGTCACATTACCTTTCCAACGCACAATCACAAAAACCCATGACCTATTCCCAATTTTTTTTTCATATTTTTGCCAAAATGTAAAATTTTCCTTTAGAAAGCACGGCAATAAACAACGTAGCATCGGCGAGTAATATTCGGAGGCATTCTTTCACAATCCTGCCAAATTTCCCCTCGAGCGACGCACATATTTCGCTATCTCGAAATGATCAAACGTAGTTCGATTTACTAACGGCGACTACTAGCGTATGCGAGCTGTCGAGTGACGTGAAGGATGAAGTACATACAAGCCGAAGTTCTTCATTAAATTGCTAACCTCGAATGTGGTTAAGTGTTTCGCTCCGTCAGTGTACGTAATGGTGGTGATGATCGAAAGAGTAGAGCCGAAGGTGCTAGAAAAAGCGTTGAAATAATCGTTTGAACTCAGAAAAATTATGGATCCTTCTTCTCAGTTAAAATAAAAGAAACTGATAAAGATTTTAATTACGCCGTAAGCTTGTTAAAAACTCTTTAGCCGCATACATTAAATTTACATCTCTCCGGCGTTCAACACTTCTACTGTCCCTCAGCACTATCGCTGTATCTCTTCTCTCCTACCTCACTATTTCCTTCTATTACTTTTTCTACTCTCTCCGTTACTCTCTTCCTTACCTCCTCCTTTGCCGTTCTTCCTTCCTTCCCATGTCAACCTTTCCACTTCCTCTTCTGCACTTCTCTCCCTCCCACTCTTTCCCCCCTCCCCATTCCTCCCCCCCCCCCCACACCCTCTCCTTCTCCACTCTATATCCCTCAACTTCCCACTCTCCGACCCACGCACCGTGCCTGAAATAACGATTCCCATGACCCAAAGAGGGACCAGGTCGTTCATTTTCCCAAAGATACCCTGCACATGACCAATGCCTTCTCTGATGTTCCATGCATTTTTTACGCGGTCTTAAGTTTTTTCCCCCTAAGTCGCAACATGACAGAGGATGTTAGTGGCAAGAATTGATGGGATATGATTTTTTTTTGTACCTGGATCTTTTTATGGATAATAACATTTGTGTCACTGGCCCCTGCTTGGATGACAATGTCCTGTATTTTGACTGCGTAATGGATAAAATATTATCTTTTTCGTAACATTTATGATTTCTCGGAATCTTATTCCAAACCATGAAAATTTTCAGCCTGTAAATGGAATTCGTACTGGATAAACGTTAATGAAATTTTTGCGTACGCCTTTCATGCTAAACAAATTCATTTATTTTTCTTATCGCGTATGCTCAAATAATTCGCTCATTTATCACAACAAAAGGTGTGCGGAAAATAAATATAAGCAATTTAAAAAATAATAAATAGACTTAATACTTATTCTGAAAAAATCTCAAATAAATACTGAAAACGTAATTACTTTCTAGCTTTTAGTAATTGATTTCTTCTGTTTTACTTAGTTCTTCTAGCCGTATGAATGATTTTGCTAACTTCGGTTAAGAACAGCCTGTTAATTGAAGCCTCATGCATTTGTAAATGAGGCTATTTCTTTTAGCGTAAAATTTAAAATCAGGTCTTGTCTTTGGAAGAGAAAATAATTACCTTCTATTTTAACACCGAAACTGGGTAATAGAATTCGTGTTGAGACAGCTAATGACTCTGCAAGACTTCAATTTTGAGGGCTGAAATTGGCGAATAATCTGAATTTTGCGATTACAAGCTGCCCCAGTAACAAAATCCTCTTATCGGTTTTCTGAAAGACGAGGGAGTTGGATTTGTGCTGAAAAGTTAAGATAGAAAGGACGAGGTCTTTCTGCTTTATTTTTCGAACTAAAGCCAAAGTTTTTGGAGTATGGAGTTTGGAAATTTTGGGCGACGTTTTCTCGTCGAAATTGGAACAAGTACTATAAATTTTTCATACCATATTTCTCGGAACGGACGCCGAGAAAAGTCATAGAGGCTGAAAAGGAAATGCCGCAGTGTCGAAATATTCATTCTGTCCAAAAATAACGAACATTTTAATTGGAAAAATTCGAATTGGAGGGAATATTTTACCCTTTTTGCAATGACTCGAAGACATCTTGTTTGATTTAAATGGGAACGTCACGTTTTAATTTCTCAGGTGCTTTAGACAAATGGTAGTTGCCAACATACATTATGATTTTAAAACTCGATTTTTCATTCACTAAAAGGTGTTATTTCTTCCCATTCCTATTTCCTCGCGTTAATTTGAAGTTCTTTTGCTCCTCATTCTGTTTGCGAATAATTTGTGTAATTTATAACTTCGGTAGTAATTGGCTTGCCTATTAATATAAAACTCATATTCATATACATAAAGTCAAAGATAAAAAAACATTTTTATTATATAGTTGGTTTTACTTACCCAAATTTTAGGATAAATTTTTGGTTGCGTGCTAGATAGCAGGTTAAACAATTTTCCTTCGCCAGCATCTGAAGACGCAAATTTTTTCTGCAGATTTATAGATTGCGAATTTATTGTATTTAACAAGAGTGTATGGATGAAAAGGTAACTTTTATGTGTAGTTACATATAACTGAACACTAATGTGAAGATAGGGAAGGAGTAAAATTCTGAACTTGACCGGGAATCTAACCCGCGTCTACCACTGGCCTGCAGCTGCTTTAATTGCATTTAAGGTACCACTTACTTATTTCTTTGATACACACTAAAGCCTTAATGAATCGAACGTCAATAAATATAATTTTTTGGGTACTTGGCTCGAGTTACTAAGTGATAACACTTAACTAAAAGGAAATTGCCTCATTGAACAGTCAGAAATGGCCAATTTTTAGGAGAGTGCTTTTGAAGTTGACGTTTTAAGAAAGCAAAAATATCAACATGTAAATACATCTGGAGCATCGAAATTTTTATTGCATAGCTTAACTATACTGTAGATGTTGTTTTCCCACACAAATTTCTTATTTAAAGTGGATAGCAACCCCTACAACCCCCTGTGAATGTTACCCCCTTTTGACTTATGACGCTTTTCACGTATGTTCTGAAATTAAGTTTCGGTTTAATACAGCAAAAACTTGAACAATTTTTATACATAATTTATTTTAATTACAAAAATATGTTTATTTTATTACAAATATCCTTGTTTATCTTCATTATGCATTTATTACAGTAGTATTTTCAATTACAAAAATAAAGATTTTGTAAAAAATGTTTCATTTCTAATACAAAATTTTACAAAATAATAAAAATACAAAATAAGTTTTCCTTAATGTAATTAGTTATATTTTAGATTAATTTTATTAAGGCAGAGTATAACAATTAGTAATTACAAAGTATCAAAGAATTTATCATAATACTTTGGAATGTGGTTATTCTTAACTAAATCCAATAAATCTTTCTTTTTTCTTTCAATTAACTGAAGTTTCTTAGAATATGCTAATTTAACAATGGGGTTATTTTTATTTTGAGTTCTTCTAGTATTATTACAATGGGACACATAAATTTCTTCGTATTCTTCCTTGCCGTATGATGTTTTGTATAAAAATTGAAAAGGATGTTCTTTTTCGACTCTTAAAATTTTTGTCATTGAGCTTCACTGATTGTGAGTCGTTGTTATTATTGTTTGAAAAATTGGTTCCTATTTCCTCGCGAAACACAAAACTGTTATAACTCTAAATACGTTGTTTTTCCCGACGTACGCAGAGCATTCCAATACAGAAAACCCACAACTGAGAAGTGACGTTCTAGAATCATGGTTCACCTTTCTAGCCTGAAAGAAAAGTGACGCAACTGCCGTCTACCACTGACCTTTTACTTGTGAAACTCTGCCCAAATGAAAATACTTCTTTTTAAGTACTTTTTACCATTTAACTGAAAAATGACAATTTTTGACTTGTGCCACCTTTCTTGCCCATGAACGGTTTGATTCGTTTACAAGGGCATTTTATTGGGAGTAGTTTGATGCCGGAAGGTCTCATATTCTCGGTTACCCTAACAATATATTTATATGTTATTCCGGCGTAAAAGAGACAAGAATTTTGAAAAAGGTTTCTCTGGCCTTGGCATCGTCTGACTGCTAAGACTCGAGGGTTTTAAAGAGCGAGGAAAATTACCGTTTTGAACATATAAAGAAAGGAGAAGGAAGCGATCCGTCCTGAGGCGCATATCTCTGGAATTCTTCGCGTAGCCTCCTGCGTAGTCCTGCACACCCCTCCTCAGGTACAATGGCCTCCTTGGAGATAACCTTGCTGCAGCGAACCTAGCCGCCTACATTTATGTACGAAATAACATCCGAGACACATCATTCAAGTCGCTTTCAATTTTCGAAAACTCCTTTCGCCTTAGTATTTCATCACACGGATGTCATTCAAAGTCACTATGGAAACGTCGAAATACTATATTTGGTATTTTAAACACCTCTTTCTCCTTCCTTCCTCTCTCTCTCCCCAGCTCCCTTTTCCTCCTATCTCCAATTTAAAAAAATATATCTTCAAGTCTCATTTCCCAACCCGTTCTTTTCTTGATGGGCCGTGACGTAAAAATGACAGTTCTGAAGGTAAAAGAGTGTAGAAATATTATTTTTTCAGTATTTTCTGAAAATTTGTTCGAATGCTTTCCACTTGAATTTCTCTGAGGAAAGAAAAACTTGAGGAGACGAGGTTTAAAATATAAAGAGGAACTTGTGAAGCTGGTCAAAAAAATTGGAGACTTTATTAAGCAGTTATATAACGATGAACACTGTACCTTAAAAGGTCCTTATGTTTTCTCAATATTCCTAAAAATACAACATCTAATATGCCTTTAAGTTGACCCATTGTAAAAAATGCAAGTATTGTAGGTAAAACTGTTATGAAAATTATTTCATAAGGTGTATATATATGTAAATAAATGATTAACTGAAGACGCTACATTTACAATATAACTGGCCAGTATTACTAAAATCCAATTTTTTCCTAGCCCTCACTTTGTGAATTGTATTTCGCAATATAATAACCTATAATTTACCCCATTGCTACCGCACACTTAAATCGTTTTATTAAATGAGATACTTATTGTCTTTCAGAGGAAATTTCCATATTGGCCGAGTGATTACATCTTCTTTTTCATGCGTCAAATTACATTGACTGCATGTCGCTGGCCTTGGCATCCTGGTCTTCCGTAGTTTATATTAATTATAAACAAACAGGCTGGAAATACTAAATCCTGTGTACATCTCTTAATGACAAATCTAGAGTTTCTATGCATGCCATAATCAACAGTTCAAGTAAATAAAATCTGTTCTTACGCTGTGAATACATATTTAAAAACCTGCGGTACGTATTATTTCCTTTGTCCTTGCTCGTTAAATTATAGTTACGGTATTTAAGATGCCATTTTTTAAATTATAAAATGTAGTGCTAAGAATTTCTTTAATCTTATCGTCTATAACAATTCATAAGTAATGTAGTATGATATCGTGAAATCACATGTATAGAACGCTACTCACATCCTAGTATATTTATAAAAAATTACTCTAATAGAAGCAATAGCGAAATTGTCTTAAATATGGTTAAACAAAAGGTTCATTATATTCGTGTGAAAGGAAGCGAGGGCTCTTTCTGTATTTTACTCGGAATACCTTTTCGGGGCCCTGGTAAACAAATAAAGGGAATTGAGCGAGAAATGTGCTTTTCACAAATTGGAGAAAGTAGAGGGAGAGAGAGAAAGGGGAGAAAATAAACAGAATGAGTAGGAAAAAGGGTATTCGAGTATTTGCCGCTTTGAAATTGTAGGGCGGGGGCGGTTTTTTTTTTAAGGATAAAAACGAAAAACCCAAAACACTGTCCGCAAAAACCTCCCCCTCTAATCTTTAAACCTTCACTTTCAATCCTTCTCTTTTTCTTTGACGTCTTCCCAAATCCCTTTCTCTCTTTCACCGCGGTTCCTCCTCTTCTTTCACGGCCTCCTCCAGTTACGCATTCCTTCTTTCAATCCTCTGTTCCCTCTTTCTCTCTCCTTTTATTCAGATATGCTTCCACCTTTTCATCCTCATGCTCCTTTTGTGGTCTCTTAATCTCGCGCCGTCCCTCTTCTCCCTTTTCCCTTCGCGGCTTACTCTTCTCTTTTCCCACTATTCCGTGGATTCGTCTTTGCCATTTTCATCCCTTTTTTTCTCGACAAGTTTTAATTTACATTCCAAATATTTTTTCTGTTTATTAAAACCCGATCCTTCTATGCTGTTCTAGTTTTTGTTTTTCCTCCTTGAATTATTTAGTTTTCTAAAAATAATTTTTTAAATATGTTGATGTTTTTACTAGTGCTTTTATAATTTATTTGCTGATTAAATGATTACAAAACATTGTCTGTAATTGTACTCTACGAACATTTATGATAAATAATTTTTGGGCTTGTCTAAAAGTAGAATAAAGATTCTATAGGTATTTTAAATAAAAGCCTTTTAAATACAATATCAAATTACATAGTTTACATTTACATGAATACCCTACAAGCCGCCGGAAGCGTTGGGCAGGGGGTGTCACAGCACCAAATAAACTCTAAATAATACCTCTGTTGGCCTGTCTTATCGCGTCCAGGGAAAAAGATCTCTAGAAAATTCTCGGTTCTAGCGATTGTTTTGAATATTTTCTCGTACGCTCTGGTATAACGTTACGTTCACTAACACGGATGGGTACAGCTATGCCAACATCTTCAACGATTTCGGAGCGTTTAAACTTTAAAATAATTTATTTTTATACTCAATTCTTCTACTCTTCAACGTCTGCCATTTCAACTCACTCAAGACTTCTGTGTATCAAATTTCCACCATGTAAATATATTTTTGGTCTGTGTTTAATAAATAATGTTTTTGAGATTGAGTTATTATCATGATACATAATTCTGAATCACTCTGTGTGTGTGTGGTGTGTGTTGGGTTGGGTTGGTGTTGGGTTCAATTAGTTCTCGACAAGCTTCTCTATTTTTCCGCCACTAACATACGTAGGTTACGGATTCCCAATCAGTTGACGGAAGATTAAGATCTCCTCCAAGATTAATTACTGGATCGCCGTTTCTCCTGGTAATCACCTGTAATGTACGACTGAGTTTGCTAATATTCTCGACTCCTGAGCCAGGTGGGAGATAAAATGAGTAAAAAAATAACTTTTTACAATTTCTCGTACGAACTGAGCACCAAATCATTCCGCAGTGTTACACTAAATGATATATTAGAAATGGTGATGTATTGTTTATTTCCTTGATATGTCGCCAATTTTAATTAACATTTCCTCTTCATCGGTATAATGGTTTATTGTTTTCCTATCTATGCTATGACATATATCTTGACTTCTTAGTAAGAAAAGGTGCTTATAGTTAGTATTTATTTGATGTATTTCATTTTATCCTTTCCTTCGCAATTAGCTCTAATTTATTGTGATTTTTGTTTTTACAGCAGTAATCACAACCTGATCTTAAATGCAAGAACTGTTTAGCAATTTTTTAAAGTCTAATGGAAAGGGTCAAATGAACGAACCAATCGCGCAGAGCATCCGATGACTTAAGGCGGGTTGACACGGGCCGTGGCCCACGCCTGTAAAGGAGCGTTAAGTCTACGAAGCGTGAGCCTCGTGGAAACAGTGCAGGCATGGCGTACGCTTGAAGCATGGGGCCAGGGCCGGCCTTAAGTCAATTGTACCTATTGGACCCAATCGGTCCCCGCGGCTAAGGGGGCCCCGCAATGGTGTAGGGGCTCCAAACTATCTATTGGTGATGATTCTTTTTAGATTTATCCATAGTCCCATCCATACCCAAGTGGTCTCATGAGAGGCCATCTGATGCTCTCAGAATGCAGGAAATGCGTTGGCGGCCTGGAATCCACCCCATATCCTCACCCCCTGGCTCGGCCTTTTAGGTCTCGTTGCTTCAGTCCTTTGGACCTCGCTTGCTGTGCCCCTCCCAAATATTTTTTTTTCAAACTACGCCTTTTAGATGTAGGGGCCCCGCCAAAAGTGTGTGTGAAGGCAGTTCCAAAGGGGCCCAATTATATTTTTGCGAGGGTCATCAAATTATTTCCGGTTCTTCAGTTTCGCTCTGCTGGGGGGAGACTACACATTTTCTGGCACGCACGTGCCTGGTATATATCAGAGTTTAATTTGAAGACTATTGGATGGTGTCTTTCTAACGCAATATTACTGTAAAATATATCCTAATGCAGCCATATCAAGATGCTTTGAGTAGGTGTTTAGCTTAAGGCACATATGAAGTTGACGATTACAAGTTATATTTATATTAAGAACTTTTGTTTTGAATTCGGTATATTTTTCCATTAAACATATATTTATATAGTTAATGTCAATTAATAATCAAAACATATATTCTATGTCTAGTATTCAAATCGTGTCCATAAATTATTTTATTATTAAATTATGTTTTAAACGAGTAGTAAACGGGTACTACCTATATGCTTTTTATATGATAATTGTAAATTCATTATTTAAAAAAATATGAACTACTCCTGACATTTCATTAGCTGTCAATTTTACTTCACGTTTTAAGTGTTACGCTTTAATCTGATTCTTTTTTGCTAGAGGAAGTTCTCATGCTTCGAAGTAAATATTAAGCTTCTGTAAAAATCACCGTATAATTTCTCGTATAAATAGTATACAAATATTTAATTTATATCTGAGAACCATTTGGAATATAGGGTTATTTGACTTAACTTTTCTCTTTTTCAATAGAAATTATTTACTGCAATGAATGGAGAAATTTTGAAAACAAATACCAGTGATTCACAAAGATGGATATCACATATTTTTAATGAGGATTAATAGTTCCTGTAATTAATGGGATTCGATGTAAATAAATTGATATTTTTTGGATAATTTATCCGCAAGTTACTTGACCCAAATGTGTGGAAGCTAGCCTTTTGTTCGAAAATTTAAATATTTGTACTTAACTTTCACTTCAGCGTTGGTTATTTTAATATTACCGGGAGATTCTATTTTTACAAAATATTACGTTAAATATACCTTTCTGATGACAATAAGGTCCCCTTTATTTCGGAAAAAGTATCCTGCACCCCAGTCATGTGAATCTTTGCGTCCACCGGATATTTATGTGACACAACTGGTGCTTTTTGTATTTATTTTTACTGCTGTTAGATATATTATAATCAAGATAGTAATTAATTCTGAGTTTCTCCAAAGGAATTCGTTGCATTTCATAAATAACCGTGCAAAAGCGATACAGTGTAAATTTGCCATTCCCCTTCATCTACATCTACATGATACCCTGCAAATCACCAGACCGGTGGGTGGCAGGGGGTGCAGCACACCAAAACCTACCTGATAACGTCCCTCGCGGGAATCACTCTCCTGTTATGATCCCGTATGGTCCTTGGGAAAAACGAGCTCTGATATCGCTCGGTCCTACAGTCGATCTCACGTATTTTATTCTCGTGATCGTGCCTGCCCATGTACGTAGGTGCCTCTAATATTCCTGAGACCTCCTCTAAGAGAACTTCAGACCTAAATTTCTCCAGAAGCCTTAACCTAGCGCTAATTCTGCGATCCTCTAGCGATATCCAATTCAACTCCTTCAAGAGTGATGTGACGCTTAATTTTTGCTCATATTTTTGCTTAACGAATCTGGCTGCTCTGCGTTGGATTCTTTCTAACTCAAGTATTTGTCCCTTTTCGTACGGATCCCATATGCTGGAAGCGTATTCGACCTGAGATCTGACCAATGATAAATAACACGTTTCTCGTACCTGTTCTGTGCTACTTCTTACTATTCTGCCTACGAAGTCCAATTTCTTATTAGCTGCGCCTACGATCCTTCAAATATGATAAATTAAAAATATTATCGCTAAACAGTAACGCCGCGGAATGAAATTGACCCAGTTGTCGAATGCAGATATTATTGCAATTTATAATGCGGCTTTATTTACACTCCCCAATCTCTTTTCATTCCCTTGCCACATACTATTTGATTTTCCTCCTTCGATTATTCCACTTCTCTCCCCCCGTTCGGTTTGCCGCACTCTAATTCTCCCCGCAGAAACTCTCATTCCTTTACCTTCAAATTTTCATCAATCCCATTCCTTGCTTCTCCACCTATCCTCCCGTCCCCCCTCTTTCCTACCCTCCCGCCCCTCTTTCCTCCCCTCCCTTTCCTCGTTTCTCCCTCAAGCGGTCTCTGCAGCCGTGACGCCGTCTGATTGAATGGGTGAAACTCCAGGCGACGGCAGAAGTTTCTCTCACCCTCTTTCTCCCTCCTCCTCAAACCCATCCATCCCTTCCCCAT
The DNA here is from genome assembly GCA_036926305.1 of Uropetala carovei. Lineage (NCBI taxonomy): Eukaryota > Metazoa > Arthropoda > Insecta > Odonata > Petaluridae > Uropetala > Uropetala carovei. The sequence continues at coordinate 1,965,183 of JAXCHB010000010.1, read as the reverse complement.
TCCCCCCCCTCCCCTCCACCTTCATCGCACACTCCGGCGAACTTCCATCTTTTCTTCTCTAGCCGCTCACGGGAGCAAGGCGCGACACAAAAAGCGAGACATTCCCCTCCGCGGCACTCTCTTCAATCCAAGAATTCTATCTGACAAAACCACCTTTACCTCCCATTCTCTCCTCCTCCTCCCCTCTTAGAATCCTCCCACGCCCACTCCTTTCTTTCTTCCCTCTCCGTCGCTCTTATTCTTCATCCTTAAACCCCATTCTTCCGTCGCTCAGTGCTCCTCCCTGAGTGAGCTCGGAATAAGAAGCTGTGTTGACGCATTGGTGAGTGAGCGAGCGAGCTCTCTTTTTCCTCCTCTCCCGTTCTTCCGCCGAGTTTCCATCGCTGCTTCGAAGCACTCCTTATCCCGGAAATGGAGGTATAAAGTGACGGAATCCACTAATACTTTGAGAGAAAAAATATTTCTCTTGATCATCATATATTCCAATGTATTCGTGCGAAGTCGTCATGTTCTCCGTCTCTCTCTCTCTATGCCAGTTCTCTTTTCTCCCCATCTATTCCTCTCTTTTTGTTCTTTCTATTATTTTCTCTCGTGGTTCTGATGGTTATCTTCCAATCCATCTTCGTTTCATTTATCGTACCTCGTTCTTCATTTAGAATGATTTTTATTCGCGATTAGCCAGTGTGAGTTAATATAAATGCTAATTTTGAAAGCGTTCAATTCTTTTTGAATCACCCTGTATGTGTTCGAAGTTTTCTTTTTAAATATTTCTGTAATTAAAGATGATAATATACTTTACTTGTTATTAACTGTTGCGACATTATTGGATAAAGTTATATAATGATACAATAGAATAGATTAGTTTAGGTAGTTTATTTACGGTAAGCACTCAACATTTAAAAAATCTGTCTTTAAGAATAAGAGATTCTTGTTGTTTACGCGAGAATTTTTCGAGTGGGTAAATTGCTCAGGTAATTTTAACAAAAAAAGATTGTTCTGGTACAACTTTTCTTTTTATTCATTTAGAAAGTGCATTTATGATTCAGGATGGTGTTATTAAGAAATAATTATATCCTAATAACTGTTATAGAAGATCTGTTCTGTTGCCGCCATGAAAATCAGTAAATAATTATTGATTTTTTCAAACAAATGGCGGATTTTTTGGGCATTAAATTGCTCGAAGGGCGACATTTTGAGAAATATTTTTGCAATCAGAGAAGAATAGCAGAAGAGAAGCAACACGGATGGAAAAATCCTAACGGCTCACATCCGTGTGTATATATACGGGAACCCACGTTGGGTCGAACGTTCGGGAGATTTTTACAAATAAAATACCTCCCTTGGTACCAAAATCTATTTCCCTTAAGGTGACTCCGTCCTCTGTTGGCGTTCGAAGTCCCCCTTCTCTGCAAGTTGGTCTAAAAAACTCTATTCCTTTCCAAAAAATATCTAGCAACTCCCCTTCAATTTTCCCTGAGGACCTGCTCCCTTACGCAAACTCCTCCAGTCTCATCAAGACGCGAATCCGTGTTCCACCCCCGAGACAAGGTTCGGTAGGAAACTTTCGCGTGTAGTTTTTGTTTGCCCTGCAGTGTGAAAAGCGCGAATTTTGAGATTTGCGAATCGAATTTGTTGAATCAGAAAGTGAGAGAGAGAGAGGGGAGGGGGAAGCGATTTTAAGTGGCGTCGCGAGGAAATGGTTGAGTTGAAATAATACTTGTCTCAAGTTAAACATAAAGACGTAACCAGGGAAACGAGAGAGAGAGTTTCCTTTGCCATCAGAACTTGAATAGTTCATTACAGAAACATGTTTTTCTTTCATTTAGACTGACAATGAGATGATGTAAAAGCAGCGGTAACTGCCGACAATATTGCTTGAGAGGATCATAGTTCATAGTCAAAATTTTGAATTATCAACGGACTCTGTCGAGCATCGGGTGATATATTTTAGCCTGTTTTTTTATACATAGTTTCAGTTCGAGAGGTATTTATACAAGGTTAAAATCACTTAAAGAAGAAGACAAAATTCAACCTGACTGACATAAGCGACACCTATCACCGGTAAGGCTAAACTTGCGCAAGACAAGTATGTACACATCTTTCTAAAGAGACAAACAAATTTCTGATGGTGTTTTTTTATTCGGCGTATTTTATAAACGACGCAGATGGTATATTAAATCAAAATGGTGAAGAAATAACCATCTCACGCCCACGTCAAACAGACGCGAGAAAGAATTTTCCTCCTGTCAGAGTCCATTTTGAATGGGAAGCGTTGGCAGGATAGACCTTTCGGAATCCACCTGATATGCTTCAGCCATTTCGCTTTCTACGGGAGACGGTTGAGATGCTCGCATCTCCCGATCCCGACATTTCGAATTTCACACCTTTCACCAAAACCGGTTTACACTCGCATATTCGCATGACACCATAATTTCAGCATCCTCTCTTTATCTCCGCACCAAATATCTTTCTTTGGCGGCAATAACTACATAGATCTCGCATGTTGTCATAGCGTTACCAATAACTTGCGTCGAAATATTTTTTATTTGTTCCTTAATAAAGTGGTTGTCTAACTTCATTTTCTCGGCGTTTTTGCTTTCCGAATAATTTTTGTTCACTACGAAAAATTTGTTTTTATTTTTTATTTCACTTCTATTTTTCATGACCATTTTCATATCCAATAAACACTCCGATTCTCTTAAACATTTGTATAGTGCACTCTTCTATCCAGAATGTATAAATTCATCAACGGTCATAGTTCTATTCATAACCGCAAGCCAATCTTAAATCACAAAGAAGCAGATGAGAAACCACATTTACAAGAGTAATCAGCATTTTTATTATGGTAGAAGAAGAAAGGAGAAACTTTCAAATTTTTTATTTCTTTACTTTGTATTCTCATAAATATGGATTTTCGCAAAGTTACGACCCATTCATTTAAGTGTATAATCAGATTTTTTCTCACTTCAGAATAAGTTTTCAAGTAGTGTAACTCGCTGTTAAAACCCAAAAATGTACCGTTTATTCTCACGCACTAGGTAAATTGAAACGAAACTGTGAAATTTGTCAAGCGGAAAACAAAGTGGATGACGGATAACCACATATAATACATTAGGGCCCATATGCACTGTTGGGACCAGGAGACGTAGAGAGCTGTCCCCAAACGTCTCTATAATTGCGCTACAAAATGTTTAAGGCTGTCAAACAACACCAACGAACAACTTTGATTACCGTTACGTGTTAAATCATAATTACACGGTTTTATTCTTTGTTTATATGAAACTCCCATTTGAAGATAACGTCAACGTGATCTATATCGGCTTGTAAGTCAGCGGATAAAAAAATTAAAATTTCCCGGTAGCCCAATATTTCGCATATATAAATATCCGGCCATCTAAATTACTAAATTAATTCGTAAATTTAAAAGACGCTAAATTACTTTCACTTCCTCGGTTCCAGCGTGGCGATTTTGCTCGTTTTCCCGATGCATTCGCCTCATAGATCCTAAAAATTTCCTACATATTCAATATTCATGGTCAAGTTGTGTCTCTCTTATGCTGACGAAGGGATCATCCCGAAAGCTCCAATAACTTCTACAAATGTCTCTCTCCAACACCCCAGCGGCTCTCCTTCCGGTAAGTGCTCACTGGGTTTCCTTCAACACCTAGTTGTCCTAAATATCCTCATTTACCTTTCCTCTTGCGTAGTATTTATATATATATATATATATAAAATCAGTATTACAATCAATTAAATCTATTTTCATAGTGTATATGTATATCATATTATTATAAAATTATTAGCAGAACACTGCAATTGAAATTCTGTTACTGCAATTTTCGAAACGTGCGTTGGCGTGAGTTGAGGTTCAGGGATCAGAGCACAACACGTTATGTCCGTCTTGCTAGTCCGATTACCAAAGAGAAACTGTGAGTTGTGACTTTCTAAATAAAGAAAACAACTACATTGGCTCACTTTAATAATCGGACAGCACCAATAATTGTACTTTCGATTGAAATAAACACAGTGTCGATTACCGGAATTATTTGTTCACATAAACGTAATTTTTATTCATCTAGTTACATTTTGGATTGAATTTTGGGGGACAAGGTATGAATTTATCTACTAAATAAGTGCCGAAAGAAGTAACATAGTGAATATTTGGTTACAAAACTATTTGGACAGCAATAAAAGAAGGGATTTTTGGCATTCTTAGTTCAGAAACAATCACAAAGCAGTCAAGGTCAACGTTTAATTAGAAAGTCTTTTCCTCGAATAACTTTGAGAATGTATCGTGGCATGGATTACATAATCTTTCCGTTAAGTCTACTACAATTTCCTCCAAGTCCTCACTTTAATATTCGGATAGCAGAAGGTTAATACTATGTATGTCTCTGAAAAAACACATTGGTGAGTGTTGAAAATAAGATCTATTCACAGCAAAATAACTGTCAGACATCAGGTTACATTTCAACATGAATGTTACAAGAAAATAAATGAAACGTGCCACCAAAAAGATGTTCAAGTAAAATAGTAAATGTACGTCCGACATCGGGAGCCTCGTCAGCGCGCCAAAAATTGCTTCTCTCACATTTTCTAGGCATAAAGCTGCGTTCACACTATTGTAATTCGGATATTGGTCGTTACCCCCGGGGTAATTTACCCCTAATTGCCGACCACTGCTTTACAGGATGCCTCTGTAGCGTTTTCGGAATCAGTTTTAAGAGTTTTTAACATGAACTGTTTACTTTTTTATAGTGAATTAAGCTTTCGCTTAAAAAAATCAATATCTGTATTTTTGCATCTTGTTATTCTCGCGGAACCCCTATTTACGTTTCGCGGAACCCTAGGGTTCCGCGGAACACCATTTCGGAAACACTACTTTAGTATAGTGCCTCATCTAGCGGCCCTCATTTGTCCCCCCAACACTACCACCTCACTTCATTACGCCCCTTAACCCTCCTTCCCGCTCCATTCCTCCAACCTTTTCTAATTTCCTTCGCTCTCAACCATTTTTCTATCGACACCATAACCCAGCTCCTTCGTCTTTTCACTTTCTTTAAACGTAGTAATGGGAAAAAAATCGACTTCGAGATTTCAACGGAAATTTCATATATAACACTTTAGCATGAGCACAAAGAACTGATTAGTTTTTGGGCAATACCGGTTAACCGGAAGTCGAAACCCGATTCGGTTTTTGCGATATTTCTCCGATAATACGTCATTATTGACCATCACAAAAAATGTAGAAAATATAATTTCCTACATCCTTTATTTCAAACAATTTTCCATAGCAGTTATTGTTTAGGAATTATTTATAAATAATCGGTTTTTCGGTTTCCGTCAAATGTCTTCTTAAAAACATCGTTATTGGTAATCTTTGTGAGGACCAAAGTTGTAGAGAATAATATTTCTTCCAAGTTTTGTTTGAAACAAATTTTCGTAGAACTATCCATTTCGGAGATATTTTGCTTTTTCTAGTATACAGCGCCACCACCATTTAAACATATTCAAAATATACCTATTTTAAGGCAATAAGGATGACTGTATTCTTTTACGATACGAAATGATAACTTTGCCTCATAATGCTATTCATAATAATTTAAATATCTATACCCCAAATGTGGAGGAAGTCACGTGTTGGCCACATCAGATTTTTTCCAATCGTGTCCACTTCTCCGATTCTCATCCTCCACACGATCGCTCTTTTCCTCTTGTATTAATGCATTTGATTCTATCTTTATGGTTTAATCGACTAATATGAAGTTACTTTCCACATTCTTCCACCATCTAATCACAGCAGAGACACAAAGACAAACCATAGGTATTAAATTAAATTTCAATGGATGATCTCATAATTCATGTGAAGTTATCTCTTTTGTTTTCGCTCCTGCTATGGTTCCTTTTTCTTGCCCTTCACGTCATTCGTATCTCTCTCTCTCTCTCCACATTTTTCTTTTTCTGCGTCCGTTCTTCTCGTATCATCTTCTCTTCCCTATCCTTTTCCACCCTTCTCTTATTAAATTCTTTCCCCTTCGTCTATATCTCCACCCTTTCCTTATCTAATTCCTTCTCCTTCTATTGTCGCTCCTTATCGATCGTTTCCAATTTTCACCTCTCCCATTCTCTCTTTTCACACTTTTCTCTCATCTCCGCCCTTTCATCCCTCATCCTCCTTCCGATACTCCCTTTCAATCCCCCCTTCATCTCCTTTCCTCCCTCCCTCCCCCATCTCTCCTTTTTTCCCTCAAACCTTCACATACTTCTCCCTTCCTCTCGCTTTTCCATTCCTCAAAATTCAACAACACCTGCTTCTGCGACATCCATCCTCACAACCGTTCCATTTCCTTCCAGCCCTCCGTCCATTTTACTGCCCCCCACCCCCAGAACTACTTCCCCCCCTTTCTCCCTCCCCTTCTCATCCACCTTCTCCCATCTTCCTCTTGCTCACGTTTTAAAAGGAAAAGCTGTGTGATAGAGATAGATTGGAAGATGTTTTTATCTCGAGACTTGCTGATATATAAGGAATGAAAATCTTGTTTTGCCCTTCTGCGTCTATCGCCTTTCAAGGAGTTGCGCGCAATACGCATTTCGCTGGTAGAAATAAATGAGAGAAATGGCATGTATTCATTTAGGAAAAGTGAGTGGTGACCATTGGTATCGTATTTATCTAATAAATAAGTAAATGATCAATTAATTTCTAAAGGTCGTTAATAAAATAATGCCGTTTGGATAGGTTTCACATATATTATCGAAATTTGAGAAGGATTGTCGAGATCTTTTTATATTTACAACATTAGCAAACAAGTAGATACTTAAAACGAAATTGAAAATATCTTTACTTATTCAAGTAGGTAAGAGGTTATTAATTGTTATGAGTATTTCGGTTTACATGAAGCCGCCATAGGTGGCATTCGCTGATAGTAGATTTTAAAAGCTATATATATATATATATATATATGTATTATTTAGTAGGTACTTTATGAAATTAATATAGAGGTGATTCATTTTGTTTTATTAACACAGTACCACGAATAAATAATTTTAAAATGATGATATTTTATAATATATACGTACATAAAGTACAAACTTCAAAAATGAATCATGCTACTTAAAAAGTCAAATTTGTGTGTTACATTTTTATTGTAAATTATTTATGTTTATTCAAACTAGCTTGCGGTATGTTTATATATATATATAATATTATATATTTCTGTAAATGTTTTGGAATTTATGAAATATTTAGCGGATTATTCGATCTTTAAACTGATAACATAATTGTATTTGTTCATTGCTAACGACATTTACGTGTTTTGATCTTACGCAATATCAAAATATTCAATTATGAACATTTCCGAAGTGCTTATTCATAACTTGATCCTCTCCGAGCATTAAAAACTAACCGTTTTTCTCTCAAGCGGCCATATTTTTTTACATTTCGCACCAATTATTAAAAGGGTCGACATCAAACTCGGTCAAAAAGACATCCGAGGATTTTCCGGCATTAATGCATTAACCGCTTGTCGCAATAAATTACCGCTAATCAGTTAATTCCAAGGATACGTTTCCCTCAGTTGAATAATTCCTCCGTCCTTAACCGAATTTTCGTCGTCCTCCCCTTTCCCTTTGCCCTTAAACGGCAACAAACTTAATTTTCCTTAATTAACCGTTGACCAAAGGAACCACACCATCTTCTGCCTCCTATCCAGTGGTCACACCGCACCACCGCTGGATTAATCAATTATTCACCGCGACCCTCCGATGAGATGCACTCCATAAGGGGGAGCCAGGTTTAGCTCTTGGACCATGCAGTCCGAAAAGAATATTACAGGGAAAATGGTAGCTAAAGGCAGAGGCGCCCATTAAATACGTTTGTGCGTGTGTGCATGCGTTTGTGTGTGAGAGAGTGTGGACCGTCGGGGTGACTAGTTAGTTTTGTTAGTCTCCGCGAAGTCCAAATTGAAATTCATCCGAAAAATATGTTATTCCGCAGTCTGTGAGCAGAGCTGTCCCCGAAGGTGAATTACGCCGGGCATTTCTACCTAGCTATTCGGGAACGATGCGGTATTAAGTTATATTTTGCCGTGACGGAATTAAAATATACGAATTTGAAAAACTTTTATGAATACACGGGACAGTATTTCACAAAGTAGTACCTTGAAAAATTCGCATGAAAAAAGTTTTTCCGACTTTTATTCATTCAAATTTTATTATCTCGATTGCGGAATAAAGTTACCAACGAACACATTTTCACTGTTAACAACGACATAAAAAAATCCACTCGTGGTCAGTTTCGTGCTGAAAGTTAATCATCTAACTTCAGTATAATGACTAATATCCACGGTTAGGATTCATCTAAATGATAATCATAATCGTGAAGGTTATAAATTCATGGTTTTGCATGGAGAATTACTGTACCTTGTTTGAATATGAAACTAGTTCTATGGCACACGTGAGTTATATAAGAAAAAGCAATAATTGGACGATTTGAGTGATATTAAAATGCTATATTCCACAATTCGTCCGTGTATATTTGAATTTTGCCTTAAAAATTTTTACTGCGGTTGGGTTGGGTTGGGTTGGTGTTTCCAATAAAATAATGAGAAACTACCTGCCGTTGGATAAAGGCGGAATCCAAATACCGCAACGGCAGGAAAAAATTGTCATTTGTTGAGATATTTCACGATTTCTATATGAATTTGCTCGAAGCAGCTCGGAATTTCAATATACGAGTGTTTGCGCATCGTGAAAAACAAACACCGAATTTTTTAATCAAACCGCTTCGACCAAAATACACATGCATCGAATTCCATTTTTCGTAATTTTTACACTTTCTAGTCGAGACATTTTTTTCGTATAAACTACGTTTTTATTTTTTCCTGACATTTTTATCACTCTCTTCTAACGCAGGCTCTGTGATTAAGCGTAACTTTCATTTCGCCGTCCTGTTTCGTCATTCGCTTGTTTCCAACGGAAAATTTTTCCGACGACGGAAGGTTTTTCGCCAAAAATAACAAAGTGAATTCGAATTTTCTTCAATCTTCCAGTTGTCCATTTCTCTCGCTTACGGGTTTTTCTTTCAATTTTTCTTCTTTCTTTTCTTCCGGGTTTTCATTTTCTATCGCATTTCCATCCTTCGCAAATGCGGTTTCCACCATTCTCCTAAAACTCGAAAAGCCTCGTCCGCCGCGGAAAATTTCTTCTTCGACCCTTTCACACCAAATAAAGGTTGAATTTTTTTATGTATATCATCCATATATCTCTCTCTTCCATAAGAAATTTCTACTTTTCCATTAAAAACTTCAATTTCGAATTTATATAGGCAAGCGCGTCTCCGAAACTCGGAGAAAAATGTCGTTTTCTGCCGTTTTCACTTTTTTATCGGCACGAAAATTACTTATTTTCTTGCATTTTTTACGCGTGAGGATGCTTTTGTTTTTATTAGCTCTTTTCCCTCTTGATAGTTTCTTGGATATGACAATAATCGTCGTTTTTACGCACGAGTTAGTTTACCGAATTGCGCTTTGGAGATTTCTTTTGTTTCCAAATTCTTGTTATCTTTCATCGTTTCATTTTTAGTCATCCGCGCATAAGGACACCATTGCGTTTCTGTAAATGCGAATTTTAGCGATAAACGATTCTATTAACCAAACCGCGTGCCAAAAGAATTATACTTTTTAATTGTCTATTCGCCTCATACGTGAATATTCTACTTTACTTTTGTATTATTTTTCAATTAATTACGCTATTGTATAGATCATTAGCACTGGAGAAAAAGACATGGCGCGTACGTTTATTTTATGATAGAGCGATATCGATGGTCATATTTTTATAGAACAGATTTGAGATAGGGAAATCCTGATTCATCGCACCCCTGCCATCTACCAATCTATTGAATCGCAGGTTATTATGCAAATTTATATGTTTTGTTTTCAAATGATCTGTGTTTCGTTCTCAACCCTATACCGTGCATTCGTTGTTCTATCGATGAAATACACTTACGCGATCTTTAGAACAACATCTGACAATGCCAATTTCTCGATCTATAGATATATTTGTAAGGGTACTAGTTGGACTACGCAACATATTTCACCCTTGCAACAGAACGTAGTGTTCAATCTTTATAAATATGATGCGGAGTACCGTTGAATGCGCTCAGACGATATTGAAATGATTCCGACTCGACTCGATAGCGTTTAATTCAGTGTCGCGTGACTGGAAAATATCTACTTTTTCCTTTTAGCTCGATGTAAATGATCCTATGCATTTTTCATGATGCGTAATGTATGGCGGTTAAATGCTATCTTGATGGGAGACTTTCATATGTGCGTTTTTGCGGTCATGAATTACCTTACGCTGATTATTTTGCTTTTATCATTTTCTTTCGTTATTTTTTGTGTAATTCACGTAAAGTTTCTTGTCCGCGTATTATTTCACCGATGTGTTTCTCACAAAGTCTCAGTCCTCTTTCGGTGTGGGGAAAAATTATAAAAAACTTTAAAAACATGAAAAATCATAAATGTGTTGGCCACATCAGATTTTTTACGTATTGTAATTACTATTCCAAATATGGATTCGTCTATAATTCTCTATGATCCTGTACAAATGAATGGTACGAAAGTATTGACGTAACTTACTCAGTTCGTGTCGGTTTTCAAGTTGTGTACCGCGTTAATATGGCTTATATTTTTACTCTGCTTCATTACTAAGGTGATGATGGAAAATTATTCTGTAAATAAATAACAGGAATTATAAATTCATCTTGTATATATTAATAAACTTGGAATATAATGCTTAATAATGGATGCGAACGCCTTTCACTTACCCCGTGTAGTTATACTTCATAATAACTGACTACATGCTTCGATGACTTTCGAGCGAACTTGGTACCGCATCTTAAATATTTAATTAAAATATACTGTGTATTGTAGATTCAAAGCGCTTGAGAAATATATAAAATTTATTTTAGATTTGTAATTTTTCATATTATATTTATTTATATTAATCGTGATTAATCGCAAAGTCGACCTTCGACTTTGTGCAGTGTGTCGTACATATTAAAACAAAATATTTTATAAACGGGATAGGTTTCGCCGAAATATATTATACCTGTTAACACTAAATTCCAAACCCGTTTCCTTTCTTCAAAATTATAATTTGTGTATTTTGCGCCCTTCAAAAGCTGGTGCTAATTCATTCGTTTTTGCAAATTAAATGTTTGAAGTGTGGTGAGTCCTAGCGATGCATATAACCGGATCAATACTTGTCTGGTTTGAAATAGCTGTTAATGCAGATCACCTACAGTGTTTATTTTAGGTTCCTTTTTCGGCTTCAACATATGACCAACAATGTAAAGCGGGGCTTACTTATACAAACAAACAAATAGTGCGCGTGGATTTTTATTTTTTAGAGATGTTAATTTATCGCTAAATACAACAACTTTGGTTGCATTAGACGCGATTTGTTCAAACAGCCATTTTAAATCTCTCGAAATTCATATACAGCAGTGGGATTCATTTGTAAATAAGTCGTATTTTGTTTTAGATGCGATTTTTCAAATCATAATGTTTGGTTTATACTCGTAGAGCGAATTTATTATAGAGACTGAGTCAAGCTTTAAAATGAGTATGCACTTTCGTTAAGTTAAATGGTGAACTCATTTTGGGGATAATGTTTTCCTTTTTCAATTTCAACGAAGCTGTTTACCTTATCTCTGACCATTAGGGAATGATCTAAGGCGGGGAGATCTTACTAAATCAGCCGGTTAGTTTGGAGAACTATCAATATGGATATGGGGACCGTCGGATTAAACGCCGATAACTCGGCAAAAGTAGATGTGGTCCTTAGTAACAAAGAATCCTTAACTTCTTTCTTTTCAACTTTCTCCCAACATTCTTCCTCATTTCGGTTGCCTTGCGATCAATCTCGCGGCAACGCGACTCGAACCGGGAAACCTCGGCAGTCTGCTCTTTCTTAATTTCGAGGCCTTTCTTATAGCACCATGGCAACCGTCGAGCAAGTTGCCTGCCATTCTATCCATTCTCTCCAACCCACTGCCTCGTGACCTTAAATCCCTTCCCACTTTCAAACGTATCCAAGAACATTTACTTCCATGTTCTTATTTTAAGCTACTCCGCCCCCTAAATGCTGAATATATTTTTACTTTCTCCATACGTAGTAATGGGAAAGTATTGTGATCTCGAAAAAATCGACTTCGAGATTTCAACGGAAATACACGTTTTGAGGTCCCTAGAACACGTTTAGACTATTTTCGGAATGATGTCTGTGTGCGTGTATGTGATTGTGGGCGCTCTAACTCAAAATTATTTATTATTTTAATTATACTTTTCGAGTTTCTTGGAGATTTCACAGGTTGGTGATTTATATTTCGGCCACCGTTTATCCATTTGGTTGAATACCGGAAATGTTCTCCGTCAAATGAAAACAATGATATTATTATTATTGAGATATTTAAGGTGCTATATAAACCATTAGTATTAACATTATTTGTCAGATTTCAGGCTAAATGAGAAGAAAATATTATGGTGTCAGTAAGATCCTTCAAACGATTTAAATCCTTAGTTTTGTTTTTAAGACTTAGATATTCATGTTTTTATAATATTATTAAAACACTACGCAATCTTAGCGATAATGTTATTTTTTGTTCATATCATAATTGGTCGATTGATTTTTATACTAAGTGTTCAATTGGAATGTAGGAAAATTCATTATTACATAAAAGCTATTATGTTATACTGCTGTGAGCCTTTAAGAAAATTTATAATGCATCGATAAAATGTAATATTTCTCATCCAATTGGAAAGGTTTTAAAGTGGCAACTTGTGCACTTGTGTCAGTTGGATCCTACATTAAACTGCACAAAACAGAAATGAAAATGGGTAATTAAATTCGGGGAACTTGACGAATGATTTTCTTCTTGTATTCGCCTCAAATTAAAGATTAATACACTTCAAGGTAAGACTACGATTACGGAGGAAAATTTATTTAGAAATGAACCCGAAGTTTCATCCGGGTTAATTAAATGGAAGAAACGTTTGAGGAAGAAGTTTCCCACCTAAATAAGGAAATTTGCGGGGATTAGACCTCTGGTAAGACTACGAACCAGAAAAAAGTGCGGAGGATGTTTGCCAAGAGAATTTGCTAAATTAAAAACTCTGAGAGAAAATTAAGTAATAATCTATCCCATGGAATTGAGTATTAAAGCATTCCTCCTATCAATCCACTTGAAAAATTTTCCCAACAAGTTTTGAGCGGTTCTTTACTATTTTTTTGCGTTTATATTACTTTAATTAAAGTTTTTATATCCTCAAACTCCTCTAATCACCTCTTATATCCCTAACCAGTGTGTTACATCAAACAGTACTTCTTTATCCGTTGCTGACGAAGGGCTTCGGCCGGAAAAGCTTTCATATTTGTGTTGTTTTTCGTGTGTCTTCAGCACCCTCAGCGGTTCTTCAATTTTCGTAAACTTCGTGTAGTTTTGTATCGATTTCAATAAACTCTTCATCGAATATATCATAATCTAAACCAGGATAGTATTTGGCGAATGAATCGCAAAATACAATATAAATTTTCAGTTTTCCTATAAGATTAATCTTTCCATTAAATGCCTTAAATATTTTTCAAAAATTGCGAAAAACCAAAAAAATAATGAACAATTTTTCCATTTTCAAACTCATCCAGGATAAAAAAATCGAACGGTATATTTTAATCCCCCCCATTCAATTTACTTCATATTTGTTGGAGTTTATATACTTCCACTTCTTATTGCGTGCCAGGCAGGCAGCATGAGTACGTATATTCCTTTCACTAGAATATCTGTTTAACTATAATGATTGAGACGCTGAGAAGCAGCGAAATTCATAGGAAATTCACCCGGAAAACGGGTTAGCTTTGGCTCATTATGTTATCATTACTGAGCTTAGGTTTTTGAAATTAATCGGTTTAATAGACTAATTGGATCTAATCTTGTAATCTTCGTAAATATTCTCTTTGAATCAAAACTCGAGCCCTACGTGACTGGTTTCGAGTGCGGGTATATAGTATTATAATTTCTGAGAATGTTAATGAAGATAAAATTTGAGTCCGTGATATGGAAAACGGAAACATAAAAATTAACTAGGCTTTAATATTTTGCCTCATTCACTTCTTTTTATTTTGTTTTCTAGCAATTTATTAAATGCCTAAATCAAATCAACAAAACCCTTATTCCGAATGATTTTCAATAACTCCATTTCCAATCCATATAAATTTTCTACACAAAATTTTGTAATCATTCATTCGGTTTTTTCGAAACAATTGTCGATGCATTATGCGTAAAATAATTAAATATTTATTATGCACTCGTGCTTCGCGATTATTTTGACAAAACTAGAATTGATAGAAATTATTAACAGTGAATATAATTTGGTGATTTTGCATCCTCTTTTTATGTGAAATTTAAAATCTGCATGTATTTTATCCATTATCCATTCCATGTGAAACGATTGCTTTGCGAAGCCCATACTTTTAAACTGTATTATAATCTGCGGTTAAAGTTATTACTTCATTTGTTACAACCGATTTATATAAATATGCATAAACGAAAACAATTTGGTGATATGCTATTGTTTTGAGGCCCTATATTTTAAATTATGTCGTGACAAAGACAGTAAAGAAATACTGCCGTTTTTATATCACATTTGAAAGTTATCATGTAGGGTACCAGGCACATATTAAATTCTATGAATGCATATGGAGAAATTACATTTAAAAAATGCGTATGTAATACAGTAATTATTTAATGCACATTACGTACGACGATATTTCCTAGACTCGATGTAAAATATTTTTCTTCTCTCCGTTTCACTGGATTTAAATACATTTATCAATCCAGGTTGGTTTAAAAAAATGGAAATGAATATCCTTGCAGGATGATCAATAGCAATAACTCTTGAAAAGCTACTGAATATCGTGCCGAAATCTTTTATTTTTTTTATTTTTCTCCAATCTTTCCATGCCGAACTCAGAAATTACGTTAAAGCTCATATTTTTGGATTGTTGCGAAACGGAAATACAAACCTTCCCTTTGAAAAAATAAAATAAATCCGGAGGACCAGCTCTTCTGCGGAATGAAACCGCTAATTTCGATAGCAATTTCGCTCAGTTTTAATCCTTCCCTTTCCCATTTCGGAATGCATCGATTTTAACTCCGCGCGCGTGTGTAAAACATGACGAGCGAGAGAAACACGCTTCGACGCTCCGATACTGAAAATTAAAAACTCCGCCGATCGAGGAACCTGCACTTTCTGCGTGCTCCGTGTTTTCTTTCTAGAAAGAGCGGTAGGAAATAAAATTACCATCGCACTCTGTGCTGAATAAAAGGTTTTTTTTTAGGGGAAGGACGCGCGAGAGAGAGAGAAAAAAATGGGGTAGTGCCGTTGGTCGCTGTGCGCGATGGAAGCGGTCACTGAAATAATGATGATGGGGTGCCGTGAGGATTGCGGAGCAGCCTTGGAGAAGGGTGTGTAAGGGGGAGAGGGCGCAAGCGTAGCATAGGACGAATGCTTGGCGAGAATAAAGCAAGTTGTTCAAAGCGGAGGGAGACTACGCAAAATGGCGGGAGGGATAAAAAAGGCGGGAAATGCTAGAGCCGCAAAAGGGTTTCTGGATAATGCCGAACGGACCAAGGCGCGGTAAAGAGGCGAAAGGGTAGGGTAGCGCCACAAAAGCTTGGGGAAATTGGTAGATATAGCCTTGAGATTATGGAATTATAAATGCAGGGAAGGGGACTCGGAGCCCGCTTTGTGAATTGGTGAGGTACGTTTCTGGGGAAAAAGGGGGGCGGCGAGGGGGAGCGGCGCCCTCTGAGCGAGCGCTCCTCGTACTAACATTTCAAAAGCTATTTTTTTAGGTCTCTTGTCTCCTACCGCGTTATCCTGCTTGATTCTCATTTGAAAAGGCTGGGAAAAACAGAGAGGTGGATATGAGTCCAAAATCTACACTTGTGTATCTCTGTTTTTCGTTTTATTTTAATGTTTCCTGTTGATCTCCTGCTCCTGAAGCTGTACGGAACAGGGAAGGTAAAACCCCTCCGTAAATTTGACGGAATGTCCTGTATTCGCATATAAACACACGGAATGAAGCAGGAATATTTTGTATCCTACAGCGGAGACGAAGTAAATTTAATGACAAAATAGAATTGCATTAAATTATAATCAATAGCCCTTTCTACATTAATATAGAAAGCCATGTAAAATTCGACAAATTTATTTGAATTCTTAAATATTAAAGGAAAAAGAATATTATTCTACGCAGAATTGTCGAAAATAGTTTGTAATGGATAATAGTTACATCTGCAAGAGATCGATGAATAATGAGTCATTAAAACAAACTGTATACTTTCATTTTTGTATGTGACTGAGCATTTGGCATTAATCTACTTAGAACATTGATCAACCTAACGGAGAATGTATTCACGACAAGCTTGAATTTGAAATCCACAGCAGAGTAATTATTCGTTTTTTTTCATCTCTCAAACTATAATGCGAACTTGTAACGACCGAATGATATATTTTTTAAAAATATATTCGTTTCAACTCACCGCAGTTGTTTTGAAAAACGGCGAACAAATATTCAGTGGCCATGTTTAAAATAGATCAGTATAGAACTAATGGCGAAATTGCATTTCCAATTAATTGGCTAGATTTATTATTTGGTGGAAATGATTAAATTTGGACAATTTTTTAATATCGCGCTGTGGAAGTTGCGTTTAAATGATAATTTGAAATGGTTAAAATTTTCAAATTTGGTTGTCGACTGTTTTAGACAAAAAATAAATCAGCTTAAAATTTCTCGTCGAAAGATATGTGCCCTTCAAAGTACCTATCGGACTTTGTCATTTTGGAAATGAAAATTTACATTTAATGAAAAATCCAGCTCATATCAACGTAGTCATCGCATATTTATAGAATTATATTTGTTTTAAATTCCTGCCATTTACTCTATAGCTATAATGGTTTCTATGAGCGGTTATCATATGAGTTTTCATTATTTAAATAAGAATGTGTACGAGGAACGATGCATTCAACGCTCTTCTGTTGGTGAAATATTCGGCACTTTACTCTTCAAAGTTAATTAAATACACATCAAAGTATGTTATCTACATAGATAAATGACTCCGAAAGACTTAAACAAGTATAAACCAGTTTCACGACGGTTAGTGCAAGAGAAATTATCTTCTCCACCCGATAAGCTGTTGCTTGAAAAAAGGCGTGCCTCGTTTTATACTTGAAGAGAATTAGGTCGTTCGAAATTCCTAGCGACAATTCCTTTCGTCTCTCCTTTTTTTACTTTCAGCTTAAAATTGCTCGCTCTATAAAATGTTTTAAATTTGATTACTTGCAGCCCTCGACGGCCAGAAAGTTTAACACCCCAACATTTCCCTCGCTCTAAAATAAAATAAGCTCGCCTCTTTTTCTTCCGCTGTAAGAGGTTTTCAACCGTTTAACCAACCCTAATAGCTTAGCCGTCTGCTTTTTAGGGAACTAACTGGACCAGTCATCCTAGCCATCTGAGCGTGCGAGAATCTTCTTCGTAGAATCTACGGAATTTTACAATCTCCCTTTCTCTTCCTCCCTCTTTCCTCTCCCTCTTTTCCGCCCCCCCCCTCTTTTCTGCCCCCCTTTTTTCTCCTTTTCCCTTGTACGCTTCAGAAGCGCACTGTAGGATTTTATGCACGGCGGAGCAGTCTTTCTGGACAGTTGCTTCAGAAGATGTGTCCAAAAATGTTCGCCGCATATCTTCTGGGAGTCGAAACACAATAGGGTGAAAAACTTCAGCCGAGGAAAAAAATTGTGGAAAATTTCTATGGCGTTTTTTGCTCCGTTTGACCTCAATTGAAATAAATAGCTCGGAATTTTTACTGGATGAATGTAAAAGAAAAATCTTTATTATTTATGCTAATTTGACTTGGTCGATGAAATGTTCCAGATTGTTAAAAGTTTTTGGCATCTAACCTCTTCTTTTATTTAAAATAATTTAAAAATTTCTAACAGTTGATTTGCTATTTACGCTTTCAAAACATCCGAAAATACATGTATTCGAAATAGTCCTTTTATCTGTTATTCGGTGCATTTATTCAACTTATGCGAAAATTACATTAAGGCATATTTTAGGATGACATCATAGAGATTCGAATTTTTATAAATTTTCTCCTTGTTTTTAGTTACGATCGCAACAACAACTCTTCCTTTTACGCATATTTATCTAAAGATTTTTCTCCAACCTCTCTTAGATAAAAAGTTTGTCTTTTGTCTTTGTTAAGCATAATTAAAAAATTTATTTTTTTTAATTATATTAAGACGAAGTGTTTTATAGGTGAACTTTAGCAGATTACACGTTTCTCAAAAGACTATACAAGTTATTTATGTACTTTAGTAAACCAAACAACCAAACCTAGGTAATTTTCGTGGTAATACTTGATTCAATATCATTTGCATAATCTCGCCTTAATCAACTCTCACTACAATTACATTACCCTTGAATAAATCGATGCCGCTGAGAAAAAAAACCTTTACGCGAACCTTTGTTTGCCAATCAATCACGAAAATTTGACAGGTGTTCGCATTAATGAGGTGAGCGGAGAGAGAGAAAGATCTCCACGATAGGACAAACAAAAAAGAACGACAAGGACGAAAGAGAAGGGAGATAACATTCCGAAACTGTTTCCTTATTCAACTTTTATTCCGAGCGAACGGTTTTTTGAAATAATAATAAATAAGGAATGCGATACGGCGTTCGAGAGATCTATCTGAGGGAGCGGTTAGACGTACAGGTCTACGGCTTGAGGGGCAGCCATATTTGGGGTGGGGGGGGGGGAGTGAAGGGGAGGGAGAGGAGGAGGAAGTGAAATGATATGTGGTGCCCTCACGGGTCACGCTATCCGGGCATTCCTTCAGAACGGGAGGGAATTTTTGGCGTGGCGTAGATAGAGAGAGAGAGAAAGAGGGGCGTGGCGGAGGAGGAGGAGGGAGGGCCGAGTGGGGACAGGTCGTTTTGCGTGACGAAAAAATTCCAGCTACCGATTCTGCCGCAAACCACGACGGCGAATATCCCGAACCCATCCTCTCCTTTCCCATAATACCTTTTCCGCCCCACCCATCCCTATTCACTCAGTCAACCAAAGCCAAACCATTCCAAACCCACAAAGTATAAAAACCTTTCTTTGTATTATCTCTCTCTCGGTCGCCATAGCATTTTTCCAAACCTATCTTTTTTCTGCTTTCTCCTCGGGAGAGTGATGTGCGATGGATATGCATATCGGCGTTGGTGCGCGCGCGCTGTTCTGCTCGCGGGATTGTTTCTCCCCTAATATATCGACTCGCTCTGCCCTTATCTTACAGTCCAAGAGTTGGCAGCTGTAGTTTTACCTCGACCGAAATCCTTTGTGTCGCGGATTCTTGAAATATTTTAGGGCGCGCGATGCCGTGACATTTCGTTTTTTTTTCTTTCTGTGACTCGCGTCGTTTGAATTGAAAAGATTGATTCACGGCGGTCCATTGTGTTTTTGATCGAGTATCACGCGCTTCGTGGAGTTATAAATAGAATGCCATGCTTTTCACCGAGGGTGGAAACCTTACCGCTTTCATTCTAGTGATTTGATTTTTTTCACTTCGTAATTTTTCATGACTCATTTAACTGACAACTTATTTAACTGTTTCAGTAACATTAATAATTTTATGAATAAAATAACAATTCCTTAGGCAATAGAAATTGATTGCTTATTATTATTTAATCTTGCTTTTTGACGTGCTAGATATGCAAGTTTTGAGACGGCTAAAAATCTGAAATGGTGTTGGTTACTATTTTATTTTGTTAGGGCTTACCACGCTAACCAATTCATTTCTTTTGACTTGTGTAATTGAAAAATTATTTGAATAATTCTTACAAATTATGACCTAATAAGTTTATATAATAATATAGCTTTAATTATTATCTTCGATAGAATTTTTACTCAAAATACTGAAGAATATGAGCTCCTAAAAATGAATCGACGTTTAACTTTCTTCATTTTTTTAACTATACGAAAATGTTCATATCTCTCATTTGACAACACCTTGTAACATTCAAGCTTAAAGAATGAGTTGGTGTTTTTCCGTGAAAGCTAGTGTTTTCAGCGTATTAATAGTTACCAATGCATAGTTTGTGACAAAATTGAAACATCCAAGTTATGACTTATATCATTAAATCCATAGAAACGTACTGACGCTGATAATATTATACTTTCCAAAAGTACTCTTAATTCAAATGAAAGAGCTTTGATCAAGTATGTCTTCAGTATCTTATTGTTAGTGCGAATAAGTTGCGGGACTGGAGACTATCGTTAAACAGAATTCCAGATCGCGCTTCAGCATTAAGTCTCTAAATATTGGAAGGGCATTCGGTGAATCCCTCGACTCTCAAAAATTTTACTCCATTTATTGTAATCACCTTCCCCTCGATCGATATTGCAATAAAAACTCGATTCGCAATTTTGACTTCTGTCCCTTTTGTTCTCTGGCTCATCGTAATAAGTTCTCCAACTCCCAGCGTTGTTCGCCCTATCCTAGATGCCCATTGTCCACTTTCCTTTGTTTTCCTGGATTTCACACTCCTTCCTCGACCTTTTGTTTGTTTACATCCAAATTAGTTGCTTTTCCTAGGAGCGATTCTTTCAAGAATTATTAGGAATATCCCAGCGGAACCTTTACTATTGAATATATGACTGAGGGACTTCATTCGCATCCTGTTTGAAATCCTTGCGAGAATAACCTCGTTTCATTCCAGAAGTTCTTTTTTACACTTTCCATTCAATATTTTAGACAGCGTAAATAAAAAACAGAATAAGACATAATTTCATATAAAGCAACGAACTCCATTTCATTTGAGTTTGTTAATAATTCAATTCTCCTAGAGGTTTACACGTATATCCACATTAAGTGGTAATAGGTTATGCAATGTTACCATGGTGACATTTTTGCCTTTACAGGAATAAAGGCCCTAAATTATTTGTTTCCTCTGTATATATGTGTGTGTGTTGTACGTGTATTTACTTTTAAAGAAATGAAAAATGGAATTTTGCATGTGTGATATACTTCCCTAAAGGTGAGATTATTTTTTCGAGTGAACGCCACTTTATTTGTTCATAGAAAAGCGCATAAATTTTTAGCAGCAAATCCAGCGAACGTATTTCAGTTTTTTAGAACTCGCTTACGTCTCATTTGCGAGGGAGGGGAAAAAAACTTTTCCGCGGCGCATCTCTTTAAACCATTTGTATATATTACTTTAAGCTAGGCCATCTCACACTCTTTCTCTCTCTCTCCCTCTCACTTTCCCACTTTTCCTCATTCCTGGTAAATCCTCTTGGCCCTTTTTTTCTTTCTCTCCCACCTCCCTCTTCCGCAGAGGACACGCCCCACTCTAAAAACTCCCATACCAGAATTTCATTCTCCTATTGTAGGCATTCCATACTTGTTCCAAACCTCCACCCTCACCCCCCCTCCCCTCCCCAAAACGCACTCCCCCCACATACTCCTCCACTCAACCAACTCTCATCTCTCTCTCTCTCTCTACCTTTCTCCCACTTCTCCTCTCATTCATCCCATATATTCTTACTTCCACTCCAGCGTAATCCCTCTCCTGTCGCACTCCTTCATTTCCTACTCCGCATTCTTCCCGTTTCTCCCGTCGTTCCCATCAAATCCTCCTTTTCCTCTTAAATTCTCCTACCTCCTCCTTTCCCCCACCTACCATTCCTTCCAATTTCCCACCGCCCTGCTCTCTCCGCGTATTCTGCATCCTCTCCTATCTCTTCCTCTTCCTCTCCCTCCCCTCCTTCGCCCCATTCACCCCATCCCCTTCCTCCCTCTCCCTCCCCCACCGCTTTTAGGGAGCCTGGACGGTTCCTACAGGGACTATTGATCCGAATCCCGGACCAGGGAGCATCCTTGCCAGCTCCCACTCTCCCACACCCTCCCGCTCTTAAAACCTATCTGTCCCCCGCTCCTCGTGGGGATGGGGGATAGGGAGGGGGGGGGAAATATCCTTCTCCCCCTCCCGCCCCTTACCCCTTTCTCCGACACCAATTCCTTCCTCTTGCACGCAATCTTTTCACTATCTTTCCCTTATCTCAATTTCTCTCTCCCGATTCTGTTCTTCATCTTGCATTTCTCTACATATATATATATATATATATATATATATATATATATATATATATATATATATATATATATATATCTCCCTCACTTTTTATTTCATTCATCTGATTTCCTTTCGGCCTCTTCTTTATTTCATCTTTTAAGCTTCTCGTCTCTTTTTTTTTTACTGCTTCTCCCTTTACGATGTCCTTTTCGAAATAATTCTGTTTTCCTCTTTATCGCGAATATTTTATATCCGTTCGCCTTTACGTCCGTGTTTATCACGTTTCCAATATTGTCCTTCGATATTTTCCCTTTATTTTTATAAGCTAAATAAAAGTTTTTCGACTTCCTTGTTATTCTTTCCGTGCCTCTCTTTTCCCCTTTTTTATTTCTCATATTAGTTCTTTTGCCTCTTTCTTGCCTTGCTCGATGCTGTCATTCTGCGCTAAGTAAATTTAATTCCATTTCAATGCGACTTTTCAGATCGTGAATTATTTAAACCATCTTACCGTTGTATCTCAGTGGCAATCTTATATTATATCCTCATTGAACTCGAGCAGTGTTTTTTTTAGTCTATACGAATATTTTTTAATCCCTCTTTAGATCTTCTTGAGCAAACACTAAAGGATGTGTCTTATAATTGCCCTGAGGGCTAGCTTATCCAGGGGAAAGGAAAGCTTTCATTTTTTTGATAATGATTCCACTTTCTCGGAACTTTTCCTCTTCCTTGTCTTTAATCTTTCACGGTGGACAAGATTTTCAAATCTCCCTTTCGGCTGTATTTGGGAGACATACAAACTTGATTCCATCTCCTTGTTTATTTCTTGTAAATTCTTATTATTCCAACTTTAGGTCGTATAAAAATCACTTTCATGGAAATTAAATAAAAAATAATAGTTTGATACATTGCGAGAAAGCAAATATATATATATACATACATACATACATACATATATATATACATATATATATATATATATATATATATATATATATATATATACACACACACACATACACGCGCGCGCGCGCACACACACACACACATATATATATATAATTTAGTTTTTTGATGTTTCTGGAAGGTGTTTGATTTTGTATACAGAGACCAATATTCTATCAATACGTATTTAACGAAGAGAGCATTAAAGGTCAACTCCTATTCTCCGGATTATATACTAAACTCGTATGACTTTGAGGAAAACAGAAGAGAAGGAAAATCTAAAATTCTGCATAGCAAAGCGAGTAGGAAAAATTCTTATCACCTCAAATTAAATTTATTTAATGTTGGTAATATATATTTTTGATTCATTAAACCGGGTATGTGCGTTATATTCAGACTCCCTTGGCTTAGCTTTGCCAATCACTTCTCGGCACTGTTTCCGCCGGCCCCATTCCTATAATATCCTTTGTTTCGGCATTATTAAACTCTCCCGAAAAACACCTACGCGCTTCTCTTACGCACATTTTTCCTCTCCCCCTCTGTTTCCCATTCCCCTCTAGCCACGCCCTCCCCTTTGTTGGCAGTGGAATTATTACTTCCCCTTTTAAGTCTCTCTCTCTGTACCCCTTGTCCCCTCCCTCTTCACTCACTTCTGCGGCGTCCTCCCTTTTCCGAGAGAAAATAATTACACGTTTCAAAATAAAAAAAAGAAATGGTCGGTTCCCAACTAACTGCGAAGGATTCCTCTTGCGATCGCGTTTAATCAGGAAATTGTGCTTTTCCTACGTATCTGCACGAGTTTCCCCGTTTTCCTGACAGATTAGTCCGTTCGATCGTTGTGCTTTTACTGCCCGGCCACAACGTTATCTGAGGCGTAGTGTAGGTACACAAATAATTCAAAATTTCAATTTCCGAAACTTTGCTTGTTCGATTTATTCGGTTTCCTAAGTATTATTCACTCATTTCCTGGAGAAAGAAATTCGAGAAAATAGGCTTTAAAAACGTTCGTTAATTTGTAAAAGTCCTTATTAATCACAGAACGATTTTTTTAGATGCCGCTTATCCATTTCTTCTGTGTTTAAAGAAATATATACTCCAAGTTGAAAGATTATTTCACCCATTTTCTCAGGGAGTGAATTCTTTTTCAAAGAAGTTTAATAAAAACTATTTGTAATAACTCGCGTTTTGGTGTAGAAAAGAAAGTTTCTCACTAATACTGTATGGATAAATGCTGACTCATATTATCTGTGTTCTCTATAACCCAATTCTGATAATACCAAGACCTGTATCTGAGAGCGAAATTAACTTCAGGGAAATTAATGCATATATATTCTTATATACTGTGTTATTTCCTTGTGTATTAAAATTTTAAACTAAAACAAAAGCGTATGGAACAGTTTTATATTTTCTGTTACTGAAAAATATAAAATTCAAAACTAAAAATTAATATAGAATAATAATCGTTCTTTGTCATTCGTCAGCACATGAGGAATTATTTCCAAGCGTTTCTAACATTCAAATTTCGTTCATGTTCCAATACCGCAGTTTAAAGAAAGCGTAGCCGCTTTAAGGTAAAAGAAATGCTGAAATTTTTCACCACTTAGGATGTCCCAAATAATATCTGGAAAGAAAGCCTCCATTTAAAAAGATTATAACGGCGACGCACTCTACTCAATCTCCTCTCGCTACCTTTCTCCTCGCTTTCTCCTCCTCCTCAGTATCTCTACTAGGGCAAAAGCAATCCATTTCGTTTGCAATTATAGCCTCGGCTCATTTCCTTCATCCGACCATGCCTTTTTTTTACGGGAACTTCTCCAAAGGACTTTGGGGGAGAAAAAAAGAACGTGAAAGTCCCAGAGAAAAAAAAACTCTAAAACCCGATTCTGAGACCCTGGGTATAATACCCAGGGTCGACTTACGCCTGTTTCAACAGTCACCTCGACTCAAACCAATGGAAGGAAAAAAGCTCCTCCATTTTATCCTCTTTCCAGTCGAAGCGTCAATGCTGATTAGGGATAGGGAAGACCCCGCCCTCTTCCACCCTTCCCTCCTTCCCTCTCTCTACCTCCCTCTCTCTCTCGTAGTTTCCTTCAAACTCGTCTTTCTCCTGGAACCTTTCTCTCTCTTCATTCGCCATATGCCTTTCTATTTTCTCTTTCCCAGTCCACTGATAATTCACTTTCACCTGCTCCTAAACGATCTACTTTCTCTCCTCCTCTTTTCCCTTCTCTCACTTTCCCTTCATCTTTTTTCTCTTTCTTTTATATACTTCTTCCTTCGCTTCTCTTTTTTCTCCTCATTTCTGCTCCATCTCTCTCTCTCTCTCTCTCTCTCTCTCTATCTGAAATTCTTCTCCATCCCTCTTATATTCTCCTTCGCGTCCTTTCATATCATTTTGAGTTACACGCCAAAATGGCCTATGCCTTCTCAATAAAGTCCTTAATAAGGACGGGTTCCTTTCATATTTCTCTTCGATTTTTCCTTCTTTCGCTTCCCCTTTCTGATTCTCCTTTCTTTTCCTCTCTTTGTATTGTAAGTCCTTCCTCTCCTCTCTTCCTTAAACCTTCACTGCAATCTTCCAAGGTTTAACTTCATCTCTTTTCTAGGAACATTTCCTCTAGCATAAAAATACTCCCTAGTTCAGATTTTCCCCTCGTAAAAGCCAATTGGGTCCAAAACAATAAACTTTCACTGTTTTCACTCGAAGGAGCGATCCAAAAAAAACAATAATTACCATCGTGTAACATCCCTGTATAATCTATTCAGACGAGGTCGTTTTAAGGAATTGAGTTGAGGCGAAATGTGGCGTTTAAAAAGGATAATGAGGATCGAAGGTGTCGTGCGCCATAATGGGTGATTGTGAAGGCGAGATGTGTGACGTAAGCGCGACGGTGCGTCGAGAGCTCGTGAAGATGCACCAATTACGGAACCTGACTTTGATTATCGTTTCCCCCGCGCGGGAACCCTTCGCTGACACGAACGAAAGCGGAGTTAAATGGAACCCTGGTGAGAAAAAATACGAACATTTAGTCTAAGAGCCCTTATTTAAAGTGAACAGGAGTTTTGAGAGAACATTATGGTAATTGCCGCGAAAAAAAGTTTGTCGAAATCCACCATATCCCTCTATCCTGCAGTAGAACAATAAATACGAATTTTTTCGTTTTTATTCGACGAAAATTTGTTTAAACCGAATCATTTTACAAAATATTGGAATTATGAAGACGATACAGCCTTGCGTTAAATGAATTGAAATAAAACACTCGGATATTGTGTACAAAAAGAACGTAAGGGCTTCTTCCGTCTAATTTGAGCACGTTAGTTTTGAATCCGCAAAATTGCGAGTACATAAACCAATCAACATATTTAGTCGCGCTAGTTCGGATGACATGCACAGTATGCAATGTGCCTTCCGTATCAATAGATGTCACCCCTTAAAGTCGTCTAATTACTAGCGGATTCCTTGATAGCGAATTAATAAATATTATAATATTAATATATCATTATTAACTAAAATTATTAAATAGAAATGGATAATTTTCAAATAGAAGGAAAAGTTTGATGAGGTGCTTGCATTTCGTGTCTCGTCATTTTTTAAGAAAAATTATTCTAACGATAACAAAAATCCTTTTCGTAAAACTTGAATTTTTGTATGCAGAAAATACTTACCTATATATGATTTACTTAATATTACGTATTTTCGTATGTACCTCAAATATGAACAACATTCCCTGGATATTGACTTTGGTTTAATTCTTGAAGAACATCTTTGGTTGTGGACATTTGAATGGGCATAAGGAAAGGTAAATTCGCATTTCTACAAAAATACCCCGTTTCATGAACTCGCTCGGAATACGCAAAAGCCGCATTTTGCAAGTTACCTAATGACAAGTACATAGATTAAATAGGAGAGAGGTGAAAATAAAATGCGAGAAATTTTCATCGGTAGATATTCTTACATTGATCATATATGTACCTCATAGTTACAATCGAATAATTCTACATATAATTATAGGGATCGATTTTTTTCTGTCTACACAATTTTATAAATTAATCAGAAATTTTTATGACTACCCTGCGGCACTTAAAGATTTTTTAATCTATAACATATTTACCATGAATTTTTTCACGTAAAATTATGTACAAAATGGAATTTTTATTCGTTTTTCTCCTCTAATATTTATAAAGATATTCTTAATATTACTCAGTGTGTGACAATTTATTTATTTGGAAATGATTTCGTTATGTTTACTCTCCCCTAAGCATCGAATGTTGAATAATTTAAACCGACGTAAAGCGTATAATAATAAACTATTAGAAATTTTGGTGATATGTGCGACTTGAAATTTTTTGCAAAGCTGAATGCGCATTTAGCTTTTAGCAGTAAAAAAAAAGAGAAATCGAGGATATCGCTTCCTTCTGCTAAACGGTATTCTCGCTTTTATCTCGTTGATATACTTTGCGTGTTCGTTCCTTATAGCCATTTCCTCTTCGTTCTTTTTTTAATACCATCTCTCGCTCCATCGTCGTTTATTAGAGCCTTTTTTATCTCTCTCTTAACACTCCATTTCTCTCTCCTCTTCCTCCTCCATATTCGTATACCTTATCTCCCAGTTTTAATCGTCTCACGTCCAAAAACGAATCCGACTCACTCAGCCCTCAAATATTCACCCTTCCATTCTATGGTATGCGACACTTTTCTCTCTCTCTCTCCCTCCCTCTCACAATTCTCGTTGTTTTTGCGTGCTAGACGCTTTATCTGAATGCGGTGGCATATTATTTCACTTTATGAACTCATCTGTAAATTCACGATAGCATATTGCAATCAAGCTCCAAAATCCTTGATTTATTTGTAATGATTATTATTTAATATCATTTTAAAGGACACGATATATATTTTGAAATTGTATTATTTTAAGTATATAGCATTTTATAAATTAAATGCGGACATTTTATCAGTTATTATTGATAAATACAGAAAAGTAATATAATAGGGAATCGTTTAACATAATACAATGAAAAGTAGCGTTTTTCATAAGAATAAAATGTTTATAAAAACTGTAATCTCGCCGACAAATGCAATCAACGAGAGATATCATCCATGAAAGTTTGGCATTTTATAAGGTTTATTCTAAATTATGGACAAAGTTGTTATGGTCTTACGATATCCGTTAAAATTATACAATAAATAAAGTTTTGATGACATAATAATGATACGAATGGTCTTTTTTTCTAACTTAAGCGGTATACATTGTTCTTCATATCGTTTTCTTTTTGTTATATGTTACAGAATTCCGCAAAAAGTACATTTGTGATTTAATGATTGATTGCAAAATAACAAATGAGTTTAGAGGATAAATCGTCTACTTAGCAAGTAATTCCTGGAAACGTGTTTCAGAATATTTATTTTACATATCAGATAAGTGTAGGGGAGAACGGGGTAATTGCGGTCACCTAAGCGAGATTTGGTATAACACGAGGGAAAATGGTGGAATATTGAAGTTGATTAATGAAATCGATAGGCTAAAATGTGTACTTTTTAAAACAATTAACCGAAATAATCTCAAAACTTTCTCCTCAAAGGAGACACCCCAAAAATAAAAAATCTGATGTGGCCAACACATGACTTTCTCCATATTTGGGGTATAGATATTTAAATTATTATGAGTAGCATTATAAGGCAAAATTATTATTTCGTATCGTAAAAGAAGACACGTCCTTGCCGTAAATTACGTATATTTTGAATGTTTACAGAATTCACCGCTACATGGTGTTGGCGCTGTAGGCTGGTATTAAGAAAAAGCGAAATATATCCGAAATGGTTGGTTCTACGAAAATTAGTTTCAAACAAAACTTGGAAGAAATATTATTCTCTACAACTTTGGTCCTTACGAAGATTACCAATGACGATGTTGTTAAGGAGATATTTAACGGAAACCGAAAAACCGGTTATTTATAAATAACTCCTATAGAAAATTATTTCAAATAAAAACTGTAGGAAATTATATTCTCTATAACTTTTGTTTAGAATTGTATATACAATAATGATGTTTTAACAAAGAAATATCGCAAAAACCGAATCGGGTTTCGAATAAACCGCGACTTCCGATTATCCGTTATTGTCCAAAAACTAATCAGTTCTTTGTGCTCATGTTAAAGTGTTATATATGAAGTTTGGTAACGATATGGTATGTACTTTTTGAGTTAGAGCGCCCACACTAACATACACACACACACAGACATCATTCCGAAAAGTCTAAACGTGTTCTAGGGACCTCAAAACATGAATTTCCGTTGAAAACTGGAAGTCGATTTTTTTCATGAATACAATACTACGTATGGAGAAAGTAAAAATCTGATGTGGCCAACACATGACTTTCTCCATATTTGGGGTATAGATATTTAAATTATTATAAGGCAAAGTTATTATTACTTATCGTAAAAGAATACAGTCGTCCTTATTGGCGTAAATTACGTTTATTTTGAATATGTTTACAGAATTCACCGTTACATGGTGGTGGCGCTGTATACAGGAAATTACGAAAAACAAAATATCTCCGAAATGGATGGTTCTACGAAAATTTGTTTCAAACAAAACTTGGAAGAAATATTATTCACTACAACTTTGGTCCTCACGAAGATGACCAATTACGACGTTTTTAAGGAGATATTTGACGGAAACCGAAAAAACCGATTATTTTTTATAAATAATTCCTAAACAATAACTGCTGTGGAAAATTGTTTCAAATGAAAGTTGTAGGAAATTACATTATCTATAATATTTGTATAGAATTGTATATACAATAATGATATTTTAACGGAGAAAAATCGCAAAAACCGAATCGGGTTTCGAATAAACATCGACTTCCGGCTAACCGCTGTTGTCCAAAAACTAATCAGTTCTTTGTGCCCATACCAAAGTGTTATATTTGGTAACGATATGGCAAGTACTTTTTGAGTTAGAGCGCCCACAATCGCATACATCCACACAGACACACACACACACACAAATCATTCCGAAAATAGTCTAAACGTGTTCTAGGGACTTCAAAACGTGTATTTCCATTGAAATCTCGAAGTCGATTTTTTTCGTGATCACAATAGTTTTCCATACTACGTACGGAAAAAGTAAAAATTGACCGGTACTTCCCCTCTTAGCGGATAATAGCGGTCATTGTTTTCGCCATATAAGTAAAATAGGAAAATTAGAACATAATATAAAAAACAATTTTTACTAAAAATGAACTGCATTTATTGGACAAGAGGAATGGTATATGTTACATATGAAATGAAAAGCCTGGTTTAGGATATTGATATTTAATGTTTCATAGAAAATATTAAGAAAATACAATTTTGAAATCTGTGAAAACCTTTCCTTTTAAATTGAAACAAATATAATAAAAGTTAAGTCTCCTGAATACAAAAAAACAAAAGTTTTACAAAATTATAAGTTTGAAAAATCATAAATTTGTAAGTTTCAGTTGCATCGATCGCAAGCGTAACCCTCTGCACTGTCCCAACCGGTACAAGCTTTGTGTGCCCAAAGTCCGCAAGAATACAGCGATACCAGAGCTCGCCGGTCACTTACTCGAGTGAATACCTCACATCGACTGACCGCCATTACCGGAAACTCTGCTTCCACTTATAGGTTAGCCACGAGACGACGATGTTTTAAATCAGAAAAACAACCAGTGTTTCTTAAACTAGACATTTTCGTATTGTAGTACTATGAATACTTTGAAGTGTGCGTTACTTAAAAAACTCAGGAAATATACATCCCGCAGCAGAACAGCAACAAACACTGACAAGATGACGTGGCTTCCTGCGTAGGTTCATTAGGATCTTGAGATAGGGTAGCACCTATCAGAATTCAATTCTAACTCTCCAGCTCCGAGAAACTTCACCGACCGGAATTACCCGCTGACGGCCGTTAACCCATTCTCCCCTAAATGTTACAAGGCATGAACCAAAAAAATATCGGTTGAAATATATTTCACCGTATGTTTGAATATACATATAGTTTTTCTCGCACAAGAATTTCACAAGTGCATTTCAACCAAGGTATTTTTTTAAAATCCCAGCTGTCTTATATTCGAAATAGTGCACTTACCTAAGGCCTCATACTGTGTTGTCGCGACGGCTTCCATGCCTCCTACAAAATGGATGGAAGCGTGATAAGCTTCCGATATTCCGGCTCCACATATATACACAACAGCGACACACAAAAGACGCCATCCCTTTTTCAGCCTCCCTCCCCCTTCTCTCTTTCTCTTTATACTCCAGCTCCCTCTCTATCCTTCGATTTCCCTCCCCTCTCTCTCTCTCTCTCCCTATTCTCTCTCTCTCTCCTCTCTCCCACTCTTCCTCCTTTCTCCCTCTTTCGCTTTCCTACTCTCCGCGTTTTCAGTAGAAGAGCAGTAGACAGAAACTTCCCCACCATTTGCCAGTATCTGCCGACCGTGGAGATCGGAAAGCTCTGGGTTCGAAACCCGTCTTCTGCCACCTTGTTGAATTCCGGGCGTGCAAAGTGGTGCTGACGTGTCCCCACTTCGTACGTGATCCGGGTATGGAAATGTGTACGCGAATTCCGGCGTTCTTTTTTTTCTTTCCTATACCTTCTTTCTCTCTCTTCCTTTCCCAACAGAAATGGACTCAGTCGTCACCTTTGACCCTGCCCTCTTCCTCATCCTATGCCAATTCCCTCTTCTCTCTCTCTCTCAGCCCGCCTCCCGTCTTAAAATTCACCTCGCGCTTTTCCTCCTCCCACTCGCAGAAAGTCCTTCCTACTGCTCTGCGTCGATTACGGCGCGCCCTTTCCGGAGAGAGTTAAAGCAACTCCTCACGTTGCTTCTGCAGGACCTGCGTGAGGGATGTCGGGTAGCCTGAGAGTGATGTCCCTAAATACGGTCCTCCTCTCCTTCTGGGAGTCGGGGAAGGGGGTAGTTTGAATGGCGGCGTATGCTTCGAAAGGTTTCGCTATACGTATGCAATGGGAGATTCGAGATTTCTTTTCTTTTGGTGCCTCCACGTAGTTGCCCGGATGCTTCGTCAAATAGATGATTTTACGCTGAAATCCTGGGGACGAGGAGCTATTTCAATCGAGTAACAGAGAATCAGACAGGAATTCTGCTACTGAGTAAAATAAACTCTAATATTATTTAATCCATTATCTGTAGAATCGTTAAACTTGTGTTTTCAGTATCAGTGAAAATTGTATGAGAAAAAAACTGTAATTAAGATAGAAAGGGAAATGCATTCCTGCAGATGAAACGTTACATGTTGTTCCAAAACATCGGAAAACATCCGTACATACGTATTTTAAATTTTATTTAGGGTTGCTCTGAATTGCTCCTTTTCCCAAAAAAAAATGTCGGCGAGGCTAAATCATGGTGGTAAAGAAACACTTGTCGGTGAGGCAGGTATCAAAAATAACCTTATCCAACCGAGCTGAAAAAAAATATCAACCAGTATTTTATTAGGTAGAACTGTTACGTCGACCCACATATAAAATAATTTTTATTTGTATCATATTGTCCATGATGTACCTTTATCACGGAAGCATCGTATCATCATAATTTTTATTTTGATGTTTTCTCATTTTACGAATACTTTTTGGGTCATAACTCTTATTCCATTTTCGTCCGCATCGCACCCGAGCATTGATCATCTTCTGCAGTAAAATATCGCGTGGCCGAATCTAACCCGTCAAGTTTACATATCTCATCCTAGTAACTTTCACTTAAACTCTTCTTGCGTGAAGAATCCACAGCGCCTATTTCCTCGGGTATACGAAACACATCCTCAGTCACCACGCCCACTCCATTGTACCGTAGAAAATGTGTCAAATCCACAAAACCTTTTCAGGGTCACCGGCATTTAGCTAATTGCCCTAGTAGTAGTGTAACGGTAGATTTAGAAGGTATAATTCTGTCAGTAAATGTTGATTACTCAAATATTTTGCTTATTTGCGACGAATGTGTGTTTAGAAAATGGATCGCGAGGGAGTTTCGAGTTAATCTATTATAAATAAATGAAGCCATGAATTAGGATGCGTCAACGAAGATTTCATTTATTCCAATAGTCAAATCATATATTTTTTAAACTTAAAAATATTTCATCTTACGATAATTTGAAACATTTCCGAAAATTAGTTTGAAACAATAGGAAATGGTGATAGATATGGTAAAATATATCAAAATGCTTACTGAAACAAAGGTAGATATGTGTTGTTTGGCGGGTAAAAATGAGAATTGATATTTATTTGAATTTATATAGTTTTGCATCGATCTTAAGAGTGGCTCGATCTTGAACATTCCGCGTTTTCTTTTCACCAATAAGATCTCACTTGCCTGGAGAGACAGGAAACAAGCGAGAATCGATATCAGATGAGTAATATTAGGAATGGATACTCATATTACAAAATAAATTTCAACTATACATTATCCATTAAGTCATTTCGCCTTACATTACTAGTCATATTGGAATTATGGTGGAAGGATCACACAATAGTGGGGTGATTAAATATCAATATGAAGTATTTATTCGCATTCGCTCCTCTCATCTCAACTACCTTTTCCCTAATGAAAAGATTGAGAAGGAGAAAAATTCTGAACTTGTCCGGGACTCTAACCCGAGTCTCCCCACTTGCCGAGTTGGTGCTTTAACCAACTAAGATACCAAGCCAAACTAATTCTCCATTCTCGAATTGGAAGTGGGAGACCCGGGTTCGAGTCGCGGTCAAGTTCAGGATTTTTCTCCTTCTAAATCTTTTCGTTTGTGATCAGTATTATGCACTCACTAATAAAAGTTTAATTTCCACCATTTCACTCTCAAAAGCGTCGGATATCAGATGCCATGCGTGTAAACATTCCTTCTAGTGTAGCTTTGAGAGAACGATTTAGTTCGCATCTCAGGGGCTCTTTACTCTCGCAGTAAGTGCGTTTTGGGCGAATGCCACCTTGTACGAATTTTAAGGAATTGCGGCCCTTTCTGGAATCATGTCTCCCATTTGATGGCCTTATAGAACGACTTTCATTTAATGCAGTAGTCTTCAAGGTTGGCAATAGTGCCCATCAGTGGGCGTTTTTGGATTTTTGGTGGGCGTTAAAGAGCTCACCAAATGCTATTCTAATTTTTACATTGAAAAATAAAATTCTATAAAAAAGCTTAATGATACGCACACATATTCTGTACAACTATTATAGTTCGTTTGTCGTTAACTATAGTATCATATCATACTATACTAGCGACAATGTATCCATGCTGCGGTAAAATCGAAAGGCCCATGAGGGTGGTCGGAGTCTCTCGCAGAAGCAGCGAAGCGTTTAAGTTTAATTTTATCAAATATATAACATCATAATTTTTTAAACACTGTTATTACCACTGAGACCGTATTCGGTAATCTCATATAACGTCAATCCCACTAGTATTAGGGTTACCATACCTCCGTAAATCGCTTTGCTACTGGGGGCACTAAATTATTCTTTGCCTCGGGCGCCAGAAACCCTCACTACGCCACTGGGTGGGCGGTGAACTTATTTCAAAGGACAACATATGGTACAAGTGGGCGGTGACTCAAAAAAGGTTGAAGACCACTGATTTAATGTATTCCTGAAAAAGAAAATCTTGCGAATATAACTGATTTTTCACCGGTATGACATTAATCTCATTGTAAAAACAAGATTAACGTTACGGAATAGAGTAGATATCTAACAATGATTATTTTATGATTATCCAAGTTAATACAGTGAATTCTATAGCGCAAAAAGTGTTGATAACTTTTTCACTGAAAACCATTAAAGGTGAACAGCATCTAATTGTATTAAAATGGAATTCAGCTAAAGTTACTCTCATTATTCTGCTCCTGCCTTCCCTCTTTGAAACAAATAACAGCTATCGATAAATCGATCAATTAAGTGCAAGTATTTGAACTTGAAATGCGCATCACGTTTGCCTTCGTCAGATACATCCTTTGGTCATCAATTATTACATCTCTGAATTCATGATAATACATTTTTTATTAAATCGAGTAATTATGAATATTTATCCCAGATAAAGCAATTGCCCAGAAAAAACGAGCTATTGACACAAATAAAAATTATACGACAGAGAAGAAAAAATATTTTCCTGTTATGTATTTTGAGCAAACACGCAATGTTTTGATTTCATCATCGCCTGAAATTGAAAAAAACTCCAAATAAAAATAATTACATTTAAGCATTTTTTCCTTTATTTATCTCATCGGTAAAAGAAGATTAGCTGGTATTTTTTGATAAGGTTTATTGCTGTTTAGATTTTCGATGTAGCTAATCCAACTTTCAAAAACTCAAAACTGTAGTTGCGTCAGCATAAAATATTTTACTGTAAATACTGTTCAGGAGAAAATACTTTTCCATATAATCCGTATATAATTTTTGGTTGCTAAAGAATTTCTGTTAATCGGCGTTGGGTGTTTATTTAACCCTAAGATTTAAGCGTCAACACCGTCGCAGTTGATTCAGAATTCCTCCTAAACATGCTTCTCAAGGTATTTAACAGTTTTGGCTGCTGATGATAACTTTTTATGCTGCTTATTGGGGCACAACGGATTTTTATCGCCTGTTTCACTGAAAATATGAGGTAACTAAATGTTCCGCGTCTCGTTACTGTCGAACGATGTCCTCTTTTCGTCTTATATCTCTGCTGCTGCGCGTTACGAAGTTTAGTAATCTGACGAAAGTTTAATAGATCGCATATGGCCGGGCACCGAAGTTGGCCACGATAATTAATTTGTTTATATATTTCCTGGTTATGGCTAAAAATAACTTATTTTCATCGCTGAAAACGAGTGAATAGATTCATTTTATATATGAATCTGTTTTTTACTTTCTCATACGAAGTATCGAGAAAGAATTGTTTTCAAGAAAAAATTCGACCTCGAGATTTTTACGGAAATAGACGTTTTGGGTGTCGCTGAATCCGGAAAAGTGGCTTTCGCAATGCTGTCTGTTTGTCGGTCTGTCTGTCTGTTACTGGCTCTGGAGCCTAGACGGTAGAACGAAAATGAATGAAATCTCGTACTTAGGCATTTCATCATACTGAGCAGAGTATACGTACAAATGGTTCACATTGCTCCATAATTAAGAGTAGTTTATTCTACGCATTTTTAACAGCAATCCGATTTTCTCGAAAACGGCGATTACGATTTTGATCAAATTTCGTACAGTTACTTGAGTTTTCGTCTTCAATAATACTATATAGTTCATATTTCTCAAAAAATGAATATAAGGCTAGTTTATTCTAGGCAACTTTAACAATAATTCGATTTTCTCAGAAACGGCTGTAACGATTTTGATCAAATTTCGTACAGTTACTTGACTTTACTTATTCAATAATACTGTATAGTTCACATTTCTCAAAAAATGAATATAAGGCTAGTTTATTCTTGGGCAACTTCAACAAAAATTGGGTTTTCTAAAAACAGGCATACGATTTTCATTTTCTAAAGATAACTAAACGACGCATTAGTACGTATATGAGAAAGTTTGTACACTGTATGTTGTACCGATTTTTTGTTTTCATTGTCCTGAAAAACAGATCGTCATTACGTACCTGGGCAAGTGATATTTTTTATTAGCATACCTTCAAAGAACGACTCATTTAATTGCATCGTCGCTTAATGGAAAATATTCATTTAGTTGCCATTTGCAGACAGGAAAGTTTGCAGTCGTGAGAATTTTTAATCGAGATTTTCTAAAAATATAGTTGAACGTTTCCAGAGGACAATATTTAATTTTTACTTTTATCTCAAACGTTTTTATGTACGGCTCCAGTCACGCGATGTGAAATGCTTATTCCTCTCGAACTTAAAAAGGTTCGTTTTGTGCCACCAGTGGCATTCAACAGCCAAATATATAAGTACAGTGCTTCTTTTTTTCACTCAAAACAATCCGCGATCAAATTATCTCCTCCATCTCTTGTACCCCAACCCCAAACAATTCCTCGGGGAATCCTTCTGACCTGCTTTTGCCTCTGTTCAGAGAAAAATGTGAATTCGAAAGGAGTTTTACAACATACACCGACTTAATTCTTTTAAAATGAAGGAATTATTTTACTAACGATAATTTATGAAACTGATTTTCGATGCAACTATTGGTTTACGAGACTTGTAAATGTTCTGAAAGTATTTCCATTTACTAACTGCAGAATTGTGGGTTGCTTGTTGACGGAGGAAGAAAATCGGCACACGTAATATAAAAATAATAGGTTAAAGACTGTATGTTGTAGTAATTATAAATAATTTTCTTTGGGAAACCGTTGGCAAGCCGTGGGTATTTAATTCACCATACATTTTTCTATGGCGCAATGAGTTAATGTCAATTCAATACGGATATATAAGATTTGTTCATTTTGATTCATGCTGTCTTAATTAAGCATTTTTATGGACGGCTGAATAAAATCGTAAAATTATATTCACAAAACGCATGCACCTAGGAGTATCAACGGAATTGGAAGGTTTAAATGGGTATAAATGTCGTCCTCGAAGGATTTAACAACAAGAATATTTATGTATAAACTGTATTTACGCATAATCCTCTCGAATATCCTAAACAAAACTGACGTTCTAATGCAGTGTTTCTCAACCGGGGTGACTCGTCACCCACGGGTGAAGGGGAAGGTGTGTAGGGGTGACGCAATACTCCCACGTGGTGCGTACCATTCCCTTCGTCGGACGAGAATATTCTCTCTTTTTTCACTTCGGCGCGTAGAGTTGTGTGTTGTCCAGCAACGTGTGTGAACATTCTGCATAGATTTCATTAGAAAATTTGAGCTAAGTGTTAAATATCGCAGTGCAAGACAATTGCAGTATTATTTCAACGATAAGTCGCTTTCTTTCTTTGTTTATCTTACCGAACATCCGATTCTTAAGAACTCCATTTCGCCGTCCATCAACGTGGGTTCTCGAATGTTACTTTAAGGAACTGTAAGTAAGTCTCATATGTTTTAGTTAACTCCCTTTGCCAATGCGCTTCATTGTCTTCCTCGAGTCCTAGTGGAATGCGTTCAATCTTTTTAAACATATTTTTCTGTATGCTGGTACGATAAGGGTTTCCGTCACTGCATTTGATTTTCAATCCTTCTTACACCTTCCGGAAGAAATCGCCAACTCAGAATTTATTTGAGAACATTACTGTTTTTTTGTCGATAGTTACATTTTATTAATTCGTAGTGTTTAATTTATTGATTTATTGGTTGGTTATCCCTGTCCGTTGTTTTTTGTAGTTCTCCGAGAATTCTTAATCTGGAATTTTTACC
Source organism: Uropetala carovei (assembly GCA_036926305.1). Lineage (NCBI taxonomy): Eukaryota > Metazoa > Arthropoda > Insecta > Odonata > Petaluridae > Uropetala > Uropetala carovei. The sequence continues at coordinate 1,926,768 of JAXCHB010000010.1, read as the reverse complement.
CTCATTAAAATGGACAAATTTGTTGGGAAGAAAACGAAATTGGATGAAACAGTGACGACGAACATTCGAATGTTTTTCCTAAGATATCTTCTAAAATCAAACGTAGATAATAATGTGACTCTTACCTAGGTTTTACCTGATCAGGATATGATAATAATCCAATACATATGTGCATTATCTGCGGATAGAAATTGTCATGATTCTATGGTTCCTAGCAGACATAAGCGTCATCTTATATCAAAAAAGCATAGAATATCTTTAAAAAATTTTGAAAGATCAAAGTCAACAGTCAACAAAAGTTCTATGAAAAATTTTTCTACTTCCGATAAGACCCTAGAGGCAAATTACATATATTGTTTCAGAATTTGTGAAACAACAAAAACCACATATAGTATGAGAGACTTTAACAATTCCTGCCTGTAAAGAAATTGTTAGAATTATGTTAGGTGACGATGCTGCCAAAGAAATAGAGAATATACCCCTTTCTAATGATACGGTTAGGGGACGTATTAGTGATAGGTCAAATGACCTAGAAAAACATATCACAGAAATAGTAAGTGATAGAAGCTTCGCTATTCAAGTTGAAGAGTCATGTATTGGCTTTTATTCGTTTTGTAAACGAAACTGAAATAATATAACAATTTCTTTGCTGCAGAGAAGTTCAGGTGTGTCCGAGTGGCTTATCTTGCAGACATTTTTCAACACCTAAACAAAATCAATATGTCAATGCACGCCCAAATGAAAACCTTCTATCGTCAATGGGCAAAATGAATGCGTTATTGGTAAATTAAAAATTTGGGAGGAACGACTCAGACAAAACTCTGACAAAAACCTCAAACGGCAAGGAAAAAGTAGTGAATTTGATAACAGACCACTTGCAATCTTTGCAACTCAAAATAAAACATTGAGAAATTTCCGAATATGACTGGGTTAGAAATCCTTTTTCAGTAAATTCCACTGTTAGTGGATTCAGCCTTCAAGAGGAAGAGGAGTTTGCTGAAATCCAAAATGATAGAACATTGAAAATGCAATTTGAATCTCTGCCATTGAATAATTTCTGGATCCAAATTTCAAAAAAATATCCAAGCATCTCAAAAGCGATTGACATTTTATTAAATTTTTCCACTTCGTATTTACGCGAACTTGGATTTTCCACACTTACGACGCTGAAAAATAACAAGAGAGAACGGCTTTTGTCTGTGGATGAAGAAATTAGAGTGTATTTCCTCAATCCGTCCCAGAATCAGCAAAATTTGTGAAGAGCCTCAGTCACAAATATCGCATTAAAATAGTCAAAATATCAAATTTCTTTGAATGATAATATTTAGTAAATATTGTTTATTATATAAATATATTTTTATTTGCTTCATTAAAGTTTGATTTTATAAATATTAATACTTTTTATTGGATTATTTTTTCGTATTTTTCTTTTTCACAAACATGTTATCTATAATCAAAATACTTTAAATGTAACCTCTTTATGTGGCGCTATTGTTTATATGTGGAGTGCTATTTTGTGTTAGTATTATTTTTTATTTTGTATTTGTATAAGTATTTTTTGTTTCATAATCTTTACATTTTAAAATAGAATAGTATTATTTTTCTTAATGTTGTGTGAATTGTTTGTGGGTGCCAAATAATAAGTCATCTATGTATTTGTCTTCACTAATTGTAAGACTGGTAAAACCTTTTATTTGGCTGTATGTTGTGCGTGACATAATTACTATTATTAATAATATTATATATTTAAGGAAATAATTATTTTTTTCTATATTGTTTAAGTAAATTCAATTTATAGTGATTTTATTTATTATTAATTTCATGGGTTTCGAGGGACACATTGATATTACGTCATACCTCTACAAAACATTAATATTTTTCTTTTTAAGGAGAAGCCTCATTTGATTGTAAGGAGTGACGGGAATATTACGACATTGAAGAAAGGGTGACGCGAACACTAATAGGTTGAGAAACACTGCTCTAATGCAATGACCAAAAAAATTGGTATACCGCATCCACCTTAGTTTGAAGACGTTTATCAATACCTGTTTAAGGTTTACTATTAGATTGTTATTTTCACCCTCAGATAATTTACTCTTATTACTGAGGATTTACTTAAGCGACCACAATTAAAATCGGGCTAATAAAGCTGATGATGATTAATTAATGATTTAGTTAATAAATTATTAAAAAGGAATATTCCAATAATTTTTTTCGCTTCGAGAGAAACATAATATTATTTTTCCTGTTTAATATATTTCAAAGATTTTCTGTCATAATATATAACTTAATTCAATACAATAACTCATAAAAATTTTATTTTTATTTAAAAAATCGCGCATAACTGGACCGAGATTGTAAAGCTTACTAATTGGAACAATATGAAATCTTAAGGAATTAAATTGATAAATGTAGACTTATGAGAGTCGTCTTAAAATAGTAGGTGACGTGCGATAAATAATTAAATATTTAAATCTCCGACAGGTAAAATATATATTTTTAATTACAAATAAAATGATTTATGAGACGCATTTTATAAAAAAATATTTTTTTAACTTTTGAATACTGGGTATACGAACCTTGGAACTTTTGTGTTTGCAATTCAATGCGCTAACCATTAAACCATCGGCAACTAAAATTCAAATTTCACGATTTTTACTTCCGGGACGAGTGGTGTAATGGTGAACGCATCGGATGCCGATTGGAAAATCGTGTTCGAATCCCAAAGAAATGTTTTCGTTAATTTTTTCATTTAAAAAAATTATATTTTTCCAGAGATCGCCTATTTTTCAAAATAAATCTCAAAAGTCAACTTTCATCAATAAATAACAATTTTCAAATTTACAAAATTTTAAATCTCCGTCAGGTAAAATACGAAATTTTTAATTAAAAATAAATAATTTAGGTGTTATTTCACTGTATTAAGTTGTACACTTTCACAGAACATTTTTGACTCATTTTATAATTTAAAAGTTGCTTCATCCTTCCAAAAAATTCTAATCAGTTTAACTAAGAAAGCGACCTTCAACACTCGCCCCTCTTATTACTTAACTAATATGAACTGCCTAATAGACGTTAAAAAAATCCATTTTGGCGTTAATATTTGCACGTTAAATGAATTATTAAAAATTTCATCGAATAATTATAAATAATAAGATTATTACGAATTGAATCTCTTGAATTTGTAATATGTTATTATATTTCAATTACTCAAGCGAAACCATTTTTTTGTTGTAGCTACAATAGATTATGTAGAACGTATTTACATACAAATATAAACATGTATACATGTGACTGCGTGTAAACATCTATACGGCCAGGGGAAACACAACAGTCATCCTTTAAAATATACGATGTTCTACAGCAGATTTCATTCTCCATTACTTATTCCGCGTAAGCTGTGCCGACTTGATTACGATCGCGAACAAAAAAATTAAAATTAATGAATGCAGACGCCGCTCCGCAATTTAAAATTTTGCCCCCACTATCTGCCCATCTTCCTCGCCCAATTACGTCATCCCTCCGGCCGAACATTCCATTCCCAAAGACAGGGCGCGTCCGTGGAGATGGAAAACAATTAGTAGCATGTGGTACCTGAATTTCGAGAGACATTACGAACAGACGCGATACAGAGAAAGTTAAGGGATGCGGAGAGTCTCGATGGCGCTCTGGAGAGCTGTGCTAGGGGAATAGCGATGTAATGGAATGGGATGGGACTCGGGGAGGGTGAGAGAGGAAAGGGAAAAAAGGAAATCAGAGAGAAGGAAAATTATCAAAGTGGAGAGAGAGAAAGTAAAAGGAACGAAAGTGATAGAGGGAAGGATGGAAGGGAGAGAGAGAGATGGAATTGATGAAAGAGAGGTAGAAAGTAGGAATCGAAAGGGGAGAAAGCAGTCTGGGGTTGGGAAACGGACAGCCACGAAAAACGACAATTAGACGAATTCGAGATGGAACTGCTTGATACCGAATACCATAAATGCTTGATTTTTATAATAGGGGAAGGAACCTACCTGGGCACAAATGTGTCTGTAAAATAAATGTTTATAAATGTATTTAATTCTTTCTCATTCGCTCAGATTGGAACAAGGGAAAGTTGATCGTTTCACGCAATAAGAGAACAGTCTACTTTGTCCTGCGAAATTTTTAACATAATGTTGTATTGACTATTAATTTCAATGTAATATATTATTCTATTATTTATGACCAAAATCTTTTCATATTAAGAAAATTTTACTAGTGATATTTTCGCCCAAACGTCTTGTTCATTTTTCATTAGACTGAGCAACTTAACACTCATATAACGTACGAACTCTCAGTTTCTTACGAATGCATTATTAAATATAAACTTCTCATGAATTTTATGCAGAAAGCAGTTTCCTTTATCTATTAAATTACCAAATTAATAAATATCCATTCAGCCTAGAAAATAAACTGTGCGTTACGTAATTCATCTCTGACATTAGGTTCTTCATCGCCAGATTATACATGGTCTATTTTAACGATTTCAGGCTGGAAGAAATTAAAATGCCATCACCGCCGTAGCGCTTTATATACATAATCGATTGATTTTTAGGGACAAATTGTCGCCGTATATGATGTTTGAGTCACACTGCGTGCGAATCAATCATTCTAATCTCTTATAAAGCGAGTTGTTATGGGAATAAGTGTTACAAAAATATGAGATTTCAGATGTATTGTTTTTGGACACGCGAGAAGATTAATAGTTTATAACTACATATATTTTAAATCCGGTGAACTTCTAGAATTAAAAAAAAATGTTATCCTTTTCTTCGTAAGTATTGCAAATCACGATATATAAGCATTAAAATTTCCTTAAAGGTCTAAACTTCAATTTCATCAGATATATAAATTATAAAAATTATATCAAATTATGCCAGGGAACAAAATTAATGGTTTTGGAGACTTAAGTATTATAGAATATCTATTACAACATGCACTTGTATAGTGCAGTATAAGATTAGAAACTACTTTAAAACCGTTTAGCGGTATATTTAAAGAAATTATTACTGTAGAGGGAGACAAAAGTTGGACATTATAAATCATTCAAAAACATTTTGGTTGAGGTTGAAAAAGTTTAGGTCCGCATAATTAGATTGATTTTAGTTTGGAAAACCCTAATGGCTGCTAATTTCTCGCTCTCTCGAAAATTAAATTTGGGCTAATATTTTTATGTAATAATAATATGCAATGGGATTAGTCTATGCGCTGAACGAAAGAAAATCAACAGAAAAATTTTTAATTAAAGAAACTCAACTTTGCTAAAAGGCTATTTTATTTTCTAGCTGACATTAAAAAATATTAGTCTTTTATAATTTTGCCGTTAATAGCCTTACAAAAAGGTCGCGATTTATATTAACGACTTCTTAACGAGTACATTCAACATTACTTTGCTAAGATTGCCATGAGTCACAATGTCGCTTCTGCAGTATACGGGTGTATTTTGCCTGGCGTGGGATGGTATAAAAGGAGATATATATATATATATATATATATATATATATAGACACACACACACACGTGAGTTTGGGGGAGTCATGAGGGTGAATAGTTTTAGGTCTGTCTCAAGGGGGTTGTGAACTGGGGAAAGTTAGCAAGTTTCGGGCTGTGTAAAAAAATGGAGGTTGGAGGAGGTGTGGATGGGGAATATCAGACTGAATAGGGAAATGGAAGGAAGTTGGGGAGGGTGGAAGGGAAAAGACAATAAGGACTGAGAGATGAGCCAGTTGAACTACGGAGAGAGAGAGAAGTTTTCGTGTCAATGGATAGAGTGATAACTATAAAATGCATTGGAATGGAAGGTTAGAGAAGCTGAAGTGTCTGTGAATCTGCAGACCTCATTTGCAAAACAACCAATTTTACCAACAAATATTCTCATTCTAAACATTCCATAAACCTAGAATCGGTCTATATCAATTGAAATTCCATCTAATTAAATAATAATAAGTAATTAAAAATTTACGTATATTTGTTCTACATCTTCTCTGTTTTCACAACGTTGTTGGAAAAAACTTAAAAGTATTTTTTATAAAATCTTTTATATGCGTTCGTCCGATATATATATATATTAGGGGAACTAGGTGTTGAAGGAAACCCAGTGAACACTTACCGGAAGTAGAGCCGCTGGGGTGTTGGAGAGACACATTTGTGTCTCTCTTGTGCTGACGAAGGGATCAACCCGAAAGCTCTAACCTCTACAAATGTGTCTCTCCAACACCACAGCGGCTCTACTTCCGGTAAGCGTTCACTGGGTTTCCTTCAACACCTAGTTGCCCTAAATATCCTTACTTACCTTTCCTCTTCCGTAGTAATTTTATATATATATATATATATATATATATATATATATATATCGGGTGTATCAGAATACTCCGAAATATTTTGTAGGGTAATAGAGGTGACCTAAAAAACCATTTTGAGATAGGGAATGCGTGGTCGGAGAAGTTTATGCGCCAGGGAGCATTGAAGTCAACGCGTTGAGGTTGCGCCCAGAAGGGAAATGGTTGACATGTAAAAACAAAAAATATCTTTTGAAAAGAAATGTTCACCTTTTCAGAAGCACTTGTAGCATGCGTTTACATGTTCCAGTGACAAAATCGATGTCGAGTAAGCAGCATCAGCTGACTCGGACAACGTCATAGTAGCTACGAGGCCTGAAAGTGGAAGAGGGGTGGAATGTTTGAGAGTTTGTTTGACTCCAGGTAAGGGTTTGTCTGTCTTCCAAGCGCAACTTCGACGTTTGGTGTTCTGTTGTGCATAACGGAGGCATTGCCGACCTCTCATTTCCTATCTCAAAATGTTTTTTTAGGTCTCTTCTATAACCCTACAAAATATTTCGGGGTATTCTGATACACCCTGTGTATATATATATGTAGGATTGCAACTAGTAGTTGATAGGGATAGGAGGGAGCCAGTGGACACTTAGTTGGTGTTGTTGACGTCCATGGCGATAGAGGATGGCTTTTGCTTGGAGCTTTCGGGCTTCCGCCCTTCTTCGGCATAAGAGTGTGTGTGTGTGTGCGTGCGTGTGTGTGTGTGTGTATCATCAGCCTTTTTCAGTCCACTGACGGATGAAGGCCTCCCCCAGACTCTTCCAGTTTTCACTGTCAACTTCACTGTCAACTGCCTCCCTCCTCCAAGTTTGTCCCAGGGACATAACAAGCTATCTGTCCCCCCTGTCTTTCGGTCTCTTGTTGCTTCTTGGGATCCATTTGATGACGCTGGAAATTTCTTCTAGCGATGTGGCCCGCCCACTGCCATTTAAGCACCTTCACTCTTCTAATCACGTTACAGACTCCCGTCTTCTTTCTTACCCAGTCGTTTCTCTTGCGTTCTCTTCGCGTGATCCCTAACATGCATCTCTCCATGCCCCTCTGTGTTGTTTGCAGGCGCTGTATCACTCTGGCATTCATGGTCCATGTTTCACAACCATATGTTAGAACAGGCAGAACACATTGGACATACAGTCTCCTTTTTAGGAAGACTGGAATATTTGATTTAAAGATGTTCGCATTCTTGCCAAAAGCACTCCATGCCTTCTTCACTCTCCCGTTGATTTCTCCAAGAAGCGAACCATCAGTAATGATGAGCTGACCTAAGTCAACATCTTCTCTCTAATTCTCCTTTCTCATCTCTTTGACTACCTCGCATTTCTAAACACTCTCTTCTCGCCGTTTTTCTCCTCCGATCTTTTATCTATTTACTCTTCTTCTCTCGTTCGCGGGGATCGACTAAAATCTTAAATGCGCTCATTCCCGGAGGCTCAGACTGTGATCGTAACATTTACACTCATTTGCATAGCGAGCGTAATGTTAGTTAGCCACTCCCTGAATATTTCCCGCGCACCGACACACTCGGCCCTGTTTGCTCCTCTCCTTCCCTGTCCACGATTAAACGGGTTGGGTTAATGCTTAGCACGTACTGCACACTTAACCGCCTTCACCTTTCCCCGGACAATATATATATATATAGGGCAACTGGGTGTTGAAGGAAACCCAGTGAGCACTTACCGGAAGGAGAGCCGCTGGGGTGTCGGAGAGACACATTTGTAGGCGTTGTTGGAGTTTTCGAGATGATCCCTTCGTCAGCACAAGAGAGACAAAACAATATGTGTCTCTCCGACACCACAGCGGCTCTCCTTCCGGTAAGTGCTCACTGAGTTTCCTTCAACATCTTGTTACCTTAAATATTCTTATTTATCATTCCCCTTCGGCAAGTATATATATATATATATATGCATATAAGTGTGTATATGTATGTGTGTGTGTGTATAAACTCTCCGTCTTGCACGCAGCGCGCCGAAAATTTCGCTTCCTCATTATCACTTTTAGATCGGTCATTCCTTACTGCGACACTAAAACTCTACGGCTAGAGCAATAAAAAGCGAGGGAAAAAGTGCTTGGAAGAGCAGGGCGTATTGTTGTGCGTTAAATTAAACGAGCTCCTCAAATGGCGGGAATTTGACGTCGTTTTCGTGCTTCAGGGATTTAAAAAAAACCAGTGAAAATCGGTGGAGACGGAAGCAGACGCGTCGAAGGGAAATTCTATCCTCAAGTGTGTAGTAGTATTCAATTATGTGAAAGTAAAAAATGATAAAATGTATTTGAGAATTTAGTTGATAAATATATAAATAAATAAATATATAAATATATATATATATCATCATCATCATCAGCCCTTTTCAGTCCAGTGACGGATGAAGGCCTCCCCCAGACTCTTCCAATTTTCCCTGTCAACTGCCTCCCTCCTCCAAGTTTGCCCCAAGAACTTAACAAGCTCTCTGTCCCACCTGTCTTTCGGTCTTCTTTTCGGTCTCTTGATGTTTCTTGGGATCCATTCGATGACACTGGACGTCCAACGCTGGTCATTTCTTCTAGCAATGTGGCCCGCCCACTGCCATTTTAGCACTTTCGCTCTTTTAATCACGTCACAGACTCCCGTCTTCTTTCTTACCTAGTCGTTCCTCTTGCGGTCTCTTCGGGTGATCCCTAACATGCATCTCTCCATGCCCCTCTGTGTTGTTTGCAGGCGCTGTATCATTCTGGCATTCATGGTCCATGTTTCACAACCATATGTCAGAACAGGCAGAATATATTGGTCATACAGTCTCCTTTTTAGGAAGACTGGAATATTTGATTTAAAGATGTTCGCATTCTTGCCAAAAGCACTCCATGCCATCTTCACTCTTCGGTTGATTTCTCCAAGAAGCGAACCATCAGTAGTGATGAGCTGACCTAAGTAAACATAGCTGGTTACTTCTCCGAGTTCTGCTCCGTTGATATGTATCTTCTCAGAATTTGTGAAGGAGTTGTACATAACCATTGTTTTATTAAGATTCATCTTAAGTCCAGCTTCTCGGCTTGCTTGCTCAAGCTCTTCAGTTCTTCTACGGAGCTCTTCTGGGCTCCCTGCGAACACCAACCCAACACTCCACCACTCAACAGCTCGTGCGCATGACGAGCTTCGTCATTGATGGATTTAATTCTCAACGCAAGACAGCAGCAGCATTTCTGGACATCAACAAAGCGTTCGATAGGGTCTGGCACCAAGCCCTATTGGTCAGAATGCTTTGGGTCCGGATTTCGACACCCTTGATAGGGTTCCTACTTGGAGGGCAGGCAGTTCTGGGTTTGCTGGGGCGGAGAACGCTCGGCAACCTATTCTATCCGTGCCGGGGTCCCACAGGGTTCGGTTCTTGGACCGACCCTGTTCAACCTGTATACACACGATTTCCCTCGGAGTCCGAATCCAAATATCGCCATTGGCCTCTATGCTGATGACGCTGCTGTACTGGCGCGATAGGCTAATGGTGCTGTCTACTAAATACCTGCAGCGTGCCCTCGATACCATCTACGAGTGGTACTGCAGATGGACAATCGCCGTTAATGCCACGAAGACGGTGACGGTGCTGTTCCGTAAGGGCCATCACCTCCCACCACCGGCAGACATTAGAATGGGGGGGCCACACCATCCCTTGGTCCCCGCAGGTCGTGTACATGGGTGTGACCCTGGATACAGGTCTCACCTGGGCACCTCATTTGAAAGCCCTGAAATCCCGTGGGTTTCGTGCAGTGCGCAGGCTGGCTCCCATCCTATGCTATGGAGACCAGGGTGAGGATCTACAAGTCCTGCGTACTGCCTATCTTACTCTATGCCTCGCCGGGTGGTCTGGAGCAGCACCCAGATTGCTGTTGTCCAGAACTCTGCGTTGAGATTTCTCCTCAGAGTGACGAAGCTCTAATTCGTGCGTTCGACGGAGCTCCACTTGGCCTCTGGGGTGGTCCCTCTCCCAGAGGTCCTTGCCTATAGAGCCCGCGCATTCTTTACGAAATGCTCTAGCTCTCGGCACTGCTTCATCAGCCGACTATCAAAGATCCAGGTGATGCCGTGGGACCGCCATAAACGGCCCATTGCGTCCCTGGGTTCGCCCTTCCTGCCTCCGCCTAAAAGGCTACAGAGGTAACCGTTCCGGTTGCCTCCACTGTGATTGACACTTTTTCACCTGTAATATGTAACACCCTGACAGGCTTATAGCGCTGCTGGGAGCCTGATTTCAGGTCCGCTCTTGCGGGTCCTGACCCCCCGTGTTGCAGGGAGGATATATATATAAAATCGAATCCGTTTTGCCGTGTCTACGCAACATCGTTTAAATGGTAAAACTTCCAAAAATGAGGAGCATTTGTATAAATAATATGACCTATAAACGCCGATCACATTCAGTTATTGTGTGTTTAAGCTTGTATAAATTAATTGGAATAGCTCAAGAACGACCACTTCTATTCCGATAAATCTCCCTTCTCGAGCATTAACATGCTGTATTTTTCGCTTCCATTTTAAAAATTACCAAATCCTGATGAAATTTACGTTTACAGTTAAGAAAACCTGAATAAGTTGCGAATAAGCTTTAAAATTATATAATAATAAGGGATTTTTTAAAAAACCTAGAGAATTTTATTACAAATGACAATAGTTAATTGAAAAATCTAAGATGTTTTGATAAAACAAATTTATCGTGAAGTAGGAGTTTCGCGAATTAAGGAAATGAGTAGGACCTCGATTACCGTCGTTAATTGGTTTCTGGAATCCTCAGCGATTACCAAAATGACGATAGTCGAAACCTATTCTCTCCTAGGAACAATGTCATTGGTCAATAATTCGTTCAAAAAGACCTTATACGTATCATATAAAACTGAATTTTTAGGACTCACAATCAGTTTTCTTGAAATTTTAGACTCTGCGTCATTTTCATTCATTCACATTTATTTATTTTATCATATAAAACTGAATTTTTAGGACTCAGTTTTCTCGAAATTTTAGACTGTCATTTTCATTCATTCACATTAAGTTTTATTTGAAGGGATGTCACATTTATGGACCTTTTAGCAGCATTTTCGTTAACACTGCAATTTGGGACCATTTTAATCACTTGAGGTTTAATAAGCTATAAAATATTTAAGAAATATGTTCCCTTTAAAAAAAAAAAGAATGGCCTGCGTTGAAATAAAACTTTCACTTTGTTATATCTTATGTGGAACCATGTATAGGATTCTAAATCACAGGGAAGCTAAGTATATTCGTTAAACTGCGGCTTGAAGTATTTTCGCGTAGCCTATATACAAATTTTATACTGATACATAAAAAATGATACAATTTTAATACAACCTCATTTATTCATTTACTTTTCAATTACACGCGTAATATTTACATTTCAAAAAATTGAGTGGCTTACGTGGTCTTCTCCCCTACCGTCAATCCATACAAAACTTTTCGGCGTTGGATTCCACTGGAAACCTCGTCACCCGTCTCACGAATTCTATACATCAATTTCTCCCCCCTCTGCTTTCATGCAGGTTTCTTGGATGAGGAAGCGCGATTTGCACATCCTGACTTCGAGCATCCACACGTATACGGGCGACGGACGATTCCAAGCGGTGCACCCTGAGGGATCGGACGAGTGGAACCTCAAAGTGGAGTACGTGCAAAAGAGAGACGCCGGGATATACGAGTGCCAAGTCAACACGGAACCCAAGATCAACATGGCCATCTTACTTAACGTTGAAGGTGTGTGTGTGTGTATGTAGAGAGAGAGAGAACGATATTCATACCGTGTGTATTTTTATTCCACTGTGGGATGTTTCCGTTTATTATTTTTTTGCTTTAAAACAACTTGTGTCCTTGTGATTTTTTCCTGTAGAGGTAGGTTTTCGCCGGTCGTGAAGTTTCCGCCATGTTTGGACATTTTTTACATTTCATTTCATAGTTAGTTAAGAAGAATAATGGTATTTCTAGGTGCTTTCTCACTACGATATGAAGGTTTTTTTAGAATATAAATTTTCGTTTTTTCTCTCTAATTAGCTTAGGAAAGTAATTGTTTTAGCTTTACTTGGCATGGATTTTTACAATCATTTGTGATTTCGATTTAGCTGTTTTGGTGATTTTTGCAACGTAATAGCGAAACTTTAGTTTCAAAGTATGCAACGAAATCATCAACTGTTCATAAAATCTAATTGCCCACGTAGCACTACGGCCGTTGAAAAAACTACGTGTGCTCAATCTCTTGTACAATGCATTTTAATTGCTCCGTTTACTCAAAAACATTAAATATAAGTTTACCTTATCCTAGAATGCCATTTATTAGAAATAGAAAATATATAAAAATACGGAAGATATATTTCAAGTATATTTGTATAAAAACCACGAAATGGGGATTGGAAGCCAATTTTTCTCATCCGCCTTTGCAGGCGAGTGTATTTCGGAAGGAAGGAAATTAATCGTGTCGTTAGGCGTGTAAATGTTTCGCTGTCTTCGTATGGCCTCGATAAAAGTTATGATTTTTTCCATCTGTATGCATGCATGCGGAAATGTGTGTTATAAATTGAACTTGTCCACTTTTTACATCTCTTCATTCCACACGCTACTCTTTTTTATTTTTTTGAAGCTCATTTTTCAAATAAACTGATATTCTGCCGCTTTTCCTTTCGTTTCAGCTTTTATACGCATTGAAAAATAATTTTTATCCGTTATCATCATTCTCCCATTTTTCAGCCAGTTGATTTTATTTTGAAACATGTCTTGTGACATACGATTTTTACCGCCTTGGTTTTCACATCATATTCATTCTTTGCATCATAGCGGAAAATAATATTTGGGACAAGATTTTTACGAAATATATCATTCATCAATATTATTAATAAACATTTCAAAATATACTATCACCTCTTTTTACCATAATGTGTTAAACCCATTTTTAGTATATTCTCTGACATATTGTAAAACGTATTTAAACATTTATAGCTGTGTTTAAGTTGTAGATCCCTTGGTTAATATTGTTGGAGTTTGTGATACCGGTAGAGTTTTTTATCGGTCGCATTAAACTGTAAATAACGAGGCGGCATATTTCTGTGTCATTAGTTGTTGGCTCCATTATTTATTTCGGATTCTTACATTCTTTTATTTCTCTCTTTCTCTCTCCATTTTTCCAGACAAGACCTCTGAATTAGTAGCCACTTCATTTGGAAGTCGGAGTCCATCACGCAAGTCCAACCAAGGTTGATAAAATTTTGATTTTTTGTATATTGTCTCCCAGTCCCGAATAACTGAAAAAATATCTTCATTACTTTTTATTATCATCCGATTGTTTAAAAGGATATCCATTCATAACGCTGCACTTTTGTTTTTGCTTTTCTCATATATTTTATAATCCTCTCGAATGCTACTTCAGATAGTATTTTGTGTTAATTTGCATAGTACAGTTATTTTACATGATTTTTATATCAGTAGTTATGCAATCATATTTAGCATCAAGTGTATCTTAGGCAAACCAAGGCCAATCGCTAATGAAATATATATGCTTTGGACGAATGCACGTTTAGCACTCATAGTTACATGTTACCGTTAGTTAATTATGTTGTTGCAATTTATTCGTAGCTAACGTTTCTTATGTTTTCAACAAGCTCTGACTTGTTATTTTAATGATGCATGCATAGGTTGCTATGTATTTATTATGGTGCTATTGATAATATTAATTACGCTATATACGTAAGAAAATAACATTGAATTAGACAAAGTAATTAATTGATTGGAATGAATTGAGTGCGCCAAACACATTTCTAATCCAGCTCTGTAGATGTTATTTTAATTCTGCCAATTTATCATCGCAGTTCACTTTTTATTCATCTCACCTTTCAATATCTAAACATTTAAGTTGATTTTATTCACCTAGGATCCTGAAAAAAGGTTTTTCATTTCATGACATGAAATTGATGAAGTGTATATGAAATAATGGATTCCAAGTTTATATCGGACATTAAATCTCTAAATCCGAATAAAATGTGATACAAGTTAATTATTATGATAAGCAGTCACAATAAGCGGCAGTAGATCTTTTAGAAATAATCTTTTAATATTTTTTGCTCGCGCAAGTTGAGGACGTTTATTTCTATAATATTCTATTTGTCATTAAAAGGTATGCACTTTTCAAATAAATTTTTAAAACATATTAAGGTATATTAAATATGCTAGATAAATTCCATTAACTTAATTTCGTTGGATATTTCATTGTAAATGTTCACGTTTCTTCTTGAGTTGCTATACAAAAATAATACAAAGCACTGAAATAGTTATGTATATGCGCTGTTAAACTTAGTAATTTTTAAAAGGCATGTATCCGGTATGGGACAGTTCGGCACGACTACTTCGGCACGACTACTTCGGCACGACCGGTTCAGCGAAGAACTATTCGGCGATGGGACTATTCGGCACCGGACACTTCGGCGACAGCCGTGATCGGCACGATACAGTTCCAAATACATTTTGGAGGGAGTGGCGTCATGATAACATTAATATCACAACTATTAAATTTACGTGACATACTTGAATTCACCAAATCTATTACGCTTAAATAAAAATGATTATATTTAGAGAAAGAGACCTAAATTAACTTTGTATCTTCATTGTTCCAACTGTTTTACATTAAGTATAATATATTTCACTCATGTCTCTTATGTAAATCTTCTTCAGTAAATCAAAATGCGGACATTCTTGTAGAAAAGCATCCCATTACGATGAGTATTATGTAAATACCAGCAATAAACTTTAACTTTAATTACCAGTCACAACTTCAATAACTTATCTTAAGATTTCCTTCCACATTAATGTCATAACTAAAGTTAAAGCAGAATACATAAATTCACAAGTTAAATTACTTCATTTTGCAAATGAATACGGTATTCTATACGATTTTTAAACATATGTATTTACTTACACTGATTTTTGACACTGAATTAACTAATTCCCAATGTAGCCGAAAAATTTAACAATGAAAACTAACATAATTGCTCGATATGTTAGAAGGTGATACCTAGTAAATATTTTTCCGATTTTGTTTGATATCTTATTTAGATTCTAATAACATCGGTATTCCATTTGCCAAATAAACAATAAAAATGGGAAATTAAAATTAAAAAATAACTTTAGTAACAGCTTCAGTAACTGTCGAAATACGCGTCCCTTATATTTCCTTTGTAAGTTATCGTGCAAAATCATGAATCCACTATAATATAAAATATACTATATGTATTTATATACATTTATCTTCTTAAAACTTATTCCTTCTGAATTAGAGAAGGCGTAACATCGTGAAACATATTTTATAATTTTCTTATTTTTTCTACTTCTTTTATATTGTTTCTAATCAAAAAGATATTACAATTTGTTATGTTTTGATTTTCTTTCGATCATGATGAAAAATTGTAGCACGCTCATACGAAATCAACTGGTTCTCTGGTTTACAGGAACATTTTGTTCTACATTTTGTTTACTTAATACGTAGTTTTATATTGTGAACGTTTTCTCAAGAAAGTAAATTTGAAAGTTAATTCTTTAAAAATATAATTTTTATTTAAACAGTATTGGTCCGATGAAATAAAGTCAACTAATTTAACTTAACAGTAACATTTGTATTAAATTAACATTAATGTAATTAATGTTAATTTAATACAAATGCATATCATCCGGTGATATTTCATCGTGTACTTTTTCTCACGAAAGTTTGTCATTTTTACTTCCTCATGTAGAAGTAGGTATATTGAGAAAGTATTGTTATCGCGTAAAAATTTGACCTCGAGATTTTGTGGGTCTGTCTGTTCGTGGCTCTAAATCCTAAAAGGTAGAGTAAAAATGAATGAAATCTCGTACTTACGCATTTTATCATACAGAATAGAAGCTATGATGAAATGGTTGGCATTGCTTCAACAACAATTTTATTTTCTCAAAAACGGCTATAACGATTTTGATCAAATTTCGTATAGTTACTTGAGTTTACGTCATTAATAATACTACGTAGTTCATATTTCTCAAGAAATAAATATAAGGCTAGTTTATTCCAGGCATCTTTAACATCAATTGGATTTTCGAAAAAAAGGTTGATGTTTATAATGATTCTACACAGTTAATAATTTTTAAAAGATAACTAAATGACGCATTAGTATATGGGAAAGTTTGTACAATGTGTGTTGTACCGATTTTTATTGAATTCAAGTCAGTTACGTAAACTTAATAGTTGTGATATTTATATTATTATGACGCTATTTCCTCCAAAATTTATTGGAACTGTGCCTTGACGAACACGGCTGCCGCCGAAGTGTCCGGTGCCGAATAGTTCCGTCGCCGAATAGTCCGTCGCCAAACCGGTCGTTCCGAATCGATCGTGCCGAACTGTCCTAAACGCGCATGTATCCGCTTTAAATATTGCAGCAAATATTTACATAAAGAATTTTTGCAAATGCAAATTTTATTTTGACATATTACGTTGTCGGTGCTTGACCTCAAAAGTTTTTGGTTTAACGTAAAATAATTTTAAAATATGGGTTTCGTAACACTATCTAAAAATTAAGGCACATTAACCATTTTGCGATTATTGTTCCCGCAATTTTGTACTTGTCAAAATAGAATCATAATTGTAAATCTTTTACTACATATTGTTTTGAATACCTTCGCAAGAATATGCACTATCATCAGTAATTTATAAGTAGCATGGACGCACTTTTTTAACAAGGCCCAATAGAATATTAATTTTTCAACCATCTCAAACGGTGTTATATTTTTTAAAAAATATTAATTCACCGAACGATCGATTTTTTCTCGATATCTGCCCACTCACAAACCGTCTAATCCTAATGTTACCGTGGAACCGCAGCAGCTCAGGCGAGCATCTGGGGTCCGGAGGACGTCTACGTGAAGAAAGGGAGCACCATCAGTTTGACGTGCTCCGTGAACGTGCCCTCTACTCCGCCCTCGTCCGTGCTGTGGTACCGCGGGGCGAACGTCGTCGATTTCGACTCCCCGAGGGGCGGCGTCTCCTTAGAGACGGAGAAGACAGAGTCCGGGACGACGAGCAAGCTTCTGGTGACGAAGGCGATGGTGTCGGATTCAGGGAATTACACGTGCGTTCCATCCAGCGCTGAACCGGCCAGCGTATGGGTGCACGTTTTAAACGGTGGGTATCCTGCAAATTTATATTAACAGAAAAGCGTTAAATAAACGTATTTATTAATAGTTACGCGGATATAAAATTTGTTAGAGATAATCTTCTATAAATGGTCTAAACGTTTTCCACACGGCATTATTGGAACATTATTATGGAAAAATGAACCTGAAATGGAACCTCCTATACTCCTTGAATCTATCGATGCTGCACTTGATGAAAGAGCCAAAATATGAATCCATGTTGAGTTTTCTATACAGACCGTTCTCGACTTACGACTCTAATACGTTCCTGAAAATCGCATCGTAAGTCGAGTTATCGTGTCGAATATCAATTTCCCAAGGACTTACATGTTATAAATTGAGGTTCGTTCCAGTACCTTGAAGAAAATATGTACCAAGCTGTAGTTAGGCTATAAATTAGTAGTTTCAGAACAAAGATCCTTTTAAAGTCTTTAACATTCTCCCTGTTGATAAACTTTTACGTTATATATTAATTGTTGATAAGTATTTTTGTGATGCATATAAAATAAATATTATGTAAGACTTAATCTTTGACAAATAGACCGCTATGAAGTCCCTTTGTATTTCACTGTCAAAGGAGCAAAAAAGTGAACAGTATTAGTGCCTAAAATAATTAATGAGCTACCTACTGAACTGAAAAGTTTGTGTAGCATAGGAGAAGTTAAAATAAAAAATGGTTGATGTACGTTTAATTAAATTATTTTATTGTCTATTTTCTAAATATTATTGTCACAAAGATATTGTCACAATAATAATTGATAAAACCACGATCGTTTGTTACTGTGGCACCTGCTGACAAGCCATTGTATGGCTTAGCAGGACCTAAACGTATATTATTTTTATGTATATTAATTATGTTACTTTCTTTTCTAACATTCCTTATTATTTATGTAGTTTTTTAAAGTAATAAGTGCTTTTATGGCTTTTTATTGTATAAAATGTACCTATGTATTAATTATTAAATATGAAAAAAATTTAAAAATGAGTTATATATTACATAATGAAAATTTTTAAGACTTTAAACATAATACCTACTATGTGGACGAGTCTTATCGGCCAAAAATACGCACAAAAAAGTAAACTCGGAGCGCATCGGATTTCGAATATCGTACATCCGGAATACGATATCATACGTCGATTTCTAGGTATCAATGTATATATTAATGTCGTAAGTCCGGGTTTATCCTAAGTAGAAATATCGTAAGTCGGGAACCGCCTGCATTTGGTTTTGTCACTCACGAATGAGGCAAACAAGAGCCTAACTTAAAAACTAAAAGCTAAATAAGAAAATTTAAGAACTTAGTCCTTATGAATGACGCATGCCTTTGAGAACGTTGAGTATGTAGATTAGAGGGTAAAAGTGGTATTTTTTAATCGTGAGTTATGTTTAAATTATGATTTGTTTACAACTTTGATAAAAGGAAAGCTCTACTATTATCATAACTAATATTCGAAGAAAAATTTTAATTTGTTTTTGATTTTCCATCATTTTTCAATGGTTGTATTATTTTAAGCACACTGAGCGAAACGTGTTTAAATTTAATATTTATGTAAAAATGCTGAATCGTTTGCTTTCCCGTTATATTAATTAAAAGAAAATTGATTTGAAAGTAGCATCGAAATTTTCAACGCATACCATCAAATGCCCGAAAATTATTCTACTTCAGTTTAATTTTTAATCATTTCGTCGATCGAACTTTTAAAAAGTCGAAGTTTTTAGTTATTTTATAGTAAGAACTTATTCATTTTATTTATTCCAGGTGAGCATCCTGCTGCTATGCAACACGGAGAGCACGGAGCTTCGTCTCAAACCGCATCTCCATCACTCATTTTTTTACTGCTTCTCAGCGCCGCTCTGATGGTCCCTGCTTCAACCACCGGCGACTTAGTCCTC
The DNA here is from genome assembly GCA_036926305.1 of Uropetala carovei. Lineage (NCBI taxonomy): Eukaryota > Metazoa > Arthropoda > Insecta > Odonata > Petaluridae > Uropetala > Uropetala carovei. Next base: position 1,907,351 of record JAXCHB010000010.1, on the reverse strand, counting down.
CCGAGGTGATGGGCAACGCCTTGTTTTACCGGTCGCTTGGATATTCAACTGAACTGAAGAAGAGTAGTTCCAAGACGACATTATTTTCCTTCGGAAACAAAGCCGAGTTTTGGATGAATTACTAGTTTAAAAAAATTTAAGAGACGAAGTGAAGTAATCCACAGCCAGACTCCCGAATTAACAGAAAAATGAGGCTATGTTTCAAAAAAGAACGTTAAAAAACTATGATTACGTTTATCCCCGAATTGCGCGTATTCAAAGAAAACGACACATCGAAATGCTGGAAAGAGAATTTTAAAATGCGATTAATACAGTGTGTGGATGTTATTTACTCATTATTGTGTTAATTTATTATTTATAACATTAACGAGTGACACTTAAGTAGTGAATGCGGTGAGGTGTCCAAGTGTAACTCGTATATCGAGTTTATTAGATATGCGGAGTTTTCGGTGTGTAACATAAGATGGTGAAGTGACGTTTTCTCCTAAGCAACTATCGAAACGTCTAAGTTCACACGCAAGTTTAAGTTGTTCACGTTATTTGGAGTAAAAAAAACAGGAAGTCCACCCTCTTGCTGGGATTTTACTAATATCTCGTCCAATTTATTCGGTGTGAGTCAAAATCCATGTGCACGTTAATGTTTTGAAATCAAAGATAGTTTCCAATTTACGGATGGAACGAAATGATGTGGACAGACGGTAAGTTGTAGCATTATCCTCGATCTGTGACGTGACTGATGCACCCAAAGGTGAAGATAAAAAACCAAAGACACTTGTGAGAAATGAATTAAAGAACTTGGTAATAAGATCTCTCGAATAATGATTTTTGCTTTTAAAAAAAGAGGATGTGTTGTACGCACGAATTGGTCTTTCTCAACAGGTGTTAGAATTGAAAATCCTGGAGAAAGTTGTTTTTGCGAGTAGGGTAAAACATTGTTCTTTCCCAAAAATCGGAAAGCGGAAGTTCGCAGTCGGTCGCGACTTTTTCTTTCCCAATCACCCTTTAAACCAGATATAAGAATAAAGAAAGGAAAATTATATTTAGAGATTTATCCAAATGTGTGACTATCATATTCTGGTGAAAAAAGCCATATCCAAATACTTCACATTCCGATTGTTTACGTATTTTTTTCTAATTTATATTAGACGTCAATTCAGGTGTTTTTCTTTCCTAGGCAATGGGGTAAATATTTTTAAAAATATGTAGGACGATCATCATTACTTCTCAAAGGCTGATATGGAACCGAAAACAATGACACTTTTGTGCAATGGAGACTTTCTGGATACAGTTTAGTACACTTAGAGATACACACACACACACACACATATATATGTGTATATATCGATTGGATTTTTGGTACATGCGAGTGAAAAAAATCTCAACCTTTTTCCCACAGTTTGAAGATGATGGAGTAATAAAAGGGGATCCTACCGGATTTCGAAAGGTATGTTGTAAATCTGAGGTACTGAGAAAAATTCTTGTTTTTTTTAAAAGATCTCATTTTTTGTACAAATTGTATATGTTCAATGGACTTCTTTCCCTCCAGATGTTGAGCAAAATATGATTCTGTTGCTCACCTTAAGGATCCAGTTTTGTCAATGGATTGAAAATGTGATGGATTGTGAATAAAGTTGTTTTGAAATCAATCCTTGTGTCCTTCTGCCATAATTTGCCCAAACGAACTTTACTACATTTACTCATTTAAAGCAGGCATGTGAAACTTGCAGGAGCGTTGGGACCATTTTGGGGTTACTTCCATGTCATGAGGGCTGCAGTATGATTGTGAGAGGTGGAGTTAGTGGCGGGGATCGTTATGGTATGATTTGAAATTTTTTTAAATTTTTTAAATTTTTTTGAATTTTTTTTTCAAATATTTTGAAAAATGCTTTTGAAAATTTTTTTGATTTTTTTTATGAAAATTTTTTTGAATTTTTTAAAAATTGTTTTTTGAAATTTTTTTTTGAAAAATTATTTTTGAATAATTGTTTTTGAATTTTTGATGTTTTTTGTCGGATTATTGCGAAAAACGTATTCAAAACTTATTGCCTTGGTATATACCGTATCTGCACGAAAAGAAGCCGACATGGGTTTTTCTAATAGGTGACATAGGTAAATTAGGATTAATTTTTAATTCCATGTTAAACAAATATCCTGAAAAAGCTGAGATCTGACTGTCGGTGCCTAGCAACTTTTCTACAGGTGTGTTGCAACAATTAAATAAAAGGGTCAAACACGCTCAAACAGTTGCCTCTGCCTCTTCCTCATACATCGTCTTCTATATGGTTTCCCTCCAGATCTATTACATTCAAAATCGGGGGATCCACAGACTTAGAGTCATTCGAATTTGGGGACCTCGTCAAATCGAACCTCTCTAGTTTCCCATGCGGTATGAGTGCAAGTGCACAGACAGTCATCCAGAAATTTGAAAGGAATTCATAGGTATGAAAATTATCCATGCAAATGATTTTTTTTAGGTTTAGGTGTCGAGATTAATGCAGCATTTTCTCAATTAAATCTTTGCCAAAACGATACATATCATTGAGCCAAATAACTGTATGATGGCTTCCAAGCATGAAGATGTTTGCTGTCGCTGAGCTGGAATCTTTGAATAAGCAAAAATTTTGAGACAATAGTTTCTTAACTTGCTCTTCATAGGCCTAAGGGAGAAGCTGCCCCAGACAACAAGGAGAAATTGAGTACATAAACACACATCACATACTCTTGCAGGTATTGTATGATTTTTTAAAAAAAATTCTATAAAATAAAGTTTGTAAATTATGTGGTTGCTTTTTGTAAATTCTTATGGAAAGCATTAAATCAATGACATGATTATATGTTTATACTAGCGACTATGCCTAGGCGTTATTTCAGGTTTTTTATTCTCAATCTAACCATAAAATGTCAAACTTCTTGATTTATAAGGAAAAGCTTTTTGGGAATTCCAAACTTTTTTGGGTGCTTAAAATAAAAAGAAATTTTTTGGAATTTTCTCATTATTGTGACCCAATGTGAGGATTCATACTAAATTTAAGGATCCTAGGTGTACCGGTTCAGGCTCGAGGTTTTCATTAATCAGGAACAGATTATTAATTTTTAATAGGTAAGAATAGGAGGAATTCTCCTTTTTTGTTGCATTTTGCTTTCATTGTGAACACCTATTGGCTTTGGTCTGTCTGACCATCCATCCATATGCTTATTTATCCAAGGCTTCTACCAAACAGATTTTCATGAAATTTAATATTTAGGACTTGTGAGTAAAGGTAAAAATGAAATATAGGTTCACATATCCTAGTCAGAGCTGGTACTTTATAGGAAAAAAGTATTTAAATAAAGTTTGTAGAAGTAGTGGACCAGAATATAGGTGGCACAATTCTTGTTATCAAAAGGAAGTAACTGTTATAAAGAATCAAACAAGAAAATCATAATTCAATTGGAAATGAAAACAATCTTTGCAGAAAATGCAATACGTTTAATTTCTTTTCATACCTATGTAGTACAGTATGTGTAAGCTTTTGTTCCACATTTCTCAAATATTTTTCGGCGATGAATTTATTTTTTTTCAGTGTCTTATGTTTTTTTCGGTGGCTTTCTTGTTTTTCGTCTGCAACTTTTTTCGGCGGCTGCCTTTCTTATCATTACTCAGCGCCGTTGGGTTGGTGTTTTCGGCGGAAATTTTTTTTTACTGCGTCGACTATTTTTTTTCTTCGCTGCTACTTTTTTGCGACGATTACTTGTTTTGGAGTGAAGTTTTTTCGTAAACTTTTTTTTCGGTGTCAAATATTTTTTTATTGGCTGCGGGGTATTTTTTTAGGCGGGAACGTTTTTCTCCGCCGTGAGTTTTTTCTTCGGCGATTTTTATTTCACAGCGTCGATTTTTTTTCTCCGGGTAACGTTATCTTCGACGTGGACTAAATTACAAAAGAATTATTTCAATTAGGAATTATTTATCTTTATGGGAATTTTTTTGATGGCGAGTTTCCCATATGCGATTTTTCCGCGGGCTAATTTTTTCTAAAGCCGAATTTTTTCCTAAGAATATTTCTTCCCGTTGGCTAATTATTGTCCTTTTGTGAATTTTCCCTTAGCTTATCATTCGGTAGTGATTCTTTTCCGAATGCGATTATCTTTTCGAAGATTTTCTCAGATAAAAGTATTTCGTGCGTCCTAAGATTGCCTTAGGATGGCTAATTTTTGGAGTTTTTGAGAAGACGAATATTTTTCACCAATTGCGATTTTTTTCGCTTGGTTTTTCCTGGGGCAGAATTTTTTTAGATTTCCTCCGGCTACTATTTTTCAGTGTCTACTTATTTTTCGGCGGTTAAATATTTTTTTCCGCACCTACTCTTTTTCTGCGGCGGTTTTTTTTTCCTTCGGCGAATTTCTTTCCTGCGGTGATATTTTTACAGCTTCCCGATATTGCTCGTGCAATTGCAATGAAATTTTTAAAACTTAAGGGAAACTGACTAAGTAAACGGAAGAAAAACCCGCCACAGAGGCCGAATGCAAGGAATGCCCCAAACAATAACAACTCAACCACAGCAGCGGAACATACAGAATGAAAAAATACCTTGTACTCTGGGCGGGGGGAACTTCATAGTGTTCGCGCAAGGTAGTTTTTTCACCCTGGCCTCTTAGGGCGGCTCTTTCGAATTCCCCTTTTTCGCTATAGTTTAGTTCTGTGAAGGGAAAGTTGAGTTTACTTCGTTCTTCGTGAAAGTTATCACGGGTGCCATAAATTCCTCAGTCCCGATTTGGAAGCTAAATACGTTTGCAAGCGTCATTAAGACAGTTATAATCGTGCCCGGATTTATCTCGAAGTTATTCCCTTTTGAGTTTTGTCTTAGGACGCTAGTCGGATTCCGTTTTGATTGTGAGTCTTCAGCTCTGTTCGAATTCGCTGTGTGGAACGGATAGATAAGTTTCTGTACAGAGAATGTGTTGCCCAAGTTTCGGATCATAAGAAAGTTTGCATATTTGCAACCCGGAGACTTTGAAGTCGTATTTTTTTCTTCCCTTGAAGTTCGAAATAACGGTTTTAGTATATTTAGTAATTTACAGTAAATGTTTCTTTTAGGAGAAAATTAATGTAAATTTGTGTGTAAACAGCCTTTGTAAGTGAAATGAAATGGGTAATTCATGATGAAGGAATTAAGATAAATGGAATGATTACAACTACATAACTCAAGTGGGCCATGTTTAGAATAATTTTTTATTGTATCATTGATTTATAAATGTAATATTTCTTTGCAGTTTGTAATCATATACTAGAATTAGGTAATAGTATAAATATATTAACTAACAATATATAAACAATAGGTAAAATTTTATAATGTAAAAATATAGATTCATAATATAACAATGTATAACTTTGGTAGAATTGTTTCTTGCGACGGCTCTTTTCTTCCTTGGATGATGTAGGTGGTTGGGTAAGGGGACTATCGTTCGTTTTATCGACCTATAAAATTGCAATACTACGTCTGCCCCGAAAAACTTCAACTCACAAGGCACGCCGCCCGAAAGATTTCCACTGATTAGCATCTACTGAATTCAATCGCTGTCCTTATATATTCACTATTATGAACAAAACAAATGGTTTATATAGCAGATCCTGTCCTTCCAGCTATCCCTTTCAAATAGTTTACAGAGCCCAGAAAATATTAAACATAAAGCAACGACGATGAAAACATGATTGTTTTCATTGTCATTGGTGTATGTTTCATGATTTTCTCGGGATTTCAAATTTTTTCTTTTGGAATAAATAGGAGCAGGGTCTGCTAAACGTTTTTGTTGCGCTTTTCGAAGATGATAAAGTAGACCTTCGGGAGATATGAAATGAAAACTCTCATATATGCAAAATATGAAAGATTTGCATAAGACATAATTCAATTGATTTAATAAAGGCATATATATATAGACACACACACGTATATATAAATGTTTAAAGAAAAGGAAAGGTAATAATAAAGGTGGCAACAAGGTATTGGAGGAAACCCAGTGGACACTTACCTAGATTGTTTTTCAACTTGGACTCGCTTCTAGGAAAGGAAAAACATTAAGCTATTACATACTATACATTTATATTCTTTATATATCGTCTGTATTGTAGATAATACTATAGGTAAAAATTACAATTCGGAAGTAAACTTTTATCTATCTTCTCTAAAAATTCAACTCCGGAATGCACTTAAAAACATCCGCCGCAAAAAGTCCTCGCGGCGAGACGGCCGCGGCGAAAGGTCTTCGCAGTAAAGGCTGGGACACAATCAACGTGTACTTGAGGCGTGTAACGTTAACTTAAAACCTAACAAAGATAACCATGTGTAAATAAATGGCGTCGGACACAATCACCGTGTACGTATTTCCGTGTACTTAAAAGATGGTCAACTTTCATCTTCTACACGTCTCATGTACACGGACAACCAATCAGGATTCACCTTGCGGTAGATGCGCCATCTGAAGATAAATATATGTACTTTTATTTGGCGTCCGCCATTTCAGAGTTGTCTTCGTTTGCGAATTTAGAAGAATAAGAAGTGAAAGAGAATTGGCATCATATCCAGAATAAAGGCTGTAAAGGTAAATATATTTATGTATTTGAGGTTAATGTAAAAGATTCAGATAATTATTTATTTATACAAATCATTAGATTGATTTTCGTTAGCTTCAATAGAAACTTTGTATTGATGTTGATCTTTATATTATTCAATACTTTTTGAAAAAGTATTAGCAAAAGTAATTCATGAATTAATTTAGTTTAAGTTATCTTTAATTTACTTCATATTATATAAATAAACAGTAAAAGTAAAATTAGCAAAACTAGAAAGTAAATACTTGCAAGGGCTTACGGACAATTCACCGACCACAATTCACCGAAAGGTAAATTCACCGACCCACAATTGATCGAATGCAGTATTCACCGAAATTTCCAATTCACCTTATGAAGACGGGGAAGAGCGGAAGTAACATAAGCGGAATGTTGGCAACAATGACACGTAACAATAAACCATTAACGTTTAAGGAGGAATGGGTATGGGGAAGATAGAAGGAAGATGGAATAGTATGACAAAATGAAATAATGGCATCATGGATATCCTTCCATTACAAATAACTCGTACATGAATAATAAATAAACAAATTAAACTCACGGGAGTAGGGGGAGAAGAAGGGAAGGTTAAACATTAAAGAAAGTAATACTGGCACCATGGGTGTCATTCGATTGCAAATAAATCGTAGATGAATAATAAACAATAACTCAACAAATTACGCAACCAAGGGTTATGGTAGGGGGAGGGAAGGGGGAAGGTTAAACATCTAAAAACGGAATACGAGCACCATGGATGTCATTCGATTGCAAATAACTCGCAGATGAATAATAAACAATCAATAAACAAATTACGCATTCAACGCTTCAGGTAGGGGGAGGAGAGGGGGACGGTTAAACATCTAAAAACAGAATATTAGCACCATGGGTGTCATTCGATTGCAAATAACTCGTAGGTAAATAATAAACAATAAATAAACAAATTACGCACTCGACGCTTAAGGTAGGGGGGGAGAGGGGGAAGGTTAAACATCTGAAAACAGAATATTAGCACCATGGGTGTCATTCGATTGCAAATAACTCGTAGGTGAATAATAAACAAATCATGCACTAATGGCTTATGGTAGGGGGAGGGACGGGGGAAGGTTAACATTTAAAAACAGAATACTAGCACCATGGGTGTCATTCGATTGCAAATAACTCGTAGATGAATAAAAAACAATAAATAAACAAATTACGCACTCAACGCTTATGGTACGGGGAGGGAAGGAGGAAGGTTAAACATTTAAAAACTGAATACGAGCACCATGGGTGTCATTCGATTGCAAATAACTCGTAGGTGAATAATAAACAATAAATAAACACATTACGCACTCAAAGCTTATGGTATGGGGAGGAAAGGGGGAAGGTTCAACATTTAAAAACAGAATACTAGCACAATGGGTGTCATTCGATTGCAAATAACTCGTAGATGAATAACAAACAATAAATAAACGACTTACGCAACCAAGGCTTATGAGACGGGGGGGGGAATGGGGAAGGTTAACATTCAAAAACAGAATACTAGCACCATGGGTGTCATTCGATTGCAAATACTCGTTTGTGAATAACAAACAATAAATAAACAAATTACGCACTCAACGCTTATGGTAGGGGGAGGGAAGTTGGAAGGTTAAACATTCAAAAACAGAATACTAGCACCATGGGTGTCATTCGACTGTAAATAACTCGTATGTGAATAATAAACAATAAATAAACAAATTACGCACTCAAAACTTATGGTATGGGGAGGAAAGGGGGAAGGTTAAACATTTAAAAACAGAATACTAGCACCATGGGTGTCATTCGATTACAAATAACTCGCCGATGAATAATTAACAATAAATAAACAAATTACGCACTCAACGCTTATGGTGGGGGGAGGGAAGGGGGAAAGTTGAACATTTAAAAACAGAATACGAGCACCATGGGTGTCATTCGATTGCGAATAGCTCGTAGATGAATAATAAACATTAAATGAGTAAATTACGCAACCAAGACTTATGGTAGGGGGAAGGTTAAATATTCATAAACAGAATACTAGCACCATGGGTGTCATTCGATTGCAAATAACTCGCATGTGAACAATAAACAAATTACGCACTCAAAGCTTATGGTATGGGGAGGAAAGGGGGAGGGTTAATCATTTAAAAACAGAATACTAACACCGTGGGTGTCATTCGATTTCAAATAACCCGTAGGTGAAAAAGAAATAATAAATAAACAAATTACGTTCTCAACGCTTATGGGAGGGGAGGAGAGGGGGGAGGGCAAACAATAAAAATCGTAATAATGTCACCATGGGTGTTATTCGATTGCGAATAACTCGTAGATGAATAATCTATATATATGTATATATATATATAATGTTTGTATGTAATTTTAAAGCGCAATAACTACGTTACGTAGAAACAAGTGTAAGGTAACATTTTAATCGGATGAACGAATACGTGTGTGTAGTAAGGTTTTTATTTCGATTTGATTGGAATGCCGAATTAAAAGACAATAATTTATTTTTTCATTCGAATTACAAAGGGACTTGTGTAGCTTTTTTTCACTTGAATTTTAAAGTTACTTAGAAATATGGTACGAACCTGAGACTTGAATAATTCTATGTAGAATAGAAAAATGTTTATTTTTATCGGAGGCATAATTCGAATTCTTATCAAATTAGCATAGAAATGCAATTAGAATCAATAAAATACGTGATTTTATCAGTTTTATTAGAATACCCATTATAAGCTACCATGACAACTCCCTTTGTCGCCGAAAGTGACAGTCCAAAGCATTTATATTGAAAATGTTTTAGCGTAATGTCGTTTTTCAATTTCTCGGTGCCAGATTACATTGTGGCGTACAGTTCTCCAAAGCAAGATATTTTTAAAACTACGTAAATAACTTAAATATTTGGACGTAGATTTTCCACAGATTGTGATAGGATAAACAGTTTCATTGTTTCCTAAATATTGTTGATGTAGACAATTTTCTTGTTACAGAACTCGTGGATGAGAGAATCGAGCTAATGGTCTGAGGGTAATATTCACTCTTTTTCTTAAACGTTCCCTATTTACTTTTTTGTCTTTCATTAAATTTAATCATTTCGTAAGTTCCTTTAGTGATTTATTTTTTGATGATTATTGTGTTCTTGCTGATTTTACTTAGTTTTCGTTTTTAAGAAATCGTCACAAAACTTCGCATAGGTATATAATTTTACCGTGCAGGTAACATAGGTTATAATGATGGCGATAAGAATTGCGAAGAAAGAAACACAAAGTGTGGCATAGAGTTCTCCAAAGCGTACTGTTTTTAAAACTACGTAAGTAACTTAAGTAATCATGAAGTTTAGTCACTTTTATTATTCGAGGATTTCCAAACTAATTAAGTTTAGTCACTTTTATTACAAAGGGTTTCCAAGCTCAAGTTCAGTCACTTTTATTATGTAAATTGATATGTATACTTCAAACAACAATCAGTTCATGTTGCTATAAATAATATATTTCGGTACTGGTCGGTTATCCTCCTGCATATTACATTCCATAATGAAGACACTAAAATACATGATGACCAAAATGTTTTATTTATGGAAAATTTTAGACAACATTAACAGAAACTGATTGGCCGGTCTTGACATTTACAAACCCAATCACCGGATAACGAGGAGGGATACTTTGGTTCCGGGTAGCGCCCGGAGACGACTACCCATTAATACAAAGCGAGCCGAAGGCTCGTCAATATATCCTTTCTATGTTATATCCTCTTCACTGTTGCGCCGCAAATGGAACCAATGTAATTTATTTGTCGAAACGCATTTCGTGATTCAGATCTTTTCAATAGCTTTTTACTTTGTGTTATTGGGATCTAGGAAAATTCACCGACCACAATTCAATTTTCCGTAAGCCATGTTATTGAGGAGTATGTTTTGTGATTCACTTGAATTTTTATTAAACATGAAAGTAATAAATGTTTTAAAAATTGAATTAGGGTTTTCTTGAGTGCTAAAACCTCCTTTATAATAAAAGTGACTAAACTTCATTAGCTTGGAACTCCTTCGATAATAAAAGTGACTAAAGTTCATGATTACCTTAACTTACCTGAACGAGTAACAGTAAGTGTTGTACCATTACACAGTCCTCTCAATGGCATTAGGTTTCTAAGAAGCACGATAATGGCTTCAGTTCATGAGGAGGCATTCTGGCTGTACCCGCATAATGTTTTAATGTATTAATAATAATGTGAATTAATTAATGATGCAAATGACATCCCCATAGAAAACTATTCTATTAAAGACGTATTATACTATTTTCTTGCACTACTGATACATCTTCCTCTCTCTGTCTCTCCCCTTTCCCCTCTCTCCTTTCCTCCCTCCCTCACCCTGTCTCCTTTTCCCATTACCCTCTTTATTATTACATTCCTGCATAACCCTTCTTCTCCCCTAATTCCCTCCTCTCTCTCTCTCTGCCCCCCACGCCGTGCATCATCGCCATTGGAAAGCAAGAAACTGTCTACTTCAATAATTAAATCTATCATTCAATCAAGGAAATCTTAATAGAGGCTCACGGAAAAGAGTTCTCCTAATCGACGAATTGTGTTTCGGTGAATTGTGGTCATTGAATTTTCCTGGACCGTTGATATATATAGCGAAGAATTTTTATTTTGTTTTTTATAAATGAACCAAAGAAATAACGCTTTGTAACTTCCATTGTTTTTATTTCTCTTACGACTGCATAACAATGCTATCGTCAGATGCAGATATGGTGAGAATAGAAAGTATATATGGAGAAAAATGGGTGGAGGGGGGGGAGGGAGGGTAGTGTGTAAGACGGAAAGGAATGGAGGGGAGGGAAAGGAGGAACCAGTCTCAGAGGGTTATTGCGGTAGGTTGTAAAGGGATAAAGGGGAGGGGAAAGGAAAGGCTGAAGGCGGGGGACCACCTCGGGAGGGTTCTGGGAAAGACGGGGGAAGGACTAAAAGAAAGGTCTTGTGGAAGACGGAGAGAGGGTGAACCCCAGAGAGAGGAGGGAGGAAATTATCAATGCGGCACTGGGTGTGTGTGTGTGTGTGGGAATAAGGAAAATAAAGGCAAGTGCCGGTGGTAGAACTAAAGAGGTTAAATATTGGGAGACGGACGGTAAGGCCATTGTTATAAATCTTTTTTCCTCTAAATAATCTGTATTACAGGTAAAAAAAAAGAAATAAAGATGATGATGGTATTGTAATATATTTAAACTATAAAATTTTCCTTTCTTTAAGTAAATTCTTCTTTCATTTAAAATAATAATGACTGCGGATTGATTTACTTACAGATTGATACTGAATGTGTAATTTGTTTATATTGGATAAAATATTTCTGAATAGTATTTCAAATGATTAATTTAGTTGAACCGAACCACTTGTCAAAATTCTCGTCTGAACCGAACCACTTCCAAAAATTTAGAACCGAACCACTCCCAAATGTTGAAGTGGTTTGCAGCTCTGGTTTGAATTTATAGCTCAAATGGCATAGGTGTGCATAACAATAATGACATTTCACAATCTTACAGTAGAACATAATAGGAGTCCTTTAATTCTAAAAGTCATATTTTATTATGCAGTTCATTCATCTAGAACGTTTTCTTTTTATTTATACGTAGAATCGTAATAAAGGCCAATCCCGGGATCCCAGGATTGGAGAAAGTGAATCCCGAAATCCCGGGATTGAAAAATCCCGCCGGGATTGCAATCTCTGGTGTTAAGCATCTTACCGCATAATTAATTTGTTCATGTTAAATCATTATCTATTAGTTCTAAAATTCATAATATATATCCAAATGACAAAAAGATATTCATCTACAATGGAAGTAAATAACAATACACTATTTTAAATTTTATTCCAATGAAATGCAAATAAGCAAACGCAGAATAGCAAAAATCTTATACGTTGAGTTGTTCATTACATTATACATAACAAGCAAGAATTTCGTTGTTAAGGATGGAAACATTCCCAAGCCTTTTGATGGATAGATTTTTTTTTAATTTTACAACTGTAATTTCATTAATTTAACAATTTATTTCTGTATTGTTTAATACGTTTCTTTCATTATTACATATCACTTTAATAACCTATGTTATGTGCAATACCACGTAAATAATCATAAATATTTCCAACATCAAAATTTGAAGCAAGCCGATTTATTCTTTCCGCACAATCTCTATATTTTTTACGGCTAGGAGGAACTTCTTGGCCGCGTATATATTGCTCGATTTGGATTTCGTGAAAGCTCTGTTCCCTTTGGATGGCAGCAATAAATTTCCATATACTAGGATGTTCGGCAGAAATTTGCTGCTCAAAACCACGATGCCATCCTTCAATTGAATTATTGGTTTTTGTCAAACCTTCCACTACTCCGTCAAAGCAGTTCCACACGTCGTGAGAAAAACGTGGTTGGCGGCGACGGTGACCTCTTTGTGGAAGACCAATCCACGTATCTTCGTAATAATCCACTACAGCTTGTGCTTCTGGAGGAAGGAGATTATTGTCACAAAGTGATTCGAATGCTTCCACGACGTGTGCTATAGGTACAAATGCTATTGCAGGTAATAGGCGTAGTTGCAAGGCGAATGCTGCCTCTGTTTCATACCTTTTTTGAAGTCCATGGGATTGAATCTTACGGTATATGCATTGGGAGAAGTGAAAATAACATCCGCGATTCCTTGTTTGGGGGAATTCGCGTTTTATTGCATTTGTCATTGCAGATTCAAAATCTGTCAGTATTACTAGAAATAAGAAATGAAGACGCTGCGAAATTTTGCCTAATTCTTATAAATGCTCTAAGATAAGAAATTTAAAATAATAAGTTATTTAAAATAAAGGAACGTTATTGTATATTGGTTACCCAATACTGTAAAAGAAGGTTAAAACCTTTATGTATATTGTAAAAAGAGAAATTTCATTTGAAGAGTTGTTACAAAAAAATTCCTCCATAAACAAATTCGGTTGAAGCTTTCAATATAAACCTTCGTAAAATGTTTACAAAACCTTCCTTATTAGATTTATCATTGTATGAAGAACAAAGCAAAGCTTATTACAGAATAATTTCCAGTTTATAATGGCAAATCTAAATTTAACAACAAGAACACGCTATTAAGAAAAGAAAAAAAAACTAATTGAACTTATTAAGAAATATAATGCTTATTTTGATTTACGTTATTTAAATGCTATTTCATATTGTTTTCATTGGAATATTCAGAGCGGGCGGAAATTTGGCATTTGGTTTTATATATTTTAAATTTAAAAAATAAAAACACAAATTAACTATATAAACTAAATTTGAATGAGTGGTAAGTAATTTTCCGATAAATTTCCCATAGGATTTAAAAATATTCATCGGAAATTTTGGCACTTGATCACTTTATCGGAAATTTTGGCGTCTGGTTTAATGCAAGATATAAAAATTATATTTAACTACCTTTATAACAACATTTTTCTCGATGTTTATTTTAATCGAAATTTTAAAATTATTTTTATTGATACATATTTAAATTTGAAAATTAAGACAATTTTATACATTTTTTAATAATTATTTTAAAACGGGTAAAAATTAATTAGACGAAATTTCGCCGGCCTTACTAATAAATAAACGGGGGTGTACAACACATGACTTCCTCCATACATAAGTTGTCAAATGCAAAATATTATTAAAGGAAAGTTTCCAAATTTAATCTTTAAAAAAATATTTTGAGCAGTTTTTATGACTCGGAATATATATGCATAATAAATAAATAATTATATGATTAAAGAATGAAACATAAGGATATTAGAGTGACATACCCACGAAAATTGTCAACCACCAAAGGTAGTTTGTAATTGTTGTAATAAAACTGATGAAATCACTTCTTTTTTTCTGATTCTAAACCAGAGATCTCTAATGCAAATCGTTCGCGGGCCAAAAATGAGAAACTTACACTTCAAAAGGACTAAAAATATTTCCAAATTGGAAAAATTGTTCGACAATGAGCCGGGCCGAATAATATAATTAGAAGAAGATCAGTGAGAAGGCCGCATAAAATGAACAAGCGGGCCGCGAATTTGAGACCCTTGTTCTAAACGCATTTTTCCGCTAATTCGGTCAAGATTCGGTTTCTGTCTTCAATAAAAATTAGTGTTACCCGTGAGGAGGCTATTTTAAATGTTTTCCTTTCCGTTTCAGCGGGAAGGAACATTTTCGATTCTGACCATATACCATTGGAAGCTCCACTCTCTACCCTTTCAACCTCGAAGTGTATCCCCCCCCGTGATTAGGGTGTGGAGGAAGGTTTGCCTCCTGACGTGGGACGCGCTCCTTCATGTATGTACTTATCCCTGAAAGAATCTTTCGACGCTTTCTACGACAAAGGTCTTCAAACTGTGACCCGAGGAAATCCAAGGGTTCCGCGATAGACTTATTTACAGCAGGAAACTTGAACTTCACTTGTAAACTGTATATTGCAAGATACATATATTATGTAAATAACAATTATAATGATTATAAAATAAATTTTGTTGCGATTTTTTTATTAGTGAATTCGGGATTAGTCAGTGCTGCCATTAAAGGGCATTGACATTTTTCCATAAGATAACAAGTAAAAATCGATTGCTTGACTCGCAAATTTATATTTCTTAAAATGAATATACGAACTCGGGATAAAAACCTATTAATCTGAAAAAATCAACTTTATATTTCTAAAAGACATAAATCCCATCAAAGCCGATTTCCGGTAAAATGTAGTATTTAATCATGAAAAAAGGTATTTATTTTAAGTTTTTAACATTGGAAAGTGCCAAATATCATATCAACCCGAGCAACGCCGGGCAGTTTTGCTAGTGGTTAAATAGTAATCTGCATCTATCTACCTATCTCTAGTCTATCTATAGTCTATAGATATCTATAAAGAAAAGTGTTTGTGTGTGTGTTTTTCTATAAATCAGCAATTGACAGCACTTAGAAGCAAGAAAAGGGTATCATTTTAACCGGAATAAAGAGTTAAGTGGTGTAGTCGGGTTTTAAACCGATTTGATTGATCATTCTAATTTTTTTTTAATATTCCCTTTTTTAATTTTCCCCATTTGAATAACATGGGGGTGACTGCAGCTTATTTTTCATTTGAATTTTAATATTACTTAGAAACATAGTTCGAACTTGAGACTTAATAGTTCAGAATCCGAATCCTGATCGAATTATCGTAAAAATACATTTAGAATCAGAAAAATACGCGATTTTATTAGTTTTATGACAACACCAATTAAAAGCAGCCATGACAACTCCCATTGCCGCCGGATTTGAATCCAATGCATTAAAAATGGGAAAACATTTAACGTAGGTAATATCGTTTTTACTTTCTCATACGAAGTATCGAGAAAGTGTTGTTTTCGCGAAAAAATTCCACCTCGAGATTTTTATGGAAATATATGTTTTAGGTGTCGCTGAATCCGAAAAAGTGGTTTTTGCAATGCCGTCTGTCTGTTACTGGCTCTGAAGCCTAAACGGTAGAGCAAAAATGAATGAAATCTCGTACTTAGGCATTTTATCATACTGAGCAGAGTATACGTAGAAATGGTTGACATTGCTCAGTAATGAAGAATAGTTTATTCTACACATTTTTAACAATAATTCGATTTTCTCAAAAACGGCTCGAACGATTTTGATCAGATTTCGTACAGTTACTTGTGTTTACGTCCTCAATAATAATGTATAGTTCATATTTCACAAAAAATGAATATAAGACTAGTTTATTATAGGCAACTTTAACAACGATTCGATTTTCTCAAAAACGGCTCTAACGATTTTGATCAAATTTCGTACAGTTACTTGAGTATACATCTACAATAATACTACGTATTTCATTTTTCTCACTGAATGAACATAAGGCTAGTTTATTCTTGGGCAACTTGAACAAAATTGGATTTTCTAAAAACAGGATCATACAATTTTCATTTTCTAAAGATAACTAAACGACGCATTAGTACCCATATATGAGAAAGTTTGTACAATGTATGTTGTTTTTTAATTTTGCTTTGTTTACACGGAAACCAAATATATGCTGATTTCTTGAAGTAGTACTAATAAAAGGTTACTAATGATAATATTGTCCCATACGAGAACAAAAATTATAAGGCACTTTCAGCTGAACTTGAAATTTGTAACGGTTATATGTTTTTGGATAAAACCGTTTCGAAAAATTCGAAATTGCAAAAATTCTGAATTTGAAATATGCTTGCAGTGTAGGATTAATAATAAATAGTTTCAATGATATTTTCGTGTTGAATAGAGTTCTTCATAAGCAAACAGTTTTTAAAACTGCATCAGTAACGTAAATAATTAGACGTAGACTTCACAGATTGTGATTTCCACACCTTTGAAGATATCGCGACCACACTTCGCATAGATCTATAATTTTTCCCCGCGGGTAACATAGGCTATATGACGATAAAAATAATTGTTCATATTGGAGTGATTGAAGCTGAGATATGACGTTTAATGTTTAAGGAAGTGTAAGTGCTCGTTGAATTTCAATGGATTTTGTGAATTTAGTTTCGCTATCAGTTCTAGGGCGTATGCAATATATACGAAAACATTTTATTCTACTAAAAACTGGAAACCACCTATAAAGAATACTTTTTCACTTAGCTTTTCTTAACAATTGACCAAATTTATTTGTAAACAATCCGCTTCCAAGTGTGTTGCATTCAAATATAACGATCATTTCATTTCCTATCGTATCACTTTCGCCAAACTCAGCTTAATTTCTTGTGTAATTATGCCTTTCTGAAATGTTTTGTAAGCATGAAACTCGTGAATAGGTAACGTTGTCCATGATTGAACGCTGGCTTTGATTCAACTTTTTCCGATAGTAACTAACAATTTACGCTAAATCTTTATGATAATTTAAATGAGTTCGAAACTTGACGGGAAATAATTTAAAAAGCAAACTTAAAAACCCCTACACTGATTTACGGCCTTTCCTTATGGGGCAATGCGCGACGAGTTTGTCCTGCGACGAAGTGACGTGCGACGAATTGACTACGACGAGTTGACGATATACCATAAGGTGGCCATATAGTTAAGAAAAATAATTAAAACATTATTGTAAAAAAGAAAACGTTCTTTTCTTTTAAATGAATTTTCACCTCACAATCAGTTGGAACGAAAATCACCTGTGGTTTTACCGTTAATAGTTTTCTATTGTTCTGAAATTTTAAACATTTTAAAACGTGATTTAATCGTCAAATGTAATATTTTCATTAGTAGTTAATTACCAACCAAATTTGTTTGTATATAAACCGCTTCCAAGTGTTTGGCATTCAAATATAACGATAATTTGATCTACGACCGTATCACTTTCGCCAGGTCCAGCATCATTTCTTGTGTAATTACTCCTTTCAGAAATGTTAACTTTTATGTTTTATAAGCATGAAACCCGTGAATAGGCAACGGAAATGTGTAAAAATGTAAATATTATATTAGATATTATTTTAAAACGTGGAAAAACTATACATGCAAAAAAACTTATCACGTTGCGTACGGATGGCGAGAATTCTCGCCATTCAAACGTCACTTTATTGTAACAAATACCTTATTTATTGATACCACCAGGGCCGTCTATAGGCGGTAAGCAGGTAAGACACCGCCTTAGGGCGGCACCTCACTGGGTGCGACAAATGCGTTGGTCTCGTATTCGCCCAAATTGCGTTAGTCATAACTCATTTTCGTTGAAAAAAGACAACATCTTCATATCCGTCGAATACGAAAAAATATGGCGAGGCTAAAGTTTAGATGCAAACACGAAAATCGGTATCAGTGCAAGCCTCCAGTTTCTACCTACCCCGGCGACCGATAATAAAAGGCGGCACTTGGGTTTTCTTATTTCCACCGCATCGGGCTTCGTTCCACTTCCCTAGGGCTCTTTCCCCACCCCTCTTACATCCTTCGCTTTCCTCCCCCATCCCTCTTTTTTGTAACAGGGGCCGTAAATTCGACTGCCCCTGAGTTTGAGACGAAAATAATGGTATGAGAGAGAAATTTTTGTTCCTAGCGGATTCTTAGGAACGTGAAAGGAAATTAGAAACTGTTTTTAATAGCAAAATTTAAGTGATCAGATTTCCAAGAGCTCACTGTTGTACAAAATGAAAAAATCGGTATAATGTACATTATACAAACTTTCTCATATAGAAATCAGTGGAGAATCCAGGGGGCGAAGCAAAACCCCAAAAAAATCAGACTCACATTCACGAATCGACCAAGTGCGTCATGTATAAGTTCGTATGCTCGTACAGCAAAGTGCTAAAAAAAAAGTTATACGTAACGTAACGAAATTATGAATTGATTTTTTACTTTCCTATATATGTAGTATATCGTATGTATAGAGATAGTATTGTAATCGTGAAAAGAATACTAATTCCGTTAATATGTATCGTAGAATTTCGTTTAAAAAACGCCAATAATCAGGATTTTCACCGCAATGCAATGATGTAACTTTCAATCGTCTTATTTGCAAAAAGTATTGCAATTTTGCAATGATAGATCGGGAATTTCACCACCCGCTGTGAGGATAGACTACACCGAGTCCTAGTGAGGGTCGCTGATCCTCTCTAATGAGCGTCGAAATGGAAGAGCAGGTAGTCTTCCAAAACATGGCCCCGGATCTGAGACATAAACCATTAAGGTATTCTTCTCGATGTACAAATTATACAACGAATTTTATTATGATTATTGAACGTCATAAATGAAGCTTGCCTTGTTGTTTCGAATTTTAGGAGAGTTATCATTCTCTGTTCATTTATGTTTGCGTCTTTAAAAATCGAAGTACATACATACTTATCCTATGACCACTTTGTAATTCCGATTTCATAGATTTTGGATTTATTTCGTGTTATTTTTTAAAGTTCTGTTTTCACCTTATTCGTCCGTCTGCTGATGTGCAAGATTCCAATTATAATAAAGGGCAGTATTAATTGGTTTGTCCTCTGACTGGTTGTTTGTTTGGTCCGTGTGTCACGCTGTATCGAAATTCTGACAATTCGTTAAATGGTGTACACAGAGGATCGAAAATTTGTCAGGATATTTAAATGGGATATATGAAGGTAACGGCGTAATATATCTCGAAAAATGTCGCGAGATCGACCTCTAGCAATTATTTTCATTTCTCGTAAGATAATATGTAATATTTAAAATTCCGCTCAGCAACCCTTGTTCCTATTGCAAATGAAAATTGGAAAATTTGACATGCGTTCTACAGACCAAAAATATTTTTTTAAAAAAAGGAACATTTCTTAATTTGAAAGTCAATTTATCCTTCTATTCGGATTCGCTCGAATTTGGGCGTAATTCCGCGTTTTTAACTAACCATGCCAATTGTTGTATTATTTCACGTGTGTAATGCAAAAGTGTCAATGCGGTGTCTATATGCGCTCGAAAGAGATGTAGAGGGAGGATGGCGAGGAGGAAGGAGATAAATATTGGTATTCAACCGGAAATACGGGAGGTTTTTTCAGGATACGCAAAAGATTCATTTTTCATAACCTTTACGATTAGGTGCAGTGAATACAAACTTAGTCCACCGAAATTAATTCTAATCATTTAAAGATTTTCTGTGGAATTGTTCGTATTATGTGATAATACCAGTGGGTATGCACATCTTCAAAGTTTTCCAAGGGGCACGCTGATCAAAAGGGTTGAATATCACCGAGATGTAGACGGGAAGAGGAAAGTGAGGGGAAGAAAGATCGGGTGTAGGGAGATAGGGTATTTGTGTCAAAGTATTAATCAGATCGGAGTGGATTTTAACCAGTGGTCGAAATGTAAAATGTTACGGAGCGGCGTACCGGTGCGTTCCGGCTCATTCCGAGATCTGATTCTAAGCTGCTTTAAGGGAAATAAATTAGCCATTTAAAATATAATTTGAGTTAATTTCAAGAGGATATTCAACACTGTGATAAATTCATTCATAGTGATTCAGTGGTGAGGATTTGTGGTCAGTTGGGGGCCGGTTAAGTAAAATTTTGCCGGATTGGGAAAAATTGCGTCCGCACGTGGGTAATAGGCATTTTTGTGTTTTGCCCATCCTTGAAAGATTTTTTACCGACGCCCATGTTATCCAGGATTAAACATTGGCTATGATTCAACTTTTTCTATAAAAACTTGTAAGTTACGATAAACCCCCTCACCCCCTACCATCAGCGTTGAGTGCGTCGTTTGTTTATTTATAATTCAACTACGAGTTATTTTCAATCGAATGACACTCAGGGTGCCAGTATTACCTTTTTTAATGTTTAACCTTCCCCTCTCCTCCCTCTACGATAAGCCTTGAGTTCATCATTTGTATATTTATTGTTTATATTCATCTACGGGTTATTTGCAACCGAATGACACCCATGGTGCTAGTATTCCGTTTTTAAATGATTAACCTTCCCGCTCTCCTCCCCCTACCATAAGCCTGGAATGCGTCATCTACTTATTTATTGTTTATTATTCATCTACGAGTTATTTGCAATCAAATGACACCCATTGTGCTAGTATTCCGCTTTTAAATGTTTAAAAATTACCAACTCCTCACCCTACCGTAAGCCTTGCTGCGACCTTTTCCTTATTTATTCTTTCTTATTCATCTCCGAGTTATTTGCAATCAATTGACACCCATGGTGCTCGTATTATGTTTTTAAATGTTTAACCTTTCCACTTCCCTCCCCCTACCATAAGCCCTGAGTGAGTAAATTGTTTATTTATTATTAATTATTCATCTACGAGTTAGTGGCAATCGAATGACACCCGTGGTGAAAGTATTCCGTTTTTTAATGATTAACCTTCCCCCTCTCCTCTCCCTACCATAAGCATTGAGTGCGTAATTTGATTATTTATTGTTTATTATTCACATACGAGTTATTTACAGTCGAATGACACACATGGTGCTAGTATTCTGTTTTTGAATGTTTAACCTTCCCCCTTCCCTTCCCCTACCATAAGCGTTGAGTGCGTAATTTGTTTATTTATTGTTTATTGTTCACATGCGAGTTATTTGCAATCGAATGACACCCATGGTGCTAGTATTCTGTTTTTGAATGTTAAACCTTCCAACTTCCCTCCCCCTACCATAAGCGTTGAGTGCGTAATTTGTTTACTTATTGTTTATTATTCACATACGAGTTATTTGCAATCAAATGACACCCATGGTGCTAGTATTCTGTTTTTGAATGTTAACCTTCCCCCTTCCCTCCCGCTCCCATAAGCTTTGTTTGCGTAAGTCGTTTATTTATTGTTTATTGTTCACATGCGAGTTATTTGCAATCGAATGACACCCATGGTGCTAGTATTCTGTTTTTAAATGTTGATCATTCCCCCTTTCCTCCCCATACCATAAGCTTTGAGTGCGTAATTTGTTTATTTATTTTTTATTATTCACATACGTGTTATTTACAGTCGAATGACACCCATGGTGCTAGTATTCTGTTTTTGAATGTTTAACCTTCCAACTTCCCTCCCCCTACCATAAGCGTTGAGTGCGTAATTTGTTTATTTATTGTTTGTTATTCACAAACGAGTATTTGCAATCGAATGACACCCATGGTGCTAGTATTCTGTTTTTGAATGTTAACCTTCCCCCTTCCCCCCCCCCCGTCCCATAAGCCTTGGTTGCGTAAGTCGTTTATTTATTGTTTGTTATTCATCTACGAGTTATTTGCAATCGAATGACACCCATTGTGCTAGTATTCTGTTTTTAAATGTTGAACCTTCCCCCTTTCCTCCCCATACCATAAGCTTTGAGTGCGTAATGTGTTTATTTATTGTTTATTATTCACCTACGAGTTATTTGCAATCGAATGACACCCATGGTGCTCGTATTCAGTTTTTAAATGTTTAACCTTCCTCCTTCCCTCCCCCTACCATAAGCGTTGAGTGCGTAATTTGTTTATTTATTGTTTTTTATTCATCTACGAGTTATTTGCAATCGAATGACACCCATGGTGCTAGTATTCTGTTTTTAAATGTTAACCTTCCCCCGTCCCTCCCCCTACCATAAGCCATTAGTGCATGATTTGTTTATTATTCACCTACGAGTTATTTGCAATCGAATGACACCCATGGTGCTAATATTCTGTTTTTCGATGTTTAACCGTCCCCCTCTCCTCCCCCTACCTGAACCGTTGAATGCGTAATTTGTTTATTTATTGTTTATTATTCACCTACCAGTTATATACAGTCGAATGACACCCATGGTGCTAGTATTCTGTTTTTGAATATTTAACCTTCCCCCTTCCCTCCCCCTACCATAAGTCTTGGTTGCGTAATTTGTTTATTGATTGTTTATTATTCATCTGCGAGTTATTCGCAATCGAATGACACCCACGGTGTTCGTATTCTGTTTTTAAATGTTCAACTTTCCCCCTTCCCTCCCCCTACCATAAGCGTTGAGTGCGTAATTTGTTTATTTATTGTTAATTATTCATCTGCGAGTTATTTGTAATCGAATGACACCCATGGTGCTAGTATTCTGTTTTTGAATATTTAACCTTCCCCCTTCCCTCCCCCTACCATAAGTCTTGGTTGCGTAATTTACTCATTTAATGTTTATTATTCATCTACGAGCTATTCGCAATCGAATGACACCCATGGTGCTCGTATTCTGTTTTTAAATGTTCAACTTTCCCCCTTCCCTCCCCCCACCATAAGCGTTGAGTGCGTAAATGGTTTATTTATTGTTAATTATTCATCGGCGAGTTATTTGTAATCGAATGACACCGATGGTGCTAGTATTCTGTTTTTAAATGTTTAACCTTCCCCCTTTCCTCCCCATACCATAAGTTTTGAGTGCGTAATTTGTTTATTTATTGTTTATTATTCACATACGAGTTATTTACAGTCGAATGACACCCATGGTGCTAGTATTCTGTTTTTGAATGTTTAACCTTCCCCTACCATAAGCGTTGAGTGCGTAATTTGTTTATTTATTGTTTATTGTTCATCTACGTGTTATTTACAGTAGTGCTAGTATTCTGTTTTTGAATGTTTAACCTTCCAACTTCCCTCCCCCTACCATAAGCGTTGAGTGCGTAATTTGTTTATTTATTGTTTGTTATTCACAAACGAGTATTTGCAATCGAATGACACCCATGGTGCTAGTATTCTGTTTTTGAATGTTAATCTTCCCCCTTCCCCCCCCCCCGTCCCATAAGCCTTGGTGGCGTAAGTCGTTTATTTATTGTTTGTTATTCATCTACGAGTTATTTGCAATCGAATGACACCCATTGTGCTAGTATTCTGTTTTTAAATGTTGAACCTTCCCCCTTTCCTCCCCATACCATAAGCTTTGAGTGCATAATGTGTTTATTTATTGTTTATTATTCACCTACGAGTTATTCGCAATGGAATGACACCCACGGTGCTCGTATTCTGTTTTTAAATGTTCAACTTTCCCCCTTCCCTCCCCCCACCATAAGCGTTGAGTGCGTAATTTATTTATTGTTAATTATTCATCTGCGAGTTATTTGTAATCGAATTATTTGCAATCGAATGACACCCATGGTGCTAGTATTCTGTTTTTAAATGTTGAACATTCCCCCTTTCCTCCCATGTTTTACTTTCATACATTGTTGTAAATTTTATAGATCACTAGCTTTTCGTACCCGGCTTCGCCCGGGTGCATTTCGGACTGCAAATAGTTATACTTTTTCCCGCTTAGAAGACAGCTTGAGAAAATGATACATACTAAAACATCTCCTCTCCTTTCTGTAAACTACATTAGGAGTCTTGAAATAAAGTGGAAAGAACACGAAACGAACCAATACGAAAACTACAAAAACCACCATGAAAAAAGAAATGAATTAAACGCTTACCAATACCCGGTAGAAAAGGATGTAAACCGACAAATAAATAATCGTGGAACATAAATTAAGAGTACAACCAAAGAATATAAGTTCAATGTAAAAACCACCAAGAAAAAAGAAATGAATTAAACTGTAACCAATAGCCGGCATAAAAGGTGTAAACCGACAAATAGGTAATCAAGGGACAAAAATCAAGAGCACAACCAAAGAATATAAGCATAGACTGCAAAATGAACAACTAAGAACGAAAACAAAGAAAACAAACAAAGAACACAAAAAATGGACACGAAACGAAAGCAAATGAAAACAACAAACTAACCAAAACCAACCAACGAATAATCTCCTAAAGCTCAATGTATCTGACGATGGCGACTGACGCTTTCTATTCAGTTGCTAAATAAACAACCAACAATCACAAAACAGCGTGTCGTAGTGATGAGTAAATATTGATTACGCGGAATATGAGTTTTTATGTCAACATAATAACAGGAGAACCTAAATAAGAATACCTATTATTACTCTAAATAGATATAAAATTATTGATCTTAATTGTGTTTTCCATCGTAATTAATTGAATAATAGATTGAGATATACGAATTCGATTTTAAATAATGTAGTAAAATGTTTTACTTTTCTAACGTAATTAATTACGTGAGTGTATCGGTAGTGTTTACATTTTACCCGTGGAACCGCAGACACGAATTCTTAATTTTAGTTCAGAAGACATAATAAAATTCAACAAAAGTATTATTCAAATAAAATCTTTCGAAATTCACTGCGTTACGTGTTCAAAATGTTAATCTAATTTAGCTCTCGTATTAAAATAACAATTATTCAACAGTGAACCTTATTTCCAATTGATAAAACTCTCTTTTAATTCAAAACGATATTACCTATATATTACAAAAAAGTATCTAATTATCATTGAAACACAAAATGGATGAGCATGGGAAAAAACTTGCATGTTAGCATGAAATGCTCAATTCAGTTTTTATTGATAAACTGATAAAACAAAACACAAAAACTTAAACGTAGTAATTTAATCATATATCTTCAGTAATTTTCACTTAAACAAAATATGAAATAAAATAAGACCAAAGGCATATAAAAACAATTTAACTTATATCCAAACATACCTATAATACGAATGACACGATTACAGAAAAAGAAACAGTTCACTAATGTTTATTCGCAGAATTAACCTGTGTATAGAAGACCATAGATAATGAAAGAAAAACATACAATCAAATCAGAAGATATTAAATGAGTATTTCATCAACTATTCTACGTTTACGACATGTTTATAGTTCAAACGTAATTTGTTTACATCGGTTGCTAAGTATATCCAAATGCTGAGCAATAATGAAAATAAGATTTTCCCTTCAATTCGTCTTATTTGATCTGTAAGCCCCTCTTTTAAAAAATTATTCCAAAAGAGGAGATAATTTACCACAAAAAAGTCTGCGAGAGCATATGTCTGCGATATATATGTAAGGAGTTAAAAATTCGAGAAATTTACGAAAAAATTTTAAATGGAAATCCCATATAAACGAAAATATTTTATTATAATTAAATAGTACACCGAATCGGTTTAAAAACCTTACTACACCACCGTACACATGATAACGGTTAATATGACACCTTCCTCTTTTTTCTGCGTGTTCTGGTTTCTGAGCCTTAGCAGAACATACATACATACATACATACAAACACCTTACTTTATAGATATGTATAGATTATACATTGTATACTATAACGAATATGTCGGACAGCAATCAAAACAACGTATACGAATACTTTTGAGACAATGACATCGTATAATTCATTATATTTTAACGTAATTTATCAGAAACACAAGATTATTAGCGTTCATTCCAAAATTAGACTTGCTAAATGAAAATTTCGAAAAAATACGTACATGTAAGAGGTTTTCGTAAAATACATTTCGTGAAAAGAATGATTGATTTTTGTCAAAAAACTTACCTAACTACAGTAACCAACTTTTCGCGGCAATTGGGGACACGGTACTTCGAGCCACCCATATCTTCACCTCTGACCAATACTCCAACTCACTTTAAAAATTTGTTTTAACACGTTACACAACGCTATACCTCCTACAACAGTTAAAACCGCTTCAACTGATTTGAATCAACAAACCCGCGACGACAACGAACCACGTGACGTCAAATGTGGAATTTTCTATTGGCTCCTCAGACGGTCCCCATCCTGCTATGAAAGAGCCAGGACCCTGCATACAACACTCGCTATGACTGGAGCTCCGACGAAAGTGTTCTACCTTACCCCTCTTTCTATCCCACCCTCCCCGCTTGCTCACGACCTTCCCCCCTCTCGCTTGCCTCGGTTCGGAAGAGCCAGGCCAACTTTTGCACGACTTTTCCATGTCGACATGTTGGAGTA
Organism: Uropetala carovei; assembly: GCA_036926305.1. Taxonomy (NCBI): domain Eukaryota; kingdom Metazoa; phylum Arthropoda; class Insecta; order Odonata; family Petaluridae; genus Uropetala; species Uropetala carovei. The sequence goes on along the minus strand of JAXCHB010000010.1, from coordinate 1,880,517 downwards.
GTGGCGCGTGTGGCAGTCTACTAGTACTCTACTTAAGCGGGTTCGAATCCTGTCCGCGACTCTTGCGAGTTCTGGAAAAAGGCTTTCCTTAATAGCCGCTCCTATTACGGAGTCTTTTCCCAGTAGCGCAGTGTCAACGATTGGGTTTGGGCCCGCTTATTGTACTGGTTGCTGTCACTTTGCCCATTACTCCTGGAGTGTCGACCCCGGGACGGCCGGGCACGCATTTTTTTTCAAGTTCGATTTTACTTTTGCCGTCTTTAAAAAAATTCTATTTTTTCCATTTTTATGTCTTTAATGAGTTAAACCCGAAAGACCATTAAAATAATAGTCTTTCGGGTTTAACTTATTAAAGACATAAAAATGGAAAAAATAGAATTATTAAGCATGAAAAAACCTGCGCAAAACTTGTGTGCGAGTAAAACGACTGGGAAAGATAAATTTCGAAACGAAAAGATGATTGGAAAGAAAAAATTATGAGCGATAAAGAAAATAATATGAGTGATAAAAAGTAACAATTCGAGGGAAAAATATTATTTTCGAGTGATAAAATGAAAAATGCGCGTGAAAAAAAGAATGGGCCTGAAAGAACACGAATGGGCGTGAAAAAATACGAAAGGGCGAGAAAAAATAGAATGCGCGTGAATCGTGAAAAATAAGAATGCGCGATAAAAAAAGAACAAGGAAAAAAAAGTGGGAGGAGAAATCGCGAAAAAAAGAAATGTAGGGAGTAAGCGTGAAGAAGAAAATTTGTGGTGAAAAGCGTGGAAAAATACGAAGGTAAAAAGAGCGAGGAAATACATGATGGAAAAAGAGCGAGGAAAACATGGGCGTAGGAAGTGTGAGAGAAAATATGCAGTAGATAGCAAGTGGAAGCAAAAAACTATACAACTGTTTTGAAGATTATGAAAGAGCACTTTTGTTGATTTTATGGAATACACTTCTACAACGAATAAACGCTACTAATAAAAATCTGAAAAGTAAAAATTGCAATCTACAAGAAGGTGTAAATCTTCTTAAATCATTGTCCTCATTTATTTTTGTAAGTTCGAAACAGTAACGCGTTTGAAAGTATGGAAACAGAACTACAATCATTGCCAGGTAATAAAGAATACAAATCTGATAAAGGAAGAACCCAAAAAATGAAACTACAGTTCGGCGAAAACAGGGATAACGTAGCAATATTAACTGGCAAAAAATTAGTTATTGTGAGTTGCCTTAATGTAATATATGAGTCTACTATCAGAAATTAAAGGCGCATTCAGGTGTACGAAGACGTCTTACAGCAATTCGCAATATTTATACATTTAAATTTACGCGATACATCACCGAATGATTATGACAATTGTATTGTAAATTTAATTCATAATTATAAAGATGACATTGATGAAATTTTGTTTAGAGATGAAGTAGCCCAATTTCTTCATTTTGCAATGATTGAGAAATTAAGTACACCGATGGAAATGTATATAGCAATTCAGGGAGGGCTAATTTCAGCCTTCCCAAATGTTTACATAAGTTTAAAAATATTTTTGTCAATGCCGATCGCGAATGCATCTGCGGAAAGGTCATTTTCCGTGTTAAAAAGAGTAAAGAATTATATGAGAAATATATCCTCTCAATTTTCGGCGCAACAGTCAAGGGGATATAACATTGAATAAGAACACGTTTCTAATAGGGACGATGTATTTTTGTCGTGGACGACTAATAACAGACCTGTTCCATAATTTCTTTCTAATACTCCATCGCACGAAATGCGCCCATCTGTGATACGTTGTACACTTTCCTAACTTGTTATTAATTGTCCAATTACTTCAGCGTTTTACAGTACAACCAAGCGCCTATTTAAAGTAACATTTAACAGAGGAAGAAGAATAACGGCGATCTGATCGCGTAGGAAGGAATCTTGTAATCCCTAAGGATTTCATATGAATGTTTTTCTTTTCAATATTACTATCCAAGAAAAAAACTATGAAAATCAATCGCGATTCCTAAAGCTATACGGATCTCTTCGTGAGATTATTTCATGCCTTCGGGGCGATTACAGGCGATTTGAGAGGAATTTGTTAAGGCAGGTGGTCCAGCATGCTCCTATCCAGATAATGATAAAATTCGAACGAGAAAATTAATTTACGGCGTTCTACGATGCTATACACCGCAATTCTCCTACGAGATTCCTCAATTTCTCTTACTTTGGATGCGTCATTCCAGTAAGGTTTTATGATACGTATGCGGATTCCACGGTAAAGTTTAAGTAGCATCATTAGAGTATTAAATGTATTATATCATTAACTGATATAATACTCTCGTCAAGTAGTCTTGCTATCTAACTTTGCAATTGTGGGCACAAAACACGGGTGAGCATTTAAGTATTAAAATAAGTCATGAATCCAATCGAATTACGACGAATATTCCCCACATAAAATCATGCGGAAGTGCGACGACGATGCTGGTTGACATGGCTGTCACAATTTCTCAATAATACAAAACGCGAAAAATTTCCAACTAATTTCTATGGTATTTTAACGAGTATCACAAACGGCCGCGTTTCCTGCAATGGAGTATTGGAAAGAAATACGTATGTAAGGGAAATAGCGTTTTAAAGTTTTTTCTTCACCATCAATAATCCATTTTCTTCCTATTTAAAAATATTGCATGCACACGTAAGGAAATTAAACGTTTGTTTGTGAGATTATGTTAGCAACAAAGATGAAGTAAACATGCAAGAAAATAAAGTTCAATCCGAATTAAGACATATATATATATATATATATATATATATATATATATATATATATATAAATACTAAGGAAGAGGAAAGGTAAGTAAGGATATTTTGGGCAACTAGGTGTTGAAGGAAACCCAGTGAACACTTACCGGAAGTAGAGCCGCTGGGGTGTTGGAGAGACACATTTGTAGAGGTTAGAGCTTTCGGGATGATCCCTTCGTCAGCACAAGAGAGACACAACTGATATGGCAGTGACACTGGGGTGAAGGTGTGGGGGTGGAAGGGAAGGGAGCGTGGAAAGGTCGGGGATTGGAGGATGTAGAAGGGGGAGGGGGGAGAGGGGAAAGAGAGGGTGGAAAGAAGGAAATATTAACGGATATTGAGGCCGGGAGGAGAGAAAGAGTTTAAGATTTGGATATGGGCCAGTTCCCATTGACGGAGTTGGGGGGCGGAAGCGTCGTCCGAGAGGGCGCGGATGGCCCTCACCGTGAAACAAACATTGAAACTAAGATTGTGGTTATTCGCATGAACGGCCACGGGTTGCTGTCGTTTAAGACTAACGCTGTTGCGATGGCCGTTCATGCGAATGTTGAGGGAATTGCTGGTGAGTCCGACGTAAAAGGCGGGGCATTGGGTGCAGGTTAGTATGTAGATGACGTTGCGGGTGGTACAGTTGGTAGGGGATGTTATGGGGTAGGTGATGTTGGTGGTGGGGTTTGAGAATGAGTTGGAGGGTGGGTTTATAGGGCATGTTTGGCATCGTGGTCTGCGACAGGGGTGGGACCCTGCAGGGTGCAGAGTAGTGGGTGATGGAGGTTCTTTTCTCCACAGGATGTTGGCAAGGTTGGGAGGTCTGCGGAAGGAGAGGATTGGGGGTGTGGGGAAGGAGACCTGGTTGGGGGAGGAAGTGAGGATTGGGTGGGCTGCCTTTAGGATACTTTTTAGGGTATCGTGGATGCCGGGATAGAAAGTGGTGATTAGGGTGAGTTGGGGGGTAGAGTCGGGGGTTGCGAGGCGGTTGCAGTGTGGGTTAGGGGTGCTGGGTGCGACAGCCCGTCGGATTTGGTCCCGAATTAGGTCCGGTGGGTATCCGCGTTGGAGGAGAGCATTTTCGAGGACAGAGCAGTACTCGGAAAGGGAGTCTCTTTCCGAGCAGATTCTCCGTCCTCGGCGGGCTAGGGCGTAGGGGATTGAGGCTTTGGTGTGGAGGGGGTGGCAGCTGTGGAAGTGGAGATATTGGAGGCGGTTGGAGGGTTTTAGATGCACTTTGGTGTGGATTTGGTTCTCTCGGATGGAGAGGTCGACATCCAAGAAGGTGATGCTGGTGGGGGAGGAGTGGTGGGTGAAGGAGAGCGTGGGGTGGGAAGAGAGGCGCTGTAAAAAGGATTGGAGTGAGGCGGGTCCATGTGTCCAAAGAAGGAAAATGTCGTCGATATACCTCAGCCACAGGAGTGGTCTGGGGTGTATGTCGAGGAAACGTTCCTCCCATTCACCTAAGAAGACATTGGCGTATGAGGGCGCCATGCGAGTGCCCATCGCCGTACCTTTTATTTGTAGGTAGTGGCGCCCTCCGAAGGTAAAGTTGTTGTTGTAGAGCACCATTTCCGCCAGCTTCGTTAGGAAGTGGGAGGAGGGTCTTGCGTCAGGTGGTCTCAAGTCAAGGGATTTTTTCAGGGCGGACAGTCCATCGTGGTGGGGGATGTTGGTATAAAGGGAGCAGACGTCTATTGTTGTCATGATGGTGTTAGGTGGGAGGGGAGAGGGGAGAGATTTTAGGCGTTGAAGGAAGTGGTTTGTGTCTTGGAGGAAAGATGGGATTTTACGAACGAGGGGTTGTAGGTCTAGTTGCCCAATATATATATATATATACTAGGTAGTTAATATGTGCTTGCATTCTGCAAGCATATTTAAATATTAGCATTTTTACAATTTCGAATTACTCCCAATCGATTATGTACAAAATATATAACCGGGTCAAATTTCAAGTTTGTAGCTCATTTAGAAGTGCCTTATCATTTTAATCCTCGTATGGGGCAATAATGTGGCAGAACATCCGCTAAGATTTCGAATTTTTACAATATCGGATTTCTACCTTCTGTTTTAACTAAAAACCGATAATTCTGCCAAATTTCATGTTTGTATGTCATTAAGAAATGCCTTATAATTTTCGCACTGGTATGGGGCAAAACCGCCCTTAAAATTTGGAATTTTCGCAGTATTTTAGTTTATCTTCAGTTGCAATGAAATTTCTATAATCGTGCCAAATTTCAAGTCTATAGATCATATGGAGTTGCCTCATCTTTTTTGTTCTCGTATGGAGCAATACTGGGGCAAAACAGCCCCATAAATGGGAATTATATCAAGATCGGATTTCCTTCATTAATCGTAGTTTAAGATTAATCGCATTAAAATATAAGCCTCTGATTCCCATTAAGTTGCCTATCTCTATTAGTAGGCCTGATCCACCATCTTCTATTATATCACCGTTTTCTTTTTTGAAGAACAAAATAACTCGCCGTGATTATTATCAATCCCAAATGAATGGCGATTATATCGTTTTCATTCATCGTATTAAATAAAGTGCAAATTATTTTGTGCGTACTTCAAATTATTTCGCCTGCGATAGTCAATTGTTTCCTACGATTTTCTGATTTGCTCAAGTCACACGTACAAGTTCCGATTGTGTCCGCTTGTACGTATGCCTACAGTTTCACGTACAAGTGAAAAGTACACGTCTCACGTACACGTTGATTGTGTCCCAGCCTTAAGACGGTCGCGGCGAGGCGGCCGCGGCGAGGTGGCCGCGTCGAGATGTCCTAAACTCTTGGGAGAGGGGCTGTCTTATTGATGGCTGCTTGTATTTGTGCTATTGAGACCTGTGGTGGATTAGATTCCACAAAATGTAAATTAAATATTCTTATTACAAGATTTAATGTAATATTTAGAGAGTTAATTTCATTTTCCTTTTGTAAGTTTTTCCTTTGAAAGTTAAATTTCCAAAAGGGAATGTATCTTTTACATCATTTTACAGTTACATTACTATTAAAGTTATTCGGGTGTATGTAATTTAAGGTTTTTGCCATTAATTTAGTGCAAGTTTGTAAGTGCTTTTTGTTCTGGGAAGAATGCTGATCTCCTCTTGGGTAGTTGTTTCATCTGATATTTTACCTTCAGGAGTATAATAAATAAGGTAGGAAACTTGATTTTTTAATCCGTAATGTAATTTTTCATGTGTGGAGTGTTTTTTTATGAAAAGCATATTAGTTTAATCGGAAGTAGAATGAAGTGTATAATGCACATTGATTCCTTGTGTTTAATTAGTCAAGGAAGAGGGTATCCTAAGGTATCCTGAGAAAAGAAATCTCATTTTTTGTATTCCTTCCCTCAAGAGGGGGGAAGAGGGGGTATTTTGATTATCACTTTCCTATGTCATTGTAAAATTATTTAATAGAATGAAAAACGAGGAAATTTAACAAACATATCTGGAAACAGGAAACGCAACAGGTAAGATTAAGTTCATACATGTCATTCTACGGGTTTTACTTTATTTACATTATAATTTGTACATAATGTAATCATTAACTAAATAAAATTACTTCAAATTGCTTATCCTTTTCCTATGTTTTTGATATGTGTTTTGCGGGAAGACTTATCTTGTGATTTTGCAAATCAATCAGCTGATGAGTTAGTGAAATGCGGAATATTTGGAGAGGATGGAGTTATGACTATGTAATTAGGTGTTCTGTAATTAATATATGTATAACCTGGATTGGCGGTAATTATTGTTGTTTTCCCCTTTAATTCACCCGAAAAATGAGAATCTGGTGCGAGGTAGCTTGACTTTAATTTCTGATTTCAAGTGCCCAAAAAGGGGATGAGGGGGGATGAGGGTACTAGGGTATATATGGTATGGTAAGGGTATTAGGGTATATATGGTATGGTAAGGGTACATAAAGGTGTCATATATGTATCTCAAGGTATATAAGGGTACATAAAGGAAAGGGAAGGATAGGGAAGGAAAGGGAAGGAAAAACTATAATGCTTTCACTAACATTGAATCAGCAGTGAAGAGAATTCGATGGTTTATGTAAATATTTAATGTTTTATTTGCGTATGAAGTCTTTATTCTTTTGCTTAAATTACAGGTATCATTTTGAAATGAGGTAGAATAAATGGATACAAAGGTGAAGAGTAACCAAAAAACTTATGCTTGAAAAACAACGAATATTTCGTGTATAAAATAATTCACGGTTATCATTTTCTATCTAAAACAACATCACCACATTGTAAAGATATATACACATTTCCATTTCTTTGCATATATCGTAATGGTTACATAATAAAAACATCTTTCACTATGACAACATTTCACATCACTTGTACGTCCATCAAAATTCAACAACGTGAAATAAGTGACATTTGCTTTCACTGAAATAATATGACACGTGGCTAAAGAGTCAATCATTTTGGAATAATAAACATGTATAAAAAAGTTATTGTGGTGGGGTCTAAAGTGTGACCGACAAACTGGAATGAGAGAGAAGGATTAGTAGAAAGGTTAAAATGGGAAATACACTGTGAGTTGCACTCATGATGACGGAAGTTGCAGAAGAATGAGGACCGGAAACAGAGTCACCCTGCATAGCTTCTGAATGTCCACCTGAAAAAAATAGATTTTTAATCGTCTTAATAGAGATTAAATGACGAAAATGTAAAAAAATCTGATGTGGCCAACACATGACTTTCTCCATATTTGGGGTATAGATATTTAAATTATTATGAGCAGCATTATAAGGCAAAATTATTATTTCGTATCGTAAAAGAAGACACGTCCTTGCCGTAAATTACGTATATTTTGAATGTTTACAGAATTCACCGCTACAAGGTGTTGGCGCTGTAGGCTGGTATTAAGATAAAGCGAAATATATCCGAAAGGGATGGTTCTACGAAAATTAGTTACAAACAAAACTTGGAAGAAATATTATTCTCTACAACTTTGGTCCTTACGAAGATTACCAATAACGATGTTTTTAAGGAGATATTTAACGGAAACCGAAAAACCGGTTATTTATAAATAACTCCTAAACAATAACTCCTATAGAAAATTGTTTCAAATTAAAACTGTAGGAAATTACATTCTCTATAACATTATTATAGAATTGTATATAGAATAATGATGTTTTAACAAAGAAATATCGCAAAAACAGAATCGGGTTTCGAATAAACCGCGACTTCCGATTATCCGTTATTGTCCAAAAACTAATCAGTTCTTTGTGCTCATGTTAAAGTGTTATATATGAAGTTTGGTAACGATATGGCATGTACTTTTTGAGTTAGAGCGCCCACACTAACATACACACACACAGACATCATTCCGAAAAGTCTAAACGTGTTCTAGGGACCTCAAAACATGTATTTCCGTTGAAAACTGGAAGTCGATTTTTTTCATGAATACAATACTTTCCCATTACTACGTATGAGAAAGTAAAAATATATATGCTACTAACGTTTATCACATATAGCGAGGGTGCCAAGCGTAAGTTCTGCATGCAGTACGCCTAACCATTCTTTACGGGTCATAAAGGTCGTGAGGGCAATCATGATCTTCTGCAAACATATATCCGCTAGGGTTTATGGCACGTCAGTAGGCATGTTTACGAGAATCTGCCAATAAAATTTCTATCGTTACTGTCTGATCCGAGAATCTGCCAATATAATTCCTCGCCTGATTGTTTGATTCAAGAAACTGCCAATACAATTTATCGCATGATTGTTTGATTCTAGAAACTGCCAATTGCTGAATTGAGAAAACATTCCTTCGCGTGTTGCTTCTGTACAACTGTCAACAGTTAATATATTTCTTAAATATTTTATAGCTTATTAAACCTCAAGTGATAAAAATATTCCCAAATCGCATTGTTAGTGACATTGCTGCTAAAAGGTCCAGAAATATATAAAAATAGAAGTTAATGTAGGGTCTAACATTTTTAAGCAGAATGGGGTATAAAAATGCAGTTTTATTTGGTCTTTTTGAACGAAGTAATGACCTGTGACATTGTTCCCATGGGAAAATCGGTTCCGACTCCCGTCGTTTCGCTAATCGTCGGGGATTCCAGGATCCGATTAACGACGGTATTCTAAGTACTGCTGTATGTGTTTTTGTGCCAGTTTTTACTTTTATGATAATTAATTAATTAATTTACCTGTTATGGCACAAATGTTGTAGTTCTAAATTTAGAAAACATTTTATTTACTGCATATTAAATACGCTGTTAACAACGCATTTTCGCAGGTTTTTATTTTCGCACACTAAATCAATGAGTCACATTCTGGAGGGAGCCTCCGATTAATATTTGTACCTCGAACCTTTGAAAGCCTAAATCCGCCACTGAACGGAGTACTTGTTAAATCTATGACGTTAAAATTAGAACAGCGGATTTATGTAGGTTTTTTGGGCTAACAAATCAACATTAGATAGTGAATCTTTTAGTGCATTTGCTAATAAATTTTTTAGCATAAGAACATTTAACAATTATCGACATATCTTATGACTGAAAAAAATAAAGAACAAGCACTTGAGAGAAGTTCTTATTTCTGAAAATGAATAAACATTCTGCAAACCACCACAATTGGTATGTGGCAAAAGCCACCACAAAGTTATGAAACACCAGATGCGCACTTCGGCTACAGAGCCGAAATACATCTCTGGTTTTTAAGTGCTTGTTCTTGAGTACATTTACATTTAATTTACATAAATACCCTGCAAGCCGCTAGAAGCGTTTGGCAGGGGGTGTCACAACACCAAGTGAAGTCTAGCTAATTCCTCTGTTGGATTGTCTTATCGCGTCTGGGAAAAAGGATCGGTAGTATTTCTCTGTTCTAGCGGTAATTTCGAGATATTTTCTCCTGCACTGTGATCTAACATTACGTTCACTAACACCGATGGGAACGACTATGCCGCGTATGTCTTCAACGAATTCGGAACTTTCAAATTTTTCAAATAGTTTCCTCTTGTATTCAATTCTTCTACTCTTCAACGTCTGCCATTTCAGATCTCTCAATAACTCTGATACACTCGCATCATACCGATATTCTCCTTTTACAAATCTAGCCGCTCTACGCTGAACCATTTCGAGCTCTCTAGTTAGGCCCTCCTCGAAAGGGTCCCAGACGGCGCAACAGTATTCCACGATGGGTCGTATTAGGGAAAAGTATGCGATTTCCTTCACATTCGAGGGGCATCCCCGCAGGACTCTAGAGGAAAGCCCTTGAATTCTGTTTGCCGATGCTATAGCGGATTTGATATGCTCTCTACTAGACAAATTGCTACTGAGAATTACTCCTAGGTATTTGTAGCTATTGACGTATTTTAGCTTTAGTTCAGATATTTGGTACGGGTAACGGTTGAAATTCGTGGAGCGCGTGAAGTTCATTGCGGCGCATTTCTTTATATTCAGATCGAGTTGCCAATCTTTACACCATTTCGTGATAGCCTGAAGGTCCTTTTGCAAATTCTCCTGATCGTGTATTGTGTTGATTTCTCCATACACAAGTGTGTCATCCGCGAAGAGTCTAACTTTACACTTTATATTATCCGCTAAATCATTTATATATATCAAGAATAACAAAGGTCCGATTACACTTCCCTGAGGCACGCCGGAAGTCACTTTGACGACGTCTGATGCAACTCCATCGAGGACTACTCTCTGGGTTCTATCGGAAAGAAACGAGGCGATCCAATTTACAATTTTCTCGTTAATTGAATAAGCCCTTAATTTTTGCACTATTTTCACGTGAGAAACGGTGTCGAAGGCTTTCCTAAAGTCTAAAAATACTGCATCAACTCCTATTCCTTTATCCGTTGCTTTCACAATATCTTGTGTGAGTAGAGCTAACTGAGTCTCGCATGACCTGCCTCTCCGGAAACCATGCTGGCTACTGTTAAGCGCTTCTTTGCTTTCGAGAAATCGCATTATTGAGCTACCGATAATGTGCTCAAAAACCTTACAGAAGATTGACGTCAACGATATAGGGCGGTAGTTTTCCACTTTTAATTTACTTCCCGTTTTATGTATTGGTGTAACGTGGGCTGTTTTCCATATCAAAGGAACTACACCCTCATCTAAAGATTTTCTGAATAGAAGCTTAAGGTACGGAGCTAATTCGTTTGCTAACGAGTTTATAATGAATGCAGGTATGGCTTCAGGCCCTGGCGATTTTCTTTTGTGGACCTGACTTAGTAATTTGACGATACCGCTTTCGGATATTTCTATGTCGCTCATATTTGAGTCTATACGAGTAGGGAAATCAATGAAATCACCGCTGTCTATTGTGAAGCAATTTTCAAAGAACCGATTGAACATACTAGCCTTAGTAAATGAATCGTGTACACTTTCACCGTTGTCTGTACGTAGAAGAGGTACTGTGGACTGACCTCCTCGCATTTCTCGCACGTACGACCAAAATTCTTTCGAGTCGTTTTTGAGTGAATCCGAGAGTGTCGTGGATCGGTAGTCGTCAAATTCCTTACGCGCTTCGTCTCTTGCAGATTTACGACTATTTCTGTATATTAAATACTCGTTCGCGTGGTCCCTACCAACTTCTTTAAGGTGCTTTATGTGCGTGTGATGCCGTCTTTGTTTCTTGAGCAAGGCACGGAGTTTCGGTTTCACCCACCGCGGGTCCTTGCGATCACGAATTTACTCTGGTTTAGGATCCATTTAAGGCGAAGACCGAGAAAAAATGATATCATTCTACAAGATGATACTATTAGTATTGTTTAGTGCGCGCAAACAACGACCATCTCGACAGGAACGGTTCACTCACCGCCTTGAAGCACTTCCAAAGTGACACTCGCGGGCACGGACGCCGGAGCTTCCGGAGAGCACGTGTACTCTCCGGAATCGCTCGGAACCACACCGGAGACGGTGAGTCTGCTCGTGGCTCTCTTTTCGTTCCTCTCCGTGTCCACGCTCACGCCACCGACGGCGCTCGAAGGGGCTGCCGTCCTCAGGGAGACGGGCCTGCCCGCGTGCCTCCAAAACACGGCGCCGGAAATCACACCGCGGATCTCGCAGGTGAGAGTGATGGTGGCGCCGGCGGGGACTGTCTGAACTGAGGGGCCGAGGATCTGCGCGCGGGTGGGGGAAGTCGAAGCCTGAGTCCAGACTCCTATTTTTTTTTCAAACAGGAATAGGAGAATACATATCACATCGAATGAAATAACTTGAGTGTTTACAAAAAATATCCATCGGTAAAATATGGGGATAATCCATCAAACCGGGAGAGATCCGGAATTCGTGAGTTACTGGGTTTCGAAACTTCGGATTTACCAGGAGTCAGGTCTCCAAAATATATGGGGAAAGATACTAATACAGTGGTTCCCAAACTGGGGGGTCGCCCTCCCCCCTCCCCTCTCCCCCTCACCCCAGTCCGGTGCTAGTAACTTCCAAGGGCGGGTCACTTGTTGGTTGATCAAGAACAATAATACAAATTATATGAGAAAAATTTATTATAAAATGTCCAATAAACGCAAATGAACAATAATATTAATTACGCGTTGAATTCATGTTAATAAAATAACTGGGGGGCGTGAGGGTTTAGGGAAAACCAAAATGGGGGTGTCATGTCAAAATGATTGGGAACCAATGTACTGATATGTCTGATGTTCGTTATGTTAACAACACAAAATGGGAGGATGAGAAATATCAATCGCATGCACTGCAAAATAATTTTCTTTTAACAATAAAATCGGAATAGAACAAACTTGTATTACAATAATATGACATTTTTGAAACAAAAAAAATTGAAATGGAAATTTACTATAATTTACATCTTCCAGGATAAGGAATAAGAAATAACAAATAACTGACGGTTAAATTAAATTTGAAATGATTAATAAGTTCACGGAATGAGACTTATGAAAATTTACCAACCTTTGCCATATTTTCCTTCTGGACCATAAGGAGAGTCCCTCAAATGAGACTCTGTGGATGAAGAAGGAAAAAAATTAATAGATATGGTTTCATCAGAATAAAGCAATTATACTACTACCATGATTCCCTCTAACTAAGCTGCGCGACTACGCGGCCGCGCAGCAGTTTTTGAAGTGCCGCGCACTAAATTTTTTAAGCGCGCACGACTGTGTTTACCTTGTGATCTAGCCAAACAGGGCCGCGTCAAACTGAGCGCACATCCGCGCATAGCGATATTCATTCCGCCCACGGATGAAAAAAATTACAGAGAACCAGAGAACTATGACCATGACATATAGAAAGAGAGTGTTGAATGTGCAATAAAAAGAAACTAACTGAATTCCGCTTTTAAGTAACAAAAAATAAGCTTAAGCTTGGTCCATAAAATTAACTCAACTATATATAATATACTTGCCAAAAGTTTATTGATTTCAAACGAATTCTGTATTTGGGTTTGGTGATTTTGTGATTCACAAAGAAGGCATTATTTCGCATAATTTCCTCTTCCTTCCACGGTATATTTTAATTCTTGGAATTTTAGGAGAAAATTATAGAGGTAAGCTTCCTCTTCAGTTGGGAAGTACTTTCTATAATTGATAGGCAGTGACTATTTTTCTCTTATTCGGATACGAATATGAGTACGTGGCAGAGAAGTTGGGTAAAATAATGTGGGAGAAAAAGTCGATTTCGTTCTCTAGATTAGGGATCGATGTCTTCCACCTATCCTCCTTAGGCGATTGTTAAAAAGTTACTATAAAATTGAAAAAATAAATAGACAAATGAAGTCACATATAAAAAACGGAAAAGAATAGTAAAAATAAAATTAGAAAAATATAATATAATTCGCATGCATAGTACATACAAATATATTTATGTACAAACATGTACAATGTACATTGTACATGCACAACTTTATGTAGCTATATCCAGAACAAATTCACGTCAGGGTGTGAAAATACAAATAACTGGAAATGTTAATAAACCAGAAAATAACATAATTGCTAATACAGTTTATAGTGTTAACTTAATTTTCTTTTAAATTTATTATTTTTGTTAATTTGTTATTAAAAATTAAACATTCCGTATCAAATTAATTTAATTCATTCATTTTCAAGACATATTTTCGTTACTTATCTAAACCCAATACATGGCAGAAAGGAAGTGAGCAACGTTACCTCTAATTTTTTAACAGCTGCGCGGACCTGCTGCTGCTCTGAGCAGAAAATTTTTACACTACCTGACGACCGAGCGACACTTAAAAAGTTTTTTTGTAATATACATAAATAGGAATATTTACAATGAAAATTGAAAAACTGCACACTTTTGATTTTATTTATTAATTGAATGGTAAAATAAAATTTAGTACAACAAAGAAAATTACCTATTTCACATTACGAGAACTTTTTCTCATCTGTCCTTATTAGAAATCCATTGACTATAAACACTGTCTAGATTAATTTCGCACCCAGATGCAAGATAAGTCTTAATCCTCATCAGATCATCCAAATGTTCAACTTCCATTCTGTTTCTAGATTTACATTTGATGGAATTTATGACACTGAATCCACGTTCACATTTAGCACTAGAAGTTTTAAATGTTCCACAGAAGTCAACAAGAATTGACAGTTCTTCAAATTCTTCGTTTCTAAGCATGTAGTTCAACATATCAGTGAATAACTTAATTGAACCACTCTTAACTTTCTCGGAAACGACGAATTTCAAATCACAGTACTGCTGCGATATTATTGTGGCAATGCTTTCGTTTATTGTAATGGTAGCTGAGTATTTTTTATTAGTCGTTTAACATTCTCTTCTCCAAATTCAAAATTGGTTGCGTTTGCCATAGCAATGGGGTCAAAAGCTTGACATTCTCTTAACTCATCATCAGGAAATCTATTGTCCAAGTGATTACACACACGTTGAATGAATAGAATAGTATCGACGTCAGAACTTATACATTAAAGAAGATCTTTTACTTTGTCACTCCAATAAACAGTATGTCCAAGATACTGTGACCTTAACTTGTTTATTTTTACTTTTGCATACTGCAGTGCTTCAATTGTATTCAAACAACTTTTCTGAAGGAATTTACAGAGAGATACCAGATCTTCTAAAACATCGTAAAGAACAGTTAACGCTAATCGATATCGTGGATTGGTCAAAATCTGCAGGCAGTAGTTACTGGTTGGATCGTTACATTCATTAACTTGCTCTTTACAATACTGGATTAAAACTTCGTAATTTCTCATTAAAGCAGTTACGGCAAAATGTTTTGACAGCCATCTCACTTCGTTTAGTGGTCTAATTGACAAAACATCACATTCTATGACATTGGCTAATTCTTCTAGCTTTCCTTTTTTAATAGATGACCTACTGAACATTGTATATACTGTTCGTAACAGTGTTTCTATATCCTGCATGACTGACACTTTTTTCCATGCGTCGTCTAATCCCAGGTCTTCTCTGTGGACAACGTAATGTTGCTCAGACAGATGCTTTATTTCTCGTCGAAGAATTGCTGCCACACCATTATTCTTTCCAAGCATAACACGTGCTCCGTCTGATATAAACATCACCATCTTTTGAAGATCAAGATTGTTGTTGATATGAAATGTTTTCATTGCTTCAAAATAGTGATACTGTCACACGCAGTTAATTTCAAAATACCTGCAAACACAGTCTTATAGGAAGTTTCATTTTCTGGTCGAAACTTAAATTTCAAAATTAACATTTTCTGTACAGAAATGTCTGTACTTTCATCAGCAATTAATGTATGGTAAGCAGATTTCCGCAATTCTCCCATTATTTGTTTCTGAAGTACAAAGCTGATGCACTCAACGAATTCAAACGTATAGTTACAAACTTAGTTACATACATTATACTATAATAATTTACTTTAATGTTTTTACACAGTATATTATCTCTCTCTCTCTCTCTCTCTCTGCAATACTGTCAATTGTATACGTAATTAGTTCATACATAAGTTTGAAATGAATAATGTATATGTTTACTATTAGCAATGTTCATTTTATTGTTTAAAATAAACTCCAATTTGATAGCCATTCCAAATTATTTCATTATTTAACAATGCCATAACTCAAAAATATTGTATGATAACATTCATTCAATAACGACACAACTCAAAATTTCGGGGGGTTGGGGTGTAGAAATCCAAAACATTGTAATTTTCTCACAAAGAGTAAGGTATAATGCGTAAAATAATATTCGAACGAAAGTTACTGTTAAACAAGTGACGTTACAATAGCTGTTTAAACATTAAGCAACCTTATGATTCGCTTTTCTGGAATTTTACCTTTTTTGAGGTGTGTCACTTTTGAAGGGGGGGGGTGCGATATATACCTACTTAAAATTTACATTATATTTTACGCAAACAAATGAATGACAGCTTAAGCAAGTTGGTATGTGATAAACGTGAAGCAACATGTATGCGAGACATTTAGCATGCTGAATTAGAGACGTGAGAAACGTGAATTTAATTCATTTACATTCAAAATTATTACAAAAAATGAAGTAGCGTCAATAACATCCATAACAATTTTATCGTTAAACTCTTACCATAGTAACTGCAATAGTCGTGGAAACACACACATTAAAATTCTACTTCTCCAGATCTTCGACAACAAAAGGGTGTTAAAGATTCTAGATAACAACAAAAATCGAGTAATGGATTTCTACGTAGTAACGGCCGAGTTAATAGATCATAGGTTTTAAAGATCTTGGTTTTAGGTTTGGATATGAAAGTAAGCTATATTTATTGAGGCTAAGAACCTTGAAGGCGTTTGCGTAAGCTTATATTCTATGAATGTAAGTTTATAAGGAGGGCGAGTGGTTAGCTCATGTGCAGTGTAGGGAGAGTAAATGCTGCAATTGCCTTCTATTAAAACGAAATAACGGGCCAGAGTAATAGGAAAAGATAGAAAACGGAGATGTAATGAGCGAGAATTATGCTAGATTAAAAAAATGTCAATCTCTATTTAATGATTAGGCAGCATCAGGAGGAGGAGGAGGATGAAATAATGCAGAAAAAACTCGTCCAATGATCGATCCGAAGAGATTAATCCGTTTCTGCGTACCTGTTATGTAGAGCGAAACGACGTGGCTTATCTTTGGCTCCGCGTTCACTTGGCACTCGTATTGTCCAGCGTCTTCCAGCTTCGTGGACGATATCTTCAGCGTCCACGAATCCGAGCCTACGGAATGGAGGACGACGATGCGCTTATCGGCCGTGAACGTCGTGACTCCCGAAGTGAGGATGGAGAGATTGGGCTTCCGCAACCAGGAAACCTGTCGAAACAAAAGAGAGGATGGGAGGGCGAGTGAGATAAGAACGGGAACTATCAACGGCACTCCACGTTGAGTAGTGAGAAATACAATCGAAAATTTTTTTCGGAAGACACTCGTATGTAGTGTGGGGCACTCCAGTTGGAAGTTTTTTGCGATATTGAATCTTTATACCGAGAAAATACTGTGCATTTAACCCGTATTGTTCGAGGATATAGCGATTGCCCCTCTGAATGTCATTAAAAAATTATTAGTAAAATTCACTGGTTACTTGAAGATGGAAGTAATCTCTGGAGATTACGGTTTATGTCTGCAGATATTAAAAATGTTTTTAAGGGAATCAGTAAGACTAATTCCGGAGAAGAGGAATTGAAGAAGTTGAAACAAGTGTCAATGAGTAGGTGTTGTTCGTCGTATGCCACAGTAAAACTGCAAAATGAGTATTTGCATAATTATATATATATATGTTCCAAATGAAATTTCGACGGTAAAAAATAAGCAATGGGAATAATCGGAAGGAACTTCTGATTACAAACAAGTATATATATATAAAACAACTTTTTAATTTAATCAACTTTTAGGAAGTAATTTAAGTAAGTATTTTAAAAATATTTAATAAAACATTCATTGCTTAACATCTGTTACTGCAGATTTTGATAATTGTTTTAAAATACTCTATTGTTCCTAAGTAAATAATACTATAAAATAAACAATTTATATTAAAAATTAAGATGATACGAAATGATTCAAACACCCTACTCAACTATAGGTCGTAATTATAGTCTCTCGAGGGCATTTTTGTTGCAGTGTTGTCCTATGTCCGAAAAATTATTTTGTCTATTGTCTTTGTTACAAATTATATCGTTTACGTTCATTTCTATACGTTTCAACGAAAATGACGTCAGCAATGACGGAGGAAGAGCAATACCCCCCCTCCCCCGATAGTAGCTCCACTAATGAAAACTTTGGGAACAGCGTAGTGCTGAGGATGGTTATTATTTTAGTACATACATTATCGTAGGAAAAGGAAGGAATTCGTAAAATTTTAGAAATAGTATAGGAAATACATAGGTACAGAGTAAACATGAAACACTAACTGAACCCAACGGTTTGATTAAATGATTTTTCTGTCAATTCAAAATTTATACGGTCTTTTCTTCGTCTTCAAACATTAGCACAAATTCTTCGAGTAGGAATCATTTATAAAAGTTGATAGTAGTACGTAGTTCGGTATGTGGCCGTAGCCATTTGCGGCGCCACGTCCAGGGGCCGCCCTGTCCATTAATCCAACAATAAGAAATTCATACTTTACTCTCCCTTGCCCTTATACGATCTGTAAGGTATCGATTAATACATTTATTGGGATAGAGGAAAACATTTGAAACAAAAATTCCGCGGGAGCATATGATTACGACATATAGTTTGTGGAATAAAAATTCGAGAAAGTTCAGCCCATGTTATCCAATTGGCGGAATTATACATCCCCGTAATCGAACTCGGGTCGTTATTTTGCACATAAGAGTCTTTATTTGTGGTTTTCTTTAATATTGAAATAATGACTAAAATATGTGTAGTCGTTCACGAGTTATTAAACATTAATTATGATGTCTTAAAACTTACCTACATGCAAATATACCACTATATATATATCGTGATAAGTTAATATAAAAATTATTAATAAGTATTTTCGTATTACTTACACCTGCACATTTTAAAACGTTTTTAGTAAAATACAGTCCATTTTATCTTCACTTGTCTATATTAATGATATGACTTATTCCAGAAAGATTTTTGTTATACAAGCTCAGCAATATGGCGGCAACTAATAAAAACTTCCGCTTTCCAAAACGGTTCAATTACTATGCAACGATAGCTGTAGACACGAATGGCAAGTGGTAGACCTTGTTTCGATTCCCGGTAATGGCAGAATTTTTCTACTATTTCAAAAACATTCCTAACTCTCCAGCTTATTCCTTTCAGCATAGGATATAATGATACACTTATTCCATTAATTTCTAAAATCCTATATGAGGATAAAGAATCTCTAATACAGATACAAGATCTTTTTTCATTGGCAGGAAAACTTATCAGGTCCAAATATTCATTATATTCTCAAAAATATTTCTTTCCCAAGCACTTTGTTCCCAGAAGAATAAAATATACAAGTTCCAGGCAAATTATATAAAAAATAATCTGGGAAGTAATAGGTTATGTATATGTATATATTCTGAATAATTCACAGCAAGTACTTTAAATTTTTAGGGTTAATTATTCGTTTACAGGTTGCATATTAAAATGTGTCATGGAATTGGTATACTTGTAATACATGGAATTGAAATTTACACATGGCACACGCGTTAAAAATTATGGATGATGCTATTTATGATTTATACAGATAGGGTAACAGCACTCATGTACACTGAGTATGGCTTTGAGAGAAACGTATTGTGTGTCGCCGAGTAAATTAAAATAGAATTTCCTTTGTCAGGAGTTCTTGGAAGCTAACCCCTAAGGCAAAGTGGGATTTATATTATTTGAAATTCAATTTGGAATTATTATTCTCATATCCCTTTGATCCTTCAAATAAAACAAACGTAAATTAATCTACTAAACTTTCTTGCCATTTCTCTCACTTTCCAATAGCTCTAAATACCTTAATTCCTCTTACCTATCTCTTTCACTTCCTTCTCTCCCTCTCTCTCTCTCATTCAATCTCCCTCTCTGCCTTTTTTTTACGTCCATCTGTATTACCTTCCGTTTTTTTCCTCTCTTTCTCTCTCTCTCTGCCACATCGCACGTACCTCTCTTTCTTTGTTCTTTAACTCTTTGTCCGTCCAAAATGGAAGAAGAGCATCCATTGTCTTTCCAGCTTGTTGCTTCATTTGTTTTCATAATTCCACTTAACTCTCCCGTCTCTTTATCCCATATCTCTCTCTCTCCACACGGCATTCCCTTCGCGTCCTTGAATCCTATCTTTAACCTTCCTCCGTCATTTTACGCGGCTATATTTATCATTCTGACGTACTTCCGTTTGAATTCTCACTCTTCTCCTATACTCTGTTCGTCTTCCTATTCCTTTACTTCCTTTTTAACCTCCGTCCTTCGTCTCTCTCATTATTCCCCTTCATTTTCTACACTCTTTCGCCGTTACTTTCTTCTTACCTGTCCAGGGGTTGCATACCTTTCCTCTTTCGCTGCCCATTTCCCCCTCTTCTTTTCCCCTTCTGCTTTCATTCCGCCCCTTCCTTTCACTCATCTTCTCCTCCCACTCGACTCGCATTGTCTCTCACGCCCCTTTCTCCTCCCCCCCCTCTCTCTCTCTCTCTCTCGCCTCACACGACAAGCCATAACACACCGCTACCTACATTAAACAAAGCCTCCCTTTACTTCCTTAACTTTACACCCCCCAAAAAAAAAAGTCCCCTTCCCTCACTTACATGCCCGATTTTCCCTCTCTCATCTGCACACACTCACGCACGCGCGTACACGCGCCACCTCGCTATCCGAAAACCAACACACTGCGATTCACCCTCTCTCTTCCCACGCGCCACTCCATTCTCCTTTCATTCGGAAACAAAGAAAGGCCGAAAAGGGCGCGGCTGGGAGATGGTTGCGGCGCAGGTGGCGGGGAGGAGAAATGTGCGGCGTGCTGAAGAGGGAATCGCGGATGAGCGGAATGGGGAGTTTGTTGGTGGGATGGTGAGGAAGGGGGCATGAGATACAGTCGAGTGAAGGAGGAGTTGATGATGGCATGGTGAAGGTAATACCGACTCCGCGGTTTCCCTTTGAAAATCAAAAAGTCTTGAGATAAAAACTTTACGTTGAACATTATTTGTCATTTTTTCTTTAACGGCGAAGATTTTCCTCTCCTCCTTCGGTCGACTCGAATACAATCTCCTTCGCTTCCCTCCACTCTCAGAAATACCCGTTTCGCTGCCTCAGTCTACATCTCGATTGAACGCCCAACACAACACTTATATGGAATACTTTCACTTCCAATAATAATCGGGTACGTTCTCTTGAAAAATGCAATATATTATATCCCTAGGATTGATGTGTTCGCGGAAAATTATGCAATATGATCAAATAATAAGCATACCTTACAAGTAGACTAATTAACCAAGGTTTTTTAGGGAATGCAAGGTAGTTGGCTTAACCAAACCTAAGTTTATCTACTGAAAGAGAATGTGTTAGTATAAAAGTATCAAGATATCCTTCCTAAATATGCAGAGATATTTTCCACGCATCTTCAATGTTTCGAGATTTTATTTTTTATGGTTCTTCACGCACAGAGGTTTCCATGGTTTATCACGCGCGCATATTTGTGTGTGTGAAAGTTGTGACTCTGTATGTACTGATAACTCAAAAAGCGAAACTAAACGTCGTTCATCGAAATTCGAATTTTTAACTAGAGCAAAAATAAATTTTCTCGTTTGATACAGAAAGTTTTGCCATTTTGTTAGAAAATATATAAAATCAAATTCCACAGGTGTGGCCTTAATTATTTTCGGTAGGCAGAAACAGGTAGCATTGAAAGTTTAATTATATTCCCTAAAATTGCTTTGCGAATTAATATCGTGGTTCTTTCCTGTAAATTACACTAGCCTCTTCTAAATATATACACAGCAATTATAAGTTACTCAATTCGTGCTTTATCTCATTTTATCTCTTAGGTATTCACCCTTTTTCCATCTTCCTTAAGAACACGCCATGCAAAACAACTGAATGCGGACAGCAACAGTGAACAGGACACTTCTCAATGAACTAGGCAATAAAAAATCGCCAAATTTCAGGAGTCAATTAAACATATTTTTGATCGTCCTACTGACGATGGAATCGTTGATTCGTAAATACGTATTTAGGCAATTTTTTTTAGAAAGGAAGTACCTGTGTGTGTTTTTTGGTTTGTGCGTATCTGTGTATTTGCGTGTGTGTACAAAGAAAAAGAGTCCCTGGCGTTGGAGTAATTCCCCTTAAACCCGGAGTGCGTGAGATTGAATGTGTGTTTGGTCCATGGCGTGGAGTAAATTCCCCTAAACCAGTGTGCGAGTATTTTTCCTTTTTAAAAATTCATCTTCACTGATTAATCATAGGGCTCATTATTAATATTTTTTATTAGTGAGAACCTTCGTTATAGCCGAGGAAGGTAACCCGTTGTAAGCAGTTATTAATTTACTTATAGAAATATAATTATTAACTTATTGTTAGAAGTGACTGGCCGTCATCCTTTCCAATTAACAGGGCTAATGGAGTAATCTTCGAAGAAGCCGGTAACAATTGAACGAATCTCAGAAAATCGAAGTTCAGGAAATTAAGTCATAAAACGATCGAACGATGAAATGCGCCGACTCTGTTTTTCTTCCATAGCGTTTAAATGCGATAAATAACAGCCGAGAATGGTAGGAGTTGGCGTTTAAACGATCCCCATAACACTTCACTCCCAAATCCTCTCGACGCTACGGAACTCTCTCTCTCTCGAACAGAGAGGGGGAAACATCGAAAGAAGAAGGGAAACAACGCACAAAACAACGTAGAAAAAAAGATTTGTTTTAACCAAGCCGAAGACACGTACGTCGCATGCTTCAAGTAAACCTCGCCGTCTCCTCCTCCTTAACAATCTCGGAGAACAAGTAATGGATGTGACCGCCATTCCATCCACTCTTTCTTTTATAGTAAGAGAGAGAGAGAGCGGTGCGGAACAAAATAAGAGCAAATGATTCACCCGGGCTCTTTTCTCGTCCGAGAGTTTCTCCGACAAAAGTTTTCGCGCTCGGACGGAAGTTTCGACTTGAGCTCTCCTTACTCCGTCATCTTGCACACGTAACGACCTCCCTGGATTTATGGTTTCCAACCGACGTTTTTGAGGTTTTCACCCTCTATATATATATATCTCTCTCTCTCTGTACTCCTCTACCACCACCGAACAACTTTCCAGGCGACGCGAAACGCTGGTTTATATAGGGCGCCCTAGGGTGTAGTCAACACGTATAAACGCAACCGAGTAACACGCAAGAAATGGCGAGGGCAAAATGGGAAAGGAGAGAAAGAAGAGAGGAAGAGGGCGGAGGAGGTGGTCACCGGTCTCTGCGGATAATTTGTGGACAGAGGACTTTTCCTACTGACCCAAGTCGATCGTAATGCTCTCTCTCTCGCTATTAATGGACTCGGAAAATTGTGTCTTTCCGTCACGCGAGTTATCCGGAAACATCGTGTTAGATCAGTCGTTCGAAACCCTTTGTAACGTGAAACCTCCATTTTAAGGTTTTATCCGAGTGGTAAATCATGAAACATTTTGCCGTTTCACCAACCATCATTAAATTAAACAAGTAATACATCCTCGACATAAACGATGGATTTAAATGTGATCAACTACTATTATTTTTACATAATATATTGCGCCATCTTGTGCAAGAGGAATGGCTAATAAAAGTATCCCCAAGTATACGCTTTTCTATGTTCCTATATTTAACAATGGGATATCTGTATCGATCTATTTTTCTTTAAATTATACGGTACACCTATCCCTCGATTTACACGGTAGATAGGTTCCGCAAAACCACCGTGTAAATCAAAACTGTGTAAATCGAAGCTAACATTTGCACAGAAAATGGGGGGATAGGTTCCAAAGAAAAACCTTATTATTAATAAAACGAATAATTAATGTTTTATTTGTACATATGTACATATTTATTTATCACAAATTTCAATTCAGTCATGTATGTAACATATATATTGGGTATGTTTTATTTGCACTAATCCAGATAAATATTAAGTCATTGATTAAACTTAATTAATATGTACTTATAGTAAGCATAAAAAGTGCAAACTCCTCAAAATTAAAAGTTTACAAACAAAGAAATTTTCACTCAAATTCTTATGAAAATGTCTTTTTATTCAGTATCTTCTTCGATTGTTAATACTATAGCAACAATTTTCTTCTTCTTCCTCGGTTGAAATTCGTCACTACTGCCACTAACTTCCTCGGCACTAGAATTTTTTTCGAATTCATTTTCCATATGAGACATTATGGGCCTCATTTCAATAAACTCCGTTATAGTTTGTTTTTTATTTTTTTTTCAATTCCTTGTAAATTTTTTGGTACGGAGCTAAGCAGTTTTTTAATTCCCTTTGAAATTTTAAGCTGTGATCCATGCTTGGAACATTATCGAGGAAATAATTTTCCAATTTTCTAGCCATTTCTATGCCTTTACTTATTGTGTTGATAGTGAGTGCTGGAACTGGATCATCGCAATCTGAGAATATGCATTCTCTGCTGATGGGATACTAGCACCACTCAAAACTACTTAGGGCCATATAGCTTTCCAACAGGCATTTAAAATTGATGTTTTTATTTCACGAACTGACAACGCCGTTATTTTCACACAATCTAAAATTGTAAAGTTTTTTCCAAACTTGGCTGACACTAAGCGTATTGTCAACATCCAGGTCATCCAGAATTTTTTTAATGTACTTTTTTGAAATTTTACTTGCTTCCACCATCAGTATTGTGTAAAACCGAGTCTCTTATCGTGTAAAACAAATCTGGTTACATTTTCTTGACCGTGTTAAATCGAAACCGTGTAAATCAAGGGTATACTAACAAAAATGCACCAATGATATGCAGGTATTTTTCATTATTCCGCTTCTTTTACGAATAAAATTTCTAATGTAAAGTTTTAAAAATGTTTTAATTCCGACCACCACTAATCATTTCTTTCGTTAAAAATTTCGCTAATGCGTAGCTATACTCCTGACACGCGTCTAAACAACACACAAATACACTCATGACGAATTGTAACTTTCATCTGCCAAGCTTAAGAAATATCATTATAAACCACATATTAGTAATTAATGTAATAAAGTAACGCCGCTTCCCATGAATTATCATATAAGAGTACGGTTGGCCAAAAGGAAGGATAATTTTCTCAGGATGACGATATGGAATGTTTTAATGGCTTTAGCATTTTGTTAAGTTTTCTCCGAAAATCAAATTATTCTACGCATGGCCAAATCTTTCATAATATAACGCGAATGATATCAACAAATATATTTTCCAAAGAGTGATCATAATATAACGCGAATGATATCAACAAATATTTTTTCCAAAGAGTGAATTTTTTAAATATGCATATTTTCCCCGCATCATTTGTTATCCACGCACTGTTCTTCCTAAGTTTAAAACGAGTATAGTGTATTAAAAGATAAGAATTATGACAATGAATTGACACATAAATTACGAATGGATAGGCAGAGGTGAACTATGTGTCAATGGGCTTTTATAGATTAGATATTTGCCAATGAAGCGTAAAATAGATTCATACGTATAGAGTTGAAACATGGCCATTGCCATTGAAAACAATGAAAAGCATAAAGAGAAAGACGAGACTGAACATAATAAGAAACGAGGAAATTAGAAGGAAAGCGGATGTAGAGCAAATTAAGGCAAAAATCGGAAAAGAGCGGTTAAGTTGGTGTTGACAAGCCATGGCTTATAATAACCAATAATAATGATGGATGACATATTCAAAAAGAGTTAGATAAAGACTTAGAAAAAAATGGATTGATAAAGTGAAGAGGGACGTAGAAAGAAAGGGGATTAGATTTGGAGGAACTGGAGAAAGGGAAACTGTGAAAAATCAGGGAAGAAAGAACCGTCGTCATTTAAGCCGAATTTAGGGTAAGAGAGAGAAATACAATTGTGCATTAATTAATTCACTGTGCCATAACAAGACGGAATCTCTTATCTGGATCTGTTGAGATAAAACGGCTGGTTATTAACGTATATACACAATAATTACAAGCCGACATGAGCGTTACGTATCATTAATTTTGAGACGTATCATTTATATGTTTCAAATCTCTTTTTCGTGGTTTTGCCAAACTTAAATTAGAGATGTCGCAGTTTGCAGCCTAATGCGACGCGCACTACTTCGCGGCATGGAAAACTTCCTGTCAACAAAGGGGAAAAAAAAACAAAAATAGCAAATCCTAGAAAACTATCATCCAGCTCTAGAGAGTAATGACGAACAAAAAGGATGAGAAAGAGAGGAGGCAACTTTGTTTTATGTGAGAAAATAAGAAAAGGCAGAAGCTGTCGTGGAGTGGGATACGATAATATTCCATAGCGTCAGATAATGAGGATTTCTTCGGGCATAAAAGAGCTGAGGAAATAGCAAGAGGATGAAGGAGGAGAATCTCACCGCCCTCCCCCCCTCCCCTCCCCCCTACGCGTCTTAGTTATTCAAAGAAATAAAAAAATTAAAAAAAACAGTTGAAAACCCCGATAACCATTATTTCGAAAATTTTATCCGAGAGCTTGATAGAAATAAAAAAAGCTCTCGGATTTAGTATTGACAATTGGCATTGAAAATAATAAAAAATCGAAGACAATCCGAATTTTTCCATCATCCCCTTTCGAATTCATTGGAGGGGATGGGAAAATTCCGCCGGGAAAGTATTGGACTTGAAGAGGGCGGCCGAAGGGAGGATAGGAAACTGAAGCCATTAACGATTGAGGCGAAATGTGATGAGCGAAACTGACAAAAGACGGTCGAAATTCGAAGGATTCAAAGAAAGGGAATCTTTTTTTTCCGACCCACATTCCACCTCTTTCATTACTCCCGACACTTTTGTCACCAGAAACCATTACCCCAAAATAAAAATCGATGCGGAATCGTTAAATGCATGAACGGTGACCAATATTCCAAGACCAATCCCGTGTTTTCTTTGCTTGAATAACTCCCGAGACTCGCTCCTTCCTCTTACGCTTACTGGATTTCTTTTGTTCCAAAAATACCTCCGTTGTTTCAAGGACGCCTTCTTCCTCGCAAACAGATATTACATGTCACTTATTGTTTTCGGGGTGAGGGACAAATTGCTCCGTTCCTTAATGTGTAATTCAGGAATCCATCAGGATTCGAATGATAATAAAACCTCCAGTCGCGCATTATTTCTAATGCCTACTTCTGATTGATCAGTAAAGGCGCATAAAACGAGGAGAATTTGCAAAAAAATATCCCTTTCAAAAATAACTTTTAAGAGTAATAAATTCACTTTCCACTATAACAGTCGCGCTTTTTATGAATGCATTTTCGGGAAATTTTCGAAAATAAAATTTTTACCTTACCATTAACAGTATCGTTTCCCGTTATCTCATCAATATAAATGAATGTAATGCTTCATTAAATTTTAAATTAAGTTTGGTAGTTTATTTATATCACGTATTAATTGTCTACAAACTTTACGTGTTGAAAGTAGAGTATTTGAAAAATCAAAATGCATCAGGAAGCAATTTTATTTTCAATGTACAACATTGTTTTAGCAGGAAAACATCTCTATCAAATTTTATAAATTATCCTCCCAATATTAAATACATTTCTACTGATAATCACATTGTAGGGGATTCAATTTATACAGCAGCATATACACCCTCAAGGCATAATTTTTCACGAAGTATAGCGATGCAGTGCTAGGAATTTCATTATTCTTCCTAAATCCAAATTATCTCCAAACCAGTTTTAAATTTTCCTAAAACTCTACAAACCATAATGGTTGGAATGGTGTAATTATTAACAGATTACCCGGAATATATATAAATAATTTAGGGGTTATAAATCTATGAGCGGATATAGTAGTAAAAACAAACACAAGGCTTAAATTAATTTCTGTACACTAATTATGTTGTGAAGCATAAGCAAATATAATAGCATTAAGTTTCGTACTGGGAAAATTTCACGCAAATTTGACCCCATCCATCCCACATGAGATTAATTAAACGACGTTTATTTATTGCAAATTGACAGAGAAATTTCGGCAAGGGGGGAGGGGGGGGAAGAAAAAACAGACGCGCGCGAAATCAAATAGGTATCACCGAGCGGCGGTAACGAGAAATTTTTAATTAAATTACGTTATGCATGCTTTTTTTTTTGGAAAAGGCATATCTGGAAGGGCTTGCAAGAGGAATGTCAAAAGGCGGGGCGGAATGCGCAAAGGCGGTTTTATGGAAAGAAGAAAGTGGTGGGAATGATGCAGGGGGAAGGGGGGAAAGGTAGTTAGGGAGGAAGGGATTAGTCGGACTGGGATCGGATGAAGGGAATATAGGAGAAGGCGAGAGAGAGGTTTCGGGGCGGCGCGAGGGTTTTGAGATTTGAAAGCAAACTTTCTCGCAAGGGAATTCACAAAGGAAAATGAAATTTCGCGGTAACTCATCCTCTCGCTGCGCCCGCTAACTCTGCTCCTCTTTCTATCTCCTCTTACCACCTAATATCCCAAACCGAAAAAAAAAGAAAGCCGAGAAAGACCAGATGAATTACCTCGGAGTCACTGACAAATAGACACCTCGTTTGTAACTCATAATGGCGGATAAAAGGGATACGACCCGCGCATCAGCGATAGTAATTGAAACGCGTTAAAGGCATGCCGGGGAAAATCATTCCTTTTTCTCCTGGTAATCGCGGGAATTCTTTAAATACATCGGTTATAATAACTTTTCTAGACGTTTTGTTGGTGCGATAGAAAAGAATGGATGTTTCAATTTGCAGGGCGAGAATTTATGAACGTTTATCGAGTTTTACAAATATGCGGGTTTGTATCGAACGGATAAAACAAGACTCCATCGACCTATCGATAGAGTCGATCGTAAACGAGACGATGTCTCATCGACGAAACACTCGCTAAATATTTCTCCATCGTCTTTAAAAATAAAGACTCAAACACGTATAGCGTTTAACATCAGCATCAATCTTGCACTGACAAGTCTGTACGTTTTGGGAGGAAAATCATAGATGGCATATTTATGAATTCCGGATGCGTCCTGCGAAAATATTAAATAAGCAGATGGAATCCCTCGAGTGGGCGTGGTGACAGCGAGCTAATCTCAAGTAGACGCTACGCTTTTCATAAGTCTCACGTCACTCACTCGCACCTGAGATCTCTCTCTCTCTCTCTCTCTCTCACTCTCTCTCTCTCCCTCTCTCTCTCCCTCTCTCTCCCTCTCTCTCTCTCCCTCTCTCTCTCCCTCTCTCTCTCTCGCCCGTTTGACATTTTCTGACTCCACTTCTTAATCACAGTTGAAGTGTTGAGAAATTGACTGTAAATTTCGAATAATATTTTATCATGTCACCGCTTCAAGTTGCAAATATTCTCTTTCAGTTTTTTTCATTGTGGGTGGGCAAATTAGTATGAATAATAGACTCAATAATCAATCAAAAAATTCAAACGAGAAATACTACGTTAAAAAAACTACATCTCGCACGAAAGAGAAACGGAAAGCGAGCATCACAGGTTTATCAAACCTGAAAATATTTATATTAGTTTAGCTTTTACCATGAAAGGGAACTTGATTACGTGACTGCGCTATATAAACAATTGAAATTGCTCCAAAATCCATTGAAATGAAACAAATTTTGGATTGCCTGGAGTTTTGATAATGTAGAAGTAAAAACGATAATTGGGAAAAGTTTAACTTTTTATTAAGTAAAAATTCCGTAAATTTAATAACCAAGGCTAAAAACTTCGACTTAGAATGGATATAAATTGGCAGGAAAAATAACTAATAAGTGAAAATCATTTATGATGAAATAATTAAAGCCAATTATCTATCAAGATTTTATTCTGCCGTTTGACAAAGGTAGATTTTTATATCAATCACAAAGTAATGCCAGGAGAATACATTAACCAGAAAATGTTCATTAAATGGAAACTTCAATCATTAATAATGATGTACGGGGTACCCGGCAATTACCCGGTACCCGTCATACCCGGCCATATTTTCAGTACACGGAAATTATCCGGACCCGGCACCGGGCGCTGGTACCCGGCGCTGGTACCCGGTGCCGGTACTTGGTCCAGAGGCGTAGCCAAGGGGGGAGGGGGGTTTATGGGGTTCAAACCCCTATGAGAAAATCGAAAAATTATTTGTTATTATTATTATTTGCCTGTTTTTATTACAACTGTGACATCCAGTGAAAAAATTGAACTTATTAGTAAAAATAATTAACGAAATAGTAACAAAAAATGCCGTGTAAATATGAGACAAAAACAGCGAGCTGATTATCTATACTTCAAAGTGAAACAAGTGCCGCACTTGAAGCGCCTACAACCTTAGCTGTGAAATTATTACGGAACGCTGATTCTTGCTTCATTTTCGCTATTTATGGATTATTTTTGTCTACTGTACAGATTTTTAAAGGTAAAAATGGGAGCAGGGCCTGCGCCAGGGTTGAGGCGACCGCCTCAGGCGTTTAGCTTGGGGCGGCATTTTCAGACGCATATTGAGACAAAAATCAACCGCAGTTTCTGATTTTTTAAAGACAGCTCATTAATAATATAGAAGTTATAGTCACAAAATCATTATTCATAAACATTACAGAAGTCATACACAAAAAATTGTTGCATTTTGTTCATTAGAACCGGAGATAAGGCAACAGGAGAGGGTTTTCTATGCAACTTGAACGCGAGAATCTTTCCTCGCATCTCGGACTCACTCTCGGTCAAGAGATAAACATCGTAAATTTCTTTCAGGGGTTTCATTGTAACTGACATAAGATACGTGTGGACGATTGCTCCTTCCTTTTGTGCCGAGATAAGATTCGTCTCAGAATTATACAGGGTTTTTACGCAGACGAGTTCCACATTTCGTTACTTGCATGAAAATAAAAACGCAAAAATTAATGTACATTATATGTACTAAATTGCAGAACGGAGCTGAAAAAGTAAAAGCCAAAGGTCCTTCTTTTGAAATATATCAAGATTTTTCGGAATTAAAAAAATTTATTGGGTCTAAAAAATATAAATGCTGTTACTGTGCAAAAGTGCGGCATAAAGTACATTCGCCGCAGACGGCAATTTTTGACGCGACGGCCCTGAATGGGAGTTCCAAAATTTAATGCATCTAGTAACATAATATACAATTTTATATTTCATATTTTAACAGTATTTGTAGCGATGAGTTTTTAAACAAAAAATTTTAATGTCTCGGATAAATGACAATGTGACTTATTGTTAGTATTTTCCAGAAATCTTAAGATGAAAATTTATATAAATTAATTTTTATAGCTAAAGTTTATATTTATTACTGACGTTACATCAACTAAGCATACAGGATATTTTATATTTTAATCATACATTATGCATTCAAAGGTAATTCGCTTGATCGTTTTTAGAAATAATACATAAATGCTACTATAGAAATACTTGTGTTATAAAAAGGCGAATCTTGATAACTCGGCGCCAATATTCCTAGCTACGTCTTTGTTACTAACGTTGCATAAAATGCATTTATGATAGGAAATGAATGTACAGTAGTCCCTCGTCATTCGCGAGGATTAGGTCCCTGAAAACCCTCGTGAGTGGCAAATTCGCGAATGGTAAGTAATTGGGTATATGGAAAAAATAGCGTTTGGTTCTTAGAGTCCCTATTCCAGAACGTAACTTGCATTTTTGCCCTTCAAAATATAATAATACAAGACGTGTTGTGGCGTTCTGAATAAATGCTATATTTTATTAAAGTGCAAGGAACCGATCTACACACACTTCGATGACGTTGGCGATATCCCGTTTATTAATTATAAATCCCACGAATTTCATTATATTTTAAGAAAATTTTTACTTTCTCATACGAAGTATCGAGAAAGTATTGTTATTGCGAAAAAATTCGACCTCGAAATTTTTATGGAAATATACGTTTTAGGTGTCGCTGAATCCGAAAAAGTGGTTTTCGCAATGCCGTCTGTCTGTCTGCCTGTTACTGGCTCTAGAGCCTAAACGGTAAAGCGAAAATGAATGAAATCTCTTGCTTAGGCATTTTATTATACTGAGCAGAGTACACATAGAAATGGTTGACATTGTTCAATAATTAAGAGTAGTTTATTCTACGCATTTTTAACAACAATCCGATTTCCTCGAAAACGGTTCTAACGATTTTGATCAAATTTCGTACAGTTATTTGAGTTTACGTCTTCAATAATACTATATAGTTCATATTTCTCAAAAAATGAATATAAGGCTAGTTTATTCTACGCAACTTTAACAATAATTCGATTTTCTCAGAAACGGCTCTAACGATTTTGATCAAATTTCGTACTGTTACTTGACTTTACTTATTCAATAATACAAAAAATCTATATAGGGATTTACGGATCACGTGTGTAAATCATTAAATAACGTAAAAATGTTTTGCCCCCGGCGCGCCGCGCCGCGGCGGGGTACATAGCTCTGAACCTGAACCTTCCCCCCTCTTGGTCAAATCCTGGCTACGCCACTGACTCGGTCCCTCATGAGCAAAAAAGGATAACAATAAAAACAAATTAAATGGAACTTAATATTTTACTTTTACTATTTAGCCTGCAAGAAACATTCAGAGAGACGATATATTAATTTTAATAACTTTTAAAAAACAAATTACACTAACAAAAGTTAAACTGAACCATGAAATAACATTTTGCATAATATGCATAATTATATTTGACGACTGGTTAACAGTGCCAGC
Source organism: Uropetala carovei (assembly GCA_036926305.1). Taxonomy (NCBI): domain Eukaryota; kingdom Metazoa; phylum Arthropoda; class Insecta; order Odonata; family Petaluridae; genus Uropetala; species Uropetala carovei. The sequence goes on along the minus strand of JAXCHB010000010.1, from coordinate 1,848,026 downwards.
TTGAAAAATTTTATAAACTTTATAAAATCTTCTTAAGTAATGAATAAAATAAAAGTAGTATGGTATCATTAGAGGCAAATCGCGAAAGGCGTCAAATTTGTGAAAAATTGGAAAAAGCGCAAAAGGAAGCCATAGCGCTACCCGGCCGGGTAATTTTTCTTTGCTTCCCCGGTTACCCGGTACCCGGTATTATTTTGTACTCGGTACATCACTAATCACTATTAATTCAAATCTTGAGTAAAATGATTATAACAATGCTCTAATGAAGTAAGAAGTTAAAAACTACTCAATTCCTAAATATCTTGGATTATTACCAAAATAACATCAAATATGGTTTAAACTTTCCAGTTTTATTGTATGCTAAGGTGATAAAAGCCTATATATCTTAAAGTACACGCAAAGTCATGAAAATGTATTAAACATAAGGGTTCCTATTAATGAAACCAACGCAATTATGGGTTAATTTGAATTTTACAATTCTTCTGAATCCCAATCTTAGGTTAGACTATATCAGATGAATTAATACTTGATAACTACTATACGAAGTCAGATGGTAATAAAAAGTGAAATGTTTCTTCCTACATAGGTCAAAGTAATATTGTGTATATTATAACATCGTCGTAGTTGGGTCTCTCTTAGTTTTATAACTATTTGGCTCCCGTTTCCACCAAACTAAAAAAACATTCCAAATCTTACTGAGAAAAGGAAAAAAATCCTGCTTGCAAAATTTTAATCGCGTAAAATCAGTCCTCTCCGAAAAAACCATATGTAAGCAAACCTGATCGAGGTGTCATTGGAACTCGTGGAATTCGGTCTGCGTCGAGTTCTGCGACCCTCCTCCTCCTCACTGCCACTTACACAAGTCTCTCTCTCAGCCACGCCCCTCCTTCCACCTCCCTCTCCCACCCAGTGATCCCTCAGGAGTACGCCGTGAACGTGGTAGGGAATTATAAGTCCCTTTTTGGTGCGGGCGTATAGGATCTGGCCGCCCCGCTGAGGGATCGTAAATCTCTGACTGAACCAGAATTAGGGACAACCAAAGCTCCTTCGCCGCAGCCCCCTTGCATCACTCCCACGCCCATTCTCCGCGAACTACCCTTCCAGTCCCGCCGAACACCTATGCATAACACTTGGAAGAGCTTGTTGACAACCGCCTGGGAAAATGATGAGTTGGTCCTAGCGGCTGGGGATATTCCTCTCGAGAATTGGGGATTATTTTTTGCGAAGGAGAGAGAAAGAGTGAGAGATAGAGAGAGAGACTGAAGAAAGAGAGAGAAAATGGAATCGTTTTTACCTTGAAGCCTGGAAAAGTGTGGGTAGACAGCTGTAAAATATGTAATTTTTTGTCTCTAGTACGGTGAAGCGATATTCTTCATTTTTGGCGTTCCATATTTCAGATCAATGAGGGCGCTAAATCTACCATGAAATAGAGGGCGCTGTGAATGTTTTGTGAAATATGTACACGAAAGGTATGAAATAGATACATTAAAAAAAGATGTAGATTTTTTATTCCTAATGTCGGATAGCACAAAAAATTCAACATGGAAGAACATTTTGATTAATTCCGAATAAGGTTTTGGCGGATGGATAATTATGACGCGACGATAATAGTACTTTGCCCGATAAAATTGAAAAATAATTTTTCTTCCTATGTCGGAAAATTTTATAACGTACAAACATCAGTGATATCTGAATATAGGGTGGTGCCGTACAATATAACTAAACATTTTGTCCTAACACAACGCACCTATTTACTTATCAAAAGCTTAAACTATTTATTAACTAGTGTAATGCCCGTTGAAATATCAACGGAAGAATTATAGATAGATTATTATTATTTTCATTTAAAATAATTAATATCCCACTTTCACATATGAAATATTTTGTCATATACAACATTTATAGTGAATATTCTGTTGTTGACGGGCTATCATTGGTTAAACTTAAAATAGTTGCCTCTCTTTCCCTCCCTCTCACCCCCTCTCTCCCCCTTACACCCTCTCCCCATTTCACACCCTCTCTCTTCCTCCCCCTCTCTCCCCCTCCCTCTCGCTCCCCCCTCTATCTCTCTCCCCCCCCTCTCGTATCAAAAGCATTCAAAGCACGTTTATACCCATAAGGATTGAATTAACAATATGATATATAGGTCTAACAATGGAATTGGTAGGCAAGGCAACATCCACTTAAAATTGCAAGATTTCCTCAAACTGTGTGAATTAAACGTTTAGATTGAGAAATTTCGAAATGTAGGCGGAAAACGATGAACAAATAAGAAACTTGATAATGTTTCTTTCAAAATTGTTTATATCCGAAGATTGTAGGTCAATTCTTTTTTATTTTAATCTAAAAAATCTGATGTGGCCAACACATGACTTTCCCCATATTTGGGGTATAGATATTTAAATTATTATGAATAGCATTATGAGGCAAAATTATCATTTCGTATCGTTAAAGAATACAGTCGTCCTTATTGCCGTAAATTACTTATATTTTCAATGTTTACAGAATTCACCGCTACATGGTGCTGACGCTGTATACTGGTATTAAGAAAAATCTAAATATCTCCGAAATGGATGGTTCTACGAAAATTTGTTTCAAACAAAACTTGGAAGAAATATTATTCTCTACAACTTTGGTCCTCATGAAGGTTACCAACAACGATATTTTTAAGGAGATATTTAACGGAAACCGAAAAACCGGTTATTTATAAATAACTCCTAAACAATAACTCCTATAGAAAATTGTTTCAAATGAAAACTGTAGGAAATTACATTCTCTATAAACTTTGTATAGAATTGTATATACAATAATGATGTTTTAACGAAGAAATATCGCAAAAACCGAATCGGGTTTCGAATAAACCTCGACTTCCGGTTATCCGTTATTGTCCAAAAACTAATCAGTTCTTTGTGCTCATGTTCAAGCGTTATATATGAAGTTTGGTAACGATATGGCATGTACTTTTTGAGTTAGAGCGCCCACAATAACATACACACACACAGACATCATTCCGAAAATAGTCTAAACGTGTTCTAGGGACCTCAAAACATGTATTTCCGTTGAAATCTCGAAGTCGATTTTTTTCATGAATACAATACTTTCCCGTTACTACGTATGGAGAAAGTAAAAAGAATGAAAGCCTGCACTTCGAAATGTCCCTTTTTACGTGTTACCTTATGGGAAATGGAAATTATCTTCTGGAGTCGAACCTGGGTCATTGATCTCGAGTTCAATATATTAAAACTTATTGTTGTGATATCTTAATGCTATCCGGAAAATTTTATTAAATTCGGTTAAGTCGTTTACGAGATATTAAGCTTCAAAAAGTACTACATGACAAAGTGACAAAGCTACAAAGTGACATTGTGACACTGTATTTTATTATTGTAGATTATGAATTAATACACAGTACATTATATTATGATATAATAAGTACATAAAAAACAAAAATATTTTTAATGATTAGTAAAATAATGATTTTTTTCTGTGTCGTGCGTGTCAACTTTAAATGTTTTTCGAGGTCCTCCTAAACGTAGTGAATAATGATAAATGTATTTCTATTAGTCTCCTTCGATTCAGAAAACCGTGATATCACTTTTATTGCTTGCATAGCTTCATTAACCGCGGGTACTGTTTCGTCTCGATCCTCTACCATTTCTTCATCATCTTCTTCGCTACACTTTCCATGCTGCCCTTCCATGATCTCCCTCACGATGTCTAAGGTCAGTTTGAGCTTCTGTAGTTATAACATCATGGTCGATTTCTGCATATGAATTGATATCTTCATAACTTTTAAAACTTTTACGTTCATATCGGCTAACCATTTTGTTAGTGTTGTTTCATTAAAATTGACGTCTACTGACTTGGTTTTAGAAAACGGCTCGCGCGAGCCACACTGAGTAAAGAGTTTCCGCTTTTGGATCCCTCCACACCCGGGCGGTCAAGAGGCTGCCTTTGGTTCTTCAACGCATTGGCGATCAGCAAAAATTAATAATATAATCTGCATCATTTTGTGACAATTATATTATATTAGTTCTCTTCTTCTCACCTACACATCCAAAAATGTGTTGCGCCGACCCTGTGCATACGCATACAAATATTTGTTACTTACTAACTTCCACTGTCGCTATAACCGAGTGCGTTAATACGTTATAACCGAGGTGAATATATTGCAATATTGTAGAACCGGGGATGGGATCTGAAGAATGTCGTTATATCCGAGTTGTCGTATTAACCGAGGCCGTTATAACCGAGTTCTACTGGAGTTGTCTCTCTCTTGTGTTGATGAAGGGATCATTAGGGTCAGAACGAAAACATATAATTGTTATTATTCTGAGAGATGAGTCAGATAATTTTAAATTTCGCATCGATTGTAATTGAGCTTTCAAATACCGTAAAATTTTTAAAATAGATGCGAGAATAGATGGAAATGAAATATTTCATTCTATGCTGTATAATGGTGCTGTTTTGAAATTTTTGTAGGTTTAATAAAATTGGACACTCAGTCATTTTGAACTGGCTTTCGGAAGCTATCAAATGTAATAATTAGGGAGAGAAGGAATCCTTCAATAAACAGTGACACAAAGTCTCCCTGGATAATTCTAAATTTGATGTTAAAGTGTTAAACAAAACTACTCGACCGAGTATCCCCTCTTTTCAACGCAAAGCCTACATTAAAAATATTAGTAATTTGTACTTTCGTAATTTAATCACAAATTTGATTATATTTACCTCGTGGATATAATTAATCAATTTGCAGCTTTCATAATGACATGTATTAATAACGTTTCAACCTACATGTGAATTATGCACGAACTGAAAAGTTTTGCTTGGTGGATCGCGAAACGATAACTCCCTGACGAAAACAAACTGGAAATATTATATATATATATATATATATATATATTATTTGGATCAGATGTTCCAAACTTAATATTAAAGCTGCGTTGATAAATATTCATGAAATCGCTTACATTCGCTAAAACCCAATTTGAATATTTATCGCCCCGGTTTTCATTTAAAACTTAATTTAATAACTCAGTATATGAGATCGGAAAGAATTCGCAAACACGAGGGTTTTTAATTATTCAGGAATCGATCGATTGGTGACTAAACACCGAATTCATAAATGCATACTTATTTTTAAAATTTCCCATTCAGTCGTTTATCTTTCCATAAAAATACATTTTTTTCCCGAGTTATCTTAAATATACATTTATTTCCCAGAGTAGTTTAACCACTGCGCTCTAGATGGCTCTAGTAAAATGCAGACTTTGCCTCTTGCTCACTGTTTCACTGTTCATGTACCGCAGTCTCTAATTCTCATTATATTTACCTCCGTGTGCGAAACTTTCTCCCTTTAGACATGTTAGAGCCAAGCATCTTCCGAACAAAGCCGGTGGATGGCTCGTTTTACCCCAGTTTACCGCACCAGAGAAGAACTCAACAGCGCCGCTTTCGTGACCTACTTCCAAGCGCGTTCGGGGAAAATAATTATGGAACCCCGCCATTAATTAATGCCAACGATGTTCGATGGGAAATTTAACGTCTCGCTGTTCCGATATCTTTACGGCCGTAGCGGAACAATGTCAAGATATATTACTGAAAAACATGGAATGCTACCGATATAAAGTTTTTGATTCGTTTGAGTAACTGGGTCGAATCATAAGGAGAATCTACAAACGGACACGACGTCTGCAGCAGTTTATTGATATCGTTCATTCGTCAGCGTAAGGTGTGCATGGTAAAACTAATACTCGTATTGTCTTTCCAAAAAAAAACGATTTTCACGAGCATCGGTGACTCACATTCAGCGTAACAGTAATCTAAGAACATATTAAAAGGATAGGAAAAAAGCTTTAAAGTAAAATTATCAATATTTTTTATATTTGAGATAATACGAAAATGCAGTATTTAGCAAAATAAGTACGCTGAATGCTACAAGGAGTACATCGAACCGCCAACAGTCGTGGTTTTCTTTGCGATGCCTACCTGCGTACCCAAATTTAACATTTAGGATATAACAAAAAATGAAATAATTTAGGATTTAAACCGCGGCGTCATGCGTAAGCTGTTGCACTAACAAACAGAGGAATTATTTTATTATCTCAATCTCTTATGTTTGCTCACGATATCTTCATATTTTTTCGGGAAAACGATTGCTTTTTTAAGACAACTACATATATATTTCTACTTTTCTTTCGGCTTAGGATATTTTTGTGCCCGCGTTCAGGTAATAGCTTAAGAAATCTTATTTTATGTATCTCTTGAACGTTTAATTTCAGTTATAAGATCTTTTGTTTGCATACTTGTATGTATTGGATATGTATAAGAGTTTTGCATTGCAAGAATCAGTCCTATAGATGCGAAGGATCGAAGGGTTTTGGCAAGTGGTTCGATATTATATTATCCTTCCTTATAATAACCCAAATTATCAAATTCGCGGTGACTTAAGGGAATGTTGAGAGCCGACTGTATGTTCCTAAGCATTATACGCCTGGTGAACTAATACGATATTCCTAGAAATATGGCGCAAGGCATTAAGTAATTCTTAATAAATAAACTCCGAATAATATTAACATTTTTAACAAGTGTGGAATAAGTTTCTTCTGCAATAATTCGTTAATTTCGATTCAAAATTTAAACCTCTTATTCAACTGGGTATTTAAAAATTCATGCTTGTCAGCTAATATGCAGATATTTGAATAAAATATACTTCTAAAATGTTAATGAGTGACATCTGGAATATAAACCACACTAAAATGAGACTATATATGTATGTCCTTTAAAATAAAAGACAGCAAAGATTCGCACGTTAATACATAGTTTTCAGTCTAGAACCAGGCCAGTTCACAGGAAAACATAATTAGCATTAGCCGCAGAGGATAAAAACGAGTAAAACAATACATTTTGAGCAGCGGTGACGTACATCCGACTCCAAATTAAAAGCAGCAGGTGCAGGAGATAATAATTTCCGGTCACCATTAGAAGATTGGGAGGGAAAAACACACACCTCACAAAGTCTTTTCTGCTCTTTATGTTCAACTGTCCAGGACAGACAGCCAAAGAGCCCCTCCACCCCTTCCTCCCTCTTACTGTCATCTTTTGCGACTCCTATTCTCTTTCGTGTCACTATGGGATGTCCATGCTGACTCTCTAACGCCGCCGACAGCGAGATGAAGGGGGAGAGGGGGGCGGAGGGGGGAGGAGGTTATGAAAGGGGAGGGGAGGGTCAGAAATGGGGGGAGGGAGTTACGAGGTCAGAGGCGGGTGGGCTGAGGGGGCGGAAAAGGGAACGGCCAGAGTGGCAAAGAGTGAAACAGAGGAAACCCCAGCAGCGCGCCGCAAAACTATCGCTCTTTCTCTTTTTTTTTTTCTCTCTCTCTCTCTATCCATCTCTCGCCTTTCATCCCAATATTTCCGCAGAAATACTTTGAAAAAGCGTATTTCTCTCCAATCAGCGCAATACATTGTGAGTTATCTCTCAATCCCTCAATCCTTTTCCCCAGTTCCCTTCTCAAACGCGACAATGCCCACGGAGAACTATTGATATGGCTATATCGCTTCCATATAACGGTGAGAATCCAAATAAACAAGTTCGCAATCCTTGCGTAATAAAATAGAACATCTATTGCTTATAGAACACAACATGGTTGTACACATTTACGTCTCCTGAATATATATTAATTCGCTTTTCGATCAAGCTCATTTATTACATTTACTAAGAATATACAATATTTCAATGGCATCTGGACTTGTTTCATTTTTCTTCTTTTTGAGTTATTGAATCAAATTCCTGAGCAATGAATATTATACAGAAAACTATCGACAATTTAATTTTAGGCGGAGAGATTAATAAAAAAAATTCCAAATGACGTCATCCATCAAAGTTTTTGAATAAAGGCCGAAATACATATTTAGAAAAACAAAATTTCACCAAAATGCACCAATTTATTTATATTTAAAACACTTGCAACGTGCATTAAATGTACATCTAGAGTAAATTATTCCTTGAAGTTCATTATTACCACTCTTAAGATTAAAACTTTACTGCCCTCAATTTGCGACTGAGCTAAATTTAGCTACGAATTACGTCTTTAGACCAAAACAACCCAAAAACTTCGATTAAATTCCACAATTTGTGGCTCAGTATTCACGGCTTTAATAAGTCAAAAAGGAATTGACCTAGCTCGCGAAATTGTTTTACGAGAATTAGAGTGAAACTTTACGTTTCGTTTAGAATGTGGGTTAGCATTTGAATTTTAATTTGAATACATAAAATACTAAACACTATTATTTCGGTTAGCTACGTTGAAGTGTTTGGATTTCCTCGAATACCGAGTAAAGCACCGTTGATCCTTATTCGGAGTTCTACTTCCAAGAAAAAAAAGTAATTCCGATCTCCTCTTCATTTTCCCCTCCGAATAATCTCGTCTCGACCGGAAAAACCAACGCTCCTCCTCCAGAAATAAAAAACCTGCATTTTTTCCTCGAAACACAGGCCGCAGTCCCTAGGAGATTTCTTTACGCCTTTTCCCGCTCTCCCCTTCGCCTCTTCCCTTACGACGCTGTTTCTTCCAATCCCTTAGCAGGAACGTCAGAGACCCTCTTTTCTTCAGACATCAAGCCCGCACGCCATTCTTCTCTCCTTTTTTCCCCCTCTCCTTCTCTTTACCCCTTCGCCCCGGCCGAGGACAGCAATTTAGGTCCCATCAAACTGATGCGTCAAAAACGACAGGAGCACTTCAAGGCCTTTACGCTAAGAAGACTATATATATTTTTTTCTCTTTTTTGGGTAAAGAGGAAGGGAGGAGCTTTGTCCGACCGCAAAAAAATAAATAAACGAAAAATCGAGAAGCGGAAAAATAAAAAGGAAATATGAAGGGCGGCTGGCGCTAAGGGTTAAGCGGGAGAAGGGAACAGCAGGTGCGGTCTGGGCAGAAAAAAATACATAAAAGGTTTGGGACTAGGATTTTGAGGTATTTTTTCCAGGAGACATTTTCGAGGGAAGGCTCAAAAATGGAGGTCTTAATACCGAAAAAACGAGGATTTTGTTTCATTTAGTCTTTTATGGTTTATAAAAATAAGCCGAAGCAGTAAAACGTACAAACGTGTACATATATACACTATATTTTCGTGCGTGTATATATATACATATATGCATTCAATATTCAAGATACTACAGCTAAACAAATTAATTTATAAGACTTTTTAGCAGAATATATAGTAATGCATGAAATGCGAACATCTTTCACGACATGAAGTTTTCTATTTCTCGGAAGTCATACAAAGACGTCATTCACAAGCGTTTTCTGCTTAGAAGTTGACTTTTTCCCGATTACGTTCAAAATATCCTTTACGACAGCAGTTTGAGTACCTAATATCCATTTCGCCGTCTAAAACACAAATAAAAGCATATACAACAAACATGTCTTCGAACGAAATGAAAAGATATACTCCATCATAATTCATTAACTATTTAATTTTCGCACGTACTGCACCTCACATCACTATAAATCATAGTTATTCTACATTTCAGTACATTACTGACTCATCCAACCTTTCTCCGTCTCCTTCTTTTAATGCATCTAATATTCCTTTATTCCTATCACTTTGCCCCTTTCACGCTATCCTCCTTCGTACAACTTCCTTATTGCACATCTCATGCATGTGCTAACTTTTGGGTGCATTTTCCAGGCAAAGAAATTAAACAAAACCTGCAACGCGTAATGAGATTTCGAACTGTTGAGATATCGATTCATACGCTATGTATATACATCCACTCTCTTTTTATCTGTCTGTCTCTCGCAATCTTTCCTTCATTCTCAATCAGAATTTCAAAAATATTTTTCAAATCCTCCTGACTTCTATTATACTTATATTTCCTTTTTCAACCGTACACAAAGGGCTTATTAAAATAATGCCATTCTTTGAAGTTTCGGTACTTCATGCTCTTAAGTAAAAATTCAATCGAATATCTCTTATACTCTACCGCTTTCATTAATTTCAATAGGTTAATAAAACTCGTAATTCCTAATTGATTTCATTCAGCCACTTCAGTAAAATAACTTTCCAAACTCTCCAAACTGTCTCGCAAACAAAACAAATATGTAAGGGTAGATTTAGGGAAATATTGATATAATTTTCGTGATGGCTCATACTTACATAGAGCACACTTTTGGATATTATAGGTGACGTTCCAAGATTTCCTCGTCTTATAGGAAGCTGGTTTTCAATTTATTATTCAGAGTTGCTCATAGCTAATTCCAATGACTTGATCGTGACTGAAATAGCAACTCTTTAAGTTACCTACAATTTTTACTACGCCGTAGGCATAGAGAGTCTTCTATACAAAATCTAACATATTATTAAATACATTTTTATCAGATAAGCTTGTCGAACTTTCTTATTTTTAACACATTGCGCATTTTAATGAAAAAATCTAAAATTAACACTAAAAATATTTTCAAGGTCACATGGAAAATGACACAACAAAATTACAACGTTTATGGCTAATTACCTATTACAACGACACTACCTCTAGTTTTATTTGCTATAATCTATGCTAAAGATCACCATGGCTCTATGAATTTTAGGAGTCACCTTATGATCATTAATCCTCACCTATCGTCATGTTTTCAGATATTCCATAGTAAATTCTTTTTTACTGAATAACATTAGACTCTTATTCCCTTATTTAATAATTTATACCTTTCCGGTTTAGCATATACTTTCTGAATATTTTCATTACACGTTCCTGAATATATTTCTCAGCTTTTATATCCCTTTTCTACCTCACTTTCTCTCAATCCTAGTTTTCAACGCCTCGTCTCCGCTTACCTTACTTACGCCTCCGGATTTCGCTGAATTAATAATGCGACGACGTCAGGGAGAAGAGTGATGAGATTTATCGAATCCTTTAGCAGAACAAAAAACCCTCGTGATCGGAAAAACCGCAAGGAAATTCTCGCCGAGTGCGAAACCCGAGTAAAGGGAACGGAAAGGGAAGTTTCACAAAAAGCTACCAAATCCAATATGCATCCATATATTATCCGTGGATTTCTATTTTCAGCCACTAGTGAACATTCTCCTTCCCCGAGTTCAATTTTTCAATCCGATAGTACGCATTTTGTCATGCGTTGTATCTAAATTTCTCTCTCTCTCTTGCGCTGACGAAGGGACCATCCCGAAAGCTCCATCATCGTCTAAAAATGTGTCTATCCGACACCCATACGGCTCTCCTGGTAAGTGCTCACTGGGTTTCCTTCAACACCTAGATACCCTCGGTATATATATATATATATATCTATATCTGTATTATAAAATCGTAATGGTCATCATGATGCGTAACGCTATAATTTTGTGAATAAGTCGATTAGAAATAAACTTACAAGCCTGAAATTTCTCAGGATTTCAGTGTTGATGAATCTTTACGTTATGACTAAAAAAATTTCGGAACAGGTCACGGGTTCGATTCCGGAGGATGACGCGTTTCTCATACGATAACAAGTAAAAATCAGCTTTTTGGTTTGAAGGATTTCACTCTTTTAGTCTTTTAAATATCTTAAAATTAAGTTATCGACACGAAATTTGCGCTAAAACTCGCCAAAATGAGTGAGGATTCTTATTATTACCGTCGAATACTCAATAATAACAATCTATGGTTACCGGTATTGCTGTCTTCGGTAATTTCCGTGCATATGCACTTAAATAAAAGCTTTAAGATCGAAAATAAGATTAAAACTTGCTCGAAATGACCGAAGATATAAATTGAATGCAAATAAATCGAACGCAGTATTCATGTTATTTATAATTTTTATCTATATTACTAAAGTCCTATTTCCGGTTCTCTCTCTCTCTCTAACGCTTTATACCTCAGCCATTTCTATTCTTTGGGAATTTCAGCCAAGTATATTTTTTATCGAGTCATTCAAGTAATCTTCTTAACTTGTTATTAAAAACCAAACCTTATAAAATATATTCATTAAACTCATATTCAAACATATTTCCGTTAAACTAATCTAAATCCAATAGGTACATGGTAGGAACGAAGAAACAGCGAGCAAAAGGGGGGGAGTTGGCGGGCGTCAGCCAGCAGGGACATACAAGATACATGTCTACATATAATGCTGTATGTGGAAGCAACATCAATATTCGTTTTATTAAATGGAAACAGATTTTCTAGGAAAAACTGGATTGGTTTATTATTTATGGATTATTTCTCTTCATACAGGCATGCGTTTAGTAATGACTTATAATCTACTATCAGAAGTGCTTGTTGAATTTCAACGGATTAAGTGAATCTAAAACTTCTACCGAGTAACAGGTAAACAAGAATAAGATAGTACAAAGTTTTATCCGTCGAATAAAGCAAAAATGAAGAAAATCGCTCTGCATTTACCTATTTAGATGAATGAAGGAAGAAATCTTGCTCTGTGAAAAATCGAAAATTACGTGTGAACTTATGGGAAAATAATTATTGAATTAAGCTCTCCGTCGCTCCAGATTTTTTACGGTCATATATTCTATGTCCCCGGCAGGGTAAAATTATATCACTATACGAAGTTTCGTGACGATATCTTCAAAGTAATTAATTTAACGAAAGACAAAAAAATAAACAGAGAACGTTTATGAATCACAGAGTGAATATTATCCTCCGACTATTAGCTCGATTCCCTCATCCATCGGTTCTGTTACGAGAAAATTGTTTATATCAACAATACTTTGGAAACTATGAAACGATTTAACCAACCACCATTTGTAAAAAATCTACGTCTAATTATTGAAGTTATTTACGTAGGTTTAAAAACAGCTTGCTTTGCAGAACTCTACGTCACACGAAAATATCATCAAAAACAGTTTATTAGTAATATTCCAATTAAAATCAATAAATATTTGGTTGCCATGTACACAAAGCAAAATCGCACATAGAAATTTAAAAACGATTTTCCCATATATATGCATAGAATTTCGGCGACAATAGGAGTTGTCATGGTAGCTTATAATTGGCACTGTCTTAAAACTGATAAAAATCACGTATTTTTCTGATTCTAAACGCATTTTTACGTTAATTCGATCAGGATTCTGATTCAGTCTTCAATAAAAATAAACTTTGTACTTTCCTTCATAGAACCATTCAAGTCTCAAGTTCTTTTCAAGTTTCTAATTGTAAGTAATTTTAAAATTCAAATGAAAAATAAGCTGCACTCATCTCTATGCTATTCAAATGGAGAAAATGAAAACAAGAAAATATTTTTTAAAATTAGAAAGGTCATTCAAATCGGTATAAATACTCAATACACCACTTAACTCTTTATTCCGGTTAAAATGACACCTTCCTCTTGTTTCTACGTGCTGTAGTTGCTGAGTTATAAAAACATACATGGAAGCACTTTACTTGACTGATATCTATAAATTTACATTCTAATTAAACCGTTCCCGTTAAATTAAGGCCAGTTTATGGCAAAATAATGTAACGATAAATTTGGGCTAAATATTGAAAACATTTTCTTTTTCTAGTGACTTCTATGTATTCCATTAATAATTTTTGCACTATCAAAAATTCCAATCCGTTTTCAATTTAATCTAATTCTTTTGCCAAAGAAAATTATGAGGAAAACGGAAATTTTGGTTTTGAGTACGAGGTATCAACAAAAAATTTAGTTAGACAAAACTTAATTTATATTTTGTTTAAAGGACTGACATAATTTTTCGAAATATTATAAACATAAAGCTATTTAAAATAATTACATGGCAAAGATTCTAGCACTAAATTATGTCTAATTTGTAAGCATGTAATGCCAGTAGAAATAGATATTTGGCGTGATTACGATTGAATGATAAATTCGAAACAAGTGAAGCTTCTTACAGTCAAGTATGAATTTTAAAGTGGTGATAAAAGTTTTTGAAAAGACAATATATACAGGATGTTTCAGAATTCAGTGCCGTAACTCAAGGGATGGATTCTATGATAAAAAACGAACAACTTTTTACATAGTCATGGGTCCGGTTTTGTTTCTTTAGAGATGGAGGAGTTTGAAGTCACCCAAACCATGTGAAAATAAAACGCAACGGCAGTAATGATAGAAGGCATTTATTTGTTCCTAAACGTGTTCAATGTGATTGCCATTCATCTGCACACATTCTTCTGTTCGTCAAAGAAGAGATTGGCGCACTCGCTCTAAAATTCCTGGTTGACTTCGAACAGCGTGGCAAGCATCATGCACCCTCAGCTGTAGCTTTTGTAAGGACTTTACTCCAGTTTCATACACCTGCCACTTCAAAAAACCCCAGAGGAAAAAGTCCAACGGATATAGGTCGGGTGATCTTGGTGGCTATGCAAAGGACCTCCCCTTCCTATCCATCGTTGCGGATGCCTCTTATTCAAGAATTGTCCGCACGAAGTCTGTAGTGGGCCGGTACCCCATCATGTTGGAAACACATTTTCTGGCGTACAGTTAATGGTACATTCTCCAGCATTACTGGCAATTCTTCTCTTAGAAACTGTAGATATTCTTCGCCTGTGAGACGGTACGGTAACACGTGTGTACCAAGAAGAAACCCAGTGAGCACTTACAGGAAGGAGAACCGCTGGTGTGTGGCAGAGACACATTTGTAGACGTTGGAGCTTTCGAGATGATCCCTTCTTGAGCACAAGAGAGACAAAACTGATATGGCTGTGACACTGGGGTAAAGGTGTGCGGGTGGAAAGGAAGGGAGAGTGGATAGGTCGGGGATTGGACGATGCAGGGAGGGGGGGAAGAGGGAGTGGAAAGAAGGAAATATTAACGGAGGTTGAGGCCGGGAAGAGAGAAAGAGTTTAAGATTTGGATGTGGGCCAATTCCCATTGACGGAGTTGGGGGGCGGAAGCGTCGTCCGAGAGGGCGCGAATGGCCCTCACCGTGAAACAAACATTGAATTTAAGATTATGATCATTCGCATGAAAGGCTACGGGTAGCGGTCGTTTAAGACTAACGCTGTTGCGATGGCCGTTCATGCGAATGTTGAGGGGATTGCTGGTGAAGCCGACGTAAAAGGCAGGGCATTGGGTGTAGGTTAGTAGGTAGATGACATAGTGGTTGGTGAAGTTGGTAAGTTAGTGGTGGGGTTTGAGAATGAGTTGGAGGGTGGGTTTATAGAGCATTTTAGACATGGGAGGTTTGCGGCGTGGGTGCAGTGGAGTGGGTGATGGGCGTTCCTTTCCCCACAAGATGTTGGCTAGGTTGGGAGGTCTGCGGAAGTTGTGAGGAAGGAGACCTAGTTGGCGGAGGAAGTGAGGAGTGGGTGGGCCTTTAAGATATTTTTTTAGGGTATCGTGGATCCCAGGATAAAAGGTGTTGATTAGGGTGAGTTTGGGGGTAGAGTCGGGGGTTGCGGGGCTGTTGGAGTGGAGGTTCGGGGTGCTGGATGCGACTGCGGGTATTCGCGTTGGAGGAATGTTTTTTCGAGGATGGAGCAGTACTCAGAAAGTGAGTCTCTGTCCGAGCTGATTCTACGCCCTCAGCCGGCTAGGGCGTAGTGGATTGAAGTTTTTGTATGGACTACCCTAGAAAAATATCTTAAAGGCAGCCCACCAAATCCTCACTTCCTCCGCCAACCAGGTCTCCTTCCCCACAACTTTCGCAGACCTCCCAACCTAGTGAACATCTTGTGGGGAAAGGAACGCCCATCACCCACTCCACTGCACCCACGCCGCAGACCTCCCATGTCTAAAATGCTCTATAAACCCACCCTCCAACTCATTCTCAAACCCCACCACTAACTTACCAACTTCACCAACCACTATGTCATCTACCTACTAACCTACACCCAATGCCCTGCCTTTTACGTCGGCTTCACCAGCAATCCCCTCAACATTCGCATGAACTGCCATCGCAACAGCGATAGTATTAAACGACCGCTACCCGTAGCCTTTCATGCGAATGATCATAATCTTAAATTCAATGTTTGTTTCACGGTGAGGGCCATTCGCGCCCTCTCGGACGACGCTTCCGCCCCCCAACTCCGTCAATGGGAATTGGCCCACATCCAAATCTTAAACTCTTTCTCTCCTCCCGGCCTCAACCTCCGTTAATATTTCCTTCTTTCCACTCCCTCTTCCCCCCCCCCCTCCCTGCATCGTCCAATCCCCGACCTATCCGCTCTCCCTTCCCTTCCACCCCCACACCTTCACCCCAGTGCCACAGCCATATCAGTTTTGCCTCTCTTGAGCTGAAGAAGGGATCAGCTGTGGAAGTGGAGATATTGAAGGCGCTTGGAGGATTTTAGGTGAACTTTCATGTGGATTTGTTTTTCTCGGATGGAGAGGTCGATATCCAAGAAGGTGATACTGGAGGAGGAGTCGTGGGTGAAGGAGAGCATGGGGTGTGAAGAGAGGCGCTGTAAAAAGGATTGGAGTGTGTTTGTGTCTCTCCGACACACCAGCGGTTCCCCTTCCGGTAATTTCTCACTGGGTTTCCTTCAACACCTAGTTTACCTATATGTATATGTGTGTATATATATATATATATATATATATATATATATATATATATATATATAACAGCTTTAAATTTAGATTCAGATTAAATCCATCAACCTGAACATCATATAAGTAATTATAGGTGGCATTTCTGATATTTGTCAAAATTACATTTACTCAGCGCCCTTGCAGTAACATGAGAAGCAGCGATAGCATTCATCAAAATTTCAAAGGATAGTTATCGTGCAGTTCATATTGACAAAGAACTCGACGCATTTATTCGAAAATATTTTGCAAGAGCACGGACTGCAGGAAAACACTGATAGAGACATATGAGACAATAATGACTTGCATTTGTTCCTCAGGATGAGGAAGGAAAAACAGCTTTGAAAAATGATTGCTAAAAATGTTTGAATAGACATTGATTACGGGTCACTGGGCTTAATGATCATTAGCAAAGTTTTTTACCTCACAATGAGAATATCTTGAAAGGGAGTTTTGAAAGAGCCTCAAAGAAAAACAATTCGCCTCGATCGATGGAATATAAGAGGAACTCTGGGTTCTCGTTTTTTTTACGAAGAGGTAAAGAGGTCGGTACAAACAGCTGATGCGATATAGCTTAAAAATAATAGTTAAATGTAACGTATTAAAGTGATGACCTCGGACACGGAGATAATAAGTAATAACACAAAACATTAGCAAAATGGGATTTTAATCTATAAATATTTTGATTTAGATAGGTACCATGCCGTAAAATGTGTCCAGTATTTTGTAAAATACTGTAGGCATGGATTTCATGAGACATTGTTTACATTTAAAAATTTTTAAAAATTAAAAAAGTTTATTTGTTTATCAACATAGTTGCCGAGACACCTCTGAGAAACAATAAGTATTACGAACTATTATATTATCTTAAATTTTTTTAAAATGTTTGATATTTGTTTGGTGATGCATATTTTGAAAAACAGTAAACCGATACAATACTAATAAATTTGTGTAGGATTTCAGTTATAACCAGAATATAATCCAAATATGAGGTAAAAAATGAAATTAAGTACTCAAATAAAATTTTACCCTTAAGTTTGTATTATACGAAAGACCAATGCATATACTGTTATGAAATAAAAATAAAGGCTTTTTAATATATTAGTATTTATACTTGCTTTAATAATATTCTCTAAATGGGTAAATTTGTCCAAGTTTTCGTTATGAGCCTACCAAAAACGTTTAGCGAATTGAAAGGCTAATAAATGCTATTTCTTTTCTGTCCGCGTCCATAGCTGTATATTCGAGCTAATATATTATTCACGACATACTTTGCGTGATTTAGTGAAGTCGATGCTATTTTCTGAAAATTTTCCATACGTTTTTCACGTAAAAATCTTTTTAAAAAATACTTTCGGAGAACTGATAAAATACGGTCTCCGAGTGCCGAATTCACGAAATACACGCCTCCCTCGTGATATAAAGGACAAAAAACACAAACTTCTGCGCCACGTGATTGATGAGGCATCCGCGGAAGAGGAGGGAAGCGAGTAAGGAAAAAACAGAACACTTGCGACTTTCCGAGTTTAACGCTTTTCTGATTTACTTTTGAATCGAATTACCCAGGGTTAGAGCCCGGAGTGACGACGTAGGAGGTCATTGGCGTGAACTAACTGTCACGTCATTTCCTCTCCTTGTATCCCAGCTACGGTGGACCAAACGTCACTACGGGTGATGAATTTCCCGCGGTGTCCTACGTGACCCGCTCGCTTCCTCGAGCAAAACACTTGTTTCCATACATATTACGTACTCCAAGGAGAGTTATCTCGCTTAGAATAGTCACTTCTTCGAGGTTAACAGATTGAGACAGCATTAGCACGCTGTGGATGCTCGCGTCGGCGAACGGAGCTAATCTCTAATCACTCTTTGGTCGAAAAAATCTAATTACGCTCCCAAAATTATCTCTGATTTTGTTACAAGCTCCTTAATGCCACTCTTTATAGATGATTAAACGCCATAGAAAATTATCGTAAAAATTAAAAACAATGTAAAATACCATGATAAATGGCAAATAATCTTAAAGCAAAATAATCCCATTCATCTCCAAATTTTGCGTCTGGTATAAAATTTACCCTTTATTTTGCAAATATACTACATTACTAACAAGTTCTGGTATGCAAGTAGTTTTGATGCAAGTTGTTGAAAGCATCAATGTGTGAATAAACACACACACACACATACCCTCCATGGAAAGGGGAATGTAACTTTTACAGAGCTTCTTTGATTACTTATAAATCAATCGACTTCTTCTGTGAATTCATTTGGATGTTAATAACACAGAAAAGGTAATTCAGTAACCTCAAGGAGAAAGAAATATAGATTAAAAATCGATAAGGAGCAGTAAAAAATTGGAGCTTCATTTGCTGACGCTATTTGAGAAAGCGCGTTTCATACATTGAGAATTTCAAAGTTTAACTCTTTAGTTAAGTTTAATAAAATAATTGTATTGCAAAGTATTTTATTCAATAATTAATTATGATATGCCAGCTTTTTATCTAAGGCCACTCACTTGTTCCGAATATTAATTTGAATGCCACCAACCGATTTCTCCAAAAAACATTCTTTGAAAGCGTAATAAGTGTTATTGCATATCTCACACACCCTGCAAATTTCAGTCTTCTATCGTTTACCGTTTACCTGCTATTTTAATTTAATTGATTAGAACAGTAGGATAGATAGTGTGAAAACATAAGCGTGTTTATAAAATAAAACGCGCTAAAAAGCGTAGACATTGGAAGAAAAATTTGCTGTTGAAACGAGAAATAAATAGTCTAGGTTTACGTAAGCATAGAAGAGTTATGTAGTTCCTGTAAGGCACTTAAAATGCATGAATTCTTCCTAAAACATATTACCCTTCGTCATGGATAACTAGCGCTTGAGCATACCTTCTTGCTATAAAACTTTTAATGAACTTAAACGGTAAGCATTCATCAGTAAAATGAGTTTGGATCTACACTTTTTGTGGAAGCCAAACCACGTTCAGAAGTGCATTTCCATGTGTAGAGGCCCGTTAAAGTAATGATAGTACGCTTCGCGGGAGGTCCTAAACCCCTTCGTCAGTATCCCAGCGATTATGCAAATTAATTTTTCCTCCCATAAATCGATAAGCAAAGAAATTTTAAATTATTCCAAATTAATGTAAACTTTTAAATCATGAGAAATCTTGAGAGTAGGCCGCGAGAAATTATAGAATTACAGAAACCTTCTTTAACTTAAACTCGGAAACAACAACTGCTCCGATTATGCCATCCTAAAATCGTTGCCGATACATAACTGTCCTGATAATACATTCTAAAAAGAAAATTTAGATTCCTTTTGACTTCCATTTAAACACTTCCAGATACATTCTCTATACCATAAAACATTTAGGTATTGGATACTATACTTTCTTACGACCTCAAAAAAGCCATCCCTTAAACCGTTTCCTTATTCCCCCTTTACCATGCAAGGCCTACCCCTACCACATTCTACCTCCGACCGAATCACCAACCCCTTCTTACAACACCCTCTCTCTCTCTCTCTCCTTCTACCCTTCCTTTTCTTCAGCAGCAGCAGAAGCAAGAAGCTCCTCTTCTCTCCGGACATCCTTTACTTCTTCAAGGAAGGGAACACGACAACTCCATTTCAGCAACAACAGAAGTCTCTCGGGTGAAATGGGAATTCGAGTAGGGAAGGGAGGGTGTGTGTGTGCGCGTGTGTGTGTATGTGTGCGTGGGAGGGAGGGAGTGAGGGAGGAGGAGGGCGAGAGAGTACGCGTGTGAAGGGATAGGCAAAGACATTGGAAAGACTGTAGAAGAAAGAGAGGATTACTGTATCGATGGATAATGTATGTATATTTGTTCGCAGGTGCGCATTTCTATGAGTGTTAATATATGTGTGTCTGTGTGCATGTATGCGTGTGCGCGAGTGCGTACATGTGCATGCGTTAATAGAGAGAAAATATAAAAAGGATATTGAAAGAGTAGAAAATTTTCAAGCGTACACTTTCTATGAAATCGATAGAAATAGGCAATCAAAACAACATCCTTCATTAGGCGCAGAGAATTACATACTACGCATCAATTTCAGCTAATTATCATTACTTGAATTTCTCAGTTAACATATCCGGATAATTTTGGATTATCAAATGTTATTCTAATTACTAATTTATGGAACTTATATACCGGAATCAGAGTTACTACCCCAAATGGTGAGAGAGGTTTTAACTTCTGTATTTTCTTTCAATTTTATAGCTGAATGCTGCGTGAATTTACACACATCACTTTTTAAAAATTGGATGCAATGGAATTTTAAAATTAGTGATACTGAACTGAATACGACAATTACTTTTACAGAAAACTGTTGCCAGCTCTGAAATTATTTTGAACAAGTATGAATTTCAAAAAAATTCAACAATAAAATCTTTTTGCTTTATAAAATAGACGGCTTTGAAAGGATAAATAAGAAAAGTTTCAGATTATTTGTTCGTTATTAAATATTTTGGTGTCATATTCTTTTTACATATCATTTATGTAATAATTTCGCTTTGATAGGAGATTTTCAAGATTGAGCATCATTTAAAAAAATCGGTACAACATAAATTGTACAAACTTTCTCATATATAGCTACTAATGCGTCGTTTTGTTATCTTTAGAAAATGAAAATCGATGAGCCTGTTTTTAGAAAATCCTATTTTTTGTTAAAGTTGTCCAAGAATAAACTAGCCTTATATTCATTCATTGAGAAAAATAAAATACGTAGTATTATTGTAGATGTATACTCAAGTAACTGTACGAAATTTGGTCAAAATCGTTAGAGCCGTTATTGAGAAAATCGAATTACTGTTAAAATTGCCTAGAATAAACTAGCCTTATATTCAATTTTTGAGAAATATGAACTATATAGTATTATTGAAGACGTACACTCAAGTGACTGTACGAAATTTGACGAAAATCGTTACAACCGTTTTCGAGAAAATCGGATTGTGTTAAAAATGCGTAGAATAAACTACTCTTAATTATTGAGCAATGTCAAACATTTCTAGGTATACTCTGCTCAGTATGATAACATGCCTAAGTACGAGATTTCATTCATTTTTGCTCTACCGTCTAGGCTCCAGAGCCAGTAGCAGAAAGACGGCATTGCGAAAACCAATTTTCGGATTCAGCGACACCTAAAACGTGTATTTCCGTAAAAATCTCGAGATCGAATTTTTTCGCGAAAACAATACTTTCTCGACACTTCGTATGAGAAAGTAAAAAAGATTTTATTTTTGAATTTTTTTACATTCTTACTTGTTTTCACCTTTTAAGTGGGAAAATGAATAACAGTCAATGAAAAATAACGAAGATAAACAAATTACCTCAATCGTGTTATCACAATGATTGAGGTAAAAGTTTGTGATTTGTGTAACGTTGTGACTCCAAACCACTCCAGCGCTTGTAGGCTCGTCAGTTTAAATCACAAAGCAAATAAGATGAGAAACCCGGTACCAGAATTAGTCTACTCTTTTCGAAAAGCACCAAGGAGGACCAACGACTTTATGTCCCTTCGGAAGGGTAGATAGAGCGTTGATTCGCGTGCTCTCCTCTAAACGCGCCAACGGGGCCCAGAGATCTATTGAAAAAATGCTACTTTCGCAGGTTTTCAACGGGTATAATACTCAGCGTAGCAGGCCAACGCCCTTGCCACTACGCCACGGCATCACATTACGCAAGTTTTGAAATTTCGAAGATAATTTTCTACCCAGAAGCCATCTACAGCAGCGTGATGAATAAAAATACATTCCCAAAGGAACCATCTACTGATTACGAGTTTTTAATTGTTTTATGAAAAAGTTCAAAATTTTTAAACTAATAGCGAACACCATTGAGGTATAAAATGACCTAATAGAAATAAGCTAAAATTTTCGTACAAGTAAGCGTTATAACTTCTCTCTTCAAATATTCGTCAAAATGACAACTCATTGAAATCCGTATCACCCGCTATCATTTTTAAAGTTGTGGCACAGAATGCTGTGAGTGTGTAGTAGTTCAATTTCTTGCTACTAAAACGGGCCCAGACTCACCGGCATAGCTACCGCAACCAAATAGACTTTTGGAAAGTTTAAACATTCACAGTTTAACTTCTAGATGAGATATGAAATTTTTTTGTGCTAAGAACCATCTGCAAGCCATAAGCTTTCAACATTTGTAAAATTCTTTACGATCCGATCATTCTTTCAAGAGATATGAGGGCACAAAATATGGTCTACCCCAAAATATATATAAATAAATATAGGACGAACGCATATAAAATATTTTATAATAAATTAGTTGGAATCTTGATAGCCTGGCTTTGTTTGAATTAAAAACAGAAGGCGTGGAGCATGTTATCTATTTATTTATTTTTTTAAATTGATGGATAAATTGTACTTCATTAATAAAAGTGTTAACGATACACAATATAAATATGCCATAGAACGTATCATATGCTATAAAGCATTTCAATCGGTGAGGAATGTTTTAAATGTGATTCCATTAAGCGCGTATGACACCGCTAAACTATTTATTCAACTCGTATGCCGACGGAAGGGGGGCGGGGAGGAATAAACAATATAAACATCCTCAAATTGAATCAAAATAATCCACAAAGCTCGAGAGCACATATATGCAGAGGCAGAGATAAAACTGGACTAAGCGAAATGGCATAAAAATTTCATCGTCATCTCTGCTCTGAACTAAAATTAAAAATAAAAGAAACACACGACGTCCACTTCACATCGCTAGTGCTGCCTTCGTTATTGCACGGCCGTCCCCTGAACTACGCGGGTAGGAGGGGGATTTAGATGACTGGAAAGGGGAAATGGGGGAGAGGAGGGGAGTAACGAGAAGAGGAGAGAGAGCGAGAAAGCCGATCGTGTTATGCGTAAATCGAAAAAGAGTACTTCAGCGTTTCGTACAGCACTCATGTTCCGTGCATTGGTTAACGACTATGGGGGGGGGGAGGAGGAGGGGGGGAGGGGGGGGAGGGATGGGAAGGGGGTGGTTGGGTTGGTAACCGTCGTCCGGCAGCAACATGGAACACTCGCTAACGCCACGCCCGCGCGGACGAATAGGAAGGAAGGAAACTAGGAAGAGGTGACGTTTTTTTCCGGATTGATAGCGCTCGCAATTTATTTCCTCTCCGCTCTATTTATTGGAGCAAAATAAGTAAAAGATAATCAGAAAAGCAAGCTGTCATCGCCCTTGGATCTTGACCCGCCAGCTGGACGATGGATGGCGATGAATGCGAATAATAAATCCAGTCTCCAATTAGCAAACATTTTTTTTCTTCCACAAACATATAAAAGTCATGTTTGCATGCCGATTACAGAAGTGGTGCAACGTTTTTTTTTACGCAATGCAAAAATACTAGGAAATCATTTTACTCGAACTTCGACGAGCTGGCGTTAGCTATCTATGACTGCCATGAATAGTAAATTCCATTAAAGACGAAGTTTTCATTGCTCGGAGTAATCTTATGTATTTTTAATATTCATTTTAATAGCTTCAGATGCGAAGCAATTAATATCCATGCCCTTAGGTATATTAACTTGATTATCTCCTGGCTTGCATAAAATTAGTGATATAGGTAAACGAAGAAGGGATTTAAGCGATTAAGTGTAGCAGGTGAGAAATCGTCCGATGATTATTATTATTATTAATATTATTCCTAACATTAGCTAGATAAAAATAGCAATAGTAGAGGATGAAAACTTAACGGGGCTTCACTGCGATTGTATCTTTCTCACTCGTTTTATAATTGAAAGAATTTACCTGATTGTAAAAAAATTAAATATATTTAATTATTTGGCCGTTAAAATATCATAAAAGTTAAACAAATAGAGAAATGTTTATGCACGTTTGATCAAGCTAGGAAGCTGAAAAATTTCAGAAAGTAGAGCTTGTTGCATTAGCAGCAACTCATAAATTTTGAACAATTAAGTATAAACGCATTTTTAGAGGTGCTACATCACTAAAATTTGGCTGAAACGTGTGGAATTTGTAACAAACATTGAAAAAAGTATAAAGTCCTAAAATTTCAATTTTTTGTGGCTTTTTCGTCCATTACTGCCCCATAAGAGGATTTAAAATTATGACGCCCTTACAGATGACCTAGAGGAGTGGTTCTCCACCGGGGTGACATGACACCCCAGGGTGACACGACGTTTATTGAAGGGTGACGCGAATATTTGATAAATCTACATATCTATCATGTCATGGCTTATAAACATAAATAAAACCAGGAGAATAAAAACTCGTGGTTATTTAAATGACAGAATTTTGTCTTTATGTGGTTAGGGGAAGCCCGATTTTATCTTTAAAGGTGACTTGAAGGTAATGAACTGTAAACGGGGCGACGCATAATGGAATGAACTGAACACAGGGTGACGCAGACAAAATAAGATCGAGAACCACTGACCTAGAGACTTCAAATTTGGCACTATTATAGGTTTTTAGTCACAACCAATAGAAAACATCCGACATCGGTAAAATTATAATTTTCAGGGGTTGTTTTTACCCCATCATTGAAACTAGACAGGAATGCTAGTAAATATATACGTATATACGTACATACCCATATGTACACACACGCATAAATACTTACATAAATTAATGTATGCATATGAATATCTACAAACATTCATGCATACGCATATAGGTACATATATACACCCCACAAGGTAATTAATATCTCCCCTTCTGTTCCCGTTTCCTATCGGAAAGTCCCCACTCCGGAAAAATCTTCCGGGTTCCACCCCACTCGCCCTCGTAACAATGTAATAACGACATTCCTTTCTTCCTGGTCACTCGCCCTTCGAAAAAAAAAATCCATGCCCTCCCGTCTTGTCATCGCCTCCATCTTTCCCTCTTAGGCTCTCCTGGTGCTCTGGTGACAACCTCCTCTACCCCCTTTCCCTGGACCTTCACCAGACCAAGAATGGAGCCAAATTGCTTTCAGATCCCCCCGCCATCCGGGGCTGCGGATCTGCCCCTGGAGCAGGCCTTAATTAGTAGTCATTACCCGTCCAGACTAATGACTCAAAACGCCCGAAAGCAATTTCTGTCAGGATTTTGCGCAGTGTGCTGGAAAGGGGTGGAGTGGAGTTTTGATGGGAGGGAGGGGGGGAGGAGGAGGGAGGTTAGGGAAGAGGGCAAGGAGAGGATATAGGAGGAAACCGTGAGGTGAAGAGAAGAGAAAGAGGGTTCGAGGCGGTTACGCGATTCCCACCAGATTCATTCAAATTTTTTTCTCCTGAAAAATTTATAGCGACCTTCCGAAGGAACTTAAGGATTTGTATTCCTTAAAGTGTTTTTCTATGAGATATGGGGAAGAGTGAAATCAGAAGATCTGCGATCTGAATTATTTCGGTAATATTGTTCCCAAATATTGGGCAAGGAAAATATTACTCACGGTAATCATCGATACGCAGGGATGTAGATCATGCTCAAACAGCTATCATAAGTAAGTATATCATTATAAGATGCAATTTTAAGCTGTTTCGGCGTAGAGAAAAAAATCACTTTTTTAGATCAGTCTATATATGGCGTGCTTTTGTCATCACCAAACGTTTTCTTCGTACCAAGGAATAGGTATTTACCACTTCACATGCACTTTTAGTTCCATTCGAAGGGAAAGAAACTCTTCCAGTATCGAGAATTAACCTTGGCTTATCGCTTATCCCATTAAATGGTAACAGTGACATCATTTCCTTCTCCAAGTATTTCCGTAATGCATGCTTTCCAATGGTTAATTTCGTACTGTACTCGACAGAAAAAATTACTATCCAGAATAATCCAATATATATTTCAGTTTTTAACACTGAAAAGAACTAAAAAACATTCCTGGTGATTTGAATAAAGGGAAAAGTATGGCATCAAAAATATACAACAAAAATTAAAAATGTGTAGTCTTAAAAAGAAAACCGCTTCGTAACTATTCTAAACCAATTTATGCATTAAATCGCGTTTTAAATTTGCTTTTTGTGACATCGGATATGAAAAACGAATTGAAGAAAATCAATATTTTTTGCATCTTCATTGACACCCGTGGACTCTTTGGAGCCTACATGATGCTTGTTGATCTTCCATTCGAATTAATAGAAATTTTGTGGTATATTCATCTAAGAAGCTACAGCATTGACTTGTATTATATATCAATTTTTACTACTAAGTCGCGGCTATATTAATGTCGTATATGCTGGAAATAATGTGCTATGAATTATCAAAAAACTTTGAGGCATTATAAGGCTAGGTTTAAATTACATCAGAGTTAAAATAAAACCGAATAATTTAATACCTACGTTCATTTACAGGCCGAACTCGTATATCGACTATCAGCAATGCATTTAAGTTTAAATGTATCCCGCGCTGATAGGCTTCTATCACTTATTAGCAAAAGACCCGCGGCCGGAGCGAAAATCATGCAATTTGGAGGGAAAACGTAAAGGCTGCATCAATCAGCAGGGAATTTCGATTTTGAAAAACCCTGGTTTTATAAATATTGCAACCCAATGAAAATGTGAAATGTTATAACAAAGATCAACTATTCAACAGATTCCAATGCAATTGATATGCCGGAGGCTTAGTAATTCTCGCACTATGAAACGTTTAAACGTCAAAAATAGCGTCGTGGCTAGAATTTATAGCATGGAGAAATAGAAAATGTTGAAAAAAATAAATGTTCATGGGTATTTTAAAATTCATTAATGTTATTTTTTTCAATCCCGTCGCTGCTGGGTATTTACGGATCGTCAACTCATTTCATCGTATCAATGATAATTAGTAGCGCTATCCATGCTCAACGGAATTTGGGAAATGAAAAACCGAAATATGCGCCTTACAGTGGCATTCCGCCCGACTTTCCTCCGCCGAATATTTGCTCGAAAGATTCCATTAATATCGCATTCGCTCGTCTCTTAGCGATTCGATATTGATTCTGCGTCACGTGTCGTCGTGACACCAAGGTCGCCCGTGCACGAGGAGATCGCGATCCTCTATGTGCTCATGGATATTTTCTGTTTGGATGCATTCCATACTAATCAACACCACTCCGACACGAAGCGAGCGACGGGGAAGTGACCCGGTTCTTGTGCCGTGACGGCGCGTGAGTAAATTACGTCGTAACTAAAATTTAAAAATAAATCGACATAAAAGTTTTTGTTAAACAAAACACTTCTATATACG
Organism: Uropetala carovei; assembly: GCA_036926305.1. Lineage (NCBI taxonomy): Eukaryota > Metazoa > Arthropoda > Insecta > Odonata > Petaluridae > Uropetala > Uropetala carovei. Next base: position 1,820,335 of record JAXCHB010000010.1, on the reverse strand, counting down.
AGTACACGCATCTGTTAATGTTTTTGTTCAATTCAATATCGCGGTCTACCCACTAAGTTTGCACGTTTGATATTAACATACCGAGCTAATAACGTTGAAATTTTATTAATGTTATACGGCCAAGATTGTTTCAATTTAAATATGTTAAATGCATGTATTTTATAACAATGCCATTCGATCATTCAAGGAATAATTTTATAATTTGTATTTTTATTGAGAAAGTTCAAAAATGTCTTTCCTCCAATTCCAAATTCCGGTTTTTGTGGTAATTTTTAAAATTGAAATGCATTAATGTTTACGATGGAACTGTTTCAACGAAGAGACGGTTGTTCGGAAAAATACATCTTCATCGTGAAAACCATGATCACACTTTATTAATGAACTAGTGTAATGCCCGTTGAAATATCAACGGAAGAATTATAGATAGATATATAGATTATTATTATTTTCATTTAAAATAATTAATACCACACGTTTACATATGAAATATTTTGCTATATACTACAGTTCTAGTGAATATTCTGTTGTTGACGGGCTATCTTTAGTTAAACTTAAAATAATTGCCTCTTTCCCTCCCTCTCTCCCCCCTCTCACACCCTCTCCCCCTCTCACACCCTCTATCTCCCCCCTCCCCCATCTTACACCCTCTCTCTTCCTCCCCCTCCCCGCCCCTCTTTCCCCTCCCCCCTCTACTTCCCTCTCTCCCCCTCCCTCTCGCTCCCCCCTTTACCTCTTTCTCCCCCCTCTCTCTCGTATTAAAAGCACGTTCATACCCATAAGGATTAAATTAACAATATGATATGATATAGAGGTCTAACAATGGAACTGGTAGGCAAGGCAACATCCACTTAAAATGACAACATTTCCTCTAACTGTGTGAATTAAACGTTTAGATTGAGAAATTTCGAACTGTAGGCGGAAAACGATGAAGAGAATAAGAAACTTTGTTTTCTTCGTGATCTGGATATTGTAGGCCAATTCTTTCTAATTTTAATCTAAAAAATAATGAAATCCTGCACGTCGAAATGTCCCTTTTTACGTGTTACCTTACGGAAAATGGAAATGTCTTCCTTGGAGTCGAACCCAGGACTTTTTTGGAGATTTATTTTCGTCATTACCTTAAAATATGTTAATCAAGCACCCTTGCCAAATTTCAATCTTCTATCTATACGGGAAGTTTGTTAAAACGCTTTATATCCGCCATCGTGAAAGCGCGACCAACCAACAGACCTGGGCTATTATAGTATATATATATATATATAGGATCGTTCGAAACTTCCGTTTTATAACGTTCCCTTTATATAATATTTCAATTGAACTAACCTCAGGTCAAAAGAAACACTACATATTATATAACACCTGATATTTTATTATTTAATTGTTTACCTTATGACGGCTATTACACTTAGCCATCATATAAACATAGTCGCTTCCTTTTCCATAGCAAAAATATTGATCTTACGATTTTTATAGCAAAGCAATTCCTAATAAAATATTTTTCGTATACCTCTTCTGCCGCATTTCGCTCACTCTAATCATATCTCTCGACGTTATTTTATATTTTTACGATTGGCTATAATGCCTCCACTTTACGTATGCGCCGACATAAACCACTTCCTCGGATTTGTTTTTTTCCGCCCGACTATATTTTTTCCATTTTCCAATAATACTCCAGTCTAATATTAACCTAAGGATCCATAACTCCCGAGAATAAAACGCATTCGATACCGAGTAGGATTTCCAATATTGTGAGAAATTTGAGTGGCCTTCGGTTCTGTGTGTATGGGAGGCGAGAATGGCTCATGACGAGAGTGGAAAAGAGCATTTCTTATTTTCGTTTCAATTTTGAATGTAAATTTTTAAGAGAGAGAGAGAGAAAGAGAGAGAAAACTATTCATAAACTTTTTTCATCTGAGTTATTTCAATCACAGTGCTCGCCACTTAACTCCGTGGCGAGGATAGACTGCATTCGGTCCCGTTTCAATTGAAGAAATCTGACTACCGATTTCATTTCTATCCTTTTCTTCCACAACTCCACTCTCCTTTCCCCTCTCACTTTCTCTCTCTCTCTCTCTTCGACTACGGGATAACTTAACCGAATTCTTCCACCCCCCCCTTCCCCAAAAAAACACCACCCAATAAGGTTTACCCGTTCTTGGACCAGATTGGTTAAACTCCTCTCAAAAACTAGGGAATTTCTGCGTCGAGATTGAAAATATATTCCTCATTCTCTACTTTCGAACACTCTTTCCTCGTTCCTTCGGAACTTCTCCTCGCTTTAATCCATTTCGAAGTCTTATGCCGTTTCTCTTATTATTTTCCCATCGAATCGTTTACCATTTATTCGAGAGGTTAAAATGAAGTTAGTTAATGAAATAGATATTTTGCTTTCCTGTATTTTTTAAAATTCGTTTAAGAAATAATCTTCCCCGAGGTGAAACCGTAAAAGAATAGCAGGTGAAGCGGCAAAAATAGGACATTTGTACATTACGAAACAAATGAGACAAAAACGTCGTATAATTAAAGCTATGCGAAACATCTCCTAATTTAATATAGAAACCAAGAAATTAGAGGGGGAAATGTATTACTTCACATAAAGAAATAGTTGCGACTTTAGTGAAAGGCGTTACTCGATCAAAATTCAATCAATGTATTCACCAAGTTCAGTATTGAACGAGATTATAATAAATATAATTTGCCACATATGCGCATTTTCGAGACATGTTAACAAATGTTTGAGTTATAATAAAAATAAAATTTAAATTGAGTCGATATATTTTAAAATTTATTGTTTTTCTTTCAATGAGAGAGAAAATTTGTCAAAGATACATTTTATTTTATTTTTATTTTGTAGCTTATAATATAAAGTTTAATGGAAGATATTAAGCCGGAATAATAATTTCTAATTCTTGTTTACCGATTGAATATTACATATGAGAACATTAATTACAAATTTAAAATGTCCAAGTTAGTATTTCGTCCGACATTTTAAACCTAGGAAAGTAAAATTGATTGTTTTAAAATGGACACTAAATTATTTATGCATGAAAAAAATGAAACGAATGATACCCACACCTAATTACATCGTTATATTCAGAGAATAATCATAAATTGAATTATATAATTTTTTAAATGAAAAAATAAATGAAAGAGAGACGCATTGAGAAGCTATCGTATATGTTGATAACTCATTTAGCCATTAAGATAAATTCCGAGTAAAACAGGAGCACCTTAGCTGCAAAGCACTCGTCCACAGCGATATTTAACCGATGTCTGTTTCTATTGAAACTTATTTTATACACTGTGAAATAATTCTGGATGATCAATTCATAAATCATTCCGTAACTGGACGTCCATAATTCAATTTATAATTTTTCCTTTTCAAAATAATTTGAATAAACTTGCAACAGGACCGGTAACACGCCGACTTAAAGAAACCAACTCAACACCGATTTTCGCGGATAATTCTCGCTCGAACAGTATTAGTGTCAATTAACAAAACTGAACGAGTGCGACTCAAATCGTTACCGAAATCGAGCGACAGAAGGAAAAAATCTTCAATCGTTACCAGAGCAATAACGCCCTCGGTTCAGCACCGTAAACTTTAATCGCCCATATTCATAAATTACTCTCGGGCGAGGAGGGGAAGAGGACATCAAAACTTGGCATCGTGCTCTTTTAATCCCGACCCGTTCCACTCACTCCCAGCCCATTAGCTTAACCGATTTTTCATCCCGCCATAATTCACTAGTTATGAAATTATACGTTCCTTCCCGCCAAACTAAACAACCCTCTCCACAGAAAACCCTTTACGTCCTCTCATATACTGCCCCCAACCATTATTCCAACTAACCTCCTCTCTTCGCTCTCCCCCTTTCCATCCTAACGTCTCTCCCTATACCGCTTCCTTCGGCCTCGTTAAAAAAGTACACATGCCTTCGAATTTTTTTTAACTATCCATTGCGTTAAACACCACTTTTCACTTTTATGACTGCGTCCTATTCCGTTTTTCATTTTTTTTTGTAATTTTTATCTGGCTTCGTATTTCCATAACCTCGGGGAGGTATAAAACCTCCATTATTTTACTTCCCGAAGATTGAAGAAAGTCAACCTCAACAAAAAGAAACGAGGATGTCGTTCCTCTTTATTATTTTTACCTTAAGGCCAGACGTCGCTCCTAAGCCGTGATACTTGTTCTTCCATCCAAGGCGAGAGCCTTCTTTTACGTCCGCTGCGACCTCGGATTTTTTTAAGGTGCGGGAAATTCGTTTGATAATGAAGCAGCTCTCAAGACAATGAAGGTGACACCTTAAGGAGTCAATGGACTTCGAAACATGCAATTATGGCCCTCCAGCCCTAACAGCTTCTTTCTCTCGCATCGACGAAAATGTCTCTTCGGCCAATATTTATTTCTTTTGTTAGTATTTTAAATGCTGAGACGGAAAACTAGTACATAATGTTCAAAATACTACGTACTGTACGAAATGTAATAAGATTATTGCGGCTTAAATCTATTGAAAATACACATGCAAACATTAAAATGATCCTATTATAATGGATATGAATATAGGAATATGTTTCTATTCTCCTAAAAAGGTGTATCTCTTACACTAGTGCTTCTCGAACTTTTTCCATCGAGAAGGCAACAAGGAAAAAAATATATTCTTAACTGAGTTTTCATTAACTCTTGATGAAAAGTAGCTCATACTAAAATACTGGCATTTATATAATAAGTGCATTTATTTCCTCGTCATTTTAGACACATTTCAGCTGTTTATGCATCGAGTGCTCAGATTTTTCCCTTGATCCTCGCGTATTTTGAAAAACACTGTCTTAAACACAAATGTGTCAGTGGGTATTTTTAATGAAAGTTTTATTCACACATATCCAATCACTTCTTCAAATTTGCTTCAAACCAAGCAAGTGATATGTAATATACTCAAATCTGTCGATTCAACAAACAATAAAGCGGCCACATATTGCATTTAGCTGTCAGTAACGACGTTTTTTGCGCAATGATTTCCTCATTATATTAGGATTAATTTGAGCGATTTTCATTTTTAGGAATATACCATCAAAGATCGAAGACTTTTATTCCATTTTGAAATGATTTAATGTTTTGTGTCTTCCATATAATTCTACCCTTATGTGCATATCAATATTTTTCTCCGGCCAACCATAAGATTCTTCCAACACGTGTCCGTCATCCTTTCGTTTATATAAGACACTTCTTTCGGTTATTATACTTAAGGACATAGTATTAATTTGACGCCAGGAAAGGGATAAGGAAATAGTGTTATAGAACAGTTGAAGAGAGATGATGAATTGCCGACTCAGCATCCCTTTAAATCCGACCTGTTACCCATCCTGATTTCACATGATTTTTTCCATTCGCGCACGGCTAATTCACCTCCCCCTCCCATCTGATTCCATTTCTCTTCCCGTAAAGCCCCAAGGAGATCTCCAGACGCACTATATCATCCCATTTTCCACTTGCGATGACTAATCCCTTAAACACGACCAGACCGATCTAGACATTCATATAATATGATGTATGCTCGCTTACTAATGTTCATGCGCCTTTTAATTTCCTTATTTCTTCCCACTTTCGCCCCCTTTTTTCCTATATCTTCGGGTACAACCACAGATGAGACAAATACTGTTTTTTTTTCGATAAAAATGTAAAAAAGTTATATCCTTTTCCCCATCTCGAAAAACTCCGAAGGATTTTTCGAAAGAAAAACAGAACCTAACGAAAACAAAAATATAAATTTTTTCGTCGGAAAAATTGCGAAGCGATTTGCGAGCGTTTTGAGAAAAAAAAGGGAAAGAGAGCTGGAGGAAAGTATTATTTCGAAATAAAAACTGCGGAAGGTTGCGGGATGATGACACTCCTCTGCAACATATTATACTAAGCGCGAGTTAACAACCCAAAACAATTAAAATTTCATTAATGCTCCGAGCGGGAAGAGGAGATATGTGGATGGAAACAGAACGACGCTAAAAGATAAATATGCGAGGAAAGAAGCAGGAAAAAACATTGTGAAGGAACTGGAGAGAAGTAATTAAGCAATGGATGTGAATTCCACTCGGGGGAGGAAAGTTACGACTAAGGGGAAGAATAAGAATACACTACTTTTTGGAATGAAAAAAACAGACCTTGAAAATATTAGTTTACTTCCACATCTGCCCTCTACGATATCGTATTCCAATTTTAAAAGGAGCTTTTACGGTTTCAAGCTGCATTAATTAGTGAAACGAAGCCGGAATGTGTTTTTCCGCCTTGTAACTATAAGCAAAAATGTGTAACGATAAATATTGGGGATTTGGAGTTATGACAATGCTCTACTCAGTGCAAATGTTAGGCAAATTTTTTTTTTACTCCAAACCATTATTTATAACTAGGATAATCAAGGATTATTAGGAAATCCAGCACAAAATTTGCATTATTTTAGTACCTGTGACTGTGAATCAAGCATATTCTATTGATTAACAACTCTCATGTTATCGAATACGGCGAAATGGATGGCCAAGTCGATATATCCTTTTGAACAACTTTTGTCGAATATACTTAAATCGCATATATTTGTTAAATCTGATTACAGTAAAATTTTTGATAAATATTAAAAATAAAAATGTAATTCACTTTATATAAAGCACTGGGTTGTAGTCCTTTTCTACTCTCATGTCGTCTGACCTTCAGACATATATTTACGTCACAAGACGTTTCTCTCCGACCGTCATGCTGTTTACATCACTTCGATTTCTACATTGTTGCCGGTGTTAAGGTTAGAGTGCTCTATCATGTAAACTGGGTTTCTTTGCGCAAAATATGACGTCATTTGAAATTTTCCGTTCGAATTGCGCGCTGCACGTTCTGGTGGGATAAGTTAATGCTCATTGGCCGTTCGCTACTTCAAGGCCAGACGACATAAGAGGAGAAAAGGACCATAGTAGCTGCATATCATAGACCAGTGTTACCCAAACAACGGCCCGCCGAGTGTTTTTATCGGGCCCGCCATGAGTTAAACAAATAAAGGACACAATTTCACATAAAAGGAAAGTAGGCAATTACAATGAGCAATATAATTTGTCATTACCTATCAACTCCTATAATAAACAAATGCATTTAAAAGAAATCCGGTAATTTCGACTCACAACTAAATCATTTATTTCCTTAAGTTATTCTTAACTCTATTTTCGACTGAGTCTGGCACGCGAAGAGGGCGGAATTGAGCTATGTGGCCCGCGATGAGTGAATTAATGGATTATGTGGCCCTCGGGCTGAAAAGTTTGAGAACCACTGTCATAGACGAAAACAAATTAAATTAAAGCAAAATAATAAAGCTCAAATGCTACGATTTAATAATACAGCTATATTCCAAAAATTTCACCTACATTAATTTAGCATATATCTATAAAAATATAATCAAACCTGTATGATCAAATTATATTTAAAATCACTGTAGTTATTTATTACGTTTGTTCAGCTTAAATGTTCATTTCTTTTTTGGGTGAAGTCAATGCATTTAATTTATGAGTGGTTTACTATTTACGGGAAAACCGATTTAAAATTGATTCACTGCCCACAAAAGTATGTCAGGGTTATTCACATCGTCTTTACACTATAAGGTTGCACAGAGTAAGGTAACTGTAAGACAATTCGCAAAGAATTCTTATAAGCTCAAAATGCAACAGTTTGAAGGCGGACATATTTTCAGTGAATTTAATCACCCTTTAAGAAAGAGATGGTCAAATTCCAGATGCTTACTTAAGAAAACTCCTTAAGGGTAAATCACATTAATTTATTCCTGCATGTATAGCAGTTCCATATTTTTCAGTCAGATATTCAGAAATTCCTTCATTACAAGGATTTTCGTCCTTAGCAGCGCCGACATTAAATAAATTTTACGATCAACCACAAAATGGCTAACACCAAAAAAGGCCGTCTCAAACAAAGTATTTGGATGTAAATTGAATTTAGAAAAAAAAAAACTATATGGCTATAAAACGCGTAACTCTCGAGTCTACAAATTAGGGTTAAAATCAGGAATTTTTCGCCAAATAAAACCGAAATATTCAAGCTTCCACAGCGGTTAACTGACGCCATTATCTTCATATCGTTAAACTCGTTTAACGCGAATTTTTTCTCACTCTTTCACGACAGCTTAAACAAACATGTCTCAAAGCATCGATGGACACAAGCGGATAATTATTCGGACATTCCGATCCCATTCCACCTGGGATGGGCTAAAAATAATAGGAGATAAAAACCCTTCCGCCTAAGGATTAGGTAAGGGAGAAATCAGTGCTTCGGAAATGGGATGGGATTACAAGGGCGATAATGAGTGGGGGACATTTGATTCTCCTGAGGGATAGAGACAGAGATAAGGGTTTCTGGAGTCGAAAAGTGAACGAGAAGGCGAGGAGGAAAACGGAGAAAGGGAATGAAAGAGAGACAAAAGAAGAAAAAATGAAAAAATATAAAAATTGATGGCGAACAGGAAGTAATCGGAGAAGAAAGGGGAGCCAAAGAGGATGATAAGAAACGGAAAGAAACAAGATAAAGGAAGGAGAAAGAGCGAGAAGTAATCTTTTAAATGGATGAAAGTAAATATTTGATGGAATAAGGGATAAAGGAAAGGGAAGTACTGCAAAGGCGCAGGATAACAATAAAAAAATCGGTACAACATACATTGTACAAACGTTCTCATATATCAATGCGTCGTTTAGTTGTATTTAGAAAATGAAAATCTTATCAGCCGGTTTTTAGAAAATCCAATTTTTGATAAAGATGCACAGTACAAACTAGCCTTATATTCATTCTTTGAGAAAAATGAAATATGTAGTACCTATTATTGCAGACGTATACTCAAGTAACTGTACGAAATTTTAACTAAATCGTCCAAGCCGTTTTTGAGAAAATCACATTATTGTTAAAGTTGCCTACAATAAACTAGCCTTATATTCATTTTTCGGGAAATATGAACTACACAGTATTATTGAAGACGTAAACTCAAGTAACTGTACGAAATTTGATCAAAATCGTTAGAGCCGTTTTCGAGAAAATCGAATTAGTGTTAAAGTTGTCTAGAATAAACTAGCCTTAATTATTAAGCAATGTCAACCATTTCTTCATAGACTCTGCTCAGTATGATAAAATGCTCTACCGTTTAGGCTCTAGAGCCAGTAACAGGCAGACAGACAGACGGCATTGCGAAAACCACTTTTTCGGACTCAGCTACACCTAAAACGTATGTTTTCGTCAAAATCTCGAGGTCGAATTTTTTCGCGACAACAATACTTTCTCAATATACTTCGTATATGTGAAAGTAAAAACAGATTAGTAAAAGAGTGAAGATGATTAAGAATAAAAAATCTGATGTGGCCAACATGACTTTCCCCATATTTGGGGTATAGATATTTAAATTATTATGAATAGCATTATGAGGCAAAATTATTATTTCGTATCGTAAAAGAATACAGTCGTCCTTATTGCCGTAAATTACTTATATTTTCAATGTTTACAGAATTCACCGCTACATGGTGCTGGCACTGTATACTGGTATTAAGAAAAATCTAAATATCTCCGAAATGGATGGTTCTACGAAAATTTGTTTCAAACAAAACTTGGAAGAAATAATATTCTCTACAACTTTGGTCCTCACGAAGATTACCAATAACGATGTTTTTAAGGAGATATTTGACGGAAACCGAAAACCGGTTATTTATAAATAATTCCTAAACAATAACTCCTATAGAAAATTGTTTCAAATGAAAGTTGTAGGAAATTACATTCTCTATAACATTTGTATAGAATTGTATATACACTAATGATGTTTTAACGAAGAAATATCGCAAAAACCGAATCGGGTTTCGAATAAACCTCGACTTCCGGTTAACCTTTATTGTCCAAAATCTAATCAGTTCTTTGTGCTCATGTTAAAGTGTTTTATATGAAGTTTGGTAACGATATGGCATGTACTTTTTGAGTTAGAGCGCCCACAATAACATACACACACAGACATCATTCCGAAAATAGTCTAAACGTGTTCTAGGGACCTCAAAACATGTATTTCCGTTGAAATCTCGAAGTCGATTTTTTTCATGAATACAATACTTTCCCATTACTACGTATGGAGAAAGTAAAAAGAAGAGAAATATTTAAGAGAGAGAAAGAGAAACAGTCGAGAAAAGAGTTAGAGAAATAGAGATAGAAACGGAGGAAAGGAGAGTTTAGTATGATAAAAGAGATCGACGCGGAAGATATATACATATAAAGCAGGTATAGAGAAAGCCAAAATAGAAAACGGAAGTGAAAATGGGAGAAGGGCGTTTCAAAGGAGAATTGGAAGGAAAATAAAGAAAAGGGAAAGGAAAACGTTGGGATTGCAAGTCGTCTCGCTTGTGTTTGAAGGCTGTGAACGAATAGGGGGTGGAGGATGGGAGGTGGAGGGGGGGGAGGGCGGGAGAGGGAAGAGGGGGGGGGTAGGTAGGAGGGGTGGAAAAAAGGCTTGATAGGACGCAGAGAAAAAGGATTCATCCACGGCTACGTATCGGATTGGCAAAGGATAACGTACAGGGATTAGGAAGGAGGTTGAAGAGGGTGAGGGGTGGAGGGAATTAGGAGCTATAGGAAAGAGGTAAAGGAGGAGGGGTGTCGAAAGGGAGAGAGAGAGAGATAGGGCGAGGGAGTGGGGAATGATGCGAAGTTATGGAGAGATCTGTAGCAGGAAAGAGATGGCATTATATGGAAAAGGGGGATTGGGGGGGGGGAGGGAGTTTGAGAGGATAGCAGAAAGGTAGGATTGCAGTGGGTGTAAGGCAGCGTGGGATGTCATTGGGGAGGAAAAGGGTTTGGGGATGAGATGGCGGGAAGGAGGAGGGAAGGGGGAGGGGGGAAGGTTTTGAAGGGGGGGGAGGGGAGGGAGTAGGAGGAGAGTTTGAGAGAAAAGGGCGGGAGAAGAGGGGTTGACGCAGAAGCCGATTAGCGTCAGCAGAAAAGGGTTTTAGAGTGAGGAAAGGATTTCGTGGGACATTGGGAGACAAACGGAATTATGGGTTGGGTCACACGGGAGGGTATCGCGGGTCGGGGGGGGGGGGGGGAATTAAATTCGAGATATTGGAAAAGGGAAGGATATGAGATTTTTCCTTGCCCGGAATTCGCGAGAGTTGTGTGTTTGCAACATAGATGGATAGAAAAACAGAGAATAAATATGTTCGCCTCCCGTGCATTAACGCGATAGATCGAAATTACAGCATGCGAATGAGGCAGCTCATGTATTTTAGATGAAAATTCTCATCACATTCTGAGCTCCTAGTAATTAATAAAAGATTAAAATGCTGTGGAAGCCGTAGCCCGGGTTGTAATGAGATGCCCTTTGTGAGTTAAAATGCTTTTTACGATTTCCTATTTTCACTGATGGATAAAAATATAAATAATGAAGTATCCGGCATCAGAAGAACGATTTTTTAAATATTTAATATCGTTCCGTAAAACGCAGTAGGGCTCTTTTAATACTATAGATCACATTACTCAAAATTCGGATTCTACTTGATGCTTTCCATGGCGAAAGGAAGACAGATAACCGCTGATATTGTTTCCATTTGCGTTCCCATCAATTTAAACTATAAACGGTATCTATAACCATTGAGAGGTTACAGTTAATGCGATGCTTATCATCAATGCTAATTAGAAATTAAAATTACCTGTATAACTGTTATTAAAAAGATAGAAAAAAGCAATATTGGTTACCGTTTTTACTTTCTCCATACGTAGTAATGGGAAAGTATTGTATTCATGAAAAAAATCGACTTCGAGATTTCAACGGAAATACATGTTTTGAGGTCCCTAGAACACGTTTAGACTTTTTTCGGAATGATGTCTGTGTGTGTGTGTGTGTGTGTTATTGTGGCGCTCTAACTCAAAACGTACATGCCATATCGTTACCAAACTTCATATAAAACACTTTAACATGAGCACAAATAACTGATTAGTTTTTGGACAATAACGGATAACCGGAAGTCGAGGTTTATTCGAAACCCGATTCGGTTTTTGCGATATTTCTTCGTTAAAACATCATTATTGTATATACAATTCTATACAAAGTTTATAGAGAATGTAATTTCCTACAGTTTTCATTTGAAACAATTTTCTATAGGAGTTATTGTTTAGGAGTTATTTATAAATAACCGGTTTTTCGGTTTCCGTTAAATATCTCCTTAAAAACATCGTTGTTGATAATCTTCGTAAGGACCAAAGTTGTAGAGAATAATATTTCTTCCAAGTTTTGTTTGAAACTAATTTTCGTAGAACCATCCCTTTCGGATATATTTCGCTTTATCTTAATACCAGTGTACAGCGCCAACACCATGTAGCGGTGAATTCTGTAAACATTCAAAATATACGTAATTTACGGCAATAAGGACGACTGTATTCTTTTACGATACGAAATAATAATTTTGCCTCGTAATATTATTCATAATAATTTAAATATCTATACCCCAAATATGGAGAAAGTCATGTGTTGGCCACATCAGATTTTTTATGAAATACGGTTCAATAATAGAAAGATTAGGGAATCATGTCAATCGAATGAATTTACTTTCAGCGATATTAAAAAGCTTTGAATTTTTAAAGAATAGAATGGATACCAGAAAATAATAGCAACAGCTGAAAAGCATCCTACGCAAATGTCAACGAGGACAGCAGAAAAAGAGGCAACAATTCCAAAACTGCTCCGAAGCCTTGCATATTCATGTGCATCGATCACGGACTGAATTTGAGCAATCGCCTTACCATAGAAATAATCGCATACAATCTGTGTTTCCTTATTTATATGGATATATGTCCATTGAATGATAAATGGGAGATTCCATATGGGTTCAAAAGGAAGTAGGCCATACGCATATACACACATACATACTGACATTTTAGAGTAAGAAAAGTACGTTTGCGACGTTCTTAGAATAAAATAAACGCTTAAATATCTCTAAGAAACAAAAAATGAAACGTAAATTCAGATTCTTGCGACGCTGAAATTATTTTTAAAATATTTCGATCAAATATCAAAGCATAACGGTTTGTAAAGTTCAAATTTGTTACGTTTTATGTATTTTCTTTCGTTCAATTGCAAACTTAGAGCAGGAGTTATAATAAAACTGAACTTTGAGGAAGTTATTTCAATTTGACAATGCTCACTAAAAACGATGGTTTAGTGCAGTGGTTTTCAACCGAGGTGCCATGGCACCATGGGGTGCCATGAAGTGTTCTGAGGGGTGCCGCAAAAATCATTCTGTTTTCCATTTTTAGCCTCATTTTGCATCGCCGGCCTTCAAAAATCCAAACCAGAGTTAAGACGAACTTCATTTCGTCGCAAATGCACTTCGAAATGAAAGGAGATGTGGAGAAGGGGGTTATTATTAATATTATTACTGATTTTGGATAAGGAGGGATGCCGCCAAATTCTGAAAAGTCAATTAAGGGTGCCGAAACTCTAAAAAGGTTGTCTAGAAATTTAACAACCTATCGCCTAGATATCTCCTCAGTTATCTAATTTTCAATGTTGAGCATAACAACTTAGGTATGCAATTATACAACCTTTGACCCGTATCTCGCATCTTAACTCATGACCGTATCCCTGAGATCGTATTATTTTCTCCCCAATTTAATGTTTAAAATAATAGATAAATTACTTCGGTTACCTTTTTTAATTTGGGTCATTTTGCGTCAGAAGAAAACGAGTCAAGCAAAACGTCCCATTCAAAAATTCTTAAATAAGCGTGTCCTCGCGAAATCGATATCCATCACAATACGCGCGTTTATTTTTGTGCTCTTGATGCGTAAAAGATACGACGCGCGGAGATCGATAAGACGGGCCATGTTTTTTTCTTTTTTAACTTCCGCTTCGTTTCGCGTAGATAGGCGCTCATTCACCTCTTCCAATGAGGTCGACAGCCGGAAAAAACACCTTTTTATTTATTTGTAGTCCTATTTCTGCCAACCAGAAGCTAATCAGGTTGATGGATTGAAAACAATCCGCTTCAAAAAAAATGAGCGCGACAGACATCGAACCATAAATCTTCAGGATGGAGAGACGGCAGTGCATGCGAACAACTGTAGAGTAGAACAACTGAAGGCGATGAGTGACAACTGAGTCACGAAATAAAATCATTGGAAAAACGACAGGGAAATGGAAACCGGCGCATGAAAAGTATAAAATAAAAATTGTATATTTTCGCGGATAAAGTTTCCAAAATAAGCGATTTCAAGTTCATATAATATACATATACTTTAAACATTTTGACTGCTAATTCACAAGCGATCCGCACATCAATGTTTTTCATCACCATCTCAAAAAAAAACAACAATTATCTGAAAGAACACGTAATAACCAGAAAAATATATATAACCTTAGTCCTACGTGTTTATGCACTTTGTTAGTGAGACGTAGTTTTTCTTAATAATCAGCTAATTAAATCGAATATTCAAGATCGGGACCGAGAAAAAGGTATGATAATAAATTAATTAAAAAAAGGTTTTTTAAAAAATAACTTTTATATTATGCACTAAAAAGGAAAAATAAATTTTTATTTATTTATCGATCGTGAGTTCGGCTGGTAAGGAGGAACAAAGTTTACAACAATTTCAGTGGAATAAATTCCTTCTTGCTCATCAATGTTGATTTACTAAACTTTATTTAGAACTTTGGTAAAAGTTATATGGCGCAAGATAATAAAACCTGTAAGGCGCCATATAACTTTTACAAAAGTTCTAAATAAAATTTAGTAAATTAACATTGTTGAGCAAGAAGGAATTTATTCCACTGAAATTGTTGTAAACTTTCTTCCTCCTTACCAGCCGACCTCACGATCGATAAATAAATAAAATTTTTTTTTTCTTTTTAGTGCATAATATAAAAGTTATTTTTAAAAAAACCTTTTTTTAACTTATTTATTTTTTTCTTTTTAGTCTCAAGCAATGAAAGTTCACATTCTTCCATGGTTTCTACAGGTAAGGGTGTTAAATTACAAATTTTATCTCTAACTGTTGAAGTAACTAAAAATGTTAACATTTACCAATCAAGCCCTCCAAACCAGTATGACGTAGCACAATAAAAAGTGTAAATTAAAAGCTCTATAACAACCCGAAACAAACGAATGAAGACAACCGAATAACTACGTTCACGAGTGTCGGTATACTTAATTATACGTAAGAAATGGTTGCTCTATCCCTTACTGGTACTCAGTTTTTAATTATATTATAAAAAGTATCAAACTACGAAATAGTTTACTTTGTAGAAATATACGATATAATAAACAAACATTTCCTCAATGTTTTCATAGTTCAACTACGCTGTGTGTACCTCGCCATCTATCGCCCATCTGAGGAAGCTCAGATTTTTCGGATACCCGCTAGATGCCAGACAAAGAGAAGTAAAAATTACAAGTAATTGTCATTTTAATAGGATATATTACTGATTCTGAGTTATTAAAATAATAAATTGTTAATCCCTATTTAATTAGTCGCGTCGGAAGCGTCATCGGATGTATTTGCACCGTTCCCGTGGGCTGCTAGGGTGATACAAGCCTTCGTATATATATATATATATATCGAGTGAGGTTAATATAAACGTAATTAATAAAAAGCATAAGAGTATAAATATGCGAAAGATTTTCCATTACATTCCGGTGGAAATGTTACTACAATAAGACGAATGCGTTCTTCTAGGCATTATTAATTTACGAAGATACGATACGATACTTATCGGACCTCGCCAATCAAAAATGATAGTTCTTGTTTCTCCCGAAGAGCGGGAAAAAATTTCACAGGAATTCTCAATTTTCGAAAGTCAAAGATAAGAGGTTCCTGTCTATGGCTAGACTTAATAAAAGTCTTTGTGTTGGAATTTCGAAAATGTTGTTTACATAAACTACATTTAAGGCAGCAGCGCGTTGTTATCACAAAATTACAGCGGATGAATTTTTCCCATCCAACAATGATTAACGGCCAAAAGTTTCTGAGCAATTGCTCCCATTATATCATATGATTCAAGGCATTTATTTTAGACGATTGCGCGACATTTCCCTCGGATGAAAAATGCAATATCCACCAAGTCGATTACGTAAACCGTTTGACAAACGCCGATGCAGTGAAGTAAAGATGTAAGCGCGATCCAATGCTCTCGCGGTGGGCATATAACTGCTGCTTTCCCACGAAAAATGGCGTGTCGAGAATCTAGAGACAGGGCAATGTTTATGCAGTTGGATGCTTGTTGACCACTCATCACCGAGCAACGGACGCGTCTCATACATAAACACGCACGCAGTTGGTGGCAAGCAGATGATTCGATCCAGTCAGATACAGAAACGTTCAACACTTCTAACTTTTCCTCCGAATATATTTAAATTAAAGGACAGCAAAACACTCCATTGGACACATGCCACTATGTCTAAGGATTTTCCTGAATACTTTGCAGTTCGTTAAAACAGGGTCAATATGCTCTCACTTATCCTTCACAAAAGAATAATTTAATGCGATAGGGCAAAAAGAGAGAGGAGATAATAAAAAGTAGCTTTTCCTCCAGTACCATAACACAAAAATAATAAAGTTGTAAATCTTTTCCGATTAAGACTAATTAGGAATACTCTGATTACCATATCATATTACGAATATACGAAAATGGTGAATAGATTAATTGAAAAGGATTACACGAAGGTAATTTAAAATATGACAAAGTTTTTAAAAAATTTTTGGTAAGATATTTTGAAACATAAACCTAATTTACACTTAATATCAAAACACGGTCATATGCAAATTATTAAAGGGAGAGAATTACACATGGAGTTCCTCTCAGAATTTTTAACGTGCAACTTCAAATATTTTAATGGAAATCATGGTTGAAATTCAATTTTAAATCCATATAATTCCAAAAGCGCTAATTTATATTTATGAGAGAAAGCTTTTTACGCCCATATTGTATGTTAACTCATTTTCAATTCCACTCGCAGCTTTTGTAACTTTTGGATGGTTTTCAGCAAAGCATGTATAGCATGATAATGCTGTTAATTTTGATTTCGGCGCATTGTGGATACATCAGACTGCACTCTTATTTTTACAAGCATAATGAGGGTCGTATGATTTTTTATGCCGTTCGTTAATGTTCTCTCTGTAGTTAAATCAAGTCATCGAGAATTTCTGTTACTATATATTAACTCTAAACAATTTCAAGTTTATCTTTGCGTTCTGAAACATTTCCCAAAAACTTTCCCGAAACACTAAAAAGATATGAAATAATAGAGAAATTTTTAAAGTTTTCTATTACTACGTTGCTATGACGCAAGACTGGTTTCTGAATGTGTATGACAGGTGCCATTCCAGCTAGTTTATAATATCTAATAGTGGTAATCACAGGATATCTAATTCGATCAAAATTCTCCTTTATTTTACGATTTGATATGATGGACTATGTATGATCAAAAACTTTTATAATCAATAAAATAGACACTATCTCATAAATCTGTATGCCTCGCATAGCCTTTAAGCGATGTACTTCATTTTCCACCCTTCAACCGTAGAAAAATCTCCCTTTAAGAATACCCTAAAAACCAATCCAGCAACTCATCTAAATCCCATTTCCGGTTCATCTAACATATACTTAGCTCATTTTGCCTCACTTGGCTAAGATATTTCCACGAGCTGACAAACCCCTTACCGCTACATCCCCTCGGACCTCACATGTGCCCCTCTTGTCCCCTAACCCCTCCCTGCTTCCAGCCCTTTAATTCCCATTCCCTGTCCCATAATTCCCCACGAAATCCCCCGAAATCACAAGACCTGCTTAAATTCCTAACAAACTATCCTCATCCTCTTCCTCCTCCCAACCCAACCCTTCCACCTAGCCGGTGTTTGCTCTGTAAAGAGGAAATGCTTTAGCGTTACATCACCTCATTAAAAAGCGATGAGAATCTTGTACCTCTTCAGCCGCTGCACGCGGCGTTATCTAATCAAACTTCCCACGGTTGGCCAACAATACCGAAACATTGACTTTGGACGCTGGACTCTTGCTGACCTTCGTCAAATGGCATATGTGGCTCCGCGCGTGTGTTTTCAAGTGTGTGTGTGTGCGTGTCTGGGAGGCGAGGGCAGAAAAGTGGTCACAGCCGTCATTTGTTTAACAGCTTTAAACGAAGGCCGAAAGATAGTCCCTTAATCGATTCTTCCTCGAAAGCCTCGAAGCCGGCGGGTTAATGGGGTAACGAGTAAACACTTGGTTTTTTTTTATTTATCGGATGAAGGGATAATTGAGGCGATTTTTCCCTCAAAAGGGGTCGGTCAAGAAGGAAGGGCGTCGCCGCTAGGATTTAGTTTAATTCTGTCACGTCGTCGGGTAACATTTATTCGCTTGTAAATACTTGCGTGGAACTAACAATAAGTCGAATCGAATCAAGATAAAATTCTGAGAATGAACATGAGGAATCTATTTTGGCGACTGAAGACTTAAATCATATTCCAGCGGTAAATCGTTTAAAAATAAATAATAAATAAATTTTAAATTAATGTAAGCAGATATTCTTATCTTCTCATAGATTATTTAATAGCTTATTTTTCAAACACACACTCATATACACACTTTTTTTTTATTAAGAAAACGAAACAAATCTTATATTTTCTATTATTAAATGCCATACGAGCTACCTAAGATTCAATCGTTGAATTTTAACTCAAAATCCAAATTCCAACAACTTCCTAGGACAGGGGTGGGCAAACCG
Organism: Uropetala carovei; assembly: GCA_036926305.1. NCBI lineage: Eukaryota > Metazoa > Arthropoda > Insecta > Odonata > Petaluridae > Uropetala > Uropetala carovei. The sequence goes on along the minus strand of JAXCHB010000010.1, from coordinate 1,801,564 downwards.
TAGCCCGCGGGCCATACGTAGCCCTCGAGAGCATTTAATGTGGCCCGCGAAGCTTTGGTGAAAAAGCAATCTGTAAAATTTAACACAATTTTATATTACTTTTGGTAAAATTATGACAATAAAACCTTTAGTTTTGAAAATTTAGCCCTAAAATCCTAGTTTGTGCTATGTATGTATGATGCCTAAGAATCTAAGCAATTTCCGATTTCAACTCTAATCTGGCCCGCCTAAACATTGGCATCTTTCAATGTGGCCCGCTGAAGAATTCGCAAAACACCGATGCGGCCCGACATACAGAAAAGTTTGCTCACCCCTGTCCTAGGACATGCTATATCTGCACGATGTGAAACTCCCAACAACAGGACAGCTGGTATTTACCCTGATGCGAGTGTTTTAGAGCGTGCGCAAGACATATCCACGAAAAGCAATTCTGAAGAGTAACGAACGCAACAAGTAAGAATATTTAAAAATTCAAAAATAAAATAACTTTTCTTTATAAAATAGGTGGCCTTAAATGGATAAAACAAGAAAAATTTCAGATTATTTGTACGTTATAAAAGATTTTGGTGCCATATTCGTTTCATTACTGTTGCTTTACATATCATTTACATAATAATTTCGCTTTGATAGGAGATTTTCAAGGTTGATCTTCATTTTAAAAAAGTGTTTCGCTATTAACTTTATATTCGAAATCAATTCACTCCAGCTTATGAAATGAGATTATTGCGTAAATGATATGTAAAGTTATAGTAATGAAAAGTACATGACACCAAAATCTTTTATAACGAACAAATTATCTGATAATTTTCTTGTTTTATACTTTTAAGGCCGCCTATTATATAAAGCAAAAAGATTTTATTTTTGAATTTGTTTAAATTATTACTTGTTTTCACCTTTTAAGTGCTAAAATGAATAACATTCAATGAAAAATAACAAACATAAATAAATTACTTCAATCGCTTTATTACAATCATTGATGTCAAAGTTTGTGATTTGTAGAACTTTGTGACTTCATTTCATTTTTCATTTATACATAATTTCACATATAGCGTGCACGCCATTTTTCAAACGAATGTAGTGCTTGTAGACTCCAGTTTAAATCACAAAGCAAATAAGATGAGAAATCCGATACCGGTTTTAGTCTACTCTTTTCGAAAAGCACCAAGGAGGACCAACGGCTTTATATCCCTTCCGAAGGATGAAGCGTTGATTCGCGTTCTCTCCTCTAAACGCGCAAAAAAGGGGCCGAGAGATGTACTGAAAAAATGCAACCTTCGCAGGTTTTCAACGGGTATAATACTCAGCGTAGCAGGGCAACGCCCTTGCCACTATGCCACGGCATCACATTACGCAAGTTTTGGAATTTCGAAGATAATTTTCTACCCAGAAGCCATCTACCGCAGCGTGAGGAATAAAAATACAGTCCCAAAGTTACCATCTATTGATTACGAGGTGTTAATTGTTTTATGAAAAAGTTCAAAATTTTAAAACCAATAGTGAACATTATTGTGGTATAAAATGACATATTAGAAATAAGCTAAAATTTTCGTACAAGTAATCGTTACAACTTCTCTCGCCATATATTGGTCAAAATGACAACTCACGTTGAAATCCGTATTTACCGCTATCATTTCTAACGTTGAGGCAGAAAATGCTGTGAATATGTAGTAGTTGAATTTCTTGCTACTAAAACGTCCCCAGACTCACCGGCAGGGCCACCGCAACCAAATAGATTTTTGGAAAGTTTAAACATTCACAGTTTAACTTCTAGATGAGATGCGAAATTGTTTATGTGCTAAAAACCATCTTCAAGCCATAAGCTTTCAAGCAATGTAACGATCTGGCCATTCGTTCAAGAGATATAAGGGCCAAAAATGGTCTACCTCAAAATATATAAATAAATAAATATCGGACGAACGCATATAAAAGATTTTATAAAAACTAACGGAGATTTTAAAACAAATATACCAAAAATGACCAAAAAAGCGGCATTCGATAACTCGGGCGCATAAAATGACCGCAAACTCTTTCCCATCGAATCACGACGTTGCTTCACATAAAAATGAATAGCCGAAAACTTCAATAAGGGTTACAATCGTTGAATAAAAAGGGTGCGGAAATTGTCATTTCCGATTATCGCGTCAAAAAGCAATGGAAGTTTTTGAAAGGTATTATTTATATTTCTTATGAACGCATATGGAACGGTTCTGAAAATTGGTGATTTAATGGGAGAGGATGGGAATAAACGGATGACAATTCAAGTGAACCACAGGTATGTTTATAGCACATGACAGGCCACATAAGAAGGGTTTTGTACCTTTAGGGGTGGAAGCGGTAAGGTAGACGTGCGTTGTAAGGGGCGGGGTTTTGGTTGCACGTTCTCGATAACCTGTTTCCGCTGCGGGAAGCTCTCTACCTTACCCTAGAATGCCCAGTCCAATTTATTAATGACCCTCGGGATTGGTACAGGCTGGCGTGATTGCCCTCCGAGATCATTACTATAATTATTAATTGGCTATTTTGAACATTAGGTTTGTGAGGTCCCCGTGCGTGTACGGAGTATTGTTGGTAAATAAAAAGTGGTCCAGAGGGAGGACTATCGATTCTTCCTAACTAGTATTTTTACGAGCAACCTCAGTCTTACTTCCACTCCTCCTTTTTATTTCTTTATATTTATGTTCGTGGCGAGAAACCCGCTTTCCTTAAATGCCACAAGTGAAACTGTTACAGCCACGTCAAATTTCAATTGTTATAATCGGTGCTCGTTTATAATTCAATCTTTTCGGATCGGTTTACGGGAAAAATCTACGATAACAATATAATTTTAAATTTAGCACAATAGTCGTAAGCCGGTATTAAAGCAAGCCTATTATATAACGTTTTACGCCGTTATATATGAATAAAAATGTAATAATGAATATTAAATTTTTGTGATAAACTTTAATTTCTAATTGTATACATGCTTGGCGCTTCTTAAAATCCTAAAAACGATAAAGGAGCTAAATCATGAGAGAAATTCATATTATAAAATAAAATATTGTATCTGCTTGTCGATCAACAACCGTGAAATTGCCTACTTTAATTTAATACTGATTTGATTTTCCGTCCTTTAATTCAGTTTAAGATACAAATCCATTTCTGGATAACATTATCAAGAATTCGAGCGGACTGGACTCCAACACAGGATATTGACCCTTTTATCGATTTTTCCGAAACTTGGTTCTTTGCGGACGTGTTTGTTTTAGACTCAGTTTGAGACGAGGGACTCTTAAGATTGACCTATTTACCGTTTCCACCACGTTGCTATACCCATTCGATACTGAGGAACTTATTTCCTGCTTGAAATGACACAGCAATAAGTATGTCGAGTTACATCGAGCGTCTTGCGACGCAGGACAGAGCCAAGCCAGCCGAGCAGTTTTTCCAAGCTATCGAGCACTAAAGCTATTTGAGTTTTTCTCTTCCACCGCCGGGTGGCGAGAATTCTTCGCAAAATCCATTCTTTCTCTCTGCGGACGTTAGATTCAGCATGGCACGACAGCTGTATTAGACAAGGCGTGCAAAGACACCACTTCTTTTACTATCTTTGAGCTCCAAGAAAATTGCCGAATCGATAAAGCGATTAAAAATAAACGATTATTTAGGAACGAAAATTTACCGTAAATCCATCACTAGAAGGTAAATTTAAGATTAAATTGATAAGTTAACAAACTGTAAGTGCGTGTGCCGTAATGACTAATTTTGTGTGGTCACGACATGACAGTGCGAAATGTCGAGCGAGAAAGTGTTTATTCACGTGAAATCCAAGATTCAGAGCGAATGTTTCAGTGGTACGCAGTTAATTCAACATAAACGTAATATTTTAACAGATCAAACTCCAAACTCCTTTTTTCCTGGGGATAATTTTCTGCCATAATAAATTTTATAATTAACTTCAGTCTTATTAATGAAAAAAACAGGAATGCAATCGCCTTAGGTGACAGACCTCACGTATATTTTTTATAATCCTACGAATTTCTTTGACCACTACATCGTCCATTCCTCTCATAAAAGAAACTGCTTGGTGCAGCCATCAAAACTTCCCTTCGTCTCAACTGCCCTTTATAAGAATTTTACGTATTTCAGCTTTTATAACGCGATTCAGGCCGTATTAAACCGCATGGTTCTCTGCGTTTTTCCTTCTTCTTCGCTTGCCCTCTTAACCCCCATCCCTCCCGTTTCCCACCCTTTTCTCATTACCTATAGGGTAAGCTTCATTTCCTAAACATTCATGAGCCGAGTTTTAGTTTACGTCGCTGCCCTCATTACGGCAGCTCTGCTTCCACGGAGTTGTAAAGCAGCATAGAAAGGAAACTGGGTCGTGCGAGAAGTTAACCTGATTTCGAATACATTTAATTTTAAGAAATTAACTATAATACCTGGGATAAATATGACCGCCGCCATTATTATTGATTGAATGGAATATGTTTTTAAAAAAAGATTGAGGAATAACGTAAGAGATTGATGCTACTATGGTAGATGGATTATATCAAAGTTAAAAATTGGCAAAGAGCTGGAAAAGATAGGCGGTAAAGTTATTAGTGGGCGTTTGAATATCTCATTATAGAATTAAAGGAGTAAAATGATTCTTCTTGCAGGAAAGAAATACCGCGACACATCCACGTCACGTTTACATAAGGGGAAAACTCGCAAGGTTGAAAATATTACGCAACTTCTCAGGGACTGGATTTCGCTTTTTAATATAAACAGCGCAAGCGAAGCAAAGATAAATAAAATAATAAAAGAGGCATATGAATGGCGGAGAATGTGAAAATGGCGCCTAAAGTTAATGAAAACGACGAATAAGTTATCAACTAGAGCATTTAGCATTTTTAGTAACATTACTACAAATTCCTATACGCCTTCCTTCGTAACAATTTTCGAAAACGCTCAAGTTATACATCGGGTTCTAGGACTTTGGTGTGATTAAAAGAGTGGAAATCGGTTAATAAATAACTTTGTCAAGTTTATATAAAATTGTATTTTTTTATGTACAAAGGGGGAAAAAGCGTCAAAGAAACAACATGAGATGAGGAAGGTCATCAAAAGGGATTTTTAAAAAAGGAAAATAAAAGGAAACAAAATGATAATAAAATAAATGAGTTATGTGACGCTTTGCTTACGCAAGTGGAAATATTCCGATTATTAATACTCGTTTATTTTAACTGGTTCACAAACAGCCGTTACAAAAACGATTACATGCAACTATGACTTCGGCAGGATTCGAATTTCCGCCCCATTATTGGAAGCCAGAAAACTACCCCTCCACAAAGTAAGCGATGGAAATATTAATTTAAATGATACATATACATATCGTAATAGAAATTGGCCTGTGTTTGCAGACAGAGAAGAGAACGCATTTCACCGCTTGGATAATTAAATTTGCTTTCAATTCAAAATTCACGTATTTTAAAATTAATATCTCCAAAATAATTTTGCATAAAATTAATTTAACCTCTATAGAAATGAATAACACGCACTCGTAGTACCGGAGTATGAAATTATTCGATTTAGCAAAATAAAAATAAATATATTCGATCACAGTGATCGTGAACGAAACTAAGAGTAAATTATTTTAAAATAAAGAAAAAAGTTGATAATTATAACTAAGAGCATTAATTGGTCAGTCTGAAACGGGTCAAAATTAAAATCGTTTCAATTAAAAGAGTTTTTTGAGTTATAGCCGCGTTTATCCCGTTAGAGTAATGAAGTAATCACAAAAAAATGTATAAAAAGCAAAGGAGTAACAAAACAGATAGACGCGCTTGCATAATTATTCTCAGGCCAGCAAAAATAGCTACAAATTTTATTATTGGGGACGATATTCAGGATAATTACAATATTGGAGTAACGTTTTTTGAGAAAATACCTAACGAAAAAAGGTTGGAAAAATAACGTTGACTGATTTTCTATGCGATACTTTTACTTCGATAGGATATAAAAGACTATGACTGGCACATACTTAGGACTTAAAGAGGGGTTGAATATATATATATTTATATATATATATATCTTCTGCTTAAAGGATAATTAAATGCAGATAAGATTTCCAGATCGATCGATAAATAATTCCTGAAAAATATATCTACTTAGAACAAGTGGCAATATGTTGACAACTTTGTGGATTTCGATGCTAATAAAACGAGAACATGAAATTAATCAGTAAAACGACCACTTAATTTCGCGTTTTTATGCAAAAATCTCAAATCATTTATTTATGATATAAATTTGGTTAGTAAAATTTATTATTTATACGAATAAAAAGTTCAGTCCTATGGTTGAGTACGATCCAGCTCAAAAAGGTTTTAGCAGTGGTTATACGGCTTCAGATTGTAGGCCTAAACAAACTCGTGTTTCTACGCAATTCAGTAGTTGCTATCGTTTTTTTTTCTGCAATGCATTCAACGGGACTGAATGCAGCATCGTACGAGATCGTATTGCTAACTTAATCTGCACACCATTTTGGATCACCGTTCCGCGTTGAAGTTTATAAATTTTTACAGGCTTAGGATATGACACTCAAATTAAAAACGAACTTGCGTTTCGAAAACTAAAACGAAGATTCGCAAAAGGAAAAGAAAACATCCTAAAAATCTTCGGAGGAAAAATAAAGAAAGCAAGCGAAACTCATTAAATGAATCCATTGTAGGCGTCTAGTTCCTTGGAAAGGGGGAAAAAATAGAAAACAAAAGCAACGAGGAGGAACGAAACGAAGTACCTACTGTTTCTTCGGGAACGGGAAATCTTCAGTCAATTTCTAAGGAATACTACTTGGATACAGCAGCGCGTGGTAAATAAAACAAAAGAAAGAAATTAGGTCACCATTCCATGGGGTTCGTTGCTACTGCAAATTAAAAAACCAAACACCCACGTTACCGAGAAACAAATACAATTTGATGTTATTCCTTCCGTACAGTCTTTATAAACAAATCCACAAACACGCTAACACAATATTTTCTGCAGATTTTTTTTAACCTACATCCATCGATTAAAAGGTCATTTCGACATTTTTCGAGCTTTTTTTGTGGAAAAGTACGAGTTTTCAGCAGGTTAGATAATGAGTTTGCGGTAAAGACGTTGAGCATAAAATTTGCGAGTGGCCCTCCGCGGCATGTCCAGGGTTCCACCAAGGAAGATTAAAGCGAATGGCTGCGAAGAATCGTGGATAGACAGGAAAGAATAAAATGTCTCGTTCTTGATTGGATTAAACTGGGAGTGGAAAGTTATTCGTTAGCATTAAAACATTAATATTAAATGCGACTCCAGTAGACTAAGAGCAAATAATCGCTTGACAGAAATCTGAAAATACTCCCTAAGTAAAGGTTTTTTGTTAGCAGATATTTTCATATTTAGAATTTGTCTTTACATTTATTGGAATAAATATTGGTAAATATTTATCGTAAATTTGGATGAAACTCACTTGTTAGTTCTCACTGAAGTTATCTCAAAGAATTTTAATAAACTGTTACATTGGAAATTTATTAAACAAATCAAGTCGCAATAAAGTTAATCGTATTCATGCACTATGCTACTAATGGACCAGAAGGTTATTTAGGTTAAGATCGAGAATTAGGCTCATAATATGTAAAAAGTACAATTGATAAATTTCTACAATTATTTGATTATAATAGATAATTATTTCTCCAGCAAGTATAAAATACACAGACATATTTCACATAATACGGATAAAAGAAGTATTTTTTAGTATAATGTAATTCTAAACAAATGACGTTAGTCGATGTTAAAGTTGGCACCTCCAGACAAGGCTCTGGCTTTGGGGGATCAGGAAAGTAATTCATTTCTCTTATATGAATGTTTATATACTTAATGTGCTTTTATTTTTTAACAATTTTTTATGTAAATTTTTTAAATAATTCTGTGGCCATGTTAAAAATTTATCGTAATTTCTTCTATGTATTGCGGAAAAAGGAAATGAATTTACAGGTTGGTTAAAAGGAATGTTAGCCCAATAACCGCCGCCCTGGGTGAATCCCTAAACCTCGCTTCGTAATACATAGGTGACTTTGGAGAAAAAGTCAATTATTTATTACATTCTTGAAGCAGTCTTATGCTTAATCAATACTAATCTAAATCCACATAAGACCTTTAATTCGATCCATTCTTGGACAAGAATGACGTCAAAAATGTCGGAAAACGTAATTAATACAAACAGATTTGCTTCTATTCTAAAGAAAACATTAATTTTCTTTTGGTGTCTTAATTGTATCTCCTGGAATATTTTTAGAGGACTAATATCAACAAGTTTGAAAAGTGTACAACGTAACACAAATAGCCGCATTTCGTGCAATGGAGTATTTGAAAGAAATGATACACGTGTACGTAAGGGAAATGGCTTTTTCAAGTTCTTTTCTTCGACATATAAAAATATTGCATGCACACGTAAGGAAATTAAAAGTATTTTTGTGAGATTGTTTATGTTAGCAACAATGATGAAGTAACCATGCAAGAAATTTCCTAATTTGAACTCGAATTAAGATATTCTTGGTTGAGTTTCTTGATAACGGCTACCCCTACGATAAAAATTTATAGAAAAAGAAATACTCTGCCTTACTAGTTCTACAAGTTTTACTTGAAAACTATTTTCATGTGACTAATACTTTGCGAGATGTGACGGAAAGTTAAATTTTTATCATCAGTCAAGTGGTAGCCCTGCTTAGCTAACGGGATTCACTTACGTAACATTCTTATTGTCTTTGACCGTGTCCATAATGTCAAATTTCATGAAAATCCGTTCAGTAGAGACCGAGACGGACGGACAGACAGACGCTAATAGATACTTATGCTGGAAGCGAAACGCGCCTAAAAAGTGGAGGGGATAGCAATAGACGTTAGACGTTTTGGTTAAGAGCAAATTTGACCGAGAAATAGCTGCAGACGATGAACTCTTATGCGTCGTATACGAGTATATTATACCAGCGCTCGAATTCAGGTAGAGCACCAGTTATATTAACAAACCATTTCGATTTTCCTCGCGCGGACTCTATTACGAAACTCAATGATAACGCTAGGAAATGACATTTAGTTAAAAGTTGTTTCATAAATATATTATCCAAAACGATTTTTCAATTTATAGCAATTGCTTAACAGAGGTATGAAATGACAATACATTTTGTAATCCCATTTCATTGGTCTAAGAATGCAAATCTCTCTCCAATGGTGCCGTTCCCTCTAAAGATAAGATTTTCACAATCTTCTTTTAAGTCACATAAGAACGACTGCATATTCATGAGCGCTCGTGAAAATACATTTACACACATGCATTCATAATGAATAGAGGTACGAATAGAATTCTTAATATCTCACCACTTTGTCTCCTAAATTCGACACCCTGCAGGGCAAAAAGGCGTCTCTTCCTGCTGGAACTGACACAGAGTCCGGGGTCATTTCGAACCTTGGCTTTGGTGCCAAAGGATCCACTGGTGCCCTCCAATCCAGAGATGGCTTCCCCCACGAATAACCTGCCGAATAAAAATAAAATGTTTGAAATGGATGTTAAAATCACTAAAACTACGATGGTAATACTACCAATGTTAAACTTTATGACATCATGAAAACATATCTGTTATCCTTTCAGATCATCATCATATCATCATAGCTAGTCTGTCCGTAGACAAGTCCGTGATTATTCATGGTTAAACTTGGTTCTCAATGTACTCTCTCCTCAGGTAATGCCCAATCCAGTTCGCCTTCCTCTTTCTGATAGTCTGTATAATCGTTCGCTTCTCTCCTATACTTCGTAGTACTTCCTCATTTTTCACCCTATCTGTCCATTTTATCTTCAGCATTCTTCTCCATGTCCACATTTCGAAGCTTTCCAAGTATTTTATATCGTTTTTCCTTAGCGTCCATGTTTCTGCCCCATACAAAGCTATACTCCATACATAGCATTTTATCAACTTCTTGCGGATTTCCTGCTTTATATTTCCCGTTAGTAGGAGTTCTTTCTTCTGAAAGCGGCTTTTGCTTTTGTTATTCTAGTCCTGATTTCATCGGTACATTTTGCTTCTCTCGTTATGATGCTTCCAACGTATTTATAATCTGAAACTTGTTCTAATGGGTTTCCTCCAATACTTATGTTCAAATTTTCTTCTTCTTTACTTGATATTCGCATGACCTTGGATTTTTCTGTATTCATTACCATACCGTATTTTCTACCTTTTATCACTAGTCTATTTAGATATTAAACTAAATATACGAAAATTAAAAGATTGTTATTTTTGATCAAACGGTGGTAAATAGTTTTAATCACAACTTGAGTCATTTCACAGTCCATTCAGTAGATTCCTTTCCTGTCAATTATTAAGGCATAAGTACTAAGTAGAAACAATTGAATATCAACACAAAAGTACTATCATCAACCTCGTCGAAACAGACTTAATTTATGAAAATAATTCAGGTGAGCAGGTAGATGAGTTAAATATGTATTTAATGATCAAAAGCCAGAGGGCATACGCAAATACTAAATAATTTAGAGGTATTGTTAATACACAATCATCAGCATAATCGAATAACCCACTCGCCAGGTTTATCCATTTATTTATGTTTTTAATTATTCATTAACAGTCCATAAGCATCTGAATTTTTAAAGTATAAATTTTGCAATAGGCATATCAACGATAAAGTTACTCTGACCAGGAGTTTAGAACGTTTGTGATGTTTTTCACCTCATCTTCGGGGGGAAATTGTAATGGATACGCCTAATTCATCTTAACGAAATATATATTTATATTACATAATATATATATATTTTTTTGTCTTCTGACACAGTGGACGAACTCAAATTGAATGGCCGACGATTATTTCTCGGCGAATCGGAGGTAATCTTAAAATTTTGTATGAAACCTGATCGCGCAAGTTTCTATTTCCTTCCCAAAATTTCCTTTCGAGCCCAAGAGCCCAAACTTCTCCTTCGTATTTTGCATTGCTGAAATGAGGAGTAAAATCTCCTCGTCGCGAATCCCCACTAAGATACGCCACTGTCCTTTTTGATTGAGGGGATCACATCGAATATTTAAAAATTTTTAACCATTTAATTCTCAACGATTTCATGGCTTTAAAATTCTACACTATCTTTTTTCAACGTATTATTATACGAAATAGCAAGGCTCCTTCTCTCAAAATAATGACAGGTAAAATTCCGCACTGGGAGGAAAACACATTGTTTCGACTCTAAAGTGTTCAGAGAATGCATGAAAGCGTAGCAGACGTCCAACACCTCCCGATCCGAGCTGGCTTTCACAAAAAAAGAGTACATGTGGCCATGCACACTGCAGGATTCGAACCCGCGATCCGAGCTCTAGGAGTATTTCACACAAGGGCCGGAAATTCTTACCATAAGAACAGCTTTTGAAAGTCCAGCTAAAAGTATCTCAGATACGGAAATTTGACATACATACGATCGGAGATTCAGTTGGATTTCGGATATTGTAGGAAACTCATTATAATAAGTAGTCGATCATAAGAAAATCTAACAAAGGCTTTCGTACCATTCTAAGGACCTAATGTTTTACTTGTGCTGAAAATATCCGAGGACATATTACTCATCCTTTTCTTTCATTAAAAAAACATTCAGCGGTACAAAATATCCGTCTAAAATATATTTTGCATAATTCTAAAGACACGATGCAAAGAGTCATATTTATCGGTGATTTTGTAACGACACCGAGAGCTCACTAAGAGAAGCCATCATGGACGTCAGCGGCTTTCTCAAGATTTTAAATTATTGCCATTGAAGCTAGCGACGAATGCGCCCGTTTTAATAACGCCGTGCGATAATTTTCATCACATGCAGGAAAATTCCGTCACTTCAGCTTCGCATCTGTCATTAGGTAGCGTCCCTGATGCGGCGCGCACATACCTTTTGTAGCTGAGTTACGTAAATGCATGTGACCCAGATTTTAGCTTTGCGTAAAATGCTATGACAATGGAAAAAGGTTCGGGAGGAAAAAAGCGAGTTTTTTTTCTGCGGAGGATTTAACAAAGCGCACGCGGGCTCTAAAATTATCGCGATTATTTTTTGTTTCTTTCTACCATTATGCTTAAGAATGATTACGCGGCTGATTGCTACGAAGGAAAAAATGAAACTTTTAAATTTTATGGCACATTTTTAACGAGGGCTTAAATATTATCCTCACTCCGCCAGGAAGTAAGGCTTGCAATCATTTTTAGCGCTAATTCAAATATTTGCTGAGCGGCCAATTATCTATAACCGCGGACAATTCAGCACGACTGGAAAATTTCACATTCATGAAAATTTCGTTATTTATCAAATAATTTTAATTACGTTTATAATTGTGCGATAATAATAAATATTTAAATTAATTATAATTAGTAATTATTTAACTAAAGGAAAACTTCTTGTTACATATCAGATATTTTGTTTTACCACAATAATGTATTTCAATATAAATGTCGGTTGCTTTGGCTCTCCATAATCTCGTGATCGCACATGGAATATAGGTCCTATGCTTTATTCACGAAAAATCTATTTCCAAAATATGACGGAACTTAATTTACGACTGCGTTAGTTAAATAATTTGAATGTCTTGTGCAACATTTACTTATTTTAATAATAGCTAAGTAATATTTGCAACACTTTTTCCAACTAAATCATAGCGGTAACTTAGAGCCAAATGTCACTGAAAACATAGTTAAATAATGTGTTGGTTTTTATATTGAAAAAAAAACTACTGATAAAGTTCCATAGAATGAGGAATACAGAAATAATTTTCTATCAATAACCTCAGGGCGCGATTTAATTCTCAAATTCCATACACACAAATGAACGTTGGTGTTCCAGATCAACTCATTCCTTTCACAAACGCATATAACGCAAGGCTTTTTCTCACTAGTTAAAAATGGTTTAGATGTTTAGATGGTCGAATTTCTCCACATAGCTGATTCCCGCCTACCTCTTTTGCCGGATGTTGTACTTACAACTCACAACTCTCCCATGCTGAACTTCGTACGCCGTGGAGGAGGACACGCAATTACAGCGCTCCGGCCTTTGAAATGGACGCTAAGCCTCTCTGCCGCCTCTTGGAGCACTTTGTTTAGTCTAATGCGCCGTGTTTCTCCTCCGCGCGATTGAGCGGATGACGTCCTTCGCTTGTTTTTAGCTGCAATGAGGACAGTGCAGGCATAAAGCTAACCATCCTATTCCGCAAGAGCAAGGGAATAAGTTAAGCAGGCCTACGCAACCCCTCTAATGGCTCCTGTGTAGCTTCGAGGCATATAATGCAAAATTTATGCTAGGTTACGGAAAATGTATGTCTATTATTATATGAAGCCTATCTTCACTTACAAAATTATTTGTTAATTATATGGCTTCTGAAATGAAGCTCAAAGAAACAATATTCCGATAGTAAAATGATAATCAACCATAACCGCCGTGTTTTTGTGTAAACCTGGGTATATGCATATATATTAAGTTTGATTTATGAAGGCAGATTTTAAACGGAGACAGGCTGCATATAATAATATCGTATTTTTACAATTAAAATTGATGTCATCAATAATTTTAAATGGTAGAAAAATTTTCCCAATAGATATAAAATTTTATCATATAGTAATTTCTCATTTTCATTTAATACTCTCCTTTAAATCATTCTATGAAATGAATGTAACTCAATTAAATCATTCAAATACAGATTGGAATATGAAGCAAAGACGGCCTATACAAATGCTCCAACTCTCTAACACGTTCCTTACTTGAGTGCCTGCGCCTGCAGGTGCGACTCTTGACTCCGAAGAACAACGTAAACATTGCCTACATGCGAGTGGATTTCACGAATCAATACGAACTATTAAAAATAAAAAACTTTTCAAATGACTCTTGAAAAATGGGATCACGAGTGCAGAAAACGGAATACGTGTTAAGTACAAGAATCATTCTTTAACAGGTCTACAGACGCAATAGCACGGCTCCAAAAAGAAATATTTATAACTGATTTCAGAGACTATGCGCACAGCCAACCTTCGCATACCTATTCTTTCTAGCCCCACTTAAGAGAGAATTACGGGAACAGAATAAGTAACACCAAGCATAGATCTAAGGCACCAAACACCGTTAAGGTCGCACTATAAGATGATGAGACTTTATTCACTCTCCAAAATAACCGCTTCGGACGGGAGGAAAAAAATTCTCTTTTTTTCTCTTAAACAATCATTTCTTTTCCGCCAATCCTTCCTTATAACGTGAGCGCTCCCCTCAAACTGCCCAAACCCCAGCGCGAGGAACGCACAACCCATTCTTCGGATTTGCTTCGACAAGTCGCGCGCTCAACACCTCCTCCTTTTAGCCCTCGCTCTGGGATACGTTCCAAAAACGAGTCGGGCGATACAGCGGCGGCGGAATTAGTGGCTAGAGGGCGGGCGAGGGAGAGGTAGAAGGGAGGGAGGGAGGGAGGGATATACGGAAGATTGCAACGCATCCATTCCATTCCCCGCCACTCCCTCTTCCAAAACCAAAGCTTTTTATCCCCACCCACCCATCTCCCTCCCTCCCTCCACCGAGCTCCTCCCGAAACCCGAAACATTAGGAAACGAAACTGGAACGTAATCCTTCCTTCTCCCCTAAGCGGAGAGGGAAATAGGGAGGAGAACGTACAGTCACTACGCTCCTGGGGCGATCCGTTGCATGGTCGAAGTCGGATATCTTTTCACCTTCGCTCTTTTCTCTCTCTCTCTATATATATATATTCTTCCTAACCCGTTCGCATATCTCCATCCTCCAACCCCACCGCTCTCCTTTCTCTTCACGGCGATCTCTCCCCTTCAACTTTCCACCCTTCCCCCTCTTCACAATTCGCCTCCATCCTCTCTTCTTCCTCCCTCGCCCTTCCTCTTATTCTCCCGCTACCCATTCCCTACCAGTATCCTTCCGCAATAAATATTGACGCTTCCTAATTCCGTAACATCTCCCTTGGGTCTAATGTGGACTTAAAACCGCGTGGGAATTTTGGTAAGCAAATGTTTCACTATATATGCCTCCCTTGTTTTGAACCTATCTGCTTCGCCCCCTCCCTCATTTACTGCACCGTCAGCCTCGTACCTCCGAATACTTTCCTTCCTCTCCTTGCCCTCCTAAACACTCTCCTTGTTCTGCGGAGTCCGCTTAAGGTATTACTGCGCCGTGAAGCTTGCAGAAGAGTGGAAGTTCATGAGCTGAATTTATATCGGTTTTCGCAGAGGTATCTCATTCTGTGGGTTTTAAAGGTGTCGCGTTGTGCTCTCTCCCGTGCTGGCGCGCCACGGCCGGAGAATTCGCACGCGGGAGGGTTTTTCTCTCGAGCCGCGCGGAGGAATGTTTTTTTGATCGGATGCATTATGCAGGTTATTCCGTAACGCTCCCGAAATCTCTTTTACGTCGCCAGTAACACGCCAGAGAGCTCGTTTGAAATTTTCGTTGGATTCGTTTGCCGTCATTTGACGAGTTAATGCATCTCCTCCGTTATTTAAAAAATAGATTGGTTGCACAGTTTCTCAAAAACAGTACAAAGTTGAGGGCGATCATTAATAATATCGGCTATTACATAAAATTCACGAAATGATGTGGTAATGATATCCAAGCACAGCATTTGCGTCAAATGTAGCAATAAAGTAATTATAATCCTTATCAATGAACGTCTGGTCAGGGTACATAAATGATCACCCACTCGAGCAAAATGTGAACCATTGAACTGGACACAATACTGTTAATGCAAATGGAATCGGTTTGCCTTTTGTACAGAATGCGCAAAACAGGAAATCGTGTGAATAGTACATTATATTGTGGTATTCTTTAACTTCTCATGACAATAAAAATACTAAAACATACATATAATGTGTGTGTGATTCAAGTATAGCTTAATGGAAATTTTTGTAGGTAAACTTAAATTTCCTATAAAATCAAGGTTTTATAATGCAGACCTATATATATAATTTACCCGTTTCTTCCATTAAATGTACGCCGATCCTTAAATGATCTTAATGGAGCTAGTAATTATAACACCAGTATATATCTAAAATAAAAGCGGATGAAGCTAGTTCCGTGACATTCTGAAACAATTGCTTTAAAAACACCTTATTCTCATTTTCAACTTCTCGCTTCTTTATTAAGGTTTGAGACACGCCATTCGAAACTCGTGATACGAAACTTCCCCGTGCTCTTCTTCGGAAGAATCTAACCTAGGAGATTGAAAGGACGAAGGACGACGCTGCAGGAAAAAACTAAAAAAAATACTTCCAATATCCAATGGAATCTCGTATCATCTTCGATCAGATTTCTCAGATGAAGTCGTTTCGCGCTGCAGCATCTACGTGTTTTTTTTGTTTTTTTTCCTTCTTCATAGCGCGCATGAAAGTCTCAGGAGCGTCAGAAAAGAGGCCATATTGATTTGAGGCATCAATCTTCCCCAGGTGGCTTCTGCAGACGGGCTGACGGGTTTTGTTGCCTTCGGGCGCTAGTGTTCTGGGATCTTACCTTACTAGGGGCGAAATCTTTTATTTTTCGAAATGAGTAATTCTCTGAAAGAATCTCCGCTATGCCTAAACCTAAAAGATACGTAATTCCGTAAAAGGGGGAAGTTAACACGCGCTGCCAATCAAAGCGAAATTAGAGTTAAACACTCTTTGAAATTATATTATAAATTCGTTCGAGGAAGCTATTTCATCGTTTTTTCAATATTTAGTAAAAAATATCTATACAGACACAAAATGATATAAGACGTGATATGATTTTCGTTAGAATTAAAAATGGAACAGTCGCAACGTAAGAATGATTTAACATTCATTTGGCTGTGATGTATTTTGTGATAGTAATAATTATTCTAGAGAAATATGTAAATACATTGAAAAAAAATCCTTGAAATGCACCAGTTCCGCGAAGATTGAAAGTTTACTATGCTATGTGCGTAGTATTTAGGCGTTTATAACGGAAGGATCCATTTACAATTTATATCGTGATACAAATGTTAAGCACAACAATATCATTAATGAAATTTTATCAATATCACCAGCATATCTTCTTTTACGACCGAATCTAGTTTCATCAACACAGTTCTAAGCTTTCGCCATTATTAGATATTGTTCCACAAGCAGTAGTATTATAAAATGAATCCCAATCACCGAAAAAATACCCAATAAAGTTATTTCATGGGCTATACTGTAGGCAAAGAAAAAATCGCATTAGTCCGTTAGATTACGTAAACTCGATATAATCACTCTAAAATGATGCACGCGACACCTTTTGGTGCTGGATGGTGCAAAACTTTTCCAAATATAAACTTCACACGATGAATTTACAGCATTTTTTATGAAAATGTTTCTAAAGATGTACGTTGGAAGCCATCTAGGCATGCATGCGGAAAAAGATTTCTTAAAAAAAGGAGTACCGTAAAAATTTATATTTCGTAGTTGTTGGGAACTCTCTGTAACATCACTTGACATGCAAGACTAGGGTTTCCTAGAAACCGGTAGAGAACTTAGTAGTGAAGAGTTGAAGTGACAAGGGGGAAGGGAGAAGACAGAAAAAGAAAAATTAATTTTAAAACTTGCTAAATTTTCTCTATTAATTCCTTAATTCCGCGCTAGGGGAGGCACAAAGAAGGACAAAGGTTCGGAGGAAGAGATATGCAGGTGGAGGAAAGTTGGCGCAGAGCGTTGTCGTAGGAATACATACATGGCGACGCTCGAAGAGAAGTCTCAAAAGAGGGGAAAAAACGAAAAATGAAAAAAATAAAACATGTGAAGCAAGAAATTCGTCCTTAGATGCCACGAGGGGATTGAAACGAATTTAGGGGAAATGTTTAATGGATGATCATAAGGCAACTGCCGTTAAAGAGGGAGCTCATTTTTTAGAGAGTAGTTACGCAGCGAGCTTAAAAAGAAGAGCGATAAATATCAAAGCAAAAGTCGCTTAACTTATGCAATGCATTATTACTCGGTCGAAGAGAATTTTACCTAAGGAGAAATCCCATCAAAGTTTTTATGGAAAACTAACTTGATAAATTTCATGCGCAATTTCAAACCCTGTATTAATTATATAACTTATTTACACTAAATATTGTGCATAAATGATAAAAAATAAACAATTTCACAAAGAAAGTAATTCAGAAATCCTATGATGCATTTATTTAAAAATTCCGGATGCGTATATTTTTATATTATATTTATTATATTATGTATTAGCATCGTACTTTTGCGCAATGTAAGAGTTTATTTGAACTATTTTTAGGCATATAAATGTATTCTTCATTTGAAGAACAGAAATACTTTTTCTTCAGATACGAAAGGAAGGAACCACATAAAAGACTCTACTATAGGTTGAAAAGAGCCTTGTGAAACGTTATCGATGAAGCTTGGAAGAAACTCAGAATGACAATTGGTAATGCTATGTTGTGTACAAATAAGCAAAAAGCAGGAAGTTCATCATTAGACCTGTCCAGCACAATGAAAAATGCAACAGCGCCTGTTCCTGTACAGATTATGTTTTATGGCAAGTACCACTGGTTTATTATTAAGGACGATTCCGTTATTGCGCGAGTAAATTTTCAACAGTAATTATTACAAATGTAATTTAAATGTTTCTTAGCAATGAGAAATTGTTTTATGGTTTCTCATGCAAAGGAATAAAACTTAAATAATATTTGATTATACTATATTTTTAATGCACCTGAACGGGAAATGTTGCTCTCAGCCCACGCCTTTTATTTTTTTATTAAATTTGCAGCAAACCTCAGGGTGCTCTTAGTATGTATGCCAAGTTTCAGCTTTATAGGTTTATTGGTTTTGGAGTTACAGCGCTACCGCACAAACAAACACTCAAATACACATTGTCTTTTGTTTATATGATTTGGAGGAAATGCGACGCATGAAAAATACAAAAAAATATAATGACTGCATTTTCTGAAAATCGAAACAATAACACGAAAGGTTTTGACCGAAGATAACTAGTTCGTGAAATATATATTTAATTTGTATTGCGCCAAAAATTGGCTTTACATTTAAATATTCGCATAAAACTGTATACATTGAAATTTCCATAAAGAACGGAATAGCACCACACACGCGTCGTTCGACGTAATTAATTATACGATTATTATGGATTGTATATGAAAGGAAATTGGTAAAATTAATCCTAAAAAAAGAGCAGAAAATCTGGCGTAAAAACGTTTAATTCATTGAATAATAAAAGGTGCTGCATTTAAATTTTCCATTGATTAGAAAACCGTATGACGTACGTCGGAACAAGGCGATATTGCAATGAAAGGTCATCGGGTCAATTTAGATTGAAAGATTATATTTAAATAGGATACAAAAACAAAGAATAAAATCAATTAAACTCGCTGTTAATTATAATTAAATTAAATCCATTAGAAAGCAAAACTTCGAAAAATTCGTTAAAAATTAACAGTAATTATTGTTACTAATTTACTATCAATTTAATGGTACGTCGGAAATAACTTATTTTAAAGTATTTATTTTATTATATGTGACTGAAATATTTTAAAATACTTTTTGATGAAAATGATTTTACGTAAATAATTATTTCCTTTAAGTTACTCATTTTTTCCTATAGCTATATTTCCTGACAATACGTAATATTTTTTAGACTTTTATTCTAAAAACATCCTTGCATGAAACGAAGTGCTAAATATGAATTCGCAGGGATTTTATATAAAATATAAGATTCATTAGACATTATACATGTTTATTAATCACAGATCCCTCCGCATATATTCTTGGATTTAAGAAACTTTTAAATATTCAGACGCATACGAAATTATCTTTCAATAATAATATTTTATCTGAGATGAATATAAAATTTAAATATATTGGCAATATATACTCATGTACGACTTTCTCAAATCTGCTTTTTAGCAATGCTGTAAGTTCACTTAAATGCGAATAGCTTATGTTCCTACTATTTTTACTCCATGATAAGGCCAGTATTGCATAGTATCACTGTCATTTCCGCTGAATCATTCAACAAACTTATTTACGTAAGAATAAACGCTTCAATTACCCTACTCTTACGTAGTCCTGTTAAAATATCATGTTGTGTTCCATTTTTCATTAACTTCAACATTATAGACAGTCTCAAAGAACTAGCTAGTTTTAAGTAAGCAAAATAAATATCAACAAGTGATTTTAATTGTCCAATCGCACTCGCGTTTCGGAGACTTAAATGAAAAAAAAACTGCAAAAATCCCCTTAAGTATGGAAAATAAATTATTAGAAAACATTCGTAGTACATCCACGAAATAAATCATTCCTTTGATTAAATAAAACCTCGGGGAAGGAGTTAGGGATAAAGATTGTTCGAAAAACGAGCAACTTTAAATTTGGGGCGTTTTGGAACGCATGAAAAGAATCTTCCAAAGAGATTCCATCCCCTCCTCTATATCTCCCTCCCTCCTCCACTTCCCTCCCATCCACTTTGTCCGTCTTCTCACCCCCTCCTACCCTCTCTCATCAGAATCTCGTCTTTCGGGGATGAATACCAGATAACCTGCGAGGCGGTTTCGGAAAGATTTTTAAATGATGCCGTAGGCGGATTGGGATGAGAGAAGTGGATGCTAGGACGAAGGGAGAATGGAAAGAGTGAAGTCGAAAAAAAAAAGAGAGGGGATTGGTTGAGAGAACATGATGAGAAAACGGATGCGTAACGCCTCTTTCTGGCGTCCCTGATTAGTTCATTTGCCGCACCAAACACGTACGGGTCATGGAGATGGCGATCTTGCGAAGAAAACTATGTAAAATGGCACGATAAATAATTCAGGCACGTTGTAGCCCCTTTCGGATAGAAATGGGACAAATTTTTTAAGTATATCTCGGCGAGGTGTGTTATAAAAATCGGGAATTTCGCGTTTCCTATTCGCATTAGGGAGGAGTGCTTTTTTTCGGAAAGGTATAACGTTTTTATTTTGCGAGAGAGCGAGTCTTGATTGCAGGATTAGAGGTCACTTACCCTAACCACCCATTGCGGCCATTTAAGGTGCGAGGACCCCAGATTTTAGGAAAGATCTTTGCTCCCATAGAATCAGCACTCTGCACCCTAGCACGGTTATTTTCAGTTATAGCGTTATATATAATTTTTCCGTGGCACGAATATTCCCTCCTTCGGGAGGAAATTTTCCCGAGCGCCTGGCAAAACTGATAATACCCTCGAACTCGCATTAAAATTGGTATGAGGTGTTAAAAGGTCCTCGAAGTTATGGAGATTTCAGAGTTTATATATTCCATATATTAAAGTTCAAGGAAGTAGAAAAACAGATTCGCAAATATATAGCAGCAACAGTCCGTGAAATTGCTTAAGCGAGTTTTTCTTCCTCGAGGATGACAGATTCGAACCATGAATTATTTATTCAGGCCCTTGTCGTATTTTAATTTTATGATAATGCGCCGTCGGGTTTATTGAATCAGTTTTAATTTCCAGGAGAGGAAGAATGTATATCTGTCGGGGTTCATCTTTTCACTTTTTGGAAGAGAATTTTTACTTTTCCTTCAAATCATATCAAAACATTCATGGGTTTCATTGAGTTTTCGTAAATAAAAATATGGAAAAAATACTTCAGAATAAAAAAGTAAATTGTGAACGAATACGTTTCCGGCAAACGGTTTATGTCCCAGTCTCACTGGCTGTGACATTCCGACTATGCAGATATTTAAGAAATCGTTAATACATTATTGAACACGCTTAATGTTTAAAGTCGAGTCCATGTGATGGAGCATATGTAACTATTATGTTAAAATAAAGATCGTCATCCATACGGTTCATTCTTTTGTCACCCAGTAAATTGAATAATGCCCTTTCGTTATGCATATTCAGAGAGAAATTTCATGTTCTGCTCGGTATTCACTGGCTAAAAAGATTCAGTTATTCAAATAATAACTATCAGGTGTTTATAGAAGTTATATGTAATAAAAACATTATCGTAATTTAACTGCTTTAAAAGTCACAACAATAATATGGGTCGTTAACTATGACATCCACAATACAGTTAAACTAATTATTACACCTTTACCTATCATAAAATGTGTATTAAAATTCAATTTTTGGATTGAACGTAGTTGTCTTAATTAAATCAGTTCTATTTTATTTAGCACAAGGAATTTTAAATAAAACCGAAATTGAAATAAAATACTTCCCGGCTGAAATTACAGTTCGTAATCTCAATTGAAATTTCTACAGACTGTAATCGGCGTTCCATCATCTTAAGGCATCCACACTTTACAAAGGTCAGAAAAATGTTGTTAAAATTCACGGGACTAGAACATGACCTATCTTTCAGAAAAGCAATGAAGCCGAAGGGAAAACACGGCAATTTTAAAATTTTCATCGAAAAATAAAAACGGCGAGACTCGAAGAAACCATAAAGGATTAGAGATTAAGACGAGAGATTGGCTCTCTTGAAGAAAAGACCCTAAGGGCTGTTCTATTTAATGGGGATAAGGAAAAAAAACCCTCACCCCTTGAGGTACTGCCCCTACTTATGCATATCAGAGCGCACCAGGGCCTTCTTCCCTTCCTGATGAATCGCACCCTGGGGCTCCTCTGTCGAACTTTTTCACCTCCTCCCCCCCTCCAGACGATGACAATCGTATCCCCTCCCCCACTCCTTCCTCCATTTACTTTACCCGTGCCCTCCCTCGTCCCCTAAAACCTTCTCCGAGTAACCATTACTCTTGCGTCATAAGCCAAGCACAAAGAGGATCCAATGGCTTTATTCAGGTCGAGAGTTAATTTTTTTTTCTTTCGCCGAGGAGTCACCCGGATGATGACGCCTCGGTCTGTCGTTACTGCTTTAAGATAAACTCCCCTCGGAAGGATTTTGTTATTAAGCAGACGTTGGAAGGGGATTTCGTCCGCGCGGTGTGCTTCACTCGTTTCGCAAAGACGTTTCAAATTTGCATTAGCAAATACTAAATTTAGCAAAGTAAAATTTATATAGGCAGGTTTTCGAATTAATTAAAAGCCATAAATATCGTAAACATTGTTCCTGATCACATGGGAATCTAGGGGAAGCATTAAATGAAAAAATAAGCCGTCATGGTTTAAAGTATAGAGAATGTTCTTATATTTAAGTTAATTTGAAATAGCCTTCTGGATTGAAATTAATTTTTGCTGATACCTGAGAATTTGCACTTAAAGGATCGTGTTTCTACGCAAAGTATCTACAAAAAGTGGTTGCGTTCTGCAGTAATATGAGGCCTATGATTACCATGAGAAACTACAACTTGCAACAATTCTTATCTGACAATGACAGCTGAATGCTTTATTGACTTTATTGCCGCACTTATCTCTTTTGTTTCTGTCACATTTGACAAATAGCTAAATATCAAATACGCATATCGTACTTATACATATATTATGTATGTAGCAAGGTAAAAGGTTTTATATATCCTTATATCTCGAGATGGTGGAATGCGATGACCCTATCAGTTAGGCTGCTAAATGTTTCCTTAAAGTAATCTGTTTAAATAATGAGCTATGTCTGTGAGTCTGAGACGTTCATCAGCACCGGTGGCTCTAGAATCTAGATCCAGGACCATATGTCACCTATGGCGGTATAAGATCCAGGGGCACATAACCCTCTATAAATAATGATCTATTTGCAATTCCGTCAGGCTGAGGGAGATAGCAACAATCTGGTTGTGAGAGGAGAGTGAAAGGGGGGTGAGAGGGAGGAAATGAAAGAGAGGGAGAAAGGGAGGGAGAATGGGAATTGTTTAATTTTTAACTTCTCAGTCACGTGAACCAGTCATTTTCTACGAGCAATTGCACTAGTAACGTAATAATGTTGTTATTTCGAAATTAACACGGTAAACATAACAAGGCAACTATTATGCATGTAGAAAATATTTCTACTTCTACAAATATTTTGTTTGATAATGATACCCCAAAATCAACGTCGCCTCTAACATTCCTCCTGTGCTTATTTAAAGCGCCATTTCTTCCGACTGATACAAGCAATATTTCTACAACGTTAGATACGACAGATAAGAAACCACGTTTAGACCGCATTGAATTTGATTACACTTCAGACGACGTTTCCTAGTCAGTTTCTAATAATTTAACGTGCATGAAAAAGTCAGCATATTAACACTATGTACAGTTAGAACCCATAAAAAAGAAATCCAAAGGCGGGGAGGGAGAATGAGAGAGTAGACTCGTGGAAACGCAAGGGAAGTGCATCACTGGCTCCGCCAACTGACTCTTTTGCCTTCATCCTCGTGTAGTTCTCTTCCAACCGAGTCTTTTGGCACCCTCTTACGAATAACACGAGAGTCATTTATTCCTCTTCTTCTTCCTTTCCGCCATCTCGCAAACCTGCTCTTTTTAGTTTCCCCTCTCTTCTCATTATTAGCCTTTGGCAGTATAGTAATACCTCACTAACTCATAAGTTCTCCTTTTGCTTCTCCTTCGTCGCTTTCGTTAAGTTTGCGTATATCCATGACCATGTCCGACTCCTCCATTTCTTCCTCGTTCCCTATTTTCTCCATTTCTCATCTATTATCTCTCCCTCTAAACATTTCACCCTTTTAAGATGGCCGTATTTCTCTTCTTGCTTTCAGTTGGTATCTTCATTTACGGTTACGCCGCCTCCTCCTCTTTCATAGACGCCTTCTCCCTATTACTTACATTTTTACAACCGTGAAAATTATACAATTTTTTTTTCATTCTCGATGACCAGACTAAAAAGGGTTTCATAATAGCCTAGATGTCTTAATTTCGGTGAGTTGATCCTTTTCCTGTAGTGAGCGTTCGGTAAAAATCGATCGGAAATTATTCGGTGACATTTTTTACGGAATCGACTATCAACGGAAAAAGGTTTATTTTAAACTAAAGTGTCAACAGAAGCTGTATTTTGTTTCCTCATATCTTTGTCTCTATTTCTTAATTTATCCAGTCACGTCCCTTCGCCTTTCCTCCCCGTTTGATGCTCTCTTTGTATCCCTCAACATCTGTCACTCATCAATACATATCCTTCGCTCCCTTTCCTCCCACTTCTCAGGATGTCTTTAGCTCTCTATTTTCCTCTCTGCTCTATCCGCCTTATCCCAACTCCTTTTTTCTTTCTCTCCACCCTTTTCTTCCTCCTCCTGTCCGCTCTCATTCGCTTGTTTCGTTTTTTCGCATATTTCTTCTCCCTCCCTCACTTCTCACCGCGACTTTTACTCCCACTACTTTGGCATCAACAATGCTTTTTTCGACTTTCTCTCTCTCTCCCTCTCTCTCTCCGTTTCTCCCGCCTTTCCACACTCCCTCCCGCTCCCTCCCTCTCAGCCGCGCACATACTTCAGAACTTCTCTTCATCCGAAGAAACGAGGCACCTGCCAAAACCGCCCTCTTTTAGAGTCGGGTCCCGTACACACGCCCCTCGCGCTGCACAACCCTTCCCTCCCCGTTTTACTCCGACAGCAGATGGCCATCAAGTCACACACACCATCGCACTCGCACACACACATACATACATACACACACAGCAGGGGTAATATGGCCATTCCCCTTAAGCCAAAACCTTCCTGTCTTCATCCCAACTTTTCCTTCTCCCTCATCTGTCTCCTTCTGTATTATCCTGCAATACGACTCTACTTCTTTCTCTGTCCCACTCCCTCCCTTCCTCCCTCCCTCTCTCTCTCTCTCTCTATCTCCACTTTCTCAGCTACAAAACCTTTTTTGTCCACCTTTTCACGTAATTATTCTTCCCTCCTTCCCTTAATGGAAGGCTCTACGATAAATATCTTTTATTGCCTATCTGATTTTCCATCAGCGCTATCCCATAATCTCTTGTTTCAAGATGTAATTGCAACCTATTTTGGCTAAGAGTGTATTTTGGAAAGATAGCGGCAACCGCACACTTGAATTTTCTGGGTAACTTGTTTTTTTTGTGCTGGAGGCGCAAACTCTCGAAAACTTTGATGATACGATAAAATTACGTACGTTTTGATGCTAAAGAACATAAGTTTTCAAAGACATTTATGCGTGTTGAGCAGAATTCGTAGGAATTATACACTATCAAAGAATAATGAGAAAATTCAGATATTTTCTTCCTAAGCATCTCTCTAATGTTTTGTTTGATGTCACGAAAAACACGTTCGTTTCCACCTACTAATTCATTTTCCAAGTAACACATTGAACATTCCAGAAAAGAGTATACGATCTACTGATGAATACTAATTTATAGTTAAAGTATCACATAATGATGAGATATAGGAGCTAACGATAATATTAACTAAGATTATTGGGGTATGAAGATTATCATTTTTATTTCACCTATTCCTACACATTCTGTAGATTTATAAACCGCCCTTAGGTTCTTTGCAATTTTTACGCCTTTGCTCGTGATTTGAACAAGAGAGGACTTCATTTTACCACTCCTAAACAAAAGGTGAAATGCTAATATGCCTAGATATGTATGAAAACACACACACACAAATTACTACGGTAACACTCGAAAGTGGTAATTGTAAACGACTATGATACGCTTATTAAACTCAATTTCAATGCAAACCGGAGACTTCCAGATGTCATTAAACTTTAGCAATTTCCTAAATCAAATTCTCGACATTTTTATGTCACAACATCTGTAGCTGGAATATCATACTTTCGCGTTACATAGACTCAAATTCCATGATGTTTAATATTCTTGGGTAGGGGTCTAATAACACCATCCAATTATTCCTGCATATCGATTAGTTTTTATAGCAGAAAATGCTTTGAGACTCGTTAAACGAAAATAATTAACTAAAATACTCTATTTAAATTTAACTTGTGAAATTTCCGCAACACAATTTAATAATCTCGCGACATATGTTAGTAAATGAATAAAATGTAGGCAGTTTTATTGGAAGCTACCCTTCATTCTGCCTCCACGGAAAACGATAACACAAATCCGTTTCATCGCAGTGAGTACTGAATTCGCCGCTAGTATGTGTTCGGGATTGCCGTCCAACTTCAGCGCAGTCGTCAGCGCCAAATCGGCGTCCCGCCAGGTGGCTTTCGAGGGGGAGAGAGAAAGAGAGAGAGAGAAGGAGAGGGGGAGAGAAAGAGAGAGGGTTTGAGGGAGAGGAGAGAAGTAAACAAATAAACGCTGCTCGCGAAGAAACACGGGAGTGAATTCCAACCAGAGTCGTTGCAACAAGTCCAGTAACTTCTGTCAACGAGTGACGTTTAAAGTGGCGATTAAAGATCTCTTTCTTTTGAAGCCATTCGAACTTTTCCACTCGTGCTGGCGTGGACATCGGAGACTAAACCTCGTGAACTACAGTGACTTCTGATTTTGTTATCATGTGTAAATACTCAACTAGTCTCCAAAAATATAGAGTAAATTATTATTGTAATTATTAAATTTAATCAAAAATAAATGAATTGGTGTAATTAATAACATTATTGAACTACCACATCTTACTCAAAGTCCTAATTATCAATTTATAATCATGTCAGTCCTGTGGATTTCTCTAATAAGAATTTGCACGTGACTTGAAATGGATTTCAGGTTGGAGTGACCGCTAATTATTTAAGGCCTCTAGCGATAGGAGAGGAGAACATTTTTGTCACCTATGACTCGGAAACGGAGTGAAGGTATCCCTCGGATAAGCCCATGATGATATCAAACGGTTAGACACCTTTAACGTAACCTTTAACCCATGATTAACGATGTCGAGAGCCGCCCTGCGAGAGAGATTGTGTTCGCGTTGACAAGTTGACGCGAGGTTAATCTCCCTGTCCGGAAAAGATCGCCCCTCTTCGCCCTTGCACGGCTGGGCGCATTCGCCCCGGTATCTCCCTTCGGCCACTCCCATCGGAAACGAGGAAACTGTGGTGAACACTGGAGAAATTTTCTGCCGTACTCAGCCCGCATTTTCAGGGTTCATAGCGCGTTACGTACGTTAACCTCTGCTGTGTGAATGACGGATGTCACCTGCAGAAGCATTCTTCCCCAAATAATAAATTAATACAACCGGCCAAATTAGTAACCGAATTTACGATTACCCTGTATTAAATTACTTCTTTTGGCTCAAATTGAATGCGAAACATTTTTTCAGTGTCCGTATTGAAAGACTGACAAAGTACCATTTTTGTCTGTTTTATTTTGTTAAATTGCCCAGTCATGCTCTATATATTTATTTTTACTCCTTTCAACACTTACTGTAAAGAAATATAAAACCTGCGATCGGCGCACCATCGCGATATTTGTTTTTCGGTGGCCAAATTATAATCACTGTATCATATCCAGTGGCATACATTGGTTTTGACGAACGAGTCTATTATCAAAAGCGCCGCTTGCACGAGGCTTACTTAGCACGCCTCTTACAAAAGAAACCGAAAATCTTTTATATTTAACCCATATTACAATGTTTAAATTATTTAACTTTGGATGAGATTTGCGTCTTTGCTATGAAGGAAAAATAACATATAACCAAACTTTCTTGAAAGGCGCTTACCTATATTTTTCCAAAGGCAAAAATAAAGCAAAACTTATAAAAGTAAAAATGAGGAATCTCAGGAAGCTTATTGACATCACATCATCCTTCTCTCGCCCAAATGTTCTCTCCTTACTACGCAGTATATCCCATGTAGCACTTAGTCCAGTCCATAGGAATAAACTTTTCACCGAAAATTAATTTTAGAGAAACGCCTATTTCTCGTTAAAGTCATAATTTCACGTAACAATTTATGGCCCTGTTTCTAAGCGACTGACAATGCAAACAAGCATGATGAATCATATTGCAGTTCAGTGAATAACGGTGTTTACGAAAGAGAAGTGTTCAACTAGGCTCCATTGATACCGTATATATTCTGTTAAACTATTTAGAGATTCATCCTGAAATAGAAAATTTATCTTTTTCGAAAGAAACAAGAGTTTTTATAGTTATTACTTCCACACAATTTAAAAGTATTTTAATTCATATTGAAAATCATTTGATAACCTATGGATTTTTTAATACTTATGATATGAAAAAGTTGAGATTTTAATGCTTTAAATAAGTATCAAGTGCGTAGTGAAAGCGTAAAAAATATTTGTGCGTAATTTTCTTTCCACGGAATGCGCTAATGATTTTAAGTCGCAAATCTGGAGCACAAGCGCTCTATTGCTAACCTGGAACGAAATGGAACAGTTGCGCCCTAAAACAGACTAAGTTCTTGGAAGAAGGACGTAATTTAGTTAAAGTACGCAATCGTTTATAATATGACTCTGGAATTTTTAACATTTCACAATACGTTTAATCGTTACAACAACAGGTCTGTGTTAATAAATTATACCATGTTCTCTACGTCGCCCTGATATACGAAACATTCATAATCTCTCAAGTCAGCTAATAAATAATTTTTTTCCACTCTTTATCACGTGTGGCGATTTTTAACCCACTTCTGTTCGTATTATCGCCGGACATAATGGCTGTACATCACCACGCTGTGCTCGGACAAGTAGCACCCTGCCTTATATATCTGAAATATCCCCCCCCCCCCTATTTCCTAACTTATCCCCTTTCCTACTATTATGCAATCTCCCAAGAGAGTTAACCAATACAAAATCTCGGAGACGCCTGTTTGAAAGGCGCGCCTGACGTCATATCCCCTTCCCTCCGCAAAACGCCTTCCTGCCGACGTCACGTGACCGTTGTGCCAGTGCTCCCCAACCTTTTTTGCTCAACAGAACACCTTCATGCACACGGCACACCAAACCACCTCTAATTAATTTCACTACTTAAATACACATTTTTAAAGAAAAAACTAGCATAAAACAAGTAAAAGCCGCAATTTTGTTAGTTTGTTATGATTGGTAAAGCAATATTCAAATAATTGTATAATTTTATTGTAAATTTAGTACATAAACACGAGCAGCGCAAGACTTGGCGTGTGCCGCGATGGACAATCAGTCTGAAGTAGTTATCGTAAATATATCTAAGCAATATTACTGACTTTGAACACGAGACAAGACTTCGTCCCATATTGTAAATATTGTATTTTCTCGTTGTGTTAATTATGTAAAAATGTGGTTTAACTGAAGTGGCGTATGGCTTTAATTCCATAATACCTTTAGATATACAATATCAGTTGGAGTCCATGTATCGAAATAAGTAGTCTGTTTGCTTAAAATACTTTTCGAGTCGCGTAATTAATTATACAATCTCTTCATAAGAAATTCCATCTTGTTCACCATCCTCTCGCTTCATCATTTTGGATTAGACTGGTATGCAGTGTGCCCAGGGCCGGATTAAGCGTTTCATGGGCCCCACGCAAAACACAGGTTCTGGGCCCCGGCCCAAGATGGGGCTGGGGCCCCATCTTGGGTGGATGTTTATTCTAGTCGTTTTTCCGTTTTTTTTAATGTCTGCTTTAAAACTCAATTTCCATAAATAGTTGTAATTATAAAAGTTGTAGAGCATAAAAGTTGATAGAAGTTTTATTTGGAACATTTTTTTCATAAAGCCGAGAGTTGAAGAGATATTTTGATTTTTCTTCTAAATTTACGTTAAATACGTCGCTAAGTGATACCGTTGTTTCCGCTGCTATGATAATACTTTCTAATTGTTGATAGCCGTGCGTACGCCTCCAAGGGTGATATTAATTACTCCTGGATATTTTGTTATCTATAGAAGCAGTTAACAATTTTCTTTACTTGTTTTTTTACGTAATAAAGACTACTGAAAATATTTTAAAATTATTCTCCAGTGTAATAATCGCTGATAATTGTTTCTGAGAACGCTGACGTCGAGAATAATCATATTCATTGCTCTGTATGGAGAAAGTCATGTGTTGGTCCGTCAGCTTTTTATGAAAAGTTAAAAGAATGTAAATAAGCATGAAATTGAGGGAGTGACGTTAACCACAATACAAGTATTAAAGGATTATATGTATAGTTTAATAAAGACATTGGTTTATTGAAGACGAAGCAAAGGTGTATACAGAATGTATAAACGTTGATAACAAAGTTAACGGATTGCAGGCATTAGCGCACACAGGATTCTCTTAAGGGAGGGGGGGAGGCCGGAAATATTGACAAGCACAAAAGTTGTATACAAGTTATATCAATGTCGCATATGGCATTGTTCATTATATTTAAGTTAAAAACTAAGGGGGCAAACCGTCTCCTATTCCTCCATGAACCAAGATTTAAAATAACGAAGTATGTTTTCACAGTTTAGAAAAATCACAATTTTCCAGGGGAGGAGTGGGGATTCGGACCAAGTGCCTCCCTTCCCCCCCGTCGCGTGTGCGCGACTTATTGCAGGTATTGTGATTCATCTTCACAGGAAACTTTTTCCTGAGAGCGGGCCCCCAAATAAGCCCGGGCCCCAGTTATTTGCACCGGCTACTATCCTCCCTTCCGGGCCCTGGGTAAGATATACATATACGTATTTCGTTCTGAAGTAAGAGGCGCAACCAATAAACCGAAAGCCTAGTGATATCACCGACGCACTCTGGGCTGCCGCCGTCTTACGTGCGTAGCTGAAATAGCTTTAGAATACGGAATAACAACAGCTCCTCTTCGAGGCAGCAACCACTCAGGCTTCCCATGCCCATGGACAGCATCGCCTCATCGGGACTTTTCCCGATGCCCTGGCTGCCCAATCCGCCCCTGGTGGGCCGCTTTGTCATCTGGGCCCCACGCACTTACGTGTTTTGCGTACCGCTTAATCCGGCCCTGAGTGTGCCTGCTTTCTAACCCTAAGGTCGCGGGTTCGATCCCGCTTCGGGCATGAATGTTGCGATTCGTCTTGGGGATTTTCCCCTACCTGCAGACAAGACTTTGGCTTTGCGGGGAATGCATCAATAAAAAGAAATCACTTGTGAAAAATCCTATGGATATTCATTTCTTAATTCGTCATTTTTACATTATAAGATCGTTTAATTTACCGAATCCTTCGCTGAACCCATATAGTGGTTATTTCACAAAAAAAGTCGGTCGGATGGACTTCACTTGCCAAGTGGCGCAGAGCTCATCGGACTGGATATTATGATCGTTGCTTCAGCGATACATGATAAATACAAAATGTTAAATTTTAAGATAAATTACCGAGATCTCATTATGGCCCTAATCAAAATATTAATTGATATTTATTTCGATAATTTCATTCAGGAAGTTCTACTAAATGCCAAAAAAGATTAAATATAATGAAATTGATAAATAAACTGTCTACGCCCATACTTTTAATAAGAAATTTATAAGCAATTTTTGTTCCTTAACTGAAAATTGTTCACTGCTGAAATATATGGGTCTGATAAATTATGTAAACATAAGGAAATTCTAATGAAATAACTGTTTAATAGGCGACTAAAAATATGGAGCCAAAATGTAATTCTTGGTTTCTTCACAATGGTCACCAATAAAATTAATTAACGTAACCAAGGAACGATTTGTCCAATTCAGCCGCGCAACTAGCCGAAAATCATTCACAACGTACACTTAAAAATCTGATGTGGCCAACGCATGACTTTCTCCATATTTGGGGTATAGATATTTAAATTATTATGAATGGCATTATGAGGCAAAATTATCATTTCGTATAGTAAAAGAATACAGTCGTCCTTATTGCCGTAAATTACGTATATTTTGAATGTTTACAGAATTCACCGCTACATGGTGATGGCGCTGTATATTGGAAATTTACGAATAAGCAAAATATCTACGAAAATTTGTTTCAATCAAAACTTGGAAGAAATATTATTCTCTACAACTTTGTTCCTCACGAAGATGACCAATTACGACGTTTTTAAGGAGATATTTGACGGAAACCGAAAAAACCGATTATTTTTTATAAATATTCCTAAACAATAACTGTTATGGAATATGTTTCAAGTGAAAGTTGTAGGAAATTACATTATAACCTTTGTATAGAATTGTATATACAATAATGATGTTTTAACGGAGAAATATCGCAAAAACCGAATCGGGTTTCGAATAAACCTCGACTTCCGGTTAACCGTTATTGTCCAAAAACTAATCAGTTCTTTGTGTTCATGCTAAAGTGTTATATATGGAGTTTGGTAACGATATGGCAAGTATTTTTTGAGTTAGAGCGCCCACAATCACATACACACACACATCATTCCGAAAATAGTCTAAACGTGTTCTAGGGACCTCAAAACGTGTATTTCTCTAACAATAAGTCGATTTTTTTCGTGATCACAATACTCCCATTACTACGTATGGAGAAAGTAAAAATTACTCACCAATGTTTCCCAGAGAGAGAGTTCACTAGCTTGGCGTAAAATTGACGTGGATTCGCTTCTACGTATGTCCAATGGGATAATCGCATTACGTAATGCGCACGTTTACAGCGTTTATCTCTCCGAAGAGGGATTTATCCTTGGCGAAAAAATCTATTTAGGCCGCACTTCCCGTAAAATAAAAATTTTAGTCCTCTCTTCATAGCGAGATACGTATCTCCCAAGGAGGGCGAGGCCAAGGACATTCGCAAGAAAATTGGAGTTTCCGTAGATTACCACAGTCTATTACGAGAAAAAAATATTTCTGTACATTCGAAGGGTCCGAAAATACGCCAGGGACAACGCGAAGGACCTCTATTTTATTTTCTTCTCATCTCGAATGTTCTTTTTTTCTCTCTCTCTCTCTCTGTCGTTGTTTGCTTGGATATCAAAAGGCGACTCGTTCTCTCTCGCTCTCTGTGTGACGGTTCCACTCCTATCTCAAGGGACGGGCCTTTCTTTCCTTTGCGTACGGAATTTATCTGTCTGATGAAATCCCGGATTATGTTTACGGCTATAGGAGTCGGGAAAATCGTCCCGGCGAATGGGAACGGAGGAAGGAAAAAAGATATAGAATGGCATTGAGTGGAAGCGAGTTTTTTTTTTACTTTTTTATCTGGTCTTTCATCATTTATCCTCCGGACTGGTAATCGATGACTGATTTTCTTTATTTGTTAAGCTACTTGGTTGTTTTTTGAAAAGAAAAATAATAATATTGGAATAAGATAATTCGCCACATATTGGACATGCTAGTATATTCTTCAAATAAACGCGTTATCATCCCCAAGCGAACAATAAGAATTACGTAGCTTCAGAAATGTTCCGAATAAATGAGAAATGTTATGCGCTGATGTTGATCCGTTAGTTTCTATCACAAAAATTCATATTAGCGTTCATATTTTCATCGGAAAGGAAAATGTCAACCGTGCGTTTGGATGCAATCGTGATTAACAGTAGAATGAGCATTGAAAAAATGACGCCGTTTTTCATACACGGTCACAATTGTGTTCTAAAACCTCAAATGAGTTAATTAACGCCTCTTTAAAAAAGTAACTCATAATAAATGACCACCTATTCAATTATAATTTTAAATTATTTCCAGAGAAAGTAACAAAGTCCGTGATGTGAAAATTTTAAATGCTTTTGAAATATATCGAGAACTGAAATTGGCGACGGAATAAATATTCATTACAATAGATATTTCGAATGATACATTTAAAATTAGCTATAAATTAATTTAATCCGTAATTTCCAATATGATTAAAAAGTAAACATTTTTATGCATAGACAATGACGTGGCAATGAATACGCGAACAATAAGCGTTTAATATAATCTGAAAAACCTTAAATATGGCGATCAAATAATTATACAAAATCCTAGTTTGTCACTATGGTATAAATTCGACAAATGTAAAATAAATTAATAATAGCTGCCTACGAGTTGAATATTCGTAAAGCAAGTCACATTTCAATAACTGGGATTCTTAAAATTTCTCCCATTCCATCTGTAATTATATCGCATAAATAATATTTGGTAAATAAACAATTTGAATGATTGAAAAACTAATCTCTCCGTTTCCAGTCCTTTAATGCTGAAACGAGGCGAATTTAATTTCAATTGAAAAAGAAACGTCGAAATGCCCGGTGATTTATTAATTTCGAATCGTCCCTTAATAAACATTCATTCTGTAAGCCACGGCTAACCGCAAACGTGTAAGTAAAAGATTACAACGCGACTTAGGGACTTCATAAACGATCCCCGATGTAAACACCAAGTCAGGCTCAAAGGTGTAAGGAATTTTGCGAGACCAATATCCTTTTGTGTCACAGGAGAGCCGTGAGCAGCTGCGTCGAGGGCAAAAACGACCTAATTTGAGGTGTAAATGGAAGCGGTGCTCACGGCGAGGCTCGATCTAAGTACCTGAGGATTGGGGTGGGTGGGAGGGTAGAAGAGTTAATACCGAGATATACAGCGAGAGACGGAGGGTAGATAAAGGCATAAGAGCTTCCGTTATGCGGCAATAACCCTTTGTCGCCTAAAACCAAACGAATAGGAACAGAGCGATTTTATCCTCCTCATATGCTTCCATAGTCCCACACCGGGTCTTTAGAAATAGGTCTCGTGTGTGGGCGTGAGTCTGTGCGCACGCGTGCCGTGCTAAGCGAGAGAATCGAAAAAAGGGAGCAGGCAATCCTCGTATTTTCTATGGCAAACTGCTCTCGGGAGCGTTTTCACCTGCTAACAATGTTTCCCTGCGCCATTCGCGGATATGTCCGCGACGCGCTAATTAAGGACGAATCGAAATCGCGGCGTAATATAGGCTATTGTCGGAATTTAACGCTGTCACGCGAAGAAGGTGTATGTGGGATAATTTGTTAAAGGCAGTCTCACGCATCGACAGTTCTTTTGGGTAATCCTCGTTCGTTATTAATAAATCATTATGAGCAACGCATTGGGTATTGGATCAAAAGTGCTTCTGAGAACATGTTTTAATGACTTATTGGTCATTTCAATGTGTTCTCTCAGGGGACATGCCAAACAAATTCAGTGCTAC
Source organism: Uropetala carovei (assembly GCA_036926305.1). NCBI lineage: Eukaryota > Metazoa > Arthropoda > Insecta > Odonata > Petaluridae > Uropetala > Uropetala carovei. Next base: position 1,765,747 of record JAXCHB010000010.1, on the reverse strand, counting down.
AAAAATCAACAATTTAAATATTACAATTTTGTTGACGATTGCAAGGGTCTGTCAATAATGCAGACCATTGGACTTTTTTTAGAATACTTCCTGCAATTTATAAGAATGTCAATGATTCCTCTATTTTAAAATGTGAAGAAGTAAATGCTATTATTTAAAAAAAGGCAATTATCATAATTATAAAACAAAGAGAAAGTATTATACTTGAAAGTAAAAATCTCACGCAATTATATTTTAAAGTGTAAAAGGCATTGGCTGGAAAATTTTGATGCCTTAATAAGATCAAAATATTCAAATTTACAGAGTCAGTTAGGAATAGTTATAAAGAGATTAATCTTTCCAAAAATAGCCATAGATTCCAAAATTTATTGTTATTAACAAAAGAATGTTCTCTGCCCATCCATCCATCAGGCGGATAAAAATAAAAATAGTATATAATATGAATCATGCTATACCTCGGCATGAAACAATTTTCTTACTTAATATTTTATTCTTATTTCCCATAAAGAAATTCTATTAATAAATCACCTAATAAGTTACTGTTTCAACAAACCAAACAAAATTTTCTAAATATATACCAAGACAATAATGCGTAACTAAGACTTATCAAGTTTGAAACATAACCTAAAAGGCAAATGCGACGGACTTATTTTTGCATTTATACACTTAAAATTCCAAGACATAAATTTTATGTACATCAAACAAAAAAATGAAATATTTTATATCAAGAAAAAAATAAACTACATCCGCGTCGGAGTGGCAATAGTCTCTAAAACTAAAAACGGAGAATTTCCATTCCGCCAAGGACAAAAGGAGGTCCTTCGACGAATCCTTACGAGAGATATGTCCTCAGTGGCACGTCTTACTCCAGTGACTCAAGACGAGGAGTCGCGGAGTCCGAAACAAAGAAGAAAAAAAAACAAGTGAAGGAGAGCTCCCATTTTCGCGGCACAACTTCTTTCCCGTTTATTTATTTTTTTCGCAGGGAAGGGGAAAAAAAAGAACCGACGGCCAAAAACCCGACTCAGCCCTGACCTGTACCCATTTTTATCCTTTTTCTCAAACGAACCCTTCAGGAAGGAAAGGGTTTTTAACGTACGTAACCTGAGAAAACTTGCGAGTAGGAGGCGGAAAAGGGAGGAGATTAGGTAAAGAGGAAGACAAGAAAGAAGACGCGAAGTAAAAGGTTAAAAAAAAAAATCCCCTCATTCCGCCATCTTTAATTTTTTCGGATATCCCCGTCCCAGAAGGATGGCATCCTCCTCCTCTCTCAGGCAAGTCCTATTCATCCATCATGAGGGAAAGAAATGCTAATCCACGTGCGAGTCGGAAGGACTGATACGGTTCTCTCTCTTTCTCTCGCCGTCTTTCTTCCAAAGGAGGTCTTGCAGGTTGGGTGGAAAGGGACGGCTGCGTGGAACAAATAAGGAGAAAAAGAGAGAATCGAGAGCCGTTGTAGGCATTAAGGGGCCCCAAAAAAAAGGAATGCAGGAACTAAGGAAGCACAGTGAATACTAAAATGTGGCCTTTTTTCCAGCGTTAGATATGTAGGAGAATATAAAGACAAGTAACGGTGCTTGAACCGTTTGGTATCATCGAGGAAGAAATGCGAAGAGGAAAAGCGGCATAATAAACTCGTTGATAAGCATAGGAATTGGAAGCGATGAGAGAATATTTTTAAAAAATCAGAAAAGAATAAAGAGAAATTAAGAGAAGGGAGAAAAATTATGATCCATATAAATACCGAGACAAGTAAGAGCTGCAGAAGCAGACTGCAAATGGCGGTTTTTTATTCATTGTTAATACATAATGTTCGTATACCAGTATGATTAGTCTGATATATCATTATAACGAAACAATACTGAATCAATTGTCAAAAATCAAAGTCGCTTAGGAAACGCCAGACAGACCTCCACAATAAAGCATGCATAAAAAGACAATATTAAATCGGTTGACGTAAAAACTGTATCTTAGGAGTTACCGCGACAGGCAAACAGGCGGACAAACCAAACGCATTATTATTTTTTTAAATCTTTAAAAAAGACGAAACCTGTAGGAACACGTAATAAAGAGATAAAGATAAAAGATTAAGATATAATATTTGAAAATAACTGTAATAAAGGTGAAGTAACATCTCAAGTTCTTAATGAATTCCAGAAAAAGGATGATACGAGGAAAATGACATCAGATATCAAGAAAATGCTGATGTCTTTATTTTAGGCAACACTTATAAACATAAAAATTTAATTACGAAGGCAATATCTTTTAATAAAATTTCCACCGTGAATTCAGTAGATATTATCATGTGAAAACGCAGCTGATATTATTGCTTCTAAGCAAGGAAATGTATCGATAATCATAATGCATTAACGAACGCGAAAAGATACCAGCGATTTTCCTCGAAAATGTCAATAGACTCCGTCTCCGAAGCGCAAATTTTAAAACAAGTCCACCAAAAAAAAGCTGAAGGCGAATTTAACCTTAAGACTAGCGTGAACTGAACAGAATTTGCATATAATTCTAGTACGCCCATCTGTTCATTCAAGGTGGCCGAATAATTAAGGAAAAAGCTGAATCACGCAAAAATATCCGTCTCAACCAATTCGCCTTGGCGAACACTTCCGCCAACAAAAACCCGATGTTCCTTTATCGACTATAAACGGACTCGTAAACTATTCATTTTACTACTTCTCCTATTATCCCTTTGTGCTTTATCCAAATCTGTAACTTCCCTATTGATACTACATTCTGTTTCTTCCTGTCTCCCTTTATCCCCCTTATCCATTCCATGTTCTACCATGAATCCTTTGCATATCCTTCCTTCACCCGTCCCTCCCATTCCTTCTTATTCGCCTTTTCCCTTCACACTCTTATTCTATCCCACAAGCTTTCCTCTTCCACACTCTCCCGTCTCTTTTCCCATTTCCTTTTCTATCACACTTTCAGCTTTCTTCTCTCCTACTCTTTTTTATCCAATCCCCTCAAATCCACCCCATCCCATCCTGTTCCACGTGAAACACGAGCTAATTAAAGACCTAGGCTTCTTCAGCTGGGAATCTTTGGAGAATATTCCGGCCAGTCTTTGCTCGCTCGCTCGCTCGCGCACACACACACACACACACGGCCGCTCGCACACACACCAAAAGGAGCAAGACGGAAAATTACGAACCTTCGAGAGTAATAATTCGAGGCGAAGCGCATCCTTGAAACATTTCCGTTTCCTGTATAAATCCACGTAGCTAAGGTATTGTTGCGCAGTCCCCGTGGAAACAATGACCGTTACCGCTCCTAATGAGAATGGTCTGTCCCGTTAAGGAAGAGGAGAAAATGGAGGACGCTTTGAGTAATACATTGCTTCCGCAAATTTGTAGTGCATGAGTCCATGGAGATATTTTCTTAATTGTTTCGCAGAATGGCGCATCAGATAAAAACTCTATAGATGCCTCGAACAGTTGCGCGTCGGTATTTTCCGACAAGATGGTAATGCGTCTGCAATTCCATGTAAATAGGTTTTTATTACATCAGTAATTTAATTTGTACTCTAACAATTTAAAAGCACAATTTTTGGAAGGATGCAAAACTAAAAGATGTAGGAATCTAGAAAGTATTTACCGCGGGTGATTTATTTAGAACTATACGAAGAATATATTTATGTAAAATATGAAATAAATTGATGACAAATAAAATAATGCATTAATTGCAGTGTCTACCATTAAATTCGTTAGAGATTAAAATGTACTATTTTAATTAATAAAGCAGTAATACGTAACGCATCCGGTATATAAATAAAAACATAATGAATATTAAATTTAAAAGTATTTAATGTAATACATATAAGAATATGAAAATATATCATGAAATCATTACAATATTTTATATATTATATGATACATTTTTCATTGAAATATTACTCAACCTTATTGGAATAATTATTTGAGCACGGATATTTACCGGCAAATAACATTCATTTGAAGTGGTTTTCTGAAAATAATTAATCCAAATTAATATTTTAAATTGCCTAAATAACAAATGCAATTATTATTTTATCATCATGGCCATTATCAAAGAGCTTTGGAAACACTGGATCCATGGACACGTACATAAATGAACCTGGAGCGATCCTATTGACCCAATTATTCCAAACGGGGTATTCACGTGTTTTATAAATGATTTGCCAGAGTAAATTAGTTTTCCACGCTGTAATCCTCCCGGATTGTTTGATTTTCCACACAAAATATTTTCTAAAACCGACAAAAAAGTGGACGTAGAAAAACAAGGAAATATATATTTTGTATTTTCCGCTTAATCTATAATTGTAAACCCAAGTTCCATCGACGCTTAGGATCGTCAACATGCTCGTTATGTCAGACTCTAAAAAAAAAAAAAAGATATCTCTTTTCACAAAAGAACTCCTTAATAAATTCTGGTGATTAAACACTGCCCACGGAACACACATGGAATCGTCGTTTTGGTCCGCCGAATTTATTTTTAGACTCGTTTTACCCGATTTTAATCCTCTTCTAAACGCATTTCCCGTAAACTCGTGGAATGCCTAACCGAATGTGTGATCAGGCGCAGAGATAAAGCTTCCGCGGGATGGAAAACCAAGCAAGTCGTATTATCACCCAATTCAATACTCTCCACAGCTCCGGTTTGCAGCCTCAATAGCGCGGCGCGTGGGGGAGGAACTGAATTTGATTGGTAGCGCTTCACAATTCCCAGATTCAGAAACATTTTCGCCGTTCCAATTTTTTTTACCGATCCGCCCGCGAAACAAGAAACCGATTACGCCGGTTTATATTTCATTTCGCGTTTGTTTCGTTTTTTTTCATCGCCCTCGCGGGCGCCGAGATTTTTTTTTGTGGAAATTGAAACAGCTTCGATACATCCCGTAGAAGCAATTTTTTTATTATTGCGAAACATCCATTTCATCCCCCCTCCCCTCCGAATTTATCAATCAACGCTCTTTTTTGAAAAAAGACATTTCCATGATGAGAATTACGATACTTTTACATGTATATTTCGCAATGGCTCTCCAAGGCTGAAGCAGCTTCTCAACCTCAAGGGGGTTTGAATTCGATGTTTCCTTTTATTGATTTACTCGACGCTTCGTCGCTTTTCATCATAATATTCGTAATTCTTCCCGATGTCATAAATGAAACGTAAATTTTATACAAAACAGAATTTTGAAGGGTGGTTTTATAAGACTCGAAGGCGTGGATATAAACATAAAAATAACATCTAAAATTAAAAAAATAAAATTTTATCCCAAATGGTGATAGTCCAAGGTCATTCATTAACATTTGACACGAATCTCCGTATTTCAACGAATGTTTCAATTGAAAATAAAGGTTTTGGCGAGGGCCATTATAAAGCAGCGTTTGAATTAGATTCGTTATGCATATGAAATGCACTTTGTCCTACAATGTGAATGTTTTCCTGAGATTTACCCTGACAGCAGTTTAATTGCGAAATTAACGTAAAAATACTACTTTCAATACATGGCTTCCAAAACATACAACTCATTAAAAGTGATTTCTTTGTATAGTATATTTATTAAAATTTTAAATTATTAAATTATCATTCGCAATTGAAAAATATAACAGGAATAAATTCCAAAATCACCAGTGCTATAACAACTACAATTTATTCAATGCCTATGAAAGGATTATGTGCAATGCCTATGGAAGGATTGTGTGTAGTTAGAAATATTTTTGTAAGACTCTTTATACATTTCTATCAGAATAATATATATTTTAACATAAAAATAAGCGGAGCGTTTGTCAGAGTTACAGATAAAATGCCATCAGAAATCGATTGAACTGGTAAGAGACGTATTTCATATTTAATAAATAAAATCAATAACCTGTATCCGATCTTTCCGTAATTGATAAAATCATTCGAATTGATACTCGAAAAATAACGACATGGTAGAGCATTTTGTTTGTTTATATATTTATCATCACGTCATTATGGAAAGCATTCGCGCGATACGAATCTAGCCGCTCTAGGCGCGTTTCGTGCAGTGGAGTATTAGAAAGAATTATACGTAAGGGAAATAGCGTTTTAAAATTTTTTCTTCGCCATAAATAATCCATTTTCTTACTATTTAAAGATATTGCATACACACATAAGGAAATAAAACGTTTGTTTCAACTCGAATGAAGACATTCTTGTTTGTTTTCTTAATAACGGCTATTCTTACGATAAAAATGTTTAAGAAAATAAATACATTAATTTACTAGTTCTACAAGTTTTACTTGAAAAATATTTCGATACGACCAATACTTTACGAGATATGACGGAATGTTCATTTTTTGACACCAGTAAAGTGGTAGCCCTCATTGGTTTTCGTGATACATTTACGTGATTTTCTTATTATCTTTGATTGTGTCCTTAATATCAAATTTCATGAAAATCCGTATGGTAGAAGCCGAGAACGAACATGCGGACTGACGGACGGACAGACGGACAGACCGACGACAATAGGCGCTCACGCTGGAGGCGAAACGCGCCTAAAAACGATATTATGTTAAAATTTTTCCCAAATAAATCATTGGACTCTCAACTTCGGTGACAAAGGGAGTTTTAATGGTAGTTTACATTTGGTATACACCACTGAACTCTTTATTCCGGTTAAAATGACACCTTCTTCTTGTTTCTACGGCCTGTAATGGCTGAGTTGTAGAATAACATACATACATACATACATGTACATACAAACTTTGCTTTATATATGTACATATCTATAGATTACTCAATTAATTTGCTACAATTCATAAAATTATCTCGAAAAATCATCTCTTAGCAAAATAACTGAAAAACAATGTTAAAGCAGCTAATTTAAACGTTGATAAATTATCTGGATAATAATTCGATTGTTTCTAACAGTGTAATCTGAAAACTTCATAATCGTTTCAAATTAATGGTCGATTATATCTACACCTAATCAATCAATTGCAGCAGCCGGGAAGCAAAGGTATCTCCTTAAAGCCGCAGTAGTTGCTATGGAATAAGAATTAAATACCCATGTTTGAGTTAAAAATAAAGTTAAATTTGTAAATCTTATTTTAATACACTATGTTGACATGCGATAATTTTCCAATAAAATATTTCTGTGTCGGATACCAGGAGAATCACAGAATCTAGATATGTACTATTAGAATTGTAACTTTTATGGTGACCAAAATACATCAGTTAAGTCAACCTTTATGAGCTTGGAAGCTACATTTTATGTTTAACTTGCAGTGCGATCGACCCCCTCATTCCAAATATTTTAGCCCCATCCATAAAAAATGATATTTTATTGCTTGAACATTTATATTTTAATGAAATGTGCTTCCAAATTAATGATTGAGGGAAAGGTAAAAATGAAGAAAAATTTCAATTGTATATTTATTAAAATTAGTGAGAAATCTGACATTGTAAACCGCCAGCTATTTTCAAATAATCAGTTTCTTAATTACTAACTAATAATTGTTGAAAATATATTGACGTTTTCAGTTTTTTTACTTGATATTTCCTTATAAATGATTTAGGAAGAAAGTCATTTCATAATGTGCATGCAAAGCGTTAAAATAGCGATCGAGGTTGCCTCTCTATATAGAGAGACTGTCGAGTTGAATATCAAACACACACATTCATTGTAAGGAAAAATTCCCCTTCCCAGCCATTATTAAATTTATGTTTTTGATTTTTGTAGCACTCATGGTTCAGTAATTTTCACAAAATAACACTTAGCTCGTAATGACCGTAATAGAGGAAACACACACAAAACAACAAATACATCAGACATAGAGCGGGCCCTATGCATAACACGGACGTATCACTTACCTACTAAAACAGTTTGGTATCCACCCCTGAGTTAAGTTATACTCCCTCCTCATTTGGTAAGCACGTGATGAATAATGGAGAGTAGCCAATGGCTTTCCTTAAACGTACTGAACAAGCAATGGGAAATTTTTATTAGCAAGTTTTAATGAACTAGCTCCAATTCGAATACCTGAACAACACTGCGACCGATTAAATTATTTATGCGGATCTAAAATTACCCTCTTATCACATAGCAACGAGTTGCACGATTTAAGGGAAAATGCTATGACTTATCAACCCGGCACATCACAAAGCCGTTCGGAAGAAAACAAGGTTAAGATCGCATTTGCACTCAAGTAGCTGCTCAAAATCAACAATAGTACCATTGAATATTCTTGACCTGGCTTATAGATCTGACCATTGGGCGCCTGCACGCTTCCTTTTGGCAATAACGCAAGCAGAAAAGCGAGGCAGTAAAAGCAGAAGAACTCCCGTAATTGGCTATCGCAGAGGAAGAAAGAGAAAAAAAATCTTTTGAAAATGCCCCATCCGACTTCACCAGTAAAACGAGGCAGTCATCGCATAGGGAATGAGGGTGAAATGGGGGCGGAAAGATTTTTAGCTTCGGCATGGAAGGATTTTCAAGGGTTCGAAGAGAGAAAGGGTGAGCATGTGTGTGTGTATATGGGTTGAATTGTAATGGGGCAAGGGTCAGCTCTGAATAGAGAGAGAGAGAGAGGGGGAGGGAGGAGAGTAAAATGGAGCCTCACATATCAAATAAACAGCCAGAAGGCAGTATGTGTGCGAGTGAGAGAGTTTTGCAGAGGGAGGGGGAATGTTGGATACGTGTGGTGGTGGGGGGTGGGAAGGATTTTTGGTGTTAAAAGTGAACGTGTAAGCATATAAATAGCAGCTGCTTGGGAGGGGGATGAGGTGCCATAGAGGATGGGGAAAAATAGTTGGAGCGGAAGCTGTGAAGGGAGGGGGCGGTGGGTGGAAGCATAGCTGCCGAGGTTGTATGTTTTGAGGAAAGGGATAAAAAAATCTATTTTACAGGGGTATTAAGATAGTTTACCGCGCAGATGTAATGAAAAGAAATTCACCATATCAAGGGCCTTTTTTCCTCTTTCTTTTCCTCTTGCAGGAGGGGGAGGAGGAGGATTATATTCATTATTAACTCGATAATAAAGTGTTCCTACGTAGTTGACCGTATTTTATTTGGAAATGACAGGCGTTTAATTACAAAGAGAGCCCCATAAAATTCTGCCTGGACCATCCTAGTTTTTTTTATTTCTCTCCACTTCCTTCATCGTTTAACATACTCTTTAGCAGTCTTTTGTGTTGGTGATGTTTATGATTTTAATTAGAGAAGCGAAGTTTAAGGTCCACTGAAGTTTACAAAAAGATAAAAATGGAAATTTTTCCCTGGGAGATAGCGTATAATGTAATCTGGGGATATGGCAGCGTAAAAGATTATCCACACCCTCGCATAAAAGAGCGTATGATTTGGTTATTTTTTCAAATGATTACCTCTTAAAAAGTATTCATGAAAAAAATACATCCTAGGCATTGTTTCAAATATCACAAAGTTTGAAAGAATTTCTTCGCGTATGCTACAATCATCCATTTATTTTATCTACAAGAAAAATACATATGAAATACTATTTTCATTAAATGGCGAATACATGTATAAATATACATTTATTTGTGTTCTCTTGAGAGGAATTATGCAAAGAAAGTAACAGGATGAAAAGGAAAAAAATTGTTAAGGATGTGGTAAAATTTCTAGGTACACCTTTCTTTATCCTCAGACTCTGCTCCATTATTTAAAAAAGACGTCTTAATGATAATGCTTGCTACGAAACTAAACATTTGGATTAGAAATAAATTTTTTATGACGAAGAAAATTCACAAGCTCTTTATAAGTAGGTAGACAATAGAACAGCAGTTAACTTTCAAATTTAAAATATACCTAGATGTCTTATACGCTACCCGCAATTTCACCTCTCAGTGTACTCTTCAAGAAACTGAGGTTAAATATTGAAATGAAAATTATGGAGTCAAAATAGATTTACTTATCATTAACATAACTAACACATTAAGGTTTGAGGAAAAAATCATCAGCTATCAGTAAATTACGCCTTAAATATTCCACGGGATGCATTAGCAAAGACAAAGAAAGTGTTGCCGTTATGGACAAAATTACGATAGCACAGAAGAGGAACGGAGAAGATAAATGAATCTTGCAAGACGATTAATTGTTTCTAATTTGTAACAAGTAGGATTTATACAGGCTAGAATCGTAGTATAAAGTAGGTGCTTTTCTCTCACGCGAATTTGGAGTTGAAATTTTCACTTTTGTATCCGGTAAAGTAACAGACGTCTAGTAATCTCTACGTATCTCATTCTGGTCATCTACTTTGACGAAAATGAAAAATATAAAATTTTATCCTAATCGTTCACCAGTAAATACGCAATGGAATACACAGAAACATTAAACGTTTATTCTTTTTTATGAAGGCGCCTGGTAAGTCGGTGAGAATTGGTGCAAAAAATATCTAAGAAAATATAAATAAGATTTTTTCGAGGAAGAAATCGAAAATATCATTTGTCATAGAAAGAGGACAACCGTTTAAGAAAAGGCTTTATGCCGTCGAGAACGACATTCCATGGAGCGATTAACGATTGGTGTTTTTAATACGATTGGAGTGATTTCAATACAAATTTACGCAAGGAAACGGTTGGAGGATAGTGGAATAAATCTTACAAAACATAGTTATGTATTATAAACTGTTGTTGGAAATTTTCTTTATATATATTTACCAAAAACCTTTTTTTAAATATATCCTTTGCATTATTTTTATCTTTGATCCAACTGATTTTTCATATTTTACTTCAATTCTTCATTGGATACACATTTTCAATGACTCTCTGGCTTAAAAAAATTCATCTATATTTTTATTACGTCATAATCCCTTTGAAAAATCATCAGACTCTTAATTGCCTGTACCACAAGACTGTTTAAGAGGATATCTATTAAAAGTTGGGGGAAAATTCATGTATGTATGATTCTCAGCATTTAAAATAAGCGATAAATGTCTGACACTTCTCTTGCGTAAAAAGGAACCGAATATAACAATAATAAATAAATTCAAATCCAATTAGTTAAAATTAAGCTTCATCGGATAAAAAAACAACACTTTTATTAAAGATCTCAGCGATTGCTAGGAAATTTGGAATTTACAGACATATTGTTATAGCTTTCATGAATCACTGTGCAATTTGTTAACATAACTGTCATTGACACCCTTATTAGGCTATGTGGTGTGAAGCACTTAAACCTGAGCGTCATTATTGCTCGTATTTCTTGGACATTTAATGACCTTTAGCTGCGTCATAACTACAAAATATGAAAAGCTGAAACTGTCTTACTTTTTAAATTAAAAACATATCAAAACGCGATATCAAAAGCCATTTAATACTTAAAGTAACGCCTTTCTTGTTTTTTATATAACATTTTAGAAAGTTATATCCTTAATTAACGTTTTAATAGCATAACAGAGTTATCAGGAAAAATTATTGTAATTATAGCCGAATAAATAATGAAGAATGAGCCATATAAATAAATTTCACCAATAAACGCCTTAACAAAAGACTTTGAAACGGCGACGGTATTCTGGAGGGCTCCGGACAGCGAAGATATCAACTACGCACAGAATACGTCCATAAATATCCGACTCAATGTAAATGAAGTCATAAATGAACATCCTCCGGCCATAATTGCAGATAACTCCACTCTTTAATTTATTTATTTAGCTCCATCCATTTCCCTAGAGTTTCTTTTTTTTCCTCGCGCCTTCCGTCTTCTCAAACTCACGTGTTCGGCCTTCTCCTATCCCTCTCTCTCTCTCCCTTTCTATTCTCCTACGCCACATCCTTTTAAGCTCCGCCCGACATGTCTCCGCCCTTTTTCAACGCAAAGAAGATACCCTTTTTATCTTCCTCCTCACTTTTCTACTTACGTCCCTTTCAACCCCTCTTTCTCACTTCTCCTCTACTCCACTGTTTCCCTTTTAACTTCTTTTTCTCTCCTCCCTTTCATCTCCGGTCTCCTCCCTTGATCACGCTCATCTTCTTCCTCTCCTCTGTCTATCCTTCTCCCTTTCCCACCCTCTTCCTTCTCCCTCTCATTCATCTTCCTTGCCATTTCCTTGTTTTCTACGTCTATCTCTTTCCTTTCCTCTCCTTTCCTCCGTTACTCAATATTATTCCCTTCTTCCAAAACACGCGCACACAGGTACCTCTTCTGAACTCATTTATTTCCGCGTCCTCGCCGTCCGCTTAAAGGCTAGTATATTTCACGACGGGCAGAATTAAACAAGTATTTTCCGTGGACGTTGTTACGGTTGCAGGAGTAAATTGGGTTGCCATGGAGAAATAGAATGAAAGAGAGAGAGGGGGGAAGGGAGGGAAGGGAAGGAAGGTGGAGGGAGTTCGTATTGCCGGTAAGGGGAGAGTGGAGGGTGGGTATAGGGCGTGGAGGGCTAAAGACGAACCGGAACTCTAACAACTTTTTCGGGACTTAACCCCCTCTAGGCCTAGCATCCATCAAATTAAGCCCCCAGTGCGTGCGTGTGTAATGTGTTTGTTTGCGTTCGCCAAAGTGGGGAGAGAAAGAGGCGAGAGGGGGAGCGGTCCAACAGCGAAACTTCGAAAAATTTGGGAGTTCCTTTTTTTCTCATCATGGGAGCTTAATGCGTAATTCTAATTCCTCTTCTGATTTTATATAAATCGTCGGTCGTGTTCCATCTTTCTTAATGGCACCACACTATTATATTTTTCTTCTCCGAACCATAGTTGTTCTTCGTCAATCCCTCATCCTTTTTGTCTTGATTTTTTCTTCGAGCATTAACTACGTCGTCTATGTAGTTCGAATTGTTCTCTTCAGAATGGAAAGGTGAAGAAGCTCCGTCGTCCATCGTGAACGAAAAGCGTGAAATTAAGAGTGATGACATATTCTCGTGGACAATGACAGAAAACGATTTCAAATTCCGCCCTCACTAGCTCTCGTGAAATATATAGAGCCTCTTACTTGGATCACAAAGCAGGTAGGAATTTTTGAAAGAAGGAAATTGGAATGCTTGTTAATTACAGTTCAGCTGCGAAATAGAATGAAACGCTCCGGGGATTTTATGTCCAATCTCTCAGAATGACTTCCCTGAATTTGTGAAAAATTATCTAGCCACTGAATTAATTTGTCTCACAATGTTCACGGATATCACCGTATGACCCCGCAAAAAGTGCAAATATATTTTTATTTAACTCCTGCAATAAGTTACATTTTCCAAATTATGGGAGAGAAAAATTTTAATAGTGCTAACACCATTCCATCATCGATTGAATTTATATATATATATATATATATATATATATATATATATATATATATATATATATATATATATATATATATATACTTACGGAAGATCAAAGGTAACTGAGGATATTTAGGGCAACTAGGTGTTGAAGGAAACCCAGTGAGAGACATAACTCTATCGTGCAGACGAAGGGATCATCCCGAAAGCTCCAATAACTTCTACAAAAATGTCTCTTCCGGTAAGTGCTCACTGGGTTTCCTTCAACGCCTACAACACCTAGTTGCCCTAAAAAAAAATATATATATATATATATATATATATAAATAATCGGAAAGACTGCCTTTATTGGTAAAATGTTGCAATGAATTTTAAAATCATTAAATGATACAAGAGCGATACAATTATTCATTAAAAGGTATATTTTATGCCTTAAAATTATTATTATTATTATTATAGCCTTATAAGGAAAAATGAGCGTAAAATAAATTTCCCGGTGAAATTCAAATATTGATAAATTTATTATTATTTATTTCAAGATTCATTTGTCAATATTCACTGTAAAGCTTCATTAAGCTTTCATTTGTATGAGCAAATATGTTTTTTCTATTCTTTCTCTACTCTCTTGCTAATATAATGTGCTCGATAGCGACTGACCAGTGTATAATTGACTCTGTGAATTAAATCTGGAAATTCTCGGAAGCGAGATATTTGACGAAGCTTCGTAATATGATTTTGGCCGTGCACGAGGAACCGGTGAAGCATTGAATACCGTGTTTAGAAAATAAAATATTCAACACAGAAATATATGGAATCGATCTTCCTAGCGTCTCTGAATTTGCCGATTAAACCGCGTCGTTGCTTTCAAGTATGCCTGGAGTTCAGGGAATATGATGCCATATTTGCATAAAGCTAGAATAAATTACACAATCACTATAACTACAAGTTTAAAGTATAACCTATATACTAAATTGTAAAGAAAAATAGAATTCATAGGAGTCTGTAAAAATATTTACCGAAGAGAGTTTAAATCACAGGAAAATCCTTATTCTATATTTAGCCATTTACTAAATTACTAAAAAAAACAGAAGTAAGTTCCAAAACAATTTTTTCAAAATCAAACGGACGTTCAAGGTATCCAGCGAAATCTCTTATAAAATGATAAAAATACAATAAATCTACATCGCTTTTCTTTGTCTTTTTTAACGGTACTCGAATAACTTTCCGCACAACATCCCTCCAGACTCAGTTTCCGAAGATATTTTTGCACGAGCAGCATAAACTACGCTACTATTCCGACCACGTCGCCATATAACCGAACTAACATCACTACCACTTGCTTGAGTCTTGAAAACATCCGAAACTTTCTTTTTTAAAAATATTCTTCTGCTTCTTCCTCACGAGAGGTAACTCCTTACCATTTAGCGTCCTTTTTTTTACTTAATATCTCGACGATTCAACTCCCCCTCCTCCTTCCTCCCCCCTCCCTCCCTCCCCACAAGCAATATTCGCTATTCCCCTTTTAATCTTTTTCCTCTATTTATTTATTTCTTCTTTCTGTATCCTTTTTTCCAACTCTCAGCGTCCCTTTTTAGCCTTTCACTTTTCTGTAAAACTCTTTCGACGACCCCCTTTCCCAAATAACCATACTTGGCCCTTCCTAAAGCCCTCCCTCCCACTTTCCCTCCCATTTCTCCCCATCCATCTCTCTCTCCTATCACTCTTCCCTTTTTATTCCTTCCCGGCTACCCTTTCCCTTTTCCCCTCTGCCTACCATTTCTTCCTTCATCTTATCTCGAATCTCGTGATTCGCGTTTTTTCTTCATGGAATTTATCTTCATCTCTCCTTTCTCTTTCATTCGTTCCGCTGTATCCTCCGTCCCATCCGTCGCGCGATCTTCCGTCCGATTCACTATATTTATCCAGATTTCTTGAATTAATTTCTTCATGTTGACATTCATCTCTTCTTTAAAATATTTCCCTGCTTCTTCCTTATGGCATAACGTACTTTATCTCTCAGTAAGTTCTCGGTTCACCAGGTCAAAATATGATTTCTTTTTGCACAGTTCCCTATTACTTTCTCCCTCTTTATTTTTCGTTAACCCGAATATTTTCTCCTGCCTACGTTCCTCCGACAACATTGCCTTCTTTTACGCATTCCCTTCGCCATATTTCTTGCTTTCATCCCCATCTGATCTACTCACTGTATGTTTCCCTTCCTCCTCTTTCCATATCCCCCCACATCCCCCTCCCTTATTCACAGCCATCTTCACTTTTCTCCTCCCACCCTCCATAACTGTCTCGCCATATCTCCTACTCGCCGATAAATATAACGCTCAGATCTTTTTTTTTTTGCCTCTCCGACGTCCGTCCAACCTTCACGCCTCATCAGGCTCCATTTTCAGGAAGGCCTTCCTTGAAAACGCTAACATTATTCTTTTATGGATTTGTTTCTCTTTTATTTATTTATTTGCTCCGCTCCGGATTTGATTTATAGAGGGCGGCGTTATTCTCCTTTAATGAGAATGGCAGAGAGAGAGAGAAAAGACGATGAAGGGGAAGAGAAAAGAGGAAAACCAGAGTTTATTATTTTGCAAGTTTAAAAAATAATTTTTCGGTTTTTCAGGCTAAGATTTCGTTGTCTAATTAAAAAAGATATTTTTTTATAAGATCAGACCTCGAGTTATTATAAAATATTTTATATGCGTTCGTCCGAAATTTATTTATTATATATCATTATTATTTATTTATTATTATTTATTTGTTTGTTTGTTTGTTTCTTTATTTATTGTATTTATTTACTTATTTATTTATTGTATTTATTTACTTATTTATTTATTGTATTTATTTGTGTACATATTTATTTATTTATTTATATTTTGGGCTAGACCATATTTTGTTACCTCATATCTCTTGAACGAATGATCGGATCGTAAAGAATGTTACATTGTTTGAAAGATTATGGCTTGCAGATGGTTTTTAGCCCATAAAAAATTTTGTATCTCATCTAGATGTTAAACTGTGAATGTTCAAACTTTCCAAAAGTCTATTTGGTTGCGGTAGCTATGCCGGTGAGTCTGGGGGCGTTTTAGCAGCAAGAAATTCAACTACTACACGCTCACAGCATTCTGTGCCACAACGTCAAAAATGATAGAGGGAAATACGGATTTCAACGTGACTTGTCATTTTCACCGATATATGGCGAGAGAAGTTATAACGCATAATTGCACGAAAATTTTAGCTTATTTCTATTATGTCAATTTATACCTCAATAATGTTCACTATTGGTATAAAAAGTTTGAACTTTTTCGTAAAACAATTAACAACTCGTAATCAGTAGATGTTTCATTTGGGAATGTATTTTTATTCATCACGCTGCTGTAGATGGCTTCTGGGTAGAAAAGTATCTTGGAAATTTCAAAACTTGCGAAATGTGGTGCCGTGGCATAGTGGCTACGCTGAGTGTACCCGTTGAAAACCTGCGAATGTTGCATTCTTTCAATAGATGTTGTGGCCTCTTATTTGCGTGTTTATAGGAGAGCACGCGAATCAACGCTTCATCTTTCGGAAGGGACATGAAGCCGTTGGTCCTCTCCTTGGTGCTTTTCGAAAAGAGTAGGCTAATGTATGTACCGGGTTTCTCATCTTATTTACTTTGTGATTTAAACTGACGAGCTTACAAGCGCTAGATTCGTTTGAAGTCACAAAGTTCCACAAATCACAAACTTTGATATCAATCATTGTAATAAATCGATTGAGGTAATTTATTTACCTCCGTTATTTTTCATTGAATGTTATTCATTTTCGCACTTCAAAGATGAAAACAAGTAAGAATTTTAAAAAATTCAAAATTCAAATATTTTTGCTTGATAAAATAGGCGGCATTAAAAGAATAAAACAAGAAAATTTTCAGATTATTTATTCGTTATAAAAGATTTCGGTGTCATGTACTTTTCATTACTAGAACTTTACATAACATTTACGTAATAATCTCATTCCATAAGCTGGAGTAAATTGATTTTGATTATAAAGTTAATAGCTTAACACATTTTTAAAAATAAAGCTCAACCTTGAAAACCTCCTATCAAAGCGAAATTATTACGTAAATGATACGTAAAGCAACAGTAATATGACACCAAAATATTTTATAACGAACAAATAATGTGAAATTTTTCTTGTTTTATTCATTTAAGGCCGCTTATTCTTTAAAACAAGATTTTATTTTTAAATTTTTTTTAAATTCTTGTTTTTATTTCTAACCTTAACCCTCGCGCACGTGCCTAACTTGGGTAATGTTCCCTTCAAAAAGTGCTTGGGCGTTAAGTGTTTAAGTGTGATGTTTCTTTCATCCGTGGTTTCATACATTTCCTGTCACAAGCTTTCGTTTATGATCAAGAATAATTAATATCGGACCTTAATACGATTGACTGGAACTTGGAATTAAAAGTGACGGAGACACAAAAGTGTTATTATAATTTCAGTTGCCATGGAGGTCATTTCTATATAGTAAGCTATGCTAAATTGTATTGTACAAAATTTAATAACAATTTAATTTAGACAAACAAAAGGCATCAAATCATCAAATAAGTATTATATTTTCATTTAATAAGGATATATAAACTGAGTGCAGGCTGATTTAAACGAGATTCAAAGCACAATTCTATCATTTTACCAAACAAATGTTTCTTTCTAAATTAACAAGCGTCACGATTCAGTTAAATATATGAGTATATAAAACAAAACATATGGATGACTTAATTGAAATTTTGACTAAAATATTAAAAATTATATTGTATAAACTGATGGTATTACGGTTTATTCTGAGACACATTCTTTCCAAACCATAAAGCCATGAGATTAAGGAATATAAATTTCTTAAATTTTATCTTCAGCTATAAAATTACGGAGATAAAAAATGAGAAATATTTAATTTTATTGTAATCATATAATTTAATTGTAACATCTTCGTCTATTCTTCTTAATCGCATGCAATAAATTCAGCTACAATAAGAACGGAAACATTAAACGCTAACATTATAGTAAATAAACGCCGTTAAATTTAAAGATGGAAGGAATTATAAATCTTTTAAATTGGTTTATAGCCGGTAAATTTGCTTTGTAGTTAGAGCGTTAAATAGCTGTTTGCTTTCCCATCATAGTCCGTTACTTCGGAGATTTATTTGTCAAAAAACCACAGCCTTCCTTGCGTTCAACAGGAAGAGCACTACGAACGGAAAAGAGTATTTTCTCACTTTTTTACTGATAAACAGTAACGAAAATTATTTTTCGATGGTTAGCCTATATTGCGCCCAGATTAATGGATCACAAAATTTCTTTGGATATTATATACCTTTAGTATGGCGGCATTTTAGCATTCAATCTTCAGGTTTTCATTTTACGACATTAGCGATACATGCAGATCGATGGTGTTTGCACAATCAACTTCACTCAATACTCATCAATAAATATAATCACCTCCTACTAATTCGCCCTTCGCATAAAATAAGAAAATACAAAACAAATATCTTCCTAATTCAAACTCTGGACCCATCCGACCTTCATAGACACTTAGGTAATATTTTTTTCCTTGACTTTTTTTTAATAAAAAACCTTTAACGCCTGTAAACACAGCTTAAATTATGGAGTGTCTTTAGCAATTGCGAATCAATGAGCCCTCAAAAGGAAAAGAGGAAATATATTAAACGCCAGATTATGTACATAAAGGAAATTCGGGATATCGTCTCGCTCGGACAAGAATTTTAAATTTTCATCAGGGAAAAATGATTTCTAGAAGTAAATAGCCTGAAATTTATCATTAAATTCACTCAGAGGACTGTTTATTTAAAAATTGTTTTCGTATAAAATAAATATATTAATTTCTAATTAATTGCAAAAATAATAATAATTTTTAATAACCTAAATTCACTGATCTTCTTGTGGAGTGAATTACATCATCCGCAACAAAATATAAGAGATGGGATACGTAGAAAATATATATATCCCGTAATTCTATATATGTTGTTTGTTTAATAGTTCATATAGCTGAAGTTCTCAGCGTTTTTTATATTGTGGTCTAAAGTAGCAGAGTTTTCTAAACTAAATAGCAAAGCAATAACGCATTTTTTAAAATTCTGAGTTAGCTTATTACTTTGAAATACATGCAAATGCTATAAAGATCTTATAAAAATATCGGAAGAATTGTTACATGGAGATGAAAAATAATGCAAATAATCAGTACAATATACAATGTACAAACTTTCTCATATACTAATGCGTCGTTTAGTTATCTTTGATAAAACATGAAATATGTAGAATCGTTATAAACATCACCTTACTATACGAAACTTGGTGAAAATCGTATTAGCCGTTTTTTAGAAAATTGTCATTAAAATTGCCCAAGAATAAAATAGCCTTATATTATTTTTTTGAGAATTGTGAGTTATGTAGTATTATTGCAGACGTAAACTCAAGTAACTGTAGGAAATTTGACCAAAATCGTTGGAGCCGTTTTTGTGAAAATCAAATTATTGTTCAAGTTTCCTAGAATAAACTGCCCTTAATTATTGTGCAATTTCAACCATTTCTTCATAGTTTCTTTTCCGTTTGGTAAAAATGTCAAAGCACGAGATTTCATTACTTTTTGTTCTACCGTTTAGACTCTTAGAGATGCGAACAGACATACGTATATTTCCATCAAAATCTCGAGATCGAATTTTTCCACGATTATAATACTTTCTCAGTATACTTCGTATATGAGAAAGTAAAAACGATAAATTAAAAAAATAATCTACTATTTATTCGTTTTCAAACGATTCTTAGTGATATACCATGGATTAACTACACAATCAAAACTTTTAATTACAAATTGTTCCTTCGTTACGTGAAAAACAAATCCATTATTTAATCTCAGCTTAATAGCTCTCCTTTCGCAATCAAGGATAAAATATTTTGCGAATAATTCAATAATAACTGTGAATTTGAAATTACTGCACAAACAAATTTAAACGGTTGTAGCTATTTTAACTATTAGATATTTATTCAATCAGTCATCAATGTTATCCAATATAAGCACAAATAAATAAGCACTAGTAGAAAATACTCTTTCAAACTATCCAAACTTTGTTTATACAATTGAACCATGAGATACTTATCAAGAGTGTATTTTGAAGGAAAATCTATTTTCAATTGCTCAAAAATCCGAAGAGAAGGTGAAAACTATCTGTTAAATTTTCATCAGCATCGAACCGATAAGCGCTCTTCGAAAATTCTAATCGCCAACCGATGCGCTTGAAAATCGCTTAAGTTTAGACGCTTATTACGCGACCGCCATCCCATATATTGACACCGTTTAAAAGAGTTATAACTCTGATGGGATTGAGTTAAACCTCAATTAATGCCATCACGCATCCATAAAGTTAGCGCTTCCATCACTAACTTTATCATCTACCGCCTCTATAACAGGAAGAAGATATTCCTACCAGCTACGCTCCGTCCTTTCGAGTCCCTTCCCTCCTTCACCCTTCCGTCTCCATCCCTTACACGCTCACATAAAAAAACATCCCTTAAAAACTCTCCAAAACTTTTCCACCCTACCGGTGAGAAATTTTCGGCCGCATTGTGTAATTTTTTCCTTCCTTCTTTCTCCAAGTATACGAGTCTACCTTCGATCTGAAAGGATCCAGAACCATTCCCTGAGGGTTATTTCCAGGGCGAGGAGGAAGCGAGAGGAGTCTGTGGGCGGGATTTGGGGAGAAGCTAAATGTCAAAGAGTACCACAGGGAGGAGGAGGAATGGGATGAAGGAAAGAAGAAGATGATGAAGAGGTATGGTATCCCCTGATAGAGAGAAAGAGAGAGAGAAAGAGTTTCTCGCAAGAGACTTCTAGAAAAGAACCCCCATGCTGACTGAGATCCTGGTGAGTAATTCAATATAGCTCGGTTTGATACCCAGTAATTGCGGATACCTTCTTCCTTAAAAAAAAGAAACCCTAGGGGTTCTGTCGTAATGAGTAAGGCAACGAGGGAATTCCCCAGGAAATTACTTGCATACCAATATTTGCAGAGGACCTCCCCATCTCTCGTCTCATTTCCATCTGAAGAAAGAGTGGCGCATCTTTTAATATTAATTCTGTTTACTCTCAAGTATTGCGGCTCGCGATACTGATTTCCGTCCATTCCACTCCCCATTCTTCCCCACCTTTCTCCCAACCCCTTCATATGCAGCAACCGCACTCTTCCTAGAACGATGGAACGAATTTCAATACGATACTTTTATCAATTCCAGCAGAATTGTGTAAAACGATATCCGGGAACGCACTGCAATTAAATCACTCCCAGAATTTTCCGAAAAGGTATACTAAGTAAACCCGAAAAACGGGAACTTATCACATACACTCGCGTTCCGGGTAAGAATTGTAATGTTTCTCTGAAATCGACATTCTCTTTTTCTTTTTGGTTTACGAGAAATAAAGACAAATTCCCCTTTCATTGCAAAACTGTGAGTTTTAATGAATTTTGAAAGTTGTTGAAGAAGATGACAGAATTTTGAGCGACGCTGGATAAATAAGGAAATATTGGAGAAGACTTCATCAAACACAGCAGGTTAATATACATTTTTTCCGCGGTTATTTTCTAGGACACAAAATGTATGGAGATCTCCGAGAGAAAAGACGGAAGAGAATTCAAAAGATAACATTTATGCTCGATCCAATGAGAGGACTTTTAATGGTGTCATTTCACATCAATATCGATTGGCTCAGGGTTGACAGTGATTAAGACCTTATGGCAGCACCAATAAAGGGGATCTCTTACACTTTAGTGAAGTGGGGTGCTTGGACATGACGTTGGTGAACCACTATGCGCCATATGATAGACAAATACGGCCGCTCACATACACGTACACGTATACATTTAGAGTAAAAAGAAGTATGCAGTCTAAATTATAAATCATTGCAAAGATTTTGATAGTGAAATCGTGGCCGTCAATTTATTCATTTGAACTGAAATGAACGCTACGTTCGCGGAGAGAAATTTTTATAGAGAATTCTATGATTTCAGTAATAAAAAATTGGCCTTTAAGACAACCGCATCTTTCTCACTGAAGCTAAAGCGCTAAATTAATTACAAATATGTATCACATATATTTTTGCTTACTTGGAAAATTTACGCGTAATACTAAATAAAACACGTTGGGATATAATTTAACATTAAAAGAAAAATTTAAAGCTGAATTTTCAGAAAATTTTTCAATATATCTTACAATTAGCGAAAATAATGGCTTGCGAATCCTCTCGGGAAAGAAAATTCCAAACCAATTCGTGAAAAGTAACACGGTAAGCAGCCGCCGGTGCGCACGTTACGGTTAAAAACACCATCAGTTTACACCAAATCCTGCGAAGGAATAAAAATCGAAGTTATTTCCTAATCATTGGCAATGTCGCAATTCGCTTTTTTCCCGTAAAATTTTCCATCCCTCCGTTCCGTTTATATATTTTTATATTAATCTGTTTTCTTACTTTGGCGTGGGAGTGACATAAAATGCGAGCTACGTGTCCGCGATATGTCCCATCAATCAATAAGGGCTCTTTGGAGGGGGAGAATCGAGGGGAGAAGAGAGCGGAGAGAAAAAAATGTTAGAAAGTGCTCTGCTTTTACTTTGAGCGATTCCTCCGCTGGGATTGCGCGCCCAAAAATGTTTCGTTGGGTGTGAGAGAAAATACGTTCGATAAAACTTTTGGTTCTCTCCCGGAATCGGTTCCAGCTCACTCCTTCCCCTCTCTCTCTCTCTCTCCCTCTGAATGGTTCCAAGTTTTTTGCGTAATTTGAACCCCTGCGTGATTTATAGTTCCACTACGATGATTCAATGTCCGGACCGATCGGAGGAAATTGATGCTTTTGCCGCGCGAGGCTATATGGACGGAAAAATCATCAAATATTTATGAGTTTTCATTGGGGGACGTAATTGTTTTATTTGCTTCGGTAATTAAGTACTTGCCCTGTCTAGCCTCTCTTTAAATGGCCAATTAACTCGGATCGAACGGGGGTGGGGGGAGGGGGGGGGGCTTCGAAAAAATTAACGCTCCCGAAAAAGGAGGGTCTTGTTCCTGGATAATTTCGCTGGAGGTCGCCACCGCGTTCAATTCGGTAGGCAATTGATTTCGCCTGAAACACAATTAACGCATCGTGTGTAAATAAGGGCGGAGATAGGTTAATTGTTGAGGGTTAAACTTTAAATAGGGAAAATTTTCGTAGAAGTAAAAATAAAGGGTACTCTTAAGGAATATCTGGATCGACAGTGAACAATACTAAACTCAGCCCTTCCGCTAATTTATAACTGCAATGATTTTGACTGAATTGTTGCTAGTTATATTCCAAAAAGTAGAAATAAGCAGCAAGTTAGGAAAGTGTACATCGTATCACAAATGAACGCGTTTCGTGAAATGGAGTATTTGAAAGAAATTATATACGTCTACGTAAGGGAAATAGCGTCTTAAAGTTCTTTTATTTCACATAAATAATCCAGTTTCTTCCTATTTAAAAATATTGCATGCACACGTAAGGAAATTAAGCTTATTTTTGTGAGATTGTTTATGTTAGCAACAATGAAGAAATAACCGTGCAAGAAAATTTCTAAGTTCAACTCGAATTAAGATATTATTGACTAGTTTTCTTGATAACGGCTACTCCTACGATAAAAATGTATAGAAAAAGTAATACTCTACTTTGTTAGATCTACAGGTTTTATTTGAAAACTATTTTGATATGACCAATACTATACAAGGTATGAGGGGAAGTTCATTTTTTATCACCAGTAAAATGGTACCCCTTATTAGCTTACGTGATTTATTTATGCGATTTTAGTATTACCTTTGACTGCAAGTCCTTAATATCAAATTTAATGAATATCCGTTCGGTAGAAGCCGAGAACGAACGTGCGGACAGACCGACGCTAATAGGCGCTCATGCTGGAAGCAAAACGCGCCTTCAAACAATATACATTAATGCCTTTTCTACTATTAGAAAACAATTAATCATTAAGGGAGACAATATATCGAATTCTGTGTTGTAGTTAACAAAATACTGACAACCACAAAATCCGTGACTACGCCTTTATTATTGTGTTTACTCCGTAAAACGAATCTAATTACTGTGAGGTCTAAAATAGTCGGTAAGAGTAAATAAGAAAATCGTTGCTTCATTATCTTTGTTCTACCATAGAAAATATTACTCTTAAAATATTACATTTTCAAATATGTATATCCTTTATCTCAGTAAATTTTATCTTCTTTATTAATTTATGTAATTTCGAATTAATTGCAATGATTTTGTTTTAGAATTATTTACAGCGATTTTCTTTTATCTTTCGATTAGATTTTCTACATTACGATATTTGAGTCTCACCATGCATTTTAAACCGATGTCAAACATAAATGTAAAGTTCTGGGCGTTACAGCTTGAGTGCATCGATGATAAACATATTGCACGGCTTGAGAATAATGAATTTAAGAAACATAGTTCCTATTCCCTCGTCATGGCAATGAAAAGGGTCTAACATTGCTTGTAGGTAAGTAAAAAATAATAGGAATACGCAAGGATAGCGTACTCAAAACGCTTTCAGGAACTGATTTATTTACAAGAAGTTCTGGCGAATATAAAACCCCTTCGGCTAATATCCGTTTCCTTCCCGGTATTGCATCAATAAGCAGATAAGAAACGAGGAGAAAGAGTGAAAAGAGCATCGGGATCCGCCTAAAAGACAATAAAGTGGAAACCGTTGTTTCAGTGACGACATCTCCCGGGAATTGAATCAAATCCGTACCATCATTAATAATGCATTACTCTTCACTTCTTTGAAAAAAGGGAAATAATTTTTTATAGGAGGGAGAGAGGGAGAGGGAGGGAGAGAGAGAGAGAGAGA
The DNA here is from genome assembly GCA_036926305.1 of Uropetala carovei. Classification (NCBI taxonomy): domain Eukaryota; kingdom Metazoa; phylum Arthropoda; class Insecta; order Odonata; family Petaluridae; genus Uropetala; species Uropetala carovei. Next base: position 1,740,644 of record JAXCHB010000010.1, on the reverse strand, counting down.
GAAAGGGTGGATATGGACGAAAGGAAAAGGAGGAGAGAGAGAGAGAGAGAGGGGAGTGGCAGACTTTGACCTCATATAAGGAAATGCGAAAAAAAAGAACGATTCCAGACCAATTTCAAGGGAAACTTCCCTCTCTTGACGTGGATGAATTAATTTAAACTTTTTTTCGAAGAGAGCGAGATTGCCTACGAAATGAAATAATGCTTTCAAGTTGCATCCGTTCCATTCGTTAAGATTTCCTAATTTCTCAAAACTTTACGGCAAGTTTTTCCGTCTTATTTTCTCCGTTCCTACTTCTCCTCTTTTCTCACTCTCTCTCGAGATAATGGAAATGAAAAAGAAATTCAGTTCTCTTATTATTCGATTCCTTTCTTTGGAGGATAAAAAATATATAAAAGGGATTGTTTGGTGACAAAGAGAAGCCCCGAGCTTAAAACTCGGACTTCGTAAATAGGAAAATATAAAAACAATATTATCAAATTGGAGGAAGAGATTATTATCTCTCAAAGGACTCTCGATAGCTTTCGATAAGAAAAAAAGACGAAGCAATAATAGAGGAGTGTTTTTTTTGGAATGCTTCGATTTCTAGTCATCGACATAAAAATTGTTTCTGAAGATGATAACCCTTTGAGCTAAAATTTTTTTAGGCTAACAAATATTTATAAAATATATTTCATATTTGGTGAAGACATGCGAGTTTCTAATGACAATATTTTGAAAAAAAAAGGAGGGCTACAAGAATAGCCATTTCAATGAAAAATGGCTCTTCCTTTATGTTTTTTCCAGGCGTCGGCGTCGGTGACGAATATTATGCGAATGAAGCTCATCATACATATTGCAACAGCTCTTTCGCTAACATTATGCAAAATATAAATTATTAATTCCACATTTCAAATTCGATTCGTACTTTAAGTATTAAGGTCTTACTAGATATACCTACTATACTACTAGCGTAAGCGCCAGTTGAATTTCAACTTTCGCTGCCAATTCTAAGGGCGTGTGCGATATTTACAAAAACATTTTAGTCTATGAAAAACTGAAAATCGCTTATAATGAATAGTTTTTCGCTTAGCTTTTCCTTTCAATTAACCAAATTTGTTTGTAAACTATCCGTTTCCAAGCGTATTTCATTCCGATATAACGATAATTTCATTTCCTAACATATCACTTTCGCCCAATCTAGCTTTATTTCTTGTGTAATTACATCTCTCTGAAATGTTTACTTTAATGTTTTGTAATTAAACAAGAAACCCGTGAAAAGGCAACGTACAGTTGTCCATGATTGAATATTGGCTTTGCTACAACGATGATTTCGTTGCTTGAACAAAAGTGCTATTATTTCGTCTAGCTGAAAGCTTCATTGACTCTAACTGAACATTCGGTGGGAACAATGACGGCTGCCTTGGCAACGCCCGAACAGAGTACGAAAAATCCACAAAGCTTCGAAAAAAAATTGCATGTTTCTGAGAATTTCGACCGTGAAATACAGCAATACAATTTCATCCGTAAATGACTCAACTATAAACAATTATTGCTATTCAAGTCGTTAAACCAATTTTGAAGGCATATTTCGTCTTTAGTACGAAAAGAACTGCGGAATGCAGCCAAAATCCCAAAACAAGGAATTTTCCGAGCTGACAAATTTAGAACCGATGATCAGTTATCCCTATCGTTGGTTTCACACTAGCGTTGAGATAAAATCTTAATTTGTAGGATATATATCTCTTGTTAGACACATTATCGTCAGAAAAATACTGAACTCCTTATGGGTATATACCCATAAGGAGTTCAGTATACGGTACTTTCAGTATAACGCATAAAATTCATGCACCGCAGAGATACGTTGTGTCGAGATTTTACTATATATAATATACATCTATATATATATATATATATATATATATATATATATATATATATATATATATATATATATATATAAAGGTGGCAACAGGGTGTGCACCCTCAGCGGTTCTCCAGATTTGTTTAGTGTCCACTGGGCTCCCTCCAGCACCTTATTGCCACCTTAGTAGTAGTATAGCCTCGTTTATTCCTAATAGATTTTTCAACTATGTTTAGAACGAGGACAAGATAATTTTTGTCCTACGCAAGATTTGAGAGATACAACCCCCTCCTAATTAAAGCATACAGTACACAATTTTACCTATCAAAACAGTAGTTTGTAAATGTAAATTAAAGGAAAATAAATCAAATTTATTTTAAAATATGATGTTACAATTAAAGATAATATTGTCATTTTTTGCGCTCCTAAGCGTGTTGCGCCCTAGGTTGCTAGCTTAGCTCTTATCTCGGCTCTAACAATAAGTATAAAATAAAAATTTGTTTCGATACTTGTTAACAGATTTTATCGACCAAGATACTTCGATGGCCGAGTGCAGGAGATAAAAGGTACTATTTATTTGCTGATATGTAAATATAAACAGCTGGATTCGTCAACCTACAGGGATCAAGTGCTTTAGTGCCCACAGAAAAAAACTGGAAGAACCGCAATTACAGATACCACAAGTCGTTCTTTTGATAATATTCAAACCAAGCGACATTTAAACGTATCCCTCACTTTATTACTTTTGCAATGCAATCAACTCGACACACTTTAAAAAAAACAAATGAAAATGGAGTGGCGGTCTGATGTACGCGCACAATACGAAAGCAAGACATTTTTCGTCCCAGGTTGATTCCATTAACTTTTCAGATTCTCCGCAAGGAGAAAGGCAAATGCGAGGAAGAATTAGGTTAATAAAGACGCATGGGACTTTTCCAAGAAAAAAAATACGAAAAACTCCGACCTGGAATAAAGGGAAGGAAATTCCTTTAGAATGGGAGATCCTAATGAGAGAGGAATGGTTTGGAAACGACAATCATAAAGAACCGGAGAAGGATTCATCTTTATTATGAGACTGACTGAGGAAATGACGCAGAGAGGAAGGAAGAAAAATACAAACGTTATATATTTAACTCATTGACAGCTGTCATAGAATCGTTAACAGGAAATAAAGTAGGTTTATTTTTCGTCTATAATAAATCTGACTGCGGATTCTCTGTCAAAATCATGTACCTATTTTTTAGGGTAAACTAGTTGATTTCCATGAAGAATTTCGTTATCAAACGGAAACAATAAGAAAGGATAGCTTTTAGAAAGTAACCTTGATTTAAACTGAATGAATTTTGTACATTAAGAGCGAACCTATTTTAGAATAGAGACGGAAGTACTTTTTCAGTGCGAGTTAAATAATTATGTGGATGAACGGACGTCTTGAGCAAAAATGGCGGATAAGAAACCTTTTCCCTTAAGAAACGGAAGGATGGACGATTCCGTAGTTAAAACAAATGAAGAGGGATTAAGAGGGAACAGAGGAAAGAAATTAATGGAATAAAATCGTCGTGTTTAAAAGAAAAGAAAACTTTTGAGCCCCCACGGTGTACATTTTAATCTCATTTTAAAGCGACCATACGAATCTTTAAGCCCTCATTTGGAGGATTGTTTTATTCTTTTTAGTCTTTCTTTCGGTCACACCGTAAAAAATAAGCCATTTTTCCGCGAGAGAGAGCGAACCTGTGCTACCCATTATCCGAATGTAATGAGAATGGGGATTATAGAAAGACTAACCTAGTTTCTTAGGACAAAATTATTAATTAAGATTGATATAATTATTCCTCCCATTATATTTTGTTAATCGTTGCCTCGATTTAACTGTTGAGAAAATGAGATTAATGAAAAACCTACACGTAAACCATATAAAATTTAGGTCAGAAATTTGATGAATGAATTACGTTGATGAAAATGAGATTCGTGTTGCTTTTTTGTGCTTAAAGATTTTATTGACCAGTCGATTCATAGTTTTCAAATTAAGTTATACAAAATATGTCATTGGCATTAAATTGTTGTGGAAGCGGAACAGTAGTGCATGTGAACGGAAAAAACAAAGTGTTTGTCAGCACTGGAGCGATTCGTCAATATTTGACTGTCGAAATTCTCGGCGTTTTTCCAATGATCGATTGTCAGTTTGTGATTCATTGCAATGCAGTGTGTTGGACCGAGTGTAATCACCATGGCAAATGCATGCATGTGGTTGAATCATGAGAAAATCTAGATTAAAACCCGATAACATTGGCGGGAAAGATAAAGCGATAACAGAGATAGGAGTTTTTAAGTAGCGGAATACCTCAGAATTCGCGGAATTAATTACGCAGAATTTATCAGCGCTGTCTTACAATTAGTAGTCAGAGAATCAACAAATGAGTCAATTAATGGTACTACTAGTGACAGGCAGAATACAGAAACTATGATTTCAAAATTGTTAAAACGTTTTCACTCACGCTATTAAAACCAAAAACAATTTTTAAAAACTGATTTCATCTGTCAATCAAATTGTTAAGCGAGGCGTAAGAGCAGGTATTTTTATTATTTTATGTGGATAGTAGTCATAACGATAAAGCGTTTAAAATACTTTTTAAATTTCTTCAATTAAACGAATGCTATATTTATGATTAGAAAAATGAAAGACATTAGTATTCCCAGGAGCGAGGTATGCAATTTTTGAAAGAACATTGGAATGAGAAAATTAAATCAAATTTAGAAGCGATTAACAATCGTGTTATTGCGCAATTAAAAATCCTTCGCGTGCATGCCAAAAATTTTTTTAAAGGCCTTACATAAATTCCAATAAAAGTACATAGAACATAACCTTTTAAGCAGCGGTATCACCTACGAAAATGAAGAAGGAACCTTTTCACTTTCATTGCATTCAATTTTGATGATTCGCTATATTTTTCTCCAGCCCATCATTAATGCAACTTTAACGAAAACAGTGACTTAAAAATTATTAGTACCTCTGATTTACATTTTTACTCATATAAACTAAATAAACTGACTTTATGATGGACGTGTTAGATTAGAACTTACTACACTATCCGTTTTACAATGTGGTCATATACGTTATGCACTCATACATTTTTATGCATGACGTCGAAGAATCATCTCGCAAAAAGTAAAAGAAATATTCTTCGGGACCCAAAAAACATTTCAGAGAGCGTAATCACAATACCCTTTTTTTAAAAACCACGGACTGAAAAAATTTTATTTCACAATTAATCAACAGAAAATAAACCCCGGGTCACTATCAAAGCAAGCAGTTTGGCCCTGTGAATGATTAATTCCAATTCGGCCGAGGCCGATTTAAATTCACTACACGGTGCATTTCGCATGTATAAGCTCGGAACAGGTGTTGCGCAAGGGTAAGAGGTGGGTGGAGGGGAGGGAGGGGGGGGAGGGAGATAGCGGAAGGGAAGGAAGGTGGTTCCTATCTCCCACCATCAATTCCTGCGTTTTAGACCTCTCAGCCGTGAAACTCCTTCCCAAGTCGTCATTTCCATTGGCCGCTGTACCTTGGAGCAGTGAAGGGCCGGAGGGGTCATGGGCCGACCTGAGCCATCTCTTTTGTGAGCTTAGATTGCACACACACACCCACACACATACCGTCTCCTTCTACGGTTCTATTTTCCCCTCTCTCAAACTCGAGGGATTCCAAAAGCGCGTCTGTCCGTTGCCGCTTCGATTAAGTCCTGGAAAGGAGGAGGGAAGAAAGGAAAGGGGAGGAAGGGGAGGGGGGAGGAGGACGAAGGGAAGGGGTTGGAGGAGGGGAGGAAAGCCCTTTACAGCACGTTCCATTCGCCCGTGTCTGTGCGATGAAATATTCACGGGTCTCTTCCTTTGTCGGGGCGGTCGGTCGGTTTGGTTGAGGCCGCCGGGGTGGTAAAGAGGCAGGGCGGGGCGTGGCGGGGGTTTTACTGGAGTGGAGGGTAGGGGAAGAGGGCGAGGTTTGGAATCAAGAGGGGAGCTGGAGAAAACGATTTCCACGGATCTACTCCTCTTCTCGTGAGCAAAATAAAGGAAGCCTGTGTGTTTTTGGAATGCGGTTATTAAACATAGAGGCGAGGCGGAGGTGTCTGGGTGTGAGGCTAGCCACACTCTGGAACGTAGTAGCCCTCGGACTACGGGCCGATTCCTTCTTAGGTGCGCGTGGATGGGTGCGGGATATTAGGACGGAAAGGGGAAATGCCTCTTATAACTCTTATTATAAGATGGGAACGCTGTTAATTAATGCTACCAGTTAGAAACGTTTCATCGTTTAGATTGTGAAATTTTCACGAGCGAGGTTTCTGAAGTGATAAGCTCGGGTGTTTGCTGCGCACGGAGAGACACTGAAAATGTTACTGCGCTCTCGGAGGTATTTTGGGTGCGATTACTATCATATGTGAAATGTTGATTTTTTATAGTGATTTAACTTCTTTAAAAAATAATCATCTCCCGCTTTTTGTTGAGAAGATTTACGTCAAAACGAAGGAGGTAAACGGGTTTATTAAATCTTAAAACCACGAAAAGGTTGAGTGAATTAGGTGCTCATTTCAGTTACAGAACTCCGGTTGTAATTCGCCGATATTTGTTTCTAAAGGTTAACTAGATCATCAATTTGATTCCAGCCATAAGTCCATCTAGATAAATCGCTTTTGAGAAAGCTAAGATAACGTATAGGTACCACAGAACGGCGCTTCCGCCTTTATTGGAATAACATTCTCTTATGATTCCAATGAGAAAAATGCGTTAATATAATATATAACAGAAAATTGTTACGGCTGCGCCCACAGTAGAACTATATACAGAATAAACTGGGCAATGTTTCATTTATTTTTCGTAATTATTCTTTTGCGAAGACTAACACGATAAATTACTCTAACTTCTATATTTTCCATAATGTCGGCATTAACGCACTAAACGATACATGACTCATCCGTAAAACAAAAATTGGCCCTTTATTAGTATAAAATATAACGTCGAGCTATAAAACACTTCGCGAATTTGGCTTATTTTCACATAGTCATTTAAATATATCATGAAGTTATGCATTAAATTTTATGCCTTTTAAACTACCTCGTTCATCCTTCCAAATTGCATATATGTGAGCGGAATAAAACCTTAGAAATTTGACGGTTTGTATACCTCAGGAAAACACGAGATCTGGTAAAAATTTTTATCGATTTATCGTCGTCCCGAATCTTAAGCCGAGTCGACTTTCATAGACGTTAATTTTAAGCCGTCTAGCTTAACTTGCAGAGGCTATATCTCTTCGCCTCCCGAAATGAACCATAATCTCTATGCATCCTCAACACCATCAATTTATCATTGAGCTTGATTCATCGCTTGCACGGCGTCGATATTAATGCTGTCTGCAAAGCCTAACACGACCATAAATGCACACACACACACACATCTCTGACCACGGCGACGCCACCGTAGAGCGCGTGTTAATAAATTGAATCGGTCGATTTCGCGGAAAAATGTCCTCTTGCAAAATAAAAGTTACTCGTGGAAACTACATTCACGTTTCCGGAGGCATTAAAATTTTTAAAATGCAACTTTTAAACTTCTTAATTCCTATGGGTTTTATAACTAGACTCTTAGCGACAACAAAGTTTGCTACGAAGTATTTCAACTTCCGAACACGCGTCTATTTCTGGGATTCACGCGCCACCATACATATTTTAATGGGCAAACGTATGTCCGCGTACACTGCCTAGAAAGTTTTTCGTCCAATGTAATATATATGCTTGAACTGAGGATGAATAATACACGAAATCTTTGTGTGGGAGGCTACCAAAGGCGACGATAATTCGCCGCGAGAATTAGAGTTACGAGTGTTCCTTTAATTCACCACTCTTAAATACCGCATGCATTTCGCCTGAGAGTTCTTATAAATAATTCCAGCATTTTTCACAATACATGATAATCTGCAGACTAAGGGAGTGAGCTAAATCCATCGTCTCCTAAGTAGAATATGCAACCTGCTTGTAGAAATAAACAAGTTAGGAAAGTGTACAGCATATCACAAATGGGCGCGTTTCGTGCAATGGTGTATTAGAAAGAAATTATATACCTGTAAGTAAGGGAAATAGCGTTTTAAAGGTTTTTCTTCGCCATAAATAATCCATTTTCTTCCTATTTAAAAGTACTGCATGCACACGTAAGGAAATTAAATGTTTGTTTGTGAGATTGTTTATGTTAGCAACAATGATGAATTAACCATACAAGAAAAGTTCAAAGTTCAACTCGAATTAAGGAATCCTCGCATGATTTTCTTGATAACGGCTACTCCTACGATAACAATGTATGGGAAAATAAATATTTTCTTTAGTAGTCCTACGAGTTTTATTTGAAAAATATATTGATACGACGAGATATGACGGAATGTTCATTTTTTGTCACCAGTAATATGGTACCACTGACTGGCGTACGTGATTCATTTTTGCAATTTTCTTATTAACTTTGATAGTAAGTACTTCATATCAAATTTCATGAAAATTCGTTTGGTAGACGCCGAGAACGAACATGCGTACGGACGGAAAGACCGAGGATAACAGGCGCTCACGCTGGAAGCAAAACGCGCCTAAAAAGAACCCTAAGAATATCTTGAAGCTCAAATGAAAGTAATCTAGTTTTCTGACAAAAATTTAGAAATTACAATGTCTTTCTAAAAACAGTAAAAAGGTTGGTAAAACTAGAGTTGCATTTCGTCTACAAAGCTGCTGTCGTTGGTGGCGATTCACAGACACTATATTCTAGCAAAAATAAAATTCTAAGAAATGTTTACAGTTTACCACTAATGACTACTGCTTTGTAGCTATGATTATTTCAAACATATTTATAGCTTTTGTAGAGGCACAGTTTGTCAAACTCTTGTAATTGCTTAAAATACGCGTTTGGGTAACGACGAAGAGTTATCGACGGAAAAAACAGAAGACTAATAACGAAAATACAGGTTTAAGCGGACAAGTATAAAGTGAAATAAAATCTGATGTGGCCAATACATGAATTTCTATACATTTGGGGTATAATAATTTAAATTAATATGAATAGCATTATAAGGCAAAATTATTATTTCGTATCGAAAAAGAATACAGTCGTCCTTATTGCCATTAATTAAGTATATTTTGAATATGTTTACAGAATTCACCGCTACATGGTGGTGGCGCTGCATACTGGAAATTACGAAAAAGTTAACTATCTCCGAAATGGATGGTTCTACGAAAATTTGTTTCAAACAAAACTTTGAAGAAATATTATTCTCTACAATTTTGGTCCTCACGAAGATGACCAATTACGACGTTTTTAAGGGGATATTTGACGAAAACCGAAAAAACCGATTATTTTTTACAAATAATTCCTAAACAATAACTGCTATAGAAAATTGTTTCAAATGAAAGTTGTGGGAAATTACATTCTCTATAACATTTGTATAGAACTGTACATACAATAAATCGAGGTGTTAAAAAAATTACATTAATTAAAAAACTAATCAGTTCTTTGTGCTCATTCTAAAATGTTATATATGAAGTTTGGTAAAGATATGGCAAGTACTTTTTGAGTTAAAGCGCCCACAATCACTGACACATCCACACACACACACAGACATCATTCCGAAAATAGTCTAAACGTCTTCTAGGGACCTCAAAACGTGTATTTCCGTTGAAATATCGAAGTCGATTTTTTCGTGATCACAATACTTTCCCATTACTACGTATGGAGAAAGTAATAAGGAATAGGACGGTGTCAGGTGGGTGTGAGGAACGCAAGGTGCCCGGAGGGAGTGAACAGTGGAAAAGAGGATGGTAGAAAAGTGAGGGAGAAAATTTCCTTTTTTTAAAAACGCCTGCCTCCTGCAGGAGTTCGCCGGAAGCGGACGATTTCTTTGTTTTTTTACGACGTCGGAAAAATTGAAAGGAGAGAATCGAAAAGTTCGGATTTTTTCAACTAACGAAGGGGTTTTTTTAAAATGATAGAAACGTAAATGAAAGAGGTTTTTTTCAAAACACAACGGAGCTTTATTTGCTCCTGTCGTGACTATGTCAAATCCTTCTCAATTTTTGACGTTAAAATCAGTTCCTTTAGGTCATTATTTCGGCATGTAAAAAAGCTGACTCCAACAGCCTTTCTTGTGGTCGTGAGGTATGCTATTGCTGGAAACGATTTTTTTTTCCTGAACAACGCTGGTACGTGTCAATTCTCACGGCGCATTAGCGAAAAAAAAACTGAAAATTGGAGAGATTAAGGCAGTTCGCTATAAAGTCTTCCAAACTTTTCTCATTAGAAGATTCATAGACCTTACTCGCAAGTGAATAACTGCAAAATATAACGTTTACGATTATCGTATTAAAGTTGCCAGAATAAAACTGCATAAAAGATTAATTACATTTGATTTTCTGTCCTGCTTTTTCAGACCCTTACCGTTGCAAGTATTACGTATGCATGGGCGATCGTAGGTTATGACCTGGAAAAATATCGAAAACCTCCTAAAAGTCCGGGATTCGATTCCAGCAACCACTCTATTCTCCATTTGATTACCATTTAAACGGGTGCAGGATATTTTTAATTTGCATTGAAAGTAGGTTAGAATCGAGAGAAAAACTTGAGACGAACTTAGCTAAATTGAAATTTACTTTGACGTACCTAAAATAGAATGAATTTATTTTTATTGCTGAAACAATTTGAACCCGTTCCGAATTACCACAAAAATTACTTTGGAATGTGAAAAAACAAAAATATTTCGCGTTCTTAGTAATGAAAACATTTCCACTACCATGACAACTAACAATGTCGACATATTTGCTAGTCCGTTGCCTCTATATGTATAGATAATATTCATCGTAATTGGTTTTTCAACTTCACTCTACAGTTTCCATTTTTGTTTTGCGTGCTTTAAGTAAAACGTAACCTTGGTTGGCATGTCAAATCAACAAAAAATAATAACTGTATACTTAACATTTTATAGCATTCATTAAATATGAATGATCCATGAATTGGTTTATTTACGTTTCAATTTTGAATTAATGTTTCACTAAGGTCTATGTCTCGAACAATACCATTTATTCGCATCGTTAAATTTTTAAAATCTTAATTTAATCAAGTTTTTATACTTCCGACCACGATACACGCCATATTAAAATTCAGAAATGAAGAAATTCACAAGTATAGTATAAATACGTCATTAATGGGGTTATTCTCTCCAACAAGTAGAGTACATACAAGTGCAGATAATATTGAAGGCTCACTTAATGTCGACCCCAACATATTTATTGTATTTCCCATCGTGAATCAGACAGGTACTTGTATAAACTCTAAGACTATTTAAATTCCAGACAAATGGCGGCGATGTTCATACGTTGAAAAGAATTACAAACCCATACATTTGTCACTAATAAAAATTGTAAATCTCTTACTCTTAAAAAACAATCAAGACAAAAAATTTTGAAAATATATCCGGACAACTGTGGATACTGCAACTGTAAGGTAGATCCGTCTACATATATAACTTAAATCTACATTTCCGAAATTGAATATGAGCACGAAAAGAGTTCCGCTAAGTCAAAATCATTTGACGGAAAAAACCGTGCGTTCTATCATGTTTACAATGTTGCGACACTGCCGGAAGGAGAGGTGAACGATGATAATGCGCAATCAAGTCCGGGAGAGGTTTTTTTAAGATAACATCAGACATGCGGCGTTTTTTTATATTAAAGCTTCTCCTCGATCGAATCTTAAAAGAAACACGGTAAAGTTTACATTGAATGAGCCTAAACCTGCCATGACACTTGGAAAAATAGAAGTTTGTGGGATGTAACATGAGGAAATGAAAGATGTATTGGATCTATAAGTTTGGGGAATGGGAGAGAGAATTTGAAAGGTGAACGAAGAAAGTTTAGACGGTGCCAAAAGACTTGGGGGAGTGAAAGTCTTCGAATTCTTAAGCCGTGAAATCATCGGTTGTGTTTGCGTTCGGGAGTGTAATGGAGTTACTTATAGAAGGACCGCGTGTGCGGCGCAGAGGAAAAGGGGAAGGAAATAGTTTCGGAGGAAAAGAATGAAGTGATGAAGGGATATGAGAGGAGAGGGGAATGAGGAATGAAGGAAAGACTTCGGGAGAATGGCAGTTGCTAATAGATAGAGGAGGAAGGGTACGAGAGAAGAGGAATGGGAGAGAGAGAGAGAGAGAGAGTGGAAATTCCTGAAAGAGTATCAGGATAAAACGAAATAAACCAAAATGCGGATCAAGTGATTTAGCATAAGAGCTGGAATTAGGAGAATGCGACTAAGTTCGAAGGAAGGGAGAATGGAAGGATGAGGACAAGTGAAACAAAAGCACCGCGAATTATAAAAATGTAAGAGGACCACAGTCGTGGAGAAACGAAAAAGAAAGACATTCAAGAAATACTCCAAGAAAAAAATAGGAGGAAAACTTAAAAATCGAATTCCAAAACGAGGATATCAATCATGTTGCACCTACCATTAATTAAAATATTTTTTTTGTCTTTAAACTAAATTATTATACCCGTTTTCTACTCTTATGAAGCTTGACCGTGGCGCAGCGAATAGCCAATCAGGGCGTTTTCCCCTTCCACCACCATTTGAAGTTTTCGAGAGGCGCGGGAAAGTAGTACGCTCTTGCCCGATATCCTCTCTTGAAGAAAGTCGCATGCGAACGCTAAGGCGTAAACGCGGTAGATCTGGCAACACAGTCGAGCTTGGAGCGATGCGAACAGCACGATGGTGAGAGACCGACTGACATTCTCCCCTCCCCATCGACAGTCTCTCGAGCTTTCATTGGCTGCAGCAGTAAGCATACAACTAGGATTTTCAAGGTCAAGCTTCATAAGAGTAGAAAACGGGTATAATGCACAATTTCTTACAATACAGTTAAACGTAATTTCCCTAACTATAGAGAAGCTGCTTCAAATAGAATATATGGTAGAACGATATTGTTACTATTAATATAATTATATATTTTAATGCAATATGCACGAAGACAAAGGAGAAATGCGGAAGACTGATAAAAGGACCAAAACATGGGGTCAAACCTATGCAGCAGTCGTTCTTAATTTCTGAGTAGCGACCCAAAATGGGGTCGACAAGCTATTTTGGAAGGGTTATCTAAGGTCTTCTGTGGTTGACTACATCCAAATATGCCATATCTCCTAAATATCTGCTCAATTAAATTAGATTGAGAAAAATATAATTTATTTATTTAACTCCTATTTATAGTATCATTTATTGAAGTGAAGTACTGGAGGACGTGGGTCACCGCGATCGGAATTTGGGACGCTGCCAAAAGAAAAAAAAGGTTAAGAAATACTGCGATAAAGCAGCGTTTCTCTACCGGTGCTCCGTAACCATTAGGTAGGTGCTCCGCATCCTTCATCATTTTGTATGGATTTATTTTTTAATTAAATAACCAAAATACAATGTGTGAGGTAGTCTTTAATTTCATTTCGATTTTTTGAGTTCATTCATTCACTTTTTCCTAGATCGTTTTTATACTGACAAGTGTACTATGATGGACATTCCGGATGGTGGGCAACAAATGATTTCCTGAAAAGTTTGTTCCAGTGCTCCTCCTAAGTTATTGATCCCAAGTCTACTAAAGGTTGAGAACACTGCCATACAGCATGATGTTTATAGAGCAATTCAGAATCTTGCTTAGATATATTTAAATTATTTAAAATAAAGAATCTTTATTAATTTATAATTATACGGCTACTTGTAAAGGTAATAATCTGTAGCTCGTTTGAAATTTTAAGGATTTCACTTCAGAGTAATTTTGTTATTACCTTTATAGACATTAATGGCAATCATCATTTAATCCTAAAAAAAGGCAATTTTTCGTTTTCTTAGGCTTATCTCACTGCTAAATTCTAAGATTACAGATGCAGCGAACAAATAATGATACATGGAAATACATTCTACGGGCTCTCATCAGGAAATCGAATGCCATATTCATTCTTTTCGGATATCTATAACACTTTGATACCCGAGAGCGTTACACAAGATTGCCGTACGCATGAAGTTGCAACCGTCACAAAGGGTCTGCAAAGAAGTCCCTCTTCTCAATTCTAAAGCCCACTCCTCCGAACCACAAACTCAACTTCTTTCATTTCCTTAATCCCACCATCTCCATTTTCCAAAACAGTAATGAAATTGATATGCTTTATGTCGGTATCTAAGCGCATAAACATTAACGCCACCAACTCTGTTGTTAGAGGCAATTGCGGTTTTCCCAATACGGGCGACATAATATGGTCCCTTAGGTCATTACTTAAGCAAATCCTTCGCGATTACGGTGAAAGTAATTAGCAATCAAAGTAACGCGAATTCATCGGCTTCGATGCTTCACGTTCCTTGTTAACTACCCTTCTATTTAAATGCAATATAAATAAATCTTCGTCATAGTGACTGTTGAGGAAGTGCATAAAAGTACGGACTTTATTCAAATTCACAAAGTGGAAGAAAGGAGATCCCATGACCCAATCACGGAACACGAGCGTATAACGTGACCTGGAGTAATAGACACCAGCTTTTATTGCACAGATAAATTGCAGAGCGAACGAGAGCACTCTAGGGAAGATGTCATAGGTAGTACCATTCGGTTGAAGTAGCTCGAAAACATTTTCCAAAGGGTGTCTCGCAGGGACGCTATTGTTAAAGCGTTACCGCGAATCATTATCGGAACACGGGAAACGAAACACGGAGAAAGAGGCGAACTCGGTCGCTAGGAAGCGAGCGACCTTCGGTAAACAGGAGGTCGCCACGAGCGACGCTTTCCAAGCATCGCAGCCGTCGTCTCCCAGAGGAGTGCCTCGGACGCTCCGAACGAAAGTCGACGTCCATTACCACCTCTGAAAGACGATCGGGGAAAAGTTCTAAGGGGTTCATACTTCGAGTCATACGAGCGATTCTAGACAGCCGTCGTAAATTTCATCTTCCGTAGCGGGCAAGCGAAGTAGGAAAATAAACGAAATTTCGTTAAGTACGCGCACAGTTAGTTTCGGGGGATTGCATAGATTACGTCTAGAGTTAATAAATGGCGCATCCATGGCCTATGGGAATCGCCTATTAAATTTACTTTATGCAGGCAATGAGCAGAACCGGTTTCGATTCCAAGTTCGACTTGGAGATTTTTGACTTCTTAAATCGCCGGCGAGTAGCGGTTAGTTCCACACGTGAACTCGCCTATTTTTAAAGTCACTCGGCGATATTTCAAAAGCTCCCATGCCGTCGAGAGAGAGAAAGGGATCGATGGAGGGGGCGGTGCGGGGGAGGGGGGTGGGGAGGGGGGGAGAGGGGGGAGAGCGGGAGGTTAAAGTGAAGAGCGGTATAGCTCGAGTGTAAAATTTATTTTTATGGGGACATAAAACGAAGAGTGGATGGATAGTAAAAATGAATGAGATCCTCCTGAGGGAGAGATTGCAGCGGCAAAAATCTCCGCGGTGGCCAAAAATCTTACTTTAATAACACCCCGATGTCAACCATAATTGAACCGGATTGAATAATTAATTGCGGAGTGGATTTTTTCCGGCGAGTACGCAGTTTTCATGTAATATGCAGAAAATTTTATTCTTTTTAGCTGTTTAATAAAGGCGCTACCGACAAATATGCTTTTGTTACGGGTTTCCACGAATTATCTTAAGAGTAAATAATTTTAATCGATTTTTACAGAATTGTTCACGCGACCCTTTTGAAAAATATAAACAAGCGAATCAATAATTGCACGCGATAAATAAAAGGTGCTTTTTTACAAACGGATTTGCGTTGCATATTGGGCGGTTACTTTGACCCTTGAAATAACAGGGAAGTACTTCTTGGCAATCAATTATTAATTATCGACTTATCGCCTTGTAAAACATGAATAGTATGCTATGCAACATCTTTATTGTTGCTTATAAATGTTGTTGTATGGGAATGACATTTTCTTGTATACACATTAATTTTTAATGCGAGTAACTGCAAAAGATGAACATGGGAACAGAGTGCTCTTCCTTCGGCAGGAGTCGTTGTCACTCGTATGCAGCAATCTCCAAGTAAGAAAAAGAAAAGTGAAAAAATATAAAAGGGATCATTTGCACTTGTCAGCAGACACCGAAAATCAAAAATAGGCGATAATTGCGCGTCTGATGAAGGCCAGAGTACGTTAGACGATATACAAACAGAAAACGTAAGAATTTTTTAGATTACATATATATATATATATATACACACACACAATAGATGAAGTGGAATTAAAATAAATGAACTGTTGTGTAATAAATACTAATAACTCATCGACTGAGGTTCGAATAAAATTATGATCTTATACTTAATAGTTTATACCACTGGACATGCCTTAAGATTGATTAACATTAAAGTTATCTAGAAACTATATTGGATAATTACGCAAAATTATCAAAAAATTTACTAAAAATTTTGAAGAAAATTCCTCAATATGAAATCACAAAGCATTCCGAAAATTAAATAAAAACACGACTATGTTTTTACTTACTGTTCAAAATCCTTGCTAATAGCCCTAGCAGAAAATTGTGATAAAATGAAAACAAACCTCACCTAGGCTAGCTTACCTAGCGGTATTGGATCGCTTGCTATTTTTAAGGATGACGACGGCCGTTCCTGTAGAAAACATATGCAAATTAAAGAATAATATAGATCCCTTGGTCGGTAATCGAGAGGAGTTTTGAGTGGAAGGCTGTGGAATGTGTGGCGACAACGAGAGAACAGGTGTGTTTGGAGAGGGTTGGATTAAATCGAATGAAGCTAAACACGAAAGCGGGACTGGGAAAATATACGAGATTAAGAAAGAGATTTTGGGTAGGACGGGGGCGCGGAGAGAGACAGAGAGAGAGAGAGAGAGAGAGAGAGAGAGAGAGAGAGAGAGAGAGAGAGAGAGAGAGAGAGTGAGAGAGTGAGAGAGAGAGAGATCGTGAATAGGTAAACACGGTATGAATTATTAGAGACGTAGTGGAAAATTGCTCAATCTTTCGAAAGAGTGAGATCCTCCATCTTCTCACCTCGCCCGAAGTAAATATTCGCAAATTGCAAAGTTGACCAAACGAAGAATATCTTCTCTCTCAAGGATGCTTAAATGCGGCCGTGCTTATACAACGAACGCGGTAATACAATCGATACAATTATAAAAGTACGATTGAAATTGCCGTATTTATAATAGTATGAAAAATTTCTGATTAAGTATCTCTTTGAAACTCAAGTATTTGAAATTTGGCAGCTGTTCCATATTTTTATCCGATACGGATTGTTAAATGAATATCTGCTACTATTAAGTAGTCGTCTTTCGCAAAATTCAAGACGTTAAACATTCAAAGATAATTATTACAGAATTTCTCCAAAAATAAAATTTACAGCAATGGTAGTTGGTAGTGCGAAGGAAATTGCGTTTATACAGTAATCAGTGCCGTATTTACGCACAGGCAGCATAGGCTACTGCCTACGGCGTCAAATTACGAAAGGCGTCAAATTACGAAAGGCGTCAAATTACGAAAGGCGCCAATTTATGAAAGGTACCAAATATGAAAGACTCAAAATATCAAAGTTTTCTTGAAATAAGAAACATATTTTGAACTATATATCCTCATTTAAGAACACACCAGCGTAATATCCGTCAAAATTAATTTAATGGAAAAAGGCGCATCGAAAATAGTGCCTATGGGCACCAAAAACTTAAATCCGGCCCTGATCGTAACTAAAAAAAAGAATATGACATATTCAAAAACTGAAGCCGATTGCGAATAAAGAGATAGATATACATCCTAAAACGACAGGTCGCAGAAAATTATGCTGTGTGCACTCCTAAACTATTTTCATGTTGTTTTTTCCCAGATTACTGTGAAATCTAAACAATTACTGGAAATTCGTGACACGGGAGAGTGGCAGAAATAAGTCTGAAATATTTGGGGCAGAGGAGAAGAGGGCGAGAGAGGGAGGAGGAGGAATGAGGAGATAGAGGGTGGATTGGGGGAGTGGAGAGGATTCACCGAATTCCACGCATGAGCAAGTGGAGGAAGAATAAAAGGACGAATATAAAACATTTGGTTCAGCCTGAGAATGAAAGAAATGCTCAAGGAAAACAAATCTTATTTTTAGGGCAAGGAGTAGAATGCTAACATACGATCGCATGGGTCTTAATTAGCCCATCAAACGAGCTATGCAGCACAAACAAACTGGAAAGAGGAAGAATTTAATTTTTTTATCATGAATCCCGTTAATTAGATCATGGCTGTTGCCGATTTATTCCCTGAAAACAAATGCAAAATCAAATGTAATAGTTACTGAACTCCTTTTTGAAACTATAACTTTAATACCCACCAACGTCAATTATAGGGCATCATAATGTTAAAATAGCGATATAATAAAGTCTAACAATTTTACGATTATTCAAAACTTTTTATTGGGAATGGGGAGTCTAACAAATATTTCATTAATATTAATATTGATGCTAGTCACATAAATGAAAGGGACCAACTCGAACACTTCCAAGAAAGTACGTATATCTATAGAAGAAAGGAAAAAGGTCCGTTGCTACGAAAACTTTTCTACCAAACCGTTAAATTGCAATGTTTCTTCCTAAAATTTAAGTAAAGAAAGGACAAACACGAGGAAAAATAATCATTCGAGAAAATATCAAGAAAATCATCCTCGTGGTATCAGATCTTCAAAATATAAATATATACTAGGTATACATACCTATTATGGAATTAATACAGTAAACTTTCCACTCTAGGAACATAAATATTAACCAACTAAAATTGGTTAGTGAGTAGAAGTACCTCGAAATAAATCTAAACATATTCCGTGATAACCTTCTACTAATCATAGACATTTAGAGCTAAAAATGTCCTACGTTTTAATGGCTGGAAAAACATCGGTATGCAATAAAATTCGCAAGTAGGGACCAACTTAATGGATGAAAATATTACCCGACGTAACCTTGGCAAGATGAAAATCAATCATAAATACTTTCTATTCTCTAGGAAGCAATAAAACTTGACTGGATACTATTCCATTCTCTCACGAACATTAGAGAAAAATATGCCACTAGAATACGCAATAAAACCTTTCGTACAATGAAATATTCGATAGAAGTGATTCTCACGATGACGACCTCGGACCAAAAAAAAAAACGACACTCCCCTTCTAAGCAGTCCAGCGCGTAAAAAGAAAAACTTCAGAAAGAAAGATCCAAAAAAGAGGGAGGAGGGGGGGAACTTACATGATATAAATCGTCTAAAATCTGACAATCATTCTTGCGCGGAAAAAAGAGGGAAAGAGAGGAGAGGATGGGAGAAAGGGAGAATGGCACAGGGAAAAAGGCAGAAATGGATTGAGACAATAAAAACCGCTTTTATTGAGGGCGAGATGGAGACCTTTTTGAAACTGACCTTACTTATAGAGAAGGAGAAAGTGTAAGAAGATAGGACGACCGACGGTTGCGTCTCGGAGGCGGAAATTGTTCAATATAGAGGAAGAGGAAAATCAGAGAGAGAAATAAAGAGAGGAAGAATGGGGAAAGGTAAGAGGAATGCCACTGATAGGAGGATTTTTAAGGGGCAAGCATAAGATGGGAAGAAGAAAAATGGGCGGAAATAAAACGATATCTGAAGAAAAAAAGGAGCCAGCGATAAAAATAAGGGGCAACAGAGAGTGCTGCGAGGAACTCCATAGAGAGAGAGGGTCGTCCAGGGAGATGACGTAGGATGCTGTGCTCACGGTCCAGAGTTCGCACAGATAACACCGTCTTTCCTTTTTTCCTCGCATTTTTTCTCTGCGTCTATATCGAAGTCATATTTACCGCCGTTTGTCATTCCCTTGTTTTCTCTTATCTTACGTATTTTTCGGAGCATTTTTTTCTCCCTTCTTTTGTTTCCTCCTCAGCTTGACCAGCCGCTGCGGACGTGGATCTTTCCGTTTTTTTTTTACCTTCTCGTCCGCCGCCTTCCGTTGTGCGCTCTGCGGGAGAGTTTGAGGGTTCTTAAAACTCGGGTATTCATTTTTTTATACACGCCTACGCGAGTCCCTCGAAACGAGCGGTGAAGAATCTCGTACAATGCGGGATTGTTTTCGCGGAGATGGATATTTTTGAGAAATCTGCCTCGCCGCGCGTTTCTTAGTGTGTTATAAAGAAAGTAGTAGACGTATAAAACCATAGGAAACGACCAGCTCCGTCCGATGCAATGTAATCATGCATAAGAAACAGGTGACATAGATATTAAATATTATTTTTCGATGAATCTTAGAAAATTTGTTTATCAAAGATTGAATAATGCCATTATATCAGTGACTTTCCCCAAATTTCCGATTTAGCCTGAGTATGTCTCCCCAAAATCTTTTCTAAGTATTCGTAAATCAATTGAAGCCCAAAAGCCTACTCTTTTCTTTCCTTTTTTGGGATTTTCCAGCACCACAGCTTGGCAAAAATCTTTCATTTTTGCTGAAGAATAATGCCCAAGAAATGGAGGAAATGATTTTAGGACTCTCAAAGGATACGTCTTTGAAGGATGGTAGGTACTACTTTTTATGTATGAGTATAAAGAAAGATCATGGGGCTCTCAAGTAAACAGTCCATCGGAAGCCATAGTTTCGCTGTCCATCACTTTAATTTAAGGCCTCAAGTTTTACTTCAGAAGGAAACATATTTGGTTTATGAGAGAGAGAGACTCTTACTATTGATTTGCTAGGTATTACTATAAAAAGTTTTCTTAAAGTGGAAATAAGTTACTTTTAGAGATTCGAACGCAGAGAATGATAAGGTTTTTGGTCAAGTAAGACATTCAAAACTCATTGTAGTGATTAATGTGTTTATAATACAATGGAATAAATAAGGAAAAATCGGAAAATATCTAATATATACGTAATAATTTCCAGCCCGAATGATTTTCTTGACTTACTTTTTGCGGTATAAGTTAATTAAGTTAATGTCTTTTCTGATTTCTAATGATAGCTTCTGTAGGGTCGCGAAGATGAAACCTTGTGTTTGTGTGTAATATTTTCAACATTTTAGTTTTTAAGCTTTAATTTAATTGCATTATTTTATTTCACTATTAAAATTAACAAAAACCCTGATTTTCTCCAAATATTTTATTCACATTTTATATAGATTGATGGAGGAAAGGGTTCGGGGAGAAGGCCGCGACAGGACTGTATTGAAAGGCGATCTCAGATCGGTGAAATCGGTGTATAACGTTATTTCACCACGTCTGTCTAAATGAATTTTTCATCATTATTACGACTGGGAACTCTTTGGTTGAACCATCCGGTTCATGAGACAAAACTGTGACCAAAAATCAAAAACTATAGAAGAAAATGCAATATTACATATTCCATGATGGCCCAAGTGTTAGATGGCGTTTCGAAATTTTTTGGAAAAATCCATCTATTCAAATTCTGAAAATTTAATGCTTTAAATTAATTTGTAGAAAAAATTAATATTTAAGGACAGAAAAATATCAGTCGTTGTTCTACTATATAAACAAGGCCGAGCCCAGACATTTTCCGCCTGAGGCGAGATATAATATGGCGCCCCCTGGCCCCCTTTAGGAATTTATTTTGATAGGTTTTCATTTTTGTCAAATTTTGGCGCCCCCCTTCGAGAGGTGCCTGAGGCGGTTGCCTCGCCGCCTCACCTATTGGAACGGCCCTGTGTGTGTGTATATATATATATATATATATATATATATATATATATTATGGGGAAAGCCCCCTGCTCGCTGTTTCTTCGTTCCAACCATTTACCTATTGGATTTAGATTATTTTAACGGGAATAAGTTTTGAATATGAGTTTAATGAATATTTTTATAAGGGATATGTTTGGTTTTTAATAACAAATTAAGAAAATTAGTTGAATAACTAGATAAAAAATAAACTTGGAGGGCTGAAAGTCCCGAAGATTAAGAATGGCTGAGGTATAGAGAGTTAAAGAGAGAGAGACATACAGCCAGAAATAGCATTTTAGTAAAATAGATAAAAATATAAATAACATGAATACTGCTTTCGACTTATTTGCATTAAATTCATATCTTCGGTCATTTCGAGCAAGTTTTAATCTCATTTTCGATCTTTAAGTCTTTATTTAAGAGTATATGCAGGGAAATTACCGAGGAGAACAATACCGGTAACCATAGAATCTTATTATTGAAATGTTAAAAAATTTACCAAAACTCGAATATAAATTCAAAATATGAGCGAATTCGAATGAGACTATTCAATTGAGTATAATCCTCATTCATTTTGACGTGTTTTGGCGCAAATTTCGTGTCGATAACTTAATTTTAAGATAAAAAGAATGAAAGCCTTTAAACCAAAAAGGTGATTTTTACTTGTTATCGTATGAGAAACGCCAGTCATCCTCCGGAATCGAACCCGTGACCTGTTCCGAAATTTTTTAGTCATAACGTAAAGATTCATCAACATTGAAATCCTGAGAAATTTCAGGTTTGTAAGTTTATTTCTAATCGACTTATTCACAAAATTAGAGCGTTACGCATCATGATGACCATTAAGTTTTTATAATATAGAGAGATAGATTTTTTCTAAACTACGGGTTAGTTTCGACAACATTTCCTACTAAAATCGATAACGATATCAAAAGTTGCAGGAAATCGAGAGTATTCGCACCTATTTCTGTATGTATGAACTCCATAGTCTCCCTAAGTAAATTTATGCGAAAAAAAAACCCTTTCCCTCGCACCATCTGACTACGCCCATATAGCCAGACCGTATCCCTCAGTCTATATCGGAGCACTGAGGAAAGGATGCGTACTTTATGCCCGGGCATCCTCATCTTTCACCGGTGAAAGGCCTCAGAGCCTTAATAAAAGCGCTTTTGTCTTTAATATCCGTAGAGATGAATTTCGAGAAGAGCGGAATGATTTCCACTATGCCTGACTTCATTTCATCCAGGTTGATATCACCAAAGGGATGGAGGAGAGGGGGGGAGAGGGGGGGAAGGGGTTGAGGAGAGGTTGGAAAAAATCGGTGTTAAGCCAGGCTCCGTTCTCTGTCTCTCTATCTTTCTCACTCCGAAGGTAATTTTCACCCATACAAAGATCAATACACTCGGCGCCTAAAAACCTTTTGTCCTTGTGAAATTAGAGTAATCAAAGACGTCACTCATGATAAAACACTTCCTCCCATTGGCCCACCCATTTAAAGTACATGGACGACTTCGTTAGTTGAATGAAATCAACACCTTCTCTTTGCTATATGTATGACGAAAAATATCTACATCGAGAAAATGCCTTTAAAATATTCAACCACAATGCGATTTAATCTGAACTAACATCGCATGATTACGAATTACCCCGAAATCCCATCGCCACAACAGAACTCATACAAACAAAATGAATAAAAATATCAGGAAACTAGGTGTATTTCTCAAATTCATCGCCTGATTAGAGATCATTGTTGATGATGTATAAATTGCGTGTTTTATTTACAAAATTTTCGATTTAAAGAAACATTTGTCGGTTTTTTTAATTCATTTGAGTATAATATTGAAAAGGTTTGTGAAATAGCGGTTATTTGAAAAAAACAGTGAAGCGAAGCATTTTGAGGAAAATTGAATGAAATTCAATACATCACAGTGGGTAATAGGCAGTTTTCGATAGAAATTAAAATAATATCGACTAAAAATTAAGGAAGTAGGTAGTTGTAACTTCCAAAATAATATAATGCGATTAAAAACCAATGCAAGTTCCCTTTTATGCAGCCAGGTCACGTTTTTTGAAAAACATTCTAGAACACGGCCGATACACTTGATTGTTAAAATAACATAATAACACTGCTGTAATAAGATAAAAATATCTCCATTGTGCTGAGGGATTTCATGTGCACCACATCTTTCGATTCGTGCATAGGCTAGCTCTTTGAGTATACTGCAACAGAAAAAATTACGATTACATTTTGTTTAATACTCTTACACATTTTGTAAAAAATCTGATGTGGCCAACACATGACTTTATCCAGATTTGCGGTATAAATATTTTAACAATTATGAATAGCATCATCATAAGGCAGATTATTATTTCGTATTGTAAAGAATACAGTCGTTCTTATTGCCGTCAATTATATTTTGAATATGTTTACAGAATTCACCGCTACATGGTGGTGCTGTAAAAGTTAGGAAAAAGTTAAATATCTCCGAGATGGATGGTTCTACGAAAACTTGTTTCAAACAAAACTTGGAAGAAATATTATTCTCTACAACTTCGGTCCTCACGAAAATTACCATTATTATTCTCTATAACTTTTGTTCTTGCAAAGTTTGTAAATAACAGTGTTTTAAAGAACATATTCCATGAACACCGAAAACATTATTTATAAATAATTCCAAAACAATAACTGCTATAGAAAATGTTTTTTAAAAAAGTTGTAGGAAATTACATTCTCTGTAACCTTTGTATAGAGTTTTATATACAATAATTTTTAACGAAAAAATATCGCAAAAACCGAATCGGGTTTCGAATAAACCTCGACTTCCGGTTAACCGGTATTGTCCAAAAACTAATCACTTCTTTGTGCTCATGCTAAAGTGTTATATTTGAAATTTGGTAACGATATGGCAAGTACTTTTTCAGTTAGAGCGCCCACAATCACACACACACACAGACATCATTCCGAAAATAGTCTAAACCTCTTCTAGGGACCTCAAAACGTGTATTTCCGTTGAAATCTCGAAGTCGATTTTTTTCGTGATCACAATACTTTCCCATGGAGAAAGTAAAAAAAATATTTGTTTTATACCCTTACACATTTTGTAAAATAAATTATCAAAAACTGTGTATATGGTAAACATGATTTTCCTACGTATGTTATCACATACTTGACGTATTTAGATTTTTAAAATGAATAATCACGCTGGAGGATTTTTTGGTGTATTAAGCTAACCAAGCCTAGCCCCACAAAATTCTTCGGTACTATCCTGTTTTGGCCCCGCAAATATTTTTCATGGTGAATATTTATTGTGGAGAGGCTCATGGGATCGCTATGTAAATATTACAAATAACCGAGGATATTGGCGAGCTGATGGGCCTGTCGCGACATTTACAAACCCGATCACCGAACAACGGGGAGGAATAGTTTTGTTCCAACCGAGACGAAGGGCGCGGTAGCGTCCGGAGACGACTACCCATTAAAACAAAGCGAGCCGAAGGCTCGTCAATATATCCCTTCAATGTTATATCCTCTTGACTGTTGCGCCGCAAATTGAGAGGATATAACATTGAAAGGATATATTGACGAGCCTTCGGCTCGCTTTGTTTTAATGGGTAGTCGTCTCCGGGCTTTCGCCTCGGCTGGAACCAAACTATCCCTCCCCGTTGTCCGGTGATCGGGTTTGTAAACGTCGCGACAGACCCATCAGTCATGTTTTATCAAGTTTTAGGGTAAAAATTATTTTAAAACATTATTTCAAGAGTGTATCTCTTAAATATGAATCATTAATCAACAATAAATATTTATCATGAAAAATATTTGCGGGGCCAAAACAAGATAGTACCAATTCTTCAATTAGTTATCATAGGAAGTGCGCGATAAATTGATAGTTATTGAAAAGATTTTGTTCGCTAGATTCATAGTAGGTTCTGGCGTTAACGTGATTACACATCATACAGCGATACATATAAGTTAAATTCAAAATTAATAAAACTGCATTAGCTACACGGAAATGAATCACGAAAGGTGAAACATTTCCGCATTTTGAATGAAAGTGACTTTTCGTGGGCATTAAAGTTAAGAAGTACGAATTACCCGAGTCCATTTAGCTTTATCAGAATTATGAATAAAAAGATAAAGATCCCGTTGCTACGTAATTCTGGAGGACAATTAAGCGAGCAACCTAACTCGTGACAAATTATAATTACTTTTAGTATTTTTCGAGGTCTACAATTCGCATTCTGATTGGCTCTTAAGACTTGCGTGTAACAAATTTCTACGAAATTATGCCTTTAAAAGCACGCCCCTTTTCCCTCCCCTCCTCTCTCCTCGGCCGTAAAAGCATAAAATGGCAGCCTCGGCTTAATCAACACGATTGCCGTAATATCACGTGCTGCACTGCATGGTATTAAAGGCGTACGCAATTCACGCGTGGGGAGAACTCAATCTGAATCTTCAACTAACAGTATCACGCTATCTTGTCTCATGAAATGCTTTCCTTTGTAATTCTAGTCATCGTTATCTCCTCGCTAAGCACATCGTTTGAATTATCGTTCTTCTCTTTGATTATTAAGAGGCGTGAACAGAGGCACACGTGAGTAAAGAGCGCTACCATTCATTCTTCCTCAGGATCGATAAGCGATAATAAAAAAATTTCGTTCCTACATTGATAAAATGATTCAAGAACATGTATATGCCATGTTGGCTCACATATCAGAATCGACCATGTGTGAACAGTCGGCGAGGACAGACACTTTGTAATTGAAATGTACATTTGCTTTCCAGAATCGGTTTGTCCGAAGAATTTCGCGAACGCCGAAACTGAGGAAATCGAATCTTTTTCGGAGTTTTTGCGCGGATATTACGTGCTTTCGGTCAGCAACTTCGTCATTTGAATATTTTACTCAATGGGTGATTCCGTGGATTTAAATCTATCGAGAATAATATTCCATAGAGGTTATATAAAGTTCACTTTTGTTTTCGAAAACTATGTCAGATGCAATCATCGAAACGTTTTATGCTCTTTTTATGGCAATTGAACCTTATAAAACTAATATAAAAGACAGTCACTTTGTCCCTTTTTCATGTAATGCTTTTTGAAGCATTACATGACAAAGGGACATTATCATTAAGGGACTGAACGGAATTTGATGAAATTTTCAGGATAGCATTACGATATAATTACAAAACGTTTTAATGTGTCTAACTAGAGATCAAAGGCCCGGGTTCGACTCTAGGGGATAACTTTCATTTCCAATAAGTTAACACGTAAAATCGGCTTTACGACGTGCAGTCTTTCATTCTTTTTTTGATTAAAATTAGAAAGAATTTTCCTACAATCTTCGGATGTGAACCATTTTTAAGAAAACATTATAAATTTTCTTATTCTGTTCATCATTTTTCGCCTACAGTTCGAAATTTCTCAATGTAAACGTTTAATTCACAAAGTTTGAGGAAATCTTGCCATTTTAAGAGGATGTTGCCTTGCCTACCAATTCCATTGTTAGACCTCTATATCATATCATATTGTTAATTCAATCCTTATGGGTATAAACGTGCTTTGAATGCTTTTAATACGAGAGAGGGGGAGGAGAGAGAGGTAGAGGTTGGAGCGAGAGGGAGGGGGAGAGAAGGGGGAGGAGGAGAGGGAGGGAAAGAGAGACAACAATTCTAAGTTTAACTAAAGATAGCCCGTCAACAAAAGAATACTCACTAGAAATGTTGTATATGACCAAATATTTCACATGTAAAAGTGTGATATTAATTATTTTAAATGAAAATAATAATAATCTATCTATCTATCTATAATTCTTCCGTTGATATTTCAACGGGCATTACACTAGTTATTTTATAAATGATTGCGAAGCACAAAAAAAATCACTTTCCTATACATTATTTTTTGAGAGCATTACTGTCTCTCGGTTTTTCTATTATTTAGGTGATTGATGCATTCAAATATTGTTATCAATGTGCTCCGAAGTAAATGACGTTGGCGAAGTTGTTTTAATTCCTATTAATTCAACTAATAATAAGTGATATTACAAGATACTACGATAGTCACCATGACAACGAAAATTTCTAAGAAAGACATTGCACAACGAATATATTCAAAATAATAATTATGCAATTTCATAAAATTCGCGAATAATATACATTTTAAAATTTGGGTCCTAATGAAGCAATTGGCGATTTTCTTAAATTAAAATTAGAAATTTCAATTTAACACAACAGACTAAGCATAAAATGTGGAACATAATATTTAGATTCTGATGTGCGCGACAGGAATTGTATACAATCAATGAGACGTTACAATCGTATATAAGGATATATAAAGAGTAAATTATCATTAAGAACCAAAAAATTCAATTTATTTATTACAGAATCGCAATAAAGCAAAGATCTAAACAAAATAATCTTCAAAAAGAAATAGTTTGATTTCCTTTTAGTTTCTCACGCAAACACCGATATTTTCATTCAATTTACGTACTGGAAGAGATTCCCATGAAAATATTTCCAACTCTTATTTGCCCACAATGAAGAATGGCCGTTATTTAAAATCCCTCGAAAAAGTTGTCTCCGAAAAGCTAATTTCACATTATCGACACCGCTAATCATCTCGTCGAATTCAAAAGCACGCAATCGTTCCAAATAAACTCCACCGCATTTCAATCAAGGAAAATCACTTCTCACCGCATCGACTGCCAATTCCAAACAATCCCGGACGGTCAAAATCACGATATCGCTTAACAAAACAACTGCTAGCTAAAATAGATCACACGGATAGGTTAGTCTAGCTACCAACCGCTCTTGGGCTCTACTCATTTGCCAAAGCGCCCTCTATCTCTCCCTCTCTCTCCCTTTCTCTATCTCTCTCTTTCCATCTCTCTCTATATATCTCTCTCTCTCCAACTCTCTCCCACAGTTCACTGAGGCGTTTTATAACGCCGGGTGTTGACTAGGCGAGCGACATGGACTAGCAGGACGGCTATCTCGCCTAGGGATTGAAGTGGCGGCCAACACCTGTCTCGGACAGAGGCGACCGGGGGTGGAGTCCCCTCCTGCTCCCTCGGGGAGGTGCAGCTGGACCTGCGGGGAGGCCATCCTTCATTTATCCCCGCTCGTTACCACCCCCTCAAACCCCCAGAGGGGCCACACGCGTCACCTTCCTCCGTGCTTCACTCGGTCCAACTCCCCCGTGAGCCATTTCTCACTACACTTTGCACGCACTTAGGCCGCCGCTCTTTCCCTTCATCCTCTCTCTCTCTCTCTCACTCACTCTTTTTCCGCTTTCAAGATCCGTAAGCAGAGACCTTTCTCTGGGAACAGTAAACTAAGGAATAAATGCTGCGTGATATCTTCACCTTTCTCTTTCGAAACACCTTCTGCCCATGCAAATAGTCCGTAAAAATTTTGTCGGATTGATTTTTTGCGTTAGAATCGCAAAATTTAAAGATATTACTCGCAACGTGACGTGTCATTAGGCCGTACATAACCTTTATGACAAATATTATTCAACTGAGGTACAGGAAAATGCTGTGATCAGAAAAAGTTGACGAAGACAAGGAATGTAGTTAGTGGAGACTTGCATACTGTCAAATAGACTGCTTTATAGAGTAATTTAAACGCCTACGATTGTAAAAATTACATTTATGTAGCAATTAAAGTGAACTTGTTTAATCAAAAATTGTTTAGCAATAGATGAACGTGAAAGATTTAAACGCCTGGAACTTTTCAAAATTGAAATCTAATTTAATTAAATGCTTGATATATGCTCGTATATAAACGATTTATCAGGTAATATAAAGTGTAAGGTCAGACTCGTTGCGGATGACACCCTTGTGAATGGTGAAATCAACACAGTAAACGACTAGGAAACTTTGCAAAGTGACCTTCAAGCTACTAAGAAGTGGTATAAAGATTTTCAACTTGACCTGAAAGTAGGAAATGCGCCGCAATGAATTCCACGCGTTCCAGGATTAAATCTGGATTAAAACTAAAACACGCCATAGCTACAAATACTTAGGAGTCACACTCAGTAGCAAAACAGCTTAGGCAAACAG
Organism: Uropetala carovei; assembly: GCA_036926305.1. Lineage (NCBI taxonomy): Eukaryota > Metazoa > Arthropoda > Insecta > Odonata > Petaluridae > Uropetala > Uropetala carovei. The sequence continues at coordinate 1,711,025 of JAXCHB010000010.1, read as the reverse complement.
GGTCCAAAGGCTTTCCTCTAGATTCCTGAGGAGATGCCGCACGAATGTGAAGGAAATCGAGTATTTTTCTCTAATCCGACCCGTCGTTGCGCAGTCTGGGACCCTTTCAAGGAAAGCCTAACTAGGGAGCATGAAATGGTCCAGCGTAGAGCCGCTACATTTGTATATGGAGAATATCGGTATGATGCGAGTGTATCGGAGATTTTGAGTGACCTGAAATAGTAGACGATGAAGAGTATAAGGACTGAATATAAAAGGAAACTATTTGAAAAGTTTCACAACTCCGAATTCGTTGAAGACGTACGCGGCATAGTTATACCCATCGGCGTTAGTGTCAGTTCAGAGCGTACGAGAAAATACGTCGAAATAGTCGCTAGAACCGAGAAATACTACAGACGCGATAAGACAGTCCAACCGAGGCATTGATTATAATAGTAGATTTATATGATGACTAAAGAGAAATGTGTGAGAGTTTTAGAAAAATAAATTATCTACACTTATTTGAACTAAATATTCGTGTATCAAAGCAAAGAAATAAAAAAAATTGAATAAAAGTACTTCATTAAAAATTAATGACACATTTTTCATTCAAACGACAGCGATATTACTATTTTTCATTCTCGGAAAATCATTAAAAATTTTCTCTCAAATCTAAATTGTTCGTGTAGCTTGAATCTTCTAATACACGAATTAATGCAGCGATTAACTTTATTAAACCGTTAATCGAATGCATCTGCAAAAATATACTAACTTATGTATATAATACTAAAAATCAAGAAATAAATTAAACTAAAAAATTAAATGACCCTTGATATGATAACTAAACGAGTTTTAATGCGTTTTTTCAATGCACTTATACCTTCACTACGGCATCTGTCTGTCTGTGCGCTTGCTAAAGTTGAAATTGTGACAAAACCATAAAAGATAGAAAACTGAAACTTGGAGGGTATATTTCTCTACAGCTGCCATTTGTTTTTCTTTCAATTTGAGTTTCGAAAAATACGCCAGTTCGTATCGAAGCCGATTTTAAATTTTGTTTTTTAATATCTCCGTAAGTGTACAGGATGGAAATCTACAAAATTGCGCGTAAATTTCCACATATTCTACTTATTATTTACAAGTTTGAGAAAAATCTAACGAGAAGATCGTTATGTATTTTGAAATTAGAAAATTTTCTTATACGCATTTATTAATCGTTGTCAACAAAAACAATCTTCGTTGCAACTGAAGTAAACAAGGTCTACTACAAATACGTATGTTTATCTAGCAGAAATACCCTGTGTTGCCCGGGGAAATTTGGTTCAAATCCGATCGGATATCTATATGATACGTGATAGGTATACAAGAATTCAATCCACGGCCGTTTTCAATAAAATAGGCAGAAAGAAACAAAAACCACTTATGAATTATTCTTGTGAGCCCTTCACAATCGTACCAAATTTGATTCAAAACAATATCAGGACTTGGGAAAATACGCATAGTTTAATGTTTAAATTGGCCGTAATTTTGACTCAAACAAGCAGACGGATACTAAATCCCGCATTAACCTTCCTCTTACTGTCCCTATAATCGTTTCAAATTTTGTCAGAATCGGTTAGGAAATGTGGGCGTGCATAAAGTAACAGACAGAAAATTGGCCGCCATTTTGAATCAAGCGGACGGGCAGACTTAAACCCCACCTTGACATTTCCCTTTGTGTCTGCTACAATCATGCCAAATTTAGTCGGGATGGGTTGAGAAGTATGGCATGCATAAAAGACCAGGCAAACAATTGGCCGCCATTATGAATCAAGCGGACAGACGAACACTAAAACCACGCATCAACCTTTCCGTTGGTGCCCCATAGAATCGCTCCAAATTTGGTTGGAATCGGTTGATAAATGTGTGTGCGTGCATAAAGGAAAATACAGACAGACAGATACTAAAATATAGTTGTGGGGATTTCCTTTCTCGTTACTTGTATTTTCATAGATTTTCACTGATCACCTCAAAAAAAGTGGAAAATGTCTTTAAAAGAGTATTCGTACATCTAATTCACTTATGTACCTCTTCTTATTTAGCCATAGTATCAGAAATTAGTTTCCCCAAATCGATTAAATTATGCATAGCTCAAAAGTGACTTTCTATGATATTGTAAAAACAAATATCCCTCCGAACCTTCTTCCCGGAAACGATCCAACACCCACGAAATTTTCGCAAAAATGATTCCCGCCCTTCCTCAGCTAAGCGCCGTGGATAAATCAACACGCTCGCCTTTGTGTCCGTCGATTGCGGCGGCGATGAAGCCGTGAAAATTATATAAGCGTCAAGCGCCATTTCCAGATGCGGAAGATTGGCCAAACTGCGCGGAAATGGCCGTCTCCATGGCGTCGGAGGAGGGTCAAACACGCGAACGCGTACGTTGCGAGGACTGCAATTTCATTCGATATTCATTATAGCTTTACTCAAAGTCCGGTTTCAAACCTTCTCCCAACGCACGTAACAGCGTCACCTCGCCCTGCCCCTTTACCGCTGCGAGCGGTGCACACTAACTAAATGGAATTTACCGGTTGGCGAACCCGATAATTGTCAATCAAATCCGAGTGGAGCATTCTGAGAAATACATTTGAGGGATAATGCCTGCAGAACGACGTTTTTACGGTGGAAATAATGGACGACTCCCCTCGAAATGATTTCCTATGTCTTTCTCCAATGAAAAATTCTATCGAAACTTTATCGCTTGTTGTGAAGAATGGAAATAATTGGGTTTAGCAGAATTTCACTTCCACTGCCTTTATAACACAATCTCAAATGCAAAAAATACAGTCCTTCCTATATTAATATGATGTGAACTGTTTTTCTATGAGTACAGAATATCTCAGTCCATTTTACTTCCATCGTTCGTTATATTGACTATTCGATAATTGATACAGCGAACGATGAAAATTTGACTAAAAATTAGCGCAATGCCTGTGATACGCCTTAATAAACAATTTAATGGTATTGCAGAAAGAAAACCGTTACACTGGTCTATTAGCGTATAACCGTAATGTATTTATATATTGTGTTAGGCACAAACGATGCACGAATTTGGATAAATATTTACTTTGTTAGCGGCAAATAACTCATTCAAAGTTCCGTTTGTAAAAAGTGCCACGTATTAAATGGACAGAGATAAGTACCGAGTTTAAATATATGCAATCTTTTCTTCATTCGTTCATTCATTCATAGTTTTCAACCCTAAGGTTGGTTTGAAATGACTAGAGAATAAACACATATGATGTGGTGGTTTCCCGTTGCCTTTCACACACACACGATTGATGAAATTATGAATACGACACAAACATCTATGCCCTTGGCGGGATTCGAACCCGCGACCTTAGTGACGGTAGGCCTTCCACCGCCTGGGCAGGCAATCGTTTCTTATGAGAATTTAAATTTCAAAGAGCATAACGGTCAACACCGTTCAAATCGAATTTCCAAATGTTACACACGCCTACCAAAACTAAATTCATAAATTAACTTGAGGGAAATTTTTCTGATAAAATTCATTTTCATCCGAATACTCAAATGAGTGAATGGCTTGATTTCTTTCAATAAATTGTCCGCAAAATTAATATTCCGGAAGTAGATATTAAAACTGAACACCTCATTTCAATTACGCTTCGAAAATTTTCGAGGGGACTTGCTCCGCCATTATAATACGCTGAATTTTTTATTTCAATTAACGCTTTTCATTTTTTATTCCATCATTTTTATTTGCCCCTAAAGCTCATATTAAAATGACGCCAATTTCATTAAATATATCCTTATTATTGAATTATGAGCGGAGTAGCTGTTGCTTTGAAACAGTATGTGACGCGAGAGTTTTAAAAAATAGTTAAATATTAATTCCTCAAAAGAGAGGCAAGTAATGGCTTTCCTACCATGGGAGATGATTAACAATAAGATGAAAATCGAGTTTAGTAGTCTAATCTTCTATATAAATATAATTGTAACCTCTGTCTGTACATTTGTTTTTTTGTCGAGGTTTTACTTTTTTTTGTGTGTTTTGCATCACAAGAAGACGTTTGAACCGGTTTGCAGAATTGTTGTCTGTCTGTCTGTTTGTTTGTTTGTTTGTTACGGCATCACGCAAAAACAGTCGAATTTTTATGAAACTTGCAGCGTATCTTTAGACTGGTCCAGCTTAAAATATAGGATATGTAGTGTATCTCAAAAAAAATTTTAAGTGGGACTTTGGGAGGCATCGATTTGGTTTTTCGACGATAACTCGAGTAAATTAACTTAGGAAGTTCAAATTTAGTATTTGTCACTTTCAATACAAGTATAAGATCAATTTGTAGATGAGCAAAATGAGACCAAGGGGAGGGAGGGTTGTGGGAGGGAGGGTTGTGGGAGGGGGGGGGGGGGGGGACACCCGTAAGAGAAATCCTATATAAACGAAAGTTACTAAATATGAACTACAGCAAATGATAAACAAATTTCCAAATCATAATTGAAGTTTTTTTTCTTTCCTGTACGCAACCTAACTACAAATAGATAAGTTTGTGGGTTACCATGTTTTTGCCTCACACCCCTGAATTATCGTCATTGCCGAGCTATCCTGAAAATTATGCAATATTGCTTCAAGGCATCATTTACATTTGCATTTAGCATTTCTGGATTAAATACCTATCTCCTATATATTTATAAAAGATTCTTTGTTTGTTTGTTTATTTGTGCATCTATATATTTCCACACCGTTAATGTCGGAGTAAACAAACTTTCAACAGATACTTTCTTCACAAATAGAAAGGCCGTAGGTTACTTTTTAACCCCAATGTTTTATATGTATTAATTGTACAAAAAGCAAAATAACTTTGTATGCTAATGCTAATGGCAGCCCATTTTCTGTCGACTCCTTTATGCACGCCCACAATCAACCGATTCTAACAAAATTTGGCAGGTAAGTAGGGGGCGCTAAGGAAAGGTCGACGCGGAGTTTTAGTGTTTGTATGCCCGCTATATTCAAAATGGCGGTCGATTTAAACATTAAACTACGGTATTTTCTCAAATCCAACTATTGATCTGAATCAAATTTGGTACGATTGTGGAAGACTCCCAGAAATAATTCATACGTGGTTTTTGTTTCTCTCTGCCCGTTTTATTCAAAACGGCGGCCGAGTAAATTCTTAAATACCATGTATCATCTAGAATTCCGATCGGATTTGAACCAAATTTCCCCGGGCAACGCCGGGCATTTCTGCTAGCAATATAATATGAGTGTAAATTAAATTAAGCTTTAAATGCCTCAAATGTATTTCGCAGTGAAAAAATTAGCATTTATATAGAAGAGTTGTCTCTGCGGAGGATATTTTATGGAATCTTTTATGTTCAGACACGTTACGCTTGTTGTAACCTCTACACTAGCGCAGAACACTATCATTCCAAAGGAAAGAGAGCTATTCCTTTAAACTGAGTACTTTGTATTTGAAAAATAAGCAAAGGAAAAACAAAATTAATTAGCATAATAATTTTTGAGAAAATACATTAATAATTGAAATTTTGGAAGTATTTTTCCACATACGTTTAGATTCAACCATGCATTAGCTTAATATAACAACAAAGTATATAATAATCCAACAACTTTGGTTTGTTAAAGAACCAAACAATTATGCGCTGATTAGTATGCCCAAGTTAAGGAAAAATAAGTGATTTTACAATTCCCTCATTTTTTGCACATCAAAAAATACTTTAGCTATCTAAAGTAAGTTAATAGTGGTTATAATTTTTGTAGATTAAATTGAATTCTGGAGGTATATCAAATACGTGCCGCCCATTGTGACGAGGCTTTCCATTCACTAAACGGTAAATAATGCTAATTGTTGCAATGCGCTTCGCAGATGCACTCCGTTGGCAGTAATAAGAAGGTCTAGCCAAGTCCTGCTCTCGGTGCAAATAACCAGTATTTACGCCTAAACCGACAGATACGGGGCTCAATGCGGGAAATGATCATGGTAATTGTCATTTACAAGGCCGGAAAAGTCGACTATTTTTCATTCAAATTTGGGGTGATACGTAACGGATTTAAATCCTATCAACAATTTAAGTACAATTCGTTCTTCTGCCTGGGAAAAAGTTCACATTATAAAGTTAAAATAAATTTCTGTGATTTGTTTTTTAATCGAATCGGAATTAAACCACCCCCCTTCAGATGTTTTTGAGTTTCCGTTGCATATTTTAAGGTCCTCGCTGTACGGAGAATGTCAGCTTCTAATAATTAGAACATAATTCAATCCCAATATGACGGTTAGACGGAGACAGGAACTACATACACTGAAAAAAGATTACATTTCGGCATTTTATATCTTAATAATTTAAACAGAATATAGAATTCAATATGACAGTCTAACATTTACGTGTGTTTGTGTAAATTTCTTTTTTAACTTTTTACGACAATTCTTAATTTTGACTGAGAACGAGGCGTCAAATTCCTTTCCTTTAACAGATCAAAGTAAGGGAAGAGAAACATTTTGATATTCACGTTTACACCTATAGATATCATTCCGTAACGATTGAACGACACAAAATAATCCGCTCATTCTTTAATAACAAAAAACCCACCTTTTGAAAAGAGCAAGACGAAAGAGAAAAATCGAAGGTTAAAGGCGAAAACAATGAAATAGAGAAAATTGCGAACTTTAGTTCCTATTTTGTATTACCTCTCGAGACAAATAGCGTTTTTTCTCTTTATAGGGTTTATAGGGTTATAGATGAGAAAGAGGGAATGGAGGAAAAAGATGTTTGTCTCTAAAAAAAAACTCCTAAGATCAATCGGACGCGGGTCCCAGAGTTCATTTTTCCAACTCCCTCTCTCTCTCTCTCTCTCTCTCTCTCTCTCTCTCTCTCTCTCTCTCTCTCTCTCTCTCTCTCTCTCTCTCTCTCTCTCTCTCTCTCTCTCTCTCTCTCCATGTACGTATATTCTCGTTTTACAACGATGGATTATTTTTTCGCTCCGACAGAGAGTGAGAGACCACGCCCACTTTTTTCGCCGCCCTCTCGTGGATTCGAGCGCCGCTTATCTGGCAGATGCCCCGTGATGAATTTCCTGATGAGCCGGGACATCGAGTGAGAAATATGATAAAAAATGTAACCCGGAGATGAGGAGAAGGGATGGATGGATGGGAGAAACGGGACAAGAGGGAAAAATGGAACGGGAAGGTGCTTTTCCTATCCTTCGAGCGCGCGCCGTCGCATTCCACCCATTCTCCCGTATTCTCCAACCCTCCAAACAATATATTCTCTATACCTTTTATCGGATTTTTCTTCTTTCTTACCTTGCGAAAAAAAAGGAAGGCTGAAACCAGTCATCACGATCAACTGGCCGATTTTTCAAAAACTGGCTTTACAAATGATCTGAAGAAATTATTATTTTTAGAAAAAAAACATTATTTCAATAGCCGCTAATGAAGTAAATTCTCCATGAGGACGATACATTGCCCAATTCATTTTCTGCCTGTCCTTCAGAACTGTATAATGAAATGGTAAAAAATTCCGCTAATTAATGGGAACCTGGAAGGAATGTTAAAAACGTGTATATACAAATCTGATTACCTTCCATAAATTACTGTCGCGGCATTTTTTTCTGGGAAACTTTTTGCTATGACCATCTAGAGGTTGCATCTTTGTGTTTTATTTTTATGGAATCGGATAACGTTTTATCGTGTCCGGTACAATAAAAAGGTTTGCCTTAAAATTTTAGTAAGAAATAATTGCTAGAATATCTATGCTTTAACGGGGGAGAGGTGGCGCCTCTTCGGCCAATGATATATGTGGCGTGGGGTCCTTCAGACCCAAATGGCTATTTTTCTGTATCACACATACTAAATTACTTTTTCTTATATGTATATATAATCTACTACAATATATTTTGAAGCGTGTCTTTGCGTATTTGTGTGTTTGTTCATGGAACTCCTCCTAAACGATAAAAGCTAGAATAACTAAATTTGGTACGATTCTTCCTTGCATCCTAACTTAGTGAATGGTCAAGGTTTGGTCGATCGGGATTAATCACTGCTGCCAAAATAGGGGATTAACATCTTTCCGTAGGATAACACGTATGAATCCATTTCTTGACTTGCAAGGTATTCTTCCTTCAATTATTAAAATACGTAAATATGGACCGATTTTTTTCGTTTTGCTTTATTCGACGAATAAAACTCTATACTATCTTATTTCTGCGAATTTTACATGTTACACAGTCGAAGTTTTCAGAAATACGCTTTTTGTTTCGAAATTTTGTGGATTTTTCGTACCCCTCCCAGACGTTGCCAAGGCGGCCGTCATTGTTACCTCCGATTCAATTAGCTTCAGTGAAGCTTATAAATAGACGAAAGTTTAGCGTTATTCGCTTCGCACTTTTGTTTAAGCAACGAAACGATCGATGTTTATGTATAGCAACGTAAATAGATACTGATTATTATTCAGAAAGCGTTTATAACGATTGATGAAAGTAACTGAACCTTCTTTCGTCTATTGAATACTGGAATCTTACATTTTTTGTAAGTAAAATCATTATATTCTACATTATAATGTTTATTAACGTAAATAAGCTCACGTATCTGGTGTACATTTACCAGTCAGTGTTCAATCATGGACAACTGTACGTTGCTTTTTCACGGGTTTCTTGCTTACAATACATAAAAGTAAATATTTCAGCGAGGCATAATTACACAAGAAATGAAGGTGGATTTGGCGAAAGTAATATGATACGAAATAAAATTATCGTTATATTTGAATGCAATACGTTCGGAAACGGATTTTTACAAGCAAATATGATTAATTGTTAAGAAAAAATAATTGTAAGTTAAAAAGTATCTACTATATATTTTAAAGAGTTTGTATGTTGTGCTGCAGTATCTTCACTAAATCCGTTGAAATTCAACGGGAAATTCTGCTAGTATTGAATAATACTAACCTTTCCCTTTTAGAAATTGTTTGTATTGTTGAACTATTACAGATTTATCAGTTACAAAAGAAAATGACATCATAAACCTGATATTTTTTTAGATCACATATTTCAAAACCAGATAGTCCTTCTAGCAATAACTACAATAATAATTATTGGACGACTGTCTACCCAGAAATGCATATTTTACATACTAATGCACTGTGTTCCTTGCACACTTGCTTCTTACACTTAGCACAACACATCCGTGACTTCCGGTCCACGTTTCTCGGACAGATGTCACATCTGTTCCTTCTTTTTTGTGGTGGTTCCTCTTGTTCCTCCGCTGCAGTGGTGCCTATAAACTGTCCGATTTTTAAGGTCAATGACCTTGGTAATGTCTCACATGTTGCCCTATTCTCCATGTGCTCCTGAATAAGACTCATAGCAAGATTTTTAATATATTCACGCACCGCTACTCCCGATCCAGTATTTCTTCCAGGATAATTTGTGAATTAATGCCACTGATATTCAACATGAAGAAGAAAATGGTGAGAGACCATCGGTTACTCTTCCGAGATACAGAATAAGTACAGCACATCTCATCAACTGTATCTACACCCACTTTTGTGGCATTGTAGAATGTCACAATTTCTGGCTTTTTAGATTCGCCAGAATTATTGTCTATTGCTTTGCTATGGTGCATTGTTGACAGATCCCGTACCACTTTCCATTTCTTCGGAATGTAAGAAACGAGGGTTCCTTCTCTGAAACCAAACGTGCTCGAGTTGAGTTCCTTGTTTTTAGTGGCAAGAAGCTGTGTAGGTATTTCCTTTTTGTTCCTTCTTAGAGCTCCAACAACGGTAAGCATATGGTTTCTCAACAATTCATCTGCAAGTGGCACGCTAGTAAACCAATTATCGAAAGTTACATTTCGACCCGTACCTGATATCGGCTGAATCCGTCACTTTACTACTTCGGCGGGAGTATTACCCAGCTGGTAAGGGCCAACTGGCTGCTTACCGGAGTATACTTTCATGTGCAAGGTATAAAACATTCTAGAATACATTAAGCAAAACACTTTGATTCCATACTTGGCTGGCTTGTTTTGGATGTACTGACGAAATCCACACCTTCCTCGGAAACCTGCCAAACTTTCATCAATTGTACAATATTCACTTATGGTATAGTTTTTTTTTACAGTTTTCTACAAACTTTTCAAATAGTTCTCGAATGGGTGCGAGGCGATCAACTTTATTTCTCTGTTCCCGATCACTCATGTCATCAAACCTAAGACATCTGAGGAGCAACTTGAATCTCTGCTGCGACATTACTCAGGGAAATATTTCAAGTCCCGTTCCATCTGTAGCCCACAAATTGTCAGTATTCAAGTGTGATGATTTCAGCACAGAGGCAAGAAAGAGTAATCCAATCAGAGCCTTTACCTTTATTACATCAGCTGCATTTGCACTTCGTTCTCTTGAGTAGTTCTCTCTAACTTTCTGAATGTGTGAGTTTGTGTACGTAACAATTAGCTCCGGCATTTCATCAGAGAAGAAGCCACTCCAAGCCTGTGATGGTGATCTAGCATTTTTAGAAACACCTTTGACTCCTGGTAAATGAGTAATTATATTGTGAGCTCGGATAAGTGTATTCTGTGGCGGTTCATTAGTTTTCCACTTTGTAATATCGTATTTTCCAACGATCGTACTCAGGTACTCAGAAAGCGGAATATCTTCGTCACCGTAATGCACTTCCTTCTCCTCTTCACTCTGCTCAGTTTTGCTGTCAGAATACCGATTTACTACTTCATCTTCTTCAATAAAACTATCTTCACCGCCCAAAACTTCTTTCTCCTCCACAGATCGCATGAGGGCTGTACTTCTCTCATCAAACTGTCCGTAGCTCATTTTTTTCTGGAAATGTGATAAAACGTAGCAAAAAATACAAATATTATGTGCCAAAAAACACATAGAAATAACTGTCAAATAAATGTGAAATAACCGTTTCGAAAAATACTCGCTAAACGTATTTACGATATGCGATCAGTCCCGTCGGGTTGACCAATGCAATAGGTGGCGTGGGGTCCGGTTGGACCCGATTGCGTCACTATCTTAGAAAACGGTCTTTATCACGGCACGTCAGCTAGACAACTGATTGCTACTGACCTTGAACGAAGCGCGAAGGTAGTGGGGGAAGGTATACAAACGATAAAGTCTGCGTCATAAGATATATGAGAACTGTAGCAAAACAAAATCACGTGGGGTCCAAGCGGACCCCGCGCCACCTCTCCCGGGTTAAATGTGTTAATCGACTTATTCATCAACTATTTCTAAACGCAATAAAAGAAACCGATGAAGTTCTTTTAAAGAGTGAAAGTGTGGCAATTGGAACCCCGTCACTTTACAGCTATAATAATCTGGGGCAACGGCCTTGGTTAGAAACAAACGCCCGTGTCACCAAAGCAACGCGAACGTACGAACGCGGTATCGTGGCGACATGAAAGTTCTCTAATAAGAAATGTATCTTTAGATACATGTTCAGCGTGCAATAGTTTTCAGTTGAACTATTAAATATTCCACAGATGCAAAGTTTTCTAGAAACATTTAGCACCCACTTCTTTAGTTACTCAGACTATATAATATCTGAAAAGTTTAACAATTAAATTACATGTTGCCACTATCAGCAATCAGCTCATTCAGAAACGATACATATTTTTATGGAGAAACCTATTATGAAATGTGACATGTGAAATGAGACTTTTCTCAAGAACCTGTAGACTAAATTATGAATCAATTTTATTATTATTCAAGCAAATTTAAATTTATAGATATCCCCAGATGCATAAAACATAAGCCTCTCGAAATAATAAGCCGTATTAGTCGCGCCCGGTGATATTAGATAACGAATATCTTATCCTCTAGATCAGTGGCCCCCAACCTTTTTGCACAAGTGAGCCACAACGAGGTGTTAAGTATGTGATGGGGCCGCACCTCGAAACAAAAAATACACTAAATTAATTACTGACTTAATTAGCAATTAAAGTTAAATTTACGAAATAAAGGCATTTATTTACCAGAAGATATAAACATATTCAATGTGATACATGAGGCTGCACTTTATTAACGAAGTTATTAATATCTCTTTTAATGTTCGTGACATGCAATCTTAAAATATTATGCAAATGATCATCTGAAAGCCTTGTCCTACACTTCGACTTCATTATATACATTTTTGAAAATGTTTTTTCACAAATATAACAAAAATGTTCAACTTCTCCTCAAAAGCTTTCACCTCAGCATATATGTCTGACACTAGCTTTCCTCTGCCCTGTAATCTTAAATTCAAATGATCTGTTGTATCAGTTAAGAAAGCTAAAACCCAAACCCAATTTGGGTCAGAAAATGCTTCTGGAGATCTTTCTTTTTCAGTGAGAAAAATATCAATTTCATGACGAAGAGCAAAATAACGTTTGAGAATTTTCCCTCTGCTAATCCACCTAACTTCGGCATGGTACAGCACATCCCCGTATGCTACGTTTAATTGTTCTACTGTGGGAGTTTTGTCTTAACAGTATCTACAAATCTGCACAGATTACATCATATCAAACACATCAATTGTGATTTTCCGCACAAAGTCATTTTCACCCAAAATAATACTCATCTCAGTTTGGACTCGTAAATGTTTAAATTTGATTAGCGCCGTCTATAATATCCTGGTGGAATCACGCAATCACCAAATACACTTCAAAATTAACAGGTAAAACGGTAAATGTAACAAAACCGACAGCTATTCGACAATCTCACCGACATCGAGACACAATATTTCACTTGTGTTGACAAAGAATGCCAGTCTGAATTCACTTTTCCCCCTCCCCGCTATCCAGCGGCTAGAGAGAAAAAGACCTGCCGAGAGGACAAGTTTGTCACTAAATCTAACACCGTAGCTCTTAGCGATCATGCATTCGCATTAGATGACTACAAGACGACACTGTCAAACGTGTATAAAACGAGTCAAAGAGACTTAGTTTCTGGGGGGCCAAGGGCAGCACAGAATTGGTCCGGGAGCCGCATGCGGCCCGCGGGTTGGGGACCCCTCCTATAGATATCAAATTCCCAAGAAAAAATAAATTTTCACGAATGGCATCGCAACATCTTCATAGAGTAATTTTCCTCGGTTCTATATTTCTAATGCTTAATTCATGTGCACGAGGGAATTTAATCCTCCTAGATATGAGGAACGATGCCGGAATGCTGGCAAGGGGCCGGCGTCCATTCCACCTACGCTCACATTGCGCGCACACACACACAAATCTACGTACGACACTGCGGGTCTTTTGAGAAGTACTTCGTGACTCTATGGCATGCCTCGTTCCGATTGGACTATAATTCACGAGAAATAAGTCGGCCTCCCAGATGTTTACGCCCACAGAGTAGAGGGAAAGCTAAGTTGTCGGATTTACGCTTTTACCCAACCCTAAGTTTGGAATGAGAAAACGAAGCGACGCTACTAAGGCACAGAATGGCAACGCCAAAAGGCTCTGATAGGCCCGAGCTTGAAAAGTACCCCTCCGATGCTCCCACCCTCCATTTCGTCAGAGGCCAACTTAAGTCTCGTCTACTACAGTGAATAAACTAAAATGCTGTCTCGCTCGTGCATTTTTTCGGACATAAGAGTTAGGGAATGCATTAGCGGTGGATTGGACGTTCGACGCTGTATCCACAGAAGAAGAGGAAATAGTAAAATCTAAATGACTCCCCGTTGTCTGTATACGATTAAAAGTTCTAAACGATCGAAAAAAATTCTATCTTCGAGGAGGAGATTACACGCTGCATGGTAAGTCTAGAAAGATATTTTCATGTTGGAATATCCTTTATGTGTCTCAGTGTATGTAAATTAAAAGGAGTTTCCTTGAGTCGGAGAAGAATTTTGATACTTCAGTTTAATAATTGATACAGCGAATTTACTCCATATTGCTCAATTAAAAGAACTTATGATTTAGCAATATTGAGATCTTTATAGAATTGAGCCCCAAAAAAATCTTCCTTTAGATTAATTGCAGTCCTTACGTTAATTATTACTCTGCGAATTCAAAGGATTTTATATTTACACAAGTTACACATCGGAACTTAAAAACTTCGTAATTTATTTATTTATATTTATGTATATTTTTTTAATCATTCTGTCAGATAGGAAAGAAGCATTACTTGAAGGAGAAATCAATTTTCATCGGCTATACTAAAACTTACAACATTACAAACCTAGGTTCGTAGTTATAAAAGAGAGCTTATTATCATTTTTATATATAGTTTAGAAGAATTGTATATTGTGTAGAAAAAGTTGTAAATTGTACAGACAAAAAATGTATATTGGATACTAAAACGTAACAAGTCTAAAACCTTGCCACCGGGACAGGCGCCCAATTGCACTGTAATATAAATAATAATAATAATGAGAAAATATGAAATCGCAACTTATTCCTTCTGTGATTTAATATTTATGGTTCAGCTTCATATTGCTTTTTGCAATATCGATAAGGAAATTCATATGGCTATACATTCCTCAGTAATCCTTAAAAAAAATAAATGAGAAAAGGTTTGCGTGTCACTTGAAGGCATGGAGTTATTGAAAAATGACCGAAAAAATAAAGATATATTTCCTAAACAACCCAAATCGAGAATCTTTGAATCCAACAAAAGATTCCCTTATGAAGGAGAGTCGCAAGGCGATGCGTTAACGGGAGACTGCGATGCGGTAAGTGAAAAATTCAAAGGCGATAAATTTCCCGCAGAAGATTCTCTTTGCAGCTTCCGAGCAAAAATGAATTCAAAGGCCTCCATTGATCCGTCATAGACGATATACACACAACCGTCGCCGCATTAGACTTATTTACAGTTCCTCAGTTACATACCCGGTTTAGAGCTGGTGCTCCCTCCTCCACTTCCCTCTCCTCCAACCTCCAATCGTGACCCAGTTTCACTACAACGGCGGGAGAGCCATCTCGCGATAAAATGCGCGAAAAGGAAACCGAGAAAAATAGGAAACAAATGAGAAACAAAATAACGGGCCTTCATCCTTTCCCGGCTCCATCCTTCCCTTCTGAGGCCTTATGTCATCGGTCGGTCGGCCGGTGTATTTTCCTCCCTTCCAAAACCCCCTTCACGCCCACAAAAGCCTTTTGGGAAATCAATGTGGAACTCCGGAGCAAAAAATAGGTTTGTGGCGTAGAAGGGAGATGGGTCGTGAAACGTAGGTAGGGTGAGACCTCTGGCGTGCGAAGGTGGAAAACGAATGGACGAGAAGTTAGCGGTAGGTTGGGTTGGGGGAGACAAACGAAAACAATTGAAATATAGCTCGCAAAGTGATGAAAAAGATGGGTTTCGGGGGTGCGGCCGTTGGCGTAGGAGGAGGACGTACGTGAGACTGGCGGAAGTAATGGGAGAGCTGTGTGGAGAGCATTGTGCTGCATGACTGGTGCAATTAAGGAAACATCGATTTCTGAGTCGCGGACATAAAGGCTTTCCATCACGAGATGAGACACGAGATTTCTGCATTCCCATTTTATTCGATTTTAGAGAACTTTCTGTACAATACTTTTCGAAATACATATATAAAAAACATACAACATCCTGAGAGAATGTGCGATTATTAGATATTTTAACACTCAAGGGGTTGAGTTAAATATTGCAATATGAGAAACAATCCTGCGTAAAAAATGATAGGTAAAACATAACGGAAACACAAATAAAATATCGTCACATGAATCAAAACTATGAAGGGATATTCTAATATGAGAAAATCAATATTACACTTGCTCTCAGATACACGATCTTGAATATCAGATACAATTATCATTACTTGGATTTTATGAGCCTAGGGACGTTTATTTAACAATGTGGCAGTGTTCTCCTATTGGTGTGCATAGTTTCCAAAACATTTATCTAACATTTGACAAATAACGCAAAAAAGTTGAATTTATGATTACGAGAACGAAACACCATCCTATTCCAAACAATTTTCACTTTGTTGTTATAATTTAAAATTTAAATTCTTAAATTATCTTTGAAAAACAAAAAAATACGAAATACCTTCATAGCAAGTACCTACTAAAAATCTGCAAAAGGTATTATTATTAAAAAGATAATTTATATTTGGTAATGTGCGTCGAAATTGAGTTCGATACATAACTCTCATTGTAGAAAAGTTTTTTTACAAGACAAAAGACGCGGAGGGACTCACAGACGTCTATCATATGCATGCTCTTCGTACTCTTCGTGCGAATAATGCATTATAAGGTTCAAAATTTTGCTTGATCCAAAGAGACTCTGTTTTCATTTGATATTTTACCAAGAAATATAAAACCTTTTTACAATACCACGAACACACACTGCTTACTTTCTATGTTAGAAAACCATTTATACTGCGAGTAAAATAATTACGAGTAGAAATGAATAGCTTCGTTCTCCATATAGGCGGTTAATTGAAACTAAGGTTCTAAAACCACGATTTAAAGCTAACTTCCTATCACGGAATACCGATTCGGTTGAGAGATTAAAATAAACCGAAGTATCACCCGCAAAATGAAATTATATGAATCATTTTCAAAATGTATTATAACATTAGGAGACCGTTGAAACCTTCACACAAAATTTAAAAAAAAAACTAGAATAACATCGAAAAACCCGACTGTGCGTGTCAGGAATTACGGTTCTGCTATATTACAAGGCTGAACGGCCATTGTTACCGCCAACAAACCTAGAAATGGAAATCCTCCGTTAAAATTTATCCAAACCAGAATAAGTGGCTCCCCATTTTCGTATCCACCCACGCGACCTAAAAAAATTATAAGGGCAAACAAAAAAATAAAATCCTCCATCTCTTGGCATGGTGCGTGAGGTAGATCCTAATGACGTCTTAGAGGTCTGAGGGTGCCTTGAAGACTCCTCACGTATTGACTACGCATACGGCGAGAGCGTCGGAGAAAAGAGGGAGAAAGCGGGTCGGGTGAATGGGGGGGAGGGTATGGGGGGGGAGGAGAGGAAAGGGAAAGGGAATGGAAGGTAGGAGAGAAAGGGTGGGGGGAGGAAAAGAGGAGGAGGAGGAAGACAGATACGCTGAGAATACCGCCCAACCCCCTCTCTCCTAGTTCTTCCTCGCCAACAGAGAGGGAGTCATTTTTCAAAAGAAGACTGTCTACTTTTTGCAACCTAAGGCCGGTAGAGAGTGAGGCTAGACTCCACCTCGAGGATGCTGCTCAAGGATGCGAAGTGCGCAGAGAAAGAGAGAGGGTGAGGGAGAGGTTGGTGGCAGGAGGGGGAAGAGAGAGAGAGAGAGACAGGAGTGAGTGCAGTAGTTTGGAAACGATATCCAAGGCTCCTAAGGGGTTAAGCGATTGCTGGGAAGGAGATGTGGGAGGTTAAGGATATGGATATATAAAAAAATTAGACAAATGAAGGGCGTTAGGCGTCGTCAAGGTGTGACGCTTTGACGGTACTGAATGTTCAAGGTGAAAAACTTTATTAATGGATCCGTGAAGACCTACTTTTGGACTAGTATTTCCAAATGAATGAAATGCATCTTAGATCAAAGGTGTTACACCTCAGTCTGAAAAAGTACACGCTATGCGGTGAGTCCCATAGCGCCACGAGCAGAAGTCCCTTGATATTTTGTTTAAAAGATTGAAAGATATTTTTTTAACCTGAGAGCTTTTTATTTATTCGTCGCTTTGTAAGAAGAGATCACACGATATATTCACCGCACGTAACTTTGTCGTCTAAATGGATAAGAGCTCCCGTGATAAGAACCGAAAACATTTTTACATGTTAGACCCGATATTTCAGCGTGGTGCCCCACAGCTCAGGCTACACAGCAGCTCTCCAATGAATAGCATATTGGAACAAAGCCTGTTTGAGGCGAATCTAAACCCTGCTAAAATGAATTACACCGACAGGATCCCTCTTTGACAACGATGAAAATTATTTATTGCGCGTAGCTTATCAAACTCGCAACAAAATGTTGCTGTTTTCATGCGGAGATCAAGTGGACTGGGATTTTATTTTTGTTCTCAATAAAGCGTGCCATCATTTTTACCATTTCCTCCAGTTGCAGCTTCATTGATTCGCATGCTTAAAAAAATGCATTTCCATAATATGAAGTGATCTACGTGTGTGTACGCAATCTATAAGCGCACACGGTAGTATGAAAAACTAGACACGTTTCGCGTTATTGATTTTAATAGAAAGTAAAATTAGTGCACGGCAAGAAATATAACAAAAAATGCGTGTGTCGAATGACAAATGACACGCAAATACATACACAAATCGTTTTCGCCAATAATTCATCGCATTCACTTTGTAATTCAATTGGCAGTGTATTAAATCAGACAGCATACTCTTTCATCAATTATATGTAAAAAAAAAAATAATCCATACACGTAAATGCACATATTCGACATTGTTCAACAATTCGGTTTGTTTTTTTACCCTCTTCGAATCTCATATGCCATATTAAGCTCTACATATGTTAAAATTATTGTATAACACTGAAATTATTATATAATTCGTATAAAATCTTTCAAATAAATGTTCTGAATAAATAAAATGTCATAGAAAATTTTAAGTAGACCAAACTGACAATGAGATCAAAAATCAGTTTCCATAGATGGAATGAAGATATCGCGTCGACCTTTACTGGGAAGAACAAAAGACAGCACAATACAGTTGGCGAATACAACGTCAAAATCAGTCACGACAACAGAAGCGAGAAGATGTATTATTCGAAAAAACCTTTCACCCAAATTAAAAACAAGGAATATATTTCATAGGATCTTTTTTTTCTGCGTTCAATTCACGCCGTCAGCCACCTCGACCCATTTCTTCTTCGGAGGAAAAAAAATTAAATAGACACGCCGTTTCAATAGTTTCCTCCTACGCCGTTGTTTTTCGTCGTGTCGCTCTCGCTCATCCCGTCCGGAAGGGAGGAATAATAATCCTCCCGCGCGGTATCTCGGCGTTCTTTCAAAGCGCTCCGCACAGCGATGCACGCGGCATCGACAAAATATTTCGTCCCATCCCCGAAGGCGTTACGCGTGAGACATGGATTACGAAAGAAAACGTGCCTGCATTCTAAACGAGACGTTTCTAAAATTTCCGCCGTCGGAGGGAGGGGCTTTGAAAAAAATACATTTTCGCGCATTCAAACCGAATTTGCGGCAACGGTTGAAACTTCTTGAATGTTCTGTATTTTCCACGCTACACCTGTGGTGGGAATTTACGCAGTAAAGATGTCAATATTTATTTTTATCGAATAACTTTTATATTACTAAAAATCTGGCTCAACTTTGTTGCGAGGAAACATTTTAAAAAATGATTTCCATTAAGGAAGACTATACCTTCCATTGATAAGATATCTTGATAAAAACATTTTCGTAATTTATTGAATATACAAACGAATAAGAGCGTCAATTACTGTTCTACGTCCTTAATAATGTCTTTCCATTTTTACATAACACAAATAAATTTCTGCAAAAATATAACCATTAATTTTTTCGAACTATACTTCTCGCACATTGCCACTATTTGAGATAATTTAAATGAGAATCTAAATGATGCTTTGTATACGCTCTGTAGGGGAGAATTGTTTACGCAGATTATACAGTGATTTGAGATAGAGTGATTTAGATAGCGGTGACCCTGTCGTGATTTTTGAATTAGATTGAATAAACGCAACTAACGAATAACAAGATTTACAACAAAAACCGTCTAAAAAAATTACCTCCTATTTTGATACGACCGTTGGGGAAAAGAATATCTTAAGAAATTGAAACTGGACAAAATCCAAAACCAGTTAAGCGTCCAAAAAGAAATAATCCATTCGTCACTGAAACAAGTAGGGTAAAAAGGTTAATAAAATATCTATGTAAAGAAGGCTTGAAATTAAGCATCATTTTCAAGTAAATCAGCGAGAAAACCTCTGGAATTCAATTGTACGATCCGAATTGGTCTAACATACACTTTCTAAAGACAACGATTCAATGTAAATAAAGTTTCTATTAAACAGCTTTTTTTTATTACAATACATGCCAATTGACTGAAGATTATATTTATTTAAGAGATGAAAAACATTTTCCGTCGAGATACCTTTTGAAATGTTTTCAACTTTCATGCACACTTTTATTTACTTTCAGTTATTTTTCCATGGATACGACACTCGTGCAAATGCGCATCGGCAAAACGAACGAAATCACTCCTCTCGTTGAGGATGTGATGCAGGTACATAATAGCTATGGCCACAGAATCCTGAATCGAATTAATATTTGCAAAAACCGTTCCCCATAAGCTATGAACTTCATGTATCATTTCACTTTCTGTTCTCAAAGGCTCCAGTTTATTACGTTTTCACGAAGGAAGACTGAATTATTTAAATATTTTTGATTGATATAAATTGAATAAATTCTTCCTCCAGATATAAAGATGATCGAAAATAATTTAACGCGTCAAATATTGCACACTTTGCATAAAACTGCTTAAAAGTACCACATAAACCTAAAAACAGTATCGTCACAATTGAATTAAAGTAAATGGTAATGTTTCGTCTCATCGGTTAACGGGTGTGAATTACGCAGTGGTACTTGTTTACTGTCTCCGTTCCCCTTTCTTCCACAAACGTAGTTCGATAATTTGGGTGGAAAGATGAAACTAATTTGAGGAAAACATACCTTGATATTTCATCCAGTTATGCGTAAACAGCAAGAGCTGTTTGAAATACGAATATGGAGCATTCACTATTGAATTTATTAATCGAACCTTGAATGTATGACAGACATTAAAGGTGGCGACGATTAAAAGTGGAAGGACGTTTATTTCGACCAATGGATTTCTTAGCGAAGAAAAAGAGCCTTGACAACACATTTATATGGATGAATCGATTTGCTATAATCTCATTCGGGTCTTGAAAAATAAATTGTTCGGCCAATGCATTCTATCAGGTCAGGTCATAAGGAGAATAGCCATATGGCATAAATGACAAAAATACCAAAATCAACGTGAATAGACGTGGAGTGCTGCATAGTGGGAATAAAAGTATGGCCAGGGAATGGAAAAGCGTTTGGAGGCATAAACCAAATGACGACTAGCTTGAAACGGACATACCTATATGAAAAAATGTTTAATGACTACAACACAACTAGAAGTTATCAATAACTAACATTGATATGATAAAATGTGCGTTTAGTACAAAACATGCATTCAAACGGATCGAAATAGTGATAAAATACAAAATTTAACAAAATTATACATTTAGTATGGATGAAAAAATGAAATCAAGAATGGATTGAGGAACAGCAAAGAAACGAACATCGGAAACACAGATAATGCTAAGAGATGAGCAGAGAAGGGAAGGAGGAATGGAAGCTAAGTATGTGGAAACGGAGCCAAAACGGGACAAGAATACGCAGAAAGAGAAATAATTGAGGGGAGGGAAAAAGAAAGCGACCGAAGTAGAGATGGAAACGAAAGAGAAGGGGAGAGAGAGAGAGAGATCTTTTTAAAAAGAATTCGGAATGGCAAAAATGTGTGCGAGGAATTTTCGAGAGGGACAAATTGCAAAGCGAGAGACAAAAATGTAGAAGGAACTGGCAGGGAAGAAAGATGAAAGGAGAGGGAGATAAAGAGAGAGAGGGAGAGTTAAACGGAGAGAGAATTGGCGAGGAGGTGCTTTCGGCATTCAGTTTGGCCGCGGTACGAGACGACGGAAGAATAACCTGTGAAAATAGAATACATTAAAGCGACAGCGCGGCGCTAAAGTGTTTAAAAAGAACGACTCAACGCGGACGTTTATGTTTTATGGAACGCGCCATTAATCAACAGAATAACCTTTTATAGACTGAACATTCCCAGCGTATTTGCATCAACCGCCGATTGGAAGGACCGTATTTTCATGGAGTTACTCAACCATTAAAAAAAAAAACATCGAAACACGACCGACGCGCAAGGTTTGACGTGAGCAAAACATATTCGGCGAATTTTTTGACAAGTTTAATTAAAGAGTCCGTCGGTTGGACTGAGGGCTGGATGGATCAATTTAATGCATTCTCACAGCGTTATACGCGACGGAAAATAAAACTAATACAGTGCATGTTTATAAGAGGATTCTCTGCGAGTACGTAACTTTTCAGAAATTAACCCGCGTAAAACTTTGCAGAAGCCTCTTGAGACTGCAGGTGACCAAATTTTGTATACACTAAAAGAGAGCCTATTTGGCGTTTTTTCGCAATAGTTGTTTCACGCACAATGTATACGACGCTTCCACGCATAGATAAGCTTATGTATTTGTATGTAAATATTAATATGTATTCACTTTGTGAGACAATGGCTTAGTTAGATATACTGATTTGTCCAGCAACAAATCATGATAGAAATAGTCGTAATAAAATGAAATTATGATCTATTTCGATAAATGGGGTGAATGGAATTATCATAAAAATAACTACCTGGAAACTGAAAGTAAAGATATTCAAGGCTATTGGAGTAATTATTAAAATGCTAACATGCGTATATTTGCGATTGACCTAGTTAAAACAGAAGTTCATCATTCAACAATGCTGAAAAAAACTGAAGTGCCTACCGGTTCGTTGATTTTTTTATTTGGTTCGCCAGCCACAGAATAGATCAGTTTTTAGTTGATGATAACTCCACTAGGAGTACCATAGTCGTCCATACCGAATTTTTTTCATATATGTTCTCTGTCATATCTTTCGATGTGGCTATAAATTGACCGACTTCGTGCTATAACTTATTCTCGTAACTAAAACGATTTACATCCCGCTGAGGCATTGGATTTTAATCAATATTAATGGATAGTCCTTCGCATTATTTTGCAACAGGCTGCAGTTTATCTGTCATTATATGCAAGAAAATAAAACGGCCACGCAATAAAACACAGAGGCCAACCCAAAAAAACTGCCGGATGAAGCCATTTTAATAGCAGCTACATATGTCGTTCGAACAACTTCAATTCTTGATCGTGTGTCCAGATAAATTAGTTTCCGTCTATCCATCTGTCTGTCTATCTGTTACGATATTTTGGGACACTTACAAATATAATTTAGAGCCGAAACTTTCAATACACTTAAACCCCAACGAATAATGGCATATAAAAATTAAGTAGATATCACGAAAAAAGACCCAGACACGACTCCGGAAGACGATTATACATATTTTTCCATAAGTTTACACGAGAGTTCCGATTTTTCAGAGGGCAAGAATTTTTTCCCTTCTTTCATTAATATACTTAAATATGGACAGATTTTCTTCGTTTTTACTATATTCGACGGATAAAACTGTACAATATCTTATACTTGCGATGGCTACATGTTATACTGTCGATATTTTCAGAGATACGCATTCTTTATCGAAATACTTGCATTTTTCCTACTCTTTTCCTGGCGTTGCCAAAGCTACAGGCAAGGTTACCTCCGATTCAATTCGCGTCAATTAACCCTTCAAATAGACGAAGGTATAGCGTTATTCGCTTCGAACTTTCGTTCATGCATCGAAATTACTGTTGTAGGACGTCAATATTTATACATAGTTATAAATAGTTACTGATAATTATTCAGGCAACTTCGTGCAGAAAGACTTTATAACGACTAACCATAGTAATTGAACCTTCTTTCATCATTTAAATACTAAAATCTTGCCTTTTTTGTAAGTAAAATTATTACGGATCGGAAACAAATTAACATGACCTCAGACCAGAGTCAATTAGTCAATAGAGGCGAGAAATATCGTTACTCGGTAGAAGTCGGCAGGTCATTGCTCCAAAATTCCAGAGAAGACATGTAGCATAGCCAAACACAGGGTGGGTGGAACTTGTTCTAAAACTTTAAATGAGAGAGGAGAGAATTTTTTTTTAATTTTAGAGTCGCGCAAGTATGCAAAATAAACCTCACCGAAATGTACCAGAAAGACGTTTCGTTTCATACAAACATCCTCCGTAACCCTTAATTCAATTTGTTTACGGTTATGCAAATTACAAAGCGGAATCATGTCTTTAAACTTCAACGAATATTAAATAGGCGAGACAGTCCAAACTGTTTTACTACATCTACCGAGGAAGGGCAAGTGGCCTTCGGGGAAACCGGATGAACGAAACACCCGCGCATGAAAAATTTCCTGGCGATTTCTCCTCCGAGGTTTTATTGTCACGGAAATTCAAAATATACTCTACTAGCTGAAGTTCCCGTTGAATTTCAACGGATTTAGTGAGTCTAAAACTTCGACCGTATAACTTGTAAGCATCGCAAGAATAAGATAGTACAGAGTTATACCCGTCGAATCAAGCAAAAATGAAGAAAACCGGAGCGGTTTTTCCTACTTATTGTTAGATGAATGAAGGAAGAAAATCTTACGAAAATAACGTACAAACTCCCTCCCCCTCCATCTCCCACCCTCCCTCTCCATCTCCCACCCTCCCCCTACCCCTCTCCACCCCTTCCCTCTAATTCCCTCTCTCCATCTCCCCCCTCCGTTACCATCCATCTCTCTCCCTCCCTATCTCGTATTAAAAGCATTCAAAGCGAACGAACTTACAAACATTCTCATTTATATGTTAGATTAGAAGATAATTCAATTAAAAAAAACAAATATTTGGTTTCCATGTAAACAAATTAAAATCGTACACAGAAATTGACACGATATTACGTTAAAGTTTTTCCCATATAAATGCATTGAACTCTCAATTTCGGCGACAATGGGAGTTGTCATGGTAGCTTATAATGGGTGTTGTAATAAAACTGATAAAATCACGTATTTTATTGATTATAAATGCATTATTATGCTAATTCGATCAGGAATCGGATTCTGTCTTCAATAAAAATAAATTTTGTTCTTTTCTTCGTAGAACCATTCAAGTCTCAAGTTCATACCATGTTTCTAAGTAATTTTAAAATTCAAATGAAAAATAAGCTGCACCGGTCCCTATGTTATTCAAATGGAGAAAATTAAAAAAAGAAAATATTTCTGTCTGTCTGTGTGGGGTGGTTGTCGGGGTTCTCGGGTACCCTATGTTACTCGTAGAGTCATATGAAGTCAATTTGCAAAGTTTGGTCCCGATAGCTCAAAGGGCGTGGGAATGTATAAGGAACAGACAGACAGATGGACAGATGCAGAGACATTCAATTTTATATATATTGATTATAATAGCGTTTTCAGCAATGGACGAGTTAGAAAAATGTACAGTTGGTAATAAAAATCCACTCAAGAAAACAGCCGCATAAAAATCCCAGCAAAGTAAAATAATAAGAGCAAATTGGATTCGGCGGAAGTAAATAAGTCTGAGGAAAGACATCCTCGCGCACACACGCATGTTAATTAGACAAACGGAAAAATCGCCCGATATTTTTACCTAGGATCCTCGTTTTAAAATAAAAACGGACGCGAAGGAGTCTTGGGAAAAATAAATACGCCATGAGGAGAGAAAAAAGATAAAAGAATGGGTCAAAGCGTGGGAGCGAATGGGATTTCTGGATAAGAGGTGGGTGGAGAATGAAAAGAGCCGGTGAATGGCCGTATTACGCATTAGAAGAAGTGAGGTCTGATGTAGCTTTGGAAGCTGAGACGGTTAGCTGGAAGTGGTACCTACGTAGGACAAAAGCGAGGAAGGGAAGAGATGGCTATCTTGAAGCATTTACCCGAATTCCCTTAAAGAAAAAACAAAAAAGGCGGCCGAGGAAGCTCCAATGATTGGAGCTTTAGGAACTTCTTTCTCCGTGACTTTAAAAGGTAGATTCGAGTTGTATTTAGTTGAGCGTAAAGGTAAATAAACCTCGAAATGAATTTAAAGGTCTCCAATAACGACGCATATTTTAAAAGCATTTAATTACATAGAGCATGATAACCACGTGCAATCATATGCTCATTCTAAAGGGCCTTAAAGTTTGCTGAAATTTTAAGAACAAATTAAACAATATCAGCAAACGTTATTCTCGGTTATAATTAGTCTTGTTAGTATATCTTCATAAAATCCTTTTATTTTTGTGTCTCAATCAATTTATAATGTTCTATTTGAATTTATTTTTCTCGGCTACATGCACCATTTAAATTCGAACCGAATGTAATGCCTATCATTTATTTTCGTTTCGCAAACGAGAACGCACGTCAATACTTTCTGAAGCATACGAATGTACCCCAAGAATCCCAGAGTTTTATTGAGAAAAAGTAATTTAACGAGAGAGAACAAAGATTTAATAAGTTGGTAATACACAGTCTGTTAACTGGTTGTAAATGTAAATAAAAGAAGTTCGAAATGCGTTAATGATCATAAGCAAGCCTGAAAGGTATTTTTTCGTATTTTATAAAAAAAGAAAAAAGTGCTCATTAACTAGAAATGGAATTAAACCGCAGATCAGTCATTACTCGTTAAAGGATTTCTCTTGTAAACGTCTAACAAATTAAAAAATATCGGATGGATCTCACAAAATTAGTGTAATAGTTCAATTTCCAGCAATATATGTTTCCGGCGATTTAGGATTTTTTCGCGTAATAGATTTCGATATTACTCGAATGAGAGTCCGCAAAATCACCTAAAATACTTTTATCATATTTTCAGCGAAAAGACTGGATTTTACGCTCCAATAGTTCTTCGCAGGGACTTAGTCGCATCAAATATCGCGATGGGATTTATTAAAAACCCTGTTACACCTCATAAACTACATTGTCGCGACATAACTTTTCCGAACTCGCTTATGAAAGGCGCAATTTTAATTACATTTTTAATCTAAAAAAATAGAAGTTTTAGGCGCCTCAAAAAGCGAGATTATTTGACACGCATTGTTGCCGCGGTAACAATCGAAACGCATATAACTGCAGAAATTATTATTTTTTAAATCCGAGGAGTTGTCCCGGACGAAAAAAATGTACATTTCTCCGCCGCCGAGCCGTGAAATCCAACGAGAGAATCGTCGAACTGCAACACAAAATGGACGGGTATTTAGCGATAAAAAATTTTCAAAAAAAAATAAATCCCGAAAACCTTTTCTCGACAATGGAAGCGAAAGAGGTAAATAATTTTTCCTCCCGTTAAACAGGGACGGGGAGGTGAGGTTGGTACGGACTTTTCACGCGAGATGGAGCGCGCGGAGGGACCGTACGTAACATGCACGCGCGAAAAATAAATAAAGAGGAAAGACATCATGAAAAGAGAGAGAGAGAGAATGTAGGTGTTAATTGATGATAATAGGATTCTCTCTTTTAAATGCTCGGGGAGAGAAAAAAAGAAAGTTCTTTTCATCCCCTGTCTCCACCTCTTTTATAACCTTCTATTTCAGGTCGGCTGAAAAAAAAATGGATGGGGCCATTGGGAGATGGAAAGAGAGAGAGAAAATGGGAAGAGAGGAGCGAAGTTAGAGTGGAGGATGAGGAGGGGAATATAAGTGGAAGGAGAGAGAGAGAGAGGGAAGGAAAAGAGGGAGGGGAGGAGGAAATAGGAGAGGAGAGAGAAAAAGAAGGAACAGAAGAATTAAGAGAGGAAGGGGATATAGCAGGTGGAATGCCGTAGTTGAAGTAAGGCGTGTATAATATTGAGAGGAAAATAGGGAATGAGAAAATGGAAAAAGGAAGGGGATAATAAAGGATGTGATAAGAGAAACTGGACGAAGAGGGAAGGAGAGAAAGGGAAAGAGAGGAATTGGGACAGACGTAAAAAGAGGAGGGAATGAGATGGAAGCGAATGGCGTAGGAGTTTGGACCAGTGGTGGCTTTCGGCGTCCATTATTTCAATCTGTCTTGGTCCCCCTCGAGGGAGGGAGGGAGAGGAGAGCACGTGATCCGTTCTAAGAATTCTGCTAGAGTGAAAGGCCGGAGGAACGGAAATAAGGATTAGGTACAGCAACGGGAGGATATATTACAAAGAATGTATTGAGGAAAGTTTACAGTTCGCAAAAGCGGACGATACGGGAAAAGTTGGAGAGAAATTAAAAATCCATTCGAAAAAAGCGTTTTCGCCGAGCTTTTAAATTTGGCACTATGGCGGAAAATGTGAACTTCTCCCTGCTGATGATATTGCTTAGAGATAAATTTTTGAGGAAGCGTTCCATTCACAAAAGCGCTGCCGCTCATTTTGATCCAGCTTCGTCTCGTGTGACGGAACTTTAACGAGCAAAACCATCGTTTTATTTACATCTCGAAACGAACCAACAGCTCAAAACGAGGTAGCGACATCGCAATAAGTGTCGATGACGATACATTTATGAGAAAAAACACGGAAATATTACACTTTATATTCATTTTTAAATCCGAAAGAAGCGAAATATATCTATTGAGAACATCGGCTCGCCATCAATCTCTTGAGGCAAAAGAGAGAAAAACAAGGAAACCGAGATAAAAATTCCAATGAACCGTAAACAAAGGGGAAAATATACAGGGAAAGAAAACAAACATTTTCCGTTAGAGATAAAAAATTGAATAAGAGAGATAGGAATCAAAAAGCACGTCGGTTGAGATTACGCGAAATGTGATACCTTTGACGCTCGTTATCAGCTCAAAGAATCAAAAATAGAAGAGTAAAAGCAACGAAATTGTTCGCTGGATACAAATGTTAAATATTCGGGAAAAAGTAGATCGTCAGTAGGAAACTCGATGACTTGCGAGAAATCTAAAATAAGAACCGAGGTTTTTATAAGCGTTTAATATGGGACGGCTTAGCTGATGTCCTCTAAGAAAGATTTTCCTTGAGAAGGAGAGAGAGAGAAGGTGACTCGTGTGGCCCAGGAGGATCCAAATCTTCATATGAAAAGTTTTTACTGTAAATAGAAGGGCTGCTAAGACCTCGAATGTCTTAATAAGGGCCCATACTCCACAGAAAAGTGGACTCTTGTACACTAAAACTTGCTACAAAACACAGGTTCCAAACATTACATTTTCAATCTACCGACACGCCTCCAACAAAAAATAAATACGCGCAAGGCACCGAGAAATATAATCTGAGGCAGGTAATGACTTTCCATGCGTATCAATCGAAGAAATAAATTAAGGAAAAGGTCCAAATGAAAAGAAAAACAGCTGACATGGACAAACGGATTGATAAACGTTAAATAAGGACTTCTTGAATGAAAACGCGTGAAAAGGGGAGAGCCAAAAGAATTAAATTAGATGGCGATGAAATGAAAAGAAGTCCCTAAAGGCGAAGGGTTGCGCAGAAACGAATAAAACGCTACCTCTTAAACAAAAATTCTCTATTGTCCTTCAAAGGTTCACGCCGTCAAGGAGTGTTTGGGTAGAGTCGCTATTAGATAAAAGACTTAAGGAAACAATTTTTCCTGCTTATAAATCGCAAATTTAATTACCGAAAAGCACTAACGTGCACGCATCCTCATTAGCGATACAAGTAGAATTAAACAAAGAATCTTTTCTTGTAAAACGCAAGCCGAGGGCTTTTTTCTAGCGGTTTATAACGTTATTAAAGACATGTTATCAGATACTCCACTCTCCTGAGTTTGTTTATGGCGATAGGCATCTAATGAATATGTCACTTTTAGTTAAATGTGCAATGAGGACTAAATATTTCGTTCGAAAGAAATCGAGCGAAATATTAAATGACAATTTTCATCGCCCCCCATAAATCCTAACATTACGTTATCGTTATATTAGTCAGTAGTTTCAATTCATATAGTACAAATTTAGATTTACTTTTAGTTATTGAAATTCTAAATGTCATTTGGAAGTAAAATAATATTGAATATTTAGGAAGGATTTAGAAGACGAAAACTTTGAATGTGTTGTAGTAGGTTTTAAAAATATTTGTTAATATATCGGAGTCTGTAAAGTTGCCACCTGGCCAACTTGTAACTTCTGTGTAACAATAATAATAATAATATTCCCAGCCGTTTTGTAGTACGCCCGTTAAAGAGGAAGGGTTTAAAAATTCTCCGCAATCCTAGCAGAGTAACGATAATTTTCGCTAACAAATAGTCTATAAAATCGATCGTCTAGATCTTGAATCAACTATATAACGATAAACAAAGTATCCAAGGAGTTCTTACTTGAAACAATTGTCAGCCATGATAATAACGTGAAAGGAGTCGTCTCAGCAGACGAGTGGGATACACGGGCTAAGCAAAGATTTTAAAAAATCTTCCAACGAAAATGTCCTCTTAAATTTCTTTATTGCGGCTCAATGAATGAAACATCTCCATTTGTTAGAATTTTTAGAATAAAATATAACCCACCAACAAAAATTAATCGACAGTGAGTTAGAGAGCAAAAACAAGTGAGCGACTCCAACTGTTTACGCAAGCTAAGACAGTGCAAGCGCAGTGAAACACCCAAATAAGATATGAAAGATTTAAAGTTTTGGCAAGCGATCGAGAAAACTCTGGACGATAGAGAAATAGAAAGAGAAAGTTCAAAGGAAAACCGATTACCGGAACGGATATTAACGCGAGGAAGGACGATGAAAGGCGTATCCGCAGAAAAGAGATTAGCGGTCCAAGGACATGGCCGTTTGTTTCGTTCAGAGAGGATTTCCGTGAGAAAAAGAAAAAGACCTAAGGGAATGCCGACGTATTGGTTCGAACGCCGTAAGAGGCTAATAAGGAAAAGATCCGAGTCGAAAAAGCCGTCATAAAATAGCGATACATAAATTTCAACGGTGAAAGGAAAATGTAAGCGTCACTTCGCCTTGCTGGATCGACGAATTCTTTCTCTTTTCTGCCCCTTCGGAATACTGCGTTAACGGGAGCATAAAAAAGGCAGGAAAATAGAAAGAAAAGCGACTACTTGAAAGATATGGATGTAATAATGCGATTTTAACGAAGTGTCGAGAGAGGAGCGAGTTTTAGGAGATAGCTCGTAAGCAAGTTATTCTCGAAGGCTAATTGCGCGAATAATTAATAGTGATTACACAGCTCGTTGGCGTGATGGAAAATTTTCATGCAGATTCACTCAAGAGCTATTTCGAATTACACTCTTACCCTTGGGAAGATAAGATGTCAGATAAAAATCACTTTGGCTTTAAAATATGGGCTAATTATAGAGAAAATCGCTCTTCCCTGATATTTACAGACGTTATATCCAGGAGGATAGTAAGTGCCGCGTAAAAATGTAGGCGAGTCGAAACATGAAGCATTATAAGTGTGTGAAGAGAAAAGGAAGGAAACGGAAGGCGAAATGGAAAACGCCGTAGAGCAGAATAAAGTAAGAGGATTAGGGAGAGGGAGAAACAGGATGGAGAGATAGAAAGAGGGAAGGAAGGGGGAGAGAATGAAAGCATGCTGAGATACAGGAGGATGGAAAGGTGCCAAAGTCCAAAGGAGAAAATAAAGAGGCGAGATATGAGCGAGGAGAAAACATCGAGGCCAAATGGAAGAGTCAAATGGAAGAGTCAAAAGGAAGAACAACATGGACTGGGAAGGGAAATTATCGATTTGGCGTTTGCTTGATGGCTAACTATTTTTGAACGCTATTATCTCCAGTAAAAGAGAGGATTGGAATGACATAAAAAACGCAACGAGAGTAGATTCCTACATCGGGAGCGAGAGACTCGTGCGTCGCAGATTCCTTTGATGACAAACGCTATTAATCCTTCGATTTTTTTTAATCCCTTGTTTCGAAGTGTCCCAAATACACGGAGGGATTACGATTTAGTTATCGCACGCACGAGGGTAACGCAGTTTATACGGATCTCATTTGCTCGAAAAAGACCGTTGTGGACGTTAAAACGAAATATGGTTCTCATTTGATTGCTGCTGATTCTTTGTGGCAGTTATATTTTAAGCAGACATTAATAGACATTTTGAACATTACAATCACCAACGTGCAGAGATATTTATGTTTTGCTGGTGTCTCAGATCAGGCTATTCAAATTTTCCGTAAATGTCAGAGAAGCGGACACTTTGGAAATTATAGTACAATGGGCCGAGGGAATAAAAATCAAGCAAATGCTTTAATCAAATAGCAAAAGCATTTACTAAAAGCATAAGCAAATGCTAAAAGCAATTGCTTGTTTTTGAGTTAATAAAAGTTTGCTTTTGCTTCAAAGCATTTGCTTAAAATTGAGTAGAAACAAGTAATGGGTATAAAAATAAATTTTTACAAATAACTTTTATATTTTAACATTTATTATACTCGTTACTTCAAATTTGGTGAAATTACCTGCATAAGATACCTTTTACTGGTGGAGGCGGTGTTATATTCAATTAATCTGGATATCAAGGCTGAAGACATTTCTTGTCGTATACAAATCAACGAAGCGCAACAAGAGTAATATCAAAGGTAAGTAATCGGTACTATTACACAATCATTATGGGTGTAAACGTGCTTTGATTGCTTTTAATACGAGAGAGAGGGAGGGAGGGAGGGGACAAAGGGAGGGAGGGTGAGAGAGGGAAATGACTTTCAATGCAATTAATGTTTCTGATGCCAATTTGATCTCCATAAATAGCTTGAACGATCGAATCATTATTCCCTTTGATATTTCAACGGACATTACACTAGTAAGGTTTTAAAGGAGAAATATAAGGCTCTGATTCCCATTAAAAGTGTACCCATACGAAAGCATTAAGCTGGTCGTCTAGGCAGCAGATTGTTGCCACCCAGAAAAATTACATCTTTTTTCCGATAAAAACTATAAATTTACGTTAATTCTACTCCATTAGAATAAGCTCATCTACGATATATTACAGTAAAGGAAGAAGACATCAACTTCTAAAAAAATTTGCTGACTCGGAGACAAATGAAAATATTCAAAGACGTAAAAATTTAAGAAAGCCAAAGCTAGAACAGTTGAATGCAGTGTTATGCGAGTGGTTTAAGGCGACGCGTTTTTAAGGTTTCCCAATCACAGGTACACTTATTAGTGAATTGTTCTCGGGTTTCACACCGGGTGATGTCTTGATTAGAATTCGACGTTTCGGCGTATGTCACATCCGCCATCTTCAGGAAAACTGAGTTTTCCTGAAGATGGCGGATGTGACATACGCCGAAACGTCGAATTCTAATCAAGACATCACCCGGTGTGAAACCCGAGAACAATTCACTAATAATATTCGCCGGGAAAGTTTTAAATCCTTTTTCACAGGCCCACTATTAATTGAAAAGGCAAAATACTTTCATCAGCAAATGGGCTAAGCTTGCTAATTTCCCAAACAACTCCCCCGATGAGATTTCCGATCTTCTTTTGTTTATTTGCTGAGCTTGCTTCGAAAAATTTATGTTTCAACCTATCCCATGCAAATTCGGATAATATATACAAAAGGAGATCAAGAAATTGTTCCCGCTATACCATTTCAAATCCTAGCAATAAACAACAAAAGGAGATCGGAAATCGCATCGGGGATGTGGGCAGGGTAATTCGCAAGCT
Organism: Uropetala carovei; assembly: GCA_036926305.1. Taxonomy (NCBI): domain Eukaryota; kingdom Metazoa; phylum Arthropoda; class Insecta; order Odonata; family Petaluridae; genus Uropetala; species Uropetala carovei. The sequence goes on along the minus strand of JAXCHB010000010.1, from coordinate 1,677,763 downwards.
GTTCTAACAAATGAAATCAGAAATTCGTGAATTTACGAACTGTTGATATTTACTTTCAATGAAAAAAGCAAAACATGTTAATTGTGAATAATAAATGATGGTTGTAATAGTAATTTTATTTTGGATGGACACTTATTTGGTTCCCAGAATGAGCAATACAAAAATTAATAAAATTACACCGTGATAATTCAGACAAAAAATAGTGAATTATATAACGAAGAACAACATATACAATATCTTAAAGGGAAGGATATCCTTGAAAAATGTCCTCAAATATGTCCTCAATGTAATTGGAATGTGATCTTCTGGCATCTTTCGTTATATCGGCATATTAACTTTAGCGGCACTACCAAATGCTATATTTTTATTCACCCAAATTTAATCATTTGCTTAAAAAATCTTAAGGAAAAGTATTTGCTTAACCTTTATTCACTCGGCCCAATATTATATTTATCCTTCGCCACTTCGTATTAAAATTCGCATAACGCCCAATTTCTATCACATAATTTCTCGAAAAACATGGACTAACAACATTAATCGAAGACGATTTAAATGGCCTGTTCAAATTTAAAAATTATATTTGCTAAAGATTTATCATATTAATTAGGATACTTTATCTCTTTAAATGGAGCGAATTTCCCACTCTTTTTCTTGCAGCACCCGTGATTTTCAGAATAAGCATACCTACCACGTAGTATACGTTTAGGGCAAGAGAGTTCTCCATTATTAGTTTTTGACTATCTTTACAAGTGTGTACTAATAATTATTACTGGTCGTTTCATGCATATCGTCCATCAAAATGTGACTAGGATAATCTAAATTATCTTATCCTCCGAAATCCGGCTCAATGTCCATCCTAAGTTGCCGGAATGGATTCCCCACAACGGAATATACAATTTTCCCCACAAAAATGAATCAGTGGATATCGGATTCTGATTGAGATGTCGCATGGGAATTGGTACCCAAAAAATTGGAGCGTTTATCTTTTACTCTTGTTTCAGCTCGCGACAGAAAATTCGCACTCAGTCGCCAACTCACGATTGTCAGAACTGGAATAACGCAGGCATACATATATGATTCGCGCGGAAATCAATCGTACCTGATGTAATAAATGTATGGGAAGCAAGCGAATAGAAATTCCGGAAATAACTAATTTCGATTGTAGAGGCTGAAGTCAAAAGAGAGAAATACGCCTGAGAAGCGATCCAACAGCTCCGAAAATTAAAATATGCACGATGAAAACTTTTGGATGTATCGGAATGAACGTATGATAAAACAGGTGAGGGGGGAACAAACAGCGAGAGTAGAAACGGGACCATTGAGAAGAGAATAAGAAAAACATTATACGACTACCTTATTGTTAAAAATTGTTAAAGGACGTCATTATTACGTTCGTAAAAAGATGGAATATTTCTGCTGACAACTTTCGCCATTTAATTATGGTTGTATACAGACATGTAAATGCGAGTGTAAAATAAGATAACGTAGCTGTAAAGCGCAGAACACTTACAAAACTTTCTTAAAACGACTATTCTGACCTTGGCCACAGTAGCACTGATTTTTTTGCTTCCATTAGTAGCAGACGACGGAATCCGAATTCTCACGTTAAGTGCACACCTAAGCAAAGCTGACCTTTTTCTCTTACAACAAAAATATTGACAACACTCACCCGAAAAGAAAATATATATACATGTGTTAATACAATTAATTAAGTTTAGTCTCACTTTCATTCTTATGTGTTCACTTAGTTTTAGCTTTTAATAGAGTTTCATGTTCTCAAATAATTACATAAGGATAGATCAGATCAATTTTTACATCTTTTCCATTTCAATTGCAATTAATGGGAGTATATCTGAAACCTTAAGGCCAGAATCGTAAACGTAAATCGTGAAATTGAACAGAACTTACAGGAAAAAAACATCAATGCGTGGAAAATAGATAAATCATACATATGTTAGCAAAAATATCTATACTCTAAATGTCATTAAAACAGTGCTCGATAAGTAATTTTCAACATTTTCTAAAAGTTGCAATTATAACCTGAAAAATTATTTATATTTCAATTTAGAGAGAGTGTAGGTGTTTTTTATAGTCGTTCATGAAACAGAATTGCCTCAATTGACGTTTGATTATTCGTTTAAATCAGTGGTCTTCAAGGTGGGCGATAGCGCCCACCAGTGGGCGTTTTTGGATTTTTGGTGGGCGTTAAAGAACTCACCAAATGCTATTCTAATTTTTACATTGAAAAATAAAATTCTATAAAAAAGCACATATATTTTATACAACTATTACAGTTCGTTTGTCGTTAACTATAGTATCATATCATACTATACTGGCGAGAGAGTATCCATGCTGCGGTAAAATCGAAAGGCCCAAGAGCGTGGTCGGAGTCTCTCGCAGAAGCAGCGAAGCGTTTAAGTTTAATTTTATCAAATATATAAAATCATAAATTTTTAAACACTGTTATTACCACTGAGACCGTATTCGGTAATCTGATCTAACGACAATCCCACTAGTATTAGGGTTACCATACCTCCGTAAATCGCTTTGCTACTGGGGGCGCAAAATTATTCTTTGCCCCGGGCGCCAGATACTCTCACTACGCCACTGGGTGGGCGGTGAACTTATTTCAAAGGACAACATATGGTAAAAGTGGGCGGTGACTCAATAAAGGTTGAAGACCACTGGTTTAAATCAATAAAAACGACTTCCTATGCGACACTGCCAACGTAAGTTGAACGGAAGTAAATCAGCCTTAACGCAAAAATTTAATTCTTCCTTTCTGTTCAGAATTAATAATAAATATCCTGACTTTTTCTATTTCATAATAACATTTGGAAATAATTTTAGAAATTCGTTCTTTTGAGATCCATATTTAGCTCTTTAAAAGCTTCTTTATGAGGAGCAGAGGCGGCTTTAGGACAAATGCGATACCGGGCGAAGTAGGTTTTTGGCGCCCCCTTGAAGGTTATACCTATACTAGTATAAGTGCCAGTAAAAATGACGGGGATGATCGATTATTCTGAAATAAAATTGAGGCAGTCTTCTTTGACCTGAAATCATACCTCCTGTTGAGAGGATTGCCTTCGATCTATTGTCTAAAAGCTGACCTTAGTCCCCTCTTGCCAGGTATATTTCTGTTTTTCAGAGCGTGACAGAGGGAGTGACAAAAGGTCAAAGGGACAGAATAAGACTTTTTACATATTACCGATACATTAAAACGTTTTTTTATTATATCATAATGCTATCCTGAAAATTTCATCAAATTCGGTTCAGTCGTTTGCGAGATATTAAGCTTCAAAAAGCATTACATGACAAAGGGACCAAAGGGCAAAGGGACAAAGTGACACTGTCTTCTATATATGTTTTATGATAATTATACCCCGCACGGGGTTCCTTCGGCGCCCCAGGCGACCACCCGCTTCGCCCGCCGCTTCCGCCGCCTCTAATAAGGAGGTACATTTCAGACTAGTATTTATGTATACGAATCCAACGATTTTAACAAAAAGGTGAAATGAAAATGATTATTAAGTTCTTGAAATTCGAAATTACAGTCAAACGAAAGAAATATAATCGCAAGTTACATGTTAAAAGGAAGAAAAGAATTTGATTCAATTCGAAGAAGAGATGCTTAAGGATGAACAAAAATAAGAGAAGAAAGAGTATTGTGGAGAATAGAACATAGGACAAAAACAACTAAAAAATTCACAGCACGAAAATTGGTTGGATTCAATTTAGTAGTGTTTTTATTTATATTACTTGATTATGGATCAGTCTCAAGAAGTTACGTCTGGAAAAATCCAGTCGCCTAGAAGCAAAAGTGAACGAGGGGTACAAGAAAAACAAGGAAGAAGAAGAAGAGAAAGAACGCTTCATAAAGGCGGAGCGAATATGGCGAGACGGAGGAATTTTGAATAAGGGAACGCGTCGGAGAAAACGTAAAAAAAATGAGGAAAAGCGAAAGCGGTTTGGCGAAAATTCGCAAACTAAAAAAATACGAGAAAAAATATTTTGAGAAAACATAGTTACGGTAAGTTTAGAAAGGGGAAAATATGAAATTTCGAGAGGAATGCACATGGGGCAGAAAACTGCGTCCTGGTGAAAGTAGAAAACAAGAAAAACAATCGGGATGACAGCAGAGGGGAAGGGAATGCTCCGCAAAGTGTTCCAGTGTAAAATCCACAATTACTTTAAATAACGAGTAAAAGCAACACATGGCAACAACGGATAAAATAGAAAAAAATTGGTTAGAAGATTGAATTTGTTTCGAAATGAAAAAACACATAAGCGCGAAAAGCCGGAAAGAAAATGACTATTTTCAATTACTCTATTTAAATAATACTGACGATATTTGTATCTATATTTCGAAAATTGATAAATATATCAAATAATGTTTAATGGTAATAGTATGAAGGAATATTCTGAATAATTTTCTAATAGAAAAAAGAGAAATACATCAAAATATATTTTAACACTATATGCAGTAACGGGACTAATTTGCAAAATCCGCTTGAATCAACTTTGAACGAAGCCGTTTTCAATATGCTGAACGAACAAAACGCAGAGAACTTTGAAGATGCAAAGAATCACAACGCGAGTACTCCATCGACAGCAGAAGTAACTTTCCATAAGGAAATATTTAAGGAGAGTAAAGGCGAATAAAGGGAATAGCGAAGTCAGGCGTGCGATGGTTTAAAAACACTGCAAAGTGTAAAAGGGGATAGACCTGCCGGGAAAGAGTAAGGGAGTTTATCTTGAGAGGAAGTAGGAAGGCTTTTCCGACGAACCTGGCAAGAACGGGGAAGAGAGAGCTGAGAATGGGAATCCTGGAGACATTTCCCTTGCGTTACGCCGAGTTTTAAGCTTATGTTAGTGTGTGGTCTGAAAACGGAGGAGGAGGACAGCTTGAGAGATGGAGAATGCGCGTGTAAAAAAAAAACTTGGGAGGTGAAAAAAACAAACTAATTTTCAATTTTTATGAAGGCTCGAATCTTAAAAAATAAACGCAGAGCCGACAGAAAAAAACGCCCTCTCGCTAAAAGATAAACAAGAAGCGGTGCACGAAGAAAGTTTGTCGAGAGAAACACGGGGGAAAAAATAGGGAGGATAAAATGGAGACGTTCGATAAGGAGAGAGATTTTCGCAAGGCTATCGGAAGAATTTTGCAAAACAAAGTTTTTTTGTTTGGGTGAGTGAGGGGAAAAATAATTTAAGAATAAAAAAAATGCGTGCGCCAAGCAAGTTCGCCTTCAAATTGAAAGACATTATTATTTTTAAGTGATTCTGTTTTATAAAAAAAAGAAAACGCTGCCGAATAAAGAAAACTCATTAAGGGAAGGAAATTATCACCCTTAAAGAATTCTATTTTTTTAACACGGTGGACGCGCAAGGAAAGTAACTCTAGCTGTTGTTTTTATTGAGATTAAGAGGAAACAAATCTGACGCGTTGTGACGCGCGTCATGAAAATTGAGCGGATTGTTGCCCCAGGTAATTTTTCCTCGTTTACATATTTCTAGCGATGCCAATGCTATAATGCGACGCCGGAAATAAGACAGCCTTGGATACGTGACACGATTTCCTTTGCCGTAAATCCTATCCTACATATTAATGTTTAATAGTTAAGTTTTTCAATAATGGAAAGATAAAAATTTATAACTAGAAAATAATAGCCAGTTATGTTAAACTTAAATAGCTTAATTAATTTCGTTAACATTCGGTTGTTTTTAACCTTATGCAGTCCCTCAAACTTTGTAAAAATATTTCTTACGTCGTCGTTCTAAAATTTTTACATTAAATATCCAGAAATGGTTATTTTTCTTAAAATATTTTCAAATGTTTTCTAGAATTGGAATAAGGCAATCTTATTACACCGTTAATTCATTATGAACTGTTTCATTTCATAATTTACAAGTTCGTGGAATATTTAAAAATTCTATATAACGATCAGAGAAAAATTCGCACAGAAATAATCACCCATTAATATTTCACATTCCATAACAAATTATAAGTACTTCTTTTAAATAAATGTAATTCCGATCGAATCCAATTCTCATTCTTTTGCTCAAAGTTCTGCTAATGAAAGGTACGCAAAGAAAGGAATTCATCGCTCTTACTCAATTTTTGTCATCTATTTTACCAAGCAATGTATCTGGCTCCTTAAGCGATAGACATCTGATTAAGCCAATACTATTATAAATGGATAATGGGGAAGTTATCTCTTGTTATCTAACGAATCGGTAATTCATTTTGGAACCAATTAGATCTCCATTTCTACGGTCAAATCACGAACTAGAACAGACGAATTGCTTCCGGAAAACACCATCTCGAGTCATGTCCGCCTTTATACCCTCGACTCCGCCCTACGCGATATCCCCAGTAAAAGTAATGTTTACCGGAATCAACGGATTCCATTACGGTCAAACATGTTCTCCATCTGACTCTCTAGTAGGGGACGCCACGGAGCCAGACCGCATTAGGCTCCTACGTGTCCCGCAATGCATTGCGGGACGGGGCTTTAACGGGGACGAATATGATTCCGCAGCGATCTCCGCCTTGCCTCTCTCTCTCTCTCTATGCCCCTTTCGGGGCAAACCTCTAAACATTTTCATACCCTACGACCCGCTCCATTTTCGTTCTGGAATCGGATTTCGCGGTGCTGCTCGTTGCGAGAGAGAGAGGAGAATGAACTCAACACAGGCACTCTAATCAGCTTCTACCTAATCCCAATTATGTACTAATTGGTCACTTGAATATCGCAGTGGTGTGCTTCCTCCGAAACGCCCCCACTCCTTCCTCCAATAACCTCATCTCTTAATACAATTAGCGATGCCGCGGTACCTCAATTAAACTTCGTAATGGAAACGGGGAATCATAGCCTGTAATTATTAGCACGCGTCACTCCTGTGACAGAAAATAAAACACGAAGACGAGATCACGCGAGAGGCGAGACCGTCATTTTTTCCCTCTCGGACTAAGTACAAAAAAAGAGCGGCGAAAATGACGCGACAAGTTCTGTCCTCGATAGTAAAAAAAAATCTGAGTAAAAAAGGGAAGACTTAAAAAGTATTACGGCCTTTATGGCGCCTCTATCCGGGCGAAGAAGGAAGCGTTAATTAGCTTTCTGCGTATTTTCGTTTGTCTGCGGACAATAAAAAAAAGAGAAGTCCGTTTGAAAGAGAGGAAAAATAAAAGCGGGAGGTTCTATCCGAAAATCCATTTACTCCACTTTGGCGGGGTGGAAGAGTGGGTAGGGGTGAAAAAGGGATGTAGGAGATGGGGGGGAGATGGGGGGGGAGATGGGGGGGAGATGGGGGGGAGATGGGGGGGAGATGGGGGGAGATGGGGGGGAGATGGGGGGGGGGGAGGTGGGGCGAAGGGAGTGGGGCGGAACTGGGCTGGATAAGGATGTTGCCCGTTTGCCGGTACCCTCTCTCTCTCTCTCGTTTCTTATCCTGTTTTTTTCCGATTCCATTGAACCCAACTCCACTTCCCCACTGGGATCTCTTCAATGTATCGCTCTTCCATTGTGCCCTACTCTCTACCCCTCTCTATCTATCTCTAGTTCTCGTTCTATTCGCGATGCGCCAGTGCCATTATGAAGCTCTTTTCCCCACCTGATCCCTTTACCAAGAAACACTCATCGGATCGCATTCCGTTCTTTGCATCTTGCCCCAATTCAGAGCTCAAACGGTTAAAGCGTAACAAATGACGCCGCCGCTGGTCATACTAATACTAAATAAGTTATTATAATGTTATATCGACTGCTGTTGGCGTTTCAAATCTTGAAAATAAATGTATTAAAAATATCCCATGTTCCCCCTTTTTAAGGTTAATTTTAATAGCTAATGCCATTGAGTTTGAGACGTTCTACGGTTATAATTTGTAAAAGCTAGAATTTATTTGGGAACTCACAAATAAAACATAATTAAATCTTAGAAGATGACTTTGACTGTACTTTCCCAAAGTATTTAGATCCTCTAAGAATAGACCGAAAATATCAAACGTAACCAGCTATTTAAAATAGAACATTTATTAGGCGTAAAAATTATTTGTATCATGATATATACTACCGAATGAATTGACAAATAAAAATCAGAACATTTTTTCGTTACTTTCCAAAGAATTATTATTTTCCTTGAATAAAATGAGAGAAAATATCACTTGGTATAAGTTCCACTTTATTAAAATAGATACAACTTTATTAAAATGGATACGACTGGTTTCGACTAATATCTAGATATTAGTCGAAACCGGTCGTATCCATTTTAATAAAGTGGAACTTATACCAAGTGATATTTTCTCTCATTTTACTCATGATGGAGTTCCAGCAAGTAAAGGCTTCTTCCGTTGACATTATTTTCCGTGTTACGAATTCCAAATGAACTACATATGCAACGCAGGCATTCATTTCTCATTGTTCCCTATCGTATAGGATAAATATGTCTACATTTTCATATTCTCGTGCTTATATGAAACAGTCAACCGGACACCTAAATTCTCCAAAACTTACATAATTCGTCAAAATTATGAACAATTTCTATTATGTAATTAGCGTAAATTTAGGAAAGATGATAAGAATAAGAGCTGGATGTAACAAGGAGAATCATAACAACTCCACAATAACTCTAAAAATTACCTCTCTATTTAATTAATGAAATCACCGATTGCTGCCGAAGCGAGATCCATCTAATTATATAATGATAAATTTTTACAAATTTGGGTTATTTATGTGATATATAAATGCAAACAATTTAGATATACTTAATATTCTTCCTTGTAATACACCCTCAAGCTGGTATCTTTGCGGTTTTTTTTCTAAGATAATGTGAAATTATTCATTCCATGCAGTTAAAATAAAACTATCAACATAGAATATGCGAAAATATTATGCTATTTAAGCTTTGCTAATAAGTTTCATGTAATTCATTGTGTTTCGCAAATGCTTTAAACGGTATGTACGTAAATATAAAAATAGAGCACTTCTAAATAGGAAAACTTAACTTACGTATATTCGTTTGGATGGACCAAAAATTATATTCAATACGCGTCAAACAAATTAATCACCCAATATGGAAAGCAATTAAAGATATTGTCCCTGCATTATTTACACTTTAAATGGATTCTAGCAAGCATGTCTACCCACATATAATCTTAGCAATACAATTTAAATATGCTACGAATAAATTTTGAAATAACAAAAACATACATTTCTATACCATTAACGACGAGAAACTGCACTGAACTAACAAATTTGGTGACGAATTTTGAATCAATGAGCTGAATCAATTTATATATATATATATATATATATATATCATCATCATCATCATCATCAGCCTTTTTCAGTCCACTGACGGACGAAGGCCTCCCCCAGACTCTTCCAGTTTTTCCTGTCAACTGCCTCCCTCCTCCAAGTTTGCCCCAAGAACTTAACAAGCTCTCTGTCCCACCTGTCTTTCGGTCTTCTTTTTGGTCTCTTGATGTTTCTTGGGATCCATTCGATGACACTGGACGTCCAACGCTGGTCATTTCTTCTAGCAATGTGGCCTGCCCACTGCCATTTTAACACCTTCACTCTTCTAATCACGTCACAGACTCCCGTCTTCTTTCTTACCCAGTCGTTCCTCTTGCGGTCTCTTCGGGTGATCCCTAACATGCATCTCTCCATGCCCCTCTGTGTTGTTTGCAGGCGCTGTATCATTCTGGCATTCATGGTCCATGTTTCACAACCATATGTCAGAACAGGCAGAACACATTGGTCATACAGTCTCCTTTTTAGGAAGACAGGAATATTTGATTTAAAGATGTTCGCATTCTTGCCAAAAGCACTCCATGCCTTCTTCACTCTCCGGTTGATTTCTCCAAGAAGCGAACCATCAGTAGTGATGAGTTGACCTAAGTAAACATAGCTGGTTACTTCTCCAAGTTCTGCTCCGTTGATATGTATCTTCTCAGAATTTGTGAAGGAGTTGTACATAACCTTTGTTTTATTAAGATTCATCTTAAGTCCAGCTTCTCGGCTTGCTTGCTCAAGCTCTTCAGTTCTTCTAAGGAGCTCTTCTGGGCTTCCTGCGAACAGTATGATATCATCTGCAAAGCGCAGGTGACTCAGATATTCTCCATTTACCTTTATGCCTTTTTCCTCCCAGTCTAGCCTTTTGAATACTTCCTCTAGAGCTGCTGTAAATAACTTAGGGGACATAGTATCTCCTTGTCTCACTCCCTTTTCGGCCTTAAAGGCACTCGTCTCTTCATGCAGCTGGACAGATGTTTTCGCATTTTCGTAGATATTCTTGATCAAGGTTATGTACGTTTCTTCTACTCCTTGTTTCTTTAGTGCACGTAACACCGACGAAGTTCGGACAGAGTCGAATGCTTTCTCGTAGTCGATAAAGCACATACATAGAGGTAATTCATACTCGTTGGTCCGACTGATTACCTCTCTCACGACTTGGATGTGGTCCATCGTGCTATACCCACTGCGAAATCCAGCTTGCTCTCTGGGTTGGGCAGCATCAAGATGGTTTTGAAGGCGCATAGTGAGTATTTTGGTGAATATTTTGTAGACTGTTGGGAGTAGGCTGATCGGTCTGTAGTTATTCAAGTCTTCTTTGGAACCTTTCTTGTGCAGAAGGATAATACATGCGTGGTTCCATGTTTCTGGTATCTTTTTCTTCCTCAGACAGGAATTAAAAATCTTAGCGAGAATTGTTTCCGTATGATTCCCCATTGCTTTGAATACTTCCGCTGTGATACCATCCATTCCAGATGCTTTTCCATTCTTCATACTTCTGATTGCGTGTCTCACCTCTTCCGGAAGGATACCTGGGACCTCTTCGGTGGGCATGTTTGCATCATCATTTACTTCATCATTTCCTAGAGGATCCTCATACAGCTTGGTGTAAAATTCTTGTACCCGTTTCATGATTAGTTTCCTACTATGGGTTATGGAGCCGTCTTCTAGCATCAAGGCCACCAGCTGTCTCTTTCCGATCGAGAGATGTTGCTTCATTTTCTTGTAACTTCTATTGTTTTCTATGACTTTCTCGATTAGTTCATAATTATATTTTTTCACATCTTCCTTGATGCACTTCCTTATAGTTTTGTTTAGTTCTGCAAAATGGATCATTTCTTTAGGATCATTAGTAATTAACATTTTCCTTCTTTTTTCCATCAGCAGTCTTGTTTTTTCAGTCAACTTTTTCTCTGGCTTTGTTTTAACTGTTCCGCCTATTTCTTCAGCAGTTTCCTTGAGTATCTCTGTAAATTGGGATTCAACTTCTGGGTCTTCCAGTGCACTGAATCGATTTTTCAGTTGGAGCTGAAATTCTTCTTTTCGTTCTTTTAGCACCTGCGTGTTGATAATAGACTTAGGCTTCTTCTTTATAAGCTTCTGTCTTTCTAACTTTGAGTTGAATTTTATTCTGCATCTTACCAAGCGATGGTCGCTTCCAGTTTTAAACTGGTTGAGGACGGAACAGTCTTCAGCCAATTGCTTCTTATTTACTAGTATGTAGTCAATTTCGTTTTTGGTACCATTGGGTCCTTTCCAGGTCCATTTTCTATTGGGATTCTTTTTGAAGAAAGTGTTCATTATATATAGACTAGTACATTCAGCAAAGTCTACAAGGCGGTCCCTTCGTTCATTTCTGTCTCCATAGCCCCATTTTCCAACTGCGCTGTCGTCTTCCTTTTGTTCTCCTACCTTGGCATTGAAATCACCCATGACCACTTTTAGATGGCAGCTTCCTTTGTCGTGCAGTTCTCCAACTTCTTGGTAAAAATCTTCCACTTCCTCATCCGAGTATGATGACGTTGGCGCATAAACTTGGACTATTTGAAGTTGATATCTTTTATTTATTTGAAGCACTAGTCTAGCTGCCCGCTCGGATGAACTTTCCATTTCCACGATATTATTCTTCAATTTTTTGTTGATGATGAATCCAACACCTCCTGTTCTTCCTGTGTCAGTTCCCCTGTAATAAAAAATATCTCCACTCTTCAACTCCAATAGGCCTTCACCTTTTCTTCTCACCTCACTAAGTCCTAAAATGTCCCACTTGATCTTCTCCAGTTGTTCTTGGAGCTCTTGAAGTTTATCTTCACTGGACAAAGTCCGGCAGTTAAAGGTAGTTAGGTTGAGGTTAAAGGAATTGGGTAAGGATGAGAAAGAGTGGCAGTGGGTGTTTAACCTCCGGGGATTCTTAGCACCCTCTGCCTTCCTGCCTTGTTCCTGACCACTGCCACGGTCAGAGGCAATCCAGCCTCCGGAGAATGAGGGCCGTTTTTTATGGGTGTACATGTCATGGGGGGATTGTGGGCCTTAAAACACCACGCTGGCCCAGAGCGTGTTGGTGAGTACCTCTTTCACTTTGGCCGGAGATATTGCAGAAAGACTTCACAGCATGGTTGAACCTACCGGTGTCCGAGGACACCACTGTTCTTCGCCCTTTAGCCTCCGTTTACACCCTTCCGCCGACTTTGAGGCAGTGAACTGAGGCAGTTGGAAGGGATATATATATATATATATATATATATATATATATATATATATATATATATATATATATATATATATAAATTTTGATGATTTTTCAACAAAATTTAATATGACATGCAGGTGATTTCGATGATAATATGTATTACATTTTTTAATCACATTGAGTCTTTTAGTAAGCACTGTGAATTTTTAATTAAAGATCTATCATCGATCACATATTTTGTTTACGCTTCAGTTAGTCCCAGTAAATTGGGTGGTATATCATGAGAAAAGTGACAAAAACTAAAAAAAAATCACCTCGTCTGATGTTATTTTCAACAGCGTCCCCTTCGCGGCACTTTTAAAGCAAGAGAGGAACGCCCTCCTTTCTTCCTCTTATAGGAAAAGTATGCAAATACTCATTTAATGCGACAAGCTTTAAAGAAAGGGGCCAATTTCAGGAGCTGAGGACGAGAGAAAGAGAGGAAAAAATTGAACAAGTTCCCACTACTCAATTTTTTTGTTACGTCGCCTCGCAGGCGTCTGGCGAATAGTTAAGGAATTTAGAAGACGCCAAGGATACAGGGAGGGAAGAGAAAATATGGAAAAAGAGAGAAAGAAAGAAGGAGAGGAAGGGAAAAAGGGGAGGAGCAGAATCCATAATGAGAGGGTGAAAAAGGGAAACAAGTTAACGGCGAACTTTCCTCACTTCGAGTGTCGCATTGGAGCGGAACAAGGGAAAATCGTTTGGAGGTTTTTTCAGCACGTGCTCAACTGGACAACTTCGAAAAAAGGAGAAAGATAGAGGGATATAGAGAGAAAAAGAGAAAAAGAGGAAGGAAGGAGGGGCGGAGTGCCGTTAAAATTAGTCGATTTTTTTTTCAATTTCAAAAAATTAAGGACAAGAATATATCGAGTAATACTTTGACCTGTTATTTTCGTGGCGTTTAGGAGCACAATAATTCAGCATGGTATCCCGTTAAGGAATCAATTAAAGATATGGAAATGCTTCGAAAGATAGATGTCAACGTAAATGAAGGTCTCCGTGGATTAAAACAACTTCAAAATATATAATTTTTTCGTTTCAAGTCTGAAGTGTGTGGCAGTATTATGACAGTAAGTAACTGATTCCTTTCCAATTATCAATGGCGTACTACGCATATGCGTGTCAGCCGATATGGGCAGCCCTATTGCCTTTTGGATGGATACATAAAAACAATTAATACTATAAAAAACTACTCAACTCAGTCTGTTAAAATGTCATTTCCGTTAATATAAAAATAATATACACGACATAATATAAATAAATTAAGCTATACAAAAACAATTACGCAATGTGTAATCTATGGTAGGTACGGAAGAAGATATAAGTATTTATTCCGATTCTAAGATGCTAGGCGCGACTCCTTTAGGAGTTGAAATTATTTCTGTCAATCAGCTTTGTTATTACATTAATCACCAGCTCACGGGCCACCAATAAGAATTTTTTTGATTCGATAATTTTTATAACCAAAAGAATTATAATATGCCTTCGACTTTTTCTCCCGATTTTTCCTATTTCGAAGTGCAGTGCATTTAGGCGCTACTACTTCTGAATTAAAAATTTCACTCCATATTTTTTTAAGACAGAATTATCAGTGGCTTCAGCAAAAAGAACTGTGTTAGAAGAGTTTCCTCGTCACGTTATTCTGCGAAAGGCGTTTGAGAAAGAGAGAGATCGTATGGGGAACGCTCATTCTCTAGAAAGGATCTCAACGCGGAGTATTTTCAAATTCCGCTTTACTGGATGAAATACTCGGCGCAGAGATAGTCGGAGGAATGAAAATACAGAGCCTATGTGTGAAGAGGACATTTTATGAACGCTAAAAAAGGAGTGCTCTTAATTTAATTTAAGGCACATACCACTTCCTACTCATACGATAAATTCAAGCAAACCAATTTGACTCCAGTTCCTTTGGTATTGAATCTTTATATCGTTTAATAAATCGCGTTTCTCTACCGCTAATAAATTTCAATGGTAAATGTGTAGTTCCTATTGAATAGTTTCTGAAATAGATTCTCATAAAAATGACAAAGCTGTCACATTTACTTATTTTTATGCAAATAAATCACATTTACATATAACATTGTCATTTTATTGCCAATTCGGTAGATTTGCCTTAGTTTACTTTTTTATATTATGATTCGGAAAAAAATATAAAGATCAAGGTAATACAATTAGGGAGATATGAAAGACAGACTAAATTATAATTTGCAACCATTTGGATAATTTCGTTAAGGGAAAATTTTGTAGGTGACCGAATCAATCGAGGCCTTCTCTAAACTTATATTTATGACAGAAAGGATTCACACTGTAATGGATTTTACTCGATGATATAAAAACGATGGCAATAATGGGAAATATCAAAGTCACAGCTGAATCTTATCACCAGTTTTAATGGTTTCAAGGGACAACCTTTGAAGTTTCAATAATTCTCCAATTAGCACGGGAGTTCCAATGACGAAAGAGACCCAAACTCTCAGGGAAATTAAAGAAGGGATAATTTAAGTCATCGGGATGTAGACATTAATTACAGTCTCGGCTCTTTAAAGTTCGATGGCTTCGATATGATAAGAATAAGGTAATTAGAAGGATACCGATTTTTTCCTCAAACTCGACCTTCGAGCGTGAAAGTCATTGAATTAAAATTTTCACCTGTAAAACTCGCCACATTTCGTTTAGCATTAGAGAGACTGGAAATAAACCTATGTAATAAAAGATACTTTCAGGAGTGATAATTTAAATTTATTCCATAGTTTCTGGTATTTTTATTTGCGAATGCAATTATGATCTCTGAAAAATGTTTGTGATATTAACATTTTTATTTCATTTTGGAACTAAAAGGAGATTTTTCTAATTGTCTTTTATCATTTAGACTTAACGCTTGCACAATATTTATTAATTTGTTCCACTTTTGAACAAATGTATTGAGGTAATTTTGTAAAACGATTTTAGATTTTACGAGATTCAATTGTTTTACCTACTCAAATACAAATTTAAAAACAACATAAGGGTATTAAAACAACCGTCACGCCATCAACTGTTGATTGAAAGCGGACTTTTTTGGAAAATGTTTTTTAAGTCATTTCACTTTAGCCGTAAGTCAAAATATCGTAATTGTTTTAGCGTTATCTGAAATTTGCAAAGGTTCTAATATCCCATTGGTACTTATACGATCTTAATTTCAATAAAATGCTAGAAAGCGAAAAGATTTAATAGATTTGAAGATCTTCTTTTGAATCGCGAATCGCTATTCATGCGTAAGATCATCGCAGAACTAAGAGCTTATTTGATAACGAAACATATAATCTACCTCTATATGCTTAACATAATTTATTGGGGTTCATATCTAATTCGAAACAAAATTTACGTTAGCCGAATATTCCATAGAAAATAAAAAATATCAAAACATGGATACAAAGATATCCCCTATCATTATTTTTATTGATAAAATTCTCCAAGAATTCCTTGCATGAGATAGGAATTCAGGTTATGTTTCATTATTTAATCATATTACTGAATTAATGAATAGAAATGATCAGGAATCTAATAAAACCATGTAAAACAATTATACTAGCCTTGTTTAAGTTATCGACAACACGAATTTTTTAGTAATATGTTTTCATGAAATTTTCCATTCAACTTCTTAATTTTATGCTCCTAATCATACGACTCTTAACATATGAACTCATTCATCTAAACTGTTATTTAAGTCAAACAACTGGAGTAAAATTAAAAATCTCCTACTCCTGTGACGTAAATAACATGAAATTTTGTGTGTATAAATTTCTCTCTCACTAGTCCAAATTGTTCGTATCTAAACAAAATTTTAATGAGGATGAATTAATGCGCTGCATATATTTACAAATTTAAAACAATGTATGAAATATAATCATATGTTTTGTGAAATGTTTTAATTTTTCGATGTTCTTTTGCACTAAATGTACTTTTTGAAATAATAAGGAACCTCGATTTAAATAAATCTGAGTACATATTTGTTTTTTCAACATGCATTGACTATATTGTTAAAAGAAGCAATGCGCCACATTAAATAGTGCATCCGAGTAATAATTTAAAAAAATTATATATAAAAAACGGAGCTACTTTTATAAAAAGTAATTCCCTCGTACGTATAGCCACCCCTCTCACGGCGCTCCTACTGTGACTCCGACGGGACTTGGAGGAAGAAAATATACGTCGAAGAGTTTAAACTCCCGACTCCGCCAACCATGACTACACTTTCAAAAGGGATAGAAGAGGCGACGTGGAAAAGGCCAGGGTAGTAATAAAGATGAATCTCGGGGAATATGAGCGGCAGAAAATTCCGAGAACAGACGAACGCAATATGCAGGGGATTGGTGAAGCGAGGAGGGATGGAATGAGAAATGAATGGAATTAGGGGAGGGTAGAATTTACAAGGGTGGTAAGCTGTTAGGATAACCATACAGGAGAAGATGAGGGAGCGATAATAAATATATATACAGGGAGATATTTTATCCGCATTCTAACCCCCGTAGGTCAGAGATTTTTCAGAGGCGTGGATAGGTCCCAGGTGGGTAGGATAGACGGCGGCGTAGTTCCCATATTCGAAGTAGGTATGTAGTGGTTGGTTCGGTACGCACATAAGGCGAAATACGAACCGGAGAGTTGGCTAAGTTGCCACGGCAACAATAAAGTTACTTTAGTGTGTGCTGCATTAAAATGAAATCATCTAAGAAATTTGCCTCGAAGAATTCTGTTCCATATTAAAATCAGATAAATGCTACTTATTGCACGTAGAGTTAAGAAGCTTCCATTCTGTGAAGATAATAAGTGAATTAATTTTGCGATGACCGAAATATATTAGTAATGGGAAATAATTTCATTTTAACCATACCAGAGTTAAAGCGAATTTATATAGTCACTAGTGTATAAATACTATACTCACTCTACGATCATTTCAGAAAGATCAAATAATTTTATCAAGAGTTTGATATGGTATGCAATTAAAAACTTAGTTAACTGTTTCTTATTTTTTCGGATTATTAATTTACTAAAATAATAAAAATATACTATATATAACATATAGCAATGTGTTATTAGTAATTTGTAGCATATTTTTCATAGAATTGATAATAAATTTTTAAACAAAATATGCATTTGTCTTTTAAAAATAGCAACTTTAAATTGCACACTCAATATAAGCTATTTCTGAAATAAAGTAATTTATAGGTATCTATTTTAAAATGCAACTATAAAAATACTACAATGGTGTTTACTTAAAAACAGTTTTCATATCCACATCTCATCTTGTTTTATTACTGCGATAAATTCCATATAACTCTGAAATAGCTCGATTATAGTAACGCAAAATATCTTGTTGAGCAAAACAGTAAATTTTAAAGAAAAACCTTGTATCGAATGAAAACTATTTTATTTTGCCTATAATTAAAGGTTACATACCTAAAAAGTTTTCGTTGATATTTAAGCTGGTGTTAGTAAAAACATTGAAATTTAATTCAATTTTTTACCTCAATGTTTCGGCAAAATGGTCTTCAACTGTTAATCTAATTAGCTTATTCAATAATTCATTAAAAACAAAGATTAATGTCATAAGTGAAATATAATCTACAGATTAAATATAATTTTCCAAAGCGAGTTAATAACTAACACGTAGGATGTCCATGAAACAAGGAAGCAATAAGTTAAACTTTAAGTTAAGAATGAAATTTCCATTCTAAAATTAATTTTAAGCACGAACCTGGAGTTATTTCTCGGAACTTAATGTAACAAGGTTTGAGAATCATTTTCACGGACGTGAATTATAAGACGCCGACACCTCGGCGCTTGACATTGATCGAAGTCACACAAGAAAGAAAATAATTTGGTTCGGTAAATAACTAAATCCCTTTCGTCCACTTAGGGAAGCTCGAAAGGGAGAGAGGGGGGAAAAAAGGAGGGCCGAGGTGTTAAAGGAGTGGAGCGGGCGTTGATGAAGAACGAGGAAATAGCGGCGGAGAAAAGGGAACGGAAAGAGGGAACCGTGGGAGAACGGAATGGGGGAAAAAAACACGTCGATGCGATCACTTCAGGAAGACATTGGAGATGTATACGAGATGGCGAGCGCGACGGGGTGTTTGTTGGTCTCTTGACTCCGGGGGTCCTCTCTCTCTACCTCTCTCTCTCTCTCTATCTTTCACGCTCTCCCTCTCTCTCTCTCTCTCTCTCTCTATTTCTCTCTCGCTCAAAAGTTTTCGGGTGAGAAGTTCAACCCTCGGGGCGACACGTGGCTCACGCAGCGGGATAACTGTCAATCACAAAAGAGTATTTCTCGGAGAGATCTTTTCGAGGGAGGGAGGGGTGAAAATGGGATAGGAGGCCACTGGGAGTGTGGGGGAGCAGGGGGGAGGAAGGGAGGAGAGCGAGCGAGGGATGTAAGATGGGGGTGGAGAAGAAAATAAGAGGGGAGCAAATGCTAAGGTTGTTACAGGACGGACGAAAGGTGAAGGAAGCAAAGGAGAGACAGGGAGGATGAAGGAGAGAAAGGGGAGACACGGCGAGGAAAAGGAGAGTGGAATGGAGAGGTTAGAAAATGGAGGAAAAAGAAGTGGAGGAGAAGGAATGATATAAACGTTATATAGAGGAGAAGGGAAGATGCGTAAGATGATGATGATAATAATAATATTAATAATAATAATAAATCCTTTTTTATTTAAGAGAGTGATTTAGACAATCCAGTCCATTCTTACATCTAACCTTGGCGAGACAAACTAAAACGTCCATGACCTAAGCGGGATTCGAACCCGCGACCTCGTATCCGTGGGCAGATACTCTTAACTACTAGAAAGGGTTGGAAGAAGGAGAGGCGAGGCGAGGCATGATGAGAGAGGCGAGTGAGGAAGGAAGAAGCTGAGACGAGGGGGCGAAGAAAAAAAGCCAAGATAATATCTACGAGAGATGATAGTGAGTGAGAAAACGTAAAAGTGATTTAGGAGGAGAATCATTAGGCAAGTGGGAGGAAGAGATGGGAAACGAAGGAAATATATAAAAGTAGAATGGTGGATAGGACGAAGAGAAAAGAAAAGGGGAACTGGAAAGAAGAGGATGGAGGAAGAGAGGAGGACACCCTAAAAAGTTTGAAAGAGGGGGAGGAGATGAGAAGAGGGAAGAAGAAAGGGTATATAACGGAAAAAAGGGTGAAGTGGGGTGGAGGGGGATGAAAGGGCAAAAGGCCGAAAGGTTGAAATAATCGTCTACTCGATTGCGTCACCGCGCTCGATCGAAGCGCCTCCACAGCGAAGCTTTTCCATCTCTCTCCCTCCCTTTGTGTGAGGTTGTGTGTGTTTTAAAGTGAGTTAAAACCGTCCGAGAGACGAAAATATCCATTTCGAACCTTGACGAGATGTTGTTTTTATTTTAGGACGACCGATTTGGACGGTGAAAGATTGTGAGAGCGGAATTAAAAGTGGACCAATGAGGAAGCGCCTTTCGCCCCGCCCCCCCTCCCCTCTTTTTTTTCGCCACCCCTCTCGGTGGGAGGATGCGTGAAAGGTATGGACCCAGCGGAATGCGTGACTTGAGTGCTCCCGTCCGAAAGATTAAAATCCTTCCAGCACCTTACGCTCTTAAACTGATGGATGGAAGTTTACGGAAAGAATCGAGTCATCAATCATCACTAATTATCGGCCAATAACGACTCCGGCATTAAAAGTTACATGGTGGGTAAGCTATCTCTGTGTGATTTATAGCGAAGTGCGTGAGTTAATTATTATTCTTTTTTTTTTGTCTCCAAGGCGTGAAGGACTAGCGCGAATATTTAATTCTGCGACAAGGATGTAACGGAAGGATCTGCACATGGACGCCGCCAGGGTTTTTTCCAAGAGGGGAGAAAATTGGCCTTAATTTTCACGAATTTGCCTATTTTGTCGAGGAAGTTGTTAAACGCTTTTTTATTCAGGATAGAAGGATAAATATTTTTTAAATAATTTTAAATTTTGGTATTAATATTTGGTATATTTCTTTATTTTTATAATTTTGATTTTTTTCCAAAAATTCAGGGGGGGGGGAGGTGGCTGGATTCCCCCCCCCCCTACCGGCGCCCATGGATCTGCACTGTAATTTTGTCGTGGTATCCCTTTAAATAAGATAACTATTTGTCGCACATAGTCATCTGTGAAAATAGTTAACAGAAATAACTGCGGATGGTTCCTTAACATATTACATAAACATATCTCATTCAATATTCTTACTTATTCTTACTTCACTTAGTTTTGGTATAGGCACCAGGTAATATAGTTTTCTACCGTAAATTTCCAACGGTTTTAGTGGAATTTATACATATAACTGGTAAGATTTTCAATACTTTATAGACACATCCCTGTAAGAAATCAGTGCAGATTAATGTCGTATAATGAGACTGTAAATCAATTACCATATATTTTTCTGTGCTGACTGAACGAGAAAAGAATTTTAAAATTGTACCTATGGTAATAATTCTTCTTAACTGTTTCTGTTTGACCGTTTTGCAAAAAAAATTATTTAAAGGAAAATATTTTAAAGATTGAACTTAAACTTCTAATAGCACAACTTATTTACAAAAAATCACTGTTGAAATTAAAATTCAAAATGTAGAAACGTAATTTATATTCAGTTCAAAAGCATTTAACAAAATATCACAATAAATTTATTGAAATGTTTTTTGATGAAAATGTCGAGAATCAATAACAGATTTCTTATGGATACGCAAGTCGAAATTTAAAACCCTAAAAAAATAAAAAACTTGTTTAACGTTGCGAACTATTAACAAATTTGTTATTCCGGTCAAATTAAAGGCAATTAATGGGAAAAAAGTAAATTAAAAATGCTGGATCGTCATATAATAGGTCAGTGATGGTGAACCTTCTATCGCCCGCGTGCCAATATTACTGAAATTGTCTTATCTTTTCCACTTCGCATGCCACAAAAAAGTCCTTGATTTTATTTGCGTGCCAACTAAATTAAATTTGTGATCAAGACATAGATTGAAATTTGAAACCATAAAGATAATGTTTACAATAACCAAAATCGTCTTGCGTGCCACTTATGACACGCGTGCCATAGGTTCGCCATTATTGTAATTAGGTTAATTCGAAGCACGAATTAAATATATTTGCGCCAGCCACTTAAAATTCCCTAATATTAAATTCTCCCTATATTTCCGAGAATCTAATAGAATATGATGTTCCAGCATATTATTACTCCAAATTAAATATCAATACGCTATATGCATTTCATTAAAAACGCTCACATTCTTTGAATGGTAAATTTTTTCATACCGTCCAAAATATGATTCTATTGAAGTTTTGATTATACTAATTTATATAACAAATCTTGAAATGAAATGAACTTATTCTATTTCCTCCCTAAACGAGGATGAAATTACATCGAAGAATTACTTTTCATAGATTTTCCCAAGACTTATATATGCGAGGGGTATAGAATGTTATGTAACAATTTCAAATCACAATTTATGATAGAAAATTACATTTCATTAGTTTTGCACCACGGTGATTAGTATTTTAATTTGTCTAAAAGTCAGATGCATACCAAATTGATCAAACAAAGAATTCACCTTAAATTTCAAATTTTTATAATATGATTCTTTAATCACGGCTTAGGTTTACTGAAAGCTAAAATTACAGTTTATCAATCAGATAATTATTTCATCCTTTGCACCACTAGAGGGGAATTTGAATTAAGAGCTGAAATCAAATTTACTTGCTACAATCGCTGGATTATATTGTTGTTTTAGTACATCGCTTTGGCAGAATGTGGTTACTGTGTCTACCTATACTGAGGTCGCGGGTTCTAATCCTGACGAGGGCATGCCCGTATGTGTTTCGTCATTGTTATCGTTATTCCGCTCATTGTAAAATGCCGTAAAGTGCTGTTTATGAGCTAGTGAAGAATGATAATTAAAATAAATAAAATATCTCTAGCATTCAACCGTGTGCATACTTCCTATATATCTCTCTATAATATAAATTCGTAATGGTCATCATGATGCGTAACGCTTGCCCCCTAGTATATAAATAAAATTATTATTTGACTGTGTACTTCTTTAGTTTTAATACTACTTCGTGAAAAACTTAAACTTTCATAAATGCACTCTAAGAGATATTTTTGTTAAAATGCACCATTAAAATAAACCCCTTACTTTTCGAACGAAGTAAAAATATTAACGAGTTATAGCATAAAATCGGCAAGAGAACTTTATAAAGTCCTAAGTAACCACAGTGATTCCATTGAAAATTAAGCTGATTACAAGTTTCTTACCCTCGCAGGCACTACTATTAATTGTACTTAGATGATGTTAAGCGACGTATGTACACGGTAGGATTATTCCCATTCGCGTAGTTCCTTCTGGTGGTAAAAAAAAAAGAAACTCTTCCACCGGTAAAACAGCCTCGGGAGAGGGGTCTCGGGTGGCGTACGAAGAAAGAGGAACTCTTCTCTAGAAATTAAGTACACCTACAGAGTTTTAAGCCTATCTTTCCTCATTTCAGTTCCTCTTTTTCCACCCCCATACTCCCTCAAAAAAAAAATTCCCCTCTTTATTTCCAACCAACCACTTCAAAAACTACCTTTCCTTCGCTCCCTTCCATTCTCTCAAACCCTTTTTCAACCCCACTCCGAACATATAACACCTTCCTCAGACCCACCCCGAGGCCAAGCACCACCCCTCCTAATTTGGAGCCAGTCTGCGAGCGTCTTCTATCAAGGATTTCTTTTTTCCCCCCCAAAAACCCTTCTCCCCTCTCCGTGACGCCCTCCTGAAACCCCTCCCCCTCACACCCCAAACCTATCTTCCAAATCCCTTTCTCCGTCTTATCACCCCTCGTGCAATCCCGGTTTTTTTTTGTCTCTCGCTTCCTTCCCCTACGCCAACGCTCCTTTCCTCGCAAACACTCCCTTTCTCCATGCAAACTCTCCTATCCACTTCCTCCCGACATTCTGGATTTAAGTCTCTTCTTATCTCTCTCTCTCTCCTCTTTTTCTCTCCCCCTTTTCCCTCTTCCTCTCCTCGCCGGCCCTGCCCTCTTGCGGACTTCTCGAAATTACCCAGCCCGCCCATCCTTCTCCTTTTCTACCCCGCTATCTCTTTTTGTTTCTCTTCGCCCTACTCCGGTTTAAATTGTCCTCGCTTTCCGTCCTGTTCCTCTCCTTCTTCTCACGACTTCTTTTTTTATTTATTTTTATTTTCACTTCCTTCGCCACATTTCCTCTAATCGGCGCTTTAACTCGCAAACTTTCCTTAGATGCAATATATTTCGACTCTTTATTCCCTTTCTCCGGCTTTTTCTGAGCCTTTTATTCGCCTTATTCTAACCCTTTTTCCCCTATACGTTTCATATCTAACAGCCACTCTCCCCTGGATCCGTCTCGTTTCCTTTTTTTCCTACCATCTTTTATGCGCGTGTAACCATTTTTACAGGCTTTTTCTTCCAGTTTTTAATCGAAATTAATGTATTTGACCTCCTTTCTGCTTTAAAAGATTGGAGATAGCTTGATTAAATTCTATCGTTGCGTGATCATTGAATATTATCTTGTTCTTTTATTATCGATTTCTTCTAGCATTTCAATGTGTTTCCACCTCAGATTCTTAAAACATTCCATTTTTCTTCTCTCTCCTCTTTACACCTCCTAATTTCAATTACATACGTTTATTAAATAACGTATGCACTTTCTTCTATGGTACATGTAAAACCTTGAATCCATTCCTTCCGTCATATTTTCATATTTCTCTTCCCTATACAACATTTTCCTTCTCTGAGTAAAGGTGCAGATTTATCGAAATCCCCATCTCCTGACCGCCTTGCTGCGATAATCTCACTTAAATGAAAAAGTATACGTAGACGTATTTAGATTAGTTCCCTCAATGTTAAATGTTTCTTCACTCGCAATTTTATTGGTAAAATTTGGTTTTATTTTTCCAATACTGTCAATAACTACTACCTCATTCAATAGAGAATATTCAAGCTATCCTTGTTAGAGGAAGTGATTGCGGGAGATGTGATTGGGTGAAATAACCTGGAACCAATAACGGAGCAGAGTCCAAATTAAGAGGAATCCAAAGAAAAACAGGTAAGAGTTTCATTTCAATTAGGTACTGGAAGGTTCGACATTCTGAACGACTCAGTTTAGAAAATATATTTCAATGAGCAAATTCTGAGAACTTTCTGACTGCATAATGTGTAATACGTCTATCCTAAATATGTATTGCATCCAGGCGCTCGAAAAAATAATTATATTTCATAAATTATATTTAAAAACACCTCTTGCTGACATATAAACAAATACATATGTCTAAAGGAAATCGATAATTAATTAAATGGACTTTTTTATTGTAATGCATCTTTAAAATAACTCTATTCTGTGAGTCATGTTTTAGCATTGGCTCACCCTGGTTAGTAAATGTAAAGGTTTTTGATCTGTATTGAAATATACTGTTCAATGAAAGATAATTTCGTCGTTTTCTTAAAATGCATCAAAATTTCGTATAAATCAGGTCCGGAAATACATTTTCATAATAACATATTTTTCTTTATTAAGTGAGATGCAGCTTTTAACCAAAATTGGCAACGGAATCGTCAGAAATATTAATTACATATTCTTTAGAGAGAAATATAAATGAGATCTGCTAAGAAATTTGTCATCAAATTGTAGAGCTATTATTCAAAATAAATTTTCTTAGAGATCGTTTAATTAAAACGTCCCAGATCCGAGGTGCTACGAGAAATAAAACCCTTCAAATAAATTTAATTTATCGCAATATATTAATGTTCAAATACTCCATGACACATGAAATCTTCCGAAAAATTAAATTTTGCTGTCAGAAATTACCGACTGATATCCATTTTTAAGCATATTTACAAATGCTGATCTTATTTGTACATCTGGACGCACCTACCAAGCGGCACTGGACTCAATACGATGAAATATTTTTTTTTTAGATTTACGTCAAAGCAGAATACGGAAATTACGATATTGTATCAAGGCGTCAGTTTTTCGGAGGCTAAAAATTAAATTCTATCTTTAACTATTAATATCTTAATCAGGGAAAACAAATTCACTTCAGGCGCCGAGCAAAACAAAATAATTGTTGCTTTTCTTAAACATTTTTAAGGAACTAAAGAATTCAGCGAGGTCTTCAAATCATGCAAGTCTATCTGAGCTGCCAATTTAATGGAAAGGGAAGCGGAATGTCAACAATTTGCGTCATAACGGATACTACGCCACTAATTTACGGTATGCTTTTTGCATGCAATACCCTCACTTGGTTATTCTCTCGCAATCGATCCCTCAATTTCGCTATAGAGTTTTAAAGGTCAGTAATATCCTTTGAAATGGCGAAAGTATAACTTTGACGAAGAGATATATTATGATCCCCTCCGGGCACGGAAATAAATAAATGCCTCCCAGATGAAAGCTTCAAGATCTTATAGATACTCTGGAGCAGAGGTTCCCAAACTGTGTTTCGCGAACGCCCAAGGGGTTCGCGATATGTCTCATGGGGTTCAGGGCAGAAAAAAACCGTAATGGCGATCCAAGTTCTTTCGTAAATCACTTAATTTGGTCCTTGTTGGCATTCAAGTTTTTAACAAATTCTTTATAACTACTTTTTTATTAAAGTGAAAAATAATCCATTAGTTAATATTTATATCAAACTTTTCTTTGAAGCACAAAAAGAATGTGTCTATTTTATCAGCCTTAGGAATAAAAATCATCGCTCCCTTTTCACTATGTCTTTGTAAGCAATAAGTTGATAGGAGACCATTGTCTTCTTTAAACAATGCACAAATCGATATCATGGCGGATAACATAATTCTAATGCACTCTTAACGAAAGGGACAAGGACGAATGTTGAGACATAATATTGCATGCACGTTGTAAAAAAAAGTAAATTTTGTACTTCTGGGCTTTGTTTGAAATCTCAAATTTTCATGATAATTCTTCGTAATTTTAATACACAAATAAAAATTACGCTGCTCCCCTTACTACTAACATGACCACAAGGTTACAAACACGCAAATAAGCAACAGAAAATTATATATAAAAGGTGGAAATAATGTTATAATAAATATTGCATACTTATATTAATAAATATAAAGAACTGTTTACAATATATATTCTGTGATAATTTATACTCAGGTAAGAAAGATAATCCTTGAAAATTTTTATTTTTAGGAGGGGGTTCGCGATATTTGGATCATTATAAAAAGGGGTTGGCGTGGTCAAAATGTTTGGGATATCTAGAGGTAAAAGATAATTATATATATATATATATATATATATATGGGATCGAGGAAATAATCTAATAAAATAACTATATTTATATCAGTTATTTCATTTCAAAAATATTTTCCATGATTAATAACAGATAAATTGCGATTTAATTTAAAACTGCAGTGATTAATTTTCCAAGGCGCTATATATTATTTTATAGGAGAGGAAGCAAACAATTACAGATCAAAGGTCAAATATAATTTTATAAATTTCGACACACCCAGACAAAGTTTGGGCACATGAGATTTAATGATGCCATTTTCAAAGCGACCGAATTGCCATTAAATCTAAACTTCGATAATTTTTCCTTAGGATTTAAAGTTTGTAATTTTTTGCTTGGATGAAAAAACCACATCGTTAGCGAATTTATTGACGTGCCTTGCAGCATTTTATATCCTGTAAGCGTATCTTCCGAAAGGTATAATCCGAATGCAATGTAGCTTCTTTAAAGGAATGCTGATAAGCATCTCATTATAGCTTCTCTGCAAGAGAAGTATTAGTATAAAACTTCCTTTATTTCCGCATCCCTAACTTCTTACATTAAATCTTCCATTCTTATGTTTTTGAACTATGAGACAACGAGCAAAGATTGGCAATTTTTTTTAGTTTTTTAACGCAGTAGGTATACTTGAATAAATATCATGAAATTGCGATACAAGCTTATTTAGTTATTTTCCGCTGATCGTTTTAATTCGAACATTATCTCACGTACGCAGATCGAAAAGTCAGAACACTGCACAATTGACTTCAAAAATCATTAAAGGCTTTCACGGGCACCAGCATCCAACATGATTTTTAATAGACATGTTATCATATTTAATTCATATTACTAGCTTAGCCTTCTTCTTGGAAATAAAATTTAGAGAATGGAATAGAGAAATCATATCACAATATATAAAAATTTGCCTTTATTTAGTATAATATACATCTAAGGGACTTTCTACGATAACTTATTTTGTCTAAGACGAAAGCAAATCGCACGCCTATGAAGGAAAATAAATATTTAGAACGTAAGTTTTCATGTTAAGACGGTAAACGCGTACTATTTTATGCGTCAAATCTATTTTCATTGCTTCAATTCAACAGCCTTAAGCGAAAAACTTTCCCGAGAGAACAAAGGAAAGCTCACGTCTCGCCTTTCTGACATCAGAACCAACTACAGCTAGCGCGAATATCTCGAATTAATTCCCCGACCAGCTCTGCATTTGCGTCAGTTAAAACCGTTCCCTCCATAGTCACGCGACATAGTCGACTCTTCTCTGCGGTTAAAACCAACCGTGCAATGAGACTCGCTCTACCATGATTTACCGTTCGGCGATAGATCCCGCAGAGTGAAAAAAAAAGAAGAAATTTCGCAACATCTCCCCGGATAACGAGGCCGACCGAGAAATTGAACAGTCTAGAGAGACTTTACCCCCTCGAGGTAAAGAAGAGAGAGAGAGAGAGGAGAGAAAGAGGAAAATGGATTACAGAGAGAGAGAGAAAGGAAGGGAGGGGGGGGGGAATAACAGGAGGGATGGGGGGGAGAGGAGGTAGGAGTAGGTAGAGAAAGGAATCGGGTGTTTTAAAAGGAACAGCCCGAGGTGACGTGAGGTGTAAAGATTCCGAGTGTCTCCGGTTATTCGAAAAGTAAGGGGAAGACTAATGGAATTTGGGATATAAGACTAGATTCTGTGGAATAGAAGGAGTAAAATAAAACCGATAGAGTCATGCAAAGAGGAAGGAGACAAAAAGCTGAAGAGAGAGAGAGAGAGAGACGGTGAGAAAGGAATAAAGCACAAGGAAAACGGGAGAGCGAAGAGAGAGAGAGCGAGAGGGTGACTGGGTGGGATGGAAGGGAAAACAGGCACTGGGATTAATGGAGTAGATGGCGCTATGAGGAGTCAAGGTAAGATGAAGGAGGGATTAGATAAAAAGGTATGTTTATGGAGATGGCTTGAGGGAGAAAAGGGGGGAGGAAGGATAATGGAAAAAGGAGGATGGAAGGGGAATGAAGGAGGGAGAAGGGAGAGAGAGAGAGAGTGAGAGGGAACAAGGCAAAGGGGGTTGAACTGCTTCGGTGGGATGGGTGGAGGTAGAAGAAGACTGATAAAAACGGAGAGGGAGAAGGAGTGATAGGAAGGAGCAGGTACCCATATAGCGGGGATGGGGAGGGAGAATGGATATAAAAGGGGGAGGAGGGCGTGTAAGGTGAGCAGCAGAAAGGGGGACGAGGGTCGGGTAATAAGTTTTGGTGGATGTTTGAGGATACCAATTACGAGTTGAGTTACGGGAGGAAGGGAAAAGAAACTTCGAAGATGGGAGGAAAAGGATGAGCGGAGAGAGGGGGATAAAAAGGGATGGGCGGACGAGAAGAGAAAGAAATCGAAAAAGGAGGAAGCCGGATAACCGAAATAAACATATTCTTGGCAGGGTTTGATAGTACGGCAGGTGAACTTATTTACGAACTCGAGATGCAGGGACGCTGCGCGGAAATGCGCACGCAGAGTGATAAATATTCTTTTATTAGGATGAAATACAGCGGAGGGCTAATATATTGGACGCCTAGACGTCCGCGCAGAATTAACAGCGTGAGTTGACGTTATTGGGTCAGCATTCATCACGTATAATTAGTAAACATCGATGTTCCTTATTAGATTCACAAGGGAACGAATGAAAAATATTTTGTGAATTTCTTAAAATGTCCCACATCGCTTTTTTTTCCTTTCGAGTGAGTTCTTAGAAAAACTAAAACTTTTCGCGCGAATATAAACATGAAAGCTAAGTTAAGAAATTGCATCTGAGAAGCTTATTAAGCTAGTCTTCAAAAATAGTGGGAATATTAAGTTTCCGTTTCATACAGCAAACGAAATTAACGGCACACCTTATTATTGGACTGAGATTAAAAACCTTGTGCTAATTTCAGAGTTTTAACATTTACTGTATTTAATTCTGATATTTAAAAAAATATTTTAATTATGTTTTCTTTTGAAATACACTTTCTGACACCGGCCGTAATTCTATGATAAAATGAATGCGCGTTTCCAATCAAGCAAAATAACTCTTTTTCCTCTCCCTTTATCTCTCTCTCTCATCCCTCCCCTTGGATGTTTTTTAAGGGTAGCAAAAGGGGAAACCGAGAGGGTTGTCATGCTGCCGGGGGTTTTCCCCAATAGGCTTCATTTTGATAATTATCGTACTATTCTATCGTGTTCCATGGTTTGTTAATAAAAATTAATTTTGAAAAAGATTTACCGCACTCATTAAAAATATCCGCCACCATCATAGAAAAAACGTCAGTAATCGCCCCCTTGGGAAGTTCTAGATCCGTCCTTGAGAGCACCAAATTCACTCTACGCGCCGCTCAAAGTGCGAATCAAATCCTTACGTACTGGTTTGGTAAGCCTGACCTTCACATAATTGATACCATTAACTATGTATTAATTCGCACTAGTATCCGCCCCTATAGAATTCAATATGGAAGAAATGTTTTTTCCAGCCGAAGCACGCATTCGATGCAAAACTAAGTATGACTTAATTGAATGATGATGACATATGTGTAGCATTTTGAAGCTAGTAAATCTCTATAACCCTTTAAAAATTCACATATTAAATTCGTTGATGTTTATCATTTAAATTAATTGTTTTTAACTTTAAACGTAAACTAATATGAGTTGGGCATCAATTTACATATGGGATGAGCTTAATTCGAAACTCAAGCGAC
The DNA here is from genome assembly GCA_036926305.1 of Uropetala carovei. NCBI lineage: Eukaryota > Metazoa > Arthropoda > Insecta > Odonata > Petaluridae > Uropetala > Uropetala carovei. The sequence goes on along the minus strand of JAXCHB010000010.1, from coordinate 1,647,237 downwards.
GAAACACGTTAGGTAATTAGACCAATGGGAAGTTTAAGTATTAAACGAATATTTTTTAAATATGCATTGGTAGGAAGTAAGATTAATTTAAACGTAAGGTCAGAAAACTCGATTGCTTTTATTATTGCTCGTCAGCTCATAATTCGATTTCCCTCGCATCGTGAGACCAAAAGGGGAGAGAGAGATGCAAACGCAAACACCGAGGAGATTAGGATAAAATTATAAAGCTTTCCAAAAATGTATTTTATCAGTTACTGAAACAGGTCAATAATGTGAAGTAATTGTGAGAGACGTATGAAAGACTCCTCCAATCATCTTTTACAAGCCCTAAAATATCTTTGGGATTAGATTAGCCGACAGAGAAGTCATTCCTAGAAATGAATAAATATTGAAAAGACAATTAAGAGATTCCATTTTTTCGAGAATTTTTTATTTTTCCTAATGTCAGACACCTGATTATTTACGGATAATCGACATATTCAACTGCGAGCAATTTTTACTTTCTCTATAGGTAGTATAGACAAAGTATTGTTTTCATTAAAAAAATCTATTTCGAGATTTCAACAGAAATGCACGTTTTGAGGTCCCTAGAAAACGTTTTGACTATTTTCTCGATGATGTCTGTGTGTATGTGATAGGAATTTTGTGGGCGTTCTAACTCAAAAACTAATAATTATATCAGCACAAAAACTTTAAATTTAAGATTTTTATTAGCTAATGAAGATATGAAAAGATTTTGGCTGAAATTGGTTCACAGGAAGTGGGTGTTTCTTCTAGTCGTTTTTCTGTTTTTACTTTCTCTATACGTAGTATGGGAAAGTATTGTGAGCAAGAAAAAAATCGACTTCAAGATTTCAAAGTAAATACACGTTTTGAGGTCCCTAGAACACGTTTAGACTATTTTCGGAATGATGCCTGTGTGTCCGTGTGTGTGTGTATATGATTGTGGGCGCTCTAACTCAAATGTACTTGCCATACCGTTACCAAACTTCATATGTAACACTTTAACATTAGCACAAACAACTGATTAGTTTTTGGACAATAACGGTTAAGCGGAAGTCGAGGTTTATTTGAAACCCGATTCGGTTTTTGCGATATTTCTCCGTTAAAACATCATTATTGTATATACAATTCTATACAAAGGTTATAGAAAATGTAATTTCCTACAACTTTCATTTGAGAGAATTTTCCATAGCAGTTATTGTTTAGGAATTATTTATAAATCGGTTTTTTCGGTTTCCGTCAAATATCTCTTAAAAACGTCGTAAGGACCATAGTAGTAGAGAATAATATTTCTTCCAAGTTTTGTTTGAAACAAATTTTCGTAGAGTCATCCATTTCGGAGATATTGAACTTATTCGTAAATTTCCAGTATACAGCGCCACCACCATGTAGCGTTGAATTCTGTAAACATATTCAAAATATACCTAATTTACGGCAATAACGACGACTGTATTCTCTTACGATACGAAATAATAATTTTGCCTTATAAAGCTATTCATAATAATTTAAATATCTATACCCCAAATATAGAGAAAGTCATGTGTTGGCCACATCAGATTTTTTTAATATCTCTTTTAAAACTAAAGTTTTGTAAATAGTTTTTATTAAAATTATAGATAATGTAATTTTCTACGAGTTTTGTTTGAAACAATTTTTCATAAAACCGATATTTTAAGAGACATCTTAATCTTTATTCTAAATTTATGTTAAATACGTCGCTAAGTGATACAATTGTTTCCGCTGCTATGATACAATTTTTTAATTGCTGATAGCTTTGCGTACGCTGCCAATGGTCATTTTAATCGCGCATCGAAATTTTGTTATCCATAGAAAAAGTTAACAATTTTCTTTACTTTCTGCTTTTATTAAAGAAAGATACTTGAAAATGTTTTTAAATTATTCTCGAGTGTAATCGCTGATAAATATTTCTGAGAACGCTGATGTCGTGAGCAATCATTTTCATTGCTCTATATGGAGAAATCATATGTTGGCCACATCAGATTTTTTATACCACTTTACAGAACCTGTTAAATATTTTATTCCTTTTCGTGGAGAAAAAGCCCTTAAAAATAATAACACAAAAGTGAAAGGGAAGTTTTTAAAATATATGAGAAGCGATTTGCTTGGGTCCCAAAATCACAGCACGGAGACGGTTTTGGTGAAGTCAACAATATGACTTTTATATTAGGGAAAACTGCGGAACACGATTAAAAAACTCGCTTTCAGAGGTCTCCTTCGTCTTGGCCTGTGTGTTGTGGTATCGTTCACTCGGTGTTACCAATTGTTCGCGAAAAGTAATCACTCTCATTTCGGATAAAAATCCAAAGAAATATCCATCTCGGAAAATTTCCTTCTCTCACGCGATATTTTTTAAGAGAGAGAGAGGAAACGACAAATGAAACACGCGAAGCGCATAAGGAATAACATGTCTCGATCGTTAAACAAAAGAGATTCGTGAAATTCAAATAGCTGGTCGGGAAATTTTTGTCGCCACGTAAATTCGGGCGATCTGATTAGATTAACATCGCTGTTGGGTATTTTTACACTTGTTATGCAGGAGAATTGCGTGGAATCGGACATTGCCAAAGGAACTACTCGTCGTGACCGCAACTCCTTTTCATAAAACAAAGCATTATTTTTTAGCAGGTTTTCTTAGAATGCGCCATAGATTTGTCGCACGCTATATCAATTTCTTAAATTTAATGTAAGATAAAAAAGTAAGATACATTCCATTATTTTGTTCATTGTAAGTTCGATAAAATCCTTTTAGCCGGATAAATGATAATCAGAGTTTCGGATAACAAGTAGACAGCCTGCAGCAGGTCGCAAATTATTCCCACTTGATACCAAAAATGATTTTAACCATGGCTAAAAGTTAGGAAAAAATATAATGAACAAAAATTACACAATATTAATCAATAAAATTCGCGTCATAAGATTTAAATCGTGCTTTAAATCAACTTTCGTTTTTGCATCTCAAAGGACTCGAAAATTCTCATTCATGACCAATTGTCGAGCTGCTGCAGCAAATAATGAGTCGTGATAGCAACCGCAATAAGAACGTGGCATCATGCGGAATCTCCGTAACAAATGCAAATCGAGCGAAAAGAGCGAGGCAGGAAATCATGGCAAAATACAAAGAATCACGCGAAAATAAACTTTGCGAAAATAATTTTATTTTCAAATTGGAGGGTTAATAACTCCTCTCCTCCCCTCCCCCCTCCCCTCATTTTTGCAACCAAAATGATTAGAAAGATATGTTGAAGCTAAGTTTTTACCGTCTGCATTAACTTTAAAAATTCATTTTTACCACACAGGTTTTCTTTCTGATTTTCTTTTTAAGCCTCAATTTCCTTCGCAGTTAGAACGACAAAGGTCTCGGGGTTCGTCACGCATCTACAAAAAAACCTCCTTAATCAACAATTTCCCGCTCAAAATTAGATTCAAGCTTAAAAGCAATTATCCAATCAGCCCAAACAATGAGACGGGAAGAAAACCTAACGACGCACGCAACAGACTGAGTGAAACAATGCCCAAAAAAAGAGAACGTGCGTCCCAATTTAGAATCTACTTCCGGTGAAACGCAACTGATATTGTCGTAGATGTTGTTGTTAGATAAACTAAGTGCTTATTCTTAAATTCATGTTCTTGGTTAATTATTTCTAGTATTTGTTTTTAGCGATACGTAAGATTAGCACGATAATTGCCTATTGAATACGGGTCATAGGGTAATAATGGGTACCAAAAGCCGCAGAGAAGAGGCCGGGAACAATTACGCCCCTTTCAAAATAAAGAATAAGATAACCGATTACGGCACGCAACCTAAAGAAAGACCGTCTGCCGTCTCCAGGACGAGGACAAAGGGCGCGACCGTGTTTGATTGCTCCGAATTTGTGGCATGTTAAAAAAAATAACGTTCCCGATATGGATGGTTAGGGAACATCGGTTTAGGTACCTATAAAGGATTCTATTTCAAGATTCGGCGTAGTCCTAGCAGTAGAATATTTCACTCTCTCTCTCTCTCTGCTCTACAAGCCTTTGAAGTCTACCGGCGAGACGCCACGGTGCTTGGCTCATCCTAACATCGTTAACCAAATCTCTCCCTCTCTCGTAAGAGAGTGAAAGTCAGCCAAGATACGTTCCTCTCTCTCTCTCCCCTTTCCTTCTCCTTTCTCTCCCTCTCTCTCCATCTACCTCCTTCCTTACTCCTATCCTTTCCCCCACTCCCTCAAAAAAAAAACCCTCCTCCCTAAACTACCCACAAAACCCAACTGAGCCCAGCAGAAGCACATAAACACCCTCATACCACCACCAACAACGTGCCCTGTTGCTTTTCCCCTTATTATTCCTTTTCCGACACACCACCCCCGCATAGGCGGATAACCCGACCGCCTCCCCCCTCCCCCCCACATCCTCCACCTCTCTCCCCCTCCTCCTTCCTCCTCAACAGCCTCCCCCGCCTTCCCAGAATCTCCTCGCAGACCCGCTTCTACTCCAAACCCCCCGCTTGTACTGCGGCTCCTGCGCTTCGGGTGTAAAGCCAACTGAACCACACTAACTATTCCTTCTCCATCCTCCGCTCCACCTCCCACGCGTTAGTACTCCCTCCCTCATCATCTCCCTCCCTCCTCCCCCTCCCCCCGACCTCCTCCTCCGCCCCCATTTAAAACTCGCTTTCTAGAGCGATCTGTCGTCGCCACGGTTAAATGATGGAGCCTTTCACCATCGCGTGTGCACCGACTCTGCAGTGTTTTGTGGTCTACATCGATCTATTATTTTATTTTTTTTATGTCAACACCAATTCTAAGGACATTTTTATGTGTCTCTATTAGTTAGATGTTTACATAATGTGTCCTTCGCGGGTGCATTTGCTTCTTCGTTAATCGGTAAACGTCTCGCCTTCCTAGAAATAAAACCTTTTATAAATATATTTTTTGCAATTAGAAAACAATACTAACTGTACGTAGCATAGAAGATGCTTCCGAGAACGTTGAAATAATTTTACTAAACTAGACTGTAACCTACAATTATTTCACCTCTTACGAATAAACATGTAGGTAATTCAAAAATATTTACAACCTGAGAGTTCTTGCAATTTAATGATTTATCTTTTAAACCGTAAAACTACACCACTGAAATCCAATATCCTAACTCCTCATCCTCGGGCAAATTCTAAATTATGTCATCTCAATTTCTCGGCTTCAGTATGCGTGTTCTCTTGATCGTTAGGATGTAACAAGATTTAAATTACTGCCTTAACTTGTTCCCAAAGTTCCTATCTCCTCTAAATATCACGGTGATAAACTGCTTGATATCATATTCGTAAATGTGGCAATATAAATTTGCGAGAGCAGATAACGACAACCAGTAGTTTTTACGGATAAGCAGCAATTTATAAATAATCGGTTTTTTCGGTTTCCGTCAAATATCTCCTTAAAAGCGTCGTTATTGGTCATCTTCGTGAGTTATCAAATACTGCTTATCCGTAGAAACTACTGGTTGTCGTTATCTGCTCTCGCAAATTTATATTGATTATATTATTATATTATTGATAACTGCAGCGGTATTGGTAGAGTTATAAATAGACCTTCGTGCGAACTTAAAAGGCAAATTAAAAAAATCTGATTTGGCCAACACATGAATTTCTCCATATTTGGGGTATAGATATTTAGATTATTATGAATATCATTATAAGGCAAAATTATTATTTCGTATCGTAAAAGAATACAGTCGTCGTTATTGCCGTAAATTACGTATATTTTGAATGTTTACAGAATTCACTACTACATGGTGGTGGCGCTGTATACTGGAAATTAAGATAAGGCAAAATATCTCCGAAATGGATGGTTCTACGAAAATTTGTTTCAACGAAAACTTGGAAGAAATATTATTCCCCACAACTTTGGTACTCTCGAAGATGATCAATTACGACGTTTTTAAGGAAAACCGAAAAAACCGATTATTTATAAATAATTCCTAAAAAATAACTGCTATGGAAAATTCTCTCAAATGAAAGTTGTAGAAAATTACATTTTCTATAACCTTTGTATAGAATTGTATATAGAATAAAGATGTTTTAACGGAGAAATATCGCAAAAACCGAATCGGGTTTCGAATAAACCTCGACTTTCGGTTAACCGTTATTGTCGAAAAACTAATCTGTTCTTTGTGCTCATACCAAAGTGTTATATTTGAAATTTGGTAACGATATAGCAAGTACTTTTTCAGTTAGAGCGCCCACAATAACATACACACAGACATCATTCCGAAAATAGTCTAAACGTGTTCTAGGGACCTCAAAACGTGTATTTCCGTTGAAATCTCGAAGTCAATTTTTTTCATGAACACAATACTTTCCCATTACTACCTATGGAGAAAGTAAAAATACGGTCATTTTTATAACGTTTAGTAAACTAATAATTCCAGTTTTCTTTGTCGGTAGAGTGTAAATCATTTTTTTAGGAAAAACCTTAAATTTTTAACAAAAGAACTCGATTCGGTTTATTCAAGATTTTTAAGATTTTAAGCTACATGTTATCATGCACTGCGTTGTTTTCAGAGGAATGTAGTCAATGACGTCATGTCCCAGCCTTGAACATTTCTTTTTGAGTTCGGCGCTTATCCGTGCTCCAATCCATCGTCCGCCCAACTCCTATTCCCCTCCACGCCACTTCCCCCTCGCCCCTTTTAACTCCTCGCCATCGTTACCACTTCCGCCGCCGAGAGAATTAAAAAAAAGAAAAGCGAACGAATTGCCAAAATAACAATCAAAAGGGCTAGTTTTAGACGTCTCACTCGAATTCCTTCCGACACATAAAACACACTCAAAATTGTTTTCGAATACATACCTTTTCTCTCTCTCTCCCGCGCTAGCGCTTGAAAAACTCCCCAATGTCTGACTTTTCAGCTAGGAATTCAGTTCAAGCGTTCATTCTTTCTTTTTCCTTCCCTTTGGAATTCGAAAAAGGTAAAGGCACGAGTGTCGTTTGATATTCTTCGACTGAATTTTCTCGCGTTTTATATACAAAGCGATCTTTACACAGGTCATTCACCCTCTAGTAGTTACGGTACGTCGAAATAAAGCGCATTATCATTAAATGTTTACTGCGCTAAATTTGAGGAGCAGTCGTTTTGCGCGTGATAACGATTCAACTTGTCTGCCAAAATAAACCCGAGAGTTTAATGCGCTTGAAAAAAATACGGATAATATAATATTCAACTTGTTTCAAATATTTTACACGGGAAAATGTAAGAGAATAATATTACATTTTGCTTTGCATTTACCTTTGTGACTTTGTTGACTTTATAATTTCACATCAAATGTTAGATATTTGCATTCTTTTGATAAATAATGCGCAAATTTATGGTACGATTATAGCATAACGAGACGGGAGCTGTACTACATATACGGTTTTCGAAGAAATTTTATTTTCTCAGGCTATATAAAAAAAGAAATGCGATTCGGTAATTGTTTAAAAGTTTAGAAATTTTTATTTTTCGCTGGATGGAGCAATTTTTCGCACGCTGACAAGCATAAATTGTGGAAAACTAGCAAAATATCTTAGTCATAGTTACAGTTATAAAATCTAGGCCTGCTGGATTAAAACATGGATACTCATGTGTTCAATATAACTACAACATTTTTAATTGACTCTGAAGAACGCCCAAAATGATTATATTAAAAACTTGGAAAAAGGGAATTGATAAAAACGGCAGGTATTGATAAAGAGAATGTTAAACGCCAACTTATACAAGATAATTTGAGTTGAAAATCTATTACAGAAACCCTTTTTCAATGGATAACAAAGCACAGAATGGGTCCTAAGGACGTTTCTCTTGACGACAATGTAATAATGCTTCAACAGAGAATTATCGACCTCGTTTTATGGCTAAAAAATTTCAAAAACGAGGACATAAAAATACTTGTGCCAGGTATCTCCTTTAATTGGTTTTTTACAACCTTGATGTGGCTGTTGGAGATACCTGAGATAATTATTATAAGGGTTTGTTCTTGAATAAATTCGTAATGATAACGAAATTAGTAAAGCAATGTGTTTTATGTAAAGATTAGTCACTAAAAATCGTGCTGATCTAAAAAATGTTCATTATATACCTACAGGACTGATAAAACGAAAGACGTACTGATAAGGAGAAAATTTTAAAAAACACTGAAAAAATCAAATCATTTTATGCTGTATGTCATTTCATTCTTTCGCGTTATCCAAATATTTAGGCCATTCAAAAGAAAATGCAGAAAAAGGCATATATAATTGTTTTAAAGATTTCATTTATTTATTTATTCAACTAGTTCATAAGCAATACTTAGAGGTCCATTACAACGAGCGCTACAACAATAATAAAGACAAGCACATATGGCGATGCCCACGGCAGCATTAGGACCCTCCTGACATATTAACATAGACAAGCGCTAACGTGTGTATGCATGCAAACATACACGTACGTTTCAATGAATATATTCAAGTAGCAAATAAATGAGTGAAACATCCCACGTGTACATTTACAGCTCAATACCATTCTCCACGTTCGGCTGGTTGCAATAAAAAGACCCTGAAGTGAATAGGACATATTTTTGCGTCAGGTCCACAGTTACTTTTAAGAAGGAAAATCGCTTTATTTTATCTCAACTTCCTGATTCACACGTGTACGCGATCGCGAAACCACGCATCACTTTCTACTGGCACCACTTGCGCGCAGAAACAAAAAATCGAAAAAGAGGGAAGACATTTTTCGTCCCATAATTCTTTCTAACACAAAGAAAGAATAAAAAAAGCTCCCAGACGTCATGAGGGAACGGAAGTTTATAAAAAAAGGTTCATTAAAAAAGGGTTCGTGAGGACATGGGCATCCCAAAAAAAAAAAAATCCTCGCGACAGTGTGTCGCAGAAATAGCATTATGGTGGTCCGAATCCTTCCTGCGTCGCCTGCGTTAAGCGGGGGCGATATATTTTCGCTATTTACGAGCGAGATGTGTCAAAATAAACGAGATGTAATGTTTGTGCATTTGGATAGAAACGCAATTCTGAAAACCTAGTCTTCAAAATTCGCTATAATATATGTTCATTTATCCGATGCCAACTCATTTACAGGAATAATATATAATATTAAAATCACTTCATCAATAAAATGTAAATAAATATGTTGATAAATTGATAACATAAATAGTTTCGTTATCATATTAAGACTGCAATGGCAGGATTAAAATTACAACTCGTTATGCCCATTGTGCGATCGATAACCTGAAACTTAAATTTCTTATAACGAGCTAAGTGATTTATTCTCATATAATTGCTACAGATTTAATCGCAATAAATATTTCGTGTGTTTGCATTTACGCCGTCTGCGTCACGTTTTCCACAATCGACAGCAAGAAAGGTTGGATAACGAGGGAAAGCAGACGGTAAAAAAATACCACGCTGTCAAACAGTGTAAAATTTAAGCTTTCAGAGTTGGAGTTAATGGACAAAATACTGTTATAAGAATTTCTGAATTTAAGAAATTTCTAAGTAATTTTTTTTTTCAAAATACTATAACCTAGGCATAAGAAACAAAAATATATAAAGAGGCGTTCAACTGCTCATAGTAACAGCGTGAGTGAAATTTTTCCTAAATGGAGAGTCAATTTTGAAGTTTAAAGAGAACAATTTCTCTAACATTGATGGACCGTATCATTTTTTTTTGCATTGAGCATCAAATACGTGTTTACAAATTACACAGAACTGCATAGGCAAATCCAGTTGACGGAAGGAGATAGCGTTTGAATTGGTATTAAAAAATAGTTAGAGACGGTTGAAGTTCGATCCACATTATACTATCGTACGAAATGGAAAGAAGTATTTAGGATATGTTTCAACAGGGAATAAATGCAGAATAAGAAAAATTATCTAGCAAATATAGAGAGGATGTATGGAGTGATCTTGGTTTGCATGAATTGGCAAACGTTTTTAAATGACTCGTATTAAGCCATTTTTAAAAAATTACTTCATATGAATTCCAATAAAATACATCAATCTTTTACTACTTCCAAAGGATGCAACGGCTTAATACTAGTTATAAATGTCTCACAATATCAACCACAAAAACGGTACGATATCCCGAAGAAATATATTTAAAATAGCTCAACTCAACACTGTATTATGAAACTGACAGCAATCGCTAGTTTTATTTCGAAATAAAGGAAAATACGGTAACTAATTAAAAGAGTTGCCACGGAAAATCAAGAATAAATAAATACGCGAGACAGTTCACGAAAATATACGGCAATTAAAGGAAATAACTCTGTAAGATCATATTATGCAAATTGACTAGACATCAATAGCGACGAAATATAGACCGTTGAATTTAAAAAACCTCGCGCTTTCGCTTCGTTTCAAGTGACCGTAAAAACGCGTAAAATCCTCGCAGACTGTAATTCCGCTCGATATGTTTGATTCCATCCCTTCAGAGAGAGAGAGAGAGATCTCGCGCACACACACGAGCGCGAGGCATCGTAAATTATTCCGCAACGCGCGTCTCCGCGAATCGAAAATGAAACTGACGATCGTAAAAGCGCAAGAGGTTTAAGAGACGACACGAAATAAAATTATTTTTTATAACGAGTTTGAGATTAATTGAGAGGCAGGGAGAGTCTTCTCCACTAGTCCTTTTGAATTTCCAAACATTTCAGCGTTTTCGACTCCCTTTAACACTTAAAAAGAGATATTCTCGTCATGGTTTGGCCAAAATATTTTACGTCGCCCCTTTCAAAAAGCGGATCGATGCCGACTCAAAGTTAAATTCGCTCTAGCAGAATTTCTAACGCGTAAAATATTATGCATTTTTCCTAGGCATTGTATGGGATGTTGGATTTATTTATCTAACTAAGGAGACATCAAACAAAAGTAATTTCTTAGGATAAATATTGTTCCGTTTTAGTATAAACGCAAATGTCATTTATAATTCTTATAAAAAAAACGAACTCTTCCGTGGATAGGAATTCATGTTAAAATGAATACCTATAGTTATATCTGGTGAATATCAAAATACATGAAATTGACCATTACTCGGGATTGGCTACATAGACTTTAAGATTTATGTTAATGTTTTCCTGAAAATAACTTATTCAAATGGGCAGCATTAAACTCGTGTTAACCTATCACTTTGTTCGTAACGAAGTTCATACATTTTTCTCATAAACTGGAGCATAAACAAGATAAACATCATAAGAAAAAAATTTCAGTGACTTACAGAAATGTCCTATGTGCTAAAAACTCTTAAGTGTGCGATTATTAAAATTAATTACAGGGTTAAGCGAAAAATTTGTGCTTCATTTAAATATTGAAAGAAATAATGAAAAATAAATTAAGGAAGTTAGGAGAATGTCTCCGTTGGAGAATAAAACATGATTTCTTTAAAGGAAATATATTTTCTGAAACGCGTCGAGAACTGAGATGAAATAAAATGATAAAAATATAATGCACGAAAAGTATTTGAATGAGTTATGTGGAGCATAAATTAAAAAAGCAAGAAATGAGAAAATTGAGAGAAAATATTATTACTCGCTTTAAAAAACAAAAGGAATCGTGCTAGCATAATTATCGGCGAAAAATCAAATTTTATTTGATATATTTTATTTTATTATTCTATGAAGAATTTTTTGGAAAATTTTTAGAAAGAATAGTCGAGTTGAAAATTTTGTTATGTCGATTAAAAATAAGAACTTATTCTCTCCCATTAAGAATTTTCTTTTTTTGAGTTTCAATGAGATTCGACGTTTTATTAAAGTTTCTAATAGGTGTAATTGCGTAGATCAGTGGTTCCCAACCTACGGCTCGCGGGCCGGATGTGGTCCGCGAAGGGCTTACACGCGGCTCGCGAAGCCATGATGGAATAGCAATCCGGAAAATTTAACACAAATTCATACATTTTATAAAAAAATTTATAATAAAACTTTTAAAATTGGAATTTTTACAATAAAAATCCCATTTATACTTGATTTTCACTAAAATGGCACCTTAGAATATATAGGTATCATCCGATTCAAACTCTAATCCGGCCTGCCGAATAACTGGCAACTTCCAAGGCGACCCACCTAAGGAATCACAACCACCGATGGAGCCCGCCATGTAGAAAAGGTTGAGCACCACTGACGTAGATAATGGTATCATTCCATATTTTTTGCTAGATGTCTTACTTAATTGTTAAATTATATCACGCAAACGTCACAACACGTTCTAGCGAATAAAATTTACCATTAAAATAAGCAATATCTTTTTTGGAATACATATATATATATTCTTCTGTTAGAAAATCTACATACATGGCATATCACGGGACTTAAACAAACGATGGAAATGAATCGATAGCCAAAGACAGGAAATATTTACCATTGGAAATCAGGCGTATGACAAATGTAAAGACCAAAATTTCTCAAACGATGAAAGGTTCGCTTTAATGTATGAAACGTGCATACAATCCGAAATAATATCATACTCAGTTAAATACGAATTGGTTTCGATTTTCAAAATCTTTATTATGTTTGAAAAAATTAACATTCGATAAGAATCACTGTGAAAAGAGACTATGTGGGTATTTCGGCATATTAAAGACCATTTGATGATTTACATTTTATCTATATTAACATTAACTTAATATTTCCGCAAATGTTCTTTATTTCTATAAGACAGTATACGTATAAGATTTTAAATGCAAATGTAATAATTTAGTATATTTTTATCAATTTTACAATTTAACTTAAATTCATCGTTGTTCGGGTTATTTAAGTTGAATAATTAAAATTAATGTGCTCCATCCTACATAATAGCATTCCAGAGAACCACACAATCCGATAAAACGTTATTTTTTTCTAATTGATGCAAAATCTGGAAAAAAAAACTGCTTCGCACGCCAGGAAAAAAACTTGTTTAATTAATTAATTAAAATTCTATTAAAGCGACCGACCGCGTTAAAAACATAAAAGGAAACAGGGAGCAAAATGGTTAAGGAGTTTTTCTCCCAGAGAATCGATAATTCGCAAAGAAAAAGGGCCCCGCATTAATTAAAACTACTACGGACTGATACAACGCAAGAGGGTGAGTGAGAAAGAGGAAACATTTTCTCGTACGCATGCAAATAGTTTACTTCTAGGGCCGTCTTACTTATCCTAATGGCCGTCTCGTCAAAATCTTTCCTCTCTCAGGCACTAGACTTTTCAACGCTGGATAACATGTTCCTAAACCGGTAGAAAAAAAGTTGCACAACTCGAGTAGCAGTCCCGGGACAAGTTCTTTAGTTTTTATAATACTTTCTATCTCCACTTCTCTCTCTCTACTATCCCCGCGAGAGGATTTAATGGGCACAAAAGAACAGGTCACGGTGCCTTTTGAATAACCCTGTGTGCCGCATAGATTCTGTCTGGGTTTTACGGTCGTAGTTCGGGCCTTGTGTGTGAATGTGTGAGCCCGTTTATACGAGTGTTTCGGAAAAGTTCCCAAAAGCGTCATCGCGCGCTAGTTTTCGAGAGAGAAAGAGAGAGAGAGACTGATGTAGGGAACGTTTCGAGTACACTCTTTAAGTTTCGGAACAGGTAAAAACCTTGTGGGTTGGAATTCCCTGCGACGGCCCCTTTCCGGTGGAAATTATCGCGGTTCTCTGAGGCTGGAGTGTCTCTCCCCTTCTTCCTGGAAGCGATCGGCAGGCATTCGAATGGCGTTGAATTCTATTCCTGTCACTTCGAAACAAGTTCTTTTTCTTTATCGGTTCCTATCGGTAGGGTAGTACATTTTAAAGAGATGGCCGCCAAAATTCATAATACGATGAAAACTTTGGAACGTAAACGTACAAGTTACGCGCGTGCCAATAATAAGTTTAAAACTAAGGAAAGAGAAATTTTAATATTTTTTCAAATGACAACACTAATAGTCAATGCTTTAACGTCACTCGATTTACTCTTGATCATTCACACCGTCATAGCTTGCTATTAACGAATATGTAATTCCTGTTCTCCCAGGAGAAAATTGCTTGCCGGTATAAATGCTATATTAATTTTCATTTAGAGCATATTTTGTTGCGTCACTACGTTACGTCCTTAAAAAGGCAATTCTTTTATATAATCTCCTTAACTTTATATGAGTTTTGATATTGGAGAATATTAAAAGTAATGTAACATTTAATGAGTTTCATAAGTTATTTCTGCCGTAAATATAGCTTGAGATTGTTAGGGACGTAATACAATTTAACAATTGGATAAGGAATTTTATCCCAAAACAACTTGCTATTTAATAACTATGAACTGAAAATATATGAGACTTCAGTATATTTTTTTTATTTATCACATGATTTTGATTTATGTAAATTACAAGAAGTACCAAATATATTTTAAGCTTCATTTAATTGTATATTCCTAAAATCTTTCCAACATGGCATAATTTTGGATTATAAGAACAAAAAATCGACACAATTTAAACCGAAGTAGGTCAAAGACGATGAGTAGGAAAACGTGAGAAGAACGATCGAGTAAGAAGTGTAAACGATCCCATTTCACAAAAAAGAAAAGAAAAACATCAAAGAATGCTGAGGTACTAAACAGCGCCGTATATAGGTACTTTATAGATCGCGAAAAGTGTAAATATAAATTAATTATTTTTCCGAAGTAAAACGTCTGTTTCATTACCCTCTCGTTGATCTAGGCCGCAGTAATCAGGCTGAGTTTTAAATTCCATTTGGTTTGATTAAAACTGGATTTCAAAGCCGTGCACAGTTTATAGTACTTTTAGAGGCGAAAGATAAACAATTTACAATCGCCAAATATCTTTGACCCAACAATTTTGTTTTATTAAGATAATTATACTAGGTTCTTCATAGGCAAACATATTTTTTATTTTCTTCATGACTGTCAAAATGTATCTTGAATTTGATGAAATACTTGAGGCACGGTAAAACAGCGTTATCGAATAACTATCGAAAGAACAATAACTTTGTGTTTTCTAAAACATAACCCTTTATTTTTTATATAAGAATCAACCAAAAAGAATGGAATTATGCGTAAATGCAAATATCAATTTAAAACTATTATAAATTGCTAAACGTAAAGACAAATAAAAGAATAATTTTACAAAAAATTTACATTTAATTCGTTTTAACAAACTTTGTGAGCGTTATATAAGTGATTACTAGAATAAAATCCAATTCTTAGCATTGTCCTAGAATTTTTTTAAAAAGAATTGCATGACTTGAAGAATTCTCAAAGGTGACTAGTTCCGTTGGCGGATATTTCAAAGCTTCTCTCTCCGTCTCATTTCCTAAAGAATTTTAAAACGTCATCTTTTTCCATTAGACCGCCATTTCGCGTTCGCAATACCAAAGGCCTCGTGACGATCTCACAAAGATCTTTTCGACTCGTATCCGTGACAAAGCGTTTCCTTCAAATGAGTAACACCTCTGGGAAAGTAGGAAAGTGACTCAACGAGGAGGTTATCTAAAAATAAATTACGGAAAGAAGAGAGAATCTTCGCCGCTTAACGATATCTTACCCGGGGCGAAAGAACTTAAAAGTGTTACTTGCATAATGCATTTAAAAGACCTTCTTTGAACCCTGCGGGGGACAATGGAACGGCTCCGCGAAGCCGGTCCTTAATTTCTTAATAAGTCACGAGGAAAGGACGAAAGCTGCACTTAGAGTGAACAATTATTTCCATGAATCTAGCGAATAAATCACGAATCACGGAATTTAAAATTCCTTTTAACTGAGATTAATTCCTTTTGCGTTTCTTTCATAAATGATTCCGTGAAGATATGAGATAAAATATTTGCTTCGTAACTCGCTAAAAAAGATAATGTACCCTGCTCCTCTTTGTTACATGCAATAAATGAATTATGCAGCCAACTCTGTTATTTATTTAAGTCCTAATAGTCCTAAGAAGATGCCAAATATGTTTCCTAGATTTATGTACTAATTATTTAAATTTATCGGCACTCCTTTTAATTTAAAATTTGTTTATCCTTCAATTGGCATGAAATACCAGGCAAAAAAAACTCGAAACAAAAAATATTAAATTTTTCATAAGTTATTTAAACCATATAAAAAAGGTACCTTCCGTATAAAACAGCGAGTTATCCACACTGAAATATTAAAAAAAACTCATTTCTGAGAATAATTATTTTGTTTTGTTGCTACACTTGAATAAAGTTTTAATTACAGGTATTTATAAACCAATACCGCTCTCTTAAAATTTATATTTTAAATATTACGCTGCTTTCAAACTAACAAAATTACTACGCCATATTAAATCACTTATAGGAATTATGTAATTGACCTGTATCGGCATTGCATTTTAAAAAATGAATCTCCATTTCTCCATATATATTAACTATATTTGGACGATCATACCTGCTGAAAATAATTTCAGCGGAAAAAGAGAATTCTATGGAAGACATATTCCACTTACATCACTGAAATAAATTTCCGCGTAAGTTTTCACTGTAACGAGAAATGGACCATCGAAGCTAATAACTCCGTCGCTTCTAACATCTAATTAAACACGATATCACTCACATTTCCTAAAATCTGCTCAAAATTACGGGAAATTCAGCCATCGAAGACGAACGCTAACTCATACCAGCGCCTGCTTCCTCTCTCGTTCGCAATCCATCGCGAACAGATTGTCAACCACAACACTTGTAGGATAGGAATTCAACGAATACTCCGTTCACGTGCAGCTCAACTCGACACGAGACCGCCATGTGAAGAGAGTGATGGAACAACCTGACACGACCACCGAGACGGAAAAATTCCCCGGCCTGTTCAAATTTTTCCGCATATAGTACACACAAATCCTAAAACTCAACTCCCTTCATTACAAGTTGATATAGAAACGACGCACAATTCTCAAACCCTTACTAATCTCCATCTTGTAACAAGCTTCCCATCCTCCTCCCTCCCCACCCCCCCCACCCCCTTGCAATCACCTCCCCGTTCCGCGGTCCTTCCGCGAATTTACACTTAGCAAAAGCCGCCTACCAATTCACTCGCGGAAACACTGAATGAGACGTCAGTCATCATTAATTTACGAGATTCACAGAAGCCGTTTTCTCTCTCTCTCTCCCGCTATCACATACGCATTCACGCACACACGCAGCAGTCGCTGAGCGGTGGGACTTGGTGCCATTTCCGAGGGCGACGAAGAGGAGAGGGAGGGGAAAAAAGTGAGTCTGTGAAAGGGGTCGAACAGAAGAGAAATGAAGGTCGAACATCAGGCGGCCAATAGCCATAATGGAGACGAGGGCATTATTCAGGGCGCTGGGCAGAAGAGGACGAGCAGGCACGGCTATATTGTAGAGGAAGAAGGTATGTACGAGGAGATAGGAGGTAGGAAGAGAGTTATGGAGGAAAGCATATCGTAAAAAGAGGGCGAAAGAGAAAAAATAATAGATCAGAATTGGAAGAAGAAGAAAAAATGTTGAGTGAACGCCGAGTGTCACAGCGATGGCGTGAAGTAGGACAGAAAGAGAATAAGACGATGAGAGGCATAAGGAGACAGGAAAGAGCAAAAGGACATCAAGACATAGGAAAGGAAGAAAAACTAAGAACGGAAGAGACTATAAAGAATATTATGGTGAAGAGAAGCAGAAGTGGCAGCCAAGAGAAAAAGATATAGCTATACAGGGTGTCACAAAAGTCCGTATTCATAGGTAGTGTAGACCACTGATTTTAAATGACCCCACAGGAAAAAGTCAAATGGTAGCAAAAATCCTAATATTCCCTATGAGTACGAACACACACATATATATATATACATACACACACACACACACACACATATATATATACATACATACATACATACATACATACATACATACATACATACATACATACATACATACATACATACATACATACATACATACATACATACATACATACATACATACATACATACATACATATATATATATATATATATATATATATATATATTCTCACTTGAAATTATTATGGACAATTTGGTAACCTCGCGCACAGTGACTTTCTAAATATTGTAGAAAAGAGAAAAGGGTACGATAAGATTGGTATAGGAAAAGAGGGAAATGATAGATAAAACTAGACACAGAAAACAGACGAAGAAAAGTAACTAAAACGGCATAGGTAAAGGTAGAGAAATGCAAGGAAGAAGAGATTGGTGATTACTCAAAGCAGTTAACAGGAATGGCAGAGGACGTGAGTATGGAGGAGGTATACGGAAAAGGATGATGGAGAAGGTTGTAGATAGTGGGAAACAGGAGGTTATGGATGTAGAGAGGGATCCAAAAAGCTTCGTTTTAGGATGGCGTTTGTGAGGGAGGAGATCAGATAGCACTTGATGAAACCGAGCGAATCGCTTCCGTCATATGAGAGAATTGTGTTCGCGGGAACAAGTGAACCAGTCGACTGCTTACATACCGAATGGCGCGAGAGGTTAAAAGCGAAACGCGTCATGTTCTCCATAGACGTGTAGCCCCTCGTGACCCTTTCCACTTGCCTGTGCACCATTGATCGCTATACATAAATTACCAGTCTGAGGGCTCTTCCACGTTTCATGTCGACACACCGAGGCCGGATTATTGGTTTTGTGGAAGGGGAAAAACCTGCATACTCAAATGTTTAACACCGCCTGAAGTATATCGTTACCTCTTAAGCATACAAATAAGTGAACGAGTCTATACTACAGTTTCCGGGAAAACAATCATCGAATACTTTCTAACGCATAATGAGAGTTAAAAATTTGCAAGTCAAATCCCGGGCGAGGAGCTAAATTGAGTGATCCGCAGATTACCTGAAAGGCTGGAGTGTACGCTTTCATCGCTTGCTAGTGAAACGGCATATCAACAAATATATAGACTGGAATAAATATTTAAAAAAACACTTAAGAGTCTTGAGGAGGTCTTATGAATAATTTGCATAGTAAAGTATTGTGATAATTTTCTTTAAAATTAATGTTCTATTTACTAAATCAATCGCGCAATATTCACATTTTCTTACAATATATAGCGTGGAGAAAATATTAATTAAAAAATAATAATTGTAGTTTTTGAGAACCAAAATCACAGTTCGAAATACCTTACTAGTGTAGAAAATAGCCTTTCCGAAATAATCCAGCAAAGACAAAAATTAACAAAGTGGGTCAAAAAAACATATCAAACAATTGGTGGAATACATAACCATCCGTTTTGTAATTAGACTGTCACGTTAGGGACCATTTTCGCGGAGTTGCTGGAAAGAAACGTCATTCGCATGAATTACGTAAGACCGAATATCGGACGCGATAGCTAAACGACCTCGAATTATTCGAGGGACGAAATTCGGTGGAATACACACCACAGTCGAATGAAATGTAGGATTTAAACGCTTATCCTGGACTCTCCGTGCACGTTCCGTCGCGGTAGCGGCACAATGGATGGTAAGAAGATTGATTGCTGGTAAAGTGGATAGGACTACACGTTCATTATATCCTCCAAACGATGCATTCGGGAGTGTTTGCTTTGGGGGTTGACTATGATCTAGATATCTAGATGATTGGTGCAGATGGAGAGAAAGAGAGAAAGGAAAAAAAGACAATCGAATATATGGGAGCCGGAGAGATAGAAAAGCGACGATCGCTTTCGTTTTGCGATATTTCTACGATAATACATCATTATTGTATACATTGACCATTACAAAAAATGTACAAAATATTACATCTTTTATTTTAAACAATTTTCCATAGCAGTTATTGTTTATGAATTATTTATAAATCGGTGTTTTCGGTTTTCATCGAATATGTTCGTTAAAACGGTGTTAATTATAATCTTTATAAGGAACAAAGTTATAGAAAATAACATTCCTTCCAACTTTTGTTTGAAACAATTTTTCGTAGAAGCATCCATTTCGGTGATATTTAACTTATTCGTAATTTCCAGTATACAGCGCCACCACCATGTAGCGGTGAATTCTGTAAACATATTGAAAAAATAATCTCCGGCAATAAGGACGACTGTATTCTTTTACGATACGAAATAATAATTTTGCCTTATAATGCTATTCATAATAATTTAAATATCTATACCCCAAATATGGAGAAAGTCATGTGTTGGCCACATCAGATTTTTATGTCGCGACAGGCCTATCAGTCATGGGTTAGCAAGCTTTAAATTAACTCAATTAAGCCATTGTTGATGGGTTTTATTTATTTTCGTTGCTCGTACGCATAATTCGATAGTTTATTTTTACGGAATCAGATGGCGCTGCGGCCGTGGGTGACCTATATCAAATCTAAGCCAAAAATTTGATGAATTTGATTAAGAAATACATATACCTATTTTTGAGAATTTCGAAATCATATGACTGTCTATCCTTAGAGCCCGTCATATCTGCAAAATTGAAGATAAAGGGTGCGTTAGGAGGGAACGAATCAAAATTACCACTTTAGAGTTTTTCCACAGACTACTTTTAATTTATTCACGCAAAGAAGAGGTTAAGTAAAAGGAAATTGACTTTCTACAATGAATAAATTAAGGTAAATATAACTATATATAACTAAGTATTATTACTACAATTAAGTATAAATTAATGCCGCTTCATTTTAATTAAAATACGTATTGTTTGTATTTGCGTAATTTATGTGTCTCGAGGCAAAACGAGGAAATTCTTCGATTGTATTTCAAACCTCAAAAAAAACTCTCGCGAATTAATTATCGGAGACATTAATATAAAATTCAATAACGAAACTGCCTATCGGTCCTTCATCGTGTTATAATAATCTATTATGTTGTCAGTAACATATTATCTTTTTGTTAAATCAAAGGAATTAAAGTCAAATAATATAATTGGAAAACATATCGATAATTACCTTCATTTTTATGGATATTAACCTTTGGAGAAATGCGAAATAAAATTATCTGATTCTTTTATTGGTGTCAATATGTATTTACGATTAGCCATTTTGTTGACCGTACAGATTGTTGCGTGGAAATCAGGGGCGGATCCAGAAACTTCTCAAGGGGGGGCGATCGCCCCTCCATCTATCGAATCCGCCCCTGCCAACTGCCCTATACTTTGAAAATCCCTACTCATATGAGAATCCTTCTTTCCCTTGCTATACAGACCTAATCTGAGGCGTATAATTGAGGATTTTTGCGCGGAATGAATTTAGAAAAGTACCCAGTGGAGTGCAATGGGTTTATTCAAGGAGGGGGCGATCGCCTCCCCCCTCCCTGGATCCGCCACTGATGGAAATTGAATGTTACTCTTATTATGAAACCCGCTTTACAGCGTTAAATCAAGCACTAAGAAAAATACAAAAACGTTCGACTGAAACCATCAAACAACGGACTAAAGGACTGGCAAATCAAGTCGCGAGGCTAGACAATAAACGGGAAAACGAATAATTACGGACCGACTGGCAAATAACGACGTAAGAAAAAGGTACGAGTACATATATAGACGCCATAATTTATTCATTATCACGGAATATTACAATGACATTATCGAATACTTAGTTGGAATATTCGATTGTATTATATTTGAAGCGCTCCACTTTCTTGGCGATTCTAATGTTCGTAATTCTCCAGTTAGATTTTAACGGGCAAGCCCCTAGTTTCACTGTAATTTGCATACAATAATCTGTTATGGCCATAAAATACATCAGGTAACTTAACCTCTATATATCATCATTACATCCTACATAATGGCCTCATGAAAATAATAGTATTTCGCATATACACATACAATGTAAAAAGTTTTAAAATGCCTTTAACCAAACTTTATTTCCAATAAGCCTTGCTCAAAACAAGATTTAAAACGAAGTCCTCACACATAATTTGGAGGTAAGATTTTTTTCTGGTAGAATTATTCGTGCCTTTAATGATATCCTATCCAATTTTCTGGACTTTGCCTAGCCATCCACTCTACTGTAAAGGCGTCAACAAGAGATTATGGCTAAAGGGCACATTTGCCTCGGATGAAATGCGCACAGTAGTTACAGTACTGTGATGTAAATACACGCAACCGATGATGAATCCGCTGTACATTTTACATTGGTTGCTAACTACAAAGCGACAAAGAGACTTTGAGCAACAAAGAGATCCGACAGATGTCTTTTAACTAACGCAATAGTTTTTTGCAGTGTCTAATTGGATCGTGTGTTTTAATTAAATATTCAAGGCGCCCGATACTTATTCTTTGGAGTGATAGATTATACATAACATAAATGAAGGCAATCGATGATAAAGATGAAAATGTTCATTTTCATTATAGTAACTAATAAAATTGTTCGCAGTCAACATTTGCAATTACCATATCTCGAAATCCATCCTTTAAAATAACTACATACTAAATTTTTCTATCGCTTACGGGATATGCATATAAAATTGACAATGATGTATCTCAGAGGGACATTCCCAAAATTTTACCTCCGAGACTATTGTCCTAACTGCGCGCTCTTGCCGACTTTTTTGTAATAAATGTTTTTCGCTTCCTTAAACTTTTTAATTGATACATCATAGATCATATGAGATCTAGGTAGTTTATGATCTCTTAACTGTAGTTCACCAAAACAATATTCATAGGAATTGATGAAAACAAAAGCACATCTCAAGTCGTTTTGTAAGAACGTCCTTACGATCTGAATTGCTGCAAGCAGAGCTGCTGCAAAGGATATAAATAAATAACTTGCTATTATTTAGTCAAGTTATACAAAATGCGCTGAACAATAAAAAGCAGAAATTGTGAATGATGGTTATAATATTACAACTAATTTATTAAAATTGTGTTTCTTTCTCTTTGCCGAAATTATTACACACTGCATAATGCGATATATGTATTTTTCAATGATGGTTCAACGTTAGGTAACTGATTTTAAAGAAATTATCAAGATGGTCTAACACCTCAAATATACTCGACAAACGTTAAAAGAGGCTGGGAAAACAAGTTGGGCATTTCCGCTATTAAGCAGTCATCATCAGTGATGATACGCCTATAGCGCGTTCTTTTTAGAACTCCATGTCGGTGAAACACCACTGATGTCGGCTGATCTGTAACTCAAATGCGCATCCGGTTCCCGCAACTTTTTTTTATAGGCATTGGGGAGACATAGTTTGTCATTACGGTAACTGGATCATATTATTTATCACCAACAGCAGCAGAATCTAATTTATTTTTAGAATCACTACCAACCCATTATTCCTAATCACGAGGCAAATGGAGTACAAATATGTAACTGACAAAACAAAGAGCACTCTTAAATCAAATTCGAAGTCCAGAGAGCTGTTTGGGGTAAAATAATTAAAGTGTGCTAAACTCCACAAGACTAATTCAATGATTTTGTTTTTAAAATATGCAATATTCAATCAGACTAACCCAAAAAATTTTATTGTGAGAGGTTCCATGGGAAACGAAATATAAATATTTATAAAATATTAATTTAAATGCAAAATCATTTATATTTAATGAAATAAAGTAATACAGTTTATAATTAAAAGCTCTTAAAACAATACATCCTTGCTCATCTGAAAAAAATTGAATAAGTTTATTTTATTTCCGAATTTATTTAAGCAAAAAATAGCATTATAAAACCAAAATGAAAATTCAGATTTGTTGAGTATTTTTCATTTTTGAAAGTGTTTATTACCTTTTTTGTCACAAAAGCAATTAAAAAATTAACTGCCCTCTATTCCGGATCAACATTTCCCAAAATAAGTATAACCTTCCACACTGTTTATAATCGTCATTCTGTTGAAAATTAATTTTGAAGCGACATCTTTTTGTCTCTATTTTAGAATGCTCCAAAATTAATAATATTGCACGCTTGGATGAAACTTTTTTCTTTAATTCCACGATTCCAGTGACTGCGGTACTTTTTTTTAAATAAAATTGGAAATTTGTCATTAGCATAAAATAAAAGGAAAAAATAATGCTGTGGGGATTTAATACGAACTTTAGGTGAAATTTACTAACAAATATTATCGTTTCCATTTTGTTTACTTTTCATAAGTATTATCGTAAAGTTGACCGTTACGCAAAATTTAATAGAGAAGCGAGTTCCTATTAAACCAATTACATGAGCCTATTTGTTACAATAGCAGCGTAAATAACCGTGACGGCACCTGGTGTCAGCCCCTGAAATTAAAACCGTCCCGAACACATTTCATGTGTACGCTTCGGGATGGATTGACGCAATAATGGACGGAAAGGGTGAACCGACGGCAGATGTCTAATCACTTTTATGTATTAAGTATTCAGACTAGTGCATCGTCGCAGTAAATTGTTATGGCATACACTCATAATAAATTTCTGACCTTCAAAATTTCCTCTAAGCAACGACACCACATAACTTCACCGCGAAAGCTCTATACTGCGGTGAAATATAAGCGAAGGCAAGCACCACCGCCGTTTTTTATGTTACCTTCTGTGGCTCCTCTCCTGGCAAATGGCCCGAACAAACAGAAAACTTGATCCGCCATTAATAGCATGCCATATTAGATCTCTAAAAATTAACTTTGTCATTAAGGAGATGTTGCCTATAAGGGGAATCTTTCACCGTAGCTCAGACACCCTCAAAAGAAAATGTTTTGTTCTTTCAAAGGCTTAACGGCTTCACTAACCATAAATTCTTCGGGGTTTTATGACTCACGACCTACTTTGTTCCTCCCTACAAATGGCGAGATTCTATCCTTCGATGTTTTAAGATCCACTTTATGTCTTTTCTAAGTAATTGTTTCAATTTTATAAATTGCTAATATCAGAATGAAGATGAAAATATGTAAAAATATATATATTTATTTTGTTTTATTAATCTTTAAAGTCTTAATTTTTTCCGAATAACGGCGAAAATAATTGAAGAATAGATTCAATATATGTCTGGTATTTTGCACATAAACACCATGTTTGTTGAAATTCTCTTAGTATTCAAAAAGCAATGCCTTCTTAGGGAAGGAATCTTTCATATTCGACAAATGACCATACTAAAACTAAGTAACAGAATTCGATAATTAGTATTCGTCATATATATTAACGATTTTTACGGCGTTTTTTTATTGCTACCCAGTTTCCTGTTGTCATGGAGTAGGAATTTAGTGACATGCTTCATTCTTTGTGTCCCCGTGAAATACGCTTTTTGTCCTCAACATCCATTACACAAAACGGATTAAATCCTAGTTATAATCAGGGTTATTTTTTTCGAATAATAAACTATATTTTCAATCCATCCTCCCTGGTTTTAGCGTAGAAAATATTTAATTTTTCTTTAACCCTGACTTAGCTTTTTTCATTTTCACATATAAGCACGTGAACAGCTTATGGGTGTTGTTGCGTTGAGTAATAATTATCAATTTAGTAGAAACGCTTCATCCATCGAATTTCCCCGTTAATCCGCCGTAATTTCGTCGATAAAACCCTCGACGGAAAAACAGCTCGTTCCAACATCCTTATGTAAACTCATCCAGTAATAACCTTAAATAAAGATGTCGATCAAATAATCGAGATACTTTAAGGATCGGGAGAGATGAGGGTATTTTTTTAAGGGAATGGGTGTGCGGAAGACAGGATAAATAACCTGGGGATGAAAAAAGATGACGGAGGAAAATGGCTATCCTATTCTCCCTCCAGCTAACACCCAATCAATCTCTTCCCGTCCCACCGCCAACAACTATAAATCCTCTCTGCGTAGTTCCCCTTCGCGCCGTTCCTTCGCCCCCTCCTCCTCCTCCAGGGCCTCTCTTCCCCTTTCCATCATTTCCCCTCTTCTCCCCACCCTCCGCCTCCCCGCACCGCAAAGCTAACGCCCCCCCCCCTTCGTTGGTGGCACCTGGCTCCCAGCCCTTACTTAGCTTGTGCCTCCGAAATGATACCCACATCTGCAACCCCCTTCTTCTCTCCCGCCCACACATCAAAAACCTACCTTGAACTTGTTCGCGCATAAATTAAAAAAACATGTCAAAGATGTTTAGTTTCGTCTTCAAAGGTTCGGTTGGAAACGCGCCTGTGTACCCTAGCAGCAAGGAATCTTCATTGATGACGTCGATCAGCAAGGCTTTCTTGATTTCACGGTGAAATTTACACGGTTTGCGCACACACCTGAGGAATAGTTTTGGATCGGAGGAAGAGGTCTCTTCCTTGTTATTTCTGGCCTTTGCCGAAAAGGGGATTGGCGACATCGGTTTCTGCAAATGGCGCCGAGTTCGCGAACTCGTTATGAGCCAAATTGGAGATTAATGCGTGAAATTACTCCCAATTAAAATAACAAGGAAATGTGTCCTATTTTCAGAAAAATGTAAGCATTTAACATAGCGTCATACGTGAAAATGAGTATTTTTGGCAGACAAACGTCTATTAACAACTACATTTCAACCGTCATGTAAGTTTTACCGCTGTGAAAAGGAAAAAGTTACCAAGGAACCCAATACTTCTTTGTCGTGCTCATTAAGTAACTCTTATAGAAAGAAAAAGCCAATCGACTTTGGAGTAGAAGCATATTTATGTTTGGGTAAGCATTTTTTCCTCAAATACTCTAAAAATAACTTTATAATCTTCGAAAGATGATTTAAATTTATAAACCAACAACAAGTTTTATCGGTTTAGAATCTTATACATTGGTTAAAGCAGTTGAATACTGATACGCAATCTACGATTCATTCTCGTGCAGTTGAAAACTTCCTTGAGCATCCGAAAAAACAATTTGGAAAAGTGTTCGCTTAAAAGAAAGTGGTCGATTTTTATAGACGCAAACCTTCAAGATTTTGGAAATTTATCATCATAATAGCACTGCTAGAAATTAAGTGTAATAAAATATGGTTGGTATATCTACGTATACAAAGGATATTCCCAGTTATTCGCAGTATTAATCTGGAAACATTCTCTTCCTCATCTAAATAACCAAAAACCCCTTAATTGAAATAAATTATAAGACAAGGGTCTATAGGCACGGGTCACAAACCTTCTAATATTCACGCCAAAATGAGCGACATTAGTGGATTTCTGCCCGCTATAGTGTTAATAATGTTAATGTTAGAATGATTCTGAAATTATCGAGTTTTTATTCTTAAAAGTTTCATTTTCCAGTTCTCATGGTAAAGGTGTTCCCCATTCGTGGAGACTTTCACAGCTTTCCTCGATGGAATAGATAATACAGGTATTTAGACAAGAGAGAAAAACTAATTGCTCTCACAGCTAGGAAGTGAAAACGAAGTAATTACAAGAAGTGATTACTCATCATTAAATCCACGAATTGCATTTTATGGCCTAATTAAAGTTGGGATCTTTAGATAGCGAGACTAAACGTTGAATGAGCTTTCCAATATCAACAACATGCAATTAACACGAAAACCTCTTTCTGAAACACTGCCGTTAATATCAGTCTAGTAGTAGTATATTATTGCTCAAATGTAATTACAGATATTAAAGCCCAAATATTCAGACGATTTAATTCCGTACCATAAGCCATCATTATAATTATACCGATTCGATCTATCGCGATTAATGGATCAGTTACGGCTTTCGCTGAGAAGCTAATTCAAAGTTGTGAAATTCTTTCTCAGACATGCAGCCACGATTTTTTCTATCAAGCTCTCATTAAACATAAACATAAACTTTTCGAACCCATAAGAGATTATAGCCGCTGATACCAATTACTGCTGAAATGCCAGCAAATTTCATAAAATTAATGTTATAATATGTATCAATTACTTTGGCTTTCAGACAATTTCCAATAAAATTGCCCGAATTACTCTTTTGCATAAAGACTTAGAATAAAAAGAGGTAATTTTAAATTATAACAAAGTTACTACATAAAGCAAGAAATACGCATGATGATTTAAAATACAGAGAAAAAATAAACGTGAACATGTTGATGCCATTTGCAAATTAAACGCCACAATTCTAATGAAAACAACACAGCAACAAAACCGAAAAAACATACAGCGCGACACAAAAAAGCCAGTGGTGCAGTCGGTGAATGTGGGCAAAGAAAGTACTTTCTGCGCGCATAAAAAATGTCGACAAAAGAAGTGACAACTACGCAGAGCCGTCACGTGAAACAGTACAAGGGTTTTTTTTATTCCAAGAATATATCGCTCCGTTTCATACATTCCTTTCTTCACGCGAAACCCTTTAGTGATTCCTATAATTCATACGGCCTTTTTACGATCCCAGTAAACCACTCTAGAAGGCAAATTAAGACCCGTGACTCACATTAATTACGTTTTTATCGTCTTCTTTTTTTGCCAAGTACGTCGAGGCGAGAATTAGCGCGCGTTATGTGTGTGTGTGTGTGTTTGCGTGTGTGTTCGAATACATCATGCATAAGACCAGCAAAAAATAACAATCGGAAAGATCTTAAAGTCCTCCGCAGAACGGTTTTTGGGGTGTGAGGTTGGAAAAACCCTTCACTCTTCCAGCCACTTAATCATCTTGCCCTCGAACAACCCATTATTGCCCCGAATTCGTTCACGCCCTGTCGGCACATGACGTCATAAAAAGTGAGCGGCTGAGCACGTGAATAGATCAACACACACACACACACATATATATATATATATATATAAGATAAATTTATCTTATTTTTGAGAGGGGAGAGACGGAGGGCCGTTTTTCCCCGTAATGGAGATTGAAAGTGAAGTATAGTTCGTGTGTAAAAAGCGTGAAAAGGGGCGTTCTATCTCTTGAATTAAATCCTTTTAAAGCGAAGGGCGTTACTAAATAGATAAAAAGACCGTTATCCACGAACCGGGCAGCACTCAACGCGTGTGGTATCAGCCCAATTTTTTTTATTTTATCAAGAACGTGAGCTTGTACGTAAGGCTTTAATTTCTGAAAACCATTCATTAGCTCGCGTCGCCAGGGAGGCCACGGCGGCTAGTGTCACATGCTTTGTTTACATCATACAACACGTTCTTTTTTGTAAGGGAGTTTAAGATATGAGTTGCACATGTAATCCAGTGATAGAAGATCCTATTTCTAACTTACATCATGTTTTGTTTGACGATTTTAAAATCCTTGCTCTAACAACTTTTTTACCGGATTAATTTGTAACACAAATCAAACATCTAAGTATGCGTTCCATGAATAAATGATGATAACTCTCTGCGAAGAAAATGCTCATTTGATCACCTGAATGCAGAAAATTATGGAAGTATTTCATGCCGAACAATCAAAAGATAATAAAAAATATTTCCCTTATAAAAAACGAAATTGCGCTTCATTCTTCAAGCCTGCCTAAATTCTTATGGATCTACTCAAAAAAAAGTAAGTATTTCAATTATACATTTAAATGATAATTTTATATTCGATATTTATCACAACAATCACCATCGATCAGAAACTTTGAAACGTTAACTAAAAATATGCGATACTTCTTGTTATATAACTTTGGGTAAACAAATGTAGCTTTAAGATTTAAATATGCCAAGTACAATAAGTTACAGATTGTAGAATTTGGCCAAATGGTAACGACAGTTAATTTTGTATCAGTATTCTTGAAATTTATATAAGACTGAAATCATCAATTGGAATAAAGCTTCTCATATACGAAAACTTTTAAATACATATATTTTTTATTTGTTAAAATAAAAACTGACACACAGCAAACGTGTAAATAACAGTAGTCGCGTAAAAGGATACAAATGTTTCTACCTTGCTTGTATTTTTGTTCTGCTAATTTGTCTTTCTTTATTAAGTTATTTCAATCCCTTTGCTAAAAAGGCTGTTAGTAAGTCCTTTATCTATGACATGTCTTAAATATGCTACACGCGGTGAGTTCCATGTAACATGGAAGTCGTTGAATCACAAATCAGAGAGAGAGAGAGAAAGGAAATCCTCCAGGAAGAAAACAGCTGCTACGTGGAGCACGTAGAACGCTATCCCACAAATCATCGAGCGCCGCTTAAAATTCTAGTGTACGTTGCACAGCGTTTTTCTCGCGGACGCGAGAGAGAAAATAGTTTTCATCTCTTAAAAGCAACAGTTAGTTAATCGCATGGATCGAAAACAACGCCTTCTCGACAGAGAAAGGTGATTCAAACGGAACATACCGCGATGAATTCCGGATAAAAAAACACCACTATCCTATCATTTAGGAAGGAGATTAAACCCCACACCCGCGCGGCATCAACTCCTACGCCAGCGCCGAAAAAAGAACGAATGTGTGAACGAATGGAAACCGTCGGAGCGATAAAACGCTTTCTCGAAAGGCAATTGTTTTCTTAGGAATCTCCCGCTCCTTCGCAGCGCCACAAATCTTCGACGAAGAAAACCCCAATTAAACATTCCGATTATACACTCCACCGTGCCCGATAACAAACGGCTGTCGACGGTCGCAAGTGAGTGTAGCATGGGCAAAGCCCTCAGCAGAGAGCGCACTGCTCTTCAGATCGGCCTTAACGATAGTTTGGAGTGCTGAGAAGAATTAAATAGTCGCGCGTGAATTTACGACCCTAGGGAAGTCTTTCGCCCTCCGTGTGTGTGTGAGAGAGAGAGAGAGATTTTGACACGAATATATTTCACGACATAAACGGATGGAAAAAAACGTCTTCCGAAGGGAAGGCAATCATTTACTTCCCTGTTCAGAGCGCTTACAAATGCACATTTTCCTCGAACAAAAGAATGTAATGGAGTTTGGTACCGGTTTATAGTGATGAATATATATTTTTCGGCCCTGGGAAGTTGGAGAAATAACGCGCCCGTATTTTTTGCTGTTCCTTTCAATATCATGCGGTCGTTTAGTCAATTTTTCTGTAATATCCGTCTAGTAAGTTCTTGTTGGTTGAATCACTAACCTCCCGTGAGCTATTTCAATGTCACCCTGAAATTAAATTACGTTTCTTCGGTCGAGGTGACGTACTGGTCGTTTTCAGATTAATGCTGTGATTTTTAAATAATTGTTGTAGTGTGGTGGTATTTTCTGCTGTAAATATATTCTCGCTCCGATCCCTTCGTAAATATTTTATTCAAACTAAGCGGAATTTTTGAACGAGTACACTCATAGGGTCACCTCGCGTTCGCGACTATGGAAACATTAAGTCCATCGTTTAAGTAGTGCCCCTTTCGACCGACCCAATGACTACGCCGCTTTTGTATGTGAAGATATCACATCGCCCGGTTAACGAGGAGGAATTGGAAAAGCCCAGCGAATGAGTTAGATCACCGTTCTGAAAAAAAATGCGCCTCATGCGTTCAGTCTTCCACCAAAATGTCAAAGGGCGTAGCAGTTGATGCATCCTAGTTACCTCACACAAAAGAAGAGGAGTGGAAGGATTTTCTCCAGGCCTCTTCAATTTCCCCTTCCAGTAAAAATGCTTAGCTTAGCTATTCGGACGAACGTGCATATAAAATGACAATGTTTGGTTTTAACTCATTGAAACCCCCACCAAATAGGCCTATAAAATTTTCATCGAGATCGAAATTAACTCATTTTTGTTCCTTAAATGAGATATATAATCACTAATTCTTCGCATGTAGTTGTTTGTTTTCGGTTACGTGACTGCTCGCATTTATAATGTTATCAGACCCATCCATATGTGCAATTATAAACGATTAATGCTATGAATAAACTGAAATATACCCGCAAGGAGTAAACAAATGTTACAGTGCCGAATAATTTATGAAAAATATAATGCTGCGCATTATTAAATCAACTAGCGTAATTGCACGTCAATATGAAGGGATATTTTTAGTTAACTTTAAAATAGTTGCCTCCCTCACCATCTCTCTCTCCCGCTCTCTCTCTCTCTCTCCTCCTCCCTCCCTCCCCCTCCCTTTCGCACTCTCCTTCCCTTCTCTGCCTCCCTCCCTTCTCTCCCTCCCTTCTCTCCCTCCCTCCCCCTCACTTCTTCTCCTCCCCTCTCTCTTTTAATTGTAAGAAGGGACTATATAGTCTCAATTTCGCCCTCAATAAAGTCATTTGTCTGTCTCCCTCCAACTCTCTCCATCTCTTTCCCTCCCTCCCTCCTTCCCGTCGACCCCCTCCCTCTCTCCGCCCCTTCCCCCTCATTCCCTCTCCCCCCTTCCCTTTCTCTCTCTCCCCCCACCTCCCTCCCTCTCCCCCCCTCCGTTACCATCCCTCTCTCTCTCCCCCTCCCTATCTCGTATTAAAAGCATTCAAAGCACGCTTACACCCATAAGGATTGATATAACAAGTTAGGAAAGTGTACAACGTATCACAAATGGGCGCGTTTCGTGCAATGGAGTGTTAGAAAGAAATTATATACCTGTACGTAAGGGAAACTGCGGAAAGTTCTTTTCTTCATCATAAATAATCCATTTTCTTCATATTTAATATTATTACATGCACACGTAAGGAAATTAAACGTTTGTTTGTGAGATTGTTTAAGTTAGCAACAATGAAGTAACCATGCAAGAAATTTTCTAAGTTCAACTCGAATTAAGACATTCTTGTTCGATTTGATGAATAAAGGCTACTCCTACGATAAAAATATATAGGAAAATAAATACTCTATTAGTTCTACAAGTTTTATTTGAAAAATATTTTGATATGAGCAATACTTTACGAGATATGACGGAAGTTGATTTTTTGTCACCAGTAAAGTGGTACCCCTGATTGGCTTATGTGATTCATTTTTGCGATTTTCTTATTATATTTGATTGAAATTCCTTAATATCAAATTACACGAAAATCCGTTCTGTAGAACATGAGGACGGACGGACGGATAGACCGACGATAATAGGCGCTCAGGCTAGAAGCGAAACCCGCCAACAATAGGATTTTGAGGTCTAACAATATAATTGGTAGCCATGGCAACATCCGTTAAAATGGCAAGATTTCCACAAAATATGTAAAATAAACGTTTAACGTGAGCGGTTTCGAACTGTAGGTGGAAAAAGATGAACATAATAAGAAACGTAATTTTTTCTTCAAAATAATTTAGATCCGAAGAATGTAGGTTAATTCATTCTATTTTTAATTTCCAAAAAAATAAAAGCCTGCACGCCAAAAAATGGATTTTTACGTGTTACCTTACGGAAAATGGAAATGTCTTCCTTGGAGTCGAACCCAGGACTTTCTTCGATATTTATTTTGTCATTACCTTAAAATATGTTACTCGAGCATTCCTGCCAAATTTCGAGATTCTATCCCGATTCTTTCTCGAGTTAATACCATAATTCGCTACCAGAGGCACGGCCTATGGAATAGCGTGACCAACCAACCAACAGACCTGGGCTATTATATTATATGCATAATGCATAATTATTTCGGGACAAGTAATTTCCTATCACCCAACAATTTCTAAAAGTGTGTTTTCTACCGTAATTTCAGAACTTGTATAAACAGTGGTACGAAACTAACAATGAATAAATGAACACAAAATTACGTGGAATTCGTAGCAAAGGTAACAAGATACACCGAATTAAAATTAATAAAAACCCCAGTTTACCATTACACTTCTATTTGCAGCGGCAATCGACAAATTTTTAGATAAAAAATTGGAAAAGTAAAACGAGTATCGCTTTTGCCTTAGGGTTAAATTTATGCCGAAATTGAAAATAAATTAAGGTGTATTATGACAGTTAACGATAATGCCTTATAATGTTTTTTTTTAATTTCTGGTTAACGAAGGAAATGTATTCAAACTCTTAACAAGGAAACTCTTTAACTATATAAAAGGCTTTTAAAGATCGCGTTAAAAATTAAAAGAATACCTTCAATTTCTCATCAGCAGTTTTAATAGTTCGTTTAAATTCAACCCTTTATAAAATATTCCTTTGAAACGGAACAAATAATTATCGATTTACTCTCCAAAATCCACACTTTTGTTTTCAAAATTTCCGTTTACAAAGCGAAGATGCGGCTCATAAAAAATTGCATAAACTTAAAATACAGGACAATCGCTAAATTTCGCTAGATAGCCATTAAATAGCTCTCACTGTACAGTATGCATGCAGTGGCATGCTAACATTAGCATTGCGACAAATAAAAAAGAGAAATAAACAGTTATTATATTAACACTAATGATGACAGCAGATGCCACCGAAAAATATTCCGTGGTCTGTAACTGTCACAATTTAGTCACATGTTCCCGTAATTCTAACGGAGATGCCATTTCGATGGTTTAGCTTTCGATTAGGCAGTGTTTCCCGACCTTTTTAGAGTCGCGGCACCCTTGAGTGACTTTTCAGAATTTGGCGGCACCCCTCCCTATCCTCCGTCAATAATAATCGTGCTGAAGTTGAACCCCTAACCCCAATCTCCATATCTCCTTTCATTTCGAAGTGCCTTTGCGACGAAATGAAGGTCGACTTAACTCTTGATTTGCATTTTTGAAAGCCTACGATGCAAAGTGAGGCTAAAAATGGGAAAACAGAATATTTTTCGCGGCACCCTTCAGAACACTTCACGGCACCCAGGTTGGGAAACACTGGATTAGGAAGTGTTTTGATTTCTATTCCATCTAATGATTTCTTTACCTTTTATCCCACGGCGTGAATGCATTGCGGATCGGTTCCAGGTAATTTACCGAAATACCTTATCATTATAGATACTATGATAATTATGCAAGGTTATGTTTAGTAAATGGTAGGCCGAAGGGAGGGTAATCTACACATTCCATCTGCGCGTATCGGCACTCTACGTGCCACACGTATAATTGTAAAACAAAACTCATAATATTATATGCGATGAATTCCTCTATGAGCCCTATGGACGCATATGCATATGCGTGTGCAGCGTGTTTTGGTTAAATACTACGTATCACTCTTCGATCGATCGGTCGGTCTTTTTCAGCTGTATTGTCTTTTAATCCCATACTATGAATATATTGCGAATCGGTTCCAGATAATTCACTAAAATACGTTAATATTAAACAATAATAATATTTATACATTAACGTCCATTAAACGGTATTTATTGGTGAATAGTTCATCGGAATGTTTAGGCTAAATCACGATTCATTTGCATTCCGTAATTCATTGTCTATGTTTTGTGTTACCCTGTAAAAAATTTGATGCGTTTTACATCTAAGAAATTTTTTTTCTAGTTTCAGTATTAGAAAAACAAGTGTACGGCTTATATGCATATTCGACATTGGTAGCTTATATGAGCGTAAATACGAAATTATGGCTTTATTAAAGTTATTATTTATTCAATTAAAATTTATATAAATGATACTTTATTTGGATGTAATTACTAATCAATCCATCGTTAACATTAATCAACCAATTAATCAAAGGAATTACAATTCCATCTGCAGTTCAGACAATTATTATTTCAGAACGCATTACTAAATTTTACTTGTTGCGATTAGGAAACTCCTGTATCTAAATAAACAAGTTAGGAAAGTGTACAACGTATCACAAATGGGCGCGTTTCGTGCAATGGAGTATTAGAAAGCAATTATATACCTGTACGTAAGGAAAATAGTGTTTTAAAGTTCTTTTCTTCATCATAAATAATCCATTTTCTTCCTATATAATAACATGCACACGTAAGAAAATTAAACGTTTGTTTGTGAGATTGTTTAAGTTAGCAACAATGAAGTAACCATGCAAGAAATTTTCTAAGTTCAACTCGATATAAGACATCCTTGTTTGATTTTCTCGATAACGGCTACTCCTACGATAAAAATGTATAGGAAAGGTAATACACTACGAGTTTTACAACTTTTATATGAAAAATATTTTGATATGAGCAGTACTTTACGAGATATGACGAAAATTTCATTTTTTGTCACAAGTAAAGTGGTACCCCTGATTGGCGTACGTGATTCATTTGTGCGATTTTCTTATTATATTTGATTGAAAGTCCTTA
Source organism: Uropetala carovei (assembly GCA_036926305.1). NCBI lineage: Eukaryota > Metazoa > Arthropoda > Insecta > Odonata > Petaluridae > Uropetala > Uropetala carovei. The sequence continues at coordinate 1,611,472 of JAXCHB010000010.1, read as the reverse complement.
ATATCAAATTTCATGAAAATCCGTTAGGTAGAAGCCGAGAACGAACATGCGGACGGACGGACGATAATAGGCGCTCACGCTGTAAGCGAAACGCGCCTAAAAACAGATTATTTATAAATAATTCCTAAACAATAACTGCTATGGAAAATTGTTTTAAATAAAAGATGTAGGAAATTACATTTTCTACATTTTTGTAATGGGCGTAGAGGCAGCCGTTATCGAGAAAATCAAACAAAAACGTCTTAAATCGAGTTGAACTTAGAAAATTTCTTGCATGGTTACTTCTTCATTGTTGCTAACGTAAACAATCTCACAAACAAACGTTTAATTTCCTTACGTGTGTATGCACTATTTTTAAATAGGAAGAAAATGGATTATTTGTGATGAAGAAAAGAACTTTAAAACGCTATTTTCCTTACGTACAGGTATCTATATCTATCTATATATAGTTTACCCTGCAAGCCACCGCAATGGTGTGTGGCAGGGGGTGCAATAGCACCAAGGTAAAGCGCATAATAATGTATAGTATCACTCTACGTCGGCTGATTTCCTTTCATAACTTCTGTTCTGCTCAGCTATCGTTCTAGGGAAAAACGAGCCTTTATACCTCTCAGTCCTACAGGCTATCTCTCTTATTTTACGAGGATGGTCCGTTCTACCAATATAAGTTGGCGCTCTTATTATTTCTTCGACATCGCTGGAGAATATATGATTTCTTTCTAACACTCCATTGCACGAAACGCGCCCATTTGTGATACGTTGTACACTTTCCTAACTTGTTTATATAACAATCATTGCAACTGTTTATGTAGATTATCAATGAAGAGAAGATAACCATGTAATGTGTTTTAAAAAACAACGTGTGTCCCTATTCTTGTTTAATTTTAAATTTATGCGTGAGCCTATCTGCGTTAATAAATATTATGGATATATAATGGTTCAACTTAAAAGAGATTAGATTCCAGCATTCAAACGATTATAGGAAGATTCAAGTGCTTTGATACGCAGTTAACTGAATAACTATCCGTAAATATTTATGTTGCTATGTATAAATGTTGACATTGCTACAGCAATAATTTCGATGCTTAAAGAAAGTGTGAAGCGAATAACGCTATTCTTTCACCTATTTGAAGGTTTATTTGGCATTAATTGAATCGGAAGCAACAATGACGGTCGCCTTGACAACGTCCGGAACGAGTACGAAATAGGTATCCGTAAAATTTCGAAAACAATTGCGTATTTCTGAACGATTCGACAGTGTAACATGTAAACATCGCAAGATTAAGATAGTATAGAATTTTAGCCGTCGAATAAAGCAAAAACGAAGAAAATCGGTCCATATTTACGTGTTGCAATGAATGAAGGAAAAAAACCTTGCACTCTGAAAAATCGAAAATCCCGTGTAAACTTACGGGAAAATATAGTTGTCTCCTGGAATCTAACCCGGGACTTTATGAAAATGAGAATAGTTTCTAGGGGCCTTCCTAGCTTGTAGAAACAAAACGCAGTTTACCGCATACCTATCTCTACGACGAACGGCTTTTGAGATACAGGTTGGGACGGACGGACGGACGCACAGTGGGACCAAACGCGGACGGACGGACCGGACGGTCGGCTATTATATAGATATAGATACTTTGTTTATGTAGCTTTTGAGATAGAACGGGTTTTCTAAATAAATGTTTTAAATCGCAAAACATACGAGCAAACTCCGGCTCTAAACAACTGTAGTCAAAAATGACGGAAGTAAAGATTCGATCGTTCAAGCTATTTATGGAGATCAAATTGGAATCAGAAACAAATTGCATTGAAAGTCATTATTTCCCTCTCCTTCATTCCCTCTCTCCTTTCCCTCTCCCTTCCTCCACCTCCCTCTCCTTCCCTCTCTCACCCTCCCTTTGTCCTCTCCCTCTCTCTCGTATTAAAAGCAATCAAAGCACGTTTACACCCATAAGGATTGAAATAACAATATGATATAGAGGTCTAACAATGGAATTTTAAAATGGCTAGATTTCCTCAAACTGTATGAATTAAACGTTTCAACTGAGAGATTTCGAACTGTAGGCGGTAAAAGACGAACAGAATAAGAAACTTTATAATGTTTTCTTAGAAATGGCCCACATCCGAAGATTGTAGGCTAATTCATTCTAATTTAATCTCAAAAAGAATGAAAGCCTGCACGTCGAAACGTCCATTTTTACGTTCTACCTTATGGAAAATGGAAATTATCCCCTGGAGTCGAACCCGGGTCTTTGATCTTGAGTTTGATACATTAAAACGTTTTGTTATTATAACATAATGCTATCCTGAAAATTTCAACAAATTCGGTTCAGTCGTTTGCTTCAGAAGTATTACTGACAAAGTGACACTGTCTTTTCCCACATTAAAGCCCCATATATGAAACATATACTGTCAATATATGTAGATATATGGGCTGTATATGAGCTTATGATATATGAGCGGCCAATATATGTGAAATGTATGCAACGATATATGGAATTTCCATATATTTTGTATACATATATTTTACATACTATATGGGAAATATGAGGATTTAAAATATATTTTTCATCCAGATATGGCTAAATATATGTATTTAAAATATATGAAAATATATTTAGTATTTTATATATTTTTCATGTATGGGAAATATGTGAAAAAAAATATATTTTCCTTCCATATATGGATACATATACGGATTTAAAATATATGTAAATATATTTAATATTTCACATTGGTTTCATATATGGGAAACATGTTGAATAAATATATATTTGAAATCCATATATTTACCCTTATATGATGAATAACATATATGTGAATTTCGGAAATATTTCATACATTCTCCATGTATTAAAAATATGACTTTTTCGTTAACACATAGCTAAATATATGCCTTCAAAATATAAACTATATATCTTACAGTATATGACTATTTATGCGTGATATCTGGAATGAAAATATATTTTCAATATGTCTCACAGTCAGTACAAAGAATCCTAACTTGGTTCCATCATCATCATATAGTCTCCATATATGGATCCATATATTTAACATATATATATATGTGCTTTCTTGGCTCCATTATTTTCCATATATTGCCCACATATGGCTCAATATATGTGAATATATATGAAATGAGTCAATTTCTAATAGAATCCATATATTTAAAAATGTGTATAAATATATTACTTCCCATATATTGGCCATATATGGGATTTTAGATTGGATCCCTTCAATGCGGCTCCAATATCTCTTCGAGTTTAGCATGTCTGATCCAAAGCAACTATTAATTCAACGCAGAGAGAGAGAGAGAGTTATAAACATTAATTTTGTTAAGCGGAAAATGACATCCCAAAAGAAAAAAGTTACTCTTTCATATTGATGAAGTGTTTCAATGCCAACGCCCGCCTTTGCTGTGGATGTCAAAAGACTTCTGAGCATCATTATCTCCCATAAGTGGAATCAAATACGCAGCGTTGAAATTTTCCTTTTTTCCGGGTTGTCTTCAGTTCGTAAAACTGCACCCAAATGCCATGGGTTCTCATAATCTGAAGGAAGCCGCTGAGTTCAAGAGAAAGAGAGAGTGATTTCCGAATTCCCTTCCGCGTGACAAGAAACTGCTGATAGACGTTCCTATCGCGTCCGCGGCTCATGAAGCCTAAAAATACATCTGTATACATATATATATACTCGTATACCTCTCCTCTTTGACAAGTTACTCATTGAGCATCTCCTGACAAGATGATGAATGGAGTCAAATCTCTGTCTTTAAATAGTCCCCGAGTTTATTCCTCTAGAAACAACTCTGCCTACTTACGACTGAGTTCACGCCTTCGTGTGTCATAAATCCAAATCAATCCTCTGCGTTTTCGGACAGACAGAGGACCACGCCTTATAATAGCAGTAAAAACACCTGCTTACTCTTAGTTTTTATGAAATATAAAAGAAAATAAGAAAGAGATTTGGTGTGAAAGTATTAAACATTTCGTTTAAAAAGCGGCCCAACAAAGTTAAAAGCATATGCTAAGCGTGAAAATTGGATTTCCTGTAATCGTACAGGTTGAATATATTCTGTGCGCCTTTATTTTCTATCTTAGAGGTTAAATTAGTCCATCATAAAGTTGATAAAACTTTCAACTACTAATTCAATTAAATGGTTTTAGAAAACGTACAGTCGTTCCGATACAATTAGTTGTTTTCATAAACATTGCTTTTTTTTTCGGAAAAGGCGAAAATTTTTGTGAAGATTCGATAAAAATTCTACAGTATAATTTAAAATATTTTTTTAAGAAAATGTAGAAAAATATCAACTCTTGATGCTTTATTTAACGCATTGCATGTGTGAATACTTCGCTCATTCCGCGCGCCTTTCTAATTAATAACATTTTCTGTTAGGCGAATTGAATATAAGAGCTCGGATTTTGCTATAGCCTTCTTCTTAAAGAGTAAATAATTTTCTTATTATGTAAACTCAGTTACTGGAGTAAAATTGTTAATGAAAGTTACAAATGCAAAAACAATTTTTGATAAATAAACCGCCACGCTTAAATTTACAATTAGAAGCAATTAGATAGCTACTATCGGTAACCAGGTACTCCATAAAGGAATATTTTGGTTAAATAAAATTACCCGTAAATTTAAACGTAATAAGGTAAATTAATTGGTTCGTTAAAACTCAGTAGCAATTTATGGATATTAACACGGTAACTCCATATAAGGAAGTTTTGGCTTAATATAGTAACCGAACCGATCTCAAATTTAGGCTTCCCAAATTGCCAATATTAAAAATTTAATGTAATGGATGAATGATACCGACAGTTTCCATTATAGTATTTCATCAAAATCCGTTCACCCGAAGTGGAGCTGACATGCGTAGGAATAACGTAGGGACAGACAGACAGACAGACAGACAAACGACTTTATTTAGGGCGAAATTGAGACTGTGAAGTCCCTTCTTACATTTAACCCTTTCGTCAGGATTGAGAGTTATATACAAGTACGGGTATTGCTAACCAGCCCATGTCGCAGTGCTTCGAAACTAAAATAATCTAATTATGAAGAGGTTCTCACTTTGACCATTGAAACATTCGGAGGAGATTGAAAATAAAAAAGATACCAAAAAATAGTATAGGTGACTCGTATTCACAACAAAACACGGAAGCATGTTGTAAATAAATTGATGTGTCCAACAGATGACTTTCTCCATACGTAAGTTGTCAACCAAAATCAAATAAATACAACGATAGGAACAGTTCAGCTTACACACTTCAACGATAGTGATTCAGATGTTGTCACTACCCTGCGCGCGAGCTGCCAACTAAACGTCAATTTCGAAGAAAATTGAAAAACCTCTTGAAATATTCCTCGTATGAAAATTTATTTGAAACAAGAGTTGTAGAAAAAATAATATCTACAACTTTATATATATATATATATATGTATGTTAACAAAAATCCAGTGTTAAGCGAAATATTTAAGAAAAACTAAAATTTGAGAGGAGTAAACCGCTACTTCCGGCTGAACGATTGTTATCAAAATCTTTTCAAATCTTAAGAATATATATAAAATCACAAATATATGATTTCATGCTGATCTGATTAATAGTTTTTGAATTAGAGCACACACAAATTCTGTCACACACATACGGACAAACACACAGACATCATCGAGAAAACGGTCAAAACGTGTTCAAGGGATCTCAAAACGTGTATTTCCGTTGAAATCTCGAATTCGATTTTTTCATGAAACAATACTTTATCTATACTACGTATATGGAGAAAGTAAAAAACGAAAACCTTGTTGCATTAATTTGTGCCTATAGCATCATGAAAAAATAGTAAAAATCTGTCTTCTAAATATTTTGTAATGAGCACATAAAATGGTAAACAATCACCACTTATAAACAAATCATACCAAAATAATGTTTAATCTATTATTCCAAAATATTACATTTTCAGCCGTATAAGCTGTTGAGATCATATGCAGAGATGGTAAAAGTTATCCAACTAGCTCCATGGTGACGTCGTTTAAAGATAATGGTATTGTCGGAGAGCTTGGTCCCTCGTTACCGCGTTTAATATACGCCCGACTAAATTTAACAATGATCTTCACTCCGATCCACTCACTGCAGCATTGATCACGGTCCAAAACGTCACTTGCCCGCAGTTGCACCTCGTAACCCTCGGCGTAAAACATCCAAATCCTTTTCTCTGAAAAAGCAGGATCCTTTCGTTATTACACGAAGAATAATCTTTTTTTCCCCCTCTTCTCACTCGCCCTCTCGCTTGTTGCCACGGTAACATATTCCCGCAGTAAAAATTTTAACGCAGAGCCACCACCGATCTATTCCAGACCAAGCTACTCGCCCCGTCCACGAAAAAAAAAAACATACCAGCACGTGCGTTTATACGCGCAACGATTCTCTACCTCCCTCCCCTCTTTCGCATTAAATTAATTCGTTTACCTCCCGGCCAAAAAATAAAAAATAAAATAAATCAGTTGAGGCTACAACGGCCTCTTCCCATCCCACTCTCTCCCAGCCTCACACCCTCCCTCCGCTTACGTGAGACGGTCCATCTTCCACCCCTCCCTCCAGCCTCCCCATTTCCCCTCTCCACTCTTTTGGGGGTGGATCTCAGCAATCTATTTTTAAGTGCCTCGGACAGGAAGAGGAGAGCGGGGCAGATGAGAGGTTGAGGGGGAAGAGGAGGAGAGAGGGTGGGAAGGGGGAGAGAGGGGTGGGAAGGGGAGAGGGGTTGCTAGGAGCAGAATACCGCCTCGCACAATGACTCTATGGGTGGGCGAGAAGCTTGAAAAGAGTTTCACGTAGAAAGGCTCGTCCCACTCACTCATACCCTTCTCTTTCGGGCTCACACAAATGTGGAGGCGAGACCATATAATATTGGCGGGAAAGCCCCTTTTGACAGATGCCTGACTCATTACATTTACCGAGAATCGAGGGTTTTTATGAGGAGCGGTTGTGTACGTAATTGCGCGCGTGTTTGTGTGGTTGCAGGGGGGGGGGGGGGGGGGGGGGGGGGAGGATGTAATGCAATGACTTCCTGATGGGTTCATAGAAACATCGCAAATGTAAGTACGCTACCGGAGGAGGATTGGTGGTGAATAAAAGGAAAGGTGGCGTTTATTGAGAAACTCGATAACTAACAGGAGTAAACTTGACGCCATCACGTGGGGCCTCTTATACTATACTATCTAGAAACGAATCGGCTGCAATCTAACCACGCTTAATTTTCATATACATATATATATATATATTAGAGGATCGAATAATTACGAAGTCAAGTAAGCCAATAGGAAATCAATATATGCATTCAAGCGTGGAAAAAATCGCTATTTAGGAAAAAAACAATTTTTATCGCTGAAGTTGTTTGATGACTCCGAGGGGATATAAATGAACAAATTATTCTCGGACCCGTCGTATTTATCGTTTAACCGTCGAATCGCATAAAACTACCATCATTTGACATATTAATGATACAAAATTTATATCTGATGATATATTCCAATTACGTATTTCATGACTCGGGAATTATTTAATGGACTTGGATGAAACTTAAACAGCAATTTGCAATTTATCTTGGAATGACGATTTAAACTACTATAATGGCTAAATTTAAATGTAAATTTGATTAAAAAGGCACTGTCAAACTACTAAAAAAAACTAACAGTTCTCATTTAAAAATACCGTCTCATGGAAAATTTTCCGTAAGAGCTCTTTTTAAACATTTGAGAAAGAGAATATTGCTGCAGAAATAAATCCATAGGATATATTCATGAATAAATAGGTAAATTATGATTTACTAAAACATAATGAACTTAAAAACAACCACAAAAAGACCATTTCTACCAATGCCAATCATTCCTCCTGTACTAATGACTATAGACACAGATATAACTTCCTTCGCATAATAACTTTTAAAGTTAGCACATATGATAAAGTAATTTTAAAACATTTCTACATAAATGAGAGAGATCGTATTATAAAGCAAAATCGAGACAAGCTTGCATTTTCAAGGTACAATTTTCTCCCGTATGTTTTTGCTTATGTTATCCAAACGCAAAAGTGAAATTTTAAAAGACGTAACCAATAACATTTTTCTTCGATATATGTAGTATCTTCAAGACGAGTTTCCGCTCTTTCTGTTTGTCCGTCAGTCACCCCCTTAATAATTTATGATCCTTTTTTAAAGTCAGCGCCTTCAAAAAGCGGCAGGAATATAAAGCGGTCAGACACTGCTCAGATGCGCCGCTTGAACATCAGATTATCTTTCGCGAGCTAAAAAAAAAAACGCGCGTCATCGTCTATTAAGAATACAAATAAAATTCTGCCGTAAAGTTGGTGCGCACTTTGCAAAACTAAAAGATGCATTCCCAGAAAATCCCTTTATCCCGCAAAAAATTATCCAATCTGTTTACTCCAGGTGCTCCTTATAAAATAGTCTTACTATTTACTTTTCTGAGTATCTTTTTCTGACGCCAACCAACGTATCGACGAATCCCGAAATTCCGTGACTCATCCGACTTCTTTCAACAAAAAAGATTATCGTCTTGGTTTCCTCCTAGCATGGCGAAGACCTTCAATTCCATCCTCGCGTTTAGCTTTCACAACACCGCTTCTCGGTAACTCGAATTCTCGTAAAGAGCAATATGTTAAGCTTCCAAACAAAGAATCGGAAAAAAGTGAGAAAGGTCACATACATACTGTACGTGTTTGATCTGAAAAAGTTTATAATTGGATCTCCATTCTGGATGCTGGCCAATAAGGAATCGGGTTCCGTGCTTCACTGGGGAGTTTTTTTCCTCCTCGACCGCCTCCGTGAGATCATTTGAAAAAGAGTCCGTGAATAAAGGGAACATAACAGGTTTTTTTTAGGCTTGTTAGTTTCGCGAAAGGGGGAAGGGGGTATGGTGTTTGCTCCAATGTATACGCTTCCTTTAGCGCCAAACCATTCCGATGAGGGAATCCGTAAACAAGTGAGCATCAAACAAAAAAAGGAGAGATATGTGGGCGAAACAGAAACAAAAGAAGGTGCCTCTGGTACGCGAGGCGAGATGTTTTCTTTTTTAACGGCTATCTCCACCCTCTATCTCCTCGGAAACTGACTCACAAAAATTTCCGATTCGGAGAGATTTTCTAAAAAGCACGACTCCATTCTTAGTCTTTTTTTTTAAATTATTTTAATCGTTATCCCGATCGCCGCGACGTATTCTTTTTTTTTACAAGCGGCGCGAACTAGAGTTTTTATTTTTCCACCTTGTTAAAAGATCTTTTCTGTCCGATAATAAAAGGGACGATTTAAAAGGAGGCGACGCTTTTAATTGTTTCTTCATGGCTCGCGTGATTTTGGCGAAGTGAACGTCGCGGAAGGGTTACGGGCGAAATTTAGTCTGCACTTTCGAAGAGGTGTGTTTAAGGCGTTTCGCACGGAGGAACTATAGGGATAAACAGATGTTGCTTTAATGAGAGAAACATGAGGCAAAGATAACGGTCAGTTTATGCTACACTATTTAAGCTAACTTCATCATAAACAAAATAAGATAATAAGAAAATATCAAGCGAAAACTTAACTATTACGTACTATCTGCAGTACCTGGCGTTGCCCGGGTCAATTTGTCTAAGGATTGGGTAACTTGAAATCAAAATTATGGGGGAACGGGGAAACATAGGCCCCCCAAATTTTGTATACACATTTTTGATGGGATAATGTATGATTTAAGTAAAAAATTGAAAAAATATGAAAATTTAAAGAAATTCCAAGAGAGTGAGGGGTTACAGAGGGGAGGTGCGGGGAAACAAAGTTTCCTAAAATCTTTTCTGGGATGATATAAAATCATGTGCAAAGTTTGAAAGTTGTGGAACTTTTGGTTCTTAGGTTATAAACGGACATAACACACAAACATACAAAATTATATATTAAGATTATCAAGGGCAGGTGTAGAAATTTCCCAAGAGGGGGGGGGGGGGGGGGGGGGGGGCGACTATTGACTATTTTTCCATTAGGGTGGGGATATTTTTCATTTTTACACTAAATAATTGAGTATTATTTCCTATTAATAGACCATGGTACACGATAGAATAGTATGATAATTATCACATTGACGCATATTGGGGAAAACCGCCTTCAGCATGCCAACACTCGTTTTTCCCTTTTGTTACCTCTAAAGAATATTCATCGCGAGGGGAGGCGATCGCCCCCCTTGGATCCGCCACTTTGTATTATATAGTTTCTTGAATTTACAAGGAAAAATATTTGTTCAACGCGAAATAAAGTAGAAATGAAAATCAAATCTTTTCGCAGTAATGCTATTCTATGCCAACAAAGTTTTTCCCTTTTTCATTAAATTTTCACTGCGGTTTTCATTTGCTATTTATTTAAAAATTCAACATTTTTAATGCTATTTTCTGTCATTTTATATGGTCATATCCACTGTAATTTAATAGCTGTAATTTTTTGAGCAATATTCCCTGTACGCAGTATCAACTGAGGATCATAACGTACGAAACATCTATTTATACCGGAAATTACTTTTTACTTTTTAACGGGCCATTGTTCTTAAACTTTTTCAAAATACTTCAAATAATTACATTTATTTTTGTCAAACTACTAAATTAAATCAAATTTTATTAATGAATAAATTTCACTCATTTATTGACTTCTAATTTTTTGTTATTGGTTTCTTTAATCCGTCGTGATAAATACAGCAATTTCTGTTTGTCACTCTGAGAAAATTAGGTTGCAGGCAAATAAATTAATGATATACGAATGATTTTTGTGAACGAAAGTGAGTGCAAACAGCGAATTCAACTGCCGATAGTACGACACTATAATTTAAAATGTTTAAACGGCTCGGAAGAATTTTTCAGGAATAATTCTCAAGCCGGCATATTATTTACTCTTCATTTTTTAAACTGACGTTGGAAAAACAGTCACTAGTCAAGCAGTGAGGAAAAAAACAACGAAAAACACCCCAGGGACAAAAAGTGCCATTGGTCAATAATATAAAATCTAAATTTTTTTGTTTGTAAATTTTCGATTTGGTCATTATGTTATCGCTCTGTTGAAAATTTCGCGGAAATAATATTCTTTGACTCGAAATTGATGCCATATGACCTAATGTTCTAATCTCGCTTAAATTATACTTGAAAAATATCAGCTATAATCTATAGTCATAATTTTGTTTCCGATATATTTAAACTAAAAGTGGATGAAATAGAAAAATTTTAACTTCATAGTTGTTAAAGAGTTGAGACTCGGTTGAAGGAACTAAAATCCTAACAAACAATATCTTATCTGATTAACACATCCCGTAAACAATTTTTGAAATGTAAATATTTTGGTAAATGGAGGCTAAAATTTCCCGTCATTTTGTTTGCAGAAAGTTGGTTGAAGTTTACCAGACGCTTTAAAGAAGGCTTCTAACCTTGAATTAAATTTAACGTTGGAAAACACCGATTTCAAAAACTTTGATAAAATGGGGTGTAACTTAAGACAGCTTTAAGGAAACAAAGTAAATTTCCTCCAGGCGCGTTCTCCATGAACACGATACTATCTTAAAACATACCTTCTAACCGAGAAAAGATTCTACTACGGAAAGTTTAATTTCGTTATGAATACACATTTGAGGAAAATATAACTCCTAATTTAAGACAGCTTTTATGTAATATTTGATTCGAGGAAAAATAAGAAAAGGCAGCTCCGATAGATTCACATCTCTAATTTTAATTGAAGATGCTTAACATGATAAGTAATTCAAAAATTATTAACTTTGAAGACATAAATGAAAATTCACTGAGTAGAAATGACTGCCGAAAATTTAATGTATCTCATGTAAGTTTCAGGTCAGTTAACGTATTAAGGAAATTAAATATAACTGATGATATTTATTCTAATAACACAAAGACGTTCTCACAACACAAGCTCGGTGCTCCCTGCGCACTTCCAATCAGCGTCCTGGCAACTAAAGTAATCCACTATATTTATAATTAGAGTAAGGAAACTCCGAAGGGAGCCGTTTCAACGGCCATGAAATTCTTTCACGACCCTAAATTATTTGCGATATTGCCACCAAGCCGTTCATTCGGTTCCAGGAATTAAACTTTAGACACGGCAAACTGAAAATAGTCTTTTTCTACCATTAGGCGTACCTGTCCGTCCAGGTTGGACAATCAAAAGGACGAAGATCGAGATGGCGGCAATCCGAGGAAAACGTGGCGCCACCGTCGACCATTCCACCCACGCACCTCCCGGCATCCTGGCAGTCAGCCTCCGTCGAGACATGGCTCATTGCAATCGGGATGTTTTTGACGAAGAGACGGGCATATGTGGATTCGGGAGACCACACATCGTCCCTAAGGTTTAAGAGGTCGCCGGAAGGCAGGCTGTCCCGGGACTAACGTTGTCAACACCCTGTTCGGGAATGTGAGATGTGTTCTTCAAAAAAGTTAGAAGGGTGGGGGTGAGAGTAAAATGGGTGCGCTTCCGAAAACGGCACGTGCCTTCAGACTTCCAACAGGTTGTCGCCTCCTGGAGATACTAGGGGTGGCCGAATGATGTTCAAGTGACAAGAAACACACCGCACAGCACGGGAGAATTAAAAATGAACTAAGTCGTTAATTTTTTCTGAGGACATCCGATGGAAACTTACGAAGATGGAGATTGTTTCACTCGAGAATAAGGATTTTCAAACTGATGACAGAACTTTTAAGTTGGAGTAGTTTGTATGATTGATTGCACTTGTATGAAACAAAAAGTAAAATATTCCATCCGTATAGACGACGTTTAAAATAAATCACAAATCACTTCACACTTCTTGAAGCTTTCTTTCCTTTGTGAGTCGATAAGGCATTCCCAAGAGGTCCTTGGGCAAGCGTTGTACACACTGTTGAAACGAGGTGATGGTAACGATCGTCACTGGATTTGCGCCGATATAATTACATCTGACGCACTAGGTGATCGAAACGACGAAGATTTTGATGCGTTGCACAAAAGAAGAGAAGCGTAAAACACGCTTCCCGACGTATGTTCGAGTCACGGATCACGATTATAGGAGTGTGAAATACCTCCCGCAGAGATGATGGCTCCTGCAAGGCGGAGCACTAAACATGACACACGTCAGAAGTAACCCAATACGCTCGTCAGAGTGTAATACCCTGCATGTCCCACGGCCCAAAAGCTTCTTCCTAGCAGACACGCTGAAAGTGACACCCTCATGGACACCCACCCTCCCCAACCAACCCCCCTCCCACAGGTGTTGCCGAACGCGCTCGGCGGAACGGCCTGAGGTTCAGACCCGGATGAAAACAAACAGGATCGAGGAGCGTTAAGCTAGAAGCCAGCCATCTCCATCGCACGCAAACTCTCTATCCACCCTCGTACGCTAGGATGCGTGTACTAAGAGCGAGTGGTCCGCGCCACACACAACACGCCGAGCCCTCACGTTTCCCTTCCTGGCCCCTCGCCCGCCCTCTCCCTCACTCTCTCTATCTCACTCCCCCACTCCACATCGCTCCCCTAACCGGCTCAACCTCTCCTCTGGCAGCCGCCTATGTTGTTCCCTCTCCTTTATTCCTCCTTCCACACTTCTTCTTCCTCTCCTCCCCCTCCACCTTCCAACGCTCCCTTTATCCCCTTCTTTCTCCTCTTCGTCCTCTTGTCCCTTTTTCTTCGCGACAGCTGTAAAGAAGACCTCCTATCTCTTCTTGCAGTGGCGGCAATGGCCGAAGTCTTTGTCCCTTGTACTCTCTTCAGCGTCTTCACGCCGAGGCTATGGCACTGTCGTCCATCTTCCTGTAGGGCGGTCAGAAAGGCGCGGTACTGAAATGAAAGGCGGGAAAGGGGAAAGAAAGAAATGTTTTTTCGTTATTCGCTTTTTTCAATCGCCCCCATCCTCCAGTCCTTCCGTTACCAATTTTTTTCCCACCCTCTAATTTTAGGGAAGGCCTTATTTTCCGAGTGAATTTCCGGAGTACGAAGAGACCGCTTTTTATGCGCCTAAGGATGAGGCAGTTCCCAAAGGGAAAAAAACACGCTTGTGGTGCGTGGACCGTAGCGTAATTAAGGAGTCAACTCGGCGAATCGAATCCTTTTTTGTGGGTAAATGGTAGAAAAAAATTTTCGGGTAAACATTTAGGAAAAAACAATTCTGACCGACCGGAAAATACCCGGATGCCGTAGGGAGTTTTATTTTATTTTATTTATTTTTTATAAGCTCCGGGTTCCATTCGATGAGTAGTTTTATTGCGTCGTTGCGTCAGAGCAAATGATTCAGGTTTCCGTGGGTATGTTACCGCTTCGGTTCTGCGATGTCCGTTGCTGATTTAGAGCGACAATGGAGTTTCTGCTCAAGTACGAAATGTGATGTGGCCAACAACTTTCTCCATACAGAACAATGAAAATTATTGCTTTCGACATCAGTGTCCTCAGAAATATTTATCAGCGATTACATTCGAGAATAATGTAAAAACATTTTCAATAGTCTTTATTTAAAAAAACAATAATTAAAGAAAATTTTAAACTTTTTCTATGAATACAAAATTTCTATCCGCAATTAAATTATCCTTGGCAGCGTACGAAACGCTATCAGCAATTAGAAAATTGTATCACAGCTGCGGAATTCAATTTCATTCATGGAAATGATATTTTCTCTATACTACGAATATGGAGAAAGTAAAAAAGTACACAAACAAATGTCGTAACAATGCTTCTAATTCCAGCGAATTTTTTTCTTTTTCGTGCTTCACGGGACGACACTAAGTCGTCTCGGAATGCTATTCGAAATATTTTTGCAGCGATCTCGAATTAGAGCATCTGACATACAACACGGTGTATATAGCCGAAGGAAAGGCTTGTATTTCTATCCACATACCCAATGTAATGATGTTGTCTAAGTTTACAGGAAATGAAAGTTCCATGGTAAAGTTACATGGAATAGTGCAAGAATATAAGATCGAGTTTTGAAGGATTTTCATTCGAGTTTACCTGTGTTAACATTCACCAGAATCTCCTCTTAGTATTTCATAATTCCGACACAGTGGAAGTGTAAGTATTGGGTCATTGATGACTTTAATAAATATACAAATAAGAAAAACTTTTTCAACAATAATCAAATCTCTTTAAATGTAAACATTTTCCAAATGTTTCAAATATAGGTAAAGAAACATCTTTTGATATTCAGGAATCATTATCGGATATTTCATATCGAAAGAGTACAACACGTTAAAAGGAATATATCTCATGCAGTTTATTCATCATCATCATAAGTAGTTTGCCCGCAGACAGGTCCGTGATTATTCATGGTTAAACTTGGTTCTCCATATACTCCTATTTCTCGCAGTTTTCTTCATGTCTTGATGATTCTCTTTCCCTTTCAAGTAGTCTATCAGCTGAAACATTTTCCTACCTCTTTCTCTTTTTTCATCCAGTTTTCCTTCTAGCACTTCTTTACTCATGCACTCTCTCCTCAGGTAATGCCCAATCCAGTTCGCCTTCCTCTTTCTGATAGTCTGTATAATCGTTCGCTTCTCTCCTATTCTTCGTAGTACTTCCTCATTTTCACCCTATCTGTCCATTTTATCTTCAGCATTCTTCTCCATGTCCACATTTCGAAGCTTTCTAATTATTTTATATCATTTTTCCTTAGCGTCCATGTTTCTGCCCCATATAAAGCTATACTCCAATAGGAGTAGGAGTTTATTTCTTCTGAAAGTAGCTTTTGCTTTCATTATTCTAGTACTGATTTCATCAGCACATTTTGCTTCTCTCGTTATGATGCTTCCAAGGTATTTATAATCTGAAACTTGTTCTAACGGCTTTCCTCCAATACTTACGTTCAAATTTTCTTCTTCTTTACTCGATATTCGCAATACCTGTATTTATTTCCATCCCGTATTTTTTTTACGTTATCACTAGTCTATTTACCAATTTCTGGAGTTCCTTTTCCCTTCTTGCTAGAAGTACTTGGTCATCCGCTTATTTCACTGTTCTTATAATCCTTCCTCCAAATTTGAAATCTCCCGTGCCTTCTAACGCTTCCTGCATAAGCCTTTCTCCATATATATTGAATAGAATCTGCGATAGACAGCTGCCCTGTCTTACTCCTCTACCGATATTTACTCCACTGGCGGCCGCATTCTCCAACCTGGCCTTTACAACTTGATTCACGTACAGATTTCTGATCAGTCTCCTGTCTTTCCAGTCCACACCCATGTCCTTTAATATCCACATCAGCCGTACCCAATTTACTCCATCAAAGGCCTTCTGCAAGTCGACGAAGCATACGCAGCAATCTTGGCTGTATTCTATTGCCCTTTCTGAAATGATTCTCACTACACCGAGAGCATCTCTGGTTCCTCTTCCTTTTCTGAAGCCGAATTGATCTTCTCCTAGCATTTCCTCGGCCTTTTTCTCTAGCCTTTTATTAAGAATCCTTGTGGTGATCTTCGAAGTGTGTGTCAGTACGCTTATCTGTCTGTAGTCGTTACACTGCATTGCCTTTAGCTTCTTCTTTACAGCGATCATTGTTGCATCTAAGAAATCCTGAGGCCACTCTTCCGAGTCGTAAATCTTGTTAATTAATTTCGTAGTCCTTCCGATCCCATGACTTCGAACTCCGGAACTTTGTAAAGGGAAGCTGGGAATCCACTACATCACTAGCACATTTATTATATTTAAAAAAAAACTTAAAACTTCTAATTTTCCAACGCACAATATTGATAGTAATAATAAATGGTGAGATGAACAACTCCTTTTAAAAATACACACTGTGCTAATTTATTTAATCAAAGGAACAGAAAACATCGATTTTTGGGAAGAGCATATTCGTTATAAACATTTTACTGTGTCCAGTTAGCTTATATCCAATTGAAGGGACGAAAAAAACTCGAAAGGCGAATCATGAACGTTTCCCACGGGTGAATAAATTCCATTAAATCGTAGGTTTGGAATCTGCGGCATGAAATGAAATGCCTCAGACCACAGCATACACGGAAGAGCAAAAAAGGACCTTAAAAAAGAACTTCGTATGCCACGAATCCCACATAACCATCCATCTGCTAAGGTCACGTTGGCAGAGAGGATCGAATTTCAAGACGCATTCTCACGTGCAGTGCAGGATTTGACCGAATATTTTACGGTCGTGATTCATTATTTATCATAAACATACGATTTTGCGTTGGCGAAGCTGAATTTCAATGCAGGACAAATTGAACAAAGAAAATGCATTCACGCTGCACGAGGTTCGAAGATTTACATTATTCACGCAGCAAAGAAATTTTCAGCTTAAAAAAGACCTATTCCTTTAGTAAAAACTTTTCTAATAACAATACGTACAAACCAGAAATTAAAAAAATCCGATTTCGCTGTTTAATTCGGTAGATATTACCGTTTTACAACATCAAATATGCCTCAATTTCTATGTTGTAATTATTTGAGAGAGAACTGAGTAAATTAAATATGTAATTTATTCATTCTAAAATTTTAATTGCGTTTATCCGTTCACGACGTTTATACGAATGAAGCGCAATTTGGTGAACTTAATTTTAACTCATTCTCGCCTTTGAAAGAAAAGTTTGCAATTAGTGCAAAGTGGATATGAACGATAATTAAATATTGATATGAACGAAACTATGCAATTTTCTTTTAGATTGCAGTCAAAATTCAGGAAATTCAAATTTTAACAAGGTGTTTTACGTAGTTCCACATTATGTTTTGCTAATATAAAGACCTTTCTAGTAAAACACTAACAGAGTATCTACGAGCGATTACAGTTTCTTTTTTCCTTAAAAAATAAAGATATGAGATTTATTACGTTTTTTTTAATAATGCCATCAACAGGAAGTTCCCGATAAATGGTATTAAAACAAACGCCGCCAATTACATAATTCACGTCTGTTTCTGATAGGGTTTCTTAAAAGTAACACGATACTTTCTTTTGCTGGAGGCAAATTTACCGAAACGACAAGAGGACTAGGACAAAAATTTTGGAGTTACGTTCATCGACCCCTGTCTCTCGGGAGGAAAGAGTGGTTCGAATTCTCAGTTACACGTTCACAGATATATTACAACGCGACTGAGCGAGAACGGCGACTACGGAACGCCATCATCCGAACGAGACGAACGAACGAAAGACTGGCGTCTCCGCGCCGTCAAAGCCGGATGCCGAGGAAGTTGAGCGGTAATTATGGGAAAGCCACTGTCCCAGAACCAGGCCTGGCGTTCTCTCTCCTCCATCGCGTGGTTTTTTTTATGTGCGAGTTCCCCGCGCCTTTGCGGGGGCACAAAAAGAGAAGAACGCCATCAAGCGCAACGCCGAGCCACGTCTCAAACCACGCAGTCACTCCCCCCAAAACCGCAAGGTCAACTACTCGATCCGGGGGCATGCCAAATTCTCGTTCGCGTAACCCTATAAAAAAAAAAACTAAAAAAGAAGATTGCGCACCCGACGCGCTCACACGAACACAACGAGAGGGAAAATAAACATGAGATATAATAGGAGTCGATTCTTGTTTGTTTCTGGTCGAGTTGTGGGCTTTGAGTACTACACCTCTTAAGAGCTCTTGTGGCAAAGAGTAACAAATCTTTTAAATTAGAACAGAAAGATAAGTGGCAAAGGAAAAGATTCGCATAAATCTCGCACACCACAGTGTTGTTTTTTTTAAAGAGTATATGAACAGAGAATCAAACGGCGTTGAAAGCACTGCTAAAATAAACAGCATAATTCTAATAACATTTTGCAAAATCCAATAAAATTTATAATAAATATTAAGTTCCTAATTTGAGGCATATGGAATTAATACTATTTTCACTATGTTTTCTTTCCGCGTTCTATCCAAGATTTATAAACTTCTTGACCACAGGACATGAAAAGAACGTATATATATATATATATATAGTAGATGGTATCAGTCCGCGTTATCTTTCCTATAAAACATTTCACTGGCTTTTATGAGGTTTGGTACGGGAGACTTGCATTAAACGTGGTTGAGAGAAATTTACGTATTTAGCTAACTTTTATAGGTCTTATTGACGATACCTGTAGCCGAATTATTGTGAGGTACTTTTCCATATTGTTTCCAGATTATTTGGTATAATTTAATATAAATTATCTCAATTTCAAAGATGAAATTTGTGAATATTTGTTTCAACAATTTGACTACAAAAGCTATTATATGATACATCGGCATCCCCATTTTCAAAATATATAAAAAGCAACAAATGAACATACGCTATGTAGCAAAACTACATTAGGGCAACGTTATATGTAATGAAGCTATTAATGATAACTCTAGCCGTTTTTAAGAGCATAAATTTCACATCCTGGCCATCTTCCGAACCAATTAATTAATCTATCTACTATAATGTATTTTGAAGCGTGTGTTTATGTGTTTGTTGGTTTGTTCATGGAACTTCTCCTAAACTATAAAAGCTAGAATAACCAAATTTGGTACGATTCTTCCTTGCATCCTAACTTAGTGAATTGTAAAGATTTGGTTAACCGGGATTAATCACTGCTGCCAATATAGGATATTAACATTTTTCCATAAGATAGCACGTATGAATCCTTTTCTTGACTTGCAAGGTATTCTTCCTTCAAGCATTAAAATATGTAAATATAGACCAATTTTATTCGTTTTTGCTTTATTCGACGAATAAAACTCTATATTATCTTATTCCTGCGAAGTTTACATGTTACACGGTCGAAGTTTTCAGAAATACGGTTTTTGTTTCGAAATTTTGTGAATTTTTCGTACCACTATCGGGCGTTGCCAAGGCGGCCGTCATTGTTACCTCCGATTCAATTAGCTTCAATGAAGCTTATAAGTAGACGAAAGTTTAGCGTTATTCGATTCGCACTTTTGTTTAAGCAACGAAACAACTAATGTTTATGGATAGCAACGTAAATAGATACTGATTATTATTGATTATTATTCAGGAAGCGTTTATTGATGAAAGTAATTGAACCTTCTTTCGTCTATTGAATACTGGAATCTTACATTTTTTGTAAGTAAAATCATTATATTCTACATTATAATGTCTATTAACGTAAATAAGCTCACGTATCTGGTGTACATTTACCAGTCAGTGTTCAATCATGGACAAATGTACGTTGATTTTTCAAGACATAAAAGTAAACATTTCATCCAGGCATAATTACACAAGAAATGAAGCTGGAATTGGCGAAAGTGATATTATAGGAAATAAAATTATCGTTATATTTGAATGCAATAGGCTCGGAAACGGATTGTCACAAGGAAATATGATTAATTGTTTAAAAAAAGCTAATCGTAATTTAAAAAGTGTCTACTATATATTTTAAAGAGTTTGTATGTTGTGCTGTAGTAGCTTCACTAAATCTGTTGAAATTCAACGGGAAATTCTGATAGTATATATATATATTTGGTGCAGAAGACCACGCAGAGCGACAAGTAGCATAGAACGCATTTAAAAATTTCGTGTACTCCTCCTTAGCTCATAAAACTATTCCTTTGTAATAGGGTAGTGCGCAAAGGTTTGCCTAGTAACGCTGATCAGTAGTGCTTGTCTGAGTCAATGATGGCAGTAAATATTCGATAGATAAAAACGAGAATAGAGAAGCCTAATATGCAGTAGCATGTAGTTTCCGAGTATGAAAAGAAAGAGATTGTGAATGTTTCTTCTGTTTAATTCTAATATCGACTGTGAAACTCAAGATGTCAACGTCAGACGTTGTCTTCTTCTACTAATAAATATATTTCCTGTGTTAACTCAAGATGTCAACGTCAGACGTTGTCTTCTTCTACTATTAAATATATTTCCTGTGTTAACTTCGCTACGCCTCGGGCCTTTTAGAATAAAAACACATTTTTTCGAGTTACCTCTGTAATTTTCATCTTTAAAGCTTTAAACTATTTTTTTCCATTGTGGATATAAGAGGTAGTATTGTAATATCTCCACGCGGAGATTGCCTCTAAGGCATCACTAATTAATACATGGAACAGTACAGGAAGATATTCGTGTAAGATTTTTTCCATAATCTAAAAGAAATTTTATGGATTGGCAAGATAGCTCGTCAATCCTCAAAAACTAAATAAATAGTTTTAAATACTTATAAAAGAGATCATTATGTTAGTTTTAAATAAATGTATTGCATAATGTCATGATATTTGATCAAGGGACCCAATTGTTTTAAGACCAACAAACTTTTCATTCACGAATTATGTTAAAATAATAGCTTTCATTGACATAACATATCTCATTCACATGTCAGGTTTTGACTTGCTTTACACCTTTTCTATGAATACATTCATTTACATAAATAAATTATTTTGAAATATACGGCGAGAAGTTACCATTTGCATGGACACTTCCATTGTTAACTAGAGAGAAACGATGCAAGCTGCGTGCGTGCATATATGGCGCTCTATACGAATCATATAATCATGTCAAAAAAAACGATAAATAACTTAGTATAATATCGAAACCCTGAAAAAATGTATATCAGAAGTGATAACAAGTGAATATTTTATTTATCAGGTGTAATTAATCGGACGATCGAAAATCATTTAAAGCATACCTCATTTAAGTTAACTAAATGTAATGTAATATTGACGGCTACATTCATCGCTTCGTCGTAAGTTATCCATTTTAATTCCATTTACAAGAGCTGGGTGCACACGAAAGGAAAATAAACGTATTTACGTTCGTTTATCACTCGTAGATAATTTCCTTTCACTTGCTGAATTCCGTGTGCACACCAAAGGAAAGTGAAGGTATTTACGTAATTATATGGCGGAGCTAATTTACTTCAGTTACCGGAACATTGCATTCGTTCACAATTAATAAACCATGAATAAATTTTCCAGGTTCAAAGCGAATTAGGACATTATCGTCAGGTCTTCATGATAACGTTTAATCCTTCGATACAATGTAATCAGCTAGGCACATTCTATTTAACTACATCTACAAATTTTATTTGAAAACTCGATCGGTATTTACGAGATACGGGGGGAAAGATCATTTTTTGTCCCCAGTAAAACGACACTTTTATTTGAGTTTTTCAACTTTATGTAAATAGCATCTAAAAATTACTAATTAATCCAACGATAAAATTACTGAAAAATTATCACCAATAAGCTCATAGTACGAAATATCTCAGAAGAAAATTAATTTAAAGCTTTGCTTTTATAAAAACAGCTATTGTTTTAGGCACGTCTGCCAAAAACATCTCATAAAATATTGTGTATCAAAATGTTTTCTTACTCTCGGTTATAATAATTTTGCAAGAGCAAGTTAAAAATCGGCTTTATGCCTGAAACAAAAAATTTAATTATGATAATTCATACAATCATTATGTATCTATCAATGCGAAAAAATGCCTACACGAAATTTAAAGCGATATTCAAAATTTGTAAAATAAAAACTAATATTTCCTTAAAAATTTGTTGCCTTCATTTCTACCACTATTTTACCATCTTCCGAAGCTTATTTTTTCCACCAGGTCTATAGTAAGTCCTATTTTCTTATGAGACACTTCGACGTTTATTGACATCGTTACATACGCCTAAGTGTAACTTCGCCAGACGAATTTCTTTATTATAACTGAACTTAAAGGTTATATTAATATCTTATACTTAGTTACCGGTCAGTAAATAGTATTTTAAATCACAAATTACCGAAAGAGGAAAATCAATAATAATAATTCTTAATTCGGCCACAATCTTGTTTACGTTGCGTATCAACTTGGTGAGTCTTTTATCTATCATTTGTATATGAAAATTGTTAGGGCCATTATCTAGAGAACTTCCCGAATAACACCAAGAGACTTAATACGTAGAATTTGCAGTCAGAGATGTTCACGTCGAACGTTGGAAAAAGTATCGCGTATTATTACTTTTATTGAAAATCGTCATCATGCGTGTTGGCGCGTAAAATAAATTAGCTTTCTAAGTTTCCTCAGCGCTAGGAATGTTTTTTGCGCAATTTAATTCTTTTTATCGGTTCAATAACATCCCATATATCGTTTCAATCTGATTTTCTTTCGTTCCTTTGTATTTCTCATTTCTGCCAAAACCACATCTCAGCCTGTCATGATCGCTTCGCCCATCCCACAAGTCAAAAACAAGAAACCACAGCAGCAGAATATTTTTTTTATTTTATGCATAAAAATAAAAAAGGTTCACACGAAGCTTTTCGCCATTTTTAAACTGGTAGCTAAGGGCTGTACTTTGGATCGGTTTTAAAGGATTTGGAAGCTAAGGTTGAGAAATCTCCCACCGTGCATTCAATTAAGTTTTAGCCACATTGTGCAAACATTCCGCCTCCAGAGAGAGAGAGAGAGAGAAAGCAAAGGATCTTCTCTAAATCGGAGAAAAACCGTGATATAGGAAATTGCGAAAGCAAAGTGTCCGTTTTGCAGGGTCAACGAGGGATCGTAGACTCTCGAGGCGGTTTAATCGACTCCCTTTTTCCCGTCCTCTCAAATCTCTTCCGCAAATGGTTAACTTTGGTCCGGCCAGAACCCAACTACATTCACGCAAAAACCAAAACACGCTGGAATGGACACTTGTTCTTGCCGTGTTCACGGGGCTTCCGGGAGTTTGCAAGACACATGAGACGGAGAGAGAGAGAGAGAGATAGAGAGATAGAGAGAGAGAGAAAGTGAAGGAAGCACAAAGACGAGGAGGAGATACGATACACGGAATGTTTCCGTAAAACATGGCTATCCTCTTTGGGTATCCCTTACCCCGCAGTATTTACAGACCCACGACAACGTATGCAGCACGCAAATCATTCATTTGCCTCTCTCTCTTTCTCTATCTCACTCCTTCCTATCTTCTCTCTCTCTCTCTCTCCTCTCTCACTTCCCCCCTCTCTTTCCTTTACGCATTCCTTCGTCATTTGTTTCCCATGTCTCCAATTTGTAGCATCAAATAACCCCTTTTATATAATTCTCATTTTAAACCGGTCCTTTTGTTCGCACTTTCCCTGACAATTCCTTTCTTCTCGTAATTTTCTCCACCCGTCAAATTAATATTACTTTTCATTTTTTCCAGCGCTCGTGTCATCTTTTAAAATCAGAATTGACACGAATCTCATGAACTCTATCTCATTTAAAACTATAATTAATATTCCGGCATCATTTTCTTTCTCCGGGTTATAAACTATCACCTTTCAAAAACAGACCAATCTCGAATACTCTCTCTACTGGAAAAATTAAACTTTGGTTGTTCATAAAAAATTATTCACTTCAAGTGCACGACAGAGACTGTTATATGCATAATAAATAATTTAAACCGCTACTGAAACTTAAAAATATTTAATTTTTAAATTATAACAACTCTCACAAATACAGTTCACGTTCAATTACGTCAAGAGGACTTTTTAAATCATAATAATGTACATTTATGGCGAAATTTCAGTTCTGTTTCAAGAATATTCTTCTTTAACTATACATTAACCATCCATGGGTCAAGCAATTCCTTTCTGTCTTCATCCCTTTTGCTTCGATGATACCTTACAATCCGCTGACATTTTTCACAATCTCTAGCAATAAACTGCAGCAAAGTTTTACATAAAAAACTGCACAAAAGTACTCCTAATATAGCACTCTAGTGAATTTTATAAATATATTTGGACACGAATTTACAAGTAATAGAGTTTATTCTCTACATATCGCATTTTAAATAATCCTTCCCCGCTTCCTGCGCGTTCGTGTTTCCGTTGTTACGTTATATTTCGATAACCCTTCCGAATATTCCGATAAAATTCACCCCCTCAATTCAATACCTTTATATTGCCGGGCGAGTAGCTCTTCAAAGCTGTCCATTCAATACACGTTCTCCGACAAACTTTTACATCGCTGTAAATGTTTACCGAACGGATCCGCGGCAAAAATGGATTCCATCTCCATAAACTCCTACAACGATCATCTTTCGAAACTCTCAACACAGCTTTTTATAGTCTTATCCCAATCTCCCTCTCTCTCCAAAACCATTCTCTCTATATTTCCATTTGCCTCTTTCTTTTCCATTCCTTAATCCGTTGTGTATATATTTTTTTATTCTTTTCCCCGAGTCTCCGTCTCCATCCGTTTCCTCAGTTCTCTCTCTCCTTCTTCCCTGCATTTCTTCTCTTCCTCCTCTCTCCTCCTCCACCCGTTCTCTCCTCCAATCTCACCCCACCCAAATCTCTCACATACCTACCTCGCTATCTCCCTCGACCACTCCTCTCTCTTCACCCACACCACTATCACACTCCGCGGCTGGAACTTTGCTGCACGCAGGCTGGCTCAACTGCCAACCGCTCAACCCCCCTCCCCTCCCCCCTCCCCCCTCTCACTCCCTCCCCCCTCCCCCCTCTCACTCCCTCCCCCCTCCCCCCTCTCACTCCCTCCCCCCTCTCACTCCCTCCCCCCTCCCCCCTCTCACTCCCTCCCCCTCTCTCTCTCAAGCGTCAAGGAGAACGGAGTTGCCATTCCTGGAGTGATACGCATTTCGCTGCCATCCTTCCCTACAAACACACACGTATCAGGGACGTATCTTTCCCTCTCTCTCTTCTTTATCTCTTCCTCCATTCTCGTTCTCTTTCCCTCGTCCATCCACTCCGTCTTTTTTTTCTTTTTTTGTCTCTTCCTGACTCTCGCCCAAAGACTCACTTTTTAGCGATTTTTTATAAATCGCTTATGTATTCACTTTGTCTGTCTGTCCGTCCGTCCGACTGTGCTATATTCTCCTGCCTTTTTAATCATCGCCTTTTGTCTTTCTCTTTAATCTTTATCCTTCTCCCTATCCATAACTATATCCTAGCTCTTCCTCCATTACTTTAATATTCCTCCATGATAATTTATCCACTACTACTATTTCCGTTATTAATCTTCTTCCTCTTTACAAAGGTAAAGAGGAAGAAGATTAATAACGGAAATAGTAGTAGTGGATAAATTATCATGGAGGAATATTAAAGTAATGGAGGAAGAGCTAGGATATAGTTATAGTTATATATATATATATATATATATATATATATATATATATATATATATATATATATATATATATATATATATATATATATATATATATATATATATACACACACACACACAAATACATATATATATATATAATAAGGGTAGCAACAAGGTGTTGGAGGAAGCCCAGTGGACACTTACCTAGTATATGTTTCTCCGTCGCTGAAGAAGGGCATCAGCCCGAAAGCTCCATTTTTGTGTAGTTTTTGTTCTTTTGTGTTTTTCGTGTGTCCTCAGCACCCCCAGCGGCTCTTCATTCTAGGTAAGTGTCCACTGGGCTTCCTCCAACACCTTGTTGCTACCCTTATTATTACCTTTCCTTTTCCTTAAGTATTTATATATATATATATACGAGGTCTGACAAAAAAGTAATGAGACTAGTTCAAAAAAACATTAATGTGTCTATTGATCTACAGTAATGTGGTCTCCTTCAAAATAACACCCTTCTGAGTGCACACACTTTCGCCAACGGTCCTGCCACTGTCTGTAGCATTTCTGGAAGTCATTCTTTGAAATGCTGTTCAAGGCCTGGGTTACGGCTGTTTGGATGTCCTTTGTTGACTGAAAATGGTGTCCTTTCACCACCGACTTAACTTTTGGGAATAAAAAGAAGTCACAAGGGGCGAGATCCGGCGAATATGGGGGCTGCGACAACACTGAAATGCTTTTGGCGGCCAAAAACTGCCCTACTGACAGGGCAGAATGAGCCGGGGCATTGTCGTGATGGAGAATCCAGTCTCTGGCGATGTTTGGACGAATCCGATTGACTCGCTTTCGCAATTTCTCGAGGATTTCCACGTAGTACTGTTGATTGACTGCTTTTCCAGGAGGTACCCACTCTTTGTAAACGATGCCATTGGAATCGAAGAAGCACACAAGCATGCATTTCACTTTTGATCTGGACATGCGTGCTTTCTTCAGCCTTGGTGATCCCAACGAGCACCACTGTGAACTTTGACGTTTGGTTTCCGGATCGTATTGGAAAAACAAACTCTCGTCACGAGTGATCACTTAGTCCAGTAACCCTGGGTCGGCTGCCACACGTTCCAACAAATCGGCGCACACACTCATCCGTGCTTCCCGTTGTTGCTCCGTGAGATTTCTGGGAACCATCTTCGCACGATTTTTCTCATTCCCAAATCTTCAGTCAATATTGTACGTACGGTTTCCCGTTCATGCCCAGTTCGTCGGCGATCATTCTCACTGTCAATCTTCGGTCGGATCGCACAAGATTCTTCACCAGAGCTGTTTTTTCGTCCGTCCGAGAGGTTGATTGTCGCCCGGAGCGCTGCTCGTCTTCAATGGTGGTTCTGCCGTCGGAAAACATTTTGTGCCAGCGGAAAGCTTGTGATCTTGACATTGTCCCTTCTCCAAAAGCCTGCTGAAGTTTTCCATAAGTTACGGTGGCATTTTCACCGAGTTTCACACAAAAGAAAATGGCGTAACGCTGTGCGATGTTTCGCTCTTCCATTTCTGTAACGAGGCACCCAAACACCTCTTCACTCTTTAAGCGATTACTCGAGACAGAACGAACGCACGCCAGTGAAATTTTTGGGAAGAGTGGGGGAAGAAACAAAGTAAAACATTATATGCAATAGAATGCTACATTAATGCCGATACAGCCGGAAAAAAATCAGTCGCATTACTTTTTTGTCAAACCTCGTATACACACACACACACAGACATATATATATATATATATATATATATATATATGCGCCTCTCATGTCTCCCCTCTCCTTACTCGTTTCTCCCTCTCAAATTGCCCAACACTTCTTGTCCAAGGACTTAAAACATTTCCTCCTACAACTTGCCTCTGCATCCTCGGCATCCTCGCTTCAGAGCGGGAGTCTTATAAATACGCCTTGCGCCATCTTAGATTCTTTTAACGCCGGTACTATCCCTCGTCGGATAGAAGTAACGGTGGGCAAAAAATGGAGAGCGTTGTACTTAGGGAAGAAGGAGGGGTTTCACATCCCCTGGATGTTTTTATCCTTACTGGCTCTAAACCACCCACCGAACCCTTAATGCCCTCCGTGTTTGGCATTGCGTGAAACGGTGAAAACATCTGATTTTGCGAATTCGTCCGTTTTTTGAATCCTTTCCCAGAAATTTCGCAGAGGTGTTCCAACCTTGAGTGAGTTATAAATATTGGAACCTTTTAGTTTGTTTGGAAACTGGCGATTTGTTTGACTCTTTTAAAAATATATGTAGCACCTCAAAGGTGGAATTTTCTTTCAAGAAAGTCAAGACATTTTTATCTTCCTAAGGAATATCTGTACAGTTTCCACATTTGGTTATTTTACGTCCTAAGGATAACACATTAATATACCTAGTTGTAACTCACTACTTCGTGATGTGCACATGCGAAGATGCGTGCAATAGTAGAAGGGGGAAAATGCAAGGAAGAAGTTACTGCCACCTTTCATATTAACCACGAAAATAAAATACTCAGTGAATGTTCGTTCTCACATCCGTTTGAATAATGCTCTATTCATAAAGTATGCTATTAAATTGCGAGTTCGGCAGATATCGTTAAATAAATCTTATGAAAATTTCATTGTAAATGTACTTCAATAATAACTACCTAACCTATATGAATGTTGGTTATTTAATGAGACTTTAAAATAAACTTCCAGAAAAACGAAAGCATTCTGATGAAACAATCCAACTAACATATTTGAAATTATTCATATGAATTGTAAAATATAGATGAATTCGTTGAACATCACCAAATATTTTTATCGTTACACAGAAGCTAGAAATGTACGAGTTTTTCGAAAATTTGGACGAAGTGAGCGATATCCGCAGTAAATTAATTTTACACGAAAAAAAACCCATACATTTTACATAAGTTACAGCTGCACTAGGTTTTATTTAAGCGTGCTCTCCTCGCTGAAAACCACAACTCGTTCCATATAAGCGATCGTATTTAATTCAACAACTAAGTCGAGTCAAAAAGCTCTATGGTCGAATATCTCGGTTACACTCAACAAAGCCGGCACTTCGTCAAATACCAACGGGAGTAAAGCGGCCTAGAATCTGGTTAGAAAAGAGGTTTTAGCAGCTCACTATAAGGATGTCAACCTAAAAATACACCACGGCCAGTGAGAGAGGATAGCGAGAGAGAGAGAGAGGTTTCCTCAACTTAAAAAAATGTTCTCATCTGGCTTTGATCCCGGATACAATGCTTAGAAGGTCAAAGACCTTGCCAGAAGTCTGGATTTTTATTTCTGTTACGAAGCAATAGCAGGCGTGATACAACTCGGCATAATATGATATGTATCTTCTTTTTCTGTAACAGTCGAAAAAGAACAAAGGGTTGGTGGTAACATTCCTCCGTTGAATAAATGTTTCGATAAATTCATTGGAATAGAAAAAAATAAATTGGTAGAAATCTCAAATGCGAAACGAATTCTAGTATTTTATTATAGATACACGAATAAAGCTCTTATATAATGAACGTAACAGTACGGTTTTGAAAAAGAATAGCTCCAGTAAATTATTTTACGGTTCACATTTCGATGATAGTAATCCCTGAATCATATTTTTTTATTGAACGCCTATAATTCGGCTTACCAGTTTTGAATAACAGATGAATTTTGACGTTGATCCAATAATGAGCTTTGGAAAAGGACAATTTAATGGTGTTATAAAGGTTGACTAAGTCTATATTTAATTTTCCATAAATACACGATTTTACACTCAATTATTTTTAAATGAAAATAGCACATACTTTAGTAAGACTAAACGTAAGTCGATGTGGAATGGTGATTCAGCCACTGCTATGTACGAAAAAAGAAAAAACTTAATTATTTAAAGTATACCGAGTAAAATCGAAAAACAACGTTCATTTTAGAGAAGACTGAGAAAGAATTAGGAGTAACAAACAAATGAATAAGTATGTACATATATTAAAATGTTTTTACGGCTCAATGCTACTACGGTGGATGCCCAATGATAAAGAGAAATGGGATAGTAATATTGCTAAGAATGCAAAAAAAGTTTTTTTTAACCCTAGAGGCACAGTTGTTTCTCAGAGATTACTTGCTAAAATGAGTTAAAGTACCAATTTAAATTCATGCAGCGGATTCTATGTGCGAAGTTTTCTTACAAAAATCTCTTTAAATATTGTTTGCCGTAATACTCGAAATACCTGCACGATCATACACCGTAATAATTCACCTTAGATTGATTCCTTCAAGTCATTTAAAAATAATACTCATAAATTAGAAAAAGGGCATGTTTTGTACGGCCTTCGGTGAAAACCGCTGAGTTATACACAAGTTATAGAGCATCTTTAAAAGCGATACGTAGTGTCGAGGCAGAAGTTAAGGCGGAAAACAGGATTTAAAGTATGCCATTTTTCCTTTTTTTGCCTTTCTTATATATATATATATAAAATGTATGTATATGTGTATATATATCGCCTGTTTACTTCCTCAGGCGACCACGGGGTTTTAAAGCTTAAAAGACCGATAATATGTTTACAGTTTCTGCGAAAAACAAGGAGGTAAATTCCTCCGTCGATTGCGAAGGGGAAAAAAATTTAACGTCGCTCCTTCACGGTTCGTCGCGTTTCGAATTTTCCTGACGCCGTCGATTTTCTCATCGCTTCTCATATCCACTCCACCGTGTTCGAATGCGCTCATTGTCAGTAAAATAGTCGGAAGGGCTCACGAGGAATAAAAAAAAATTAAACTCCGGAACGAATGCATCGCGGTGCCAAATCCAGCGGACAAGTTACGAGGTATGCGATACACCTGTCCCCTCGCCGAAAGATACAATGGGCGGTCACCGTTATGTTCCATTCAAAGCGAGTTCTGTTTTCGCTATTGCTAGTAACGGGTGCCAAAGGCGGCAAGAGTATAAAGACTAAATAAATGCCATCATTCATACTTGGAGTGCTCTCCAAATGGACTGCCAAAGCGATGCGCTAGATGTTGTACGGATGACGCACAAAGACGTTTGCGCATGGTAAAATGTCTCGAGGGAGGTAAGTAAATATTAGAATTCTTTTCATCATATGAATTACAATAAAATTTTGTTTTATTTTGAAAATCAGATCAATTGTTGATGAGTCAAACGAAACAGTGGCGTATGACACTACGAACGAAAAGCTTGCGAGAAAACGATGGCTATCCTATAGTAACAGGACCCAGTAGACTCGTCAGCTAGAGGAGAGATAGTCAACAGGAATAGGGTAGGAAGTACTATCTACATGAACTATAGGTATCTAACTGCATAAAGATAAGATTGTATTCTTCAAATTATATAAAATTAACTTGGAAATTGTTTTGAAATATCAGTTAAAATATAACTTATATAGAATGTATCACGATTATACAAGTATATTTTTGTTAAATTCAATAATCTTAGAAAAATTCCTCCATCAATTTGGCGAAAAATCCTAGATAGAAGAATACTTAAAAGAACGAGCGCTTGAATACAAAATATGAGTAATTTATAGCTGAAATGCAAATCTGATTTTCTCAAAGGGTATTTGACTAAATGTACGATTGACATTTTCCATCCTTTATAATTATTAAGTTTTTTCGTGGCATAGCGCGTACTCCCCAAGAAACGGAAACATTTGAAAAGAATAAAGAAGCGCGACCCCGTGATCTGTGGATTCGTTATGTAGTAAAAAGCTCAATCCGTGGTTAATTAGGCATTTCATAATCACTCACACCTCTAAGATTAAAAACTATCGCAAGTCCGTAATTTAAGAGTGACAATGACGCCAACTAACCTCAAGTAGACAATCGCTTTTCTTAAAGGGTAAGCGAATAAATTTCTTCTTAACGAGAAAAGCCCTCAAACTCGAGACTTGATCCTTCATTCGTAATTCCCTCCCAAGACGCCGTCCCCTCTCCCGTTGCGTGGAATAAAAAACGACACGGAAGACCAATTTATTACGCGCTTAATTGGTGTTTGGGGAATTGGGGGGTGGGAATGGTCGAGGAAGCTCCCATAAACTCGACCAGGAGTTCCTACTTAGCAAAACCACCTCGAAACATTAAAAAAAGAAAAAAAACCTGTCAGTCCAAAATGACGACGCTTGGTAAAGAAACAACAACGTTGGTAGGTGAGTAATCACGTGACTCATGCCATCCTTTTCGCCCACTTTACCCTCTCGCCGCCCTCGCGTGAGAGCGGTCGAGAAAAGGCCGAGAATCACGCTTCGAAGACTCTGGGGCACGGGCCACGCTGCCCCATACGCTTTTAATAAATAGACTCCCCCCCCCCCTCCCGTCGAGTGCTTTTTTTTTTTGGGGGAGTGGGTAGAGCGGGAGGGTTGAAGGGTGGGTGGGACTCGAGCGAGGACCGTGAAGGTAAGAGATCACACAGCTCGCCCGTCCTAACGTGACTCACTAAAGCTGAAAAGGGTGAGGACCTTAGAAACACGCGATCCTATCGAGAGAGAGAGAACGAGGGCGTGGGGGGGGGGAGGGAGTGGGAGGAAAGGGGAATAGGAGGAGAGCAGAGAAAGAGGGTTTGGAGGCGAGGGGAAAGAAGCTCTTTTGACCGGCAGCCAAAAAGGCGTGCGTTCTAAAATCTCTCGGCCCTTCGGCTGTGTTGCACGGCCCTACATTTACTCCCTTTCTCTCCCGCTTTCTTCGTACTTGCTCTTTTCCCCTCAACAACTTGCTTTTTTCTGCCAAATCTATTCGTTAAAGTTCCTTTATTTCCCATACTCTTGTCTTATTTTTCTTATCTCATTTTCTTCTCTGAACTAAACGGAAGGAGAAGCTGCCTAGACACAATCTATTCCTAATAAAGACGATAATCCGCGTCTGAACATTATCCAGGAATCCACCGGGATGGTTGTCGGCAAGGGATGCAGTGCACCTAACTGTTCTTCAATTGTTTGCTTTGCTGTCATTTTGTGATTCTCGATTGTCATAGGCTAAGACGGATATATACGTGGTCTTGTTTTTCGATATTCGTGGGAGTTTCAATGAATTAAAAATACTTTCATGTCTAATCATCCAAACCAAATATCCTTCATAACCATCAGTATAAGTGAATTCTACTTTATTCTATCGATAACAAGTTTAAATCCTTTATTAATTATGTAAGGTTTTGCTGTCATGTTTTTACGAATCTGTCCTTGAGGGAAGCTCTTTCCGAATGAAGTATGAGGTATTTGTCATAGTACGCTTATATTATATATTACCTGTTTATCTTTCTCTCACTTCCTTCTATAATATCCGTATCGCCCTCCCACATCCCCTTTCCTCTCACCACCTTTCTTTCTCACTCACTCATATCATTATTTCCCTTTCCTTCCTGTTCCTCCACTCTCCTCTATCTCTCTCTATTCCCTCCCTCATCGCCCCAGATACACAAACATCCGTGTTATCCGGGGCTGGTTGTCTGTGTGTGCGTGGGTGGGTGAACTAGAGAGAACACCTCACTCAATCATTCGGAGAGGGTTATGACTAAACCTTTTATGACTGGGAGAGGAAAGAGGAGGTAGGTGCGAGGGAGTTGGGTTTTTTTTTTTTTTTAACAGGAAAGGAGGAAGGCTACGGGCGATCCTATGACGGAAACAATAACACGCTATTGGGGCGTAAATATGAAACACGAAGAAAAACCTTCCTACCTGGGTCATTTTATTGCGTCTGGTTCGGTGAATCATCGGTTTTTATTGCCGCGAACGTTAGGATCGGTGAAATAGGGCGGAAGGTGAGGGAGGGGTCGTGATATTTGAGCGTCAAAAGGAACTCATGCATCGGAAACGCTTTACGATGGAGCTGAGCTTTGAAATCCTTGAGTAAATTCCGATTCGATAAGGAGAGAGACAAATGGTGAAAAATCTTTTGCGTGTGTTTTGGCGTTGTTGATTTCTCGTTGTGACGGAAGACGGTCTTTAGGCTAATCGTCCATTGGATGCGTGTTCGTCCGAGCTCAATTCGTCAGAATAAGTGCGTAAGTCCTATCTAATTGAAATACATTGAAGGTCGTCCACTAGACGCCATTCCATTCGTGCGTTTTCGGATGAATAGTTGCGAAGTGCGAACGAACCCATTCCGTTGGGATTTTCGCAAGTATTCGTGCGATTTTGAACCTGTTGATAGTCTCCTTCTGGAAACCTTCCGGACTTTGCTTTTTTCTGTTGTTATTGAAATGTTTCTTGATTCATACGAAAATAATAATTAAAAACTTCGCTTCATTATCTTTTAGATCCTTAAATAAGTGATGAAATTGCCATAGTGAATTTCTTTATAATAAAATTCTTCGTTTGGTCATCATACATCTAACGAGGAAAGAATTTTCTAAAAATAATAGTTCAGAATGTTCCACCTTGGTAACTGAAAATGCCATTCGCACGTAAACTGCAGGCAGTGGACACTCCCTCATCGTCCGAAATTGTACGAAACGGTTCGCACGTTTTCTGGCGAATTGAGTTCAGACGAACACGCATCCAATGGACTAGTCGTCCATTGGATGCGTGTTCGTCCGAACTCAATTCGCCTTTGCTAGTAAAAGTAAAGACGGCGGAAACGTGTACGTTACAAGCTCTAGTTCGCGGTTCGATTCGAGTATTCGGTGCGTGAACTTGTTTCTCCCCTTTTTTGGCGTGAATACGGACGTTATAAATAGATTTTGGTGCTTCGTTTATATAAAAGGAAACACGAAAAGATTTTTAACAAAGGAAAAACTAATATTTATGAAGCATCAATTTTTTTTAAATTTGAGTGTGTAGTTTATTTTGTTGTTAAATCGATAAAATACGCAAAATAAATTATTTTAGAGAACTATTTCGTTTTCAGAGTAAATATTTCAGAATTCGGGAGATGTTTTCATATAAATAAACATCCGTCAATTTTAACTTCATGGAAGAGATGAAAAAATAAACCATGATTTCTATCAACGATATAATAATGACTCCTTAAATTAACAAAGAAGTTGTATATTGAATCATATCGGTGGAATAAAAAATGGCTTACGTGTATGATGCATAAACAGATCATCATTAATGTGAAATATTGGTGCGATGAAGTATATCACATACATTCAGACATTTACCAGACATCAGGAAATGTTTGTTATCTCAGCTTCTGTTAGTTCTCACGCCTATCCCTATAGTTACTCCGATCTAGATTGTTATATTAACTTCATTACCGTTCTTTTTGCGACACCCAACCCTCTTTTTCGTGTTTTTATTCATTTTTGCAAATGTGGATTCCCTGTGCTGTACTTTTACTAACTCCAGAAAGTGATCCTACTCCCATAAGATTTATACGGATTTTACCTACGGCTAACTAGATATAATACGTTTTCTTACTTTATCGGGACTATTCGAACTAGCTATCAAGTAAAGACCACAATTTACCTGACTAATAGAAAAGAACAGGAAGTTTCATGAATATTATATTCCAATACGTGGTTTAAATTTGAGAAATGTCTAAATTTTAATAATATAAATATCAGTGATAATTCATCTACTGTTATTTAAAGGAATGTCTTATCTATTGTATTAAACAATATCAAATAAATGTATTCCTAAATAAATACACATTATTTTTTCACTATTCATAGAACGGTGCTCTATATGAATTGAATAGCAGCTATCCAACCACTGAATCCATATCGTTTAATATGAATTGCCGAATCAAAATACTATTTAAAATAACCAGAAACAATATAAGCTATTCCCGGTTGCTTGTATGCGAAATTGAGGTAATTCCTTAAGAAGCAATCATTTTTTTCGATTACACGGGGAGCTTAATGAATGGCCCTTCCAGAACACTCATCCCGATTCCTTTGATGCACAGGTCTTGATAGTGATTGCAAACATATACAGGATTTACTTCGACAATTACTCATTCCCTGTCGGATAGATCGCAATACAAAGGTAGAAGCTGATTACAGTGACGCCAAGGAAAACACACCCGCGGCTAACGTAGAATCCCACCATAACGTTAGCGATTCGGATGCATCAACTTTACCCGGTCCTCCGTATCGAAACGAGAGAAGTTATTTGGGTATATCTCTTCAAAAAGGGAGCGAGAGAGAGATATCCCTCAACCCTTGATGTACACAGCGCAGGTAATTAACTCCGCATTAGATTCGGTCTCGTCATTTCTATGGGTCGATGATGGATTACTTCGTTAGCGGACGAAAGCGACCGTGGCGTCGATTTTAAGTTCGGATGACTCTGGCAGCTGGTGCGCGGAATAAAATTAATAAATATGTTCGCCAGTGCGTGTGTGTACCAGTTGGGCGCATTAGGGTGGTTACGTAGGAGGAAGGGAGAGGGGGCGAGGGTTGGGGGCTAAAAGGAATCGGAGCCAAGGATTAAATGAGCCAGATTTTTACCGAGTCCCTTCTCCGATCTCGTCTCCTCCCTTACGGATACGAATTAACTCTCTCGCGGATATCTGCAACGGACAAAAAATCATTATTAAATAATAATTCCAAAATCGAGTGAGTTAACGGGTGAGAAAGCATTGTCCGAGTGTGTATTATATCGAGAACGAAGCGTATGGGTCGACCACGATGTTCAAAAAACCACCCTATAATTAGAACTAGATCCGAAAGGCAGTGTCGGTTCTTTTCTCACAGATGAAATACGATAGGATAATACAAACTTGCGTTAGGTTGTAGACGTAATGCAAAGAAAGGAACCTCCATCAACACGCCTACGCCTTACGTAAATGAAATAAATCAATTATCTACTAAATGGAAGTTTCTACGAAAATTTGATTCCAACAAAACTTGGAAGAAATATTATTCTATACAACTTTGGTCCTCACGAAGATTACCAATAACGAGGTTTTAAGGAGATGTTTGACGGAAACCGTAAAACCTATTATTTATAAATAATTCCTAAACAATAACTGCTATGGAAAATTATTTCAAATAAAAGTTGTAGGAAATTACATTCTCTATAACCTTTGTATCGAACTGAATATAAAATAACGATGTTTTAACGGAGATATTTCGCCAAAACCGAATCGGGTTTCGAATGAACCTCCACTTCCGGTTAACCGTTATTGTCCAAAATCTAAATAGCTCTTTGCGCTCATACCAACGTGTTATATATGAAATTTGGTAATGATATGGCAAGTACTTTTCGAGTTAGAGCGCCCCCAATCACATACATACACACAGACATCATTCCGAAAATAGACTAAACGTGTTCTAGGGTCCTCAAAACATGTATTTCCGTTG
Organism: Uropetala carovei; assembly: GCA_036926305.1. Classification (NCBI taxonomy): domain Eukaryota; kingdom Metazoa; phylum Arthropoda; class Insecta; order Odonata; family Petaluridae; genus Uropetala; species Uropetala carovei. The sequence continues at coordinate 1,574,263 of JAXCHB010000010.1, read as the reverse complement.
AAATCTCGAAGTCAATTTTTTCATGAAAACAATACTTTTTCTATACTACGTATACATGGAGAAAGTAAAAATGGTAAAAAAACGTCGCGTTAAATAAAGTTATGATTCATAAAGTTGAGATGCAAAAGCTACACCGAGAAAATCTCACTTATCGAAGTTTGTAAACGAATTTTGAGGCGTATTATACATTGGAAAAATACTCGGAAATATTACAAAAGTAGGTAGTGAAGTGGATTCGGCTCTGAGTATTCGGAGAAAAATGACAGCAGAGGGACCGTGGTGAAATTTAATAGGAAAAGTTTTGGGAAATAATATGGAACTTCGTCTTATCAAAGAGCATACGAAATTAAATTTGGGAATCTTCCCTTCTTCCAGGCTAAGCTAGGATGATTTTGTTTTTCGGTAAACTGACTTCTGTAACTTTTCATTAATATTAAGAATAATACAATTAAGTTTAAACGAACTATCGCAGTGTCATGACGGCAGGTTTAGGATATTCATCCCATTATTTCCGTGGCCCGTATTTTAAAGTATTAATTTGCTGGTAATAAGCGCTACGATTGTTTATCGTATGACCCATTAGTGTAAGCGTGACTATAGGTACATGATAGTTACTTTTTCATCGAACTGATTAATTATTTTATGGTTACAAGACTTACCTACATGGTACAATTGAAAATTTCATGAGGTGTGACAACCCGATTAAATATTTCAGGTGTATTTAACATGCGGCTCGCGGGACGAGCGCTCCCCCCACCCCACATGGTTTTATGCTTCCTTGGGTCACAGTGCACATGCGCATCTAAGACAAGAGTGGGGCAACCTTTTCTTCTTACAGGGCTGCATCGATTGTAGAGGATGCGCAATTTTTTATATAAAAGTTTCAATTTTGATGTTATTTTAGACATACGTTCTTTTAAAGAAAACAAATAACATGGCAGATGGTCCCTCCGTCGTGTCACGAAAAACGTTACGTAGTCTCGATGAGTTTTCCAGCTGAGTTCCTCTGATATATTGGACTCTAGTCATAATATAGGTGCTATTATCAGTTCTGAGCAAGTTATTAAAATTAACATTTACATTTTCGCAAAAAAGCAATTTTACAACAGCATTCATATCCTTTTACTCACGGTTATCGAATGACGCAAGTCACCTTCGATAAACGCAAAGAAATATGGATAGACGCAGGCCGGAATAGTTTGGAACCAAAGACAAAAATAACCGCAGCATAGTTGGGAAATTTACACGCTTTCCGCAATATACGGAGAAGTATGGTTTTGATTTTTTAAGGTTTTATTAACCCATCTCTCAAAAAATATATATATTGTTAAAAAGAAATGGTTCATTAAAATTTAAATTACTTCGTTCTACAATATTCATAGATAGATGTTGTATCTTTTGAAATATCCTGTTAATATTTTGTTTATGTAAGAAATACAAATCCATAACAGCATAATCATCAGTTCAGTCTCAGTTCAGTAGGAAGAATACAGTAATGAGCTCAAGATGTGGGACTTCCTGCAAAGCGGAAGTCTCCTTTCGAGTTATGAATACTATTTTAGTGCTTCTATAACCATATTTCAACAAAATCCTTTCAAAATGTACAAGGAAGTCAGAGGCGGAAGGGACTATCTATTAAACTTAAAATCATAGCAAATTCTTCCAGAGATATCATTAACAGAGTCGTACACACTTCGCATTATCACGAATAAAGATTTGTCGCTTCAATAACCACCACTGATAACGATGATAAGAATCGAGGTAAAGGCGGCATTATCCCATGAGGTGATCGATTTTTACAATTGATAACTACATATATTTTATCAGTAACGAAAAAATCGATGATTCTGACATTGTTTCAGAATATTATTCATCGATGATTTCATGCATTCATTCCATATAATATATACCATACCATGTAGATGACGTACTTTATTTCTCGCGATAAATTCGATATAATCTTCGCATCGGTCCAGAATATTTCCGCTCCACTGGTTTCTATACATATCTTCACCAAGCTCTATTTTCATTTCCTTTGTTGTGAACTGTTTGCATGAATGAATTTCCCCGATGTTTACTTTCAATCAACCGCCGCACGTTCAGAAACAAAAATAAAAAATAATAAAACTTAACAAAGATCGGACGCTTCGAACAATTTAAATGCAGAACGAGAAACGAGGAGGCGAAAAAGTGTTCCATCTCCCGAAAACTCTTTTCATTATGTTTACTAACTCGTGTCCAATACAAATACGCATCGTTTTCTCCCAAGCCAAGCGATTCTCTGCCGGAATTTTTCTTCGTTAAATATTTCCGTCAAATTTTGCCAGTCAGTCATTAATACTGTCATCAATATCTAAGTTCATACACTCTTCGCAGGAAGTCGAAACACTATTTAGCAATTTAATTACACAACATGCGCACACAACGTTTCCTATCAAGTGAATAAAAATTCTTGATTTTCATGACTTGCGAATGAAATACATTTTAAGATAACTCAATAAAATTAAAAATCTGATGTCGCCAACACATGAATTTCTCCATAGAGAGCAATGAATATGATCACTCTCGACGTCAGCGTTCTCAGAAATACTTATCAGCTATTACACACGAGAATAATTTTAAATATTTTTAATTGTCTTTCTTTAATAAAAACAGAAAGTAAAGAAAATTGTTAACTTTTTCCATGGATAACAAAATTTCGATGCGCGATTAAAATGACCCTTAGTAGCCTAAGCAACGCTATCAGCAATTAAAAAATTGTATCATAGCAGCGGAAACAATGGTATCACTTAACGACGTATTTAACATAAATTTAGAATAAAAATTAAGGTATCTCTTAAAATATCGGTTTTATGAAAAATTGTTACAAACAAAACTCGTAGAAAATTACATTATCTACAATTTAAATAACAAAAACTATTTACAAAACTTGAGTTTTAAAAGAGATATTAAAAAACAGAAAAACAACTAGAATAAACACCCACTTCCGTTGGACCATTTTTTTTCCAAAACCTTTTCAACTCTTCATTTGCTAATAAAAATCCTAAATTTCAATTTTTGTGCTGTTCTGATAATTAGTTTTTGAGTTAGAGCGCCTACAAAACTCCTATCACATATCGTACACATAGACAACATTGAGAAAACGGTCAAAACGTATTCTATGGACCTCAAAACTTGTATTTCCGTTTAAATCTCGAAACCGATTTTTTTCGGGAAAACAATACTTTTTCTATACTACGTATATGGAGAAAGTGAAAACAGTAGACGTTTAATCTTTCCTTTTGGAAAAGGTTACCAAAACGCCCGCCAGCTGTTATTTTCTGCACGCTTCTGCCATCTTTGAAAAATGAAGCATATCTTCCTTATGTCACCTCATTTTCGTTTTCCAAGAAGATATCAACAATTTTCAGTAAAACAATTTTCCTTTACAGCAATGTTTTCGGAATCAATTTTTATTGAACAGGGACAGAGATGGAAATGAAGATGTTTTTCAAAGAAATCACCTCATTAATTTGATATCTGTACTTTTGTGAGGTTTGGTAAAAACAACGGATCGGCTTTGAAAGTGCTCTGAACCTACATTTTTTTTGTCTTTACACCTGACCACAACTTTCTCAGTAAAGCATATTAACTTGAGGGGTCTGGTCACGTATTCCTTCCCCAGAAGAAACCGTCTTCTCACTCACTTACAAGAGTTCTCCGTTTATGGATTACCGCAACGAGGTCAGAGGGTATAATTACATCTCGTCCAATTATAGAAATGCATGTCTGCCTTCCCAGATTCAGAGAGAATGCAGGCCAGGGCATAGGAGTTCCAGATATTCAGGAAAGGTGGAGAGGAATTTGATTAGACCTGTTAAACATTTCATCCTCTGCTTTGATCTGCCTCCTCGAAAGGACTTTGGTACGTTTCGTATGACTGTTTTAGAAACGGTCAGTAGGCTTCATTTCAGCGAGATTTAAAATCTAAAATTGACCGGATTATTTTGTTCCAATAGAAATTTAAGGTAGAGTCACTTGTTTTCCTTCAATTAATTCTCTCAAAATCAACATTTCTTCTGGAATAAATAAATTGTTTTGTTAGTGATTTCAGCAAACTTAAAATTCCAGTTATCTTAATAGCATTTTAAAACAGTTCGGTTCTAACAAAAACATGTTATTCACGCTGTAGTCAGAATCTGTAATTTTAATAATTCAAAATATATTTTCCGAATAAAAATTTTATACATTTTTAAAAAGGTTTAAAATTGTCAACATAGAATTTAGAATATATCAACGTTTTTATATAGATTTGTTTATTTATAAAAATTGTTTTTTAATATTTTAAATAAACCAATTTTTTCTATTTAATTTGCGTTAAATAAAAATAACTTTCCATTTTAATTACAGTTGGCTTGTTTACCGAAAATATATCAATTACATTATAGGCAACCAAATTTCTCCTTGTAACTTAATCGTAGATAATTTAGCTTAAATAGATTGGGGGCGAAGATATGTTGCATAAATTGCATTATATTTTTATCGAAGTTCTTCTCCTCTGAAATATGAATATCACTTACCACAAGGTTGGACCAAATTCCTTGGATTACATTAAATTGCATTATGATGAAATAATCCGAATGGAAAAAGTTTGGTATCGTAGGGAAATTAATTTAGTTTTTAAAGCTATTGCTCTGTGAAAAAAGTAAAAATATCTCAGGCAATATAAATTGCTATCATACAGCATCTCTTAGCAAGCTATCTGGTACAAATTTGAGCAGAAGTCTTACACATCAGATATTGTATATTTTCTGCCAATTCGAAAATAATGTAAAAAGGCAAGCAGACTTGCGCTGCGACGACAACAAGAAATGTTTGTTTGACTGATTCAATGGAATATATTTTTTATGTAATTGCCGAATCAGTCTGAAAGATCTTGTGACGACCACAATAACACCGATTTCAGTTTCAATGTTTTTCGCATCAAATTTTCAGGAGAACAGTAAGCAAGATTTAGAATCTTTTTTGTGTCAGGTCTCATCCATTTCTTGTCCATTTACTGTTGGAGAATCATTAAAAAGTCCTGTGATTACTTCCACCATTAACTCTTCACGCATCAACCTGCTTAGTTTCTTAAGACAGCAGACACGAGAGATTCCCTCCAACCGTTTCCTACCCATTAACGCCCTCGCCCAAACAAAACACGCAGCAACCGAGCGGGGTTTTCACGTGCCAACTTATTATAATACTATCTCGGAATAGGTTTCTCAAAGTGTTTGCACACGCAAGACACCTTCGTCGGAGATCTCCCTCGGCCATCTGCAGCGACGCTGCACATCACGTGTGTCTCCCAGCATCCTCTCCTTTTACCCGTCCTATCTACATATCTCCCTTTCACCTTCTGTGCGCGAATCAATCTCGGCTACCTTTCTCTCCCCCATCCCTCCAACCCCCACTAGCTGACCGCTCTCTCGGTCTAGACCCTTGGCCCCAACAGTACTCCATCACCGGTCTAACAAAAACAAAACACGGTAAAGGGATCCCTAGGAACGGCCTCTGGTGTGGGAGGATGAGAGAGATAGAGACAGGAGGGGGGAGAAGAGGAGAGGATGAGGGGAGGAGGGGGAACGGATGATGGAATGGGATATGTAAAGGATAGGGAGGAGGAGGGGGGAGAAAGGATCTGAGATGGAGTAGGAGGGAGGGAGGAGGAGAGATTTGGTATTTCGATCTCCTTTCTCTCCACGTGTCTTTCTCCTGCTGTCTCTCGTCTTCCCGCCTCCTCGACTTCGTTCCGACCTCGGCTACGGTCTTAGACCGCTCTTTGCCTCCTTCCTAAGACTTCCTTTCGTCTTGTTTCTTTCTGCATGAAAGTCATTAAAATGGCGTTCGTTCGCATGCCTGACTTTGCTGCAGTTGAAACCCTAGTCTGTCATTCCTTTGTAGCTAAAGATTGAATTAATATGCATTTATTATCGTAAATTTTTAATGGATTTCTAAGGCTACATATCTTCTATTTCGTTGTCCGTAAAACGTCCATGATAATAGGTCCAAGAGTGGCCATTAACGGTTTAGCAGTAATTAATTAATTCGGATATTTACTTCCATTTTAAGAGATATTTACAAAAAAAATTCTGCAACATATTGAAATTCCTTACTAAAGGTATTATTATGTATAATTTGATTCATATAACCGTTAATGAATGATGATGTAGCTATTATTACGTGCGGAGAAATACTAACTATATAAATACATAATTTGTTGTTTTTGTTTTACCCCTTGGAAATTTTATTTCTTTGTGTTGAAGAGCTGTAAAAAAAACATCGACGTAACTTCTTTACGAATGATTAAAAAAATGGCCAATAAGATTTCATAATGAAAAAACAGTTTCACAAGAAAATGTTAACGAAAACTATTTTAGTGAGGTGAGAGCGACTGATTAGCTTTAATTCGATAGAGGATCGTAATTGTTGTTCTCATTAATTTTGGATTTCGATTAGATGAAATAATATCTGCAGAATTCACAAGAATACAAAAATTAAAAATTTTGTCAAAAGGTTTTTTTTGCCACGGATAATCGCAAGAATTCACGTTTAATTTTTAAAAACGTTTCGCTTTTGTGACGGAAATGTAAATTCCTACCCTCGCGAAGACAAGATTTTCTTCAGGTGCAAATACAGATAAGAGACGCCTAATCAGCGTGATGACTGCGAGTTTAAAAAAATATGTGTAACGAAACTCAAGCTTTTGTTGGTTTAAGTTCTCGGGGTAAGAATTCCTGGA